>OX415237.1:12125000-22125000 GCA_948330725.1 Sherardia arvensis | reverse complement strand
TTGCGTGGGTAGGGATTGCCAACATAACATAGTTAATCAGAACTAGTCTACCAGCACTGGAAAGCCAGTGGTTCTTCCAATTTACAGTGGGCCTCTCCATTCTCTCCAGGACTGGCAAATAATGTCTCACTAGGTTTCTCCCTCTGAAAACTGGCACTCCAAGGTAGGAAAAAAGCATTTTTCCAAGTCTCATTCCAAGTATCCTCCTTGTGACTTTGATTCTATCATTGACAATGTTGTACTTAATAAAGAACTCAGACTTGGAGTAATTAATATTTTGGCCAGAAACTAGCTCATAAGCCTGGAGAAATGATCTCAGTCTTCTCAGATTTTTTTTCTTTCCACCGACAAAAATGGCAGTGTCATCAGCATACATGAGGTGGGAGATGGTGCTTACATTTCTAGGCATTTTAAAACTGTCAAGGTATTGGATCCTCACTTGTTCTTTAATGCCTCTTGAAAAAGCCTCAGTAATGATATTGTAGAGGAATGGGGAGAGTGGATCCCCTTGTTTGATCCCTCTTGTTGAAGGAAAGAAGCCAGTTACAGCTCCATTGATCAGTACAGAGAACCATGCTGCTTCAACGTTTTGGAGAATAATCTTGACAAAAGAGCCATGAAAACCAAACCTAAGCATGACTGAGTTGAGAAAGGACCATGAAACCCTATCAAAAGTCTTCTGCATGTCAAACTTTACAATAAGGTTCTCTGAGCAACTGCCTACATTTAGTAACTTGATCATTTCCATCATCTGCAATATGTTGTCAGTTATATCCCTGCCCTGCAAAAAACCAGACTGCTCCTCTGAAATGATACCATTCATAAGAGGCTTCATTATGTCCATGAGTACCTTAGAGAATATTTTGTTCAGGTAATTAAACAAGCTAATTGGCCTAAATTCTCCAAAATTGGCTGGATTGGCTTTTTTTGAAATTAATACTAACCAGGTACTAGAAATAGCTCTTGGTAGTTTTTTTCCAGACAAGAACTCAGAAGCTGAGGATAGTAGGTCATCCTTAATAATCTCCCAACATGAAGTGAAGAAATGTCCAGAGAATCCATCAGAACCAGGAGTGCCATCTCTATTAAGACCAAAAGTTGCTGTCTTTAGTTCCTCCATGTCAATGTCCTTTAGTAGGCCTTGATTATCAGTTTCAGTTATGATTTTAGGGATGACATTCATAAAATGCTGATGATATTGCCCAGTGAGGTCTGATTCCTCCACTTTTTCATTTGAGAGTTCCTCAAAAAATCTGGATCCCTCCTGTCTGATTGCCTCAGGTTCAGATAGCCAGACTCCAATGCCATCCTTAATCTTTGTAATCCTTTCCTTGCATCTTTTCTCTTTAACTGTATTATGGAAGTAGCTGGAATTTCCATCACCCTCACTTAACCATTTGACCTTAGCCTTTTGTCTCCAAAATGTTGAAACCTCTTTTTCTGATCTGATTAAGATTGCTCTCTCCCTATTCAGGATCACCAGGTCATTCTCATTCCCAGACTATTGGTAAATCTCCTCTAGAGCAGCCACATTATTCTCAGCATCAATTAAATTCCGGTGAACATTGCCAAAAAAGTCTCTATTCTACTGTCTCAGTCTGATTTTAAGCCTCTTGAGTTTGAAAACCATGTTGTACAGCCCAGTGAAGTGTGTAGGTTCCTCCCAGTTCTGCCTAACAATCTATGAAAAATCTTGTCTTCCTATCCACATTTCTTGGAATCTGAAGGGTTTGGGGGTTTGTTCAACAGAATCTTGGATTGATATCAGTAGAGGGTTGTGATCAGAGGTTGTTCTGTTCAGCACATGCACTGAGGAATGAGGGAATCTACTAATCCAGTCTAAGTTTTTTTTTTTTATGGAAGTTTGTATATTTCATTTCAAACCAACCAAATACTTACACATCTTAGCCATCTCTCCTGGCCACAAGAAAATCAAACTTGAAAATAAAACTTTCTACTGTCTTACTGTCATCAAATTGAATTCCAACCTAATCCTCTATGATTGTTTAGATCTGTTATCACCTCCTAAGAAGAGACTGATCCAAACTAAGAGAATAAAGACTGACAGAAACTCAATCTGAAACAGCAAGTATTACAAAGATACTGTCTACTCCCACACATTCAATTCATTTAGTAAACTACTAAAATCTTGATGGCAAAAAAGAACCACCTGCCTATGAACATAATCAACTGTCTGAGTCTGCTTCTGCATTCTCCTTCTATTCCTCTCCAGCCAAATCTGATAGACTGTGCTGACCATCAGTACCAGTCTCTTCATTTGTTTCCTCTTGTAAGAGATGACCATCAACCTCTTTAGCTCCCTCATGTTCTGTCCGGTCTTTAGGCCTGATTTCTCAAACATCTGTTTTGAAAAGTTGCATTGCATAAACAAGTGTTGTGTTGATTCAGGTGTGTCTGCATCACACATACAACATCTGTTCAGTACCCCTCTCTGTATCCCCAATGAATGCAGCCTACTGACAGTTGATAACCTTCCCTCCAACAACATCCATAGAAAGAAGCTGTGTTTGGGTAACAACTTGGTGCACCATATACATTTTGAAAGGTAATCTGTGTGGTCTGCACCTTTCAAAAAATTATATGCCATGGCAGTACTAAAGTGTCCCTTACTGTCTACAAAGAGCTGCAAATTAGAGCCAATTTCATCCTTCACCATCAAAAGTGTCTTCCAGTAACTTGTAGTCCAGCCAGGTGTCTTAGCCAACTTGTAATTCTCAAACTTGCTTCCTTTGAGGTAGTAGGCATTAAGCCATTTGATCCAAAGTACATCCTTTTTTGTGTGAATGTCCCACAGCAAACTACACAGGGCAGCTCTATTCCGTATTGAAGGGTCTTTAACCCCCATTCCTCCCCTCACCTTTGAAATGCATAGAGTTTCCCAAGAAATTGGCACCAGCTTCTCTGAGCTTCTTCTCTATCCCATAGGAAGACTCTGCAGATTTTTGCTATCTCCTTATGGATGCTCTCTAGAATTCTGAATGCCTTAGCCCAGTAGCTATTTAGCCTTAGCAAAACTGAGTTTATGAGGTAGAGCTTCCCAGCATGAGCTAAACTCCTGGTATTCAAAGCTTTCATGTTAACCACTACTTTATCTACTAATTGGGCACAAGTGACCCTGTCCCAAGCTACAGTAGATAAGGGTATTCCCAAATATTTAACTGGGAAGGAACCCTCTGGAATTTGCAGTTTAGCTGCCAGCACTGATTTGTCAGGGTCAATAAACTTTGAAAAGTACACCATAGATTTACCTTTGTTAATTGCCAAACCAGTAATGTTGTAGAATTCTGTAAGTATGCTTTGGACCTCTTCCATGGAACTAATTGAAGCTCTACAGAAAATTAGTAGATTATCAGCAAACAATAAGCTGTGAAGCCCAACTCTACTACATCTCTGGTGGTATTCTATTTCCTTCCTCTTGAATGCAAAATTAAGTCTTCTAGTGAGAAATTCCATACTGAGTACAAAAAGAAGAGGTGAGAGAGGGTCACCTTGTTTCACCCCTTTTTTACCCTGGAAAGAGTCTGAGTATCCCCCACTAATTGACAACCAGTATGATGAACCATGCACACAAGTCTTTATCCAACTGATGAAAAGCCCTGGAATCTTCAAACACTCTAGCCATCTGAAGAGAAATCCCCAATCTATACTGTCAAAAGCATTTTGTATATCTACCTTAATCATGCAGCTGGGATACATCCAAGGCTTGTTATATTTACTCAGCATTTCTTGAGCCAGCAAAATATTATGTGTTATGCTTCTACCTCTTACAAATGCCCCCTGATTTTCACTAACCAGGGTAGGAAGAATCAAGCCCAACCTGCTACAAAGTATCTTTGTCACCATCTTATACAGCACATTGCAACAAGAGATGGGCCTATAATCTGAAGCTGTTTGTGGTTGAGATATCTTGGGAATGAGAGCCAGTACTGCTCTACTGAAGTTGTCAGGCATGTGATCCCCCTTGAAAAAACCTCTGATTGCTCTACTGATGTCCTCACCAATCACTGGCCATGCCTCCTTGAAGAAATGGCTTGTATATCCATCAATGCCTGGACTCTTTGTTGATTTAATTCCCATGAGAGCATTCATTATCTCCTGATCTGACACTGCTCCTATCATCTTCATCTGTTGTTCCACTCTTAATACTGATCCTTCTGCCACCACCTCTGTCTGTATCTGTACTGTTTGCTTCCCAGCTGTTCCCAACAGCCCACTATAGAAGTGCAGCAAGCCTTGCTCAATTTCCTGTTGGCCATCCACCAGTTTCCCATTTACATTAAGGCTCAGAATTTATCTCTGGTATTGCTTCTTCTTCATTTCTTGATGGAATTGTTTTGTAGGCTTATCACCAAATCTCAACCAATCCAGTTTAGTCCTCCATTGCAGAAATTGGAATTCTGCATTTCCCAGACCTTCTGCTTCCAGCCTTAGCCTCTCATCTTCTTGCTGTAGCCCTAGATCAGTAACATTCTCCATAAGTACATTGTATTTCTGTAGCCAAGCTTCCCTTGCTGCATTGGCCCTAACCTGAATGTTAGCAAATTCCCTCTTATTCATCTTTAGCAAAACTGTCTCCAATACTTTTAGGGCCTCAAAAACATCCCTCATATTATGGCACTTGAACTGGTTCCAGGTAGCTACCACCAATCCCAAGAACTGTGCTGAGCTAGTCACATGTTGAAAAATTTGAAGGGTTTTTTCCTCAGCCTTTTCTGTTTCTTAAACTGAATCACCAATGGAAAATGATCAGAGTCAAGAAGTGGCACCACCTCACACTCCACCTCCATAAATCCTTTGATCCATTCTCTATTCACCAATGCCCTGTCCAGCTTACTAAAAATTCTGCCCTCAGTTCTTCTGTTACTCCATGTAAAGTGTGGTCCCTTAATTCTCATCTATAACACCTGAATCAGATCTAAGGTGGTCCTGAAAGGTTCAATCTTAGCTGGCTGAATTTGTGCACCTCCCTTCCTGTCCCCATACTCTAATGGACAATTAAAATCTCCCATTATGATCCATTGGAGATCCTGATGATTCAATTGGGCAATCTGCAACCACATTTTCTTCCTTTCCTCAGAATTGTTTGATGCATATATCACAGTGACATAGAATTCACTCTTCTGTCCCTTTAGCATACAATGAGTATCTACTAGTTGAGTCTCTTTTCTCAGAATATCAACTGAGAAAATATCCTTATTCCAGGCCATCCATATCCTTCCCACTCCAGCAACTTCACAATTTGTGCTTAGTTTCCATCCCAGACCAATCTGCTCCCATACCTTACTCTCTTTGTCCTTCTTAACTTTTGTTTCTACCAACCCCAACAGTCCTACATTAAACTTATAGCACTGTTCATTGCAC
Organism: Sherardia arvensis; assembly: GCA_948330725.1. Classification (NCBI taxonomy): domain Eukaryota; kingdom Viridiplantae; phylum Streptophyta; class Magnoliopsida; order Gentianales; family Rubiaceae; genus Sherardia; species Sherardia arvensis. The sequence continues at coordinate 22,119,618 of OX415237.1, read as the reverse complement.
TGCCTTTGCCTTCTCACCTGGTTCAGTCCCCTCACATTCCAGGTACAAATTGATTTATTCATTGGTCAGGGGGGTCAGGTAGTAAATGGTAGTTCTTCACACTACCATCTGTCGCCATTTTCTCCACATTCTGTGAAGCACTTCCTTCCCCTATTTTCTGTTTCCCTTCTCTTTGTACTATAACTTCTGATTCATGTTCTTTTTTCTTGTCTCTCTCTTTAGTTGCAGCCTTGGTCTGATTCACCCCCCCTTTCCAGTAAGGCCCTGCTCTCTTGGTTTCCATTTCTGAGGTGCATTGAATGGAATGAATATCTTATGCTGCTCTGCTTCAGGCCTCAACCTCTCAGGTTCAGGTCTCAGCTTTTCAGTTCCATTCCTCAACTTTTCAGCCCATCTACAATCCTCCTTGAAGTGTCCAATCATGTTGCATTGAGCACACTTTGTGGGGTACCATTCATAAATCACTTTCTGATGTTGCACCACTCCATTTTCATCTATAAAGGGCACAGATTCTGGAATTGTATCTGATAGTTTGGCTTCTATCTGGATTCTAGCATATTGGACTCTGTCTTTGTCCAGAGTTGGCTTATCCAACTTCAGTGGCTTGCCTAGTGGACTAACTATCTTGCTGAGAATGGTAGGAGTCCAGTAAACCATTTTCAACTTTGGCAATTGAATCCACACTGGAAAGGCTGTTGGTGCACTCAGATCCAAATCCTGCTTCCATTCTTGTATGAGTACTGGCTTTCTGTTGAAGAGTATATTACCTCTCTCCATGACTACATCTTTGTGTGCTCTGAGCTTAAATCTAACCATAAACAGACCTGGGCTAACCCTCCACACCTTGTCTATTTGATTCTTCCAGTATTGATGAAAGAACCCTCTATAACATGTAATGGTGGAAATCCTCCTAAAACCCTGCAAACTATTGTATTTTCCCTCCATTCCACACTCTCCTTTACTTCAGCCATAGAGATTTTTGCCATACTAACACCTTCAACTAGAGTAGGTTCATAGTAATGTACCTCATTTTGATTCACAAGATTGACCCATGGCTGAGGCATTGCTCCAGCCAATTCATCTTCCTTCTCTTGAACTTATAGTGTCTGTTGCTTCAAAACTTCTATTCCCTTTGCTGCTTCTGGGTCCTCCAGTCCAGCAGTCATCTCGTTCACCTCTAGACCTTTTGCTTGCTTCCTCTTTGTGATCATCGCAAAGGGGGACTTCGCCATCAATCTCTCCTCTTCATCTCCATCTGCATTGACCTGTATCTTCCCAGTAGAACTTTCCCCCAGATCTGACTCCTGTCCTGCCGAACCCGACTTTGTGATCAGATTCTTCATAGTGCATCCCTTCTGCTGGAAATCTCCGCATACATCCTTCAATCCCGCCAGTTCCCTGTCCCTCCGGATTAATCTATCTTCATCTGCCCCCGTAACATCGAACAATTCATCAAACTGCAATCTTTGTTTCCCCGACTTAATCTCCCGTCCTCTGGATTTCTTTTTCCCCCTTGAACTCATGGCAGAATCACTGTGGATTCACCGGAACTCGAGCAAAGAAGATAGCCAAGACAGATCGTACCTAGTTGAAGGTGAAATCGCCCACACTAAGCGCGTTGTATAGCGCGTGAGGGAACATTTGTGTGATTTTGCTCATTTGTAATCCAGTCTAAGTTGGCCATGACTGTATCTAATTTTTGCAGAAGCCTGACCCTATTGTTAGTCCAAGTGAAGATATTACCAACTGTTGGAATATCTTGCAATTCCCTGCCATTTATAAATTCCCTGAATTCTCTGATACTGCGCACTGGTGGTCTGTTTCTACCTCTCCTTTCATGCACAGAGGCAACAGTGTTGAAATCTTCTGCAAAGATTGTAGGTGACAGTGGTAGATTATTCAAATCAGACCATAGTGACTGCCTAGGGACCCTAGTAGTCTGAGCATATACAAAGACAGAAGTCCAATTTACTAGTGAAATTCTATCAGTGATCATGACCTGAATGAACTGGTCAGACTGTGAGAGAATGTCAATAGAGAAACTGTCTCTATAGAAAATCCAAATTTTGGCCACATCAGCAGCTATACAATGAGCATAACCTAGCTCTATTTTCAAATTAGTATGTTATCATGCATAGGCTCAATGATAGATAAAATAGAAACATTATGAATATTAGTTAGGAATCTAAGCATGTCAATGGAAGTTCCATAACCTCTTACATTCCAAACTAACATATTAGAAATTAGGGTGTAACTAACCATTTAAAATAGTTAATTTTAGGTTTTGGTCTGAGCAATCTGCTGATAGATAGCTCATTATTTTTTGTTTTTTTGTGTACTGATATGAGTGTCAGCAGCCTTACATGAGACTGCTGAAGAGGTACCTGTGGGCAAATTGCCATTTTCCTGATGAGATGAGGTGGGGTGATCAGTATCCAAAGGTTCCTGCATCATCACATCTTCATTATTTGGCTCCATATGAGGCTCCCTTTGAGGCTCCTCAATTTTGTGGTTCATTTGAGGTTCCTCACTTTCCTGTTCCTGCAGAAGTAGGGAAAAAGATTTTGAAAGCTCCATTGGTTGGTAAGGGACCATGGCAAGGGGGTGGGATGAAGCAGTTACATTATTCCTACTCAAGATGTGCTTGTGTGGCTGCTGTCCGTGTTTGATTTTTTTTTTGAAACCATCGACATCTAACTCATCAAGGATACAGTTTTTTTTCTAACTCTTTTGATGCTGTCTGTGGTGGGGATGACAGAGGGGTGGTATGGCACCATCATTGAGCATGTGCCTTGATTTTCTGCCATTTGCTGCTTCTTATGTTGATTTTGTGCTTCTTTGTTCTTAAGGCCTGATGTGAGACCAGAAGATCCTGCTTGTTGAGATGGAGCTTTTGCTTGCTCTTTCCATCTCTGTGCCCAAGCTTTTCTCAACTGTGGATGTTGCATCCTACAGATGTTATCAGAGTGACCTAATTTACTACAATGCTTGCAGTAGTGTGGGAGGTTCAGGTACTCAATCTTGCAATCTTTGTAATCTTCTGGGCAGCCAAGTTGGATGGAACTAGGCAGTTTTGTGGTGAAATCAACTTCAATACAAAGTTTGAGAGTGGAGGGTCTGGTGATTTTCTGTGTGGCTGAGTCCACCTTTATGAAATTCCCAATTTGATTCCCAACATCCTCTAACATGGTATTATTATGATAATAGAGGGGAATGTCTCTTACCAGCACCCAAACCGGAACGACTGGGGACTCATGCTCCGGTGAGAACTTAGGAGTCCATTTCAAGATCTTCATGGCTGCGCCGGTCACCGTCCAAAAGAATTTCAGCCAGCATTTCTGGTAGTCAGCTTGTTCCTGAAATCTGATTAATACGTGCTTGTAATCGAGCGATCCCAGTTGGAATCTTCCAGTGAAGCCCATTGCTTGCAGCGCTGCCTGTGTGTTGGCCATCATCGGTTTCGATCTCTGGAACTTTCTGATGAGGGCATTGTTGTAGTGGTTGGCCAGAACTTGCACTGATTTCTGGTCATACATACATGATTTCTTGCCATTGAAGTTGGTTATTGGTCTTATCTCTGGGTTAAAGGGAAGGGTATTGGAAACAGGACGAATTTGCGATGTCAAAATCTGGCTGAAACTTTTTCCGGCGGTGTCACCGCCGTGTGGCTGCGGCGGCTCCGCCATGACAGGGCCGTTATGTGACCGTTATCAGGGGAATCTACACTGGTAATGGCTAGAAAGGGGAGTAAGTGGACACGGAAAAGATTGAGGTTGGGGGCGCGTGGCTCTCAATCGATGAGAGAGGGCAGAGAAAAAAAGGAGAGAAATTTCGGTTGATGAAATACTGAAGTATAACGCTTTATGTAATAGTTGGGTTTCAACACTTTTTGAATGTTGTATAAAAATAAATATTTGGAGCAATGTTAGGTATGAAAATGTTGTCTTAAACTTATTACAACAAATCTAACAATGCTATACACTATTTAATAATTGTTATATTATTACTAGTTTAGCTTTCGGCGCAACGTTCAATAAAAAATAAATGTTGAGAATTATAAAATAATATGTCAAAATATATGTTACTTAATATGAATGATGTTGAGTTATATATATATTATAATATACTATTTGATTAAAAATATTAATTCATTTGGTTTAATTCAACCTACCACTTAACCAATAAATTAAAATAATTTTATTTCATCACTAAACGGCAAATAGGAAATTGTATTGATTGGCACTATATTAATTAACGATGAGCGGTGTTGATAAGTCCATGGTTTGTATTCGGACCTCATTCATACTCGGACCAGGGCCCGAGAAGGGTCATGGGCTCGAGATACGCGGAGGGTGGATCCACAGGTCCATCAATCCTAATCCTTATAAGGAATGCGTATATTATGAATGTTCTACAAGGAATATACATCTTCTCAGAGATGGTAATACGTCTATCCTAAGCATGGTGACACAACCATGTCCGAAATACACTCCTATTATACATGGTAATACAAACTCTATTTCCATAAGAGTTGTATTCATACCATAAATACATATCTTGATGATCTACGGATTGTAGCCATATATATACCCTAAGAGGTTTGGTAGACCTCTCATCTGATCTCATACATTATAATTTACGCCTTAAGCAAATATACTGACTTGAGCATCAGAGTGTCTATCCCCGGGACACCCGGGGCCTTTGTCTTGCAGAACAGTTCGAGAGCCCGGTTCGTCGTCGAAGTGTTGGTGTCTGACATACATCAATTTGTCACGCGCGGTGGAACATCTCACACTCATTGACGACGTCGCCGAACCTTGTGTCCGATCTGTTCTAGCGCACTTGAAGAAGCAACTTCCCCGACAACATGTGTAACGCTGAGCAACCTAGACGAAGCGCCCGTGTGCTAGGGCAAAATCCGGAGGAGAATCCAGAAGCGGAGCAACCCCCTCAAGGACATGGACGCGGTCGAGGACGCGGACAACCCAGAAGATCTCGAGCACACTTTGCCTCAGAGCCATCACCAAACTGTAACATGGGTACCGGAAACTCCAACGTTCCGATATCCATCAACCCAAATCCTGTTGGGATAACACCACCAATCTCTGGTCCAAATCCTGGTATATTAAGAGCACCTCCTGGATCAAATCTCATCGTATCCAGGATACCAGCGTCCGGCTCCAATCCTGCTGCATCCAGAACCCCACCTCCTGAAACAAACCATGTTGAATCTGAAGTACCAAACTCAGGTCAAAGGGTTTTCATCCAAAACAAGGAGAGTTACAGCACGAACGTTAACAGTTCAGATGGCCTGGATCGGGAAAATAGGTTGGGATATAATGGCCCCGATTTGATCTTCTCTCCAGAAGAACGAACACAAAGGGATCAGCAAATCTTTGCAGAAGGACAACTGGAGGACGTTAGGCGGAGCCATCTCAGGGAAGCCATAAACCAAACCATACAACACAGCACGCGGGGCTCTGATCCACTTCGAATTGACCTTTCCTCAGACACTCCCCCGAGGGAAAATAGTAGGTCCAACTCGATCTTCTCTCCGGAAGGAAGGGCACGAAGAGATCGACAAATTCTTGAAGATAGACAACAAGAAGGAGAATCTGTGATGGAACACTATTACAGATACATGAATCTCGCCACGAGACGGTATGATCAAGATGAAATCCTCTTAGTAAACCTGTACCGGACGATGGTAGGTAATAACACTCCGAGGAAGAAAAAGAAGAAGAATGATAGCTCCCACAACAATAACAACCAAGGTGGCAGAAACAACAATCCTCAGGATCCTCCCCCACCACCATCAAATGGAGCCAACCGAGTCATCAACAGCATTAATGGCTATACCAGAAGGATAGTGTACGGACCCTACCACATACTAAGTTGGTCAACAAGAATCTCCATTCCGAAGAAGCTATTATTTTCTCAGAAAAGGATGACGTACCAAATTAGATGCTTCATTCTGATCCTCTCATCATCTCAGCAACCATACAAGATTCTTTGGTAAAAGGAATCTTCATAGACAGCGGGAGTGGGGTAGAAATAATGTTCCAGGACTGCTTCCAGAAGTTAGGATTTACTACAGATTACCTTAAACCTACGGGTCCGATCTCGGGGTGCACAGGAAATCCAATAATACCTTTCGGGGAAATCACACTCCCCGTCACAGTAGCAGAAGGAGCCAACAGCCTAACCTTATACTGCAAATTTGTGGTAGTAGACACCGTCACACCCTTCAACATTATCCTTGGCAGATTTTGGATGGGCCAAGCCAAAGCCGTATGGTCTCCTTACCATCTGATGATGAAGTTCCCAGCACCATAAAAAGTAGCTTCAATCAAAGGAGACCAAGGAGTGGCGCGTTCTTGCATAGTCACGGCCGCCCGTGACCCCAGAAAAGAAGATGACGATTATATGTCAAAGCATCCTCCAACTCGGGGGAAAGCGGTATTAAACGTTTTACTAACCAACCCCGAGAAAAAGGACCATCTTTGGGTTTCTCACTTCAATCTCCAAGTCACCAGTAATGAAGTCAAGTATGAAACTCTCAATACCAGACTAAAACTAGCTAAAAACCTGGAAGCAGAAGACCTTGAGGTCGAGGACCACGGAATCTTCAGTGACTCGCAGATCTTGGTTCAACAGATTAAAGGCAAATACAAAACTCGAGAGTACAGTCTCCAGAAATACCTCGGGATAGTTAATCCTCTCCTGAATCAATTCCAACATTATGAGTTGAATCTTATCCCCTGAGAAGGTAACCACAAGGCTGATGCACTTAGCAAGCTTGCCTTCTCAGACCTCAACATAAGATGTTCTCATGAATTCCTAATGGAAACCCCGGTGAAGAGAAGTTACGAGAAAAGCAGCATCATGGCTAATGACATCTCAGACACATGGAGGAACCCCTACATCGAATACCTCCAAACAGGTACCCTTCTCAAGGATAAGCACCTGGCATGGTAGGTCCGAGGAACACATGAAGGAGTCTACGGTAGCTATCAAGATCCACATACCATTATTCAAAAGCTCCTACAGAAGAGTTATTTTTGGCCTATGATGCTACAAGGCGCCAAAAGATATATCGATTCTCGCCAACAGTGCTAGAGATTTATTAAGATGATCCACATGCCACAAGAGAATATGATTACCATCCAAGAATCCTGGCCATTTGTTCGATGGGGCATAGATCTTGTAAGGACTTTTCCCACGGCCCCTGTTATCAATTTCTGCTGGAAAAATATTGTGGGTCGCTATGGCATCCTGAGATACATAATGACCGACAATGGAGCACAATTTGCTAATGATCCCTTCAAGAAAAGGTACAAGGAGTATAGAATACACCAACAGCTCGCCTCAGTATATAATTCAAAAGCTAGCGGCCAAGCAGAAGCTACGAGCCGAGCCTTGGTATGCGGCATCAAAAAGCGCCTCGAAGGAGCTAAAGGAAACTGGATCAAAGAATCACCAAATATGATCTGGACCCATAGAACCACACCATCTACAACAACAGGAAAGACTCCTTATAACTTAGACTATGGGTCCGAAGCGATCATCCCCAGGGAGATTGGGGTCCCCTCTGTCTGTACCTCTCAGCCAAATGATGAAAATGGCAAAGCCAACGAAGAAAACCATTGTCTCGACCTTGACCTCCTAGAGGAGAAGAGAGTAAATGCTACTATATACAAGGCCAAGGTGAAGAAAAGATTCAGGCGCTACCATGATAGAAGAGTCCGCTTGACCACTTTTGTTAAAGGAGACCTTGTCATAAGACTAAACGAGATAAGCAAGAGAAAAGTAGAAGGGAAGTTGGCCCCAAACTGGGAAGGTCCATACCGAGTCCTAGAATCCCATCCAGGAGGAAGCTACCTCTTGGAAACCACGAAAGGGGAACATATACCACAAAGATGGAATGTGATTAACTTACGAAAGTATCACAGAAGATTCAAAACTCAAGGGAGAGCCTCACAAAGGTTCGAGACTATCAAGAGCGTCCGAGAAACCTCATCAAGGTCCGAGACAAGTATACTCTAGCACAAACGGGTACTCAAACTCAAAACTCACTATTTACTCTACTTCTATTCTTAAAGTTATAAACTTAGATTGAAGTCATGATATTTTTATACCTATCCTTATAATAAGCAATCTTTAAATTCCTTTTCTAAAAAGAGGATTGTTGTCTTAAGTATAACATTGATTGCTGTTCAAAACAATATACTTTATAAAGTATATGATTGGTCAACTTATATGTTGTTTGGATCCAATATTCAAATACCAATCGTTTTGAATAAAAGAGATAGGTTCGAGAAAAAGTACTTCAAGAAAGTGCTTGATTGAGGTTGATAGACCAAAAGGGCAGACGTGCTCGAGAATCAATCATCTCAACATAAAGAGGAGAAACCTCAAAAACAAAAGTTGAAGTTCATATCAAAGGTGTTATTACATCAGAATATGATACTTCTAAAAAAGTCCCTCAAAAGGGCATACATAGAGGAAAAACCTCGAATACAAATTTTTCATACCAAAGGTGTTATTACATCAGAATATGATACTTCCAAACAAGACCCTCAAAAGGGCACATAAGAGGCTAAACCTCGAACCTAAAAAGGACATATCAAAGGTGTTACTACATCAGAATATGGTACTTTTAAATATACCCAATAGGGTTTCCCAGGACTTCACCAGAAGTGACACTTGAGAGATGGGCTATTGTCAACTTTTCTACACGCTGTGACATTAAAGGCCTTGGCAAAAGATGCCCGACGAAGAAGCCCAACAACATCAAGTACGCAGAGTGTTCATCATGGACAACTGCGAAGACCTGATCCTGTAGTATCTTAGCTTGGCATAAGCTCCTTTCCTGTAAATCATGAGACCGAGGTTCATGTGCAAAGGATTTCAGACTTTGAAGCTGACGAAGAGATGTCGAGACTAATCCACCTTATTTATGGAAGAACTAGAAATCACCTCTTCAAGAGAAGGTAATTCAGGATACTTAGCTTTAATAAACCTTAGTAAGTCTCCTGAGGTTACTATCTTCTCGGAGGGATCCAATGCATCCAAAAATTCGGCCCCAGGGATCCAGCGTTTTGCAGTCAGAGAAGCGAGCTTATCAGCAGCATCAGGATGAGAGAAGATTTCCTTCATCATCTCCACCTCTTTCTCAGACTGACATAGATGCAAGACGCCATCCAAGATCCCATGCAGTTCAGAGGAATGGAATAAATCCCCATACTCCTCCCCGTGGCTCTGAAACTCAGGACTACAAGCAAGGAAAGCACTCCAAAGCTTTAGAAGTCGTTTAACCTCCTCTGAATCCTTCTCCTCGGGTTGATTTTTCGACAACTCCTCGACGATATCTCGATAAGTTCCGAGCTCTTTCTCTTGAGACTTCTTTGCCGACAGCAGATCTATATTCTCGGCCTCCAATTGCTTCACCCTAGTTTCCAGTTGAGTCACATCCAATGGAGTCTGAATAGTGCTCGCAACAGACTTAGCTGTCACAGATGAAAGGGCAGCCTCCATTTTTACCTTTTCAGCCTTGAAGGACCGGCACTTTCTATGTAGTTCCAGCACAGAATCAAATAAGTGACGAACCACATCGTTAGCTCGAGGCCCTACCAAGGACAGATCCGCCATCAGCTGCGAAATAAAAGGAATATTAAAATCTGGCATTCAAGATATCTATACAGTATGATAAGAAAAATAAATACCTCCGAAACGAAGGGATATTTCTTAGAAGACCTCCGAGAAGCCTGACCATCCTCTTCCTCTGGACAACTCAGATAGTATTTTAACTTCTTCAAAGAAGAATCCTGCTCGGAGTCCACCAACTCAAGGTCAGATTCATCATCTTCGGAAGACTCCTCCGCAACCGGTTCCACCTCCTCGGACTGTACTTCCTCGGATTCCTCTGCTTCCTCATCTATGGCCCGGAGTATAGCCTTCCCTTTCTTGATATTTTTCTTTGGAGGAGATGCTGTACATATATAAAGATAAACCTCAGCATATGACACAAGACAAACATATTATATGACAACAGTATATGACTAGAAGAGTTACCTGAAGAAGACTGGCTAGAAGAAGATTCACCATGATTCCGAGGAGACTTTCTCGGACCCCCTTTCCTGGCCTTCTTCTTTCTTTTCTGGATTTTATCAGGAGGGCCCAATTCCGATCAGGCTTCAAAAAGCTGGAAGTAGATTTCGACCGAGGAACATCCAACAGGTACGAGTAAGTGATACCAGGCCACTGCCACGCAGAGCCATGTGAGCCCAGAACAAAATCCTTTCTTTGAAGGGTAATGTCCTCCTTTTGGAGCTCCTCAATTATGCCCTTCAAGTGATCAGGGATGATGAAACCTCTATCACGAGCTATAGCATCTTTCAGATGGGGATGCAAATTAGGGACCTCGTACTTGCTCCGGCCAAAAGTGAAACAGTCTGGCTCCCTCACACCACTGTTATCAGGAAACGTGATGGGTTTTCTCTTCCTCGGAGTCAGGGTAATGTACTCGTAAGTCTCAAAAGAGAATAATGTATATAGACTCCTGAACAAATCCAGGCTTGGATCTTAGTTCTTCCGAGCGCACCAGGAAATCACCGCCATGATCAACACTACCACATTGGAATGTATTTGGCTTGGATGCAGTTGATGATGTTGCAGGAATTCATGAAATAAAGGGGGAAAGGGAAAACTTATCCCTTGCTGTAAAAATCTCTAGTGGGGCTCACCAGATCTTTGATAGGAACTTCTCCATCCTCGAGCTTCAAGCCAGGTTCAAGAGGATATGACAGCCTGCAGGACCGCAGATACCTTAGCGTCCTTTCATCAACCACTTTGGTGACATCATTCACACCATCAGAGGCCGGAACCCGTTTATCAACTTGGGGCTCCGCATTAGGGTCCATCTCTTACCCAGAGGCACCGTCATCTGCCACTACAGTTACCGCCTGCAACGGTGAAGCGACGGTAACTTCCATCAGCTCCCTAGCCTCGACTTCCAGAAACAAGGTACTCAAGTCACGGTCAGCTGGGGTTCTGTCTTCAACAACATTCTCCACATTGCCAGGGGGAACGTAGGAACTTGTTGAAGTCATGGAAATATAGAGAATGAAGGGAAGAGAATATATGAGGAAAAGGAGACAAATTTGAAGGAAATTTCTTTGGAAACTTGAAATGCAGAGAAGGAAAAGATTAAAATTGCTTGGATGAGGATTGAGGATGAAAGGAAAAAATTACTTGGTTATATAACCAGTAATTAGCAAGCATTCAAGTGGAGTAATTACCTCGACTCGCGAAACTATACAGGCAATTGGAAGGTTGGTCCTCCTCACCGCCAGAAGATACAATGAACCAAGACCACGTGTCAATCACCTCAGAATTCAAGAAGGCAGATTCAGATCCAACCATACACGTGTACCCACCATTTGGATTTCGAAGAAAGCTAATCTCAGCCGTTCACATATTTGATGGAATACGAAAGAACTTGAAGCTAGATATTGAGAAGGGTAAGCCCGAGAAGAAAGTCCCTGAATGACACCCCGAGCTTAACACCCCGAATTATTCTCCCTCGAGTTATTGGTCTTCCCTCGAGAAGCAAGCCTCTCCTTCAACCTTCGAGATGGAGCACTCTATATTCTGAAGATCTACCTTGGGGCTACTGATAAGTCCATGGTTCGTATTCGGACCTCATTCATACTCGGACCAGGGCCCGAGAAGGGTCATGGGCTCGAGATACGCGGAAGGTGGATCCACAAGTCCATCAATCCTAATCCTTATAAGGAATGCGTATATTATGAATGTTTTACAATGAATATACATTTTCTCAGAGATGGTAATACAGCTATCCTAAACATGGTAACACAACCATGTCCTAAATACACTTCTATTACACATGGTAATACAACCTCTATTCCCATAAGAGTTGTATTCATACCATAAATACATATCTTGGTGATCTACGGATTGTAGCCATATAAATACCCTAAGAGGTTTGGTAGACCTCTCATTTAATCTCATACTTTATACTTTACGCCTTAAGCAAATATACTGACTTGAGCGTCGGAGTGTCTATTCCCGGGACACCCAGGGCCTTTGTCTTGCAGATCAGTTCGAGAGCCTGGTTCGTCGTCGAAGTGTTGGTGTCCGGCATACATCAGGTGTATCCAATATATGTTTTCATAATGATTTAGGAAATTGTAGTATATAATTTTATAAAGGTTTAGGTAATTGTATATATATATATATATATATATATATATATATATATAGGAGAGGTTTCATTCACTCTCTTATTTTTACTCAAGATTTTACTCAAAATCTTGACCATCCCTTCAAATCTAATATAATGGTCCACTATTTTCTCCCCCCTACTCTCTTTTCTTTTTAAAGCAATATGTTAAAAATCAATTTTAATTTCTTCCTTCTACTTATTACCATATTTCAAGTACAATATCCTTATTTATCATTCAACATTTTCCCCGTTTACTTCATCGGAATCAGAAAACGGTTGAATCATACTTCCGTCGATGAAGACCTCTTTCTGCAACCGAGTGCAACATATTTTTGGGGATTCTTGAGAAGAGCCTGTACATTCTCGTGTAAAGACTAATTCCCAACGTAATCTGTATTGACATACTGAACATGTATTTGTACTTACAGAGAGGGTCCTAACTGTTACAAATTAAACCCTACGGGCATACAAACAATATACAAGAATTACATTAATTATCTTCTAAGTCCTCCAAGTCTTCTATTGTCACACACCCTTCAAGCGAAGCGTCGGATTGATCGAAACGTGAAGCTTGGACCGGAAGAAATCAAACAACGCACGATTGAGTCCTTTGGTGAAAATATCTGCTAATTGTAACGATGTAGGAATATGACCTACTCGAAGCTTGCCAGCTGAAACCAACTCTCGAACAAAGTGATAATCAATGTCAATGTGCTTCGCCCTCTTATGAGCAACAGGATTCTCAGCAAGAAAGATAGCACTGTTATTATCACAAAGAAGGACAGGCGACCCCAGAAGTGGATAACGAAGGTCCCGAAGAATGTAAGTCAACCATATAACCTCCGAAGCAGTATTAGCAAGAGCCCTATACTTGGATTCCGAACTCGAGCGAGAGACAGTCGGCTGTTTCTTCGCACTCCACGACACTAAGTTTCCACCAAGAAAAACAGCATAACCATAAGTGGAACGACATGTCTCCAAGCAGCGTGCCCAATCTGCATCAGAATATGCTAAAACCTCAGAAACACCATCAGCTGTGAAAGTTAGACCACAATGTTGCGTGCCACGAACATATTTGAGTATCCGAGTAACGGCAACAAAATGATCATCCTGTGGGTCCTGAAGATACTGACTCACTGAATTGACTGCAAAGGACAAATCAGGTCGAGTGATGGTTAGATACTGGAGAGCACCCACAAGAGAACGATACAACTTTGGATTGTGAAATGGACCACTGGTGCTACTATGAAGCTGGGACAACGGAAGAAATGGTGTAGAGACAGGTGTGGCATCCAGCATTCCTGCCCGCTGAAGAATGTCCCTAGCATACTTAGCCTGACCCAAGAACAATCCAATAGTAGTATAAGTCACCTCCAAGCCAAGAAAGTAGCTGAGGCGTCCAAGATCCTTGACAGAGAACTCCTGATCCGCATGAGCAATGAAACGACGAATGGCAACACCATCATTCCCGGTGGGAATAATGTCATCAACGTAAATGAGAAGGTAGAGAATGACCGAATCTCGTGTGAACACAAACAAGGAAGGATCTGAAAGACTGCCAACAAAACCAAGTCCACGAACAAAAGCACTGAACCGATCAAACCATGCCCTTGGAGCTTGCTTGAGACCATAGATCGCCTTATTCAGCTGACAAACATAATTTGGCCTAGCAGGATCCTGATAGCCAGCCGGTTGGGCCATTTAAACTGGACTATCAAGAACGCCATTCAGAAAAGCATCTTGACATCCAACTGATGAAGAGGCCACTTTCGCATAGTGGCAATAGCAAGCACAGTACAGACAGTTGCAGCTTTGATCACCGGACTGAAGGTGTGATCAAAATCAAGACCCTGAACTTGAGAGAAGCCCTGAGCCACCAATCGAGCCTTATATCTCTCAATGGAACCGTCTTTCTTGTACTTCAGACGATAGACCCACTTAGAACCCACCACATTAACATGGGAAGGACGAGGAACCAACTGCCACGTCCGCTGCCTCTGAAGTGCATCAATCTCCTCATCCATAGCAGCAATCCAGCGAGGATCCTTAACTGCAGCCTTGTACGTGTGGGGCTCCTTCTGGACCAAGAGTTCAGCAAGAAGACCTGTAGCCACGAAATCAGGGCAAAGATTTCGAGCAACTCTAGTTCCATCCTGATGACGGGTGACCATTTGATGGGTGCAAGGAGCAGGTGGAACATGAGGAGCCTGCGAAGCATGAGACACAGGAGGAGTCTGAGAGGCTTGTCCAGAAGATCCACCAGAGGACGGACTCGAGGGTACTGGCGAAGGTACAGGAGTTGCCGGAACAGACTCATCACGTTCAGTAGGCGGTGCTGGTGAAGAAGACTCATCACACAAAGTGCAAGGCTGTAGAGGTGGTATAATCTCAACTGAGGTAGTCTCAAGATCGGGATCAGTAGGATCAATAAATGAGCAAACATCAAGCGAGGAGAACTGAGCTTCTGACAATGCTGTAGAGAATGGAAAATGGTTCTCGTCAAACCGAGCATGGCGAGTCATGTTTATACGCCCTGAAGCTGGATCCACACATCGAAAACCTTTATAGTGCGCACTGTAACCCAAAAAGACACAAGGAAGACTACGAGGATCTAGTTTGTGGTCTGCTGTAGGACGGACATATGGAAAGACTCTACAACCGAAAGGGTGAAAATTGGAGTAGTCAGGAGAAGGTCCGAAAAGTACCTCAAAAGGAGACTTGTTGTCAATAACCGGGGTTGGCAGCCTGTTGATGGTGAAGACAACAGTACTAAATGCATCATCCCAATGAGAAAGTGGCATGTGTGAGTGAAACAACATGGAGAGGCCCATCTTCGTTATGTGTCTGTGTTTTCGTTCCGCTCGTCCATTCTGCTCAGGTGTATATGGACACGAAACTTGATGATGAATTCCACGAGTTCCAAAGTGTGACTGCAACCTGTTGTTGATGATTCAGTTCCACCATCACTTTGAAACACCTTGATGCGAGATGAGAATTGATTCTCTACGAGTGCCTCAAATTGGAAGTAGACGTCAACAAAATCAGACTTACGGCACAAAGGATAAAACCAAGAAAACTGCGAGTAATCATCCACAAATAAAGCATAATAAGCATAACCATTCCCAGATACAACCGGAGAAGGTCCCCACAAATCACAATGTATCAAATCAAGAACGTGATCAGGACGTCTAGAGTTCTTAATAAAAGAAAGCTTCTGTCCCTTAGCCATTGCACACGGTTCACACATCCCAGGTTTAGGAAGTACAGAAGTAAGAGATAAACAACCAGTTATGTTTAATAAAGAAATAGTACTAGAGGACACATGTCCTAAACGAGCATGCCAAGTCTCAAAAGAAGCTCGGTTTTTATTTGTCTTCACACTTACAATAAAAGCTGCCACACCACTGTCCAACACATACAACCCATCCTTACTGTGCCCCCTACCCAAGATTGCCTTGCTGAGCTTGTGCTGAATAACAAAAGACTGATCATCAAACGCAATAACAGCACAAAGATCTTTAGTCAACTTGCTGATCGATAAGAGATTTTTTGTGATAGCAGGCACAAGTAAAACATCAGACAAGTGTAAAGTAGGGCTAATCCTAGCATCACCAATACCAGCTATAGGAATAGAAGCCCCATTCCCAACAGAGGCGAGAGTATTACCATTATAAGGAGTCACACTTGACATATTGGATGTTGTAGAGCTCATGTGATTAGTGCTGCCTGAGTCAACATACCAAGGATGTGGATCTGAAGGAGCCTGCAAGGCTGGGTAGGTCGGAGGAGCCTGTTGGTACTGCGGAGCCTGCTGGTATTGTGGAGCCTGCTGGTATTGCGGAGCCTGCTGGTACTGCTGGTACTGAAGAGGAGCATACTGCTGAGACTGCTGGGAAGCATACGGCTGATATAGTTGAGCCACATTAGCCTGAGGAGAGTATGGAAATTGGCTCGGATGAGTAGCAAGGGCTGGTTGACCATAGGGCTGAGTTGGAGCAGCTACAGAACGCGGAGCAGCTGAAGGACACTATCGCGAAACATGCCCAAAACCCTCACATGTATAGCACTGGACATTAGGACCGGATCTGGACACACCACCACCACCGGAAGACTGCCAGGAGGGTCTGCCGCCGCCGGAGCGACCGTTTCTCTTCCTGGCTGCCAGGCTCCCTCCTGGCTACTGGGTGTTGGCCACGAATGCCACCGGTCCAGATCCGGTGTGTCCCTGCAACGATTGATTCACCACAAAGACTCGAAATGCCTAATCTCATCAACAACAGATAAATACGAAGGTAAAGGGTCCCTAACAGATACAAGACCACTAAACTGTTGAAACTGAGGACCTAGAGCGTTGAGAAACCACATTAACTTATCCCGTTCACTAGCGAGATCACTCAAAACAGCTAATTGATCAAAAATCTTTAAAAAACTAAGATGTAAATCCTGAACAGTACCAGTCTGACGAAGCATACCAGCCTGCTGACGGAGGTTAAAGGCGGTTGTGACTGTGCTGTGCTGGTACGTGCTGGCGAAGGTATCCCACATGTCCTTCGTAGTCAAACACTGGGAGATAACATTCCTGGCATCCGGCGAGAGGGAGGCCAGAAGAACAGCAAAGAGTCTCTGATCTAGAGTCAGCCAGGCAAGGCAAGCAGCCTGAGCTTTCTCGTAAGCATCCAGCTCAGCCTTGGCAGCGGCGTCGGGCGGGGAAGAGGAAGAAGACGCATCCATAGGCGGCGGCGGAACAACGGGGCAAGGAGTGGAGCCATCAAGATGGCCAAATAAACCCTGAGCTTTGAGCACATACGTCACCTGCTGCTTCCATTGCAGGTACGTCGAAGCATCTAACTTGGCGGGAAGCAAGTGGATCATGGTGGTGATGTTGAACTTGTCATCACTCAACGCCATTGCAAATCAGAAAACAAAAAAAAACAAAAAAAATCGATGAAGAAGCACTACTACAAAGACCTCCATCTAAGACACAAGTTTAAGGCGTTTGATTGAGTTTGTTAGGTATCTGCCTTAGAGCTAACTTGCGAATTCGCAAGTTTGAAACGCTCACCCAATTTAAACTTTTTAAAGGCGTAAATGTCGTGTATAAGGCGGAACATGTTTCTGCCCTAAATAAAATTAGGGGAAATTAACTTACGAAGTCGCTAGTGTCTCTCGGTTGGGTACAAATATCAGTTCCTTTCCGAAATATAAATTAACATCCACAAGCTGAACCCTTCCCCAATATAACCATCTCAAATCTGCGAGTCGGCATCTCCACCAGCGTCGTCGAAGGTGGCACTCACATCGGCGGTGGATTATCACGTCGGAGTTCGTCCATAAACTCTCAGGGCTCATCAGAATCAATGGAGTTGATTTCCTGGGCTATGTTATAGACCGGGCTCTCTGTAATGATGGTAACTGGAACGAATGTTTTATCTGCTAAGATTAATTCAAGTTTAGTTGCTTTTAGATATGTTGTTGGTAATCGTTGCAGTTGTTCTCTGTATTGTTTCACTTTTGATCGGTTTACAATTTAAATGTTGAAAGTTTTTGCTTGTTCATGTTGCTGCTTAGAGTAACTAGTGGTTAGAGTAACTGGGTACTGATAAAGTTGGATTTTTTCTTCATTCCTGTCTCCTTTTGTGCTTTTCTTGCTGTTTTTTCATCTGGTTTTTTCAGCATATTTGGGATAAATTTGTGGTCGGATCTATGGCGGGTGGAGCTGCAGCTCCTAAGGTCGACGAGCTGGCCCCACATCCACCAAAAGATCAGCTTCCGGCATTACCAGCCCTCCTCCATGGCGTGAGCCTTCTCTTTTTATCACTGTGTGTGTGTGTTTGTTTGTGAATAAATTTGTAGAACATAAGCTTTTTGTTCCTGTGAAGAATTGTTGTTTTTTGTTTGAGATTCTGTGTTGTTTGTAGATTCTTGTTATCCACTTGGTATTATTCTGTTTAGGAAAAGCTTGATTGTTCTTGATGTTTCACATGATTATTTTCCGGGACATGAAATTTATTGTTGTTGCTCTTGTGCGTGCCCAGTTTGTGAGAGAATCTGTGAAAATAATTGCAGCAAAGATGACTTTTTTCTGTTTTTTAGAGTGGGAACTGATTCAAATTTGAAATAATCTGTTCCATTTACTACCTACTTTAATATTGAATTGATGTTTGTGAATATTGGTTGAAATGGAGGTATCTGTGTTGTCCCTATCATGCCCTTGAATGCACATTCTAGACGTTTTATTCTTGTGTTACAAATGAGTGAATGATTCATGTGACCTATTTGTTTTTTTATGCAGCTGAAGCAATACTCATAGGATTTCAGCATTACCTGGTGATGCTTGGCACAACAGTGATCATTCCTACTGCTTTGGTTCCTCATATGGGAGGACGAAATGTAAGTTTCTTTTTGGTGTATGTTTCTTTGATTTTGATTTAAAATTTTCTGGGTTCGAGTATAACTGTTTGTCTTGAATCTCTTGATCATAGAAGGAGAAAGCAAAAGCTATTCAGACAGCACTCTTCTTTGCTGGTCTGAACATATTTCCACAGACAATATTTGGTATGCTTGCATTGTTTACTGGTCGCTGCACTTTGTCAGTCATGTAGTCTTTTCTACAAAATCCTCACAGTCTCGTTGGCTGCAATCTAATATAAAACATTTTTTGAAGTTCTCCATTTTTAGTAGTGATCGTGTTTGCTCACCTGTCATTTGTTGTTATCTGGTTGTTTATATGAGTCTTTTGAAGTGTTTGTGGTCATTATTAGTAGTGCAATGTGTTCGTGAATGGTCATTTAGATGGACTAGTCTCCCACCACAAGTTTTTCTAGTCTGCTATGTTTGAATTTTAGTTTCTGACTAGACCTACTTCTAATGATCATAAGTTTTTACTCGTAGCTGTGTTTTGGTTAATTTCTATGTAGAGGTAATCTTGGAAACTTGGACAATGCTTTAGAACCAACAATGAACTAGTTTGATTAAGAAATGGCCAAGAAAATGGTTTTTGAAACTCTGCACTGGTGCTGTTCTTGGCAGCAGCTGTAACTTATTTTAAACATTCATAACATAAAAACCATGAATCTTTTTTGGCAAAATTTTGCACTCAAATAATTTTAGAACTCTGGCCTACAATTTAGAAACAAGAACGGATTCATTTGGTTAAGAATTGGGCAAGAAACAACACTTTAAACATCTGAATTTTATTCTGATACTTTGGTTTTGGTAGCAATCTGATTGCTACTTTAAAAGTTCATAACTTGATAACCGTAACTCCTTTTTGACTGATTTTTGAACTAAAGTAATATTTGAAATATGAACTATGATAGAGTAATTTGTTTTGCTAATTTAACTAATAACTGAACGAGATAAAATGTGTTTGAATGACTGTAGTACTGAGAGCTATGTGGTATAAGTTTGCGAATCTGCTTCATATTTATAGGTGTTTTATGAATTGTGAGTCAGTGAGTCATATAAGTGGATCTAGGGTGTTATATTGTGATTTTTTTTATGAAAGAAAACAAGATTGCATGAAGTTCTTTGTTAATTTTCTTTTCTGAATTCAAACAATATGGTGGTTGAGAAACTGAAGCTATCATTCAGTTCGTGTGTGTATGTGTGTGTTTTGTTGTGTCAAATTGCAGTTAGTAGTCTTTCTTACATGTAATAGCATGCTTCTAATATGGGGTACTTTGATTTAAGATGAGATTTATAAAGTTTTTTACATTCTGAGATATAAAGTCTCGTTTCCTCATGTGTATTTTCATGTCTCCAGGCTAATGAGATAAGGCGAAACGATGATATAGGAAAGCTCCCTAAGCAACAAAAATCAGCTAAAACAATGGTGGTGCTTGTATGGTATAGTGGAAAATCGATCATTCTAGCTACAATTATGCTTTATAGAGGAACTTTTAATTTTGTAGAAGTATTGAACTTTAAAGGAACATAGTTTGATCCTTGACATTTTAATGTTATGTATTTTGTTTTGTTTACAAGAATTGTTTGATCATTTGAATTAGTGAATGGTTTAAAAAAAAGTGACGTTGTCGTGTTTGCGGAGCTCTCTGATCCTCTCTGATCCATTTGGATCAGAGAGCTCTTTTTTTTAACATAGCAGAATGGATTTGAGACGTCGCAAGCTGCTCTGTTTGCATAAGAGAATGGACTTGAGATGTCGCAAGTTGTCCCGTTTGCATAACATAATTGATTTAAGACTTCGCAAGCTGTCTCGCTTGCTAGGGTTTTTGTTTACACAACAAGCTGCCTTGCGAACTCGCAAGCTATGTTTAAGGCGGAAAACCTGTGCTTTAAGGTGGATATAAAGTTTTAAGGCGGAAGAGGAACCGCCTTAAAGCTTTTTCATGTTTTAAGACACACCCAGACAAGGCATTTGTCTTCTGCCTTGAAACATGAAGGACCAACCGCCTTAAATGCTACAATTTTGTAGTAGTGAAGGGTTTGCGTGAGGCGGCGGAATATTAGAGAGAGGCGGAAGAATTATGGGAGAAGAGAGGATTTAGGAACCTAGGCAACTGATACCATGTAAAGACTAATTTCCAACGTAATCTGTATTGACATACTGAACATGTATTTATACTTACAGCAAGGGTCCTAACTGTTACAAATTAAACCCTGCGGGCATACAAACAATATACAAGAATTACATTAATTATCTTCTAAGTCCTCCAAGTCTTCTATTGTCACATCTCAGACAAAGCCTCGACCTTATCACCTCTCAGCAAAGCGCGGCAGCCGGAATGCTCCTTGCTGAGCTGCTGGGATGAAACCTTGGTTAAAAGCTCATCCTGGACCTTGTCGAGTAGCTTTGTTTTCGAGGTCGCATGAAGATAGTTTGCCTCCCTTTCTTTCTCATTCCTCAAGCATTCTTCAGCCTTGATCATATAATTTGGGCAGGAATCCTGCTCAATCCACGTTGCAGCCTTCTGAGAATATGCTGCTCCAAAATCAGGCATCTGCGACTTTGATTTCGATCCATGTGGCTACTCCATGAATGCCATTGAAGATGGTTTCCGCTATACCAGCTTTGAAGCTGTTGGATATGACTTCAAAGTTCTGAGTCTGAATGAACTTGTTGAGCGAGTGCTGGCCTGTTTCCAACCCATAGAATCCTAATTACTACAATACTTTTCTTTGTCAAAAACAATCAAGGTTCGAATACATTTACACAGTCCTGTGAGAGTCGCACCTCACGTTATACTAAACGATCAGTTTTACTGAATACTAAATTGAATTAAAACTCTCAATTTGATCATTCCTGCATCTAGATGACAATAAAAAGGTCTTGCCAAGAATTTAAATTAAAACTTTAAATGTGATTGATTATACATACATCAAGCTGACCATTATACACAGGAACTAGTTTCAACCATTTAGCTTGTTATTTAAAACAGAGAATTTATACCTTCTTGAAAATTTGGGGGGTCTTAAACCAAACATTTATGCCTTAGAAACATATACTAATTTAGTAATTTATGGTCCTTTTTCTTACCAAAGAGGTACTGTCAAACATGAGGTCACCAGAATATGCTACAGTAATAAAAAAAGAATTTTGCAGAGAAGAAGTGGGGTTAACTGTCTGAGAAATTCTTCTACACAAATTCAAAGAACATAAACACAGAACGCAGTTGACAGTATATAAAATCGATGTCATCAAATACAATGAACATATACACAGAACAAATTAGGGTATGAAGGATTTTTAGGGTACACAGAACAAATCGATGTCATCCCTGCTCTCTTTTTAGGGTATTAAGGATTTTATATTGTCGTCCCTATTGATACAATTGCTATTATTCATTTTAATTAATTAATCATGGTTCGTTTTGTTCTTAACATTCCGGTAATCAAACGGTTGAATCATATTTTTCTGATTCCGATGAAGTACACGGCCGGGGAAGATGTTAAATGATAAATAAGGATATTGTACTTGAAATATAGTAATAAGTAGAAGGAAGACATTAAAATTGATTTTTAATATAGTGTTTTAAAAAGAAAAGAGAGTAAATGGGAGAAAATAGTGGACCATTAGATTAGATTTGAAGGGATGGTCAAGATTTAGGGTAAAACATTGAGTAAAAATAAGAGAGTAAATGGAACCCCATATATATATATATATATATATATATATATATATATATATATATATGTTTGGGAAAATATGGATTAGGGGAAGTGGAACATTGTTTATTTATGAAGAGGGTGTAATTATTACCTAATCTCTAAGAAGGAAAGTGGTTTAATTTTAAAAAATCTGTAAAACATATTTAAAAGAGAGATTACAATAATACCCTCACTTCATTGTTAAAAGATCAAATTAAAAAACCCTTTCTTTCGTTTCAAAAACTCTTTTTTACGATTGCTCAGTTTGGTACTTTTTGTTCATATAATCGGTGATCTATACCTATCCAATTTATATAATCGGCTGTATATCATCCATACATATACATTGTACGCATTGTCTATTACACATTGTGAATTTGTATCCTATAGATACAAATCCACATTCAAATATTATAATTCAGTAAATGTATTATCGGATTGCACATTTATATGGAACAGAGAAGTGTTTGGCAAAATTGATGAGAATTTTATGAAAGCTGAGGAAAATCTAAGAGTCCAGGAAATAGTTTTTGAAATTGATAGCTCATATAGAATTGGTCAAGCTTAAACAAGCAAAAGCTCAATTAACAAAGTCACTAAAAGAGCAGCACAATTTCTGAAAACATAAGGCTAAGGTAAAATGTCTAAAAGAAGGTGATGAGAATACAAAATTCTTTCATAATTCTGTTATGGAAAGGAGTAGACTCAATATCACAAAAATTAAAAGTTCTGAGGAAGTGTGGTTGACTGAAGCTAGGGACATTGAAAATGAAGCTATTTCTTTTTTCCAGAACCTGCTTACTGATTCACCACACCTTGAACAAGAACAATCTCAATCTCATTTTCTGTCCAAAATACCTTCCATTATTTCTGGACCTGAAAATGATGAACTTTGCAAGCCAGTTACCTTAGCTGAACTGAGCAGATAATTTTTAATTTTAATAAATTGAGTAGTCCAAGGCCTGATGGCTATACTGCTCTATTTTTTATTAAGGCATGGAACATAATCTGGCAAGATTTACTTGAGGTATCCAATGATTTTCTATCTCTATCAAATCTCCATAGAGGAATTTCCAGCACATGGATCACCATTATTCCTAAAAAGGAAGTTCCAGTGACTTTTGGAGATTACAGACCTATAAGTCTTTCTAATGTTACCAATAGGATTTTTTCTAAAATTCTTATGGAAAGGCTTAAACCTTTGATGCCCAAATTAATTTCACCAAACCAGACATCATTTCTTAAAAATAGAGACATTTCAGAGAATATCATTTATTTGAAAGAAATGTTTAGGTTTCTGAATAGGAAAACAAGAGACCCTAACTGTATTCTTAAACTAGATATTATGAAAACATTTGATAGGGTCAGTTGGAAATTCCTAAAAGCAATGTTCCTTAAGTTTGGTTTCAGAGACAGTTTTATTCATTGCATTATTAAAAATCTGTCTGATGCTTGGTTCTCAGTACTAATAAATGGCAAACCAGTAGGATTTTCCCTGCTTCTAGAGGCATAAAACAAGGAGACCCGGTGTCTCCTTTTCTCTTTAACATCTTCTCTGAGGCATTTAATAGGAGCTTATCTTATGTTTTTCAAACTAGTGCAATGCAATATTTCTCCCTTCCCAGAAATGCCATAAATATCTCTCACCTAAACTATGCTGATGATACTGTCATAATCCTTATAGCTTCTACGAAGAACTCAATTAGGATGAAATCCTTTCTGGTTAAATTTGGAGAAACATCAGGCCAAAAAATAAATTATGAAAAAAGTGAGTTTTTTCTGAGCTGTAAAGTCACTGACAACAAGCAAAGACAGGTTATACAAATAATGGGAATGAAACATGGTAAACTTCCTTTTAAATACTTAGTGGTAAAAATTTTCAGTGGAAGGAATCTTAATATTCATTTTCAGTCTCTTTTGGAAATGATTGACAGAAGAATTCTTAACTGGAAGAATAAATGGCTCTCTACAGGAGGCAAATTGATTATAATTCAATCATGCCTCCTGTCTATGTCCCAACACATTTGGGCGGTAATGGAGCCAACAAAATGGATCATAAAAAAATAGAAAGAAGACTAGCAATTTTTTTCTGGGGATCCACTGACGCAGGACCTAAAAAAATCTTGGAGAAAGTAGAAATCAATCTGCTGTCCAGTAACTGACAATGGCTTGGGTATTAGATCCTTAACAGAAATAATCAAAACTTTTTCTTGTAAGCTTTGGTGGAAATATCAGATAGGCATTGGCCCCTGGACAACTTTCCTGGCTTCGCTACCTACAACTCACAGAAAATCCCAGAATTGGAAAAGAATATGTAAAATAAATTCTTTTGCTGAGGATAATACTAAAGTCATAGTGGGGGATGAGAAGTGTAATTTTTATTCATCCAACTGGACTGACTAAGGTCCACTAATTGATATCTATGAACCATCCATACCCTCTATTCTTAATATGTCTGTTGCGGAGTTTGTAGCTGATAAATCCTCCATAATGTGTATGCTCCAACTAATGCTCCCAGCTTCTATCATCAATATCATTTCAACCACTGTCATCTCTCAACACAGGGAAGACAAACTAGTATGGAAGCTGGATCTACTGGGAAACTTTACAATCAAATCAGCATATTCAAGTTTGAAAGAGAGCTCAGGTACTTTCCATGTCCTTAAAAAAGTTTGGAATGCATATACTCAGAAGAAATTATCAGTCTTTATGTGGAGATTTATGAATCGTCTCTTTCCATTTGATGATATTATGAGACAATTTGGTTTCCAAAATGTTTCTAAATGTCGTTTCTGCAATAATACTGATAATCTACATCACTTCTATAATGAATGTCATGTTGCTATAGAATTATGGAAGTATATGCCCTTTTTATGTGGCTCTCTGCATTTCAATAGCACTAACCTATGGGACAGACTTGCTACAAATTGGTCATTTTTAGGGCTATCCAAACTGCTTGCTAGGCTTAATCATAGTGCTCCTATTATGGTTTGCTGGATTCTGTGGAGAGCAAGAAACAGAAATTTTTTTGATAATATCCCTCCTGATATTGTCTCCGTGAAAAAAGAGCTCCACCAATTCATCTACCTATCCCTTTTAAAAAAACCATTGCATATTCACAACTCAGTTGACAGAGAGTTAGCTGAGCATGGTTGTATCCCTCCTCTCTATATTCCTCCAAAGCCAAATATATCCCCTATTTTTTGGACCAGCCCAGTTTCAGGAATAAAAATCAACACAGATGCTTCATGGAAGCAAAACCAAGCTGGGATCTCTATTATTATTAGGGACTATCATGGGGGATTTATCAGTGCTGAGACATCATTTATCCAAACATTGTCTCCTTTGCATGTTGAATTATATGCCATACAGGTTGCTATTAAATGCTCCATCTCTCTACATATCAACCCTGTCTGTATTGAGTCTGACTACCAACAAGCTATATCCATAAATTTAAACTCTGATACATGGCATTGGAATCTTTTTACCATTCTGGATGATATTCAGTCTATGCTTGGCTCTTTTACCCTAGGACATATTATGAGAGAAGGGAATCAACCTGCTGATACTCTTTAAAAAATGGCCTACTCTGCTAAAATTTCTCAGTCTTTCTCTTGGTTCATTCTTCCAACCGTGGTTTAGAGTCTCTCATTTTGGATGCTGAAAGGATCCCTACCACCATTAGGTTTCCTGAAACATAGGCCTGATACTGCTAATATTTTATTTTTATCTATGCAGGTTCATCAGAAGCTTGTGGATAGCACTAACACATTCAACACAAGAGTTTTACTCTACCAATTCTACACTGGTCTTAGCCAGCTACTCAACAAAAAGAACTGCCTCTCATATGGCATGAATTTTGGCACCATCATAAGGTTGTATTGGGTGTCTGTAATCCTTTTTCCATCCATATAGTCTCTAAGCTAATGCCGCCTTGTGTTTTGTCTTGACAATTCGCTAATAGGCTTTAGTTTATATGAGACTTAATTGGATGTTAGCTATATCTTTATTCTTTTGAGAAGCATTATATGCTTCTTGGAACTTAGAGTTCCCAAGCCTTTATAGGAGATGTAATCTTTTTTGTCATCTTTGGCTTTGGGTTAGGGGAGCCTAATATATTTCCCCCACCTTTCATAGGTGATGTAAAAAAAAAGGATTGCACATTTATATAAATACAAATGCACATGTACTAATCCCATGTTGCACATTTAAATACATTACCTACCATCAAACCATTAAAACTGCACATTTACATCAACACAAATGCACATATATCAGTCCCATGTTGCACATGTAAATATATTACCTACCATCAAACCAGTAAATCTGCACATTTATATCAACACAAATGCACATATACTAATCTCAAGTCGCACATGTAAATATATTGCATCCATCACACCACTAAAACTGCACATTTTTATCAATACAAATGCACATATACCAATCCCATGTTGCACATGTAAATATATTACCTACCATCAAACCATTAAAACTGCACATTTATATCAATTCAAATGCACGTATACAAATCCCATGTTGCACATGTAAATATATTACCAAGCAGCACACTGCACATTATATCAATCCAAATGCACATACACCAATTGCAAATGAAGATTGATACATCATACAACAACACGTAACACTAAACAAATGCACGTCCAATTATTACATGTTGCACAATATATCGATATAAATGCACAATAACAAGTACATCAATAACAACTGAAGTTTGTCTGGATTTGGTTTACTGTTTTTCATAGTAATGTGGGTAGGTTTACTTACGGCAACGTCGGTAAGAACGACAGTTTGTCTGGATTTGATTTACTATTTTTGATTGTAACGTGGGTAGGTTTTCTGACGGCCCTAAATAAACGGTGATCACGTTGCTGAGTGGTTATGCATGAGAGGCATGCTAGGTTATATAGGAATAGGAAGGGCCATAGAATAAAAATCAGTACAATTAGAACTCACTATTTATTATCTGGTCCCTGGGGGTACCGTTCGCATCCTACCCCATCGTACCGTATACGTCTGTTCTTTGAAAATCTCCAATGCTCCTCCCACTGCCAAAAGAGCCTTATCTAAAACATTACTTTCTATAGAGCTATTCTTTTTTTCCTCTGATCTCTCTCATCGACTGAGATACACGCGCCACTAATAAATGTCACACCACGTGCGTTTACTTTCCTTTCATATAACTGTTATTTACATCTCTGACTGGTAACGGTTACCCCATGCGTATAGTAAGGAAGAGTTTTTGAAACGAAAGAAAGAATTTTTTAATTTAATTTATTAATAATGAAGTGAGGGTATTATCGTAATCTCCCTTTTAAATATGTTTTACAGATTTTTTTAAAATTAAACCACTTCCCTTCTTAGAGAGTAGGTAATAATTACACCCTCTTTATAAATAAACAAAGTTCCACTTCTCCTACTCCATATTTTCCCTATATATTACAGGTTTAGGAAAGGCTCGGGATGCATTTAGAAGTCTTAGTGCGAGCCGTATGCGGTGAGACCCAAAAGAAATACTGCCTGGAAGTCCGAGGACCTTTAGTATTGTACCCTAAATTCTATAATAATATAGTAATAGAGAATGGAAAACCATATTTAAGACAAATACATCAAAATTGAATTTACCAAAATTACAAAATTAACCAAACAAATTGAAAATCTAATAAAATCAGAAAAAATTTTTACGAAAATAGGTCTAAAATAGCAGGTATTAATATGTAGAACCAAACAAAATCGTAAAATATCATAACCAAAAAGAAGAAAAAATTATAATATGATTGGGGGCAAATATTTTTTTTTTAACTCACCTATCAATTACATAGATAGGTAACTATACTAGGAGACACCTCCATTAAATTTCGTTAAGCACATTGAAGTTTGCACTCCATCCATTGACTAGTTTTGGGACGCCCACAGTGGAAACCAACAACACGGTCCCTTGGGCTATCCATGGCCCATTAACACTGGGTATAGGCTCTTTCAATAATTGCTCTAAATTCGCAAATTATTGTCAGGGGTGTGACTTGAATCTGGAACCTCTCAATTATGAGAGGGTGGGTTTTACCACTTAAACCAGGCCTCATTCACGACTGGGGACAAATATTATTCTAAATAAATACAATTAGAACTAAAATTACAAATATAACCCACTAATTAGTCTATTAATTAAATAAAACAATTAAATACACTATAAAACAATATATTTTTTATAAGGGTGTGAGTAAGGGATAAGGTTTAGGGATTTTAGATAAAAATAGGGTGAATATTGAATTACTATGTTTTTTTAGATTTCCTTTTTTTTGAAACAGTTTGGAGCTCCGTGCGATTCGGTGCCTCCTCATTCTCTCTCATACGCTCCTCTTCGATTTGTGCAGGCGCCGCCGCTATGGCGGTGCCCATCGCCAATGACCTTTCATCCCCACCTACTACTTATGCCCAAATCCTCAACAATCACACAACTCAATCTGTTGTTCATTCGACTGGATCAGAAACTAAATCTCCCTTCATTCCAAAGTCACGATCTGATCACTTTGGGGAACCAGGAATTGCTTTCACTAATAAGGAATGCAATAAACCGGAGCCCCTCTACGTATTACGCTGGTCGGGAAATTTTCTAGGGCTCACCCCCAATTTGATCGACTAAGAAAAGATTTCCTTCCCTTGTTGATAATAGACATGTTTTCATACACTTTCAACTTCCTGATGATTACTAAAGGCGCTGGCTACACAAGGTTTGAAATTTTGAATTTTTTTCGATTCGCTTCACCAAATGGAGCCTTGAGTTCAATCCCAATGCAGATTCACCTATTGTGTCGGTATGGGTATGTATGTATGGCATTCCTCATCAATTATTTGATCTACATGCTATGCTATCACTAGAAAACTTGTTAGGGCATCCAGTCAAAGTTGATAGAGCTACATTATACAGAACAAGGACTCATATAGCTAAAGTCCGTGTTGAACTAGATGTATCGAAACCTTTAACTGAGAGAATATGGATAGATTACAAAATAAAGACTTCTGGAAATATTTAGAATATGGGGGGAATTCCATGGTATTGTTCAAAGTGCAATAAATTAGGGCACTTGAAATCAAATTGTGAAAAGGATACCTCAACTAGACAAAAGAATGAAACTTGGAATCCCATGATGACAGTGAATAATTTGCATGCTTCATCTTCATCTGGGCTATCAAATAAGGATAAACAACATAATGCAGTATATATTACTAACCCTTATGTTGAGGCTGTCTCCTTGAAAAAGAGGGACCATTTTGCAGATCAAAATCCAAAGATTTGAAAAGCTAAGACTTAGAAGAACGGGTTGGATGGAGAAAATAAACAACAATGGTGGTATGGGCTCTGGCCCATATCAAGATCCAGGCTCCGGCTCAGAGAGTGGTCCGGTCCATGTGATGTCAGCTAGAATGACGTCATCCGGGGACAGAAAAGACATGAATATGACCTATCCCCAGGTAAGGACAAACAGGCAGGACCACTGCCTTTGGGTTGGATCCTCACCACCTCACACCTATAAATACATCTTTGGACTTGTGGAGAAAGGTATGTTCTATCAGACTAAAACTCTCTCAATATACCCTTATTCTCTCTCCTATTCAACGGCCCCTCTTTCATCATCACGCCGGAGTAGCTATCCTTGGAATACTCCAAAGATGTTGTTTTGCAGGCCTATTAGGTGAGAGCGAGCGGAGCACGGACAGAGCCTCATCCGACCCGGAGACTACTATTGTATCCGGACTG
This sequence comes from Sherardia arvensis, assembly GCA_948330725.1. Taxonomy (NCBI): domain Eukaryota; kingdom Viridiplantae; phylum Streptophyta; class Magnoliopsida; order Gentianales; family Rubiaceae; genus Sherardia; species Sherardia arvensis. Next base: position 22,089,481 of record OX415237.1, on the reverse strand, counting down.
GGACTGGATGCTGGTAGCATCAGTTGGTACGCCCGGTGGGACTTCACATTCCCAATCATAAGTTACGTCCATGCCGCACGGACGGCCAAGGAAGAACCCTGCTTCGCCTGGAGATGAAGCGGGCGGAGGGCCAAAGACCAGAAGGGCTGCCGCAGTGATTGGGGCCCAAAAGCTAGCGGCAGAGAAGGAACGAGCTCTCCGAACCAAGGAGGCAGAAGCGGAGGCAAAGGCTGCAGCTGAGGAACGTCGACGATAGTGCTTAGCGGCGGAGAAGGCCAAAGGAAAGAAGGCGACTCCGGAACAGACGCTGGCTGAGAACAGGGAGCGATTGCGGGCTGCAAGGGAGGCGGAGAAGCAGCGGCAGTTCGGAGACCATGAGGAGTCGGACGGAGACACGGATGACTTGGAGATAACGGAGGATCTGGGGAACCCGGATGAATACGACACTGAGGAAGACGATACAGAGCCGGTCAGAGAAGGGTCGTCCGGGACGTAGAGTTGGACCCGAGGAGCGGGAGCATCATGACTCTAGGACCAGAGGAAATATTCTGAGGACCAACGTGGCGGAGTATCAACAATTTCAAGCTTGGAAGGCGGCTCGCCAGACCACGGCCGGACCGGAGATGCCTCCTCCAGGACGACCGTCGGTATATTTTGATCTAGAGAATGATGCAGGTAGAGCCGGCCAGGGACAAAGGCAATACAACCCTCGGTCCAAGGACCAAACCTGCCCCTGGTGCAACCACAGACAAACCCGTAACGGACAGCTGGTCTGAATCCGGAAGCACCACCATACTGGGGAGGGCAAAACCAACAGGCATATGGGATGGTTGCTCCCGGAGGACCTCAACAGATGACGTTTGGAATGCCACCTTTTGGAGGGGGATTTCCCGGGGGGCTCGGATTTCAGACACATTTATGTCTGAAATCCATTGAAGATCGTCTGAACCGCCTCATCGGATGGAATGGAGTTGGACCTCAATCACATTGGATTCCGGAAGTACTAAACTTCAAGTGGCCATCCGGAACCAAGGCTCCGGACGGACTCCCAACCTACAACAGGGAGGGAGATCCAGAGGAGTTTGTTCATACTTATTCAAGTATCATGTACGCGAGAGACATTCCGGAGGAGCTGCAGTGTAAGATGTTACCTTCGTATTTAAGAGGAAACTGTTTGGCATGGTTCAAAGGTCTACAAAATAGCACCCTCCGGCATTTTTGGGACTTCGTCATCGCTTTGGTACGACACTATTCAGCTATAAAGCACACGTTCGTAAACTTGGCCATGGTCTTGGCAATGAGACAGTTGGAGACGGAAACAACTTGGGAGTTCTACACCCGGTACATGCAGCGTCGATGAAGGTGGTGGACAGACACTTGCAGGAGAAGGCCATCATTAACAACTTTTTGAATGGGCTAAAGGACAACGCTTTCTACATCAAGCTCATGAAGAACATGCCAACCTCGTACTATCATCTTCAACTGGTGGTGGAGATGCATTGTACGGTGCACGATGCTAATCAGGTCCGGATGACCACAGTGGGATTTTTTGAGCAAAGGACACTTACAACAACGGGAGTCAAAACCCTGGATGCTCGACCTCCAATCCGGAATGATCAAGCCAGACGTGTACCAGCTCCTACGGGGGTGGCCCAAGCTCCAGCCGCGGCTGCACGTCCCACCTATACCCCTCTCTCCAAAACCCGGACGGAGATCCTCGCGGTCCATCGAGGTCTGTTCACGGATCCGTACCCCATTGTCGGTGTTCCCGCAGCAGCAAACGCAGATAAGTGGTGCGACTTTCACAAGTCTCACGGTCACACCACTAAGGGGTGCAGGGCGCTCTGTTCGGACATAGAAAGATTGATTGGCACGGGCCAGTTGAGGGATTGTGTTGCCGGCGATGCACGCCAAGCAGTGGCTTCAGCTCCTACGGCCGGACAAGGGAGGAAGAGAAATTGGAGGAACAACCGTCCTCGGGGCGGAAACCAAGCCAACCCTGTCAATCCGGCTCCACATCAGGCCGCACTGGCACAGGCTCCTGCCCCGCCTCGGATGATTAATGTGATCAACGGAATAGTAGGGGACGGGTTGAATTCCATGACAGCATTCAAGGCTAAAAGCAGATATGTGCCTCCGTGCGAGATACAGCAGAAGAGATTCAAGGCAAGCGAGACCATCACCTTCTCAGATGAGGACCCAGTGCCTCCCCAGGTTCCTCACTCTGACCCGATGGTGGTAATAGCAGAAGTGGAAGGAAAGCTGATCAAACGTGTATTTGTTGATGATGGTAGCAGTGTAGAGTTATGTTTGCAGGATGTTTTGACCAACTCCGAATTGGAAGACAGAACTTGAAGCCATGTCATTCACTCCGATCCGGATTCACTGGGCGGACTGTCCATCCACTCGGTGTCATCCCCCTGAATGTCACTTTGACGGATTTCCAAGACTCAACAAAGCGGACAATGGTGGAATGTAATTTCGCCATCATTGATGCGGTATCTCCTTACAACATGATCATTGGAAGGCCATGGCTGTCTCAGGCAAGGGCTATCTGCTCACCTTACCATATGATTATGAAGTTCCCCACGGAGAATGGCATTGCATCGTTCTGGGGACATCAACACACCGCCCGGAGTTGCATGCTTACCGCTATCAAGGACGCTCGATCCGGAGGAGGCCAGTTGAAGTTGTCCGGTCCGGAAGAATGAGAGGCCAGTGCAAGCTTGGTTGGAGCAATTCACGGAGAGCCACCATCGTATAAAGTGGAAGACATGATGGTAGGTCAGAAATGAGTATTAAGTGTGGGAAAAAACCATCCGGAGGATGTAAAAGAAGGTCTATGTGGCTTGTTGGCAGAATATGAGGATGTTTTTTCATGGGGAACGGAGGACTTGACGGGCGTTCTGGAGGAGATCGCTGTTCACAAGCTCAATGTCTTTCCGGAACTGAAGCCCATATGGAAGAAGAAGAGACCTCTGACTTCGGAACGCGTGGAGGAAGTTCGGGCAGAGGTAGGAAGGTTGCTGAGTGCTGGGATCGTGGAGGAGATATCCTATCCGGAGTGGATAGCAAACCCAGTTCTGGTGAAAAAACACGATGGCTCGTGGAGAATGTGTATTGATTTCACAGATCTGAACAAGTGCTGCCCAAAAGACAGCTATCCGCTTCCGTCCATAGATCAGTTGGTCAAGGCCATTACTGGTTACCAAGTGTTGGCATTCTTTGACGCGCACCAAGGGTATTACCAGATCACAATGGCCAAGGATGACCGCCCCAAAAAACATTTTTTATCACTGACTTTGGTACTTTTTGTTACAGGAAAATACCGTTTGGATTGAAAAATGCAGGGGCAACGTACCAGAGAATGACGGATAAGCTCTTCCGGAACTAGATGGGACGGAACCTGGAGGTCTACGTGGATGACATGGTGGTGAAGAGCCAGACGTATGAATCTTTCCTGTTAGATCTCTGGGAGATGTTCGTTGTGCTCCGAATGGCGAATCTTAAGCTCAGCCCCGGAATGAGCACCATTGGAGTTGGAGCAGGAAAGTTCTTCGGTTTCATGGTGTCCACCCGAGGGATCGACGTTAATTGGGAAAAGATTCAACACTCATGGAGATACCACCTCCGAAAGGGATGAAGGACGTGCAGAAGCTAACCGGATCACTGGCCGCGCTTAGCCGGTTCCTTGCTCGGGGGGCGGAGAAGCAGCTTCCCTTCTTCAACATACTGCGAAAGGCCAAAACGTTCGAGTGGACGGAGGCATGTGATCAAGCGTTTACGGATTTGAAAGCCCACCTAGCAAGCCTTCCCACGCTGTCCAAACCATTTCCCGGAGAGGAGATTTTCCTTTATATAGCTGCAACCGAGCATGCTATCAGCTCTGCGTTGGTCCAGGAAGATGGCAAAGTTCAACGACCGGTATACTTTGTGAGTAGGGCGCTCCAAGGCCCGGAAACAAGGTACACCGCCTTGGAAAGATTGATACTGGCACTAGTTCACGCCTCGCGGCGTCTCCGGCCGTATTTCCAAGGACACCCGATCACGGTTCTGACAAACCACCCGTTAAGGCAAATCATGCTTAAACAAGAAGCTTCAAGCAGAATGATGAAGTGGGTAGTGGAACTCGGGGAGCATGAGATCAAATACCAGCCTCAGAAGGCCATCAAGGGACAAGCATTGGCTGATTTCTTGGTAGAGATGATCGAGCCGTCAGGAGACCCATCCGGATCGGAGCCACCCTCAGATAGATGGAAGTTGCACGTGGACGGATCATCACATGCAAATGGCAGCGAAGCAGGAGTGTTGCTTACTTGTCCTAAGGGTACGGAACACAGATATGCTATTCAGTTCAGCTTCAGAGCCACTAACAACGAGGCGGAGTATGAGGCACTTTTGGCCGGACTCAGACTGGCGTTGGAGGTTGGAGTCACGGATGTGGAAGGGATCCTCATTCTTCTTCCCTTGAAATTGCAAGGGAGTTTGAGTCACGGTTGGCATTGCAAGGGATCCTCATTCTTCTTCCCTTAAATTTTGGCAGCAATGCCAGCTTGATCTCGAAACTTGCTCCCCCGTCAGGCAAAACAATCGGTGATGGTGGATCTGCTACGTCTTGATCGGATAACTCCTTCATAGTCCTTGCTCGATTTTCCGCAATCTCAATTTTTTTCGTCCAAATCTGATCTAGATGAGCTTGATGAACTTTCAGAATTAGAATCCGACTCGGCAGGGGGCTCTGTTCGGGCGAACGGAAGGGTACTCGAACTGGAAATGACAATTTTCTTCGAGTCTCTAACCTCTTCTCTATCTTCGTTATTTCTGGGTCGAGAGGTACTGTAGGTTTTATCGATATCCTGGACATACACCAAGAGAAAATAAAAATCAATAAAAATAAGAATAGTAATCAACAACCGTTCCCCGGCAGCGGCGTCAATTTGATAGGTCGTTTTTCTACCAAATAAACTTGCTAACAATTTAATTTTATATTTAAGTATAGCGGAAGTAAGGTCGATCCCACGAGGAATAGTGTAATCAAATTCTTATGTTTATAGACCAAACGTTAGTTAGCTACCAGGCTTCAAAATGAGAGATTTGGTTTTTTTATTAATTGAAACGAAATTAAATTACATTATGAATGCAAATATGAATTCAAATAAACAATGCAAAAGGCTCTTGTAATTTATCAGGCGATGAAATCCGGTAACAGACAAATCCACATTAACATATAATTTATTCGATCCCGGGCACAATAATTAATTAAGTTGCATGAATCAACCAGTTATACACTGCCGAGAATCAGCTACAAGACACAATCCAATTTCTTCTTAGTTATTCGATAGCCAGCAAGGATCAGCTATAAACTGTCTACTTCTCTAATTAAGATATAACCTAGTTGGAATCAGCCTACACCTAGATTTAATATGTTAACAGCATTAAGCACAAAAGAAACCCGATTAAGATAATTTATAATCAAAACAGTTGTCACAAATTATTTACCCATTATTCTCACTATCTGCTGTTAGATTCGCCACTAATTAAATCTACCCACTAGATGAAGATAAATAACGGAATTTAATTGGCACTATACTGAATAACCTAAGGTTGCGCAAGTCTCAAGCAATTCAGAAATCAAATATGCATAGAGAATAATTAGGAACTCATACAAAGTAATTATCAAGCACGTTTAGGCCTCACATATAAATTATTGTTAATGCTTCATCGCCCTAACCGGAAGAGAAATTTAGCTACTCATATTAATCGAAAACACACAAATAATATACATAAACATAGTTAAATAAGAAAACAAAAGATGAAGAAGAAAAAGCTGATTGATTATGCCGACGAGGAAAATTCAAGTGATGGCTCCAGTCAAGAGAATTATTTTACAGCTCCAAAAACCCTAAAATCCTTTGCTCTGCCGTACGGATGATTAGGTCTAAATATATATAGAGATAATACCAAAAAACCTAATACTATTCCCTAATAAGAAAGGAAAATAAATATCTAATAATGCACATTCACACATTCACACGTGCACTTTCTTGAATTGAATATTTTTGCACTAATTAATTATTATATTTGCCACCACTAATTAAGGCCAAATTAAGCAGACTCTCATGCACAGTTCAGTCCACATTCTAGCACTGATCTTTTACAATACGCATAGGTGATTAGTGATCGACATGTCGAAACACAACTTAGCCGCTCGTAGAAAAAGATCAGTACTAGAAATTTCCTTCTTCTCGTCGCTTTTTCTTCTTCCCAGAATAATGGAATTGTAACGATCCACTATCTGTTGGAGCACACTACCTCATTAAAAAACCTTTCGGAAAAAGAGTATAGTGTCTAGCTCCCTTTCATGGCTCCAAGTATCCTCATGTTCGTCTCTTTTCAGCAACTTTCCATTTAATTGTATTCCGCCATTTTTCTTATCATTCCTGTACTAAAACACACCTTCATGCACATCAAATGGCAAAAGAGAGAACTAAAATCATATAATTTAGATGCATAAAATACACCCAATCAAATCCCTACATGGACATCTAACACCACCTATACTCCTCAGCTTAGCATGTCACAACCAAACTCTTAAGAATTATTCAACCAAATCTAGATATTCCTTCGACAGCCGATCATTCTTATTCATAATGGTTTTACGATCCATAGTGCACGACACGGCACAAACTCTAATCAACTTAGAAATCGTTGAACAAAACAACTAACCCACAGTGGTATCACTACTAGAATATCAAGCCATCTAAGGCAGTTAATCCTTCATGTGTTAAGGCAGAAAACAAATGCCTTCCCTGGTAGTGACTTAAATGAGAAAAATCATCTAAGGCGGTTCCTCTTCCGCCTTAGATGTTTTTGGGTTTAAGGCGTTTGTTTCCGCCTTGGATGTAGGCTTATACGCCTTGCTAAACGCTTACGAACTCGCTAGCGTGAACGTCTGTATGATATGAATTGGCTCGTTGCGAAACCGTAACTAGCAAACGCTAGTCCCAAACAAATGGTTGATTGTTATGTTACGACAGCAGCTTACGGATCGCCAGATGAAATACTAACGACTTCGCTACATTTAAAAGCCTAGACAGGTTACGAGACTGGTTACGACTTCCAGCGTGCGGATCGCTAATATTGGTTACGATCTCGTAAGTGAACCTAGTTTGTCATATATTTATCTGCTGACAAGACTGGATACGACAAATAGGGGCGAATCGCTCGGTCATAAGTAGCGAACTCGTTACAAGCCAAGTTAAACCAAGCGAGCCAGGTTACGACAGCCACTAGCTACTCGCTGGTAACACCATAGCGAGGTCGCAACCGAACAATTGTTTTTCATAAAAACTGTGAAAATGATATTATAAAAATATCATAAAAGTAGTTGGTTCGAGAGAGTTAACGATTTCGTAAGACAATCGCTTATGTGTGTAGTGACGATGTCGCTACAAAACTCGCTAAAATTAAACGACGTCGTTTTTGCTCTGGGTGAGCGAGAAAAAAATTTACGTTACGAGTAAGCTAGACATTCGCCTGGCATTGGCGTGTATGGTTACGAGCTCGACAGAGATTAGATTGGAGAGGCAGAGAAGAACGAGCGATTGGGTAGCGAGGGCGCAAAAACTAAGCTCAGAAATATAATTCGGGCGATTGAAGTAGCGATAGTACAAGATGATCGCAACTATTTTAATGTTACGGTCGAGAGAAGTAACGATCTCGCAGGCAATTCGTAAGTGTCACAAAATTATAGGATTTGAGCCATTTCCACCCATTTCCACTAAAATTGGGTTTCATTTTAATTGTCTAAGCTGTCAATTGCAAGATGCATGGTATCTAAGCACAAAACATGAACATGAACACTACTACAATCACCTTCATTTAAGACACAAGTTTAAGGCGTTTGGGGCGGGTTCAAAATCTTCCGCCTTACTACTTACTTGCGAGTTCGCAAGCCACAATCGCTAGGTTTTAAAAACATGTTTAAAGGCGGAAATGACCGTTTAAAAGGCGGTAGTCGTATGTGACGTTAAAAATGAAGAATTAAGGCTGAAAGTTCATTTCCGCCTTAAAAACCTGTTTGTTGTTGCGAGTTCGCAACAAGTAAGTTAGGTCTGTCGTAATAGTTACGAGCTCGCATGTAATGAACGCTTAGGGTAATTTTAGCAAGCTAGGATCTAGCGAACTCGTAGATGAGAAAGTAAATAAACTCATTTTGGTCACGAGTTCGCATGCATGCTCGCTGATGTTGTGGCGATATCGCCACTAATATCATTGAAAAATTTGTTTATGAAACGAGTTCGCCACCCATAAGTTGAGTGTGACATATGTGTAGCGAACTCGCTACTAAAATGAGTAGGTATGCGTGAATACTTGCGAGTTTGCAAGACCGAAGACTATATAATAAAACAGCAGCTCCTAGCGGATTTGTAAACAACAAATTAGACATTTGAAAGGTTGTATGTATCATTTTTCCCTTGGCTTACCATAAGATTGATTAAGTAACCTCTTTTTTTGGAATTCCGATCGTTTGCAAGGTGGTGGGTAAGCTATTTTCCGCCTTACCATGTGGTTGTTTGTTTGTTAATGTTGTTGTGTTCTTAAAAAGTTGTTGTTTTTGTGATGATTTTGTGATAGTTTCATGTTGATTGTAGGTTTGTGAGTGATATACCATTGTGGGCTAGCTTTTTTGTTCAACGATTTCTAAGTTGATTAGAGTTTGCGCCGTGTCGTGCATTATGGATCGTGAATCCATCATGAATAAGAATGCTCGGTTGTCGAAAGAATATCTAGATTTGGTTGAAGAATTCTTAAGAGTTGGGTTGCGACATTGTAAGTTGAGGAGCATAGGTGGTGTTAGATGTCCATGTAGGGATTGTAGGAATAACGCTATATATGAAGATATTCTTGTTGTGCGTGAACATTTAATCTGTAGAGGATTTGACAAATCGTACACTGAATGGGTATGGCATGGTGAGGGCAATTATGGGAGTGAGAACATGGAGGTGAATGAGAGAAACGAGGAGGAAATGCTAAAGTATAACGATCAATTGTCGGATATGTGCGACGATGTTGTTATGGAATTTGTGGGAAAAAAAAGTATGCTAGAGGCTATGTATGCTGATAAAGCGACAAAGTTATATGTTGGCTCAAGCCATTCAAGGTTGGGTGCAACATTGTTGTTGATGAACCTTAAGGCTAGGCATGGGATTTCAGATAAAGGAATGACTGAGTTGTTGGAGTTAGTTAGAGAGTTACTTCCTCAGGACAACTTGTGTCCAGATCGGGTTTATACTGCTAGGAAAATCTTATGCCCCATGGGAATGGAGTTTACCAAGATCCATGCTTGCCCGAATGATTGTATGTTGTATAGAGGGGAAGATGATTCTTTGAGGGATAATTGCAAGGTGTGCGGTGAGTCAAGGTGGAAAAAAAAGGAAGGTAGAGTTGAGGTTTGTGGGGAAACAGTGACAACATCGACAAAGCAAAGTCCTGCTAAGGTAATGTGGTACATGCCTCTTAGACCACGATTGGCGCGCTTGTTTGCAAATGCAAGTGATGCGAAACTATTAACATGGCATGCCGATCGAGTTCGAGAGGGAGATGATATTATTTCTCACGCTTCAGATGGTGATCAGTGGAAGAAGATGGATGCTAGGTACCCTGAGTTTGCTAATGAACCTAGACATGTTAGACTCGGACTATCCACGGACGGCATGAACCCTTTTGGTAACATGTCTAGTACCCATAGTTCATGGCCTGTTATGCTTGTTATTTATAATCTCCCTTCTTGGTTGATGATGAAGCGAAAATATGAGTTTTTAAACACTATGATCTCAGGCCCTAAGCAACCTGGCAACGACATTGATGTTTATCTAGCACCTCTTGTTGAAGAGTTATCATCTTTATTTGAGATAGGTATGGTGATTCCCGATGGTAGTCGTGGGGATGCTGAGTTCGAACTTAAAGCAATGCTTATGTGGAGCATTAATGATTTTCTGGCGCTTGGAAATCTCGGAGGGTGCTCGGTGAAAGGACATTTTGCATGCCCGCTATGTGAGAGTAATACTAGTCATTGTCAGTTAAAGCATGGAGGAAAGCCTGTTTATTTGGGTCATCGACGTTTTTTGCCTGCTAGTCATCCATGGAGGCGTGCTAAGAAGTGGTTTAACGATGAGGAAGAAAACGGTGCAGCCCCTGTCCCACTCTCGGGTTCAGAAATTTTTGGCAAGGTGTCTGAGATAGAATATGTTTTAGGCAAGGGTCATAAGAAGAGTAAACAACCTTCTATTTGGAAAAAGTGCTCTATATTCTTCAAACTTCCTTACTGGGAGCATTTGGATGTACGGCACTGTCTGGATGTGATGCATATAGAGAAGAATGTATGTGAGGCTTTGGTGGGGACGTTGTTGAATACTCCTGGAAAAAGTAAGGATGGATTGAAATCAAGGAAAGATTTAGTGAATCTTGGCATTAGGACATCCCTTGCCCCCGTACAAGAAGAAGTAGGTAAAACGTACCTACCACCTGCTTGTTATTCATTATCATCTGAAGAGAAGGAAAGTTTTTGTGCAACTCTGAAGTCAGTGAAAGTTCCTTCTAATTACGGTTCAAACATCAGTAGTTGTGTATCGACTGCTGAATTGAAATTGGTTGGAATGAAATCACACGACTGTCACAATTTGATGCAGGATTTGAATGTCATCGCTCTCCGTGGATGCTTGCCTACACACGTTCGTAAGGCGGTTGCAAGGCTATGCTTTTTTTTAAGCAGATATGTCGCAAGAAGGTTAGTCGGTGTAAATTGGATGAGTTGCAAACGATGGTGGTAGAAGTGTTGTGCAGGCTTGAGATGTATTTCCCCCCCTCATTTTTTGACATAATGATTCATGTGATAGTCCATCTTGTAAGGGAGGTCAAGTTGTGTGGTCCCGTGTACCTAAGATGGATGTATCCATTTCAGAGGTACATGAGTATTTTCAAACATTTTGTCAAGAATCGATATCGTCCAGATGCAAGTATTGTACAGCGGTACGTGGCCGAAGAGGTGATCGAATTCTGCACCAACTACTTACAGGATGTACCAACAATAGGGCTACCAATTGCTAGGCACGATGGGAGAGCTGATGGTGTTGGACTACGGCATAGGTCAAAGTTCAGCCCTTCCTCAGATGAGATATCTAAAGCCCATCTGTATATCCTACGCAACCATTCTGCTGTGAGTCCTTATGTCGAAGTTCACCTAGCAGAGATTATGGCCGCGCATCCCGGTTTGTTAGGACCCCGGGCTTTTGAATTACATTGTAAAGATTTCACTAGTTGGTTGAAAATTCATGTGCAAAATGGGGATGAGCATCCAAAAGTCGTCAAATGGTTGGCTAAGAGACCACTGGGCACAGTTACGTCGTTTAGTGGGTATGATATAAATGGCTACACATTTGGTACAAAGTGGAGCGATGATAGATCGGCGACACAAAATAGTGGTGTATCAGTACCCGGAGAGGGTGGTTTGCATGGGGAAAATGCTTTTTTTGGTACAATCACTGACATCTGGGAAATGGATTTTGTCCACGTAAAAATAGCACTGTTTAAATGCCAGTGGGTTGATCAAGCAGAAGGCACGCGTCTGGAGGAGTTGGGGATGATTCTAGTGAACAGAGACATGCAAGGCTCAACTGAAGATCCTTTCATAATGGCCGCACAAGCTCATCAAGTGTTTTATGTTAAAGATCCAGTAGATGGTTGCTGGGAGGTCGTGGTAGATGGAAAGAAAACGTTTGTTTATGGTGATGGTTTGTTTGACGATGACTGCAACATTTCTAGTGAGAACATTCCATTGTCGATTTATGAGACATTGGAAGACGATGATGACATAGTTGCCCGAATTATATGTCGGATGAACCACGATGAAGGAACGTGGATAAACCCCGCAGGAAAAACTACTAAAAGGAAGAGGAAGCAATCAAAGAAGCATAAGAAGGCGACTATGAAGAAGAAGAATAAGAATAAGAAGTTAGTAACTGACGAAGAAGAAGAAGATGAAGAAGAGGATGAGGAAGAAGATGAGGAGGTCTAATAAGCGTATACAATACATTTGTAGTGTTTCTATTTTGTATGGTGTGTAAAATAAAATTAATTGATTGGATATATGGTACGTTTTGGCTAATATAAATTGTTTGTAAATTACCATAAATTTACCATAATTGATTTGATTGGATTCACATGATCACCATAAATTTAGGTAACTGTGCAGGCGTGTTGCGATATCGCACATGTGCACGCAGATGCAGACGCCTAAACTTGAGCAAAATTTGATGGCATATTTCAACAAAAACAGATGCCTAAACTAGGATCATCTCATTCACAATTCTTCATCAAATACTACCACAACTTTTACTGATCAAATTGTACTTAAAAAAAGGCCATAGTTTGGCCAATGTTTTATCATAAAAGAAATTAAACTAAATCACAACCCCTTAACTAAAACATCATGTAGTTCTTCACTAGTCATGTTCTGCGAAGCATCGGTGTTAGGTTGCGGGTTGGCAATGTCTTGAGTCCCTTCGACTTGATTGGTGGCACTTGTGCCAGCCTCCTCTGCTATTCTTGCCTCCTTCCTCTGCATCTCAGCCTTCTCCGCTGCGTCTTTGCCATCTGACAGGTCGTCCTCTTCATCATCGTCATCGTCACTGTCATCAACCTCGTCATCCTTTTCTCGGCCCGCCACCTTTCCATCTGAGCCATCTGTGGCCTTGCTTTTCCCTTTATCCTCGCTCCCCCCTGGCGCGCTCACCTCATCACGCAGCTGTTGTAAAAAATCTGGGATGTCTTCAGAGTCGCTCAACTCGCAGTCGATGGCTCCGCTTTCAAGAAGTCGATTGAGTGCGTCGTTGTTCGCCCGTGAACGTTGCTGCGCTACTTCAATCTCATTGGCCAGCTTGCTCATTTTAACTACCAACCGACCACGAGCTTCAAACACTGCGTCTGCAATTAATAAAACATAGAATCAGTTATGAATGGACTTATGCAACTGTTTTTAAAACGAGCTAAAATTTTTATTACCTGATACACCACCCCTAGCTCTTCTCGCTGCCGCTTCAGCTTCCTTCTTCTTCCCGTACTTCCCATCAGCCTTCAATTCCAGCCTTTTATTACGCAACCAATCTTTGTCGTAATAAACAATCTGCATTGGCCTACCCCTTGGGAAGATACCGGCTTTTCTGATCAAGGCAGTGACCAAACCCCCATACGGAATTGCAGCTCTCTTATGCCTTGCCATCTTCATCATGTGGCTAAGGATCGTGAAGCCGGGATTGATCTTTATCTTCTCCACGATATAGTAAAATAGCGTCAAAGAAGCAATCGATGGCTCACAGGCATGGCCTAGAGTAGGCAGCACATTCCCACATATCATTTCAAAGACTAACCGAGCCTCCTCGCTTAGTCTATACACTGGGTATGTCCTAGCTCTACCCGCTCTATTCGAGGTCCTTTTAAACCACTTTTGAGCCATCTCTACTACATCCAGTGGCTGTCTAGGGCTAGTGGCTGGAAAACGCTGTTCATAGTAAATCTCGTATGGGCCATCGGGCTTGGTAGGCCTAAGATCTTCACTGCTCTTGTAGGGGCATTTCAACACACTATTTATCATGAATTTATCAACCTTAAACTTAACCCCTCTAACTATAGTGGTTATTTCATCGACCCCCTCCTCTAACCCTAAATTAGCATAAAATTGCAAGAATTCCTCATAGTAGATGGGGTCGGGAAGCTGTAAAAGCTGATCTAGGTTTTGTTCCCTAAAATAGTCTAGTACATAATCAAACTTCATAGCAGGCACAGTGGTACTATCAAACACCTTATTGTTAATCACAGAACGAGACTGTAAGCGGGCATACCTAGCTCTTGCTTTGTCATTGAAGAACTGTGGCTCGTCGTTGGCATTTTCCACCTCCTCGCCGCCTTGTCCCGGCTGATTTCCGGCGGGCACATCTGCCTCTGGTCGGTTTTCACTGCGACTTGCACCTCTGGATCGCGGCTCGACCACCTCCTCACCGTCGGCTCGCTTCCTCTTGGACCCGGCACCGGCCTGGCCTCTCCCACTCCCCTGCGAACGGCCTGATCCTCTGGTTTTGGGCGGCATAGCTAGATCTCCGGCGAAATCGCAGAGGGCTCGGCTAGGGTTTTTAATTTGGGGCAAAATTAATTTTGCCCGACCCTTAATTTTTTTTATATACTACACATGCTTGCGAGTTCGCCAGTTGACTCGCAAGGTTGTCAAAATTAATTTCACTACTTGCGAGATCGCACCATCCTCGCTTATTTGTATATACATCACATGCTTGCGAATTCGCCAGTTTACTCGCTTGGTTGTAAAATTAATTTCATTACTTGCGAGCTCGCAACCCTGCTCGCGTGCAGTTTTCCCACATCGTCAAATCAGGAGTCAGTTTTTCAGTTTATATTATTCAAGTTTTCTGAATGGTTCGATAAGTCGCCGACCCGCGCAAACTGAACATGAAACACACACATTGATATGCAAGCCAAGTAGGCCCAATCTATACTATATACAGAACTATACTACCACCTACAGCCCATCAATGACTAAGGCCCAACCCCCAAATTTTTTTGGTGGTTATACACACTAGCGAGTTCGCCACTAGCTCGCACATGGAGGGTCAGTAATTTGGGTTTAGGGTTTTTGGGTTTAAATGTAGCGAGATCGCAAGGTGCTCGCCAGTTCATTTGTGGGCTTAGGGTTTAGGGTTTATACTACCAACCTTGACACTAACGAGCTCGCAAGCACTAGGGTTCATGTATAAAATTTCTATCTCAAATCATTTTTGTTAATTGTACATATTTTATATACATTTGTAACATAAACATTTATGAAATAGTTTATTGTGTACTTTAATTTAATATAATTTTGCCCATTAAACTTGAGTTGTGGAAGTGAAAAACATATATGTTTGTAAAATCATTTCATCTTATGTCACAGGTCCGATTTAATAGCCAAAGTTACGTTCAAAAGTTGTCGAAGTTGTTATGTTTTTACTTTAATTTTTGACTTCATTTGAACTAATCAGTCATTACTGTACATTTATTACATCCAACACTAATAGTACTTTGTTCTAGATTACATGTACGTGACGACTACTGGTTATGAACACTTACGCAGTATTTACCAACAACAATGTTAATGAGGATGATCTAATTCTTTTTTTACATTACATGATTCGATGGTTACCATAATATATTCCCATTGATTATCAAGTTCATCAACCTAATTACATTAATGTTGTCACAACCAGCTAGTACTTGGCAAGCTATTGCATAACAACTTTTGAATGTACGATGAACATTTGGGACTTTAGAGTACGATATGCTTTTCAATAGTCATACATATATACACTTGCAATTAATCGAATGATTATTCCATGACATAGTCGCAAGTAAATACCTTATTCCACACTTATATTCACATTAATGTTGTCACAACCAGCTAGTACCTGTCCAGCTATTTCATAACAACTTTTGAATAAACGATGAACATCTGGGAGTTCAGAGTACGATATGCTTTTCAATAGTCATACATATATACACCTGCAAATAATAGATTGATAACTGCATGCCATGTATAGTCGCTGTTCATTAAATACCTTATGTCACACTTAGTTATAATGAAACTAATTTATTAACCTCCACTTCAATATTACGCTATAGTCACCAACTTTATACCTTTTTACACGTGGTAATTAACTAGTGTAGTATCAAACATACTCGCAACGCCGAAATATATTTGATATACACCTTATTCTGCAGTTGCGAGTTCGCAAGGGTCCAAATTTATGAACTGGACTTCTTGCGAAATCGCAAGTCACAATGGTGAAGGTATTGAATGCATGAGTTTCATTACTAGCGCTGTCGCATGGTGCTCGAAACCCAAAGCTTATAACTAGCGAATTCGCAACCTGGCCCGCCTCTGGTCGTCAACAGCATAATTCCAAGCCAAGAAGACCACAAACTTGGCATCTTATCACTTTTCATGGTCAAATCTTTCTTCCAAATCTCTTCTCTTTTCACATATTCTCTACTCTTTCCACATCAATCTTCCATCAAATCTACATAAACCCTTCAATAAATTCAACTACATCTCAAGTGGGTCAATCCAAAGTGTAAGCAATTTGCTAAGCTTTTCAATTACTTCTCCACTATTTGTTTCTCTACCCATATGCTTGTCTTTATGATTTTGTACTTGTTGTTTTGGAATTTAGTAGCACAATTTATGTGGGTAGGAGAAAGACAAACAAGGTAGACCCATCCTTAACACTACAATCAATTCTACATCTACCTATTTGATAATTGCAAAGGTATGGGTTTTTAGTTGATTACACTTATTTTGTGAGTTTTAAGGGGTCATTAGGGTTTATATATTCGTTGGAGTGTTAAACTTATGATTCATCATTAATTAATCACCACTAGGTCCATCAAAATTGTTACATTTTATTTGTTTTAGGTACTTGTGTCTAGGTAAACAAAATTATACTTAACTTGTGTGTAAATGCATATTCATGACCATGTTTGTAGGCATTCATTAATTGGGGAAAGTGGACTATATAAATGTTTTGTCATTTCCACTAACAAATTGGTCTCTAAACGTAGGAAAGGACAATGAGTGAACCAACAAACTCGACTTCTTCCAACTCATCTAGTGGTGGAGAAAATGTTGTTCTAGATTCGCGACGACGTAAAACAAGGAAGCTTAGTCGCGCTTCAAAAGAAGAACAAATGAGGACCCATTGTCGCGAGATAGAGACGCGAATCGACAATAAAATTCTAACACATGTCAAATTTAATGACATCGGTGTACCTATTGCGCCCTATGATGATGCCCAAAGGTGGTCTAGTTGGTGTGGGAAAATAGGTAGGACTCATGTGCCGCTAGACACTACGGATTGGAGGTTCTAGACCCCGCTATTGAAAGGGGTGTGTGGAAGGAATGCAAGGTGAAGTTCACTTTTTTATTTTTTTCCATTTAGTAATACCTTGTTAATAGGACTTACCATCTATACTATATCAATGTTAGCGACCCTTTGTGATCGAAGCCAAATCGTACGATCAAGTGAAGAAGAAGGCATTACAAATTGCATCAAAGTCGCATCGCGAGCATAAATATACTCTTGCCAAGGAGTACATAAACCCCAAGGGCACAAGGTTTGGTCAACATCCTAAGGATCGTTACAATCACATTGTCCCACTTACTTGGGATATATTCAAGGCACGATGGCTAGAAAATGATTTAAAGGTTAGTACTAACATTCAATTTGCTTAATTTATTTTTTTTCCTATACACCTTTAATTGTTCCCTAAATTAGTTTATCCTTACTAACCAATAAAATTCATAAAGGGTGTGGGTGATGATAAGCGTAAAGCAGCTGCTGCTAATAATATGCCCTACACCGGTGGACGGTGTGGATATTTGGGTGTGGGGAAGAAGACATCTAAAAACAAATACGATAAAGAGGTTAAGGAACTAGTAGATGGTGGCACCCCCCTAGAAGAGGCAAAAAACCAAGTCGCAGCCGAAGACCCAACAAAATATACTCGAGAATAGTTATTCGTGCTTGGTAGAATTAAGGCCGACGGAAAATTCTCAAGCGAAGAGGCAAAGAGAATTGCCGGACGAGTGGTACGTGTTATATAAGTTTACATACTTCTCAAAACTATTAATGTTACTAAAATTAAAATAGAACGTCATAGTGTATTTAAAATACGAACAACCAATTTGTTTGATTATTATTGTGAGTAGGATGAGGTAGGGCTTGAAGTTGAACAGGGTTTATTCATCCCGGTGGGAAAACATGATGTCTTGCATAGAGCACTAGGTAAGGATGAACATCCTGGAAGAGCAAAGGGGATAGGTGGATATGCGACCCAAATTGAAGCTTTTGGGATCAAACGTAGTAGCAAAAATCCTAAACCCTCTAAACTCCAAGTAGCCTTAAGCCAAACTAAAAAATCCGAGCAAGATGTCAAGAATTTGAAAGCCATCTTAGCCAATGTTTGTGCTTTTGTGAATTATCCTATTCCCGATGATTTGTGTCTAACAAATCAAGGTAATGGACCATCATCCAGAGGCTCCCATCCATCCCCGCCCCAAGTTGAGGTTGACCAACCAAATCCTCCATTCGACCACATCGACATATGCACGCCATTGGCTCCTAGCCAACCTCAAGTTGATGTACAACTTCCGCAAGTTGATATACAAATTCCCAAAGCAACCACAAAGGTTAGGTTATCACCCTAGTCTAAGCCTTACATTCAAATTAATTACGCTTAATCATCTACTCCTTTTTGAAAATACTATGATAACAAACTAATTTTTTTTTTCTTTAATGTAGATTTCCCATTCTTGCAAGTTGTATGTTGTTAGAGGTAATAATTCTCAACCAATACACGTTGCTAATGGGAATTCCTATCCTCATATGACTTTGCATCACAAATCAAAAGTCCCTAAGGGTTTCGTAAGGGTATCCATAGTTGAGGTGTATGTAGAAGATGCCTTGTTGCCGGTGACTGAGGATGATGAATGCACAACAGTTGGTCAAGGTTTGGGATTTTTTTTCGTATGGCCCGCGTGGTTGGTTGTAGATGCTAATTCAACATGCATCCCCAAGAACACAAAGCAACCAACAGAGATTGCCGACCTTAATTTCCCAATCCCTAAGATTCCTCTCTCTAATGAGTGTGTGGGCTTCATGAAAGCTCTCCCGGGTTTTGTTCGTACAGTATTTGACATGCTAGGTCATCATAGCCGTGAATCTGTGTACTATTTTGTAGCCAATTCCAAGGTTTTTGGCGAGGCAAAGGAAGTGGTTGTTCCTTGGGAAGATTTTGCCCTATTTTGGCACAAACAAACCCTTCCCGATACTATACTAATCCTACATCAAATGTAAGTGTTATTGTTTAACCTAGTGGTATTTATGTGTTACTTTATTGTGTCCGTATTTATATACCTCTTCCGATACTTTATGCTCTAAGATTGTTGTAGGTTCATGCAATACGTCTCTTTGAGCGTGACCAAGACATTCATCGGTTTTTTGCACCCGACTTGCTTGCAACAAGCCCAACAAGGTAATAATGTGAGGCTTGCTTACCTTACAAAGTTGCTAAACGACAAGAGCAAAACCATTTTCATTGGGCCATACCTAGAGGGGTATGTATTTACTAATTGTTTGATTAGTAGATATTAGTTTCAACTGCACATAATCTACATAATCTATGTTATAGTCTGAGGTGCATGTTGTTTAATATATAGTGGTCATTGGAGTTTTGTTGCAATGATTCCATCATTGAAGCGTGTCTATTGGATTGATCCACTACATTTCGCTCCATCTACAAAATTCGCCGATCTATTGGAGATTGCTATGCATGCTGTGAATGACGACACACTCCTTAACTTTGAACTTATTCAAATTCAGGTTAAAATATCGACTCCTTTATTACGTATTTGCAGCTAAATACATTTACATACCATATGTTAAACTACTTCAATTTCAGCACCGCAAGCAATTGTCCAACTGGGAGTGTGGATACTACATGATGTTGTATGCCTACGAGTGCATTGAGACCCTTACAAGTGACAATTTGGAACTACATCGCGTGAGTACTCTTACAATATGAAAGTTTCTATTTATTACCTACAAATTACCTTAGTTTTTATTAATAAATGTATCTCATTCGTAGATACTCGAGGAAAATCAATCGGCATACACTAAAAAAGAGTTAGAGTTGGGGAGAGATAGATTTGCAAAGCACTTGGTCATCGTTAGAGCTCGATTCATATCTAGACCACACGTACCACGTAAGGATGCATGTAAAACCTAAGTTGTATTTCTACATTTGTTATACATGCAAAGGATTATAATTTATGAGTTCTTTGTGTTTGCCATTTAGTGGACTACATATATCTTGCAATTGACAGGTTCAGATATGCCAATTATACTATTTGTGCGGGATATTTACCAAAAATCAAAAATTAATGTACTAGGCTTTTTTCCTGGTGAGCTCGTTACCTTTCTCGTTAGGCACCAAATCACTTATGCGAGTTACATGCGTACTCGCAAGTAGTCAAGCTCGAGTGGCGGTTTCGCCACATAGCTCGCTAGGTTGAACTCTGTCTCACCAATATTATGTCTAACGCCATCGCAACCTGACTCGTCAAGACTAGCGAAATATACAAGCGATCTCGCCACAATTCATCAGAAATCAACCCCAATCACAATTTACTAGCGTATTCGCAACTCTGTCGCTCGTTAGCCACTGCCTCTCCAGTCTCAAACCCTGCGATTTCGCCAGTCTACTCGTCAAGCCTGCCGAGCAAGTTAGCGAGCTCGCCAATAAACTACTAAAATCGCCTAATCTCAGACAATACGACGTCGTTTAATCATGCCTGAGAGTACACTTACGAACTCGCTACAAAATAATAAGAGATGGCGTAGCGAGCTCGCTAGGACTGTTTATGGCGAGCCGCAAACGAGATCGCTAGTACCCTCGTTCACTATCTAAGATCTTGACCAGGCAAACTAGCGGACTCGCAAGAATATTACTTGCGATCGCTTGTTGGTGTCGCAACTAATCAAGTGACGCCCTAAACCCTAGACCATAATCATGCCTGAGAGTACACTTACGAACTCGCTACAAAATAATAACAGATGGCGTAGCGATATCGCAAGGACAGTTTTAGGCGAGCCACAATCGATATCGCTGGTATCCTCGTTCACTATCTAAGATCTTGACCAGGCAAACTAGCGGTCTCGCAAGTATATTACTTGCGATCGCTTGTTGGTGTCGCAACTACTCAAGTGACACCCTAAACCCTAGACCTGTCTAATATGAATTGTAGCGAACTCGCTACATAAATGTTTAGCGAATCGCCAACAGCCATCGTAACTAGTCAGACTCACACATAATTTCAGCCTTGCGTTTAAGCTAGCGAACTCGCCTCCTTGTAAGTTAGGTTTTCATTGAGTAGTTGTTGCGAGCTCGCAACACGTCATAAAGGCGGAAATGACATACTTCTAAGGCGGATGATACGCCTTAAAACAGAAAAATTTTAAGGTGGAAGAGGAACCGCCTTAAAGCTTTTTCAGGTTTTAAGGCAATACCAGAGAAGGCATTTGTCTTCTGCCTTGAAACGTGAAGGACCAACCGCCTTAAATGCTGCAAAATTGTAGTAGTGGAAACACTATCAAGCCACATTTTATAAACTTATGGAAGTAATGGAACTCAAAAGTAAATATATGCATCCATTTGACAAAAAAAGAAACTAGCTTTTATTGGGAATGTGAGGCCTAGAGATGTACCGAGATCTAATAAGGACCAAGTGTCTAGCCAATGCATCTCTACCATCCTCCAACTCCTTCTTGGTGTACGGTGCATGATTTTCCTCGATAATCTAAGAATATGAAATGTTTTTTAATGCTATTGAATGCGACGTAGATAGTAATAGGTACAATAAGTAGGTTATAAGAATGCTTACGCGATGTAATTCCAAAATATCTTGAACAAGGCCAGCTACACACTCGCTTGCGTACAACATCATATAGTAACCGCACTCCCAATTTGACAATTGCTTTCGGTGCTGAAAGCGAAGAAGGATAACAAATGATTTGAAATGAAATCATAGTGGAAATAAATGAGCATTGGATTTGTACTGTCACCTGAATCTGTATAAGGTTGACCTCTTGGTCGGATTGTTTGGCTTGGTTCAATGCTATTTGGAGTTTGGATGGTTTAGAGTCTTTGCTACTACGTTTGATACCAAACGCCTCTATTTGAGTAACATAACCACCAATTCCCTTAGCTCTTCCCGGATGCTCGGCCTTCCCAAGTGCCCTACGTAGCACATCGTGTTTACCGACAGGGATTAACAAGCCTTCTTCAACTTCACGCTCGACCTCGTCCTAAAAAGGTAGTATAGTAAATGAAAAGTTATTATCGTAATCAATTGTTGTGTTTGATTGTTTGATTGTAGATACTAAAATGGAACATGGTATGGCGTAGTAGGTTAAGCGTACCACTCAATTAGCCACCCTTTTTGCCTCATCCCTTGAGAAAGTCCCGTCTTTTTTAATTCTACCCAAGACGAATAATTGTTGTCTACTATATGTTGTAGGGTCTTCGGCAATGACTAGCTTGTTCGCCACTTCCGCGTCTATGCCCCCATCCACTAGCTTGTTAGGAATAAAGCACTAACCGAAACAAAAATATTTGGCTAATTCGCATGACACTATTATTGCAAGATGTAGTAAGTAAACTAACCTTTGCGTCATTTTCTAACCATCGTTTCTTGAATGCCTCTCAAGTAAGGGTTACAATGTGATTGTAACGCGTACTTGGATCTTCCCCAAACCTCGTGCCCTTCGGTTTGATATAATCCTTGGCAAGGGTATATTTGTGTTGTCGATGAGCTTTTGATGCGATTTGAAGAGCCTTCTTCTTCACTTGATCATAGGATGTTGCTTCGATAATAAAGGGGCGCTACAAATGTGATCATAAAAATAGTCACACTCACAATTTTCAATTGAAATTAAAAATAACAAGTACCACACTAACCTTGCATTCCTTCCATATATCCTTTTTGATGTCGATGCTTAGTAGCCTCCAATCCGTTGTGTCTAATGGTGTGCGTATCCTACCCGTCTTAGCACACCAACTCGACCATCGCGCGACATCATCGTCGGGTGAAATAGCAACACCAATGTCATTAAACTTGACATGTGTTAGTATTTTGTTATCGATCCTAATCTCTAATTCGTGACAATGTGTGAGGAGTTGAGTTTCTTTCGATGCGCGAGTCACTTCTCGTTGTCTTCTAACCTCACTTGAACCGCCAACAACATTCCCCCCCCCCACTTGAGTCGGAGTTAACGGAACTTGAAGGGCTCTCCATTAAGCTTCCTTTGTATATTGAAATTTGTTAATGACTAACACAATACTAATATATCAAAGTTGTACTTTGTAGTAAAAACAATATATTTCATAATCCTAAAATTTAGGGCTAAGCAAGCTATGGAGAATTTTAAAAGAACATCTTGATTTTCGTTCAGGACATGCTTCTGACATGATATTTAGTAATAACATGATAAATGGAGGCACCATGTACAAGAAAATCAAATTTTTAGCAAATAAGAATGAAAACAATCATACCTTTGGTATATGACAAAGTTGTGTCGGTAGAATTGATTATTTTGGTTGGGGATGGTCTACCTTGTTTGTCCATCTCCTACCCATAACAAAGGATGTAACCAAATTGAACAAGAACAAATAAATATTGACATTGATTGAAAAAACCAAACCCTAAAAATGTGGTTGAGAATTTATTGCAAAACTTACCAATCTTTTGCATGCAATTAGTGGCTAGTTCCACTTTGTTTTGACACAATTAATGTGAGAAGATGTATGGGATGGGTAATGGAGATTTGATGTGAAGAAAGTTGAGGAGATTTGAGAAGATTTGCAAAAGTTTGGACTTTTGGAGATGAAACCCGTAAGAAGTGAGGATAAGATGCCAAAAGTATAGTGTTTTTCTGTTCTATAACGTGTTTACTTTAATCTAGCTTACCTTGTTGCGAAATCGGAACTCTCTCGTTAATCCTGACGTGGATATTTACGAAGTCGTTACGTGCTCATGTGATTGCCTTTTATGCTCTACTTTATCCTTCTAGCGACATCGTAACTGAAAAGCTGACATAAAGTATGTTACTAGGATGTTGCGACCTCGCTACGAATGCTCGCTAGAACCCTACTTAAGATTTTTTTTTTGTTTTTTTAATGCACTCATACATTTTTAAATCACGATATAAACGAAATGATGGTATAAGACACTAATCATTCTATTTTAAGAATAATTTTCATTTGTTCCGTCGTATGCTCATGTAGAACGGGATAGGGATTTGGTCACTTAATCTGCAATTACATAATTTGAAAGAGTTTTAAGAAACTTAGTCTTTAATTGTAAGACAATAAGAAACTCTACACATCATGTGTACGCTTGAAAACGCTATCCATCGCTTACCTTTAGAGACAACAGCGTAGTAGATCTTCACACATGAACTACATATATATATATATATATATATATATATATATATATATATATATATATGCGCAGTTCAAGTGCATTTCATTAGAGATACTTAGTTTATTACAACTCATTTATGTGATTACAAGCACGATTATTGAATTAAACAAAGTATCATGCACACGTTCACTCACCAACTGTCATCACTCATCATACTACCGAGTATCGCTTAATAACATTGCATGCTGATGTACTAAGATGTACTCTGCTTGACATAATGTGATGTTCGATATTTTCCAAATTGAGTATTATACTGTTTGGATATAAAATGTACATATTTAAGAATTAATGATGTTTTACATAGAGTTATGTCATACTGCTTATGTACAAAGATGTACTCTACCTGAGTGAATATCATGATGTATATTTAACAAATAGATTATTGTACTGCATCTATATAAAATATATATATATGTTAGAATGTGAAAATTGCTAATAAAAAATTAAAAAGTTTTATTTTTTAGTTACAATCTAATTAGCTTGTGTAGTAGCGAAATCGCTAGTATACACGTTACCACAGTTAAACCCTGAACCCTAAACCCACAAACCCGCAAACCCACAAACCCACATAACCCAGAAAACCTGTTGGCGACCGGGTTGCGATAGCGCTAGTTAGTAGTTCAAATAAAAAAAAGGCTTTTTGGGTTACGACCTCGCTACTAATTAGAATGATTCTTCTGTAGCGAGTTCGCTACTCGAACGCTTGCCTGGCGAGGCATTTTAAGACTCGCTACTAGATACTCAGGCTTGAGCGAGATATTAACGACTTCGTAACATACAGATGCGTGTGAACTAGCGATCTCGCAACATATAGAAGCGTATCAGCTAGCGATATCGCAAGTACTATTACTATAAATTAAAAAAAAGGGGATCGGGCTAAATTTAATTAGCCCCAAATTGAAAACCCTTCTGCCATTATCACCGGCAATGATTTGTAACTTCTCCGACAAAATGCGGCCAAAGACCAGAGGAGCGGTGCGAGGACGGGGTGGTAGAGCCTCAGACAGTGGACGGGGAAGTGGCCCGGCGACGGGGAATGTTTTTTTGATGAAATAACATTCAAAAAAATTCAGTATAACCTTTCAAATTCCATAAGGAATTAACTTTTTTTTGGGGTTTGCATGAGGATATCTTGAAAAGGTAAAAATGCCTTTATTTTTTTACTAGGAACTCTATAATCTTTTTCATAAATAGAGCACCTGAACCCTATAAATTTCCTTCATTCCAACATTCCCTTCTCCCTTCTCCTATTGTTTGCCTTTTGCTTCCCATGGATTTGTCTATATTCGAAGCCCTCCCAAATGACATGATAAATCTAATCATGATTCGTGTTTACTTCGACTCGGTTCTTCGTGCGTACGTGACCGCAACAGCGACAGAATGGCATAAACAGTGGCTCACCGACGCTTCTGCACTAGGTCACACAGACTCGACCTATGTCTTGGCCCTATTTGCAATATGTTGCGGGGGTGACATTCAGAGATGCATGAATGTCATCACCACCCTGAAGAGAACCGATAAGAAAGGCCTCCGGGAAGCTCGAGTACGCGTCATCAGAGCCGGTTTGGGTAACGCTTGGGGTTGGGCGCACTACTACAGGTTCCTCAGAGATGGAGTAGTCACGCCCAGGCCGATATGCTGCGTGGAACATGCTGCCCTCAATCGCAGAGTGAGGTACGATTGCTGGGAGAGACTTGATCCAGCGGACATCTCATGTGATGCATGCACCTGCGATCAGGAATTGGTTCACGTCCTCGGTCCTCGTTTAGGCTAAATGTTCTAGTATTTTTGATTATGTTTTTTTACTATTTTTGCCCAAATTTGGTATGAGTGTAATAACATTTTGTTTGCCATTTTGGCACATTTCATTATTTAATAAGTTTTTTTTGTGATACCTTGTCCTTTACATTTTATGTAAGTTTATTAATTTTTATTGATAAGCGATTTCGTCACTGTCACGTTTCATGATGATTTATTAGTAACAGAACACCGAGCGAAATCGCAACTAACAAGCGCCTGTGTACGACGTCCTAACGATATCGCAACATGTCGTATTCAGTCAACAGAGCCTGGCTAGAGATTCTGTAGCGAGATCGTAACAACAAAGATTGACAAAAAAAAACTCAACATTGCCGTGGCATGCAGCGAGTTCGCTACATGGTAAGAACCCATCAAAAAAGGGTTTTTGGGTTTGAGTCTATATTGGGCGTATAAGTGTTGGGCCTTAGCCTGTGTAAGTATTGGGCCTTAGCCTATGTAAGTATTGGGCCTTAGCCTTGGTGTTTCATGTTCAGTTTGCGCTGGTCGGCGACTTATCGAACCCTTGTGAAATGTAAGTGTATATAAACTGAAAAATCACCTTCTAATCAGCCGATGTGGGATACATGGTGGCGATCTTTGTTACGACTTCGCTAGCTGTGTAACTTATTATAGCGAACTCGCTACGAGTCGTACTCATTAGACAGAGCCTAGCTTGAGATTCCCTAGCGATTTCTTAACGACAAAGCTTGACACACCTGGCAAACAATTGTAGCGCTTGGAGAGTAGCGATATCGCTACAGTATACGGACCCATCACGAAAAACCTTTGAAATTCCATCAGTAATTATTTTGGTTGGGGATGCCAACTTGGTCAATGAAAAGGTGTGAATGCCATCAGTAAAAACCTTTGAAATTCCATCAGTAATTAATTTATTTTGGGGGTTTGCATGGGGTGTCCATGGAAAGGTGAGAATGCCTTTACATTTTCCTTCCATTAATACCATAATGACTGCTTTTTGTCTAGGAACTCTGACAGATTTTTGAATAATAGAGCACCTCAACCCTTTAAACATCAACCCCTTCTCCATTTAGAACCTCATTAGACCCTTCATTCCCACATTCCCTTCTGCTTTCTCATATTCCTTGCCTTCTACTTCCAATGGATGTGTCTCTATTCAGCGCCCTACCAGATGACATGATAAATCTGGTATTGATTCGTGCTGAGTTTGACTGGGTTCTTCGTCGCTACGTGAGCGGAAGAGCGACCGAGTGGGCTCGACAGTGGCTCACCGAAGCTTCTGCAGTAGGTCACACACCGTCGACCTATGTGTTGGCTGTTTTTGCAATCTGCGAAGGTGACATTCAAAGAGGCATGAATGTCATCACAACCATGAAGAGAACCGACAAACAGGGCCTCCGTCTAGCTAGGCAACGCGTCAGAAGAGGTCTGAGATACGCTTGGGGTTGGACACACTACCGCAGGTACTTCTCAGAAGCAGCAGTTAGGCCTAGGCCGATCTGCTGCATTCCGCATGCTGGCCTCAATGACTTTGTGAGGTACGATCCCTGGCTGCCCCTTGATCCGGCGGACATCACCTGTGATGCATGCACTTGCGATCAGGAACTACTTCATGTACTCGGTGTACGAATCATCTACTAGTATTAGTTGTTTGTTCTTTACTATGTATTTTTGCATCACCAGTTTGTTTCGATTGTAATGAAGTTGTGTTTTCCATTTCGGCACATTTACAATTAATTTTTTCTTGTTTTGATATATTGTCCCTTACATTTTATTTATTCATCCTAAGAGCCCATATCGTATCAGCAAAATCATTCACTTTTTGTATAGTGCGTGGACATAGGGATATCGTCACTGTCACGTTTCATGATGATTTATTATGAACAGAACACCAAGCGACATCGCAACTAACTAGCACCTGTTTACGAGGTCCTTACGATCTCGCAACAAGCCGTATTCAGTCAACAGAGAACACTACAATTGAGAACCAACACGGGAACAATGAGACCTCCGAGAACACTACAATTGATCACCCTTCAATACCCACCTGTTTAGACCCTTTTAAAGTTTTTGTTTTTGGAGTTAGAACGGCCAGTTCGGCCTAAATCTGTGACCCATACAGACGCCGTTGCGATATCGCTAAAACGTCGCTAACACCTTTGGATAGCCTGCGAACTCGTAACATTTCAATCACCCTCACATGCACTGTACATTGAACAATGACAAATTTGACGTGCACAAAAGCGATACCGTAACATCAAACGCAATATACTATCGTCCCAGTTACGACATCTCCCACATCCTCGCCTGCTAAAATTAGGGTTTAGCAAAGCTTACGAGATCACAACGCTCAAACCTACAACTAACGAGGTAACCTACGAAATCGCTACAGACACGTTTATATTACTACAAAGGTTACGAGATCGCAACAACCAATTCAATTTAAGGCGGATACATTTTTTCCGCCTTGGTCAAGCATTTTTTAACGTCAAAACCCATTTCCGCCTTTAACTGCCTCTTTCCGTCTTAAATGTAATTTGTTTTGCTAGCTTGAAGAGGTAGCGAACTCGCTACATACCATCAAGGCGTAAAAAAACGCGCCAAGCTTAAACGCCTTAAATATGTGTCTTGCATCTACCCCTTTGTAGTAGTGTATAGCACTCACAACCTACAATTAACTTCAACCTATCACAAAATCATCACAACATAATCAAAGCAAACATGCACAATTTTTTAAGAACACAACAATAACAAACAAACAGCCACACGGTAAGGCGGAAATTAGCTTACCCACCACCTTGCAAACGATCGAAATTCCTAACAAAGGTTACCTAATCAATCTTATGGTATTCAAAGGGAAAGATGAACATTCAACCCTTCAAATGTCTAATTTTTGTTTGCAAATCCGCTGGAAAGCTGCTATTTTATTAGACTGTCTTTAATCTTGCGAACTCACAAGCATTCACGTATATCTACTTATATCTCTAGCGAATTCGCTAGAGATATCTCAAGTGTTAACGTAAGTGTTGCGAACTCGTTTCTTTAACAAATTTTTCCATGTTATTAGTGGCGAGTTCGCAAGTACTTCGGCATGTTTTTTTTTCCCTTAGCGAGCATAAATGCGATATCGTCACCTACATGAATTTCTTACTTTTACAACTACCGAAATCGCTAGCTTGTAGCTTGCTAAAATAACCCCAAGCGTTCATTATATGTGAAATCGTAACTAGTACGCCTTACCTAGCTTACTGGTTGCGATATCGCAAGAACTAAGGGTTTTTAAGGCGGAAATGACATTTCCGCCTTACCTCATCATTTTTTACGTCACATACGACTTCCGCCTTTCAAACGGTCATTTCCGCCTTTAAAAGTTTTTAAATATCCTGGCGAGTGTGACTTGCGAATTCGCAAGTAAGTAGTAAGGCGGAAGATTTCGATCCCGCCACAAACGCCTTAAACGTGTGCCTTAAATGAAGGTGATTGTAGTAGTGTACAGCGCCATGGAATCTACCACCGCGAAGGTCCTGCGAAGCGTTTAACTCTGAGGACCGTCTGCCCCTTGCACTGGTAAGGTGATCTCCCTCAAAGGTGTTATGGGGTCACCTGCAAACCCCGAGATTAGGTTCATAGGAACGAGATCGTTTCTGCTTAACCCCAGTTGTTTGTAACAACTGAGAAACATTCCACCTCACTTACCCCATCTACAAGGACCCTTCTAACCATGTTGCAATCAACAGCAATGGTAATAACAAGAGGATCACAATGGGAAAAATGGTTAATAACTGCATTTTCTTATGAAAAGAATACTGTCCCATCCAGGCGAGATCTTTTCTTTCCAACTCCCAAGGAGAGGATTTGTCGGGTGATCGGTGCACGCCATTTATGCACCTTCTTGCTCCATGGTTGGTTGCTGATGCCCGAGGTAGATATTCTATCGAAGGATCTATCTCGTCGGTGGCCTTTGACGCTCGGCGGGGGTTGGATATTGCGCACATCTCGCCTTCGTCGCGGAAAATTTTGGCGTAATGCTTCATATTCCCGTCTGGGCCAGAGAACAGACTCACGTACTCCTGCGAGGGTTCTTAGCCGGATCAATCATGAATCAAGGTTTTTTAGATCAAGATAAACACACGGGTCCCACTGGGCGTGCCAATTTGATGGATGTCTGGAACTCGCGCTTGATCACGAACCCAGCAACGAACCCATCTACAAGACAATGCCTTGGGGTGGCCCAGGGGTAGACACTCTAATGCTTAAGTTAGTGACAGTTTAGAGAAGCTTATAAGCGTACGGCGTAGTGTGTATAAGATAATAATCAGAGAGATCTACCAAACCTTTGTATTTATAGGGCTCCAATCCGTAGATTGGTAAGATATGTAATGATAGTAGGAATACAACTCTTATGGAGATAACAATTGTGTTCCCATATTTAAAGGAAGTGTATTCCTTGTAGGATATTCAGAATATACGCGTTCCTTATAAGGATTTGGGACGATGGACCCGTGAGTCCTCCTCCCGCGTATCTCGATCCCCTGAGCCTTCTCGGGCCCTGGTCCAAGACTGAGCGAAACTCCAGAGTGCGAACCATGGACTTATCAGAAGCTATATTTTATCAAATTATATTTCATCATGTAAGAATTAATAAACTGAACCTAGCTTAATGAACTAAAATGAACTGAATTGAACAGAGCAAGACTAAATTAAGGGAAAATTAATGTATTAATACAACCAAATTAAGTTATACCTTATCAAATCATATTTTCATCAGAACTGAACTTGAGAAATTGGACCTAACTTATTAAATTGAATTAAACTGAATCATGTTGAACTGAACTGAACTTTACTGAATTGAAGAAAATAGTCAATGCATTATCAAATCATATTTCATCATATATATGTGAATTAATACAATGAGCATAGCTTAATAAACTATACTGAACTGAAATATAATGAACTTAACTTAAAAGAACTTAAATGAATAGAACTAAGCTAAACTCAACCGAACAAAATTGAACACAGCATGACTGAATTAAGGGAAAATTAATGTAATGATATAACCATATTAAGTTATATTTTATCAAAACATATTTTAATCAGAACTGAACTTAATAAATCAGACCTAACTTATTAAACTGAATTGAACAGAATCATGCTGAAGTGAACTGAACTAAATTGAAGAAAAAAAATCAATGCGTTGATATAACTGATGAAGATATGTTTATCAAATCATATTTCACCATATATTATATTACTACGTTTATGACATGTTCTCCAGAGTTTATTTTATTTCTAAACTAAACTGAACTGAACCGAATTGAATAGAGCATGACTGAATTAAGGCCAAATTGAAGGATTGATAAATAGAACTGAATTAAAATACACTTAAATGAATTCAACTACACTTAATTGAAGTGAACTGAATTTTCAATCTTAACTTAAAATCATTAAATTATACAAACTGGACTGAATTAAAATACACTTAACTGAATTGAACTACACTTAACTGAAGAGAACTGAATTTTCAATATTAACTTAAAATCATTAAATTATATAAACTAAACTGAGTTAAAATTAAATTTTCTCTGAATTGAACTGGCTGATTAATATATAATGTTTCTTAAAAAGGTAAAACATATAATGAACTGAACTGAACTGATCTAAAAAATATTGAACTGAACTGAAAAATACTGAATTGAACTGAACTGAAAAATATCAGATAAAATGTATTAAACAGACCCACCCTCACATGTAGAGAAGTAAATTCGGTAGCAAATGCTCTGTCTAAATTGGCAAGTAGGGACAAAACAAATTACAGTTTTGACCATAGTTCATTGCCAGCTCAAATAAAAAGAACTTGTAATTTTAGATGCAAGGGAGCTTCCATATATCAGAATCTAAATGTTTATTTTCTCTGGATCTGTTTACTGCTTTTCTTCTTTGCTTTGTTACAGGCGACAAGGCCTACATGAAGCAGACTGGAGGAGGAGATCAAAAATATTCAAGGATAACAAGATGAAGCTCTTTTGACATACCTAGCCAAGATCAAGATGTGTACTGAATTGAGCAGAACTCTGATTTATACTAAGCATCATGCTATATGTGATTTTAATCAAATCTCTTCTTGTGGTTAAATTGCGCTTCGCATAACGATCACTACACTACTCCAAAAGTGAGTCTGTAGGCTAACTTGGGTTTTGTGTAGCAATTCTCTAAAATGCTTCTATAAGTATACATGAATTGTTTTAAAATTCATAAATACATCATCATTGTATAAACATTACGGCCCTGTTTGCTAGAGTTTATTTCTTACTGAACTGAACTGAAAAAAATAAAAAAATACTGAACTGAACTGAAAAAATATTTAAAAATACTGAACTGAACTGAAAAAATTTAAATATACTTAACTGAACTAGAATATATTGAATTTATCTGAAAAAATATAAATACATTGAACTTAACTGAACTGGAAAAAAAATTCAACTGAATTGAAAAATAAAATTAAACAGAGTAAAATAATTCATTATTGACAAATAAAATGAGCTGAATTGTACATAATTGAATTGAAATTGAATAGAATAAAGTGTAATGTATTGAAATAATGACTTAATGCAACTAATTTTATCAAATAACGTTTACTTATAACTAAATTGAAGTAAAGTTTAATGCATTCAAGACAATAACAGTGTGACTAAATTAAACTGAAATTGATCAATATACACTTGTACATGATTGAAATAGACTTTACTTTAATTTAAATTAAATTCAACTAAGCCTGTTCCAAATATATTCAAAATATGATAGAACCACTAGCGTACAAAGATTGCTCCAATTTGTCGTATCCACAATGAACTTGTATTCATCTAGTAAACACTAATTGAACTGATATAATTATGTCAAGATAATTTATATGGTTGGATTGAATTGCTTTCTCTCACTAGAATTTCTCTCTGACTTCTCTCTAAAAATTCTGCCCGTTACCAGTTACTATTCCTGGCATAACGGCTGGTAACAGTCTTCTTTCACTTCCCATTACCAAAACGCCCTCATCGGAAAATTCACCAGAGGAAAACCCCCAATGGCTGAGCTCAAAAAGTTTTTCCTAGGTCTAAAATTTGGTGGAAAATTTCAAATAGGATCGATCGATTTCAAGCACATATTGATCCGCTTCGAGCTCAACAAAGATTATCAAAGCTTCTGGATCCGATCTTTCTGTTCTATCATGGGTAACACGATGAAGATTATCAAGTGGAGCCCTGACTTCTCACCACACATGAAGTCGTCGGTGGTTCCTGTTTGGGAGACGATCCACAAAGTTCTGATTCAATTCTACAACCGATCTGCAATTGAAGATTTTGGTAACTCCATCGGTGTCTACCTCAAGATGGACGTAGCCATAAGAGCTTTGACGCGGCCATCAGCGGTCGAAGTTTGTGTGGAAGTCGATCTACTCCAGGAAAGGAACAACACCATCACCATCAGAAATCCCAGCTCTTCAATAGAATTTGAGATCGAATATGATAATCTGCCCTCGTATGGTTCACACTGTAAGAGGATAAGCCATAAGGATGATGAATGTGGGAACCTCCATCCAGAGCTCAAGAGAAACCACTTACAAAGGCGCCAAGAACTGCAAGCCAGACAAGGAAGGGGCAGACAGAGAAAAGATGCCCATCAATGGAAACCAGATCAGATGTTGAATCCTCAGGCATGACTAGCTCACAAAAGGACCAAGAGGTCAAGGCACAGCAGGAGGTGTCCTTTGTCCCCAACAATTTACAGATGGTGGTCACTAGTAACTCCTCAATATTCAATGGGGGAAAGAGTATCCTTAAACCTTTGATAGAGGGAAAGTATCCTACTTTGATCCCCAACTATGCTCAGAATGCTTCTAAGTTTTTCTCAGCTCTAGTCACTTCAAAAAAACCAACCTTTTATGCCCTAGATGATTTAAATGTTAGGAATAGGTCACAACCTATCCAATCTTCAGCTTTGGTTCCTTACAAACCTATACACACTGCTAATACATTTCAGGTATTGCAAGATCAAGACGATGATGAGAGCTCAGATTATGAAGAGGCGCCCAATGATCCTGAATGGAGTAAAGAAGAATTGCTCTTGCCAGCCAAGGATTTAGGTACATCCTCGATGAGACTACACAGAGAGGCAAAAAACTTATTTCACAACTCACAAGTTTTAGGAAGCTCCATTGTAGAAAAGTGGTTGCGATCCTCCCAAAAATCAAAAAATTAGTTTACTCATGATTTTACATAAGGTAATTGGTAACATGCTAGTATGGAACATTAGGGGATATAATAAGTCCATCAAAAGACTTAAAACCCTTATAGCTTCACAAAACATAGATATCATTTTCCTAAGTGAACCATGGCATCCTAATTCCGACATAACATCTCTTAAATTCAAACTGCATTTTGCAAATTGCTTTCCTACTGATAGAGAAAAAATCTGGCTTTTCTGGAATCATAAATTCAATATTTCTGTTATTTCTCAGTCTGATCAGTATGTTCTCTGTCAAATAACTGAGCTTTCATCATCTATTATATGGAACTGTGTGTTTATCTATGCTAAAGGGACTTTGCAACTTAGGAGAGATCTATGGAAGGATATATTAGGCCTACCTTTAGCTCCAACACTGGATGTTGGGGACTTTAATACATACGTATGTTGCTGAGAGAAGAGGCAACAAATCCCCCCACCCCCACTGGTCAGTATTAGTGAGTTTAATACCCTTATTAGTACCGTAGGATTTATAGAGCTCCCCACCGTTGGTAACCCGTTTACTTGGTCCAACAAGAGATCCAAGGATGATCACTTGCTTCAGAGACTTGATAGGGCACTAGGTAACCTAGAGTGGTTACAGCTATTCCCTCACAGCTCTGTTCAAGTACTTAGCAAAACCACTTCAGACCATAACCCTCTACTCCTATCAATCAAGAATTCTGAACCTCAGTCCCCCCAAGTCTTTTAGATTTCAACAAATGTGGATAAAGAGAGAAGATTTTTATAACCTAATACAATAGTCTTGGATTACACCTACTCAGGAGCATGGGATGAGAAATATTGTTTCCAAACTTAAGAGGTTAAAAAATGCTTTGAGACTCTGGAACAAGGCCTCTTTTGGGGATGTTCATCAAAACCTCAAGGATGCTGAAGGGAGAGTAGCACAAGCTGAGATTTTATTTGAGTCTTCTGGCAGTGATTCTGATCTAACTGAGCTGAATAGACTCACAGCCATCCTTACCAGAGCTCAAAGTGACCTCACAGCATTCTGGAAATAGAAAGAAAATTTGAGGTGGTTAAAAGAGAGAGATGCAAATGCTGTTTTCTTTCATAATTCTGTAAAGGAAAGAAGATGCAGAAACAAGCTCACTAAGATTAAAAATGAAAGATGGGAATGGATCACTGACCCCACTCAGATACAATTAAAAGGAGTTTAATTTTTTGAAAAACTTCTGAATGAATCTGAAGGTGATAACTCAGGAGAGTTCCTGAAATACTAAATGAAGATGATCCTAAAGTTGTTCACTGAAGAAGAAAATCCAGCTTTGATGAGACCTATTGACCAAGAGGAATTAAAATTCTCAGTTTTTAATCTCAATAAGGAAGGAGCTCCTGTTCCTGATGGCTTCTCAGACACTTTTGTTTTACACACTGCTGGGATATTGTAAAAGAAGATCTCTTAGAATTAGCAAATGATTTCCTAGAGGGAACTCAATTGCCAAGAGCCATGTCAAGCATATGATTAGATTTCATCCCAAAGGTCCCCAACCCTAGTTCCTTCTCCCAATTTAGACCAATCAGCCTATCCAATTTTGTGAATAAGATATATTCCAAAATAATAATGGAAATGCCAAAGCCCCTTATGCCCAAACTCATTTCTGATGAACAGTCTGCCTTCCTTAAAGGGAGAGATATCTCAGATAATACCACACAGATGCAAGAAATGGTTAGACTACTAAATAAAAACCCAAACCATAAGAATGTGATAATAAAACTTGATATACAGAAGGCCTTTGACATGGTGTCCCGACCATTTCTCAATTCAGTTTTGTTACTTTGGTTTTCATGGGCATTTAGTCAGAGTCATAGTTCAGAACATTTCTTCAGCTTGCTTCTCTGTACTTATTAATGGTATAGCTACTGGTTTCTTTACGGCCAATGGAGGAATCAAGCAAGAGGACCCACTCTCACCCTCTCTGCACAATCATGTGTCTGAAACACTGACAAGGGTCTCACACATCCGTTATCTACCCAATACCTTACAAGATTTAGGATACCTAGAGGGGTACAACAGATATCATATTTAATGTATGTTGATGATACAGCTATTTTCCTTGCAGCCATTGAAAGAAATCTAAAGATATTCTTAATGTTTTGAGATAATATGAGCTCTGTTCAGGACAAAGATTAAACTACTCTAAGTCTGAGTTCTATGTGAACCTAAGGGCTAAATCAGCCTTGTGAGGTTGATAAAAGGACCTCAGGTATGAATTTGGCCTTTTAAATATCTAGGGGTTCCAGTCTTTACTGGCAGGATTATGATCATTTACTATCAACCCCTACTGGAGAGGATGCAAAATGCAGTAAACAATTGGAAGAATATATTGTTAAGCCCAGCTGGTAAACTAATTCTTCTAAACCGTGTTTTCTTTACAATCCCAAACCACGTGTTTTGCAGTTTTGCAACCATCAATGGCTGTAATCAGGAAGATGGAGACAATGGCCTCAAGGTACTTCTGGGTGAAATTGAGTCATCCCAGAAGATGGTCTAGAGAAAGTGGGGAAGAATGGCTTTGCCAACCTCTGAAAATGGGATTGGATGTAGAGACATCAGGGCAACAATCCAAGCTTTCTCATGTAAGCTATGGTGGAAGCTTCAAGTTAATAAGTCCATCTAGTCTTTCATGTAAGCTTCAAGTTAATCTAGTCCATCTAGTTAATAAGTCTTATGTAAGCTATGTGGGCCTTACCAGCATCATATAGAAACTCCCACACTTGGAAAAAGATCTGTGCCATTACAGAATTTGCAAATAGCCATTCTAGGGTTTTAGTTGGAACTGGAGAGTCCCCTCTTTGGTTCTCTAACTGGTCAGGCCTTGGTATACTTGAGCATCAAATTGTCCCTCACAGTATAACTTTCCCTAGGGTTATAAGCTAAGGTACCCCCAAGTTTATAAGAAAGTGCCAGTGTACCCCCGAGTAATTCAAAAGTGCTGATGTACCCCTATAATTATATTGAATAAAAAAGTATACCCCTAAAGCCAATTTTTCAACAACATTTTGAATTAAAAGACAAATTTACCCTCATTTGGTGGGCTTGTTTCCCCTTGACCCAAATGGTCATGGGCACAAAAAAATCAAGAAATCAATATCGGTGAATTACAGAATAAATGCACAATATTATTGAAAGTGGCATGCTAGATGCAGTCCGTATTTTGCTTATTTTGTAGTCCAAAATAAAGATACGTTTTCGATATATATGATATGATCAATAATTATGTATATCAGACATATGCATCATATATATATAGTACTTCTATTGCATCCACTTGCAAATTAGTTATATATCATAATTTTTGTGTATAGATTATATAACAAAAATACGGACTGCAAATAAGCAAAATACGGAGGATTATTCATTGATTTGGTTGGGGCATTTTCGTCCTAAATTTTTTCTTTTTTACCTTTAAATAATAGTGAGCTTATTCTTGACATTTTACACTTGGCAAAAGAAAATTCTGCCCAAATTATACATTTGAGGGTACAGTGGCACTTTTGAAAAACATAGGGGTATATTAGCACTTACTTAAACAGTTGGGGGTACAACAACACTTTTTTCCTTTCCCTAACCTAACCATAGCATGATTCTGTGCTAACAAAGATCTCTACTTGCCCACCTTGGAGCCTCTTTTGGCTACCAACTTTATATATGCTTTGCAGGAATTTCAGCTTACTTATGGACATGCTGACAAACTGGTATGGTGTCCCTCATCTAATGGAAGCTTCAGTGTAAAATCAACATATCAGAAACTTAGAGCTACTGGAAATGATCACATCATCAAAAAGGTATGGTTAAACAAAGTGCCCACTAAACTGTGCATCTTTACGTGGAGAATTTTTAATAAATTGCTCCCCTTCCCTGATGTGCTAAATATATTTGGTTTTCAGCTCCCATCAAAATGCCCTAATTGTCCCAGTTCTGATACATTGACTCACTGCTTTAATGAATGCAAACTTAACACACAGATTTTATCATATATACATCAAATCTTTGTTATTCCTGTACCTCATTTCCAATCAGTGAGTCATAGATTGTCCTTCTACCTAAATTTCAGAGGTGCTACAAAAATCATCACTAAGGTTGCTATCAACACTTTTGTGATGACTCTGTGATGTATCTGGTTGAGTAGAAACAATTTTTTGTATAACAATGTGAGGCCTGATTCATACTGTATTTTTCAGAATGTAATCAAACAAGTTAATCTGATTTTCAGAGCCTCTCCACTAGTTGGAAACCCTTTAAAATATCAACAGCTGGTAAACATAGGGCTAATCCCATATTTGAAGAAAAAGAGGCCAAAAGTTATTAGATTGGTTAAAAGGAGTTTTCCTGAAACTAGTTTAAAAATCAATGTGGATGCCTCTTATCTATCCTCTGATATTGTAAGTCTAGGAATCATTGTCAGAAATTGCAATGGCAGTGTGCTTCAAATGATTATGAAAAAGGTATGTGCTTCATCATCTTTACATGCTGAACTGCTTGCAATATGATAAGATATGGGCTATAAGAACATAGGCCCATACAGGTACACGGCCTTCTACCAGATCAAGACCCATACCAGTGCACGACCTTCAACCTGTTCAAGGCCCATGCATAGTACAACCACGCATGACTCTCCATGTGAAGGGCACGAGAGGATGCACTAGAGAAAAACTCCAACAAGTATATATACCTCAAACTACCCTCACCTCAAGGTACATTCACTCTAGCTGAATACACACACATATTCTCTCTCTAAAATAGCTCCCTGACTTGAGCGTCAGAGCGGGTATCGCCGAGAAGCCGCCCGCCTGAGCTCATGTTTCGTACTTGTGCAGGTGTTCACTAGAGCAAGCCGATCGACCGGAAAAAGCGGATCGTATCATTGGCACCGTCTGTGGGCACGTAATTCCGATTGCTCACGCTGCTTGACCGCTGAATGGAATATTGATCAAGTTCCCATTACGCCGGAGAAATTCCGATGTCCATCATCTGCTCTGATTCACGTTATGGGTAGTTGGGGATCTAAAAGATCATCCCAATAATCATAGAATCCATGAAAAAATCATCAAAATCTGTTGAAATTAGCCTCCGATCGAGCAGATCAAATTCCGACCAAAAAGTCAACTCTTGGCCGCCGGATCTGTTTTCCGGTGATTTGGCATCGGCCGACCGGAGATTCCTGCTCCTCTCAACATCCACAACAAAACCCACTACAGCACTGGCTTCGAATCATTACTTCTGAAGAACCCATCACTGTTTATCGACTGTTTAAATTTCGCCAGAAATTTCAGAGCTTCTGCAGCTCCCTCCCCGGTGAATCGATGATAAAGGGCCTCACTTTCTTGCTCCCTGGAACATTTGCATCAAAGCCCACTAAGAATTGACAGATAACCTCGCCGGATATCAAAATCCGGCGAACTCGCCGGAAATGTCAAGCTTCTCCGGCTCCCTTGACGGTGATTCGACGCAATCGGAGGCAATATTCTTATTCCCCTTCTCATGGCGTTAAAACCTATTAAATCTCGATGGCTGATTCATTCTATAGCCTGAGATCTAGATTTCGAGGTGAACTCGCCAAGAATTTGCAGGTTCCCGTGCAAAATGTAGAAGATTCTGGTGCAGAAGATGACGCTACACGAGCTCACAAGTCGAGGGTCTTCAACAAGTTGAAGATCTTCCACAAGTAGAAGTCGGCGACAAGTGGAAGTCAGCGACAGGTTGAGGTCGGTGACAAGATGAAAGTCGACGACAAGAAGAAAGTCGGCGACACGTAGAAAGTCGACGACAAGAAGAAGTCGGCGATAAGAAGAAAGTCGGTGACGAGTAGAAGTTGGCGACGAGTAGAAGTCGGCGACAAGAAGAAGTCAGCGACAAGAAGAAGTCGGCTACAAAAAG
Source organism: Sherardia arvensis (assembly GCA_948330725.1). Classification (NCBI taxonomy): domain Eukaryota; kingdom Viridiplantae; phylum Streptophyta; class Magnoliopsida; order Gentianales; family Rubiaceae; genus Sherardia; species Sherardia arvensis. Next base: position 22,049,381 of record OX415237.1, on the reverse strand, counting down.
AAGGTCGGCAACAAGTAGAAGCCGGCAACGACAAGTGAAAGTCCGTGACAAGATAAAGTCGGCGACCAGAAGAAGTCGGCGACACGAAAAAGTTAGCGACACGTAGAAAGTCGACGACAAGAAGAATGTCGGCGACGAGTAGAAGTCGGCGACGAGAAGAAGTCGGTGCTAAGAAGAAGTCGGCTATAAGAAGTCGGCTACAAAAAGAAGGTCAGCAACAAGTAGAAGCCGGCAACGACAAGTGAAATCAGCGACAAGATGAAGTCGGTGACGAGTAGAAGTCGGTGACAAGAAGAAGTCGGCGACAAGATGAAGTCGGCGACGAGTAGAAGTCGGCGACGAGAAGAAGTTGGTGACGAAAAGAAGTCGGCGACCAAAAGAAGTCGGTGACACGAAGAAGTCGGCGACACAAAGAAGTCGGCTACGAGTAGAAGTCGGCGACGAGTAGAAGTTGGCGACGAGAAGAAATCGGCGACAAAAATAAGTCGGTGACAGAATAAAGGTCGGCAACAAGTAGAAGCCGGTAACGACAAGTGAAAGTCGGCTACAAGATGAAGTCTGCGACAAAGAAGAAGTCGGCAACAAGAAGAATTCGACTACAAAGAAGAAGTTGGTGACAAGGTGATAACCGGAAACAAGAAGAAGGTTGGAAATAAGTCGATAGTTTCAACAAGCGGGTATCTTCAACAAGTCACCAAGACACCCCGAGTGCAGATATGCATCCGAGCATACTGAGTGTTTGACTGCTCCAGGTTAGTAACAATTCCACACACATGCTAACAAGTTGCATGCTCGATTTGGTCTTGTTCATTTTTCTTTTTAGGGTATTGCATATAGAACTAATAAATATATGACAATAATAGAAAAAGAAAAAACCTTTGTGACATAAGCCTAGTCACTTAGGGAGACAAGAAAGTCGCATGAAACACTAAATTAGAATATTTGGTGAAAGTGGGTGTTGAATAGACATAACTATACCAAGAGTATTGTATAAACATGCTATTATCACCCATTAAAGTGGAAATAAATGAACGTGATTGTTCTAAATGGCTAAACTAACCAAATACGGTTGGAAGCGCTATTGTTGTTTCCATGTTTGCACAGTGTGTTGTGGTCCTATAGGGTGACACCTTGAACAAGTACAAGGGAGTCACCCTACAGGTTGTGTTTCGGAACAGAAGCAATCACACCACCCGAAGTGCTCATCCCGACTTTGCGAGTTGACGACCCGCTACCTGCAGCCAAGAATAACAAGTGCTTAAGGCAGAATCTTGAAGAGCTGGAGTATGAGCGGGAGAAGGCGTCACTCAAAGAAACAACATACAAGTCAATGAATGCAAGGAGAAGCGTTTTTGGATATGCTATGCGCTGACACGAATAAGTCATCTGGTAGCTGTCTCTCTTCTTGTTTGATATGCTATGAGCTGACACAAACCAGTCATCTGGTACCTGTCTTTCTTCTTGTTTTCTATGTCTAAACAGCAGCAACAACAAAGATAATGTTGCTGAGAAGGTCAAAGAGCAACAAAAAGGAGTTCAAGAAAAATGAACCCAGAAAAGATGCAAGCAATTTCAAGAAGAAACTTGCATCCAGCAAAAATGACAAAACAGGCTTACAACACCTAAGTCATAAAAAGATGCAAACAGTTTAAATAAGAAACTTGCATCCAACAAAAATGACAAAACATGCTTACAACGCCTAAGACATAAAAAGATGCAAATATTTTCAAGAAGAAACTTGCACCCAACAAAAATGACAAAAACAGGCTTACAACGCCTAAGTCATAAAAAGTAAGTTGGAACCAGAAACCAACTTGCTACTGGTTGCAAAGAGCCACGCGATGGAGACGTCCATCATGCTCATATACTTGCACCAGCTAAGTCTGTTTGAGAGGAAAGAAAAACCTCCAAAAGAAAAAACAACAAGAATGATGCATAACAGTTTCAAGAAGAAACTTACATCCAAAACAACAAGAAAGATGCAAAACAGTTTCCAGAAGAAACTTGCATCCAAAACAACAAGAAAAGATGCAAAGCAGATTAAAGAATAAAATTGCATCCAAAACAAAAAGAAAGATGCAAAACAGTTTCAAGAAGAAAATTGCATCCAAAACAAAAGGAGAAATGGCAAGTTAGAACAAGAATCCAGCTTGCTACTAGTTGCAAAGAGAAACATGATGAAGATGTTGATCATGCTCGACACTTTTGCACCAGACGAACCTGTTGATATGGCGAAAAAAGACAAGAATCAAGGTGAACGAACTCACCATGGCGAAGAAAAGCCAAGAAACAAGGTGAACGAACTCACTATTGTTACGTGAAGCCAAGATCATGGTGCATCTTTGCACCAAGGTGAACAAACTCACCATGGCTAAGTAAAGCCAAGATCATGGTGCATCTTGCACCAAGGTGAACGAATTCATCATGGCGAAGAAAAGCCAAGAATTAAAGTGAACGAACTCACCATGGTGAAGAAAAGCCAAGAATTAAGGTGAACGAACTCACCATGGCGAAGAAAAGCCAAGAATCAAGGTGAACAAACTCACCATGGCAAAGAAAAGCCAAGAAACAAGGTGAACGAACTCACCATGGCTACGTGAAGCCAAGATCATGGTGCATCTTTGCAGCAAGGTGAACGAACTCACCATGGCTAAGTAAAGCCAAGATCATGGTGCATCTTGCACCAAGGTGAATGAATTCACCATGGCTACATGAATCCAAGATCACGGTGCATCTTTGCACTAAGGTGAACAAACTCACCATGGCTAAGTAAAGCCAAGATCATGGTGCATCTTGCACTAAGGTGAACGAATTCACCATGGCGAAGAAAAGCCAAGAATTTAGGTGAACGAACTCACCATGGCAAAAAAAAGCCAAGAATCAAGGTGAACGAACTCACCATGGCGTAGAAAAGCCAAGAAACAAGGTGAACGAATTCACCATGGCTATGTGAAGCCAATATCATGGTGCATCTTGCACCAAGGTGAACGAACTCCCTATGGCTAAGAAAAGCCAAGATCATGGTACATCTTGCACCAAGGTGAACGAATTCATAATGGCAAGAAAAGCCAAGAATCAAGGTGAACGAGCTCACCATGGCTAAGTAAAGCCAAGATCAAGGTGCATCTCGCACTAAGGTGAAAGAACTCACCATGGCGAAGAAAAGCCAAGTCTAGATGCACCATGGTGAAAGAACTCACCAAGACAAAGAAAAGCCAAGTGTCATGGTGCATCTTGCACCAAGGTGAACGAACTCACCGTGACGAGAAAAGTCAAGTTGTGCATCTCGCACCAAGGTAAACTAACTCATCATGGAAAGTGAAGCCAAGTAGTGCATCTCTCACCAAGGTGAACTAACTCACCGTGGAAAGAGAAGCCAAGTATCATGGTGCATCATGCACCAAGGTGAACGAACTCATCGTGACAAGAAAAGCCAAGTGGTGCATCTCGCACCAAGGTGAACTAACTCACCATGGAAAATGAAGCCAAGTATCAAGGTGCATCTCGCAACAAAGTGAACTAACTCACAATGGCAAGAAAAGCCAAGTACTGCATCCCGCATAAGGTGATATAACTCACCATGACAATAAACACCAAGTAGTTCATCTCGCACAAGGTGAACGAACTCGCCATGGCTATGAAAGACCAAGTATCAAGGTGCATCCTGCACAATGGTAAGATAACTCACCTTGGCACACGAGAGGCCAATAATCACGGTGCACCATGCACAATCAGGGGTACCGCACCCAGACAAAGAAGTAGAATTCCCACTCGTCAAAGAGAGCATTGTGGCTAGGAACAAAAAAATACACAAGTACAAGATATGTCCTAGAGGGCATTATTGCCCCGGATAAGAATGAGGTCCCTAGACTTGTTCAAATAGGGCCTTGTTGATCATGAACGAGTGTTGTTGATCATGAACAATCACGCCGGCAAAGGTTTAAATCAGATAAGAACGTCTTGATAACAACCAAACAAGGCAAGGTACGCCAACAATGTGAAGCGGTACCAACAAGGCAAGGTACGCCAACAAGGTGAAGCAGCACCAACAAGGCAAGCAACGCCAACAAGGTGAAGTGGCACCAACAAAGCAAGCAACGCGAATAAGGCATGAAACGCCGATAAAATAAGATGACATCAACAAGGCAAAAGGAGCCAACAAGGCAAGAAACGCCAATAAGATTAGATGACATCAACAGGCCAAGAAACGCAAACAAGACAAAAAACGTTTATAAGACGACGCTCATGATCAACAGGTTATAATCCTACACCATGACAAAGTCATGGACAGGACTAGGTGGGACTTGATAAGATATGGCCATAAGAACAGCCCATACAGGTTCACGGCCTTCTACCAGATCAAGACCCATACCAGTGCACGACCTTCAACCTGTTCAAGGCCCATGCATAGTACAACCACGCGTGACTCTCCATGTGAGGAGCACGAGCGGATGCACAGGGTAAGCCAGTGGAATAGCACACACTAGAGAGAAACTCCAACAGGTATATATACCTCAAACTACCCTCACCTCAAGGTACATTCACTCTAGCTGAACACACACACATATTCTCTCTCTAAAATAGCTCCCTGACTTGAGCGTCGGAGCGGGTATCGGCGAGAAGCCGCCCGCCTGAGCTCAGGTTTTGTACTTGTGCAGGTGTTCGCTAGAGCAAGCCGGTCGACCGGAAAAGCGGATCGTATCACAATACAGCTTGGATACATAGTTGGTACCTCTAGGAATACACTTTTCACTTTGGAGTCTGATTGTCTAGCTGTAGTGTCAGGAGTGATCTCCCCATCTTCTGTTAGTTGGAACCTTTATAGCATATGTCATGATCTTCATGGTTTGGGAGTGGGGAGGAGTATTAAACATATTTTCAGAGAAGGAAATGGAGCTGCTGATTACTTAGCTAAACACAGCTTCAAATTCAATTTCTCTGGTAATATGTTGTTACAGGATGCCCCCCACCTACTGAGAGGAATCATTGCCATGGACTGCTTACAAATCCCAAATTTGAGAATTGCCTAGACAGCTACTACTGTTTTTCTTTTATCTCATTACAGGTACTATGCTATACATAACCTATCTAGATGTGTATAGACATCCTAGCAGCTTGCAGTGGATTGGTGGTCTGCAGAGGCAAAGGAGCAGAAAGAGCTGCACAATGGCAATGAAGAACATGCAAAAAAATCTTTTTTTCCTCACTCTTTTACATACAGAGTATTTGGAACTTTTCAACAGGATGGATCTCTTGTACATACTTTGGTATTCACAGTTTTTGGTTGGCAAATTTGTGCTTCGTTTTGACGATCACTAACCTACTCGCTAAACTCATGTTCCTATAATATTCTTTTGGACCAAAAGATCTGCCAATGTATATGAATAGGTAGAATAGTTTAGCCCTATTCGTACATTCTCTTGACAGCTTAATTGCTGTGTCACCATTGTAACAAACTGGCCTAAGTTTCCTTTTGATAGAGGATTGGGGATCCTGTAATGAATCTCCCCCCACCATATGGTGGTTTAAATTTAAAAAAAAAAAGTAGAAGAAGAAAAGAACCGAATATAGTTGAATGTATTGAACAAAGTAATAATACGACTGAATGAAACCGAAATTCATCAAATCACATTTTCTTAGAATCAAATTAAATGAACTGATTTGAATTGCATCAAACTAAACTGTATATAAACTGAACTGAACTGTAAAAACTGTAGAAATCTATAATAAAAAATATAGAAGAAATTTACTGAACTAAAAAATAAAATATTTATCTGAATAGAACTAACCTGAACTGAAAAATTTAAAAATATTTTTTCAAACTGAACTAAACTGAAAATAGAAACATTGAACTGAACTGAAAAAATAAATATGTTGGACAGAAAAAAGATAAAAAAATACTGAACCGAACTGAAAAATATTTATAAACACTGACCTGGACTGAAAAAAATAAAAAAATACTGAACTGATCTGAAAAATATTTAAAAATACTCAACTGAACTGAAAAAAATAAAATAAAAATACTGAACTGAACTGAACTGTTTTACAGAAAAACTCTGGCAAACAGACCCTTAATTAATAAGGTATCTAAGAAAACTAAAGAATTACCTTTCAAATACTGTTTTTAGAAATAACTTCCAAATACTATATTTCAGAACAAATTTAAGGGTTAAGAATTTCACCATATATTTATATAAACACCGAACGTTAAATAAAAAAAAACTATAAACTAACTTTAGTTGACAAAATTACAAACTTATAAGAATTAATTTAATCATAATTAATAATAATTTAGTACTAATTATATATATTATTCAACTACTATTACTATATTATTATTATTATTATTATTATTAATAGTAATGATAACATATTAATACTATGTTGGTAGTTTATTTATAAAAATATTTGCAAAAGTAATCAAATTACATTAGTATTAAATATTAAAGTGAAGTATACATACATTAAGAAAACTAATGTTGTTTACCCATCAGTGCCGGTCGTAGGAATTATGAGGGTTAAAGCGAAATTTTAAAAATTGAGACCCTTAAATTTTAAATATGTATGTTATTATATTATTTTAAAATATTGTCACATTTATTTATGTACATTATTTATTTGTAAGCTAAAAAACATGTTAATATATCATATTTCCAAATTCAAATTTTTAAATTCGGAAACAATATCAATAAAAATAGCATAAATACAAAATATTTATATTTTTACGCTATAACATTCCAAAAAAAGAGGCCCCAATTTTTAAAGAAAAAATGGGGGCTCACGTAAGCAGGTATCTCGAGTATGTGCCAGGCCGGGTCAGTTACCCAAATCAATACCTAAGAGTATAGATTGATTTGGGATATTTAAATTCTTAATATATGTATGGGAATTGAAACACTCACAAACCTTCATCAGACATAAAGCCAAAATAAAATAGCTAAAAGAAGGTGATGAGAAGACAAAATTGTTTCATAACTCTGTTATGGAGAAAAAATGTAGACTCAATATCACAAAGATCAAGAGCTCAGATGGGGTATGGTTTACAGAAAATTCAGATATAGAAAAGGAGGCAATTACCTTCTACCAAAATCTGTTGACTGATGACCCTCATCCCGACAAAGATCAATTTAGTTCCCACTTTCTTTCTCAGATCCCTAAAATCATATCTGAGGAGGATAGCATGGAACTAAATAAACCAGTTACTTTAGTAGAACTAAAACATATAGTTTAGGCCTTAATAAAGCAAGCAGTCCAGGGCCAGATGGCTTTACTGCTCTTTTCTTCATCAGGGCTTGGGACATAATATGCTTAGATCTTTTAGAGGTATCAAATGATTTTTTATCAAGGTCTAATATTCATAGGGGTATTTCTAGCACTTGGATAACTATTATTCCTAAAAAAGAAATCCCTGTCAGTTTTAATGATTACAGACCAATTAGTCTTTCCAATGTTACAAATAAAAAAATTTCAAAAATTCTTATGCAAAGACTAAAACCCTTGATGCCAAAATTGATTTCTCATCATCACTCTGCTTTTCTAGAAAATAGAGACATTTCAGAAAATGTCATCTATTTAAAAGAGATGTTCATATTTTTGAATAGAAAACATAGGGACCCTAACTGTATCTTGAAGCTGGATGTCATAAACGCTATTGATAGGGTCAGTTGGGATTTCTTCAAAAAAATTCTCCAGAAATTTGATTTTTCAGGCAGGTTCACAAATTGCATCCTAAAAAAAATTGTCTAATGCTTTTGGTTTTCTATTTTAATTAATGGGAAGCCAGTTGGCTATTTTCAGGCCTCTAGAGGCATAAAGCAGGGTGACCCTCTCTCTCCATTTCTTTTTGACATATTTTCAGTCTTTCAGAGGTTTTTACTAGGAGTATTGCTTATGTTTTTCACACCGGAAATAGGGAATATTTTTCTCTACTTAGAAACTCGGTTCCTATTCCCCATTTGAGCTATGCAGATGACACTGTTATTTTCTTAAGGCATCAAAGTTGAACCTAATAAAAATGAAAGCTTTCCTGGTTAAGTTTTGAGGAAACAACCGGTCAAAAGATCAATTTTGAAAAAAAAAATGAGCATATCAGCTCAGCCACTGTGATAATGGCTCAAAAATGGGTAGAATTTGCTAACAAAAACATCAACAAAAAAGCTCCAAACCTCATATCCCCCCAATACTCCGAGCATGTTAGTGAACTGTTAAACAAAACACAGATCTGCCAAGAGTAGGAGGGGATGGAGGTGAGCTGTCCCAAAAATCCTAGTATGGTGTTGTCCTTGTAGAGTTTCTGCTGAAAAATTGTTGGTGCTGAAAATGGTTTCTGCAGCTTGATGGTACCCATTGGACTCCTTCCAATGGGTCTTGTAATGCCTGCATAGTGAGTAAATCAGTAGCATATGCACAAAGCATTATGTCCTAGGCAGTTCTAATATTACTGATATCAGATCTGTCCAGATAAATCAAACTTCTAATTAAAGCATGTGCTTCCTGAACAGACAAAGAAGTTGTGAGATCATGTTGGCAACTCATTTTGGCTAAGCAATCAGCTATAGAGTTACCCTCCCTATGTATATGTGTGAGATTGAAACCATTGGATCTCATATGCAGACTGTAGCAGTGACTGAAAAAATTCCAGCTTACCAAATATGGATTGGAAATACATTTTATTGCCTGCAGACAATCAGAATCAATAGTAATAGGGCCTGTGAAGAGATTTCCAATCTGTGAGCCAAAATCTATTGCCATGATCTCTGCACCAAGAGGTGAAGTGCCAGCCACTGACTTAAGTTCCATACCTAGTACATATCCTAAATAATCTCTACTAACCAGACCAAGTCCTACTCTTTCTGGGTAATTGAAAGAAGCATCGACATTGATTTTTATTCCTGAATCAGGAGGAATCCATTTGATTGATCTAGCAACTTTTAATTTTTTTATCCTTAAAAAAGGAAGCAAGCCTGTACCAAGTAGGTCCCTATACTTAACAGAATTACCTTGCAGGGGTAAAGCTATAAAAATATTGGAGAATCTTTTAGCAATCTGAATCAGCAAAGCATGATTGGAAGTGGAAAGACCCTCAAATAACAGTTTATTTCTTCTACACCACATAACAAAAAGCAGTAATTAAGGTGGTTAGAGTAACATGTGTATGCACTTTAGAGGGTCGTTTGTATTCTAAGTAGTATTTCAATCTATGCTTATAGGAGAGGAAGGTAGGAACTGGCACTTGCAACACAGCATGTATAAAATTAAAAATTTCCTTGTTCTGAGCACAGTCATTGAAAAAGTGGTTGATGGTATCACCATGGTTACAGAGAGGGCACTTTGATGGTAAATTAAAACCAAATCGTAGTAGTACAGCATCAAAAGGTATTGATATGGTTCTATATTTCTGGTGTGGCTTGGACTTCCAGCAAGGTGATGATCTTCTTCTTGTTCCTGCACAAAGAGCAACGTGAGCTCAGGCGGGCGGCGTTCGGCCGTCGCCCGCTCCGACGCCCAAGTAAGATATGGGGTGTTTAGAGAGATAAAATCCAAGTAACAGGACGAGAGAATCTGAGAAAAGAGAGAGGAAGCTCTCCTTCCTTTATACCTGTTGGGAGCCTCATCCGGTGTGGGCGTCTCCATGGATTCGGTTGTGTTCCTCCATGCGTGCTGCACGTGTTGAGCACGGGGTCTCACGTGTGTGTGTACTTTGTGTGAGCTGTCAAGCAAGGTGGGGGTCCTCATCTCGTGTGGTTTGCTTGACCTTGTATGGGCTTTATGGCCCATACCCTATCAAGTCCCCCCTAGTCCTGTCCGTGGTTCTCATGGTGCAGGACTATTTGATGTGTTGTTCATGGGCGTTGGTCTGATTATGGCTTTGCGGAACTCGAGATGAAGCTTCTGAACATGTTGGAGTAGTGAGACATGTTGACGTGCTTCATCTTGATGGCGATTTTCTTTGCTTCATTTTTGGCGGTTCATCTTTTCTGAACGGTCATGTTGTTTTGGCTTGTCTTGGAGAAAGGGCATGTCTTTTTTCGAGAAAAGACATCATTTATTAGCCTGTTTTCCCATCAATCTATCATTGATGTGACGCGTTTTTTCGTAATGAAAAGGCACGCCTCTTTTCGACCTATTTAAGCTGCCTTTTTCAGCTTTTTATTCCTTTCTTCTTACTTCTGTTTTTTCTCCAAAATTTTCCTTTGTTTCTTTCTCACCCTCAATGATGAAGAGCACCATTGAAACCCTTTTCTGTACTACTACCGAGGCGGAGTTGTCACTTCTTTGCTGTCGCTGTGAAACCGTGGCCTCGATGCAGGCCAATGCTCTTCTTCCTGAGGAGGCAGATCCTATTCAGGTGGATCTTGCTGACTGTTTTGCCTTGCCGGCGGCTGATGTGTCGGTTGACCATGTTAAGGATGGGTTATGAGTGATTTACTTGGAATGCTTCGACCATTGTGGTCTGCGTTTCCCGCTTTCCCCCTTTTTCCAGTCGGTCCTAGGGTTTTACGATCTGAACTTTTCACTCCTAACCCCAAACTCGGTCCGCATCTTGGTGGGCTTCGAGGTTCTGTGCAGGGTCCACAAGGTTGAGCCAACCTACCAGCTGTTTCGTGCCTTCTACCATCCATGCAAGGAGCCACCAAGTTGGTTCTTCTTGAAGAATTGGGAGGGTTCCAGGGTGGTGACCGAGTTGCCGACTCGTGTTGATTGGACTAGCAAGTTTGCATTTATGAAGAAATCCTTGGTTTTTGGTGAAAACCCGGGCATCTATCCGCCAGGGCCCCTCCGCAGCCGCACAAAGTCTCCTGATGAGGGAGAAATGGTCCCTTTGCGTGCTTCCGTCGACTTGCTGAGGAAGAATCCCACTCCCGCTTACTACTTGTGCTATGATGCTCTTTTGCAGGAATCTGGGATGTCCTTCCTTCCCATGGCTTGCGAAACAGTGACGTAGCCTCTCATTGTGTGTAAGTATCTCTCCTTTAGGTTGTTAATGTCATTGTGCGGTTATTGGATTCTTATCTTGTTCCTTCTTTTTGTAATGCAGTTTCCCCTACTCAAGTTGAACCCCCTGCCTCTACGGGAACCAGATGTCGACCATCTCGTCTGAGTCGGGGCCTGGGCAGAGGAGCAGGAGAGGGGTTATCTGTTGGAGTGATTGACTTGACTAGCGACATACCATCTCATTCCAAGAAGAGACCCTCATCTTCATCAGATACTGGTTGCAAGCAGGCTCGTGCCAAGACAGAGAAGATGTTGGAGGAGCACAAGGTGCCCAACATGCTGGAAGCAACCAAGTTAGAGGATATGACAGAGGTGGATCAAGGTGGGCAGCGTCACCCTGCTAAGGATCCTCATCTAGAGGAATGTGTAGCCTCTCTGTTGGGAGGACTTGGGCTTGTGTCGGGGGAGGAGCCTTTAGATCCTGCCCCCGAGACCCAGGTTTGTCCTACGGCCTCCCTTCGTCAGCTCCTGTTGCAATCCATCCCTGATGACCACATGCAATCTTGGCGTGCCAACCCACTCATCAACCTGTCAGGGGTGAGCAGTATAGGAGATAGGATGGCGGCTAAAACTATGAAGGTATCCTCTGGCTTCTTCTGTTTCTCTCTGTTTTGTTTTCTCTGTGTTCTTGTTTTACTTCCTTTTTGCTTGTTGCACAGGGTCTGTGTGCTGCTGTTGCTATCCAAGCCTGGGAGAGGGATCTTGAAGGTGACCTTGGCAAGGCGAAGGAGATGTTCGACAAGGCTGATGCAAACATTGCTAAGATTTGTTAGCTGGCCAGGGAGAATGATCTGACTCTTGCCCAACTTCAGTCTGATAAAGAGAAACTGCTTGAGACCAAGCTGGGTCTGAATGAGGAGGTAGCTCGTCTTGCTGACAAGAACAAAGAGACAAATGAGAAGCTGAACATGGCAATGACGGCTAACCAGGATCTGGTGATCAAGATCAAATCTCTGGATGCAGACTTGGAGTTAGAGCGTGGGGTGAGTGCTTCTCTGCGTGGTCAACTGGACCAGCGTGATTCTATCATTGGGGAGCACCTCAGGACAAGGGTTTGGCTCAGAGATGAAGGTTTCAGCAAGATCAGGGCCAGTGTGGATCAGAGCCCGGTGGCCAGGCGTCTTCTAGATGAGGCCCTAACTGAAGCTGATCATATCATGGCCAATGTGCCAGATGATGCTGAGATGAAGATCCAACTTGGTCGTGTGCACGCCCCCTTCCAGTAGTATGACTTCCAGGAATACTTCTCCGCCCTTGGTCCTGACTTGACTTTGGAGGATCTAATGAAGTTGCAGCCAGACCAGCCAGCTTCCTCCTCCTCTGATAACAAGTAGAAGAAAAGGTGGTGATGGTGTTTTACTTTTCTTTTGCTTTATTCTGGACTTGTTGATGAGCTTGCATGCTCTTTTCTCATGGCGCTTGTGCCATCTTTTTATTTCCCTTTGAATATTTTGAATTCGTATTTATGGGATATTTTTTAATTAGCACAAGCGTTTATTACTTGTCTGTTTTTCTTGCTTTAACAAGCTTTTATTTGTTGCAAATATATGGGCATGATGGACGTCTCCATCATGTAGCCCTTTGCACCATGTAACAAGTTGAATTCAGTCTTCAACTTGTTTTTTATGGTTAAGGCATCATATGCCCTTTTTTTAGATGCAAGTTTCTTTTCTAAAACTGTTTGCATTTATTTTGGGTTCTTTTGTTTTTTGAACTCCATTTTCTTGCACTTCTCTTTCAAGCCATATTTGCTCTTGTTATCACTGCATTTTTATACAAAAAAGAAAGCAAGTAGAATGACCTCTACCAGTTGACTGGTTTGAGTCAGTGCATAATTTAAAGGGAAAAACGAGAAAAGAGACATCTATCAGATGACTGGTTCGTGCCTTGGTGAGATATACTTAGAAAATTTCTCATTGCTTTCATCTTGTAAGTTCTGGGACTACAAAGGCCACCCTCAACATCATCTTGCAAACCTTATCAGGCTGCCTGACCTTTGTTGGGGGCTTTTTTTCATTTCATAAGGCTTCCCTCAAGATCGTCTTGCATACTCTAAATGAGTTGCCTGGCCTCTGTTGGGATCCTCCACTGCATCAAAAAGAAAAAGAAGAAAACGAAGGAAAAAATCACAAGTAAGGCGAGGAGACGAGATCCATGTTGCACCTTACATGTAATACTTGTGGAGGTTGTTCATGTGCCAGGTTCTTGGAACTGGTTTCCCATCCAAGTGCTCCAGCTTGTATGCTCATTTTCCCAGTACCTCAACAACACGGTAGGGACCTTCCCAGTTGGCATCCAGCTTGAGTTGCCCTTCCACTCTTGATGCTTCATTCTTTCTCAAGGCCAGGTCACCAACCTTCAGACTACGAGGTCGCAGCTTGTTGTATCTTTGCTCCATCCAGGACTTGCAGGTTGCCTCTTTGAGCGACGCTTTCTCTCGCTCGTATTCTAACTCTTCCAGGTTCTGCCTCAACCCTCCGTCGTTTTTTGCAACTGGCAGAGGATCTTCCACTCGTAGGGTAAGTACAAGCATCTCAGGTGGTATGATGGCTTCAGTGCCGAAACACAGTCTGTAAGGAGACTCTCCTGTGCTGGTTCTGGGAGTCACCCTGTAAGACCACAACACGCTGTGCAGCTCCTCTGTCCATGCTCCCTTGCACTGCTCGAGTTTCTTCTTGAGTCCTTGCACGATGGTTTGGTTTGTGACTTCCACCTTCCCATTGGCTTGTGGGTGAACCACTGATGTGAACTTCTGCTTGATGCCCATGTTGCTGCACCAGTCCTTGAACACTTCTCCTTCGAACTGAGTGCCATTATCACTGACCAGTACTTGCGGGATTCCGAAGCGGCAGACCACATTCTTCCACACAAAGCTCGTCATCCTTAGCCCTGTTATGGTTGCCAGTGCCTCGGCTTCAACCCACTTGGTGAAATAATCAACTGCCACGATGAGGAAACGGCGTCTTCCTGTTGCAGTTGGAAAAGGGCCGACAATGTCAATTCCCCACATTGCAAAGGGCCACGGAGACTGTATGGGCATCAGCTTCTCGCTCTGCAACCTTGGTACATTTGCATGTGTTTGACATTTCTTGCAGCTCTTGGTCATCTGGTTGATATCTTTCTTCATGCGAGGCCAATAATAACCCGCTCTGGTGATCCGCAATGCGAGTGCTTTGCCGCCTTGATGACTTCCGCAACATCCTACATGCACCTCTCGAACCACTCGCATTGCTTCTGACTGGGTGAGACATCTCAACCAGGGTTCTAGAAAACCCCGTCTGTACAGAACTCCATCTTTCAGCGCGTAGTTAGAAGCGTTGAGTTTCAACTTTCTGGCTTCCTTACTGCATTCGAGGACCACTCCGTTGGCAAGGAAATCCATCATTGGTTTCATCCAGCTTGTTCCCTCAACAACGTCGACAGCTCCCACCGTCTTGTTGTCAGTTGACCTGTGTGTGAGGGTGGTTTCCACCATCACTGCCTTGTTCAAGTGTGCCCGTGTTGAGGATGCTAACTTGCTCAAGGCGTCAGCTCTGGTGTTTTTTGACCTTGGCACGTTGATGATGTCGAATTCCTCGAATTCCGACGCCAACAATCTCACCTTGTCCCTGTACTTCATCATGCTAGGGTTCTTAGTTAGGTAAGCTCTTTCATATTGTTTCGCCACAAGCATTGAGTCGCTATGTGCCATCAACTTCCTCGCTCCAAGCTTCTTTGCTATCTCCATTCCCGTAATCAGGGCCTCGTACTCAGCTTCATTGTTTGATGCGGGGAATTCAAATCGCAATGCATAAGTGACTTCAAATCCACTTGGGTCGGTCAGAACCAAACCCGCGCCGGCACCTTCTACACCGGATGCTCCATCTACATGTAGCTACCACTCGTCACTTGGAGTTCGCTTCCTCTTTTCTCCAGCTGCACTGGTTTCGGCTGAGGATGTTGCTTTCTTCACTTCTGGGGGCATTTCTGCTAGGAAATTAGCGACAACTTGACCCTTGACGGCCTTTCTTGGTGAGTATTCGATGGAGTGCTCGCCAAGTTCCACCGCCCATTTAGCCAACCGGCCTGATGCTTCTGGTCTGGTGAGGATGGCCTTCATGGGGTGGTTTGTTAACACCACCACGGGATGCGCCTGGAAGTAGTGTCTGAGCCGTCAAGCTGCATGTACCACAGCCAGCTTTTCTTCTCCCGTGTATCTTGTTTCTGCTCCCTGCAAAGCTCTACTTACAAAGTATATAGGTTTTTGTACCTTGCTTTCTTCTCGTACAAGGGCTGCACTTACGGTCTCCACTCCGGCCGACACATACATGTAGAGGGTTTCATCCTATTGAGGCGATGTCAACAAGGGCAAGCTATGCAGGTGCTTCTTCAGGTCGTTGAAAGCTTCATCTTGCTCAGGTCCCCAGGTGACATCTCCCTTCTTGTTGACATTGTTCTTCAGCGCTTTGAAGAAAGGGAGTGCGTGCTCAGCTGCTCTTGACAGGAAACGGTTCAATGCCGCCAACTTGCCGTTCAGACTTTGCACTTCTTTCACTGTCCTTGGTGGCTTCATGTCCAGCACCGCCTTGACCTTGTCTGGATTTTCTCGTACCCCTTCGTTTGTAACCATGTGACCCAATAATCGTCCTTCTTGGACCCCAAACTGGCACTTGAGAGGGTTGAGTTTTAGACCTGTGCTTCGAAAGCGCTCCAGGGTTTCCTTTACGTCTTCAGTCAGCGTGTTAAAGTCCTTGCTCTTGATTACCATGTCGTCGACGTAAACCTCCAAGTTGCGCCCTATCTGCTCTTTGAATATTTTGTCGACCACACGTTGGTATGTTGCTCCAGCATTTCTGAGTCCGAATGGCATCATCCGGTATCCAAATGCTCCTCTCTCCGTAATAAAGGCTATCTTCTCCACATCCTCCTTCTTCATGGGGATTTGGTGATAACCTTTATACGCATCAAGGAAACACTTCACCTTGTACCCTACCAAAGAATCCACATTCTAATCAATCATTGGCAGCGGGTAACAATCTTTAGGACAGGCCTTGTTGAGGCTGGTGTAGTCAATACACATCCTCCATGATCCGTTTGGTTTCTTATCCAAGACGGGGTTAGCTAGTCAGGTGGGATACTTCACCTCGACCAGGATACCCGACTTGGTCAACTCGTCCACTTCCTTGTTGACAGCCTCGTTCCTGTCCTTGCAGAGTGCTCGCTTTTTCTGGACAACAGGCTTGTAGTCCGGTGAGATCTTGAGGGCGTGGCACCCAATCTCCTCCGACACCCCTGTCATGTCGCTGGACTCCCATGCGAACATGTCTGCATAATCCCTTAGCATTGCGGCTAATCTCTATTTCACATCTTCCGGTAGAGACACTCCAACCTGTACGACCTGGTTCCCCTTGCACCCCAGTTCGACAGGTGCAGTCTCGCCTACCGGGTCTTCTTCCTCACGTAGTGCTGCGGTCGTCACCATGGCCACAGCACGTCGGCGATAACCTGGACCTGCTTCTTCTCCCATGCCATCCACATTCCTCTTCTTGTTGCTAAGAGCAATGCGGTGACACTCCCTTGCTTTCTGCTGGTCTCCTTTAACCGTAGTGATGCCTGCCTTGGTTGGAAACTTGAGTAACAGGTGCAAGGTCGACACTATCCCCTTCATGAGCGCTAGTGCAGGTCGCCTAAGTATCATGTTGTAGGGACTGCTGGCTTTCACCACAATGAACTCCACCTCGATGGTTTTGCTATATGGGTGCTCACAAACAGTTATGGGGATATAAATTGTACCTTCTGGCCATACCTCCCTGTCCGTGAAGTCCACGAGCGGGGTGGCAGTAGGCTTCAGCTTCTTCTTCATGTCCTCGCCCAGTTGCGTGAAACAGTGCCAGTACATCACCTCGGCTGAGCTGCCCCCATCCACGTACACCCTGTGAATGAGCTTGTCTACAATCTGGATTTGGATTACCACCACATCACCTCCAGCAGGGCGATCCGGGATTGGGTCCTTTGAGTTGAACATGATGACTTCATCCTCCGCCAACTTCCTTTCTCTCGGTGTTGGTTCTGGTACCTTCCAACACCGAGCCTTCCTCTGGGATTCTGTCTTGCCACCTGCAATTCCACCTATGATGGTGTAAATGTTGGTAATGGCTGACTTCCTTCTGCTGTCGTCCGGGGTGTCTTCTCGTTCTGCACGCTGGCGCTTCTCATAATGCTCGTCCTCGTCCTCCGAATACCTCCCTACTCGTGCCACCTCCTTCCCCTTGAAGCTGGGACGAGAGGGTTCTGGAGTCCGAGCTCTTCCTCTTGTATCCCTTCGAAAATCCGTCCGTCCAGATGCTTCGAACGACCAGGTGGCCTTGTTGTGGGCTCTGGCCTCCTTGGCAAGGTGGGCGAGTTGTCCGGATCTCACACACTTTTCAATTGCAGCATGCAAGTGGTAGCAATCGTTTGTGTCGTGTCCATGGTCGTTGTGGTATTCACAGTAGTACGCCTTGTTCCTCATGTTGTCTGGCTTCTTCATCCTGCTCGGAGCATCCAGCAGGTTCTTGCCAGCTACCAGGCTGAGGATCTCACGTGGTGAATGTGTCAGCGGGGTGAAGGAGGTGTCCTTCATCTTGTTGAACTTCTCACCTCCACCCTTCTTTGACGGTTGCGTGTTGTAACCGGTGTTCTTCTTGTTCTTGCTACGTACGACATAACCGCCATCATCCCCTTCCAGATTCATCTCGTCAACACGTGAAAAGCTTTCAATGCGTTCCATCAACTCCTCCAGGGTCTTCACCTTGCGGAGATAGCACTCCTTCTTCATCTCCTTGTGAATCAACCCCTTCACAAAAGAGTCGATCATCAACTTCTCGGTGAGGTTCTTCACCTGGTTAGCCATATTCGAGGCCCGTTCCCAATACTCGAACAAACTTTCTCCTCTCTTTTGGCGAATCGACATGATGTCGGTGCACTCCTTGGTGAACTGCTTCCTTTGCATGAACCCGCGCAGGAACTTCTCCTCCAACATCTTGAAGCTGGCGATGCTGCCATCTGGTAGAGTCTTGAACCACAGACAAGCTGCTCCAGTGAGGGTGGCAGCAAACGCCTTGCACCAGATTTCCTGCGGGATGGCGTACGTCGACATGTTGGTGATGAACGTGTGCATGTGGTCCTCAGGATCGACAGCACCGCTGTACGTGCCCAGGTTCTGGGGGATCTTGGTCTTGGGGTCGGCCACAGCAAGCCGGATCTTCTTCACTCACGGCGACCCTTTCTCGATCTCCGGAAGGTGATCTTCATAATCTCCACGCCTCATGTCATCCACGTGAACTTCTCCGACGTTGGAATAAACATAGCGTGACTTCCAGTCGTTGAGATCTGGATCTTGGCCTCTCCCTCCGTGCTGACAGGATCCGCGCCCATCCGATTTGGCTGCGTCGTTGTTGCTGCCTTTCTTCTGGGTTTGCTTCTTCGCCGGGAGGTGCGACGCCGCTACTTGCTCCTCACCGTCGAAATTCAGCTTTGTCGGCTCGATCTTCTGGCCATGCTGTCGGGCTTCTTCCTTCTCCTCCAAGGACTTCAGTTTTGACAGCACCTTCTCCTGGGATGCTAAGAACGGAGCCATCATGACCTGAAACATCTCCGGGGTCATGGGCTCTTGATCGGTGTGCCGCACGGGTGAATTTGCCGACGGCGTGACATCAAGGATGGTCCCCTCTGCAATTGGGGATTGTTCCATCGGACTTCAATCAGTGAATCGAGCTGCGTGAGCGAGATAGATCACCGCTCCCCACAGACGGCGTCAATCATATGGTTCTGGATTTCCGGTGTGGCTTGGACTTCCAGCAAGGTGATGATCTTCTTCTCGTTCCTACACAAAGAGCAACGTGAGCTCAGTCGGACGGCGGACGGCCGTCACCCGCTCCGACGCCCATGTAAGATATGGGGTGTTTTAGAGAGAGAAAATCCAAGTAACAGGACGAGAGAATCTGAGGAAAGAGAGAGGAAGCTCTCCTTCCTTTATACCTGTTGGGAGCCTCATCCGGTGTGGGCGTCTCCATGGATTCGGTTGTGTTCCTCCATACGTGCTGCACGTGTTGAGCACGGGGTCTCACGTGTGTGTACTTTGTGTGAGCTGTCAAGCAAGGGCGGGGTCCTCATCTCGTGTGGTTTTCTTGACCTTGTATGGGCTTTATGGCCCATAACCTATCAGGTATGATACTATAAACCAATCTCCATATAAGTATTGAGAATTGAACAGGGATATATTTATTCCAAACCTTTTTAATGATGTGTGAATCCTCTCCATGTGTTCTCGGAAGCTTGAAAGTTGTCATGACTATGAATTTTCATGTTGCCTCAGGTCTCCAAATGAGTCTGTCTTGGTGTTGAAACTTGATCTCAGCCACCTGCAATTTATTACATATACTGGTAGCCAAATGAGGCTCCACTGATGTTAAAACCTGCAGTTCATGAGCACAAAAATTTGCAACTGTTAGTTTTGGGAAGAGGATAGGCACACCCCCAGCCCAACAATAGATCAAGGCACCATCTCCTAGCTAGTTTGAATCCCAGAAAGGGGCTTCTCCTTTGCCAATGATAACCTGTGAGGGCTGGTTTGCAAATTCTGTAACTGAGCATATCATTTTCCATGTGTGTGACTTCCTGAATGTAACAGGTAATGACCATAGGAAATTAGCCCACTGAGTGTTATTTTCCTACATTTTTCACCAAAGTTTGACTGAGAATGATTGTATAATGGCAGTTATGTCCCTAAAGCCAAGCCCATTTTCCTGCTTTGGCACTGCCATTCTGCACCATTTTCTCTAGACCTTCCTTTGACCTAGCTCACTTTCCCCCCAAAAGAATCTTGCTGCAATTGTCTCCATCTTTTTAATGACTATCAAGGGTGGGTGAAGTACACTAAAAGTGTGTATTGGGATAGATAGAAAAACATGGTTAAGTAGGATCATCCTTCCAGCATAAGTTAGCCACCTATTTTTCCAACTAGCAACTGCTTTCTCCATTCTTTCAAGAAGTGTCTGGTAATAGCAAACCTTGTTCCTGCCCCTGAAAATCTGGACTCCAAGGTACAAGAATAGTAGTGTCCCCTGTCTCATACCAGTTATCCTCTTCATCACCCGAGCCTTGTCACTGAGGTATCACACTGAACATAGAATTCTGACTTGTCAAAATTGACCTTCTGGCCTGAGCTGATCTCATAAGCATGCAGGAACTTCATTATTCTCTTGAGGTTCTTTTTGGTGGCTGATGTAAAAATTGCAGTATCATCTGCATACATTAGATGGGAGACCATGCTTACACCCTTTGGCATTTCAAACCCTTTAATATACTGAGCCTCCATAAGCTTTTTAAGACTGGAGAAAGCTTCAGTAACAATATTATACAGAAAAGGGGATAATGGGTCACCTTGTTTAATCCCTCAACTAGATGGGAAAAAAACCTGTAGCAACACCATTTATGAGGACTGAAAAATATGAGGCCTCTATGTTCTGCATGATAATCTTCACAATATTCTCATGGAAGCCAAATGACTGCAAAACTGAGCTCAGAAAATGCCATGATACCCTATCAAAGGCCTTTTGCATGTCAAGCTTCAGTATAATATTCTTATCTTTTTTCCCTAAAAGCCTGACCATTTCCTGCATCTGTATAATATTATCTGTGATGTCCCTTCCTCTAAGGAATGCTGACTGCTCAATTGAGGTTAACCTTCCCATTAGAGGCTTTATCCTCTCCATAAGGATCTTTGTAAAAACCTTGTTTACAAAGTTTGATAGGCTTATTGGTCTAAACTGGGAGAAAGAGGATGGGTTTTTTATCTTAGGGATTAGGGTTAGCCAGGTTGAAGCCATGGCTCTTGGTATTGGGCTGCCCTGTATGAAGTCATTTGCTGCCAACAGTAGATCTTGCTTGATTAGATCCCAACAAAAGGTGTAAAAATGGCCATTGTAGCCATCTGAGCCATGAGCACCACTTTTATTGAGTTCAAAAACTGCATTTTTTAGTTCTTCCATTTCCACTGCTCTGAGTAGCAAAGCATTGTCCTCTGATGTTAAAATATTAGGTATTACATCCATGAAACTCCCGAAATGCCCACCTTCCCTGTTTGGAGTTTCATCCTTAAGTAAACTCTCAAAGTAGGCAACACCCTCATCATTTATTTTGCCAGGGTCAGAGATCCAAATTCCTTCAGCATCCTTTTATCTTGGTGATTTTACCTTTAGCCCTTTTCTCTTTGACCACTTGGTGAAAATATTTGGTGTTTGCATCCCCATCTCTTATCCATTTTATATTAGCCCTCTGCTTCCAGTAGGTTGCATGTTCATTCTGTGATCTAGTAAGGATGGCCGTTCTTCTACTAAGCTCCATCTTATCTGAGTCCTCCCTTGTTGTTTGATATCTGATTCAGCTTCAGAAACCTCCTTTTCAGCCAGTTCCAAATTCTGATTAACATCTCCAAAATGTTCCCAGTTCCAGCTTTTCAGTGTGGCCTTCAACCTTTTTAGTTTGGCAAACATTCTTCTCATTCCTTGCTCATTGCACTCTTGATTCCAGTTTGCTGTTGCTAGTTCTAGGAAGCTGGTTCTATGGGTCCACATCTCCTGAAACCTAAAGGGCTTTGGCATCTAAATTTCAGCAGTCTGAATGGATAATATTAGGGGATTGTGGTCTGAGGTTGTTCTACTCCTAACTTGGATGGAACTATGGGGAAATAGATCATTCCAGTCAGAGGTACATAACCCTCTATCTAATCTCTGAAGCAATAGATCCTCCTTTGTTCTGTTGTTGGTCCAAGTATAGGGATTCCCTACAGTTTTAACCTCCATCAAATCCATATCTAAAATCATTGCATTGAAATCTCTTATACTTCTTGCTGGTGGGGGTGCCTCCCTCTCCTCTCAGTTGCTGCAGCCACTGTAGTAAAATCACCAATAAACAAAGTGGGGGCTTTTGGCAGGCTTTTAATGTCCTCCCAGAGTGCCTCCCTCAAAATTCTGGTAACTTTTGCATATACAAAACAACAATTCCAAACTATATTGGTAGATATAATATGTACAGACACTAGGATGAACTGATCAGACTGTTGCAAAATATTTACATTAACATTATTTTTCCAGAAAATCCAAATTTTTGCATTAACTGCAGGCATGGCATTTTGGAATTGTAAATCAAATTGCAATTGAGTGATGTTTGTGCTGATGTGCATAGGCTCTATAATACATGCAATATCTATCATATGTGTTCTAATCAGGGATTGAAGCCTTGTTACAGACTTTTTATACCTTCTAATGTTCCACACTAATGCATTTCCTGTTATGGTGTGTTTAATCATTGACTGGACTTTTTTGACTTAAGTGATGATCTTAGCCATTGTTCTACTGTTTTTCACCCCTCGGGCATACCTTTTTTACTCCTCTTTTTTGGTTCAGGAATTGTAGAGATATTACCTTTACCTGATCATGTGTCTTCATTGTTGTTGCTTTCCTTCCCTTGTCCTGATTCCAAGTCACTTGTTGCCTCCTCAAAAGCATCAGAGCTGCTCTCATCCTCATAGTCTTGTAATGCCTGAAAAGTGTTAGAAGTTGGGACCTCCCGTTGGAGGGTTATAAGGTACAAGAGCTAGGTCATTGGTTCTGGGATCTTTTCTTTTGGGCTTGGCAATGCAGAGGTCATCATAAGAATAGAAAGGTGGCTAAGTGTTTCTGTTGGTGAGCTTTAGTATATCTGTTGGAGGGGTGAATGTGTGTGGTGCTATGGCAAGTGCATTACTGGGGGTTACTATGTGTGTTTCTGTGGATAGTGTGGTATTGGGGGGGTTGTTGGCATGTGGAATGGTTGGCTGGTTTACTGATTCTGAGATTATTGGCTTTGTGCTGTGGCTGGTACCTTCATGTGGAGCCTGCAGTATGGGCTATCACCATTTGGAGTGGAGCATCATTGTTGCTGCCATCCTCCTTTTGCTCTCGGAGCACTTGGTTCTTCTGCAATCTTGACAGTCCAGATCCCTGAGCACCTTCAATTGGCTTCCATCCCTGCTCAGTTGGCTTCCTAACAAAATTCTTCCTATTTTTTCTTAACTCAGGATGTAAAAATCCACAATTGTTATCATCATGACCTATGTGTTTGCAATATGTGCAGTACAATGGGACATTTTCATACTTAATATCACACTCAACATATTTTGTTGGGGTGCCTATAATGATTGATAAAGGAAGAGGGTGGAGCAAGTCTACCTCAACGTAAATTTTGATTGCCGATGGACGGGCGAGAGATGCAGTTGCTGCATCCATCTTCACAAACAATTCAATATGATTCCCTATATCTTGGATAGCAGAGGTGTTGTAGTACAGTATTGGCGGTTTATGTATGGTCGCCCACACCGGAACGATGGATGATTCTGTGTTGGTTGAAAACTCCGGCGACCTGTTTAGAATTTTCATCGGTTTACCTCTAATGCTGCAGACAGCACGCATCCAGAAACGATGGTAATCCTGCTTGTCTTCAACTCTAATGAGTATGTGTCGGAAATCAAGTGAGCCAATTTGATATTTTCCGGCGAACCCCATAAATGTTGTTTTTAGTTTCATATTTGGTTGTATGATGGAAATTTCGTCAAAAATTAACTGAATTGTAACGGTCATACTCTAATAAATTTAGCAAAACGCCAAAAAAAATATATAGTAGTAGTTCCACTGCGGTTTAGAAAATCTGGACTTTCAAGAGACTTTTATAAACATGTTGTACTTCATGTTTTAATGTAAAATAGAGAAAAAGGTTAGAATTTACGGGCTTGTGTGGTATGCTGAGTTTTGGGTTTGGGTTTGGGTTCGAGGTTTCAACTGAAATTTGGTTTGGGATGTGGTTTTGCAAAAAATGGTTTGGGGCAAAACCCTGTGTGGCAAGCACAAGTGTGTTTTGAGTTTTGAATTAATTATTATATTATTTTATTCATTTCATTTATGTATATTATTTTACACTATATTTTTATGTTGCTACACTTATAAAATGTGTTTAAAGTAAAGAATTGTGAAATATTTAAATGAACATTAATTTTTTGTATAATCACTGATATTAATAAATACTAATATTATATTATAAAATTTAATATTTAAAGGTCCCGTGTATATTATAAAAATTATTTATTTAAAGGTTATCAATTTTTAATCAAATATATATAATGTTTTTATGTTTTAAACTAAATGATCAATTTTAACATTATTTGACACAAGTCAAATTTTTCTGTCGGGATTGGTATTATTTTTTAAATAAATAGTTTATTTTATTTTATTTTAGAAATGTTACATTAAGTGTAGTCAAATATTTTCACTTGATCCTATTTCTAGTCGAGTATGGTCGACAATTTCAATCCAACAAAATGCAAAATTAAATATTTAATTTAAATTACATAAATAAAAAATATATATGAATCACTTTTAGGTCGAGCCTTTATGGATCTAATATTTTATTCTTGTATTAGTTTAGCATACATTGCTTAAAAGTTATTTTTAAAATATTTAAAAAATAATTATAAAACAAAGTCAAAACTTGGTTTTGAATTTGAACAAAACCAAGTTATGATCAAAACCAAAATCAAGTGTAACAAACAAGTTCTGAATTTGGGAAGAAACCCAAAACTCAAACCCACCCAAAACTAGTGCTGCCACACAGGCCCTACAATTTTAAGGTACAAAATTCATAATTCAGGTTAAAATATAAAACAAGTGTATAAACCTGTGTATATAAAATAAGCAAGTATAAATTATGGAACTTCCACTAGTATAATTTGACGGTGTTGTCTCGACCACGTTGGTACAGTATATATCATAATCGAAAATACCCTCCTAAACCCTCTAGTTCAAAAATTCTCAGATAAAAATGGAAGATCCAGAACAGAAGGTAAGCTCCGGCACGGCGGAGACAATAGCTCAAGTAGAGAATGTGAACTCCGGCGCGGCGGAGACAATCGATGATGATGCCGTAGTGGGTCCTGGCCCGCCTCCAGCTGCTCGCCGCAAGCGCCCTCTTCAATTCGAGCAGGCTTATCTGGACTGCCTTCCTTCTGCCAATATGTAAGCAAAATTTATATTTAATTTGCTTTCTTTTTCGTTCTTTATCTGTTTATTGTTAGGGAAAAACGCTAGAATTTTGTGTAATCAATACTAAAGAATGGGTTCTATGATTTGCCATGCTTTTTATTTGGTCTCACATATATGCAAGATTCTCTTTATTTTGAAGAACAAGAAATTCCATAAGTCATATTAATCATAAAATTATCTGTGTAGGTACGAAAAGAGCTATATGCACCGTGATGTAGTCACTCATGTGGCCGTCTCTGGGGCTGAGTTTTTCATCACTGGAAGTGCTGATGGTAAGAAAAGTTTCCGTACACTTATAAAGGTTTAACATTGATTAAGTTTGCCCATTCTTAATGAGTAGCTTGTGAGATGTCTATCTGTTACCTACTTTCAGTCCCATGTATCCATGTTCTCTCTTTTCGTATTGAATTCTGTAAGAAGCTAGACTGCTACAGGTCAGGAGAGACGGGTTTTCACCTTTTTCTCTTTGAAGAATCTTCTAGAGCAAGATCGGACATCATACTCCAGCTTGGCTTCAAGAGGACTCCACATTGGACCAAAGTTCCATTATAGCACGATAATCTTAGAATCTGGTTCTTTTGGTTAAGTGAAATCAATTTGAAATTTGTTATGGAAAATGTAGGTGCTCTAAGTGAAATCTGGATCTTCAATTTTGTGAAATCAATTGGAAATTTTGGAATAGAATGTTGGTGCTGTAGGTAAGTAAATTACTAATATGAAGGAACATGCTAATCAATGGAAATATCATACTCCTATGAATGCTATTATTACATGAGGAATATGATTTGTACAAAAAACTTGGGAAACTTTTATCTTTGTTTTATTCGTTAGTGTAATAAATGTATAGTGTAAGTGGACATGGTGCAATTTCTCCAGGTTGTTTCTTGTATCTTGATGCTTGTTCTTTCTCAGGTCACTTGAAGTTCTGGAAGAAAAAGTCTACAGGAATAGAGTTTGCTAAACATTTTAGATCTCACCTTGGGCCAATTGAAGGTCTAGCTGTAAGTTGTTTTTTTGTTGGCTTCTTACTCTTCTATAGGCAACCCAATCCTTCTGCACACTTTTTTTCTTGTCCCTGTTATGCATTATTCATAAGAATTATGAGATCAGGATTTTATTTGGTAAGCATAATAGAGCAATTATTTTTGCCCAAGCCATCTTTCCCACATCTGAAGGATAAATTTAGATTTTTTCGATTGCTATGTAGTTTATTAATGATTACGTGGTTTACACATATTCCTCTCTGATTAGCTTGAGTATACTAGTAAATAGGCTCTCTGATATCTTCTTATAAACATGCTTAGTTACGTATCTGATTCCAGGAAATATGCTTTTAATACACAAACGAGGGTTTACACATAAGCAATTTTTGTATGAATTTAATTTAGAAGGGATTTTTTAAACTCTACTCATGAATCCAGTTTTTGCATCCTTATGTCATTAGGTTTTAGGGTTGTCTCTAATCTCTATGTTTTCTACCAGCATGTAAAAGTTGAAAAGCTTAGAGGCGTTCAGTCAATACTCTTTTATTCTAGCAAAGCGTCTTTCATTTTTAGAGGAATTAACAATTTCAAAGTTAATCTTGCATGATGGTTTTTTAATGATGAAAAGACTTACTATGAATGATTCGATGAATCTTACAATTTTTTTAGGTGTTTTTGTAACACTATATATATATACTATTTCCATTCCCATTTATCTCCTTGGACTTTGTCGGCTCTGCAGGTTAGCGTGGACGGTATGCTTTGCTGCACAATGTCATCTGATCAATCAGTAAAAGTATTTGATGTAGTCAATTATGACATGATGGCCATGATACGTACCCCTTTCGTGCCTGGTTGTGTAGAATGGGTTTATAAACAAGGAGATGTCAAGGCTAAACTGGCTATCAGTGATCGGAACTCCTCTGCTGTTCATGTATATGATGTTAGATCTGGTACAAATGAACCCATAATATCTAAAGAGGTATCATTCTAATACTGACTTATAGATAAAATGACAAAAACACTCTTTCTATGTACTCAGTGGTTGTCTAAATTTTCTGTGCAGATACAATTGGGGTCAGTTAAAGTAATGAAGTTCAATCCTGTATTTGACACGGTGATCTCTGCAGATGACAGAGGAATAATTGAGTACTGGAATCCCATATCATTGAAATTCCCTGAGGATGGGTATATAATTTTACTTGCTATTTGACCCTTTGTACCTTTTTACTATAATTATTATGAATAATCATCCACCAATGGTGAATAAAAATGACTACATACCTGTCTATCTGAAAAACTAAGCTGCTTAGTTTTAGTATGAGTCCAACCTATTTGGAATTTCTTTATCTTTTCGGAAATTTTTTTTTTACAACATTTCTTGGAATCAAATGTTGACTTGTTTATATATATCTCTAGTTAAATATACTCTCTGGATTAAAGTTTTGTACTCTTCAGTTTTTATTAGTCATTTCAGTTGTCTGCAGCTAATACTATTCAATTTCCCTCTTTTTGCAATGCAGGGTTAGGTTTAGGTTGAAAAGTGACACTAATCTATTTGAAATGGCGAAATGCAAAACTACTGTTTCTAGTATTGAGGTAATATCAATTGCTGTTTTATCCAGGTTTTGACAATACAGTCAAGAAATGCCACCTTTTATTTATAAACTTTGAGCTGCATATACTTAGTTGAGATATATCCCATAAAAAATATGAGGATTATTGGGTATAGTAAGTCTTCTAACACCTACTGGTTTGTGTTTTCTTAATTTTCAGGTTAGCCCTGATGGTAAGCAATTTTCAGTTACATCACCCGATCGAAGGATACGTGTCTTTTGTTTTAGAACAGGCAAGCTTAAGCGAGTTTATGATGAATCTCTTGAGGTATTAACTATTCAGTTAAAAGTCTCTTATCATGTGAACCCATTTTCTTAGTTTTGTGCTTAACTCAGTTTTTTTTGCTTTCAGGTGGCTCAAGATCTGCAGAGGAGTGATGTCCCTCTTTACAGGCTTGAAGCTATTGATTTTGGTCGCAGAATGGCTGTAGAAAAAGAATTTGAGAAAACAGAAAATTCACCTCAGCCTAATGCAGTTTTTGATGAAAGTTCGAATTTCCTCATTTATGCAACACTTCTTGGAATAAAGGTCAGAAGCAAATGTTTTTTACCAATTCAAATTGCAACAGGTTCTTTGAACTCTGACTTGTTTAAATATCTAGTTATTATCTGAGATGCAAATCCTTTTTACTACAGCAACAGGTTCTTTGGGCTTCTCTTTGAACTCTGACTAAGTAACTGGTTATTATACTCTCTTCTGGGGTTTGAACTTCTGTCACTGATTCTTTGAATTGCTTTTGCATTGCTAGATTGTAAATCTGCAGACGAATAAGGTTGCCCGAATTCTTGGAAAGGTGGAGAGTAATGATAGATTTCTGAGAATCGCCTTGTATCAAGGTGACCAAGGAGGTAAAAAGGTAAGAAAGATTCCTTCTCTAGCAGCAAACGCTAATGAGGGGAAAGAACCACTCACAGATCCGACTCTCTTGTGCTGCGCCTTCAAGAAGCATAGAATTTATATGTTCAGGTACTTAGACATTTTGCCATAGCTATGTTGGTTTACTACTACTATATGGGTGTTCGCTTGTTATTTTACTTTAATTTCATTACCATGGCTTAGATGTTTGTAGGTGTACTGTTAATATTAGACAGGCAATGCAATGACAGCTCCTTTTGAATCTACTCAACTCCCTAAAGCTCTCTTGTTATTTGCAGTATATGTCACACATGTAGTAATTTTGTTTATGATGTTTCGGTGGTCATCTATATCATGATGTAGTTCAATCACAATTTGGAATTGAAAGACTGCAGTATAGGCTACACATAACTAGTAAATTTATTTATGATATTTGAGTTGTCTTCACAACATCTATCTTGAAATGGGAAGACTGTTCTATCTCAGCCGCAGAGAACCCGAGGAACCTGAAGATCCAACAAAGGGAAGGGATGTATTCAATGAAAAGCCACCTGCTGATGAACTTCTTGCTGTATCAGAGCTAGGAAAGGCTGTTACAACATCTCTACCAGACCATGTGGTATGCTGTTTTTTTATTTTTAAATTGTTTGCTTGACTTAACCAACCCCACACAGTAGGATAAAGGTTTAGTTGTTTCTTGCCTACCTTTCTATATCCTGCTTCCGAAGAGTACATGCATGTATTTCACATACTACCTCCGTCCCTCTTTTATGCATCATCTTCTATTTTAAAGTCAAAATTGCTTAATTTTAACCATAAAGTTATATTCATACATATTAGTAGTTTAGTACAATTTTTATAATATGGAGGATCTTATTAGTTTATACTTCTAAATTTTATCACTTCTAGTTACAACTTTTATGTAGTTTATAAGAAATATTGATGGGTTCTATACATATTTTTCACGGGTGTCTTTTACCAAGTCACTTCTGTACACATTTGAGTTGGCCAGGATAGTTGCAGTACATATGAATTTATTGTTTTACTAAAAACCACAAATCTTTCTTAAATTTGCCTGAAGTTGAATTTGTCTTTCTGCTAGATTCTTCACACCAGTATGGGTGACATTCACATCAAGCTATACCCTGAAGAGTGTCCTAGAACTGTTGAGAACTTTACTACACACTGCAGAAATGGATATTATGATAATCTTATTTTTCACCGGGTTATCAAAGGTTTTATGGTACAAACAGGAGACCCATTGGGAGATGGGACTGGTGGACAATCTATCTGGGGTAGGGAATTTGAAGACGAGTTTCACAAAAGGTTAGCCTTGCCAACTCCTTAAACAGTGTTTTTAGTTGTTTCTTCAGATTATTTGTGTTTTTGGCTATCTGTAAGGTGAATGATACCTTTTTCCCTTTACTTCAATTAAATGTTTTGATGAGAATGTGTGTATCTACAGAACAATTTTATACTGATTCACTTTTAAGCCCATAATCTGACCTGCCATTTATGATTTGAATTTTGTTGACTTAAGATCTTTGTTGGACTATATAAAGTGTCACTAAAAAGATTGGCCAAATTTATAGTATTGTTTATGTTCTAAGGCATCTTAACGTATAAGCTTATCTGACTACAATCTTAGATCAAATTGTATTGGTTGTAGAGACCATTTCACATTGCTCCACCTCTCAATTCTTTAGGTATTGAAAGTGACGTAATGGTTATTTTATGTGTCTGGGTGGGTGTTGGTTGCACAGGCCATTTCGTTATTATCCTTGGTTTAGAGATTTTTGAAACGAGCACATGCGCTCATTTACTTCTTGTTTATTAGTCAATACTTCCAGGATGCTGTTGGAACTTGTAAGTGGCATAATTGGATGGTTCGGCTTGGTGGATCTGTGTCAAGTTTCCAATGTTTCTTACTATTTACTATTTTGCAGCCTTCGGCATGACCGGCCTTTCACTGTATCAATGGCTAATGCTGGGCCGAACACCAATGGCTCTCAATTCTTCATTACTACTGTTGCTACTGCATGGTTGGACAACATGCATACAGTATTTGGTAGAGTGGTGAAAGGGATGGATGTTGTACAGGTACTCATTGCATAAGTCAATTTTCTTATTATATAAAAAAAAGTCAATTTTCTTATATCTTGCATATGTGAATATAAGTGCTCACGTTTTTTAGAAGTTTGTTCTTCTGCATCGAATATCTTTCAGACATACATACTTTTCTTTTAATCATCTATATTAACAGGGAATTGAGAAGGTGAAGGTCGACAAGAAGACAGATAAACCATATCAAGATGTAAAGATTTTAAACGTGACTGTTCCTAAGTCTTAAGGAAAGCTTGGAGTTGTCTAGGTGTCAACTAGCGCCTGGAAAGCTTGAATGATGTTCAGATTACGATATTTTTGATTCGTTAATCTTATAAAAATGAGCAGATCGATAATGTTTGGTTATTGTTTAAAAAAAATGGTTTGGCGATAGGCTGCAAATAGCGGATGGGTGGGATGGTTTATCTTTGTAGCATAGTTCAGTTTCATATTGAAAAATGACTTGCCAAGTAGACCAGCTTTCCTTAATCTGCCGTTTTGATTGTTGTAAAATTTGATTTGTGAGAGGAATTGCTCGTCACTGATTTATTTCTTCTTCCCTAGTTGGTTGGGTGTCAAATTTGCCCTCACTACTGGTATTATAGTATTGGTCGAGATACTAGTTGAAAGGCGAGAGAATAGGTGATTGAGAAAGGAACCGATCACCTACTTTGGATACAGAAGTCTTCAGGAGAGGTAACGATCGATCAGTGCAAGGCTACTACAAGTATAGTACTGGTGGTTTTATACTAGAATTAACTGTTTGGCATGGCCCCTAAAAATCCAAAATGTATTGTTTGTGGCCCCTAAATTAAAAGTGTAGGATTTATGGCCCCAAATTTTAATTTTGTATTTTTTGTGGCCCTTAGCCTGATTCCGTTATAACAAGATCGTTATCTTGCCACGTGTGAATCACGTGACTCGTAGTCAAGGGGTATTTTCGACCAATCATTGACTGTTTGACCCTATAAAATCGTTGACCATTTATTTATACACCCGGTCGGATCCAACATTTGATTCCGACAATTATTGCTTAATCCGGCGGATTTCACAAGACCCCCACCCTCCTGCTGCTTCTATGTAATCCCACACAACTCATTTCTTCCTCCCAAAGACACCAGACTCTGGACACCGGAATCCCCGCAAGCTCTACGATCTCCAGAAGCTCCGTGCTCTGTACCACCTTCCCTCCCCGCAAGCTCTACGATCTCCCTCCCTCCGTGCTCTGTACCGTGCTCCGTGCGATGTTAGAGTTTTTCTGAAAAAAATTTCTTCCCGGTTGTAACTATGATAATTCGGTTTATATTATGCAGCTCATTTGGTGATTTCACAGTTTGTTGTCGAGAATATACAAGTAATATATAGATTACATCATTATTCAAGAGTTCAACTTTTTGCCCTTTTACAATTAATAGAAGTATCATCTTTCATCATCAATAGTCTTCCACCGTGATGTTGCATTGTATAACAGCTAAGCTTGCTGCAAAGTCTACGTGAACCGTCTCCAAAGTAGCGTAGCCTTGAGCGAATTGGAACTTTCCGGTACCGCCAACCACCGCCACCTCTCTCACCCTCTCAAACTGAGTACTAGACCCTTGCACTTTCTGCTGCCCTCGTAGGCTCCGCCAATCACTCATCAATTGCTCATAATTTTTCATCGCTCGATCCGTTAAACAAATATTATCTAATTAATTATTACTTAGCATAGAAGATATGAACTCTCGAGCTTTATTTCTGTTGTCGTTGTATTAGAACGGTGAATTGTGTTGCATGTTTAGTTGCCGATTACATTGACGATGAAAACCATAATGTGTTTGTTTACATGGAGCTAATGTTTAAGTGATTCTGGTCGATTCTGATCATGGTTAGTGATGTAGTTTATGCTGCTGGTTAATATTTAATTAGTTCATGCCACTAGTTATTGCTCACGCCATCATTTAGCATGGTGAAGTTAGTTTATTTTTTTAATTTGGATTTCAATTGAACTAAATTGAGAAATGATGTGTTATTCAATGTCCAAAAAAACAAAAATGCTCAGTTCGAATTACTACCTCACAAAATTGAAGCAAGAAGAGCATCATTCGACTATGTAAATTGTCATCGGACAAAAGGTTACATTCAGTTGTACTCAATAAAAGTGAGCTAATAAAAACCCATTCAAAGACCTAAAACATATATCCAAGTCATATATTACATGCAAAAGAAAGAGATTCAAAGTGACTATCCAAGAATATGATTATGTTCCCAGCAAATTAGCAACATAAAGAGATTTTGCTTCCAGTAGATAGGAGAGAAGTCATGTCAAAAACACTCCTTTGTATGGAAACATACAGGTCAATCGTTTGGTGGATACGTATCGCCTCGCATCTTTGAATAATCCACAGGCGGTCTAGATTTCATGGTTGAGATTGCAGCGCTGCAGGTAGTAATGTTATGTGAAGTACTCCCACACAAACTGCATGCACCAGGCTTTCCCTTTTAGCAATAAAAACAACACCAAATGAATAATAACCAATAAAAAAGAAATTAGCTTATTGGGAAACAACTGGAAGATCACATATTTACCTTGCCATTGCCCTTGGGCTGTTTTTCGCCCTCAAAAGTAGAAGCAACATGAGTTTCACCAATCTGCATAAGTTACAGAAAACAGTTGCTTACTTAAAAAAATCCATTGTTTTAACGATGCTAACTAGTTAAGCGAAGCAAACACATTAAAACATTTAATTCGCAATCCGCAATCTCAACAGACATGTACCTTCCTCTTGACCTTCAAGCCTACCTTACCCACATTCTGCATAACAACAAAAATCTATTATGCTTCTAAACTTCACTCAAACACGAGAAAATGAATTCAAAGAAAATGAACACAGGACATACACTAAAGCACTAGGATTGTTACCTCTGAACTCCCACTCCCAGGAGCAGCAACAACCTTTAATTTAGGACATGTTAATTTATTATGGCCAATCTGCTTGCATTCAGAACAAGTATATTTCCCTTTCCCGCGCGGTGCTCGAGGTGCTTTCTGGAACCCTCCTTTGACTTTTAGCTGCTTACCCTTTGATTTTTCCCATTTATCCTTAAACCTAGCATGCACTGGTGGCCTCCCCCGTAAGCGAAGATGCTTAGGACCCAACACATCAGGGCCTGAACCATAATCCCAAAGGTCAGGACCATTGATGGGAAATAAGACATAGTTGTATGACTTCATGTAGGACTCTTTCAGGTAGTAATGATGCACAAATTTAATCGGCTCCTCTTTAGTTACACTGATTGCAGTA
Source organism: Sherardia arvensis (assembly GCA_948330725.1). Classification (NCBI taxonomy): domain Eukaryota; kingdom Viridiplantae; phylum Streptophyta; class Magnoliopsida; order Gentianales; family Rubiaceae; genus Sherardia; species Sherardia arvensis. The sequence continues at coordinate 22,015,454 of OX415237.1, read as the reverse complement.
ATGGCATGAGGGCACGGTATTCCAGTTAGCTGCCATCTGTTGCAACCACATGTTCTTGCTAACAAATCCACTGGATATTTCCAAGGATGTTGTATACTCTTAATTTGATACCATCCACTACCTGAATATAAAACCTGGAACTTACTAGATTCCTCCATATTCTCATTGAGCTTTCGCTGCACCTTTGGACCTAATTCTCCTTGCATCTTACTAATGAAATTCCTTTTTTTCTGCATCCTGTCCATCACATACATCCTAATTGCTTCCAACATTGTTAAAATGGGCTCGGTTCTAGCTTCCTTGATCACAAAGTTAAAGCATTCAACTATGTTATTGACAAGGATGTCGCATTTTACCTCTTTGTTGAACCAAGCACGAGACCAGTCATGGGGGTCTGTGTGCTCCATAAGCCACTTATACGCATCCAGACTTATGTTTTTAATATCATTCAAGATATGATCAAACCTTTTCGTGTGAGTGCATTTTGCCGCTGCCCAGACTAACTCTTTCAACTCAAGACTAGAGTGGCCTTTGCCCCTGAAATTTTTGTACATATGCCATGTGCATCTCCTATGTTCTGCCAAAGGAAATTTAGCTCGCATAGCTGAATCAAGGCCCTGAAACAGTTTACACATATTTTAGACTCACTAATTACAGTACACAAAAATTAGAGAAATTAGCAAATTATGAATTTAGCAAATCACATGCTCCAAAGAAAAGATGAAGTATAAAAAAGAATTGACAATTGACCTTGTCCTTGTCAGATATTATGGTCCAGCCGCTGGAATTATGGATGTTCAAATCCTCTTGCAGAGCATGTAAGAACCATGTCCAAGAAGCTTTATTCTCGCCCTCAACAACAGCCCATGCAACAGGAAAGATCTGGTCGTTTGCGTCTATCCCTATGGCAGTGAGTAGAATCCCCTGGTGTGGTCCTTTCAGATGGGAGCCATCCACTCCAAGTAGAGGTCTGCAACCTTCTTTGAAACCCCTCTTACATGCGTCAAAGCATATATACATTCGGTGAAATAATTCAAAATTACAAGCCCCTATGTCTTCCGTTTGCACAAACACACTTGACCCGGGATTCGTTGCCAGCAACTCATTACAATATCCTCGTAACTGTTTGTACTGTTCCCTCAAATCAGCTTCTATCTCAGACAACGCTATCTTTTTAACTTGTAAGGCCTTATCTCTGGAGATGTTGACATTCAGGTCTTTCCTAACCTTGGCTTGAAGCTGGCACACCTTCACTTCCGGCATTATCTGAATTTCTTCCTTATAAGTTCGACTCAAATACTCAGAGGTAGTGCAACCATGGTTGAATGTGGGAATGCATGTGTGTTCTAGGTTCATTTTGGTCAGCTCCCAACTGTCCGTATGTTTTCTATAATTTATACTCACCGTCCACTTGCATCCTGGAGAACTGTCGCAGCAGGCTGTGTTTCTCTTGAAATTACTTCTTCGAATCCTAACCTTCCTCTGAACAACTGTTCCATGATGCTTCACGGCTAGTTTGAATTCTTTCTTGCTATTGAAGACCATATGGATCTGGAAGTTGACATCAACATGCTTGTCCTTAGGCAGCCGAAACCTGATCATCTGTCTCACCCCACGCCTATTTTGATTGTCATCATCTGAACCAGAACTCGATTGACTCCCCATCCCTTCGTCATGAAGCTCATCACCTGGTTCTACCCATTCCATCTCATCCCCATTATTTGTCGTCGGTATAAATCGAAATTCAGTCATATTTTTTTCTACATTGTCCCACTGTTTGGCTCTCTCTTTCAGCAGATCGTTCAAGTGTGGATCATCATGAACAATATAATCAGGATCTATGAACTCTGATGGTATCTCATCTTCATCATTATCATCCTGGACATTAGGCTCTCCCATTTCTTCATTTTTATCGCCATATATGTTGTGCTCCATGTCTATGTTTTTAACTCCAGAACTCTCCTCATCCCCTTTAAACCATTCCTTTGGTTTTTCAGCCTCCAACTTTTCAAACACGAGCATTGTAGATTGCAAGAGTGCCTCTTCAGCCGACCACATCTCGTGATCTACATTTTCTAGCATCAACTCACCTTTTTCATTGGCCCTTTGCTTCTCTGAGCTGGAGGCTGAATTGCCCTGAGCTGCCTCCATAACCAGGCTATCTGTTTCACCATCTTTCTCACCGCAAACTTCTTCTCCACTCGTCCCACCAACCGTCGTATCAACAAAAGGCTCTGTAGGAAGATGGTTCACTGTTGGGCATATGAAGTAAATATCGACTACCCTCTTTTGCAACCCCAGCCTTGCAATAGCCCTCAAATCTTTATCTTCAATAGCATCTACAAGCCCATAATCTTCTTGCACATCAGGGTCCCTATAATAGAAGTAACTTGCACCTCCAAACCCTAGATAATCTGCTAACTCCCAAAAACGCCACCTAGGTATATTCAATGGGTGGCAGTAATCAATCATCGCCACCTTCCCATTCACGTGATGAAATTTTGGGAACCACTTCATCTCCCCTTCATAATGAATTCTCAGTGAAAAGAAATTGCAATTTGGAGCTGCCAAAATTATATAAGTTAACAAATTACAAATCAAATAATAATTATAAACTAACAAATTACATTTTAAATCACCACTTCATTATTTATTACCTTTACAAAGTGAATTCCTATATTTGTTGCTTTCTATACAATGCACCGTAATTCTAAAGTCAATCACTTGCTGCAAACCAATCATTTTTATTCAAAATAATCCATTTTGCCAATTTCCCCTCACAATTGATACCACCAAAGTAATCAAAAGCATATTACTAAAAAATAATTTATTCTTCAAAAACAGATTAATCAAGAGCAGATCACAATTAGCATTTAAAAACATGAAAGTTATGGTCATTCTTTATACACTAACTATAAACTAACACGTTACATTCCAAATCAGACAATTATATTATTGTTTACCTAAACTGATGGATTAACTATGTTTGTTTGTTGTTTTACATGGACCACACATGGGATGCTTATTCTAGAATTGAACTCTCCCTCTCTGGACCACTGCATTCATATTTTCAAATGCAGAAGCTTACAAATCCCTAAATTGAACTAACTCTCTCTCTGGATCACTGCATTCATATATTCATAGCACATGCTTACAAATCCCTAAATTGATCACTGCATTCATATTTTCCAAATGCATATGCTCACAAATCCCTAATTTATTTAACTATTCGCATATTTCAAACTCAAAATATAAAAGCAACACGGTTTCAACTTTAACTTACGATATTGGGGGACTTCATTCACCCCACCCATGTCGCTCCCTTCTTCACGCAACAATAGCCTTCCGGTCATCGCCTCTGTCCTTACTTCAAGTAGCGGGTTCTGTTCATCAAGAATACAAATCAGCAAAATTATTAATTTTTATTCAACTACTGATATTTTAAATGAAATGACTGCCCAACAATGACGACAGATATCTTCAGGCAAAGTGCCAAAGAGATTGCTCAACCAACACAGAAAGGGATAGAACAATATCTTTCAACAACCCGATGCTTACCGTTCCAAAATACCTCATGTCGCTGAAATCCAGACCAGAGCCGACAATGATTCACACCGAAAAACACTTCGTAAATACAAATACCAACGACCCACAACTTGTAAACCCGCCCGATTGATCGCCGGAAAAACCCCGGCGAAAATAGAGAACTCAAGGAGAATCGCCACTCACAGTGACCATACCTGTAAATTTCGAAAGTGTAAAGAGGGTAACTTTGATGAAGACCAAGCAGTAGATAAGAAGGAATAATGAGATAAATTACTATTTTACCCTTTTTATTACTGCTCTTTTGCTACACGTGACTGGCACGTGAATTGGTGAAAACGGCGTCATGACGGAACCGGGTTAAGGGCCACAAAAAATACAAAATTAAAATTTGGGGCCATAAATCCTGCACTTTTTATTCAGGGGCCACAAACAATATATTTTGGACTTTTAGGGGCCATGCCAAACAGTTAATTCTTTATACTAATGTGTTACGGTCTTGATTGACCAAGGTCAATCCAGTAATTAGCTCAGAGAGCTTAGGATTAGCAGAAAAGCCAAGATTAGAGTTTTGAATAATAACTGATGAGTAAACAACTAATCACTCAGCTAAGTACATCTTAGCTAGCTAAGCAGCACAATTAAAAGATTCTAAAAAGATACCATAGCATCTGTATGAAAGACTAAATTACCCTTGGCCTATTTGTGAAATCACAACAGACCCTCCCTCTTATTTTAAGCTTGTCCTCAAGCTATATTAAACTTGAAAATCTGGAAACTGGTTCTTCATAAATTCAGCTTCCTCCCATGAAGCTTCATCTGCATCTAAGTTCTTCCAAAGTATGAGCCACTGCACTACCTTCCTGCCATCTTTAATCACTGGCCTGCACTGCAACAGTTTATGAGGAGCAAGGACTTCCAACTGATCTGCACTGATGTTTGGATAGGAGCTAGCTACACTAATGGGGTCACCAACAAACTTTTTTAGCAGTGAAACATGAAATATGGGGTGCACTTTGCTGCTCAGTGGAAGTTTCAGCTTGTAAGCAACTTCCCCAATCTTCTCTAGCACCTGGAATGGACCATGATACTTCACAGCCAATTTGGATCTAGTAGCTTCAGTGAGGGATAGTTGTCTGTACTTGTTGACTCTGAGTAGCACCCAATCTCCTTTCACAAATGTTCTGTCAGTTCTTTTTGTATCAGCATACACTTTCATTCTGTCTTGTGCTTGCTTCAAGTTTTCCTGTAGCCTCTGATTCACAATGGCTCTTTGCTGTATCATGTCTTGTGCTGCAGGGAAGAGAGAGTCAGCTACTACACCAAATGGTAGTGAAAGTGGTTTCACTCCATATAGAGCTTCAAATGGTGTCATTTGAAGGCCGCTATGATAGCTAGTATTATACCAATACTCAGCAGCTGCAAGCCAGTTTTTCCACTCTCCAGGGAAGTCACTACAAAAACATTTGAGAAAGTTTCCAATTACTTGATTTACCCTCTCTGTTTGGCCATCACTTTCAGGGTGAAATGTTGTACTATATCTGAGCTTTACTCCAAGCTTCCCAAATAATTCATTCCAGAAGTGGCTGGTGAAAATCTTATCTCTATCTGATATAATAGAGCCAGGGATTCCATGCAATCTATGAATTTCATCCAGAAACAACTGAGCTACCTTCTTGGCAGTGAATGGGTGAGCAAGTGCTAGGAAGTGGCTATACTTTGATAGTCTGTCAACTACCACCAATATAGTATCATAATCTTTAGAGTTGGGCAGTTGCTCTACAAAATCCATGGTGATATGTTTCCTTGCAGCATTAGGAATAGTTAGAGGTTGAAGTAGACCTGGAGGGTGACAATGTTCTGACTTGTTCTTTTGGCATGGCACACATGATCTGATGAACTCTACCACTTCACTTCTGAGCTGAGGCCAAATAAAGGTACTCATGATCCTTTTAATAGTTGCTCCTTGCCCAGAATGTCCACCCAAGGTTGATGAATGCATGGCAGCTAGTATCTCCTTTCTTAACTCTCCAGTTCTTCCCACATAAATTATTTCCCCTTTCTTTAAAATGCCATTCACATAAGACACAACCTCACTTCCTTGCTTACTGATCACTGATGCTGCAATCAACTTCTTAGCCTCTTCATCTCCCTTGTAACTCTCTTCTAACTGCTGGATCCAATCTGGCACTAATGTGGATGAACACAGCATCATGCACTCCTCTTGCATTTTACTTGCTTCAGGTTGTAAGCCCTCAGTTGCTGGTAGCCTTGACAGTGCATCAACTGCTATATTTGACTTTCCACTCCTGAACTGAATCTCAAAATCCAATCCCAACAACTTAGTAATCCACTTATGTTGAATGGCTGTGTGTAACTTTTGCTCTAATAGAAACTTCAGACTGTGATGATCAGTCCTAATGACAAACTTATTACCAACCAGATAGTGCCTCCATTTTTCTACAGCCATTACCAATGCCAAGAGCTCTTTCTCATAGGTAGATAACCCCATATTTCTTACACAAAATGCCTTGCTGAGATAAGCTATAGGACCTCCTTCTTGCATCAGTACAACCCCCATTCCATTTCCACTACCATCAGTCTCTACTATGAATGGAATATTAAAATTTGGCATCCTTAAGACAGGTGCTTGAGTGATCACTTGCTTCAACTTCTCAAATGCAGATTGAACTTCACAGTTCCATTTGAAAGCATCTTTCTTCAGTAGGTCATGTAGAGGTCTACAAATTATTCCATACTGAGCCACAAACCTCCTGTAGTAACCAGATAGCCCTAAAAATTCCCTTAGCTCTTTTACAGTTTTAGGTTGAGGCCAAGACAATATGCATTACACCTTGCTAGGATCCATCTCTACTCCTTCTTTGGTGACAATGTAGCCCAGATACTCCACCCTGTCAGTTGCAAAAATGCACTTAGATAATTTTGCAAATAGTTGATGCTCCTTCATAACTTGTAACACCACTCTCAGATGCTCCCTATGCTCTTCCATGTTCTTACTGTACACCAGGATATCATCAAAAAACACCAATACAAAGTGCCTCAAATGTTTCTGAAAGATGTTGGTGCATTTGTTAATCCAAATGGCATCACTAAAAACTCAAAGTGGTCATGGTGTGTTGCAAAGGCAGTCTTCTCCACATCTTGTTCTCTCACTCTGATTTGATGATAACCAGACCTGAGATCCAACTTACTGAAAACATTGGCATTGTGAAATTCATCTAATAACTCATCAATGACTGGTATGGGAAATTTGTCTTTGATGGTGATCTCATTGAGCTTTCTATAATCCACACATAGTCTCCAGCTGCCTTTTTTTTTTTAACTAATAGCACTGGTGAAGCATAGGGGCTAGTGCTCACTTTAACAACTTGATTTTCAAGTAAGCTCTTCACCTGATTCTCTATTTCAGTCTTGTGCAAGTGGGGGTATCTATAGGGTCTTGCCTTGAATGGAACTGCATCAGGTTTCAGATTTATTTGGTGATCAATATCCCTCTAAGGTGGAAGGTTCCTTGGTTCTTGAAAAATTTCTTCAAATTCTCTGAACACTTCTTCTACTCCTTCAGTTGCCTTTGTTTCTGTCTCAGCTTCATAATCTCTCAGCACTCCATCTACTTCTCCAGTTACCTTTGTTTCTGGCTCAGTTGGAGAGCTGTTGGATAAACTATCTCTTTCATATGATCAAAGTATTCTCTTCTCATAGCTTGGTACTCCTCACCCAGCCTCTCATTCCTGACTCTGTCAATTTTAAGAAAACCACCACCATGGCTGGGTGGTAAGGGGCTCCTTCCTTGCCAAACCATATCTGTATTGTGCATATCTTCTGGCTTCCATTCCTCCATCATAGCTATACAACTCCTCCTTCTCCTCAGCTTAGCCAGCTCCTTTGCTTCTTCACCTCTCATCAAAGAAAACTGAGGTGCATTACAGTTCCCTTGCAAACTCCATTGAGCTCCTTTGCTAGTAATGAATATTTCATCTGTGTTAAAATCAAATCCAATGGGACTGAAATAGGCCATCCAGTCAGCCCCTAGTATCATATCCAAGCCACCTAGTTTCATCACCTTAAAGTTGAACTTAAAAAGATGACTTTGAACTCTCCAACTAACTTGAGGGCACCTTGACACTCCTCCCATTCTGCTGCTATCAGCAATAGTAACCTGAAATGGTCTTGTAATCACTTCTTCTAATTTCAACCTCCTCACAGTCATTGGATCTATAAAACTGGTAAAGCTGCCAGTATCCAACAAAATCTTCACTGTATGTTCATCTGCTGCTCCCATAATGGAAATGGTGTTAGCTCTTGAACTCCCTTCAACAATAGTTTTCAGCTCAAATTCTTCTGGAACCAACTCCAGTTGCCTCAGTTCTTCACACTCTTCATCCACTACAATAATGTCCTTGTTGTCATCACCATCAACCTCTCCTATGCAATGCACTTGCATATATTTGCATTTGTGGTCTGGAAAATATTTTTCCCCACACTTGTAACAAAGCTGGTTATCCCTCCTATATTGCTGCTCCTGAGGAGTGATCCTTTTGAAACTGTCACTCTTTTTTGTTGTTTCCCTCTTGTCTACAAACTTCCCTTTCCAACCTTCATGATTATTTTCCTTCCTGAAGCTGTTATTGGTCACACCACCAGTAGAAAATTGCCTGTTCTTCTTGCTAACAGCATCCAGATGCTCTTCCTGGTACATTGCTATCTCAGTAGCCTCATGCAAGGTAGTTGGCCTCCCAGCCTTCACAAGGGGCTTAAGCTCAGATTTCAACCCACTCATAAAACTGGATAAAAAATACAATTCATTCAGACTAGGCTGAGACAGAAGAACTAGTGATTTCAGTTCCTCAAAATCCTCTACATACTCCTGAACTCCTCTTTTCTGAAACAATTTGTTGAATTCTTCTATCACATCTTCACCACCTTTACCAGAAAACCTTTTAATCATTGCACTCTGTAGCTCAGGCCAACTATCAAAGCTTCTGTAGTGCCTCTCAGACTGGTACCAAATCTCTGCATTTCCTTCCAAATACCATACAGCTGTGTCTAATCTTTCAAGGTCACTCAGATTGTTGTAATTGAAATATCTATTGCATTTCCTAAGCCACTCCTTAGTATTCTCCCCATTGAACATTCCTAGCTCCATTTTAGGATGCAATGGATTGTACATCCTCTGAACACCATTCTTCCTCCCAACTTCTAACATTTCATCATTAATTTTCCCTTCCTTACTATCCTTAGCTAACAAATCCTCACTGCTGCTAGATTTCTTAAATTTTTGGTTGCAAGACAAAGGGATTTGATTATTACCAATATATATGTCATCATATATGGGGTTTGCTCTAGCTAGCACTTCATCTACTCCAGAAGCCTTAACAGTGAAAGTTACAGTGGGAGGGTTACCTTTGGAGCTTGAGCTCACCTCAATTGCGCGCCTGACCGTTGGTGTTACAGAAGGGGTTGACTCTTTCGCCAAATTGCCGGAGTTTCCCACCTCAACCGCCGGTGCCTTCCCTTTGGAAATGATCGCCATGATCTCCCTAAACTTCCGATCTTCTTCCATCAACAGAGCTTCCCTGGCTTGCCGTGCTTCATCATCTCTCACGCGCTACCCCTCCACCGGCTCGGTGAAACGGCGATCCATGTCTGAACTGGCTGGGTGTTGGTCGGATCTCAGATCGGTGTAGAGTCTGTTCTGCTCCAGTCTCAAGTCTGACAGCGTTGACTCCATACGCTGCAACTCAGCTTGGGTTGCCTCCAATTGCTGCCTAAATTCCGCCGATCTTCCTTCAACTTCCGTCAGGCGACTATCCAGCACTTCGGTGCGATTGTTCGGAGCCATGGTCGGAGCACAAGTGCTCTGATACCAACTGTTACAATCTTGATTGACCAAGGTCAATCCAGTAATTAGCTCAGAGAGCTTAGGATTAGCAGAAAAGCCAAGATTAGGGTTTTGAATAATAATTGATGAGTACTGAAACAGCTAATCACTCAGCTAAGTACATCTTAGCTAGCTAAGCAGCATAATTAAAAGATTCTACAAAGATACCATAACATCTCTGTGAAAGACTAAATTACCCTTGGCCTATTTGTGAAATCACAACATAATGATATTAGTGACTTTCCTTTCAAAAGTCACCCTATTTTCCTCAAACACCTAGCCAACCCCCACCACCCCCAGCCAATTCCGCCATTTTAGAGGCCCAGCTTCAATTTTGACCTTCAATGTCCAAGCTCAACTTGCAAGCTTTTTCAAAATTTTAATGGATCCCATGTCAAAATATTTGGTAAATTAATAGGTATTGATTTGTTCAAATATAATTAGTAGAAGATATATACATTTTGATTTGATTTTTATGTATTTATGTTAAAATAATAATAATATACTATTTTCATAAACTAGGCTAACATGTCCACGCGTTGCGCGGTTTTGGATATTTTTTATAAAAATAAAGTTTAATTTCAATACAAAAATTTGTATAATATACAATTTTGAAATGATAAAGTTTATCAATTGAACGTTTGTTTTGAGTACTTTTGAAATATGAAAATTTTAGGTACTTAGTATAACTTAATTGATAAATGTTTATGGCTTTAAATTAAAAATGCCTTTTTATTATAAATTTTATCATTTTTTATAATAAACTGATTTAGCTCTAGTTAAGTTTGTTTATATTGGTGATATAAAGCATGTTTTGAATAGAAATGTACATTTGGTCTTCTATAAATTAAATGATAACGGTGTAAATACTACATACAATGTTTGAATAGAATTAATTGAATCCTAAAGAAATTTAAATATATATTTTTCAGATAATGTCAAATTATACGAAATTATAGAGCACGTGTCTAATAAACTAAATTAATTTTATTGTATGTAAAAGTAAAATAAATCAATCTAATGAAAAGATTAAATCATGCGAAATACGAAATAAGAAGAAAGAAAGTCTAAAATCTTCAAGTTAGTGGTTTAATCTTCTTGTTCTCTGCTCTTCATATTCACTTCCGAACATCAAATCTAGGATGTTTTTCTCCACATCCTTGTATTAAATTACGCAAAATCAATAAACAAATGTATTTATGTTAAAATAACAATATTAAACTATTTTCATAAATGAAGATCTAAATTACCATATTTTACCATATTTTATCACACCTCAATTATTTCTTCTCGTGTAATATAAAAAATCTTCCTATTCATGTCATTTTAATTCAATATTGTAAAATATATTTTTAATTTTCAAATGAAACTATCCTCATATAAATTTCAGAAATTTACTACATTAAATCATTTAATTTAATTTTAAAAATGATTATGTGTGTGTGATTGATAAGCCATCATATTATTTTTGCAATTTGGACTTTCTCTCTTTAAAATATGCTCGGACTTCTCTCTAAAAATCTTCCCCCAAATATTGTCCGGAATACAAACAACGGTTATGTTATTTTCATTTAATTCACTATTCCCACCGATAACGTATTGATAATGGTTATCCTAGTACAGCGCCATGGCTGCGCTACCACCCTTGCATGGTGGCTTTGCTACCGGAAAGAGTTTTGCACATGCTCTTTCTATCCATCCTCCCCCTCTGACATGTTCTCTTCCATCTAACCTTGAAAATAAGCTCATTACTCAATACTGTGGTGGAATTGCATGTATAGTTTCCCACCGGCAATTTGAAACACTAGCTTCCCATTATACCAATCCGTTGATCGGAAAGTTTTCGCAAGGTAAACCAACAATAGAGTGTCTCAATGAGGCTTTCAAATCTGCTGATTTCAAAGGAACTTTTCAAATTGGCTCGATTGATTATTGTCATATTCCGATCAGATTTGAGGATCAAGAGGATTACCATCGATGTTGGTTGAAGGGGCACTAGGTCTTCAGCAACGCACAAGTGAAGGTGTTGAAATGGGTCATAGTTTCAGTTTGGGTCACGATTAGGTGATCCAATCTAGGGGGACCAAATTAGAACTTTTATTAATATAGATACCGCAACTGCTGTTTTGACTAGGCCAAATGTGATAAAAATATGTGCTGAAGTAGATCTTAGAAAGAAACTTCAACCAACTATAAGGCTAGGTATCGATGATGAAGCTATAGCAAGATTCCCCGTTGAATATAAAGACCTACCTAACTATGATTGGGCATAATGATGTGTAAACGTGAGTATACATAGATTTGATCAAGTTATCTACTTTGATCAAATATAAAGTTACAATTTTTTGATATTATAATGTCTTTGCATTGTTCGATATTATAATGTGAAATTGCGAAATATAAAAACACAGAAATTGGTAACGCAGTTCGGTGAGATTCACCTACATCTGCACGGCTGCTCTGCCCAGTGGCGGCCTTGGGGATGTGCGATCAGCGCGATCGCACAAGGCCACAAATTCCATAGGGCCTCAAATCTTAATTTTTCATTAATTAATGATGTGGTAAAATCAGTAGTTTGGAAATAAACAAAGTGTATGTGTGATTAAATACATATAAGTAGATTACGGATTATGATCTTATATATCGATGAAATTTGGATTACAATAATGTTGAGGTGGATAACGAAGGAAAATATTTATTTCAGGAGATTAGTTTGGAAGAAGTTATATGTTATATATGGATTAAGGAATTAACAATTATCAATTTTAACATTTTCCTTCATTACTTGGTAGAAATTAACATATTATTATTATAATCTCCTTAAAATAAAAATAAAATGAATATTGTGTAACATTGTATGCTATTAATTTAGCAAAATATTATTTTAAGTACTCTCTCATTTTTAATAAGAATGTTGAAAGTAAAGTATTTCATCACCACTAAAAATATATAATTATATAAATAAAAATTTAATAATATAAACAATTTAGGGCCACAATTTTATATTTCGCACAGGGTCTCGGAAATCTCAGGGTCGGCCCTGGCTCTGCCCAACTTGAAAGATTCACTATAATGCCTGGTAACAGTACGATGTTTCTCTTGATGTACTAAACCCTAAATCTAGGGTGAGCTAAGACCGCAACTTCTCAAATTGCTCCAAACACAAGCTGCTTTCAATGTTGTCGTTGTCGTTGTTCTCGAGTGCATATTGATAATTCAAAATCATCATCAATGGATTGTCGATTCCGGCGCCACATCACACATAACCACCAGTCCTCATCATCTTGTTAAGGTGCAACCCTATTATGGTTCTAGTTCTGTTCTTGTTGGAGATGGTGAAGCATTACCTATTTCTCATATCGGTCAGTGTCATCTTTCGGATTTTTCCGTTCATGGAGTATTGGTGGTTCCTAACATTACTAGGAGTTTATTATCCATCAGTAAGCTTACTCATGATTTACCTGTGAGAGTTATATTTGATGATGATATTTTTCTATTGAGCATAAACCAACGGGGAATGTAGTTGGTAAAGGGCGTCATATTGAGGGTCTTTACTATTTGGAAAATGGCGATTCATGTTTTTTTGGTGAGTTACGGATGGGAAAGCTCCGAGCTCCATTTGAGTTATGGAATGCTCGTCTGGGACATGTATCTCATGACACAGTTCAGCTATTGAATCGATTGGGTCATATATCGGTTTCTTCTGCTGTCCCTACACTGGTTAGTTGCACTCCGTGTCAGATGGCCAAGAGCAGTCATTTACCCTTCTCTCTTAATGATAAGAAGGCAACTGGTTTATTGGATAAGATGCATTGCGATTTGTGGGGACCAGCACCAGTCTTATCCGCAGGAGGTTTTCCTACAATGCAGCGTTCGTTGACGATTTTTCCCGATTCACTTGGTTCTTTCCGCTGCGACATAAGTCTGACTTCTATGATGTTTTTCTGCAATTCTAGAAGTTTGTTGAGACACAATTTTCTGCAAAGATTAAGATCTTTCAGACGGATGGCGGCACAAAATTTACTAATAATCGTTTGCAGGCTCATCTTGCATCCTGTGGTATTCACCACCAAACGTCTTCACCTTATACTCTAGCCCAGAATGGACGAGCTGAGTGAAAGCATCGCCACATTCTTGAGACATGTCTTGTGATGTTATTTCACTCTAAGGTACCAAAAATCTATTGGGTGGAAGTTTTCTCCTCAGCTGCTTATGTAATTAACCGTCTGCCTAGCTCAGTCATTGGAGGCCAATCACCGTTCAAGGTAGTTTTTGGGACGATTCCTGACTATAGCCTCTTTCATCCCTTTGGATGTCGTGCATATCCTTACTTACATGCCACTACTGTCGACAAGTTTGCTCCTCGCTCTATCCCGTGTGTTTTTATTGGCTACAGTCCTCGTTATAAGGGATTTCAGTGCCTTGACTCGACATCTGGACGTATCTATGTCTCGCGCCATGTTCGATTTGATGAGAGTTTGTTTCCATATGCCGCACCTTCGTTGGATGGTAGACCTATTTCGGATCTGGAAATTTCTTCCTTTTTTTGAGCCTATGGCTACATCACCGACGAAGCCTTCATCACATACCCCATCATCGGCATCAACTCCTTGTATGGTTTGTGACTCCGACGACGTAGTTCGCACTTCAGTCGCCGAGACAGTTCCTCCTCCAGTTTCACCAGTCTCATCTGGCTTGACATCAGCATCGATCACTCCACCTTCTTCTCCTCCACAAGTGTCACACACTCCATCATCTGGATCCTCATCGAGTCCTGAATCACCTCCTCACAGTGCTCATCAGATGATTACTAGGAATCAGGATGGTACTCGCCGTTTAAAGACATACCCTGATTTTATTCCAACGGGTCTTGTTGCTCAGGTTATGAAGCATTCCGAGCCTAGAGACTATCGTACAACTCTTAAGAATCAAAGTGGGTTAGAGCTATGGATGAGGAGATGGATGCCCTTCGCCATCAGAATCCTTGGGAGTTGGTTCCTCGTCCTTCAAATTCCAACATTGTAGGGTCGAAGTGGGTCTTTCGCTTAAAGTATCGACCAGATGGTAGCATTGAGCGCTACAAGGCTCGTTTGGTTGTTCAGGGATACTCTCATATTCCTAGTTTGACTTTGACAACACTTTCAGCCCGGTCGTTAAGGCAGCTACTGTTCGTACAGTTCTAGCCATCGCCACTCTCAAGCGCTGGCCGCTACATCAGCTTGATGTTAAGAACGCTTTTCTTAATGGTGTTCTTGATTCTCCAGTCTACATGGCTTAGCCAGTGGGATATAAGGATCTGGCTCATCCTGACTATGTTTGTCGTCTCAAGAAAGCGATATATGGACTCAAACAAGCTCCTCGAGCTTGGTTTGATCGCTTTAGCTCTTACCTTCGGCAGCTTGGTTTTCGGTGTAGCACTTCAGACACATCACTCTTTGTTTTCTCACAGGGTACCACCTTGCTCTTTCTCCTTGTTTATGTGAATGACATCATTCTGACCGGAAATGATACTGGTGCCATCAGACAGTTCATCACCAGGACTGATCAAGAGTTTTCAATCAAGGATTTAGGCTTCCTTAACTATTTCCTTGGACTTGAGGTGTCTGCTACTCCATCTGGCCTTTTTCTTGGACATGCCAAGTATGCTAGGGATATACTGAGTCGAGCCGGTATGGCTGATACTTCTCCGGTGACGACTCCGTTTGTACCACTCTCGCAGCTTCATAGCAGCACTAGTGCACCGTTCGGCAACCCAACCCTCTATCGGTCTTTGGTTGGTGCACTTCAATATTTGACTATCACTCACCCTGATCTAGCATTTGCGGTGAATTCGGTTAGTCAGTACCTGCAGGACCCTCGTGAAGATCACTTTGCTACTGTTACCCGAATCCTTCGTTATGTTGCTGGCACACCTCATCACGGTCTCACATTTCGCTCAGGAGGTTCTTCTACTGTTTGTGCTGATGTTTGTGCCTATTCGGATGTTGATTGAGCTCGATGTCTAGAAACTCGACGATCGACTTACGGCTATGCAGTGTTTCTAGGCGGTAACTTGGTTTCATGGAGTGCCAAGAAATAGCCTACAGTATCCCGCTAAATTTCAGAGTCTGAGTATCGGGCCCTTACTAATACAGCTGCGGAAGTTGTCTTGGTCTGCCATCTTCTCCGGGATTTGCAGTTTCCTCTGGATGGTTCCCCATTGTTGTTATGTGACATCAACAATGCTATCTTCTTAGCTCAGAATCCAGTGGCTCATAAGCGGGCTAAGCACATCGACATCGACTACCATTTTGTTCGTGAGTTGGTTGTTTCGGCTAAACTCCGTGTTAGTCATGTTCCTACATCGTTGCAATTGGCGGACATTTTCACCAAGGGTCTTCCTAAGCCCCTATTTGAGTTCTTTAGATCCAAGCTTTGCGTCTCAGTCAATCCGACGCTTAACTTGAGGGGGGATGTTAGGGAATAGTATTGGGCCTTGAGCCCAGCCTGTGATAGCTAGGGTTTATTTAGGGTTTTACACATTGACTCTTATACCCTTGTACTGCTTATATATTGATGAATATTATACAGCCTCAATTGTCGAGATTTGCCCTCTATCACCAACCATACTCATCTCAAATTTAGACTTCATCAACTCCACAAATCCTTCCACAAGAGTTGGTGATGTAGATCTAAATACAATGTCATCAACATAAATTTGAACAATGAGACTATGTCCAGACTGTTGAAATACAAACAAGGTTGTATCTACTCCCCCTCATTTGTAACATTTCTGAGTCAGGAAGTGTGTCAAACGTTCATACCATGCCCTCGGAGCTTGCTTCAACCCATAAAAATCTTTCTTCAGTTTGTAAGCATAACCGGAAAATGTGGATCCTCAAAGCCTTTTGGTTGTTCAACGTATACTTCCTTTTACACAATCCCATTGAGAAACACAGTCTTCACATCCATCAGGTTTAAAGTGAAATCAAGAATGCAAGCAACAATAAGTAACAATCTAATTGCCTCAAGTCTTTCCGCAAGTGCAAAATTTTCAGCAAAATAAACACCTACAAAATTAATGAATATAACCTTGATCAACTAGCCTTGCTTTGTTTTTGACAACCAGTCCATCATCATCATATTTGTTCTTGAATATCCACTTAGTACCAATGACATTCCGATGTAGGAAGAATTCGCGATCATTGCCGGTGTTCGTCTAGCGCCAAATCCCTTTCCTCAAAGGAGTCCCTTTTCTAGGCTTTTTTAAATTAGTTTTATTATATCCCCATATTAGAATAGTCTTTAATATTTCATTTTAGTTTTACGTGTCCTAGTATTTATAGGGATTTTGTATTCATTAAAATAATAGCTTTCATTATCAATAATATATATTTTGTAAGAGTCATCTCTTCTTTGGTGGATTCCAGCAAACGCGAACAAGGAGGGGCGCTTGCGACTTCTTATGATATACAAATTCAGGAGATTCGTACTTGCGAATTTCATACTATATTCCGACTATGTCAAATGGTACCCAGAGCGTGGTATCCTCTTGTTTTCATTATTTGACTCATGAAGGGAGATCAACGTGTGAACAACTCAGACTTTAACAACTGGGGTGTGGAATTAGCCTCAACCCTTGAACAAGTCAATTTCAAGAAAAATGTATTCGATGATGATTTTCATAAGGAGAGAGTAATTCCATTTTTCTATGGAGGAGGAGGAATTCATGGATTGGGAGATTGATGTTGATAGTTTCTTTCATATGTGTGATGTGCTTGAAGAAAAACAAGCGAAGAAAGTAGCGTTAAGACTGAAAGGTAAAGCTCATGTATGATGGGAACGTCTATCTTTCTCTAGGCGAGCACTAAAAAGGGCACCGATTAGAACCTGGAAAAATATGAAGGGGTATATGCGAGATAGATTCCTACCATATAATTATGAAGAAATCATTCGCTACAAAAATAAACAGGCTAGAGACAGGGTCGAGTTTCTTTCCAATAAAGAAGAGGTGTCAACTGAGAAGGTGGAATTTGGATTGAGGAAAATTTTTATTATCATCCAAGGAAGAAGTGCAACATGTGAATATTTTGAGAAGTCACCGTACAATCAACTTGATTGTGAATAACGGTAGCTCTGGAAGTTTCATCTCTCAGAAATCAGTAAATTATCTGAACTTACGCACTGTGATAGCACAAGAACCCTTACGTGCTAGGATGGGATGATAAGTGAAATTAGATAAAGGTTTCGTTTACATGCAATGTACCATCCCTATTAGGAAAAATTATAGAGAGACTGTGATATGTAATGTTCTTGATATGGATGTCTATCATATTTTATTGGGAAAAACTTGGCAGTATAACCATGGGATATGCATAAGATTTAAATGGCTTCTATTCCGGACTTTGAACCTCCTTCCGCATGTAAGAAGTCAAATATAATGAAATTAGAAGACGATATTAGTATCACTAAATCTGACAACTTCTATCCTGTGTTGAAGAAAGAGGCGGAGACAATGGTCCCAACAGAGCCACAACATATCTTGCTGAATTCTAATCCATTAATTGGTAATAAATTATCAAACGAACTACCTCCATCTACTCAACATCACCATGAATTGATTACAAAATATATCTTACCAAACCTTCCACAATATCATATGAGCATGATGGAGAATGAGTTTATAGAAAATCAATCAATGAATATTTCTTTAGAGGTGGACTGTACATCATTCCAAAATTGTGAAAGTTTTGTAGAGAAAGCTCTAGCTTGTTCAGAAGAAGATTTATTTGTTGCTATTGATGATGAAAATTATTCAAAATCTTCTTGTGGATATGAAGTTTCATTTGAAGGGAGCGAGAGCGTGTCAAATATGTGGAGCTTGATACTAAGATTCAAGAAGATAAGGTCATTGAAGAAATTAAATCTTTTGATAAACAGTATGAGGATGTGATGATCGAAGTTTATGTTGGTAAAGACTCCATGAAAAATCTTGTTCCTCAAAGAGATAAAGATGGATTTGGAGACAACATTCAAACTAAAGATAGTGTTACTATCAATCATGGGGTTACTGAATTTGTAGTCAAAGATTATGAAGAAGGTAACATTGATGATCAGATTTGCTAGGGCTTTACTAAAGAGATAGTTCCTTTGAGGGATAAGAATGAGAATACAAAGATAGAGTCTACAGAAAAAGACGTTTATGTTGAATATGGTGTTTCATACACATCGATAAAGTTTACGATGGGGGTTGAAACTCTTTATGGTGAAGCGATGAACTCGGGGCGAGTTCTTTTGAAAGTGGAAAAGAATAATGAAGGAAGATATTATATAAGAACTAAAAATGATTCCTTTTCCATAAAAGTTCTAGCTTCTACCAAACCACCAAAACAAGTACTTGCTCAAAAATATACTATGTGTTGTAAGTATCTTGTTCATTGGAAGGGACAACCTCGTGCGACTTGTATCCATTTATCTGGTTCTGGATCGGAGTCAATGAGCCTTAGTAGATAAAGGTGTTTAAGGAGAGACTCCCAACTATTACGTTTCTTTATCCTAGAGGATAACTCGAGGGCGAGCTCTTTTAAAGTAGAGAAGAATTATACCAGAGAATTTTATACAATAAATGGAGCGACAACAATCGACATAAAGGTTCAACAGTTACATGTCGCTTTTACATCAACTGAATTCTCAATGCAGATTGAATCTCTTGATGGTGGAGGAAGTGAACTCGGGATGAGTTCTTTTGAAGTGAAAATGGTTGATGTAGGACAAATTCGCGATCATTGTCAGTGTTCGTCTAACGCCAAAACCCTTTCCTCGGAGGAATCGATTTTCAAGGCTTTCCTAATTCGTTTTATTATTTTCCTTTCCGTATTATAATATTCTTTAATATTCTGTTTTAGTTTTGCGTTAAGATTTCTTGTAAGAAATAGTCCTAGTATTTATAGGGTTTTTTATTCATTAATTAATAGCTTTCATTATCAATAATATATATATTTTCAAGAGTTATCTCTTATTTGGTGGATTCCAGCTAACTGGACAAGGAGGCAGCGTTTGCCACTTCTTACGATATACAAATTCAGGATATTCGTACTTGCGAATTTCATACTGATATTACGACCGTGTCACATTCAAATGTGCAGGTCTTGGAGTTAAAAACCAAACATTATTCCTGGTAAACTACTCCAATTCATCCTACATAGCAGATATAGTGCTTCTTACACATTCTTGGGTTCAACCATAGAAATAAAACAAGAATATCCAGCCAAGGTAGAAATAAAGCAAGACAATCCGGCTAACTCTTTGTAATTTATAGGCTCTGGCTGCATTCGATGCTTCATCTTAGGCTCAATATTAACATTCAATGTCTCAAAAACTGTGTCATCTTCTGCTACCTCAAGAACCAGACTGGTGGTTTTGTCAGATTTTGACATTAAAATGTCAAAAGCAGCAGGTTCATCAGATGACATTCGAATGTCTGAACTTCGCTGGTCATCCTCAACACCAGTAAATGGAGTACTATCAGCACCAATACTCTGAACTTCTTCTTCCAACTGATCACACTTCTCAGAATCATCAACAACAACATTACATGTTTCCATAACAATATTGCCCTTCAAGTGTAGTACTCTGTAAGCCTTACTGGTTGTAGATGAACCAAGAAACATGCCCTCTAAACTCTTTTCTTCAAACTTTCCCAGCAAAGTTTTCTCATTGAGAATGTAGCACATACTATTGATGGATGTCTGGAACCCGCGGATGATCTCGAACCGAGCTCACAAAATGATCTGCAAAACAGACCCCGGGGTGGCAGGGGTAGACATTCTGATGCTTAAGTCAGCAGAAGGCCTTGAGAAGTTATAAGCATAAAAGTATAGTGTGAATTAAAATAGATAAAGAGACGTACCAAGCCTTTGTATTTATAGCCCATCAATCTGTGGATTGGAAGGGTTTATGATTAGAGTAAGAATAAAACTCTTTATATATATATATATATATATATATACTCGGTCACCAACATTGCGCATCCTCGTCATCAATCCGATCGTCAAATCCGTTCGATCATCAATAAAAAATCATTAATCATAAACATCAAATCATCAACTAAAATATACACATAATCAAATCGTCAACTAGTGAAACTAGATTCTCGCATAAACGTACCTCAGATCATCAAACTGACCACTTTTTCATCATCCTCTTATGTATATTTATTAATCGATGGTCTGGAAGATTGTGTGAGACAGTTCTCTCTCACGATATCTCTCGGGTAGTCGGTTAGTGCGTGTGTATGCGTGTTTTTCTGTTTGTTTCTGTGTCGGATTAGGGATTACTTTGGGAAAGGTTTTTTCATAGAGATGGATATGGTGGCTCTGATTTGAGTGAGGAAAAGAGGAATTGGCGTATAGGAGATGGTTGGGGTTTTGAGGGATGACAGGATGGTTAACGGGGAGAGGAAGAAAATGATTATGGTGAGGAAGAAGAAGATGATAATGATGGCCGGAAAAGGATAGTCCCCGATCAATTCTGATTTGGGTATTTGGGGTTAAAGTTTGTAATTTATCAAGCTTATGCACAATTTACACAATGGCACCGAGAAAAATTAATTGTTTTTGGCCCAAAAAGAGGTTTGTTGTGATCTTGCCTTACCATAAAAATGCCTTATCTAATTGTAGTCTTGGTTTATATGGTTAAAAATATATTTTAATCAAACTAATTTATAAAACACCTTGATTTTCAAAACACATTGATAACCGATAAACTTATTTCTCATTAGACAAGTTAATATTAATGAAACAAAATAAAGAGAGCCGATAGAGAGCCGAATTTTGCTCTGCCCTCTCTCATCGAGTGAAATACACGCGCCCACCAAACCATGCCCACCACTCCCTTTTCAGTCAGTTATTAGCCGTTACCGACATTTTTCCTACTGATAACGTTCATCTAACGGATCCTCCATGGCGGAGCCGCCGCAGCCTCACAGCGGCGCCACCGCCGGAAAAACTTTCAGTCAGATATTAACATCCCAATCTCCCCCGCTTTCCACCACCCTCCCTTCCAATCCAGAGATACGGCCTATTACTACCTTTAATGGCAAAAAGGCATGCCTGTATGATCAGAAATCAATCCAGATATTGGCCAGTCACTATAATAATGCCCTCATCGGAAAGTTTCAACGAACCAAACCGATGATGGCAAACATTCAAGCTGCTTTTCAATCCATGGGGTTTGCCGGAAGATTCCAACTAGGGTCTCTTGATTACAAACATGTGCTGATCAGGTTTGACTCACAATCTGACTACCAAAAATGCTGGTTGAAGCCTGTCTGGACAGTTGCTGGAGCCTCCATGAAGATACTAAAATGGTCCCCCGACTTCTCGCCGGAGCATGAATCACCGGTGGTGCCGGTCTGGGCTCTGGTAAGAGATATTCCACTCTACTATCACAACAATACTTTGCTTCAAGATGTTGGGAACCAAATAGGAAAATTCATAAAGGCTGTAGGGATGATCACGGGTCTCGGACCCGCTCCAGATCCTGCGGATTTAGACCCTGTGGATCGGATTTGGATCCAAAATTTTTAGACCCATCGGATATGGATTGGGTCTAGATCTAGGTTTCAATAAACGGGTATAGATACGGAAATATGGTATTAAGATCCAGACCCGGATCCATATCCATATCCAGACCCATTAACCTATTATAGTATATAATTAATAATATATTATTACTATATGATAAATATAATTTTTAATATCTAATACTAATTCATCTTCTTCTCTCTCTAATAATAATTATTATTATTCCAAATTCCTGATACCGATATTATATAGAAAAAGGCAAAAACCTTTTATTTATTCTCAAACCCTATTCTGAAACACCTTATCACACAAACTCTAGTTCCATACTTCTGTTCGCTTTACTCTTCTGCACTCTGGCCGGTTAACTTCTTAGACCATAGAATATATCGTTTTTTGTTGTACCTACTACATTCTTTTACTAAATTACATTTTTGATCTTAATAAATTGATGCATTTTGATGTGTATTGTGGATTGATAATTCATATATGCTAACATTTGTGCTTATGGTAATAAAAATAAACAAATTTGGGCATATTTGTATTCACTATGAAAATCTCAAATATTTATTTAAATAATATTTTGATTTCTTAATAGACTAATTTATGACCCGTTTAAGACCCTTAGACCCGTAATACCCTGCGGATATGACTACGGATTTTAGAATTTTAGACCCTGCGGATACGGGTCGGATTTGGATCCAACATTTGTTTTACGGATCGGGGCCGGATATAGTTAAATTAGATCCAGACCCGCCCCATGATCATCCCTGAAAGGCTGACACTGCCACACAACAAATCACTAGACCATCCACCCTTAAAATCTGTGTGGAGGTTGACCTCACTGAAGAGCTCCCTGGCTCTATACAACTGGGAAGTCCTGAAGACTTTAAAGATTGCAAGATTGAATACTTGAATCTCCCTCAATACTGCAAGCATTGCAGTAAACTTGGTCATTCAGATGGTAATTGCAGGATGCAACACCCAGAATTAAAGAAAGTTTGGGCTCAGAGATGGAAGAACTCACAACAACAGGCACATTCACAGCAGGCACATTCACAGCAGGCACATCCACAGCAAGCTCAACCACAAAAGGCTAGCTCATCAGGCCTCTCAACACCAAAAGACTAGCACAAAAGGATAGGGACAATCAACACCAAAAAAGAGGCAAAATGGATCATCAGACATCTAGAGATACAAGTTCCATGATGGTCCTTTATCAGCCAACACACACCAGCAAGTCTTTGATCACTGGAGTGAACAAACCAGCAGTATCCTTATACTCACTAGATGATATAGACATTGATGGTTTCAAAAAAATTCTTAAACATAAGGATCAATCACACAAGCACTTCTCCGCTAATTTTAATGTTGCACACACTCCCTTGCCATTGTCCCTTATCAGACAATGGAGACCTCCAATTCTTTCTCTATATTGCAGATAGAAGATGAGGCAAATAGGAGTGATGAAGAGGAACCACCAGAAATGTTTATCCCAGGAAATCAGACACTCACAAGGGAGGAAAATTTTAGCTCCCAAGCTAGCATCAATCCTACACAAACAGGTACCCCTTCAGCAGCTTCAGGTAAGGCTGCTGAATCCCACACACCCAATCAAAATACCAAAAAGAGTGATCTATCTGATTTCAGTAGAATGCTCAGACCTAGACCCAAAATTAACTACTTTAATGGTTAATTACACCCTGATAGCTAATATGTTGGTTTGGAATGTAAGAGGATATGGTACATCCATAGACAGGCTTAGATTCCTAATTACCTCACATAACGTCTCAATTCTATGCATTATAGAACCAATGCATGACAACAATGATATCACAAATCTTCAATTTGAGCTAGGTTTTCCTCACTGTATTGCTGCAGATGATGTTAAAATTTGGCTGTTTTATAAAACCAGCTTCTCTATTGCTATTTTATCTCAATCAAACCAGTATATTCAGGTCCAGATAACAGATAAAAGTTCACTAGTAAGCTGGAACTCAGTTTTTGTATATGCTCAAACTACAAGAGTACCAAGACAGAAACTATGGTCTGAATTATCAAATCTCTCACTTACACCTACACTCTTTGCAGGTGACTTCAACACTGTAGCATCAGTGACTGAAAGAAAGGGTAGACATAAACACCCATTACGCAGCATCAAAGAATTCAGGGAGTTTATTGATGGTAGACAGCTAATGGATATCCCCACACTTGGCAGCATCTACACCTGGACCAATCATAGGATAAAGGAGGACAGACTACTGCAAAAGCTGGACAGAGCAATGTGTACTATGGATTGGATTTCAAAATTCCCACATACCTCAGTGCATGTCCTGAACAGAACAACTTCAGACCACAATCCATTGCTGATATCAATTCAGGACTCAGTGGAAAGCTTCCCCAGGCCATTTAGATTTCCAGAAATGTGGACAGGCAGGCAAGATTTCTTGGACACAGTCAAGACAAATTGGGAGCAGCCAACTCAGTTTACTGGACTATACAACATGGTATTTAAACTAAAGAGACTCAAGATCAGACTCAAACAGTGGAATAAAGATTCTTTTGGAAATGTTCATCAGAATTTAATGGAAGCTGAAGATAAGGTCACTGCAATGGAAGAGGTGTATCAGCAGACATGATCTGAAGCAGATATGGTCAATTTGAACAGGGAAAGAGCACTTCTGATTAGGGCTGAGAAAGAGGCTGCAATTTTTTGGAGACAGAAAGCCAAGGTTAAGTGGTTGAGAGAGGGTGATGCAAACTCAAGGTACTTCCATAATGTTGTTAAAGAAAAAAGGAGTAGAAGTAGGATAGCAAAAAATCAAGGATGGAAATGGGATGTGGATCACTGAGCCGGATGCTATCAGACAAGAAAGAATAAGATTTTTTGAGAGTCTTCTGAATGAATATGAGGAAGAAATGGACTTCTCAGGACAGTACAATAAGCATTTTTTGGATGTCATTCCTAGGATTATCACTGACATACAGAATGAAGATTTACTAAAAGATCTGGAGATTGAGGAGTTAAAAGAAGCTACTTTTGCACTAAGTAGGGATGGGACACCTGGATCTGATGGCTTTTCTGGTCATTTTTACACCTCCTGCTGGGAAATTATTAAGATTGATCTTCTGATGGCTGCTAAAGAGTTCCTGTCTAGTAAGAGACTTCCAAAAGCTATTACCAGTACCTGGTTGGCTCTAATTCCTAAAAAAGAAAATCCTACTACTTTTGGAGATTTTAGGCCAATAAGTTTGTCCAACTATCTTAATAAAGTCTTCTCAAAATTGTTGATGGGTAGAATGAAGCCAATGATGAATGGTATTATATCAGAGGAGCAGTCAGGTTTTCTGCAAGGAAGGGACATAGCAGACAATATACTCCAAATGATGGAAATGGTTAAGCTTCTGAATAATGATAGAAAATCAAAAAGCCTTATTGTAAAGCTTGATATGCAGAAAGCTTTTGATAGGGTTTCTTGGGCATTTCTCAACTCAGTCATGCTAAAGTTTGGGTTCCATGGTTCATTTGTCAAGATAGTTCTCCAAAATATTGAAAATGCCTACTTCTCAGTGATCATCAATGGGGCTGCCACTGGCTTCTTCCCTGCTACAAGAGGGATCAAACAAGGAGATCCTTTGTCTCCTTATTTGTACAACATCATCACATAGGCTTTTTCAAGGGGTCTTAAAGAACTTATGAGAATACAATATCTGGAATGCTTCACTATGCCAAGAAATGTCAGTACAGTGACTCACCCGATGTATGCTGATGACACTGCTATATTTGTCAGTGCCAAAAAAAGAAATTTGAGAAGGTTAAAATCTTTTCTACAGGCATATGAACAAGTATCTGGTCAGAAGATTAATTTCTCAAAATCAGAGTTCTTCATCCAGCACCAAACTGCCACAGAAAAAGTCAGAATAATTAGGAGAATTCTGGGGATGAGACATGGGAAAATGCCATTCACCTATTTAGGTATCCCAATTTTCACAGGCAGAAACTTGATCAGACATTACTTGCCACTGTTGGAGAGAATGGAGAAGCCTCTTTTAAATTGGAAGAACCATTGGTTAACAAGTGCTGGAAAGCTTACTTTAATCAACTCTGTGCTGCTTTCCATACCTACACATATTATAGCAGTTCTGAAACCTCCTATGGAAGTGGTGAAAAAGATGGAGAGGATATGTTCAAAATTCTTTTGGGGTGAAAATGAGCAGGGGCAAAAGAGAAGCTGGAGGAAATGGGCTGGACTGTGTTTACCAGTTGAAGAAAATGGCCTGGGAATAAGAGATATCAGAACTGTTATCACTGCATTCTCCACTAAACTTTGGTGGAAAATGCAACAAAACTCAGTCATATGGACCAGACATCTGTGGTCACTTCCAGAGACATACAAAGGTTCACAAGCTTGGAAGAGAGTCTGTGAAGTCACAGAAATGGCAAACAATTGCTCCATGGTCCTAGTGGGCAAAGGCAATAGTCCATTTTGGGATGCTAATTGGCTGGGTGAAGGGGCACTGTACTACAAATGGCCCCAACATATTGACCTCCCCTTCCCTAACATCACCATCTCATAATTTTTTGACAGAAAAGATTATTATTCTAACATACTGGAGCCTCACTTGGCTACCAATCAGTTTGTTTTATTGCAGGCTGCTGAACTCAGATATGGTCACCAGGACAGGCTCATCTGGAAGCCTGGGATCAATGGAGAATTTTCAGTAAAATCTGCTTACCAGTCCTTCAGAAGCAGACACAGCACCAATCCATTCTATGCTAAACTATGGGACAAATATCTTCCAAAAAAAGGTATCAATTTTTATATGGAGGCTGAGAAACTGTCTACTTCCTTTTCCAGAAATATTGGTAAAACTTGGTTATCATCTGCCATCTAAATGCTTTCTATGTAATAATCATGATACCATAGAGCACTACTTTAATGAATGTATGGTAAATGCTCATGTATGGTCACAAATGCATGGAATGCTGCTAATCCAACCCCCATCCTTCCTCAATTTTAGATCCAGAATTAATTACTACTTATCATGTAGAGGTTTCTCTAAAATACACACTTTAGTGATCAGAATAATAGCCTTGATGATATTCTGGCACTTGTGGTTGAGGAGAAACAAGCTCTTGTTTGAGAATAGTAATAAATCTGCTTCTGATATATGCACTGACATCTTGAAACAAGTATCACTTATTTTTACTGCTCACCCATTATATGGAAATCCTGAGAGGAACCATTTTTTAATCTCCTCAAAATTGGCCCCTTTTATTTTACATAAAAGGACCAAATTGATCAAGGTTATCAAGTGGTTTCCACCTGACAGGGGCTTCAAAATTAATGTGGATGCAGCATTTAAAAATGGTTTCTGTGGTATTGGTATTATTGTGAGGAATACACAGGGGTCTGCTGTTACTCTAAGAATGAAATATGTGGCTGCTCAGTCCCCTATCCATGCTGAAACATTAGCAATCCAAGAAGGACTAAAAGAAGCTCAACAAAGTGGATTTATACACTTCCAGATTGAATCTGATTGCTTACTGGCAGTAAAAGGTATCACTAAACCACTCCTAACTGATTGGTCTATATACTCTCTGTGTACTGAACTTAATGAGTATGCTAGCAATATCACACACATATTGAGAGAAGGAAATCAACCTGCAGACCACATAGCTAAAAAATGTCTGGAAATGTGCTCATCTGAAATTATTTCATTTAGACATGCACCTGATACTCTAAAAGGCCTCATCAGACTGGATGGTTTAGGTATATCCTCTTGTAGAATTTTATAAAATAGATGCTACCAGGTGTGTTGTCTGTGCAGATGCATTGATGAAAGCACCAAGCTGCTCAGGCCAGATAGAGAAAGACTCACAATATTCATCTGCAAATGGCCATATTTTTGAACCAAAATTGGTTGTTTCTTTTGGCCAGTGTAAATATTTTAGTCTCTGTTGGTTTTTCTTTGTGTTTCAGACTTAGAGGGTGGTTGACCTGTGCTTCGGTATTTGTTTACTCGATCACTAAAAAGCTCCCCTCTATTGTTTGATCCATAAAAGCCTGTCAAACAGAGCCATCTAGTTTTTAGTCAATTTTGTGAAGCTTAATTGCTTCTGTCATCAGTGATCTATTTGTACTAAACTCTAGGCTTGTGCCTATTTTGGTTTGGGGTGCCAAATAAAATCCCCCCATCAACGGTGGCTTATTATTTTTAAAAAAATAATGAAACAAAATACAATAACATATCAATTATATATGAAAAGTATATTTTAACTATTTTTAATAAAAATATTTATATTTGATATTTTAATTGTTAATTAATATATTATAATAATAAGCTGAATGAATCATGGTAATTCATTAATTCAAATAATTTATTTTTTTGAGCAGCATGAAAAGATATAACAAGTTTTGGCTTGAAAACGCTCTGACCTCTCTCATCAATTACCAACACGCGCCGCCCACAAATGTCCAATTTTCCCTTTTCAATATAACTGTTAGGCTCTGACTTGCCCGTTAGCGGTCACAAAATGTCACAAATGGGGGCTCCCCCGCCCCAAACCGGTGGCGTTTCTACCGGAAAATCCTATGCCCAAATCCTTTCGCCTCAAATCAACCCCCCTCGCTATCTCCCCTACCTTCGAACCCAGAAATCCGACCGATTACTACTTTCAACGGCAAGCCGGCATGTATGTACATGAAGGAATCAGTCCAGATCCTATCCAAGCACTACGAAAATGCCCTCATCTGCAAGTTTCAGCGAGCCAAGCCCACAATGTTCAACATTCAAGCATCTTTTCAGAAATTGGGGTTTGCCGGCCGATTTCAGATTGGCTCCTTGGATTATAAACACGTGCTGATCTGATTTGATACCCAGGAGGATTATCAGCGATGCTGGTTGAAAGCTTTCTGGCTGGTAGCAGGCTCATCCATGAAAATACTCAAGTGGTCACCGGAATTCTCGCCGGAGCACGAGTCGCCGGTGGTACCAGTGTGGGTGTCGGTAAAGGACATTCCTTTATATTACTACAACAATACTCTCATTCAGGATGTCGGGAATCAAATCGGCAAATTCATCAAAATGGATTCTGCGACAACTCACATCACCAGACCCTCAACCTTGAAATTGTGCGTGGATCTGGATCTCACCAAAGAGCTTATGCCATCGATCCAAATTGGGTTCCCTGATGACCATAAGGACTGTGAAATTGAATATCACAGTCTGCTACTCTACTGCCAACACTGCCGGAAAATTGGGCATCAGAATGCAAATTGCAGGATACTCCACCCCGAGCTTAAGAAGTCCTGGCAAGAGAGGAATCAGAGGGAGCATCATGAGAAACAACAAGCTCCACCACGCCAGCAAAACAACCAACAACAGCATGACAGAGAGAGAGCTAGCTCATCTGGCCTAACTCCACAGCAAAAAGAACATGGGTGAAGGTCTCTAATAAAGGCAGTGAGAAGGAAACCAGAATGGTGTTGTATAAGCCACATGCTGGAGAGACAGTCTTCAAAGGCTTAAAAAATCCACAAGTATCCTTTTTCTCCTTGGATGAACTAGATATAGGCAGGAAGAAAAAACTATCCAAGCTACACAGTCACACCAACACAAACTCACAAACACTCACTCACCCTCTCACATCCCATCTCAGCCAACACAGCATAATGGTGACCTCACCATGATCACATATCAACCAATAGAAATATCAAATGCTTTTGAAATATTGCAGGACAATCTCAGTGATGATAGTTCTGAGGACACATTTGATGATGCTCGGGAGGACACATGTTGGATCTCTGATTCACAAGTGAAGATGTTGCAAGAGAATAGCATGGAAAAATCATCTCCAACAGGTAAAATGATTACAGGTAAATCTCCTTCATCTTCAGCAACTAAGGGGCTTACTGAAAGTTTCAGTAGAATTCTTAGACCAAAAACAAAAATAAACTATTTTTAAATGATTAGTTTTAAATCAAATATTTTAGTCTGGAATATAAGAGGTTATGGCACCTCAATGGAAAGAATTAGAACTTTAATTCTATTACATAATGTTCAAATTTTATGTATTATAGAGCCTATGCATGATAGTAATGATATTAGGAACTTACAGCATCAAATAGGATTCACTCACTGTATTGCAGCTTCATCAGCTAAAATATGGCTCTTCTACAGAGACCATTTTGACATTGATGTCATTTCTGAATCAGATCAGTTTATTCAGGTTCAGATTTTAGAAAAGATATCAATGACAACTTGGATCTCAGTTTTTGTTTATGCTCATGTTACTAGAGGTCCCAGATTACAGTTATGGTCTGATCTGTGTAATTTACCCCATCAACCAACAATGTATGTTGGTGATTTCAACACAGTGGCATCTGTGTTGGAAAGAAGAGGTAGCCATAGACCTCCCTTAGGAAGCATTAGAGAATTTAGGGGCTTCATTGATGCATTACAGCTACATGAAATACCAACTGTTGGAAATCAATTCACATGGACTAATAACAGGATCAAAGAGGACATACTCTTACAGAAACTAGATAGAGGGTTGTGTTCTCTGGACTGGATAGCCAACTTCCCTCACTCTTGAATCCATGTATTAAATAGAACTTCCTCAGACCACAATCCCCTACTTATAACCATCCAAAATACAATTCAGCACTCCCCAAAACCTTTTAGGTTCCAGGAAATGTGGTTGAATAGATCAGAATTTAAGGATATGGTTAAGAATAGTTGGGAACAGCCTAGTCAATATAGTGGAATGTTTAATGTGGTGGGAAAATTGAAAAGATTGAAGACTGTGTTGATAGCATGGAATAAATCCTCATTTGGGAATGTCCATCAAAATTTGCTTCTGGCTGAGGAGAGTGTATCAGCACTGGAGGACAAGTATCAACTGAGTGGTACTGAACAAGATTTATTGGATCTAAATGAAGGGAGGGCCAGGCTAATAACAGCAGAAAAAGAAAGCCTCATATTTTGGAAGCAAAAGGCAAGAGTTAAGTGGTTACAGGAAGGTGATTCAAACTCAAAGTTTTTTCACAACTCTGTCAAAGAAAAAAGGTGCAGAGCAAAAATCACCAAGATCAAGAGAGCAGATGGCACATGGATCACAGACACATTGGAAATTCAGACAGAAGTTGCAACATTTTATGAGAAACTTTTAAATGAGAGTATAGAGGAAGTTGACCTCTCAGGGCAGTATATGGAACATTTTATGTATGTTATCCCAAAACTCATATCTGACCAGGACAACTCCCAACTATTAAGAGCCATTGATCTAGAGGAACTTAAAAAGACAACTTTTGAGTTGAGCAAAGACAGTGCTGCAGGCTCAGATGGATTTTCTGGATTATTTTACACAAGCTGTTGGGAAATTATTAAGATGGATCTACTGGGAGCAGCAGCGGAGTTCATGACAGGGAAAAGACTTCCAAGAGAAATAGCAAGCACATTGCTTGCTTTGATACCCAAAAAACCAAACTGTCAGAGAGATAAACCTCGATACTGAGGTGTGTTTCATATTCACAATTATATGGACAATACATGGGTAGAAACCCTAGTTAAACCCTAGGCTGATACACATTGGGCTCTAGGCCCAAAATACTATCTAACACCCCCCCTCAAGCTAAGCGTCGGGTTAACCGAGACACAAAGCTTGGATCTAAAGAACTCAAACAAAGACTTTGGAAGACCCTTAGTGAAGATGTCCGCTAACTGCAACGAAGTGGGAACATGACTAACACGGACCTTAGTTGAAGCAACTAACTCCCGAACAAAGTGATAGTCGATGTCGATGTGCTTGGCCCGCTTATGAGCCACTGGATTCTCAGCTAAGAAAATGGCGCTGTTATTGTCACATAACAACAATAGCGGCCCTTCAAGAGGAAAATGTAAGTCTCGAAGAAGATGACATAGCCAGACAACCTCTGCTATGTATTGGCAAGTGCACGGTACTCGGACTCTGAACTCGAACGAGATACTGTAGGCTGTTTCTTGGCACTCCAAGATACCAGATTACCGCCTAAAAATACCGCATAGCCGTAGGTCGATCGTCGAGTTTCTAAACAACAAGCCCAATCAGCGTCTGAGTAAGCACAAATATCAGTACAGAGAGTAGATGAACCTCCGGAGCGAAATGTGAGACCATGATGAGGCGTGCCAGCCACGTAACGTAGAATCCTGGTAACTGCAGCAAAGTGATCCTCGCGAGGGTCCTGGAGATATTGACTAACAGAATTCACCGCAAATGACAGATCAGGACGAGTAATGGTCAAATACTGAAGTGCACCAACCAAAGACCGGTAGAGAGTCGGATTGCTGAACGGTGCACTAGTGCTACTGTGAAGCTGCGAAAGTGGTACGAATGGAGTGGTTACCGGAGAAGCATCTGTCATACCCGCCCGACTAAGAATATCTCTGGCATACTTGGCCTATCCAAGAAAGAGGCCAGATGGTGTAGAAGAGACCTCAAGGCCAAGAAAGTAATTCAAGTACCCCAAATCCTTGATCAAAAACTCTCGATCAGTCCGTGCGATTAACTGGCGAATGGCTCCAGCATCGTTACCAGTAAGAATGATATCATCCACGTACACCAACAAGTATAGTAAAGTAGAACCTCGTGAGAAGACAAACAACGACGTATCAGAAGAACTACACCGAAATCCAAGTTGTCGGATATAAAAGCTGAACCGATCAAACCAGGCACGAAGAGCTTGTTTGAGTTCATAAATGGCCTTCTGGAGTCGACAAACATAGTCAGGCCGAGATGGATCCTTATAGCCAACAGGCTGAGCCATATAAACCGGAGTGTCAAGAACACCATTGAGAAAAGCATTCTTGACATCAAGCTGGTGTAGAGGCCACTGTCTCAAAGTAGCAATGGCAATCACTGTACGCACCGTTGCAGCTTTGACCACTGGACTGAAAGTATGGTCAAAGTCAAAACCAGGAATCTGAGAATATCCCTGAGCAACCAGTCGAGCCTTGTAGCGTTCAATGCTACCATCAGCTCGATACTTCAGCCGAAATACCCATTTGGAGCCAACTATGTTTGCATGTGATGGTCGAGGCACCAACTCCCAAGTTTTCTGATGTCGAAGAGCATCCATTTCTTCATCCATAGCACGAACCCATTTCGGGTCTTTAAGGGCTGCACTATAATCCCGAGGCTCAAAATGGTCCATAACCCGAGCAAGAAAACCGGTAGTAACAAAGTCTGGGCGAGATATCACACGACGAGTACCATCCTGGTTCCTGGTAACCATATGATGTCTGTGATGAGATGGAGAATCTGAATCAGTGGTAGAGTCGGAATCAGATCCAGAAGAAGTCCGAGAGCCTGTTGGAGATGGCGGAGATGGTGGAGATGGAGGAGATGGTGGTGGTGATAAAGTAGCGGGCATCCTCGGTGAAGGAGCAGTCAGAACAGCTGGAGATGAGGAATGATCATCTGAAGGACAGATAGAGCAAGACCTGGAAGACGACGGTGCGGGCGACGGCATCTCAACCGGTGTAGCCAACACAGGATCAACTGGTGCAATTGGCGAACGTTCGACTGGTGCACCTGCTGGTTCAAAAAATGATGAGACTTCCAAATCCGAGACAGGTCTTTCCCTAGAAGATGAGACATAGGGAAAACATGTTTCGTCAAACTGGACATGGCGAGAGAAATAGACACGACCACTAGTAGGGTCGAGGCACTGATAACCCTTGTAACTGGGGTTATAACCAATAAACACACATGGTATAGAACGAGGTGCAAACTTATTCTCAGCAACCGCACGCAAACACGGGTACACTCGACAACCAAAAGGATGAAAGACTGTGTAGTCCGGAATAGTCCCATAGACAGTCTCAAAGGGTGATCTACCACCAAGAATTGAGCTGGGGAGACGATTGATTATGTAAACAGCCGAAGAGAATGCTTCCACCCAGTAAGAATGTGGCACATGTGAGTGATATAACATTGCAAGACCAGTCTCTGTAATTTGACGGTGTTTACGCTCAGCTCGACCATTCTGAGCAGGTGTATATGGACATGACATCTGATGATGAATGCCACAAGAAACAAAGTGAGCCTGCAAACGATGATTAGTGAACTCCGTACCACCATCAGTCTGAAAAACCTTGACCTTCGCAGAAAATTGGGTCTCAACAAATTTCTGGAAGCGAAGAAAGGTGTCGTAAAAATCCGACTTATGCCGTAATGGATAAAACCATGTGAATCTTGAAAAATCATCAATGAATACAGCATAATATGAAAAACCATGTGCGGATGCAGCATATGCTGGAGCTGATCCCCATAAGTCACAATGCACCTTCTCTAACAAAACTGTTGCCCTCTTATTACTAACAGAAAATGGTAACCGACTGCTCTTGACCATCTGACAAGGAGAGCAACTAACAGGTGCAGGTAAAGGTGAAGTGGCAGAAATGTGACCTTTCTTATTCAGCAACTGAACAGTGTCATAGGACACGTGCCCAAGACGAGAATGCCATAGCTCAAACGGGGCCCGGAGCTTTCCAGAGCGCAGCTCACTCAAAAAACAAGAATCACCAGTATCCAAATAATAAAGGCCCGCAATATGACGGCCTTTACCAACTATCTGTCCTGTCTGTTTATGCTGGATAGAAAAGACATCGTCAACAAATGTGATACTCACTGGCAAGTCAAGAATGAGTTTACTAACAGACAACAAGCTCTTAGTAATCTGAGGAACCACAAGTACATCGCGAATGGATAAACCAGAGATATTACACTCCCCAATGTGAGATGCCGGTATAGGCTGACCATTACCAACATAAACAGGTGGACCAAAGTAAGGAGTTACATTCCCAAGACGACGAGAACTATCAGTCATATGAGCTGTAGCACCAGAATCAACAATCCATTGGCTCGAAAAATGACTACGATCAAAATTATTCAAATAATTCGCCTTATCTGCGATCCAGCTATTAGAGCGATCTGCCCGTGATAATAAAGCCAAATTCACCATCATAAAATCCGAAATAACCTAAACACAACGTGCATACACCAAAAATCAATATATCCAAACAATAACAAATGCAAATACTACTTCGATCCCGTAGTGCCCAAATAATCGAGTTCAACTCCAATCTCGTAAGTTCGTAAACCAATTACTCCAAACCGTGCAAAAAAGTGCAGCTTGAGGAAAAAGAATATACTCCAATACGTGTGCAACTTAAGGCAAAAAGCACAAAACCAAAAGAAAAAGTCAACGAAATACCCCACGAGGACTGAAATGTAATCAAGTAGGCAGTGCTCACAAGCTATTCGATGAAATGCCAGACAGGGATGTTACTGCCTGGAATGCGATGCTGATGGGTTTTGTTCAAGTTGGTTTTGGTGATGGAGCTCGGGTTGGAAGCCGCAGTTTCAGCAGCTAATACGTGGATAGTTGCTTATGCGAAGTGTGGTGATTTGGTGTCGGCTGATGTGGTGTTTAATGGGATTGATCCGTGCTCGATAACTGTTGTGTCGTGGAATTCGATGATTACGGGGTGTACATATGCAGGGGAGGGGTTGAAATCTATCCTTCTGTATAAGCAGATGTTGTGCTAGTCCAACTTGACTCAGATAACAAACAACGGCGGCAGGTTGCCCGGAATTTAAGAACATCAATCGGAAAGAAAACTCCAAAGAAACGGGAGGGGATGAAATCGTGGCTGAAAAATAAATCTAAGTTTTGATCATGAGGATCGTGTAGGCGACTGATACCATGTCAGAGAGATAAACCTCGATACTGAGGTGTGTTTCATATTCACAATTATATGGACAGTACATGGGTAGAAACCCTAGTTAAACCCTAGGCTGATACACATTGGGCTCTAGGCCCATAATACTATCTAACACAAACCCTAGCTCATTTGGTGATTACAGACCAATCAGTTTATCCAACTTCCTGAACAAAATTTTATCAAAAGTACTGATGGAGAGACTTAAGATTTGTATGCCAACCATCATCTCAGAGGAGCAATCTGGCTTTATGCAAGGAAAAGAAATTTCTGACAATATTTTGAATATGATGGAGATGGTCACCCCCAGAAACCGGCCTTAAAATAAACATTGATGCCTCTATGCACCTTAAATGTGTCCAGGCCTCATCCCCACTACATGCTGAACTTGCTGCTATTCTATTTGGATTCACAGTAGGAACTTCTTTGTCAACCCCTTTTGTGCTGGAAACTGACTGCCTCAGTGCAGTAACAGGGATTAAAAACCCCTTCCAGTCCAACTGGGAACTCCTTAGCAATTTTCATGATCTGCATGCCCTAGGTGTTCATTTCTGTCTAAAGCATGTTTTGAGAGAATGCAATTGTGCTACTGATTTTTTATCTAGAAAAGCACTGTCTCTCTATTACTCTGGTCAATTTTTGCCATCAGATGTTCCACCCCCACTTGTAGAAATCCTTGCCACTGATGCAATGGGAATACCTAATCTCAGGTCTTTTTGAACTGCTTACTGCTCTACTTTTTCCTTTACAGATGCAGAAGGCCCCTAGCATATCATGCTAGGGAGGTAGATGCTCAGACAATGAAGGAAGACTCTTCCAGGCACATAACTTACAATCAGGCTGTATCAAGAATGCCGCGCATTGATCCAGTTTACTGAACCTTCCTTTATTCCTCATTAGTCACTAGTTTTGTAAGTGGAGTTTGATACAAAATCTTGATAATCTTACCCCTATTGGCTAAACTGTGTTTCGTCTAACGATTCGCTAAAATGCTCGTAGGGTTTCAAAGTTATCAAGATTTTTTCTTTTGGTCTCAAGCTCCACATCTATTTATATCTGCAACTACCTTTATTGTAAAACTATGACCATTTTTGGTCCTTTCGGGAGTGGTGTCCCTAATAAAAACACCCCACCATGGTGTGGTTTATCTTAAAAAAAATATTACCTAAAAATCAGAAACTGGGAAATATGATCATCAAGTTAGACATGCAAAAAGCATTTGATAGGGTATCTTGGGCCTTCTTAAATTCTGTAATGCTTCAGTTTGGGTTTCATGGCTCTTTTGTCAAGCTCATTATGCAGAATATTGAATCTGCATGGTTCTCAGTCATAGTAAATGGGATAGCAACAGGCTTCTTCCCTTCCAGTAGGGGCATAAAGCAAGGTGACCCAATTTCACCTTTTCTCTACAATATAGTTACAGAGGCTTTCTCCTGAGGGATTAAAAGACTTTTTGCAATTCACTATCTGGAACATTTTTCAGTACCAAGAAATGTGCCTTCTGTTTCCCATTTAATGTACGCAGATGATACAGCTATTTTTATAAACAGTGGGAACAGGAACCTGAGAAGATTGAGGCATTTTTTGTTTGCTTATGAATCTGTCTCAGGGCAGAAAATAAGCTATGAAAAATCAGAATTTTATGTCCATCCTGGCACAAGGCAGATAAGGAAGACAGTTATAAAAAGAATCCTGGGGATGAGAAGTGGCATTTTACCCTTTACCTACCTAGGAGCTCCCATTTTCTATGGAAGAAACTTGATCAGATACTATCATGGATTATTGGAGAGAATGGAGAAGCCTCTGGTGAACTGGAAAAACCAATGGTTGACACAGGCTGGGAGGCTGATTTTAATTAACCATGTATTAATGGCCATCCCCACTCATATCTTTTATGTGCTCCAGCCACCTAAATTGATACTAAAGAGAATGTAGAGAATGGCAGCAAATTTCTTTTGGGGAAACTCAGAGTTTGGTCAGAAAAGAAGTTGGAGAAGATGGAATAAGTTAACTTTACCAGCTGTGGAGAATGGAGTTGGAATCAGAGACATCAGGGCTGTGGTTAGAGCTTTTTCTTGCAAGCTCTGGTGGAAACTCCAGAGAAATGAAAATATGTGGACTAGACATCTTTGGTCCCTCCCACAGACATATAAAACCTTCCCTACATGGCAGAGAATCTGTGGTATCACTGAACATGCAAATGCTCATTCACAGGTCCTATGTGGAGAAGGGAAGAGTTTCTTTTGGAATGCCAACTGGTTGGGAGTTGGTGCAATTTACTATCACTGGACACACACCTCTTTACCCTTTCCCAACCTAACAGTTTCACAATTCCTGACAAGCAAAAGTTTTTACACAAACTATATGGAGCATCATCTTTCTACCAATATTATTTTTTTGTTACAGGAGGCTGAACTAATTTCAAATCATCAGGACAGGCTTATCTGGAAGCTTGGAAGGGATGGACAGTTTTCAATTAAATCAGCTTACCAATCACTCAGAGAAGCTGGAACAGTCAATCAAATCTTCCAAGAGTTTGGAAATCCAAGGTACCTAAAAAGATTGCCATTTTCTTATGGAGAATGAAAAATGATCTTTTACCTTTTGATAACATCCTCACAAAAATTGGCTTTTCAATTTGTTCTAAATGCCTTTTTTGTAGCAACAGTGACACATTAAACCATTTTTTCAATGCATGCTCAAGTAGTTTAGAAATTTGGGATTCTATGCACAGAAAACTAATCATGCAAGTTCCAGTATTCAGAAATACCTCTAGTAGATTGAATTTTTGTTTATCATACAAAGGTTTTTCTAAGATTCATACGGAGGTGATCAAAATCTCAATGATGATCACCTTCTGGCATCTATGGATCAGAAGAAATAAACTCTTGTATGATGAGCAAAAATTCTCTACAGTAGACATTCTGGATATGATCATCAGACATACTTCTCTTGTCTTCACAACAAAACCATTAGCAGGTAACAGGGACAGGAATCAATTTATGATTTGTGCTGGATTAATTCAATTTATTAGGTCTAAGAGGGCTAGAGTTGTAAAGATTATAAAATGGTACCCTCCTGACAATGGATATAAAGTCAATGTGGATGCATCTTTTACAAATGGTTTATGTGGGATTGGTATTGTTATTAGAATGGGAGAGGTTCTGTTGTCTCACTTCACATGATACACACACAATATAGTTCAGCACTTCATGGAGAGCTTCTGGCAATAAAGCATGGCATCTCAGTAGCAAGGCAAATGAATTTTCAAAATGTGATAGTAGAGTCAGACTGTAGTCTTGCAGTCATTGGATCAAATTTTCCTCATAAATGTGAATGGAGACTCTATGATATTTGCACACAGATTAAAGATTCACTCCCACAAAACTTTCAAATTCATCACATCTTTAGGGAGGCAAATAGACCTGCAGACTACATTGCTAAATTATGCATAGTTCAGAACATGAGTGCTCAACTTGATTTTTGACAGGTCCCTCCTGAGTTAAGGGGCCTAATCAATCTTGATAGGATAGGGGTTGCAACTGCCAGAACCTCCAATTAATAATTGTTGAACAGTCTCACTTGGGTATTCTGTATTTCAGATGATAGAATAGTGGACAAATCTCAAGCTCAGACAGGGGTGCTCTCCACAACAAAAATGAGGAATCAATTCACAGTCAATCTGCTCAGGCCAGAAAGGAAAGGCACAATTTCAGCTCAGACCAGAAGGATCTTCATGAAATAATTCAGCCAGCTCATCACTCAAGACAGTTGCAGTTTTTGTTCCAACTTTTGGGAATCAGCCATTTTTTGAACCATATATATGGTTTTTTTGGGCTACATGTAAATATTTTGGCTTATCTATGCTCTTGTTTATCAGTTCTAAGGGTGGCTAAACTGTGCTTCGGTATTTGTTTACTCGATCACTAACCAGCTCCCCTTATTGATTCTGATAACCAGAGTTACCAACAGATAGCCAGTAGTTTAGAATTCAAAATTTTGTGAAGCTTAGATGCTTCTATGGGCTTGTCCCTTGTAACAAACTTAAGGCTTGCCTTATTTTGGTTTAGGGTGCCAAATAAAATCCCTCCACTTGATAGTGGTTTATTTTATTTTATTTTAAAAATAATAATTTATTTTGTAGGTTAAAATTAACGAGATTGTAATATAATATATCTAAATATAGTAATAATGAATTTTATTATAATAAAATTAAAAATTAAGACTTAGACAAAAACTTGTACAAAACCCAAGACTTCGCATGAAATTTGGAAGTCATGCAAACCAAACAAAGATTTACAAAAACTGGACTTTTTAAAAGTGCGGATGTGTTTGGTTCACTTGAATTTTGAAAAACCAAGACTCAGTCCAGTTTTTGATAATTTGTGTTTGGTTAGAACAAGACTTTCGAATCCATATTTACTAATCTAAGTCTAGTTTTTTGTAGTATAAGTCCAGACTTTGCAAATTCTTATATTGAACTAATGTAGCATTTTTAAAAACATATAAATAATCAAAATTTGATAAATCTATTTTTTATTACAATAAATTAATTCCTATTTTATTTAATATCAATTATGCTAAATTATCATTAGTTTTAACCTATAAAAATAAAATATTAAATTAGTGAATATAAATGTTTTTTAAAATATTTAATTAATAAAATGTTAGTGTATTTATAATATGTTAATAATTAAACATATTATCAAAAAAGAATTCAATTAAAAATGGATAAATAATGAAAATAAAATTTAATATTTAATTGATGTATAATTTTAAATGTCATCAATAGTAGCATATGTGATATTTAATTTTTGATATAAAATTAAATCTTTTTAAATTAAAAAATGTCAACATATGCATTATAATTCAATTTTTGACAAATTCAACTCGAAAACCCAAATCTGATTCTCCAACTAAACAAGATTTTTGTTTCCAACTTCCAAAATCTCATACAAACCAAACAAGGTTTGTGAAAATTTAGACTTACAAAATTTCAAGCAAAATCCCAAACCCTCCAAATGTTAAATCTAAATCTAGCCTCTCAATATCATTTCCAACCAACCTCACATTTAGTTATTATTATTGTTTAATAATAATCAACAACATAGTTTTATCTATTTAGGCACGATGTTACACGGGATGGGACAAATCAAGGAAAGGAAATCATATCACTAAATAGTCTCAACTAGAAGCTCTAACAAAGACAAAAAGTTTTGATGTCTATAAACACTCTTCTTCCCATGGAGCTACAAGAACTTTACCTAATATTGCTTCCAACACGTTCTTGGTAAATCACTATCTTTAGATCTATCACCAGCTCATGTCTTGCTCGTTACCTAATGTATCCATGTTCACTAAGTTTTCAGAAATCTAAAATTTTTACAGTTCTATATGATATTTTCTCTTGCTCTCCTTCTTCCTTGCGCTCTTTCTCCTTTAATTCAGATAGAAACAGAAGGATGGCAATAGGACCACCCACCTGACGAGTCTCCTCCACCACCTCCACCACCATGTGGAGGAAGTGTAGGCCCACGGTGGATCAACTGCATGGATGGTTAGCACTGGATCGACTGTCTAAATCAATCAGGAGCATGGAGAAATGGGTGAGGAGAAAGTGTAAGAGCTCCGCGGTGCACAAGAAAACTGGAGTACTGGCACTTGAAGTAACGGTCTACCAGTTATGGCTTGAGCGCAATCGGATCATTGTGGATGGGAAGAGACCGGATCGAAATAGAGTATTTTCTCTAATTTTTAGAGATGTTTACTCTGTTTTGAATCGCCTGTTCCCTAATCACTTACTCTTCTGATCACTTGAGAGTGGTGATGGAGGGGTTATCTCAAGGAAAGGTTTAGCCCCAACTGAGGTATCCTAAAGGATTTGACGGATAGCTCTAGCTCTCTGCCTGCTTTATGGTTGTATAGTTCGCCTCTAACTCAAAGAGGCAAGAGCTTGACCTCAACATAAAATTTATTTTGTGGTGGATTTAAACTCCTATAGCGTTATGTCTGCTTTATGGCTGCCGCTTCATGGAGGAGAAATAATCATTTTCTGTAGCCACAATGGATTTGGAATTTTTTCGGACAAGGAAGTCTAGGAGATAGCCTATCCAAGAGGGAAGAGGAAGTCTTTTCTGTGGAGCAAACCTTGGCCAAATAGGTAACCAGTCCTGGGTCGAGAGTGAATCCTAAATCAAAGGGGAAACAGACTTCTTAGTGGGTAACATACTGGGCTTGAGATCATGTAATGAGAGGATGGTCCGAACCTTCATGGACGTTCAAGGTAGAAGAACTAGATATGGGATTGCAAGCTCAACAGTTTAATGAATTTTTTTTATTGTGATAAGTTAGAACTATCTTTGTAGTCAATTGGAAGTTCTCGCTTCTCATTGAGGAACACTGTATTTTTAGGCTTTAGCTTTTACGATAATATTATTTATCAATAGTTAACGAGGAAGTGTAGGCCCACTGTCATCAAGTTTTGGTGTCTCCGCTCTGCTTGGAATAAAATAAAAGTATTAGAGCTATGTTTGGTTTGTGTGATTTTGAAAAACTTGATTTTTAAAGTGCTGTTTTGGTAATATTTGTTTGATTTGGATAGTTTTTGAAAATCTTGATTTTGCTCCCGAAGTCTTGTTTTTGTGCTTCCAAGTCCATACCTTACTCACGGTTAAGTTTAGTTTTTGCAAATAAATAGTTACCCAAACCCCAAACTTACAAGACTTTCAAAATATGATCCGACAAAATCTCAATCAATCCAAACATGATTTTTCACACTTGCAAAATTCTGACGAACCAAATAAGGATTGTATTTCAGATTTATAAAATCCCAACCAAACCAAATAAGATTTTTGCAAAAGCAAACTCTGTCAAAATCTTCAAACGAAACCCAATAGTCTTTGTAATAGTGAAGTAAAGGCATGTGGCCATGAGCGAGGGTTGTATATATTTTAAATAGTGGCAAGCAGCATGAGGTGCATGAATAAAAATAAACTCAGAGGGGCAATCTCGACTTTAATCATTTAATCACATCACTGAACACTCACTCCTTCACCTGCCCTCAAAACCCAAAGGCGGGAAAATTGCCTTTGCTACCCCGCCACTTTGATTCCTCACAGTCATACTCGGGTTCCCAACATCCCAAAACCCCCTCTCAGATTCAGTTTCACGTTCAATCGGGTTCCGGTGTGTGAAATGAACGGCAGTGATAATCGACGGCGAGATCGGCGAGACACGAGGATTTCGAAGAAGCAGAAGCTCATCCTCAACGCAGAGGAGCAGCTCGAGTCTAAACTTGGCTTCGGTCTCTTCACTGAGGGCGATAAACGTCTCGGTTGGCTACTCACCTTTGCCTCGGTATGCCCTTCGTAAGACTTGTAATTTCCCTATTTATTTTATCATCTAATTCTTCTTCCTTGGTTTCAGTCCTCCTGGGAGGATCAAGACACTCACATAGTCTACAGCTGCGTCGACCTTTATTTTGTTTGCCAGGTACAATTGAATTACAACTGGCAATTTTAATATTTTAATTTAAAATTTAGAGTTTATGACTGTGGATTGTTTTTTGTATGATGCAGGATGGCTCAACGTTTAAGGCTAAGTATAGGTTTCGGCCATATTTCTATGCAGCCACTAAGGTACTCAATTATTTTTGGTAAAATCGCGCTCCTTAAGATTTCACAGTTCTAATTTGCTTTTGGTAATTGTATGTTGTGGTGATAGGACAAATTGGAAATGGATGTAGAGGCCTATTTGCGAAGGCGATATGGAGGTCTAATTGCGGATATTAACATTGTAGAAAGAGAAGACCTTGATCTGGTGATCTTCTCACTGTTTTAATAGTCGTTTTAATTTCTGGATATTGTTTGTTGGTATTTTAGTGTTGACCTCGCCTAATAAATTATAATTTCGCAGCTTAGATAGTGGAGTACATCAATAGTAGCCTTTCTTTTGAGTCCCTGAAATGAGTCTCAGCTATATAAATCTCTGAACAATTTAGATTTCCTGGTAGAATTTATGATGTTATGTTTGTATAATTCTGTAGGACTAAAGCCTTGCTCCCCTTGATTTACATATAGTGCCGTTCCTTCTTAACATACAATTGAACTCACATACTCATTGTCCTCTAGCTCATATACTTGTTTGCTTACATTTACAGAAAAATCACCTTTCTGGCTTACACAAACGATACCTAAAGATATCTTTTGATACCGTTCAACAATTGATGAATGTCAAGAATGACTTAATACATATTGTTGAAAGAAACCAAGCCAAGCTTGAAGCTTCAGAGGCATATGAGTTCATCTTATCAGGAAAAAGGTAAAATCTGTTTATTATGTGTTCTGCGGAAGTTGAGTATAGTATTTTTTTGGATTTTACTAGCCTTTCCATGGTTCCCTTTATACGGTCATGACATGATTCCTTTT
This sequence comes from Sherardia arvensis, assembly GCA_948330725.1. Lineage (NCBI taxonomy): Eukaryota > Viridiplantae > Streptophyta > Magnoliopsida > Gentianales > Rubiaceae > Sherardia > Sherardia arvensis. The sequence goes on along the minus strand of OX415237.1, from coordinate 21,971,256 downwards.
GTATGTGCGAGATGCAGCAATCAAAGGCCTCAAGATTTTATAGAGTGTATCACAGATCTCCGCGAATATGATGTCCCATATCATGTTCGCTTTGCCATTGATAATGGTGATTACTTTTTTCTAAGTTTCACAATGATGTCATTTGAGTTGCATAAGTTTAAGTACTCATGAAGGTCCTCTGCTGTATTATATAGATGTGAGAAGTGGGCAGTGGTACGATGTTACTGTTTCAAGTTCAGGACTAGACCTGAGAAGGAGGACAGATCTCTTGCAACGCGCAGAGGTTCATGTTTGTGCATTTGATATCGAGACCACAAAGCTGCCATTGAAATTTCCAGATGCTGAATATGATTCAGTAATGATGATCTCTTACATGGTTGACGGACAAGGCTATCTCATTATTAACAGAGAGGTATAAGCAGCATCCCAAATCATTGGATTGTTTGGTCTTCTTACATGTTGGCCTATATATGATGCTTTCCCTTCACATTTAAAAAGTTTTTAAAAATTCGTGTTACTTTCTGCATTTGAATGTCTTGTTGAACCTGGCTTCTCATGTAATTGCAGTGTGTTGGAGAAGATGTAGAAGATCTAGAGTATACTCCAAAACCGGAGTTTGAAGGCTACTTTAAAGTTTCTAATGTAAAAAATGAGGTATTGGTCTAACTATTGTGGCATAAAGAAATCTATCCTCTACAACTCTGTTTTCAAATAGGTTTTATTTGTCTTCATAGGAAGGGCTTATCAGACAGTGGTTTGCACATATGAGAGAAGTGAAGCCTGGAATCTATGTCACCTACAATGGTGATTTTTTTGACTGGCCATTCTTAGAACGTAGATCTGCTCAACACGGTCTTCAAATGAATGAAGTATGCATCTGATACAGTTGTAGCCTTTCATTAGTTTGCATTTGTGAGCCTTTTCCTCCAGGAAGAGAGTGGAAGATTATTTGGTTGTCTATCTACCCATACCCTAAATTTCAAGTCCTCTTCTGGTATCAAAATTTTTCCACAAAGCAAAACCAAAGCGTAAATTTATTTTTAATAGGATGTTGTTAGGGCACATGGTTTCCTTTTAAATCTTAAATCTTAGAGTATCTTGGTTTTTCAATGATATCTGTACTATGGTCTTACATTATATGGCCTCTCAACATTTTCTAGAAGTTTGAGCTCTTTTTTGTTTTGTTTTATTTTCACACATTAGGATCATTTTGTGAGGAGCATTGTTCAATTTTTGAAGCTTTATACTGGCTACCATGTTTTTCTCTCTCCAGATGGTGATGTTGTGTTGGTAGATTTTGATGGCGTGTCTTATAAACAATATAGATATATGGGGTTCATCAAACTTTGTTTGCTACATCTTGTCATTCTATTTTTCCTTTGAGTTGCAGGAGCTTGGATTTCAGTGTGACAAGAATCAAGGTGAATGTCGTGCTAAATTTGCTTGCCATTTAGATTGCTTTGCGTGGGTCAAACGTGATAGTTATCTTCCTCAAGGAAGTCAAGGCCTAAAGGTACAGTCTATTTACTTCTTTCCTCGTTTTCTTGCAGGTCACCATTCTGAATAGTTTTCTGTTTATGTCCTTTTCCTATTAGTTTACAATCCATATAGTAGTTCATAAACTCTGATAAAGTAAATAGTTTTATTGTTGACTTACTTACCTTGATTTTCATTGTTGATTAAAATTTTACTTGGGTTTTTTTCCCCTAAATCACATCTTTTAGAAGCATAAAAATAATTACCAATAAGTAATGCTATCTTTAAGGTTTACATTCATGTAGCAGTACACCTATAAAATTTTTTCTAACTCATTCAGAGAGATATTAATCACAATTTCAATAACTTTTACTGAGTGATTTATTTCTCAGTGCTTGTGTTTTGGTCAAGGCCATCATTTTAGCTATTGCAGATTTTTATTGGTTTAACACCATGCCCGCACTTGGTCTTGTTGTCTGTTTCTGTTTGTTTTAAATTATTATTGATAAATATATACTAATATGGTTTGATCGGCCAGGCAGTTACGAAGGCCAAATTAGGTTATGATCCATTGGAGGTCAATCCTGAGGATATGGTGCGCTTTGCAAAGGAGAGGCCCCAGGTGTGAATGCTTGAGTATCTAATTTAATTCTTTTACCTTTTACAAATTGAACAATCGAGAAACCCAATCTCGATAGAATGCATAGTTCAACCAAATAACTTTAGCAGGGCATTCAAAAATAAGAAAGGACTAGCTATGATAGGATGCGACTTATAGTTCAGCCCCTGCACATGTTTTTTCATCATTTAGGGCTGTTAGTCTGAATTTTGTATGATATATATGGCTTCTTATAGTGACAGTACAGTGGAGATTTGTAATCCAGTTTAACTGATCTATGATGGATACAGATGACTTTGCTCAAATTGTTTGCTGATCTATGTCTTTTACTGAGATTAATTGTTTGATATAGTCTATTGGTAGTCTGTTTATACTACTGATATTCTGCATTGTTTCATTCTTAATGTTTTGTGTTTTATAATCTTTCAGATGATGGCATCATATTCAGTTTCTGATGCTGTGGCTACGTACTACTTGTACATGACATATGTTCATCCTTTTATTTTCTCTCTGGCAACCATTATACCCATGCCTCCAGATGAAGTTTTGCGTAAAGGAAGTGGAACTTTATGTGAAATGCTACTTATGGTTCAGGTAAGTGGTTGGCTGGCAGCCACATGGGTACTATCTCATCATGAATGAGGAAAACCTTGTTATCTCTAGAAATATAGGGTGTGTGTATATATTTACCTAGGCATGTTTGCTTCACAATACTATAATTTCCTCATCCTTGCAGGCTTATGTGGCTAATGTTATCTGTCCAAACAAGCACCAATCTGATCCAGAGAAATTTTACAATAATCAGCTTCTGGAGAGTGAAACATATATTGGTGGACATGTTGAATGCTTGGAAAGTGGTGTTTTTAGATCTGATCTTCCGTCTAGCTTTAAACTTGATCCATCTGCTTATGAGGTATCATCTTGGCATCTTGTATGATTAATGTTCAATGGGTACCTCCTTGTATGTCTTTTGATTGATTGTATTACAGTGCTTTGTGTTTTAAAATTTTGAAAAGACGCTTTACCCCCATTGTTTCACATGTGTGTAATCCATTTGACTATTTAAGATTGTATCCTCGAGGTAATATTGAGATACCTTTAGCACCAGGAGCGGCAACAAATGTTTGAATGTATCATCTTAACCACTTTGAAACAGAGCTTTTGAGCAATATAGCGTATCTGGTGCCATTAACTGTGAAACCAGGGGATTATGCTTTTGCCACCTCTTTTCCAACTCATTGTTTTCCATTGCGTAACTTCTGATTGAATATCATCCTCATGTCCAGCAACTAGTTGACAATCTTGATCGTGATCTTCAATATGCCATTAAAGTGGAGGGTAAGGTTGACATAGAAACAATCTCAAACTATGATGAAGTGAGAGAGGCAATCATCGAAAAGGTAAGAATATTACTGTTTTGCTGTTTATAATCTCAGTTTTTTTTGTTTATTTGTTTTTATATAGGTGTAGTCCCTGCATGATTATTATTATGCAAAGTTGCTCTGTCGATTTTATTTGGAAAATTTCCTCTGTTTTTTTATATGTTTATTCTAAGTGTGTCATTTTTATCTTGCAAGATATGCTGCTTACTGTATTAGTTCTCATATTCAATCATCAATACTCTATCCCTTTTTCCAGTATCTCCCTTTTTCAATTTCCTGCCAATTCACATTATAAATTTCATCTCTCTGCAGCTTAAAATGTTGCAAGCCAATCCTGTACGCGAAGAATGTCCGCTAATTTACCATTTGGATGTAGCTGCCATGTACCCAAACATCATACTGACGAACAGGCTTCAGGTATTTTTTTTATAATTCAGATGATTTTGCTGGGAAGTATATGAACCTTGCAAACTTTTTGTTTTGATATTTTAATTGGTGCTTTTTGTGTAGTCCTAAAGTTGACCACCTTTATTTCCTTTTTCTTACAAGCAGATTGTTTTGTATTTTGGATGCCATGTAATCTACATGGTTAACTTAAATAAACTTACATTGTCTAAGCTAGTGTGGCTTTTTACGATTGGTTTTACTCTGATTTAGCAGTCTCTGAGTCAACATACATAGCCACGAAACTTGCATTCTCTGATTTTTTTTTGGATGAGATGGGATCATGGGTTTGCATTCTTCATATGTTTAGGAGGGTGAAATTATAATTTTCATCATTCTAGTTACAATTATGCATTAGAATTACTGTTCCCCTGTTCTGAAACTGTATCCTACTTGCATGCTGTAAATCCATCCAATTTTTTTATGACAAGATATATATCCCTTATTTTGTATATTAGTTGCAACATTTTCTTACATCGCCTGGTATAAAAGGTTAAATGATGTAAATGATTGTTGAACTTTCTTTCTAAGCTGGTTTGCTTTAACCTCTTTCATGATAGTTTGGCACCTTTAGGTACCACCTTGTTCTCCAGTTCTGTTTATTTATACTATTAAGTCACTCTGAAAGTTTATGTAGTCTGACTACATTGATCTAAAAGTATTATTACTGGTTACCTGACATACCATGTTTACCTATTCAATTGTATCCTAGCCTCCATCCATTGTCACGGATGATATTTGCACTGCATGTGACTTCAATCGTCCTGGAAAGAATTGTCTTCGAAAGCTTGAATGGGTTTGGCGAGGGGAGACCTACACGGCTAAGAAAAGGTATACTTTTTCTGTGCTCTTTACATGAACATGTAAAATCATGAGCTTGTGACTTGAATTTGTGTTCACATTATTTTCAAATGTCAGTGATTACAATCATATAAAGAGGCAACTTGAGTCTGAGATTGTTGAAGGAATGGGTGGTCAGCTAACAAAATCTTTCCTTGATTTGCCTAAACTTGAGCAACAATCCAAACTTAAAGACCGTCTAAAGAAATATTGCCAAAAGGTACCTTTTCTGCATTTTTGTTTTTCCTCACATTTAGTTTGCTTGTTTTAGAAGCTGACATTGATTACATTTTAGGCTTATAAAAGAGTACTCAACAAACCTGTTACCGAGCTTCGAGAAGCGGGGATCTGTATGCGTGAAAATTCCTTTTATGTTGACACTGTCCGTAGGTATCTCTCTCTCTCTCTCTCTCTCTCTCTCTCTCTCTCTCCCTCTCTCCCTCTCTCTCTCTCTCAAAAATGATACCAGTCCGTTTTTGGAAACCCGGTTGTAATATTTTGATTTTGATGAAGTTTCCGGGATAGAAGATATGAATACAAAGGGCTTAATAAAGTTTGGAAAGGGAAGTATTCAGAAGCAAAAGCTAGTGGAAATCCTATAAAGATCCAGGAAGCTCAAGTACCTCTATTTCTCTCTCATAGTTATGTTTTTATTTTTGAACCATGTGAATATATGGCTAATAGGTTTGCACTTTCCTACTGGTTTCTGCAGGACATGGTAGTTCTTTATGATTCATTACAACTGGCTCATAAGTGCATTCTCAATTCCTTTTATGGATATGTAATGCGGAAGTACGTACCCACAGATTTATTTTTTGTTTAAGCTTACTTCATTCATCTCTATTGTAGGTGTGCATATATACATATATTATATAGTAAATGTGTGCGTGTGTATTTATATGTTGCTCATTATAAATGTTACTTTCCAGAGGTGCGAGATGGTATTCCATGGAAATGGCTGGAGTGGTTACGTACACTGGTGCAAAAATTATTCAGAATGCTCGGTTGCTGATTGAACGAATCGGAAGACCCCTTGAACTAGACACGGATGGTATCTGGTGTGCACTGCCCGGATCATTTCCAGAGAACTTCTCGTTTAAAATAAAGTATGCTTTTCATTCATTGTCAGTGTACTGTCATTCAATTTCTTATTCAGCTTTTCTTTGTTACTATATCCTCCATATCATCGGTAATTATGTTGTTGAATAATTTTTATTTTTGTGTACGTTGGAGACACATTTATGGAATGTATTATTGCAGAGACTCTGAGAAGAAACTGACAATCTCATATCCATGTGTTATGCTCAATGTTGATGTGGCAAGAAATAACACAAATAATCAATACCAGGTAACTGAATGAAAGTCTTATTTCATGTTTGAAGTTGAGAGGCTTGCTTTAATAAAGATGATTAAAATTACATTTTCAGACTCTCAAAGATCCTGTCAATAAGACCTATACCACACACAGTGAGTGCTCTATCGAGTTTGAAGTTGATGGGCCCTACAAGGTACAGTACATGGATTACTTTTGTTTACATTATATTGACTTTGATGCAAGTAGGATGCATTTTCGCTAGTGACATCAAATTTTGGATGTTATATCTTCCTTCGTAGGCTATGATTCTTCCAGCTTCAAAGGAAGAAGGGATCTTGATAAAAAAGCGATACGCTGTTTTTAATGATGATGGGACCCTGGCAGAGTTGAAAGGTTTTGAGATCAAGCGCAGAGGTGAGCTAAAGCTCATAAAAGTTTTTCAGGTAACCTCCTGAATATATCAAATTGCTTCGGTTGTTTTCTCAAGAATTGGCTTGAAAGGATTGTTCTTTGTAAAATGCCTCGCTGATTTTATTTTTTAATGAGATATTTGCAGGCTGAACTTTTTGATAAATTTCTTCATGGTTCAACCCTGGAGGAGTGCTACTCAGCTGTAGCTTCTGTTGCAAACCGCTGGCTTGATCTTCTTGATGTACGGCCAACTGATATTTTCTTCATATTCTTAAGAGCTTGACAGTATTTCAGACAAATATTGGTGATCAAAATTGCTCTTTTATTTTGTTTTTGTAAATATTGTTCTGCTTACTGTATTTCCATATTTGACAGAACCAAGGACAAGATGTTGCAGACAGTGAATTACTGGATTACATTTCAGAATCAAGTACGATGAGTAAGTCTTTAGTAGACTATGGAGAACAAAAGTCTTGTGCTGTAACCACTGCAAAACGTCTTGCTGATTTTCTTGGGGAAGCAATGGTTAAGGAAAAAGGATTACGTTGCCAGTATATAGTAGCCTGTGAGCCAAAGGTATGCATGTGTTTAAACTTGGATTAGGTTTTAGATTTTAAATTTTGTTTCTATGCTATGCATTGAATAATCGGGAGTAATTTATGCATGGAAATGCACATGAGCATCATCACTCTGTTTTAGTCACAAAAGAAGTTTGTCTTGATTCTAGGTTCTTCTGAAACCTAAATTTTTTTCACCATGCTTGTTATCCGTGTTGAAAATGAAATTACTTCCACCTACCTCAACTTTTTTGTCTCAAGATGAAAGGCAAGGAGCAAATGACTAGAGGTCGTAGGACTTTCTAGTTTTATTAGGTTCTCAGAGGAGCTTGCTGGATAAATTGAGTAGTCAGTGAATTCGATAGTGTATAATAACTGGAGGCTATGTCTTCTCAGTTCTAGTAACAGATTGTTTTGAAACATGAAAATGTTTATTTATGCGTCTTCTTCATTACTACATTCTCCATTACTTTTAATTCACTCATTTTCACCTCTGAATATGTGTGCCCAAGTTTGAACTTAGATTTATCATGTCATTTTTTAAAAGATAAAATCTCTTTTATTAAGGTGCTCGTGATATAGATAAAGAAAGAAAGAATACATGTAATTGTGACTGATCTGAATTTGGAAAGGAAAACCTAGCAAAATGTAGGAGAAGAGTGGGGAGATGAAGGAAAAGGTGAACTTCATATTATCTGGAACTTTGTTAATTAATGATTAAAATTTATAATTTTTCTGTAGCTGTTGTTAAAAATTGTGAAAGCAACACAGGTGGCAAAAAGAGCCTACTACAGACATTTTTTATTTGCTATATAAGTTCTTCAATGTTTTAGTATAATTTTGTTTGAGACCTCTTAATTTTGGTGCAATGCAGGGAACGCCTGTAAGTGAGCGTGCAGTGCCTGTTGCTATTTTTGAAACTGAACCTGGTAATTACATGCTCTTTCTAGATTATGTCATGTTTTGCTTTTGAGTCTGAACTGATGGTTCATTGACATTCTGGCTTCTCAGAGCTTATGAAGTTCTATATAAAAAAATGGTGCAAGTTTTCATCAGATGGGGGCATACGCTCTATAATTGACTGGTCCTATTACAAGCAACGACTCAGTTCTGCAATTCAGAAGACGATTACTATTCCAGCTGCCATGCAAAAGGTGCCTGAAACAATTTTATTGGCATGTTTTATTTTTTTGATCATTTCTAATGCTAATTATGTGTAAACCTAGGTTGCTAATCCAGTCCCAAGGGTGATACATCCAGATTGGCTTGATAAGAAGGTTCGTGAGAAGGATGACAAATATCGCCAGAGGAAACTGGTTGATATGTTCGGATCTTTGACTAAAATAGCTGCTGTAATAGAAACCAATGATGGAAACACCAACAAACAAGGAGCAGATGAACAAACTACTGATGACTTGGAGGATTTTGGGAAAAATGTTTCCAAATTTCCGGTAGGACCAAGACCAATTGTTCATCGCCACATAGCCACTTCTGAGCAACACAAATCTAAAGCAGCTCATGGGATGGGTTGTCCTCCACTAGGAAGTGATTACCAGGGGGAAATCGGCAAACTACAGACTTCTTCCCAAGAAAATGCTTCTTCATCTGAATTCATTGACAGGGATGTAAATTATGAGGGGTGGCTGGAATTGAAGAAACGAAAATGGAAAGCAACACGGGAGAAAAGAAAGAGGCAAAGGTGATTTTCTCCTCCTGTCCTATAGATCCTGTCATCTCTTCCAATTTACCCGGTTTGTTTCTTCATGTAACTGGACATCCATGCCTCAAACTCTCTGGAATTTAAAAGTTTATAATATGCTACTGTCTCTGTATAAGATGCCTCAAAACACTCAAGGACGTCCATGTTCTGTTTCTTCTGTTGTAAAATTGCCTCCTGAAGATTTCTAATCTTCGTTTAGCTTTAGTCTCCAACCTCACATAGTGGGAGAAAGGCTTATTTGACTCATTGATTAGCTTTTATATGCAGCATGCCCTATGTTCTCTATTGTATCTTTTATGTCTGTAGTAAACTGAATGTGAGATGTTAACATTACTGCGGCAGGATTGACAAGGCCAATACATCAACTCTTATGAACGGCTCAAATGAAGTTTCTATGTTTAAACATGGAAAGACAAAAGGACGAGTTGGTGTCAATTCATTTTTTGAAAATCACCAAATGGCTCTCTCACGCAGTCATTGGCAGGTGCTTGTTTTTATGATGCAAGAAGTAACTTCTCTGCATACTTTTTCTGCTAAACACTGCCTATGTTTTCTCATAGATAATTCAGCTCGTACCAAGTTCACAGCATGGCCAACTTTTTGCTTGGGTAATTGTTGAAGGAGTTATGCGTAAGGTTCCTATAATTGTTCCTAGAGTATTTTACCTCAACTCTAAAGCTCCAGTAACTGATGAATTTCCGGGAAGGCGTGTTAACAAAATTCTTCCCCATGGACACATTAGTTACAATTTAATGGAGGTAAATTTTTTGCCCATTGTTAGGTTCAATTTTCTAGTTTTGAGGATTCATAGACTGGTTTTCGAATACTGTAGGTCAGCATAAAAGAAGACCAATTTAAGGAAGAAAGCAAGAAACTAGCTGAGCATCTTGCCGATCCAGAAGTGGAGGTCAGAAAGCCAAAGTTTCCTGTTCCATTGTCTACACATACATCAAAGTGAAACTATGACCTCAGTGCCATGTTTTTGTCATTCCTGGTTTCAAAGTTTCTTAGCATGTGTCACTTTTGGTTTATCATGCTAATTATTATCTCAAGAGAGTGAATTATCATTGTACTTGCTGAGGTAAGATTAAAGATGGGTTGACAAAACTAACTAGGAAAGTAGTTTGCCACGCTATAGGTGAATCATCAGTAAGGAAATTTTCGGGAAACTACTGTTCGTAAAGACTTTAAAACCTTGGATCAGAGGATGCCATTACTTGCTTATGTCATGTAGATCAGCCTGCTATGGTTTGATATTGTTATTTCTCACTTTTATCAAACTGTACACTTACTATTAGTGGGAAAAACAGGGAATTTACGAAACAAGGGTACCCCTGGAGTTCAGTGCTATCCTGAAGCTTGGTTGTGTCTGCACAGTGGATAAAAATGCCAAAAAAGGAAATGGCCCAGGTAGCTGGACTCTGGACGAACTGCATATGAAAACAACAACCGAGTGCCCATATCTGGAACAATCACTATCATTTTTCTACTTGTATCATAGGTGAGCTGTAACGAATTGATTTTATCATTCTTATGCTGAAACGTATCTGGGGAATCTATAATAAAACTCCTGGTAAGTGATGCTTGAGATCTGGTGTGGCTAAAAGTTGTAGTAGGCCGCTTCTGCTCTTTAAAAAATACGTTATGTGAGTTAAAATTTATTAGTTGGTTTTTATTTCATGCACTCTTCTGATGTTATAGTTGTTGCAATTGCTTTGATTTTGCATCTTGATTTTCTAAAATAAATCTTCACGGGATCAATAAAGATTTGATAGACTCATCCAGATCTGCCCTGTACTTTGTTCTGTGTTTTTTTTCATGCATAAATTCTACATTCCAACTGTAATTGTGCTCTATTTTCTTTTGTTCAATTCTTGCAGTGTGTCTGAGTCACGAGCTGTATATATTGGCTACTTTCCTGCATCCAGATTACTATCTTTTTTTGTGGTTAACCCCTTCCACAATAAAGATCTATCACCGCAAATTCTTGATAAATTATTCCGGGAAGCTTGCTTGTCACTGTCTTCTCAATCCCTTAACCCTACCGAAGGAATGAGTTTCAAGGTGTCCATCTTCTCATTCATTTCTTAATATATAAATTCAAACTCCAGTTTTCATCTAATGCAAGAATGTACTAGGTGGAGTATGTTCGGCACATGAAGGAAGCTGAGAAGAACATGCAAAGAATGATAAATGATTATAGGTACTACTCTGCAATTGATATTATGTCCTCATTGTCTCAGTCACCTTTTGAGTTACTCTTTTGTTGGATGTATGGATCCCAGTAGATCCTTGTGAAATCTCTTACTTGGGAAAAATGTTTTATTACTATTTTTAATTCAGAAACAATGCCTTGCTAAAGGCCATCTCTTGAACTCTTTGACAACGTATTAATTGCCTGGGAAATTTTGAAGAGAAGAAAAAACTGCGCTGGACCGAATCTCTTCAAAGCAGCGCAAGTATTTCTTTGGGAATTTTCATTTAAAAACTTGGTTTGAATTGAAAAATGATATGTTTGAATGTTTTTTATTTATTCTTTCTTTTTGATTAAGAAATAGTTATTACATTTTTTAGATGTGTCCTCATTAGTGAGTATTACGCTTACTAACACTACTACTTAGCTTTGGCAAAGTCAACTTTTAACATGACAATAAATTGTTTTGAGTGATTTTGTCAAGCTTCCATGTGACTATAGTCTGAGGTGGTTTGGGTGAGGTTATTGCTTGAAGGAGAGGGGTATAGATCCTCGTGAGAGTTATGTTTGTGTAATAATGCCTTGTAAAAGATCAAGAAGCTGAGGCGCTTACATATCATGCTAGTACCAGTTAAAATATAACAAACTCTAAACTGGCTTCCACCAAATGACCTTTTTTGTCAATACCTGATGGTATACCAATTATACTATAGAAGAACAAACGGCTCAAGTTTGGTAATCAGTTACTTGTATCTGGATAAATCTTAAGAATTGAATCATTTTTTAACTCTAATTCTATGCATCTGGTTAACAAATTAATGAATCGTGCTAGTTTCAAGCATACTAACTTCATCAGAGCCCATACACCATGTGTTTAATTAATTTTGACCAAGTACAGCAATTTGTTTAAGCTACAACTCCTGAGTCTAAAGTGCACTCATGTTTTATATGTGATGCTCCAAATTTGTGTTTATAGCCACTTATGGCAATGCCCTGGCAGTTTAGGCAGGATTGTGATCTTAATTTTTATTTATGTTGACGGCTTATGATTATTGAGACAGAGAGACTGTAAAATCTGCACCCAACCTTGACAGAATGTTTGTTGATGATCCCACAATGCTCCTATGACACTATGTTGGCATCAACAAAAAAAATAAAAATCTCATGCTGTTATAAAGAGCTGTATAGTTCAAACTTTGGGTCTGATACTTAGATGTTTCTATGCAAAAGCATTAAGTTTTGGGTTGTCTTCTCGTGTAATTCCAGAGACCGAGTTCATGGACCTGTAATTGCAATAATTGAGTGCCCTAATCCCCATTTGCTGAAGTCTGGCATCCAAGCACTGGAAGATTATCCCTGTGTCAACATTCCATCTAATGCGCATGATAGTCAGTATCAGGTGATGCAGTTAGGCAGCTATTGCTTTGTAGTGGCCTTTCTTTTGAATTTTGCTCATAGGGTTGTCTAAATAATGATTTTAATGCTTCTCCACATTAGGCTCTTGGTTGGCAAAATGTTGCTGCGAAAATTGGGATGCATCGATGTGCTGCATCTTCTCAGTGGCTGAATGAGAAAATTTCTCTTTCACGCTATGCCCATGTAAATATGTGATATATATAGTTTTTTATTTTATTTCGCCAACTACTTCAATCTCAACTAAAGATATAAGAATTAACTCGAGCAGGTTCCACTTGGGAGTTTTGAAGTTGATTGGCTCCTACAGACAGCAGATATCTTCTTCTCCAGATATTTACACGATCATCAACAGGTTTTACATCTGTTTTGATGCTTTTGAGTATTTTTTGTAATACAAAAAACTAATTTTTTTACTAGATTTCGAACCCTGGGTATGATTCTTGAACACAAACTACTCCTTATGTTATAGGTTCTATGGATGTCAGACAATGGGATCCCTGACCTCGGTGGTGCAAATGAAGAACTGGGAACCTTCATCGATGAAGTTAGTTCCCCATAAATATAACTACATTATTTTTACACTAAAAATGTTTTGTAGTACCATGTGGAATGATATGTTACTATCAAATATTTTTTACACCGCTATCCTCTTTCAATATACTTTCTGTGTCATTTTTGATTTGTTTACTGACACTGCTTTCTTAATTATAGGTTCATCAACCTATTCTTAACTACCCTGGTGCATATAGGAAATTTTCTGTGGAGCTTAAGGTCCATATTATATCTGGCTATATGAATCCAATTCTGATATTTCTTGGAATGACTAGTATAGGCCATAACTGTTGCTTGTTTTTTAGATTCACCATCTGGCTGTTAATGCTCTCCTTAAAAGCAACCAAATAAACGAAATAGAAGGAGGCACACTGTTTGGATTAGACCAGGATCTGAATCCAGCTACAAAAAATTCTGATGATCAATATTGCTTCGATGAGGTGACTGCATGCGCACCAGCATTTCGTGTGCTCAAGCAGTTGATCCAAAGGTGTCTCTCAGATGCTAATACATCTGGGAATTTGTTTGCTGATGCAATTTTGGAACATTTGTACCGATGGCTTTGCAGGTGTTTGCTAGACTAGTTGCTAATGGGGTTTGCTATTTTGCCTATTCCTTATATGATGATGCCTGAACTCGTTTAATATGCCTTGCAGCCCAAAATCCAGGCTCCATGATCCCGCTCTTTATCGCATGCTGCATAAGGTAATCCAGTACAGACACATTTTCTGATTCTTTCCATGCACAAAGGACTGACATGCTGGCTACAGGCATTAATTAGTTATATTAGTTTTCCATGTCTTTCTCATACAAATAAATGACCTTTTATCATCTTTAAATTTAAATTTCATCATTCACAATGATCACAAAAAGTGTAACTGAAAAAAACCCTCCTCAGTTACGAACAGTCAAATACGAGACACATGTTTCTGTAGAAGGCTGAAACCTCTGGTCTATAAACATTTTACAAGTTTTTTTGATTAACCTCAATCCTAATAAGTTACCATCTCAATATTTAATATCTCAATAAAGGTCAAGCTGTTGGAGTATGTTTTTGTTTTGAAATGTAGATTATGCAAAAGGTGTTTGCACTGCTGATGGCTGAGTTCCGCAAACTAGGCGCAACAATCATATTTGCTAGTTTCTCCAAAGTTATTATCAACACAGGAAAGTCAGATATGATTGCAGCTAAAGCTTACTGTGATAGCTTGCTCAGAGCTCTTCACACTAGGTAGGTTCCGGCCTCCTACAATACCCCTTGCATACATGGAATGCTTGAAATGTAGTTCATTCTTATCTGTTTGTATCCTTTTGACTTGCATTTGCAGAGATTTATTTGAGTGGATTGAGATTGAGCCTTTGCAGTACTGGCATTCCTTTCTTTTTATGGATCAGGTAGCTCCTTCTCTGGTTTTAACCTTTGGCGATGAACCTAATTGTGGTGCATGTCTATTTATTCTGATGTTCTGTACTATTATTCCTGCTCTACTTTTTTACATTCAAAAAATAAACAGTACCATATTTCCTAATTATATGGTTTCAGTTTGAAACATGCCGATTCTTCTATGATATTCCTGCAAGGGGACCTTTCTTTTTACATCTACCAACAATATGGATACTTATAGACAATCTTGAAAGCCACATTATAACTATGATGAACCAGTTAAAAATAATACAAGTCCTTCCCTCCTGTAATGTAAAAAGTATCTAAAACCGAAAATATGAGTTTATTTTAACTAGTATGGATTAACCGCGCAACGTTTTTGAGGTAATTCGATACACCCTAATTGCTAAATTATTAGTATGAGAGGATTAAAAAGAGTGGTGATACATGCAGGTCCATGTTTACTAATGTAGGTCTGAAAAATATAATATTTTGGGTGCACTAGCACAATTCAGGGGCCACATATTGTTTTTCTGACCTGCATTAGTAAATTTGGACCTGCATGTATAATTACTGATTAAAAATCACTTAAACTGATACTTTTGGGGAAATTTAGATTTTGGCCATATTTCTCCATATTTGTGTCGTTGGAGATCGAGATCAAAGTAACAAAATAACAAATAAAAATCTATGCAATCATCTCGGTTTTTCATCAAATATTAATTTATACTCATATTTGAGTTAAATTCAATTATAATCGAATATGGGGAGAACTAATAAACCAAATCATAATCAAAATACAAAAGGAAAGAAGTAGAATATATAAAAAAATTAAAAATTGATTATGAATTAAGTTTGTATAAAATAGATCTATAATTTACCCAAAAAAATGAGGTAGACGAAATACTTTTATTAGAGAAAATCACCTGAACTCCCAACTTTCCAGACTTTCAATGAAAGTCTTTATACGTTTTAACTTATACCGTGCACCTTTTAAGTTGAACTGTAGATTTCATTATTTGAATTTTTAAAATTTTTATATGAAATTTCTTGAATTTTTTCATTAAAACATATTTTACTATATGTTTATTTCAAAATGGTCAATGTTTTAATACAAAAATGTATCATTTGAATTCAAATACATAGTGGTAGTTCCATAGCAATTAGGAAAGTTGGTCTTTCAAGAGACTTTGCACTTTTATAAAGGAATGAATATATTCGAAATCGATTAGGAATTAAGTTTGAGATCTATTAGGAGTTAAGTTTGTATAAAAAAGTGCCTAAAAATAGCAAACCAAAACCTGGACAAAAAAAAAAAGTGAGAATAACTTATTAGTATTAACATTGGGATTATTACTACCAGAATGGAAAATCATATGATTTTGAGTTTAGTGAAACATCATTTTGTTAACAGAAAATACAATGCTTTTGTTCAGCATCAAGGTCCAAACCCAATTTCAAATTAGCCAAAACTAAAAGGAATCTGAAGGCATGCATGATCTTTTTAATATCTTTATTGATTTTGGCCTGTGATTTTTGTGTAGTACAATTTCGGAGGTATTTCAGCCTTACATCAAGGTGGATCGTCTGATAAGAACAACGTAAGACCTGGTAATGAAGGCATGCATGATGTTTCTGATGTGGAACTTACGTCAAGTTGGAACATTGCTGAAAAATTGCCGAAGTTGACTCAGGTATCTTGTCTGATTCAAAATCCCATGACACTAAATTTACCTTGCAAAAGTTTTGGATGTTCTGACACTTTAAGCTGACACACAAGCAATACTATGCTGCTGTCCTGATCTCTAGTTTTTTCCCATCTTCCACAGGACCACTTCATTTTGGTAGTCTCTGAATTTTTGTATATGCCATGGAAATTTGCACAAGAGCAAGTTCGACATCGATTATTAGAGGATGGTGACTTGTGCACTCCATCAATAACTGCTGCTATTGCTGAAACTTATGAGTTACAGACGATAGAGGATTTAAAGAAGAAGGTCTTATGGGAAATTTTTATCTAATTAATTCAAGCCCAAAGCTTATTTGCCTTGTGATACAGAGACTTGACTTCTGTTATCTGTGCATCTTGTAGATTACATCTTACTTCACACCCAAGCTGTTAAAAATTGTTCGCGATCCCAGCCTTCACATGAAAGCAAAGATAAGGTCTCAGGAAATAAACAGTAGCAACAATGGAGATTCACAGCCTTCAGGGGGTGGCCATCTCGGGGATCCTGCACTGGAGTTTATCAAGTATGTATGTGCTGTATTGGCTCTTGACAAGAACGTGCAGCATGAGGTTCTGGTAAGGCACAGTTTCTATTTCCACATGGGTAATAGCATAAATTGTATGCGACATGTTCATTTTGTCCTTTTTTTCTGTATCTGAGCAGATCATGAGGAAGAATCTACTAAAATATGTCCGCGTACGGGAATTTGCACCGGAGGCCGAGTTCAACAATCATTCTCCATCCTTTACTCTTCCCAATGTCTTTTGCAGGTATTATTAACTCATTCCATTTTTCTCAAATTATTGTCCATACAGTTACAACTTTGAATATAAAGTTTAAGACTATTGTCCTGTCAAATCGTGTAAGATCTGTCAACTTGTGCCATTTTTTGGTATAGTAAATAGATGTTGTATTTTTTTATTATGAGAAATATTCGGTATAATTCAGGAAATATAGTAGTTCACTCATTTTTCACTATAAATCATTTTTAGTCCTTAATCTCCCTTTCTCCCAGAAACTGCCCCCCCCCCCCCCCCCCCCCCATTGAAGCAAGGGTCATTTCTATTGCTGGCTGTAGTGTTCTTTTACACTGAGATTGTAGTGACTTATGGGTTGTATGCTTATATAGTTAATGTTTACAACCTTGGAAAGGATCATTAACCTTTTCTTATCGAATAAGGGCATTAGGGGTCGATCCATACATGTTTTTTTCTTTTGAATGGCTACAATGGTAATATTCAGATCATGTGCATATCCAGGGCTCTACTTGATTACTTGCTGATTTCTCATGTGGACTATATGCATAATGTACTCACAGTCACAACTTTTCATTTTTATAGCTACTGCAATGACTGTAGAGACTTGGATTTCGGCCATGACAAAACGTTACTCTCTCAAGAATGGGTTTGTGGTGTACCCCATTGTGGGCAACCATATGATCGGGAGGTTTTGGAGAATGCTCTTTTACAGATTGTACGGCAGCGAGAGAGACTGTACCATCTGCAAGATGTAGTATGCCTTAAATGCAACCAGGTAAAAGCTGCACATCTAGCTGAGCATTGTTCATGCGCAGGGTCATTCAAGTGCAAAGAAGATCCGTTGGAGTTTCAGAGCAAAATGCAGGTTTTTCTGAGTATTGCTCAACTTCAGAAATTTCAGCTTCTTGAAGAGTGTGTGGGCTGGATTTTGGAAGTCCGGTAGTGCCCTGTGATAGCATGATATATATCTTTTCGGATTTTCATCCACAAGAGCAAGTACATGTTGAAACCAGTCAATAATTGCCTAACCAACCAGCTACCATGAGAAGAAGTGCAGGATTAAAAAACCCTCCTCGGCTCTGATGCTTTGCTCTAGGCGCTGAGATGACTGGTCATTATTACATGTTCTTGATACACATTTTGGGTTGCCTTGCTCATTTCACAGAATTTGTCTGTACAGAGATAATTAGACTGCCGACTGAATTTGTGTGAAGGCCGGTAAATATTTTTTTTTTTTGATGATTAAGTGAGTTTTTTATTTTGAAAAGATAATTAAGTGAGTTGATTTATACACAAGATAATAGTACTTATGGATAAAAAAACCCACCTCTTTACGGACAAATTTTTGTTACAAAAAAATACGGTATGAAACACATACCTGTACCTATGTACGGGTGCGGGTAGTTGGATTGGATCTTCTGCCCTTTTATTAAAATCAACGTTTCAACAAAATTGGCTCAAAGATGGAAAAAAAGAGAGGCTGTTTTGATCAAGGTTGAAGGGGACGCATGGTGATCATTATTTGACGTGATAAACATGTAGAGCTCCCCATCTTCATTATTAATAGGTTGTGGGATTTGGACTTTGTGATAACTTGGTCCGGACTATGTGTAATCATGAGAAGCATATTAAGAATGCTAAATCTTTAATGATTCCTTCATAATATTTGTACATTACAAACAAAACTCTGTAATGTGTAAATATGGATGCACATATTAACTAATTGTGATAAACTCTGTAATATGGATTCCTTCAGAAGTATACACACTTTCTCTCTCTAATTTTTTCTCTCCCACTTCTCTCTACAACTCCGATACAATTGCGCCTCTTTTTTATTTTTTTCTTACCGTTAAATTAACCGTTATCAGCATCTGACTACCAGCAATGGCAAAAAACGGCTCTTAGCCATGGCGGCTCCTCCGCCCCGGCCTGGTGGCGACAGTGCCGGAAAAACCTTCGCCCAAATTTTAGCCCCAAAAAGCCAACCCCTAACTGATTCCCTTCCATCCAATCCCGAAATCAAACCTATCTCCCACCGAATGAATGGGAAGGTTGCCTGCATCTACTCGAAAGAGGATGAACAAGTCTTTGCTGCACATTACAGTAACGCCCTAGTCGGAAAGTTTCTCAACGGAAAACCACCAATGGAGATGATCCACGACGCCTTCTAGAAGATGGGGTTCGCCGGAAAGCTTCAGGTGGGATCCCTGGACTACAGACATATTCTGATTAGGCTGAAAGACAAGGAGGACTATCAAAGGTTCTGGATGAGAGCTATCTGTACAATTTCAGGCTCAACAATGAAAATATTTAAGTGATCGCCGGATTTCTCAACGGAGACGGAGTCCTCTATTGTGCCGGTTTGGGCTACAATTCACAAATCTCCAGCCACCTACTACAACAAGTCGGCCATATAGGACTTTGGCAATCAACTAGGAGTTTACTTGAAGATGGATGCGGCCACAAGCTCTCTCACCAGGCCTTCTGCAATCAAGGTTTGTATTGAAGTTGATTTAATGCAAACTCTACAGCCTACTATTATCATTGTTAATCCTGATAAATATAAGGAGTGTGAGGTTGATAATGAAAATGTGCCCCTGTACTGCACATTTTGTAAAAGAATAGGACATGAAGATGCCAAATGTGTTCATTTGCATCCTGAGCTTAAAAGAAAGCGTAGGCATCTGAGTAATAGCTCTCACCTAGAACTCAATGATGCAAATCACACCAAGAAACAAAAGAGCATCCTTGTTCAGCCCCAAAATTCCCCCCCAAGCCATACCAGAAAAGCCAAACAGAGGCACAAATCTCTTACCAATACACTAGCAAAAAAGATTACAGCAGTCAAGGAACATCTGGACTATCTAGGCAGGAAAAAAAATCTCTCCTACAGGACCAGATGAACCATGAACCTCCCACTCCAGTAGTAGTTGAACCACAACAAGAAACACTACCAAGCCCCCCTCAACCTGAAATCCAAAACTTTGAGCTGTCTTCAGTTACTGAGATAATTCAGCCAATAAGTGCCTTCAAGCAATACAACCAACCTCCCAAAGCCTCTTTCTACACCTATGATGATTTAGAGACCATAAACCTCAAGGATTGGAGAAAAAAAAATCCAAGAATGGAACAACAATTGGCAGTCATTTCATACAGTCCACCAGTGCAGATCTCTAATGCATTTCAGGTGTTACAAGATAACCCTATGATTATAACTCTGACAACTATGAAGAAACCCCAAGTGAGTTGGAATGGAAGTCCTCAGAAGCCTCTGAACCAATTGACATGCAGGCAATCCAGCAAATTAACCCATCCCCTGGGACTGAAGACAGTAGCAAGGAGCAGAAAAAAAGAGGAAAAAGGGGAATTCTCACAGATGGAAAAACAGTGGAGAAGTGGCTTAGGTCATCACAAAATCTAAAAAGGTTAGTCAATGATTACACACCAAGTTATCGGTAATTTTATGGTCTGGAATATTAGTGGATATAGAACCTCACTTGACAGACTTATTTTTTACTTAGAACTCACGAAATTGATATGCTATGTTTAATAGAACCCATGCATCTTAGCACTGATCTGAAAAATCTCCAATTTACTTTACAATTCCAAAATGCAATTCCTGCTGATAATGCAAAAATGTGGATTTTTAGGAATGACAATTTTAAACTGAATATAGAATCACAATCTGATCAACATGTTTTTGCTTCTATTCTGGATGCATCTTGTAATTATTTGTTTCATTGCTGTTTTATATATGCTAAAACTACTAGGATACTGAGATTGGATTTGTGGAGTTCTCTCCTTAACCTACCTAGGCATCCAACTATTTTCCTTGGTGATTTTAATACTGTTGCAAAAGTTACTGAGAGGAGAGGGAGAACTAAACCACCTATGGCCAGTATTAGGGATTTTAATGAGGTGATTGCAATCCTTGAATTACAGGAAATACAGACTGTGGGTAACCCCTTCACATGGACCAACCATAGATCTAAGGCTGACCTTCTACTGCAAAGGTTAGATAGAGGTTTAGGTACTCTTGACTGGACAGAAAAATTCCCCCATAGTTCCATCCAAGTTCCATCTAGATCAACCTCAGACCATAACCCACTGATACAGTCAATACAGAATGCTGAAATAAAGGCCCCAAAGTCCTTCAAATTTCAGCATATGTGGCTAAATAGGCAAGACTTCAAGATAGTTGTTACTAATAGCTGGAACATGCCATGTGATTTATTAGGTATGGAAAAGTTGGTCTGCAAGCTTAAGAGACTGAAACTTGCACTAAAACAATGGAACTGGGAGACTTTTGGTGATGTCAATAAAAATCTCCTAAACTCAGAAAACAAGGTTATTGAATGTGAAATTCAGTACCAAATCACCACCCTGGATTCTGATCTGATTGAGCTCAATAAACAAAGGGCACTACTGCTTAGATCCCAGATTGACATGAATATTTTTTGGAAGCAGAGAGCACATTTGAAATGGTTGACGGAGGGAGATGCCAATACTAAGTACTTCCATAATTTGGTTAAGGAAAAGAGGGCAAAGTCCAGAATTTCAAAGATTAAAGATAGACATGGAGTATGGATTTCTGAGCCTGAAAAAATCCAAGAGGAAGGAGTTCATTTCTTTCAGACACTTTTGAACTCAGAAAAAAACAAATATCTCAGCATCCTATCACTAATACTTCATGGAGGAGATTCCAAAGTTAGTGACAGATGAGGAGAATGTGGAGTTGATCAAACCTTTTCTCATGCAGGAGCTTAAATTTGCAGTGTTTGATTTGAATACAGATAGTGTCCCAGGCTCAGATGGTTTCACTGGCCATTTTTTCTCACACTGTTGGGATTTAATAAATACAGACCTTCTAGAGGCTTCCAATTCCTTTCTTAGGGGAGATAGCATTCCTAGAGCAGAGCACCTGGCTTACTTTGATTCCAAAAACAAAAACCCCCAGCCATTTTTCTGAGTTCAGACCAATTAGCTTGTCTAATTTTGTGAATAAGGTATTCTCAAAGCTGATTATGGAAAGGATTAAACCTATCATGCCTAGACTGATCTCCATTGAGCAATCTGCATTCTTGAAAGGCAGAGATATAACAGATAACACACTACAGATGCAAGAAATGGTAAGGTTATTAAAAAAAATCATAGCTATAACAATGCCACTGATTGGACATGCAAAAAGCATTTGACAGGGTCTCATGTCCGTTTTGAACTCAGTGCTTCTACACTTTGGATTCCATGGCTCACTGGTACAAGTTATACTCAGGAATATAAGTGCTGCCTGTTTTTCAGTCATTATTAATGGGATTGCTACTGGATTTTTCACATCTAATAGGGGCATAAAGCAAGGGGACCCTTTGTAACATTATTACTGAGGCATTTTCTAGAGGGCTGAAAAGAGTGGTTCAAAGTGGATATCTAAAACCTTTTCTGATGCCAAGAGGAGTTGCAATAATTACCCATCTGATGTATGCTGATGACACATCAATATTTACAGTGGCAAGCAAGAGAAACTTAAGCAGATTGATGAAATTTCTGGCAGCATACGAAGATGATTCTGTTCAAAAAGTCAATTTCAACAAATCTGAGGTCTATGTGCACAAAAATGCTACCAGGACTAGAAGAAGATCCATTAAAAGACATACATGGATGAAGATTGGCAAACTTCCTTTCAAATATTTGGGGGTTCCAGTTTTTACTGGCATGAACAAGAATATATATTATTACCCCCTTCTTGACAGAATGGAAATGGCACTCTCCAATTGGAAGAATAAATGGATCACTAATGCAGGTAGAATCATCCTGCTTAATTATGTTTTCCTGGCTATCCCTACACACATTTGCTATCTTACAACCTCCAAAGTACATACTCAGAAAAATGGAAGTAATGGCTGCTAGGTTTTTTTGGGGAGAATCAACTGAGGGTCAAAGAAAAATCTGGAGGAGCTGGACCAAAATGGTTGTACCTAAAACAGAAAATGGCTTGGGCATGAGGGATATCAGGGCAGTGGTTGGGGCTTTTGCATGCAAGTTATGGTGGAAACTACAATTAAATAAAACAATCTGGACCTCTTACCTCTGGTCAGTGCCTGAAACTTACAAAACATCCCACACTTGGAGGAGGATATGCAATGTTACTGAGAACTGCAATAAGAATTCAAGGGTTATTATTGGAAATGGAGACTCATCTTTCTGGGATTCTAACTGGCTTGGAATTGGTGCCCTATTTTATCTATGACCACAACAAACTGAACTGCCTTTCCCTCACCTCTCAGTAGCTGAATTTTGCAATAATAAGCTTAATTATCTTCACCTCTTGGAGCCTTCTTTGGCTACCAATATCATTTCATTATTGCAGGTTGCAGACACTCAAGGGAATCAAAAAGATGAGCTAATATGGCAAGCTGACAAAAATGGATTTTTCTCAGTCAAATCAGCTTATCAAACACTCAGGAAAAATTCAGAAGACACTCATGTCATCAAGAAGGTATGGAATAAATACATCTGTACTCAGTATTCTATCTTCATATGGAGATTGGTAAATCATCTTTTGCCTTTTGATGACATTATTAGCTCTTTTGGTGTTCAATTAGCTTCAAAATGCCCTTTTTGTCAGAACCAGGACTCTCTAAACCACTATTTTAATCACTCTGTGTCTAATTTAGGGATTTTAAATTATATGCATGGTCTCATTGATCTCCCAACCCCACATTTCAACTCTATTAGGCATAGAGTCAGATACTACCTATCATTTAAAGGGAGAACAAAGGCACACACAGCACTGGCTATCACCACTGTCATATCTGCACTATGGTTTATCTGGTGTAGAAGAAATACCTACTTGTATGATAATGCACTTATTAGTCAGGATGTTTTGATCACAAAAATCAGAAAAAAGGTGACACTCATCCTAACTGCATCACCTCTAGTGGGAGATGTAGGAAAGATGAGGGACCTGATGTCAACTGGGATGATCCCTTTCCTGAAAAGAAAAAGGCCAAAGATGGTTAGAGCAATTAAGTGGAACCCACCTGATTTTGGTTACAAAATTAATGTAGACGGTTCATTCTTTGCTCCTAATAGGGCTCGAATAGGTGTTGTGGTAAGAGATGCACTAGGGCATGTAATAACTATGAGGAACAAAACTATAACTGCTTCATCTCCTCTCCACTGTGAATTGCAAGCTTTGCATTTTGGTTTCATAGTTGGGGAGGAGTATGATGTTGAGTTCTGTTTGGAAACAGATAGTACAAATGCTATCAAAGCAGTACATGAACCTCAGAATTCAGACTGGAGCCTTAGGAGCTACTATTATAAACTTCATCAAAAAATGTTAAGCATCCAGATCAATCATACTTACAGAGAAGGGAACATGGTTGCTGACCTATTGGCTAAAATGAGTACTCACAATTACTCCATAACCATAACTCAGGCACTAATAACTCCTAGGCTACAAGGTTTAATTAACCTGGATGCTACAAGAGTACCAAGCCTAAGGATCTCTAGTTCATAGTATCTACTCTTTCTTTCTGTAATGCAGCATCAAGACCCATTGAGAGGTGCTCAATGGCTGCACCAAAGGACAAGAGAATGCTCAACAGAAGACCAAACATCACTGGATCACTCAAATAATTCCCTCACAGACAGCAATCCAACTTTTATTTCCAATTTTGCAGTCATAATCTCACCCTCTCCAAACCTCTTGGCAGATTTGTGTTTTGTTTACTCAATCACTAACATGTTCGGAGGGATTGGGAGGAGTTTTGGAAATTATGACTGAGGAACTTAGCTAGTATTAGCTTAGTACCATTTTTGCACCAATGATTTGGTGAGTGCAATTTGCTGCACTAATTGTAATTTTTAAAAGACATTGAGGCTTTGCCTATTTGCCAACGGTTTAGGGTGCGGAATAAATCCCCTCCACGATAGTGGTTTTAATTAAAAAGAACAGTTTGCCAAGAGCACTAATCGGTAAATTTGCATGTGGAAAGCCAACCATGGACAACCTCAACGACACTTTCAACAAGGCCGATTTCAAAGGTAAATTCTAGATTGGGCTCGGTTGATTTTAGTCATATCTTAATTCATTTTGAGGATTCTGATGATTATCAAAGATGCTGGATGGAAGGTATTGGGTTTTTGTTGGGGCTCAAATGAAAGTATTAAAATGGACACTTGATTTCTCACCTGATGTTGAGTCTTCAATTGTCCCTGTCTGGGTTAGCATCCACAAAGTCCCTTTCTATTACTTCAACTATACACTGATTAAGGCACTGGGAGATCAATTAGACACATACATTAAGATGGATGTTGCTACGACTGGAATCACTAGGCCTTCAACTGTTAAATTATGTGTTGAGGTGGATCTGAAGAAGAAACTAAGGAGTATAATCAAGCTAGGTATGGGGGAAGCTGTTGCTCGTTATGCTGTTGAGTATGAATATCTCCCCAAATACTGCCACCATTGCAGTATGATAGGCCATGAAGATGAACTATGTGGTAGACTAGCTAAGAGCCTAAGACAATCCCTCATACCTAGAGCAAACAACACTCAGCCACTACCCCTTCAGCACACATAAAATGACATCAACTCTGAGATAATACCCGTTCCAGATAAAGTAGATACACTCCCTACCCATACTCCTCCCATAAAGTCACGACAAAGCCCTGGGGTGGCCCAGTGGTAGACGCTCCGATACTTAAGTTAATAGACAGCTTCGAGAAGCTTATAAGCGTAAGGCGTCGTATGTGTAAGATCATGAATAGAGAGGTCTACCAAACCTTTGGTATTTATAGGGCTCGAATCCGTAGATTGGTAAGATATGTAATTATGGTAAGAATTCAACACTTATGGAGAAGATAGAGGATGTGTATTCCTTGTAGGACATTCAGAATATACGCGTTCCTTATAAGGGTTTGGGCCGATGAACTAGTGGATCCATCTCTCGTGTATGTCGAGTCCTTGACCCTTCTCGGGCCCTGGTCCGAGACTGAACGAAGCCCCAGAGTGCGAACCATTGACTTATCACCCCTTATAACAGGCCTCTCACTTGTGGGATGTGTTGGAAGTTAACCCAGAAACGGCGTGGATGAAATTCTGTATATAAGTTTGGTGGCCACTCCATATATTGCCAATTGGTTTTACGATGGAATCTCACTGGATTTGTGTGTTGTATCCGTTGGGCTTATATGCATGTTTGCATGTCTACACTCTCCCCATTTTACCCATAATGAGCTTCTTACTCAGCGGGCTTGTTCCTCCCGTCCGAGCTTCTAATAATATCATATAACGTGCGAACAAAACCTGAGAGGAATCTCATGAAACCAATTTTGGTATTAGATATCAGAATATTAGCAATGAGGAAATTTAGGTCGGCATTCTGTGTTGGTTGCTTTCTCTTCTTAGGGATAGAGGTTGAATTTGCGTCCACAACCAACCATTTGGGTCATACAAAGAACAATCCCAAAACTTTACTCACTGTTGTGCACTCATCATCCGTGACCCGTAACAAGTCATCTTCTACTAACACATCGACTATGGAAACCCTAACGAAACCCTTAGGAACTTTGCTTAATGATGTATTGCCATATTTGGATAGCAATTTCTATTTGCAATATGTTGGGGATGAGAATTAACCCCACCATCAACGTACAACTTGCAAGAAGAGGAAATCTAGGAGCATTTAAAATAAGTAGGCGGAATTAGATTTTCAAAATTTGTGAGTTTAATAATTGATAGATGGGAAAGCTCAATGATGTAAGGATTGATAGATTAGGAAATAAATCGATACATGAACGTACAAGATACAACGAATCTAGATTATAGAGAATATTCTAGAATAATCTAGGCTAATGGGTTAGGCCCACACTTACCAATATCTTCTTTTCAAACACCCCCTCAAATGAAATGTCGGATGAAGCGAGACATTGAGCTTGGACCTAAGGAGCTCGAATAATAGTCGCGTTAGCCCCTTGGTGAAAATGTCAGCAATCTGGAGAGAAGTAGGAACATGACAAACACAAATCTTTCCAGAAGTGACAAGTTCCCGAATAAAGTGATAATCAATGTTAATGTGCTTGGCTCGTTTATGAGCGACTGGATTCTGGGCAAGGAAGATAGCACTGTTGTTGTCACACAAGAACAGTGGTGGACGATGGAGTGGAAAATGAAGATCGCGAAGTAGATTAGACAACCAAACAACCTCGGTAGGCACATTAGCCAGAGCATGAGACTCAAATTCAGCACTGGAACGGGAGATAGTAGGCTGTTTCTTGGCACTCCAAGGGACTAAATTCCCTCCGAGGAATACAGCATACCCATAGGTGGAACGACGAGTCTCCAAGCAACGAGCCCAATCCGCATCTGAGTAACCAAGTACTTCTGAAGAAGTTAAGGAATTGAAAGTCAATCCATAATGTAGGGTGCCGCAAACATAACAAAGGATCCAAGTAACGGCAGTAAAGTGATCATCCTTGGGGTCTTGGAGATACTGACTGACCGAGTTCACAGTAAAAGCCAAGTCAGGACGAGTGATGGTGAGATACTGGAGAGCACCAACTAAGAATCGTTAAAGAGTAGGATTCACAAAAGGATCGCTAGTGCTTCTATAAAGATGAGAGAGTAGAACAAAAGGTGTCGAGACAGGGGCAACATCAATCATACCAGCCCGCCGAAGAATATCACGAATATATATGTAACACTTTATTTTATATATATACAAAACTTTATTATATATATATATCGCATAAAATGACTTTTGTTTGATTTAGATTTTTTAGTTCAATTAAATACATTTATACTTTTCAGTTCAATTAAATACATTTATATTTTAGTTGTTTAATTTTTTCAGTTAAATTAGATACATTTATATTTAAGTTGTTTTTTCTGAACACAAAAACATTACAATCATGGTAATTAACAAAACCATCAAACTTGAACAATTTGAATTAAACGGGGAGGATGGATTGGAGTGAGAGGAACGTAACCAAACTGTAGAAATCAGATCGAAATCGGATCATTGGTTGAACAGACGCGTCGAACGAGAGTCCAGACGATAAACAAGCGTCTGGGAATTTCTATTTTTATTCTCATCATGTTTCGCATTCTCTAAACGCGAAATAGATTTACCAGCGGGATGCCACCTCATTACCACCTCATTACCCAATTATTATCGAAAATTATCTATTTCGCATTTGCAGAATGCGAAATAGCCATGTTTCGCATTCTCCAAATGCGAAATACCCATTGTAAGAACACAATCCTCCATCACCCTATTACCCTCCAAAAATTCATTTTTCATCACAAAATAATAAAAAATTCCTTCGAGTCCACTTGGGATACTCCAAAATGAGTCGGATGCTGCTCTGCCAGAGTGTCTAGATGATCATGTGAAACCATCATCCCAACTGTGACATATCCAGAACTTGCATGTATGCCGATGAGTTAGTATTTGAACGAACTGGAGTGACACGTGGATACGACTCCTAGGCTGAATATTGGATTTCTCCATTCCCCATTTGAAATTCACGGCTCGACTGGGAATTCACGCCTACATTCTATCCATGAAATATTATAACTCGACCATTCTTTCGCCGCGAGTTGCAGGGATGGATTCACATACGAATACCCGTTATGTGTCTTTTGATATTGGAATCGAGTCAAACCCAAACATCCTTCCTCGGAAAGTCATACCAAAGCTTCATCGTTGAACGTTCACAACCTGTCTCCTCACGGTCCTAGTATTCAGTCGATTGAACTTCATAGCACATCCCACGTTCCCCAACCGAGTATCCCCAGCCAGTTGAAGCACAAATTCGAGTTCGTCTCGTGATCAGAGTAGCCTGTGCTCCACCACTGCCCCTTCGCTGGATAACGCTCAAAGCCACCGTACTCGTAATACCCATTCTTAACCCATCTCGACTGAGAATCGTCATCTCACTATTCACACATGGTCAGATTTTCATAATCTTCTTTCCGAAATTACTCTTCACCATTGACTTCATGAGCAAACTGCCACTCACTACCGTGGTCGCTGCCCAATCTCCGGTCTAATGGAATCGCATCGTCGTGAAACCCGCAGAAAATTTTCACCGTCGCTCTACTGATTCCCAAACTCTCTGATGATGGAATTGGCGAGTGTGACGGCTGTGGGTTTTCAGACTTTACGCCGGGGCTCATTTCCCAGGTAATCTCTGAATGAGCTCATCCAAATTATCCTCATCTCTCGATCGGCTTGAATCTCGAACTGCATTTCCATCCTTTCCACCAGCGTCCAAGGCGATTCCATGGATACCAACGCTGGGATCGTATTGCTTTGATACCATTTGCCAGCAGGGAACCCATTCTGGTGAGCGTAATTCTGTAATTCTATAACTACCCTAATCCTCCACTTTGACATTTTTGACCATTAATAACTTTAATTACATATAATTACAGATTTTAAATTTATATATTCAAAATTTATATGTTACGGAGAATCCAAAAGTGTATCATACGATGATATTAGCATTCACATACTATATGAAATTTATAGTCAAACATGAAAGAAAAAAGTTAGAAAAATTTGTGCCAAATACAATGAATCGGAGGGAGCATTTATTACACTATTCTTGTTTTTCACTTTCTTATATATGTCTATTATACCAACAAAATAACTAATAACAGTTAAATTATTGCCTTCTCTATTTTGCCCCCTACTCCTTTTTGGTGCCGCTTTGAGTTTTTGTTGCAATCCTCTAAGGCCCTGTTTGCTAGAGTTTATTTCTTGCTGAATTAAATTGAACTGAACTGAAAAAAAATAAAAAATACCGAACTCAACTGAAAAATATTTAAAAATATTCAATTGAACTGAAAAAAACAAAAAAAAACTGAACTGAAGTGAAAAATATTTAAAAATACTGAACTGAAGTGAAAAATATTTAAAAATACTTTTAGAACTGAAATATGTTGAATTGAACTGAAAAAATATAAATATACAGAACTTAACTAGAAAAATATATATATTTATTTATTTGAACTGAATTTTAAAAAATTAAATATAGTAAAAAAATTCATTATTGACAAATAAAATGAGCTGAATTGTACATAATTGAGTAGAATTGGAACATAATAAAGTGTATGTATTGAAATAATGACTTAATGCAACTAATTTTATCTAATCACATTTACTTATAACTACATTGAATTAAACTGAAGTAAAGTTTAATGTATTCAAGACAAGAACAACATGATTAAGTTAAACTGAAATTGATCATTATACACTTGCACATGATTGAAATGGACTTTATTATAATTATAATTAAATTGAACTGAACTGGTTCAAAAAATATTCAGAATATGATAGAACCATTAGCGTACAAAGGTTGTGATTAATGTCTGGAACCCGCACTTGATCACGAACTCGGCTCACAGACTGATCAGCAAAACAAAGCCTCGGATGTCCCGAGGGTAGACACTCCGACGCTCAAGTTAATGTGCGTAAGGCGTATTGTATGTAAGATAATAGATAGAGAGGTCTACCAAACCTTCGATTTTTATAAGGCTAACATCCGTAGATCGCCAAGATATGTAATTATGGTATGAATACAATTCTTATAGAGATAACAGTTGTATTACCATGTATAGAAGAAGTGTATATCGGACACGGTTGTATTACCATGTTTAAAGGAAGTGTATTCCTTTTAGGACATTCAGAATATACACATTCCTTATAAGGATTTGGATTGATGGACCTGTGGATCCATCCTCCGCGTAACTCGAGCCCACGACCCTTCTTGGGCCCTGGTCTGAGACTGAATGAGATCCAGAATACGAACCATGGACTTATCAGTAGCCCCAAGGTAGATTTTCAGAATTTCGAGGACTCCATCTCGAAGGCTGGATGAGAGGCTTGCTTCTCGAGGGAAAGCCAATATATTGAGGAAGGGAACCTCGGGGTGTTAAGATCGGACTGGTTCCTCAGGTTGACCCTTCTAAATATCTATCTTCAAGTTATTTCATATTCCATCAGGACACGTGGACGGTTGGATTTTAGCACCTCCTTTTAACTCTGAATTGACTGATACGTGTCATGCATCTACTCATTGTATCTTCTGGTGGTGAGAAAAGACCAACCTTCCAATTGGCTGCATCGTTTCGTGAGTCGAGGTAATTACTCGCTTAAATGCGCGTTAACTACTGGTAATATAACCAAGTAATTTTTCCTTGTGTTTACCATCAATCTTCATCCAAGCAATCTTGTATTTTAAATCTCAGAGAAAGTTCTTCTTCTTTTCAATCTTTGTGCTTCTTCATATACTTTCTTCCCCCCATTCTCTATATTGCTATGTCATCATCAAACTCCAGTGTTCCCCTTGCAATACAGAGAATGTTGCACCGGGCCTTGATGAAACAGAGGGTATAGATGTTGAAGAATGAGCCTCGACCGCCGATGATCTAAGGACAATGTTCCTGGAGGCGGATTCTGGGGAGTTGATGGAAGTGACTATCGCCTCTCCACTGCAAGTTGTGACAGCGGTGGCTGGTGAAGGTACCTCCGGGTCGGGTTTGGACCCAAATGCGGAGCCCCAAAGGGATAAATGGACTCCAGTCGATTGTGATGCGAGTGGCGTCACCAAGGTGGTCGATGAAAAGACGCTGCAGTATCTAAAGTCATGCAGGCTGTCGTACCCCATTGAGGCTGATCTGAGGCTCGAGGATGAACCTACCCAAGTTCAGGATCTGGTGAACCCCACTCGAGGGGTAATTTATTGGAGATTCCTGGAGGAGGGAATAAGTTTTCCTTTTCCCCCTATGTTCCGGGAGTTTTTGCAGCACCATCAGCTGCATCCTTGCTAGGTCCACTCCAATATGGTGGTACTGATTATGGCTGCAATATCCTGGTGTGCTCGGAAAGGATATGAGCTAAGTCTGGATTTATTCAGGAGCTTGTACAAGCTATTTTCTTTCAAAAAGCGCGAGCACATCACACTCACTTCACGGGGAGGCAAACCTTTCGTGTTTCCTGATAACAGCGGTGCGTGTGATGTCGACCGCCTGACTTTTGACTGGAGCAAGTATGAGGTCCCTGACTGGATTCCCAAGCCGAGGTGCCGTACCTCTCGACAAGGTCTTCAAGATTCCCGATCACCTACAGGGCATCGTTAAGGAGTATCTGAAAGAGAAGATTGCCCTCCAGAGAGGGGACTTTGTGCGGGGAGCTCACGGTTCTGTGTGGAAATGGCCTTCCATCACCTATTCTTACTTGCAGAAGGTCTCTTGGTCGAAATATTCCTCTAGCTTCTTGAAGCCAGGGCTGGTTTGGACCCTCCCTGATAAAATCTAGGGGGACAAGAAGGAGACCAGGAAATGGGGTGCGCGGAAGTCTCCTAGGGGCCATCGTGAATCCTCTTCAAGCCGGTCATCTTCAGGTACAATCTTGCATGTTACATTTTACTCATGTTGTATATTTCATACTATAACGTGCTGGTGTTCTTTTTTATGTAACAGGGTCTCCTCCGAAAAAGAAGGCCAAGAAGGGGAAGGCCGTCCTCAGGACGATAGAGGAGAAGGTAGAAAAGTCCGAGGAGGTGGAATCTGAGGAGAGGGAGTCCGAGGCTGAAGGGTGTTTGGATGATGACTCCGAGTTTGAAAAGGTGACCCCGTATGATGCTCATTTGAAGGAACTGGGGTGTTACTTAGGTCGGCCTGGAGAAGAGGATGCACAGACTTCCCAAAAGTCTTTTAGGAAGTATCCTTTTGCTTCCAAGGTAGTGATCTTCAATTCTTGTTTGCGATTTCTCGATGTCTCAAGTATCAAACTCTTATATATGTTATATTTGCAGCTGCTGAAAGGTCTGTCCAGGCTAGGAGGTCGGGCTACTGCTAAGATCAAGCGTCTGTACCACTCCGTTAGTGAGCTGCATGCCAGGTGTCAGGCTCTTGAGGCCATGGGCAAGGAGAAGGATGGTCAGATTAGGGCCTTGAAGGCGATCAGCTTGAGATGCCTCCTCCACCTGTCTCGGCACCACCAGATGTAGCTCAGCTGGAATGCAGGGTGAAGCAGCTTGAGGGCGAGAATAAGATCCTGCTGCAAGGGAGGGAGTTCCATGGGACCGAGCTAGAGGTTTACAAGGACTCCGTGGATGAGTTGACTAGGAAACGGTCCTTGGAGAAAGATCCCAAGGAACAGCAGCGACTTTTTAAGCTCTGAGGCACATTCATTGCTTGTGGCCCGAGTCGAACAGTCACCGGGAGGAGTATGAGAAATTATTCCGTCACTTCGAGCTTCATAAGAGCTTGAAAGTCGTTCTGAGGTTATGCCGATCTGATGAGGAGAGGAAGTTAATGACTAACTTTTTTTCTCATCCTGAGGCTTCTGATACGCTTGCAGCCTTGACTGCTAGTGGCTGGATTCCTGGGGCCGAGTTTTTTGATGCATTGGGTCCCTCCGAGAAGATAATGACATCAGGGGATTTATTAAGGCTTATTGAGGCCAAATGTCCTGATTTGTCTTTCCTTGGTGATGTGGTCTCCAGTCTATCCTCTAGCAAGGCGGATTAGTCTTAGCAGGTTTGCTACCTTACTTGCTGGCATCTCCTCATCAGCTTTGGGGTCTAGATCCAATCCCTTGAACATGGACTTAGGACTTATACCTTGGTCTCATGGTTTACTGGAAAGGAGGTTTGCCCCTATTCTATTGTTATAGGGGATAGGTTCGAGTAGGATGGGCTACATCCTTTACGAAGCTGATATACTCCGGGATAAGGTCTTCACAGTTGTCCATGATGAAGGCTCCGCCGACATACAGTTTGATGTTGTTCGGATTCTTCCCCGGGCTTGATTTGCCGCAGCAATTAGCGCCAAGTTCATGAGTTCTTACCTCTAATAAGGCCTTTAATGTCACAGCGTGCAGAAAAGTTGACAATAACCCATCTCTCGATCTTGCCAGGGTCACACTTGGTGAAGTCCTGGATAACCCAGTAGGGTATATTTAGAAGTATCATATTCTGATGTAGTGACACCTTTTATATGACCTTTATGTTGATTTCGAGGTTTTTCCTCTATGTATCCACTTGGAATTGTTTTAGAAGTATCATATTTTGATGTAATGACACTATATGAATTTCAACTTGAGGTTTTTCCTTTTTGTACTCCGATATGATTGATGTTCAAGAACGTCTGCCTGTTTTATTAGTCCGTAGACTTCAATCAAATACTCTTTTCAAGTATTTATCTCGGGTTCATCCCCTTTATTTCATTCAAATCGATTGGTACTTGAATTCTTCATTCAAACAGCGTATTTTAGATAAGCCTGCCAACCATATGCTTATTTGAAGCATACTTGTTTTGAGTGGCAATCAAATCTATACTTAGGATAACATTCCCCTTATTAGAAAAGGAATTTGTGATTTTCCAAAATAAAGATAGATGTATTTATAAATAAAATAAGTTCAATTTAAGCTCGTGGCTTTAAGAACAAAATAAAGAAAGTAATGGTTCGAGTTTTGCACCCGTTTATGCTAGAGCATAGTTGTCTCGGACCCTCGTCGTGAGGTTCTTTCTCGAGCTTCATCTTCCGTGATACTTTCGTAAGTTAATCACGTTCCATCTTCGTGGTATGGGTTCACCCTTCATTGTTTCCAAGAGGTAGCTTCCCCCTGGATGGGATTCTAGGATTCCATATGGACCTTCCCAATTCGGGGCTAGCTTCGCTTCCACCTCTTTCTTACTTTTTCCGTTTAACCTCATGACAAGGCCTCCATTAGCGAAGGTAGCCAAGAGAACCCTTTTGTCGTAATATCGCTTGACTCTTTCTTTTACCTTGGCCTCGTGGATAGTGCATTGGCTCTTTTTTCCTCGAGGAGGTCAAGGTCGAGACGAAGGTTTTCTTCATTGGCAATGCCATCTTCATCTTCTGGCTGTGAGGTACGAGCGGAGGGGATTCAAATTTTCACGGGGATAACCACCTCGGACCCATAGACTATACTATAAGGAGTTTCTCCGGTTTCTATAGATGGTGTCGTTCTATGGGCCCAGATCACACTCGGAAGTTCTCGGATCCAGTTCCTTTAGCTCCTTCTAGGCGCTTTTTGATGCCGTTTGCCAGGGTTCGATTCGTAACCTCTACCTGGCCGTTGACTTCTGGTGATATACCGAGGTGAGCTTTTGATGTATGCCATATTCCTCACATCATTTCTTGAAGGGGTTGTTAGCAAATTGTGAGCCGTTGTCAGCCAATATGTATCTCGGGATGCCGTAACGACACACAATATTTTCCAGCAGAAATTTATAACTGTTTTGCCCGTTATATTTGTCAAGGCTTCAGTTTCCACCCACTTCGAGAAATAATCAATGGCCACAATGAGGTACTTGAAGTTTCCAGGGGCTGTGGGAAAGGGTCCGACAAGGTCAATACCCCATCGGACGAATGACCAAGATTCTTGGATTGAGATCATGTTTTCTTGGGGTACATGAATCATCTTGGTAAATCTTTGACACTGGTGGCAGGAATCAATATATTTCTTGGAGTCTTCTAGCATGGTAGGCCAGCAATAACCCATTTGTAGGAGTTTGCGGGTAATGGTGCGTGGACCTTGATGACTACCACAAACGCCTTCGTGTGCTTTCCGCACCAAGTGCTCTGCATCGGAGGGCTCGAAACATTTAAGTAAGGGCTGAAGGTATCGTTTCTTGTATAAGCTGCCTTCGTGTATGACATACTTAGGGGCTTTAACTCGGACCTTGCGCGCTAAATGTTTTTCCTTCGGGAGGGTTCCCGTTTGTAGGTATTTGATGTAAGGGCTCATCCAGGTGTCCGAGATATCTATAGCCATGATGCTGCTTTCTTCATAACTCCTCTTTGCCAGGGTTTTCATCATCAATTACTGAGAGGAAAGTATGTTCAGGTCCGAGGAAGCAAGATTTCTTAGTGCATCAGCTTTGTGGTTGCCTTCCCGAGGGATGTGGTTCAATTCATAGTGTCGGAACTGATTTAGGAGAGGTCTAACTATCTCGAGGTACTTCTGGAGACTGTATTCTCGGGTCTCGTATTCACCATTGACCTGCTGTACCACAATTGTGAGTCGCTGAAGATCTCAAGGTCTTATACTTCGAGGTCCTTTACCAGTTTTAGCCCTGTTATGAGGGCTTCGTATTCAGCTTCATTATTGGTGGCTCGGAAGTCGAAGTGGAGAACATAAGTATGGTCTTTTCCCTCGGGGATGGTGAGTAGGACTCCAGCACCACTTCCCGCTGAGTTGGAGGATCCATCCACATATAGGCACAATTTTACGGTATCCATGACTGATTCTTGCTGGTTGATCTCCACTGGTTCGACTGACTCCATTATGAAATCAGATAAAGTTTGGCCTTTGATGGCCGTCCGAGACTTGTATTTTATATCATGCTCTCCCAATTCGATGGCCCACTTCATCATCCGTCCTGAAGTGTCGGGTTTCTGAAGGATTTGTCTGATTGGATAGGTTGTCAGAAGTACTATTGTATGTGCTTGGAAGTACGGCCGCTGCCGTCGAGAGGCATACACGAGAGCCAATATCAGGAGTTCGAGAGGGGTATATCTGGTCTCGGCCCTTGTAGGGCTCTGCTAACATAGTATATGGGGTGCTGTGACCCTTCATTTTCCTTAACCAATACAACGCCGATGGCTAGGTGGGAGACGGATATGTATAAGTAGAGAGTCTCCCCTGTCTAGTTTTGAAAGCATCGGCAGGTGTCAGAGGTGATCTTTGAGTGTTTGAAAGGCTTCTCCGCACTCGTGTGACCACTCAAATTGGTTGGCCTTCTTAAGGATGTTAAAGAAGGGCAAGTGCTTTTCAGCTCCTTTGGAGAGAAATCGACTAAGGGCCGTACGGAACCCTGTTAGCTTCTATACGTCCTTGACGGTTTTCGGGGGCTGCATATTTTGTAGGGCCTCTATCTTCTCGGGGTTAACCTCGATTCCCCGGTTGGATACCATGTATCCTTAAATTTTCCTGCTCTCACGCCAATGGTGCATTTGGCGGGATTAAGCTTTAGGTTGGATGCCCGCAATGTATCAAAGGTTTCCTTTAGATTTTCGAAGAATGCGTCATAGCTACGGCTCTTCGATATCTCTAAGTTGCGTCCTATTTGAGATTTTAACAACTTATCCACCAGTCGCTGGTAAGTGGCTCCCGCGTTCTTTAAACCAAAGGGCATCATTTTGTAGCAAAAGGTCCCTCTGTCAGTTATGAAGGAGGTCTTCTCCTTATCCTTCTCAGCCATAGGAATTTGGTGATATCCTTTGAAGGCGTCAAACAACGCTAGCACCTGATATCCAGTGATTGCTTCAACTAGACAATCTATCGAGGGCAAGGGGTAGCTATCTTTGGGACAACAATCGTTTAGGTTGGTGAAGTCGATGCACATTCTCCACTTCCCATCTGGTTTTTTGACCATTACCGGGTTAGCTATCTATTCGGGGTACTGTACTTACTCGATTATGTGGGCTTTGAGTAGCTTGTCTACTTCCTCTATGATTTCCTCAACTCGGTCTAGCGCAAAGATGCGTCGCTTCTGCTTTATAGGCTTCTGTGTTGGATTGATATTTAGATAGTGTTACGCCAAGCGAGCGGATACCCCTACCAGGTCATTAGTATCCCAAGGGAAGACATCGATATACTAGTTGAGGAGATCTCGAAATTTGGTCTTTATCTCGGGGGGTAGAAGGGTTCCAATCTCGATGGTTCTTGATTCTCCGAGTTGCATCGGCTCGGACTCAGAGTACTTGGCAGGTTTTGGATTTTCCCTCTCTGGTTCTCTGATAGCTTGAATGGTGCAAACTCGAGCTAACTGTTGGTCACCTCAGACCATGGCTATCCCTTGATTTGTGGGGAATATCATTGCTTGATGGTATGGGGACCAGATGGCTTTTGCTCGGCACATCCACGGTCGTCCGAGGATGATATTGCACGGCGCCCTACAGCGGAGGGTTATACTCCGAGGACCGTCTTCAACTCACACCGGCAAGGTAATCTCTCCTAATGGGGTAACGGGATCGCCAGCGAATCCCGAGATTGGGTTTGTAGGTATGAGATTGCTCTTGCTTAATCCCAACTGCTTGTAACAGTTTGAGAAACATAATCTCCACCTCATTTCCTCCATCTACCAGAACTCTTTTAATCACGTTGTGATATATGGTAACCGCGATTACTAGAGGATCTGAATGGGGAAATTGGTTAGGAAGTGCATCCTCCGGCGAAAAGGCTACAGTCCCGTCCAGGTGAGATCTCTTGCTCTCCCATTCCTAGGGAGAGGCTTCTTCTGGCGTTCGGTGTACGCTGTTGATGCTCCTTCCTACTCCCTGGTTGGCGGCGGCGCTTGTCTCGTCGTGGTCGTGGAGGTGGTTGACATTGGTGCTTTTTACTCCTGTCGGGGCCGGAAAACGGATTCATGTGCTCCCACAAAAGTTTTCAGCCGGATCAGCCATGAGTCTAAAGGTCGTTTTAGATCAAGATCGACACACGGGTCCCACCGAGCGTGCCAAATTGATGGATGTCTTTAACCCGCACTTGATCACGAACCCGGCTCACAAACTAACCTGCAAGACAAAGCCCCGGGTGTCCCGAGGGTAGATACTCCGAAACTCAAGTTAGTATGTGCGTAAGGCGTATTGTATGTAAGATAAGAGATAGAGAGGTTTACCAAACCTCCGGTATTTATAAGGCTACAATCCGTAGATCG
This sequence comes from Sherardia arvensis, assembly GCA_948330725.1. Classification (NCBI taxonomy): domain Eukaryota; kingdom Viridiplantae; phylum Streptophyta; class Magnoliopsida; order Gentianales; family Rubiaceae; genus Sherardia; species Sherardia arvensis. Next base: position 21,932,752 of record OX415237.1, on the reverse strand, counting down.
CCAAGATATGTAATTATGGTATGAATACAACTCTTATAGAGATAACAGTTGTATTACCATGTATAGAAGAAGTGTATTTCTGGCACGGTTGTATTACCATGTTTAAAGGAAGTGTATTCCTTGTAGGACATTCAGAATATACGCATTCTTTATGAGAATTTGGATTGATGGACCCGTGGATCCATCCTCCGCGTAACTCGAGCCCTATGACCCTTCTCGGGCCCTGGTCCGAGACTGAATGAGGTCCAAAATACGAACCATGGACTTATCAGATTGCTCCATTTTGTCGTATTCACAAACAATGAACTTGTATACATCTAGTAAACAATAACTATGCCGAATTATAATTGAAGTTATTAAACATAGTAATTATACGTCTGAAATAAACTGAAATTCATCAAATCACATTTGTTCATAACCAAATAAAATGAACCGAATTAAACTGAATATAAACTGTACTGAACTGAAAAAACTGTAGTGATCTATTTTAAGGGCAATGCTATTTGTAGGTTGTATTTTACTTTTGCAATCCGTATTATTTCCATGTAAGAATAATACAGCCTCGATCAAGTGGCTAAAGTTTGAACAAGATAAATCAATAGGGACAATCTTGTCAGTTTCAATCAAAATACAGACTGCATTAGTAAAAGAAAACCTGCAAATAGGAATTCCGTAAAAATGTAGAAGAAATTTAATGAACTAAAAAATATAAAAAATATTCATCTGTATAGAACTGAACTTTCGAACTAAACTAAACTGAAAAAATAAAAAAAGATTGAACTATTGAAAATAATATATAAATGTACTGAACTGAACTGAAAAATAATAAAATATTGAACTGAACTGAAAATATTCAAAATTACTGAACTGAACTGAAAAATATTTAAAAATACTGAACTGAAATGAAAAATATTTAAAAATACTGAAATGAAATGAAATATATTTAAAAATACTGAACTGAACTGAAAAAAATAAAAAAATACTGAACTGAACTAAAAAATATTTAAAAATACTGAACTGAACAGAAAAAAATTAAAAATACTGAACAGAACTGAACTGCTTTACAGAAAACTCTGCCAAACAGGCTCTATTAGGTTTCTATTAGGTTTACATATAGATCTACAATTTTGTATAGAGATGTCTCTATATTCTTTTGAAAGCATCATGGTGCTTTTATGGACTTTTCCAACCATTTAAGACACTAAGGGCCTGTTTGCCAGAGTTTTTCTATAAAGCAGTTTAGTATATATATTTTTTTTCAGTTCAAATCAGTATTTTTAAATATTTTTCATTTCAGTTCAGTATTTTTTTTGTTTATTTTCAGTTCAGATGAGAATTTTTAAATATTTTTCTGTTCAGTTCAGTATTTTTTATTTTTTAAGTTCAGTTCAGTATTTTTAAATATTTTTCATTTCAGTTCAGTATTTTTTTTATTTATTTTCAGTTCAGATGAGAATTTTTAAATATTTTTCTGTTCAGTTCCGTATTTTTTATTTTTTTAAGTTCAGTTCAGTATTTTTAAATATGTTTCTGTCCAGTTCAGTATTTTTAAATTTTTTCAGTTCAGTATATTTATTTTTTCAGTTTAGTTCAATGTTTTATTTTTATTTTTTCATTTTAGTTCAGTTCGAAAAAATATTTTTAAATTTTTCAGTTCAGGTTAGTTCTTTTCAGATAAATATTTTATATATTTTTTAGTTCAGTAAATGTCTTCTATATTTTTTATAATAGATTTCTACAGTTTTTACAGTTCATTTCAGTTTATATTCAGTTTGATTTGATGCAATTCAATTCAGTTCATTTAATGTGATTATGAACAAATGTGATTTGATGAATTTATGTTTCATTCAGTCGTATTATTACTACGTTCAATACATTCAATTATATTCAGTTCAATTAGCATTTACTAGATGAATACAATATCATTGTTTGTGGATACGACAAAATGGATCAATCTTTGTACGCTAGTGTTTCTATCATATTCTGAATATTTTTTGAACATGTTCAGTTGAATTTAATTAAAATTATTATAAAGTCTATTTCAATTATGTACAAGTGTATATTGATCAATTTCAGTTTTATTTAGTCACACTGTTATTGTCTTGAATACATTAAACTTACTTCAGTTGCATTCAATTTAGTTATAAGTAAATGTGATTTGATAAAATTAGTCGCATTAAGTCATTATTTCAATACATTACACTTTATTCTGTTCAATTTCTATTCAATTATGTACGATTCAGCTCATTTTATTTGTCAATAATGATTTTTTTACTATATTTAATTTTTTTTTTCAGTTCAGTTAAGTTCAATGTATTTTTATTTTTTCAGTTCAATTCAACATATTCTAGTTCAGTTCAATATATTTATATTTTTTCAGTTCAGTTCAGTATTTTATATTTTTCAGTTTAGTTCAATATATTCATATATTTTCAATTCAGTTCAGTATTTTTAATTATTTTTCAGTTCAGTTCAGTATTTTTTATTTTTTTCAGTTCAGTTCAGTATTTTTAAATATTTTTAAGTTCAGTTCAGTATTTTATAATTTTTTTCAGTTCAGTTCAGTATTTTTAAATATTTTTCAGTTCAGTTCAACATTTTTTTATTTTTTTCAGTTCAGCAAGAAATAAACTCTAGCAAACAGAGCTAATGGTTTGGGAAGGTTAGTACAATTTTTTCCCATTCCTTGAGTGGTTTAATCTTAAAAATAAGTGTAAGATTTTTTCTAAAATTCGAGAAGTACTTGAACATTTAAAAGAGCAACGAACTCATCAATAATAATAGAGCAATACTACTTGCAAGTTGTATTTTACTTTTGCAATTCGTATTATTTTCAGAAAAGACTAATACACCATCGATCAAGTGGTTAAATTTTGAACAAGATAAATCAATAAAGATAATTTTATCAATTTCAATCAAAATAAAGATTACATTAATAGAAGAAAACCTGCAAATAGGAATTCGTAATATTACCGAGGAAAAGGGTCTAATATAATAATCTGTGTACACTACACTAGTAAAGATGGAAGAAAAGACTTGGAATAAAATAGAGTAAATAAATCAACTCAAGATCGTCTTCTTTCCTGAATTTGAACCGGAAGGCCACCCCTTAGACTAGCTGTTAAGCCAGGCAGGAACTTAGGCCTTTGACTGGCAGCCAAATCATCAACTTTGAGCTCAAACTTCCTAAGCAAAGAAAGAGCAATGCTCTTCATCTCCACCAGTGCTATGTCCTTGCCTAAACAAACCCTAACTCCACCCTGAAACACTGGATACTTGAATGGACTTTGGGGGTTGAACACCCCGTCCCGCAGCCATCTGTGGGGCTTGAATTCAAGACAATCTTGGCCCCAGATGCTCTCCATCCGCCCCATCGCGTAAGGATGATACGTCACCCTCGTAGCCTTGCTCACAAACGTACCATCTGGCAGCACATCGTCTTCCTCGCAGAACTTGGAATCGAACTGAACCGGAGGGTAAAGCCTCATACTCTCGTACATAACCGCCTGCAGATAATGCATCTTCTGCAGCTGCTCATAGGTAGCAAGATGATCATCACCACCCATGATTCCATTCGATTCTTGTACAACATTCTCCACCACCTCGGGGTTGTTGGCGAGCAGCCAGAACAAGCAGGTCAAGGCTGAAGCCACCGTGTCACGCCCAGCTAACAGAAAGCTAACTACGATATCTCTCAAGTACTTGTCATCATCAATGGTGCCCATGAATCTCGACAGCAAATCGTTCTGCGACGAGAAACCCATCTTCCTTTTGTACCTGATGACCTCCATTGCTAGGGAATCCACCATCTTCACAGCTTGCTTGAGCTGCTTCTCGCTCCCTACGTTGAACAATCTCTTGAGCTTCCACACAAACGGCGATGGCGTCATCGCTCGCTGAGCTGAGAGGTTCGACGCGAGATCGAACGCTGTCGCCAGCTCGGAAACGGGGAGTGATAAATCCAGACACGCGGGGTCCACACCAAAGGAGAATTTGCAGATTGTGTCGAATGAAAACCGTCGCAACACATCCTGCAAGTCCAAGTTAGGTGCTGAAGAGAGGAGAGGAATAAGCCGAGACTTGATTTCAGATGTGACTATGTCGAAAGCGTAGGATCTTATTGAAACGCTTCCGAGCTCAAGGCTAGCCATTTTGCGCTGAAATTTCCATGAATCCCCGTCGACGTTGAATATTCCACGGCCGAGAAGATCTCCCAAGATGGCCGAAAACGGATTACCTTTGGGGAAATTCTCAAATTTCGTCTTTAAAATGTACTCAACGTTGGCTGGATTTGCAGTGATAACATTCCCGAGCACGTGAATGTGAATGGAGCCGGTTGGGCTTTTCTGAAGAAGATGAGAGTACCAGTCGCAGAGATTCTCGAACTCGCTAGCCCAGCTCGACCTCAAGTAGTTCTTGCAGGTTTCGCAGTTGCACCACGGTTTGTATCTCAGGAACAAGGCCAAGAAAGAGAGCAGAGAGAAAAAGACCATGAATCCGAAGAAAAGCAAGCAGATTCCAGCATGCAGGTTTTCCAAACCGCAGGGGAGGACGACGAAAAGAGCGGCCATGATGAAGCTGATGGGAATCAAACTAAAAGGATGGTTTTTCATCTTTGTGATGAGACGATGATCCATGTTTACTGGTGTATATGTATATATATTTGAAGAAGGAGAAGAAGTGAACAAGTCAGTAGGAAATTAATAACATATATATAAGGGATTAGTTGATAGGGAAATTAGGACAGGCTAGAGACAGTCAGATAACTGGGGACATGATTTAATTTGAAGGGACTTTTCCCAGTTGCGGTCCATTATTATCAACTAATTAAAGTGTACACACGAGTTGGACTCGGTACGCAGAATACGGCACGACAAACACGTGCGTGAACTGTGTTGTGTAGACGGCCGCAAATTCATATTCATCACGTGCTCCTTTCATTCTTAATTATCAAAATACTCACTATACCAAACAGCAAATAAATATGCGTGAATTTGTTCTCTGGTAGGAAGCATATTACATATGCACTGGCGTAACGGTCTGTCGATCATGGTCTTTTTTGTCATTATATTACTCTCCTTATCGCTACGGCTTATATTAAAATTATATGATCTGGACCTCTGGCTAGTATGAATTCTAACTAATGACTTAGTTCCAGAAAATTATATTTTAATTAGTCTTTTTTATGGATAAATGTACGCTTTCTATTTTTAGTTTTTAAATGTTTAAAATGTGTCATGGGTAGCAAGCACAAGTTCAGTTCAGCACCATGCTACTTGAGCTATATAGTCCAATCAGGTTTTTGTTTCTTATTACTTTTCCTCTTCTCTAGCTCAAGTTATTTCCTATATTATCCATATTTGTGCTATAGTGCTACCGTTCTATGCTTAATTATTTCGAATTTTTTTATATAATCAAACTTGTATTACTTAATTAAAGAGAACAATACATTTTACATTTGTTGGTTGTCCTAATATGTTCATGTACTACTATTTCTCTAGTTACTTTCTAAACTATTACACACCAGTGGAATTGGAGGGTAGCGCGGCGGGGAAATGAAAACTTATTTTTTCCATTGTGCTTTGGATTTACGAAATCGAAAACCGTCCGCCAAAAGAAGCCAAAAATAGGCTTGCCGTTGCTTTACGTGAAGGACAACGGGTAATGGATTTCCCGCCGTGAATTATGATAAATGACGGTCACAATTAATGCACGGCGGGAAGGTTTTAGGCCGATGTCGGAAATGTACCTAAACTTTGGTCGTGGCGCTTGCAAAGCACGTGCCAGTATTTCTGATTTTATATATATGCTACCGTTTCCTTTCCGAAATCGTAAATAAGCCAAAGAATTGCTCTAAGAATAAGAGTCATTAATTACGATGTCGGAGAACATTCGCATATTGTAGAAGTAAAATATACGGTGTATATCCGAACTCGTAATCCGGCCAGAAAAGGGATTACGAAATCGGAAACCGACCGGTTGGAAGGTCGTTTAAAATGTTGTTCTGCATATTTTGTTGCGGAGAAAGTTGAGAAAAGTGGGATAACCTTGGCTGTGTGCAATCCTAGAAGTTTGAATCGTTAAGATATTTCATCTCATCTTTAAATCTTCCGTTGTTAAATTGTGCAATCGATCTTATATCTATGTTAGGAATGTTAGGTATTTTTTTTTCTTGTTATCAATTGCATGTGGAGTTTACATTGACATGCATGGTTTTGATGTAGAGAACTTGAAAATGTTGTTATTCAATGAATGGGCTTTGTTAATTAATTGCTCCAAAAATTGTCAGAACCGCATCCTTTATGCATTTAGCTCCAATCTCTTCCATCAACCAAATCTACATAGAAAACACACCTAAAGTGCATGATAAGTCCATGGTTCGTATTCGGGCCTCATTCATACTCGGACCAGGGCCCGAGAAGGGTCGTGGGCTCGAGATACAAGGAGGATAGATCCACAGGTCCATCAATCATAATCCTTACAAGAAATGCGTATATTATGAATGTTCTACAAGGAATATACATCCTCTCAAAGATGGTAATACAACCATCCTAAATATGTTAACACAACCATGTCCGAAATATACTTCTATTATACATGGTAATACAACTACTATTCCATAAGAGTTGTATTCATACCATAAATACATATCTTGGTGATCTACGGATTGTAGCCATATAAATACCCTAAAGGTTTGGTAGACCTCTTCATCTAATCTCATACTTTATACTTTACGCCTTAAGCAATATACTGACTTGAGCGTCGAGTGTCTACCCTCGGGACACCCGGGGCTTTGTTTTGCAGATCAATTCGAGAGCCTGATTCATCGTCGAAGTGTTGGTGTCCGGCATACATCAATTTGGCACGCCCGGTGGGACACCACACCCATTGACGACGTCGCCGAACCTTGTTTCTGATATGGTCTAGGGCACTTAAAGAACAAATCCTCCAACAACATGTCTGACGCTGAGCAGCCCAGACGAAGTGCCCGAGTACTAGGGCAAAATCCGGAGGAGAATCCAGAAGCAGAGCAACCCCCCAAGGAAGAGGACGAGGACGAGGACGCGGTCGACACGGAGGATCTCGTACGCGCTCCACCTCTGAATCGCCATCAAGCTCTATCGTGGGGGCAGGAAACTCCAACGTTCCAAACTCCTTCGGTCCAAACCCTATCGTATACAGAGCACCCTCCTCCGGTCCAAATCCTGCTGCATCCGGAATGCCACCTTCTGGATCGAATTCTGTTGGATCTAAAGCACCGAACTCAGGACAGAGAGTCTCGATCTAGACGGACATGAACTACAACGAACAAGTCAACAACTCAAACGGCCTCGACCGAGAGAATGGGCTTGGATACAGTGGATCTGATTCGATCTTTTCCGTAAAAGAACAAGCATAAAGGGATCGACAAATCCTCGCAGAAGGACGGAAGGAGGAGGAAAGACAAAGACGTCTTAGGGAAACCTTAAACCAGACTATACGACATAACCCGCCAGGCTCTGAGCCACCCTATATCAACCTTGACTCGGACACTGATGAGGGACTTACATTCCCAATATCCATATTTCGTTGCATCTCTGATAAACTCAAGTCAACAACTCTATGCACAGACGCATGAAGCCCCCAATCGAGTGTCTATCTCAGGAGCTCAAACAACACCACCTGCGGAGACTCCTAGATAATTTATCTAGGGGTCTACCACCCTATAATCCTCAGAGCAATCTGCCACCACCTCCTAATCCACCTAACTACCAGAAAGAAGGCGCCGGATTAAGCAGGGAGGAAGTGCAGAAGATGCGCATCAACAGCGTTGAAGAAGAGATTAGGCGCGAGAAAAGGGAACGAGCGCGGAACGGATGGCAAAACAGTGCCGATCGGCCCTTCACTCAAGATGGAGCCTACCCTACTCGAGGTAAATACGAGGTCGATCAAGAAATCACGCGTATCCTCGGACCCAGAGGATAGTCTGCTCGCTCTCCCTTCTCGCGACATATTGTGAATCTCCCCTTCACTGGCCACAAGAAGGTCCCAGAACAATTGCCCACAAGATGGCACCAGTGATCCTAGAGAGTTTCTCTCGGTCTTTTTCAAGACTCTGGAAACCAGGAATTTCCACGAGTTGGAAATATGCAAGATCGTCCCCAGTTATCTCCGAGGGAAAGCACAAACATGGTTTACTCAGACAAAATCAGAAAGTTTATTCGATTACTGGGATTTCGCTGAGTTTCTTCTCCACGCTTTTTTCCAGAAAAAGAAGTTTACCAACTCCCTCGGAGATTTGGGATATGTGGCCCGTCATGAAGGAGAGACTGTGATAGAACACTATCACAGATACATGGATCTAGCTACCGAGTGCTATGATCAAGATGAATGCCTCCTTATCAATATGTATCGTATGAGTATAAATGATGACACTTTGAGGATGAAGCTGGCAACAAAGAATCCAACAACCATTCAGCATCTCCAGGCCATGATGGAGAAATATGCCAGCAAAGCGAACGCCGTCACAGGCAAGAGACCCCTCGACTCCCATCTAGATAAAAAGGAACCCGGGATGAAGGTACCGAAGATAGAGAAGACTGAAAACGCCTCCAAACCTACCTTCGAGTCATACACTCCTCTGACTAGATCTCGGGCTGAGATTTTATCCATTCACAGGCACCTTTTAAGGTACCCACCTGCCATGAAGGAGTCACCCGAGCGCCAAAGGTCCCCAAAAGACTACCAATATCACCGAGATCGGGGGCATGGCACTGAGGAGTGTTATCAGCTCAAGAACGAGATCGAGAAGCTGATTCGTCAAGGAATCGTGCAGCAAATTGCACCTTCGATAGCCGGTGATAACCAGGGTTCCCAGAAGAGGTACATGGGAAAACCCTGGCAGAAGAAGAAGGATGGCTACCGCAACAATAACAATAATAATAACAACCAAGGTGGCGGAGGTAACAATCCTCAAGATCCTCCTCCACCACCGCCAAATGGAGCCAACCGGGTCATCAACGGCATCAATGGCTATATTGGAGAAGCAATTTCCTTTACTAAGCTGAAGGATAGTGTGCGCGCCATACAACATACCGAGCCAGTCAACAAGAGGCTTCGTCCCGAGGAAACCATTACTTTCTCGGGCGCGGATGTCGTACCAAATCAGATGCCTCACTCTGACCCTCTCATCATTTCGGCAACCATACAAGAATCCCTGGTGAAAAGAGTCTTCATAGACGACGGAAGCGGGGTAGAAGTAATGTTCCAAGATTTCTTCCAGAAACAAGGATTTACCAAAGATGACCTCAAACCTACGGGTTCGATCTCGGGGTTTACAGGAAATCCAGTAATACCTCTCGGGGAGATTACACTCCCAGTCACAGTAGCAGACGGGACAAAGAGCCTAACCCTTTACTGCACATTCGTGGTGGTCGACACTGTCACACCCTTCAACATTATCCTCGGCAGACCTTGGATGTGCCAGGCTAAAACCGTATGGTCTCCCTACCATCTGATGCTGAAATTTCCGACACCACAAACAGTAGCTTCAATCAAAGGAGATCAAGGAGTGGCGCGTTCTTGCATGATCACGGCTATCCGTGATGCCAGAAAAGTGAGTAACATCTCGGCCATCAACACTATCCTAGGAGATCTGGTCCCCGATCCCGACCTCGAACAACCTATGGTGTTTCACTTCGAGGAAGAGGCCTACGACGAGATCACTGCACTATGGCACAAACGACGCCACCAAACCTTCTAAGTGGGAGAACTGGTAATGCCAGTTGGCCCGTGGTGCACTAACAAGCTAGGAGGAGCGCTGGAGCCAAGGACGAAATGACCATATAAAGTCTACGCAGCACAATCCGGTGGATTCTACCTCTTGCAAACACGCGAAGGAGAGCACTTGGACCCTGTCATCATGGCACCCTTCCTACGCAAGTACCTCGGAGCTAAAACTAAGTAGATATTCTCCAACTAAGGAGAAACTACTTCAATAAGGCCTACAGGCCAAGCTTCTTTTCTATTCATCTTTTAATTTTTTCATACCCGAGCTCTCAAACTCGGGTTTGTCTTTAATAATTTTACCGAATTCTCAAGTTCGAAGAATACAATTTCTTTTCAATATATATCTTTTATTTTATTTTGAAAGCAGTCAACATTCTCTAATACAAAGAGACACTATGCCTTAGAAAGCATAAGTAAAGACTGCTGCCTAAGATTTATACGCTTATAAGCGTGTGATTGATGCTCATCTAATATGAGCTATTTGCACTACGTGTCCGAACCACAATCACCTTAGGCCAAAATAAAATAATATACTTACAAAAGGTATATGGTTAACACCAACACAATATGAGTCACAAAAACTCACAAAGTTTGGAACTCGACTCTTTTCGTGATACACCTAGTAAAGGTATACGTCACTATTTATTCCGGCTATTCATAAGCCTAAGAGTCAATCTTCTCAAGGATTGCAGTATAAAGACCTTTATAAAGGCAAAATCAAAAAGTGTTATTACACTAAAAAAAAAACTTCTTACACCTCGTGAAAATCTTTAAATACAGGGGTACGACCTCGACCGCGAGAAGAACTAGAGGCACGACCTCGACCACTTTGGAGGCCTCGGTCCCAATTACTTTCTTCTGCCACCCTCATCAACTGAGAGGGAGTAGAAGATCCCCTTCTATTTCCTATAATTACAGGTCGAGCAGGAGAGTCAATTGAGCCACGAGCTCTAGGAGTAGGTGGCGCCTCTCTGCTCCTTCCACATGGAATCCCTCGAGATATACCACCTCGGACATGAGACCTTATCAATGGTCCTGAATACGGGACTGAAAAAGGCCCACCTATCTCCCTACTTGAAGATCCTGAAGGTGTGATTAACACACCTTGAGCTTCTAGTTCCTTTATTTGGAACCTGCAAGCATTCAGCTCGGCCTGACACATCCTCGAGTCATATATGATGGAGGCAATATTATGATTCACGGTGATATTTTCATCCTGAAGGGTAGAGATACGAAGGTCCTTCTCGTGACTCCCACCCTTGATCTTCATTAAGTCGCTCCTGGCTTTCCTATATTCTTGGTCACAGTCCTTATTGGCGGCCAAGGCTTTTATGTATTCATCTTCTAGGTCCTTATACATCGTCTGAAGATCGCTCAGCTGCTGGTTCAGCTCAGTTCTCCGCTCCAGAGCTTCCTTGAGCCCACCGCGAAGACTCTCACATTCTTCTCGCACGATGCTAAAACAGCCCTTGGAGTCATCCAAATCTTCCTCCAGCTCCTTGTTGTTTTGAAGGATAGCTTCACACTGAACCTGCAATTCAGCACAAGCAGCTAAGCAACACTGGACATAAAGGAAGACATGGAATTATTAAATTCATGAAAGAAATATATTATTCGAGGTACAAGGATACCAAAAAACTGAGTGAAAGGAGAAATTCCTAAATAAAGAGAAAAGGTTCTAAGGAATTACAATCTTGGGTTCCCTATCTCGAGTCCCAGGGTTCTCAGTTGAAGTCTCTGCAACCGGCTTCTCCACCAAGTATGCCAATTCAGGATACAGGCTGCATAACTTCTCCTAAAATTCCTCAAGAGTTAATTCCTTCTTCAAGGATTCCAGACTAGTCAATAAACTAGTCTTAAACCCCCCAATCTGGCTAAACTCTGCTCGAAACTTCCTCAGATCCTCTGGTACTTCCGGCCAAGTATAAGCAGGAGCCAACCATCCCTGAATCTCCTCGCTGAGGACTCCCTGAAGATGAGCCCACATCTCTGAAAGCTCGGACTTATGGTGGAAGTCGCCATACTTTTGGCGATGGGCCTCCATCTCTGGACAGTTAAGGCAGAAATCTATTATTATCCGGACTAGCCGCCTTTGACAAGTAGGATCAGCATATCGGTCTCTTTCAACTTCTACCAAGGCCATCCTCCTCTTCAGCTCATGGAAAGAACCATCGTTCAACCTCTTCTCCTTCTTCAAAGACCGGTTCTACTTTTCCAAGGCCTCTCTCTTGGTCCTCTCTTGTGCCACCTCATTCTGTAGACATCTTACCATATCAGAAGGCTCATTGGATCTCTTGGAAATCTCTTCCTTCAACAGCTCCAACTCAGATGCCTGTTCTTGGAAGCGGCTATACAGTGTCCGAATGGAGTCGTACATATGCTTCACATGATTTAGAGATTGTGAAAGAAAAGAAAGATAGTTAGATAAATACACCTCCAGTTCTGTTAAGAGCTAAGTTGATCATACCTGGCTAATCTCAGGACATCCTGGAACCATCTCGATCTGGACCTCAGGAGGAGGGGGTGACACATACTTCTCAAATTCTTCTAGTGGTCCGAGTTCGAGCCTTGGCCTTTTTGAAGAATTGTAAGCAGAGCCCCCTGAGGTCTCCAAATCCCTCTTTTTATCGCTATTGTTCGGCTGTCCTCTCGACTGTAACAATTGAGCCAACAAGTTCGCTGCTCTTTTGTCCTTGGGAGCACCCACTGCAGCACAAGAGGAATGGAATTAGCACCGGAATAAATAAAATAATATATGCGAGAATGATTAACCATATCAGACACTATTACAGAAGTTAAAGACTATTCATCCTTGGTCCTACCACACAAGGCTTGCGGAGAGTCAGAAGACCGAAGCATCTCTTTTCTCGGACATCGGACTATGGCAGAGCCCTCATCCTCTTCCTCTTCTGATAGATCTAGAGCCACCGAAAAAATGGGCAATTTGCCTCCTCAATCACCTTCTTGGGACCTTGAACCAATCTTTGGAACCGACGCCCACGTCGAGCATCCTTCATTAGACCTGAGATTTCCCTATCTACTTCTTTCTCGGATATCTCTTCTCGGGCATTTCTCTCTTCTAGTGCCCTATAGGCCTGCAAAGCCTTAGCTGCACCAACTGGATCCTGTTCCATAGACAGAAGGGTTTCGTACCATTCAATCTCAACGCCCTTTGGCTGATCAAAATGCGTCAACCTCAAGTAGCTGCAATTTTGAAGAGTTCGGCCAGGTAGTTGATTCAACCAACTATATGTCTCAACAGGCCACTGCCAACCCATTTGGTGATCTCTTGATACAAACTCACCCTTCTCTAAGTTTGATCCTATCTCTCACCAACTCCCCAACTATATTTAGCAGTTTACAGGAAGACTCAACTTCATGCCAGATCTCATTCTTGATCTCCTTGTTCCAACGAGGAACTTCATACTTTGTCCGATCAAAGGTTAGTTTTACCTTATCCCATTTCCCGAACTTCACAGGAAGCACAAAAAGCTTACCTAAGGAAGTATCCCGAGAAGTCAAAGTCACAATTTGTTTAACAACGGATACCTTATAAATGGTCCGCAACAAGGCAAGACTGGGACTATAACCTTTACGGGCACACCAAGTTATCAAGGCCAAAATGATTACTATCACATTGGCATGTAGCTGCCCTGGATGCACCTTATAACACTGTAGGAATCATTCAACAGTGGGGGAAAAGGGAAGGCTAATCCATGCTGCAGAAATCTACCATATATGACCCCCCGGGTCGGAGTTACTAACTCGAAGCCAGACTTATTTTCCCCAAAGTACATGAGATTAGCATCTTGGGGAATTGAAAAGGGACAACCTTCAATGAAGATAGCAGCGTCAGCGCGTGCTTTATCCTCATTCACATAATTTTTACCACTGCCTTCACCATCCATGGATATTCTACCGCCGGATGCATGCACTACCATGGGGCTATTTCCCTCCATCTGAGCCCTCCGGCCATCGCCCTCAACCTCTTCTCTTCCTCAGAGGTTTTCTTCTTCAGAATTATAGGTTTTTTCCCACTCGCTACCTCGGCTCTGCGACGGTCACGGGAGCTACTCTCCTCGACCTGAGTGTGTACATACTCTCCCAAATCATGATGGGGGATGGAAATTGTTTTATTACCATTATTCATGATTACAAAGAGTATGGGGGGAATACACACACAGAGACAAAAGGAAAAAACAGACACAAGAAAATGTGCAGAGAAAGAAGATAGCACTTACTGATAATGGAAGCAGAAAGCAGAAATTTGGGGCTTCAGAAATTGATGAAGTGCTGATGCGTCTTCTAAAACTTGGAAAGAAAAAATTTTCAAATAAGAGAAGACAATGGGAATGATTTGGGAGATTTAATCCAAACCCATACAGCATTAAAGACGATTAATTATCTCGATTCTGGTTCCGATGCAAGTAAATGGGACAGACCGTCTCTACTTACCAATGACTACACGACACGTGTATCTACCATCTGGATTTCAAAGGAAGCTAATCTCAGCCGTCCATATATTTGATGGAATACTTAAGAACTTTAAGCTAGATATTCAGAAGGGTAAGCACGAAAGGACAGTCCTAGAAGGACACCCCGAGCTTAGCACCCCGAGTTATTCTCCCTCGAAGTATTGGTCTTCCCTCGAGAAACAGGTCTCTCCTTCAAACCTTCGAGATGGAGCACTCTAAGTTCTGAAGATCTACCTTGGGGCTACTGATAAGTCCATGGTTCATATTCGGGCCTCATTCATACTCGGACCAGGGCCCGAGAAGGGTCGTGGGCTCGAGATACGCAAAGGATGGATCCACAGGTCCATCAATCCTAATCCTTACAAGGAATGCGTATATTATGAATGTTCTATAAGGAATATACATCCTCTCAAAGATGGTAATACAACCATCCTAAATATGGTAACACAACCATGTCCGAAATATACTTCTATTATACATGGTAATACAATTACTATTCCATAAGAGTTGTATTCATACTATAAATACATATCTTGGTGATCTACGGATTGTAGACATATAAATACCCTAAAGGTTTGGTAGACCTCTTCATCTAATCTCATACTTTATACTTTACGCCTTAAGCAATATACTGACTTGAGCGTCGGAGTGTCTACCCTCGGGACACCCGGGGCTTTGTTTTGCAGATCAGTTCGAGAGCCTGGTTCGTCGTCGAAGTGTTGGTGTCTGGCATACATCAGTGCACATTAATCTCGTAAAAGCACAATATTAAACCCTGAATAAACAACATATAATCATCACATCAGGTGTTTATTTGTAGAGTGGCACGTCGCAATGGAACGGTCTAGAATTATACAAGAGAATATAATAGGATTTTGCGGGAATATTTGAATCTCGTAAAAGAGTTTGTGGATGTTTACAGTGAGTATGCAAGAGTAAAGAATGAGCACTAATCCGATGCCCTTGTAGAGATTGTAAGAATGATGTGTGTTTGAGTGTGCATGATTTAAAGTCCCACTTGATTGTGAGAGGATTTTCAAGAGCGTATACTAGGTGGACATTACATGGCGAGGCTCGTACTGTCGTCGCAGAAAACCAAGTTTTGATTGAAGAGGAGAGTGTTAATGGTGATAAGGATCGTGATTTTGAATATGATGATTTGGCGGAAGATGTGGCCATGCATTTCAAAGGTAGACCTGAGGTGTTGGAGGTGATGTATGAAGATAAAAAGACTCTGTTGTATGAAGGAGCTAGGCACACTATTCTCAGTTCTGCGTTTATAATTATGAATTTGAAAGCGAAACATGGTTTGACAGAGAAAGCAATGACGGAATTGTTGGATTTGTTGAAGGAGTTACTTCCAAATGATAGTTTGTTGCGAAAAAATTCCTATGCCGCAAAGAAAATTATTTGTCCTATGGGATTGGAATTGGAAAAAATTCATGCATGCCCTAATGCTTGTATGTTATACAGGGGCGAAGATGCTGAAAGGGAAACATGTCACGTTTGCAACGAGTCTAGGTATATGAAACGGTCCAGGTCAACAGGTGTTTGTGCAGAGACGGTGCCTAGGTCAAAGAAAAGGACTCCTGCTAAAGTTGTGTGGTACCTCCACATCATTCCTAGCTAGGTTGAGGCGTTTATTCGCTAATAATGAAGATGCGAAAAATTTAACTTGGCATGCAGATAGGAATATGCCCAATGATGATGTGATACGACATACCTCTGATGGTGATCAGTGGAAGCATATTGATGAGTTGTACCCTGAATTTGGTAATGAGCCTCGTAATATGCGATTAGATTTGTCGACTGATGGTATGAATCCTTTTGCAGATCTGAGCAGCACTCACAGTTCTTGGCCCGTGATGGTTGTGATTTACAATTTACCACCTTGGTTAACTATGAAGCGTAAGTACGTGCTGCTATCACTTATGATCTCAGGTCCAAAACAACCATGTAACGACATTGATGTTTATCTTGCTCCGCTTATCGAAGATCTGAGGAAGTTGTAGTATTTTGATAACTGGACTTATGATGAATAACTCCACTTCTAAGTTCTCATAACCATCATGATAAGCTGCTTGGATTCCCACTGATCATAAGGCCAATGCTTCTGCTTCCAAACTGCTAGCTGCTTCCACCATTTGAGCTCTTGCCAATAGAATGCATCCACTACTATCTCTTATAGCAATTCCCGCACCTGCTTTTCCATTTGCCTGAAAGGAACCATCCATATTTAGTTAAAAAAACCTTGTGCAGGTAATGTCCAATGCACCAATATGATTCGTCTTGGTGGAACACTGCTTCCAGTTGTAGTCCAGAACTTAGCACGAGGTGTGAATATAGACTGCATTATGTCCTTTATCTGTCTGATCAAAACTGTTCTGTTAAAAGAGACATGATCATAAATATAATTTGTCCTTGCACACCAAATATACCAAATAATTACCACATGAAGTATTCGATATATTCATCTTAAAAGATGAACCATCAATAAAATTCTAGTAGTAATATAATTTATCCCATAAGGATTCGCAATTCTGATCTACCAAATCATAGCTTCTACTAACATCTCCCCACACATATTGAATGAATGTGCAACTTTTAAAACAGTGATGCAATTCATCAGAGTGAGAGAGGACCTGGGTGAAGATTGGAACCGCCATCTTCAGGATCGTGCAACAATCCTTTAGAAGATCAGCTTAATGAACCACTAATTGTAGCTAGTCCACCCTTTTTCACAACACCCACGGACGCGGGAAGTGGGGGTGAGACTTCTACTCCCAAAAACGTTAGTCAAAATGTTCTTTCATACCAATAATTTGATATATTTTTTTCAATTTTCTACAATTAGATGTTTTCAATTTCCGACAAATAATTTTGTGTGAAATGATATGGAAATTCCTCTTACAATTTCAATTTCTAGGTAGATTGTCCATGCAATTTGTACATCGATGTGAGTACCATCCACCCCCTAAATTAGTAGCGATTGGAAATTATGAGGAGGCCATTTAATTGCACCTAGGAAAAAACATTCCAATAGGCTTGGTTAAGGTGTCTATAACAAAAGCGATATGTGGTGATGCCCCCGTCCCGATTCAAAGAGGCCCACCTAAACTGGTTAGCAAATCGAAGGGAGAAATTCTCTTGTGGCCTAGGAGATTAATACAAATTCAAAGTAAAGGTGACAAGGAACCACAAAATCCATGCCCACCGACTAGAAATGTCAAATCCAAGGTGAAAACCACAATTCCATCTCCTTCACCTCCATTTGAAGATAGCCAACCTCCAACGTCACTCCACCTATTTTTTGACAAGTTGTCAAAACATCCTAAAACTTTCCCGCACCAAAATCAATTTTTGGTGTGGAAATATTAGTTTTACTATGTAAGCAAGAATTTGACGATTTATGGCGACATCAAAAGCTACTCTCTACGACAATGTCCCTCATTCAACTGTAAGTTTTAGTTTTCCTAGAATAAATATTTTATATTTCAACTATACGACTAGTTAGTAACACTATCTCTACAGTTTATTATAGGCAATTGCATCATTTGGCACAACTTTGTTTCATGGCATTTCTCGGCTTCATATGCCCCGACTTTGTACAAGTAGGGAGCCACTCGAAAGAGGAAAGGCTAGCTTATTTAAAGGTTTCCTTAGGAGATCGAACAAAGTACTTGTTCATTTGTCCATACCTTGAAAAGTAAGTAACATTTAAATATTATAATCATCTTTTGGGTTACCTAACTTTCATGATTCCATCAACGCATACTCATGTTCAAATGTTGGTGTGGATTAGCGAACATTGGCGTTTAGTGACGATAAACATGACCTCTATAGAAGTCTATTTGATAGATCCCCTTCACCATCCTCCAATACATTCATTTAACGAGATTATAAAGGAAGCTGTGAATTTTGTAAATCCAAATTTATCCAAATTTAGGGTCTTCTTATTATTCCTCAAACTTGAACCTTATTAGTACCTAAATTGTGTATCTTTTGTTACTAATAGTACAAGGTCCAAGATAATGATTGGATATGTGATTACTACACGATGATGTTTGCATGGAGGTTGGTTGCACGTGCAACGCTTTCAAACTTTAACGTTAATAGGGTGAGCCTATTCTTCCATTCCTTATTTGATTTAATGTACATCCTTGTAGGTTAATTTGTTACTCACATGCTTTAATTTTTCAAATCGCAGATTTTCGACGATGACTGTGCCGCCTACGACATCCAAGAGTTGAAGACAGCAAGGGGTGCATTGGCAAACTTCATATTGAGTGAGCGCTTCATGCATAAAGCACCCAGCTACCGCGACAGAATTGTGATTCGTCGTACCTGCGTGATTTTTGATTATGCACTAAATAGTTTTATGAACTACTAGGTGTATACATTAGAAATTAAGCATTTTTGGCTCGTTACATCCAACATTCAAGGATTTTTTTCTTTATTATGGTTATTATATCTAATTTCTATTGAACGCTCATCAATCCCGGAATAAAATTTAAAAATTGTAATATTAATTCACTCGCTCCGACTTGTTTCCAGCTTCGGAAAGCAGAAGAAAGTCATACTACTTTTTCCGGATGGTGTACGAGTTCGGAATAATGCTGGTTTATTCATCATAAAAAAACAGTGGCAAGCCCGGCACCTCTCCGGCTAGTAAACTGAACATGAAAAATGGAGTCCAGCACCTACTATTACGAACACGGAAACATGCCGCTTCCTTATTTTACAACGTTGGGAACACTATCCGGAAATGAACCACGACAACTGTATCCGCCATCGTAAATAGGAGAAGAACATCAATGACGGACAACATTTACGATGTCGAAAAGTGATTTGAAGATCCAACATAATTCATCATTTACGAGCCCATATATCTAACCGGATAAGTCTTTACGGACAATGAATCTAAAATTGGATAGTTGTTCCGGAAATACTCTTCCGATATCGTAATGCATAAAACAAAAAAGTTTTCCGATTCCGTAATTATTTTTCACGATCAGTGATTAATATTTACGATATCATCAACATGAATACAAATCCAAACCTGAATCAATGTTTTCGACATCGTAAAAATTCTTCTTGGAAGAGTCCACATATTTCCGAAATCGGAAATAAATAGCACGGCGGGGAAAATCGCCGTCCTTCCTATGCTCCTACACTAGTGACATCCAAGAAATTATTCCTTCTAATTCCTTTCTTACCTTTCCGTGATCAACTCATCCAACAATCAGAGTGGTTTGGTTTTTGGATCATATCAAATGCACCAGCACCTGGTTATCTGAGATTATTCCTAGACGTGGAGATCTCGAACTCATAAAGTTCTAGAGATGGTGCAATCCATAATACGCACCCAACATTTCAGCATGAAAAGCTGAAGTTGCTTTGATTGTTAGTTCACTTGTGAGCTTTTCCAAACCTTGATCTGGTCTTCTTGTCAATGTCAAAGCCGTTGCTCCAGCACCCTTGGATTTTTCAAAAGCACCATCTGATTTCAACAACTAGGCTAATTCTAGCATCTGTATCTCTGAAGTGTTCTGGTTTCCCTGCACATGTAGTTGCAAATCTTCAATGTCTGGTGCAATATTTATGCTCTGCATAAGTTCAACTTCTTGTTGCGCTAGATAGTCCACCAAAATAGGCTCCATGTCAGTTTGATCAAATACTATATTGTTGCGAGCTTTCCAGATCTGCCATAAGATTGCTAAACATAAGTTGATGTCTATCTACTGTGGAGCTTTGTTCATCCATTCTTTTAGCACATGCATTCAAACACTCATCTGGAAGAAGTTGAAAGCCAAAACCTAATCTGGAACATCTCTTAACCCTTTGTGAGATGGGCACTTGAAGAATATGTGTGTTATGTCTTCTTCTGCTACTCCACATCTTAGACATACAGAGGAATCCGTGAATTTTCTACTCCTACTGTTCTTCTTTGTTGGTGGTGCATTCTAAGTTGCTTTCCATATACAAGTGAGCACCTTTTGTTGCAACTTAAATGACCAAAGACTACTCCACAAATTGGTAGGTGGTTGCATTGTGTCGGTATTTTGTTCAGAGAGAAACCTATACCTTTTACTCACTTTATGCTCTTTATTCTCAATTCCTTCCCATACTCTCATGTCCTCTCTTATGACCTGCTGCGGAATGTGCTTCTTTGCAATTTCTCCGAGGACTTATTTTGTGAATATTGCTTTCATCAGAGGCATTCTCCAGCACCTGTTTGCATCTATCAAATCCTATACTCTCATGTATGTGTGTTGTACCACAAAGTGTTTTTCATGTAGTGGTATGCCTACTGATCAGCAAGACAAAACCCCGAGTGTCCCGGGGGTAGACACTCCGACGGTCAAGTTAGTAAACAGCTTAGAGAAGGTTTAAGTGCGTAAGGCGTATTGTATGTATTATGAGATAGAGAGGTCTACCAAAGCTTTGGTATTTATAGAGCTACTATCCGTAGATTGGTAAGATATGTAATTATGGTCAGGGGTATTCAAAAACCGGGTACCCGTAGAACCAGGTACCCGAACTTACGGGTAGTTAAAAATGCGGCCCGTGACCCGTCCCGGAATTACCGGGTACCCGTACAACAGGGTACCTCAATTATGCGGGCCGGATAACCGGGTACCTTATTTTATTTTATTACTTACAATAAGCTACAAAATGCATTTAATTATTGACTGATATTTATACTTTATCAGTTTAAAAGTCCAAAACTAACTAAATAATATTTAATATGAAAATATCAATATAATTATGAAATAATTATCATTTGAGGCAAGTTAGTGGATGTACTCCAATGTAGTGTGGGATGTGTTCGTGTGCCTATGTTAAGTGGCGGATCCAGAATTTTACCTACAAGGGAGCCGGATTAATCATAAATTTGAGTTCGAAAGAACTAACGAAATTATAAAGAAACGTTATAGTAAAGTAATTTATTTAGAGATAAAAGAATCATCCATATAAAAGACCAACTATCTTATAATTGTTCAAATCCCGATTGAAATCAAATTACAAAAATCAAATCCTAATGGCATTAGTATATCTTATTACTAATATGTTATAAGATTAAGAAAATATTACTAATATTCTTTAAAAGAATTACTAATATGATATCTTATAAGAATTATAAATAAATAAAATAAAAACTAAATGCTAATAGAAAACTAACATAATGTGTGGTTCCTAATGGTGGTTTACTACTTCTATTAGAAGTCTAATTTTAGTAAAGTTTTCTATTCTACTTACATAAATACACGTTGTTTAAAAAAGAGAGGTTATCATATTTTTTTACAAAATACTATTTAATGGAACAATAATACTATAAATAGCCTACTTCGTAGAAAAATCACGGGGTGAGCCCGACCCCTTTTAGAGCTCCCCATAATCCACCCCTGCTTGTGTTGAAGTAGAAATATCAAAGCAAAAGACTAAATGGTTGGAGAGGTGGACTGAAAATCTAAGAGGTCGAGTCTACTCAGGATGAATTATAAGTATTTAATTTAAAAAATATCAATATTAAAAGGTAAAATTATAACTAAGATTATGATTAATTAAATAAATGACATTCCGGGTACCCGAAAAATGACATTTATGTGACCCGGACCCGGACACGGTAATTTTCGAAATTAACAGGCCGGTTACCCGTCCCTATAATACAAGAAAGTATTCGGTTATTTTATCCTGGGTCGACGGGCCAACTGGTCGGGTAGGTGGGGACGGGTATTTTTGAACACCCCGAATTATGGTATGAAAACAACTCTTATGGAGATAACATTTGTATTACCATGTATAGAAGAAGTATATTTAGGACACGGTTGTATTATCATGTTTAAAGGAGGTGTATTCATTGTAGGACATTCAGGATATATGCATTCCTTAAAAGGATTTGGGCCGATGGACCCGTGGATCCATCTCCCGCGTATCTCGGGCCCTGGTCCGAGACTGAATGAGGTCCTAGAATAAAAACCATGGACTTATCAAGAATGAGGGGAAAATATTATGTGGAAGATGAAGAAGAAATTTTTTGGTTTGAAAATGCAAATCAGAATGAAGTGTGGTGATAAAAGCAAAGGAAGGTTACTGGGGATACATAACCAGTAATTAAGATGCATTTAAGCAAAGTAATTACATTGACTCGCGAAACGATACAGGCAATTGGAAGGGTGGTTCTCCACCGCCAGATTATTCAATGAGCAGATGCCACGTGTCAAGCGTTAACGTGGAATTAAAGATGGAATTAAACTCAACCGTTCACGTGTCCTGATGGAATATGAAACAACTTGAAGATAGATATTCAGAAGGGTCAGCCCGAGAGATTAGTCCTAGAAGGGCACCCCGAGCTTCAGGCCCCGAGTTATCCTCCCTCGAGTTATTGGCCTTCCCTCGAGAAGTGAGCCTCTCATCAAGCCTTTGAGAGGAGTTCTCGAAATTCTGAAGATCTACCTTCTAAGATTGGGAGGAGTAAAGATGAAATGTTTCAGAACTTGAAGGATCGAATCTGTCAGAGGCTGGATGGATGCAATGAATGGTTCTTGCCAAAAGTTGGTAAAGAGCTATTGAAAAAATTGGTTCTACAAGCGATCCCGAGCTACTCTATGAGATGCTTCCTTATTCCAAGGAAATCATCGATGATATAAAATCCATGATTAGTAAGTTTTGGTGGGGTGGCAATGATGAGAAGCGGAAATACACTAGGCATCTTGATCTAGGATGTCTCGGGTGAAGTGCAAGGGAAAATTGAGATTCAGATATCTAAAGGCTTTTAATTTGGTCATGCTTGCCAAGTAAGGTTGGAGGATGCTTACATGTCCTACTAGTCTCCTTGCTAGAGTATACATGGACAAATACTTCTCAAATAATTCACTTTTCACAGCTAATTTGGGAAACTGGCTTTCTTGGGTGTGGAGAAGCATTCATAAAGGTTTCTAGATTCTGCAGTTGGGTTGCAGGAAACATGTAGGCTCTGGACACAGTTTTAACATTTGTCATGATCCATGGTTGCCTTGTAGTCAAAACTTTTACATTCGAGATTCTGCCCGCAATCGAGGTGAGTTAAGATTTGTCAGTGATCTTCTTGATCCGGATACATGTGGATGGCGTATGGATGCTCTTTCAATTTATTTTTAGCCCTGTGATGCTGATATTATACAGAGTATCCATTTGAATGATCTTGGCGGTCCTGACAGATGGAGTTGGCACTTTTCTAATTCTGGAAAATTCACGGCAAAGTCCCTTTATCACACGCTGGTTGAGCATCCACAATACCTCCAAAAACATCACATTCCACCTATGTCATCAGGAGATGCGACTTTCTGGAAATTGCTTTGGAAACTTCCCTAGTCGAATACTGCATTTTGCATGGCGTTTTGCTACAGACTATAGCCTTCTATGGAGAACCTCAGACGAAGAACCATGATTGTCTCTGATGTATGCCTGTTGTGTGGCCCCGGGGAATGCATATACGGTGCATTTGTTCTTCGCTTGCTCTTATGCTCGGTAAGTTTTCTTCACCTGCTCAAAAGACTAAGTTCATTTTTTTATCTAACATTGGTCAAAACGTTAATTTTTGTACCTAACATTCAAAGTGTTCGGAATGTGTATCTAACATTCTAATATTGTTCAAATTTTGTACCTAACATTCAAAATGTTCAAAAAGTGTACTTAACATTCCAATATTGCTCAATTTTTGTACCTAACATTCAAATTGTTCAGAATGTGTATCTAATATTCTAATATTGTTATATTTTTGTATCTAACATTCAAAGTGTTTAAAATGTATACCTAATAAACCAATATCGCTCAATGTTTGTATTTTGTATTCATTTAAAGTTGAAGCTGTTGTTTTTACTGTTTTATGCAACTCGGAGAAACAGGAATTGTCGAGGTTAGAACTTTCCTAACCCCCGAGATAAAGACCAAACTTCGAGATCTCCTTAACCAATATATAGATGGCTTCTCTTGGGATACCAATGACTTGGTAGGGGTATCCACTCGCTTGACGGAACATTAAACATCGATCCAGCGTAGAAGCCTATGAAGCAAAAGCGACACATCTTCGCCTTGGACCGAGTTGAGCCATCAGAGAGGAAGTAGACAAACTACTCAGAGCCCATATAATCGAGAAAGTACATTACTCCGAGTGGATAGCTAACCAAGTAATGGTGAAGAAACCAGACGGGAAGTGGAGAATGTGCATCGACTTCACCAATCTGAACGATTGCTGTCCCAAAGACAGCTATCCCCTGCCCTCGATAGACCGACTGGTCGAAGCAATCGCTGGATATCAGGTGCTAGCTTTCTTCGACGCCTTCAAAGGATATCACCAAATTCCTATGGCTGAGAAGGATAAGGAAAATACCTCCTTCATAACTAAAAGAGGGACTTTTTGTTACAAGATGTTGCCCTTTGGATTAAAAAACGCCGGAGCCAGTTACCAGTGACTGGTGTACAAGTTGTTCAAGTCTCAAATAGGACACAACCTAGAGATATACGTCGATGACATGGTAGTGAAGAGCCGCAGCTACGATGCATTATTCGACGAATTAAAGGAAACCTTTAATACCTTGCGGGCATCCAATCTAAAGCTCAGCCCCGCTAAATGTACCATTGGTGTTGGGATACATGGTATCCAATCGGGTAATCGAGGTTAACCCCGAGAAGATAGAAGCCTTGCTAAATATGCAACCTCCAAAGACCGTCAAGGAAGTACAAAAGCTAACAGGATCCCTCGCAGCCCTTAACCGATTTCTCTCCAAAGGAGCTGAAAAGAACTTGCCCTTCTTCAACATCCTTAAGAAGGCCAACCAGTTCGAGTGGTCCCACAAATGTAGAGAAGCCTTCTAAGCACTCAAAGATCACCTCCGACACCTGCCAACGCTTTCAAAGCCATACAAGGGGGAGACTCTCTACTTATACATATATGCCTCCCAACTGGCCATCAGTGTTGTATTGGTTAAGGAAAAGGAAGGGTCACGACATCCTATATATTATGTTAGCAGAATCCTACAAGGGCCCGAGACCAGATATGCCCCTCTCGAATGCCTGATATTGGCTCTCTTGCATGCCTCTCGACGGTTGCGGCCGTACTTTCAAGCACATACAATAGAAGTTCTAACCAATTATCCGATCAGACAGATCCTTCAGAAACCTGACGCCTCATGATGGATGATGAAGTGGGCCATCGAGTTGGGGGAGCATGACATACATTACAAACCTCGGACGGCCATCAAAGGCCAGGCTTTATCTGATTTTATAATGGAGTCAGTCGAACCGGTGGAAATCAAACAGCAAGAACCAGTCCCGGACACGGGAAAATGGCGTCTATATGTGGATGGGTCCCCAACTCATGGGAAAGTGGTGTTGGAGTCTTACTCACCAGCCCCGAGGGAAAGGACCAATCTTATGTTCTCCACTTAGACTTCTGAGCCACTAACAATGAAGCAGAATATGAAGCCATCATAACAGGGCTGAAACTAGAAAAGGACCTCAAAGTTAAGGACCTCGAGATCTTCAATGACTCGCAGATTGTGGTGCAACAGGTCAAAGGTGAATATGAGACCCGAGAATACAGTCTCCAGAAGTACCTCGAGATAGTCAGGCCTCTACTAAATCAGTTCCGACATTATGAATTAAACCACAACCCCCGAGAAGGCAACCATAAAACTGATGCACTAAGAAAACTTGCTTCCTCGGACCTCAACATCCGCTCTTCTCCGGAGTTGTTGATGGAAACCCTGGCAAAGAGAAATTATGAAGAAAGCAGCATCATGACTATAGGCACCTCGGACACCTGGATGAGCCCCTACATCGAATACCTACAAACAGGAATTGTCCCGGAGGAAAAAGATTTGGCGCGCAAGGTCCGAGTTAAGGCCCCTAAATATGTCATACATGAAGGCAACTTATAAAAGAAAGGATACCTTCAGCCTTTACTCAAATGTGTTGGACCCTCCGAGGAAGCGCATGAAGGCGTTTGCGGTAGTCATCAAGGTCCACGCACTGTCGCCTGGAAAATCCTGCAATGGGTTATTACTAGCCTACTATGCTGGAAGACTCTCGGAAATACACTAGCACCTGCCACCAATGCCAAAGATTTGCCAAGATGATTCATGTACCCCATGAGAACATGATTACAATTCAAGAATCTTGGCCCTTTGTCCGATGGGGTATTGACCTTGTTGGACCCTTCCCCACGGCCCCTGGAAACTTCAAGTACCTTATTGTGGTCATTGAATATTTCTCAAAATGGGTGGAAGTTGAAGCCCTGACAAACATAACCGGCAAAACAGTCATAAATTTCGGTTGGAAGAATATTGTGTGTCGCTACGGCATCCCAAGATACATAGTGACCGACAACGGTTCACAATTTGCCAATAACCCCCTTCAAGAAATGGTGTGAGGACTACGGCATACATCAAAAGCTCACCTCGGTGTACCACCCGGAGGCCAACGGCCAGGTAGAGGTTACGAATCGAACCCTGGTAAACGGCATCAAAAAGCGCCTAGAAGGATCTAAAGGAACTGGATCCGAGAACTTCCAAGTGTGATCTAGGCCCACAGAACGACACCATCTATGGCAACCGGAGAAACTCCTTATAGTTTTATGGGTCCGAGGTGGTTATCCCCATGGAAATTGGAATCCCCTCCGCTCGTACCTCACAGCCAGAAGATGAAGACGACATTGCCAATGAAGAAAACCTTCGTCTCGACCTTGACCTCCTCGAGGAAAAAAGAGCCAATGAACTATCCACGAGGCCAAGGTAAAAGAAAGAGTCAAGCGATATTACGACAAAAGGGTTTTCTTGGCTACCTTTGTTAAAAGAGGCCTTGTCATGAGGTTAAACGAAAAAAGTAAGAAAGAGGTGGAAGGGAAGCTAGCCCCGAATTGGGAAGGTCCATATCGAGTCCTAGAATCTCATCCAGGGGGAAGCTACCTCTTGGAAACTATGAAAGGCGAACCCATACCACAAATAAGGAATGTGATTAACTTACGAAAGTATGACGGAAGATGAAGCTCGAGAAATAACCTCATGAAGGTCCAAGACAACAACGCTCTAATATAACGGGTACAAAACTCGAACTATTACTTCTTTTATTTTCTTCTTAGAGCCACGAGCTTAAATTGAACTTATTTTATTTACAATTACATCAATCTTTATTTTGGAAATCACAAATTTCTTTTCTAATAAGGGGAAAGTTATCCTAAGTATAGCTTTGATTGCCACACAAAACAGTATGTTTCAATAAACATACGATTGGCATTCTTATTTAAAATAAGCTGTTTGAATGAAGAATTCGAAGACCATTCGTTATGAGTAAAATAAAGGGGATGAACTCGAGATAAATACTTGAAAAGAGTATTTGATTGAAGTCTACGGGCTTATAAAACAGGCAGACGTGCTTGAATATCAATCATGTCAAAATACAGAGAGGGAAAACCTCGAACAGAAGTTGAAATTCATATAAAAGATGTCACTACATTAGAATATGATACTTCTAAACAAATCTGAAGTGGACTCATAGAGGAAAAACCTCGAATTTAACATAAAGGTCATATATAAGGTGTCACTACATCAGAATATGATACTTCTAAACAAACCCGACAGGGTTATCAGGGAGTTCACCAAGTGTGACCCTTGCAAGATTGAGAAGTGAGCTATTGTCAACTTCTTCCGCACGCTGTGACATAAAAGGCCTTATCTGAGGCAAGACCTCATAAACTTGGCGGTAATTGCCACGACAAATCAAGCCCGAGAAAGAAGCCGAACAATATCAAGATGTATGTTCGCAGAGTCTTCATCATGGATAACTGCGAAGACCTTATCCCGGAGTACCTCAGCTTTGTCAAGGGTATTGGCCGCTCTGCTCGAACCTATGACAGTTGAATAGAGGCATGCTCCTTTCCAGTAAACCATGAGACCAAGGTATAAGTCCTAAGTCCATGTTCAAGGGATTTGATCTGAACCCAAAGGCCGATGAGGAGATGCCAGCAAGTTAGGTAGCAAACCTGCTGAGGCTAATCTACCTTGCTAGTGGAAGGAATGGAAAGCACATCACCAAGGAAAGACAAGTCAGGACATTTGGCTTCAATAAGCCTTAACAAATATCCTGATGTAATTATCTCCTCGGAGGGACCCAATGCATAAAAAAACTCGGCCACATGGATCCAGCGACTAGCGGTCAAGGCTTCTAGCTTATCAGAAGCATCAGGATGAGAAAAGAAGGTAGTCATTAACTTCCTTTCCCCCTCGGACCGACATAACCTCAGAATGGATTTCAGGCTCTTATGCAGCTCGGAGTTAAGGAATAATTTCCCATACTTCTTCCTGTGACTCTTTAACTCGGGGCCGCAAGCAATGAACGCGCCCCAAAGCTTAAGTAGTCGCTGCTGTTCCTTGGGATCTCTCTCCAAGGACCGCTTCCAAATCAACTCATCCACTGTGTCCTTGAAAACCTTCAGCTCGATCTTCTAAAAATCCCTCTCTTGTGTCAGGATCTCATTCTCGCCCTCAAGCTGCTTCACCCTGTCCTCCAGCTGTGTCACCTCCACCGGTGCAAAGACAGGCAAAGGAGGCGTCGCCAGCTGAGCCTCCAAGGCCCTGATACGACAATCCTTCTCCTCGGACATAGCCTCAAGAGCCTGACACCTGGAATGCAGCTCATTAACGGAGTGGTACAGACACTTGATCTTGGCAGTAGCCCGACCTCTTATCCTGGACAGACCTGTCAGCAGCTGTAAACAAAACTCAAATATAAGAGTTTGATACCTAAGACATCAAGAAATCGCACTACAAAAATTGAAGATTACTACATTGGAAGCAAAAGGATACTTCCTAAATGACTTTTGAGAAGTCTGTGCGTCCACTTCTCCAGGCCGACCCAGATAACACCCCAGATCCTTCAAAGGAGTATCATCAGGAGTCACCTGTTCAAACTCAGAGTCACCATCCGAGGAGCCCTCAGCCTCAGACTCCACCTCCTCGGAGTCCTTCTCCAGCTCGGACTCCTCCAAATCTTCCTCCAATACCTCAAGGATGGCCTTCCTCTTCATGGCCTTCTTTTTTGGAGGAGATCCTGTTTATATGACAAAAGTTCATTAGAATCTATGAAGTATCCAACATGGTTACAGTATTGACATTCAAGAATATACCTAAGGAAGAATGGCTCGATGTGGATTCATCCCGACTCCTAGGAGATTTCCGTGTGCCCCGCTTCCTGGTCTTATCCTTCTCCCCTTCCGCCTGAATTTTATCAGGGAGGGTCCAAACCCGCCCTGGCTTCAAGAACCTGGTGGTAGACTTCGACCGAGGAACCTTCTGCAAATAAGAGTAGGTGACAGAAGGCCACTGCCACATGGAGCCACGAGCTACCCGCACGAACTTCCCCTCCTGGAAGATGATATTTTCACCCAAGTGCTCCTTGACGATGCCCTCTAAGTGATCTGGGATCTTGAAAACCCTGTCAAGAAACACGGCGTCCTTCGGCTTGGAGTTCTAGCCGGGAACCTCGTACTTATTCCGATCAAATGTCCATCGGACATCCTTCAAACCACCACTGTTGTCTGGAAAAGTGAAGGGCTTGGCCCCTCGCGGCGTGAGCGTGATATTCACGTACTTGTCCGAAGCATATAACTTATACACGCTCCTGAACATATCTAAGCTCGGCTCATACTTTTTCCGAGCATACCAGGAAATCAGGGCCATGATATACACCACCGTATTGGAGTGGATCTGCCAAGGATACATCTTATCTCGAGGAACAACGGGGGAAAAGGAAAGCTCACTCCCTGTTGTAAGAACCTCCCGTATTTCACCACTCGAGTAGGGCTCACCAGATTTAGGACCGGGATGGATTCATCCTCGATGGGGTACGACAGCCTGCATGCCTTCAAATATTGCAGCTTCTTTTCGTCGACCACCTTAGTGACGCCACTTGCAT
This sequence comes from Sherardia arvensis, assembly GCA_948330725.1. Lineage (NCBI taxonomy): Eukaryota > Viridiplantae > Streptophyta > Magnoliopsida > Gentianales > Rubiaceae > Sherardia > Sherardia arvensis. The sequence continues at coordinate 21,902,558 of OX415237.1, read as the reverse complement.
CACCAGCAACTGGATCCCGTTTATCAACTTGGGATCCACATTCGGGTCCAAACCCGACCCGAACACACCTTTACCAGCCACCGTTGTTTCACCTTGCAGTGGAGTGGCGATAGTCACTTCCATCAACTCCCCAGAATCCGCTTCCTGGATCGGAGTCCATAGGTCACCGGCGTATGTTTCATCAACGGCCGGTGCAGCATTCTCTGTATTGCCAGGGGGAATGCTGGAGTTTGAAGACGACATGGAAATATAGAGAATGGAGGGAAGAAAGTGTATGAAGAAGAACAAAGATTGAAAAGAAGAAAAGCTTTTTCTGAGATTGAAAACACAAATTACTTGTGATAAGTCCATGGTTCGTATTTTGGCCTCATTCATACTCGGACCAGGGCCCGAGAAGGATCGTGGGCTCGAGATACGCGGAGGATGGATCCACGGGTCCATCAATCCTAATCCTTATAAGGAATGCGTATATTATGAATGTTCTGAAAGGAATATACATCCTCTCAAAGATGGTAATACAGCCATCCTAAACATGGTAACACCACCATGTCCGAAATATACTTCTATTATAAATGGTAATACAACTACTATTCCCATAAGAGTTTTACTCATACTATAAATACATATCTTGGTGATTTACGGATTGTAGCCATATAAATACCTTAAAGGTTTGGTAGACCTCTCATCTAATCTCATATTTTACACCTTAAGAAAATATACTGACTTGAGCGTCGGAGTGTCTATCCCCGGGACACCCGGGGCCTTTGTTTTGCAGATCAGTTCGAGAGCCTGGTTCGTCGTCGAAGTGTTGGTGTCCTGCATACATCAATTTGGCACGCCCGGTGGGACCTCTCACACTCATTGACGACATCGTCGAACCTTGTTTCCGATCTAGTCTAGCGCATTTGAAGAAGCAACTTCCCCGACAACATGTCTGACGCTGAGCAACCCAGACGAAGCGCCCGTGTGCTAGGGCAAAATCCGGTGGGGAATCCAGAAGCAGAGCAACCCCCCCAAGGACGAGGACGAGGACGCGGTCGACCCGGAGGATCTCGTACGCGCTCCACCTCTGAACCGCCGTCAGGCTCTACCGTGGGGGTAGGAAACTCCAACATTCCAAACTCCTTTGGTCCAAACCCTGTCGTGTCAGGAACACCCTCCTCCGGTCCGAATCCTGCTGCATCCGGAATGCCACCTTCTGGATCGAATCCTGTTGGATCTGAAGCACCAAACTCAGGACCAAGAGTCTCGATCCAGACGGACATGAACTACAGCCAACGCGTCAACTACTCAGAAGTCCTTGACCAAGAGAATGGGTTTGGATATAAAGGACCTGATTCGATCTTTACCGCAGAAGAACAAGCACAAAGAGATCGACAAATCCTCACAGAAAAACAGCAGGAGGAGGAAAGACAAAGACGTCTTAGGGAAACCTTAAGCCAGACTGTACGAAATAACCCGCCAGGCTCTGAGCCACCTTATATCAACCTTGACTCGGACACCCTTCCGAGAATGATCCCTGAAGATGTCCGAACGCTGCTGAGGAACTTATAGGCCCAACATCCTGATTTCGTCGCATCTTTGATAAACTCAAGTGAACAACTCTACGCACAGACGCATGAAGCCCCCAACCGAGTATTTGTCTCAGGAGCTCAAACTACACCACCTGCTGATTCTACTCAACAGCGGAGACTCGTCAATGATTTATCTAAGGATCTGCCGCCTTATAATACTCAGAGCAGTCTGCCACCATCTCCTAATACATCTAATTACCAGGGCGAAGGCACGGGATTTAGTAGGGAAGAAGTGTGAAGGATGCGCATCATCAATATCGAAGAAGAACTCAGACGCGAGAAGAGGGAGCGAACTCGAAGCGAATGGCAAAATAGTGCCGATCGGCCTTACACCCAAGATGGAGCCTACCCTACCCGAGGTAAATACGAAGTTGACCAAGAAATCACACGTATCCTCGGACCCAGAGGACAAGCTGCTCGTTCTCCCTTCTCGTGGCATATTGTGAACCTCCCCTTCGATAACCACAAGAAGGTCCCAGAGCAATTACCTACATACGATGGCACCAGTGATCCTAGAGAGTTTCTCTCGGTCTTTTTCAAGACTCTGGAAACCAGGAATTTCCACGAGTTGGAAATATGCAAGATCGTCCCCAGTTACCTCCGAGGGAAGGCACAAACATGGTTTACTCAGACAAAACCAGAAAGTTTATTCGATTACTGGGATTTCACCGAGTTCCTTCTCCACGCTTTCTTCCAGAAGAAGAAGTTTACCAAGTCTCTCGGAGATTTGGGGTATGTAGACCGCCTTGAAGGAGAGATTGTGATAGAACACTATCATAGATACATGGATCTAGCTACCGAATGCTATGATCAAGATGAACGCCTCCTGATCAATATGTATCGAATGAGTGTAGATGATGACACTCTGAGGATGAAGCTAGCAACAAAGAATCCAACAGCCATTCAGCATCTCCAGGCCATCATGGAGAAGTATGCTAGCAAAACAAACGTTGTAACAGGCAAGAGGCCTTCAGACTCCCATCTGGACAAAAAAGAGCCCAGAATGAAGATACTGAAGGTCGAGAAGGCGGAAAGCGCCTCCAAACCTACCTTCGAGTCATATACTCTGGCTAGATCTCAGGCTGAGATTTTATCCCTTCATAGGCACCTTTTAAGGGACCCACCTGCCATGAAAGAGTCAGCTGAGCGTCAAAGGTCCCCGAAATTCTGCCAATATCACCGAGATCGGGGGCATGACACAGAGAAGTGCTGCCAGCTCAAGAATGAGATCGAGAAGCTAATTCATCAAGGAATCGTGCAACAAATCGCACCTTCGACAGCCGGCGATAACTTGGGTACCCAGAAGAGATATGGGGGAAAACCCTGGCAGAAGAAGAAGGATGGCTACCGCAATAATAACAACAACAACCAGGGCGGCGGAGGCAACAACCCTCAAGATCCTCCTCCACCACCGCCAAATGGAGCCAACCGAGTCATCAACGGCATCAATGGCTATACCGGAGAAGCAATTTCCCTGACTAAGCTAAAGGATAGTGTGCGGGTCATACCACATACCGAGCCAGTTAAAAAGAGGCTTCGCCCCGAGGAAACCATTACTTTCTCGGACGCGGATGTAGTACCAAATCAGATTCCTCACTCTGATGCTCTCATCATCTCAACAACCGCACAAGATACTCTGGTAAAGAGAGTCTTCATAGAAGACGGGAGTGGAGTGTAAGTAATGTTCCAAGATTGCTTCCAGAAACTAGGATTTACGAAGGACGACCTCAAACCTACGGGTCCGATCTCGGGGTTTACAGGAAATCCAGTAATACCTCTCGGGGAAATCACTCTCCCAGTCACAGTAGAAGATGGAGCGAAGAGCTTAACCCTATACTGCACATTCGTGGTAGTCGACACCGTACACCTTTCAACATTATCCTTGGCAGACCTTGGATGTGCCAAGCTAAAGCTGTATGGTCTCCCTATCACCTGATGTTGTCCCGACACCACAAGGAGTAGCTTCAATCAAAGGAGACCAAGGAGTGGCGCGTTCTTGCATTATCACGGCCATCCGTGACGCCAGGAAAGTGAGCAACATCTCGGCCGTTAACACTATTCTAGGAGGTCTGGTCCCCGATCCTGATCTTGAACAACCCTCGGTGTTCCATTTTGAAGAATAGGCCTACAACGAGATGACTACACTATGGCATAAACGCCGCCACCAAGCCTTCCAAGTGGGGGAACTGGTAATGCCAGTTGGCCCATGGTGCACCAACAAGTTAGGAGGAGCGCTGGAGCCAAGGACCAAAGGACCATACAAAATCTCCGCAGCACAATCCGGTGGATTCTACCTCTTGCAAACACGCGAAGGAGAGCACTTGGATCCTGTCATTATGGCGCCCTTCCTACGCAGGTACCCCTGAGCTAAAACCAAGTAGACCTTCTCCATATAAGGAGAAACTACTTCAATAAGGCCTACGGGCCAAGCTCTTTTTCTTTTCATCTTTTTACATTTTTATACCCGAGCTCCCAAACTCGGGGTTGTCTTTCATAATTTTACCGAATTCTCAAGTTCGAAGAATGCAATTTCTTTTCGATATATATCCTCTATTTTATTTTGAAGCAGTCCATACTCTCTAAATACAAAGAGAAACTATGCCTCACAAAGCATAAGTAAAGACTGCTGCCTAAAGATCCATACGCTTATAAGTGTATGATTGATGCTTATCTAATATGAGCTGTTCAGACTACGTGTCCGAACTACAATCATCTTAGGCCAAAATAAAATAATATACTAATAAAAAGTATATGGTCAAAGACCAACACGAAATGGGTCATACAAACTCACAAAGTTTGGAACTCGACTCTCCACGTGATACTCCTATTAAGGTACACATCACTATTTGTTAAGGCTATTCATAAGCCTAAAAAGTCAATCTTCTCAAGGATTGCAATATAAAGACCTTTATAAAGGCAAAATAAAAAAAAGTGTTATTACACTACGAAACTTCTTACACCTCGTGAAGGTCTTTAAATACTGGGGTACGACCGCGACCGCAAGAAGAAGTAGAGGCACGACCTAAACCACTTTGGAGGCCACGGCCCCAATTACTTTCTTCTGCCACCCTCATCAACTGAGAGGGCGTAGGGGATCCACTTCTATTTCCTATAATTACAGGTCGAGCAGGAGAGTTAATAGAGCCACGAGCTCTAGGAGTAGGTGTCACCTCTCTTTCCCTTCCATATGGGATCCCTCGAGATATACCCTCTTGGACATGAGGCCTTATTAACGGTCCTGAATATGGGACACAAGAAGGACCACCTATCTCCCTCCTTGAAGACCCTGAAGGTATGACAAACACACCTTGAGCTTCTAGTTCCTTCATTTGGAACCTACAAGCGTTCGGCTCGGCCTGGCACATCCTCAACTCATCTATCCTGGAGGCAATCTTGTGATTCACAGTGATGTTTTCATCTCAGAAGGTAGAAATACGAAGATCTTTCTCATGAATTTCACCCTTGACCTTCATTAAGTCACTCATAACTTTCCTCCATTCTTGGTCATACTCCTTATCGGTGGCAAAGACCTTACTATGCTCTTCTAGATCCTTATACCTCTTCTGAAGATCGCTCTATTGCTGATTCAGTTCGGCTCTCCGTTCCAAAGATACCATCAGCCCGCCACGAATACTTTCACATTCTTCTCGCACATGCTAAAACAGTTCCTGGAGTAAGCCAAATCTTCCTCCAGTTTCTTGCTCTTCTGAAGGAAAGCTTCATACTTGACCTGCAGATCAGCACAAGTGGCAGAGCAACACTGGACATAAAGGAAGGTAAACACAAATTAATTCCAGGAATAAAGCATATGTTCAGAATACATGAAACATCAAGATCTGGCAAGAAGAGAAAAATTTTGAGTAAAAGACAAGGCTCTAAGGAGTTACAATCTTTTCCTGCCCATCGAAAGTCTTCGGGTCCTCAATTGAAGTCTCCACAGCCGGTCTCCCCACAAGGAATGACAGCTCAGGATACAAATTGCTCAGCTTGTCTTGAAATTCCTCGAGAGTTAATGCCTTCTTCAAGGATTCCAAGCTAGTCAATAGACTAGTCTCAAACCCCCCGATCTGGCCATACTTCGCCCGAAACTACTTCAAATTCTCCGGTACATCCGGCCAAGTGTAGGCAGGGGCAAGACATCCTTGAATCTCTTCATTGAGAAATCTCTTCAGAGGAATCCACATCTTCGAGAGCTCAGATTTATGGTAGAATTCACCATACTCTTGGTGATGAGCCTCCATCTCTGGACAGTTGAGGCAGAAATCTATTATCAGCTGAACTAGCCGCCTTTGGCTAACTGGATTAGTGTACCGATCTCTCTCCGATTCTACCAAAGCCATGTTCCTTTTCAGATCTAGGAAGGAACCATCAGACAGCCTTTTTGCCTTCTTCAAGGCTTGGTTCTCCTCTTCCAAGGCCTTTATTTTGGCCTTATCCTGAGCCATCTCATCCTGGAGGTGCTTCAGCATATCGGAAGGTTCCTTAGATCTCTTGGATATCTCCTCCTTCATCAGTTCAAGCTCAGACGCCTGCCCTTGAGAACGGTTATACAGTGTCCGAATGGAGTTGTACATATACTTCATTTGACTCACGGACTATAAAAGAAGATAAAAACAGTTAGCTAACTACACAGCTTATTCTATTGAAATCTAAGCCAATCATACCTGGCTAATCTCAGGACAGCCTGGTACCACCTCGACCAGAGCCTCAGAAGGAGGAGGTGACACATACTTCTCGAACTCCTCCAGTGGTCCAAGTTCGAGCCTTGGTTTCTTTGAAGACTTGTCCGTAGAGCTCCCTGAGGCCTCGAGATCCCTTTTCTTCTCATTACTATTCAACGGATCTCTCGATTCAGCTATCTGAGCCAACAAATTTGCTGCCCTGTTCGCCCTAGAAGCACCCACTGCATATAAAAGGGAGGGAGTCAATATAAGAAGCGATTGCCACATTGTGGACGAGAATAAAATAAACAAGAATAAATACCCTCTTGCAATGCATCCGAACCTACAATAGGAGTTATCATGAGGACCTCATCAAAATTATCAACCACGGTTGGGAGGACACTAGAAGTCCGAGACACCTCCTTTCTCGGACATCGAACTAGGGCTGAACCCTCATCCTCTTCCTCATCTGACGGATCTAAAGCTACAGGAACAAATAGGCAATCTGCCTCCTCAATCACCTTAAGCTGAGATTGAGTCTTCATAGGCCCTTGAACCAACCTTTTGAACCGACGCCCACGTCGAGCATCTTTCATCAGACCCGAGATTTCCTTGTCTACTAATTTCTCGAATACCTCATCTCGGGCAGTTCTCTCTTCTAATGCCCTAGAGGCCTGCAACGCCTTAGCTGCACCAACTGGATCCTGCTCCATAGACAGATGGGTTTCATACCAATCCATCTCAACACCTTTTGGCTGATCAAAATGTGTCAACTTCAAGAAGGTGCAATTTTGAAGAGTACGGCCGGACAGTTGATTCAACAAGTCATACGTCTCTATAGGCCATTTCCAACCCATCTGATGATCTCCTGATAAAAACTTACCCTCTCTAAGTTTGATCTTATCCCTCACCAACTCCCCAGCTATATTTAGCAGTTTGCGGGAAGACTCCACTTCATGCCAGATCTCATTCTGGACCTCTTCGTTCCAATTAGGAACTTCATACTTGGTTCGATCGAAGGTTAGTTTTATCTTATCCCACTTCCCACAGTTCAAAGGAAGTACAAAAAGCTTACCTAGAGAGGTATCCCGAGAGGTCAAGGTCACATTTTGTTTAACAACGGAAACTTTATACATGGTCCGCAACAAAGGGAGACTAGGATGGTAACCTTTACGAGCACGCCATGTTATTAAGACCATAATGATTACTATCACATTGGCATGTACCTGCCCTGGATGCGCCTTATAATGCTGAAGAAAATCATTCAACAGTGGGGGAAAAGGGAAGGGAACCCATGCTGCAGAAATCTCCCATATATGACCCCTCGGGTCGGAGTTACTAACTCAACTGCAGACTTGTCTTCTCCAAAGTATGAGACCAGCATCAGAAGGAATTGAAAAGGGACAACCTTCTGCGAAGATAGCAGCATCAGCGCGTGCTTTATCCTTCTTCAGCGACTTTTTACTACTACCTTCGCCATCCATGGATACTATACCTCCGGATGCATGCACTACCATGGGGCTATTTTCCTCTATCTGAGCCCTCCTGGCCATTTCCCTCAACCTCTTCTCTTCCTCAGAGGCTTTCTTCTTTAGAATCACCGGTTTTTTCCCACTCGCTACCTCAGCTCTATGGCGGTTAAGGGAGCTACTCTCCTCAGCCTGCGTTTCTACATACTCTCCCTCATCATGATGGGGGAAGGAAATTGTTTTACTACTATTACTCATCATTACAGAGAGTATGGGGGGAAATACACACACAGAGATAAAAGGAAAAAACAGACATAAGCAAATGCGCAGAGAAAGAAGATAGCACTCACTGATGATGGAAGCAGAAAGCAGATATTTTGGGGCTTCAGAAATTGATGAAGTACTGACGCGTCTTCTAAACTTGGAAAAAAGAAATTTTCGAATAAGAGAAGACAATGGAAATGATTTGGGAAATTTAATCCAAACCCAGACAGCATTGAAGAGGAGCAATTACCTCGATTCTGTTTCCAATGCAAGTAATTGTTGAGACGGGGGACAAACCATCTCTGCTTTCCAATGAAGACACGCCACGTGTATCTACCATATGGATTTCAAAGGAAGCTAATCTAAGCCGTTCATATATTTGATGGAATACGAAATAACTTTAATCTAGATATTCAAAAGGGTAAGTTCGAGAGGATAGTCCTAGAAGGACACCCCGAGCTTAACACCCCGAGTTCTTCTCCCTCGAGTTATTGGTCTTCCCTCGAGAAGCAAGCCTCTCCTTCAACCTTCGAGATGGAGTACTCTATATTCTGAAGATCTACCTTGGGGCTACTGATAAGTCCATGGTTCGTATTCGGGCCTCATTCATACTCGGACCAGGGCCCGAGAAGGGTCGTGGGCTCGAGATACGCGGAGGGTGGATCCACGGGTCCATCAATCCTAATCCTTATAAGGAATGCGTATATTATGAATGTTCTGCAAGGAATATACATCCTCTCAAAGATGGTAATACAGTCATCCTGAACATGGTAACACAACCATGTCCGAAATATACTTCTATCATACATGATAATACAACTACTATTCCCATAAGAGTTGTATTCATACAATAAATACATATCTTGGTGATCTACGGATTGTAGCCATATAAATACCCTAAAGGTTTGGTAGACCTCTCATCTAATCTCATACTTTACGCCTTCAGCATATATACTGACTTGAGCGTCGGAGTGTCTATCCCCAGGACACCCGGGGCCTTTGTTTTGCAGATCAGTTCGAGAGCCTGGTTCGTCGTCGAAGTGTTGGTGTCCTGCATACATCAACTTGGATGAAGATTGATGGTAAACACAAGGGAAAAATACTTTGTTATATAACCAGTAATTAACACACATTTAAGCGAGTAATTACCTCGACTCGTGAAACGATGCAGACAATTAGAAGGTTGGTCTTTCTCACCGTTAGATGATACAACGAGTAGATGCCACGTGTCAGCTTTTGGGGATTTTAACCTCAAACCATAACACCGTCGAGATCAAAATCCCCCATCACCATCAATTAGGGATTTAACTTCGAACCCTACGTCAAATGTTAAACACCCCGTCTTGAACCCACGACAATAATCACCAACAACTATGAACAAGTTGTCAATCAACCATCTACAAAACAAAAAAACCAACACAACAATTTTATGTGGAAACCCTAATTGGGAAAAAATCATAGGAATCCGACGATTCCAATTCACTAGAAAATAGAAGAGCCTTTTACAAAGTATGTTCTATACGCTAACACTATGTCTCTCTCACTCACCCTATCACGAACCAATCTAACCAATCCCTTTCTTCACCATAGTTAAGGAGGAAGAACACCAAACAAGTTTCTCCTCTCTAACTCTTTAAGAGGTGGCTTACTACAAAGCACTAAACAAGTCTATTTATACTAAAACACCCTTAAACCCTCCTTAAACCCTAGGCCTAATCTAGTTGGGCCTAAACTCATTTAGCCCATCAAAAATTAAACCTGAAGTAACACTAACTCTATTTGGACTCTGAAGAGAAAACCCAACATCAGCTACCTCAGAGTTAAAAGGATGGGCTAAAATCCGACTGTACACGTGTGCTGATGTAATACGAAACAACTTGAAGATAGATATTCAGAAGGGTCAGCCCGAGAAATCAGTCCGAGCTTAACACCACGAGTTATTCTTTCTCGAGTTCTTGGCTTTCCCTCAAGAAGCAAGCCTCTCATCCAGCCTTCGAGATGGAGCCCTCAAAATTCTGAAGATCTACCTTGAGGCTACTGATAAGTACATTCATATACAGGACCTCGTTCGGTCTCGAACCAGGCCCCGAGAAGGGCGTGGGCTCGAGTTACGCGTAGGGTGGATCCATGGGTCCATCAATCCTAATCCTTATAAGAATTGCGTATATTCTGAATGTTCTACAAGGAATACACTTCCTCTAAACATGGTAATACAACAATGACCGAAATATACTTCCTCTATACATGGTAATGCAACTATTATATCCATCACTACACCAAAAATGGCTTCTAGTGACAATCAATATTTGTCACTATAAGTCCGAATTTCGTCAATAAAAGTCTTTCGTGACCAAAAATGTGTCGTCAGATGGTGGTCGAAAGAGGGTCGATACAGAAGGGTCGGGTGACCATTTTACTGTAGTTTCGTCACTGAATAGGTACAATTACTGACGAAAATTATGTCGTCACGAGACTACTGATGCTGAATTCCATCACTAAAGTGTCATCACTAAATGGGTCAATTTCGTCAGTAAAGGGTTGCATTCGTAACGAATTTTGTAGTGACGAGTTTGTTCGTCAAGAAGTTTAAGAAAGTTAAAGGGGAAACAGTGACGTTTCTAGTGACGAAAGATTTGTCATTAATAACTGACGGTCAAAGTTAAACTTAACGGTCAAAGGATTTGGTGACGAGCTTTAGTGATCAGATTTTGGGGACATCATATTCTTTAGTGATGATAGTTTGTGACGACAAATTTGTCGTCAGTAGAGTTTGTGACGATATTTTGTGACAAGAACTATTGGGTCACAGTTTTAAACAATGAACTATTCAAAATTATAAAATATATAATCAAATACATTCGTTTTTGTTTAGTAATGCTATAATAGCATAAAAATGCAGAGAAATGCACTACACTTCAAAACACTAGTAGCTTTCCAACTTCAGTACACTTCACCTTCAAGTAACTGCAAAAGAACATGATCAGTTTAGTTATAACTTCAAAAACCATACAATAGAGCCCTTTATAGGAGGAGTATATTTCACATTCACGTCAACATTTTTGTGTGATATCATTCAAACTCCAAACAAATTGAGGAACAAAATTGTTAGAAGAGAACAAATTTTACAAGTTGCTGAGAAAAAGATGTCCTCAATAGCATATGAGCCATATAATCAGTTTCTTTGAAATTTCAATGTTTTCACATCCAACTCTAATATGCTCAGTAATTATTTATCAAGGATACACATCCAAATTCATATACACAGCCAATATATCATCTAATATGCTCACCAAACAACACATATACTATCTAAATATAGAACCCAGAAGGATAACTCAAAAACATTTTCCCAAAGAGAAATACAAATAAACTGACACAAGAGATAACTAACTGTTCAAGCATAAATAAGAGACAAGTTTCAATTCATGGAGCAATAAATAAACAAATCCATAGCAGAGAAAGTAGGGAACCTGGATAGATTTGCTAAAAGCTTTCAGTTTTCCCACCTCCAAGCGGACCAAGTAGTAGAGTCAGCCTGCCAATTAACAAAAGCATGCATTTATTTGTGCAATAAAGCGCAAGTACCAATCAGGTTATTTGACAATTTAAACAGCAAAACTTGCCTATACAGCAGCCTTTGTAGTCCATAGTCCACACAAATAATCTCAAATCCTTGAAAAGTTAACACATGAAGCTGCAAATATAGACAAGTAAAGGACATGATATTGGATATTCTTTTGCAACACAAGAACGAACTAGTACACAAATGATGCAGTTGGAAAACAAATCAAATTGGAAAGACTTTCAATCAAAACCTAACCTGAGCTAAGAACACCAAACCTACTCATGGCATGGGAGTGAGGTGATTACCCCTACTTTAAAATCAATATTTAAAATTTTGAAAATGGGACTAATACAAAGATAAAAATTGCTTCAAATCGAATTTCATGATCAATACATTTTTTATTAAAAAACTTAAATGCAACAATTTATGATTACATGGGAAGATAAATTACAGAATCTAAATAAAAATCTGAAAAGTCTACATTTTTATTGGTTTTTGAGTGATAAACCTTTGCAAAAGTCCCGAGCCGACAAAGAGATTCTACCTTAAGCAATAAATTGCAGTATCTAAAAACCAGTTTACCTGCAGAGAGTCGGCGGAGTTGAAGGGAGTTTATGCTGACGTTGACGCCCACTTCTCACGCGCATACACTCTATGTGGATGACCGAACCTTGCAGAATTCCAGCACGACCTTTCCCTAGTCCCAAAAAAACCTACATCCTCGTCCTTGCAGTACTTTTGCTGCTCCTCGGATCTGATCTCGGCATTCAAGATGCGAGCCATGCTGGGTAGCACCGTCAAATGCGCATGCGGCGAGAGGATGAAACGTCGTGAGCTCGATATTGTAATTGGAAAAGAAGATCTGAGGGGTGAGGGGATGAACCGATGGGGTTAAGGATAAGGTTTGAGAATTTGACGGGTAGGATTTAGATGTTTATAGCGATTAACGGTTCAGATCTAAATACGAATATTGCTATTTGATTTTTTATTTGGCTTTTTTATAAAATATTTGAATAATTTGTTTGACAAGATTTGCCTTTTTATTAGCTATAAACTCAACTTAGTTAATGTTTGTTAAGGCTAAAGTTTAATTAAGTAACGTTTAATCTTTGGGTTGATTATCAATGTTGTTATCTTATTAAGTTCATTTCAATTTAGTTCAATTTATCTTTGTAAAATATTATTTGAGTAAATCCTACTTATTAATTTGGCCATACTACTATTAATTTCAATACACTAAGGGCCTGTTTAGTACAACTTATTTGAATATTTTTTGGTTCAGTATTTTTCAGTTCAGTTCAATACTAATCAGTTCAATTCAGTTAAGTATTTTTCAAGTTCGGTGCCTTATACTTATAAAATTTTAAAACAAATTATATGTTAATAATTCAGTTCGATGCAATCGAATTCAGAAAAAATAAAATTTAATTCAATTCGGTAAAAGTATAATTTAATGATTTTAAGTTTATATTGAAAATTCAGTTCATTTCAATTAAATGTAGTTCCATTCAGTTCATTTCTGTTAAGTGTAGTTCCATTCAGTTCATTTCTGTTAAGTGTAGTTCCATTCAGTTCCATTTTCTATTCTTGAGTTTCCGTTTCTCTACCATTAGGTAGAAATGGCCAAATTTTTGTTGCTCTATCCATTTGATGTGGTTGCAATATCCATTCGATTTCAAACAATGCATTGATTTGTTTCTTAAATTTAGTTTTGTTTAATTAAGTTCACTTCAATATACTTCAGTTCAATTTAGTTTATTAAGTTAGGTTCAGTTTATTAAGTTCGGTTTTTATGAAATATGATTTGATAAAATATATCTTCATTTAGTTAGATCAATGCATTGCTCTTTTTTTTCAATTAAGTTAAGTTCAATTAAGTTCAGTTCAGTATGATTAAGTTTAATAAGTTAGGTCCAATTTGTTAAGTTTATAATTGATGAAATATAATTTGATAACATTGTGCTAATTTAATTGTATCGATGCATACTTTTGTAAGTTCGGATTAATTAAGCTCGGTTTAGTTCAATTCATTATGTTTAAGTTCATTTCTGTTTATCGAGTTAGGTTCGATAAATTAAGTTTTGTGCTAATAAAATTTGATTTGATAAAATCTAGCACAATTTGGTTATATCAATTCAGGTCAATAAAGTCCAGTTCAGTATACTTCAGTTCAATTATGTTTAACTTCTAGGATCATTTTATCAAGCTCGGTTATGATGAAATAAACTTTGATAAAATTTAGCTAATTAAGTTATATCGATGTAGGGATTTGTTTCTTCAATTCAGTTTTGTTCAATTAAGTTCAATCTAATATACTTTAATGACTTGTTTTGTAATTAAAGTTTTAAATATAAGGTTTTGTCTAAATTTAGTTGAGTCTGTTTGCCTGACTTTAGTTTTTGCTGAACTTACCTGAATTGAATTGAACTAAACTAAACTAAGTTGAATTGAACTAAACGGAACTGAACTGAAAGTTAATGTATTGAAAAGTAGAATAAGTATGTCTAAATTTACCTGAACTCGATCGAATTATATTTTCACTGTTCTGAATTGAATTGAACTGAATTGAAACGTTCCACAGATAAACTCAGGCAAATAGGGCATGGTGTCTTATTAAAAAAGGTAAGCGACGGCTGATTAGTAAAGTGTCTTATCAATATGGTTGGTTTTTGTTGAAATCAAATTATCGATCTAGGGCAAGTTCTTTATGTCTCATCTATATATTTTCAATTTAATTTTGATGAAGTATGATTCGATGACAATCAACTTAAATTTAGCTATGTTAGTATTGTTTTCTCAACGCATTGATTTTTTACTTTAATTCAGTTCAATGTATTTCAGTTTAGTTCAATTCACTCAATATAAAAAAGTCTGGTAAATTTTGACTTTTATTTCCATTTATTCTAGTTATTGTCCATACAACAATTAAAAGTATTAGTTAAATAAACATACATAGAAAGTAAGATAAGGCTGACATTTTGACTAGTTAAATATAATTTAGTTATTGTCTCACAAAGATAACGGCTAACTATTACTTATTATTGAATTTCAATGATTGACCATATGATAGAGTTAATCATTAAGCCTGATTATTATAAGTGACTGAAGAAAGTTAAGTAAAAATTTTAATATTTTTTGTATAAAATTCAATTAGATTCTACTTTTGTAAAGTTTTATTTAATTCATGATTTGATAATTGATTTACACAAGTATAAGAACTAAATTAATTATCTACTTAACATTGTATATATAATATGGTGAAGTGATGGCCGACCCTAATTACATAAAATCATAATATATTTATTTTCAATATTTAACATACTTTAAAAAGAAATTGTTGTTTGTAGTTAGAGATTTTAATTATTATTAAAAATAAAATAAATTAAAATAACTTCATAAAATAAGGCTCAATTTTTAGCCCATATTATAAAACAAATGGTTGGCCCAGAATAATGTATATAATATAGGCCAAAATTTCCATTGCAGGCCCAAAATCAAGGCTTCAATTTATTATTTAAAAATGGCTCCAATTTCGTCACACAGTGACGAAAATAGTTCTAGTCAATATTTTCCCAATTAGTGATGAAATGTCAGACACGAAAATATTTTCGTCGCTATTAACCCCAATCAGTGACGATCCTTAGTGACGAAGCGTCACTAAAGGCCATTTTTGGTGTAGGGCATAAGAGTTGTATTCATGCCATAATTATATATCTCACCAATCTACGGATGGTAGCTCTATAAATATCAAAGGTTTGGTAGACCTCTCTGTATATGATCTTACATACAATACACCTTACGCACATACTAACTTGAGCGTCGGAGTGTCTACCCCCGGGACACCCGGGGCCTTGTCTTGCAGATCAGTTCTTGAGCAGGGATCGTGATCAAGTGCAGGTTCTAGACATCCATCAGATTTGTTCGTGTAGATTCTCAGGCAGTTTGAAAATACTAACCCAATAGCTTGTAATACTGAGCAAGACAGTGTTGATGAGCTGAATTCTTCCTGCATTAGTTTGGTGTCTTGATTGCCAGGTCTTCAGTTTACTGGTCAACATTTCCAATAATATCTCACTAGCAGCTTGATCCCATCTGAAAGGTGTCAATGGTAGGCCTAGGTATATAATGGGAAAAATACCTCTTGCAATGTGAAGAGTTTCTGCTAAACTTATCTTCTCTGATTCCTCCATTTTTTAGAAGTAAGCCAGTGACTTTGAATCTTTCACAGCCAGCCAGCCCTGTTGTGTCTTGAAATGACTTCAAAATATGTCTAACCCCTTCCATACACTACTAGACGTCACCCCCTCTATCACCTGTTTTTGGAGGTCATAGCACCTGTTTTTGGAGTTTCAGAAACCGGTGCCTATGCGGAGTGGTGCTACAGGATTGGCACCGGTTGGTAGGTTTCCGGTGCTATAATTACAAGCACCGGAACTATGTACACTCTGGTGCTATTAAAATACCAGTGCTAGGATATAAGAACCGGTTCATTATTGGCACCACTAGTTACATTTACCGGTGCCATAGTTTGTACCGGTTCCTATGGCACCGGTTGGTAGGTTTCTGGTGCTATAATTACAAGCACCAGAACTATGTACACTCCGGTGCTATTAAAATACCGGTGCTAGGATATTAGAACCGGTTCATTATTGGCACCACCAGTTACATTTACCGGTGCCATAGTTTGTACCGGTTCATATGGATGCACTTTAATTCCGGTGCTCTAATCAGCAGCGGTTTATGGGCACCAGTTACTTTACCGGTGCCATAGTTTGTACCGGTTCATATGGATGCACTTTAATTCCGGTGCTCTAATCAGCAGCGGTTTATGGGCACTAGTTACTTTACCGGTGCCATAGTTTGTACCGGTTTATATGGATGCAATTTAATTCCGGTGCTCTAATCAGCAGCGGTTTATGGGTACCAGTTACTTTACCGGTGCCATAGTTTGTACCGGTTCATATGGATGCACTTTAATTCCGGTGCTCTAATCAGCAGCGGTTTATGGGCACCAGTTACTTTACCGGTGCCATAGTTTGTACCGGTTCATATGGATGCACTTTAATTCCGGTGCTCCAATTAGCAGCGGTACATGAGCCGGTGCCATAGTTTGCACCGGTTCATATGGATGCACTTTAATTTCGGTGGTATAGTCAGCATCGATTTATTGGCACCAGTTAGTTTACCGGTGACTTTTTTTGTACCGGTAAGTCGTTCCGATGCTCCAAGTTCGAACCGGTAATTAATAACCGTGGTCATTTTCAACTGGTGCTAAATTTATATTAAAAAATCGGTGCTATAAGATGTAAAAAAATCAGCATAATTTTCCAATAAATTTCTAAATAGGATAATAGTACTGGAACATTCCCAATAAACAACAATAATGACTAAAAATCAATCAAATATTTTCCAATAATTCAAATAGCTGATTAGGCTTATTATTGTCAACATCATCCAAAATATTATCGTGGCATGCTTTATTCTAAGAAATACTAGTCATCATAACATGTATGTGACAACAAAAGCAATTCGTATTATTACACCTTGAAAGTATTAACCGACAATGGAGGGCAAATTCCTGTTTATATTGGTTTGGGATCGGCAAATAGGAGCATACTTGTCCACCCAACCTTGGCACCATCTCGCTACAACACCATTTATCTCCTCTCTTGGATAGGATCCTTTATCATGTGGGAATAGCTACATAAATCAAATTGTACACGTCGTTAACAAACTATTGTAAGAACTCGGAACTACAAAAATCATGACATCTATCTAGAAAAGAAAACTGAAATTACCTTTGATATATGTCCACCTCTAAACTGTGTCACAAAGAGTTCCATCCAAAGCATGGTATAATAGCCGCACTCCCACCCTCCGTATTGGCGCTTGGGCTGTATAAGAAAGAGTTTATAAGCTAATTTTTATATAGTTTAAATTTTATAAACAATATATTACATGAATGCATAATTATTTTATAATCAACAAATTTTACCTGTAAGTTGGTAATTTTCCAAGTGTAGTCAGAAGAGGGCACAACATTATTGTTTCTAACCTGAGTATGAAATTCCTTAGCAACGCTACAAACACGATAAAAACAAACATTAAGTTAGTATGGAATTGCGTACGTAATCAAAGAGAAAAGGGCATACAGATTGAAGAAACAAAAATTTCAGTACCCGTTCAAGAAATTGACACAAACTGGAAAATCTTGTGTAATGCCCACTCCAAATGAGTCCAAACAGTAGAAACTATCTTCATTTGGAGAAATCAACAATAGAAACCAGTGCTCACTAAGAAGAAAATGAACAACAATTTTAGTTAGCGAATGTGAAGTTCAAAATTCAAAAGATAGAATCCATATAATTTATTGGAAAATTCACTGAAATCTAATCATGTTCTTCAACGTTAATTCTACAAATTTTTACTTACCCTCGATGATATGGGAGGATATAATAATCAGCTTGAGTATTCCTCATAACATCGACAACCAAATTAATCCTCATGTCCACAACACCTTCACTATCAAATATTGAGTAGTTTGAAGTTAAAAACTGAATTCTCGGCCTCTCCTTTTCCTGAATTTGATCAAACAGAATACTGGACAAAGATAAAATAATCAGCAAACTAATATTGAAATCAGCAAGGCTAACATCACGTACAAGTAATATTCTTACCCACTCCACATGTCTATTTGCAGATTATCGAGCCACTCCATCTCTATTGGGTCTGGAATTTTCGCAGCAAAAGATGCAAGATAACCAATATCCACGTAACCCATGTGGAAGGAAACACCAAATAACTTTGGAGGAAAATTAAGCCTGTACAACTTTCTTTCATAACCAGCTTCCTTTGCTATTCCAAGCAACTCGTCAACAAACACTCTCTCTGTGCCATTGTTCGGCAAATTTCGATTCACAATCTGAAAGATAACAAAGTCAAATAAATATGTTGATTGCTAATACTATAGTCTTAGAAATTAAAAAAAATGTACCTTTGTAAGCCGCACATGACCTTTTTTCTTGGTGGATCCAAACTTCTTCGTACTTGAAAGAAGGCTGCACCTGAGTCATTTCAAGGCAATTGTATTTATAAGAATATGAAATAAAAATTAAACGCAAGAGATGCTTAAAGGTAGCCCTTAATCACCTTGTCATCCTCAATATCAACAAAAGGATGGTTGTTGTCATCCTCGCTCCCAGCTAGACCCTTACCCTTACCCTTCAGATCAGTTTCATCTTCATTTTCCCTGGCTTCTTGTTCCTGCCCAACTAAATGTATTGGCCAATCAACCACAAAACCCATGGCTGCACTTACTGTTCCTAATTTTGGATTTGGGATGGGCAGCATTGCTTGAAGGTGTTTAACTGGATTGCAAACGCGAACTCGAACATGAATGTGGTTTGCACGACATCCATGGGTTCCTGCCAGCATCATCACTGATGCAACCTCCACTCTCGAACCATCAAAATGAGGTATGAACAAGACACACTTCTCCTCATCCTAAATTACAGTCAGAACAAGTCACCAATAAAAATTGTAATGAAGTATTCCACATTCATCTTCAAGAATAATATGATGTACATACTTAATGCAGAAACATATAGTAATGACTAGGGATGGTGATGTAATGTAATTACCTCATCACTACTGCTGTCGTCGGAGTCACTAGGAAACCCTTCGGAATCTGCAAGTGCATCTATTTTTCTTTGCTCGGCTCTAAACAACTTCAAATTATCCTCCAAAGATTGAGGATTTAGATGGTCAGGGAGACTGACTTTCAGGGTTGATGCAAAGTGACTCATTGATTCACCAACATATCGCAAGAGAGCAACATCGTATCGAGGTGCTTCGCAACGCTGTTTTTTCTGACGGTGCAGTCTAGATGAACTCTCCTTTTTAGCACGTCGTTTATTGGCAAATGACGGAATCCCTTCTCCAACCTGAGCCCCACGATGGGTGCCTCTCCATCTGCCTGGGCGATCTTCTTTCTTTGTGGCTTTCACCAATATGTCCTCTTCATCTTTGAGAACAAGATTTCCAGACAACAACTCCTCATTATACTTCTCCTACACAACAAATTTTGATGCAACAATAACGTTATGGCACAAGAGTTTGATTGTATGTCATATACAATATATACAAATTACAGGATAGCCAACATGTACTTACAATAGTTGGAGCGAGTTTCTCAACTCTACTTGTGTTGAACACATAGCTCCCGTCCTTTAGTTTTTTTTGTTAGCCTCCAGAAAAACCATAGATCTGTCAGGGTAGAAGTTCTTCCCCTTCATCTGAATTTTAGCTTCTAGTTTGCTTAACCCTTGTTCCATTAGCCGTAAGAGCTCTTTGGTCTTGTTCTCAACTCTGAGTCTTTCCACAATTTTTCGATTCCCCACACTCCCAGTATGATGGGTATAATCCTTGTTCAGAGAACGTTCTCTCGCTTTGTCAGCTTTGAACTGGAAGTTGAAAATGAAAATGAATGTTAGTAATGAAATAATTCAGAAGCAATCTATTTGAATACAATCAATTCCACATCGTACCTTGAAATCCGCCGTCGATCTATGGCGCACAAACTTGTCCCACTCCTCTTCATCCATCCACTTGTACTTCTCCCATGGAACAGCTCCATCATCATTTTTGTGGATGTACCGTTTTGCAATCTTAGATTTCCAATTCCGCCAAGAGTCACTAGCATGCGTGTAAACCTCTTTCTTCAACTTCTTGAGCTGCTCAGGAGTTAGTTTTGTCTGAATATCGAAGCTCATCTACATCCAGACAATTATATTAGTGTGTAAAATTATGTTTGGAACAAGTGAGTGGTTACATGAAAGAATAACAAGTAATAGTTGAAAGATCACCTGAATATCTTTCCATGCCTCATTCTTAACATCTTCAGGTACCTTACGCCAATCTGTCCAGGTTCCAAATCTAATTCGGCGCCGAAAGGCATAGGAGCAATATGATACCCATTTATTGTGTTTTGTCTTCGGCAACAGTGTTCGCCTACTGAATCTCATCTTGATAGGTGCATTAATTCTCGCCAGCATAACTGATTCACATGTGGCAGTCCCCCGAGTTTTGCAGAATTCTTTCACTTCAAACTTATCGTACCGCTCCACCCCCTTCACCGTCTGAACTATCCTCTTCGGTGCCTTCAGATTCGGTTGAAGATGCCGAGGTCAACTTGCCCTTGCTGGATGTAGGATTGTTTTCCAGTTCCGGTGGGATTTTGTGCTGTACTGAAGGGAGCTCAATTGCAGGCTCTTCCACAGGCTGCACTTCATCAACTACTTCATCTCTAGCTATTACACCCCCTGAATCACCAGCGGTTACGTTCTTTGGCCTTGGTTGTGGCTTCTTTTGTGTCTTCTTTGTTGTGGTCTTTTTTCGATTTGCCATTTGTGTTGCTCATGGGAGAAAACAATTCAAAGTTAGACAGTGCTCCTTGAAAAACAATAAAACTAAACTACATTTAAAGATTACACAAGTCAAATCTTTGACATCAATAAACCCTTTTAAACATAATCAAGCATGATAGCCAACAGACACATATAAAGTGTGCTTGAAATAAGCTCCTCTTTGAGAAAACTAGCCTTTCATTCCAGAACAATTCATATAACACAATTAAAAGCCAACAACGTCACAACAGAAAGTTATCAACAAAATTCCTATAACGTTTCAGCTAGTTATTTACGTAGATTCACTATTTGACCAGAAATAAAACTATCAATTATATATGCATCAACACAGAAATAAAATTAAATGAATGATCATTAGTGCTTAGACTCACAAACCGAGACATGGATACAGAATTGCATGCATATAGAATTCACACAATGCTGCTAATTCACACAATGGATACAGAATACAGAATACGGCTGCTAATTCGGGTGCAATGCTGCTCACAAACCGAGACATGGATACAGAATTGCATGCATACAGAATTCACACAATGCTGCTATTCACACTATGCTCCTAAACAAAATGGATACAGAATACGATTTCCGATTTCCAATGCTGCTAAACAAAATGGATACAAAATGCTGCTAATCTGATTTCCAATGCATCAACCCTCACAATCCAACACCTAACATACCACTGGAAAACACACTCGAATTTGCAGACTTAATTGTAATCATGCAGCAGCATTCATCTTTTCTTTCTTTTTTTCACATAAGATTAGACAAATCAGGAGATTTTTGCACATAATTATTTCCTTTTTTTTGAGAAACACAATAATGGATTTACAGGCAATATCAATCAAACTTGCAATTTTCTTCTGCAGGACAAAAAAGAAAACCATCGATCATTAATTTTCAGCTAGGGCTGGTTTGACGATTGAAAAAAAAGAAAACCATCGATCACTAATCCGATTGATATTATCTGCATCATATGTTATTCGTACAAAAAGAGGGACATAATGCACAGAAACTATGCACAGAAACTATGCGAGTAAACTATACAATATAAGCATGCACAAAACTGAAGCAAGGAAACCCTACCGCCGAAACTCTACCGCCGAAACTCTACCGCCGAAATACGGAAGTGAAACTCTACCGCCGGAAGGAAAGAAACCCTTGACCGGCTACAGTTCACTGGTAGAAATTGCGGAAATAAACAGAGGGGAGAAACGGGAGAGGGAAGGCACAATTATACGGAAGAGCCATAACCCTAACGTTTTGGCTGAGCTTAATTTAGCTAGAATTTAAAAAAAAGTCCAAATTTAATATTTAATTTCCCTCCTAGCTATATTTGGGCGCGAGAACTAAGCCCCAATATTTTGGATGTGTTATTATTTTATACAAGTTCTTTGGTTATTCATTGAGTCCCTCCAAGTATCTTGGAAGGTTTGAATTCTCAAATTGGTAAAAAAAATTACAATTCAATGTTACAAGAATCTAACTATGTGCTTGAACCAACAATATAATACTTCTAGTGACTTAAAAAAATAATGACATTGGTGGCCATAAATTATATAATATATAGTAAGGCCTAAAAATATTTAATATTTAATTTTACATCCAAAATTTGATGATCAAAATGTATAATTTGATGATCAAAATGTGTCACACTTCAAGTGACTGGGCAGCGAGACCCCCGTGCTAACTCGCAGTAGCGAATATTACAGCGAATATTTATAACCTAAGTAAAAGTAGTCTAGTTTGAACTTACATATCAACTGTAAATTAGATCGAGCCTAATATAATGATGGAGTTTAAAAGGATACGTCCCAAACCCTTTATATACAATTTTATAAGATATAAAGGTGTTTTAAATGATCCACTGATGAATTACATGTCAGGATTCAGGACCCTTTTAACTGTCTTCACACAAAGAATGAGGATGTACTTATGATATTTGTAGAAGTAGTAAATTGATTTACTATTCTTCTCTACTAGAAGATTAATTATATTATATATGAATCGTATATTAAATCGAGACTGGTAGAGTACTAATACCACAATGTTATTTATACTAGGCCAAAATGTTTTCATCGACACTACAGATCGCCAAAATGCGTCATACTTCAAATAAACATTATATATAACAAGTAAACATTATCCGAGAACCAATTTGTCTCGTAAAAAATTGAAAAAATGACATAAAAATGGTTGTACATCTTATTTGGGACCCTAACTTAGGGTCTATTGATATGAATTGAATAAAACTGAAATGAATTGAAATTAATGTATTCAAAAATAGAATCAGTAGTTTGAAGTAAAACTATGATGTTACTTTATTTCACTATTCCTCTGTTCAAATAAAATAAGTGTTTTTAATTGACAATATCTATTTATAAATAAATAAAGTTGTTTTTATTTTACTACATATTGACACTTATTTTAAATTTCATTCATTAATTCTAATTTCATATATTGAAAAATATTTACAGCAATTTCAGGGTTATAAGATTGAAGAGTATTTTAATTTTTACCAAAATATTAATATTAAAAAATTACGAGCATCCAGATGTAAATTTTGATGAGAATTTAGATTAAGGAAACTCATAATTGATATCTCAGGTTAAAGAAATATTTTTATAGAATGTCAATGTTATAATTTCTGTTAATAATTTATTCTTTAATCTGAACCCTCAATCTTCTCAGAAGATTAAATCTCAGCCGTTAATAATAAATGACTAAATAAAAGCTAAAATCCTATCCACTCCCATCTCAATTTTCATCTTCTCAAAATCAAACCCATCGAATTGGTTTCTGGCGATTCACGCAGTAATCCATCGAGCCCTACTAAGCCTACCACCCCCTTCTCTTCACCCGATACAAGGCAGTCGAAGTACCCGCAACCCTGCAGATCCCCTTCTCTTCACCCTGCAGTAGAAGTACCAGCCACCCGCCACCCTGCAGATCTCAATCTAGCGACGGCACCTGGAACCTTCGGGCACGCCTCCTACGCTTACCACTTCTTCAAACTTGCAGCATGCCCCCTTCGGGGAATGGGTTTCGGCGATTCACATCATCTCCGAAAGGACCTGTGAAGATTGGGTTTCAGTGACGTGTGAAGAAGAAGAAGAAGCATCAGCAGTTAGCCATGGCGGGCACTGCAACGGTCACACTTTTCTCAGTCTCCAACACTGCCTCGAGTGTCCTCTGCCTTCGGGGGAAGATTCCCGTAGAGCAGCAACAACTGAGTCTGGAGGTGCTAAAATTGGTTTCAGACCACCCCATTTTGAGGTTGCTGTTTTTCTTAAATTCCTTCTTTTAAATGTTAAAAATTTTGAGGTACTGATTATGAATAGCCTTGTGGATGCAGCTTCCGGAGCCGCTAACCGGAAAAATGTGGAGCTTGCAAGATTTTGAACCATATCCTGCATTGCTGGTGAGTGATGTACTGACCCTTTTAAGTCTTTTGTATTGGTTGCTACTTGCTAAGTCTTTTATATGTTTGGGAGAATTACTGAATTTCGTATGCTGGAATCTTTCGGTATGTGTGTGATTAGAATTCTAGGGTATGACCTGAACTAGTTTTTGATGCTTTGGAGCTTTAGAACTGTTATAGTACTTTTAGATATGTAAGTTTAGTTTGAATCCCGGTTATAAGAGTGAGGTTTAGAAGATTTGAGTGGGACTGGAAGAGTAGAGAAGGGGATATGTTGTTTGACTATCTTAGTTGACTGTTAATCTTTTCTGAAGGATGATATAAGCAGAACCAGAAAGGACCTGTCTTTTTTGTGATATATGTAGGATCCAGGGTCATACCGATTTTGTTGTTTTTGACCCCGCTTTATGAGTACATTTTTGCTACTGAAGTGGTGTAGTTCACTCGCTTGAATTTTAACGTATTCTGAAAGATGGTGTAATCTTATTATTCTGCTTCAGAACTTTAGTAATCTTAGAACTTCATAGTAAGCTTTATTATCATTATTATTATTATTATGTGATGCTGATTGATTTATATTACTTTCGGTGTTTTTGTATTTTGATATTGTGAAACCTATTAGCTCAAATGGAAGAGCGTTGTGTAAATACACATATGTGGGGGTTCGAATCCCTCATAGGTTATCCCTCATAGGTTATATACATGAACTTATTTATCATGGGCCATGTTGTTGATCGGTAGTGTCTAGCAGTTAGATGTATTGTATTGTGGTGTTATGAGGTCTAGAGGCCGCACCTTCATGTATAGTTACAATTTTATATAAATTTGCTGTTGTTTTTGTACGTGGTATTTGATGACTTGACTATATGAGCTAATTCCTTTATTTTGGCTAAACACTTGAATAAGGATATTGTCAAGCTGTCAAATTTCTATATCAGGATATGCAGGTAACTATAGATTTACAATTTCCTCGTGTCTTTGCCAATGTTACATGTATCAAGCTTGTGACAGAATACTGTATCATTGTCAGAGAGCAAGCTGAGGTGAAACAGAATACTATTTAGGCCTATTCTTTTCAAGTCTACTGCTCTGTAGTTAAACTAGTAACGATCTCATGAAGTTTAGCTAACCGTATCCAATTTATTTCAGTTTTGTTTAGTTTAACTCGGTTCAAATCTGTATCTGGGATTTTATAGATTTCTTTTGCTTGTGCAGATAATGTTGAATGGCATCTTCAAGAGCAGATTGCACAAACCTGTGTCTGGTGCAGATGAAGAGTCTCCGTGTCTGATTTTTGTAGCCCAGATAAGAGAAATAACATTGAACCAGCAGAAGGAGATGAGACCAGGCCGGGGTATATACTTAAGCTCACTAATTACTGCATTGGACATATTGACATAGAAATGCGTGTGTAATATACATGAACAATCACCAGCGAAGTGGATATCGGCCCTCAAGGTATGTCCAAAAACCCCGCTTTGTGAATAACAATTACCCCCTTTGCATCGAACCTACGGAGTTGAGTGTAGGTCTAGTCCATGACTTCCGTAGATTCAAATAAAGTCTCTACACAGATTAGTATGAAGTACTAATGCACCAACCAAACTAAATGCAACTCCAAATACAAGAGACTCCCACACCCAAACAAATAAAAATAAAAAAATTAATAAGGCAGAGCAACAGAGCTAAAAAACTAGAAACGGAAGAAGCAAAAACATAATAACTTTTTTCTTACTTATTTATCCAGTCACAAAACAGACCTTGCTGAACACACCAGAAGCGGTAGATCTAGAGAAACTTATTAAATTCTAGCACTAAATCAATAAAAAGATTGTTCAACTTTTTAAATAAAAAGTAACTGGGACAAAGTCGCAGTAATAGTCATCCTTTTGAACTCGAAAATATAGCCAGAAAGAAACATAGAGAAATCCTGCAAATAACTCTTCGATACCTCATTTCTGGAAACGTTGGATACTTTCACAACGGCATCAGACGGTAATTGTTTAGTAGGCAAAGTGAAATCATCTTCATAGTGAACACTGGTCAAACTAACCTGCAAAAGTTATCAAGACAGAGCTAAGCAACTCCAAAAGTTCAGCAAACACCATCTGTTATAACAAAAAGATAAAAATTTGACATTGTTCTGAATAAAGATTACAAGGCAAAAAAGAGTACTACCACTGCTTTATTGTTACTCAGGTTGCTTCCTCTTCTTCATGCTATCACCGCCAATAATCTGTCCATTCTCATCCACCCACAATCCGTCATTATGACACCTTCTAGTTGCTCCACTAGCCAGCACATCTAGCTGTGGAAAAGCTGAAGGAAAATCTGCAGCTGCATCTTTCGACACTTGGTCATCAATCTCATCATTGAAAAAAAATCTCTTCCCCCATAACACAACAGACCAACCAGCTTTTTTTGGATCAGCAACATAGAAAACTTGTTTTGCTTGAGAAGCCATAATGAAGTCATCATCTTTGTATGCTTCTATGATTAAGTTCACTAGTGTAAATCCCATCGGCTTCTCAATTTGCACGCCACTTTCGATATCGACCCACTTACACTTGAATACCGGAACTTTAAATGCTACATAATCAAGCTCCCATATTTCTTGAATGACCCCATAGAACGATGAAATAGTAGTTATTGGCCTTTAATCCTTTTTACTAGATTGCGAAATCAACTCGGACTCATTGTAAACCCCGTTGTTTTGAGTAGTACTCTTCATATCTTTCATAGCAGCAGAGAATGACCAACCGTTAATGTCATAACCTGTATATGTCCGCACGGTACAATTAGGCTTCCTAGCAAATGCTCGCAAATTTTCACTCATCCCATTAACGTTACATCTTGAGTAGAACCAATTCACAAAAAGTTTTGAATGCTCTTCAAGAACCATGTTAGGAGACCATGCAGGATATTTCGTCGATATCAATTTAATGTGTTCGTCGACATAGCCAGCCGTTTCTTTGCTATTACGTAACACATACAAATGCACTTTCATTAGCTCACGATGGAAAGGTTTGAAGTTCTTACCCTTGGATCGAGGTACGCCTATCCTTCTTTCAGTGTGTTGATTTTTGGGTACACCAATCGGATTAGCCTCTGCCAAATATGTTGTGCAATATTCTATAATCTCCTCAGTAACATATCTCTGTACGATGCTTGCATCGGGCCGGCTTCTACACTTCACGTAACCCTTAAATGTTCCCATATGACGCTCGAAAGGATACATCTAATGAAAACCTACAGGCCCACATACTCTTATCTCCCTACTCAAATGAACAACAAGATGAACCATAATATCAAAAAATGCTGGGGGAAAATACTTTTCCAGTAGACACAATACCACAACGGCCTCAAATTCAAGCTCCTTAAGTTGCTTCCGAGATATTTCCTTTCTACAAATCGAATGGAAGAAGAAGCAGAGTCGAGTTACAAAATTTCTAACATCATCCTCCAAAACACCTCGTAGTGCAACAGGTAAAATTTGTTGCATAAGAACATGACAATCATGTGATTTCAATCCTGTGATTTTCAAATCATCATTCACAAGATTGCTAAGGTTCGAAGAATAACCACTAGGCACTTTGGTACCTTTTATACTTTCACACACTGACATTCTTTCAGCAGTAGAGAGGGAATATTGGGCAGGGGGGAGATATGCTCTTTTTCCTTTCACCTCAGGGGCAAGATCAGTTCTAATACCAAGCTCAACGAGATATTTTCTAGCATTCAAACTATCTTTACTCTTTCCTGGTATATTTAGCAGAGTCCCGATTAAACTTTCACAAACGTTCTTTTCGATATGCATGACATCCTAACAATGACGAACCTCAAGGTCCTCCCAATAATCTAAATTGAAGAAAATTGACCGCTTTTTCCAAGGACCAACATTCGTACCTCCTGAATTCTCGACTTTATTTTTACCTAGAACAACATTCAATTTATTTACCTTTTGGTGTATTTCCTTCCCAGTGAGTGGTCTCGGAGCACTTCCTCTTTCTCTGCCACCAACATAATTCACTTCATCATTCCTCAATTTGTGTTTACAAGGAAGAAATTTACGATAACCAAGATAAACCGTCTTTCTCCCATGTTTCAGCTGCGTGTAGTTTGTATCTTCTTCACAAATTGGACATGCTTTGTGGCCTTTAACAACATATCCAGAAAGATTGCCTAATGCGGGATAATCATTGATAGTGAAAGTCACCATTCCTTTCAAGCAAAACACCTCTTTACGATATCCATCATACACCATCACACCATTTTCCCACAAATCTTGCAATTCCTCTATCAATTGAGCCAAATAAGTATCAATATCATTCCCGGGCTGTTTAGGACCCGAAATTAACAATGGCATCAACATATATTTTCTTTTCATACACAAATAAGGCGGGAGATTGTATATAGCCAACATAACCGGCCAAGTGTTATATCTCGATGACATATTTCCAAATGGATTCATACCATCAGTGCATAATGCAAACCTCACATTTCTCGGTTCTTTGGAAAACTTTGGATGTAGAGCATCAAAATTTTTCCATTGATCTCCATCGGCGGGGTGTCTAATGATGTCATCCTTTGGAGCCTCACGATCAACATGCCATGTTATGTGTTTAGCGTCACTAGCATGACGATACAACCTCTTCAACCTTGGAGCAATAGGTAAATACCACACACATTTTTGCGGAACCAACCTACTCTTCCTCACCCCTAATCCCAAAATTCCTCTAGATTTTTTCTTGTAACGAGGAGCATTGCAAACCGGGCACTCGATATTATCCTTAAATTTACCACGATATAAAATACAATCATTTGGACATGCATGTATTTTGATATACTCCATACCTGCGGGACATAAGATTCTTTTAGCATCATGCAAATTGTTGGGTATGCCATTTCCATCGGGAAGTTTCTCATACAAAAATTTCAACAGCTTGTTAACACTAGTGTCACTCCACGAGCTTGACGCATATTGAACACTTCCATCAAGCATGAAATCACGGTGTCCACTTTCTTGCAACCGGGATATAAAGCCTTATCTTTTTCACCCAAAAACGCCGCCAATACATCGGGTTTACCCTTGAATTCCTCTACAACATCACGAAACATATCCTCCATATGTACGTCGTCGAAAGATTCCTCCTCTTTTGGTGACTTCTCCCCATGAAACGTCCAAACCAAGTAAGTCTTCAAAAAACCTCTTTTGTAAAGATGAAGTTTCAATATATCTTTGTTATCCGTTCTAACGCGGTTCATACAATCTCTACACGGGCAAAGAATTTTCTTCTCGGTTGAAAAAGCAAACTCCAAGAAATTATCCACAAACTGAACATACTCATCACTAAACCTATCACCATTGTAAAGAATTCCACGTCTTTCAATTTTGCGATTGAATTCTACAAAGGAAAAATAGTTCATTGAATCATTACAAACCACTCTTATGAATAACACAAACCATTCTTATAAAAAATACTACTTGTATGTGGAGGAAACCCTTACCTTGTAGTGTCTCCATTAGTAGCCTTCGATGCTCCAAGAATCATCCACAAGCTGAGGATGTGCCAAAAAATTATTAACGAGAGTGATATATTCATGCCCTTTTAATATTCCCCCTAAAACTAATTTTTTTCCCCGCCACACTTAGCACTAGTATAGTATCTCAGCACTGGTGCCGTATTCTTTGCAGAACCGGTATTTGAAACCGGTGCTCAATTCCGGTTCTAATGTTTCACGTTTAGCAGCGGTACATGTCTTACGGTGCTATTATACCGGTGCCATAAATTATCATCGCACCGATAAAAATGGACGGCACCGGTATGCCAATGATTGAGGTGCCACAATTATTGATTAGCACCGGTACATGTCTTACGGTGCTATGAAACTGGTGCTATAAATTATCATCGCACCGGGTAAAAATGGACGGCACCGGTATGCCAATGATTGAGGTGCCACAATTATTGATTAGCACCGGTACATGTCTTACGGTGCTATTAAACTGGTGCCATAAATTATCATCGCACCGGTAAAAATGGACGGCACCGGTATGCCAATGATTGAGGTGCCACAATTATTGATTAGTACTGGTGCATGTCTTACGGTGCTATTAAACCGGTGCCATAAATCATCATCGCACCGGTAAAAATGGACAGCACCGGTATGCCAATGATACCGGTGCCACAATTATTGATTAGAACCTGTACATGTGTTACGGTGCTATTAAACCGGTGCCATAAATCATCATCGCACCGGTAAAAATGGACAGCACCGGTATGCCAATGATACAGGTGCCACAATTATTGATTAGCACCGGTACATGTCTTACGGTGCTATTAAACCTGTGCCATAAATCATCATCGCACCGGTAAAAATGGACAGCACCGGTATGCCAATGATACCGGTGCCACAATTATTGATTAGCACCGGTAGCATTACAAACTGGTTCCATAACCATTTTTACCGGTGCGAATATTTAAGCAGCACCAGTTTCTATTTATCGGTGCGAAAATACCGGTGCCTATAGACTTCCTTGAAGCTTTGCAAAAAATAAGGAGGTTATCAGCAAATAACAAGCTGTGTACCCTAATTTTCGCACACCTCTGATGATACTCAATCCTCCTGTCCTTGAATTGCATATCTAGAGATTTGCTCAAATACTCCATGCTTAATACAAACTAGAGAGGGGAAAGAGGGTCTCCCTGTCTAACTCCTCTTTTCCTTGGAAAGATTGAGTAAGCCTGCCATTCAGTGAGATGCAGAAGGT
Source organism: Sherardia arvensis (assembly GCA_948330725.1). Lineage (NCBI taxonomy): Eukaryota > Viridiplantae > Streptophyta > Magnoliopsida > Gentianales > Rubiaceae > Sherardia > Sherardia arvensis. The sequence continues at coordinate 21,871,413 of OX415237.1, read as the reverse complement.
TGATTGAGTAACACACTTCCTGAACAACTGGATGAATAGACATGGGAGCTTCAGACATTCCAGCCACTTGAACAAAAATTTCAAATTAAGACTGTCAAAAGTTTTGGAAATGTCTACCTTGATCAAACAACTAGGAATCAAACTTGGTTGTTATACTTGTGTAGCAGTTCCTTTGTCAGTAAAATATTATGTGCTATGTTCCTCCCCTTGAAAAAAGCACTCTGGTTGTTGCTGATGAGAGTTGGGAGAATCTGCCCCAGTCTGGCACATAGTGTCTTGGTGATGACTTTGTAAATAACAGAACAACATGCAATTGGCCTGTTGTCAGTTGCTTTCTTAGGGTGTGGAATCTTAGGCAGCAAGGTGATGACAGCTTTACTGAACTCTTCAGGAAGGGCACTATTTGCATTGAAGAAATGATGTATAACTCTGACAAGATCTCCTCCAGTGTGTCCCCAAGAATTTTTGAAAAAATGACTAGTATAGCCATCTTATCTTGGGCTCTTTCTGGATTTGATCCCCTTCAGAGCTTTGAGAATCTCCTCCTTAGATACCTGTTTGATGAGGTTCACTTGTTGTGCAATAGACAAGAAGGGTCCTCTCTCAATTACAGAGTAGTCAGTGCTTTGCTGAGGTTCCAATTCTCTCCCTAACTGCTTCTGAAAGTGGAGAGTAAGGTGGTGAGCAATTGGAGTCCTCCCCTGAATCATTTTGCCATTCTCATCCTGTATACACAAAATATGATCAGTATATTTCCTGAGCTTTAAAGAGGCATAAAAAAGTGAGGTTGGCCTAGGTACTAGAATATCAAGCCATCTAAGGCAGTTCATCCTTCATGTGTTAAGGCAGAAAACAAATGCCTTCCCTGGTAGTGACTTAAATGAGAAAAATCATCTAAGGCGGTTCCTCTTCCGCCTTAGATGTTTTTGGATTTAAGGCGTTTGTTTCCGCCTTAGATGAAGGCTTATCCGCCTTGCTCAGTACTTACGAACTCGCTAGCATTCACGTCTGGATGATATGAATTGACTCTCTGCGAGTTCGTAACTAGCCAACGCTAATACTAAACAAATGGTTGATTGTTTTGTTACGACAAAAGCTTACGGATCGCCAGATGAAATACTAACGATATCGCAACACTGGAAAGCCTAGACTGTTATGAATGTGTGCGAGATTGGTTGAGACTTTAACCTTGCGGATCGCTAACAGTAGTTACGACTCCGTAAGGTAGCCTAGCTTGTCATATATTCGTCTGCTGACGAGACTAGTTACGAGAAACAGAGGCGATTCGGTGGGTCTAAAGTAGCGAAATCGTTACAAGGCTAAGTAAACATGTAGGGTTAAACAACACGAGCCAGGTTACGACAGCAACGTGCTATTCGCTAGTAATACCGTAGCGATATCGCAACAGAAAAATTGTATATAATAAAAATTGTAAAAATATAAAATTTGTAAAAATTAAATTATAAAAATATAATTAAAATTGTTGTTTCGAGAGAGATAACGATGTCGTAAGAAAATCGCTTATGTGCATAGTTACGGACTCGCTACTAATCTCGCTTCATTTAAACGACGTCGTCTGAGCATTGGGTGAGCGAGAAAAACAGATGACGTTACGACTAAGCTAGATATTCGCCCGGTTTTAGCGTGAATAGTTACGATCTCGACGGAGATCAGATTGGGGAGGCAGAGAAGAACGAGCGATTGGGTAGCGATGGCGCAAAAACTAAGCTCAGCAATTTAATCCTGGCGAGTGATGTAGCGACAGTACAAGATGGTCGCAATAATTTTAATGTAACTGGCGAGAGAAGTAACGATATCGCAGCGAATTCGTAAGTGTCACAAAATTATAGGATTTGAGCCATTTCCACCCGTTTCCACTAAAATTGGGTTTCATTTTAATTGTCTAAGCTGTCAATTGCAAGATGCATGGTATGTAAGCACAAAACATGAACATGAAACACTATCAAGCCACACTTTATAAAGTAATGGAAGTAATGGAACTCAAAAGTATATGCATCCATTTGACAAAAAAAGAAACTAGCTTTTATTGGGAATGTGAGGCCTAGAGATGTACCGAGATCTAATAAGGACCAAGTGTCTAGCCAATGCATCTCTACCATCCTCCAACTCCTTCTTGGTGTATGGTGCATGATTTTCCTCGATAATCTAAGAATATGAAATGTTTTTTTAATACTATTAAATGCAACGTAGATAGTAATAGATACAATAAGTAGGTTATAAGAATGCTTACGCGATGTAATTCCAAATTATCTTGAACAAGGCCAGCTACACACTCGCTTGCGTACAACATCATATAGTAACCGCACTCCAAATTTGACAATTGCTTTCGATGCTGATAAACAGATTAAATAGATACAACCGCACTCCAAGTATAACAAATGATTTGAAATGAAATCATAGTGGAAATAAATGAGCATTGGATTTGTAATGTCACCTGAATCTGTATAAGGTTGAAGGGAAGTAGTGTGTCGTCATGTGCACTATGCATAGCAACCTCTAATAACTCTGCAAATTTTGTAGATGGACCAAAGTGTAGCGGGTCCATCCAATACACTCGCTTCAACGATGGTCATAGCTACAAAACTCCAATGGCCACTACATATTTTAAGAAATGAAAATGTACGTACCCGTCTCGAAGATTAGAATGTTTACGAAGTGCAAATATCCAATTGTAACAAAGAAAACTAACCTCTCTAGATATGGGCCTATGTAAATTGTCTTGGTCTTGTCACTATGATCTTAGAGAGATAAGCAAGTCGTGATTGATTACTTTCATTCATTTCTTGCAAGCATATTGGGTGCAAAAACCCAATGAAAGTCTTTGCGTTTAGAGCAAGGCATTGCATGTACCTAAATAAACAATAGATGAGATATGAACGTATAATAGTGCACAAGTACATGAAAATTCGTAAATTGCAATACGCTAGAAGAGATGAGATCAAGTAGCTTACATTTGATGTAGTATAAGGATTGTTTCGGGAAGGGTTTTATAGTGCCAGAAAAGGGCAAAGTCTTCCCATGGAAACGACTAATTCCCTCGCTTCGCCGAACACCTGTTTATTGGAGTAGAAATAGTAAACAGAATCCCGACTATGGTGGCCCACGAGATCATAAAACGTGCGAAGGAATCCCGGGAGTGATTTTATGAATCCAACTTCTCCCGCCGACATCGGCTTCTTAGCTACCGGGAAATCTAGTGGGTCTACGACGGGTGAAGGTGTGTTTCTATTAATTGGGATAGAATTAGAATTCACATCAATGACCAATCATTTGGGCCACAAAACAAAACGGCCCAAACCTACCGACTGTCGTGCACTCTTGATCCGCGACTGGTACCAACGCATCCTCCACTAACACATGTAGTATAGAAACCCTAACGAAACCAATAGGGACTTTGGCTTCATGATGTAGTGCCATGTCAGGATATGAATTTCCCATTGCAACGTGGCGGGGTTGAGAATTCATCCCACATTCAGCGTACAACTTGCAAGAAGGGGACATATGGTCTAATATACAAATACGGCATGTTTAATTAGGTCGAATTAGACATATGTAGGAAGAGTATATTTATAAAATATCAATAATAATGAGTTGTGTAGAATTATTCATTTCATTGAGGTGCAAGAATTTAACGTACCTTTGGTTTGGGATCGGATGGTTGTATGTGAACTTGCTCTTTGATAGGGGCCGAAGGTGTGCATATTTTCTTGTTGGTTTCAACAATAGGTTGGTCAAAAGTAGGTTGGTCAAAAATAGGTTGGTCAACCTCATGTTGTGGTGGGGAAGGATGTGAACCTCTAGACGAGGGTCCATTGATTGGATCGGTGTCACAAAAATCGGATGGAAGAGGATACTTTATAAAAGAACATATATTGGCCAACATTGTTTTCAATTTCTTGACCTCTTGGTCGGATATTTTGGCTTGGTTCAATGCTATTTGGAGTTTGGATGGTTTAGGGTTTTTACTACTACGTTTGATACCAAACGCCTCTATTTGAGTAACATAACCACCAATTCCCTTAGTTCTTCCCGGATGCTCGGCCTTCCCAAGTGCCCTACGTAGCACATCGTGTTTACTGACTGGGATGAACAAGCCTTCTTCAACTTCACGCTCGACCTCGTCCTAAAAAGTTAGTATTGTAAAATAAAATTTATTATCGTCATCAATTGTTGTGTTTGATTGTTTGATTGTAGTACTAAAATGGAACATGGTATGGCGTAGTAGGTAAAGCGTACCACCCGATTAGCCACCCTTTTTGCCTCATCACTTGAGAAAGTCCCGTCTTTTTTAATTCTACCAAAGACGAATAATTGCTGTCTACTATATGTTGTAGGGTCTTCGGCAATGACTAGCTTGTTCGCCTCTTCCGCGTCCATGCCCCCATCCACAAGCTCTTTTACCTCGGTTTCCCTTTTTTTTTAGAGGTCTTCCTCCCCACACCCAAGTACCCCGCCCTACCCCCGGTGTAAGGCATAACATTATCAACAGTGACTTTGCGTTTCTTATCCCCCAAACCCTTTTAAAAGGTCTATGTTATTTTAGGAATAAAGCACTAATGGAAACAAAAATATTTGGCTAATTGGCATGAAACTATTATTGCAAGATCTAGTAAGTAAACTAACTTTTGCGTCATTTTCTAACCATCGCTTCTTGAATGCCTCCAAAGTAAGGGGTACAATGTGATTGTAATGCGTACTTGGATCTTGCCCGAACCTCGTGCCCTTTGGTTTGATATAATCCTTAGCAAGGGTATATTTGTGTTCTCGATGAGCCTTTGATGCGATTTGAAGAGCCTTCTTCTTCACTTGATCATAAGATGTTGTCTCGATAATAAAGGGGCGCTACAAATGTGATCAAAACTTAGTCACATTCACAATTTTCAATTGTAATTAGAAATAACAAGTGCCACACTAACCTTGCATTCCTTCCATATATCCTTCTTTATGTCGATGCTTAGTAGCCTCCAATCCTTTGTGTCTAATGGTGTGCTTATCCTACCCGTCTTAGCACACCAACTCGACCATCGCGCGGCATCATCGTCGGGCCAAATAGCAACACCAATGTCATTAAACTTGGCATGTGTTAGTATTTTGTTATCGATCCTAATCTCTAATTCTCGACAATGTGTGAGTATTTGAGCTTCTTTCGATGCGCGACTCAATTCTCGTTGTCTTATAACCTCACTTGAACCGCCAACAACATTTTCCCCCCCACTTGAGTCGGAATTACCAGAACTTGTTGGGCTATCCATTAAGCTTTCCCTTGCGTAGTGTAATTAGTTAATGCCTAATACAATGCTAATAAATCAAAGTTGTACTTCTAAGAAATACCTTATGAAATATAATCCTAAAATTTAGGGCTAAACTTGCAAGTGACAACATTAAAATAAAATATTGATTTTCGTTCGGGACATGCTTCTGACATGATATTTAGTAACAATATGATTAACGGAGGCACTATGTACAAGAAAATCAAATTTTTAGCAAATAAGAATGAAAATAATCGTACCTTTGGTATATGACAAAGTTGTGTCGGGAGAATTGATTATGTTGGTTGGGGATGGTCTACCTTGTTTGTCCCTCTCCTACCCACAACAAAGGATGTTACCAAATTGAAGAAGCACAACTAAAGATTGACATTAATTGCAAGAATATAGAGAAAAATGTGGCTGGGGATTCATTGCAAAACTTACCAATCTTTTGCATTCAATTAGTGGCTAGTTTCACTTTGTTTTGACACAATTGATGTTTTGAACATGTATGGGATGGGATATGGAGATTTGATGTGAAGAAAGGTGAGGAGATTTGAGAATATGTGTAAAAGTTTGATTTTTGGAGATGAAACCCATAAGATGTGATGGAAAAGATGCCAAAAGTGTTGTGTTTTTCCGTTCTTTAACGTGTTCAGTTTATTGTAGCTTACCTTGTTGCGAACTCGGAACTCTCTCGTTACAGCTGACTAGGGTTGTTACGATTTCGTGACATGCTCATGTGATAACTTTTTTATTGTGTACTTTATCTTTCTAGCGATATCGTAACTGAAAAGCCACAAAAATTTTTGTGACTTGGTAGTTGCGACTTCGCTACCTCTGATCGCCAGAGCTACATAACATAATCTGACTTTTTTTTACAACGCACTCATACATGCTTGGATCACGATATAAACAATATGATGTTATGGAATAAAACTAAAATTCTTCTATTGTAAAAAATATTTTAATTTGTTCCGTCATAAGCTGATGTAGAACAGTATAGGGATTGGTTGACTTAATGTGCACTTACACTATATAAAGCGTTTCAGAATCTAAATCTGTAATTGTAAGACATTAAGAAACTCTACAAATCAAGTGTACGCTTGTAAACGATGTACGGCGATTACCTTTAAATACAATAGCAGAGTTGTTGTTGACACATGAACTACATATATGCGCAGTCCACTTGCTTTTGATTAGAGAAACTTGGTTTACTGTAACTCATGTCTGTGATTACAAGTACAATTCATGAAGTAAACAAAGTATCATGCACACATACACTCACCAATTGTGATCACACATCATACTAACGATTATCGCTTCATAACATTGCATGTTGATGTACTAAGATGTGCTCTGATAGACATAATATTATGATCGATATCTTCCAAATTTAGTATTATATTGTCTATATAAAAAATGAAAATATTTTAGAATATGATTGTTCTTAACAAAATTTAAACTGAACTATCTTGGTTTTACATGGAGTTATGTTATATTGCTTATGTACATTTCCATGCTGATGTACAAAGACGTACTCTGCTTGAGGTAATCTCATGACCGATATTTTCCAAAAATGGTATTATACTCTCTCTTTTAAAAATGTATATATTTCAGACTTTTAAAGTGCTTCAAAAAAAATAAAATTAATATTTTTTTAGTTATTTTCAAACTAGCTTGTTTACTTGCGAAATCGCTACTTTACAAGTTAACATAGTTAAACCCTAAACCCACAGACCCACAAACCCATGAAACTCCAAAATTCTTGTTGCGATATCGCTAGTCAATAAGTATATATAAAAAAGGGTTTTTGGCTACTAGCGATTTCGCTACAGGTTTAATTAAATTTGATAAAATTATGAATAGAGCTTTTAGCGATATCGCTAAAGACACGCTTGACTGGCGGGCTTATTAAAGATCTCGTAACTGAAACTGTAGGTATGAGAGACTTACTTACGATGTCGCTAGTCGGTTTAGGTAGCTACTAATGTGTGAGGTAGCGATTTCGCTGCACAACTGAGTAGATAGTGACTGGTCTGATGGGGAAGATGATGTGGCAAAGTATGAGATGAAGATGAAGGAGAGATTGATTGGTGAACCCGAGTTCGCCGAGGAATCAAGTGAAGTCCAGGCTGAGAAGACATGCCAACAAACACAAGATGATACGACTCCAATTGGCTAAGAAAAGGAAGAAAATGACCAAGGAAAGCCACAAGATGACCAGGAGAAGGGTGTTGAAGATGCTCCAGTGGAGAAGTTAGATGGCGTAGAAGATAATTCGACCGATGATTTGCACGCCGTTTTAGTGGCAGGCCTGTGATGTACTAGACTTAATAGGGATGATTCAACATGTTTTGTTTGTTAAGATATTTCTATTTGGATTCAAGTTTAATAGACTTTTTAGTTTGTTTATGGTGATGCAAAGGTCATAATTCAGACTTGGAGCATTTCATGTTAACATGTTAACTGGAAACAAGGTTATAATTGTGAGAATGTACATATTGCTAGTGTGAACTAGGTTCTAGCGACAACGCAGGTAACTCGCCTACTACCAAAATGAAACTGAAATGAGTCTCGCGAGCTTGTTACACGATCGTCTAACCTTTCGTGCGTCTTGCAAGCTCGCTACGACCCGTAAAACTTCAACAGAGCTTAGCACGCGATTCACTTGCGATATCATTACCAAATGGTCTACCCTTTCCGTGTCTCTTGCGATCTCGCTAAGACCCGTAAAACTTCAACAGAGCCTAGAGACAACTAACGATCTCGTGACTAGGAAGCAATTAAGTAGCGAGTTCGTAACCTAGTTGAGTTAATCCTGACCTTGTTACTAATGATACGCTGTCGTTTTACATAGTAACGAGAGGGTTACGAACTCGCAAATACATAATTGTACCCCCAGCTACGCAGTTACGATTTCGCTACTTTCTGGTATATAGTTACAAAAATTGGGGATTTTTTGAATTGATACGCTGTCGTTTTGTACTCTAACGAGTGAGTTGCGTTATTGTAAGCTGTATTATTATACCCCAAGCTAGGAAGTTACGAGATCGCTACTGTCTGTTATATAAATAATAAAATTGGGGATCTTCAGAAATCAAAACGCGAGAAAATCGATTGAATCCAACCCAAACACAAAAACCGTCACGCTCAAATCTCCCAACAACAATGGCTAGGACTAAGCAGCTTGCACACAATCCGTTTGTACCTGCTCGGCGACCACCGCCACAGGCGGGTTCATCTCAGGCACCGGCAACCGCGACTCAAGCTGCTGGTTCAAGCTCTACCAAATTTGACAAGGCCAAATTCGTAAGTTTTGATGCTTCCGAAGCCTATTTTAATTTCATGGAGTATAGTGACTTGCTAGAATGTTATGTGGTAGATTTCATCAAATTAAAGACTTAGGGTTAGAAAAAGTGATGGAAATCTTTCAAAGCCACGACATGGGTGAGCTGTTAGGTTTGAATTACGCGGCACATAAAGATGAAACGTGCCAGTTTTATACTAATTTCCACCAACTTATCGAGGAAGAAAAGGAAACGGCTAGGTGGTTTCTAGGGTAAATAAGAAGGACTTTGAGATCGGGGAGGAAATGTTTAACAAGGTATTAAATGTGTCTTATGCTGTAGAGGAAGATTTCAGCGATCCTCCTACCCCTGGTTTTTATTATAGGGAACAATGGCCCGGCAATGCCATTCTCGACCTAGAGCAAGTGGCAGAATTTGCGGAGAAGTATTTTGGTAGGCAAAAGGACAATTTAGGGAAGCCTAGGGATTATAAGATTGATAAGTTTAGTTGTGAGGATAGGATAATATATGAGATGGTTGCTAGGTCTGTGGTTCCAAAGGGAGGATGGATCACCGAGATGAACTACACAACGGTAAGCATGTTTTACTGCGTAGTGGAGGGGATAAGGTTGAACCCGGGGCATATGATATTCGAGCACATGCGACGCAGTGTTGTCGAAAATGGTAGAACAGTGAAGAAGCTACCATATGGTAATTTCATTACAAGATTTTTGACCAACGAGCACCCTAAGATGAAACTGTCTCCTAATGCGGTAGAGTGTTGCTTCTACACAATGTCCTAATTTGAGAGGAAAGGGAAATGTGAGTTGGTTGACGGCAAGTGGGAGAAAACAGGGGCGGGATCCAAAAAACCACTTGAATTTGATCCAGAAGAAGTAAGAGAAACTGTCGAAGGTACGCCTCACTACATTTCTTGTTCATTGGTTTATCACATGTTATTTAGTACATAATTCTTCAATTTGATTTGCTTCTATGAACAGTTGTACCATCGGTGGCGTACTACAAGGGGCTAGAAGACACTGTCGACCTTATGAGGCAGCGTGTGGCCATAATAAATCAAAATTGCTGGATAACGGAGAAGGTGATACGTGGAATTGAGAGGGCGCATGCCAAGAAAAAGACAAAGGTCGATCCACAAGCTCCAAAACAGACCCCACCTTCTAGCAAGGATGATTAGATTAGCATTCTATGTTGGCTAGTACTTGTACTAAATTCTCGAATTTAGGGTTTTTTATAAATTTTTATGTCTCCAACAAATTAGTATCGAATAATTTTTTTTGTTATATATGTTGAATAACATTTCTATTTTAATATATATACTTATATTAGTAATAATATTGTGCTTTGTTTAATATTAATAATCTTTACAAATGAGTTAAATTTAAATTCTTCTGAAGTGACGACTTACTTGCGATGTCTCAACAGTCAAGTTAGCAAATAAAATCAATAAAAAAGGGACCTAGCGATATCGTAACCAATCAGAATGGAGAGACAGAAACTAATCTGCGATTTGAAGCTGGTTGTAGCGATTTCGCAACAAACACGCTCCAGTTACGAGTTCGCTACTGAGCAATTTCAGTTACATTGGTATTGAGCGATGGGTGTTACGATTTCGCTAATGCTAAAGAAGGGTTCTTTTTTGTTTGAATTACGTGAATTACATGAATTATTATCCTAATTTCAATCACAAATGAACTTTAGATAGAAACACAGTATTCAAAACCAATGATAATCAAATATGCTACTTGTGTTTTTTACTCTTTTTGGTCTTCTTCTTCTTTGGTTGCCGCCCCTTCCTCTTTGTAGTTTTCCCTGCAGGATTAATCCACATGCCTTCTTCATGATCCATTCTGCACACCGACGCACAAACAATGTCATCATCTTCCTCTAGAGTTTTGTACACAGAGGGCGGAATGGTGTCTTTAGAAACAGTGCAGTCATCATCGAACAAGCCGTCACCATAGATGAATGTTTTCTTTCCAACAACAACGATCTTCCAAAGAGGATCAATTGGATCTTCCACATAGAATACCTTATGAGCTTGAGCCGCCATGATGAATGGATCTTCTCTAGACCCAAGAATTCCCCTATTGACTAGAGTCATGCCTAAATCCTCTAAGCGCACCCCTTCAGCTTGATCTACCCATTCACATTTAAACAGTGCGATTCGGACATGAACAAAGTCCATTTCCCATATATTAGTAATGGTACCAAAAAAATCATTATCGCCCTCTCTAGGTACTGATACGCCACTATTTTGGGTTGCAGATCTATCATCACTCCACTTAGTACCAAACGTGTATCCATTGATGTCATACCCGCTAAACGACGTGACTGTGCCGAGGGGTCTCTTTGCAACCCATTTTACAACATCAGGGTTTTCACCGCCATTCTGCACATGTATTTTGAGCCAACTAGTAAAGTCGCTGCAATGAGTTTCAAGAATTCTAGGTTCCAACCAGCTCGGGTGTGTTGACCTAAACTCATTAAGGTGAACATCAACATAAGGACTCACTTCATGATGGTTGCGCAGAATGTAGAGATGGGCTATAGAGATATCATTGGAAGAAGGGCTAAATTTAGACTTATGGCGTAGTCCGACACCATCCAGTCTACCATCGTGTCTAGAGACCGGCAATCTTATAGTAGGTACATCCTGTAAATAGTTGGTACAAAATTCTATTACCTCTTCCGCGACATATCGCTGCACTATACTGGCATCTGGTCGGTAACGATTCTTAACAAAATGCTTGAAAATGCTCATGTACCGCTCGAATGGATACATCCATCTCAAGTATACTGGTCCGCAAAGCTTCACCTCCCGCACCAAATGAACTATCAAATGAATCATTATGTCAAAAAAGGAACGGGGAAAATACATCTCTAGCCTGCACAATACTTCAATTACCATATCCTGCAATTCATCCAACTTACGCCGACTCACTTTCTTGCGACATATCTGTTTAAAATAATAACAGAGCCTTGCAACCGCGTCTCCAACGTGAGAAGGCAAGCAACCTCTCAGAGCAATTACGTTCAAATCCTGCTCAGAATGGAGTTGCTGAACGCAAACACCGCCATCTCATCGAAATGGCGCGCACAATGCTTGTTCAGTCAGATCTTCCTGCTCAATTCTGGGTTGATGCCGTGTTTCAAGCTGTTTTTACTGTTAATCGTTTACCAAGTTTGAACTTAGGTGGTGTGTCTCCATTTGAAAAATTGTTTCATCGTTCTCCATCTTATGATTTTTTTAAAGTCTTTGGTTGTGCTTGTTTTCCTCTTCTAATGGATCCTAAAATCAACAAATTACAACCTAAATCAAAAAATTGTGTTTTCATTGGTTATGCATCTGATTATAAGGGTTATAGGTGTCTTGATCCTCTCACTGGTCGAGTTTATGTTAGTCGTCATGTTATTTTCCATGAAAAACAATTTCCCTATCGTAGTCTCCTTCCTTCTCAGTCGAGCTTACCTTTTTCCTCACCGCTTGATCTTTCTGAGGGTTGGTCGCCTACTGTGGTGTCTACGGGATCTAGTTCGTCTACTCAGTCAACATTCCCATCATTATCGTCATCTCCTTCTCCAGTGTCTCCTCCTCCTATCACGTCTCTAGTACGTTCTGTTGAGTCAGATCCTATCTCGCCCTCTTCCGCGTTGCCTCCTAGCTCACCTCCAGTTACGATGGATCCTGTGTTGCCAGAAATTGTGGATAGGTCGAGTTCATTGTCTAGCCCGGTTACTGAGTCAGTCTCTCCTGTCTATCGATCTCCCGTGTCTAGTCCGGTTCATACTCCGGTTGTATCTGCGTCTCCTGAGCTTCGATCTGCTGACTCTAGTTCCTCTCCGTCACCGTCTAGTGTACCTTCCCAGTCGGTCATCCATCCGAGTGCTTCCTCTCCTATTTTTCCTTCCATTGCCTCTTCCTCACAGTCGTTGGTTTCCAATGCTCATCCCATGGTTACTCGTCTTAAAGCTGGTATTTCCAAGCCTCGTCGGATAATGAATTTAAAATCAGATATTGTAGAATCAGAGCCTTCTAATTTCAAACAAGCGTCCAAAGATTCTCGTTGGCGACAGGCTATGCTTGATGAGTATAATGCATTACTTAAAAATAATACTTGGGAGTTGGTACCTCGCGACTTCAATCGCAATGTGCTTGGATGTAAATGGTTGTATAAAATTAAATACAATTCTGATGGGCCATTGGAGCGGTTTAAGGCCAGACTTGTTGTTTTCGGAAATCACCAGCAGACAGGTATTGATTATTTTGAAACTTTCAGTCCTGTTGTTAAGCCTACTACTGTGCGATTGGTTCTCACTCTTGCTATTTCTCTTAATTGGACTGTCCGACAACTTGATGTTAAAAATGCATTTTTGCATGGTTTTTTGAATGAAGAAGTTTTTATGCGTCAACCACCAGGTTTTGCTGATCCTTCTCGTCCTCATCACATCTCGGTTACGTAAGTCCATTTATGGGTTACGATAAGTTCCTTTTTCAGAAATGTAACTTCAAAATTGTGGGGCGTAGAAATTACCAGGTCAGCTGTAGTAGTTTGAAGGTTAGACTCCTTAATCCAGGCTGCCCACTGGCCAAATAGGTGCCTCCCAGAGTATAGCACATGCTCCTAAGCAGTTAAATACAATGGAGATGCGCATCATCGATCATTTCAAGGATGCATACCTCATGTCTATCGGTGAGTAATTAATTCGATAAAATCATAACTTACCCTCTCCACCAAATCCAAGCACATCCTCCCAATAATTCCCGTTGTCTTCCACTCGTAATTAAGGAGGCGCGCCCATGAATTAATAACCATTGAACTAAGGTCTTCAGAATTATCAAAGCAATGCATGTTACTACGAAATATCAAAATGTTGTATCCGTCGTAAAATAGAGGCTCACTGAAAGTAAGAAATCACATTTAGGAAAATTTTACTGTGAGATAGTGATGGACTTTGCTCACACGTTAAGATACAACGAAGATAATAAAAAATATAGTAGGAATGAGCATCATATTTTGACACACAAGAACGAACTTACTTGTAGCAGAATGAAGTTCCGTTAGCTAGTGCATAGTCTGCAATCTCCACATAAAAAGGGGGTATAGAATGGTCCTCCAAATATGATGCTCTGCACAACAGCTTACTAAGGTAAACTCTCCCGGCCACGCATGGGCTGTGAATCCATGAAACTGAGTCTGGAGGTCCCGACTCTCTCAGCGACTCACACAAACTAACATGAGGCACGGGGTCCCCGGTCCACTGAAATTTTGTTGAGGGAGTCAGTAGCGAGGATATTGTCCAGTGGGGGTCCGGGATTCAAGCACACGTGGTCGACAATGAAGGTTAGAGCGCCAATAACTTCTTGCATACTTTACTTCATGCCTCCTGGAAATGAACTGTTGAAGTCCATGTTCTGTTGAAGATTAAAAATGAGGCTTTTACTGAGAAGAGACCAATTGCTAACATGAGAAGACATGACCACACTTAGATCTCTAATTAGCACGGCAACACGCCGCTCCCATTCCTGAACAGTAAAGCACCTGTATTGGAGTATGTTTTAAACAGAAAAAATACATATCGAAAGCACGAGAGTTTCATTCCTAAAGAAAAATACGGTTTCCATATGTTACGCACAGAGGATGCATTTGGTAGTGTGTATTGATGCACAAATTAGGGCAACTAAACTAGATTCAGACATACCAATAACTTTCCAGCAGGAATAATGTTTAAGTGTACTCACACTATTAGAATATCAAGCCATCTAAGGCAGTTCATCTTTCATGTGTTAAGGCAGAAAACAAATGCCTTCCTGGTTGTGACTTAAATGAGAAAAATCATCTAAGGCGGTTCCTCTTCCGCCTTAGATGTTTTTGTGTTTAAGGCGTTTGTTTCCGCCTTGGATGAAGGCTGATCCGTCTTGCTCAATACTTCTGAACTCGCTAGCATGCAAGTCTGGATGATATGATTTGACTCTTTGCGATACCGTAACTAGCAAACGCTAGTACCAAACAAATCACTATGTGTATAGTTACGGCTTCGCTATTAGTCTCGCTTCACTTACACGACGTCGTTTGAGCATTGGGTGAGCGAGAAAAACAGATGACGTTACGAGTAAGCTAGATATTCGCCTGGTGTTGGCGTGAATAGTTACGAGCTCGACAGAGATCATATTGGAGAGGCAGAGAAGAACGAGCGATTGGGTAGCGATGGCGCAAAAACTAAGCTGAGAAATATAATTCTGGCAAGTGTTGTAGCGATAGTACAAGATTGTCGCAACAATTTTAATGTAACTGGCGAGAGAAGTAACGATTTCGCATGAAATTCGTAAGTGTCACAAAATTATAGGATTGAGCCATTTCCACCCATTTCCACTAAAATTGGGTTTCATTTTAATTTTCTAAGTTGTCAATTGCAAGATGCATGGTATCTAAGCACAAAACATGAACATGAAACACTATCAAGCCACACTTTATAAACAAATGGAAGTATTGGAACTCAAAAGTATATGCATCCATTTGACATAAAAAGAAACTAGTTTTTATTGGGAATGTGAGGCCTAGAGATGTACCGAGATCTAATAAGGACCATGTGTCTAGCCAATGCATCTCTACCATCCTCCAACTCCTTCTTGGTGTATGGTGCATGATTTTCCTCGATAATTTAAGAATATGAAATGTTTTTTAATACTATTAAATGCAATGTAGATAATAGGTACAATAAGTAGGTTGTAAGAATCCTTACGCGGTGTAATTCCAAATTATCATCAACAAGGCCAGCGACGCACTCGGTGGCATACAACATCATATAGTAACCGCACTCACAATTTGACAATTGCTTTCGGTGCTGAGAGCGAAGAAGTGTAACAAATTATTTGAAATGAAATCATAGTGGAAATAAATGAGCATTAGATTTGTAATGTCACCTGAATCTGTATAAGGTTGAAGGGAAGTAGTGTGTCGTTATGTGCACTATGCATAGCAACCTCTAATAAATCTGCAAATTTTGTAGATGGACCAAAGTGTAGCGGGTCCATCCAATACACTCGCTTCAACGATGGTCATAGCTACAAAACTCCAATGGCCACTACATATTTTAAGAAATGAAAATGTACGTACCCGTCTCGAAGATTAGAATGTTTACGAAGTACAAATATCCAATTGTATCAAAGAAAACTAACCTCTCCAGATATGGTCCTATGTAAATTGTCTTGGTCTTTTCACTAAGGATCTTAGATAGATAAGCAAGTCGTATTTGATTACTTTCATTCATTTCTTGCAAGCATATTGGGTGCAAAAACCCAATGAAAGTCTTTGCGTTTAGAGCAAGGCATTGCATGTACCTAAATAAACAATAGATGGGATATGAACGTATAATAGTGCACAAGTACATGAAAATTCGTAACTTGCAATACTATAGAAGAAATGAAATCAAGTAGCTTACATTTGATGTAATATAAGGATTGTTTCGGAAAGGGTTTTATAGTGCCAGAAAAGGGCAAAGTCTTGGCAAGGGTATATTTGTGTTCTCGATGAGCTTTTGATGCGATTTGAAGAGCCTTCTTCTTCACTTGATCATAGGATGTTTCTTCGATAATAAAGGGGCGCTACAAATGTGATCATAAAAATAGTCACACTCACAATTTTCAAGTGAAATTAAAAATATTAAGTGCCACACTAACCTTGCATTCCTTCCATATATCCTTTTTGATGTCGATGCTTAGTAGCCTCCAATCCGTTGTGTCTAATGGTGTGCGTATCCTAGCCGTCTTAGCACACCAACTCGACCATCGCGCGGCATCATCTCGGGTGAAATAGCAACACCAATGTCATTAAACTTGACATTTGTTAGTATTTTGTTATTGATCCTAATCTCTAATTCGCGACAATGTGTGAGGAGTTGAGCTTCTTTCGATGCGCGAGTCACTTCTCGTTGTCTTCTAACCTCACTTGAACCGCCAACAACATTTTCCCCCCCACTTGAGTCGGAGTTAACGGAACTTGAAGGGCTCTCCATTAAGCTTTCCTTTGTATATTGAAATTAGTTAATGACTAAAACAATACTAATAAGTCAAAGTCGTACTTTGTAGTAAAAACATTATAAAACATAATCCTAAAATTTAGGGCTAAGCAAGCAATGGACAACATTAAAAGAAAATCTTGATTTTCGTTCAGGACATGCTTCTGACATGATATTTAGTAATAACATGATAAATGGAGGCACTATGTACAAGAAAATCAAATTTTTAGCAAATAAGAATGAAAAAAATCGTACCTTTGGTATATGACAAAGTTGTGTCGGTAGAATTGATTATTTTGGTTGGGGATGGTCTACCTTGTTTGTCCCTCTCCTAACCACAACAACAGAACTCGGAAAATTGAACAAGCACAACTGAATATTGACATTAATTGCAATAATATAGGAAAAAATGTGGTTGAGAATTCATTGCAAAACTTACCAATCTTTTGCACGCAATTAGTAGCTAGTTCCACTTTGTTTTGACACAATTGATGTTTCGAACATGTATGGGATGGGATATGGAGATTTGATGTGACGAAAGGTGAGGAGATTTGAGAAGATGTGCAAAAGTTTGAACTTTTGGAGATGAAACCCGTATGAAGTGATGGATAAGATGCCAAAAGTGTTGTATTTTTCTGATATATAACGTGTTTACTTTATTCTAGATTTCCTTTTTGCAATATCGGAACTCGCTCGTTACACCTGACGTGGCTATTTACGATATCGTTACATGCTCATGTGATTGCCTTTTATGGTCTACTTTATCCTTCTAGCGAGATCGTAACTGAAAAGTTGACATAAAGTACGTTACTAGGTTGTTGCGATTTCGCTACTCATGCTCGCCAGAACCCTACTTAAGATAATCATTTTTTTTTAAAATTACCTCAAACAATTTTAAATCACGATTTAATTGATTTAAACGAAATGATGGAATGGAATAAGACACTAATCATTCTATTGTAAGAATAATTTTCATTTGTTCCGTCGTATGCTGATGTATAACGGGATAGGGATTTGTTGACTTAATATGCAATTACACAATTTGAAAGAGTTTTAAGAAACTTAGTTTTTAATTGTTAGACAATAAGAAACTCTACACATCATGTGTACGCTTGAAAACGATATCCATCGCTTACCTTTAGAGACAACAGCATAGTAGAGCTTCACACATGAACTACATATATATATATATATATATATATATATATATATATATATATATGCGCAGTTCACGTGCATTTGATTAGAGATACTTAGTTTATTACAACTCATTTATGTGATTACAAGCACGGATCTTGAATTAAACAAAGTATCACGCACACGTTCACTCACCAACTGTCATCACTCATCATACTACCGAGTATCGCTTAATAACATTGCATGCTGATGTACTAAGTCATACTCTGCTTGACATCATGTGATGATCGATATTTTCCAAATTGAGTATTATACTGTTTATATATAAAATGTACATATTTTAGAATATGATAGTGCGTTTAAAAATTTAAACCGAATTATTGATGTTTTACATAGAGTTATGTCATATTGCTTATGGACAAAGATGTACTCTACCTGAGTTAATATCATGATGGATATTTAACAAATAGAGTATTATACTGCATCTATATAATATATATATATATATATATATGTTAGAATGGAAAATTGCTAAAAAAAAATTAAAAAAGTTTTATTTTTTAGTTACAATCTAATTAGCTTCTGTGGTAGCGAAATCGCTAGTGTACACGTTACCACAGTTAAACCCTAAACCCTAAACCCACAAACCCACAAACGACGCCGCCATAGCTAGGTATGAGCTTTATTTATCAACATTAATCTAGTCGAAAATAAATAATTTTAAAATGTAGAGATAAAGTTTATCAACTCAGGATTATTATTTAGCACATGCTCTTTTATTTCAAGATTTATTTTTAAAAAAAAAAACAAATTCAATACTTTCAATTTAGTTTAGTTTGATTTGATGAAATAACATTCAAAAAAATTCAGTAAAACCTTTCCAATTCCAGAAGGAATTTAATTATTTTTGGGGTTTGCATGAGGTGATCTTGAAAAGGTGAGAATGGTTTTAAGTTTTTACTAGGAACTCTCAAATATTTTTGAAATATCGAGCACCTCAACACTATAAATATCAACCCCTTCTCCCTTTAGAACCCCACTAGATCCTTCATTCCCACATTCTCTTCTCCCTTCTTCTATTGTTTGCCTTTTGCTTCCCATGGATTTGTCTATATTCAACGCCCTCCCAAATGACATGATAAATCTAATCATGATTCGTGTTTACTTCGACTCGGTTCTTCGTCGGTACGCAACCGGAACAGCGACAGAATGGCATCGACAGTGGCTCACCGACGCTTCTGCACTAGGTCACACAGACTCGACGTATGTCTTGGACCTATTTGCAATATGCTGCGAGGGTGATATTCAGAGAGGCGTGAATATGATCACCACCCTGAAGAGAACCGATAAGAAAGGCCTCCGGGAAGCTCGAGTACGCGTCAGAGCCGGTTTGGGTAACGCTTGGGGTTGGGCGCACTACTACAGGTTCCTCAGAGATGGAGTAGTCACGCCCAGGCCGATCTACTGCGTGGAACATGCTGCCCTCAATCGCAGAGTGAGGTACGATCGCTGGGAGAGGCGTGATCCAGTGGACATCTCATGTGATGCATGCACCTGCGATCAGGAATTGCTTCACGTCCTCGGTCCCCGTTGAGGCTAAATGTTCTAGTTTTTTTGTTGTTTGATTATGTTCTTTCTTTTTTTGCCCAAATTTGTTATGAGTGTAATAACCTTTTGTTTGCCATTTTGGCACATTTCATTATTTAATAGCTTTTTTTTTTGATACCTTGTCCTTTACATTTTATATAAGTTTATTAATTGTTATTAATTAGCTTTTATAAACATCGCATACTTGTAGCATAAGTTGGCGCCTCCCTAGCGAACTCCCTACTTGTGTAACTTATAGTAGCGATCTCGCAACAAGTCGTATTCAGTCAACAGAGCCTAGCTTGAGATTCTCTAGCGAGTTCGTAACAACAAAGCTTGACACACCTAACAAACAATTGCTAGGCTTGGAGAGTAGTGAGATCGCTACAGTCTAGGAACCCATCAGTAAAAACCTTTGAAATTCCATCAGTAATTAATTTGTTTGGGGGTGTGAATGTGGTCAATGAAAAGGTGTGAATGCCTTTACATTTTTCTTCTTTTAATACAGCAATTACTAATTTTAGTCTCGGAACTCTCACATTTTTTTGACAAATGTAGAACCTCACCCCTATAAATATCAACCCCTTCTCCCTTTAGAGCCCCATCAGAGCCTTCATTCCCATATTCCCTTCTCCCTTCTCCTATTCTTTGCCTTCTTCTTCCCATGGATTTGACATTTTTAGCGCCCTCCCAGATGACATGATTCATCTCATAATGATTCGTGTTATGTTCAAACACGTTCTTCGTCGGTACGTGAGCGGAATAACGACCGATTGGGCTCGACAGTGGCTCACTGAGGCTTCTGCAATAGGTCACAGAGAGTCGGCCTATGCCTTGGCTATATTTGCAATCTGTGAAGGTGATGCTCAGAGAGGCATGAATGTCATCACCACCATGAAGAGAACCGACAAGAAAGGCCTCAAGTAAGTTCGGGTACGCGTCATAGCCGAATTGGCTTACGCCTGGGGCAATGCGCACTACTTCGGGTACCTCAATGTAGTAGTGCCTAGGCCTAGATGCTGCCAGGAACATGCTGACCTCAATCGTGGCTTGAGGTACCGTCGCTACACGAGGGTTGATCCAGCGGACATCGAATGTGATGCATGCACTTGCGAGCAGGAAGTGCTTCACTTCCTCGGTTCTTCTTGAGTTGAAATGTTGTAGTTTCTTTCTTATTTTATTCTGTTGTTTTTTATCTAAAATTTGTTAGGATTGTAATAAGTTTTTGTCTGCCATTTTGGCACATTTAATTATTGAATAGCTTTTCTTGTTTTGATACCTTGTCCCTTACATTTTACTTTTTCATCGTAAGAGTTATTTTTTCAGCAAAATATCTAGCTAAATCACTAGCTTCATCGTAAGAGTTACTTTTTCTGCAAAATCATTTATTGTTGGTATAGTGCGTGTTCCTAGCAATATCGTCAGTGTCACGTTTATTAGTAGCATCAGCATAAGCGAATTCGTCACATACTCGCGTATATGTTACGTGTTCCTAACGATATCGCAACGTGTCGTATTCAGTCAACAGAGCCTAGTTGGCGATTCTCTAGCGATATCGCAACGAGATAAGGGCTTTTGGTAGTATATTGGGCTGTAGTAGTAGTGATAGTATAAGTGTTGGGCTTTGTCTGACCTGTGACATCAGTAAAAACCTTTGAAATTCCATCAAAAATTAATTTATTTTGGGGGTTTGCATGGGGTGTCCATGGAAAGGTGAGAATGCCTTTACATTTTCCTTCCATTAATACCATAATGACTGATTTTTGTCTAGGAACTCTGACATATTTTTGAATAATGGAGCACCTCAGCCCTTTAAATATCAACCCCTTCTCCATTTAGAACCTCATTAGAGCCTTCATTCCCACATTCCCTTCTGCCTTCTCATATTCTTTGTCTTCTGCTTCCCATGGAAGTGTCTCTATTCAACGCCCTCCCAGATGACATGATAAATCTGGTAATGATTCGTGTTATGTTCGACTGGGTTCTTCGTCGCTACGTGAGCGGAAGAGTGACCGATTGGGCTCGACAGTGGCTAACCGAAGCTTCTGCAATAGGTCACACACCGTCGACCTATGTGTTGGCTGTTTTTGCAATCTGCGAAGGTGACATTTAAAGAGGCATGAATGTGATCACAACCATGAAGAGAACCGACAAGCAGGGCCTCCGTCTAGCTTGGGAACGCGTCAAAAGAGGTCTGAGATACGCTTGGGGTTGGAGACACTACCTCAGGTACTTCTCAGAAGTAGCAGTTAGGCCTAGGCTGATCTGCTGCAATCCGCATGCTGGCCTCAATAACTGGGTGAGGTACGATCCCTGGGCATCCCTTGATCCGGCGGACATCACCTGTGATGCATGCACTTGCGATCAGGAACTGCTTCATGTCCTCGGTGTACGAACGATCTACTAGTATTAGTTGTTGGTTCTTCAGTATGTATTTTTGTATCACAAGTTTGTTTCGCTTCTAATGAACTTGTGTTTGCCATTTTGGCACATTTAATTACTGAATAGCTTTTCTTGTTTTGATATCTTGTCCCTTACATTTTATTTTTTCATCCTAAGAGCCCATATCGTATCAGCAAAGTCATTTACTTTTTGTATAGTGCGTGGTCATAGCGATCTCGTCACCGTCACGTTTCATGATGATTTATTAGTAACAGAACACCAAGAAAAATCGCAACTAACTAGTGCCTGTTTACGTGGTCCTAACGATATCGCAACATGTCGTATTCAGTCAACAGAGCCTAGCTAGAGAATCTGTAGCGATATCGCAGTGTACTTTCTCTACCCTTGCAAATTCGTAACAACAAATATTGACACAATAAAAAAACACAACATTGACGTGGCTTGATGCGAGTTCGCTACATGATAAGAACTGATCAAAAAATGGTTTTTGGGTTTGGGTCTATATTGGGCGTATAAGTGCTGGGCATTAGCCTGTGTAAGTATCGGGCCTTAGCCTATGTAAGTATTGGGCCTCAGCCTTGGTGTTTCATGTTCAGTTTGCGCTGGTCGGCGACTTATCGGACCCTTGTAAAATGTAACCGTATAAATCACCTTCTAATCAGCCGATGTGGGACAAATGTTGGCGAGCTGTATTACGTGTTGGCTACTGCAGATGATCACATAGAACAACAAAACTTATGAATGGCATAGTAGCGACCACGCTAGGTTAATATGAATAAAATTAGTTGCGATCTCCCTAGTAGTACTGTTGAGAAATAATTTAATATGAATTTAATTAGTTGCGATATCGCTAGTATTACTGCTGAGAATTAAACCCTAGCAGCATGTTACACGGCGAAATCATATACTTTTGAGTAGCCAGCGAACTCAATCAACCTCACATGCCCTGTACATTCTCAACTCTCCTATACGACCTATACAGTAGCGAAACCGCAACATC
Organism: Sherardia arvensis; assembly: GCA_948330725.1. NCBI lineage: Eukaryota > Viridiplantae > Streptophyta > Magnoliopsida > Gentianales > Rubiaceae > Sherardia > Sherardia arvensis. Next base: position 21,848,686 of record OX415237.1, on the reverse strand, counting down.
ACTCGCCACATCCTAGCGACCAGGTTACGATATGTTGCATATTCTCGCCTGCTTAAATTAGGGTTTAGGCAACCTTACGAGATCGTAACGGCCAAAGTACATACTAACGAGTTAAGCTACGATTTCGCTACATAGTCGTTTAACTTACCACAAATGTTACGAGTTCGTAACAATCCTCTCCATTTAAGGCGGATCCTTTCTTTCCACCTTAAATTTGAACATTTTTACGTCAGAACTGATTTCCGCCTTCAACAACGTCTATCTGTCTTAAATTTCATTTTTTTCCCTAACCTACGATACTAGCGAGTTCGCAACGTTCAAGCAAGGCGGAAAAAAATGCGAACGCCTCAAACGCCTTAAATATGTGTCTTGCACCCACCCCTTTGTAGTAGTGTCACTCAGGGAATAAAAGTGAGAGGTCTGTGTCGTCAAGAAACTTCTCGCAGACTGAAAATGTTATGTCATGTGAGGCGCGATCTCTAGGGACAATGGCCTTATTGATCATCGAAGCAACGGAATCACACAGAAACATTGTGCGTCCAAACCCTCCTGCATGAAATTCCTCATCAACCCTATTCTTGATCCTGCTCTCTGGCCACTGTCTTATCAAGGGTCTGATAAGAGGCTCTTTCCTCCCATTCCAAAAGGGATTCAACCTGTCTAATATACGCATGACTCCTGGATCATTTAAATCATCAAAAACCTCCTGATCTGCTTCTCAAGAGAAATCAAAAATATCAGCAACATCCCTTGGAGACACCATAAATTTGGGTTCACGGCCTATGAAGAAGTACTTGTTGTATGGCCTGAAGCCGTCAAGCAACCAGTTATAGTGGGCAGCTCGTGAATTTCAAAATGTAGAAGTCCTCCAAAACCCACATATATAACATCTTCTCTTTGCTTTGCTGTCAGGGCTTTAACAACATAGTTCAACTCTTTGATACGTGCGCTCTCAACCTCTTCGAACGCAAAGCTGAAACCAGGGTATGAAGTTTCTACTACAGCCAGAGTTATCTTGGACCTTTTAGATAGATTTGCAGTCTCTGGGAGGCTAGAATTGTCAGCATGCTTTGATGGGAGGTTCCGACGCCTGGAGTCTGAAATAATGAATGCATTAGTAACCCATATGGCAACAGAATTAGGGGAAAAAATCAAATACCTATCCAACTCATTCAGGTAAATGAATATGGCACACAATATGCAATGAATGTGTCACTAGTGCACAAGCATAGGTTTCTCGGCACACATTTCACGGCGTTTTGGCCAGATTTTGGCGGAACCGCCGAGTAACTGGGTTACGAACTCGTAACCTGCCGTTCGCCTAGGGCAAAAAAAAAACCACGGCGTTTCACAATTAAAACAAGGCGTTTTCCAAAGTGTATTAAAAATGTTAATACTAGGCGAACTCTGAACCGTGTTCGCTTATAGGCGAGTAGAGTGACGAATTCGCCAGTATTACCCGCCTGAAATAAGAATAGTTGTTCGCCCATACATGCTAAGACGCGTTGTAGTTGCGAAATCGCCTTGTATTGACGCCAGCAGGCGTTACTGAAGAAGCGAGCTCGCCTATAGTTATGACCAGAGGCGTTTCGGTTTACGATTTCGCCTGTATTAAATTGTAGCGGGCGAATTTGGTGGCGAATTCGTAACAGTGTCGTAGCTGGGTGTATAAAAGCTGATTTTTTGCGGGAATAAAAATAAAAGAAGTAGATAAAAGAACTCTCCTTTTGTTTTGTCTCAAGTTTTGCTCACATTTTCAGGCCTTGATTTTGCCCAAGAACACAAAGGTATGAGGTTTTGATTTTTTTGTTGATTGGTTGTGGAATGGGCAAACTGTTTTTGATTAGTATATGTGCTTGTTTATATGGATTTGTAGAGTTCTTAGGGTGCTAAATTTGTGGAATGTTTGAGTGATTGTAGCAAAACCGTTGTTGATAGTATCTTGTTAAGCATGGGTCGTAGTGAAATCATGTTGGAGAATCAGCGTCTCTCACAAAGTTATACGGATTTGATTCAAGAGTTTATTGATGTTGGTTGGAAGGATTGTGTAGAAAAGAGAATGGGTGGGCTAAGATGTCCTTGCATAGATTGCCTTAACAACGCGATTTATGAGGATGTAGACGTTGTGCGCGAACATTTGGTTTGTAGAGGTTTTGATCCTACATATACAACATGGGTTTGGCATGGAGAAGGTGCAAGTCATAATGATGCAGAGTTTGATGTTAAGCTTGGGGCTGATGGATTGCGTTATGATGGTTGTCTTGATGAAATGGCGGAAGACGTGGCAATGGATTGGGTAGGAAAGCCGAGCATGTTAGCGGCGATGTATAATGATAAAGAGACACCATTGTACAAGGGTTGCAAACATTCCGTTCTTGGTTCTACGTTGTTGTTGATGAATTTAAAGGCGCGCCATGGAATATCTGACAAGGGGATGACTGAATTGTTAGAGTTGGTGAAAGAGTTGCTACCCACTGACAACTTGTGTCCTGATCGAGTATATGCTGCTAAGAAGATATTATGTCCTATGGGAATGGAGATGCAGAAGATTCATGCATGCCCTAACGATTGTTTGTTGTACAGGGAAGATGACAAGGATAGAGATACATGCCGAGTCTGCAATGAACCTCGGTACAAGTCAAAGGTGGGGACCGTAGAGGTATGCGGCGAGAGTGTGACGCCGTCTAGATGTAAAACGCCGGCTAAAGTAGTGTATTACCTTCCGCTGATTCCTCGACTGAAGAGGTTGTTTGCAAATCCTGAGGATGCAAAGTTGCTAACATGGCATGCAGATAGGGCTAGGGAGGACGATGACATTATTTCACATGCCTCAGATGGAGATCAGTGGAAGAAAATGGATGAGTGGTACCCTGAATTTGCTGCTGAGCCCAGGAATGTGAGGCTAGGCTTATCCACTGATGGCATGAACCCCTTTGGTAACATGTCTAGCACCCATAGTTCTTGGCCAGTTATGGTTGTGATTTACAATCTGCCATCGTGGTTGATGATGAAACGTAAGTATGTGTTATTGTCCATGATGATATCTGGTCCTAAGCAACCGGGTAACGATATTGACGTGTACCTAGCGCCTTTGATCGAAGATTTGCAGAAATTATTCGATGTGGGTGTTCGGATACCTGATGGCAGTCGAGGTGATGAGGAGTTTAAACTGCAAGGAATGTTGTTGTGGAGTATAAATTACTTTCCTGCATTAGGTAACTTGGGGGGTTATTCAGTGAAAGGTCACTTTGCATGTCCCATATGTGAGAGCAAGACTAGTTATTGTCAATTGAAACACGGTGGTAAGCCGGTGTATCTCGGGCACAGAAGATTTCTTCCGACGGGACATCCTTGGAGGCGAGCAAAGAATTGGTTCAACGGGAGAGAAGAGCATGATCCCTCCCCAATCCCTTTAACTGGAGAGGAGGTTCTAGAAAAGGTTACTGGGATGGATCATGAATTTGGTAAGGGAAAGAAGAAGAAGGCTTCGAATAGCAGTTGGAAGAAGTGTTCGATCTTCTTCAAACTAGATTACTGGAAGCATTTGGACGTACGTCACTGTCTCGATGTGATGCATATTGAGAAGAACGTATGTGAAGCACTTGGATGGCTTAAAAGCGCGGAAAGATCTTGTACAGCTTGGTATCCGATCGTCTCTAGCCCCTGTAGAGGAAGAAGGTAAATCTTATTTACCTCCAGCTTGTTACACTATGTCGACCGAGGAGAAGAAGCGTTACTGTAATGCTTTGAAGTCTGTTAAGGTTCCAATAGGTTACTCTTCGAACATCCGTAATTGTGTTAATACCAAAGAACTGAAGCTGGCGGGATTGAAGTCACACGACTGTCATAATCTTATGCTGGAGCTGAATGTTATCGCTCTACGAGGATCATTGTCTCGTCACGTGAGGAAGGCGATATCGAAGCTATGTTACTTTTTTAAGTGCATATGTCGTAAGCGAGTGAGCAGGCAGAAGCTGGATGAGTTGCAGGAAATGGTGGTGGAAGTTTTGTGTAGGATGGAGATGTACTTTCCCCCGGCCTTTTTTGACATAATGATCCACGTGATTGTCCATTTGGTGAGGGAGGTAAAATTATGTGGCCCAGTTTACTTGAGATGGATGTATCCATTTGAGCGGTACATGTCGATTTTTAAGCATTTCGTGAAGAACAGATATAGGCCTGATGCTAGTATAGTTCAACGTTATGTCGCAGAAGAGGTTATTGAGTTTTGTACCAACTATATGAAAGATGTTGCCACAGTGGGGATCCCAAATGCTAGGCACGATGGTAGAGTGGACGGACACGGGCTCAAGCATCATAGTTTGTTTAGTCCTACCGCCGCCGACATGGATGCTGTCCATTTATATATCCTCAGAAATCACGAGGCGGTGACCCCTTATGTTGACATACACATGGATCAGATTAGAGTGTCAAATGCATGGACTGTCGGTGATGTGAGGATCCTGGAAAAGCATTGTGCCAATTTCGTTCGGTGGCTGCAAGTTCACATTCAGCAAGGGGACCATCCTGATATTGTCAAGCTGTTATGTAGAAGACCCCTCGGCACTGTTTCCTAATTTGGTGGGTACGACATAAACGGTTATACTTTTGGAACCAAATGGTCGGATGAGAGGTCAACTAACCAAAACAGTGGTGTGGTAGTACCAGGTGAGGCAGTTCATGGATGCGAAGCATACTACGGGACGATCACCGACATCTGGGAGATTGACTTTATCAGTGCCACAATTCCAGTGTTCAAGTGTGAGTGGGTGAAAGAATGTGGCGGGGTGCGGAAAGAGGATTACGGCACAACCCTGGTGAATCGCAGTGTTCTTGGCTCTGAAGGTGATTCGTTTATCATGGCGTCTCAGGCGCACCAAGTGTTTTATGTGGCGGATCCATTTAATTTTGGTCACATATTTAAACTGATCAATTGGACTCTGCTTCACCGATGTGGGAAAATTGATGTGACGTGGAGGCGAGTTCGCCTGTAACTCGCCTGCAGGCGATTTAAGAGGCGAATTCGCTTGTAACTCGCCCACAGGCGAGCTGGCAGGCGAGTTCGCTTCATTGTTAAAAAATATTGGCCTTTGGGCCAGGGATCTGATAGATGCACTCAACACTCTGATCGCTCATCACTGTATAGTATATGTATACTGTATGTATAGTATATGTGTATATCATGCATGGTGTTTCATGGGCAGTTTGCGCGGGTCGGCGACTTATCGAACCATTTAGTTTTGGTCACATATTTAAACTGATCAGTTGGACGCTACTCCACCGATGTGGGAAAATTGATGTGACGTGGAGACGAGTTCGCTTGGCCACTCGCCTCTAAGCGAATTGAATAGGCGAGTTCGCCAGTATTAAAACAAAATAAATTCTTTAACTAATATTGAAATAGGAGTATATATGAATCTTTATGTAATTTCAAATTGTTTTTTTGTTCACATTTGCGATCAACTATGAACTTGGTAGGTCGAATTCTGGGTGTAGTATACACTTTCATGTCCAATTTCTTTTAATCGCTCACGGTTTGACCAAGCTAGATCTCTAGCTCGAACTCGTTCGAATATGTGGCGCAGTCGACTCGAGCTTTTACATTATATATATATATAATTCGGTATATGGTTAATATATCAATTCGATATATAATTTGGCCTTTGTCCGATCACACTTGGAACTCACTCATCACAATAACACGACCACTAGTGTAATTTGGCCTTTTGGTTCTATTGTTCCGGAGTCCCGAACGCAAAACTTCTGCACATAAATAGTCAAACTATTATTTAATAGTAATATTTTATATTTTATTTAATATGACCTTTTGTTAATTTTATATATTAAAAAAAATATCTGTGATAGAAATTACACATTTTTTTTAAAAAATAATCAGAGGTTAGTGTAATTAATTACAATTTCAGTACTCTAGTTGTAATTACAATTTCAGTACTCTAACCGCAACTAGAATACTGAAATTTTAATTAATTACAGTAACCTCTAATTATTGAACCATTTAGTTTTGGTCATATATTGAAACTGATCAGTTGGACGCTACTCCACCGATGTGGGAAAATTGATGTGACGTGGAGGCGAGTTCGCTTGGCCACTCGCCCCCCAGCGAATTGAATAGGCGAGTTTGCCAGTTTTAAAACAAAATAAATTCTTTAACTAATATTGAAATAGGAGTACATATGAATCTTTATGTAATTTCAAATTGTTTTTTTGTACACATTTGCGATCAACTATGAACTTGGTAGGTCGAATTCTGGATGTAGTATACACTTTCATCACAATAACACGACCACTAGTGTAATTTGGCCTTTGGCCGATCAAACTTGGAACTCACTCATCACAATAACACGACCACTAGTGTAATTTGGCCTTTTGGTTCTATTGTTCCGGAGTCTCGAACGCAAAACTTCTGCACATAAATAGTCAAACTATTATTTTAATGGTAATATTTTATATTTTATTTAATATGATCTTTTGTTAATTTTATATATTAAAAAACATATCTGTGATAGAAATTACACATTTATAAAAAAAATAATTAGAAGTTACTGTAATTAATTACAATTTCAGTACTCTAGTTGTAATTACAATTTCAGTACTCTAGTTGCGGTTAGAGTAACCTCTAATTATTGAACCATTTAGTTTTGGTCACATATTGAAGCTGATCAATTGGACGCTACTCCACCGATGTGGGAAAATTGATGTGCCGTGGTTCGAACTCGCCTCTATTCAACGCCTGTGTGTCAAACGGCGTCGTATATACATGTTCTGTACTTGTGTTTTTTTAAAATTCTTCTTTCCAGAGGCGAACTCGCTTCTTTATTCGCCCCAATGCTTACGATTTCGCCTATTGTCACGCTTGCTAGGTTCTGTTCCACACGGCGGACTTGGTGGCGAGATCGCAAGACATATAATGTTGTAGGCGTTAGGGTAGGCGGTATCTCTGCCGCGTTCGCCTCATCTTACGAGTTCGCCTCTTGGCACGCTTGTTAGCTTCTGTTCTACACGGCGGACTTGGTGGCGAGTTCGTGAGGCCTAAATGTTTATAGGCGGCAGAGTAGGCGATATCGCTGCCTTCTATCGCCTTGTGTAAATATGTGAAGCGAATTCGCTTCCAGGTTCGCTTGGTAATATTATGAAATATTGTTTTCATACAAATTTTCATGTTTTATCAAGGTTAGTTGTCTTATTTGTCAAGATTGAAGTTAATTAAGTTTAAATATATTTGATTGGTTAACAATAATAGTAGTCTCAAAAGAATGCAACTAAACGATGTTGCGAGTTTAAGTACAAAATCAACAAACGGTGAAATATGCTAAGCGTCATCACTGTCGTCCTCTTCACTATCACCGTCGTCATGACCACCCTCCTCTTTGCCCCCGTCTTTGTCATCTTCTTCTTCCGACAACTCTTGTACTTCCTCTTCGGACGGCTGTTGTACTTCCTCTTCCGACGACTCTAGCGCATCCTCATTATGGCTTTGTTCGTTTCTGAAGACCACCTTGAACATTTCGTCATTATCTTCGTCCGGAGAAAACGGGCCACCATCTGAACCAACGGGATCTTCTCCATCCTGAGCACCTTCGGGCTCGTCAAGCTGTTGTGCTTCCTCCTCTTCTGGATCCTCCTCTTCTGGTTCCGCTTCACTTTCAGGGTCATCCCCCTCCGCGTCCATTGGTGGCAAAGGCTGAACGGAAAAGTCTGGCATCCCTTCCTCGTCGCTAAGCTCAGGTTCCAAGTCTAGCATCCTGCCAAACTCCAATATCATCTCCGTTTCCTTGGCTTGTTCCAACTTCACCTGTTCTATTTCCGCTGAAAGCTGTCCCATCATCACGACCATTCGCTCACGCCACTGAAGTTCCCATCCTGCCAAAACACATCAAATCCATTAGAATATTGTATAGGCGCAAACAAATAAATCTAATAAAATATCAAGTTTGGGTAGAATCGACTTACCCGGACTCAAAACACCACGCGCACTTGAACTCGAAGCACCATCCTTCTTCTTCTTTATGACCCCATCGGCGCCAAGTGCCAATCCCTTGCTACGCAGCCATTTCTCGGTGTAGTGCATAACTGGCTCTGGCCGACTAACCGGTCTAATACCCTTCTTCTTTATCATCACCGTGATAAGCTGGCCATATGGGATCGTTTCATCAGATTTGTCCTTGGCACGCTTCAGCATGTACTTCACAATCGCGTACCCTGGATTGATCTTCAATCCCTCCATGATGTAATAGAACAACATCAAATTGGCAATAGTAGGCTCGCAAGGGTGACCACCCGATGGCATGTCATTCGAGCATATCAACTCGAACACCAACCTCTGCTCCTGAGTGAGAACGCCAATATTGTACTTCTTTGGAGTACCTTCCACCTTGCTACGTGACTTAAAGTATTTTCTACGCATAGCAACGGGTTCCAGGGGGTTCAAACTAGACAAAGATGGGAAGTTTTGGGTGTGGTAACACTCGTAAGGACCGTTTGGATCTAACGGCCTTAAGTGGTCAACCGACACATACGGGAAACCTATCACCTCATTAATCAAATACTTATCAACCTTAAACCTTACTCCCCTAACCATTGTCTCCCCCTCTTCGGCGTCCTTTGCAAAAGTCATATTTGCATAAAACTGTAAACACTCATCCTTATGCACCGGCTCTCTCGACATCAACATCCCTTCTAGATGCGTCGCCTTAAAATAGTCTACAATTTTACCAAACCCTAACGACTCTATCCGATCTTCATCAAAAACCCTAGCATTCAACAAGAAGCGATGAGAAAATTGTTCGTACCTAGCCTCGGCCTTTGTGCTGACGAACAGAGACGTCTCCTCATCCTCCTCAGTCGCAGGGTTACCCGCCGGATTCTCGGCTGGCCCACCAGTTTCAGGCGGGTTCCTGGTGGCGGTGCGGCGGTGCGGCGACGGACTGGTGGCGGGTTGGCGGTGATGGGAGGTTACTGGTGGCGGTGCGGCAGTGCGGCGACGGACTGGTGGCGGTGTGGCGGTGCGGCGACGGACTGGTGGCGGGTTGGCGGTGATGGGAGGTTCCAGAAGCGAGTTCGCCGCCGCCGCCGCCTGTAGATCCACCGGCCGGGCGATCGCGTCTCCGGCGAGGTTGAAGGTTGGCGAGTGTCGCTTCGGGTTGAGCAGTGGGGGTGGTCTTCCGGCGCTTGGGGGCTGGTGGGGTGAGGGTTTTACCGGCTGATTTGCTCCGGCCCATGGTGTTGCAGGGATTTTCCGATTTGGGGATTTAGGGTTTTGCGGGTGGAAGTTGGGGGGTTCTGAAATCGCCACCCGCAAAACTTGTTTTTGTATTTTTTTTTAAATTAAAATACGCAGGCGAACTCGCCTCTTCCATTCGCCTGTAGGCGAAATTGGTTACGAAATCGTGTGATCCACGTCGCGCGTGGATTTCACTATCATACGAACTCGCCTGTGTGTTCGCCTACAATTTCAACCAACTGGCGAACTCGCCTCAATTTTGTTTGTAGGCGAACGTTGTAGCGATTTCGCTTCTGTACAATCATCAAACCCTTAACCCTAAACCCTGAACCCATGCCCGGCAACCCACACGATAAAAACCAAACCCATTTATCATCGAGATTGGGAATGACAACCTTCAATCAAGCGAGTAGTGCGTAACTCGTCTAGACTCGAGAACTATATTAACCATGTTCGAGTCGACTCGAGAACTAGCGAGTTAATAATACTCAACTCGAACTCGTTATTATTTATCGAGTATTGACACTGCTTGCGAGTTCGAACTCGAATTGTTTTTTTCTCTTTTTAAATAAAAATTTTACTACTTCTATACTATGAAAATTTCTAATTATATATGTGTGAGTTTAAATACCTGTTCAATATTAAAATTATTAGCATCCTTAGAAATTATTAATGTAAATACCAATGCAATTAATTAGTTTATTCAATATTGAGTAGTAACAGAAAACTAGCTAGATTAGATGATTGAACTAATATAGTATAACCTAATAATATTATAAACTTGCAACTGATTATACTTACCGAGTTACGCACGAGTTTTTCAAGTCGAGCTAGATCGAGTCGTGTGATAGACAATTCCCAGACTCAATTACCAGACTCAATTACCACCCCTATTCTCATCTAAAACTGGATACTTTTCGTTCATTAGCTCCCGAGATGTGTGATCGCGAAGTCGGCTCTTTAACGGGGTAACGACGTTGCCTGTATGTATAACATCATCGAGACTATGAGTAATACCACATGCATTACAGCAGAACTAAATGTCTACACTTTCAGTCAGAAGTTGTCAAATACATGTATATTCGATGGTGATCAACACGTGGCTAATGTAGAAAGTCCTATTGCTCGTATCTGCACTAGTGTAACATTTGGTTAACGAACTAATGGTATTAACCCGTAGTCCCATCATATACGTATCTAAACAGTTTATGCCAAATGCTTTACAATAAACATGGATATGGATTAGAGTTAACAATTTCAGATACCTCTTCATAGGACTATATACAACATGTCACAACAATTCTCTTTCATAACAGACGTCATCGTTGCAACCAACTCAAGTAATATTATGTGCAGATAAAATCTGATTTCATTTATAAGTTTTCATATTAAATTTTAATATACATCATCTCATGAAACACACAATGTTAATATTAATTGCATAAAAAAGTAGCAAATATTTAGAAAATAATTATTATGGGTTCATCAACTTGCTAGCTAGCGATACCGCAAGGGGTATTCGCCTCTAGCCGATGCAGGTTGCGGTATCGTAACCTGGTTAAACAGTAACCGACCAAATATACTATTTAGGCATGTTTTGTCCAACTTTACCATACTATATATATCTTTTATCCCGGATTTTGCTAACCTCTTCACCATTTTCACCATTCATTTCCATCTACCCCTCCTTCTCTCTCACCTTATCCCCCCCTCAACTTCCATCTCAAATCCTTGCATTCCAAATCCATTCTTGCCTCATTTCTTGGTGAAATCTCATCAAAACCAACCACAAACTCACCCTCAAATCTAGCACATATATTTTGTGTGAAGAACTAAACCCTATAAAGCTTGTAACCCACCAAAAACCCCAAAATCTCCTTCAACTTTAGTTGAATATTACAAATCTCGCTACTTTGTGTGTCTAAGAGCAACAAACAACTAATATCTTCTTCTACAATTAAGGTATGAGACTCAAATTTGAAGTATTATTCAAAGCACATCTTATTTAGTTACTTTTTGAGATATATTGGTTGAATGGCATGCTTGAGTAGACATTATCCATGCTTAGTCCCTATTCATAACATATGTGTTTCATGACTATGTTAAAATCAAATTTAGAAGCCATAGCTCCCTTTATTTGTTACTTTCATGTGGCATTCTAACATGTTAGCCTACCTTAGGTTCACTTTGGTTATACAATTCAACAAATCCGTTTTTTCCTTGTTTTAACTAGTCATGCTTGTGTTATTTTACTTCTACAACTCATTCAACATGGTTTTGTTGTTGTTTTACCTAGTCATAATAGTGCTAATTAGTTAAGATTCTATTTCTATCCATCCTTAGATATCAATGGTGACCACTTCAACCACTTCAAGTGCCCAACCAAAGAAGCGAGGTAGCAACTCGAAGAAAGGCCTACAAGTCCGCTCACATTGTCGAGTTCTACAAAGAAGAATGAGAAGAGGAGAACTAACACACATAGGATTTAATGCTAAGGGTGTATGCAACCGACCAAAAAAAGAACGTTCAAAATGGTCAAGTTGGTGTGGCCGAGTTGGAAGAACGTTTATTGAGATAACGGAGGATAATTGGAGAACCGTCCCATCAAAAAACAAGGAGGAAGTTTGGGTAGAATGCCAAGTAAGTAACATTTAACCTTTCAATGATCTATCTTCTCAATATTATACATCTTCATAATATATAGACATAATACATGCTACATATTTTGGCGTAGCGACCTTTTGAAATAGAATCTAATGACATGGAAGTGGTGAGAAAGAAGGCATTCAACATCGTCTCCAAAACTTTTCGCGAGCACAAGCATGCTCTAAGAAAAGACTACTTGTATGAGAAGGGAAAGAGGCTAGGTCAAGATCCAAGGGACCGATACAATCATATTACAACCGATGCGTGGGAGGCCTTCAAGCAAGCATCGCTTGAAAATAAGACTTCGGTGAGTCACAAACTATAACTTCGGTGACATAACCTCCTCTTATCTATTACATTAATGATGACATGTGATACGGTATCTTCTTGTGCAAAGGGGAAATGGGACAAGAAGGTCACATCGGCGAAATCAATAACAATGCCATACACCGGTGGTAGGTCGGGGTATTTGGGTGTAGGTGAGAAGGAGGGGCTTAGGGAGAAGGAGGAACTAGTGAAGGAGTTGGTATTAGGGGGGATGGACGAGGCGGAAGCTCGGTATGTCGTAGTGGAAAAGGACGCCGAGGATTATACTAGACAAAAACTCTTCGTGTTGGGTCGAATTAGAGACTCCGATGGTAAGTTCACTTCGGAGGATGCCGAAAAATGTGCAAAGAGGGTGGTTAGTCTATCTATCTTACATTATCTTACTATCTATTGTAGTCTTATTTATTTTTGTTGTTGCTTTCAAATATTCTTCACAACCACTTTCACCTAGTACAACATATTTGATAATAGGAACTTCTTGAGCGCCAAAAGGAGGAGGGTACCTTTATCCCGTGTGGGAAGAAGGATGTCTTGAATGAGGCTTTTGCTCTTGGGAAGAAAAAGGAACACCCGGGAAGAGCATTAGGTGTTGGAGGTTACGCGACACAAGAAGAGGTTTTTGGGATTAAGCAAGGTTGGGGCAATCCTAAACCATCACAACTACAACGAGCTTTGAGCGAGGTGGCGGCGACAAAGGCGGAAATGAAGGATTTGAGGGAGGTGATGAAAGACATAGCACAACACACCAACTATCCCCACATCGAGAGGTTAGGAGGTACACAACCACATCTTCCACCATCATCAAAGGGTTCTCAAGCATCACCTCAAATTGTGGAGGATGAAGGTGAGAATGTGGAAATGGACGAGGAACTAGTGCCTCCTACTCCACCTTCATCACCCATCAAGTTGAATGCGGCGCATTCCATTCAAGTTGATAAGGTTAGTACAAATTTTGCTAATTTAGAACATCGTTGGTTTCTAATCTCTTTCTAAAAATAGTTGGATGATGATTTCTCTTGTGCTTTCATTTATGATAGAACCCCCCTTGCAAGCTATATGTTTCGCAAGGTACCAAATCAAAACCACTCCATGTCGCCAATGGCACATGCGACCCAAGTGCGGTGAAACACAATCGTGTTGACATCCCCGCAGGATTTTTTAGTGTTCGCATTACCGATGTTTTGATAGAACAACAAATGCTACCTGTGAAGGAGTCACCGATGGTGAGAGTTGGGGAGGCTAAAGGTTTCCTTGTTCTATGGCCAAAATGGTTGGTGCTTGATGAAAAATCCACCTCCATACCCCGTAGGAAACCACAAACTCCACAAAATCCACAAATACCCGTGCATGCCTTGCCTATAGCTAGACAAACATTAGACCCCATGCTCGTGGAGTTTATGAAAGCCCTTCCACCATTCGTCCGAGTCTTTTATGATTTGATATCCTCGCACGACAAGAATGCATGCTATGCCTTTCTCGGAAATGAAAGGTGCTTTACCATGACAAAGGACATCCACGTACCATGGGAGGATTTTGAATATTTCTGGAATTTCAATGAACTTCCCGCCACCATTCTTTGCCTCAATCAAATGTAAGCCATTTGTATGTGTTTCATGAGAATACTCAATTATCAAACCATATATGATTACATCCTCGTCATGATTGTCTACTACATTCACAAGTTCTTGCATCACCATGCCTATCACCGGAGCAAGCATTTCATTGGATTTTTGCATCCAATGCATTTGCAAGCTAGTACGGAGAGCAATAGGCAAATACTTGATTACTTGAATTCTACTCTCTCCGACAAATCAAAGAAAATATGGATCGGACCATATCTCGAGAGGTATACCTTACAATTTGCTCTATTACTCATGCTAAATATATTGTGTTTGCTCTACTGCATTCTTTTTTTATGACCATTATGCTTTCATGTGATTTGTAGTGATCATTGGAGCTTTGTTGCAATAATACCCGCTTTAAAGCAAGTATATTGGATAGACCCACTCCACCGCCCTCCATCACGAACATTCGCCGATCTCCTTGATAATGCAATTCTTCAAGTGAACGACAAAACACTCCTCGATTTCCACCTTATAAACATTCGGGTAAGATGTTGTGCTCATGCTATCACGTCCTTTCAAAAATCAACATTTGCGTTTAAAGTACCATAAGTATAGTAATGTTTTATGTTTTAAACACTTTTGTAGTCTAGGAAGCAATCATCGAATTATGAATGTGGCTATTACACAATGATCTTTGGTTTGATGGTGGTGGATGGTGTTCAAAAAGACATGCTAGATCTTCTAAAGGTACGCTACACGCGTCTAATCTCATTTAAATTCGTCGAGATTTCCTAATAAGAGTTATTTTCAATCATAGGTATTCAAGGATGATATCACTCCTTTCTCCTTGCAAGAACTTAACGACGGAAGAGACTAAATGGCTAAATATCTGGTCCACAACCGTGCGTTTACCATTGCAAGGCCACAGGTCCCTAACCTCCCCAAGGCATGAAAAAGTATCGTCTCTCTTTTTGGTAGGGGCTTCACATTGGTATCGCACTTGTGTGCTTAGGTTATGCATCTTTAGTATTAGTATAGCGGCGTTGGATTTGAATTTGACAGGTTTATGTTGAGTCGGGTATCCCGATTCATGTTTCGAAAGAAACGGGTCAATTTTAACAAATAATTACACAATTCTGTCTTGCAAGCAAACGAATTCGCTTCCTTATTCGCTTCATGTCGAATCCAGCAGCTAGTTCGCTACCTGGCACGCCTTCTACTACAATATAACAAGCGGTCATACACACGGCCTCGCCTATACATTCGCCCACAAAAGCGACGTCGCCTGGCTACTCGCTTGCTAGACTCTGTTGCCCCTGGCGTGTCTCAAACGATTTCGCCTATACATTCGCCCCCAAAAGCGACGTCGCCTGGCTACTCGCTTGCTAGACTCTGTTGCCCCTGGCGTGCCTCAAACAATTTCGCCTCCAATATTCGCCTCTATAGACGAATTCAAAAGGCGAATTCGCCAACCACATTCCCTACAAAAAATATGTGCACGACGTCGCCTAATATTCGCCTCTTCTGGCGGTGTCGTATCCCACTCCGCTTGTGCCCATCTGGTCTGGCTACATTTTCAGGTGGCGAGTTCGCTTTTTAGTTTCGCCACCTCCAGAAGGCGAACTCGCTTTTCTTTTTCGACCACAAGCGAGATGATACACGATACCGTAACACCATGACCATTGAGTCTTTTTTCAAATTTAATATTCCCATATATTCCGGCGAATACGCCAGCGGTCTCGCCTGCTTCACCCTAGCGAGTCTGGTTACGATGTCGCTTGTGTATTATTAGAAACAAGCGACCAACACAAGCGAGTTCGCCTTAACAGGCGATCACTGGCGGCGATATCGTATCACTCACATTTACAGACACAGGCGACCTGAGGTGGCGAATTCGTAACAGGTATACAGGGCGTTTTTTAAACGCTGCACACGGCGTTTTGAACCGCCGTGCGCAGCATGCATGTTTAAGGCGTTTTGTTAACCGCCCAGAAGAAGTGTCATTTTACGGCACAACCCATTACGGCATTTCCAAAATGCCGTGAATGGTACGAATGAACCGCCTAGAAACCTAAGTCCATCCACTAGTGTGTGATGCATTTAACTAGTGTACATGAACCACAACAGGCATGTTCATAGTTGTCAAATTTACAATTTGTCTGAAATTTGTCATTTTCCAATTGATACTTAAAGCAAGGTGTGACTAAATATTTTCCCTGCAATATCCACCCATCATGTTTCATTTTTGACAGTTATACTTCAGGAATTGGTAACAAACGCACAAATGTGTGTCAAACACCACCATTCCATTAAACATACATACTAACTTGTGCCTTCATACTGCCTTAAAGAAATTACAATGAATACACCAGTTAAACATTATGGGTGCTTAAGTAGAGTTACAAATGTCAAAAGTCAAATATGCACTACAACAAGACTGGGATCAATAGAAATGCATAAACATTTTTTGGGGGTCCTAACCCTAGGGCCATAGTTGCCTGAATTCAAATTAGAAATAAAATAAGTACCTTTTTCAGATGGCTTTGGGTTGGTATCAGCTTCAGCGGTCCCAAGAATTTCAGCTGGAGACCGATTAAGTTCCAGGAGTACGGCCGGCCAGTTGCCATGTTCATCAAGTACATACTGTGGTATTCCCTCGTCGTCCGAACAATCTGATACTGAGATGACATCATTTTCGGATGCCATTCGAAGGTTTACTCAGTGTCCTACGAAAGATAAAATTAAGCTTGAGGGTGGGGGGAGGCGGGGGAAGGTTGTGGTGGGGAATGATGTGGTGGCGGTGGCTCTGCTGGGTTGGGACCGATTTTTTTGGCGAAGCTTTCTCCTACAACAGTTTAATGTTTACGTTTTTGCTTCTGTGTCACCTCCAATAGAGCGCGAGAATGACGACGATATTATGAAGGGGGAACAGTCCGCGTTAAATATAGCGGCAACTGTTCTCCGCTAAACCTCTTTTACATATTTTTTTGTTTTTTTACTCCAATAAATCTCTCACATATACTGATCCATTATTCTCGTTTTTATTTTTTGGTTTATCATCCCATCTTTTACTTCTCTGTCTTTTCGTTTTTCCAATAGGATATTTTAGTATGTTTTTTTGTTTATCTCATTTTTGGTTTTGTTCTAGGATCTTTTCTCTTTTGTGTTTTATGTATTTCTGTCATATTAGTTATGTTATTATATGGTCACTTCTGAAAGTATGTTTAATAATGTAATTTTTAGTGCTTTTATTTAAAAAAATGTTAATAACAAAATCTTCATTATTTGGTTTTTTAAAGTCAACCAGACTACTAAACATTGTTTTGTATCAAATAATTTTCCAGAATTTTAAAGTTTGGGCCCCATGTGATACTAGAATATTACTCATAAAAATTCATTGCAATAGAATAGTTACTTATGTTGATATCAACTTTTTAATTTGATTATACATTACTACAAAAACTCGATTTTGTTGGTTGAAATATTTGTAAATTCCACAACTCCAAAATTTGAATACAAATTTGTGTTTTTGTTTTAGTATTGTATTGCAATGTTTTTTTCCTATAGATATGTACTCGAGAGTATGGTTTAGTGTAAATGTGACCGTAATGAAATATTTTTGTTCTGAAACAATTTCGCATATATGAAATGCAGCGATAAATATGAACAAACTAATCGAATAGGATTTTAGCAACACACCCCTCCATTCATTATGGTGCATGCAACTTCATTTATGTAACATTGAAGTTGTGATGATGCAATCAAGTTCAGTAGAAACATAGTGACGTATATTTAACTATACTAAATTAATAAAAGACTTATATCGAATTTAAAAATGATAAAATACTGAGATGTGGAAAAAAATTAGTGGGATTCATCAGGAATGAGATGATTTTTGCTGAACTAAGATTATTCCAACTAAAATGAATTTATTATTGTTGAAATGAATTTATTAATCCAGTTGAACTATGATTTTTGTACCTCAGCTTATTGAGAAATAAGCTTAAATTGACTAGAAAATCAAGATTCCATTTCGTTGTACAATGTCATTTGCCTTTTTTATACGTTACATAGCATAAATGTAGTAATATCGAAAGAGAAAAACACGAGTCATACACGAAATAGTTTTTAAGTAAGGATCGAGAATCCTGCCTTTTAGTCAAAATATTACAATTGTAATCAAACTTTTTTTTTTAAAAAAAAAGGATAGCAAGATTTTACAATAAAAGAAGGATGGTATAAAATACGGAAGTGTGTTTTTAAGTTTGTCACACCTCATTTGTCAAAATTGGAAAAATACCAGTGTCAAAGGTGCATGGAAATGAATGAATGAATGAATGTAGTTGGCCGGTCGCAAACTGACGCATTTATGTCCCGGGCCCACATCATTCACTTCGCCACCCTACCATGTAGCTCCCCCTGCACACGCTAGGGCAGGTTTTAATTGCATTGTTAACCTAGCTTTTGGAGCCAACGAGCGCGTGGGATAAACATGCAAACACAAGTGGGAAGTAGACCAAATTTCTTCCCTTATTCTTTGGTTTTTGGTTATGTTTTATTTTTTTTTGGTTCTCTCCTTTCCCAATTCGTTCCCGTTCACTTATCATGGTTTGCCAAGTTATAAACTTGAAAATAAGGAAAGGCAAAAATGGAACATTTGTAGTAGCATTTTGGATTAAATACAAATTCGAGATACATAACAAATGAGAATGATTCATGGTAGGATAAAAATTAGGGAATCTATATTTTTCTATCCTTACAATACTAACGTTGCAATAGTCGTTTTCAATTTAATAACCTTGATTATGCATTTGTTTTGATAATCATATTCTCCATTCATGCAAAGCGTAATTAAATTTGCAACATGGCTTGAAAATGTGTCTCTTGTTAGCAATGACCCTATTTTTTGGTAACCCTTATTACTCAAATATATTAAGGACTAAATATGTTGCCACTATTATTGTATAGAATGAAAATAAATTGATGTGAATTAAACAAAATTAACTGAGCATGGAATTCAGAAAATATCATTACTTTCTTTCGTGTCCATTCAATTGTATAATTCAAATTTGAAGCAAAGTTTTTGAAGTTTGTTCAATTTTTGTGACATCAATCTTTCACAGGGTTATTTCAAATTTCATATATGTACCACCTGATTTTAAAAATAGTCGCGGTTTTTGTAAATAAACTAAATATTCTACACAAATACACTTTTTACATGTTTATCAATTTCAAAGACTAAGATTTATTTATTAGATGGGATTTTTATGGTTAAACTGAGATTAAATTAGCTGGAAAGAAAATATTATTTCTAAAGAGAATATTATTTTAACATGTTGTAATTCTCACTGCTGAATTGAACTTAGTTTGATTGAATTAAACTCTTCTAAATTGAACCTGAGTGAAAATTAATGTATGTAATAATAGAGTCAAACTATGTCTAAATTTACTTAAAATTTATCATATTATATTCTGATTCTACTTTAAGTGAACTGAAGTAAACTGAAGGCAGCTAAATTGAATTGAACTTGGACGAACTGAATTCAACGGAATGAGACTGTACTGCTCTGTAAATAAGCTCCAACAATCATGACCTAAATCGAGCAAAAATTCATATATGTCTTGCATCCAGTTGAAATAAAGCAAAAATTATTATTTTATTGAATCAAATTAATCTTACATTATTCCAGTTGAATTGGGATTAATTTAACTGAACAAATATTTATTTAATTGAACTGATATTTAAATGTTTAGGTCAGATTTATTTAATTGAACTGAATTTAATTTAACTACACTGAGATGAAATAAACTGAACAGAGTTTAATTGAACTGATATTATTTTTGATTAAACTGAACTTGACTATGTACCTCTCAAAAAAATCCCAATTTACATTTTTCCTAAAAAATAAATCAAAACACATTTTAATTGTAATTGGGCCGGAATATTGATGCTACCAGCTTCCAGTTTTGGCTCGGATACGATGAGTGTCTCCGGTCCGGATAAAGCTTTGCCCGTGCTCCGCGCACTCTCACCTAATAGGCCTGCAAAACAACACCCCGGAGTATCCCGAGGATAGCTACTCCGACGTGATGATGAAAGAGGGGCCTTTGAATAGGAGAGAGAATAAGGATATATTGAGAGAGTTTTAGTCTGATGGAACATACCTTTCTCCACAAGTCCAAAGCTGTATTTATAGGTGTGAGTTGGTAAGGATCCAACTCAGAGGCAGTGGTACTGCTTGCTTGTCCTTACCCGGGGACATGTCATATTCATGTCCTTTGTGTCTCCGGATAGCGCCATTCTAGCTGACGTCACATGGACCGGACCACCGTCTGGGCTAGATCCTAGATATGGGCCAAAGCCCATATCACCACTAGCTCCCCATGACAGGGGATCCGTCCGGAGGTGCCTGAATAGGAGTAGGGGTCCCGTGTCTCATTTCTCTAAATGCGGCCCTTCTGTCGGGCGCACCCTTTTTGAATCACGTCTTGTTTCTCTTCAGGGTAATCGTCCGAAGGATACATATCCATTCCGGAAGTGGATTCTTGTGGTTTGCTTGTGGTGTCTGTTGATCACGCGTTTGGCTTTTGAGTTTCTTTCATACGGGGCGTGTGTCTGCAGTCGCGTTTATTAGGCGTGCATTTCAGACTCATAAATGCGGTGTTGCTAATCGAGAAATTCCTTCCCCCTTTTCAAGAGAGTAATCATGTCGCCTTGGGACTCGGCCCCTTCTCTACCCACTGGATTTCTATAAATAGGGACACTAGTCAATCACTTTCAATCTTTATTCTCTTGTTTTCTTCTCCCATTTTCTACAGCTCCCTTCCCCATATTCTCTCTCCTCTTCATACTCTTACTTCTATCAACCACGGCTACTGAGAGTGAGGTTCCTATCAATCAAGAAACTGTTGATAGCCATAGGGAGAACATGTCCGATGATGAGGGCGGCACCGGTGCGTCGGATGGGGAGGTGAAGGTGGGTTTAAACCCTACACCGGAGAAGGGGGATCCTGTTGAAGGTGACGACGTGGATATTGATATTGTTGTGAAAGAGCTCGTCCGAATGATGGTGGTTCCGGTCTCAATCGACTCCGGGCTGAGCTTGTTTGAGGGGGACTATACTACAGTTGCTGCCATCCCCCAGAGTCATTTTCTTTATGGCATCACTTTTCCTCTCTCCCTTCTTTTTATTTACATCTTCGATCACTTCAACATATCTCCGGCCCTGTTGCAGCCTAATTGCATTGCAGTTATCCGGGCGTTCCTCCTTAACTGCTATCGTTGTGATGTGACGCCATCTCAGGAGCTATTCCGGGCCTTCTAGCATCTGGAGGGCACCAAAGATGAGGGGATTTTCACTTTTCAGAAGCGGATAAAAGTGAAGGACTGCTGCCGGGGCCGACGTGATAGCTATGTCAATTGGCAGAAATACTATTTCACGTTTGATACAGTCAAGTATCTGTGTCCTAAGTGGAACCATAAAGCTAAGAAGGAGGAGAAGACAGTGTATCGTCTGAAGGGGTTGGAGGCGAGCATCGCAAAGCTGAGCTTCAATCAGCTTGACTTGACAAACTACTGGAACGGGAAGTATATCTTCCCCCTGAGGGCGTAAGAGTCGGAGGTGTTCACCAAGTGCCCCTTCTACGTCAATAAGGATCCGTCTCGTAAGTAATTTTTTTCTTTTTTTTTAATTTTATTTTATGCTTCTATATCTCATCAGTTCTGGATGTTCGCAGTGTAACCTTTGATAGAGAATGTCGTCAATCCACCATCCGGGTCGAGCAAGGTAGACAGGTCGGAAAAGCAGAAATCTGGTTTGGGGACTGGCATGAAAACCTCGGAAGAGAAGGACGCGGAGACGGAGAATAAGAGGAAGCGTGAGCTGGTGATGCGGGAACTAGAAAAGGCCAAGAAGGAGGCCTTGGCTAAGGCGGAAGCGAGCTCCGGTAAGCAGCCTCCGGTTAAGGGGAAAGTGAACGAGGCCGCGATGCCGGCTACCAATCGGGCGGCGGCACTTATGATTACGGGCCCCCAGTCGTCCGAGGAGGAAGAAGAAGATACCGAACCCCTCAAGAGGCGAAGGTTCATACCCTCCACGTCCCGAAAGCCTACCCATAGCCAGCAATCCGAGGTGGGGGCTAACAAAGAGGGGAAGGTACCCACTCTGGATGCCCGCGGGGGAGGGAAGCAGACGACTCCGTTTGATCAGAAGGACAGAAAAGAGACTACCCATAGTAGCGGTCATCAGCCCAACCGGGTAACTGATCTTTTCCTTTGTCAATTTTTGCACTTGATTTTTGCTAGCTTCTGATTTTGTCTTCTTTTCAGGATTTTGCTGCTTATTTGCTAAGCTCTCTGGGCGTCTCCGAGTCGATCAACAAGGCGTATCACGTCCAGAATACGGCTCTGGCCCAGAGATTCAGTGCCGTAGAGAGGTCGAACGGGAACTTATCCCGTAGTTTGGCAAAGGCGGACGCACGTTCTGCCGTTGTCGAAGCTCGAGCACAGGAGTTGGAGGCAGCCGCCTCTCCGTCTGTGCAGAAGAAATCTGTGCGTTGCTTTTACCGACAAGGTTCTCCGGAGTCTCGCGTTCGAACGGGACTTAACCTACATATGCCTTGCTTCCAACAGGATTGCGTTGAATACCGTGTATCGAAGATGAGGGGTTGGGTCCCGGAGAGCCGTCGGGGTGAATATAGCGAACACTTCTATTACCCACACGCCGCGGAGGGGTATAACTATACAGTGGATCAGTTCTACCATGGTGGCGTCGAGAAGATGGGACTCTCCGTGCTGAAGGTGTTCGAGGGTAGCAGTGAAGCGGAGGTCCAGAAACCTATATCTGCTGCAGTTGTCCGTGCGTATAGTCGCGGATTAGTAAATTTTGTCCGAGGAGGTTGATCCACCCCCAAGCGCAAAGTCCCGGAGTCTCCCGCCAGGGCCAAATACCTGGAGGTCCTAAAGATGTACTCTCCGGGCGCTGATGGCGATCATCCGGAGGACAATGAGCAACGGATTGGTGACAACAATGAAGGCGGGGATGGAGGCCGAGATGATGGCCGTGATAGTGATGAAACTGATGTAGATGACACTCCCTAGTTTTCTTTACTTAGCATTTTCTCAATCGATTCCGTACGCCTAGGTTTAATCCTCTTTTGTTTAGTGTAGGAAAGGCAGGAACGATGACACGGACGGGGATGACAACCCTCCAGACAATGTAATCTTCTTTTACTTAAATGAAATGAATCTTATTTTCCTATCTCTTCATCTTGTCACTTTATTTTTCCTTATGTTTTATTATATTGTTATTCCATTATTAGCCCGGAGGCCGAGGTTCCATCCTCCATTCCGGAGGTGGAGGAAGAGCCCCTTCTCCGGCCAGCTCTCATTCGACCAACCCTCCATGCCCGAGGTGCTTGGAACTTGAGGCGGAGTTATCCGGATGGGGAATGGATGGGGGAAGGACCCGTGAATTATTCGTCCGATCCGGAATGGAACCCCTCATGGAAGAGTTTTCGGACATTCCCTCCTTGGCTTCTTTCCTTCGCGAGATATCCGAGGAGTTTAGGACTCTGCCCCAATGCCAAGATTTTGTGCAGGACCGAATCAACACGACCCTTGACACAGATGCGATTATCTCCATATTACAAGCTGAACACAAAGATTAAAAGGCCAAGCTGAAAACCGAGCTGGATCTAGTGTGATTCGTGCTACCGTTCAACTGCGAAAAGTTGAAGTAGTTAGAGAAGCAGACGGAGTTCTTGCGAGATTATTTAAAGCTGGAGGACGAGAACCGTGCGTTGGCCGGCCGGGTAATGGTCCTTAATGAGAATCTTATGACCCTGCAGCTGTCATACCATCTTACCGGGCTCCAGCTCGGACTTGTATCTCCGCTCGTATATCACAATTTCTCTCGTGACGTGAGTGCGCTAATCATCTGGATGTTCAAGATGGGATGGAATGACCGAGAGTCCCGCTACCGTCCGGCGTTCGAGAAAGTGGTTGAGTGCTGGAAACGGATGCATGCTGGCACTCATCTTCCCCCTTCACTCATGCTTATCCCTAGCCAGGTGACGGTAGACTTTACCTTTGAGAGGTATACCGGTATCCAGGTATCTGTCTATCCGGAAGAGTCTGTCCGTCGCATTGAACGACTTCAGGATGATGTTGCCATCATCCGTCCCTTCATCATTAGGAAGTTAGCCGAATTAGCGAGGCGCCGGCAGGCTCGTATCCGAGGCCGGGGTAGAGGCAGAGGCAGTCGGGGATTCCGGGGAGCCCGTCGCGGAAATAGTCAACACCTTAACCTTCTCCGCGTTTCCAGAACAACTAGTGGTGGAGGTACCCGACAAGCGCGCCGTCCCCAGGTTCTTGTCTGGATTCGTTCTTCGTCGCGGTTTCCTCGTAAGACCCCTTTCCAGCCGCCGGGTGCCGAATCTTCTTCTAAGGGCAAGGGGAAGGTGAAAGTCCTTAGAGAGGCGATGCAAACTTCTGACAAGCGATTTCCCACGTTGTTAAATGGGACTCCTCGAGATCAAAATACTATTTATAAATTACCTACAGCTTCTAACCACTAGATTGTAGATAGTGGAAAGTAGGGGTCGAACCACAAGGAGAAGGGACTTGTAAGAGTGTTTTAAAGTAGAAAATAAGCATACTTATATATTATATAGAAAGAAATGTAAATATGGGGGGGTTTTGAGATTGGTTTTATTACACTATGAAATGAAACTAAACTATCATTAGCTAAGCTAAGGGGAAGATTATAAGATTATGAGGCCTTGGGATGCAAATGACTTCAATTTTCAACTATCGACTTATCACCGAGCAAATGCAATTACAAGGAAGTTTAGACCATTTATCAAGGATGAAAGCATCATATTCTCTTGAATGTAGCTAGAGAGGATGATAACACCATTCAAAAGCTCTCATTGTTGATTCACCTAGATGATAGCATCATAGATAGCTCAACAATGGTATTAAGATTAGAGAGTGACAAACTTACTCACACGCCCGCGATAACGAGAGCATACAAATAAGACATTTGATAACTAGCAAGAACCAAGACGATGATAGCATATATGCCTCGACTCCTACTTAGCTACTTTATGATATTGGAGTGAATGATCGCGTTCCACCCACAAATCTAACTAGTTGTTATGAACAATCATACGCTAGAGAGAACTCTTGACCCTATTAGACAATCACACATAAGGTAAATCAACGAAAGCGTTGAATCACAACTTACACACATGATTGGTTCATCATTTATATTCGTAAGAGTCTCAAGTCTAGCAACTTTCATTTATCATGGCATTCCTTAACTACAATCACACAACAAGGGAATGAACTTGTTATCACTCTAACCCTTCCATAGTCACTAATCTACAAACTAGAGATTACATTACACTACAATCCATCACCATTCCAATTACACTAGAATTATTCTAAGACTAGATTACCTTGACCATAGAACTAATCTACTCTAATTAGTGACTATGAGGCATGCAATTGATATAAAACACAAAGCCCATAACAAATTAAGAAAGATTGAACAACATTCATGCATAGAAATTCAAGTTCATCAAATCATAATCAAAATCACAAGTTTAAGCGTACAAGGCCCTCAAAGATTCAAGGGAAGTGAATTCAAATGCTCCCAAGGATCAAACTAAGCTATACTACAATACATGGAATCAAAATACTAATATAACGGAAAGAAATGGAAGTAAAGGGAAATAAAGATGAAGAAATGGAGCTCTACATGGTTGTGGCCGTCCCTTTTCTTTTGGAGAAGATAAGGGGTATTTATAGAATATAGTGCACGGGCCGCGCAACACTTGGTGCACTTTGTGAAGGGCCATGCACTTTAACCGTTGATCCGATTTGCATCTTCTAGTAGTCCATTTCGAAGCTCTTGACGAGAGGAATCCAAGGTATGACCCATGTGCTCTGATCCCTTTTGCGAACATTTCCAAAATCAAGCTTCAAAAAATTAGTGCATCACTTGCTCTTCAAAATGTAACTTTGACAAGTTTAGCTTTAAAACTCCTTACTTTGCACCAAATGCTACCCAAATTAGATCTCAAATGTCATAAAACAATAGTATATTTAGGACTCATCAACTTCCGACTCGGACTCCGATGGGATCTTCGAATCCGGTCCGGAGGTGCCCGGTCCTTCATCAGAGCTTCGGAGATTCCATCATTTCCTTTTTTGGGCCAATTTCGCCAATCCAGCGGCACCAAGTTCTACGATCTCGACCCTGATACTCCGGGACGGAATCCTGCCACAGAGAAGAATCCCGGTGCAGGCCCTCCAGATCCGGAGCCTCGTTCTCCGGAGAATGGCGCAATGATACCTTCTCCAGAGCCTCCTACTCCGCCTTCGTCTTCCCCTATTGATTGAGATAGTATCAATTGGCCCAAGTAGATAAGTCCTTGAGTGGTTGTTTGTATATAAGTCTGTCCGGACTCATTAGACATTTTATTCAGTGTTTTGTTTTGTTTCTTCTTGTGTACTAGTCCATTCGGACAATTGTATTCCTTTGTATATCAGTCCATCAGGACCATCATTTATTCAAATGTATCATTTATCCAAATGTATCTCTTTGTGCATCGGTCCATCCGGACCGTCATTTATTCAAATGTATCATTTATCCAAATGTGTTTCTTTAAGATTTTGCTTGTTCAAGCGCTTCATCTTATTTTGTTTGATCAAACTATATCTTCTCCCTTTCTTCACCTCCGTTAGTTTGTTCAAACAAAACGGAGGGAATCAATGTATACAAATAAATAAGTATAAAATTCGCAAGCTCTTCATTCATTCATTAAACCAAGTGGACTCCGCCCAAACATACCCTTTGTCTTTACGGGTTAGAATCAAATACATGGTAAATCAAACAAAATGGGGCCCTAGGAATAACTCTTGCCAGAGGACCCGGAGCTACCTATTCTACCGGGTTGCATACCTATACAAGAAGGCCCGTAGAATCTCCGGAGGTTGGTGATGTTCCACCTTCTGGGAATGGCTCGTCCAGATTGGTCAGCCAACTCGTAACTCCCACCCGGAAATGAAGCTATGACTTGATTTGGTCTTTCCCAGTTCGGTGCTAGTTTACCAGTTGCCTCCTGCAAACTCTTGTCGTTCCTCCGCATCACCCAATCTCCGGGAGTGAATGACTCCTTCCGGACGCGTCTGTCATGGTAGCGTTTCACCCGCTCCTTTACCTTAGCTTCGTGCAGCGCTGCTTGTTCCCGCTTTTCCTCCAAGAGGTCCAAGTCTAGCAGCCTGCTTGATCCCAAAGGAGAGTTTCGTCCGGCCTGATCTTCATCCCAGGTAAGGGTCCGGAGACTAGGAACTCCTACTTCGGCCGGTATTACAGCTTCCTCCCCATACACCATGCTATAAGGGGATTCTCCCGTAGCGGATCCTTCGGTCGCCCGATACGTCCAAAGGATACTTGGCAATTCGTCCACCCAGTTTCCTCGTGCCCCCTATAGACGGGTCTTCAATCCGTTCACCACCGTGCAGTTTGTCACCTCAACTTGACCGTTGGCCTGCGGATGGTAAACGGACGTGAGCCGTTGTGTGATACCATACTCCTTGCACCAGGACTGGAATGGGTCGTTATCAAACTGTGCTCCGTTGTCCATGACTATATACTTAGGGATTCCGTACCGGATATGATGTTCTTCCAACAAAATTTAACACAAGTGCTGCCACGAATATTCGTGAGGGGTTCCGCTTCCACCAATTTGCTGAAGTAATCGATCGCCACAATCAATTATTTAAATCCGCCCGGAGCGAAGGGGAAAGGTCCAACAAAATCAATGCCCATCAATCAAAGGGCCATGAGCCGGTGATTCCTACCCTTTCTTCCTGAGGCACATGGATGAGTGGAGAGAAATTCTGGCACTGTACATAGGATCGAACATATTTTTGTGCATCCTCAAACAGGGTCGGCCAGTAGTACCCCATACACATTATCTTCCTTGCAATGGTCTGGGCGCCCTGATGGCTGCCATTTGGTCCTTCATGCATCTCCCTTACCAACCGTTCTGCCTCGTCCGAATCCACACACTTTAACCAAGGTTGGAGGTATCCGCGTTTGAGCAAGGATCCGTCCAAAATGGTGTATCGTGGAGCCTTCTGCCAAATCCTCCGCGCCAATGCCTTGTCCTCCGGGAGCTTTCCGTCCTGTAGGTACTTAAACAGGGGCATCATCCATGACTCCTTTGTTTCTTCTACTTTTGCAACTTGCGGGGTATCGTAACTTCGTGCCGACAATATCTCCATAATCAAGTTGCTCTTCATATCGGGCTTGATTTCTGATGAAGCGAGCTTGCTCAAGGCGTCCGCTTTACCATTATCATCCCGGGGGGATCTGCGTCACGGTTATGCTACGGAACTTCGCCAGTAACGGTTTGACCGCCTCCAAGTATCGTTGAAGGCTACGCTCATTTGCCTCATACTCCCCATTCACTTGTTGAACCACTATCTGAGAATCACTGTAGACCTTGACATCTTTGACCCCTACCTCCAACGCCAGCCGCCGTTGTTAGTGGCTCTAAAGCTGAACTGGATGGCATACCTGTGCTCCGTACCCATTGGACAAGTGGGCAGCACTCCTGCCCCGCCACTGTTTGCGTGTGATGATCCATCCACGTGTAACTTCCATCTATCAGAGGGTGGCTCCGATCCGGACGGGTCTCCTAACGGCTCAGTCATCTCCACCAAGAAGTCAGCTTACGCTTGTCCCTTTATGGCTTTCCGGGGCTGATACTTGATCTCATGTTCTCCGAGCTCCACTGCCCACTTCATCATTCTGCCTGAGGCCTCTGGTTTAAGCCTGATCTGTCTTAACGGGTGGTTAGTGAGGACCATAATCGGGTGGCCCTGGAATACGACCGGAGATGCCGGGAGGCGTGAACCAGGGCCAGTATCAATCTCTCCAAAGCGGTGTACCTTGTCTCCAGGCCTTGGAGCGCCCTGCATAAAATGTATACCGGATGTTGAACCTTACCAATCTTCTTGGACCAGGGCAGAACTGATAGCGTGCTCGGTTGCAGCTATGCACAGAAAAAGTTCCTCTCCGGGCACCGGTTTGGACAAGGTAGGGAGGCTTGCTAGGTGAGTCTTCAGATCCGTGAATGCTTGGTCACATGCCTCCTTCCGGTTTGGCTTTACGGAGTATCTTGAAGAAAGGGAGCTGGTTCTCCACCCCCGAGCAAGGAATCAGCACAAAGCGGCTAGCGATTGGGTTAGCTTTTGCACGTCCTTCACCCCTTTCAGAGGTGGCATCTCCATGAGCGCTGATATCCTTTCCGGATTTACGTCTATCCCTCGAGCTGACACCATGAAGCCGAGGAACTTCCCTGCTCCAACACCAATGGTACTTTTTCCGGGACTGAGCTTGAGGTTTGCCGTCCGGAGCACGTCGAACATCTCTCGGAGATCCGTCAAGAAGGACTCATACGTCCGGCTCTTCACTACCATGTAGTCCACATAAACCTCCAGGTTCCGTCCCATTTGGTTCTGAAAGAGCTTATCGGCCATCCTCTGGTACGTTGCCCCTGCATTCTTTAATCCGAAAGGCATTTTCCTGTAACAAAAAGTACCAAAGTCAATAAAAAAGATGTTTTGGGGTGGTCATCCTTGGCCATTGTAATCTGGTGATACCCTCGGTGTGCGTCAAAGAATGTCAACACTTGGTAACCTGTAATGGCCTCGACCAGCTGATCAATGGAGGGGAGCAGATAGCTATCTTTTGGGCAGCACTTGTTCAAATCTGTGAAATCAATACACATTCTCCATGTGCCATCGTGCTTTTTCACCATACCGGGTTTGCTATCCACTCTGGGTATGATATCTCCTTCATGATCCCCGCCCTCAGCAACCTTTCTACCTCCGCTCGGACTTCCTCCACCCGTTCCAGAGCGAGGGGTCTCTTCTTCTGACGTATAGGTTTTAGGTCCGGGAAAACATTAAGTTTGTGAACAGCAATCTCTTCTGCAACGCCCGTTAGATCTTCTGTTCCCCATGAGAAGACGTCTTCATATTCGGCCAACAGGTCACGTAAATCATTTTTCACATTCTCCGGAAGGTTCTTCCCTACACTTACTACACCCTTCTGGCCTACCATTATGTCCACCACTTCATACGATGGTGACTCTCTGTGAATTGCTCCGACCAAGCCTATATTGGTTTCTCCGTTCTTCGACTCGGATGGCTTTAGCTGGCCTCCTCCGGATCGCGCATCCTTGATGGCTGTCAGCATACAGCTCAGGGCCGTCTGCTGGTGTCCCCGGACGGAACTTCTCCATGGGGGACTTCATATTCAGATGGTAGGTTGAGCAGATGGCCCGTGCCTGGGATAACTACGGCCTTCCTATGATCATGTTGTAGGGGGACACCGCATCAATAACGGTGAAATTGCATTCAACCGTTATCCGCTTCGTTGTGTCTTGGAAATCCGTCATTGTTACCTTCAAAGGGATAATACCAAGTGGGTGGACAGTCCGTCCGATGAACCCTGATAGGGGTGAATGAAACGGTTTCAAGTTCTGTCCCCCGATTCCGAGCTGATCAAAGCATCCAACAAACATTATCTCTGCGCTGCTACCGTCATCCACGAATACTCGCTTAATCAGGACCCCTTCCACTTCTTCCATTACTACCATCGAATCGGAGTGAGGAACTTGGGGAGGTACCGGGTCCTCATCCGAGAAAGTGATGGTCTCACTTGCCTTGAACCTCTTCTGTTGTATCTCGCCCGGAGGCACATATCTGCTCTAAGCCTTGATTGTCGTCACGGAGTTTAGCTCGTCTCCCACTATGCCGTTGATTACATTAATAATCCAGAGCGGAGCTGGGGCCTGTGCGGGCGCGGCTTGGTGCGGAGCCGGATTGGCTGGGTTGGCCTGGTTTCCGCCCCGGGGACGGTTGTTCCTCCAATTTCTTTTCCTTCCCTGTCCGGCCGCGGCGGCGGAGCCGCTGCTTGACGTGCATCACTAGCTACACAATCCTTCAACTGGCCTGTGCCGATCAGTCCTTCTATATCTGAACGGAGTGCCCTACACCATTCCGTGGTATTATTTTGCGACTTATGAAACTCACCCAACTTGTCCGCATTTGCTGCTGCTGGTACACCGATGATGGGTTGCGGATCTGTAAACAGACCTCGGTGGACCACAAGGACCTTCGTATGGGTTTTGGAGAAGGGGATATTGGTAGGTCGTGCGGCTGCTGCCGGAGCTTGAGCTGCTGCTGCCGGAGCGGGTAGGTGCCTGACTTGATCGTTCCGGGCCGGAGTCCGGACAGCTGGGGTCTGGGCTCCCATTGCCGTGAGGGTCCTCTGCTCAAAGAACCCCATCGTGGTCATCCGAACCTGGTTGGCATCATGCACAGTACAATGCATCTCCACCACCAACTGGAGGTTATAGTACGATGTTGGCATGTTCTTCATGAGCTCAATGTAGAAAGCATTGTCCCTTAGTCCTTTCACAAAGTTGTGGATGATGGCCTTCTCCTGCAAGTGTTTGTCCACCACCTTCATTGACGCTGCTATGTACCGGATGTAGAACTCCCAAGTTGTCTCCGTCTCCAACTGTCTCATTGCCAAGACCGTGGCCAAGTTTACGAACGTGTGCTTCATAGCCGAGTAGCGCCGTACCAAAGCGATGGCAAAATCCCAAAAATGCCGGAGGGTACCGTTTGGTAGACCTTTGAACCATGCCAGACAGTTCCCCCTTAGATACGAGGGTAACATCTTACACTGCAACTCCTCTGGAATGTCCCTCGCATACATGATACTCGAGTAAGTATGAACAAACTCCTCCGGATCTCCCTCCCCATTGTAGGTTGGGAGTCCATCCGGAGCCTTGGTTCCGGATGGCCATTTATAGTTCAGCACTTCCGGAACCCAAGGTGATTGGGGTCCAACTCCATTCCGTCCAATGAGGCGGTTCAGACGATCTTCAACGGAGTCCGGACAGAAAGGCGTCTGAAATCCGAACCCCCCGAGAAACCCTCCTCCGGGAGGTGGCATTCCGAACATCATCTGCTGCGGTGGCCCTCTAGGAACCACCATTCCGTAAGCCTGTTGAGGTTGCCCTCCCCAATATGGCGGTGCTTCCGGATTTAGGCCGGTCGTCCGCTGTTGCTGATGGTTGGTCTGTGGTTGTGCCGAAGGCGGGTTAGGTGCTTCGTGTGGAAGGCCATACCGTCCTTTCTCTTGTCTGGCCTGGCCCATATCAATTTCCAGGTCAATGTATACCCTCGGACGTCCCGGAGGGGGCATCTTTGGTCCGGCCGGGGTTTGGCGGGAAGCCTTCCAAGCTTGGAACTGTTGGTACTCCGCCATGTTTGTCCTCAGGATACTTCCTCCTGTTCTAGAGTCATGGTGATTACGATCCTCCGGACCAACCCTTCGACCCAACCGATCCTTCTCCGATCGGCTTTGAGCATCGTCTTCTTCTGTGTCGTATTCTTTTGGGTTCCCTAGATCCTCCATTACTTCAAGGTCACCCGTGCCTTTGTCCGACTCCTCACGGTCTCCGAACTGCCGTTTTTTCTCCGCCTCCCTTGCAGCCTGCAGTCGCTCCCTGTTCTCACGTTGTATTTCAGCCGACGTCCGTTCCGGAGTCACCTTCTTTCCTTTGGCCTTCTCCGCCGCCAAGCGCTGTCGTTGACGTTTCTCAGCTGCAGCCTTTGCCTCCGCGGCTGCCTCCTTGGCTCGGAGAGCTCGTTCCTTCTCCGCTGCTAACTTTTGGGCCCCAATTACCGCAGCTGCCCTTCTGGTCTTTGGCCCTTCATCCACTTCATCTCCAAGTGGAGGAGGGTTCTTTCTTGGTATTCCGCGCAGCATAGTCGCAACTTATAACTGGGAATGTGAGATCCCACTGGGCGTGCCAACTGATGCTACCGGCTTCCATTCTTGGCCCGGATACGATGAGTGTCTCCGGTCCGGATAAAGCTTTGTCTGTGGTCCGCGCGCTCTCACCTAATATGCCTGCAAAACAACGCCCCGGAGTATTCCGAGGATAGCTACTCCAGCGTGATGATGAAAGAGGGGCATTTGAATAGGAGAGAGAATAAGGATATATTGAGAGAGTTTTAGTCTGACAGAACATACCTTTCTCCACAAGTCCAAATCTGTTTATAGGTGTGAGGTGGTAAGGATCCAACTCAGAGGAAGTGGTCCTGCTTGCTTGTCCTTACCCGGGGACAAGTCATATTCATGTCCTTTGTGTCCCCGGATAGTGCCACTCTAGCTGACGTCACATGGACCGGACCACCGTCTGGGCTGGAGCCTAGTTATGGGCCAAAGCCCATATCACCAAATATATCTGCTAAGATTTTGTCCGATCATGTTAAATTTCCCACGACCCCAATCATTAATAGGCCGTCTCCCGCGGTCCCACCCCATAAATGGTCCCCCATATCTTGAGAGCGTCTTCTTTCCAATTCTTATTTTCCCATTTTTTCCCAAATTTTTAGTCCAAAAACAGATATCAGAAAATAGTTTTAGGGATCATAAATACAATAATTTGTATATCTCAGGTGTTAAACATTTTTATGTTTCCATAAGACTTAATATATTATGCTCACCGATTATTAAACAATCGGTGACATCACAGTCATCCGGTACAAATACATTGCTGATCGCTCGATCATACAATCTATAAATTTCTTAGATAGTGTCTGTGCCTGTCCTGACTATTTTCAGGCACGAATCAAACAAGTAAAAAAGATTTCAAAGACTGATTGTAAATTTAACGAAATTTCAAAGACTGATAAAATTAAAAATAAATTTGACATTAGTTCATTATGGGATTCACTTCTACTTTCTTTCTTGTAAGCAAATTCACTAATCAAAAAAGATATATGAAGGGAATAGGATAGAGTAAAGATAGAGCTACATACAAATCCTCTTAACTCGTTTTTTACATTTTTTTATTTATTTGTACATGAACCATACCGAGGGATCAGTCTAAATATGGAAGTTGAAGATCAACCCAGAGTTGACTATGTTTAACTGCGGATCCACACGGAATTTGCCATTACATTTTTAGTTTTTTTTAAAATTACTTTCTATGTACACCTACGTACATAAAAATACTATTAAAAATCATGCCCCTATTTTTTTGTCCCGAATTCCGGGCCTTAGGAGTGAAAGTAACTTGCTTCCTCATTGGGCCGGGTCTGGATATTGTCATCCATTTTCGCAATCATTCTCAATCATACTTGATGATAAGTGTAGAAAGTATACTGCGAAAGTACTGAGACCAGTCAACGTAGGTGACGGACAAAATTTTAAGTCATACTGATAAACATTTGGAGAGTATAAGTGGAATACTCATAACTTGATGTCAGTCCAACTGTAATATATTGTTCGTTGTAATACAACATTACCGTTGTTCAGAGTTGGTGTATAAAACATTTAAATCGAGGACGTGGTGTTTGTCAAACAAATAACGTCAATAAGTTGTGGTGCTTTCAAGCGGCTTGTTAAGAAATAGCCTATATATACTATTATTCCCCCATTAAATAGAATGTTGTAAATAATTAAAATAGTGATCCTTGTTGTTTTTAAAGCAACGTGTATTTATGCAAGGAGAATGGAAAAAATTACTAAAATTTTACTTCTAATAGAAGTAGTGAACAATCAGTAGGGACCACACATATTTTTAGTTCTCTATTACTACATTTTTTTACATAATTCTTATAAGATATCAAACTAGTAATTTTGTTTATAAATAATAATATTAGTAATATTTTCTTAATCCTATAACATATCTCTAAAGAGAAAGTCTCTGGAGAGACCGTCTATATTATAGACCAATGACTATATAATAATGGTGTTGTAAAATAAAAAAAAGGAGGCCCTTAATTGCAATTTACTTAAAATAGTTACTATTCCCGGTCACTATTCACTTGTCCGTAACTATTCACTATGACATACTATTCATTGATCCATCACTATTCACTGGGCTGCACTATTCACTGATCCATCACTATTTACTGGGCTGCACCATTCACTGGGCGACCCGCGTTATGATCTCTGCATTTATTTCTACAAGAAAATGAGTATTTTAGCACATAGGGTCCACATTATAGTCCCAAACATGAACATGAACATAACATGCTATACCCTAGCCAATTTTCACACACCAAACCTCAAATCTGGCCATTCATGCCTCAAACAGACCGGAACATGGAGTTTTTAACACATAAGGTCCACATTAATGGCAGAAACATGAACATGAACATCTAAACATGCTACCCTAGCCAATCTTCACACACCAAACCTCAAATCTGGCCATTCATGCCTCAAATAGATCGGAACACGGGGATTTTGACACATAAGGTCCATATTATAGGCAGAAACATGAACATGAACATCTAAACATGCTACCCTAGCCAATTTTCACACACCAAACCTCACATCTGGTCATTCATGCCTCAAAGAAACCGGAACATTGGGATTTTAACACATAAGGTCCACATTATAGGCAGAAACATGAACATCTAAACATGCTACCATAACAATTTTTTCACACACCAAACCTCACATCTGGCCATTCATGCTTCAAACCGATCAGAACATGGGGTTTTAAAAACATAAGGTCCACATTATAGTCCAAAACATGAACACAAACCTCTAAACATGCTACCCTAGCCAATTTTCACATACCAGACCTCAAATCTGGCCATTGACGCCTCAAACAGATCAGAACATGGGGTTTTAAGCACGTAAGGTCCACATTATAGTCCCAAACAAGAACACGAACATCTAAATATGCTACCCTAGCCAATTTTCACACACCAAACCTCACATCTGGTCATTCATGCCTCAAACAGACCAGAACATGGGGATTTTAGCACATAAGGTCCATATTATAGGCACAAACATGAACAACATCTACACATGCTACCCTAACCAATTTTCACACACCAAACCTCAAATCTGGCCATTCATGCTTCAAACAGACCGGAACATAGGGATTTTAACACATAAGGTCCATATAATAGGCAGAAACATGAACATGAATATCTAAACATGCTACCCTAGCCAATTTTCACACACCAAACCTCAAATCTGGCCATTCAGGCCTCAAATAGACCAGAACATGGGGTTTTAAGCACATAAGGTCTACATTATAATTCTAAACATGAACACGAACATCTAAACATGCTACTCTAGCCATATTTCACACACCAAACCTCACATCTGGCCATTCATGCCTCAAATAGACCAGAACATGTGGTTTTAAGAACATAAGGTCCACATTATAGTCCCAAACATGAACACGAACATCTAAACATGCTACTATAGCCAATTTTGACACACCAAACCTCACATCTGGCCATTCATACCTGAAACAGATCAGAACATGGGGTTTTAAGAACATAAGGTCCACATTATAGTCCCAGACATGAAC
The DNA here is from genome assembly GCA_948330725.1 of Sherardia arvensis. Taxonomy (NCBI): domain Eukaryota; kingdom Viridiplantae; phylum Streptophyta; class Magnoliopsida; order Gentianales; family Rubiaceae; genus Sherardia; species Sherardia arvensis. The sequence continues at coordinate 21,812,461 of OX415237.1, read as the reverse complement.
ACGAACATCTAAACATGCTACCCTAGCCAATTTTCACACACCAAACCTTGCATCTGGCCATTCATGCCTCAAAGAAACCGGAACATTGGGATTTTAACACATAAGGTCCACATTATAGGCAGAAACATGAACATCTAAACATGCTACCATAACCATTTTTTCACACACCAAACCTCACATCTGGCCAGAAAATGGGGATTTAAGCCCATAAGGTCCACTTTATAGGCACAAATATGAACACGAATTTCTAAACAAATCAAATAATCTAAACATCTAAATATGAACATGAACACCATGACGCTCAGATCTACAACACAGAATACTAACAAATCAAAAACAAAAAACAAAATTCTCGAACAAATCGACAAAGAAGACCAAATTAAAGAGATCAGGAACCTTACTTGCTCTTCCGCACGCTTGAATTAACATATGAATTGGAAAACCACCATAGATGGAAGAGATTAGGTTTTGGATTTGGGGGACAGGAATGGGGAGCTGCAGTTCTGGAGAAATCAAAAAGTGGAGAAAGAGAATGAAAATTTCTTATTTATATCAATCATATTTAACAAAATTGCAAAAAGACCCCGTGTGTTAAGTTTCTTTTCAACCAAGCCCTCGCACATTTTTTCCTTTTTCTTCACTCCCGTCTATAATCTGGACGGTCTCTTTTGAGAATTTCTAATCTCTAAATACATTACTTTATTTTACCATTGTTTTTATAATTTTATCAGTTCTTTCGAACTCAAAATTTTTTAATTAGACCGGTCCCTTGTTAGTAAAATTCTGGATCCGCCCTTGTTTCTCTGCTTATTCGAGTTATGAAATTTCATACACAAACACAGCGTGTTTGTTTATTAAGGTATATGTTCTGATGTGCTGTGCCACATGCATGACCTCGTATAAGTTACTATATTTACATATACTTTCAAATTTATTATAATTTTATAGTATTTTCTAGTACTGGTGTACTTAGTATACATGGAACTAACACCCGAGAAACAAATATATAATGTATTTGGCAAGTGGACAAGAGTAAATGATTATGCATTATACTCTCATAGTTCCATTTAAGATTGTTGTTGATGCGTTTTGATCATGAATTGATTTTTTAGGGATGTCGTACGTTACTGATACTTGATTAAATTTCCACGTAGTTGACATTTTCTCCGTAGACTCTCAGTAAATTAATTTCAAATATTGTATAACCGCCGAAACCTGGCTAAGCATGTAAATTTACACAATTATTACATATTTAATTCGGTTATAGCGGATCCTTTTTAGGTTTTTTTCAACCTATCGCGATTTACCTTGACCGTGACTATACATATTTATCATGTCATACAAACAATATCTGAATTATATAAATGCATATGTACATCAATTTTTAAGTGATTTCAAATGTCACTTGAAATTGATAAACTTGTATAATAGAATTATGAAAATCGATTTTACTATATTCATTTTAACCAAATATATTTTTCTCCTACTAGAACAATTTTGAACAATTACCTTGTCTTTCATAGATCATCTTGTGAACCACCCGGAATTTATTTTGACTAAAAACAATAATAGTCTGAATTTCATCAAAAAATAAATTAAATTTACCAATTGTGACAAGCAAGTGACTGAAATTGCCGCTAATGCCCTCGCATTAATTTTGACGGGTAGCCTCCCCACTATATAAACACGGCTTCACCGGCGTTCAAATCAAGTCACCTTAGAATAATCTCTCATCTCTCAAATTCACACCCACTGCAAATATGGTTTCCAGCACCAGGGTCACACCCTCTACTCCCATCACATCTCACCGATCAACTTCTTCTGCCCAAAGCACTGCTCCTCGTTCCCAAATGCCCATAAAAAAACGCTGGTCTTTCCTTGCATTCAAACCCCTCACGTCATCCTACCACTCCAAGAAGCCTAGGCTGTCTTCTTCCTCAAAGAATACGTCCGGCCCTTCCGGCAACCTTGCTGATGATGCTGCTTCCAACGTTCAAGGGCTCCAGGCCACAATCAAGGATTTCGGGCTGTCAGCTGAACGTGCTGGAGATCAAGACCCATATGTTGTCATCATTTCCGACGATGATGATGATATGATTCATATCATCAACTCACTCGCTCAGGTGAAAACCTCCCTTCCTGCTGAGCCAGAGACAATCGTGTTGTCTGATGATGACGACATGTCAATGGATCTGGTCCCCAACCAGAGCCCCTATGTTCCGTTTCCGTACGACGACGTTCCACGCACACCGCTACAGCTCCAAATCCATTCGCACCTCAACCATTTCCTCCGATTCCCGAGCCACACTATACCAGATACAATCACGTGCGTGATCTTATTCAAATGAAGGTCGTCTTGCGTGAGATGATAGATGAGTTTGGTGAGTTTGTTGTGGAAAGCGTTTTGGACAGATGCAGGTGCCCTCTTCCCACTTTGGAGAAGATCTTCAAGGATGAGCTCCACGCTCACTGGATCTAGACGGGGGACTATTTCAGGCTGCCGATGACCAGTGCCGGACGTGTTCTTGTATCCATTCCATCTCCCGACATAAGCATCGTCAGGATGGAGGCTGCTAATGGAGCCATATGGTCCCCGACCATCGCTGTTGCAACACTAGAGGTCGAGCTTCGCGAGTTTATGGCGATGAACAATCACATCACTGAATGAGAAGTGGTAGGACCGAATAAATAGCTGGTTGTATCCGTAGTACTACAACCAGACTTTCTTTACTGGGACTGAGGTTGTGTTTTACAATTATTTTGATCCTCTGTTTTTGCTTCTGTTAGTGTTGTTTTGTTATCAGGTTTGCTTGCTTTTTCACCAACTGTTCCTTTTTATTGTAATGAGTCTCTGGCTAAAGTATGAAATGTATGAATCAGCAATTTGTGTTTGAAATTATGGTCTTTTCTTTTCACATTAGTTGCTTTGTTCATTTTTCATCTGAATTCACTTGCTTCCTATCGTTACGGCTTATTAACTCAAATACCAATCCCACCCATTTGTATCCCGTGAAAAACAATTTTCAGTTCAACTAAATTGTCCGGCCAAATCATCAACATACACAAACGTTAACATCACTGTTTGCCTCGCTAATTTTTACAGATTTGTGGCCACAGCGACATCCTTAGCATCACAAAACACTTTTGGTGCCTCTGGTTTATACACACTAATTAGCAATTCCAGAGACATACATATCAAACTCGAAAAGTGAACAAACACAAGAAATGACTGAAAAACTGGAAATTTGGGGAACTCCGAAATGTCAAGGCCGTCTAAAATTAAGCACTCGTTTCTAGTCGATGTCTCCGTTGCTGGGTGGTGGGGTATGTGGGTCAGTTTCCTTCACCGGCGATGGAGTTTCCAGGCATAATTTCTTCTTCGTTTTGGGGTATCTTTTGTCGATGTTACCGAGGAATACCTCATTGTCGAATGCTTCGGTCAGCATCATCAGTGGATGATCGACGACGAGATGGTGTTTCAGCCTAGCAGTACCGCCATCTTCGGAGACTTGCCGGAAAAGCTCGTTGACCTCTGCCTTTAATTGTTGATACATTGCTTTTGGCGGCTGTAGAGTGCCTGAATCGAGTTCGCCATGATCTCCACTACTTCTGCAACCTCTTTGTCCTCACACTTCCGCTTGGCCGAGGGAACTTTTGATTTCTGCGGTGGCATGGTGGATTTGTGATACTCTGCTTTTGCCGCGTTTTGGCCATTGTATTTCTGGTGGTGAACTTATAGTCCTGGAGAGGTCGCTTGTAATTATTATTGGACCCCATGTTATGTGGAAGAACTCCCGCCCTTTTTGTCATTTTAGTTCCCGCGCGGGTACATTTGCCGCACTTACATGGAATTTGGCCAAGTTGGCATATTCTTGAACTTAAACTTTTAAAATTTTCCTTACGCGTATTCGCGAAAATTTTCAAACAATCATTGATTATATGTAAATGTAATTAATTAGTTGGGAAATCGTTTTTTTATTTAAATCATGAGCGATAAAATGAAATATATGTTGTTTAATAAAATTAGCTCGGCTTTACTAATGACTCGATCGGCGTGAAATGTTGGACTACACACAGCTTATCGTACTTAAAAATGAATTCCCAACATAACTTGAGTAGAGTTTGTTAATTAAGGTCAGTATTAGCATACGTCATCTGAAAATGTATGATTTCATAAGTTCTTGCTCCGTCTTTTATACCAGTGCATTGTCTGGGTATCAATTTGTTTCAATAAAGTCCATTACAGCTCAATCCAGATTTATTCAGCTAATTCATTCTATGTAGCGATATTATATTTTTACATATCGTTAATAATCAAGTTTTTATTTTGCGATTGTATAACTTAATTTTCCATACATCAATGCATGATTTTTCTCTCCACTTATTCTTGCTCTATTCAATTACGTTATGATTATCTTATCTTGGTTATGATCGGTATAGTTGAGGCACAAAACTTGAACAAGCTATGTGACGGCATGTTCATTTTATTAATTCACGCATAATAACACATGGTTGGATAATATGTGGTCTCCGTTAGATTATTCCAATGGGTTGTTTGTGTTCATTCGGTCTCCTCAACTTTCTAAACTCCAACCCTGTTTGCAGGAAGATTTTATAAACATGATGCAATTTAACTTGCCCATTTTAATACATTAAACTCCTTTTAACTTGTTCATGCAATGTTAAACTCAGTTCAATTTCGTTAACGGATGTATATTAAGTATCTCAATTTCCCACATGTTCAATGTGATTTGATATATCGTAGCTTCATCTTTTAAAATAATGCAATTCTTGTGTTGTTTAGTTCATTTCAATTGCTGGCTCAATCACTAAACTACTCCTTAAAGCTCTCTGGATCAAGAATGGTACTACCTTTTCCATAGTATTAGAAGCTCAGTATAGCCACTTTAGGTTATTCTTTTCAAGGCTTAGTGCATTTGAGCAACTGCTCAGTTCTATAAAACTTATAAGCCAATGGATTTTTTTGGGTTTGGGGAGCCAATAAAATCCCCCCACCAATGGTGGTTTTAAATTTTTTTAAAAAAAAGTTTAGTTCATTTCAATTGATTATGAATCAGTTCATTTCATTTGATAATTAATATGTATCATTGCGATCCCACATGGTAGATCATGTTCTGTGTAACTCACCTAAATTGAACACACCTATCTAGTACCGGTTTACTTAGTTCAAATCTCATCAATAGTTAATCGGTTCAGATTAGCTTATTTAGTGATGTGATGTTTTGACTTGTTTATTGATTGAAATCTGTTGCACGTACTTTCAATTCAGTCGTATTTCTTTATCAACATATAGGCTTCACAATTCGTTTGGTTGGTTAATACAGTCATTTGAAAGGATGAACATGACAATAAAATCCATCTGAAAATCACATTAATTTTTAAAATATATTATTAGTAGATGCATGTTCATGTTCATTTTTTAAAATCATTATAAAAGTTGTGATTGGGTGGATATAAAGCTGCAAAAAATATTCCATCCTAAAATCACATAGTTTTTTTTGAATATATTGTTAGTAGATGGATTTTAAATCACATAGTTATATTGTCTTCCAGTTATACCCTTCAGCTTTCCCTTATTTACAGAGAAGCCCTGTATAGTTTTCCTGTATTTTCATTTAGACCCCTGGGTCATAACATAATAGTCAAGCCCTCATCTTTTTTATTTCCTTTCCTGACCCGATTCTTTGGACTGAAACCATAATTTATTGATTTCAACTAATCAGCCCAATGCGAACAACCCGTCATACATATCTGCCCACATATTACTCCTTCCATATCTAGTGACACTATTTAGTGTCCTATTAAATTTTTATTTTTTCACACATCAAAACCCCACTTCATTTCTTGGAATTCCAATTGTACTTAGCATTGGATTATTCATTTTTTTAATACACGTTTCTAATTCTCCCCACATTGTGCACACTAAGTACAGTAGGAAATATCATGAACTTTAACTTGTACCCATTCAACTACGCGAAAAATGTGGGACCCAAATATTCACGTAGTCATTGAATAAATTTCATTCCAGATTTATCATATCAGTTTTGAAAACACCAGAGCATGTTTTATAGTAACTTTTTCTATTCTTATTTTATTCGTTGAGTTGATGAGTTTGTTGCATGACTATAGTAAATAATGGGTGGCTGGGTCCTTATGAACAGGTTAACGGCATACATAGTTTGATTTATATGCATGACTGTAGAGTATCCTCGTTACGTAAATAGTCATCTAAGCTCCGTACAGGACCACAGTAGTTCTAGTTTGTTACTTTATATATTCAATTTGGAGATTTAATCACTAAGTACAACAAGGTTCATGTACATACTATTTCAAAATGTATACTTGATGACTACTCCCTCCGTCCCACCAAAAGTGTCTGGAGGGACGGGGGCTCCATTTTTAAGAAAGTCTTACATGGCAGTAGGGACACGAGCCAAAAGACAAAATATACCCTCCCCATAAACAAGCTTTTAATCCACCTGATTCAACCTCCAGACCGCCGTTACTCTACCAGAACATTGACCACCCACCAAAAACGCCGCCTTCAAACCGCCACCACTCACCCACAAGAAACCAACTCAATCTGTAAACCCAACAAATCTATCTCCTCCAGCAATTATGTCATCACCCAAATTACTAATAGCTATGAAAAATCAAATTTGACTTAAAAATCGAAATCAATCGAACATTTTGAGAATCGATCGGAGAAAATCTAGTCAGTTGATGTGTTTCTGAGGCGAGTTGGGTGATAGTGATGGATGGAGGCAGATTTGAATCAAAGTTGTTTAAAAAGAGATGGGTTGATCAGTGTTGAGCGGGTCGAGACTGCGAGAGTCGATCGGAGGCAGCAGAAAGGGAATTGATTGGGAACCGGAAGTGTGTGAGGATGAACGATTGGGAACTGGAATTGAGCGGGAGTCTCAGTCCGCACCGGAATTGATGGGTGGCGCGATTTCGGCGAGCTCTGGGTTTGAGGAATCCATTACCGGAGGATTTATTAACTTTCGGTGATGGTTGAATTTTTTACAGGTGGATTGAACTAAGGAAGACGATCAAGGAAAACCAGGGCGAATAATCCAATTACTCCTCATTTAGGGTGTGTTTGGTTCACAAGGTTTTTGAGAGTCTGGATTTTGTTTTGAGTTTCTGAGAGTTTGGGTTTTTGTTTGGGATTTTGAGAGTCTGGTTTTGCAAAATCCTTGTTTGGTTGGGTTGAGTTTGTGAGTATGAAACAAAATTTTTGATTGGTTTTTAGGATTTTGCAAGTCTGGATTTTGAGAAACTTGGTGATAAAACTGGACTTGGATAGTCCAAGTTTTGCAAAAACTTGTCCAACCAAACTCACCCTTAAAGTCTTGGATATTCTTTGGGATAAAAGCTGAAACTATGATTAAATACTATAATTAGACTTGGGCTTAATTTAAATCGGGCTTAAATGATTTGTTAGGCCTAAAGTATATAATTTGAAAATAAAACTTTGTGGTATAACTTGGGAACTAAAAAAATATTTAAGGGTAAAAATGACTTTTTATGTGTAATTATTTTGACAAATAAGGAAAGAATGAAAGTAGGACTCTTTGGTTGGGACGGACTAAAAAGGAAAGTAAGACATTTTGGCTGGGACGGAGGGAGTTTAAATTTTCGGACAACCGGTCGGTGCTGCAAAACGAATGCAGGGCACTACTATGGAGATGTGCATTCATTAGTGAACATTAACTAGCATAACAACAATATGTTGTTATTCACTGTTGCCGCATGGTCTAAAAGTCCAAACATATAACTTTATTCCATTAACCACTACCACCATATATACCACCATATATTCAGTTACTACATACACCCTGACCCACTAACCTTCTTTCGATCATCATTACTTTGTTAACAATACGTTAGGGAAGGTATGACACATCTAAATGTACTCGAGGGGGTCATATGTCAATTTCATAACTTATGAAGAGCGGTACTCAGCATCCAAGATGATATATAACTAATTTTAATCCACGGTGGAGAATTAGTTGAATACTATTAATGACTTGTGTAATTGTAAGTTACAATAACTGGATAACATTTATGCAGTTTTGCCCATTTCACCTAAGAATTAATACTACATTGGATGGTAAAAATTACCATTCTCGTGCGATAATCCATTAAACACTCCAATTTTGTTTATTTTCATTTCGGTGTATTTGAAGGTTATCTATTTTTCCCTACTATCTTCAGTCATGTGATGTATGGCGGACACCAGCACTCCGACAACGAACTCTATGCACATGTGTTCTAGTGTCAACACACTTATTTCTTTTGAAGTTCAAAAAGATTATGTACCTTTTTTATTTGCCTGATGGGACAGTTAAGTGTGTTCAACATATTGGAAGAGCTAAGTTGAATGATAAATTGGATTTGCCAGAATGTTTGCACATTCCTGGTTTTAAGTATAATCTTCTTTCTGTGAACAAACTAGCAACAGATAAGTTGATGGTTTGCTTGTTCTTTCCTGGTATGTGCTGTGTCCAGGACCTCAAGACTAAGGAGGTTGTGGCTGTTAGTAAGGTGGAAAAGAGGCTTTACATACTTACTGAAGAATCTTTTGACAAGAGTTTTATTCAGAAATCACTTTTGAAGTTGCAGCAGTATTTGGCAGAAATAAGGACTAGTGTGCAGCCTATCACTTGTAATAGTGTTGGAAGTATTCCTAGTCATATACTTTGGCATAAAAGAATGGGTCATCCTTCTTTAAATGCTTTGAAACACTTGTCTATAGCCAGTGCTGGAAAATTTGAATCACATGTTTGTGATATATGTCATTTAGCCAAACAGAAGAGATTACCTTTTTCAGAAAGAGATCACTGTTCTGCTTCTTGTTTTGACTTAATTCATATGGATATATGGGGACCATTTAGAGTGCCATCTTTGTGTGGGGCATTCTATTTTTTGACAATAGTAGATGATTTTTCCAGAGCTACTTGGACTTTTCTCATGTCTTCAAAGTCACAGGCAGCAAATATTTTTCAGAATTTTGTCAAGATGATTTACACTCAATTTTCTACTATGGTTAAGATACTCAGAACTGACAATGGATCAGAGTTTTTGAGCACAGTTTTTCAACAATTTTTGACTGACGAAGGCATTTTACATCAAAGAAGCTGTGTATACACTCCACAGCAAAATGGCCTAGTTGAGAGAATACAGCAACATTTATTACAGTTGGCTAGGGCCTTGATGTTTCAAGCCTCTCTACCACTGAAATTCTGGGGAGAGGCCATTCTTACTGCTACCTACTTGGTAAATAGACTCCCTTCCAATCTTTTACAGTGGAAAACACCTTATGAGGTTCTTTTTCACAAAGTTCCTGATCTTCAGCATTTGAGAATATTTGGTTGTGTCTGCTATGCTTCCAATACATCTCCTGCTAAGTCTAAATTTGATCCTAGAGCCAAGAAGGCTATTATGCTAGGCTACTCTTCAGGCCAGAAAGCTTATAAGTTATTTGATCCAGCTGAAAATAGAGTATTTCACTCTAGAGATGTCATATTTTATGAATATCTTTTCCATTACTCTTCTTCCTCATCACAGAAGGTTTTGCTTCCTTGTCTCCCAATTACTACTATTGACTCCATTGGGGACTGTGAGCACTCTCCTACTTCTTCTGAAGATTCTCCAGCTGCTACATTTTCAGATCATGCTTCTGAATCAGAAAATGAACCTGAACCTGAACCATTACCTACTCTCACTCACAGAACTAGAAAGCCTCCATCTTGGATGCAAGACTTTATTGTTGGCAAAGTTTCTAATATAGTCCCAATAGAGCATGTGACTTATCAAGAAGCAAGTGCTCACAATGAGTGGATTCTAGCCATGCAACAAGAACTCAATGCTTTGGAGCTGAACAAAACCTGGGAAGTTGTCTTGTTGCCTAAGAATATAAAAGCTGTTGGGTGTAGATGGGTGTATAAGGTGAAACATCATGCAGATGGTTCAGTAGAAAGGTACAAGGCTAGGCTTGTAGCCAAAGGATACACACAGAAGCTTGGGGAGGACTACAATGAAGTTTTTTCACCTGTTGCAAAGGTTGTCACAGTCAGAATCTTTTTCCACATGGCTGCTGTTAGGAACTGGCCCTTGCATCAGTTAGATGTAAATAATGCATTTTTACATGGTAACTTAGAAGAAGTGGTCTATATGCATCCACCTCCAGGTTATACAGTTCCCTCTTCACAGCATAAATGTTTGTTAAGAAAGTCTCTTTATGGCTTAAAACAGGCAAGCAGGCAGTGGAATCATACTTTTTCCTCAAAACTCTGTGAGTATGGTTTCTCTCAGTCTCCTTTTGATCCCTGCTTATTCATTCTTCATGATACAGACAGATTTGTAGTTCTGCTTGTATATGTTGATGATGTTTTAATCACTGGGAATTCTTCAAAGGCTGTTGAAGATCTTAAGCAATTTTTGCACCAAGCTTTCTCCATTAAAGATCTAGGTTTGGCAACCTATTTTCTTGGTGTTGAAGTTTATAGAGATGCTACTGGTATCCTCCTTCATCAACACAAATATATTTTTGACTTGATATCTCACACTGGTCTTTTGGGAGCCAAGACTGTTTCTACTCCATTGCCTCCTGGTACTCAACTTTCTGAGGATACATCTCCAGTTCTCTCTTATCCAAGTTCCTATAGAAGGCTAGTTGGGAAGCTATTATATCTCAATTTTACAAGGCCTGATATTAGCTTTGCTGTCCAGCACCTCAGTCAATTTGTGCAGCAACCTACTGAAGCTCAATTCCAAGCAGCTCAACACATTGTTAGGTATCTTGCTGGCTGTCCTCACTTAGGCTTGTTTTATGATGCATCTGCTGGGGGAAATCTTCATGGATATGCAGAAGCTTTTTCTTCACCATCAAACATTCTTCATGGTTTTTCTGATGCAGACTGGGCCTCATGCAAGACTACTAGAAGATCTTTGTCTGGTTATTGTGTTTTCTTGGGCAGTTCCTTGATTTCTTGAAAAACTAAGAAACAAACCACAGTTTCTTGTAGTTCTGCTGAAGCTGAGTATAGAAGTATGGCCATTGTCACCAAAGAATTTCAGTGGCTATCTTACATTCTTCAGAACTTGGAATTTACAATATCTCTTCCCATTTCCTTGAGGTGTGATAATCAGGCTGCTCTACACATTGCCAACAACCCAGTATTTCATGAAAGAACCAAGCATATCGAGATTGACTGTCATATTTTCAGAACTCAGTTTCTTAAGGGGTTTTTGCGGCCTTTATTTGTTCCTACCAAGCTGCAAATTGCAGATTTCTTCACCAAGGCTTTGGCAGCTCCTCAGTTTCATTTTTTTCTTGGCAAGCTGGGATTGCGTCTTCTTCCCAATTCCACCTTGAAGGGGGGATGTTGAAGTATCAAGCTAGTATGGTCCAGTATGGTTAGCCATCTGCACATGGTCCAGTTAACAAGCTAGCTCCAAGCTAGCTCCATGGTCCAGCTAGCTCCATGGTCCAGTCAATGGTCCAAGTTTGTTAGTTTTAACTGAGTTACGGTTTCAACTAAGATGGTTAGAAATTACAGTTAGTTTGTTAGCTCGTTTTAACTGACTAGATAGTTAGCATATATAGCCAAGTTACTGCACTTTGTAAAGACACGATTTTTCCCCAATCTGAAATATACAGTTTCTTCTGCTCTTGTTTTCTTCATGGAGTTTTGTTTATTCCTTGCTTGATCGATCAGATTTGTCATCAACAGAAGTCGAAACTGCAAATTCAATCTCAATAAAAATGATGGAAGTGGTCCAAATTCGACATACCCCAGGAATTTTGACAATAAATTTGCTGGCGTAGCAGTGGTCCTTCCACCTCTGAACCATATTCTTTGAATCCCACTGTTGATGGCCTAGTTAGACACAGAGGAGGCAAAAATCTCAACATGGAAGCGGTTCGGAGGAGAGGAGAGCTATGGTGAAATAAACATACGGGGAGAGGAGAGAGTCGAAGTAAAACTAATTTGAGACGGTTCCTTTCCAGGGATTGAAAGAGTCCAATAGTATAACACGCTTGAAGATCTCTTTTTCAAATGTGCAAATTACAAAATAATTCAATGACTACTTGAATAAACATGATTGCATATGCAAATGTTCTCTTGGCAATAAAGTATATATTTGACGACAATTGAATCAGTATTAATGAAAATCTATATTACAAGCAGCGATCACCATGATCTGAATTCATAAAATTTTGAACATTGTATCAATAAAAATGCTAGGCCTAAAATTTGACCTTTCAAATGGTTGTAAATATATAGATGTATTACTCTTTCATCCTGGAATTTATCATTTGAATACGTATTTCACAACTCCAGGAAGATGGATGTTCAAGAAATAATCTTCCCAACTAACACCTTTGGGATCAAAGTAGAACAGTTTCTCAGCACCATTCTCTCTCACAGTACGACGTAGAATTTCAGTGTTCATATCATCATATCTACAAATTTAACGCCAAGAGATCACATCTTATCATATTGTAATTAAAGAAGATATTAATGTTGTAAATCGTCAAATGAATGTATATAAAAGAGGTGGAGGGCTTACACTCCCTTAAAGAATAAGTATGGTCCGTAGAGATCTATCATTCTCATAACATACTTGACTTTTCGGAGAATGTCATGATACATTTCACCAAAATATTGACAAAATGCAGCATTCAAAATCTTCAAGCCCTGAAAAACAATGAACTTAATGAGCAATATGATAATAAGTAATTATATACATGTTTAATTAGCTAGTTAGTGTAAGAGTGTTGGAGTGTATATTATATTTAAAATATGGGGATTGAAATATAAGTGAGGTAAAAGATAAAGAGAAAATTTAACCTTTAAAGGAATTAAGTAGTGGAGAGCCATGTAACTGTGAAAACTTTCCATGGTTCTTAAAACAGTGATTTTTCCAACTATGACTTGATTTCCTTCTTTGTCGACCCATGGATGTTTGGTGAAATATCTCTGGCCGAAATCTTGAATTGAAGAGTATACAATAGGGTTTGAAAAGGAAGAGCCAACATGGTATATGGTTTCTTCGTTCGCACCAACCATCATGGCCACTATCATAGCATTCACCACCATATCAGCTGGAATCTGCATTTTTATTATAACATTATTACTTAGTTTTTATAGCCTAAAACAATGGAAATATGCTATATATTTGAAATGAATTAATAGCACATATTTTTCAATCAGTCAGATTAGTGGACATGTCATTAAAATTAAGACAACCAAGTCATTTTTGACTTACAATATCAATTACGGTTTCGGGATCGCCAAGAAAACAAGTCACTCTTCCTTTAGCATAGCCAATCGCAATGCTATCTATAGTTCTGTCATTGAAAAATTGGCTAATTAATTCACGAGATTCATCAAATAAGTGATATATTAATTATAAAATGTGATAGAGAAAGTATGCACACCTAATTCCTTCGACCCAACCAGGAAAAGGCTCTTTGTAAGTACTAGTTATGATTGTAGGTCGAAGAATTGCAAGAGGGACATCTTGCCTCAAATCTCCCAAAAGCATCTCTCCCATTGCTTTTGTAAACACGTACGTGTTTGGCCATCCAAATTTTCTCGCCCTGCAAATTAATTAAATTACCACATTCAGACTAAGTCATGCCTTTTGAGTTATATATATATATATATATATATATATATATATATATATATATATATATATATACTTGACATCACATTTCGTTATTTTCGCGGAAGGTATAACAACAAACGTCCAGTAATCCTTAATTATATTCAGGGACACTATGGTTGTTGACCTAAATATTATAGCAAACGAGTACTAGCTAGTCATCAAACTGGATGGACGTTTGTCTCGAAAAGCGTGATTGAGAAGATAAATACATAATATTTTATGTTCCAGAGAAGAAAACCCATTCATGCATGGACAGCCAGCTGCCTGCCGTATTTAACATGTTCAGCTACTCCGCCATATGATGCAGATATTAAAAAACTACGTGCCTGATAATGTTTTATAATATCTATACATATATATAATATAGAAGAGTGTATGGAATTCGTACCGCTGGATTCCAAGGTCCTTCATGGTGAGCTTGATCTCCTGTTCGGAAGCATTTTGAGCGCTGAGTTGTTTGAGTTTTTGTTCAATAATGCTCATCTCCTGATTGATGTCCAGCCCAGGCGTCCCGTTCAGTGTTTCGCCCATCGAGTAAGGGGTCTCGCGAATTACTCCCACCCTTTCTCCAGACACGTATGCTGATGATCAGCCCAAATGTTAATAACTCATCCGCCCAATCTAATATTATATATTACTCCTAAGGAGGGAATCTGACTTGAAGATAAGTTAAGCTAAATTAATTAAACTCTTAATTAGATCCGACTTTTAGCTATGTTTGTATAATCTCAGACCAACAAAACACATATATATGCAAAGTTTAAATTATCATGGTGTTTTTTAAATTATCATCACCTGTGGATACATGCAGTAGCACCTTTATACGATCACACCTCTTAGCAAAGTTTAAGACGTGCTTAGCTCCCATGGTGTTAATGCCGATGGATACGTCATATCTGCGACATATATAATTATATATACATTTGTTTTGGAATCAACCTTTTATTTAAAAAATGAAGAACTTGTCAATTATATATATTTATACCTTTCATCAAAGTTGGTAGTTGCAGCTAGGTTAACAACAACATCTACTTGGTTCCACATCTCTTGGAGCAAATTCGAATCCTGCACTCCCAGATTCTCACGGGTGATGTCACCGGCAACCACTGTAATTTTCTGGGCAATCAGGCTACTCCAATTTGGCCCACATTTTTCTTTCACCACCCTAAACAGCTCCTTTCCCATAATCTGAATAATTAAATAATATTTAACATATGTTAGTTTAGCCGGACGACCGAAACTTCTTGCATTACGCAATTTCCATATGAGCTAGCTAGAGACTTGTGAGACTAGTTATAATTTATGAGAATGCTTTTATGAGTATAGCCACGATCGATTCGCGGGGAAAATGGCTATTCATATAAATGAGAGTTTTAAACTTTTTAAACTATACTGCGTAAATATATATATAGCTATGATAAAAATGGTAAAAATTAAACCTACACACACACGGGTAATTGGTTTATAATTGAAGAAGGTGACCATCCTAATCATTTAAAGATGTCGGGTACGAGGAAAAGGCCTTCTTTTTCAAAGATCAATGCTAATTTTTCTGTGTATTAATTACTCCCACCACATGATCCATGTATATAATTACCCCACAGAATTTGTCGACTGATATAAATAGGTATGCTTAATTTTTTCGTCAATCTTATCAAACCTATCTGCTGTAATACAAAGCAGAAAAAGGCTGTACTGTATACTGTATATACGTACGATAGGAGATTAACAAAAGTGTATACGTGATTGTCCATGCCTCATGATATACATGGAGTTGTTGCAAGACAAATACTGAGAATGTAGCTATATATAGCTAGGTACCTCAGAATGAAAACGCTGTGTGGCGGACTTGGTATCAGCAGCCCTCAGAAGAAGGTAGAGCTTCTTCACATTCGGCTGAACCCTAAGTATCTTCTCAATGAAGACTGCGCGCAACCACAAGAAAACAGTTAGGAAATGCATGAAACATGAGGCGAGATTAAGTTGGTAAGGGTGAAAACGAAGTTACTTTTAGCAAGAAAACCAGCAGCACCGGTGATAAGGATGCTCTTGTTCTCGAGGCCTTGTACAATGCTGTCAGAACCCAAATCCATGGCAAAACGTAGGATGATTAACTATAGTGGTGTGTGTAGGTGATCAACTAAGAATGAATCCCAAAAATGTAGCGACAAATACGAGAGTGCAGAAAAGAGAGAAGTGTTGATTTCTGAGTGGGACTGGAAGGAATGTTTGGGGAGCACTTTCTATACATAGGCGACGGATGAATGAGGGGCGCTAGACATGAGAGGGGTCGGTGGAAATTTGGAAGGGGTTACAATATCTTAGGCGGTGGAGTACACGAAACCGGTGGTTTGAAAGTAGCTACATCTAGTAATTATTTGACCAACTATTGCACAATTCATATCAACAACTCAAAAAAATCTTCTCACATATATTACACAATCCTTCTTTTTTCCTCAAAATTTCTTTTTCCACCAAGAGATTAAGCATACGTGCTTCATGCCCGATTAAACAAAGCTAATCTACCAGTTTTCGATTCAAAATCACAATGTAGTAAATGTAGTAACGCATGCACCCCAATTCTTAATTATTTTGTGGATCGCTAGTAAGAACTTAAATAAAAATATATATGTACCTATTTATTTTAACATATTTACATCAAAAATTTATCCTCTTAATTTATTTTACAATTTATTCTCCGATCATTCATAAACTAATTATGCATGGTAAATTAGTCACCACAAGTTGTGAACTAGTAAATATTATATATTAATTCTTATGAAATAATTACAAATTTTCACTTCAAAGTTCTAGAAACTTTGAACGCTACATTTCATCTTGTCACAACTTGCAAAATATTCTAATCAAAAGCATATTCGATGCGTTTCAAGATTGTTAAAAAAAGTATTTGACCGATAAACCAATCGACTTATATATGATCAAGTTATATATATAGCATTTATAATTTTGATAAATAATCTTATTTCATAAAGGAATTTGTAATTAAAATAATTTTTCATTTATGATATAGAAATTAGATAAACACACATGATCATTAGAACGGGGAAAGGATTATTGTGAGTTTGGATCGAGTTGGTTCAATTGCTCAAATAAAAGATGATGAAAAATGTGCATTATTCAATGAATATGGGCATCCATATTTCTTGGTGCAGGATCACCTAAAATTTTAAAACATGTAACATAATTAATGCAGGTCACACGTACATGTGGCGAAATAGTGGCACATTTTGATAATTTCGGTGAATCGGCGGTGGTAAGGTTAACAGCTTTGTTGGTTGAATCGGTCTAACCTAATTCATGCAACTGTTATCTATACAATTAATTCCTTTTCCCATGAAAAATATAATACTTCTCAGGTCTTCTCATCCATTTCGCTTGACTTCTTCACGTGCCCAGTAACGTGTACACATCCAACTGTCCCTGCATGCTTTAATCAATGAAATCTTTCTCCCGAACAGTTATTTTCTCCAAGCACGAATACTATGGCTGTGTTTGGTTCGCAATCTTTTTGTGAGTCTGGTTTTTGTTTTTGGTTTTTGAGAGTTGGGTTTTTGTTTGGGTTTTTGTGAGTCTGGATTTCCAAAAACCTTGTTTGGTTCGTCAGGATTTTGCAAGTCCAAAACAAAAATCTTGTTTGGTTCGTCAAGATTTTGCAAGTCCAAAACAAAAATCTTGTTTGGTTTGATTTAAATTTTGCAATTATAAAATTTAAAACTTGTTTGATTTGCGTGGATATTGATTTTGTTTCGTAATTTAATATTTAAAATATTCATCGTAACGACAATTTGAATAAAACACAACTTTTTTTTGCGCTAATTTTCGATAACTTTGACGTTCATTATCACCCTTTTCTGTGCGTTTCATATTCATTACGTACCGTTCAAAATACATACAAAAATAGCGCTATGAAATCAACAATTTTTGTTCATAGCCTGCAATTTTCTCTTCTTCTTCTTCTCCACTCTGCAATCTCCCAATAATTCCCTCCGCCTCCTCCGCCTCCAACGGTCAGCGTCGACTCCACCACCGCCACCGAATCGCCGGAATCCCCGTCTGAAAGCACCTCCCTCACTCGCCTCTTGATTATTTGCAGCTGATGTTGTACTTTTGCTCCTGTTTTAGTGCTGTTGAATTTCACTGTTTGATTCTTCTTAATTTTGGTTACAAATAATTTTAATATTTTTAGCAGACGTTTCTGTATTTTTGCTACTGCACTTTTCTATTTTTTCTACTGCACTTCTCTTTGCAGATTACCTTGTTTCATTCCGGTGTACGCAAAGCTCAACTTGAAAACAACAAAAAACATAAATCGAACCAAATTAAAAGAATAAATATATTGACAGCCAATGAGGGATTTGAACCCACATCTTTGTGTCAATGCACAATGCTCTACCATTTGAGCTAATTGGCTTCTCATGTTAGTCGCAACGTGCAATGAAAAGCAGCAAACCAATAGCTCAAAATATAACCTAGTTTTCGTGATTTTCAGAAAAACCATGCCTGCAGAATCAATAAAGATGATCCAACATATATGTACTGCAAAGACTTTTCAATAGCATCAGTTCAACATTCAACCAACAAAAAAAGGGTGTTTTATTTCCAGTAATTTAGCTTCTAAAGCTTCATACTTTTCGCTTCAAAGATAGCATTAGGTAAAGTAACGAAAAAACAGCTCCATCAATCATAGAATTCCATACTTTTGCAGTTTCAACATAACATTCATGAAAAATCAGCACACACAAGGCCGGACATGATACACCAATGAGCTCGGACTGAAGGATATTTACCAGCATAACCACATCATACAGGAACATGAGTGCAACGGTCAATTCGATAGAAGATTTTAATAGTCATGTAAAATATCTACATATTTGATATCTGCATATTTGTATAAGATAAAAAATCAATAGTAGTGAAATCATCAAACAAAAGTGATGCTTATGATTGAGATAAATAGTTGTTTAAAGCAATGATGTCAGATAAGGATTAACAAATGAGAATATTCAACCACTGAGAGAAACCAATCCATTCCATGGAACTGCGTGGTGTACTCGTTGCATGAGGTTTTACACATTGTATCTCGAACTTAAAACTGGATACGTGTTCAGATACAATAATTACCAGAAAATAACTACGAGAACATGTAACTGAGTTCAACTTATTCACAAGATTAAATGCAGAATAGGTTATCCACTTTTAATCAAATATTCCGCATTTGATCACCTATTAAAAGATATACACTTATTCCCTTGAAATTCCACTGGCATTCAAAGACAATACAAATTAGCATATTTAAACACAAGAAGCATGAATAAGGTGGAGGTGGTACCAAACCGGATCATCTGTCCATTATAAGAAGTACATCCGGGGTGCTTGAAAGATGATCTGATGGTGTCGGGTTTAGTCATCATAGGAAGCATGGGGTGAAGCAGTACAGCCGGGGTGAAATGGATCTTCAGACCCACAACAATGCCAGTACTGCAACACTTTCCCAGAACCTGGCGTGTCCAGAGTTCCACCAGAGTACACACTTTAAAATTTCCTTTTCGTTTCCCCTAAAACACACAGTCGAGTCAAGTATATACTCACAATCACTAATCACTAATCACTTTGTAAAACCATGAAAAGACTGAGATAGTGATTCAAAAGGGTACCTCCAAAATGAGCAGTATGAAATCGGCAAGCTCGAGGATGATTGGCCAAAGGATTGAGGTAGCCTCTTGCAATTCTTCCAGGTTCTGAGGACGGTCTTGTCTTCCTTTTAATCATTCCGAAACAAACCACATCCCTGCCCTTATTGTGGCGCGTGAGGGAGGTGCTATCAGGCGGGGATTCCGGTGATTCGGTGGCGGTGGTGGTGTCGACGCTGAATGTTGGAATCGAGTTTGCAGTCCGACCTGGGAAAGTGAGAAACAGGGAAAACACCGATCTGGGAAACTGGAAGTCGGGCCGGTCTGGATCCCCGGCGGTGGGACGTCTGGTGGCGGGCCGGTACGGATCTCCGGTCACGGGAGCGTCTGGTGACGGGGTGGTATGGATCTCCGACGGCGGGAGGAGGGTGAGGAATTCAGCGGCGGCGCCGGTAAAGTGAGCAGGTACTCGTCGGCACCGGGACGGCGACCAAGGGGCCCGACGAGTGGGAGAACGCGTCGAGGGAGGAGAGAGTTTAGCGACAGGGTTGCAGTTTGGGGACGACAGAGTTGGAGACGAGAGAGTTGGGGAAGTCTGGTTTTGCGTCTGGTTTTGGATAGCAAAATCTGGACTTAACAGTACAAAAACCAGAACTTGTGGGGTGAAAATCAGATTTGCAAAATAAAGGTGAACCAAACGCGTTTTTGCAAATCAGGACTCCCAAAATCCCAGATTTGCAAAAACCAACCTTGCCAAACACAGCCTATAATTTTTAGTTGTATTTTTACAGAGCTTTTCATCCAACTTTTTATAAAAATTCGAATTCACCAAAGTATTTGAATCATTTTATAAGGAGTGTACTGAAAATAAGCATATCTTCAATTTTTTGCACTCTGAGATTTTATATGCATTCAGTTCCTGAATTTGTGTCTACCCAGTGATGACGCCCCACTAGTGAGCCGAATAGTAGATCCCCTTATGCTCCTACATATTCAACAATGCAAAACAGGATCTCGGGTACTCAAGAGTAGAACCTCCGGAGTGATGATAAAATATGGGCCTTTGAGGGAAAATGACAATGACTAGTAGACTGAATTGTGATTACTTGCTTGGAATAGTTCCATGGCACATCTATCCCCTTAAACGTGGCCTATCCTCCACATGACTTATCACTAACTGTTTCCTATTTCCGGTGGTCCATTCTTCAGATCACTCAATAATAGCTGACCCCATTAGGGGTGTAAATGAGTCAAGTCGAGAGTGAGCAAGGGTGTGCTTAAACTCGGCTCGTTAAATATTTTGCGAGCTCGAGTTCGAGTTTAAACTCTTTCGAATAGAAAAAGTTGAGCTCAAACTCAACTCATTAAATTTTTTATGAGTTCGAGACCGACTCACGAGGTTAATGAATTTGAGCTCCAACTCAAGTCAGAGGAGGCTGTTAAGCTAAAAAATTTCAATTTTAAACCAACTTAAATTAATTAACTAAATAAATATTAATTAAATTAAAGTAACCACCAATCAAAAATACCAAAACAAATGAATATAAAGCACTAATTAAAGCTCAATTTAGTTTTACTTAGGCCTAAACTTTTATAATTCCTAAAAGACCCTAATATTATAATTTGAATAAAATATTAATAATATATTTAGTTATACGTATTGGCTCGATAGGCTCGTCGAGATAAAATTTATAAACTCTTACTTGACCCGTTACACTTTCGAACGAGTTCAAGATCAAGTTCGAGTTTGGTCAACCTAAACTCGATATTTGACTGAGTTTCTCGAGATTTTCTCACGAACGGCTCAACTCATTTACACCCTTGACCTTATTATAGATCTGGACCTTACCTTAAGAGTTGGGTCTGGAATCACCACCCAATATAGACTAATTACATTTTATCTTGATTTTAAGAGCAGAACACTAGGGCCATTTTTCTATAGAATATCTAGACTAGAAGGAACAACATTATATATGATACTAAGAAAACATTTATGGTGCATTTGGTTGGGCAAGATTTTGCAAAACTTGGACTATCCAAGTCCAGTTTTGTAAAATCTTGTTGGTTCACCAAGTTTACCAAAGTCCAGACTTGCAAAATCCTAAAAAAACCAATCAAAGATTTTGTTTCATACTCACAAAATTCAACCCAACCAAACAAGGATTTTGCGAAACCAGACTCTCAAAATCCCAAACAAAAAACCAAACTCTCAAAATGCAAAACAAAATCCAGACTCTCAAAATCCTCTCGAACCAAACACACCCTTATTCCTCCTAGTCTCGTTGTTTCCACCAGTTGGAATCTCCAAATATCTTAGAACCGGGAAAGAGATCGTTAGCATATATTTTGGACCGGGACCGGTCCAGAATTATTCCGGGTTTGTCTCGGGTTGGATTAGTTTACCTGTTTATATGTTTTATTGAATAGTTTTCTCTAAAAGTGTTAAGAAATGTAAAACTCAAGAGTTGAACTTGGGTCTAAATCTTAGCAGGCATATATTCTTCCCGTTGGAATACAACATTGATACATGTCTGTCACTTCATTCATAAGTATATTATAAATAAGATAATATACTAAGTAACTAAAGAATAAAATCTAATTTCCATGAATATATTATTTAATATAAATAGCATATGATTACCATAGATATATACTAGCATATTGCCTACCGCGTGTTGCGCGGTCTTCTAAATTGAAAATCAGTATAATAAAATTGTAGAAAGTTAAATGAATATAATTAATTCCAGAATAGAGTCACTGAAAATCGTTAAGTTTATAATAAATTGTTAAAGTAAATACTGTCTAAAATTTTGAAATATTGAACACGTATAATTAAAAAATTTAAATGAAAGTAGTGGGGTTCTAATATAAATAATAAAGCGTTTAAGGTATTATTATAGACGCCATCGGGAGTTATAATACAAATTAATAGTACCTGCATCCAATTTATTAAATTCACTTCCTTAAAATGTAATTTTCAAAAGTGCCATCTACGTGAAATTAGTCTATTTTTTAATTTAAAATCACCATGGATGGGGGAATTTATTGGCACCCCATGCCTAGAAAACAAGCACAAGAGCTTGAAGCTTGAATAAGCAGTTTGGTACAAATTGAGCAAAGCTCCGGAATCCAAGAGCTCCTGACAAAAGAATGAAAAATGATTCTATCTAGTTAGTCTAAACTAGGGGCATCAAACAAGGTGATTCTTTTTCTCCCTTTCTATTCAATATATTTTCAGAGGCTTTCACAAGAAACATGGCTTTCATTTTTGAAATTGAGAGTTTAAAATACTATAATCTGCCTAGAGCTGCCTCACTAATCTCACATTTGTCCTATGCTGATGATATTGTGATATTTATGCAAGCTAGTAGAGCCAATATCATTAAAATGAAGTCTTTTCTTGCTATATTTGAAACTATCTCTGGACAGAAAATCAACTATGATAAGAGTAACTATTACCTTGGCAAGCATGCTTCTGTGGCTACTATTAGGGATATGACCAATATTTTGGGTATGAAAAAAGGATCCTTCCCATTTAAATATTTAGGAGTACCCATTTTCCCTGGTAGAATTAAAAACATATTTTTCCAGCCACTTATAGAAATGATAGACAGTAGATTACTGAACTGGAAAAATAGATGGCTCTCATCTGGGGCTAAACTGATTTTGACAAATGCATGCATCTATTCTTTGCCACAACATTATTGGTCTGTCATGAAACCAACTGTACACATTAAGAAATTGATGAGAAGAAGAATTTCTATATTCTTCTGGGGTCAATAGATGATAAACCAAAAAAATCATGGAAAAACTGGAATGATATGTGCTATCTTGTAGCTGAGAATGGTTTAGGTTTTAGGAATTCAAAAATCTATAGTTACTGCCTTCTCAGTTAAACTTTGGTGGAAGTATCAACAAGCTTCTGCACCATGGACTGTATTCATAGCTTCTCTGCCTAAATCAGCACAAACATCCCACACCTGAAAAAGAATATGTGAGGTTAACGAATTTTGTGAAATGAACTCAACAGTTATACATGGTCAAGGACGGTGTAGTTTTTGGAACTCCAATTGGACTGACCATGGCCCTATTACTGATTTAATTGATCATAACCTCACAACTATACCTGAACAATGTACTGTAGCTGAATTTATAGAGCAGAAACATGAGTACATGCCTTCCATCTCTCCCTTCATTGATACTGCCTTGTTTGAATTTTTGCAGGAAGCTGAAATATAGGAACACGGGAGGGACAAATAAATATGGAAGCCTGACATTACTGGAGCTTTTAATTTAAAATCCACATACAATCAGATCAGACCTAAAAGAGGTACCTCTGCATCTCTTCCTAAACTGTGGAATGCCAGAATTCCTAAAAAAAAACTATATTTATGTGGAAAATAATGAATTCTATACTGCCTTTTGACAATGTACTCTCATATTATGGAATCAATATTGTCTCTAAATGTTGCTTCTGTAACCATTTGGACACTTTGGATCATTATTTCAATACCTGTCAATTGGTTGTTCAGGTCTGGGAGGGGATTAATTTATATATAGGCATTAAGACCCCTCCTTTCACTACCATTTGGAACAAAATTTCATACTAGTTATCTAGACCAGGCATTTCTGCTATTCAATCTATAATGATACATTATATTGCTTTCTTCTCATACTGGACTCTTTGGAAAGTTAGGAATAAATTTCTTTTTGAAAATCTTATTCATTCTGTCCAAAGAATCCTCCATGATATCAAAGCAATGATTTATGATTCTTTCATAGCAACTCCTTTCTATATTCAATCTGAGCATGACATAGAGCTTGCTAATAATGGTTACTTCCCAACGTTCATGAAACCCCCAAAACCTAGAATTTCCAAAATTCTCTGGACTAAGCCTGCTGCTAATTTTAAAGTAAATACAGATGCATCTTGGCAATCTAATATCACAGGCTTGGCAGACATTATTAGGGATTTGGAGGGAAAGCTTGTCATAGCCAAATCTGTCTATGTCTCCTTTCCATGCATAAATTTTAGCAATAGGATTGGGTTTTAAAACTGCATCAGATCTGAACCTGACATGTTCATATGAATCTGACTGTAGGCAGGCTAATGATATGATTAAAAATCCAGATCTTGCTCCATGGAGATTTTTTTCTCTTGTACATGATATAGCATATGCATGCACAGACATTGACATAAAGCATATTTTTAGAGAGGGTAATACTGTGAAAGATGCAATTGCAAAACATGCTATAATATCTAAACAGTCCAATACTTTTAACTCTGCTCAGTCACTGCCCCAGTCAATACTAGGGCTATATATTCTTCACAAAGAAGGGACACCTTCTCGGAGACTTCACCCTCACTGAACATGATGCTACTCTCAGTTCTCTTCTATTTGCTTTTCTTTGCAGATTATAAGATATAGAAGAGATTTTCTGACAATTCTGGCACAAACAACAGCAAAGTAACTGACAGTATTGGAAGGATCACAATCTTCACTCAGCCTCTGGTCTACTACACTTCAGACTACATTTTTCCCCTACAATTTGTAATCTTTAGTCCCCTGCACTTAATGTATCAACTTCTTAGGGACTAATGCAGATAGATATATCAGTAGTGAGTGATTTCTTTGGGGTCGCATTGAGTTTTGCTTAGAAATTCTCTAATAGATCCTAAAAGTTATTATTCCTACATTCTTTTGTATAGGGCTTGCAAGCCTATTCTTTTGCAAAGCATTTTCCAAATGCTTTGGGAGTATACCTCCATACACTTATGCTTGTTCTCGGGGCATTAGGTGTATCTTATTTTGCGGTTTGGGATGCCCAATATAATATCCCCCACTTTATAGTGGTTTGCTCAAAAAAATAGTCTAAACTAGAGAGTGGCTAGTTTTACGGAAGTGATCGTGGATACTCTATTCCAAAGCACAAATGGGGAGCTGGTTAGTGATCAATTTAGCAAAGAATGAAGCACACTTAATTTAACCACCCTTTGGTTTGATAATAGAGAATAGATCAATAAAACTAGACTAGTTACAAAAAGTTATTCCAGTATTGGAGCAAGGTCTTGTAAAAAAATGAAAAACAATTTGATCTATTTGAGAGGCTCTTCCAACCAAGTTGAGCATTCATATCTCAAGTTATACTTGTTACTGCAAAAAAAAAACACACAATATCACATTCCTTTTGAAAAATTATGAAAACTGGAATCTTAAACTATGCAGATATTTTGTCAAGCTCACTAATTCCTTGTAACTGCCTGGGAATTGATTTGCAGTTGAGTTCAATTGATTGCTTCCTTGCAATTCACATGTTAGCTAAAAAATCAGCAGGTTGATTCCCTCCCTCATAATATGAAGGACCGGATATATAGAAATGTAATCATGCAGTGCATAAACGGTGGAGTATAAATTCCAACGTGTATGTGTAGGCTTTAGAATACCATGAACTGCAAACAGGCAATTAGACTCCACATAGAAACTAGGTAGGCCCAAATCCAGACCTATCCAATATCCTAATTGTATAGCAGTGACCTCAGCATGAAGTGATGATGAGCATTTAATATATGACAGCAGAGTCTTGGAAACATTACCACTCTTGTCTCTAATGATAATGCCTATGCCGGTACTACCATCCTGTCTAAAGCATGCATCTACATTGATTTTAAAAGCTTGATCTGGAGGCATCCAATTAATGATTTTTACTGGTTTAGGTCTATTCCTTTTGATGAACGGGACCAAATCATTATGAATCAGAAATTGGTGCCTTTCCAGATTGCTAGATACAGGGAAAGCCGTAAAAATGAGTGAGATTTGCCTGATTATCTGATTGCACATTGTTTGGGCTGCATTGAGTACACCATCATATATATTTTTGTTTCTCCTTGTTCATAGAGCCCAGAATATCACCATTGTGGATACTCTTATTACTCTGTTATGAACTTTAGATGACAAAGAATATGATAGATTGTATTTCAGCCTGTGATTAACACTACCAAAGAAAGGTGGCCTTATAGCTAATGCAGCATTAATTCTAGACCATATGTGTTGGTTGGGAATGCAGTGGTTAGTGCTCAATAGAGTCCTCATGACAACAAAAAGAGCATTTTGATGGCAATTGGAAACCAAACTTAATTAGAACATCATCAAAACGCAGGAGTCTATTCCTTAATCTCCATATAAAAATAGACATTTTAATGGGAATTGGTTTAGACCATACCTGTGACAAGATGGGGATTTTATAAAAATATCAAGCCATTTAAGGCGGTTCATCTTTCATGTGTTAAGGCAGAAAACAAATGCCTTCCTGGTTGTGACTTAAATGAGAAAAATCATCTAAGGCGGTTCCTCTTCCGCCTTAGATGTTTTTGTGTTTAAGGCGTTTGTTTCCGCCTTGGATGAAGGCTGATCCGTCTTGCTCAATACTTCTGAACTCGCTAGCATGCAAGTCTGGATGATATGATTTGACTCTTTGCGATACCGTAACTAGCAAACGCTAGTACCAAACAAATGGTTGATTGTTTTGTTATGACAGAAGCTTACGGATCACCAGATGAAATACTAACGAGTTCGCTACATTGGCAAGCCTAGACTGTTATGAATGTGTACGAGACTGGTTACGACTTCTACCGTGCGGATCGCTAATACTAGTTACGATCTCGTAAGGCAACCTAGCTTGTCATATATTTATCTGCTGACGAGACTGGTTACGACAAATAGAGGCGATTCGTTCGGTCATAAGTAGCGAGCTCGTTACAAGCCAAATTAAACATTTCGGGTTAATCAAAACGAGCCAGGTTACGACAGCCACGTGCTACTCGCTAGTAAAACCGTAGCGAGCTCGCAACTGAAAAATTGTACATAATAAAAATTGTAAAAATATAAAAATTGTAAAAATGAAATTATAAAAATATAATAAAAATTGTTGGTTCGAGAGATATAACGATGTCGTAAGAAAATCGCTGATGTGTATAGTAACGAATTCGCTACTGATCTCGCTAAAAATAAACGACGTCGTTTTATCACTGGGTGAGCGAGAAAAAGAAATGACGTTACGAGTAAGCTAGAGATTCGCCTGGCTTTGGCGTGTATGGTTACGAACTCGACAGAGATCAGATTGGAGAGGCAGAGAAGAACGAGCGATTGGGTAGCGATGGCGCAAAAACTAAGCTCAGAAATATAATTCTGGCGAGAGGAGTAGCGATAGTACAAGATGATCGCAACTGTTATAATGTAACGGGCGAGAGAAGTAACGATCTCGCAGGGAATTCGTAAGTGTCACAAAATTATAGGATTTGAGCCACTAAAATTGGGTTTCATTTTAATTGTCTAAACTGTGAATTGCAAGATGGATGGTATCTAAGCACAAAACATGAATATGAAACACTATCAAGCCACACTTTATAAACTAATGGAAGTAATGGAACTCAAAAGTATATGCATCCATTTGAAAAAAAAGAAATTAGCTTTTATTGGGAATGTGAGGCCTGGAGATGTACCGAGATCTAATAAGGACCAAGTGTCTAGCCAATGCATCTTTACCATCCTCCAACTCCTTCTTAGTGTATGGTGCATGATTTTCCTCGATAATCTAAGAATATGAAATATTTTTTTAATAATAGTAAATGCAACGTAGATAGTAATAGGTACAATAAGTAGGTTATAAGAATGCTTACGCGATGTAATTCCAAATTATCTTCAACAAGGCCAGCGACACACTCGCTTGCGTACAACATCATATAGTAACCGCACTCCCAATTTGACAATTGCTTTCGGTGTTGAAAGTGAAGAAGTATAACAAATGATTTGAAATGACATCATAGTGGAAATAAATGAGCAATGGATTTGTAATGTCACTTGAATCTGTATAAGGTTGAAGGGAAGTAGTGTGTCGTCATGTGCACTATGCATATTAACCTCTAATAAATCTGCAAATTTTGTAGATGGACCAAAGTGTAGCGGGTCCATCCAATATACTCGCTTCAACGATGGTATCATAGCTACAAAACTCTAATGGCCACTACATATTTTAAAAAATGAAAATGTAAGAACCCGGCTCAAAGATTAGAATGTTTACGAAATGCAAATATCCAATTGTAAAAAAGAAAACTAACCTCTCTAGATATGGGCCGATGTAAATTGTCTTGGTCTTGTCACTAAGGATCTTAGAGAGATAAGCAAGTCGTGATTGATTACTTTCATTCATTTCTTGCGAGCATATTGGGTGCAAAAAACCAATGAAAGTCTTTGCGTTTAGAGCAAGCCATTGCATGTACCTAAATAAACAATAGATGGGATATGAACTTATAACAGTGTACAAGTATATGATAATTTGTAACTTGCAATACGATAGAAGAAATGAGATCAAGTAGCTTACATTTGATGTAGTATAAGGATTGTTTCGGGAAGGGTTTTATAGTGCCATAAAAGAGCAAAGTCTTCCCATGGAACGACTAATTTCCTCGCTTCGCCGAACACCTGTTTATTGGAGTAGAAATAGTAAACAGAATCCCGACTATGGTGGCCCACCAGATCATAAAACGTGCGAAGGAATCCCGGGAGTGATTTTATGAATCCAACTTCTCCCACCGACATCGGTTTCTTAGCTACCGGAAAATCTAGTGGGTCTACGATGGGTGAAGGTGTGTTTCTATTAATTGGGATAGAATTAATGTGAAGGCCCATATTCATAGAGAGACACAGAGTGTCTTTCAAATAGAATGAATCCAACATCTGCACACCATAAATAGTTGTGAGATGTATTTAAAATGTAACTAAATTATCAAAGTGCTAAAGAATTTACGATTCTCTTGAAAAATTCAATAGTTCTAAAAGAAATATTTTAAAGGTTAAATTAAGATAATAGTAGTGAAGAATTTTAAAAAACAAGAAAATACAAAGAGAAGAAGAGAAATATTATGGATGGGTCCAATTAGAATTATCCTGAACTAATTATTAAGTATTATCCATTAACAAGTATTAACCCAGGGCCTACTTTCTCTAAAAAGAAAATAAATCAGAACATCATCGAAGCTTCACCGTTGCTTGAAGCAGGACATGGAATCCTCTGCCTTGTTACACATCCTTTAGAGGCAACCATATATGCATTTCTACCTACACACCCGACCCATCAACATAAAGTTTTTATACAATAAAACGGTTCCAATCTAATCCGGGTGGAAGAGTAGCGGGAGATGGAAAAAAAAAGGGGATTCGGCGTTATTCTGGGAGGAAGAACAGCAGGAGATGGAAAGGGGTTTAGGCGTTATTCCGGGAGGAAGAACAAAGGGAGATGGAAAAAGGGATTAGGCATCAGCAATCACGTAGTGACGGTGAAGGGAAAACAACATCGAGATGCACGAGGTAAGACCTTGTCTCTTAAGCTTGGGAATCTTAGTGTCTTGATGAAATTCTGTTATTTTAAGATGATAGTGTTAAGTTTATATTCTCATGAATAGTCGGGAAAAATCTTGAGATAGAAATATGGATTTTGTTTGATAGAAAGCTGGGAACTGGAATTTTTGCTAAAAGCTGGCGTACTGAACTTCAAAAGCATGTATCTTTCAACCTATAAATCCAATTAGGATGATATTAATATATATATAAAAACCTGGGATTTAGCTCTATGCATTGAGATCAAGAATTGATTAATTTGGTTAAGAAACGAGTAAACAAAAGGGTTTTGAAGTTCTGTCAATTTTCTGTTTTGATGCAGCAGAAAATAGTTGAAAACCTGAACTTTAAAAGCACGTGTCTGTCAAACCATTACTCTGATTTTGTCGGTTTTTGTTTCTGTGTAAAATTTGTGAGATTAGCTAAGATCTAAAGCTTGAAATTATCATAATTGAATAAGTAATGTGTATAATATTTGATTTCTAAAACTGCTGCATGTAGGCTACTGCAGAAGCCAAAATTCTAGCGAACTTACTTAACTTAACCATATCTTGCTAACCGTGACTCCGATTTTGTTGATTCTTCAATATTTATGAACTTGACACTCTGCTCTACGATTTTAACTCAATATTTGTTCGAATCCATTGATAAATCAGTATCACAAGTGGCTGTAAAGTTACAGCTGCAAAATCCAGTTTTCAGAAGTTATTAGTACCTAGTTCTTAACATATTTTACTAATGATGACAATAATCTATGTGATGTTTATCTGTTTTTTATCTTTGATGTTTATTCGAATTCTAACTTTAAATCATATATGGACTGTTTTTACAAACCAAACAGTGAAGAATTGATTTAGAAGTTTACTGTACTTAAATTATTGTGGAAAATGGCATTCGACTTGGTATGTTTATAACTTAATGACTGCATATTTGTAAAACATAAACTCTGGGCTATATAGATCCATAACTTATCAAATAAATTAAAACACCATGGACAATGGATAAAGGAGTTTTGCACTGTCCGACCTAACTCTTAATTGAAAATACTTAAGATGAACACATGTTTCATAACATTCCTTCGAGTTTCATACTATTTATTTTTCTTACAATACTGAGAATGAGAATATTAATCTAGGTTTAAGAATGAGTTTAAACCAGTCCAAGGATTGAGCTGGGGACATTCTGTTATGTTGCTACATTAGGTACTGGACTTTAAACTTGTAAATCTTGCTAACTCTGGCCTCCATAGTTTATGTCTCCATATATATGAAATCCTGATATCTCGAATTTTATACTAGGATTTAAGATTCATTAAAATTAGTCAAGGAAGTAAGAAACACAAAGTTTGTCAAAATAGAAACTGATAGTTTGATATTCAATTTCAAGCAGATTTGGATTCTTTACTAGGGTTGGGATTAGTGTTGACTGTTTTAAACTCAAAACAGGTGAGTGTTCTCACCCTTCAAAACTTTATAGATATATTCTATAAAGTTTTGGGGCTGTCATGCCTATGTGCTACTTGTGTTATTTGCATGGTTATACTAGTCTTCATCCATATTTTAAAGTGTTTTGAGTGAATAAAGGACGTGTCTTGAACCTGCTAAATGAATGTGTAATATATGAAATTAAGTAGCTGTAACTTTATCTTGAGACATTGGTTGGTGTGTTAAACTTCTATGTCTGTTAAACTTGTAGTTGTTGAATGCTTAAAATGGTATTAATTAATTTTGGATGTCTACACAGCTCTTTGTCAATCTCTTCTTCTATTTGTGGTTACTCTATGTAGTACATATTCTGATGATTAAATTCTTGATCTGAATAATATGAAATTGATATATGTGCCTTATTTGTACCTAAAAGGTTTATATGATGCCATGAGAAAATACCAATTACTTGCGCTCGGAGTATGGAGTTTTGCGCAAGTGAGAGTATTTTGTGACCATGCCTCGCACGGCTAGGTCAGTTGCGGCCAGTAGTCGTGCGAGATGGACCAAGCAATATACTACTCGTTCACACGGCAAGAGGTTGTTGTAGTCGAGAGTATATTGTGACCTGGACTTGCACGGATCTGGTCAGTTGCGGCCAACAATCCGTGTGAGGAATGTTATTGAAAAGGATGAAGGGCTACGTATGTACGGGAAGCCAGATTGACGTGTTGTATATGGTCAGGAGCTAAGTGCTATGTGGGAGTCATCTTACAGGAGCCACCGCTAGAGTCTTGACCTAACGTGCTTGAAGAATCTTATTTAACTTGACATGATTGTACCATCTTGTTTGACTTGTTGACTAGTTGTGAAAGGTTTCTTGATGATATTTGATAATTAAATCCATCTTTCATGGTATATCCTTGCTAAATGGTGTTACGTTGATTTGCTTGGATTTAGGGATCACATTTGTATATTTTGATGCAGTTTTGTATGCGGTTTGATATGTCATACATAATTTTTGTGTATTTTGTTCGGTGGAGGATAACTCTGGATGTTGTTACAGATATGGGGGTTATGCTTTTAGAACGTATTTTTATGACCTTGTTGAATACCTTTAAAACTGTGCTTTTGAGTGATCATGTGTAAATTGATTATGAAAAATGGTGTGGAAGGTGGATTCAAGTACTTCAACTATTTGGGATGCATATGTTATTAAAGTTTGATGATATATTAGCATATAATGTGTGACAACATGTGTTTAGGTATTTTGATCCGTGATGTTGGATTTAAATGGTTTTCTGATCTATTGGTAATCTGATTCCGTTGTAATGTATGCTTTGCCATATTTGAAATTGGTAATACTCACTGAACCTAAGTATTTTTGATAACTTGATTACTTTGTTATTGTAAGGTTTAAGATATTTTGTGAATTAAAGAGATTTTGATTTCCATGGCTGGATTGATTTCATGATTAGCTTTCTCCATGCTGTGATTATGTGATGTCATGTTATTTCCCTGTGAGCTTATGTATTCTTTTGTGATGTGTATTTTACACATGCTTGGAACATTGGTAAAACTTTGTGATGAGTATGCATGCTTCATGAGTGGATTGCAACCAAATATTTGTCTATATGTTTGATAAGCGGAAACCTTATTTGCTTGATACTTTGATGCATGGGTCTTAATGATAAATTATGAGGTGTAAACTCTAAACGTGGTTAATGAAAAGATAA
The DNA here is from genome assembly GCA_948330725.1 of Sherardia arvensis. Taxonomy (NCBI): domain Eukaryota; kingdom Viridiplantae; phylum Streptophyta; class Magnoliopsida; order Gentianales; family Rubiaceae; genus Sherardia; species Sherardia arvensis. The sequence continues at coordinate 21,779,549 of OX415237.1, read as the reverse complement.
TATTAATTTAACAAGCTAGGAAATGTGTTGTATATTATTCCAAAGAAGTTGTGCTACGTTTTTGCTGAAAACTTATTATTATTATTTACCGAGACGTCACTAGGCGAAAGCTCATTCCGTGTTTTATGTGTGGCATGACAGATTTAGGCGGGATGTAGAAGTAATAATACAAGAGTCGTGACAACAAGTAGTTTCAAGCTTGAGCATCAAACTTATGAAGTTGTAATGTGTGTAAATTGAACACGCCTAGGGATTATCGTTGATTGATTTAATTTGGAACTAGAACATTAATGGAAATATTAGTAATATGATGGTTGTGATTTTGTTACTACTCTGTAATTGCACTGAGCCCTGGTGCGAATCAGGCAAGCGTCCGACTGAACGCACCGTATTGGATAGGTGGTTTAGTTGGGCGTTACAATTAGAATTTACATCAACGACCAACCATTTGGGCCACACAAAAAAACGGCCCAAACCTTTACCCACTGTCGTGCACTCTTGATCTGCGACCGGTACCAAGGCATTCTCGATTAACACATGTAGTATAGAAACACTAACGAAACCAATAGGGACTTTGGCTTCATGATGTAGTGCCATGTCAGGATATGAACTTCCCATTGCAACGTGGCGGGGTTGAGAATTCATCCCACATTCAGCGTAAAACTTGCAAGAAGGGGAGTTCTAATATACAAATAAGGCATGTTTAATTAGGTCGAATTAGACATACGTAGGAAGAGTATATTTAAAAAATATCAATAATCATGAGTTGTGTAGAATTATTCATTTGATTGAGGTGCAAGTAATTAAACGTGCCTTTGGTTTGGGATCGGATGGTTGTATGTGAACTTGCTCTTTGATAGGGGCCGAAGGTGTGCATATTTCCTTGTTGGGTTGAACAATAGGTTCGTCAAAAATAGGTTGGTCAAAAAAAGGTTGGTCAACCTCATGTTGTGGTGGGGAAGGATGTGAACCTCTAGACGAGGGTCCATTGATTAGATCGGTGTCACAAAAATCGGATGGAAGAGGATACTTTATAAAAGAACATATATTGGCCAACATTGTTTTCAATTTCTTGACCTCTTGGTCGGATTTTTTTGCTTGGTTCAATGTTATTTGGAGTTTGGATGGTTTAGGGTCTTTCCTACTACGTTTGATACCAAACGCCTCTATTTGAGTAACATAACCACCAATTCCCTTAGCTCTTCCCGGATGCTCGGCCTTCCCAAGTGCCCTACGTAGCACATCGTGTTTACCGACAGGGATGAACAAGCCTTCTTCAACTTCACGCTCGACCTCGTCCTAAAAAGGTAGTGGAGTAAATGAAAAGTTATTATCGTCATCAATTGTTGTGTTTGATGGTGTGATTGTAGATACTGAAATGGAACATGGTATGGCGTAGTAGGTAAAGCGTACCACTCGATTAGCCACCCTTTTTGCCTCATCACTTGAGAAAGTGTCTTTTTTAATTCTTCCCAAGACGAATAATTGTTGTCTACTATATGTTGTACGGTCTTCGGCAATGACTAGCTTGTTCGCCTCTTCCGCGTCCATGCCCCCATCCACAAGCTCTTTCACCTCGGTTTCATGTTTTTTTTAGGTCTTCTTCCCCACACCCAAATACCCCGCCCTAACCCCGGTGTAAGGCATAACATTATCAGCAGTGGCTTTGCGCTTCCTATCCCCCAAACCCTTTTAATAATTCTATGTTATTTTAAGAATAAAGCACTAACCGAAACAAAAATATTTGGCTAATTCGCATGACACCATTATTGCAAGATGTAGTAAGTAAACTAACCTTTGCGTCATTTTCTAACCATCGTTTCTTGAATGCCTCCCAAGTAAGGGTTACAATGTGATTGTAACGCGTACTTGGATCTTGCCCAAACCTCGTGCCCTTCGGTTTGATATAATCCTTGACAAGGGTATATTTGTGTTCTCGATGAGCTTTTGATGCGATTTGAAGAGCCTTCTTCTTCACTTGATCATAGGATGTTGCCTCGATAATAAAGGGGCGCTACAAATGTGATCATAAAAATAATCACACTCACAATTTTCAATTGAAATTAAAAATAACAAGTACCACACTAACCTTGCATTCCTTCCATATATCCTTTTTGATGTCGATGCTTAGTAGCCTCCAATCCGTTGTGTCTAATGGTGTGCGTATCCTACCCGTCTTAGCACACCAACTCGACCATCACGCGGCATCATCGTCGGGTGAAATAGCAACACCAATGTCATTAAACTTGACATGTGTTAGTATTTTGTTATCGATCCTAATCTCTAATTCGCGACAATGTGTGAGGAGTTGAGCTTCTTTCGATGCGCGAGTCACTTCTCGTTGTCTTCTAACCTCACTTGAACCGCCAACAACATTTTCCCCTCCACTTGAGTCGGAGTTAACGGAACTTGAAGGGCTCTCCATTAAACTTTCCTTTGTATATTGAAATTAGTTAATGACTAACATAATACTAATAAATCAAAGTTGTACTTTGTAGTAAAAACATTATATTTCATAATCCTAAAATTTAGGGCCAAGCAAGCTATGGAGAATTTTAAAAGAAAATCTTGATTTTCGTTCAGGACATGCTTCGGACATGATATTTAGTAATAACATGATAAATGGAGGCACTATGTACAAGAAAATCAATTTTTTAGCAAATAAGAATGAAAAAAATCGTACCTTTGGTATATGACAAAGTTGTGTCGGTAGAATTGATTATTTTGGTTGGGGATGGTCTACCTTGTTTGTCCCTCTCCTACCCATAACAAAGGATGTTACCAAATTGAACAAGAACAAATAAAGATTGACATTAATTGCAAAAAATATAGGCAAAAATGTGGTTGAGAATTTATTGCAAAACTTACCAATCTTTTGCATGCAATTAGTGGCTAGTTCCACTTTGTTTTGACACAATTGATGTATCCAACATGTATGGGATGGGTAATGGAGATTTGATGTGAAGAAAGTTGAGGAGATTTGAGAAGACGTGCAAAAGTTTGAACTTTTGGAGATGAAACCCGTAAGAAGTGATGGATAAGATGCCAAAAGTGTTGTGATTTTCTGTTCTATAACGTGTTTACTTTATTCTAGCTTACCTTGTTGCGATATCGGAACTTTCTCGTTACACCTGACGTGGCTATTTACGAGATCGTTACATGCTCACGTGATTGCCTTTTATGGTCTACTTTATCCTTCTAGCGAGATCGTAACTGAAAAGCTGAAATAAAGTATGTTACTAGGTTGTTGCGATTTCGCTACTAATGCTCGCCAGAACCCTACTTAAGATAATTAGTTTTTTTAATGCACTGAAACATTTTTAAATCACGATTTAAACGAAATGATGGTATGGAATAAAACACTAATCATTCTATTGTAAGAATAATTTTCATTTGTTCCGTCGTATGCTGATGTATAACAAGCACGATTCTTGACTTAAACAAAGTATCATGCACACGTTCACTCACCAACTGTCATCACTCATCATACTACCGAGTGTCGCTTAATAACATTGCATGCTGATGTACTAAGATGTACTCTGCTTGACATAATGTGATGATCGATATTTTTCAAATTGAGTATTATACTGTTTATATATAAAATGTATATATTTTAGAATATGATAGGGCGTTTAAAAATTTAAACCGAAATATTGATGTTTTACATAGAGTTATGTCATACTGCTTATGTACAAAGATGTACTCTACCTGAGTTAATATCATGATGGATATTTAACAAATAGAGTATTATACTGCATCTATATAAAATATATATGTTAGAATATGAAATTGCTAAAAAAATAAACATTTTATTTTTTAGTTACAATCTAATTAGCTAGTGTAGTAGCGAAATCGCTAATGTACACGTTACCACAGTTAAACCCTAAACCCTAAACCCTAAACCCTAAACCCACAAACCCACATAACCCAGAAAACCAGTATGAAGGTGTTGCGATATCGCTGGTTAATTGTTCAAATAAAAAAAAGGGTTTTTGGGTTACGATCTCGCTACTAATTAGAATGATTCTTCTTTAGCGAATTCGCTACTGGCACGCTTGCTTGGTGAGGCTTTTTAAGACTCGCTACTAGAAACTCAGGCTTGAGCGAGATATTAACGACTTTGCAACATACAGATGCGTGTGTGCTAGCGAACTCGCAACATGTAGAAGCGTGTCTACTAGCGATATCACAAGTAACAGTATTATAAATAAATAAAAAAGGGGGATCAGGCTAAAATTAATTAGCCCCAAATTGAAAACCCTACCCAAATTAAAAACCGTCGACGACGCTGTAAATTCTCCGACGAAATGCGGCCAAAGACCAGAGGAGCGGTGCGGGGACGCGGTGGTAGAGGCTCAGACAGTGGACGGGGACGTGGTCCGGCGGTGGGAAATAAACGGCCTCGGACTGAGGAGGCTGAGGTTCAGGCAGAGGTTCCATTCGCCCCACAAGTTCCAATCGTGCCTGCCGCCGCCGCTGCTGCCGGAAATGATGGTGGGGAAGGGCCCAACAGTTCCAGTGAGGAGGAGGACACTCCTGAGTTCTTCAACGACGCCGCCATAGCTAGGTATGAGCGTTGTTCCTCTCGGAAACTTGTAAATAATAATGTGTTTGATAGTAGTGTGGTGCCTTCGCTGCAACTAGATTACGTGCTATACCATTTTAGGGCACAACATCTAGATAAGTTGCTTATGTTGCCTGAGCCTGTTTACCATGAGGAGGTTCTCCAATTTTATGCGAACCTAGGTTTAGAGGAAGGGGTGGAGGAAATAACTACAATGGTGCGGGGTGTTAAGTTTACGGTCCATAAGCTTAGCATCAATGAAGTTCTGAAATGTCCTTATCTGTCTCGTAACGACCAGAGGCCTACCAAAAAGGATGGTCCGTACGAGGTACATTACGAGCAGAGGTTTCCTTCTGCTAACCCCAAACAACCGTTGAAGGCTGGTGAGATGGGTAAGAAGTGGTTTAAAAGGACTTCTGATAGGCCAGGTACAGCTAGGAATTACTCGATCCACAGGTTTACCGAGGAGCGGAGATTAGTTTTTGAGCTAATCTGCGGTAATGTAGTCCCGTCCCTAGGGCATGCATGTGAGCCCACAGTTTGCAGCCTCATGTTGTTCTACTATATCATGGAGAAGCTTGCAATCAACCCCGGCTTCACAATTCTGACTCAAATGATGAAGATGGCCAGACACAAGACCGCCGCGCTTCCGTATGGCAATTTGATTGTAGCTCTGATCAGGAAAGCGGGTATTTTTCCAAGAGGCCATCCCATGTGCTCGGCAAATACGACAAGGAGTGGCTCAAGCATAAGAGGTTAGAGTTGAAGGCCGATGGGAAGTACGCGAGAAAGAAAGAAGCTGAAGAGGCAGCCAGAAGGGCAAGGGGTAGGCTAGGAGTATCAGGTCTGATTGTAGCTTGTTATTAACTGTAGTTGGTTCAAGTTGTTTCATTTGTTAATAATTGGTTCTTATCAACCTTGATTTGTTTGTGTAGATGCTGTTTTTTATGCCTGTGGTAGGCTTGTGGTGTCTATTGGCCAGTTATTGAATGAGATTGAAATGGCCGAGAAAAGGGCATGTGCTAACAACGACCGGCTCACCGAACTGATATCCAGCGGGATAGTGGAGTGCGATATGAGCGATGAGGAGGAGATACCTGATTTCCACACCACATTTCCCAAGCAAAAAGACTCCACTGTTCCTAGCCAAGATTTGGCTACAGCAAGCGAGAAGGAGCCATCCGATGGGAAGGTTGTTGGTGCCGATGTAAGGGATGGAGATGAAGATAGCGATGATGGTGATGGGGATCATCATCACAGCGACTTTGATGCAGAAGATGAGTCGGCAAGGTATGAGATGATCAGGAAAGAGAGGCTGATCGGAGAACCCGATGAGGATGTTGAACCGGGACAAGGCAAAGAAGAGAACACCTGCATCGAGACTCAAGCTCAACCAGCAGACAAGAACGAGCAAGACAAGCAAAACGATGAAGGCAGTTCGGTGGAGAAGGCCGAAAGTGGCGACAAGATGTGCGTAGATGACTTGCATGATATTTTAGTCGCCGGCCTGTGATTTTGTAGTTTAGTTTGGTTTAAACGTTTACTTTTTAGAATATTAACTAGTTTTTGGATTATGAACACTTATATACGCGTAATTAAAGATTCTGTTTTGGTTACAAGAATGTGGTCAATGAATTTTACACTTTTTAGATGTAAAATGTTCAATTTCTTATAGAGTTGTTGTTATTTACTTCATTTCAGCAAAATCAAGTACTTTTGGTATAGTGCGTGCTCCTAGCGATCTCGTAACTCACACGTTACAGGATGATTCAGTAGTAACAGTGCTACTAGAGATCTCGCTATGTCCTCGCTCATGTTCACGTGTTACTTACGAGCTCGCTACTTGTCGTACACAGCCTAGTTGGCGCCTCACTAGCGAACTCGCTACGTGTATAATTGATACTTGCGATCTCGCAACATGTCGTATTCAGTCAACAGAGCCTAGCTTGAGATTCTCTAGCGATCTCGCAGCGGGCTTGCTTTACCTTGGCGAGATCGTAACAACAAAGCTTGACACACTTCACAAACAATTCTTTGCCGTGGCAGGTAGCGAGATCGCTACAGGCTAGGAACCCATCAGTAAAAACCTTTGAAATTCCATAGTAATTATTTTTTTGGGGGGTTTGAATGGGGTGATCATGGAAAGGTGAGAATGGCTTTACATTTTCCTTCTATTAATACAGCAATTACTAATTTTAGTCTAGGAACTCTCACATTTTTTTGACAAATGTAGCACCTCAGCTCTATAAATATCAGCCCCTTCTCCCTTTAGAGCCCCATCAGAGCCTTCATACCTATATACTCTTCTCCCTTATCCTATTCTTTGCCTTATTCTTCCCATGGATTTGTCTCGTTTCAGCGCCCTCCCAGATGACATGATACATCTAATAATGATTCGTGTTATGTTCAAATGGGTTCTTCGTCGGTACGTGAGCGGAAGAGCGACCGAATCGGCTCGACAGTGGCTCACCGAGGCTTCTGCAATAGGTCATAAAGAGTCGACCTATGTCTTGGCTATATTTGCAATCTGCGAAGGTGATATTCAGAGAGGCATGAATGTGATAACCACCATGAAGAGAATCGACAAGAAAGGCCTCCGGGAAGCTCGGGTACGCGTCACAGCCGATTTGGCTTACGCTTGGGGTTGGGCGCACTACTACAGGTTCCTCAGAGATGGAGTAGTACGGCCTAGGCCTAGATGCTGCCAGGAACATGCTGCCCTCAATGGCAGCTTGAGGTATCATCGCTGGGTGAGGCTTGATCCAGCGGACATCTCCTGTGATGCATGCACCTGCGATCAGGAAGTGCTTCATGTCCTCGGTTCTTCTTGAGTTTAAATGTTGTAGTTTGTTTCTTATTTGATTCTGTTGTTTTTTATCTCAAATTTGTTAGGATTGTAATAAGTTTTTGTTTGCCATTTTGGCACATTTAATTATTGAAAAGCTTTTCTTGTTTTGATACCTTGTCCCTTACATTTTACTTTTTCTTCGTAAGACTTATTTTTTCAGCAAAATCACTAGCTTCATCGTAAGAAATACTTTTTCAGCAAAATCATTTACTTTTGGTATAGTGCGTGCTTCTAGCGATGTCGCCAGTGTCACGTTTAATGATGATTCATTAGTAGCATCAGCCCAAGCGATCTCGCTACATACTCGCTCCTCTTTACGTGGTCCTAACGATCTCGCAACATGTCGTATTCAGTCAATAGAGCCTAGTTGGCGATTGTCTAGCGATCTCGCAACGGGATAAGAACCCATCAACAAAGGGTTTTTGGGTCTATATTGGGTTGTAGTAGTAGTGATAGTATAAGTATTGGACTTTCTCTGACCTGTGACATCAGTAAAAACCTTTGAAATTCCATCAATAATTTTTTTTTGGGGGGTTTGCATGGGGTGATCATGAAAAGGTGAGAATGCCTTTACATTTTCCTTCTATTAATACCATAATTACTAATTTTTGTCTATGAACTCTGACATATTCTTGAATAATGGAGCACCTCAGCCCTATAAATATCAACCCCTTCTTCCCTTTAGAGCCCCATTAGAGCCTTCATACCTACATTCCCTTCTCGCTTCTTCTATTATTTGCCTTCTGTTTCCCATGGATTTGTCTCGTTTCAGCGCCCTCCCAGATGACATGATACATCTAATAATGATTCGTGTTATGTTTAATTGGGTTCTTCGTCGGTACGTGAGCAGAAGAGCGACCGAATCGTCTCGACAGTGGCTCACCGAGGCTTCTGCAATAGGTCACAAAGAGTGACCTGTGTCTTGGCTATATTTGCAATCTGCGAAGGTGATATTCAGAGAGGCATGAATGTGATCACCACCATGAAGAAAACCGACAAGAAAGGCCTCCGGGAAGCTCGGGTACGCGTCAGAAAAGGTTTGTCTTAAGCTTGGGGTTGGACGCACTACTTCAGGTTCCTCAGAGATGGAGTAGTCGCGCCTAGGCCAATCTGCTGTGAGGAACATGTTGCCCTCAATCGGAGCGTGAGGTACGATCGCTGGGAGAGGGTTGATCCAGCGGACATCTCTTGTGATGCATATACCTGCAATCAGGAAGTGCTTCACCTAACTTAGCCTAAATGTTGTTTTTTGTTTGTTATTTGATTCTGTATTTTTTTATCCCAAATTTGTTAGGATTGTAATAAACTTGTGTTTGCCATTTTGGCACATTTAATTACTGAATAGCTTTTCTTGTTTTGATATCTTGTCCCTTACATTTTATTTTTTCATCGTAAGAGCCCATATCGTATCAGCAAAATCATTTACTTTTTGTATAGTGTGTGGTTATAGCGATGTTGTCACTGTCACGTTTAATGATGATTCATTAGTAGCATCAGACCAAGCGAAGTCGCTACATACTCGCTTATCTTTACGAGCTCGTAACGATTTCGCAACAGGTCGTATTCAGTCAACAGAGCCTAACTAGAGATTCTGTAGCGATCTCGCAGTGGGCTTGTGAATGGTATAGTAGCGACCTCGCTAGGTTAATGTGAATAAAATTACTTGCGATCTCGCTAGTAGTACTACTGAGAAATAATTTAATATGAATTAAATTAGTTGCGATATCGCTAGTATTACTGCTGAGAATTAAACCCTAGCAGCATGTTAAACGGCGTTGTTTACTTTTGTGCGTGGAAACTTACGAGATCGCAACCAACTTAAATATAAACTGGCTTGAAAGTTACGATATCGCAAGAGGCTAACCTATAAATATCAAATTTGGGGATCTTTTGATTTCAAACAACGATCATACGTCTCAGAGCTTAGCAAAAAAAACCAACCAAAATCTCACATATCCAACAGACAAGAGTAATGGCAAAGACAAAGAATTTGGAACCCAATCCGTTTGTGCAGGGGGCCCGACGTGATGAAGCTCAGGCTTCGGGATCTCAGCCACGGGCGACGGCGGGGACAAGTTCAACCAAATACGACAAGCAAAAATTTGTAAGTTTGGATGCATCCCAGACCTATTCTAATTACATGGAGCATAGTCAATTACTAGATTGTTATGTTGTTGATTTTAATCAGATAGAAGAACTAGGTTTGGGGAATATGTTAAAGATATTTCAATTCCAGGAGTTGGGTGAGTTGTTAGGTTTGAATTATCCTGCACATAAGGAAGAGACGTGCCAATTTTATGCTAATTTTCACCAGTTGATTGAGGAAGAAAAGGAGACGGGTAGGTGGTTCACTGGGGTTAATAAGAAGGACTATGAGATTGGGGAGGAATTTTTTAACAAGGCATTGAACGTATCATATGCTGTTAACGATGACTTTAGCAACCAACCCCCTCCGGGGTTTTACATTAGAGAACAATGGCCTGAGTATGGGGTTTTGGATCGAGCCCAAGTTGTAGAGTATGCTAAGAAGTACTTTGATAGAGATGCTGACGATTTAGGGGTGCCTAGATCTTATAAGTTGGATAAACTGAGTGGTGAGGAGAGGAATGTTTATGAGATGGTCGCTAGGAGTGTCGTGCCTAAGGGTGGTTGGATCACCGAGATGAACTGTACTACTGTGAGCATATTTTACTGCGTCATGGAGAAGATAGAGTTGAACCTGGGCCATGTCATTTTCGAGCACATGAGACAAAGTGTGGTCGAAAATAATAGGACAGTCAAGAAGCTCCATCTAAGAAATATAAGAATACTCCTAACATCTAAGAAATATAAGAAATATAGCTCCATCTAACATCTAAGAAATGTTCAACCAAATCTAAATACTCCTTCGATAATCGAGCATTCTCCTTCATTATTCTTTCGCGGTACATAATTCACAAATCAGACAAACAGCTACACAATACTACTAACCCACTGACTTGAGATGATCAACACATAAACTACACACTGCATTAACAAAAAAACCAAATAAACCAAAATGCTAGCAAAAATTATGCATAAAATCAACCAAAATCAAGAGACTAGCCAGTATATTACGCAAGTTAAACCTTACCTACACCAACATGGGAACAATGAGACCTCCGAGCAAACTTCAACTGATCACCCTTCAATACCCACCTGTTTAGACCCTTTTAAAGCTTTTGTTTTTGGAGTTAGAACGGCCAGTTCAGCTTAAATCTGTGACCCATACAGAGTCTCTTGCGAACTCGCTACTACCTCGCTAACACCTTTGAGTAGCCAGCGAACTCGTATCATTTCAATCACCCTCACATGCACTGTACATTTAACAATGTCAAATTTGACGTGCACAGAATCGATACCGTAACATCAAACGCCACATCCTAGCGTCCCAGTTACGACATGTCCCATATTCTCGCCTGCTGAAATTAGGGTTTAGCAAAGCTTACGAGATCGCAACGCACAAAGTACATACTAACGAGCTAACCTACGAAATCGCTATAGACACGTTTATATTACTGCAAAGGTTACGAGGTCGTAACAACCCATTCAATTTAAGGCGGATACTTTTTTTCCGCCTTGGTCAAGTATTTTTTAACGTCAAAACCCATTTCCGCCTTTAACTACTTCTTTCCGTCTTGAATTTAATTTTTTTTGCTAGCTTGAAGAGGTAGCGAACTCGCTACTTTCAATCAAGGCGTAAAAAAATGCGCCAGGCTTAAACGCCTTAAATATGTGTCTTGCATCTACCCCTTTGTAGTAGTGATTAAGATCTAAGTTCCTGAGTATCTGATAAGCTGATTTGATTGTGAATTGGCAATTGGAGGAGGGCTTCCAAATAAGGACATCCTCATGTGAGTGTATTAGCTCAGCTTCCTGCAAAGGATTAATAATGTTTGTAGCCAGAAAAGGCTCAATTTGGGTTAGTAAGTTGGACTTATTTACAATGAAATATGCCAGTGTTAGGTTTGGAAAGGGCAGATCCCTTTCCTAAGCCCATTCATAGACAAAAGCCCCCTTCCATGTCCAGTAAGAGTCCTAGAAAGAGCAGGTTCCTTTTCCATAGCAGTTAAAGTTGTTCCCATTGCAAATCTCAGTAACTTAGCATATTCTCTTCCAATGTGACAGATGTTCTATATAAGGCTGGTAAGCTCCACAGATATGATGTCCATATGGTTTCATTCTTTTGCAATTTCCACCATAGTTTGCCAGAGAAAGAATCAATCTTAGATCTAAGATCTCTAAATCCTAAGCCATTTTCTTTTTGTGGTAATGCAGTTCTGGACCACTTCCTCCACACTTTTCTCTTGCCATGACGTGTTCCCTCCCCCCCCCCCCCCCCCTCAAAAAGAATCTGGAAGCAATGTTTTCCATTTTCTTGATTACTTGTTTTGGAGGTTTCAGGACAGCTAGCACATGAACTGGGATGACAATCAAAACATGATTGATTAAAATCAATCAGCCTGCTGGCGATAGCCATTTGTTTTTCCACTTTGTTGTAGCATTTTTCATCCTTTCTATAGAAAGCTGGTAGTGTGCAACCTTATTTTTACCACTGAAGATTGAAACACCAAGGTATTTAAATGGAATTGTACCTTCTAACATGCCAAGTACCCTCTTGATGATTATGATCCTGGTACTGGTTGTGTCAAGGTGAGTGAAGAACTCTGATTTAGAATAGTTCACTTTCTGACCAGAGGTGATCTCATATACAACCAAGAAAGCCTTCAACCTTTTTATATTTCTCCACTTTGAGTTTATGAAAATTGCAATGTCATCTGTGATGTATGGCGGACACCAGCACTTCGACGACGAACCAGGCTCTCGAACTGATCTGCAAAATAAAGCCCCGGGTGTCCCAAGGGTAGACACTCCGACGCTCAAGTCTGTATATTTGCTTAAGGCGTAATGTATGAAGTATTAGATAGAGAGGTCTACCAAACCTTTGGGTATTTATATGGCTACAATCTGTAGATCACCAAGATATGTATTTATGGTAGTAATACAACTCTTATGGGGATAGTAGTTGTATTACTATGTATAGGAGAATTATATTTCGAACATGATTGTATTACCATGTTTAAGAGGATGTATATTCCTTGTAGAACATTCATAATATACGCATTCCTTGTAAGGATTAGGATTGATGGACCTGTGGATCCACCCTTCGCGTATCTGGAGCCCATGACCCTTCTCGGGCCTTGGTCTGAGTATGAATGAGGTCCGAATACGAACCATGGACTTATCAGTAGCCCCAAGGTAGATCTTCAATATGTAGAGTGCTCCGTCTCGAAGGTTGAAGGAGAGACATGCTTCTCGAGGGAAGACCAATAACTTGAGGGAGCATAACTTGGGGTATTAAGCTCGGGGTGTCCTTCTAGGACCGTCCTCTCGGGCCTACCCTTCTGAATTATCTAGTTTAAAGTTCTTTCGTATTCCATCAATTAATATATGGACGGCTGAGAATAGCTTCCTTTGAAATCCAGATGGTAAATACACGTGGCGTGCATTCATTGGAAAGTAGAGGTGTTATGTCCCCCGTCTCTCCAATTGCTTGCATCGAAACCAGAATCGAGATAATTACTCGCCATAAATGTTGTCTGGGTTTGGGTTAAATCTCCCAAATCATTCTTCTTGTCTTCCTTATTCAAAATTTCTTCTTTCCAAGTTCAGAAGTCGCGTCGACATTTCATCACTCTCTGGAGCCCCAAATTTCTGCTTCAATTTCTGCTTCCTTGATTTATCAGTATGTGTTATCTTCTTTCCTCCTTTGATTTCATTGTGCCTACTTTTTCACTTTTCTCTCTGTGTAAATATTGCCCCCCATACTCTCTGTAATCATGAGTAACAGTAGTGAAACGATTTCCATCCCCCATCATGATGAGGGAGAGTATGTACACGCTCAGGCCGAGGAGACAACCTCTCGTGACCGCCGTAGAGACGGGGAGGCTTAACTTTCTCGAGGTATTTCTGGTCCCTCCTTGCCATAGCAATTAATACAGCCGTCCTAAACATGGTAACACAATCATGTCCGAAATATACTTCTATTATACATGGTAATACAACTACTATTCCCATAAGAGTTGTATTCATACCATAAATACATATCTTGGTGATCTACGGATTGTAGCCATACAACAACCCTAAAGGTTTGGTAGACCTCTCCATCTAATCTCATACTTTATACTTTACACCTTAAGCAAATATACTGACTTGAGCGTCGGAGTGTCTATCCCCGGGACACCCGGGGCCTTTGTCTTGCAGATCAGTTCGTTAATGGAGTTCGTGTTCAAGCGCGGGTCGTAGACATCCATCAGTTTGCGCACGACCGGTGGGACCCACAGGCTAATCTTGATCTAAACGACCTTCTAACTCATGGCTGATTCGGCTGAAAACCTTTGTGGGAGTACACAAACCCGTTTCTCGGCCCCGACAGTAGTAAGAAGCATTAACAACGACGAGACAAGCCACGCCAGCAACCGGGGAGCAGGAAGAAGCATCGATGGTGTGCATCGATCGGCGCAAGAAGCCTCTCCCTGGGAGTGGGAGAGCAAAAGATCTCGCTTAGACGGAACTGTTACTTTTTCATCTGAAGATGCAATTCCTAATCAAATTCCTCATTCAGATCCCCTAGTGATTACGGTTGACATAAACCATAACATGGTCAGAAGAGTTCTGGTGGATGGAGGAAGTGAAGTAGAAGTCATGTTTCTCATTTGTTATGAACAGCTGGGATTGGACAAAAATAATCTCACGCCCACAAGCCCTATCTCAGGATTTACTGGCAATCCTGTCACACAAGGGAAAAACTATTTTACCGGTGCAGGTGAGAGACGGTTCTCGGAGTACAACCCTGCATTGCACCTTTACGATCATCGATTCCAGAAAGCCATACAACATAATCCTTGGAAGGCCCTGGATGTACCAGGCAAAGGCAATCTAGTCCCCTTACCATTTGGTGATGAAGTTTCCCACCAACAAAGGGATTGCCACGGTCCGAGGTGATCAATAATTAGCTCGAAGATGCACAATTCAAGCTATCCGAGAACCAGAAAAGGAGAATCTTGAACCAGCCAAGTACTCCGAGTCCGAGCCGATGCAGCTTGGAGAATCAAGAACCGTTGAGGTTGGAACTCTCCTACCCCCCGAGATAAAGACTAAACTGTGAGATCTTGTCAACCAGTACATAGATGTCTTTTCAAAATATGCAATCTCCAAAAATAGAGGATAGAGGCCTTACAAAATATGCAACCTCCAGAAACCGCCAAGGACGTGCAGAAGCTGACAGGGTCCCTTGCAGCCCATAGCCGTTTCCTATCCAAAGGAGCAGAAAAACATCTACCCTTCTTTAATATCCCTAAGAAGGAAAACCAGTTTGAGTGGTCGCATGAATACGAAGAAGCTTTCCAAGAACTTAAAAACCATCTTCGGCAACTTCTGACATTGTCAAAGCCAGATAAAGAAGAGACCCTTTACTTATATATATATGCATCCCAGCTAGCCATCAGTGCTGTATTGGTCAAGGAAAAGGAGGGATCGCAACATCCCATATACTATGTAAGTAGGACCTTGCAAGGGCCCGAGACCAGATATACTCCTCTCGAACGCTTAATATTAGCCCTCGTCCATGCTTCTCGGCGGTTGAGACCATACTTCCAAGCACATACAATAGTCCTTCTAACCAACTACCCGCTCAGGCAAATCCTCCAGAAGCCTGACGCTTCGGGACGGATGATGAAGTGGGCCATCGAGTTGAGAGAACATGACATACAATATAAACCTCGGACAGCCATCAAGGGCCAAGCCTTATCTGATTTCATAATGGAGTCTGTTGAACCAGTGGAGATCGACAAACCAAACCCAACTCCTGACTCCGGAAAGTGGCAACTATATGTGGATGGTTCCCCAACTCGGGGGGAAGCGCTGCTGGAGTCTTACTCACCAGCCCCGAGGGAAAGGACCATCCTTACGTTCTCCATTTTGATTTTCGAGCCACTAATAATGAAGCAGAATATGAAGCCCTCATTACAGGGCTAAAACTAGGAAAGGACATTGAGGTCCAGGACCTTGAAATATTCAGTGACTCGCAGATCGTGGTTCTACAGATTAAAGGCGAATACGAAACTCGAGAGAACAGTCTCCAGAAATACCTCGAGATAGTTAAGCCTCTCCTAAATCAATTCCGACATTATGAGCTGAATCATATCCCCCGAGAAGGTAACCATAAGGCTGATGCACTTAGCAAACTTACCTCCTCGGACCTCAACATAAGATCTTCTCAAGAATTGCTAATGGAAACCCTGGCGAAGAGAAGTTACGAAGAGAGTAGCATCATGGCTGCTGACATCTCAGACACATGGATGAACCCCTACATTGAATACCTTCAAACGGGTACCCTTCCCAAGGACAAGCACCTGGCACGGAAAATATGGGTTAAAGCTCCAAAATATGTTATCCACGACAGCATCTTATACAAGAAAGGATACCTCCAACCTTTACTCAAGTGTGTTGGGCCTTCCGACGCTGAACACTTAGTACAAGAAGCACATGAAGGAGTCTGTGGTAGCCACCAAGGTCCACGTACCGTCACCCGAAAGCTCCTACAGATGGGTTATTTCTGGCCTACGATGCTACAAGACGCCAAAAGATATATCAATTCTTGTCACCAGTGTCAGAGATTTGCTAAGATGATCCACGTACCACAGGAGAATATGATTACCATCCAAGAATCCTGGCCATTTGTCCGATGGGGTATAGATCTCGTCGGACCTTTTCCTACTGCCCCTGGTAACTTCAAGTACCTCATTGTGGCCATTGATTATTTCGCAAAATGGGTAGAAGCTGAAGCCTTTACCAACATAACTGGAAAGACAGTTATCAACTTTTGCTAGAAGAATATCGTGTGTCGTTATGGCATCCCGAGATACCTAGTGACCGATAATGGAGCACAATTTGCTAATGACCCCTTCATGAAATGGTGTACGGAGTACGGCATACACCAGAAGCTCACCTCGGTATACCATCCAGAAGCTAATGGCCAAGTAGAGGTTACGAACCGTACCTTGGTAAGCGGTATCAAGAAGCGCCTCACAGGAGCTAAAGGAAACTGGATCAAAGAACTACCAAGCGTGATCTAGACCCATAGAACCACACCAGCCACAGCAACAGGAGAGACTCCTTATAGCTTAGTCTATGGGTCCGAAGCGGTCATCCCCATGGAGATTGGGGTCCCCTCTGCTCGTACCTCTCAACCAGATGATGAAGATGGCACGGTCAACGAAGAAAACCTTCATCTCGACCTTGACCTATTAGTGGAGAAGAGAGCAAATGCTACAATCCATGAGGCCAAGGTAAAGGAAAGAGTCAAGCGCTACCATGATAGAAGAGTCCGCTTGGCCACTTTCGTTAAAGAGGACCTTGTAATGAGGTTAAATGAAAAAAGCAAGAAAGAAGTGGAAGGGAAGTTAGCCCTGAACTGGGAAAGTCCATATCGAGTCCTAGAATCCCATCCAGGGAGAAGCTACCTCTTGGAAGCTATGAAGGGGGAACCTATACCACGAAGATGGAATGTGATTAATATACGAAAGTATCACGGAAGATAAAAACTTGATGGAGAGCCTCACAAAGGTTCGAGACTATCAAGAACGTCCGAGAAGCCTCATCAAGGTCTGAGAGAAGTATGCTCTAGCACAAACGGGTACTCAAACTCAAACCCACTATTTATTTTACTTCTATTCTTAAAGTTATAAACTTAGATTGAAGTCATGATATTTTTATACCTATCCTTATAACAAGCAATCTTAAATTCCTTTTTCAAAAACAGGATTGTTGTCTTAAGTATAACATTGATTGCTATTCGAAACATATACTTTATAAAGTATATGATTGGTCAACTTATAAGTTGTTTAGATCCAATATTCAAATACCAATCGTTTTGGATAAAAGAGATAGGTTCGAGATAAAGTACTTCAAAAAGTGCTTTATTAAGGTGTATAGACCAAAAGGGCAGACGTGCTCGAGAATCAATCATATCAACATAAAGAGGAGAAACCTCGAAAACAAAAGCTGAAGTTCATATCAAAGGTGTTATTACATCAGAATATGATACTTCTAAAAATGTTTCTCAAAAGGGCACACATAGAGGAAAAACCTCGAACACAAATAGATCATATCAAAGGTGTTATTACATCAGAATATGATACTTCTAAACAAGACCCTCAAAAGGCCACATAAGAGGCTAAACCTCGAACCTAAAAAGGACATATCAAAGGTGTTATTGCATCATAATATGGTACTTTTAAATATACCCAATAGAGTTTCCTAAGACTTCACCAGAAATGACACTGGAAAGATGGGGTATTGTCAACTTTTCTGCACGTTGTGACATTAAAGGCCATGTCAAAGGACACCCAAGGAAGAAGCCAAACAACATTAAGCTCGCAGAGTGTTCATCATGGACAACTGCGAGAACTTAACAATCGAGGCTGGCGCTCCTTTCCAGTAAATCATGAAGACCGGGGCTGACTAAAAGATGCCAGCAAGTAATGTAGCAAACCTACTGGAATTACTAAACCTTACCAGTAGGAGGATTAAGCACCTATTCAAGAGAAGGTAATTCAGGATACTTTGCTTTTATAAGCCTCAGTAAATCTCCCGATTTTTACTATCTTCTCGGAGGGATACAATGCATCCAAAACTCGGCCCCAGGGATCCAGCGTTTAGCAGTCAGAGCAGAAAGCTTATCAGCAGCATCTAGATGAGAAAAGATTTCCTTCATCACCTTTACCTCTTCCTCGGATTGGCATAGTTGCAGGACGCCACCCAAGATCTCATGAAGCTCAGAGGAATGGAATAAATCTCCATACTCCTCCCTATGGCTCTGAAACTCGGGGCTACAAGCAACAAAGGCACTCCAAAGCTTTAGGAGTAGTTTGGGCTCCTCTGGGTCCTTCTCCGCAGCTTGATTTTGTGACAGCTCCTCTGCAATATCCCGATAAGTCTCCAGCTCCATTTCCTGGAATTTCCTCGCCAACAGCAGGTCCTATTTCTCGGCCTCTAGTTGTTTTACCCTGGCTTCCAGTTGAGTTACCTCCGACGGAGCTTGAATATGAGGAATAGGTGCAGCAGACTCGGTTGTCAAAGTTAAAAGGGCAACCTCCATCTCCACCTTCTTTGCCCTGAAGGCCCGGCACTTGGCATGTAACTCCATTATAGAATCATACAAGTACCGGATCACATCACTAGCTTGACATCCCACCATGGACAGATCCGCCATCAACTGTAAAAGTGGAAGACATATAAAAACCTGATATCTGAGAAACTCGTATAGCAGAATGGGAGAGATAATTACCTCAGCGACGAAGGGATACTTCTTAGAAGACCTCCGAGAAGCCTGACCATCCTCTTCCTTTGGGCATTTCAGATAATACTTCAGTTTCTTCAGAGAAGTATCTTCAGATACAACCAGCTCAAGGTCAGATTCATCATCATCTGAGGATTCCCTAGCTTCCGTTTCCATCTCTTCTACCTCCTCATCTATGGCCTGGAGATTGGCTTTCCTTTCTTGATCTTTTTCTTTGGAGGAGAGGCTGTATACATAAAGAATAGCGTAGATACGCTAGGTAAAAGAAATATATCAGACAACTACGCTGTTTTGCAATAGAAATTACCTGAAGAAGATTGAGTGGAAGAATATTCAACCTGATTTCGAGGTGACTTCCTAGAAGTCTGTTTCCTGGCCTTCTTCTCATCTCCCTAGATTATATCAGGGAGGGTCCAATCTCGATCCATTTTCAGGAAACTAGACGTGGATTTAGACCGTGGAACATCTAACAGATAAGAATAGGTGATAGCGGGCCACTGCCACACCGAGCCATGAGCCCCCGCACAAATCCTCCCTCTTGGAAGACAATCTTCTCCTTCACGAGCTTCTCAACGATGCCCTTCAAATGAACAGGTATCTCAAAGACATCAAGGGGCACAACGTCCTTCGGCTTCGGATTCCAGTCAGGAACCTCACATTTTGTTCGATCAAAGGTTAGCCGAATGTCCTCCCACTTGCCACTATTGTAAGGAAAAGTGAAGACCTTGCCCTTTCGAGGAGTAAGGGTAATGTGCTTTTTGAAACAGAACAGCTTGAACAAGCTCCTAAACAGATCCAGGCTTGGCTCATAGCCCTTCCGGGAGCACCAGGAAATGAAAGCCATCATTGCCACCACCACATTGGAGTGAATCTGACAAGGGTGAAGCCGATGATGCTGAAGAAATCGTGAAAACACAGGGGGAAAGGGAAAACTCAAACCCCGTTGCAAGAACCTGCCATATACTACCCCTCGAGTGGGGCTCACAAGATCTTTGACCGGAGTGTTCTTGTCCTCTAGCCTCAAATCAGCCTCGATGGGATACGACAACCTGCATGACTTCAAAAATTGCAGGGTATTTTCGTCGACCACCTTGGTGATATCATTCACATCTTCGGCGGCCATAACCCGTTTATCAACTTGGGGCTCCACATTAGGGTCTATCTCTGATCCGGAGGCACCATCATCTGCCATTACAGCTACCGCCTGCAGCGGTGTAGCAATGGTAACCTCCATCGGTTCCCCAGACTCAACCTCTAGGAATAGAGTCCATAAATCATGAGCCACAGGAACATTCTCTCCGTTGCCAGAGGGAATGCTAGAATCTGCTGACGATGTAGCAATACAGAGAATGGGGGAAAAAGGTTATAAGAAGAAGACGATGAAGAAAGACAAGAATTTAGTTGGGAATTTTTGCAGAAATGGAAACACAAAATACTTGGATGAAGATTGATGATAAACACAAAGAAAAATTACTTGGTTATATAACCAGTAATTAAGCATGCATTTAATGGGAGTTATTACCTCGACTTGCAAAACGATACAGGCAATTGGAAGGTTGGTATTCCTCACCGCCAAAAGATACAATGAATCAAGACCACGTGTCAGTCCCCTTAGAATTCAAGAAGGCAGACTCAGATCCGACCGTCCAAGTGTCCTAATAGAATACGAAAGAACTTGAAGCTATATATTCAGAAGGGTAAGCCCGAGAGGAAATTTTCCGAAGGACACCCCGAGCCTAACACCCCGAGTTAGTCTCCCTCGAGTTATTGGTTTTCCCTCGAGAAGCAGGTCTCTCTTTCAACCTTCGAGACGGAGCACTCTATATTCTGAAGATCTACCTTGGGGCTACTGATAAGTCCATGGTTCGTATTCGGGCCTCATTCATACTCGGACCAGGGCCCGAGAAGGGTCGTGGGCTCGAGATACGCGGAGGGTGGATCCACAGGTCCATCAATCCTAATCCTTATAAGGAATACGTATATTATGAATGTTCTACAAGGAATATGCATTCACGCAAAGATGGTAATACAGCCATCCTAAACATGGTAACAAAACCATGTCCGAAATATACTTATATTATACATGGTAATACAACTACTATTCCCATACGAGTTGTATTCATACCATAAATACATATCTTGGTGATCTAAGGATTGTAGCCATATAAATACCCTAAAAGTTTGGTAGACCTGTCCATCTAATCTCATACTACATACTTTACGCCTTAAGCAAATATACTGACTTGAGTGTCGGAGTGTCTATCCCCGGAACACCCGGGGCCTTTGTCTTGTAGATCAATTCATGAACGGAGTTCGTGATCAAGTGTGGGTCGTAGACATCCATCATCTGCTTCAGAGTTGGTGACTCCAACCCGAGGGGTTATATACGGGAAAATTGTGCAGAATGGACTAGCATTTCCTTTCCCCGCACTGTTAAGTGATTTTCTTCAATGGTATAATCTGCATCCAGGGCAGCTGCATGCCAATGTGATAGTAATCATTATAGCCTTGATAACTTGGTGTGCTCGTAGGGGTCATAATCCTAGCCTTGCTCTGTTACGGACCTTGTATAAGGTGTCTGTTGTAAAACAGTCTGTGGTGTTTACTGTGCGAGATACTTCAATGGGTCGAGCCTTTGTGCTTCCTCAGCAACGTGGAGATTGGGACAAAGTGAAACTGACCTTTGATCGGACCAAGTATGAAGTACCCCATTGGAATAAGAAACTGAGCAATTAAGCATGGGATGATGTTGACCCAACTCGTCAATTGCTAAATGTAGCAGGGAATTTGGTGAGGGAGAAGATCAAGCTTAGAGAAGGTAAGTTTATGCCAGGAAGCCAGGAGATGGGTTGGCAATGGCCTATTGAAACATATAGGTGCTTGTATCAAAAGCCTTGCAGAACTCTTCAAAATGGCAGTTATTTGAAGTTGTCTCACTTTGATCAGCCAAAGGGTGTAGATATTGAATGGTATGAAACCGTTCAATCCTTGGAGCAGGATCCCCTTAGTTCAGTTAGGGCTCTTCGGGCCTCTAGAGCAATAGAAGAGAGAGATGCCCGAGATAAAAGTCCTTTGGATAAGGAAATTTCTGGATTGATACCTGATGCTAGGCGTCGTACTAGAAGATTAGTTCGAGGACCAAAGGTGAAAAGTCATGATGTAGCAAAGTGTGTATTCATACCCGTTGCCCGAGATCCATCAGATGAGGAGGAGGATTAAGGTTTAACCCTAGTCCGATGTCTGAGAAAAGAGATGCCTCGGTCTTCTAATTCTCCGCAAACCTTGTGTGGTAGGACCAAGGATGAATAGTCTTTAACTTCTGTAGTAGTGTCTGATATGGTTAACATTCTCGCATGTACTATTTTATATTGTCCGATGCTAACTCCATTCCTTTTGTATGCAGTGGATGCTTCCAAGGACAAAAGAGCAGCGAATATGTTGGCTCAACTGGTACAGTCGAGAGGACTTCCGAGCGATGGTGATAAAAAGAGGGATTTTGAGACCTCAGGGGGCTCTGACGACAAGTCTCCAAAGAAGCCAAGGCTCGAACTCGGACCACTAGAAGAGTTCGAGAAATATGTGTCACCTCCTCCTCCCGAGGCTTTAATCGAGATGGTTCCAGGATGTCCTGAAATTAGTCAGGTATGATCAATTTAGCTCCTAACAGAACTGGAGGTGTAGTTATCTAACTGTCTTTATTTTCTTTCACAGTCTCTGAACCAAGTGAAGCATATGTACGATTCCATCCGGACATTGTATAGCCACTGTCAAGAACAGGCATCTGAGCTGGAACTGGTGAAGGAAGAGATGTCCAGGAGATCCAAGGAGCCTTCTGATGTGGTAAAACGCCTTCAGAATGGGATAATACAGGAGAAGGCCAAGAGATAAAGAAGGAGAAGAGGTTGACTGGTGGTTCCTTCGAAGAGCTGAAGAGGAGGATGGCCAGGTGGAAGCAGAGAGAGGCCGATATGCTGATCCTACTTGTCAGAGGCGGCTAATTCGGCTGATAATAGATTTCTGCCTTAATTGTCCAGATATGGAGGCCCATCGCCAAAAGTATGGCGAATTCTACGATAAGTCCGAGCTTTCGGAGATGTGGGTTCATCTTTAGGAAGTTCTTAGTGAAGAGATTCAAGGATGGTTGGCCCCTGCTTATACTTGGCCGGAAGTACCGGAGAATCTGAAGAAGTTCCGGACGAATTTTAGCCAGATTGGAGGGTTTGAGACTAGTCTATTAACTAGTTTGGAATCCTTGGAGAAGGCATTAACTCTTGAGGAGTTTCAGGAAAAGCTGTGCAGCCTGTATCCTGAGTTGGCATACTTGGTGGAGAAGTCAGCTATGGAAGCTTCAACTGAGAACCCTGAGACTCAAGATGGGGGACCAAAGATTGTAATTCCTTAGAACCTTCTTTCCTTATTTAGGGATTTCTCCTTTTACTTAGTCTTTTGATATCCATGTACTCCAAATAATATATTTCTTTCATGAATTTGATAATTCCATGTCTTCCTTTATGTCCAGTAATGCGTAGCTGCTTGTGCTGAATTGCAGGTCCAGTATGAAGTTGTTCTTCAAAAGAGCAAGAAACTGGAAGTAGATTTGGATGATTCCAAGGATTGTTTTAGCCTCGTGCAAGAAGAATGTGATAGTCTTCGCGGTGGGCTCAAGATAGCTCTGGAGCGGAGAGCTGAGCTAAACCAGCAGTTAAGTGATGTTCAGACAAGGTATAAGGATCTAGAAGATGAATACATCAAAGCCTTGGCCGCCAATAAGGACTACGACCAAGAATGGAGGAAAGCCAGGAGTGACTTAATGAAGATCAAGGGTGAGAGTCACGAGAAGGACCTTCGTATTTCTACCCTTTAGAATGAAAACATCGACGTGAATCATAAGATTGCCTCCGTCATAGATGATTTGAGGATGTGTCAGGCTGAGCTGAATGCTTGCAGGTTCCAAATAAAGGAACTAGAAGCTCAAGGTGTGTTTTTCACGCCTTCAGTATCTACAAGAAGGGAGATAGGTGGGCCTTCTTTAGCCCCGAATTCAGGACCATTGGTAAGGTCTCGTGTCCGAGGTGGTACATCTCGAGGGATGGTAAATCCTCCAGAAGACTTCCTGTGGGAGGGGGAGAGAAGCGCCACCTACTCCTGGAGCTCAAGGATCTCCTGCTCGACCTGCAATCATGAGAAGTAGAAGGGGGTCTCCTACGCCCTCTCAATTAATGAGGACAGCAGAGGAAAGTAATTGGGGCCATTGCTTCCAAAGTGGTTGAGGTCGTGCCTCTACTTTGATAAGTCCATGGTTCGTATTCGGACCTCATTCATACTCGGACCATGGCCCGAGAAGGGTCGTGGGCTCGAGATACGCGGAAGGTGGATCCACAGGTCCATCAATCCTAATCCTTATAAGGAATGCTTATATTATGAATGTTCCACAAGGAATATGCATCCTCTCAAAGATGGTAATACAGCCATCCTAAACATGGTAACACAACCATGTCCGAAATATACTTCTATTATACATGGTAATACAACTACTATTCCCATAAGAGTTGTGTTCATACCATAAATACATATCTTGGTGATCTACGGATTGTAGCCATACAACAACCCTAAAGGTTTGGTAGACCTCTCCATATAATCTCATACTTTATACTTTACACCTTAAGCAAATATACTGACTTGAGCGTCGGAGTGTCTACCCCCGGGACACCTGGGGCCTTTGTTTTGCAGATCAGTTCGTGAGCAGGGTTCGTGATCAAGTGCGGGTCGTAGACATCCATCAATTTTGTATGCCCGGTGGGATCCGCATGCTAATCTTGATCTATACGACCTTCTAACTCATGACTGATCCGGCTGAAAACCTTCGTGGGAGAACACGAATCTGTTTCTCGGCCCCGACAGGAGTAAGAAGCATCAACAACGACGAGACGAGCCACGCCAACAACCAGGGAACAGGAAGGAGCATCAATGGTGTGCATCGATCGACGCAAGAAGCCTCTCCCTGGGAGTGGGAGAGCAAAAGATCTCGCTTAGACGGAACTGTTACTTTTTCCTCTGAAGATGTGATTCCTAATCAAATTCCTCATTCAGATCCCCTAGTGATTACGGTTGACATAAACCATAACATGATCTGAAGAGTTCTGGTGGATGGAGGAAGTGAAGTAGAAGTCATGTTTCTCAGTTGTTATGAACAACTGGGATTGGACAAAAATAATCTCACGCCCACAAGCCCTATCTCAGGATTTACTAGCAATCCTGTCACACGATGGGAAAAACTATTTTACCGGTGCAAGTGAGAGACGGTTCTCGGAGTACAACCCTGCATTGCACCTTTACGATCATCGTTTCCAGAACGCCATACAACATAATCCTTGGAAGGCTCTGGATGTACCAGGCAAAGGCAATCTGGTCCCCTTACCATTTGGTGATGAAGTTCCCCACCAACAAAGGGATTTCCACGGTCCGAGGTGATCAACAATTAGCTCGAATATGCACAATTCAAGCTATACGAGAACCAGAAAAGAATAATCTTAAACCAGCCAAGTACTCCGAGTCCGAGCCTATGCAGCTCGGAGAATCGGGAACCGTTGAGGTTGGAACTCTCCTACCCCCCGAGATAAAGGCTAAACTACGAGATCTTCTCAACCAGTACATAGATGTCTTTTCCTGGGACACCAATGACTTGGTGGGAGTATCCCCTCGCCTGGCGGAGCATTACCTGAATATCAATCCCTCGCAAAAACCCATTAAGCAGAAACGACGTATCTTCGCACTAGATCGAGTTGAAGCCATTGGTGATGAGGTAGACAAGCTACTTAAAGCCCGTATAATCGAAGAAGTGCAGTACCCAGAATGGATAGCTAACCTAGTAATGGTGAAGAAGCCAGGCGGGAAGTGGAGAATGTGCATCGACTTCACCAACTTGAACGATTGTTGTCCTAAAGATAGTTATCCTTTACCCTCGATCGACCGATTAGTTGAAGTGATTGCGGGATACCAAGTACTAGCCTTCTTTGATGCCTTTAAAGGGTATCATCAGATCCCTATGGCAGAGCAGGATAAAGAAAAAACCTCTTTTATATCCGACAGAGGAACTTTGTGCTACAAGATGATGCCTTTCGAATTGAAAAATGCCGGAGCTACTTACCAGCGACTGGTGGAAAAATTATTCAAATCTCAGATAGGGTGCAACCTCGATATTTATGTGGACGACATGGTAGTAAAGAGCCGCAACTACGATGCCTTCTTTGAAGATCTAAAGGAAACCTTCAACACGTTACGGGCCTCCAACCTGAAGATGAACCCCGTTAAATGTACCATAGGCGTGGGAGCGGGAAAATTCCTGGGGTATATGGTATCCAATCGAGGAATCGAAGAAAACCCCGAGAAGATAGAGGATTTGCAAAATATGCAACCTCCAAAAACCGTCAAGGATGTGCAGAAGCTGACAGGGTCCCTTGCAACCCTTAGCCGTTTCCTATCCAAGGGAGCGGAAAAATATATACCTTTCTTTAATATCCTTAAGAAGGCAAACCAGTTTGAGTAGTCGCATGAATGCGGAGAAGCTTTCCAAGAACTTAAAAACCATCTTCGACAGCTTACGACACTATCAAAACCAGATAAAGGAGAGACTCTTTACTTATATATATCCGCATCCTAGCTAGCCATCAGCGATGTATTAGTCAAGGAAAAGGAGGGATCGCAACATCCCATATACAATGTAAGTAGGGCCTTGAAAGGGCCCGAGACCAGATATACTCCTCTCGAGCGCTTGATATTAGCCCTCGTGCATGCTTCCCGGCGGTTGAGACCATACTTCAAAGCACATACAATAGTCCTTCTAACGAACTACTCAATCAGGCAAATCCTCCAGAAGCCTGACGCTTCGGGTTGGATGATGAAGTGGGCCATCGAGTTGGGAGAACATGACATACAATAAAAACCTCGGACAACCATCAAGGGTCAGGCCTTTTCTGATTTCATAATGGAGTCTGTTGAACCAGTGGAGATCAACAAACCAAACCCAGCTCCGGACTCCGGAAAATGGCAACTATACGTGGATGGATCCTCCAACTCGGGGGGAAGTGGTGTTGGAGTGTTACTCACCAGCCCCGAGGGAAAGGACCATCCTTACGTTCTCTATTTTTATTTTTGAGCCACTAATAATGAAGCAGAATATGAAGCCCTCATTACGGGGCTAAAACTAGCAAAGGACCTTGAAGTCGAGGACCTCGATATCTTCAGTGACTCACAGATCGTGGTGTAACAGGTTAAAGGCGAATATGAAACTCGAGAGTACAATCTCCGGATATACCTCGAGATAGTTAAGCCTCTCCTAAATCAATTCTGACATTATGAGCTGAATCATATCCCTCGAGAAGGTAACCATAAGGCTGATGCCCTTAGCAAACTTGCCTCCTCGGACCTCAACATAAGATCTTCTCAAGAATTGCTAATGGAAACACTGGCGAAGAGAAGTTACGAAGAAAGTAACATCATGGATGCTGACATCTCAGACACATGGATGAACCCCTACATTGAATCCCTTCAAACGGGTACCCTTCCCGAGGACAAGCACCTGGCACGGAAAATACGGGTTAAAGCTCACAAATATGTTATCCACGACAGCATCTTATACAAGAAAGGATACCTCCAACCTTTACTCAAGTGTGTTGAGCCTTCCGACGCTGAACACTTAGTACAAGAAGCACATGAAGGAGTCTGCGGTAGCCACCAAGGTCCACGTACCGTCACCCGAAAGCTCCTACAGATGGGTTATTTCTGGCCTACGATGCTACAAGACGCCAAAAGATATATCAATTCTTGTCACCAGTGTCAGAGATTTCCTAAGATGATCCACGTACCACAGGAGAATATGATTACCATCCAAGAATCCTGGCCATTTGTCTGATGGGGTATAGATCTCGTCGGACCTTTTCCTACGGCCCCTGGTAACTTCAAGTACCTCATTGTGGCCATTGATTATTTCGCAAAATGGGTAGAAGCTGAATCCTTTACCAACATAACTGGCAAGACAGTTATCAACTTTTGCTGGAAGAATATCGTGTGTCGCTATGGCATCCCGAGATACCTAGTGACCGATAATGGAGCACAATTTGCTAATGACCCCTTCATGAAATGGTGTACGGAGTACGGCATACACCAGAAGCTCACCTCGGTATACCATCCAGAAGCTAATGGCCAAGTAGAGGTTACGACCCGTACCTTGGTAAGCGGTATCAAGAAGTGCCTCACAGGAGCTAAAGGAAACTGGATCAAAGAACTACCAAGCGTGATCTGGACCCATAGAACCACACCAGCCACAGCAACAGGAGAGACTCCTTATAGCTTAGTCTATGGGTCTGAAAGTGTCATCCCCATGGAGATTGGGGTCCCCTCTGCCCGTACCTCTCAACCAGATGATGAAGATGGCACGGTCAACGAAGAAAACCTTCATCTCGACCTTGACCTCCTAGTGGAGAAGAGAGCAAATGCTACAATCCATGAGGCCAAGGTAAAGGAAAGAGTCAAGCGCTACCATGATAGAAGAGTCCGCTTGGCCACTTTCGTTAAAAGGGGCCTTGTAATGAGGTTAAATGAAAAAAGCAAGAAAGAAGTTGAAGGGAAGCTAGCCCCGAACTGGGAAGGTCCATATCGAGTCCTAGAATCCCATCCAGGGGGAAGCTACCTCTTGGAAACCATGAAGGGGGAAGCTATACCACGAAGATGGAATGTGATTAACTTACGAAAGTATCACGGAAGATAAAAAATCAAGGGAGAGCCTCACAAAGGTTCGAGATTATCAAGAACGTCAGAGAAACCTCATCAAGGCCCGAGACAAGTATGCTCTAGCCCAAACGGGTACTCAAACTCAAACCCACTATTTACTTTACTTCTATTCTTAAAGTTATAAACTTAGATTGAAGTCATGATATTTTTATACATATCCTTATAACAAGCAATCTTAAATTCCTTTTTCTAAAAAGAAGATTGTTGTCTTAAGTATAACCTATCCTTTTTCAAAAGGGCACATAAGAGGCTAAACCTCGAACCTAAAAAGGTCATATCAAAGGTGTTATTACATCAGAATATTGTACTTTCAAATATACCGAATAGGGTTTCCTAGGACTTCACCAGAAGTGACACTTGAGAGATGGGCTATTGTCAACTTTTCTGCACGTTGTGACATTAAAGGCCTTGTCAAAGGACACCCAAGGAAGAAGCCAAACAACATTAAGCTCGCAGAGTGTTCATCATGGATAATTGCGAGAACTTAACAACCAAGGCTGGTGCTCCTTTCCAGTAAATCATGAGACCGAGGTTGACGGGAAGATACCAGCAAGTAAGGTAGCAAACCTGTTGGGATTACTCAACCTTGCCAGTAGAAGGATTAAGCACCTCTTCAAGAGAAGGTAATTCAGGATACTTGGCTCTAATAAGTCTCAATAAATCTCCTGATGTTACTATCTTCTCGGAGGGATCCAATGCATCCAAAAAAACTCGGCCCCAGGGATCCAGCATTTAGCAGTCAGCGCAGAAAGCTTATCAGCAGCATCTGGATGAGAAAATATATCCTCCATCACCTTCACCTCCTTCTCGGATTGGCATAGTTGCAGAACGCCACCCAAGATCTCATGCAGCTCAGAGAAATGGAATAAACCCCCATACTCCTCCCGATGGCTCTGAAACTTGGGGCTACAAGCAACGAAGGCACTCCAAAGCTTTAGGAGTCGTTTGGTCTCCTCTGGGTCCTTCTCTGCGGCTTGATTTTGCGCCAGCTACTCTGCAATATCCCGATAAGTCTCCAGCTCTTTATCCTGAGATTTCTTTGCCAACAGCAGGTCCTCTTTCTCGGCCTCCAGCTGTTTTACCCTGGCTTCCAGTTGAGTCACCTTCAATGAAGCCTGAACAGGAGGAGTAGGACTCAACTTCCAGGAATAGCGTACGCAAGTCACGAGCCACGGGAACATTCTCTCCATTACCAGAGAGAATGCTAGAGTTTGCTGACGACATGGTAATACAGAGAATGGGGGGAAAAGGTTATGAGAAGAAGATGATGAAAAAAGACAAGAGTTTGGTTGAGAATTTTTGCAGAAATGGAAAAGATTAAAATTGCTTGGATGAAGATTGATAATAAACACAAGGAAAAATTACTTGGTTATATAACCAATAATTAGCATGCATTTAAGTGGAGTAATTACCTTGACTCGCAAAACGATACAGGCAATTGGAAGGTTGGTCCTCCTCACCGCCAGAAGATACAATGAATCAAGACCACGTGTCAGTCCCCTCAGAATTCAAAAAGGCAGATTCAGATCCAACTGTCCACGTGTTCTGATGGAATACGAAAGAACTTGAACCTAGATATTCAGAAGGGTAAGCCCGAGAGGAGAGTCCCCGAAGGACACCCCGAGTTAATCTCCCTCGAGTTATTGGTCTTCCCTCGAGAAGCAGGTCTCTCCTTCAGCCTTCAATATGGAGAACTCTATATTCTTAATATCTACCTTGGGGCTACTGATAATTCCATGGTTCGTATTCAGACCTCTTCATACTCGGACCATGGCCCGAGAAGGGTCGTGGGCTCGAGATACGCGGAAGGTGGATCCATAGGTCCATCAATCCTAATCTTTATAAGGAATGCGTATATCATGAATGTTCTACAAGGAATATACATCCTCTTAAAGATGGTAATACAGCCATCCTAAACATGGTAACACAACCATGTCCGAAATATACTTCTATTATACATGGTAATACAACTACTATTCCATAAGAGTTGTATTCATACCATAAATACATATCTTGGTGATCTACGGATTGTAGCCATATAAATACCCTAAAGGTTTGGTAGACCTCTCCATCTAATCTCATACTACATACTTTACGCCTTAAGCAAATATACTGACTTGAGCGTCGGAGTGTCTACCCCGGGACACCCGGGGCCTTTGTTTTGCAGATCAGTTCGTGAGCAGGGTTCGTGATCAAGTGCGGGTCGTAGATATCCATCATACTTCTTCTCACGGTAGGGGTCGTACCTCTGTATTTAAAGACCTTCACGAGGTTTAAGAAGTTTTTAGTGTAATAACACTTTTTGATTTTTCCTTTATAAAGGTCTTTATATTGCAATCCTTGAGAAAATTTACTCTCAGGC
Source organism: Sherardia arvensis (assembly GCA_948330725.1). Classification (NCBI taxonomy): domain Eukaryota; kingdom Viridiplantae; phylum Streptophyta; class Magnoliopsida; order Gentianales; family Rubiaceae; genus Sherardia; species Sherardia arvensis. Next base: position 21,748,606 of record OX415237.1, on the reverse strand, counting down.
TTATGAATAGCCTGAATAAATAGTGATGTGTACCTTAATAGGTGTATCACAAGGAGAGTCGAGTTCCAAACTTTGTGAATTTGTGTGACTCATATTTTGTTGGTGTTAACCATATACCTTTTGTAAGTATACTATTTTATTTTGGCCTAAGGTGATTGTGGTTCGGACACGTAGTGCAAACAGCTCATATTAGATAAGCATCAACCACACGCTTATAAGCGTATAAATCTTAGGCAGCAGTCTTTACTTATGCTTTATAAGGCATAGTATCTCTTTGTATTAGAGGAATATTTGACTGCTTCAAAATAAAATAGAAGGTATATATTGAAAAAAAATTATTCTTCGAACTTGAGAGCTCGGCAAAATTAAAAAAGACAACCCCGAGTTTGGGAGCTCGGGTATGAAAAGATAAAAAGATGAAAAGAAAAGAAGCTTGGCCCGTAGGTCTTATTGAAATAGTTTCTCCTTGTCTGGAGAAGGTCTACTTGGTTTTAGCTCCGAGGTACCTGCGTAGGAAGGGCTCCATGATGACAGGGTTCAAGTGCTCTCCTTGGCATATTTGCAAGAGGTAGAATCCACCGGATTGTGCTGCAGAGATTTTATATGGTCCTGTGGTCCTCGGCTCCAGCGCTCCTCCTAGCTTGTTAGTGCACCACAGGCCAACTGGCATTACCAGTTCTCCCACTTGGATAAATTGGTGGCTTCGTTTGTGCCATAGTGCAGTCATCTCGTTGTAGGCCTCTTCCTCGAAGTGAAACACCATAGGTTGTTCGAGATCAAGATCGGGGACCAGATCTCCTAGGATAGCGTTGACAGCCGAGATGTTACTCACTTTTCTGGCGTCACGGATAGTCGTGATCATGCAAAAACGCACCACTCCTTGATCTCCTTTGATTGAAACTACTCCTTGCGGTGTCGGAAATTTCAGCATCACATGGTAGGAGACCATACGGCCTTAGCTTGGCACATCCAAGGTCTGCCAAGGATAACGTTGAAGGTTGTGATAGTGTCGACTACCACGAATGTGCAGTAGAGGGTTAGGCTCTTTGTCCGGTTTACTACTGTGACTGGGAGTGTGATCTTCTCGAGAGGTATTACTGGATTTCCTGTGAACCCCGAGACTGGACCCGTAGGTTTGAGGTCATCTTTGGTAAATCCTAGTTTTTGGAAGCAATATTGGAACATTACTTCTACCCCGCTCCCGTCGTCTATGAAGACTCTTTTTACCAAGGAATCTTGTATGGTTGCCGAAATGATGAGAGGATCAGAGTGAGGCATCTGATTTGGTATGGCATCCGCGTCCGAGAAAGTAATGGTTTCCTTGGGGCGAAGTATCTTGTTGACTGGCTCGGTATGTGTTATGGCCCGCACACAATCCTTAAGCTTAGTCAAGGAAATTGCTTCTCCAGTATAGCCATTGATGTCGTTGATGACCCTGTTGGCTCCATTTGGCGGTGGTGGGGGAGGATCTTGAGGATTGTTGCCTCCGCCGCCATGGTTGTTATTGTTATTGTTGTTGTTGCGGGAGCCATCCTTCTTCTTCTGCCAGGGTTTTCCCCCATATCTCTTCTGGGTACCCTAGTTATCGGCGGCTATCAAAGGTGTAATTTGTTGCACGGTTCCTTGACGAATCAGCTTCTCGATCTCGTTCTTGAGCTGATAACACTATTCAGTGTCATGCCCCCGATCTCGGTGATATTGACAAAAATTTGGGGACCTTTGGCGCTCGGCTGACTCCTTAATGGCGGGTGGGTCCCTCAAAAGGTGCCTGTGAATGGATAAAATCTCAGCCCGAGATCTAGCCAGAGGAGTGTATGACTCGAAGGTAGGTTTGGAGGCGGTTTCAGTCTTCTCAATCTTCGGTACCTTCATCCTGGGTTCCTTTTTGTCCAGATGGGAGTCTGGGGGTCTCCTGCCTGTGACGGCGTTCGGTTTGCTGGCATATTTCTCCATGATGGCCTGAAGATGCTGAATGGTTGTTGGATTCTTTGTTGCCAGCTTAATCCTCAGAGTGTCATCATCTACACTCATTCGATACATATTGATCAGGAGGCGTTCATCTCGATCATAGCATTCAGTAGCTAGATCCATGTATCTGTGATAGTGCTCTATCACAGTCTCTCCTTCAAGGCGGGCCACATATCCCAAATCTCCGAGGGACTTGGTAAACTTCTTCTTCTGGAAGAAAGCGTGGAGAAGGAACTCTGCGAAGTCCCAGTAATCGAATAAACTTTCTGGTTTTATCTGAGTAAACCATGTTTGTGCTTTCCCTCGGAGATAACTGGGGACGATCTTGCATATTTCTAACTCGTGGAAATTCCTGGTTTCCAGAGTCTTGAAGAAGACCGAGAGGAACTCTCTAGGATCACTGGTACCATCATATGTGGGCAAGTGTTCTGGGACCTTCTTGTGGCTATCGAATGGGAGGTTCACAATATGTCGCGAGAAGGGAGAGCGAGCAGACTGTCCTCTGGGTCCGAGGATACGCGTGATTTCTTGATCGACCTCGTATTTACCTCGAGTATGGTAGGCTCCATCTTGGGTGAAAGGCCGATCGGCACTATTTTGCCATTCGTTCCGCGTTCGTTCCCTTTTTTCGCGCCTAAGCTCTTCTTCAATGCTATTGATGCGCATTCTCTACACTTCCTCTCTACTTAATCCTGCGCCTTCATTCTGGTAGTTAGGTGGATTAGGAGGTGGTGGCATATTTCTCTGATTGTTGTAGGGAGGTAGATTTCGAGATGGATCATCCAAAAATCTTTGTTGCTGGTTATGACCAGGAGGAGGTGCTATTCGATCTCTTGGAATAGATACTCGATTTGGGGCCTCATGCGTCTAGGCACGAAGTGATTGACTTGAGTTTATTAGAGATGCAACGAAGTCAGGATATTGGGAATTTAAGTCCCTTATCAGTGCTCGGACATCGTTAGGGATCATTCTCGGGGGGTGTCCGAGATGAGGTTGACATAGGGCGGCTCAGAGCTTGGCGGGTTATGCCGTATGGTTTTATTTAAGGTTTCCCTGAGACGTCTTTGTCCTTCCTCCTCCTACTGCCTTTCCATGAGGATTTGTCGATCCCTTTGTGCTCTTTCTTCTACGGAGAAGATCGAGTCAAATCCGCTGTACCCAAAACCATTCTCTCGGTCGAGGCCGTCTGAATTGTTGACGCGCTCGCTGTGGTTCATGTCAGTCTGGATCAAGATTTTCTGACCTGAGTTCGGTACTTCAGATCCGACAATATTCGATCCAGATGGTGGCACTTTGGATGCCGCGGGATTTGGACCGGAGGAGGGTGCTCCGGATACGACGGGGTTTGGACCGAGGGAATTTGGAACAATGGAGTTTCCTGCCCCTACGGTAGAGCTTGGTGGCGGTTCCGAGGTGGAGCGTGCTCGAGATCCTCTCGGTCGACCGTGTCCACGTCCTAGGGGAGGTTGATCTGCTTCTGGATTTTGTCCTTGCACGAGGGCGCTTCGTCTGGGATGCTCAGCATCAGACATGTTGTTGGATGATTTGCTCTTCAGGTGCGCTAGACCAGATCAGAGACAAAGTTCGGCGACGTCGTCAAATAGCACGTTGTCCCACCGAGCGTGCCAAATTGATTATGGCGGACACCAGCACTTCGACGATGAACCAAGCTCTCGAACTGATCCCCGGATGTCTCGAGGGTAGACACTCTGACGCTCAAGTCAGTATATTTGCTTAAAGCGTAATGTATGAAGTATTAGATAGAGAGGTCGACCAAACCTTTGGGTATTTATATGGCTACAATCCGTTGATCACCAAGATATGTATTTATATTAGTAATACAACTCTTATGGGGATAGTAGTTGTATTACCATGTATAGAAGAAGTATATTTCGGACATGATTATATTACCATGTTTAAGAGGATGTATATTCTTTGTAGAACATTCATAATATACGCATTCCTTGTAAGGATTAGGATTGATGGACCTGTGGATCTACCCTTCGCGTATCTTGAGCCCATGACCCTTCTCGGGCCTTGGTCCGAGTATGAATGAGGTCCGAATACGAACCATGCACTTATCAATCTGCGTACTTAAGGTGAGTTAAAGTAGCCACAACTCTAAGCATTATAAAAGGCTGAAGGTATTGTATATCTACTAGCTTCCTAATCCCTCAAGAGAATGATTCTGTGATCAAGTTATACAGGAAGGGGGACAATGGATCACCTTGTTTGATCCCTCTAGTGGAGTGGAAAATCCAGAAGTTATGCCATTAGTTATAACAGAGAACCAGGCTTCTTGGATATTCTACATTATGATCTTCACTAAAGATCCATGGAATCCCAAGTGTAGCATTATGGAGTTGAGGAATCCCCAAGACACTCTATCAAACGCCTTTTGCATGTCCAGTTTAACTATCAACTTCTAGTTCCTATTTTTCTTTCCTAACTGTCTGCACAAAATTTCTTGCATATGGATAGTATTATCAGAAATGTCTCTACCCTTCAAAAAGGTAAACTGCTCTGGGAAGATGATGTTGGCCATAAGAGGTTTCATTCTTTCAGTAAGAAGTTTGGAGAAAACTTTATTTAGAAAGTTTGAAAGGCTAATGAGCCTGTAGTTAGAGAATCTAGATGGCAATGGCTTTTTAGGTATAAGTGCCAGCCAAGTACTAGCTATGGCCTTGGGAATCAGTGCACCATCTAAGAAATCAGATACTGATTCTATGAGGTCCTCCTTGATAAGATCCCATAAAGCACCTGAATAGCCATCTGAGCCTAATGCACTATCGGAATTGAGGTCAAATATTGCACCCTTTTTTAAGCTCCTCTAGGCTTATAGGCCTCATCATTGCCACATTATCTACTTTAGTGACCAGCTTAGGTATGACTGATAGGAAGTGGCTAAGGTAGGTCCCTGACTCATCACAGTAAGACTCATTCAGAAGGTTTTCATAGAAAAGGATTGCCTGACTTTTGATGATTTCAAGGATCAGTGATCCCGTGTGCATCAGAGTCTTTTATCTTGCTTATCCTTGCTCTTCCATGTCTCTCCTTGACTGAACTATAAAATTATTTGGTGCTAGAATCACCTTATTTCAGTCACTTGATATTAGCTTTATGTTTTCAGAAAGCAACCTGTTCAGAAGTGGCTCTAAGGAGCAGGGCTTGGCTACTATTTAGTGCTGTCAGATCAGACTCTGTGCCTGAATTTTGATACTACAACTCTAAATTAGCCACCTGGTTCTCTGAATCAATCAAGTTTTGATGAACATCTCCAAAGTGTTCCATGTTCCACTGTATGAGCACTGATTTAAGTCTTTCTAACTTAAATACCATAGTGTGCATGCCTTGATTGTGGCTAGGCTCTATCCAACTACTTCTAACTAGTTCAGTAAAACCATTCCTATTTAACCACATGGATTGGAACCTAAATGTTTTGGGGCATTGCTCAGTTGCATCTTGTATGGTGAGCAGAAGGGGGTTATGGTCTGAAGTATCTTTGTTTAGGGTTTGGATTGAACTATGTGGGAATAAAGTTTGCCAGTCTAGGTTACAAAGGCCCTTGTCAATCCTTTGAAGAAGTAGGTCTCCCTTCATCCTGTTGTTAGACCAAGTATAAAAACTACCCACTGTTGTAATCTCCTGTAGGGCAAGGTCATGTATCCATGTACTGAAATCACTAATGGCTAAGGGTTGGGAAGTCCTACCTCTACTATCATTAACAGTTCTAACCTAAAAACCTTGGCATACACAAATACAGAGTTCCATGCAACACCAGTTCTACAATCATTAACAGAAGTATACACAAATTGGTCAGTTTGTGATAAAATATCAATATTAAAAATTTGGTTCCCGAAAATCCAGATTTTAGCATGCTCAGCCTAAAATGAGTTTGAAAATGTAAAACATGTTGCAAGCTAGCACATATGGTGTTATCATGCATAGGCTCAACTAAGCAAAGTATGTCTATTTTATGAATCACAGTGAGAGATAAGAGTCTGTCTATTGAGGTGTTGATACCCCTGATATTCCACACTAAAATATTACCTATAATGGTGTGTTTAATCATTAGACAGTTTATTTGAATTTTTGTTTGGGCCTAAGAGACCTACAAGCACTATCAATATGTGCAATCCTTTTTTCCTTTTTTTAACACTGGGGACGCCAGAGACAGTAGAGACACTAGGGTTAACAGTGTATGTGTGTGATTTTGAGTCATCTGAAATTGTATCTATGTTACTGGGCATAATGTCATGTATATTATTATGCAAACCTAAAGCATCAGTCAGGAGCATTGTGTCAAGTGAGCTAAAATTATGTGATTGAACAGGCATTTCAGGCTCTTACATGGTGTCAGTTAGAATTTCAACACGTTTAAAAGAGTTAACTTCTTTACCTCTGAGATGATCTTCCATTTGGAGGCCCAGGTTCAAGATTGGTGTATCTCCGTCTTCTGTTTCAGATTCTCGTAAGACAGAGAAAGGTTATATCTCCACTTGTGAGGTGTAAGCAATAATTTCTATAAAATTTCTATAAAAAAAAAAAATCTTTCAAATCAGATTTCAGTTTTTTGACATGCAAGTCATCAAAGCTATAATAGGATACTATAGGGTTGAGCTCTTTTATTTCTAAAATAAGAGCCATGACTGGAGATTGAGGATGCTTGAAATGGGCAACCTGTGAGGGCTCTTCAGTACTCCGATACATAATCATTGATGGTGCGGCTTGCTGAATTGCCCCTAGTCCTTCTGCGGCAAGGTGAGACCACTCGATCCATGTTCATCTTGTTTGGCAGGCTCTGCAGCCTTCCTTTTCTTCCATACTCTTTTGAGCTCAGGGTGGAGATGTATGCAGGAACTCTCTTCATGACCTATCATTTTACAGCCTTTGCAGTAGAGTGGTAGCTGGTGATACCTAATCGGTCACTCTTTGTAGTTGTATGTCCGGCCAATGGGGATGGTGTGGATGTGCTCTTCCTTCAAATCAAGCTCCAAGCACATCTTGATGACAGAGGGTCTAGTGACCCCCTGAGTAGCAGCGTCCATCTTGATGTAGGTCCCAATCTGAGACGCAACGTCCTTGATCAAAGATTGGTTGTAATAGTAGACCTATTCATCTTTGATCGTGACCCAGACCGGCACTACATATGATTCATGCTCGGTCGAGAAATCCTCAGTCCATTTTAGAACTTTCATTGTTGCGCCAGCTACCGACCAGTAGGGTTGAAGCCAAAGACGTTGATAATCTTCTTGGTCTTTGAATCGAATGAGGATGTGCTGATAATCAAGAAGCCCAATATGAAATTGGGATTTGAAACCCATTTATTTGAATGCCGCATGTATGTTCTCTATCGGAGGCTTTCCACGCCCAAACTTACCGACCAGGGCGTTATCATAGTGAGCAGCAAGAATCTTTACTGACCGGGTCGTAGTGGCACGTCGGTCGGCCGTTGAGTTTGGTTATTGAGGGTCGGATTATAGGATTATTTGGGAGGGAATCAAAAAGGGGAGTGATTTTGTTGGTGAGGGCTTGCATAAAAGACTTTCCGGCGGTTGTGCCGCCATGATGGGGCGGCGGCCCCGTCATGGGGTTACCATTTATAGCCGTTTATGTGTCAGAGTTAGTCATTCACGATGGTGAATTGGGTGAAAGAGGAAAACATGTGAGGCATGGTTTTTGGCAAGTCTAGAGAGAAGGGAGAGAAAAAATCTTAGAGAGAGAGAGAGTTCCTTGGTTCGTAATGAGTTACACGTGTTCAGTTTTAGCGTTGTCGTGAAATTGTCATATGTTAAAGTTATCCTAATATCATCCTAAGATTTCAAAATCACAACTAATTAACAAAATCGCAAGCATCAAAAGTATATTAAATTTACACACACAAAAAACTTAGCCTAAAGTAAAAAATCTTGAAATGCTATCAAAGTTGTCTTTTTTGGCCATATGCGTGCACAAACAACCCCAAATTCACCTGGTTATCAATGTGAGCTCCCAGAGAACAAATCCAAAAAGGAGAAACAACAAATTCCTACTACTTTAATATACTTACCCAGTGAATCTGACAAACCCATAAGCCCTATTTCACCTATTCTCTTCTGGGCCACAATAGCTAAAAGCCTCGAAAGTCCCGGAGTCCAAATCTCACACTCTTTCTCTTCACTCGAATTCAACCACGTCACGCCTTTCTGTTTTTAGGGCAAAGTAGCGCCTCTGCTCACCATCCTCAAACAGGTGCCTCCCTGGCCACGCAGGCAAGTCCTTGCAAACTTGCACCACCACATATGTAACAAGTTTCATGAAAATGATCAGAATTTCATAACCTAGCAATGTTTTATGTTTGGTTCATGATTTGTTTTTCTTTACCATTATTACGTAGAAATGGAATAACTTTTGTCATGTTTCTGTGTATGTATGGTTTTTGCTACAAATTTTACTTTTTCATTTAGTTTCTGTCCCATTATTGACTAGGATATCGTAATACGAGCTCAATTCGCATTCATCTATGTATTTGGCTCTTAGATAAACAAGATGGATTCTTCTCATGTTATTGCTTCGATTTTTTCTGCCTTAGATACTATCCAGTTGCGGATAGAAGCCATGGATTCTAAATCAACAACGTGTAAGATTATGGTGACAGTGCAAAAGCTAATGATTGAACCCTGGAAAGACTGCACCAACATATTTGAACCTCTTGCATTCAGTACAACATATCTTTTTCCAACAAATTACGTAACTGTGATAAAAAATATTGTGTTACATGAGAATTTCACTCGATCCCTAAAAAGACTAAGACATTCGAGAGGATCACATGCTCTTAATCTTGACATGAATGATGGTCTGGTGTGTTGGTGAGGACATATATCCCAACTTTGAGCTATTCTAAAGCTTGTATAAGGTGGTGATAATCAAGAATGTAGTGACCTTGACACCTCGGAGTGGAACACTGTTCGAGATGCCCTCTAAGAGCGAAGAGTGGAATAAGGTTAAGCTGACCTTTGATCAAACCAAGTACCCCGTGCCTAATGGAATTCATGTATTTAGAACGAGTCGAAGAATGACTTCCGAGTTCCTAGTCGTGTGGCCGAAGTTGTATCGAAGCTCATCGGGCAGAAAATAAAACTCGAAGGTGATAGGTGGGTTCCGGGGAGTCATCGGACAGGTTGGGTGTGGCTGATTCAAACCTTTAGATCGATAGATTTGACTCCAAGGTGAACTCTTGAGAATGGCAGCTATTTGAAGAGCGCGTACTTCGATCAACCCAAGGGCGGGTTTAAGATCAAGCGGTACGAGTCTACTGTGATAGATAGGGAAGATCCCGTGGAAGCTCGTAATGCCGCTCGTGCCTTAAGATTCGCGGAGGAGTGAGAGGCTCGAGAGAATAACCAATCACTCTCCAAGGGGTCCGTGGAGCCCTCGAATGAGAAAGGGCTGGTGTTCATGGCGGATGCCCGACGTCCCTTGAAGAGGCTGCACCAAGGTCCGAGAGAGCCCGCTCCCGCTGTCAAGCCAATAGCCCGAGATCCTTCCGATCAAGAAGAGAAGGAGGAGACTTTGGTCAGAGCTCCGAGAAAGATGGTGGATGGCATACCTACTTCTCCATGTTCGGACAACACGGAGGAGTACTTTTCAATGATGTTTGGTGATGAGGATGAGAGTCCCAAGGTTGCTTCCCCCATTAAAGAGATCCAGGCCGAGGGTAGCCTTTCTTTTATGTACATAAATGTTACAAATATAGTATGTGTAACATACTCAGGTGTTTGGTACTCAGGTTGCTCCAGTGCTTGTAGCTTTCCTTCTTACTTCTAACATATTGATTTTTGCTGTGCAGTGACTTCCCCCAGCGTCAAGGAGATCGATACTGTCGCAAAGCTTGCTCAAATGCGGCAGCAACGCTAAAAGAGAATGAGATAGGAGAGAGAGGCTAGAAAACGAAAGGAGCTCGAAGCTTCTTCAGAGTCCGATGATGCGGAGAAGGAAAGCTCCAAGAGGCAAGGTCGAGCTCGAGCCTTAGGGAAGGTTCAAAGACTATGTTTCTCAGCCTGCTGGGACCAACTTGGTGTGTTCTAGCACTAGTGGAAACACCATGGTTACTAGGCATCCTTTTTAAGGCGTTTTGGACGATTTTGCGCGGATGCGCCGTTAGGCCCGGCTACGATATCGTAACCGAAGATTTGCTCATCCTTAAAAACCTTTACGGCGTTACACGGGGTAAATACAGCATTTTGTTGTAAACGTCTTATTCGATATTAGGTTACGGCATCGTATCTACCTTCACCTATCATTCAAAATTAGGTTTCCGTATCATAACTACCTTCGCCCATTATACGAAATTAGGTTGCGGTATTGTAACTATATTCGCCTATCATTTGAAATTAGATTACTGTATCGTAATTACCGTCGCCTATAGGACGAGAGGGTGCGAATGTGTTTTGCGATGTATGAACCTACTCAGGTGTTTGTTTATGATATTCTCCACGCCAAGCAAGTTACACAATAATTTGTTAGTTGATATTATCAATGTATATATGCATTATCCTTGCATGTTAGTTAGACTATTAGAGGTTATATCAATTCGAGTGATTAACAAGGTGAATAAGGTTTATAGATTTAACATAAAAGAAAATAGTAATTTATATTGTTAGGTTTTTAAACTAAAATTGTATTTCCAAAAAGAAAAGAAAAAGAAACGAAAACAAATTACGAAAAAGAAAGAAATCTATTTTCAAGTAAATTATAGTTTGTCAGCTAAGTATAAATCACACAATTAAATTTATTTGAAACTATCTTGATTTACCTGAATGATTTGTTAGAGTCTTTGATTCCAATTCTAAGATTCCTTAAATATCTCATAACTAAATCATTAAAGTTATTAATCGCTTATAGACAATTATCAAGAACAAGACTTTGAATTATTTTTTTATAAATATCGAGATTATGAGTATTCGAGAGAGTGATTTTTAGAATCAATCACAAATCTATATTTTATAATAGAAGGTTTTTTTAAAATCGTAAGAATGATCATCAATATATAAACTGTATATACATTGTTTAACTGTATGAGTATAAAATTTGTAAGGGTGAATTTAGAATTTCTAAATGTATCTATTAAGAACTTTTTTTTTCCATTGTTTACATTATTTTTTGCATGAATCGTGTTATTCAAAGAATAAAATTGATGTTGATGTTGAAAACCAATGATTGTGTTTAACTTTCCAAATATTCGACTCCTAATTTACGTTTGGCAATTGATTTTTTAAAAAAATTTAGGATACTGCATAATAACAGGAATTGAAATATTAGTCTTGTAATAGGCCGTCTATATTATAGCAATAATATAGACGGCCTATTTTTGCAATTATAATTTGAAAAACGGCTCCTTTTTTGCAATTTAGAAATACGCATGTCCTTTTAAGCAATTAGGGAAATTGCTAAAAAACCCTCCTCCGTAAATATATAAAGCATTTTTCTATTTTTTTAATTTCACAAATATCATTCTGAAACCCATGTTCCCAATTCCAAACCCTCGTTTCTGAAACCCAATCGCGTCCAATCGAACCGTCGCAATCCAACCGGCGCAATCCAACCGGCGCAATCCAATCCAAGTATCGATTTAATCCAAGTTTTGTTGTTGTTTAATGGTGATTTGATCTGCATTTTTGGTATTGTGTTTTGATTGTGTTTGATCGGCGTTTTCGTGTACTGCAGCGTTCGTCGCTCAGTTGTTAATCGATTGGGTAATATTCCGATCTCTGAGTCATGATTCTGTTGTGTTTTGTGTTTTGTGTTTTGTGATTGGTGATTCTGCTTTGTGTTCTGCAGATCTAAATAAAATGAAGTCGTCTAAATCAGTGGAAGAAGGCAAACCAGTGGGGGTGCAGAGAGGTGATACTTTTTGTCGCTGTGTTTTCCCGCTTTTTTGTTGTTTTTTTGTACTTCGTGACTGTTCTGGTTGGATTAAACTGCTCTGGTTGAAATTTTATGTGTTTGGATTGTAAACTGGACTGTTTAATGTGTTTTCTGTGTGCATGTGGATTTTTGTGTTTTTAACCTGAAAACTAGGCTTCTTGATTTTTGTTGAAATTTGCTATTTTATTGTGAAAACTGTGGTGTTTTGTAAAATTTACTTTTTTAATGTGAAAACTGTTATTTTTGAAAATTTGGTTATTAAGGCTGAATATTACTGTGTTTGAAGAAACTATATAATTTAGTTTGGAAACTGTGGTTTGTCAAATTTTATTGTTTGGAAACTTTGCTGTCTTAGAAACTTGATTTTTTATTATGAAAACTATAAAAATTGTGAAAACTTACTTTTTTAGAATGAAAACTAGAGTGATTGTAGAAACTTAATTTTTAAATGTGATAAATGTTGTTTTGTAAAAATTAGATTATTAAGGCTGAAAACTACATTGATTTAGAAACTGTATTGTTTAGCCTGAAAACTGTTGACTGTAAAACTTGATTGTTTAGTTTGAAAACTGTTTTGTTTTGGAAACTTGACTACAGTTAATACAACATTATTTAACATAAACACCCTAGTTTTTATGTGTCTAAAATCTTAAGTTTATAATATGAAAACTTGTCTTTCTAGCCTGAATTCTTTTGCGTTTACAAGTGTTTAAAATTCAAAAATTATAATTACTGATTTGAAAACATATTCTTTGCAGTACGCGTAGTGTATAACACGCGCTATACGATTAGGGTTGAGCCAATCAATGAGAATCAGAGCGACAGCCAAAATTTTGCTGATTTTGTTTTGGCAACCATTGTTCCACAAATCAATGAAGAGCATCCCGACAATACTGAAGATGATTTTGAAGACAATGAGCAGCTCCCTAGTAAAGGCAAAAAGGGAAAAGAAGTGGCTACTGCATCCACATGCACTCATAGTATGATCTCGTTTTCCCCTGCAATTTTTATGTAGTTTTTATCTTATATAGTATATTTATAACATGTACCAATGATTATTTTGTTTTTAAATACAGGCAAGAGGAATTTGCGTAAAAATAAAAAAATGCAGAGACTATCCATCTACGGAGAAGAAACCTCCCCGTGCAGCGGAGAACAAAGTTGTTGCTGAACCTGAGAAGAAAGTTGTTGCTGAACCTGTGGTGAACAAGAAACGTCAACCGAAGAAACGTGTAAAGAAGATGTTAGTTGCTGACTCGTCCCAGTCCAGCACTGTCGAGCCCGAGGTCACCACTGATGAGCTCCAGTCCAGCACTGTCGAGCCCCATGTCAACGAGCCCGAACCCCAGCCCCAGGTCAGCGAGCCCCAGCCACAGCAGCCCCTGTTAAACATTCCCTCATTCAAAGAGGTCCCGCTCAAGGAGTCCCAGCCTCAGCCTCAGTCCCCCCTGTTCAACCTACCCCCGTTCGAAGAGGTCCCGCTCCTATCCCAGCCCCAGGTCAGTGAGCCCAAACCCCAGCCCCAGGTCAGCGAGCCCAAACCTCGGGTCAATGAGCCCCAGCCACAGCAGCCCTGTTCAACATTCCCTCGTTCAAAGAGGTCCCGCTCAAGGAGCCTCAGCCTCAGCCCCCCCAGCCTAGGTCCATTCCCAGTCAACTGTCTTTGATGTTCCTCCTTTAAAGACAGTTGGATGTGCTGCTGAAGGTGTTGTTCCAACTGACAAACGGAGGAAGAGGAAAAATGTGGAGACAACTGATGTAGGTTAAGTAGTGGAAAAGAGGGCCAGGAAAAAGTCGCAGCATGTTTGCATTGTGGATAATGATGAAATTAAGTAAGTTTTAAAATTTAATTTTAGTTTTTAATATACTAAAATTCGATAGTTGCATTTTAACTGATATTTAAACGTCTTTTTTGCAGACTGGATAAGGATGTGAAAATAGCATGCCATTTAAGCATTGTTGCCAAGTTTTTAGCAAAACTGACCGAGGCTCAGAAGGCTGTTGTTGAGTCAACTGGTTTTGGGGGCCTGTTGAAGGTGCAGATGAGCAAGTTCCCGCTTGAAATCATCCCGTTCTTGATTTCCAGTCTAGATGGCCATGGAAATCAAACCATAGGGTAAGTGACCTACAAGATAGGGGTTGATGAGGTTTTTGATGTGTTGGGCTTGCCGATAGGTGGAATCGATGTACCTGTTGGTTCATTGTCTGGGAACATCGGCACTGATAAATCTGAGAAGATTAAGCGGGAGAGGCTTGCATGGAAGAGGAGGTTCAAAGTGAATGACGATGAGGACATCCCTCTGGATGCTTTGGTGAGAGAGATGGAAGCCCTTCCAGATAGTGGTGAAGAGTTTCTGCAGTTTTTTGTGCTGTTTATGCTCGGAAACTTTGTCAATCCTCTGCAAACCAGGTATGTCGACATGAAGATCATTCTGAAAACTTGTGTTTTTAATGTGGTTTCTAATGCTTTAACTTTGAAAACTTGTGTATTTAATGTGACTTTTTTCTGTCTGACCTGGTACCTTTCTGTGTATTTAAAATTTAGGTATGTCGATATGAAGATGATCCAGGTTGTGGCTGACGTGTCTGAGATAGCAACCATGGATTGGTGCAAGTATCTCTTGGAGCAGCTACTGAAAGGGGTGACCAACTTCCACAAACGAAGCAAGAAACACACTGCTCTTGGGGGTTGTGTTTATGTAGTTCTGATCCAATATCTTCAATGGTCGCCATATTTAGGTATGATTCTGAAAACTTGTGTGTTTAATGTGGTTTCTAATGCTGTAACTTTGAAAAATTGTGTGTTTAATGTGATTTTTTCTGTCTGACCTGGTATCTTTCCGTGTGTTTAAAATTTAGGTATGCCGGAACCTATTGTAGTCCCTCTTGCTCAGCACTGGCCTCAAGATAAGGTGGCTGCAAGGGTTACTTGGCTCAAAATGAATGGCTTTGACAAGGTCCTCGTTGAGACCAGGTTGTACCCACTAACTCGTGCCGGGAGGGTTATCAATGCTGCTCATGGGGACAGGCCAGCCAATAAGTTTAATGGCAGCTTCAACCTTCCGGGAACTGGGGAGTTTAAAACTGATCAGGAGATAGCGGACCTTGGTTTGAGTGTAAGTTTTACAAAACTTTTTGGCTTTTTTTATTCTGAATTCCTAACTGTTTATTATTCTTCTACATAATTCTGAACAAGCTTATGAGATTCTTAAAAGGGATATGGGACTTGTCACTGCGAAGTTTTTTGCAAGACTTAAGTCAGATAAAGCCGCTGCCAAGGCTCAAAGTCAGAATGCAGAAGAGCGTCAAACTCAACCACAAGAAGTTGAACATGTGTTGTCGCAGCAGCTAGTAGGGAGTCAACCTGAAGATGTATGGGAAAGTGAGGAGTTCTGGCAGGCGCCCGAGCTGCACAAGTGGTTTGACGAGGTAGTGAAATCTGCTATGCCGAAGGTCAAGGAAGCAATGCCAAGTTTTGATCTTCACATTGACGATTATGAATTTTGGGAAAATTCATAATCACCTTGGTTAGGATATCAAATTTTACACTTGTATGGGATATTAAAATTTAGTTTTTCATGTTAAACAGTGCCCTTTGGATGTTAATGACTCTTGCTTTAGTTATGAAAGTTTGTTCAGCTTTACATTTTCTATCTTAAGCATTCAGTTTTTAACTTAAACGCAACAATTGTTAACCTAAACACTATAGTTTTCATAACAGCATAAGCTGGAAACAACTTTCCAAGTAAAATTTCTAAGTTTCCATGTCCATCTTAAACACAACAGTTTCCATGTTAAAAACAACAGTTTCTATGCCAAACACCTTAGTTTAAATTATAAAATAAACACCTTAGATTTTAGTCTAAACAACCTAGTTTCATTTCCAAACACACAAGTTTCCAACCAACTTAAACTACAAACACCATTTTGAATTCCCATTTCAATCACCACTATATACAAATAGTTTCCATGTCCATCTTAAACACAATAATTTTCATCTTAAACACAATAATTTCCATCTAAAACACAACGGCTTTCAACTATTACATAAAAATCACAGTTTTCACTATAAACACCACTCTTTTTAACACAAACACCCTTATTTTTAACACAACAATGCAGCAATTTCAAATCCCAGCAACATAACTCAATTCAAATCTCGACGGTACAATGTTTGTCTTTACCAAAAAAAATCAAGAAAAAAACAAAGATGGAACTTAAAATAATCGCCGCTTTGGAGTATATGATCCAAACTCATTTGTTGCCTTTGCTTTAGGGCGCTCGATTGATGACTTGATTCTTTTACCTCTCCCTTTGGTGTTTGCTTTGTCTGGATCTTCAATTGCAAACTCATCATCTTCTTCAATTGGAGCAGCAGTACCGGATGAGCTCCTTGGATCTGTGACTTCTTCTTCTTCTTTTCCTAGGACTTTATGAATTGAAATCGTTTGCCTCTTTACCGCATCTTCTAATAGTTTTCTAGCTTCCAGATTGTCTTCACTTTGGGCAACCAGATGGTAGAACTGCCGTGTGATCTGATGCCGCCATGGAATTGAGTCCTTCAATTTCTTACCTGCCTCAACATTCTTGTCTTCTTCAAGAAACTTATCCCATATTTTCTTTTTGAGATTCTTCGTCCATCTGCACACAATGTACTGTGGTGGAATCCTCATTATTGACATCATGTGCAATATCCTGATCATGTGGTAGCATCGCAAGCCTGTTTCTTCAAACATTCTGCAGGAACAGTGAAATTCCACGGACTTATTTGCAGGGATTGTCACCATAACTTCACCTGCAAGACCTTTCTGTAAATACACCAGTTTTCAAAACAAATACACCAGTTTCTAACCTAAATACACCAGTTGCTACCCTAAGGACATCATTTTTTCACCAGAAGACTCTTCCTTCTCAGTTTACGTTCAAGAACCTAGCATGTTTAAGAATGTGAATACTAGAGTGTTTAGTTTTTAAACTAAACATTTAAAATTAAACACTCTAGTATTCACATTCTTAAACATTCTAGTATCTATTCTAAACAACACATTTTTTCACTTGTTCCAAATACAACAGTTTTATAGTCAAACACACCAGTTTCTAACCTAAATACATTAGATTTCATCCAACAGACTATTATATCAAAAAAAAAAGTAGTTGTAAATAAAAACAAACCTGCTGTATCAGGATCTGTCTCTAAAGTCACTACAAAGCATCTGATGTATCCACCATTATTCAGCTTGGATTCAGAAATCGATGTTGCCATTGCCCATCCAAATTCTCGCTTGAATTCCTCATAAATCTTGAGTGTGTAGACTTCGGACGCATGCTTCAAAAGGTCACCTTTTGCTGACCGAGGTAGAAAACATAGGCACCTACTTTCCTCTTTCTGTTCGTTCTTCCTCCATTTTCTAATCATTTTTTCAAAAGCCTTCTCAAACTGAGTCAACGATGTTGTTTTTGAGACCTTCACCTTGATAGCATGGTTTGCACTCTCACATCTTTATGTAGCTAGTATCCTAGCAGAGAAGAAATCTTTGCTAAACGCTGTACACCACTTCTCGCGCAAATTATATAGCCGTTCGAACCAGTCATCACCTTCCAAGTTGAACTCTATGAGCAAATTTCTCCAACAGTCTTCAAATTCTTTCTCGAACGAACAGCCGTATAAGCATCGCTGGAATGCTGACTTGAAAGGCCCGTCCTTTTTCAGCTAGCCAAAATGGGAAATTGCATTCTACATAAGGTGCCACAAACATAATCGATGTCTCGTCTCAGGGAAAACCTGTTTTTGTTACAGAAGATTTATGTCATTAATTAGCCCAGGACAATATTAAAAACATGTTAAACATGCAGTATCAAGACACTACCTTTTCGATTGCATTTGTCATCGCAATATCTTGATCTGTAAACATTGTTATCGGTGGTTTGCCCCCCATACTTTTCTTGAATGTTTTAAGTACCCACTCAAACGTTTCACTTGTTTCATCAGGTATAAAAGCACAGGCAAACATCACATTACCTCGGTTGTTATTCATTCCAAGTATCATAGCAAATATCAGATTGTACCTGTTTCTAAAAAAAATCTGTAAATACAACAGTTTTTAAAGTAAACACACCAGTTTTAAATATAAACACACCAGTTTCTAAATAGTCAATACTGTAGTCAGTTTCAAATGTCATGTTTAAGATTTAAACCTATTTCATAAAACATTCTGTAAAGACTATAGTTTTCAATGTAAATACACTTTTTTATATTATAAACACACCAGTTTCTAAACAGTTAATACTAAACAGTTTTCCACAAGTTGCAAACACAACAGTTTTCTAAATAAACACTCTAGTTTCTAACCTAAACATATCAGTTTTCAATTTTACCTGTTTGTTTTGAAGGTAGTGTCGAGTATTACGCAGTCGCCATAAATGTTGTAATCTTCATGCATCATAGAATCCCTCCAAAACACAGCTTTCAACCTGTTTTCATCTTCCGTTTTCAAAGCTCTGTAGAAAAAACCTTCTTGCTTCTTATTCTTTTCATCTAGAGTTGCTATTTATGTTTTTGCATCGCCCTTTTCAATCTCTTTCATTCTGAGTCTTCCAACAAAATTGATTTGGTCCCTGAGTTCATGACCCACTGCCTCATCTTCTCCCGCTAAATATGTGAGATAGTTGTATCCATCAGTTGGTTTCATTCCAGCATCTTCCATCCTCATTATGACCTGAAACAAACACAGCCTCACACAGTTTAAAAAATTAGCAATCTGTGCTAAACATTTTACGTTGAAACAATCCTATTTTTACCTTGGCTATTGCTGGAGTGATTCGGTGCTCGCTTCTTGCAAACTGCATCCATTTGGGCCTAAGCAAAGCATGATTATGCGTCAGGATATGATGTTTGACATGGAAAATTTCATCAACCAGCTTTACACGAAGTGAAGCCTTGCACTCTGTCTTGGTTATCGGATACTCCTTGTGCTTTCTTTTTCTTTTCTTTGATGTTGAACTTTCGGGTTCATCTAATAGTAGGACTGGGGTAGGCGGTGTTGGGGTGGTTTTTTTTTAGGCTTTCCTGCACAAGAGCAACTAAAATATTGTTCGCAGTGAACGCCTTCATGATTTCTCCTACTTGTTGATTTTCTATAGCAAAAACCAATTGCTTTAGCATGCAGCTTGTAAAGTGCTTCTAGCTCTTCAATGGTTCTAGCACTGAGTCCATCAAAACTCTGCCTAAGATCAACGTCCTCCAAATCAGGCAGATTAGCATTGTTACCTAGTTTTCATGCTAAACAGTTCAGATTCCATCCTAAACAGGGCACTTTTCACAAGCATACATTTCAAAAAGTATTATTTCATGGTGCTTACAATTTCAAATCCAGTTTTCATGCTAAACACATCAGATCACAACCTAAACAGTCCACTTTCCACAGACATGCATTTCAACAGATATCCATGATGCTTACACATTCAGATCCAGTTTTCATGCTAAACAGTTCAGATTCCATCCTAAACATGCCACTTTTCACAAGCATGCATTTCAAAAAGATTGATTCATGGTGCTTACAATTTCAAACCCAGTTTTCATACTAAACACATCATATTCCACACTAAACAGTCCACTTTCCACAGACATGCATTTCAACAGATATACATAGTGCTCACACATTCAAATCCAGTTTTCATGCTAAACACATCAGATCCCAACCTAAACAGGGCACTTTTCACAGATAAAACAAACTAAAAACTAAAACAAACATCCAGTATCAAACAGAACTCCAGTATTTACCTATTGCTAATGAAGATCGATCTTCCTTGTCGTCTACGCATGAATCTAGATCCGTAACAGCAGAATCTACACCTTCTTCACCACTTATTGAAAGTTGTGGTTTATAAATAAAAAAACATCAATTAGCAAGGATTCGATGCATCGAATTGTTGATTTATACATCAAAATTGATCGAAAATTCAATTGGCAACTCACCTTGCTTTGGATCTCCATGCCCGTAGCTTAAACCACAGTGAAATCCAGTGTTTTTGCTCCAAATATATTCCTCGCGTTCTGATCTGTGTTTCTGATCTGCGTGTGCGGGGTTATTGATTTATGAGGAAACTAAACTGCTTCTTCGGTTAATTTGCGAGTTTGTGGCCGAAAATGGAGCAAAGTGATTTGTTTGTTATGACGCGATCCGGATCCACTTTTTGACCCGCGAAATTGTACATATATTTACTATATTTGCAGCGTGGTCCCTGATCTATATATTGATATGATATAGACGGTCACTCAGAAGACCGATTCGGAATTGAATACCATTTTTAAGAAATATATATCATAATTATTAATTTATTTCAATTAAATAGATCAAAATTACGTAATTAATCAAATAAATAAAAATCAGAAATAATTAATTTCAGCAAATCAACACAACCGACAACACCAAGTATTGGACTTAATCCACGGAGACCCGTTTTCTTAAGTGGTCATCCCATTGTATCATGTTTCCTAGTAGGTTAATTTAAATGAACTAAAAGGATATAATTAATCAAATCAATTGAAAATCTAGAAATAATTATGAAAATGGGTCTAATTGAACAAGAATGATATATTTAGAATCAAACAAAATCGTAAAATAACATAACTAAACATAGTAAAAGAATAAAATTATGATATAATTGTGAGAAAAATACCAAATAAATATAATTAAAACTAAAATTATAAAATTAATCACTAATTAAATCTTTGATTAAATCCTAATTAAATGCACTATGAAACATTATATTCTTATTAGGGCGTATAAAGAAAGGGATAAGTATTATCGAATAAAAATTGTATATATCAGATGCTCACTTAATTGCTAGATTTGCTAAGTCTAGTCAGAATGATAGTACACCAGATTTTCTTTGGTCACATATTACTGGACGATTTCCAATATTTTGATATGATATAAATTATATTTTATTTCAAAAAATAAAGTTGTATATATCGCTTGCATCAATAACATGTATATTGTCAAAACATTAATCATTTTATAAATTCTATGAAATTAATATGCGCATATCATTGATGAACAAAATTTTACTAGAAGTATGCATATAATAATAATTTTTAATAGATAACAAGACCTCACCCAATCAAAGTTGAATTTGTGTTCTTCAATGATAGAGGTTGAAAGAAAAGATAGAAAGTGATTATTCGGTCTGTGTAAGCAAGAGAGGTAAATTTCAATCACAACTACATACAATCACTTGAATGGAGGTACTCAAGATGTTCATTTGGTTAAGCTGATTTGGTACACCAAAATACTGCCAAAGCACATATTTTTCATGTGGTTGTTGTTGAAGAGCAGGCTCGCAACCATGAATAAATTGCAAAGATTTCACATTATAGGGCAGCAACCGAATTGTAGACTATGCGGACTGGAGGTTGAAACAGCAACTCATTTATTTTCACAATGCTCCTATGGTAGAGGTGTTGCAATCCATTGAAATGCAACAATTAACTCTTTGAGAGGGCTGAGAAAAAATGTGATGTTTTGGGGGTGAAGGGTTCAAAAGAAGAGTGGTCCACTGAATTTCTGCACTTTATCACAGTTGAGAGGAGAGAAGCATGAGAATCTTTCAGGGTAAGATCAGACCTGTAGTTGCACTTGAGAGAGCCATTTTGGCTGAATATAGATGGATGGTAGGGAAATAGTTTAGCTTTTGCTATAGCTAGTACTGTCTAGTTTTTATTTTTTGGTCTAATGGCTGAGAGTGAAGGCCAAAGTTGTATTTGTTTTACTTGATTTTAATGAAAATATTTCCATCAAAAAACATAATTTTTAATAGACATATGTTAGCATTGGGCCTGAAGTAGAGGACAGAAGAGTCATTTAGCCATATTCTGAAACTGGAAAAAGAGCTTGGAGCTAGCTAGCTTAGTTTACTGTATAAATACTAGTTCTTGGATTAGATTTGGTAGCTTTTGACTTGTAAATTCCGTGACTGGAATCTTTCTTCTCTCTTTCTGTTATTCTTTCTCTCCCAAACTTCCATTCTGTTGTAACCGAATTATCCATACCAGCTCAATTGAGCTGTGAATGACAAAATAACCATTTTTAGCTTCTCAGATCATCACATTTGGTATCAAAGCGGCGTTCTTCTGACCTGTCATGGCGGAGAAACGATTAAAGGCGATGGAATCTGAACTGGACGGCAAATTTCAGGAGCTTGCTCAGAAGCTAGGCGAAGATCTGTACAGCGCCATCGACACAAAGTTTGCAGCAATCAGTCAGGAGCTGGAGAGGAAGTCCGGCGAGCAGATCACTACGGCGATCGAAAAGGCGATGGCGGTTCAGACTCAGAAGCTGAAGGATATGATCGTCGAGGCAGTTCAAGGAAGGAGCACGCCGGCAAATACAGCAGTCGGAGGCAAGGCTATTCTCACCATGCCAGAAACGGTTACAAATCCGGCTGGAAACCGTGCATTTCCGATCATTCAACCGGCGGTTACTGCGCCAACACAGGGACGTCACGTGCCGATCATAGAACTGAATGATCATGGGGATAATGTCATTGATCGGGACTCAAGGATTGCGAGTGGTTTTCGTGCCAAAATTGAGTTACCTCACTTTTCTGGTGATAATCCTCAGGAATGGCTGAGAAGGTGCCATAAGTTCTTTGTGTATCACAAGATTAATGAGGAAAGGAAGGTGGAGACT
Source organism: Sherardia arvensis (assembly GCA_948330725.1). NCBI lineage: Eukaryota > Viridiplantae > Streptophyta > Magnoliopsida > Gentianales > Rubiaceae > Sherardia > Sherardia arvensis. Next base: position 21,726,041 of record OX415237.1, on the reverse strand, counting down.
GCTGAATTGTTCTTGGAAGGTAGAGCAGAAATCTGGTTCCAAACTGAGAAAATGTACAAAGAGTGTTGGTCTTGGAGGGAGTTTCATGAAGCTGTGATGGCTAGGTTCACAGATTTGGGGGAATTGGATGCAGTGGAGGCCTTCAACAAATTGTATCAAAGGGGATCAGTAAGAAGCTATCAAGAGCTGTTTGAGGACCTCAAAACACTGGTGCTAGGTAAGGATCCCAGACTTCCTGAGTCCTATTTTATTTCTAGCTTTATCAGTGGTCTTAAAGATGAACTTAAGCCAGCTGTTAAAATGTTTCAACCAAATACTCTTAAGGCTACTGTGCAATTAGCTTTGTTGCAAGAGAAAAACCTAGAAATGATGAGTAGGAAAGCTAGACCTCTAGTTTCTCCCAATGCACTTACCTTTGCCAAACCAGCTAGTCCCCAGCTAGGATCATCTTTTCCTAGACCTAACCAAGATAAAGGGAATTGGAAGCATCACCAAGAGAAGTTAGAAAAGCTTGTTAATCCTAGCAGTGCTGGAGGGTATAGAAGAATTTCTCCTCAAGAAATACAGTATAGGAGGGAAAATAATATTTGCTTTAAATGTGGTGATAAGTTCAGTCCTGGTCACAGTTGCAAGTTCAAACAGGTGACTATGATCAAGAGTTTTGAGGATGAGGAAGATGAGTCTGGTGAAGTTGTAGTAGTGGAATCTGAGGAGTTAGGTCCAATAATGGAAGAGGTAGATCATTTCACACTGAAATCTATTGGTCAGGGAAGCAGTAGGAAGAATACTATCTCTATTCATGGTTGGATGGGAGGTCAAAGGATCAAGATTCTTTTTGATACTGGCAGTGATGAGAGCTTTATAAATGTTATTCTGGTTCAACACATGAGGATGCAAGAGGTGCAGACCACTCCTTTCATAGTAGAGGTTGCTGATGGAGCTAGGGTGAGGGGAAACACTTTTAGTCCTCATATTCAATGGGAAATACAGTCTCACTTTTTCAAGTATGATCTGAGGGTTATGAAACTTGGAGATATGGATATGATCTTGGGTACTGATTTCATGGCTCTTTTCAGTCCCCTTATTTTTGACTTTGCATATAACTGTATCACCATGCATGATGACATTGGGGGCTGGACTTTCCGTGGAACTTCCAATGAGGCTGTGATGAAAATGGTGAGGGGACAGCATGCCAAATTATTGTCTGATCACAAAAGGAGAAGGCTGTGCCAGATGAGTATAATTCCATTGGGAAATGACAGTGAAGAAGAGTGTGAAGAGATACAATGCAATCAGGTGGGAAGCAAGAAAGGAACTGCAGCTCTGGTGGCTGTTTTTGACACTCTGACTCAGATTAATAAACTCCAGCTAGCCAAAACCATCCACAATCTTTTATTGAGGTATGAAATCCTTTTTGATGTTCCTAAATCTCTACCTCCACTTAGAGATATTGACCATCAAATTGTATTGAAACCAGATGCTGAAGCTGTCAAGTTAAGGCCTTACAGATGTCCTCATGCACATAAGGCTGAGATTGAGAACCAAGTCACTGAGATGCTGAATAACAAGGTCATTAGGCCTAGTACTAGCCCTTTTTCTTCCCCATTATTGCTTGTAAAGAAAAAAGATAATTCTTGGAGATTGTGCATTGATTACAGAAAGCTTAATGATAGTACTGTTAAGGATAAATTTCCCATTCCAATTATTGATGAATTATTGGATGAATTGCATGGAGCTACTATCTTTACAAAGTTGGATTTGAGGGCTAGTTATCATCAAATTAGGGTAAAAGAAGAAGATATCCCTAAAACAGCATTTCAAACTCACTCTGGCCATTATGAATTCCTTGTCATGCCATTTGGCTTAACAAATGCCCCAGCCACATTTCAATCCTTAATGAACACTATTTTTAGCAAGCAGCTCAGGAAATCTGTGCTTGTGTTCTTTGATGACATCCTAATATACAGCAAAACTCTCCAAGATCATGAACAACACCTGTCAGAAGTACTGGAATTACTGAAACAACATTCTTTATTTGCTAAGTTGTCAAAGTGTGAGATTGCCAAAACAAAAGTGGAATATCTGGGACATATTATTTCAGGAAATGGAGTAGAAATGGATGGTAAGAAAATTAAGTGTGTTAGAGAATGGCCTGTCCCTACTAATATCAAACAACTGAGAGGATTTATGGGGCTTGCTGGCTATTATAGGAGGTTTATAGCTAATTTTGGAACTATTTGCAGACCATTGCATGACCTTTTAAAGAAGGATTCTTTTCATTGGCAACAGTCAGCAGAAGATGCCTTTAATCAGTTGAAACTAGCTATCACTTCAGCTCCAGTCCTTAAAATGCCTGAATTTGATAAGGACTTTATTAATGAAACTGATGCCAGTGAGTTGGGAATGGGTGCAGTTCTGATGCAGGATCAACAGCCTATTGCTTTCTTGAGTAAAGCATTCTGCAACAAGAATAAAGGGTTATCTACCTATGAAAAAGAGTTGCTGGCCATTGTTATGACTGTTGACAAATGGAGACATTATTTGGTGGGTAGTCACTTCATTATCAGAACTGATCATCAGTCTTTAAAGTTCTTGATTGATCAGAAACTTAATCATGCTTTGCAGCATAAGTGGACTACTAAACTCCTTGGCCTCAGCTTTGAAATTCAGTATAAAAGAGGGGTAGAGAATAGAGCTGCAGATGCTTTGTCCAGACATCCAAATCATGAGCAAGATCAGATTTTAAGAATTACTGCTGTAACTTCTTTACAGCCAATGTGGATGGTGCAATTGGAAAATAGTTATTTGGATGATCCAGTCTCACAGGAACTAATTGCTAAACTAGCATTAGGAGATACTACACTAGAGGACTACAGTTATGTCAATGGTCTACTCAGAAAAGGTTCCAAAATTGTGGTGGGAACTACTGGTCAGATAAGACAGCAAATACTTGACACCATGCATGCATCAGCATTGGGAGGCCATTCTGGACAGTCTGCTACATTACAAAGGATCTTAGCTATATTTTTCTGGCCTAATATCAAGCAGGATGTCATACAATTCATTCAACATTGTGTGATATGCCAGAAAAATAAAAGTGAGCATTGCCACCCTCCTGGATTATTGCAACCTTTACCAATACCAACTCAGGCCTGGAAGCATATTTCTATGGACTTTATTGAAAAACTTCCAAATTCTAAAGGTATTGATACTGTTCTTGTTGTAATAGACAGAATGACCAAGTATGGACATTTTGTGGGACTATCTCATCCTTTCACTGCTCAGCTAGTTGCAGATAAATTCTTCTCAGACATTTTCAAATTATATGGCATGCCTGAATCCATTGTGTCTGACAGGGATAAGATTTTTCTCAGCCATTTTTGGAGAGAATTATTTGGAAAGTTAAATGTTACACTCAGCTATAGTTCTGCCTATCATCCTGAGTCTGATGGTCAGACTGAGAGGTTAAATCAAGTTCTGGAAACTTATCTCAGATGCTTCTGCTGGGATAAGCCTGATTCTTGGTCTACATGGTTAAGTGCAGCAGAATGGTGGTATAATACCAATCACCATTCCAGCTTGGGAATGACTCCCTATGAAGCTCTTTATGGTGTCAAACCATTGGCACTTCCTTTGGGTATACTCACTCAGTCTCTTTTCCCTGCTGTTGCTGATATGGCTGTTCAGAGAGACAAGGTTCACAATTTACTCCAAACTCATCTCCAGAAGGCTCAAGCTAGAATGAAGGTTTTTGCTGATGCTAAAAGAACTGAGAGGGAATTTGCTGAGGGGGATGGGGTCTACTTGAGGTTACAGAAGTACAGACAAACTTCACTCAGAGATCATGCACATATGAAGTTGGCTCCTAAATATTTTGGACCTTTCTTGAGCATCAAAAGAATTGGTTATGTGGCTTATAAACTTCAGTTACCTGCTCATTCTAAAATCCACCCTGTCTTCCATGTTTCTTTACTCAAAAAACATGTTGGTCCACCTCCTTCTGGTCCTGTATTATTACCACCTTCTGAAGTTGACAGTTCTAGCTCCATTACTCCAAAGAAAATTTTGCAGAGAAGATTGATCATGAGGGATTCCACCCCTGTTACACAGTGGTTGGTGGAGTGGCACAACTTACCTTTGGAAGATGCTTCTTGGGAAGACAGTACCACCATTTCATTGCAGTTTCCCTCATTTCAGACTTAAGATTTTGGACCACTTTTGAGTGCTGCAATTTCCAGCATTGTCTTACTATTCTGCAAGCTTGAGGACAAGCTTCTTTTTAAGGGAGTGGGAATGTCAGCATTGGGCCTGAAGTAGAGGACAGAAGAGTCATTTAGCCATATTCTGAAACTGGAAAAAGAGCTTGGAGCTAGTTAGCTTAGTTTACTGTATAAATACTAGTTCTTGGATTAGATTTGGTAGCTTTTGACTTGTAAATTCCGTGACTGGAATCTTTCTTCTCTCTTTCTGTTATTCTTTCTCTCCCAAACTTCCATTCTGTTGTAACCGAATTATCCATACCAGCTCAATTGAGCTGTGAATGACAAAATAACCATTTTTAGCTTCTCAGATCATCACAACACAACACGGGAATTATACTAATATAATAAGTCAAAAAAAAACAACAATCCACTGTCCAGGGTTCACCGTGTATCGTAGATACAAATGCTTCCAATCCGAACACGGCCATAACATCAAAGACTGGAGAATTTTACATAAAACTCCTACAGTAATTGCCAATCAAACCAAAATAACTACACATTTTCAACACAATGTCAACGCAAAAAAGTAATATTGCGAGGAGCCCTAGAAGCTAACTCTGAGTAGTTGTTGCTGGACAAAATTAAGCACAATCTCAAGCTGTCTGTAAGGCACCAATTAAGGGCACTTTTTGCAGGCAAGAATTTGAGCATCTCATCAGGACAAAAGGAGTAAATGGAGCAAATAAATTAAGAAGCAACTTCAGGAACCCGTTCTTGTGCATCGAGGACGGCTTCATCAGTGGATGCTGTTAATGGCTCTACTTGATCTGCTGGTGGCAGGTCCACATCCATCTGATTACCTGCTTCAGAGGCAGAATCCTTCTGATCCTTCATCTGCAAGGCACTGCCATTTCGTTCATCCACTATTAGCAAAGGCGTTTTGGCTGTAGGAGTCGAATTCAGTACTTTGATCATTTGTATGTCAACATTCATGTTAACATCTGCTGCCTGAGAAGTTGACGGTCCAAGGTCTTTCTCTTCTGTGCTCATTTCACCTATCTCGTATTCGGACAGAAGATCCATGAACTCATTGAGTAAACGTTGAACTTTTCTGTTCGTTGCCATGGCAGGAAGAATGTCGTCCTTGAGAAGCTTTTGTTTCTTCATCCCCTGTACAAATCACACAACATGCATGTTCACGCTATAGACAAAGTAGAACTTAATGAGAGTAGGCACACACAATAAGTATTTACTTAAGAAACATCTGTAGATAATATTCACTTTGAATTATATGCTCACAAAATAACTATATAAAATATATGAGTTGAAATTTATACAAGCAGGATTACTTGCATATTTAACAGTTAGTGGGATCAAATACACACTTAAGACCTTAAAAACGGTATTGTTTTCGTGGAAATTAGGTTTTACAAAAGCATTAGGGAACACAATTTGAAAAACCGGTAGAGATCATTTATAGTGGGAGAAAAAGGAAAGGAAAAAGCATCTTAGTGTCAGCTAATATTCCTCAAAGACCAAGAAAGACAGTTTTTGCACATCATCAAGCAACACTATCATACATCCTTAGCCAGATCAAAACACAATGAACGTGAACACACAATCGTATCTTTATGCATAATGAGATAGGGATGTAGAGGACTTACTAGTACAAATGGGTCCCATGATTGTTTCACATCGGTAGATCTATTTTCAGTCATTCCAGTGGGTGGCCCAAGAAAGCTTTCGCAAACCTCACGCAAGCGAGATTCATCAGCCTCCCTGAATATTGAGGAAGAACGTAAAAATACATACATAAACGTATCATCAACTAAGTAGCACTCAGTAAAACCATGGTTTGCTCCTCCTAAGAATTATAGCATAATGTTTTCTTCAAAAGAAACCCACCTAACATCTAGCAGTTACTCTATTACCATAAAGAACTATGCCTGCATAATTTCAAGCCAACCATAACAACCAGAAATTATGTACTTTAGATCTACAACAGGGGAAGTAACCAACTCAGCATGACTTTACAGTATGTATTCTTAGAACAATAATCCCTAGTACTTTCCCTATGTCCCATCTAAAGGTTCCCAATAAGACAATCCAAATGTTCAAGACACTTGTTGAACCATAAATAATCCGTTTGCACACAATTGATTAATTACACGTTAACAAAATCCCACAACAAACATGAAGGTTGATAATTTAAAATTACTTGAAGTCAACTACTCCCTCCATTCCACATGAAGAGTCCTGCTTCTATGACTAATATATATGAAGTTGCATATGCATTAAAAGTAAAAGCAAAATTGCATCAAGTATATCTCTAAGCCTGGGGGATAGAGTGAATAGCTCCATATTCCTAAGGCATACGAACCCCAATAAGACTAAAGATTTGAAAAGCACAAAAAAGACTAAAGATTTATATAACATGAACCCCAACAAGTCTTAGAAAATAACAGACCTTGCCAGGAAACGTATGTAGGCCAACAGGCACTGGCGATATTCATTTGCTGACTTCAATGCCAATGCTGAAGCAAGCTGAGTTTCTAAATGAGCACGTGTCTGAGCTCCATCATCTGTCACTCTGTACAGGATATCAACTATGAAAATGTATCGGAAAAAAGAAGGCTATAAAGAAATAATATTTTGTCATCATTTCACACTACTAAGTTTCTGATATCCGTGCAAAACAACAATAGCTCAATAATAAAATAATAAACTGTCATCATTATTATTAGATTATACATTGAAGTGGCAAGAATTTTTTGCAGTATATGGAATCAATAGTAGATACGACACATTTCAATATTTCGTTAACCATGAACACCAGCATAAGCACTATACTGGCATGCTGGAAAGAAGGCATTAAGCATGTGATGCTCCATCAGGAAAGGGTAATTTACCTGCTCCATCCTGGTTTCCTAGCTAGAAACTTCCTAACATCCACCTGCAGGGAAGCCAGCTCCCCACCATGAACAGATCCCAAGTTCCACGAGCTTGCAAAATTTGATGCTGGAAAACAATCATCAGCAACTCTCAGCCAACACATGAGACCAGTATCAAATAGATACGCGTGACGTGTACCCAAAACAACAAGAGGAAATCCAGATTTCGAAAACTTGGCAGATATCACTTTGATTGCCCCTGGAATCCGATTAAGAGAGATCCACCATTAGAAAGTACTAGAAATACCAACAGAAAAAAAACAAATATTGGAGAGCCTAGAATCCGAAAGTTATAAAATACACTGCCTCACCTGCATCTTTAGGAGTTGACTGAAGATCTAAAGAAACAAGTGATGCCAGAGAATCATTTAGAATACATTTCCTTTCAAACAGATCCCAGACATGCAACGATCCTTTTCTCGTAACCAGCAACAGTTTCCAAGCCTCATCACAATCAATGAAAACTGCTGCAGAACCCACCATCATCATAGGCATGGCCCGTCTCCCACACTTTGTGTAGACCTTCAAGTGCAAAATATATAATATAGCTTAGTAATAGAATAATGCACGCACTAAAAATATGCTATCGAATTTCAATATCATATAGTCGAGACTGGTGATACTGAAGCAAGCTCAATAAGCAGCTTTTTGTACGCATGTCTTGTTATTGAGCAAAAACTGCACTTTAAACAAATGCAGCTAGAAGATCGATGTATAACTCAATACACATACTTTCTGTAGTACTACATGGAGTCAGAGGGGGGGCACAAACAATTGATAGACAAAAAAAGAACGTGGTTGGAGAAACATCTCTTCAGAGATAGTGTTGCATTTAAAGCAATTTACCTCCTACTGAATCAAAAAATGGTAAGAACAGATTTTATAAACCTAAAATAAACAGGTGAATTTGATATTGACGCAGATGCCAAGCAAAGAAAGCAGCCAAGACACTTCATATCAAAAAGTAGAAGGAAAAGATCAATCAGTTGACTTTAGCTCACCTGCAGAGATCCATCTTCACACCCCACTGCCCAAAAATTGGAATTTCCTGCTAAAACAGTCACCTTCCCAGATATCCTGTCAGACCAGAGATTTTGAGTGCCTCTTGTGCAAACAATTTCTGTGTCTCTCATGACAGTTGTGGATCCAGTCCCAAGAATATCACTTATGGCATGTTCTCTTGGATGAGCTTCTAAGCACAGCGGTAAAGAATCTTCCCCTTCTTTCTTACTAAACACTCTTATTGAGATATTGTTCACAGGATTCAAGGAGCCATGATTTTGCAGAAGTCCCCTCTGCTCAATATTAATGCCTCCATTCTTCCCTGCAGACACAGGAACCTTCTCGATGACCAAGCTTTCACTTACAGAAGCCCTAGCACTAGCACTAGATGGCTCCTTGAAGTCGGAGATCCCAGTTGCTGTCTTCCTTACAGATGCCTCCTTAATGCCAGTTTCTACACGGACGATTCCATTTTCCTCGTTCCTTTGATCTGAAGACATAGCAAAATCTAAGGATTGGGAATGGGCTCTGCTAGATATGTTCTCTGACTGAACAGGCACTCCAACAGCTTCAGGAATTATCCTCTTACGGCCATCTGGGCGCCTATACTCTCTTTGTTTCACAGGGCTGGAAATGCGAGGGCCGGATTTAATTAAGCCATCACCAGTGGCTGCCTCACTTTTCTGCGCATCTGGAATTTGAGATTTAGGAGGTTTTGCTGCAAGCCCCGTGACAGGAGAAGACTTTCTGGATGTCTGCTTGCGTATACCTTGCTGAACTAATTTCTTGCTTGGGATTTGCTTTGAAACGGCAGCAGCAGCTTCAAGCTGCAACTGAGCAGGACTTTCAGCTAAGTTTACCTGTCGACCTCGAATATCTCCATACCTACTCTTTTTAAACTCATCTAGATCAGCATCTGTAATCCTCTGCCCAAAGTCATTCGCATCAAAGTTAAAAATAGCCACTGTCCCATCCAGAGAACAGGCAAATAAGGAATATCCATTTGGACTCCTACAAACAACAAGAATTTATAAAACATAGAAATACATGTCAGGTAAGAGTTTTTTAATTAAAAAAAAACTTAATCTTTAACATCTATGTAATCTAGAAGAAGTAGACTTCCTGGTAGAATGCCTACCATGATAAATCGACCACACTTTGAGAAAAAAAATGTTTTGCCACGAAAAGTGGTCGAGGGCTTGCTGTTGTCCACACAGTTATGGTGCGGTCCTGACTGCCTATTGCAATTACATTATAGGGCTGAGAATCTTTCCCTCCGGTCTTGGTAGAACCATTAGCCCAACCATTAGGTGAAACTTTTGAATCTTGGGAATTTGACACATTCCGCCTGAACATTGAATGATTGAACTTCACCACAATAATTGGAGCATTGTGGCCTAAGAAGTCGAATGTAGCTGACCATTCTCCTCGCTCAAGAACTGGAGCAGAATGCCTTGGCTTTTGAAAACCATGAGTGGTAGTAATAAAGTGCCCACAAGGTGACCACCCCAGCCGCCTAAAAAAGGTAGATCCCAGCTGAAAGGTACAAAGATAAAGAGGATATCAGTACATGATTAGGAAACAATATTTCAAATAATGAGTATCCATACATGTGAGATAACATATCAAACATAACACAAAAGCCAAAACGTTAACTAGATTCTATAACCAACGTGATAGAGCTGCATGATCAAATGTAATCAGTTTATTAGTACTATACAGATAGTGTACTGCCGAGGGGAGCATCATTCAATTATAATTATTACAAGCTCAGAAGCACACAACAATATGACTTATTAAGATTATTTTCTACTAAAGACAATGTCCCTATGACTAATATCCAACAGATATTTAAATTATACAAATCGAGAACCATAAAAATGAAACTGCAACACTGTGACTGTTTCCAATCACAAGTTTAAAAAACTGCAACAGTGTGCTGTGATACATGCATGTCAGTCAGTGTGTAAAATTTAGGCAGTCTTCGAACAATATTAGCTAACATTTTTTCATTTTAATTGTATGTTATCTGTAGACAACCAAAGATATATTTTGTATCTGGATCTTCCTTTTACATATCCTTCCCAGGCTTTGAAAGTATCGTGTAAAACAGGGCCACCAAAACATAAGAATCTAGATATATCAGTAATTAGTGTTAATTTGAGTCATTAAAGCAAACAAGTAAAATTAGATGAGTTGGACTAGGAACATACAGATTTTGCCCAATGACCATCAGTTCTATGAGCAAGGCTCCAATCACTTGTCCGCCAGATAATGACAGTTTTATCATCTGATTGACTGGCTATGAAGGAGCCAATGGGATCCCAAGCAACACCTTTGACCAGACTAGAGTGACCCCTCAGAACAGCAATACAGGTACCATTGTTCATATCCCAGATGTGAATAGTATTATCCAGACTTCCACTAGCCAATAATGAGTCATCTGGAGACCAATTAAGATCCACCTAATTCAATCAAGGAACAAGAGCAAACACCAGGTTAGACAGCATACAGATAGACCAGCAGCAAATACAAAATTAATAAGCAGGTATAGAAAGCTTTTCAGGGGGAAAAAGATCTAAGTCAAGGTATCTTCTCGATTTCCCAAAACACGGAATTAAGGTGCGAATAGCATGGACTTCTGACAGTGTACGTGAATCACACAAAATATAGAAGACATGTTTCTATTATTACCACGTCAGCTGTGTGTCCTCTCAAAGTCATGGAAACTTTCCAGTTCTCAACATCTGGTGGTTCTCCACTACCAAATTCAGTAGTTCCTTTACCAAGCTTCCGCTCATGAATCAAAATCACCTGATCATCAGATCCGGATGCAACAAATCGACCATGCTTTGCCCACCTAACACAATTCACAGAGCCAAAATGATCTCTGATAGTTGCAAGAAGTTTGGGCACCGTACCATCAGCATCTGAGCCCTCACCCACACTTTTCATATTCCAAATACGAACCTACAACCCGATTCCAGAAAAATATTAGCTCTAAAAATATTGCTTTATAATAATAAAAACAACACACTCAGGATGGAGATTTGTATCTCCCTGATATTGACACTAGTCTGAACTCATAGAAAATGAACCACGGGAACTTAATGATTATTATTGTTGACAGAAGATGTCCAGTAAACACAAACCAACTTGATCATAAGGACCCAAATAAGAGGAATTTTAATTTTGAGCAACATGTGAAGCACATTCTAAATGGCTCTCTTTACCCAAATCATCAAGTCAAACATAGTAAACACATCCATAGCATTTGAGAAGTTCTTTCTAACCAGACACGACTCAACAAAGAACAGTGGTAGAAAGTGCAATACGTTGAAACCACTCGAGGTTTAAATCTGGTGGCAAAAACATAAAGAAAAATCATGTGCAAACTACAACCTTGCTCCAGTAAACTGAACTTTGACTCTGAAACTACAAAAACTACAAAAAACAAAAATCAAACAGCCTTTACTTCACAATCACAATCCAACGGGGGACTTGGAGCGCTGACAAAGAAACCCCAAACGTAAACAATGCATTTTTTTAGGATAATTCAAGAATTGAGAAGTTTTTCCTTAAACCTGAATATTACATTAGGGAGACAGAATTTCAGATCGAATGGTAAAGCATGAGAAAAAAAACTCAGAAACATCATGAACAAACTACAACCTTTCTGAGTTAATTGAACTTCTACTATGCAACTCTAGAAAAGCAAAAAAAATAACACAAATCCAAAAGGTAGGTTTGAGCGTATAACAGAAATCCCAACTGTAAACAACACTTTTGTCGACGGCAATTAGAAATTAGTCCCATCCTCCAAAGTTGTGTTTTTTTTTTTTTTTTTTGAATTTTACATCCCGGAGGCGGAGACGGACTTTCAGCTCAAAACGAGAAAGAAGACGGTTACCTTGTAATCACCCCCTCCGGTGGCAAACCTTAGCCCACCAGGCTGAACATCAATAGAAAAAATCTGCATGCCATCATGCCTGATCCAACCCGGTTTGTCTGCCTTCATCCTTCTACTTCTACTTCTACTTCTACGAGCTAGAAAAGGGGGAAAGTAGCAGATGATTTAAAATTCTGTACATTGGAGAAAGAACCCTGAAACTAATTGCTAGTAGAGGGAAAAGGAAAACACACCTATGCACAAACCTAGGAAGACACTTTGAGAATGTAGGAGTAACTGTTGTTGTCTGGAGAAAACAAACAAAATGAAGGTTTAGGTTTTTATTCTTTTTCAAACTATTTTGTTTCCTATTTTTAGGGGCAATTTAACAGGATAAAAGGTCCATTTGACCCAATAAAAATTCAGAAGGTGTTTGTGGGCTTATTTGCAGGCTTATAAGCGATTTAAATAAGTAATAATAAAAAATTGAAGAAGTAATATTAAGAGATAGTCTTGTGAAAAACCGTCAATATTATAGAGGGGGATTAAATAGTAAAAGTATGGTTGAATAAAAACAAGTAAGTTCTAAATTGCAATTTAGGAAATTACTATTCACACGCACACTATTCATGACCCGATACTATTCACGGCCCAGTACTATTCATTCACGTGCGCACTATTCAAGGTCTGGTACTATTCATGCGCACTATTCACGACCTGTTACTATTCACGACCAATACTATTCATTTCACAGTACTATTTTAATACGTTTTATATTAAAATACTGAGGTTTTTAATTAAAACTATGTTGTTTGACTTTTTTTAAATGATGTACATTAAAACACATAGGTTGTTAATTAAAAGTATAATGTTTGATTTTCAATACTTATACATAAAATACTGATGTTTTTGATTGAAAATGTAATGTTTGATTTTTTTTAATATGATGTACATTAAAACAGGGAGGTTGTTAATAAAAAGTAGAATGTTTGATTTTAATAGATTGTAGATTCAAATACGGAGGTTGTTAATTGAAAGTATAATCTTTGACTTTTAATATGTTATACACTAAAACACGGAGGTTTTTTATTAAAATTAAAATGTTTGATTTTTATTAAATTGTAGTTAAATAGGGATGCTTTTTATTTAAAGTACTATGTTTGTTTTATGACAGGTTGTAAATTAAAATATGGAGACTTTTAATTAAAAGTACAATATTATGTTTTAAATTTACTGTAGATTAAAATACGGAAATTTTTAATTTAAAGTAGAATGTTTGAATTTTAAATATAGAGGTTTCATTTTAAAAGTAAAAAGATTTAAATTTTAATATTTTGTAGATAATAACTCAACGGATTAAAGGTGAAATTATAAGTTTTATGAATGTATTAAATATATAATATTTATATTCGTAAGAGTAAACTTGAGATGTGAACTGGTGTAGTGGTAAGGTCATTTTGACTATAAGCATGAGTCATGAGTTCAAATCCAGGAAGCAACGTTTTTGTGGGAATAATGTCGCGCGCGTGATTTTTAGCAGGGAGGGCAAGTTTTCAAAATTTGCAATTAAGTCCCTCCGTATTTTGCAAATAAGTACCTTCATATTTTTCTAGTTAAAAAATAGCATAGTCTAAATTATAGACGGTCTCTTTTGAGACTTTCTATAATATTAATTATGTATCATAAACTTTATTAAATTGAACTAGCTAAATATCATCGTGCGTTGAACGATATATTTTAATCTTTTTTTACGTAAATATTATGAACAAACTTATGAAGATGAGGATGAAGTGTGTTTAAAGAAAAACTCTTTGAGATAATTAACAAAATTATAGTGGCAAATTTCAAAAGATTATGAAATTGTCAATATATATCGTAATTGTCAGGTTATTCATCAAAGGTAATTATTATAAAATAATATATATTAAGATCAAAATGTAATAAATTTATTTAATATGAAATTAATAGATAAATATTTTTATAAGTATATATTTTATGGAAAAAATGATGATGTGTGATTTCTAAATTGATCATACGTACTGATGCTAAAAAGAAAACAAAAAGTGATATATGAAAATTATAGGCGCCGGAATACAGAATATTTCCATGCATATTCCATATATTGCACGTTCATGTTTTCCTTTTGTAGACGTGTTAATTAGCATGATGGACTGAAATTAGCGTGTAAATTATGATTTTATAGGTGGAATGAGTTGTATTTGTAAAAATAGCAGGCGGAAGCTATTGTATCATCATCGATGAAAAATGAAATAGTAAAAATAAAAAAGAAATATATAAAAATGGTAGGCACCGGAATATGGTGAACTTGTGGTGGTTATGTGGCGGCTTTAGTCAAAACTATGTAGTTTCATCTTTTTTAATGCTTTTTATTAATTTATTTATTTACCGGAGCAATAATTCTTCTAGTTCCCTTTATATTAATTGAATAAAAGTATGTTATGGGAATGTCTGAGAGCATCTCTAATGCAAGCGTCACTTTTGAGCGTCAATTGCTCCACATGGCACTTTTTAATTGGAGATGCAATATGATGTTCAGTTTTATAAAATTGCATGTCTCTTTTTACTTATATTTCTCCAATGCAAGTGTTAAATATGGACATTCAATGTGACATGGACTTTAAAAATAAATTAAAATTTTCCTCCCCTCCATTTGTACTTCATCGTTTCTACTCTTCTCCATCTGTTTTCAAGTTTCATCCGTTTCTACTCTTCTCCATCTGTTTTCAAGTTTCATCCATTTAGAGTTGGGGCTTTCCCATTCCCGCCTCCAGGCCCTCCAGCCAATTTCTTCCATATCCATCATAGCAATTTCTTATAGTTCTTTTTATATGATTTCAAAATAAATTTGCTCCGTGTAATTACTATATTGTTTTCAGTTGAACAACATTAGTCCAGCTTTTAACAATTACAAATTTACAAAAACTATGGAAAACCTTCAAGTCTTCCACTCCGCCTCTGAGCTTGTAATAATTGTACAGAACATTGTATTGCATATGCAAATCAAGTGGAGTTTATAAATTTTGTATTTTTTGAGGCACATAAAGCTCAAAGCTTCACTAGTTCATAGCCTTTCAACAAAATTCTCTTGCAAAAATGTATAAAACTCTTCAGCAACAAGGCTGGGGCACTCTTCATAGGGAAGTAAGGCGCCCTGTAACTCGACAAACTTGCTCACTCCTTTTGCTCCTCTGGGAGCTTCCATCTCAGCTTTTGACCTCTTGAGAGCACCTGTAGTCGACATCACCATAACAGGAAGCCCACCTTCCAGTTTTGCAAAGAGCTCTATAAACTCCTCTTGGGTTTTCACAGGATCCAGCAAACCGGTCAGGAAAGCAGTCGGGGCTATGAAAGATACTGTGAATTCGTACAACTTATATATCGTATCAAGGTCAATAATTTAGTATGTGTGGATTGAAGATAAAACAGATAATACAACAGTTTACTGAGAGCTACCATAAACCAAAAGGCATACCAAAAACACTTTCCAGGATACGACATAGAGAGGACAATAAGCAAGATGGTGCGACATTCATGATATATCACATTAAACTAAACTAACATTTGATCATAGCAATGAAAAGTCAATAGACTCTGATAATATATGTTGTAAGCCTAGAACTAGTACAACCATAACTTATAACATGTAGTATCAAAGTTAATAGAATACTGGTTCAAGGCTTAAAATCATACACAGAATACCTGAACAGCCATATGATTAAGCAGATAAATTTTGAAAAGTACGGTGAAAGTTTACCTTGATTCCATGCTAGAATCTCTTCCAAAGACAATAGGAAGTGGACCAGCCCAGGTTGGTGCGATGGCAGCAATGGCACTTGGCAACAACAACAAAACAGCAGCTACAACTCAACAGCAGTAGCAACAACCAAAAAAACAGCAACCAAATTCATAAAAGCAGCAACAGAAGTAGAGAAACAGCAACAGCAGAAAACAACATAGCCGGAAACCAACACAAGTAACAAATACACAGCAATAACAGTCCAGCATCAGTAGAAAAAAAAATAGCAGCAGTGGAAGACAGACATAGCTCCAAACTAGGAGAAACAACAGCAACAGCTATGACTAGGCAGAGGTGGTGGTGGTTTGAGGCTGGAAATCTGATTGAAGGTGGTGGGTTTACTGGTGGCCGACGGTGATGACTGCGTAGAGGTGGTGGTGGTGACTGCGGTAATGGATGGCGGTGTTCCGGTGGTTTTAGACTATTATATGGGGTTAACAATATTGTTGGCAACCCATCAATGAACCTAACACCGACAGAGTGACAGTCCCAACGGTGACGGAGCATATTGCGCCTTGGGACACAGACATAGGGGTTTCGTGAAATTAGATCCGTCAAGACTTCTGCATCATTGTTGTCGCCTCAGTAGTAAAATCAAAACATGAATTATAAAAAAATCAAAAACCCAATATAAACATCGAATCCGTACCTAACAGCGTGGCGGCGTCATCGAGCCCAATGGTATCCACTCCTTCCCGGTTATACAAGCTGATAAAGCTACACAAAAACCAAAACCCCATCAAAAACAATCCCAAATCAACATGAGAAATCAAAAAAGGCTCCTACTTTGAGTACAGGAGGCCAAGCGACTTCATCTTTCGGCAGTAGGTGGGTTCAGTTCCGCCGCGCTCCTTCGAAGAATTCATTGGGGCGGCGAGATAAGGTGAATGGAGCTTGTGAGTGTGTGTGAATTTGCAGAGTGGAGGGACCGTTAACAGGGGCGGATCCAGGATTTTACCTACAACGGGGCCGGACTAATCACAAAAATTTGAGTTCAATAGAACTAATGAAATGATAAACATTACGTTGTAGCAAAATATTTTATTTATAAATAAAAGAATCATCCATATAAACTACTAACTATTATTAAAGAAAATATATTTTATTTGAATCTCACTCTTCTCTCTTTTATTTGGTCTAATATACAAAAAAAATTGAAGAATACAACAAAAAGTTCAAATATCTCAAACGCCAAATTATTTAAATTATAATTATTGTCAAGTTTTTGTCTCTATTCTTGATATACCATATATTTATACTATCTTATAATTATTCAAATTCCAATAAAAATCAAATTACAAAATTCAAATCCCAATGGTATTAGTATGTCTTATTTTTGTCTCTATTCTTGATATACCATATATTTATACTATCTTATAATTATTCAAATTCCAATGAAAATCAAATTACAAAATTCAAATTCCAATGGCATTAGTATGTCTTATTGCTGATATTTTTATATGATTAAGAAAATATTACTAATATGATATGTTATAATTATTATGAATATAAAAACAAAAATAAAATACTAATAAATGTGTGGTCCCAACTCAAGATCCACTACTTCTATTAAAAATCTAATTTTAGTAAATTTTTTAACACTAAACAATAGTATATAAATGCTATTTCTTAGCAAAATTATGGGGTGGGCCCGGCCCCTTTTGACCCTCCCCATAATCCGCCCCTGACCGTTAAGAAGGAGGAGGAAAGGAGAGTTTGCTGCGCCATGTACCATCCGCCGACAACGAACAAGATCACAATTAACTATTTTTCCACCATCGGAATCTCGTCGAGGAACGACAAGGCGGCGATTTGGAGGCCTGATGGGAGGATGGAAAAGAGTGTGGGAGATGGAGAAGGGAAGCAGATGGATTGGTGGCTGAGTCAGCAGAGAGAGCTGCAAATCAAGCCTCTAAGACCAAGTCCAACAGCTTTGCTATAATACCAAATTTGCTCAAATATGGAGAATTTGATCTTTTTTTGAACTCAAACAGATTCTCCATCCCATTCTCCATAATAGGAAAATTGAAGAGAGAAGGTTTGCTTCTTCAAATTTAGAGAATGAGGGAGAAGATTTGGAGAACCAAAATTTAATGCTATCTGCATTGTTATTTGTTATTTCACTCATTAATTGTTTCTCTTCAATAATTTTAAATGATAATATCTTAAAGTGTTAAAAGCTCATGTACCCCCCAAGTTTATAAGAAAGTGTCAATGTACCCCCGAGTAATTCAAAAGTGCTGATGTACCCATATTATTATATTGAATAAAGAAGTGTACCTCTAAAGCCCATTTTCAACACCATTTTAAATTAAAAGACAAATTTACCCTCACTTGTTGGATTTTTTTTCCCTTGACCCAAATGCTCATGGACACGAAAAAAATTCAAGAAATCAATATCACTGAATTACAAAATAAATGCACAATATTATTGAAAGGGGCAATTCTAGATGCAGTCCATATTTTGCTTATTTTATAGTCCAAAAAAATACGTCTTTGATATATATGATATGATCAATAATTAAGTATATCGGACATGTGCATCATATATATATATATATATTACTTCTATTGCATACACTTGCAAATCAGTTATATATCATAATTATTGTATATATGATTATATAACAAAAATACGGACTGCAAATAAGCAAAAACAGACTAAATCTAGCAGGCCAGTATTGAAAAAAGTTAACATTTTTATCCAAAAACTCAACAAACTGAAAACATTGGTGAAGTTATCATAATCTCGCCGCCTTGAGCTAGTCACGCTAATTATTACTGGGTGTGGCGGTTTCGGTCCCCCGGCTCACACTAATTTCTGGGCACGGTGGTTTTGGTCCCCTCGACTTCAAACGCTTTCATCCGATAAAGTAACGGTGACTGGTGGTATGGATTTGGATTGCCTTTTTTAACTGGGTGTGAATATAAAAAGGGAAGCGAGAATTAGATGAATAATTAGGTAGGGGAATCATTCATTGATTTGGTTGGGGCATTTTCGTCATAAATTTTTTCTTTTTTACCATTAAATAATAATGAGGGTATTCTTGTCATTTTACACTTTGCAAAAGAAAATTCTGCCCAAATTATATATTTGAGGGTATAGTAGCACTTTTAAAAAACTCAGGGGTACATTAGCCCTTTTTTAAATACTTGGGGGTATAACAGCACTTTTTTCTATCTTAAAATAATTACGATAAAATTTTATGAAAAATACATATTCTAAAAATATGCATGAAGACGATCGTAACAAGATCTCATATGACTATTTTTACATGTACATATCTATTGATATTTAATAATCAAATATAATCTATTTTCCAATATAAATTTACTAAATTTTAAGGTTATAAATATATTTATTTTGACGTTTTATATAAGTCATAACGTTTAAATTTAAATTTTTTACTAAATATTTTATTTCTTATGGTTGAAAATAATAACTTGTAACAAAAAATTGAAAAGAGATGAGTCTAATTATTCATAATACATTACAAAAATAGTTATATTGTAACTCAGGATGTGTTATTTTTATAAAATGTAATTTTATCATTTTATAAGTTAGAGTAAGTAATATTTCAAATATGAAATATTATTGTAATATGTATTTTAAGTTAATTATTTATTTGTTCATCATTATTTGGACTTATTGAATATATGATCAAAAAATAGAAAACAATAGGATAAATGTATAGTAATAAATGTCAATAAATTATAGGGAATGGAAAATGGAGAAACTGTTGGAGTTGAGGTAAAAAAATATGGGGAATATGGGATTTGCTTCCCTATTATGGAGAATGTGAGTAGATAATTTGTTGGACTTGCTCTAAATTTGGAGGGTCAATTTGACAGCCGTAGAAAATAGGTTATACACGTCATATTGAGTGCCTAAACTGATGCACGCGTTGGAGAGTATTTTTTAGTTGGGTTTCATTTAATCTGACGTGTCTATAGAGTTTTTTTAAATGGAAAGTAGCATTGGAGATGCTCTGACTGATTTTTGGTACTTAAAACTTTATTCTGATTAAATTACGGAGAATTTATTAGATTCAACTACAAGTATAGTTGTTTTTGCGTTTTTTGCGGATCGTCAACTAAAGCTTTTAAAAGAAGATTTTCAAATGTTCGGGACTAAATGGTGACTCTGGATCTACAACTCACCTCCATAAACTTGGTTGAGGACGTTATACTTAAAAAAATCTAATCATACCACTCTTATGTGTGAAATTGGGGAAGTTATATTAGACACCCCAAATCTATCAAAAGTTATAAATTGGTAAAATTTTACATCACAATACCTTGGATAAAAAGTTGAGGACAAAATCTCTGATGTATGGAGGACGCTGGCGGTCGACGAGTGTAAAAACTAATTCCCAAACTAATTTTCATTAGAATTTACCAAAGTATTTATACTACATACATGAGTGTAATAATAATTACCAAAACTATCTAAACCCTAAGGACATAACTGCAATATACAATAAATACAATAAACACAAACAAAACCCTAATCGGATTTTTCTTCTATTGTCACACCCCCCCTCAAGCGAAGCGTCAGATTGATGGAGACGCAAAGCTTGGACCGGAAAAAGTCAAACAAGGCACGATTGAGACCCTTGGTAAAAATATCTGCCACCTGCAGAGATGTAGGAACATGACCAACACGAAACTTGCCTCCAGCAACCAGCTCCCGCACAAAATGATAATCAATATCAATATGCTTAGCCCTCTTATGTGCAACATGATTCTCCGCCAAAAAGATAGCACTGTTATTGTCACAGAGAAGTAAATGAGAACCTTGCAGAGGAAAACGCAGATCACAAAGAAGATGCATAAGCCAGACAACTTCCGAAGCTGTATTGGCCAAAGCACGATACTCCGACTCCGAACTCGATCTAGAAATAGTAGGTTGTTTCTTAGCACTCCAAGCAACCAGATTTCCACCCAGAAAAACAGCATATCCATATGTAGATCGCCGAATCTCTAAACACCGAGCCCAGTCCGCATCCGAGTAAGCAAGTACCTCCGAAACACCACCAGCAGAAAAGGTCAAACCACAATGTTGTGTACCAAGAACATACCGAAGTATCCGAGTCACTGCCGAGAAGTGATCATCACGAGGATCCTGAAGAAACTGACTCACTGAGTTAACTGCAAACGACAAATCCGGACGAGTGATAGTCAGATACTGAAGAGCTCCAACTAGTGAACGATACAACTTGGGATTATGAAAAGGACCACTCGTGCTGCTATGAAGCTGAGACAAAGGTAAAAATGGAGTGGAAACAGGTGTAGCATCCAACATTCCAGCTCGTTGAAGTATGTCTCTAGCATACTTGGCCTGCCCCAAAAACAAACCAGTGGAGGTTGGAGTCACTTCCAGACCAAGAAAATAGCTAAGAGAGCCAAGATCCTTGACCGAGAATTCACGATCAGCTCGGGCAATGAATTGGCGAATAGCTGTACTGTTGTTCCCTGTGAGAATGATATCATCAACGTAGACAAGCAGGTAGAGAATAACATCATCACGAGTGAACACAAACAAAGACGGAACCGAGAGACTCCCGACAAAACCAATATCCCGAACAAACGCATTGAACCTGTCAAACCATGCCCTGGGAGCCTGTTTCAGACCATAGATCGCCTTCCGAGGGAGACACACATGATGAGGACGAGCTGGATCCTGATAACCCGCTGGCTGGGCCATATAAATTGGAGTATCAAGAATGCCATTGAGAAAAGCATTCTTGACATCCAACTGATGAAGCGGCCAGTTCCTCATGGTGGCAATGGCAAGAACAGTGCGAACAGTGCCAGCCTTGACCACCGGACTAAAGGTGTGATCAAAATCAAAACCCGGAATCTGAGAAAAACCCTGAGCAACCAGACGAGCCTTGTAGCGATCAATGGAACCATCCTGTCGATACTTGAGGCGATAGACCCATTTAGAGCCAACAACATTAACCTGTGGAGGACACGGAACCAGATCCCACGTGTGCTGATGACGAAGTGCAGCAATCTCCTCATCCATAGCAGCTACCCATCGAGAGTCCTTTGCAGCAGTACGATAAGTTCGAGGTTCCGTCTGAGCAACCAGCTCAGCAACCAGTCCAGTGACAACAAAGTCGGGTCCAAGATCGCGAGGCACACGTGTCCCATCCTAATGACGAGTGACCATCCTATGAGCCAGAGGAGCAGGAGGAGTCGAAGCTGAAGGTGAGGATGCAGGAGCCGAGAACTCAGGCGATGACACCGAAGGTGTAGGCGAATGAGGAGGAGTAACAGGTTCATAAACGGTAACAGGATCATCCAAAACAGCCGTAGGTGGCACTGGCTCAGAAGAAACAGGAGGCTCAGGACACACAAAGCAAGGAGCAGATGACACCGCTGGAGAAGACCCAACAGAAGACCCAACAAAAGGTACATCCAAGTCAGAAGTGGAAGGATCCAAGAATGACGAGACATCCAGTGAAATAAACTGAGCCTCCGAAGTAGTACTAGAGAAAGGAAAATGAGTCTCATCAAATCTGGCATGGCGAGTCATATAAACACGACCGGTAGCTGCATCCAAGCACTTAAACCCCTTGTACTGTGCACTGTATCCTAGAAAAACACATGGAAGACTACGAGGCGCCAGCTTATGAGCTGCTGTAGGACGAACATATGGAAATACTCGACAACCAAAAGGATGAAAGTTGGAGTATTCTGGTGAGCGACCAAACAAAACCTCAAAAGGGGATATATTACCTAGAACAGGAGTAGGCAGACGATTAATGTTGAAAACCGCAGTGCTGAACGCATCATCCCAGTGGGAAAGAGGTAAGTGTGAGTGAAACAGCATGGATAGCCCCATCTCCATAATATGTCTGTGCTTCCGTTCAGCTCGACCATTCTGCTCTGGCGTGTAAGGACAAGACATCTGATGATGAATGCCTCGAGTGCTAAAGTGAGTCTGTAATCGATTGTTGGTAAACTCAGTTCCACCATCGCTCTGAAAGACTTTGATTCTTGAAGAAAACTGATTCTCAACAAACGCCTCAAACTGGATATATATATCAACAAAATCTGACTTCCGACGTAAGGGATAAAACCAAGTAAAACGCGAGTGATCATCCACAAACACAGCATAATGAGCAAAGCCATTACCAGATGAAACAGGAGAAGGTCCCCACAAATCACAATGAATTAAATCAAGAACGTGAGCAGCACGCTTAGAATTCTCAACAAAAGATAATCTCTGTCCCTTAGTCATAACACAAGACTCACAAGCACCGGGTCTAGGGAGCAAAGAAGTAAGTGACAAACAACCAGTCTTATTCAAAAGGGAAATAACACTAGGGGACACATGTCCTAGACGAGCATGCCAAGTCTCAAACGATGCTCTATTCTTATTCTTCACCACAAATGACAGCAATGCCTCCTCACCACGCTCCAAAACATAGAGACCATCCTCACATCTGCCCCGACCCAGAATTGCCCTGGTGGCCTTGTGCTGAATAAGAAAACACTGATCATCAAATGCAATAACAACACCAAGTGCCCTGGTTAGCTTACTGATACTCAACAAGTTCTTAGTAATAGCAGGCACAACCAACACATCAGATAAATGCAAAGAAGGATTAACACGAGCATCACCAATACCAGTAATAGAAATATTCGCACCATTACCAACAGAGACAAGAGTGTTACCGTTATAAGGCGTGATGCTGGACAAGTTCGATGTAGAGGAGCTCATGTGATTCGTGCTTCCAGAGTCCATGTACCAATCCGGAGTAGTAGAGGATGAAGCAACAAAAGAGGGCTGATACTGAGTAGAACCCTGAGTTGGATATGTCAAGTATTGCTGGGGCTGCTGAGGAGAATACATGACATACTACGGCGCTGGTTGCTGAGGTACTGCATATGGTTGCATATGGACAAGATTAGCCTGAGGAGGCCGCGGAATTTGACCTGGCTGAGCAACAAAAGGCAGAAACTGAGGCTGAGCATATGGCTGGACATAAGGCTGAGCATAGGGCTGAACATAGGGCTGGGATTTCTGAGAAGCCGGACGAGAAGTGGACGACAGACACTGTTTGGACACATGACCATAACCCTCACAGGTATAACACTGAATCGGACCACCACGACCACGCCCAGAGCCCCCCGAAGAACCTGCCGCACGCCGCTGACCAGACCGGCCAGCACCGGCGGCGCGTGGGGCCCACACGCCACCCCCACGCGCGTCTTCCGCCGGCGCGTGTGGCCACGCGCCGCCTGCTGCTGGGTCGGCGGCGGCGGCAGTGGATCCCTGCTGTTCTGAGCTTGCCATGAAAACTGCCGGTGTTGGATTTGGACCAGCATAACCCCTTAAATTGGCCAAAAACGCTTCATGAGCTTGCGCCTCATCAACAACCTGCTGATACAAGGGGGCAGGATCTCTAGAGGCAATAAGGGCACTAAAGGAACTAAATTCAAGTCCCAGAGCATTCAAAAACCATATCAACTTCTCCCGGTTATCAACCGGATCACCCATAGCATTCAACTTTTCAAAAATTGACATAAAAGTAAGATGAAGCTCATGAACAGTACCCGATTTCTTGATTGCGGCAGCCTGTTGACGGAGACTGAACTTGGCAACCGCAGATCCATG
This sequence comes from Sherardia arvensis, assembly GCA_948330725.1. Classification (NCBI taxonomy): domain Eukaryota; kingdom Viridiplantae; phylum Streptophyta; class Magnoliopsida; order Gentianales; family Rubiaceae; genus Sherardia; species Sherardia arvensis. The sequence continues at coordinate 21,701,548 of OX415237.1, read as the reverse complement.
CTGGTAGGCCTTCGCAAAGGCATCCCACATCGCCTTGGCAGTGTAACACTGGGAGGCTTCATTCTTCGCTTATGGGGTAAGCGAGGAGTACAAAACACCACAAATCGCCTGATCATCATCCATTCAGGCATCATACGCCACCTTGGCAGCATCATAGGCCTCCTTGGCCTTCAACATAGCAGAATCATCCGGAGAAACGGTGGAGGAGGACGGTGGCACAGGCACCGGAAGTTCAGGACAGGGAGAGGAGCCATCAAGATGGCCAAACAAACCTTGACGACGAAGAACATACTGGACATGTTGCTTCCACTGCAGATACGTAGTAACATCAAGCTTAGTATCAAGCATATGAATCATCGTGTTGATGGACAACTTCTCATGACGTCCACTAGAAGCCATCGTAGAGTAGAAAAATTACAGAAAGCAAGGATTTTGATGAGTGGGGAGAGGCAGAAATTATTGCCGGCCAAGAGAGAGGATTTGCGGCGGCCGAGAGAGAGAGAAAAGAAAAGAGGGGAGGGTTTAGAGGATCGTAAAGGCTGCTGATACCATGTAAAGACTAATTCCCAAACTAATTTTCATTAGGATTTACCAAAGTATTTATACTACATACATGGGTGTGATAATAATTATCAAAACTATCTAAACCCTAAGGACATAACTGCAATATACAATAAATACAATAAACACAAACAAAACCCTAATCAGATTCTTCTTCTATCACAACGAGGCTTGCTCACGAACTGACCTGCAAAACAAAGTCTCGGGTGTCCCGAGGGTAGACACTCCGACGCTCAAGTTAGTATAAGGCGTAAGGCGTATTTTATGTAGTATGAGATAGAGAGGTTTACCAAACTTTCGGGATTTATATGGTTACAATCCGTAGATCACCAAGATATGTATTTATGGTAGTAATACAACTCTTATCAGTCTTATGGGAATAGTAGTTGTATTACCATGTATAGAAGAAGTATATTTCGGTCATGGTTGTAATACCATGTTTAGGAGGATGTATATTCCTTGTACACATTCACAATATACGCATTCCTTGTAAGGATTAGGATTGATGGACCCGTGGATCCATCCTCCACGTAAATAGAGCCCACGACCCTTCTCGGGCCCTCGTCCGAGTATGAATGAGGCCCGAATACGAACCATGGACTTATCAGTAGCCCCAAGGTAGATTTTCAGAACTTAGAGTGCTCCTCGATCGTTGAAGGAGAGGCTTGCTTCTCGAGAGAAAATTGAATTTTGGTATATGTTCTTAAAATATGGTATTCAATTCTCTATCATTTTACAATTTTCTAAAACTTTTCAGAAATCAATTCACAGACATAAATTAAGAGTTTAAACATATGGAAAGTTAAAGCCTATTGTCGATTTCCTCGAAAAAGAAAATGAAAAACTTATAAGCGAATGATATTCGTGTCAATCAATAGAATCATGCACCGAATGTATCTTAAGATAAACATTGTCAATCATGCACACAAAATCATGTACCATCATATAAGCAATTCTTTTGGCAATCTAAGCTTTTTCTATGGATCAACATTGTTGATATCATTTTTTGGGTGGTAAAACTGTGCTTCGATCTTGTTTACTCGATCACTAACCTGCTCACCAAAGTTTATTGATATAACAATGCCTATTACTCCACAACATCCGAGACCCTGCTGGCGGAAGTATCTGATTTGGGGGATAAATGTTTAATAATTTTCAATATAGTCCTTAATCTTTCGTGCTATTTAAACGTAATATAAATAAAATCTCATGTTATTATAAGACCCATATAATATGTAATTAAGTTAAACTCATCAAAATATGTGATTAAATATTATTATTCATTATTGATAATGATGTGCGACGCAACCAACCTAGTGTCTTATAATGCTTGTGTTATGTTTCGGCTCCTATTGAGTTATTGAGATACTGGTCTGCTAGATGCAGTCCGCATTTTGCTTATTTGCAATTTGTATTTTTATTGTAAAATCATATATACAATCATTTTGATATATAACCAATATGCAATTGTATGTAATAGAACAATAGAAGTAATATATATGATATATATGTCTGATATATAGAATTATGGACTATATCGTATATATCGAAAACGTATTTTTTTATTTTTTTGGACTGCAAATAAGCAAAATACGGCATGCACCTAACATATGCTCCTTTAGATATGATGATAATTAATCATAATTATTAAAGCTAAAAACTTGATCCTACACATTATTTCTATTAATATTACTTATGGAAGATAATAATTGATGTTATATGTTGTCTTTATTTTTATGTCTACAGATAATGACTGATATTCCATATGTAAAAACGAATAAAAAATCAATTAAATTACGAGAGCCTTCAAAGAATATAATTAAATAAGTCATGTATCGCGACACAATTAATCCAATAAAAGTAATATATATATATAATAAATATGTCAGATATAAATAAATATGAACCAAAACATATATTTTAAAGATATATTTTATATTGTACCTTTCAAAAAAAAAGAAGATATATTTTAAATTGTAAATAAATAAAATAGGGTATTTATATCAGAATACCTTTTTCTTTCATCAATATGCTTATTTCGTTCTAAACAAAAGTGAAACAAAAAATGCTACCAGAACCTGAAAAGCAGTTATAACGGGAACCGAACGCACCATGACTTTCCAGCCCGCTTTAGCAGGACTCAAATGTATCCAACGTTTCCATATTCCGGCGAGAGCCCTTTGTTGCCGCGAGTACCAATGTGTAGCCCTCGATTCGGATATAAGTGACGGAACTCGGGATTCTGCCGCTGTGCACCAGCCGTTCGACGAAATGCCCGAGAGGGATGATAATCGTCTGCTCTTTGAATACTCTCGCAACGAACGTAACTCAGAGGCCTTAAATCATTTCAAATGCATGCATCGTTCAGGTGCTTGGATTGACGGGTCAACCCTTTCTTGTGTGTTGAAGGTCTGCGGATGCTTATTTGATGTCTTTGCCGGAAGACAAGTTCATTGCTCGTGCCTTAAATCTGGGCTGTTTTCTGATGTCAGCGTTGGCACTTCACTCGTTGATATGTACATTAAGACGAAGAATATCTGCAATGCTGAGCGCGTGTTTGATGAGATGGAGGAGAAGAATGTGGTGTCGTGGACCTCGCTGCTCACGGGTTTTGCCAATAGTAAGATGATTGGGAGAGCATTGGAGACTTTTACAATGATGTGGGGGCATGGAATCAAACCCAACCCTTATACTTTCTCCACAATTCTTGGAGCTTTAGCTAGTCATGGTAGCATCGATAAGGGAGCTCAGGTCCATGCAGTTATTGTTAAGTATGGTTTTGATTCTACTGTCTTTGTGGCAAATTCGTTGATAAACATGTATTCGAAATCTCGGATGTCTAGAGAGGCTAGTGCTGTTTTTCATGGTTTGGAGAATCGAAATGCTATCTCGTGGAATGGGATGATTGCTGGTCTTGTGACCAACGGGAATGATATGGAAGCTGTTGATCTCTTCTGTCAGATGAGGCTTGCTGGTGTGAAGCTCACGCAGATGACTTTTGTGACAGCCATTAAGCTATGTGCAAACATGAAAATGTTGACCCTGGCTAAACAGCTTCATTCACAGGTTGTTCGCCTTGGATTTGAGTTTGACCCAAATATTAGAACAGCTCTCATGGTATCCTACACTAAGTGTAAGCAGATGGACGATGCCATCCGAATATTCAGCGTTATGCATGACCAAAATGTGGTGTCTTGGACTGCAATGATAAGCGGGTACATTCAGAACAGAGGGAAGAATGAAGCAGTGGGGCTCTTTCTTGAAATGAAAAGGGAAGGTGTTACGCCAAATGATTTCACCTATTCCATCATCCTATCTGCGCATCCTAAGATTTCTCCATCTCAAGTTCATGCAGAAGTCATAAAATCCAACTATGAGGCCTCGCCAACGGTAGGAACGGCGTTACTAGATGCTTATGTCAAACTAAAATATCTTAAGGAGGCTGCACAAGTATTTTCCATAGTCAGAGAGAAGGATATCGTGACATGGTCTGCAATGTTGGCCGGTTATGCACAAGCAGAAGACACAGAAGGGGCTATAAATGCTTTCCAGCAATTAGCAAGGGAGGGAGGTATCAGACCAAATGAATACACTTTTTCTAGTGTCATTGATGCATGTAATTCGCCCACAACAGCAGGAGAACAAGGGAAACAGTTTCATGCTAGCTCTATAAAATCAGGTTACAGTAATGCTTTATGTGTGAGCAGCGCTCTCGTGACAATGTATGCAAAAAGAGGAAACATAGACAGTGCGAATGCAGTTTTTAAGAGGCAGAAGGAGAGGGATTTAGTGTCGTGGAACTCGATGATCACAGGATATGCGCAGCATGGTTATGGGAATAAGGCCCTTATGGTTTTTGAGGAACTGAGGAAGCAAAAGTTAGAATTGGACAGTGTAACATTTGTAGGTGTTATCTCTGCATGTACTCATGTTGGACTTGTGGACGAGGGTGTTAAGTATTTCGACATGATGGTTAAAGATCTCCGAATTCCACCAACTATGGAGATATATTCCTGCATGGTTGACTTGTATAGTCGGGCTGGAATGCTAGACAAGGCCATGAACCTCATTAATGGCATGCCGTTTCCTGCTGGTGCAACCGTGTGGCGTACACTTCTAGCAGCTTGTCGAGTTCATCGTAATATAGAGATAGGGAAAATTTCAGCTACAAAACTCATCTCCCTTGAACCACATGACTCATCAGGATATGTCCTCCTTTCCAACCTGTATGCTGTGACTAACAAGTGGAAAGAGAGAGCAAAAGTAAGAAAGCTCATGGATGTGAGGAAAGTTAAAAAGGAGGCTGGCTATAGCTGGATTGAGGTTAAGAACAAGACATTCTCATTCCTGGCAGGTGATCTTTCACATCCCCAATCAGATCAGATTTATCAGAAACTCGATGAGTTATGCGTTCAGTTGAGGGATAAAGGATACAGACCAGACACTAACTCAGTCCTCCATGATGTCGAGGATGAGCATAAAGAAACCATTCTTTCACAACACAGTGAAAGGCTGGCCATAGCTTTTGGATTGATTGCCACCCCTCCTGATACTAAGATTCACATCTTCAAAAATCTTAGAGTTTGCGGCGACTGCCATACGGTGATTAAGATGATATCAGAGATTGAAGGGAGAGAAATTATTGTTAGGGATTCAAATAGGTTTCACCACTTCAAAGGAGGGATGTGCTCCTGTGGAGACTTTTGGTAATGTACTAATGGGAAAGATTAAAGTGCAAAATATGGCCCCTAAAAGTTCAAAATATTTAGTTTGTGGCCCCTTAAATTAAAGTGTATGATTTATGGCCCTTAAATGTATAATGTGTATGGTATGTGGCCTCTAGGTTATGTTTGCCGTTACATGGTATTAAACGAGGGGTAAAATGGTCATCTCACGCACTCACTCCTTCTCCACCAACTCCTTCCGCCGCCACAGTTCCGACAATCGATCCCCGCCGCCATCTCCTCTGCACAACCTTCACTAGTTCAAATGCATCAAGGATTTGGTCAGTTCTTGCTTTGTATCAACACCTCAAAGCTTATCAGGATCTGAAATCATACTCACACCACACACAAGGATTCTGGATATAATTCCTTTTGGAATAAGAAGTTGATGAAAGGCAGAAGATCAAATGGTACAAATGCAATCTCTGCAACAAAAGCTTTCCTTCTTTTTGAGCACAAGCAGAGGGCTCATAATGAGACGTCAAACATTGCCGAAGAGTCCCATAAATGGCAAAGATGCCTCAATTGGTTCCCATCTGTAGAAAATCCTAAGAAACAAACAAAAATCCGAGAAGGCTCAAATCCGAGAAGCCTCGAATTGTTCCCGGAAAGCCCCAAAAAATGGCATTCACAGTAACAAATGCAATTTCCGGCGGCGGCGCCGAGATCGAGCTCCGTCTACAGGTTGATTCGAATGCGTTGGAGTGGGGAGGGTCCAGGGAGCAGGAATATGAGATCCGTTTGCGTCGAGTCTCCGGCAGGAAGACCGGCCGGACTCTGCAATTTCCGGCGACGGGCTGCTGTTTCGGGTTGCTGGAATAAGCTTATTCGAGAGCGGTGGTTGCCCGGGGTTTGTTGCGTACGGTGATGGGGACAGTTTCCTCCGGTCAGATAGGTTCGAATCTCCGGTTAGGTGCTCGGATGGCGAGCTAAAGTTTCCCCTGAGATGATTCGAAGGTGGTGGATCAGTGGGCTTTGCTCGGGCTGATGCAGAGAACCAGGATCTGTTGGTGGCGAGGGCAGAAACTCCGGTACGGCGAGTTCTCTGGTGACGGGGATTAATCGTCGGAACAGTGGCGCCAGAAGGAGTTGATGGAGAAGGAGTGAAAGCATGAGATGACTATTTTACCCCTGTTTAACGGCCATGTAACGGCAAACATAACCTAAAGGCCACAAACCATACACATTATACTTTTAAGGGCCATAAATCATACACTTTAATTTAAGGGGCCACAAACTATATATTTTGAACTTTTAGGGGCCATATTTTGCACTTTAATCTTAATTATTCCGAAATTGACGAATCAGATGTGCTGATCAGCTGCAGATTCTGAAACTGTGTGCAGCTCAGTTACAGAAAACCAATACATAATCAAGATGTATTCATGCAAATGTATAAGTATCACCGAACGATGCCAGGGTTGTATAAGGGAGAGCCGCACACAGATGTGGCGAGTTGGCAACAGCCCTTCTGACGAAGGTTTATTGTGCTTTTCCCCATCATTTTGGTTTTAGGACAGTATAACTGATCTAACAGCTGTTTGGGTTTGAAGTGAACTTTTTCCATATGCCATAACAAAGAGGTTTTAGGATGTTAGCAGATTGTGGTTCTGCTAAAATATATCACAGTATAGTGTACATGTATAGTCAATTTTGATGTTGTTACTAAGTCATCTATAATTTTAGATGCTGACAAGAATAATTTGCTACAACTTGAACAGTAAGGTGATAAGTGCATGGTTCGTATTCGAGCCTCATTCATACTCGGACCAGGGCCCGAGAAGGGTCGTGGGCTCGAGATACGCGGAGAGTGGATCCATAGGTCCATCAATCCTAATCCTTATAAGGAATGCGTATATTACGAATGTTCTATAAGGAATATACATCTTCTCAAAGATGGTAATACAGTTAGGGCTGGCAAACAGGTGGGGTTGGCGGGTTTGCGGGTTCGTGTCGGCGGGTTGGCGGGTTTGAAATGCTAAACCCAAACCCAACCCAATAATATTTCGGGTCACAAAATATTGACCCAAACCCGACCCATTAAAATCCGGGTTACCCAAACCCAACCCGCGAAACCTATTTATTAATAACGGGACTGAATATTTGACTAAATTTTAAAATTTATGCTGCTCAAATGATAATTTCATATGGAAACTAAATCAAGAATTACAAAATTAACTCTCAATTTCATCATAAATTTGTTGGATAATCTCCATAATGTTGGCATTTGAGCATTTGTTTATATTTGTAAAAGCAATTTCAATCATTTGCATAATTACATCGTAAATATATGGGTCAAACGGGTTACCCATTTAACCAACGGGTTTGACCTGAACCTAACCCATTTATTTTCGGGTCACTCGTGTCTAACCCAATATAAACCCATGCCGGTTACGTGTCAACCCAAACCCACTAAAATCGTGTTCGGTTCAGGTCGGGTTTTCGTGTCGTGTTCCAAATTGCCAGCCCTAAATACAGCTATCTTAAACATGGTAACACAACCATGTCCGAAATATACTTCTATTATACATGGTAATACAACTACTATTCCCATAAGAGTTGTATTCATACCATAAATACATATCTTGGTGATCTACGGATTGTAGCCATATAAATACCCTAACGGTTTGGTAGACCTCTCTATCTAATCTCATACTTTACGCCTTAAGTAAATATACTGACTTGAGCGTCGGAGTGTCAATCCCCGGGACACCCGGGGCCTTTGTTTTGCAGATCAGTTCGTGAGCGGAGTTCGTGATCAAGTGCGGGTCGTAGACATCCATCAATTTGGCACGCCCAGCGGGACCCGCGGGCTAAATCTTGATCTATACGACCTTCTAACTCATGGCTGATCCGGCTGAAAACTTTCGTGGGAGTACACGAATCCGTTTCTCGGCCCCGACAGGAGTACGAAGCATCAACAATGACGAGACAAGCCACACCAGCAACCAAGGAGCAAGAAGGACCATCAATGGTGTGCATCGATCGGCGCAAGAAGCCTCTCCCTGGGAGTGGGAGAGCAAAAGATCTCGCTTAGACGGAACTGTTACTTTTTCATCTGAAGATGCGGTTCCTAATCAAATTCCTCATTCAGACCCCCTAGTGATTACGGTCGACATAAACCATAACATGGTCAGAAGAGTTCTGATGGATGGAGGAAGCGAAGTAGAAGTCATGTTCCTCAGTTGTGATGAACAGCTGGGATTGGACAAAAATAATCTCACGCCCACAAGCCTTATCTCAGGATTTACTGGCAACCCTTTCTTTCCTTTGGGAAAAACTATTTTACCGGTGCAAGTAAGAGACGGTTCTCGGAGTATAACCATACATTGCACCTTTACGATCATCAACTCCAGAGCGCCATACAACATAGTCCTTGGAAGACCCTGGATGTACCAGGCAAGGGCAATCTGGTCCCCTTACCATTTGGTGATGAAGTTCCCAACCAACAAAGGAATTGCCACGATCCGAGGTGATCAACAATTAGCTCGAATATGCACAATTCAAGCTATCCGAGAACCAGAAAAGGAGAATCTTGAACCAGCCAAGTACTCCGAGTCCGAGCCGATGCAGCTTGGAGAATCAGGAACCGTTGAGGTTGGAACTCTCCTACCCCCCGAGATAAAGACTGAACTACGAGATCTTCTCAACCAGTACATAGATGTCTTTTCTTGGGACACCAATGACTTGGTGGGAGTATCCCCTCGCTTGGCGGAACATTACTTGAATATCAATCCCTCGCAAAAACCCATTAAGCAGAAACGACGCATCTTCGCACTAGATCGAGTTGAAGCCATTGGGGAGGAGGTAGACAAGCTACTTAAAACCCGTATAATCGAAGAAGTGCAGTACCCAGAATGGATAGCTAACCCAGTAATGGTCAAGAAGCCAGATGGAAAGTGGAGAATGTGCATCGACTTCACCAACTTGAACGATTGTTGTGCTAAAGATAGTTATCCTTTACTTTTGATCGACCGATTAGTTGAAGCGATTGCGGGATACCAAGTACTAGCCTTCTTTGATGCCTTTAAAGGATATCATCAGATCCCTATGGCAGAGCAAGATAAAGAAAAAACCTCCTTTATAACCGACAGAGGAACTTTCTGCTACAAGATGATGTCTTTCGGATTGAAAAATGCCGGAGCTATTTACCAGTGACTGTAGACAAATTATTCAAATCTCAGATAGGGCGCAATCTCGAGATTTATGTGGACGACATGGTAGTAAAGAGCCACAACTACGATGCCTTCTTTGAAGATCTAATGGAAACCTTCAACGTTACGGGCCTCCAACTTGAAGCTGAACCCCGCCAAATGTACCATAGGCGTGGGAGCGGGAAAATTCCTGGGGTACATGGTATCCAATCGAGGAATCGAAGTAAACCCCGAGAAGATAGAGGCTTTGCAAAGTATGCAACCTCCAAAAACCGTCAAGGACGTGCAGAAGCTGACAGGGTCCCTAGCAGCCCTTAGCCGTTTCCTATCCAAAGGAGCGGAAAAAAATCTACCCTTCTTTAATATCCTTAAGAAGGCAAACCGGTTTGAATGGTCGCATGAATGCGGAGAAGCTTTTCAAGAACTTAAAAACCATCTTTGGCAACTTCCGACATTGTCAAAGCCAGATAAAGGAGAAACTCTTACTTATATATATCTGCATCCCAGCTAGTCATCAGCGCTGTATTGGTCAAGGAAAAGGAGGGATCGCAACATCCCATATACTATGTAAGTAGGGCTTTGCAAGGGCCCGAGACCAGATATACTCCTCTCGAGCGCTTAATATTAGCCCTCGTCCATGCTTCTCGGCGGTTGAGACCATACTTCCAAGCACATACAACAGTCCTTCTAACCAACTACCCGATCAGGCAAATCCTCCAGAAGCCTGACGCTTCGGGACGGATGATGAAGTGGGTCATCGAGTTGAGAGAACATGACATACAATATAAACCTCGGGCAGCCATCAAGGGCCAAGCCTTATCCGATTTCATAATGGAGTCTGTTGAACCAGTGGAGATCGACAAACCAAACCCAACTCCGAACTCCGGAAAATGGCAACTATATGTGGATGGATCCTCCAACTCAGGGGGAAGTGGTGTTGGAGTCTTACTCACCAGCCCCGAGGGAAAGGATCTTCCTTACGTTCTCCATTTTGATTTTTGAGCCACTAATAATGAAGCAGAATACAAAACCCTCATTACGGGGCTAAAACTAGCAAAGGACCTTGAGGTCGAGGACCTTGAAATCTTCAGTGACTCACAGATCGTTGTTCAACAGGTTAAAGGCGAATACGAAACTCGAGAGTACAGTCTCCAGAAATACCTCGAGATAGTTAAGCCTCTCCTAAATCAATTCTGACATTATGAGCTGAATCATATCCCCGAGAAGGTAACCACAAGGCTGATGCACTTAGCAAACTTGCCTCCTCGGACCTCAACATAAGATCTTCTCAAGAATTGCTAATGGAAACCCTGGCGAAGAGAAGTTACAAGGAGAGTAGCATCATGGTTGTTGACATCTCAGACACATGGATGAATCCTTACATTGAATACCTCCAAACAGGTACCCTTCCAGAGGACTTGCACCTTGCACGGAAGGTCCGAGTTAAAGCTCCAAAAATATGTCATCCACAACAACATCCTATACAAGAAAGGATACCTTCAACCCCTACTCAAATGTGTTGGTCCTTCCGACGCAGAACATTTAATACAGGAAACACATGAAGGAGTCCGTGGTAGCCACCAAGGTCCACGTACCGTCACCCGAAAGCTCCTACAGATGGGTTATTTCTGGCCTACGATTCTACAAGACGCCAAAAGATATATCAATTCTTGTCACCAGTGTCAGAGATTTGCTAAGATGATCCATGTGCCACAGGAGAATATGATTACCATCCAAGAATTCTGGGCATTTGTCCGATGGGGCGTAGATCTCGTCGGACCTTTTCCTACGGCCCCTGGCAACTTCAAGTATCTTATAGTGGCCATTGATTATTTCTCAAAATGGGTAGAGGCTGAAGCCTTAACCAACATAACTGGCAAGACAGTTATCAACTTTTGCTGGAAGAATGTCGTGTGTCGCTATGGCATCCCGAGATACATAGTGACCGACAATGGAGCACAATTTGCTAATGATCCCTTCAAGACATGATGTACAAAGTACGGCATACACCAGAAACTCACCTTGGTATACCATCCAGAAGCTAATGGCCAAGTAGAGGTTACGAACCGTACTTTGGTAAGCGGTATCAAGAAGCGCCTCGAAGGAGCTAAAGGAAACTGGATAAAAGAACTGCCAAGCGTGATCTGGACCCATAGAACCACACCAGCCACAGCAACAAGAGAGACTCCTTATAGCTTAGTCTATGAGTCCGAAGCGGTCATCCCCATGGAGATTGGGGTCCCCTCTGCCCGTACTTCTCAACCAGATGATGAAGATGGCACGGCCAACGAAGAAAATCTTCGTCTCGACCTTGACCTCCTAGAGGAGAAGAGAGCAAATGCTACAATCCAGGCATTAGCCACTTTCGTTAAAAGAGACCTTGTCATGAGGTTAAATGAAAAAAACAAGAAAGAATTGGAAGGGAAACTAGCCCCGAATTGGGAAGGTCCATATCGAGTCCTAGAATCCCATTCAGGGGGAAGCTACCTCTTGGAAACCATGAAAGGGGAACCTATACCACGAAGATGGAATGTGATTAACTTACGAAAGTATCACGGAAGATAAAAACTCAAGGGAGAGCCTTACAAAGGTTCGAGACTATCAAGAACATCCGAGAAGCATCATCCAGGTCCGAGACAACTATGCTCTAGCACAAACGGGTACTCAAACTCAAACCCACTATTTACTTTACTTCTATCCTTAAAGTTATAAACTTAGATTGAAGTCATGATATTTTTATACCTATCCTTATAAAAAGCAATCTTAAAATTCCTTTTCTAAAAAGAGGATTGTTGTCTTAAGTATAACATTGATTGCTATTCGAAACAATATACTTTATAAAGTATATGATTGGTCAACTTATAAGTTGTTTAGATCCAATATTCAAATACCAATCGTTTTGGATAAAAGAGATAGGTTCGAGATAAAGTACTTCAAAAAGTGCTTTATTGAGGTCTATAGACCAAAAGGGCAGACGTGCTCGAGAATCAATCATCTCAACATAAAGAGGTGAAACCTCAAAAACAAAAGTTGAAGTTCATATCAAAGGTGTTATTACATCAGAATATGATACTTCTAAAAAAGTCCCTCAAAAAGGCATACATAGAGGAAAAACCTTGAACACAAATAGTTCATATCAAAGGTGTTATTATATCAGAATATGATACTTCTAAACAAGACCCTCAAAAGGGCACATAAGAGGCTAAACCTCGAACCTAAAAAAGGACATATCAAAGGTGTTATTACATCAGAATATGATACTTTTAAATATACTCAATAGGGTTTCCTAGGACTTCACCAGACGTGACACTGGAGAGATGGGCTATTGTCAACTTTTCCGCACGTTGTGACATTAAAGGCCTTGTCAAAGGACACCTAAGGAAGAAGCCAAACAACATTAAGCTCGCAGAGTGTTCATCATGGATAATTGCGAGAACTTAAACAATTAAGGCTGGTGCTCCTTTCCAGTAAATCATGAAGACCGAGGCTGACTAAAATATGCCAACAAATAAGGTAGCAAACCTACTGGAATTACTCAACCTTGCCAGTAGGAGGGTTAGACACCTCTTCAAGAGAAGGTAATTCAGGATACTTAGCTCTAATGAGCCTCAGTAAATCTCCTGATGTTACTATCTTCTCGAAGGGATCCAATGCATCAAAAAATTCGGCCCCAGGGATCCAACGTTTAGCTGTTAGAGCGGAAAGCTTATCAGTAGCATCGGGATGAGAAAAAAATTCCCTCATCACCTTCACCTCTTTCTCGGATTGGCATAATTGCAGGACGCCACCCAAGATCTCATGCAGCTCAGAGGAATGGAATAAATCTCCATACTCCTCCCTATGGCTCTGAAACTCGGGGCTACAAGCAACGAAGGTACTCCAAAGTTTTAGGAGTCGTTTGGGCTCCTCTGGGTCCTTCTCTGCAGCTTGATTTTGTGCCAGCTCTTCTGCCATATCCCGATAAGTCTCCAGCTCCTTTTCCTGGAATTTTCTCGCCAACAGCAGGTCCTCTTTCTTGACCTCCAGCTGTTTTACCCTGGCTCCCAGTTGAGTCACCTCCGACGGAGGTTGAACAGGAGGAATAGGTTCAGCAGACTCGGTTGTCAAAGTCCAGCAGACTCGGTTGTCAAAGTCAAAAGGGCAACCTCCATCTCCTCCTTCTTTGTCCTGAAGGCCCGACACTTGGCATGTAACTCCATTACAGAATCAGACAAGTACCGGATCACATCATTAGCTCGACATCCCACCGTGGACAGATCCGCCATCAACTGTAAAAGTGGAAGACATATAAAAACCTGATATCTGAGAACTCGTATAGTAGAATGAGAGAAATAATTACCTCAGCAACGAAGGGATACTTCTTAGAAGACCTCCGAGAAGCCTGGCCATCCTCTTCCTTTGGGCAGTTCAGATAATACTTCAGTTTATTCAGAGAAGTATCTTCAGATACCACCAGCTCAAGGTCAGATTCATCATCATCTGAGGATTCCCTAGCTTCCATTTCCACCTCCTCTATCTTCTCATCCAGGCCTGAAGATTGGCCTTCCCTTTCTTGATCTTTTTCTTTAGAGGAGAGGATGTATACATAAAGAAGAGCGTAAATACAAAAAGAAATATATCAGACAACTACGCTGTTTTAAAACAGAAAATTACCTGAAGAAGATTGACTGTAAGAAGATTCACCCTGATTTCGAGGTGACTTCCTAGAAGTCCGTTTCCTGGCCTTCTTCTCATCTCCCTGGATTTTATCAGGGAGGGTCCAATCTCGATCCTTTTTCAGGAAACTAGACGTGGATTTGGACTGTGGAACATCTAACAGATAAGAATAGGTGATAGCGGGCCACTGCCACACCGAGCCATGAGCCCCCCGCACAAATCCTCCCTCTTGGAAGACAATCTTCTCCTTCACGAGCTTCTCAACGATGCCCTTCAAATGAACAGGCATCTCAAAGACATCAAGAGGCACAACGTCCTTCGGCTTCAGATTCAAGTCAGAAACCTCATATTTTGTTCGATCAAAGGTTAGCCGAACGTCCTCCCACTTGCCGCTATTGTCAGGAAAAGTGAAGACCTTGCCCTTTCGAGGAGTAAGGGTAATGTGCTCACTCGTTGAAACAAAATGGCTTGAACAAGCTCCTAAACAGATCCATGCTTGGCTCATAGTCCTTCCGGGAGCACCAGGAAAGGAAAGCCATCATTGTCACCACCACATCATATTTTGTTCGATCAAAGGTTAACTGAACGTCCTCCCACTTGCCGCTATTGTCAGGAAAAGTGAAGACATTGCCCTTTCGAGGAGTAAGGGTAATGTGCTCGCACTCCTTGAAATAAAATGGCTTGAACAAGCTCCTAAACAGATCCAGGCTTGGCTCATAGTCCTTCCGGGAGCACCAGGAAAGGAAAGCCATCATTGTCACCACCACATTGGAGTGAAACTGACAAGGGTGAAGCCGATGATGCTGAAAAAACTGTGAAAACATAGGGGGTAAGGGCAAACTCAAACCCTGTTGCAAGAACCTGCCATATACTACCCCTCGAGTGGGGCTCACAAGATCTTTGACCGGAGTGGTCTTGTCCTCGAGTCTCAAATTAGCCTCGATGGTGTACGACAACCTGCATGACTTCAAAAATTGCAGGGTATTTTCGTCGACCACCTTGGTGACATCATTCACATCTTCGGCGGCCAGAACCCGTTTATCAATTTGGGGCTCCGCATTAGGGTCTATCTCTGATCCGGAGGCACCGTCATCTGCCACTACAGCTACAACCTGCAGCGGCGTCGCCATAGTTACCTCCATCAACTCCCCAGACTCAACCTCCAGGAATAGAGTCCGCAAGTCACGAGCCACAAGAACGTCCTCTCCATTGCCAGAGGGAACGCTAGAATTTGCTGACGTATAGCAATACAGAGAATGAGGGGAAAAAGGTTGTGAGAAGAAGACAATGAAGAAAGACAAAAATTTAGTTGGGAATTTTTGCAGAGATGAAACGCAAAATACTTGGATGAAGATTGATGATAAACACAAGGAAAATTACCTGGTTATATAACCAGTAATTAGCACGCATTTAAGTGGAGTAATTACCTCGACTCGCGAAACGATGTAGGCAATTGGAAGGTTGGTCCTCCTCACCGCCAGAAGATACAATGAATCCAGACCACGTGTCAATCCCCTCAAAATTCAAGAAGTCAGATTCAGATCCAACCGTCCACGTGTCCTGGTGGAATACGAAAAAAAACTTGAAACTAGATATTTAGAATGGTAAGCCCGAGAGGAGAGTCCTCGAAGGACACTCCGAGCTTAATACCCCGAGTTAGTCTCCCTCGAGTTATTGGTTTTCCCTTGAGAAACAAGCCTCTCCTTCAACTTTCGAGACAGAGCACTCTATATTCTGAAGATTTACCTTGGGCTACTGATAAGTCCATGATTCATATTCGGGCCTCATTCAGACTCGGACCAGGGCCCGAGAAGGGTCGTGGGCTCGAGATACGCGGAGAGTGGATCCATAGGTCCATCAATTCTAATCCTTATAAGGAATGCGTATATTATGAATGTTCTATAAGGAATATACATCTTCTCAAAGATGGTGATACAGATATCCTAAACATGGTAACACAATCATGTCCGAAATATATTTCTATTATACATGGTAATACAACTATTATTCCCATAAATACATATATTGGTGATCTACAGATTGTAGTCATATAAATATTCAAAAGGTTTGGTAGACCTCTCCATCTAATCTCATAATTTACGCCTTAAGCAAATATACTGACTTGAGCGTCGGAGTGTCTACCCCGAGACACCCGGGGCCTTTGTCTTGCAGATCAGTTCGAGAGTGGAGTTCGTGATCAAGTGCGGGTCGTAGACATCCATCATAAGGTGTGTTATCTGTTGATGGAGAAGCAAAAATCAAGTTTGATGATGAATGCCGTTCCTCTCGGTGTTGATGTTTTCAGAAAGTAGCGCAAGTAAGACTGAAATATATCAGTAAAGATGAGTTAACCTAAGCATATGCTTACAACACAGACAAGAATGTGATGATCCAAGAAATGTTACTTTGCACCAACTCAATATGAGCTTCAAATTGTACGATATCTTGACAATCACTCAACATAAGTATATCATTCCATCATAAAAACAGCTATTGAGATATCCAAATCCAGAAACCACTTGGCACGTTTGTAGCATCCGAATTCCGCTTGGCACGTTATATATGAGTTTGAAATTCGAGATATGGTCGGAGATGAGGACGAAATAGGGAGATTCAGATGGTTGGATTTTGAAAAATGGGCTGTGATGCAATTTTGGCGCCTCATTGTCAAAGAAATGTTTCACTTTTGGCGCATCTTAACCATCGGATAAGATGCGTTCCCTAATCTAAAGACTAAAACAAAAATTATATTTTTGATTTAATGTTAATTATTTTTAATTAAATACTAAAAACATGTTTCATAGTAAAAATAAAATAGATATAAAGTGTCATTTTTATATTTTTGAAATGTAATAATATATTTGTCTGATGTTATAGAATAGAGATGGATAATAATAAAGTTAATTAACTTTTTATAATTTAACTCATAAATGAAGAATAACATACAATAGTTTTTGAGACATCAGACATTGGAATATGTCTATTTAGAAGTTTCCAGTTAAAAACTGAAAATTTCTTTGGCACATATTTATTCCACAAGTGTTTATATGAATTCACAATCATTTTCTTGTCCCTTATTAACTCATAGGCAGAAGATAATGAAAATAAGCCACTTGGCTCCACTTTCCACACCATCCTGTCATCATAGGCTTCATATATGGGGAGATCATTCATTAAAAGAGTATATATATGTTGTGGAAAACCAGTGCTCATTTCAGTTGCTATATCATGCTGGTTATAGAAGAATTGGTTCACAGTTAAATCTGGATATAAGATATCCATGTTCTCATCCCAGACTTTGATTAATGGTCCAATATCAAGCCAATTAGCATCCTAGAAGGAGATATTACCTCTCCTACCTGTATTGCAGTGTGCTCTTGAGCAAGCTCATATATTTCTTTATATCTCTTCCAAGTCTTTGAGTTTCTTTTGCTATCTGGCAGGGACCACATAAATGTAGTCCAGAGGCTACTTCCCTTTTGAAGCATCCACCAAATTTTCATGGAAAAGGCTGTTACTAAGGTATGGAGATTCTTGACTGCCAATCCATTCTCAAGTAATGGATAGCTCAGTCTTTCCCAAGATCTGCATACCTTTCTTGCCCATATTCAGATGATCCCCGGAAGAATTTAGCAAAAATTGTGTGCAGTTTGTCAAGTACTCCATTGGTTGGCTTGATTACTTTAAGGATGTGCAGGTAGGGCTGTACAACCGGGTCAACCGGCCCGGCCCGGATCCGGAATGACCCGGACTCGGAATATGTAAAAATCTTGGATCGGGGCCCGGCCCGATTGGACTGTTTCTTGAACCGGACCCGGTCCGGAATTTTTCTGAGTTTGACCCGGATCGGACCGGTTGACCCAATTACAATCTCTATTACACTTTTTTTTATGAAAAGAGAATATTTCCGTTAAGAATCGAACTATAGACCATTGTGTAATAATCTCCTTATCACTAGACCACATTTCTTTTTGTTAATAAATTGTTTGATTAATAAATACACACGGATGTTAAATTTATTTTAAAAATAAAACACTATAGTAATGATTTTGGTGAGATTTGAACTCTAGTTGTGTGATACAAAATGGCAAGTCTTACCACTAGAACAAGATTATAATATACATAACCGGGCTCCCGGATTGACCCGGAAAAATCCGGGTTAGACCTGGATCGGTCCGGAATCCGGAATGGACAAAAATGGTGACCCGGGGCCCAGCCCGAAATGCAAAAAATCCAGGTCCGGGTCACCAATTCCGGTCCCGGGCCGGGCCATATTTCCGGGTTGACCCGGCTCATGTACAACCCTATGTGCAGGGGAATTGAAGCCAAAACATGTCTTGCAAGAGTTAGCCTCCCAGCCTGGTTTAACCATTTGTTCTGCCAAGTGATAAGCTTTGCAGCTATGGCATCAAAAAGTGGTTGAAAATAGCAGTGCTTCTTCTTTCCTGTAAAAATAGGACAACCAAGATACTTGAAAGGAAAAACACCTTTTGTCATTCCTGTTATATCAGTCACCAGTCTATGATATGATAAAGGAGCAGAATCAGATAGGTAGTAAGCAGATTTCTCAATATTTATTTTCTGTCCTGTAACCAATTCAAAGTTCTTAAGGAAATCCATTAAGTTTCAAGACTATGCTTATTTGCCTTAAGAAAGACAACAGTATCATCAACAAAACTTAAGTTACTGATTTTTCTGGCTGAATGTGGCAGATTATAATAATCTATTTTAGCTGTGTGAAAAAGAAAACCTAGGGTGCTAGTAAATGCCTCAGTGATACTTATAAACAAGAAAGGAGATAGTGGATCTCCCTGTTTTAATCCCCTTGAGGCCTTAAAGAATCCATGTGGTTTTCCATTTACTAAAACAGAGAATATTGTTGCTTTGATGTTGCCCATAATAATGTCAATTAGTTTAGTGTGAAAGCCAATTTTTTACAGTAATTTAGCTAGAAAATTCCATGATACTCTATCAAATGCTTTCATCATATCCAGTTTAAAGAATATGTTAAAACCACCAAATTTATTATGCAAATAATCAGTAAGTTCATGCATTAAAAGAACATTATCCACCAACTCTCTTCTCTTCCCTGAACAAAAGCTGACTGGTCAGGGGAGATTATGGTTGGTATGATGGGCTTAAGTCTCTCAGCAAATACCTTTGTAAATATTTTATTTATAAAATTGGAGAGACTTATTGGTCTGTAATCAGAAAAATTAGTGTTGACTTCTCTTTTTGGGATCAAGGTAATAAAAGATGTGGTGATAGCCCTTGGAATAGGTATTCCAAGCAGAAACTCATTCACAGCATTTAGAAGATCTACCTTTATGATGTCCCAATAATACCTGTAGAACTTATCTGAGTAGCCATCTGGTCTAGGTGCAGATTCAGGATCTATTGCAAAAACTATCCCTTTAAGCTCCTCCATGGTGATCTGCTTCATCAGTTCCATATTCTGCTCTACGTTTATCATTTCTGGCACATGCTGGATGAAAGCATTAGTAATTGTATCATCAAATGTTACAGTCTCATCAGTTAACAAATTCTTAAGTAATGAACAGCCTCTCTTCCAATCTCATATGGATTGGTAATCCATTCATTGGTAGAGTTTTTTATCATTGCTATTTTCTGTTTTGCATGTTTGGCACTAACTGTTGAGTGAAAGAATTTAGTATTAGAGTCCCCTCAGCTAACCATTTGAGCCTAGATTTTTGTTTCCAAAAAATCTCTTATGTAGGTGTTGCTAGTGTAAGCTCAGCCTGTGCTAGGTGCAGTTGAGTTCTAGTAACTCCAATATTTATCATTTGATGATCAAGTTCCTTTTGTATTACTTTCTCCTCAGCTTGTTTAACCTTGTCCAGAACATTACCAAAAACATCCTTGTTCCATGTTTTTAGTTTCAATTTCAGTCTACGAAGCTTAACAGAGAAATTTAACATGTCAAATATCCCAGTGTCCTCCTCCCAGTTATCTCTCACTAGTCCCATAAATTCTAAATGAGTAGTCCAATAGTTTTGAAATTTAAAGGACTTCATAACCTGAGGTAAACCATGATTTTCCAGTTTTAGCAAAAGGGGTGAATGATCTGAGTTTATTCTAGATTTCACTTTTATACTAGTATCAGGAAAAATTGTTTGGAAGGTAAGTGTCATGAAATCCCTATCTAACCTTTCCCACATTGTACCAATACTATGTGATCTAGTCCTCTTATTGCCAGCCGATGTAAATAGATTCCCAGAAGTTGGTATTTCTAATAGACTGTTATCCTCAATGAATTCATTATATTAAAGCATAGAATTAATGATCCTCACTAATTCTTTATTATTTTTGTAATGGTAATTCTTGCACCATTTCTTTTTTATAGCATGCAATTATTTCATTAAAAATTATTAAAACTTAACCTGCATCATCACGTTCCCTAAAATAAAAACTCCATTTAAACATTCACATATCATTTGTTATTTTTGTAACATTAGAACTTAATTTTAAAACTTTCACCGTAACGGTCCTTGAAATAAAAAATGCATTTAATCATTCTCACAGATTCTTTATTCCTAAAGGGAACTAGAAGCAGGGGCGGATCCTGGATTTTACCTTAAAGGTGGCCGGACTAATCACCTAAATTTGAGTTCGAAAGAACTAATGAAATTATAAAACTAACGGTATAGTAAAGTAATTTATTTAGAGATAAAAGAATCATACATATAAAGGACCAATTATAGTTAAAAAAAATACAAATTTTATTTGAATCTAACTCCACTCTTTGATCATCTCAAAAGTGTCGATAATCGAATCAATGGAAATGGTCTCCGCCATCTCTCTTTCAATATATAGCACCAAATCCCGATGGTATTAGTATTTCTTATTACTGATATATTATAGGATTAAGAAAATATTATTAATATTCTTTAAAAAAATACTATTATGATATTATCTTATAAGAATTATAAATTAAAAAAATTAAAACAAAATACTAATAAAAAACTAACAAAATGCGTGGTCCTTACTGATGATCCACTACTTTTATTAGAAATTTAATTTTAGTAAACTTTTCTACTCTCCTTACATAAATATATTTTGCTTTCCGAAAAAAAGGGCAACCAATTAATTTTTTTTCAAAATATTATTTAATGGGGTATGAATATAGTATATATATGCTATTTCTGGACAAAATCATGGGGTGGGCCCGGCCCCTTTTGGACCCCTACAGAATCCGCCCCTAACTAGAAGAGTTATTGCTTTGGTAAATATAAATTAATCCTAAACATTAAACTACGTAGTTTTGATTAAGCAACACCATGTAACCACCATCACTCCACCACCCGCCACCGTCTATCTTTTTACATGCATATATTCCCTTTTCCTTTAGCATCTCACGTTTTTGTTAAATATATATTTGTTTAGATATAATTTTCAATGTATTTACCTTTTTTCCTTTTCTTGATATAAACTTATAGTATTGTAATATTTAAAAGTGGAAATTTGTAATTATTTTTTTTAGTTTTTGTGATCGTGAGCTGCCACTATTCACGGAGAGATATTGTATTTTTGTGATTTCATAAGACTATATATTTCTTGAAAAAGATATGGAGGTCCCCAGTCAAATCAGCGGGTCGATATGGTGTGGCAGCCTTGATGACTTGATGTGGTAGCGATTGAGTATTCATGGCCAGAAATCGGGAATCACGATCACATCAGACACCCGGTGGTCGAAATTGATGGCATATGCATCAAGAAGCCACGATGGCGATGATGCAATCGGCTACCGGCGATTATGTTGGGGATTATTCTCCAACTGACGATCAGGTTGGGGTCTAATTAGTCTTAGGGTTCATTGCCAATACTGAGTAAAAAGCTCCCACCTTTTTTAGAGTTTTATGTGAATACATTCTGTGTTTGAATCCCCTCTTTTCAATGCTTACTGAATGTTTCACTAAAAGAATTGATTTAAAATGCCATGCCATAGCTGATTTCCATAGTCCCCCACATCTCTCTTGTCAATCTGAGCACAAGTACAACAGCACTTTGCATCACTTGCAAGGCATCAGTAAGATACTTCTCAAAGCGTCTTTCTGTTACTATAGCGATGTCACCAAAGCAAGCAAATATGGAGGGCTTTACAGAGCAATTTAGTTTGCTGCTAGACATATCATTGAGAAGATGAAGCATGATTCCATAATAATATGGCAACACATTAGAATCCAGGAAAGTTATTTGGTCCTTAATTTGGCTTTGGTATATATATAATATATAGTTCTCTATATCTATGATATATAGTGTATAATCCAGGAATCGTCCCTTTATAAGTAATTTGGTTCCTTTTCATTTTCATGCACAATATAGTGTTTCAGTATCATTTAAAAGTAAAGGGTTGTCGACTTGTTCATTATCCAGATGACCATAACTTTTCAGTTGGCAGCGAAAAGTAAAAGAAAATCTAAACTCTTGATTCCATAATAAAAACGTACAAATAATGTTGTTAATTTTACAAAAAAAATCAAATTCACATACTATAAAATATTTTTACTTACTGTAATCTCAATCTAAAGTAGGTAACTACAACATAATTGATACCTACAATATTTTTAGTATATTATTGTATTTTTGGTTGGAATATATATGGAAATGTGACTGATAATCATGCTTATTGCTTATAAATGGATATATAATCATAATCAATCAAATACATTCTTTACTAACCTCTTCCTTATCTTTACTAATAAAACATATGATTAGTAAATATTGTATATTTACTTTTTAATATTGATAAAAGTTGGAGATTCATAAAACCAATTGATCATTGTAGGGATTTGATCTTCAAATTCACTCAAAATAGAATGATGTTTATCATTATTTTTCTTTTTTGTTAGCACGTTTCATTCAAAACATAAGGCCACTAATTTTAAAATGTAAAAAATATCATAAAGTTACCTTAAAAATTATCCGAGTGTACATCATAAATCATCATATTTAATAGTTCTTAAAACAATTTCAATGCTACTTTTGAATTAAACCAAGTTTTTTGGATAATTATATAAAGTGGAGTAAAAATTAAAGTCTCTAGAATCAATACGATTAAATTTACATAAATTTGATTATATTTTTGTTAGATATGATAATATATTAATAAGATCAAGAGAATAAGGATTGGTTACCCGAACTTATATGATATTTTCATTTTATAAGTATTTTTTTCACTTAAGTAAAAATAAGTTGTGGATAAGATGCCTTTTACGAAAAGAAGGTGTGAATAAGATGTTCTAATTTCAGTTTATAACATTTTAATGATCTAATTCATATATAAAATAAATTTTAAGGATCTAATTTCTAACCTTATGCGGAAGACCACCTTTCCTAATTAAATCAAGGGGAAATATTGATTAAAAGCGGCATAAGTTTCATAATTTGAAAGTGGGGTGTAATTATTACATAATTTCTAAAAAGGGCGGTAATTTAATGGCCTATATTCATGCAATTACCGCCCTTTTTAATATAGGCTAATAAATTACCGTCCTTTTTATATTCTCATTTAATATAGGCTAATAATACTGCACTTTTTAGAAATTATGTAATAGTGACACCCCACTTTCAAATTATGAAACATATGCCGCCCTTAATCAATATATCCCTTAAATCAACTCAACTGAATTGAATTCATCCATTTTAATATTGATGAAGAATGAGAATGACTATTTCCTAAAATTATTCATGAGAAGTGAATTTTAATTTGGAAATGTTAATATAAGTTTTAAGAAACATTAATTTCTTTTAATTTTAGAATATAATTAGGATATATTATTTTCCTTTTTAGATTTATTTTTTCATAGCTATATACAGGGCCGACCCTAAATTTTTGGGGGGCTGAGGCGACCTTTTTATAAAATAAATTTCAAAATTTTTTTAATACATAGGGAGAAAATTAATTAAAACACAGGCCCTATTTGCAGAGCCACATTCCCTATTTGCAGAGCCCAAATTTAACAAAAATACAAAATTATCCTTAATAAATAATAGTACATTTTCTTTAATTTTGACCCACTTGTTCCACTTAATTTCATTTTTGGGAGAAACTTTCAGAAAATTTTGCAAAAAATCCGAAAATACCTAAATCCTCAAGAACACCATCCTCTGCTCTGATTCACGTTATGGGTACCTAGGGATCTGAAAGCCCGCCCCCCATAACCCCAGATTCCCCGAAAAAATCATCAAAATCCGACGAATTTGGCCGCCGATCGGGTGAATCAAAATCCAGCCGAAAAAGTCAACCATCACCGCTACCGCCGTTCGGCGGCGATTCGGCTCCGGCCGAGGGCAGATTCGGGTTCCCCGCATCCTCGGCAGCAAAACCCATATCCTGAACTTATTATTTATGCAAGACATTATGGTGACAGATATGGTAAAACTAGAGTATGGTTAATCTCCTGTACCAAACATTCATAAGTTCACCGCTTTAGAAATCGATTGTAATTAACCAATATAAGATAAGACATGATATAACTAGATCCAAGACAGTTCAGACTGGACAAGATTCATGAATGTACCCTTTTGTATCTTATGTACGCAGCTCGACCGCTTGATTCTTGTCCATTTCCAGCAACGTACACCTGCAGAAGATTTCATGTTGATGAAACTGGTAGCCACAATGATTGAACTTTAAATAATTTCATGTTGATTAGTAATTGTTAATAGCTTACCCTTTTCCCATCTGCAGCTGTGAACCACTGACCAGCCGATTTACTACCGCTGTGTACCCTCTTCTTCCCAGCATCTTTAGCAGGGGAAAACAATTAAAATAATAAGTTCAAGATATGGGTTTTGCTGCCGAGGATGCGGGGAACCCGAATCTGCCCTCGGCCGGAGCCGAATCGCCGCCGAACGGCGGTGGCGGTGATGGTTGACTTTTTCGGCCGAATTTTGATTCACCCGATCGGCGGCCAAATTCGTCGGATTTCGATGATTTTTTCGGGGAATCTGGGTTTATGGGGGGCGGGCTTTCAGATCCCTAGGTACCCATAACGTGAATCAGAGCAGAGGATGGTGTTCTTGAGGATTTAGGTTTTTTGGGTATTTGCAAAATGTTTTGAAAATTTCTCCCAAAAATGAAATTAAGTGGAACAAGTGGGTCAAAATTAAAGAAAATGTACTATTATTTATTAAGGACAATTTTGTATTTTTGTTGGATCTGGGCTCTGCAAATAGGGAATGTGGCTCTGCAAATAGGGCTCCCCTAATTAAAATTATTGATTTTTTTAAAAAATTGAGCTCTTATTTGGGCCCATTTTTAAAGAATAATTTTTTAAATACTAAATCTGATTTTTTTAATAAAAATTGGGCCATATTATAGCCATTTTTTATAAAAAAATGGGCCCTATTTTGCTCCATTTTTGGGGGGCCTGAGGTGTGCAGGTAGTGGGCCGGGCCTGGCTATATAGTGTAACCCTCGTGGAGGAATCAAAGAGAAAAGAGATTTTGAAATTAATAAAATTTTAAAGTTTGAGTTTTAACTCAGTTTTTCTAATTGTGTGATTTCCAAATGATTGTTATATATGTTTTCCCTATGTGTGATTGTCTAGGATAATTAAATATATTTTTTACGAGTTCATTTTCCAACTACTTTTTCATCAACACACGAATCATACATCAAATATACTATTCAAATTCAATTGTAATTTAAGTAGGGGTTATATTTGAATAATAACGGAATCTCTACACTTTTGCCTACTTAAACAATTATTTAAAAATATACTTTAAACATTCCGCGCAACGCGCGGCCTATTGCGCTAGTATTTTTATAATAGTAATTCTTGCACCCCTTCTTCTTTATAACCTGCGATTATTTCATTAAAAATTATTAAAAATTAATCTGAATCATAACGTTCTCTGAAATAAAAAATGCACTTAATCATCCTCACAAATTCTTTGTTATTTTTTATCAGTAAAACTTAATTTAAAACATGCATCGTAACGTTCCCCTTAAATAAAAACTGCACTTAATCATCCTCATAAGTTCTTTGTTATTTTCGTAAAGGCATTCATGCACCATTTCTTCTTTATAACCTGCAATTATTTTCATAAAAAATTATTAAAACATTTTTAAAACCTGCTTCATAACGTTCCCTGAAATAAAATTGGGCACTTAATCATACTCACAAATTCTTTATTATTTTTGTAATGGTAATTCATGCAGCCCGTAATGAATGTATGAACTTATGAATCGTCCAGGAAATATTATACATACTTTCACACAAAAGGAAACAACCACCATCAGAACCATCCCCTTTTAAACATCTACTAACTTTGAATCCATATTTCTTCTTGAACAAACTATCAAGGTTTGCCTTTTCCACCACATATACGTCTGATTTATATGGTTAATTTTGATTCATACCTATTTTTGATGAATCATACAGCAGGTCTCAAAGCTAGTCCTACGTCGGACAACTATCAATGAAAAACACTACATTCCAAAGCCCGTTTTCACTCATGGACAACTATACATTGTTCTCTCTATAGTTAAAAGTAGAAAGGGATTGAAAATTTTGATTTGTGACAGGAATGATATATCGATCCATAGTACCGCTAGTATAGTTTATAAGGAAATGTTTCAAAAGTTGGGATAAAGGTAATGTAATTTCTTAGTTTCTTAAATTCTTGAAAACGTAACAATGTTTTAGCGACCAATTTTTTTACCAAAAGCCTATTACATTATATTACTTAACTTTCACAAAATAATATGTGGTCAAGATTACTTAACTTTCACAAAGTAATACGTGGTCAAGATTATTTAACTTACATTGTATTATTTGTTTACTAAATTATAAAATTTTATAATTAAATCCCGTGCATCGGCACAGATTATTATACTAGTATCACTTATATGTAGCACATGTTTTTCATATTTGATTTTGTCTTGTTCCCCAACATGCCTATATCAGTCTGACCACCTTTACTTCAGGGTTCAACAGTGCATATTAATTGATCAAATACCAGTACACGAATTGTCACATAAATTGCTAATTTTGGTAGACAACCACTATACGGATGATCGAATGTAGGCAATTTTTAATCCAAAAGTAAAAGTACACCAAAGGCGATAGTATCGATTACTAGTATGATTTAGCATAGTACACTAACTCAATCGTTGGGCCTTTTCAAGAACTAAGCAAAGGTAAAAGAAAATGAAAAACATCTAATATCCTCTGTTACATCACTGTCATAATCTGTGTAGATCTTGCCATTCAGCTCCCACGTCTTTAGTTTCTTCCATGCCATTCAACACATCTACTGCCTCCCACTTGATCCAATTGTGCAATCAATATAAAGTGTATCAGAATATTATTATTCAATTACATACACTCCAAAGTGCGTGGTTGTGTCTGTGTGCACTACACTTCTACAAATAAGCAACCTTAACACGAGTGGATCCCTCATATTGGTATCGTTTGAGAAGGAGATCAATGTTTTCTTGGTAAGAGAGGGAGTTCATTCTGTTCATGGTAAGTAATCTTTCCACATCTCACACATATTTGTCAACATCCTTAGCGCATTTGTCAAGACATCATTATGAAAATTAGGTGTATATCTACTTAGCCATTTACATTTCCGTTACTTGATGTGAAAAATTGAAATGTGTAATTATGTGCATATCTACTTAGATAATATCTTGCAACTACACTTTCAATAAAAGCCATTCTTTAACATTTGCATTTCTAAACTATGTAGATGGAACTATTCGACTACACATCAACCTTCAATAGCACTTCAACCGGACTTATATTTGGTACCTTAGATGAGTCATTCAGCTAGGCATACGAACTAGGAACACGCCTACGTTTCTACTCAGTCCAAGGCTCTTTGAAGTGCGGCGATCAATATTTCACATGTCAATGCGATGCGATGGAAGGCTAAGTAGCGTGGCTAATTCGAGTATGGAGCGACAAACATCTTCTAGAAGAACATATTGCCTATTCCGTGGTTCGATAAAAAAGAAAAATGATGGATTTTGGAACAACGACATCATCCACGGCTACCACAACCACTCATTCACATTGTTCGTCGAGGTTCAAACTCATGAAATAAGACTTGACCAGTTTGACAAAGCAACTATTCAGGAAATGTGTCACGCCAAATGTAAATCAAAAGAAATTGTTGATGCTCTTAAGGCAAGAAATCCAGATAAGCCCTACCTTTCGAAGTCTGTTTACAATTTAAAGCAACAAATGAGGTCGATAGATAAGCATGGGCGTAAAAAACCCAACAATTTTTGCAGTTTCTATATTAAGGAAATATTTTACGAGGTTTATATCCGATCCGAAAACTAACAACCTTAAAGGTTATTCTAATCACATCATGCATTTTTTTTCTAAGCTAACACCATCTTATGTGACAGCCTTATTTTGGTCAAATCTGAAGGCTATCGAGTTGCTGCGAGTACACCCTAATGTGATATGCGTTGATTCCACATATGGCACAAATATGTATGATTTTTCTCTCGTCCAATTTTTCGGATTTACGCCAACAAACTAGAATTTCCCTCTGGGACAAGCATTGCTTGAGGATGAGGAAAAAGAAAAATATTTGTGGGCATTGCAATGCTTAAGGGAATTGTTCGGTCCTTCTATTAACCCACATGCAATTTTAACTGATTGAAAATTAGGTCTTATTGAGCTCGTGAAGATGGTTTTCCCCCATTAAGGTCACATGTTGTTGTGCATTTGGCACATCAAGAAAATGATACGAACAAGGGCTTTTAATATATTGAGGAATGATGAAGAAGCTGATAGACTTTGCTATGGCTCGCTTAATCGGATGATTAAATCTCCGACTATTGACATGTTTGTAACAAATGAGCAGGAATGGCGTGAATCTACTTTGTGGCTACCATCCTTTATTCGCTACATTGATGAAACTTGGATACCACACAAGGAAAAATTTGTCCATGCATGGACAAATAAAGTCATGCATTATGGTAACACAACCACAAACAGGGTTGAGAGTGCGCATCGTGCTTCGAAAGATTGGTTTCCATCATGCAATGGTAGCTTGGACACTTTTTTGAGCTAGTGCATCTTCAGAACATGGCCCAAATCACTCAAGTGAACAAAACTCTTGAATGAACCGCTCTAAATTTTTGCTAGGGTTTGATATTTTTCCGTACATGAACCTGCAGTGACAAGTTTCACATCATTGCATACTTCTTTTGAAAGATGAGTACTTTTAAACCAAACCGTGTAACCATGCATTTTTAACAACACATGGTCTTCCTTGCAAATGCATTTTGCATAGGCACGCTAGCATGGGCATTTTGGTGGATACCTTGGACAAATTCTGGCGAATTCTCGCTTATGAAAAGATACAAAGGCAAGTGGATCCTGATCCATATCTTCTCCAAACCATGATGAAACAAGTATACGAGAAGGATCCATCATACCGGTCCGCCTTTAGCAACATGATCAGAAGAAATTGTACCTAGATGAATATGACTACCATGCACTAGTGGACTGCCTTACGCTTCTCGGCGGTTCAGTCGTACTCTTTAAGGCGTTTTGGAAATGCCGTAACGGTTTGTGCCGTAAAATGGAACTTTTTCTCGGCGGTTCAAAAACGCCTTAAAAACGAACGCTGCGCACGGCGGTTTAAAACGCCGTGTGCAGCTGTTAAAAAACACCCTGTATTATTGTTACGAGTTCGCCACCTCAGGTCGCTTGTGTCTTTAAATGTGAGTGCTA
Source organism: Sherardia arvensis (assembly GCA_948330725.1). Classification (NCBI taxonomy): domain Eukaryota; kingdom Viridiplantae; phylum Streptophyta; class Magnoliopsida; order Gentianales; family Rubiaceae; genus Sherardia; species Sherardia arvensis. The sequence continues at coordinate 21,671,725 of OX415237.1, read as the reverse complement.
CGAACTCGCCTCCACTTTTCGCCTCCTGAGGCGAAATTGCTTTTGTCGGTCGCCTCTGTCTAATAATGAAGACGCGAACTCGTAACAATACTCGCTTGGGTGAGGGAGGCGACACCGCTAGCGTATTCGCTGGAAGAAATGGGAATATTAAATTTGAAAAATGTGAAAATGGCTATGGAGTTACGGTCTCGTGCACTATGTCGCTTGTGGTCGAAAAGGAAAAGCGACATCGCTTTGTTGGGGTGGCGAAAATGTACAGCGAACTCGCCAGCTGAAAATGTTGGTCGACCAGAGGGACACAGGCGGGGTGGGATACGAGATCGCCAGTAGAGGCGATTGTTAGGCGACATCGTGTACTTATTTGTTGTAGGGAATGTGGCTGGCGAATTCGCCTATTAAATTCGTCTATGGAGGCGAATATTGGAGGCGAAATCGTTTGTGCAACGCCAGGGGCAACAGAGTCTAGCAAGCGAGTAGCCAGGCGGTGTCGCTTTTGTGGGCGAATGTATAGGCGAATATTGGAGGCGAAATCGTTTGAGGCACGCCAGGGGCAACAGAGTCTAGCAAGCGAGTAGCCAGGCGACGTCGCTTTTGTGGGCGAATGTATAGGCGAGGCCGTGTGTATGACCGCTTGTTATATTGTAGTAGAAGGCGTGCCAGGTAGCGATCTAGCTTCTGGATTCGACAAGAAGCGAAAAGGAAGCGAATTCGTTTGCTTGCAAGACAGAATTGTGTAATTATTTGTTAAAATTGACCCGTTTCTTTCGAAACATGAATCGGGATACCCGACTCAACATAAACCAGTCAAATTCAAATCCAACGCCCCTATACTAATACTAAAGATGCATAACCTAAGCACACAAGTGCGATACCAATGTCAAGCCCCTACCAAAAAGAGAGACAATACTTTTTCATGCCTTGGGGAGGTTAGGGACCTGTGGCCTTGCAATGGTAAACGCACGGTTGTGGACCAGATATTTAGCCATTTGGTCTCTTCCATCGTTAAGTTCTTGCAAGGTGAAAGGAGTGATATCATCCACGAATACCTATGATTGAAAATAACGCTTATTAGGAAATCTCGACGAATATAAATGAGATTAGACGCGTGTAGCGTACATTTAGAAGATCTAGCATGTCTTTTTGAACACCATCCACCACCATCAAACCAAAGATCATTGTGTAATAGCCACATTCATAGTTCTATGATTGCTTCCTAGACTACAAAAGTGTTTAAAACATAAAACATTACTATACTTATGGTACTTTAAACGCAAATGTTGATTTTTGAAAGGACGTGATAGCATGAGCACAACATCTTACCCGAATGTTTATAAGGTGGAAGTCGAGGAGTGTTTTGTCGTTCACTTGAAGAATTGCATTATCAAGGAGATCGGCGAATGTTCGTGATGGAGGGCGGTGGAGTGGGTCTATCCAATATACTTGCTTTAAAGCGGGTATTATTGCAACAAAGCTCCAATGATCACTACAAATCACATGAAAGCATAATGGTCATAAAAAAAGAATGCAGTAGAGCAAACACAATATATTTAGCATGAGTAATAGAGCAAATTGTAAGGTATACCTCTCGAGATATGGTCCGATCCATATTTTCTTTGATTTGTCGGAGAGAGTAGAATTCAAGTAATCAAGTCTTTGCCTATTGCTCTCCATACTAGCTTGCAAATGCATTGGATGCAAAAATCCAATGAAATGCTTGCTCCGGTGATAGACATGGTGATGCAAGAACCTGTGAATGTAGTAGACAATCATGACGAGGATGTAATCATATATGGTTTGATAATTGAGTATTCTCATGAAACACATACAAATGGCTTACATTTGATTGAGGCAAAGAATGGTGGCGGGAAGTTCATTTAAATTCCAGAAATATTCAAAATCCCCCCATGGTACGTGGATGTCCTTTGTCATGGTAAAACACCTTTCATTTCCGAGAAAGGCATAGCATGCATTCTTGTCGTGCGAGGATATCAAATCATAAAAGACTCGGACGAAGGGTGGAAGGGCTTTCATAAACTCCACGAGCATGGGGTCTAATGTTTGTCTAGCTATAGGCAAGGCATGCATGGGTATTTGTGGATTTTGTGGAGTTTGTGGTTTCCTACGGGGTATGGAGGTGGATTTTTCATCAAGCACCAACCATTTTGGCCATAGAACAAGGAAACCTTTAGCCTCCCCAACTCTCACCATCGGTGACTCCTTCACAGGTAGCATTTGTTGTTCTATCAAAACATCGGTAATGCGAACACTAAAAAATCCTGCGGGGATGTCAACACGATTGTGTTTCACCGCACTTGGGTCGCATGTGCCATTGGCGACATGGAGTGGTTTTGATTTGGTACCTTGCGAAACATATAGCTTGCAAGGGGGGTTCTATCATAAATGAAAGCACAAGAGAAATCATCATCCAACTATTTTTAGAAAGAGATTAGAAACCAACGATGTTCTAAATTAGCAAAATTTGTACTAACCTTATCAACTTGAATGGAATGCGCCGCATTCAACTTGATGGGTGATGAAGGTGGAGTAGGAGGCACTAGTTCCTCGTCCATTTCCACATTCTCACCTTCATCCTCCACAATTTGAGGTGATGCTTGAGAACCCTTTGATGATGGTGGAAGATGTGGTTGTGTACCTCCTAACCTCTCGATGTGGGGATAGTTGGTGTGTTGTGCTATGTCTTTCATCACCTCCCTCAAATCCTTCATTTCCGCCTTTGTCGCCGCCACCTCGCTCAAAACTCGTTGTAGTTGTGATGGTTTAGGATTGCCCCAACCTTGCTTAATCCCAAAAACCTCTTCTTGTGTCGCGTAACCTCCAACACCTAATGCTCTTCCCGGGTGTTCCTTTTTCTTCCCAAGAGCAAAAGCCTCATTCAAGACATCCTTCTTCCCACACGGGATAAAGGTACCCTCCTCCTTTTGGCGCTCAAGAAGTTCCTATTATCAAATATGTTGTACTAGGTGAAAGTGGTTGTGAAGAATATTTGAAAGCAACAACAAAAATAAATAAGACTACAATATATAGTAAGATAATGTAAGATAGATAGACTAACCACCCTCTTTGCACATTTTTCGGCATCCTCCGAAGTGAACTTACCATCCGAGTCTCTAATTCGACCCAACACGAAGAGTTTTTGTCTAGTATAATCCTCGGCGTCCTTTTCCACTACGACATACCGAGCTTCCGCCTCGTCCATCCCCCCTAATACCAACTCCTTCACTAGTTCCTCCTTCTCCCTAAGCCCCTCCTTCTCACCTACACCCAAATACCCCGACCTACCACCGGTGTATGGCATTGTTATTGATTTCGCCGATGTGACCTTCTTGTCCCATTTCCCCTTTGCACAAGAAGATACCTTATCACATGTCATCATTAATGTAATAGATAAGAGGAGGTTATGTCACCGAAGTTATAGTTTGTGACTCACCGAAGTCTTATTTTCAAGCGATGCTTGCTTGAAGGCCTCCCACGCATCGGTTGTAATATGATTGTATCGGTCCCTTGGATCTTGACCTAGCCTCTTTCCCTTCTCATACAAGTAGTCTTTTCTTAGAGCATGCTTGTGCTCGCGAAAAGTTTTGGAGACGATGTTGAATGCCTTCTTTCTTACCACTTCCATGTCATTAGATTCTATTTCAAAAGGTCGCTACGCCAAAATATGTAGGATGTATTATGTCTACATATTATGAAGAGGTATAATATTGAGTAGATAGATCATTGAAAGTTTAAATGTTACTTACTTGGCATTCTACCCAAACTTCCTCCTTCTTTTTTGATGGGACGGTTCTCCAATTATCCTCCGTTATCTCAATAAACGTTCTTCCAACTCGGCCACACCAACTTGACCATTTTGAACGTTCTTTTTTGGGTCGGTTGCATACACCCTTAGCATTAAATCCTATGTGTGTTAGTTCTCCTCTTCTCATTCTTCTTTGTAGAACTCGACAATGTGAGCGGACTTGTAGGCCTTTCTTCGAGTTGCTACCTCGCTTCTTTGGTTGAGCACTTGAAGTGGTTGAAGTGGTCACCATTGCTATCTAAGGATGGATAGAAATAGAATCTTAACTAATTAGCACTATTATGACTAGGTAAAACAACAACAAAACCATGTTGAATGAGTTGTAGAAGTAAAATAACACAAGCATGACTAGTTAAAACAAGGAAAAAACGGATTTGTTGAATTGTATAACCAAAGTGAACCTAAGGTAGGCTAACATGTTAGAATGCCACATGAAAGTAACAAATAAAGGGAGCTATGGCTTCTAAATTTGATTTTAACATAGTCATGAAACACATATGTTATGGATAGGGACTAAGCATGGATAATGTCTACTTAAGCATGCCATTCAACCAATATATCTCAAAAAGTAACTAAATAAGATGTGCTTTGAATAATACTTCAAATTTGAGTCTCATACCTTAATTGTAGAAGAAGATATTAGTTGTTTGTTGCTCTTAGACACACAAAGTAGCGAGATTTGTAATATTCAACCAAAGTTGAAGGAGATTTTGGGGTTTTTGGTGGGTTACAAGCTTTATAGGGTTTAGTTCTTCACACAAAATATATGTGCTAGATTTGAGGGTGAGTTTGTGGTTGGTTTTGATGAGATTTCACCAAGAAATGAGGCAAGAATGGATTTGGAATGCAAGGATTTGAGATGGAAGTTGAGGGGGGGATAAGGTGAGAGAGAAGGAGGGGTAGATGGGAATGAATGGTGAAAATGGTGAAGAGGTTAGCAAAATCCGGGATAAAAGATATATATAGTATGGTAAAGTTTGACAAAACATGCCTGAATAGTATATTTGGTCGGTTACTGTTTAACCAGGTTACGATACCGCAACCTGCATCGGCTAGAGGCGAATACCCCTTGCGGTATCGCTAGCTAGCAAGTTGATGAACCCATAATAATTATTTTCTGAATATTTGCTACTTTGTTATGCAATTAATATTAACATTGTGTGTTTCATGAGATGATGTATATTAAAATTTAATATGAAAACTTATAAATGAAATCAGATTTTATCTGCGCATAATATTACTTGAGTTGGTTGCAACGATGACGTCTGTTATGAAAGAGAATTGTTGTGACATGTTATATATAGTCCTATGAAGAGGTATCTGAAATTGTTAACTCTAATCCATATCCATGTTTATTGTAAAGCATTTGGCATAAACTGTTTAGATACGTATATGATGGGACTACGGGTTAATACCATTAGTTCGTTAACCAAATGTTACACTAGTGCAGACACGAGCAATAGGACTTTCTACATTAGCCACGTGTTGATCACCATCGAATATACATGTATTTGACAACTTCAGACTGAAAGTGTAGACATTTAGTTCTTCTGTAATGCATGTGGTATTACTCATAGTCTGGATGATGTTATACATACAGGCAACGTCGTTACCCCGTTAAAGAGCCGACTTCGCGATCACACATCTCAGGAGCTAATGAACGAAAAGTATCCAGTTTTAGATGAGAATAGGGGTGGTAATTGAGTCAACACGCGAGTAATTCGAGATCGACTCGGTCAAAACTCGGACTAAACATGACTCGATCTAGCTCGACTTGAAAAACTCGTGCGTAACTCGGTAAGTATAATCAGTTGCAAGTTTATAATATTATTAGGTTATACTATATTAGTTCAATCATCTAATCTAGCTAGTTTTCTGTTACTACTCAATATTGAATAAACTAATTAATTGCATTGGTAAAATTATATAGGGTTTAGGGTAAACACTACTAACTAATTAATTATAGTATAGAAGTAGTAAAATTTTTATTTAAAAAGAGAAAAAAACAATTCGAGTTCGAACTCGCAAGTAGTGTCGATACTCGATAAATAATAACGAGTTCGAGTTGAGTATTATTAACTCGCTAGTTCTCGAGTCGACTCGAACATGGTTAATATAGTTCTCGAGTCTAGACGAGTTACGCACTACTCGCTTGATTGAAGGTTGTCATTCTCAATCTCGATGATAAATGGGTTTGGTTTTTATCGTGTGGGTTGCCGGGCATGGGTTCAGGGTTTAGGGTTAAGGGTTTGATGATTGTACAGAAGCGAAATCGCTACAACGTTCGCCTACAAACAAAATTGAGGCGAGTTCGCCAGTTGGTTGAAATTATAGGCGAACACACATGCGAGTTCGTTTCATAGTGAAATCCACGCGCGACGTTCCTGACACGATTTCGTAACCAATTTCTCCTACAGGCGAATGGAAGAGGCGAGTTCGCCAGCGTATTTTAATTTTTAAAAAAAATACAAAAACAAGTTTTGTGGGTGGCGATTTCAGAACCCCCCAACTTCCACCCGCAAAACCCTAAATCCCCAAATCGGAAAATCCCTGCAACACCATGGGCCGGAGCAAATCAGCCGGTAAAACCCTCACCCCACCAGCCCCCAAGCGCCAGAAGACCACCCCCACTGCTCAACCCGAAGCGGAGCCGGCCGGAATGCGTGAAGAGACACTCGCCGACCTTCAACCTCGCCGGAGACGCGATCACCCGGCCGGTGGATCTACAGGCGGCGGCGGCCATACTTCTGGAACCTCCCATCACCGCCAACCCGCCACCAGTCCGTCGCCGCACCGCCACACCGCCACCAGTCCGTCGCCGCACCGCCACCAGGAACCCGCCTGAAACTGGCGGCCATACTTCTGGAACCTCCCATCACCGCCAACCCGCCACCAGTCCGTCGCCGCACTGCCACACCGCCACCAGTCCGTCGCCGCACCGCCGCACCGCCACCAGGAACCCGCCTGAAACTGGTGGGCCAGCCGAGAATCCGGCGGGTAACCCTGCGACTGAGGAGGATGAGGAGACGTCTCTGTTCGTCAGCACAAAGGCCGAGACTAGGTACGAACAATTTTCTCGTCGCTTCTTGTTGAATGCTAGGGTTTTTGATGAAGATCGGATAGAGTCGTTAGGGTTTGGTAAAATTGTAGACTATTTTAAGGCGACGCATCTAGAAGGGATGTTGATGTCGAGAGAGCCGGTGCATAAGGATGAGTGTTTACAGTTTTATGCAAATATGACTTTTGCAAAGGACGCCGAAGAGGGGGAGACAATGGTTAGGGGAGTAAGGTTTAAGGTTGATAAGTATTTGATTAATGAGGTGATAGGTTGCCCGTATGTGTCGGTTGACCACTTAAGGCCGTTAGATCCAAACGGTCCTTACGAGTGTTACCACACCCAAAACTTCCCATCTTTGTCTAGTTTGAACCCCCTAGAACCCGTTGCTATGCGTAGAAAATACTTTAAATCGCGTAGCAAGGTGGAAGGTACTCCAAAGAAGTACAATATTGGCGTTCTCACTCAGGAGCAGAGGTTGGTGTTCGAGTTGATATGCTCGAATGTCATGCCATCGGGTGGTCACCCTTGCGAGCCTACGATTGCCAATTTGATGTTGTTCTATTACATCATGGAGGGATTGAAGATCAATCCAGGGTACGCGATTGTGAAGTACATGCTGAAGCGTGCCAAGGACAAATCTGATGAAACGATCCCATATGGCCAGCTTATCACGGCGATGATAAAGAAGAAGGGTATTAGACCGGTTAGTCGGCCAGAGCCAATTATGCACTACACCGAGAAATGGCTGCGTAGCAAGGGATTGGCACTTGGCGCCGATGGGGTCATAAAGAAGAAGAAGGATGGTGCTTCGAGTTCAAGTGCGCGTGGTGTTTTGAGTCCGGGTAAGTCGATTCTACCCAAACTTGGTATTTTATTAGATTTATTTGTTTGCGCCTATACAATATTCTAATGGATTTGATGTGTTTTGGCAGGACGGGAACTTCAGTGGCGTGAGCGAATGGTCGTGATGATGGGACAGCTTTCACCGGAAATAGAACAGGTGAAGTTAGAACAAGCCAAGGAAACGGAGATGATATTGGAGTTTGGCAGGATGCTAGACTTGGAACCTGAGCTTAGCGACGAGGAAGGGATGCCATACTTTTCCGTTCAGCCTTTGCCACCAATGGACGCGGAGGCGGATGACCCTGAAAGTGAAGCGGAACCAGAAGAGGAGGATCCAGAAGAGGAGGAAGCACAACAGCTTGACGAGCCCGAAGGTGCTAAGGATGGAGAAGATCCCGTTGGTTCAGATGGTGGCCCGTTTTCTCCGGACGAAGATAATGACGAAATGTTCAAGGTTGTCTTCAGAAACGAACAAAGCCATAATGAGGATGCGCAAGAGTCGTCGGAAGAGGAAGTACAACAGTCGTCCGAAGAGGAAGTACAAGAGTCGTCGGAAGAAGAAGATGACGAAGACGGGGGCAAAGAGGACGGTGATAGTGACGAGGACGACAGTGATGACGCTTAGCATATTTCACCGTGTGTTATTATATACTACGGTTTTGTTGATTTTGTACTTAAACTCGCAACATCGTTTAGTTGCATTCTTTTGAGACTACTATTATTGTTAGCCAATCAAATATATTTCAACTTAATTAACTTCAATCTTGACAAATAAGACAACTAACCTTGATAAAACATGAAAATTCGTATGAAAACAATATTGCATAATATTACCAAGCGAACCTGGATGCGAATTCGCTTCACATATTTCCACAAGGCGATATAAGGCAGCGAAATCGCCTACCCTGCCGCCTATAAAGATTTAGGCCTCACGAGTTCGCCACTAAGTCCGCCGTTAGGAACAGAAGCTAAAAAGCGTGCCAAGAGGCGAACTCGTAAGATGAGGCGAACGCGGCAGAGATATCGCCTACCTTAACGCCTACAACCGTATATGTCTTGCGATCTCGCCACCAAGTCCGCCGTGTGGAACAGAACCTAGCAAGCGTGACAATAGGCGAAATCATAAGCATTGAGGCGAATAAAGAAGCGAGTTCGCCTCTGGAAAGAAGAATTTTAAAAAAACACAAGTACAGAACATGTATATACGACGCCGTTTAACACACAGGCGTTGAATAGAGGCGAGTTCGCTACCACGGCACATCAATTTTCCCACATCGGTGGAGTAGCGTCCAATTGATCAGCTTCAATATGTGACCAAAACTAAATGGTTCAATAATTAGAGGTTACTCTAACCGCAACTAGAGTACTGAAATTGTAATTACAACTAGAGTACTGAAATTGTAATTAATTACAGTAACCTCTAATTATTATTTTTTTAAAATGTGAAATTTCTATCACAGATATTTTTTTTAATATATAAAATTAACAAAAGATCATATTAAATAAAATATAAAATATTACTATTAAATAATAGTTTGACTATTTATGTGCAGAAGTTTTGCGTTCGGGACTCCGGAACAATAGAACCAAAAGACCAAACTACACTAGTGGTCGTGTTATTGTGATGAGTGAGTTCCAAGTGTGATCGGCCAAAGGCCAAATTATATACCGAATTGATATATTAACCATATACCGAATTATATATACCTAATTATATATATATATATATATATATATATATAATGTAAAAGCTCGAGTCGACTGCGCCACATATTCGAACGAGTTCGAGCTCGAGATCTAGCTTGGTCAAACCGTGAGCGATTAAAAGAAATTGGACATGAAAGTGTATACTACATCCAGAATTCGACCTACCAAGTTCATAGTTGATCGCAAATGTGTACAAAAAAACAATTTGAAATTACATAAAGATTCATATATACTCCTATTTCAATATTAGTTAAAGAATTTATTTTGTTTTAATACTGGCGAACTCGCCTATCCAATTCGCTTGGAGGCGAGTGGCCAAGCGAACTCGCCTCCACGTCACATCAATTTTCCCACATCGGTGGAGTAGTGTCCAACTGATCAGCTTCAATATATGACCAAAACTAAATGGTTCAATAATTAGAGGTTACTGTAATTAATTACAATTTCAGTACTCTAGTTGCGGTTAGAGTACTGAAATTGTAATTAATTACAGTAACCTCTGATTTTTTTTAAAAAAATGTGTAATTTCTATCACAGATATTTTTTTTATATAAAATTAACAAAAGATCATATTAAATAAAATTTAAAATATTACTATTAAATAATAGTTTGACTATTTATGTGCAGAAGTTTTGCGTTCGGGACTCCGGAACAATAGAACCAAAAGGCCAAATTACACTAGTGGTCGTGTTATTGTGATGAGTGAGTTCTAAGTGTGATCGGCCAAAGGCCAAATTATATACCGAATTGATATATTAACCATATACCGAATTATATATACCTAATTATATATATATATAATGTAAAAGCTCGAGTCGACTGCGCCACATATTCGAACGAGTTCGAGCTCGAGATCTAGCTTGGTCAAACCGTGAGCGATTAAAAGAAATTGGACATGAAAGTGTATACTACATCCAGAATTCGACCTACCAAGTTCATAGTTGATCGCAAATGTGAACAAAAAAACAATTTGAAATTACATAAAGATTCATATATACTCCTATTTCAATATTAGTTAAAGAATTTATTTTGTTTTAATACTGGCGAAGTCGCCTATCCAATTCGCTTGGAGGCGAGTGGCCAAGCGAACTCGCCTCCACGTCACATCAATTTTCCCACATCGGTGGAGTAGCGTCCAACTGATCAGTTTAAATATGTGACCAAAACTAAATGGTTCGATAAGTCGCCGACCCGCGCAAACTGCCCATGAAACACCATGCATGATATACACATATACTATACATACACTATACATATACTATATAGTGATGAGCGATCAGAGTGTTGAGTGCATCTATCAGATCCCTGGCCCAAAGGCCTATATTTTTTAACAATGAAGCGAACTCGCCTGCTAGATCGCCTGTGGGCGAGTTACGAGCGAATTCGCCTCTTAAATCGCATGCAGGCGAGTTACAGGCGAATTCGCCTCCACGTCACATCAATTTTCCCACATCGGTGAAGCAGGGTCCAATTGATCAGTTTAAATATGTGACCAAAACTAAATGGTTCGATAAGTCGCCGACCCGCGCAAACTGCCCATGAAACACCATGCATGATATACACATATACTATACATATACTATACATACACTATACATATACTATACAGTGATGAGCGATCAGATTGTTGAGTGCATCTATCAGATCCCTGGCCCAAAGGCCTATATTTTTTAACAATGAAGCGAACTCGCCTGCCAGCTCGCCTGTAGGCGAGTTACAAGCGAATTCGAAACAAGATTGAATTGATATAATAACAAACAAGCGAACTCGCCTCGTAAATCGCCTGTAGGCGAGTTACCAGCGAACTCGTAACGTTGACAAACATAAATAGTCAACTGCTGGGCCCTGTCGATCAAAACTCAGATCCCCAATTTTTCCCCCAAACTCACGCAAAATCACTGCTTCCTCTGCTCACCCACCGCCGACCAGCCACCGTCAAGCCGGAAATTTGCTCCCCCACTGCCATATTCCATACATCTGGTAAGTTACTGACCCGTTTCATCTTACTCATTGTTAATCTGGATGCCATGTTTTCAAATTTTTAAGTTCATCAGTATTTTAGCTTTCTGTTGATTTTCTTTGTTGAAACTGGGGTTCAATCATAGGAATAGGATTGATGTTAGGTATTCTTGATAGGTACTTTGGTTAATTAGAAACATGGCTCCGAGGGGAAAGAAGAAGGTTGAACAATCGAGCGAGGTTATAGTTTTTGATAAAACTAAGTTTGTCAGTGAATTGCTTACCTCAAGTATAGGAGTTTTGAGGATGCTAAGTCGCAGTTGAACACCTTACTTGTGGTGGATGAGAGTAAGGTTGAAGAGCTAGGCTTGAAAGGGGTGTGGGGCTTGCTACATTATTCGGGTGCGGACACATTGATGAAGGTGAAGGACCCGGGTTATCTAGAGGAGACAATGCAATTCTACGCTAATTTCCGACAGGTGGCTGATAAGTGGAAGACCAAGGTCAACAAGAAGGAGTTCGAAATAAGTCCTGAACTGTTCAATGCAGCCCTCAAGAACACATACGAGGACGATGATGAACCAGTGGACCTTTACATAAGGGGTGACTGGCCAAGTGAGTCGATCTTTCCAGCCGCGAATTTGCGGAAATTGGGGTTGGAGCACTTCGGCCGCCAGTTAGATCCGCTTGGAAGGCCAAAGGAGTACAAGCTGGGACAGCTTACACCCGAGCGAAGGATCTTGTATGAGATGGTGGCTACCAATATTGTGCCCAAAGGGGGTTACCTCCAAGAGCCAAACTTCACCCCTTTGGTCACTTACTACTTGTTGGCCTCGGAAGTGATGATAAACCTCGGGTACACCATGTTTCAACACATGAAGGACAGCGTGGTTGAGAAAAATACGGTGGCTAAGAAGTTGCCCTACGCAAACTTCATAACAATGTTCCTCCGGTCCAAGCATCCGAAGTTGAAATTCTCCAACACCGCCAAGCCGTGTGAGTACTACACCAAGGAGTACTTTGAGAAGAAAAAGTGGTCATTGGTTGGAGGGACTTGGCAGCCAAACGGAGAGAAGGCTGTGGAGCCGGAACCTGAGCAAATCGGAGGTAAGGGGATACAAATTATATTTAAGTTCCATTATATTGTGTTCAATATCTAAATTTAACATTTTCAATGTTCTCCATTTACTAGTGAGTGCGGAAGCATATTATAAGGGGCTTGAGGAGTCGAACTTCGCGATGAGGACAGAGCTTGCTAATCTCCGCAAGACGGGGTGGAAGAACAGCCACTTGCTTCGTGGTTTTCTAAGAGCATATGCCCGAAAAAATCCTTCGGCGGCCACTCCTGACAATGAAGACCAGACAGGTGGAGACAACTCTTCCTAGACATGTGGATGTAGTCTAGGGACGTTTTTTCAAATTGTATTGCTACAATTTAACGATTTTTTCGTTTTGATTGCATTATTCAATAAAATTTGCGCTTATTGTTTACATTTACATTTGCGCTTATTGTTTAAATTACATATAATTGTTCATGTGTTAAACCGGTGTCGATATAGTCTTTTATAGTGTTGCTAGTACTAAAATACTATTTATGTAAAGTCAGAAATGAACTCGCAACCAAATTCGCTTGTGGAGTTATAACTGAAGCGAGTTCGCTTCCAATCTCGCCTATTTCAACAGAGTCTAACAGACGACTCAAGAAGCGAACTCGCCAGTAACAGGCGAGACGGCTTACGGAACCGCCACCACCTAAATGCCAAGGCATAAAGTAAAACTACAAAAACGACGTAGTTTCAAGGTTGGCGAATAGAGATACGATTTCGCCTATAGTAACGCTTACAGGCGATTTGTACAAGAGAAGTAATCTTTATTCACGCCTATGCTATGAGTGAAACACGTTTCAAGCATACATGAATACTAATTCAGTCCATACCAAATGTATATGCTGAAAACTTAAGGTTTTTCCAATTACATACTAATGTTTACATATTCTTTGGTTGATTCCTCTTTCGCTTCGTTGGTTTTCCAGCATTGGTGATCCAAATGCCCTCCGTGTGATCGTTCCGCGCAAAATACCTTTTCAAACTCGCCTCGTCTTCAGTTAAGGTTTCGTTAGGCTCTAAACCCAGAAGGTCCCCGATATCTGTTCCAAAGCTGCGACCCTCGTCATTGCCATTGTGAAGAAGCGCCTTCTTACCATTCACCACAATCTCCCACCGGTTATCCTGTGGATCCGTCACATAAAACACTTGGTGCGCCTGAGACGCCATGATAAACGAATCACCTTCAGAGCCAAGAACACTGCGATTCACCAGGGTTGTGCCGTAATCCTCTTTCCGCACCCCGCCACATTCTTTCACCCACTCACACTTGAACACTGGAATTGTGGCACTGATAAAGTCAATCTCCCAGATGTCGGTGATCGTCCCGTAGTATGCTTCGCATCCATGAACTGCCTCACCTGGTACTACCACACCACTGTTTTGGTTAGTTGACCTCTCATCCGACCATTTGGTTCCAAAAGTATAACCGTTTATGTCGTACCCACCAAAAGAGGAAACAGTGCCGAGGGGTCTTCTACATAACAGCTTGACAATATCAGGATGGTCCCCTTGCTGAATGTGAGCTTGCAGCCACCGAACGAAATTGGCACAATGCTTTTCCAGGATCCTCACATCACCGACAGTCCATGCATTTGACACTCTAATCTGATCCATGTGTATGTCAACATAAGGGGTCACCGCCTCGTGATTTCTGAGGATATATAAATGGACAACATCCATGTCGGCGGCGGTAGGACTAAACAAACTATGATGCTTGAGCCCGTGCCCGTCCACTCTACCATCGTGCCTAGCATTTGGGATCCCCACTGTGGCAACATCTTTCATATAGTTGGTACAAAACTCAATAACCTCTTCTGCGACATAACGTTGAACTATACTAGCATCAGGCCTATATTTGTTCTTCACGAAATGCTTAAAAATCGACATGTACCGCTCAAATGGATACATCCATCTCAAGTAAACTGGGCCACATAATTTTACCTCCCTCACCAAATGGACAATCACGTGGATCATTATGTCAAAAAAGGCCGGGGGAAAGTACATCTCCATCCTACACAAAACTTCCACCACCATTTCCTGCAACTCATCCAGCTTCTGCCTGCTCACTCGCTTACGACATATGCACTTAAAAAAGTAACATAGCTTCGATATCGCCTTCCTCACGTGACGAGGCAATGATCCTCGTAGAGCGATAACATTCAGCTCCTGCATAAGATTATGACAGTCGTGTGACTTCAATCCCGCCAGCTTCAGTTCTTTGGTATTAACACAATTACGGATGTTCGAAGAGTAACCTGTTGGAACCTTAACAGACTTCAAAGCATTACAGTAACGCTTCTTCTCCTCGGTCGACATAGTGTAACAAGCTGGAGGTAAATAAGATTTACCTTCTTCCTCTACAGGGGCTAGAGACGATCAGATACCAAGCTGTACAAGATCTTTCCGCGCTTTTAAGCCATCCTTTGTCTTTCCAGGGGTATTCATCAGCGTACCTACAAGTGCTTCACATACGTTCTTCTCAATATGCATCACATCGAGACAGTGACGTACGTCCAAATGCTTCAAGTAATCTAGTTTAAAGAAGATCGAACACTTCTTCCAACTGCTATTCGACGCCTTCTTCTTCTTTCCCTTACCAAATTCATGATCCATCCCAGTAACCTTTTCTAGAACCTACTCTCCAGTTAAAGGGATTGGGGAGGGATCATGCTCTTCTCTCCCGTTGAACCAATTCTTTGCTCGCCTCCAAGGATGTCCCGTCGGAAGAAATCTTCTGTGCCCGAGATACACCGGCTTACCACCGTGTTTCAATTGACAATAACTAGTCTTGCTCTCACATATGGGACATGCAAAGTGACCTTTCACTGAATAACCCCCCAAGTTACCTAATGCAGGAAAGTCATTTATACTCCACAACAACATTCCTTGCAATTTAAACTCCTCATCACCTCAACTGCCATCAGGTATCCGAACACCCACATCGAATAATTTCTGCAAATCTTCGATCAAAGGCGCTAGGTACACGTCAATATCGTTACCCGGTTGCTTAGGACCAAATATCATCATGGACAATAACACATACTTACGTTTCATCATCAACCACGATGGCAGATTGTAAATCACAACCATAACTGGCCAAGAACTATGGGTGCTAGACATGTTACCAAAGGGGTTCATGCCATCAGTGGATAAGCCTAGCCTCACATTCCTGGGCTCAGCAGCAAATTCAGGGTACCGCTCATCCATTTTCTTCCACTGATCTCCATCTGAGGCATGTGAAATAATGTCATCGTCCTCCCTAGCCCTATCCGCATGCCATGTTAGCAACTTTGCATCCTCAGGATTTGCAAACAACCTCTTCAGTCGAGGAATCAGCGGAAGGTAATACACTACTTTAGCCGGCGTTTTACATCTAGACGGCGTCACACTCTCGCCGCATACCTCTACGGTCCCCACCTTTGACTTGTACCGAGGTTCATTGCAGACTCGGCATGTATCTCTATCCTTGTCATCTTCCCTGTCCAACAAACAATCGTTAGGGCATGCATGAATCTTCTGCATCTCCATTCCCATAGGACATAATATCTTCTTAGCAGCATATACTCGATTAGGACACAAGTTGTCAGTGGGTAGCAACTTTTTCACCAACTCTAACAATTCAGTCATCCCCTTGTCAGATATTCCATGGCGCGCCTTTAAATTCATCAACAACAACGTAGAACCAAGAACGGAATGTTTGCGACCCTTGTACAATGGTGTCTCTTTATCATTATACATCGTTGCTAACATGCTCGGCTTTCCTACCCAATCCATTGCCACGTCTTCCGCCATTTCATCAAGACAACCATCATAACACAATCCATCTGCCCCAAGCTTAACATCAAACTCTGCATCATTATGACTTGCACCTTCTCCATGCCAAACCCATGTTGTATATGTAGGATCAAAACCTCTACAAACCAAATGTTCGCGCACAACGTCTACATCCTCATAAATCGCGTTGTTAAGGCAATCTATGCAAGGACATCTTAGCCCACCCATTCTCTTTTCTACACAATCCTTCCAACCAACATCAATAAACTCTTGAATCAAATCCGTATAACCTTGTGAGAGACGCTGATTCTCCAACATGATTTCACTACGACCCATGCTTAACAAGATACTATCAACAACGGTTTTGCTATAATCACTCAAATATTCCACGAATTTAGCACCCTAAGAACTCTACAAATCCATATAAACAAGCACATACACTAATCAAAAACAGTTTGCCCATTCCACAACCAATCAACAAAAATATCAAAACCTCATACCTTTGTGTTCTTGGGCAAAATCAAGGCCTGAAAATGTGAGCAAAACTTGAGACAAAACAAAAGGAGAGTTCTTTTATCTACTTCTTTTATTTTCATTCCCGCAAAAAATCAGCTTTTATACACCCAGCTACGACACTATTACGAATTCGCCACCAAATTCGCCCGCTACATTTTAATACAAGCGAAATCGTAAACTGAAACGCCTCTGGTCATAACTATAGGCGAGCTCGATTCTTCAGTAACGCCTGCTGGCGTCAATACAAGGCGATTTTGCAACTACAACGCGTCTTAGCATGTATGGGCGAACAACTATTCTTATTTCAGGCGGGTAATGCTGGCGAATTAGTCACTCTACTCGCCTATCAGCGAACACGGTTCAGAGTTCGCCTAGTATTGACATTTTTAATACACTTTGGAAAACGCCTTGTTTTAATTGTGAAACGCCGTGTTTTTGTTTTTGCCCTAGGCGAACGGCAGGTTACGAGTTCGTAACCCAGTTACTCGGCGGTTCTGCCAAAATCTGGCCAAAACGCCGTGAAATGTGTGCCGAGAAACCTATGCTTGTGCACTAGTGATGAGCCCGAAGTGAAAGACAACAAAAAGGGTCGTTAAATCAAGAAGAAGGGAAAGATGACTCGAAAATATAAATACGCTAGCATGTATAAATACAACATTCCATGTAGTATTAGTAAGTGAATCAGAAATTGAGGTTAGCAGATACTGGTCATATTGTCGGAGAATATGTATATCGAAGTTGCTATTTCAGAAAAGTCATACTTTTGCATGCCCAGCTGGGTAAGAATTTTCAAAATGCAGTTCATGTTCTAACAAGTTGCACACATAATTTTCGTGCATTAGTTCTAATATGCATAGGATGGATATTTTGTGAATGACAATGAGTGTTTTCAATCTATTGAGTGAAGTTCCAAAGCCTCTGATATTCCACACTAACATATTGCCTATGATGGTGTGACTTATCATTAAACACTGTATTTAAATTGTTGCTCAGGTCGTAAAGACCTATTAGCACTTTCTACTACTATTTTTTTTGTTTGAAACTGGAGCTTGT
Organism: Sherardia arvensis; assembly: GCA_948330725.1. Taxonomy (NCBI): domain Eukaryota; kingdom Viridiplantae; phylum Streptophyta; class Magnoliopsida; order Gentianales; family Rubiaceae; genus Sherardia; species Sherardia arvensis. Next base: position 21,653,889 of record OX415237.1, on the reverse strand, counting down.
GCAGTTGTGTGTGCCTTTTCTAGAGGTTTTGTATGATCTACTGGTGAACATGCATCAACAGATATGTCATGGATGCCTACCATATTATAATGCTATGTATAGCATCTGTTATGAGCATAGAGTCATGAAATGGTAAACACTTACTTGACACATGCATTTCAGGTTCAAGTATGTGAGAGCTCACCTTATTATAACCTGAGTTAGTAGTGGTTATTTCCTCTTAATTTCCAATGTATGAGTGCTCCTGTGTGTCTTGTTCTTGTGTATCCTGCAACACAGAAAAAGGATTGGAGGTTTCTAAAGGTGGGTTGTAAGGCACAAATATACAAGATTGAGTTTTGCTAAAAGATTTCAAATCACTTTTCAATTTGTTGATATGCATATCATCAAATGAAATTAAGGATACAGATCTGGTGCTTCTTGGTTGTTTGATATTGGCTGATATCAACACCACAATTGAGTTTGAGCCAACTTTATCCTTGAACTGACAGGAGGGATTGGTTTGCTAGAACAGAACCATTGCACCAGCCTCATGTTGCTGCTTGGATCCTTCATCCTTCTCAGTTGGAGTGAGCCCTGAAGATCCTTGCTCAGCTCTGGTCTGGGAGTTTTGCTGCACATTATCCTTTTTCTTCCAAACCGTTTTCAACTCTGGTGCAGATGAATGCATACAGCTTCTTCATGCCCAATTTTTTTGCAAGATTTGCAGTTTTGAGGCAGCTAGTAATATTCAACATGGTATTCCTTGTAATTGTCAGTTCTACCGATCGGGATAGAGCTGATTCTTTCCTCCTTAAGGTCGATCTCTATGCACATCTTTATGACTGAGGGTCTGGTGACACCACTGGTTGCCACATCCATCTTTATGAACTTTCTGGTCTGAGATGCTACATCATAAATCAGTGATTGATTATAGTAGTAAATTGGTACCTCTTTCACTGAGACCCAGACCGGCACAATTGATGATTCATGCTCAGTAGAGAAGTCATCCGTCCACTTCAACACCTTCATTAATGCTCCAACGATCGTCCAATAGGGTTAGAGCCATAGACGCTGATAATCCTCTTGATTCTTGAACCGGACCAAGATATGTCTGTATACAAGCAAGCCCACTTGAAATTCAGATTTGAATCTCATCAACTTGAAAGTAGCTTGAATATTCTCCATCTGGGGTTTGCCCCTTGCAAATTTTCCGAGCAAAGTGTTGCTATAATGAGCCGCCATCATTTTGACAGAGTCTGGATCGTACAAGAATGCCGGACGGCCATTGAGTCGTATAATTGAAGGTTCGATTTCAGGGTTTGAAGAGAGTGATTCAAAGAGTGAAGAATGTGTATATAAGGGCTTGCATGAACGAGGCAGTTGTGCCACCCTGATTGGGTGGCGGTTCCGCCATGAAGTGAGCGTTTTCTAGACGTTTACGGTGGGGAATAAATACGTTACTGGGAAGTTTGGGGAAAAAATATAGATTGAGCAGTGTGTGTGATTAATGCTAGAGATAAGGCAGAGGATTTGGGCTTCAAAACAGAAAGGTAGTGAACTCATGAGTGTGTGTAATGTGTATATTATTATTCACTTACAAAACACAGATTCGCATAAACATATCGCCACCGGTTTTATCTTTCGTGGGCATAAAAAATTAAGTAAACAAACATTGGAAATAATCAATCAATAATTTGACACTGATTTGAACTTCCAAAACTATGAATTGGTAGTAGAAGTCATTTGAGAATGGAATGTAAATTGTGTGTTATAGGAGATGAAGAAGAAGAAGTACCAAAGAGGAAAGGGGAAAAATTATAATAAGGGGAAAATGTTATAAAAGGCAATAAAGGATATCTAATTATCAATGAAATTAGAAAAAGTTTGATTTTAAATCTAACTATTAGATTAGAGGGAAGGATCTTGAGGAAAAAGATGGGTAAAACTAAATGAGTTAATGGAACCCTCCTAGATAACTGAACTGAGCTAAAGTGATTTATAGAAAGGCTCAAGAGCATAGGTTTAGTAAGAAATATAGTTTATAAGGTAAGGAATACTATGTTTTTGAATTTTATTCAAGACGGTGGAAATCGTCCAACGATTACAATAGGTGTAATCAAAATTGAATCTAAACATTTTATCAAAAGGATAATAAACTAAATGCTTACCAAGCTAATTCTTCTATTATGAATAAGTGATTCAATAAAATTGTGATACTACCTTTAAGAATATTAACTAACCGAAATGATTAGTGGTTTCGGTTGAGTCGTCGCTAACTTGCATGGAAGTAGTAAATTCATGGATCACTTGTAATGACTTCCCAAATCCTTTTTGGATTCTTAAAGATATATTCTAACTCACTCGCTTGGTTCTTATGCAAAGCAGCATGTAATATGTATGTATAGTTAGTTCAAGTGTTTAGGTTATTCATTTTATTTTCATCGTTTACTAATTTGATTTATTTATTTAAATATGATAATCGGTAAATGAATTAATTGAGTAGAACGAAAAAGAAATGTCACACACACGCAAATTAACCTAGTAAACATACGACAAAATAAAAATCATTCGTTCTACCATAAACTTATGGCATGACGCCCTTACTCAAGACTTTGTATTTGATAATAATTAACTTAAATTAGACATATAATTAGTATGTCTAATACATGAATATTTATTTCACTTGAATTCCGTATTGTATTTTTAGTTTAGTTCAACAAAAATAAGCGCTGAAGAGATCTGATCCATAACGCAGCAAACATAGAACCAGAAAGAGAATAACAATCATACCCACGGGTGTAGCCTAGCGGCTGGGACATTGGGTTCATTTCTCCATGGTCCAAGATTAGAGTCTCAACAGTGGCAGTATGAGGATTTCTTGCTTGCAAGGTCCCTTGTGCGCACTGAGACAAATGACGCTCAATTGCTCTTGATTCTAGATTATCGTGACTTACCCTCTCCACCAAGGCAAGGCATGTGGTGTTGGGCGGGTGGGGCGCTGAGGGCGATCGAATCGCCTTTTGCTCCAAATAAAGAACATCACGTTAATCTTTATTCAACCTGTTAATTATTTCTTGCTCATTCATTTTGATTGATTATTCTGGTATTATTGAACAATTTAAGCATGCTTGAAACAAAGCGATGGCCTTATTTTTTTTCACTTAACATCCAAAAAGTTCTGGCTTTCCAAACTATTACTGATATCTTCTGGTACATGATGAAAAGTTTAATTTTTTTTATTTGGGATGCAAACTGTGCGCTACATCTAAAGGAGACATACGTGAGTTAGTATGCAATGTACACTTTTTATGAAAACCAATGATTTTTCTTTTCATTTTCTGGTACTAGAAATCATGTAGTTTGACTAAATAAAATTGGGCAAGTTCCCCAAGCAACATACTAGTACAAGCTAAGAAGTGCGCATAATAAGTCCGTGTAAATGTGGGAACTAATAGGGACTTAATGTGTAAACCTCAAAGTTCCATCATCCAATAGATTTCAGTCACCCAAAAGTGTTATTACACTACGAAACTTCTTACACCTCGTGAAGGTCTTTAAATATAGGGGTACGACCCCGACCGCGAGAAGAAGTAGAGGCACGACCTCGAACACTCTGTAGGCCACGGCCCCAATTACTTTCCTCTGCCACCCTCATCAACTGAGAGGGCGTAGGGGACCCAATTCTATTTCCCACAGGTCGAGCAGGAGAGTCAATAGAGCCACGAGCTCTAGGAGTAGGTGTCACCTCTCTGCCCCTTCCACATGGGATCCCTCGAGATACACCCCTTTGGGCATGAGGCCTTATCAAAGGTCCTGAATATAGGACACCAGAAGGTCCACCTACTTCCCTCCTTGAAGACCCTGAAGGCATGACAAACACACCTTGAGCCTCTAGTTCCTTTATTTGGAACCTGCAAGCGTTAAGCTCGGTCTGGCATATTCTCAACTCATCTATTTTGGAGGCAATCTTGTGAATCACAGTGATAGTCTCATCTCGAAGTCTAGAAATAAGAAGATCATTCTCGTGACTTTCACCCTTGACCTTCATTAAGTCACTCTTGACTTTCCTCCATTCTTGATCATACTCTTTATTGGTGGACACGGTCTTGTTGTGAGCATCTTCTAGATCTTTATATCTCTTCCGAAGGTCACTCAACGCCTGATTCAGCTCAGCTCTTCGCTTCAAAGTCTCTTTGAGCCCCTCTCGAAGACTCTCACATTCTTCCAGCACAATGCTGAAACAGTCTTTGGAGTCATCCAGATCTTCCTCCAGTTTCTTTTTCTTCTGAAAGACAGCTTCATACTTGACCTGCAAATCAGCACATGTGGCAGAGCAACACTGGACATAAAGGAAGGTAAAGGCCAATTAATTCCAAAGATAAAGCACATGTTCAGAATACATGAAACGCCAAAATTTGGCGAAAAGAGAAAAATCTTGAAGTAAAAGACAAGGCTCTAAGGAGTTACAGTCTTCTCCTGCCCATCAGAAGTCTTTGGGACCTCAAGTGAAGTTTCAGTAGCCTGCTTCTCCATCAGGAACGTCAGCTCAGGATACAAACCGGACAGTCTGTTCTGAAACTCCTCCAGAGTTAAAGCCTTCTTAAAAGATTCATGACTAGACAGTAGACTGGTCTCAAACCCCCCAATCTGGCTAAAATTCGCCCGAAATTCCTTCAAATTCTCTGGTACTTCAGGCCAAGTGTAGGCAGGGACAAGACATCCTTGAATCTCTTCACTGAGAAACCCCTTCAGAGTAATCCACATCTTCGAGAGCTCAGATTTATGGTAGAATTCACCACACTCTTGGCGATGTGCCTCCATCTCTGGACAGTTGAGGCAGAAGTCTATAATCAACCGAACTAGCCACCTCTGGCTAACAGGATCAGCATACCGGTCTCTCTCAGCCTCCACCGAAGCCATGTTCCTCTTCAATTCTAAGAAGGAACCATCAGACAGCCTTTTTGCCTTCTCCAAGGCTCGGTTCTCCTCTTCTAAGGCTCTTATTTTGTCCTTAGCCTGAGCCAGCTCATTCTGGAGATGCTTCAGCATATCTGTTCCCTAGACCTCTTGGATATCTTCTCCTCCATCAACTCGAGCTCGGACTCATGTCCCTGAGAACGGTCATACAGTGTCTGAAGAGAATTGTGCATATGCCTCATCAGACTTGCAGACTGTAAAAGAAGGCAAAGAGAATTAGATAACTACACAGCTAATCCTATCAGATCCATGACGAATCATACCTGGTTAATTTCGGACAGTCCGGTACCACCTCGACCAGAACCTCAGACGGAAAAGGCGACACATACTTCTCGAACTCTTCCAAAGGTCCGAGTTTGAGCCTTGGCTTCTTTGGAGACTTATCTGCAGAAATCCCTGAAGCCTCGAGATCCCTCTTCTTCTCATTACTAATCAATAGCCCCCTTGATTCAGCTATCTGAGACAACAAATTGGCTGCCATGTTCGTCTAAGAAGCACCCACTGCACATACAAGGAATGAAGTTAGCATAAGAAGCAAGGGATACATTGTGGACAAGAATATAACACAAGAAGAAATACCCTCTCGCAACGCATCTGATCCTACCACAGAAGTTATCATCATGACCTCATCAACATTTTCGGTCGTGATGGGAAGGACATTAGAGGTCCAAGACATTTCCTTTCTCGGACACCGAACTAAGGCAGAATCCTCACCCTCTTCCTCATCTGATGGATCAAAAGCCACAGGAACAAATAGGCAATCTGCTTCCCCAATTACTTTCAGCTGTGATTGAGTCTTCTTGGGTCCTTGAACCAACCTTTTAAACCGACGCCCACATCGAGCATCTTTCATCAGACCCGAGATTTCCTTATTTACTTCTTTCTCGGATATCTCATCTTGGAAAGCTCTCTCTTCTAATGCTCTATAGGCCTGCAATGCCTTAGCTGCACCACCTGGATCCTGCTCCATAGACAGAAGGGTTTCATACCAGTCCATCTCAACACCTTCTGGCTGATCAAAATGTGACAACTTCAAGAAGCTGCAATTTTGAAGAGTACGGCCAGATAGTTGATTCAACCAGTCATACGTTTCTATAGGCCATTGCCAACCCATTTGATGATCTTCAGATACAAACCTACCCTCTCTAAGTTTGATCTTATCATTCAACAACTCCTCAGCTATATCCAGCAGTTGGCGGGACGACTCCACTTCATGCCAAATCTCATTTTGGACATCTTCATTCCAATCAGGAACTTCATACTTGGTTCGATCAAAGGTTAATTTTACCTTATCCCACTTACCACAGTTCGCAGGAAGCATAAAAAGTTTGCCTAAGGTGGTGTCACGAGAGGTCAAGGTCACACTTTGTTTAACAATGAAAACCTTATACATGGTCCGCAACAAGGAGAGACTGGGGCGATAACCTTCACGAGCACACCAAGTTATTAAGGCCATAATGATTACTATCACATTGGCATGTAACTGACCTGGATGAACCCTATAATGCTGAAGAAAATCATCCAACAGTGGGGGAAAAGGGAAGGCTAATCCATGTTGCAGAAATCTCCCATATATGACCCCTCGGGTCGGAGTTACTAACTCAACTACAGACTTATCTTCTCCAAAGTACATGAGGTCAGCATCAGAAGGAATTGAAAAGGAAATCTCTCCTCAGCCTGAGCTTCTACATACTCTCTCTCATCATGATGGTGGGTGGAAATTGTTCTACGACTATTGCTCATGATTACAGAGAGTATGGGGGGGAATACACACACAAGAGATAAAAGGAAAAAACAGACACAGGCAAATGTGCAGAGAAAGAAGATGGCACTTACTGGTGATGGAAGCAGAAATTTGGGGCTTCGAAAATTGATGAAGTATTGATGCGCCTTCTGAACTTGGGAAAAAATAATTTTTCGAATAAGAGAAGACAATGGGAATGATTTGGGAAATTTAATCCAAACCCAGACAGCATTGAAGATGAGCAATTACCTCGATTCTGTTTCTAAGGCAAAGTAATTGGAGAGACGGGGGACAAACCGTCTCTGCTTGCCAATGAAGACACGACACGTGTATTTACCATATGGATTTCAAAAGAAGCTAATCTCAGCCGTCCATATATCTGATGGAATACGAAAGAACTTGATGGGTAAGCCCGAAAGGACAGTCCTAGAAGGACACCCGGAGCTTAACACCCCGAGTTATTCTCCCTCGAGTTATTGGTCTTCCTTCGAGAAGCAAGCCTCTCCTTCAACCTTCGAGATGGAGCACTCTATATTCTGAAGATCTACCTTGGGGCTACTGATAAGTCCATGGTTCGTATTCGGATCTCGTTCATACTCAGACCAGGGCCCGAGAAGGGTCATGGGCTTGAGATACGCGGAGGATGGGTCCACGGGTTCATCAATCCTAATCCTTATAAGGAATGCGTATATTATAAATGTTCTACAAGGAATATACATCTTCTCAAAGATGGTAATTCAGCTATCCTAAACATGGTAATACAACCATGTCCGAAATATACTTCTATTATACATGGTAATACAACCTCTATTCCCATAAGAGTGGTATTCATACCATAAATACATATCTTGGTGATCTATGGATTGTAGCCATATAAATACCCTAAGAGATTTGGTAGACCTCTCATCCAATCTCATACTTTATACTTTACGCCTTAAGCAAATATACTGACTTGAGCGTCGGAGTGTCTACCCCGGGACACCCGGGGCCTTTGTCTTGCAGATCAGTTCGAGAGCCTGGTTCGTCGTCGAAGTGTTGGTGTCCGGCATACATCAATTTGGCACGCCCAGTGGGACATCTCACACTCATTGACGACGTCGCCGAACTTTGTCTCTGATCTGGTCTAGCGCATCCGAAGAAGCAACTTCCCCGACAACATGTCTGAAGCCGAGCAACCCAGACGTAGCGCCCGAGTGCTAGGGCAAAATCCAGAAGAAAATCCAAAAGCAGAGATACCCCCCCCCCCAAGGACGAGGACGAGGACGCGGTCGACCTGGAGGATCTCGCACACGTTCCGCCTCTGAACCACCGTCGAGCTCTACCATTGGGGCAGGAAACTCCAACGTTCCAAACTCATTCGGTCCGAATCCTGTCGTATCCGGAACACCCCTCTCAGGCCCAAATCCTGTTACATCAGGAGTGCCACCTTCTAGATCGAATCCTGTTGCATCAGGAGTGCCACCTTCTGGATCGAATCCTGTTACAACAGGAGTGCCACCTTCTGGATCGAACCCTGTTAGATCTGAAGCACCGAACTCAGGACCAAGAGTATCGATCCAGACGGACATGAGCTGTAGCCAACGCGTCAACAATCCAGAAGGCCTTGACCAAGAGTATAGGCTTGGATATAGCGGACCTGATTCGATCTTCACCTCAGAAGAACAAGCACTAAGAGATCAACAAATCCTCGCGGAAAAACAACAGGAGGAGGAAAGACAAAGACGTCTTAGGGAAACCTTGAGCCGGACTGTAGGACATAACCCTCCAGGTTCTGGGCCAACTTATATCAACCTTGACCCTCCGAGAATGATCCCTGAAGATGCCCGAACACTACTGAGGAACTTGCATGCCCAATATCCTAAATTCGTCGCATCTTTGATAAACTCAAGTCAACAACTCAGTGCACAGATGCATGAAGCCCCCAACATAGTATCTGTCTCAGGAGCCCAAACTACACCACTTACTGATCCTACTCAAGAGCGAAGAATTCTCAACAACTTATCCAAGGATCTACCGCCTTATAATGCTCGAAGCAGTCTGCCACCACCTCCTAATGTATCAAATTATCAGGGCGAAGGCACATGATTAAGTAGGGAGGAGGTGAGAAGGATGCATATCCTCAACATAGAAGAAGAACTCAGACGCGAGAAGAGGGAGCGATCTCGAAACGAATGGCAAAATAGCGATGATCGGCCCTACTCACAAGATGGAGCCTACCCTACCCGAGGTAAATATGAAGTTTGATGAGTCCATGGTTCGTATTCGGACCTCGTTCATACTCGGACCAGGGCCCAAGAAGGGTCATGGGCTCGAGATACGCGGAGGATGGGTCCACGGGTCCATCAATCCTAATCCTTATAAGGAATGCGTATATTATGAATGTTCTACAAGGAATATACATCTTCTCAAAGATGGTAATTCAGCTATCCTAAACATGGTAATACAACCATGTCCGAAATACACTTCTATTATACATGGTAATACAACCTCTATTCCCATAAGAGTTATATTCATACCATAAATACATATCTTGGTGATCTACGGATTATAGCCATATAAATACCCTAAGAGGTTTGGTAGACCTCTCATCTAATCTCATACTTTATACTATACGCCTTAAGCAAATATACTGACTTGAGCGTCGGAGTGTCTATCCCCGGGACACCCGGGGCCTTTGTCTTACAGATCAGTTCGAGAGCCTGGTTCATTGTCGAAGTGTTGGTGTCCGGCATACATCAATTTGGCACGCCCGGTGGGACCTCTCACACTCATTGACGACGTCGCCGAACCTTGTCTCTGACCTGGTCTAGTGCACTTGAAGAAGCAACTTCTCTGACAACATGTCTGACGCCGAGCAACCCAGACGAAGCGCCCGTGTGCCAGGGCAAAATCCAGATGAGAAGCTAGAAGCGGAACATCCCCCTCAAGGACATGGACGCGGTCGAGGACGCGGGCAACCTAGAAGATCTCGGGCATACTTTACTTCAGAGCCATCACCAAACTCTAACCTGGGTACCGGAAACTCCAACATTCCGATATCCGTCAACCCAATTTCTGCTAGGATAACACCACCAACTTCTGGTCTAAATCCTGATGTATTCAGAGCACTTCCTAGATTGATTCCCTTTTCATCCAAGATTCCCAAATCCGACTCCAATCCTGTTACATCCAGAACCCAACCTCCGGAAACAAATCCTGTTGGATCTAAAGTACCAAATTCAAGTCAAATGGCTTTAATCAAAACAAGGAGATTTACAACATGAACGTTAACAGTTCAGATGGCCTGTATCGGGAAAAAGGTTGGGACATAATTCTGATTTGATCTTCTCTCCAGAAGAACGAACACCAAGGGGTCAGCAAATCTTTGCAGAAAGACAGCAGGAGGACGTTAGACAAGGCTATCTCAGGGAAGCCTTGAACCAGACCATACAACACAACCCACGGGGCTCTGATCCACTCCCCATTGACCTTTCCTCGGATACTCCCCCGAGGGAAAATAGTAGGTCTAACTCGATCTTCTCTCCGGAAGAAGAGCACGAAGAGATCAACAAATTCTTGAAGAGAGACAACAAGAAGGAGAATCTGTGATAGAACACTATTACAGATACATGAATCGCGCCACGAGACGCTATGATCAAGATGAAATCCTTTTAGTAAACCTGTACCGGATGATGGTAGGTAATAACACTCCAAGGAAGAAAAAGAAGAAGAAGGATAGTTCCCACAACAATAACAACCAAGGTGGCGGAAACAACAAACCTCAAGATCCTCCCCCACCACCAACAAATGGAGCCAACCGAATTATCAACAGCATCAATGGCTGCACATGAGAAGCAATTTCCTTTACCAAGCTGAAGGACTGTGTGCGAGTTATACCCCACACTGAGCCAGTCAACAAGAGGCTCCGCCCTGAGGAAACCATTATCTTCTCAGAGACGGGCGCCGTGCCAAATCAGATGCCTCACTCGGATCCTCTTGTCATCTCAGCAACCATACAAGATTCTTTGATAAAAGGAGTCTTCATAGACAGCGGGAGTGGAGTAGAAGTAATGTTCCAGGATTGCTTCCAAAAGTTAGGATTTACTAAATATAACCTTAAACCTACGGGTCCGATCTCGGGGTTCACAGGAAATCCAGTAATACCTCTCGGGGAAATCACACTCCCCGTCACAGTAGCAGAAAAGGACAAGAGCCTAACCTTATACTGCACATTTGTGGTAGTAGACACCATCACACCCTTCAAAATTATACTTGGAAGACTTTGGATGTGCCAAGCTAAAGCCGTATGGTCTCCTTACCATCTGATGATGAAATTCCCCACACCACAAGGAGTAGCTTCAATCAAAGGAGACCAAGGAGTGACGCGTTCTTGCATAATCACGGCTGCCCGTGATGCCCGAAAAGAAGATGACGATTATATGTCAAAGCATCATCCAACTAAGGGGAAAGCGGTACTAAAAGTTTTACTAACCAGCCCAGAGAAAAACGACCATTTTTGGTTTTCTCACTTCAATTTCCAAGCCACCAGCAATGAAGCCGAGTATGGAACTCTCAGTACCAGAGTAAAACTAGCTAAAAGCCTGGAAGCAGAAGACCTTAAAGTCAAGGACCTTGAAATCTTCAATGACTCACAGATCTTGGTTCAACAGGTTAAAGGCGAATACGAAACTCGAAAGTATAGTCTCCGGATATACCTTGGGATAGTCAAAACTCTCCTGAATCAATTCCAACATTATGAGTTGAACCTTATCCCTGGAGAAAGTAACCACAAGGCTGATGCAGTTAGCAAGCTTTCTTCCTCGGACCTCAACATAAGATCTTCTCAAAAATTGCTAATGGAAACCCTGGCGAAGAGGAGTTATAAAGAGAGCAGCATCATGACTGTTGACATCTCAGACACATGGATGAACCCCTACATGGAATACCTCCAAACAGGTACCCCTCCTAAGGACAAACACCTAACATGGAAGGTCTGAGGAACACATGAAGAAGTTTACGGTAACTATCAAGGTCCACATACCATTATTCAAAAGCTTCTACAAAAGAGTTATTTTTGGCCTATGATGCTACAAAACACCAAAAGATATGTCGATTCTTGCCACCAGCGCCAGAGATCTGCTAAGATGATCCACATGCCACAGAATATGATTACCATCCAAAAATCATGGCCATTTATCCGACGAGGCATAGATCTTGTAGGGCCTTTCCTTACGGCCCTTGTTATCAACTTCTGCCAGAAAAACATGGTGGGTCGCTATGATATTTCGAGATACATAGTGACCAATAATGGAGCACAATTTGCTAATGTTCCCTTCAAGAAAGGGTACAAGGAGTATGGAATGCACCACCAGCTCGCCTCAATATATAATCCAAAAGCTAGCGGCCAAGCAGAAGCTATGAATAGAGCCTTGGTATACGGCATCAAAAAGCGCCTCGAAGGAGCTAAAGGAAACTGGATCAAAGAATCACCAAATATGATCTGGACCCATAGAACGACACCAGCTACAACAACATGAGAGACTCCTTATAGCTTAGACAATGGGTCCGAAGCGATCATCTTCAGAAAGATTGGGGTCCCCTCTGTCCGTACCTCTCAGCTAGATGATGAAAATGGCAGGGCCAACGAGGAAAACATTTGTCTCAACCTTGACCTCCTAGAGGAGAAGAGAGTAAATGCTACTATCTACAAAGCCAAGGTGAAGAAAAGATTCAAGCGCTACCATGATAGAAGAGTTCGCTTTGCCACCTTTGTTAAAAGAGACCTTGTCATAAGGTTAAACGAGAAAAGCAAGAGAAAAGTGGAAGGGAAACTAGCCCCGAACTAGGAAGGTCCATATCGAGTCCTAGAATCCCATCCAGGGGGAGGCTACCTCTTGGAAACCATGAAGGGGGAACCTATGCCACGAAGATGGAATGTGATTAACTTACGAAAGTATCACAGAAGATCCAAAACTCAAGAGAGAGCCTCACAAAGGTTCGAGATTGTCAAAAGCGCCCGAGAAGCCTCATCAAGGTCCGAGACACCAACACTCTAGCACAAACGGGTACACAAACTCAGAACCCACTATTTACTTTACTTCTATTCCTAAAGTTATAAACTTAGATTGAAGTTATGATATTTTTATACCTATCCTTATAATAAGCAATCTTTAAATTCCTTTTCTAAAAAGAGGATTGTTGTCTTAAGTATAACATTGATTGCTGTTTAAAACAATATACTTTATAAAGTATATGATTGGTCAACTTATAAGTTATTTGGATCCAATATTCAAACACCAATCGTTTTGAATAAAAGAGATAGGTTTGAGATAAAGTACTTGAAAAAGTGCTTGATTGAGGCCTATAGACCAAAAAGGACAGACGTGCTCGAAAATCAATCATCTCAACATAAAGAGGAGAAACCTCAAAAACAAAAGTTGAAGTTCATATCAAAGGTGTTATTACATCAGAATATGATACTTCTAAAGAAGACCCTCAAAAGGGTATACATAGAGGAAAAACCTCGAATCTAAAGAAGACCCTCAAAAGGGCATACATAGAGGAAAAACCTCGAATCTAAAGAAGACCCTCAAAAGGGCATACATAGAGGAAAAACCTAGAATCTAAAGAAGACCCTCAAAAGGGCATACATAGAGGAGAAACCTTGAACACAAATAGTTCATATCAAAGGTGTTATTACATCAGAATATGACACTTCTAAACAAGACCCTCAAAAAGGCACATAAGAGGCTAAACCGCGAATCTAAAAAGGACATATCAAATGTGTTATTACATCAGAATATGGTACTTTTAAATATACCAATAGGGTTTCCTAGGACTTCACCAGAAGTTACACTTGAGAGATGGGCTATTGTCAACTTTTCTGCATGCTGTGGCATTAAAGGCTGAACATTGCCAATGCTGGATTCATCCCCTCTCCCTACATCCCCCCTAAACCCAATATTGCACCAATAGCATGGAACAAGCCTTTCAAGGGGATCAAGATCAATGTGGATGCAGTCTGGTCCCAACAGAAAGCTGGTATTGACTTTGTAATCAGAGATAACTTTGGAAGGCTCCTATAGGCCAAAACATCTCTCTCAGATGCCTCGGATTCACTACACTCAGAGCTTTTGGCCATCAAAGCGGGTATTGAAGCTGGAAAGTAACTGAACTCCCAAGATGTTACAATAGAGTCTGATTGCTTGCAAGCTGTGAACATGATTCTCAACACATCAAAAGGACATTGGAGGCTCCTACTTCTGCTGGATACTATATCCTTAATGCTCCCTCATTTTACACTCTGTCACACCTTCAGAGAGGCTAATCAACCAGCAGATTCTCTAGCTAAATGGGCACTCAACACTCAGACAGAAAGCACTCTCACTAGTGCTACCCTCCCCCTGTGACTAAGGTACTCCTGGCCCTTGATGCTTCTCATACTCCAACCATCAAGAATTCACAGAGGGCACTCTGCCGCAACATGTTAATCTAGTCACATTTTTGAAATGCTATACATAGATGCCTTTCAATGTAATAGGCCTCAATTTTGCTTACACCTTTTATTTCTCATCCTAGTTGGGGGTTGTTTTGTGTTTTGACTCGACAATTCGCTAATAAATCACCAACAAGGTTTGAGAAAGTTTTGTAAAGTGTGTAAAGGTCTAACCCCTCATATAGTTGCTATGGCTATAGTTGTATAGCTCCTTTTAGTCATCTTTAGTTCTATTAGAGATGTAACTTTTTTCACTTTTGTGGTTTTCTTGGCTTGGGAGCCCTATATAAGAGAAAGTTTTCGGAACTCCTAACTTTCCTAACTTTCCATTAAAATCTTTATACGTTTTAACTTATACAATGCACCTTTTCAGTTGAACTGTAAATTTTATAACTTAAAATATTTTAATTTTAATATGAAAATTTTTAAATTTCAATATTAAAACATGTTTTAACATATGTTTATTTTAAGATAATCAATATTTTAAATCAAAAATGTATCATTCGAATTTAAATATATAGTGATAGTTCCACAATATTTAGTAAAGTTGGATTTTTAAGAGAGTTTGCCCCATATAATCCCCATCCTTTGGGTGTTTTAACTTCAAAAAAAAAAGAGAAAAAAGTGCTATTGTACCCCCAAGTATTTAAGTAAGTGCCAATGTACCCCTGTGTTTTTCAAAAGTGCCACTATACCCTCAAATGTGTAACTTGGACAGAATTTTCTTTTGCCAAATGTAAAATGTCAATAATACCCTCACTATTATTTAATGGTAAAAAAGAAAAATTTTAGGACGAAAATGCCCCAATCAATTCCGTTACTTCATCGGATGAACGCGTTTGAAGCCGAGGGGACCAAAATCACCGTGCCTAAAAATTAGTGTGAGCCGGGGGACCGAAACCGCCACCCCCAGTAATAATTTGCGTGACTAGATCAAATTACCAAATGAGAGAATAGAGTTGGCGAGATTATGGTAAGTTCATCAATGCATTCTATTTGTTGAGTTTTTTATATAAATGTTAACTTTTTTCAATAATATTGTTCATATATTATGTAATTCAGTGATATCGATTTCTTGAACTTTTTATTTGTGCCCATGGGCATTTGGGTCATGGAAAAAAATAGCCCAACAAGTGAGGGTAAATTTGTCTTTTAGTTCAAAATTCTGTTGAAAAATTGACTTTATGAGTACACTTCTTTATTCAATATAATTATAGGGGTACATCAGCACTTTTGAATTACTCAGGGGTACATTGGCACTTTCTTAAAAACTTAGGGGTACCTTGGCTTTTAACCCAAAAAAAGAAAAAAAAAAAAAGGAGAGTCCCGAACCCGATTGGCACCATTGCCCCGAATTTGGACACCTTTCTCCGGCAGCGAAAAAGAGATGGGCGAAGAAGATGATTACATGGGAGACCTTTCTGCATTCATACCATCGCAGCCCCATGAATCCTCCTCTCGACCACAGGTGACGTGCTCAACTTCTTTCTCCGCTTACTGTTAATTTTTGAATCATAGGCATACCCGAGAGCGTTAAATTTTGCTTAATCACAGGTGTTTAGTAGTAGAAGTGAGCTTCCTTTGAACAAGCAAGAGCGGAGAAAGGTCAAAAGGGAGCACAAGGAAGAACGGAGAAAGGTGAGAAGGGTGCAGAATCAAATAGAGGAAGACCAGCAAACCATTGAAAATATGGAGAAGGCTATTCCAGAATCCAGCATAGGGTTCAAGTTGTTGAAGCAAATGGGATACACTCCCGGTTTGGCGTTGGGGAAGGAGGGATGCGGCCTTGCTGAGCCCGTCAAGTTCGAGATCAGGAGGGGCCGGGGAGGCATCGGGAAAGAGGATCCCAAGATAGAGAAGATGAGGAGGGAAAGAGAAAAGATTGAGAGGGATAAGATGAATCAAGAGGACTTGGTGGCAGATTTCGAGTCCCGCCAAAAGGAGAGATGGAAAGGCAAGAGGACTATTTTCAACTTCAGGAAGGGTGAAACAGCACTCGCCCAGTTAGAGAATAGGGAGGTTGAGGAGAAAGCAGATAAGGATCAAGAGAAAGAAGAAGAGGAAGAAGAAATCACAGAGGAGGTACTATTTTTGGTTCTTTTCGTATATTTTCTAATTCTTTCAGTTCCTGTTTTCTGATTTTCTAGGGATTGCATGAATATTTTATCAACCTTGATATGTTAGTTGCCATTTTTTTTATTCTATAAATGCACATTTATGTTGTGTTTCTGTGGATGTAGAAGGTTGCTAGAGCTTATCAACTGATTTTATGATCACACCTATTGTTTCTGTGCAGTTTTCTGTATTCTATGTTTTTTGCTCACTCCAGCACAAGTACACAAGGGATAAATGGAAAGATGTAAAACCAGAGGATGACCAGTAGAATCCCCTCATTCCCAAGAAAAAATCCAATTCTGTCCAGATTATAACTATAAATTGACGCTTATGAAAATACAATTTAATGAATCTTGTTCGTCTTCCATACATCATTCTGAGGGTAGGTTAAACCATGAAGCTAGCACTTAATCAAATGGAAAGATAGAGTAGCTTTCTCCTAAACATGGGGATTTCTATTATGAATTCTCTTATCCCAGATTTTAAGAATTTGTAAAGGGATGCAACATCCCCTTTGTTAAAATCTCTGAGTGCTAAGTAGGCTCAGTTAGAGGTGAATTGTCCTCTTTTATCAGCCTTCCTAATAAGCTTGTCCTATCTATGAGTAAAAATCTGTGCATACTGCAGAAGAAAACATATTTCAGGTTGAAGTAGTGGAGTCAATGGGGATTGAAGTTAAACAGGATCACATGAATTCATTAATGAACCATAAGCTATGACCAGTTAGAAGACCAGAAGTTGTATTTCCTTTGCTGTGTTTTTGTTAACCCCACAGGACCATCTGTTTATTTCAACATCTCTACTGTTCTGACTCTGGTGTGTGCTCTTTACTGTTATCTGGTCTTTTGTAGTCTTCTTGTGTGATTGCTTGACTACCCTAGTAAAGAATTTACGGTTGACAAAATCACCCCATTTGATGCAGGACCTGCATGCCATACTAATGAGACTGAGAGATGAACATCTATATTGCCTGTTTTGTGGCTGTCAGGTGCGTATTTATCAAAATCTTTGAGCATGTAATTTAACAGACTGGGTAAGAACAAATTTCAGGCTAAAGATAATTTAAATGCGTATCTCAAAACATTTTGTTCAGCTCTTCTTCTTCCTGAACTGAATATCATGAATGAAGTTGTACTAGATCATTTATGCTCTTTAACTGACTTTTGCAGTACGAGTGTAAAGATGCCCTCTTGTCCAATTGCCCCGGAATTGATGAGGATGACCACTAGTTACAATGTATACTTTCAGCACTAATAATATCTGTGATCAACATCAGAACTAACTGACGGTGGACTATTGGCAGGTTTCTGTTTAGTTATGTCGTCTGGTTCAGATTAGCTGAAGTATTAGATGCCCAGTTTCCGCCTTGAGCTGATACGCATGAAAATTATCTTCAACATAAAAGTGCTTAAGATGCAAGTAATGGTTTATTGTATAGTAGATATCATATCATTGTCCATGATACACTGCCTAGTTTTGGATGTTTGTTTGTATCAGAATTTTGAAACGCCTTTGCCAAAAATGTCTTCATGTATCTTGCTTACGTGTTAACATAAACGGACTCGTAGTATAACAAGATGTGTAGTCTAACATCTATAGATATCTTATCTTAAAATCTACTAAAAGAGATTTTTTGCCACGTGTCGCTCTCACAAAATTTCCTTTTTTTAAACTCACCTATCTATTACATAGATACATAACTATACTAGGAGATACCACCATTAAATTTCGTTAAGCACAATGAAGTTTGCACTCCATCCATTGACTGCCACCGAAACCGCAACCACCAATCGAACCGAAACCGGAACCACCAATCGGACCACCTGCAGTATGGGAGACCTTTGCACTCCATCCATTGACTTCCACCGAAACCGGAACCACCAATCGGACCGAAACCGGAACCACCAATCGGACCACCTACAGTATGGGAGACCACAGTAGGGACCACCAACAAGCTCTCTTGGGCTATCCATGGCCCATTAACACTAGGTGTAGACCATTTCAATAATTGATCTAAAATTCGCAAATTATTGTCAGGGGCCACCAATCGGACCGAAACCAGAACCACCAATCGGACCACCTACAGTATGGGAGACCACAGTGGGGACCACCAACACGGTCTCTTGGGCTATCCATGGCCCATTAACACTAGGTATAGACCATTTCAATAATTGCTCTAAAATTCGCAAATTATTGTCAGGGGTGTGACTTGAACCTGGAACCTCTCAGTTATGAGATGGTGGTTTTACCACTTCAACCATACCTCATTCACTCACAAAATTTCCTTTGACTTATAAAAGAACTAAAATAAAAATCCTTTTCCCACATAAAATATTTCTCATCCTCCTTCCTCATTTGATTTACTACTAATTAAATTTTAAGTTTTTTGTCCCAACTTGATCAGTTCCAATTTTTTAGGCACGTCCAGATTCATTTGATGGTAAATAATATTCTTGATTTATGGAAGAGTATTTGGAAAATGAAAAATTTTTCTCATTACGCTTAATATTTCAATGGTATAGTAAGGACAGCCAATAGTAGCAGCAGTGATGAGAAGTTTGAAATGAAAGGAATGTTAATGTTGAGTTGATAGGTCGTTTTCTCACTATATAATAACATGCTAACATTTAGGTTACAATTAAGCACAGAGTAAGCAAGGTCGGTCACTCGGAGAACAGTGTAATATACTTTTTTTTTGTTTAAACCACTTAAGTAAGTGAATTGAAATTTATTAGTCTCACAACACCTTTAAAAAGCCTAAATGGGCAATTGTTTCAGTTTGAACATTGAGTTTAAGCTGAAATTGAGCTATAATAAGCTATTGCAATTTGAATGAGAACATAGAATATTATTAACACATGTCTACTCCGACAAGTAAGTTAGGGATTACTTCGCAAAGCCCAATTCTGCCGACCCGAGAACTCACTACTTACAAGCAAGTGAGAGATCGCTAAGCGAAACCCGATTCTGCCGATAAGCACGAGGTTAAAACAAACTATTATAACTATCAGACAAATCAGTAGAACACAAGGTTCTTACATTCAGATGCTGATGATTGGCTCCACCTTTAATAATGCTGGTTTCATTTCACCATCATCCTCCTTCCATTTGAAACTGACTAGTGTCCAATCCTTCTGTTCCAGTGAATTCCATCACTGCTTCATTCAGCTTGTAGCTTCCTGCACCTGCAAGGATATTCAATAGCAGTAAATTGATCCCACAATTTATCTAGTTCTTAAGTAGGGAGTTTCCCTACTGTCTAGTAGAAGTAGGCCTTTAATTTGAGATGTTAAATTTGCATGTGTGTATGTGTTTGCCATGTTCAAAGAACTTGTACACTATCATCAACTGCATTAGTTTCTCTGTGAATGTGATTAAAGGTAATTGTAACATCACCTGCCATCATCCAAATGTTACCGATAGTCTGAATCGGATGTTATGGAGTTGGTGCTTGGTGCTTGACCATTTTCAATAGATGCAATGAGTCCATCTCCACCTGCAGATTTAGACAATCATTAAAGTAAGCTGCTTCAATTTCTATTGCCAGTGACTTAGCCTCTGCTTCCAGGCTATCTTGTGCAGTTATTGTGAAAGTTTTGGCTATTACAACTCTTCCTGAACTGTTTCTTAACACAATCCCTGCTCCAACTCTGCCATTCCTCATAAGTGATCCATAAGTATTCAATTTAAACTCCCCAGTTTTAGGTAAGCTCCATTTAAGTGCTTGTACTCTAGGATTTCTCCATGAGCTGGTCTTGACTTTGAGCCATTTCAAGTGATGAATTTGAGTGATAGATGATATAACTTCCTTTACCTGCTTCAAATAGTTAGCTTATTAGGTGAGACAAAATCATATAAATATGCTACCATTGCACACCATATAAACCAAACAGTAACCACTAGTAGAGCTTTAAATATTTGTGACTTCAGTGTTGAACCTGTATCCACATTCCAATAAAAGAATAATAGATTCTACAGAGTTGTATGACTGTGAAATGTGATATCAAAATGTCTGCTGACTATTTTCCATATCCATTCCACCGTATCAAGTCATCAAGATAGTTGTGACAAATCTGCATATAGATGGTTGGTGGATATTCAAATCTTCTAAAATATCCGCAGTTGGATTAGTCTAATGACCATCCTCCAACAAAAAATAGACATTTTGTTAGGTACTGAGCTTAATCACATATGGTTAAGGGATGGGGCTTGCATTCTCTTAGGTCTAATGAGATCATAAGCAAAAGAAAGTGAAAAATTGCCATCCATAATAGATTCCCAAATCATGGTATCAGCATAATCATCAAACAGTGTGAATTCAATAGTAATAAGTGTCACATAGTTATCAGGTAAACCATCTTTCATGGCATCAACATAGATTTCTTGCTGCAAGCAAAATTCTTGAACAGTTAGGTCAGGGGAAAAACTTCCCTATCATTATCCCAAATATCAATGAGAGCTGCATCTCCAACTCAATTAGCATTCCAAAAAAAAACTTCTCCTTTACCTAGTTGAATATGGGTATTGTCAAAAGCTATTTCTTGCATTTCCTGAATCATGCGCCAAGTTTTAGACTTTTTGTGACTGTTAGGCAATGACCACATAAATTTAGCCCATAAGCTTTCTCCCTTTTGCAGCTTCCACCACAGTTTCAAGGAAAAGCTTTTAATTGTCAAATGTAAGTCCTTTACTCCAAGTCCATTTTCTATATATGGGTAACAAAAATTAGACCAAGATCTCCAAGTCCTTTTTTGGCCATATTCAGATGACCCCCAAAGTAATTTAGAGAACAAGACATGTAATTTATCAACAACACCTTTAGAAGGTTTAATCACTATTAAAATATGCATAGGAATTGCTGATAGCACATGCTTGATGAGAATCAGTCTACCTGCTTAATTAAGCCACTTATTTTGCCATGAAGACAATTTAGTGGCTATTTTTATCAAATAGACTCTGAAAATAAGAATGCTTGGTCAAGCCTATATGGATTGGACGGCCAAGATATATAATGAGAAAGGATCATTCCCTTATACCAGAGATAGTATGAACAGATGTCTTCACTGCAGAGGCTGCATGCTTTGATATGTAATAAGACGACTTTTCTAGATTGATCTTTTGACCTGTCGATTTCTCATAACTTTATCAAAAAACCCCCTTAAGTTTGTAAGACCTGATCTATCGGCTTTCAAAAATACAACTGTATCATCTGCAAAATTTAGATGTGTTATATTAATTGAAGAATGTGGCAACTGGAAGTAACCAATGTTAGATGACCGATAGAGCAAACTAAGATGTTTCGAAAATACTTCAGTAAGGAGTATATATAGAAATGGTGAGTTCTTGCATTAACAATACATTATTTGCTAGCTCTCTCACTGAACAAAAACTGATTGTTTAGGGGATATAAGACTAGTCATCATGGTCATAAAGATTACCTTTATGTGTAAATCTTTGAAAATATCTTAATTAAAAAATTAGAAAGGCTAATAGGTGTGTAATCAGAAAAGTAATTGACTACTGGCTTTTTAGGTATTAATGTGATGTATGAAGCTGCTATAGCTCCAGGAATAAGGATTCCAGATAAAAATTCATTTAAAGCACACAACAAATTATGACATACAATATCCCAACAAGCAGTAAAGAACTTCCCTAAGTATCCATCTGGACCATGTGCAGAGTCACCATCCATGCTGAAAACAATTATCTTCAACTCAGCTAAATCTGTAGACTTTATCAATTGCAAGTTGTTTTCATCAGTGATAACATCATTAATATTATCAAGTAGCTGGTCAGATTCAATCTAATTCTCATCCTGATCATCTGAAGACAGTAAGGTAGTAAAAAAAAATTAACTTCCTCATTACTTATAAGCACTGGATCAGTAAGTAAATTATCTGTAGACTCTTTTGCATTTCGATCATGATTTGGTTTTTTCTTGAGGTTATAATCAAACTGAACTCAAATAAGAGCATTATTTAATAATTTCTAAGGATCCGGGGGATTACATGCATTCATATAATTATTTAGTTTTTTTATATTTAGTTGACTTCGAACTCACACAAATATGGCGGAATACAGCTAAATTTCGAATTTCTATAGTGAAATACAACCGAGCCATCAGTTTAAGTGGTTTATAACTCTCTCACGCTAATAATTTAGCAGTTGAATTTCATCGAGCTACACAAAATCATTTGCCTCAAAAACCGCGCATTCGCGCGATTAACCCATGCTAGTTAAAAAAAATATAGAGATGATTTTCATAGGTCCTCCCATCGAAATAACCAAAAAATATAACAAATCAAAGAAGAGATTTAAACAAATATATATTTTTAGCGAATCTGAGTAATTTAGACCAGAAGTAGTTACAGTGGGACTGGGTGCAGTGGTAAGAGATGGCACTGGTAAAGTAGATCATATGGAAATGAGTACTGTCACAACAATACATCCCTTACATGTTGAACTGCTTGCCATAAAATTTGGTTTGCAGATTGGTAGGCAATTAGGAATACCATTCTGCATAGAATCAGATAGCATGGTAGCAATAAAAGGGATTATGGCACCTGCTTCCATTGATTGGAGATGCTTCAATTTATGCACAGAATTGAGAGATTCATCTTTAGGTATTGGCATTGCACATATATGTAGAGAAGGTAATACAGTAGCTGATTTTCTTGCTAAGAGAAGCTCAATGCTATCTTCCTCACAGATCTTACACATAGCACATGCTCCTATTATATTGAAAGGATTAATTGCTTTAGACAGAATAGGAGTCCCCAATGTTAGAGTCAGTAGGAATAATGTTCTGGATTAATTCTGCTGTTTTTATTTTACACAGGCATGAAGACCCATTGGAGAGGAGACTCCAATGGGAAGAACCAGCTCCAAGGACACAATCAGCAGCTACAAAGGAAGAAAACACAAGGTGGAAAAAAGAGGACTTCTCCCCAATAAAGCATACATTGAAGTGTTTAGGTTTTTATTTCAACTTCTCACCTCACTGGGCATACTTGTGTTTGTGTATTTGTTTACTCATTCACTAACATGCTCCGGAATGCAAATGAGAAGAGAAGTGTGAAATAAATCCAAAAATACAATTCATCTATGCAATCACCTGTAACTCTAGACATCATTATGTGCTGTACTCATCAACATTTTTGACATTCCTCTGTTGTATGATTTTTAGCCAATTTTGGCTGACATTGGTCCTGGATGCCAATAAATCTCCCAAATAATTATTTTTAAAAAAATTAGAGCAGAAGTAGTAACAAAAAGAACAAGGATCCCATCAACTACCTAGAAATGACAACAAACTAGTTCCTATAATGTGCCAAGTACAGGAGTTTCTGCAATGTCCTCAATTTCCTTCTTGCTCTTCACCAGATGACGTTTCTTCGCATGTAGGTCAAGCTGATGAAAATCCTCAGCAAGCCCCAGATACCCGGATAATATACTATCCAAACTTTCGGCTGACGAGAACTCTGCATCGGTTTCTTGGTTTTGGTTACTTGAGGACTTCCTCCCATGATTCTTGTCAGCAAAAACCTCGTGAAGCCTCTTGGCTTCGAGTAAACCAGAAAATGTACCCGGAAACTCCACCACCAAAGTACTTCGATTTACAGGCTTACCTCTGCAGACCTTAGCCTTGCCTCCAAACACCAAATCTGCAATTTAAGATTCCAGAAAACACATGACCGATATAGACTCGACAAACCTCACCAGTTATTCTTACTTAGGGGCTAGAGAACAAATGGCCATCAAGACCTTATTTGTTTATATTAATTGTTGAAACATATGCAAGGTATATTTGGGATGAAGATGAAGAACACAACGACATTCAAACCAAGTATATCAATGTTCTTAAGAAGAAACATACCTCTGAGCCTGGCCTCAAGCTCTTCCGTAGTTACATTAACCTGCTGACTTGGGATATGGATAATAACAACTGGAGGCCACAAAATGAGATCTTCTTTCAATGCCATGCTTTCCATTTCAGGCAACTTCTCACATGACCATGTACTACTTGCTGACTGCTCCGCAAACTTCCATCCCATTGCTTCGCATGTCTTCGTGAGTTGTTGTGAAACATGAATTTCATCAGAAAGCAGGCCAAGTCGCTTTTTAACATCTCTCATACCAGGCAATGGGGATGAATGGAATAATACCTTCCTAGAGGATGAATGACAACGGCCCTTTTGGTTAGTGAATGCTCTCAACTCCTCAGGGGGTGTCATCTTATGATTTCTTAAAATGTCTATTTCATCCCTCGGATAAAATTCCATGTTCCTACCATCAAGCTGATGCTGTTCAGCATGTTTACGCTTGAGACTAGGGCTACAGGTAGACACATCTCCTACCATCGTATCCTCATCAGACTTACCTCCAAAATAACCTACAAGTGCATCATATTCTCTTAACGGTAGATCGTCTAATTGACAGTGACAGAATTTTGTTGTTTTAACCACCTCATCATTATTATCATAACTGTGCCCCCCCCTAGATGGGAGCTTCCGGGGCCATGATAAGACACCCTTAACACATCCCCAAGGCTACACTCTCCTCTAAAATCAGGAATGTTTCCTTTCCACTCAACTTGAGGGTATTCATAACTCCTGAAATTATCTTCAGCAGTAGAATAATATGACAGCGAGTACCTCTTTGGATCTTCATATCTTCGTTGATGATTTACAGGAGACCTGCTTTGCACAATTTTAGCAGGACCATCATAACCAATGGCACTATTAGTCATTGCTCCAGAGCTTACTCTGTGGCTAGAGCCACCCCTCGATGAACCTAAGATATTGTCCTTGAAACTGTGATCACAACCCGTTAGTTTATTCGACAACAACTTGTCCTTATATGGTTCTATGGCCAATGGACTACTCATGACTGGCCCTCTGCTAATGATCTTATCATGGAAACTAAATTCCTCATCTTCCCGAGAGCCACTAGATGAGTAACTTGAAGCATGGATGGAACTTGTGGTTGGAAAACTGGCACAATCCCTTTTCCTTTCAAATTCTAACACTACTGGATTCAGATTGCCATCAACTGCCATTTCATCACAGTCCATGTCAAAACTCTTGTAATTGTAATTCAGATCACCCTTATGTCCACTCTCACCAGCCCCATTAAGAA
The DNA here is from genome assembly GCA_948330725.1 of Sherardia arvensis. Taxonomy (NCBI): domain Eukaryota; kingdom Viridiplantae; phylum Streptophyta; class Magnoliopsida; order Gentianales; family Rubiaceae; genus Sherardia; species Sherardia arvensis. The sequence goes on along the minus strand of OX415237.1, from coordinate 21,628,459 downwards.
CCCCAACTTCTGAAGCCTTTTCCTGAAGGCGAACAATTCATTCTCCATGCATTGTCAGCACCGCCTAATTGATACTTACCTCCATCACCAGAACCTCTACCTCTATCAAGAAGACCATTTCTCGATTCTTCCAAATGATTATCCCATTGGGATTCACCAGAAAGATTCGTTCTCCATGCATCAGCACCACCTAGTGGATACTTACCCAGCGAATCTCCATCATCAGAACCTCTACCTCTACCAGGAAAACCAGAGCTACACATTCTATCTTCTCCACCACCACGAATAAAACTCTCCTCATTGTTTCTACTCCAACCATAGCCCTGATCGTCACCTCTATTTCTCACATCTTTCCGAATATCATATTCCTGATCATGTCGGATGCGCCTGCCATAATCCCTCCTAATATATCCCCCACATTTCCTGCCTCCCCTCATAATTAATCCTTTCCTCTAATTCTAGCTATGGAATCTGATGACAATCATAATCTAACACAGAATAAAACAATAGGCGAGCTGTAACGTTTGATCGGAGCCAGAAACCATATAGCAAAAGAAACGCGTTCCATTCTAAATCCATGTTTTTGTTTTGTGCAGGTTTATGGAGTTTGTAAATGTAAAAGGATAAAAGGGATGCTCAAACCTATGTAGAATTCAGCTACAGGTCGTTATGAAATTGTTTGTGATGGGATTCGAGTAATACGGCGGGTCACTGTCGATAAAACGACAACGATGGATGAATAAATATGATCCATGGCAGGTTTATGGAGTTTTTTTTTTTTTTTTTTCAACCATCTTGAGAGATGGGAAATTAAATTTGGCTCCCCAGCCATAAAAACCCAAAATCAGATTTATCCAGATTCCATAAATTTGTCCAGATTTTGCTAGATGCTACTCTCTCCATCCCGAACTAAATTGCACAAAGGGTAAAATTAAAAATATTAAGAATTGTAAAATGAGTGGTTGAGATTGATTTTGAAGAATAAGTGGGTGGAATGGGTGGAGGAAAATGAGTGGGGTTTACTAAATAAGGAAAGTGTGCAATTTAAGGTGGGACATTCATATAAGGAAAGTGTGCAGTTTAGTCTGGCACAGAGAGAGTAGCTAATAGTTGTTTGGAGTTGCTTGACATGCTATTAACTGAAATTTAACTGTAGTGAGGTGAAATTATATTAATAATGATATTTTATTTGAAATATGATACCAACAAATTCATACGTTCACACACATAAAATTTGAAATAGAATTTATTTAATTTTAAATATTTTTCGAATAGTTTTACTAGAGTTTAGAATAACTACCACGAATGTAATTTTATTTAGGCCCCTTGTATTTTCGAACCCTGTGCAGGAGCACATCCCGTTTTGCACCAGGATCGGCCCTGTTTGATGGCTATTGATATGAGTTTGACTGATGCAATATGGAAGAGGTTAGTGTTATGATCTATTTTCTCTAACTTATTCAATTCAGTCTTGTTATAATAGATAACTCAACTTAATTTTATTAGTATAATATTCTATGCTTTAATTTTCATTTCAAAGACACATTTTATAAGTTAAAATTGGACAAATGGACGTAGAGAATGGCTTTTACCGTTATAACTAAAATGCATTTTCTTTTAATTAGAGAGTAGTATTTAGATCCGAGGAACCAAATTATATACTCTAATATATAAGGGCGAATGTCTGAAATCTCGGTCGGTTCAGGTACGGTTACCGGTTTTCTCGCGTTGCTTTTCTTCCTCGAACTCCATGCCGCGTTTGTTTCGTTCGGCTGTAGTGACCGGCCTCTCTCGCACAGTACTAGTACGCGGTGCACCACTTTTGCTTCGGTTCCTCTCATTCTTCTCCCTCCAGCTTGATTCTTTTGACCGCAGATCCGGCGACTATGACGTGTCGCTTCTCCGTCAACCTACAATTCACGTGCCCTTCTCTTCTGTTCTCCAAGGATGAGTCACCCCTGATGCTTAATTCATGTACGTAATTGCTCTGAGGTTCCAGGTTTGAATTTCTCGTCCTCTTAACACCGCCTTCTTCTCTTCGATTTCCCTTCTGCTCAAACATCCGCTCCTTCCTTCGACAGGTGGTTTATTTGCCCCCTTTCTTCCCCTTCGATCTGCTCTTGATAATCACGCACACAAGGTGTTTGATTTTTTGCTCGCAGTTCAATTACAGTTTGTTTTAAGAACGCCCACAAGGTGTTTGATTTTTGGACGCAGTTCAATTACAGTTTGTTTTAAGATTATATTAGTAACAATTTTGTGTCTTTTGATTATTGAGGACATTAGATTGTGGGATGGGGAAGTGAGTGGAAAGGTTCCCGCCTTTTAAATTGCTTGCAGAGAACTGTTTATGGCTAAGTTTAGGGAAGTTTATATTTTGTTGGTAGAGTCTGTGCTGATTTGCTAAATTCTTGTCTTTTTGTTGCCGTTGTAGAACTGTTGAAAAAGCCTTGAGTATTTGAGAGCTTAGAAAACGTAAATCTAATCAGTGGAGTATTAACTGTTGTGTTGCAAGAGTGCAGTCTCGTTTGATCGGAAAAATGGTAGACACTAAGATATTTACATCTTCATTAGTTAATTCTGCACCAAACTAGCACTCTGTGATTACTCTTCTACACCTAGCAGCTGTTATTATAAAATACTGTGGGAGCTGAGGGCTGACATGTTTTCGTTCATTATTTTCTGGAGATCTTCCTTGTTGTTGGTGGTGATAAGACTGGGTCATGAGCTCTTTTTCTTTAGGTAGTCTGGTTGAGTGTTTCATCTAAAAGCCTTTTATTATCAAACAAATAAATGGACAAACATGTTGTTCTTCAATCTCATAGGAACCATTCTCTTATTCAGTGTTTTCATTACTTATATGTTATTTGGCTTCAATATTAATGGGACACCAAAAACTCAATACAGGGCCAGGCTAATGCAGTTCTAAAATTACAGTTTGTGTAGATAATTAGCAGCAACAATTTTGTGTCTTTTCCTAATAGTCTAGATTTCTCAGACCTCTGACTTTTTAAAATGTTTGAATAAACCTCAGGCACTGAATTGATTTTTTTTGCCACCTATTATGCAAAAAAAGGCTCCTAACCATTCAATCCCATTTCCATGTTTCCCTCCTAACCTTTACTGATTTTCGCTTTTATTTAATTTTTTTCCTCTGATAATCAATTAATACCATTTACCCCTGGTTCCATGCTTCTTTTTACGATTTTGCAGGTAATCGTTGCACTCTAGGTGTTCGATTTATGTTCGAATTAGGTTTCTGAGTGATTCAAGACTTGAAGGGGTTTTCGGTATTTTAATAGAAATTTTCATAGAGGTAGAAGTGACAAGCCAGGCTCATCTTTTCAAAATAACCCAACTTTTATTACTCTTCTAAACACTTCCAGTAATAAACATGACTTTAGGCTACAAGTTTTACATTGGTCTCTTGGATGCTTAAAGCTCACAGGCCAACAAATTTTTCACATAGAGAATTCTCGGATTCTAATTTCTCATTTGTTTTTTTCATATTTGTACAGGATATAGAAATTTCGATAATGCAGCCTGCAAAGTTTCACTTTCTCACCTATACCATGCTTGCTATTGCACTGACCTAGCTCTAATAACCCACAACTTATAAAACGTACCTTCGTTATCTATGATTCTTATACCATTAGAATCCTTGTAAGATGTACTATTATGTAGAGTCTGATATTGTTAAAATCGATCAAAGCATGAGTGAGATACAGATGTTTTAGGTATGGTGTGCTGCAGATAATGAATTTAGAGACATGCTATCTTTAAACTGTCATATCTTCTTAATAGTAGATCCTTCCTGGTTTTTTTTTTGTCTAATTTTAGGAGCTTGAACTACAGTTTAGGTTTAAGAATAATTTAACTCGTCAAGTTATCAACTACAAAAAAATATGCATTCAACTCAGAAATATATGGAGTATTTACGAATTTGTTGTGCTAGGTTTAGATTTATCTTATTCTGTTATTTAGTGAAAATAATTTATGACATTCGAGCATCATTCAAGTTCAATTCAGCAGAACTTAGTACTTGTCCTCATTTCCTTCCCTATGAGACATATTTGTTATACTTATTCTTCCTTATTCTCTTATACTTCGACTGAAAAAATACACATCGTTCATCAGGTTCTTCTTACTGTGTTCTCCTTGTGACCCGTTTTACTTGCTGCGGTGAGGTACTATCCAGGTATGTTTTCCAGCCTCTTGAAAACATCCTACCTGTATTTTACTATTTGCTGCTCCAATTTCAGATCCGATTAGCTTATACCTTCTGAATACCTTCAAACATTCGTGCTTATTCACCTAACTCGCACACACCAGTTATGTCGCAAAAAGATAAAGGCAAAGACCCTGTGTTAGATATATAGTTGTGTTTGGTTGATCTTGTGTGCATTCTTGCATTGTCTGTTGGATTTTTTTTGTGTACTGGTTGATGCATTCTCACTTGGCTATGTTTTCTACTGCACAGATTTACATGCACACGCTTGGATTTTCTATTGCAGCTTATCTCTCGTCAGGTGCGTCTTCTGATATTAGCCTGATCGTTATTTCCCTTTTCAATTTTTCCATCCCTCTTTTCCCAGGTTCCATATTTGTTCTTAACATTTACAATCCCTATCTATACATCCATAAAATTTCTCCCAACTTAGAACCTTTACTTTAGTTAAACTTTACAACTTCCGCAGCTTCCGTTACCTGACTGAACATACAAAAATAATGCCGCGCAAAAAACCTGCTCTGCAAGTAGATGTGGAGAATACATGCAACATTGCTTCATCTTCCGAAAAAAGGAAACACCTATCATGGGAGAGTCATGAGATTGCAAAAAAGGCACGAGGTAAACAGGCAACCAAAGTCGCAGCTGAAATTAGACGCTGCAGCAAGCCTAAAAAGCCTGACAATTTACAGTGCATTGTAAACACACCTGATATTTTACCTGATGCAGCAAACTGTGAGTTTTGTAATGCCAGACGTATTCACCTAGAACCACCATCATTTTGTTGCTCGTCAGGATAGGTCAAACTGGTAAACACTGAAATGCCTTCAGAACTCATAGAACTATATGTTTCTAATACTCAAGATGCAAAATAATTTCGGAACTGCATATGCAGCTATAACAACATGTTTGCATTTACCCAATTGGTATACATGCTGATAAAAGTTTCGCTCTAAGAAAAGCTGGGATATATACATTGCGAGTGCAGGGGCAGCTCCATTACTTTATACCACCATTACAGCCCTACAATAAAGAAGATCCTGACAATCCCGACCCTGAAAAAATCCACCCTCAGAATCTTCAGTTGTATTACTACGATACAGAACAAGAGTTCAAAAACCGTATCAATATTAGCTCTAAATTCAATCAAAACCTTGTGGCCAAACTGATAGCTATTTTACAAACCAACCCATACAGTAATTTTTTCAGATACCTAAACACCGTTGAAGGCATAGAAGAATATAAAATACTTCTACATGCTAACCCCACACCTCAACCGCTTACTTTTGATAGACCTACTGCTTGCTTCTGAGGTAGCTGTAATCTGGCCTGAATATAATGGCAACCAACAAACCACCAACCAACACATACAAGTTTATCTAAAATACCACCGTACCCATACTATTCAACATTATTTTGGATGTTACGATCCAATGCAATACCCACTTATATTCCGAAATGGTGAACCAGGCTGGCATCGAACTATTGAAAGATTAGATGTAAAACCTAAACAACACCGAGTACGCAGCCTTAGAACATGCGGTGGTCAAACCCTACATGATATACGCAACTATAATGGCGTTGATGATTTCTTAGAATCTGAAACCCAAAACACACTTCTTCCAACAAAAAGGAAACAAAGAGCCACAGTTTCATGTCGTGAATATTGCTGCTACAAACTTCAAATCAGAGATGATGATAACTCATTCCTTTTGCATGTAGGCAGGCTCTTACAACAATATGTAGTCGATATGTACATAAAAATTGAAACCTCAAGGTTATCTTATTTAACATCAGAAGACATGCAAAAAAAATTCCGAAATGATGTCTATAATGGTTTAGTAGATAGTATAACACAAGGATGTCGTATAGGTTCTCAAATTGGAAAACGTATAATATTGCCAACTTCATTTATTGGAGGTCCTAGAGACATGCGTAAAAGATATCTAGATGCAATGACTTTGGTACAACGGTATGGCAAACCTAATATTTTCCTCACAATAACCTCAAACCCATATTGGCCAGAAATTAAAGCATTATTGAAACCTACTGACGAGTCCCAAAATAGACCTGACTTAATAGCCAGAGTATTTCGCGCTAAACTTGAACTCCTAAAACATGAATTACTAAAGAAACATATTTTCGGTAATGTTGTTGCCTATACCTATGTAGTAGAATTCAAAAAAAAGAGGATTACCACATGCACATTTCTTACTCATTTTAGATACACCATCCAAATTGTTTTCACCCGAGGCCTTTGACAGAATTGTTTCTGCAGAACTGCCTGATCCAACAACACAACCATATCTATTCTCATTAGTCACCAAACACATGATTCATGGACCTTGCGGTAATTTGAACCCACACTGTCCTTGCATGAAAGATGATTCCAGGTGTAAGTTTAACTACCCAAGAGAATTTTCAGAAGTAACTACTTATGGAAGTAATTCATATCCAATATATAAACGACGAAATAATGGTCTTGTTGTTACAGTTAGAGGCTCACCCTTGGATAATCGATGGGTGGTTCCATATAATCCATATCTTCTTGCCAAATTTAATTGCCATATGAATGTTGAAATATGTTCAACCATTCAGGCTGTAAAATACATCTACTAATATTTACAAAGAGCACGATAAAATTATATACTCTTTAGTTTCTCAGGACGGCATTCCTACTCTTAATGAAATTAGCGACTTCCAAGCCGCGAGATGAGTTTCTCCTCCTGAGGCAATTTGGCGTATTTTTGGCTTTGACTTAAACCAAACACAAAGTGAAAATGGCATAGGATTTAGAGACATAAGAGCTGTGATAAAATCATTCTCATGCAAGCTATGGTGGAAGTTGTAACAAAACCACCATATATGGACAGCTTACCTTTGGTCTCTTTCAAAATCATATAGGACATCCCATACTTAGAGCAGAATTTGCAAAGTAACAGAGTTTGCTAACACAAAAACCAAAGTGATAGTAGGTATAGGTTCATCACCATTTTGGTTTGCTAACTGGCTAGGTACTGGACCTATCTGTTATGAACTAACATCTTTGCAGGATGTCCCCTTCGAGAGATTAACTATTGCTGAATTTTGTGCAGACAAATCTGCCTACTTACAAACATTGGAGCCACTTCTGACTACCACTACTATTTCTTTATTGCAGGTATTCACGATTCAACATGCTCATGAGGATAAATTGGTGTGGAAACCAGCAGTAAATGGGGCGTTCTCGGTCAAAACAACGTATCATGTCCTAAGATCAAGGCAAAATGTTCAAGCTTCAATACAGCAGATATGGCTACAAAAATTACCCTAAAAAATATCAGTGTTTATTTGGAGAGCATACAATAACATATTACCATTTGATGATGTACTGTGCACATTAGGAATTCATCTGCCATCAAAATGTGTGTTTTGTAACAGCTTTGATTCTATAAATCACTTTTTTAATGAGTGCTCTCATAACATGCATGTTCTACAATATGTTGAGTCCCTATTATCTGTGCCCTGCCCTGTGTTTGTTTCTGCCCTACATAGATTAAACTTTTACCTGGACTATAAAGGCAGAACAAAAACACACACAAGAGTCATTATTACCACACTAGCTGTATCAATGTGGAACTTGTGGAATAGGAGGAATAAAATGATTTATGATAACCATAGCACAGATAATAGGAATCTGATACTGAATATTGCAAGGGAGGTATCACTAAACTTCTCAGTTTTCCCACCAGTTGGGTCCATTGAAAATCACAGAGATTTATTGAACATTGGCTTGGTTCCATATCTTAAAAAGAAAAGGCCAAAACTAGTCATTGCAATTACTTGGCAGCCACCAACTCTAGGATATAAGATAAATGTCGATGCATCATATTCATCGGAGAGGACAGGGTTGTGACTGATTATTAGGGATTATAGAGGGAATGTACATAAAATGGCTATGAAAGTAGTAGATGCTTGCTCCCCTCTTCATGCTGAGTTACAAGCAATCCAACTAGGTTATCAATATGGATTAAACTTACAGTCTATATTTGTTGTAGAAACTGATTGCCTCATGGCTTTGCATGGGATTCAAACCCCCTCACTGACTCAAGGAACTGTTTTAGTTTGTGTGATGAACTTAATAGATTAGGAGTACATAATCACACTACTCATGTTTTAAGACAAGGGAATTGTGCGGCTGACCTCATAGCTAGAACAAGCTCACAACTTGATTTGACAGGATTACTCGACACGAGTGATGCACCACATTCCCTTTTAGGCTTGATATATTTAGAGGAGAATAGAATCTCTCAACTAAGGATTACAGGTTGAACTGCTTACTGTGTATTCTCCTCTCTGTGCAGAGTCGAAGACCCATAGGAGAGGAGGCCTATGGGATTCCAGCCAGGGCAAAGGACTGAAGAAATGGACAACATCAAAATTTGAAGCTGTGGATGGTGCTACAACTATAAAGCTGCTGCAATCTTAAATTTTAATTCGAGGATGCTGCCTATCAAGCTGCTGCAATCTGAGTGAGGATTCAAGACTGCCACACAAAAACTTTCACAAGTACTGCCAGCTCTTCAGAAGCTGATCAAGACAAGAAAAATGCTTCAGCTCCCGCAGATAATATGAAGGAGAGCACTCATAACTCTCATGCATGATGTACTGCCTGTGGAATCTTTCTACCTTTTTACCATTTGGCTAAAGTGTGCTTCGCCTTGGTGATCACTAAGCTGCTCGGTGGAAAATGGTGAAAGATTTTACAACCTTGGCAATACACATCAATGCAAAAACTAAGCCATCAGAATTGTTTTCTGATCATTTGGTCTTTTTCATTTTAAGGTTTATGTAATAACAAATAATTGATACTTGGGCTTTGGCCTTTTTAATTGGGGTGTGGTGAGCCCAATAAAATCACCCCACCATGGTGTGGTTTAATTCTTTTTAAAAAAAAAGACTTAAACCAGACACACCCTTCAGTCATGTCTTTACCAGTTCACTTAGAAGATGAGCATCAAGTATGTTTCCCTGCTAACCAGTCACTAGACAGCATCGTGAGCAACCCCTTCATTAAAAAGACTATGCTCACACAATTTTTTTACATGAACAAGTACGAGGATTCTGCAAAAAATGTCAACCTTCTCTATGCCGAATTCCCCGAATATTTTACTCGGTAAAAGAATCTAAAGACTGGGTTCCACGAAAAAAACAAAAGGTCGTTGGTCGAATTCTCAATGTCCATCCATGTGAGGGTGAAAGATTTTACTTAAGATTACTGTTACTGCACGTCCGTGCAACAACTTCTTTTGCATATTTAAGAACAGTAAATGGCCACTATTTTAGTACTTACAGAGAAGCTGCACAAATGTTGGGTTTATTGAAGGAAGATAATTGCAGCGACATGTGCCTTACAGAGGCCTCTGCTTATTTAATGCCTTCTACTTTGCGCCAATTATTTGCTATTGTCCTTGTCTTCTGTGAGCCACCTAATCCTAGAAACCGTTGGTTAAAGTTTGAAGATTTCCTTTATGAGGATTTTAAACATAAAAACCTCAGTTCCTCTGCAATTAGAACTGCAGTTATAGATTGTCTTGCCTACTATTTATACTCCATGGGGAAAAAATTGGAGATTATTATTTAATTGACAACGACGATAACATGAATTCTCACAATTCTCTAGCAAAAGAATTGGACATTGAAAAAAACGTTCCTATACCTAATGAGGACCTTGAGGCTGTCAACCAACTAATCGATGCATATGATAAAATTCTAGACCACGTTCATAAAAAAAAATCAAAAGTTTTTTTCTTAGATGGTCCTGGAGGTACTGGGGAAATTTTCTTGTACAAGGCACTTCTTGCTACTGTAAGATCTATGGGTAAGATAACACTAGCTACAACTACCTCTGGTGTAGCAGCATCTTTACTTCCTGGAGGCAGAACTTCATATTCAAGATTTAAAATACCATTAAATGAAGATGCTTCCAGACCTTGTAACATTAGCAAACAAAGCACATTAGCTTATCTTCTGAAAATTGTTGACTTAATCATTTGGGGTGAAGCTACAATGGCTAACCGAAGTGTGATCGAGAAATTTGATCAGATGCTTAAAGATATAATGACTACAAATACAATTTTCGGTGGAAAAATTATTGTATTTGTGGGTGATTTCCGCCAGACATTACCAATTATTTCAAAAGGCACAAGACATGATATTGTAGATGCTTCTATTTTTATGTCACTATTTTGGAGTCAAATTGAAAAACTAACATTAACACAAAATATGAGAGCATTGCCTGATCCAGAATTTTGTTCCTACTTATTGAGAGTTGGTGATGGGATTGAAAATACTAATGCTAATGGCAAGACTGAAATACCAGTACCAGCACACATAAATTTTGTTGACGATGCTACTTCGTTAAATACATTAATTGTCACAGTATTTCCACATTTTACAGATTGCAATTTCGATACTTCTTTATTTGTCAAAAGAGCGATACTTACCACAAGAAATGAATTTGTTCATGAGATTAATTATATTCTTATCGGTAGATTTCCTGGCGAAGAGACCACATATTATAGCTATGATGAGGTTACTAATAACTATATTGTACCTAATCAGGAAGAATTGCTTAATTATTTAACTCCCCAAGGCCTTCCTCCACACAAGCTAATACTTTTAAAAAATGCTCCAATCATCTTACTTAGAAACATTAACCCAACCGAAGGACTTTGTAATGGCACACGTCTTATATGCCAATCGTTTGATAAGAATGTAATCCTCGCTCGAACATGTACCGGTACTTGTGTAGGGAATTATGTGTTTATTCCTCGGATCACATTAGAGGCTCCTCATGAAAGTTCTTTGGTCGTTCCATTTAAAAGAAAACAATTTCCAGTTCGTTTATGTTTTACAATGACGATTAATAAGACACAGGGACAAATTTTAGATTTTGTAGGTGTATATTTAAAAGAACCAGTTTTTTCTCATGGCCAGCTTTACGTTGCATTATCAAGAGCAAAGACAATACACCAGTAAAAAGTTCTCATCAAACCACCAACCTGCTTAACACCAAACTCCAATGAAACAAAAAATGTTGTATATCATGAGGTTCTCACAGCTGCTACTGAGTAAACAATAGCTCAAAAAATAGATTGCAACAATTTGAGAAAAATTACTGCAGTAGAACTTTGACCATGTTTCGGTTTATACAAAGACTATTACACTTGTCATCAATCTTTACCAGAATGCATGCTGTTCTGAAATTGAAACATTCCTGGTAAGCGTTCTTCTCTTACACATGCATGGTTAACATAATTTTGTGTTTAGTTCAATTTCTGGTCATTATGACTGACGACTATCATCTTTTCATCTTCTGATATGTTGCTCTCCTTGCGAAATTACTGACATGAAACACAATTTTATGTCATTGGAATTTCCACCAACATAAACAATTGCAGTAGAGAAAGACATGGCGTATAAACCTTTGGTCCCCTAGGACTTCTTCTGTGTATGTGACAATTGCAGGAAAGCTCAAATGGTTACAGCTCATAAGGTTACGGCTTACAAACGTTTGCTAATTTTCTCACTCTGAAAACAGAGGAACTGCAGATATCCTGTGTCATGTTCGTAATCCAACTTATTGATATCTCTTTTTCCTGTTAGTCTAGGCTGCTATGGACTGATGATCATCATGCTTTAGTGTCCTGGTGTGTTTATTGATGTAAAATTTTTCCTTTGAAACCCACTATTTAGATGAACTCTTCAACCGGCCATTTCATTTCCCTTTAAAGGCTTGCATGTTGCAACCAAAGGGCAAGATGGATGTGCAATTCAAGTTGACCAGTCTCAGCAGCTTCCGGGCCTATCTTAGTGCATTGGCTTTATGCATTACCACCTTTGGTATGATAGCTTTCACGGGTAAATTCTTCTTTTTTCCATACACTTCTGTTTTCTCAACTGTAAAGGAATATTTTACCTGATTCGTTATAATAGAGTTTGTGTGTATTAAATTGAAAATCATGTATTATTTGCTGCTCTTTTTATTTTTGCTCCTGATACTCACGATTATTTTTCTTGCACAACTAGGAAGCATTTGCATATGTCCGTGATGAACAAGAAGAGCCCGAGTCACCTGAGGCAGGAAGCGATGAGGAAATTTAGCAATCATTGTTTAAAATTAGCTTTGAAACCTGAACACCCTTCAACTTTAGGTAATATTGCATAACTTTTAACTTGTTCAAATATATCCATATATAAATTAAGAACTATATCAGGTTTTGGAGCTGAAGAAAAACCAACATGCACAAGCCTCATGTGTCATTCAACAGAACACAATTATTTCTCATAATTACACTTTGCTGACATAGAATTACAGGGAATCCTTCTCAGCAGATCGGTTGTAATTACATTCCCCTTATCCGAAATTTTGATATTTCTGCTATTAGTCTTACTAATATTGTTTTGTTTTGTTGTGGCAGATGCAAGGTCGGATTTCATTGGAAAACTGAATTGTTATTTCACCTGAAGTAGCCTGTGATGCATAAGTGAAAAATTATATGCCAGTTGAGTTTGGTCCTCTCATGATGGCAGTTGAGTTTCAATACTCCTCTTCTACTTTGGTCTCTTACCTGTTTTTTGTTTCTTGTGCAATATCTAAATCAGATGCTGACTACTTACATATGTCATTTGAATTGCGTGTCAAAAAACTAGACAAACGATCACACCTGCTGAAACAGTGCTGCAAATCTTGAAGTTGTGTGGCCTCTGTGTTTGAAGGTTATCGAACATCAGATATGGTTGCAGGTAATTTTCATAATGGCAAGTTTATGCAGAAGCAAGTGTTTCACAGTTGACACTTAACAGTGTGTTGAGCTCGAAATCATCTTACTTCCAACAAAGTTTCAGATTTGCAGCTGCTTCGATGTCTCATTTCTCATGCCAAGGCCTCCGAAGATAAGCCAATGATTACCTCTTTATGTAATGTCAATAATTCTAATGCTTTTTAAAGCATTATGTAGAGTGTATCAAATACATTATGATTTTTTTTCGCTTTCTGCAGGACCAATGTAGATGCTGGATACAAGGCATTGAGCTAGGTCTGAACAAGGAATTCCATGAGGTGAGAGGAAGTGGCAGTATGAGCTATTAACAACTTTTGAGGTCAGAACTTGCAAAGGCAACCCCACTGGCACAAATGTAATAGAATTTACAAAATAACGGTGCCTCCTATACATATTATGTAATGTTTTCCCATCATTACGTATGTACACATTTCCCATTATTCCATGTTAATAATATATTAGTTTCATCTATAACGAACTCTAATATTTTCAGCTTTTAATAACTACAATTACAGTTTGTAAAACATTTTAAAAATAAAATAAACTTACAGAATAAGACTGGGTTAAACCTGGGTTAAATTACACAAAGTGTAAAATACCACAACTAGTATACATTATAGTTACAAGTGCACGTGAATATGCCTACAGTCCATTCTTCCCAACTCACAGGAATACATGTCATGTTCTCTTGAGATTATTACTTGGTAAATTGAACTTAGTTGAATTGAATTGAATTAAAGCGAAAACTAACGTACTAAAAATTAGAATCAACTTGACTAAATTTAGCTTAATTTCGTCTAGATATATTTATACTGAATGAAACTGAACTAAATTCAACTTAATTGAATGTAACTGAACAGGATTGATATACGTAATAAGTTTAAGAGAAAATGTTAAAGTTATAAAAATAATAACAGGCTAAATAAACACACATTTCATGAATCACTAGACCATCGTAGTAAACTAAATTAGTCATTAATATTTACAGGAAATTAATACATATTGACCGCAAATTACTAAAAGCCAACATAACTTATGATGGCTGATAGCCTTTGAACAATCTAACCAAGATATTTTTTAATTCAATAAAGTTGGATAAAGATTTGTTGTTGATTATTTAACGTCTAGTCTATTAAACTAAAATGAAATGAGTTAAGATCATGATCATATGGCCTAATTAATTTAAATTGGGTTGTATGCTTGTGTCTATAAAATGGCAGATAAGTTAAATATGGGCTACATGTGAACAATAATAGCATGTTTATTAATTAATTTGGCCCAATTTCCATGCACTCAAAAGTCAATTATATTGGGCTTATAAATGTTTTGAACATTATTCAATAGTAAGCTAGAATCTATTGTAGTTTGAGGTGCCATGTCATCTTTTCAAGCTAGTGGCTTGACAAGCTACTTGTTACTTTAATGGTAAGGTATAAAACACATGTAGCTTGATTGAACCCACGTATCTTTAATATGAATAAAAATCTCATTTTAAAAATGAATCACATTCTTCTATTGTAATAATTATATAATAACATGTTATTTTATAATAATGGAAAACAATTAAGTAAAACAATTTAGTAAATACTCAATGAATAACCAATGTCTTGATAGTAAAAAAATTAAACAAAAATATTTGTCATAAGTAAAAACAAAATTATCAGAAAGTTATTTGGAGAATCTCATTTATCAGTAAGATGTAATTTAACGCATAGCATACCTATACCATATGAAACAAAAACTATTTTATTTATCAGTAAGATGTAATTTAACGCATAACATACCTACACCATATGAAATAAAAACTACTTTATTTATGATTTTGCGCACGATTTGCGTAGGAAATGTTGCATAGAGGATCCGATCCCATGTGAAATACACTTTCTGTGTAAGGAAATATTTAATGGCATTCAATGCGTAAATCTCAAGCAGGCCTGCTCCCGCAAGCAACAACTTCCTCCAAGCAGTGTACGCGTACGCCAAAACAATGGTAAGCAGTACTGCTATTATTTTAAAAAAATTGCCAAGCAAATTCAAAACAACACCGTTGGAGATACTCTTATGAGAGTACTAGTTTTTCTCCTGAATCCATGTTCTTTTGAAGTTATTAGTAAATATGTTAGTTTAGTCTAATTTAATTAAATATAGTAAGTTCAATTAAAATAAAACTTTAGAACGGAATATAAATATAATAGATACAACAATTAGAAAAATAATTGAAAGAGTGTACTCAACATGATCTTAAATTATATATTAATGGAAAATTTTGATTGAGCACAATGAAACTTTTCATATTAGGAAGTGGAAAAATTAATTACACCATTTATGAATTATGCCAAAATTACATCCCATTTCTAAAATTCAAAAAATCCACACCATTAATCAAAATATTTCTTTTACGTGATAAATATTATTTTTTAATTTTATGTTTCATTTTAGGGTGATTTTCATTGAAATAAAAGTTTCATGACATATTCAATGTCAAAAATATTGGAAATATATTCCCACGAAATATTTGGGGACCATATATTATAGTCACCGATTTTCAGAAATTTAGTGACCAGCACTTTGATCAGTAATATTAATTTAGTGATCATATAAAATGTGTCACCAGAATTTGATCACTCCTAATCAGCAAATTGGATGACTCTTCCGCCAAACACGAATCCGTGACTAATTTTACGACCACAATTTTTAGTTGGTTATTAAAAAAATTACTAGTGATCAAAGTTTATTGACCGAATATATTGGTCAATGAAAGTAATATTAGTGACCAAATAATTTTTTGTCACGGGAATTCGATCAGTAATGACCATTTTTTTGAAATTATAAGTATTTATTAGAATTATGAAATAGAAACAAGTGCATTGCTACATATATTCATCCTAAGATTGGTGGTCAAATTATGCTCCTTCTCTAAGAATGAGCGATTGATCTTTATCACTGCAAATTCTACTAGAGATTCTAACAGTCGTCTAAACCTGTTGATAATTCCTTTGATCGCTATTTGAGCTGACAAAGGATTTAGGATTGCTTGTTTTAGAAGTATTGAGCCAGTTACAGATTAACTCTTTGGACTCCACTTCTTCTTCCTGCTTTTAGGGCACGCCAATAGGCCTCTGTCTCAGCCTGTAAAGGGGAAACAGCTGAGAAGAAATCTGAACCCGATACATCACTCTCTAAGTTCCAGTCCGGTTTCCAGATTCTCCATCCCTCTGCACCTATTTTCATGTGATCCCTGTAAGATCCATCAAAACTGATTACACATGCTTGTGGGACTGTGGTGCTTCATCTTGTCTGATTTTGGTCACTGATATTTGTCGTTGTGCCATGAGTGTTGATGAGTCATCAGTACCTTCACCCGGCTTCTTTAGATTTCTGTTGCTTCTGAAGTTATGTAACCATATCAGTTTCTGCATGTGATTGCTGTACACATTGCACTGGTGAGAGGTCTTGTTGATAAAAAACTTTGCTGTTTATGGTTTTCCATATCCCCCAAAGCAGCATAGTTATTCTGATTAGGTGTTGAGGATCTTCTGTTTCCATTACGACCTGCAAGAACCAAGTGTTGAAATAAGATGCACCATGCTGAGTGATGTTTATGCTGGCAGCTGTCCACAGTTGTCTGGATGCCCTGCATTGTAGGAAAAGATGTGGTTCATCTTCTAGTGCTTGTGAGCATCGCATACATATACCATTAGTATCTAGTTTCCTCTTTGTTTGTTGACTCCTGTTGTAAGACAGTTTGTCAGTATTATCCATATGAATATTAACTATTTTTGGGGAATGTTTAACTTCCAGATTTTGGACCAGAACTTCCTTGCAGTTGTACTTAATTTTTGGTGGGAGTAGTGGTGATTTGTTTCCTCCATTGCCCTGTGGTAACCTGATTTGGAAGTATATCTGCCATCTTTAGTCCATCTCCAGAGAGCTTCATCATGTCCTTGAATGTCCAGATGTATAGCTAGTATGCGAGCAATGATGTTCTGTGGGAAAAGCAGTCTGATAAGGGATAGTCTCCAAGAAGCATTCTCTTGGTCAATCAAATGTCCCACTTTTAGGTTTGTGTGTGTAGCTGTTACATCTGAATTCTGGATAGAGTTCTGAGGTAGGTATCCACTGTGCATGTATATTGATATCTTTTTCATTTTCCACTTTCCAACATAGATTACTCTTTATCAGTTCAGCTGCCCAGACAACTGATCTCCATCCCCAGGGGTCTCCAGCTTTTGCCTGTACTTACAGAATATTCTCATGTTTTAGGTATTTAGCTCTATATACCTCAGTACGGAGAGACTGCTTATTGGAAAGAAGATTCCATGCTTGTTTTGCCAGTAGATCTTAATTCATACCCAATGTGGATCTGAGGCCCAAGCCACCTTTTGACTTTAGTTTGCTCAAGTAGGTCCAAGATCTCCAGTGTACCGTATTGCCTGCCAGTGTACCTCCCCATATGAAAACTGTTGTCATGGCATCTAGTTTCTTTAGCACCTTAACAGGAATTCTGAATATTTCTAAAGGATATATTGCTAAAGATTGGAGCACATGTTTTTCCATAGTAAGCCTGCCAGGGGGATTCAATAACTTTGCCTTCTAAGACTCATATTTCTGTTTGAACTTGACCACCAGGTATTTGAAGATTTCTGATTTGTGCTGATCAAACAGTATGGAGTTCCCTATATAACTCCCTCCAATTCCTTGGCCTTGTATGTTGAATTGTTCCCTCATGTGTTGTTGATCTACTGAGGGAGTATTGGGACTGAAATATATTGCACACTTTTCATTATTCAATTTTGGCCTGAGATTGCAGTGTAGGTGTGCAGCATTTGCTTCAGGTCTTGAGTAGCTTTTGGTGTACATTTTAGGAACAAGATGCAGTCATCTGCATACATTATGTGAGATATCTGTGGTCCACCCCTTGATACCTGTATTCCCAAGACATGTTCTGACAAACCATTCCTTTTAAAACAGCTGATAGAAACTGCTGGCATATGATAAATAAGTAAGGAGACAATGGGCATCCTCGTCTCAATCCTATGTTTGTAGTGAACACTGGACTGATTAAACCATTGACTACTACCTGATATGTGACTGCCTGAACACACAACATGATGATGTTCACTAGTGTGCTTGGTCTCTTGATGAAGTTAAGGGCTCTTTCCAAGAATCTCCATGAGATCCGATCATAAACTTTACTCATGTTCAGTTTTACAGCTAAGCCCTTTTATGCTGTTTTATACTTTCTGATATGTTCCATTACCTCATGTGCAAGGAGCGCACTCTCTGATATATTTCTGTCTGGCACAAAACCATTCTGTGATGATGCAATCAATGACTCCATGTGTGTCTTCAGCCTGTTAGCAATTAATTTGGCTATAATCTTATACTTCACATTGCATAGTGAGATTGGCCTGAAATCTGTTGCCCGTTTGGGGAGTTTATTCTTTGGGATGCGTATAATCTGTGTTTTATTCCAATGTATTGGAAAAGCTTCCCCTTTAAACACACAAAGTATTCTTGTTGACAGTTCCTCTCCCACTTCTTTCCAATAGTTTTTTGTAAAAACCAGCAGGAAACCATCCTCCCCAGGTGCACTCCAAGATTTCATCACTGTTAGTGCTTCGTTGATATCATTTCTGGTGAAAGGTCTCTCTAATTCCTCTATTTGTTCTGTGGAGAGTGTTCTTTGGTTGTCCTGTGAAAGTATTGCCCATTCTGGATCCCCACCTTCCAAGCTTTGGTCCCTATAGTGCTCAGTCAGGATGCCACTTAGGTGCATTGTCATTTCCTGCAGTAGGAGTTGTTGGTCTGTGATCCAATTTCCGTCAGACATTAATAGTCCTTGTATAGTGTTAAGACTCTTTTCTTCTGGTTGCCCACTTATGGAAGAAAGTGGTGTTTTTCTCCCCATGTTTCATCCACTTGACCTTTGCTCTTTGTTGCCAGAACTCAGATAATTTTTGTTCTAAATCCTCCTTTTGAGTCACCAAAGTCTTTATTTTGTCTGCATTTACAAAAAAACCATTTCCCACTCGTAACCTCTTCAAAACCTCTTCTTTTTTGGAAATCTCTTTCTCCATGTTTCAAAATGTCTTTTTGTGCCAATTATTCAGATGTATGAATAACACTTGGAGTTTAGCAGAAAAGATATCTCCATGTTCCACCTGTGTTGTGACGCCCCATTAAACTGCCTATCCATTTTGGGAAGTTTATTTGAACGTCTGCCTGGTTCGCACCAGGACTCAAGAACATCTTATAGTCAATGATATTTTATTACTACAATTGGTAGTACAGGATCAGAATAAACATAAACAAATGGCACATGTGTCATTATTTAGGTTACTGGGCACATATGCTCTTATTTATCTACAGCTATACAAGGTTCCGGATTTCGGCTCACTTCTGAACATTGAGGTGACATCACCGACAATTGGTTTCTTCTTCCATATAGCTCAATCATCCCGACTTAAGGCTGCCATGCCACAAATAAATACACATATGAGCTTTCGCCCAATTATGATTCCCAAAAAAAAAACAGATAATCATTTGTGATTATTCAACTATAAGATTTTACAATATTTATATTAAACTTCCAAAAAGAAAAATATAATCAGAGGCTAACCACTCAGAAAAGAACGTCTGAAGATAATCATGAGAGACATAGATAGTGATCACACATCAACGTATAAAATAGGCAACTAAAATATAAAAGAATCAAATCATGAATTTTAACCGCAAGAGTAACATGGTGAATTACAACACAGTACTCAAAAGAACCTTGAGCCCAACTCAATGCATCGAGGCAATAACAACATTTCACATAAACACACTATGGAAAGATATGAAGATATCAATAGGGGCATGGTAATTTAAGCCGCTTTCGTCTATCTAATCATTTCAGGTACAAGATAACCAACCCCTCAAGAATTCTCAATAGGTTCACTAATCATCATTCATTTCCAAATACTCAATTAACAATATCGAAGCACCAAAATAAATAAACAGATCTTAAAAACCATTGAACTCCAACATCATGACCAATTCATACAGTGCTAAGATACCACACATCATACATATTACATGGCACAAAAAAATTATACAAATCACTATTTTCTCAAAACTTAATATTCTTGCATACATAATTTAGTACAGTTTAACTTAGCAATCCATAACCTCACCATTCCTTAATTTCATTAGTAATTCAAAATAATTATTTCAAAACAAGCAGAGACGCACTGGTCTTTATCGGCTCAGATAAACTAATAATTAAATATATCCAGTAGCATTTTTTTAGCTCAGGTGGATTAGCGTCTAGATTCAGTAGCCTTTTTCAGCTCAGATGAATCTATAGACCATGGATCCAGTAGCCTTCTTTTTCAGCTCAGATGGATCAGAACACATAGATTCAGTAGCCTTTTTCAGCTCAGGTGAATCGTTAAACCCTATATCCAGTAGCCTTTTTCAGCTCAGGTGGATTAACATCTAGATTCAGTAGTCTTTTTCAATTCAGATGAATCTATAGACCATGGATCCAGTAGCCTTTTTCAGCTCAGGTGGATCGGAACACATAGAATTCAGTAACCTTTTTTCAGCTCAGGTGAATCGATAAACCATAGACCTAGAAAAAAATTAGAATCTAATACAATCTGTATATCTTTGAAGACAATCATTATCAGATCACCAAATATGGTTGTATTCAATCAGAACATATAAAAGCTGTATATATCAAAGCCTGGCATATTTTAGTCACAGATAAATGTCACATTACCACATAGCACTCAGCATGAAGGCACAATATAACTAGGTACACACATGGTCTAAAATCAGTCGAGCACTGTATTGTTTTATAGTTTTGTAAAGATGGTAGGTATAGCACATAGGCATGACAGCTTAAATCGGTATAGGTTTTGAAAAGTGAGAACACTCACCTTCTACTCGTAAGTTTCTATATTCAGCAGATGTTGTAAAGTCTTGCTCCCTGTATTCTGCACGGTTATTATTTAATATTTACTAATCAATTCACTGGAGTAGCTATGTTGGTACGCCTTAAATAAAGAAGATTCAACTCTATTGAAACAAACGAGACTGTGATGCTAAAGTGATTGGCTTGCTGAAACAATCTTGTAATATTTTTCAAAATTCCTATACAGGTCACATATTCACAAATTTAGATACAGGAGACTAAGAGCTTGATGCCACCGTACAGACAAAAATATTATGCACATTTATGTCAGCTAGACGAAAATTCCCACCATGTCATATTGACTGAATTCAAAAGGAAGTTATCTTTGCCTACTGTAACTCAAAGCCTGATGGTTCAGCTTGACTCGCCTATAAAAATCCAGGTTCAAATTCCTAGCAGGTTACCAGCAATTATAAAGAATATACAATACTTAAGATAATTTCTATGTGGCCTAGAACTCTGTTGAATTAATTCTTTATACTTTTTAATGTGTTCCCAACGCTAAATATGCTATCTTTTGACAATAAACTAGTGGTGTGTGGTCTCCAGTATGTATCAGTCATATGTATTCGTTGGTGAGAAAATAATTAACAAAGAAATATGAAAATATAATGTCACAATCATTACCATGCTTCCAAAACTATTAAATTCCAGATTTTCAACAATTATCCAAACGATGATGTCAACTCTCTAATTTACAACTAACTTACAGCCTTATGATAGCCACTGTTATGATTAAATTGAATACAAGTTCTCTTAGACATTTCTTCGAACACCCTCAGGACCTAATCTTTTAAGCATGTAAATATGAGATTCTTATTACATATCCCATAAAATTTCTTATAGCCCATGAATCCTATTGTTTTGCAGCACATAGAAGATACAATCCCTAAACCCAAATTTCCGGTGAATTCAATTTTATACATAACCTCAAAAACGTACCTCTTACTCCCAGAAATAATAGCAATGTTTTCCTCTGATTTTCTTACTTACAAGTTTTTCCTTGATTCTTTGATTCCCATTGTATTTTACTGCTAAACCATCCTTTCCCCCTGCTTCTTCCCTTCTTACCGATGAAAATTAATCTCTCTTTTTATCTTTATTTTATATTTATTTTATTCTTTACTGTACACGTGCCTTACTCACCATTCTATTACTCTCACTGAATCACACGTGTCTATTACTCTGCACTCTTCCTTCTAATTAAGAATATATTTACCATATATTCACTCTAATTATTACATGATTAACATTTTATTTTCTCATATATTTATTATTAATAATTGTATGCGCAATATATTACTCCCTCCGTGTCAACCCTTCTCTATAACGACCAAAATCCTTACTTCAAATGTTTTAATTATACGTCTATTCATCTTATAAACCTTCTGATACTTATCAATTTATAAAATAAAATAAAACTATTAAAATTCTTTTTTACCTATCTTACCCAATAATATTAACGTGTACCTGACTACAACAGGTTTTCACAATATATGTACGTAGAAGATTATTGTGCACATACTTTAGAAAATAATAACTATGAATAAATCAAGTCGAATTAATTATCTTAATATATTATTATTATTATTATTCATAAATTTTAATGGATTAAATCCTGTTTGCCTAGCATATGAAAATGGTTCTTTACCTCCGCTTTAATACATTTTATCATCATATAACTTCTTCAGTGTTTGACTAATTATATTTAACTCGATTGCTAATATCTTTAACTGTGTATAATAATATCCCATACAAGATAAATTTTTGAAATTATATATATCTATATATATATATATATATATATATATATATATTACAGTGAGTCTAACTACATCTTACCTAATGTTGGTTTAAATTCATAGTCAAAATTTTATTGTGAGAAGGTGATAGTTCAATATAAAGTGAGGTTCTTCACATGTGTTGCTGGTAATTGCACACTAGACCAGACTCTGTTCAAGATTTGTCTAGGAGGTCTCACATTAACCCAAATGGATTCAAACCTTAGTAATCTTTGTGTTCTATTTTCTGAGGTTATTAGCTGTAACAGAATGGGACTGTGATCTGAATGAGAGAAATGTAGATTTGTTACCTTTGCTGTAGGCCACATGTTTCTCCATTCATCATTGGCAAAGACTCTGTCTAACCTTTCCACTATTGTATGAGGCTGGACCTGTGAATTTTTCCAAGTGTATCAAAGACCTTTAGACTCCAGTTCCTTCAGTTGAGACTACCTGATGAAGTTTAACAATGCTTTTTGAGGGGTTATTTGTACAAGTGAACCCCCTCTTTTATCATCCCGAAAGATGATTTGGTTAAAATCTCCTATAATGATGCAAGGGAAATCCCTAAAATAATGCAAACTAGCCATGTTATTCCAAAATGCAGGTCTGTCATTAACAAGAGGAGGGCCATAAACTGCTATTTGACACCATCTCCTCCCAGAGGCAGTGGTGATGAGACTAATGATGCCGTTATTAGAAGCAAATTATATATCTACTACTACTTTGCTAGACCAAAAGAGAACAATGCCACCTGATCTACCAGCTGCATCCATAACTTTAGAATCCCTAAAATATGTGTTTTCTTGCCATCGAGCAAAATGACTCTCCATGACTTTAGTTTCAATTAAACATAACATATTAGGTTTGTGTTGCCGAATTAACTAGTTGATCGCCTTTATTGTAGGGGCGTTTTTACAACCCCTACAGTTCCACACAATGGTCGTCATGGCTGCTCGGGTGGTTGATTTGGTTCAACCTCCAAAACATGTTGTGGAGGGCATCTCAGGGCCATCCCTCAGCAGCAATGGAGCTCTCCTAGAGGACATGTCCTCCTATCGTCACTGGTCTCCACTTCCTTCTCACCAATCTTCTCTTCCTCAGCTGATTCAGAGCTAATAATCACCACAAAGTTCTCTTCCTGTAGGCCTTCACCTTGAACTCTACTTGTTGCTTGGTTATCAACTGTGGGAGATGTCTTATCTTCTGAGTTAATTAGGTCTGATCACATGGTTCAACACAATCTTTCTGCGTTTTTGAAGGGAGAGTGTGTTTTTGAGGATCTCTGAAGTGTAGTTGAAATCCGATCTGGTTCGTCTCCCTCTTTGCACCATTGAGGTTTGAGTAATTGGCTCTGATGTTGCACAGTGGATTCCCCTCACATTCCAGTTGTATGCTAGATCAACCACATCAATTACATGAGCTGTAACTCTGGGTTCCAGCATCTCCTCCTGAAGCTGAGTGTCTTCTTCTTGCATTGTTTCTAGCTCCGTTGCAGTCTGTCCATACTCCTGTGCGGTTAACTCTTCTGACACTGCTATTGATGATTGGCCTATCTCAAAATTTGACTGTGAGCAGACTCTTCTAAGTGCAAAGCTGCGCACCTCCGTACTGCAGTTCTTCTTCTAGGCCTGATAGGTATTTTTGCCTTTTTCTTCTGTCTTTCCCCACCTTCTTTAGACTCATGTCTATTCCTCTTGGTTCTTCTCTGTCTTCCAATAACTATTGCTGGTCCCCTTGGCGGGTTGTCCCCACTGCTTTCTTTCTCACTTGTGGTTGACTCGGAATCACTTTCATCTGAAGAAACGACTATGAGCTCTTCCACTCTGGGATTTACTATTGCTCTAGTCCAAGAGTCAGATTCCTGTTCTACTGCACGTGGTGGGCTCTCTGGTATAGCTCCGCCCCAGCCCGGAATTGCACCGCTCCATTGAGTCTCACTCCTAGTCTTACCATTTCTCTGTTCGAACGTAGCGCCACCTGTAAAACTGAAGTTAAAACATTCTCAGCTGTCATAGGGTCTCTCAAATCAATTGTCACTGCACGCATCTCCTCCAACATTGCTTGCTCCATGTTTGCTTGCTGTCTCACCCAATCTCCCATATTTGGTATTCCAGAGCCATCCGGTTGCAAAGAGGAGTTTTCTTGATCTCTCTACATATCCGATGAGACTATTTGGACCAGGACCTATTGATGTATGCCGGACACCAACACTTCGACGACGAATCAGACTCTCGAACTGATCTGCAAAACAAAGGCTCCGGGTGTCCCGGGGCTAGACACTCCGACGCTCAAGTCAGTATATTGCTTAAAGCGTAATGTATGTAGTATGAGATTAGATAGAGAGATCTACCAAACCTTTGGGTATTTATATGGCTACAATCCGTAGATCACCAAGATATGTATTTATGGTAGGAATACAACTCTTATGGAAATAGTAGTTGTATTACCATGTATAAAAGAAGTGTATTTCGGTCATGGTTGCATTACCATGTTTAAGATGGCTGTATTACCATCTTTGAGAGGATGTGTATTCCTTGCAGAACATTCATAATATACGCATTCCTTATAAGGATTAGGATTGATGGACCTGTGGATCCACCCTCCGCGTATCTCGAGCCCAGGACCCTTCTTGGGCCCTGGTTCGAGTATGAATGAGGTCCGAATACGAACCATGGACTTATCAGTAGCCCCAAGGTAGATCTTCAGAATATAGAGTGCTCCATCTCGAAGGTTGAAGGAGAGACCTGCTTCTCGAGGGAAGACCAATAACTCGAGGGAGAATAACTCGGGGTGTTAAGCTCGGAATATCCTTCTAGGACTTGTCCTCTCGAGTTTACCCTTCTGAATATCTAGATTAAAGTTCTTTCGTATTCCATCAAGACACGTGGACGGTTGGATCTGGATCTGCCTTCTGGAATTCTGACGAGATTGACATGTGGCCATTGTTCATTGTATCATCTAGTGGTGAGAAAGACCAACCTTCCAATTGCCTGCATCGTTTCGCAATTCGAGGTAATTTTCCTTGTGTTTATCATCAATCTTCATCCAAGTATTCTGCGTTTCCAATTTCAGAAAAAATTCTTCAATCTTGTTCTTCTTTTCTTCATATATTCACTTCCCCCCATTATCTATATTACCATGTCTTCTGCAAACTCCGGTATCCCTTCTGGCAATGTAAAGAATGTTGTTGAAGGAAGAGCCCCAGCTACTCGTGACTTGAGTAGCTTGTTCTTAGAGGTTGAGTCTGGGGAACTGATGGAGGTGACCATTGCTACGCCACTATAGGTTGTAGCTGCGGTGGCGGATGATGGTGCCTCTGGGTCGGAGATGAACCCAAATTCGGAGCCCCAAGTTGATAAACGGGTTCCGGCAGCCGGCGGCGTGACTGATGTCACCAAGATGATCGATGAAAATACCCTGCAATTTCTGAAGTCGTGCAGGTTGTCGTACCCCATCGAGGCTGATCTGAGGCTTGAAAACAAGACCACTCCGGTCAAAGATCTTGTGATCCCCACTCGAGGGGTAATATATGGCAGGTTCTTGCAACAAGGACTGAGTTTTCCCTTTCCACCTCTGTTTTCGCAGTTTCTGCAGCATTATCAGCTACATCCTTGTCAAATTCACTCCAATGTGGTGGTGACAATGGTGGCTTTTATCTCCTGGTGCTCCCGGAAGGATTATGAGCCAAGCCTAGATCTATTTAGGAGCTTGTTCAAGCTATTCTGTTTCAAGGAGCGCGAACATATTACCCTTACTCCTCGAAAGGGCAAGGTCTTCACTTTTCCTGATAATAGCGGCAAGTGGGAGGACATTCGGCTAACTTTTGATCGAACCAATTATGAGGTTCCTGACTGGAATCTGAAGCCGAAGGTCGCTGTGCCTCTTGATGTCTTTGAGATGCCCGTTCATTTGAAGGGCATCGTAGAGAAGCTATTAAAGGAGAAGATTGTCTTCCAGGAAGGAGGATTTGTGCTAGGGGCTCATGGCTCGGTGTGGCAGTGGCCTTCTATCACCTATTCTTATCTACTAGATGTTCCTCGGTCCAAGTCTACGTGTAGGTTTTTGAAGTAGGATCGAGATTGGACCCTCCCTTATAAAATCCAGGGGGATAAGAAGGAAATTAAGAAGCGGACTGCCAAGAAATCATCTCAGAGTCAGGTTGAATCTTCTTCCAGTCGATCTTCTTCAGGTAATGTCTTGAATTGCATATTGTAGTAATGCTTTCTTCTATATTAAAATTTCTTCTTCTATATGCAGCATCACCTCCAAAGAAAAAGATCAAGAAAGGGAAAGCCGCCCTCCAGACCGTAGAAGAGGAGGCAGAGGAGTCCGAGGGGGTGGAACCGGTGGTTAGGGAGTCTTCAGATGACAATGAATCTGACCTTGAGCTGGTAGTCCCTGAAGAAGTTGAAATATTATCTGATCTGTCCCGAGGAAGAGGATGGTCAGACTTCTCTGAAGTTCTTCAAGAAATATCCCTTTGCCTTTAAGGTAGTAATTTTCTTCATCCTGTTGTGTGAACTTTTTAGATGTCACATAGTATACAAGTCTTGATATATCCTCTATTTTGCAGCTGATGGTAAATATATCCACGGTTGGACGACAGACCAAAGATGAGATCAAACACCGAGATCAAAGAGGAGGTTATGAGGCCAAAGAGGATATAGAGGATCAAACACTGAGCACATAGAGGATCCCTCCGAGAAGATAACTACCGCAGGAGATTTACTGAGGTTTATTAAAGCTAAGTATCCTGAGTTATCTTCTCTTGATGAGGTAATTTCTAATTCTTCCATTAATAAGGTGGATTAATCTTGGCATCTCCTCGTCAGCTTTAAGGCCTGAAATCCTTTGCACATGAACCTCGGTCTCATGATTTACTGGAAAGGAGCTCCTGTCTCGAAGCTGAGATACTCAGGGATCAAGTCTTCGCAGTTGTCCATGATGAACACTCTGCGTGCTTGATGTTGTTGGGCTTCTTCCTCGGGCTTCTTTTGACAAGGCCTTTAATGTCACAGCGTGCAGAAAAGTTGACAACAGCCCATCTCTCAAGTGCCACTCCTGGTTAAGTTCTAGGAATCCTATTGGGCATATTTAGAAGTATCATATTCTGATGTAATGTATCAAAATTCAAGGTTTTTCCTCTATGTGCCCTTTTGAGGGACTTTTTTTAGAAGTATCATATTCTAATGTAATAACACCTTTGATATGAACTATTTATGTTCGAGGTTTTTCCTCTATGTATCCCTTTGGGAATTTAGAAATATCATATTCTGATGGAATAACACCTTTGATATGACTTTTTGGGTTCGAGGTTTTTCCTCTCTGTATCCCTTTGGGAAGTTAGAAGTCATATTCTGATGTAATAACACCTTTGATATGACTTTTTGGGTTCGAGGTTTTTCCTCTATGTATCCCTTTGGGAATTTAGAAGTATCATATTCTGATGTAATAACACTTTTGATATGACTTTTTGGGTTCGAGGTTTTTCCTCTATCATATCCCTTTTATATGACTATCACACCCTTCAGCTGCGTTGTCGTGGTGGTCCGGTTCAGTGTTATATCTGTGAGGGTTATGGTCATGTGTCCAAACAGTGTCCGGCGTCTACTCCTCGTCCGACACCTCAGAAATCTCAGCCCTATGTTCAGCCCTATGCTCAGCCCTATGTCCAACCATATGCTTAGTCGCAGTTTCTGCCTTTTGTAGCTCAGCCAGGTCAAATTCCGCGGACTCCTCACGCTAATCTTGTCCAGATGCAACCATATGCAGTACCTCAGCAGCCAGCGTCGCAGTATGTCATGTATTCTCCTCAGCAGCCCCAGCAATACTTGACATACCCAACTCAGGGATCTACTCAGTATCAACCCTCTTTTGCTGCTTCATCTTCTACTACTCCGAACTGGTACATGGACTCTAGAAGCACGAATCACATGAGATCCTCTACATCGAATTTACCCAGCATCACGCTTTATAACGGTAACACTCTTGTCTCTGTTGGTAATGGTGTGAGTATTTCTATTACTGGTATTGGTGATGCTCGTGTTAGTCCTTTGCATTTATCTGATGTGTTGGTTGTGCCTGCTATTACTAAGAACTTGTTGACTATCAGTAAGCTAACTCGTGCGCTTGGTGCTGTTATTGCATTTGATGATCAGTCTTTTCTTATTAGCACCAGGCCACCAGGGCAATTCTGGGCCGGGGCAGATGTGAGGATGGTCTCTATGTTTTGGACCGTGGTGAAGAGGCATTGCTGTCATTTGTGGTGAAGAATAAGAATAGAGCATCGTTTGAGACTTGGCATGCTCATCTGGGACATGTATCCCCTAGTGTTATTTCCCTTTTGAATAAGACTGGTTGTTTGTCACTTACTTCTTTGCTCCCTAGACCTGGTGTTTGTGAGTCTTGTGCTATGGCTAAGGGACATAAATTATCTTTTGTTGAGATTTATAAACGTGCTGCTCACGTTCTTGATTTAATTCATTGTGATTTATGGGGACCTTCTCTGGTTTTATCTGGTAATGGCTTTGCTTATTATGCTGTGTTTATGGATGATCACTCGCGTTGTACTTGGTTTTATCCCTTACGCCGGAAGTCAGATTTTGTTGATATATATCTCCAGTTTGAGGCGTTTGTTGAGAATCAATTTTCTTCAAGGGTCAAAGTCTTTCAGAGCGATGGTGGAACTGAGTTTACCAACAATCGATTACAGACTCACTTTAGCACTCGAGGCATTCATCATCAGATATCTTGTCCTTACACGCCAGAGCATAATGGTAGGGCTGAACGGAAACACGGATATATTACAGAGATGGGGCTCTCCATGCTGTTCTACTCACACTTACCTCTTTCCCACTGGGATGATGCGTTCAGCACTGCAGTTTTCAACGTTAATCGTCTGCCTACTCCTGTTCTAGGTAATGTATCCCCTTTTGAGGTTTTGTTTGGTCGCTCTCCAGACTACTCCAACTTTCATCCTTTTGGTTGTCGAGTATTTCCATATGTTCGTCCTACAGCAGCTCATAAGCTGGCACCATGTAGTCTTCCATGTGTTTTTATAGGCTACAGTGCGCAGTACAAGGGGTTTAAGTGCTTGGACAAAGCTACCTGTCGCGTTTATATGACTCGCCATGCCAGATTTGATGAGACTCATTTTCCTTTATCGAGTGCTACTTCAGAGGCTCAGTTTACTTCACTGGATGTCTCGTCGTTCTTGGATCCCTCCACTCCTGACTTGGATCTACCTTCTGTTGGGTCTTCTCCAGCGGTATCATCTGCCCCTTTCCTTGTGTGTCCTAAGTCTCCTATTTTTCCTGAGCCAGTCCCACCTACGGTTGTTTTGGATGATCCTGTTACTGTTGATGAACCTGTTACTCCTCCTCGTTCGCCTACACCTTTGATGTCGTCGCCTGAGTCCTCGGCTCCTGCATCCTTGCCTTCAACTCCTCCTGCTCCTCGGGCTCATAGGATTGTCACTCATCATCAGGATGGGACACGTGTGCCTCGTGATCTTGGCCCTGACTTTGTTGTCACTGGACTGGTTGCTGAGCTGATTGCTCAGAAAGAATCCCGCACTTATCGTACTGCTTGTAAGGACTCTCGATGGGTGGCTGCTATGGATGAGAAGATTGTTGCACTTCGTCATCAACACACGTGGGATCTTGTTCCGTGTCCTCCATAGGTTAATATTTTTTGCTCCAAATGGATCTACGCCTCAAGTATCGACAGGATGGATCTATTGATCGCTACAAGGCTCGCCTAGTTGCTCAGGGTTTTTCTCAGATTCCGGGTTTTGATTTCGATCACACTTTCAGTCCGGTGGTCAAGGCTGGCACTGTTCGCACTGTTCTTGCCATTGCTACAATGAGGAAATGGCCGCTTCATCAGCTGAATGTCGAAAATGCCTTTCTCAATGGCATTCTTGATACTCCAGTTTATATGGCACAACCAGCAGGTTATCAGGATTCAGCTCGTCCTCATCATGTGTGTCTTCTTCGGAAAGCTATCTATGGGCTGAAACAGGCTCCCAGGGCATGGTTTGATAGGTTCAGTGCGTTTTTTCGTGATCTTGGCTTTTTTGGGAGTCTATCGGATCCGTCTTTGTTTGTGTTTACTCGTGGTGATGCTATTCTCTATCTACTTGTCTACGTTGATGACATCATTCTCACAGAAAACAACAATACAACCATTCGCCAATTTATTACTCGAGCTGATCGTGAATTCCAGGTCAAGGATTTTGGCTCTCTGAGCTATTTTCTTGGTCTGGAAGTGACTCCCACCTCCACTGGTTTGTTTCTGGGGCAGGCCACCTCCACTGGTTTGTTTCTGGGGCAGGCCAAGTATGCCAGGGATATATTTCAGCGTGCTGGGATGTTGGATGCCACACCTGTTTCTACTCCTTTTCTACCCTTGTCTCAGCTCTATAGAAGCACCAATGGACCTTTTCATAATCCCAAGTTGTATCGTTCCCTTGTTGGAGCTATTCAGTATCTGACCATCACTCGTCCAGATTTATCGTTTGCGGTTAACTCTATGAGTCAGTTTCTTCAGGATCCTCGTGATGATCACTTCTTGGCGGTGACTCGGATTCTTCGGTATGTTCATGGTACGCAGCATTGTGGTTTGACTTTTTCTACTGGTGGTGTTTCAGAGGTACTTGCTTACTCAGATGCGGACTGGGCTCGGTGTTTGGAGACTCGGCGTTCTACATATGGATATGCTGTATTTCTGGGTGGCAATCTGGTTGCTTGGAGTGCCAAGAAACAACCCACTGTTTCTCGTTCGAGTTCAGAGTCGGAGTATCGAGCGCTGGCTAATACAGCTTCAGAGGTTGTCTGGCTTATGCATCTTCTTCGTGATCTGCGCTTTCCTCTGCAGGCTTCTCCTTTGCTTCTTTGTGACAATAACAGTGCTATATTTTTGGCGGAGGATCCTGTTGCACATAACGAGCTAAGCATATTGATATTGATTATCATTTTGTGTGAGAGCTGGTAGCTGGAGGCAAGCTGCGTGTTGGTCATGTTCCTACATCTTTGCAGCTGGCTGATATTTTTACCAAAGGTCTCAATCGTGCCTTGTTTGATTTTTTCCGATCCAAGTTTTGCGTCTCCATCAATCCGACGCTTCACTTGAGGGGGGGTGTGACAATAGAAGAGGACTCAGAATAGGGTTTTGTTTGTATTTATTGTATCTATTGTATATTGCAGTTATGTCCTTAGGGTTTAGGTAGTTTTCATTAATTATTATTAGACCCTTGTATGTACTATAAATACTTATGTAAATCCTAATGGAAATCAGTTTGAGAATTAGTCTTTACTTCTACCAAAGGACAGGTGTTCCAATCATCAACAGAATTTCAGGCTTTCATGGACAGGTTTGCATTCGCAAATGGGTTCGTTATAAGATGCAGCCGCGACAGCCTTTCCAAATTCCTGGAACATTCTCCCATCGAAAAGCGTGGACCGGACGATTATCAACGCTGTAGAGTGTATTGCAATCGAAGTGGGAAGCCAAAGGAAGGCGCCAGGACTCGAGTGTGTGGTTGCCCGATGGAAGCCGCCGCATACAAAAAGAGAAGCGATGGTTCTGGGAAGGTGACATTAGTGCAACTTAAGCACAATCATGTGATTGACTCATCCTCGGTGAGATTTCTCAGCAAGTATCGCGGTATTACGGAGGCAGAAGAGACCGATATTATGGCGTAGTATCGTGCTGGAATCCGGCCGGCGCAAATCTACCGTGTGTTTATCCATAAGCATGGTGACATCAAGAACGTTCCATTTTCAGAGAAGGACACGCGGAATCTATTGAACCAGAACGCTAGCCTATAGATGGAAGAGGGGGATTTTCTGTAATGCAGTCATTGTTTGCAAGTATGAAGGAGAAGTCTCCCATGTTTTTTTTCGATTATGACCAAGACGTAGGTGAGGAACATATTTTGGGCAGACGCACGAGCTATCAAGGCGTTTAGAGAGTTTGGAAGGTGCATTTCAGTCGACACAACGTACTTGTCGAACAGGTATAAGATGTCGTTTGCACCTTTCATAAGCGTCAACCCCCACGGTCAATCAGTTCTGTTTGGGTGTGCACTTATAGGAAGGGACAGCGTCAGGAACTTCACATGGGTATTCAAAGCGTTCCTCCGATGCATGCAAAAGGCTCCTGAGTGCATACTCAGCGACAAGTGTATAAAAATTCATAAGTTTTTGTCTTTTAGAATTTATGCTTTCCACATTATTTTTCAAGCCGATTATTTGATCACCCGTTGGTTTAGACAAAGATGCATCAATATCACAGCCTAATATTTGATCCTTACTATGTTACATATGTACTCCTTCATGTATAGGCACATAACTGTTACATGTAGATACCCAACAGTTTGAACGAACATATCCTTTACTTGTAAAGTCGCAAAAAGATTTCTTGTATGTGAATTTACTTTCAGAAATGCAAGTTAGTATGCTGGTCTGATATAAGATGCATTTTCAAGGACTGTACCGTTATTTTTTGGCCCTCATACATGACCACACCATCCACCTTATTTCAGAAATAGCGGTGCAGAAGGTGTTTCCATCAGCACAGTACAGGTGGTGTCTGTGGCACGTGCTGCGGAATATCAGAAAATGCTTTCGAAGTATGGCCGAATGGGCTGCGATCGCTACCTCCCTAAGAAGGATACTTCACGAGTCCCTTTCCATCGAGGAGTTCGAGCAAGAATGGCATGCCCGGGCCGAGAGATATGGAATTTCTGAGAGACCGTGGTTGAAGAAAAAGTTCGAGTAGAGAGAAAAGTGGGTTCCCGCTTACTTCAAGCACGAGTTCTGGGGAGGAATGTCTAGCACACAAAGAAGCGAGGGAATGAACAACTTTTTCAGAGATTTCGTCAACGTCAACACAACCCTACAGGTTTTTGTACATCAGTACGCGCTGGCTCTTGCAAAGAGAACGGAGGATGAGGAAATGGCGTTTAACGCATCCATCAATAGGCCGCTGCCTTGTTTGACATCATTCGTGTTCGAGGAGGTGTTCTAAGCATGTTACACGAATGCAAATTTTGCCGAGTTTCAGAAACAGGTGTCGGACATGATGTACTGCAACGCGACGGAAAAAGACAAGAGTTGGCAGGGAGTTGTGTACGAGGTGAGGACGACTAAAGTTCGAATGGGGAGGACGAGGAGGAGATTGTTTCTGGTGAGCTTGCAGCGCGAACCTAGTGTTGTGTTGAGATGCGAATGCAAAAACTTTGAGTTTCGAGGAATCATGTGTTGCCACATTCTTCAGGTCTTCAAAGTTGAGGAATTAACAAGCGTTCCACCAGAATACAATGTTGTCATTGGAGGAAGGACATTTGCAGAGAGTACGTAAAGGAGACGGGTGGTTACGAAGATCCATTCAAGTCCATTCCAGCTCCAAAGAGGCGTTACAATGACATGGATCTGATGTTTCAAAAAGTTGCGTCGTGTGCTATGATGAAGGAAGAAGCCTACGAGCAGGTGATGGAAATGATGTGTAATCTTGAGTTGGAGTTGAAGCCCGCTCATGATCTGCCACCGGGCCTTACTATAGACGATGGGGGAAACATTGTAAAGTTGTGGAGATCGCGTAATAAATCGTTGGCGCCTCCTCTAGTAGCTAATAAAGCGGACGCCGCAGCTGAGAAAGTGGACGCCGCAGCTAAGAAAGCTGACCTAGTAGCCAAGAAAAAGGACGTAGCTGCGAAGAAAGCGGACGCAGTAGGTAAGAAAGTTAATGGGAGAGGTGCATGCATAGCGCCTGAAAATCTGGACAACATGGTCACTGTTGATGAGGGTGGTGGAAGCACGCCGCCACACGAATGCGCCGCTTTGGACCCCGTGGATCAGAGGAAAAGAGGGCACCCAGCTGAGCATCGAGCAGGATATTACAAGGATTAGATCATTGAAAAGAAGACTAAAAAGAAGAACAAAAATGCTGAATCACAGAACTTGCCGGACGGAAGTTACGGGCCTTTTATGGATTGGGCCGGTAACTTTGAATATTGAATGAACTTGACCTTGCCATTAAAAGTATTTGCATTCCAAAGAATGTTGCGTCTTATGTAAGAGCTGGTAATGGATTTTGAACTTATTCAGGAATTTTGGGCCACGGATTTGGTCATGTGTATTGGGCTTTTATTTTGGTTTCCAAATACGATTGCATTCCAATTGCGTTCCGAATCCAAATTAATAGCAATAACTTGTGAAGGGGCCTTACTCTCACTGAATTGGGTGGCTGTTGTTTAGGTTGAGGGTATCTTCCATTGTGAGGATCGTGGGCCTGATGATCCGGTCAACGGCCCAAACGATGGGTCAAGCGGCAGTCCAGCAGGCCTGTCAGTGTCAAGGGCAAAGGGGAATAAAGGCAAGAGGAATCGGGCCCAACATAAGCCCACGGACCAGCCTTAAACCCTACGGAGAAGAACCTTGACCGAGGGTATAAGAGGAAGCAGAGGGGGAAGACGAAAGGTAAGTTCACAAACACCACTGTAGACGTAGATCTCAAGCACTGCCAGAAAGCTAACTTTGGCATCGGAACGGGAACGGCTGTCGCCCTCCCCGCGCTGACCTTGCCTTTACTTGTCTACTCGCAGGTTAGCTGTCGACGGCCTTATCCAAAGAGAAGTCCGTGTTCGTGGCCGTAACATTGGCGCCGTCTGTGGGGATCCTTATTATTCCTACAGCTCACGCACTCAATCGATGAGTGGAGAAACCAGCAGTCAGATCCCGCCCCTGACCGATCCGACGGGGCGCGAGGACGATGAAGATGAAGAACTCGACCAATACTCGGTCAAGCATCCTGCCACTCGCCGGCTGTCGAGCCAAGTGGTGGGAGCGGAGTCAACGCCGAACCCCGGCCTGGGGGAAATAAAGGAGAGCATGGATCTGCTCCAGCGCATCGTCAACTCCCAAGAGAGCATGGCCAACCAGATCCACGAGTTGCAGAGCCTAAGTGCCAGAGCAGGAAAGATCACTCCGAAGCGCCTGTTCCAGGGTGTTGGTGCGATGAAGCAGAGGGTGCCCGAACCATCAGAACCGCAGGCGCAGGGCATGGAGACAAACCCCATCCCGGTCACCCAAGAAGATGAGGACTCAGGGGAGATAAAGATCCAGAGCAGGTATGGGCGACTTCGTACATTCACAAGCCGAAAGTCCCACCGCGGGTTCCTGTTCACAGGCGCCTTGCCGTGAACTGGACCCCGCCGGAGGGAGAGAAGCTCCGAGGAAGCCCATTCACCCGGTCGGTGATGGAGTTCGTAGCCGACTCGAAGATTCATATCCCCCCAAACTCGGGGTCATACGATGGTTCGACGGATCCGGCTGACCATATCCACACCTTCACGACATCCATGTCGACGTACAGCACTCCCGAGCCAATCTGGTGCCGGGCGATCGCCACAACACTCAAGGAGGCGGCGAGGCTGTGGTTTGCCAATCTGGAAAACGACAGCATTTCTACCTTCGCAAAGCTGGAGGATCTTTTCCTGACGCGGTTTATGCAGAAGAAGAAGTTCGCCCTCACCACACAGGATGTGCTGCGGATCAGGCAACGATCGGGCGAATCGCTCATGGACTACTATGAGCGTTTCATCACCGAGTGCAACAAAGTGGAGGATAGGTTGGACGAGAAATGGCTGGTCGAGATCTTCGTGCAAGGGTTAACCCACACCCTCCTGAAGGTTCGGCTGTCGAAGAAGCCTGTTTTCAAGTTGTACGAGCTCCACATCAAAGTCGAGGAGTATCACAGAGGCGACAAGGCCACCAAAGATGTAACCTCTGGAGGGGAGTCGAGGAAGGACAAGCCGAGAGGGTCAGTGAAGGACCGGTTGGGTAGCAGAGAAGAACCATCGAAGGACGGATCCTTCACGCCTTTGACTAGAACCCCAAAGCAAGTTTTCATGGCCGTGGCGGATCAGGGAGTTCTTCCGGTCCCCCGCAAGATGAAGCTGCCGCTCTCCAAGAGGGACATGAGCCTTTACTGCGACTACCATGAGGATCACGGCCACGATACCAACGAATGCTTACACCTCAAAAGAGCCATTGAAGCCTGTCTCAAGCGGGGACATCTCAAGGAGTATGCCAAGGAGGCGCGGGAGTACAACAGGGAAGAATACTCGTCCCGATCAGGTGAACGTCGAAATGAACGAGGAGGCGAACGTGGAGGTGAACGGTCGCGTGATCGGTCGACAGGACCCAGGTCCAAGGAAGTTGCCCGGGTCGAGAAGAAGGAAGAGTCGGGAAAGAGGCGAAGGTATGAGGACACCTCCTCGCAGGATGAAAAGCCAACCGCTCCCACCGGCACGATACTCGCGATCATCAGGGGGAACGCGGGGGGAGCGACAGAGTCTCAGAGGAAGGCGCGCTGCCGCAAGACGCCTGAACCGACATCAATGTCAAGGAGGCTGACGCCAGAAGAAGTGATCACCTTCAGTTCCGAGGATCCTGTCCCGGACCGACCCGCAGGAGACGATGCCGTGGTTATCACAGTGCAAATCATGGACAAATTGGTACACCGTGCCTACGTCGACGGTGGCAGTTCGGCGGAGATCATGTATTGGCATTGTTTCGAGAAGTTGGACGAGAACATGCGCAAGGGATTGGTCCCGACGGCCACGCCGTTGGTAGACTTTGCGGAAAGGACTGTCTGGCCAGAGGGAATCATCACCCTGCCGGTGGCGGTCGGGACGACCCCCGGCAGGAAAATCGTGGACCATGAGTTCATTGTAATCAAGGCGCACAACCCATACAACTTGATACTCGGCAGGCCAGCACTGGCAGCCTTGAAGGGGATCGTGTCCACCCTCCATCTCTTATTGAAATTCCCCACGAGGGAAGGAATATCAACGGTGCGAGGCGATCAGCAGAAGGCGAGAGAATGCCACCGGGTGGCTCTTAAAAAGAGGAAAAACCCCGAGGAGTCGTCCGGGCAGCCGTCGGGCGAGGCGTCCAGTAGAACGTCGGCTCGAAGGGTGCAAATGGTCAGCCCGAAGGAAAGAACCATCATTGAAGAACTGGGGAGCGAGGTAGAAACCGTATACCTACATGGGGACCAAGCGATGCCCATACAGGTTGGAGTGAACGTTCCCGAGGAGGTGAAGCAGTCGATTGTCAAGGTGTTGGAGAAACACGGGGCCGTGTTTGCGAGGAAGCCGTCGGACATGACCGGGATCTCCCCAGAACTTGGGATGCACTCGTTGAATATCAACCCCTCACACAGGCCGGTCATCCAGAAGAGAAGACCCTTATGCCGCGAGAGGAACGAAGCGGTCAACAGGGAGGTCAATGACTTGTCAACGTAGGGATTCTTGTCGAGGTACCGTATCCGGTCTGGCTGGCCAACCCTGTTTAGGTCAAAAAGCAGGACGGCAGTTGGAGGATGTGTGTCGACTACAAGACCCTCAACAAGGCGTGCCCGAAGAACCGCTACCCGACCCCGGCCATTGATCAGAAGGTGGATGCGCTCGGAGGTTTCCCGATCAAGTAATTCCTAGACGTGTACAAAGGTTATCACCAGATCCCGATGAGGCCAAAAGACGTGGACAACACCGCTTTCATCACCGAGAGAGGAGCTTTCGCTTACAAAATGATGCCGTTTGGACTGAGGAACGCGGGGGCCACTTATCAAAGGGTGGTCGATCGCGTCTTTCGGGAACAAGTGGGCCGCAACGTGGAAATCTACGTGGATGACATGGTCATCAAGAGCAAAAGTTTCGGTGATTTGATCAGGGACGTGGACGAGACGCTAGGCAAGCTGAAGGAGATAGGGATGAAGCTGATCCCGGCCAAGTGCCAGTTCGCCGTCGGGTCAGGAAAGTTCTTAGGCCATATGGTTTCAAACGGCGGCCTGAATGTCAACCCGAAGAAGGTGCAAGCGGTTGTGGACATGCCTGCTCCCAGAATTGTGAAGGACATCCAGAGCCTCAACGGGAAGTTGGCCGCGATGAACCGTTTCCTATCTCGGGCGGCGGAGAGGTCGCTACCTTTCCTGAAGATCCTCAAGGGGTGCGTCGGCGCAGCTGGAGCTGTACAGTGGGGGCCCGTAGAGGACGAAGCGTTTCGAGAGCTGAAGGAGCACCTCAAGGTGCTGCCGACTTTGTCACCCCCAGAAAGCGGAGAAACCCTCTTTCTATACCTGGCCGCAGGAGCGGAAGTGGTCAGCGGAGCGTTGGTCCGAGGTATACCGACGTTACAAGGAGCGGAAACCAGGTATACTGATCAGGAAAAGCTGGCCCTCACCCTCATCCACTCGGCGCGGAGGTTGAGATCATACTTCCAAGCCCATCCTGTGGTCGTCTTGACAAACGAGCCCCTGAAAGCGATCTTGGTGAAGCCTGAATCGTCGGGCAGACTGTCCAAGTGGGCCGTTGAGCTGGGAGAGCACGCCATCCAGTACGCCCCCAGGAAGGCGATCAAAGGACAAGTGATGGCAGATTTCTTAGTAGAAACCCCTTCGGCGATGGAGATCACAAACGAAGACCCGGTGGCGGATGTGATGGACCTTCCACGTCGGACCCGACGTCGGGAGGACAGGACAGATTGGTGGAAACTCCACGTGGATGGCGCGTCGGGTGTCGAGGGTGCAGGGACCGGTTTGATTGTCACGGACCCCGACGGACTCGAGACCACTTACGCCCTACGTTTCGAGTTCCCCGCGACAAATAACGAGGCCGAGTATGAAGCACTGATAGCCGGGATGGAGATTGCGAAGAAGTTAGGGGCAAACAAGCTGGACGCATATGGCGACTCGGCTCTGGTGGCCAACCAGTCCAGCGGAACCTATCAGGCAAAGGAGCCGTCGATGCAGAAGTATTTGGCGAAGGTGAAAGCGCTAGCTACGTCTTTCGAGGACTTCGATGTCACCCGGGTCCCCCGCTCGGAGAACACCTGAGCAGATGCGCTCAGCAAGCTGGCTTTAACTGCCAGCAGTCACCTGTCGAAGGGGGTGCTAGTGGAGACGTTCTCCGGCCATCTCGACCGAACCCCCCAGCTGGATGACCCCGATCAAGGAGTACCTGTTCAGCGGGCAGGCCCTGGACGACGCTGGCAAGGCAAGACAACTTGAGAGGAGAGCCTTGGAATTCGCCCTGAAGGACGGCGTGCTCTACAAGAAAGGATACCTGCAGCCCTGGTTAAGATGCATCTCTCTTAGGCAGGCAGACCGACTGCTGGCGGAATTGCACGAAGGGACTTGTAGGAGCCACCAAGGGGCGAGGACGTTGGCTCTGAGGGCCTCGCGAGCGGGTTTTTACTGGCCGAACATGAGGATCGACGCCGACGAGTTGGTGAAGAAGTGTGTCAAATGCCAAGCCCATGACAAGGTGCTGCACTCTCCAGGAGTGCCGATGAAGAGCATATCGGGCCCATGGCCCTTCGCCAAATGGGGGATCGACATAGTTGGCCCATTCCCTATGGCGACGGGGAAGAGGCTTTTTCTCGTTGTGGCGGTGGACTACTTCACCGAATGGGCGGAAGCCCAGGCTGTGGCCAGCATTACCGGCAAGCGAATGACGAACTTCGTGTGGAGGAACATCGTCTGCCGATTCGGACTGCCCCGAACCATCATGAGCGATAATGGAAAGCAGTTTGAGGAATAGCCGTTCAAGTCGTGGTGCACCCAACTAGGGATCGAGCAAAGGTTCATGTCAGTGGCGCACCCCCAAGCGAATGGCTTGACGGAACGCACCAATGGGATAATCGTCCAGGGACTGAAGCGACGGCTGGATCAAGCCAAAGGGAGCTGGGTGGAAGAGCTTCCGTCGGTATTGTGGGCATACAGGACCACGCCCCGGACGGCCACGGGGGAATCGCCATACCGCCTGTGTTATGGGAGCGAGGCGATCATTCCCCCTGAAGTGATCGTGCCGTCGCCGAGGCTCGCCGAGCCGTTGGCCGAACCGGAGAACCGGCCTGGACGAGCTCGAGCACCGGAGGGAGAAGGCAGCGTTGACAGAGGCGGCGTACAAGTCTTACGTCGAGCAGCGGTACAATAGCCGTGTCCGAGACCGCTCATTGAAGGTGGGCGAACTCACTCTCCGGAAGAACGAAGCCAGCCGGGCCGAAGGAACGAAGAAGCTGGACGTCACATGGGAGGGCCCGTACCAGGTAGCAGAGGTGCTAGGCAATGGAGCTTACAAGCTCCACACCATGGCGGGGGAACCTGTTCCCCGCACCTGGACCATGAGCAATCTCCGAAAGTTCTACGGATGACCAGGTATCAGCCTGGATATTTATGTATATATAGACAGTAAGCCTTAACCCGTGGGCAAGGAAAACACTTTTGGTCGGGTTCCCGACGCGATCATCCTGCCCCCGTTCACTTGCTCGGCGGGGGAATGATCGCTAGGGGACTCGCTTTATTCTTTTGTGGCAAGTAATATAAAGCAGGCTTAGCGGTATGAATGTTATCTGTGCACACGTCGGGCGACATAACTAAGCTCGTTGCCCCCAAGAACCATCTGGGGGCTCAGCCGTGTCAGTCGTCTCGACGTCCACATGGACAGGTGAGCCCGATGATGAACCCGACGGCGAGCTCCGTGGGTTATCGAGGCAACACTTAACTGATTTCGTTTGCTGGCCGACATAACTGAGCTCGTTGCCCCCAAGAACCACCTGGGGGCTCAGTCGCGTCAGTCGCCTCGATGTCCACATGGACAGGTGAGCCCGACGATGATTCCGACGACAAGCTCCGCGGGTTGTCGAGGCAACACTTAACTGATTTCGTTCGCTGGCCGACACAACTGAGCTCGTTGCCCCCAAGAACCACCTGGGGGCTCAGCCGCATCAGTCGCCTCGACGTCCACATGAACAGGTGAGCCCGACGATGAACCCAACGGGGAGCTCCGCAGGTTGTCTAGGCGGCGCTTAACTAATTTCGTTCGCTGACCGACATAATCGAGCTCGTTTCCCCAAGATCCACCTGGGGGCTCAGCCGCGTAAGTCGCCTCAACGTCCGCATGGACAGGTGAGCCCGACGATGAACCCGACGGCGAGCTCCGCGGGTCGTCGAGGCAACACTTAACTGATTTTGTTCGCTCTCCGACATAATCGAGCTAGTTGCCCCCGAGATCCACCTGGGGGCTCAGCCGCGTCAGTGACCTCGACGTCCACATGGAAAGGTGAGCCCGACGGCGAGATCAACGGGGTGTCGAGGCAACCCTCAGCTGATTTTGTTCGAAGGCCGACATGATCAAGCTTGTTGCCACATGGACAACCGCCCCGATGGCACGGTCGACGGTAACCGCGACGGTGAGCTTGACGGTCACACAACGGCCCTTAGTCGATTTTGTGTTCTAGTCAACTTAGCCAAATTGGCCGCTCCAATTCATCTGGGAGCATGGTTAACCCGGCGAGGCGATGAAAGAAAGACAGCAGCAAAAAGGGTGCGAAATCCAGTAAAGAAAGAAAGGAAATTGTCAAGAGTATGGAAAGAAAGGAAATGAAATTGTCAAGAGTATGAAAAGAAATTAAAAGGCCACAAGCGGCTCAAAAAGACAAACTACGCCACGCAGGGCGGTCTTGAGGAGTTCTCTAGTTTCCATCCACTTTCTCGCCAACGTGCTCAGCCGACGGCTCGGTCACAGTATCGCCCTTCAACAACCCAACTTCTCCCAGGTCTTCCAACAGACTAT
The DNA here is from genome assembly GCA_948330725.1 of Sherardia arvensis. Classification (NCBI taxonomy): domain Eukaryota; kingdom Viridiplantae; phylum Streptophyta; class Magnoliopsida; order Gentianales; family Rubiaceae; genus Sherardia; species Sherardia arvensis. The sequence goes on along the minus strand of OX415237.1, from coordinate 21,586,017 downwards.
CAGGCGCGCCCGGCTCAACAGCCTTGGCCCCCTCGTCGGCCGGACTCTGGTCGGACGGATGGGTCGTCGAGGCGGCAGAAAGCAGCTGCGGTTCAGGCCTGGCCGGATGAGCCCACCTCACGAGCGTCTCGGGACCCATGTCTGCAGACAGTTCAGAAAAATATTCTGTGAAGGGATACTTACTGAAGACGTAGAACAACTCGTCCAAGGAGCGGTCGAAAGGAGGAGCGTCGTCTGCGTACAACTCGTCCAAGTCAAAGGACCTGTAGATGGCTCGATGGAAGCGACGACGGGCATTGTCACTGGAAGCTACTTTCAGAAAGAGGTCAGAAAGACCAACCTCAATGACCCACTTGTACTTGGCGTCGGCGACAGCGACCCGAGCGTCGTAACCGGCGAGGGCCTCCTCGGCTTTCTGCAGCTTGAGGCGCATCTCCCCGAACAACTCCAGCTGGACTTGGACCTCTTTCAGCTTTGCGTTGGCCAGATCTCGTTCAGCGACGGCAGTCCCGTTCTCGACTTGAAGAGCAGCTAGAGCCGCAGTCAAGTCATCGACCTTAGCTTGGAGGGTGGCTGGAACGGCGGCGGCGACGGTCTCGTTCAGCTCATTGATCATCTGCCCCTGCTTCTGGTTCAAGTTGCGAGCGGTCTGGAGAGCTGCTTGGAAAGACACCAGCTCACCCCGAGAATGAGCCGCGTCGAGGTTCAGACGGCCCAACTCACCTTGGAGGGAAGCAGACAGACAAGCTACCTACGGATACCAAACAGACCAACTCTTAAACACACATAAAAGGTGAAACAGAGAAGGAGAGGTGAGAGGGGGCGACGTACTTCTAAGCTTACAGAGTCATACCGATCCACGAGACTCGCTGAGTTGTGGAAGTTGACCATGGTGTTAGCGCGCCACGCCTCAAGATGGCTCTTCGGGAGGGCAGTCGTCCCCTTGACCATGGTGTTAGCGCGCCACGCCTCAAGATGGCTCTTTTGGACCTCAAGATGGCTACAAGCGCCACGCCACGCCTAAAAGGAAATAAATAAAACATACTTAAAATAAACCTTCTAGAAACATGGTTACCATTTTTAGATTATTCATATAATCTAAAAATAGTCACTTCTCATTCCTCATCATAAGTGGCTACGCAGTCATGTACCTCAAGATGGTAGATTTAGCCCTCGAAAATTTGAAGACATTGCGAATTTTGAACAAGGAAGCATGACAGTCAAAGAATATATGACTAAATTTAAGGAATTGAAGGTACATTGCAGAGTTCATGAGGGCGAAAAGATGGCTTTGGCTAGATTCAAGTCAGGCCTTAAGTCCTGCATCAGTCCTGAGATTGTTACGGTCGTTCCTGAGGGCGCTATCATTCCTGCATCAAGAATGTTACGGGTAAATTCCACCAGAATGTTACGGTCGAGTGTTATGACCTGCAAGGTCTGTTCGTTCCTGAGATTGGTCCAAAACCTAATATTTCTGTGCACAGTTTGTTTTTCATGGATATTAACATAAGAACAACACGACTGAGGATATATATGAATAATAGCGCAGTTAATTTCTTTTGTTGCAATTTACCAGACAGCGGATGCCTGGAGCGTGATCCACGTAAGCCGCTTCATTAAACTTCCGGTAGAAGCCATAAGTTGCACAGGCAAACATATTGAGGAACCTAGTCAGATCGAATCACCAATAATATTTAGGTTTTTCAGGTCCATGAGAGGCATTATATTTTTTGGTTTACATTATAAAGTATCAATATGACAAAGAATACCTATTAAATCTTAAGTTTCATCGTCGTCGGCTGTTCCAACATCCGTGACACAAAATACCATCATATTCTACGCAACGCATAAATTACATACATCGTCACATTCACTTAATTGGCTGCCAAGAAATTAATATATGTAAATGAGTAAATCTGTATATTCATATATTGTAACGTATGTACTTGTTGATTATTTGTCATTTATAAGCAGACGGAATGTTAATTTTTTTTAAAAAAATTACCACCTAGTAGGTGGGGGGAATTTATAGGCACCCCAAGCCATGAAACAAAATTAAACAACTGAAAAGAGCAACAAAGCTCAGTCTGATACAAACATCCTAGAGAAAAATAATGACTAGGCTAGCAAAATCAACCTCTAGATGACAAAAAAGTCATCCTCGCTTTCACAAATTTAAACTAACAATCTAGCAAGGGAAGCTTATTAGCCAACGTTAGACGAAGACAAGGCAGCCGACCTAACAGTTGTAAGTATTTGAGAAATGGAGAGGGAACAAAAATTCCTAGAACATTTAATCAAAAAATATCAATCGCCAGGCAGGGAGTGCATATGACCATTACCAACAGAGAAGGACCTAAGAGTGGGGACTTGTATAGCATCCAAAGTGAGCAAACCTCTAACCTTGGGTGGTAGGGAACTCCAGGAGTAGGTTTTGTCTTCCATTGTAATTCTTGCATGCTTTGCCAGGGAGTCTGCTGCTTGGTTGCCTCCTCTTAGTGAGTGATAAATGCCAGAGTTGCCAAGCCTTGAGTGAACTGATTCCAGCAAGTGCCAAAGGATCCAGTGTCTAGTTCCAGGGTTAAAAATCATTTGAATGGCCTGGAGACATTCAGACTCTATACTGAAGTGTGGAATGTTCATCTCTCTTGCCACTGTAATGCCCTTTTCAATGGCTAGGATCTCAGCCTGGAGTGGAGAGCTAGAGAGGATGTAAAAAGTGTTGGCTCCAATCAGATTAGCATGGTGGTCTCTAATGATGATCCCTCTTCCTGCCTTGCCACCTGACCATGCTGCATCCACATTGACCTTACAACCAAAAAAAGGTCTGCACCATGTAACAGGGATATAGTTTGGTTTTAGAGGAATGTAGGGAAGAGGAATAACTCCAGTTTCAGCTAGTTCCTTGTCCACCTCTCTTGTAAGTTTCATAGGCTTCCTGATAAAAGCCAGAAATAGGGAGTCTTTCAGCTCTTTTTCCATTGCTTCAGAGGATGGAGGAATATTCTCAAACAACCATTTATTTCTTGCTTTCCATAAGATCCAACATACAAGGGCTGGAGCTACCATATTGATCATGGTGTGAGCTTCAGAGAGACCAGAGAAAGCCCAGCAAGTGGCCAGTCTATCCCACAATTTTTTGCACCTCAAAGATTCAGAGAAACATATTTGATGCATAAAATCCCATAATTTTAGGGCTACTGGACACTCAGAGAAGAAATGGTGTAAAGAATCAAGATCAGACAGAAACAGCATTTGGAGGGTAAATTAAAGCCAAACAGAGTCAGTATATTATCAAAAAGCAGTAAGGCATTTAAGAGCCTCCACATGAAAATAGAGATTTTCTTTTGTAGTTCAGGTGCCCAAATTTTTGACATTACTGAAAAGGTTTGTTTCTGTGCCCTGAGCAACTCATATGCTGATTTAAAAGTGAAACTACCCAGGGGATTTGGCTTCCATATAAGAATATCAGGTCTATGGGAGTATGTGGTTGCTGTCTGAAGAAACTGAATAATATGTGTAGGGAGTTTATTGATCAAAGAAGGGAGTATCTGTGTTTTATTGGCAACAAACTGGGCAACTGTAAGAGTAGAAATGTTGTCACTCTCAGGGTTATAGTAATCTTCTAGAGGGCCAAAGTCAGTCCAATTAGAAGTCCACATATTACAGTCACCTATACCATGTATCACTTTGGAAAAGGATTCTGCAAATAGATTGACATTGCACATCCTTTTCCAAATTTTTGATTTTGCTTTTGCTGTATCAGGTAAGGAAGCCAGAAATCCAGACCAAGGGGCATTTCCTATTTGGTACTTCCACCATAATTTACAGGAAAAAGCCTGAATTATGGTGGACAGTGACCTGAATCCTAATCCATTTTGTGAAGTGGGATGGCACAGAAAGTCCCACTTCCTCCATGACTTTTTTGGGCCAGAGTCTGTTGCTCCCCAGAAAAATATAGAAAGTTTCCTCTCTATTTTTTTTATAAGCTGCTTTGTGGGGAGCATGACAGCCCAAATGTGTTGTGGTATAGAATACAAACAAGACTGAATTAAAGTCAGTTTGCCACCATGAGATAACCACACATTTTTCCAATTTCTGACTCTACTGTCAATCATTTCCAGTATAGACTGGAAATGAATATTTAGAGTCCTACCAGTATATATCTGTACTCCAAGGTATTTAAAAGGTAAGCTCCCATGTTTCATACACATTATGGATTTTATCTGTCTTAGCTTGGTTACTGAAACACATTTCCTGACAAAGAACTCACTTTTTTCATAATTTATTTTTTTGCCAGAAGACTCCTCAAATTTTACTAAAAAGGCTTTCATCTTGATCATATTGGGTCTGGAAGCTTTAAGAAAAATAATTGTGTCATCGGCGTAGCTCAAATGAGAGGTGGGAGTTGAGTTTCTTGGTAAGGAATAGTAGTCCAGTTTTCCAGACTCAAAAATAAAGGAAAGACTTCTAGCAAAAGCTTCTGTAAAAATGTTAAATAGAAAGGGAGAGAGGGGATCTCCCTGCTTAATGCCTCTAGAAGCCTTGAAATAACCTACTGGAGAGCCATTTATAAGTATGGAAAACCAAGCATCTGACAGATTTTTCATAATGCAATGAATGAACTTACTGTGAAAACCCATTTTTTGGAGAATTTTTTTTAAGAAAGTCCAGCTGACCCTATCAAATGTTTTCATTAGATCAAGCTTTAGGATACAGTTAGGGTCCCTTTCCTTTCTGTTTAAAAATTTTAGCATCTCTTTAAGATAGATGACATAATCTGATATGTCTCTATTTTTTAAAAATGTTGTCTGTTGTGGGGAAATCAATTTTGGCATCAAAGGCTTAAGTCTTTCCATTAGTAGTTTAGAAAAAAATTTATTAGTAACATTGAAAAGACTTATTGGCCTGTAGTCACTAAAAGTGACTGGGATCTCTTTTTTAGGGATTATTCTAATCCAGGTACTGGATATACCCCTATGTATATGAGATCTAGCTAGGAAATCATTTGATGCCTCAAGTAAATCTAAGCATATTATATCCCAGGCCTTGATGAAAAATTTTGCAGTATAGCCATCATGCCCTGGACTGCTTGACTTATTAAGACCACAAACAATTTGCTTTAGTTCTGGTAAAGTTATTGGCTTGATTAAACTGTCATTGTCCTCCTTTGTAATTACTGAGGGGATTTTAGACAAGAAATGTGAGGATAAAAGGTCCTGGTCAGGGTGAGGATGATCAGTAAGTAAATTTTGATAGACAGAAATAGCTTCATTCTCAATATCAATTTTTTCTGACAGCCATGTTCCTGAGGAGCTTTTATCTTTTGTGATATGAAGTCTACCTCTTTTTTCCAAAACTGATTGATGGAAAAATTTAGTATTTTCATCCCCCTCTTTTAGCCACTTAACTTTAGCTTTATGTTTCCAGTAATTCTTTTCCTCTTTTAATGCTTTCTGTAAAAGAGCTTGTGCCTTGTTGAATTTAATTAACTCATCAGTTGAGCTATTAGATTCAAAAGCTAATTCCTGGATTCTGAGATGTTCCTCAGCCTTTAAAACATTTTCTCCTAAATTGCCAAAGACCTCTTTATTCCATTTTTTCAAATGAATTTTGAGATGATTTAGCTTTAAGAAAAATTTAAGCATGCCCCTCCCTTCCTGTGACTGGTTCCAGTGAGATCTAATTAGATCCATGAAATCATGTCTTTTAAACCATGTATTAATAAAACGGAAGGGTCTTGGGACTGAGGGTATGGTACTAGCTAATCTAAGAAATAAAGGGCTATGGTCTGAGGATAACCTATTTAGTACCTGGACTGAGGATTGTGGGAATTTATTCAGCCACTGGAGACTACAAAGAGCCCTATCCAATCTTTCCAGTGTTAATTTTTCTCCACCATTCCTCAGTCTACCATTTGACCATGTAAAAAAGTTGCCTACAATGTTAACAGACTGTAAGGCCATGTCATCTATGAAGTGTTTAAAATCTAGCATGCTTCCTAGGGGAGGAGAAGAATGACCCTGGTATTCATTTATTGAAATCATAGCATTAAAATCGCCAATGTAGATAGCCTCTGGAAGATTAATAGTTTTAAGATCTGACCATAATTCTCTCCTTCCTTTCCTAGATCTCAGACCATATACTAGAACAAAGTCAGTGACTTCATTAAGTAAATGGCTTTTGACCTGTACTAAGATGAATTGATTATGATCAGATTTTAAAACTACATCTAACTGGGCATTCCACATGAGCCATACATTGCATAGAGATGAGTATAAGCAGTTTGTAAATTTGAGTTTTTTGCAGTAGGTTATACATTCTGAGAAATGGTGCTGGGGCTCAATGAAACAGACCATGTCCAACTTGTGGATTCTGATCAATTTTTCGATTCTCAGCATAGATGTTTCCATCCCTCTAACATTCCATACTAGCACATTTATTCCTAGGGACTTATTAATCATTTTTTACGATATTTTATGCTCTTTGTTGCTGTTCTTGTGACAACTCTATTTATCTGAGTAAAAAATGAATTTTTTTCAGATTCAGTAGAGTCATTTACAGCAGCATGTGATTGTGAGTAGGAGTTTGGAGAGTTACTAACCTGGGAGGCAGATGGCACTGTATTTATTGATTCTTTTGCATTCACTGCCTGAGAAGTGCTCCCAACTTCTGGAGGGTCAGGTAATAGCTTGTTCTGTTCCTCTATATGTGAGTCAAGCTGAGAATTGTCTTCATTTATTTCTTCACATGCTTCTTCAATCAAGGGGAGGAACCTATTACCTGTATTTCTTGGCTGAGAGTAGAAAGTAAAGTTGTCAGTATTAAAAGAACTATCAGGGGAAACAGGGAGCTTACCTGAGTGAACCTTAATGTCATCGGTAGCATAGTTTGTTCTTCTCTTTGGTGAGTGAGTTTCCATGATTCTAATAGGACTGAGTAGAGGCATTGAATTGTCTTTAGCAGTCTGAGTCTGAGAGGGGGAGTCTTCTATGATCTCAATCAGATGTTTGGCTAGGGAAATCTCTTAGTTAAGGCTAGGTGAAGGTGTGAAGTCCATTGCCAATGCCTGAGAGGGGGTTTCATCATTGATGACAATGAGATGATTTGTGGGACTAGTGACAAGGGTGACTGGAGGAATAGCAGACGGAATGTTAAGCTTAAGATTATTGTTGTACATGTAAAATTTTTTGTAAGTAAAGCGTTTCGGATATCCAATAATACACATTTGGGTATCTAATAATAACACACAAGGGACATTTTTGTAAGTAAAGCGTTTCGGGTATCCAATAATACACATTTGGGTATCTAATAGTAACACACAAGGGAGTAGCCAACATTATGAATTCAAAGGCTGATATTGTTAAAATGTACTAGTTTAGGTTTAGTATGAATACCTCCGGTGCAGGCATTCCTTGGGCGTAGATGGAGAAACTCATGTCCATCGGTATCTTAGACGTGCATGTCCATAACCCGTGTCTTCCGTAACAGGTCAGTACGGGCCCCGAAAACCACAATGCATCCCGGCATGATCCCGTGCTTCTGACAGCATTCCCTCCACTCATCGCCCTCCACGTAGTAGCGTCCATCTACTCGGTGGCTGCGTGATCTGACAGTAACAAAAAACTTATGCTCCGTGTAAGGGTTGAGAACATGGAATTCGTGTTCCCCGCGGTCCAGAAATTCAGTTTTAGTGCCGCCGAAGTCGGAGGGGATGTACTGTAACATAAGATTAAGAATTGTTATCCATTGATTGGTAAATGGTAATTTACAGAAAGGAAAAGTTATGAATCGTACGAGACTCCACAGTTGATTTGGACGTGTGATACGCTTGAGGAAATGGACAACCGGATGTGTGGGCTATTGCAGCGCATGCATCTCCCAGCCGTTTACGTCGTAGGTCCTGACGATTATGAAGGTGTTCATATGAGATGTGAACTCCAAGTACGCAATCCCCATTCCAAGATGGTTGATGAGAGCTTCAGAAGCTTCAACCGGAATTTCACTCCGGACTGTGACCAGAAGGAGAAGCTCTCAGAGGCCCGTGCAGAAAACGGCCACAGTGGGCCTGAACCCGGGGTCTTCATTTATGTAGCGGTTATCAGGAAGCTGGAGTTTGTGAACGGGATCGGGCGGAGAGGCATGAATGATTCTATAGCTTGCCATTTTTTGAGGTGGAGATTGATGGGATGTATGAGATATGATTTGATTAGATGATTTTCTGGGGGGTGGTGTCTCTTACTACCGTTGAGGGTGTCACAGAAGCTTGTAGTACCACAGCTTTATTTTACATGAGATATATCACCTTCCTCATGAAGGTGTATGACACCATACTTAATGCATCATGACAACAGAGGATGGATGACCAAAATTCACATTTCAAGTACTAGTTTCTGATTAAATATTTTCTCATTGGCTAATAATATGAACATTGGGCACGGATTATGAACTAATTATTATGTAAAAACACAATACGTGTGAGCATTGTATGAGATGAATGCAACAAATCAACTCTCTATATGACATGCTCTCTTCCTCTAACACGATCAAACACCTTCATACTCTAGCGTCGTCCTTCACCAATCAGAAATGATTTTGTGATACTTCTCAAGTAGTGCATGATATTAGTGTTAATAATCCATTTCGTAATTCAGAAAACCGTAATGTTGCGATAATTGGCTTTGATTTTGTATGGATTAGCGATCTTGGGGGGGGTGTCTCTTACTACTGTTGAGGGTGTCACGGAAGCTTGTAGTGCCACAGCTTTATTTTACATGAGATATATCACCTTCCTCATGAAGGTGTATGACACTTTTCCTAATATAACACAAGGGGGTATCAAGCATGTTTAAGTAAAAGGCTAATATTGTAAAACTTGAATGACTTATATAAACATATATATATATACATATATTATATGTAAATGTATCTATTAATGTATCATACCTTATGTACATGTTGAGTATGTCATTTAAAATCATACGACCATTCATAAAGTTAAGATCAATGATGAATATGGAAGGATTTGTTTAACAATATCATTTCGGGTATCTAATATAACACAAGGGGGTATAAAGCATGTTTAAGTAAAAGGCTGTTATTGTAAAAGTGTAAAATTTTAGGTTTTGGAATAGAAAGGAAGAAGGCAATGGAGTTTTGACTTGTGTGCGGCATAAATGGTTTGACAAGCGAACTCACCGAACTGATCAAACGAACTGAAGAGACACTCCCTTTAATTTCCCTGTAAACGAGTTTGAATCCCTTTAATTTCCCTTTAAACGAGTTTGAATTTTTCCGCGGATTTGTAAAATTTAACTGCATAACAAAAAAGAAAAAAACTTCATAACTAAACATGCCATTCATTATATTATTGTTTATGAATTTATTGTATCTGCTAAGATATTAATGGACTTTGTTTATTAGTAATTCAATTTATTATAAATAGACAATTTAAAATATAAATAAATAATATTATCAGGAAACTCTAAAAAGAAAGGAAGAATAAAAATTCGATCCTTAATTTATCGAAACAAGTTTCGATGAGATTCAAAAGGTGGGGGATGAGATTTATTATCGAAACTGTATTTATTAACGAAACTTATAAAAGCTGCAAAATGTGGGGGATGAGATTCGATCCCCGGTGACCGTCTTGAAGACATTATTGAACATCACCATCCCATGCTAGGATCCGCACTAAAAACAAGTCACCTGGCTCATGGATAACCGAGGACATGAATCAGTTCTTGATCGCAGGTGCATGCATCACACGCTATATCCACAGGATCAATCTTTTCCCAGCGATCGTATCTCAAGCGGCGATTTAGATGAGGATGCAGATTGCAGCAGATCGGCCTAGGCCAGACTGCTTCTTGTGTTACGAACTGGTAGTAGTTCCACCAACCTCAAGACAAATACGCATTGACGCGTTCCCGAGCAACCCGGATGGTGTTCTTGTCGGTTCTCTTCATGCCTTTCTGCACTTCACCATCGCAGATTGAAAAAAGAGCCAAGGCATAGGTGGACTTGTTGTGACCTATGTTAGAAGCCCTGGTGAGCCACCACAGAGCCCCAGCGGGATTATCTCCACTCAGATACTGACGAATGATTGAGTCGAAATAAACACGAATAAATATCTCAGTTAACATATCTGATGGGAGGGTTTTGAAAAAAGACAGATCCATGGGAAGAAAAGGGAAACAAAACATAGTGGAATATTTAGGGAAATGTGGGAAAGGAGGCTGTGAGGTGGCTGTAATGGGAGAAGGGGCTGGTCTAAATAGGGCTCAAATGATCATCATCCCTAGGGCATTTGCGATTCCCTAGATTAAAATAATTAATTATCGATGGAAAAGGAAAAGGATTTTGCACCTTTTCATGTACTCCATGCCAACCCCCAAAATCATAAGCATCCGTTAGAATTTCAATCGTTTGACTGTTAGTGAAGTAATTAATTAAAACAGATGATTCAATCAGGCATGTCTTTGGTAAAAATGTTTTAGTTGCATGACATTTGATAATATCTACATTTTAAAAATCAGTTTGATATACTATCTATTTAACTAGCGGGAAGATGTGGAAAATCAACACTGATTTTACTTCGTTATGAATTAATTGTATCGCTTAAAATGTTACTGGATTTGGTTTATTATTAATTCGAATTACAGAAAGTAAAAGTCACTTGCTAAAAAAATATGATCTTTTATTTAAATAAACCTTGTATAAGTGTCAAAATTGAACTATAAAAAATCACGGTATCAAAACATTTATAGAAGAAAGATAGAGTGAAAGTTCGATCCTTGGTGGTTGTGTACTACTTGTCTTACATAGGTTTGTAAAATAACCAGAAATACTACAAGAAGTTAGTAATCGATCCAGACATCATGGGATAATATACCATATTTTCACCGCCATTTGAATGAATCTAGAATAGCATTTTTGGGGGGTGGGTGGTATATTTTACTCGTCATGAGGGCGATGTTGGGGGGAGTGGTATATCGGACTCGTCATGAGGGTGTCACGATAACTTGTAGTACCACAGCTTTATGTTACAAGAGGTATCACACCTTTCTCACGAAGGTGTATGTCACCATACTTAATTCAATATGACAATAGAGGATTGATCCCAAAATTCACATTTCAAGTACTAATTGATCATTACATTTTCTCTCGTTGGCTAATAATATGCATATTGTGCACGGTTTTGAACTAGTTATAAAATAAAACTACGAACCTGATGATTGGATTACATGTATGGAATAAAACAGCTCTAAATGTGACATACTCGTGTCCTCACTACTATCAAATCCCTTGACAAACTAAATCAGTCTTCACTAATTGGCAAATTTTTCGAGTTAATTCCTAAAAGAGTGCATGCTACTGGTGTTATTAATCCATTCCTCATGTCCGGGAACCGTAGTGATGTGATAACTTTGATGTAGGCACATGATTTTACTTGGATTAGTGATCTGGGTTATGGGTGCCTCATATTACTCTCGAGGGTGTCATAGGAGCTCTAGTGTCATCCTTCACTAATCAGAAATGATTTCGTGATACCACCCAAGTAGTGCATGATATTGGCCGTTAATAATCCTTTTATTGAGGCATAAAACCTTAATGTTGAGAAAATTTGGTTTGATTTCATTTTGATTAGTGATCTTGTTTTGGTTGTCTGTTATTACTCTTGTGGGTGTCACAAGAACTTGTAGTACAAGAGATATCACACCCCACTCATGAAGGTGTATGTGACTTTTCCTAATGCAGTTTGACAAACATTTGAACACCAAATTCACAATTCAAGGAACATCATTCTTGAAGGAGTACGAAAACAATTTTTAGTTTTACAATAATTAAAATACAAATAGATTTCAATGAAATGAAAATTCAACGTAGTCATAATAATAGGATGAACTTAAGATTCCGGCTTCTCGCTACTATCATACTCAGGCCCGCTCTAATCTTCAGAGTCCTACTACTCCTCCTCATCCTCCTCCTCATCCTCAGTGTAATTACCGTTTTCATAATCCTGGCTGGGACGATTGCTCCGCCAAACATCGTCAGCGTTTTCCAGTCTGAAGAATTCGAGGGCGTACATGGGTCTGTAATATGGTTGGTGGTTGTGGACTAGGCTGAGCTGGAACTTCACCAAAGGTTGTTGCGCCGTCCACACTAGCGAGTCCCACTCGCCGGAGAGCCTGAGTCGGTCGGTATATGGCAAATCCACATCAATGCTGTTGGTGAGGGTTCTCAACTGATAGCATTGGCCGAGGTAGACACCGTTTTGATGATGCAGAAAAAAATCGTGCACATGTTGTTTTTCACATTGATTAACATAAGAATATCACATGTAATTCGAACATCATAATAATAGAATCGTTAAATGTGTTGATTTTTTCAACATACCAGACGGCAGATGTGTGGATCGTCGGTGACTGTTAAAGCCTCTTGTCCAAGCCTCCGGGTGAAGGAATGAACTGCGGATTGAAAATATTATATGTAAGCTAGTTAGATTAAACAATATTTATATATACTAAACAAACCCGAAAAATGCTATCTACGATGTGCATAAATTACATAAACTCGAATGGCTTTACAGTAATTATTAATTATATATATAAAGGGGAGGGATCAAGACACTCCCTTATTTACACTCTATTTTCACTCCAAATCTCAGCCTTTAATTCCATCTAATCTGGGCCATTGATTTACTTTTTTTTTCATTACTTAAAATAGAAAATCCTTCTAATTAGCTTTTGGTCCCTTGTAATCAAAATAAATCCCTGTAAGTTTTTTTCTTCTTGACCCCTCATCGACCAGTCAACTCTCAACCATTCCTATTTATACATATACATACATGTACTCTAAATTCCATATATATTCATCTCAAGAATCTCTCATACCAAAACTTCCAGTACTAGCTATAAAGATTTCAAGTTAAAAATTAAGCAAAATAAATGATGCTCTCTGCTTCTAAAATCTTGGTCGGCTTTGCCTGTTTGGTTTGTCTCATAGTTCCCGTGGGCGTGGAACTGCGGAAACCAGAGTATGGCATCATAAATGGGATGTCAAGTACGAGTTGCGGTCACCGGACTGCTACAAGAAGCTGGTTATCACCGTTAACGGCCAGAATCCCGGGCCCATCATCTTTGCGCAGCATGGTGATACGGTTATCGTTGATCTCAGGAATAGCTTGCTGACGGAGGGCGTCGCCGTTCATTGGCACGGTATTAGACAGGTTTGTATGTATATAATGCGTATATATACAAAGGAAAACGAAAATGATAGTTTATAGTTTTTGTTTTTGATTTGGAACTTTAATTCTTGGTTCGATATTCGATTGTTTCGATACAAGTTTGTTGTAGATAGAGTAAGATCATATTCTCTTTAATTAATTTACACATGAAACAAACTATAATTCCAAATACGCTGCTTCACTCTAAGCTATAATTCCAATCTTAGTTGTTGTCTTTCTCATTATCGCTAGAGCGTTAACTAGAAAACATTCTGTTATAACAAAGCTTCAGCGAGTTGGAAAACGAATGTTTTTATTAGTTCTTGCCATGGTCATTTCAGCTTTGGTTGAAATGAAACGCCTTGCAACTGCTCCAGAATACAGTCTCATTGATAAACCAAAAGTAACAGTCCCTTTGAGTTTTGTATGGTTAATCCCACAGTATGTGGTGATTGGAATATCTGAATCGTTTGCCATGGTTGGTTTGCAAGAGTTTTTCTATGATCAGGTGCCTAATGATTTGAAAAGTACATGCATTGCTCTTAACCTTGGCATATATTCGGTATAGGAGGTTATCTTAGCAACTTCCTCGTCTCTGTGATTGAATAAACCACGGGTGGAGATGGTCAAAATAGAATTTAAAGGGATTTTATTTTGATTACAAGGGACCAAAAGTTAATTAGAAGGATTTTATATTTTAAGTAATGAAGAAAATAGTAAATCAATGGCCCAGATTAGATGGAATCAAAGGCTGGAATTTGGAGTGGAAATGAAGTGTAAATAAGGGAGTGTCTTGATCCCTCCCCATTTATAAATCTATATATATATATATATATATATATTCATGTATCATAACTTATGCACTTGTTGAGTACATCATTTATAATCATACGGGGTTAATATACAAAAGATTAATGATGTATATGGAAGCATTAGTTTAACTAAATCTTATTTGGGTATCTAGTATAACACAATGGGGTGTCGAGTATGTTTTATTAAAACGCTAATATTGTAAAAGTGTAATATATATATATATATATATATATATATATATTTATTTATTTATATTTATATATATGTGTGTGTGTGTGTGTGTAAATGTATCTATTAATATATCATACCTTATGTACTTGTTGAGTATGTCATTTAAAATCATACGACCATTCATAAAGTTAAGATCAATGATGTATATGGAAGGATTTGTTTAACTAAATCATTTCGGGTGTCTAATATAACACAAGGGGGTATCAAGCATGTTTAAGTAAAAGCATAGCTTGTAAAAGTGTAAACTTTTTAGGTTTAGAGTTATTAGCGCTAGGGCATATTGTTGGTGAAGGCCTCAGAGGACGCAATTCTGAACCATTTGACCGGTACACAAACATGTCCGTCGCCGGGCATCCCCTGTGCCAATACCGGTGCGCTCCTAAGACCACCATGCTTCCGGCAATGATTTCGTAGTTCTGATAGTAAGCCACCCACCTGTCGCCGTCCACAGCATACTGTCCACGAGTGTTACTCCCTGATAAGTCCATGGTTCGTATTCGGACCTCGTTCATACTCGGACCAGGGCCCGAGAAGGGTCATGGGCTCGAGATACGCGGAGGATGGGTCCACAGGTCCATCAATCCTAATTCTTATAAGGAATGCGTATATTATGAATGTTCTACAAGGAATATACATCTTCTCAAAGATGGTAATTCAACTATCCTAAACATGGTAATACAACCATGTCCGAAATATACTTCTATTATACATGGTAATACAACCTCTATTTCCATAAGAGTTGTATTCATACCATAAATACATATTTTGGTGATCTACGGATTGTAGCCATATAAATACCCTAAGATGTTTGGTAGACCTCTCATCTAATCTCATACTTTATACTTTACGCCTTAAGCAAATATACTGACTTGAGCGTCGGAGTGTCTATCCCCAGGACACCCGAGTCCTTTGTCTTGCAGATCAGTTCGAGAGCTTGGTTCGTCGTCAAAGTGTTAGTGTCCGGCATACACCAATTTGGCACGCCCAGTGGGACCTCTTACACTCATTAACGACGTCGCCGAACTTTGTTTCCGATCTGGTCTAACGCACCCAAAGAAGCAACTTCCCCAACAAAATGTCTGACGCCGAGCAACCCAGACGAAGCGCCCGTGTGCTAGAGCAAAATCCAGAGAATAATCCAGAAGCGGAGCAGCCCCTTCAAGGACATAGACACGGTCGAGGACGCGGACAACCTAGAAGATCTCAGGCATACTTTGCCTCACAGCCAGCACCAAACTCTACCATGGGTACCGGAAACTCCAACGTTCCGATATCCATCAACCCAATTCCTGCTGGGATAACATCACCAATCTCTGGTCCAAATCCTGATATATTCAAAGCACCTCCTAGATTGAATCCCACCGCATCCAGGATTCCTGCATCCGACTCCAATCCTGCTGCATCCAGAACCCAACCTCCAAAAACAAATCCTGTTGCATCTGAAGTATCAAATTCAGATCAAAGGGTTTTCATTCGAAATAAGAAGAGTTACAGCACGAACGTTAACAGTTCAGATGACCTGGATCGGGAAAATAGGTTGGGATACAATGGTCCCGATTTGATCTTCTCTCCAAAAGAACGAACACAAAGGGATCATCAAATCTTTGCAAAAGGACAGCAGGAGAATGTTAGGCAGAGCCATCTCAGGGAAGCCATAAAACAAACCATACAACACAGCCCGCGGAGCTCTGATCCACTCCAAATTGACCTTTCCTCATACACTCCCCCGAGGAAAATAGTAGGTCCAACTCGGTCTTCTCTCCAGAAGGAAGAGCACGGAGAGATCGACAAATTCTTGAAGATAGACAACAAGAAGGAGAATCTGTGATAAACCACTATTATAGATACATGAATCGCGCCACGAGACGCTATGATCAAGATGAAATCCTCTTAGTAAACTTGTACCGGATGATGTTAGGTAATAACACTCCGAGGAAGAAAAAGAAAAAGAAGGATAACTCCCACAATAATAATAACCAAGGTGGCGGATATAACAAAGATCCTCCCCCACCACCATCAAATGGAGCCAACCGGGTCATCAACAACATTAATGGCTATACTGGAAAAGCAATTTCCCTAACTAAGTTGAAGGATAGTGTATGGACCCTACCACATACTAAGCTGGTCAACAAGAATCTCCATTCCGAAGAAGCTATTATTTTCTCAGACAAGGATGACGTACCAAATCAGATGCTTCATTCTGATCCTCTCATCATCTCGGCAACCATACAAGATTCTTTGGTAAAAGGAGTCTTCATAGACAGCGGGAGTGGGGTGGAAATAATGTTCCAGGACTGCTTCCAGAAGTTAGGATTTACTAAAGATAACCTTAAACCTACGGGTCCGATCTCGGGGTTCACAGGAAATCCAATAATACCTTTCGGGGAAATCACACTCCCCGTCATAGTAGCAGAAGGAGCCAAGAGCCTAACCTTATACTGCACATTTGTGGTAATAGACACCGTCACACCCTTCAACATTATCCTTGGAAGATTTTGGATGGGCCAAGCTAAAGCCGTATGGTCTCCTAACCATCTGATGATGAAGTTCCCAACACCACAAGGAATAGCTTCAATCAAAGGAGACCAAGGAGTGGCGCGTTCTGGCATAATCACGGCCGCCCGTGACCCCAAAAAAGAAGATAACGGTTATATGTCAAAGCGTCCTCCATCTCGGGGGAAAGCGGTATTAAAAGTTTTACTAACCAACCCCGAGAAAAAGGACCATCTTTGGGTTTCTCACTTCAATTTCCAAGTCACCAGTAATGAAGTCGAGTATGAAACTCTCAGTACAAGACTAAAACTAGCTAAAGATCTGGAAGCAGAAGACCTTGAGATTGAGGACCTAGCGAAATCTTCAGTGACTCACAGATCTTGGTTCAACAGGTTAAAGGCGAATACAAAACTCTAGAGTACAGTCTCCAGAAATACCTCGGGATAGTTAAGCCTCTCCTGGATCAATTCCAACATTATGAGTTGAATCTTATCCCCCGAGAAGGTAATCATAAGGGTGATGCACTTAGCAGGCTTGCCTCCTCGGACCTCAACATAAGATCTTCTCGAGAATGGCTAATGGAAACACCGGCGAAGAGAAGTTACGAGAAGAACAGCATCATGGCTAATGACATCTCAGACACAAGGAGGAACCCCTACATCGAATACCTCCAAACGGGTACCCTTCTCAAGGATAAGCACCTGGCATGGAAGGTCCAAGGAACACATGAAGGAACCTCGGTAGCTATCAAGATCCACATACCATTATTCAAAAGCTCCTACAGAAGAGTTATTTTTGGCCTATGATGCTACAAGGCGCCAAAAGATATATCGATTCTCGCCAACAGTGCTAGAGATTTATTAAGATGATCCACATGCCACAAGAGAATATGATTACCATCCAAGAATCCTGGCCATTTGTTCGATGGGGCATAGATCTTGTAAGGACTTTTCCCACGGCCCCTGTTATCAATTTCTGCTGGAAAAATATTGTGGGTCGCTATGGCATCCTGAGATACATAATGACCGACAATGGAGCACAATTTGCTAATGATACCTTCAAGAAAAGGTACAAGGAGTATAGAATACACCAACAGCTCGCCTCAGTATATAATTCAAAAGCTAGCGGCCAAGCAGAAGCTACGAGCCGAGCCTTGGTATGCGGCATCAAAAAGCGCCTCGAAGGAGCTAAAGGAAATTGGATCAAAGAATCACCAAATATGATCTGGACCCATAGAACCACACCAGCTACAACAATAGGAGAGACTCCTTATAGCTTAGATTATGGGTCCGAAGCGATCATCCCCAGGAAGATTGGGGTCCCCTCTGTCCGTACCTCTCAGCCAGATGGCAAGACCAACGAAGAAAACCTTTGTCTCGACCTTGACCTCCTAGAGGAGAAGAGAGTAAATGCTACTATCTACAAAGCCAGGGTGAAGAAAAGATTCAAGCGCTACCATGATAGAAGAGTTCGCTTTGCCACTTTTGTTAAAGGAGACCTTGTCATAAGGTTAAACGAGAAAAGCAAGAGAAAAGTGGAAGGGAAGCTAGCCCCGAACTAGGAAGGTCCATATCGAGTCCTAGAATCCCATCCAGGGGGAGGCTACCTCTTGGAAACCATGAAGGGGGAACCTATGCCACGAAGATGGAATGTGATTAACTTACGAAAGTATCACAGAAGATCCAAAACTCAAGAGAGAGCCTCACAAAGGTTCGAGACTATCAAGAGCGCCCGAGAAGCCTCATCAAGGTCCGAGACAAGTATAGTCTAGCACAAACGTGTACACAAACTCAAAACCCACTATTTACTTTATTTCTATTCTTAAGGTTATAAACTTAGATTGAAGTCATGATATTTTTATACCTATCCTTATAATAAGCAATCTATAAATTTCTTTTCTAAAAAGAGGATTGTTGTCTTAAGTATAACATTGATTGCTGTTCAAAACAATATACTTTATAAAGTATATGATTGGTCAACTTATAAGTTGTTTGGATCCAATATTCAAACACCAATCGTTTTGAATAAAAGAGATAGGTTCGAGATAAAGTACTTCAAAAAAGTGCTTGATTGAGGTCTATAGACCAAAAGGGCAGACGTGCTCGAGAATCAATCATCTCGACATAAAGAGGAGAAACCTCAAAAACAAAAGTTGAAGTTCATATCAAAGGTGTTATTACATCAAATATGATACTTCTAAAAAAGTCCTTCAAAAGGGCACACATAGAGGAAAAACCTCGAACCTAAGTAGTTCATATCAAAGGTGTTATTACATCAGAATATGATACTTCTAAAAAAGTCCCTCAAAAGGGCATACATAGAGGAAAAACCTCGAACACTGATAGTTCATATCAAAGGTGTTATTACATCAAAATATGATACTTCTAAAACAAGACCCTCAAAAGGACACACAAGAGGCTAAACCTCTAACCTAAAAAGGACATATCAAAGGTGTTACTACATCAGAATATGGTACTTTTAAAAATACCCAATAGGGTTTCCCAGGACTTCACCAGAAGTGACATTTGAGAGATGGGCTATTGTCAACTTTTCTACACGCTGTGACATTAAAGGCCTTGGCAAAAGATGCCCGAGGAAGAAGCCAAACAACATCAAGTACGCAGAGTGTTCATCATGGACAACTGCGAAGACCTGATCCCGGAGTATCTTAGCTTGGCAAAAGCTCCTTTCCAGTAAATCATGAGACCGAGGTTCATGTGTAAAGGATTTCAGACTTTGAAGCTGACGAGGACATGCCGAGACTAATCCACCTTATCTATGGAAGAATTAGAAATCACCTCTTCAAGAGAAGGTAATTCAGGATACTTAACTTTAATAAGCCTTAGTAAATCTCCTGAGGTTACTATCTTCTCGGAGGGATCCAATGCATCCAAAAACTCGGCCCCAGGGATCCAACATTTTACAGTCAGCATCAGGATGAGAGAAGATTTCCTTCATCATCTCCACCTCTTTCTCGGACTGACATAGATGTAAGACGCCATCCAAGATCCCATGCAGTTCAGAGGAATGGAATAAATCCCCATACTACTCCCTGTGGTTCTGAAACTCGGGACTACAAGCAAGGAAAGCACTCCAAAGCTTTAGAAGTCGTGTAGCCTCCTCTGAATCCTTCTCCTCGGGTTGATTTTGCGACAACTCCTCAACGATATCTCGATAAGTTCCAAGCTCTTTCTCTTGAGACTTCTTTGCCGACAGCAGATCTATATTCTCGGCCTCCAACTGCTTCACCCTAGTTTCCAGTTGAGTCACCTCCAATGGAGTCTGAATAGTGCTCGCAACAGACTTAGCTGTCACAGATGAAAGGGCAGCCTCCATTTTTACCTTCTCAGCCTTGAAGGACCGGCACTTTCTATGTAATTCCATCACGGAATCAGATGAGTGACGAATCACATCATTAGCTCGAGGCCCTACCGTAGACAGATCCGCCATCAGCTGCGAAATAAAAGGAATATTAAAACCTGTCATTCAAGATATCTATACAGTATGATAAGAAAAATAAATACCTCCGAAATGAAGGGATATTTCATAGAAGATCTCCGAGTAGCCTGACCATCATCTTCCTCTGGGCAGCTCAGATAGTATTTTAACTTCTTCAAAGAAGCATCCTCAGAGTCCATCAACTCAAGGTCAGATTCATCATCTTCGGAAGACTCTTCCGCCACCGGTTCCACCCCCTCGGACTGTACTTCCTCGGATTCCTCTGCTTCCTCATCTATGGCCCGGAGTATAGCCTTCCCTTTCTTGATCTTTTTCTTTGGAGGAGATGTTGTACATACATAAAGATAAACCTCAGCATATGACACAAAAAAACATATCATATGACAACAGTATATGACTAGAAGAGTTACCTGAAGAAGACCGACTAGAAGAAGATTCACCATGATTCCGAGGAGACTTTCTCGGACCCCCTTTTCTGGCCTTCTTCTTTCTTTCCAGGATTTTATCAGGGAGGGCCCAATTCCGATCAGGCTTCAAAAAACTGGAAGTGGATTTCGACCGAGGAACATCCAACAGGTATGAGTAAGTGATACTAGGCCACTGCCACGCAGAGCCATGTGAGCCCAGAACAAAATCCTTTCTTTGATGGGTAATGTCCTCCTTTAGGAGCTCCCCAATGAATCCCTTCAAGTGATGATGAAACCTTTGTCACGAGCTAGAGCATCCTTCGATGGGGATGCAAATCAGGGACCTCGTACTTGCTCTGGTCGAAAGTGAAACAGTCTGCCTCCAACACACCACTGTTATCAGGAAACGTGATGGGTTTTCTCGTCCTCGGAGTCAGGGTAATGTACTCGTAAGTCTCAAAAGAGAATAACGTATATAGACTCCTGAATAAATCCAGGCTTGGATCGTAGTTCTTCCGAGCGCACCAGGAAATAACCGCCATGATCAACACTACCACATTGGAATGTATTTGGCTTGGATGCAATTGATGATGTTGCAGGAATTCATAAAATAAAGGGGGAAAGGGAAAACTTATCCCTTTCTGTAAAAACCTCCCATAAAGCACCCCTCTAGTGGGGCTCACCAGATCTTTGATAGGAACTTCTCCATCCTCGAGCTTCAAGCCAGCTTCAAGAGGATATGACAGCCTGCAGGACCGCAGATACCTTAGCGTCCTTTCATCAACCACTTTGGTGACATCATTCACACCATCAAAGGTCGGAACCCGTTTATCAACTTGGGACTTCGCATTAGGGTCCATATCTGACCCAGAGGCACCGTCATCTGCCACTACAGTTACCGCCTGCAGCGGTGAAGCGGCGGTAACTTCCATCAGCTCCCCAGCCTCGACTTCCAGAAACAAGGTACTCAAGTCACGGTCAGCTGGGGCTCTGTTTTCAACAACATTATCCACATTGCCAGGGGGAACGCTGGAACTTGTTAAAGTCATGAAAATATAGAGAATGGGGGGAAGAGAATATATGAGGAAAAGGAGACAAATTTGAAGGAAATTTCTTCAGAAACTTGAAATTCAGAGAAGGAATTGTTTGGATGAAGATTGAGGATGAAAGGAAAAAATTACTTGGTTATATAACCAGTAATTAGCAAGCATTTAAGCGGAGTAATTATCTCGACTCGCAAAATGATACAGGTAATTGGAAGGTTGGTCCTCCTCACCGCCAGAAGATACAATGAACCAAGACCACGTGTCAGTCTCCCCAGAATTCAAGAAGCCAGATTCAGATCCAACCATACACGTGTACCCACCATTTGGATTTCGTACATAGCTAATTTCAGCCTTTCATATATTTGATGGAATACGAAAGAAATTGAAGCTAGATATTCAGAAGGGTAAGCCCGAGAAGAAAGTCCCTGAAGAACACCCCGAGTTATTCTCCCTCGAGTTATTGGTCTTCCCTCGAGAAGCAAGCCTCTCCTTCAACCTTCGAGATGGAGCACTCTATATTCTGAAGATCTACCTTGGGACTACTGATAAGTCCATGGTTCGTATTCGGACCTCGTTCATACTCGGACCAGGGCCCGAGAAGGGTCATGAGCTCGAGATACGCGGAGGATGGGTCCACGGGTCCATCAATCCTAATCCTTATAAGGAATGCGTGTATTATTAATTTTCTACAAGGAATATACATCTTCTCAAAGATGGTAATTCAGCTATCCTAAACATGGTAATACAACCATGTTCGAAATATACTTCTATTATACATGGTAATACAACCTCTATTTCCATAAGAGTTGTATTCATACCATAAATACATATTTTGGTGATCTACGGATTGTAGCCATATAAATACCCTAAGATGTTTGGTAGACCTCTCATCTAATCTCATACTTTATACTTTACGCCTTAAGCAAATATACTGACTTGAGCGTCGGAGTGTCTATCCCCGGGACACCCGAGGCCTTTGTCTTGCAGATCAGTTCGAGAGCTTGGTTCTTCGTTGAAGTATTGGTGTCCGGCATACATCACTCCTCATGCATCTGACATTAACCAAGAGTTGATGATCCGTCTTTGAGATAATTAAGATAATTGAGATAATTTAGGGTTGAGATAATTGAGTCTTTTGCCTGATTCAAATTTCGTGCCACCAAAATTGGAGGGGACGACCTGAAATTTAAAGATGAAGTAATGTCGTTGTATGATTGATACAAAATAATTATCAGGAAGGTTAAGCGAAGACTCATACTAGACGGAGTAGATCATTGGGATGTGTGATGAAGGTGAGGAAATGGACTCTTGAATGCGTGGACCTTTTCTGATCGTTCATCTCCTCGCCCTCCTCGTTGTATGCCCGGACGATTATTTCAGAGTTCGACTGGGATTCGAACTCCAGATAAGCCACCGCCTCCATTCCGATGAGGTTGAGGAGAGCATCCGAAGATCGCGGGAGAATTTCGTTCGTGCAGGTGAGGGGAAGTAGAATCTCACCGACGGGCGTGTAGAAAACGGCAGCGGTGGGAATGAAACCGCGGTTAAGATTTGAAAAGTAGTAGTTAGGAAGGAGGAGTGTACGAATGGGATCGGCGGGAGACGCGTGCACGATCCTGAAGCTATCCATAATCCAGATAGAGAATAATAGCATATTTTCTTAGTCCGTGTTGTGTGGAAGAATGCGCTGTAATTTCTATGGTTTTGGAAGAGAAACGATGAAGGCAATGGAGTTTTAATTTGTGTGCGGCATAAATGGTTTGTCGAGCGAACTCACCGAACTGGTCAAACGAACTAAAGAGACACTGCCTTTAATTTCCCTGTAAACGAGTTTGAATCCCTTTAATTTCCCTGTAAACAAGTTTGAATTTGTCCGCGTTTTGTAAAATTTAACTGCATAACAAAAAAGTATAAAACTTCGTAACTAAACATGTCATTCATTAGATTATTGTTTATGAATTTATTGTATCGCTTAAGATGTTACTGGACTTAGTTTATTATTAATTAAATTTATTATAAATAGACAAGTTAAAATATAAATTAAAACAGTTAATTACGTAATTTTTATGAAATTAATTAGTACCAAGTGAAGTGCCCCCATCTAAAATTTCAATTTTGTTAGGGAATGGAATTTCAATATTTTGCTTTAGGCTTCTATGTTTATAGGACCGGACTGCGTTTTAAAGTTACCTAAAAACCCTAAATAATTAGAATACATAAAATATTGATGTGTATGTAAGCATTTGCTAGAATAAATCATCTTGGGTATCTAATATAACACAAGTGGGCATCCAGCAGTTTAAAGTAATCTTGGTTTTGGGTGTCTCTTATAACTCTTCTGGGTGTCACGAGAAATTGTAGTACCACACCTCCCTTTTACAAGGGATATCACACTTTCCTGATGATGGTGTATGTCACCGTACTTAATCCATTATGACAACAGTTGGTTGATCACAAAAATTCACATTTTAAGTACTAATTTATCATTAAATGTTCCCACATTGGCTAATAATATGCATATTGTGCATGGTTTTGAACTAATTTTGATAAAACCCTATGAACCTGAGGATTGGATTACATGTATGAAACAAAACAGCTCTCTATGTAACATACTAAGATCTTGTCTTCACTACTATCAAATCCCTTCACACTCTTAATCGCTCATCACTAATCAGCGATGGTTTTGTGTAAATTCCTAAAACAGTGCATGATATTGGTGTTGTGAATCCATTCCTCATGTTCGGGAACCGAAATGATGCGATTATTTTCGTTTAGCCACATGACTTTACATGGATTATTGATCTGGGTTTTGGGTGTTTCTTATTACTTTTGAGGGTGTTACAGTAACTTGTAGTACCACAACTTTATGTTACAAGTGATATCTCACCCTTCCTCATGACGGTGTATTTCACCATACGCAATCCATCATGACAAAAGCGGATTGCTCACCATAATTCACATTTCAAGGAACATGATTCTTAATATGTAAATATTGTGGGGGTTTTATGGTTGTGAACTACATGAAACTCTAACTACTTTGAATACATAAAATTAAAACTTCAAAAGGTCAATTAAATACTTTTTAAAAGTTAGATGAAAATTTTTCTAGCGTTTTACTGTAAATAAAAAACAAAGAGAATTCAATGAAATCAAAATAGTACGATGTCATAATAATAGACACATTCGTCGCTATCGTCGGTGCACTCAGCCGTGAGACCAGATTCCGGCTAATCGCCTTGGTCGTCCTCATCCCCGCTCTCGTCTTCAACGTCCTCCTCCTCCTCCTCATCCTCCTCCTCCTCATCCTCCTTTTCCTCCTCCTACTCGTCCTCATCCTCTTCTTTATCGTCTTCAACATCCTCCTCCTCCTCCTCATCATCCTCATCCTCCTTCTCCTCCTCCTCTGCTTCCTCGACCTCGTCTTCATCCTCTTCCTCGTATTCATATTCCTGGCGTGGACAATCGTTCGGCCATCTACCCTCAACATTTACCGGTCTGAAGAATTCGATGGCATAGATGGGTCTGTCAACTGGGTGGTGGTTGTGGACTAGGCTGAGCTGGAACTTCACGTACGGCTATGGAGCCGTCCATACAAGCGATTCCCAGTCGCCGGAGAGCCTGAGTACGTCTCTAACTATTAAAATCACCTGAATATTGGTGGTGAGGGTTCTCAGCTGATAGCGTTGGCCTGGCTCGACCCCGTTCGCATGATGCCAAAAATGATCGTGCACATGCTGATTTTTACATTGATTAACTTAAGAATATAACATGTAAGAGAATATCATAATAATAGAGCAGTTAAATGTGTTGATTTTTTCAACATACCAGACGTCGGATGCGTGGATCGTTGGTGACTGTTAAAACCTTTTGACGAAGCGTCCGGTGGAAGGTATAAACTGCCGATTGAAAATGAATATGTTCATATCAGAACATGCAATTATATTTTTATTAAAGTTAAAAACAAGTAAGATTAATCACTACTATAGTTTTTATAGTTTTTAAATGATATTATAATTTTTTTTCTACTATTTTAATTACATTGAAATATATGATCATACTGAATTTATGATCATACTGAATTAATTATTTATATGGAAGCATTTGTTTAACTAAATCAAGTTGTGTATCTAGTATAACACAAGTGGGTATCAAGAATGTTTAAGTAAAACGCTGATATTGTAAAAGTGTAAAATATTAAGTTCAGAGTTATTACTGTTGGCGCCGAGCCACGTGGGGGAAAGAGGAAGCATTTCCGCACCGTCATATTGGTAGAAAAACATGTCCATCACAGGAAATCCCCTGTATCTTTCCCGGCGCGCTACAAAGACCACAACGCATCCGGGAACTATTCCGTTGTCCAGACAGTAACCCACCCACCCTTTGCTCTCCACCACATAGCGTCCACCGACGTCATGCATCGAGAAGTTGACAGCAACCTGAACCTGATGATCCGTCCAAGGGTTGAGATAATTGAGAGTGTCGTCATTTGCCATATTCGTGCCACCAAAATCAGAGTCGATGACCTGAAATTTAAAGACAAAGCAATGTTAGTGTTGGATTGATAAATAATTAATTTAAGAAAGGTAAAGATACGTATCATACCAGACGGTGCAACTCATATGGATGTCTGACGCATTTGAGGAAATGGACTGTCCCATGCGTGGGCCGTTGTCGATCGTTCATCTCGTCGCCATGCTCGTTGTATGCCCGGACGATTATGTCGGAGTTCAAATGCGATTCGAACTCCAGATAAGCAACCGCCTCCGTTCCAAGGAGATTGAGGAGAGCAGCCGAAGCTTCGGCGGAATTTCATTCTGGAGGGTGAGCGGAAGTAGTAGCTCACTGTGGGCCGTGTAGAAAACTGTCGCGCTAGGTTTGAACCCGCGGTTAAGATAAAAAAAACATGTATTTTGGCAGCTGTAGTTTACGAATTGGACGGGTAGAAATGCACGATTTTGTAGCTATCCATAATTTAGAGGGAGAATGAGAGTCATGAACGAGAGGATATGCGTGTTGGCTTGTTGTTTTTGTTAATATGTGGTTCTGTGATTTCTTTGGTTCTTTGATTTCTTGTGTTTTGTGGGTATCATTAATGTCTTAAGAATCGTCGTTGTCGTTAGCGTCGGATTCCATATCTGTGACATTATATTCAGCCTGCTCACTCGACTCACCACCATTCTCTACCACATCCGAGTCAAAATCTTCCGAGTCGAAATATTCGTCCTCCTCTGACGGCTCAGACCAATCGGAGTCATCTTCGGCTTCCGCCTGTACTGCAACTGCAATGTGTTCCGGCTGCGGTGGAAGATCTTCTGGCCAATCTCCTCTGCCCCGGCGTAAGAATTCAATGGCGTAGATATATAGGTCTGTGATCTGGAAGGTGATTGAGGACGGCGCTCAGCTTGAACTTCACAAAAGGCTCTAGATCCCTCCACTGTATTGAGTTCCAGTCACCGGAGAGATTGAGGGCAATGGGCCCTGTAAATTCCACCGGTATGTTTTGGCTGATGGTTCTGAGCTCCAAGGTTTGGTCGTTCTCGAGACCGATCGTGCGATTCGCAATATTGTTGTGCAGAGTCTGTTTTTCGCATATATAAACATAAGAATAACACAATCGTGCGATCTATATGAGAATAATAGAGCAGTTACATCGGTTTATTGAAACATAACAGCCGACGGATGCATGTAGCTTGATCCACGTAAGCCGCTTCATTAAGCTTCCGGTAGAAGGTATAAGCTGCGCAGGCAAACACATTCATGACCAATATTATTTAGGGTTTTCATGTCCATGAGAGTGACGACCACATTTGCATGGAACGTCTATGGATTTCTTGCTAGTAAGTTGCGTATAAACCCTAACTCTTTTTTTTCAATAAAATGAAAACTTCGTAACGACAACATATTTTTGGAAATTTTTTGACTAAGGGCGGTATAATTTTATACCGTCCAAAACAACTAACGTGTGTGACGGACCTCTTTTGTGGACCTCGTGTAATATCATTCTGATTTTTTTTCCACTCATTTCATGGAGGTAAAGAGCGGGACTTCATACATTAATATCACTCTGTTGCATATATAAATATGATCATTCATATTAAAAATATAATATCTTTTAACAAGCTGAGCCACTAACCAATTGACGTCGCCGCGTACCTTCTCTGCTCAGATTCAAATTCAGATTAAGTTCGACAAAAAAGGGCCAGAAGCAATGATCCCACGATCATAGATGTACCTAGTAGCCCATATTCATATTCAGGCCGTAGAACTTCTCGCGAAACTGCCATTCTGAAGACAGATGATTCCATCAGTCCTGATTCATGTGCAGGTTTTAATTTTCTTAGATGAAGTACATCTTTCCAAATCTGTTTAGAACATATCAAGTAATAAGGTGCGCTCATTGCGAGGCGTATGACCTTCGTCGAGAACCAGCAAACCAGGTTTTTTTAGGGGAAAATCCTTCACTGTACCACGCGCGGTTATCTTAAAAAGGTTGTAGCTCACTCCCAGGATACTTCTTTGTTTAATCCATGAACACTGCTTCAGATCCCTTACAACCATCATCTCCTACCCATCTTCTCCAAACCTCGATCCTCAGTGTCCTCAACAAAGGTAGACACTAAGATCCGTTCTCATCTCCAGCCACTTCTTTGCCGTAGTTGCAAATTTTCAACGCTCCACATTCCAGTACCTAGACAACCTCACTACCTCGGAAACTCACAGAGACATGATCTCCACAATTGAATCACTGGTAGGTGCCTTTTTCAGCGGGCGAGTAGCTGGGACTTTATTCACTGAATAATTTTCATTCAATGTGTACAGAGGAATCTGCAGTCTGAGTATTTAGTCAGAAAGGGCCACCATAAGGCCGGTGAGCTTGCCGGGTTTGAGATCAAAACAGTGGAAGGTCTGTGGCGTGGTATCACCGGTAATAAAGACTCAGCGGTATATGTGATGCACCATATGGAACACTTCAATGGAGAGACCATTTCATATCATGATGTCCTTGCGTCGGTAATATTTTCATGTTTGTTTCACCTCAAAAACCGTAGGTCCATGACGGATACCCGTGAACACTTATAATGGGTACCCAAAATCATTACCATAAATTCAACTCAAGGTGATCATTGTTTTACGTTGCACATTTACAGGTACGTGGGAGAAACGTTATCAGAGCACAATTATGCATGGATTTAATTCTGAGCCAGGTCAACAATCATTCTTCCGAAGTCATAGCGACTGTGTTGAAAATGCAGAAATTGACCATGGTTTGATGGAACCGACGTGAATACTCTATATTTTGATCATGAACGTGTCGTGGAAAATTTACTTAATTGGCAACAATCTCCCGTTCTTTTACTATCAGAATTATGCAAACACACAAGCTTGTTTTATTGTTCTTTCATACTTCCATTCAAACACACTGCATGCTATGGTTTAAAGAAAGTAAAACGGACGATGTAACGTTTAGTGGTTGTTGTGTCAATTATATGAAAATAACATTTAAAATACTATTTTCCCGCGCAAATAATCACACGATTGGGCGGCCCATTACGTAGCCTATAGGGTTTCGGCCCATAAAACAACTAAACTTGTTTTCCACTTTTTATATATTATAAATAATCAGAAAGCGTGCAGTTGCTCTTATATACTCCATAACTACAACCACAACGCTTCAAATTCACTTCTTTTTATGTTTCAGTCTGATTGTTCTTCTTCACATTTCAAATTCTTTAAATACACAGAATGCAATGGTGTCTTGCAGAGGCGGCAATAGTAATAAACATCCCCCAAGTCGCGGAGGTTCTTTTGGTGGGTGCGGCCCCGGTTCGAGAAGCGGAATCACCGATAATAAGGCGACGCCGCTGGGAAAGAAGGCGATTGTTTCACAGCTTGAACACGACCCCCCTACCACTTCTAAGCGGACACTGAGTAAGTCGTTTCATTTTTAATAACTTTTTTGGTTGTCCGATTGAAAACCCCCAAATTAGGAATCAGGTATAGGGTTCGTGGGCCGTCAATTAATGATCTTAACGGTGTCCGTTATAAAAACCACTAGTCTTATTCATTTGCATGTCGATTTTATGTTGTTCAACTGTTCATTTTGAAGTCTCCATGATTTCAGATTGTTGGATTATTATACTGAAGTGTATCAGTGTATTGATGAAGTCGTGTGTTTGCTGAAATTGTTTGGTTGAATTATGAAGGCTTTGTTGCATGGTAGTTTTATGATTTACTGGCAAGTGCCAAAGGGATGAAATTTTTTGTCTTTTGATCCATTCATGCCGCTTTAAACATGGAAACTTATTGTTTGCTTTGTTTAAGGGATACACTGGAATTTCATCATGTATTGTCAAGTCCCACTGGTAGTGCTTAGTCGTAGGAGTACAGTTAAGTACCATTGTGCTTCGTGCCTGATACCCCTGCCAATGGTAGTGCATATGCCTAGGAGTAAAGTTAAGTACATGTTCACTACGAGTGTGATACTACCCACTCATACTTTGTGTTTGTACTATATACTAGGATCAGCTGGCAAGAAATTGCTGATGTCTAGCAAAACAGTCGGTTCCCCTGCGCTGAAGAAAGCACGGTCTGTGAAAAGAGGCCAAATAATGACGAAGAAAATGCAAGCCAACATCTACCGAAAAGGCGGAAAAAATCAGTTCCAGTTGAGCAGGAAGATTCAGCGTCTAATGATTCAGACAAAACGTTGAGCCACGCATTGGATGGCGATTATTCTGATGATGAGGTCTATGACGCAGTTTTTAGGAAACATGATGATGATGAGGAGGATTTTTCAGAGCATGGATATGAAGAAAAAGATGAGGATGATAGCGAGGAGAGGAGGAGGAGGTGGAACCGTGTCCCCCACCTAGGAAGAAAAAGACCACCATAGCACTAAAAAAGGTAACCAAAGCAGGAAGAAAAGACGGCAAAGTGAAGTCTACAGCTTCGCATGAGGATTTGGGAGCAAACAAGCGGACAGCAGCAAACAAACGGGGGGCGACATCCAGATCTTCGCGTAAAAATACCCCTGCTGCATCGCCGTCGAAAAAAAAAAAGGCACTGCTGCATCGCCGTCGAAAAAGAACGAGGCCGCATCTTCCATGAAGAAGAAAAGTGGTGCGTCCATGAAGAAGAAGGGTACCCAGGAAAGAGGAAAGAAAAAGGCAGCGTCAGAGGGAGCTGCTCATGAAAACACCAACAAGTCGAAGCGAAAACCAAAACGTCGAGGATATTTCAAGGCAGTTTCATGCCCTGAAAGCCTGGTCAAGGCTTTTAAAGAAATGAGTGCCGCTCAGAAGACTGCGATTTGTGAAATTGGATTTGGAGGCCTGCTGCAGATGGAAATCGAGGATTGGCCCAAGCACATGGTTGCCTCATTGATTGATCTTTTTGATCCTCAAACCAGGACAGTTTCTGACTCAAATAATATCCCAAAATTTGAGGTGGGCTGGGCTGATGTGAGGGACATCTTTCTCCTGCCACACGAACCAGAATCACCGGTTATTACAAAGTCCAGGGGCACTCCAAGGGAACTCTCAGATCAAGTAAATGCCTTGTGAAAATAGTGAGAAGATCAATACAAGGTGCGCTCCAAACTGACAAAAGAAGGCAAGCTGACCATCAGACACCTGACCGAAATGATGATACCGCTCAAGGAATGAGGGGATGACTTCAAGCCCATGTTCGTGTTATTCGCCCTCTCTTCATTCCTGACTCCGTCCCTTAATCGAGTAGTCAGGATTAGCCTTCTCCCATCACTGGTTGAAGTAGACAGAATAGACAAACTGGACTGGTGTGAGTTTGTGATCAGGCACCTGTGCGAACAAGTGTTGAAATACAAGAACAGTGTTGTTCAGGCTGCGGATCCTGCAGACAATAAAGCTCGCGAAATTTACAATGTCGGTGGTTGCTTGTTGATACTACAGCTAACCTACCTCCACCATCATGGATGGAGACAGACCACTATACCAAAGTCGTTGCCTCTGATTCGGTGGTGGATTCTGGATAAGCTGAAGAAGAGAATTCTAGAGGAATGCGAGGTCCCGTTCGGATCCGGATTTTTCAAACTAAGCTTCCCCATCAGTTCAGACGATGCTAGCATTGCGCATGTAATGCGGGACCAAAGGGACGATGGATTACAATGCTATGAGGATGTAAGTAAATGTGGAAATAATTGTTAGTCTTCATTCGGTTATCTTGCGTATATTTTGAAGGGTGAGTATTGATGTGAGTATGTTGCTTATATTTTATGTTTGCATGAGAATGCATAAGGGTGTGTATATTTGCTCATGCGGGTATCTTTCTTATGACTTCCTATGTTTTTCCTATGTTAGGGTGTTATGTATCCGCAATTATGGTCTTAACTCATACCCTCAACGAGTTTATTTAGGGTTCATTCATGTCAAACCAGCGAGTAATTAACACCAGCAACCTTGCTCATTCATGTTGTTTGCTTGTACTCTTCTCAGGGATTGGAATGGGACCTCTCGAACTTTAATCGCGATATGTTGCTGATCTCGGCATGCCACTTTCCTAAAATCCAACAGCACCTGACCGGACTCACTCTCACTCAAAGCACGAGAACTACTGCCGCGGTTCCAATCACACGTGCTGTAGATTGTATAGTCAGAATTAAAACTGAATTAGCACAAATGTAGCAAGGTCTTCTGGCTTTGAAAGACGGCATCCAACGTGAAGTCATGAGCGCACATGTTACTCCCGGAATCGGTCGAGGAACTGTTGCTGATAATGCTACAGGAAATCTGGCGGTCGACATGAGAATGTTGAACATGCTCATTCGGATGAAGAAAGAGAGATAGAAGAAGAAGAAGAAGAAGCGCCGGGATTTGGGGCTACAGCTCAATTGAAACGTAATAAGGCCATGAAAGGAAAAAATGCTACAAAAAAGGGAGCTCAGGCAAGAGAGAGCCAACCGCCTCGTGACAAGAAACAACAAGATGGTAGAAAGAGGGTTGCTCAGAGGCAAACTGGCCAGAAGAAGACAGCGGCAGATGCTAAAAAGGCTGCTGAGGCAGCAGAACGTGAAAAGAGAGAGAAGGAAGAAGCTGAGAAATCAGAACGTGAAAAGAGAGAGAAGGAAGTAGCTGAGAAAGCAGAACGTGAGAAGAGAGAGCAGGAAGAGAAAGAGAAAGCAGAACGTGAGAAGAGAGAGCAGGAAGAAAGAGAGAAAGCAGAACGTAAGAAGCTGATAGACAAGGAAGAAGCTGAGAAAGCTAAAAAAGCTGTTGAGGAAGCAGAACGGAAGAAGAGAGAGAAGGAAGAAGCGGATGCTAAACAAGCTGCTGAGGCAGAAGAACGTAAGAAGAGAGAAGGAAGAAGCTGAGAAATCTAAACAAGCTGCTAAGGAGGCCGAACGTAAGAAGAGGGAGAAGGAAGAAGCAGATGCTAAACAAGCTGCTGAGGAAGCAGAACCTCAGAAGAGAGAGAAGGAAGAAGCAGATGCTAAACAAGCTGCTGAGGAAGCAGAACGTAAGAAGAGGGAGAAGGAAGAAGCAGATGCTGCTAAAAAGGCTGTTGAAGAAGCAGAACGTAAGAAGAAAGAGAAGGAAGAAGCAAATGTTAAACAAGCTGCTGAGGAAGCAGAACGTAAGAAGAGAGAGAAGGAAGAAGCGGATGCTAAACAAGCTGCTGAGGCAGAAGAACGTAAGAAGAGAGAAGGAAGAAGCTGAGAAATCTAAACAAGCTGCTAAGGAGGCCGAACGTAAGAAGAGGGAGAAGGAAGAAGCAGATGCTAAACAAGCTGCTGAGGAAGCAGAACCTAAGAAGAGAGAGAAGGAAGAAGCAGATGCTAAACAAGCTGCTGAGGAAGCAGAACGTAAGAAGAGGGAGAAGGAAGAAGCAGATGCTGCTAAAAAGGCTGTTGAAGAAGCAGAACGTAAGAAGAAAGAGAAGGAAGAAGCAAATGTTAAACAAGCTGCTGAGGAAGCAGAACGTAAGAAGAGGGAGAAGGAAGAAGCAGATGTTGCTAAAAAGGCTGTTGAAGAAGCAGAACGTAAGAAGAGAAAGAAGGAAGAAGCAGATGCTAAAAAAGCTGCTGAGGAAGCAGAACGTAAGAAGAGGGAGAAGGAAGAAGCATATGCTGCTAAAATGGCCGCTGAGGATGCGGATGCTAGACAGAAGGAAGAACAATTGAGAAATCCGGTGACGACGCCTCCTGCTTGTTCTATCACCCAAGTGAATCAGTCGCATCCTGTAGGATTTCAGTCATCACCTGAGAAGCTTTTCGAAGGAGACACAATGGAGGAATACCGAGAAAATACTGTTGCTGCAAGAATTGTCAACAATTTGAAAACAATGGATATTGGCATTTATGACTGTGACCTCCTCAAGAACGTCAACCTAAAGAAATCGGACATTCGTCTTCTTGTTGACTACTGCTTGTCTGCATCCAAGAAGGAAGGGTAAGAGTGCGCCCTGACAGTGAGTTTGCATTTACTAATCACTGTAAATTTCTTCATACTGAATTTTGTTATGTTTGCAGGATCCAATTATTCAGTGATGGCGTCCAATGCGTTGCTGATGCTTCTGACTTTGCCACGCTTGAGGACAAGAAGGACATTTCCACTGCTCTGTTGAATTGCTGGGCTCGTTACATCAACTCCCTTCAACTCTCTCCACCCAGAACGTCCATGTGCATACTAGAAAAAGTGAGTTGACACTTGCCTAACTTGTTTCGTGATTCACACCCCCTGCGTTTTTTGGGATACCCCATCACTCACAACCCGTCCACGTTTTTGTTGATTAGTTTGATGAGCTGAAGCTGTCGGCGGAGGCGAATAAAGGACTTTATGATCAGTGGAACGAATTCTTGAAGAATAATTGCAAGAGGGATCCACTTAGTGCCGAAATGGTAATATCAGATTAATTTTAATTTACCTCGATGTAAAATACTGACCATTCTACATTCATGTCTGCAGATCATGCTCCTTGTCCACATGAAGAACCATATTTTCCTCGTTGTAGCTGACCTCCGGGATGACGCCGGATTCTACTGTCTCGACAACCTCAAACACAGCAATAGTGAGGCAGGACAAGTTTATGCAGCTGCACTGGAAACATTGATACAGTTTCAATTTTCTCTTCTATTCCAGGTTAATTATGCAACAGTGATCCACGCGGCATGCATGCATTTCCGAACCCTAACGTACTTCTCCTTATTCCAGCATCAACTTCTGTGCGGTTACCTAAAACACATCGACCATCACAAGCCCCCTGATCTTACAAAGGCGAAGCCGTATTACGTCGAGGATGGCGGGTGGCGAGTGCCAACTGGAAACCATGATTGTGGCATGTATACCATGTACTTCATGGAACATTACGGAGCCCCAACATGTAACATGAAACGCAATATTGATGTAAGATTTCTTCTTCCATGATTACTGTAGTCTATGTATGTATATTGTAGAAATATATCTAATTGTTGCGTCTTTCCTGATTTTCTGTAGACGCGCTTCAGAAGAAGGTGTAGGATGGACATTTGTCAGAGACTAATTACGTGGAAGTACAACGCTGAAAGAACTGACTGTCTAGGTTTGGCTTTGGAATGGGGAATGAAAATGGTTGCTGCGAGAAAAAAAGACGACGTGGTCGTCGACAAGTTCAGAAAGCGTGACGAAGAACCTGCTAATAGCGGGAATTCGCCGAAATTTCCTGCGACAAGGTCCAAGAAACCTAGGAAGTAATCATCTGCATATTGACAAGATTCCGATCAAGTTGTTCTCGTTTGCGTCACGACAGTATCATCAATTGTGTTGTCAACGCTTCTGACGAATAATGCTGTCAAGGCTGTTAAGGTTATAAATATTTAGTATATTTGGATTACGATATTGTTTTGCTTTCACCAGTGTCCAAGGATGGGCGTTTTTATTTAGAAATTCAAGTTACGGTTTCCATTTGATCATTTCTTCCTATTCAAACATGTTTACTGATTTAGGGTTACGGTTTTTTAATGTAACTTCGCACTTGCATGATTCATGCATCCATTTCTCATAACTACACTCCGAGCAAGATTGCTGGTGTTAATTACTCCCGGGTTTGACGTGAATGGAAACACAGAAACATAGGATAAGTAGGAAAAATATACAAAGGATACTCGCATGACCAAGTATACACACCCTTCTGAATTCTCACGCATACACTGTAACAAGTACATTTTATGTTGCTGGTGTTAATTAATCACTGATTTGGCACGAAAGAAAACTAAAACTGGTGTTTGTGACCAGAAATGCGGATCCATAACACAGAAAAATAGGAAAAACATATTGTAGCTGACACCGGAAGTGGGGATCGATAACACAGAAACATAGAAAAATGTACGCAAGATACCCGCATGACCAAGTATACACACCCTTCTGAATTCTCACGCATACACTTTAACAAGTACATTCTATGTTGTTGGTGTTAATTAATCACTGATTTGGCATGAAAGAAAACTAAAACTGGTGTTTGTGACCAGAAATGCGGATCCATAACACAGAAACATAGGAAAAACATATTGTAGCTGACACCGGAAGTGGGGATCGATAATACAGAAACATAGGAAAAATGTACGCAAGATACCCACATGACCAAGTATACACACCCTTCTGAATTCTCACGCATACACTGTAACAAGTACATTTTATGTTGCTGGTGTTAATTAATCACTGATTTGGCATGAAAGAAAACAAAAAATGGTGTCTGTGACCAGAAATTCGGATCCATAATACAGAAAAATAGGAAAAACATATAGTAGCTGACACCGGAAGTGGGGATCCATCACACAGAAACATAGGAAAAATATACGCAAGATAACCTCATGAGCAAGTATATACACCCTTATAAATTTTCACGCGTACACTCTAACAAGTACATTTTATGTTGCCAGTGTTAACTAATCACTGATTTGGCATGAAAGAAAACTAAAACTGGTGTTTGTGACCAGAAGTGCGGATCCATAACACAGAAACATAGGAAAACATATTGTAGCTGACACCGGAAGTGGGGATCCATAACACAAAAACTTAGGAAATATATACGCAAGATACCCGCATTAGCAAGTATACACACCCTTCTGAATTCTCACGCATACACTCTAACAAATACATTTTATGTTTCTGATGTTAGATATTGTATAAATATGGACGTTGATTGCGAAGTCTAGTAGTAGCGAAGTCTAGTAGTAGCGAAGTCTAGTAAGGAATGAAAGTTTTAATTTAAAATATAAACACGGTTCCAACAAACGGAATAAAATGTACGAATAATATGTGTGGATTTCTCAACACAAAATCACTTTTTAATTTATATTTGTGTTTAAGAGTTAAATTGAAATTCTTACTATTGAAATTGTGGAAATTAGTACGAGGTTTATAGAGCTGGCAAAATATTACCGAACCCGAAAACCCGACCGATTATACCGAACCCGAACCCGAAATAAGACCCGAATAGTGATACCTGTTTGATGACCCGAA
Source organism: Sherardia arvensis (assembly GCA_948330725.1). NCBI lineage: Eukaryota > Viridiplantae > Streptophyta > Magnoliopsida > Gentianales > Rubiaceae > Sherardia > Sherardia arvensis. The sequence continues at coordinate 21,548,867 of OX415237.1, read as the reverse complement.
CCTGAATTACACCCGATACACCCAAACCCGAACTAAAAGTTTCAGACCCGATAGAACCCGTACCCGAACAGAACCCAAACCCGAATCAGACCCGAACCCGAACCCGAAAAACACCCAAAATCCAAAAACACCCGAATTTGGTCTGAACCCAAACATGAAAAATACCCAAACCTGAATAACACCCGATCCAAAAGGTACCTAAATTGATCTTTGCCCAATAATTTGGACTTAAATCAAAAGATACCCAAATATTATTATTATATTTAATTCTTAACTTTTTATTACTATTCTACTAATATAGTTTTTTATACTAATTAATAACTAGTACCATTCACCAAATAAACTGAAGTGAACTAAACTATATTGAATTGAAATGGTCTACGAATAGGTTGAAGAGAAAAATAATGGCTTATTCATTATTTCAATTTAATCAAGTTTCAATTCAGTTTGATTAATAAAATAATGTTTACTTTTTTTTGTCATATCATTTTATATAATTTAATTCAACTCTAAATCTCTCTATTGATTAAAAGTAACTAAATTTGACACGAATTAAAAGTCAACTAATCTTGGTTGTGTAAGATAAACTTGCAAATACATATATAGTAACAACATTACCTATAAAGATAACTTAAGAGTTAAAAAAATACTAAAACTATAATTGACCTAATAACTATTATATATTTAAATTAATAAATTTATTTTAATGATATGCTTATTACAATGTTATATGTTATTACTTATTAGTCTCTGTGGATATAAGTTCTCATTATATATCTTGAAACATTAGATAAAAAAACTCTTGGGCACAAACTAAATTCTACTATATAATATACATTTATCAAATGTTTAAGATGAATAATTTTTTTATGGTCATTAATTTTTTTAATTAAATGTGTTTTAACGTGATCTTGACCGAGTATATCTGAATCAAACTCGACTCAAAAGAGATTGTATCCGAATTGTATCTGAAATTGAACAAACTAAAACCAAATCTAATCCAAACCCGAAAGAAAAAATACAAATCCGAATTAAACCCGATATTTTTTTCAAAACAACTGACGAAACCCAAAACCGAAACAATGAAATCCAAACCCGAACCGAAACCGATAATTTTTCAAAAGACCCGATGGGACCCGAACCCGAAAAAACCCGATCAAGACCCAAACCCGAATAAAAGTCATATACCCGAACTATATCCGAACCCGTTGGGTATCACCCAAACCCGACCGATAGACCCGTTTTGCCAGGTCTAGAGGTTTAATTAAAACCTAATTTCTGATTCGATGTGTATGAAAAATTAAAAGTGTTGAAGTGTAATGGACAATGGAAGCGACGCAGATGAAAATTAAAAGTTTTGTTTTTATTATGTAAAAAGTGTTTTTAGTTATTATGGCCCTGTCAAGTTGGGTTGAAATTAATTTAATTGAGATTAATTTAATTTAATTTAGATTAATTTAATTTAACTGAGATTAATTTAAATTAACTGAGATTAATTTAACTGAATTGAGATTTTTTTGGTTGAACTGAGATTAATTTCACTGAACTGAGATTAATTTAACTGAAAAGAGAATATTATGTATAAAATAAGGGACTGTTTGCCCGAACTTATTTAATGTTAAACTGAATTTTACTAAAGTGAAAATTAATGTATTAATTATAAAGAATCAGTATGTCTAATTTTACTTGAATTTGTTCAAAATATATTTTCACTAAATTAAACTTAACTGAATTGAATTGAACTGAATTACTGATAAGGTCCACAAAATAGGGCCGCGGTCCGCTTGAGCTTATTTCTCACTAAGCTGAGCTGAGCTGAACTGAACTGAAATGAAATTAATGAATTGAAAATAGAATTACTATGTCTAAATTCACCTGAATTTAATCAAATTATATTTTGACTAAATCGAACTGAATTGAACTAAACTGAATCGAACTGATCTGAATTGAACTGGACATAATTGAACTGAAGTAAAAATTAATGTATTGAAAAATAAAATCAATATGTCTAAATTTACCTGAATTTTATCAAATTATATTTTGATAGAACTGAACTGAAAGGAATTGAATTAAACTGGGATGAGTTGAATTGAACTGAATTGGACTGAACTGTTCTTATAAACTCCGACAAATAGGCCTAAATCGTTATGTTTTGTATCCAATTGAAATAAATTTAAATTAATTATTTTATTGAATCAAATTAATCTCAGTTTATTTCAGTTGAACTGAGATTAATTTAACTGGACTGAGATTAATTTAATTGAACTGAAATTTGTTTAGTTTAACTGAGATTAATTTAACTGAACTGAGATTAAATTAACTGAACTGAGATTAATTTAACTGAGATTATTTTCAATAATCTGAACTTGACAGGGCCTATTATGTAAGAAAATGGAAGTATAATGGAAAATGAAATTATTATTTAAAAATATAAATGCAGATTTAAAAATTAAATACATATGAAAAATATATGAAAGATACCCGCATGAGAAATAAGGAATACCACCATGTGAAAATAATAACACCCGCAAGAATAAAATTATATACGTCTCCGGCAACGGCCATGGCCCACCCACGTTCGGTCTTATGAATGGGAAGGAGGAGAATAAAATGAAGAGAGGAAGTCACGTAATAGCGGCCAACGCACTAATGATATTATATTTGTTGGTGGGCCCCACAATCAGACATGACCCACAAAAATTTTGTCGTGTAGTGATAGAGTGAAAAAACCAGAGGTTCAAAATACAAAAATATTTTTATGTGGAGACTTTGAATATGTGGGGGTGTGGAACAAATAAAAAGTTGACACGTAACATGTGGGACCTGAAATGGATGGAATAAGAGCATGTACATTGGTTGGGACTCATTTGAGTCCCAATCTCTTCTCTCTCTCCTCCCAACAGCTTCTACCCCACAATCATCCAGTCTTGTACACATCATCCAGTTTTGTCCACATCAGATTTTAGTGGTCCTATTATTTCCATTCATTTCCAACTCATTCTTTTTTATATGTAGATTATTTATTGCATTATAATAAATTTACTCATGTAATTAATTAAATGGAGATTTAATTTTGCATTCACATAAACAAATTAATTGTTTTATTTCACAATTATATATTTATTTAAATATTATAAATTAAGGGGTATTGGAACATAATAAATGAGAAGCATTTATGATTTTTTAAATCATTATCAAATACAATAATTAACAAAAGATTAAATATCCTCAAAATATATACAATAGTAATATTTAAATGCAACTTTTACATAAATAGAAGTATAAGTGCATATTACAATTTTCAAAATAGATTCGTAGGAAACACAAAAAATAATTGTTTTCTTGAAACGTCTATCAAACATATGGACATATTGGGTTCTATTTATAGACAAAATTAAAATATAATCGTTGGAAAAAAAAGAAAAAAAAACAAGAAATATAGGATGAGAATATTACCGTTAAACTAAAACAAGAAGAAAATAAAAAGAAATAAACGTGGTCATTGGGGGAATATAGAAAGGGAGAGGAGGAAAAACAAAAAGAAAAGAATTATTTTGGATGCCACATCTGCGTGTGGGGCCCACTTCCGAGTCCCAAACCAAGACTTCATACATCCAGCCTTGTGAATGCCATGTGGCAAATTTAAAACTTGGGACTCAACTTGGGACTCCCATTATAGAGAAATTGGGTCCCGAGAGTATGAAAAGTTGGGCTTTGGGACTCCCATTGTGTATGCCCTAAGGAATAACTAACTGGGATTAGCTTCTATTTCATTTATTTCTTTACTCCCTTACCTTTTTCCTTTATTACTCTTCTCCCCCCTACGCAATCTTCCATTAACAGTTGCAAAAAAACAAAATTCTCCCTCAAATGAATGATTCCTTTCAACAATGGTGTTCCGGCGAACTCTAACCGCCTAACCGCCGCATCGCCGCCCCGCTGGCCCAACAAGAACCTCTTCCTCTTCGCAGATTACACACAACAATCTGATTCTCTCCCTAACATCCCTTTTTTTTAATTTCGTTTGTTCAAATTCACCGTTGTTTGTTCGAACACCGCCGTTTACAGTCGGTTTCTTGATGGGATTGAATTTCCTACTCCCACGCCGCTGTAGCTTCATTCATCATCGCCGCGGTTATAATTTGACATACTGTGACTCTTAAAGACTGTAATTTGACATATAAACGACTCATTCTTTTCTATTTTCCATTTAAAGACTGTAATTCAATTGCTCAATTTCTGTCTGGGGTTATTGAGGTGTGCTGGGTTTTCCAGAACTCAAATGTTGATGGTTGATTGATTCGATTTGATCGATTTTGTGCGTTGATTTTTTTTATCTGCATTTGTTTTAGTTTTTTATTTTTGAGTGATGAAGGGTTTGTTTTTTCTGGGCTGGATTAGCCTCTGCTTGAATCTGAACTCCTGAGAAATCACAGAGCGGGCAACAACGTTTGAGAAGTATCATAATTTTCTGTTTTTGAGCAGCAGACTCCTCAGCCGCAATCATTGTTTAGTGAGAGAAAAGGGAAAAAGGAGAAAAAATTAATGGGAAGGAAAATAAATGGGAAAAGGAGTAATAAGGGGAAAAGGAAAAGGACTAAAGAAATAAATAAAAGAGAAGTTAATCCCAGTTAATTGTTCCGTCCATTTCAGGTCCCACATGCTAGGTGTGTGCTTTTTATTTGTCCTACGCATCCAGATAGTAAAAGTTCCCACATAAAAAATTTTCTCTTCAAAATAGCAGTGCCCATCATTCTCTCCAAAGAACGAAAAGGTTGAAGGAAATAAAAACCGTCATATGCTAAATGTACTCCGTATTTTATTTTATTTACAATTATATAATCTATATATAATAATTATAATATATAACTGATTTGAAAATATATACAATAGAAGTAATATATATGATATATATAATAGAAGTAATAAATATGATGCATATGTCTGATATATATAATTATTGATCTTAGTATATGTCGAAAATATATTTTTATTTTAGAATATAAATAAATAAAATATAGATTGCATCTATCAATGCGTAATACCCAATACAGAAAGGCAAAAAGTTGCGAAATGGGGGTGCATAACATGATCACGCGAGAGGATCGATACAGATTACCGAATCCAACTTTTCTTATGCTTAAGAGGCAGTGGGCTTTGCTGTGCAGGTGCTAGTGAATACGTCATCAAAGTAGAGATATTTTGATTTATAAACACAGAGGATCAGATGATTTGTGACAGACGGATAAAATATTTAAACGATAAAATGGTGTAAACGGAATATGTATTTATTTAAACTTGATGCCAGATAAAGTACAAGTAAAAGGGGTGAAATTTAATTCAACATTTTCATAAGAATAGTAAAATATATTTTTAATAAATACAAGCCAGTTTTCTCCTAAAAAAAATAAAATATATTTTTACATAAAGATCATGAGTTGGTCTCTGAAGTGACCGTCTATATTATAGATGTAATATAGACCAGGGATCATGAGGCAAATAATAGTAATTTGAAATAAATTCTCGTGGGTCTAATAGTAGGTCAAACCGGGTTATAAGAGTATTCGGGTTAATCGACGCGCCTACCCAATTCTCCCCCAAATTGTCTGCAACTCTTCGTTTAATCAACGACCTCTGTGAATTTTTCTACAAAATCATCGGAGTACCTTATGATTATAATCATTCCCCAAGCCGTCGGCCTCTGCCAATCTCTTAATTTTCACTTCAATTCCTCACCTCACGATGACATCGAAATGCTGCTTCTCTCATCTGGAAGTCCTGCTACAGAGCAAATGCTCTCATCAGATCGAATCTCTTAATGGGAAACTGCTACGTCGTGACTCCCCGTCGATCACCAATTCAGTGGGTGGAGGATTGGGTGGCTACAGGTAGGATGCAATTACGAGATTGTGTTATTTTAATTATTTGGTGGACTTTTGGTTGATGGTTTTCCTTTTAGTATCTAACCACAAATGCAGTTTTGATTTGGGGTAATCTGCTGCATATAGGAATGTGAATACGGCTACTTTGCTAGATATCTTGCAGACCTGTATATATGGCTCAAATGAAAAGGATGTAGTTGATTATTATTTTATTTTAATGAAGAAAAGTAAGGCTCGTATGCTTTTCAAATTAAAATGTACATATTTTAATTTAAAATTCTTACTTTTTAACCACGTGTATTTCATATTAAAATGTATATAATTTAATTTAAAATCCTTATTTATTTTAATCATGAGTATTTCATATTAAACGGTATATATTTTAATTTAAAATCCTTATTTTGTAACCATGAGTATTTCATATTAAAATGTACGTATTTTAACTTAAAATCCTTATTTTTTAACCAGGATTATTTCATATTATAATGTACATATTTTAACTTAAAATCCTTACTTTTTAACCACACGTATTTCATATTAAAATGTACATATTTTAACTTAAAATCCTTACTTTTTAACCATGAGTTTTCATATTAAAATGTACATATTTTAACTTAAAATTCTTATTTTTTAACCAGGAGTATTTCATATTATAATGTACATATATTAACTTAAAATCCTTATTTTTTAACCACGCATATTTCATATTAAAATGTACATGTTTTAACTAAAAGTCCTTATTTTTTTAACCATGAATATATTTATAAAACATGAGTATTTTCTAGATTAAACAGTCCAGTTTTTAAAAGCTCTTAAATTTTATTTAAAATTAAAATAAAAAGATTATGAAAAATGAAGAACACGAAAGAGAAGAAAAAAAATGAGTAAATAAAGATATATTTGAATACACTAGTAAGCGGGACCCATATTCATATGACATGAAGAGCCCCTCCATGCTCTCTCTTACCCGCGTGAGTTTGCTTTTAGAACAAAACAAGCGCGTGGGCAGCGCGTGATTTGATTTATATGATAAAGTTTAACAAATTGTAATATAAAAACCTCCTCCCCTTATATGTTTATTATTTCATCCCTATTTTCTAATTTATTTTGCAAATAGACTCCGTCTATATTTTCTATATAAATATAGACGGTCTATTTTAAGATTAATTAAAAAATCATTGATCTATGATTCTATTTGCTCATCTATTTTTCTAATTTGAGATTCAAAATTTTAAAATCTAAAATTTTCGTATTTTCAAGGTGGTTAACAATATACCTTATCAATCTCATTGTGAAATTTATGAACTTTCGTTTAAAATTATGTGTGTGTTAGAGCAAGCTCAACAGCTACTCTAAAACAATCTCTATAATAGAGTACCAAATTTCAAAAACTCTATAATTATTTAGACTCCATCCAACAGTTGCTCTATTTTACCATTCCATAAATTTATTGCCATAAATAATAATAGTTACACTTAATTTTATTTGATACTCCCAAGAGTACACAATTAGCGCATGTTTGTCTAGGCTTATTTCTTACTAATCTGAACTGATTTAAAGTGAAATTTATATATTGAAAAATAGAATCAAAATGTCTAAATTCAATTCAATTTGATCAAATTATATTTTACTGAACTAAATTGAATTGAAGTGAAATTTATGTATAGAAAAATAGAATCAGAATTTCTAAATTTGCTTGAATTTGATCAAATTATATTTTACTGTACTGAATTGAATTAGAATGAAGTTAATTTTATTTTTGGAATTTAATTGAATTATATTTTCTGGCAAACATGGCTTTAATTTTATAGCAAATTTATGTTTTCAATATTTTTATGTGTGTGAAGATGTGAATGATTAAGAAAGTATAGGATTAAAAAGGAAGGAAAAAGTAAGAATCAATGGTAGCATTCAATTTTGGAGTATGAAAGAAGAGTAGCCCATATGCCCTTTCATTCTTCCAATTTTACCATATCTCTATTTTAGAGCATGAGATAGAGCATCTGTTGGAAGGAAAAATATAGTCAAAAATGGCAAATCTAGATAAAAACTCTATTATAAAGTAACTGTTGGGCATGCTCTTAGGTAATATTAAAAGTGATTAGTGACAAAGTTGGAAGGTAATGATTGGTGAGAAAGTAAAGTCAGGATGTCGCACTTCCTTCCTCCTTTTTAAATCATGTCCGGTTCACCTTAATTCAATTAGTTTTACCAGTTAGCAGTTCCAAACAGTTCAAACAGTTTCAAGTAACTCAAGCAGTTTTAACAGTTTTATCATTTGACTTCATCTGACTTGTATTTTTTGAAAACAGACATAATATTTTTTGAAATTTAAGTATTAAAGAGATTATTTTAATTGTTGTCAATAAAAAAATATTATTTATTTTAATTTATTTATTTACATTTAAACCATATGCGAACATTCATCCATGAATGATAAAATAATCCAAACTGCTCAAAACAGTTTCAAGCAGTTTAAGCATGTCCAAACAGGTCAAGTAGGTTCAAACGGTTCAAACACATCAAGTAATTCTAACAGTTAGCGGACAGTCAAGCAGTCCAACTGGACCGACCTTATTTCTTGGCCTCTACGGCTCTGAGTATATGGTCAGCCTTACCTGTCAAAAGTCCCAATATGTAGTCTCCTCCAACATTATTCTACATGTTGAAGAGATGAGTTGTTAGATGAATTTGCCAGCATACCAACTTCAGAAAATACTTGTTTTACCGGACTGCAGGAACTAAACACAATTTGCTTTGTGTATGCTACTTTTTATTAGATGCTGATCAATGATTAACTGAGAAGACAGCAAGTTTCTTCAGGGCAGTATAGTCATTTCAGTAGCTAACACCTGCATTAAAATAAAAGCATGCAACCTTACTTTAAAGACAACCTTGTTGTACATAGCATCTGTAACAGGAGAAAAACAGCACACCATCATTTCAAAGTACAGAGAAGCAGAGAAAAGTAAAAGAGAAGATAAAGCAGATTAGGCCAACAAGTAGGAGAGCAGAGGAAACTAAAGCATCAGGTATTATATCTTCATGTCAACACCCAAACAAGCGCTGGATGAGTCTCAACTGACTAAGATGAAGAATTCAGGAGTCATGATGAGTTTGGTGGATGAGAAGGAGGAGGAGATGGCAATGACAGCACTGTCGGCTTTCCGGGCCAAGGAGGAGGAGATTGAGAAGAAGAAAGCTGAGATGAGGGAGAGGGTTCAGACTCAGCTAGGCCGGGTTGAAGAAGAGAGCAAGAAACTGGCTGAAATTCGCGAGGTAGGATCACTTTTTACTCCAACAACTTAAACTGGATGCATTAGTACGTACTTACTACTTGCTTTCTTGTATCTTGAAATCTACTAGGAGCTTGAAGCTCTTGCGGATCCAACAAGGAAAGAAGTAGCTCTGATCCGGAAGAGGGTTGATTTGATAAACAGAGATCTGAAAACAATTGGACAGACTTGCCAGAAAAAGGTGATTAGTAAACACTTTCTCGTCCCCAAAAATTGGAGCCTTGGTTTGTAATCCTGATGACGCTTTTCGAATGTTCAGGAAAAGGAATATAAAGAGTCTGTGGAGGCTTTCAATGAGAAGAACAGAGAAAAAGCTCAGCTCATCAGCAAATTAATGGAGGTAAGAATAACACTGCTCTGCCTTTCATCTCCAGTATATATATATGCATTGGATTCATATATATTCATTCATTATTTCGATCCTTGGGTAGTTGGTGAGTGAAAGTGAGAGACTGAGAATGAAGAAGCTGGAGGAACTGAGCAAGAACATGGATTCCCTACTGTAGAATCACATCTACTTAATGTGCGTTTGGATTTTTGCGTGTATTCACTTAGATTTGTGTTGTGATCATTTTTTTGTTTGATTATCTATCCATCCGAGGATTTTTCGCAGCTTGATTATTAATTTTGACAATATTTGTACTCACTTAATTTGTAAATGTGTTAATACGTTTGGTTTTGAAAGAGGCGTCCAGCTTCTTGGTTCCTGTAATGCAATGCAGATTCTCTCTGGCTATATTAATTAAGAGTGAGATGATAAAATTGAAAATCGAAATTAATTTGTTTGCCAGAGGTAATATTGTACATTGGCAGAGTACGAAAATTATATTTTTTTTTTTTGAAAAGAAAATTGTATATCATGCTCAAGGTACTGGAAAACGTCCAGCAACGTTTGACAAGAGGAACTGTGGAGTATAACTCCACTCTACATAATCCGAACTATTATTTTTCCCTAGGCTAGCTACCAGATGAGCATCCGTATTTTCGTTTCTTGGTATCCAGCATGGCAAATTAAGGCCTTGTTGCACAAATTCTGCTCGAATCTCCTCAGTGATTGAGTGGCATAATTCTGGGGCATCCAGGTCTCCATGTATGATCTGCACTAGGCTCAACGAGTCTCCCATAATAGCTACGTCGGTCCATTGGAGATATACCGCCACTCTCAGTGCTTCTCTCAATGCTTCTGCTTCCGCGAACATGAGGTCTCTTACATCCATTATCTTTCTGCTCACAGCCCGTACAAAAGACCCATCCGCAGCCACTGCCACTACCCCCAATCCTGCGCAGTCCCTTGCAATACCAGCATCAAACAGAATCTTTCTTCCCACATCTGGCTGTCTTAATAAGTTACCTGTAGAAAGGACTTCTGAAACTCTCTCAGGCCAAGCATTTGCATCAGCAAAGGATATCAAGGTTGAACGGATTGATGCAGCCAGTAAACTGGAGTCGATGCTCTTGTCTTGAAACAACTTCGTATTTCTCTGGAACCACACCCCATCGCAGACCATTGCCATTAATTCTCTCATCTTATCATCGTTGTCGATCAGCAATTGTCTGAACCATCCATCACCTCTTGCTCTTTCACTCTCCAGTATCTTATGCTGTAGACCTAGAGCTCGCCATACTTCTTTTACATATTCGCATTCAAAGAACAAGTGCCTTGTCGTCCCATCCTCGGTATCACAGAGCTGACACTTCAACGGGACTTGTACCTTCCTATACCTAAGGTTCTCAGATATATTTGTTTGCCGTGCAAGGTTAATGTATCTGATCCTCGCTGTCTGATTCATTTATTTATTATCAGGATCGCAAATCTTTTTTAAATCACTTTGAACTAATTTTAATGATTATATTGCAGGATGAGCGAGAGGTGTTTGCCGTGCAAGGTTAATATATCTGATCCTCGCTGTCTGATTCATTTATTTATTATCAGGATCGCAATTCTTTTTTAAATCACTTTGAACTAATTTTAATGATTATATTGCAGAATGAGCGAGAGGTGTGAGAATTTTGATTATCCAAACGTTACTTTGTCATCAAAGCATGCATGCGATTTTTTTTAGAAAAATATATCTTGAGATCAAACGTATATATACACGATACTAATAATAGTAAATCGAAATATGATAGGAGAGTGACGGTCGGCGATCGAAATATAATGTTCATAACATTGAACAAAACATACATGGCATAGCAATAATATTCTTTAAATATACTAAAAATGCCATCCATCATACATATGTCTTTATTAAATAATATCTAGATATTCAGTATAGCAGTAATATAGAAATTCTACATTCTTACCATAATGTTAGTAAACTTTCAAAATATATAATACTCTAAATGGAATAAATTACTATTATACTTCCTAAATGGAACTAGAATAGTTATTGTTCCGGTAAATAAATTAATTAATAAAAAACATTTAAAAGGATGAAATTACGTAGTTTTGACTAAAACCACCACATAATCACCGCAAGTTCACCATATTCCGGCGCCTATCATCTTTATATATTCTTTTTTTGTTCCTTTTAATACAACTCATATATTCCGTCTTCTATTTTTACAAATACAACTCATCCCACCTATAAAATCCGAATTTACACGCTAATTTACACGGTAATTTCAGTCCATCATGCTAATTAACACGTTTGGAAAAGGAAAACATTCGATATATGAAATATGCATGAAAATATTATGTTTCAATAATAATAACAAAAATATATATAATACAGAATAATAATAGAACAATATGTATACTTTTGTGTGATAAATACCAGAAATACTTTTCCATCCATTATAAACAATCATATATTTGTATTGAATAATCATGTTGTGTTTTGTAATTTGCCCATAGTTTTTAGTTTACCATATTTTCCATTAATATATTGGGGCTTAAATTTCCACCACATTAATATCTGTACTTAATATATCGCCACATATGTTTTCCTTTTTCTCTAAGCTATGTTGCATATTCAGCCGTATGTATTCAATGTTTTTCTTCTTTTTCTCTGGATGCTATGTTACATATTCAGCCCGTATCCGTATATGCATATTTTTATTTTCTTCAAATATTTTAATTTATATATGGTATTAATATGTCGTAATGTCGCCAATTACATTGCTATGTTTCACCCTTCTATATTAACACCAATTACACACGCAAATACAACTCATTCCAAATCCTATTATATCGTATACTATCATGTATAAAAATTGTATAAGATCTCCCCTTACTTTCACCTATAAAATCATATACATTTCAGCCTTACGATATATTGTGTTGAGTGATTCTTAGACCAAACGGTATATTAGACCAGCTAAATTCTATCGCCATAGGGTTTTAGGTCCGATGCATTTGGATGGCATCCTGAAGCGGTGAAAAATTGGATGGATGATTAGCGATCGGTGATAAAGAATCATTATGGATTGGTTTCTACAACTTTCCTGTTGATGTTCATAGGATGTTTTTATGCTAGCGATCCACCGCCGGCAACACCCATCGCGAAGGTGAAGAGAGGTTGGTTCAGATTCGTTATAACATTGGAAACTCTAGGACTTTTAACGGCGATCAGGCGTGTTACCTTACATGTTCTACAATATTCAGTGTTTGTAAATGAGCCAATTCATTAATTTAGAATTCACACCAGATTTGGATGAGAATAGAGTTCATATCATTTACGGGATCTCCACATAGCTCTTCCGGGCTTTGGTACCATATATTCAATGAACAAAACTGAATCAGAATCTGGGTTCATAGAAACTACCTCGAGACCAAACAAGTTGAGAATCCGTCTCAACTTGCCACTATTACTGATGTTGCAATTGTAATTGACCTAATTAAGAAAATATTGGAGACTTTTTACAAATAAAAAAGGAAAATATTTGAGACTTACAGAAACACAATTTTGGAATGATGTTTAATACGAGCAGAATAAAAGACGTATGGATTTAAAGTTATACATATAATACTTTTCTCCTATGAACATACAAAAAAGTTTTTTTTCCGTGAAATATACAAAAAAATTGATTTATTCATTTGTTAGCTTCCTACCGTTAGTTCGCAAATTCTTTATGAAAGTTCAATTCAATAATATGCGGAGTACATTTGAAGATAAATGATGTTTTAATGAAAGAAAGTTTTATCACGCATCATCAGAATATATTTGTAATCAAAACTTTGTAATATATTTGATGGGGATTTTGAAATATTTTAACATATATATGAATTTTTTAAAATATATTTCAAATATGGAATATATTTAATGGAGATTTCGGAATATTTTGACATATATAACTTTTTAACTAATATATAATAATGTAATAAAAATTATAATCAATTACAATTTTTCTGACTATTATATTTTCTTTTTTGAAGAATGTGATATTTTTATATCTAATTGTGTAAATAGAACATTTATAAAATAATTGTTTAAACAATAAATATCTTGAAAATAAAATGAGATACACTCGTGTGAGTCGGTCTAATAATAAGGCAATGGCTTTATTTTTCATATTTTGGAGATTTCAGTTTTCTTATTTAGAAATATAGAAATTCTATAAAAAAATATTTTTCTTTATAATTTGAATTATTATGAAATGTTTTTATCAAATTATCATATTAAAATTATAAATTTCAATTTAATTTTTGTTAATTATCATCAAAATTTTACCTTAAACTTAGTTCATCCACATCTTCAAAAAGTTATTTAATAAGTAATCAGATATACCGTGCAACGCACGGTAAAATAACGCTAGTTTAAGATAGAGTTTTTTGCCTGAGTAACCTTATTTTTGAAATTAAATCTTGCAAAAATAATTTCAAAAGTAATACTGCTACTTATACGTTGGGGTTATATTATAAATTACAAGAATTATTGGACAAATCTTAAATAGAATTATACCCTTAAATACGTGTATATTGTAATTAGGAGGAGTTTAAATATGGTAAAGGAAACACGGCTTTAACTTCAGAACATTGGCGAGTGATGATTAATCAAAACGCAGGCTATGGACTTGTTTGGGAACTAGATGTTAACTGTTAGCAGATTGTACTAACTGTTAGTTGTTAACTGTTAGCGGATTGCATTAATTGTTTTGACTAGTTGTTGCAGATGAGTGTTTGGTAAAATATAAAAAGCGGATAGATGTTTTATTGTGTTAAATGACGGAAAAGGACACAATTTAATATAATTTATCATTTTCATTTTAGTGTGTGATTTCTTATTTTGAAACATAGAAAAATCTATAATACTTGTAGTTTTATTATATATTTAATTTATTGTGGTGATAATTATAATTTATTTAAAAAAAGTTTATAGTTTAGTTAGTCTCTGATCTCTTATTAATTATGTAAAAATATATCTAATACTTGTATTTTTATTTATTTGATGTGTTTTTTATTAATAATAAAAATAATTCAAATTCTGTACATGATATGATTAAAAGAATAAAAAAAATGCATAGAAAATATTTTTCAATGATAAAAATGAATCTTTTAATTTATAACACTTAAAAGAAGAAAACAAAAATTTGTCATAGAAAAATGTTTAAAGGATAAAGATAAATCTTTTTATTTATAAATAATGATTAAAGGTAAAAATGAATTATACTTGAGTAATATGTTTAACTGGGTGAAAAGGAAGTAATTCGTTTAGTTTAAATGTTAAAAGAATATTGTTCCGTTCAGTGATTTTGTTAATCTTCGGCGATTACGAAAATTTGGAAAGGATAAAAATGAGATTGAAGGTATAAACGCTCCTCCTTCTAGCGTTTTGAAAATCAACGTTTTTTTGAAAACAGCTCAATGAAAAACGCTTTTCACGAAACAAAGTTAATAGAGGTTTGACTAGTCAAAATCTATTTTTGACAAAAAATACAAAACGCTACTTCCTTGCGTTTTATTTATAAAATATTTAATAACGGTGGCGGCGTACAAAAGATTAATAATTATCAATTATTTAGTATCATTGTTATATGCTAATTCAATATATATAGTAAAGTATAAAAGATAATGTATCAACCTAATTAAGCGATTCTCTTTTTTAGGATGTTAATTTTAAATACAGCATAGTTTCAAGTTCCACAAAGAAAACAGGCGTTAAATAGTTGTATATTCTGTTCTGTGCTTGATATGTGTGTATATATATGGAATGTAAATATGATAGAATATTTGTGAAAATAGTTAGTGTGATGTAGTTTCCTAAAATAGAGTCAATAGTTATATGCATAAACTCCTAGTCGACATTGAGTCAATCGACGAAGAGGAGATGGGGGACTTTCGCGCAAAGAGTGATGAGATCGAGAGGAAGAAGGCTGAGATGAAGGAGAAAATTCAGGCTCAGCTAAGCCGAGTTAATGAAGAAACCAAGAAACTCGCCGGACTCAACAAGGTACGTATAGTTCAATTTAATTTGCTGTATTCATATATATATATATATATATATATGATGTGAAACTTGACTTTACTTGTTGAATAATAAATCTATACATGAGCAGGAGCTTGAAGTTCATGTGGAACATGCAGATCCAACCAAAAAAGCTGTTTCTTCCCTTCGGAAGAAGATTGATTCGGTTGATAAAGATTTGAGAAAACTTGGACGGACTTGCAATAAAAAGGTGACCAAATTTCTCACTCTGATTCAATTTTTCGATTGATTTAATTTCACTTTCTTTCAACTAGAAATTAATAAGCTCATAGAACATGGTACAATTTGATAATGTTAAATTTGCAGGAAAGGGAATATAAAGAGGCTAAGGAAGCTTTCAATCACAAAACCACTCAAAAGGCTGAGCTCATGGACAGTTTATTTGCTGTAATAATAACTCTTCTTTCATTTGCATATATAGCACTTAGCCTATACATTGAATTTACACGTTTCTACTCTGATTGTGCAGTTGGTGAGCGAAAGTGAAAGAGTACAAATGATGAAGCTGGAGGAATTGAGCAAGAACATGGATTCCCTAGTACTCTGAAATTGGATAACAATTTCAAGTTTTTGTTTACTCTACTTAGATTTGTTTTCTGCTTAGGTTTGTGGAATTTTCAAGCAATAAATTTGTCCAGCTTCTTTATGTATGTCATCTTGGCTTTCTAATTCTAAATCCATTAGTAATGATTCTCTCAAACATGCATGGTAACCAAACACTCATCATGCTATACAATATGTAAACTAATCCTGTCATTGCTACACCAGCACACTATGCGGTGGTATATATGTATAATACATTATTTTTTAGTTAGGTTCAATTTTGAAACGATTAAGCTAAAGTAGAACATGGTTGGAATTAAGCGTATCTTTTTATCTCGATAGAGAACACATTTTTTTTTTTTAATTACCACCAATGAAGGTGGGGAATTTATAGGCACCCCAAGCCAAAATAAAAACTGACGCAGCTGAAACTCATTAGTTATCCTCTGGATCTAGAAACTCATATACATTGAGCTTGTTGTAAGCAAAAGCTGAAAGTCTCTCCTTCAAATCGTTCATAATACTAAAACTCATTGACTCCAATCCATAATCAGATGACTTGATACAAGTTGCACGAGGATGTCCCTTCCAATGAACAAGATACTTCCAACGCATACCACATTTGTGAGCTACTACTTATTTTGGTGGTTGGGTAGAACGTAGAATATTTATGACAAAGGAATCAACTTTAGTTCCTTATTATATATTCATTCATCATTCTCCTCCACTTTATAAAGAACTCGACCCGAGTTCTCCGCTTCACCATCCAGAGTTTTGGCAGCAATTTTATTAAATATGGGAACACGACACCATCTCCAAATCCAACTCCATACTTCATCTTCATATTTTCGTCCTTATCTCTCAAAGGAACAATGTCTTGATTGGAACCTGCATGGATATAAATTTCGTCATTCATATCTTCATAATGTTTTGAATTCTAATATTTGCTTAAGTCAGTATATTTGCTTAAGGCGTAAAGTATGAGATTAGATGGAGAGGTCTACAAACCTTTAGGGTATTTATATGGCTACAATCGGTAGATCACCAAGATATGTATTTATGGTATGAATACAACTCTTATGGGAATAGTAGTTGTATTACCATGTATAATAGAAGTATATTTCGGACATGATTGTGTTACCATGTTTAAGAGGATGTATATTCCTTGTAGAACATTCATTATACGCATTCCTTATAAGGATTATGATTGATGGACCTGTGGATCCACCTTCCGCGTATCTCAAGCCCACAATCCTTCTCGGGCCCTGGTCTGAGTATGAATGAGGCCCGAATACGAAACATGGACTTATCAGTAGCCCCAAGGTAGATCTTCAGAATATAGAATGCTCTGTCTCGAAGGTTAAAGGAGAGATACCTGTTCTCGAGGGAAGACCAATAATTCGAGGAGACTAACTCGGAGTGTTAAGCTCGAGAACTTTCCTCTCGGGCTTACCCTTCTGAATATCTAGTTTCAAGTTCTTTTGTATTCCATTAGGACACGTGGACGGTTGGATCTGAATCTGTCTTCTTGAATTCTGAGGGAATTGACACGTGGTCTTGATTCATTGTATCTTCTGGCGGTGAGGAGGACCAACCTTCCAGTTGCCTGTATCGTTTCGCGAGTCGAGGTAATTACTCCACTTAAATGCATGCTAATTACTGGTTATACAACCAAGTAATTTTTCTTGTGTTTATCATCAATTTTCATCCAAGTATTCTGCATTTCCATTTCTGCAAAAATTCTCAACCAAACTCTTGTCTTTTTTCATCATCTTCTTCTCATAACCTTTTCCCCCCCATTCTCTGTATTACCATGTCGTCAGCAAACTCTAGCATTCTCTCTGGTAATGGAGAGAATGTTCCCGTGGCTCGTGACTTGCGTACGCTATTCCTGGAAGTTGAGTCTGGGGAACTGATGGAGGTTACCATTGCTACACCGCTGCAGGCGGTAGCTGTAGTGGTAGATGACGGTGCCTTCGGATCAGAGCCCCAAGTTGATAAACAGGTTCCGCCCGCCTTAGGTGTGAATGATGTCACCAAGGTGGTCGATGAAAATACCCTGCAATTTTTGAAGCCATGCAGGTTGTCGTACCCCATCGAGGCTGATTTGAGGCTCGAGGACAAGACCACTCCCGTCAAAGATCTTGTGAGCCCCACTCGAGGGGTAGTATATGGCAGGTTCTTGCAACAGGGATTGAGTTTTCCCTTTCCCCCTGTGTTTTCACAGTTTCTTCAGCATCATCGGCTTCACCCTTGTCAGATTCACTCCAATGTGGTGGTGACAATGATGGCTTTCATTTCCTGGTGCTCCCGGAAGGACTATGAGCCAAGCCTGGATCTGTTTAGGAGCTTGTTCAAGCTGTTTTTTTTTCAAGGAGCGTGAGCACATAACCCTTACTCCTCGAAAGGGCAAGGTCTTCACTTTTCCTGACAATAGCGGCAAGTGGGAGGACATTCGGCTAACCTTTGATCGAACAAAATATGAGGTTCCTGACTAGAATCCAAAGCCGAAGGACGTTGTGCCTCTTGATGTCTTTGAGATGCCTGTTCATTTGAACGGCATCGTTGAGAAGCTCGTGAAGGAGAAGATTGTCTTCCAAGAGGGAGGATTTGTGCGGGGGGCTCATGGCTCGGTGTGGCAGTGGCCTGCTATCACCTATTCTTATCTGTTAGATGTTCCACGGTCCAAATCCACATCTAGCTTCCTAAAAAAGGATCGAGGTATTTCTGGGGACTGTACTCTCGAGTTTCGTATTCGCCTTTAACCCATTGAACCACGATTTGTGAGTCACTGAAGATTTCAAGGTCCTCCACCTCAAGGTCCTTTGCTAGCTTTAGCCTCGTAATGAGGGCTTCATATTCTGCTTCATTATTAGTGGCTCGAAAATCAAAATGGAGAACGTAAGGATGGTCCTTTCCCTCGGGGCTGGTGAGTAAGACTCCAGCACCGCTTCCCCCCGAGTTGGAGGATCCATCCACATATAGTTGCCATTTTACGGAGTTCGGAGTTGGGTTTGGTTTGTCGATCTCCACTGGTTCAACAGACTCTATTATGAAATCAGATAAGGCTTGGCCCTTGATGGCTGTCCGAGGTTTATATTGTATGTCATGTTCTCTCAACTCGATGGCCCACTTCATCATTCATCCCGAAGCGTCAGGTTTCTGAAGGATTTGCCTGATCGGGTAGTTGGTTAGGAGGACTATTGTATGTGCTTGGAAGTATGGTCTCAACCGCCGAGAAGCGTGGACGAGGGCTAATATCAAGCGCTCAAGAGGAGTATATCTGGTCTCAGGCCCTTGTAAGGCCCTACTTACATAATATATGGGATGTTGCGATCCCTCATTTTCCTTGACCAATACAGCGCTGATGACTAGCTGGGATGCAGATATATATAAGTAAAGAGACTCTCCTTTATCTGACTTTGACAATGTCGGAAGTTGCCGAAGATGGTTTTTAAGCTCTTGGAAAGCTTCTTCGCATTCATGCAACCACTCAAACTGGTTTGCCTTCTTAAGGATATTAAAGAAGGGTAGATGTTTTTCCGCTCCTTTGGATAGGAAATGGCTAAGGGATGCAAGGGACCCTGTCAGCTTCTGAACATCCTTGACGGTTTTGGAGGTTGCATATTTTGCAAAGCTTTTATCTTCTCGGGGTTTACTTCGATTCCTCGATTGGATACCATATACCCAAGGAATTTTCCCGCTCCCACGCCTATGGTACATTTAGCGGGGTTCAGCTTCAAGTTGGAGGCCCGTAACGTGTCGAAGGTTTCATTTAGATCTTCAAAGAAGGCATCATAGCTGCGGCTCTTTACTACCATGTCGTCCACATAAATCTCGAGGTTGCGCCCTATCTGAGATTTGATTAATTTTTCTACCAGTCGCTGGTAGGTAGCTCCGGCATTTTTCAATCCGAAAGGCATCATCTTGTAGCAGAAAGTTCCTCTGTCGGTTATAAAGGAGGTTTTTTCTTTATCTTGCTCTGCCATAGGGATCTGATGATATCCTTTAAAGGCATCAAAGAAGGCTAGTACTTGGTATCCCGCAATCGCTTCCACTAATCGGTCGATTGAGGGTAAGGGATAACTATCTTTAGGACAACAATCGTTCAGGTTGGTGAAGTCGATGCACATTTTCCACTTTCCATCTGGCTTCTTGACCATCACTGGGTTAGCTATCCATTCTTGGTACTGCACTTCTTCGATTATACGGGCTTTAAGTAACTTGTCTACCTCCTCTCCAATGGCTTCAACTCGATCCAGTGCAAAGATGCGTCATTTTTACTTAATGGGTTTTTGCGAGGGATTGATATTCAAGTAATGTTCCGCCAATTGAGGGGATACTCCCACCAAGTCGTTGGTGTCCCAGGAAAAAAACGTCTATGTACTGGTTGAGAAGATCTCGTAGTTTAGCTTTTATCCCGGGGGGTAGGAGATTTCCAACCTCAACGGTTCCTGATTCTCCGAGCTGCATCGGCTGGTTCTCCTTTTCTGGTTCTCGGATAGCTTGAATTGTGCATATTCGAGCTAATTGTTGATCACCTTGGATTGTGGCAATCCCTTTGTTGGTGGGGAACTTCATCACCAAATGGTGAGGGGACCAGATTGCCTTTACCTGGTACATCCTGGGCCTTCCAAGGATCATGTTGTACTGTGACCTGGAATCGATGACCGTAAAGGTGCAATGCAAGGTTAGACTCCGAGAACCGTCTCTCACATGCACTGGTAAAATAGTTTTTCCCAAAGGAATGACAGGATTGCCGGTAGATCCTGAGATTGGGCTTATGGGCGTGAGATTATTTTTGTCCAATCCCAGCTGTTCATAACAACTAGGAAACATGACTTCTACTTCACTTCCTCCATCTACCAAAACTCTTCTGATCATGTTATGGTTTATGTCAACCGTAATCACTAGGGGATCTGAATGGGGAATCCGATTAGGAACCGCATCTTCAGATGAAAAAGTAACAGTTCCATCTAAGCGAGATCTTTTACTCTCCAATTCCCAGGGAGAGGCTTCTTGCGCCGATCGATGCACTCCATTGATGCTCCTTCCTGCTCCCAAGTGGCTGGCGTGGCTTGTCTCGTCGTTGTTGATGCTTCTTACTCCTGTCAGGGCCGAGAAACGGATTCGTGTACTCCCACGAAGGTTTTCAGCCGGATCAGTCATGAGTTAGAAGGTCGTATAGATCAAGATTAGCCTGCGGATCCCACTGGGCGTGCCAAATTGATGGATGTCTACGATCGTGCTTGATCACAAACCCTGCTCACGAACTGATCTGCAAGACAAAGGCCACGGGTGTCCCGTGGATCGACACTCCGACGCTCAAGTCAGTATATTTGCTTAAGGCGTAAAGTATAAAGTATGAGATTAGATGGAGAGGTCTACCAAACCTTTAGGGTATTTATATGGCTACAATCCGTAGATCACCAAGATATGTATTTATGGTATGAATACAACTCTTATGGGAATAGAGGTTGTATTACCATGTATAATAGAAGTGTATTTCGGACATGGTTGTGTTACCATGTTTAGGATAGCTGTATTACCATCTTTGGGAAGATGTATATTCCTTGTAGAACATTCATAATATACGCATTCCTTATAAGGATTAGGATTGATGGACTGTTGGATCCACCCTCCGCGTATCCCGAGCCTACGACCCTTCTCGGGCCCTGTTCCGAGTATGAATGAGGCCCGAATACGAACCATGGACTTATCAGCAGACTCTTCTATCATGGTAGCGCTTGATTCTTTCCTTTACCTTGGTCTCGTGGATTGTAGCATTTGCTCTCTTCTCCTCTAGGAGGTCAAAGTCGAGACGAAGGTGTTCTTCGTTGGCCGTTCCATCTTCATCATCTGGTTGAGAAGTACAGACAGAGGGGACCCCAATCTCCATGGGGATGACCGCTTCGGACCCATATACTAAGTTATAAGGAGTCTCTCTTGTTGGTGTGGCTGGTGTGGTTCTATGGGTCTAGATCACGCTTGGTAGTTCTTTGATCCAGTTTCCTTTAGCTCCTTCGAGGCGCTTCTTGATACCACTTACCAAGGTACGATTCGTAACCTCTACTTGGCCATTAGCTTCTGGATGATATACCGAGGTGAGCTTCTGGTGTATGCCGTACTCCGTACACCATTTCTTGAAGGGGTCATTGGCAAATTGTGCTCCATTGTCGGTCACTATGTATCTCGGGATGCCATAGAGACACACGATATTCTTCCAGCAAAAGTTGATAACTGTCTTGCCAGTTATGTTGGTTAAGGCTTTAGCCTATACCCATTTTGATAAATAATCGATGGCCACTATGAGGTACTTGAAGTTACCAGGGGCCGTAGGAAAAGGTCCGATGAGATCTATGCCCCATCGGACAAATGCCCAGGATTTTTGGATGGTAATCATATTCTCCTGTGGCACGTGGAACATCTTAGCAAATCTCTGACACTGGTGACAAGAATTGATATATCTTTTGGCGTCTTGTAGCATTGTAGGCCAGAAATAACCCATTTGTAGGAGCTTTCGGGTGACGGTATATGTGGACCTTGGTGGCTACCATAGACTCCTTCATGTGTTTCTTGTATTAAGTGATCCGCGTCGAAAGGCCCAACACACTTGAGTAGGGGTTGGAGGTATCCTTTCTTGTATAGGATGTTGTTGTGGATGACATATTTTGGAGTTTTAACTCGGACCTTCCGTGCAAGGTGCTTGTCCTCGGGAAGGGTACATGTTTGGAGGTATTCAATGTAGGGATTCATCCATGTATCTGAGATGTCAACAACCATGATTCTACTCTCTTCGTAACTTCTCTTCGCCAGGGTTTCCATTAGCAATTCTTGAGAAGATCTTATGTTGAGGTCCGAGGAGGCAAGCTTGCTAAGTGTATCAGCCTTGTGGTTACTTTCTCGGGGGATATGATTCAGCATATAATGTCGGAATTGATTTAGGAGAGGTTTAACTATCTCGAGGTATTTCTGGAGACTGTACTCTCGGGTTTCGTATTCGCCTTTAACCTGTTGAACCATGAGCTGTGAGTCACTAAAGATTTCGAGGTCCTCGACCTCAAGGTCCTTTGCTAGTTTTAGCCCCGTAATGAGGGTTTCATATTCTGCTTCATTATTAGTGGCTCGAAAATCAAAATGGAGAACGTAAGGATGGTCCTTTCCCTCGGGGCTGGTGAGTAAGACTCCAGCACCGCTTCCCCCCGAGTTGGAGGATCCATCCACATATAGTAGCCATTTTTCGGAGTCCGGAGCTGGGTTTGGTTTGTCGATCTCCACTAGTTCAACAGACTCCATTATGAAATCAGATAAGGCTTGGCCCTTGATGGCTGTCCGAGGTTTATATTGTATGACATGTTCTCCCAACTTGATGGCCCACTTCATCATCCGTCCCGAAGCGTCGGGCTTCTGGAGGATTTGCCTGATCGGGTAGTTGGTTAGAAGGACTATTGTATGTGCTTGGAATTATGGTCTCAATCGTCGAGAAGCATGGACGAGGGCTAATATCAAGCGCTCGAGAGGAGTATATCTGGTCTCGGGCCCTTGCAAGGCCCTACTTACATAGTATATGGGATGTTGCGATCCCTCCTTTTCCTTGACCATTACAGCGCTGATGGCTAGCTGGGATGCAGATATATATAGGTAAAGAGTTTCCCCTTTATTTGGCTTTGACAGTGTCGGAAGTTGCCGAAGATGGTTCTTAATTTCTTGGAAAGCTTCCCCGCATTCATGCGACCACTCAAACTGGTTTGCCTTCTTAAGGATATTAAAGAAGGGTAGATGTTTTTCAGTTCCTTTGGATAGGAAACGGGTAAGGGCTGCAAGGGACCCTGTCAGCTTCTGCACGTCCTTGACGGTTTTTGGAGGTTGCATATTTTGCAAAGCCTCTATCTTCTCGGGATTTACTTCGATTCCTCGATTGGGTACCATATACCCCAAGAAATTTCCCGCTCCCACGCCTATGGTACATTTAGCGGGGTTCAGCTTCAAGTTGGAGGCCCGTAACGTGTCGAAGGTTTCCTTTAGATCTTCAAAGAAGGCATCGTAGCTGTGGCTCTTTACTACCATGTCGTCCACATAAATCTTGAGGTTGCGCCCTATCTGAGATTTGAATAATTTGTCTACCAGTCGCTGGTAAGTAGCTCCGGCATTTTTCAATCCGAAAGGCATCATCTTGTAGCAGAAAGTTCCTCTGTCGGTTATAAATGAGGTTTTTTCTTTATCTTGCTCTGCCATAGGGATCTAATGATATCCTTTAAAGGCATCAAAGTAGACTAGTACTTGGTATCCCGCAATTGCTTCAATTAATCAATCGATCGAGGGTAAGAGATAACTATCTTTAGGACAACAATCGTTCAGGTTGGTGAAGTCGATGCACATTCTCCACTTACCATCTGGCTTCTTGACCATTACTGGGTTAGCTATCCATTTTGGGTACTGCACTTCTTCGATTATACGGGCTTTAAATAACTTTTCTACCTACTCCCCAATGGCTTCAACTCGATCTAGTGCGAAGATACGTCGTTTCTGCTTAATGGGTTTTTGCAATGGATTGATATTCATAACGTTCCGCCAAGCGAGGGATACTCCCACCAAGTCGTTGGTGTCCCAGGAAAAGACATCTATGTACTGGTTGAGAAGATCTTGTAGTTTAGCCTTTATCTCGGGGGGTAGGAGAGTTCCAACCTCAACGGTTCCTGATTCTCCGAGCTGCATCGGCTCGGACTTGGAGTACTTGGCTGGTTCAAGATTCTCCTTTTCTGGTTCTCGGATAGCTTGAATTGTGCATATTCGAGCTAATTGTTGATCACCTCGGACCGTGGCAATCCCTTTGTTGGTGGGGAACTTAATCACCAAATGGTAAGGGGACTAGATTGCCTTTGCCTGGTACATCCAGGGCCTTCCAAGGATTATGTTGTATGGTGCCCTGGAATCGATGATCATAAAGGTGCAATGTAGGGTTATACTCTGATAACCGTCTCTCACTTGCACTGGTAAAATAGTTTTTCCTAAAGGAACGACAGGATTGCCAGTAAATCCTGAGATAGGGCTTGTGGGCGTGAGAATATTTTTGTCCAATCCCAGCTGTTCATAACAACTGAGAAACATGACTTCTACTTCACTTCCTCCATCCACCATAACTCTTCTGATCATGTTATGGTTTATGTCAACCTTAATCACTAGAGGATCTGAATGAGGAATTTGATTAGGAACCGCATCTTCAGATGAAAAAGTAACAGTTCCGTCTAAGCGAGATCTTTTGCTCTCCCACTCCCAGGGAGAGGCTTCTTGCGCCGATCGATGCACACCATTGATGCTCCTTCCTGCTGCCTGGTTGCTGGCGTGGCTTGTCTCGTCGTTGTTGATGCTTCTTACTCCTGTCGGGGCCGAGAAACGGATTTGTGTACTCCCACGAAGGTTTTCAGCCGGATCAGCCATGAGTTAGAAGGTCGTATAGATCAAGATTGGCCTGCGGGTCCCACCGGGCGTGCCAAATTGATGGATGTCTACGACCCACACTTGATCACGAACCCTTCTCACGAACTGATCTGCAAAACAAAGGCCCCGGGTGTCCCGGGTTTACCTAATCACGATCCAAATAAATAAATATTGTTACATATAGTCAGTTACAAAAGTACTGGGGGTTTGTTTCTTTGAGTTGTATCTAGGTGTTATTAACCCAACTCATAATAATCCTTTGAACTCCGAGCAATTTTGTGAATGAGTAAACAAATACACAAGCACAGTTTAGCCAAAAATAGGATTATTTGGTAGGGAAATAAGTCATAGACACCTTAAGATTAGCATTTTTACATAAACAGTGTTTCTGGCCTTAGGCCCTGTAGAAATCCTTGTGTTTGGTTCTTCATTTGCCTCTCATCATTGCTTCTCCTGGTGTTGTGTCCTTGTTACCCATTGAAGTCTCCTTCCAATGGGCCTTCTTCACCTAGTGTGGAAATAAAACAACAACAACATCATCTTATTCTAAGATTAGGTAAACATATCCTATCAAGTGCCAAACATGTAGCTTTTTTATTAAAATCTAAATAAGTTCTTAAAAATATAGAAAATAATTTACGCACTAGAATCAATATGTATAATTAGATTGAGACCCTTTCAATTCAGTTATCTTAACTTGATTTGGTTATTGGATGCATGGTTTTGTATTTTCAATGCGCCTACAGTTCAAATCAAGAGATTACGTATGCACTAGAGCACAAGCATATGTTACTCGGCACATTGTTTACGGTGTTTGTGGGATTTTTGCACGCACCCGTCGAGTAACGTGGTTACGAACTCGTAACCTTTCATTCGCCTACGACAGAGAAAAGTGACGACGTGTTTTTGTGGTTAAATAAGACATTTTCTGAAGCGCCGTAAATATGAAAGATGCAAGCGATATCATTTCTGTGTTCGCTAATAAACGTAGATGGGTGTGATATCGTAACCAGAGGCAAACAAATGTTGGAAAAATTATTTGCTCTTTCAAGTTGGGAAGTTTTGATCTAACGAGTTCGCGTATATTTGACGTTTAAAGGCGAAATACCCTAAGCGATATCACTTAGATATACTAAGACAGGCGTTAAAGTAAGCGAATTCGTCTGGAATCTCGTTAGACTTAGCGCAACGATTTCGTTAGTCACAACACTTTTTAATCATACGATAAACATACATTTGATTTAAAATAAAAATAAACTTAGATTCGATTAGTTTAACATTCGACAAGTAATATATTTTATTCGAAATACATCACACTCACATATAATTGTCACTTAAATTTAGGTCAAAATGCAAATGCATTAGATATGCAAATCATTAAAGTTATTCATCACTCATAAACAATTATCAAAAACAAACCTTGATTTTTTTTTTATAAATATCGAGATTATGAGTATTCGAGGGAGATATTTTTAGAATCAATCACAAGAGTAATCAAGGGAGATATTTTTAGAATCAATCACAATAGTATATTTGATTGATATTTTATAATAGAAGGCTTTTTTTAATCTTGAGAATGATCAACAATATATTAACTGTATATAAATAGTTTAACTGCATATATGAGTATAAAACTTGTAAGGGTGAATTTAGAATTGATATAAATATCTATTAAGATCTTTTTATGCCATTGCTTACATTATTTTTTTTCATGATCTATTAAGATTGTTTTTAAATTGAAATTTATTTTAAAGTTATTAGTTCGTTATTAAAATTCATTAGTTTATATACAATAATTTAAATTGGTATGTTTCCAAAAAAGCATGATATAATTATTACATAATTTTTAAAAAATAAGAATCCTAATCCTATTTTCTTTTAGGCACTATTTATTTTGCATTGATCTTGTCCGTTGATTGAATTATTTGATCTAATATCAATGGTTCATTACTTGCCTATATATATATGTGTGTGTGTGTGTGTGTGTGTGTGTGAACCTTATCACAATACTTCTCACAAATAGGCAAAATGAGCCGGGTCAACTCGGAAAAATGGCCCGGCCCGCGACCGGAATCGGTGACCCGGACTCGGATTTTTTACATTCTGGGCCAGGCCCCGGGTCACCATTTTTGTCCATTCCGGATTCCGGGCTGATCCGGGTCAACTCGGGAGCCCGGTTATATATCATAGATATGCAATTATCATACATAATTAATTTTGTTCTAGTTGTAAGACTTGTCATTTTGTAGTAAACAACCAGAGTTCAAATCTCACCAAAAACATTACTTTGATGTTTTGTTTTTAAAATAAATTTAACATCGTTATATATTTATTAATCATACAATCTATTAAAAAAAAGAAATATGGTCTAGCGGTGAGGAGATTGTCACACAATGGTCTATAGTTCAATTCTTAACAGAAACACTTTCTTTTTGTAAAAAAAGTGTAATAGAAGTTGTAACCTGGTCAACTGGTCCGATCCGGGTCAAACTCGGAATAATTCCGGACGGGGTCCGGTTCAAGAAACTGTCCAACCGGGCCGGGTTGACCCGGTTGTACAGCCCTACTCACAAATTTAAACCCCTCTATCTCTCTCGGGCGGAAAGGAACAGAACTCCTTGCCTCTCCTTCTTCAACGCTACTCCTTCAACGCCGCTGCTTCCTCCGCTCTCCGCCGCTCGTCCACATCTCCATCGGATCCCACCAAAGATGACATCGACTCCCCCGCACTCCCACCACGCTGCCGTGACTCAAGGCAGCCCGGCTCGTCCGCCGCCATCGCTTCGCCTTCCGGCACCGTCACGATTAGGGATAAGCAAAACCCGGTTGTACAGCCCTACTCACAAATTTAAACCCCTCTATCTCTCTCGGGCGGAAAGGAACATAACTCCTTGCCTCTCCTTCTTCAACGCTACTCCTTCAACGCCGCTGCTT
The DNA here is from genome assembly GCA_948330725.1 of Sherardia arvensis. Taxonomy (NCBI): domain Eukaryota; kingdom Viridiplantae; phylum Streptophyta; class Magnoliopsida; order Gentianales; family Rubiaceae; genus Sherardia; species Sherardia arvensis. The sequence goes on along the minus strand of OX415237.1, from coordinate 21,520,346 downwards.
CCTCCGCTCTCCGCCGCTCGTCCACATCTCCATCGGATCCCACCAAAGATGACATCGACTCCCCCGCACTCCCACCACGCTGCCGTGACTCAAGGCAGCCCGGCTCGTCCGCCGCCATCGCTTCGCCTTCCGGCACCGTCACGATTAGGGATAAGCAAAACCCTGGGATCCGATCACGGCGGGCTTGACCGAATGATTAAGATGCTTCAAAACGGGCTTGGCCGAGCGCGACGTTTCTGCCTTTAATCGCAGGTATTTAATCACTCCCTAATATTAGACCGTTTCCTCTTCTCGTGGGATTTTTTGTATTATCAATTGATAAAGTTTGGATTTTGATAGTAGATTTGTAATGGGTTCTTGCAGATTGCTTTCATGAGTTATTGATTTTTATTTGGGCTGCCGGAATAGAGCTCGGAACAGAGCTCATCGGGATTTTTTTCCCACTAGCGAAGTACTTTCGAGTTCGTAAGTACCTCTCGCAAGTGGGGAATTTTTTTTCAATGCTAAAGTGCTTACGAGTTCGTATGGCTATTCGCCAGGCATCGAAACTATTTGCAATATCGTAACCTATTTAAGGCGGTTTTTCAAAACGCCGTGCCCACCAAATCCACTTTTACGGCACAACGTAATAAGGCACTTGCAAAACGCCTTTTATGAGCCGATACAACCACCTAGTACCCTACCCCGTTGCACTAGTGATGAACAACACAAGATCAACATGTTTGTTATGTTGCAAATTTTGAAGATTAACAAAGGTTGATTGAGATTTGATGCATATCTCTTGTAAAACATTGCATGTCTTTCACGATGGCTAGTTGATATTCCTGGGACTGTATTATAATTTTATGGATCTCTTATCTGTAAAGGATAATTAGTTAAGAAGCTTCCTACTGAAGAAGCTTCCTACTGAACTAATTGGCATCAAGTTTAAACTTCAGGCTAATCTATGATGGTTTAGATCTTGTGCCTCCTCCTAAGAAGAGACTGATCCAAACTAAGGGGATAAAAACTTACAGCAGCCAACCTTCATGTCAAAAATCACTACAGTAAATTTCTATTCCCACACATTCAATTTATTTAGCAAGCTACTGAAATCCTGGTGGCAGAAGATTGTCACCTGCCTCTGAATAAACTCAATTGTCTGAACTTTTTTCTGGAGCCTTCTTCTGTTTCTCTCCAACCATATCTAGTAGACAGTATTGACCAGCAACTCAAATTTCTTCATCTGCTTCCTTTTGTAAACAAGAACCAGCCTCTTTTTAAACTCCCTCATATTTTGGACAATGTGTAGTGCTAACTTCTCATACATCTGTTTTGCAAAGGAGCATTGCACAAAAAAATGCTGAGGAGTTTCAGGTAAGTCCACATCACACATACAACAACAGTTCACCACCAATCTATGCATACCCAATGAATGGAGTCTATTGATAGTTGAGAGCCTTCCCTTCAACAACATCCATAAAAAGAAATTGTGTTTAGGAATCATCTTGGTGCACCAAATACAACTTGAGAGGTAGTCAATGTGATCATCACCTTTCAAGTAGTCATATACAGTAGTAATGCTAAAATGACCCTTGTGTTGTTGAAGCTTTTGTTGTTGAACCTTCATAGATGATGGTGAATTGTGCTCATCCATTGGCGTCTTAAGTGGCGAAGACTGTTGCGGCCTCAACATCGGCGTAAAATTATCCACAATAGTTTCGAAGCAAGCAATCGATGTTTTTAAGGTTGCTGGTGGATTCATAGGTGGTGGTGGCGGCGGATTATCGGATCCATCTGTAGTTGTGTGTCAAGGAGAGCATGAAGACTCCTTAAGGATTCCTTGATTTTAGCAATGTCTAACCGTACTTTGTAATGATAGACTCATGTCTGCTAGTGACCTCTTCCTAATCTTTCACCGTCATTGTTGAAACCTTGCTCTGGATACCAAAAATGATGCATGACTCGTGCGTTGATGAATAGGTTGATGAATGGGTTGTTGGAAAAAGAACTCATAACAAAATATATAATTAACCTTGGCAATCACACCTAGGGAAAATATGTATAAATATCCTTTGGCAATCACACTTCCGGGAAAACTGGGTTAAAACTCATACACTGAATTTTTATTAATGTCAAAATCTCTTCTCCTTTTTTCTGACAACGGTTACAATATATATATAGCTTTGAAAATAAAACAAAATAGGAAAAATAATGTCCTAATTCTATTCTAAAACTAAAAGTAAAAAACAAATATAATCTTTCCAAACTAAAAATCACTTTTCATGAATAGTTTTGAAAAATAGTTGTTTCCATTCTTTATCAAGAGGTCTTAGCCAATAGAAATGTATCAAAGCTGATCCCTTTGAGATAGTAAGCATGAAACCACTTGATCCAAAGTACATCCTTCTTGGTGTGTATGTCCCATAGTAAACTACATAGGGCTGCCCTATTCCAAATAGAAGGGTCTCCTCTCTCCTTGGATATACACAGAGTTTCCAAGGCAATTGGCACACCAGCTTTCTCTAAGCCTCTTCTCTATCCCACAGAAAATCCCTGCAAAGTTTAGCTATATCTTTATGGATGCTCTCTGGAATCCTTAATGCTCCAGCCTAGTAGGTGTTCAGACTAAGCAATTATGAGTTAATAAGATTGAGCTTCCCTGTCCGAGCTAAACTCTTAATGTTCAAAGCTTTCATATGAACAAGCACTTTATCCACTAATTGAGCACAGATGATTCTGTCCAAGCATAGAGGATAGGGGAATTCCAAACCTATTTAACTGGAAAAGTTCCTTTGGAATTTGCAGTTCAGCAGCCATCAAATATTGTTCCGGATCAGTGAATTTAGAGAAATACACCTGATAAGTCCATGGTTCGCACTCTGGGGTTTCGTTCAGACTCAGACCAGGACTCAAGAAGGGTCAGGGAAAACGTCACTCGTGCCCAGAAAAACGTCGCTGAAGTTTGAAAGAAGTGTAACTAAATATGAAAAAAGTGGCGTTGCTGCCTTGAAGCGTTAGTATAATACTGACAGAAGAAACCGTCGCTATAAACCGTCGCTAAGCCAACGGCTCCCATGCCTCCTTGAGCTGAATTTTGGGCTATAAATACCCCTCTTATCTCACCATTTTGAGGGACGGCCACCATGATGTAGAACCCCTAGATATTCATCTTCTTTTCCATTTCTTTGCTTTTAATTCTAGTAGATTTGTAGTTTGATTCCATGAACTTTAGTTTAGCTTATTTAAAACTCGAGAGCATTTTCACTTTTCCATTGAAATTTTGAGGTTTCTTCATGCTTGAACTGTGGGTTATGATTATCATTTGATTAACTTGAATTCTTGTGCATGAATGTTATTCAATCTTGCTCAATTTTTTACGGGCTTTGTGCTTTATATCAATTGCATGCTTCATAGTAATTAATTATGGTACTTTAGTTAGAGTAATATAGCATGGTGATGGTACTTAGTGTAATGGTAGTGTAACATCTAGTTGTTAGATTAATGATATAGAAAGGGTTGACTGATCACAAATTCTTCCCCTTGTTTGTGTGATTGTAGTTAACGAATGCCATGATAAATAAAAGTTGCTAGACTTGAGACTCTTATGAATATGAATGATGAGCCATTCAGGTGTGTAAGTTGTGATTCAACGCTTTCGTTGATTTACCTTATGTGTGATTGTGCAATAGGGTCAAGGTTTCTCTCTAGCGTATGATTGTTTGATAAGTCCATGGTGCGTATTCTCGGACCTCGTTCTGTCTCAGACTAGGGCCCGAGAAGGGTCGTGGGCTCGAGTTACGCGGAGGATGGATCTATGGGTCCATCAATCCAAATCCTTATAAGGAATGCGTATATTCTGGATGTCCTACAAGGAATACACTTCCTCCTAAACATGGTAATACAACCATGACAGAAATACACTTCTTCTATATATGGTAATAAAACTGTTATCTCCATAAGAGTACTATTCATACCATAATTACATATATTGGCGATCTACAGATTGTAGCATATAAATACCAAAGACTTGGTAGACCTTTTCTATCTCATAACTCATACAATACGCCTTACGCACATACTAACTTAAGCGTTGGAGTGTCTACCCCCGGGACACCCGGGGCCTTGTTTTGCAGATCAGTTCGTGAGCCAAGTTCATCATCAAGCGCGGGAGCCACACATTCATCAAGTGGCTCACCCGGTGGGACACTACGAGTTAATTGACAACGTCGCCGAACTTTGTCTCAGATCTGATCGTGTTTGTTTGCTCAACAAACCAGCTACATCATGTCGGAAGCCAACAACCCCAAAAGGAGCGCCCGACAAGGAAGGGGCCCAGGAGAAAACCCCGATGGTGAACAAGCCTCTCAAGGACGTGGACGTGGACACGGTCGAGGAAGAGGCGGATCTCAGTCACGTTCTGTATCGGAACCGCCATCAGGCTCTACCGTAGGTGCCGAAAACTCCTACGTTCCGAACACCTCCGGTCCAAACCCTACCACGTCCACCGACCTCCGGTCCAAACCCTACTGCGTCTGGAGCACCGACCTCCGGTCCAAACCCTACTGCGTCTGGAGCACTGACCTCCGGTCCAAACCCTACTTTGTCGGGAGCACCGGTCTTCGGTCCAAACCCTACTACGTCCGGAGCACCTACCTTCGGTCTGAATCCTACCGTGTCTGGAGCACCAAACTCGGGCCCTGGACCGTCCAACGGTCGATCAAACCGAAGAGTCTCGATTCAGACTGACATGAGTTATAGTGAACGAAGGAGATGCACAAATCGTCGAGAATGAGTTCGGATACAGCAGAGCCGACTCGATTCTTACCGAGGATGAGAGGAGGTTGAGAGATGATCAAATTCTCGAACAGAGGCGCGAGGAAGAGTTAAGAAGGAGACGCCAAGCCGCGGCTTCAAATCGTACCTCGGGCCCTTTAGGTTCTCAACCTCCGATCTTGAACAGCCTCGCACAAACCCCGCCTTGGATCATCCCTCAAGCGAGATTTCGGAAGATGTCCGAACTCTGATGAGGAACTTACAAGCCCAGTATCCCGCTTTTGTAGCGTTGCTGAACCCTAATCAGCACCCCCGCGCTCAGATGCATGACACCCCGGGCCGGATGTCAATCCCAGAGACCCCGCTCCAAGGAGCTAGAAATACACCGCTCTCAAATCCTGCTCAAGAGCAGAGATTTTTGGACGACATAGCTCGGAGTCTGCCCCCGTATGTTAGTCAACACAGCTTCCACCACCTCCAGACCCAATAAACTACCGTAACGACGGTCTAAACCTAAGTAGGGAGGAGGTACAAAGAATGCGCATTCAAAGCGTTCAAGAGGAACTAAGGCAACAAAGGAGAGAGCGAACCCAGAACGATTAAGAATCAAACCCCTTCCGAACTGAGAACCAGGAAGGGACATATCAAACTCGGGGAAAATATAAAATTGATCGGGAGTTAGATCGCATCCTTGGACCTAGAGGACAAACTGCTCATTCTCCATTCTCGCGACACATCGCAAACCTTCCTTTTGAAAGTACCAAGAAGGTCGTGGAAAACCTTCCCACCTATCATGGTACTAGCGATCCCCGAGTATACCTAGCGTTCTTTTTCAAAACCATGGAGACCAGAAATTTCCACGAGCTGGAAATATGCAAGATTATTCCCAGCTATCTCCGAGGGAAAGTACAAACGTGGTTCAATCAGAAGGCGTCCGAGAGTATGTTTGACTATAGGGATTCGCTGAATTCTTCTCTTGGCGTTCTTCCAAAAGAAAATATTCACCGAATCTTTAGGTGACCCGGGATACGTTCCCCGCCGAGAAGGAGAAACTGTGGAAGAACACTACCATAGATACATGGATCTAGCGACCGAATGCTACGATCGGAATGAACTCCTCCTTATCAACATGTACCGCATGAATGTTGATGATGATGCCTTAAGGATGAAGCTGGCCACCAAGAACGTACTACCATCCAGCACCTTCAAGCCATCATGGAGAAGTATGCCAGTAAGATGAACGCGGTGACTGGCAAGCATGAACGTGATCTGCATGCAGACAGTAAGGTTAAAGAACCTCGACTGAAGACACCAAAGGTGGGAAAAACCGAAAGCCCTTCCAACCCTACCTTCGAGTCCTTCACTCCTCTCATTCGATCTCGGGCCGAAATCCTGTCCATTCATAAGCACATCCTCAAGGATCCACCTGCCATGAAGGAATCAGCCGAAAGGTAGCGGTCTCCAAAATACTGCCAATACCACCGGGATCGAGGCCATGATACAGAGGAGTGCTTCCAGTTGAAAAACGCGAAAGAGAAATTGATCCGTTAGGGGATCGTTCATCAAGCTGCTCCCTCGCTAGCTGGAGACAACCAAGGTGCCCAACGGAGAAATGGGGGAATACCTTGGCAAAAGAAGATGGACGGGACTAGTAATAACAATAACAATAACCATCACAACAAAGGGAATGGAGGGAATAACCCTCAAGATCCTCCTCCGCCGCAGCCGAATGGATCCGACAGAGTTATCAACGACATTAACAGCTACACGGGCGAAAAACTTCTCTCACCAAGCTGAAGGCCAGTGTTTGGGCCATCCCTCACACGGAGCCAATCAATAAGAGACTTCACCCCGAGGAGACAATTACATTCTCGAACGAGGACGCCGTACCCAACCATGTGCCTCATTCTAACCCTCTTATCATCTCAGCGACAATCTATGACTTCCTAGTGAAAAGAGTCTTCGTGGATGATGGAAGTGGAGTAGAGGTAATGTTCTATGACTGCTTCGAGAAGCTAGGTTTTTCGAAGGACGACCTCAAACTTGTGGGCCCGATCTCGGGGTTCACAGGAAACCCAGTCATACCCCTGGGAGAGATCACACTCCCAGTCCATGTGACAGACGAACCGAAAAGCCTTACTCTCTACTGCATGTTTGTGGTGGTTGACACGGTCACCCCATTCAATGTCATCCTCGGAAGACCTTGGATGTGCTAAGCCAAGGCCGTATGGTCTTCTTACCACCTCGTACTAAAGTTTCCAACAACTCGAGGAGTAGCGTCTATAAGGGGAGACCAAGGAGTGGCACACTCATGCATGATCACAGCCATCCGAGACGCTAGGAGATGGAGTTATGTCTCGGCCATCAACACTATCTTAGGGGACCTGTGGCAAGATCCTACACTCGAAAAACCCCTAGTGTTCCACTTTGAGGCCGAGGCATATGAAGAGATGACCTCGATATGGCACAAACGACGCCACCAAACCTTCAAGGTGGGGCAACTGGTAATGCTAGTAGGTCCGTGGTGCACAAGAAAGTTGGATGGAGCGCTGGAGTCAAGGCCCAAGGGACCATACAAAATCTTCAAAGTCCAATCTGGCAGATTCTACTTCTTACAGACTTGCAAAGGAGAACACCTGGATCCAGTAATAATGACGCCCTTCTTACGCAGGTACCTCAGAGCTAAAACCAAGTAGACCTTCTCCGAATAAGGAGAAACTACTTCTATAAGGCCTACGAGCCAAACTTCTTTCCCTGTATCTTTTTATTTTTCACCCGTGCGCAACACTCGAGGATGTCTTTATACTTTTTCCGAGCTACGAGCCCGAAGAATGCTGTTATTTTTCCTATATCTATGTTATTTTATTTTTAAGCAGTCACCATCCCTCTAAAATAAAGAGACATTATGCCTTACAAAGAATAAGCAGGACTGCTGCCTAAGTTAATACGCTTCTAATGAGCGTGTGATTGATGCTTATCTAATATAGGCTGCTCGTACTATATGTTCGAAGCCACAATCACCTTAGGTTAAAATAAAATAAACCCAAGTTAGTGTTATTCTAATAAGCATACGATCGAGGCCTATGTAATATAGGTTATTCAGACTCACAAAGTTTGATTCTCAATCCCCTTGAGCCTTTCCGGAGATGGTGTACCTACAAGGTGCATAATTGATGCTTATCCAATATAAGCTAAGTTTGGCTCTAATAGCCTAATAATCAATCTTCTCGAGGATCAAAAAATAAAGTCTTTACGAAGGCAAAAAATAAAAGTGTTATTACACTATGATGTTATTACATCGAAATACTTCCTATCCATCAAATAGGTTCCTGAAGGTTGAGGTACGTTCTCAACCATGAGAGGAAGTAGAGGTACGTCCTCGACCCCTTCGGAGGTTACGACCCCAGTTACATTCCTCTGCTATCCGCATTAAATTGGAGGATATAAGAGACTCCCCTCTCCCTGCTATGGGAGCAGATTGAGAAGAAAGACCTATTATGCCTCGGCCCCTGGGAAGTCCTTGTCCTACTATCTGCCTCGAGCTCGAAGTGGGGGATTACACCTCTCTTCCCCTTCCACGCAAGATCCCTACAGAAGGGTTAGGTGCTCTTCGAGATCTACCACCTTGGATATGATGCCTCATTATTTGCCTTGAGCTCGAGGCTGAGGAAGATTCACCCCTGTCCTTCCATGATGATGGCATTGGATGAGTGATAAACACACCCTGGGCCTCCAGTTCTTTTAGTTGGATCCTATAAGCATCTAACTCGGTCTCACACTGCCTCAACTCTTCAATAATGACTGTTCTCGTATGATTAACGTTATAAGATTCGTTTTGAAGGGCAGAGATACAGATATCTTAATTATGGCCCTCACCTCTGGCTTCCTTCAAGCTACTCATGGCTTTCTTCAACTCCTGATCAAAATCTTTATTTGCTGCCAGAATCTTCCCATTGACAGCTTGAAGATCGTTTTATTTCTCTTGGAGATCATCTAGTTGCCTCCTCAACTCGGTCCTCCGATCCAAGCAAACCTTTTGCTGACGGCGAAGAGAATCCCTCTCCTCTTGCCTCTTGGGACTGGCTATGAAGTACTTGCAAGAAATCTTTCTCATCCGTGAGACTCTCATGATCTTGGGAAAGAACCTCATATTTATTTTGCAAGTCAGCACAAGAGGCAGTACAACACTGGAGATGAAAAAGACGAAGAAGAATCAATTTCATGAAGAATATGCTGTCTAAAGGTACAAAAAGGCCGAAAAAAAGACAGTGAGATTATCTCCTAAGTAAGAGTTAAGGCTCTAAGGAGTTACAGTTTTTGGCCGTTCTTCTGAGCTCTGATCAGCCGTTGGCTTTTCTGTGACGCCCCATTAAAACTCCCTATCCATTACAGTGAGTTTTAATCGAGCGTCTGCCTGGTTCACACCAGGACTCAAGCTCAAAGTCGGTAAAACAAATTGAAAATTTATTCCTCATTACTACGGTTGTATTAAATCCAGGATCATCATACATAAAACAAAAGTTCACATGTCATTATATAGATACAAGGCACACATGCCACTATTAAATTGAAACTACATAAGATTCTCAGTTCGGCTAACAGCCGACATCCACATCGAGTAGAATCGCCCCGCTTCAAGGCTGCCATGCCACAATTAAACACACAAATGAGCTTAAGCCCAATGATATCCTCCTTAGAAAATTTTGATTGTAAATGCACTATAAAACAAATTTCAATTGACTGCTAGCATGCCAAAATGTAAATTGAAATTTCTACATATGCACAAAAATGTAAATCACGTAGCATAGAAACAATTTTATTTTTATTTTTTCCAGGAAAAGACTACGATATTCTTTAGTACTCCTATTTCCTTCTCAGATTTAGTGACATGGTATACTCACTTTAATTTCGAGATGAACGAGATAAAAACTGCCATAAGCCACGATATTCAAAATAAAAATTCCATGCTTAAAACAAATCATTCGTTTACAGGTAATATGGAAGACTACATCAAAAATTCACTCCTGTCTATGCATCACACAAGATCAACCCTATTTTTATAAGTTAATCCTGCTCTCTAAACTTTAGCAATCAACTAAATATTACAGGTACAAAATTTACATCTTATACAAATGTCATTGTTATATTTTTTTTGTTTTATTTAGGCATCTCCTAATAAACATATAGACTGCATTCATATTGAGAACAGTATCAAAGAATGCTAAGCGAAGTGAATGAGTAAAAAAAAATATAGATATAACATGGCTACCTCTACTGTCACATACAAAAATGCATCATAATACATAAGAATTCACAGCGCACTACCACTTAATTCCAATATTTCGAGAATTAGTATCTCAACTATAGACGTCCATAATCACAGATCATCATTCATTATAACCAACATATTCTAAAATAAAGGTCACGTATTTTTACTAACTTCAAGCATATATTCCCAACTCCATTAACAAATTCAGTTAGGGTTTCAACACCCACCTTACAAACGGGGTATCACCACCCACAAAATCAATATATTGGGGTATCACCACCCACAACAACAAGATAACAGGGTATCACCACCCCAACATCCACATAACGGGGTATCACCACCCACCACATCAACATATCGGGGTATCACCACCCACAACAATAAAATATCGGGGTATCACCACCCACAACAACAGTATATCACAGTTAAGATCAGCTTAGTGCACAAATACACTTCACATACCTTTCAAAATAAGGTCTTCTTTTAATTCCAGAAATCGTCATATACGATAGTCTAGTACATTTATTCAACTTACGAGTTATTATCTCAGTTCCACCACATTACTTCTTCTTTGCAGCCAAACTATCAACCAATAAGTTCACTAAACAATTCATGACACCTCACGTATTAAAATTTCACAACAACTCTGTTTGATCATAATCCCTCACGTACACTCCACACTTTAAATACACGGAAGCACAAGGAAGTCACTAATTCATATCTCAATCCATCTACGATACAATCATTGAATAACATACACCAATTATCAATCACCTCATAACGTTCTATGACGTAGACACATAGTAGCACCAATCAGCTCACCAGATCAGAAAACCATTACCCAATTAAAAAGGTAATTCAACTAGAACTGGGTGTATATCACTGGTTGAAAACCGTCCATATTCGACGGAGAAGCACGGCGGGAAAATGAGATTTTCCGAAACCCGCCGTGCAATAGATTTCCGAAATCGGAAAAGACTCGGAAACAGAAGGGCTCTTGTCGCTCATTGATTAGCACGGCGGGATTTAAAAAAACCCGCCGTGCAAGGTACGTTTACGACATCGGAAAATGTATGATGGATTCGGAAAAGGATTTGATATATATCTGGACCGTTCATCTTGAATCCTTATCTTCAAAATCCTGAATCCTTATTTCATATTTCTCATCTTTTTTGGCTGTAGAGAGGGGAAATGGTTGGGTGCAGAGAGTCGGGCAAGGCTCGATTTGTGGTGCGGCGGATGGAGTCGGGCAACCTCTGAGTAAGTAATTTGTTTTCCTCAGTGTTAGATTTCGAAGATGATATGTGTTGATATGTTTGGATTTTCTAAGTACGTGAGCTTGCTGGGGAGTCAGTACTCAGTGCTGGATGCGGAGAGGATCTATATAGGAGCTCCAGTACCCGGCTCCCTTCTTGTTAATTGTAGCAGCAGCTCCCTCATTTTTGCTTTAATTGGAGGCTTGAAGCTCACAACATACTGCGGCATGACGTGAGAGTTCATGTAGGAGCTCCAACCAAATGCACATCTGGAGATTGTGGTAGCTCGCCGGCTTTACTAACTAGAGGCATCTCGGGGCTTCTGAAGGCATTGCGATTTCGCCGGCTGATTCGGCCGGTATTTATTTTATAAAACTCTTATACATTTCCGAGTTCGGAAATAGTTTTTCAAAATGATTTACGAAATCGGAAAATAAAAACACGGCGGAGAAAACCCCGTCGTGCTTTGCGGCCGCGAAGCACAGCGGCCCAACTAACGGCGGGGAATCCCCGCCGTGCTATATCCGATTCCCCGCCGTGCATCCGTCCATCCTCCACTAGTGTATACACCATTTTCACATAAATAAACATAAATACTTCAAGTAGCAAATTACATCACACTCTTCTATAACACATATTTAGAATAACATGATAAGTTAATCACTCGTGCACATAAAAAGAAAATCTGATAAACAGTTCTTCTTTTTATGTTTGTAAAAAGCGAGATTATATATAATATACAAGTAGCCGCCTTCGCAAACAATTTACAATTAAGCACTCTTGCAGATCTAAAATAAACTGAGATATGTATAAAACTAGCTAGATATTTTAAACTTTGACCCTGCTTTCGGCTCTGGAGATTCCGGCGATTCCTCTCAAAAACCCTAACCCTCTCTCTGATCTCTGGCGCCGCCACATGGCGGATCTCCTATGCACAGGCGGTGGCGAATCGTAACCCCAATAGGAATCCGTTGTCTGGAGCAACCTTCAATCCAAAGCCGAGAGTTGACCATCTCGGGGAGCCTGGGCTTCACTTTTCCGACGAGGAATGTGATCGGCTAGAGGAACCCTTGAAGCATACCCTTGTGGGTAAATTTGCTCGGGCTCGACCCCGACTGGATAAACTCCGGCGAGATTTTCAGACGGCCGGATTCAATGGGCAGGTAGAAATCTATTTGCTTGATAATAGACAGGTACTTATGCACTTTGATCTTGCAGAGGATTATTATAGGTGATGGATGCATAAGATCTGGAACTTTGGAGCTTATTCGATCCGGATTACGAAATGGAGCCCGGATTTTGATCCGAATGCTGATTCTCCCATCATGCTGGTATGGATTGCACTCTATGGTCTGAAAAGACAGTTTTTTGATGAAAATACTTTATTATCTATAGGTAGTTTGATTGATATTCCTGTGAAAATTGATCAAGCAACTTTGAATAAAACTAGGCCACATGTTGCTAAGGTTTGTGTTGAAATTGATATAACTAAACCACTTACAGAGAGAATTTGGCTTAGTTTCAGAAACATGGGTTATTGGCAAAGAGTAGAGTATGAAAGCTTGCCTTTTTACTGTACCAGATGCTCTAAAATAGGTCATGATATCTCTTCATGTAAAAGTGAACCTAAACCTAAACACATCATGCCTTGGAGACCTATTATGAATGATAATAATATACAAAATAATAATGTCTCATCCTCTGGTCTAACCAATAATGAAAAGCAAATGATACCTACTGATGTGGTTAATACTAACCAAATTGCTCAGCACATCTCCTTGGAAAAGAGAGGTACAAATCTTACAGGTAAACAGGTGGTGCAACAAGTTTGGAAGGAAAAGGCTCCAGTGGTTCAGCAAGAAGTTAACACACTGACTGAGCAACAGCCACAGAACATTCAACCAGTCACACAAATGGTGCAAAGGAACACACAGGCTAAGCAACAGCCACAGATCATTCAACCAGTCACACAAATAGTGCAAAAGAAGACACAGACTGTAGAAGCAACAACATTGAGTATAGAGAAAATCCAAAAGTCTACTATTCAACCTAAGGATAAAGACTCTGACATTTTACAAATCAGTGTTACCACATCTGGTGCAACTAACTCTGATGGTGAGCTTCAGTTTACATCAGACACACAAATTCAGAAAGACAATCTCCAACAACAGGATGTTTCCCACTCAGAAGATATACATGTAAATGTGGAGGAGGATAACTCTGAACATATGGCTTCCCAGGTAAGTTCAGGTATGAACTCACCTTTATCTATAGAGGATACTGCATTACTAGAGAATATGCCATTATTGCCTAATTTACAGTGGTCTCAGGAAAAGAAAGCTAAAGAAGTTGATGGTGATTTCATTCTTGAACCTGTCCATATAGATAAAAATAAATTTGATAGCCTGTTATTTGACACCACTAGGACAGATATTCCTCAACCTGAACAAACTGTTAAGAAAAAAAAGGAATAAAAAAGACTATACTAGTACACAGAAAACAGTTCACACTAGGTCACAGATTGATACGTATTCTATAATATAATTATGATTGGAATCAATTTATGTGTTTGGAATGCTAGGGGAATTAAAAATAAAAGAACTCAGACTAGAGTATTGCATATGAAAAGAAAACATAGGTTAGGCCTATTTGTAATTCTGGAACCTTTTCTTGATAGCTCTCAGCTGTCAGCTATAGCATATAGGTTAGGTTACAGTCAATTTTATGCTCATCCTAGAAATAAAATATGGATATTGTGGAATGATGAGTTTAAAATTTCTATTCAAACTGAGCATGATCAATTTGTTAAAATTGAGATTTTACATGCATCTATAGCTACACCATGGCATGCTTTTTTCATTTATGCTAGACATAACATGTTAGATAGAAGGGATCTCTGGTTCGAGCTAGCACCACACACTCATTTATCTGCTATATATATATGAGACTTTAATGCTATGAGATACACTTCTGAATACATTGGACAAGCTTCTAATGAGTTCATAGAGGACAATAATATTATAGAGATTCCTTCTTCTGGAAATATGTTTACATGGACAGGGAATAGGAGGTTAAGATATGGAAATATTTGTACTGTTTGGGAGAGATTAGATAGGGGTCTTATGACTCCAAATTTTCAAAATATTTTCCCAAATACTAGCATTAAAGTAAAATCCAGATTAGACTCAGATCACTCACCCCTGATAGTTCATCTAGAAAATCATGAGATTCACAATATTCTAAAATCTTTCAAATTCCAACAATGTTGGACTACACATTCTGGTTTTCTAGATATTGTAAAACAGAGTTGGGGACAACCTACTGGTATCTCTGGCATGTTGAATTTTTCTGTAAAATTAAGGAGATTAAAGATTGATCTTAAACACTGGAACAAACAGGTTTTTGGCAACATACATGATAATGTTAAATTAGCAGAATCCTTGGTTTTACAGAGAGAATTGGAACATCAGAGAGATAATAATGATGCTAGTAGAACTTTGTTGCACAAAGCACAGGCAGAAATGACTTTAGCTTTACTTAGAGAAGAAACCTTCTGGAAGCAAAAATCGAGGCTTAAATGGTTAGCAGAAGGGGACTCAAATACAAAATTTTTTCACTCTACAGTAAAATCTAATCATTCTAGACAGAAGATAGCCATGATTAAAAATTCAAGGGATGAATGGATCACTAATCCTGATGAAATTGGCTCTGAAGCTGTTTCTTTTTTTAGCTCTTTATTATCTAATGAATATTTGAGCAGTGATACAGGTACAATAGAAGAACTGCTTGATCAGATACCAGAACTGATCAGTTCAGAAATAAATGAAGACATTATGAAGCAGATCACACAGGAGGAACTGAAAGGTATTGTAATGGCAATGGATGGTGAGGCAGCTCCAGGCCCTGATGGGTACACATGTATTTTTTACAAACATTGCTGGGATATTATCCAAAATGACCTTATTCAAGCTGTAAATGAATTTTTGTTAGGAATTCCCATACCTAGAGCCATCTTAGCCACCTTTATTATACTTCTTCCAAAAAGACAAGTAAACACCAACTTCGCTGACTATAGACCCATTAGTTTGTCCAAATTTTTAAATAAAATTTTTACTAGGGTCTACACAGATAGATTAAAGCCCATAATGCCACTTATCATCTCACCAGAACAGTCTGCTTTTGTTCATGGTAGAGAGTTGGCTGATAATGTTTTACTCATGCATGAACTAACTGAATTTTTAAACAGTAAAAATGGGGGTTTCGATATTTTCTTTAAACTTGACATGATGAAAACATTTGACAGGGTTTCTTGGGAATTCTTAACTAAATTATTACTAAAATTTGGTTTTCACTCTCATTTAGTAAATAATATTATGGGCAATATCAAAGCATCTAACTTCTCTGTTTTGGTAAATGGGAGACCTTTTGGATTCTTTAAAGCTTCAAGAGGTATAAAACAGGGTGACCCATTGTCCCCTTTTTTATTTATAATCCTCACTGAAGTCTTCACAAGAACTTTGGGTAGCCTGTTTAATTAATCCAAAATTGATATGTATAAGCTGCCACATACAGTCACACAAATATCAAGCTTAAGTTTTGCAGATGACACAATGGTTTTTCTGAAAGCCAATAGGCACAGTCTGGAAAATTTAATGGATTTCTTGGTAAAATATGAGATAGTGTCAGGACAGAAAATTAATATTGAGAAATCTACATACTATCTGTCTAAACATGCTCCTGTTGCATACCATAGAATGATATCAGATATAACAGGAATTAATACTGGTACTTTCCCATTCAGATACTTGGGCTGCCCTATTTTTATAGGGAAGAAAAAACATACATATTTTCAGCCATTATTTGATACCACAGCTTCAAAACTGATATCCTGGCAAAATAAATGGTTGAATCAGGCAGGAAGACTAGTCTTGGTTAAACATGTACTCTCAGCCATACCATTACATATTTTAACTGTCATAAAACCTACTAATGGTGTGATTGAAAGATTGCATGTTCTCTTTGCCAAATTCTTTTGGGGTACTTCTGATTATAGTCAAAACAAAGTGTGGAGGTCTTGGGACAATCTGAGCTATCCATTTCTGGAAAATGGCTTGGGGGTCAAAAGTCTTCACACTTTAGTTAATGCTTTTTCTCTTAAGATTTGGTGGAAGTTACAGACAGGTAAAACATTATGGACAACTTTCATGTGGTCTCTACCAGATTATAGAAAGACATCAAAAACATGGAAAAGATACAAAGAGATGGATGGCATAGCAACTCAGAATAGTGCCATTCAGGTGGGGGAAGGTAATATATCCTTTTGGGATTCAAATTGGAAAGATGTTGGAAACTTAATTGACTATTGGAATGATGATATGGATATATTGCATCCAGAGTTAACTGTTTAGGAATTTTTCTATAATCAACACCAATATATTGTTGAACTTGCTCCTGGATTTCCACAACATATAATTAATCTATTAGCCCAGGACTTTGCAATATATGTGAACTACACAGATAGAATGATTTGGAAATTGGAACCTACTGGTTTATTTACTATATCATCTGCTTATGAACATCTGAGGCACAAAAGACTTGAAATGCAGTCATATAGATTCCTATGGTGGAAATATGTGCCAAGAAAACTATCTGTTTTTACTTGGAGATTGTTAAATAGATTAATACCAGTTGGAGACATTTTACAGGAAAACAAAATATATATAACTTCTATCTGCTGCTTCTGTAAAAATGACTCTGATAATCTGCAACATATTTTCCATGATTGCCCTTTTATCACTACATTATGGAATGATTTTCACACACTCTTTGATTTGACACCTGTGCCTTTGAGCTGCCTATGGGACAGATGCTTCCATTATTGGAATGTTCATGTGAAATATCAGTTTCACAGAACAATTGTGAGATTATTGCCTTGCTTTAATACATGGGTTATATGGTGCAGCAGAAATGCTTATCACCATGATAATACTACTCCAAGGCTTCCTTTCATGAGGAAAAGAATTTTAATGCTTCTTCAAAGTGTTTTGAAAGTTCACAGATTACAATGGAAACCAGATGAAGCTGTTCACATCTATACTGAGCTTGTGCATCTTGCTCCAGTGGCTCCCTTTATGAGAAATCAAATTCAGATTGTTCAGTGGAAGCTCCCTGTAGCTCCATTTAAACTGAACACTGATGGTTCATCTTTGGGAACCCTGGACAAGTAGGGGCAGGAATGGTCATCAGATCAATTACTGGTCAGGTGATCAGTGCTAGATCATTATACTTAAATCATCAAAACAGTCTAGAGGCTGAAACTTTAGCCCTACTGGAAGGATTGCATCTAGCTTATATGGAGGAAATTGATAATCTTCAAGTGGAAATGGACTCCCTTATCCTTCTCAAATTGATCAGAAAAGAGTTTAAAATCCCTTGGAAGCTGGAACCTCACATCAGAGCCATCTGGGAAATACAAAGTGAGTTTACTAATCTATCTTTTAATCATGTCTATAGGGAAGCCAATTCTGTGGCTGATTCTTTAGCAACTCTGGCAAGCAAGAATAGAAGCTCTCAAACATTTACATATGAAACATTGCCTAGAAAAATTAAAGGACTTGTCCAACTTGACAGTAGACAAGTACCTTATATTAGAGCTTAAATTTTATATTGATTGGTTGCAGTTACTGCTGATGCTTTTTGTATTATACTTTGCAGGCGCAAGGCCTGGATTGGACTATTGGAGAGCAACAACAAAGCAACTTTACAACAATGAGCTGAAAGACAGAAAGAAGCTGGATACAATACAAGCTCAGGAACAATATCTGATCCCACAATCTCTTAGAGATTTGAGAAATCTTATTGAAACCTTGTGCTCGTCTGCAGAGTTGGGTTTCGCTTTGCGATCCCTAAATTGCTTGCGAGCATTGAGTCCTTTTGTCGGCAGAATTGGTTTTCGCATAGCGATGCCTAACTTGCTTGCAAAAGTAGACATAGGTCTAGATAAGGTTTCCCTTCCATCTTCCATGACATCAAAATTGACATGTAACAATGTTTTTTACTCATTTTTCATTGTACAAACAATTATTGATACCTTTTGGTTTGGTGAGCCTAATAAATTTCACCCCACTTAGGTGGTTTAAATAAAAAAAAATATATGTATAAAACTAGTATATAGGTTGATCATATAACAAGTTAATGAAACTTAATCAACACATATTTCAAACCAGTAACTATGATAAAAATATATATATAAAAAACTTGATTTAGTCTATAGGAGTTAGAATTTGAGAATGGTTAAAAGAATTAAAATAGCACAATTAGCACATAGGCATGACAACTCCCAAAACTTTATAACTTTATAAAGTTTTGAAGAGTGAGGATACTCACACAGTCGGGTACTTCGTTAAGTGTTTCCTCGGTCTTATCTGCAAGGAGGTGATCATTTTAGAAAGCTACTATACTATCAAGTGTACTCTTGTGGTTGTAATTCTTCAAGATTCTAAAGATACAATTAAGTTAGAATCTAGCACTCTACTGATTTATGACTTAAAATCAATAGGAAATATTTTACTACAGACCATGGTTATTTTACTGTGATATACGAATCACGAATCAAAACTTTGTGCTTCTCATTAACACTTATCAAAGGAGTTCCCTCATTAACACCTATAATAAGAACTCCGGTGGCATGCGAACCTATAACTTAATTTGGTTGAGTACTTACTGTTTATTTATCATATTTTACTATGTTAGCTACACAATCAAGTCTCTTTATTTATTTAATTTGAAATCTTGTACATAGAGGATGGTTTTCACACGCAAGTCTTGAAATTTAACCCGAGTAAAACCTTTATTTCAATGGTATTTACTCAAACTCTAAATCACTCGTTCAACCATAGAATCAATTAAACTCTTCCCTTTATTACAAGATTTGAATGAAATTAAATATGAAAAAGAGGATAATACAAGTTGAATGAAAGGAATTATTGCATAAAAATATTAAATAAAAAAAATAAATTTTTTCTTCATCTTTTAGATCAAGAAGGTCTTACAAAAATATTTTTCCGGTCCCCAGGTGTAATGTTTCTAAACTGTTTTTTTGAAAAACTCAGAATATAGTACTAATCCAACCATGAAATTTAAACATATATCTACCTTAATATGCCTAGCCTCTAAACCTTTATGTCAATTTGATTCAACTATCAGCCAACTTTTTCCAACCTTTTTCTTCCTGAAACGCTCTCAACCCGCTCCCCCTACTTTCCGGATCGACCGCCAGGGAGGCACTGGCCGGCGCCTCTCGCCGGTCCGGTGGTGACCTCCCCACCCCACCACAATAAAAATCTCTACCACCCCTCTTTATCTCACACCCCGAAACCATCTACTTTCTCGAAAAATTACAGATCCAGTGTCAACCACCGATCAGACGAGCGGGTCGCCACCGCTCGTCGTCCATCCACCGGATCGGCACCGACGAAGGACTCCCGGCAACAGACCCGCAGAGCAGGGTGCAACGATGATTGGGGGTGTGCAGGTTCCGACTAGCTTGGCTCGGCCATTGGGTCGTGCTCCTCAGCCCGGTCCTGGGTCAAACCGCGACCTCCGATCCCCGAGACGCCACTACAGTCAGACACCGTCAGAGCCCAGCCCGACGCCGCCAGAGGAGCCGGACCTGGTTCGCCGCGCGACGGAGATCCGGTCAACAGATCGGACGCCAGCGGATGGACGCTACATCGGTTCGGCTTGGACCGACGAAACGACAAGCCGCGGCTCCAGACGAAGCCTGATACACGGAGCGCCACCAACGACGGAGGGCCATGGCCTGCGATCCGGACCAGCGCTGCTCGTGACTGGATTTGGAGTTGGGGGTTTTGCAGGTCAACGTCTCGGGTCGGCTCGGGTCGGCTCGGTCGGGCTGGTCAGATTTGGTCAGGTTATACTGGAGTTGGCACAGTTAGATTGAGAAGGTGGTTTTACTTATTTTTCCCCTTTTTAAAATTTATTTTCAGTTTTTTTTGGGTATATATTTATTGATGTTTGTACTTAAATATTGGATTGAATGTGATCTGCTAATCTTAGTTTTCTGACGAGTCTTTTTGCTCAGTTAAACTTTGATTAGCTTCCGATCTAGTTAGTACAGTTAGGAGAAATCCAAGTCACAATAGTTTTGAAATACTATTGTTGGCGATTGCTACTAGATTTAACCGGTTAGGCTTTAAGCTTATATCGAGTTAGATTACATTTGCTCTATCCAGTATTTAGCCACTAGCCAGTCAGACCAGGATTGGTTGAGATTGTTTTAGTACCGATATTAATTTATATATATATATATATCCATTTTTAGATTTTTGTGATTTTCTTCTTAATGTTGCGCTGTGGAATATCACCTTATAAGAGAAATCTTTATAGCAATCTCTAGTTAGGCTCTTGATGAAGCTTTCCTATTAGTATTATGGTTAGATAGAACAACTCGGTATACTTTACATACTACTCTGCTGTCCAACCTTGTGAAGACTTGCTATCTTCCGGTGGTCAAGAGGCCACCGGGCACAATGGGTAGTCGGTTGAGGTTCAGGTAGATAGTATTTGTTATAATAGAACCGAGTTTTCTGTTTTGACCGTGAGAAAGTGGGATGGTGAATTCTAACGAGTTCTAGCATGCTGTACTTGGTGATGTCTATACACAGCCGAGAGAGGGAAGTCTGGTTTTTTTAGTTATTCTGTGACCGGCATCGATACAGAGATGACTTAGTTTTCTTGTAATATTTTTAGACACATCTCGATATCTCACTTTGCTTCCAATATTAGATTGGAGTACAGCCTTCGGGCAACAAATTGCCACAGTTACCCCAATAGAGTTTCATGTGTAATATTGGGTTTCAAAACCTAATCATGTAATTCTATTGCTTTATTAGGGTTGGGGAGCCGTGAATAATCCTCCCGTCCACTTGGATGGTTTAGAAACAATTATTTCAATTTGATGGCTACTGCACCGTTTACTCTCTGCACATCCTAGTACCACTAGGTTTCTCTAATATTGATGAAACCTACCCATGTCAACTAATAGAAACGAATATACAAATCAATCAAGCTAACAATTGACCTGTTTATCCCACACGATTCAGAGAAACATCCCCAATTGCAGAAAACAAAATTAATCACGTTCTAAAGGTTTCCTACATCATATCTGCGTATATTAACTTAATCTACACAAATCTTTACATCCAGAGCCTGATAAACTGTAAGACAAGTAAAATAGAATCTTGATTTCTATGCGGGCTGGCTAACTAGATGAAGAATAAAACTGGTCAATTCAGAAAAGGGATTACCTTTGATCTCCGTTTGCCCCTGTGTTCTGATTCCCTTTCTCTGGGATAGATTCTAATGTTCTACTTTGGGCATCTTCCCTCTTCCCTCTGTTTCTATTAATCTCTTGTAGTTTCTTGAAGCTTACCCGTATATTATCTAACTTACTATATTAATCCCCTTAGCATGTGCCAGTGAAATCAATATCAGCCGTTGGATCATATCAACGGCGGTGATTCAATTTCTGAATTTCCTTCCCATATACAGTAAATCATTACGGTTTCCCCTTTTTACTTTCCACAGCCACGATCTCTTCTCGTCGGTTAAGCTGGCATCCCCAATATTACAGTTTTATTACCGTATTTTTCTGTACCACAGTTCTCCGCAACTACTTAACCGCAATCTTCTTCCCACTATCCATGAAAACTGCTCAATATCATTCGGTACCGTTTGTTCCTCATCTTATCGCTCTCTCCGTAGGTGACCCATTGGATATCGTTTCTTTTTTAGTGTTTTGAGAAAGGTTAAAATGCAACTTTGAGATGGGGTTTCTCATTTATACTGATTACAAATTTTTTGTAGCAGGTTGAGATAATGGTTTCAGCAATACTTAACCCATTCCAAATACTGCTGCTTAATTAGTATGTTTGATTCTAATACGTTGGACGAGATTCCCACTCTCATTTCCAGCAGGAGAATGATATGTATATTAATTTCATATTTGGTGTTTTGGTTACCATGAATTGGCTTGCACGTTTTATTGCTCTGGCCGGTGCTGTATGGTAAAACATCCTTAAATGTGTGCTTCACGGTTTTCTTCATTTCATAAAAGTATTGTCTTTTGTGTTTGTTTTACTTCATAGAAGAAAGTTAGAATCTGCATTTATGATCACATTGATCAGTTTAGTCTGAAGGTAGGTTTACTATTTGAGTGATGAATATGGTGTATCCTTCGTTATAAACTAACATGTTTGGGTTGATTTATAATAATCCAGCTCATCAACATTGCTTTTGTTTTGTCCTGGTTGGAATTCTGATAATTTTAAATCACATCTCGATACTGAGTACTGACATTGATTTACCCTTTTTTGTTTCCAGGTTTATGGTTTAGTCAAGTATACTTCAAAAAGCCGCTATTTGAGCAGAGAGGTTATTTTAAACTTATAAATGGCTTTGATGTTTACATCACAATTTTATTAGATCTGATGAGTTAGGGAACATGTCACTGTATGCGTTTATGTCATTGTCGATTCCACGAGAAATTTGGTTCTTGTGAACAATTGTAGTTTACCACAGTCAACAAGTTCAGATGAATTGTGTTAGATGCATTGTTGCAAGGCTTTTGGTTGCTATTACTTTTTGGGTGCAGTTGTGAACTCTTATGTTTTCATGGTTTCGCTGCTATGCTTTTATCTGTCGCACTTTCTGCACACCTGTTATGGTTACAGCTATGAACTGCAAGCTTTTTCTCGATGCTGCTCAATATAAAGATTTGATGTCTTTATGTGTGCTTTGCTTATAAAATAATTGATATTATATGCACATTAGTTTCAGCTTCTTGCTTTAGATTTAATTTGTCATTAGTTTCAACATTGTGGTTTTGGTGGACTGGCCATTACAAGTAATCTTGCCAAACTTTTGGATGAACTGGTTTGGATTTCTTGTGGAATTGCAAACTTTGATTGTGCTGAGAATTGGTGTCAATTAGTTGTCGGGGTTTGATTTATTTGGTGAAGTTAGTTTGCTGTTTTCTGAAGTTATGTAAAGAAAAAAAAGTGATCATTCATAAAGGCGAAGTCAGTCTGCTTATAATCAGTTGAAATTTTATGTTCTTATGCGTTTAGTATACGGTTTATATGTAGTAATTTAGAGCTGGTGTGGCTTTCTATGCTTGTAAAATTGGTGGAGAAACCTTTATGTTATATTATGTTCTTTTTTATGTTGAACTTTTGTAATAAATTTGATTCTTGATAAAGTTTGTGATTTAAATCGAATTGAAGGTTCATGCAAAGTTATTGTGGTGATATGGAATGTGCTCAGCTGGATGTTTTACTCGATCATTGTCATTGTATGTCTTCTAAATTGCGATTTCTGAATATCATCACATTGACAGGTTCGATTTGTTAAATACATACCTGCTCTGTTCTATTCATTCATCATCTTTTTTGTTTGTAGTAAGGTGAAGTTTTACTCAGCTGGTTAGAGGAAGTGATGATTTACCAGCTTTGATGTGCCTGCTTACTGGCTTAACTGCCTATATTCCTCCTCGGGATCATAATGGAGGTATATAAATTATGTATATTGAAGCTTATTTTGACTATCATGTTAGTTTGGGAGCTTTCCAAATATTTTCTATGGTATAGAGTGGTTTGAATGAAGGTGGTTTGAATGAAGGTGGTTTTAATTGTTTCAAGTTCTTTTTTAACTTCAGCATTTGTTAGCTTTAAGTAATGTTAGATGGTCAAGCTTCTCGAGTTCTGCCAGAAAGCAGAGAGTTTCTTGATCAAGAAATTGTGGGCAACAACTATTTGGAACATGATTCTTGGTAAATAATCAGATGATAGAACTCAGAGCTTGTTGAACGGATCTCCCGAGTTGTTCGTGATCCTCAGCACTGCTGATCTTCTTGCTTTTGTTTGCCGTGAAAAATATAACAACCATCACATGATCTTCCAGTGTGGAGATTTCGGTTCTGCCTAAAGACCCTTGAAGAGTATTGAGTGCCTTTCTTAACTCTGGTAAGAGCGCAGGACTGTAATCACAGCATAGAGATGCTTTGAATGTTGTTTCTTCTCCTGACAATCTGTCCAGCTGTTCAACTCACACTTTATCAGAATCTAGCGGAATGAAGAGATCGTCACTGGCATGGTTGGCAGTTTTCTGGAATTGTTTAATGTGGCTAATAACGTCAGCAAGCAATGCTGCCTTGTCTATCTGTAAACAGTAATAATTAGCAAGATTCCAAACACAGTGGCTTAATAGAAGTACCATGACATGATCCTTTTAAGCTCTTAAACTAGAATTTTATTCAATCTTTTGGAAATAGTCTTAATGCTATCCCAGATACCATGCCTCTTAAGGAACACAGATTATCAGTCTAGACATAGAAAATAAACTTCTTCTGTCATATATTTGATGCTCACTTTGTTTCTAACACACTAGGATGAACTTATTATGGGACCAAATTGAAACAACGAGATCCCATTGGATCACTTTTTGGACTCTTGTTATGAGCCGACAGTGCAGAAATTTGCATTTCACAAACACAATTGCAGTAAAATAAACAGGATTATAAAACATATTCAAGATCAATTGTCAAATTACTATATGTTGTTAGCTTTCATCCCATCTAAGCATTTAAAAACAAAGTGACCACTCACAGTTAAAGAAAGCTCATAAATCTCCACATTTGTTGCAGTTGATGGAACTACTTTATAAAACTTCAGGGGGTGTATCAAATCAATTTCCTCAGATAAGAAGAATAGAACTATAAAATGATCCTTATTCACTATGTTTTAGTCTTGTATTAAACATTTTGACAATTTATAATCCTTTTGTATGCATCTTTTTCTACGGAGTTAATATTATAGATCACTAAGTCTCTTGAAACACCAACCTTTCTACATACTACTATCACAATATATTTAAATTCAAATGATACAATTTTCTATTAAAATATTGATCATTTTAAATTAAACATATAGTAAAATATGCTTAATGTATAAATTTAAGAAATTTCATATAAAAAATTAGTATAAAATTTTAGGTAATAAAATTATAGTTAAAATTAAAAGGTACATTGTATAAGTTAAAATGTATTAAGACTTTCAGGAAAGATTATGATAATTGAGAGTTTATGAGATATTCTCATCATAGATAATTTTATTTAAATACCTATTAATTTTTTCTATTTGCTTCATTTCTCGTAGAAAAATTAGTGTTCATGTATGAAAATAAGCATGATATATATATATATATATATATATATATATATATATATATATCTGTTAGCCTGTTCTTTTTCATGTTGATTTATGAATCATAGAAATCAAACATAATAAAATATATATGGTTAATATGCCGTGCAAAGGCATAGCGGACATTAAAACTAGTTTTGGTATTATACGTCTAACCCTACACTGCTAATGTAAAGAGTAATGGTAACTCTCTTTATCTTCTCTTACTTACACGTAATCTCCTCAATTAAAAATATTTTATTGATATATATCTAACCCTTTTCCTTAAGTTTTCATCTCTATTTTCTTTCCCCCTTTTTCTTTTTCATCAATTTGAATTCTTCCTAAAACGAACTAGAAGAGTTATTGCTCCGCTAAATATATAGATTAATAAAATATATTAAACTACGTAGTTTTATTCAAAACCACCACACAACCACCACAAGATCACCATATTCCGGCACCATATATTCCTTTTTTATTTCGTTAAATTTCATTCTTTACGTTTTAATTCCTTTCTGTTTTAATTTTCCGACGCCCATAATATCTATACATTCCTTTCTTGAGAAAGTCTCCTGAGAGTCCAACTTTCCTGACTTTCCGTAAGAGTCTTTATACGTTTTAACTTATACAGTGTACTTTTTAATTTGAACTGTAAAATTTGTTATTTGAATTTTATTGATGTTTTAATGTAAATTCATGAATTTTTGCATTAAAACATGTTTTACTATATGTTCACTTTGATACTATCAATGTTTTAATACAAAATAGTATCACTTGACCTTAAATATATAGTGGTAGTTCCATAACACTTAGAAAAGTTGAACTTTCTAGAGATTTTGCCTCCTTTTTGTTTCTTTCATTTAATATTATTTTCCTTTTTTTCTCAATTAATACATATGATATTATAACAGCTGCCATGAATTTCCAATTTGTTTTGCCGTGAGTTAATTATTAGTTTCCATTTTGTTTTGCCGTAAGTTAATTATTTATTATTGATATATCAAAGCCGTTTTTCGGTTATCGGCACAACAAAGTATTTTAGCAAATTTTTAGTTTTCATATTATTTCTTGGCAAACAACACCATATATACATATTTCTCGATATTGTTTTTGCATGCATTACATATGTTTTTTTTTTTGACAAAGATTTTGTTTTTTTTGATATCTTTGCAAACAAAATCATATACAATATTTTTCCATATTTTATTTTTGTGTATTATGTGTATAAGGTAGTAATTTGTATGTTTTGTTTTCTTTTATAATTAGTACACAACTCACACAACACGACATAATATATTTCGTAATATAGTATAATTATGGTATTAGTATATTATACTTTGATATATAAACTCGGTCTTTCATTCTTCACAATATTAATAAAAAACTATCATGAAACAAACTATAGTATATATATAACTGCGGGAACGCAATATCAATGACCGGAGGAATATTCAACGTCCGGTTTTTTTGTTTTTTTGTTTGTAATTCTAGCAGTTTTTTTTGAATTTGTTTTTAGTTTTAGGTTGCTCTATAGGGTAATGAATTCATGTAGAGATTGGGAGTAGATAAGGGCTACGGACGGATATAGCTATAATGCTAATGTCGGTGGTTTTGCTTATAATTGTTTCTGAGCGTGGACAGTGATCCTCTACTTCGAATACCAGGGTCCAGACTCATGCAGATTCTTTTATTTTACTAAGCTCCAGTCAGTGTTCTTCATTAGGTGAGATCAAGGAATCCAGCATAACATATTCATGACGTTCAATCACATAGATGGTGCAATCTTGGCCTTGAAGGAGCTGAACGAGAGACCCTTACGCAGCTTGCTACAACGGAGAAATTGAGGCAATTCGAAATCATAGTTAAGATTGGTGGTTTTGGTTAGAGAAAGAATTTCCGGGATATTGCACTGCATGTCCGAGTAAAAGAAAGACTCTATGATGAAATCATCAACAGTTGAAGGACTTCTGATGATGAAGATTCGACTGATTTAATGGTCATATTGGGGCTTCAATAATCTTAGAAACATCGCGATTGGCATGAGTAAAGATTCATAGAAAAGTTCTATTCGCGGGACACTAGAGAAGTTGGTTAATGAGAACTATCTTTTATCGTAATTTTGATCAACAAAGGATTTCGTTGAGTTTGTAGATTTAGTCGTAGAGGTATCGTTTTCATTTGTTAGATCATGTAAACTGTTTAGGTTTTTGTTCAATGTGCTTGTTATAGTGCCTAAGTTACAGGGGTTTTGTGCAGGTGCAATACTCACAAATTAAGATTTTATGGAATATTTGTAAGATGATCCTTTTTCTATGATTCTATGATTTGTCTACAAATTATCTTAGTAGTTTTTGGTTCAATTTTCATTAAATATATTTTTATGAAATTTAGCTTAGTTATTATTATTTTCAAATATTCATTTTTTAATTCAGTTTAATAAGTAATAAAGAACCATTTATATTACTTTTATCCGTGCATGTTCATGTTTTCTTTGACGAAAGGGTTCTGAATAATATTTAAAAATTATTTATATGAAATCTACTCTTGTAGAAATACACCATTTTATCATCTCTTTTACATGCATGATTTTACTTTAATAATTAAAGAAATTAAATATTCCGTGCAATTTTACATTACATGAATCTCTCTTTTAATGCTATAAAATCTTAAAACTATATTCTTCTTTTTTGGATTCGTGATGATTGTATAATCAATCAATCAGTTAAATAAAATGTAATATTTAGATATAAATATAAATATAAATCTATAGATCCATATTTAGTTATATTTAGTTGTAATTATTAACATATGTAATATTTAAAAATATTGTTCTTGTACTTCAATTAATTTGTATAATAAATAGTACTTAGATGTTAGGATTTGATGTTGCTTTCTTTGTTACTTTATGGGTCATAATGATTCCATAATCTTTTATTTATTATTTCATGATGATTGTATAATCAATCAATCAGGTCGCCATTTTATTATAATATATTTCTTTACCTTTAAATGTAACTTTAACTTAGTAAAATATACAGTACATATATTTTACTTTTAAATAGATGCTCCTACTTCTCTCCAAAAAATCCAGCCTTCTGACCGTTATTTCCTATCGTTAGAGCCGGTAACGGCTCATTTTGCCGTTGCGCCATGGCGGAACCACCGCCGGAACGCGGTGGCGCTGCCGGTAACCGTAGTTTTGTCAATGCCCTCACTTCTAAGTCACCCCTCCATCATCTTCTCTGCCCTCTGACCCTCAAATTCGCCCA
Organism: Sherardia arvensis; assembly: GCA_948330725.1. Lineage (NCBI taxonomy): Eukaryota > Viridiplantae > Streptophyta > Magnoliopsida > Gentianales > Rubiaceae > Sherardia > Sherardia arvensis. The sequence goes on along the minus strand of OX415237.1, from coordinate 21,491,533 downwards.
ACAACAGAATTCAAAGGTAAAATAGCTTGCATAATCACTCCCGACGAAGTTGCCAAGCTCTCCGGCCACTACAGCAATGCTCTCATCGGCAAGTTCGCCAGGATGTAACCCTCCATGGATTATCTGTACGAGGCCTTTAAATTAGTGGGATTTAAAGGTAGATATCAACTCGGCTCGATCGACCATAGGCATGTACTCATCCGGTTTGAAGACGCAGATGATTACAGAAGATGTTGGATGAAGGCGCAGCTAGCTTTTAATGGTCGTATCATGAAAGTTTTCAAATGGACGGCCAACTTCTCGCCGGAAACAGAGACTCCGATTATCCCAATCTGGGTAACCATTCAAAACATCCCTCTTTTTTGGTATAATTCAGCTATGTTAGAAATGATTGGGAACATCATAGGCAAATTTATAAAGATGGATCAGGCTACTGCCAGTCTCACCCGCCATTCTGCTGTCAAACTGTGTATTGAAATAGATTTGCTAGACAAGATACACAATTTTATCACCCTCACTACTTTTCTAAATGGTGACACTGTTGAATTCCCTATAGAGTATGAACAATTGCCATCATACTGTAAACACTGCCATAAGTTAGGCCATGAAATCCCTGATTGCAGAATCCTTAACCCTGATCTCAAACCACAGCCCTACCCTATTAGGCCAGCAAACCAACCTTTTAGGAAACAGAATCCCCACCCCACTTTCAATACCGCCTACCAGAGGCAAAATGCTCCTCAAACTTAACAGCAGAAATCCAATGATGCAAGCTCTTCTGGTGTTTCAGCAAAGGATAAAGCCATGACTCTAAATGCTCAGGAGCCAGTTATGAAATATGTTAAGAAGACAACCTCCCCTGAGTGTCACTTATCAAATGATGATACACCAGCAACTGATAAGCTAGGTACTTCCATGGCTCTGCCTCAAATCACCACCATACCATCTAGCTCAATACTCACATACATTTCTCCCCCCATGTTGACTGTCTTAGACTCTGATAATGAAGGAGATGGCGATGCACTGAAGATTGTAAGGGTCTCAGTTGAGCCACATCAAAACAATTCCTCAGATAGCCCAGTCACTATATCACCAACAACATCCCCACCTGGTGACAAAGCCCTTTTCAGAATTCCAAAGAGTAAATCAAATTCTTCAAAAAGGCCAACCACATTTGCTGCTGATGATATCAACATACACTCAGGTAAACTCCCTGTGTCTCCAGATAGCTCTTTTTATACTGATAATTTTACTTTTTACTCTCAGCCTAGAAATACAGGCAACAGATTCCTCCCCCTAATAGAGGAAGGTGTGGAGGAAGGGACTACAAAAGAGGCTATGGATGAAGAAAAAGACACTGAAATACAGGAAGCACAAGCACAGGATCAAGTCATACAACACAGTCATATAGACAATTCTTTAACATTGGACTCTCCCCCTCAGGTATCCTCAAATCTAAATACTTCCAGCCATGTGACATCAGCTGCAAATAACTTGATTGATTCAGAGAAAAGTAGTACCTACTTTACTCAAATTAATAAAGTTGTTACTAGAACAACAACTGAAAGTATAAAATCACGTAAAAAATGATTAATAAGACCTTTGGAATAAATGTGCTAGTGTGGAATGTTAGAGGTATGGAGACTTCAATGTTGAGAATTGAGAAACTGATTAGACTTCACAAATTGGAAATGATCTGTTTTATTGAACCTCAACACCATTTCTCTGAAATTTCAACATATTGCAAAAAGCTTAATTTTAAACATTGCTTATACTCCTCTCTATGTAATATCTGGCTCATGTGGAACAGTCAACTAGATGTAGTTCTAAAATCTGATATTGGTCAATTCATTTCAGTACAGATGACTAGTCATACACTAAATGAAGTCACTGATTTCATTGTGGTTTATGGCCAGAGATCTAGGAAAGAAAGAAGGGACCTCTGGTCAGATCTCAAAGCAATAAATATTCCTGAAGCTGTGTACATAGGGGATTTTAATGCCATGATTTCTATTAATGAGTACCAGGGTCACTCCTCCCCTCCTTTAGGTAGCATGCAAGATTTTAATAAGTTCATAGATGATATGGCATTACAACATGTTAATACAGTAGGCAATTACTTTACATGGTCAAATGGTAGAACCAGGAACAGTGGGGATAAATTAACCATAGAAAGACTAGATAGAGCCCTATGCAGTAGCTTGTGGTTAAATAAATTCCCATTATCCTCAGTACAAGTTCTAAATAGACTATCATCTGACCACAGTCCTTTATTACTTAGAATTGCTAGCAATACACCCTCAGTCCCTAGGCCTTTTAGATTTATTAACACTTGGTTTAAAAGACATGATTTTATGGACCTAATTAGGCTTCACTGGAATCATCCACAAGAAGGTCAGGTTATGCTTAAACTTTTCTTAAAACTGAATTACCTCAAAAAAAATTTGAAAAAATGGAACAGAGAGGTATTTGGTAACATTGAAGAAAATGTTAAAAAGGCTGAGGAACATTTAAGAATCCAGGAACTAGCTTTTGAATCTGATAGCTCAACTGATGAGTTAATCAAATTCAATAAGGCTAAAGCTCTTTTACAGTAGTCTTTAAAAGAGGAAATATAATTCTGGAAACATAAAGCTAAAGTTAAATGGCTAAAAGAGGGTGATGAAAATACCAAATTTTTCCATCAATCAGTTTTGTAAAAAAGAGGTAGATTACAAATCACTAAAATAAAAAGCTCCACAGGCTCCTGGTTGGTAGAAAAGTCTGATATTGAGAATGAAGCAATTTCTTTATATCAGGATTTGCTAACAGACCAGCCACACCCGGATCAGGAGGTTTTTTCCTCTCATTTTCTGTCAAAAATTCCTACAGTCATCACTGAGGAAGATAATGATGGTTTAATTAAGCTAGTAAGTTTGACAGAACTGAAGCAAATAGTCGATGGCATTAATAAGTCAAGCAGTCCAGGGCCTGATGGCTATACTGCACAATTTTTCATTAAAGCCCGGGACATTGTTTGCTTAGATTTACTTGAGGCATCAAATGATTTCCTTTCTAGGTCTCACATTCATAGGGGTATATCGAGTACTTGGATCACTATAATCCCGAAAAAAGATACCCCAGTCACTTTTAGTGATTTCAGGCCTATAAGTCTTTCCAATGTAACTAATAAATTTTTTTTCAAAACTCCTAATGGAAAGACTAAAGCCTTTGATGCCTAAATTGATCTCCTCACAACAGAAAGCTTTTCTGAAAAATAGGGACATTATTGATCATGTCATCTACCTTAAGGAAATGCTAAATTTTTTAAACAGAAATGACAGAGACCCCAATTGCATACTTAAACTTGATTTAATGAAGGCTTTTGATAGGGTGAGCTGGAATTTCTTTAAAAAATGCTCCATAAATTTGGTTTTCATAGGAAGTTTATTCAGTGCATTATTAAAAATCTGTCTGATGCTTGGTTTTCTATACTTATCAATGGGTCTCCTGTAGGATTTTTTAAAGCTTCCAGGGGTATTAAAAAGGGTGACCCCCTCTCCCCCTTCCTCTTTAATATTTTTTCAGAGTCATTTTCAAGGAGCCTGGCTTTTGTTTTTGAATCTGGGAAATTAGCATATTACTCTTTACCTAGGAATTCAATCCCAATTTCACACCTTAGCTATGAAGATGACACTACCATTTTTATTAAGGCTTCTAGAACCAATTTGATCAGACTAAAAGCCTTTTTAGTGAAATTTGAGGAGACCACTGGACAAAAAATCAACTTTGAAAAAAGTGAATTTTTTGTCAAAAAAATGTTTCGGTTGCTAAGCTAAGACAGATTAAATCTATAATGTGCATGAAACATGGTAACTTGCCTTTTAAATATCTTGGAGTACAGATTTACACTGGTAGGACTCTAAATATTCATTTTCAGTCCATACTGGAAATGATAGATAGTAGAGTCCAAAATTGGAAAAATGTGTGGTTATCTGTAGGGGGCAGATTGACTCTGATATAGTCTTGCCTATACTCCTTACCACAACACATTTGGGCAGTCATTATCCCCACCAAACAGATTATAAAAAAGATAGAGAGGAAACTCTCTATTTTTTTCTGGGGAGAGAATGACACAGGCCCTAAAAAGACATGGAGGAAGTGGGATTTTTTATGTTATCCCACTTCACAAAATGGACTTGGTTTCAGGTCACTCTCCACAATTTTACAGGCCTTTTCCTGTAAACTTTGGTGGAAATACCAAGTGGGAAATGCTCCATGGTCAAATTTTCTTGCTTCCCTAACTGACACAGCAAAGAACAAATCAAAAATCTGGAAAAGGATCTGGACTGTTAATCTAATTGCTGAATCCTTTTCCATAGTGATACATGGGAGGGGGGGACTGTAACATGTGGACTTCTAATTGGACTGACTGTGGTCCCTTAGAAGATTTTTATGAGCCAACAACTGATACCATCTCCAAATTAACAGTTGCTCAGTTTGTCCTTAATAAAGCACAGCTAATGCCCTGGATAGCACAATTTCTACCCTCACAAATATCACCCCTTTTGCAGTCTGCCACCATAACTCATAGGCCTGACAGGCTTATATGGAAGCCAGATACCCTAGGAAATTTCACATTTAAAACTGCATATGATATTCTCAGAGAATCCAAACAAAAATTTGCAGTTATGTCCAAAATCTGGGCTTCTGAGCTACAAAAAAAAATTCCATTTTCATGTGAAGACTGTTAAATGCATTGCTTCCTTTTGATGACATCCTCACACATTTTGGCTACCACCTACCTTCTTCTCTGAATGTCAGGTTGCCATCTCCTTATGGGAAATTATGCACAAGATCTGCTTTTCTGAATTTTTCAGGTGTAAGAGTCTGTGGGATAGGTTAGCTACGTGCTGGGCTTTTTCAGGGCTTTCCAGAGCTCATACAAAGATCAATTATGTGGCTCCCTCATTGGTGTGCTGGATTTTATGGAAAGCCAGAAATAAAATGATTTTTGAAAACACTTCACCATCTGTTGAAACAATGGCAAAGGAGCTCAAGGAGTCCCTGTTCCTAGCCTTCACCAAAAAACCTCTGAAACTCACAAGAGAAGTGGATACTGAGCTTGCAGAATCTGGAGCCATCCCTCTTCCATACATTCCACCTAAACCTAACTTCATCCCTGTTCAATGGAATAGACCTATTTCTGGATTCAAGGTCAATGTGGATGCAGCTTGGTCAGAAGGTAGGACTGGCATAGGTATTATCATCAGAGATCATCATGCTACTCTGATTGGTGCTAAATCTTGTTATACAATAGCTAGTTCCCCCCTTATTACTGAGATCATGGCTATTGAACTGGGAATTCTCACAGCCAGATCTATGAACATCACCCCCACCTTTTTTGAAACTGATTGTCTGCAGGCTTTTAAAATGATTCTTTATCCAGATTCCAGACAGTGGAGACTGATGCAAAGGCTAGAAGCAATTCAAAATCTGTTGGGGACTTCCATCATAACTCATACACTAAGGGAAGGCAACCAGCCAGCTGATTCTTTAGCAAAGACTGCTCTAACCATCCAGAAGGACCTGACATATTGCTGGAGCTCATTACCCAACAAACTGAAGGGTCTTCTAGTTCTTGATGCTGCTCAAGTCCCCTCAATCAGAGCCATGTCATGAAGCTGGGATCATAAACTATCACAAATATTCTGGTGCAGGTCAATACTCATTGTAGTCTAAGCAATTTTGTTCCCTTTCTACTCTTCCAATTCCTTGTTGATAAATCCATGGTTCATATTCGGACCTCGTTCATACTCGGACAAGGGCCCGAGAAGGGTCATGGGCTCGAGATACGCGGAGGATGGGTCCACGGGTCCATCTATCCTAATCCTTATAAGGAATGCGTATATTATGAATGTTCTACAAGGAATATACATCTTCTCAAAGATGGTGATTCAGCTATCCTAAACATGGTAACACAACTATGTCTGAAATACACTTCTATTATACATGGTAATACAACCTCTATTCCCATAAGAGTTGTATTCCTACCATAAATACATATCTTGGTGATCTACGGATTGTAGCCATATAAATACCCTAAGAGGTTTGGTAGACCTCTCATCTAATCTCATATTTTATACTATACGCCTTAAGCAAATATACTGACTTGAGCGTCGGAGTGTCTATCCCCGGGACACCCGGGGCATTTGTCTTGCAGATCAGCTCGTGAGGAGGATTCGTGAACAAGTGCGGGTCGTAGACATCCATCAATTTGGCACGCCCAGTGAGACCCGCAGGCTGATCTTGATCTATACGACCTTCTAACTCATGGCTGATCCGGCTGAAAACCTCCGTGGGAGTACATGAATCCGTTTCTCGGTCCCGACAGGAGTAAGAAGCATTAACAACGACGAGACAAGCTACGCCAGCAACCAGGGAGTAAGAATGAGCATCAATGGTGTGCATCGATCAGCACAAGAAGCCTCTTCCTGGGAGTGGGAGAGCAAAAGATCTCGCTCAGACGGAACTTTTACTTTTTCATCCGAAGATGCAGTTCCTAATCAAATTCCCCATTCAGATCCTCTGGTGATTACAGTTGACATAAACCACAACATGATCAGAAGGGTCCTGGTGGATGGAGGAAGCGAAATAGAAGTTATGTTTCTCAGTTGTTATGAACAGCTGGGATTGAATAGAAATAACCTCATGCCTACAAGCCCTATCTCTGGATTTACTGGCAATCCTATCGACACTTTGGGAAAAATAATCTTACCGGTGCAAGTAAGAGATGATTCTCGGAGTATTACCCTACATTGCACCTTTACCATCATCGATTCCAGGTCACCATACAACATAATCCTTGAAAGACCCTGGATGTACCAAGCACAAGCGATCTGGTCCCCCTACCATTTGGTGATGAAGTTCCCCACCAATAAAGGAATTGCCACAGTCCAAGGTGATCAACAATTAGCTCGAATATGCATAATTCAAGCTATCCAAGAACCAGAAAAGGAGAATCTTGAACCAGCCAAGTACTCCGAGTCCGAGCCGATGCAACTCGGAGAATCAGGAACCGTTGAAGTTGGAACTCTCCTACCCCCCGAGATAAAGACTAAACTACGAGATCTTCTCAACCATTACATAGATGTCTTTTCTTGGGACACCAACGATTTAGTGGGAGTATCCCCTAGCTTGGCGGAACATTACTTGAATATCAATCCCTCACAAAAACCCATTTAGCAAAAACGACGTGTCGTTGCACTAGATCGAGTTGAAGCCATTGGGGAGGAGATAGACAAGCTACTTAAAGCCCGTATAATTGAAGAAGTGCAGTACCCGGAATGGATAGCTAACCCAGTGATGGTCAAGAAGCCAGATGGAAAGTGGAGAATGTGCATCGACTTCACTAACTTGAACGATTGTTGCCCTAAAGATAGTTATCCCTTACCCTCGATCAACCGATTAGTGGAAGTAATTGCGGGATACCAAGTACTAGCCTTCTTTGATGCCTTTAAAGGATATCATCAGATCCCTATGGCAGAGAAAGATAAAGAAAAAACCTCCTTTATAACAGACAGAGGGACTTTCTGCTACAAGATGATGCCTTTCGGATTGAAAAATGCAGGGGCTACTTACTAGCGACTAGTAGACAAATTATTCAAATCTCAGATAGGGCGCAACCTCGAGATTTATGTGGACGACATGGTAGTAAAGAGCCACAGCTACGATGCCTTCTTTGAAGATTTAAAGGAAACTTTCGACACATTAAGGGCCTCCAACTTGAAGCTGAATCCCGCTAAATGTACCACAGGCGTGGGAGCGGGAAAATTCCATGGGTATATGGTATCCAATCGAAGAATCGAAGTAAACCCCGAGAAGATAGAGGCTTTGCAGAACATGCAACCCCAAAAAACCGTCAAGGATGTGCAGAAGCTAACAGGGTCCCTTGCAGCCCTTAGCCATTTCCTATCCAAAGGAGCAGAAAAACATCTACCCTTATTTAATATTCTTAAGAAGGCAAACCAATTTTAGTGGTCTCATGAATGCGGAGAATCTTTCCAAGAACTTAAAATCCATCTTCGTCAACTTCCGACATTGTCAAAACCAGATAAACGAGAGACTCTTTACTTATATATATCTGCATCCCTGCTAGCCATTAGCGCTGTATTGGTCAAAGAAAAGGAGGGATCGCAACATCCCATATACTATGTAAGTAGGGCCTTACAAGGACCCGAGACCAGATATACTCCTCTCGAACGCTTGATATTAGTCCTCGTCCATGCTTCTCGGCGGTCGAGACCATACTTTGAAGCACATACAATAGTTCTCCTAACCAACTACCCGATCAGGTAAATCCTCCAAAAGCCTGACGCTTCGGGGCGGATGATGAGGTGGGCCATCGAGTTGGGAGAGCATGACATACAATATAAACCTCGGACAGCCATCAAGGGCCAAGCCTTATCCGATTTTATAATGGAGTCTGTTGAATCAGTGGAGATCGACAAACCAAACCCAACTCCGGACTCCGGAAAATGGCAACTATATGTGGATGGATCCTCCAACTCGGGGGAAGCGGTGCTGGAGTACTACTCACCAGCCCCGAGGGAAAAGATCATCCTTACATTCTCCATTTTGATTTTCGAACCGCCAATAATGAAGCAGAATATGAAGCCCTTATCACGGGGCTAAAGCTAGCAAAGGACCTTGAGGTCGAGGATCTTGAAATCTTCAGTGACTCACAAATCGTGGTTCTACAGGTTAAAGGAGAATACGAAACTCGAGAGTATAGTCTTCAGAAATACTTTGAGATAGTAAGGCCTCTCTCTAAATTAATTCCAACATTATAAGCTGAATCACATTCCCCGAGAAGGCAACCACAAGGCTGATGCACTTAGCAAACTTTCTTCCTCGGACCTCAACACAAGGTCTTCTCAAGAATTGCTAATGGAAACACTGGCGAAGAGAAGTTATGAAGAGAGTAGCATCATGGCTGTTGACATCTCAGACACATGGATGAACCCCTACATTGAATACCTTCAAACATGTACCCTTATCGAGGATAAGCACCTAGCACGGAAGGTCCGAGTTAAAGCTCCGAAATATGTCATCCACAACAATATCCTATACAAGAGAGGATACCTCCAACCCCTGCTTAAGTGTGTCGGGCCTTCTGACGCAGAACACTTAATACAAGAAACACATGAAGGAGTCTGCGGTAGCCATCAAGGCCCACGTACCATCACCCGAAAACTCCTACATATGGGTTATTTCTGGCCTACGATGCTACAAGACGCCAAAAAATATATCAATTCTTGCCATCAGTGCCAGAGATTTGCCAAGATGATCCACGTGCCACAGGAGAATATGATTACCATCCAAGAATCCTGGCCATTTGTTCGATGGGGCATAGATCTCGTCGGACCTTTTCCTACGGCCCCTGATAACTTCAAGTACCTCATTGTGGCCATCGATTATTTTTCAAAATGGGTAGAGGCTGAAGCACTAACCAACATAACTGGCAAGACAGTCATCAACTTTTGCTGGAAGAATATTGTGTGTCGCCATGGCATCCCGAGATACATAGTGACCGACAATGGAGCACAATTTGCTAATGATCCCTTCAAGACATGGTGTACGAAGTATGGCATACACCAAAATCTCACCTCGGTATATCATCCAGAAGCTAATGCGCCAAGTAGAGGTTACGAACCGTACCTTGGTAAGAGGTATCAAAAAGCGCCTTGATGGAGCTTAAGGAAACTGGATCAAAGAACTACCAAGCGTGATCTGGACCCATAGAACCACGCCAGCCACGGCCATAGGAGAGACTCCTTATACCTTAGTCTATGGGTCTGAAGCGGTCATCCCCATGGAGATTGGGGTCCCCTCGGCCCGTACTTCTCAACCAACTGACGAAGATGGCACAGGCAATGAAGAAAACCTTCGTCTAGACCTTGACCTCTTAGAGGAGAAGAGAGAAAATGCCACAATCCACGAGGCCAAGGTAAAGGAAAGAGTCAAACGCTATCATGATAGAAGAGTCCGCTTGGCCACTTTCATTAAAGGAGATCTTGTATTGAGGTTGAATGAAAAAAGCAAGAAAGAAGTGGAAGGGAAGCTAGCCCCGAACTGGGAAGGTCCATATCGAGTCCTAGAATTCCATCCAGGGGGAAGCTACCTCTTGGAGACCATGAAGGGAGAACCCATACCACGAAGATGGAATGTGATCAACTTACGAAAGTAACAAGGAAGATAAAAACTCAATGAAGAGCCTCACAAAGGTTCGAGACGTCCAGCCTCATAAAGGTCCGAGACAAATATGCTCTAAGCACAAACGGGTACACAAACTCAAAACCCACTATTTACTTTACTTCTATTCTTAAAGTTATAAACTTAGATTGAAGTCATGATATTTTTATGAATTGCGAACAACGTTTTCTCTCTCTAAACAAAAAAACCTCTGCCTTCTCTCTAAGTTTGTTTTACACGCGCCCCTCTTTTCATGACTTTCACCCCCTTCATTGCTGATAACGTCTTTATTCCCTGCCGCTAACGTCTTCATAACGGCCACTCCATGGCGGAGCCGCCACCTAATCAGGGTGGCAGGACCGCTGGAAAATCGTTTATGCAGGCACTCACTCACAAAAACCCACCCTTGTTCGACGCTCTGCCCACAAATCCAGAAATCAAGCCCTCAATCACTAGACTAAACGGCCGGCCTGCGTGTCTCTATGACCCAGATTCCGTCAAAATCCTTGCAGCCCATTACAGCAACGCTCTGGTCGGTAAATTTGCCAGAGGAAAATCCCCTATGGATAAGATCCAGACAGCTTTCAAATTACTCGGATTCAAGTCTGACTTTCAGGTCGGTCTGCTGGATTACCGCCACATCCTGATCCGGTTCAAGGATGAAGAGGACTACCAGCGTATGTGGCTCCAACCGTACTGGATGATTGCCGGAGGGAATATGAAGGTTCTCAAATGGACAGAAGATTTCTCCACTGAGCATGTATCGTCGATAGTGCCGGTCTGGGTTTCTGTCCGAGAGGTACCAATCTATTATTATAACCAATCTTTGATTCAAGATGTTGCTGCACAGATCGGAAAATTCATAAAAATGGATGTGGCCACTAGTGGAATCACTAGACCTTCTGTCATCAAGATGTGCATAGAAATAGACCTTAAGGAAGATAGGATTACCTCTATTCCCATAGACAGGACTGATAGCTACAAGGAATGCCCTGTAGAATACCACCAATTGCCCCAGTACTGCAAAACTTGCAAAACAATAGGTCATGAGGAAGCAGCTTGCATTTATCTGCATCCTGAGTTAAAGAGGTCATGGAGGAAGAAGGAGGTCCAGCAGCAGGAGAATGGACAAGGCTCTTCTGGTTTGACCCCAAATGAAAAGGAGGATGACACCAAGAAGCAGAGTGAGGATGGGCCATGGTACTCTACCAGGAAATAGAATCAACAAGCAAAATCCAACACCAGTCTGGAACCAGTTCCACTGTCATGCTGCTGGCCAATATCAGTCAACCAAGAAATGCCAATACTGTATCCTTTTCTTATGATGATTTGCACATCAAAAAACTGAAAAAAGATCTCAAGGCTCATAACAAAACTCATTTTTGTTCCATTGTTCCTTACAGCCCAGCTCTGGAAACTTCCAACCATTTCTCTGTATTGCAGGACACAGAATCTGTAGTAGAGGAAGAAATAGCTCCAGTTGAAGACCTAATCCCTCAGAATTCAATGGTGGATAGTGATAAACTCCAAACTTACAAGGAAAATTCCTATGAGTCAATTCATAAGGACACAGGTACTTCTGAACCTGAAATGCATGTCACTCACCAACCACTATCTTTTCAAGACTCTATGCTTATTACTGATGCTAATCTGGTAGGGAATTTAGTATCAGATGCATGCAAACAAGTAGAAATCACACAGCCTAAAAAGGTCAACACCACTGCACAAGCTCCAGTTTCTAAAAATAAAAAAACAGTTACAGAAAGTGCAAATAGGTCTTTAAGACCTAAGCAAAAATTTAAATACACTGTTTAATGATAAGTCACACCATCATAGGTAATATGTTAGTGTGGAATATCAGAGGCTTTGGAACCTCACTCAATAGGTTGAAAACCATCATAGTCATACACAAAATAAACATCTTATGCTTATTAGAACCTATGCATGATAATAGTGTGTGTAACCTTTTACAGCATGAATTGCATTTTGATAATTCTTACCCTGTTGAGCATGCAAAAATTTGGCTTTTTTGGAATAATAATTTCAAAATCTCCATTTTATCTCAATCTGATCAATATCTATTAACCACTGTTTCTGACACTACATCCAATAGTACTTGGAACTCAATCTTCGTATATGCTAAAGTTTTTAGAATGTTAAGGAAATCACTATGGAGTGATCTCCTTACCCTCCCAGTTACTCCCACAATATATGTGGGAGATTTTAACACTGTCTCCTCAGTCTTAGAGCGTAGAGGTTCCCATAACCCTCCACTAGGTAGCATTCAGGACTTTAATAACCTCATTTCAGCACTAGCCATCCAAGAGATCACAACTGTTGGAAATCATTACACCTGGTCAAACAAAAGATCCAAAGATGATTTTCTGTTACAAAAATTAGATAGAGGTATGTGCAACCAAGAATGGTTAGCACTGTTTCCCCATAGCTCCATACAGGTGTTGGGTAGAGCAACCTCAGACCACAATCCACTTCTCCTCTCCATTCAGGACTCCACTGAGCAGTGTCCCAAACCCTTTAGATTCCAAACTATGTGGCTCAATAGGCCAGAGTTTGATGACATAGTTAAACAAAGATGGATCCTCCCTAGTGCTCTAACTGGCATGAGAAATATGGTCTATAAGCTAAAGAGGCTTAAAATATCCATCAAGGCATGGAATAAAGACCGCTTTGGCAATGTTCACAAAAATCTTGTGGATGCTGAGACAAAGGCTGAACAGCTAGAACTTACATACCAGAGATCAGGTGCTGAAACAGATCTCATTGCCATGAATGAAGCACAGGCTTTACTCATTAGGGCAACCACTGAACAAGTACAATTCTGGAAACAGAAATCCAATGTGAGATGGCTCTCAGAGGGTGATGCCAACACAAAGTACTTTCACAATTCCGTGAAGGAGAAAATTGGTAGGACCAGGATTAGCAAAATCAGAGATAGAGACAATCTCTGGACCTCAGATCCTGTCAGAATCAAAGAAGAGGGAGCTCACTTTTTTGAAAACCTTCTCAATGAACCATACTGTGAGGAATCAGGTGACTATCTAAGGCACTTCCTCTCAGTAATTCCCAAGCTAGTGACAGACTCTGAAAATGAAAGCCTACTCAGAAGCGCAACTTTGGAGGAGGTTAAGTCTGTGGTATTTGGATTGAGCAAAGAGAGTGCATCAGGATCAGATGGATTCACAGGTGCATTTTTTACTCACTTCTGGGACTCTATCAATGAGGACCTCTTGGAATCAGTTAATGAATTCCTTAAAGGTGCACTGATACCTAGAGCAATAGCTAGCACATGGCTCACTTTAATTCCCAAAAAACCAAACCCAGCCTCCTTTGCTGACTATAGGCCTATCAGCCTCTCCAACTTCCTAAATAAGGTCTTCTCTAAGTTGTTAGCAGAAAAAATCAAGCCTTTGATGACCAATTTAATTTCCCCTGAACAGTCTGCTTTCCTCCAGGGTAGAGACATCTCAGACAACATAATTCAGATGCATGAAATGGCAAGGCTGCTGGGGGGTAGAAACAGAAGCCAGAATCTAATTGTTAAATTAGATATGCAAAAGGCATTTGACAGAGTATCATGGGGTTTTTTAAACTCCATTTTACTGCATTTTGGCTTCCATGGATCTTTGGTAAAGATAATAATACAGAATATCCAAGCAGCTTGGTTTTTAGTTCTAATCAATGGGGCCACAGCTGGCTTCTTCCCCTCCACCAGAGGGATCAAACAAGGGGATCCCTTGTCACCATACCTATATGACCTCATCACAGAAGCCTTCTCTAGAGCTATCAGAAAGCTAGTTGAAATTCGATATCTCCAACCCTTCACAGTGCCAAGGGGTGTGTGCAGTATCACACACCTCATGTATGCAGATGATACTGCAATCTTCACTAACTCTAGTAAGAAAAATCTAAGGAGGCTGAAAGCTTTTTTAGAGGCTTATGAAGTCACATCAGGTCAAAAGGTGAACTTTTCAAAATCAGAATTTTTCACCAGTACTTCAGCAACAAGTACAAGGGTCAGAATCATCAAGAAACATCTTGGAATGGTTCAGGGAGCAATGCCATTCAAGTATCTGGGAGTACCCATTTTCAGAGGGAGAAATAAGGTGCAATATTACCAGCCAATGCTGGAAAGAATGGAGAAAGCCACCATGAATTGGAAGAACAAGTGGTTATCCAATGCTGGGAGAATGGTTCTGATTAAACATGTTTTAATGACCATCCCAAACCATATAGTAGCTGTCCTTAAACCCCCCAAGACTGTTATTAAGAAAATGGAGCAAATTGCCATCAGGTTTTTCTGGGGAGAAACAGTTTATGGTCAAAGGAAGATATGGAGAAAGTGGTCCAGAGTGGCTATTCCTACCATGGAAAATGGTTTAGGTTTCAAGGATCTTAGGGCATTCATTGATGCATTTTCTTGCAAATTGTGGTGGAAAATGCAATTAAATACCACAATATGGACTAATTTTATCTGGTCCTTGCCATCCTCCCACAAGACTTCACTGATCTGGAGAAGGATCTGTGAAATCATAGAATCTTGCAATATGAACTCATTTGTCTGTTTTGGTAAAGGCAGTTGCCCCTTTTGGGATGCCAACTGGACAGGGGCTGGAGCTCTTATATATGATTGGCCTGATCATAGAGAATTCCTTTTCCTGATATATCATTGGCTAATTTCATAAACAATAAAAGCTTTTACTTAACACAAATTGAGCCTTTCCTGGCTACAAGTACTCTCTCTATTTTGCAGGAAGTTAGTCTGGAACACAGTCATGAAGAAAAATTAATTTTGAAACCATCAAAGACTGGCTCATTCACAAGTCAATCAGCTTACTCCATACTGAGGAACAAGGCTGACAGGAACAACATCAACTTCCAGGTATGGCAAAAACCAATCCCAACTAAACTGTCGATTTTTGTATGGAGAATCAGAAACAGATTGCTTCCTTTTGATGATATCCTGATTAAATTTGGTTTTTATCTACCATCTAAATGTGCTTGGTGCTGTCATGAGGATACTCTAGAACATTTTTTCAATTCATGCCCTGCAAATCTGCAAGTATGGAATGAAATACATAAAAGATTAGCAATCAGGCCTCTTTATTTCAGAAATGTATTTTAGAGATTGAGATTTTATGTGTCATATGATGGTCTGTCCAAAATTCACATAAAAGTAATAAGAACAACCATTATGGTGGTATTCTGGGCTTTGTGGAGGAGAAGGAATAGACTATTATATGACAATATAATAACTCTCCCTGAAACAGTAGTTTCTCAGATTCTGATGCAAGTCAAAATGATTTTCACAGCAAATCCAGTGACAGGGAATTTTCAAACTAATGATTTTCTCATGGAAAATGGTTTATTACCTTTTATTAGGAGGAATAGACCTAGGCCTGTCAAAATGATTAAGTGGATGCCCCCTGATACAGGTTTTAAAATAAATATTGATGCATCTTTTCATACTGATGGAAACACTGGATTAGGCCTTGTAATTAGGAATAATCTGGGTACTGTTATTAGATTAGAAATGAGGCACACAATCATTGCATCAGCCCTAGAGGCAGAACTCAGTGCAATCCATTTTGGAATGCAAACTGGTTTGCAATTACAGTTGAATCAATTATGTGTAGAATCTGATTGTCTGACAGCAGTTAAAGGAGCAAATGATCCCAATCTGATTGACTGGAAATTCTTCTCTGTGTGTCAGGATATTAATTTATTGTTGCAACATCACACAGTTCAGCACACTTTGAGGGAAGGAAACATGGCTGCTGATTTTTTAGCTGCTATGTCCTCCTCCACAAAAGCCTCAAAAGTATTTGATTTACATCAACTGCCAAGTAAACTGATAGGTCTACTAGAGCTGGATAGAATTGGTTTGCCTAGTTTAAGATTCAGCTTTTAAATATGGGATAAGACACTGCTCTTTTTACTTGTTTTAAATGCAGGTACATGATGGCAACAACACTGGATCAAGTGAATAAAAGGGCTAAGAAGTGCCACATTGTTGAAGGATTATCTGCAAAATCAATACTTCTTTTTGTACAGAACTGACTAAATGGATTGTTCTCTCAATTCAACCTTTGGGTGGCAAAATTGTGCTTCACTCTTTGTTAAACTGTCACTAACATGCTTTCCAAATGAGCTTGGTTGAGAGTACAAATCACCATTTCAGTCAGTAACTTGATAGAATAGGCATTCACCACTTAGGTATAGCCATTCAATTATTCTTTTGAAAGCCTATGGCTTTTGAGCTCTGCTCTCTTTGTACAAACCTGAAGCAAATGCTCTATTTTTGATTAATATAGGTTTGGGGAGCCAATAAGTACCCTCCACCAATGGTGGTTTAATTAAAAAAATAAAAGTCATGATATTTTTATACCTATCCTTATAATAAGCAATCTTTAAATTCCTTTTATAAAAAGAGGATTGTTGTCTTAAGTATAACATTGATTGTTGTTCAAAACAATATGCTTTATAAAGTATATGATTGGTCAACTTATAAGTTGTTTGGATCCAATATTCAAATACCAATCGTTTTGAATAAAAGAGATAGGTTAGAGATAAAGTACTTCAAAAAAGTGCTTGATTGAGGTCTATAGACCAAAAGGTCAGACGTGCTCGGGAATCAATCATCTCGACAGAAAGAGGAGAAACCTCAAAAACAAAAGTTAAAGTTCATATCAAAGGTGTTATTACATCAGAATATGATACTTCTAAAAAAGACCCTTAAAAGGGCATACATAGAGGAAAAACCTCGAACACAAATAGTTCATATCAAAGGTGTTATTACATCAGAATATGATACCTCTAAATAAGACCCTCAAAAGGGCACATAAGAGGCTAAACCTCGAACCTAAAAAGGACATATCAAAGGTGTTATTACATCAGAATATGATTCTTTTAAAATTACCCAATGGGGTTTCCTAGGACTTCACCAGAAGTGACACTAGAGAGATGGGCTATTGTCAACTTTTCTGCATGCTGTGACATTAAAGACCTTGTCAATGGACACCAAAGGAACAAGCCCAACAACATTAAGCTCGAAGAGTATTCATCATGGATAACTGTGAGGACTTAACAACTAAGGCTGGTGCTCCTTTCTAGTAAATCATGAAGACCGAGGATGACTGAAAGATGCCAGCAAGAAAGGTAGCAAACCCGCGGGAGCTACTCGGTTGGAGGATTAAGCACCTCTTCAAGAGAAGGTAAGTAAGAATATTTGGCTCTAATAAGCCTCAATAAATCTCCTGATGTTACTACCTTCTCGGAGGAACCCAGTACATCCAAGAACTCGGCCCCAGGAATCCAGCGCTTGGCAGTCAAAGCAGAGAGCTTATCAGCAGCATTTGGATGAGAAAAGATTTCTTCCATTAGCTTCATCTCCTCCTCTGATTGGCATAGTTTCAAGACGCCGTCCAAAATTTCGTGCAGTTCAGAGGAGTGGAATAAATCCCCATACTCCTCCCTACGGCTCTGAAACTCGGGGCTACAAGCAATGAATGCACTCCAAAGTCTTAGGAGTCATCTAGTCTCCTCCGAGTCCTTCTCCACAGCTTGACTTCGCGCTAGCTCCTCTGCCATATCCCGATAAGTCTCCAGCTCTTTATCCTGGAATCTCTTTGCTGATATCAGGTCCTCCTTCTCGGCCTCCAGCTGTTTTACCCTGGCCTCCAGTTGACTCACCGCTGAGGAAGCCTGAACAGGAAGAGTAGGTGTTGCAGACTCGGTCATCATAGTCGAAAGGGCGACTTCCATCTCCTCCTTCTTTGCCCTGAAGGCCCGGCACTTGACATGCAATTCCATTACAGAATCAGACAAATGCCAGATCACATCATTAGCTCAAGGGCCCACCGTGGACAGGTTTGCCATCAGCTGTAAAAGTAGAAGACGTATGAAGACTCGATAGCTTAGAAACTCATATAGCGGAAGGAATGAGATGATTACCTTAGCGACGAAGGCATACTTCTAGGAAGACCTCCGAGAAGCCTGACCATCCTCTTCCTCGGGGAAGTTTAGATAGTACTTCAGTTTCTTCAGAGGAGTATCTTCAGACACTAGCAGCTCAAGGTCAGATTCATTATCTGAAGACTCCCTAGCCTCAGATTCAACCTCCTCTGCCTCTTCATCTATGACCTGGAGATTGGCCTTCCCTTTCTTAATCTTTTTCTTTGGAGGAAAGGCTATATACCTAAGGAAGAGAGTAAAGACGCTAGGTAAAAGAAGAATATCAAACAACTGCGATGATTTGAAACAGAAATTACCCGATGTAGATTGACTGGAAGAAGATTCACCCTGACCTCGGGGTGATTTCCTAGAAGCTCGTTTCTTGCCCTTCTTCTTTTCCCCCTGGATTTTATCAGGGATGGTCCAATCTCGATCCTTATTCAGGAAACTAGAAGTGGACTTGGACCGTGGAACGTCTAGCAGATAAGAATTGGTGATGGCAGGCCACTGCCACACCGAGCCATGAGCTCCCCGCACAAAACCTCCTTCCTGGAAGACAATCATCTCCTTCAAAAGCTCCTCCACGATGCCATTCAGGTGAATAGGCATCTCAAAGACATCAAGAGGCACATCGTCCTTCGGCTTCAGATTCCAATCAGGAACCTCATATTTCGTCCGATCAAAGGTTAGCCGAATGTCCTCCCACTTGCCGCTATTGTCGGGAAAAGTGAAGACCTTGCCCTTACGAGGAGTAAGAGTAATATGCTCACGATCCTTGAAGCATAATAGCTTGAACAAACTCCTAAACAGATCCAAGCTTGGCTCATAATCCTTCCGGGAGCACCAGGAGATGAAAGCCACAATTGTCACCACCACATTGGAATGAATCTGACAAGGGTGAAGCTGATGATGCTGGAAGAACTGTGAAAACACAGGGGGGAAGGGAAAACTCAAGCCCTGCTGCAAGAACCGGCCATATATAACCCCTCGAGTGGGGCTCACAAGATCCTTGACCGGAGTGGCCTTGTCCTCGAGCCTCAATCCAGCCTCGATGGGGTACGACAACCTGCATGACTTCAAAAATTGCAGGGTATTTTCGTCGACCACCTTGGTGATATCATTCGCACCCTCGGAAGCCGGAGCCCGTTTATCAGCTTGGGCTCCGCACTGGGGTCTATCTCTGACCCGGGGGCACCGTCATCTGCCACGACAGCTACCACCTGCCGAGGTGTCGCCATAGTTTCCTCCATCAATTCTCCAAACTCAACCTCCAGGAATAATGTGCGTAAGTCACGAGCCGCGGGGACATTCTCTCCACTGCCAGAGGTGACACTAGAATTTGTTGACGACATGGCAATACAGAGATGGGGGAAAAAGGTTATGAAAAGAAGACGATGAAGAAGACAAGAGTTTGGTTGCAGAGATGAAAACGCAAATTATTTGGATAAAGATTGATGATAAACACAAGGAAAATTACTTGGTTATATAACCAGTAATTAGCAAGCATTTAAGTGGAGTAATTACCTCGACTCGCGAAACGATACAGGCAATTGGAAGGTTGGTCATCCTCACCGCCAGAAGATACAATGAATCAAGATCACGTGTCAGTCTCCTCAGAATTCAAGAAGGCAGATTTATATCCAACCGTCCACGTATCCTGATGAAATACGAAACAATTTGAAGCTAGATATTCAGAAAGGAAAAATCCTAGAAGGACACCCCGAGTTATTCTCCCTCGAGTTATTGGTCTTCCCTCGAGAAGCAAGCCTCTCCTTCAACCTTCGAGATGGAGCACTCTATATTCTGAAGATCTACCTTGGGGCTACTGATAAGTCCATGGTTTGTATTCGGACCTCGTTCATACTCGGACCAGGGCCCGAGAAGGGCCATGGGCTCGAGATACGCGGAGGATGGGTCCACGGGTCCATCAATCCTAATCCTTATAAGGAATGCATATATTATGAATGTTCTACAAGGAATATACATCTTCTCAAAGATGGTGATTCAGCTATCCTAAACATGGTAACACAACCATGTCCGAAATACACTTCTATTATACATGGTAATACAACCTCTATTCCCATAAGAGTTGTATTCCTACCATAAATACATATCTTGGTGATCTACGGATTGTAGCCATATAAATACCCTAAGAGGTTTGGTAGACCTCTCATCTAATCTCATACTTTATACTATAAGCCTTAAGCAAATATACTGACTTGAGCGTCGGAGTGTCTATCCCCGGGACACCCGGGGCCTTTGTCTTGCAGATCAGCTCGTGAGGAGGATTCCTAATCAAGTGCGGGTCGTAGACATACATCACTTGTAACGGTTGTGGCGGCTGAATTGCTCTTCGTTTAACGTTGGCTAACAGGCTTCTACAATTAGATTGCAAGTTCAAATTGGAAAAGTGAGGATGACACTTTTTCTGTCATGTAAAGGTTGAGTTTTTGAGTGCCTAGTACTCTAGGACATGTTTTGTAACAAACTGAGCTTGAATTGCTCCTTATTTTTGCTGTTTCTTTTCATTTTCGGCTTGGGGTGCCTATAAATTCCCCTCACCTCTTGAGGTGATATTAAAAAATAAACATATTTTACTTTTAAATAAGTTACTTATTTATGGTATCATCGAACTTTAATTAGTCGGTTAAACATATATTTTTCATTGTGTTTGCTTTTCTATGAAGTAAAGGGAAGATATTTTTTTAACATATTACGTATTTTACATTTACTCTTATACTTTTACTATTTAAATATAATTAGTACAAAAATCAACATTTATATCAAATTAAAATTTTAAATAGCTTCAAAATTATCGCGCAACGCGCAATAGAGTTTAGCTAGTCTTTATATTATTATTATTATTTATTCTTGTTACATTTTAATTCATTTATTCGTTATATTAATTCTTCACTCCTTAATTAACATAGCTATGTCCAAACATTTATATCTTTTAGTTATTGAGAATAACATTCATTCGGATGATCCTGATATAGGCCTTATCAGGCACCAGTAAGATAATGACACGTGTACAATTGTAATGTTTTAATTGGTTAAGATATTTTTAGTAAAGTTCTAAAACCCTAATTTAGAATGTCTAAACCCGTCTGGGTAATGATTGAACACGTGGCCCAATAATAAATTAGTTAAAGATATGTGTAGTTATTTAATTGGTGCTTGATATTGCCAATATCAGAATAATCCTGATATATATTAAACTGATTTATTATTATAATTATATATTTGACCACCTATTACATAATAATATACACAAAGTAAATTTATAGTCATCGAAGTCGCAAGATTATTACTTGCGACCATTTAATAGTTAATATAATGCAAAGTAACTAGTACTCTAAAATGGGACTTCAAATTCGCCCCCTTTTCAAGAAATTCCGTCCTCGGAATTTATCGCTTGAGATGGGGAATAAGTTAGATTAGCTTTCTTCTATGTAATGGTGTTTCCAAAATAATGTTACTGTGAGAATTTCTCTCATATGCACTATTATTAATCACCAGTGCCCATCCTAAAATATGTTTCACAGTTTTGTGAGGGTAATTGTAGGTGTTTGCTATATGCAGGTCCAATTTGGTTTTGCAGGTCTAATGTAAGTGGGAAAATACCAGAATTACCCTTTGTTCGTTTGTAATAGGCTGTTTAACACTTTCTTCCAAATATCTCTACACCACTGTGTTGATAAACATGCTACATGGCTAATATACCTTAAGTTGCTAAAGTAGTGTATAAAATAAAATTTTAGATTTAAATTTAATTTGTTTTAATGTTTTCTTTTATAGCATTTTTGGCACATCCAGTGGTAATGATCGAGTAAGTTAAACTTGGGACCTTAGAAGTACAAGCTGGGTGATTAGTTACTAATATCGTACATTTTTTTTCACCTCAGTTGTTGAAAGAACTACTGAATTTATCCATGGCATTCTCGTGCAGGTACCCTGGACTTGGTGGTTCCTTCACCACCTCTCTTCAGAGTTTTGTTTCTAACTTTCTTAGGAGGTCTAGGTCCATGTCGGGATTTAAAACATCTACGCGTCTTGTGACGTTCACTGCCACATAATACACATCTTCCCTGCTTCCTCCAACAATTACATTCCTCATGTCCAGGTTTATGACAATAGCTACACGTAACCTCGTGTCTCCCTGCATAATGTCTCTGGCTGCTGCTTATAGTAGTAGGATACCCACTCACAGACCCAGTGCGAAACGGATACCTTGTGCTCAGTTGTCTTCCTCGAGGTCTCAACCAGTTGGATTCTACCACATGCTTTTGCAGTTGCCTGTGCTCGGTCTTAACCTGCTCTAAACGTTGAGCATTTTCCACTGCAACCATATATGATGGTTTTTCTGCTGAAGATAGCCCTTCCTTAAGTTCAATATTCAAGCCTTGCAAAAATCGTGCCTTTCTTTCACCATTTGTGCTCACTAGACCTGGTACAAACTTAGCTAATCCATCAAACCTGGATACGTACTCAGAAACAGACCGAGTTCCTTGTTGCAGCCGTACAAACTCTTCAACACGAGCTTCCCGAACCCATGCAGGGAAATACTTTTTATTGAATTCCATTTCAAAGTTTCCCCAAGTCTTAAGTGTACCTTGTTGCTTCCTTTTTTTCTCTACAAGTGACCACTAGGCAGGTGCTGCTCCCCTGAGCTGGAATTTTGCAAAAGCTACTTTGCGTTCTTCCGAATAACAAAGGGCTGTGAAAATATTGTCAACTTCTTCCAACCAATCTTCAGCTTTTTCATGATTAGGATCCCCATCAAACTTTGGCGGGTGAAATTTTTGGAATCTCTCCAAAGCAACGTCATCCTCATCAGGTCGCCTATTTCCCTCTAAACTACGTTGGTTTGTTTGGGATTGGTTATGAAGAACTTGGGTTATACGATCTAGAGCAATGGCAACCCGATTGTTATAATAAGCTATATTAGAGGATGTTTGAGAAGAACCAGGATGGTCCATCTATATCCAAGAAAGATAACATTAACTCTAAACTCTTAGGCAAACCTGACACATTATACAATATAGCAGACTTCTAGGCTTAATAAAAAAGGAGGATATCATTGGGTTTAAGCTCATTTGTGTGTTTAACTGTGGCATGGTAGCCTTGAAGCTGGGTGATTCTACTCGATGTGGATGTCATCTGTTAGCCGAACTAAGAATCTTATGTAGTTTCAGTTTAATAGTGGCATGTGTGCCTTGTATCTATATAATGACATGTGAACTTTTGGTTTATGTATAATGATCCTGGATTTAATACAACCGTAGTAATGAAGAATAAATTTTCAATTAGTTTTACCGACTTTGAGCTTGAGTCCTGGTGCAAACCAGGAAGACGCTCGATTAAAACTCACCGTAATGGATAGGGAGTTTTAATGGGGCGTCATGTATCACACTCCCAATGTTTGTCTCTACCAGGAAAGACAACTCAGGGTACAGAGTGCGAATCATTTCCCTAAGATCCTCCAAGGTCAAGGCTTTCTCAAGAGTTTCAAGGCTTGCCGTCAGACTAGTCTTGAAGTCCCTTGCTTAACACAGCTTATCCCTAAGTTCCTTCAAACCTGGAGCGGCATCAGGCCAGTTGTAGCAGGGAGCCAGCACCTCCTGATAAGTCTCATTGAGGAATTTCCGAAGAGATTTCCACATACCCGGAAGTTGGGACTTGTGAAGAGTTTGTTGCTGTCATTGCGTAACTCCTCCATCTCGGGACAATTGACACAGAAATGCACTATAAACTGGATAAACTGCCTCTATTGGACAGGGTCAACATACTGTTCCCTTTCTGCCTTAAAGACAACTACCTCCTTGTCCAAACCCAAGAGACGGATATTCCAAACTCGCCGGCCCTCAGTTAAAGTCTTGATTTCTTGAGACAAAGCCTCTATTCTGGCTCTCTCCTGAGCAGCCTCATCCTAGAAGTGCTTGACCAACTCAGGTGTGTTGGGAATTTAATCCCCTTTCTCCAGCACCAATTCCAATCGTCAGGAATTAGTACTACCGCAGCGGAACAGGATCAACGAACAATTGACAGCAACGATAAATAAACAACCACAAACACCAGTTTAACGTTGTTCGACCAAATCCGGTCTACATCCACCAGAGAATCCACTAGTATAATTCTAGAGACTATTACAGAGTAAATCCACTCATCCCAATAACTCTCTATACTAATTATCTTCTCTCCCAAGAACACTCACCAAAAAACACCCTAAACCCTAGCCACACAATTCCCGTATGACTACATTGTGCTCTGTATCTTGTTTCTTGTGTTTGACAGATAAACAAACCCTGACTATTTATAACAATAGAATGATATTCTATTCTAAATAGACAATATTCTATCCTAAATAGACAACATCGGGTTACCAAGTTTATCTAATTACCAACTCAGAAATATATATTATTTCCAAGTCCAGCACTAATTGAATTCTGAGACAATGTTCAACAATCTCCACCTTGGATCAGATTTCATATCACCATGAAATTCTTCAACATCCAAACAGATCGTTATCATGCCGCCACTTGAATTTGTATGCTCCACCTGTTTGAAAAAACCAGACAAACAGAAACAAGAATTAAACCTCCAGAGTTGTTCTAGAGCTATCCGTCCTTTAAGCAAGAAACTTTATCAAAGAACCCTAACTCTACCACTCTTCACAGTTCTCGAATTCTTCAAACACTGTAAAACCATTGACCTCCATTCCAGCTACACATAAAACCTGAATCAACCAATACCATGGCTCCAACCGATCCAAATTTTCGGCCAATAAACATGTTTAGCCACGCTCCACCAAATTCTCACACTGAGATTAAACCACAATCTCCACAGAGAATTATTGATACTATACTTTCCATATTTATCCATGCCAAGTAAAGAACGGACTGATTACTTCCAACATTGATCCTCCATCTCAAAACCAAGAAACAATCAATTAATCAATCCACAAAAAATCCAAATCCGATTTATAATTAATTAATTACAAACCAAGTAAAATACTTGTCATAGCCGTATATAGGCAAAACCTTTCCAAAACGCATACCGAGAAGCAAACACCAAAAATATCAATCAAATATCAATCTTGATTCAATATGACAAATTGACAATTCAAGAAATTTAGCAGATATTATACCGTGTTTTCGTGCTTCAGCGCTCTAATACGTCTACCACCACCTTAGCTCTACCACCTCAGCTCTTGATACTAGTTGTTGGGAATTTAATCCCCTTTCTCCAGCACCAATTCCAATCGTCAGGAATTAGTACTACCGCAGCGGAACAGGATCAACGAACAACTGACAGCAACGATAAATAAACAAGCATAAAACACCAGTTTAACGTGGTTCGACCAAATCCGGTCTACATCCACCAGAGAATCCACTAGTATAATTCTAGAGACTATTACAACGTAAATCCACTCATCCCAATAACTCTCTATACTAATTATCTTCTCTCCCAAGAACACTCACCAGAAAACACCCTAAACCCTAGCCACACAATTCCCGTATGACTACATTGTGCTCTGTATCTTGTTTCTTGTGCTTGACAGATAAACAAACCCTGACTATTTATAACAATAGAATGATATTCTATTCTAAATAGACAATATTCTATCCTAAATAGACAATATCGGGTTACCAAGTTTATCTAATTATCAACTCAGAAATATATATTATTTCCAAGTTCAGCACTAATTGAATTCTGAGACAATCTTCAACAATCTCCACCTTGGATCAGATTTCATATCACCATGAAATTCTTCAACATCCAAACAGATCGTTATCATGCCGCCAGTTCAATTTGAATGCTCCACCTGTTTGACAAAACCAGACAAACAGAAACAAGAATTAAACCTCCAGAGTTGTTCCAGAGCTATCCGTCCTTTAAGCAAGCAACTTTATCAAAGAACCCTAACTCTACCACTCTTCACAGTCCTCCAATTCTTCAAACACTGTAAAACCATTGACCTTCGTTCCAGCTACACATAAAACTTGAATCAACCAATACCATGGCTCCACCCGATCCAAATTTTTGGCCAATAAACATGTGTAGCCGTGCTCCACCAAATTCTCACACTGGGATTAAACCACAATCTCCACAGAGAATTATTGATACTATACTTTCCATATTTATCCATGCCAAGTCAAGAACAGACTGATTACTTCCAACATTGATCCTCCATCTCAAAACCAAGAAACAATCAATTAATCAATCCATAAAAAATCCAAATCCGATTTATAATTAATTAATTACAAACCAAGTAAAATACTTGTCATAGCCGTATAAAGGCAAAACCTTTCCAAAACGCATACCGAGAAGCAAACACCAAAAATATCAATCAAATATCCATCTTGATTCAATATGACAAATTGACAATCAAGAAATTTAGCAGATATTACACCGTGTTTTTGTGCTTCAGCGCTCTAATACGTCTACCACCACCTTGGCTCTACCACCTCAGCTCTTGATACTAGTTGTTGGGAATTTAATCCCCTTTCTCCAGCACCAATTCCAATCGTCAGGAATTAGTACTACCGCAGCGGAACAGGATCAACGAACAACTGACAGCAACGATAAATAAACAAGCATAAAACACCAGTTTAACGTGGTTCGACCAAATCCGGTCTACATCCACCAGAGACTCCACTAGTATAATTCTAGAGACTATTATAGAGTAAATCCACTCATCCCAATAACTCTCTATACTAATTATCTTCTCTCCCAAGAAAACTCACCAGAAAACACCCTAAACCCTGTATGACTACATTGTGCTCTGTATCTTGTTTCTTGTGTTTGACAGATAAACAAACCCTGACTATTTATAACAATAGAATGATATTCTATTCTAAATAGACAATATTCTATCCTAAATAGACAATATCGGGTTACAAAGTTTATCTAATTACCAACTCAGAAATATATATTATTTCCAAGTTCTGCACTAATTTAATTATGAGACAATCTTCAACAAGGTGACCCGCTGGGCTTTTCAGCAATCTGCATCTTCAGCTGCTCATTTTTGGCTATGTTTTCTTTTGATACCCGCTCCAGAGCTTGACATCGGGCATGTAGCAACTTGAATGAGCCATACAGAACCTTCATATGTTCATCAAGTGTCGTAGCACCTCTCCGAGAGATAGACAGAGGCTGCAAGGAAAAGTTAATTGATGAGGAAACTACACGCTTTGGATAAGTAGATGAATCAAGCCCAAAAGTGGATGAATCAACATACTTGGCTAATCTCTGGAAACTCCGAGAATATCTCGGACCCATTCTCCACAACCTCGGGAGGAGGAAGCACGACATAGTCCTCGAACCTTCCCAACGGTTCGAGTTCGAACTTCGCCCTCTTGGGGGACTTTTCCTCATTTCCAGAAGACCCTCCGATCGCTTCCAGCTTCCTTTTCTTCTCCTCTTACTCTTCCAACTCCCTCTACTTAACTATCTTATCCATCATGTCAGCTATGCTATCTGACTCCAGCTCGGGAGCACCCACTACACATAAAAAGAAACATGTTAGACGTGAAGAAAAAAGATGCAATATGGGCACAAAGGATATGCACATCAAGAGTGGCTACCCTCAATCAACACATCGAAAACTACTACAGATGTCACGGAGCCGTCATCCTCTGATCTACCAAACTTAGTACACCAGTACTCATTAACATCGGGAGTGACTACCCTCAATCAATGCGTTGGAAACTACTACAGATGTCACCGAGCCGTCATCCTCTGATCTGCCAAACTTAGTACACTAGTACTCATTAACACTAGTCGCTTGTGGAGAAGAAGATATCCCGGCTATTTCTCTTCTTGTAACTCGGGCCAGAGCTAGACTTTCACCTTCCTCCTCATCCTAGGATCTCGTGCAATTGGTACAAATAAGTGCTCTTCTTCACCTGAAGCCCCGGCCCTTGATTGGGTTTTCTTTGGTCCCCGAACCAACCTCTTCAAATGACGTCGAGCGTCCAACATGAATCCGGAATTCACTCCATCCAAAGAAGTTCGAGACAACAATTCCTTCTCATGAGCCTCTCTCTCTCTTCAGCAGCCCTTCGAGCTCGAATCGCCTCCGCTGCGCCGATAGGATCCTGCTCACTAAACAAAGTGGTTTCATACCACTCAATCTCAATATCTTTGGGTTGATCAAAGTATGCCATTTTCAGATAACTACCATTCTGCAGGGTTCACCCATATATCTCATGCTGCCACCCGAAAGTCTCAAGGGGCCACAACCAACCCATCTGGTGGTCCCCTAGCACAAACTTGCCATCCTCAAATCTTATCTTCTCGCCAACCAGCTCTTTTGCTATGTTTAGCAACCGGAGAGAAGTCAGAAGGTCGTTCTTAGCTTCATTCCGGAGGTCAGTATTCCAATGGGATACCTGATACTTTGTTCGATAAAAGGTCATCTTCACCTTGTCCCATTTCTTGCTCTTAAGCAGCAACACGAAGGCCCTACCTATAGAAGAATCTCAGACAACCAAAGTCACCGCCTTCTTCACAATTGAGACCTTATACAGAGTCCGCAGCAGTTTATAGCCCTTACGAGCACACCAAGTCATTAAGGCCATCATGATTACTATCACATTGGCATGTAGCTGCCGCGGATGCACCTTATAGAAATCCAAAAACTGATTCAATAGTGGGGGAAAGGGAAAAGCCAGACCGTGCTGAATAAATCTCCCATAGATCACTCCTCTAGTCGAAGTGACTAGCTCCGGTGCAGACTTGTCATCCCTCACATACATGAGATCACAGTCGCTGGGAATGGAATATCGACAACCATCAACAAATACGGCGGCATCTGCACGCGCCTTATCATTCTTCACCGACCTCTAACTGCTACCATCACCATGCACAGATGGCACACCCCCTGCCGCATACATCACCATGGGGCTGCTCCACTCCATCTGGGCCCGTCTCGCTGCATCTATCAAGCTCTTCTCTTTACCAGGTAATATCCTCTTTAACACTACTGGTCTCTTCCCACTCACTACCTCAGCTCTACGGCGGTCATGGGAGCTAATCTCCTCGGCCTGAGCATGGACATACTCTCTCTCAACATGATGGGGGACGGAAATCGTTTCACTACTACTAGGCATAATGACAAAGAGTATTGGAGGAAACATTGGGAAATAAGAGAAGCAGACACATAGAACGAACAAGGAAAAGATGAAATACTTACTGGTTGAGATGGGGCAGAAATTTGGGGTTACGGAAAGGAAGAAAGTATAGAAACGTCTTCTGCACTCTGACGATGAAATTGAAAGTGGAGAAGACACGTGTATACTACTCCTGGACAACATTAAGGCGTGTAATTACCTTGATCCATGGTCCGATGCAAGCAATTAAAGAGACGGGGGACAAACCGCCTCTGTCTTCCAATGAATATACGACACGTGTATACTACTCCTGGATTTCAAAAGGAATTAATCTCAGCCGTCCACGCGTCCTGATGAAATACGAAGCAACTTGAAGATAGATATTCAGAAGGGTTAGCCCGAGAGGTTAGTTCTAGAAGTACACCCCGAGCTTAATGCCCCGAGTTACTCTCCCTCGAGTTATTGGCCTTCCCTCGAGAAGCAAGCCTCTCATCATACCTTTGAGGGAGATCTATCTTGGGGCTACTGTTAAGTCCATGGTTCGTATTCTCAGACCTTATTCTGTCTCGGACCAGGACCCGAGAAGGGTCATGGGCTCGAGTTACGCGGAGGATGGATCTATGGGTCTATCAATCCAAATACTTATAAGGAATGCGTACACTACTACAAAAAAGCCTTTTTACTTCGCCCTTTTTACTCCGATTTAATAAAAATAGAAGTAAAAAGTTTTTTTTACTTCGATTCTCATGTAAATGGAAGTAATAAAAAACTTTTACTTCCAATTTCATGAAATCGAAGTAATAAGTATACTTTTTACTTAGCACCGAAGTAAATGAATGATGATAACCGTTAGCGGTTTGAGCGTAAATGTAACGAAACCATATATATATCGGACCGTTTTCGACTCTATATCTGCACATGACGCCATATTGTGGTAAGCAAAGAGAAAGCGAGAGAATATCGATTACATTGATGTCATTCCGATAACGGTTTGAGTCTAAATGTACCGATATCGAACGTGATATCGAAACGATGTCTGAAAAGTGATGACTTGAAAAAGCGTATTGAATAAAAGACGAAGAGAAGGCGAGAAATTATCAATTTTGTTGATGTCATTCCGATAACGGTTTGAGTCTAAATGTACCGATATCGAAACAATGTATGATAAGTGATGACTTGAAACGTCATATTGAACAAAAAGCGAAGAGAATGCGAGAAAATATCAACTACATTGATGTCATTCCGATAACGAATTGAATTTAAATGTACCGTTATCGAACGTGATATCGATACGATGTCTAATAAGTGATGACTCGAAACGTCGTATTGAATAAAAGCGGAGAGAAGGCGATAAAATATCAATTTCATTTATGTCATTCCGATAACAGTTTGAGTTTAAATGTACCAATATCAAAACGATGTCTGATAAGCGATGACTCGAAACATCGTATTGAATAAAATGTGAAGAGAAGGCGAGAAAATATCACTTTTATTGATGTCATTCTGATAACGGTTTAAGTCTAAATGTATCGACATCGAGCGTGATATCGAAACGATGTCTGATAAGTGATGACTTGAAACGTCGTATTGAATAAAAAGCGGAGAGAAGGCGAGAAAATATCAATTTTATTGATGTCATTCCGATAACGGATTGAATTTATATGTACCGATATCAAACGTGATATCGATACGATGTCTGATAAGTGATGACTCGAGTCGTCGTATTGAATTAAAAGCAAAGAGAAGGCGAGAAAATATCAATTTCATTGATGCCATTCCAATAACGGTTTGAGTTTAAATGTACTGATATCGAACGTAATATCGAAACGATGTCTGATAAGTGATGACTCGAAACGTCGTATTGAATAAAATGCTAAGAGAAGGCAAGAAGATATTAATTTCATTGATGTCATTTCAATAACGGCTTGAGTTTAAATGTACCGATATCGAACGTGATATCGAAACGATGTCTGACGAGTGATGACTCGAAATGTTGTATTAAATAAAAAAGCGAAAAAAAGGCGAGAAGATATCAATTTCATTGATGTCATTCCGATAACGGATTGAGTTTAAATGTACCGATATCGAAACAATATCTGATAAAATCATAGGCGATATCAAACCAAGATCGCTTGCAGTTTTAGGTTACTAGAAATCGTATAACCGGAATCGGTTGGGGTCTCGGAGTAGTGGATATGGTTTCTTAGCCAACAAAATTTGGGCTTACTTATGAGTTGATTTTGATAAAATTTGTTAATCACTTGGGTTGGGTGTTACCCTCTCTTGTTTTGGACTTAATTAATTAAAAATTTTCTTATATTTAGGCCCTGCTTGCTTGGACTTATAAGTAGAGCAGTTCAATTGTGGTCAGTTCCATTCAGTTTAATTCAATTCAGTTCAATTCGGTTTACTGCAGTTTAGTGCAGTTCATCATAAAACTAATTTGATAAAATTTAGGTAAATTTAAACACACTCGATCTATTTTTCAATACATTAATTTTCATTTCAGTTCAGTTTGATTCGATTCAGTTTAGATCAGTAAGAAATAAGCTCAGGCAAACAGGCCCTTAATTTGATAAAATGTAATTTCATACAAGATTAATTAGATTTTGGACTAGAAAATTTGTGAATATATCAATTTCATTATATTTAAAGAGGCCTCGGTGAAAAAAAAAATTTGTGAATGTTTTTCTTGAACACTACTAATATTTATTAAAACTCTATAAAAATTAATTAGTATGTTGAATTTACATAATCAAAATGTCTAAATTATCTTTACAAAGTTTAATTTATCAAATCTAACCCTTACCTTACATGCAGACACTAATCAAATAGTAACTATAATTATTTTACTTTCTACAGACTATGGCTAAATTGTCTTTAACTAAGTAAAAGTTAACTCTTATGCAGTCTTCTATAAATATTAAAAAATGGAACGAGTCTAACTAAATTAAAGGTAAAATCTTACTTGATTATGTATAAACACTAATAACTACCATTAGTTCATTAATTTGTAGTATTTAGATAAATATTTGGAACTAGTAAACAAATTAAAAGACAGTAAAATAGAACTAATGAATCAAACACTTGAAGTAATTTAATAGATATATTTACAATATTTCATAGTAATTTTCTTTACTTAAATGATGATTTAAAGTGCCATAATCAGAGTTTAACAAAATAAACACATTAGCTACTCTAATAAAAATGTGAAATAAAGAATGGTCATATTATAATCTTATGCCAGGACATTGTCCCAGCCAAGACTCAATCTACCTATTGACCTTTACTAATTAAATGTTAACTAATACCCGACTTTCAAGAGATACTAATAAATTTAGTTTACAATCTAAAAACACTCTAATCAAATATGAAACCTACTACACTCAATAAACTCTAACAATAAGTTAAGTTGACTATATTAAAGACCAAAGCTTATTAGACGTCATATAAGCACTAGTAACTAAATTGAGTTTCACGAATATATTGCCGACCTGTATTAACCATCTATAAAACTAAATATAGCTAACCAAAGATTAAATCTTACTTTACTTACTACGACAACTAAATTAAGTATAACTAATTAAAAAGCCTAACATTATATGACTTCTTATAATTAATAAATTTGAGTATGATTAATAAAATGTCAATTGTTACTTGACCCTCTGTTACACACTAATAACAACTAAACTAACCTTTTAGTTGAGTTTTATACACCTATTCTCCTTATATATATATATTTAAATTACTTATAATCGTAATTACTATTATTATTAAATTCTAAACCAAGTAAACTTTTGGTTTTAGATTAATAAAACGTTTTCTCCTTTTGGTTTATTACACTAAATTTTCTAATAATATAATACGTTTTATTATAAATGTATTATTAATAATTTTCTAATAATTAAAATTTCTAACCTTGATCTTACTTTTTATAAATTAATTTAACCAAAAATAGGTTAAATGTTACTTGACTCTTTTTATTATTTACACTAATATATAGCTAATCATAGCTCAAACTTTTACTTGACATTATTTTATAACTACTCTCTAAATGTTTTTAATTAAGTAACTAATAATTTTAATCACTATTATTATAAAGTATCATCATTACTATTATTATTATCAATAATATATTAAAAAGATAAGTTTTAGTTTAAATGACAAAAAATATTCAGTATGATGAATTTATTTGTTATACATAAATATCTAATTGTTTGTCAACTAATATAGGATGTACATTTTATTGTAAATATAATATTTCACTAATTAAAACAAGTTAAGGGAACAATTAAATATAGTAATATTTTATTGTTCCCTAATCTTAACCGTTCATATTTCACTAATAAATCTCAAGAGTTTATTATAAACCCTAGTTTCTCTTAACATATACCACCGCACGTATGCTCTCTTCCCCAGTATCTCAGTCCTTCTGCCTCCTCTAATCCCTTCTGCCTCCACTTTTTTTAAAAATAATTTAAACCACTATGAAGTGGGGGAAATTTATTTGGCTCCCCAAACCTAATAAGGCATTGCCATAGTTGTGTTACAAGGGAATAAACCCAAAAAAGCTTCTCAGCTTTCAAAAACCTATGTTCTAGGTTAAGGTGAAAAAAACAGTTCTAAGTAAGGGTCTAAAGGGGGGAGCAATTTAGTGATCGAATAATCAAATACTGAAGTACAACTCTGCCACCCCCGATCCAAACCTAGACAAAAGTTCCTAACTATTTACTCACAGCCCAAAACAACCAAAAAAATTGGTTCAAAAATGGCTGGATTTCTGCTAAAAGGTGATTATCCAGGCTTTGTCCAGCCTTTGCCAACCAAGGATGCTGATTCCTGGTGATTGTGATATTACTTCAGAATCCACTTCTGTCCCAAGCTTCTGTACCTGTAAACCAACAAAGTATCAGCAGTACCAGAGTCCTCTAATCAGAGTAGAGTCTGACAGATGGTACACCCATTCTGTCCATTTGAATATGACCTTTTAGAATTGGGGGTGCATCAGATAAAATAATGTCAGCAGTCAAAGCATCTGAGAGTGCACTTTTGGACAAATAATCAGCAGGTATGTTTCCCTCTCTAAGTGTGTGTGTGACCTTGTGCATACATTTATTATGTAAATCATGACTCAGAGAGTATTGGCTCCAAGGTGCACTGAGTGGATTTTTTTATAGCTGCTACAGCTTGACTGCAATCAGTCTCAATCAAAAAATCATGTAGGTTAAGTGACTGTGCAACATCAAATCCCAATTTTATAGCAGTTAGCTCAGAATGAAGGGCTGAAGAGCAATGGGTAAAAATTTTCCTGAGCAGCCTAATGTTCGCATTAGAATTTCTAACTATGATACCTATACCACAGTGTCCATCTTTAAAAGCAGCATCTACATTTAGGGTTTAAACAATGAATGACTTAGGGTTTAAACCCTAAGTTACGACTGCCGCTGGCCGTATCTTCTTAAATATTATTCCGATGATGGCGTTGTGTTCAAAACGATCCTCTCGATGAGACGATTCTAACGCACAAAGAATCAATCAAATACGATATGTGAATCAAAAGATACGGCCAAATCTTTTTTTCGAAACTATCTTGACAAAATCATCTTCTTCGCCTCACCACACATCATCTCCACCACATTCTTCGATCAATTTCGTCATAAATCGTGTTGGTGATCTCGAATCCCTCCATCAATTGGATTAGGAGTTTGACATGGTATATCAAAGAGATGGAATGAGATGAGGAAAATTGAAGTTTGGATGATGCCGCCGCCGCAAGTCTCCTACTCCTCCATGTAGAAATCTCAGGTTTTATTCTTAATATCCGTTGATATTTCATATCTTTCAACATATTCAACTCAATATGGTGGTCTTTCAGTTATAAAGTTGTGAATGCTGCTTTAATTGGTTAGTAAAATTAATGGAGTTGACATGGAATATGGGTTAAGGGTCATGGAAAGAATGGTACTTCTTGCTTGAATATCTTATAGTGGATTGAATCCTAATTTACACATGTTTGAATATCTATTACGTTTTATTGTATTTTGTTGTATAATTTAATTCATGAATTGAAAGTTTATTACATGATAATTTAGGTTTTGAACTAAATGCAATCTCTTAGAACTTTTAAGTTTTTGAATGAAACTTAAGTTTTGATGTCTATTTTTGTTTCGTGTTAGGTTCTTGATTGATTTGGTAACTGAAAGAAGGTCTCACAAATTCAGGTATGATTAATTAGATTGATTATGAAGCACAAATTCAGAAATCCTATAAGTATGTTGCATGTTTGCATTAGTTTGGAAGCTACTTATATATGTTGCTGACCTCTCTTTCTTGTTCTTGTCTTTACGTGAATTTGTCATCGATACTCATCAAAAGGTAAAAGCTAAATTCTAAATAGTTGATCATTGGGAGAGAGTTAAAGCAAGACTCTAACATTGTGAAGGGGTTGGCATAATTGACTACAGGTGCAAGAAGTTATACAAGTATAGAAGTGCTAGCTTTGGACATCAATTTTTACCGCAAAGTGAGATTTTTTAGTGGGATTGAAACTCTTGAACTTCAACTATAGTTTGATTTTGTTTAGTCACTTGAAATGTAACTCGTAGACTTTAGAAACAATTTAAACTTTTAGTATCCTTGAATTGTTCATGTTGTATTTTAGAAAGAGTTATTATTGAATATACATATTTTATAATTCATGATCTTGTTCGTAATTGTTTTTAGACTTGAAATGCAATCGACTCCAGTTTAATTTCCATATGGTTTGGGTTTGGGAATTTACTAAGAATAAAGGTCTCGCTTGTCAAATAATATGAAATTTTCGAACCGATGTCGCTTTGGTCAGAGATGCGCAACTCGCAGGTTGATAACTGGTCGAAAATATCATCAAATTTCACGAACTGATATCGGTATGGTGAGACATGCTAAATATGCAAACTGATATCGGTATGGTGAGACATGCTAAATTTGCAAGCCGATAACCGAACGATTATATCATCAAATTTCACGAACTGAATCGGTATGGTTAGAGATGGTAAATTTGCAAGACGATTACTGATCGAAAATAACACCAAATTTCACAAACCGATGTCGATGTGATCAAATATGAAAAATGTACAAGGCGATACATGTTCGCCAAAATGTACCCGAGAGCAAACCGAATGCAAAGGTTATCTGTCAAAGAGAAAATAGTGTTGACCGAGCGGTATACCATTCTTCATTCCCACATCGACTTGAAATCTAGGTGTCGAGATCAGTTTGATCGATGTTCGTTCTGATTTCTTGCAGCAGTGATCGAATCGAGATCGACATGATTTTGGCTCAAACTTCTAATAACTAAAATCCAAGCCGAAAGCATACCGCTATCGGTTAAAAATGTTTTCACTTCGCCGAAGTAAAAGAAATACTTTCAACTACTCCTCTTTTCACTACGCCACCTTAGCGAAGTTAATTGTCCCCATGAGTAGAAGTAAAAGGTCATTTCTGTAGTAGTGGTATATTCTGGATGCCCTACAAGTAATAAACTTCCTCCTAAACAAGGTAATACAACCATGACTGAAATACACTTCTTCTATACATACTAATACAACTGTTATCTCCATAAGAGTTGTATTCATACCATAATTACATATCTTGGCGATCTACGGATTGTAGCCATATATAAATACCAAAGGTTTGGTAGAGTTTTTTTATCTCATAACTCATAAAATACGCCTTACGCACATACTAACTTGAGCATCAGAGTGTCTACCCGGGACACCCGGGGCCTTGTTTTGCAGATCAGTTTGTGAGCCAAATTCGTCGTCAAGCGCGGGTGCCACATATTCATCATTGTTTATAACAAGTACATAGATTCGTGGGTGGAACGCAATCGTTTACTCCAATATCATACAATAGTAAAGTCGGAATTGAGACATATTTTGCTATCATCAACTTGGTTCTTTCTAGTTTTCAAATGTCTTGTTCACATCTCGCGCTTTCGTTGAGTATGAGTAAGTTTGTCATCTCTACGATCTTAACACCAGTGTTGAATTATCTACGACGCTCTCGTTTAGGTGAATCAATGATGAGAGCGTATGAATGATGTTATCATCATCTCTATCTACAATCGAGAATATATGATGCTTTCATCATTGACAAATGGTCTAAACTCCCTTGTGACTGCATTTGTCCGGTGATAAGTCGATATTTGGAAATTGAAGTCATTTGCCTGCCCAGACCTCATAATCTTAGCATCGTCCCCTTAACTTAGCTAATGATAGTTTAGTTTACTTTCGTAGTGTAATCAAAACCAATCTCATATCCCCCATATTTCCATCGCTTTCTATATAATATAAGTATGCTTATTATCTACTTTAAAGCACTGTTATAAGTCCCTTCTCCTTGTGGTTCGATCCCTATTTTCCACTATTTACTCTCTATTAGTTAGAAGTTGTAAGTGATTTATAAATATTGTATTGATCTAGCGAAGACTCCATTTACGACGAGGGGAAATCACTTGTCACTCACCCCCAGCCTCGCATCGTTAGCTTAACCTCTCTTGTAGTCCAAGTTTGTATTTTTAGGAACTTTTCCCTTTGAGACTGCAAGGTTAGGGTTTTTGGGATAGTATTGACACTTCTGTATCATTCGATCGAGAATGCAACCAAAGCTTCTGTCTTCATAGACCGTCACGCTATATTTTCATTTTTTTACCCATTTATCTTCCAATGAATGTTAACACATTAATGTTTTATCAAAACAAAAGTAGAACAGCCCAATGAAGCTTCATGGTCGTAGGGTCAATTTTGGTATTTTACTAGTTTTGTTTTAAAACGACACCGTTTCATTACGTGTCTTCTTCTTCGTTTCTTCGTCACCACTGTGCGCAGGTCGTTTGTTTCCCTGCCCGTGCCCCTGCCCAGAACAGAAGAACTGCCCGGAGATTCCATGCTTCAAAACTCGAAATATGGTCGTTCTCAGGGTTATTTCCGGGGTTTTGTAGCATTTTTTGGTCTACAATTTCGATCGTTCATTTGTTGGGCGGTGGATTTTTTTGATCTCCACCTTTGATTTCGAGGGATGGGTCCTTACAATTGATGTCGGTGGCGATGTTGTTCCCCTATAAATAATGGGGTAGAGCTGTATGGAGGTAAAACCAAGCAATTCCTTTTTTTCTAAGCTTTTGTGATTTTGTTTTTGATTGTTTGAATTTTTTTTGCTTACAAGGTGTTTGACGAATTGTCTCAGTTAAATGCTTTGCAGGTTAGCTCAATTTCTATAACTTATTTGCTATTTGCTTGTTTTTGAGCTTGAAAGTTATGTAATTTTTTATCATGCTCTAAACTTTGCTGATCAGGTAGCTTAGGGTATGAAACTATAATAACTTAGGGTATGAATTTTGTTTGCTTACAAGGTGTTTGACGAATTGCCTCAGTTAAATTCTTTGCAGGTTAGCTCAATTTCTATAACTTATTTGCTGTTTGCTTGTTTTTGAACTTGAAAGTTATGTAATTTTTGATCATGCTAGATGATTTTTGATCATGCTCATCTGCAATTCAATAGCTAGATGGTTTCTTAATTGTTCTATTTTTAAGGTTATTGGGCTGATATAGCATAAAAAAGGCTGAGTTTGTAGCTTTTTGCGTTGTTTAATCCTTGGTTATGTTGTGAAGCACATCTGCAAAAATGAAACAACAGCAAGCACCTTTAATTTTGTGGCTTTCAAAACTCCCATTTTTATATCCAAAAACACCTCCATTTTCCACTTTTTCTAGCCTTCCACTACTTCAATTCTTTAACACTTATCCCCAGATGCATGATATATATGTGTATGTATACTATTGCAGAGCTACATCTCATTCTTAAACTTGAAGCTTTTGTTGCTAGCTTGAGTCAAAATCTTGAAGTTCTCCGGGTAAGTATTCTTCATGAATCTCACTTTTAAAGCATATTCATTGAAATTTTGATTAGATTTGATAAATTTGGCCACTTTTGACTAGAAAAGAAGCATGTGTAAACCTTAAATATGGACACCACAAGGGATGGAAAAGTGCGGGTAGGAATGCAGTTAATGTATGTGGTGTGAGACAACGTAAAGCACAAGGTTTTTCATTTCTAAGCGCGGGTGGTATTTATGAGCATGTCAGTGTGTGTGAATTCACGAGGAGTGGGTAAATTAACAGAAGAATTTGTTAGGCTTAGACAGAAGAATTATTAATGTAGAAGCATTTCTTTGCTCATCCTTTTGGAAGTTATTTGATGATTCAAAAGAGAGAAATGGCTCTAGGTATTAGAAACTAGAAATGTTAGGCTTAGACTCTGATAACAACATGTTTTGTGTCTTTCAATTTTATAGCTGTTTTTATTAGTCATGTGAAGAAAGAGAGTGTGGAAATAGTAACCAGTAGAAACGTAATTTGCGTCTATGAATATTAAAATTGTGTGCTTGTATTTTGCTTGTAAATGCAGTATTTTTAGCAAGTTACGTCATTCATGCAAATCCTATTGTTACACCATGATTTTGGTGCTGTTTTGTTTGCTTATGGTACTTAAGATTCTTTGAATCTGTACAATTGTTATTGTAAGTGTTATTGTAAGGGTTATTCTTTGAATCGTTATTGTAAGTGTTTTACTGCTCCTGATTATTTTGTTTATGTTCGTTCACCTTATCTGTTTTTAATCCCAGACAAATTTAATATTGAAAACACAATTTGCAGGATATTTCTTGCTACAGGGGGATTAAAGCCTCTATGCTCAAATGCTTGTTCATGTTCCTTGCGAAAATTTTGTGAAGAGGCTGTTACAGACATGCACAAACATTCAAACTTGGAGATATTAATCTGGATTGGAGAGGTCTGTCTTGCTCTTTATTAAAATTTGAACTTCAGTTTAAAATAAATAGTCTAAGTCTCCATATGAAATGCTTGGTTCTTTTCCTTGGAACGACGTCATTCTTGTAGTCTGCGGGTGTGTTTGTTGAGGAATCTTCTTTTGGACTGAAGTATTTTAATTGAATTTAAGACTGATTACATTTCCATGTTTCCGTTGATCAGATAGTCAGAATATTTTATGCTGATATCGTTTTCATATCAAATAAAATCAGTTTTGACGTGCTTTCTTTGTGATCTTTGGTGGATGTGCTTCTGAGTTGTTTAGCTTAGCCCTTGAAACCTTCTTTTTAAATTTATTTCCCCACACTTGAAAGGATTTTCTGATTCGCAGAAGTTGGAAGTAAAACATTTTTCCACGGAGAATGAGGACGAAGTAGTTGGTTCAATCACTTTAGTTGTGGCATCTCTTCCTAACAAGGAGCTGAAGAGCAATCTGTTCTCTAGATTACTTTCTCCGTGCTATGAATCTATCGGAAAGCTTGTGAGTATTCTGTCTTAGCCTCTGATCTTGTGTTGAAGATAGATGAAACCCCCCTCCCATGCTCTTCTTGTTGAATTATGTACACTTATGCTAACTATACAATAGCATTATATGATACAAGTAGCCCCGACAGTAGTGGGTCAAATACATTGTTGTTGTTTTATCATGTTTCAGCCGTTCATTATTTCATTCTGTTGCCTGCACATGCGTATGGACAGGTCTCACTAAATCAATCAAATGTGATACTTAGTTTTTCAGATTATTTCATCCAGTCCAAGGGTCACGGTGTCTTCAAGTTTAGTGAATTTACAATGCTCATTCATTGTGACCTCTATAACTTTCTTTAGATAAATGAAGATCAAAATCATTCTTTGAGGCAAGATCCAACTTCTTACAGCCAGCTTATCTTCTCTGCCAGAAGGGGACTCTATAGGTTTGACAATGTGACTTTTTGTTTTTTGTTGTTGTTTTTGTGTGGTGGGTAGTTTTGAACAATTTGTATATAATACCCCAGGTGTACCACGGAAAGTGTAGGTATAACCGTAGGTTGGTCCAACCGCCTATGTGTCAACCTCTGAGAAATTCGATCAATTTAGTTATTATTTTATGAGCATATTTGATGCAGTCGGTATTTTGTTTATTTTGCGGTCCAAAATAAAAATACGTCTTCAATATATATGATTTGGTCAATAATTATGTATATCACATATGCATCATATATATTACCTCTATTGCATACATTTGCAAATCAGTTATATGTCATAATTATTATATATATGATTATATATAAAAAATACGGACTGCAAATAAGTAAAATACGGACTGCATTTAGCAGGTCAGTTATTTTATTGATGGTCAGTTATTGTCTTCAATGTATTGAAGACAATAATATGACTAAATTAAACTGATATTGATCAGTTTACATTGGTACATAATTGAAATATACTATATTATAATTTTAATTGAATTGAAATTAACTGGCTCTAAAAATATTCAAATATACGATTAAACCACTAGCGTGCGAAGATTGCTCCATTTCGTCATATTCACAAAT
Source organism: Sherardia arvensis (assembly GCA_948330725.1). Lineage (NCBI taxonomy): Eukaryota > Viridiplantae > Streptophyta > Magnoliopsida > Gentianales > Rubiaceae > Sherardia > Sherardia arvensis. The sequence continues at coordinate 21,449,806 of OX415237.1, read as the reverse complement.
AATAATCTTGCATTAATCTTGTAAACACTAATTGAATCGAATTATAACTAAAGAACACATTAATTATACGACTGAATGAAGCTGAAATTCATCAAAACTTAATTGATCTGATTTAAACAAAACTAGATTTCTTTGATCGAACAAGATTTATGGATTTGGAAATGCTAAAATAATAATAGTACAACTACATTAGGTCGTATAGCATCAAAGATTAAAAAAACTGATTTGAACTGCTAAGATTGAACAAAAAGTATTTAAACTGAAAATAGTATAACTGAAATTTTTTTGGATTGCAACAAATCACATTAATTTTTTAATTGACTGATCTGGTTTGAATAGAAGTGGATATATGTAGATTGAACTGAACTGAAAAAATTGTAGAGAGTTGTAATTAAATATAGAGGGAATGTACTAAATTGAAAAAATTTGAAAATATTTATTAGAACTGAACTGAACTGAAAAATATAATAATATTTACCTTAACTGAACTGGAAAAAATTCCTCAAAAAAACTGAACTGGAAAAAAAAATACTGAACTGGACTTAAAAAATGTAAATATAGTGAATTGAACTGAAAAAAATATAAAAATATTATACTGAATTGGAAAAATATAAGTATAAAAAATTAAACTAAAAAATACAAATATATTAAATTGAACTAACATGCATAGCTTATTTGGTGAGAAAGTAAAAAAAAACTACTATGCACTATGACCCACACCACCGGTTGGAACAACCGGTGAGCCGCTACGTATAACCAGCATAACCAGCGGTTAGGCCAACCACATCTTTTAATAATTTAATATTTACCATGTGATAATACTATACTCACTTAAAAACTCCATCAGTTCAGTATTTTCAGTCCCAATATTTTTTTAGCTCATTTTATTTGTTAATAATAAATATTTTTACTATATCTAATTTTTTTCAATTCAGTTCAGATAAAATATATTTAACTTTTTTTTCAGTTCAGTATATTTATATTTTTCAGTTCAATCCAACATATTTATATTTTTTCAGTTCAGGTCAGTATATTTATATTATTTCAGTTCAGTTAATATTTTTGTATTTTTTCAATTCGGTTCAGTATTTTTTAAAACATTTCAGTTCAGTTCAGTATTTTTTTATTTTTCTAGTTCAGTTTAGCGAGAAATAAACTCTAGCAAACATGGCCGAAGATGGTGACGCTGGAAACGGGTAAAAGATATATAAAATTTTTTTAATCTGCGGGTTAGACCCATGCACTTTTACCCATATGAGTCCATTGACCCAACCCATTTTAACCAGTCTTTTTAAATTACTCATTTATGCACATATCCGTTTTACCCGTATCCATATTTTACCCGTATTCATCATATGAATAAAAAATAAATCTCGTTTTACCTGCAGATAACAGATAAAAATTGACAGGTCTAATTAATTGTTGGATTAGGAACTTTTAAAATGCCCAAATTTTTCAGTCAAAAATAAAAATTTTAAAATTACTGTTGATAATTATCATGTGAAAATTTTACTTGGTCTTTACATAAATAATTTAATAGCCAATTTAGTTTAAATTGTAGAGAGATTTACATGTACATACCGGTGGTTGGACAAACCACCGGTTATACGTACACTTTCCGCAGATTGTATATTCTATTAGAAGATAAGACCTCAAAATCAAATCTTGACAAATATATAACTTCGTCTGTATAAGAGTCCTATTTCAAAGCTCATAATTTGTACCAGACATGTAGTCCTATTTTAGTAAAATCAGTTAAAAAAAAACATTTGTTGTATCCTTACGGTAGACACACCTAATAGTTTTATGTGAGTGGTTTTTAAACTTAAGGAGTGTAACACCTTAAAGTCTCACGGAGACACACCTTACAAATATTAATTACTTTGTGTTCATAAATACAAAGCCATGTAGTACAAAAGTATTACCCAAATAATAAAAAGATAAAGTAATATAAAAATGAAAAAAATGTATATTCCTTCAATTCTTGTTTTTATTATATGAAGAATATATCTTCTCGTTCCCGCTCGTGGCAGTGAATATTAACCTATCGTATTTATTTTCCTTAGATGCTGCAATTTCTTGTGCACCCCTATTTATGTAGACTTCCTTGACTTTCTTTTACAGAGTTTCCTTTGTATAACATGTATACATTATATTAATACTGCATAGAATTCTAGAGATTGGCCGTTAGAATGTTTGGTTGGAGTATATAAAAACACCAGCCCTGTAGAGTACTCCTTTTGAACTTATTGTTTTCTTCTGTTTATGTTACAGATTTTCAAAGAAGCCAGAAAGCAAAGTTCTTTTGACATGTGATTGATGTTACCCGTGAAACAGATTGACATCATAGCTGCAGTTTCTCCTTCAAAGATATCTATGTAGAAAGAAAGATATATCATCTACTGCATATAACCTCATGTACCATGACGACAACAACAACAAAAACTCATGTTCAAGGTTATACTAATTTTCTACCTTGTCTATTAATGTGATAAATGCAGCAGCAATCGGTGATGGCAAAATGCTGCAACAAGCAACAGTCTTTGTGAGAGAAAAATCAGAATTCTATGTTTACTCTAGCATCAGTCAACTTCATCAACATTTTTTTTTGGGGGAAAAAGTGGAAAAATATTTCATTCCATATTTCTTGGAACTATTGTACCGTTTGAAAGAAAGAAATTCGGGAAGTGAACTTTATCAACTTTCATTGATTCATATTGAAACTTCAACCGATCTTCAAAATTGAGCATAGACGAAAAATAGTCCAATGAAGATTAAAGCTAAAGGTCCAACTAGCCAATGCATATAGACTTAAAAGAATGTGTGATGTTTTACAATTATGCAAATTTAAGCTAAGTTTAGTACGGATTCTTTAATAAAATTAAGCTTTAAGATTGTTATTTTCTATAATTTGTTTTGATCTTTTACATTAAAATATATTTTATTATATATTTACTTTAAATGATATGCTATTTAAGCAGAATAATGTAGTTAAACTTCTTTAATCAATTCATAATATATTCCATGATTAATAATGTATGCAAAAAAATTGTTCTTCCACTACTAGAAAAACACGGAGCCGTTTCAGCGGTGTTCGCACACACCGCTGATATAACGTGTAAAATAACAGCTGAAACAACCATTTCAGCGGTTATTTCTATTTTGGGCGTGGAGTCTGACCAAGAATGCTGACTCGACAATTGGGCTAAATTTGCAGTCCAAATAATTGGGTTTTTGTTGGGCCTATTTCACAAATATATTAAATGGATCCTGATTTATAAAGGCCCAAGTGTTATTTCAGCAGTTTGAGTATTACCACTAAACGTTGAAACATGTGATGGCAAAAAAGCCTGCTCCTTGGGCCATATCCAACACTATACGAATTCTCCCATAACCCATATCCAACACTATACGAATTCACCAATAGCCCAATTGTAAAAATGTGTACACGTGTCATGAAGGAGAAAAGCCACGTCTCTCTTGTTTCAACGCTTGTTTCAAAGCGTTGAAACGTATGAAATTTTTTTTAAAAAAATCATTTCATATCAATTTATTACTTCTAAACCAATTTTTTTATTGATTATTATACTTTTAGTATGTATGAAACACTTTTCGTGTAAATTTGCTTTGATATTAACTCATTGAAAGGTACGTGTAGTGAACACTTTAGTATCAAGAACTTGAGAAACAATACTAAGACTACTACTTGGTACTTAAGTATATACTTTCAGTCATATTTCACCCATAGTTGTGATCAAATTGTTTCAAATACTAAATGAAATTAAGTATATTTGAGTGTTTTTTAGACATGATTACATAAAGTCCATGAAATAGCATTGATACACTGTCAGGTTGAATAAAAATTTGAAAAAATGTCAAAAACAAACAAATTTTTACTTATATACCTAAAATTTTTGATAATTTTGTTAATTTTATTATGCATATGACACTTTTAATGTATATTTACGTTGCTATTAGTTCAATAAATGATATGAGTAATGAAAACTAGTCATAAAACATCAAATCTTGTCATAAAACAACAAATATTGTCTTTTAAACTAGTTCTTTTATAACTACGATAATTTTATTATGTATACGATAGTTTCTTGGCGTGATTAACGACAAATGAATTTGAAATATTGACTTGGTGGACCAAATTCATGTAAAAATTATGCTCTGGGTATACATAGCAACAATTAACTGTTGCTCTATGTATGTATAGCGACAACTAATGGCTGCTCCACGTATGCATAGCAACAACTAACTGTTGCTCTTGGTATACAAAATTGAAAATGTCATAAAAAATCAAATTTTGACTTTTAAACTTGAATTATTTTAATGATTAAGGTAATTTAGAATGTATAAGACACTTTTAACGTAAATTTTCTTTGGTATTGACTTGATTTTTGGTACGTTTAGCGAGAACTTTAGAAGCCAGAACCTAAGAAGTACTACTGGTATTACAACTTAGTTAAGTATATATACTTTGCAGTCATATTTCACCCATAGTTGTGATCAAATTGTTTAAAATACTAAATGAAATTAAGTATATTTGAGTGTTTCTATGCCATTATAACATAAAGTCCATGAAATATCACTGATACAAATGTTCAATTGAGTAACAATTTGAAAATGTCACAAAACATCAAATGTTTTACTTTTAATAATGATTCTTTTATGATTATGTTAATTTTATAATGTATAATATAATTTTGATGTGAATCTGCTTTGATATTGGCTCGATAAAGGTACGTGTAGTGGAAACTTTAGTAACAAGAATCTGAGAAGCACTACTAAGACTATAACTTGTAGTTAAGTAAATACACTTTGGAGTCATATTTCCATCATGTGGTGATCAATTATTTCAATTAGTAAATGAAATTATGTATATTTGACTGATGTTGAGATATTATAACAGAAAGTTCATGAAATAACATCGATAAGAATGTTCGAACATTCATTATCAAGTGTAATAGTTACATTTTCTATCTTTCCCTACTAATATTCCATTTATAATGCACTAAAATAAAGTATTTGTATTAATCATTATTCATTAAGCGTGTAATGTGCACGATATCATCTTAAAATGAATAAATGTCTTAAAACATCAAATTTTGACATTTAAACTTGATTTTTTTTAATGTTTATGTTAATTTATAATGTATACGACACTTTTTGTGTAAATTTGTTCTGGTATTACCTCGATGAAAGGTACGTGTAGTGAAAACTTTAGTAGCAAAAATCTGGGAAGCACTACTAATACTATAACACGTAGTTAAGTATATATAATTTGAAGTCATATTTCAATCATAGTTGTGATTAATTTATTTTCATTACTAAATGAACTAAGTATATTTGATTTTTTTGTGACATTGTAACTTACACTATATGAAATATCACTGATAAGAAAGTTCAAACGTTTATTATCAAGCGTAAACGTTACGTTTTTATATTGAACCCACTATATTTTCAATGCTATAATTTATATCATTGTTGAAACCAATGATTTGTGTTAAAACTATATTTAATTTTAAATATTTTGTCCATCATCAAAAAATATTTTATATTAAAATTTCTGAGTTAAAATGTAATTATTAATTTTACATGTTGCAAAATAGCAACATATAATGATTGCGGAAATTGAATTTTTAATTTAAATTATAATGATTAACTCGAATCTGAACCGTTAAATTGGATTCTATGATTTGATCTCAACCAGACATATTTATGGCTATAAATTAAAAAGAAGATGAAAACATTATCTCTATCCAAATCCTAAATCGAGATTGCTCCCAATCTCCCATCCAAATTCTAAACCGAGATTGCTCCAATCTCCCAATCCGACGGTGACTTTTCTCGGGTGGCCGAGGAATCACCGCCGAACGCATCACCGGCGAGCAACACGGTTCAGCGTCGGAGCTTTCTTGATGGCGAGCAACACGGTTCAGCAACACGGTTCGGTGAAATCCCGGCCGGCGGTGTCCAAATCGATGGCCAGGCGGCGTCCAAAATGATGGCCAGGCGGTGGCACCGTCTCCTGATGCTTCAGACCCTAGCCGAGCTCTCACCGGAACCCGCTTCTCCGACCTCAAACCACCGCTGTCCGGCGAGATCTCGAAGCACTTTCCGACTCCGGCTTCGATGTTCTGCACATCAGTTCAGGACGCCACCATACCCAAGCTCCTCAGCCACAAAGACGTCACTGGCTCCGGCCAATCCCTAGCTTTCTTGATTTCCTTGGTGGAGATTCTCCGCCGATCTCCTCCTCCCAAACTCGCGAGGTTCTTACAATTTCACTTTTGATTATAACATGATCAAAATTTTGTTTTGCATTTGATTATTCTGTCTGTCTGTCTGTTCATTTTCAAGGCATATAATTACAGGCAGATCCCATTATTAGTACCCAACCAGATCAGTCCTGCCGCCAAAACAAGCAGCCACTCCACGTTCCTCACATCACAGGTTCGCTTCTCATTTTTCTTCAAACTTTCTTGAAATTTTTACTGCTTGCTGATCATACGTTCATCTTAGTACTCTGATTTTTTGGTCTGATGGTTGATTTCTATTATATTTGAGTTGGGTTGTGATTGGATTTCTGAAAAGTCTTTGGTTTTTGCACTTTCTGATTATGCATCTTTTTGGCTGGTGGGAAATGTGAGTTTCTATTGTTGTGATTATTTTTGTGGATGTGGTTGAAGAGATGGGTGATTAGGGTGGGTGAGGCCCGCTTGAAATGTTGTTTGATTCACTTTGGTTATGTATAATAGAATTTTATTTTGATGATGTCGATGTTGTGTTCTTTTCCTTGTTTTTCGATCGAAGTTGCTGTTGTTTGAGTTGGGTAGGTGCCATTCATTCTTTTGCGCTCTAATCTCTGAGATTTCCTGGCATCTAATCTAAAAATGATAAATTAGTTTAAATTAGTGTTTGGTGCTAGGATGCAACACTGTTAAAGTTGTTTAGCAACCAGATTTCCCGGCATCTAGTTGTTTGGTGCTCTTCTGTGATTACATGTTTGTTGATATCATAAATCCCCTCATAAATGTAAGGGAATAGGTAATGCAGTGATGTTTGTTCTGGAATAACTTGATGTTTTAGTGTATGAAGCCAAACTTTAGTGATATTTGATTTCTCCTTTGCTTCTGTTTGATGATACTTTACCAATGTCTAATTTTACAGCTCATTGAGAAGCTGTCAGTAAAAACTCCATCAGGTGAAGTGAAACTGAAAGTCTTGAAAGAGATAGCAAAAGAATACCAGGTTGATTGGGATTTAGCTGAAACTGAAGGAGAGCTTCTCAAGCCTCCAGAAATGCGTATTGTAAGATACAACCATTTCCTTTTCTCTACTATTCCACGGTATAAACAATTTAGGTTGCCAATATATCATCCTTCTGCCTTGCCTTTTGATCAGGATGGACCAAGTGCTTTCCGCAGTGCTTCCAGCTTACCTGTCGAGGCTATCAACAAACCATATGTAAACTTAACCATGTGAGGCACTGATTCCTTATACACATGATTTCATTTATGTAGGGTATCCTAATCTAGAAACACATTTGAAATGTATGCTCTTGAATGTTTTAATATTGGTCAGGGACAGTTTGGTTCATGAAGTTCTCTACAGAATTTGATTTTCTCGGTAACTTCTCTCGCTTCATGAAGTTCTTTACAGAATTTGGTTTTCTCATCAGTTAAGTCAAATGGTTCATTTTCCGTTGTTTTCCATCAGGATGTTGCAGTCAAGGTTTATCATGGTACAGAAATCAGTGAGGAAACTCTGATTGGTTACAACAAAGAGGTTCTAGGTTTTGAGCTTCTATTGATATATGTTCAGTTCTGTGATTTGTCATTCTTAAACCTGCAACCACGGGTTCCTAGACTTTATCTAACAAGTGAATGATTATATGACATAACAACACTTGAAATAATCTGGCTTCAGGATTGATCACACTTTATTGTTAGTTTGTCTGTTTAATCAAGAACACAAAATACTTCATCTGATTTATATGGTTTCCCTTTTAACTAACGCAGTGTGAGCTTATATCATTTTGCTTATTGCTGGTTGTATGTTGAGATCTCGAACACAATGGAGAAATATTGTTAGCATCATCGAGTGACCAGGTGCTTCTTTAGATTGCAATTCATGTGTATTGTGTCAGAATTGGAGAATGTAGTTGATAGAACACACTAGGGCTTCAATGTTAGATTTCTTTTAGTTAGTGTATAGGAATTAGTATTATGACGTTTGATTGACATTCTTGATTTTTAATATAATTTTGATATTTGATATTTTCATTTTTGTAATATTTTATTCAATTTATAATATTGAGAATTTTGGAAATTCAAATATTTCAATTTTTTTATTTTTAATATTTAAACGTTTCAGCTGTTTTTATTAATCGCTGAAATGTGATGGGCTTCAATTAGGCCCAATCCAACTCAGCATTGTCACATGATAAGGACGGGTCCCAGTGTCGGTAAAACACTGATACGACCATTACGTTTCACCGGGAGCATAGACAGCGGTTTTTTGATTTCGAATAACCGCTGAAAGGACACGAAATAACCGCTGAAACGTCCTTATTTTTCTAGTAGTGTTCAAGACGCAAACACATATGTTAGGATTTAAACATTATATATTTTAAAAACAACATATAAAACTATATGTCTTATAAATTAAGAATAAAAAAATTTGCAATATTTCATAAAAATAAGACTTTCAAATATATTTAGAAAAATTGAATTCTAAAAATTAAATTAAATATATAAAGTACATACGCCGCACATCACCTAGTATTTATGAATATCAATATTTACTCCGTACATGACATGAAGGAATTTCAATATTACAAAATTGTTTGAAAATTTTAATTTCTGTAGCAATACAATTCTATCCACATCTAAAGGCTCGCTACACTGCACCCAATGTTATAGTTTAATTGTTGGCATATTTCCACAAGGTACGAATGAATATAGAAGAAAGAGAAAATTTTTACAGGTCTTCTATACGCAGTCCGTATTTTGTTATTTGCAGTCCATATTTTTATTAATATATAAACTGATTCTAATATATAACTGATTTGCAATTGTATGCAATAGAAATAGTATATATAATGTATATGTCTGATATAAATAATTATTGACCATATGATATATATCGAAGACGTATTTTTATTTTGGACTGCAAAATAAGCAAAATACGGACTGCGTATAGCATGATCCAATTCTTATTAAGGTCGCGGTAAAAAAATTTGTAATTTAAAATTGGAGTGTAATTTTAACATGATTTTTAAGAAGAGCGGCTAATTAGTAACTTATATTTATGTACTACAACTGTGGAATTAAAGACACTTATACCCTAATTTTGTAGTAAAAACTATAGTTAAAATTTAGTTAAATTTATTTTAGTTTTGCTTCTATTGACCAAGTTTACACTAATTTTGATTAAAACCAATATAACCCCATTTAATTCTTAAATATTTGTTAAATTCAATCAATTTCGCCTTGAAAGAAATCAATTTAGCTAAGTTTTGTTGAATTCCAATTATTCCACGAACTTCATTTAGTTAAAGTCTTGGTTGAATTCAAATAAATTTATATTTTCATCCCAATTTTTACAATTATTTTCAGTTTCATTAAGTTTTGAAATAAATATTGAAGTGAATTTAAACAAAATCTGAGCAAACATGATGAAATTAAAAAAATATTTTAATTTATTTTAACTTCAGAAATTTGTATGAAATTGAACAACAATTGATTTAAATTAAAAATATTTAGATATAGATGAATACAAACAATTAGATAAGACGATTTTTTGATAAGTATGACTTGTTATGTATTTGAAAATGGTCTAAATACTAATTTTGGCTCATGACATGAAGAATTTGATTTTTGTTTTTACACAAGTACACCTTGTACAACTCATAGATGCTATAAATTATAAATATTAAAGTAGGTTCCCTAACCTCTTAGTGAACTCAAACAAAGCTAAATTGAATTTTGTTAAATAAAAAAATCTTTTATTGGACAAAGTAATGTCTTTATTCAGCAATTATGTTGCATAAATATGACAAACAATTAGATAACGCGGCCTTATGGTAAGTGATGTGCTATATATATACTCTAATTTTTAGCACATTTGGGCTTTGTCTTGAGCACTATTTGATACTTAGTGTAGGGTTTTAAAGTAAATTACTTGTTCAATGCTCTATGGGTATAAGACTTGTAAAATCCTATGTAAAGTATGTGTTTTGGAAGCTCTTGATGAAATGAATAGAAGTAGTAGAAGACCGCTTTTACTTAGGTGGTGAAAGATGCCCAGAAAAGTGTCACTTGTGCCCAGAAAAGTGTCACGGTAGCTTGAAGGAAGTCATTGGAATATGAAGAAAGTGTCGTTACCTAGAAGCATCGCCATAATACTGAACAGAAGAAAGCGTCGCTAAAAGTATCGCTGAGCCAACGGCCCCCTTGCCTCCTTGAGCTAAATTTTGGGGCTATAAATACTCCTCTTATCCAAACCTTTGGAGGACGGCCTCCCACCATGTAGAACCCCTAGATCTTCATCTTCTTTTCAATTTCTTTGCTTTTAATTCTAGTAGATTAGCAGTTTGATTCCATGAGGTTTAGTGTAGCTTAGTTTAATCCTTGGGAGCATTTGAATTCACTTCCCCTTGAATCTTTGAGGGTCTTGTATGCTTAAACTTTGGGTTTTGATTATCTTTTGATGAACTTGAATTCTTATGCATTAATGTTTTTCAATCTTGCTTAATTTGTTATGACCTTTGTGTTTTACATCAATTGCATGCTTCATATTAATTAGGTTAGTTGTGTTCGAGTAACTTAGTGTGGTGATTATGGTAACCTAGTGTAATGGTAGTGTAATCTCTAGTTGTAAGATGAATGACTGTGGAAGGGTTAGGGTCATGACAAATTCTTCCCTTGTTGTGTGACTATAGTTAAGAAATGCCATAATAAATGAAAGTTTCTATTTATGAGATTCTTATGATGAATGATGAACCAATCATGTGTGTAGGTTGTGATTCAACGCTTTCGTTGATTTACCTTATGTGTGATTGTGCAATAGGATCGAGGGTTCTCTCTAGCGTATGATTATTACAACAAGTAGCTAGACTCGTGGGTGGAACACGATTGTTCACTCCAATGTCATGAAGTAGTAAAGAAGGAGTTGAGACATATATGCTTGATAAGTCCATGGTTCGTATTCTGGACCTCATTCAGTCTCGGACCAGGGCCCGAGAAGGGTCATGGGCTCGAGATACGCGGAAGATGGATCCACGGGTCCATCAATCCAAATCCTTATAAAGAATGCATATATTCTGAATGTTCTACAAGGAATACACTTTCTCCTAAACATGGTAATACAACCGTGATCGAAATACACTTCTTCTATACATGATAATACAACTGTTATCTCCATAAGAGTTGTATTCATACCATAATTACATATCTTGGCGATCTAAGGATTGTCGTCATATAGATACCAATGGTTTGGTAGACCTTCTATCTATTATCTTACACACAATACGCCTTACACACATACTAACTTGAGCGTCGGAGTGTCTACTCTCGGGACACCCGAGGCTTTGTCTTGCAAATCAGTTCGTGAGCCAGGTTCGTGATCAAGTTCGGGTTCCAGACATCCATCAATGCTAATATGGTATTAGTTCTTTCTGGTTTTCAAATGTCTTATTTGTATGCTCTCATTATTGCGGGTGTGTGAGTAAGTTTGTCACTCTCTAATTTTAATATCATTGTTGAGTTATCTATGTTGTGATCATCTAGGTGAATCAACAATGAGGACTTATGAATGGTGTTATCATCTTCTCTAGATACATTCGAGAGAATAGGACGCTTTCGTCCTTTACAAATGGTCTAAACTCCCTTGTAATTGCATTTGGCCGGGGATAAGTCGATAGTTGGAATTTGAAGTCATTTGCCTGCCAAGGCCTCATAATCCTAGTATCATCCCTTTAGCTTAGCTAATGATAGTTTAATCTACTTCCGTAGTGTAATCAAAACCAATCTCAAAACTCCCCCATATTTACATTGCTTTCTATAATACATATATTCCGCCATGCTTATTATCTACTTTAAAACACTCTAAAAGTTCCTTCTCCTTGTGGTTTGACCCCTACTTATCACTATCTACTCTCTAGTAGTTAGAAGTTGTACGTGATTTATAAATATTGTTTTGATCTTACGACGTCTCCATTTACGACGTGAGGAAATCGCTTGTCAGTAAGGCATGAGTTATTGTGTTTTGAAAATGAGCAATAATTACTAATTTGGCCATAAACATAAAAATTAGGCCATTGCCTTACCATAAGACCGCGCCTTACATAAGTGTTTCCTCCATAAATTTACGGGTCTGGTATTTGCAGGACGATTTTGCTCTCGCTTGACCAAATTTGGAGCTTACTTGACGATAATACTTCTGTAACTTTGGAGTTATTGGCCCGCTTTTCATATTGGCAATCAGTCCATAACATGATCTAATTGCGGACCAATTACTCCAAAACTGCAGGGATATTATTGTCAATTCAGCTCTGAATTTGGTACTGCAGGAGCAAAGCCGTCCAGCAATTTGCAAACCCCTAAATTTAAGCTACTAAGTTATCGCCCTTTGTAGTAACTAGCTTATCTTTCGGCGTGTTGCGCTAATGTTAAATAAAGTATAAAATTATAAATATTGATAATTATAATATAATATGTCAAAATAGTTGTTACTTGAGATTAATAATAATGAGTTAAACTTGAAATCACAATATAATATTTAATTAAATATATTAATCCATTAAGTTGAATCAACCTACCACTCAACCAATAAATTATAAAAACTACCATTTCTTCCTAAAACAGTGAATATAAATAAATGGAAATTAAAATAAAATTAATTAACACCACTAAAGAGTGGAGTGAAATTTACTTGGTTCACTAAACCCTTAAAAGAATATAATCCCATAAGGTACATGAAGAAATTCGTACATTATTGAGACATTAATCTATGAAATACGTAATTTTAGCTCTAATATAGACCTATGTTCAACTCTCTCAAGAAATTTAGAGATTGTTATGCGAAAACCAACTTAACCGGCGAGAGGACTCGCTGTTTGGAACTAATTGGTGATCGATAAGCGAAGCACATGCTCATTAAAGCTAAATCAAAATGAGATGTGTAAAACTGAGTTTGGCAAGTATGAGAAATATCTATGTTGTAGGGAATTGAGCCTTCCTCATATTCGACTCATCGGTAGCATCCCACACTTTCAATTATCAGAGCAACAACATTAGTGTTCAATTTTGAAATCCGAGCAAGAAAATCAACAGGGTAGCATCCAAGCTTGTAACATTTGAGTAGTACAGTCAGTGACGAATCTAGAAATGTTTTTGTTATATGGATGAATAGCACAAAAAAAAAATTCTTAAAAAATATATCGACTTAAAAAAAACTAATTTCTATGTACATATATTTTCCTATTTTTAAAGTTTTTTTTCCATTTACCTTGATGGCATTGTTTCAATTAAAGAAAGGAAATGATATAAAATAAAATTTTAACCATAAAAAGCTAAACCCTTTCTTTTCTGAGAACTCCATCACTGTGGAATATGGCTATAATAGGCAAAAATACACAAAATTTACATACGCTTAATAATCTCATATTAATTTCTAAATTTTTGATATGGCTGGAATCATACCAAGTTTCAACATACATCAGCCACTGAGTACAGTCCATCGGTGTCCATGTTATACTTCCTTCTGGTTGTAGTCCACAACGCTTGGTTGCCTGAAAAGATGAGAAAAAGAACACCAGTATCCAGCATCCCAAAAATAATCAAGCTATGCACTAATATAAGAGAATTCCATGTTGTTTAATGCCACAAATCCTTTGATATCTCTTGGTAGATATTGATGAGTAAGAGAGAATTAAGCTAGGTGGAAATGAGTCATTAGACGAAAATGGGTCATCGGTCATATAGAGCAGTGATGATTTTGTACGATTATTTAATATCGTATACCCGCTATGAATACTAGTGGAGCAATGATAGATGTTAAAATGCTACTGGAGTATTTTAAAATGTGTCACGTTACTTACCTATCACTTATATATGAATATGAAGATGATAAAAGCATTTTTTATTTTAAACTTTCCAAATCCACATTTGATTATACTTGTTGTGTACATTTCTAAATCAAAATTTCCTAAATCAACAATCATCATCATAAATCATAATTATCTATTTTTATTTTATTGTGTATTTGTTTTTAAAAAAATTTCATTCAAGATGCTGGGAATCGCCAAACAACGATTATAATAAGTGAAATTAATATCTAATCGAAAAATCTAATTAAAGGATAATATGACTAAATGCTAATCAAACTAATTATCCTATATGAGATGGGAGTAGAGAGTCAGGGTACAAAAGCTGCAGCAAAGGAGACGGGTACTGGTCAAGAAATAGGTTGTTGAGCCTGTGATTACTGTCCAACGAGAAGGTAAACAGAAAGTTGGGGAGAGTAATACTTCACAGTCTGTAGAGGAAATTGTGACAGATGGGAGTTCAAGGAACTACCATTTACCCAACCCCCTCACCATGCATAAAACCATTTGCACCTGGAATGTGAGGGGGTTAAACCAGGTTAGAGCATCTCCAATTCTATGAATGTCCAACTAGTAGAAAACCTTCGGAAAACGGCGCCAAAGGACGGCGGTTCCGCGGGAAAATAATAAAACCGCCGTCCTGCTACATTTACGAACTCGTAAATGTTCATTCTCTAGCCGGATGGCTTGTTACACGGCGGTTGTGATGCAACCGCCGTGTAACTGCCATTTTTGGTCGGCGGTTGCGTTTAACCGCCGACCAACCTACATTTCCGACACCGGAAATGGCTAGCCGGAACTTTCCCCGTTGACCGGCTTGACTTTGACGGTCAAGTCGACGGGGCAAAGTTCTGATGTCGGTGGAGTCAAGTCAAAAAGTCGTCCGGGTAAGTTTACGGTACCGTAAACTTGTCCGGATAGTGGGAAAAATGGCCGGGCAGGATTTACGAACTCGGAAACGTAACCGGATGAGCTAAAACAGAATCTTATAAAACGAGAAACGGATCCTTTTGTTCTATCTACTCTATTCCATCTTTGTTTTGGGTTGAAGGACGCAGAGAATCTCCTAATATTTGGGCTCGCTGAATCCTAGGCCGCGATGAGGTAATCTCCCGCTAAATTTAGTATTGATGGGCGGATGTTTGTTAATTTCAAGCATGAATATGTATGTGTGTCCCTAATTTGCTTGAATAATATATGAACTTGCGTGTTGATTCCTAGTTATTAGTGTTTATGAAACCATATTGTATTTGATATGTTGTCAAGTAGCACGATGTAGATGAATGAATTCATTAATATTTGCTTAAATTTATGAAAATAGGTACACAAGTGTTATGGAACGTAGTAGGATTATTAGGGAGAATCGTCGGACCTCACCAGAGTATATGGGACTGGTTGAATATTTCATTGATGTTGCTTCTGATAATGCAAGATTAGAAAATCAGTCGGCCATGCGGTGCCCTTGTAAGGATTGCACTAACGATGTGTATTTAGGAGTTGAAGGTTTGCGTGAACATTTGATTGTTAGGGGTTTCCAAAATTCCTATACCACGTGGGTATGGCATGGGGAAGAACGTAGCACTGTTGTTGTTAATGAACCAATGGAGGTTGTAGGAGAAAATTCAATGGTTGGTAATTATGACGATAAATTGGATGACTTGGTAGATGATGTTGCCATGCATTTTTTTGGAAAACCAGAGGCGCTTGAAGCGATGTATAATGATAAGCACACCCCTTTGTATGAGGGGTCAATCCACACTATTTTAAGCGCGACCTTATTGTTGATGAATTTAAAAGCCAAGCATGGGCTTTCAGATAAGGCATTAACAGAGGCGCTGGAGTTGATTAGACAGCTGCTTCCCACTGATAATTTATTGCCTGATAGGGCATATGCTGCCAAGAGGGTACTATGTCCAATGGGTATGGAACTTGAGAAAATTCATGTTTGTCCTAATGATTGTATGTTGTTTTGAGGGGAAGATGAGATGAAATTGGAAAATTGTAGCGTTTGTGGCGAGTCACGATACAAAGCTGTGAAACAAAAAGTGGACGTGGGAGGAGATGTTGTTAAGGAAACCAACAAACGTGTTCCCGCGAAGGTCATGTGGTATCTCCCCATTATACCTAGGCTTCAAAGGTTGTTTGCTAACAAGGAAGAAGCTAAGAACTTGACATGGCATGCAGATAGAGAGAAGGTTGAAGATGATGATGTGATTGCACACTGTTCAGATGGTGATCAGTGGAAGAAAATTGATGAATTGTATCCTGAATTTGGGAAGGAAGCTCGGAATGTAAGGTTGGGTTTATCCACTGATGGTATGAATCCATATGGAGATTTGAGTAGTACACACAGTTCTTGGCCTGTGATGGTTGTTATTTACAATCTACCATCGTGGTTGACCATGAAGAGGAAATATGTTATGTTGTCGTTGATGATAGCAGGGCCAAAGCAGCTTGGTAATGACATTGATGTGTTCCTAGAACCTTTAGTTGACGACCTTCAGAAACTGTGGTTCGAAGAGAATTGGACGTGGGATGAATATCGGCAGGAATGGTTTAAGTTGAAAGGAATGTTGTTCTGTACTGTGAACGATTTCCCTGCACTTGGTAATCTAGCTGGTTATTCAGTCAAAGGTCATCTAGCTTGTCCTGTTTGTGAGGAGAATACTAGTTTCTCTCAATTAAAACACGGGAGAAAAACTGTTTATCAAGGACATCGTCGTTTCTTACCATGCAGTCACGAGTTCCGTAAGGCTAAGAACTGGTTTAATGGGAAGGAAGAGAATGCACCGCCCCCCTCCTATCAGTGGCGAGGAGGTATTCGAGAAAATCAAGGATATTGAAAATGATTTTGGGAAAAACCGTAGGAAGATGCCTCTCCCCGGCCCTTGGAAGAAACGATCCATTTTCTTTGACTTACAATATTGGAAGCACTTGGCTGTCAGACATTGTTTAGATGTAATGCACATTGAGAAGAATGTCTGCGATAGTTTGCTTGGTACGCTGCTGAATATTCCAGGAAAAAGCAAAGATGGACTTCAAGCACGCAAAGACTTGGACAGAATGGGTATTAGAAAGGAACTGGCTCCTGTAATCGAGAATGGGAACACTTTCTTGCCTCCAGCTTGCTACAATATGTCGTCAGCTGAGAAGACAAAATATTTGCAGTGCCTGAAAGATTTGAAGGTACCCTCTAATTTTTCCTCAAACATTGGTAACTGTGTCAATGTTAAGGATCAAAAATTGATAGGGTTAAAATCACATGATTGTCACACTTTGATGCAAGACTTGAACATAATTGCCATTCGTGGTTCTCTTCCAAGCCACGTTAGGATGTGCATCAGCAAGCTCTGCTTATTTTTTAAGGGAATTTGCCAGAAAACAATTAGCCGTCGTAAGCTAGATAAGCTGCAGACAATGGTGGTTGAAGTATTGTGCCAATTGGAGATGTATTTCCCCCCTTCTTTCTTTGATATAATGGTGCATTTGATTGTCCATCTTGTGCGGGAGATCAAGGAGTGTGGTCCGGTGTTCCTCCGGTGGATGTATCCTTTCGAGAGATACATGAAGATATTTAAATTCTTTTCGCAGAATAGGTACAGGCCTGACGCAAGCATTGTATCTAGATATGTCGCGGAGGAGGCGATTGAATTTTGTACGGCTTACTTAGATGAGGTTGACACGGTTGGACTACCCACCTCGAGGCATGATTTTCGTTTCAACGGGCATGGAACTAGAGGCACGCTGCATAACCCGCCAGCGGTCGATTTGCAGGCTGCTCATCTGTATGTGATGCGAAACCATGAATCGGTTCGCCCTTACGTTGACATTCATATGGAGGAATTGAGAAGTCTATACCCAACCCTAAAGCCTTTCCAACTACATGATGAGCATATTAGAACCTTTTGTGAGTGGTTAAGGGACACCGTAGAGATTGGTGACCATCCCGAGGACGTGAAATGGCTATCCAGACGGCCGCTTACGACGGTCATCAGCTACAGCGGCTATGATGTGAAGGGTTACTCGTACGGGACCAAACAGAGCGATGCTAAAGGTGTTTCGCAGAATAGCGGTGTGACTACATTTTCCGAATCAATCGCTGTGTCGCGGAAGAAAAATCCAGAAGGATCCTACTCATTTGATAGGTATTTCGGTACCATTGTTCAGATCTGGGAGTTAAACTATGTGGCATTGAAGGTGGTTGTATTCAAGTGTCAGTGGGTTGGTCAAAAGACAGGAACTAAGACCGATCCTTTAGGGTTTCAATTGGTTGATAGGAAGAAAGTGGGATCAAAGTCGGATGCGTTCATACTTGCTGGCGAAGGTGACCAAGTTTACTATGTTCAGGATCCTTCTGATCGGCACTACGAGATTGTTCTTGATGGGAAACAAATGGTGTGTGGTGATGAGCTATTCGAGGAGTATGACAAACGAGCTGCTCACATTTTTGTGCCAACGAAGAAAGACGCGATTAATATGGAGGAAACAGAGGAAAACATGTCAAACTATCGCGCAAGATCCGATCACGCCGAACGCATAGTGATAGACAGCAAAGGAAAAGAACGGAAGAGGAAGTTGATTTTCAAAGTTAAGCCGAAGACTAAGTTGAGGCGTTAGTCGTTGATCTTTTTGTGTTATCAGTTATTCATAATACAACTAGTCCGAACTTAGTTTGAATATGTAATTCATGTAAACATTTGGTTGCACCTTTGTTTGATCTATCCAATAGAATAAAAGAAAGTCGACGAATCTCAATTTTTAACCTATCCGGATAGTTTTACGGTATCTGAAACATTAGCCGGATAGTGTTAAATTAGGGTTTACCTACTTCCGGCTAACAATCCGGTTTAGCAAATGTAGAACAAGCCTATCCGGGTAACTTTCCGAGTTCGGAAACAAGTTACCCGGAAGTTTTTTGTTTTGGCAAGACATTTTATTCAAATTCCAGACGGGTTCCCTGGTTGTCATCCGATTTAGTAATCATAGAATGACCGATCCGGCTAGAATTCCGAGTTCGTAAAGCTAACCGGAAGTGTTATTTTGAGGCGAAAACTAGCGCGCACTCACTAATCAGTAGTTATATAAAATTGATACTGCAAACACTTGTACGAATTGTAAATGCACAAACATTTGATCAATTTCCGTAGCATTCAAACGTTACTGAAATACAGTTAAAATGTAATAATATTCGATAAGGCAAATCAATTCTTAACTAAAAATTCAAAACAAATTAAACTAAATCAAGGCTCCATGTCATAGTCGGTGTGATGATCACCGCCACCATGTCCCTGCGAGGCGTCCCCACTCGTGGAAAATCCTTCTGCACGCTTGAGGGCTCTCAACTCCTTCCTTGCCTCGTAAGCGTCCTTCCTAACGCCAATCAATGTGAGCACCTTAGATTTCATGCCAGCGTACATAGCTTTCATGTTGGCAACATGCGGTGAAGGCTCTCCATCGGGTACCTCCCTACCTAAAAAATGAAAATTCATATTTGAATTAAACTATGATCAAAAGTAGCATAAATTGTGAATAAGGAGGTGAAGATGACTTACTTCTTGATGCCCGCTTAGCCTTTTGTTGTGTAGGCGCCAGAATCCATTTTCCATCGGCCAAAGTCCATTTCGGCCTATGGTTTTCAAAGTAGTGGTAGTCGTACAGCTTGCAAGGGGTGGGATCATCTTCAAATCGGAAATTTTGGTCCAATTTCAAGAGGAACTTAGTGATTAGGCTCCCGTAGGGTAGGTTTTTCTTATGTCGCTCGTTAGCCCACGCAGTTCTCATCCAATTACATATTGCAAAGCCGGGATTGATAGGAACCTCCTTCACGACATAGTAAAATGTCATAACCGTGGTAACATTAGGCTCACCGACATTTCCTCCTGTGGGGATGAAACTTCTATGCACCCACTCGTACACAATGCGATCATCAATGGGGCAGAACGCCATTTTGCACCCATCGGCTGAACTTTCATCATATGGGTCCCGACCAAAATAGTGATGTCCTAAATTCAGATAATTCAAGTACGGGAGTTTAATCATATGCCTTCCCGGCCACCCATTAGCATAGAAGATATTAAGTGGACCTTGCTCGAGATTGGGATGAAGGTCCTCATCGGATTTGATAGGATTCCCCAACAACTCATTCATCACCCAACAATCAAACTCAAACCTTTTCCCATTAACCATGGTAGTGTACTTACCATCACTAGGTTCATCAAAATTAGCATAAAATTGCAACACCTCATCCTTATAGGTGGGATTACTAACATCGAATAACAAGGCATCACAATTTTGAATAGCAAACTTCTCAACCATAGGGCCTAAACCTAGTGCCTCAACCCGATCTCTATCCACCACATATGTGTCTAGTACTGTAGCATTGTTAACAAGAATACCATAATACTTGTAAGCATCGAGACTAATAAACTTGTTAGCATCATACCAGTTTGGATTTGGCTTCCTCGCCACGACCTTGCTTCTCGGTGCCATGGGTTGATCGGGAATTGGTTGTGGTGGAACTGATGGAGAGTTTCGTCCGGGTAGGAGACGGGATTTCCGAACTCTGAATTGGGGGATGTGGGGGAAGTTTGTGAGTTGTGATCTGAAAAAAAGTCAATCACCCATATATATAAACCCGTTTCCGAACTCGGAAACCTAGCAGGATGGAAATTTAAGCTTATCCGGCTAGGTTTACGGTGTCTGAAAGTGTATCCGGAAATTTTTAATTAAAAATCTCGTTTTTTGCTCAATTTTCCCGAAGGTTTCCCTGATAGCCATCCGGATAAGTAAATTATTCATCCGGCTAGGTTTCCGATTTCGGAAAATTAATTAACACTATCCGGATAGTGTTTCAGAACTCGGAAATCTACCCGGAACTATACTTCAACACATTTTCACCATCATATTTGCCTCTTTATCTAAACAAAATGCATGTACAAAATAAGCGCCAATAGATTGAAGCACTAAAATCTTTAAAATCGACCAAGTTTACATCCATATGAATAACGTACTAGGATAAATTAGTTTCACAAACGAAAAGAACAAATTCGATGTTTAACAAGAACAAATTCGATGTTTAACAAGAACAAATTCGATGTTTAACTAGAATAGAACAAATTATTAACTAGAAACAATGCCCTACTCTCCAGTCGCCCTACTGCTGGATGGTCCCCCGGCCGCATCTTCTTCACTTGAGGATGGGAGATGACCAAAATCCGGCTCATTCAATTCCGGGCTAAGTTGGAGATCAAGTCCCTTCCGATCAATGTAAGCCCTTTGTTCGGCCCGGAGCATTGCTACTTCTTCTTTAGCCTTGTCGACTTGTCCGGTGAAGCATTCCCACATTTTTGAGAGCTTACGCATCCACCGGCCCTCCTCACCTACAAAACTAACAAATGATTAGCTTTCGAAAACAAAAGCATTTTCACATGCGAAACTAAACAATAAAGGGAAAACATATATTCACTTACTTGTACCCGATGAGCTCGCACCTCTGGCTTCTAGTTTTCTTCGCCTCGCAACTCTTCCTGCTGCGCCCGGAGCTAAGGCCTTCAAGACGTACCTTTGAGTTTCTTTATCCAGTGCAAAACCCTTATGATCAAACCAATCACCATCGTAGTACTCTAGAGGCTCAGGACGATCAACAACACCTCCACCTTGCTTCTTAATCAGCTCAGTGACAAGTCCGGCATATGGAAACCATTGCCTCGACCCTCTCCCCACCTTGAACATGTATTCAACTATCGAGTGTCCAGGATTTATTTTCAACCCTTCCATCAAGTAATA
The DNA here is from genome assembly GCA_948330725.1 of Sherardia arvensis. Lineage (NCBI taxonomy): Eukaryota > Viridiplantae > Streptophyta > Magnoliopsida > Gentianales > Rubiaceae > Sherardia > Sherardia arvensis. Next base: position 21,427,902 of record OX415237.1, on the reverse strand, counting down.
GAAGAGCAGAACACGTCCACAACTAGGTTCACAACTATGACCCCCCGATGGATACACATTCAGACAAACCCAGTCAAATACAATCCTCTGCTCAACCGTAAGCTCCTCAACATTAAAATCACCTGGACAACTACCCGCCCCCTGACAAGTAGTTTTGAAGTACTTACGTCCCATTGCTTCAAGGTCTAAGGGTTGGTTTGGCCCGGTTTCAGGAAACTTGTTGAAATTATAAATTTCATAAGGGCCTTCTGGTTGGTTAGGGCGCAAGTATGAGTTATCAACATAAGGGCAGCCTAGGACCTCATTTATATGAAACTTAGTGACATTAATCAGTTTACCATTCACCTTAGTGCACATGTTATTCGACTCATACTCTCCTAAATTTGCATAAAATTGCACAACCTCATCTTGATGGCATGGGGATTCAAGCAAGAGCAATTTATCTAAATAACTAGGCTGAAAATGAGCAACCAAATACCCCATATGCAAAGTGTCAATAGAGGTAGGGCTAATCACCTTGGTGGTGTGTGTTTTCCGCCCACACCATTCCACATAGTTGGCCTCCGCCCTACGATTGAAGAAATTCCGACTTGCCGATGCTTCAGGGGGCCTATCATGGCCTCTTTGCCGCTTTGTCTTCCTCGATTTGGCCTGGCTTAATCTGCTCCCACCCACGTGTTCTTCGGCTCTTGGAGGTGACTCTCCTTCCTCCTCGGAAGAGGACGAGTAGTGCACCTCTTGATTTCTTTGGATTTCCGCAACTTGCTTGCCTGTGGAAGGATTTTTAGTCCTAACCATGGTGAGAGATTGGACTGAAAATTTTGGAGAGGGGCGGACTGGTTTGGGGATGAACTTGGGGAGGGTTTGCAGATTTGGGGAAAAAAAACCCGTCTGCCCTTTTATAATAAACACTTCCGGCTAGGTTTTACGAACTCGGAAACCTAGCCGGGTGAGGTTAATTTTTTTTTGCCTTATCCGGCTAACTTCACGGTTTCGGAAACGTGGCCGGTCAGTACAAAAAATCAGAATAACTAACACTTAAACTATTTTCTTAGCTAGTCCTCTACCCATTCTCAACATTAGTTCCGAAAATTTCACTTTCCTCCCACCCATTTACTCTCTTCCACCAACAAAATCTTCTTCTCCAACCACCAAGAACACCATTACTCACATTGGCCCCATTTCTTGAGTTCTAGAACAAGAAAGTAGCTTCTTTGTCCATACTATTAGGGTTTTTATTCTACTTGAAAAGGTATTTCTTCAATTGTATAATCAATGTTGTTTATTGGCTAATTTGTCTTATTTGTTCATGGGCTTTGCTTAATTATTACTACAAACTAGTTTTGTTTTATGGGCTACATTCTTGATTAATCAATTGGGATTATGGGCTATATTCTTGATTAGTCTTGATGGTCACTAGTTATGTTACTACTAATCTAGGGTTAAGTATGTCATATATGTATGCACTAATTTAATTACAAAGAATTAAGGGTGAAGCATGTGATAGGCAATTTATATTAGTCTAATAGGATCCTAATTAAACCCTACTTACCATTAGTCTAATAGGATAATAATAGGATTATTAAAGTGACTACTTACCATTAATTTAGCATATAATTATTCTTTCTTGATAGTGAGGTTATTTAATATATGTAAACTATTTTTTGTAGAGGAGTTATGGCACCACCTAAGAAGAAGGTAGTAGGAATCCCCAAAAGCTCTAAAACGCCTAGCACCGCGGGAGGTGTTAAAAAAAAGGTGGTGAGGCGTCCTAGGACATATTGTGCCGTCTTACAAAAAAGGATGAAGAAGGGGATTTTGACGGACATGACGTTCAACGATGGTGGGGAACCAATATCGGAAGAGTATTATTTATGGATGAGTTGGGTTGGTAAAATTGGTCGAACTCGTGTGGACATAAAGTATGAATCTTGGCACGAGGTCCCCGACAAGGAGAAGACTAAATTATGGGAGGAGTGTTTGGTAAGTTTCTACCTTCATTTAAGGTTTTTTTTTTTTTGTACACATGAATGAGATTTTATCCAAATTTTCTTATAACCTTATGTAGGTACCATTCAAAATTGTTGCCCCAAATATGGAGAAACTTTTTGACACAACCATGTTTCGCTTGAGTAAGGCGGCACGGGATCATAGAGCAATGTTGTCTAAACATTACATTTATGGAGATTTTAAGGATGAGGACCCTTGGGTGGCCTACACCGATATTCTACAAGAAAGTTGGGCAATATTCAAAGCACGCACCTTGGAGAATGACCGACTAGTAAGATTAATTCCTACCATTCTAGTATTACTCCTTCGTTCACATAACTTAAATTCATTTATGTGTTAGGGTGTGAGGTTGACGAATAGCACCAATGCGAAAGCTAATACGACACCTCACACAATGAGTAGGGAGGGCTATACTATAAGACTAATGAAACATGCAAACAAGAAACAAGAAGATGAGGTGCAAGAGAAAATGGATAGTGGGATGACGGAAGAGGAAGCGCGGGAGAGCACCGAGGTGGTTAATCCTAAAGAATTCGATAAACTCACTAGCTTCTTGATTGGTCGACAAGATAGCAAAGGCGAATACACACACGAGGGAAACAAGAAGTTGATAAAAGATATTGTAAGTTGTTTCTTTGAATATATTGAGCTAATATTATTACAAATATTATTCCTATCTATTTTTCTTTCTACCATATATTTTTTTTAAATGATAGGATGGTGTCAAAGAGAAAATTGCCTCGGGAGAATTCGTTCTCACACAAGACGATGACATCCTTTGTAAGGCGACGGAACGGAAGGAACACCCCGGTAGAGTTCGTGGATATGCATCACATGTGGTGAAGAGAGATCTCATCGGCAAACCAAAATCTTCTAAACCACCAAGACATACCAAGTACAACAAGTTGCAAGAGGAACTTGGAGATACAAAAAAAGAGCTCGGTGATACCAAGAAGGAGCTTGATGAGGCCGTGAAGAATATGATGAAAAGGGACATAGCTCTCCGCATAATAGCCAAGCAAATGGGCGCAATTCTCCCACCAAATTTGAATGAACTAAGCGACGATTGGGAACCTCCTTCATGTGGTTCACGTCACTCACCCGATGTTTGTGAGGTGCAAGGCAATCCACCATCGCCACAACCAAATCCACCATCGCCACAACCAAACATATGTGATGATAACTTAAACCGACCAAAAAAGGTAAACACACTAACTCACTTTTCGATCGCATTCTTATTCAAATTCTATATTCGTTCTCTTAATAGTCTTAGCATGTTTACCTCGCCTTACTTTAAAAATGGAATCCACTATTTTAATTAGGTCAAGGTCGATGTCACATATCCATGCAAATTATATATCGATGGTGGAGTGAGGAAGCCTACTATGCATGTTGCAAATGGAATTTTCAATGAGTCGGCGAAGATGCATGGCGACGTTAAAATTGCAACCGGTTTGGGGGAGGTTTGCTTGAAAAAAGCTTTGGTTTCAACCGCTCGAATTCCCATACCCAAAGGCCCGTGTAAGGTTGTTGGACCGCGGAAGGTATGTATTTACTTTGGCCTCGTAGGCTAATTGTTGTCGAGAGTTTAGGAGAGGCTCAACCCGCTAGCCTATACAACCCAATTACGAGCGTTGCACGCAAGGTTGAGCCAAAAATTACAAAAACAATTCCCCAACCCTTGACCGCCCCAAAGACCGCCCCAAAGACCGCCCCAAAGACCGCCCCAAAGACCGCCCCAAAAGATGTTGTAGTTAAATCTATGACACCGCCTATGAAGGTGTTGTATGATAAATTGTCTACACATTGCAAATTTGGATACTACGAATTCCCGGCTCCAACGGAATTATTTGGTGGTATTGGAAGGTAAATTGTAATGTGTTGGGGTGATTTTGAAGATCTATGGAAGGGTGACAAGGTAACCGAGCCCCTAATGTCCTTATTCCAACTGTAAGTAATTTTAATGTCGAGACTATATTATCTTGTGTGTTTTCAACCGCCGTTCTCCCCGTTGTTTTAACCATTCATATTTTTTTTCTTAAGTTTCTTGAATCAATTAGTTCAAAAATGGTTGAAGCCATGGATAGGCTTCCTATGCCCTGAGCGAATCCAAGAATTAGGTCATACTGATGCAGAGCGATTAAGTTACATGAGAGAGGCTCTCGGTGTGGAGGACAAATTATTCTTCCTAGCACCACTCATTTCCGGGTAAGCATTTCATATTAACTAATTCTATACAGTATTATCTCATGTTAACTTTTATGTTGTCATTATTGACAAATGGATATGCATTTTTTATTTAGTAAACATTGGACCTTGGTTTTGATCCACAAAAAAACCAAAGAAGTTTATTGGATAGATCCTCTCCATCGTCCGCCAATCCCGTCTTTCGAACACCTCCTTAGACAAGCTTTGAATCATGTCAATCCCTCTAGGAGAGAGTTTGGAATGACTGAGATCAAGGTACTCTACACGTTTCTCCCTCATTAATAACACTAGTATTATCGACATCGATCGATTGTATTTAACAATGTGATCTTCCTTTTGTGTTAAAGTACAAGAGACAAGTTAGCAGCTGGGAATGCGGGTACTACGTTATGTTGTATGAGCTCAAATTGGTAGCGGGACTTAACGAATTCGACCAAGACCTTGAGCCCGTAAGTTCCAAATCTATAAGGCATCTACCTTACACATATTCATATGTTTGCGTCATATATTGAATTGTGTATGCTAATGCACAGATTTTCGAAGAGGATACAAGCCCCTACTCACCCGAAGACCTGAATCGACCGAGGAGTACTATTGCATCAATTGTCGTAACTTCGTATGCACATGCTCTAGTTCAAAATTGACACATTATGTATTATTGGCAATTGTTGTATTTAGCGCATTCAAGTGATTTATTACATTATACATTCATTCGTAATACATCACAACCATTTGAAACATATAATTCTTCACTAGCGCCATTTAAATACTTTCTATTTTGTATTCAAAAACCGAAATAAATAAAAATCAGATTTTAAAGAATTATCCGGATAACCTTTACGACATCTGAATTCCTGGCCGGACAGTTCAAATTACTTCCGGCTAGGTTTCCGGTTTCGGAATTCTGGCCGGACGAAATTGGCTTCTTTTCACCCATTTTCCCGAACGTTTCCCTGGCAGGCGTCCGGTTAAGTAAACACTTCTTGTCCGGCTAACTTTCCGGTACCGTAATCCTATCCGGAAGTACATATTTTCCGCCACCGTTTCACGGTGGCCGGATTACTGCCGCCGCCGGAAAATCTCCCGGCCTACCGTCCGGGTGCGCAAACAACTCCTTCCGGCTAACCGTCCGGCCCGTAATGGCCGGGGTAGCCTCCTGCTAGCAGCAGGTGTTTACGAGTCCGGAAATGTACCCATCCGGGTAAGTTTCCGAACTCGTAAACCTTACTCGGCGGTTACAACCGCCGAGTAACGGTGGCGCCAATTGGACGGCGCCACCATGGACGGCGGTCAAAACCGCCGTCCAACCGGGATGGAACCGCCGTGTTCCGTCCCGTTTTCCACTAGTGGTCATTCATATTTTTAGGTGACAAATGTTATGATATTATATTCCTTCAAAAAAAATGTCATGACATTATAAAACTTTAAGATGACATAAACACATAAATTTTGGATGTTGACATTCTAAATTTTTAGATCTCTAATGCAAACTTCTCTTTGGACATGTTAATTAAAATTTTAACCATTAACTTATATTTATTCAAAACACTCATTTTAAATAAAATTGAAAGTAGTGAGATTTGTTTATAATGTTAATTAACAGTTATTAAAAAATATTATATAATATTTTATTAACATCCAAGTAATTAATTTTAAAATTTAGCACTTGAAATCCAATTTCAACTAAAATTCAAAATTTTATAAGCAAAATATAACTAGACTATGTTTAGAAGCCATTACTATAATTTTATTTAGAATAAATTGACAATTTTAAAATATTCAAGTAACATATACATGAAAAGTGAAATTTATACTAACTATGTTTTATGACACAAAGTATATTAGGTTTTTGAATAATTATATTTGGATAAATTTTTAAGAAAATGAAAGTTTTCGATATATTAATGCCTGATTTAATACAAGACAATATCAAGTTGATTGTTAAGAAGTAGAAGTTCTCATTGACATTGTCTCTTAAACATTTTAAAATGTAGGATTGACAATATTAATGAGGATTGCATTGGAGACATGATTTTGTATAAAAAGTCTATCATAGTGACGTGTCAATCAATATTTATTAAATTGACAATCACATTGGAGATGCTCTTAAGAGGCAAAGACAGTGCAGAGAACAATGTTATAAATTTAATGTAGGACTGTTGGGATAGTGGAAACAAAGGTTAAGGAGGAAAAATAGAGCAAGGTATGGGATCAGATTGGATTAGGAAGGAGGCTAAGCACTAATTTTGATATAGCTGGTGTGGGAAGGATCTGGATGGCTTGGAATGAGGACATCTTCTCAGTGTCTATACTAAGGAAGGAGGTTCAACTAATAGATGCACATTGTGTGCTCAAGAGCCAGAATGGACAATGCTATGGTACAGTTGTCTATGCTTCAAACAACTTAGAAGCAAGGAAGAAGTTGCGGCTACAGCTTTCCCAGTTGGATCATCAGTATCTCCCATGGATCATAATGGGTGATTTTAATTGTCCACTGGGATATGAGAATAGGAAAGGTGGTGCCTTAATTCAGCCAGCTGAGATTGAACCATTCAGGGATACCATGGACCATCTTCAATTGCAGGAAACCAAGACTAAAAGCCGTCATTTTACATGGAGCAACAGAAGAACTAAGGGAAGAATATTCAGTAAGCTGGATAGGGCCTTAGTGACCAGTGAATGGATTAAAATATTTATGGATGCGGAGTGTAAGGTGGTGCCTCTACTAGATTGTGATCACTTTCCTTTAGTGATTTAGTTTAAGAAGCAAAAAAGTTTGAGGAAGAAATCTTTTAAGTTTTTTAACATGTGGACTAAATCTCCACAGTTCTTGGGATTGGTTGTAGCTACTTGGAAGCAGTTCAACTGCCATACCATGAGTCATATTTTTGAGGCTCTCGGGGTTCTAGAGACAGTTATGCTAAAGATGAATGGAAGAGAATTTGCTAACATTCAGATAAGAGCTAACTCAGCCAGGGAAGCTTGGTTACAGAAGTACAAGGAGCTCATGGAAAATGTTGCGGACCTAGGGTTGTAGAGTGAGAAGGAGAAGCTAAGATTGGAAGCAGGAAGACTGAGAGACTCTGAGTTCTAATCTTGGCAGCAAAGGACTCAATTTGACTGGCTGAGGTTTGGAGATAAACCTACAAAGCAATTTCATCAAGAAATAAGGAAGAAACAGTATCAAAAAAAATCCTAAGCCTTACTAAATGGTAAATTGCTTAATGGCTAACATGATTTTAAAAAAAAGGCTTGTTGCACTTCTGTAGTGGTTTGCTTGGCACGTCTGGATGGCAAACTATGCAAATTGAGAAACAAGTGGTAGCAGAGGGTTCAGTCCTAAGTGCGGAACAACAACTGCAGGTGATTAGAGGACTATCAGCAGGAGATAATGACTGCTCTAAAGGGGATAAAATCAACAAAGAGTCCAGGCATTGATGGCTACACTAGTAACTTTTTTTAAAGAGATTGGCCAGTAATTGGAGAGGATATCAGTAGGGTTGTCATTGGTTTCTTCAAGGGAGATTATATGCCTAATCATTTCAGTAGAGCAGTGCTGGCTCTAATTCCCAAAATCCCTCAACCACAGTTAACTTCAGACTATAGGCATTTCTCTTGTTGTTTTGTACTGTATAAATTGGTGACAAAAATTCTTTGTATCAGGGTGGGAGTGGTCCTTCCTACCTTGATTAGTGAAAATCAGAGAGCTTTTGTAAGGGGTAGAAGTATCACACACAACATTCTCTTATTAGCTCAAGAACTGCTCAGCAAATATAACAAGCCTTGGATGTTTCCCAGTTGCATGATAAAACTGGATATGCAAAAAGCATTTGATAGCATTGATTGGAAGTTTTTGTTCAGCTGGTTAGAGTGTTTGAAGATTCCAGACCTCTTTCTCAACTGGATCAAGACTTGTGTATATGGATCCTCATACTGCATGTCAATCAATGAAGGATTCACAGATTCTATCAAGGGAAGAAAGGGGTGAAGCAAGGAGATCCTCTCTCCCCTCTCCTCTTTGTACGCAGCATGGAGTTCTTCACTAGAAGGCTAAATTTAGCACTCAAGAGGAAGGAAATAGACTATCACTAGAGGTGTAGCAAGGTGGGGAATCACAAGATCAACTTTCTCTCTCTAAACTTTCCTTCTCTCCCTTCTCTCTAAACTTGCCAAAAACTGCCAACCAATAATATGCTATTTTATTACAAAAGTCAATATAACGTTCACCTGCCTTACTGATAACGGATCTAAACGATTACTTCATGGCGGCGACGCCGCCGAATCACGGCGGTCCAGCCACCGGAAAAACATTTCTTCAAGCACTTTCAAACATAAACCCCCCATTTTCGATACCCTTCCCAACAATCCTGAAATCAAACCCGCCATCACCAGACTGAATGGTCGCCCGGCCTGTTTGTATGATCCTGAGGCAATCAACGTTTTGGCCGCCCATTACGAAACTGCTCTGATCGGAAAATTCAGCCGTGAAAAACCGGCGATGGATAGCATACACTCAGCCTTCAAAGCAATTGGTTTCAAAGATCAATATCAGGTGGGCTTGCTGGATTACCGCCATATACTCATCAGATTCAAGTCCCAGGAAGACTACCAACAACTATGGCTGCAGCAATATTAGAGCATCGTTGGCGCAACAATGAAGGTCCTAAAGTGGACCCATGACTTCAACCCAGAGCTTGAATCGGCGGTAATTCCGGTTTGGGTCTCGATCAAGGACATTCCAATCTATTACTATAATAAATCACTAATCCAAGATGGAACAGCCCAGATTGGGAAGTTCATCAAGGTTGATTCAGCAACGAATGGCATCACTCGCCCCTCTGTGATTAAAATGTGTGTGGAGTTGGATCTGACAGAGGAGAGAATTACATCCATTCCGATCGGAAGAACAGATAACTAAAAAGAATGTGCCATTGAATATCATCATCTACCAAGCTACTGTAAGGGCTGTAAGAAAATTAGGCATGAGGAAGCTAAGTGCATCCACCTGCACCCAGAATTAAGGAGGACATGGAGGAAAAAGGAAATGGCACCCGAAACAGGCTCATCTGGGTTGACATCTTCAGAAAAGGATAGGGGCTCAAAATAGCAAGCTGAGGAAACACTGAAAGCTGGCAAGGATCTGGTGGTGTTTAATGAAGCCCCTCCAAAATCAACCTTTGTCCTCCTTACTGACCAGGACAAAAGAAAAGGGAGTTCATCTGTATCATTTTATTCATTTGATGACATCAATGTTTCAAAGTTAAAGGAATGTCTTAAAAATAAAAACAAACATGCAATGCTAGATATGATACCTTATCACTCATCACTGCAGGTCTCCAACTCCTTTTCTCTATTACAGGAGGCTGGAGGAGATAACTCAGATGATGAATCTCTGAGTGAAACTAAAATTGAGGTTGTAAGCAAAGAAGTTGTTGATGATGATACAAATGATCTAACAGGTAAGACAGGTATGTCCATAAACACCCTGGCTAAAGAATGTGTTGCTAATTTGGTAGTCACACAAGACAAACAACACTCTGGTACTATTAAGTCTAGTGGTGCAGATAGGGAGTTAAACAGTGAGCCAGACATGCATGTTGACACCCCAATTGATGTAGATATGCATATTCCAGATAGTATTATCTCTAAAGATATTGTGATTCATGATCAGAAAAAAAGAAGCAATAAACAAACACTGATAGTGTCAATAGGCTTTTGAGCCAAAAAGAAAAAATCAAATATGCTGTTTAAATGATAAGTCACAAAGTCATAAGAAATGGGGTCATTGGGAATATAAGAGGTTTAGGTACCTCAATAGAAAGATTACAAACTTTGATCATCATACACAACATTTCTTTATTATGTATTATTGAACCAATGCATGATAATGACATGATAATTACATTGCAACATGTGCTGCATTTTCATCACTCTTACCCTGCTGAGCATGCTAAAATCTGGCTGTTGTAGAATAAAAAATTCAAACAAGATGTAATTACTCAATCTGATCAATTTATTATGACTGCTGTATCAGATATTTCTACTTCTATTTCCTGGAGTTTTGTTTTTGTGTATGCAAAGGTTCTTAAGAGATTAAGGAGGAAGTTGTGGAGTGATTTATTAGCTCTACCTCAATCACCTACAATCTACATAGGAGACTTTAACACTGTAACAGCCATAGGAGAGAGAAAAGGTAGAACCAAACCACCTCTAGGAAGTATGGCTGAGTTAAACCAACTAATAGGTAGTTTAGCACTCTAGGAGGTTACCACTGTTGGAAACCAGTATACATGGTCCAATAAGAGAGCTTGCAGAGATCTACTGTTACAGAAACTAGACAGGGGACTTAGCAATTTGGAATGGAATACACTTTTCCCTCATAGCTCCATTCAGGTGTTGCATAGAAGTACTTCTGATCACAACCCTCTTCTGCTATCTATTCAGGACTCTTCTGAACAGACACCAAAACCATTTAGGTTTCAGCAGATGTGGCTGTATGGGGAGGATCATACTGCTTTAGTGGATGGAAGCTGGAAGGAGCCTAGCTCATTCTCTGGTATACAAAACATGGTGTATAAAATGAAGAGGGTCAAAGCTTCTCTGAAAGAATGTAACAAAGAATATTTTGGCAATGTGCATGAAAATCTGAAGCAGGCTGAGAGAGAGGTTGCTATATTAGAAGAACAGTTCCAGAGTAGTGGGAGTGATGAGGACCTTGCAGAATTAAACAAAGCTCAGACTGTGTTGGAGAGATCAATTAGGGAGGAAAATACTTTCTGGAAGCAAAAGTCAAACATAAGGTGGCTGCAAGAGGGTGATGCTAGTACCAAATTCTTCCACAATTCAGTGAAAGAAAGACATGGAAGAGCCAGAATTTGCAAAATAAAGGATGAGAATAACCAGTGGGTGACTGATCCAATGATGATTAAGGAAGAAGGTATTAAGTACTTCAGAAGTTTGCTTAATGAACCATTGGACTCTTCTGAAATTGGTATATACCTTAAGCATTTTACCTCAAAAATACCAAAGTTGGTAAGTGATGAGGATACAATCAGACTTATGAGAGAGGTCACTGTGGAAGAACTACATGAGGTAGTATTTGGAATGAGCAAAGACAGCTCCCCTGGTTCAGATGGATTTTCTGGTGTCTTTTTTAGGCATTCCTGGGATACAATCAAAGAGGACCTTCTTGAATCTGTCCATGAATTCATGAATGGTGCACTGATTTCAAAGGCAATCTCCAGCACATGGTTGACCTTGATCCCAAAAAAACCAAATCCCTCAGCCTTTTCAGAGTACAGACCAATTAGTATGTCTAACTTTTTGAATAAGGTTTACTCTAAGATAGTGGTAGAAAGATTGAAACCATTGATGACAAAGTTGATCTCTCCAGAACAATCTTCATTTGTGAAGGGAAGAGATATTACAGATAATATAATACAAATGCAAGAGATGTTTAGACTGTTGAGTAGAAATAGAAAAGGCCAAAATTTGATTGTAAAATTGGATATGCAGAAAACCTTTGACAGAGTGTCATGGGGTTTTTTGAATTCAATTTTGCTTCATTTTGGATTTCATGGATCCTTTGTCAAAATAATTATGCAAAACATCTTAGCAGCCCATTTTTCAGTTCTAATTAATGGGGTTGCTTCAGGTTTTTTCCCCTCCACCAGAGGAATAAAACAAGGAGATCCAGTCTCTCCATTCCTATACATACTAGTAACTGAGGCCTTCACAAGATCTCTTAAGGAACTAGTATGTATAAAGTACATAGAGGGGTTTATAATGCCTAGAGGAGTGGATTTGGTGACACGCCTTTTGTATGCTGATGACACTGCACTGTTTGTCAGTTCAAAGAATAAGAATTTGAGACGATTCAAGGCATTTCTAGAAGCCTATGAGAGTCATCTGGACAGAAGGTTAATTTTTCCAAATCTGAGTATTATGTCCCTCCAGATACTACAAGACACAAGCTCAGAACAATCAAAAGGGCACTTAGAATGACTAGGGGTAAAGAACCATTCCAGTACCTAGGAATCCCAATTTTTAGTGGTAGGAATAAGGTTAAGTACTACCAACCCCTGGTTGAAAGGATGGAAAAGGCAACATCCAATTGGAAAAATGTTTGGCTCACAGCAGCTGGTAGAATGATTTTGATTCAGCATGTTCTACTTGCTATTCCTGCACACTACTTTTCTGTCCTTAAACCTCCCAAAGCAGTGATCAAACACATGGAAACAATTACAAGCAGATTTTATTGGGGAGAATCAGGATGGGGTAAATGGAAGGTTTGGAGGAGGTGGCAAGGTTTGGCACTCCCAAAACTGGAAAATGTTCTGGGATTTAGAGACCTACAAGCTTTTGTAGATGCCTTATCCTGCAAGATTTGGTGGAAACTATAAATGAATTATACTGTCTGGTCTTAATTTATTTGGACACTCCAAAATTCTTATAGAACATCCCAGACATGGCAAAGAATTTGCTCCATCACACAGCACTGTAATGATAATTCTATGGTATGCCATGGCAAGGGAAGTTGCTCCTTTTTGGGATGCAAATTGGATAGGGAGAGGAGCATTTTGCTATAAGTGGCCAGAAGATATACAAAAGTCATTCCCTGACTCCACACTGGCTCAGTTCATACAGGATAGAAGGGTAAAAATCCAAGTGCTGTCAACTTATCTACCTGCTGAAATTATTTCTTTTTTCCAGGAAGTACAGATCACCTCTGATCACTCAGACAAGTTGATGTGGAAGCCAGCAAAAAATGGGGCATTCACTGTCAAAAGTGCATATCACAGTTTAAGGAGAAGAAGTGAACAAAGTAACATTCTGAAGCAAGTATGGAACAAGCGCCCTTCCCCCAAAAATCACTACTTTACTGTGGAGAATCACGAATAATATCCTACCATTTAACATTCCATCAAAATTCCCTTTGTGCTGCAACTCTGATAATATAGAGCATTTTTAATACCTGTCCAATTAATCTGGAAGTGTGGAACTCATTACATGTATTACTTGCCATCAGAGTCAGTGATTTTAGAACTTTTATTTATCATATGTAGGCCTAACTAAGGTCCATTCAAAAACCATTCAGATAACTATAATGGTAGCAGTCTGGGGTATGTGGTCCAGAAGGAATAAGCTTATATATGATAACAAAAATCTCAGCTCTTTGACATTATGCCAACAAATCATTAGACAGGTTCCACTGATATTCACAGCTTCTCCATTAATTGGTAATCCATAGAATAACCATTTTGTAGTTGAAACTGGCCTGGCTCCTTTCATCAACAAGAAAAGGCCAAGACCAGTCAAAATTATCAAGTGGGAGTCTCCTGATCATGGATTTAAAATTAATGTTGATTCTTGCTTTAGAAATGATGGTAATACAGGGATTGGAATTGTTGTCATAGATACATATGGGGAAGTAACACATATATCTATGATACATACTCAGTGTTCATCCTCAATTCATGCTGAGATATCAACTATTAAGCATGGATATTGTCAAGCATTTGCCATGAATTTAGATATGTTTAATGTGGAATCAGATTGCCAAATTGCTGTCAGAGGCATTAACAATCCAAGTTCCATTGACTGGGAGCTCTACTCTCAATGCTATGAACTTAATAAAATGATAGGATCTCATCAGCTAACACATATATTTAGGGAGGCCAATCATGCTGCAGATTTTATGGCCAATATGTGTATAGAGCAACAAGTATCTCAAGTGTTGAACCTGAGTATGTCCCCTCCTAAGTTTAGAGCCATCATCCAGTTGAAAAAAACTGGGATTCCAAATATAAGATTTAGCCTTCATAAGTATTAGCAGGAATATGGTACTGCTTCCTTTTTTATGTTTTTCAGGAAGGAAGGAGCTGCAAAGAAATCTCAAGGAAGGTGAAACCTGAAGGAAGGAAGTTTATCAAAACACAGACAAACTGCAGCATTATTAGCTCAGGTCAAGCGGAAAGGAGAGAAGATACTACTCTCAAAGGATAGAAATCAAGACAAACATCTTTCTCTCTTCTGGCATCTACAAGGTTACTGTCGCCATTTTTGTACCAATTTATTGGTTTTTTTGGGCTGCATGTAAATATTTTGGCACTAGATCCTTTCTGTGTTTTAAATCAAAGGGTGGCTAAATTGTGCTTCGGTATTTGTTTAATCGATCACTAAGTTGCTCCTCTTTAAGATTTAAACATAGGATGATCCACTCTTAGTGCCAATTAACTAGTTAGTAATTTTTTGAGAAGTTTAGATGCCTCCAAGGGAGCAATCCCCCCAATTTTAATTTTTAACATTGGCCTTTGGTTTATTTTTTGGTCTGGGGTGCCAAATAAAATCTCCCCACCACTGGTGGTTTTAATTGGTTTTAAAAAAGGTGGGGAATCACAGTCTACTGTTTGCTGATGATCTACTGATATTCTGTAGAGCTCCACATAGCTCAATGGAGTGGATCCAAAAAATCCTTACTGAGTTCTACAACACTACTGTATTAGCAATCAACAAAGGTAAGTCTATGGTGTTGATGGATGCCTGTAACCCGCGCTTAATCACGAACCCAACTAACGAACTGACCTGCAAGACAAAGCCCTAGGGTGGTCCAGGGGTAGACACTCTAATACTTCAGTCAGTGACAGCTTTGAGAAGCTTATAAGCATAAGGCGTAGTATGTGTAAGATAATGAATAGAGAGGTCTACCAAACCTTTGTTCTTATAGAGTTCCAATCCGTATATCAGTGATATATGTAATTAGAGTAAGAATACAACTCTTATGAAGATAACAGTTGTATTCCTACAATTAGAGGAAGTGTATTTCTTGTAGGACATTCAGAATAAACGCGTTCCTTATAAGGATTTGGGTCGATGGACCCGTGAGTTCACCTCCCGCGTATCTCGAGCCTCTGACTCTTTTCGGGCCTTGGTCGAAGTCTGAACGAAGCCTGGAGTGTGAACCATTGGCTTACTAGCAGCCCTAAGGTAGATGTTCAGAATTGCGAGGTCTCCTGTTAAAGGCATGATGCGAGGCTTGTTACTCGAGAGTAAGGCCGTTAACTCGAGGGAGATCATTCACAGCGTTAGCTCGGGACATCCTCTCGGATTAGCCACTCTGGTTGACTCTTCCAAATATCTATCTTCAAATTGTTTCGCAGTACATCAGGACAGGTGGATGGCTGAGTTCAAATTTCCTTTTAATCTGAGGGAGATGACCCGTGTCACTTGTTCAATCGATGATTCGGCCGATGCAGAACCACCTTTCCAATTGTCTGCATCATTTCGCAAGTCGATGTAATTACACGCTTCAATGCATTTTAATTACGGGTTATATACCCCGGGTAATCTCCTTTTATGCTCATCAATACTTTTTGTTCTGATTTGCAATTGCATTATTCTCTTTCTTCTCCAAATTTCTTCATCCACCATCATACTACACTCCCCCTTCTCCGTGCGGCCATTTATCAACCAAGTTCCAGTGCTCCCCATGGCAGGAAGTCGACATAGTTAGAGAGAAAACCCCCAGTCCTGATAATGTTCTGACGGGAAGAAGACGAGTCTCCGATGATCTGAAAACCCTATTTTCAGAATCTGGCTCCGGGGAGTTAATCGAGGTAACTATCGTTGCTCCCCTGCAAGCTGTTTCTCGGCAACGGGATAAAGGTTTGTCCCAATCAGGTACGGATTCTAATTCGGAGCCCCAAGTTGGTAAACGGGTTCCTGATGCTGGTGGCTCGAGTGGGGCCACCAAGGTGGTCGATGAAAGGACTTTGGAGTTCCTGAAGTCTTGTCGGCTGTCATATCAGGTTGAGGCTTATTTGAGGGTTGAAGACAACTCGGTTTCCACCTAGAAACTGGTGACCCCTATGCGAAGGGTGATATACGGGACGTTATTGCAGCGGGGTCCCAGTTTCCCTTTTCCTCCTTTGTTTTATAGTGTTCCTGAAGCTGCACAACATTCATCCACTCCAAATACACTCGAATGTGGTTGTGTCCATTATGGATGTCATCTTTTGGTGTGCCAGGAATGGGAAAGGGCTGAGCTTGGATTTATTGCAAAGTTTGTATCGGCTATTTTCATCGAACGAGCAGGTTCATCTGACTTTGTCTCCTCGAGGCTCAATGTCGTTTGAGTTTTCCTCCAATAGTGGCGCTTGGGATGTCATTCGCCTGACCTTTGATCGGGCCAAGTATAAAGTGCCCAATTGGAATCCTAAGCCAAAGAGAGAGGTGGGCAAGAAGTTCAAGGTCCCGGACCATCTGAAGGAGGTCGTGAAAGAGATCCGGAAAGCCAAAATAGTCTTCCGGGAGGGGACACAGATAGAAGGAGCTCATGGATCGATGTGGCTAGTTGTCACGTACATGTACCTAAAGAAGTTCCCCCACAGGTCACTCTCTAAATGCAGCTACTTGAAGCCGAGGCATACCTGGACTTCTCCAGATGAGCTAGAGAACAAGAAGAAGTCTCAGAGTTGGAGCAGACGGTGGGTCCGAGATAAGTCTCCCTCGAACCAATCCTCCAAAGGTGAGTGTTTTGATGCACTCAGTTTTAGCATGTGTACTTGCTAGCTTGTAGATGCTGACATGTACTCTTATGATGACATAGGTTTGCCCAATAAGAAGCGAGCCAAGAAGAAGGAACTTCCCGAGGAGGAGGAGATCAATGATGTATGCCGGACACCAACACTTCGACTACGAACCAGGCTCTCGAACTGATCTGCAAGACAAAGACCCTGGGTGTCCCGGGGATAGTCAATCTGACGCTCAAGTCAGTATATTTGCTTAAGGCGTAATGTATAAAGTATGAGATTAGATGGAGAGGTCTACCAAACCTTTAAGGTATTTATATGGCTACAATCCGTAGATCACCAGGATATGTATTTATGGTATGAATACAACTCTTATGGGAATAGTAGTTGTATTACCATATATAATAGAAGTATATTTCGGACATGGTTGTACTACCATGTTTAGGATAGCTTTATTACCATCTTTGAGAAGATGTATATTCCTTGTAGAATATTCACAATATACGCATTCCTTATAAGGATTAAGATTGATGGACCTGTGGATCCAACCTCCTCGTATCTCGAGCCCACGACCCTTCTCGGGTCCTGGTCCGAATATGAATGAGCCCCGAATATGAACCATGGACTTATCAGTAGCCCCAAGATAGATCTTCATAATATAGAGTACTCCATCTCGAAGGTTGAAGCAGAGGCTTGCTTCTTGAGGGAAGACCAATAACTCGATGGAGACTAACTCGGGGTGTTAAGCTTGGGGTGTCCATCTAGGACTATCCTTTCGAGCTTAACCTTCTGAATATCTAGCTTAAAGTTCTTTAGTATTCCATCAAATACATGGACGGCTGAGATTAGCTTCCTTTGAAATCCAAATGGTAGATACACGTGGCGTGTCTTCATTGGAAAGAAGAGATGGTCTGTCCCCCGTCTCTCCAATTACTTGCATTGGAAACAGAATCGAGGTAATTACTCATCTTCAATGCTGTCTGGGTTTGGATTAAATTTCCCAAATCATTCTCATTGTGTTCTCTTGTTCGAAAATTTTTCCTTTCCAAGTTCAGAAGACGCATCAGTACTTCATCAATTTCTGAAGCCCCATATTTCTGCTTTCTGCTTCCATCATCAGTAAGTACTATCTTCTTTCTCTAAGCATTTGCTTGTGTCTGTTTTTTCCTTTTATCTCTGTGTGTGTATTTCCCCTCATACTCTCTGTAATCATGAGTAATAGTAGTAAAACAATTTCC
This sequence comes from Sherardia arvensis, assembly GCA_948330725.1. NCBI lineage: Eukaryota > Viridiplantae > Streptophyta > Magnoliopsida > Gentianales > Rubiaceae > Sherardia > Sherardia arvensis. Next base: position 21,409,916 of record OX415237.1, on the reverse strand, counting down.
TTCCCCCATCATGATGAGGGAGAGTATGTAGAAGCTCACGCTGAGGAGAGTAGCTCCCTTGACCGCCAAGAGAAGAGGTTGAGGGCAATGGCAAGGAGGGCTCAGATAGGGAATAGCCCCATGGTAGTGCATGCATCCGTAGGTATAGTATCCATTGAGGGAAGAAGAAGCCTTTTCTACGGAGACGATCTTGACCAAATAGGTAGCCAGTCCTGGGTCGATATTGAATCCTAGATCAAAGGGGAAACGGAACTCTTGGTGGGTGACATACTAGGATTGGATTTGCATTTGCGGATGGGTAAGTATCTACTGGTTGCACATATAGGTCCACCCACTTTGGACTTGCATCTCAGTGCCGCTACATCTCTGCGGCTAGCATCTTTGAAAGGCCTCACGCATTGGAGGTAGAAGCGGATTGTTTTATGGGTTGGGGTAGTGAGTTTGTTCTCACCCCTAACCATACTCTCTTGACTTTAGCCTCATTTGTTTTACCCGAATATGTATTTTTTGGGTGGTATACTATGTCCCCTATGCGACCATTAGTTTGGGTCTTGGGGTAGAATTAGGATTTATTGTATTATACGGGGATTTAGCGTCAGCTTCTGTTCCCGTAGACTGTCCCATGGGATCAGTTCTTCTTTTTAACCATATTTATCATAACAGTATCCATTGATGGCGAAGGTAGTAGTAAAAAGTCGCTGAAGGAGGATAAAGCACGCGCTGATGCTGCTATCTTCGCAGAAAGTTGTCCCTTTTGAATTCCTTTTGATGTTGATCTCATATACTTTGGAGAATACAAGTCTGCAGTTGAGTTAGTAATTCCGACCCGATGGGTCATATATGGGAGATTTCTGCAGCATGGGTTAGCCTTCCCTTTTCCCCCACTGTTGAATGATTTTCTTCAGCATTATAAGGTGCATCCAGGGCAGTTACATGCCAATGTGATAGTAATCATTATGGCCCTAATAACTTGGTGTGCTCGTAAAGGTTACCGTCCCAGTCTCCCTTTGTTGCGAACCATGTATAAGGTTTCCATTGTTAAACAAAATGTGGCCTTGACCCCTCGAGATACCTCTTTAGGTAAGCTTTTCGTGCTTCCTGTGAACTGCGGGAAGTGGGATAAGGTAAAACTAACCTTTGATCGAACCAAATATGAAGTTCCAAATTGGAACAAAGGGGTCCAGAATGAGATCTGGCATGAAGTAGAGTCTTCCCGCAAACTGCTAAATATAGCTGGGGAGTTGGTGAGGGATAAGATCAAACTTAGAGAGGGTAAATTTGTATCAGGAGATCATCAGATGGGTTGGCAGTGGCTTATTGAGACGTATGAGTGGTTGAACCAATTATCCGGCCGGACTCTTCAAAATTGCAGCTTCTTGAAGATGACACATTTTGATCAGCCAAAAGGTGTTGAGATGGATTGGTTTGAAACCCTTCTGTCTATGGAGCAGGATCCAGTTGGTGCAGCTAAGGCGTTGCAGGCCTCTAGGGCATTAGAAGAGAGAACTGCCCGAGATGAGGTATCCGAGAAAGAAGTAGAAAAGGAAATCTCGGGTCTGATGAAAGATGCTCGACCTGGGCGTCGGTTCAAAAGGCTGGTCCAAGGGCCCAAGAAGACTCAATCACAACTTAAGGTGATTGAGGAGGCAAATTGCCTATTTGTTCCTGTAGCTTTAGATCCATCAGATGAGGAAGAGGATGAGGGTTCAGTCCTAGTTCGATGTCTGAGAAAGGAGGTGTCTCAGACTTCTAGTATCCTCCCAACCATGATTGATAATTTTAATGAGGTCATGATGATAACTCCTATAGTAGATTCGGATGCGTTGCAAGAGGGTATTTCTTCTTGTTTATTTTATACTCGTCCACAATGTAGTAATTGCTTCTTATGCTGACTCCCTCCCTTTTCTATGCAGTGGGTGCTTCTAGGGCGAACAGGGCAGCAAATTTTTTAGCTCAGAGAGCTGAATCGAGAGGTCCGTTGAATAGTATTGTGAAGAAGAGGGATCTCGAGGATTTAGGGAGCTCTGCGGACAAGTCTTCAAAGAAACCAAGGCTCGAACTCGGACCATTAGAGGGGTTCGAGAAGTATGTGTCACCTCCTCCTTCCGAGGCTCTGGTCGAGGTGGTACCAGGCTGTCCTGAGATTAGCCAGGTATGATTCGGCTTACCTCTCAATAGAATTAGCTGTGTAGTTAGCTAACTGTCTTTATCTTTTTTCACAGTCTGTGGGTCAAATGAAGTATATGTACAACTCCATTCGGACATTGTATAACCGTTCTCAAGGGCAGGCGTCTGAGCTTGAACTGATGAAGGAGGAGATATCCAAGAGGTCTAAGGAACCTTCCGATATGCTGAAGCACCTCCAGGATGAGATGGCTCAGGATAAGGCCAAAATAAAGGCCTTGGAAGAGGAGAACCAAGCCTTGAAGAAGGCAAAAAGGCTGTCTGATGGTTCCTTCTTAGATCTGCAAAGGAACATGGCTTTGGTGGAAGCTGAGAGAGACCGGTATACTGATCCAATTAGCCAGAGGCGGCTAGTTCGATTAATAATAGATTTCTACCTCAACTGTCCAGAGATGGAGGCTCACCACCAAGAGTATGGTGACTTTTACCATAAGTCTGAGCTCTCGGAGATGTGGATTCATCTGAAGAATGTCTGGCCCCTGCCTACACTTGACCGGAAGTACTTGAATGTTTGAAGGAGTTTCGGGCGAGGTTTGGCCAGATTGGGGGTTTGAGACTAGTCTACTGACTAGCTTGGAATCCTTGAAATAGGCGTTAACTCTTGAGGAGTTCCAGGATAAACTGTGTAGTTTGTATCCTGAGCTGTCATTACTGGTGGGGAAGCCGGCTGCGGAGACTTCAATTGAGGACCCGAAGACTGTCGATGGGCAGGAGAAGATTGTAACTCCTTAGAGCCTTGTCTTTTACTCAACATTTTCCTCTTTTCACCAGATTTTGGTGTTTCATGTATTCTGAACATATGTTTTATTTCTGGAATTAATTGGTCTTTTACCTTCCTTTATGTCCAGTGTTGCTCTGCCGCATGTGCTGATTTGCAGGTCAAGTATGAAGCTAACCTTCAAAAGAGCAAGAAACTGGAAGAAGATTTGGGTGACTCCAAGAACTGCTTTAGCATCGTGCGAGAAGAATGTGAAAGTCTTCGTGGCGGACTGAAGGTATCTTTTGAGCGGAGAGCCGAACTGAATCAGCAATTAAGCGATCTTTAGAAGAGGTATTGGGATCTAGAAGAAGCGCACAACAAGGTCTTGGCCAACAATAAGGAGTATGACTAGAATGGAGGAAAGTCAGGAGTGACTTAATGAAGATCAAGGGTGAAAGTCAAGAGAAGGATCTTCGTATTTCTACCCTCTGAGATGAAAATATCACTGTGAATCACAAGATTGCCTCCAGGATAGATGAGTTGAGGATGTGCCAGGCCGAGCTGAACGCTTGCAGGTTCCAAATAAATGAACTAGAAGCTCAAGGCGTGTTTGTCATACCTTCAGGATCTTCAAGGAGGGAGATAGGTGGACCTTCTTGTGTCCCATATTCAGGACCATTGATAAGGCCTCGTGTCCAAGAGGGTATATCTCGAGGGATCCCATGTGGAAGGGGCAGAGAGGTGACACCTACTCCTAGAGCTCGTGGCTCAATTGACTCTCCTGCTCGACCTGTCATTATAGGAAATAGAAGGGGATCTCCTACGCCCTCTCAATTGATGAGGGTCGCAGAAGAAAGTAATTGGGGTCGTGGCCTCCAAAGTGGTCGAGGTCGTGCCTCTACTTCTTCTCGCGGTCGGGGTCGTACCCCTATCTTTAAAGACCTTCACGAAGTGTAAGAAGTTTCGTAGTGTAATAACACTTTTTTATTTTGCCTTTATAAAGGTCTTTATATTGCAATCCTTTAGAAGATTGAATCTTTAGGCTTATGAATAGCCTTAATAAATAGTGATGTGTACCTTAATAGGAATATCACGGGGAGAGTCGAGTTCCAAACTTTGTGAGTTTGTATGACCCGTATCGTGCTGGTCTTTGACCATATACTTTTTATAAGTATATTATTTTATTTTGGCCTAAGATGATTGTAGTTCGGACACGTAGTCTAAACAGCTCATATTAGATAAGCATCAATCATACACTTATAAGCGTATGGATCTTAGGCAGCAGTCGTTACTTATGCTTTGTGAGACATAGTTTCTCTTTGTATTTAGAGAGTATGGACTGCTTCAAAATAAAATAGAAGATATATATCGAAAAGAAATTGCATTCTTTGAACTTGAGAGTTTGGTAAAATTATAAAAGACAACCCCGAGTTTGGGAGCTCGGGTAAAAAGGTAAAAAGATGAAAAGAAAGGAAGCTTGGCCCGCAGGCCTTATTGAAGTAGTTTCTCCTTATATGGAGAAGGTCTACTTGGTTTTAGCTCCGAGGTACCTGCGTAGGAAGGGCGCCATAATGACAGGGTCCAAGTGCTCTCCTTCGCGTGTTTGCAAGAGGTAGAATCCACCGGATTGTGCTGCGGAGATTTTGTATGGTCCTTTGGTCCTTGGCTCCAGCGCTCCTCCTAGCTTGTTAGTGCACCACGGGCCAACTGGCATTACCAGTTCTCCCACTTGGAAGGTTTGGTGGTGTCGTTTGTGCCATAGTGTAGTCATCTCGTTGTAGGCCTTTTCTTCGAAGTGAAACACCATAAGTTGTTCGAGATTGGGGTCAGGGACCATATCTCCTATGATAGTGTTGACGGACGAGATGTTGCTCACTTTTCTGGCGTCACGGATGACCGTGATCATGCAAGAACGCGTCACTCCTTGGTCTCCTTTGATTGAAGCTACTCCTTGTGGTGTCGGAAACTTCAACATCAGATGATAGGGAGACCATACGGCTTTAGCTTGGCACATCCCAGGTCTGCCAAGGATAATGTTGAAAGGTGTGACGGTGTCGACTACCACGAATGTACAGTATAGGGTTAAGCTCTTCGCTCCATCTGCTGCTGTGACTGGGAGAGTGATTTCCCCGAGAGGTATTACTGGATTTCCTGTGAACCCCGAGATCGGACCTGTAGGTTTGAGGTCGTCCTTGGTAAATCCTAGTTTCTGGAAGCAATCTTGGAACATTACTTCCACTCCACTCCCTGTCTATGAAGACTCTTTTTACCAGAGTATCTTGTACGGTTGCTGAGATGATGAGAGGATCAGAGTGAGGCATCTGATTTGGTACGGCATTCGCGTCCGAGAAAGTACTGGTTTCCTCTAAGCGAAGCCTCTTGTTAATTGGCTATGTATGTGGTATGTCCCGCACACTGTCCTTTAGCTTGGTCAAGGAAATTGCTTCTCCGGTATAGCCATTGATGCCGTTGATGACTCGGTTGGCTCCATTTAGCGGTGGTGGAGGAGGATCTTGAGGATTGCTGCCTCCGCCGCCTTGGTTGTTGTTGTTATTGTTGCGGGAGCCTTTCTTCTTATTCTGCCAGGGTTTTCCCCCATATCTCTTCTAGGTACCCTGGTTATCGTCGGCTATCGAAGGTGTGATTTGTTGCACGATTCCTTGACGAATTAGCTTCTCGATCTCATTCTTGAGCTGGTAGCACTCCTCCGTGTCATGCCTCCGATCTCGGTGATATTGGCAGAATTTCGGGGACCTTTGACGCTCAGCTGACTCCTTCATGGCAGGTGGGTCCCTTAAAAGGTGTCTGTGAATGGATAAAATCTCAGCCCGAGATCTAGCCAGAGGAGTGTATGACTCAAAGGTAGGTTTGGAGGCGCTTTCCGTCTTCCCAACCTTCGGTATCTTCATTTTGGGCTCTCTTTTATCCAGATGGGAGTCTGGAGGCCTCTTGCCTGTTACAGCGTTTGATTTGCTAGCATACTTCTCCATGATGGCCTGGAGATGTTGAATGGTTGTTGGATTCTTTGTTGCCAGCTTCATCCTCAGAGTGTCATCATCTACACTCATCCGATACATATTGATCAGGAGGCGTTCATCTCGATCATAGCATTCGGTAGCTAGATCCATGTATCTATGATAGTGTTCTATCACAGTCTCTCCTTCAAGGCGGGCCACATACCCCAGGTCTCCGAGGGATTTGGTAAACTTCTTCTTTTTGAAGAAAGCGTGGAGAAGGAACTCGGTGAAATCCCAGTAATCGAATAAACTTTCTGGTTTTGTCTGAGTAAACCATGCTTGTGCTTTCCCTCGGAAGTAACTGGGGACGATCTTGCATATTTCCAATTCGTGGAAATTCCTGGTTTCCAAAGTCTTAAAAAATACCGAGAGAAATTCTCTAGGATCGCTAGTGCCATCGTATGTGGGTAAGTGCTCTGGGACCTTCTTGTGGTTATCGAAGGGGAGGTTCACAATATGCCGCGAGAAGGGAGAACGAGCAGACTGTTCTCTGGGTCCGAGGATACGTGTGATTTCTTGATCGACTTCGTATTTACCTCGGGTAGGGTAGGCTCAATTTTGGGTGTAAGGCCGATCGGCGCTATTTTGCCATTCGCTTCGAGTTCGCTCCCTCTTCTCGCGTCTGAGTTCTTCTTCGATGTTGATGATGCGTATCCTTCGCACTTCCTCCCTACTTAATCCTGTGCCTTCACCCTGGTGATTTGATGGATTAGGAGGTGGTGGCAGATTGCTCTGAGTATTATAAGGAGGCAGATCCTTAGATAAATTATTGAGGAGTCTCCGATGTTGAGTAGAATCAGTAGGCGGTGTAGTTTTAGCTCCTGAGACAGATACTCGGTTGGGGGTTTCATGCGTTTGTGCATGGAGTTGTTGACTTGAGTTTATCAAAGATGCGACGAAATCAGGATATTAGGCATGTAAGTTCCTCATCAGCGCTCGGGCATCTTCAGGGATCGTTATCGGAGGAGTGTCCGAGTCAAGGTTTATATAAGGTGGCTCAGAGCCTAGCGGGTTATTTCATACAGTCTGGCTTAAGGTTTCCCTAAGACGTCTTTGTCTTTCCTCCTCCTGCTATTTTTCTGCGAGGATTTGTCGATCTCTTTGTGCTTTTTCTTCTGCGGTAAAGATCGAATCAGGTCCATTATATCCAAACCCATTCTCTTGGCCAAGGCCGTCTCGGTTATTGACATGTTCGCTGTAGTTCATGTCAGTCTGGATCGAGTCTCTTGGTCCCGAGTTCGGTGCTTTAGATCCAACAGGATTCGATCCAGAAGGTGGCACTCCTGATGTAACAGGATTTGGACCGGAGAGGGGTGTTCCGGATATGACAGGATTCGGACTTAAGGAGTTTGGAATGTTGGATTTTCCTGCCCCCACGGTAGAGCCTGACGGTGGTTCAGAAGTGGAGCGCGTACGAGATCCTCCGGGTCGACCACGTCCTCGTCCTCATCCTCGTCCTTGGGGGGGTAGCTCTGTTTCTGGATTCTCCTCCGGATTTTTCCCTAGTACTCGGGCACTTCGTCTGGGTTGCTCGGCGTCAGACATGTTGTTGGGGAAGTTGCTTCTTCAGATGTGCTAGACCAGATCAGAGACAAGGTTCGGCGACGTCGTCAATGAGTGTGAGATGTCCCACTGGGTGTGCCAAATTGATGTATGTCGGACACCAACACTTCGACGACGAACCAGGCTCTCGAACTGATCTGCAAGACAAAGGCCCCGGGTGTCCCGGTGATAGAAACTCCGACGCTCAAGTCAGTATATTTGCTTAAGGCGTAAAGTATAAAGTATGAGATTAGATGGAGAGGTCTACCAAACCTTTAAGGTATTTATATGGCTACAATCCGTAGATCACCAGGATATGTATTTATGGTATGAATACAACTCTTATGGGAATAGTAGTTGTATTACCATATATAATAGAAGTATGTTTCGGACATGGTTGTATTACCATGTTTAGGATAGCTGTATTACCATCTTTAAGAAGATGTATATTCCTTGTAGAACATTCATAATATACGCATCCTTATAAGGATTAGGATTGATGGACCTGAGGATCCAACCTCCGCGTATCTCGAGCCCACAATTCTTCTCGGGTCCTAGTCCGAATATGAATGAGGCTTGAATACGAACCATGGACTTATCAATCAAGGATGAGGAAGAGTCTAAGGAGGCTCTCCGCTAGGAGGATTGTTCGAGCTCCGAGCAAACCATCTTTGAGGAGGGTCCTTTGAAGGAGCTGGAGTACTACCTGATGGAGTCCAAAGAGGAGGATATAGCACAGACTGCTCTTAATCCGTATAAGGGATATTCTATGATGTCTAAGGTAGTCCCTTTCTCCTCTTGTAGGTTTATCTTTATTATGCTTCAATAGTATGTATTGCTAAACAAATGTTGTTGGGTAGCTGTTGATAAATTTGACCAAGATAGGTGGTCAAAGCACGGTCAGGCTGTTGTGTCTGTATGACTCCACTCACGAGCTATATGCTCCGTACAAGGAGAGGGATGCCCTCCAGGATCGAGTAAAGACCCTTCATGCTTAGTTAGCGTCCCCGCTTGTACCTCCGGCTGCTTCTGTGGAGGTCAGCCGATTAGGGACCGAGGTGAAGCAGCTCCAAGGTGAGGTAGAGGCCATCAGGAAAGAAAATGAGCTCGGGGAGAAGAGGCTGAAGTTTTAGAAAGTCTTGTAAAAGAGCAGGCCCTTCGAATCGAAGAGCTTACTCAGCAGCGGACTTTGTCAAACGATCCCTTAGAGCAGCGGTGACTGCTTAAGCTTTGGAGCAAGTTCAATGCATGTAGCCCCGAGATGAGGAGTCAGAGGGAGGATTATGGGAAATTATTCCATCACTCCGAGTTGGATAAGTTGTTGGATAATATCCTTCAACTTTGCGACACCCCCGAAGAGAAGGAGGATATGACTGTTATCTTTTGTCGTCCTAATGCGTCTGAAAGGTTAGCAGCCTTTTCCAATCTTCTTCAACGCTGGATTCTTGGAGCAGATCTCTTAACCCAGATGGATACCACTGAGAAGGTATTGACATCGAAGGATTTATTGAGCCTTATTAAGGCCAAATATCCTGATTTGTCTATTCTTGGTGGGGAGTCCTCGTGCTCAGCTCCTACTGAGAAAAGTGAGTCTTCACTAGCTCTGGCTTCTCACCAGCTGGTGCCTCGTGATCTTCCTGAGGTTCAGGCTTCTTGGTGCCTCACGTTTTGCCTTCCTGAGGTTTTTTAGGGTTCCAATTCTCATTTTCTCCTCATAGACGGGGTTACTAGAAAGAACCTTCACCATATTCAGCCGCTCCGACTATGTCAAATGGAGAGCGGAGAATGGTTTACTGGAAAGAAGCTTCGCCTCTATTCAATTGTTATAGGCTAGCTATAAATTAGGTTTCACCAAGTTCAGCTGGATGTATTTTGTGTTTATATAGGGCTTCCTGTTGAGTGTTTTTTCCTTGGCAATTAGCACTAAGTTATTTAATGGAAGAGTGTATTTCTTTTTTGTATTTGAGATTTTTCTTCTGTGTTCGAGTCGAAGCATCCTTTCGGGCGTCTTCTCTAGCCGGTTTAGTATAGTCATGTTAGATGTAGTGACATCCTTGACTAGAATAGTTTGAGGTTTTACCTCGGCGTACCCTCTCGGGCTTATCTGGAAGTAACATATTCTTATGTAATCACACATTTGATATGACTTCTGGTTTAGTTCGAGGTTTTTCCTCTGGATACCCTCTGCGTGTTTAGAAGTATCATATTCTGATGTAATCACACCTTTGATATATATGACTTCTGGCTTACTGAGATGATTGTTATTCGAGAATGTTTGCTCAATTAGTCTGTGAACCTCAATGAAATACTATTCTCAAGTATTTTATCTCGAGTGTGATCTCCCTTTATTTTCCTCAAATCTGAATTCTTCATCCAAATAGCTTATTTTATATAAGCGTCAATCATATACCTTTTGAAGTACACTACTTTTAGTAACAATCAAAGTTATACTTTGAATAACATCCCTCTTATTAGAAAAGGAATTTTGATTGCTTAGAATAAAGATGAAGACAGAAGCAAATAAGATATATTTAATTCAAGCTCGTAGCTTAAAATAAAGTAGTAGAAATAAGAGTTCGAGTTTTGTACCCGAGCTTAATAATCAAGGAGTAGCCGTGCTACTCGTGTGGCCATCTGTGGGTCCTTTCTTGGGCATTATCTTCCATGGTAACTTCGTAAGTTTAGCACATTCCATCTTTGTTGTATGGGCTTACCCTTCATTGTTTCCAAGAGGTAGCTAGCTTCCCCCTGGATGGGATTCTAGGACCCGATAAGGACCTTCCTAATTCGGGGCTAGCTTCCTTCCACTTCCTTCTTGTTTTTTTCGCTAAGCCTCATTACAAAGTATTCTTGCGATAGAAGAACCAGTGCAGGCGGAGCAGCAGAGCAGTTAAGTGAGACTGGAGAATGTGCAAGAGGAAGTACAAGAAGAAGCGCACCAAGAGCAAGTTGAGCGCCCAGAAATACTGATGGCCAGGACACCTGAAGAAGTTGTGCATGTGACATACAACTGGAATGTTAGAGGGATCCATCGAGCTTCCTCGGAACCAATTACTCAGACATCCATGCTATAAGGAGGGAAACGATCCAGGTCTACACACAACCACACCCCCAAAATCTTGCGTGTGCCGACTCTCTCGCTGCAAAAGCGCATGAATGTGATATTGTACCATGTGATCAAAAGCAAAGATGGTGTAGGGTCATCTCTTAAAGATGAAAATCTAGCAGCGAGCAGGGTCTAGGGTGCTGAACAGGTGGCATAGCTTTCTTTTGGTCTTGTAAGATAGAAGTAGAAGTAGACGTTGCATTATTAACATAGTTAAAAATGCCTCTGGACAGATATGGTGCCTAATAGCTGTTTATGGCCCTCCTCTAATTCATGAAAGGTCTGCATTTTGGAATCAGATGGCTAATTTGCATTATTTTAGTGCTTCCCTTGCATCATGATATGAGATTACAATAAAGTGCTCTCTCAATTCGATAAGAGGGGGGATCACTTGTACATATATCCCCACAACATGCTTTGCTAAATCTTATCAAACAACACAATATAAAGGAGCTGGACTCAGAGGGACTGTGGTATACTTGGACTAACTCACAAGAAAGGCCTCACACAATAGTGGAAAGACTGGATGGAGCCTTTGCAAATGATTCATGGATGCATATGTGGCCATCAGCCAAGGTAAAAAACTTACATTTCTCTCAGTCAGATCACAGTACTATTCTCTTGAATTTGCTGCACTCAGAGGAGTGACACTCTAAACAACTTAGATTTGAAGCAATTTGGGCACATATGGAACCACCAAGACAGATCTTAAGGAAGTTATGGAATGAGGATCACAAACTTTTACAACAAGTAGTGGAAGGAGACGTGTTCTCAGCCAAACTAAAACTGTTTCTCATTACCATACAAGTCATACTAATAGAGGGAAGATGGATAACAGATCAGAAACATATGCTTCAGGAAATGACAAAGCTGATAAGTCCATGTTTCGTATTCAGACCTCATTCATACTCGGACCAGGGCCCGAGAAGGGTCGTGGGCTCGAGATACGCGGAAGTTGGATCCACAGGTCCATCAATCCTAATCCTTATAAGGAATGCGTATATTATGAATGTTCTACAAGGAATATACATCTTCTCAAAGATGGTAATACAGTCATCCTAAATATGGTAACACAACCATGTCCGAAATATATTTCTATTATACATGGTAATACAACTACTAACCCATAAGAGTTGTATTCATACCATAAATACATATCTTGGTGATCTACGGATTGTAGCCATATAAATACCCTAAAGGTTTGGTAGACCTCTCCATCTAATATCATACTGCATACTTTACGCCTTAAGCAAATATACTGACTTGAGCGTCGGAGTGTCTACCCCCGGGACACCCGGGGCCTTTGTTTTGCAGATCAGTTCGTGAGCAGGGTTCGTGATCAAGTGCGGGTCGTAGACATCCATCAATTTGGAACGCCCAGTGGGACCCGCAGGATAATCTTGATCTATACGACCTTCTAAATCATGGCTGATCCGGCTGAAGACCTTCGTGGGAGTACACGAATCCGTTTCTCGGCCCCAACAGGAGTAAGAAGCATCAACAACGACGAGACAAACCACGCCAGCAACCAGGGAGCAGGAAGGAGCATAAATGGTGTGCATCGATTGGCGCAAGAAGCCTCTCCCTGGGAGTGGGAGAGCAAAAGATCTCGCTTAGACGGAACTGTTACTTTTTCATTTGAAGATGCGGTTCCTAATCAAATTCCCCATTCAGATCCCCTAGTGATTACGGTTGACATAAACCATAACATGATCAAAAGAGTTCTGGTGGATGGAGGAAGCGAAGTAGAAGTCATGTTTCTCAGTTGTTATGAACAGCTGGGATCGGACGAAAATAATCTCACGCCCACAAGCCCTATCTCCGGATTTACTGGCAATCCTGTTACTCCTTTGGGAAAAACTATTTTACCGGTGCAGGTTAGAAACGGTTCTCGGAGTATAATCCTACATTGCACCTTTACGATCATCAACTCCAGAGCGCCATACAACATAATCCTTGAAAGGCCCTGGATGTACCAGGCAAAGGCAATCTGGTCCCCTTACCATTTGGTGATGAAGTACCACACCAACAAAGGGATTGCCACGGTCCGAGGTGATCAACAATTAGCTCGAATATGCACAATTCAAGCTATCCGAGAACCAGAAAAGGATAATCTTGAACCAGCCAAGTACTCTGAGTCCGAGCCGATGCAGCTCGGAGAATCAGGAACCGTTGAGGTTGGAACTCTCCTACCCCCCGAGTTAAAGGCTAAACTACGAGATCTTCTCAACCAGTACATGGATGTCTTTTCCTGGGACACCAACGACTTGGTGGGAGTATCCCCTCGCCTGGCGAAACATTACCTGAATATCAATCCCTCGCAAAAACCCATTAAGCAGAAACGACGTATCTTCGCACTAGATCGAGTTGAAGCCATTGGAGATGAGGTAGACAAGCTACTTAAAGCCCGTATAATCGAAGAAGTGCAGTACCCAAAATGGATAGCTTACTCAGTAATGGTCAAGAAGCCAGATGGAAAGTGGAGAATGTGCATCGACTTCACCAACTTGAACGATTGTTGTCCTAAAGATAGTTATTCCTTACCCTCGATCGACCGATTAGTTGAAGCGATTGCGGGATACCAAGTACTAGCCTTCTTTGATACCTTTAAAGGATATCATCAGATCCCTTTGGCAGAGCAAGATAAAGAAAAAACCTCCTTTATAACCGACAGAGGAACTTTCTGCTACAAGATGATGCCTTTCGGATTGAAAAATACCGGAGCTACTTACCAGCGACTGGTAGACAAATTATTCAAATCTCAGATAGGGTGCAACCTCAATATTTATGTGGACGACATGGTAGTAAAGAGCCGCAACTACGATGCCTTCTTTGAAGATCTAAAGAAAACCTTCGACACGTTACGGGCCTCCAACTTGAAGCTGAACCCCGCTAAATGTACCATAGGCGTGGGAGCGGGAAAATTCCTGGGGTATATGGTATCCAATCGAGGAATCGAAGTAAACCCCGAGAAGATAGAGGCTTTGCAAAATATGCAACCTCCAAAAACCGTCAAGGACGTGCAGAAGCTGACAGGGTCCCTTGCAGCCCTTACCCGTTACTATCCAAAGGAGCGGAAAAACATCTACCCTTCTTTAATATCCTTAAGAAGGCAAACCAGTTTGAGTGGTCGCATGAATGCGGGGAAGCTTTCCAAGAACTTAAAAACTATCTTCGGCAACTTCCGACACTGTCAAAGCCAGATAAAGGGGAAACTCTTTACCTATATATATCTGCATCCCAGCTAGCCATCGGCGCTGTAATGGTCAAGGAAAAGGAGGGATCGCAACATCCCATATACTATGTAAGTAGGGCCTTGCAAGGCCGGAGACCAAATATACTCCTCTCGAGCGCTTGATATTAGCCCTCATCCATACTTCTCGGCGGTTGAGACCATACTTCCAAGCACATACAGTAGTCCTTCTAACCAACTATCCGATCAGGCAAATCCTCCAGAAGCCCGACTCTTCGGGACGGATGATGAAGTGGGCCATCGAGTTGGGAGAACATGACATACAATATAAACCTCGGACAGCCATCAAGGGCCAAGCCTTATCTGATTTCATAATGGAGTCTGTTGAACCAGTGGAGATCGACAAACCAAACCCAGCTCCGGACTCCGGAAAATGGCAACTATATGTGGATGGATCCTCCAACTCGGGGGGGAGCGGTGCTTGAGTCTTACTCACCAGCCCCGAGGGAAAGGACCATCCTTATGTTCTCCATTTTGATTTTCGAGCCACTAATAATGAAGCAGAATATGAAGCCCTCATTACGGGGCTAAAACTAGCAAAGGACCTTAAGGTCGAGGACCTCAAAATCTTCAGTGACTCACAGATCGTGGTTCAACAAGTTAAAGGCGAATACGAAACTCGAGAGTACAGTCTCCAGAAATACCTCGAGATAGTTAAGCCTCTTCCGACATTATGAGCTGAATCATATCCCCCGAGAAGGTAACCACAAGGCTGATGCACTTAGCAAACTTGCCTCCTCGGACCTCAAAATAAGATCTTCTCAAGAACTTCTAATGGAAACCTTGGCTAAGAGAAGTTACGAAGAGAGTAGTATCATTGCTGTTGACATCTCAGACACATGGGTGAACCCCTATATTGAATACCTCCAAACGGGTACCCTACCCGAGGACAAGCACCTGGCATGGAAGGTCCGAGTTAAAGCTCCAAAATATGTCATCCACAACAGCATCCTATACAAGAAAGGATACCTCCAACCTCTACTCAAGTGTGTTGGGCCTTCCGAAACGGAACACTTAGTACAAGAAACACATGAAGAAGTCTGCGGTAGCCACCAAGGTCCACGTACCGTCACCCGAAAGCTCCTACAGATGGGTTATTTTTGGCCTACTGCTACAAGACGCCAAAAGATATATCGATTCTTGTCACCAGTGTCAGAGATTTGCTAAGATGATCCACGTGCCACGGGAGAATATGATTACCATCCAAGAATCCTGGCTATTTGTCTGATGGGGCATAGATCTCGTCGGACCTTTTCCTGCGGCCCTTGGTAACTTCAAGTACCTCATTGTGGCCATTGATTATTTATCCAAGTGGGTGGAAGCTGAAGCCTTTACCAACAAAACTGGCAAGACAATTATCAACTTTTGCTGGAAGAATATCGTGTGTCGCTATGGCATCTCGAGATACATAGTAACCGATAACGTAGCACAATTTGCTAATGACCCCTTCAAGAAATGGTGTACGGAGTACGGCATACACCCAAAGCTCACCTCGGTATACCATCCAAAAGCTAATGGCCAAGTAGAGGTTACGAACCGTACCATGGTAAGCGGTATTAAGAAGCGCCTCGAAGGAGTTAAAGGAAACTGGATCAAGGAATTACCAAACGTGATCTGGACCCACAGAACCACACCAGCCACAGCAACAGGAGAGACTCCTTAGAGCTTAGTCTATGGGTCTGAAGCGGTCCTTAGAACCGTACCTTGGTAAGCGGCACGGCCAACGAAGAAAACCTTCGTCTCGATCTTGACCTCCTAGAGGAAAAGAGAGCGAATGTTACAATCCACGAGGCCAAAGTAAAGGAAAGAGTCAAGCGCTACCATGATGGAAGATTCCGCTTGGCCACTTTCGTTAAAGGAGAGCTTGTAATGAGGTTAAATGAAAAAAAGCAAGAATGAAGTGGAAGGGAAGCCAGCCCCAACTGGGAAGGTCCATATCGAGTCCTAGAATCCCATCCAGGGGGAAGCTACCTCTTGGAAACCATGAAGGGGAACCCATACCACGAAGATAGAATGTGATTAAATTACGAAAGTATCACGGAAGATAAAAACTCAAGGGAGAGCCTCAAAAAGGTTCGAGATTATCAAGAACGTCCGAGAAATCTCATCAAGGCCCGAGACAAGTATGCTCTAGCACAAACGGGTACTCAAACTCAAACCCACTATTTACTTTACTTCTATAATTAAAGTTATAAACTTAGATTGAAGTCATGATATTTTTATACCTATCCTTATAACAAGCAATCTTAAATTCCTTTTCTGAAAAGAGGATTGTTGTCTTAAGTATAACATTGATTGCTATTCAAAAAAATATACTTTATAAAGTATATGATTGGTCAACTTATAAGTTGTTTGGATCCAATATTCGAATACCAATCGTTTTGAATAAAAGAGATAGGTTCGAGATAAAGCACTTCAAAAAGTGCTTGATTGAGGTCTATAGACCAAAAGGGCAGACGTGCTCGAAAAAATCAATCATCTCAGCATAAAGAGGAAAAACATCAAAAACAGAAGTTAAAATTCATATCAAAGGTGTTAATACATCAGAATATGATACTTCTAAAAAGTCCCTCAAAAGGGCACATAGAGGAAAAACCTCGAACATAAAATGTTCACATCAAAGGTGTTAATACATCAGAATATGATACTTCTAAAAAGTCCCTCAAAAGGGCACATAGAGGAAAAACCTCGGACATAAAAAGTTCATATCAAAGGTGTTAATACATCAGAATATGATACTTCTAAAAAAGACCCTCAAAAGGGCACATAAGAGGTTAAACCTCGAACCTAAAAAGGTCATATCAAAGGTGTTATTACATCATAATATGATACTTTTAAATATACTCAATAGGGTTTCCTAGGACTTCACCAGAAGTGACACTTGAGAAATGGGCTATTGTCAACTTTTCTGCACGCTATGACATTAAAGGCCTTGTCAAAGGACACCCAAGGAAGAAGCCAAACAACATTAAGCTCGCAGAGTGTTCATCATGGATAATTGCGAGAACTTAACAACCGAGGTTGGTGCTCCTTTCCAGTAAATCATGAGACTGTGGCTGACAAGAAGATGCCAGCAAGTAAGGTAGCAAACTTACTTGAATTACTCAACCTTGCCAGTAGAAGGATTAAGCACCTCTTCAAGAGAAGGTAATTCAGGATACTTAGCTCTAATAAGCCTCAGTAAATCTTCTGATGTTACTATCTTCTCGGAGGGATCCAATGCATCCAAAAACTCGGCCCCAGGGATCCAGCGTTTAGCAGTCAGAGCAGAGAGTTTATCAACAGCATCCGGATGAGAAAAGATTTCCTCCATCACCTTCACCTCCTTCTCGGATTGACATAGTTGCAGGACGCCACCCAAAATCTCATGCAGCTAAGAGGAATGGAATAAATCCCCATACTCCTCCCTATGACTCTGAAATTCGGGGCTACAAGCAACGAAGGCACTCCAAAGTTTTAGGAGTCGTTTGGGATCCTCTGGGTCCTTCTCCGCGGCTTGATTTTACGCCAGCTCCTCTGCAATATCCCGATAAGTCTCCAACTCTTTATCCTGGAATTTCTTTGCCAACAGCAGGTCCTCTTTCTCGGCCTCCAGCTGTTTTACCCTGGCTTCCAGTTGAGTCACCTCCGACAAAACCTAAACAAGAGGAGTAAGCGCGGCAGACTTGGTTGTCATAGTCAAAAGGGCGGCCTCCATCTCCTCCTTCTTTTACCTAAAGGCCCGGCACTTGACATGTAATTCCATCACAGAATCAGACAAGTACCGGATCACATCGATAGCTCGACACCCAAACGTGGACAGATCTGCCATCAGCTGTAAAGTGGAGGACATATAAAAACCTGATATTTGGGAAACCCGTATAGCATAGAGGGAAAGATAATTACCTCAGCGATGAAGGGATACTTCTTCGAAGACCTTCGAGAAGCCTGACCATCCTCTTCCTTTGGACAGTTCAGATAATACTTCAGTTTCTTCAAAGAAGTATCATCAGATATCGCCAGCTCAAGGTCAGATCCATCTCCTTTGCCTCCTCATCTATGGCTTGAAGATTGACCTTCCCTTTCTTGATCTTTTTCTTTGGAGGAGAGGCTATATAAAAGAAAAGCGTAAATATGCTAAGTAGAAGAAATATACCAGACAACTACGATGTTTCGAAACAGAAATTACCCGAAGAAGATTGACTGGAAGAAGATTCACCCTAATTTCGGGGTGACTTCCTAGAAGCCCGTTTCTTGCCCTTCTTCTTCTCTCGCTAGATTTTATCAGAAAGGGTCCAATCTCGATCATTTTTCAGGAAACTAGACGTGGATTTGGATCATGGAACGTCTAGCAGATAAGAATAGGTGATAGCAGGCCACTGCCACACTGAGCCATGAGCCCCCCCGCACAAATCCTCCCTCCTGGAAGACGATCTTCTTCTTCACGAGCTTCTCAACGTTGCCCTCCAAGTGAGCGGGAGTCTCAAAGACATCAAGAGGCACAACATCCTTCGGCTTCGGATTCCAGTCAGGAACCTCATATTTGGTCCGACCAAAGGTTAGCCGAATGTCCTTCCACCCACCGCTATTGTCAGGAAACGTGAAGACCTTGCCATGCCGAGGAGTGAGGGTAATATGCTCACGCTCCTTGAACAGAGTAGCTTGAAGAAGCCCCTAATTAAACAGATCCAGGCTTGGCTCATAGTTCTTCCGGGAGCACCAGGAGATGAAAGCCACCATTGTCACCACCACATTGGAGTCAATCTGACAAAGGTGAAGCCGATGATGCTGAAGAAACTGTGAAAACACGGGGGAAAGGGAAAACTCAAACCCTGTTGCAGAAACCTGCCATATACTACCCCTCGAGTGGGGCTCACAAGATCTTTGACCGGAGAGGTCTTGTCCTCGAGCTTCAAATCAGCCTCGATGGGGTACGACAACCTGCATGACTTCCAAAATTGCAGGGTATTTTCGTCGACCACCTTGGTGACATCATTCGCACCATTGGCGGCCGGAGCCCGTTTATCAACTTGGGGCTCCGCATTAGGGTTTATCTCTGACCCATAGGCACCATCATCTGCCACTACAGCTACCTCCTGCAGCGGTGTAGCAATGGTAACCTCCATCAACTCCCCAGATTCGACCTCCAAGAACAAGGTATTCAAATCACGAGAAGCTGGGGCTCCTCCTTTGACAACATTATCTACATTGCCAGGGGGAATACTGGAATTTGCAGAAGATATGGCAATATAGATAATGAGGGGAAGTGAATATATATGAAGAAAAGAAGACAAATTTTAAGAACTCTTTCTGAAGGCGTAAAAGCAGAATACTTGGATGAAGATTGATGATAAACACAAGGAAAATTACTTGGTTATATAACCAGTAATTGGCATGCATTTAAAGGGAGTAATTATCTCGACTCGTGAAACGATACAGGCAATTGAAAGGTTGGTCCTCCTCGCTGCCAGAAGATACAATGAATCAAAACCACGTGTCAGTCCCCTCAGAATTCAAGAAGGCAGATTCAGATCCAACCATCCACGTGTCTTGATGGAATACGAAAGAACTTGAAACTAGATATTCAGAAGGGTTTGCCCGAGAGGAGAATCCCCGAAGGACATCCCGAGCTTAACACCCCGAGTTAGTCTCCCTCGAGTTATTGGTCTGCCCTCGAGAAGCAGGTCTCTCCTTCAACATTCGAGATGGAGTACTCTATATTTTGAAGATCTACCTTGGGGCTACTGATAAGTCCATGGTTCGTATTCGGACCTCATTCATACTCGGACCAGGGCCCGAGAAGGGTCGTGGGCTCGAGATACGCGGAAGTTGGATCCACAGGTCTATAATCCTAATCCTTATAAGGAATGCGTATATTATGAATGTTCTACAAGGAATATACATCCTCTCAAAGATGGTAATACAGCCATCCTAAATATGGTAACACAACCATGTCCGAAATATACTTCTATTATACATGGTAATACAACTACTATCCCATAAGAGTTGTATTCATACCATAAATGCATATCTTGGTGATCTACGGATTGTAGCCATATAAATACCCTAAAGGTTTGGTATCCTCTCCATATAATCTCATACTACATACTTTACGCCTTAAGCAAATATACTGACTTGAGCATCGGAGTGTCTACCCCCGGGACACCCGGGGCCTTTGTTTTGCAGATCAGTTCGTGAGCAGGGTTCGTGATCAAGTGCGGGTCGTAAACATCCATCAAAAGCATCTAAAGGATATCCTGACAAAGGATCTTGCTGCTCAGCTACAACCTGATGCTACCACAACCTGGGAATTCTTATCTCAATAAAATTAGAAAACACTCACAGCCACTCAAGCTGGGGAGATTGGGAAAACCTTTCCAAGTAGAGAGGTATGGGATGCAATCAAAGATATGAAACCTTGGGGTGCTCTAAGAGAGGATGGCATCCCAGCTGGTTTCTATAAACATTTTGGAGTGAGATGGGAGAGGATCTCACAGCAGCAACTCTAAAAGTGTTCAGAGGTGATCCATTCCTTATCCACTAGAACAAAACGCAGCTGATATTAATCCCTGAGAAGAACCTTCTCAAGCTAGTCACGGATTTCAGGCCAATCTCTCTCTGCAATGTGAAATACAAGGTTCTGGCAAAGATGATTACCAAAAGACTAAAATTCCATATGGAATCCCTCATGTCACCATCACAGAATGGTTTTGTTCCAAGGAGAAACATCACAGAAAGTGTCTTGTTAGCTCATGAGGTGCTGGAACACTTAAGAAAGTACAAAAAAGCTAAACAAGGCCTTGTAGCTATGAAACTGGACATGAGTAAAGCCTATGACAGGATTTCATGGCAGTTCCTGGAAACAGTATTAACTTTCATTAAGGTTCCACCTACACTAGTGAATATCATAATGATGTGTGTGCAGACAGTATCATATCAAGTAGTGGTTAATGGCCTGGTGATCCCATCTTTTACTCCTTCTAGAGGGTTAAGACATGGATGTCCCTGATCCCCATACATGTTTATTTTATGTCAGCAATTTTTGTTAGTTGGCTTGGAGAGTTTAGTGAGACAAAATCAATTCATGGGAGTACAAGTTTCTAGATGGGGTCCACATGTATCACACATTATGTATGCAGATGATTGCATTCTGTTTTCCAAATGCACACAGAGAGCTACTCAAGATTTGAAGCACATTCTGCAGACTTATACATCATTGACAGGACTCAAATTGAACAACGAAAAGTGTGCCATCTTCTTCAGACCTAACACACCTGAAGAGGCACAACAGCATATGTGGAGCCAACTGAATACCCAAGCTCAAGGAATTTGAGGAGTTTATCTAGGTAACACCATCCTATTTGATCAACCAAAGTCAGAAATTTTCAGTTACCTGGTCAGTAAGTTTGAGAAAAAATATGATTCTTGGAAAGTAAAACTGCTTAACCTTCCTGGCAGAATAACTATGGTAAAACATATTCTACAATCCCTAGCAGTCTACCCTTTAGGAATATTCAGAATCCCTATGAAAATGCTGAGGAAAATAGGTGCCATGACAGCAAAATTTATTTGGGGAGGAAAGATGAAAGGAAGCACAGTTCACTGGAGAGCCTGGAGTCACATATGTAAAGCTAAAACTGAAGGGGGTCTAGGCATGATATCTGCAGTTGGAATGAATAAGGGCATGCTGTCAAAGCATGGATGGAAACTGTTTTCCAAAAGTAAGCTGAGGTGTGTAGAGAAAAATACCTCAAGCAAGAAAATGTTCTACAGGTAAGGGAAAAAGCTGGAGACTCCTAGGGATGGAGATCAATTGTTTGGGTTGCTGAACTAATAAAACATAAATTATGCTAGAGATTAGAAAATGGAAAGGACATTAATATCTATGAACAATGGATACCAACAGCTCAAAATCCCATAACAAATTCTAATGTGGTGGCCACATATACAAATTTGAAGTTGCACATCTAACTGATCATGGGAGTGCTTCTTTGAGACAACCTCTCATTAGACTGTGCTTTCCTCAACACATCATCTCTCATATTCAAACGATTCATTTGGATATTGAAGGAAGAGATGAGGCCCTGTGGAAATCGACAAGGGATGGAAGATATGCATCAAAGTCAGGCTACCATAGAGCATTGGGAGAGTTAGGAAATCATGATACCCAACCCAAACTATGTTCAGCAGCTAGGAAATTATGGTCCAAAATATGGAGTCTAAATATCTCACAGAAGCATTTAATCTTTGTCTGGAGGTTGCTAACTAGATGTCTTTCCACAGGAGATAACAGAGTTAAGAGACAGCTTGATGATAATGGCATATGCAAGAGATGCTCAATGGCACTGGAAGATGAAACTCATCTATTTCTTCATTGCATGGCAGCCAGACAAATATGAACATCTACAAATGTGATTCTGGGACAGTTGGCTACTTCCAATTTCAACACATGGTTCTTACAAGTGGTGGAAAACACACATGATCCACAGCAACTCATCAAGACCATCCTTCTGCTTTGGGAAATATGGAAACACGGGAATTGTAAAGTTGTTAAACAAACAGATGTCTCACCTGTGCAGTGGGTACAACAATTCCAAGCAGAACTAGACTGCACACTGAGAAATTTGCATCAGCAAGCTGAGATACATAATAACCTAGCTGGAGCTGATACTGCTGAACACAATAGGGAACATCATCACACAACTGTTCAGATGATCGGACAAGGAGAATCCAGGGAGGCACTTCCACAAGCCTGCGTCATCAGTTTTGATGGATCATACAGAAAATAGTTGCAACTAGGAGCGGCAAGATGGAGATTATGGAAACCAAGATGGAGCTTGGAAACAGATAACATAGGTTCAGACTTCTCCTCAGCTGTTAGTCCCCTACAAGCAGAGGTAGAAGCTTGCTGGCGCGCATCAAAAGCAGGACAACAATAAGGAATATAATGTGTTACTCTGGTAACAAATTCACTTCAGCTCCAGCAAGCAATCAAACATCTAGTATGGCCTCTGATGCTACCAGTAAGCTCCGGGATACCAGACCCGGTATGAGCAGTCCAGATAGAACTGGAATCCTAGCCCGCGGCTGATCTCTCACCTAGATCCTGCAAAACAAAGCCCTCGGGGTCACCCGAGGGTAGACGCTCCGGCGTGATGATGAAGATTGGGCTTTATGCAGAGGAGAGAGAATATGAAGAAATACAGAGAGTATTTAAGTCTGATAGAACATACCTATTATTGTTGGTCACTCCTCTATTTATAATGGCAAGGATCAGAGAGGGTTTAGGCTAAGTGGTCCTCTTCTTGTCGCACATCCGGGGCTGCGGGGTCATTATCATGTCCTTCCTTTACCCGGGTGCGTCCAAGATAGCTGATGTCATTGGAGGACCACTGGTGGGCTGGACTCTCTCTTCTCCTTTGCCAATAGGCTTATCGGGCCAGTATATGGGCTGAGGCCCATATCACCACTAGCCCCCCGAGACCCTGGCTTCCGGGGCTTGGCCCGGTGGGCTGGGTCTCTGAGATGGATCCCAACGGGCTACAGCATTTGTCAGCCCGTATCACCACGCGCCAAACATGCATTTTTATAGTGCGCGTCCCTTCGTCGTCCGCGCCCTAATTAATACCGATTATTGCTTTTTCCTCAAGAGTTGAGTTCACTTTTCCCAACTTCGAGAAATTTCTTGTATCCTTCTCTATAAATATCCGATCACAGTTTGATTCTCACATGCCAATCAATAAAGCGATGTCACTTTCTCCCTTCGCAATATTTCCTTCTCCTTTCCATCACTCTTCCATCCACCTGATATGAGTAGCAACGCCTCTGCCCTAGTAGACGATCATTCTTTGGACGTCGAAGTTATTTCTCCCCCCCCCCGTTTGACAGGTGGAAAGGGGTTAATGACTTCGAAAGTGACAGTGGCTTACGGTGCTCCGGTCCCTCCTGATCCGCAAGACCCCGGGAAGACCCCGGTAGACGACGCGGTCGAAGATCTCGTAAAGAGGATGTACGTCCCGCTATCCTACGACGCGGGGCTCGAGCCATTTAACGGTGACATGACATCCCGGGCCTGTGTGCCTCGGCACCTTTTCCGGCACGGGCTTACTTTTCCTCTACCTCTGTTATTCACCGAGTTTCTGGACTACTACAACATATCCCCAGCCCAGGTGCATCCCAACGCTGTCAGCGTTATGATCGCTTTTCTGTACTCCTGCCACCAGGCGGGGGTGACCGGGACTGCGGCCATATTCCGCAGTTTCTACTATCTATCCGCCACTTCATTCCCCGGTGTGTTCAATGTCCTGCGCCGGAACAAAACGAAGCCCATTTGCTCCGGGAGGCTTGATTCTGTGAAGACAAGCGACTGGATGAACAACTACTTCACCTTTAATGAGGAGAAGTACTCAGTCCCGGCGTGGAATCAGCAACGGGCCGCCGAGATGAAGAGTGCGCTTCCCCCGGCTCAATTCCGTCAGGTGTCCGAGAGCCATCACCGGATTGCTGGATTCTTCGTCAACCTGAAGGATTACCAGAGGGTGGGTGGTTACGACTTCCCCCGGGAAGCATATCCCGTAGAGGTGTTCACCTGCCGCCGCTTGTATGCGAAACGGAGCATTGGTAATTTTCCCTTTTTGTTCTTACCGTTTCTTCTAAATTATGTTGCTAGCCGTGTTATTTTATACTTTATTTCTTATGTATCAGCCATATCCCCCCGGCCAGCGATAGCCCCATCCGGGTCGAAGTCCGGCGAGGGGGAGGGGAAGGTTGCTTCCGAAAAGCCAAAGAAAACCAAAGCTGGGAGCAAGAAAATGGTCACAGAGACCAAGGAGAGGAAGTCCGGGGAGGAGGGTTCCGATGGGAGGGGCCCTGGGGCTGTCAATACTATCGGATCTACCGGGGCCCCCCGGTCGGAAATCGCCGTCCTTTGGCGTTCTCTGTTCCCACTTCCGGGGGCCCTCCCGTTAAGAAGAAGAAAGCCAAGCTCCACTCTCAAGATTCGTCCCGGGTTCTCCGGAAAGAAGAGAAATCCACTGCTGAGAGCAGTCTCGGGCCTATAAATGAGAACAAGGCTGGCTCTTCTTCCCATCCTGTTTTGCTGGACGACTCCCAGGTATGTGTATCTCTATTCTTTTAATTTTGATTTTGTGTTTTTTTACATATGTTCTAAGTGTTTTATACTTGCGTAGGATCATGCCTCCAAGCTTTTCGGGTTCCCCGGGGTACGAGAACTAATCAACCAAGCTTGTGACTCCCTGTCTGCTAATCTTTCCCAGGAGGTTGACCAGTTGAGGTCGCAGAATGCGTCTCTCTACAAGGAACTGTCTGATGCCCATAAGGAACCGTCCCGAGTGAAAAGAGACGGTAAGTGTGGTTTGGCCCCAGCGCAAGAAGCTCTCTGCCGGCCCTCGTTAACCGGGTTTTTAAAAGCCATTCCTTCGAGGAAAAAATATTGGCTCTTTGTGATGTCTCCAACGAAGCAGCCCTGCACGCTGCCTATACATCCATCCGGGAGTATATCCCCCGGGAAAACAGGGCGGCGTTCCGGGAGACCTGGTATCGCCCCAAAGCGGACGGACGCTTCAACTATGCAGTGGACAAGTTGATGAAAGAGGGCATCGACGGGATATCCCCCGGGGTGATGTCTGTTTTTGAGGGGATCGGAGTGTCAATCCCCGGGATATCAGTGCTTATGCTGAAGATGCTGCCAAACTCGCGCAGGATAGGGAGGATCCTGGCCCAGATGACTTGGCCAATCTTGCTGCCATTTAGACTCCGGTGACCTCAGAAGCAGAGGAGGGGAACTACGACGAGGAGAATGATAAGTCCCCAGTCCAGGAGCAGGAGTTCGAGCCGGTGCACGGGAAGGATGAAGAAGATCAGCTATCCCCGGAGAACGACAAGGCCCAGCAGGAAGAGCCGTCTCCCTGGGACGATGATGAGGACACTGATGCTGAAGTATAATCTAGATACTTAGTCCTCTGATTTCGTTTTTTATCTTTTTGTTTTGTTTTGAACTGTTGTCTCCCCCGGGCTCCTCCCCTGAACCGTTCTCTTTTTTAATTCAGGGAGGGAAAAAGAGCTCCGGGGATGAGAGCGATGACTCCAATGATGTAAGAGTCTTTCTCTTTTTCATTTTCAGGCATAACATTTATTCTAATTTTATCAAATTTTTCGAGTTACGACTATTTGTTTTTGACATGCCTTATTCTTTTAACATTGTCAAATTTTGCGTCTGAATTTTCTTACTTTTGCAGCCCCGGGATGATCCCCCCAGCACAGTTCCTTCCGGGGCGATTCCGGATAATGAGAAGTCGTGCCCCCGGTGTGTGGAGTTAGAAGAACAACTGAGTCGTTGGCAATTGGACGGCATCCAGACTCGTTATCTTTTGGTTCAGTCCGGGATCGGGTCGGTGATAGATGAGTTCCCGGATGTCACTTCGTTGGTAACCAAACTTAAGGAAATATCAAATCAATTTGGATCCCTTTCCCGGTGTCAATCCCTGGCTCGAGACCGGGTAAATGCCGTTTTGCATGCATATAAGACAATTTCGATGCTACAAGCTGAGCATGATGCCTTCAAGTCCTGCCTCAAGGATGAGTTTGACTTAGTATGGTCCGAACTTCCGTTTTATTGCGACAAACTCAAATGGTTGGAGAGAAGGGGCGATCCCCTCAGAAGGAATCTAATGCTGGAAAGGGAGAACCGGGAACTGGCGACCCGGAAATTAATCCTCCAAGAGAATTTGGTCACCCTGCAACTTACTTATCACTTGACCGGGTTGCGTTTGGGTCGGGTTTCTCCCCCACTATATACCAACTTTCCCCGTGAGGTTGGGGCGTTGTTAGTACGTATGTTTCGTATAGGCTGGAATGACCCCGAGTCTCGATACCGTCCTGCTTTTGAGGAAACCGCCGCTTGGTGGCAGCGTCAAAGAGAGGGGCAGTATCTCCCCTCCTCCTTGGTACTCATTCCAAGTCGAGTTTCCATTGATTTTACTGTCGAAAGGTATCTCGGATTCCGTGTGTCAGTTGATCCGGAGGAGTCTGCCCGGAGAGTGTCTAGACTCCGCGAAGATGCTGCCAGAATCCGGGCCTTTATTGCTTCCGAGGAAGCCGCTAAAGAGCAAAGGCGTTTAGCCCGGGAAAAGAGAAAGGGAAAGAGTAAATTCGTGGCCACAAAGAAGAAAAAATCTCCCCGTACTCAAGGACCTGTTATCATTGGAGCTCCCCGTAGGGTATCATCACCTAAAGTTTCGTCCTCAGATGATGATTTCGATCCATATGCCGAGGCTGGTCCTTCGGGTGCTGGTCCATCCGGTTCTCACCCGGCTGAGGAGTCAAATGTCCTGGGGAACACAGTTACTGATAATCAGCCCAGTCATCCTGCTACTCAAGATGATCAGGGGTCTCCTATTAGTTGGGATGGTCCTCCTTTCTTTTGTTAACTTAGTTTGCATAGTGTAAGATTTTGGAGTTGTAAATTTCGCGATTATTCATCGCAGATTAATGATATGTGTTTGTATGTTCTTTCCCGATACTTGTTCAAGTATTTGTATCAACCATCTTCCCGGGTCGCTTGTTCAAGCGTGCCCGGGTTCAATCCTGTTTATTATCCGGGTGCTCGTTCAAGCGTACCCGCTACTCTTGCGCTAGCCCCCCGGGCGCTTGTTCAAGCGGCCCCGGTTCAACTAAAATTTAAACTTGCAAAACAATTTTCATAAGCACAATAATAAAATGCAAATGCGGGCCATGGGACAACCTAGGCTCAACCCTGGCCAGAGGTTCCCATGCCGCTTTCATGCTACCGTCCTAGGCATATCCCTTGTCAGAGGGGTAAATACAAAAATGAACTAGGCATAGTACCTACGTAAATTTGCAATGTTCCAGTGCCGCGGGACCTTCTTCCCGGCCTTGTCCTGCAACTCATAGCTCCCTCCGAGGTGGGCTGCTATCACCTTATAAGGCCCCTCCCAGTTGGGAGCTAACTTCCCGCTTGCAACTTGCTGGCTCTTGTCATTCCGGCGCATTACCCACTCCCCTGGGGTGAACTGCTCCTTGCGCACTCTCCTGTCGTGATATTTCTTGACCCGCTCCTTCACCCGGGCCTCGTGCAGGGCTGCTTTTTCCCGCTTCTCCTCCAACAAGTCTAGATCCAGCATCCGTTCATTCTGGTTTGCCTGCTCGTCCGGGAACTTCGAACGGAGACTGGGAACTTCAACTTCTGTCGGGATTACCGCCTCCGCCCCGTAAACCAAGCTATAGGGGGACTCGCCTGTGGCGGAACTCTCCGTCGTTCTGCTTGCCCATAGAACACTTAGGAGTTCGTCAACCCAATTTCCTCTTGCTCCTTGGAGACGTGTCTTGATTCCGTTAACGAGGGTCCTGTTGGTCACTTCAACCTACCCGTTGGCCTGGGGGTGGTAGACCGAGGTCAGCTTCTGTTCAATCCCGTACTCCTTGCACCAGAATTTGAAAGGATCATTCTCAAAGTGTGCCCCGTTATCTGTCACTATGAACCGGGGTATTCCATAGCGGCAAATAATGTTCTTCCAGCAGAATTTTACACAAGTACTTCCCCTAATGTTGGTCAGGGGGGCAGCTTCTACCCACTTGCTGAAGTAGTCAACCGCCACTATCAAATACTTGAAACCTCCGGGCGCTGTCGGGAAAGGGCCTACCAGGTCCAAACCCCAACGGATGAAAGGCCAGGTTCCAGATATTCCGATCATCTCCCCCTACGGCACATGGATCAAGGGTGCAAATTTCTGGCACTGCTCGCAGGAGCGGACTGCTTTTTGGGCGTCCTCAAACGCGTAGGCCAATAATACCCCGTACACATGATCTTCCGGGCCACAGTCCGGGCCCCTTGATGACTTCCGTTGGGACCCTCATGCACTTCTTTTAAAAGGTGGCGTGCTTCCTCCCCATTAACGCACTTCAGCCAAGGTTGAAGGTATACCCTCCGGATTAGTTCCCCGTCCAACACAACATACCAGGGAGCTTTAACCTGGATTTTCCGGGCTTTAACCTTGTCATCCGGAAGCGTTCCTTTCTCCAAGGACTCCAGAAGGGGCGTGATCCAAGACTCGGTTTCTCGAACTACCGCGACTTGGCTGGGCTGCTCATATCCCCGGGTGGTTACCATCTCCATGAACAGATTCCGATCTTGATTCGGCTTGAGCTCCGACGAGGCCAACTTACTTAACGCATCCGCCTTACAGTTTTCCTCCCGGGGTATCTGTGTTAGCGTAACCCGGGGGAAACCCTGCATCATTAACTTCACCGCCTCCAGGTATTTCTGCAAACTTCTTTCTTTGGCCTCATACTCCCCATTGACTTGCTGGACCACGATGGCCGAGTCTCTGTAAGCGTTTACCACTTTCGCACCTGTCTCCCGGGCCAGGCGTAACCCGGCAAGGAGGGCCTCGTACTCGGCTTCGTTGTTGGTGGTTTTGAACTCGAACTACAGCGCATACCGATACTCCTTACCTCCGAGACTGACCAGCATAACCCCGGCCCCACTTCCCCCGGAATAGGAGGAGCCATCCACATGCAATTTCCACCCCGGCTCACTTTCCGTCGGGTCTTCCACGGCGTTGTCCGCCATTTCAACTAAGAAGTCAGCCAAAGCCTGCCCTTTGATAGACTTCCTCGCCTGATAAGTGATCTCATGCTCTCCCAGTTCAATCGCCCACTTCATCATTCGGCCCGATGCTTCCGGTTTCAGCATGACTTGGCGAAGTGGGTGGTTCGTGAGGACTGTGATAGGGTGGGCTTGGAAGTATGGACAAAGTCTCCGGGACGCGTGCACTAGTGCCAACAGCAAACGTTCTAGTGAAGAGTAACGCGTCTCCGGTCCTTGGAGGGCCCTTCTCACAAAATACACCGGACTCTGCGCCCTTCCGGACCCTCGGACTAAGGCCGCACTTATAGCTTGATCTGTGGCTGCCAGATACAAGAACAGTTCTTCCCCCGGGATTGGTTTGGACAAGGTCGGGAGTTTTCCCAGGTGCTCCTTCAACTCCTTGAACGCTTGCTCGCACTCAGGAGTCCATTCGAACTTTTTTGCTCGTCTCAAGATGTTGAAAAAAGGCAGTTGTTTCTCCCCCCCCCCCCCCCCCCGTGCCAATCTGCTCAATGCCGCCAAGGACTCTGTTAAGCGCTGCACATCCTTAACCTTACTCGGAGAGGGCATGCTCAGGATGGCTTCAACCTTCTCCGGGTTCACATCAACCCCCCGGTTTGACACCATATACCCAAGATCCGTCATGCTTTTTCACCAGAACCGGATTGGCAATCCACTCCGGGTAGGTGATCTCTTCTACCATTCAAGCGTCCAGCATCCTCTTCACCTCCGACCGGACGAATTCTACCCGATCTGCTGCCAAGGGTCTTTTCTTTTGCCTAATGGGCTTCAAATCCGGGTAGACATTCAACCGGTGTATCACAAACTCTTCTGGTATCCCCGTCAAGTCTTCTGTTCCCCACGAGAACAAATCCTCATACTCCTTGAGTAACTTCCGGAGCTCTTCTTTCACATTCACCGGGAGATGCTTTCCGATGCTCACCTTTCCTCGGGATCCTACCTCCATGTCTTCCACTTCAAAGGATGCCGGGTCACCGTGCACTGCTCCCACTGTGTTATCCTTCCCGGAACTCTCCACGGGCTCCGAAGCGTGCAATCTTTCTTATCCTCCAGCCTTGGCCTCCTTTATCGCGGTTAGCATGCAGCTGCGGGCAGTTGTTTGATTACCAATAATCGAAGCAATCCCTTGATCTGTCGGGAATTTCATGGTTAAGTGGTAGGGAGAACATATCGCCCGGGCTTGCGTCAACCAGGGACGACCTATAATCATGTTGTACGGGGAAGAAGCATTCATGACCGCAAAGTTACACAAAACAGTACATCTCTTGTTAATATCCAGGTGATCAACAAGGGTCACCCGGAGGGCTATACACCTAGGGGGTGAACTGTCCGGCCCGTAAAGCCTGATAGCAGGGACAAACATGGTTTCAAGTTCTGTCGTCCGATGTGCAATTGGTCAAAACAATCAGCGAACATAATCTCCACGCTGCTCCCATCATCCACAAAAACTCGCTTTATCACCACTCCTTCTACCTCGGCGGAAATCACCATGGGGTCAGAGTGAGGCACCTGGGCCGGGACTGCATCCTCCTCTGAAAAGGTGATCGTCTTATCATGTTTAAACCTCTTTCCCTGGATCTCCCCCGGAGGAACATACCTACTCTAAGCCTTCACCGCCGATAGTGTCTGCGCCCCGTCACCCACTATACCGTTGATCACATTTTTCATCTGGGGCGCTCCAGGTCCCGGAACTCCCGGTCTATGAGCTTGTGGGGCGGGGTTATGAGCAATATTAGCCTCTGTCGGGCGATTTCCACCTTGGCCTCGGTTGTTTCTCCAATTCCGCTTCCTTCCTTGTCCTGCCGGAGCAGCCACCGGGTGTGCATCTCCCGCCACACAATCCCGGAGCTGACCCCGCTCCACCAACTTCTGAATATCCGTGCGCAGGACAAGACAGCATTCTGTAGTGTGACCATAAGACTTGTGAAACTCACACCATTTCTGAGCATTTGCCGGGGCCGGGACCCCTTGTATAACCGGGGGGTCCGTGAAGAGACCCCGATGGATAGCTAGAATCTCCGTCTTTGTCTTGGAGAGTGGAGTATACGTTGGTCTTACCACCAATGTCTGCCCCCCAGCGCAGGTGCCGCTCCCTGGACCGGGGGGCGTCTTACTGGCTCCTGGCGAACCCCCTGGTGGGGAGTCGCCCGGAGCGTGGTTGTTTGGGTTGCCGTGGCTGTGATCACACGCTGCTCAAAGAAACCAACAGTGTTCATCCGAGTGTGGTTAGCTTCATGTACAGTACAATGCATTTCAACTGTCAGCTGGAGGTGGTAGAAGGTTCCCGGCATATTCTTCATTAGCTCGATGTAGAACATCTCGTCTCTCAATACGTTCACAAAGTTGCCGATTAAGGCCTTCTCATGCAAGTGCCTATCTTGGACCTTCAAAGACTCAGCAATATGCCAGACATAATACTGCCAAGTAGATTCCGTCTCCAGCTGTCGCATGGTCAGGACCGTCGCCAGGTTCACAAAGTTTGTCTTCATAGCCGCATACCGATGGACCAGGACGGTGGCGAAGTCCCAGAAAGTCTTCAGTGAACCCTGGGGATGACTTTTGAACCAACTCAATCAATTACCCCGGAGGTAAGAGGGCAATAGCTTGCACTGCAGCGGCTCGTCGATATCCCAGGCACCCATGACACTAAGGTATGTGTGGACAAACTCCTCCGGATCCCCGTCACCGTTGTACGTCGGAACTCCATCAGGCGCTTTGGTGCCTGTCGGCCACTTGTAGTTTAGCACCTCTGGAACCCACGGGGAATGAGGAACCATCCCCCGCCTTCCTATCAGCCTAGTCAACCGATCTTCAATGGAACCGTTGTTGAATGGGG
The DNA here is from genome assembly GCA_948330725.1 of Sherardia arvensis. NCBI lineage: Eukaryota > Viridiplantae > Streptophyta > Magnoliopsida > Gentianales > Rubiaceae > Sherardia > Sherardia arvensis. The sequence goes on along the minus strand of OX415237.1, from coordinate 21,377,650 downwards.
TGTTGTATCCGCCGTAAAATGGTTGAGCCTGCGGGTTTAAACCGCCTGGGAACTGCTGATCCGGATATTGCAGCTGACTCGGAGGCATCTGCTGGCCCGGGGGCATCTGCTGACCTGGGGGTATCTGCTGACCCGGTGGCATCTACTGACCCGGAGGCATCTGCCGACCCGGGGGCATCTGCTGATATCCGGGTCCTCCTCTTCCATCCTTCTCCAAATCCACTACATCGGGTACCTTGTTATGGGCCGCGGCCTTGGCCGCTTTCCATGCTCGAAATTCTCCAAATTCCGCAGCGTTGGTATGGATAGTTTCTGGATCTCCGAGCTCCTCTTCCTCCGGGTATTCTTCTCCAGAATCGAAATACTCCGGTTTGGATTCACCACCATCCCCGAACGCCTCCTGGTCCTGCCTCTCCTTTTCTTGCCGGACTTTCTCCCTCTGGTCCTTCTGCATCTCCCTGAGGGTACGCTCCGGCACCTTCTTCTTCCCTTTGCGCTTCTCAGCGGCCACACGGGCAGTCTCCTTGCTCGTCCGTTCCTTCTCCTCGGCCACTTTCCGCGCCTCCTGAGCAGCCACGGCCCTCTTTGTCTTAGGGCCACCCTCTGCCTGACTAGCTTTGGTGGGGGGTTCTCCCCCCGTCTTTTTAGGCCTGCCGCGGGGCATGACGAAGCAGAATGGATCCCACTGGGCGTGCCAACTGATGCTACCGGTAAGCTCCGGGATACCAGACCCGGTATGAGCAGTCCGGGTAGAGCTGGAATCCTAGCCCGCGGCTGATCTCTCACCTAGATCCTGCAAAACAAAGCCCCCGGGGTCACCCGAGGGTAGACGCTCCGGCGTGATGATGAAGATTGGGCTTTATGCAGAAGAGAGAGAATATGAAGAAATACAGAGAGTATTTAAGTCTGATAGAACATACCTATTACTGTTGGTCACTCCTCTATTTATAATGGCAAGGATCAGAGAGGGTTTAGCCTAAGTGGTCCTCTTTTGTCGCATATCCGGAGCTGCGGGGTCATTATCATGTCCTTCATGTACCCGGATGTGTCCAAAATAGCTGATGTCATGGGAGGACCACTGGTGGGCTGGACTCTCTCTTCTCCTTTGCCAATGGGCTTATCGGGCCAGTATATGGGCTGAGGCCCATATCACCAGCCTCAATTGAGGTCAAACGCATCATAATTAGTATAGGCGGCTACTAGATTCTCTTAGAGAATTTTCAGTATTAAAGGTCATTCATTTCTTTCTAGACAAGGAATATAATTTGGCAACACGCCTTAGCCGAAACTTATTTAATGGTATACGTTATCCTTTTATGTTTTAATGATAACGAGTTGACATTCAAAAAACAACTTTAAAAAAACAAAATAAAAAAACAAAGATTTACAAAATCTAAATTTTCTTAAGTATAAGACTCTCAAATCTTCAAACCAAACACATTTCTAATTTCCAAGACACCACACTATTCTGTTATGTCACTCCATACATGTGAGAAATCATGGTTCTCGAGAAATTAAAAAAAACTTTCCAAAATTTAAAATAAATCTGTATGGTGAACTGTATTTAATCTACTTAGAACATGTTTGTCAAAATTTTCTGTAAAACAGTTCAGTTTAGTTCAGTATTTTTTTTATTTTTTTTTCAATTCAGTTTAGTGTTTTTAATTTTTTTTCAGTTTACTTTAGTATTTTTTATTTTTTCAGTTCAGTTCAGTTTTTTTTCTCAGTTCAGTTCAGTTTTTTTTTCTTCAGTTCAGTTAAGTATTTTTAAATTATTTTCAGCTCAGTTCAATATTTATATTTTCGGTTTAGTTCTATTCAAGAAAATAATTTTTATACTTTTTCAGTTCAGTTCTATTCAGATTAATATTTTACATATTTTTTAGTTCACTAAATTTCCTCTTTATTTTTTATTATAGTTTTCTATAGTTTTTTCAGTTCAGTTCGGTTTATATTCAGTTTCAATTGATCCACTTCAATTCGGTTCATTTAATTTGGTTATGAATAAATGTGATTTGATGAATTTCATTTTCATTCAGTCGTATAATTACTATGCTTAATACCTTGAATTATAATTCGGTTCAATTAATGTTTACTAGATGAATACAAGTTCATTGTTTGTGAATACAACAAAATGGAGCAATCTTTGTACACTAGTGGTTCTATCATATTCTGAATATTTTTTGAATGAGTAAAGTTCAATTTAATTGAAATTAAAATTAAGTCTATTTCAATCATTTGCAAGTGTATATTGATCAATTTCAGTTTAATTTAGTCAATTGGTTATTGTCTTGATTACATTAAACTTTAATTCAATTTAGTTATAAGTAAATGTGATTTGATAAAATATAGCTGCATTAAGTCATTACTTCAATATATTACACTTTATTCCGTTCCATTTCTATTCAATTATGTATGTACAATTCAACTCATTTTATTCGTCAATAATGATTTTTTTTACTATATTTAATTGTTTTTCAATTCAGTTCAAATAAATATAATATTTTTCGATTCAATTAAGTTCAGTATATTTATATTTTTCAGTTCAATTCAATATATATATATATATATTTTAAGTTCAGTTCAGTATATTTATGTTTTTTCAGTTCAGTTCGGTAATTTTTATTTTTTCAGTTCAGTTCAATATATTTTTTTCAATTTAATTCAGTATTTTTAAATATTTTTCAGTTTAGTTCAGTTTAGTTCAGCGAAAAACAAACTTTAACAAACGGGGCCTCAATCTTCAATCTTGATTAAGCGGTTTTGAACACTAGGGATATGAATATCAGTAACTTTCCAATTTATTTGGTTTTTTTTTTAAAAAAAAAAAGGTTTGGGAAGGCTAAGACAAACTTCCCCCCACTCTCAGAGTGGATTTTACTTTTTTTTTAAAAAAGTAACTTTTCAATAATTAAAAAATCGATCAGTATGATTTAACAAAATAGAATTAATGTGGACATTATTCCATTTAATGCAATGAACTTTGTTGAATGATGAGTCCATTACTTTTAAGCATTAAACGTGGGGTGGGTCAGAGACAAAAATCCAGCAAAAAATCAAGGCAAATTTGGTTCACGTGATAAAAGTTGTCTTGAGTTCAATTTTCATCCATACAAAGCTTAAAGTCCAGTGACGAGGACCCCATTCTGTTCAGAAAATGAAGCTCTGATGCGTGACAATGTACTGTGGATCTCTGAAAGCATTGCATGGTGCAATATTATTGATTGTGCCTTTCAAAAATTTGGGATTGCAGACACATGTAGTGCTGTGTCTTGTAAATTAAGGAGAGAGACTCGACTTTTTTATTTGAGGTTGACAGAATTGAGTTTTTGTATGTATAAGTAGATGTGTTTTGAACGAACCATTTGCATAATTTTCTCAACTGATCTTGGCCATGGCAGAATTCAATCATCTGGTGATTGTTAAGTTCAAGGATGGTGTTGCAGTGGAAGGTATCCTGGAAGGCTTGGAAAAGCTTGCATTAGAGATAGAAACTGTCAAGTCATTTGTATGGTAAGTATATATATTCATCATAAGACGAAATTATTTGTAAATTAACAAAAAAATTGAACTTGTTTTTGCAGGGGGGAGGATATTGAAAGTCATGAGATGCTTAGACAAGGTTTTACTCATGCATTCTTGATGACATTTAGCAGCAAGGATGATTTCGTCGCATTTTCCAGGCATCCTAAGCATGTTGAGTTCTCTGAATTGTTCTCAACTGCTATTGAGAAGGCTGTTCTTCTCGATTATCCTGCCGTTGCTGTCAAGGTGCCAGCTTGACCTGGACGATGATACATTCTTAATAGTATTACACTTATTGTATGACTCTGCTGAATGTTAATTACGTATTTTGATGAGTGTGTTGCACAATATGATGTACTATGGATTGGTTCTAAAAGAATAAGGTGTTGTGCTTTTTCCGATGGACCAATGCCACGTTAAAGATGATCAAGTCCCTATTTGGTCTTGCTTACAATATTTTCAAAGATCGCATTAGTAATGGATGCATTGAGTGTTTGATTTATTTTTGTATCGATAATAAGCATTCAGAATCTCTTGAAAAGCATGGTGTTTAAAAGGAGAATGCTGGCATGCTGCAGAATTAAATCAATAAAATCTCATCCTTGCTCTCCTAAAGGTGTGAATTGAACTACCCTCTCCTAAAAATTGAACTCAAAATTTCTGGATAAATTAACCTGTATTTTACCACTAAAATCATATGCAAATCCACAAATGATTCTGAAATTTACTATCGATCAGTTTCACAACGTTCTTAACTAATAGTTCTACTCTAGCAAGTATGTTTAAACATGCAGTTCAGTTTAAACACTAAAAGTAAGAACACAAGAATTGGTTACGCAGTTCGGTGATAACCACCTATATCTGCGGGGCCTTACCCAATCTGAAAATCATCCACTAAAATAATTCAGATCAGTTATAATGTTCTCCAAACACTTAACTATCTAAAACTTATCTTATCTGTGTGAATTCGTGAGATCCCCTCACTGCCGGTCAGCAACTCCTCGTTGCTGTCTTGACCACTTCCCCTGAAGTATTAAGGCTTGTTATTTTCAGACTCCTGGCGATGGCAAAGGCTTATTGAACTCCCTTCAATAAGCTGCTCCAACTATAAAGCTATTCTGATAAGATGGTTGCTTGTTGTCGCAGCTTCTCTGTATATTTATAGTCCAATGTTGTACTTCCGTGTTGATCTTCTCGGTCCTTCAATCACGGCAAGGCTGATCTGCTCGTCCAGCTCATCACAGTTACACTTAGTCTTCTAGCTATATTCTACTTCTATAGCTATAGGATAAGAAATATATTCTTTCCTTATTTAAGACTAATCCTGACTAAGATATAACTCTATCATATATATTCTCTAGCTAATCAAATCAGCATAAAATCAATCTTCACTTATCATCTTGATTTTCTCGAATATCATCTTTGATTGCATAAGAGTTGTACTTTATCTCCAATACTCTTGCTCGGTTTCTGATTCTGTTTGAGCAAGTGTTTAAACATCAGTATGTTTAAACATAATGACTTCTACAAAATAGCCAACTATATTATGCTGAGTCGGACTCTTCAGATTCTTTTAAAAGAAAATAGTCGCAGTATAATCATGAAAGCATAAAGTCGAAAAGAAACTTTGTGTCAAATTGTTTATTCTGTTCAACTTTATCAACAGATCAGTTGTCTTGCAGATGCCAAAATACAGATGAAGATGTTGCAGATTATCTTCATGTTTTTTGACTGTATTTCTAAACTTATGTATGCTAATTGCTAAGGGCAAGTCCAAGAGATGCTGCATTATAGGGATTTTAGTGCTTTTTAGGGATTTTATGCTCCAACAGCTTCCCCAAACACAGCTGCAACTTGTAGAGAGAGAGAGTGAATCCCCAAATTTGTAGAAAGAGAGAGGAAATTATAGGGAATGGATTTGAATAAAAAATTAATATTACTCTCGTTTTCACGCGTCTCTCTCCTCAGATTTCTTTTCATCCCTCTTCTTTTTCACCGACTCTCCCTCCGGTGCTCTCCCTCCGGTGCTCTCTCCGGTGCTCAAAAACTGGTGGTCAAAAACTGTGGAGCATGAAGAGGATATGTGCCGGCGTGAGGAGACCAAGCAGATCCAAGTACAAGTACCACGCTGGATGCTGGCGGAGGAACGGCAGTGATGCGGTGGAGGAATAGAAAGAGGAGGAAGAGGAAGACGGCGGAGAAAAGGAGGAGGATGAGGGTGGAGAGAGGAAGACGGCGGGAGAAACGGAGGGTATCCTTGATAAATCCGATTATGGTGGAGGAGGGAGAGAGGAATTAATCGGAGAGATTGAGTTGCAGAGATATTTGGGGTAAATTAAAAAAGAAATTAATATATATTAATTAATTTATTAAATTTAAGAATCCCTTAAATAGGGGAATTGTTGGAGTGATTATAGAGATTGGGGAATCAATATTTTCATTCCCTATTATAGAGGAGAAGATAGGGAAGCTGTTGGACTCGCCCTAAAGAGGATTAAGTAGAGTTCCATATTTATTACTCCTCTTAGAAATAATTAGAAATAATGCCATCAAAGATTACAAATTCTGAGCTTGTATGTCGTAGTAAAAGCATCTAGTAGTGGTGATTTTGGACGTGCTTGCAACATTTTCATAGATTGCAGTAGCTACGTACTCTGGTAGATGCATTGAGCATCTGTTTTTTTTCCTTTTCCCTTTCATTTTTACTATAAAGCATTGGGAATCTTATCAAAGTAATGATGCCGCATAAACTGAGAATGATCTGGTTATTGTAAAGCCATAAAAGAATTTAATAAAAAACAAGAAGGGCATAATCTGAGCAAAAAGTCAAAAAGAAAAGTAGGGCTCTTTTCCCTGCGTCCTTTTCGAAAATCTTACTATTCTATTCAAACAGATTCATTGTTTTGCATTGTTGTTCATTCTTAGCAGAAGCTTTAATTTGAAACCAATACACAAATGAAGATGTTGAAGAAGGTCCGTCTTCTTCATATCTTTGTTACTGTAATTGTTAACTTGCTCACCAAATGCATCTCCCAAGAAACAGCCATTACCACTAGCCATTGAGGCAACATAAGCTTCCAAAATGAGTTATTCCCTTTGAATCACATGCTTCTGTGCAAGGCTCAGATATTGTACTACCGAACATCAATTGGTCTTTTCCAGGTTTCTTCCATTGATTACAGCACTAAACTTGTCACTGTTTCCCACAGTTTTTGGTCCTCAACCTCTCATTTCACATCTCCTAGAGCTCTATCAGCTGGATTTCCTCATCCCCCTCAAGCTAACTACGTAATTCTTTTCAACTGTTCCAGCCAAAGAAACACCATTAGATCTGCATTTACAAGTAACTGCAGTAGTTTATATGCCTCTTCAATGCTGCATGAGCCATCTCTTGCAAAAGGGACTTATTCATGTTTGGTTGTTGATGATGTAATGAAGATGGATTCAGATTTCCACCCTAAGGAACTTAACTGCACACACTATAGCAGGGTTTACAAGAGGGGATCTGTGGATGAAAACAGCTTGGAATATGAGTTGGGAACAAGAATTTCTTTTGATATTCCAGATCATGTTCCCAACCCTTGTGATGAATGCCTAAAAGCTGATGGAAACTGTGGAGTTGGGTTGAGATGCATGTGCCATCCAATAGAATGTAGTAAGTGTTTGTTTATGTCTCATTTTTTCTGCATTATAATTTGGTTTTATTTCTGTTGCCTTATTGTGAATAATGCTGGGTTTTTTTTACTCGTTTTTTCTGCAGAGGACAAGGTGGTCTCATTTGGTATAATCTTGAGTCCTTTTGGCAGTATGCTTATATACTCACTATGCATCACAATTGTGCTAGCCTTCTTCAACAAGTCTTGAGGTAGTATGTTACCTTATAGTTTTTATAAACTCAAAATCATGATATTATTTGATAAATTCAGGCTAACATATATTAGAAAGCTTGTGTACATGAATAGAGTGGAGGATTTCAGTGCCTGGATTATTAAACTTCCGAGGCGGTTCTACATCCAAGGGCATGAGAAGTGGTCCTGATTCAACATCATTTCCTCCTTTTGCATTAGCCTCAGGTTGTGAACAAAATTCTTCAAACTGAAGAAAAGGAAAAGCTGTAAAAGTGAGTTTGACAATAATTGATCTGAGTAGAAAATACAGTATGGATATCATACTTTCTTGATTCTTATGTTCTTGACGTGAATCTCCTGAATGTGTGGAATTGAAGAACAAAATATCAACCTGGTTTTGAAATGGATCAAGGACAATGAAGGGCTATGCAATATTTTATTTGGTCTTTTCATCCAGTATCCTATTTATAAGCTTGTAAAAAGTCTTTTTGATGATGGAAATGCTGCTATGTGTCAGGTTTCAGGAAAGTAAATTTGTTTTGGTTTCATTAGAAGAGAGCCCTAACCCTTCATCCAACCTTCAAGGTAACCCTTTCCCTGTGATGACACTAGTGGAATATGTACCAGAACACGGCGGTTCCGTCCGCGTTAGACGGCGGTTTTGACCGCCGTCCATGGTTGCGTCCTGCAATTGGCGCCACCGATGCACGGCGGTCATAACCGTCTTGTATTGTTCCGGCTAAATTTCCGAGTTTAGAAATCTATCCAAATGTCTATATCCGACTAAGTTTAAGAGTTCAGAAAGTTAGCCGGATTAAACAAAAAAAACTCCGGCCAATTTAGCCTGCGAAATCGTACACGAAATCGTACACGAAATCATGGGTACTTGTGGATCAAATAGATCGTACCCGAAATCCCAAAAACACAAACTATCATCCTAATCTAATGATTTTCAGCCTAAATCATATGAAGAATACGTAAAATTTAAAGTCAACCTTTTGTTAGAAGAAGGAGAATGAGAAGTAGAAAGAGGGGGAGTGGGAGAGGGAGAGGGAGAAGAGGCAGAGGGGAAAAGAAGGAGAAGAAGGAGAAGGGGAGGGAGAGGGAGAAGAAGAAGGAAAGGGAGGGAGAGGGAGAGGGAGAAGAAGAAGAGGGAGAAGGAGAAGAAAAAGAGGGAGAGGGAGAAGGGGAAGATGAAGATGGAGAGGAATAGGGAGAATGAGTGGGAGAAGGAGAAGAAAAAGATGGAGAAGGGGAGGGATAGGCATCCGGCTAAGTTTCCGAAAGTTTCCGAGTTCGGAAACTTAGCCGGAACTCAATAAACGGCGGTTTTTTAAAAGGTAACGTGGAATCGCCGTTTATTGAGTTCCGGCTAAGTTTCCCACCTCGGAAATTTAGCCGGATGCCTTACACGGCGGTTCCCTTATTTTCATGCGAAACCGCCGTCTTTAGGCGCCATGTTCCACCTTGTTTCTACCAGTGTGAAGTCTTATAAAACAAAAAACTTAGCATTATAGTGCCATACACTATGACTTAACTTGAAGGAAGCAAATGTGGGCTAGGATTAAGAAAGCACTCCACTATTAATTTTGTTGTGTGGAGACAATATATATGACATTTTTGTTGTTTTATAAAATATAAATAGCACCTTGTTTTTTCTCCTTCGCGAAATCGGTCTTTTTTTCTTCATCCAAACAACTTGAAAGAGTGGATATTACATGTTAACACGGGAAAAGATTATGGACACATGCTATAAACATTGATGAAAAAGGAATAGAATGAGTGAATAAAAACAGGAAAAGAAAAACGTTTGAACTTACTAGGGTGGAAGGGGAAAATATAACATGGCATTGCAACAAAGCTTCTCTCCCACATGGGTTAGCGTGGTATAAGGAAGTCCTATTTTGAAGGTCCGGATTACACATTGAGATCATTTCACCTTTATAAGTTTTATCAATTCGTATCGAACGGTTGGGTGAAACAGATTATGTTGAAATATAAGTTGGAATAGGATGGATCATAGTCAATTCGTTGAGTTGTCTCAATTCGGGTCGAATCAGTCGGGTAAAATTGATGTTGGGTCAATTATATTTGTTAAGTTGAGTTGGGTCGAGTCTGATTTGGATTAGGATTTTTATCTTTAATTTAATTCAAAATTTTCATTGACAAGATTTTGAGAGTGTTCTCTCTTTTCCATTAAGATAAAATCAAGAGTTCCCCAATCAGACTTACATTTGTTGAGATTAGAAGAAGTTTCTAAAGATCTATCAACCTAAATCTTCTCCGAGAAAGAAGAATCTTCGGAATATAGACATGGTTGACATTGATCCCAAAGAAACCAAATTCAGTGTCATTCTCTGAGTACAAATCAATAATTCTGTCAAACTTCCTTAATAAAGTTTACTCCAAACTAGTGGCAGAAAGAATGAAACCACTCATGACAAAGTTGATCCCACAAGAACAGTCTGCATTTTTGAAGGGTAGAGACATTACAGATAATATTATTCAAATGCAAGAGATGTCTAGACTGTTGTGTAAGAACAAGAGAAATCATAACTTGAGATAGTAAAATTGGATATGCAGAAAGCTTTTGACAGGGTGTCATGGAGTTTTCTCAATTCCATTTTACTACACTTTGGTTTCCATGGATCCTTTGTCAAAATAATAATGCAGCGCATCTCAACAGCTTATTTCTCTGTACTTATAAATGGGGTAGCATCAGGTTTTTTCCCTCCACTAGGGGAATAAAACAAGATGACCATGTGTCACCTTTCTTATACATTCTAATTACTGAGACTTTCACTAGAGCACTTAAGAAACTAGTGAGTATACAATACATAGAGGCAGGGGTGGAGTCAGGCACGGTTCAAAGGGTGGCAACTGCCACCCTGGAAAAAAAAATCAGTTTATAGGATTAAATTTTGAAAAGTATATATATTACTCCATTATTTCTTAAAAATTATTATAGTGCCCATAAAATTTCTAATAATTTTCACTAATTCAAATCTTATAAATTAAAAAAATCCAAAATATGAAACACAAATTATCTATCCCTACCCTGTTATATCTTATTTTTTACAAGAATTATTGTAAGTGTGCAAAAAAGAATTGAGTTATTGTAAGTATGCGAGAAAAAAAAATTGACGTAAATTGCCACCCCACTCGTGAAATCCTGGTTACGCCAAAGGGGTTCACTATGCCTAGAGGGGTAGAAATAGTGACACACCTCATGTATGTTGGTGACACTGTCTTATTTGTCAACTCAAAGCAGAGGAAGATGAGAAGAATAAAGGCATTGCTAGAGGCCTATGGGTGTACATCTGGTCAGAAAGTTAATTTCTCCAAGTCAGAGTTCTATACCCATCCAGAGACCACAATGCACAAACTCAGAGTCATAAAAACAACACTTGGAATGACCAGAGGCAGGATGCCTTATATCTTGGAATCCCTGTCTTCAGTGGCAGAAATAAGGTTAAATACTACCAGCCACTCATTGAGAGAATGGAAAAGGCCACAAAAAACTGGAAAAATGTGCAGGAAGGATGATACTTATAAATCATGTGCTGCTGGCTATACCCGTGCACTATTTTTCTGTTCTACAGCCTCCCAAAGGTGTTATCAAAAACATGGACAGGATTGCCATTAGGTTCTACTGGGGAGAATCCAACTATGGACAAAGAAAAATATGGAGGAAATGGCAAAGGATAGCACTACCTAAAATGGAAAATGGATTGGGATTCAGAGATTTGACTGCATTTGTGGAGGCTTTCTCATGCAAAATTTGGTGGAAACTTCAGAAAAATGATACTACATGGTCAAAATATATTTGGTCACTGCCAAATACATACATAAACTCTCACACATGGCAAAGAATCTGCTCAGTGACACAACACTCTAATGCAAACTCATTGTTCTATCATGGTAGTGGGAGTTGCTCTTTTTGGGATGCAAAATGGACAGGAAAAGGGGTATTGTGCTACCATTGGCCAGAGAATAGGATTATACCCTTCCAAGACATCACCCTTGCTGAGTTCTTATGGGAAAAAATCCAAAATATAACATTACTTGCTCCTTTTTTACCATCTGATATTTAATCTTTGTTGCAGGAAGCACAGATCCAGTCCACACATGCAGACAAGCTGATCTTGAAACCATACAAAATGGAGAATTCTCAGTCAAAAGTGCCTACAACAGTTTCAGAAGGAGGGGGGAAGATGTTTGCATTTTAAAACAGGTATGGAAAAAGCCCATCCCTTCAAAAATATCAACTTTGATATTGAGAATCAGAAACAATCTAGTTCCCTTTGATGATAATTTAATCAAGTTTGGTTTTAATATACCATCAAAGTGTCCATTATGCTGCAACCGAAATAACATAGAACATTTTTTCAATGCATGTGGTCCTAATCTGGAAATTTGGAATTTTATACACATATTGTTAGCCATTAGAGTCAATGTATTTAGGACATTTAATCAGAGAATGAAAATTTATTTATCATATGTGGGTTTAACAAAGGTTCATACTACAGTCATTAGGATCACAACAATGGTAGTTCTCTGGACTCTATGGACCAGGAGAAATAAGCTTATATATGACGATAAAATTTTTAGCTCTTTGACAATTTGCCAACAAATCATTAGACAGGTTGCACAAATATTCACTACATCTCTATTAATTGGTAATCCTGTCGGGAATCACTTCATTGTTGAGATTGGTTTGGCCCCATTCATTAGCAGAAAAAGGCCTAGACCAATCAATATCATCATGTGGAAACCTGACAAGGGATTTAAAATTAATGTGGAAGCATGTTTTAGATCTGATGGCAATATTGGCATTGGAATTATTGTTAGGAATAAGTGTGGAGAAGTTGTGCTACTGTCTATGATACATAATGTGTGCTCCTCTTCCGCTCATGCTAAGATAACTGCTATAAAATATGGATATTATAAAGGAACAGAAATGGACCTGGATGAAGTTCATGTAGAGTCAGATTGTATGATGGCTGTCAAAGGGATCCAGAACACAAACTCCATTAATTGGAAATTTTACACACACTGCTTTGAACTTAACAAAATTATTGTTGTACATCCACTCACACACAATGAGAGAGAGTAATTATGCAGCCAATTATATTGCCAATATGTGTATTGAGCACCAGTTATCTCATGAGTTGATACTCAGTATGGCTCCTAGTAAAGTTTAGAGCTATAATCCAGCTTGATAAAATTGTTATTCCTAATCTCATATTTTATTTGCATCAAAATTAGCAAGAATGTTGGTACTGCTTCTTTTTTTCCACTTTTCAGGTTGGAGGATGGGAGCATTACAGCAGCGCAAACAAGTGTGGTGATGGAAGGAATCTAATCAAGCATGTTCACAGATAGCACAAAGGCTCAGGAATCAGAAACATCAACTGATTATGCTAACAAATAGTTTTGTATATACAAGCAGATAACTATGGAATTTTTCTCCACTCCAAAACATTCGGGTGGCAGAGTTGTGCTTCGATTTTTGTTGACTCGATCACTAAATTGCTCCTCGGTCGAGTTTTTGAATGGGAAAAATCTAATCATTAAGTTTGCTTGAAATGAATAACTAGATATATTCATTATTTTTTGGAAGTTTAGATGCTTCAACATCTTAGGCTATCTCTTGTAAAACTACTATGGCTTTTGCCAATTTATTTATGGTATGGGGTGCCAATTAATCCCCCACCAATGGTGGTTTAAATTTTATTTTTTAAAAGAACTAAATCTTCTCCATACTTGTGGCGGTAACACTAAAATATAATACGTGCAAGCATTAAAATGGAAAATAAACATAATAATAATAACATAAGAATTTTTGTACATACATGAAAAGAATTGGATTCATGCAAAACAAGTAAAAAAATTGTACACGCATATGAAAACACATACTACATATCTACGAAAGGAATTTCAAACAAAAAAATCAAGATAAGTTTTAAAATAAGACATATATTTATCAAAAGATTCTTTTGATAGCTCAATTAAGAACTAGTTTCAAATTTTCAATAACTAGTTTATAATTTGTGGTTCTTCAAAATAAAAAACCAATAACTATTGTTTACTTTACATGACAAATATAATTGATCCAAAATATCATTGTCCCGAACTTACCTGTCACAACCCGATAAATTGATTTTGACTTGTCCTAACCCAAATGTGACTGATCGACCCGAATTGACACCACTACGTACAATAATTATTCATAGTTGATAAGTACATGGTTATTACCCGAGACTAATAATAAGCCCGGAATAATTATCCAGGCTACAAGTCAGCATGCCTTAGTCCGAATATATGGCCATTGGGCTTATGCGTTCTTTTGGTCCATTCCTTAAATGGCCAAAGTCCATTATGACTTATGAGTGATATATTCAGATAAGATCAAATATGATATTTTAGGAAAGTAATTATGGTCAAATTATTAACCCGATAATCATGTCAATCACCGCCATGCTTTTAGGAGCAGTTACCACGATCAAATGTGAGCTAAACACTATAAATAGAGGCTTGGCAGACCTCAAGAAGGATTCAAACTCTAAACTATCACGCTTCATATGTATGCTTATCACAAAAGAGTTTTACTGACCTAAGCATCGGAGTTTCTACCCCTTAGCACCTCTGGGGCTTTGTTTTGCAGGTCTGATCGTGAAGTTACCAGATAAAGATGTGTAGAAAAGGACGTCAATGACTTTGGCACGGTGGGACACTCATTACGTTCTTTAATATGTGCAGTCATGTCAGGCCAAAACAATAGCGTCCGTAGAAGCAAACGTTTTCGACAGCCTGCTGTCAACACTTTTGAGAAGAATCCCTATCAACGTCCTCGATATAGAAATTATCATGGATCTCTAACAGGACCGAATCATACTAGCTTTTTAGCTTGTATTTGGGTAGGATTCGGTGCCTTTAATAATAAGCATTTGTGTGGTTTTATAGCCTTGTTACTAAAAAACGGTTCTAGTGGTCGTTTCCACTACTTTTGTCTTGAATTATTTTTAGGTACTTTTCGAAAGTTTGCTTGGAAAGGATGCACAAGAAGAGAATGTGAAAAAGAAGAATGAGCTCCAAGAATAGCACAAGTAATGGAGGAGAAAAGCCGCTCGAGCCAAGAAGAGAAGAAGAAGCCAAAGAGAGCAAAAAGGGAACCGGGCGCGACTGGCCGCGTTTCTCGCGCGACTGGCTGAGCTAGACAGACCTGCATGCGACTGCCTATGCTCGGATGCATTTTCGCACGAGTGGCCCCGCACGCTGAGCTGCGATCCCGCGCACCCGCGCATGCCGTGTGTGTCGCGCCTGACCGCATTTCCGCGCCACTGACCGCTGTCACCACCCCAAATTCTTTTTTCTCTGGCTATATAAGGAGCCTTATTACATGTAATAGATCATCTTCCATTCATTCTGAACATCCAAAGCTTTTGTTTTTCTCTCTTTTTATTTCTAGATCTAGAATTTCATGTCTTCCAAACTTGAATCTTTTCCTTTAATTATGAGGTTTCTAGGCTAAACATCTATTAGTAGGGGTTGATGTAGATCTAATTTCTATTGATGTGAGACTTTAATTCGTCATCTTTATATTCTCTCTCCTCTCTTGTTCATCCATGAGTTACCTCTTCCATGTTTATGTGATTTGCCATGAGTATATATGTTTTCTTGTGTAGATCTATGTACTCCTCTAGTTTCTTGATGGTATTTCTCTTACCTGATCAAGAGATATATGTAGAAGTCTAACTTATATAGAGTGTCTAGATGTATGGGTAATTTGGTATGCTCGGATTGACAACCCGGGTTGGAATATGCGTCGTATATCCATTCTAGAGCAAGTAACCTTATGTTTAATTCATAAATTTGGAACTCTAGGTAAGGATGAACATGCTATAATGAATGCTCCCTTAGGTTAGGAAATTTAGATAGTCCCATAATCTCATCCATCTATATAAATAATCCTGGATGCGTTTATATGGTTATCAACCGATGAGAGCGTTGTGATATGTGTTTCCCTCCAACACTACATTAGTGGTGATAAAGAGTCGAAAGCTCAAAAGTTTGTCGATGTTCTCAATAACTAAGAGAGGAGATGATGATGAATTTATTTGTAAGGTCGATGATCGTAGGTAGAGTAAGGTCGTAAGTCAATCCCGCTCCATATGTGCTATTATAAGATTCTTGTTAGACATCTAGTTGTTATTTGCTCTCTTATTTGTTACATGACTACTTGGTTCACTATCACACACACAAACCCCCTTGTTTACCTAAAATAGAGACTAGACTAAACTAGAGTGCAACTAAGCCGGGAGTCAATATCATGGTATCTACTCAACATACAGTCCCTTCTCCTGGAGTAAATGAAATAGCCAGATATGACCCTACGCTTCTAGTCAAATTCGGGGAGGAATGAATTCGGGGATACGCATTGGTGGAGTAAATCAAGGGACTCGATATAGAGGAGTGCACCCTGGTACCCTACCTGGAGGAATATACCCGGGAGCTCAAGGCGGGAACATAAACCATACTGTTCAGCCCAAGGGAATAAACTAGGGCGTCAACCCAAATGGGCAAAACTTGGAGGTAAACAATCAAAACTTTGGAACCCAAAACCATGGAATACAACAACCACCACAAAGGCCACTTGCTGCTACCAAAAGGCACCAATAGAGGATTCAGTACAGTCTTGACATGCTGAGGTAATAACAAACATGCAAGCACTAGAACAAGAGCATTGGAATAATGGGGCCTAATACATATCAACGGGGATATCCTCAATACACTCAATATCCTGTGAACACCAATACACGGGATCAGGATGAGAATTATGGAGTTAGATAGTGATGTGTATTTTCTTGGTAATACGTTGTTGCAGCGGAATATATATAAATTGCTTTTGAGATATGAAAATCGCTTAAACAGCTGTCAGCTAATTAACTAGAAACCACGAACACCTGTCATGGGTGACTCAACTGAATCTTGAAATTGAATAACTGTCAATTAATCCGGAAAACCTCTTTTTTCTTTAAAATAAATCTCTCCCCAAAATTACAAGGCATAGGCTTATATTTATAACCTCAAATAAAATCACAATCCTAACATTAATCTGGAAATAATAAATCTAATTCTATAACTATTATGGAAAATAAATAAAATCTTACTAGAATTAAAACACATTTTTATAGGAAAATTCTTGGTAAGATAATAATTCATAATTAACCTAACTTTCCATTTATACTCGTATCATACTCCTCTTCTTCGAAAAGTTTTGTCCTCAATTCTTGGTATTCTTCAAAAAGCAGTATGTGTAAGTGCAAACCATCTTGTCTTGAACGTTAGGTCCATCTCCATCACGAGGTTCAATCCCCATTGCAAATTCTGTTGATGTATACACCTCATGTGACTTCCTGACATGATTATTCATCCCACTTATCATCACTGTGTCAATAAACTTTGATCTGGAAAATTTATCCTCTGATTTTTTTCGAAAAACTCATCTGTATGCAACCGCTCTTCCTTGTAGAATTCTTTTTCAACATTGATGATGATTTCATCGTCATTGTCAAGTTCAACATCCTCAAGAATTCGAACTGTCATCTTCTCAGGTTCATCTTTATCTCTAAAAGGATCAACTTCTTTCTCAACACTTTCATATTGAGATCAGCAACTACAAAATGAACCAATTCTCCATCTCCATCCTCCAAACCAATATTAAATATTTCTATGTCACCATCATCGAGATCTTGTTTTTTATTCTCAACGTCGAATGTTGGTATTGTAGAAGAATTCTGAATGTCATGTGTACCCGCACCAAATAGTAATGTTTGATTTTGAGAATTGTAATCATAAACTGAAGGTTCAGAATTGATCTCGATATCATTGATACTGTCGGTTTTAGTATCAAGTATTGCCATGTCACTTCCATCAAGATCTTCTTCTTTAATCTCATCATGAACATTAAGGACTATAGGACATGAGTACATAATACTCTCGGTTTCCATCAGAGGAGTAGAATAATCATTAATATTGTCGACTTCGGTTAGAGAAGTAGAATTATCCTCTTCACCATCCTCGACGATATCTTCAACATTAGCATCAACCCAACCATCAACATCATTCTTCGCCTCAAATTGCTCGTTACTCGCCACAAGTTCAACCACAGACAAAGACCCTTGTTTTAACATATCGGTAGAAGGTAAGAATAGTTGATCAATATGTTTCTTCAACTTAATCCACGGGTTGATTTCTGATTTTCCCTGAAACCTTCGCTTTAATTCCAAAATTTCATACCAGAAGGATGCACGCGCTATGAGTTTTTGTATAGCAATCCTGCACCTCGTGCGATCATCATACTCTTTAAAGTAAAAAATTCTCTCACATCGCTCGATCCATTCCAGATAGCTTTCTTGGTTTACTTTTTCTCCAAACTCCGGGATATCCAACTTAAAACCCTGCCTCACGAATTCTGACACAAGCACCATCTTTTTCTCCAACGAAACCATACGTTCTTCCATCATACTCTCCATGACCGTACACAAACTAGAATTTGTGAAAACCTTGCTCCTGATGCCACTTTGATGCGTATTCTACGCAAAGACACTTGATGTAACCGAAACAACGTAAACAAACGAATTGGGTTGGTAACTAGCTAACAACTGAAGCTAAATTTATACTCGTATCAGATAGGCTTCTGGGACCACAGGAGCAGGATGCCTGTTCCCCGTCTTTACGACACATGCTGGAAATCCGTGACGATAATACAAAAAGATCCCGGATCATCTGTCAACATACGACGGGACAACGGACCCTTTGGAATTCCTAATGATTTTCTTCGACACTATGTTGGCCCGGGATTTCCGAGAGTTTATTCTCTTATGGATGTTTTGGGAAGTTTCTACTCTCATCTCTTTTTCAAAAGAATAAGTCCACTCGTTCCATGAGTGATCTAATGGGGGTTTTACCAAAACCCATGGAAGAGGGTGAGACACTCTATCACCTTTTCATGGATTTAGCTCTGGATTGCATCAATCGAGCAGATTATCTGATTTCATCAGTTCAGACAGAATAACAATGATTACAAACTCTACCACAAACTCGGGTCTAAGAAGCCTACTTTAGCAATTGCAAGAAATTGTTGAGAAGTATACTTCTAATGAGGGGTACATGAAATGAAAGAAATAGGTGATTCTAAGCCTCATGAATTTTTGAATCCAAAGTTTAAAGTTCAAAAGGTAGAAATGAGAGAATTTCCAACCAAACCTGCCTAAACATAATATATTTAAACAAACTGCAATACTTAATGTTCACGTGCATCTTTTATAAAAATGTGTCACGTGTAAATTTATTTATCCCTTCCTTCAAATATCAATTTACTATTCATGGATTTGATAATACATCTTATATTAGTCTTGTAATAGACCGTCTATATTATAGCAATAATATAGACAGCCTATTTCTGTAATTAAAATAGGAAGCGGCCCCCATCCTGCAAATTACTTTTGGGCAGGTCCTTTATATGCAATTTCCGAAACCTAATAAATATATATATATACGTGACCATGCCCTTTTCCCCCAAATTCTGAAACGCGTTTTTCCCCTATCCCCAAATTCTCCAGAGCTGCTGAGACGTCAAAAGAAGCCGAGAAAGGAATTGCCCTTACTCCATCCCACGCCGTGTATTACTATCGGCCCTACCAGGAAACATCTACCTGCACAAGCTCGATCAGGAGCTCTGATCTGCGCTTCAACTCGGCGTTTTCCGATCGTTTTAACTCGTCTTCCGGTCGGCGTTCAATTCGTATTCTGATCGGCTCCGGCTCCTGGTAACTTCTCGTGTCTGATTTGCTGTGGTTTCGATTTCTGTGATGATTTGTATTCCAATTTATGCTCTGATTGCTCTGATAATGTTAGGATCTGCTGTTTCGTTGTTGATCTGTTCTGTGATGTCTATGTATGCTCTGATTGCTGTGATTTCGATTGTTGTGATATTTTTATACTCTGATTGCTGTGATTATGTTAGGATTTGTTGTTTTAGCTGTTAATCTGCTGCTGTGATCTCTATGTGTGCTGTTGGTTGCTTATATATGTATGTGCAGTTGTTTGATGCAAAATAGATGTGTTGTGTGGTTTCTGATTATGCAATTGCCGTGAGGCATCTATATGTGTTGTGTTGGGGTGCTTATATATATGTGTGTGCAGTTATTTTATGTGTTGTGTTGTTTGATGCAAATATATGTGTTGTTGATGCAGTTGTTCGGTGTTTAGCTACCTTGCTTTTTTGTGGATTCTGTCTTGTTATGAAATTTTATATTTTTAGCTTGAAAACTAGACGGTTTAATGCGGTTTCTGTCTGCATATGAAATTTTGTGTGTTTAACTTGAAAACTATGCTTCTTAATTTGTTTTGAAACTTGATTATTTATTGTGAAAACTGTGGTGTTTGTAAAAGTTGATTTTTTAATGTGAAAACTGTGGTGGTTGTAAAACTTGATTGTTTAGGTTGAAAACTGTTTTTATTGTGAAAACTTGATTGTTTAGGTTGAAAACTTTGGTGTTTGCGAAACTTGATTATATATTGTAAACACTGTGAAGATTGTGAAAACTTAATTATTTAGGCTGAAAACTAGAGTGATTGTAGAAACTTGATTTTTTAGGCTGAAAACTGTGGTTTTTGTGAAACTTGATTGTTTAAATTGAAAACTGCGATGATTGTGAAAAAATGAATTTTTAGGCTGAATACTTTGGTGAAACTTGACTATACTTAACACGACATTATTTAACCTAAACACCCTAATTTTTATGTACCTAAAATCTGATGTTTATAATATGGAAACTTGTCTTTCTAATCTGAATTCTTTTGTGTTTACAAATGTTTAAAATACAGAAATTATATTAACTGATTTGAGTACATATTCTTTGCGTGAACAGTGCCGTGAATATGGCGCATGAACAGTGACGTGAACAGTGCGAGTGAACAGTACCGTGAATAGTACCGTGAATAGTGCGCGTGAACAGTGCCGTGAATAGTATTTTTCCAAAATTTTGCAAATAAAGACACATTTCCTTCCATATTGTAATTTAGTCCCTGGTCTATATTATGTTATAATATAGACGGTCACTCCAGAGACCAACTCATACATCTTAGTATTTCATATATTAAATTAAATACTTAAAAACTCTTTAATACTGATAATTTATGATTCAGTAGGGAAATATATTTATTAATTTTATTAGAGAGCGTGGGATCATGGCGATAGCGGTAATGCGCAAATTGTTAGGTAAGTTCCAACTCTAAATTTTTAAAGAATGTCAGCATTTTAATCTGGACGAAAACTTTAATATGTGATGAAATTCAGTTCAATTTTAAATACTACAGAATAATATGACTTTAAATTATGCCATATCAACATGACCGTCTTAAATAATCAGAAGTACTAGTTCCAGTTTGGCTTTCCAGCTAACCCGACACTTTATAAACTAACCTACCCGACACTAGCACTTCAACGAGCGCCGGGTACGCGCGGGAGCTCCTCCTCACGCGCAGGTCTCCGGCTCCACGCGCTGCCGCCGCCTACCGCCAAGTTTCGTTGAGGTTCTTGCTTGATTGAGTGGTTGCCTATTTCTATTTTTTATACTACTTTTCCGTTTTTTTAGAGTTTTTAGCTTTAAATAAAAGGGAATGTTTTTTTGAATGTGCTTGAATGAATGTTTTTGATAGAGTATTGGAAGGGTTTTGTTATTTTCCAACTTAGTTTAGCCAACCGGTCCTTTTTGCTTGGTCAAACTATGTTGGTTTTCGATCTGATTCATGAGATAGATAGGAGAACTCCGAATCGAGACAGTTTAAATACTTACTCTCTGGCGTCTTTGTTTGATTCAAATTTGTAGACTGTACAAATGGGTGTTACCAATTGATTCATCTATTCCGTACTAGTTAGACAGCTTAACGACACTTTGACTCTGTGGAATCAATTTAGAATGTCTCTTATAGGCCGTGGTAGGGCCATAGGTCATGGGAGAGGGCATATCAGTTTCATTGAGACAGACTGGGAAGAGATTACAAATTTAATTTGTCCTCCGTACTGTTGTTAGTATGCAGTTAGCTAGTTACATCTGAACTAGTCAGTAGCTCTATTAACTGCGACTAGTGTTGTCAGTTCTAATCCGAACCGAATAAACCGACCGAACCGAATGATATCAAACCGATCCGAACCGAATTCAACCTGAGAAAAATTATCTTAGACCGAAACCGACCCGAACCGAATTAACCTGAATATCGATCTGATCCGAGAATCTTGATCTGGGCCCGACCGATAACCGAATTTGCTCGCACTGAACCCGATTTGAACCGAACCAAAATCAATCGAAACCAAACCAAAATCCTTAATAGTAAGTCAAATAAGGATTGATCTTTGATTAGATAAAATTCATTTTAGTTGATGTCTATAAAAAGTCATATAAGGGATTGATTTAGCTAGTACTTGTAGAAAATTAAGTAAAGTTAGTCTATATGCATATTTAAACCACCAACAATTCAAAATTAATATCATCCAACTCATTTAACCTCGGACCCGAATGATACCGATCAATATATGATAGAAATCTAAATGATCTGAACCCGAATTGATCCGATTAAACTTGAACCGATAGTAACCCGACCCGAACCGATACTAACTGAAAAAAGAAAATTTTACCGACTCAACCGAACCATTTTGATTCGAAACCGATTCAGCCAAACCGAAACCAACCGAACCGCCACTAACTGCGACTATTATCTTATATCCCTTGTAGATGTTCGATATGCTATTACCGACATAAGAGAGAGGAAATGCATTGTATTTTACATTTTTTCCCCTGTACTCTTCACCTCTCCTTCATTGAGATGTTTTAATAAGGTTTGGGGAGTACAATAAACATCTCTACCACTTGGCAGTTTTACCATTAAAAGAAAAGGAAAAAAAGACAAGACGTGCTAACACATGGCCTGAACTCTTAACTCTCAAATGCTGACAGAGGCGGACCATTGGGGGTCTGAAAGGGACCGGGCCCACCTCATGATTTTGTTAAGAAATAGCATATATATACTATTCTGTCCCTATTAAATAGTATTTTGTAAGAAAATTAATTTGTGATCCCTTTTATTTAAAGCAACGTGTGTATATATAAGGAGAGTAGAAAAGTTTACTAAAATTAGACTTCTAATAGAAGTAGTGGATCATCAATAGGCCACACATTTTATTAATTTATTTTTAGTATTTTGTTTTTTTTTATTAATAATTCTTATAAGATATCACATTAGTAAATTCCTTTTGAAAGAATATTAGTAATATTTTTTTAATTCTATACCATATCATCAGTAATAAGACATATTTATATGTATTCTTCTTTTATCTTTAAATAAATTATTTTACTATACCATTATTTTATAATTTCATTAGTTTTTTCGAATTCAATTTTTTTTGATAAGTCCGGCCCCCTTGCAGGTGTGATTTCGGATCCGCCCTGAATGCTGATAATTAAATAAAACTTACATGTCAATTGTTTAGGACAGTAATTACAGCTTCTAAAGACCAGTTTTAACCGTGCTTAATATAAAATTAGGTGTTTGCTATATGAAGGTCCTGTTTGCTTTTGCAGGTCCAAAGAAAGTGGGAAAATACCGTAATTACTCTTCATTTGTTTATTAATTTTTATAAATATATTTCTAAAACCCTAACCCTAAATGCATAAATCCGTCTATGTAATGATTGAACACGCGTCCAAATTATAAATTACTTTTCGTAAATTATAGTAAAAAATTAAGAGGGACATTATTGTCATTTCTGATTTAATTTGAACTTGCAGAAGTAAAGTGGATATGCATTTAGAACCACCCTAAAGTTACGAGAGTGCGTGGAGAAACTAGTTCACTACATTACAGTCCTAATTACATATTTGGAGTCGGACGCATGAGACAAAGCGATTGGCGTTATGAACTTAAATGCTCGCAAGGATGGCGGCACATGCAGAAGCAATAAATGAATTCAATATCTAGGGGAGTACCACCATTGACCAGCAAGCATGTATCATAATGTAATATAACTCAGTTTGGACTTGCATGACACCACCACCATGTGTGTTTTTTTATAGCTGCTGAAGTGCAATCCCAAGTTCCACGGCTCTTGTCTTTTTCTGTAATCTGCCTTCAGTTCAAACCTTAGAAAAGCTTACATTAAACAACAGTTTGCATGATATAGAACTTCAAGAGATCAATATGGGTATCCCATTCATGCAAGTCGCTCAAATTTAATGTGGTGTATTACTATTAAATTGATTTGATTTATGGGTAAAACCATGGCGTACATCCAAAAACTAGTGTTTCCATGATTCTGAGTATGGGAATGCAATAATTGGTGTGCCTTACTATCTCTCTCATCATTTGGGTGAGGAAATTGGGAAAATGTTTAAAAGGAATTTACATGTTTGCTAGAATTTATTTTTCACTAAAATAAACTGAACAAAACTGGAAAAATTAAAAAGAAATACTGAACTGAACTGAAAAGAAATAAAAAATATGTTGAACTGAACTTGAAAAAATAAAAAAAAATAGTGAACTGAACTGAAAAAAATACAAAAATACTGAACTAAACTGAAAAAAATACAAAAATACTGAATTGAACTGAAAAAATATAAAAATACTGAGAGCTGAATTGAGCAAATTAAAAAATACTGAACAGGACTGAATTGAACTGAGAAAATATAAATATACTGAACTGAACTGAAAAAATTTAACATATATATTAAACTGAACTGAACTGAAAAAGTTAGATATATTTATTTGAGTTGAACTGAAAAAATGTAAATATAGTTAAAAATTCATTATTGACAAATAAAATGGATGGAATCGTACTGAATTAAATAGAAATTGAACGGAATAAAGTATAATGTATTGAAATAATGACTAAATTCAACCATATTTTATCAAATCACATTTATTTATAACTAAATTGAATTAAAATGAAGTAAACATTGAAGACAATAATAGTATGACTATATTAAACTGAAATTGATCAATTTACATATGTACATGATTGAAATATTAAGATGTATGATAACCACTAGCGTACGAAAATTACGAAAACTGAACTGAAACAATAAAAATATTAAACTGAATTGAATAAATAAAAACATAATGAACTGAATTGAAAAAAATTAAAAAATTTGAACTAAACTGAAAAAGTAAAAATAAATACTGAACTGAACTGAAACGTTTTACAGAAAAGGTCCGACAAACATGCCCTCAAACTCAGAGTTTCTTGAAAGAAATAAAACGAGAATAAGGTTTTGGAGGAGTAGAAAATTATTCTTGTGCTAATGTCACGAGTTATATATATGCTTTGGAGATCTGATCAAGGACAAATGTACGTAGTCCAATTTGCTGAAATTTGTCTGAGTGTTTGTGACTCGAAGGATTTCAGTCTAGATGATTGGATTATCAGTTTGTCTTCTGATTTGTGACATATATATGACAAGTAATCTGTTTATGCTTATGTCTTGAATAGTTAACCCTCTTTTTATTTGATTCTTGCGTGTGATGTTCGTAGTGGATCGTAATCCTTTGTATAATGTTGGGTATAAACAAGGTAATTGTGATGTATCTGAATATCGATAAAGTCACGTAAATACTCTCCGTTTCTTTAAGAATACTTCAACCATATTAGCCCGGGTTATACGAATTCCCTCACGGGATAAAACTATCGAACCTTCTTGAATCTAGGCTTGAAACAAGAAGAAACATCTGAGTATTTATATTTTTGGATAGTAAACATTACTATTTTGTATTCGGTGTGTTTCCATGCAGCAAAACATGTGTATTTTTAGGGAAAATCAATCAGTTTCAGACCACACCCGTACAGATAAGGATGAAGCAACTGCATGTAACCACAGAACACACAAAGATACAACTGCAGATAACTACATAACATACTAGGCAATTGCACAACATAACGCTCCAATCCATAACCGATGAAATAACTGAGTTAACTGCAGGCGTACGTATCCATGCCATACAACCGGTGGGGTTAACTGCATGCATCCAATCCAATCCAATCAGGATTGAAGTAATTGCATGCATACGTACGCACCCATCAGATATGACACCAAATTAGTAACCAATTACGTAACACAAACATCCAACACCAGTTTGGCAACTAATTACGTAACACAAACATACCAAGTGTTGATTGATATACGTATACATTTCTGCATTAGTATCAATGAAATACTTCATTCCAGATTATTCATATCAAAATGATCATTTTAGAATTATGAGCTCGTGGATGGGTTTATACAAGTGTGCACTCCACACCACCAAAACTTGTTATAACGTCCCGAACTCACTGATACTCAAATCTAATTATACTTAAATAATTGTGTTTCATTAAACACCAACAATCCTCCCCCATTTAAGTATAATTCTTGATTCGGAAAAACAACAATCCCTCAAAACAAAACAAGTGCATGGATGAAAATGTCTTAAAGGATTGAATTTTCATCTTAGTGAATTACACATTTCAAATGTTCGAGAATATCGATGTCTAAAAGATTGAACCCTTCAACCCATTTGAACACTTGAAGATAAATCACACAAGTTCAAAACAGCTCAAATGTAAACTGACACTATTAAAGCCATGTGTCCCAATCCATTCATGAGTGCATACAAAGTCAAGTCTTAACTTTTTGAAGCGGCTACACTTCGCACTTCATACATGTGAATCCTCTTATCAGACACATGCGTATGTACTTTGTCAAAAGACTCATTAAGAAGTTAAACTTCAATCTCCGGTCTTACACACATGTTCAAACATATACCTTTCAAGATATAATATTATATGTTTCAATCCTAAACCATGGGCCTTCCACATTGAATTTGACTCTGGCGTTGTACTAGAGCGAAATTGGGTATACCACCATCAAAGATTTAAATAAGTTTAAACATCCCGATAACCGACTTTTAAAAGTCCCTAGCTAAACCACTTCGTCAAGTGGTCTGCTAAATTGTATCAAACTTTTATAACAATCCAAGTCTCTAACTTAACCTTAGACTTGTCATTCTCACACCTTTAGATATTTACCTCTATGTTCAAAATCACAAATGACTTCCGTCTTATCTTTAGACTTAACATTTGTTATGCGCAAATCACAAGAGACGTGGGTTCTTTTATTCTCAAGATGAACTTGAAATCCTTTCATAAGCACGGAACATTGTCGAATAAAATCAACAAAAGAATCTATCTATTTCTAAATTTTCTTGAAGTACAAAACAATTCACAAGATCAAAGGCTATTCAAACCTTTTATATCTCAACAAAAATGTAGATTTTTCCTCTAAATCATAATTTTGTTCCCAAGAATTTTATGGATGGTTGAAATCATTATTCTTTTCCAAATCAACTATTCTTATTTTCCACGATATACATTGATAATGACAAGTATTTTACTTGCACAAACTATTAGGGTCAAATAGCGTGTCATCCCAAAATAAGCAATTTCCACATAATTTATCATCACATAATAATGGCACTAACATCAACACATTTACCGTGTACATGATGAATTAAGCCATGATATCATGGAATAAGTTTACCAATTTAAAACATTGTCTTTTCATTAAATCACTATTTATGAATAAAATAGTTCCAAGTTTAATTGGCAAACATATTAGTTCATTTTACGCACAACAATTTCTTTATTGCTTTAATCAGGTAAAATTTCATACATGCACAAATTATAAATGATATGAAAACATTTTCATAATTTTCTTGCACATGTATTCCATACAAAATAAATCATGATGTACTGTCACTTATAAAAACTAGGAAAGACTCCCAGAAATGGTGTAATAAGAGTTGAAATTCCTAGTTAGGGCATAAAACTTTTAATATTCCTACTAAGGGCATTGATTTAATATTAGGACAAATTTACCCCTTTTAATATTTTTCTAAATTTTGTTTTAATTGATTTTATCATGTAAATTATCATGTATAATAATTTTAGCATGGAAATTTTATCATTTAAATTATCAAAAATTATCAAAAATAAGAATTATCATGGAAATTTTATCATGGAAATTATCAACAATAATAATTTTACAACTAACAATAATATAAAAATATAACATTATCATGTATACTTACATTATATATTAATTAAATTTTGAAAATTTACAAGATAAAATATCCATGATAAAATTTTTATACATGACTAGCTAAATCCGATCGGGCGTTGCGCAATTTATTTGAAACCATTCAATTATATTTTGTGATTGACGTACATTTCGTTTAAAAAAATGTGAATGGTATATTTAAACATATTTTAATGTGTTGTCGTAAAAAAAACTGTTAATTTTCTTTTTAACCTATTGAAGACTTCTACGGTATACAGACTTCAACTATAAATTCTAAGAGAGAGGAGGGAGGAGTTTTAACCTATTATAATTTTTGAGTAAAACATTTAATCAAAAAATTTGTCAATAATTTTAACTTTTTATCCTTATGTAAAATTTTAACTTCTTATATAAATTCTTGTTTTGTGTCATGTATTTTAAACACTTTTGAATTTTAAATTAATACAAATCTTGAATTTGATAATGGTGTATAAGAGTAAGGTCTTGGTTTCTTAATTTAAGTTTTATGTAAATCAATTCAGTTTATTTTTATTTATTTTATAAAGTATATTAAATCTTTTCGATTTAGTTCAGTTTAAATTTATTTCACTTTGTTCAATCAAATATATTTTAGTTTTTTTAAATTTAGTAAGAAATAATAACAAAATAACACGACATAAATAGATTTGATCAGATAGAGAAATATAATCAAATGCAATACATTAAAAATAATTTTATCTATCCTTACCTAATATCAAATCCTCTGAAAATATAAGTTTAGCATACGAAAGTTATTCAAGTTCTAAAAATCTCGTATAAAAAATTAGCATGTAATTATAGATCCATAATTAATAAATTTGGTTTAATCATAGATAGTTAACTTATTTAATGGAAAGAATATCTATACTACTCTTTAAAAGAGGATGAATCCGATTTTTCTCAGAATTTTAAATTATTTTTTGAGGGCCTAAAAAATTAAACGTCATACTATCTTTTCTATTCTACTACGTTTATTTACTCACTGTATCGTGTTTTCAGTAATTTCATATCCAACTCTTCTTCCCATTTAATTACCTAATTAAGATCTCCCTGAAACTTCCAAATATTTACCCCTCTTTAATTCTTTTTCTGAATCGTGTCTTTTCCTATAAATAATCATCTTTCCTGTTGCTTTTATTACACAATAAACTCAATAACCGTATCATTGGATCACCGACTCCCTCCTGCCTTTGCTGATCTTCATTTCTTGCTTTTAATAATTCATTAATCCCTCCTTTTTCAATGCCATTGATTCTTCATCAGTTTGTCTGCTCTTATTTCCGTATTTAAACTCAGCAAAAGTGGAGACTAACAAGATCGGGTGGAGTTTTAGCATGGCTTTTCACATTTTGATTCTACGGCCGGGGATCAGTTTAGATCAAGAAACTATTCCTCACTAATTTAGTTTAGTGATGCTTTTCTCTTTGTCCAGTTGAAGACCAATTTCAACCCAGTTTTTGGCAATTTTCTCGTGATATATATTTACTAGTATATAGCTCAATATTGTTGAACAATTATCTCTATCTTTCTCCATGAATGTGTAGTTAGTTTTATAGTATTTCAATGATTTCCTTTTTTTATTTTAGTGTCTTGAAGACTGAATTTATTTTTTTTATTTTTTTTGCAGAAAACTCCTCTTAATCTTAATCGTGACGGAAGTCATGTAAAAATTATGTGAAGAAAATACTTTTTATGTAATGACGGTTAATCACATTTGTGACAAGAAGGTTAGCAATGCATATATTACTGTTTTCAAAGGATCTATATATATGGGGATACATTTTTTTTATCCCAATGATGATACACTTTAAATCATCTGTAATTCAAAGTCTTTTTGAAAAGTATCCGTTGTTACAAATAAATAATGAGTGTTGTTTATTGTGATCCACTCACACTTTATTTTATCTTATTCATCTGGATTAGTGATTGTATTTTTTTGTAACGGTAAAACTTAATTTTAAACCTGATTCGTAATATTCCTTAAAATAAAAATTATAGTTAATCATGCTCGAAAATTCTTTATTATTTTTAACGGTAATTCATGCGCTATTTTTTTTTATAACTTGCAAATATTTATTAAAAATTTAATTTAATTTAATTTTAAAACCTGCATCGTAATGTTTCCTGAAATAAAAACTGCAGTTAATGATCTTGACAAATTAGTTGTCATTTTGTAACGGACTAACGGTATAACTTAATTCATGCTCATAAATTCTTTATTATTTTTGTAACGGTAATTCATGCACTATTTCTTCTTTATAGTTTGCAATTATTTCATTAAAAATTATTCAAAATTAATTTTTAAAACATGCACCATAAGGTTTCTGAAATAAGAATTACACTTAATGATCGTGACAAATTAGTTGTTATTTTGTAACGGTAAAACTTAATTTTAAAACATGCATCGTAACGTTCCCTTAAATAATTTTAATGAATTTTTTGTTATTTTCGTAACAGTAATTAATGCATGTTTTCATTGATTGGGGAGCTCCATCGATCAGCTAATTTTTGTTGAACTAATTTGAAAATTAATGAAATAGATTATGTTGAATACAAATGAAATAGATGTATTAAAAATTCTAAAATTACAGTTAAATTACATGAATTCGGAACTGAATTAATAATATCTATAACTCTATTTAAAATAAAATGTTTCAATCTGATGTGTCACTTTTAAAGCATTTTTACATTATTTTACACGATTCATTTAAACTCAAATGATACATTTTTGTATTAAAACATTGACCATTTGAATGTAAACAACTAAACATATAGTGAAACATGTTTTAATACGAAAAATTCAAGAAATTTCATATAAAAGTTCAAAATTTTTAAGTAACAAAATACACAATTCAAATTAAAAGTTACAATGTATAAGTTAAAATGTATAAAAACCATCATGAAAAGACAGGAAAGTTGGGAGTTCAGGACGACGTTTGTTCTTCTCATTTTTTATGGCGGACGTTTGTTCTTCAATTCAAAAAGACTATTATTAATAAAGCATTTAAACACGGTTTATATTTTTGTATTTGTTTATAAAAAAATTATATAATATACAACAAAAAGTTACTATAATATTGTACTATAATATTATTAATAAAGTCATATTTTCAAAAACACTGACATTATTTAGTAAATATTTTATAATCAATTGTCAAAATTTATAATAATTTTCAAATACTATAAAATTCGTATATAGATTTTTATTGATGAAATAAAAATTGTTTCATAAACTTATGTATAATAATGTTAAAATAAATATTCGTGCATGGACACGAGTATTATACTAGTATTTGTTTGAAAAGTATCATCTAATTGATTCCCTATTCAATCTTAGAATACGTATATTATTGTTGATTATGATATCTAATTAATTATTTTATTCATGGCATTGAAGGTAATTAATGTAATATTAATTAACATATATTTATGTAAATCTTCAACAATATTTTTTTAGTTCACACAGGGTTTTTTTTTCCTGAGCAGAAACATGATTTTTTGGAAAAAGTCATCAACAAAATCAATGGTGTTTTTAATATCAAACATTGAAATTCTTACATTTATTATTCAACATATAAAGTATATTTTATTGATAAAATTATATGTTTCAGCATGACATTTTTCGTACAGTAATTACTAATTAAGTAGCTAAATGTTTTTATGAGGAATTAGGTTGCTAAATGTTAGTATAAAATGAAGAGAATGATGAAATTAACGTATATAAGTTATTAATCTTAGTAATTGAAATGTTACAAGACCTAGTACATATTATCTTGAGAGAAACAATTAGATAAGACAGCCTTATGGTAAGGCAAAAGAACCTCATATGATTCATATAAAAGTTGTGGGGTCAAATCATAATTATTATATTTTAGTTATTTTCAAAGCAATTAATTATATCCACTAAAAATCATCTCCTTCTTCATCAAATCATCATGACTCATCATCAAATCATAGACATTCATTACCAAATCAACAACGTTCATCATCAAATCATCGTTGTTCATCAAATATCACCGTTCATCATCAAATCGGAATCGTTCATTATCAAATCATTGTCGTTCATCATCAAATCTTCGTTGTTCATCATCAAATCATCAGCCATTTATCATCAAATCATCATCCTCATCATCACTAATTATAAAATCATCATCAATAAAAAATCATCAATCATCAAAACAATATAACTGATATCAATCACCAATCAAAACTCACCAATAATCAAAAATTAATAATCAATCATCAATATCAAATCATCAATCGATCATCAGATCCACGGTGATCATGAATCATGTCATAACCATCATCAATCATAAATATCAAACCATCAACTAAATTGTACACATAATCAAATCGTCAAATCGGGAACGAGGTCTATTTTATTATCCGAGCCAAGATTCTACGAGAATCTAGTTTTCTGATTGACGATTGATTATGTGTATATTTTAGTTGATGATATGATGATTTTTTATTGATGATTCTACGAGAATCTAGTTCCCCGATTTGACAATTTTTGATCATGTGTGTATTTTAGTTGATGATTTTATGTTTATGATTGATGATTATTTTTCGATGATAGAAAGGAGTTGACGATCGGATTGATGATGAGGATGAGTAATGTTGGTGACCGAGTTATGATTCTACCAGAATCTAGTTTCCCGATTTGACAACTTTTGATCATGTGTTTATTTTAGTTGATGATTTAATGTTTATGATTGATGATGGTTATGACATGATTGATGATGACAGTGGATCTGATGATTGATTGATGATTTGATGATAAATGATGAAGATTTGAAGATAAACAATGAAGATTTGATAATAAACAGCGATGATTTAACAATAAACGATGAAAATCTGACGATGAACGACAAACATTTGATGATTTGATGATGAACAACGAAAATTTGATGACGAACAATAATAATTTGATGATGAACGATAATAATTTGATGATTGATGATTTAATATTGATGACTGATGATGGTAATAGTTAATAGGGAGATTAAATGTGATATATATTCTTATTTCAAAATGGTCCCTGAATTTTATTAATATTTACTGTAGGGGCACCGAAAAATTAACATTTATATTCCAGCCCCAAAAGCATTTTGCCCTTAACCCTATATCCCTTGCCTTACCATAAGACTGCCTTATCAGAGAGTATCTCTTTACTATATACTTATTTTAAAATGATTAATTTTTAATACAAAATGTACCTTTTAAATTTAAATACAAAGTGATAGTTTCATGTCATTTAAATATTATGAAAATATCCAACAAACTAATCAAAAAAGTTTAGGTAAAGAAATATATTTGGATTCAAAGCATGCATTGAGGTTTACTTTAAATAATTGTTTATTTTATATATTTCTTAACAAAAGGGATATTCTTTTAAATCTGAATAAAAGGGGTTTTGGTCTTGATCTCATAGCTGTCCTGATCACAACTGTTTACTCATAATCATTATCGTAAAGAAAAAGTAGGTGTGAATATTACAAGTTTTAACAAATGAGATTTTTCTATTTACATTATTATGGCAAGCAAGCAATATAGAAATTGGAGTTGTACAAGATTTGAATCCATACCTTGTTAAAAAATGAATAAATAATAACCATATATCACTAAAACTCAGGTTGACAAGTCACAAATGAATCGGAAGTTTCAAGCAGATTTTGCATTTCTTGATCTCTGCTAAACTTCATGGCGTTTCATGATGTAAATCCTTCTTTTTCTTACCCGAACAGCTCATCAATTGAAGAATTAGTCATCTTAATATTCATCATGAATATCATGAACAACTCTAAAGAGGAATCCAGACGAAGGAAGCATATCTCATGATTTATTTGTATTCATGAACTGCATATTTTTGTCAACAGCCTTTTGAACACCCTTTTGGCAGTTTGTAGCGTTTCTGTACCTGCATTATCATATCGAATTCAAAAGTAATTCATCAATTTTTTTTTCACAAACTTTTTTACCTGAGATCAAGAACACACACCTTTCTGAAATGCATCCATAGCTGAAGCTGAATCTATGCCAAAATACAGGAGTTTTTGGGAGCAAAGGGCACTGGCCTTCACCGTATACCAATAATCTAGTCTTCATCTGGTCTTCACCGTATACCAATAATATGCTAAATCTGCAAAAATATACCGTATACCAATAATATGCAAAAATCTGCAAAAATATACCGTACACCAATAATCTGCAAAAATTATATACATCTGGTCTGGTCTTCACCGTATACGGATGTTGTAATTAAAATACTGGTCACATCTATATATACGTGTGACAAAATATATATAGGTTGTATTGGATCACTCAAAACCTCTACCTGTGTTTGATATAATTGGAGAATGAGGAAAAGAATTATATAAGCAACTTAAACTTAAAAAACAAAATATATTAAAATAAATACATACCATATATATGCATGATAAAATATGCATAACATTAAAATGGAAAACATGCAGATCAATATGTCATATTACACGTAAGAAAGAGAATGGGGAGGAGAATTAAGTCTAAGCAACTTAAACAACGAAATATACTAAAATATATACATACCAATATATATATATATATATATATATATGATAAAATGCTAGCATTAAAATGGAAAACATACGTATTACGCGTTAGAAACTGGACCGTGTAAATTAGTAGGAAACACATTCAGCAAAACTAATGAAATTTTAAGAAGCTAAAAATGAATACATGAAAATGGCATGCGTTGGAATATGATGATCTTGTGGTGGTTATGTGGTGGTTTTAGTCAAAACTACGTAGTTTCATCATTTTTAATGCTTTTTATTAATTTTTTTATTGACCGGAGCAATAACTCTTCTATTTCACTTTAGGATAATTTACATGATAAAATTAAGTAAAATTAAATTTAGAAAAAGAAATAAAAGGGGTATTGTCTTAAAAAGTAATTGAATGCCCTTATTGAATGCCCTTAGGGCCTGTTTGCCAGAATTTTTCTGTAAAGCAGTTCAGTTCAGTTCAGTATTTTTAAATATTTTTCAGTTCAGTTCAGTATTTTTTTATTTTTTTCAGTTCAGTTCAGTATTTTTAAATATTTTTCAGTTCAGTTCAGTATTTTTTTTCAGTTCAGTTCAATATTTTTAAACATTTTTCAGTTCAATTCAGTATTGTTTTATTTTTTTCAGTTCAGTATTTTTTATTTTTTTCAATTCAGTCCAATATTTTTAAACATTTTTCAGTTCAGTTCAGTATTTTTTTATTTTTTTCAGCTCAGTTCAATATTTTTAAACATATTTCGGTTCAGTTCAGTATTTTTAAATATTTTTCAGTTCAGTTCAGTATTTTTTTATTTTTTTCAGTTCATTTCAGTATTTTTAAATATTTTTCAGTTCAGTTCAGTATTTTTATTTTTCTTCAGTTCAGTTCAGTTCAGCAAGAAATAAACTCTAGCAAACAGGGCCTTATTAGGATTATTAAAAGTTGACTGGTTCTATATGCAGATCCACTTTACTCCTGCAGGTCCAAATTAAATTTGAAATGACAATAATATCCCTCTTTAATATGTAGTATAATTCACGAAAAAGTAATTTATAATTTGGACACATGGTCCATCATTACATAGACGGGTTTATGCATTCAAGTTTAGGGTTTTAGAAATATATATATATATAAATTAGTAAACGAATGAAGTGTAATTCTGGTATTTTCCCACTTTCATTGGACCTGCAGAAGTAAATTGGACCTGCATATAGTAAACACCTAAAAGTTTTACGCCATAAGTAGGAATTTCAACTCTTATTACGCTCTTTGTGGAAATTTTCCCAAAAAACTACTAATTAACACCATAAACCATGCATTTGCCAAATTAATTTAATATTTCATCCTTCATGGCAAATACACATGCATCAACTGTCAATTTGAGTTGACAAAATCACTTTCTTATTTTTGATTGTTTTCACACATGCAATTTTAGTGAAGTTCACTTTGTTTAAATTAAGCATGCATCACCATATAATCGAGTTATATTTTTCATGCATTATGATCACATTGCATGCAATTTCAATCTTTATTAATAATGAGTTTACTTAATTAATTAGCCTGCCAACCAAAAAGACACAATTTGGTTTACAATTGCAACATACATATCATACTTGTAAACATACTAATTTTCATATTTATCCAGGTTACAATATGATATAACCAAAAATTTAATCCACACATTTGTGCTTGATCCTGTAATCCAAGATTACCAACACACAAATTTGTGTTCCATGTTTATTTCAACATATTTCGAAAATTAATATCCATTCAAGTTATCATCAAATATATTCAATTTGATCAAGAAAATGTCATTTTCTTTCATGCATAAATATCATGCATTATTACATAAAATAAAAAGATTTGACAATCAGTTTCACAGACCAAATTACTTCTAATATTAACTTAATTACAAGTAACCAGTTTTGGCAGTTTCCCAGATCAACCAACCAATTAATTTAACAAAAATGAATTCTCGGCATTTTAATTATGCCTAAATCAATATTCATGATCCATACTTTGCGAAACTGTTTGATCACATCAGGTCGAACACAACAACTCAAATAATTCTTTTCACATAATCATGCATTTTACAACTCGGACAAATTAAAACATCAATTATCTTAGTCCAATTCGAACCCAACTCATTCAATTTACAATTATAACAATTCACATATTATCTAAGATGTAAGCACATGCAACATATAGGAAGAGTCACAAGCTCACATTTTTTATCCGGATAGATATATCACAATGTTTCACACCAAAATGTCATGCAAACATGATTTCCTTTCAAAACAATATTTCGCATCAAATATTTGATCACATTTTATCAATATAAAATCTTTTTTCCATACATATAATACAATATATATGCATAAAATTTAATTCAAATGCTACAAATTAAACATTTTGATTGCCCAATCTGACAGTCACAGATATGTGTATACTATTTGAAGACCATACATATACCACTTTATTATGCAATTCAATCATCACTCATATATCATCATCTAATTCATATGCATGGATTCAATGCTTATGATATTTAATTTATTATAATCATTATATATGATTACTCAATCAAAAGACCACATATCAATACTGAGTGGTGCAAACAAAACAAATTGATACTCCAACCATGACTTATCTATTAAATCATGCACAAGAGATTTAACACTCTTCGATAAACAAAAATAAATAACATTCACATAAACATATCCTTTTTCATCCTTTGTCTGATCTGTTGGAGTGACAAACTTTTATCGTACACTCATATCAATTCATCCCAAATCCATCATACTTCAAACATCATTAGTTTGTTACAAGTACGATTTCATTACCAATCAACAATGAAATTATTCTCAAAGGTTGTTGGGTATAAACAGGGTAATTGTGATGTATCTGGATATCAATAAAGTCATGTAAATACTCTCGCTTCTCTTTGAGAATAATTCGACCCTATTAGCCCGGGTTACACAAATTCCCTTGCAAGATAAAGTTATCGCACCTTCTTGAATATAGGCTTGAAACAAGAAGAAACCTCAGAGTATTTATGTTTTTGTATGGTAAACTTTACTTTTTTGTATTCTGTGTGTTTCCATGCAGCAAAACATGTGTATTTATAGGGAAAATCCATCAGTTTCCGACCACACCGACACAGATAAGGATGAAGCAATTGCATGTACAAAGATTCAACTGCAAATTACTACAGAACATACTAGACAACTGCACAATATAATCCTCCAATCCATAATCAATGAAGTAACTGAGTCAACTGCAGGCGTACGTATCCATGTCATACAACCGGTGGGGTAACTGCATGCATCCAATCCAATCCAATCAGGATTGAAGTAACTGCGTACATACGTACGCACCAATCAGATTTGATACCATGTTAGTAACCAATTATGTAACACAAACATCCAACACTAGTTCGGCAACCAATTACGTAACACAAACATACCAAGTGTTAATTGATATATGCATACATTTCTGCATTAGTATCAATGGAACACTTCATTCTAGATTATTCATATCAAAATGATCATTCCAGAATTGTGAGCTCGTGGATGGGTTTATACAAGTGTGCACTCCGCACCACCAAAACTTGTTATAAGGTCCCGAGCAGAGGCGGAGCCAGGAATTCAACAGTGGGTTGCAAAATTAATAAATATTATGGGTATTAGTGCTATTTAAAGAAAAGTGGGTGGCAAAATTATGATTTTTGAAAATTTATAAGGCAAAAAATCTTTAAAAAATATTTTTTGGGTGGCATTTGCCACCCAAGGTAGGCTGTACCTCCGCCTCTGGTCCCGAGCTCATTGATACTCGAATCCAATTATACTTAAATAATTGTGTTTCATTAAACACCAACATATAATGATTTTGATTTTGTTTCGTAATAGGAAAGCACGAATTATAAGTTGCAGCGGAGATACGTATACATAAATTTATTATTTATCCTAAATCCCCATGCTCATATTTACAAATAAAAATACCCACACACACGGTTGTCTTCGTATTATATAATTGTACTCTTTTCTCCCATGGAAACTACATTTTTCTTTATCCATATTATGTTTATAACTATACACAATTTCAAATTAGATGATTAAACTTATTTGTTTTTATATTGTACATAACACAAACGAACAAAGGAAGCGATCAATAACTACACTACTACGAGGGAGGTTTGTGGACGACTAAGAAGGTATATTTATATTTTCCGATCCACATAAACCACATGCTGTATCATGGGTATTTATACATATATTTAGGTACTTTAAATGATGTTAACGTGCATTTGAAATAAGTTTCTTTGTTCTGCCATGTAATGTGTTATTTTGTAGATATTGGCGGTAGGCGGGTCGCCACCGTTTCTCGGCCAGATCCTGCCTTTCCCCGGCGGACAGACAGTTCCGACGACTAGGCGCCGATCGGGATCCAGACGATCAACGACGACGTTAGGGCTCCACCGACAGCCCACATCCACCGACGTTGGGGCTCCACCGACAATGGGCCCGAGGTAGCAGACCGCGACCACGACATCGCCGCAGGCCAAGGGGCTCCGGCGACTAACGGATCTGGCAGATGGATGACCCCCGACGGCCTCGACGGTCCAGGCGAGATGCTGCAACGGCGACGCCGGCCAGGAGATGGGATCCGAGGGCGACGAACAGGTGACGGGCCGGCAAGCCCAGCGCCGATCCGCTGTGTTGTGATGATTTTAGCCCGGGTCGGTTCGGTCCGGGTTTGGTCGGTCCAGGTCGGCTCGGGCGGGCAGATCTGGACATGTTTATACTGGAACTGGCACAATTAGAGTAAGAAGGTGGTTTTACTTCTTTTTTCCCCTTTTAAAATTTATTTTCAGTTTTTTTTCAGGTATATATTTACTGATGTTTGTACTAAAATACTGGATTGAATGTGATCTGCTAATCTTAGTTTTCTGACGGGTCCTTTTTGCTTAGTTAAACTTTGATTAGCTTCCAATCTAGTTAGTACAGTTAGGAGAAATCCAAGTCACAATAGTTTTGAAATACTATTGTTGGCGATTGCTACTAGATTTAACCGGTTAGGCTTTAAGCTTATATCGAGTTAGATTACATTTGCTCTATCTAGTATTTGGCCACCAGCTAATTAGACCAGGATTGGTTGAGATTGCTTTAGTACCGTTATTAATATATATATATATATATATATATCTATTTTTAGAATTTTGTGATTTACTTCTTAATGTTGCGCTGTAGAATATCGCCTTATAAAAGAAATGTTTATAGCAATCTCTAGTTAGGCTTTTGATGAACCTTTCCTATTAGTATTATGGTTAGATAGAATAACTCGGTATGCTTTACATACTACTCTGCTATCAAACCTTGTGAAGACTTGCTATCTTCCGGTGGTCAAGAGGCCACCGGGCTCAATGGGTAGTCGGTTTAGGTTCAGGTAGAGAGTATTTGTTATAATAGAACCGAGTTTCCTATTTTTACTGTGAGAAAGTGGGATGGTGAATTCTAACGAGCTCTATAAGGCTGTACTTGGTGATTCTATACGCAGCAGAAGGAGGGAAGTCAGGGTTTAGCTATGATGTGACCGGCATCGATACAGAGATGATTTAGTTTTCTTGTAATATTTTTAGACACATCTCTGATATCTCACTTTGCTTCCGATATTAGATCAGAGTATACCTTTCGGGCAACAAATTGCCGCAGTTACCCCAATAGGGTTTCATGTGTAATATTGGGTTTACCAAACCCGATCATGTATTTCTATTGTGTTTATGTAGGGTTGAAGAGTCGTGAATAAACCTCCCGTCCACATGGATGGTTTTAACTTTTTTTTTAAAAAAAGTAATGTGTTATTTTGTGAATGTCAAGTGGAATTTGAAGAAATTAAAGCCTAAAAGATGATTTTATTATGGTGGTGTGAAGAAGAGTTTTGATAGTGAGACATTAAGCAGTGAGCAAATAATTAAGTAGACAAATAATTGGAAGGTACAGACAGCAGCAATCTTGTTTCTCTTGTTACCCAGTGGGTCATGAAGAATGGACGACATACTGAGGGCTTGTGAGTTGTGTCCCTCATCAATTGCCTCAGATTGCCGTTCTACCCAAAAACTATTCTTCAAATTGTCACCGTTTTTGGAGAGGGACACAAACCAACCGTTGCTCAAGCCTTGAATAGGATTATCCCTCATGTGCTTCCTCTTCATCCCACTGCTCCATTAAAACTGTTTTGCTGTTTTGGTCCCAAGCTCCCAGTTGCCCTACCTCTGGGGCGATTAATTCCTAGTAATTCCATTCTCATTGCAATGGCAAAATTAATATATAATGAATCTTTCTTTTCTTTTTAAATTAGGTGAACTTCACCGAATATCTTTAAATATATGACGTTGAGACTGGGTAAAGTTGTGAGTGAGCAAAATAAATGCCCTAGAAATGCACCATGGGGTGGTTCTTCTTCTTCCTGATAAAAGCATATAATGTACTAACAAAACAAGGGGTGGTCCTCACTTGGTGCCTGTGCCTGTCATTGATCCATGACAACTTACCAATAGCCAATGGCTAAGTGTTAAATGTATGGAACTAACTCACAAATCTGCTTCTTTCTCACAATTGTCAATCATTTTAGTCACAGGGGATTCACCTTTTTTGGTCACAAATGGAAACATCACCTTTTTACCCTTCCAGGAGATTCTCTTCTCTGAATTCACACAAAGTAAGACACAGCTCCAAATATGATTCTACAGAAATTTAAATAGCTTTTCCAAAGTCTAAAAATTGTGCAAGTACACCTACTACTAATAAAATAAACCCATGAACACAACAAAAGCCCCAGAAATGAGAGAAAAACACAGTCATCTCACCATGATCTCGTGACCAGTATTTACTCTTCGTGCAGGAATTGATTGAAGAGAAACAAAAAGCTATAAAGATGGGAATCAGCTCATTCCAGACATTAATTAATGATATGGGGTACATCAATCTGACTAATATATCCAAGATCTACACATTTTGGGAGCTACAATCCGAGCACGGAAAAGATTACTCCGCGCTCTTCATCGACTTATTGTAGTAAGTTCATGACGAAGAATGAAAAACCTCTACCAAAAAGCAACACTTTAACGACTTGATGAAGAAGAAGAAGAAGAAGGGAGTAAGAATTCCAGGAATACCACATGTTATGGCCATCATCATCATCTGCAGGCATAGATGAGAAAGGAGAACTCGAGTTTATCTTGATCCTTGTGCATCCTTTTGTCCTCCAACCACAGCCTGCTATCCATCCCACTCCTCGTTCTGAACATGAAAACCGCGTACCCAGAAGCTGGATTGAAGAACCAATCATGAACGTCCCACATCAGATCAACCAGCAAACCGTCGAGAAAAACCGTCTGATTCCCTCTGAAGTTCCACTGCAGCCTCTTCACCTTGATCACCACCTTCTTATCTATGCAAACCGATAAAACAGGATGCTTCAGCCCCTCATTTTCTCCGCTGCACCTTATCACTATGTCGTGTGGTCCCCCCGAGTCGGAGAACTGCGCTCTGGTTGAGTACAGGGTGTTGCCGGAAAAATGCTCCTGCCGGGAAACTAGACAGAATTTCGCCACCGGAGTGCCCTTTTTAACCTTAATTTGAAATGCATCCTCGGAAAGGTCTCCGAGAGTCAACGCGAGCTCCGAATTCACAGTGATCAGAAGGAAATACGAACTCGCCGGTTCCGGGCTGGAATTGTATTTCGCCGTTGAAAGATCCCAGAAGATCTCGGCTTTATAATCGGTGAATTCGAAAGACTTGCTACCCTTCTTCTTCCTGAACAGGCGCGACGTCGTATTGAGCTTGAAGCTGGTGGATGGATCGTCCCCAATCTGCAAGCTCAGGCCCTGGCTCTGGCTGGCGTTGTTCTTGGACCATGTAACCCTGATGGGGACCTCTTTATGATTGGAGAGATGAGTTCTGTAGAGACAAGTGACGGCATTCTGAATCGAAGGCGCCATGGAGCTTGGGGTGATGCAAGAAGCGTTTGCATAGCTTGAACAAGAAGCATGGTCTGCAATCTGCACAGAGTACTCATTGATGCAGACAGCAAAGTCCCTCATTTTGGAGAAGAAGAGGGGATGGGAAATGGGAGTGGAATTCAGTTTCTTGACAGGTCCATATTAGGCATTAAATATGGTTCTGTGTCACCTTAAAATTTGCATCTCATTCTTTTCTCATTAAGACAATCGAATTGAACTCTGCCTGCTTTCTCTTTTTTTAATCTAATACATTAGACTTCGTACAAGTTGCCCAGCCTTTTCTCCTTGCTTGCCATTTATTTACAGTTGACTTCATCACCATATGCCATGAGAGTAAAAATGACCGACCGTAGCAGGTAACTGACTCTTCAAACAGTGAGTTACGTATTTAAGGATTCAAAACGAATTCACCAGTAAATACTACATTAATGTGAAATTGATTGTATATAAATAGAACAAGTAACGTAAGAGAGGAATTTTTCGATTTAAAATGGAGAACATGTTGAAGATGTGATGTTTTAAGGGGTGGTCGTTGCTGTTTTTATTAAAAAAGAAAAGAAAAAAGACACACTTCCATATCATTTCAAATTTCTGGAACACGTACAGAATCGTTTGACAGAAAGTTTGGAGGGCTACGCCAAGAGGTATAATCAAGCCCAGTCGATTTTGCAAAAGCGGCAATTGAGTGAACTATTACATTATGTGTTCTAGAAACCCAGCAGAGTTTGAAATCCGACCTCTCAAATCTTGAACGTAGAACCAGCGCACACTTAGAACAAGTCATAGCAGGCTGATGATCAACATGCATTACATCTATTACCTGGAGCGCATCCCCAACAAAGTCAACAGCTTCTGACCCCATAGTAGCTGCTAAATTCATTTAAGTTTGCAGCGCTAGCATTTCTGTTAGAGAGGGATCATGTATGTTATGCATCTGTCTCGCCTCGGCATGCAAGAACGCGCCATCATGACCGTAAGCCACAACTCCTAAACTTGCAGTAGCTTGAGAAATGCCTGCATCAAAGTAAATCAATGGTTTGTCATCAGGCAGCCGAAGCAATTGTTGTGGTAACAAGGCCGATGACATCGCGCTCCTCCAGCCTTGTGTGTCAAGAAAATGTTGGAGATTATCATGAACTGAGGCTACCAACAGACTGGGGTCTATATGAGATTGCTCGAAAATTTATTTGTTACGCTGATGCCGTATCCCATCGCACAACATAATAAACATACCCACATCGCCTTCGTCATTGCTTTTGATTCGAAAACGTTGTTCACCCTTAGGCTGAGAAAGAAGCATGATTTTCTCTCTGGAACCAGAATACGACCACACCTCCTGACTGTAAGTGCAATCAAAGAAAGGTGTGCCAAACTGTCATCCTCCATATTACAAAGTGGACAAGTGACCGGAACTGTGATTGATCGACGCAACAGATTTCCGGCGGTCGGGATAGAATCAACAGAAAACCTCCAATAAAAATGAATATTACTAGCTATTCATCCTAAGCTAATTTATGGACGTGTTTTATTCTTGCATTCAGAAACTCGATCGAGGAGCAATTTAGTGATCGAGGCAAAAAAGACCGAAGCACAACTTAGTCACTAGAAGGTTTGAAAGCAAGAATAAAATCCATAATCTTAGCTTGTATATACAAAAATAATTGGTGCACCATGTTTCTTGTGAGATTGAGACTGCCTGAGAGATAGTAATTGCATTTCTTCTCAATTGTCTGGTGTGAGTTTTTTTTTTTTTTTGGAAGACAAACACTAATATTTAATTTAAAGCATGCGAATTACATAATGTTCTTCCTAGACCGATTGCAATATTATGCACCTCGGTCAAGGAGGTCCTATCTACTTTTTCCAATCTAAAGAAGGAGAAATGCATAGAAATGAAATTACAAGCTGCTTCTACCACACTCCTTATCTGCCATGGTGCTAGCTCGGGATGATTAAAAGCCGCCA
The DNA here is from genome assembly GCA_948330725.1 of Sherardia arvensis. Lineage (NCBI taxonomy): Eukaryota > Viridiplantae > Streptophyta > Magnoliopsida > Gentianales > Rubiaceae > Sherardia > Sherardia arvensis. The sequence continues at coordinate 21,333,572 of OX415237.1, read as the reverse complement.
CCAGTTCCGAGGAATCCGTTTGCATACTGACCATATGGTCGCCTGACCTGGCCATTGCTTTGATCGCCCGCCACATCACAATTGCTTCTGCCTGTAGGGGCGTGTTGCTTACAAAGAAATCAGAACCTGTTATCTGAGTTATGTGTGTACTGGATTGTCTCTTTATTGACCAGGCCGCTGTGCCTAGACTTTTGGTTCTCTGAAATGAGCCATCCACTTTTACCTCAGTGAGCTGTTGAGGCTCCAGTAAGCGTTGTCCATTTTGCCAGCTACCTGCTTCACCCAGTATCATTGCTTCTAGAGGAGTTTCCAGGTCTGCTTCTTTCTGTTTGGCTGTGACTTGGAGGTTTAGTTGGTACTTTTGTAATGCCAACATGGTACCTCCCACTGATCTGTAGATTGATCAGCTACTGCTCTTTTGCATCTTTGGGACCAGATCTCCCAAAGAATAAAGACTGACTTGATAAAATCTGTCAAGTCTGCAGTTTGTGACCAAAATTCCAACCAAGTTCCAAAATTACCCATCTTTGTCTGTGCTTGATCATCTATTGCCTGATCTAAATGTGCTTCTCTCCACATTTGTTTAGATTCAGGACACTTCAAAAGAATGTGTACCTCATCTTCATCTGCATTTAGACATCTCTTGCAAGTGGCATCCTGGAGGATTTTCCTCTTGCTTAGATTGACAGCAGATTGAAGTATCCCATTTACAGCTCTCCAAAGGAAGATTAGAATTTTATATGGGACTTTTAGATTCCAAATCTTGTTCCAGAGCCTCTTTCTTCTGAGATCTAGACAACCAATTGTCTTCATGCTGATGTGATATCCTTTTTTCACTGAATATTGGCCAGATCTGCTTGGGTTCCAAATAGGCCTATCTTGTCCTTCCCTCTGTTGATGGATGTGGATAGCCTGAATGTGTGGGATCATTTCCACTAGGTATATTGCTCTGATCAGAGGCATCCTCCATTGACCTTGGCTGTCAATCAGATGTTCCACTCTCAGATTTGTTTGCTGAACTGAAACTGTATTTTCCTGGAGAGAGTTGTGGCAAGTTAGGATCCATTGATTTGTGAGGGCAATGGTTTTCCCATTTATGACCTGCCATGATAAATTTTGAGTAATAATAGCTCTTGCCCACATTATGGATCTCCATCCCCAGGAATCCCCATGTTTGACTCTAATTTCTCTAATATCCCTTCCTTTGATGTATTTTTCCTGATACACCTGAGTTAGGAGAGAAGTCTGGTTATTTAAAATATTCCAGACCTGCTTTGCTAACAGTGCCTTGTTCATACCCTCAGCTGATCTCATTCCCAGACCTCATTCTTCTTTAGATTTAGTGATCTTTGACCAAGAGCTCCAGTGTATAGTCATTCCCTCCATCTCTCCTTTCCAAATAAAGGTTGCTGTCATCTTGTCTATTTTCCTGAGCACATGTTTGTGGATTCTGAATATGCTCAAAGGATATATGGCTAATGAGCTTAACACATGCTTTGCAAGTGTTATTCTTCTAGTTAATGACAGCCATTTATCTTCCAAGATCCAAATTTCTCCTTAAATTTTTTAATAAGACCCTGGAAGATCTCCTTCTTGTGTTCCTGAAAATTTATCTGCATTCCCAGATAATTTCCATTCAAGCCTTGATTATGTATGTGCAAAGTGAACATCATATACTGCCTCATATCCTCAGATGTGTTAGGACTAAAAAGGATTGAACATTTATCAAAGTTCAATCTTTGTCCTGAGTGCCTGGCAAATAGGTCTATGGATTTTGCTATATCCATGGCAGATTGATAAGTGACCTTTGTGAAGAGGATGGTGTCATCAGCATACATTAGGTGACTGATGGTTGGGCCATTTCTTGATAACTTAATCCCCAAGTTCTTATTCTCTCTCAATTTGTCTTCCAGCCATGCAGACATAAACTGTTGCACTATGATGTATAAATATGGGGAAAGTGGACATTCTTGTCTCAGTCCCTTGTTAGGAGCAAATGATTCTGAAGCCTGTCCATTCACTATCACCTGATAAGAGACTGATTGTACACACCACATGATTAGATTGATCCAGTTCTCTGAAAAATTCATATTCCTTAAAGCCAATTCCAAGAAGGACCATGAGACTCTGTCATAGGCCTTGCTCATGTCCAGTTTGATGGCTGCAATCCCTTCTCTCCCTCTTGTTTTCCTGTTTAGATGATGGATCACTTCATGAGCCAGTAATACATTCTCCACTATGCTCCTCTTAGGAATGAATCCATTCTGGTTTTCTGAAATCAGGGATCCTATACATTTTTTGAGTCTGTTAGCAAGGATTTTGGCAATGATTTTGTATTTCACTGTGCACAGGGCTATTGGTCTGAAATCTGATGCATTTTGTGGCAGCTTCTTTTTTGGTATCAAGATCAACTATGTTCTGTTCCAGCTTAGTGGAAAATTTCTCTGCTGCAGACAGCTTAAGATGGTACTAGTGACCTCTTTACCAATGATTCTCCAGTATTGTTTATAAAACCCTGCAGGCACTCCATCTTCACCTGGTGAGGACCAGGATTTCATTTCCTTTAGAGCATCCCATATTTCCTTCCCTGTGAACTCTCTATCTAAACTTCTTCTCTGCTGTGATGAGAGCTTCTTTTCATTCTTCTGTAAGTATACCTCTCTGTGGACATCTCCTGTGATCATTGGGGGATAACTTTCTTCTTGAACAAAAATGGATTTTATGTGATCTGCCAAAATTTGGATTATATGTTCCTCTTCTACTTTCCACACTCCATTTTGGTCCATAATTTCTTGAACAGTGTTGTTCTCCTTCCTTCTAGTTGCCCATTTGTGGAAGAAAGCTGTATTTTTTCCCCTTCTGTCATCCATATTACTTTTGCTCTTTGCCTCCAATATTCTGACTCTTTTTCCATCAAATCATTTAGTTCAAATTCCAGCCCCCTAATTCTGTCAATATACAATGTGGGATCACTTTTATTTTGTAGTTCCTCTAGTCTTTTGGTGACTAGTTTAATTCTTCTTTCCAGATTCTCAAAAGTTTTCTTGTGCCAATTTACCAGATGCATCATTGATCTCTGAAGGCCTTTATCTAAATCTTCTGCTGTGAAGATATCTGATTGCTGTTCAGCTGTGATGTCATTCCAAACCTTTCTGATAATCAATTTTGGAGGCTCCAACTTTGCCCAAAAAGCTTCAAACTTATTAACTTTCCTCCTTGCTCTTTGTTGGCATCTGGTTTCCAAAAATATAGGGCTATGATCTGATTGTAGCATGGGCAGATTGGTAATGGCAGACTGGAGGAAGTTATTGTACCAACTATCATTTCCAAAAGCCCTATCTAGCCTCTGGAAAATGGTGTGAGGAGGGTCTCTTTTATTTGACCATGTGAACCATGGCCCTTTATTTTGCAACTCTCTCAATCTGAATTTTCCTAAAAAATCATGCAGACCAGTGTGTATGTGGCTGGGGACTGGGTTGCCTCCTTTCTTATCTTGTTGTGAAAGGACTTGATTGAAATCCCCTAACAAAACAGATGGGAAGTCTGCAATATAATTAAAGGAGCTTATTTCATTCCAAACTGTGGACCTATTGGCCTGTTCAGGAGCCCCATAGATCAAACCCAAGCACCACTTGATGTTGCTATGGTCTTGAACCAAAACAAAGATGAAGTTTAAAGATGCCTTGACTACTTCTACTACTACTGAGCTATCCCACATAAGAGCTAGGCCCCCCGATCTACCAACTGGTTCTACTACTTCTATATTAGCAAAAGAGGTTTTTTACCGCCTTTTATTTAAACATTCCTTGGTAGCCTTAGTTTCCATCAGATCAAGGATAGATGGCTTATGTTGCTTAACCAGTCGGCAGATCGTGTTCTGTGTAGAGGCTTTGTTAAAGCCTCTACAGTTCCAGAAAAGGCCTATCATGGTGAGATGGGGAGGTGATTTGGCTCACCTCCCGTAGGCCTCAGGTCAGAATGGGTTGCAGTTCCTGTCTCTGCCTCTCCTGGCATCACTGCACCCTCTTTCATAAGTTCACCCAAATCTGTGCCTTCAATCTCCTTGTCAGTCTCCTGTGCACCGTCTCCCTGAGTCGATTTGGGTGATCGTTCCATTTCCTCTGGCTCCTGCTCACTCCCTTTCTTAATGTAGCTGAACTTTAGCTTCTTCAGGGGAGTTTTCACTGTGTAGATCATTGTATCCTTATCAAAACCTGCCACTGAGCAAGCTCTCTTTTTTAGCCATGGTTCTGCTAAGTTCATTATGGGATCTGATTCGGTGGGATCTTCCACTCCTCTTGCCCATACCGCTGGCCTTCTCTCCTTCCTCCATTCCATCTCCTGATCTGCATCCCTCTTCTGATCCTTGTAAGTCACCTCTGTCCTTCCACCTGTGAAGCTGTTTCTCTTTCCCTTAGACATAGCACGACGCTGTGCTGTGGAGTGGCTGTATGGCATCTTGATCATGTCTGTGACTCCCAATGTGAAGCCAAATTCACTGAGTCTAGCCTTCTTATTATCAGCTCCTTTCCCTTTCTCTACTGGCTGCTCCACTTTGTCCTGGATATCTTCCAGCTTTCGTTTTCCTTTCGATCTTCTCTTTGATGTAGCATCATCTTCCTCACTACTATCTGATGGCACTATCACCAGCTCAGGAAGGGTAGACTCTTCAGTATCTTGAGCACTCTCCTGCTGTGCCTGTTGTTGAGTCACCACTCTTGCTATTTCTCCCATTGAGCTGTGTTGGTGTCCCACTTCCTGAGGTATGATGTTTAGGGCAGGATCATCCAGTTGCTGGCTGTTACCTCCATCTTGGCCAAGTTGAATCTAGCCTGAAGCTCCTGACTGACCACATCCCACACATTGTTATGGATAATCCAGCCTCCTAGCTCTGTCATTTGTTGCTCCATTAGTCCTTGCTCAATGGCTTGCTGTATTGTGATGTCAGGTTGAGGTGGAGGTGGTTCAGCAATAACTTCTGGCTCCACTATTTCCATGCTCACTTCTGGTATAAGTGGAGGTTCACTTTCCATTGGTTCCTCCTGATTTGAAGCCTCCAAGTGCTGTATCATCTGCTGACCTCCAAAGTAAGGATCAAATCTGCGCAGATGTGTGGAAGTATTATCTTGAAAGTCCCCTCCTCCATCTCCATGTCCCTGATCATTTCCACCATCCACATTCCCAACAAACCTCTGTCTGAATAAGTCTGTTTCCCTTTGCATTGAAATGATGAAACCTTGAATTGCATCCTCATCATTCATTGCTGCATTATCTCCCATCTGGTGTCCATGAAGCCATGTGGAATGTTTGTATTTCCTATTTCATCCAAATGCAGATAAGCCTTCATTGTGACTGGAAACAGGTTAGAACTTGGGTCATAAATGACATCTTTTTTCCTGAGTGCATGATGCCTCTTTATGAAGCTCTCCAAGAAATTATCCAGGCTCACATCATCAACTATTGGACACTGATTCATGTTATGCCCAATTATTCCACACCTTCTACAATGGATGAAAAGCCTTTCGTACCTGACATCCAGCCATATGAATTCTCCATTTGGCATTTCTGCGTACAGTCCACTTATGAGTGGCTCTTGTGGATCCACCCATATTTGAGCTCTTAAGAACTTTACATTTCGAGCTGGGCGTGTGTCAATGTCTGCATCGACTGGTTCTCCCACCATTCTTATCACCTTGATTGCAGCCTTCGACACAAACCCTTCTGTGGGCAGTCCATGTATTTGAATGGTCATCTTTATCTTCTCCACCTGCACCCTCCTGAGTGATATTCCAACTCCCCATCTTTTCAGAGCCAGAAGACCTCCATCAATGTTGAAAGGACTTCTCTGCATGGCCGCCAGTGCCTCCTCCCTTGTTTCAAACTTGATCACATAGAAATTATGGCATCTGTGTTGTGCCACCGCCTTGATCGACCAGTACTGCTGAAAGTACTCATTCATTTTCTCCAGACTGAAATTTCGGTAGTCCATCTAGTAACCAAGCAGACAGTTGCTTTCCATTTCCACTGCATCCATTATGTCGTCCTGAGTGAGTTTGACAACACCTCCCCTTCTGCTGGACCGAATGATGTCCTCCAGGTTGTTGGTACGAGGGTTGATTACTCTCCTTTCCTCTGAGTTATTTGAGCCCGCCGGGATGAAGTAGGCGACATGATTTTCGAAATATGGATTGTTACTGTCCATTTTGTACTTTGGAGGGAAATGTTTTGAATGTTTGTGTGCTACTTGATGGTTTGATGCTTTCGGTTCCTGAAAACCTCTATTTATAGCCTTCTTAATTCTCCAGTCCCCTTGTATTCCTTCTCGATCTGAGGACCAGAATTTTTGCTTTTCCTTCTTCCAATTCGATCTTAATTCCTTTTTACGGCAATTCATCTTTTCAGATGAAAAGACTAAACGCCGCCTAATTACTGCAAATTCCCCCTTTTCCGAGAAAACCTAAAAACCCTAAAATGCTTCCTACTTTCCTTTTCCCAAATCCCCTTTTGTAAAGATGCCACCCTAAAATCAATTAAAAAACAAGTTTGCTTGTCAGAAGGTTCCTAGTTTCTTGTGCATGTGACCGGAGCTCGGCCAATCCCTGAATTTTTGCCCTCCCAGCTCTGCCTAAGCCCTATACTGCAAGAGCTAGATGCTTTCCTCAAATTTCCCAGCTGCCGTGCACGCGTCTTCTGAAGCTGATTTGGCCAGATCAGGCAATATTTTGCCCAGAATCTATGCCCAAATCTCTGTCTGATCTGTTTTTCGGTAGATTTCTTGGGGGAATATTTTCCCAAAATGACAATGGCTCTCTCGTTTTATGGAGAGAGGAAACCAGATCGATCATGCGTGTGTTGTTGCACTATCCATCTGGTGTGAGTTGCTTCCTTCCAAGCCATTGTATTTCCACTGGACTGCATGTTCATCTTCAACTGAGAAAACCTTCTTGGATGCTTCTTCCTTCGAACATGAAACAGGAGATATAAAGGAGGAGTACCAACATTCTTGATATGTTATTGAAGAGACAATCTCAAGTTTGGTAGGCCTATTTTATTAAGTTGAATAGTCGCTTTCAACTTTCTAGGAACCATACTGTGTATTAGATCTAGTGAGGATTGTTGTTCAACACTCATAGTTGCAACATGAGCTGCTGCATATTTACCCTCTTGCATAGTGTGTGTGATTGGGTGAAGTACACTCAACTTGTTCAGTTCATAGCACGCGTAGAATATCCTGTGAATGGTGTTGGGGTTCTTAATTCCATTTATAGCAATCATGTAGTCATATTCTACTTGATAATCATCCAGATTTATTTCAGAACCTTTTTGACATCCAAGTTGAAATGCAATTATCTCAGCATGGATGGGAGAAGAACATGCAGTATGAGTCATTGAAATTATGATAGCATCACCTTGACTATTTCTAACAATTATTCCAATGCCAGGATTACCATCAAATTTATAACCTGCATCCACATTAATTTTAAAGCCTTTGTCAGGAGGTTTTCATGTTGCTTCTACTGTAAATACGTTGTAGCATCAACCTTAGTGTTAAGCATATGGATCATCGTATTGATGAACAACTTCTCATGACGTTCACTAGAAGCCATCGTAGAGCAGGAAAAATACAAAAAACAAGAATTTTGATTAGGGGAGGAAGAAGAGCCGAACGACGGCGGCTGAGAGGGGAAGAATGGTGCAAACCCTAGAGAAAAAAGAGAGAGGATCGGTAAAAGGCTGATACCATGTAAAGACTAATTCCCAAACTGATTTCCATTAGGATTTACATAAGTATTTATAGTACATTCAAGGGTCTAATAATAATTACGAAAACTACCTAAACCCTAAGGACATAACTGCAATATACAATAGATACAATAAATACAAACAAAACCCTAATCTGATTCTTCTTTTATTGTCACACTGACAAAGAACCTCATCAATGGGAAGGATGGTGTGAGGATCGTGGGCCAGACGATCCAGTCAACGGAGAATCTGAAGTGGGAGAATTTTAAGAAACTTCTGGATAACAGATGTAATAATTACAGCGTGCATTACTAAGCAAACAGTTTTATCGTATATAATGATAATATTTAAATTGAGACGGGTTATTCTATACCTTCTCTCAAACGTATGTAGCATGGCGCATTGTTTTGTTGGAAATGAAAAAATTCAGACCTCGGCCCAGTAGGCCCGTCATCATCAAGAGAAAGGGACGTGAGTATGGGCTAGGCCAAGCCCAATGTAAATCCTTTGGCATGAGCTTAAACCCTACTCTCCAAAACCTTGGCATGGTATAAAAGAGGACCGAAGGTGAGGACGAAAGGTAAGCACACACAAATACTGTTCAGATAAGAATCCTTAGACTGTCAGAGAGAGCTAACTTTGGCATCGGAGCGGGAGTGGCTATCGCCCTCCCCACGCTGACTTAGCCACTGCTTCCACTTCTTGCAGGTTAGCTGACGAGGATCCAGTCGGGGTCGAAGTCCATATTTGTGGCCATGACATTGGCACCGTCTGTGGGGATCCATCATATTCCTACAGCTCACGCACTCGTTCGATGAGTGGAGAAAGTAGCGTTCAGATCCCGCCCCAGACCGATTTGATGGGGTGCGGGAACGACGAGGATGAAGAGCCTGACCAACACTCAGTTAGGCACCCCGCCATCCGCTGACTGTCCAGCCAGGTGGTGGGGCCAGAGTCAACATCGACAGCCATGACCCCTAGCCTCGGGGAGTCGAGGGAAAGCATGGATCTGCTCCAACGCATCGTCAGTTCCCAGGAGCGCATGGCGAACCAGATCCACGAGTTTCAGAGCATGAGCATGAGAGCGGGGAAGATCACCCCGAAACGCCTCTTTCAGGGCGTCGGCCCGGGAAAGCAGAAGATGCCCGAGGCGTCGGAGCCACCGGCGCAGGGCCGGATCCCATCCCGGTGGTCCAAGACGTCACGTCCGATGACGATTCCGATGAGGGTGAGGAGTTAAGGAAGGTATGGCCGGGGGCATACATCCACAAGCCGAAAATCCCACCGCGTGTCCCCGTCCATAGGCGACTTGCCGTGGATTGGGCCCCGCCGGAGGGGGAAAAACAGCGAGGAAGTCCGTTTACCCGGCCGGTGATGGAATTCGTGGCTGACTAGAAGGTTCGTATACCCCAAACTTGGGGTCATATGATGGCTCAACGGACCCGGCCGACCATATCAACACCTTCACGACGTCCATGTCGACGTACAGCGCCCCGGAGCCGATATGGTGTCAAGCTTTCGCCACCACACTCAAGGAGGCGGCTAGGCTATGGTTTGCCAACCTGGAAAATGAAAGCATATCTACGTTCGCGACGCTGGAGGACCTTTTTCTCACTCGGTTCATGCAGAAAGAAGTTCGCCCTCACCACGCAGGATGTACTGAGGATCAGGCAGCGGTCGGGTGAATCACTTATGGAATATTATGAGCACTTTGTCACCGAATGTAATAAGGTGGAAGATAGGCTGGACGAGAAATGGATGGTCGAGATCTTCGTTCAAGGGCTGTCTCATGACCTCTTGAGGTACCGATTGTCGAAAAAGCCTGTGTTCATGCTGTATGAGCTCCACGTCAAGGTCGAGGAGTACCACAGAGGTGACAAGGCCACCAATGATATCGCCACCGAAGGGGAAGCGAGAAAAGAACACAGGTCAAAAGGATCGGTGAGGGATAGGTTGGGCAGAAGAGAAGAGTCAACGAAGGACAAGCAGTTCACGCCCTTGACGAGAACCCCCAAGCAGATTTTCATGGCCGTGGCGGATCAAGGAGTGTTGCCAGTCCCCCGGCGGATGAAGTTGCCACCTTCCAAGAGGGACATGAGCCTCTACTGTGATTATCACGAGGACCACGGTCACGACACCAACGATTGCATCCACCTCAAGAGAGCCATATAAACATGCCTTAAGCGGGGACTCCTCAAGAAGTATGCCGATGAAGCTAGGGAGTACAACAGGGAAGAATACTTGACCCGTTCAGGTGATCGTCGAGTCGAACAGATAGGTGAACGAGGTGGTGAACGGCCAAATGACCGCTCGTCGGGGCACAATTCTAAGGAGATAGCCCGAGCAGAGAAACGTGAGGAGTCGGGAAAAAGGCGGAGTTACGAGGACGTTTCATCTCAGGTCGAGGAACCGGCTGCCCCCACTGGCGCGATCCTCACCATCATCGGTGGGAATGCAGGAGGGGCAATGGAATCCCAAAGGAAGGCCCGTTGCCGCAAGACACCCGAGCCGACACCGATGTCAAGGAGGCTGACGGCGGAGGAAGTGATCACGTTTAGCTCGAAGGACCCCATACCAGATCGGCCCGCGAGAGGTGATGCCGTCGTCATCACGGTGCAGATCATGGATAAGATGGTGCACCGGGCTTACGTCGACGGTGGAAGTTCGGCGGAGATCATGTACTGGCACTATTTCGAGAAGCTGGACGAAAACAGGCGCAACGAGTTGATCCCGACATTGACACCACTGGTGGACTTCGCGGACCGGACGGTCTGGCCGGAGGGGGTCATCACCTTGCCGGTGGCGGTCGGCACGGCCCCCCGAAGGAAGATCATGGACCTCGAGTTCATTGTTATCAAGACGCACAGCCCGTACAACTTGATACTGGGCAGACCAGTGCTGGCCGCCTTGAAGGGGATAGTGTCCACCCTCCACCTCCTGTTGAAGTTCCCGACAAGGGGATGAGTAGCGACGGTGTAGGGCGATCAGCAGAAAGCGCGGGAATGTTATCGGATTGCTCTCAGAAAGAGGAAGCATCCGGGTGAGCCGTCGGAGGTGCCGTCGGCCGGACCGTCTAACCGACCGTCGGCCCGACGGGTGCAGATGGTCAATCCGCGAGAAGCCGCCGATGTCGAAGAATTAGGAAGTGAAGTGGCGATGTCTACTTACATGGGGACCACATGATGCCCATACAGGTGGGGGTGAACGTCCCCGAGGAGGTCAAGCGGTCGATCGTCAAGGTATTAGAAAAGCACGGGAGCGTATTCGCGAGGAAGCCGTCGGACATGACAGGAATCTCCCCGGATCTTGGGATGCACTCGTTGAATGTCAACCCTTCCCATAGGCCTGTTGTCCAGAAGAGAAGACCTTTGTGCCGCGAGAGGAACACGGCGGTGAATCGAGAAGTCAACGAGCTAGTCAATGCGGGGATTCTTGTCGAAGTGCCGTATCCGGTCTGGCTGGCCAACCCTGTTTTAGTCAAAAAACAGGATGGCAGCTGGAGGATGTGCGTCGACTACAAGACCCTCATAAGGCCTGCCAGAAGGACTGTTACCCAACCTCGGCCATCGATCAGAAGGTCGACGCGCTCGGTGGTTTCCCGATTAAGTGCTTCCTGGACGCGTACAAGGGCTATCACCAGATCTCCATGAAGCCGGAGGACGTGAACACCACAGCCTTCATCACTGAACGGGGGGGGGGGGGGGGGTTTGCTTACAATATGATGCCCTTTGGACTGCGGAATGTGGGGGCCACTTATCAAAGGGTCGTCGATCGTGTATTCCATGATCAAGTTGGCTGCAATGTTGAAATCTATGTGGATGACATGGTCATCAAAAACTGAAACTTTGACGATCTGATTGGAGACGTGGACGAGACGCTAGGTAGGCTGAAGGAGATAGGGATGAAGCTAAACCCGGCCAAGTGCCAGTTCGCCGTTGGGTCGGGGAAATTCCTGGGCCATATGGTGTTGAATTAGGGTCTGAACGTGAACCCGAAGAAGGTGCAGGCGGTCGTGGACATGCCCGCTCCTAGAACGGTGAAAGACATCCAGAGCCTCAACGGGAAGTTAGCCGCGATGAATCGTTTCTTGTCCCGGGCGGCGGAGATGTCGTTGCCTTTCCTGAAGGTCCTCAAAGAATGTGTCGGCCCGGGTGGAGCCATGCAATGGGGCCCACGGAAGACGAAGCATTCCAGGAGCTGAAAGAGCATCTCAAGGTTTTGCCAACGCTATCACCGCCGGTGAACGGAGAAACCCTTTTTCTGTATCTGGCCGCGGGAGCGGAGGTAGTCAGCAGAGCGTTGGTCTGGGAAGAAAACAAGGTGCAACACCCGGTTTATTACGTGAGTAGGACGCTGCAGGGAGCAGAGATCGGGTACACAGATCAAGAAAAGTTGGTCCTCGCCCTCATCCACTCGGCAAGGAGGTTGAGGTCCTATTTCCAGGCACACCCCGTGGTCGTCTTGACAAATGAGCCGTTGAAGGCGATCTTGGCAAAGCCCAAGTCATCAGGTAGATTGGCCAAATGGGCCGTTGAGTTGGGAGAGCACGCTATTCAGTATGCTCCCAGGAAGGCGATCAAAGGTCAAGTGATGGCGATTTCTTGGCAGAGACCCCTTCGGCAACGGGGGACCGAGCGTAATCCCAATGGATGAGGCGACAGAGATCCCACGTCAGGGTCGATGTCGGGAGGACAGGACCAGCTGGTGGAAACTTCATGTGGACAGGGCCTCGGGCGTCGAAGGTGCGGGCACCGGTTTGATTGTTACGGATCCTGAGAGGTTGGAGACGACCTACGCTTTGCGTTTCGAGTTCCCGGTGATGAACAATGAAGCAGAGTATGAAGCGTTGATAGCGGGTATGGAGATCGCGAAGAAGTTGGGGGCAAATAAGCTGGACGCATACAGGGACTCCGCGATAGTGGCAAACCAGTTTATTGGAGCCTATCAGGCCAAGGAACCATCGATGCAAAAGTATTTAGCGAAGGTAAAAGCATTGGCCGTGTCTTTTGAAGGTTTTGACATCACCCGGGTCCCTCGTTCAGAGAACACTCGAGCAGACGCGCTCAGCAAGTTGGCTTCCACGGCCATCAGTCATTTGTCCAAGGGAGGGCTGGTGGAGACATTGACGGTAAGGTCAACGGAAGGTTTGGAGTCGTTAGCCATCCTAGGCGAACCCCCCAATTGGATGACCCCGATTAGGGAGTACCTGTTCAGCGGGCGGTCCCCGGGGACGTTAACAAGGCAAGCCAGCTGGAGAGAAAAGCGTTGGAGTTCGCTTTGAAGGACGGCGTGCTCTACAAGAAGGGATACCTGCAGCCCTGGGTGAGATGTATCTCGCCCAAGCAGGCGGGCCGTCTGTTGGCCGAACTGCATGAGGGAACCTTCGTGAGCCACCAAGGGGCGAGGACACTAGCCCTCAGAGCTTCGCGAGCTGGGTTTTATTGGCCGAACATGAGGACTGACATCGACGAGCTGGTGAAGAAATGTGGTAAATGCCAGGACCATGACAAGGTTCTACACTCACTAGGGGTGCCAATGAAGAGCATATCGGGTATGTGGCCCTTTGCCCAATAGGGAATCGACATAGTCGGCCCATTCCCGACGGCGACGGGGAAGAGGCGTTTCCTCGTAGTGGCAGTGGACTACTTCATGAAGTGGGCAGAGGCCCAGGCGGTAGCGACCATTACTAGGAAACGGATGACGAACTTCGTCTGGAAAAACATCGTCTGCCGCTTCGGGCTGCCTAGGACCATCGTGAGCGACAATGGAAAGCAGTTCGAGGGGGAGCCTTTCAAATTATGGTGCGCCCAGCTCGAGATCGAACAAAGATTCACATCAGTGGCGCATCCCCAGGCGAACGGCTTGACGGAACGCACCAACGGAATAATCATTCAAGGACTGAAGCGGCAACTGGATCAGGCCAAAGGGAATTGGGTGGAAGAACTCTCGTCGATCTTGTGGGCGTATAGAACGACGCCCCGAACAGCCACTGGAGTGTCGTCGTACCGTTTGTGCTATGGGAGCGAGGCGATAATTCCTCCTGAAGTGATCATACCATCGCCAAGGATAGCAAAACTATTGGCCGAACCAGAGAACAGGGAGGAAATCTGCACCGACCTGGATGAGCTCGAGCATCTGAGGGAGAAGGCGGCATTAACGGAAGCGGCTTACAAGTCCTACGTCGAGTAGAGGTATAACAGCCGCGTCAGGGACCGTTCATTGAAGGTAGGCGAGCTCGCCCTCCGGAAGAAAGAGGCCAGCCGAGCAGAAGGGACGAAGAAAATGGACGTCACATGAGAAGGCCCGTACTAGGTGACGGAAGTGCTTGGCGACGGAGCTTACAAGCTCCACACCATGGCGGGTGAGCCCGTTCCCCGCACCTGGAACATGAGCAATCTCCGAAAGTTCTATGGATGACCAGGTATCAACCTGGATATTTATGTATAAATAACAGTAAGCCTTAACCTGTGGGCAAAAAACACTTTTGGTAGGATTCCCGACGCGATCATCTTGCCCCAGCGCTCGGCGAGGGAATGATCGCCAAGGGATTCATTTCTTATTTTGTGGCAAGTAATATAAAGCAGGTCTTAGCGATATATATGTTACCTGCACATGCACTTGGCGATATAACCGAGCTCGCTGCCCCCAAAATTTATAAGGGCACAGCCGCTTCAGTCGGTTCAATACTCGCGCGGACAGGTGAGCCTGACGGTGAACCCAATGGTAAGTCCCACGTGTCGTCGAGGCAACACTTGGCCGATTTCGTTTGCTGGCCGACATAATCAAGCCCGCTGCCCTCAAACCGCCTGAGGGCACGGCCGCTTCAGTCGCCTCAACGCCCACATGGACGGGTGAGCTCGATGACGAACCCGACGGTGAGTCCCACGGGTTGTCGAGCCAACACTTAGCCGATTTCGTTTGCTGGCCGACATAATTGAGCTCGCTGCCCTCAAACCGTCTAAGGGCATAATCGCTTCAGTCGTTTCAACGCCCATATGGATAGGTGAACTCGACGATGGACCCGCCGGTAAGTCCCATTGGTGGTCGAGGCAACACTTAGCCGATTTCGCTTGCTTGCCGACACAATTGAGCTCGCTGCCCCCAAACCGTCTGAGGGCACAGCTGCATTAGTCGCCTCGACGCCCGCATGAACGAGTGAGCCCGACGGCGGACTCGATGGCGAGTCTGATGAGACATCGAGGCGATACTCAGTCGATGTTGTTTACTCGCTGACGTAAATCAAGTTCGCCGCTCCTAAACTATCCGAGGACGCAACTTCTTTAGTCGCTTCGACGCGTACACTGACACTTGGACGGTTTCGCGACTTGCGGAGACACGAATGACGATGGATGATTGTGAAAAGAAAAACATCACCAAGGGGATAAAAAGAAGAGAAAGTGTGCACCAAATGCTGAAAGTGAAAACAGAAGATTTTGTCCAAATGAAAAAGAAGAGAATTAAGGCCACAGACGACATAAACAACGCCACGCAGGGCGGCTTCTTGAAAAGCTTCAGTTTCCTTCCACCTTCTCACTGTCGTGCTCAACGGTCGACTCATTCACCGACTCAGCGTTCCCAATCCGGCCTCCTGAAGGTCGTCTAGCAGGCTATCAGGTGCATTCTTCTTGGCGGCCAAGGTAACCCCTTTGGTCAGACTCTTGCCGGACGGATGAGTCGTCGACGCGGCAGAAGGCAACAGGGGCTCGGAGCGCTGGGGAAGAGTCCATCCCACGACCGCCTCAGGTGACATCTCTGCAGACAGCTCAGAAAAGTACTCTGCAAATGGGTACTTACCGAAAACAGAGAAAAACTCAACCAGAGAGCGGCTGAAACGTGCGGCATCACCCAAGTACATCTCGTCCAAGTCAAAGGACCGGTAGACCACTCGGCGGAAGCGCCGACGTGCATTGTCGCTTGAGGCTACCTTGAGAAAAATGTCGGGAAGACCTACCTCGATGGCCCACTTGTACTTGGCGTCAGCGGCGAAGAACCGAGAATCGTAACCGGCGAGGGCTTCCTCAGCACTTTGCAGCTTGGCGCGCATCATCTCGAGCGACTCCAGCTGAGCTTTTGCCTCATTTATCTTCCCGTTGGCCAAATCCCGTTCGGCGAGCGCAGCTTCCTTCTCTACTTGGAGAGCGGCGACGGATGCCGTCAACTCATCCACCTGTGCTTGGAGGCTGGCCGGGGCGGCGACGGCAATGTGAGCGTTCAGCTCGCCGATCATCTGCTCCTGCTTCTTGTTGAGGTCACGAGCGGCTTGGAAGGCTGCCTGACAGGAAGCCAGCTCACCATGGGAACGGGAAGCCTCACAATGCAATCGGCCTAACTCGCCCTTGAGGGAAGCGGACAAGCATGCCATCTGGAAATTTAAGCAAACAAGTTCTGAAACAAGTGCGATACAAGGACGATACCCAAAAAGGAAAAAAGGGATAGACCGCACCTCTAAACTGGCGGAGTCGAACCGATCCATGAGGTTGGCGGAGTGGTGGAAGTTGACTAGAGGGTTAGCGCGCCACGCCTCGAGATGGCCCTTGGGGAAGGCGGTCGCCAGAAAGTCGGCGCGTCCCTTCGGGGTGGTCAGCTTCGGCCCAGCTGGACGTGGTGGCACTTCGGAACCAGACGCCGCCTTAAGGAGCTTGTCCCGATGCTGCTCGTCGGGGGGTGGCAAGGACATCCCTTCGGCGGCGTAATCCATCATCATCTCACCCGCGGTCCTCTTATGAGGGTTCCCTTGATCGCCAGAGTGGTCATTCTCCAGGTCGATATAGCGCGGGGGAGGGTTGAGGTGAGGCACGGAAAGGTTAAGTTTGGACTAAGAGTGCTGGGCAAGACTGTCGGTGAGTTGAGATGGTGACGAACGAGCATGACGACGTTTGGAGCGACGGCGGTAGTTCTCCATGAATGGATCGTTGAGCTGGACGTCCGACTGGGCATCTGTCTGACTGTCGGTTTCACCGTCGACGGTCCTGGAAGTTGTTCAATATCATAACAAATAAGAAAGAGGGATCAGTAGAACGACATAATCGAACGAGAAAGAAAAGGCAAAAAATACGGTTAAACGATGGTCGACCTTCCCTCGGATCCTCGGCAGATGGGACTGGATAAGCCGGCAAATTGAGCCGACATTGAGGAAGGCGACACTCGCTCAGAAGCTTATCGGAGTTCACTACAATCCACAATATAGAGCCTTGTTTCAGTCTACGGACGTCCGCGTCCAACACAGCCGCCTCGCCGTCGCTAGGCCGAAGCCCGCGGGTCGCCGGGTCACCAACCGGATACTTGACCCGAGTCGCGCGAGGTCCCCATACCAGCTCGTTGGCCATATACACGAATTTGGACCCCCAACCGGACTTCTTCAACCGTTTCTGAAGTAGGGACTTGCCGGCAACCGGCCGGAACTTGATGTGACAGTAACCCTTATCCACACAGGGATACGCAAACACCCTTAATAGGGGAAGCGAGGGAACGACCTGCTGACGAGAGCACACGATCTGGAAGCCGATCAGTGCGCGAACGGATTTGGGCTGGAGATAGCGCAGATCAAGGCCGAAGAAGGCCAAAGCTTGTTGAAAAAAGCCGGTCAACGAGAGGCGTAGGCCACTAGCAAAGAGATATTCGCAATAGATGGCGGTGAAGCCCTTAGGAGCCTCCGCCACCAATTGCCCAGCCTCTGGAAGGCGGATCTGCAGACCAACGGTGTTACGGCATCGTTCTCGGAAACCCTCCACATCGCCGGCCGTCGTGGTGCTGCCGAGCCCTGGTCCCATACGTCGGAGAGCAATCGGAGACAGCCGAGGAGTTGAGAAAGGTCGCCGGAATTAAAGAGATTGTAGAGAAGGAAAAATACCTGAGTGAGGGTAGAAGGATGCAGCGGAGGAAGAATTCGGAGATAAAAGAAAACGAGAAGGTGAAAGGGGATATTTTTCGAACAAAAGAAGGCGGTAGAGAATTTAGGACTGCGTGGGGGATCGTGATAGAGACGGGCCCACGCACCAAGCGAAGTCGAGAGACACACGTTTAACATGCATTAAAGACGGAGGTTGAAGCTGCGCGCGTGAGATAGCAAAGGTCAGGTCCTTGTCTTTTCAGTTCTTCGCCCGCGTTTGGCAACATGGCCTCGCACTTGGGGGGACTTGTGAGGATCGTGGGCCAGACGATCCAGTCAATGGCCGGTCAGACCTCGGCCCAGTAGGCCCGTCATCATCAAGAGAAAGGGACGTGAGTATGGGCTAGGCCAAGCCCAATGTAAATTCTTTGGCATGAGCTTAAACCCTACTCTCCAGAACCTTGACATGGTATAAAAGAGGACCGAATGTGAGGACGAAAGGTAAGCACACACAAATACTGTTCATATAAGAATCCTTAGACTGTCAGAGAGAGCTAACTTTGGCATCGGATCGGGAACGGCTATATATCGCCCTCCCCGCGCTGACTTAGCCACTGCTTCCACTTCTTGCAGATTAGCTGACGAGGATCCATTCGGGGTCGAAGTCCATATTTGTGGCCGTAACAGATGGAATTAAAAAGCCTCCAAATAAAAAATGTGAATTTTTTGGGGATTTTAATCCTCCACAATGTGGAGAGAGTAGGTGAGGGTCTTGTGAGATCATGAATAGTCTGGTAAGCAGACTTGAAAGAGAAATGGCCAGGTATGAAAGGTTTCCAGATATGTCTATCATCCATATGAGAATGGATCTGGGATGATTGAATGAACTGCAGTACTCCTGGACTAAGAAATCCTTCTAGATGATGGTAAAGAAACTGTTTTTGTTGGATAAACTGTTTTGTGGGAAGAGCAACTGTTTTTGTTGGATAAATTTTACCAATGGTATATCACAATTAAGTTTAGATAATTAGACTAATTAGTCATATTTTTGCTGAATTGGGACACATAACATTTGTAACCTCCCATGATTAAACACAATGAATCATGATTCAAAGCCTTACCAATGGTAAATCACAATTAATTCATTTGAATCAATTCAATTATTATTAATCCGTTACGTTTTAATCAAATTTAATTACGTGATTCATGTTGATCTCATTTTATCATATTAAATCCATTTGAATCAAAGTTATTCAGCACTATTAATTACGTTTTATCAAAAAAAACACGTAAACCATGCTAATATTCATTTAATCACATTAAATAAAATGTAATCAAATTTATTTAGCACTAATGAAGTACATATTATCATATAAATGTGTAAATCATGCTAATAGTCATTTAATCATATTAAATTTACTGATTGCTTTCAATCAATCATTAACGGGCATACATACATATCATCCAATTGAAATTATCCATATTAATTCATATGATTTTTTTTTAGCAATAATCCACCAAAAGTGGGGGAAATATATTAGACTTCCTGGACCTATTGCCTTAAATGGCCAATGTTTGTAAAAATAGGTCCTTCCTATTACAACATACAAAGCTAAATGAGCTTACAAAATAATAGAGCAGAAGAAAACTCTATACAAAAGCATCTCTAATCCAATGGAAATTTGTATATGAAGCCTATTAGAGAATTACCAAGGTAAAAAAGAGGCACCAAATACATTTTGACATTGATACAGAAGACAAAAGAATAAGTTAGATCCTCAAGTAGCATAGAGAGGATGTGGTACATGTAAGAACTGCTGAAACTTCATGGTTACACTCTGATTGAAGGGACCTGAGCAGGATCAAGAAGGCAGATAGCCTTCACATGAAGAGGTAAAAGCTCCCAGTTGAAAACAGCACTAAACTTCTGGGATAGTGCAATTTTTACAAGTGCATCAGCTTCAAGGTTAGCCTGCCTGAGTATATGATGAATCTGAACTGTCACCGCCGGTTTAGCTTCATCACAAAGTCTGAAGAGCTTCCAGTGAGCAGTTATTGGATTGACCATCATAGAAATACCATTTTGAGAATCGGATTCAATAATGAAGTTATGCAAGCCATAAAAGAAACCAAAATAATAACCAGCTAGTATAGCCTTTTTCTCTCCCTCCAGCGGTGAGGAAGCTGATGAGATTATAGTTCTTACTGTAAGGGCATTACCATTTGAGTCCCTGATGATCAATCCAAGGCCACAACCCTCAGTGGACCAGGATGCATCCACATTGATTGTAAAACATAAACTAGGCTTCTTCTGTACCACAGTTCTCAACCTAGGTTTGGGATGTCAGATAGTAAATGGGATAAATGCAGCCTATGCTATTGATTTATCTAAATCCCGTGACATAGGAATAGGGTTAGCAGCAAAGGAAAAATGCATGATAACTTAATATCTCTAAGAATATGAAAGGAGGATGGTTTAACATCTTCAATGATCACTTTGTTTATGCCCTTCCATAAGGACCAATATATTATACAACACAGCATGCCAATTAGTTCTGATTGAAAACTGGATAGGCTTGTATGTGAAAGATATTATGATAGCCTATCCCATCTGGAAGCAAAGGGTATGTCAAGAACTCCAATACTGGATAAGGATTTTGACCAGATTGCAATAGCGAATTGCACTCATTAAAAAAAATGATCAATGGTATCTGAGTGCATACACATAGGGCATTTTGATGCAAACTAGAAACCATAGGAGAAAGCACCTCCTCAATGGGTAGGTGATGCAGGACGGATAGCGCGGGTTTTATTAAATGGATCCTAGGGTTCGAACGTGGTGAATAAATGGGTTAAATGATAGTTGAATGGATGTAGAAGATGTATAATCGCCTGGAAACTTGTAAAGTAACGATATTTTCCTTCCACGTCACGCTTCAGAGTCCGTCAAACGTCGCATTTGTCGGGTAAGTTTGAGTCACTCGCACTTGAAGATTTACGATTTTTGGCGCAAAGAATTTTATATATCAATTGTCTGAATAATTCTCCATAGGAGATTACAATATATATTACCTAAGAAAAGTAAATCTAAAGAGGATTAATATTTCCTCTATTTTCCTATAATAATAATGTCCTAAATCCAAAAGGAAATAAATAAAACATACTTAAAATAAACCTTCTAGAACTATGGTTACCATTTTTAGATTATATGAATAATCTAAAAATAGTCACTTATCATTCCTCATCAGTAGGATATAATTAAAAAGCCTCCAAATAAAAAATGTGATTATTTTGGGGATTTTAATCCTCCACAGTTTGGAGAGTGTAGGAGATGGTCTTCTGTGATCATGAATGGTTTGATAAGCAGACTTGAAGGTGAAATAGCCATTTAGTGAAGGCTTCCAGATAAGTCTATCATCCATGTGAGGATGGATATGGCAAGATTGAATAAATTGAAGTATTTCTGGGTTAAGAATTCCTTCTAGATGTGGGAAAAGAAACTGTTTTTGTTGGATAAACTGTGCCACGGAACAGGTGGATGGGATTGGTATAAGGTCATGTGGCATGAAATCAACTAAAAGACCATGACCAGTCCAGTTTTATGACCAAAAGTTAGAGTCACCTTTCGCATGGATAACCAATACACTTGACAAGACATATTCTATGCCATGTTTGTGAGGATCTGGAGTGGATAGGGAGGGAATGCAAATGTTGTGTCCATAATGCACCACCCTGTTGAAACTTCCACCACAGCTTGATTGAACAAGTATTTACAATATAAGGGATGAACCTAAATCCTAAACCATTTTGTGCCACAGGGTAGCATAGTTTAGGCAATTTCTTCCATCTTTTTTTTTCTGTTTCACAGCAGTAGGTCCCCAGAGAAAGGAAGCAAATAATTTCTCAAGTGTTTCTATGATATGAGATGTAGGAGCCATAACTAGTAAAAACATGATGTGGTATGGCATACGAAAATGACTGGATAAGAGTTATTTTTCCACCAGTTGAGAGCCGTTTGTGTCTCTATAAACTGAGCTTTTTTTGGATCTGTTCAATGAGAGGGTTGGAATAGCAGTTAAGAATTCTTCCCTCATATACTGGACATCCCAAATATTTAAAGGGGAAAGATCCCTCTTTCATGCTCAATGTTTGTTTAACCTGATTTATCTTAGCCAATGTTGCATGTTAAATTATGTAAAAGTCACTCTTGTCATAATTTATCTTCTAACTAGTGACTTTTTCAAAAATATACAAGTATGGTTTAAGATTTATCAAGGTTTTCTTGTTTCCTGGAAAGAAAAGTGCAGTATCATCAGTATATGATAAGTGTGAAACTGGTTCACTATAACTTAGGAGATTAAATTTTGGAATTTTCCCAATGCTGAAGATGTATGCTAGACTTCTTGAAAAAAATTCTGAGAAAATATTAAACAGGACAGGAGAAAGTGGATATCCTTATTTAATTCCTCTAGTAGCACTAAAAAATCCCACAGGTTTACCATTATCAAGAATAGAAAACGATGTTTGGGATATATTTTTCATAATGCAGTTCACCAGTCTGATGTGAAAACCAAACTTAGTGAGGATCTTTTCCAAAAACACCCAACTGACTCTATCAAAAGCCTTCATCAAGTCCAATTTCACAATGCAATTTGGCTCTCTGGCTTTTTTATTGATGCGTCTCACCATTTCTTTCAGATAAAGGATATTATCAGAAATGTCCCTTACTTGAAGGAAGGCGGTTTGGTGAGGTGAAATGATGTCAGACATGATAGGTTTGAGTCTGTGCATGATCACCTTTGAGCATATTTAATTGATGAAATTTGACATACTAGAGGCCTGAATCATCAAAAGATATGGGAGTTTCTTTTTTAGGGATTAATGTGATCAATAGTGCAGCTAGCTATACCTCTAGGTATATTGACTCCCTTTAAAAATCACTGACTGCCTCCACCAGATAAGAAGAAATGGTATCCCAGGACTTAATGAAAAAACATGGTGAGAAACCATCTGGTCTTGGGGTGATATCCTTATTAAGGGACAACACAACTAGTTTAAATTCCTCCTTCTTAATTGGCCTAATGAGGGCTTTATTTTGAGAAATCGTAATGAGAGTGGGGATTTGTGACAAAAAATGAGAACAGAAGTGAAGATCATCTTCATTTTTCTCATTGGACAGAAGATCGGAGTAATACTGAACAGCTAAAGATTCTATTTCAGCAACATCTTCAATCCAATTCGGAGCACTGTTTCTAGTTTTTGTAATACCAAGCTTAGATCTTTGTTGTCTGAGTGAGTTGTGAAAGAATTTAGAATTCATGTCACCTTCTTTCACCCATTTTAACATGCCTTTGTAATTCCAAAAATGATTTTGTTCTTTAAGAGCTCTTTAAAAGTGCTTTTTTTGAGTTTAAGGCATATCAACTCCTGGTTCTTGATGAATGTGTGGCACCGCGCTTGATCACGAACTTGGTTCACGAACGAATCTGCAAAACAAAGCCTCGGGTGTCCCAAGGGTAGACACTCCGACGCTCAAGTTAGTATGTGCGTAAGGCGTATTGTATGAGTTATCAGATAGAGAAGGTCTACCAAACCTTTGGTATTTATATGGCTACAATCCTTTGATCGCCAAGATATATAATTATGGTATGAATACAACTCTTATGGAGATAAACGTTGTATTACCATGTATGGAAGAAGTGTATTTCGGTCATGATTGTATTACCATGTTTAGGAGGAAGTGTACGCATTCCTTATAAGGATTTGGATTGATTGACCCGTGGATCCATCCTCTGCGTAACTCGAGTCCACGACTCTTCTCGGGCCCTGATCCGAGACTGAATGAGTTCCAGAATACAAACCATGGACTTATCAGTAGCCCCAAAGTAGATCTTCATAATTTCAAGGGCTCCATATCGAAGGCGGGATGAGAGGCTTGCTTCCCGAGGGAAGGACAATAACTCGAGGGAGAGAAACTCGGGGTGTCCTTCTAGGACTAACCTCTCGGGCTTACCCTTCTGAATATCTATCTTCAAGTTTTTTCGTATTCCATCAGGACGCGTGGAAGGCTGAGATTAATTCCTTTTGAAATCCAGAAGCAAAATACACGTGTCATGTATTTATTGGGGGGAAGAGGCAGTTTGTCCCCCCGTATCTCCAATTGCTTGCATCGAAGCATGGATCAAGGTAATTACTCGCCTTAATGTTGTCTGGATTTGGGTTAAATCTCCCAAATCATTCCCATTGTCTTCTCCACTTGAAATTTCTTCATCAGAGTGCAGAGGACGTTTCAATACTTTTTTCCTTTTCGAAACCCCAAATTTCTGCTCCATCACAGCCAGTAAGTATTTCTTCTTTTCTTGTTTCTTCTCTGTGTCTGCTTCTCTTTTTCCCCATTGTTTCCCCCCACATTCTCTGTTATCATGTCTAGTAATAGTGAGACGATTTCCACCCCCGACATGATGAGAAAGAGTATTCATGTGCCCAGGCCGAGGATATTAGATCCCGTGACTGTCGTAGAGCCGAGGTAGCGAGTGGGAAGAGGCATGTAGTGTTGAAGATGAAAGCCTCTAATAAAGAGAAGAGTTTTATTTTTATTTTTTAAGTTAAACCACCATTGGTGGTTGGATATATTGGCACCCCATGCCACTAAAATTGGCTGAAAACATGAGTTTGTTACAATGCCATTATTAGGCCAAAATTGACTTTGTAAGCCAAAAAACAGCTTGATGCTGTTGAAGCATCTAAGCTTCCAAAAAATGAAGAATATTTCTATCTAATCCTTCCAAAGAACACCTATGGACCATAAGTTTTTTGTCCTCAAAAGCGCGGTCGGGGAACAACTTAGTGATCGAGTCAACAAAGACCGAAACACAACTTAGCCACCCGAGAGTTTTGAGTCAAGAAAATGTCCAAGGTGTAATTTGTATTTACAAAATGATTCACAGCTCTAATAGCTGATGTGGCATTTCAGCCTCCAAAAACTTGAGGCTTGGCCCTGCTGATTGACTGTGTTCTTCTTCCTTTCCTGGTTTTGCTTGTACTGAATGTCCTTCACTTCTGTTACCTGCATTAAGAAAATAGATTAGCAGTACCACAGTCCTTGCAGATTTTACTGGAGATTGAATGTTAAGTTAGATATTCCCATTTTGTCTAGCGGCAAGAATAGCCCTAAGTTTAATAGGAACTAAACTAGGAGACAGAATCTAAGTTTGTTTCTGGTCTGCCCCTATATTAGATATAAAATCTGCAGTTGTATTGCCTTCTCTCAGAATATGTGTCAGTGGATGTAAAGCACACAGTTTGTTCAATTCATAGCACCGAGAATAATATCTCCAATCAATGGAGTTTTTATGGAGTTTGCCATTTACAGCAACCAAACAATCAGACACTACTAGAAAGTTATTTAAATTCAGTTCTACCCCTTTTTGGTATCCCATTTTGATTGCAATGATCTCAGCATGTGTGGGAGAGAGACAAGAGGTGTGTACCATTTGTAACAGGACTACCTCCCCATTACTATTTCTAACAACAATCCCAATACTTGTACCACCATCAGTTTTGTAACGTGCATCAATATTAATTTTAAATCCACTGTCAGGAGGTTTCCATTTAACTATTTTAACTGGTTTAGGCCTCCTTCTATTAATAAATGGGGCCAGACCAATATCAATAATGAAATGGTTCCTAACAGGATTACCAGTTAATGGAGATGCAGTGAAGATTAGAGACGTTTGTCTAATAAATTGTTGGCATAAAATCTGAGTACTACTACTCTGATTGTCATAAATTAGCATGTTTCTCCTAGTCCACAGTATCCAGACCACCACCACTGAGGTAGTCCTTATAACTGTTGTATGTACTTTAGTTAAGCCCACATATGTCAAATAGTATAGCATTCTCTGATTAAATGACCTGAATTCATTGACTCTGATGGCTAAAGTTTTATGGAAAAAATCCCATATATTCATATTTGGGGTACAGGCATTAAAGTAGTGATCTATGTTATCAGAACTGCAGCATAATAGGCACTTGGAGGGCATGTTAAAACCAAATTTGATTAAAATGTCCTTAAATGGAAACATGTTATTTCTAATTCTCCGCAATAAAGTTGACACTTTTGGGGGAATGGGTTTCTTCCATACCTGTTTGAGAATGCTGATTTCTTCTCCCCTCCTTCTTAGAGTTTGGTATGCTGATCTCACAGTGAATTCACCATTTCTGGATGGTTTCCATATCAGTTTATCATCATGAGAATACTGAGAATGTGATTCCTGCAAAGAAGAAACAATGTTAGTTGGTAAAAAAGGAGAAATTTGTGATAAGTATTGGCTTTTCCTTTGTATGAATTCTGCCAAGGCTATATCTGGAAATGGCATTTCCCTATCTTCTTGCCACATATAGCACAATGCTTCAGAACCAATCCAATTAGAACTCCAGAATGTGCAGGTCCCCAATCCACGGCACACCATTGAGTTTGTGTTTGAGTTCTCTGTAACATCACATATTCTCTGCCATGTTTGAGATTTTTTATATGTAACTGGTAGGGACCAGATAAACTTTGCCCACAGAGTTTCATTATTTTGTAATTTCCACCACATCTTATAAAAGAAGGCTCTAACAAATGCTGTAAGATCTATGCATCCAATCCCATTTTCCACCTTAGGGAGAGCTACCCTTTGCCATTTTCTCCATACCCTTCTTTGGCCATAACTGGATTCTCCCCAGTAGAATCTTATTGCTAGTCTTTCTATTTTCTTAATTACTGTCTTTGGAGGCTGTAACACAGAAAAGTAGTGCATAGGTATTGCAAGCAACACATGATTTATTAAAATCATTCTCCCTGCTCCAGTCAACCATACATTTTTCCAGTTATTTGTAGCTCTCTCCATTCTTTCAGTGAGTGGCTGATAATATTTCACCTTATTTCTGCCACTAAAGACTGGGATTCCCAGATACTGAAAGGGCATCTTGACAGTATTTCAGAGATCGTTGTCGTTCGGCTAACTCTTTCATGGCAGGTGGATCCTTGAGGAGGTGCCTATGAATGGAAAAGATTTCAGCCCGAGATCAGGCAAAATGGGTGCGAAGGTAGGTTTGGAATGGCCGTCGGTTTTCTCCACCTTTGGTGTCTTCATTTTAGGTTCCTTAGTCTTTCTATCTGCATAAGGATCACGTTCTCATTTTCCGGTCACCGTGTTTGTCTTACTGGCATATTTCTCCTTGATGGCTTGAAGATGCTGGATGGTAGTAGGGTTCCTGGTAGCCAGCTTCATCCTCAAGGTGTCATCATCAGCATTCATGTAGTACATGTTGATGAGGAGGATTTCATTTCGATCGTAGCATTCGGTCGCTAGATCCATGTATCTGTGGTAGTGTTCTTCCACAGATTCTCCTTCCCGGCGGGGGACGTACCCTAGGTCGCCGAGGGATTTGGTAAATTTCTTCTTTTGAAAGAAGACCAAAAGGAGAAACTCGGCGAAATCCTGGTAATCAAACAGGCTCTCGGGCTTTATATGATTGAACAATGTTTGGGCTTTCCCTCGCAGATAGCTGGGAACGATTTTGCATATTTCTAGCTCGTGAAAATTTCTGGTCTCCAGGGTTTTAAAGAAGACCGCGGGGAACTCTCGGGGATCGCTGGTACCATCATAAGTGAGAAGGTGTTTAGGGACCCTCTTGGTACTATCAAACGGAAGGTTCACGGTGTGTCGTGAGAAGGGAGAACGGGCGGACTGTCCTCTAGGTCCGAGGATGCGTTTATCTCCTGATCGATTTCGTACTTCCCGCGGGGTTGATACGTTCCTTCCTGGTTGAAAGGTCGATCAGCATCTGATCGCCACTCATTCTGGGTCCGCTCTCTCCGTTACTGCCTTAGTTCGTCTTGGATGATCTAAATGCGCACCTTTGTACTTCCTCTCTATTTAGATTTATACCATCGTTGTGGTACCTTGCTGGGTCTAGAGGCGGCAGCATCTGTTCGACTAACATACGGAGGCAGACTCCGAGATATGTCGGCCAAAAATCTCGGCTCTTGAGTAGTATTTGAGAGTTGCGTATTTCTAGCTCCTTGAAGCGGGGTCTCTAAGATTGACATCCGGCCTGGGGCGTCATGTCTCTGAGCCTGAGGGTGCTAATTAGGGTTCAGTACAGACGCTACAAAAGCGTGATACTGGGCTTGTAAATTCCTCATTAGAGTTCGGACATATTTCGGAATCTCGCTCGAGGGATGGTCCGAGATGGGGTTCATGCGAGTGTAGTTCGAGATGGGAGGTTGAGAACCTGTGGGGCCCGAGGTACGGTTTGAGGCCGCGGCTTGGCGTCTCCTTCTTAACTCTTCCTCGCACCTTTGTTCAAAAATTTGGTCATCTCTCAACCTCATTTCGTCCTCAGTAAGGATTGAGTTAGCTCCGCTGTATCCGAACTCGTTCTTGATTATTTGCCCATCTCGCTTGTTCATAAAGTCACCATAACTCATGTCAGTCTGAATCGAAACTCTTGGATTTGATCGACCGGTGGATGGTCTGGGGCCCGATTTTGATGCTCCAGACAGGATAGGTATCAGACCAGAGGTCGGTGCTCTTGGTGCAGTAGGGTTTGGACCGGAGATTGGCGCACCGGACGTAGTAAGGTTTGGACCGGAGGTTGGTGCTCCGGACGCAGTAGGGTTTGGACCGGAGATCGGTGCTTAGGATGCAGTAGGGATTGGACCAGAGGTCGGTGCTCCGGACGCAGTAGGGTTTGGACCGGAGGTGTTCGGTACGTTGGAGTTTATGGCACCCACGGTAGAGCCTGGTGGCGGTTCCGATATAAAACGTGACTGAGATTCGCCTCTTCCTTGATCGTGTCCACGTCCACGTCCTTGAGGGTCTTGTTCCCCATCGGGTTTTCCTTTTGGGCCCCTTCCTTGCATCATGGCGCTTCTTCTGGGGTTGTTGGCTTCCGATATGATGTTGCAAGTTTGCTGAGCAGATGATTATGATCAGATCGGAGACAAAGTTCGGCGACATCGTCAATTAACACGCAGTGTCCCACTGGGCGTGCCACTTGATGAATGTGTGGCACCGCGCTTGACAACGAACATGGCTCACGAACGGATATGCAAAACAAAGCCTCGGGTGTCCCGAGGGTAGACACTCCGACACTCAAGTTAGTATATGCGTAATGCGTATTGTATGAGTTATCCGATAGAGAAGGTCTACCAAACCTTTGGTATTTATATGGATACAATCCGTAGATCGCCAAAATATATAATTATGGTATGAATACAACTCTTATGGAGATAACAGTTGTATTACTATGTATGAAAGAAGTGTATTTCGGTCATGGTTGTATTACCATGTTTAGGAGGAAGTGAATTCCTTGTAGAACATTAGAATATACGCATTCCTTAAAAGGAATTTGATTGATGGACCCGTGGATCCATCCTCCGCGTAACTCGAGCCCATGACACTTCTCGGGCCCTAGTCCGAGACTGAATGAGGTCCAGAATACGAACCATGGACTTATCAGTTGTGATCATAGATGATTTCCTGGACTCTCAAAGCCTCTTCTGGTATTTCAACATTTTTGTAAATGTTACCAAAAACATCCCAGTTCAAAATTTTAAGTTCTCTTTTCAGTCTTTGCAATTTAAGAAAAAACCTTAACATGCCAGTTTCTGGATAGGAAGTATCTAGTTATTTTGGATCAAAATATGAAACTCATCTCTCTTATACCATGTATTAATAAACCTAAAGGATCTTGGATAAAACTGAACCTGAGTGACAATCTTAAACAATAATGGACTATGGTCTGAATTTTCCCTGTTAAGGACTAGAACTAAAGAGTTAGGAAATTTGCCATTCCATAAATGGTTGCACAAACCCCTATCAAACCTTTCAATGGCAGGCCTCAGTCTTTTATTTGTCCAAGTAAATTCATTTCCCACAGTATTGATGTGAATCAAAGCCATTTTGTCTATAAATTTCTAAAAATTAGATATGCTACCCATTTTTGGAGTTGCTGGTCCTTTATAAACAGTAAGAGATAACATGAAGTTGAAATCACCAATTAACATGAAAGTGTCTTTCTCCCTTTTCCGGATCTCAGTCCATATACAAAAACACTAGCCACTGAACTGTTTAGGCTAGGTTTGTTGATCTGGACATATACAAATCGTTCATGCTCTATAGAAAGGGTTACAGTGACTGTATGTGTTCAGAAGAGCCATTTGAAGAGATATGATTTGAAAAATGCATAATGTTCATATAATGTGCATAGTTTACATTATCATGCCAAGGTTCAATTATGCGTAGAATTTCTATATGATTATCTGAGATGAGGTTGGATAGTCTGTTTAAATCGGTTTTCATCCCTTGTGATTTTGACTAATCATAAAATGTTGTTGAGAGGTTTTTGATGCAGACTATGAGAATGACATACTTTTGTTAAACTGAGTAAAAAAGTTTTTCAACTTTGTTTTATGAGTAGAAGCAATTTTTGGTAGATTGCTTACCTGTTGATGGGATTGGGGAGTTTGACTAGCGTGACTAGATTCAGAGTTTGAGACATACACATCACTTTCTTCTTCCACACCTTGTTCCTGCAATGAGGCAAATCTATTCATGTTACGTTCCTGTGATTGGAAGATAAGGTTGTTAGCCCTAAAAGAAGGAGGAGAAATGTTTAACAGACCTGATTTGATAGCTCCATCATCCTTTACATATGAATGTCTCAATCTAGGTTTGAAAGTAACCATCGTGAAGATATCATCCTTAGGCAGTGGGGTTTGTTTAATTGAAAGGGAGGACTTTCTGAGCTGCTTATATGAAAGGCATGAGGAGAAAGAGGATGTTGAGGATGCAGGTTTAGCTCTGATCTGAGCAGCCTCAGTGGATGAAGATGAGATTGACACTATAGGGAAGATGGAGGGTTGGGGTTAGGCATATGACAGGTAATGTCTTCAGCTTCATGGAAAGAACCAGTGGCATTTGAGAATATGGACTCTGTCTGTAGTGGTTCTTTATGGTATAGGGAGGATCAGTAGCCAGACTAGTTACAGCCTTCACAACATGTAGGCTTGATTCAAAGTTTTTTTCCTTGAAGAAGGTAGAAGGAATAGGTGCCTGTTTTTTCTTCTTGGCCTTAACTTTCTTCTTGGCCACCCTATGGAGTTTCCTATTCACAAAGGTAATGGTTTTGTTGGAGGTGGAGGTTGTGACAGGGTTATCTTGGGTCTTAGACATAGGGGTGGGGATATTGACAGAATGTGGAGCTATGGCAGCTTTCTTGTGTTTTGGTGCAGGTATCTTAGCTAAAGGTGGCAGTGGAGTGAGAATAACATCAGCTTGTTGAGGTTGGTGAGAATAATGAGCATCAGTTGAAGGTTGGTGAGTTTGGTGAGCGTAGAAGTAACCATAGGGTTAGCTCCCATGGTCTGATTAGGGGGATTTGGTTTGGCACCATCTTTAATAGGTTGTTTCTGGTAGGATTTGTGCTGCAACTCTGGGTGGAGACTCCTACATATCACACTGGCATGTCCTACTTTCCTGAAGTGGTTGCAATACCTAGGCAGGTTTTCCTATTCAAGTTTAACTTTCGGACAGTAATCTGTTGAGCCTAGTCAAATGTCAATAGGGATTGGCTGTTGCAGATCCATCTCAACACATATTTTTATAGCAGATGGCCTAGTGATAAGCTGTGTTGCTGAATAAATCTTGATAAATGTCCCTATATGATTACCAAGCTATTTTAGGACTGCCTCATTGTAATAATACACTGGGGGTTTGAAAAGGGTTACCCAGACAGGAACGATCGGAGACTCGGTATCAGTGGAGGATCCCAGCGTCCATTAGAGAACTCTCATTGGAAAACCATCCAGGATCCAATTGGCCTACATCCAACACCTCTAAAAGTCTTTTTTTGGAGAATCAAATGAGAACATGGCGGTGGTCAATTGCCCTCAACTGATAGCTCCCGTTGAACGTCGCCGCTTTGAAAGCAGCTTCGATCACCGGCATAGCTTGGCGGCCTTTACTGAACTTGCCGATCAGGGCGTTGCGGTATGGGCGAGAGAGGATTTCGATCTGTTCGGGGTTGAAAATGCATGCAAGTTTCCTTTGTACTCGGAGGTGGCTTGATTTCCAGATTGCTCGGCAGCGACGGGAAGAGTGGCGGGGATTTGGACCGTAGGGCATGTAGGAATGTTTTATAACCGTTGATTGGTGGATGCTCCGCCATATTTGGGGAGCGGGGACGGTGATTTTACCGTTCACGGTGTTCTAACATTAATGTAAGTAGCCGTTGAACGGATAGATTTTGATCGGAGTTAGTGGTTTGCACAGAAATATAGATAGAGAGAAGGGGGAGGAATTTTTAGGAGAGAGAAAGGCGACTTGTTTAATTCATATGATATATCCAGTTGGTGTAATTCAACTGGCATTCATATGATATAACATTTACTGCCGGAATTTTGCCCAAATTCTGATTGAAATAACTAGTCAGTGATTATGATCCGACCCAATCAAATTGGCACGAGCAACAGATTCATAGCAAACAAATTGTCATCTCAGATACAATGATTGTTAATCTCTGAACAACTCCAAGAATTAAAGACAAAATTTCCGGGCAACTATTTTATTGAAAGTTAAAAGATATATTCCAGATCAAAATAAATATATTTCATGTGCATGATGTGTTGTTCTAATCATCTTCTCATTACATTATCTTAATCTAATCATATTTCACAAGACTTTAAGATCACACACACTTAAAAATTTTTAAATAAAACTCGTGAAAGTAAATCATCCGATGTTTTACTATTATGAAAAACATTTTTTTTAAATAATCTAACATATATCCAAAACCTCACTATGATACCACTGTAAATAACTGATCAACTATCAATTATATCAAACATAGATAAACAAACCTTGCATAGATACTACTGTAGATAACTGATCAATCATAATATATATTATCATATAAATATATTAGCGGATAAAAGATTGATTCGTCCAAAATCACTTTGTAATCTATGAATAATATAAATACAAAAGATCGATTACATACCTTGTAATGCTAATCCAATTACTACCTCGATAGAGATGAATCCATCAAAGGGGATTTGACCACAAGCCGCACAAGTGTCCGGCCTCTATTAAGCCCACACGAATTGCTTGCCAGGATCCTATCTCATAGGATTAATCAACTATTGGAATGACTAGTTAGGTCTTATTGTATGAGTGACTACCTTTGCAATAGTCTAGACTATGATATTTATAATACCATGTAAATGGGTTTGGGCCACTAACTAACTAGTAACCCTAATGCGTACTTATCAAATAGTCCCTAAGATTAATTTATCTTATAAATTAACCTATTAATCATTTTAACCTGGTACACACACTAGTGCACAAGCATACCTTTCTCGGCACCACATTTAATGCGTTTTGGCCAAATTTTCGCGGAACCGCCGAGTACTTAACTTGCGAGTTTGCCTTTGTCCGCTCGCCTAGGGCAGAAAAATAAAAAAGGCATTTTACAGTTGAATAGAAGGCGTTTTTGAAAATGCCTTAAAATGTTGAACGGTAGGCGATATCGTAACCCGAATCGCTAATGAGCGACGAGAGAAGCGAAACCGCCTATAAGACCCAGTAGAGTTTGGAAACATTGTTTGCCAGTAGTTGTTGGCTGTTTTTCTGCTAGCGAGTTTGCCAGTTATGAACGCCTGTAGGCGAAATATGGCTAGAGATATCACCTATTAGTAAGTGTACAGGCGGCTCAAGCGGCGAACGCGCATGCTAACTCGCTTGTATCATATTTCTATCATGAGAGCTAGATTACTTTCTAGCGACATCGTAACCATATTTGCCTATGTGTAGCAAGTTCGCTTTGTGGCACGCCTGTTGCTCTCTGTCCATCCAGTCGAGTTAAGAGGCAAACTCGTTTCCTGTGAAGCTCACAGACGACATTCTTTCCGATTTCGCTACCAAGACAAGTTAAACTATAAACTACAAATATAATTCCATTCTCTTTTTTTGTTTTTACACATGAACCATATACTTCAATACGAGTGGTAACACAATTTGATTCAAAGAATAAAACATTAATCAAATTAACAATAAGATTGTCACAAGTAGGTAAAGATTAGAATTTGTTAAAATTTAGCATTACAGTTGAAATAAAATTCCTAGCATAATTCAAAACTTCTAGGTAGAGTTGTCATTGGTTGCACCGTCCTGGTCCTCTGGTGTGGCTTGGTGTGGATGCTGGCGGAGATAGTCTTTACAAAAACCCCGAACAATGCGGCGAGTCTCCCACCCATTCTCTAGGACGTTTGACATCTCGGTCATCATCGAGAACAGAGAGTCCTCAAGCCCTTGGTAATAGGCTTCTCTAGGCGCTAGTAAATGATAGACATTGAAAATGTCAAGTTTTGTTCTAAAGTAAACTAACATCACAAGTACTTAAATCATGAATAAAAACTATTTACCTCCATTTGGTTCTGGCTCCGCCGGCACGTCCTTCTCCCCCTTCTCTTGCCAAGTCGACCCAACCAACTCCCACTTCTTCTTCTGGTAGTACCCCTTTGTGTACTACTCACACTGATGTATGCCGGACACCAACACTTCGACGACGAGCCAGGCTCTCGAGCTGATCTGCAAGACAAAGGCCTCGGGTGTCCCGAGGATAGACACTCCGACGCTCAAGTCTGTATATTTGCTTAAGGCGTAAAGTATAAAGTATGAGATTAGATGAGAGGTCTACCAAACCTCTTAGGGTATTTATATGGCTACTATCCGTAGATCACCAAGATATGTATTTATGGTATGAATACAACTCTTATGGGAATAGAGGTTGTATTACCATGTATAATAGAAGTGTATTTCGAACATGGTTGTGTTACCATATTTAGGATAGCTGTATTACCATCTCTGAGAAGATGTATATTTCTTGTAGAACATTCATAACATACGCATTCCTTATAAGGATTAGGATTGATGGACATGTGGATCCACCCTCCGCGTATCTCGAGCCCACGACCCTTCTCGGGCCCTGGTCCGAGTATGAATGAGGTCCGAATACGAACCATGGACTTATCAGTAGCCTCAAGGTAGATCTTCAGAATATAGAGTACTCCATCTCGAAGGTTGAATGAGAGGCTTGCTTCTCGAGGGAAGACCAATAACTCGAGGGAGAATAACTCGGGGTGTTAAGCTCGGGGTGTCCTTCTAGGACTATCCTTTCGGGCTTACCCTTCTGAATATCTAGCTTCAAACTCTTTTCGTATTCCATCAGATATATGGATAGCTGAGATTAGCTTCTTTTAAAATCCAGATGGTAGATACACGTGGCGTGTCTTCATTGGCAAGCAGAGACGGTCTGTCCCCCGTCTCTCCAATTACTTGCCTTGCTCATCTTCAATGTTGTTTGGGTTTGGATTATATTTCCCAAATCATTCCTATTGTCTTCTCTTATTCGAAAAATTTTTCTCTCCAAGTTCAGAAGGCGCATCAATACTTCATCAATTTCTGAAGCCCTGTATTTCTACTTTCTACTTCCATCATCAGTAAGTGCTATCTTCTTTCTCTGCGCATTTACTTGTGTCTGTTTTTTCCTTTCATATTTGTGTGCGTGTTATCCCCCATACTCTCTGTCATCATGAGCAATAGTAGTAGAACAATTTCCTTCCCCCATCATGATGAGGGGGAGTATGTAGAATCTCAGGCTGAGGAGAATAGCTCCCTTGAACTCCATAGGGCTGAGGTAGCAAGTGGGAAAAAACATGTAGTTTTGAAGAAGAAAGCCTCTGAGGAAGAGAAGAGGTTGAGGGTTATGGCCAGGAGGGCTCAGATAGGGGGGAATAGCCCCATGGTAATGCATTCATCCAAAGGTATAGTGTCCATGGATGGTGAAGGTAGTAGTAGAAAATCGTTGAAGGAGGATAAAGCACGCGCTGATGCTGCTATCTTCGCAGAAGGTTGTCCCTTTTCCATTCCTTCTTACGCTGACCTCATGTACTTT
Organism: Sherardia arvensis; assembly: GCA_948330725.1. Taxonomy (NCBI): domain Eukaryota; kingdom Viridiplantae; phylum Streptophyta; class Magnoliopsida; order Gentianales; family Rubiaceae; genus Sherardia; species Sherardia arvensis. The sequence continues at coordinate 21,297,994 of OX415237.1, read as the reverse complement.
GGAGAAGACAAATCTGTAGTTGAATTAGTAACTCCGACCCGAGGGGTCATATATGGGAGATTTCTGCAGCATGGATTAGCCTTCCCTTTTCCCCCACTATTGAATGATTTTCTTCAGCATTATAAGGTGCATCCGGGGCAGTTACATGCCAATGTGATAGTAATCATTATGGCCTTAATAACTTGGTGTGCTCGTGAAGGTTATCGTCCCAGTCTCTCCTTGTTGCGGACCATGTATAAGGTTTCCATTTTTAAACAAAATGTGACCTTGACCCCTCGAGATACCACTTTAGGTAAGCTTTTTGTGCTTCTTGTGAACTGCGGGAAGTGGGATAAGGTAAAACTAACCTTCGATCGAACCAAGTATGAAGTTCCTGATTGGAATGAAGAGGTCCAGAATGAGGTCTGGCATGAAGTGGAGTTGTCCCGCCAACTGCTGAATATAGCTGGGAAGTTGGTGAAAGATAAGATCAAACTTAGAGAGGGTAAGTTTGTATCTGGAGATCATCAAATGGGTTGGCAATGGCCTATAGAAACATATGGCTGGTTGAATCAACTATCCAGCCGTTCTCTTCAAAATTGCAGCTTCTTGAAGTTGTCACATTTTGATCAGCCAGAAGGTGTTGAGATGGATTGGTATGAAACCCTTCTTTCTATGGAGCAGGATCCAGGTGGTGCAGCTAAGGCATTGCAGGCCTATAGAGTATTAGAAGAGAGAGCTGCCCGAGATGAGATATCCGAGAAGGAGGTAAATAAGGAAATCTTGGGTCTGATGAAAGACGCTCGACGTTGGCGTCGGTTTAAAAGGTTGGTTCAAGGACCCAAGAAAACTCAATCCCAATTGAAGGTGATTGGGGAGGCAGATTGCCTATTTGTTCCTGTGGCTTTAGATCCATCAGATGAGGAAAAGGATGAGGGTGCTGCCTTAGTTCGATGTCCGAAAAAGGAGATGTCTCGGACTTCTAGTGTCCTTCCCATCATGATTGAAAATGTCAATGAGGTCATGATGATAACTTCTGTGATAGGGTCAGTTGCGTTGCAAGAGGGTATTTTCTCTTGTGTTATATTCTCGTCCATAATATTTCCATTGCTTCTTATGCTAACTTCATTCCTTATACATGTAGTGGGTGCTTCAAAGACGAACAGGGCAGCCAATTTGTTGTCTCAGATAGCTAAATCAAGGGGGCTATAGAGTAGTAATGAGAGAAGAGGGATCTCGAGGCTTCAGGGATTTCTGCAGACAAGTCTCCAAAGAAGCCAAGGCTCAAACTCGGACCATTGGAAGAGTTCGAGAAGTATGTGTCACCTTCTCCTTCTGAGGTTCTGGTCGAGGTGGTACCGGGATGTCCCGCAATTAACCAGTTATGATTCGTCATGGCTTTTGATAGGATTAACTGTGTGGTTATCTAATTCTCTTTGTCTTCTTTTACAGTCTGAGAGTCAGATGAGGCATATGTACAATTCTCTTCGGACACTATATAACCGTTCTCAATGACAGGAGTCCGAGCTCGAGTTGATGGAGGAGGAGATATCCAAGAGGTCTAAGGAACCTTCAGATATGCTGAAGCATCTCCAGAATGAGATGGCTCAGGCTAAGGACAAAATAAAAGCCTTAGAAGATGAGGATCAAGCCTTGAAGAAGGCAAAAAGGCTGTATGGTGGTTCCTTCTTAGAATTGAAAAGGAACATGGTTTTGGTGGAAGCTAAGAGAGACCGGTATGCTGATCCTGTTAGCCAGAGGCGGCTAGTTCGGTTGATAATAGACTTCTACCTCAACTGTCCAGAGATGGAGGCACATCGCCAAGAGTATGGTGAATTCTACCATAAATCTGAGCTCTCGAAGATGTGGATTCCTCTGAAGGGGTTTCTCAGTGAAGAGATTCAAGAATGTCTTGCCCCTGCCTACACTTGGCCTGAAGTACCAGAGAATTTGAAGGAATTTCGTGCGAAGTTTAGCCAAATTGGGGGGTTTGAGACCAGTCTACTGCCTAATCTGGAATCTTTGAAGAAGGCTTTAACTCTGGAAGAGTTTCAGGACAGACTGTCCGGTTTGTATCATGAGCTGACGTTCTTGATAGAGAAGCAGGCTACTGAAACTTCACTTGAGGACCCAAAGACTTCTGATGGGCAGGAGAAGACTGTAACTTCTTAGAGCCTTGTCTTTTACTTCAAGATTTTTCTCTTTTCGCCAAATTTTGGCGTCTCATGTATTCTGAACATATGCTTTGTCTTTGGAATTAATTGGTCTTTACCTTCCTTTATGTCCAGTGTTGCTCTGCCGCATGTGCTGATTTGCAGGTCAAGTATGAAGCTGTCCTTCAGAAGAACGAGAAACTGGAGGAAGATCTGGATGACTCCAAAGGTTGTTTCAGCCTTATGCGGGAAGAATGTGAGAGTCTTCGCGGTGGGCTCAAAGAGGCTTTGAAGTGAAGAGCTGAGCTGAATCAGCAGGTGAGTGATCTTCAAAAGAGATATAAAGATCTAGAAGATGCTCACAACAAGGTCGTGGCCACCAATAAAGAGTATGACCAAGAATGGAGGAAAATCAAGAGTGACTTAATGAAGGTCAATGGTGAAATTCATGAGAAGGATCTTCTTATTTCTAGACTCCGAGATGAGACTATCACTGTGAATCACAAGATTGCCTCCAGGATAGATGAGTTAAGAATGTGCCAGGCCGAGCTTAACGCTTGCAGGTTCCAAATAAATGAACTAGAGGCTCAAGGTGTGTTTATCATGCCTTCAGGGTCTTCAAGGAGGGAAGTAGGTGGACCTTCCGGTGTCCCATATTCAGGACCTTTGATAAGGCCTCATGCCCAAAGGGGTGTATCTCGAGGGATCCCATGTGGAAGGGGCAGAGAAGTGACACCTACTCCTAGAGCTCATGGCTCTATTGACTCTCCTGCTCGACCTGTGGAAAATAGAATTGAGTCCCCTACGCCCTCTCAGTTGATAAGGGTGGCAGAGGAAAGTAATTGGGGTTGTGGCCCCAATTACTTTCCTCTGCCACCCTCATCGTGGCCTCCAGAGTATTCGAGGTCGTGCTTTTACTTCCTCTCGTGGTCGGGGTCGTACCCCTATATTTAAATACCTTCACGAGGTGTAAGAAGTTTCGTAGTGTAATAACACTTTTTGATTTTGCCTTTATAAAGGTCTTTATATCGCAATCCTTGAGAATATTGACTCTTTAGGTTTATGAATAGCCTTAATAAATAGTGATGTGTACCTTAATAGGAGTATCACGTGGAGAGTCGAGTTCCAAACTTTGTGAGTTTGCATGAATCGTATCATGTTGGTCTTTGACCATATACTTTTTATAAGTATATTATTTTATTTTGGCCTAACATGATTGTAGTTCAGACACGTAGTCTAAACAGCTCATATTAGATAAGCATCAATAGTACACTTATAAGCGTGTGGATCTTTAGGCAGCAGTCTTTACTTATGCTTTGTGAGGCATAGTTTCTCTTTGTATTTAGAGAGTATGGACTGCTTCAAAATAAAATAGAAGATATATATATATATCGAAAAGAAATTGCATTCTTCGAACTTGAGAGTTCGGTAAACTTATAAAAGACAACCTCGAGTTTGGGAGCTCGGGTATAAAAATGTAAAAAGATGAAAAGAAAAAGAGCTTGGCCCGTAGGCCTTATTGAAGTAGTTTCTCCTTATATGGAGAAGGTCTACTTGGTTTTAGCTCCGAGGTACCTGCGTAGAAAGGGTGTCATAATGACAGTGTCCAAGTGCTCTCCTTCGCGTGTTTGCAAGCGGTAGAATCCACCGGATTGTGCTGCGGAGATTTTGTATGGTCCTTTGGTCCTCGACTCCAGCGCTCCTCCTAACTTGTTGGTGCACCACGGGCCAACTGGCATTACCAGTCCCCCCACTTGGAAGGTTTGGTGGCGGCGTTTATGCCATAATGCAGTCATCTTGTCATAGGCCTCTTCTTCAAAATGGAACACCATGGGTTGTTCGAGATCAGGATCGGGTACCAGAATTCCTAGAATAGTATTGACGGCCGAGATATTGCTCACTTTTTTGGCATCACGGATGGCCGTGATCATACAAGAGCGCGCCACTCCTTGGTCTCCTTTGATTGAAGCTACTCCTTGTGATGTTGGAAACTTCAGCATCAGGTGGTAGGGAGACCATACAGCTTTAGCTTGGCATATCCAAGGTCTGCCAAGGATAATGTTGAAGGGTGTGACCGCGTCTACTACCACAAATATGCAGTACAAGGTTAGGCTCTTAGCTCCTTCTGCTACTGTGACGGGGAGTGTGATTTCCCCGAGAGGTATTACTGGATTTCCTGTGAACCCCGAGATCGGACCCATAGGTTTAAGGTCATCTTTAGTAAATCCTAACTTCTGGAAGCAGTCTTGGAACATTACTTTTACCCCACTCCCATCATCTATGAAGATTCTTTTTACTAGAGTATCTTGTACGGTTGCTGAGATGATGAGAGAATCCGAGTGAGGCATCTGATTTGGCACGGCGTCCGAATCTGAGAAGGTAATGGTTTCCTCGGGGCGGAGCCTCTTGTTGATTGGCTCAGTGTGGGGTATAGCTCGCACACTATCTTTCAGCTTGGTCAAGGAAATTGCTTCTCCTGTGTAGCCATTGATGTCGTTGATGACTCGGTTGGCTCCGTTTGGCGGTGGTGGAGGAGGATCTTGAGGGTTGTTGCCTCCGCCGCCCTGGTTGTTATTGTTATTATTGCGGTAGCCATTCTTCTTCTTCTGCCAGGGCTTTCCCCAATACCTTCTCTGGGTCCCCTGGTTATCGCCAGCTATTGAAGGTGGGATTTGTTGCACAATTCCTTGACGGATTAGCTTCTCGATCTCATTCATGAGCTGGTAGCACTCCTCCGTGTCATGCCCTCGATCTCGGTGATATTGGCAGTATTTCGGGGACCTTTGACGTTCGGCTGATTCCTTCATGGCAGGCGGGTCCTTCAAAAGGTGCATGTGAATAGATAGAATTTCGGCCCGAGATCTCGCCAGAGGAGTGTATGTCTCGAAGGTAGCTTTGGAGCATTATCAGTCTTCTCAACCTTCGGTATTTTCGCCCAGGATTCTTTTCTGTCCATCAGGAATTCTGGGGGTCTTTTGCCCGTCACAGCATTTGATTTGCTAGAGTACTTTTTCATGATGGCCTGAAGGTGTTGAATGGTTGTTGGATTTTTGGTTGCCAATTTCATCCTTAGAATGTCATCATCCACGCTCATCCGGTACATATTTATCAGGAGGCGTTCATCTCGATCATAGCATTCAGTAGCTAGATCCATGTATCTATGATAGTGTTCTATCACAGTCTCTCCTTCGAGGCGGGCCACATACCCCAGATCTCCGAGGGACTTGGTGAACTTCTTCTTCTGGAAGAAAGCGTGGAGAAGAAACTCGGCGAAATCCCAGTAATCAAATAAACTTTCTGGTTTTGTCTAGGTAAACCATGTCTGTGCTTTCCCTCGGAGGTAACTGGGGACAATTTTGCATATTTCCAATTCATGGAAGTTCCTGGTTTCTAAGGTCTTAAAAAAGACCGAGAGAAATTCTCTAGGATCGCTAGTGCCATCGTATGTGGGTAGGTGCTCTGGGACCTTCTTGTGGTTATCAAAGGGGAGATTCACAATATATCGTGAGAAGGGTGAACGAGCAGCTTGTCCTCTGGGTCCGAGGATACGTGTGATTTCTTGGTCAACTTTGTATTTACCTCGGGTAGGGTAGGCTCCATCTTGTGAGTAGGGCCGATCAGCGCTATTTTTCCATTCGCTTCGAGATCGCTCCCTCTTCTCGCGTCTGAGTTCTTCTTCTATGTTGAGGATACGCATCCTTCTCACCTCATCCCTACTTAATTCTGTGCCTTCGCCCTGATAATTGGATACATAAGGAGGTGGTGGCAGACTACTTCGAGCATTATAAGGCGGTAGATCCTTGGATAAGTTGTTGAGGAGTCTTCGCTCTTGAGTAGGATCAGTAATGGTGTAGTTTGGGCTCTTGAGACAGATACTATGTTGGGGGCTTCATGCATTTGTGCACTGAGTTGTTGACTTGAGTTTATCAAAGATACGACGAAGTTAGGATATTGGGCATGCCAGTTCCTCAGTAGCGTTCGGGCATCTTCAGGGATCGTTCTCGGAGGGTCAAGGTTGATATAAGTTGGCCCAGAACCTGGAGGGTTATGTCCTACAGTCCGGCTCAAGGTTTCCCTAAGACGTCTTTGTCTTTCCTCCTCCTGTTGTTTTTCCGCGAGGATTTGTTGATCTCTTAGTGCTTGTTCTTCTGAGGTGAAGATCGAATCAGGTCCGTCATATCCAAGCCCATTCTCTGGGTCGAGGCTGTCTGGATTGTTGACGTGTTCATTGTAGTTCATGTCAGTCTAGATCGAAATTCTTGGTCCCGAGTTCGGTGCTTCAGATCCAACAGGATTTGATCCAGAAGGTGGTACTCCTGACGCAACAGGAATTGATCTAGAAGGTGGCACTCCTGACACAACAGGATTTGATCCAGAAGGTGGCACTCCTGACACAACAAGATTTGGACCGGAGAGGGGTGTTCCGGATATGACAGGATTCGCACCGAAGGAGTTTGGAACGTTGGAGTTTTCTGCCCCCACGGTAGAGCCTAACGGTGGTTCAGAGGTGGAGCGTGTGCGAGATCCTCCTGGTCGACCGCGTCCTCGTCCTCGTCCTCATCCTTGGGGGGGTTGTTATGTTCCTGGATTCTCCTCCGGATTTTTCCCTAGCACACGGGCGCTTCGTCTGGGTTGCTCGGCTTCAGACATGTTGTTGGAAAAGTTGCTTCTTCGGGTGTGTTAGACCAGATCGGAAACAAGGTTCGGCGACGTCGTCAATGAGTATGAGATGTCTCACTGGGCGTGCCAAATTGATGTATGCCGGACACCAACACTTCGACGACGAACCAGGCTCTCGAACTGATCTGCAAGACAAAGGCCCCGGGTGTCCCGGGGATAGACACTCCGACGCTCAAGTCTGTATATTTGCTTAAGGCGTAAAGTATAAAGTATGAGATTAGATGAGAGGTCTACCAAACCTCTTAGGGTATTTATATGGCTACTATCCGTAGATCACCAAGATATGTATTTATGGTATGAATACAACTCTTATGGGAATAGAGGTTGTATTACCATGTATAATAGAAGTGTATTTCGAACATGGTTGTGTTACCATGTTTAGGATAGTTGTATTACCATCTCTGAGAAGATGTATATTTCTTGTAGAACATTCATAACATACGCATTCCTTATAAGGATTAAGATTGATGGACCTGTGGATCCACACTCCGCGTATCTCGAGCCCACGACCCTTCTCGGGCCCTGGTCCGAGTATGAATGAAGTCCGAATACGAACCATGGACTTATCAGTAGCCCCAAGGTAGATCTTCAGAATATAGAGTACTCCATATCGAAGGTTGAAGGAGAGTCGTGTAGTTTGGTTCCGCCAACCATCCGCCTTTAGGCAAAAGATTTGTAGCAACCATCTCATACAATATCCTCCTCTCAGGGGTGAGCTTGTATAGCTTGTACTCCTTCGGCGTTCCAAGTTTAACCTCATCTCGACCAAAGTGTGTCTTGCCATATTCCATCAGCTTCGCGTGGGAAACGAGCAACTCACTAGGCCATTCTCCCCTTGCGTATAGATCCACAGGTTTATCCTCGTCCTCAAACACAACACCGAGGACATCATTGATCAGTTTTGGACTTACCTCGAACTCCTTCTTGTTGACCTTGGTCTTCCACACGTCACCAACCTGTCGGAAATTAGCATAGAACTGCATAGTCTCCTCCAGATAACCCGGCTCATTCACCGTCATCAACTTGTAAGCTTTTTGATATTCAAGAAGTTCCCAAACCTCTTTCAAACCTATGTCGCCCACTAGACGCGCATCCACCACCATCAACTCGTTCAAGACAGCCTTGGCATTTTCAAAACTACAATACTTTAGGTAAGCTTGTTCACTAACAAACTTAGCCTTATCGTACTTGATAGGCTCGGTCGATTCGGCGGCGGCCTTTTTACCCTTACCCTTCGGAGGCATGTTTGAGATTGCCTAAAAAACCTAACAAACATAACCCAACCTTAATCTATGATTGAACCCATAAAAAAACACATTCAACAACACACCTAAATTTAAAGTTAATCTTTTTCACAACGAATGGAAAAAATAAATGAAAAAACCAAAATAATGATGAAAGAGAGTTAAAGATGAGTAGAACTTACAAATTGGGGGAGATTTGGCCGTGAGAGCGCTGATTTGCCGGTGGAATTGACGGGTGGGCGGCGGCGGATCTGAGTTTGGGGAGGTTTCTGATGAATGTGAGGGTTACAAATTTGGGGATCTGATTTTGAACGCGTCTGGAGGTTTCAGTTGACTATTTATAATCCTGCTGTTTACGAGTTCGCCAACTCCATCGCCTATAGGTGATTTACAAGGCGAATTCGCTTGTAAATAAAAAAAATATTGGCCTTTGGGCCTAGGAACTATGATATGGGCCAGATCGGGCATGAGCCATGTATGTATAGTGTAAGCTTATTGCATTCAAGTGTTGTTTGATGGTAATTTGCGCGGGTTGGCGACTTATCGAGCCTTTTTATTTTGCCAGCACATATATACTGATCAGTTGGCTTTCAATCCAGCGATGTGGGAATAATGACACTGCCAAGTGGCGAGTTCGCCAGCTATTACACCTGTAGGCGAGAAAGAAGGCGAACTCGCTGGTATGTACTACTATAACCCTTTTTCGTTTGTCAACAGTGACACTTAATTTTAATCATTCGTCCATGATATCATTCTCAAGTTGCTCTTCATCGGGCTTAGTATCTTCTCCTCCCTCGCCCTCGCCATCATTGAGGTCTTCATCTGATGCCTCATTTTCAGGCCTCGCTTCATCTTCAGGAATGTAATCAGGAATGTCGTTCATGGGAGGCAATCGTTAAACCGAGAAATTTGGATTTTCTTCATCATCGCTCAGATCCGCATTCAAATTCAGCATTCTACCAAATGCCAGTACGTCTTCCCTCTCTTTTGCTTGCTCCAGCTTCACCTCTTCTAGCTTACTTGCAAGCTGTCTAACACAGATGACCAACCGTTCACGCCAAGCAAGATCGCGAGCTGCAAATAGGAACAAAACAATTAACAAACTGAATTGGTGCAAACATTTATCATAAAATGAAAATCTTATTATTTAACAATTACTTACCATCACTCATTTCAGAACGGCTGCGAGAACTCGAAGCACCCATGACCTTCTTCGTCACCACCCCCTCCGCACTGATTTGCAACCCCTTGTTGCGTAGCCAAGTCGCGTCGTAGTATTTCACTGGCTCGGCCATGCTCACAGGTCTCACCCTTCTTCTTCATCATCGCGGTTATGAGTTGCCCATAAGGGATCGTCTCATCGGCCTTGTCCTTCGCACGCTTCAGCATGTGCTTGATGATGGTGTACTAGGGATTGATCTTCACATTCTCCATTAGGTGGTAGAAAACCATCAAGTTGGCGATCGTTGGCTCACATGGATGACCACCCGAGGGCATGATATTCATGCACACAAGCTCGAACACCAACCACTCCTCTCGAGTAAGGCTCGCAATCTTATACTTCTTCACCGTACCAGCCACCTTACTACGCGTCTTAAAGAACTTCCTACGCATGGCCACAGGGTCTAAAACGCTCTCATTCAACGAGGTTGGGAAACTTTGGGTGTTGTATATCTCATATGGGCCATTTGGATCCAACGGCCTTATTTGATCACTAGACACATAAGGGCATTCTATAACCTCATTAATCAAGAACTTATCTACCTTAAATGTCACACCCCTAACCATCGTAGTCGCCTCTTCGGCATCCTTCTCAAATTTCAAATTAGCATAGAATTGTAGACATTCATCCCTATGAACCGGCTCACTCAAAGTTAGCATCCCATCTAGGTTAGTGGCTTTAAAATAATCTACAACTTTATCAAGACCCAAACTACCAATCATAGTCGCGTCAAACACCTTAACATTAAAATAGTGCGACTGGAATATCGCGCGTACCTCGCCTCCGCTTTCGGGCTGATAAAAAGGGATCGCTCCTCCTCCTCGTTATCGTTTCCCACATCGTTGGCAGCAGCACGGGACGAAGTGGCGGCGGTGGGCCGAGCCTGTGCAGAGGTGTTGGAGAATGGGCCTGGCTGTGATGAGGTGGCGCCTTGGGGTGGTGCTTGTGAGGAGGTGGCGCCTTGGGACGGTGGCTGGGTAACAGTTCTGGCCCGTTGACTGGCCGGACCTCTGGCGACTGCGGGATCTCTACTCTGCCGACGGATTTGCTGTTGCAAGGTCTCCTCTTCTTCTTCTGATTCAGTCGGGTCGGATCGTGTGGTGGGGGCCGTCCTCTGTCGCTTGGGAGCCGGTCTGGTGATGGTTTTTCCGGCCTGTTTGCTCTGACCCATGGTGTGGTGGCGATTCGGCATTTGGTTTCTGGGGGAGTTAGGGTTTTGCGGGCGGAAGATTTGGGGATTCTGATCTCTCCCGCCCGCAAATATACTTTTAAGTTTTTTTTCAACTACATACCTACAGGCGAACTCGTAACCCATACACGCCTACAGGTGAACGAGGTTACGATTTCACTTAGATTAAGCCTGTAGCCGTGCCTACTGGCGAGTTCGCTTACAAGTAACCTCAACCCTAAACCCTGAACCCTGAACCATAAACCCTAAACCCTCTGAACCCTAAAACCACACCCACAGACCCGCAGCGATAAACCATGTGCTAAAATCGATTGTAACTTTCTTCGATTCATCAAAATTTATTCTGTTAACGCTAGTAACTGGAATTACACGGGCATATTCAACTCTTACTCGAGTCACCACACGTGATAAGCGCGCAAAATAGATATAGTCGTTGTGGATGTTTATCGGAACACAGATTCATACTACATTCATACCAATTGAACAATTAGACAATACTGTACCTGATTCCGTACAAGCCAACTCTTGAATAGTATTTGCTTAACATAACGGCAAGACCGATGCACATTTTATATACGGCATGTGTACATGTAGGCATGTTACTGGATTCATAGTGTATTCCTGTAATGTGATGTTTTGCAAATGACAACCCGACAATAACATACTTATCCAATATTAGTATTAGTTCCTTGACTTATCTCGGCACTAATATACAAATTTTAAAAATATCCATGTGTACTTTAAGATAACCGATGTTACACGAATCATAGTGTGTTCCTGTAATGTGCTGTTTTGAAGATGACAACCCGACAATAACATACTTTTCCAATACTGATCAGTAACTAGCATTTTTTATATGGATTTTTGTTATCAATTACGAAAAAAAATCTCATAATACGCGGAACTTTCTTAACCATTTCAACATATGCAATGACATATGTGCCCTCCGAAGCTGATATATATATTAGGGCATGCACGGATTTGAAATATTCCAACACAGTAGTACTTGTAGATTTATGACAAATTCTTTCTAAAATACACATACTGTAAAACATGTTATTTTTACAAACTCGTTATATATGGAAGACTGAACAAAGAATGAGCGATATCGCCACCAGTACTCGCCTGTAAGCGATAGTACAGGCGAACTCGCAAATAAGTAAAACAGTAACCGACCAAAACTACTATTCAGGCATGTTATGTCCACCTAAACCATGCTATATATCATTTTACCCGGATTTTCCTACTCTCAACCTCATTTTCACCATTCCTATCCATCTACCCTCCATTCTCTCTCACCTTATCCCCTCCTCAACCTCAAGCACAAATCAATTCAATTCAAATCCATTCTCATACCATTCCAATCCGAGAATCGCTTCAATCCTAAGCACAATCTCATTCTCATAGCTCAAACCTTGTTCTCTTGCCATGAGCTTAACCCTAGGACCCTAAAAACCCACCAATCTAGATCAACCTTCCTTCACATTTGGGTAAAACCAACAAAGCTTGCAACTTTGTGAAGTAGATATCAAGTAAAAGCTAAGAGCTTCTTCTACAAGTAAGGTATGTGTCTTAAATTTCATGTCTATGTTGAATGGGCATTTAGTTTCCTTTTTTGTTGACATTTATTACATGAATGACATGGTAGAGTAAAGTTTATCACTTGTTAGGCCCTAAAAAATAACTATTGTGTGTTTTTACTATGTGCAAGCAAGAATGATGTAGTAGTGAATCCACAAGCAAGAATTAGTTTGGCAAATGTTGTGTTAGTCCACCTCTACGATCTCATATATTTACACAAACTAGGATTGGCCAACACTTTCTCTTACAAATCCAATAAAATATTCATTGGACCAAATCTCGAGAGGTAAATCTTGCAATTTTCTCTATTCTTTTAGCTTTTCTAGATTGTATGTTTCTCCAAACTAATATGGCCATTTGGATTCTTTCATGTGATTTGTTGTGATCATTGGAGCTTTGTTGCAATAATACCCGATTTGAAGCAAGTATATTGGATAGACCCCCTCAACCGCCCTCCATCCCAGACATTCGCCGATCTCCTTGACATTGCATTTCATTAGGGTAACTTGTTATGCTTATGCTATCACTTAATTTCAATTCAATTTGTTTAGCCTACACAATTGCTATAACCATGGAGTATAATATTGTAGTCTAGGAAGCAATCCTCAGACTGGGAATGTGGCTATTACACGATGCTGTTTGGTTTGATGGTGGTAGATGGTGTTCAAAACAACATGCAGGATCTTCTAAAGGTAACCTAAAGGTAACCTTCTACAATCTAATTCTATTACTCTTCATGACAACTTCCTAATGCACATTTTTTTCATGCATAGGTATTCGTGGATGATACCACGCCTTTCTCCTTGGAAGAACTTAACAATGAAAGAGACCGATTGGCACGCCACCTAGTCCACGACCGTTCTTTTACCATGGCAAGGCCACAATTCCGGAAGCTACCTGCCACGTGACAAGGTGTTGGTCCATTGCATTTAGTTTTTTTTAATTAGGAATTGACATTGGTAATGCACTTGTGTGCACTTGAAATGTGAGGTTGTGCCGCTTTAGTATAGGGTGGTGATTGGAAATTGGCAGGTTTTTGTTGTATCGGAATACCGATTCATGTTTCGAAAGAAACGGGTCACATTTTTCAAATATTAGCCAATTTTGCAGTGCTTGTAGACGATATCGTAACAAGAGATTCGCTTACAGGCGAATAAAGAAGCGTTTTCGCCACCACATTTTTCACGCTCCATAATCTACAACCGGACACAAAACGGTGTCGCCTTCAAATTCGCCTACACAAGCGATCTCACCACGCCACTCGCTAGTGAGTCTCTGTTGGCACGATCGTTTCAGGAGGCGAATTCGCACACAAATTCGCCTATTTCATGAGGCGAGTTCGCATACTTTATTCGCCTACAGGCTATATTTGAGGTGACGTCGTAACCATTACGGTTTTTTAAAATTCCCGCCATTCAATAATTGTCCAAAATTCAAGCGAATGAAGTGGCGGTATCGTAACCACTTCATAGGCGACTGAAATGAGCGATACCGCTTCTGCAGGTGAAATGATGCTGGCGATACTGTCCAGCATGATATGACTGACACCGGGCGGCACCTACTGGCGAGTTCGTAAGCTGAATTCGCCTGGTTCACAGTGTTTTCAGAACCGCCGAGAAAAAATGCACATTTAAGGCACAACCTAGCAAGGCGTTTTGAATCCGCCTTGCTTGGTATGATTCAACCACCTTGCATCCTATGCATGTCCACTAGTGACACCCTTTAACTTTTTACTCGCGTGGGTAGTAAATATGAATTTACTTTAGGACATAAACCAACATCTTTGGCCGATGTTACGTTACAGTTAATTCTTCTAGGAAATTTATATATATATATATATATATATATATATATAAATATATATATATATATAAATATATATATATATATATTGTAGGATAAAACCTCGATATTATATCCTAAGAAACCAACAATATATACATAACACAATAAGCAGCGGAAAAATTCTCAACAAACAAACTCTTTATAAATCTTAAGCATTTTGGAAAAGGCGATCACACACAACCACGACGTCGCAAACCCGACGTACGTACCAAAAGGGTAAGCTACACTTGCTTAATATCCTAAACTAGACCTCAACGTCTGTCTCTCTCTCTTTTCCTTGACTCTAAATCTTGCATATGCCTCTTCACCTAAAATCAATCTCTATGCGTCTTTATACAGAGACTATATCAAATCTAATCTATAATGGAATACAACTTCCTAATCTTTACTGAATACAACTAGCTAAATATCATCGTGCGTTGCACGATATATTTAATCTTTTTTATGTAAATATTATGAACAAACTTATGAAGATGAGGATGAAGTGTGTTTAAAGAAAAACTCTTTAAGATAATTAACAAAATTATAGTGGCAAATTTCAAAAGATTATGAAATTGTCAATATATATCGTAATCGGCAGGTTATTCATCAAAGGTAATTATTATAAAATAATATATATTAAGATCAAAATGTAAGATATCTATTTAATATTAAGTTAATAGATATATATATTTTTATAAGTACACATTATAAGGAAAAAAATGTTGATGTGTGTAATTTCTAAATTGATCATACTCATGCTAAAAAGAAACCAAAAGTAATATATGAAAATTATAGGCGCCGGAATATGGTGATCATGTAGTAATACAGAATATTTTCATGCATATTCTATATATCGCACATTCATGTTTTCCTTTCGCAGACGTGTTAATTAGCATGATGGACTGAAATTACCGTGTAAATTAGCGTGTAAATTAGAATTTTATAGGTGGAATGAGTTGTATTTGTAAAAATAGAAGGCATAAGCTATTGTATCATCATCGATGAAGAATGGAATAATAAAATTAAAAGAAACAAAAAAAGGAATATATAAAAATGGTAAGCATCGGAATATGGTGAACTTGCGGTGGTTATGTGGCGGCTTTAGTCAAAACTACGTAGTTTCATCCTTTTTAATGCTTTTTATTAATTTATTTATTGATCGGAGCAATAACTCTTCTAGTTCCCTTTAAGATAAAACATGCAATATTAAAATATTTTAAAACCTAATTAAGTTTAGTTTAATATACAACATATATGCATAAACTGGAATTGCCTCTGGTCATTGTCTCCCTCATAAAGACTAACTAGTTTATTGTATTGCATGAAGCAACTCATTGAGTTCAAGTGGAACCAAAATGGTTAAACAAGGCGGGCATGGGGGGTCTAACAAATAATGAGGAGTGCTTTTTAATTAGATCAATCTCTAATAGTAAGAAAATAAGGAGTGCCTTTTAAATTCCACATCATCACCTTTGATAGAATCTAAGTAAGGAGCAAACTCAACAATGATATGATTTTTAAATTCTACCCATCATCTTTTTACTAGGTATATATTAAAAAGCAGAGAGTGGCGGCATAAATATGAATGTAAAAAACAACACCGCCTGACATCCGCCACCCAAGTTTATAATCAATATATGAAACGACATTAAGTTTGCGTTTCGATATCTCCGGCCATGTAAAAATTATGGAATTAATCTATTACTGCTAACAAAATATTGTGTTTCAAACATTATACCATACATACGCCACCCGCCGAGGGCTCACTTTACTGCCAGATTTGGAAGCCCAATGGTGTGTCTAAATTCCAGCTGATTTGTCACCGGATGCCAACACCCACTATCAGAAAAACATGCGTCATTTCAACGAACGCTGACTATTTCGTTGATATCTACAGCGTTTCGACGGTTACCGCTGTTCATCAATCTTTGATCAAGTTTGACCAAGTGAGACTTGCTGACATGGCGGTATTGACTGGAAGGAGGGTTGAATTTTTTGAGGGACCCAAATTGATTTCAACGAAATTCCAACTTATCGTTGATATATCAAATGCTGACGAGGTAGTGTGTTGAATGGGCTTACAAGATTTTTTTGAGTATGTTGACTGTTTCATTTTGAGCCCATTAGTTTTTGGTTTTCGGGTGGGTTCGTAACGGGTTTTTCAAAAAAATTGAGCGAAAAAAGCCCAATTTAAAATAGAAACACTTGTCAGGTTGAGGAAGAGCCACGTCGCTCTCGTTTCAACGATTTAGTTAGCGTTGATATGTATAAATATTATGAAAATTGCCTTAAAACATCAAATTTGTACTTTAATACTGAATTTTTTGATGATTATGTTAATTTTATTATGTGTAAGATACTTTTTATGTAAATTTACTTTGGTATTAGTGCAATAAAAGGTACGTGTAGTGAAAACTGTAGTGTCACGAACCTGAGAAGCACTACTAAAACTATAACTTGTTACCTAAGTATATGTACTTTTGAGTCATATTTCCACCATTAATGTGCTCAAATTAATTTCATTACTAAATGAAATTGAGTATATTTGAGCGTTTCTGAGAAAAGTACGTGTAGTGAAAATTGTAGTATGAATAACTTGAGAAACACTACTAAGACTATACCTTGTTACCTAAGTATATATACTTTTTCGCATATTTCCACCATTCTTGTGATCAATTTAATTTTATTACTAAATGCATTTAAGTATATTTAAGCGTTTTTGAGACATTCTAACATAATTGTCCCCGTACTAGCATTGATATCAATGTTCAAATCATTAAAAAATTGAAAAATGTCATAAAACATCAAATTTTGACTTTTAAAACTAAATATTTTGACGATTATGTTAATTTTATTATGTATAAGACACTTTTTATGTAAATTTACTTTGATATTACTTCAATAAAAGGTACGTGTAGTGAAAACTGTAGTGTCACGAAGCTGAGAAGCACTACTAAGACTATAACTTGTTACCTAAGTATATATACTTTTGAGTCATATTTTCACCATTATTGTGCTCAAATTATTTTCATTACTAAATGAAATTGAGTATATTTGAGACATTCTAACATAAGTGTCCATGAAATAACAATGATATCAATGTTCAGTTCAGTCTAAATTTGAAAAATGTCATAAAACATAAAGTTTGACTTTTAAAACTGAAAATTTTGATGGTTATGTTAATTTTATTATGCATAAGACACTTTTTATGTAAATTTACTTTGGTATTAGGGCAATAAAAGGTACGTGTAGTGAAAATTGTAGTATCAAGAACTTGAGAAGCACAACTAATATTATAACTTGTTACCTGAGTATATATACTTTTGAGTCATAGTTCCACCACATAGTAGTGATTTATTTACATCAATTACTGAATGAAATTAAGCAAATTTGGGTGTTTCTAAGACTTTCTAACATGAGTGCATGAAACTGTATTGATATGAATGTTCGAGCATTCTTTATCAATTAAGCGTAAAAGTTAACTTTTAAATTGAAATGAATATATTTTTTGATGCTAATATTCCTTTTACAATGTACTACGATGAAATATTTGAACTAATCAATCATCATTAAGCGCATTATGTTCACATATTCAATTTGAAATAAGTAAAAAAATTATAGGGGTGAGTTTAGAATTTCTCAAAAGTTTAATTGAGAGCTTCATTGACTACTGATTCCACTATTTTCCGCAAGAATTTCGTTATTAGAAGTATACATTTGATATAAGTGTTAAAAACTAATGATTTATGTTGAAAATGATTTTTTTTAAAAGTGTTTAGTCCGTAATTAAAATATATTAAAATTTGCCAAAATAGAAACATAAAACGGATGCATATTTTTGATAAAATTAATAAAAATTTTAGTATTAATTCAAAAACATTTATTATACCATAATTTATTTTGTATTTATCTTATCCGTCAATTAATTTAATTAACTTAATCTGAACCGTCGATTCTATACCTATATAAGTTTAGGGGATGGACCTTAGAGCATGCCCAACAGTTACTCTATAATAGAGTTTTTAGCTAGATTTGCCCTTTTTGAGTATATTATTGCTTCCAACAGATGCTCTATCCCATACTCTAAAATAGAGATATGGTAAAATTGGAAGAATGAAAGGGCATATGGGCTACTCTTCTTTCATACTCCAAAATTTAATTCTACCATTGATTCTTACCTTTTCCTTCCTTTTTAATCCTGTACTTTCTTAATCATTCATATCTTCACACACATAAAAATATTCAAAACATAAATTTGCAAATAAAATTAAAACCATGTTTGCCAGAAAATATAACTCAATTAAATACCAAAAATTAAATTAACTTCATTCTAATTCAATTCAGTTCAGTAAAATATAATTTGATCAAATTTACGTAAATTTAGAAATTCTGATTCTATTTTTCAATACATAAATTTTACTTCAATTCAATTTAGTTCAGTATAATATAATTTGATCAAATTCAAGTAAATTAGACATTTTGATTCTATTTTTCAATACATAAATTTCACTTTAATTCAGTTCAGATTATTAAGAAATAAGCCCAGACAAATATGCGCTAATTGTGTGCTCTTGGGAGTATCAAATAAAATTAAGTATAACTATTATTATTTATGACAATAAATTCATGAAATGATAAAATGGAGCAACTGTTGGATGAAGTCTAAATAATTATAGAGTTTTTGGAATTTAGTACTCTATTATAAAGATTGTTTTAGAGTAACTGTTGAGCCATCTCCTTCTTTTCAGATTCGCCTTCTCTCTTCCGCCTTCTCCCTTCCGCCTTCTCCTCACCTAAATCTCGCAAACCTCTCTTTTTCTGATCTGCCACCTCTCATCGCTTGAAATCCCGCCGTTCTCAACTCTCGTCGCCGTCGCCGTATCCGCCGCTCCATCGCCCCGTCGCCGTCGCCGTCCTCCTTGTCGGATTTCCCGGTGCCTCGGACTCCTCGTAGGTTGCAGATGAGCTTGAGAGCAGTCATAGGGTGGTGGTCACAGGCTTTTCCGAGGTAGTCCTTTAGGGTTTTCGCCGGAGTGTTGAGGACGACGTGGAAGAAGAAGTCACCGAAGCTGCAAGGGCGGCGAAGCGCCGCGCGCGGGAAGAGGAGCTAGCTATGGAGCGTCGTACACGTGAGGATGAGATAGCTAAGGCGAAACGCGAGCGCACGACGAGATGGAGGACATCCGACGCCATTTCCGAGTGCTGACGGTGCCGCCACGAACGGAGATCGGCTCGAGCTCAGTTCCCGTCGGAGGAAAGACACCTTGGTTTGTAGGCGGATGGTACATTCGTGCCTCGTGAGAAGAAGAAGAAAGTGGACAAGAAAGGTAGGCTTCTTCTCTCGTATTGATTTTCAGTTAAAAGCTTCTATTATTTTGTTGTGTGTTGGCTGAATATAAAGCTTCTCATGTTTCCGTGTCGTTACTAATACTGGAGATCCCTGCTGTGTATTTTGGTTCAATAGTGAGTCGGAGATTTGAAGATATATTGTTATTTTGAATATATGTAATTTGTGTGTGGTACTTCAGTTGACAACTTCACGGTGTTTGTATGTACATTCCGCAAACACTCTCACTTAAAGTATCAAGCTTTGCCGGTATATATTGGTTCAGTAGCTTTGCCTGTAGCTGGTTGATAGTGTAGTCAACTACTCATGATATCATCTTATTAGTGTAAACTAAATCTGTTTAGATACGAGATGACAATAATAAGGGAATATTCTGCTTGTTTCGGTATAATCGGTCAATATTTGTATACTTTGGTGTGAAAGAAATTTGGTAATCCTAAGCTTGGCTAACATCATGGCTAGCCCTTGCAGCGGATACTATATCAAAGTTGGAGAGAGTAGGAGAGAACTCACTTCAGAAGACTCACCACAGGGGTCGTCGCAAGAAACACGATATAAGGATGATTGATGCCTTGGGGTAGCTGTTGCTCGAATGGCCGTTCTATGGTGTATTTCTTTTTCTGCTGTCACATGCTTTGTTGAAGCATAAAATGGAGTGTACAGTTTATATGTTTCATTATTCTTGTTTTCTTGAAATTGAAAGGGTGGATAATGTATATTTGTGTGTAATAAAACTTATGAATTGGATGGGAAGTTGAGTTAATGTTCTAAAAAAAAAATTGTTTCCGTGTCGTGACAGCTTCAGTAATGTGTTGATTCTGCTAGTTAAGTAAGTTCTTCTCTCACTTAATATGTTTGTATTTTGCAGGCATTTGGAAGTTCCTAACTATTTCAGGTAGCTTCTTGTCATATACTGAGATATTCAGTTGTTCCTAGAGAAAACTAAAACAGGAAAAGTATGATTAAACCTCTGCATTTGATTACAGGTTCAATCATTGGATTCATGCTGCTGCTAATGCTTGCAATTGCTGCTATTTATCATGTTTGCAACATGATGAAACGGCGTAAGAAGAATGAATTGATGATCCATAAGTTCTTGGAAGATTATGAAGCCATGAAGCCTACACGATACTCATATGTCGATATCAAGAAAATCACAAATGATTTCAAGGATAAATTACGCAAAGGAGATTATGGAAACGTCTTCAAAGGACAAGCTTCAAGGGAGATATCTGTTGCTGTGAAGCTTTTACATGACTCTAGTAATGGCGACGAGTTTCTCAATGAGGTGAGGACTATTGGAACCATTCATCATGTAAATATAGTTCGCTTGTTGATGTGATCCTATATCAGTTATTCATGATTTTGCTGAGAGGTTTCACATCTACATGTTCATTTTTTGATGATACGATTTTGCTGAGAGGTTTCACATCTAAATGTTTATTTTGCTTTTGCTAGAATGTGAGTGACCTAGAGATTGATGTCTGTTTATCTGTTTGACAGAATGGAATGCCGCTCTTCTTCAGAGGTCAGCTTATCTGGGAGGCACTTATGGAAGAACTGTTGTTGATGGGACTTTGTTGTTGATGGGACTTTCTAATGCCAGACAGGTACAATTTGAACTGTGTTTTTTTGCTCGTTCTCAGCTTATTAGATTGTAAAGACTACGTTTTGAATTCTCCACCTGCTTTTGTCAATCTTTGTTGAAATTTCAGCAAATTGAACCTTTTTCTTTTACAGGAAATCCCGTTGGTGATTGCTGATCTCTGACCTGGAGATGCAGAGTGCAGAATATGGCTTTGAAATTTGAAGGTCGATGGTGGTACTTGCTTTTGTATTTACGTCAAGGCTATAGCATATGAATAGAAACTATGTTCAAGTAGAAACTAGCTTTTCAAGTTCAATCCTAGTTATTAGTGTAGAATTGTAATTGAATTAGTGTAACATGTGTTATGTAACAATTTGGAATTTTAATAGAAAATTTTAAATTTTGATATTCTATTTTATTATAATTTCACCACAAAATTTGGGGAAATCAAAATTCCATTTTCACCAATTCTTTTTTTTTTTGTTTTCAAGAATATAAGTTTCAACGGTTTCTAAAATGTTGAAACATTCGGTCAAGTGGAATGTCTACTCAGATGAAACGTGGATGCAAATGTGGAGTGCGTGGTCCCTAGAAAAATGTTTCAACGGAAATTATGAAAAACATGAGATATCACCGAAACGTTTCGACGGTTGTTGACCAGTCAACAACCGTCGATATACCCAAAAAAATCGTTGAAACGGACGCGTTTTTTCTGATAGTGACCTTTCTGCACTCATGTAGAAGAGAAATCATGAGGAAAGAGGAACCGCTAAGTCGCTGCTTCGACATCCCTTCATCAGCGAGATCAAAGTTGGGCCTAGATCACGACCTCAGAATATCCAATTGTCACGGGTGTTTCCCTTGCATAGATTGCGGCTCTGCTTCTTATGGAAGCTTGCGGCTCTTCAACACTGACGTTGTTGGTATATATGAGGCGAGAAAGCACCAATATTAACATATTCAATTGAAATACGCGACCGGGATCTTGGGAGATGGGAAACGGCCGGCCTACACCTGATGGTGCTGATGGTGTTGTGCAAGTGGAGGATACTGTGTTAGTAGAGAATGCTTCCTCCGATCAAAAGAGGGTTCAGATTCTGAAACAAGTTAGCCCTGGTACTGATATTCGCCCACTGGTATGTACTTCTTTGCCCCATTCTGCTATTAATGCTTTTTAATTAAAAAAAGGATTTACCTGTTATTTCCAGGGTGATTATAACTGGGATCTTTGTGTTTGTTTGACTGTTGAAGTTTCAACGATGCTTTGATGCTGTAAACTGAACGTTGAATGGATTTGTCAAGTCTACAAGTCGTTGATTGGAATGTTAGAATAAAGAAGCTAACTTTAGGAAATCTTGCGCAAAGTTCTGCTTAGGATGGCTGAAGGCTTCTTTCTTTGGTAACATGAGGTTCCTCCAAACCCATCTTTTACAGTTTAAAAAACGTTCTTAGTTTGTTTTGGTTAATATCTACGATTTATTAGTAACTGAAATTTGATATGTTTATGATGTCATTGCTATATTGGAGTGAGTTTGTCAGATTGTGGAAGTTACAGTTCTATGAGTTATAGAGATCAAGGTGAGCTACATTGTTTTAAATAATATTTTGGCTGGAAATTTTTTATGCTACTCCAAAATATCGGGCTTAGTTTCAATCCAATGGAAGGATTTTATTCGATAACGAAAATCAATCACTTAGTTACGTTCCTCCTTTTATTTTCATATGTTGCTCTTGGTGAACAAGTGTCTTTCTACACTAATTTGGTGGGAATTTGGTGGGAATGATAACAGGTCCGGTACGTATTTTAGTTGGCTTTATCTGTTCTTCAAAAGTAAATACCATAAATGTTTTTCATTTAGCTAAAGATGTACTCCCATTGAATACCTTCAAATCTATGTTCATGTTTATGGCTATATATAAATCACATGAAGTTGAAGTTTTTAATTTTTCTGACATTTGGCCTTTCATTCTGTAGGGAGTTTTATTGCTCAATATTGTATTGATTGGTAACTTTTTCTCCTAAAGAGATATTTTCACATCATATAGATATGTTTCACTCACAAGTGGTCCACCGTGTCTTTTGCTTGAGTCTTTTTTGGCAATGTGGCTGGCATGATTTTGGCTTTGTATTTCTTTCACTGGAAATGTGATATTACCTTTTCAAAAGCTTCTGACTGTATGTTGTCTTAGGTAACAGTTTTACTTAATAGGGCGGAGAGAACCTTTATTAAGCACTTTGGGAGTTCTAATTGCAGAGAATGAATGAAGTTCTCGAGATCAAAGCATAAAAGACAGAAGCACTGTTTTACCTTCTTTTCAGGTAAAAGAGAGTCATTGATAGGATTTTGGTTACATGAAAATTTTCGGCAAAATATGTAGCATTTTTGCATATTTTTACTCTCGTGATACTCCAGGCTTCTTCTCCAGATTCGCAATTGCTTTGCTAATCCGTTATCCTTCTAATTCAAGCTAAGAAGTTGATAGATAGACAGGAATGGAACCTTTATATAACCAACATTTTCCCACTTTGTTAGTATGGGTAACACCAACTCATCATTCTGAATTCGGACTCAGTTCTGTAAGATGAAAGAGTGATTACCTTTCACTTTTTTTTGCAGTTTTTAAGTCTATATCACTCTCCATATATTCTTGTATGTTGCAAACATATTAGTCTGGAAGCGCTACAAGATCAACTACCCTTTTATATTTGGTTTCAAACGAATCAACCAATCGAGGTGATGGTGGTCCAGTTGAGAAGAACCAGATTCAGAGTTTGTGGGTCACAGCAATTTTTCTAAAATTTGCTGCAGCCGTTTATTTGGTGAGGACTTGAGGTTGAGAACCTGAGTCCATCTAAATCGAGCCTTGTGACAATCACAGGAGATGGAAAACCCTCTCATTCTAATTTACGAGAAGAAGATGTCAAGTATCCTCGCTATCGTGAAGGCACTGGAGATGGCTCTGAAGGTATAATTTTCGTGGAATAATCTTAGGGAAATTGGAATTCTTTGGTTTTTGAGGCTGCACCGTTGTCAGGGGGAGGCGTATCTTCTGACTTCGTTTTTTCATTGTTTAGTTCGCTGATAATTGATGAACTAATGCTATCTACTAATTCAGATGTGTGTATGCCTCGCTTCTGTTCATATCTTTTTACAATGGGAAAAAGGTAAGGTTAATTCTGTAGAGCACTATCAATCAATGATGTTTTCATATATTTATTTTTATGGTTCTCAAGTTAGGATCTGTGTGGTGTTTCTGTTTGTCTAGGTCAGACTGCCTTAAAGCTTGCTCCTATTTACCTTCTGATGAGCTTTAGGCTTGTTTCTCTTTATTTTTATTATTAAAGATATGAATTTCCATGATCATTCTAACTGAACCCCTTATTTGCTTGCTCCAAAAGTTCTATATGTTTTCATTTTGCAGATGAAGCTATACAGAATGTGGTTATGGAAGCTCCTTGGTATAAAGTTTCTAACTTTTGCTCTTTTGATGTTTTGAATGTTTGGTGTTCCTGTTACTAATATTGATCCAATATTTATCTTCTATGTATTTTTCTGTAGGTTTCCATCTCTTTTTTAGTTTTATTTTAGACATATCTCCTTAAATTATATCAGTGGTGAGATTGTTTAGGTTTCATAATCAAATATTTTGATAAATTATGAGATTAGTTTTTTCCCAGTTATTTTCTCATATAATTGAAACTTATCCGCTAAATAACATTTGATCGCAGCATTACTGGCAGTTCTATAAATGCAAAAGTAAATAATTAACCACGAGAACCATGTTGCAATAAGTATGATTTTCCCTTCAGCAATATCAACTTTTTGGTTTATTTAGATGTTTTATGTAGTCCCCTGATATTGGATTCTTTTCTGGAATTATGCATATAAATATGGTAAGTTTGATTGATGTTCAACGAAGATAGCTCATTTCTGTAAGAGAAATGGGAACTATATGTAGTTTACTCAAAGAAGTTTTGAACTGTTTGGAGATGTTCTATAGTTTAAAACATTGTACAATTTTTGGTATCCAACATGTACTAGCATCTGAATTCTAAAGACAGTATACCAATATTTGTCTCTCTTTTTCCCTGTCATTGTTCGTCTGTTGAGTTAAAGTATTCAGAATTTGGAATTGTTGAGTTAGTTTTTCTTACTTCATTCTCAAGAGGCTATTGTTTTTTGTACAACTACAGCACCTTATAGGCCTACACTGACAGAAAGTAATTATATAATTGTCTCTAGGCAACTGAATCATTAGATCAGCCTTGCAGCAGCAAGATTGTCAGCATTAGATCAACCTAGCGGCAGCAAGATTGTCAACTATCTGCCTAGTACGCCTATAAAGGGCAGCAGAAGCCACGCTTCGTCTCCTCCTCCTCAGGTCGGCCAGCAGCTCTGTCACTGTGCTATTGAATCCGCCGGTTGGAGCCCCACCGTATGTGAGCTTGAAGATCTGCATCAAGAACTCCCCAGCGACATCATAAAGAGAAAAAATTCCAGGATTTAGTTTTAGGTGTAGAAACTAAAGACAATATTTAGGATTAAAGCACAGGAATCTTCCCAATATAACTTAACTTATAAAAACGGATATAAAAAGCGGTCCTATCATAAATTTTTGGTAAGATTGACATAGCCAAAACTCTCTCTATTTTATTTTAGTGTAACTAAAATCACATTTTGTACAAATGAAAATTGGTGATGTTTTACATTGTGTTAAAAACAATCAATGATTATATCAGATCAAGCACTAACAACTTTATAATATGATAGGGTGGTTGCTATATGCGGGTCCAGTTTATAGTTGTTACCTATCAAAATAATGTCTTTTACTTTGTTTTAGTGCCCTTTATTTCATAATATTATTTCTGTATTTCTACTATGTTAACATTTATCAGTTCGAATAAGTATTCTTTTTAATACTATTTTATTGAAACAATTGATTTTTATTTTTGCAATTTTGTATAATTACCATATTCATTATAAATGAACCACATATAATCAGGAAAGTTACATAGTCATTAAAATTTAACGAAACCCATATATAAAATTAATCAAGATAGGTTGGTGTTTCCTTATAGTTTTTTGTATTTAGGGTGTTGTAATATTTTTAAAAACAATATTTAGATGGCATAAACGAATCTTTGTGACAAATAGTTATTTCTATGAATGATTAATTTTCTTAAAGATTAGTAAATATTTAATCTCATATTAATGAAATTAATATAAAACAAGACATTTAAATGATTATTGCATTCAAGAATTTTAAAATACTTTACAAAGCCGCGTAACGCGCTGCCCGGTTAGCCTAATTAATTAATAATGGCAAGGAGTAGATATCTAATAAGGAGTGCTCCTTAAAAACCAACAATGATAAAAAATAAATATGAAGCACTCCTTATAATAAAAAGTTGGTTTAAGAAACTCCATTACTGTCTCATTTTAGAGATCTGGCTGCTGCCATGAATGCGTGTTGGTGGGAGTATTTAATTGCGTGTTGGTGGGAGTTAATTGGGTCCCAAAGAATGTTTACCCCCCTCAACAATCATATGAACAGTTAATTAATTTGATTTTTTTAGACCATCTCCAGTGGTAAGAAAATAAGGAGTGATTTTTAAATTCCACATCATCACTTTTGATAAAATCAAAGTAAGGATCAAACTCAACAATGGTACCATTTTTAAGTTCTACACATCATTAATTAATAATGGAAAAAAAAACCTTCAAAAGGTCCACATTAAATTAGGGAGTGCTCCTTAAGTAAGGAGTACCTATCTAATAAGAAGTATTTCTTAAAATTCAACAATGGTAAAAAATAAATAAGGAGCACTCCTTATTAAGAAAAGTTGAGTGAAAGAGCTCCATTGGAAATGCATGTATGATATCAATCAATGGAGCTCTTTCACTCAACTTTTCTTAATAAGGAGTGCTCCTTATTTATTTTTTACCATTGTTGAATTTTAAGAAGCACTTCTTATTAGGTAGGTACTCCTTACTTAAGGAGCACTCCCTAATTTAATGTGGACCTTTTGAAGGTTTTTTTTGACATTATTAATTAATGATGTGTAGAACTTAAAAATTGTATCATTGTTGAGTTTGCTCCTTAATTAGATTACATCAAAAGTGATGATGTTTAATTTAAAAAGCACTCCTTATTTTCTTACCATTGCAGATGCTCTTAGCATCATACATGCATTAATGTCATGTACACAGACAAAACCAAGTGAAATCGAATACTAATGTGTATATATATCATGCAATTGTTTCATTAATGTGGTGAATGAAGCACATAACAGTGCAGGAAGAATGGGCAAGTCATAATTTAGCATCAACTGATGTTGGTCTTGCGATCGGAACTGACCACCTTCCTAAATGAGCTGTGTAATTTGTGCAGCGTACAATACCTTTACCATCTGGTCCGTCGGGAAAATCAACCACACTGATGCTGCCGGCGTCGAGATGAAAGCTACCCATCCACTCTTCTGTCAAGTTTAAGCAGTGCCCTAACATTGCAACGTGAATTGCAGGGTGGCCAACCGCAACCACGACATTCTCCTCTTCTGAACCTACATGCAGTTCATCCAACAAATACCTCCAGCCTTTTCCTGATTGCTTCCATAGTGATGTTGCAACTTCTTTGTTCAAACCATTCAACCAGCCAGGCTGAAAAGGTCCAGCCATTTGCGCATCCTATACCAGAAAATTCATCAGGGAGTTGAATCAAGTAATACATTTGCACATTTTGGCAATATTCGATAACACATCATTAACATTATAAGCAAGATTGCTAACAATTTAGAGTTAGAGTCACATATGATCTTGCCTTTTTTAGGTTTCTAAGGATGTGTCCAACATCAAAGTCTCCGATCTGCTTCATTTCGACATGGCATGGAGTACGGTCTGCACAAAGAACATCAGCAGCTTCTTGAACCTACAGTTCAATCTAGTCACTTATCCATAACAGGAGATATTATTAAGGTCAGCTTTAGTGACCTTACCCTGCAGATTGCTTTGGCAGTTTCTGTTGAGGCAACCTTAGGGCTGGTGATTACAGCTTTTAACTTCAGATCAAGAAGCAGCTCGGCAGTTTTCTGCGCCTGCTTAGTATTAATCACTAGTAAGATACACAATTTATCTTGATTAGTACAAGTATTCTAAGGGAAAAGAATTCCCACACCTGTATAACACCAAGCATGTTCATTGGACCATCCCCAGAATCTGGAATATTGTCCTGGAAATGAAAGTCGGTACATCAGTGCTTGGTCAAGCCATGAAACAAGGGGGAAAGATAACCTTAATAAAATTTTCCACTTATCTAGGTCATGTATACATCAAAGAATCTCAAACGTAAACCAACCTTGTAGGTACAATGATACTTCATCATGATTCATGGGGTTGTTAAAAATGTGTGAATCCATTCAAGAAGAACTTTATGCTGAAAAAAAAAACATTTACCTTCTTGATCTAGCAGCAGTTACTTCATTTCTATAGCTCAACTAAGATCAAAACCGAAATCACGAGTAGCCATTAATCCTGAGTGCCATCATATGACTGACATGGTTTTAGTAGTATCAAGTTTTTCTTTTCTTTTTTTGTAAAATTAGAAGTACCAAGTTTACTTGTAAACAAAATGCATGCTCCAGTTTCAAAAGAAGAAGCGAGTTTTTGAGGAACTCAAAAGAAGGCAAGTGTATGATTTTGACATCAAAATTCAGGTCAATCCTACCTCAGTCTCACTCTGAGGAATTCCATGACAAACAAGTATGATTTGCATGTTAGCTTTTCTTCCCCCGGAAATGCCAGACGCAACAGGTGAATTTGGTGTCTGCGCCATTACATTAAATACACAATAAACTTCAAACCAATCTACAAGAAACCAAATTTGAAGGTCTAGATAAAAAACACAATAGGGGAAAAGGCAGGTTTTGGGTCGCCATAAGTAAAGTTAAAAAAACAAAGATACAGGTTGTCACCACTAATATGTACATAGAACTTTGTATAACTATCAACATGCCATGGGAAAATAAAATTGAAAACTGCTACGTTTTAGCATATATAAGAAGGATAAAAGTTCTTCCTTGTACAGTGAGTGATTCCTAAAGTAATGTGGATAAAACTTTTCTCCATCAGAGGAAAGCAAGAACCACAAAACTTACATTCACTGGATAACCCATGTGTTTCAACACTTGGAATAC
Organism: Sherardia arvensis; assembly: GCA_948330725.1. NCBI lineage: Eukaryota > Viridiplantae > Streptophyta > Magnoliopsida > Gentianales > Rubiaceae > Sherardia > Sherardia arvensis. Next base: position 21,268,990 of record OX415237.1, on the reverse strand, counting down.
TAGAGACACTTTTCATAAAATGGTAGAAGACCGACCATACAGGAAACCACTTTTCCAGATTCTGAACTTGTGCCCTAAATTTATCTGTACCTGATTAAGGCGATTCAGGCTTACATTTAGTAATCCAGCCTCGAGGTGCGGAGTGAAGTCCAAGACACTAACACCACAGTTACTCTGAAGTAGAGTTCGGAAGTACTTAGTTCCCAATCCTAAGTGATGTAAGAGGGGAAGAAAGGTCATGGGCATGATATAAACTAAGAGAAGAAGATGAAGAAGAACCAAGGTACCTATGGCCGAGGCAATGAGAGCCTGATTAACAGCATTGTGAGCAACAACGAGTATCGACGTGCTATCATTATTCAATATCTTCGGCCAACAGTTTGTAGCACGCGCCCACAATTCTCTCACAGGATAATGACCATCTATATTAAAATTTGGAGCATCTACTTGCCATTGCTGAAATGCTGATCCGTATCTGGCTATTCCCTCGTGTTTCAGGAGGCCCTAATGCAGAAACCATGTATTTAACCAGGGAAACACGCATGGCAACTTGAATGAAAAATAAAAACTCACTTGAAAAGAATATAAATCGATTTCTCGCAGGTCAACATCGGTAATTATGTCTTCCTTGCGAGCATCCCAAATGATCTCAGCTGTCCTCTTTGACCGCATCAGTGGGCTGCACAAGAAAGATCCAATTAATTAGTAGCTTTTGTACATATATATACACAACAGGAAAAGATGGAAAAGTGCAGAAACCTTGAGAAGCAGACATGGAAAGACTCATTAATCAGCATTTGGCGGGAGGTCTGGGCCTGAGCTTCCCCTTTCTGGGTCAGAATCGAAAAGTCGGAGCTGCCCTGAATCCGACCCTCAGCATTCCATGTGCTCTGCCCATGCCTAACCAGAACCACCCTCTTAGCGACCTTAATGGGTGGCAATGAAGAGGATCGAATTACCAGTCTCAGAGACCTGTGATGAACGTTTGAGGGGAGCAATTCTTGGTTTTTTAGATAAATGGGGAGGGATTTAGTGGAAACTGGGATTGGTGTGGAAATCATAGTCGGGACAGTTTTGAGGTTGAAATTTCTTGTTTTGGCGCTAAAATCAGTTGTTGCTAACATGTTAACTTTCATTTATGTGGTTCCAGTTGATCTGCTCAGAAATGAGGAACGACACGTGATCAATCCGTGGCTGCCAATGTCCTACTACAGTGTATATTTCCACCTGGCTTTCAAGTTTCAAGGTAGTAGGAGAAAAATTCAAGAAAAAGTAAACTAATTACATTTAGAAGATTTACTTTATGATTTGTGTAAAAAAAACTTTATGATTTGTGACTCTTCGATTTAGACCAAGAATGCACAGAGTATAGAAAAATTACAGTGATTAACCGAATCTAATCTATGTTCAGAAGTGAGTGTATGAAAAATAATCACCAAACCAACCTCAGGAAACAGCTCCTTCTAAAACTAAATCACGACGGAGTAGCTCACAGACAGGAATTAAAGGTTCAACGTCCTGGCCAAAGCTCGTCTTTATGTGTATTCGACCTTTGAAGTGAATGTAGCTCAAGAAACCTTGCTAGTAAGATTTCGCGAAAATTGCAACCTCTTTTGCTGGGTTTCCAGTGAAGAGGCATGATTCCATCCCCTCAGGCTGTTCAAAAGGGAAACACCTGATGGTAGCTCCGGTCTCTTCTTTTACCTTTAATTCGTCTTCATCACTACGCAATCAAATAAAGCAAACACAGGCATAAGAGAAAGCAAGCATCAGAAAACCAACCAAGTAGAGGTTGTTGAAGGATTACCTAGCTGACCAAGGGCCCCTCGCCCACTTCCCTTCAGCTATTGCTTCTTTTAGCTCATCATAAGACCTCACATCCACAATGTTACTAAAAGAAAAGCAAAACAGTTCGTAGAGATATTAGATAATTAATTCTAACTCAAATTTTCAATAATCGACTTCATCTGCTAGCACATATCAGTTAAATAAAGATTCAGCCATCACTATAACTAGATGCAGCTAGTCCCTTTTTCTTCTCCGACATAAAACCACTAAACAAACCAAAAGACGAGTACCAAAACAGTCTTAAAACCATGACCTACCTATCTCGAAATGATTTCGCAGCTTCAAGCAAAGAGTTCTGAATTTCATCCAACAATTCTTGGACATAGGGAACCAAAGTAGAAGAATCCATAGATATTCCAAAGACTTTTCCTTGTTTTCCTGGAACATCTCTTCTAGAAATGACCACAGTACCACTTGACACATCACGAGGCCCAATCTCAATTCTTAGAGGAACTCCCTATAATTATAATAATAAAAAATTTTAAAAAATTAAGAGCCGGTCAGCAGCTCATTTAGTTAAGCACTAATTCCTGGGATCCAAAGATACATTTCACTTTAAACCGCATGCACGAACAAAAACAGGAAATTACATTTGAATGCTGCAAGGAAGTTTCTTGAATCATATCAAACTCTAAGACTCTCAATAGATATTGGGTAGACTTCGAGTGTTGATTTTTCTATTAGGCCAGAGGCTGAATTTCACTGGTCATGTAGACTAGCATAGTTTTAGTCTTCTAGACCGACAAATATTACATAACACTCTGGTATATCTCAAAAAACTAGTATCGTAAGATACTTTTGATTTTGCAGCAACAAAGTAAGAGCAACCCATAGAAAGCTTTTAGTTCACAGTCAATCAAACCGGATACGCCATTTTTGTTATTAATATCAACAATGCTCCAGGTGACAATGTGTCAAACAGTAGCTAAGCTTCTTTCTGTCTTTTTCATTAAATCTAAATAATTCTGCTAACTGATGACAAAAATCAAGTTCACAAAGACGGTGCAAAATTTACACAACCATGGAAGAAATTGTACAGACCTTCATTTCCCAGAAATTAAATTTCCATCCAGGTGTCCTCTGATCAGAATCATCAATCTTAACCTTTACTCCAGCAGCTAGCAAAGTTTCCTTTACTGATGAGGTAGCATCGAGAACAACAGTTTTCTCATCTACTTTCTTCCAAATTGGGACAATGATAACCTGAAAGATCACTTCAAGTGAGTTATTTTGTTCAAAGACATAGTTCCATGCTGACACATACAACCTACTTAATGGAAAAATTCTGGTTTCATTCTTTAAGATACAACCATATCTTTAATTGAAAAGACTTTAAACAAAAACATCCAACCTGATGCTCCTTTTCAGCATTTTAATATTTGGCATATAAGAATAATTAAATTTTACATTTGTAGTTTTGTATATAAAATGAGCCAAGTAAAGGATAGAGAGGATGGACACTAGTCTCTTTTCCCAGTTCAATTAACTTGACCAGTTAGTTCCAGGTACTATTCTGCATTCCACCCTCCCTCCCTCTCCCTCTACCGCAACGTTACATGAAAGTGAAACAATTATTGTCAGCTATCTTCCTAATTTTAGTACATAAACAAGTGAGTGTAAGGCTACAGAATGATAGCAAAGGCATTAAAAAACTCTATGGAAACAAATTACTCAGCCTTCAGAGTAAAAATTAGCATCTTTAAGCTTCGGGTAAAGCACATATACTATTAAAATAGTTAAGATAGTTTGAACCTGTGTTGGTGCCAGCTTAGGAGGAAGCATTAAGCCAGTGTCATCCCCATGGGTCATGATAATCCCTCCAACAAACCTTGTGCTGATAGCCCATGATGTCTGCCATACATGTTGCCTTTGACCAATTTCATCAGTGAACTGCATCCATGATGACATGGTATCGGTAAATGAATAAATACGCTGACAAGATTTGAATCCTTGAACCTTTCATTTATTGCTCAGAATACAGTCCAACAACCTAACAATATTACAACAAAGACCAATATTTCTTTTCCTTAATCTGAACATTGGCTCGAAATTAATATTTTGAACAAGATTCCAGATTGCGCCATAACGTTTCGGGGTAAATTTGTCTGTTTATGTGCAGAAAATAACTTATAAGGCTCGAGAAACTTTCTCCATTCGACTTATAAAAAAGAATGACAGGTATTGACTTTTCAAAGGAACTTCTAGAAATCAGTAGGATAGTTAATGGATGGTTCTCAAAGAACTAAACACTTCAGAAGGAATACCACGCTTCTTCAATTGTGGCATTTTCAAGTTTGCTTCAGCAAATTCAAGTTCAGAATATGTGGGCCTCAAACTTAATTTGTGATTGTATGCAAAAAGGTAAAGTCAAGACACAAGCATACAAATTTTATGCTATAAAAATTAAATGGTAATTAACTGGAGGTGAAGTTAACCTGGGTCCCAAAGGCCTTAGAAAAATTTTGCCCCAGATTATGACTTGTTCCGGCTTGCAAGGCCTTCTTATCCCCCATCATAGCCTCAATAGTGTAAGTCTTAGAAGCACCGGCAAATGTTTCAACCCTTGATTTTCGACCTGCAATTACAGGTATGGCAGCTTGCTCGTAAGCAAATTTTGTATAGACATCAATCATCTGTAAAGCCTGCAGTTCAGTTGCAGATCAGAGAGTTAATAAAAATATTGAACCCGAGAAAGATATCTTGACAATTTTTCTAGCAATAACAATGATACCTCCTTTTCAGCCTCCTCTGGAGTACCATGTGCAGTGTGACCCTCTTGCCAAAGAAATTCAAGAGTTCTGATGAAGGGTTTAGTACGCATCTCCCATCTTGTTACATTTGCCCACTACAAAGCACAGCAAAGGAAAAATATGAGCATAGTCAACCTACAAGAAATGGAAGAGACAAACAGCGAGACAATATGAAAACCTGGTTGATCATGAGAGGAAGATCGCGATAACTATGAATCCATTGAGTAAACATGTGATTAACAATTGTTTCACTTGTAGGTCGAATCTGCCAGAACCTCATAAAACATTTCAAACTTCAGTGAAACTAAGCTTAGACAGTAATTTTAAAATAATTAAAATATCAATAAGATTTATTGGCTTATACTATTTTACCACAAGCTTTTCTTCAAGCTCTTTCCCACCTCCAATGGTAACAAGAGCCAATTCAGGACTAAAACCTTCAACATGACTAGCTTCTTTCTCGATAAATGAGTAGGGTATTAACTGTATGTATAATGAAAAGATGTGAGAGAGCTTCAAAGATGTAAAATAATGAACAGACCACATAACTTACAATAGGTTTTAACAAATGTTCTACATGATACCTTATTTCAAGTTAATGGTGTACATGAGAAATTTAACTAAGTTGTTCTCTTAAAATTACAATAGCGCCTACAAACAAAAAAGTGTACCTGCGGAAAATACATATTGCTATGACCAGTCTCCTTAAACTTCACATTCAAATATTCCTGCACCAATGCATACAATTAAGATGAGAAAAGGCTAAGCCTTGAACAGGATATAAAGGAGAGGCCAGATTTATACTTGAATAGCTTCCCAAATGGAATAACCATAGGGGCGAATAACCATAGTTCCACGAACTGGACCATAATCAGCTAGCTCTGCATTAGCAATGATATCCAAGTACCAGGCGTTGAAGTCCTGAGAGCGCGGTGTTATGACTCGGTCTTTGTCTTTGTCCAGTACTCTTGTTTTTTTCGGGTCATCAAGTTCAAAATATGTTCCCTTCTTTGCAGTGCTCTTTGCAGAGAAATTCACAGCGGAGAACCGTGTCCAGGGACATATTAAGGGTGACCTAGCAGAGTACGTGAAGATAGATGTAAGAGGAGAGGGTAACCTCAAAGCCCTCATCCTAAGTACACCACTGCCACTCCTGCTTTCCTGAATAAAAAGAAATGAATAAGGGGTGTTTATTCATCAAAACCACTGGATCAAAAAATAGCATTGTTGAAAAATAAATAGTCATTCAGTATTTATCGGAGATTCAGTACGAAAAATAGATAAATCTAAATGATAAAACCAGAAAATGTAAAGTAGTTAACCATCAACTGTCTAATTTGCAGCAAAGGTAAGACCCTTGTGCATAATTTATAGTAATGTTCAGTTAAAAGGTACTCTCAAGGAATGCACTCACTAAATTCAGTCACATTCTAAGTATCTTTTCAGCTCTCAAGAGGCTGCATAACCGGAGACCTCGGACTAGTTTATTGCAACTTTCTGCATCTTGTTCCTAGGCTGTTTGCACCTCTTGATGAGGCATAACAACTTTTTGTTCAGTGATTGGAGTCCTTAAAAAAGCAAAAAGCTTGCAACTAATTTACTAATCCAATCCAATTAGTTTTACAGGAAATTATGAATCCAGAAGGCAGTTTTTCAAGTTCTTTGCCTCAATGTCTGAATTAAAACTATTATTGAAGGAGTAAAGGAAAAACGATGAATGCTAGAATTGTAACCTCGGCGGGCGGAAGTTATAGCTTCCGAGAATCCGATGTGAAGCCGGCAAATCAGCGTGGGCAATTAGATAGAATTCGGGAAAGGTATAGGGCGGTGCGAGTTCGTTGACTGATGACAGAGACAGCCCGTATCACAATTTCCTTCCGTTTCTTGCCTAGAGGTTCAGCCGTTCAGAGAACTACACTACCGGATAGAGTTTGAGGGCTGACTGCAATAGAGGGGAAAATCGGCCACTTTACGATTTTATAGTATTTATTTTTTTTAATCAAAATCCACCCTTGGGATATATATTGGCTCCCTTAACCATTTCCCACAAAAATAATGAAAGGCCAGCAGGCCCAAGTTTTACAGCTTTACATCATAACTGCCAAAAAGCTTGGCATAAAAGAATGAAAAAATATGCTGCAACCGTCACCTATCATTTGCTAATCCGTACATCCAAACCCCGAGTATTTTAGCGAATCCTAAGAATCACAAAGCTGCCAAAGGTTGTATGATGGATTGCATCAGTCTGGCCAAAAAATTCCATAGGAAACTGGAGTAGGTGTAGAGGCAGAATGTGATCTTGCCATTTTGGGTCATCTGCTTTCCTTTCTGTGGCATCATTGCCAAACAAGGAACCCACTGATCACCTTTCAGTGGGCCTTCTGTTCCTGCAAATTGGATTTATCAGTAGCATTTGCTCAGAAAAACCTTATGCTAGGCATTCCAATCCTATCTAGAAAGATTAAATTCCTAAGAAAATCTGAAGCATCATGTAGTTCTAAAGAACCAGAATTGGGGTTAGCCATAGAGAATTTTACCAAATAATCAGCTATTGTATTGCCCTCCCTATAAACATGCACCAAAGTATTCTCAGTCAATGATGCATTTAAATCATGGCATATGATGTAAAGTTCCCAATTTGCTGAATCTGGCTGCAAGATGCATCTGATTGCTTGCCTGCAGTCACTTTCAATAGTGAAGGTGGGGTAAAGACTCCCTATTTGCACACCAAATTCAATGGCAAGGATTTCAGCATGCAAAGGAGATAGAGCAGAGGTGTGCTTCAGATCCATTCTGACCACAGAACCCAAATAATTCCTGACAATCACACCTATTCCTACTGCACCACTAGTAAAAGATGTTGGAATTATGTCCTTTAATCCATGTGCACTTTCCTAATATAGTTGGAGGTTACGTTAATTACAGAGATAATTAATTCAGTCATTTAAGTGATTAGAATGTTTAGCTGGAAACCGCTTATATCAGCTAGTAGCAGCTTATTATGACTGAACCTGTAGGGTCACACACAAGGCATGAAATTGGGAAAAACTAATCATCAATTAGACTTAGAGTATAATTGTAATTATATGAGATAAGTCATGGAATCCAATCGGATTAGGATTATCTTATCCAGTAGGATAGAGATTATCTAACTGGATTGGGATTATCTAATCCAACAGGATTGGGATTACATGGACTAATTCAGGTTGGAAACTAATTCAGTTTAACCAGTATAAATAGATGTTACTGGGTTAAACATAATTAATAATTTATTCTAGAGTTCATGTGTTGAAAAAGAAGAATAAATAAACTCTGAAATTCTCATAAAACAACCTCATCGTAAATCGGAAGAAGGAAGGCGGTCGCCGGTCCTGCTTGCTGATCCGTTCTAAGCTGACAACGGTGTAGGCGTTCTGATCGTGCTGTGTGGATACTTATAGATGAATCACACTTGAGGTTCTTGTCTCCGGAGTGGATTGCGCTTGAAGGAAGAACACGGTTGAAGAAAGTCCTTTGCTCCGCACAGATTTATTCTGTTCTATAAGGTAATTCTAAACACTCATTCAGATTCATATTAATGACATGCATGCGATCTTTGGATTGGTAATTGATATTCCGCTAAATTAGATTTAATCAATTCCATCAAAAGAAGCATCTACATTAATCCTAAGCCCAGCCTCAGGTGGTATCCACCTTATAGCTCTGGCTATTTTAGGTTTTTTCTGCCTAAGAAATGGAACTAATCCAATGGCAAGAATATCAGCATGTTTTGAAGCATTGCCAGTAAGAGGGAAGGCTCTAAAAATGAGAGAAACTTTTTTTGCTACACGAATAAGGGTGGCATGTTCAGACTCACATTTATCCTCAAATAAAATTTTGTTTCTTCTACACCACAGAAACCAATAACCTGTGATGATAGTAGATACAAAAACAGTAGAGTGCACTTTTGAGGCTCCCATATATGCAATATAGAAAGCTAATATGTGTTTATATGAGGTGAAATTAGGCACAGGGACTTGGAAAACTGTTTGTATAAAATCAAAAATGGCAATATTTTTGATACACCTTTTAAAAAAGTGATCAACTGAGTCCAGATTACCACAGAGTGGGCATTTAGAAGCCAGTGTGAACCCAAATTTAATAAGAATATCATCAAAAGCAACAAGGCCATTAACCAGCCTCCATATGAGGATAGACATTTGAACTGGGATAAATTTATTCCATACCTTTCTTATATGGTGTATGTCAGCTCCTTGCTTCCTCAGCTTCTGATAAGATGACTTGATAGTGAACTTGCCATTTTGCTCAATTTTCCAGATGTGCTTATCTTCATGGGAGTGTTGAATGTATGCTTCCTGCAACAAATAAATTAAATTGGTAGCCAAATGAGGCTCCAATGCAGTGATCATCTGCATTTTATTAGTACAGAAGTTGGCAACATTCAGTTTGGGAAATGGCAAAGGTACCCCATCTGGCCACTTGTAAAAAAAGTGCACCAACCCCCAGCCAATTTGCATTCCAGAAAGATGCTTCCCCTTTTCCTATTATCACCTGACTATGTTGATTTGCCCACTCTGTAACTGAGCATACTCTACTCCATGTATGGGAATTTTTGAAGGTGGCAGGGGCCTCCCACAGATAAGCTGTCCAGATGTTCTTGTTTAACTGCATTTTCCACCATAACTTGCATGAGAAAGCAGTTATGGTGGCCCTGATGTCCCTGAACCCTAGCCCATTTTCTTGTCTGCAAGTGTCCATTCTACTCCATTTCCTACAAATTTTTCTTCTCCCCGTTTCTGATTCACCCCAAAAGAATCTGCCAGCCATCACTTCCATTCTTTTTATCACTGTCTCAGGAGGCCTCAGAACTGCAAAGTAATGAGTTGGTATGGCCATGAATACATAGTTGAGAAGGATTAGTCTTCCAGCAAAGGAGAGCCATCTGTTTTTCCATCCTGAAATGGAGCACATCCATCCTTTCAATAAGAGGCTGATAATGGCATACTTTGTTTCTGCCACTAAAAATTGGAACTCCTAAATACTTGAAAGGAAGCTTTCCCATTTTCATGCATGTCTTCCTCTTGATCATTCTCCTTCTTGTAACTGAAATGTCCTTGTGCAGAAAAAATTTAGACTTATCAAAATTAACCTTCTGGCCAGAGCACAGTTCATAATAAGCCTTCAAGAAATTTTTAAGCCTTCTAAGATTTCTCTTGGTTGCTTTTGAAAATATCACTGTATCATCAGCATACATAAGGTGAGAGGTGATCTGAGTTCCTTTTGGCATAATAAAGGGCTCAATATATTGTTCTTGTATAAGTGTTTTCAGTCCTCTAGAAAAGGCCTCTGTAGCTATGTTATACAAAAAAGGGGAGAGTGGATCCCCTTGTTTGATCCCCCTTGTGGATGGAAAAAGCCAGCTGCCACACCATTGATTAGTACTGAGAACCATGAGGCCTTTATATTTTGCAGAATAATTTTGACTGTGAGACCATTAAATCCAAAAGCTAATAAAACTGAGTTGAGGAAGCTCCAGGACATTCTATCAAATGCCTTTTGCATATCCAACTTGAAGAAGATATTTTTGTTTGTTGGGCTCTTATTTAGTATCCTAATCATCTCCTACATACACAAAATGTTGTCTGCAATATCCCTTCCCTTCATGAAAGCTGATTGCTCCCTAGATACCAATTTCTCCATTAATGGCTTGAGCCTTTCCATTAGTATCTTTGAGAACACCTTACTGACAAAATTTGACAGACTTATAGGCCTAAATTCAGAGAAGGTGCTGGGGTTCTGAATTTTTGGTATCAATGTAAGCCAGGTACTGGACATTGCCTTAGGCATGCAATTTCCTTCCATAAAATCTGTTGTTGCTAGTAGCATGTCCTCCTTAATCACTTCCCAGCAATGAGTAAAGAAATGCCCTGTATATCCATCTGAGCCTGGAGCTCCATTTTTATTAAGGCCAAAAATAGCTTCCTTTAATTCTTCAGTCTCCACTGGCTTTAAAAGCTCTGAGTTGTCCTCATCTGTGATGATTTTTGGAATTAGATCCATAAAGTAATGTATATACCTCCCTGATTTGTCCATACTGTCATCATTTAGCAGTTTCTGGAAAAAGGAAACTCCCTCACTATTTATCTGAGCATGGTCAGTAATCCAGGCACCATTGATGTCCTTAATCTTGGTGATTTTTGCCCTTTGGATCTTCTCCCTCACCACTTTATGGTAATACTGTGTGTTAGCATCACCCTCCCTTAGCCATTTCACATTTGCCCTCCGCTTCCAAAAAATTTCCTGCTCTTTTTGTGCCCTAATCAAGATTGTTGTCCTTCTATTAAGCTCCATTCTGTCCAACTCCTCACCTGTTTCCTGATACTTGATTTCTTGTTCAGAGACTGCCAAATCTGCCTGCTCCATGTTGCTATTGACATTACCAAATTTTTCCCAGTTCCATGCTTTGATGACTTGCTTCAACCTTTTAAGCTTGCTGACTATCCTCCTCATACCTTTCTCTGAATTTTCCAGGTTCCAGTTCCCTTGCACCAAATCCATAAACTCTGCTCTACAGGTCCACATTTCCTGAAATCTAAATGATTTTGGGGCCGTGATCTCTGCTGTTTGGATAGAGAGTATGAGTGGGTTGTGGTCTGAGGTGGCTCTATTCCTAACCTGGATGGAGCTGTGTGGAAATAGGTCACTCCAGTCTGCATTGCACAACCCTCTATCTAATCTCTGAACTAGCATATCACCTCTAGATCTATTATTGGTCCAAGTATACTTATTCCCAACAGTACTAATCTCCTGCAAATCCATGGCTGAAATGAATCGACTGAAATCTCTAATGCTCCTGGCTGAGGGGGGTTCTTGCCTTTTCTCTCACTGCTTGATGCAATTGCATTGAAATCCCCAATAAACACTGTAGGAGAGTTAGGGAAAAGTTTTAAGTCCTCCCACAATGTCTCCCTAAGCAGTCTGGTCACTTTGGCATAAACAAAACAACATGACCATATAATATCACACATAGATTTTTGAACAGAAACATTTACAAATTGGCAGATTGATGCAAGACATTAATGTGCAAATTGTTGTTCCAAAATAACCAAAATTTGGCAGACTGGGCTGGCATGGCATTTTGGAACTGGAGGTCAAACTGTAATTGAGTAATGTCAGAGCTAAGATGCATTGGTTCAATTATGCATGCCATATCAATTTTGTGGGATCTAATTAGTGATAGTATTCTGATAACTGAGTTTGTGTATCCTCTAACATTCCAGACTAGCACATTACCTTAGATATTGTAACTAATCATAAAACTTTTTTTTGAATTTTTGTGATGACCTAAGCCATTGTTCTACAGTTTTCCACCTTCTGGCAATCCTCTTCTAGGTTTTTTTTTTTGGCTCTAATTGAGGGTGTTCACTGATTACAAGGTTACCTGAATCATCTGAATCTGTTGAGGCTTCCTCAGAGGGCAATTTAAAGTCCAGCTCACTAGGTGCTTCTTCATAGTTCCCAGAGCTGCTGTCATTATCCTCTTCATACTCCTGCAATATGCAATTTCTGAAAACTGTTAGAGGTTTCAACCTCCATAGGAGGTTGATATGGCACCATGGCCAGTTTATCTTGCCTGCTAGGCCTAGTTTTATGTGTGTACATGTCATCAAGGGAGTAGAAAGGGATTTTTGCTATAGTTTTGACTAGAGAAAGGATGTCTGATGGTTGTGCTACACTCAGAATAATTGTGGGATTTTTTTGGGGCTGGGAAGAGTGGGGTGTGGTGTTATTGCCAGCATTGTTAGCTACTACAATCTGGTTGGGAGTGTTTTGTTGTATGGTTGGTTCAAGAGGAAGTGGGGCTTGTGGGCTATTTTGATCATGTATGGATAGGTTTTTCTGAGCTCTGGAGAGGCCTGAACCACTGGCATGGGAGGCCTTTCTCCATTCCTGACTAGGTGGTTCTCTACCTCTTCTGCCATGGGACTTTTTCAGCTCAGGGTGAAGGAAACCACATCTTGTATCATCATGACCAATCCTTTTGCAGTAAGTGCAATAGAAAGGAACATTCTCGTACTCAATGTCGCATTCTACATACTTGGTCGGAGTTCCGATGATGATAGATGGCTAAAGTGGCTGAAGCAGATCCACCTCAACACAGATCTTTATTGCCGACGGTCTTGACAGAGTGGTTGTGGCTGCATCCATCTTGACATAGACACCAATTTGATTTCCAATATCCTCGATTGCAGAGCTGTTGTAATACAGAATTGGGGGCTTATGTATTGTGGCCCATACCGGTACCACAGATGATTCAGTGTCGGTGGAGAATTCCGGCGACCATTTCAAGATTTTCATAGGCTTTCCACTGATACTGCAAACGGCACGCATCCAGAACTTGTGGTACTCCACCTTATCCTCAATCCTGATCAGAATATGCCTGTAATCTAGCGATCCAATCTGGTATTTGCCGGCGATGCCCATAGCTTGGAAAGCTTTGTGAACCATCTCCATTGGGGGCTTACCACTCGTGAATTTCCCGATCAAGGATGTATTGTAATGGGAAGCAAAAGTATCAGTGGCCTCTGCAGCGTAGATGCAGGCAATTTTGCCATTGATTCGGTGTGAGATTGGCTTAATTTCTGGGTTGGAGGGTAGGACTGAAGAAAAGGGCTTGCTTTTTGGGGCCAAAATATCCCGGAAAGATTTTCCAGCGAGCATCTCGCCTTCCCCTGGCGGCATCTCCGCCGTGGGATAGACGTTAAAATCCCGTTATTTGTGTCAGTAGAACGGTAACGAATATATTTTACGGTTGGGTTTGGGTTTCGGGCTAGGCTCTGATTTTCTAACTAGAGAGAAGGTAGAGCATCTATCTTAGAGAGAGAAAGTGAAAAATTCTTATAAACAATATCATAATTATAATTTTATGCATAAAAAAGCAATAAAATTTTGCTATGACCAATATCATAGCAATCTTATATGGGCAATATAAATATAATTTATACATAAATATAATTCATATTGCTAATTTATATAATTATACATAAATATAATATTGCTATGACCAATCTTACATATTACAAGAGGTAGTCTTGTGAGAAATCGTCTATATTATAGACCGGGAACTAAGAAGTAAATGTATGGTTGTATAAAAACAAGGAGGTCCTTAATTGTAGTTTTGAAAATTACTATTCACATGCACTATTCATGACCCATTACTATTCGCAGCCAAGTACTATTCACGCGTGTACTATTCACAAACCCAGTACTATTTATATCGCAGTTCTATTCATGCCCAGTATTTATTTTAATATGTTGTATATTAAAACACGTAAGTTTTAAATTAAAAGTATAATGTTTGATTTTTTAATTTGTTATACATTAAAACGTGGAAGTTGTTAATTAAAAGTAGAATGTTTGATTTTTAATAAATTGTAGATTAAAATGCGTACGTTGTTAATTAAAAGTAGAATGCTTGAACTTTTTTAATATGGTGTGCATTAAAACACGGAGGTTATTTTTTTTTGATAGGCTGTAGTTAAAGTATGGATGTTTCTAATTTAAAGTACAAGGTTGGTATTTTAATGGGTTGTACATTAAAAATGAAGGTTTTTAATTAAAAGTGCAATTTTTATTTTTGATTGGTTGTAGATTAAAATACGAAAGTTTTAAATTTAAAATAGAATGTTTGAACTTTAAATATGGAGGTTTCAATTTAAAAGTGGAAAGATTTAAATTTTAATAGGGTTTAGATAATAACTAAAAGGTTATAAGGTTAAAATACAAGATTTTGTTTAATGTTAAAGTTATATATCTATATATCTTGACAAACAAATAATTAAAAACGGGTTAGTATGGTGGTAAAGCTAAATCTCCTCTATTGTGAGGTCAAAAGTTCAAGTTTTGCAAGTAACACTTTTGCAGGAAGAGAAAAAAAGGAATATATGTGGTAGGTCCCGCATACATACGCGCGCGCGTGAATTTAATAGGGAGAAATAAATTTTCAAAAATTGCATCTTAGTCCCTCCGTGTTTTGCAAATAAGGACCTTCATATTTTTCTAGTTAAATAATAGATTTGTCTAAATTATAAACGGTCTCTTTTGAGAATTTCTAATTAGTGAATATCATCTCAAATAAATATAAACAAAAACCTATTTGTTAGAGTTTTTCTGTAAAATATTTCACTTCACTTCCGTATTTTTTTAAAAAAAATTAGTTAAGTTTAGTATTTTTTATTTTTTCAATTCAGTTTAGTATTTTTTATTTTTTCAGTTCAGTTCAATATATTTATATTTTTTCAAATCAGTTCAATATATTTATATTTTTCAGTTTAGAAAAATATTTTTATATTTTTTCAGTTCAACTCTATTCAGATAAATATTTTATATTTTATTAGTTCAGTAAAATTCCTCTATATTTTTTATTATAGCTCTTACAGTTTTTTCAGTTCAATTCAGTTTATATTCTGTTTAATTTGATCTCATTCAATTCAGTTCATTTAATTTGGTTATGAACAAATGTGATTTCATGAATTTCAGTTTCATTCAGTCGTATAATTACTACTAGGTGTGTGATATTACACTTTGTGTAATCCAACCCGGATTTAACCCATAATTTAGTTTTATTTTTTAAAATGTTATTAAAAAATGTAATTGTAGTTATAAGCTGAAACTTTTCATAAGCCATGAAACACTTCCTATATTCTAAAAGAGAAACACATTGTAGGCTCACATATAAATTAACATGAAACTTTTCATTAACATGGTGTGGAAAATGAGATGGTTATGCTTTCAAAAGGACTGTTGGTACATATATGAAGGTCTAAAGTCTGAACACAATTATTCGTAGAAGCAAGAAACTTGTTGAATCATTTCTGTAGAGACCAGCTTGGTGAGGGCATGAAGAACTCCTCTACCCTCTTAAGTACTTCATGAAAGGTTCCGCCTTTGCTTCTTCTCCTATGTACCAAGTAAAAACATTTACAATCTCCATCCGTAGAGGGCTTAACCAATCTAAAGAGAACTGCTCCTGCATCAGTAAAACTGAAGAAACACTATCAATGATCAGTAAGAATTAGGTTAATATTGTTCTCATGTTGCTGGAAAATTTTGGCACAATGGATCCAGCCGGTAAACGATGTTCCTATACTTTCAGCTCCTGTACCTTGACAATTTCAACTCCTGATCTCTTTTCTGCTCCTGCCATCAGATATCTCTACAGAAACTGAAAAAAATATATAACTAACTATCAAGTCTGGATTCTCAAACAATAACAAAAAAAAGGACTAACAGTAAACAAAGCATATAATCAATCTTCACAATCTAGAGTTTCATTGTAATCAAACTGTCCGTCTTGGAGAATTTTATTTTATTACTCAAAACTGTTTTCATGCCTAAGAAGTGAGATGTGCTGAAAGTTCATTTTCAACCGGTGATCGGTTACCCTATTGTCCTGAACATGAAAAATGTACATATTTTTAACGACTCCATTCTGTGCTCTTACAAACAAAGATAGTTATACATCTGAACACAGGAAGAAGGAACATAGGAAACACTTCCCAACTGAGATGGCCTTGCATGTTTTGCACTTTCCTCCTATAAAGGAAGTTTATTTAGAGTCCATGATAATAACGCCATTTTCACCACTCTATCAGTCAAATAGGCACCTTCAGAGAGCAGGTTTTAGTCCTCTGCTTTGTCTTTATCAAAGAATAACAGCCGCATGAAGTCAGCTAAGAAGCTAGGTTTGCACAGAAACTTAAAGTGTCAGAAAGTGCAAAATCATCATTGCTAGAAAAGAAAGATGCTCGAAAAGACATCATTGCAAAGTCTGAAACTGAACACATGTTTAAATGTAAAAGAAATTGATATATGATCCCAACATAATGATTAGTAACTGATTAAAAAACTGCAGCAAACTTTGTATTCTTAAGCCAAACTTGGAATGTTCAGCTCAAGCTACGAGCTTTCACATTCAACAATCAAAGCAACAGTTCATAATTCAGGTGGTAAAAGGTATTGAACCTGAAGTAAAAGTCATATTCACTTTGAATAACTGGGTCAGACAATGTTGATTGAAAATGCAGGCGCTTTAAACCTATCTCCTGTTTAAGGGCATTCCCATTCTTAGGTGGATGATACCGGAAATTGGAATTACAACAAGCAACCGCGACTATACACAGATGACTCAGAGTGAGCTGTAATCATTTAAAAATTACTGAAGTCTCAAACTGGACCAAAAGTTTTTGAAGAAACAGACTCTTAACAAAAGATCAACCCCAATTTTCGCACGAACTTAGCACAGTCCCACATTAAAGCCTTGGGCACTAATCATCATATTTGAAGTGAAATCTTATCATAGACAGACCAAAGTTTCCAACTCACATATTTTATTATAATAGTCTAAATGTCTTTTATTCCTGCAATTCATACTTTTTTGGCTTAAATCATCAAAAAGATGCATCTCTTCAAGAAATCAAAACATTTTCATCAGAAATCCTCAAAATTGAAAAGGACTATAGCAGAACAGTTGATTTTGATTTCAATTTCATTTTCAAGCAAGAAAATCATAATATAGTGCGACTGCAAAACAGTAACCGGCCTCAAGCAAGAAGAGATGTGCATCAGATGCCCAGAAGTTGGACAGGAAGTATGAAAATAAGCAATGAATCCCAATTCTTATAAAAGGATTGTCATAGGAATATCATACTGGTCGAAACCAAAGCATCATTCAAGCCTATTTAATGTATTGTGTAATAAAGCGGGGGAAATTATACAAACAGAGAGGAGTAAAAGAAACACCTCTATTTGGCAGGCTCTCCTCGCTGGCACGTGAAAACATCTTTCCTGCAAGCTAAATCAAACAATTATAAGCATAATATTAACAGTGAAAGAAACCATAAGAACAATACAGAAGGCTGGTGGTATTTGAACATTCAATCCGTTGAAACTAAAAGATTAATATTAACACCCACAAAGAGATGAATTCTGCAGGAACACATGAAAAAGGAATGAACTTTCAAGTGATTTTACAAGTACAATAAACTCTTTGTTCATACTTATTAGGTGTTTGATGTATTGTCTAACCCAGGGTTATCATAAAAAAATGTCCCGTAGAGATAATTGCAGGAAGATCAGCTTCATCAACAGTTGCATTATAACAAACATGACACGTCCATTGGATCCTTTTACTTAAAAAAGATAATAAATTTACAATTAACGATGGTGATAGGAAAATAAAGATGTGAATGAGGTACCTTCATGTTAGAGATAAGGAAAAAGGCCATCTGGTGATACAACAACAGGTCCCTCGGGTAAGACTATTCCATCCTGTAAGCAAATGAATAAGAGAAAGATAAGGAAGATGGCTAAAAGTAAAACTTTCTTCCTGAAAGCTTTTGTCACTGGAGTTGCCTGCTTGAGATTGAATGGAAATTTTCTTGTAAGGTAAGCCTGAGATTTTGCCCGTGCACTCAAAAAAGCAATTGGTAGCCATTTTCCTGAAGCAATTTATCAACCAAATAAAACAGACGAAAATCAAACTGTAACATATTTCATATTGATGAACCAACAGAAAAGGTACTGCAAATGAACAAGACCTGCAAAACTTCATTTTTTCTATATTTTACTCTTAAACCTTTTTCCTTTGAGTTGATTTCCTTAATATAAAACTGACCTGAGCTAAAATTAAACATAGTAGAATATAGTAATATTAGACCAAAACTAAGCTAAATAGCATCAATATAAAAGTTATTGAACTCCAGAAAAGCGGGAAAGAACAGGGGTTTAAAAAAGCGCAAAACCAGCGAAGCGCAAACCTCAGAAATTTTCAAAGCGCGAAGCGCAAGCGCAAGAACAAATATTCTAGGAAGCTTTCAATAATAACACTCAATAAAGAGGATGCACATAAATATTTTAAATAAAACACACAAAAATGGTATGATATTTCCTCCCGGGATCAGACATATCAACTCGGCAGCGATTACTAGCAGAACTTGAATTCCCAGAACCTGAAGCCATCTGTTAAAATAAAAATAAAAGTTATATCCTTCCATATTTCAAATATCAAGCACATTGTAATGCTAATTGTAATAAAGATGACACCTTTACTTAATTAAATAAAATCAAACCCCATATTTAGAACAAAATCATGCAGCCCATAGCAAAACTCACAATATACTGACTGAAAACAGTAAATTTGTAATAAAGTTGACACCTTTACTTAACTAAATAAACCAAACTTCATGTTTAGAACAAAATCAACAAGCTCATAGCTAAACTCACGGTAATCACCCAACACATGCATCTTTTATGAAAACAAGAACAATGAAACTATTATAAACTTGATAAAAACTAATGAGAAACAAGGAATAGATATTTACCTTCTATGTAGATCTACTTGTTTCTTCAATATTTCATGAGTGGAGAGGCAGAGAGGTGGAGAGGCAGAGAGAAGATACGGCTGAACAGGAAGAACTTCGGCTGGGAGAGGAAGAAACTAAGGGGATACGGCCGTTTTTGGTTATAAAAATCCTTTTATAGTAAGCCCACTAATTTCAGCCCACTAATTTCTTAAACCCTAAAGCCTAAAAAAAAAAAACGAATTTCAACAAAAGCGCGGTTTTTTTGCGCTTCGTAAGGCTAAAAAAGCGCGCAAAAGCGCACAAAGACGCGCGCTTTGTTCTGCGTCCAGCGCTCCACTTAGTGAAGCGCAACCCCTTGTAATTTGCGCTTAAAGCGCGCTTAGACGCGTTTTTTTAAACCCAGGAACAGAATTGAACCTTGATAGCTAAAAAGAGATGTGTAACGCCTATATGTCACCAATCAACTCCAACTCTAGCATCTGCATTGGTCCTGCAGAAAGCAAAAAATAAATGATGATGTGTGTGAATCATTCTACAGAATGCTTTAAAAAGCATCACAATTATTCACATTACGGAAAGAGGTCCTCATTGGCTTATCTTTGCATGCCTTCATATCAGAAATGAGACATCGAAGCAGCTGCAAATATGAAACATCGCTGGAAGTAAGATGATTTTGAACTGAATACCCTGTTAAGTGTCAACTCTAAAACACTTGCTTCTGCATAAACTTGTGCCATTATGAAAATTACCTGCAACCATATGTCATGTTTGATGTGCTTCAAATACAGAAGCCAATCAACCTCAAGATTTGCTGCACCATTTCAACTGACATCCAGTGGCGGATCCAGAATTCTTTTTAAAGTATGGCTGAACAGTAATATTTTTTTTCTTCAAAAAATATAACTCAAAAACAATAAATTGAAAGTCTATGGAATATAATAAATTTAATGCGGTATAATTTAGCTTTTACAACTGATTAAATGTTCCCAAAAAACAATTTTCTATTTCTTCGGGCTCAATAATGACATCATTCCTAGATCTTACGTAATTAGACTGTTTTAAAAATATACATTAAGATAAAATAAACGAGATCTTACGTGCTTAACTTCTAGCTAACTCCTACTAAATATATGAATAAAATTTTACAGTTACGTCTAATTCTTTTTAACGAATTCACTATAGTGAGATATATATTAGACTTTCCGTACCTCATTATAAAATTTACAATACAATGAAGTTTTAGTTTAATATTTATATAATTTTATGAAAGTATGCATAATTTTATGAATCCTAATTAATTTATAAAGAATTTGATAAATCATCGTATAACATAAAGATGAAAATAAATTAACAAACAAATTAGTTAGACTAATTTCCCTTAGCTACATACCTCCCCTATCACTATTATTAGTAACATTGAATAATTAGACAACTATATAATTTTCTGGACTAAAAGATAGTATCAAAGTAATGGTAGGATGCCCCTAAGGCGCCGCAAACATAGACTTATGTTTTCTATCTGCTTTGACTTTTGTATTACCCAGTTGATTACAAGGCGTCGTTTTTAACTAAAAATAGGGGAAAAACGGAAAACCAAAGCTTCTTCTCCGAGAGACGCGGCTCTGCAAACCGGCGGTGATAGGCGGAAACGCAAAAGTTTCAACTGCTCAATAATTCTCTGCTACTCTTTCAAATTTTGGTATGGCTGGAGCCACACCTAGCCTGGCTGTAGATCCGCCCTTGCTGACATCCATAAGGGCTAAAACTGGTAGCAACATAGAATTTTATCATGGAATGGTGATTTATTGGAAATATACTAACCATTTAAGTCAGTAGCTTTTGTTCCTGATTCAACATAAGAGTCAGGTACAGTATTCAGTACGCCCATGAGCCTTTGATGCCCAAATAGAGTCAGAGTGGTTGTTGGTAAGTATATTGGACCTGATAACCCCTTGATGACTTCTAAATAGTTTGTTACCTTCTCCTGTGAATGGCATCAGATAACAAAAGAAAACATTAACAATTGTTGTTTTAGTTACACTGGGTCCCATCACTAATAGGCGAATAAAAATGCTAATGTATCGTGATCTTATATTTATTACAATAGCGCAATCAAATAAAGACATAGAAAAGAAGTTAGAATTTGATATTGTTACCTCCTTTCGTATAACAGGTGTAATCCTTTAAAGACACAGAAACAAAAAGTCATGTTTATTTCATCTCATAATTCAAAATAAACAATAAAAAAACCTCCATCGCACTCTTATTGACCTTGGCTTCCATTTTTTAGCCTTTTGATCATCATCAGCAAACAAAGTTGAAAAGATTTTTTTTAAACAGTAGCTAAGATCCCAACTACCAAATTCAGTTGCATCTATTCTATTCCTCTCACAAAATATCAATTATGCACATCACTGTACTATTCCTTTGAAACAAGAGAAATTGTTCTTCTCTCCTAAAGCAGATTCATGATTACCAGACACCAAAAACGACAACAAAGAACACAAATCTAAGCGATTCATCTCCATAACTGGAAAACTTCAAAACAAGGAAAAAACTCGAGGTTGACAGTTGACAACAAAATGCTGCGCAATTGCAGGTGCTTAATTAGGAGAGCAATAAATTACAGAAACGGCATTCGTTTATTGTTTTTGATTATGCGCAATGAGAACAGACAATATAAATTCTTTTAAAAAAATCACGATCTAATGATTTCTCATTCCGATGCAGAGAGGCAGCAGACGGAAGCGGTGGGAATAAAGTCTTCATTGCAAAACAAAAAAAAGAATGGGAAGTTGGTTATTTTGCCAAAGGCCAAATTCTTTGTGAACCGAAAAATTGCAGCAAACTTTGTACTTTTTTTCACATTCAGCAGTCAAACCAAGAGGTCATAATTCAGGTAAAAGGTATCGAACCTGAAACCAACGAAGTCATACTTGAATCGGACAATGTTGTCGAAAAATACAGCCTCTTTGAACCTATCTCGTGTTTCAGGGTCGTTGCCAGTAAAAATAAGTAACCGCAACTTTCTGCATACTATTAAATGTACACAAATACATCAGATAAACTAAGAGCAGCAACCAAACTTCTCAGAACAATAGCATACATGAAAGACTTACCAGTAGTGGATCACCATTTTCATTCCAAATGTTGAAATCTGCTTGATCTCGGTAGAGTCACATGAATCTATATAAAAGATAACATCACCAAAAACACAGTACAATAAAAGGGAAGGAAAAGTAAATGAAAACGGTACCTTAAGAACATGAGATACATTGTAAGAGCTGACCATCTCCGCTGCCTTTCATTATAATTAAAGCCTAAGTGACAAATCTTGATTACCAGAAGAAAGATAGGAAAATAAATCATAAAACCAAGGTCAACTGTATACATGCCATGGTAAAGAAAAGCTAACATAAACAAGGAACTAAATACACAGCACATCAGTATATGGTCAGGAACCCGCTGGCATGGCACATTTCTGAGGTCTAACATCTTTCTGCAAACCAAATCAAACAATTGTATTGACACTTCAATTTTAAAATTAACCATGAGGACAACAGAGAAGGCTGACGACAGTAGAAGATTAATATCCATCTTGCCTTTTTTGAGAAATGGTAACTTTCATTGCGATATTAGTACCACCAAATTTGTAAACTTTTTTTCACACAACCCTGATTCTAAAAAGGCAATATCTTTCCATACCTTGTGATATTTTTCTTGCTACCTGGGAATAGATATATAGATGCCACATGTGGAATCTTCTTATAATGATCTATCTCACTGACTTGTATCCATTTCCAGAATCATTTACTGCTGCTGAGGCCAAAAATCCATTGACTTACAAAACCAAGCTGGACGAATGCAAATTTGAGTATTTATAAGGTTATAAATGTGCAAAAGCAGCACATTTCAAAATCACTTCTAATCAGAAGACAGAATGTATTTTCAAACATTTCTTCAATGGATTTGCCAATTGAAGGGCAAGGGTTTTTTTTCAAACATTTCAAAATCATTTCTAATCAGAAGACAGAATGTTCACCTTTACAACATTTGCCAATTCACGCAACAGATCTACAGCCGCTGAGGATGTAGTACCAACCTGTAGGCGACACACCAGAGTCTGGGCATTTTTTCCATTATAAAGTTGGTACACACATGTAAGCAAACAGATATACCCATCGAAAAGCCTACTATTTCAATTCAGTAAACAAAGATAACCATCATAACATGTGTCATTAGAAGGAAAACTAATGAAAATTGAAAGTGCGTTTTGGACATGACAAATCGATTCAGAACATACATCAGTTAAGCAATTAATATAATCAAAATTATGAGAGTATGACAGCGAACTTTTGACAGTTACACTGGCACACAAGAATAATGGTACCAACCCAAGCAGACATATCATGTGCGATTGCTTCACTAAGTACTTCAGGTGAAAGAGCACAATCAGTGGAGGAGTCGGCTTTCAGTACTCCACTATTCTCAGGGTGAATCCCTGCTATCTGTTACAATAGTCAAGAACTAAAATTCGTAACATTATTAACACTCAAGGCAAATCCATTTCTTTAAAACTTATGTACTTAACCTGGCAAGCCTTCTTAAGAGCCGAATGAGTTTGATCAGAAGAATAAACAACAAGCTTTCCAAGTGCATCCTTTCCAACACTCCTAAGAGCTTTATCTCTGGCAGCCAAAAGGACAACCAAAATAGCTTCACTTGCTGAGCCTTGTATCACTCCACCACCTCGACCTGATACTCAAGTATCATTTCAAATAAGGCCAGACTTTCTAGATACTGAGAAAATAACCACTCGGATATTTTCATTTCATGCGATATAAACTGGAAAACTTACCTGTTGAGAGGAATCAGACTGAGAGGTCGAATTGCTGGGGTTCTTTGGAATCCCGTTCACGTATATCGGATCCTCCTCCGACGACAAGATGAACACCGACGAAGATGGGTCGTCATCTTCTTGAAACTGCGGATGTCCGGCGGCGGCGGCGACGCCGCTGTATTGGCGGAGATTCGAAGCAACGGGGTTCTGGAATAGTACAGGATTTGGTGGGTTCTTTCTAGTCAACAAGTAAATGGTCGATGAGGCGGCATAAAAGGGGAATTTAGGATAACAGCAAACAATGCAGGCAGGTGACCCGTGAAGAATAGAAGACACGTTACCTAGGAAGAGCCAGAGGTTGACACGTGGTCGGCCGTGTACAGCACATTGGAGAGAGAAGAGATTGACCGGAAACCGGCAATAGTAGCGAGAATAATACATGTGGAGGAGGAGAGAGACGAGCTGTGAGATTGTGGCGTGAAAGAAAGACAGAGACAGAAACCTGCTACCGTACCTATACGGGAGAGGGCAGGAGCGAGCCCTTATAGTTAGTGTAGATAGATGTTCAATAACTTCAATTATAATACGGTTCAATTAGTATTTACTAGATAAATACAAGTTCATTGTTTGTGAATACAACAAAATAGAGCAATCTTTGTACGCTAGTACTTCTATTATATTCTGAATATATTTTGAACTAGTTCAGTTTAGTTTAATTAAAATTAAAATTAAGTCTATTTCAATCATGTACAAGTGTATATTGATCAATTTCAGTTTAATTTAGTCATACTATTATTGTCTTGAATACATTAAACTTTACTTCAGTTTAATTCAATTTAGTTATAAGTAAATGTGATTTGATAAATAGTTGCATTAAGTCACTATTTCAATACATTACCCTTTATTGTGTTCCTTTCTATTGTTTATGTACAATTCAGCTCATTTTATTTGTCAATAATAAAATAATTTTCTACATTTAATTTTTTCAATTCAGTTCAATTAAATATATTTAATTTTTTTCAGTTCAATTAAGTTCAGTATATTTATATTTTCAGTTCAATTCAACATATTTATATTTTTTTCAGATCAGTTCAGTATATTTATATTTTTTCAGTTCTGTTCAGTATTTTATATTTTTCAGTTCAGTTTAATATTTTTATATTTTTTCAGTTCAGTTCAGTGTTTTTTTAATTTTTTCAGTTCAGTTCTATATTTTTTAATTTTTTCGGTTCAGTTCAGTATTTTTTATTTTTTTCAGTTCAATTCAACGAGAAATAAGTTCTAGCAAACAGGGCCTAAGTATAGATACAAGTATTAGAAATATTTTTCTATACTTAAAATAAAAGTCAGACATCAATATAATTTAAATATTAAATTATATTGATGACTATTTCTGTCATTTTACATAACAAACAACTAACATATATGGTATATATACAGGTCTTGGACTATAAGTCCAACTGATTGTAGTTGTGATAGAACAGCCCAAGCGCAAATTGAACAGATATAGTGTATAACAAGCCCAACTGAATACTCGTAGTGTAGAACAGTTGAACGGTCATAATGTACAATAAGCCCAACTGAATGCTCGTAGTAGAGAGCAGTTAGATCCAACTCAGTACGTGGTCTAGTGGAGTAAGGCATGATGCCACGAACTGGGAACTCCACGACCCACGAATGTCGGACACGATCTCAACATTCTACCTCTATAAACAGAGGAGATATGAGAAGAGAAAGGGAAGCTCTCTAGTCTGAAAATATATAGAACATTCATAATCTCTACTGACTTGATCGTCGGCGTTTCTATCCCCGGAAACCTCCGGAGGCTTTTCTTGTAGGAAGCGTTCGACATCGGAACCTGGGAGACATCCGTAGTCAAAGAGAAGGGAGATCCCACTTCAGTGGCGCCGTCTGTGGGGATCGAATTTTTCATTTATTATGGTAGTTACCAGGAGTGGACGTAGCGGTAATCATACGCAACAACAAACAGCTATGAATACCTTCAATCGCCAGCATGCTACGAGCGAACGAGAGGAAAATCCTAGGGAGATTGAACGAGAAAATGGTGATGAATCATCTCCAAATGATCAGCAACGTAGAATAGCGTTTAAAGCTTTCCTTGAAACTCAGAAAGAGGCTTTGTACGTACAATTTATGCAAGCGTTCATGCCGAAGAATGATGAAAATAAAGGTGAATCACCAACTGGTGAACGGAAAAAGGACAAGCAGTCATTACTAGAGGAAGAAAAATTAAGGTATGGAGATGAGTTGAAAAACATCGTGGCAGAAGATGAAGCTGATTTTTCACCTTTGTCAATAGAAATACAACGATATCCCATGCCAGAAAATTTCAGACTACCGTTACATGTGAAAATATATGATGGTAGTTCAGATCCAAAATATTTCCTTCACTCATATCGTAATAACATGCGGTTTAGAAACGTTCCCCTACCGTTAGTATGCAAAGCCTTTCCCATCTTTCTTACAGGACCTGCAATCACTTGGTTTGAGGGATTGCCTAAAGGAAGCATTCGCTCCTGGGCACAACTCTCGGATACGTTCCTAGGACGGTTTTATCGTAATCAGAAGTTTGTGAAAACGATCGCCGATCTAATGAATATAAAACAACAAAGTACGGAGATGGTAGGAGATTATCATGCACGGTTGGTGTTGAAAAGTTTGCAAGTCAAAGACTTGACTTATCAGATGTTCTTAGGCGCATTCATGAATGGCCTAAAGCCAGGAGATTTCTACAAAAAGTTGAGGGAAGAAATGCCCAGCAACGAAAGAGGACTCCAAAAATTGGTGGAAAAATACGTTTGCACAGAGGAAGCGAATAACAAGAAATGGAAGAATAAAAAGGGAGAAAAGAGAGGAAATGAGGATGAGCAGAAATCATTTATTTAAAAAAAAGGAAAGACCACATCTTCAAAATATGTGGATCGAAGTAGAGATGTTCATGATATCCCCTTGATGAAAACCAGAAAGGAAATCTGGCAGAGTAACAAAAATATTTTCAAGGATCCTCGCCCTATGTTGGCACCGCCATATAAGAGATCAAAAGAACGACATTGTTCGTTCCACAAAGATCATGACCATGACACTGAAGAATGCTTGGATTTGAAAAGGCAAATAGAGGAGAATCTGCGCCAAGGCCACCTACTGCAGTACAAAAAAGAGGGAGGGCAAGATTCAGAAACGGAGGGGTTTGGAAGACGACCTTTACACACAAGTACAATGGGAGGAAGTCAACCCACAATCACAGCGGTTGTGGCACGTGACAATGACCAACAGTTTGGTGCGTTAGACAGAGTCATTTTATCCATTCATGACACTACGAAAGTAATGTCCAACCGTGCTTGGAAAAATATGGTGAGGTACGTTCCACCTCAGGAGCCGAATGAGAAGAGACTTAAGATGGGAGAAACGATCACGTTTAGTGAAGACGATGCAGTACCTAACGCTTCACTCCATAATGACCCGTTGGTAATTGTTGCACGGATTGGGAACTCTACAGTGCATCGGGTGTTTGTAGATGATGGTAGTGCTATGGATATATTGTTCGCAGACTGCTATGATAAGTTGGGTTTCCAACGATCAGATTTGAAAAAACCGACATCAGCCCTAGTTGGTTTTACCGGCAAGTCAGAGATGCCACTAAGCAACAACAGGTTACCAGTCACTGTTGGTGAAAATAACAAATGTTGCACAGTTTTATGTGATTTCATTGTGATAGAAACACAAAGCCCATTCAATGCTATTATAGGAAGACCTTGGATGAATACAGCACGAGCAATATGGTCGCCATATCATCTAGTGATGAAATTCCCTACGCCATTAGGAATCGCTACTGTTCACGGAAATCAGCAAACAGTGAGGCAATGTATGGCGATCGCTATGAGACCATCGGGTAGCACTATGATAAAACAATCACAAATGGTGCATGCAGTTTCTATGGAGAATAGCACAGACGAACCAGGTTTGATTTTAGGGGAGGGAGTCGAAGATTTCATGATAAATGAGAATGATTCATCCAAAATCATCAAGATCGGAGAAAATATACCCCCAATACAAAAGGAAGAAGTAAAATCTGTGGCATGTGACTAGCCTGATGAAATATTACTTCTAGCAAGAAAACACTCAAACACCCTATATAGGAGCCTTGAAATTATCAATGGCGGAAACTTTCGTTTGTCATTGTGATATGATCACAAGATGTGAATATATATATCAGAAAAGCCAAATTTGGCAACAAACAACCGCTTATTTATTTTTTCACATTCCTTAGAGAGTTCAGAAACTAAAAATATTGATAATAATCATAGAGGTAGCGAACACTCATTCGGAGACATAACTGTTAGCTATTTTATCATAACATACTCACGCAAAAAAAAATTAAATAAATAAATAAAAAACGCTAACAGTTGTAAAACAACTAACAATCAAGAAATGCAAGCAATCAAAGATGCTAACAGTCAGAATTGCTAATGGAAAAAAACAAAAAACAAAAATAAACCTAACATTAGTAAAACACCTAACACTCAAGAAATGCAAACAATCAAAAATGCTAACAGTCAAAATTGTTAACAGTGTTCAAAATTTTTTTTGTAAAACATCTAATATTCAAGAAATGCAAAGAATAAAAAATGCTAACAGTCAAAATTGCTAACAGTGTTCCAAAATAAATAAATAAATAAATCACTAACAGTCAAGAAATGCTAACATTCAAAGATACTAACATTCATACATGCTAAAAAAAACACACTAACGGTCAAGAAATGCTAACACTCAAAGATACTAACATTCATACATGATTAAAAAAAAAGAAAAAAAAAGGAAGCCATGAAATGCTAACAGTTGTTTAAAAAAATGTGTATATATATATATAAACCCACTGACAGTCATGAGGCTAACAATCATAGACGCTAACAGCCATACATGCTAACAGTATTAACAAAAATAATAATAATAATAATAATAATAATAATAATAATAAGAAAATACATAGTGAACAAACAATCACTAGCCAAATAGCAACGTACAGTTGCGAACGCCAAAGAAGCAACGAATAGTTGCTAAGGCAAAGGCTCAAACAACAAACAATCCTTTTAGAATGGCACCAAACTGAACAAATCAAAGAGCAACAAACAGTTGCTAGGAAAAGATACTCAAACAGACAAACAGTTTGAATTTTGTAAAAAAATCCACTTTGTTCTCTTGCAACTGACCAAGCATTTGCAAACAATTGAACACTTGTGAACCAACGAACTATATAGGGTGGTAATCAAATAACAAACTACCATGAATACAATACTCAAATAGAGTAACAACACCGAGACATTTTCTTTTTGGAAACATCCAAAAATTAATGAACGGTAAAACGACGAATAGTGGGAAAATCACCCAATAAGAGCAAACGCTCAAACAATGATGTCAAAACGAACACTTATGACATGAGTTCAGAAAGATGAAATAAATAACGAAGTCTTCTACTGTTAAATAGAGTAACAACACCGAGACATTTTCTTTTTGGAAACATCCAAAAATTAATGAACGGTAGAACGATGAACAGTGGGAAAATCACCCAATAAGAGCAAACGCTCATACAATGATGTCAAAACGAACAGTTATGACATGAGTTCACAAAGATGAAATAAATAACAAAGATGGAGTTCACATTATCCTTATTTGAAAAGAAAAAAAGAGTACAACAATCAACGACGCCATCGCTGATTGTGATGCCTGCTGCGACCTCGACTCGAAGGAGGAGCACGTGAATCACGAGATTGCGAATGCATCTGAGCAGTACTAGCCCTGTGGGAGGGAATGCGACCAGATCTCTCAGCGTAATCTCATTCACATTTATTTATGTCTTCTAAATGATACTGCATGTGAATATAAGCAGAATGTCGAGAACAACCTCGCTTTTGCATTTGTTCCATATAATGCTGATAATAAGATTTGTAGTCAGCGATGGGCCCAAATTCATCGCTATCCAACTGCATTCTCATTAAGTTAACTGTTTTTTCATATTCTTTATGAAGTCGTTGATCACAGGCAACTTTTTGGCACAACTGATTATTTTCATCTTCGATCGCCTGAACATGTGCAACGATCACATCTTCGACACAAGTATATATATCACCATTTTTAACTACAAGTTCAACACAGTTGGCAGCTAAAGTTTTCTCTTTTTCATTGAGTTGATCCTTCAAGTTACCACACTCTTGTTCGAAAGCTTGAATATGGTCGTCCAACTCTTGACAGTCAAGCGAAAGCCTCTCGTTGTCGGTAATTATTTTTGCACTACAAGCATATTGTTCGCCATACTTGATTTGCCAACCTTTGGCCAAGGCTTATACTCTTCACACTCATGTCCACGAAGGGATAGTAAATTTTCAACTTGTCAAAGACGTCTCACATGTTTAGCAATTGCTGCAGCTTGAGTGGAGATATCTCGATCCTTATCCGCCAAAACGCGTCGCCATTCTTTTTCCTAGTCAAGTAGAGTGTTAATATGAACACCACATCGATAAATAACTCCATTCCGCTGAGTACAAAGTTCTTGCCATTCACTCTTCATAGATTCAACGTCTACCATCACTTGAGCCCAATAATCTTCACGGCCAGACAGTACAGCTAACACACGTTGAAGATGATCTCTTAGTGTATTAAACCACATTCGAGGTTTAGCAGGTAAAGGTAGTGTAGATGCATAATCAGCAACATCATCAATGTTTAACAAACAACTGGTTACAACTTCATGAAATTTTCTTCATGAATATCATCAAAAGAAGTCCCATGAGAACTTTCTTTACCCAGACAAAGACCACCTGCGGAGCTAACAGTCTCACACGTTTCTAGATTTGTTAACAGTCGAGGAGATAGGATATTGTTGTTACGCTCAATATGGAACAATTGAGACCCGTGATGGCACAACTTTCTACTTGATTCAGCAAAGGCTGCAAATAATCCCTCCACATTAACACCGATTCTAGATATAGGATTAAACACATGTTTGGGGGAAGATATTAATTGATGAGTATGCAAGCCGTCAAAAAATGCCCGATCAAGCATAGAAGACATTGCTAAAATCTGCAAACAACCACAAGAACTAGTGTAAGGAGACAAAAAATTAAAGAGCAATGTGAATCAGTTCAAAGAAAAATAATAATGTTTACACACGGTGTCACAAACATTCGAATTAAGCAAAAATAGTACAATACTCAACCACTAACATCATGGTCATCCACATAATTGTGGTTTCCAATGTCTCCATCATCGTTCTTGCTCTCAGAGTTCTCTCCAACATTCTCAAGGGTGATTCCTACAATAGTAGCCGAGGAGGTCTCATCTCAGAAGGAAGCTCCTCATTGTAGTCCACATTACAAGCCTTCAACTGTTCGAGGGAAGGTAGTTCTCCAAGCATCTCTAAGTGTTTCACAAAGGGAAAGTTATACCCACCAGTGCGAATACTTGAAATAAAAGTCGCAGTAGCTTTTTCTGAATCTTCAACGATGTCTTTATCTAGATCCTCAATGGAAGGGAAATCAGCACCCACCACTTTACTTTCCCTATACCCTTTCAAACCTTCGCTAACACCAATGATTTTACCAAGACTAATAGTGTTGACAAAAAACTCATTGAACGCGTTTTTTTTTCATCAAACGATTTACGACAAGGGCAGGGTACTTGGGTGATAGTGCCCCAGTAACCTTGTGGGACTCTAGCTCTTCATTAAGAGCATCCATCTTGTGGAACGTAGCTCTCAAACTGTTGGTGATCAACTTGGCTAGCCTTAACTGCCTTTTCCTGGGCCTTCCTCATCCTTTCAAGGTCCTTCTTCATTCTCTCAAAGTCTTCACGAGGTACAAAATCATCAAGATTGCTAGCCACATTTTGCATAACCTTGGAAATCTGAAATTGAAAGTATCATATTAACATAATTTACGCTCAGTAGGACTGACTACACACAAACAAAGGAAAACCAAATTGAATAAGATGACTTACAGTGAGGAGCGAATCCTTGGTGGACAGTTTAGAGTGGGCAGCAAGTATGTAACTTTCCACTTTGGATGCACCATCAGTAGTGGATCTAAGCCTCTTCGAGTTATTGCCCTGAGAATCACCGGTGCCTCCGCGACGGCACTTGTCCTTACAATTCATCATCTCCACATTCTCATCCACATGCTTTTCATAAGCCACCACATCCTCATTGACATGCGAAACAGTCACTATCTCACTAGCATTAGTCACTTTCTCACCAGTAGACTTCTTCCCAAAAATCCTGAGGTTCGTAGGACCTTTAGCGATATTCATAGCACATTCAAAAGGAGAGATAGATATTAGTACATAAACAATAAAATATAAAAAGTGAACCACATACTTAAGATAACACATAAGTGAACCACATACTCAAGCAACCGTCAGGATCAACAGAATGAGAAATCAACTTTTGTATCTCTTCATCACTGATCAACAAACGCTCTGACTGTTTGATACCCTTACACTTCCCTGTTTGATGACTCCAATTAGGAGGCATAACATCTGTCCTACTATCATACTTCATGAAAAAGTACTTTTTCCTAAATAAACCAAAGTTACTAGGGTTGGAACCAGGCTTAACAAAACATAACTGCCTAATATATGAATAAAGCGTATATTCATCACTCCTGTTTTTCATAGTCTGCAACCGCATCATTCGATGCACGAGGTCAAACGAAAAATCTACCCAAGCCTTCCCGCAGGATTTGTGCAGTCCTCATAAGACTAAAACACATTTTGGGTGTAGTTGAACCAAAGTAATTTCAAACCCACGAAGGACGTCGATAAGCCACATCGGTAATGGCAATGTCAAACCTTGCATAACATAGGCTGTATACAAGGCAAAATAGTTTGAACCTGGATTCCTAATTTCCTCTACCAGTAGCGGACATCGCAACTCGCGACCGCTAAGAGTCGGATGAGTCCTCTGAAACTTCTCTAGGGATTTAGTAGTACTCAAGACACTAGCAGAAAGGGTTTTTAGTTCCAATGAGCAGGTGAATCAGTCTCACCTTCTCCATCACTGCCATCAGCATCCCTATCCTCCCCACCATCCATAAACTCAAAATATACTACATCTCCAACCTCATCCTCAGACCCAATCAACAAGGTAGCCGAAAATCAACCATATCCCTAATTTCTCTAAAACCAGTTTCATCAACCATGCTCAATCAACAAACATAACACCTAAACGCAGAACAGAAAATCGAATACTGAAAAACTCAGATTCATCATCAAATCAAACAACTTATATTTAACAAATAGCATACAACAAATACATTATATATTATTCATCAAATACAAATAAATAAACCAAAAATAAATAAATCGATAGAACAAATTTTATTTCACCAATCATTTATTCTATCGCTGGGGGGCTTATGGTATATATACAGGTCTTGGACTATAAGTCCAACTGATTGTAGTTGCGATAGAACAGCCCAAGCCCAAATTGAACAGATATAGCGTATAACAAGCCCAACTGAATACTCATAGTGTAGAACAGTTGAACGGTCATAATGTACAATAAGCCCAACTGAATGCTCGTAGTAGTGAGCAGTTAGATCCAACTCAGTACGTGGTCTAGTGGAGTAAGGCATGATGCCACGAACTGGGAACTCCACGACCCACGAATGTCAGACACGATCTCAACATTCTACCTCTTTAAATAGAGGAGATATGAGAAGAGAAAGGGAAGCTCTCTAGTCTAAAAATATATAGAACATTCATAATCTCTACTGACTTGATCGTCGGAGTTTCTATCCTCGGAAACCTCTGGGGACTTTTCTTGCAGGAATCGTTCGACATCGAAACCTGGGAGACATCCGTAGTCAAGGAGAAGGGAGATCCCACTTCAATATATTTATCACATACCAAACAATTATCTAAATACCGCTAGTAAAAACGGCTAGTTAAAACAGGTAATACAATTCGCTAACAGTTAATACAATCCGCTAACAGCTAGTTCCCAAACGGGATCTAAAGCAGCAGCGTTTTGAAGCTATAGCGTTTTACTTTTTTACCAAAAATAGAATTCTGACCAATCAATTATCTTCTTACTTTGTTCAATGATTACCTTTTTTCAAATAGCATTTTGGATCAAAACTCTGATTTTAAAAATGCTCCGGAGAGCAGCGTTTCATTTTTAATCATCTACATCCAAAAATAAATTTTCAATTTTATCCTTATTCCAAATCCTGCAATATTTGAAATCTATTTTTAACAAAAAAATCATGTACGCTTTTTATTTAATAAAGACGCTCAAACTAATCACCGAGAGAGTGAAATATGATTAGACTGTGGATAATATTCGCCGGAATATTCTAGTGCACGGGGGTGGCGGTGGTGAGCTGGAGAATGTTCCTGCTAAGGGCCTGTCAGTATTTTTTTTTTCCAGTCCAGTTCAGTATTTATTTTTCTGTTCAGTTCAGTATTTTTTATTTTTTTAAGTTCAATTAAATATATATATTTTTTTCAGTTCATTTCAGTATTTTTTAATTTTTTTCATCTCAGTTTAATATATTCATATTTTTTCAGTTCAGTTTAGTTCAGATAAATATTTTTATATATCTTTTCAGTTCGAAAAATTATTTTTATATACTTTTCAGTTCTAAAATTTACTATATATTTTTTTATTATAGCTCTCTACTATTTTTTTCAAAATGTGATTTGATGCAATCCAAAATAATTTAGTCATACTATTTTCAGTATGTTTACTTTTTATTCATTTCATAGCGATTCAAATCAGTTTTTTTTTATTTCGTTGATGCTATTCAGCCTAAGCCCTGTCAAGTTCAGCTTATTTTCAGCTGAAATGCGCAAAAATTAGCTGAATTTAGCTGAATCAAGCTGCAAATTGCTGAAGCACGCTGCAGTTAGCTGAAACCAGCTGCAAATAGCTGAAGAATGCTGCAAGTAGCTGAAACTTGTTGCAGTTAGCTGAAGCACATTGCAGTTCACTGAAATAAGCTAAAAAAATATTTAATTTTAAATCTTATAACTTTTAGCACATAAATAAAAATTTATTAACTTTTTAAATTTCCCTTCTTCCTTTTTTAAATGCACTAAAAAAATAAAAAAAATTTATCTTTCTCTTCCACTTTTTAAATCTCATAACTTAATAACTTTCCCTTGAATAAGATTCATCCGAATTATCCTAAGATCTCATGTATTCGGCACACCATATAATATATTCTCTTTTAACCACTCTTTTAAACCAAAATTATTTTTCCTCTTCCAAATCCACAATGTCTTTTGTATTGTTCAATTTATATAAAGAAATATTATTCGGTTGTTTGCGAGTACCCAAACACTCTTTGGTACATGGCTCCGTTTTCCGGTACAAGATTAAGAAAAGATGTACCAGAGTTTAGACATGCACCACCTAGAGATAAGGCAAAGCATTTTAACAAACGACATTCTTCATTGAGAATGAAAACCAAAGGTGCATTTGGACAGTTGAAAAGTACTTGAAGAATGCTGAAAAGAATGCCTCAAATTGAAGATTGTCATCAAATGTCAATTATTGTTGTGTGTTTCACGTTTCATAACTTCATTCGAATGCAAGAGATTGACATTCCTTATTTTAGATCATGAGCATACACATGAAACTAGTGATTTCACCATATTTGATGAACATCGAAAAAGGACTATGGCAGAAAGTGCGTGACGGTATAGCTGAACATATTTGGAATTCGTTAGGTGGTGATACTAGTGAAATTGAACCATAAAATGATAGTGATTAGTATTGGATGCAGCCGATACGCATTTTGGGAATAATTGCTCAAATTGTTACTTTCGAGTATAGATTAATTTGATATATTCTTGATTACTAAACTAAACATATTAAAAGTAACTTTAATTTATTTGATAAATCAAAACAAAATTATATCATTCGCATTTGATAAAAAGTAATTTAATTAAAAAAAAGATTGAAAACAAAATAAAGCCAACTGAAATTAGCTAAAGCGCTCTGCAGTTAGCTGAAGCACGCTGCGGTTAGCTGAAATTTTTTGAAGCAAGTTGCAGTTAGCTGAAACAAGCTGCAGTTCGGTGAAATTAGATGAAATTAGCTTAACTTAACTGTAAGGTGAAAAAAAATAAGCTGAACTTGACAGGGCTCTAATGTAGGTGTACTATTAGTATTTAAGTATGTCTAAATCAATAAATTTTGTCCGATCAAAGTAATCAGAAGTAATATTTCTCTTTTGTCATACATTTAATTTTAATTCAAATAAACTCAGTTTAAACCATATCAAATCAAATCAAAATAATGACATTTAGTTCAGTTCAGTATCTTTATCATGAGGGCATAGACTGCAAAATTCTTGTTGCTATATTCAGTCGAACTTGATTCATTTCTTCCTCCCTTTGAGGGCTGAGCAATGCCTTATCCGCCTTGAAGATTATCGTCACGCTCTACAACAGGTATCCCAAACGTTTCCATTCGCATATAGTTATGAAGCGTGATTGTTGCTAATATTATGGTCAATCGTCACTCCTCCTTCATTTGAGGCATCGCCTTAAGCATGCGTCGCCTATTCTTCAAGTTGTCAAATGACCTTTCCACAGTGTTTGTAGAGAAGAATGTCGATAGTAACTAGTTCAGTTCAGTCCAATATATTTTAAGTTTTCTCAGTTCAGTTCAGTATTTTTATTTTTTTTCAGTTCAAATAAGTATTTTTTTTTTCAGTTCGGTTCAGTATTTTTATTTTTTTTCAGTTCAAATAAGTATTTTTTTTTCAGTTCAGTTCAGTATTTTTATTTTTTTCAGTTCAGTTCAGTATTTTTTATTTTTTTCAGTTCAGTTTAGTATTTTTTATTTTTTTCAGTTTAGTTTAGTTTTTTTTTTTTTTCAGTTGAGTCCAATATTTTTTTTCTTCAGATCAATCAGTATTTTCTTTTATTTTTTTCAATTCAGTTCGGTTCATTTCAGCAAGAAATAAACTCTAGCGTACGGGGCCTAAGTCTGGTGATGTGAGAACTGGGAAGGGGGAATTCTTCTAGAGGGGCGGCTGTTACAAGCAGGAGGAAGAATGAGGAGGTTTCCATTTCGGGGATGGCGGAGAAGGAGAATAGCAGAGATATCGCTTTGCATGAGAGGGAGGAGGCGGAGAAGGAGGTGGAGAGACTAAGGCAGATTGTTAGGCGGCAGGGGAAGGAGCTCAAGGCTAGGATGCTGGAGGTGTCACGTGAGGAAATTCAGCGCAAGAGAATGCTCGATGAGAGGTCGAATTACAGGTACATTTCTGTTACATCTGAATAGTTAGCTGTCTTTTGTAAGGAGCTAAATTTGATTGGTTGTGCTATGGGAAGTGCGTGTGTATTTTCCCTTTAGCATTGCTAGTAGAAGAAATGATTGAGTAGTATATAACCTGTATTTAAGCACAAGCAAGTAACGCTGGAGGCTTATGATCAACCGTTGAAGCCATGGAAATCTTTGCTGATTATCACAACTGATTCCGTCATTATGTCAATCAAGCAAGGGATGTGCAGAGATCAAGCACGGATCCGGTTGAAATGGTTAATAGTTTCTAGCCAACAAATTAAAAATGAGGTTGGTTATTCAACTTATAAAGGTTCTAAGGGCGCGTTTGG
This sequence comes from Sherardia arvensis, assembly GCA_948330725.1. Lineage (NCBI taxonomy): Eukaryota > Viridiplantae > Streptophyta > Magnoliopsida > Gentianales > Rubiaceae > Sherardia > Sherardia arvensis. Next base: position 21,231,548 of record OX415237.1, on the reverse strand, counting down.
TTCGTTAGTATTTTGGAAAACTCGGACTATCAAAGTCCGGTTTTATGAAAACGCGTTTGGTTCGCGGTGAGTTTTGGGATATTTTTATTTTATGTACAAGTCCCATTTTTCATGGATAAAAACTGATTTTGCATATATTGTACAAGTCCAGAGTTTCTGAAACTGTACACAATACCAGATCTGGTTTCGGCTCTCCCGCACCAAACTCTTAGACCTCCGCCATACGTTTTCCCTGCCCGGCGTCAATGATTTCCGGCCGGCGACGCCTCCCTGTACGCAGACGACACCCGGTCCGTCTCCGGCGAACTTTGCCGCTTCAAGATATCTTCTTCTTAAAGTGCTCCGGAGATTCATGGCATCTTCCTCAACAAATTCGAGCTCCGGTAGTCCGACGGAGGATTCCTGGCATCGGTGTTAAAACCTATGTGATTCTACAATAAACTGCGATTTGCGGCAATCGACGATATATCCGATTCGCGGCGGTCTGAAAACTTGCGGTGTCCCAAGTCAGCGTCTGCAAATCGCCGTTGTTTCGGTCTGGAGAAGAGAAGGCCATTAAATTGGGGAAGATGAATTGGGGACTATAAGTCAGAGCTCCCTACATTTTTCTTGTGTTTTGCAATTTAGCCCCTGTAATTTAATGTTTATTTTACAAAATACCTGAATAAATTAAGACCTCAATTTAATGTTGCCTTATTAAAAAATTAACCCCAATAATAATGTTGGTACTTCTTATTTAGCCTTAAAGTAGTTTTACATAACTTGAAAGAATTTATGATTACATTTAAATAAATTTAAATATTTTTTTTCCAAAAATTATTGGTACTACGTAATATATGTAATTCTTGAAAATAATTTCAATAAACCTTGTGAGTACTTAACATAAATATTTTAAATAGTATAAATATTTATCCATATTATTTATATGTATATTACTAGTACTACAAATTAGACTTGAAAGTACTTCCAATATAGTTAGAAAGTGTTTCCCAAATATTTTAAAGATAGCTTAATTTAATTTAATTAAATCATATTTAAATAAATGGTACTACAAATTAAATTTAATAGTAAATTAATGTTGAAAGTATATGTAAAACTTGCAGTCATGTCATGTTTTTCGTATTCAATTGTTATTGAACAAAAATTATTTATTTCATAGCGCTAGTTTTGTATATATTTTGAATGATACGTAATGAATATACAACGCGTATTCGAAGGGTGATAATGAATGTCAAAGTCATCAAAATTTAGCGTAAAAAAAGGTCATGTTTTATTTAAATTGTCGTTACGATGAATAATTTAAAAATTAAATTATGAAACAAAATCAAAATCCACGCAAACCAAACAAGTTTTAAATTTTATAATTATAAAAATTAAATCAACCCAAATATAATTTTTGTTTTGGACTTGCAAAATCCTGACGAACCAAACAAGGTTTTTGTTTTGGACTTGCAAAATTATGACGAACCAAACAAGGTTTTTGTTTCACACTTACAAAATCCTAACCCAACCAAACAAGGTTTTTGGAAAACCAGACTCTCAAAATGTCAAACAAAATCCCAAACTCTCAAAATGTCAAAAGTAAATTCAGACTCTCAAAAAATCTGTAGATAGCTAGACTGTCACTGAAACGAATTGGGAAAGGAATATCTGCACGCCATGTGAATCCCTTGCTGTGCAAATGGCTGAAAAGATTAGCAAATCTATTCCTGCTTATGAAGGAACTGGGTATTCATCTGAACCCGTATAGATATGGCAAAGTTAGGCATTTTGACACTGACGGTGTTATAGCAAATGATGTTAAAGCTCTGATACGAACTTGCCTCAAAAATCCTCCACAGTTGCTCCATGCGATTACTACATACAACCTGAGTTTGAAGACTGTGATAAGTATAGATATTGAGAAAATTGATGTTAGAACTGATGCTGAAACATTTAGATTGGTCTTTTGTACTTTCAACCCTCCATTTGGTGCTTTCACAAACATCTCAATTTTATTAGTTTTACAATACGTCTAAACCTTAATTATGTTTTCCAATTTCACTTCATGTTTGGTAAAAGAAGCAAAACGCTTCTTCAAAAAGCTGTTGCCAAACATGGCCAAATATGAGAATGATAGAGCAATGGATACTTCCACAGAAGCCACCTCACCTTTGCAGTCAACTTTATGGTAATGGAAAGCTTGGAGCCGATGCATTGTCCAGGGGATCCCAAAATCAGCTTCTTGAACGACATGGCGATTTCAATTTTCTTACGGCTTAGTATTTTAGAGATATCTGAAAAATCTCCTTTTTACAGAAAGCACATGTACAAAAATTTGTGGCAACTGAAGATGCACTGAATAAAGCTGCGGAAGCTAGAAATTTGAGTCAACAACTTTTAAAACGTCTTCATGAATGTGCAGATGAAGTTTCTTTACCGTCACTAATAATTTCACAAAATATGAGCAACTTGAGGTACGATGCTGTTGTATGGCTGGAGATGTTAGAATACAAATAACATGGATATGATAGTACTGGCATATAATCAATACACCAGATATAATATTGCTTCTTCGTTTCTGGTAAATCAATATCACCGATTGATTTGATTTCCTGGCTTAAGTAATGATATTTGTTTCAACTAGCATCTCTTATCAGATTCATCGTCACAATGTTGTCTTTTAAACAATTTTTCAGTTGGATGTTTGGGCTATGGAAAGAGAAGTGGCTGGAATAAGGGCTAGTCTTGACAAAAGAAGTAAATTTTTCGATGACAGGTTGAAGAATGCGATCATGACATGATTTTTAGTCTATTTTTCCTCTTTTTACAGAAAAAAATACAGTGTTTATGATATGCTTTGGTGGTGTTTTATGAAACACAATCATTTAAACATAATTAGATTTGAGTATTAGTGAGCTCGAGACGTTATAACAAGGTTGGTGGTGCGAAGTGCATACTTGTATAAACCCATCAACGAGTTCACAATTAATAATCATTTTGGTATGACTAATTCGGAATAAAGTGTTACATTGATACTAATGCGAAAATGTATACGTATATCAATTAACACGTGTTTGGTTGGGTCATGTGATTGGTTGATTGTTTTGGTATGTGCATGCAGTTATTCCTTTGGATTGGATTGAATGCTTGCATGCAGTCAACTCACCGTTATGGATTCGGAATAAAGTGTTACCTTGATACTAGTGCGGAAATGTATATGTATATCAATTAACACGTGTTTGGTTGGGTCATGTGATTGGCTGATTGTTTTGGCACGTTCAGTTATTCCTTTGTATTGGATTGAATGCATGCATGCAATGAACCACTATAAGAAATCTAGATTTTTGCAACATATTTTGTGCGACCAATTTATAAAAGTTGTATATTCACCACACTTTGTATCAGTGTGTTGCTTATTGCCAACACTTTTACGTCACTTTCTTTCTATGTCGTAATTTTTATGACACTTATGCGTCACACTAATGAAGTGTCCCAAATTTAGGACATATGTTTGCAACACTTTCAAATTATGTTTTAGTTATGTGACATATTTATGAATTTGTTGTAAATTTGTGGCATAATGGCATCACTTTTTTTGGAGTGATGCATTGCTTTCGACATTTATGCGACATTTCCGACAATGTCATGAAATTGCGTCATATTATTTACGACACATACATAACATGTTTTAAATATACCACAAAATTATTAAGTTGTTGCGAATATGTGACACACATGTGTCATTCTTTTCATTGTGTCATAATTCGTGCGACACGTTTGCGTCACACATGACGTCCCAATGTTACGACAAAACATTTACTACACATAAAAAATAAGTCTTAATTACACTACACATTACTAAATTTGAAGCAAATTTCGGACACATTTGCGTCAAATAACTAAATGTTAAAAAATTACAACATTATTAGCGGCACTTTATGATTGTTTGAATTACTTAGATTCGGTAACAGATTGATGTTGGGCACATGACTTAAGTAATTTGACTACTCTTCGTGACTAATAACGGTGACCCAATATTAAATGGTCACCAATTAATATTCAGTGACCAAGAAGTGATGGTCACTTAAAAAAATAAATTAAAGTTGCAGCAACTAAAGAGTATACAAAACTTGAGATATATTTATCAAAAGGAAAAAACTTGAGATATATGAAATTATATGAATTATATAAATTCAGATATAATGTTCTTATATTTCTTAAAAATATATGTTCAATTGATCAAGGAAATTTACCATTACTCTTACTATTATAAAAAAAAAAAAGATAGTGGAAAGAAAGTGTACACATAAGTTTGTTTTGAGAATGAGTTTATAGCTAGCATTCTTCATGTCTTGAGTTGCCAAGACCCAATAAGCAAGTATTTTTATTTTCATGCCAAGTAACATTTTATTTTTGGAAATCATATGCCAAAATAATGAACATGTACTTACTACAAATCTTTCTGTGCCTGCCAAATGCGGCAACATTACTCAAACACAGTGCAAATCTTGCGCCCTCCCAAATGCTTCTCTTTTGTGCCCAGAAAATGATGTTGCAACCCAGCTCAAACACTGCTGCAATACACGCCTTTAATGCAGCTCTTTTGTGCCGAAAAATGCTTCTGCAACACAGCTCAAATGATGCTAGAATGCTGCTTTAATGTAGCTCAAATGCTGCTCTTTTGTGCCCGGAAAATGATGTTGCAACCCAGCTCAATCACTGCTGCAACGCACAGCTTTAATGCAGCTCTTTTGTGCCCAGAAAAAGCTTCTGCAAAACGGCTCAAACACTGCTAGAATGTTGCTTTAATTTAGCTCAAATGCTTCTCTTTTGTGCCCGGAAAATACTGCTGCAATACAGCACAAACGTGGTGCAAATTCTGCGTTCATATATATGCATCTGCAATGCTGTTTTAATGCTCTAACAAAGAAATAAAATTATATAGGAGTATGTTGCAATAGAACCACAAAGTAAGGCATGCAATCTTTTATGCACACTAGCTAAATTGAAATCGAAAGATAAATTAAGGAGATTCTTATAAGCAGGCATCAGCATGCAATAAATATTATTATGAGGCCAGTATTGCAGCACCATTTTCCCTTGTTCTTTGAAGAAAGCAAAGTGCCCTAAACAATGCGATTCGAAAGAATCCACCGGCAAAAATGAGAAGGTTTGCACTATTGACTGTGACAAGCCAAAATGCGATGTAGAATGCAAAAGTAAGAAACTTTTACTTTATAGTCTTTTTACTTTACTTAAGCAAATTTCATTTCCTTTGATATGAATTTTAAAGCTCGATTCCAAATGTGTGTGTGTGTGTGTACTTACAGAGCAGAAGCCAAACTGCGAGGGGCCTGGATCAATGATCAGAGTCGACAGGGATGCAAAGAACACCGCCATCATCACTATCCCAGAAATCGCTGAGATCAATGTTAACGTTGTACCTGTGATGAAGGAAGATGACAGGATTCACAAATATCAGATACCTTCTGATGACAGTATCGCTCACAAGTATCAGATACCCCAATTTATAAATCCATTCACAATCAACTTTAAATGCTCTTCCAATTCAACCAATCTCCATATATTTGTACATATAAAGAAAAGCACTTCCCCAGATCATCAACTTTTCAAAAACAAGAATAAAACCATGGCTCTATGAAATAGTATGCCTCCAACATTCAAAACTCCAAATAAATACTTGTCTGCTATAATTACACTTTCTGATAAGAAAAAACTAAGAGCTTTAGACAACATATGATTCGGTTGCTAGGAAAATAGCATTGTTTAACATATAACAGACTAAAGAACATGTAACTATGATACAAAACAACTCTAAGGACATGGAGCTAAGCATTCAGGCATTTTTTATCTTCCATCCAGGTTCTATAAATTTAACCGAGGATGTAAACTCAAAACTAAAAGTAAACTCAATACTCACACACAGTTATATAACATTAGTTCTTAAGTATGTGATATTTTTTCAGCAAGCATGAATGGAAATAAACAGAAGTACAAATTAGGTCCAACATTGACTCATGTACATTACTCTATAATCAAATCAAATCAAATCATACTGTAAATTGTAGATCAAGATCAATACATAATCCTTCATTGAAAAGGAAAATGTGAATATAGAACACAAAATTGCGTACTATGGCTACAAATCGACAGTTCCACATATAAAAACAATCCAGATTATAGGAAACATCAAAAAAGTGATTAACAGGGAGGTCGAAGAGGTTGATGCAGAGGCGAAAGGTGGATGCCTTTTGCATATTGAATCCAACCTGACAAACACGCTTTCATTAGACACGGCCAAAAGAGGTGCAAAGCTAAATTATGACAAGCATCAGAGAAAAAAAAAAAGTGAACTTACAGTTGGGATCATATCTTCGCTGTATCCACCAGTCTAATTTGACAAACACGAAGCAAGTTTCATGTCAAAAAAGCGAACTTCATTAAGATTTGTGTAAATACATGAGAAAACAGCAAAAGTTTTTGACTTACAGCAACAACATTAACAAGTGATGATTTTCCTGCATTTTGAAGCCCTATAAGAGAGAGCCCCATCTCCTGCTTAAAGAACAGGCTCCACCAATAACAGGAATGTCAGGCACAACGTTATTCTCAAACAAAATTAGATCTTCTAATTATAGCCATAAAGGTTAAAAAATCGTCACCGGTTAACAGCCAGCTACAAGTACAACTAAATAACAAATTTGTTGATCAGGAAAGAAGAGACTGTAGCTATAAAGAGGGAGGTCATAGAGGTTGATGCAGAGGCGAAAGGCTCACCGTCTAGATATTATCACGGAGTCTGTATGCACATCCTCACGGTCGGGCGACGTGAACCGCGTTTTCAGCTCCGTCGGCCAGCCCAATATCATCATCTTCACCAGCATCTTGAAGTACCACTCTGAATGGGGCACCCCAAACGACGTCGCTTTGGTGTTCGATCAGATGCTGAAGGCTGGCGTAAAGCCCGACGTTTCGTGTATCCGTTGCTGATCAAATCCTCCGGCGGCGGCGGAATCGTATTCCACGCACATTTGCTGAAGCTCGGCCGGGTATATGGATAATGCGATAATGAGTTGGTATATGAAACTCGGGCAGGTCGAGAGTGCGCGGGTTGGAATGGCGTCATATCGGCGTATTGGAATTGGAGGAAGGAGAAGCAGGCAAAGGAGTTTTTCGGGTTGATGGCTGAGGCGATGAAGAACCTCATTACGTGGACTGTGTTTGGGGGGTAATAATTTCTAGAGGAATACCTACCGCCATGGAAAATTTGGCAAAGAGCCAATTTTGCCGCCTGAATAAAGCCGACGAAAATTCTTCCCGCCTGAACCTTCCCGCCAATCTATTGATTACTCAATATTTGTGGTTGGTTGACTTATTAAAATTGAACTAATATAAAATATATTGAATTTAAGTCAAATTGATGTACAGAAATTTTAATAGTGCAGCTAGACTAAATTAATTTTATAAATCTAGCTTGAATTAAACTAGATTAAATAAATAAATAAAATAAACTTACATGATATATAAACTACATTAAAAACTCTTAGAGAGAAGAACATGCCTTATTTTTAGAAAAATAAATAAATCTAAGCCTAGTAAAAATGATATTGATAAAAAATGGTATTTCCTAAATAAATTTTAGTATAGTTTTCATATCTTATTATGGTTCACTTGTTTCCATGATCTAGTATGTATTTTTTAACCATTCAATACAAACATGTTTTGATAAAACTACATTCATTTAGCTATAATGATACGGTGTACTTTAATCTAATTAAATTATAACACTTGTTTCGTTGATTTATCAAACAAAAATTATAATGTAAACATTTGTCTAGTTGAGCTGTACATAATGATCACTATTCGATTTATACCCAAGCCAACATAGTATTCGTTATCATAGTCATAATCAAAAGTGAACTTGTAAAACTTATAAGTTATAACTAAATCGAATTTAACTTATCAAAAGTCAATTCCTACTAAGGTTTTTTCTTGTGATATGTTTCTTACCGAACTGAAAAGTGATGAGACTTGATAATAAACTGAATTAAACATGACCTCAATGCATGGATGATCACAACTTGAGTAATAACCAATCCAACATATATTTCGTTCTCACTTAGTGATCAAAAATCAACTTTTTAATATATTTTTAACTTTTGAATTCAACTAATTAATCAAAAGTCAAATCTTACTTAAACTTTGTTTCTCGTGAGATTGTTTCTTAATGAACTGAAACTACTAAAATTAGAGAATAACTTGAACTGGACATCACTTTAATATACCAATGATCACAATTCGAGTTATAAACAAGCCAACATATGATTCTTTCTTATCTAATTGATAATCGAAAGTCAACTCTTAGTTCTTTATAAAACTTGTACTAAATCTAATTCAACTAATCAAAATTCAAATCTTACTTAAACTTTGTTCTCGTGAGCTTGTTTCTTACTAAACTGAACTAAAATGAAAAATAGAACTACGTATGACTAAATTTACTTGAATTTCATCAAATTTAATTTTTTGCCAAAGTAAACCAAACTAAATTAAATAGAACTACACTAATCTACTAATAAACTCGGAAAAACAAGGCCTTACTTTAGTATAAACACTTATTATAATAAATACTCCAGCTAATTAAAAGTCATCAATCGCTTAATTTCAATAAACTATCTAAATTGAGTTTAACTAATAAAAACGAACCATTTACTTGATTGTCTACACTAATAACTTAGTTGAGTTTAACTAATTAAAATTAAAATCGTACTTAACTTTTTATAAACACTTCATATTATAACTAAATAAGTTTCAATTAATCAAAAGTCAACTCTAACAAATTCTATAGATACCATATACATTTTTACTTTTAGCTATTGGTAAAAATGTTAGAAAACTAATTTGTTAGAAATTATTTATTATTAAAAAACTTAAATTTACTATATCTATTTATTTAATCATAATTTAAAAGAAATTAATTAGATTCTAGTATGAAATTATTTTTACTATATTATTATTATTATTAATAAAGAAAATTTATACGCAAACTTTCATATACAAAATTAATAAAAGCAAATTTATAATAATAATAATAAAAAGAAAACTAAATAAGGAAACCAATACTAATCGGAACCAATACTACTTCTTTGATCAAAATTAAAATAAGTAAACCAATACTACTACTTCTTTGACTAAACTTATTTTATTATCCTTTGATCTAGACCGTCAATATCTCATATTTTATTTTATTTTAAATTAAACCACCAGGGTGGGGATATTTGTTATAAGCTTCCCAGACCTAGAGAGCCATAAATGGCCAAAAATACATGAGTGCACTAACAAAACAAAGCTGTGAGTACACAGAAAAGTAAATCATCCTAATCAAACTATACTGTGAGTAGCTATCTATCAAAACCAAGCACACAAACTATACCAAAGCCTTTTAGAGAATTGCCAGGGCAAAACTCAAAGCGGCACTAGTAGAAATTTGGGAACTTGTTACAAAGATAGCTAAGAAATCTAGCTCTAGGAGATTATAAGACACTAAAGTCTGATGGATGGAAGCTTTGCCTGATCCATTAGAATCACGGCTTTAATGGAATGAGGGAGAAGATCCCAGTTGAAAACTGTTGTCAGCTTATGAACCAGTGACCATTTGGAGATAGCATCAGCAGCCTGGTTTCCTTCCCTGAGGGAATGAATGATCTTGATCTGAGAGGCCTCTCTGTGTACTTCATCTGTCAGTCTGAATAACTTCCAATGGGCTGTTATGGGGTTAAGAACCATAGAGATGCCCCTAAGAGAATCAGATTCTATAACAAATTGGAGATGTCCATAGTAATAGCCAAAAAGAAGGCTTGCATAGATTGCCTTGATCTCTGCTTCAAGAGGACTCACAGAAGGGCAAAAGATAGTTTTTGCTGAGATAAAATGGCCTTGAGAGTCCCTGATTAGGATGCCAATACCAGTAAGAGAGTCTTTCCAAGCTGCATCAACATTTATCTTATATCCCATATCAGGAGGCTTCCAAAAAACCAATCTGAACCTAGGCTTAGGAGGGTTATGGAGTACAGGGATAAAGGTTGCATTTGCAAACTCCTTATCTGTAGCATTAGAGATAGAGATAGGGTGGGCAGCAAGTGAGAAATACATGGTTTCTCTAATCTCTCTAGTAATAGCTGGAATGGAAGGTCTTATTTCCTCATGCATCAATCTGTTTCTTGATTTCCACAGACTCCAACAGACTATTGGACACAACATTTTAATCAACTTTGCATGAAAGCTTGAAAAACCTGTATGTGTGAAATAGTAAGAGAATCTGTCCCAAATTGTAGCAAAACTAGTGTCTTGAATTCCCAGAGAAGAAAACATCTCAGCCCAGATCACTTTTGCAAAGTTACAGCCATTAAAAAAATGATCTATAGAATCAGAAGATGGACATACAGGGCATTTGGAGACCATATGAAATCCATGGTGTATCAGAATTTCATCAAATGGCAAAAGGCAGTTGAAAAGTTTCCATGTAAAGAAGGTTATCTTTATGGGGATTTTGATAAGCCAAAGTTGCTGTAAGGAGGAGTGACTAGGCCTATGGTCTAAGATGGACATATAGGCAGATTTAAAGCTGAACTCCCCAGTAACAGAAGGTTTCCAAATGATTCTATCTTCCCTATGTGGCAGAATAATGGCATTATCTAAAAAGGAGTAAAGTTGAGAGCATATCATACCAGAGAGGGCAGGCATGTAAATAAGTTTCTGAGCCACAAAATCAGCAAGGGAGCAGTCAACTGGGATAAGAGTGAGCTCCTGAGGAATATGATCAATAAGAGGACCCAAGCCAGAGAAGTTTGAGGTCCATAAGTTGCAAAGTCCCTGTCCATGTATCACCTGAGTGAAATGCTCTCCAATACAGGTAACATCACATATCCATTTCCATGTTTGGGAGGATCTGGAAGATGGAGGAAGAGCTTGAATAAAGTGTGTCCAGAGGGCCTCAGCTTTTTGAAACTTCCACCATAGTTTTAATGAGCAGGCTTGGATTATATACAGAAGAGATCTAAATCCCAGGCCATTTTGATCCGCTGCATAACATAGCTTAGACCATTTTCTCCATTTTTTATTTGCTTTTACTGGAGTGGAACCCCAAAGAAAAGAAGCCAATAGTTTTTCCAGAGTGTGTATGGTATGAGCTGTAGGGATCATCACTGTAAAGATATGTTGTGGAATAGCATATAAGACTGATTTAATCAGTGTGATTTTCCCACCAGCTGACAACCATTTATGCTTCCAATGGCTCAATTTCTTCTGGATTTGCTGAATTATGGGGTGGAAGTGACAATTAAGCACTTTACCACGGAAGATAGGGCACCCTAGGTATTTAAAAGGCATAGAGCCTTCTTTCATTTCCAGGATTGATTTTATCTGATTTTTCTTAGCTAAAGTGGCAAACTTACTGATGAAAAAGTCACTCTTATCATAGTTAATTTTTTGTCCAGTGACCTTTTCAAAAGTAGCCAAAAAAGCCTTCAGATTAATCAGAGTTTGTTTATTTGCAGTGATGAAGAGCACAGTATCATCAGCATATGACAGGTGAGAAATTGTCATAGCATTTCTGGGAAGAGAAAAATATGTAAGCTTCCCATTTTGAAATACATATGATAAGCTTCTGGAAAAAGATTCAGAAAAAATGTTAAACAATAGAGGAGATAGTGGATCTCCCTGTTTAATTCCTCTGGAAGCTTGAAAGAATCCCACTGGTCTTCCATTAACTAGGACAGAAAACCAGGCCTGTGATAGATTCTTAAGAATGCAAGCAATAAAATGAAGGTCAAAACCAAACTTTTTGAGGATTTTTTCCAGAAATGACCAACTCACTCTATCAAAAGTCTTTCTTAGGTCCAACTTAATGATACAGTTGGGATCCCTGGCTTTCCTATTTAGGTGTCTTGTCATTTCCTTTAAATATAAAACATTATCAGAAATGTCCATCTGTTGCATAAATGCAGTTTGATTAGGAGATATCAGACCAGTCATTAAAGGCTGCATTCTAAACATAATGACTTTAGAGCATATCTTGTTGATAACATTTAATAAGCTTATGGGTCTAAAATCATCAAAAGAAACAAGAGTATCCTTTTTAGGTATAACAGTTATCCATGTAGCAGCTATACCCCTTGGTAAATCAGCTCCTGATAAAAATTCATTAACTGCCTCAAGTAAATCTACTGAGATTGATTCCCAGGATTTAATGTAGAAAATAGATGAGTATCCATCTGGACCAGGGAAGCTATTCTTATTGAGAGAAAGAACAGTCCTTTTGAGTTCATCTATTGACACAGGCAAGAGCAAAGCATTGTTCTGAGCCTCAGTAATAAGAGAAGGGATTTGAGATAAAAAATGTTCACAAAAATAGTCATCTGATGGTGTCTGCTCATTGGAAAGAAGATGAGTATAGTACTGAATTGCTTCAGTTTCAATTTGAGAAATATCATCTATCCAAATCCCTGCAGCATCTCTTATTTTTGTTATACTCAATTTAGATCTTTTTTCTTTCAGAGAATTATGAAAGAATTTTGAGTTAACATCTCCATCTTTCATCCATTTCAAATTGGCTTTATATTTCCAGAAATGCTTTTGCTCCTTAATTGCTTTCCTAAGTTGGGCTCTCTTAAGTTTAAGTATGATCAATTCTTGATCACATTGATTGTGATAAAAAATGATCTCCTGTAACCTCAGAGATTCCTCAGCCATTTCTACATTTTTGTGCACATTCCCAAAAATCTGTTTATTCCAAACCTTCAGTTCCCTTTTCAATCTCTGGAGTTTTAAATAAAATTTGAGCATACCAGAGTGAGGCATTGGGAGCATCCAGTTTTGATGTACAAAGTTCTTAAATTCAGGCCTTTTGTACCAAGTGTTTATTAACTCGCCTAGTGGAGCCAGGAGGCAGGGGGAATCTATTTCATTTGGCTCTAGACTACGATTCGATAGAGAACGATTTGGCAATCTTTTTTTCCTGGTATGAAAGAAGTAGCTAGGACCAATCTCCCTCACAGTGGGGATCCCTCTTGCATTTGATACCCTCTTATTATAGGATGAAGATTATTCACTCACCGTTAACAGGAAAGGACAGTGTGGCTCTATACGATGAATGTGCAGCTACTTTTTAACTTTATAACTTCAGCTAGCTGACTGGTTTACTACTGGCTTTCAACCCTTGGACAGCTATCCTTAGCATGTGTGCTACTGGCCTACCTAGTAAACTCCTACTGTCCTGCTACCAAGCATTCTCTCTTTACTCGCCTAAGGGTGCACTAAGAAAGATTGCTACAACGACAAAAGGAAAGAGAATGCACACGCACAAGAGACTTGCTCCCATGTAGCGAAGAAAACCTAAGGGAGCTTTTTATAAGATTTACGCAAAAAGATAAGGTTTTCATTCCTTGTGGATATTTTTTGCTTTGCAGCCTTACTTTTACCGGAATGGAATAAGCACTAAACCGAGTTCGGTCAGATCAATAGTTGCCTCACGGGCGAATTCCTACACTCACTGTACTCCCCACATCTTTCGCCTACTGAGCCCCTTGTTGTCATAGATCGGGTGAATGCCCTTTCAGTGGAGTAAGCCAAAGCGAGTGAAGGAGGTCTAGTCGCATACCCCTATCGTCTTATTGTTCTATTCGTTGCAGTAGGCAAAAGAAAGATGAAAGCCGATTGTTCTATTGACAAGTTTAGACCCATATTGGTTATCCAAGGCTTTAGGCAAAGGAAATGTATTGATTACTTTGATACATATGCCCCAGTTGCCAGGATCTCCACTATTAGGTTGTTGATTGCCTTGGCTTCTATCAACAACTTAGTGATCCATCAAATGGATGTCAAAAAAACATTTTTAAATGGAGATCTAGAAGAGGAGGTTTACATGAAACAATCAGAAGGGTTTGTTATGCCAGGAAATGAGCATAAGGTTTGTAAAGTGCTTAAATCATTGTATGGATTAAAAAACAAGCTCCTAAGCAATGGCATCAAAAGTTTGATGAGGTGGTTTTGTCAAATGGTTATCAATTAAACCAATCTGACAAATGTGTATATAGCAAATTTGATAATTCCGGAAATAGAGTTATTATTTGTCTATATGTGGATGACATGCTGATTTTCGGTACAAATCAAAATCAGGTTGACCTTACAAAGACTTTTTTGTCGTCAAGGTTTGACATGAAAGACATGGGGGAGGCGAATGTGATTCTTGGCATTAAGATCGGACGAGAGAATAATGAAATCTCTCTGACACAATCTCACTACATTGAATAAATACTCAAAAAGTTTAATTGTGAGAATTGTTCCCCAGTTAGTACTCCAATTGATACGAGTGTGAACCTTGTACCTAATGAGGGTAAAGCAGTATCACAACTCGAGTAATTGGATGCTTGATGTATGCCATGACAAGCAAAAGGCCAGGCATCGCTTTTGCGGTTGGCAAATTGAGTAGATACACGAGTAATCCTAGCACCTTTCATTGGCAAGTTGTTAGGCGTGTGCTCAAGTATTTAAAGAAAACCAAGGATTATAGTTTGTGCTATGTGGGATTTCCTTCAGTGTTGGAAGGTTATTCGGATGCTAATTGGAATAATGGCGGAGATGCTAATTCTTATACTAGCGGTTGGCCATTTTTGCTTGGTGGAGGAGCCATTTCATGGTCTTCAAAGAAGAAAACTTGTCTTGCTGACTCGACATTGGAAGCTGAATTTATTGCTTTAGCCGCAGCCGGTAAAGAGGCAGAATGGTTGCATAATCTGATCTATGAAATTCTATTGTGGCCTAAGCCAATTTCGCCTATCTCAATTCATTGTGATAGTCTAAAAACTTTGTCTAATGCTTATAAGGAAGTGTATCTCTGCTGAATACAGCTTATATTAGCTCCTGAACAGATCCAAACTTGGCTCGTACCCTTTTCTAGCACACCAGGATATCACAGCCATGATGGACACCGCCGCATTAGAGTGTATCTGACAGGAATGTAGCTTATGTAGCTTCAGGAACTCCAAAAACAATGGGGGAAGGGAAACTCACTCCTTGCTGCAAGAACCTCCCATATATAACCCCTCGGGTGGAGGTCACCAGGTCATTGGTTTCGATCGAGTCGTTCTCAACCCTCAGACCGGTCTCAATGGGATATAACAACCTACACAACTTCAGGAACTTCAGCGTCCTTTCGTCGACTACCTTGGTGACATCACTTGAGTCACAAGTAATAGGAACTCATTTATCAACTTGGGGCTCCATATTAGGGTCCACACCCGATTGGGATGAACCCTCACCATGCTGCACTAAAACAGCTTGCAATGGAGCAGCAATGGTCACCTCCATAAGCTTCCCTGGATTTGATTCCAGAAACAGAGTCTCTAGATCATCGGT
This sequence comes from Sherardia arvensis, assembly GCA_948330725.1. NCBI lineage: Eukaryota > Viridiplantae > Streptophyta > Magnoliopsida > Gentianales > Rubiaceae > Sherardia > Sherardia arvensis. The sequence goes on along the minus strand of OX415237.1, from coordinate 21,216,134 downwards.
GACTTGCCGCTTCCCGACCGAAACGCCATCATCTATTGGGGCTTTCTATCCAATTACCACAAACTCCGGCTCAACACAAGCGTAGCATTCTCCTTGCTGCCATGGTGAGCACTGGAACTTGGTTGAGACATGGCTGCACGGAGAAGGGAGGAAAATATGATGTGGAGGATGAAGAAGTTTTGGAGAAGAAAAGTTAGAAAATACAAATCGAATGGAGATGTGTTGATAAGCACAAAGAAAGATTATCTGGGGTATATAGCCAATAATTAAAACGCATCTAAGCGAGTAATTGCATCGACTCGCGAAACGATGCACAAAGGAAATGACACGTGTCAACTACCTCAGATTAAAGATGGATTCAAACTCAGCCGTCCACGTGTTCAGATGGAAAGCGGAACAACTTGCGAATACATATTCAGAATAGTCAGCTCGAGTGGTCAATCTGAGAATATTCCCCGAGCTAATACTCCGAGTTACCTCCCTCGAGTTATTGGCCTTACCCTCGAGTAATAAGCCTCTCATCTTGCCTTCGAGAGGAGACCTCGAAATTCTGAAGATTTACATTGAGGCTAATGATAAGTCCATGGTTCGCACTCTAGGGCCTCGTTCAGTCTCGGACCAGGGCCCGAGAAGGGTCATGGGTTCGAGATACGCGGGAGGTGGATCCACAGGTCCACCGGCCCAAATCCTTATAAGGAATGCGTATATTCTGAATGTTCTACAAGGAATACACTTCCTCTAAACATGGTAATACAACTGTTATCTCCATAAGAGTTGTATTCATACTACAATTACATATCTTACCAATCTACGCGTTGTAGCCCTATAAATACCAAAGGTTTTGGTAGACCTCTCTATCTATTATCTTACATACACTACGCCTTACGCTTATAAGCTTTTCTAAGCTATCACTGAATTAAGCATAGGAGTGTCTACCCCAGGGCCACCCCAGGGCTTTGTCTTGTAGATCAGTTTGTGAGCTAGGTTCGTGATCAAGTGCGGGTTCTAGACATCCATCAATAGATAGAGAGCTGCAATTTTGATTATCATATATTAGCTTGTTTCTCCTAGTCCATAAAGCCCATATTACTACCATTGTAGTGATCCTAATGACTGTGCTATGAACCTTTGTTAAGCCTACACATGTTACATAAAATTGTATCATCTGTCTTAATGTTCTAAATTCATTGACACTGATAGCAAGAAGCCTGTACATAAATTCCCATATTTCCAGATTGGCACTACAAGCACTGAAATAGTGTTCTATATTATCTGTATGACTGCACAATGGGCACTTTGATGGAATATTAAAACCAAATTTGATTAAAACATCATCAAAGGGGAAAAATTTGTTTCTGATTCTCCAAATTGAAGTATATATCTTTGGAGGAATAGGTTTTTCCATACCTGTTTGAGGATGCTCACATATTCATCTCTTCTTATGAAGCTGTGGTAAGCTGATTTGAATCTAAACTCCCCATTTGTTGAAGGTTTTCAAATGAGTTTATCTTCCTGAGGTACTTGATTTGTGGTTTCCTACAAAATCGAAACAATGTCAACAGATAAATATGGGGCAATTAGTGGTGGATGGTGTGGTTTGTCTTGCATAAATGTAGCAAGAGTGATGTCAAGGAAAGGGATATCTCCATGTTCAGGCCACTGGTACCACAAAGGACCATTTCCTGTCTAATTGCATCCCAAAATGAACAACTCCCTTTCCCATAACAAACATTTGAGTTGGAATTAGCATGCTGTGTCACAGTGCATATTCTATGCCAGGTGTGGGAGTTTCTGCATGATATTGGCAACGACCAGATGTACTTTCTCCAAATATTATCATTACTTTGTAGTTTCCACCATATCTTGCATGAGAAATCATCCACAAAAGCTAACAAGCCTCTAAAACCCATGCCATTTTCCACTTTAGGTAATGCCACCTTTAACCATTTCCTCCATATCTTTCGGTGACCATAGCTAGACTCTTCCTCATAGAATCTGATTGCAATCCTTTCCATTTTCTAATAACCATCTTTGGAGGTTTTAGGACTGAGAAATAATGTACAAGAATAGCAAGAAGGACATGGTTAACAAGTATCATCCTTCCAGCACTGGAAAACCACAAGTTCTTCCAGTTTTTTGTTGCCCTTTTCATTCTTTCAATGAGGGGCTAATAGTACTGCACTTTATTTCTACCACTAAAGACAGGAATTCACAAATATTGAAAAGGCATCTTCCCCTTGATCATGCCTAATATCCTTTTGATGACTCTGATCTTGTGCCTTGTGGTTTCTCGATGAGTAAAAAATCAGATTTTGAAAAGTTTACTTTCTGTCCAGAAGAACACTCATATGCCTCTAAAAAATCCTTTATTCTTCTCATATTTCTCTTCTTGGAGTTGATAAATAATTCTGTATCATCAGCATACATTAAATGTGTCACAAATTCAACTCCTCTAGGCATTCTAAAACCCTCTATGTATTGTATACTCACTAATTTCTTGAGAGCTCTTTAAAAGGTCTCGATAACTAAGTTATATAGAAAAGGAAGAAACCCGAGGCTACTCCATTTGTGAGCACTGAGAAATAAGCTACTGAAATGTTCTGCAGAATGATCTTGACAAAGGATCCATGGAAACCAAAATGTAGTAAAATAGAGTTAAGAAAGCCCCATGACACCCTGTTAAAAGATTTCTGCATATCTAACTTAACTATCAGATTTTGATTTTTCCTATTCTTACACAACAGTCTAGACATCTTCAACATTTCTATGATATTATATGAAATATCTATACCCTTTTAAAATGCAGACTGCTTTTATGTGATCAACTTTGTCATTAGTTGTTTTAATCTTTCTGCCTATAACTTGGAGTATACCTCGGTGAGGAAGTTCGATAGACTTATTGGCTTATAATTAGAGAATGACGATGGGTTTGTTTTTTTTGGGATCAATGTCAACCCTGTGCTAGATATTTCTTTTGGGATTAGTTCACCCCCGATAAACTCATTAACAGAGTCTAGGAGATCCTCGTTTATTGTCTCCCAAGAGTGTCTCTAAAAAGCATCTGAAAACAATCAAAACCAGGTGAGCTGTCTTTGCTCAGATCAAAGACCTCTTCACTGGTTGTTGTTCTCATTAGGCACATGTTTTCCTCATCTGTAACCAACTTAGGTATTTGAGAGGTAAAATGCCTTTGATATGTTCCAATATCATCACTTCCAGGTTCATTCAGTAAACTCTAAAAAAAAAAGAATCTCTTCCTCCTTAATCCTTACTGGATCTGTTGTCCATTGATTGTCTCTGTCATTGATCTTACAGATTCTTGCTTTCACAATCTTTTCCTTCACATCATTATGAAAGAATTTGGTACTAGCACCTCCTTCTTGTAACCATTTTATATTGGACTTTTGCTTCCAGAAAGTCGTTTCCTCCTTTATTGCTCTTATCAACAAAGCATGCCCTCTATTTAATTCTGTGAGGTCAGTTTCACACCTAGTACTTTGATATCTCTGCTCCAGGCTTGCTACATTGCTTTTTGCATCCACCAAATTCGTATGGACATTTTCAAAGTGTTCTTTGTTCCAAGCTTTCAGAGCTACCTTCAACCTTTTGAGTTTGAATACCATCTTGATCATTTCATGACAGTTGCTTGGCTGATTCCAGTTGTCATCCACTAGGGCTTTGTAATCATTCATATACAGCCACATATGATGAAATCTAAGGGGTTTGGGGGTTTCTTCACTAGACTCATGTATGGTCAGTAACAAAAGATTGTGATCAGAAGATGTCCTATTCAGTACTTGGATGGAACTGTGTGGGTAGAGTGTATTCCATTCTAGGTTACTTAGCCCTCTATCTAATTTCTGCAGCAATAAGTCCCGTCCAGCCCTTCTATTCGTCCATGTATACTGATTCCCCAATGTGTTAATCTCCTGAAGTGCTAGACTAGCTATGAGGTTGTTGAATTCAGTAACACTACCTAAAAGAGGATTCGTCATGCCTCTCATTTCACTAGATGCCGTGACAGTATTGAAATCTCCCACATAAATTGTGAGAGCCTTTGGTAAAGCTAACTGATCATTCCAGAGGTGTTTCCCCAACCTTCTAAAAACTTTAGCATAAATGAAAACCACATTCCATACAGTCAAAGTTGATGCATCAGTAATTGCAGTCAAAACAAGTTGGTCGGTCTGAGATATAATGTGTATACTAAAGTTATTGTTCTAAAGCAACCAAATCTTTGCATTCTCAGCAGGGTATGCATGTTGAAAGTGTAACACATGTTGTAATGCAGTGATCGTGTCATTATCATGCATTGGCTCAATTATACATACTATAGATATGTTATGTATAACTATAAGAGTTTGCAATCTATCAATGGAGGTACCTATGCCTCTAATTTTCCATATGAGCATATTTCCTATGATTTTGTGACCGATCATCTAAACATGATATTAACTTTTTGTTTTGATCTTAGCAACCTACTCACACTTTCTGCACTGCTTGTTTTTTTGGCTTTTTTTCTTTGGATCAGGTGTGACAAAATCCTTAGTAATCATGTTGGATAGTCTTCCTTTCAACAGCATCCAAAGAAAGAAGTTGTGTTTGGGTATCAATTTAGTGCTCCAGATGTACCTTGAGAGATAGTCTTTCTGATCCACACCTTTCAAGAAATCATATGCAGTTGCAATGCTAAAATGTCCCTTCCTGTCCACACATAGCTGCAACCTTGAACTAATCTCCTCCTTCACTTGCATGAGCACCTTCCAGTAATTAGTAGTCCAACCAGGGGTTTTAGCCACTACATACTTGTCAAAACTGCACCCCTTTAGATAGTAAGCATGAAGCCACTTGATCCACAGTACATCCTTCTTAGTGTTAATGTCCCAAAGTAAACTACAAAGGGCAGCCCTGTTCTAGATAGATGGGTCTTTTACTCCCATTCCTCCTCTCTCCTTGGAAATACACAGTGTATCATATGCAATTGGCACTAGTTTCCTTTGAGAATCTTCCCTGTCCCAAAGGAAGTCCCTGCAAAGCTTAGCTATTTCTTTAGGGATGCTCTCAGGAATCTTAAAAGCTCTAGCCCAGTAACTATTTAGACTAAGCAAAACAGAGTTGATTAGGTAGAGCTTCCCTGCATGAGCTAGGCATTTAGTGTTCAATTCTTTCATATTACCAAGCACTCTATCCACTAATTAGGCACATGTAATTCTGTCCCAAGCTACTGTAGATAATGGGATGCCTAAATATTTAATAGGGAAAGATCCCTCAGGAATTTGTAGTTCAGTAACCAATTCAGATTTAACAAGATCATTGAATCTAGAAAAGTACACCATTGACTTACCTTTGATAATTACCAAGCCAGTTGTGTTGTAGAATTCAGAAAGAATTTGTTGGACTCCTTCCATAGAGCTATGTGAGGCTCTACAGAATATCAGAAAATCATCAGCAAATAAGAGACTGTGCAGCCCAACTCTACTACACCTTTGATGATACTCTATTTCTTTTCTCTTGAATGCTAAGTTCAATCTTCTGGTGAGGAATTCCATGTTGAGGACAAAAAGGAGAGGGGAGATGATGTGTATTTTCTTGGTAGTTCACGTTGTTGCAGCGGAATATATATAAATTACTTTTGGGATATGAAAATCGCTTTGAACAGCTATCAGCCAATTAATTAGAAACCACGAACACCTGTCATGGGCGACTCAACTGAATCTTGAAATTGAACAACTGTCAATTAATCCGGAAAAACTCCTTTTTCTTTATAATAAATCTCTCCCCCAAATTACAAAGTTGAGGCATATATTTATAACCTCATATATAATCACAATCCTAACATTAATTTGGAAATAATAAATCTAATTCTATAACTATTATGGAAAATAAATAAAATCTTACAAGAATTAAAACACATTTTTATAGGAAAATTCTTGGTAAGAGAATAATTTCTAATTAAATTAGTTTTCCATTTATACTCGTAACATACTCCTCTTCTTCGAAAATAATTGTCCTCAATTCTTGGTATTCTTCAAAAAGCAGTATGTGTAATTGGAAACCATCTTGTCTTGAACGTTAGGTTCATCGCCATCACGAGCTTCAATCCCCATTGCAAATTCTGTCGATGTATACACCTCATGTAACTTCTTGACATGATTATTCATCCCACTTATCATCACCGTGTCAATAAACTTTGATCTGGAAAATTTATCCTCTGAATTTTTTTCGAAAAACTCATCTGTATGCATCCTATCTTCCTTGTAGAATTCTTTTTCAACATGGATGATGATTTTATCGTCATTGTCAAGTTCAACATCCTCAAGAATTCGAGCTGTCATCTTCTCAGGTTCATCTTTATCTGTAAAAGGATCAACCTCTTTCTCAACACTTTCATATTGAGATCCAGCAACTACACAATGAACCAATTCTCCATCCTCCAAACCAATATTAAATATTTCTATGTCACTATCATCGAGATCTTCTTTTTCATTCTCAACATCGAATATTGGTATTGTAGAAGAATCCTGAATGTCATGTATACCCGCACCAAATAGTAATGGTTTATTTTGAGAATCGTCATCATAAACTGAAGTTTCAAAATTGATCTCGATATCAATTATATTGTCGGTTTTAGTATCAAGTATTGCCATGTCACTTCCATCAAGATCTTCTTCTTTAATCTCATCATGAACATTAAGGACCATAGGACATGAGTACATAACACTCTCGGTTTCCATCAGAGGAGTAGAATAATCATTAATATTGTCGACTTCAGTTAGAGAAGTAGAATTTCCTCTTCACCATCCTCAATGATATCTTCAACATTAGCATCAACCCAACCATCAACATCATTCTTTGCCTCCAATTGCTCGTTACTAGCCAAAAGTTCAACCACAGACAAAGACCCTTGTTTTAACATATCGATAGAAGGTAAGAATAGCCGATCAAGATGTTTCTTCAACTTAATCCACGAGTTGATTTCTAATTTTTCCTGAAGTCTTCGCTTTAATTCCAAAATTTCATACCATAAGGATGCACGCGCTATGAGTTTTTGTATAGCAATCCTGCACCTCGTGCGATCATCATACTCTTTAAAGTCAAAAATTCTCTCACATCGCTTGATCCATTCCAGATAGCTTTCTTGGTTTACTTTTTCTCCAAACTCCGGGATATCAAACTTAAAACCCTACCTCACGAATTCTGACACAAGCGCCCTCTTTTTCTCCAACGAAGCCATATGTTCTTCCATGATACCCTCCATGACCGTTCACAAACTAGAATTTGTGAAAACCTTGCTCCTGATGCCACTTTGATGCGTATTTTCTTGGTAATTTACTTTGTTGCAGCGGAATATATATAAATTACTTTTGGGATATGAAAATCGCTTGAACAGCTGTCAGCCAATTAACTAGAAACCACGAACACCTGTCATGGGCGACTCAACTGAATCTTGAAATTGAACAACTGTCAATTAATCCGGAAAACGTCCTTTTTCTTTATAATAAATCTCTCCCCCAAATTACAAAGTTGAGGCATATATTTATAACCTCATATAAAATCACAATCCTAACATTAATTTGGAAATAATAAATCAAATTCTACAACTATTATGGAAAATAAATAAAAATCTTACTAGAATTAAAACACATTTTTATAGGAAAATTCTAGGTAAGAGAATAATTCCTAATTAACTTAGTTTTCCATTATACTCGTATCAGGAGAGAGGGTCCCCTTGTTTCACTCCCTTCTTCCCAGGGAAGGAATCTGTGTAACCTCCATTAATGGACAGACAGTAAGAAGAACCTTGTACACATGTCTTTATCCAACTAACAAAGAGGCCATGAAATTTCAGACATTCAAGCCAGTTAAAGAGAAACTTCCAATCTATACTATCAAAAGCTTTCTGAATATCCGATTTTATCATACAGCTAGGATACATCCAATGTTTAGAAAAATTATACATGCAGGTCCATGTTTACTAAATGCAGGTCTGAAAAATATAATATGTGGCCCTGAATTGTGCTAGTGCATCCAAAATATTATATTTTGGACCTGCATTAGTAAACATGGACCTGCATGTATCACCACTCAATGTTTATTATACTTACTGAGCAATTCCTGAGTCAAGAGGATGTTATGTGTGATGCTTCTGCCTTTCACAAATGCCCTCTGATTCTCACTAATCACTGTAGAAAGGACCACTCCCAGCCTGTTGCAAAGAATTTTAGTCACCAATTTGTATAAAACAGTACAACAGGAGATGGGCCTATAATCAGAAGTTGTCTGTGGTTGAGTGATTTTAGGTATTAAAGCCAATACTGCTCTGCTGAAATTCTCTGGCATAGGATCTCCCTTAAACAAACCAATGACTGCCCTGCTAATTTCTTCCCCAATAACTGGCCAAGCCTCTTTAAAAAAGTGGCTAATGTATCCATCTATGCCTGGGCTCTTTGTGGATTTGATCCCTTTTAGAGCAGCTAGTATCTCCTATGAAGTTATCCCCCTAATCTACTGCATCTGCTTCTCCAAATTCAACACTGAGCCCTCCTTCACCACTTCTTTCTCAATTTCCAAGGTTTGCCTTCCAGCTGAGCCTAACAATCCAGAATAGTAATGCAGCAGCCCTGTTTCTATATCTTACTGGCCATCCACCATCTTACCATTTACCTTAAGGCTCAAGATTTAATTTTGATACTGATTTCTCTTCATTGCTTGATGAAATTGTTTGGATGGTTTATCTCCAAACTTTAGCCAATCCAGTTTAGTTCTATGTTGTAAAAACTTGAATTCAGACTCTCCCAGCCTTGCTGCTTCCAATCTCATCTCCTCCTCCTCCTTCTGTAATTCCAAGTCTGTGATGCTTCCCATAAGTTCCTGATATTTCTTTAACCAATCTTCCTTTGCTGATCTGGCTCTGACTTGGATATTTGCAAATTCCCTTCTGTTGCTTCAAACACATCACTCATTGTGGTGCACTGAAATTGTTTTCAAGTAGCTGCCACCAACCCCAAGAACTGTGGTGATGTTGTCCACATGTTAAAAAATTAAATGGCTTCTTCCTCATCTTTTTTTCCTTCTTAAACTGAATCACTAGAGGGAAGTGATCAGAGTCCAGTAGTGGTATCACCTCACACTCCACCTCCATGAAATCACTAGAATCTCAACTGGAACTAAAGGAAAAGGAGCAGACTGAGAACCACCTCCAGTTGAAGCTTTTCCAGTAGTGCTATCCAGCTTGCTGAAAATTCTCCCAACTGATCTTTAGTTGCTCCAAGTAAAGTGAGGGCCTTTAGTCCTCATTTCCTGCAATTGGAGAAAATCCATGGTATCCCTGAGTGGCTCAATCTCAGTTGGTAAGATCACAGCTCCTCCTTTCCTGTCATCATATCCCAGTGGACAATTAAAATCCCCCATGATGATCCACGGCAGATCTTGATGGTTCAGTTATGATAGCTGCAACCACAACTTCTTCCTCCCTTCTTGACTGTTTGCAGCATAGACCACTGTAACATAGCATTCCCCCTTTTGACCCTTAAGCACACAGTGTGCATCCATTAAGTGCTCCTCTTACCTCAATATTGAACTGTGAAACTGTCCTCATTCCAAGCTAACCAGATCCTCCCCACTCCAGCAACCTCACAGTTTGTGCTAAGCTTCCAGCCCAGACCTATCTGATCCCATTCCTTGCTCTCCTTATCTTTCTTCACCTTTGTTTCCACTAGTCCCAACATCTCTACATTGAATTTATAGCACTGTTCTCTACATTGTCTCTGCCTCCTAACCTGGTTTAGTCCCCTCACATTCCGGGTACACATGGTTTTATTCATTGTCAGGTGGATCAGGTAGTAAATGGTAGTTTCTAAAGCTCCCATCTCCCACTACTTTCCCAGCCTGGTGAACAACACCCTCCATAGCCTTCTGTTTTCCCTCTCTTTGTGTTTTAGTCACTTGTTCAGCCCCTTGATTGCCTTCCACTTGGTTATCTCTTCCTTTTACATCAGTTCTCACTTCCCCAGTTACCTTATCCTGATTCTCTGCCCCTTCTCTGTAATCTCCACCCTTGGCTGCCACTTATGAGGAGCATTTACTGGAATAAACCTCTTCTGTTTTTCAGGTTCAGGCTTTAGTTTTTCAGTTCTCACAATCCATCTACAATGTTCTTTAAAATGCCCTATCATATTGCATTGTGTACACTTTGTAGGATACCACTCATAAATCACTTTTTGGTGTTGTACCACATCATTTTCATCAATGAAGGAGACAGATCCAAGGATTGTTTCATATAGTCTAGCCTCTATTTGAATCCTTGCATAATGCAGCCTTTCTTTATCCAAAGTTTGCTTATCCAACTTCAATGGTTTTCCCAGTGGACTAACTATCCTACTGAGAATTACTGGAGTCCAGTAGACCATTTTCAATTTAGGTAGTTGAATCCATACTGGGAAGGCAGTAGGTGCACTCAGGTCTAAATTTTTTTTCCATTCCTGAATAAGGATTGGCTTCCTATTGAAGAGAATGTTGCCCCTCTCCATCACCACATCCTTTTGTGTTCTGAGCTTGAATCTGACCATAAATAGACCAGGACTTACTTTCCAAACTTTGTCAATTTGGTTCTTCCAATATTGGTGAAAAAGCCACTCTATAACATGCAAAGGAGGGAAGCCACCCACAACTCTACAAACTACAACATTTTCCCACCAATCAACACTCTCCTTAACCTCATCCATGGGTATTCTAGCCATACTAACACCATCCACAAGTGTAGGTTCATAGTAGTGTACCTCGTTTTGGTTCACAAGGTTGACCCACGGTTGAGGCTCAACATTCACTTGCTCTTGTTGTGCTTCTATCTCCGGCTGCTCGTCCCGCACTACCTGCTCACACTGTAATTTCTCAGTTGTCTCAACCATCTCAGTCTGCATCTTCTCAGTCTGCTCCTTTTCCTTGACTTCTGGACCCTTTGTATTCTTCCGCCTAGTAATTTCCGCGAAGGGGGTTAACGCCACCCTCCCGTCATCATCACTCTCATCAGAATCCTCTTTGCCGAAGCCCCTTTTATCACCCAGATCTGAATCTGTACCTGTACCAGGCTCAGTAATCACGTTCTTTTGCCGGCTTCCCTGCAATTGAAAGTCACTGCAAACATCTTTCAGTCCTGCGAGCTCTATATCTCGGCGGATTAGTCGATCTTCGTCCGCCGTCGTGTCTCTGAAAAGCTCATCATATTGCATACGTTGCTTCCCCGTCCTAATTTCCCGATCCCTGGACTTCTTCTTCCCTCTGGAACTCATGGCAGATACCACCGGAATGGTTTCACCGGAACTAGCAAGAAAAGTTGGCCTGATCAGATCGCACATAGTGGTCGGTGAAATCGCCCACAGTCAGCGCGTACAAAAGCGCGTGAGGAAACATTTATCATTGTCGAACATGATATTGAATTAATTGACGTTGTATTAATTAACGATGAGTGTCGTATTTATTATATTTTGTATAAAGGTTTAAGAAATTGGGGTTGATCTCTGAAGTAGCCGTCAATATTATGACATATATTTAGACAAGGGGTTATGCTGCAAATATGAAGAATTGGAGGAGAATCTCGCAGGTCGACCCATCAGGTTATTATTACCCGACTGAAAAATTGGAAGGGCTCTGAAGACTTGATAATGACCCTTAGGTTTTGTCTCCAGGGCTCCTTCCAACTGCTCTTTACACCATGGGCCTACTGGCATCACCAAGGTCTCCTTCCTTGAAGGTCTGCTGTCGCTTTGGCCCAAGCCGTCTCGTCAATCACCTCGGGATCGATGTAGAAGACGGGGGTTATCGAGCTGTGTTCTCGGGGTAGAATTACTGGGCTAGCATTGATAATGGAGACGTTACTGCCTCTCCTGGTGTCTCTTATTGCGGTGATCATACATGTGTCACTCCTTAGTCTCCCCTTATAGATGCCACTCATTGGTTTGTGGGAAATTTCAGAACGAGGTGGTAGGGAGACCAAATGGCCTTAGCCTGGCACATCCTAGGTCTGCCAAGCATAACGTTGAAAGGTGTGATCGTATTGACCACCACAAAGGTGCAGTAGAGTGTGAGGTTTCAGGGTCCGTCTGTCACTTGGACTGGAAGTGTGATCTTGCCGAGTGGTATCACCTGGGTCCCAGTGAAGCCCGAGATTGGACCCGTTGGTTTGAGATCATCTTTAGTGAGGCCTAACTTTTCAAAGTAGTCATAAAACATGACCTCAACTCCGCTTCCGTCGTCCACAAAGACTCTCCTGACCAATGAATTCTGGATGGTGGCCGATATTATAAGAGAATCAGAATGACGTACCTCATTGGGCACTGCGTCCTCATCAGAAATATTAATGGTCTCCTTCAGGCGAAGTCTCTTATTGAGTGGCTCAATGTGGGGAATGATCGGGACACTAGCTTTAAGCTTGGTTAAAGAGGTTTCTTCGCCTGTGCAACCGTTGATGTCGTTGATGACTCAGTTGGCTCAGTTGGGCGGTGGCGGAGGAGGATCTCGGGGGTTCTCCCCCCGTTTCCTTGGTTCTGGTCATTGTTTCTCGGACCATCTTTTCTCTTTTGGAAGGGTTTTCCTCCGTTCTTCCTCGGGGCACCCTAATTGGCCATGACTATCGGAGGAGCTAAAGGATTTCCTTGCTTAACAATCCCTTATCGGATCAGCTTCTCAATTTCATTCTTGAGTTAATAGCACTCTTCCGTACCATGACCTTGACCCCTGTGATATTGGCAGTATTTCAGGGATACTGTCCGCGGACTCTTCATCGCGGGCGGATCTTTGAAGAGGTGTCGATGGATCGACAGTATCTCTGCCCTGGACCGGGCAAGATGAGTGTAAGACTCGAAGCTAGGTTTGGAAGGGCTTTCATTTTTTCCTGTTTTGGGCACCTTCAACTTTGGTTCCTTGCCCTTTCTGTCCAACTGTGGGTCACTATCATGCTTCCCGTTACTGCGTTCTCACACCTACTGTACTTCTCCATAATGGCTTGGAGTTGTTGCAAGGTGGTTGGGTTCTAGGAGGCTAATATCCTCCTTAGTCCATCGTCATCGACGTTCATTCGGAATTGATGTATGACGAGGGCATCAGTCCGATCATGACATTCCAGGGCTAGGTTCATGAATCTGTGGTAGCAGGGGTTCTCCCTCTTTGTGCCGGATATGGCCCATGTCACCTATTGGTCGGGTGAATTTCTTTTTCTGGAAGAACGCTGAAAGTAGGAATCTGCCAAAACATCTGTATGAGAACGGACTTTTCAGGAGGAGTTTGGTTGAACCAGTTCTGGGCATTCCATCGCAAATAGCTAGGAATTATCTTTCAAATTTCTAGTTCATGGAAGTTCCGCGTCAGCAGGGTTTTGCTGAAGACGGAGAGGAACTCTCGAGGGTCACTGGTTCCATCATACGTTGGAAGGTGAGTAGGTACCTACTTCGAATTATCGTATTGGATGTTCATGATATGCTCCGAGAATGGAGAGCAGATAACTTGTCCATGTGGCCTAAGAAGACGGTCCAACTCTCTACTAATCTCGTCATGATCTCTTGTCTGGTATGCCATCGGGGGGTCCTTAGGCTGATATGCATCGGGATACTATTGCTGGTTGAATCAGTTACGTTCACTTTGCTGCTGGTTGATCAGATCTTGGTTGCGTTGAATGTGCAACCTCTGGCACTCTCATACGCTCATGTGTTCTTAATCATTGCCATTAGCCCCTAGGGACTGAGATGGCAGTTGTTGTTGTTGTGTGTTAAGCGGAGGCAGGTTTCGTGATAGGGACAACCCGTCTAGAAAATGTTGTTCTTGAGAGGGGTTCCCTTGGTGGGAGTAAGGCGGCGTTAGGAGCGGTACGCTTCCCATCCCGGAGGGTATGTTGGGGATGCACATTTAGGTTGACGCTTCATGCATTGAAGCATGAAGATGTCGAGAGGGGTCAGCCTGTAGATTCGCCATTATTTGGGGATAATGGGTTTGGAGGGTTTTCACCAGATGCTGGAGGTTCTGGGCAATATCGGCCATTTAGGGAGCCGAGCCCAGGCTTGCAGAGGGAGGAACCAAACTCAGACTGGGGCCAAACTCGGACTTGCTAAGGGAAATCAAGATGCGGTAAGACCTGACGAAGGAGGCTGTGATGTAAAGGGGCCCGATGATTGTCGTGCTCTTTCCAGTTCTTGGGCGAGCTGTCGAGCGCAGATTTCCTCATCCCTCATCCTCCTTTCCTCGGTCGTGAGGATCGAGAACTCATCTACGGCTCCGATTTCTTCCTCGGAGAGGTGTCCATCGGGACGCCCGGATCACATCCAATGTTGGTCCGTTGTTGGATTCGCGATCTGGATCCACTAACAGATTGACCAGGGCCCGAGGTGAACAATCTCGATGTAGTGGGGCCGGCAGATCCCAGAGTAGTGGGTCTTGTGTTGGTGTCTCCTGGAACGTCGAAGTTTCCAGTATCGGTGGTGGAGCTTACTGGAGGTTCAGAGGTGGAACATGATAATGGCCTTCCTCTTCCTCGGCCCCGTCCACGGAGAACTTGTCCTGCACCAGGGTCCTCTCCTGCTCCCAGGGTCCTTCCTTGGAGGCGACTGCTTCGGCGAGGGTCGTTATTAGGATCTGACATGGTGGCGTGGCTCCGGGGAGGCCGTCGAGACGATCAGATCTGAGCGGAGGGTCAGTTTGATCAAGATGAACACGCGACTCCCACCGGGCTTGTCAAATTGATGGATGTCTGGAACCAGCGCTTGATCATGAACCTAGCTCACGAAATGATCTGCAAGACAAAGCCCTGGGGTGGCCCAGGGGTAGACACTCCGATGCTTAAGTCAGTGACAACTTACAGAAGTTTATAAGCGTAAGGCGTAGTGTGTATAAGATAATGAATAAAGAGGTCCACCAAACCTTTGTATTTATAGAGCTCCAATCCGTAGATCGGTGAGATATGTAATTATAGTAAGAATGCAACTCTTAGGGTGATAATAGTTGTATTCCCATAATTAGAGGAAGTGTATTCCTTGTAGGACATTCAGAATATACGCGTTCCTTGTGAGGATTTGGGCTGATGGACCTGTAAGTCCAACTCCCGCGTACCTCGAGTCCCTGACACTCTTCGGGCCCTGGTTCGAGTCTGAATAAAGCCTAGGGTGCGAACAATGGACCTATCAAGAAGCTTATTTGGGAGTAAAATAGTAGTGAACAGTGAATAGTATACATACCTCTTCTTTGGGAGTTATGACACAAATATAAAGAAATAGAGCGGGTCTAGCGAGTCAAATCGGGCAAGCATGCTGCCTTTGCAAGTGGCCCAACTGGATTGACCCTGGTCCTTATGTCCACGTCCCATCTAGGCTGGCCCAGACGACAAGTGTGTTGGTGGGCTGTGCACTTGGCCCGTGTCGATCGACGAGGCCAACATGTGCTCGGTCCTGACAGAGTTACCCATTCATTCTACCACTCAAATATTAACTCATACTTTCCATTTGTGCATATAACCTTGCAAATCACGATAACTAAATTTACCCGAATTTCATCAAGTTATATATTTGATGAACTGAATTGAATTGATCTACTAATAAGGTCAATAGAATATGACTTATTTCTGAATGAATATTAAATTTAATGTGTTAAAATTTAAATAATATAATATCTATATACATAAAACTTCAAAATTAGGTAAAATTGGTTTTTCTTAAAGGTTTATAAGACCAATTGAACTCTCGTGTCGGTTTTGTCAGCAATAGAATAGATCCACAGAGCATCTGTTCTTTTAGTGTTATTTCACTAGAATGATGTGGATAATGGTAGGCTTGACGGAACAAATCTAAGTTAACCAGTGCAACATTGGTAAAAATTGGTTCCGTGAGGTGCTGATGAAAACCAATGAAGTAACTGCAGAACTTATTTTGGTGTTGTGTTATGCTTTATGGACGCAATGATATAAGAGAACCTTCACTGATGAGAAACCAGAAGCGGAGCATATTACAATAATCAAGCTGATTACACAAAAGATAATATAGAAGATATAGTGGAGTGGTAGAGTGCACCAGTTTATTTGTTACCATACGATTTTGAATGCTTTCTAGTAAGATTTATTTTACTTATAAAAAACCAATCGAATCGGGATAAGGTTTTGAATTTACTCCCAAAATTTAAAACATGTAAAACATATTTATTTTTAATTGTTTGATACAGGGTAATTATGAGTTCCCAACTATATCATAAATGATCGGATAGTCAAATTAAAAGTGATTCTGATACTATTACATACCGTACCAAGCAAACTTTTTCAAAAAAGGGTACACATGATAAAATTAAGATGATAAGAGTCCTCTGTAAATGAATTTGTTTACATAGAAATGCATTGATGCTCTTGCCCTTTCACGAAATTCTATTTGTACTTTAAAATAATTAGATTTTATTATCTATAAAATTTGATTTTTTTAATTTAAAATATGGCCTTTTTAAAGAATTTGCCACCACATGCACTTTTTTCCAACAAAAGAAACCCAGAATATTCACTTTCGAAATGCTGACGCCAACCACAACCCGAGCGTAATAGCTCCGTCTACGCGGGTTACGCTTTCTCCTGCCTCACCCGCTTAGCAAAATCTATCCTAAAGTAAACAAAACAAATATAAAATGAGGATGAAAAACACACTCACTCTACGAGCTTTCACACACTCACACAGTGCAAGCATTTGAAACTTTTCAAAAAAAGATAAACCCTAAGCGCAGCAGATCTGCACTTTGAGTTGGAGTGTGTGCATTTGGACAAATTATGCGTTGTTAGGGCAATGGCGAGCTCCGACCCGAGTAAACGACCCAGGCCCGGTCCATGGCCGCCGGCTCCGGAATCCGCCGCTCCATTGCCGCCGACTTCCTGGGCTAAGCGTACCGGCTTCCGCCCTAAGTTCTCCGGAGAGACAAATGCCAGCGATTCCGGCCCCATTTCTGTCCCGACGCCGCCGCCGCCGCCACCTAAACCCAGGGAGTCCGACTCTAGTGTCGATCTCGAAATGGGGCGGACCCGGCCTGCCCCTACATCCAACGGGGAGGTGCTTTCTCCGGTGCCTGAGAGACCGGGTCAGGGAAAGGACAATGATAAACCAGTGAGGAAGAGGAGTGATTCGGACGGCGGCGGTGCGGCGCCTGGGGTGAAGGGCCCAAGGACCAACGGGCAGGTGCCTCAGAGCGGGGAAGTGGCTGGCAGGAGGAGAAATGAGGAGGTGGATGCGTTGCAGCAGTCTGTGGTGGACGATGACGGGTTTATTGCAAGGCATTCTCATATGAAGTATGAGCTCAGAGACTCACCTGGTCTTGGTGAGCGTTCAGCTGAAAATGATATACTTATGTGGTTTTAGTCGTGGATATAGACTTGTTATGTTCGCAATTGGATGCCAGCCTTCATAAATGATTCCATTGCTTCTCGCGTGCTTAAAAATTTGCCCTTTTATGCACGTCTCTGTTTTTTTGTGTCAATTGTAGAGGAGATGAGCTTGAATCATTGTAACTGCTTAGAATATTCTGCATACCTGATTATTATTGTTGTTTGTTTGATGCCGTGACAGTTCCCATTGGCCTCTACGGGTTTCAGCACTATCTTTCAATGTTGGGATCGTTGATACTTATTCCGCTTGTTATTGTACCAGCAATGGGGGGCAACTATGTGAGTACTCTTGTACATTTCATGCATTGTTTATAATGGCTGTGCATCACATTTTACTTTGAACTAACGGGCGTTGGTGGCTGTAGGAGGATACAGCCAATGTGGTCTCTACTGTACTCTTCATTTCAGGAGTGACGACACTGCTACATTTGGCATTTGGATCAAGGTTACCACTAGTCCAGGGGCCTTCATTTGTGTATCTTGCTCCAGCTTTAGCAATAATAAACTCCTCTGAGTTTTTGGGGCTCAATCAAAATGTATGTTTAAGCACGTGCCTATACTAATATTAGCATTAGCTACTATATTATAACCAAATTGGTTGCTTCATTTTATTTTCTTCACCAACCACTATTGCCATTATCCTTTTGTGTTAGATTCACTTAGTTTCTGCATTTTGACTGACGTGTATTGACAATTATATGCTGAGGAAGTGGTCCTAAATCTAAAAGTGGAGTAAACAAACTAGTGCCCATGATTTGTTTGATAGGATATGATCAATTTATATTATTTCGAAACCAATCTGTAAGTACTACTGATGGTGAATCTGGTCATGAATGGCAAGCCAGCCACATCAATTTATTATTTGCTGTTTGGAAAATTTGAAAGCTTGGTAGAAGGGTTTCTTGTGGGCTCTGCTGAGTCACTGGTACTAATAAAATTTTGATTGTCTAAAGACTTGTTTTACAAACTATTGTAAATTAAGCTCCAATGATTGTTATTACAGGCAACCTAGTGATATCTTATGTCCATTGTTTACATCAATTAAATGGCTGGCCCTCCCTTTACTTGTCAACTTCGTCATCATTTTAAATTCATGGCCAATATCCGTAAACTTTTTTTCTGACTGAATATTCTTGTGGTGCAGAATTTTAAGCATATAATGAGAGAGCTTCAGGGAGCTGTAATAATTGGTTCAGCATTTCAAGCACTCCTTGGATACAGCGGTCTGATGTCATTATTCTTAAGGTAGGAAATGCCTTACTCAGAAATGTGTTCCTCATGATTCTTCATGAGTTATCTGCATCATTGGTCAGAAATGTGTCCCTGTTACCGGGCTCCTAATAATTCAATCAAGTTCGTGCTTAATTATTACTTGGACTTGCCATATCTTTGAATTTTTAGAGTTTGTTGATTGCATATACTCACGAAATGAACAAAATCCTAATGCATGTCACCATTACACATTCGTCCTGACTCCAGATCAGTGACTACTTTGTCTTCGGGTTTCTGGGACTTAAGAATGCATGTATGATACTGATAAAGTTGTGGTGCCCTAAGTTTGATAATGTATGTTAAGACTTTATTTGATTTTTGGAAATGAAATGATATCAAATTTTAGGAATAAGTCAATTGATTTTTCATTAAAAAAACTGACAAAAATTAGGAAAATTAAATCTAATTAGGCAAAGAATAAAAATACAAACAATCAAAAAAGGGCTAAATGCAAAGAATTGGCTGCAGATAATTGGTACAATTTAAATATATAAATAACACACAAGAAGAAAACGCCATAACAATTTATTTCCATAATTCAATTTGTGATATGAATCTTTAAATATTAATTCTTCTATATTAGAAAATTGTTTCAGGATTTTTTTTTTCAATGTAACTGTGCATTATCTGAACTTGGCTCCATCCTGCAATTTAGCCATTGGATATACCAAACTTGACCTTTGAAACCTGTCCAACCCTTAATTTAGAACTCGTCTGCCATACTAAAGTTTGATGACTTATAAAAACCTAACCTTTAGCTAAAAACCTAGCCAAAAGGGAGATGTCAACCTTTGTTTTAACTGTTTATTAACTAAATATGAAGTATCATCTTGTGTTTTTTGCCACTGTAATGCAATCAAGCCTTTACAATTACTTAATGTATCAATGCCCTGGAAGCTGTACACTTTATGGACGATTCATTGATGCAGTAGTCTTATGAATATATGCGGCAACTCCAATGAAAGAAAAGTTGAGAAATATTATGTTGTGGTGAAATACAAACTAGAAGTTGATCCTTGTGATAATGTCAACATCGTGAATATAGACAGCTAGCACACCATTGATTCTTGATTGTTTAAATTCTTCTATGTGCTGCAAATGTGCTTCTTTGCTTCTTATTCTGACCTGACACTTGCATTCTGCAGTTCTCATACAACATTTGGCCTTTTGCAGATTGATTAATCCAGTAGTTGTGTCCCCCACTGTTGCTGCAGTTGGACTTTCTTTTTTTACTTACGGTTTTCCAAGAGTTGGGGCCTGCCTGGAGATCGGTGCTGTGCAAATATTGTTAGTTGTTATTTTCTCTCTTGTAAGTTTGTTGGATTAATATAAGTGATGCAATTAACTTAGTTTCTAGCATTCTGGAACTCGTATTCACCTCCAATGGAAGTCTCTTGGTTACTTTGTTGAATATGCTTAATTTCTCATGTTGCTGAATCACATTTTCGTTCTATGCTGCAGTACCTTCGTAAAGTGTCTTTACTGGGTCATCGAATATTCTTAATATATGCAGTAAGTTGAAAGTTATCCCATTAGTGACGGTCTTTGCTTTCTATAGTTTGCAATCTGAAGAGCAGCTTGGTTATACATATGTACAATTAACACATTCATGTCTAACTAGGTACCATTGGGTCTGGGTATTACATGGGCCATGGCATTTCTTTTGACTGAAGCCGGAGTATATAATTATAAGGGTTGTGATGTGCATGTACCAGCCTCAAACACAGTATCTGAACACTGCAGAAGGCATATCTCCAGAATGAAGTACTGTCGTATAGATACATCACATGCACTAAAATCTGCTCAGTGGTTCAGATTTCCTTATCCATTACAATGGGGCACACCTGTGTTTCACTGGAAAATGGCTCTGGTGATGTGTGTGGTGTCTGTAATCTCATCAGTGGATTCGGTAGGTTTTCTTGATTAGTTTATATCTGTAGAATTAATTGTCTTAATAAATTCCATCAAAACATGTGAACTTTTTGAGGACTTGTGCATTTTTTTTTGTTCTACTTTAGATTATTTCAGCCAACATTTGTATTTTTTGTAGGTTGGTTCATATCATGCAGCATCCTTATTAGTGGCATCCAGACCCCCTACACCCGGTGTTTTAAGTCGAGGGATCGGCCTTGAAGGACTTACGAGTCTGTTGGCTGGTCTTTGGGGCACAGGCACAGGTTCAACCACCCTAACTGAAAATGTTCACACCATCGCTGTTACTAAAATGGGAAGTCGCAAAGCAGTTCAACTGGGAGCAGCTTTTCTCATTATCCTTTCCCTCATAGGTATGTTTATTCTAGCCATTAATTATACCATATTGCTGTAGAGAATATTTATCCAAGATAGTAAGTACAAGATAATGATTTGTGTCAGAGATTTGTTATTTTCCTATTTTATTCATCTCAATTGCTCCCTTATTGTGAGCCTGTATAGTTTATTTCTGAGATTGTGACAACTTGGATCCTCTCTTTTGGTTGACAGGTAAAGTAGGTGGGTTTATTGCATCAATTCCCGAAGTCATGGTTGCTGCTCTGTTATGCTTCATGTGGGCAATGCTTGCTGCATTAGGTTTATCAAATTTAAGATACAGTGAAGCAGGAAGCTCAAGGAACATAATTATAGTAGGTCTGTCTTTGTTCTTCTCACTTTCAATACCAGCCTACTTCCAGCAATACGGCATTGCTCCGAATACCAACGTATCTGTCCCCAGTTATCTTCAGCCTTATATCGTGGCCTCTCATGGTCCTATCCATACTGATTCTGGAGGGGTATGTATGTCTTCCTTGAGGAACTTTTTCTTAGAGTGCTCTTATTATTAGTATTTTTTCCTTATGAAAAACATTGATGTACTCATTGGAAAAATGTTGAATTGCAGCTGAACTATACGCTGAATACACTACTATCGCTTAATATGGTGATTGCATTTCTCGTGGCATTGATCCTGGATAATACTGTACCAGGCAGTCAACAAGAGCGCGGAGTGTATGTGTGGTCTGATCCCGAGACTGCAAGAAGGGAACCTGCTGTAACCAAAGACTACGAGCTACCACTCAGAGTGGGAAGGATATTTAGATGGGTAAAGTGGGTTGGGTTGTAGGAGAGGATGGCTTTGTCCAATTTTAACGGAATGTCCCTAGCACTGGCAGCCATATCTGGGAGAGGTTTGTTCCAGTATGAGATATGGACTCCTGGTGAGCCGATCGCAGAGCTTTAATGTATCTTTTGTGTATAAATGGGAGGGGAGGGGGGTGTAGTTTTGTACCTTGGATTGCAGGTGAGATTCTAGTTTTGTAACATCGTTCCAAGATTGGTCCTCCTCTTGTACTATTCTGTATATTTAATAATTAATTTGACTTCGACTTTGATTTTACTCGTTTTTTTAAACATTGGCTATCCTTTGTTTTTTAAAACTTGACCATGATAAAATATTTAAACATGATAATCTACAAAAAATTAAGTAAAATTAAATTTAGAAAAAGAAGAAAAAGGGTAAATTTGTCTTAAAAGTAATTGAATGCACTTAGTAGGAATATTGAAAGTTTTACGCCCTAAGTAGAAATTTGAACTCTTATTACGTCCTTTGTGAGAATTTTCCCTTAAAATCATATTCTAAATGGTGTATGAGAATGATTATATCACGATCATCCTAATAAATATTATTATCTTATTATAAAATCTAACAAAATATATTTTCAATAGGTGACTCTTTTAAATTTTAACCAATGATAATATTTTCTATATTTAGCTACATGGATTCTGCACGCGCTCTCTCTCCTCTTCCAATACTTTGATCTCTCTCCAAATTCATCGTCGGAAATATACAAACGGATCTTTTTCCCTTCTATCAATCAATAATCTAACCGCAATTCCTAGCTAACGGTCACAACCGAGCTGAGCCATGGCGGCGCCACCATCGGTGCGCGATGGGTTTACACCGGGAAAGAGCTTCTCACAAGCTCTTTCGAACCGCTTTCCACCCCTCGCTTCATCTTTACCTGCAAACCCAGAAATTAAACCAATCAACCTTCATCGTGGTGAGATTGCGTGCATAGTACTAGACAAACAAGCTGAGACGCTAGCGACCCATTACAGCAACGCCTTAATCGGAAAATTCTCCAAGGGCAAACCATCCATGGACAACTAAACAAAGCTTTCAAATATAAGGGCAGGTACCAAATTGGTTCAATAGGCTATCGCTATATTTTGATCCGTTTTGAGGATCTTGAAGATTATCAAAGATGCTGGTTGAAATGTTACTGGACTTTTGGGGGAGCACAGATGAAGGTCTTGAAATGGACCATATATTTCTTTCCTCAAGCGGAATCATCCATAGTGCCCAATTTGGGTTACAATTAGAAAGGTATCGTTTTTCTTTTTCAATGATACTATGATCTGTGCTATAGAACTTGGTACTTTTATAAAGAGGGATGCTGTAACCATTTCTCTGACTAGGCCTAATGTGATCAAAATGTGTGTGAAGGCTGATCTTAGGAAGAAAACCACAACCTCATATCAAACTGGGAATCGATTAAGAGAATATTGCTAGATATCCAATAGAGTATGAGGATGTTCCTAGTTATTGCAACCATTGATGTATGATAGGTCATCAAGATGCCGTTTGTGAAATTCTACACCCTGAACTGCGCAAAACGCAGAATCTCAGGCCTCTTAATGATGCAGCAGCTAAGAAAGAAGGAAGTCCTACCCTTCAAACCAACTCCAAGGATACTGATGACGGCATTCCTGATCTTTTTTTAATCTCATGGTCCATTGCCTCTTCAAGCTACTCAAACTGGTCCATTTACTCTTAAACTATCTGAAGCTGGTCCCTCTGGTTACTCTCCTTCCACCAAAGACAAGGAACCTGATCTACCAGTAGTCCCATCCTTCATCCACACCAGAAAAAAACACAAAAAAGAGCCCTCACTTCCTGCATCCTCCTCCAACCATCCCTCACACATCATCCTTGTGTCCTCAAAATCCCCTTCACCACAAAATGTTCAACTTGTTACTCACATTAGGGAGCCAACCTTCATGACAGCTGTTGTAACTTCATCTCTCAAAGCTGTTGTCCCCACAACTAGAAGGCCAACCTTCTATGCTCAGGATGGCTTAATAGTAGGGACAGATAATAAAACTAACCTTTTTGGCTTAATAGATGCGTTTTTTCTTGGTAGTTCACGTTGTTGCAGCGGAATATATAAAAATTACTTTTGGGATATGAAAATCGCTTAAACAGCTGTCAGCCAATTCACTAGAAACCACGAACACCTGTCATGGGCGATTCAACTGAATCTTGAAATTGAACAATTGTCAATTAATCCGGAAAACCTCCTTTTTCTTTATAACAAATTAAATCTCTGTATAAAATTATAAGATTGAGCCTTATATTTATAACCTCAAATAAAATCACAATCTTAACATTAATCTGGGAATAATATATCTAATTCTATAACTATAATGGAAAATAATTAAATTCTTACTAGAATTAAAACACATTTTTATAGGAAAATTCTTGGTAAGAGAATAATTCCTAATTAACCTAGTTTTCCATTTATACTCGTATCATTCTCCTCTTCTTCGAAAAGAATTGTCCTCAATTCTTGACACTCTTCTTCTCCAATCAATATGAGTAAGTGGCTTCCATATATTTGAGACGCAATGTACTTGCTTTTGCCAATCCCATCTTGTATCATCCTTCCCGAATTTGAATGGATTCTCCCTCGAATTCGTCCTCTCAGTGACCCCTTGTCGAACTCGCAACCTTTCGAATATCGACCAAACGACACATGACCAAAGTTGTGATGTGTAGCGAAGTCGCCAGTCTTTCCAAAGTCAAAATTTACATGACTCCAAAGTCCATCATTCTCAAGAAAAGAAAGTGATTGATCATTCCGTGAAACTATATATTTTTTTTCTCATCAATTTTGTATCGACCTTCTACAGTTATAGAATGAACCAATTCTTTCTCTGCATCTCTCTCGTTTATACCAATATCAAGTATTGCCATGTCACTGCTATCAAGATCTTCTTCTTTAATCACATCATGAACATTAAGGACTGTAGAACATGAGTACATAACACTCTCAATTTCAATCAGAGGAGTAGAATAATCATTAACATTGTCGACTTCAGTTAGAGAAGTAGAATTATCCTCTTTACCATCCTCAACAACATCTTCAACATAAGCATCAACACCTCTATCAACATAATTCTTTGCCTCAAATTGCTCCTTACTCACCACAAGTTCAACCACAGAATGAGACTCTTGTTTTAACATATCGGTAGAAGGTAAGAATCTAAGATCAAGGTGTTTCTTCAACTTAATCCACGAGTTGATTTTTGATTTTCCCAGAAACATTCGTTTGAATTCCAAAAGATCATACCACAAGGATGCACACGCTGTGAGTTGTTGTATAGGAATCTTGCACCTCGTGCGATCATCATACTCTATAAATTCAAATATATGATCCATCTTTCGGACCCAATTCAAATAATACTCTAGATCAATTTTGTCTCCGAATTTTGGGTAGTTCAACTTAAAATCTTGATTCACAATTTCTAGCACAAGCGCCATATCTTTCGCCAACGAACCTGTGTCTTTTGCCAACAAAACCATACGTTCTTCTATCATACTCTCTTTGCCTGTCATGATCGATCGCGAATAAGAATTCGTGAAAGCCTTGCTCTTGATACCACTTTGATGCGTTTTTTCTTGGTAGTTCACGTTGTTGCAGCGGAATATATAAAAATTACTTTTGGGATATGAAAATCGCTTAAACAGCTGTCAGTCAATTCACTAGAAACCACGAACACCTGTCATGGGTGACTCAACTGAATCTTGAAATTGAACAACTGTCAATTAATCCGGAAAACCTCCTTTTTTTTAATAACAAATTAAATCTCTGTATAAAATTATAAGGTTGAGCCTTATTTTATAACCTCAAATAAAATCACAATCCTAACATTAATCTGTGAATAATAAATCTAATTCTATAACTATAATGGAAAATAATTAAATTCTTACTAGAATTAAAACACATTTTTATAGAAAAATTCTTGGTAAGAGAATAATTTCTAATTAACCTAGTTTTCCATTTATACTCGTATCACTTTATCTCCTAACAAACCTACTTTCTCTCAAGGCCATTCAAGAAACATGTTTCCACCATTACTGGAACTGAACAAGGATGCTAAGGACATTGACAATCCTTCTGATTATGACATCTCCACAGAATCCTTTAAGGATGACAATTTAGCTGTCCCCTCAGCTAAGGTGACATCTCAACACCCTCTATCTTCTAATTTGACTGGAAAACAGTTACCTATAGACTCATCCTCAACTCCTGTTGTTGATAAATCTAAATTGGCTACTTTTTTCACTTAAATTGGTAGGAAGTTTACCCAAAACTGATTTTAAAAATTCCATCCCCTAATAAGGTCCTTACTAGGTCAAAAAGCTCAAAAAACAGTTTTTAATGATTAACACAACACTAAAAATTAGTTTCTTTGTTTGGAATATTAGAGGAATGAGGACACCTATAGATAGGCTCATTAATCTGGTTTAGGAACACAAACTTGAATTCTTATGCATTATTGAACCAGTGCATAAAAATATATGTGTGATATTAACAGAAGGAAGTTACATTTTCCTAATTCACTATACTCTCAAAGTGGTAAGATTTGGTTCATGTGGAACAACCATCTTAATATTACACTTAAACAGGACCATCTCCAATTTTTAGCAATAGATATTTTCAGTCATAGATTAAACTCTTCCACGGAAGGATTTTTATCTAGGGGCTGAGAACTGTCCCTGCAAGACAATTTCCGTGGGATGCACTTGCTACTAACATTTTGGATGAATTTTTGTTAAGTGGGGATTTTAACACGATAAAATAACCAGTTGAGTATCAGGGTCCTGTACAGTCTAGTAATAGAAGCATGAGAGATTTCAATAAATTTATATCCACATCTACATTGTTAGAAATTGATACAGTAGGAAACATTTTCACATGGTCTAACAATTGGTTAATGCATGCTACCACTCAGAAGTTAGATAGAGGTCTTGCCACTCGGAATTGGATGGTGAAGTTTCCGTCTTCATCCATTCAAATTTTGAACAGGGATACCTCTGTTCATGCACCAATGTTATTGACTCTAGGTAGTAACATTCCATCACCACCTAGATCATTCAGATTTCTAAATGCATGGTTCAACAGAGATGATTTTCTATCATTAATCAATAGTGACTGGAATCTTCTGTTACTTGAGTCTGACATGCTGAGATTTTTCCTCAAACTACAAAGACTAAAAATCACTATCAAGGGCTGGAATAAGTAAGTTTTTGGCAACAATGAATCTAACGTGTCTGAAGCTGCAGAAGCCCTCAGATTGCAATAAATAATTTTTGATGCTAATAACTCAACTAATGAGCTTATTAAACTAAAAAAAATTAAGGACAATCCGCCTTAGTTTCCTCAAAGAGCAACAAAATTCTGGCAGCAAAAATCCAGAATTAAGTGACTCAAAGAGGGAGATGAGAATACCAAGTTTTTCCACAACATTGTTAAGGAAAAACACAGTGGTTTTAGCATCACTAAAAATACAAGACTCAAATGAAATTTGGATTGATAATATCACTGATATTGAAAATGAAACTGTTCAATTTTTTACAGATTTATTATCAGAACCTGAAAATCATTTAAGTGGTCTTGTCCATGATCACTTTCTTAGCCAAATTCCAAAACTAATCACTGAGGATGATAATGTACAACTTATAAAACCAGTTACAATGGAAGAGTTTAAGGCTATTGTTTTTAGTTTAAATAAAAACAATAGTTCAGGTCCTGATGGATACTCTTCAAAATTTTACACAAAAGCTTGGGATATAATAAAGTGGACCTCTTACTTGCAGTAACTGATTTGATGAGTCCCCCTTGCCAGTTGGAATTGCATCCACCCGAATAACTTTGATTTCCAAAAACGATGTCATTACTTCCTTTACTGATTTTAGACTTATCAGTCTCTCAAATTGTATAAACAATTTTTTTTTCAAAAATTCTCATGGAGAGACTGAAACCACTCATGCATAAAATCATTTCTCCCAATCAGTCTGTTTTTTTACAGAACAAAGACACTTCTAATAATGTATTGTATCTAAAAGAACTGGTTAGATATCTAGATAGGAAGAGTAGAACCCCTAATTGCATTATTAAATTAGATCTAATGAAGGATTTTGATAGAGTGAGTTGGAGTTCTTTAAATACAATTCTCATGCTAGTTTTCATGGTAAACTTGTATGAAAAATCTGAGAGATGCTCGTTTTTAAGTCTTGATTAATGGCAAAACTAATGACTTTTTCAAGCCTAGGAGATGAATAAAACAAGGGAATCCTCTTTCCCCTTTTATATTCAATATTTTCTTGTGATTATTTCACTAGAAGTTTGTCATATGTATATTCTATAGGAAAAATAGATTATTTTGACATTTCCAGAGGACCTACCCCTATTTCCCATCTTAGTTATGCTGATGATACAATAATTTTTCTCAAGGCAAAAACAATCAATCTCGGCAAAATAAAAGCCTTCTTGGTGATTTTTGAACATACAACTGGCCACAAAATTAACTTTGAAAATCTGAATTTTATGTGAGGAAACATGCTTCTAACTTTAAAATGAGACATGTCAAAGATATTTTGGGAATGAGGAAGGGTTTTATGCATTTAAGTTATCTTGGTGTCCCTATATTCACAAGTAGGGCACGTATATCCCACTTCCAGCCATTGATGCAAAGAATTGAGAATAGGCTCTCCAACTAGAAGAACAAGTGGCTGTATACAGGTGGTAAGATCACCTTGATTAAATCTTGCATGTATTCAGTACCCCAACATTTATGGAGTGCCCTAAAACCTCCTATAGCAGTTTTCAAAAGGATAGAAAAATTGCTTTCAATATTTTTTTTGGGTGAAACTGATTTGAGGCCTAAAAAAGTATGGAGAAAGTGGAGTGATTTGTGCAATCCCATAGAACACAATGTACTTGGAATTAGGTCAATCCACACAATTTTCAAAACATACTCCATCAAATTGTGGTAGAAATTTCAGTCAGGTCTAACTTTATGGTCTCAGTTCCTGTGGCTACTGGAACTTCTCCTACTTGAAAAAGAATCAGCGCAATGAACACTAGAGCTGAAAGTTTAACTAGAGTTATTATTGGGAATGACAATTTTTGGAGTTCGAATTGGACATGACTTGGTGCTTTATTTGATCATATCACTACTGATCTGTCTGTCACCTTGGAATGTACTGTACAACAATTGTGTGAAAACATGCCCCAACTCTACTCTTTTATATCTACTTGGCATACTGATATTTTCAATGTTGTCCAGAATGCTTCTTGTGGTAGTGACAGATAGGACAAAATGATATGGAAACCCAGCATCAATGATGATTTCACTATCAAATCGGCTTACAATGTTCTGAAACTCTCAAGGACCAATTTTCAGTCATTATCAAAGATTTGGAATCCCAGACTTCAAAAGAAGTTATGTTTTCTAAGGATATTGGTAATGGTTTCCTACCTTTTGCTGATGTGCTGGTCAGAATGGGTTTTAACTTACCTTCTAAATGTCTTTTTTGCAATCACTGTGATAATTTAGAGCATTTTTTTACTTCACGCAACCCGGCACTTGAAATGTGGTCTTATTTCCATTTCATGGTTGGAATCTCTGATATGAATTTCACTACACTATGGGACATACTCTCTTTTTACTGGTCCTATCATGGCACCACTAGACTACACTCTAATCTTTTCCACATTGTTCCTAGTGTCATTTGCTGGTTTATCTGGGAAGTTAGAAATGCTTTCTTATTTGAAAATTCTTCCCAATCCAGTAGCTCTTAAAAAGGCTGTTAGGGATTTCTTTTCAACATATACACAGTTAGGCCTTTACCCGCTATATCTGTGCATGATAGGGAACTGGCTTGCCTGGGCTTTCTGCCTTTTCACACTATGCTTCTTGGCACCAATCTAATCACACAGGTATCAGAGTGATCATCAGAAAAAGTGAAGGGAACTTCATCTCCTTATTCTGTGGCTATACCAATGTTTCTTCTCCATTACAAGACGAGCTACTAGCATTCACAGAGGTTTCCTTATAGCTCCAGAGCTACAATACTTCTATTCCATTGAATCTGTATGATGGCCATCAGTGCAATCCATAATCCGTACTCAGCCTCATGGAAATTGTTTGAGCTGGCTTTCTCCTTGAGGAACATGAATCACATTTCCGTACAAAAAGACAGGTCGGCTAAGCTCGGGTCCAATTGGTTCGGCTCGGGTCGGGTTGGCTCGATCGGGTCAGGTTGGCTCAATCGGATCCGGTCGGTTCGGGTCGGCTTGGGCAGTTTCAGACAGGTTCTATTGGAAGCTGGCACAATTAGATTGAGAAGGTGATTTTTCTTCTTTTTACTTTTTTTTTAAAATTTATTTTCAGTCTTTTTAGGATATATGTGTCTTGATGTTTGCACTTAAATGTTGGATTGAATGTGATACGGTAATCTTTTTTTTTCTGACGGGTCCTTTTGCTCAGTTAGACTTTGATTAACTTTCGATTTGGTATGTACAGTTAGGAGAAATCCGAGTCAAAGTAGTATGAATACTTACTCTTGGCGATACTGCTATCAGATTTGTAGACCCGTTATACTTTTGCTTATGTCGTGTTAGATTGCATTTGTTTTTTGTCCAATATTTGGCCATTAGCCAATCAGACCAGGATTGGTTGGGATTTCTCTAGTATAAACATTAATTTATATATATATATGTATATATATATATATATATATATATATATGTTTTTAGAGGGATATGATTTGGAGTGGGTCTTTTTGCAAATTGTCCTGACTAATTTATGGACTATCCTTACCTATTTGTTTGTCATGTCCTCCTAACCCATGTATTTGGCGGGAGGGAAGAACTTTTGGGATTCGGTCTATGCATGTTATGCGTAGACTCTGTAGACTTTGAGTATTTATACTATGAATTAAGGATATTATACATGTAAGGTAGTTTAAATATCTTCAGGAATTAGACCTAGATTTTCTTACGATGTATCCCTGTTTTAGTAGTACATGTAGTCTCATCGAGGTGGAGTAGTTGCACGACTATGCTGGAATCACTCTGCACCTCACTCAAATTGCCACAGAAACCTTAAAAAGGTTTTATGTGTATTATTGAGTTTACCAAAAAAAAAAAACTATAAATGTAAATAGTATAACTATTTAGTTATATATATATAAATATTACTGGTGATATTGGTAGAATTCTTTTTAGTATCCGAAGTAAGTAATCTTACAATTTTCCAATTCGTGCATGCATATAATATGGATATTTTATGATGTAATTAAATCATCAAAACTATAATAATTTTTCAAGTCGTGTGTGAAATTCACATGTATACATTATAGTTGAGAGTATGTAATTCACCGTAGTTGGTGTGTCTGTATTATGTCAAATATATAGAATTACAAGAGTACAAATACAATGTATCTAGACTAGTCTAAATATGGTACATAAATATATACAAATCAATCACAATTATTCTCATGATAATTGTGAATATTCTATCACCCCCTTCAAGCGAAGCGTTGGATGAGAAGCCACGAAAAGTTTGGATTGAAATAGTGTGAAGAGAGGACCAGGAAGACCTTTGGTGAATATGTCAGCAATCTGTAAGAAAGTAGGGACATGACTAACACGAAACCTGCCAGAAGCCACCAACTCTCGAACAAAGTGGTAGTCAATGTCAATATGCTTAGCCTGTTTGTGAGCAACGGGGTTTTTAGCAAGGAAAATAGCACTACTCTTGTCACAAAAGAGTAAGGGTGAAGACTTCAAAGGAACACGAAACTCCTTGAGCAGATTGCACAACCAAACAAGCCCGGCCGCAGTGTTGGCCACAACACGATACTTAGATTCCCAGCTAGATCGGGAAACCGTTGGCTGTTTCTTAGCACTCCAAGAGACAAGATTACCACCAAGGTAAATGGCCTAACCATAGGTGGAACGTCGAGTTTCAACACAGCAAGCCCAATCAGCATCTGAGTACCCTAACACTGAAAATGAGCTGGAAGACGGTCAAAAGAAAATTCCATGATGAAGAGTACCACGAACATAGCGAAGAATATGAGTGACCGCCTGATAATGATCATCACGAGGTGACTGAAGGAACTGGCTAACAAAATTGACTGCATAGGCTAGATCAGGCCTAGTAATGGTCAAATACTGCAAGGCTCCAACAAGCGAACGATATAGATTGGGATTCAAAAACTCTGGACTAGAGGAAGTGAGGAGTTGTGTACCAGGAATAAAAGGCGTAGAGACAGGCGCTGTGTCAGTCATGCCAGCACGCTGAAGAACCTCGTCCAAGTTGATGATCATTTATAAAGGTGTTTTTTAATGACTTAAGGAATGTAGAGTAAATTATTCGTTAATCAACAAGGAAATGCAAAGAATTAAAAAGAAAAGCAAAAAATTTATGTTTTGTCTGATTCATGTAATGAAATTAAATACTTTGTTCTGGTTTGAGTCAATTCAAAGATGAAATGTCATATGTGGTGGTCAAAGTGCGGTGTTGGTCAATAAGAATCGATGTTGGTCAAATTTGTGATTGGTGGTGGTGGTGGATGGCGGCTGAAGTGGTGGTGGTGGTTAGTGGTCAAATTGGTGATTGGTGGTGGTGGTGGTTAGTGGTCAAATTGGTGATTGGTGATTGGTGGCGGTGGTGGATGGCGGCTGTTAGGGTCGGGCATATCACCATCCTGTATGACTCGTCCCGACCCCTCATCCTGCATGATGATCGGGCTAGACCCGACAGCAGACAGCAGCTTTACCGACCCTGGCAGGAGAATCTTCCCAGACCACCTAACGGCGCGGTCTGATGTGTCCAGGGTCAGCTTTTCAGCACTATATATATCTCTCTATCACACTAGAGAGAGGTAAGTTGACTAAACACAACCAAACACATTCCTTCTCTCCGAACAGTTTACTGACTTTAGCATCGGAGCGGGAACGACAACTAGCCGCCCCGCCCTGACTGAGAGTTCTTGATTCTTAGCAGGTTCATCCCATCTCATCATCAGGACGGATCATCAGGACGCACATCGTGACTGTAACATTGGCGCCGTCTGTGGGGATATAACCGATTATCTTCACAGCCCACGCATTGCAAATGAGCAGAGAAGGACAAGACCACGACACTCCTCATCCAGAGGTGGTGGTCACAGATCTGGGTGATGAGGGGGCTGGAAACCCATTCACTCCCTCAAACCTCGCAACAATGCCGATCTCGGCGACGCCTGAGCAGGCTCGGCACCCGGGCGCTTCGCCATCCTTCATAGTTGAGGATGGTGACGTGCTCCGCCAGATCCTGGACTCACAGGCTACCATCAAAAAGCAGCTGCAGGAGCTGCGAAATACGTCGCCGAAAACGCGGCGCCTCGAAGGTTTGGCAAAAACAGTCACGCCGACCAAGCTTTTTGACGAGCCTACCCGAGGAAAACGCAAAGCTCCCATCCTCACAGAGCTGGATGATGACGGGAACGAGATCCTGGATGATTCAGACGAGGAATGGGAAGATCAAAATGCGAAAAAAGGCAACCCTAGATCCCAACCCGGGGAATGGGCCATGACGTATGTCCACAAGCCTAGTGTCAAGCCCAGAGTGCCGGCCAAGCAGAGGCTGTCGGTGTTTTACGAGGCCCAAGATTGCCAAAAAAGAGGAAGCCCTTTCTCAGAGGCGGTCACGTAGTTCGTCGCCAACCCTCGCCTCCGGATCCCGCCAAATATGGGCACATATGATGGTTTGTCGGACCCAGCTGATCATCTGCACATGTTCACAACTAACATGTCAACGTACGCCACGCCCGAGCCCGTGTGGTGCAAAGTGTTTGCCACCACGCTCAAGGAGGCAGCAAGGGTATGGTTCGCCAACCTGGACAATGGGAGCATATCCAGCTTCGCGCAGCTCGAGGAACTTTTCCTCACCAGGTTCATGCAGAAAAGGAAGTTCACCAACATGACGCAGGACCTGATGAAGATACGCCACAGGGCATCATCCGACGAGATCTTGATGGAGTATTATGAGCGCTTCATCGAGGAGAGCAACAAGGTGGTGCACCGTGGCGAGCCGCGGTGGTTGATTGAAATTTTCATGCAGGGTCTGGATCACGAGGCTTTGGATTCAGAACTCACCCTCCGTGCGGTATACACGCTGGATGAGTTGCATATGGTGGTGGAGATGTTTCACCGAGCCGACAAGAATGCCAAGAAGAAGAAGCTGGCAATGCAGAAGGAGGCCCGACCCTATTGGCCAAAGCAGAAGCTCATCCAGGATGGTCAACCGGCCAAAGTGGAGAAGACGACGTCGGTGAAGGATAAGTTGGGCCCCAGAGTTGCACAAGAAAGGATTTTCACCCCGTTGACGAAAACGCCCAGAGAAGTTTTCTTGGCAAGTCGTGATATCATCCCGCCCCCGCGCGCCATGAAGATGCCCCCCAACAAGCGAAACTTGAACAAGTTTTGTGAGTACCATGACGACCATGGCCATGACACAGAGGATTGTATCCACTTGAAGAAGGCCATCGAGTCATGCTTGCGCAAAGGGCAACTGAAGCAATTCGCTGCTACGGCCAAGGCCCACAACAAGGCGACATATGCCAACAGGAATGGTGGCCAGGATCAAGGAGCCAACAGAGCACGTGGCAAAAGAAAGGAGGTGGCTCGTGCTGAGCGACCAGATGAAAAAAGAGCCAAGTACGAGGAAGAGTCGTCACCAGAACGAGAGCCAGCAGGGCGCGCGAGCAATGATATACTCACTATCATAGGCGGGAATGCCGGAGGAAGCTCGGATTCACAAAGAAAAGCTAGGTGCAGGATAGCCCCAGAACACACTCCAACGAATCGGAGACTGGGAAAGGATGAGCTGATCACATTCGCCGCTGACGATCCCATCCCAGATCGCCCGGCCGGATGCGACGCGGTCATCATCACGGTCCAGATCATGGATAAAATGGTTCATCGGGCGTACGTGGATGGTGGCAGCTTAGCAGAAATAATGTATTGGCATTGCTTCGAGAAGTTGGATGACAATACCAAGGCCAAGTTGGTCCCGACAAGTATGCCGTTGGTGGATTTTGCTGACAGGACGGTGTGGCCAGAAAGAACAATCACACTTCCAGTTGGTGTCGTTGAGAGGCCGACCAGGAAAGAAGTGGACATGGAGTTCATCGTGATCAAGGCTCATAGCCCGTACAACCTAACACTGGGAAGGCCAGCGCTAGCCCAGCTCAAAGGTATTGTCTTAACCCTTCATCTTCTGTTGATGTTCCCAAACAAAGGAGGGATAGCAACCGTCCGAGGTGATCAGAAAAAGGCAAGGGAGTGCCACCGAATCGCGCTGAAAAAGCGTAAGCGTTCAGATGACGAATCGCCACCTCGGCGCCCGGTCCACATGGTTCGGTCAGGGTGCCCAGATCCCAAAACCTTATCGGCATCCTGCATGACCATGTTCCTTGACCAAGATGGATGCAGAGGAGTCCAAGTGGGATCAGACCTGCCCGAGGCAAGTCGACAAGAGGTTTTGGAAGTCCTGATCAAGCATCAGAAGGTCTTTGCATGGAAGGCGACAGACATGACGGGAGTGTCACCCGAACTCGGCCAACATACCCTCAGAGTGGATCCTTCACACCCGCCGGTCATGCAAAAGAGGCGACCGCTGTGCCCAGAAAGGAATGAAGCAGTGAATAAACAGGTAACCGAGTTGGTGAAAGCAGGAATCCTACGGAAGTGCCATATCCGACATGGTTAGCCAACCCGATCCTAGTCAAAAAGTCAGATGGGAGTTGGCGAATGTGCATCGACTACAAGGCGTTGAACAGGGCTTGCCCCAAGGATTGTTACCCAACGCCCATCATCGACCAGAAGGTGGACGCGCTGGCACCTTTTCCGATCAAATGTTTTCTGTATGCATACAAGGGGTATCACCAAATCCCAATGAAGGATGATGACGTCGACAAAACCGCTTTCATGACGGAGCGAGGAGCCTTCTCGTACAGGATGATGCCTTTTGGCCTGCGAAATACTGGTGCCACTTACCAAAGGGTGGTGGACCGTATTTTCAAAGCACAGATAGGCCGCAACATGGAAATTTACGTTGACGACATGGTCATCAAGAGCGTATCATACAAAGAGTTGGTGAAAGATCTGGATGAGACCTTGAGGACTCTAAACGCGGCAGGCATGATGCTCAACCCGGCCAAATGCCAATTTGGAGTGGGAGCCGGGAAGTTCTTAGGCCTCATGGTGTCCAACAATGGTTTGGAGGTCAACCCAAAGAAAGTCCAGGCTATTTTGGAAATGAAGCCACCTCGGAATGTCAAGGAGGTGCAGACACTACTAGAATATCAAGCCATCTAAGGCAGTTCATCCTTCATGTGTTAAGGCAGAAAACAAATGCCTTCCCTGGTTGTGACTTAAATGAGAAAAATCATCTAAGGCGGTTCCTCTTCCGCCTTAGATGTTTTTGGATTTAAGGCGTTTGTTTCCGCCTTAGATGAAGACTTATCCGCCTTAGACAGTACTTACGAACTCGCTAGCATGCACGGCTGGATGATATGAATTGACTCTTTGCGAGTTCGTAACTAGCCAACGCTAGTACCAAACAAATGGTTGATTGTTTTGTTACGACAGAAGCTTACGAATCGCCAGATGAAATACTAACGACATCGCAACATTGGAAAGCCTATACTGTTATGGATGTGTGCGAGATAAGTTGCGACTTTAACCTTGCGGATCGCTAAAAGTAGTTACGACTGCGTAAGGTAGCCTAACTTGTCATATATTCGTCTGCTGACGAGACTAGTTACGAGAAATAGGGGCGATTCGCTGGGTTTAACGTAGCAAACTCGTTACAAGGCAAAGTAAACATTTAGGGTTAAACAACACGAGCCAGGTTACGACAGCAACGTGCTACTCGCTAGTAATACCGTAGCGATATCGCAACAGAAAAATTGTAAAAATATAAAATTTGTAAAAAATTAATTATAAAAATATAATTAAAATTGTTGGTTCGAGAGAGGTAACGATTTCGTAAGCAAATCGCTTATGTGTATAGTTACGGCTTCGCTACTAGTCTCGCTTCACTTACACGACGTCGTTTGAGCATTGGGTGAGCGAGAAAAACAGATGACGTTACGTGTAAGCTAGATATTTGCCTGGTGTTGGCGTGAATAGTTACGAGCTCGACAGAGATCAGATTGGAGAGGCAGAGAAGAACGAGCGATTGGGTAGCGATGGCGCAAAAACTAAGCTGAGAAATATAATTCTGGCGAGTGTTGTAGCGATAGTACAAGATGGTCGCAACAATTTTAATGTAACTGGCGAGAGAAGTAGCGATTTCGCAGGGAATTCGTAAGTGTCACAAAATTATAGGATTGAGCCATTTCCACCCATTTCCACTAAAATTGGGTTTCATTTTAATTGTCTAAGCTGTCAATTGCAAGATGCATGGTATCTAAGCACTAAACATGAATATGAAACACTATCAAGCCACACTTTATAAACAAATGGAAGTAATGGAACTCAAAAGTATATGCATCCATTTGACATAAAAAGAAACTAGCTTTTATTGGGAATGTGAGGCCTAGAGATGTACCGAGATCTAATAAGGACCAAGTGTCTAGCCAATGCATCTCTACCATCCTCCAACTCCTTCTTGGTGTATGGTGCATGTTTTCCTCGATAATCTAAGAATATGAAATGTTTTTTAATACTATTAAATGCAATGTAGATAATAATAGGTACAATAAGTAGGTTGTAAGAATCCTTACGCGGTGTAATTCCAAATTATCATCAACAAGGCCAGCGACGCACTCGGTGGCATACAACATCATATAGTAACCGCACTCACAATTTGACAATTGCTTTCGGTGCTGAGAGCGAAGAAGTATAACAAATTATTTGAAATGAAATAATAGTGGAAATAAATGAGCATTGGATTTGTAATGTCACCTGAATCTGTATAAGGTTGAAGGGAAGTAGTGTGTCGTCATGTGCACTATGCATAGCAACCTCTAATAAATCTGCAAATTTTATAGATGGACCAAAGTGTAGCGGGTCCATCCAATACACTCGCTTCAACGATGGTATCATAGCTACAAAAATCCAATGACCACTACATATTTTAAGAAATGAAAATGTACGAACCCGTCTCGAAGATTAGAATGTTTACGAAGTGCAAATATCCAATTGTAACAAAGAAAACTAACCTCTCTAGATATGGTCCAATGTAAATTGTCTTGGTCTTGTCACTAAGGATCTTAGATAGATAAGCAAGTCGTGATTGATTACTTTCATTCATTTCTTGAAAGCATATTGTGTGCAAAAACCCAATGAAAGTCTTTGCGTTTAGAGCAAGGCATTGCATGTACCTAAATAAACAATAGATGGGATATGAACATATAATAGTGCACAAGTACATAAAATTCGTAACTTGCAATACGATAGAAGAGATGAGATCAAGTAGCTTACATTTGATGTAGTATAAGGATTGTTTCGGGAAGGGTTTTATAGTGCCAGAAAAGGGCAAAGTCTTGGCAAGGGTATATTTGTGTTCTCGATGAGCTTTTGATGCGATTTGAAGAGCCTTCTTCTTCACTTGATCATAGGATGTTGCTTCGATAATAAAGGGGTGCTACAAATGTGATCATAAAAATAGTCACATTCACAATTTTCAAGTGAAATTAAAAATAACAAGTGCCACACTAACCTTGCATTCCTTCCATATATCCTTTTTGATGTCGATGCTTAGTAGCCTCTAATCCGTTGTGTCTAATGGTGTGCGTATCCTAGCCGTCTTAGCACACCAACTCGACCATCGCGCGACATCATCTCGGGTGAAATAGCAACACCAATGTCATTAAACTTGACATTTGTTAGTATTTTGTTATTGATCCTAATCTCTAATTCGCGAAAATGTGTGAGGAGTTGAGCTTCTTTCGATGCGCGAGTCACTTCTCGTTGTCTTCTAACCTCACTTGAACCGCCAACAA
This sequence comes from Sherardia arvensis, assembly GCA_948330725.1. Classification (NCBI taxonomy): domain Eukaryota; kingdom Viridiplantae; phylum Streptophyta; class Magnoliopsida; order Gentianales; family Rubiaceae; genus Sherardia; species Sherardia arvensis. The sequence goes on along the minus strand of OX415237.1, from coordinate 21,177,366 downwards.
CATTTTCCCCCCCACTTGAGTCGGAGTTAACGGAACTTGAAGGGCTCTCCATTAAACTTTCCTTTGTATATTGAAATTAGTTAATGACTAACACAATACTAATAAGTCAAAGTCGTACTTTGTAGTAAAAACATTATAAAACATAATCCTAAAATGTAGGGCTAAGCAAGCAATGGACAACATGAAAAGAAAATCTTGATTTTCGTTCAGGACATGCTTCTGACATGATATTTAGTAATAACATGATAAATGGAGGCACTATGTACAAGAAAATCAATTTTTTAGCAAATAAGAATGAAAAAAATCGTACCTTTGGTATATGACAAACTTGTGTCGGTAGAATTGATTATTTTGGTTGGTGATGGTCTACCTTGTTTGTCCCTCTCCTACCCACAACAACAGAACTCGGCAAATTGAACAAGCACAACTGAATATTGACATTAATTGCAAGAATATAGGGAAAAATGTGGTTGGGAATTCATTGCAAATTACCAATCTTTTGCATGCAATTAGTGGCTAGTTCCACTTTGTCTTGACACAATTGATGTTTCGAACATGTATGGGATGGGATATGGAGATTTGATGTGAAGAAAGGTGAGGAGATTTGAGAAGATGTGCAAAAGTTTGAACTTTTGGAGATGAAACCCATCAGAAGTGATGGATAAGATGCCAAAAGTGTTGTGTTTTTCTGATCTATAACGTGTTTACTTTATTCTAGCTTTCCTTCTTGCGATATCGGAACTCACTCGTTACACCTGACGTGGCTATTTACGATATCGTTGCATGCTCATGTGATTGCCTTTTATGATCTACTTTATCCTTCTAGCGAGATCGTAACTGAAAAGCCGACATAAAGTACGTTACTAGGTTGTTGCGATTTCGCTACTCATGCTCGCCAGAACCCTACTTAAGATAATCATTTTTTTTAAAAAAATGCACTCAAACAATTTTAAATCACGATTTAAACGAAATGATGGTATGGAATAAGACACTAATCATTCTATTGTAAGAATAATTTTCATTTGTTCCGTCGTATGCTGATGTATAACGGGATAGGGATTTGTTGACTTAATATGCAATTACACAATTTGAAAGAGTTTTAAGAAACTTAGTCTTTAATTGTTAGACAATAAGAAACTCTACACATCATGTGTACGCTTGAAAACGCTATCCATCGCTTACCTTTAGAGACAACAGCATAGTAGAGTTTCACACATGAACTACATATATATATATATATATGTGTGTGTGTGTGTGTGTGTGCGCAGTTCACGTGCATTTGATTAGAGATACTTAGTTTATTACAACTCATTTATGTGATTACAAGCACGGATCTTGAATTAAACAAAGTATCATGCACACGTTCACTCACCAACTGTCATCACTCATCATACTACCGAGTATCGTTTAATAACATTGCATGCTGATGTACTAAGATGTACTCAGCTTGACATCATGTGATGATCGATATTTTCCAAATTGAGTATTATACTGTTTATATATAAAATGTACATATTTTAGAATATGATAGTGCGTTTAAAAATTTAAACCGAATTATTGATGTTTTACATAGAGTTATGTCATACTGCTTATGGACAAAGATGTACTCTACCTGAGTTAATATCATGGTGGATATTTAACAAATAGAGTATTATACCGCATCTATATAAAATATATATATATTAGAATGTGAAATTGCTAAAAAAAATTAAAAAGTTTTATTTTTTAGTTACAATCTAATTAGCTTCTGTGGTAGCGAAATCGCTAGTGTACATGTTACCACAGTTAAACCCTAAACCCTAAACCCTAAACCCACAAACCCACAAACCCACAAACGACGCCGCCATAGCTAGGTATGAGCTTTATTTATCAACATTAATCTAGTCGAAAATTAAATAATTTTAAAATGTAGAGATAAAGTTTATCAACTCAGGATTATTATTTAGCACATGCTTTTTTTTTTTCAAGATTAAAAAAAAAAACAAATTCAATACTTTCAATTTAGTTTAGTTTGATTTGATGAAATAATATTTAAAAAAATTCAGTAAAACCTTTCAAATTCCAGAAGGAATTTAATTATTTTTGGGGTTTGCATGAGGTGATCTTGAAAAGGTGAGAATGGTTTTAAATTTTTACTAGGAACTCTCAAATATTTTTGAAATATGGAGCACCTCAACCCTATAAATATCAACCCCTTCTCCCTTTAGAACCCCACTAGATCCTTCATTCCCACATTCCCTTCTCCCTTCTCCTATTGTTTGCCTTTTGCTTCCCATGGATTTGTCTATATTCAACGCCCTCCCAAATGACATGATAAATCTAATCATGATTCGCGTTTATTTCGACTCGGTTCTTCGTCGGTACGCGACCGGAACAACGACAGAATGGCATCGACAGTGGCTCACCGACGCTTCTGCACTAGGTCACACAGACTCGACCTATGTCTTGGCCATATTTGCAATATGCTGCGAGGGTGATATTCAGAGAGGCATGAATGTGATCACCACCCTGAAGAGAACCGATAAGAAAGGCCTCCGGGAAGCTCGAGTACGCGTCAGAGCCGGTTTGGGTAACGCTTGGGGTTGGGCGCACTACTACAGGTTCCTCAGAGATGGAGTAGTCACGCCCAGGCCGATCTGCTGTGTGGAACATGCTGCCCTCAATCGCAGAGTGAGGTACGATCGCTGGGAGAGGCTTGATCCAGCGGACATCTCATGTGATGCATGCACCTGCGATCAGGAATTGCTTCACGTCCTCGGTCCTCGTTGAGGCTAAATGTTCTAGTTTTTTTGTTGTTTGATTATGTTCTTTCTTTTTTTGCCCAAATTTTTTATGAGTGTAATAACCTTTTGTTTGCCATTTTGGCACATTTCATTATTTAATAGTTTTTTTTTTTTTATACCTTGTCCTTTACATTTTATATAAGTTTATTAATTGTTATTAATTAGCTTTTATAAACATCGCATACTTTTAGCATAAGTTGGCGCCTCCCTAGCGAACTCGCTACCTGTGTAACTTATAGTAGCGATCTCGCAACAAGTCGTATTCAGTCAACAGAGCCTAGCTTGAGATTCTCTAGCGAGTTCGTAACAACAAAGCTTGACACACCTAACAAACAATTGTTAGGCTTGGAGAGTAGCGAGATCGCTACAGTCTAGGAACCCATCAGTAAAAACCTTTGAAATTCCATCAGTAATTAATTTGTTTGGGGGTGTGAATGTGGTCAATGAAAAGGTGTGAATGCCTTTACATTTTTCTTCTTTTAATACAACAATTACTAATTTTATTCTCGGAACTCTCACATTTTTTTGACAAATGTAGAACCTCACCCCTATAAATATCAGCCCCTTCTCCCTTTAGAGCCCCATCAGAGCCTTCATTCCCATATTCCCTTCTCCCTTCTCCTATTCTTTGCCTTCTTCTTCCCATGGATTTGACATTTTTCAGCGCCCTCCCAGATGACATGATTCATCTCATAATGATTCGTGTTATGTTCAAACACGTTCTTCGTCGGTACGTGAGCGGAAGAGCGACTGATTGGGCTCGACAGTGGCTCACCGAGGCTTCTGCAATAGGTCACAGAGAGTCGGCCTATGCCTTGGCTATATTTGCAATCTGTGAAGGTGATGCTCAGAGGGGCATGAATGTCATCACCACCATGAAGAGAACCGACAAGAAAGGCCTCAAGGAAGTTCGGGTACGCGTCATAGCCGAATTGGCTTACGCCTGGGGCAATGCACACTACTTCGGGTACCTCAATGTAGTAGTGCCTAGGCCTAGATGCTGCCAGGAACATGCTGACCTCAATCGCGGCTTGAGGTACCGTCGCTACACGAGGGTTGATCCAGCGGACATCGAATGTGATGCATGCACTTGCGAGCAGGAAGTGCTTCACGTCCTCGGTTCTTCTTGAGTTGAAATGTTGTAGTTTCTTTCTTATTTTATTCTGTTGTTTTTTATCTAAAATTTGTTAGGATTGTAATAAGTTTTTGTCTGCCATTTTGGCACACTTAATTATTGAATAGCTTTTATTGTTTTGATACCTTGTCCCTTACATTTTATTTTTCATCGTAAGAGTTATTTTTTCAGCAAAATCGCTAGCTAAATCACTAGCTTCATCGTAAGAGTTACTTTTTCTGCAAAATCATTTACTGTTGGTATAGTGCGTGTTCCTAGCGATATCGTCAGTGTCACGTTTATTAGTAGCATCAGCACAAGCGAATTCGTCACATACTCGCATATATGTTACGTGGTCCTAACGATATCGCAACGTGTCGTATTCAGTCAACAGAGCCTAGTGTGCGATTCTCTAGCGATATCGCAACGAGATAAGGGCTTTTGGTAGTATATTGGGCTGTAGTAGGTAATGATAGTATAAGTGTTAGGCTTTGTCTGACCTGTGACATCAGTAAAACATTTGAAATTCCATCAGTAATTAATTTATTTTGGGGGTTTGCATGGGGTGTCCATGGAAAGGTGAGAATGCCTTTACATTTTCCTTCCATTAATACCATAATGACTGATTTTTGTCTAGGAACTCTGACATATTTTTGAATAATGGAGCACCTCAGCCCTTTAAACATAAACCCCTTCTCCATTTAGAACCTCATTAGAGCCTTCATTCCCACATTCCCTTCTGCCTTCTCATATTCTTTGCCTTCTGCTTCCAATGGATGTGTCTCTATTCAACGCCCTCCCATATGACATGATAAATCTGGTAATGATTCATGTTGTGTTCGACTGGGTTCTTCGTCGCTACGTGAGCGGAAGAGCGACCGAGTGGGCTCGACAGTGGCTCACTGAAGCTTCTGCAATAGGTCACACACCGTCGACCTATGTGTTGGCTGTTTTTGCAATCTGCGAAGGTGATATTCAAAGAGGCATGAATGTGATCACAACCATGAAGAGAACCGACAAGCAGGGCCTCCGTCTAGCTCGGGAACGCGTCAAAAGAGGTCTGAGATACGCTTGGGGTTGGAGACACTACCTCAGGTACTTCTTAGAAGCAGCAGTTAGGCCTAGGCCGATCTGCTGCAATCCGCATGCTGGCCTCAATAACTGGGTGAGGTACGATCCCTGGGCACCCCTTGATCCGGCGGACATCACCTGTGATGCATGCACTTGCGATCAGGAACTGCTTCATGTCCTCGGTGAACGAACGATCTAATAGTATTAGTTGTTTGTTCTTCAGTATGTATTTTTGTATCACAAGTTTGTTTCTATTCTAATGAACTTGTGTTTGCCATTTTGGCACATTTAATTACTGAATAGCTTTTCTTGTTTTGATATCTTGTCCCTTACATTTTATTTTTTCATCCTAAGAGCCAATATCGTATCAGCAAAGTCATTTACTTTTTGTATAGTGCGTGGTCATAGCGATCTCGTCACCGTCACGTTTCATGGTGATTTATTAGTAACAGAACACCAAGCGAAATCGCAACTAATTAGCGCCTGTTTACGTGGTCCTAACGATATCGCAACATGTCGTATTCAGTCAACAGAGCCTAGCTAGAGAATCTGTAGCGATATCACAGCGTACTTTCTCTACCCTTGCGAATTCGTAACAACAAAGATTGACACAATAAAAATACAACATTGACGCGGCTTGATGCGAGTTCGCTACATCATAAGATCGATCAAAAAACGGTTTTTGGGTTTGGGTCTATATTGGGCGTATAAGTGTTGGGCATTAGCCTGTGTAAGTATCGGGCCTTAGCCTATGTAAGTATTGGGCCTCAGCCTTGGTGTTTCATGTTCAGTTTGCGCTGGTCGGCGACTTATCGGACCCTTGTAAAATGTAACCGTATATAAACTGAAAAATCACCTTCTAATCAGCCGATGTAGGAAAAGTGTTGGTGAGCTGTATTACGTGTTCGCTACTGCACATGATCACATAGAACAACAAAACTTATGAATGGCATAGTAGCGACCTCGCTAGGTTAATATGAATAAAATTAGTTGCGATCTTGCTAGTAGTACTGTTGAGAAATAATTCAATATGAATTAAATTAGTTGCGATATCGCTAGTATTACTGCTGAGAATTAAACCCTAGCAGCATGTTACACGGCGAAATCATTTACTTTTGAGTAGCCAGCGAACTCAATCAACATCACATGCACTGTACATTCTCAACTCTCATACACGACCTATACAGTAGCGAAACCGCAACATCACTCGCCACATCCTAGCGACCAGGTTACGATACGTTGCATATTCTCGCCTGCTTAATTAGGGTTTAGGCAACCTTACAAGATCGCAACGGTCAAAGTACATACTAACGAGCTAAGCTATGATTTCGCTACATAGACGTTTAACTTACCACAAATGTTACGAGTTCGTAACAATCCTCTCCATTTAAGGCGGATCCTTTCTTTCCGCCTTAAATTTGAACACTTTTACGTCAGAACTGATTTCCGCCTTCAACAACGTCTATCCGTCTTAAATTTCATTTTTCCCCTAACCTACGATACTAGCGAGTTCGCAACGTTCAAGCAAGGCGGAAAAAAACGCGAACGCCTCAAACGCCTTAAATATGTGTCTTGCACCAACCCCTTTGTAGTAGTGAGAGCCTGAATTGGAAACTGGCGGCCATGAATAGATTCCTATCCCGAGTCGCAGAGAAGTCACTCCCATTCCTGAGGATCCTCAAAGGCAGCATCGGGCCGAAAGGAGCAATCGAATGGGGCCAAGCCGAGGATGAAGCGTTCCTCAAGTTGAAAGATCACTTGAAGGACCTCCCAGCCATGTCCCCACCCGAACAAGGTGAGACGCTATACTTGTACCTTGCTGCCGGGATGGAAGTTGTCAGTGGAGCACTGGTCAGGGAGGTGAGCAAGATCGAACGTCCGGTCTATTATGTCAGCCGAATGCTTCAGGGGGCCGAGTTGAGATATAGTGCCCAGGAGAAGTTGGCCATGGCACTAGTCCATGCGGCGAGACGCCTCAGGTCATACTTCCAAGCACACCCATCGTGGTTCTGACAAACGAGCCACTCAAAGCGATTTTGACAAGGCCAGAAATGTCGGAAAGGTTGGCCAAGTGGGCAGTAGAGCTAGGCGAGCACGCCATCGAGTTCGCTCCAAGAAAAGCTATCAAAGGGCAAATAATGGCCGATTTCCTGGCAGAATTGCCATCCAGGATCAAGGCAGGATATGAGGTCACCATCAATGCGCAAAGCGAGCCAGCCGATAAAAAACCACGACGCGTCGACAGGACGGAATGGTGGAAGCTGCATGTGGATGGCGCATCCGGTGTGGAAGGATCGGGAGCCGGGTTGATATTGACGGACCCCGATGGCATGGAGACGACGTACGCGTTGAGATTCCAGTTCCCAGCCACGAATAACGGAGCCCGAATATGAAGCATTGATTGCAGGCATGGAGATAGCAAAAACGTTGGGAGCGACCAAGCTGGACGCATATGGGGACTCGGCCTTGGTGGCAAACCAGTTCAACGGGTCATACGCAGCCAAGGAGCCATCCATGCAGAAGTACTTAGCAAAAGTGAAGAGTTTGGCCACGCAGTTCAAAGGATTTGAGGTGACTCGAGTCCCCAGATCCGAGAACACGAGAGCAGCGGCCCCAATCAATCCACCCTGGTGCCAGCTGTCTCTTCGCATCCCCAAACTCAACGAGGGTGGCATGATGCACTTTCTGCTCAGCCTCACGTGCCAAGCACAAAGCGCTGAAGTCAGAGAGGACAGCGAGGGATGAGCAAGCACCCTGACATTACAAGGTTAAGAAAGTTAAAGGAAAAAACATAGCACCAAAGAACGACAACCGGATGAGACTTACATCGAAGACGGATGAGATCAGATTGTCCGTGGCAGTCTTGACCCCATGAAGATTCAGTGACAGATTCTTCACCCAAGCCCTGAAATGATCAATAAGCATCACCTTCTTGAGGTACTCCAGCCGACCGACAGGCGAGTTGAGGAAGACGGTGGAAGAGTTGGTTTTACCCTTATCGGTTTGAAAACCACCAGCGTGGGGAGGGGCTCTCCCACCATGTTGTTGGCCAGTCACAACCGGTTGAATGACGTTAGGACCACCTTTCGACTGACCGGACGCTTGGGGCCGGGTTAAGGCATTCTCGCCACCCCCGAGCGCATCACGACCGCCGATCCCCATCTGAAACAGCTGGTCAGGCCTTAGAATCCCTCTTGACGATCCGGTATCCTGATACGGGACGAAGGAACCATCAGCATTGCCATCCTGGCCAGTCTGGAAAGACTGACCATGCGACTGGGTGGATTGATTGGGGCCGCTGTTGTCATCCAACTTCCTACGTTGAGAAGGGCGGTTGAACTTGGACACATCAATGGTCGGACGATGATGAGCCATGGCTGCAGTAGTCATGCGTCAAGAGACAGGTATAGTTGATGCAAAAAATGAAAGATTATAATGATACATATGAAAAATGAACAAAGAGGGTCAAGCCTAGCTACATGCTTTTGTCGGCTTGACCAAGTTTCGCGACAGCCAGCTCAGGGGGCGGGCTAAAGTTTTCAGAATTTTGTCGGACGGGTTCATCATCCCGGACGGCATTGCCACCATCCGGATAACATCATTCTGGATGGCGGAAAGCACACGGCGGTGAGGCAGGCCAGAATCCCGCAACCTCTTATCCAGCTTCAAAACATCCCAATTCTCCGGCCTTTCTTTCAGAGCCTTGATGGCGGCAGCCAAGCGGTTATGAGACACGCTATCTGGAGTACAGCCACGGGTGTCAGGATCACCCACAACCTGATTTGGGCGAGAGGCGGCGGGACCATACACCACATCTTCATCAACGAACATGAATTTCACTTTCCAGTCCCTCGTCTTGGGCATGCCGGTCAGGATGTGCAGGTCAGCCTTGGGGCGAAACTTGATATGGCCCCAACCATCCTCGTTGTCACCACCACCGGTGTAGAAGAATACTCTGAACAGGGTAACAGAGGGGCCAACCCCGCGAGCACCACACAAGGTCTCAAAGCCAATCATATTCCGCACGGCATTCGGAGTCATCGAGCCCAGAGTCATGTCGAAATAACACATGATAGATTGACAAAAAGGAGTAAGAGGGAACCTGAAGTTGCAGCGGGTCAAGTGCTTGAATAAACGGGAACCTTGCCCGCCGGAGCAGCGTTGATGGTATCCTAGGCTTAGGCCGGACAATGGACTTCGCCATATCAGCAATCTGAAGGCCTTCAGTATCCCGACAGATCTGAATGAACTTAGCAACTTCATCATCGGTGATCTGGCAGAATGCGCCGGAAACATGGACATCCGCCATGCCCGAAATCAGAGAAACACGACAAAGGCACTAGCGAGAAAGCACAAAAAGAGGAAACTAAATGATAAGCACAGAATACCTGAGGGTGGAGAGAGCAAGTGTATGGCGGAAGGAAGATAAAATGAAGAGCAGTTTCAAATTTGAATCGAAAAGGGGGGAGTTATGCGAGCAGTTAAAGCAATAATGGTAGTTGCCAAAAAGTTGCACAGTTACTAAGGATAAACCATCCGCATCCCCGAGGAAAAGTGACGACACGTGGCAGACATGCAGTTAAGTCAGAAAGCCCACTATCGCGCAGATTCCAAAAGTCCAGTTACAGCTCCATGCTCGAACCGTCATCTCGAGTTCGGACTTGGGGGGACTTGTTAGGGTCGGGCATATCACCATCCTGTATGGCTCGTCCCGACCCCTCATCCTGCATGATGATCGGGCCAGACCCGACAGCAGACAGCAGTTTTACCGACCCTGACAGGAGAATCTTACTAGATCACCTAACGGCGTGGTCTGATGTGACCAGGGTCAGCTTTTCAACACTACATATCTCTCTCTATCACACTAGAGAGAGGTAAGTTGACTAAATACAACCAAACACATTCCCACTCTCCGAACATTCTACTGACTTTAGCATCAGAGCGGGAATGGCAACTTGCCGCCCCACCCTGACTGAGAGTTCTTGATTCTTAGCAGGTTCATCCCATCTCATCATCAGGACGGATCATCAGGACGCACATTGCGACTGTAACAGCTGCTGAAGTGGTGGTGGTTGGTGGCGGCTAAAGTGATGGTTTTGTTGGACTGATGGTTGGTATCAGTCGTATTGGTAACTAGTGGTGGCAATGATAATCCATTGTTGATGGGAGTGGCGGCGGTGGTGATCTACGATGACTAAAAAGTTGTATACCGTCGCCCTTTTTAAACTTACGTGAACCAATTTTTCTATTCTGATCTTTTAAGATAATATTTTGATCATGTTTTATTAAATGTTATATTAAATATTAAACAATATTTTAATCAAAAATATGATTTAATATATAGCTATAGTTTTATAATATTTTTTAGAAAAGTTGAACTTAATCAAATAGCTAAAAATTGTATTAATTTACACCTTAATTAGCATTTGGAGTTGTACTTTTACATCATCACTAACTAATAGTTAACAAATGTGATGTATACTGTCCAACCTTGTGAAGACTTGCTATCTTCCGGTGGTCAAGAGGCCATCGAGCGCAATGGGTAGTCGGTTGAAATTTAGGTAGAGAGTATTTGTTATAATAGAACCGAGTTTTCTGTTTTGACTATGAGAAAGTGGGATGGTGAATTCTAACGAGCTCTAGAATGTTGTACTTGGTGTTGTCTATACGCGGCAGAAGGAGGAAAGTCTGGTTTTAGCTATGTTGTGACCGACATCGATACAGAGATGACTTAGTGTAATATTTTTAAACTCATCTCTGATATCTCACTTTGCTTCCGATATTAGATCGGAATATAACTTTCGGGCAACAAATTGCCACAGTTACGCCAAAAGGGTTTCATGTGTAACATTGGGTTTCAAACCTGATCATATAATTCTATTGCTTTTATTAGGATTGAGGAGTTGTGAATAATTCTCCCGCCCATTTGAATGGTTTTAATTAAAAAAAACAAATGTGATGTACCTAACCCTTGAAAATCCTCTAATAACGATAATTCAAGCGTCGGTAATTCAGAAAAATATCCATGCGTCTCTTTCTCCCGTTTTAAAGAATGTTTAACCACACTTAACACGTGGTAAGTGCTTGTTCAGCATAAAATTATTAGCATTAAACAATTATTAGGACCAAAATCGTGTTTCCCTTCGATAGTGTCTACGTTGGACTACTCGTTATCGAATACGTGGGGTTGGGTGTTAATCGATAAGTGTTAGATATTTCATGAAGTTGTTTTCAAAAAACATATACACACACAGCTATATATATTTCATGAAGTTTCGGTATTTTTGGTGAATTTGGTTAATCTGGTATGGAGAACAGAGAGACGTTGTGTATCATCATCCATCAATTACTGATAATGTTTTCGAAACTCTAGTATAAACTAGAGAAAAAGTACAAGAACATTAGTTTCACCAGAAGTTTGTGATCCTTCTTCTTTCAGAAAATATAAAATGATATGATCTATAAGAATACACACATCAGCATTTTTTTTCTTAAAATGTGAATTTATAACAATATTTATCTATTAACTTAATGTTAAATAAGGTTCTTACATTTTGATCTTAAGATATATTATTTTATAATAATTACTTTTGATAAATAACCTGGCAATTTACGATATATATTGACAATTTCATAATCTTTTGAAATTTGTCACTATATTTTTGTTAATTATCTTAAAGAGTTTTTCATTAAACACAATTCATCCTCATCTTTATAAGTTTGTTCATAATATTTACTTAAAAAAGATTAAATATATCGTGCAACGCACGATGATATTTAGCTAGTATATTCAATATTTATTCAAAAATAAATAAATGTGGTTTCTACAAATAAGGGTATATCAGGTATTTTAAATATAAATACGTTATGCAAAAGTATTGTTACATTACACCTATCAATTCGCTTAGTTAGGGCATTTTCACATTTGTTCAAATAAGTTATAACTTATAGAATTTATATTAATATTCACTAGGTTGGTTTCGCCTTGCGATGCACGGCGTTCTTAATCACCAACTTTTATTACGAATTAATAATAATACGTAGATTATTTTAATTTTAACTAAATTATATGGTGATGGAATGAGTCTTAAAATATTATGACTTGTGCCATAGTGTAAGTTGCGCGAAAATTGAAAGAATGTATTGAAAATTCTGAAACATTTATCCCCAAATTAGATTCTTCTATCTACCCGCACATATCATTTGTGGACAAAGAAAGGTGGATGTTTCATGTAATATAAGACTCGTTTGACATGAGACGTCTCTTTGATCGAGAATATAATTATGACTTGTATAAATATAAAACCATAATAATAAATTAAAAATAAAAATTTGAGATAATGAAAATAACAAAATAAACTATAAAAACTTTATTTCATCCTTAACCGGCGAATAAGAAATTGTATTAATAGAGGTTGTATTAATTAAGGATATGTGATGTATCTAATAAACATATTTTTATAAAGATTTATGAAATTGTATAATGATATAATGAAATGGGCTAAATTTCTCTGGAATCTTCCTAGATCATACAGGACATCCCCTAATTGGAAAATAATTAAAGAGGTAGATGTTGTTGCACGGAAACTTACTAGAGTCATACATGGGGAGGGTAATAGTAGCTTTTGGGACTTTAACTGGACTCCTTTTGGTGCTATTTCTGATATTTGCAATCCTGTCATGACTGTCATCCCAAATGACAGTTCTATCAAAGAGTTTTGGAACAACAAATTCATTTATATGCCTCAGTTAGCTCAACGACTGCCACCTTCTCTATCTCATTATATATAGGTTTCCACTTGCTTTCAAGAGAGGAAGGACAGATTAATCTGGATACCAGATGAAAAAGGAGCCTTCACCTTTAAGTCTGCATACAAGGCTATTGCTCCTGTCAGAGGTTCATCAGACACCTTATCACATGGAATCCTAGGTTGCAAAAAAAGGTTAGTATTTTTATGTGGAAAATGGTCAACGGTTTTCTTCCTTTTCCAGATATCCTCATGAAAATGGGCTTTCACCTTCCATCCAAATGCTATGCATGTAACAGCCTGGACTCATTAGAACACTGCTTTAATGATTGCTATATTGTCAAATCTTTATGGAATCATTTCCACTAAATGGTTGGCACTGCACCTATTTCTGTTGATAGTCTTTGGGATAGAATTTCCTTTTATCTCTCATCACATGGCAAAACAAAACTCCATAATGCTCTTTTAACTTGATACCTTCTATGATTTGCTGGATGATTTGGAAATATAGATGTTCATTCATATATGAGGATTTTATACCAAATGTTGAAGCCCTTAAAAAGGCTATATCAGACCTTGTTTTCCTCACTTTTTATGCTAAGCCAATCATGTCCAATTCAGCTTTTGATTTGGAACTGTCCTCCTTGGGGTTTCTACCATTGCATGCTATACCCCCTCAGCCATGCATTACTCCAATTGTTTGGAACCCCCTATATATGGTATCAAATTGAATGTTGATGCTTCCTGGCATCAAACAAATACTGCAGGCATCTCAATTATTTTTAGAAACTCCACTGGTGATGTAATTCATGTATACTGCTATTATACCAGTGCTTTCTCTCCTTTAGAAGCAGAAATACTGGCAAGTAAAGTTGCTAATTGCATTGCTACTGACCTTCAGTGTCAGACTACTATTGAAACTAATTGCCAGTTGGCAGTTAAGGCCATTCACCATCCATACTCTGCTCCTTGGAAATTATATGATATAGTCTCTAGGATCAAACTTGGCCTCAATACTGTGCTAGTTCATATAGGCAAGCCAATCTAGTTGCTGATGCATTGGTTAGGATGACCTATACAATTGGTTGTGATTCTGATTACTCTTTTGCACAACTATCTAACAGAATCAAAGGATTAATCTTGTTGGATAAACAGGGAACACCATCCCTCAGAACAACTCCTTGATTACAGGTGCTTCTGACTGTTTGCTCTTGTACCTCAGATATGCAGAATCCACATGGACAAGTCCTACTCAACTAGCAGCATACTGCTTCAACACGGGACATTTCAAATCAAGATTATTAACTCAGATGGGTTTTTGTATATGGCTTTGAAACAGCTCAGGTCCAACAGGGGTGCCGCTTTGTGTTTTGTTCTACAATTCACTAATAGGCTTCCTTCGTTTGGATATGTTTTTTGGTTTCTAAAGCCTCTTGTAAAAATTGACTAGTGGTTAGTCTCTCCTAGTTTAATATTTTTTTGGAAGCATATGCTATGCTTCAGGGCTACACAGCTCTATCATCCTTAAAGGATGTGTATAAACTATGCCTTTGTGGGTTTTTTTTTGGTCAGGGGTGCCATTAACAAATCCCCACCACCTAACACGTGGTTTTTAATTCAAAAAAAAAATAGTGGTAGAGATTAGAAGACCATGGGATACTAAAGTTGAATGAAACTAAATGGATTATAATTACAAATTTACCAAATCAATTGAAAATCAGAGAAAATCAGGAAACTTTCACAAAAATAGGTCTTAAATAATAAGAATGAAACATGTTTTTTTAAAATCATTAAACCATCCCATGGGATGGGGGGAATTTTATTTGGCTCCCCTAACCATAAAAAAGACCAAAATATTAATTTTGGTAGTAGTTAATATGCCTCTCTCACTACATGAAGTGAGAGACAAAAGAATAAAGACATAATCGGCACACATATGTGGCCTTGGAGCTTAGCAAGCTACCAAAAGAATAGGTAATCCTATCTAAATGAAACAAAAATGTGGATATTGAGGTATGCTTAGTCCAGAGTGAAAATCCAGAGCCTATTAGCGAATTGTAAAAACAAAACACAAGGCGGCACTGAAAAGTCAAAACTGTGAGAAGCATTTTCCACAGAGGGATAATAAGGTGAAAACTGAACTGTGAGGTTGAGCATCACCAAAAAGTGACTAGAAATTCCCAGCCATTTCCAATCAGAGTGAGGCCCTTGAAGTGAGGCCCTTGAAGACCTGAGTAGCAATTTCCAGCAAAAGTGATAAATCTGCAAAAAGGTAAAGCAACTCATGAGCGTAGCAGCTGATCTATGGTGGGTGAAACCTCAAAGAAGGGAGATCCTGTTTATCTAAATATAGGAGGCCTCTAGACACAGCAGGTAGGAGAAACACAGATGAAAATTGATCAGTTATTTTATGGTCACATGCATACTTTGCAATTGAGTATGCTACTTGATTAGCCTCCCTAGGTACATAAGAAAGTGTAATATCATGAAGTTTATGGTGTATATCATCAACCAAATTAAGTACATTCCATTGAGCAGACTGAGAATTCAGAATCATTTTAATAGCTTGTGCACAATCTGACTCAATAGTAAACTCCTGATCATAAGAAACACAAACTGAAATTGCAAAACCTATAGCTAGGATTTCAGCATGAAGTGGGGAAAGGTCATGAGTATATACGCATTTAGCAAAGACAAAATTTCCATGCTCATTTCTGATTATAATGGCCAGACCAGTATCACTAGCTAATTTCCTCCAGGATGCATCTACATTGCATTTCAAACCAATATAAGGTCTACCCCATGAGACAGTAGAGATATTAGGCTTATGTGGTTTTAGATATTTAGGAAAATACCCATTAGATGCAAGTTCTATATCATAAGGAGAGGAAATAAAAAATGGCTTAGCAGCAAAAGATATGTAGACTAGTGATTTTGCTTCCTGTAAGATGAATTGAGGATCTGGAGCAATTCCATCAAATATGAATCTATTTCTAGATTTCCATAGACTCCAACAGGTAAAAAGGACTATGTTATGGATAAGAATAGAATGAATTTTTGAAAGTCCTTGCTTAGAGAGGTAATAACTCATTCTGTTCCAGATAGACCCAAAATTGAGGGTTCTTATGTTTGTAAAATTGTTAATACCTCTCCAAACCTGAGATGCAATGTTGCAGTTGTTAAAAAAAATGGTCCAGTGAGTCCTCATGGTCACAGAAACATCATTTAGAAGCAATGTTGAAACCATAAAACCTAAGCACATTATCAAAAGGAAGGGCTGAGTTCATTACCTTCCACATGAAAATGGAATTTTTTTTCTGAGCCCTAGGATTCCGTATACTCTTTAAAGATCTGGAAGTGCTCCTTTATTGTCTAAGCAGGCTGTATGCCGATTTAAATGTGAAATTTCCTTGAGGATCAGGTCTCCATATAAAGAATGAAACATGTAGAACAAAACAAGTAAAATATCTTAAATAAAAATAACAAAAGAAAAATAAATTATGGTATGATTGGGAAAAATATTCTAAATAAATACAATTATAACTAAAATGATAAAATAACCTTCTACGAAATACACAATTAAATACACTATGAAATATTATATTCTTAGGCCATGGTGATATGGGCCAAAGCCAATGTCTAGACTCCGGCCTTGGCAGTGGTCCGGTCCATGAGTGACGCCAGCTAGAATGGCGTTACCCGGGGACACAAAGGACATGAATATGCACTGTCTCCAGATAAGGACAAACAGGCAGGACAAGTGTCTCTGGGTTAGACTCTCACCACCTCACAACTATAAATACTGCTTTGGACTTGTGGAGAAAGGTATGTTCTATCAGACTAAAAATCTCTCAATATATCCTTATTCTCTCTCCCATTCAAAGGCCCCTCTTTCATCATCACGCCGGAGTAGCTATCCTCGGGATACTCCGGGGCGTTGTTTTGTAGGCCTATTAGGTGAGAGCGCGCGGACCACGGACGTGATCTTCTCCAGACCGGTGGCACCTGCTGTACTCCGGACCGGGACTGGAAGCTGGTAGCATGGACGACCTAGGAAGAACCCCTTCCGCCCAACAATGAAACGTATAGGGACCAAAGACCAGAAGAGTTACCGCGGTAGTCTGGGCCAAGAAGCTAGCTGCAGAGAAGGAACGAGCTCTCCGAGCCAAGGATGCAGCAGCGGAGGCAAAAGCTGCAGCTGAGGAACATCGACGGCAGCGTTTGGCGACGGAGAAGGCGAAAGGGAATAAGACAACTCTGGAACGGACGTTGGCTGAGATGCAGCGTGAGAACAGAGAGCGGTTGCGAGCTGCTAAGGAAGCGGAGAATCAACAGCAGTTTGGTGATCGTGAGGAGTCGGACGGAGACACGGATGATCTTGAAGTAACAGAGGATCTAGGAAATCCGGAACAATATGACATGGAGGAAGATGATACTCAGAGTCGGTCGGAGAAGGATCGGGTGGCGCAAAGGGTTGGTCCTGAGGAGCGTGATTACCACGACTCATGAGCCGAAAGAAGCATCCTGAGGACGAACATGGCAGAGTACCAGGAGTTCCAGGCGTCGAAGGCCTCTCGCCAAACCCCGGTTGGAACAGAGATGCCTCCTCTGGGACGACCACAGGTGTACGTTGACCTGGAGAACGATATAGGTCGGACCAGGCAGGAGCAAGGGCCATATAACCCACCGCCCAGAAATCCAAACCCACCTCCGATCCAGCCACAAACCAACCAGCAGAAGATAGTCGGCCTGAATCCGGAAGCACTGCCGTTTTGGGGAGGACAACCCCAACAGACTATGTACGGAATGACAGCTCCCGGGGGACAACCTCAGCAGATGATGTTTGGAATGCCGGCTCCCGGGGCGAGATTCCCGGGTGGGTTTGGATTTCAGACGCCTTTTTGTCCGGACTCCACTGAAGATCGCCTGAACTGCCTCATCGGTCGGAATGGAGTTAGACCTTAGTCGCCTTGGGTTCCGGAGGTGTTAAACTTTAAGTGGCCCGCCGGAACCAAGGCTCCGGATGGGCTCCCAACCTACAATGGGGAAGGGGTCTCGGAGGAGTTTATCCACACATATTCAAGTATAATGTATGCAAGGGACATTCCGGAGGAACTGCAATGTAAGATGTTGCCCTCGTATCTAAGGGGGAACTTCTTGGCCTGGTTCAAGGGTCTTCCAAACGGAACTCTCCAGTCCTTTTGGGATTTTGCCACCACTTTGGTACGGCGCTATTCAGCTATGAAACACACGTTCGTAAACCTGGCCACGGTCTTAGCAATGAGATAGTTGGAGACGGAGACGACTTCGGAGTTCTACCTCCGGTACATAGCAGCGTCGATAAAGGTTGTGGATAGACACTTGCAGGAGAAGGCCATCATCCACAACTTTGTGAATGGGTTAAGGGACAATGCTTTCTATATTGAGCTCATGAAGAACATGCCAACATCGTACTGTCACCTCCAGTTGGTGGTAGAGATGCATTGCACGGTGCACGATGCTAACCATGTCCGAATGACCACGGTGGGATTCTTTGTGCAGAGGACTCTCACGGCAACAGGAGCTCAGACCCCGACTGTCCGGCCTCCGGTCCAGCAGGGGCAGAGGAAGGGGGGAATGGGTGTGGCCCGGTCCCCCTCAACATTTTTTTTTCTAATTACAGGGGTTAGTTAAATTTTAAATTTGTTTTGTTAGGGTAAATTGTTATATGTGACCTCTCTTATAACTTTTTTTTTTACTTTTTTACTACTGAAAATATAGAATGATGAGTTATAAAAGGAAAATGAGACCATAATTAATATAATATTATGTAATTACAATCAAATACAATTAGAATATGATTATTTTAAATCTTCTTAAATATAGGAATAATATAGTTAAATTGTATATTTCTTTTCTTTAAATCTCGATTGATTACAATTTCTTGTTAATTGTAATCATATATCAATCCAATATAGGAATAGATTTATTTACTTTACTTTTTTGAACAAATAAGGTAGTTTAATTTCATTATATTTTATAAGGCAATATTATATAAAAAAATTGATTGGCAATATTATAATTTGAGTCAAATTATGAGTAGCCTTTTATCAATTCTAAAAATATATATAGATGTTATGAACTATATTTTCAAATTTCAAAAAAAAATTCTATTTAAAAGTAAGAAAATCAACAAAAGATACTTGATTAATTCTCACGTTTTTTCCCTATACCTTTTTATATTTCAGTTAGTTTGAATTCATTAATAGGATCTCAAGTTTGAATTCATCAATAGACTTTCGGAGAGTAATGTGCGACTTAAAAAATATAGTGGTTCATATAATGATGTTAAATTCATCAATTTTATATATTGATGTTATATATACCGATATTTGTCTTTAATGTTATATTTTTTTGACATTTCAATGAATTATTGTATTTTATATTATTTTAATAGTTAATTCAAAATTTAAAGTTCCGGCCCTCCTCATATATAATTCCTAGCTCCGCCCCTGCGGTCCGGAATGATCAAGTCAGACGCGTACCAGCTCCGGAGGTGGTGGCTCAAGCTCCGGCTGTGGCTGCACGGCCTGCCTATACCCCTCTCTCCAAAACCCGTACGGAGATCCTTGCGGTCCACCGAGGTCTGTTCACAGATCCGCAGCCTATAGTCGGAGTACCAGCAGCAGCGAATGCGGACATGGTCACACCACTGAGGGGTGCAGGGCGCTTCACTTGGACATAGAAAGATTGATTGGCACGAGCCAGTTGAGGGATTGTGTAGCCGGCGACGTGCGCCAAGCAGCAGCTCCGGCCCCCGCAGCCGGACAAGGAAGGAAGAGAACCCGAAGGAACAACCGTCCCCGGGGCGGAAACCAAGCTAATCCAGCCAATCCAACTCCGCGACAAGCCGCGCCGGCACAGGCCCCGGCACCTCCCCGGATGATTAACGTGATAAACGGCATAGTTGGAGACGGGCTAAACTCCATGACAGCAATCAAGGCTAAAAGTAGGTACGTGCCTCCGGGCATGATACATCAGAAGAGGTTTAAGGCGAGCGAGACCATCACCTTTTCGGACGAAGACCCGGTACCTCCCTAGATTCCTCACTCCAACCCGATGGTGGTCATAGCAGAAGTGGAAGGTGTCCTGATCAAACGAGTATTGTTGATGATGGGAGCATCGTGGAGATAATGTTTGCAGGATGTTTTGACCAATTAGGAATTGGCCGACAGAACCTGAGGCCGTGTCACTCACCCTTATCAGGGTTCACCGGGCGGACCGTCCACCCACTCGGCGTCATCTCTTTGAAGGTAACACACAGATTTCCAAGACACGGCAAAGCGGAAAACAGTGGAATGCAATTTCGCCGTGATCGATGCCGCTTCCCCCTACAACATGATCATTGGAAGACCATGGTTGTCCCAGGCACGAGCTATCAGCTCCCCATACCATTTGATCATGAAGTTCCCCACGGAGAAAGGCATCGCATCGGTCCGGGGGCATCAACAGACCGCCCGGAGTTGCATGTTGACGGCCATCAAGGACGCGCGATCCAGAGAAAGCTAGTTGAAGCTGACCTAGCCAGAGAAAGGGGAGGCCAGTACAAGCTTGGTCGGAGCAATTCACGGAGAGCCAGCATCGTATGAAGTGGAGGACATGATGGTAGGCCGGAAAGACATAGTAAGAGTGGGCAAGAACCTCCTGGAGGATGTGAAAGCGGGTCTCCGTGACTTGATGGCAGAATATGATGATGTCTTCTCGTGGGGGACGGAGGACTTGACGGGCATTCCGGAGGAGATCTCCGTCCACAAACTCAACATCTTCCTGGAGTTGAAACCCATACGTTAGAAGAAAAGACCTCTTGCTCCGAAGCGGGTGGTGGAAGTCCGAGCGGAGGTAAGAAGGTTGTTGGACGCTAGGATCGTGGAGGAAATATCCTACCCGGTGTGGATAGCAAACCCAGTTTTGGTAAAAAAGCACGATGGCTCGTGGAGAATGTGCATTGATTTCACAGATCTGAACAAATGCTGCCCCAAAGACAGCTACCCACTTCCATCCATTGATCAGTTGGTCGAGGCTATTACTGGTTACCAAGTGTTGGCATTTTTCGACGCGCACAGAAGGGTATCACCAGATCACAATGGCCAAGGATGACCGTCCCAAGAAAACTTTTATCACTGACTTTGGTACTTTTTGTTACAGGAAAATGCGTTTTGGATTGAAGAATGCAGGGGCAACGTACCAGAGGATGACAGATAGGCTCTTCTGGAACCAAATGGGACGGAAACTGGAGGTTTATGTTGATGACATGGTGGTAAAGAGTCGGAAATATGAGTCTTTCCTGTCAGATCTCCGGGAGATGTTCAATGTGCTCTGAACGGAAAACCTGAAGCTCAGTCCCGGAAAGGCACCACTGGGGTCGGAGCAGGGAAGTTCCTCGGCTTCATGGTGTCAGCTCGAAGGATTGACGTGAATCTGAAAAAGATATCAGCGCTCATGGATATGCCGCCTCTTAAAGGGGTGAAGGACGTACATAAGTTGACCGGATCGCTGGCAGCGCTGAGCCGATTCCTCGCTCGGGGGGTGGAGAAACAGCTGCCATTCTTCAACATACTCCGGAAGGCCAAACCGTTCGAGTGGACAGAGGCATGTGATCAGGCGTTTACAGATTTAAAGACCCACCTAGCAAGCCTTCCTACTCTGTCCAAACCGGTGCCCGTAGAGGAACTTTCTTGTACATAGCTGCGACCGAGCATGCTATCAGCCCCGCCCTGGTCCGGGAGGATGGTAAGGTTCAACGTCCGGTATACTTTGTAATCAGGGCGCTCCAAGGCCCGGAGACGAGATATACCTCCCTAGAAAGACTTATATTGGCTCTAGTTCACGTCTCCCGATGCCTCTGACCGTACTTTCAAGGGCACCCGATCACGGTCCTGACAAACCACTCACTAAGACAAATCATGCTCAAACCGGAAGTTTCGGGCAGAATAATGAAGTGGACGGTGGAGCTTAGGGAGCATGAAATCAAGTATCATCCCCGGAAGGCCATCAAGGGACAAGCATTGGCTGATTTCTTGGTGGACATGACCGAGCCGACAGGAGACCCGTCCGGGTCGGAACCACCCTCTGATAGATGGAAGTTGCATGTGGATGGACACGCCAATGGCGGCGGGGCAGGAGTGCTGCTCACCTGTTCAAAGGGTTTGGAGCATAGATATGCCATCCAGTTCATTTTTAAAGCCACCAACAACGAAGCGGAATACGAAGCACTTTTGGCCGTACTTAGACTGGCATTGGAGGTATGGGCCAAAGATGTAGAGGTTTATAGTGATTCTCATATAGTGGTTCAACAGGTAAACGGAGAATATGAGGCGAAGGAACGGAGCCTCCAAAGATACCTGGAGGCTGTCAAGCCGCTACTGACAAAATTCCATAGCATATAACCGTGACGCAGATCCCTCGGGAGGATAACAGCAAAGCGGACGCCTTGAGCAACCTCACTTCATCAGAAATCAAGCCCGATCCGGAGAGCAACTTGATGGTGGAGACGCTACCCGCACGGAGCTACGACACCTCTTAGAGGAAAGACGGGAGCAGGCAGCGCTGCATGAAGCTAAAATAAAGGATGTGTGAAACGTTACCATGACAGACGTATGCGGAAGGAGTCATTCACCCCCGGAGATTGGGTGATGCGGAGGAACGACAAGAGTTTGCAGGAGGCCACCGACAACCTAGCACCAAACTGGGAATGACCGTATCAAGTCATAGCTACATTCCCGGGCGGAAGTTACGAGCTGGCAGACAAGTCCGGACGAGCCATTCCCAGAAGGTGGAACATCACCAACCTTCGGAGATTTTACGGGGCTTCATGAATAGGTACACACTCCGGTAGAATATGTAGCTCTGGGTCCTCTTGCTAGGGTTATTCCTAGGGCCCCATTTTGTTTTCTTTACCATGTATCCTGTTCCGACCCTTGGAGGCAAAGAGTATACCCGGGCGGAATCCACTTGGTTTAATGAATGAATGAAGAGTTTGCATTTTCTATACTTATTTATTTACATTACATTTTGTGCATTGATTCCCTCCGTTTCGTTTGAATAAACTAACGAGGGTGAGGGAAGAGAGAACGGACAGTTTGATCAAACACGATAAGATGGAACGCTTGAACAAGCAAAATAAGGGAAAGAAATACAAACATTTGAATAAATGAAATACCTGATAGTCCGGACGGATCGGTATACAAACACAAGGAAAAGGAATACAACTGTGTGAATAAGTCCGGACAGACTGGTATACAAACAAAAGGAAACGGAATACAAACGTGTAAATAAATAAAATGCCTAATAAGTTCGGACGGACTTGTATACAAACAAACAAGCACTAAGGCACTATTTACATCTTGGGCCAATCGATGCCATCCCAGTCAATTAGGGACATGGGTCCCGGAGTAGGGAGCTCCGGTGAGGGCACTGGCGTGGCAACCTCTGGTATACGGATCTCTGGATCTTGAGGGTCCGCGCCAGCCTCGGGAATCTCCACCCTAGCAGGAGTCCGCTCGGAGTATCGGGGTCAAGGTTGTAAAACCATGTCCCGCTTGATTGACCCACCTGGCCTAAGTATGGATAGGGAGGAATTTGAGGAAGTTCTGACGAAGGGCCTTTTGTTCGGGAGAGCCGGACCCAAACATGTCATCCGAATCATAAGCCAACATCTCTTCTTCGGAAACTTTCGCCTTCCCCTTAGAAGAGGACCCTTCACCTCTTGACGGAAAGACGGCCCTAGGGGGATTCCGAGATGGAGAACCAATTCGGACGGGGACCTGAGGGCGCGCTTGTCGACTACCTCCGCAGTGACCGCTTCCGCGATGACCACCTCCGCGGCGACCGCCCCAGAAACCCCGACTGCCCCTACTCCTGCCCCTGCCTCGCATACGGGCCAGTCGATGCCTCGCCAATTCGGCCAATTCCCTGGCGATAAAGGGACGGATAACGGCAGAATCCTCCCGGAGACGCGCGACACGACGAGCGGACTCCTCCGGATCAATGGAGACTTGAATACCAGTATACCTCTCGAAGGTGAAGTCTACTGAGACCTGGCTCGGAATGAGAATGAGTGAGGGAGGAAGATGAGTGCCAGCGTGCATCCATTTCCACCACTCAACCGCTTCATCGAACGCTGGAAGGTAGCGAGACTCTCGGTCGTTCCAACCCATCTTAAACATCTAAACGTTCAATGCACTCACGTCACGAGGAAAGCTGCGATATACGGGCGGAGAAACGAGTCCGAGGCATAGGCCGGTTAGATGATATGACAACTGCAAAGTCATCAGGTTCTCTTGAAGGATCATGTTCTGGCCGGCCAACTCGCGATTCTCTTCCTCCAGCTTCAAGTAATCTCGCAAGTAATTTGTCCTTTTTTCTAGCCACTTCAGCTTATCACAATAGAAAGGAAGCTCGGACCATACCAGATCCAGCTCAGTTTTTAGCTTGGCCTTATAGTCTTCGTGTTCGGCCTGAAGCATGGAAATTGTGGCTTACGCATCAAGGGTCGCGTCGATCCGTTCTCGCGCGAAGGCCCGGCATTGAGTCAGAGTCCCAAACTGGTCGGATATCTCCTGAAGGCGAGCAACCAAGGAAGGAATGTCCGGAAACTCAGCCATAAAGGGTTCCATTCCGGATCGGACGAACAGCTCGTGGGTCCGTTCCCCATCCATCCTCCACCCAGCTAACTCAGCCTCCAGTTCTAGACATCGATGGCACGGAGGGCTCGTCGAATGGGAGCTGTTCGGAGAAGAATACATTCCTCCTTCTCCGGGCCAGAGCACAGGACCTTGGCCTCCGGGCTAAGAACAACCAGAAAATGATAAGGCATAATGAAATAAAGGAATGAGACCAATTGATAGACAAATGAGATATTCATTTCATGAAGAAAGGATTGCATTATCCGGAGGGTTTTCATCCCCATCCGAGTCTTCGCTTCCGCCCTTCGTACACTAAACAGAAGAACATCAAACCTAGCCGAACAGAAGCGATTACAAAAAATTACAAGACAAAAGGAACTAAGGAGTGGTCTCTACATCAGTCTCCTCGATGTCTTCATCACGGCCCCCATCTCTGCCTTTCTTACCCCCGGCCTCTCCTTCTTCATCTTCATCCTGAAGCTCATCTTCGGTGCCCAGAGAAGAGTACATCTTATGGACCTCCATGTACTTGGCCTTGGAGGGAGATTCCGGGGCTGGATTCTTTTGGGGCGGAGCTACCTCTTTGCTTAGATCCACCAGCCCGCGGTTGAATGCACGAACGGCCGCATCGGACACCGGTTTCTGGTCCTCCGCTTCTTAGTCCTCCTCAAACACCTTCAGCACGGAGGGCCCCATCTTCTCAACTCCGCCCCGGTAGAATTGGTCAACGGCATAGTTGTACTGCTCGGCGGTGTCCAGATGGTAAAAGTGTTTGCCGTATTCACCACGATGACTCTCCGGGACCCAACCTTTCATCTTCCGGTAAACCTAATCAATTGAAAATTTTTTGAAAGCAAGGTAGATGTCGGTTAAGTCCCGTTCAAAAGCGAGACTTCGCAGAACCTTGTCGGCAAAGGCCATGCACAGATCTTTCTGGGCGGACGGAGAAGCGACGGCCTCCAACTCTTTTATTTGGGCCTCCGCTTCAGCAAGATTACGGGTCAGGTTCCCGTTTGTCCTTTTCAGCCCACTGATCTTCTGGGATAGCCTCGTGTTTTGGACGTGGTAGGCCTGGTTGATGGACTCAGCAACGCCCGCGAAATATCAGAAACAAGCAAAAATCACAAGTATAAACCGTAGAAGGTGAGGATCTGTTACCCGTCAGGACTGACGACCGCTGCTCTGAGTGGTCTCCTTTTTGTCCTTCCTCTCATCCGGAGTAATTCTCGACCGATTCTTATCTGGATCCACCTTCCTGTCGCTATCCTGCTCTCCAACATAAGAGTGTTGGCTATGGGCTAGCCTCCGAGACGAAGAAGACCCCTTACACTTCTTAAGAGGAGCGGGGTCCTCTTCATCTTCAGATTGCGGACCCGTAATAATTAGGGCCGCCGCCCGATTCGTGCCTGCCACAACATCGCTACCCGGAGCTGGAACAGACTGCTCCATCGCAGTGGCATCAACATCCACCGCCTCCCTCCTCTTCGCCTCCTCAGCTTTCTGAGCCACTTCGCGCTCTCGCTTCCTCTTCCTCTTCTCCGCTTCACCTTCTCCGACCTCTGGATCTTGGCCGTTCCCGAAGGTGGATCAACAACAGCCTCAATCAGAGGGTACACTGTGCACACATATAAAGAAGTAAGAAAATGAGATAGATAAGTAGCGGAAAGCGGAAGTGGTGAAACACTTACGAGCTGGGTCCTGAGCGACGTAGAACCGACATTTAGTGAACACCTCCTTCTCATACGCCATCAAGGGAAACACGTATTGACCTTTCCAGTACTTGGTCAAGTCAAGCTGGTTATGGCTCAGCTTGGCTATGCTGGCTTCCAGATCGGCGAGACGGAGCACTGACTTATCTTCCTTCTTCGCCTTGAAGTCCCACTTGGGGCACGGATAACGCTCCGTGTCAAAAGTAAAGTAGAACTTCTACCAGTTGGAGTAACCGTCATGCCGGCCCTTGCAACAGTCTTTCACCTTCAGCCTCTTCTGAAAAGTGAAGATCCCCTAATCCTTGGTACCCTCCAAGTCGTAGAAGGCCCGGAACAACTCCAGCAACGGCGTGATGTCGCACCGATAGCAGTTTAAGAGAAAGGCCCGGATGACTGCAATACAGTTGGGTTGTAGCTGCGCCGGAGAAATCTTGAAGTGCTTGAAAATAGCAAGGAAGAGGGGAGGCAGAGGGAAGGTAAGACCATAGAGAAAGTGGCTCCGGGGAATAGCAGCCACCTTAGTATGATCCCCGTCGTGAGAGATTAGCCCGGAGTCCATCGAGAGCGGCACTACTATTCTCCGGACTAGGTCCTCCACCTTAGGGTCAATATCCACGGACTGCCCTTCTACTGGATCCCCCTTTTCCGGAACGGGGTTCAAACCCACCTGCATTTCCTTCATCTCCGCCCCGGAAGCATCACCCTCATCATCCGATGAATCTTCTCTACGCTCTCTATCGGGATCTTGATGAACATGATCTTTCTCATGGTTGTTAGTAGCCATAGTCGTTGAGAGTGGGTAAGTATGAAGATGAGAGAGAATATGAAAGAGGAAGGAGTGGAAAACGGGAGAAGAAAACAAGAGAATGAAAAACTTGAAAATGAATGACTAGGACCCCTATTTATAGAAATCCTATGGGCATATGGGGGCCGAGTCCCAAGGCGACATGATTGCTCTCTTGAAAAAGGAGAGCAATTTCTTGATTGACAACACCGCATTTATGAGGCTATCAAGCACGCCTCGTAAATGCGCCTGCAGACACGCGCCCCGAGTGGGGATAAGGCTGAAAGCCAAATGCGTGGTCGAACATGCGCAATCAACAGTTGTCGCAAGAAAAACAGGAACCCGCCTCCGGGCGGATCCCCACGAAAGAGAAAAAGACGTGATCAAAAGGGGCGCGCCCGATAGGAGGGCAGCCGCTAGAAAGTGAGACACGGGATCCCTCCTCCAGATCAGGCACCTCCGGACAGATACCATGTCTCGGGGGGCTAGTGGTGATATGGGCCAAAGCCCATGTCTAGACTCCGGCCCAGGCTGTGGTCCGGTAAATGAGTGACGTCAGCTAGAATGGCGTTACCCTGAGACACAAAGGACATGAACATGGCCCGTCGTCGGATAAGGACAAACAGGCAGGACCACTGCCTCTGGGTTGGACTCTCACCACCTCACACCTATAAATACAGCTTTAGACTTGTGGAGAAAGGTATGTTCTATCAGACTAAAACTTTCTCAGTATATCCTTATTCTCTCTGATATTCAAAGGGCCCTCTTTCATCATCACGCCGGAGTAACTATCCTCGGGATACTCCGAGGCGTTGTTTTGCAGGCCTATTAGGTGAGAGCGCGCAGACCACAGACGTGATCTTCTCCGGACCAGTGGCACCTGCTTTACTCCGGACCAGGACTGGAAGCTGGTAGCATCAGGCCCGGTTCGATGGAGCTTATTTCTTGCAGAACTAAACTGGATTTGTTTTTATAAAAATACTGAACTGAAATGAAAAAATATAAAAATACTGAACTAAAAAAATAATAAATATGTTAAATTGAATTGAATAAATAGAATATAACATACTTAACTGAACTGGAAAAAAATTAAATATATTCATTTGAACTGAATTGAAAAACAGTTGAATATAGTATGAACTATTAAATATATAAAAGGAACTTCATAGACCATTAGGGAAACTAATTACCTTCCTATAAAAAAATTTTAATTATGATTTCAATCATACAAAACTACGGATATATACTTTAATGTCAAATTAAAATTATTTTAAAATATAAGTAGACAGTTAGGCAAACTAATTTTTGTAGCCGATAGATAGGTATTATTAATAGCATCAAAATTATTTATTTTGATTTTGATTCAATATCATATATAAATTAATTACTGCCATAAATATATGTATTGAATATAACATGAAATTCTAAAATGAGACCGTCCATAATTTAGACTATCCTATTTTTAACTAAAAAAGTATGAAACTCCTTACTTGCAAAACACGGAGAGGCTTAGTATCAATTTTTAAAACTTTACTCTACCCTCCTTAAATCGCGAGCGCGCGAGTATATAAGTGAGACCCGCCACATTTGTTTCCAATTTTTGGCTTTCTAGCAAAAATGATGCCATCCACCAAAATCAAACTCGCGACCTCCATGTAGGACGTCCTTAGCACTGCACCAACTACAGTTCATGATTTTATTTCCAAGATATATATATATATATATATATATATATAATTGACGTTAAATAAAACTTTACATTTCAACCTTAAAACCTTGGTATTATCATTTATAACCTTTTAAATTTAAAATCTTTCTACTCTTAAACTGAAACTTCCATATTTAAAACTTAAATATTCTAATTTAAATTAAAAACATCCGTATTTAATCCACAACCAATTAAAAACAAATTTGTATTTTTAATTAAAAACCTTCATGTTTTAATCCATAATCGGTTTAAAAGAAGATTATATTTTAAGTTAAAAACCTCTATATTTTAACTACAACTTATTAAAAAACAAATATTTTTATTTTAATAAAAAACATTTAAATGTACAACATATTAAAAATCAAACATTATACTTTTAATTAACAAACTCCATGTTTGAATCTACAATCTATTAAAAATAAAACATTATACTTTAAATTAACAACCTCTGTGTTTAATGTATATCATTTAAAAAAATCAATCATAGTTTTAATTAAAAACCTCAGTGTTTTAGTGTACAGCGTATTAAAATAGGATTGGGGAATGAATAGTACTGAGACATGAATAGTATTGTCTGTGAACAGTACCGGGAAATGGATAGTGCGCGCGTGAATAGTTTTGGACCGTGAATAGTGCACGCGTGAATAGTAATTTTTTAAATTTTAATTAAGGACCTCCTTGTTTTTATTCAACAATACTTTTACTAATTAGTCATCGGTCTATAATATAGGCAGACTCTCACAAGACTACCTCATATAACATATACCGAAATTCAATTCAATTGAACGGAGTAAAATTACATAATTAACCAAATCTATTAAAAATCAGGAAGTAATTAGGAAAACAGACTAATTGAATAAGAATGATACATGTAGAATGAAAAAAATAGTAAATTAACATAACTAAAGATAGTAAAAGAATAAAATTATGGTATGATTGGGAGAACAATTCCCAATAGATACAACTAAAACTAAAATTACAAAATCATCCACTAATTAAATACTAATTAAATCATAAATAAATACACTACGAAACAATGCATTCTTTTTAAGGTGTCAGTAGGGGAAAAAGTTTAAGATAATAAAACTGAATGCAACTATATTCCATCAAAAAATTGTATTTATTCGTAACTGAAATTAAACTAAACGGAAGTAAAATTTAATATATTTTTCTTCAATATATTTAACCATGTATACCAGCCGTTCATTACCATTTATAATTTTACATGAGTATGCTAATTAGTAGATATACCAAATTTAATTTAATTGAATGGACCAAAATTGCATAATTAAGCAATTCAATTGAAATCTTTTGAAAATCAGGAAATAATGACGAAAATAAGTCTAATTGAATCTTAATAATACATATAGAATCAAACAAAGTAGTAAATTAATATAACTAAAAATAGTTGAATAATAAAATTATGGTATGATTGGGAGAAAAAATTCAAATAAAAACAAATAAAATTAAAATTACAAAATTACCCACAAAAATAAATCCTAATTAAATCCTAATTAAATACACTATGAAATCAAGTATTTTTATTAGGGTTTGAGTAAGGGATAATTAATGGTTGTGGATGATTTAGTTCTCATATTTAATGAAAATAAGTTAATAGCTTTTATAAGTAACCCTATGAATACTTTTTTTATGGAAAATACAAATTTAGTAATATTTGAATCGGTAATATTTTTATGTATGACATACACCTCTCTTTTTTTATAAATATTTCCAAATGCTCTCCCCTCTCTCTACACTTATTTTTCCCCTTTTCACCGACAATCAATATTACTAACTGTTCACCTCTAGTAACGGGTACAAAACGCTATAATGCCGCCGGAACCGCCACCTAACAGCGGCGGCGCCACCCCTAACCTTAGTTATCTACAAGCCCTCACTACAAAACCTGCCCCTTTCGCCACCTCCTCACCATCCAATCCGTCAATTTGCCCCACGCCCGAGTACAAAAGGAAGATTGCTTGCATAATTTCGCCGGAAGAAGTTGCCCTACTGTCTGAACACTACAACAATTCCTTGATTAGCAAGTTCTCCAGGCTCAAACCATCGATGGTATTCCTCAACGAGTCATTCAAGTCTGTGGGCTTCAAAGGCAGGTACCAACTTAGTTCGATAGATTATAAGCATGTCTTGATTAGATTTGATGATCTTGAGGATTTTCAAAGGTGTTGGATGAAATCTATATGGTCATTCAAAGGCTCTCTGATGAAGGTCTTTAAATGGACTCCTAGTTTCTCTCCAGACACTGAAACATCCATCATGCCAATTGGATTACACTACTCAACATTCCTATCTTTTGGTACAACACAGCTATGTTGGAATCTATTGGAAATAGGATAGGTAGATACATCAAAATGGATGCTGCCACAGTCAGTTTAACTAGGCCATCAGCTGTCAAACTTTGTGTAGATATTGACTTACTAACAAAGCTTCACACCTCAGTCACCTTGACAGTCAATATGGAAGGGGAAGTTGGTCAATATGGAAGGGGAAGTTGCAGATTTTGCAATAGAGCATGAACAACTCCCTCTATATTGCAGGCACTGTAAGAAGTTAGGGCATGAGATCAATGAATGTAGGATCCTAACACCTGATTTGAGACCAGTGGTTTGTAGGAACCCTCCAAAGCTCCCCTCCCTACCTCACTTTGTGAATAGTGAGCCTAAACATAAAGCAGTTGCAACAGATGCTGGTCCTTCAGGCACAGACAAGAGAGCATATACCAAGAAAACAGTGGTTCATGTGCAAAAAGTTGGATCTGGAGATAAAGCTGATTTGGGCAAAGAGAAAGAACCTATCATAGATCTAACCCCCCACCCTGCACCACTTCCCTCTTCTCCCACTCTGTCACAACAACTTACTGATACTCCCATCCCATTTCTCCACTCTGAAATGCCAACGCCACTAGAGGTGTTCTCAGACATAGAAAAGGAGGGTTAACAGCTTTCTGAGGTTATTGCACAAAGTTTTGGGAGTGAGATAAGTGCACAAAATGATAGCATGCAAGAACCAATGAACACTCATCATCAGAGGCCTATGGAGAGGATCTCAACACCCTCTCTGCCTTCAATCCCTGAACAAGTCACTTGCAGGCATGTAGAAACTATCTCTAGCGAGGAGCCATGGTGCACTCTAAGAAAACCAAGGAGTTATGCTAAGGATGATATCAATCAGCATGCAGGTAACAATATCAATCTTCCAAATTCTAATGTTGCTTTTTACTCTCAACCTTGACAGGGTAGTAACGGGTTCCTGCCACTACTTATGGAAGAGGCAAAGGGGTTGAAAGGAATACTGCAGCAGAGGAAAATATCACTGACAAACAAACAGTTCAGGATTTGGAACCCCATGATCCTAATGAGGAACAATCCCTCCAGGTTAGTTTTTTATCATATGCTGATGCTGTGGCATCTACTGCTAGTAACTCTCTTACAGAATCTGAGCAAAATGAAGTTCTAACATACTTTGCAAAGATTAAGATAGTAACTAGGACAGCTACTAAAAGCATCAAATCTTGTAAATGATTAGTACAACTATTGGTATTAATGTACTTGTCTGGAATATTAGAGGTATGGAAACATCCGTGTTTAGATTGTCTAGACTAATTTTCAACCATAGGTTAGATGTGCTATGCATTATTGATCCACGACATGACAACTCAGAGTGTGAAACCTACAGGAACAAATTAAACTTTCAAAAATGCATGTTTTCTAGTCAGTGTAACATATGGCTTATGTGGAACCTTCAGGTTGATATTTCCTTAATTTTAGACCATAAACAATTCATTCAAGTACATGTTTCAATAAATACACTAGAAAAAACCACTGATATATTCTTTGTGTATGGATTGAGAACTAGGAAAGAGAGAGAGGATTTGTGGTCTGATCTTAATGCAATACCTATACCAGAAGCTATGTATATAGGTGACTTTAATGCTATGGCTTCCATTAGTGAGTATAAAGGTCACTCCAAGACCAGTCCTAGAAGTATTACGGAGTTCAGTACTTTTATTGATAACATGTCACTCTTTTCCATACATGCAGTAGGCAATTTCTTTACTTGGTCAAATGGTAGGATCAAAGAACAGGGAAGGAGGCTAACTATTGATAGATTGGATAGGGGACTGTGTACTCAGAATTGGAGTTTAAAATTTCCACAGTCCTCTATCCAAGTGCTCAACAAGGACAACTCAGATCACTGTCCCCTACTTCTTAGAATAGGCAGTAATGTACCCTCAGCTCCAAGACCTTTCAGGTTCATAAATACCTGGTTTAAGAGAGAAAATTTCATGGATGTAATCAATCTTCACTGGAATGATCAATCACAAGGTCAAGGATTGTATAAAGTTTTTCTCAAACTAAAAAGTCTCAAACCAGTTTTTAAACAGTGGAACAAAGTGGTTTTGGAAATATAGATGAGAATATAATAAAGGCTGAGGAAAAGCTAAGGCTCCAAGAAATTGCTTTTGAGTCAAATAGCTGAACAGATGAGTTAATTATCAAACCTAAACATGCAAAAGCTCTCCTAAAAAAGGTTTAGAAGGGCAAAAAAATTTCTGGAAACATAACGCTAAAATGAAATGGCTTAAGATGGTGATGAGAATACTAAATATTTTCATAATATTGTTATGGAATAAATATGTAGGTTCAAAATCACCAAAATTAAGAACTCTCAAGGAGTGTGGTTGAATGGTAATGAAGAAATTGAGACAGAAGTTGTAGCTTTCTATCAAGATCTTCTTACAGACTCACCACACACTGATCAGAACCTCTTTTCCTCTCACTTTCTGTCTCAGATACCTTCAATTATCTCCCAGACAGAAAATGATGAACTCACTAAGCCAGTCCCATTTCCTGAACTTAAACTAATAGTTTTTGGACTTAATAAATCAAGCAGTCCAGAGCCTGATGGCTATACTGCTCAATTCTTTATTAAAGCATGGAACATAATTTTCCTAGATTTACTAGAGGTATCAAATCACTTTTTAACTAGATCTCATATACACAGAGGTATTTCTAGCACCTGGATCACTATCATTCCTAAAAAAGAAATACCTATAACCTTTAGTGATTACAGACCGATCAGTCTATCCAATGTGACTAATAAGATTTTTTCTAAAATTCTTATGGAAAGATTGAAAACCATTGATGCCTAAGTTAATTTCACCAAACTAGTCTGCCTTTCTTCAAAATAGAGATATTGCTGATAATGTTATCTATTAAAAGAAATGGTAAGATTCCTGAATAGGAAGACCAGAAATCCAAACTGTATCCTTAAACATGATCTAATGAAAGCTTTTGATAGAGTTAACTGGCAGTCTTGAAAAGAATTCTCCTTAAATTTGGCTTTAGTGACAGATTTGTTGAATGCATTATTGAAAATCTGTCTGATACTTGGTTCTCAATACTTTAAATGGTAAACATGTTGGTTTTTCCCAACAACAAGAGGGATAAAGAAACTGGACCCACTGTCTCCTTTCCTTTTCAATATTTTCACAGAAACTTTTACCAGAAGCCTCTTATATATATTTCAAACTGGTAAAATGCAATATTTCACCCTTTCCAGAAATGACATCCAAATTTCTCATCTAAATTATGCTGATGACACTATTATTTTTCTTAGTGCATCTAGGTAGAACTTAATTAAAATGAAACTTTTCTGGTGAAATTTGAGGAAATCTCGGGTCAGAGGATAAACTTTGAAAAAAGTTATTTTTCTTAAGTCCAAAAGCTACTGAGAATAAGCTAAGACAGGTAAAAAACATAATGGGTATGATACAAGGTAATCTGCCATTCAAATATTTAGGAGTACAAATTTTCAGTGGTAAATCCTTAAATATTCATTCCCAAACAATTGTGGAAATGATTGACAGGAAAACACTTAACTGGAAGGATAAATGGCTTTCAACTGGTGGAAAATTGGTACTCATACAGTCTTGCCTTCAGTCTCTGCCCCAACATATCTGGCACTCATGGAGCCTACAAAACACATGATTAAAAAGATAGAAAAAAGCTTGCAATATTTTTCTAGGGCAGCACAGACAGAGGCCCTAAAAAAGCCTGGAAAAAATGGAGTTGTGTATGTTTTCCAGTATCACAAAATGGTGTTGGGATAAGAGATCTATTTACCCCACTACAAGCCTACTCTTGCAAGCTCTGGTGGAAATACCAGCTAGGAACAGCCCCTTGGACTCATTTTGTGGCAACAATGCCTCCATCACTCAAAAAATCACAGAATTGGAAGAGGATTTGCATAATTAATAATTTTGATGAGTCCAACACAAGGGTGGCCCATTGAGATGGCAAGTGCAACTTCTGGAACTTGAACTGGACTGACAAGGGACCATTGATAGAACTTTTTGAGCGACGGGAATTGGAGCATCTCCAATGCAGCTGCTAACTTTGTTACAAACAAAAATGAATTGCTTCCTTTTCCATCTCAGGTACTACCACATGCTGTCATCAATATTATAATGGAAGTTGAAATAACACCATGGAGACATGAGAAGCTGATATGGAAGTTGACTACTCAAGGAAATTTCACCATAAGTTTGCTTATCAGCAATTGAAAGCACAAAGAGGTAATCTCCTTGTATTGTCCAAAATCTAGAACTCCTCTCTGGAAAAAAAATATTGCCATATTTATGTGGAAACTTCTGAATTGTTTGGTCTCATTTGATGACATACTATGTCAGTTTGGATTTCAATCTACTTCTAAGTGCGTATTCTGCTTACATATTGATTCTTTACATCATTTTTACAATGATTGCAATATTGCAGTACTCTTATGGAAACAAATGCACCAAATCTATGGGTTTTTTTTTCAACTGTTCAAATTTTTGGGATAGACTTGCAACCTGTCGGGCTTTTACAGGGCTTTCTAAATTAAACACCAGACTCAATCATATTGCTCCAATTTTTGTATGTTGAATATTATGGAAAGTTAGAAATAAGCTCTTTTTTGAGAAATGCCCCCCAGACATTGCACAAATGCCTCAGGATCTACACAGTCTCATCTACCTCTCCCTAATTAAAAATCCTATATATCTTTCCAGTGAGGTAGATAAAGAACTGGCCTTACAATGTTGTATCCCCCCAAAGCCAAATATATCCCCCATATACTGGTCTAAACCTAATTTTTGTTTCAAGATCAATGTTGATGCTTCATGGAAATTAGGTAGGGCAGGGATAACTATGATTGTTAGAAATATCAATGGGGATGTCCTATATGCTCAGATTATTTACAGTGATGCTGCTTCACCACTAGAGGCAGAACTGAAAGTAATACTAGCAGGAATCAACTATGCAACAATGTTAGATCTTAACCCTGCTGATATTAAAACTGACTGTTAACAAGCTATAGATATGATACACAATGCTTCAACATGGCATTGGAGGCTTTTTAGTATTCTGAGCCTTATATCTAATGTTATTGACACTTATAAGTTTAGTCACATTTTTAGGGAGGCAAACCAGTCTGCTGATTTCCTATCTAAATTGCGTAACTCAAACATAACCTCTTAGATATATACTTGGAACTCTTTGCCTTTACCTTTTAGAAGTCTTATTATACTTGATGCAGCAGAGATTCATGTGATTAGGATCTCTGGCTCACACAACTGGTACTGCTATTTATTTTTATTCATGTGCAGGAACTGATCTTTAGCAGAACAAAGAGTAGTTTTCAACAGGTCTAATGTAGCACTACATTTCAACTCAACAAAGGCTGGACACTGCAACTCAACTTAGCTGGCAGTGATGGCTAAAACTTAAAGGCTCAACAAGAAACTCCACACTACATAAAACTCTCTGTATATTTGATCATGCCTACTCTATTTTCATGCCTTGGGTCGCCTTGTGTTTTGTCTCGACAATTCACTAATAGACTCGAGGTGGTATAAATAACTAGGCTTTAAGCTTTAGGATTTTTGTGAAGCATTACTATGCTTCTAGGGGCTTTTGTCCCTTGTGCCTATGAAGGTGATGTAAAAAACTTGCCGATATGGAACCTTTTTTGGTCTGGGAAGTCAATATAACCTCCCCATCACATGATGGTTTAAAT
Organism: Sherardia arvensis; assembly: GCA_948330725.1. Classification (NCBI taxonomy): domain Eukaryota; kingdom Viridiplantae; phylum Streptophyta; class Magnoliopsida; order Gentianales; family Rubiaceae; genus Sherardia; species Sherardia arvensis. The sequence goes on along the minus strand of OX415237.1, from coordinate 21,140,707 downwards.
TAAAAAGAAGTATTGTGTATGGCAAATCTAAATTTGGTTTTTAAATATTCAAATTAGTAATGTAGAATAAGTAAAGTTGCTCAAGATAATTATTATCTAATCACTACCTTATAAATTAATCAAAATCAATTACATAATGCTCGTCATAATATAATGTTTAACTCACCAACTAGTAGAGCTGGCAAACTATTACCGAACCCGAAAACCCGACCGATTATACCGAACCCGAACTCGAAATAAGACCCAAATAGTGATACCTGTTTGATGACCTGGACCTGAATTACACCCGATACACCCAAACCCGAACTAAAAGTTTCAGACCTGATAGGACCCGTACCCGAACAGAACCCAAACCCGAATCAGACCCGAACCCGAACCTGAAAAACACCCAAAATCCAAAAACACCCGAACTTGGTCTGAACCCAAACCTGAATAACACCCGATCCAAAAGGTACCTAAATCGATCTTTACCCAATAATTTGGACTTAAATCAAACGATACCCAAATGTTATTTTTATATTTATTTCTTAACTTTTTATTACTACTCTACTAATATAGATTTGTTTACAAATTATTAATATTTAGTATAGCTACCATTCACCAAATAAATTGAAGTGAACTAAACTATATTGAATTGAATTGGTCTACGAATAAGTTGAAGAGAAAAATAATGGTTTATTCATTGTTTCAATTTAATCAAGTTTCATTTCAGTTTGATTAAGTAAATATGTAATATTTAATTTTTTTGGTCATATCATTTTATATAGTTTAATTAAACTCTAAATCTCTCTATTGAGTAAAAGTAACTAAATTTGACACGAATGAAATGTCAACTAATATTGTTTGTGTAAGATAAACTTGTAAATACATATGTAGTAACAACATTACCTATAAAGATGACTTAGGAGTTAAAATACTAAAATTATAATTGATCTAATAGCTATTATATATTTAAATCAAATTAAAAATTTTAGTTTTATCTCATGCTTATTACAATGTTATATGTTATTACTTATTAGCCTCCGTGGATATAAGTTCTCATTATATAGTCTTGAAACATTAAAGAAAAAACTTTTGGGCACAAACTTAATTCTACTATATAATATATGTTTATCAAATGTTTAAGATGAATAAAGTTTATGTTCACTCTAAGTTTATAGTTTAAAATAAAATAAATTTTAATTAAATATTTTTGAACGTGATCCTGAACGAGTATATCCGAATCAAACTCGACTCAATAGAGATTGTAGCCGAATTGTATCCGAAATTGAACCAATTAAACCTAAATCCAATCCAAACCCGAAAGGATGAAACCCAAATCCAAATCAAACCCGATATTTTTTCAAAACAAATGACGAGACCCAAAACCGAAATAATGAAACTCAAATCCGAACCGAACCCGATAATTTTTCAAAAGGCCCGATGGGACCTGAACCCGAAAAAACCCGATCAAGACCCAAATCCGAATAAAAACCATATACCCGAACTATACCGAACCCGTTGGGTGTAACCCAAACCCGACCGATAGACCCGTTTTGCCAGGTCTACCAACTAGAATGATATAGTACACGTTTTTAGTTTCTCGCCTCAATCTTTTCACATCTCTAATATTTTTAGTTTTGTAACCTTTTTCTGCCTACTGGATATTGAGTCTTTATTTGACTTTGTAATAGATAGTAGTTAAACCTCTCTTTAAGAGTTGCATTACCTCCATTCCACCGTAATTAACACAACTAATCACAAATATCATTTGGCGATAATTTTGACCATATATAGTTTTAGTTACGTACATTATTAATAATAAAAATAGATATTTAGAAAATACATATTATGGAGAATCTAATAGTATTTAACACAATGACATTATTATTCAAATATTAATTCAAATTTATTGTCAAATTAGCAACACAAAAAATGATGAATAGAAGTGTGCCAACTAATTAATATGGAACTGAGGGACTATGATGGTTGCTATGGGTATAATATGATGCTACCAGTCTGCTCTGGGTCTTCCTGAACCGTATGGTACTTGGTCCGGGAAGTAATACTATCCAACCCCGCGGTGTCTCTCAACTAATACAAGAAAGACAAAGCCTCCAGAGATACCCCTAGAGTAGTTATTTTGCGTGATGATGAAAGAGGGGTCTTTTATAGATGAGAGAGAATATAGGGGGTGTTTGGCAAAGTGCCTTTTGGGCTAAAAAGTGCTGATTTGACAGTCAAACAGCACTTTTAAGTGTTTGGTGAATGAGTTTGAAAAAGTGCCTTTTGTACTCAATAGGCTAATTTTCAAAAGGCTAAAAAAAGTAGCCTTTTCTACTCAAATGCTCAATTAAATACTTTTTTGCCCTTTCTCCTCTATACTAATTATACAAAAAGATAGAATACATATTGTTGAATTTGGTTTTTGTAGGAAAATTCAAGTGTTCAAAATAATTATGCATCATTCTAATTGTTCAATTAGTATTTTGGGTTGCATTATTAAGATTATATTATGGATGTTTATGTTCATTAGATTTTATTATAATGGCATTGGTTGATTTTTCTTATTTTTCCACTGTAATATCAATAACATTTCATCAAAATTACTCGGAAATATTTTTTTTCCTTACATCCATCAACATGAAACAAGAAAAAGATTTGAAAAAGTCTCTAAAACAAACTTATAATGTATAGTTTTAAAAGAATTTCATGAAAATGTGGATTATATAATAATTTATTTTAATTTATTATAATTCTTATGTTTCATTTGTAATAAAAAAAATAGCAATTGATAATTTATGTACATTTAATAAGTGAACAAGTAGTAAAATATATTCATGTCCATAAACGTCTTTTTGTCCATAAACAGCTATATCTATCAGCTTATTTTACCAAACACATTTATACAATCAGCTAGTCAAATCAGCCAGTCAAATCAGCTAATACAATCAGCTAGTCAAACCAGCTAATGCAATCAGCTAACAGCTAACAGCTAACAGCTAATTCCCAAACACCCCCTATGAGTATGTAGAGAGTGTTTCAGTTTGATAGAACATAATTTCTAACTATTGGATGATGTGGTATGGCAAGAGGGAAAGAGCCAGCCAATAGATGGTCCAAACCTTGTCGCGCATGCCGGGGAGGAGTCATTATCATGTCCTTTCTGTCCCTGGGTAAGACCAACATAGCTGATGTCAGGTGAAGGGCCACTCCTGAACCGGGCCGCTTTTCTGGACTCTTGATGGGATATAGCCCATATCACCACTAGCCCCCGAGACTTGGACCCCGTCCGGTCGGGATCCATCCAAACGAAGGGGGTTCTGGGTCTCAATCAACCACGAATCCGTTGCGCTGGGTGATCATTATCACAGGCGCATGCCACGCATGGTGCATTGCATTTCACAAATCTAGGGTTAATATGCTCTTATATTTTTATTGGGTTTCACTCCTCTTTTCGCAATCCCAAGACATTCCTTCTTCATTTTTCTATACATTCTCCATTATTGTTATCTCCACATTCTCATTTTTGTCTCTTTCATTCTTCTTGTACTCATTGCTCTTATCTTCTTATTTTCCTATCTTCATCTTCTCTCCTTTCATCTTCTCTCTTATCATCTTATATTTACCATGTGCTCCAAGCGCAGAACTTATAGTTACTGAGGAAGATAAAGATCATGAAGAGAATGCTCGTGTCCTTGGCAATCACGACGGTAAGTAGGGGGCAGAGCAAGGGCCACTGTAAAGGGAAAAGGGTTGATGAAGGAAGTTGTTGAAGTTATTTGCACATCCGCCTCTCCCCTGGATCACAACAAATCTGAGGCAACCATGGTGGACGGCACAGTCATTACCGTGGTAAAGAAATTATGCGTCCCGCTAGCTCTTTATACCGAGCTGACTCGCTATGATGGCAAGATGGAGGATGTTGCATGCATTCCCCACACCTTGCTTTGGTATGGGTTGACGTTTCCCCTTCCCAAGTTCTTCTTGGAATTCCTGAAATAATACAACATATCCCCCGGCCAGCTACACCTATAAGTGTTCTGCGTGATGATGGTCTTTCTCTACTTGTGCTCCCAAGTGGAGGTAGAAGGGACCCTGGACCTATTCCGGAGCTTCTATTACCTCGACGGTACTAATCTTCCCGCGGTCTTCACAATCTAGCGATGCACCGGGAAAAGAACATCTGCTCAAGGAGGAATGACATGGTGAAGGCCAGGGACTGGATGCAAAAGTACTTCACCTTTAACGACGCGATCTACCAGGTGCCAAAGTGGAATTCACCGAGGAATGTGGAGAATGAGAATTCTCTTCCCCCCGTGACGTTCCGTCTGGTCGAGGAAGGGCATAAGAAAGTGGGTTCTACATTCGTGGATCTGAGGGATTTATACAAAAATGGATCATATTAGTTTCCCGTCGAAACCTATCCGATTTCGTAAACCTTTACCCGGCCGGTGGAAGAAATCATAATCATGATATGTAAGTTTTGGTGGGGAGGTGATCAAGATTTGAGAGGAAAAATCCAATAGGTCTCTTGGCAAGAGATGACATGATCAAAGCAAAATGGGGGCCTCGGATTTAAAGATTTGAAAGCCACGAATTTAGCATTACTAAGCAAACAGGCATGGCGGCAGCTTATAACCCTGTCATCTCTTTTAGCGCGAATCTTCAAGGATAAGTACTACCCGAACTCGGGGATTCTGCAGGTGAAGGGGAGGAATGCATTAGGAGCTCGGAGTGACATTATCAAGGGAGTTAGCGTGCTCAAATTGGGGTGCAGGAAGCACATTACAGGCGGCAGGAATGTGAGCATCACTCCAGACCCGTGGCTACCGAACGCGAGGGATTCCAAGATTCGAGAACCAGACAGAGTGCTGGGAGGGCTTACAAAAGTCTCAGACATGATAGACGAGGACACGGGCTCATGAATGCGGAATTAATAAGGTTAAGCTTTAGCCGCAAGGACGTATTGGATATCCTGGACATTCAACCGAGGGGACAAACTTGGGGAAACAAGTGGGTGTGGCATCATGGCCCCAATGGGAAATTTAAAGTGAAGTCAATGTACTATTCATTGATGGTGGATTTAAGATTGCCATACTACTTGAACCAGCGTGAAGTAGTGCTCGGAGTTGACGATAGCTTTTGGACGAAATTATGGAGTCTTAGGTTACCAGCAATGGCAAAACACACAGTGTGGAGGCTATGCCTTGACTCTCTTCCTACGGCGGAGAATTTGAGACGCATGACCATGACAGTGGCTCTAAACTGTTAGATCTGCGACGTAGAGGATGGTACTACTCGGCACTTGTTCTTCGATTGTAGCTACGCGACCAGGGTCTGAAGGCTGTTGGGACTAGAGAGCATAATTGCAGCAAGTATGAGGAATCGAGGAGAAGTATGGATCCGAGAGCTGCTGTTGAATAATGATGATAGCATCAGGGGGCTAGTTATAGCGGCGACAGATGCAATTTGGTTTCAACAGAACAACAAACTATTCCAAGATAGATATAAGAACCCGAAACAGAGTGCAGATTCAATTCGAGCATCGCTTGAAAGTTACTCCAAGGCAAACCAATGGCCGAAATAAATATCAGGTGCGCTTGGTCCTGGTAGCATCCTACGACCAGCACCAATGGGAATGCAAATTTTTTTCGATGTTGGTCTAAAGCATGGTGTAGCGGGACTGCGTATCTTAGCCATGGAAGAGGACAGAGCATTCCTACAGGCCGAGGCAAAGTAAATTATAGACATTCATGATGTATTATTCGTCGAAGCATCAGCTCCCTTAGCTGCAGTAAAATTGGCGGGAAAGCTACATTGGAGTAACGCAACAATAATAGGAGACACTCTTAACTTAATCCTGATGATCCATGGTGACCTAGAAATCCATGTAGGCTGGAGTGATTGAAGATATTTAATCCGAATTCGTACAAGCAGGATCAGCATGGCCATTCTGGGTGCCAAGAATAAAAAATACGGATGCACACTTGTTAGCTAATTTTGCGAAATAGTATTTTCGATCGTGTTGAATGGGATTCTGCCCAATAGTTCCTTTTGTCAAACATTGCTGGACGTTTTCCAGCACTTTGAGATGATATAAAATTAATTCCTTTAAAAAAAACGTCTACTCATAGTATCTTGGCATTGTATCATACCATCAACCTCCTTGTGAGCTACAACACACAAACAAACACACATGACGTAGCTGAAACTTATATCAAAAGTAACCAAATGTAATCCAATTAAATCAACCTATTAAGTACTTCAAATACTTAGGTAGAAATCGCCTTCTAAATATATCGATTCAGAGAATATTTAGGCTTTAGATTCAAAACTCATTTCTCGACCATCAGAGAATACTCTCAACAAACTTTTATATCAAATCAAAATCAAAACTCAAAAACTCTTCTATTACAATGACATGATGCTACATTTATAGAGAAACTCTAAACGTAAATAATTTATAAACCAAATTAAAATCCTTTAAAATAAAACGAATATATATATATATATATATATATATATAGAATAAGGGAATAATGTGTATTATTCCTTAATTAACCTATGTCTTCATTCCTTTGGTTATTCTTTCAACTTTCCAACATTTAACCTCCATTTTTGGAATATTCCAATAAATTTAGATTTCAATCCGCATCTTCTAATTTTAGCCTGCAAAATTCAATAAGTATAACTTACCTAATCGCTATGAGTTTCAACTAACCACCACCTTTGATTCTCTCGAAATCGGAACCCAAAATACCAATCACAACCTCTATTGCCTTCCACCGCCGGCTCGTCCACCGCCTTCGGTCGATCTATTCTCAAACGTCGTCGGCGATTTTCGGACTTCAAAAACGCCACCACACAATCTCTGTATCTCAGCTGATTGGTCTTCACCATTTATGCTACTCCAACCACTCCCGAGCACCACCACCGGCGGATGGTCTTCTCCGACACCACCACTCTCATCCAGACCACCACTGCGCGAGAGTTATTTTCGAGACAGATCAATCACAATTATAATGAAATATTCCGTAGATTGGAGGTAGGGTGAATAACATAGTAACTTTAAATGATGTCTTCTTGGCATCCCTGTAATATATTATAAGAGTGTGGTAATAGAAATTTTCGACTGTGGTAATAGAAATAATTGTGTGGTGAATATAAAGCAAACTTACGATGATATTAAGGTGGAGTTTATATAGTACGGTATCGTTTAAATTATGAATAATTATAAAATATTTTGAAGGAGAGTATCTCTTCTAATTTTATGTTGGGATAATTTTTTAACACTAGTATAAACAAAATCTAAAAATAACAATGTAGTAGTATATCAAAATTGTCAATATTGAGGAAGAATTCGTGTTTGACTGTTGGAGTATAGTAAAATGGTTTAGAGTAGATGGGGAAATGAGGAGGAAAATGGGAAATGAAAATGGAGGGAGGGTAGGTGTGAGCTTGACCCATCCCCACCATCCATCCTCCCTCTAAAGTCATCCATTTGTTCAAAAAGCCTGCTAATATAAAAGCCCCGTGTTCTCCATCCCTTCACTTAGCTTGGAAGTTCCTTTCTTTCCACGCTGATTCCATATTTCCCCTATTCCAACTACCACAATGCAATCCCTCTCTTCCTCCTCGCCGGGAATGCATTCTAATTCCATTATCCCGCCCAGTCTGACCTTCTCCCGCCCAGTTGGACCCACCCGGTTCTCCGTCCAGAGCGCCTACAGGTTCGACTCCGCCAGCACCGACGTAAACATTCACGTTAACGGCGGCACCGCGGCGGTCCCGGTTCCGATTACGAACTCGCCCAACTTCAACTTCGGAGGGATCGGTGGACGCGCGGACTGGCAGAGCGCGTGCGCCATCCTCGCCAGCAAAGTCGTCGCTCAGCAGCGGGACACGGAGAGGAGCGTGGACATCACCGCCGTGAACGGCCACGCGGCTGCCTCTCTGGATCTCGTCCCGGTGGACAGCCTGCCCAAGCCGCTCACGATCGCCGACCTCTCTCCCGCGCCGATGCACGGCTCCACTCTCCGCGTCGCTTACCAGGGCGTCCCCGGCGCGTTCAGCGAAGCCGCCGCCGGGAAAGCCTACCCGAACTGCGAAGCCATCCCCTGTGACCAATTCGAAGTGGCATTCCAAGCCGTGGAGCTCTGGATAGCGGACCGCGCAGTTCTCCCCGTGGAGAATTCCCTCGGCGGCTCAATCCACCGGAATTACGACCTCCTCCTCCGCCACCGGCTCCACATCGTCGGAGAAGTTCAGCTCCCGGTACACCACTGCCTCCTAGCCCTCCCCGGAGTACGAAAGGAGCACCTCAGCAGAGTAATCAGCCATCCGCAGGCTCTGTCACAGTGCGAGCACACCTTAACCAAATTAGGCCTCAACGTGGCGAGGGAGGCATTCGACGATACGGCCGGGGCGGCGGAGTTCATCGCGGTGAACAACCTCCGCGACACGGCGGCGATTGCGTCGTCACGCGCGGCGGAGCTGTACGGGCTGGAGGTTCTGGAGAACGGGATCCACGACGACTCGAGCAACGTGACGCGGTTCGTGATGCTGGCGAGGGAGCCGGTGATCCCGCGGACGGATCGGCCGTTCAAGACCAGCATTGTGTTCGCGCACGACAAGGGCACCAGCGTGCTCTTCAAGGTGCTCTCCGCCTTCGCGTTTCGCAACATCAGCCTCACCAAGATCGAGTCGAGGCCGCACAGAAACCGGCCGATCAGGTTGGTGGACGACGCCAACGTCGGCACGGCCAAGCATTTCGAGTACATGTTTTATGTTGATTTTGAAGCTTCAATGGCGGACGTTAGGGCGCAGAATGCACTGGCTGAAGTTCAGGAGTTCACGTCTTTCTTGCGGGTTTTGGGAAGCTATCCCATGGATATGACGCCTTGGACCCCTGATTTCCCCTAATTAATTATTTCTCTTCTGCAAATAAAAATTATTCTTATGTTATTATTATTACTTCATTTGTGTAATTAAATATAATTTTTGTGTGGAGAAAATGTGATACTCCCCGCCCCCAATCAAATTACACTGTTATTTTGCCCTCAGTATTGCTTCTATATCATATAGTAGCATTGCATGTATTCTGTGAATCATTAATATTGGAAGAGCGAGTGACCGCCTTGCCTTGAACCGTTTTAATAATAGAATACTAGTATTACTTCTCAATTCTACTGGAAGGTTCTATTCTAATGGAAAGCTCTATAGAAGGAAAATCAAAATTAAATATTAAATTCTAGTACATATAAAATAAAATAAATAAAATGAGTATAGAAAAGTTAAGAGTGTTAAAAAATAAAGGAATGCGACTTGAATATATATATAGGGGCATGCTAAATGTAGTTCGTATTTTGTTTATTTTGCAGTACAAAATAAAAAAAATATTCGATTTGTATGTTATAGTTCATAATATGTTATAATACATATTATTATGTTAAGTATAATAATATATAATACTTTTATTGCGTATAATTACAAATCGATTATATCATAATTATTATATATAATTATATAATAAAAGTACGGATTGCGAAAAGCAAAATACGAACCGGAAATTATGCAAATTTAACCATCCACAATGGAAATACCACCCAAACACAATCTGTTGTGTTTCACTCTTTAAATATTATTAAATCAACTATTCAACTCATCAAACACAACACTCAAACGTAACCTCAAATCCATCTCCACACTAGAAAAACAACCCAACAACCCAATAACTAGCCTACGACCCCACCCGAATTTCTCAAATGCTGGGTTTTGCACTCAAACACATCAGTCTTGTGTTTGGCCCGAACATCACCCAAACCCATCTCATTGTGGGCTCTCTTGACATTTTGGTCAGTTTGGGCATCCAAACACCACCCAAACCCATCCCATCGTGGGTGGACTAAGTGGAGTAGGATCGTAGGATCTCTTTAATGGAGTGGTCAAAGAAAGGAAAGGATATTTTAACATGGAGACGCCCATATGCATTATATAAATGGGAAAAGTCCAAATGGGAGTTCTATTCTTTGATTATTGATTGTAAGAAAATCAATGTTGTTGTTGGTGAATCTACTGGTTCTGGAGAAACGAGTGGTGTTAGGTGTGGAACTGTAATTCTGTAAATTATGTCATTCTACAATGATTGAATACTAATTCAGCACATGTAAAGATGTGACGTGGTCAATCCTGTACTCCTAGAATGCTTTATTCATACTTATACTATGTGTTCGTTCGTATGCCCATTTTTTATTGACAAGTCATGATCGGGTGCTATTCATTCAAATAATAATAATGCGAATATATAGAAAATGGAAGACGGGAAGTTTTATTTTGTAACATGCTTCATGCGCTAGTATTGCAGCAGGTCAATATCGCCACACATATTTTTGACTCCATTGAAATTTTGTTTTTATATATAGATATATTCAGTTTAACGATCTAATGTGATACAAAAATTTTACAGTTAATCTGATTTAACTCTACTCTATTCTAATAATTTCCTACTTCGAATGGATGAGTTTCTCACCATCCTGTTCAGAATGGGGTAAACATTTACGTAAATATGTTTTGATACTCCCATACTCTTGACACCGTCGATACAACTTTCGTCTCTTGATCTAACACTCGTGAACACTTTGACCCATGGTGTTAGAGGAGAAATGATTTCTTGAAATGATGCACCTGAGGAGGGGATTTGAGTTTTTGACCTCCGCTAAGCGAGACAAAACCTTGATTCCATTGAAAAATTTGATAACTATTATTCGTTTTGATTTTATAAATAACATCCCTAGCACAAAGAACGCTCAACTTGAATAACCTATATGGAACAGAAGAAAACATATATATATATATATATATATATATATATATCTCTTACACACATAGTTGAGATACTCAAACTCCAACCCCTCTACAACAGATTAATAGTATATGTTAATTGTAAATTAGAATTTCTAAACTTACCCAATCAGAGAATGATTCTACAAATCATTATAAATATAATATCGCTGATCAATTTTCAAAATACGAGGCATTCTGATTAGAGAAGCTAGAACCTCTTGCTGCTACGACCTTCATCCTCATCATTCTCTCCTCGCAAGAGAAAATTCATCCTCAAATTTGAAGAATTATCTTTGTGTGAAATATGTCAATGTTCTTCATCTTCACCCTCTTCTTTTGAAGCAAAATAATTTGTAAAATGAGGCGACTTGATGATTCCGCATTAATGTCTTTACCATCACCATATTTAGTAATAGCAAAATCATATTCTAATTCGACTTCCACTAATACTGGATTTGTGCCTTCATGGTGTGGTTTCTCAAACTCAATGTTTAAGCACAGAAAAGTTTCTTGAAATTTTCCAGCGTGTTCATCAATCTTCACCTCATCGTCAACTTTCACATGATCCATATTTTCCTCGTGACTTGCTGGAATGATTTCACATTCAATCATCATCTTTAACTTCATCCTCAAGGTTGACATCGTCATATATTGGACCAGCAAAATCGCCATCTTAAAAATCATCATGTCCTAGATAGTCGTCATTTACTGGAATTTCATGTATTGGAGCATCATAATCGTCATCTTCAAAATCATCATATTCTGGATAATCGTCATGATAATGATGGATGATTTGGTATCAACATGGTGATGAGATTTGATTTGATTTGATTTGTAAAATAAATAATAATATATATAATAGGCACTTCGAATATATTATCAAAGGCCATTATTACAACATGATGATTACAATATTTATAGTTCTAGACAATAGCCTCTGGCCTGCCCGTAACCGATGTTGGATAACTACAATACAGAGTACAATAGGAAAAAGAATTAATTCCTACACAAGAAAGGACCTTATGTCCATAATTAAATATCTCTAGTATATTCCTTAACACCCTCCCTCAAGTTGGAGCATGATGATCAAGAATGCCCGACTTGCGAAGAAGATCATGAAATATTTGTCAGAAAGAGCACACCACCTCATTAAAAAACTCAGTGAGAAAAAGAGTATAGTGTAACTCCCCTTCATAAGCTCCAAGAGTAGAAATTGCAATAATATCATCAACACACGAATAATTAGTAGAGTCCAGCCCATCAGAGAGAGTCGGTGGTCCGAGTGAACGAGCAGTAATCGTCGCAGTCTATCTCGCCTCCGCAAGTGCGATGTGCATACAACATGTACCTTGCACTTGGACAAAGTAGGCCGGAAGAGTTCGGCAGGAAAAAAAAATAATGATAGAGTCAAGGACCAGGAGTTCGGTCGGAGCCGGAAGAGTTTGGCGAGAAAAAATATAGAGTCAAAGACCAAGAGTTGGTCAGACTGAGAAGGCCGGAAGAGTTCGGCAGAAAAAATAATGATAAAGTCAAGGACCGGATTTCGGTCGAAGCCGGAAGAGTTCGGCGAGAAAAAATGTAGACGTTAAGAATTCATAGAGGAAACGGTTTGAAGTAGAAGGCAGCGGCGAGGACATGAATCCATAGTAGTGACGGTGGCAGTTAGAAGCGGATGGCAGCAACAAGGAGGAAGTCGATCAAGGTCCGGAGAGAAGGCGATCAGGGTCCGGAGAGAAGGCGATTAGGGTTTCGGGAGAAGTCGATCAGGGTTCCAGCAACATGAAATCAGGCGATCAGGATCCGGGTAGAAGTCGATCAGGATTCCGGGATTGAACCAGCTCTTGATACCATGTAAAATAAATAATAATATGTATAACAGGCACTTCGAATATATTATCAAAGGCCATTATTACAATATGATGATTACAATATTTATAGTTCTAGACAACAGCCTCTGGGTTGTCCGTAACCGATGTGGGATAACTACAACAAAGAGTACAATAGGAAAAGGGATTAACTCCTACACAAGAAAGGACCTTATGTTCATAATTAAATATCTCTAGTATATTCCTTAACATGATTTGATTTGATTTTGGCATTTTACATATTTTTTCCTATTTTTCCTATTTTATTTTTGGTAGGATTAGATTTCTTTTACTCTATACATTTCAGTTAATTTTATGTATTCGGACAGTTTTTGATGAAATAATATTGAGAGTTTTTACTCTATTCCGAACTTATCTCTTGCGAGAGAGAATATTTGAGCCTAACCCTAGGTATTCTCATAATCAATAAGATTTAGAAGAGGATCATACCTAGATATTCTAAGAATCAATAGGTTGAACATTTTGTTTTGTTTCACTTTAGTTCAGTTGGTATCATATTCCAAATCGATCCTAAGTTTTTCCGCCTCGACAAGAAGCCCAAAATGGATCATGGGTGTGATGCTGAGAAATGATGAAGTTGTTGCTCTGCGATGACAACTTGAACTGTTGACCCAACGACTGGATGCTCTTGTCAATATGAGAAAACCATATGCAAATTCAGTGATATCGTTGATGATGAGGGTGAAGATAATATCTTTACTACTCTGTTGTCTCACGAACTCGTGTGTGACGATGGTGATGATGACAACTTTGCTGCTCCAGTTTTTGATGTTCCGGTGTATGACGATGAGAATCTGTGTCACATTTTTACTAGGTGGAAGCATTCTCTTCAGCTGTTTACATAATCAATCATCTCCCCAGCTTAGTTCTTGGTTACAGATCACCTTTTGAGGTTGTCTACGGAACTACTCCAGACTACACAATCTTTCATCCTTTTGGTTGTCGTGTGTATCCATGCTTTCGTGCTATTACTAAGAATAAGTTCGCACCTCGCTCTATTTCATGTGCGTTTATTGGTTATAGCCCCAATTACAAGGGCTTCCAGTGCCTCGGCCCTACTACAGGACGCGTCTATTTCTCTCGTCATGTCCAGTTTGATGAAACATTTTTCCCTATGTCTCATCTTCTGGGGAAAGACCTATTTCGGATTTGGAGGTCTCCTCATTTTTGAGCCTGCAACTGCATCAATTGACCGGTCGCCATTGATCCTTCTCCGGTCGCACTAGTGATTGACATTGCTACTTTGAGATAGTAGCCTCTACACTAGCTTGATGTCAAAAATGTTTTTCTCAATGGCATTTTTGACAGTCCAGTTTATATGGCTCAGCATGTTGGCTATAAGGATCCAGCTCGGCCTGACTATGTTTGTCGTCTGCAGAAGGTCATTTATGGACTCAAACAGGCTCCTCGTGTCTGGTTTGATCGGTTGAACTCTTATCTCAGATAACTTGGCTTTCAGTGTAGTTCTTCTGACACGTCGTTGTTTGTCTTCTCACGAGGTTCTACACTACTATACTTGTTGGTCCACATGGATGACATCATTCTTAATTGTAATGATGCTGGAGCAATTCGTCATTTTCTCGCACGGACTGATCGAGAGTTTTCTTGTCTTTGAGGTGTCTACTACACCATCTGGCCTCTTTCTTGGACAGGCCAAGTGTGCTAGAGATATTCTTAGTCGAGCGGGTATGACTGGTGCTTCTCCGGTAACCACCCCATTTGTACGACTTTCGCAGCTTCACAGTAGCACTAGTGCACCATTAAGCAATCCGACTCTCTATCGGTTTTTGGTTGGTGCACTTCAGTACTTGAACATTACTCGTCTTGATCTGTCATTTGTGGTAAATTCTGTTAGTCAATATCTCCAGAACCCTCGCGAGGATCACTTTGTTGCGGTTACCCAAATTCTTCGTTATGTGGCTGTCACAACTCACACCTCATCATGGTCTCACATTTCGCTCAGGTGGTTCTTTTACTCTTTTTGCTGGTAATTGTTCTTACGCATACGCTTATTGGGCCCATTGTTTGGAGACTCGGGTATAAACCTATGGCCATGCGGTGTTTCTATGCGGTAACTTGGTATCTTGGAGTGCCAAGAAACCTCCTACGGTATCTCGTTCGAGTTCAGAGTCTGAGTACCGTGCCCTTGCCAATAAAACGACAGAGGTTGTCTGGATTTTTTATCTTCTTCGCGACTTACAGTTTCCTCTTGAAGGCATGTCATTGTTGTTATGTGACGAAAACAGTGCCATTTTCTTAGCTGGGAATCCAGTGGCTCATAAGCGGGTCAAACACATCGACATCGACTATCATTTTGTTCGGGAGTTAGTTGCTTCAGTTAAGGTCCGTGTTAGTCATGATCCTACTTCGTTGATGTTGGCGGATATCTTCACCAATGGTCTTCCAAAACCCTTATTTGAGTTCTTTAGATCCAAGCTTAATTTGAGGGGGTGTTATATAGTAGTATGGGCCTTGAGCCCAATGTGTATTAGGCTAGGGTTAGGGTTTCTCGCTTTCCCTTTGTACCCTTGTACTACCTATATTATTTTGAGTACGATACACACCTCAGTATCGAGGTTTACCCTCTAACTGTCTCCCCCAGAAAAACTTAGAAGCTAAGATTTCCATCCTTTCAACTTCTGTGACAGCGGGACTCAGAACTGAAAAAATATGCACTAGGATTGATATTAGCTCATGGTTTATTAGCACTAACTTCCCTGCCAATGTAAGCCATTTATTTTTCCAATTCTTAATTGTCATATCCATTCTGTCCATAGGTGGCTAGTAGAAAGCAACCTTATTTCTGCCATTGAACATAGGTACACCTAGATCTTTGAGTAGCATAGTTCCCATCCTTATGCCTGTTTTCCTTTCTATTTGCCTCACAGTCTGAGCAGGAATGTGCTTATTTGTGTAGAATCTCGACTTTGAGAAATTTACCTTTTATCCTGAGGTAATTTCATAAGCCTTCAATAATCTCATCAATCTCCTAAGGTTTTCTTTCCTTGCGGTAGTGAAGATTTCAGTGTCATCTGCATATATGAGATGAGCCACTGCCTGCACTCCCCTTGGCATGGAGAATCCTTCCAGATTCTGTATTGCAATCAATTTCTACAATCCTCTAGAGAAAGCCTCATTAAATAAATTGTACAGGAAGGGAGATAATGGATCGCCTTGTTTGATCCATCTACTAGCCTTGAAAGACCCAGTAGCTACTCTATTGATTAATATGGAGAACCGAGCTTGCTGGATAATTTGTAGTATGACTCTCACCTATGCTCCATGGAAAACAAAAGCTATTAGTACAGAGTTTAAGAACTCCCCATGAAACTCTATTAAAACCTTTCTCCATATCACGCTTGACTATAAGATTATCCTTATTCAGGTTTTTGTAGATTAACTTTACCATTTCTTGCATCTGGAGAATATTATATGTTATGTCCCTTCCTCTGAGAAAGGACGATTGCTCCAGTGATGTGAGTCTAGGCATATGAAGCTTTATCCTTTCCATTATGATCCTGGAAAACAACTTTATTGACAAAGTTTGACAGACTGATAAATCTATAATCAGACTAGTAGCAAGGGTATAGTTTTTTGGGGGATTAAACTAATCCAAGTGCTGGATATTGCCCTTGGTAACTTGTCACCATTCATAAAATCTCTTGCAGCCTGCATCAAGTCTTCCTTAATGGTATCCCAACAATGTGTAAAGAACAGGCCTGAATGTCCATCAGCAACAGGTTTAATCACGACCTACACACATGATTGGTTCATCATTCATCGTACTCTCAAATATAACAACTTTCATTTATCATGGCATTCCTTAACTACAATCACGCAACAAGGGAAGAATTTGTCATCACCCTTACCCTTCCATAGTCATTAATCTAACAACTAGAGATTACACTACAATTACACTAGGTCACCATCATCGCCACACTAAGTTAATCTAACCAAGCTAACCTAATTAATGACTATGAACCATGCAATTGATACAAAACACAATACCCATAACAAATTATAAGCAAGATTGAATAGCATTCATGCACAAAAATTCAAGTTAATCAAATGATAATCATAACTCAAAGTTTAAGTATAAAGAACCCTCAAAATTTCAAGGGGAAAGTAAATTTAAATGCTACTAAAATACATAAAATCAAACTACAAATCTAATGGAATTAAAAGCAAGAAAATGGAAGGAAGAAGAAGGGTTTTAGAGTTCTACATCATGGTGGTCGTCATCCAAATGGGTCATAAGGGGGTATTTATAGCCCACAAATTCAGCTCAAGGAGGCAAGTGGGTTCTTCGCATTTCTTAGCGACGCTTTCTTCTGTCACCATTTTGGCGACACTTATGGGCAGCGGCGACACTTTCTTCATCTTCAGTGACACTTCCTTTATACACGAGCGACGCTTTTCTGGGCACGAGCGACGCTTCTTTGCAGCTTTTACCACTTAAGGAAAGGTGACCTTCACACCACTTCTATGACCAATTCATCAACTTCTTAGCATCAAATCTTTGACTCTTTGGTATGCTCATGGAAGGTCTTAAACTCTTTTCATCCAAGTACTCATTACAAGTGCAAATTAAGATTAAAATGCACAACATTCATTTTTGAAAAACTATGGATGATTTGGCTCTAAAGCTCTAGATTTTGGTACAAAATATTACTCAAACTAGTTCTCAAATGCTATAGAACAATAGTATATTTAGGGCTTATCAATTGGCCGGATTTCTGGATTTTGTGGAAGTGAATTGAATAATGGTTTGGATTTTGGTGCTAGAACATCTGCAAATGACTTTCCAGCCGGAGCTCAACCGTGGTTACGCGGTGGTGCCGCCATAATAAGACGGTTTTATGACCGTTCAGGCTAAAACAGTAGAAAGTAACGATTAGATTTTTTAGAGAGAATGGAGAGAGAATGTTGTTAGAGACCATTATTATTCTTTTTAAAAGTTTATAGCTGGTAAAATAATATACTATGTCTATATACATTTATTTTTATGTATCTTTATATTTAGCCATGTTCAATTGAAAGTAGAACTTTGGCATTGTACCAATTAATGTGTGATATTGTGTCCATTTGGCTTTAATTAATTGGGATTATTTGCAAGGACCTGTAGTAAGTGAAAATTTTAATGGCATCAACACAAAAAACCTAAAATCAACCTCAATAAAAAAATAAATAAGTTGAGATGAAATTGAAGTGAAACATTAATCTTTACGAACTGATTAAGTAGTAACTACACCATATATATGTGTGTGTGGTTGTGTGCACATGACTAATGCTTTTATAAATTTAGGTCAATCCACATTAGTGTTGATATCTTAATAACTACTGAAAGAGGCCACTTTCTGCCACGTGGCGCTCTCACAATAATTCTCACTCAAAAATTCCATCAACTTAACAAAAACAACTTTTAAAATACCTTACTTAACTAAACTTAATGAATGTATTTAATTTAGCACATTTCTCCAAAGCGTCCAGATTCATCCTACTAATCTTCCACGGTACACTTCCAAAGCAACCTAATTAAATCCTCTTTACCCAATACTCTTAAATCTTTTTAGATTAATCTACAGCACTACCCTTTCATATTCTCTGATCAGCTTAAAAGCTATTGAAGGATGTGATGAAATAGGGGGAGGTGTGGAGGCTCTTTTCCCAATACTCTTAAATCTTTTTAGATTAATCTACAGCACTACCCTTTCATATTCTCTGATCAGATTAAAAGCTATTGAAGGATGTGATGAAATAGGGGGGAGGTGTGGAGGCTTGACATACGTGGTGGCGAGTGGCGATTTTGATGGTGGTGACCTTGCAGTTATTTTTGAGACTCAATTGGGAGAGCCTCTCGGTCCCTTCGCCGTCCTTGAGAACTTTACCGGAAGATATTAAGTTGATCATCGCCGGAGATTCGCCGGAGCCTGATCGCTTGGTCGCCTGATCGCCGGAGCCTGTTTGTCATTGATGTTGATCGCGGAGGAGACGTAGAAGCCAATGACAAGGACGGAGACGCGGTTCCTATCAAGGTGGGCCTTCTGTGTTACTGTTATTCAATTGATCACGAGATTTTCTAGAGTTTCCGATTGATTTTTTATGCGTGTTGCAGGTTACCTGGGCGATTGTGAAGTTCGGGGAAACTTACGAGCAGGTGGAGACACTGAAGCTGCAGCAGCTGGTGGACATGGAGAAGCTGGTGGACCTGGAGAGGCCAACCTGCTAATTAATGGCCATGGCTTATAGGTATGTTTATATTTCAATCTTGCTCTGCAAATTATGATATTGACCTTATGGGTGCCTGTGTATGTTTGTCCTGTGGTTTACCAATTTATATAATGTGTGTGCTGCTCTGTTATGCTTGGGTATTTGCTCTGAACTAGGAGTTTTGAAAGAATTTATTTTGTGCGTGTTAAGTGTTCAAGGCTTTATAGACCTGCTCATAGATTGTCTTTTTGGAGAAACAGGAAGAAATTACATTTGGGAGAAAAATAAACTGCAGATTTAGCAATCATATAGATTGGTCATATGCTTTCTAGATTGGTCATATGTCTGGGTATGCTGTATGGACGTTAATTCTCCGACAACTTTGTAGAGACTCCAATCCACCGATGCTGATTTAACAGATTGTTTAACGAAGAAAAGGATGTGATTCCTGAGGAGAAAGTGGGTAGGAATTCATGCAGAGATTATTCTGATCATTCAGACGGATTGATTAGGCTGAGGGAGAGAAGATCTCGGTCAGTTAGTGTTGTTAGAACGCGTTCGGAGTGTTAAGGTTATTTTAATAAGGAAGAGCTGATAGTGCACTGTCATCGGTTTCATCATCAAATTCGAAGATGAAGAGCTGGACTCAATCTGAGATTCTTGAAGTCAAGGAGATGTTCGATTCGTCTCATGCGAGTAGGAATGATGTGAGGAAGAAGCCGGTAACTCGATGTCGTAGTGCTTATGTGAGTGTTTCATGTCTTTCTTACGTATTAAAAATAAAATCATTATGTTTTTTTTCCTTTCTATTGACTAAACAAATGAAAAACAAGCATATGCAGGTTTCACCAGTGCATTCTTTGAGGCATGCTAGCTCAGATGAGTACTCAACAATCTTGAATCATGGTTGAAGAGATGTGAAATGTACGAGGAAATTTACAAAAGGTGCTGAAACTGTGAACAATGTGGTGCCGAAGGTGATGTTCCCCGAGCAGAATTCACAGTGTTTATCTAGCTTAATTCATGATGTGAAAGGGGCAGAAACTCTTATTGCATGAACAAATCTTCCAGCAGCTTTAGTGAAGCTTGGCAAGGTATATATATATATATATATATATATATATATATATATTGAGTTGATAGTTCTAAAACTCATTCAAAAAATAATAACGAGACAATTTTATTGATGTTTTTGTTACAGCAGGCTGCTCGGTAAAGAGATGTTGTTGTGAGTGCTGCTAGCGTTGCCCTGCAAGAAGCGTGCGCAACTGAGTGATTGCCGAAATCATTAAGGTGAGTCAGTTTTTCGTAGGTTGTTCTTTATGCGGCTAATACTTACTGCAGTTTTGCGATTCCCCTTTCCCTATTCTAATTTTACCACTCCTTCGTAATTACATTGTCCTCTGCCTTCTTGGAATAAATAAAATGCCTTTATGTATTCCATTCCAACTTTAATTCTTGCGCTTTTAAAAAAACAATTAATGTAAGAAAACTTCTTTCAAAAAATTAAAATATGAGGAAACTTAATAGTCACATACTAATAGCAACATTCTAGATGTAAGTTTTTGCATTTTACCGATGTGTTATTAATTGTCATTCCAGTTTTTTGAGATCCTTCTGCTGCAAATTCTTTCATAGTCAGATGTGAGAAATCTTTCTATTATGACTCCAACTTTGATAAGATTCTCTTTTGTCATCATAAACTTACCAGAAAGCATTTAAATGTTGAGATTATATGAACTTACAGTCTATATTTATCTTTCTCTTTTTCATCACAACGGAATCCCGCCGGAGGACTGGGAATTTGATAAGGAACTGATTGAGCCGTTCAGAGGATCCTGACTTTTAAAATGATCTTGCCTTTGAGATTCAACTTCCGTTCAGAAGTTCCCCTCCATAATGTCTTTGTTATGATTGCTTTTTTGATGCTTCTGTTTTTGGTTGTTGAGTTGCTGCTTAGTGAGATTTTCATGTAGTGAGATTTTCTATTATAAGGAGTTTCGATAAGTTAAATTTAACCTAAAATTATGTATATTTTGGTTGATGTTTTAAGGGTGAAAATGGATGTGATGAGGCCATGGATGCAAAACGAGTAACTGAGCTGATTGGTTCTTTTGACCACTCACTACTGAAACCTGCTCTTCTCACTTTCACTCTTCTTTTGATTCTCATTTTGTCTTTTGTTTCACTTTATGTGCTATCTTTAGATAGTTGAGAAGATGGTTGATGCTATATATTTTACTTCTATGAAGCTGGCTGCAATTATGTTCCGTTAATGTGTTGTTTCGTTATTGTACAAACAGGCGGATAAACTGATAGAGGATATGAAATAAAATCCTATTTAGAGGCCGATCATAGGAGTAAAATATGTGGATATGGTTGTGGTTCAGTTAGGACTGAAATATAGGGAAAAAATGTCTTTCAGCAGGTCAAAGCCAATGTTCCACAACAGTGCTGGAGAGAGCAAGGTTTTCGTGCGGGTGGTGGTTCCCGAAGGGAATAACTCCCATGTCAATAGCTTACTGATGAATGCTTATGAGAAAGAAATGTTATAGAACGAGTGCTCCTCTGCATTCTTTCAAGGGAAGAGTCCAATTGTAAAACTTTGTCTGCAGGCTCTACCTTGAACCTTGAACATTTGATGTAGTGCTATTCTGATGTTCATAAGAGTATACTAGAAGGTAAATTGGCAGTCAAATAGATAAAGTATTTTATACAACTTATTGATTGGTCTATGGATTTGTAATGTGTAGAATTTGTTTAATAAATTAAGAAAACAAAAGAAGAGGATTAATGCATAGTGGAATGAGTGGGAAAAAGGAAAATTGAACCTTCTTAAATTTTAGAATATATAATTCTTAGTAAAAACTATGAATCAGTATTATTTATCTTTTAGTAAATTGTTGTAAATGTGAAAGGGATTATATGAACATATTCTTCATAGTTTAATTCATATTTATCAGCGGATATGTTGATTATATTCAATGACATTGTTATTCAAAATTAATTATAAACTATGAATATCAATTTATATAGACATATGATAAAATAAATTTATTTTACAGCATATATTAAATGAGATTAGTTAAAATGATTGAAATTTTACCCCGTGCAAGTGCACGGATGATAATCTAGTATGAATATATGCAAACTATGTTTTCCAGTTGAGCAAAATGGCCTAGGGTTTAGATCAATCTCTCACATTGTTCAAACTTGTTCAGTAAAGCTTTGGTTGAAGTATCGGAATACATCAGCACTATAGACTCTTTTTTTTTAATTCTCTGCCTCCCTCATCAAGAAATTCACATATCTGGAAGAGAATCTGTCAAGTTAATCACATTGGTGAGCACAACTCCTTGGTTACTCATGGAAAAGGATTGTGCAATTTTTGGTTGGCAAACTGGACAGGAAAAGGCCCTCTGGAGGATCATTACCCTCCCAACCTTACTTCTATTCTTCACACATGCATTGTAGTTGATTTCATCACCAACAGGCTCACATACTTACCTCAACTATATGGTGCTGTGTCACCTGACATTTAGCAGATACTCTCCAATGCAGTCATTATCAGCCATAGAGAGGATAGGTTGGTGTGGAAGCCTTCTACTACTGGCATCTTCTCTTTCAAAACAGCTTACCATATTTTTCATGATAATAGGCCTTGGTGAACCTCATTTCACTCACACAAATAAATCCTGCAATACACTATAAGGAAAAAACCCTATTACAGTGGTAAGCAGGGTCGAATCCACAGAGAACGGTGTGAAGTTATTGATTAACCTACTAATTAAGTTTTGGTTTAGCAATCACGCTTTCAGTTGAGAGTTGTTTGATTATAACTACTGGAAACAAAACAATTAAAACACACAAGTATGTAAATAAAATGGAGAAAATATATATGATGAAAGAGTTGGCTTAGACTAACTTGTTGATTCATTCATTGATCATTGGCTATAGATGAATTATTCCTGCAAATCAATTAGTTATATAGAGGCAAGTATTCGCTAAATCCCTAAAATCCCCTCTTATTACCCATTAGCAAGAAAGTATTTGTTGAACTTGCTAAAAAAAAAGAGCTCTAGGCCGAGAGCCTCAAGGAGTTTTTTATACTCTTTTTTCCTAAAACCCTACTTATTATAAAATAACTAATTGTCCCAATATAAAGTTTGGCCTTTATTTTACATGAAGAATAAAATCTCAATCCAACTTGGAATTGGTGGTGGATCTTTCCAAGATGAGGGAAATAATTTTTGTTGGGCTCGAAGCCTTCTTTTCAGCCAACAGCATTAATACTCTTCTAGTCCTCTAATTAGCTACAATTAGCTCCAAAATAGCTTTTTCCCTTGAATTAGCTCCATACCAAGCAATCACAATCTAGCCACCAAAAACAACTCCATAAGTTCCATAATCACACAATTAAGCACAATTTTCCCATGAATAAACAACACATAATTCAACACATCAGTCCTGTTTCTCCTTCACTTTCTAAGCTGTGGAGCATCAGAGTGCCTAAAAAGATTCTTTTCTTTGTCTGGAGGTTGTTCAACTACTTACTGCCTTTTGATGAGGTGTTAGTGCATTATGGTTTCCAACTGGCCTCTAAATGCCCTTTCTGCAAAAATTATGATTCCTTTGATCACTATTTTAACTCCTTCCAGCTGGCCTATTCTGTTTAGGCAATTATGCTGGCCACCATTGGCATTAAGGGCAAGTCCAACAGCTCTCCTTTAATAGGGATTTTGATAGTTTTTTAGGGAAATTGAAATCCAACAGCTTCCCTAGTATTGCTCCAAAGTGTATAGAGAGAAAGAGAATCCTCAAATTTGTAGAGAGAGAGAGGGAGAAATTTAGGGAATGGATTGATTAAAAAATTAATATTCACATCATCCTCTCGTGATCTCTCATCCACCTTTTCTGAGATGAAAACCCACCTTCCTTTCTTTATCAGACATCTTTGTAGCGACGTAGGCAGGGATGGAGGAAATTGGCCGGATTTTTTATCAAAAGTGGGTGGGATTCCTCGGTGCTGGATGACCCTCCATTGGCTCTCACTCTGCCTCGATCATCGGCTTTTCGGCAGGGTGAATCTCGCCGGAATTCTCTTCGGAGAGAGTTGGAGACGAAGCATAGGGTCGAGTGAGGGTGATTTGGGGAGAATGGTTGTGGCCGATAATGAGTTGCGTTTAAATAATTATTGTTCCCGTGGATAATGAATGGTGATTTGAGGGTGATCTTGAGTGGCCGGAGATTAAAGAGAGGTTGCAGAGGTGATCTGCAACTCAGAAGACATAATATTTGAAAGAGAATGAAAAAAAAAAGTTTAAACAATATATTATTTTAATAAATATCAGATTCTCTAAAATAGAGAAATTGTTGGATGATTGAAAATAATTTAGGGAAGTTTGATTTCATTCCCCAAAATAGAGCAAAGTTTAGGGAAACTGTTGGACTTGCCCTAAGGACATTCATTTCAGGGCTTTGTGGGACAGGGTATCCGGTTATCTTACATATACATGCTTATCAAGTTTCCAGGCTAAAACGATAAGAATGTTATGTTCCATAATAGTTTGGTGCTTATGGAAAGCTAGAAACGGGTTTTGTTTGAGGAGATTAAACCTTGCAGAATTCTCATCATCAAAGAGATCAAAGCGCACCGTACATTTATCCCTTGCAGCACATCCAATTAAAATCTCACAGGAGTTTGATATTCAGATTGCAGCTGAATCACATATACCACACACACTCAGACCATCTAGACCTAGGCTTAGACTAGTTAGGTGGACTAGACCTGATCTTGGTTTCAAACTCAATGTGGATGCTGCTTTTAAGGGGCACTATTGTGGTCTTGGTTTTGTGCTTAGG
The DNA here is from genome assembly GCA_948330725.1 of Sherardia arvensis. Lineage (NCBI taxonomy): Eukaryota > Viridiplantae > Streptophyta > Magnoliopsida > Gentianales > Rubiaceae > Sherardia > Sherardia arvensis. The sequence continues at coordinate 21,115,925 of OX415237.1, read as the reverse complement.
GACTCATCTGGAAATATTTTATCAGCAGGGACTAGATTTTCTTCTGCCTCCTCTCCACTTGAAGCTGAGATAAAAGCCATTCCAGCTGGTTACCAGTTTGGGCTTTCTATGGTTAACCTAATTTTTGCATTTAATCTGATTCTCTAAATGGCATTTCAATGGTTCTCAACCCAATGGGACTTATGTCCTTGTACTTGTCAGTTATTCATACTGCTTTCATCTTTTGAGCCATTTAAGGCAATAGGTTTGGGATGTCTAATAAATTACCAATTGGTGGTTAATTATAGATGCAAAATGAACGTACTACTAGAAACTTCTATTACTAGATGGATGTATATAATTTACTAATATAATCTCAAGTATAATGCTAAACAAATTGAGATGGAAAATTAAATATCAGATCTTTTAAATAATGGTGATTATCATTACCAATCTATATTGTATCTAAAAATATTTGCCATATTTATCCATGTGCTATATGGAGTGATCAAGAACAATTAGTCACTAGAAAAAAGTAGTAATTTTGGCTTATTAAAAATAACCTTCCACTTTCCCTCAAAAATACCCAAATTACCGCCCTTCAAAAGAGCCTCTTTACCAATTCTTATGATGAACGCTTAGCCACCGACGAATTTCTGAATCAAAGTTTCTCTTTTCCCAACTTTTTAATCACGATTTGGAACAATCTTCAAAGATTAATCTCAATAAAGTGTTGTGATTTTGAATTCATATGAATTCATTAAGATTCATTTTTCTCGTATATAAATTGGAAAACGGGTTGGAAACATAAGTATCAAATTTTGCATACTTCATAGGTGTTAATATTGTATATAGTTTGAAATATAAATATGTGTTTAAAATTGATTCATATTGTATCTAGAATAGTTTATATATTATGGTAAGGATAATTACAAAAATATTACAATGAAATCTCATAATCTAGAATAGCTTATGTATGAAATCTCAGCCTTTAATTCTATCTAATCTTGACCATTGATTTACTATTTTTTTGATTAATTAAAACAGAAACTCCCTCTAATTTGCTTTAGGTCCCAAAATCAAATTTGAAATCAAATCCCACCCTTGTATCAAATCTCTCCCTTTAATTTCTTTCACCTGGTTTCTTGAAGTCTTTTAGGTTCACATAGGCACCCTCTATTTTCCGGTGTGCTTCAATTACTAGGCGGAGTTGTGCGGGCGGCAGAACCCCTTTCATCTCCGGAGTCCTCAGTTGCTTCCCTGCACGCGGGTCCTCAGTTGCTTCCCTGCACGCGGGGACCGGATAGACCCTCCGTTGCGGCGCTGGATGGTAAACACCCCGGGAACTTGGGTACCACCCAAATAGTAGAAGCTCTGGTACAGACCCAGTTTCTTTTCTACCCCGCTGAGGTTGCGGGAATAAAGGAACGCCATCATGACGCCAATAACACTCGGATGTACCTGCGCGGCGGAGATGTTATAGTAAACCAGGAAGCCGGTGAATAACTGAGGAATGGGGAAGGTGAGCCCATAAAGGAACAAGGTTCGGGGAACACAAGCAGTTTCATCGATGTTGCCCTCGAAAGGAGCCAACCTGGCGTCCAAAGCCAGGGGAACATACATCTTCTTAACCATTCAATAGCCAAAAATGACTTAATGCAACTGTTGCAAGTGTTTACAGATAGAGCTAAGCTCTAGAAGCCAAGAGTTTCATAAAAGAAGAAAGAATGGCTATCCCTAGTGGTGACTGCCTATTCTAATTGTGCATTATTTTGGTTGCTTAGAATACTCTTATCAAGTGCACATAGTGATCAATTCAGCATAGAATGAAGCACAAATTACCACCCAATGGATTAGTAAAAGAGTATTATCCATAAATTAGCACTGGATACAAAAATTGACTACGGGTATTAAGGAGATTTTTGTAAGTGAGTCATCAACCGGGGTGCGCTTACCCATACTTGTCCGGATGAAGAAGAAAGAGAAGATGAAGATGAAAGAGGCGGAGGGAAGGATGAACGATGAAAGGCTAATGAGAATCGAAATGAGTAAGCGATGAGGTATTTATAGGAAAAAGAAGGAAGAATTTTTCTTGGGACCGCGGAAAGTGGTACGAGACCCAAGGAACAATAATGAGCATTAACACGATTGAGAGTTGTGAGGCGTCACACGCAGCACGCGATTCGAAGCGAATGTCTTCGGGAGCCCGACTGTTCAGGGTCCAAGGTCTCGGGGGGCCACTGGTGATATGGGCTACGACCTGTTAGGAGGACAGAATAAAGGCCTAGTCCAGGGGGTGGTTCTTTTCATGATTTCATCTATGTTGGCATTACACTAGTGGAAAGATAGCCATTTAAGGCAAAAAAATTACGACATTTTTGGCTATTTTCAACAAAACACCGTGCTTAAAGAGTTACGAACTTGTAACTCTATTTCATTTGATTTTTACAGGATTTTAAGGATATGTTTTACGGCATTTTCTAAATAACGCTGTAAATAAATATAACTTTTGAACTCGCATGCTGTTTTCATAACTACTAGGTTACGGAAGTTTGCACTTTGTGCAAACCCCACCCGGACTCCATATTGAAAGTTGTCCGTTTTTTGAATCGAAAATGAAGTGCCGAAAATGAAAACGGTATGGCAAGTGCATGACGTTTCATATGAGAACCAAAAGTTACAAAAATCAAGAGCTCCGTTGTATCTATGCTTCCTTTAAAAAATGAGAAGAAAAAATAATAATGATGAAGCTTATCAATCTACATACACAGTAGATTGCCTATCAACATGAAACACTACATTGAAATATCGATAATACTGCTTGGAAAGGGAATAAGATAATTAGAACATATACTCTACCTTCTAATGTGTCTGCACCGTTCTTTTATACTCAAAATTCGACTATATTTTCTACAGCTACAAAACGGGCACACATAGCATTAATTTAAAAGTAAAATATGTTAGCATCCAGACTTGAGCTTCCAGGTTTGGGAGTAAGGGTCGTCTCCGGTTCCGCTGCATTCTTGAACCAGATAAATCAGGCCTTTGTCCCACTCCTGACTCCCGTTCTTTTCTTCTGAAAACGCGTGTACAAAAGCTTCAAGGTTTAAACCAACAATAGCAAAGTGTTCAAGAAGTCCACTTGGTTCCTTGTATCTCGAATAATCCTACATCAAATCACGCACTCTACGATATTCAGTGTGCACATCAGAAGCAAAAAATTAAAAGATCTTGATCTGCAAGTAAGGCAATGTAAAATGCCTCTCTAAGGCATCATGAGTCACTTACCAAGGCTATTGACCGACCGTCAAACAATTGAGTGACTTTGTATGGCTCTCAGATTACTAATTGAAACTGAATCTAACCTGTGATGCACCTTTGATGTCAACTGGAGGATTGTCCCCGGTCATGTACAGGGTCTTGAATGAATGTGCTGGCAAATCGCCTTCTTCATCTATGAGCTGTCTTAGAATGACTTCAGCATTCATGAAAACAAATGGATTTGGCTTGCCAAAAATTGTAGATTCCAAGCGCTTGTGGTGTATCCTACATTAAGATTTCTTAAACATCATAAGCATGTTTATGAATCTTTTCATGAAATAAAAGAAAAAAATACGATCATAATAAGCATGTATGTAATAAACAAACACACGCATGCTTTAAAATCAGAATCTGAGAAACAAGAGCACATTCATCTAGTAAAATGTGCCTGTAGCACAACCCACATATATGTTTATGGTTTATTTTTTCACTAAAAATGAAAGAAATAGCAAAGTGTTTCATGTATGCAAGTCACGAGTAATGACCAAAAGCACGTGCTTTCAAATCTGAATCTGAGAAACAACAGTATAATCAACCAGTTATTATACTTAGCAAATATGCTTCACATGAAAGATTTGTATTAGCACAGTTGGCTAGACTACATCAAACGATAAAAGTACCTTTCAAAGGCACTTTCAAGGGAAATCCTAAATGCACCAATATCAAGACGCTTTGAAGGAAATGCAGCCTGTCCTAAAGTAAGGCATAGGCAATATTTAGTAAAAGGCATGAGTATCTGATAACAAATCTGTATCTGATGTAAATAAAATAAACTTTTCAAGAATCCAAAGCGAGCAAAATATCCAATGCTAAATTGAAATATTAATATAACTGCATCTTTTAGTCAGTTCTGTTTTTATGTCTAGAAAAAGTGTAGATTGTTCTAGGTTTAGACCTCTGACCTGATATTCAAGATCATCATCAGCAAAGAACAAGGGTGGTTGATGCTCATTAACCTCGCCGAGAACACCTCCAGAGGTTAAAATGTCACAAAGGACCTGACACATGTGACCAAAACATATTATGCACTCTGGGTGGTGGTTATCATATAATCAGAGAAGAAAGATTGAAAACTTGGTCTAAGTAAAGAAAAAAGAGGTTATACAAATAATTTACATTAAAGGTATATGTAGGGGAAAAAATAGTAGGGCAGAGACTATGAACAAGTTCATTCCAGGCTGAGCAAAAACACTTCAGTAGCTAGCCTTGCATTCATATCCAACATTATGCATAGGAAATAGTAAAACACAAAACTTATTTTAGAAGTAACCGACTTTATAACAAATTCTTCATGGGAAGTAATTAACAAACTTCAAATATTGCAAAACTGATGATATACCTTAGAGAGGGGAGAAACCAATTGGAACCCACCATTATTGTGACTGTCCAAGGGCAAGGGAAGAGAGGAAGCACCTTCCTCTCCTTTTGGTTCATCAGGTGACACTTTCTGAGCTGCAAGCGCCACAATCCGATCAGGAGCAGTAGACGACGTCGTGTTAGGCAAGCGAAGGTGGGGAGATCTGCAGGAGGGAGCTAACAGCTTGGTATTGTGATTATTATTCCCAGGCAGTAAAGCAGAGCTTCAAAGTGCTTCCGTGGATGAAGAAAGGGGGAAAAGGCAGCCATGGAATTGGAATTGGAGAATCACAACATTAATTCATCTGGTGATACAAGCAGGTACGTGGTCGAGAGTTGCATCAGACAATTGTATACATCATTCAAATCCAAATCATAACAGAAACTCCAAAAACCTCACCTTGTGCTTAGCCTTGACAATGCCATTCTGAGACAACGCAACGAGCGGTGGATTTGCGCCTTCCCTAACCAGCAATCCTCTATTCCTCACACTATCTCCACACAACTACAACAATGTCATCACCGCAAACTCCTTCCCTTTATCAGAACCATCCTCAATAGCCTCGACAAAAGCAGCAATCCCCCCTTCCTCCACAATAGCCTCCCTTCCCAGTTCAATCCCAGCCAAGCTGCTCAAAACCTCCATAGCCTTCTCCGCCAGCCCCGTTCCCTGCTTACTGGGTACTGAAAATCTAGTGCTGTGAGCGAGTGGAGCTAGAGATTTGATCTCCAGGATGAATTTGGAGGCTCGAAACTTGGGTTTGGCCGAAATAGAACGCAGAGGTCGATGTGGGGTGGCGCAATTCAAGGTGGTGGAGTTGAGTATGAAACGTTGGTTTATAGGGACGCAGACTCTGAAGCAGAGAGGTGGGTGGCAAGAACAAATTCGTAGCGGCAGCCACGTCGCTCATGGGTATGGAAGGAGTGACACGTCGCACTCTGGGTCATGGAAATCGGCTGTGAAGTCCAGTGACCTTGTACCGCCTGCGGAGGCGAAGAAAACGACGGGCGGCGGGGGAAAATACGCGAATAAAAAGTTGGGGAAGAAAAGGTGAAACGGGAAACGGGGAACTGGATTATACCGGCCATTTTGAGGACACCCGTGCTTTCAATATTATGATAGATATTGTAGAGAGAAAATACACACAAAATTAGTTTCGAACTTGCAAGTCATTTGGGAACTTTTGCTTTATCTCCTCAAATTCTTATATTCTCGAGCAAAAGATGAACAAAGAAATCTTGGGCACCGCCAGCATCTCGCTCACTGTTCCATGAAGGTTTCGAGGAGGCTTCACCGGAGGCCAGCGCCGAATAGTAGAAGTTTGAAGGGTTTTAGGATTTGGGATTCGGAAAAATCCTTGTATTATCCTTGTGCGTGTCTACTACACCTGCAATGGCTGATTATGATTCCCAGAAACCCTCATCTTCTGAGGCCAAAGTTCACATCGTTTATGTGGAGAGGCTCCGGGATCAGGACCTGAAGCTTTCCAGTTTCCACATCCAGACCCTTTCCAATGTTTTGGGCAGGTTTGTTTTTTTGATGCATATGTTGTTACTCATGTTTGTGTTTGTGTGTAATTGATTTGGGATCTTGAACATGTGTTTGATTTTAGCGAGGATGCTGCAAAAGAGGTTGTGATTTACCATTACAAGAACGCTGCTAGTGGGTTCTCTGCCAAACTCACCCCTGAATAGGTTGCTGCGGTTTCAAGTAAGTGATGATTTGATTGGGTTTTAATCATTTGTTTAGTAGAAGTTTTTGACTCTTGTTAAGGTTATTTATTGTATTGTTTTAGGTTCTGGTGTTGAAAGTGTCAATATTGAAGCATTGTTTCCTCTTGGTAATGACGTTTTTTAAATTTCATGATGCCTTTGTCCAGCTCTGATTTTTGTGCAATAAATGGATTCCTGCAGCCTGTTGTATCAAAATCGCTATCACTAGTGGCTGTGTAGCTGTGATAAGTTGTCTAGGGATGAAATTGGGCTTCTGAGTTCATGGAAATTGGTAATTCTCAATCATCCAGCAACTTTTGATACTCTAGCTATGGATACAAAGCTGAAGCAGATGTTAAGCAACGATATTGATCAGTTTCTAGCGAGGAAGGAGGTTTACAGGTGGATCGGGAGAGCACTGAAGAGTGGGTATCTTCTGTACGGTCCTTCGTGGACTGGGAAATCCAGTCTGATTGCAGCTATGGCTAATTATCTGAAGTTCAATGTCTCATCTTCCATAAATCTTACGAGATGATGTGAATTTTGATTGTAATTGTGTTTCAGAATGTTGTTTTGTGTTTAAAATTATGGTAGAAGGTAGGGCTGGCAAACGGCTATGCGGGTAAAATGGGTAATATGAAAATATGGGTATGATCCGTTTTTCACCCATTTTAAAACGGGTTGGGTAAAATACGGGTCAGATAAAATACGGGTTGAGTAAAAACTCACGGGTAAAATGGGTAAAGTTTATATCAAAACGGATAAAAGGGTAATCCCGCGGGTTAGACCCGTATTTTACCCGACCCGTTTGGACCCGTATTTTAAATTACCCATTTTATGATACTCATATTTTACCCGTACCTATATTTTACCTGTACTCATATGGGTAAAAAAATAAATTATCCGTTTACCCGCGAGTAACGGGTAAAAATTGTCAGACCTAGTAGAAAGTGTGGAGTTTGTTTGTGATTCTGGAATCTGCATTGAAACTAGTAGTCAGTAGTCAGATGATGTTTATGGTGTTCGTGGGTTGGTTTTATTTTTTAAAAATTGCTAAGGGATTAGTTTTTGTTTAAAGTTGTGGTGTCCAGTTCAGAAAGTTGCTATGGGAATTCTGCGTTTGGGGTTTTTTTTTTGTCATGACTCATGATGGAGTCTGCATTGATGCTTGTCAGTAGTCATGTGACCAATTTTGTATTTAATGATGATTTATAAGCCATCGTAGTTGATTGTATTGTTGCAGGTCAGGAGATATGATGGTATTTCATATGATCAGTGGCGGAACTATGCACATGATACTGGGTGTATTTGACATTTCTTGATCGTTCTTAATAGTGTAAAATTTACTAAGATTTTGATAAATTTTGATAAATTTTGATCGATTGACCCCAGTAAATTTTATTAACAGTGGGGTCAAACAGTATTTACTCGACATCAATTGATTAATCTATTACCTTTTTTATGTGTTTGTATCGTGGGTCGTGTGCGTATAATTAATGCAGTAGAATAATTAATATTGAATAGAAACTTTATATCCACTCACTTCACCCATCCCTCGTCTCTCAAACTTCCCCTTCACCTCTACAACTTCATATGTTCTGTGCAACCACTGATTTTCATGTTGTTCTGTGCAACCACTGATCTTCTGTGCAACCATTGATCTTGCTCATTTGCCGATTCAATCACTTTCCTGTCCTTCCAATCGTGTGGTTTGGATGTGCAGGTGCGTCGTAGGTTATACGATAAGTTTTAATTTATGTATTCCGATTATCATTATTTATACTTATCAATTCGATGATCATTATATATTTATCTAATTCTTCCATAATTTGTTTGAATTCATCGAATTAAAATACGCTAATACGCAATAGGATGGGTGATGAGTGACTAAATGATTGCTTAATTACATACTCAAAATGTTACAGATGAAGATGCAATGCAATATTTTCAAGCCATGAAGCCTCGGAAGATGCAATTAATATAATAATTTGTAAATTGTTATTAATCGTATTATTTTGTAAAATGATATATTTTTTATATTGATATGTTAGTATAATTATTTAATTTTTATATAATAATTTTTATTTATTTAATTTTCATATATAACACTTATATAAATGCACCCACTAAACTCCGACCCTGGCTCCGCCACTGCATATGATTTATTAGTAAACCAAGTTTCATGTGTTGTTTAAACTAAACGGCGTAGTCATTTGGTCAATTTGATGATTTAAAGTCTGGTTCGTACTTATCAGCAATTATACATGCAGGTCCATGTTTACTAATGCAGGTCTGAAAACACAATATGTTACTATAAATTGTGCTAGTGCATCTAAAATATTAAATTTTAGACCTGCATTAATAAATATGCACATGCATGTATCACCACTCGTACTTATCGACGATATTCATCATTTTCTGGCTTGGTCTATCATTTAGCTTCAGTATGTAACCAACAGCTTGGTCGATCATTTGGTCATTTTGATGATTTGGTCACTTGGCTTGAAGCACAGTATTTGCTGACTTAGATGATCTTAGCAAAACTAAGTTGCAAATTCGGTTACTTGTTTGTATGAAATTTGAAGATTATTAAGCCATTCTTGTTTTTTCTTGACATATCAATATTTGAATTTAGTTCCTTTACAAAATTTAAAGTGTTCTACAGTCATGTGAACAAGTGAATGTTATTTTTTAAATATTGATTTTCATACGATAGAGCTCTCTAATCCATTTTTAGATTAGAGGGCTCGTATTCTTTTACAAATACGAAATCACTTACGTGTAAAATCTCATACATAATTAAGATGGTAATAGTTGTGTTATCTTAAGTCAAACACCGTTCAATCACATAAATATTTTTAAATTTTAAATGAATATATGAGATACTCGTAATTTAAATCAGTCAATAAAACAATTGCTATTTCAAACTAATACTTGTAGAAATTATAAGTATTCAAAATTATTGGGAAAACAAAAATGTAATGAATAAACTTAAGAGAAACAGTATTAACATGAAAATAAAGGAATTTAGAGATGGTGAATTAATCTTAAAATTATGAAACTGGGAGAAAATAAAATGGGAAAGAAATCTCAAGGCGAGTCAGCTTTGTGTGTATGCCACGTGCCCCCTACCTGGCATCCTCACCATCGGCCCGCCATCTCTTCCCTTCCATAACTCTCTCCTCTTTTTTTCTCACGCACACTCTAACACACTCACACACACACACACGTCTCTGGACCATCACCTCATCTCCGATCACCACCCAACACTGCTTAACCACCACCGTACTGCCGCCTTCTCCAGCCTTCTTCGATCTCCAGCTCCACACTTACTGTAGATTCTTCCATTACTCCGCCGTGAAAATGATGATCAAGGTGGTGCCGGAGGTTACTCTGCTCAAAGGCGAGGCTCTCACCGTCGCTTCTCTGCTCCCCGCCACCAAGGCTACTCCGTCGTTTCAGCTCTCGCCGCCGACTTGCAGAAACGGAGCTGCTCTCATCTGCTCGGCCAAGTCCTCCTACAGCAAGCCGCTCAGCTCCGGCAACTTGGTTAGAAGCCTTTTGAAACCGATGATGACAGCGACTCTGTAATTTAATCGCCGGCCTTAGCTCCGGCGACTGTTGTTAAGCCGCCTCTGCATCCCCCAGCACTCCCTCAAGCTCAGTCAACTGAGGCGAGCTATGATTTCCTTATGCCAATGGAGAATTCGGAGAGTTCGAAGCGCCTCATAGAGGATGATTCCGGTAGCCTATCGCCTAAGCCTTCCGTTCGAGTGAAGGGAGAGCAAATATACCAGATACATGCCGGAATGGATGGACTGTTGGAGTGTGAGATAGAAGGCCTCTCTGAGGATGCTGTTCTGTGTAGGGTTCGAGCATAACGAGGTTGTGCGACCCATCCTCGTTGTATTGCTGAGAGAATTTGAAGGACTCAGAATTAGTGACCGGATAAAGAAAGCTCATACCTTACCTCACCACTTTACCAGAACAGCTGGAACAATTAGCTGAGGAGAAAACCATTGAAGGATTACCACTTCCACATACCCAATATTACAGCAAAATCATCCTTACATTAGCTAAGGTAAAACTAAAACTCTTTACAGTTCAAATACCTTTTAGATTGAAGTTGAATCCAAATCTTATATATTTGAATAGGATGAATTGAGTTTGTATAAATGGTTGTGAGTCTGCTATAGTCAGGTTTTCAGAGGAGTGTTGTCAATGTGATTGAAATTTATAATCTGAATTTTCAGTCTAGAGTGCTGACTTTTAAGAGCCTGTAACTTTAAATCCATAACTCCTTTCTGAGTGAGGAAAATATATTTGAAAACCTTAGATTGTGAGCTTCGATTTGATACCAAGAATGAGTTTATTTGATTAGGAAACAAGTAAGAAAAATGGTTCCAAAGTTTCTGCCCTGTGTATGTTTTGCTGCAGCAGACGGGACTTTAAAAGCCTATATTGGTTAAACCATAATTCTGATTCTGTCCATTTTTGTACCTGTGTAATCTATGGGAAATAAAGTGGATTATAGGATTTGGAATTTTAAGAATCGGATTGGTAACGTGTGAGGAAAAGTGTTTTGAAAATCTGTACTGCTGCTTGACAGTTTTCTGAAAGTTTGTTTTCTTCAAACCCTCTTATCTCTTAGCATGGAACTTTGTTTTGAATGATATAATATACCAAAATGATCTTCCTGATGTTAACTACAGAGTATAATTTTGAATTGTTAAGGCACACCAACTAATGAGGTAGATAAAGCATTTTTAAGTCTGCTGTGTTTTAGGCTATTGCCGAGAAATATTTTAACTAGTTTAACTTTAAACCACCATATCTTTCAAACCATGACTCCGATTTAGTTGATTCTTGTTTTGTGGTGAACCTGAAACATTGATCTTCATTTTTAACTTAAGAAACTTTTGATTGGGTTGAGAAACCAGTACAGGAAATTGCTGTCAAACTTCTGCTGTGATTTTCAGTTTTCTGAATTTGAAACTATAAGGTTTTAAAGAGATTTTACTATAATTTATATGATGTTGCATATCTGTAATCTCTAAGGCTTCAAATATGGATTTTCAGCAGAGAGAGTGTTTTCTAGTATAAAATCAATGGGAAATGTATTTTCAAAAGGTAACGTATGACTTCGAGTCTAACTTGCAGCAGGTATTTTCCTTTCACTATTGATATGTTTCAAGTAATTGACATACCTTGGTAAAATCAAACTTTTGTTAGCTATAGTTTTGAATCTGAGACTGACACTAAATACCTAGGTCCAACTCGGACATGTTTTCCTCAAGATTTCTGCAAATGTTTTCTAGTGAGTAAAAGACGTTCCAGTAAATATAGTTTAAGAACCTGGGTGTTGTACCTTGAAAATGCTGAGGTACCATAAGTTCTGGAACCTGACATGATAACCGAGAATTGAGAAACAGATCGGGAAAGAGCTGAGTTTTAGTTTTCAAGGGCAGCGGTACTGCTCATTTCAATTGGATGATACAATTTAAGTATAGAGTATAATTAACTTGCTAAAGGCTTGATGGGAAAGGAAAGTCAAGAGCAACTAGGAATAGTGAATAAGAAACTTTGATGCAACATCAAGACTAATTGTTTTATAATATATTATTCTCAGATTGATATTCAGTAAAACACTGATTATGGAATGGACCTGAATACATAAGATGATCTATTTTACCAAATCAGGTGAGTGTTTCACCGCCCTAGTTTGCATGAAATACGGATAAAACGGATAGTATGCTATGTTACTTAGGATCAATTTGCTTGCGGCTTACTTGTATATATTGCCATGCATATCATATAGGATGTATTTCCTAGTTTCTGCATGTGCTTGATCGGCTTGTACTTCATCTTGCCGTGAACTTGAATATCTTGCTCATTTCTACTTGAACTGTACCGTACTTGAACTTTGAAATCCGGGGCCCCCGGCGTGGTTGTAGTCAACGGGGAAGGCAAGGGCCGGACCGGGTGGCTAGATCGGCTGCACGCGGCGTACTGAATACTGAATACTGAACACACTGAACATCGGGCGTGGTTGACGAGATCTGATTTTTGAACTCTTGGCATTCGGGCAATGTGAAACTGTTTTCGGTATATGCTCGATTGATGGTCACAATACCCATCTAGGGTCTTGACTATAGCTTGGTGTAACCGCCTGTATCCTTCTGCTATATGTTAGGAATTATGTGGCTATTTTCCTTATATGATCACTAAAGTTACTCGGTTATCAAATGCGATGGACCTCACTGAGCTTAAGGAAGCTCACCCTAGTTAATCAAACCTTACAGGTGAACCTGAAAGAGAGTGAAGTCTAAAGATTGGAGTGTTCGAAGTCTTTACTTCATTTGAGTTTAGATTCATTGGAGTTTAGATCCTGGACGATTATCAAACATTTCGATCATTGACCTCAAGTATTAATTAGCTATCCCCTTTGAGAATGTAATATCCCAATCCGATATATTATTACTCACTATTTAATTATAATTGTACGCTTCCGCATATTTAATACTTGCTTGATCTGCATGTGGAGTCCGACTTAAGTTGTAACACACCCAGTTTACTTCAGAACCTGCTGATTAGCGAGTGGGTCGGGATTGTGGTGTTACATTACGAGTTCTTAACTCCTTACGAAATCACTTACGAAATCCTAACATGTTCCGAATCAGTTAAGAATTCTTAACCCTTTCCAATCACTTCTGAAAATGGTTACAAATTCGTACCCATTTTACGGTGTATTTTGGAACCTTCGTGAACATTTTCTATTTTATGGTACACCTATTTACGGCATTCCCGGACTCGACATGTTGCAGGTTATAGGTGAGAGAAACCGCAGGGTTGGATAACCATACTTCCCGGACTCGACACGTTACGGGACCAGTTATATATGGAGCAAACTGGTAGCACCAGAAAATAAAAGAGACTGGCATATGATCTAGGTGCAATGAAGAGCAAAAGGAGGACATAGAGCATTTAATTTTATACTGTGAAGATTCGAAAATAATCTGGAGAACTTCAATATTGTGTATGAACACAGCTGTAGAAACCAGTTTTGCAAATTGGTTTTGGGAATGCATGAAGATAGCCCCAGACATGGAATATATTGGGGGAGTTAAGGGCAATGCTATTTTAAACCTCTGGTTTTTTCAACCGGTCACTAAAAGATAAAAATGAAAGGGGTCATTTTTTGTTATGGGTCCCACCAACTAATATAATATAATTTCTGAATTTAAATAGTGTCACGTGACCTCTCTCTCATCTTCTTATTCTCTCTCATGCTAACAAATGTGAGGGACCTTGGTTGTTGCCGGAAAATACAGTCCGACGTTTATTTTTTTATTTTTTTATTGTTATTTTTGTTGTCCGGCACTTATTATTGGTCTCATACGGGTATCATTATTTTCTCATGCAGGTATCACTCTTTTTTTTGGATCTGTAGCAATATTTTTAATTAGAACCGTCTTTTTCTATTTTATTTCTCTTTTGAAATTATTATGTTATTATTATAATAATACTTATAGGACACTAAATTATCACATTTATAGAGATTTGATTCGATTGAGGAAAGCATCAAATCCGATGGTTATGACTAATTCACACATACTAATATTTATCCTTAATTATACTAATATTATTATGAAATACAAATTATTTTTCGGGTATCATTATTTTCTCATACGTGTATCACTTTTAATTTATCTGTAGCACTACTTTTTATTTAATACTTTCTTTCTATTTTACTTCCCTTTTGAAATTATTATTATTATATAATATTTATGGGAAACAAATTTATCCCATTTATTGAGAGATTTGTTTCGATTGAGAAAAGCATCAAATTTGATAGTTATGACAATTCACACATATTAGTATCTATCCTTAATTATCCGATAAAAATATAAATCATCCTTGATTATAGTGGTAGATGAACACATACTAATATTATTATTGAATACAAATTAGCCTTCAGGTATCATTATTATCTCATACGAGTATCATATTTACTCATGCGGGTATTCTTAGCGCTATTTTTAATTAATACTGTCTTTTTCTATTTTACTTCCCTTTTGAAATTATTATTATTATATAATATTTATAGGAAACAAATTTATCCCATTTATTGAGAGATTCGATTCGATTGAGAAAAGCAGCAAATCCGATAGTTATGACAATTCACACATATTAGTATCTATCCTTAATTATCCGATGAATATATAAATCATCCTTGATTATAGTGATAGATGTGAACACATACTAATATTGTTCTGGAATACAAATTATCTCTCGGGTATCATTATTATCTCATACGGGTATCATTATTTACTCATGAGGGTATCATTATTTACTCATGCGGTTATCCTTAGCGCTATTTTTAATTAATACTGTCTTTTTCTATTCTACTTCCCTTTTGAAATTATTATTATATAATAATATTTATGGCAAACAAATTTATCCTATTTATTGAGAGATTCGATTCGATTCGATTCGATTGAGGAAATAATCAAATCCGATGGTTATGACACATACTAGTATTTATCCTTAATTATCTGATAAGAAAACAATTTTTCCTTAATTATAGTAAGAGACGTGAACACATGCTAGTATTAGTATGAAAAATAAATTATCTTTAATTATAGTGATTTAGTATAGAAAACAAAGGCCCCATTTGGTGATGAGAGTTTAGAGGTAGAGTTTAGTATTTTTTACCAAAAATAGATTTTGACCTGTCAAACAGCTATTTACCATGTTTGCTGAGAAATTTTTCACCTTAACGTTTGGGATGAAAACGCTACATTCTGAAACGCTACAAAAACTTGCTTTTTCAATTATTAACAAAATTAGTAAGGTAAAGTTTCAATTTTATCCTGCTCATTCACGCAAGTTACTTTTTTTTACAAAAATAAATATTCTTCTCTTCATAATTTACCGTACGCAAAGTTTAATCAGTAAACGTGAAAGTTACTTTATAGGAACCATAATTTAAATTGAACGCATCTTCTTTTCGATGAAAAAAAAATCTGAACTTATCCTTTTAATTATTAATAATAAAAGGAAAATTAAACTCATCTGTAAAATTGAATTAATCATGAAATTACAATTATCTTTAAAATTGAAATAATCGTGAAATTTAACTTTCTCGTTAATATAAGACTTCAAATGTGATTGTATTCTTATAAAAAAAAATATGATTGTACTTTAAAATAATTTCATATAAAACAAATAATTTTATATGTTTTCTATACAATAATAAATCAGACACGGTAAAATAATTACTAACTATAATACTAAATATTAAACATGTCTTTTTTGTCATTTAATATAATGAAACATCTAACAGCTACTCTTTATTTACCAAACGCTCATGATACAAACAGTTAGTCAAAATCGCTAACATATTTCGCTAACAGCTAACAGCTAAACGCTAATTCTCAAACGGGGCCAAAGTATCTTTAACAATAGCGAGAGATATGAACACATACTAGTACTAGAATGGAAATAAAATTTTCCTTGATTATAGTGAAGAGATATGAACATATATATATATATATATATATATATATATATATATATATACAAGTATTAGTATGCAAACAACTTATCATTAATTATAGCGAGATATGTGATCAGTGGAGAGAGCATGAGATGGCAAGTTCTCGTGACACCTTCAGGAGAGGAACTTGAGATGCCTAGTGCAAAATATAATTCAAGTATTACAAGTTCTTGTGACACTTTCAGGAGGAAGATGAGATACCAACCCCTTGTAATCACTAAACCAAATTAATTATCGAGTTACATTATGCTTAACTCCATTCTTTCGTTTCTTATAATTACACATTAGATTAATACCAATACTAGTGTGCATTTGTTAGGCTAACACAAAATTTATTGTTAAGAAATGAACAAGACCATTAGTAAGTGCAGTGTTAGTGTACAGAAGGCCATCTCTCATTACAGGTACAATAGTCATTGAGTGGTGCAATGATCTAACCGGATCATATATGTATTGTGATTATAATTTTTAATTGATGGTTGATACTCCGCCTAGTAAATTTCAGCAATTATCGGATATTCGGAGTAAGAAAAAAAAAGTTAATAAAATACATTATGCCTATTTTAAATTCAATAAGTGGAGAGCATGAGATAGCAAGTCCTCGTGACACCTTTAGGAGGAACTTGAGATACCTGGTGTAAAATATAACTCAAGTATTACAAGTCCTTGTGACACCTTCAGGAGGAAGATGAGATGCCAACCCCTTGTGATCACTAAGCCAAATTAGTTCCCAGGTTTGGTTATACTTAGCTTCATTTTTTAAGTCTTATGATTACACATTAGATTAATATAACCTCTAGTGTCCATTTGTTAGGCTAACACACAAAATCATTGCTAAGAAATGAACAAGACCATTAGTGAGTGCATTGTTAGTGTAGAGAAAACCATTTCTCATTACAGGGACAATAGTCATTGAGTGGTGCAATGATTTAACCCAATCATTTACATATTGTGATTATAATTTTTAATTTTTAATTTGTGGTTAATACTCTGCCTAGTAAACTTCACCAATTATCGGATATTCAGAATAAGTAAAAAAGTTAATAAAATGCATTATGCCTATTTTAAATGCAATAAGTGGAGAGAACATGATATAACAAGTTCTCGTAATACTTTCAGGTCAAATTTGAGATACCTAGTGTAAAATATAACTCAAATATTACAAGTTCTTGTGACACTTTCAGGAGAAAGATGAGATACCAGCCCCTTGAGATCACTAAGCCAAATTAAATCTCGAGTTAGGTTACACTTAGCTCCATTTTTTCGGTATTATAATACAGTAGATTGATACCACCACTAGCGTGCATGTTTTAGGCTAACATACAAAATCATTGCTAAGAAATTAACAAGACCATCAGTAAGATGCCAAGTATATAATTAGATGGTTGATTAATTTAATGACATCATGTAGTAGTTTTTGTAAGATTACAAACTTCCCAGACGTCCACAAGATATCGAATCCCCTGCTTTACATTTTGCTACTTTCATATGGTTCGTATATGATTATATAAAGCTCATTACTAAGTTAAATAACATTCTCTAGTGGTTTCGATAAGATTGTAAACCTCCTAGATGGACTCAACCAAGGATCGAACGTTCCCTAATCATTTTTTAGTAGCTACATGTTTGAAAGATGCCAATATAAGTTGTAGTACTTTCAAATTATAGTCATAGTACCGACGTTTGTGATACCCACAACACAATCTCGTAGTACCTTGAAGTTATAGTCTTAGTGCCGATGTTCAAAATACCCACAATACAAACTCGTGATACCCACAATATAAACAAGTAGTACCTTCAAGTTATAGTCGTAGTACCAACGTTCGTGGTACCCACAATACGAGTTCGTAGTACTTTCAAGTTATAATCATAGTACCGATGTTTGTGATACCCACGACACAATCTTGTAGTACCTTCAAGTTATAGTCTTAGTACCGATGTTCAAAATACCCAAAATACAAACTTGTGATACCCATAATATAAACAAGTAGTACCTTCATTTTATAGTCGTAGTACCAACGTTCGTAGTACCCACAATACGAGTTCGTAGCACAAGTTATAGTCATAGTACCGATGTTTGTGATACCCTTAACACAATCTCGTAGTACCTTCAAGTTATAGTCTTAGTACCGATGTTCAAAATACCCACAATACAAACTCGTGATACCCACAATATAAACACACAGTACCTTCAAGTTATAGTCGTAGTACCAACGTTCGTGGTACCCACAATACAAGTTCGTAGTACTTTCAAGTTATAGTCATAGTACCGATGTTTGTGATACCCACAACACAATCTCGTAGTACCTTCAAGTTATAGTCTTAGTATCGATGTTCAAAATACCCATAATACAAACTCGTGATACCCACAATACAAACTCGTGATACCCACAATATAAACAAGCAGTACCTTCAAGTTATAGTCGTAGTACCAACGTTCGTGGTACCCACAATAAGAGTTTGTAGTACTTTCAAGTTATAGTCATAGTACCGATGTTTGTGATACCCACAACACAATCTCGTAGTACATTCAAGTTATAGTCTTAGTACCGAATTTCAAAATACCCACAATACAAACTCGTGATACCCACAATATAAACAAGCAGTACCTTCAAGTTAAAGTCGTAGTACCAACGTTCGTGGTACCCACAATATGAGTTCGTAGTACTTTCAAGTTATAGTCATAGTACCGATGTTTGTGATACCCTTAACACAATCTCGTAGTACCTTCAAGTTATAGTCTTAGTATCGATGTTCAAAATACCCATAATACAAACTCGTGATACCCACAATACAAACTCGTGATACCCACAATATAAACACGCAGTACCTTCAAGTTATAGTCGTAGTACCAACGTTCGTGGTACCCACAATACGAGTTCGTAGTACTTTCAAGTTATAGTCACGGTACCGTTGTTTGTGATACCCACAACGCAATCTCGTGGTACCTTCAAGTTATAGTCTTAGTACCGATGTTCAAAATACCCACAATACAAACTCATGATACCCACAATACAAACTCGTGATACCCACGCAGTACCTTCAAGTTATATGCATATTACCAACGTTCGTAGTAACCACAACACAAGTTCGTACTCCGATGATTGTTTCCATGGCACAGGAAATCGAAAGTAGAGGCAGACCTTTTAGGTTCCAGAACATGTGGTTACTACACCCTGACTGCGACGAGTTCGTCCGACATCATTGGGGTGCAGATTATTATGGGTGCAAGCAATACACGGTGACCCGCAAGCTCTCTGACTTGAAGGCTCCACTCAAGGAGTTGGGAAAGCAGGATTATAACCACATATCGGAAAAGGAAAAAAGGGCTAGCAAGGAGTACAGTGATGCTTTCCAGAGATTTGACCCACGCAATCCTACGGAACAGGAGGTGGAAGAGCTAAGGAGACTTAAGAAGCATGCATTACAGTTGTACAATGCCGAGTCTTCCTTCCTTGCCCAAAAGGGAAGGATAAATTATATCACCCTAGCAGATAAGGGCTCGTCCTACTTCCATCAACAGGTAGGGAATCGCAAGGGAGGTGGTATCCCGGCCATACTTGATGCAGAAGAGAGACTAGTGACCTCTAATGAGAGGAAATGGGAGCTCTTTGCGGAATTTTATAAGGGGCTATTTGGTGCTGCGACAGATAGAGTTCACCTAGATCAGGAGGTGATCTCTTCTGAGCCTTTGTTGGACAGCCATGATAGAGGAGTACTAGGACAGGCTGTGTCGCGGAATGAAGTTAAGTTGGCGCTCTTTTCGATGGACGACCATAAAGCACCAGGACCAGACGGGTACTCGCCAGCCTTCTTCAAGAAGCAGTGGAATACGGTCGGTGGAGAGATTACAGATGCAGTTTTGGAATTTTTTGAGTAGGGTAGCCTGCTTAAGAGGCTTAATCACACCACCGTGGTCCTAATCCCAAAGAAGAAGGATAACTTGAAGGTGGGGGACTTCAGACCCATCTCGTGCTGTAATGTTCTCTACAAGATCGTTACTAAGATTATAGCCAATAGAGTGGAGCGCTATCTCCCTAGGCTTATTGATCCTTGTCAGGGGGCTTTTGTTAAAGGCAGGAATCTGACAGATAATGTGATGCTTGCATAGGAGTTTGTCAGAGGATATGGCAAGTCACGTACTTCCCCCAGGTGTATGATCATGGCTGACCTGGCAAAGGCTTTTGACACGGTCTCTTGGGAGTTTTTGCAGGAGGTTCTTCTTGGACTTGGCTTTCTAGACACTATGGTTAGTAGGATCATGACTTGTGTTCCTACCTCCTCGTTCTCCGTAGCAGTTAATGGTAGACTATGCGACCACTTCGATGGAAAGCGGGGTATTCGCCAGGGGGATCCTCTTTCTCCCCTACTCTTTGTTATCTGTATTGAGTACTTCTCCATACTTCTGAAAATCCGAGCATCCTCACGTCATTTCACCTATCACCCACGATGTGATGTGTTGAAGATCACTCACCTGGCCTTCGCGGATGATCTTAGGCTCTTTTCTAAGGCGAATACCGATTCAGTGCATATACTCATGACGACCCTGAATGACTTTGCGAGGACATCTGGCCTCACTGTTAATGCTACAAAGTCTAAATTCTTTGGAGTTGGCATCAAGGAGGACCTCAGCTTTACAGGCATTCCCTGGGCATCTTTCCCGGTTCGATATCTTGGTGTACCTCTTGACTCTAGCAAGCTAAAAGTGGCGCAATTCGATGTGCTACTAGATAAAGTGGACTCTGAAGTTGCGAAATGGAAGGGACACACTCTATCATGTGGAGGCAAGTTGGAACTGGTGAAATCCATTGTAGGAGGCATTGCGGGATTCTGGATCCAGAACTTCATCATCCCGGTGACAGTGATGGAGCGGTTGAAGAGCAAGTGCATTTCATTCCTCTGGGGGGCATCAGAGAAGAGCAAGGTAGCCTGGGAAAAGTTGTGTTCGTCGAGAGCTAACGGAGGACTAGGGATCGGGGATTTCCACACTTGGAACCAGGCAGCTATGGCACAGAAGTTGTGGGACCTCCACTCAAAGAAGGACAACCTTTGGGTGAAATGGATGCATGCGTTCTACTTCCGACAGGATGGAGTCATGTGGATGCACCCGAGGATAGCTAATAATAGATTGCAAGACAAATGCTCCACTCACATTGGGGACATCTGCACACTGCGGAACACGCTGAAAAGCATGTCCGGAGGGGATACAGGGCAGATGATTGCCACCCTCCGGAGTTGGGCAGCCTCGGGGAAGTTTACATCAAATGCTTATGATTTCATACACAGGAAGACCTACCCACAAGTCTACCATGAGCCAGACCAACCGAAGGAGAGACTATTTAGGGGTCTCTGGAGGGGTTTTGTACCAGCCCGGTTCTCCTACATATCATGGCTAGCTGCGCTTAGTCGACTGCATACGAAGGATAAACACAGGGAAGATGATGATGAGGATCCCACTGATCGGATGTGCCACTTTTGTGACCTCGAGGTGGAGACTAATGCACATCTATTCTTCCAGTGTGAGTTCTCACAGGTTGTCTGAGATCGGGTCAGGAGTTGGATTGGCTTGAGGAGACGTCCTCTGTCCATCGCTTGTGCTGAGAATTGGATCCGAAAGCAGGTTACTGGTTCAAAGCTGAGGAAGAAACAGGGTTTTCTAGCTCTGTTCACGATGGTGTACTATTTATGGAATGAGAGAAACAAGGTGCCGCATGGTGAGTTTTCTCCTAATTCGGCCCGGGTTTTCAGCCAAATCATCCAGAATTGCTACATGGTACTCAATCGCCTGTTCCCGGAAGAGAACCTCTACTGAGTACTAAAGCATCCATGAGGCCTTAGGAAATATTATACCATGGTGTTTGGGAGTTTGATCTATGATTTGCTTCACCACAGCCTGAGATGGAAACTAGGACTTGCACCCTTGTGACTATCTCACCTGAGTTGTTACTGGTTTTTGACGGCAGATCAACTCTTTCACTTAGGGCTTGCTCTTAGTGGAGGAGTGTTTGTTTTGGTACATGATGTCTTCTGTAGCTGCTTGGTTTGCCAGGTGGTTGCAAGCTAATGTGACCAAGGAATTGACGGTTATACTATGGACTAGGGATCTATCCCTTGGCCAAGCAACACATGTTGGTCTCAGGACATGCTTGTGATTTGAGACTTGTCTCATAGCCAAGCACTACATGTTGGTACATGATGTGTTCTGTAACTTGCCTGACTCACTAGGCGGTTGCAAGTTAATGTGACTGAAGATTTGACGGATTGCAACGGCCTAGTGTTTACCTATTGGCCGGGCAACACATGTTTGCCTGACGACATGCTTGAGACTTGAGACTCATCTCTTAACCAAGTATTACATGTTGGTACATGATATCTTCTGTAACTTGCCCAACTCGTTGGGCGGGTTGCAAGCTACGGTGACCAAGAACTTGACGGATATGCTCTGGATTTGGGATATTTATCTCTTAACCGAGCAATACAGGTTGTTACCTAATCAGTGACATCCTAGTACATGATGACATCTGCAATTCGACTAGCTCACTGGCCGTTTGCATGGTACATGGGTTAAAACCCTGTTGCCAGC
Source organism: Sherardia arvensis (assembly GCA_948330725.1). Taxonomy (NCBI): domain Eukaryota; kingdom Viridiplantae; phylum Streptophyta; class Magnoliopsida; order Gentianales; family Rubiaceae; genus Sherardia; species Sherardia arvensis. The sequence continues at coordinate 21,093,414 of OX415237.1, read as the reverse complement.
TCTAACTTGTACATTATGTCATTTACTACTTGCGTCTTCTTCCCGCGTTGCACGTTAGTGTTCACACTATGGTGCTAAAGGGGAGAAGGATGTCCATTTGCCTATAATGGAGAGGGCGGTTATAGAACCGTCACGCACGGCGCACGCTACAGGAGCGCCCGATCTCACTCATCTTTCGGAAGGTTGCATCTCTTGGACACCAGATTGAGCCCTAGGCACCGCCTTACATTAGCTCAACACTACGAGACTCAGCCTCGGTTCTTCATCGGGATCGTCTGCATGCCAACATCACCATCATATCTCTTTTTTTGTAGTGCACATGGCAGGAGCCGCATTGTCAAGTCTGTCCTTGATTGATTAACGGCACCATCACTCTACTACTCACGATTGTGGCAGCCAGCATCATCAACATCATCTATGACAGATTCTACTAGGATGGAGCTCGCCGAGATACTTCTTAGGTCGGAGCATTGCCACTATCATGACTAGTCTACCAGGACCAGCACACGCATCCACATCATCTTTCACAGCTTACAGCCCAAGACCCGAGACCATTCTCGGCTGCTCATAGCCCATTCCAAGAGGGAAGAAGAAGCCTTTTCTACGGAGACGATCTTGACCAAATAGGTAGCCAGTCCTGGGTCGATATTGAATCCTAGATCAAAGGGGAAACGGAACTCTTGGTGGGTGACATACTAGGATTGGATTTGCATTTGTGGATGGGCAAGTATCTACTGGTTGCACATATAGGTCCACCCACTTTGGACTTGCATCTCAGTGCCGCTACATCTCTGCGGCTAGCATCTTTGGATTGGAGGTAGAAGCGGATTGTTTTATGGGTTGGGGTAGTGAGTTTGTTCTCACCCCTAACCATACTCTCTTGACTTTAGCCTCATTTGTTTTACCCGAATATGTATTTTTTGGGTGGTATACTATGTCCCCTATGCGACCATTAGTTTGGGTCTTGGGGTAGAATTAGGATTTATTGTATTATACGGGGATTTAGCGTCAGCTTCTGTTCCCGTAGACTGTCCCACGGGATCATTTCTTCTTTTTTACCATATTTACCACAACACAAGTTCGTAATACTTTCAAGTTATAGTCTTAGTACCGATGTTCAAATACCCACAATACAAACTCGTGATACCCACGGTATAAACACGCATTACCTTCAAGTTATAGACATAATACCAACGTTCGTAGTAACCACAATACAAGTTCGTAGTACTTTCAAGTAATTGTTATAGTACCCAATTTTAAGTTACCTATTTTTCAAGCTTTAAAAAAATTATATTCAATTTGAAGCACTAAAAATTTAGTAATGTTATTAATTTAAAAGCTTTAAATATGTGTGATGTAAATATTAAAGCGTTATAAATCGGTGTAGTACCTCCAAACCATATTGTAAGTACTCTTAGATAAATTTGAAGTACTAACGTGAAGAACAAACAAATAATACCATTGTTAGTTTATATAAATAAGACCAATGCTTATAATTAAGATTATGGTTTATACCTATAACAAAGACCATCGCTTATAAATAGGATCATTGTTAAGTAAAGTTGCAATGTTACATTTGCTCATCAAATTTACTCTAATGTAGTGATGTTATCATGATAAGTAGATATGATGTTTGAGTGGAAAGATATAAAAGAAGAGATTAGTTAAAATAGGAAAGATATATTTTGTATTAATAGAAATCAAAATCTTATACATACCAAATTCTAACATAAAATAAATTCGAATATATTTTTGAATATGACAAAATGCTTCATAAAATATGTATTTTAATATTTATAGTTATGTTCTATTAATGTTTTGAAAGATATTGTATTTTATCATCAATGAATGTTTATTAAAATATTGTGATATTTTACATATATGTTGATTTTATATACATAATATTTAATTTTATTAAAATATATGTGTATTCATATTACATGTCCTAACTGACCCATTTTAATTTTAAAAAATCAAGTTTCTTTAAATCATCAAAATCAAATTTACAAACAATTTAATAAAGGACACCATTTAACAAAGGAAACCATTTTAAAAATGGCAAATTAATTATAAGGCACACAATTGTAATCTTGCTTCACAAACTCATAGCGTGGAATGTATACCAATCTAATTTCTCCACCAAGTTGTGGATGGCGGCGAGGTAGACCGGAGCTTCGGCGCCGACACGCAGACTGGCCTTGCTGCTCCAGGAGGCCTTCTTCGCAGCACTGGAGCCGAGTCTTTCCATGACCAGCTCAGTGGCGAATTTAAAAATATTTTCTATTGGGGGCACTTTTCATTTGGTACTAAATTAAATTAAATAAAATTTATTAAATTAACTATTTTAGCACTAAACTTGTTACCCAATAAATTTTAATGTTATAATGTGCGTATGTTGTGCTTATGCATAAATTTTGTTATAGATTTACTAATTTGAAAAATATAACATAGTAAAATTAACAAATATAATATAAAAAAGATTATTGAAAAAATAGAATTTATAGAAAGAATATGAAAATGATCATGAATAATGCTCAACTAACGTTCTATATAGTTTAAGTAATTGAATGAATCAATAAAAGTATAAAAGAAAAAAACAATATGAACAAAAATGATATATTTTAGAAGGAGAAAAATAATAAATCTTAGTTAAATAAAATATATTATGACTCCAGAGGACAAATTGAGTACCCTTCCAAAAAAAAAGTACAAACTGAGTACTTTCTTTGATTGAGACAAATAAAAAAAATACTTTCTTTGAAGAATTAAAAAAATGACAACAAAATGGCAATTAGGAACTGAACTCCCAACCTATCATGGACAAAACATTGGTATTACGACGCTGCCACATTAATTCTTGTAACATTATTTAGTACTAAATATATATATATACTTTAGACAGCGGGGTAACTGCCTAAAGTGATATAGATTCAGACGGAGATTTCTCTGCGAGATCAAATTCTCCGGTGGCGGTTCTTACCGGCCGATTCCCCAGCGGAAATCGGATTCTGACGACTCTCCTCCCTTAATCGCATTATTCCACAATACTACTTTGGAAGCAGAAACGGGAAATCCCAAAAATTGCCACCGAACTCCGCCGCCGCGTTGGTTTGAGCAGTGTCCTTCTGACCGTGCTTGTTTCCTGATTCCGATAATGATTTTACCCAAATTTTTGCTATTGAAAGAAGGGATTTGCCATTGATGGCCAGAACTTGAGGTGGAGTGAACCCAGAAAAAACGAGAGGAAGAAAGAGGAGGAAGAGAGAAACACCTGACTTGATTATTATATTTTACATGGGACCCACCTGAATTACAACTCATCCGAAATTTTTGTCGCGTGGCGACCGGTCGAAAAAACCTCTGGTTTTTTTTGAATTGTCCGGAGTTAAGCATGATGGTAGCAACTAGAAAGCAAGTATAAAATTTGAGTTCACAACCAACTGGCCTCGGATAGAAGAGGTCTAGGATCAAATCTCCCATCTTCCACTTAGCCCCGGGTTTCTACTAGTTTCAATTCCCTTCATCTGCAAGATGCTTGGTATGAAGTGCGAAGCAACGAAATGCATCAGTTGGTGTATTAAGTGGGAGTCTTACCCCACTCAAAGTATAGTATATGCATGTAATAGACTCGGCGTTCAAAATGAAAAAGAAAAAACTCGAGTTCGCTAATTTGGTTGTATGACAAAAAAAAATTTGTTCATTTCCAAGTACAAATTCAACTGAATTTGTAACATTTACACCATTCCCTTGACATAGAATCAAATTTACATGTATCAAAACTTGCACTAAGCCATCTTTGCGGTACATCATCTTTTGTCTCAAGTGCAATACAATCCATACATATAGTTGAGTAAATATACATGGGCAAATGCATCTATATCAAGTTCTTGAAATCTAACTAGCAGCACAGTGATGCATGAGCTTAACTGCACAATATAGCCATAAGTACTTGTCTTTAACTCGAATCCATCCTTCTACAAAGCAATTCATAGTGTTTTACTTCGCATCATCTGGCTGCATTGAGCGAGGTCGGAGAAAACATAAATGTGGAACAATCAGAAGAATGCATGAGAAAAGTACACAGGTATTTTGAAAATGACTTTCTTCCTCTGAGAAGATAAGCACTCATATCAGGCGCAGCTCACAACTCAGAAGAGAAGACATAATTCAGAAAATCGTGCCAGCAAACATGTTATCATTATCTTTTCCAAATCTGAAATAGCTAAAGAAAGATTCAATGGAAACCAACATCTACCCCTTTGTGGTTGAGGAAACCCTTGGCCTCAATCACATCCTGTTGTAAGAGAAGTGCTTGTTCAGGACAGGTGGGAAATTGCATCAAGCCAACTCCAACCATTAGTAGTCCATAGCAGGCCAGAGAGATGATGAGGTAGAGGGGCAACAACCACGTGCAACTCCTTGGGACAACTGACGTCTGCAAAAGGCCAATCCAGAGCGCACAAACAGCACCCAACAGACACAGGATCTTGAAAATATGCTTCATCCCGACTACCGACTCTAGGTGGATTGTGATTTCTAGGAATCCAATCTCCGCTTGGATCTGCTCAGATCAGGAAGAAACCGTGGTCGAAGAATGAAGATGACGATTCTGTCTAAAACTGTGGCCGCCGATCGGAAAGTGAGCCGAGGAGGGTTTGACGCCAGAAGAAAAAGGAAAAACAAACAACGGAAATATGGAAATAAATTAATCCTAGAAGGAACATGAAGAATTATTGTTCCGCTCAATAAATAAATTAACAAAAAGAATTTAAAAGGATGAAACTACGTAGTTTTGACTAAAGTCACCACATAACCACCGCAAATTCACCATATTCCGGCGCCTACCATTTTTATATATTTCTCATTTTATTTTTTTAATTAATCTACGACCTTAACTTTATATATATCAATCACATATATCAATCATCCATAATTTCAAGGATTTCAGTTAGCATAATTGTGTTTTCAATATAAATAATATATGGTATGCATATATTATTGCATATTTTTATAGTACACTAAATATCTTCCGACTTCTATTTTTACAAATACAACTCATTCCACCTAATTAACAGTTAACATGTCTACAAAAGGAAAACATGAATATTACATCACACAATTAACATGAATGCTACAATTATCCATAACAAATTAATTAAGTATGCCATATTAGATCAAGAATTCAGAGCTTGAAAAAAGGTTAATTCTGGAGTTTTTGGACTGAGAATCGTGAATTAGCCTATTTTTCAATTTTCATACAATTACTTTGTATTCTACACATATAAAATATTGCATTTATATATTAATATATGGATGCAATATGCTTACGATAAATATGTTGTCTTGCATAAATATATTAATTAATAGTATGAATATATATATTTTTTGTACTAGAAAAATTTATACGGACAAATCATGTTTTCTATTTTTGTAATAAAATTATATTTAGGTCCTATTTGTCTGAACTTATTTCAACTGAACTGAACTGAATTAAACTGAACTGTATTGAATTAAATTCAATTAAACTGAACTGAATCGAACTGAAGTAAAGCAACAGTTAATACATTGAAAAATAAAATCAGCATGTCTAAACTTACCGAAATTAATGCATAAAATTAATGTATTTAAAAATGGACATAATTACTAATTTGGGCTCAAAAATAAAGGATAAATTATTGTCTTACCATAAGATCACACATTGTTTTTTTAAGGATAAATCATTGTCTTATCATAAGAACACACCTTACTTTTTTTACTGATGTGTTATACATGATCCAGTATTTTACTCAACAATAATCTAAAATACCATTGAAATTACCGGTATTTTACTCAGTATAAATCAAAGTATCATTAAAACTACAATACCGCCATCTGGATTTTGCTAAGTTTTTCAAATGAACCTAATAAGTGAGGACAATATCGTAAATTCATACTGTATTTTGAACTGCAAGAGTAAAATATTGAACTGCGAATAGCAACCCCATTTTTAAACATAAATAGCTAAAATTTACACATTTTATCAAATTAAAATCTTTTTAAGGTACTTCAAACATACCGCACAACGTGCGGCCGAATCATACTAGTATGACGAAACCTTTTTTATTTTGTGCAAAATTACTGAAGTGCTACATGCACTCCGCTATTTCACTCAATATAGTCCAAAATATCAATAAAATTATAATATCATTCTTTAATATTGCTAATTTGTTTTTTTAATTAAAACCACTCAAGGAGTGGAGGGATATTTATTAGGTTCCCTAGACCTTAAAAAAGACCAAAAAAGGCCCATAGTTATTACTGCCCTAAAATAACAGTTACAATAAGAAGAGCCATAGGCTCTTGGAGCATGAAAATGCTCCCAAAAAGGGGATGAAAGAATGAAGTGGCTAAGCCACACCCTATAGTGTCTAATAAACCTCCACATCAAAGATTGAAGCCTGTTAGAGAATTGCTCAGCAAAACTCAAAGCGGCACCAAAATTGAAGTGGGGATATAAGATACACTTATCAAAAAATGTCAGCATCTTAACTCCATCATATAGAAGAGTGAGAAGCAGGTAGTGATAACAGACTTCACAGCAAGGCAGTCCAGATCTTCTGAAAGATGTCCCCAGACTGATGGTGTGTTCAAATCTGCAAAATATATACATATCAGTAGAATCCATTCTATTGAATTCTAAGTGAGGGTGTTCCCCATTTGTCAAGTAATAGCTGACCTTGTATCTGCTTAGAAAGATCTGAGTAGCCTAAGGATGAGGTGATCTGCTGACTGTATGCAAATTTTGCAATTGCATCAGCAGCTGCATTTCCTTGCCTTCTTGTGTGGATAATATTGGTGATGTTCCTCATGGAAAAAGCAAGTTGGAACACTTTCCAAGGAGTTGTTAGAGGATTACTGATAGCTTTTATGGCCAGTTGGCAGTCTGACTCTAGGGTATAAACAGAAGATAGTAATCTTCCCAGTTCATCACCCTTCTGAATGGCTAGCATTTCAGCCTGCAGGGGTGACTCGGCAGATATGTATCCACAATATGCTGAAATAAAATTGCCCTCATTGTTTCTAATGACAATTCCTATCCCTGCATGGTTAGTCTGGTGCCAAGAGGCATCAATATTTACTTTAAAACCTAAAAATGGCTTTGACCATTTTACAGCAGAGATTATTGGCTGAGGGGGTCTAGTATGCAAAGGTAGGAAGCCAAGACTGCATAGGTCCCTGTCAAACTCAGATATAGCTGGGATGGGTCTGGCAGCATAAGTTGTAAAAACAAAGTCCTTTATCTGTTTTTGCATTAGAGTAGGAGTAGGAGCAATATTTTAAAAAAGATAGCCATTTCTGACTTTCCAGAGGGTCCAAACAATGATAATAGGGATAGTAGTAAAAAGGTTAGAGTGCAATTTTGATGATCCCTGATAAGACCAATAAAAGGAAAGTCTATCCCATATAGTTGAGTAACCAGTGTCTGCAATGCCAACCATTGAATGAAACAAAGACCACATTTGCATAGCCAGATAACACTCATTAAAAAAGTGTTCTAAAGAGTCACAGTTCATGCAAAATGGACATTTAGATGGCAAGTGAAAGCCCATTCTGACCAAAACATCAGGAAAAGGAAGAAATCCATTGATCAGTTTCCATAGAAAGATGCTAATTTTTTTTTGGATCCTTGAGTTCCATAATTGAAACAGTGATTGAGCCACAGGCCTAGAATGAGCCACTGCATTATATGCATATTTAAAAGTAAAATTACTAGTACTGCTAGGCATCCATATCAATCTATCATCCCTATCAAGAGTGCATTCAATGTTCTGAACTTGATTAAGAATGTGAGCAGGCAAGATAGATTGTTCATTAATATATAAAGCCTTGTTATCACATAAAAACTTTACAGTGCAGTCCATAGGTGTAAGAGAGCTCTCAGGGTCTATATGGTCACATAAAGGGCCAGATGTAGACCAGTTAGATGACCAGAAACTGCATTTACCATTTCCAACAATAACAGTGGAAAGGCTCTCAGAGACCAAGTTGACAGATTGAATTCTTTTCCATGTAGGGGAGGACTTATATGAAGGGGGGAGAGCCCAGAGAAATTGTGACCATAGACTACTACCAGACTGAAATTTCCACCATAATTTGATAGAGCAAGTCTTAATAATAGTATGAATAGATCTAATCCCAAGACCATTTTGGCTTATTGGATAGCACAACTCTGACCATTTTTTCTAGACTTTTTTTGGTTTCAAATCAGTTTCTCCCCAAAAAAATGTAGAGAGTGCTTTTTCTACTCTTTTAACTACAGCCATAGGTGGTTTAAGGACACTCCAAATATGCTGAGGGATAGAGTAAATTCAAGAATTAATTAGAGTAAGTTTACCACCTGTAGACAGCCATATGTTCTTCCAGTTGGATAGTCTGTTCTCAATCCTCTGAATAAGTGGGAGAAAATGGCAGATCATGGCTCTTCCTGAGAAAATTGGTACTCCAAGATATGTGAAAGGCATAGATCCCTGCTTCATTCCCAGAAGTTCCTTCACCTGTCTCAGTTTACAATTAGAAGCATGTTTCCCAAGAAAAAATTCAGATTTTTCAAAACTGATTTTTTGACTAGTTGTCTGTTCAAAAATCACCAAAAAAGCTTTAATCCTAATGAGATTAGATTTTTTGGCTGTTAGAAAAATGATGGTATCATCAGCATAGCTTAAATGGGAAATGGGAGAGGGGCCTCTGGGAATGTCAAAATATTCAATCTTTCCTATGGAGTATACATAAGCCAGGCTTCTAGTAAAACACTCTGAGAAAATGTTAAACAGATATGGGGAAAGGGGGTCACCCTACTTTATCCCTCTTGTAGCCTTAAAGAGGCCATTTGGCTTTCCATTAATTAGCACAGAAAAATGAGCATCTCTAAGGTTTTTCATAACATTATATACAAATTTACCATGAAAACCAAAATGCGTGAGAATAGTATTTAAATAGGCCCAACTAACCCTATCAAAAGCCTTCATCAGATCTAATTTAATCATGCAATTAGGTGTTCTATTTTTTTATCCAGAAACCTAACTAACTCTTTGACATACAGAACATTATCAGAGATATCTCTGTTATGCAAAAAGGCAGATTGATTAGGGGATATGATTTTTTATCATGAGTGGTTTTAATCTCTCCATAAGAATTTTAGAAATAAATTTATTTATACAATTAGAGATACTAATAGGCCTAAAATCAGAGAAAGAAGAAACTACTGGTTTTTTGGGAATTAAAGTGATCCAGGTGGCTGCTATTCCAACTGGGATCTGAGAAGGACTCATAAAATCATGTACAGCATCTAGTAAGTCTTATTTTATTATCTCCCAACTTTTTGTGAAAAATTTTGAAGAGTATCCATCTGGACCAGGGCTACTATTTTTATGGAGATTAAAAATAGTAGCCTTGAGCTCTTCCATTGTAACTGGTTGGATAAGTGTGTTGTTATCCTCCTCAGTAATTAATTTAGGAATTTGGCTTAAAAAATGGTCATGAAACAGACCATTCAAATTACCCACTGGTTCAGATAAAAGGTCTGTAAAGAAGGGAACTGCTTCAGCTTCTATTTCAGACATATTATCTAGCCAAATTCCATCTGCATTCTGAATCTTAGTGATACTAAGACCACTGCGTTTTTCCTTTACTGTGTTATGGAAAAACTTTGTGTTTTTGTCACCCTCTTTGAGCCACTTAACTCTGGATTTTTGTTTCCAAAATTTGTGTTGCTCTTTGAAGGGATCTGAGATGAATTGCTCTTAGTTTTTTCAGCTTAATAAGCTCATCAGTTGAGCCATCAGCATCAAAGACAATTTCTTGCAATCTTAGGTCTTCAGCTGCCCTTGACACATTAGAGTCAATATTTCCAAAGACAGCCTTGTTCCAGTTTTTGATGGTGGTTTTGAGCCTTAGCAGTTTGAGAAAAAATCTCAACATGCCGGATTCAGATAGGGGGAGATTCCAGTCTTCATTAATTAAAGAAAGAAATTCCACTCTATTAAACCATGCATTAATGAACCTAAAGGACCTAGGGGATGATGGAGTGCTACTACCTACAGTAAACAACATGGGAGCATGGTCAGAGGTACCTCTATTTAGAATTTGGATAGATGAAGTTGGAAACCTCATTAACCAGTTCTGACTAGCTAAACCTCTGTCTAATTTTTCAGTAGTTGCATGCAATGATCTATTATTAGACCATGTAAATAGATTACCAACAGTATTTATCTCTAGCAGTGCAGAAGATGAAATAAATTGATTAAAATCTAGCATGCTCTTATTACATGGATGTGCTGGACCCTTATATTCAGATGGTGATGTCACTGTGTTAAAACCACCAATTAAAAAGGAATCAGTAAGATCTCTATTAGCAAGAGCATTCCATAAAAACTCTCTACCTGGAACAGTTCTAAGAGCATAGATAAAAATTCCTTCCATAGAAGCATTTAATCTGGAACTAAAAATATCAACAGCAAGGAATTGTAAATGGTCCTGTTGAAGGGTAACGGTTAGATTATTATTCCACATAAGCCAAATCTTACCACTCAGAGAATAGGTTGAATTGGCAAAGTGTAATTTTCTTCTGAAAACATCACACTTATGATTTTTGTGCATAGGTTCAATAAGACATAAAAGATCCATTTTATGTTCTTTAACTAAGTCATGCAGTCTTTCAATAGAGGTTCTCATCCCTCTAATATTCCAGACAAGATATTTGATTTTTAAAGTTGTATTTAACATTAAAAAATATCTCTGGAGCTTTTTGACCTAGTAAGAACCTTATTAGGTGATGGGATTTTTGAAATCTTTTTAGGAGTGAACTTCCTATTAATTTCAGTGAAAAAGTAGCCAGTTTAGTTGTATCACCAACAGGGGTTGAGGATGAACTTACAAGCAATTGTTGATCAGTCAAATTATTATGAGTTAGGTCAGAAGTGGGAACCTGTGTAGAAGAAGAAGCATTATCATCATCTTCAGATGATTCTGAAGAGAGATCATAATCAGAGGGGTTATCTACATCTTTTTGGACCTTGTCAAGCTCCAACAATGGCAGGAACCTGTTTCTTGATGCTCCCTGTGAGAGTGGTAGCTTGTTAGGAGATAAAGAAAAATCAACTAAGTGAGAAACCTTACCAGTGCCAATTAAGAGATCATCTTTGGCATATGTAGAGGGCCTGGTTGTTTTAGGACTAGGCAGGGAAAAAGGAGAGGTTAGAGTGTTAAACTGAGTAGGGGGGTCTTTTAAAATGGTAACAGAGTTCTCTGGTTGTGGGGAGTTATAAGTGGAGGAGATTGTCTGAGTGGGAGAAGGATGTGTAGGCAAAGAGATAGGGGAGTGGGAAATAGTGGAAAGAGGAAAGGCTTCAGTCACTCTTTGTTTATGCTTCTGCTTTGCCAATGTTGGAGGATTGGGGAGAGCAGCTTCCCTATCTTTGGTAGAGGGAGAAAATCCAGAAGAACCAGCATTGTCTGTAGTCTGATGGATGATGACTGGGGCAGTGGTGACAGCTTGGAGAGCAGCTTCATTAATTTTCTGTTTGTCCCCAGTTTAGAGAGGCCTTTCAGAGAGCTTTGTATTTTCTGGGAGTTTGACTTCAAATATTTTTTCTTGTTTGAATCTACAGCAGGCCTCAGTTTCTGTATCTTGCGTAATTCAGGGTGGAGGAAATCACAGACAGGGTCATGATGTCCTATCATAGAGCAGTGATGACAGTAACTAGGAACATCCTCATATTCTATTGGAAATCTTTCAATGTTCCCATCTTCAATCCCTAGTTTGATATGAGGCTGCAACTTTTTCCTAAGATCTATTTCTACACACAGCTTAATGACATTAGGCCTAGTAAGAGCTAGTGTAGCAGCATCCATCTTTATAAAAGTCCCAATTTCATCTCCAATGCATTTGATCATTGTATGGTTGAAATAGAAAAAGGGTACCATTCTGATTGTCACCCAAATTGGGACAATGGAAGACTCAGCTTCTGGATTGAAATCCAGAGTCCAATTCAACACCTTCATCTGAGATCCAGCCAGATTCCAGTAGCCTTTAAGCCAGCATCTTCTGTAATCCTCGAGGTCTTCGAAACGGATCAGTATATGTCGAAAATCAATGGAGCCAATCTGGTATTTGCCAGTGAAATCAGCAGATCGGAAAGCTTCAAGCAACCTATCCATCGATGGTTTTCCTCGGGAAAATTTCCCAATCAGAGCATTTGTATAGTGACCGGCAAGAGTTTCAGCATGTTGTCTCGTCACAATACAGGCAATTTCTCCTGTGTTGGTTAATGGGCTTGATTTCAGGATTATCGGGCAGTGAGGTAGCTAAAGGGGGGGATCTATTGGATAAAACCTGGGCAAAACTCTTCCCAGAGGCAAATCCACCGCGCTGAGGCGGTGGGGCCGCCATGGCGCTGGGAAAAATAAGGCCGTTTTCTATCCGTTATTGCCGGAAAAGTGACACTGTGTAAAAGAAAGAGCCATTTTTGGTGAATTTGAGGCAAACAGTGATGAAAGCGAGGAGAGAGATCAGAGCATATCGAGGAAAGCGAGGAGGAAAGCTGGGGGACTCAAATTTTGATATATTGCTAATTTTTAAATAAACATAATAAGTGAGAATATTTTCATAATTCAAACCGTAGTTTGAATTACAAGTGTAAAATAATGAATTGCATATGCCAACATCTAAAATTATTAATTCATACGCTAGTCTCCGGCACAACCAACTATCCTAACTTTCATTTATAAGTTTTAACTTAAATAATGTATCTGTTTATTTAAATAATTTATTTACAATTTATGAATTATAATTTTTCTTATATTTTTTCATTAATACATGTTTTACAGTATTTTATATTAAAATTAAAAATATGTTAAGTAGAACATGCATTATTTGACCTTGACACATAGTGGTAATTTTATAGTATTTTGAAAAATTGAACTTTCAAGAGATTTTGCTAATATGAATATACATGTTAGTAGTAACTAATGTTGCATATTAATATTTCAATCCATTTAGTTTAATTTTTATGCTAATTAAATATGGTTTTGTGGAAAATGATATGACCGATTTCATTTTAAATTAGTCACATTGTCAATATTTTCAACAATCCGCTAAGCAAAAATAAGTTATGACAACTTATTTTTTGTTGAATCTGAACTGAACTGAAGTGAACAAATTTGTATTGAAATACATTAATTTGAATTGAATTGAACTGAACTGAAGTAAAATGAACGTATTGAATACAATATCAGTACGTAGCTAAATTAAGATATTTTATCAAAACTAAACAAAAATGAACTGAATTAAAATAAATGTAACGAAAAGAAAACTAATGTAGCTAAATTAAACTGAATTTCAAGCAACTTAATTTTTATCAAGCAAGCTAATGGCTTTGATTTCAGATGACAATAGCTCCCAGGTGAAGACTGTAGTTAACTTCTTGGAAAGGGCCAGCTTTGAGAGTGCATCAGCAAGCTGATTTCCTTGTCTGAGAGTGTGTATCAATGAAACCCTAATCATTTAGTGTGCTGTGTCAGACAATTGAAAGAGGTTCCAATGTGCAGTGATTGGGTTCAGTGCCATGGAAATGCCATTGAGAGAATCAGATTCAATGCAAAAACTGAGTTGGCCATAAAAAACTCCTAACTGATAACCAGCTATAATGACTTGTATCTCAGCTTCAAACGGAGATGAGGCAGAGGGAAATCTTGTCCCCGCTGATAAAATATTACCAGATGAATCTCTGAGCACAAAACCAAGACCACGGAAATGGCCCTTGAAAGCAGCATTCACATTAAGCTTGAAACCACACTCAGGTCTAATCCACCTAACTAATCTGAGCTTAGGTCTAGGTGGTCCGAGTGTATGTGGAATGTGTGCCTCAATTGCAATCTGAAGATCAAATTCTTGTAATATTTTGATTGGATGTGCTGCAAGGGATAAGTGTAGGATGTGCTTGATCTCTTTGATGATGAGGCTTCTGCAAGGTTTAATTTCCTCAAAAATAAACATGTTTCTAACTTTCCATAAGCACCAAACTATTATGGAACATAACATTCTTATCAGCTTAGTTTGGAAACTTGATAAGCCTGTACATGCAAGATAATAGGATAGTCTATCCCATATAGCTCTGAAGTGGATATCTTTATTACCAATGGTGGACAACATGAATGCCCAAATAGAAGAGGCCAAATGGCAGGAGTTTAAAAAGTGATCAATGGAGTCTTGGTTTTTGCAGAAAAGTCATTTGGAGGCAAGTTGGAACCATAATGGAGTAACACCTCATCAAAAGGTAGTAGGCAGTTGAACAACCTCCAGACAAAGAAAAGTATCTTTTTAGGTAATCTGATGCGCCACAGCTTGGAAAGTGAAGGAGAAACAGGCTTGTGATCACGCATAATCTGGTATGCTGTTTTGAAAGAGAAGGTGCCAGAAGCAGAAGGTTTCCACACTAGCATATCTTCTCTATGAGTGGAGATGGCTGCATTGGTGAGTGTCTGAAAAATGTCAGCTGACACAGCACCATGTAGCTAAGGTAGGTATGGGAGCCTGTTGGTGATGAACTCAGCTACAGTGCATGTGTGAGGAATAGAAAGGATGGGAGGGTAGTGGTCTTCCAGAGGGCCTTTTCATGTCCAATTTGCCAACCAAAAATTGCACAACCCTTTTCCATGGATAACCAAAGAGTTCTGCTTGCCAATATGGTTCACTTGACAAATTCTCTTCCAAGTCTGAGAATTTCTGGAGGAAGGAGGCAGAGAATGAAGAAAATGTGTCCAAAGTGCTGATGAGTTCTGGTACTTCCACCAGAGTTTTACTGAACAGGCTTGCACTATGTGAGGAATGGACCTAAATCTTAGACCATTTAGCTCAATTGGATAACATAATTTGGACCATTTTCTCCACTTTTTGTTTGCTTTCACAAGGGTTGATCCCCATAAAAAGATTGCAAAAAAAATTCCGGTGATTCCACTATGTGTACTGTTGGAGCTATCACAGTAGATACTAGATACATGCTGGGGTATGGCATAGAGCACAGATTGGATCAAAATAACTTCGCCCCCAGTGGATAACCATTTGTATCTCCAGTAACTCAACTTCTTGTTTATCTATTCTATCAAATGATTAAAAAATGCATTGAACAGTTTACCTTGATAGATTTAACAGTCTAGGTATTTAAAGGGGAAAGATCCCTCTTTCATACCCAAAATATCAATGATTAGATTTTTCTTAGCTAATGTGGCATTATTACTAAAATAAAAATCACGTTTGTCAAAATTTATTCTCTGACTAGTGACTTTCTCAAAAATTCCCAAAAAAGTTTTAAAATTATCAGTGTAGTATTATTGACTGAGATAAACAGGACTGTAACATCAGCATAAGACAAGTGGGATACTGATACTACATTTCTTGGTAGATTAAAGTAGGACAATTTTCCAGTACTGAAAATGTAGCGAAATTCCTTGAAAAAGATTCTGTAAAAATATTAAACAGTAGTGGAGATAGAGGATCGTCTTGTTTAATACCTCTAGTTGATTGAAAAAACAACTGGCTTGCCATTTATAAGTACAAAAAATCAGGCATGAGCTAGGTTTGATGCAAGTGAGCAGTTTTTCATGAAAACCAACCTTTAGCCTAATCATTTTAAGGAAGGGCCAGCTAACCCTATCAAAAGCTTTCCTCAAATCTAACTTAATGATACAGTTAGGTTCTCTTGCTTTTCTATTTAGGTGTCTGACCAGCTCTTGAAGGTATAGAATATTATTTGAAATATCCCTTTAAAGAAATCTGTCTGATTTGGTGAAATGACCTCATTCATGAGAGGGTTCATTCTTAGCATGATCACCTTGGAGCACATCTTGTTAAGGACATTAGATAGACTAATAGGTCTATAGTCATCAAAAGACATAGTTGTATTTTTTTTTTGGTATTAATGTTACCACTTAGAAAATCATTCACATCCTCAATCAGATCAGTTGAAATGGCATTGCAGGATTTGATATAAAAACAAGCAGTAAAGCCATCAGGCCGTGGTGTGCTGTTTTTATTCAAAGAAAATACCACTTTTTAAGTTCATGCAAATCCACTTTCCTAGTAGACAAGAATTTTGCTCATTGGATATGCATTTTGGGACTTTGCTAAAAATCAGAAGCAAAATGAAAATTTTCCTGTGATTGCTCACTGGTTAGAAGCAATATTGAGTTGCTTCATTTTGTATTTCTGTCTCATCTACTAACCAGATCCCAGTTGTACTTCTAATTTTGGAAATGCACAGTTTTGACCTCTTTTCCTTTAGTGAATTATGGAAAAACTTGGAATTTACATCTCCTTCTTTAATCCACTTCAACTATGTCTTATACTTCCAAAAGGGCTTCTGTTCCTTAAGTGCTTTTTTCAGAAGTGCTTTCTCAAGTTTGAGAATAATTAGCTCTGATTCACATTGATTGTGATCATATCTAATTTTCTGCACTCTCAAAGCTTCTTTAGCAACCTTCACATTTTTATGTACATTTTCAAAAACCTCCCTATTCCATATTTTTAAACATTTTTTCAATCTTTGGAGTTTCAGAAAAAATCTGAGCATACCACTTTCTGGAATATGTATTCCAATTAGATTGAACAAAAGTATGGAATGTTCTCTTGTACCATGTACGGATAAATCTGAAAGACTTAGGGACAGATTGCACTTGTGTATCTATTTGAAAGAAAATGGGTGAGTGGTCTGAATTTTCCCTATCAAGGACCAAGACTGAGGAGTTCGGGAACTGTATATTCCAAAAGTGGTTACACAGTGCCCTGTCTAGCCTCTCTAAAGTAGGCCTGAGTATTTTATTGATCCAGGTGAAATCATTTCCCACTGTATGAATATGGATTTCTATCAATAAATTTCTGAAAATCTCTCATACTTCCCAATTTGGGGGTAGAGTGAGCTTTATAATCAGAAAGTGATACCATGGAATTCAAATCCACTATGTAAAATGTATCAGAATTAGGCAAGGCTTGCAGATCTTTCCACAAAGCCTTCCTGCCTTTTCTAGATCTTTCACCATAAACAAAAACACCAGTCAAAGAGATGTTAAGACTAGCATTTTTTATAAGGACATTTAAAAATTGATGATTCTCCTGAATGAGAGACACTGCAAGTGTATCTTTCCAAAATAGCCATATTTTTGCATTGGTTAAAAACATAGAATTTGAAAATGCCAAAGATTAATGCAATGATCACAATTTGAGTTTGAATGCCAGGGTTCAATTAGACATAACAATTCAATATGATTATCAATAACGAGTGAAGAAAGTCTATCCAAGGTTGTTTCCGTCCCTTGAATATTCCAGATCATAAATATTTTATTTTATGATTGTGTATAATCATTAAAAAGATTGTTTGGGGCTTTTTGAAGAGGGCTTTGAAAAGGACATTGTTTTGTTAAATTGAGTGAAAAATTCCTCAACTTAACCTTTTGTGTTGATACAATTTTAGGCAGTTTTGAAGAGATCACCTTAGTCTCCATTGGTGTGCCTTTGGCAGAATCAAAGTCTGTGACAAAAACTTCATGCTCTTCCTCCTTGTGCTCCAGAAGTGGTGAGAATCTGTTCCTGTTCTATCTTGAGACAGGAAAAGTAAACTGTTAGCTTTGAATTGAGGGAGAGAGATGTTTTGCAAATTTGATGGAATGGCAGTGTCGTCTCTAGCATAATTTCTTATAATCCTTGGTTTTGCAGTAACCATGATTAAAGGGTCCTCATTTGTAGCAGCTGTCCTTTTACAGGCAAAAGATGCCTTTCTCAGTGTCCCAATAAAGCTTGTTATGGATGTGGTTTGCCTAATTTGAGATGTAGAGGAGCTTCTGGAGATAGGGATGACATTTGTGGTGGGAAATGAAGATTGTGTGTAGTTTGCTGACTAGGGATTGAGGTAACAGATTTATAGTCTGAATGGGAGATGGTTATTGGTGATACCAGGCCCAGGCCCAACTACTCGACAGTAGCATGGGCTCGGCCCACCGGTAGGTAAGCACAGCTTGGCAGTATCCGGGTTCGTACAACTCGGAAAGGGACAAGCACACTAGAAGACACCCAGAGCATGGACCATATGGAGAGCATGTGTTACTGTATAAATAGTGCTCCTCATCACTATTCCAAGTAAGTATCTTCTCATTATTCAAGTGATTACCCCTTTTCTCTCCCGGGATCCATCTTTCATCATCACGCCGGAGGGTCTACCCTCGGGTACCTCCCGGGGCTCTGTCTTGCAGGGCTAGGTATCGGATCAGGGATAAGGGGACAGTCCGGACCGACCAGGCAGGCATCATCAAGTTGGCACGCCCGGTGGGACACGATCTTTGTTCACAAAACGCATTAAGATGCCGCCTCGAGGTCGGCCGCCACGAAGAGGTAGAGGAGGGAGAAGGCCTGAAGTGGCTGAGGAGGATCTTACCTTACGCCGGATGAGGGATCGAGCGCGCAAGGGGAAGGCTCCGGCGCATTCGGATCCAGAAGCCTCTGAAGGGGAGTCAGAGCCGCAGGAAGGAAGGGAGCCGGGAATGACGCAGGACGACCGTGACAGGAGGGAGTTTGCTGCGACTCAGGAAGAGGAGTATCGTCGCTGGCTGGTGGCAAAGCAAGGACCCGGGATTGGGAACAAAACCGACTGGGGAAGGACAGTCGAACCCTCCGGGGACCGAGGACCGGGTACCTCCGGTTCAGCCAGGGTCAGGACCTAATCCGACCCCGTTGGTGCCTCCTACGGGGTTACCTCCTTTGGCTGCGGAGGTGGTCAGCCGAGGACCCCCTGCCGTTCCTGGGCAGGAAAATCCTCGGCCTCCAGTGGTGATAGTTTGGAGAGGCATGCTGGGAACATAGGGCAACCAGCTGGTATAGGACCGGGATATGGTCAAGGCGGGGGCCATCCCGGATACGGAGCTCCAGGATACGGGGCGTCTCAACCCGGGTATCAGGGGTATCAGGGGTACCCCCCGGCACCCGGAGGGTATTATGCCCAACCCACTGGAGTCTCGGGGGGCTGGGCTCCCGGGATTCAATGACCGGTGTGGATGCAGAACAAGTACCGATGGCGGGGTATGTCATTGCCCAACCGGCCCCGGTCGCAGGAACCTATGGTACGTACCCGGTGGTTGTGGACCGGGCTCCGGCGGCTCTAAACTCGGTGAAGGACAGATTAGACCGGTTGATAGGAAGGAACGGAGGAAGGCCTACCTCCCCCTGGATAGGTTATATCAGCACTTTCCCCTGGCCGGTGGGAATGAGGGTCCCGGAGGGGGTGCCGATCTACAGCGGGGAGACGGATCTGGAGGAGTTCGTCAGGACGTACCATAATGTCATGGGAACACGTGACATCCGGGAGGAGCTTATGTGCAAGCTGGTGAGCTCGTATCTGAGGGGAAGTTGTTTGTCGTGGTTTGAAGCCCAACCCCCGGAGAGTTTTAGAAATTACTATGATTTCTAGAGGGCTTTGATGCACAGATATGAGACCAGAAGAAAGAAGTACCTTCCGTTGGCCGAAGTGGCTCACAGTCGACAGGCGGCAAAGGAGGATGTATGGGGTTTCCACAGGAGGTACATGGACGATTCCATGAAGGTGATTGATAGAGACGCTCAAGTGAAGGCCCTGATCGCAGGATTCATTGCAGGGTTAAGGGATGAGGTGTTATGAGCGAAACTTATGGAGAATATCCCGACCACTTTCCATCAGCTGGATCTTGAGGTGGAGATGTACTGTTCGCTTCTGGAAGGGAGCAAGAAGAGGAAGGAGGAAGGGTACTTTGAGGACAGGGGGATCGGAAAGGGCGACAAGGCTCGGGTCGCTGATCCTGGCAGGAGGGATGCAGTTCAGGCCCCAGTAAAACCGAGGGTTGACCCCCCTCGGGCCGAAACGTTTACTCCTCTGACCAAGACCCGGTCGGAGATCCTAACAATTCATCGGAACCTGTTTCAAGACCCGGCCCCCATACCGGGAAATCCGACTCCAGCAAACGCTGCCAAATATTGTGCGTTCCACAAGTCTAATGGACACACAACAGAAGGCTGCCGAAGCTTGAGGGTGGAGATTGAGAAGTTGATCGAGAGGGGACAGTTGAGAGACTGTGTGAGTCAGGAGAACCAGCGCCCGGCAGCCGGGCAGCAGGCAGGAGCTAGGAGGAAGAAGAACTGGAGGAATAGGCCGTGGAATGATAACCATCGAGGGGCTCCCGCACCAGCTGCCCAGCCGGGGACAGCAGCTCTAGTTATGGCCCCAGAACCGGTTAATCAGGTCCCTCCCCGGATGATAAATGTTATACATGGAGAAGTAGGTGATGGGCCCAGTCCCATGCAGCGGCCAAAGCCCGGAGTCGGTATGTGCCGGCTGGTGAGGACAGAGAGAAGAGACTACGCCCAACGGAGGTCATCACCTTTTCGGACGAGGATCCGGTGCCCAGTCTAACTCCCCATACGGATTCGATGGTGATTACGGCGGAGATAGAAGGATTTACAGTCAAGCGAGTGTTCATTAATGATGGAAGCAGTGTAGAAATCATGTTTGCTTCTTGCTTCGACCAGCTGGGGATAGGACGCCACAACCTTCGCCCGAGCACCTCTCCATTGTCAGGGTTCACAGGCCGGACGGAACATCCTTTGGGGGTTGTATCTTTAACAGTGACAGTGGTAGATGACCTTGACAGGAGCAAGAAGACCTCGGTCTGATGCAATTTCGCGGTCATAGACGCCTCGTCTCCTTACAACATCATCATCGGGCGACCGTGGATGGCTCAAGCCAGGGCCATTTGCTCGACGTATCATTTGACCATGAAGTTCCCAACCAGTCAGGGAGTGGCGACGATTTGAGGAAGTCAGTCTACAGCCAGGAGCTGCATGCTCACGGCCCTTCAGGAAGCCAGGAAGGCCACGGTTGGGGAAGTACAGGGAGAAGTGGGGCCGGGAGAGGTGGAGGACATGCAGGTCGGGAGCCGAGGCACAATCAAGGTCGGGAGAAAGATGCCAGCCGATGTAAAGGAACAGTTACGATCCCTGCTTTCGAAGTATGAGGATGTGTTCGCATGGGAAGAGAAGGACTTCACTGGCGTACCCCCGGAGTTAGCTCTCCACAAGCTGAATGTATACCCGGAGCTGAAGCCAATCCGGCAAAAGAAGAGGGCCTTGGCAGGAGACAGGGCCGAGGTGGTGAGACAGGAGGTGTTGAAATTATTGGAGGCCGGGGTAGTGGAGGAAATTATATACCCAGAATGGCTGGCTAATCCGGTGCTGGTGAAAAAGCAAAATGGGTCCTGGAGAATGTGCATCGACTTCACCGACCTAAACAAGTGCTGCCCAAAAGACAGTTACCCCCTTCCTCCGGTCGACCGGCTAGTGGAAGCCATCACCGGATACGAGGCCCTGGCTTTCTTCGATGCATACCGGGGCTATCATCAGATTCAAATGTCAGGAGAGGACAAGCCGAAGACGGCCTTCATCACAGAGTTTGGGACCTATTGCTACAGAAGGATGCCATTCGGCTTGAAGAACGCGGGGGCAATGTACCAGCGGATGGCAGATGCAATATTCCGGGATCAGTTGGGCCGAAACATGGAACTATATGTTGATGACATGGTGGTGAAGAGCCGGAGTTACCCAGGTTTCTTAGAAGACTTGGAGGAGATGTTCGGCATTTTGAGAAGAGTAAACCTGAAGCTGAATCCCGAGAAGAGTGTGGTAGGAGTAGCGGCTGGGAAATTCCTCGGCTACATGGTGTCTAAACGAGGAATAGACGTCAATCCGAAGAAGGTGGAGGCGATAAGCCGGATGCAGTCACCGAGGAATGTGAAGGAGGTGCAGAAGCTGATGGGTTCCCTGGCAGCCTTGAGTCATTTTCTGTCAAAAGGCGCGGAGAGACAACTTCCTTTTTTCAACATACTGAGGAAGGCAAAGAAGTTTGAATGGACGGAGGAGTGCGAGAAAGCGTTCGAGGATCTGAAGGAACATTTGAGCCGACTCCCGACCCTCTCGAAGCCGAAGGAGGGGGAGGATTTGCTTTTATACTTGTCTGCATCCGCATCGGCTGTCAGTGCTGTGTTGGTCCGAGAGGAAGACGGGAGGCAGTGTCCGGTGTATTTCGTCAGCCGGGCATTACAAGGTCCGGAAACTCGGTACACAAGTTTGGAACAGCTGGTGTTGGCGCTGGTTTATGCTTCAAAACGGTTGCGCCCGTATTTCCAGGCCCATCCGATTGTGGTCCTGACCAACCACCCCCTGAAGCAGGTGATGCTTAAGCCCGAGGCGTCGGGGCGTTTGATGAAGTGGGCCATAGAGTTGGGGGAACATGAGATAAGCTATCAGCCAAGGAAAGCTATTAAGGGCCAGGCTATGGCGGATTTCCTGACGGAAATGGTTGGTCCGGACGTATCGGCCGAGGATCCCTCAAGCCCGAGGTGGACACTGCATGTGGACGAGTCAGCCATGCGGGAGGCAGCGGAGCCGGGGTCCTTCTGATATCACCTGAAGGAGAGGAGTACCGCTATGCGCTGCATTTCGATTTCAAGACTACAAATAACGAGGCAGAGTATGAGGCGTTGGTGGCAGGACTCAAGCTTGCCCGGGAGCTGAAGATAGGAACGATCCTGGCCTTTAGTGACTCGCAGATTGTAGTGCAGCAGGTGAACGGGGAGTATGAAGCAAAGGAGCGAAGCTTGCAGAGGTACCTGGAGCTGGTCCAGCCCATGATCCGGCAGTTCGACAGTTTCAGTCTGGAGCAGGTGCCAAGGGAGCAGAATGAAAAAGCCGATGCTTTGAGCAAGTTGGCATCTTCGAAGTTGCGGCCAGGACAGAGAGCACCTCTCAAAAGGGAGACACTGGAGAGGAGGAGTTACGAGCAGAGTGATGAGATCCTGGCAGTAGAAGCGGTGCAGGAAGACTCCTGGATGGCACCAATCCGGGCATACCTTTAGACAGGGGAGGTCCCGGCCGACCGGGTGGTGGCCAGAAAAATCCGGGTCCAGGCACCAAAGTATACATTACAGGAGGGCATCCTGTACAAAAGAGGTTATCTCTAGCCGTTGCTGAAGTGTGTGGAGCGACAGAAGGGCAAGTACTTGGTCCGAGAAGTTCTTGAAGGTCCGAATGGTAGCCATCAGGGAGCCAGAACAGTGGCCAGGAAAATCTTACGGATGGGGTATTACTGGCCTACCATGTTTGAGGACTCGCAGGACAGGGTTCGCTCGTGCCTTCAATGCCAAAAGTTCGCGCCGCTAGTGCACATACCCCGCGAAGAGATGATGGGGATAACAGGAGCCTGGCCTTTTAGCAGATGGGGACTGGACCTGGTCGGGCCTTTTCCCACTGCTCCTGGCAGTTTGAAGTACCTGATTGTGGTCATCGATTACTTCACCAAGTGGGTGGAAGCCGAGCCTCTGACCAACATCCGGGGAGCTACCTGTGTGAAGTTTTGCTGGAGGAACATTGTTTGCCGGTTCGGAGTGCCGAGGGCCATAGTAACCAACAATGGAGCGCAATTTGAAAATGATCCTTTCAAATCCTGGTGCGTAAAGTATGGGATAAGCCAGAAGCTAACGTCAGTCTATCATCCGCAAGCTAACGGTCAGGTTGAGGTGACGAACCGGAAGATAGTGAGTGGGATTAAGGCCCGGCTCCAGGGAGCGAAGGGAAACTGGGTACACGAGCTCCCGAGTATTCTATAAACTCATCGGACTACGGAAAGCTCGGCGACTGGGGAGTCCCCCTACAGTCTGACGTATGGGTCGGAGGCAGTGATCCCGGCTGAGATCGGCGTCCCCAGTCTTCGGACGGCCGAGCCAGTGCCAGAGGAGAAGAATGAAGAAGAGAACAGGACAAATCTAGACCCGCTGGAAGAAAGGAGGGAGAAAGCGGCCTTGCATGAGGCTAAAGTAAAGGAGAAAGTTAAGAAGTATCATGACAGGAGGGTGAGGAAGGAGCAATTCAAGGTAGGAGATAGAGTAGTGAGGCGAAACGACAAGAGTCACCAGGAGCCGGAGGGCAAACTAGCACCCAACTGGGAGGGACCGTACCGGGTGACAGAAGCCCACCCGGGCGGGAGTTATGTGCTGGAAGATCCAGCGGGGAAGGGAGTCCCCCGAAGATGGAACATAGCAAACCTTAGGCGGTTCTATGGATAGTCTCTGGCACTTGTTGCCTAGATAGAGTAGTCTCTGGCACTTGATGCCTAGGTAGAATAGTCTCTGGCACTAGATGCCTAGGTAGGATAGGTCCCCGGCGGCAGGCGCCCGGGACAGGAACCTAGAGGTCGGATGACCGAAAGGTAGGTAGAAGAACACCCTGGAAACAGGGATTTTTGTAACAAGGGCATATGCCCCTTCTAGCCTATTTTAATGAAAAGAATGAATGCGCGCATTATGAGTCTGAAATTGAAAGATGTGTCATAAAATGAAAATTATTATACATGTCTTGAATAAAATGAATTACGATAATATGGCAGGAACCTATATCCTATCTACGGGCCCCGGACGTAGAGGCCTCGCCGGGTCTCGCGCCTGCTCCTTCGGACAGCCTGCTCCAGCATATGCTGCTCCTCATCTTGATACCGCGGGAGGTCCGGATTAACACTTCAATCACCCTCCGGCTCAACAGCTGGTTCAGAGGTAAGGACAGGGACACTGCCACCTGGACCCCCTATTCGGACTAGAGGTTGCCTTGCTCGCGGCCTGGCCGGGTTACTCCCAGTTTCGGCAGCCTTTTGTTTTCCTTTTCGGTCGTTCCGAGCCGGGCGGGAACCAGAGGCAGAAGAAGAACCGGGTGGCCGGTCGATAGTGGGAGTACTTTCCTGAGCAGGAAACTGAGCGCGGAATTTGGTGGCGACAGCCCGAAGCCTGGCTAAACATCGTTCAGAAGTTTCAAGATCCAGAAGCTCGGGAGTATGTTCGTAGCGCTCATAGGACAGATCGACATCTTCAAGCGGAGGTATCTGGGATATAGAGGGAGGAACTACGATCCGGTTCAGAATATTCTTCCTCCAGTCCACAGCCGCTTGATAGGTTGCTTGCTGCCCAGACGCCAGAGGTCCTCTCGAAACTCTCCATCCAGGCGATAAGGTCATCAACTGCCCGGGGAACATCGGTCAGCAGGGGAATGTCGACTGCATCCTGACGCAATCCTAGCAGATGGTATGACAGATGAACCAGCACTAGCTGCTGTTGCAGGGTCCGGTTCCTAGTCGCCAGCTTCTCGTTTTCTACTTCAAGCTTGGTGGCGTGTTTCCGGAGATCGGTCTGATTCTGCATCCTCATACACTTGTTATAGTAAAGCCGAACGTCGTGCCACACCTCGTCCAACTCCTTTTGGATCCGGAGTTGAAAATTGCGGTGCTGGGCCTCCTGCTCTGACAGGACTAGATCGAACTCAAGGACCTTGTCGATGCTCTCAAAGGCAAGTCTGTAACACTTCGGCAGAGACCCAAAGTCCTCTTGGATTTGGAGCAGGCAGGTGATCAGGCAGTCGCCATCGGGAAACTCTGAGATCAGGGGAAAGAGCCCCCCCTCGGATAAAAGATCAATCAAGCTCGGACAGCTGGCTCCAGCTGGAACCGGGGTAGGAACTGCGGGGTTAAGGACTCTAGAAGGCTCCTGAAAACAGTAGAGCCGAGTCAGGATAAGACTAAAGAGGAAAATACACGACAAAAAAAAGGTGTAGAAATAAAGACAATGAAACAGGACCAGTGTAAATAGCAATGGCGAGCAAAGAAAATCTTATTGATAGAACAAGGATCCGGGTAGCAGGTTACAAAATTAGAAAACGAAAAGGGAAATATCTAACTAACATGCTCGAAGGTTCCTTCTCCTTGATCGTCCCCGCCATCGCTGCTGTCGCTGTCCGAGTCCTCATCGGAAAAGATCAGAATAGGGGAAAGAGGAGTCTCGGCAGTCCTTGGGTTCTCCGGACCAATCTTTGGAGGAGAAGAGGACTCAGCTTCAAGATCTTTTGGATCGAACAATCCCCTGTAATGCCCGTATATGGTGCAGTACTGGGTAAAGTTCTCGTCTTCGAGCAAGTCAGATCCAGAGACTGGAGCAGGAGGAAGGGGGCCAGGAAGCCGAACCACATCAGTTGACCAGCCCCGAACGTCCTCCGTCGACATCTGTTTCTCCCGCAGAGCTTCCCACAGTTTGGGAGAGAGGCCTTTCATGCCACCCTTCTGAAGAGTGTTCACCAGATGCAGCTGCTGGTCCTCGGCGTTCGGGTTATACCATTGCTTCTTGAACGAAGCCCTGATCGAAGGAGGGAACCAACCACGGACCTGCATATAAGTGTTGTGGCATTGATGGGCGTTGGCGGCAAGGTTCAGCTCGGTCAGACGGAGTGACAGGGTTTGGCTCGCCAGGACCTTATCAACAACGGCTTCGGCGAATTCCAGTCGCTCCTTGTAGTTCGCCGTCCGAGCAACTTCCAGTTCCTCCTCCAGAGCGCCCACCTTGGCTCGGAGTTGAGCCGATGCCTCCCTCTCGGCCCGGAGCTCATTCTCCTTCTCGGCCCTAAGTTCCTCTTCCTTCCCCTCTAAGTGGCGCCCGAGAAAGGAAGAGAGGGCGGCTTGGAAGTCAGGGGAGTTGGCAAACTCAGAACTAAAAAGTTGAACCTGTAGAAAAAATGGTTAAGATATGGCAACAGTAGAGCCGAGTAAGGTAAAAGAAAAAAGAGAGAGCAGGAATTAGAGACTACCTGGGGATTGGAAGAAGAAATAGGAGGGGTACCAGCGTGGGAGAACGATGGGGTCGGGGATCCACCTGTCCGATGCTTTTTCCCGCCATGCTCGGAACTTTCCCCCTTGCGCTTGGCCGGAAAGAAAGGGGGTGGGGGAGGAATCTCAAGGGCATAAATGGTGGTATACCTCGACACCGGGGATCTACCATCCCTGGTCGGAGGCCACAAAGATAACCCCCGACCGAGCACTGACCCGGGGATGGGCACAGGAGTAACAGAGGGTTCGGACGGGACAAAAACGGTGTTGACTTCGACAGGATTCTGAACGACCCCTGCTGGGATACCGCTTCGGCTACGCGCCTCTCCTGATCCCCCTGTCCATCCTCGTGCTCGGAAGTGATATCCACAACGGTAATAGGACCGAGAGGGGGAGGCCCCGAGCCAGGAGGAGGATTCTGAACTGGGTCGTTCGTCTTGTTCTTGTCTTGTTGACGCCCCTGCTGCGAGTCCAGATTAGCCTGCTGGTTCTGAACGGTCTCCTTCGTCTTTTTCTTGTCGTGCTGGCTAGAATCAACCGGCTGGTCCCGCTGCTACTGTAGGTCAGGGATCTCCCGTCGCTGATCTGTTGCTGGTTCGGGCCAGTTTTTCTCCTCCTGTCCCCTTTGCTCGTCTCACCGTCGGCCTCGGCCCCAGCTCCGGCGGTCTTCTTGACCTTCTTCTTCGGAATGGGAACCCTGGGGTCGTTGTCCACAGTGGGAGCTACGAAGAGGAACGGTTAAACGAGGCTATTGAAGGAGTGAATAGGGACAAAGTAAGAAAGAGAAGAAGCATACCTAGAACCGGCCAGGTAACCACCCAGCGGCTGTCCAAGAAGGCACCTCTCGGGTATATTGCCTGGGGGAAGAGGTAGATAGAGTTACCGGCCAGCCAGTACTGGTCCAGGTTCAAGGTCCCTGAGGACAGGGTAGTGTGATTGGCGCGCTGAGTCTCAGGAAGGAATGCTTCCCGGACGTCCACAACGACTTGAGAGTTCCACTTAGGAACCTTGTATAGTTCCGGGTTGAGAGTCACATAGCCTTTCTCTTGCCAGTTCTTGGCCGAGTCCTTCTTGCCGAGGATAAAGTCTTGGACTCCGGGACGCGCCTGGACGGTGTATATCATCTCCTTGCCGGGGCATTTGATGAGCCTGTAGAAGGACTTCCACAGGTTGAAAGAAGGGTCGATCCCGCACCGATGGCTCCTCACAAGAAAACCCATCATCACAGCGATGACATTCGGGTGCATTTGGGCAGGCGAGATTTTGTATATCTCCAGGAATCGAGAGTATAGAGGAGGGAAAGGGAGACTCAAACCCCACATAAAGTGGATCCGGGGAATGCACCGGACCAACTTCACGGACTCTTCGGCCGAGATAGCGGCCATCTGGGCGTTCAAGGACACTGGAACCCCCATGCCACTGAGACATTTGGCGGTCCAGACGTCGGCTTCAAGCGAGGGTTTCCGAGCGGTGTCTATCGCCCTCTGTTCCCGGTTCTTGGAACGCTTGAATATCGGACCAGACGGGGTCACGCTGCTGCAGAGGTAGAGCGCCTTGTAGGACGCCGATGAACCGACAGAGGTTGAAGCCGAAGGAGCAGTGGTGCTCTGGAGAGAGTAGGTGACGACGTCCTGGCGCTGGGCATCGGACTGTGCAGTGTTGCTCGCCATGGAATTTAGGAAGAGAGAGAATATAAAGATTTGAAAATTGGGAGTTGAAAGATTTTGAGATCTTGAAATCTGAAAGCGATTGGTGAAAGTGATCGACGGAAGGCCCTATTTATAGAGGGCGAGAAAAAGAAGATGAAAAAGCAATGATTAAATGAGATGGGAAAGCGTGAAAACTAATAATGTCGGTAATTAATTATCCTCGAAAAGGGCGCGCCCATCCCATCATTGTCGGGCAGGGAAGGAATACAGAAAGCCAGTCTTTCCGCCCTCGGATCAGGAAGGTCCCTAGCCTTGGCCGAAAGAACCGGCTTCCGGGGGGCTAGTGGTGATACCAGGCCCAGGCCCAACTACTCGACAGTAGCATGGGCTCGGCCCACCGGTAGGTAAGCACAGCTTGGCAGTATCCGGGTTCGTACAACTCGAAAAGGGACAAGCACACTAGAAGACACCCAGAGCATGGACCACATGGAGAGCATGGGTTACTGTATAAATTGTGCTCCTCAGCACTATTCCAAGTAAGTATCTTCTCATTATTCAAGTGATTACCCCTTTTCTCTCCCGGGATCCATCTTTCATCATCATGCCGGAGGGTCTACTCTCGGGTACCTCCCGGGGCTCTGTCTTGCAGGGCTAGGTATCGGATCAGGGATAAGGGGACAGTCCGGACCGACCAGGCAGGCAGCATCAGTTATGTTCTCTCTCTCTCTCTCTCTCTGTGGTGATAGGAGCAGGTATGGCAGTAGGGAATTGTTATAAGCTCTAAAACAATCTCCTTTTTAAGCCGTTTCTTAGTTGCTATGGTGATGAGACCCTTTTTCTTTTTGGCCCTGCCTCTTTTCACTCTATGTAACTTTCTATGTCCAAAGGAGATGGCATGAGGCAAGCTATCAGCATCCTTGCCAGCAACAATCTGAGGGGGTGCAGGTGAAGAGGAAGAAGCAGTAGCTAAGGTTGGGTTTGGGGTAGTGTATGTAACATGGTTGATTGTGGCCTGGTTGTGAGGAGTGGTAACGATGTGCTTTTGTTGGTTGACTTGGGCAGATTGGTGAGGTTTGAGGTTTAGACAAGGTGTAGGTTTCTGCAAGTAGTGGAGTTATGACCAACCTTCCTACAATGACAACAGTAAGTCGTGAAGATTGTCATACTCCAGTTTGATCTTAGAGCTATTTTCAGTGGAACCTAGTTAGTTTGATGTGAGTGGGAATAGGCTGTTGTAGATCTATCTCTACACAAAACTTTATCGCAGAAGGCTTTGTGATAAGTTGAGTAGCAGCATCAACTTTAATGAACGTGCCTGATTTCCTAACTATTCAAGCACTGCTTCATTGTAATAATAAACATGAGGGTTGAAAAGGGTTACCCAGACTGGGACAATTGAAGATTCAGTCTCAGTTGAGAATTCAGGCGTCTACCTCAGAACCCTCATCGGATAGCCATCAATCGACCAGATTGCTTTCATCCAACAACGTTGGAAGTCTTCTCTTTTGGCAAATCTTATCAATATATGTTTGTGATCGATCGCTACTAGTTGGTAATTTCTGACAAAATTAGCGGCCTTAAAAGCAGCTTCCACTCCGGGCATAGCACGTCTGCCTCTGCTAAACTTTCCGATGAGAGCATAACGATAGGGGCGGCTTATAACCTCGATCTATTCAGCCGTGAAGATGCAGACGAGCTCACCCTTGAATTCCGATGTCGCTTTGATCTTTGGGTTGGACGGGAGGGTCGATAAGAGGGGTTGGGCTTTTGATTGGAGGGCTGAGAGGAAAGTTTTTTGGCCACTAGAGGAGGCAACGGCGAAGCATGAGCAGCGTAAGAGCCGTTTACGGCGGGGTTGAGGCTGTCAGATCCGTTGCAACGGGAAAATAGCACAGAAATCTATAATTGATTGCCACAAAGTTAAAGAAAGGTGAGAGTGTTGAAATTTAGAAATAATTGAATGCGTTCGTGTGACATGAAAGCAACAACGTTTCCCGTTGCAACGAAAAATGCAAATGATTGATTTAGGATGAAATATAATTGATGACTAAAATTAACTACCATAGAAATTGAGTTCTATTGTATAATATATTTAATTTTTTAATCAAATAGAATTCTTTATTATATATACATATGCATATATATCTATATATATATAGTTTATATGCTATTATTTTTATTATTAATTTGATAATTATTTTATTCATAAACATATTGTTATTAATGTCTTTCTATTTCAAATTATAATAACTTGTTGTTGCTATTTATATTACTAATTAAGATATTACGTGTTTTGCAAGAGCATATTATTTTCTTCTTTTTTTTCATCATTTTATATTATAAAGTTATTATTTCACAAATTTGAGTATGAAAAATGTAACTTATTATAATAATTTGTAGATATACATTTTATTTTCTATTTTAAATTAGTTTAAACCTTTTAATTAAACTTGAATTTCAATATTCAGACATCATATCTAACTCTATCATATAGGTGTACCAATTGGCTATTCAGTATTTAATGGTTCAAATTTCAGATTTCAAATTTCACATTTCAATTTTATCCAATAGAGCCTAAATGGTTATCAAAAAAAGAATAGAGCCTAAGTGGAGTTGCCAGTCACATAATCACTGATGAATTGCTTGCATGTGAGAAAAAATTGTTTAATTGTTGAAAAGGTAGACCAGAAAACAGTAGATGATGGGAAACAGTCGTCCTAAAGGTTTGACTTGTTTACATTGATTTTGGGAACATGTTTGGACTTTACTTGGACCATTATCTTGACACTGACTAAAGCAAATTACTAGTGCTGCTGTCACATGATCGACCATGGAGGCATGGAGGAAGATACTCTCCGCCTCTGCTTGTCATTCAATATATATATAGAGTCATTCCGACCATTTTTACCTACACTCACCATCTCTGCTTCCCAAAAAACACAAACTAGTAGACATCCACCACAACAAATGAAGCAGAAATTTCAGTTTTACTCCATTCTTTTCTTGATAATTTTCCTCCTCTCATCTGAACAACAGACTGCTCGCATTATACCATTCAAACAAGGTAAACGCTGTGGAAAATCCATCTTTTATGAAAGTTTGTTATAAGTATGTACCTACTTGATGTTGATGCAGTAAATACTCGCTTACCAGGAGATGAAAGAGAAGCGGCCATCCAGAATACTGATTCAGTAGAGGTATGATGTGAATCGATGGTTAATTATCATGCCTCCTGTTATCCTGTTTGCTTTCTTATTAGCATCAATGGTGGAGTGTTTAGGTTTTGATGGGGCTGGATGGGTGTGAAAATGGAGATGAAGAATGCCTTACTAGGAGACTTCTGGCTGAGGCTCACCTGGATTACATCTACACGCAGCACCATAAGCCGTAACTATTTACGAGATTAATGAGCTGTTGGAGATTGGCTTATTTTGAGGCGCGCCTATGTAGTAGTACTTTACATCCTCCTCTTCTTCTTCTTCCACTTGCACTGTAATGTTTGAGTTTTCTAAAATTTTGATGGGTTAAAAGTAGAGGTACCCCTATGTTTATAAGAAAGTGTCAATGTACCCCGAGTAATTCAAAAGTGCTGATGTACCCCTATAATTACATTGAATAAAGAAGTGTACCTCTAAAACCAATTTTTCAACAGTATTTTGAACTAAAAGACAAATTTACCCTCACTTATTGGGTTATTTTTTTCCCTGATCCAAAACTCCACGGGCACTAAAAAAAATTAAAGAAATCGATATCACTGAATTACAGAATAAATGCACGGTGTTATTGAAAAAAGTTAACTTTTATATCCAAAAATTCAACAAATTGAAAACACTGATGAACTTACCATAATCTCGCTAACTCTATTATCTCTTTTGGTAATTTGAGCTAGTCACGCAAATTTATTACTGGGTGTGGCGGTTTCGGTCCCCCGGCTCACACTAATTTCTAGGCACGGTGGTTTTGGTCCCCTCGGGTTCAACACGTTCATTCCGATGAAGTAACAGAATTGGTTGGATAATTTTCGTCATAGAATTTTTTTACCATTAAATAATAGTGAGGGTATTTTGGACATTTTACATTTGACAAAAGAAAATTCTGTCCAAATTATAGATTTGAGGGTATAGTGGCACTTTTGAAAAACATAGGGGTACATTAGCACTTACTTAAACACTTAGGGGTACAATAGCACTTTTTTCAATTTTGATTTATCATGGCAAGTTTTGTAATTATTCATTTTTTGAGGGCCTTTTTTAACATATCACAAAAAGTATGGTGCCTTTTTTAATAGTTTTGTAAATTATTGTCAAGTTTGTGTCTCTATTTTTAATATTCCATATATTTATACTATCTTATAATTAATTATTTAAATCCCGGTTGAAATCAAAATAAAAAATCACCTTCCAATGGGATTAGTATGTCTTATTACTGATATGTTATAGGATTAAGAAAATATTACTAATATCTTTCAAAAAATAAATTACTAGTCTCTTTGAATGTAGGAGATTGTTTGTATTCTTCTCTCATTTTTTGCCTATTTTTTGGCAATGAAAGGTTAAACTATTAGGGTACCTCACGTTATTCTTTAGTTAACAAAATAAGAGTGAATTGTAATAAAGGTACCCAAACTATTCAAAATTCTCCTTTAATATACATTAACTATTTTTTACATATTCAAATTTTAATTTTATTCCAAATTCGGTATCTTTATGAATCTCTCTATCATTTTCTTTAACTATAATATTTTTTAAGAGTATTATCTTGTTTTTCAAGATGGGTTGCAGCCATTTCTCATACAACAAATAAAATTCACTCTCCTTTAAAATGACATTTCTTTGGAAACAAGTTACCTTTACTGTTGAGTTTTAAGTGTTTGTAAGAAAGTTTTTTTAGTATCTTTAATATTGAGCTACAGTATGCCTAAATGGATTTTTGTCATTCTATTTTAAGTTATTAGTTTTTCCTACATTTACGTTATGAATTTTTTAACATTTTCCAAACAATCAATACATTAAATAATTACATATGAAAATTGATGATGCCCGCCTGATCGGTCCGAGTGGTCCCCTTGTCCCTGATCCAATACCTAGCCCTGCAAGACAGAGCCCCGGGAGGTACCCGAGGGTAAACCCTCCGGCGTGATGATGAAAGATGGATCCCGGGAGAGAAAATGGGGTAATCACTAGAATAATCAGAAGATACTTACCTGGAATAGTGTTGAGAAGCACTATTTATACAGTAACCCATGCTCTCCATGTGGTCCATGCTCCGAGTGTTCTCTAGTGTATATGTCCCTATCCGAGTTGTACGAACCCGGATACGGCCAAACAAGCTTTTCCTCGTAGCGGGCCGAGCCCATACTACTGCCGAGTATTTGGGTCTGGGCCTAGTATCACCAAACTTAATAGATTTAACTGAACTGAAATATATTGAACTGACTTAATTGAACAAAAAGAAATTGAAGAATAAATCAATGTATTGTTTGAAATCGAATAGATACTGCAACCAAATCAAATGGAAATCTCTACCTAATGGTAGAGAAACTGAACCTCAAGAATATAAAATAGAACTAAAATGAACTACATTTAATTGAATTGAACTGAATTTTCAATATAAACTTAAAATCATCAAATTATATTTTTGAGGAACTGAATTGAAATATATAACATTTATACTGAATTGGATTGAACTTTGAAAAAAGTGAGTTTTTTGTTAGGAAAAATGTTTCTGTGACCAAGTTAAGACAGATTAAATCAATAATGTGCATGAAACATGGTAGCTTACCTTTTAAATACCTTGGAGTACAGATCTATACAGGTAGGACTCTAAATATTCATTTTCACTCCATACTGGAAATGATTGATAGTAGAGTTAGAAATTGGAAAAATGTGTGGTTATCTCTTGGTGCCACATTGACCTTGATTCAATCTTACCTTTACTCACTACCACAACACATATGGGCTGTTATGCTCCCCACTAAACAAATTATAAAAAATAGAAAGGAAACTTTCTATATTTTCTGGGGGAGTGACAGACTCTGGTCCCAAAAAAACATGGAGGAAGTGGGATTTTTTATGTAATCCCACTTCACAAAATTGACTAGGTTTCAAGTCACTGTCCACCATAATCCAAGCCTTTTCCTGTAAATTATGGTGAAAGTACCAAATGAGAATAGCCCATTGGACTGGTTTTTTGGCTTCCCTACCTGATACATCAAAAAGTAAATCAAAAATTTGGAAAAGGATCTGCACTGTAAACTTATTTGCTGAGTCCTACTCCAAAGTGATACATGGTAGGGGTGAGTGTTGTTACGACCGGGAAATCCCTCGGAGGAATATCCAGATCGTTAACGGTGCTGCTGGACCGTGGCCTGGACTGTCGATCTAGGCCGTGCTGCAGCGTCTCTTGATCCGCCTCGATGACGGATGAAATCTACCTGCTAAGACCATATGAACACTCACGGTCAGGACGGGGTGGCTTAATGCCGTTCCCGCTCCGATGCTTAAGTCAGTAGATTGTTCGGAGAGTTGAGATGTGATTGATTGTGTTTAGTAAACTTACCTCTCTCTTGTGAGAAAGAGAGATATATATAGTGCTGACAGCTGACCTGGTCTCATCAGACCACGCCGTTAGGCGGTCTGGGAAGATTCCTCTGCCAGATTAGGTAAAGCTGCCATCTGCTGTCGGGTCTGGCCCGATCGTCATGCAGGATGAGTGGTCGGGATGAACCGTGCGGGATGGTGAGATGCCCGACCCTAACAGGTTGTATGGGAAGATGCTCCTGCCAGGCCAAGTAGGGTTCTAACCGCGATCGGGTCTGGCCCGGATGCCATGTGTGTCGAGGGGCCGGGATGAGTCATCCAGGATGGCGAGATGCCTGGCCCAGACAAGTGGGGTTCTGATCTGACGCCGCGTCCGGGCTGGCCCGGGCGCCATGTGTGCTAAGGGGCCGAGCCGTTGGTCCTGATGAGCCATCAGGTCAGCCGGATGCTCGGCCCTAACAAGTCCCCCCAAGTCCAAGCTTGAACTGACGGTTCGAGCGCAGGGCTGTTGCTTGGGTCGTTGGACCATTTTGAACAAGCAGGGTTCACGCCGTCGGAAGATTCATGGTAAAAACAAATTCCTCCACTTCTTGGTCACGTGCCCCTTTTTTACTTGCAATGTATTCCATTTGGGCCGAACGGGCTTTGCTAGCCTTGGCCATGGAGCTGGATCACGATGTCGCCTAGGGTAGGCGTCTGGGTCGTAGGTAGGTGTGATGATTTTGCACCGTGTCGTGTTCTCACCATGATGGTTCTTACTTGACCCAGATCGTTGATCTGGTTGATGAGTTTGGCTGTAGATGTCCTGTTGCCATGGTGCCCCGTCGGGATGGGCGGATCGGACTGCTGGTGTGGTTCCATCATTGTCTTGGCGAGCCGCCTCGATGAGACGTCCGGTTCATCAACTGATTGTCGCAGTGGGATTCTGGATCTCTCTACCGCTTTGTGACTCAATATTTTGTTCGCCATATTTGTCGGGGAAAAATAGCTTTTCGTGGATTTGTGCCTAGACCATGTTGCTTTCGGTGGAGATAATTTCCTTTGAGGCCATGGTCGTGGGCATGCTTGCAATTTCGGTACACATCGTCCTGTGGCATGGGCCAGTTGGTCAGACATGTTGGACGGACTTGGCAGATGAACCAGCTGGTTTGGGAGGTCGGTCTGGGCTGACGCCCAAAGCCTCTTAGTCGAACTTCTCATTTCGTTGAGTTTAACATTTGATCCACCGTGAATAACCCCATCCGGTAACTGCCTTGAATAGCATCATCCGGCAACTGCCTTCAATAGTATCATCTGGTAACCCAACTTCTGGATCTGGGCTCCTCGTTTGGACAAGATTGGTTCGGCATCCCACATCACAATCTAGGTTGCTGCGTGATTCCTTAACCTGGTGAGGATTGATCATCAAGCGGGATCTCTGGTCAGGTTCATAGCCACGTGTGGTCCGTGACCGTGGTCGTGGGGGCCTTCATCTTCTTGTTACACCTTGACTCGTAATCCTCTTGAGGTGAATTGTATTGTCGGCCTTTGCGCTTCTTGGCATGTTGCATCTCGGCATGTTAGGTCAGGTGGTTTATCGGAGTGACTTCATTCATTAATTTCCTTGGTTTATCCGCTTCTCTCAACCATTACACCACTTGGCTTTCCAGTTCGTCAACCGGACGCTCCATCTGGGCTGATCTTTGTTCCGGACTTCCCTTGACTTGGCAGGATCGGCTGTCCGGCTTCACGACCTATCTGGTCTCTCTTCCCTCTTTCTAGTGAGAGTTGAAGAGCTCTCGTTGGCTAGAAGAGGGAGCTGCGGATGATTGATGAATATTGAGCGGTTGAAACCGTGGCCTAGGTTGGAAGAACCGTAGCCCAGGCTGGCGATCGGAACCGCGATCTAGGATGGCAGAAACGTGCCTATGATGGCAGTCGGAACCGCGATTTAAGATGACAGGGAAAATGCCTATGATGGCGGACGGGACCGCGATCTAGGATGGCAGAAATGTGCCTATGATGGCGGTCGGGACCGCGATCTAGGATGACAGGAAAGTGCCTATGATGGCAGACTAGACTGCGATCTAGGATGGCAGAAACGTGCCTATGATGGCAGACTGGACTGCGATCTAGGATGGCAGAAACGTGCCTATAATGGCGGTGAGAACCGCGATCTAGAATGGCGGAAACGTGCCTATGATGGCGGTGAGAACCGCGATCTAGAATGACAGAAAATTGCCTATGATGGCGGTCGGAACCGCAATCTAGAATGGCAGGAAAGTGCCTATGATGGCTGACGAGACCGCGATCTAGGATGGCAGAAACATGCCTATGATGGCGATCGGAACCGCAATTTAGAATGGCAGAAACGTGCCTGTGACAGCGGTCGGAACCGTGATGAGGGATGGCACAGAAGTGGGCCAGGCTGGCGGTCGGAACCGCGATCCGGGATGGCAGAGCCGTGGCCCAGACTGGCGGTCGAAACCGCGATTCGGGATGGCAGATCCTTGGCCCAGGCTGGCGGTCGGAACCGCGATCTGGGATGGCAAAAGCCTTGGCCCAGGCTGGCGGTCGGAACCGCGATCTGGGAGGCAAAAGTCTTGGCCCAGGCTGGCGGTCGGAACCGCGATCTGGGATGGCAAAGCCTCGGCCTGGGCTGACAGTCGGAACCGCGATCTGGGCAGTTGGCCCTTTTTGGATCGACATCTTATCTTAGGCATACGCATTTTTCAATTGTGCTTAGCATGCTGACCTGGGTCGTGATGCGTGTAAGAGCATGTTGATTTATGCTGACCTGGGTCGTGATAGCATATTGCTTGTACATGTTCGTTCGTTGCTTGTACGTGGTCGTGGGTTCGATCCCCACAGACGGCGCCAATGTTACGACCGGGAAATCCCTCGGAGGAATATCCAGATCGTTAACGGTGCTGCTGGACCGTGGCCTGGACTGTCGATCTAGGCCGTGCTGCAGCGTCTCTTGATCCGCCTCGATGACGGATGAAATCTACCTGCTAAGACCATATGAACACTCACGGTCAGGGCGGGGTGGCTTAATGTCGTTCCCGCTCCGATGCTTAAGTCAGTAGATTGTTCGGAGAGTTGAGATGTGATTGATTGTGTTTAGTAAACTTACCTCTCTCTTGTGAGAAAGAGAGATATATATAGTGCTGACAGCTGACCTGGTCTCATCAGACCACGCCGTTAGGCGGTCTGGGAAGATTCCTCTGCCAGGTTAGGTAAAGCTGCCATCTGCTGTCGGGTCTGGCCCGATCGTCATGCAGGATGAGTGGTCGGGATGAACCGTGCGGGATGGTGAGATGCCCGACCCTAACAGGTTGTATGGGAAGATGCTCCTGCCAGGCCAAGTAGGGTTCTAACCGCGATCGGGTCTGGCCCGGATGCCATGTGTGTCGAGGGGCCGGGATGAGTCATCCAGGATGGCGAGATGCCTGGCCCAGACAAGTGGGGTTCTGATCTGACGCCGCGTCCGGGCTGGCCCGGGCGCCATGTGTGCTAAGGAGCCGAGCCGTTGGTCCTGATGAGCCATCAGGTCAGCCGGATGCTCGGCCCTAACAAGTGTAATATGTGGACTTCCAACTGGACTGATTGTGGTCCATTGGAAGACATATATGAACCTAACATTGATAACATTTCTAGCCTTACAGTAGCTCAGTTTGTTAACAAAATAGCATAGTTACTCCCATGGCTATCCAATATCCTTCCCCCATGTCATAGAGATATTTCAGTCTGCTACCATATTTCCTCATAAAGCAGATACACTTATATGGAAGTCTGATCTCTTAGGCAGATTCACTTTTAAAACTGCATATGAAATGCTCAGAGAATAGAAACAAGCTTTCTCAGTTCAAAATTTTGGGCTCCTCAACTTCAAAAGAAAGTCTCCATTTTCATGTGGAGACTTTTAAATGCATTGCCCTTTGATGACATCCTCTCTCACTTTGGCTTTCACCTTCCTTCAAAGCGTTGTTTCTGCATGAATCCTGAATCTATACACCACTTCTTCTCAAAGTGTCAAGTGGCTTTAACTCTGTGGGAATACATGCATCAAATTTGTTTATCTGAATTTTTCAGGTGTGATAGCTTGTGGGACAGACTTGCTACCTGCTGGGCTTTCACTGACCTCTCCAAGGCTCATACTAAGATCAATCATGTGGCACCTGCTCCAGTGTGTTGTATCCTATGGAAAGCCAGGAATAAATAGTTGTTTGAAGAAATTCCTCCATCAACAGCTGCAATGGAAAGAGAATTCAAGGATTCTTTATTTCTGACTTTCACCAAAAAACCAATGAAACTAACAAGAGAAGTGGACAAGGAACTTGCAGAAACTGGTGTCATTCCTCTTCCATACATCTCTCCCAAACCAAACTTCATCCTGTTATATGGAGAAGACCAACGGTAGTCTGTAAAGTTAATGTTGATGCAGCATGGTCAAATGGTAAGACAGGTATTGGAATTATAATCAGAGATCAACATGCAACTCTGATTGGTGCAAGAACTTGCTATACCTTCTCTATCTCTCCCCTTCAAGCTGAGATTTTTGCAATAGAAAAGGGAATCAATATTGCAAGGTCCATGAACATACCCCTCTTCTGTGTTGAATCTGACTGTCTTCGGGCCATCTGAATGATTCTAAATTCTAAAGCCAAACAATGGAGATTGATGCATCTACTGGACTCAGTACACTCCATGCATGGTAACTCTAGCATCACACACACTTTGAGGGAGGGAAACCAGCCTGCAGACTCTCTGGCAAAACATGCAATCACAGCTATGGAGGAAAAATCCTACTCATGGAACTTACTGCCCTCTAAAGTTAAAGGGCTCCTAACTCTTGATGATGTACATGTTCCTTCACTTAGGTCCTCTCCTTTTGGTGACATTGCTCACCAGTACACCCAGCCTTTTGTCTGATTTGTCTCTTACATATCATCTAGGCATTTTTGTTCCCTTTCCATTTCCCTGATTACTTGTAACTGTTGTGGCGGTTGACTTGTCTTCGTTTTTTAACATTGGCTAAAAAACTTCTTCAACTAGATTGCAACTTTAAAATTAGGGAAATGAAGATGGCACTTTTTCTGTCATCTAGAGGTTAATTTTTTGATAGCTTTGTCCTTGTGGCTATGATGATAAACTGAGCTATGATGCTCCCTAATTTTTTATGCTTTTATTTTTCTTGGTTTGGGGTGCCTATAAATTCCCCCCACCTACAAAGGTGGCGTTAAAAAAAATGGACTGAATTATTAACATATAATTGGTTTTAACATTTTTTAAAAGTATGATGCACTGAACTGAACTGAAAAATACTGAACCAAATGAACTGAACTGAAAATACTGAACTGAAATTAACTAAACTGAAATACTGAACTGAAAAATATTCAGATAAGTTGTACTAAACAAACCCTTATACCCTTAATCAAAAATTTCCTCAACATCATTTTCTCTCTTGAAATTTATTTTACAAGTATGGTAAAATTTAAAATATATTTAATTGAATGAGCTGATTTAAGGAGCGAGAAGGGGGTAACATTGTTCGTATCATCCTGGCGGCGCCTTATCTTGTCTCAAAGAAGATAGAAGGCTCCTAAACCGCAGTAGCAGCGACGATGGCGGACGAGAGTGAACCAGATAACCTACTGAATGAGCCTTCCCCAGATGATGAAGTTCCAGAAGAGGATGAGTTCCTGGATGATGAAAAACGAGAGGAGGCAGATGAAGAAATGTCGTCGGACTACGAGACGGACGACTCCTTAACATACACCCGCCCCGGAGAACCGGACGAGAACGAAGCGAACGACCCGGAAACGAATATCAGGCGTTTCAACAAAGTTCTCAACTCCAAGACCCTTCGAAGGGAGCTGGAGAAGGAGGAGAGAGAAGCAGAGTACCTGGAGGACCAGTTCGATTTCCCCTATGATCATGAGAACTGGACGGAGGAGGATCTGAGGGAGCTCTGGGCTGATGCCCCGGTTGAAATGACTCAGCCCGGGTGGGATCCGACTTATCCAGATGAAGAAGACGTCGAGGTTGTTAATGACATGCTCAGCGAGGGGAAGGACCCGCCTATTGCCCCGTTTTATGTGCCTTTCAGGAAGCATTTCCCGGTCATTCCTGATAATCATTATGACATTTCCACTCCAAAGGCTGTCATCGAAGAGCTGGATAGGATTGAGGAGTTCTTGACTTGGGTCAGCTACATTTTCGCAGATGGAAGCTCGTAAGTTTCTGCCTTTTATTCAGCCTGAAATTTGATGCATTTGTCCTTGTTGTGCCAAATGTGGGTTAGTTTCACATGATTGTTAGAGTGGCAGAGTTTAGTACAGCTGATGGTACATAATAAACTCACAATGCTTTCAGAGTTGTTGATTAAGACCTCAGTTTTAGCTTCCATCAGTGGGGTACTTGTCTCTGTCAATATATCCCAGATGTTGCCCCAGCCTGGTAGATAGTTGGAAAGCTAAACTCTATAAAGTTTTATATGGCCTTTTTTCTACTGGTCTGGTGGATCAGTCTACATTCCAAATTGTGTGTACTAAATGATGCAGAGATGGGCTAATGAATGATTTTGTATGCTTAGTTGTGATCCTATCCATGTATTCCAACAGCTATCTGGATTACCGGAAATACAATTTCTGACGTTGGCTTACTTTTCGTCTGACTACTTATTTGTATTGAAGTTATGAAGGCACTGTGTGGGATGACTTGGCTCATGGCAAGGGAGTGTATGAAGCTGAGGATGGGCTGGTCAGGTCCGGCATTTAGTCTTTGTGTCCATAAACCATTTAATCTTCTACTTCTTTTGAAATGCCTTTACTGCTCTCAAGTATTCTTACTTTATCTAATGTTCTTTGAAAATAGGTATGAAGGCGAATGGCTACAGAACAACATGGAAGGTCATGGGGTTGTTGAAGTAGAGATACCTGGAATAGAGCCTTTGCCTGGGTCCAAGTATGTAACCCTAGTTATCAGAGCTTTCTTTTGAATGTGTTGCGTCAATGTATGTGCATTCATGTTTTTTCGTGTTTTTCATAAGGGAATTTTTTGTGGTAATGTATTTGCAGGCTTGAGGCAAAGATGCGGGCAGAAGGGAAGATAATAAAAATGGATTACATGTCACCAGAGGATAGAAAATGGCTGGAGATGGATGTTGAGGATGCTGTGAACTTAGCTGATGGAGATTACGAAATTCCATTCTATGAAAGAGATGAATGGGTTCAACAATATGGAAGGAAACCGTGAGTCCTTCCATTTCTACTCAGCCTGAAAGCTTAATATGATTTTTTCTATAGCACAATATTGAAAATAATGCATGGGAAGCTTGTAGTTTACAGATTCTTGCATGAAACTGTGTTGTTTGATGTAGAACTAGTGATTTGCATGTTAGCTCACCCTTAATCTCTAAATGTACGTAAAGTTGCTGTATTCACTTTCATATCATTACGCATTTGTACCCTGCTTTGTAGTCTGGTTTTAGCAGTTCTTTTAAAATTAAAAGTGATAGTTCCAATGATTGGTAATAGCCTCAGATATTACTCCCTCTGCTCTACACGAGGAGCTGTGGTTGTATACCTGGGTAATTATAGACACATGTGGCAGATAACTCTTGTCCTCTTTAAAGTTGCTCTCTCTATATCGCTGTTTGTTGGTGGACTTAAAATTGATATTTGCTGTAAAAGAAATGTCTTTCAATTCTGACTTGTGTGTTGTCTTATTCCTAGGGAGAAAGGTCGTTATCGTTATGCTGGTCAGTGGAAGCATGGGAGATTTCATGGGTGTGGTGTGTATGAAGTTAATGAGCGTACAATATTTGTAAGTAAAAGGTTTTGGTTTGTCTTAAACTCAAGTTAAATTCCTCTGGACACTTTTATTGGGTCTGGTGTTAGTCTTCTTTTCTTTCTATTCACGGTCAGACATATTTGTAAAACCTTTTAGTTTATTTATTCATCAGAAACACGGAAATCCTATCCATGTCTAATATAATCTCTCATCTGTAATTCTACACTGCAGGGCCGTTTCTATTTTGGAGATCTTTTGGAAGAACCTCATGGCTGTGAAGCAAATATCTCTGCGGTAACTTGATAATATTTTTGTTGCTTGTTAGGTACAGTGTAGTCTTTCAGATGCACAGCGCTTACCTTTTTGTTACAGATGCATGCAGCTATAGCTGAAGTAGCAGCAGCAAAAGCTCGTATGTTTGTCAATAAGCCTGATGGAAGTATGTTTCTTGTTCCCTTAACCTTTTCTTATCTGCAACATTTTGTAATGTTTGTATTAGGAATATAGTTGATATATTGTGAAGTAAATTAGAAAAATACGGCCTTTGTCTAAGTGTTTCAATATTTCTCCTGAGGTATGACTCTTTTTTATTGCCAGTCTAGACTGAGATCCTTAAATGCCAAGGCATTTGCTATTTTTTTACTGGAAGTCTTGTAATATCCAGCAGTTCATGTATGAACAGGGACACAGTATTAGATTAACCAGTGTATTTTTCTTTTTTTCAGTAATAATCTAGTATTGCAGTCTTGCTTGTACGGTGTTCACCCTACAAAACCAATAACACTGGCAAATGATGAATTTTCAACGTATTCTTATTTTGGAGAATTTGGGAACTCCTTTTCTTTTGAGCATCTAATATTCCGTCCGTGATTTATAATATGATGCCTCCTATATCACGCCAGTTGGTTGGTACCCTGTGTTGGTATAAGCTAGACAGATATTAGATCTTTCTGTATTGATCGTAATTTTTGCCATCCTCTTCCCCTTTTGAGATCAATGTTCCCTTAACTTCTTAGTAGCATGATCACTGTTCTTCTCTTTTCTCACCTTCATAATATGTGCCAGTGGTTAGGGAGGAGCGTGGCCCCTTTAGTGATCCTCAACATCCTTACTTTTTTGAAGAAGACGATGTTTGGATGGCACCTGGCTTCATTAACCAATTTTATGATGTAAGATTAAAATTATGTCACTACATATTTAGCAGTACTGGAGTTGCTTAGATGCTGAAATAGATTTAATTTTCAGGTTCCAGACTATTGGAAAACATATGTGCATGAGGTGGATGAAGAGAGGGAAAAGTGGCTGAACTCATTCTACAAAGCACCATTAAGGTTACCCATGCCTGCTGAACTTGAATACTGGTGGGAGAATGGTATGTAATTTCCGTCCAACCTGGAGTGTGTTTCTCTTGCTGGACATGGGGTTTGCATTCACTTTAGGACCTACGTGATCTATTGTCTTCCTTGTGTCTGGTGTCTAATTTTGTCTGTGTTAGTGTTTGTTCTATCATTCGATCCAATTTAGTTACTAGTCACTGAAGTACTAGGAGGAGAAACTATTCAACAGTTGAATGGAGACAGTCCTAATTCAGGAGAATCAGGACAATTTTTTACTTAGAGAACCTGAAAAATGGATTCACTAGATTGCTAATTTGGTGACAGATTCATAGAGGTTTAAACAAGTCATCTTGTCGATGATTCTGGAACTTCTTCTAAGTTTTCATGGTATAATGGGCAAACTTAACTACAAGGGAAGTTGAAATTTAGTTCCAAGGAAGGACAAGAAGCATAAATATGCATCCCGAGCAAACTTTATCTAGTTGAATTCCAGCCTTCTGGTGCATAGACAGGATTGTTAGGGCAAGATGGAGGTGATCTTGGCAATTTCGTTCTATTGGATGCCATTCAAATAGAAAGAT
Source organism: Sherardia arvensis (assembly GCA_948330725.1). NCBI lineage: Eukaryota > Viridiplantae > Streptophyta > Magnoliopsida > Gentianales > Rubiaceae > Sherardia > Sherardia arvensis. The sequence continues at coordinate 21,048,794 of OX415237.1, read as the reverse complement.
CCTAAAACGCTTCTAAAATAAATTAGACTGTGTAAGGCATCCATCAACTGATGTATGTTTGGTCTTAGTTGCATTCACTAGCAATCTATTAAATCATTGCACTTACTATTGGTGTGTGCACGTGTGCACGTGCACACTCGTGTTCAGACATTCAAAATTTGGCTTGAGTTTTCTGAACTATGGAATGATACATCTGAAAAAATGTGATATTCACCTATTATTCTGAGATTATTATAAATAGTTCTCAATCCTCTTAGATAGTTAGGGCCTATTTAGTATAGCTTATCTGAATATTTTTCAGTTAATTTTAGTATTTTTCAGTTCATTTAAGTGAATTATACTTTATATATTTTTTAACAAATTATATGTTATTAATTCAGAGTAAATACAATTTAATTCAATTCAGTTTAGAGAAAATATAATTTAATGATTTTAAGTTTTGATTGAAAATTCAGTTCATTTAAGTTAAGTGTAGTTCAGTTCAGTTCTATTTTCTATTCTTGAGTTTCAGTTTCTTTAGTAGTAGGTAGAGATTGTCAAATTCATGTTGCTATATCATTTGATTTGGTTGCAATAACCATTTGATTTCAAACAATGCATTGATTTGTTTCTTCAATTTCTTTTTGTTCAATTAAATTCAGTTCAATTTAGTTTATTAACCTAGGTTTAGTTTACTAAGTTTGGTTCTAATGACATATGATTTGATAAAATACAGGTTCATTTAGTTATATCAACACATTGATTGTTTTCTTCACTTCAGTTCATTTAAGTTCAACTCATTATGATTCAGATCAATTCAGTTTATAAGCTAGGTCCAATTTGTTAAGTTCAGAATTGATGAAATATGATATATTAAAATTTTGCTAATTTAATCACTACATCAATGCATACATTTGTTTGTTCAGCTTAATTAAATTCAGTTTAGTTCAGTTCAGTATGTTTCGGTTCATTTCAGTTTATTAAGCTATGTTCGATTTATTAAGTTTGGTGCTGATAAAATATGATTTGGTAAAATACAACATAATTTGGTTATATCAATACGTTGATTTTTTTTCATCAATTCAGTTCAATAAAGTCCAGTTCGGTATACTTCAGCTCAATTCTGTTTAATATCTAGGATCATTTTATTGAGTTTGGTTTTGATGAAGTATAATTTGAAAAAAAAATTAGGTAATTTGGTTATATCAATGTAATGATTTGTTTCTCCAATTCAGTTAAGTTCAATTCAATATATACTTCAATGAGTTGTTTTGTAATTATAATTTTGAATATAAATATATTTTATCAAAAACAATCAAATGATTTCAATTCATTTCAATAATTTTCAGTTCAGTTCAGATTAGTTTAGCCCAGGTGTATTAAACAGGCCCTTAGATATGAGAATACCTTTTTTGCATTGTTGACCTTCTTCCTTCACTGTTTATGATAAATCATGAATGTGAAACTGCTTTGCTAGTATCTGAAACATGTTATTCTTTTGTGTATCCTTTATATCGTCAGAGGAAGAGCCAGAATTCATTCTCATCAACAAAGAACCAGAGCCTGATCCCAAGGACCCATCAAAGCTCGTATATACTGAAGAGCCTCGCATCCTGCACACACCAACTGGTAGAATCATTGATTATGTAGATGATGAAGAACATGGGATTCGATTATTCTGGCAGCCGACTCCAGAAGAGGGTAAAGATATGGACCCAGAAAAGATTGAATTTCTTCCTCTTGGATTTGATGAGTTCTATGGACTCGAGGTCGTTGAGGAAAAGGAAACACTTTTGGTGCGTTTCCTCAAATCACTGGACAGTGCATGCAAACCAGTCCTTGGAAAATTGAAAAAATGGGCTGAAGAGAAGAAAAAAGCCAGTGAATCGAAGATTGAGCTAATAAACCTTGAAATTGAGTTGAAGGATGCTGAGGTGCGTCTGAAGGAGGCCATTGAAGAATTGGATGAGGAACTGAAGGAGATGCAACAGGAGGAGGAGGAGAAAGTTGAACTGGGCCTTCTAGATAAAGATGATTTAGTGTATGATGATGATGAAGTTGAGCAGACTGTAGCCAGAGAAGAAGAATATGAAGAGGAGGATGAGGAAGATGAAGAAGATCCAGCTCCTTCTAGCTTTGGTACCGTTGAAGATTCGTACTCTGTGAATGACCAGAAAAGAAGAGGGACCGGAAATTCTCCATTTGCAGCAACCTCTTTGTCTTTTGGTGTTTCTGGCCTTCTTTCTGCTGTGAGTTCCAATTCTCAATTTTATACTTTCATTTGAGTAGTTTCTCAATCCTATGGTGTGTATCATGTCATGGTCAATGAATAGCAAAATCTAATCTGGATTACAACTCCAGGGTTCTTTTGATTTTGTCTTTCAAGTTGTATTAATAATGATAACTAATGCTATCTCTTTGAATCTCAGGTTCCATTGAAGCTTAGGCAATCATTTTCAGTTTGGAAGCAAGAGAAGACTGCTCCTTGTTTGTCTCTTCGGACATCATCTCATCAGTTGCCAAATGAGGGACGGCTTTGTAATTCAGTTAGTTTCCCTCCTGCTGCTGGCAAAAGTTGGAGTCTGAAAGCCATGCCAGCTAAACATCGTCAGCGTGCACCGATTACTAGACTACGCCCAAGGAACTGTATAAAAGAGAGAGTCTCGGATAAAGCACGATGGAGAAACAGAGAAGAAGGCTACAATATATTGTCCTTGCACACTCCAATAAAGGGTTAGTAAATTGTTTTCCTTGTCTTACTCAGCAAATTTTGTGGTTAATTCTTTAGTGGCAGGGGCTGAAATATGGGGAGAGCACTGTATGTGATGTACCACCTTGCCATATGTCTGATGTTTTTTTCAGAATTAAAAGTCACGACTACCTCATCAGAACTATTTCGCCTTTCAGTTGTTTGAATTTTAATTCATTTTCCTTCTATAAATGATAGACTTTACGGACGATGAATGTTGATGTTTTTTGTACTCACTCATGAAAGTGTATTTGTATGTCATTTGCGTTTAATAAAATCAAATTTCGAACGAAGTTATATGGTGAGGCCAAGAAGCGGTAATCTTCACCGACGGAGTCTTTTCTTTGCGACTTGGAAGCTGGGAAAAATGGTCAACGTAAATTATCAGACAATTGAATGAATCGCTCAAGTTGGCCACTCACAAATAATTTCACACACTCCGGGACCATTGAGAACTAATGTGTGATTGGGAATATGTGATGCATGAACATGTTTTTGTCTGTTTTGCATTATCCCTTCCTATAACATTATTATTACAATCAAGCATATATGGTTTTGTTGAAACTAAATGTAAGGGCACAGATACAAGACCGAGGCATATGGTTGGTTCGCGGTCACTCGTAAAACGCACAAGGCCAAACACCGCGGTTTCCGCGAAACTTCCTGAAATGTGATGTGTTTCTCTATATTCATTCACGTGTGGATTTATTAAATCTAATTCTGACTTACTTATCCCTTTTCTACTCTGCATGGTTCGAGCCATTCTGTCTTATTAATCCTATTAATAGATAAAGCTGTGGTCACTGCTACATTGATAATGAAACCTATTATTGGCGCAATGAACGACACTCGTTCACCAGTCCCAGATCACAAGTCTTAAGGTTGTTTTATTTGCTATCCGATGGTGATGAATTGATGATAACATTATAGCTAAGATGTTCTCTAGAAGAAAAACAAAAAGCTTTTTTTTTGTGAGAAATTTTTACAACAAACTTTAAGAAAAAAGTTCCGTTGGGATATTTTGTTGAAATATATAATATACTGTATATATGCTTTAGAAATACATGATAGAGTGTTCATTATATTTTACATAAATAATTTTGGCATAATATTCATTTTAATTTTGGGAATCGTCCAACTTAGATATTGCATCTTCAAACTTACTATCAAATGATAATTAAACGAAATACTAACCAATCAAACTAATTGCAAATTACACAAATAGAGATGCAATAAACTTGTGATATCATTCAAACGAGTATTTGTTACTCACCAATGAACGTCGGTATCCACATCATAAAGTACTATCAGCCATGTTAATTAGGAATCTACGTAATATGATCTTATCAATTAGTATGAATTAATAGCAGATTTATATAGGTGGTTATATGAGCTACGTGCTTCTCCAGAATCAATTTGCCTTCTCCAAATTTATGTGGGTGGTTATAAAGATGATCTTTTCATGTTGATAAAGATGATCTTGTTAATCCACATGAATTTAAAGTTTATGTTGTTGAATGGTTGTTGTATGAGAGTTAATATTTTTCTTCACAACTAATTTGCATTTTTATTTCAAACTTAATGATCTTTTTCAATATGATTCAAAAATAGAGTTTGGTGCCTTTTAGGCCCTGTTTGCTTAAGAATATTTCTCACTGAACTGAAATGAATTTAAAAAATATAAATATACTGAACTGAACTTAAAAATATATATATTTACTGAACTGAATTGAAACGAAATAATATAAATATATTTAAATGAACTGGATTTTTTAAAATATATTTATTTGAATTGAACTAAAAATAAATTTAAATATAAACATTTTCATAATAGAAATTTACTGGACTGACTTGAATAGAAATGGAATAGAATAACATTTAATAAATTTAAATAATAATAGTATGACTAAATGCAACCATAGATGACGCATGATTAAAGTGATGCCTCAAATGAAGAAGAAATGGCAGATGACCATAATAGTAGCAACATTCACACGCTTAATAACTATATGTGAATGAAAAAGTTTGGGATACCTATCGTGAAGCATGACGATGATCAAGGAACAACTAATAAGAAATTTCTCGGGATTCATAGGAATGAATCAAGTTCGACTGAATCTAGCAACAAGAATTTTGCCGTATATGCCATCATGATGAATATATTGAATTGAACTAAATGTCATTATGTAGTTAAATAATATTATGCGATATGAATTTATCATTCTCCCCATGATGATTTTGTAGGAAACACTATTGCTGTTTTGAATTGAGCATTCTCCATATTATGAACTAGTTTTGACTTTTGAATTTGAATGTATCTTACATCTGTTCTACTTTTGAATTGATCTGATATGATTTAGACTGAGCTGAACTGAACTAATATTGAATGTATGAAAAAGAGTAATAGTATTTCTTAATGAAGCTGGATAGAATCATATTTAATCAAATCTTGATTGATTTGATTTGATTTGATTTGAACTGAACTGAACTGGATAGATCAAGGTATCTTGATTTAAAAAGTATTAAAATAGTAATACTTTACCTACATTAGGTTGAATAGTATCAACGGATTTTAAAAAAATCTGAATTGAAATGAATTGATCTGATCTAAACTTAACTGAAATGAAGTAAAAGTAAATATACTGAAAATAGTATGACTAAATTTAATTTGGATAGCATCAAATCACAATTTTTTAAAATTAACTTGACTTGTCAGTTTTAAATTAAACTAAACTAGCTATAGCTATTATTAAAAAATATAAAGGAAATGAACTGAACTGAAAAAATTTAAATACATTTATCTAAACTTAACTGAACTGAAAATATATGAATATATTTATTTGAACCGCGGTAGTACATTTTAATACTTACTCCGTCTCAGACTAATCTGCACTCCGACTTTTTTACACTATTCAATATTAAAGTTTGACCATATATTTAAATAGATATAATCATTAATATTATTACATTTGATATCGTTAAATTTATCACAACATATACTCCCTCCGTCCCGAATTATGTTGCACAAAGGGTAAAATTTGAGAAAATTAAGGATTGTAAAATGAGTGGAGGAGATTGAGTTTGAGAAAGAAGTGTGTGAAATGGGTGGAGGAAAATAAGCGGGATTTACTAAATAAGAAAAGTGTGCAATTTAAGATGAGAAAACCATGTAAAGAAAATGTGCAGTTTAGTTTGGAACAGAGTGAGTAGTATTTAAATATCAATTTTTATGTGCTGATAATGTAAGTAAATAAAGATATTGTTGGTCACAGGTATGTGTTGGAATATATGAATGATCATGGGGCGGCTCAGAGTCTAATTTACCTAAATTCAGATCCGACCCATAAAAAAAGTCTGATCCAGATGTGATTCATATCTGTAAAATCTAAAATGTTAACATCCGTATTCATATCCACGGGGCGTAAATATTTTTAACGGATCTAACTTTTTATCTATAAATTCGTTACTTACATGTTAGAAATTTCAAAATGAATACGAATAAGCTCAAATGTATATGTATTTAATATTTTTACAATAAGCATAAATGTTGACATTCAAAGTGAATTATCAATACATAATACACATCAAAATGCTCAACAATTTAGTGAAATTGAAAATAATCTAGTACAAGAATGTACGACATAGATATTATACACAGAAATATAATACATATATAACATAATAACATGTAAATGAGTATGAATATGGATATTGATACGGGGTGTTCAAAAATACCCGACCCGGCCTACCCGCCCTGTTGACCCGGCGACCCGGTATAAAATAACCGGGTACTTTCTTATATTTTACGGACGGGTACCCGGCCCGTTAATTTCGTAAATTACCGGGTCCGGGTCCGGGTCACATAAATGTCATTTTCCGGGTACCCGGAAACCCGGTATAATATGTATTTATTTGATTAATTATAATTTTACCTTTTAATATTGACATTTTTAAATATTAAATACCAATTCATCCTACCTAGACTCAACCTCTTAAGTTTCTAATCCACCTCTCTAACCATTTAATCGTTTGCTTTGATATTGCTACTTTTTCTTCAACACAAGCGCACAACCGCATCCCACACTGCATTGGAGTACATCCACTAATTAGACTCGAATGATAATTATTTCATAATTGTATTGATATTTTCATATTAAATAATATTTAATTAGTTTTGGACTTTTATACTGATAAAAAATATTATATTAAATAATTAAATGTATTTTGTAGCACCTTTTATAAGTAATAAAATAAATAGGGTACCCGGTTACCCGGCCCGCATAATTAGTGTACCCGGTTGTACGGGTACCCGGTATATTCGGGACGGGTCACGGGCCGCATTTTCAACTACCCGCATGTACGGGTACCCGGTTGTACGGGTATCCAGAAGTACAGGTACCAGGTGTTTGAACACCCCCGTATGGGTTTGATATCTTATATATGTATTTATATTTATTTATTTTTTTAACCGAGATACAGACCTGGCCCATAATAATCTAAAAATTTTAGATGCATATCCGATCTGATGGGTTTAAACCCGCAAGATTTGAAACGGATTTCAGATCCATGATCAATCCCTAATTCGATAGTTTGAGACAAACGTATTATAATACTCCCTCCGTTCCAGCTGAATCTGCACCTTTCTTTTACAAATGTTTTGAGCCATGTTTGGCCATAAATTTCAATAAGTATATTCGTTATACTATTATAATATAAGATAATTTTGGATTTACAATTCACTCTATTTTTGAATTATTAAATTTATAAACGTTATTAATATATGTAAATAAAATTATCAAGGGAAAATATTGATTAAAGGCGGTATAAGTTTCATAATTTGAAAGTGGGGTGTAACTTTTACATAATTTCTAAAAAGGGCGGTGATTTATTAGCATATATTCTTTTAATTTAATTCTTGTATGAAAGACATTTATACCCCTGTTTTGAAGTTACAATTCATTTCATTTTTATTTAATTATATTCAATTCAGTTTGATTTTATCTCACTAACTTACTCTAATTCAATTAAGATTATTTTCAGCAACATCTAAACATTTTAGATTAAATTCAGTTCAATTCAATTTCATTAAATTTTGTAAAGTTAAATTAAATTAAATTTATTTTGTATAATTTTAGTTTCGTTAAGTTTTTTCAAATTCAAATTTTAAAATTCAAATATTATTTTAGTGAATTTAAATCAGAATTTTGCAAACTTAATAAAACTGAACAAAATTATTAAAATTGTGATGAAACACTCAATTTGATTTAAGTTAACCAACATTTTAATAAAATGAACTTCATGGAATTTAGAAAAATTAAACTGAATTGAATTCTTTCAATGTAAACTAAATTGAAATTCAACTAAATTGGAATTCAACAAATATTATAAGTTATAGACAGGGCTGAGTTACTTTTTAATCAAGTTTAGAATCTACAAAAATGGGTTAAATTTATAATAAAATTTAGACTACAAAACAGGGTATAAATGTCTTTCATACAAGAATTAAATTAAAAAAATATATACTAATAAATCACCGCCCTTTTTAGAAATTATGTAAAAGTTATACCCCAATTTCAAATTATGAAACTTATACCGTCCTTAATCAATATTTTCCCAATTATCAATGCTCAAAGTGTACAAATTCAACTGGTATAGAGAGTATGAGCCTGTTTAATACGCCTGAACTGAACTGATTTGATGTAAATAAAGTTATCAATGCTCAAAGTGTACAAATTCAACTGGTATAGAGAGTATGAGCCTGTTTAATACGCCTGAACTGAACTGATTTGAACTGAACTGAAAAATACTGAACTGAACTGAAAGATACTGAACTGAAATGAAAAATACTGAACTGAACTGAAAAATACTGAACTGAGAAATACATTTGATTCCTTTATATAACATATATGTATATTCAAAATTCTTATCAAAAAACAAACCATTGAAATATATTGAATTGAACTTAAATGAACAAAACTGAATTGAAGAAACAAATCACTACATCGACATTAGGTAAGTTTCATCAAATTTATCTTTCATCATTATTCTAGAAGTTACATAATTGAACTGAAATATACTGAACTGAATTTTATTAAACTGAAGTATACTTAATTAAACTTTATTGAACTGAATTGATATAACCAAATTGTGCTATACTTTATCAAGTTAAATTTTATTAGCACCAAACTTAATTAAGTTGAATTTACAAAAGTATGCATTGTACAATTTAATTAGAAAATATTTATCAAATCATATTTCATCAATTATAAACTGACTTGAACTGAATTGAACTGAATCATACTGAACTAAACTTCATTGGACCAATCCAATTACACTTAATTGAACTGAATCATACTGAACTAAACTTAATTGAACTGAATTGAAGAAAATGATCAATGCATTGATATAACTAAATGAGGTTGTATTTTATCAAGAATATAAAACAGAACTGAATTGAACTGAGTGAACTGAATTTGAATACACTTAACTGAAATGAACCGAGTTGAACCACACTTAACTAAAATGAACTGAATTGAACTACACTTGGCTGAAATGAACTAGATTTTCAATATGAATTTAAAATCATTAAATTATATTTTTATTGAAATGAATTGAATAAAGCGATCAATGCATTAATATAACTAAATGAGGTTGTATTTTATCAAGAATAGTAAATAAAACTGAATTGAACTACACTAAACTGAATTGAACTAAATTGAACCGGCTGAACTGAATTTGACTATACTTAACTGAAATGAACCGAATTGTACTACACTTAACTAAAATGAACTGAATTGAACTACACATAACTTAAATGAACTGGATTTTCAATTTGAACTTAAAATCATTACATTATATTTTCGTTGAACTGAATAAATTATATTTTCTGTAAATTAGATTGAATTGTGTTGAATTATTAACATTTAATTTTTTAAATTTTTCTTTAAAAGTACAATGCACTTAACTGAAAAATACTGAACTGAACTGAACTGAATTGAACTGAAATAAAAAATACTGAACTGAAATGAAATAAAAAATATTGAACTAAAGTGAAAAATATTAAACTGAACTGAAAAATATTCAGATAAGTTGTACTAAATAGAGCGTAAATGTAATTGATGATAGACGTCACGAGATTCTATGCCCGAGAAATAGTAAAGAGATAGATATGGGTAGTATATTCAAGAAAATTGCAATAATTGAGTCGAACGGGTAGTAGTAGCCAAGGAAGCTAACAACGCATCCGGCTACGCTCCAATCCAATTCAATCCTCTCCTGTATAAATAGGGTGGTTCTAAATGCACGTCCACTTTACTTCTGCAGGTCCAAACTAAATTTGAAATTATAATAATGTCCCTCTTAAATATGTATTATAATTCACGAAAAAATAATTTATAATTTAGACACGCGTTAAATTATAACATAGACGGATTTATGCATTCAAGGTTAGCGTTTTAGAAATATATTTATAAAAATTAATAAACGAATGAAGGGTAATTATGGTATTTTTACACTTTTATTGGACCTGCAGAAGTAAACTGGACCTGCATATAGTAAACACCTATAAATATCCCCTACGTTTTCCGGCTCAAGCGAAACAGAGGTGCAAAAATAATACTACTCCTTAGGCCTTAGCCTCTATATATACTGTATGATCGCTGCCGACCTCCGGGATCCTGAGTGCTCCCCCTCTTCCTTAGCTCTGGGCTTTCCCCGCCTCCGCTGATTCAATCCATTTCCGCACTACATACAGATATACAGATATGCCGTCGCCCAAAGGCCATGGTCGGAGGGGGAACGTCGTCGTCCCGGAGAAGAACAGGAAAGGTAGGTTGGCGGAGAAGGCTCTGTCGTTTCACGGGTCGGACGGGAAATTCGGGGAGATGTCGCTGCTGCCGCGGCCGAGGACGGTGCCGGATTTGCGGCCGTCCAGCGGTGGCGGGCCTGCTCTGGAGAGAAGCTCGTCTTCGAACGGGAACCAGCCGGCAAAGCTGACGAAGCTGCTATTGAAGGTGACGATTCAGAGGAGCCTTGGGGCTGTTCAGGTCCTGATTTCCCCGGAATCCACTGTGGAGGATCTGATCACGGCGGCGCTGCGGCAGTACTTCAAGGAATCCCGGCGTCCGGCTTTCTCGCCCAGTGACCCGTCCACATTTGACCTCCACTACTCCCAATTTAGCCTTGAAAGTATGTTTGCTGATAATATTGTAAATATTTTTAATTAAAGTTTCCATTAAAGGTACGTGATTGCAGGTTTAAACAGGGAGGAGAAGCTTATGGATTTGGGGTCGAGAAACTTTTTCCTGTGCCCGAGAGCGGCTGATACGACGTCGTCTGGTCCGTCGACCTGCTCGAAGCAAGCGGAGAAGGCTGGTTCAGGCATGAGTTTTGCGTTGCCGTGGCTCAAGTTCAGGCTTTGAAGTGGCTGCCCATATTCATATAGTTATACTTGATTCGTTGCAATATATTTAGATTTGGTTAGTTCTCCTGCAAATTGCATAAATTAAACTCGCCACTTGAGGCATTATGTTTACCTCGGGTAGGAATGAAGATTTGGTACAAATTATCATGTATGAAATTGTTGGCTTATACTACTCCCACCTACCTAGTCTTTGATACCGGCATTTTTTGAAAAATTCACAAATAATGTCCTTTTTGTTTTTTAATAAGTTTCAAGTTAATCTCAATCATTCAATTTATTTTTCTTTTTATATTCAATATCCGCCATATATTTCTCATTTTCTTAAAATTTATGCTATTATTCTTAGGCCAATATAAAAGACTCGAAGGGAGTACTAATTCTTGCTCTGTTTGGAGTTTCTCTCAAATGGTTGTGCGAGGAGACATCAAATTACAATTTTGGAGTCTATTGGTTCAATACAACTAATTTAAATAATTTCAACATTTCTTTAACTGTAAAGTAAGGGGTTTGTTATATGCAAGTTCAATTTACTTTTGCAGGTCTAATGTAAGTGGGAAAATATCATAATTACCCTTCATTCGTTTATTTAAAGTTCTAATCTTGAATGCGTAAATCCGTTCTATGTAATGATTAAATACGTATCCAAATCATAAATAATTTTTTCGTGAATTATAATACATGATTAAAAGGGACATTATTATCATTTCAAATTTAATTTGGATCTACAGAAATAAACATGAACCCACAGAAATAAACTGAACATGTATATAGAACCACCCTAAAATAATAAAGCTGGCTTAGAAAGAATTGAGATTATATATTTACTCTATGTGGTTCATGTGTGACTAATTAAACATGTTTTGTCTTGACAAATTGTGATTGGATGGAAAAGGTGGTGAAAATTAGGAAACGGGAGCCAAATCAAACACGAATTTCAGGTGTGATGTCTGGATTCAATGATGCTAGATGGTTCTTCATCAAAAATGGATTTCCTTGTCACATAGTAATGGTGATAAGCTTGGGTGGACGGTTACGTATTGCGAGGTAGAGTGGCGGACATTTTCCTTTGTTTTCAATAAATTATATCCTAACGTGAAGCGGTGTCATCTTGTTCATTCTGTGGCGTGGGGAGTTTCTCTCTAATTTTAATTAGCGATGATCATCAGTTGACATCTCTAATTAACAATATTTCCCAAGTCAAGCAGCAGTTTTACAACCGTTCGTCTTTATTTTTTTGTTAGCTTTTGTGTTTTTTTGTGAAACGTTTTGTTAGCTTCAAGTCAAGTATATGTTGGTGGTGTTACAGAGTTCCGAGAAAGGACTTGACAATGATGACCAGACATAACCTGAAAGGTTCTCGGCCATTAATAATTCTATGTGGTTGTAGATTTGATCTTATCAGTCATTACTTTTAAATTTAAGACATGAATAAAAATATGATTAATATGATAGTTTAATTATAATTTAGACTTTTAATTGACCTTATATTAGAATGTTATAGATAACATAATATCATTAGAGCGGCTCCAATAGTGTTCCTATCTTTAGGTTGGTAGTACTATTTTGCCTCCAACAAAATTTCATTATAGTGCACATATTTTTCATGGTGTACAAAGATCTCCAAATATAGAGTGTAGAGTAGTTGCCCCAAACTTGTTTCGTGTATTATTTTTCATTTTCTTTCTCTGTCCACAATATTTCTTTTCTTTAATTTCTTGATATTTTGCATTTTCATTCTTTCTACTCGTTTGATTTTCCCCCATACATTGTATGTTTTACTAAAATTTATGTTCTATTTTTGTGTTTGTTTTTTACTAGTGGTATTTCTTCACTTTTATAGAAATATATGTTGCACTATCATTTGTATTTTAAGTGTTATATTTATATTTTTACTACGAATAATGTTGTATTTATATTTGATAATTTAATTAAATAAAATAGTTTCAGATTAACTGAACAGAACTTTCGAACCACATTGATGATTCTATAGTTATAATTCAGAGTTTTCTCTTTAGTTTTCGTTCCTCTCACTTCTCTCAATAAATAACTATACCCAATTTCCGTGAACGGTGGGAAAATTCCCCTTCCCCGCCTCGCCGCTATGGTGGGGCCACCGCCAATCAAATCGAGATACCTTCCCGTCCCTACATAATTGCCTTGATTGAAAAATTCAATAAGGGGAGACCTGCCATGCCGATGATCGAAACAACTTTCAAGTCAGCAACTTTCACCGAAAGCTATCCGCTGAAGTGATTGATCATCGACACACCCTGATTAGATTTGTCAACAAAGAGGATTTCCAATGCTGCTAGATGAAGGCCAACTGGTCACTAGAGGGATTTTTGACGAGGCACCTGTGGTGGAGGCCATAATTCTCAACGAAAACTGAAACCTCAATCGTTCCGGTATAGGTAACCCTCTTCAAACCCCCAGTATACGATTATAATGAAGTAATCCTAGAAAAGCTAGGAAATGTTATTGGTTCTATCATCAAGATTGATCCTGCTACACAACTGATTACTAGGCCAAATGCCATAAAGTCATGTGTTAAACTAGATCTCCTTCAACATATTCCCTTTGATAATAGAATAGGATCTGCAGATAATTGTCCCAAAGTGAAATTAGAGTATGAAAACCTCCTAAGTTACTGTAACCATTGTAGAAAACTAGGACATGATTCAAATATTTGTAGAGAACTACACCATGAAACTGCCCTTAAACCATACATTTCCCACCAGAATAAACTAGCCATAGACCCCCCAAACTCAATAACACACTAAGCCTCTACCTATCCCATCTCACCCTCTGAAGTCTATTCAATGCATATTCTTACTCAAATGAAACTCTATGACCTTGCCTCCACTTCACTTCCCATCCAAACTACTCAGTTCAAGGTATCCAAGAGATCTATCAGAAAGAAGAGCACTGCACCTCTCAGGGCTTCATCAGCTGGTGATAAAGTTACAAGTAACCAGCCTGCTCCAACCCATTTTGTTGCAACTACAAATGCACATAATGATCTTCATGCATATACTCCTATCAATGCTCCTCCCACTACTGAGGCTATTGTCACTTTTGAGACCAATTCAGTGTTTGAGCATGTGCTTATTTTTGTAGAAGCTAGTTAATTTATCACTTGAAACCCTACATCTCCCACAAGAACAACAATTTATGCTATATCTCCTATATAGAACACATCAATTTCTCCCCTCATTCCCACTGCTGCAGCCCCAACCCCCTCCATCCTTAATGCCACACATACTGCAAATCATCTAATGCATTCCTTAGATCTACAAGACATTTCCATGCTTGTAGCTACTGAACCAAAATTCAGGACGAAATACTCACAATATCACTTCAAGTAACAGTTCTAACTCTTCTCCTTTCTTTAGAGTTAACTCTTAAATCATGGTCCATAATAGAGGACCACAATCCATTACTACTGAAAAATTGATAGTGACATACTCTCCTTTCCTAAATACTTCCGATTCATAAACAAATGGTTTAAGAGAACTGCATTTTTATCCTTCATCCAACAAAATTGGGAGCTGCCTTTGATGGAAACTGGACTTTTAGGATTTTTTCCTAAAATTACAGAGACTAAAAAAGGTACTAAAGATATGGAATAGGGAGATATTTGGTAATGTGCACAAGAATGTTGAAAATGCTGAAAAAGCATTGAGAATCCAGGAAATCATATATGATCACAACCAATGTGAGTCATAACTCATTACCTTGAAACTCATAAGAGCTCAGCTCAAAAAGACTACCAAAGAGCAAAAACATTTTTGGAAGTATAAAGCAAAGCTTAAATGGATGAAAGAGGGAGACATGAATTCTAAATTTTTTCATAATTCCATAAAAGAAAACAGATCAAAGCTTAGTGTCACAAAAATAAGGAGTACAGGTTGCATCTGATTAGAGGATATGAATGATATTGAGGCCGAAGCTATCAAATATTATTCTAACCTTCTCTCTAGTGAGTAAACTCCACCAGAAAACCTATTTTCTTCACATTTCTTACACAGATTCCCACTCTAGTTACCAGGTCTCAAAATTGCTCCTTGTTCCAACCTGTTGTGATGGAGGAATTGAAGACTGTTGTTTTTTTCACTTAATAAGTATCGTACTCCTGACCGCCCTGATGGATTATCTTCTATTTTTTACACTAAATCATTGGACATCATCCCCACTTTTATAAGGGTTTACTCCTTAGTTTAGGAGTGTGTATCTCTTTGGACGTGCATAACCAACCAATAAATCCTAACCATCTAATATTCATTATTACCTAAAATTAAATAATTCTTAATGTTTCTTCCATTGTTCAATTGTAGTTTCTTATTTACTACTCCCTTCATACTTCCTCAAACTGTACATGCTTTTATTCATTTATTTAAAATTGAGTATTTTCATTGTTCAAATTGAAGTAACATTATTAGTCAAATATGATCATATGAGATATTGTTAGATTCGTTGCAACGTGTATTTTTCGACTAAGAAAGTGACTGGTCAGTTGATTTTGTATGTAGGATTGGTCCCCAACCAAAACATGTTGAAAGGTAGATTATCCAACATCTGCAAAACAAGTGCATGATAAATGCTGCCTATGTGGGGAAGATGGAGAGATGATAAAACACCTCTTTGTCATCTGTAAGCAGAGTCGTCCTTTCGTCTGTGCGATACGTGCGATCCATCGCGCCCCCAAATTTGTATATTTCTACATATTTCGTTATGCATGTGACACTTAATCCGAAAGAATTTGTAGAAATTTAAAAATAATAGAGGAAGAAATTGATTTGGAGAAGAATTGAGGGGCCCTAAATTCTTAATATTATGTTTATATTTCGTTATTGGTGAGGTATATAATATGTAAGTATTTGCAGAAGCTTAAAAAATCGAGAAAAAATTGAACCGAAGAAGAATTGAGGGCCACAATTTTTTCTTTGCACTGGGTCCCAAAAATTACAGGGACGACCCTGCATGTAAGTATACAAAACACTAGCCATAATACTTTAGAATTGTTATGGTGACAATATGAGGGAATGTGTAAATAGAATGCAAGTAATGATGAGATGGAAGAAGCGGTAGAAGTACTATACTTTGATAAGCATATTCTACGATATATGGAGGGAATGGAATCAACGTGTTTCTGAAAATAGATTAGTGCAACCAATGACCCTCAGACTGAGAATCCAAACTGGATATGAGTTGCCAGATAAAACGGATATATAAGGTGGAGCTGTTTGGTGATATCAATTGGATGGCCTGAGATATCCTAGACTGCAACTTTGTACAACATGTCATTGGTACAATAGCTAGTATTTTGGTACATGTTGATTAGACACGATGGCTAAAGTAAAAGGTTTCGATAGTCGAAGATTGGCCTAGGGTGATGGCCAGAAAGATGTTGGTTGGACATTTTGAGTTTAATATAATATTATTTTCATAAAAAATGTATTTTTATAATATAAAAACTTTTTCATATATAACTACACACAAACAAAAATACTGATGCTTAAAAATATTTTTGATTAATTTTAAAAAGTCAAACTGTGCAGATTCAACTGGTTCAAAGGAATCACTTTTTATCAAAAGTGATGACGTAGCTTCTAAAAAGTACCACTTAGTTCTCTACCACTGCAGCTGCTCTGATATATTTATTTTTCTCTAAAACAAAAAACGTGTAATTTCAGACTAGTTACTGGTCTATATATTTCTCCTTTTTTTTTTAAGCAAAGATATCACTCACACTAATGGAGTAACTCCATCTAATTTCCTTAAGGTAAAATAAATTTTGTGAAGCCCACTGGAACGGTCAATAGGGTAGCTTTTTATTGTAAACATACATCTACAAAGCCCATAAATGCCAAAGCCCAATGTTTCAGTCTTTTATGGCAAGCAGCTAGATCCCTAAAACCCCTCCGCCATTCATCTATAAAACCCACTGCTTAAACCCTTCCTGTTATTGGTTGCGCCTCCCTCCCAGCTACCCTCGCACAAGACCACAGCTTTCAGAACCGGTTAACCATGGAGTTTTGGGGTAAATTCTCTGTTCGCTTTCTCGTTTCTTGTTTCTTGTTCGTCTGCCTGTAAATTAGTTAGTTTTGTCACTCTTCTTGAGTTCTGGTTTGTTTCCTTCCTTTAGTGTACTATAAAGAAACTAGGGCTTGCTAGGTTTTATATATTTAGCACTGGTATCAATGTTTTTGGATGTTTGTGATACCTTTTTCGTACTAAGATTTGACCTATCTGGTATTCTAAGGCACCGTCTGTGTTCTGTTTAGTTGCAATAGTTGGAAATGTTTCTTCTTCTGATTTAAAGATGGCAGATTTGTGCTCACACAGTCTACCCTTTTGTAGGTACTGAAGTGAAACCTGGAAAGCCGCTCAAGGTTTCTCCTGGTGAAGACAAGCTTATTCATCTGTCCCAGGCAGCTTTAGGCGAGGTGAAGAATGGGAAGGGCCCCAAAAGATGCTATCTTCACTTGAAGATTGATGGCCAAAGCTATGTGATTGGGACTCTTTCAGCCGAGGAGAGGCCCCAGATTATGTTTGATCTGGTTTTGGAAAAAGATTTTGAGATCTCTCATGACTGGAATGAGGGTAGCATCTTCCTCGCTGGATATGTGGCTGAAGAGGACGTTGAGGATGGTAAAAACTTTTTGATTATGTTTACTATGAGTATTACCATTTGCTCCTTTTTTGAATGGTTAATGGTCTGAGACAAGATTTTGGCCTATGCCTAACTTTATGTATCTTAATGCCAGATATTGAAGATGAATTTGATGACAGCAGCGATGAAGAATTGATGGAAGTTGACCCCCCAACAGGTAATTGCTTTTTCATTCTCTGTTTGGACATGTTATTCTTTTGCTATTACTTACGAAATCTCTTGATCATTAATCTTGCATGTTAGAAGTTGCTGAGCCTGAGAAGCCTAAGCCTAAGAAGGAGGCGAAGAAGGAGGTTGCTGAGCCAAACATCAAGCCACCTTCCGATGATGAAGATGATGATGAGGATGACAGCGAATTCAGTGAAGAGGACGTCCCAGTAAGTATAACCTTAAAATGCCATGCACCAATGTCATGAAGTAGTAGTAATGTGCCCCAAAACCTTGCTAGTTATTAGTTGGTTGAGACTGCTTTCTTTTAATTTTTAACTAGCAAACTGTTTGAAATTTTAAATGCACTTACAAAAGAAGTGTGTTTTTCTGTTTGGTGTTAACATCTGGTCAAAAAGCTGTATCAATTTTTCTGTTATGTTTTATCGAAGTTGATCTTAAGTATTATATCTAGAATGTTTTATGTCTTTCTCATCTAATTAAAAAATGTTTCATGTTCCCCTTCAAGTTGTTTTTCCTTTTTTTGGGCCTGTTTTGTTTGCCTGTTTTGTTTTGTTAACTATGGGTCCTTTTAACAGATGGTTGCTGGGGATGAAGATGACAGTGACGATGATGAAGATAGTGATGAAGATGACAGTGACGATGAAGATGTTGAAATCCCTGAGCCTCCCAAGGTATCTAGTTTAGACGTATTTGCATTACTTATTAACATAATACTTTCACGTGATCTTAAAACTTTTGCTTGCCTTTGCAGAAAAAGGTGTCTGCTCCCACTCCACCTGCTAAGAAGCTAACTGTTGCTGCAAAAGACAAGTCAGGTGAGATCTTTAAACCTATAGGAGCATTTCTGTTGGAAATTGTATTTTTTATTTTCTAGCTTTGCCAACATTTGAATCCGTTCACTAGCAGTAGCTGCCACATTTTGGTGTTTGTTTCCAATTAAGATTACCGCCTTAGGCCGAGCGCTGACCATGTGAATAAAGTGGCAGCGTGGTATTCCACTGAGATAGGTTTCATTTGTGGCACACATTTGTGTGATGGGCGCATATTAATGGTATTCCTTGCTGTTTAACTGCTTCAGTTTGCAGCTACAGTGGGTTTTCCTACAATTTTAGTTTGTTGCGTCTCTTCTTAGATTAGATTTGCTGATATAAGCTCATACGTGCTACATCTTACTGGCCAATGTGTTGCTGTATAGTATAAGACCTTTGATGCTTCTGTGTACTGCATTCTATGTTGCTTTTCTGGTTCTTAGAACAGTCTTAATGGTGTTTACAGGCAAAGGCAAAGGCCCTGCTACCAATGGAAAGCTGAAGGAAGCGAGCCCAAAAGCCCAGAAGTCTTCCAAGCCTAACAAGCAAGCTCAACCTTCAAAGGTGAAGCAAGGCCGGAAGTAGATGTCCCTTATTTCCTAATGATAATGGCGGATGATTTTCTTCTACTTAATGTGACAAAATTTTGCGTGATGGGAATGCTAGGTTCTGAAGAATCTTTTATTACTCTATAGCTCTAGGTGGTTTGGCTACTATATGTTTCAAAATTCTATCAAGCGAGCTCATGACTCTTAATATTCGTATCATCCATCATGTTATATCATGTTATTGGAGTATAGTTTGGTATTTAGTGCATTGCAACCGTTGTTTTAAGCTATGATATCTTCTGCATTCCCCAAATATATAATCTGCCATCTCCTACTAATCAGCTACTATATTTGACTTTGGATAATATGGATGAGTAGTATGCATCTTGAATAAGACATACCAAAAGTTCTGTCCCTTCTTCGGAAACAGCAAACTAAGTTTTACAGTCGTTAATGATATGCATGCTGTAAGTAACCTTTTACCGGATGCTGATTAAATATGGGTGATTCTATTTATACCACCCCAATTGCTAAATACATCCACCTGGTCCACTTTTGTCTAAATTAACGTGTATCATTTACTCAACTTATAAAATTCATATTTATTACTTGTTAACTTCTAGACATAATTGGTAAGGGTTTTTGGGTGAACCCTCTCTTCATTTAATATGGTATCTTTTTATTTAAATCCATTTTAAAAAAGTCATAATACATATTTTCAGAAATATTTTAATTAGAATAGAAATAAAAAACATCTAAATTACTATTCAATTATTTAAAATATTGATTTATATCGGAATAAAATATAAGAAAAATATTTATTTTCACTCCAATATTAACCTGACCATCTTATTTTATAATTTAACTTTCATATTGCTGATATTTCCAATAAATTTGAACACAAATTTCTAAACGTCAAAACAAACCAATCTAACCATATTTCAAAATATTGACCTAGTTATTCTATAATTTTTGATATTGAATGTGAGTTGGAGCTGGTTGGGTGATACTAACCATTTTTTTGTAAATGTTTTATCAATATAATGTTAATATATATTTTTATTAATTTTCTATATTAACGTGATTTAAAATGTGGTATCAAATAAAAATTTTTAAAAAATATTCAAGAATACATAATTTACCTGATATAATAATAATTTATCTAATACCATAATACACTAATCAAATACAATAAGTAGGACACATTTTGCTATACACGTAATAAATACAGTAGGTGCAAATAACATTTTATTCTATATACACCATGTGGTCCACCAACTTTTTATGATATCGAGATTCCTAGTGGTGTAAATAGCAACACCCTTAAATATAGTGATGGAACCAGAATACTTTGATTAAAACTAGGAGCCTGGTATTAAAGAACTCCCCGGGTTGAGAAACCAGTAGAGTTTATATTATGACTCCTTCATTTTCCCTTTGCTCAAACTCTTTCATCCCTTCCGTTGCTTTGAGGACAACGGATTTTAGAGCAGATTCTGATCCGTGCCGTTCGAAGAATCACAGTTTCAAGTGTTCCCATTCGTCGCAAAGGGTCCTTAAATGGTACTCTTGCAAGTTTCGAGATTGTGCGGCAAACAAGTGTTTGAGAGAGGGTAAAGCGATCCATGGGAAGCTGATGAAGAATGGGATTACCCCAGATGCTCATTTATATGTTTCCATCGTTAATTTTTATGCGAAATGTTGGGCTTTGGATTGTGCACTCCGTGTGTTTGATGAAATGCCTGTAAAAGATGTGGTGTGCTGGACTGTGTTGATTTCGGGGTTTGTTGCACAAGGCCGTGGCGGTGAAGCTGTTGAGCTGTTCTGTGAGATGAGGATGGGAGGAGTGATGCACAATGAGTTCACTCTAGCAACTGTTATGAAGGGCTGTTCGGTGTCTTCTGATTTAGAGTTTGGTAAGCAGTTGCATACTGGTGTGGTTAAAGGAGGGGACTTTTCGGATGTTTATGTAGCTTCTGCTCTAGTTGACCTTTATGCAAAGTGCGGCAATTTGGAGTATGCTGAGAAGGTGTTTCATGTCATGCCAGAGAAGAGTGAGGTGTCATGGAATGCTCTGATTAATGGTTATGCGCAGTTGGGTGATGGAGACAAGGTTCTGGCTCTATTTTGCGAGATGATGTGGGCTGAAATGAGGTTTAGTGCCTTTACCATATCTTCTGTTTTGAAAGGATGTGCAGGTTCTCGTAGTTTGAAAGATGGCCAGGCTGTCCATTCACTGGCAATCAAGCTTCAGGCTGAATTCGATGACTTTGTTTGTTGCAGTTTAGTTGATATGTACTCTAAATGTGGCCTTCTGAATCATGCTTTGTGCGTGTTTAAGAGGATCAGAAATCCGGATGTTGTGACTTGGTGTACAATGATCAGTGGCCTTGATCATCAAGGGCAGAAAGTTGAAGCCTTGGACATGTTTCGGTTGATGATGAGTCATGGTGTGAGGCCTAACCAGTTTGCATTTTCAGCTGCTCTTAGTGCAGCTACCGATTTGGGTGATCTGGAGTTTTGTAGGAGTCTTCACGCTTGCATCTGGAAATATTGTTTTGAATCCAACAACGTGTTGGTGAGCAACGCTCTGATCTCTATGTACATGAAACTTGGATCAGTTAATGAAGGTTTTCAGGTTTTCTCTGCTATGGATCAGAAGAATAATGTCTCCTGGAATGCACTTTTATCGGGATTTCATAATGACAAAAATTCTGATGAAGCAGCTACAATTTTTAACAGCATTCTTGTGGAAAATTTTGAACCAAACAAGTACACATTCATAAGCATTGTGAGGAATTGTGCAAGCCAATTGAATGCCCATCTAGGGAAGCAAGTACACGCCCTTGTCGTAAAAAAAGGCCTTGATACCGATGATGACATTAGAAACGCTCTGATTGACATGTACGCAAGTTCTAGATGCTTTGAAGATGCAGAAACTGTATTCAACAGATTGAACCAAAGAGGCGTTTTCACTTGGACAGTGATCATAGCAGGCTATGCTCAGAGCGAACAGCAAGCAGAAATGGCTGTAGAGTACTTCAAACAGATGCAAAGAGAAGGTGTTAAGCCTAACGAGTTCACTCTAGCCAGCTGTGTGAAGGCTTGCTCAAGCGTAGCAAGCCTTGCAGACGGCCGCCAGCTGCATTCATGGGCTGTCAAATCTGGACATTTCTCTGATATCTGTGTGGCGAGTGCTCTAATTGATATGTATGGAAAATGTGGATGCATAGATGATGCAGAGAGTATATTTTTCAACAGCATGGCCATGGAGGAAATTGATACAGTGATGTGGAACACGATGATATGTGGCTACTCTCAGCATGGCAAGAACGATCAAGCTCTTGATTCTTTTAAAGCAATGGTAGATAAAGGTTTTCAGCCTGATGGTATAACTTTCATCGGTGTCCTTTCTGCGTGCAGCCACACAGGCATGGTTGAAGAAGGAAAACAGCATTTCCAGTCCATGGAAGAAGTATATAGAATAACTCCTTCAGTTGATCATTACGCTTGTATGGTTGATATCCTCAGCCGGGCAGGTAGATTTAGCGAGGTAGAGAGCTTCATTGAGCAAATGAAGAGCACCATCACTCCAAATGCTCTAATCTGGCATACTCTTCTCGGGGCTTGTAAACTCCATGGAAATGTAGAGTTGGGTGAAAATGCTGCTCAAAAACTACATGACCTGGAACCTAATGATGATGGACATTATATACTCTTATCCAACATATACGCAGCCAAAGGTAGATGGGATGATGTTGCACGGATCCGAGGTTTGATGTCAAGGAAAGGTATCAAGAAAGAACCTGGGTGCAGTTGGGTCGAGGTTGATGCTCAAACTCACATCTTCTTGTCTCAGGATGCTTCGCATCCTAGGTCACGTGAGATATATCAGAAGCTAGGGGATCTGCACAGGAAGCTACATTTGACGGGCTATGTTCCAGACATCAACCACGCACTCCTTGATGTTACAGACTTGGAGAAGAAAGAAAACCTGTTTAATCACAGTGAGAGGCTAGCTTTGGCTTTTTCGCTGATAAACAACACCCCAGGCAGAAGACGCGTTAGAATCTTTAAGAATCTGCGCATCTGTGGAGACTGTCATGAGTTCATGAAGGGTGTATCAGGGATGATAGAAAATGAGATTGTAGTTCGCGACATTCATAGATTCCACCATTTTAGAGATGGTACGTGTTCTTGTAAAAGTTGTTGGTAATATCAACACTGGTTGTGAATTTAAGCTCTGTTTGCTAGAGCTTATTTCTCGGTGAGCTGAACTGAAAAAATAAAAAAATAATGAACTGAACTGAATAAATAAAAAAATACTAAACTGAACTGAAAAATAAAATAAAATGAACTGAACTGAAAAAATATAAAAATACTGAATTGAACTGAAAAAAATATAAAAATATTGAACTGAACTGAACTGAATTTTTTAAAAATATATTGAACTGGTTAACTATCGACATTTTTCTCTACGAAACACCGTGGAAAGATCATTTGGCAACTTGAAAAATAGATGGCGCATGTTTAAGGCGATGGCTCAAATGAAGGAGGGGTGGCAACTGGCAAATGGCCATAATAGTAGCAACAATCACGCTTCATAATTATATGCGAAAGGAAAAGTTTGGGGTACCTGTTGTAGAGCATGGCGATAATGTTCAAGGAACGGTGGATAAAGGAATTGCTCAGCCTTCAAAGGAAGGAAGAAATGAATCAAGTTCGACTGAATATAGCAACAAAATTTTTGCAGTCTATGCCCTCATGATGAAGATACTGAAGTGAACTAAATGTCATTATTTTGAATTGATTTGATATGGTTTGAAACTAAGTTGATTTGAATTAAAATTAAATGTTTGACAAAAGAGTAATATTACTTTGAATTACTTTGATCGAATAAGGTTTGTTGATTTAGCCATACTTAAATACTAATAGTACATGCACATTAGGTTGGATAACATCAACGAATTTTTAAAAAAACTTATTTGAATTGCTATGAAATGAACAAAAAGTAAATATACTGAAAATAGTATGACTAAATTATTTTGGATTGCATCAAATCACATTTAAAAAAAAATAAATTTCTGATCTGATCTGAATTGAACTGAATATAAATTTAACTGGATCGAAAAAAGTAGAGAGATATAATAAAAAAAATTAATAGGAAATTTATAGAACTGAAAAATGTAAAAAAGTATTTATTTGAAATGAAAAGAAATATAAAAATATTTATCTGAACTATACTGAAAAATATGAATATATTGAACTGAACTAAAAAAAAAAAAAAAAATTATGAACTGAATTGAAAAAATAAAAAATATCGAATTGAACTGAACTGTGTTATAAATGAGGGACTCAACATCAATTTCTGCAACTTTAGATTTTATTCATTAATTAGGCATTAGTCCAATTAATGCTTTATTAGTCAAATTCAGTGCCAATCATTGGCAGCTAATAATTTGTATCAAATTCAGTATTTTAAATTCAATTTTTGCTCTACTGAGCTTCTCCAAACTCAACAATTGGTATCAGAGCCACTGGTCCTCCAACCATGACTAAGAATACTCGTAATGAAGCTCTGGACGGCCGATTGACTGAGGTGGAGGGTCATGCCGTCGAATTCTGGCAACAGTTGGAGACGAATCAACAGCATCTCGAGCGCCACTAAACTGAGATGGCTAAGATGGCGACGGCTATGGCGGATCTACGCTCCGAGCAAGCCAGAAGCTACATCGAACTGAAGGCGGAGCAACACCTCGCTAATACTGAGCTCGATCGGAAAATCAAGGATCTAACTGACACCTTGAAGGCGAGGGATGAGGCTAAAAGTGTGGATGTAGATCGGCGCATGAGGGAGATCCTGTTGGCCGTGAAAGGGAAAGCTCTAGTGGTAGAAATAGGAGGCCCCAGCATGACGGAGAAAGATGCTGTTTCGATCTGTTCTCCTAGCCACATACCTACCATTGAGGTGAACTCTAGTCCTCGATTTGAACCCTTTCAGCAAGCAAATGTTTCATTTCATGCTAAAATGAATAATCTGGATGATGTGTTAGTTAAGAACAACCCTCAGTATGATGAGATCTATATAGGACAAAGGAAGGTTCCTATACCTACTGCTTCTAGTGTTAATAGATATAATAGTAGGGATGATTTGACTGTGGAGTTGGGAAAGAAGGGAGCTACTTACAAAAACCATAACCCCTTACACCCTAGAATGGAATTGGCCTTGTTTAATGGGGAAAATTTGAAAGAATGGCCGAGGAAGTGTAATAGATATTTCAATTATCACCAGCTGAGTGATTTAGAGAAGTTGGAAACAGCTGTCTGGTACTTAGAGGGCAGGGCTGAGATATGGTATCAGTCTGAAAGGTACTATAGGCATTTTGAGAGTTGGAATGAGTTGCAGGTGGCTATGTTGAAAAGATTTTCTGGAAAAGGTGGGGAGGATGTCATAGAAGAGTATAATAAGTTGTATCAAAGGAAGGGGGTACAGGAGTATGTGGAGGAATTTGAAGAACTGAAATCTATGGTATTATTGTCCCATCCTCACCAGAAAGAACAATATTTCTTATCCAGTTTCCTGAGTGGTCTAAAACTGAGCTTAAACCTCTTGCTAAATCTGGAAGGCCTACATCATTGCATGAGGCTGTGGAAATTGCTATGTGTCAGGAAGAGCAATTAGAAGCATTGCATAAGAAAGGAAAGCAATCATCTACCTACCAGTGGGCTGGGAACTATAGGAAGGATCATCAAGCTGAGAATTGGAAAGGGAAGGCTACTGAAAACATGATTGTGGAAGGAGACAAGAAGACTGAGGGATTTAAGAGGATAACTCCACAAGAACAACAGTATAGAAGGGAGAATCACTTGTGTTACAAATGTGGTGAGAAGTATGTCCATGGCCATACTTGTAAATATCAAAGGGTGCACTTGATTTCCAGATTGGAGGATGAAGAAGATCAGGATTTGTTGGTGATTCAAGAAGATAGTGAGGAGATCAAACAGTTGGAGCAAGAACCAGAAGAGTTTGAGCTTAAAACCATATGTGATGGAAGTACTAAATCCAACACTATCTTTCTGACAGGAGCTATAGAAGGACAGACAGTAAGAATGTTATTGGATACTGGAAGTTTCACAAGCTTTATTGACCCCGAGACTGTGAAAAGACTTAAGCTAGAGGAAGTGTTGACAAGACCATTCAAAGTCACCATTGCAGATGAGAGCTTGGTAGGAGGAATTTCTAGATGCCTTCAAGTGCAGTGGGGAGTTCAAAATCACTTGTTCAAGTTTCATTTCAGGGTGATGAAGTTAGGAGGGATAGACATGATTCCAGGTGCTGATTGGATGGCACTTTTGAGCCCTATCTCCTTTGACCTTGCTACTGATGAGGTGTTTATAACCAGTAAAGGTGCTCAGTGGTGTTTACAGGGTAATTGTAAGGATCCACATGTCCATTTGATGAGAGAGAAAGAAGCTAAGGAATTGGCTATGCTAAGAAGAAGAGGCCACCTAGCAATGACAACTCAACTGCAACCTGAAGATTTTCACAACACAGACTTAGTGTGGCAAATGAGAAGTGCACTACCTCCCATTTATGGAGGGGGATTCTTGAAGATAGACAAGGCCATTGACCCCAGGGTAGGAGAGGAGTATCAAGCCAACAAGAGAGCTAATTTGATCTTATGGATGGGAGAGTGTATAACATTTCCACATCTGTTGTTACAGAAGAGATTGATGTGCCTAAACTCAGTCCACCCGTATAAGCTGTTCTCAGTAAATTTACTGAAACCTTCCAAGAACCTCAAGCTGCACCTCTACAGAGAGCTATAGACCATCAGATCAACTTGAAAGTGGAAGCAGAAGCATTTAAAGTGAGGCCTTACAGGTACCCTCATTTTCATAAAACTGAAATTGAGTCTCAGGTTCAGAAATTGGTTGAAAACAAGGTGGTACAGGTTAGTACTAGTCCTTATGCCTCACCTGTTCTTCTAGTGAAAAAGAAATATTGAGCTTGGAGGTTGTGTGTAGAATACATGAAGCTTAATGATCAAACCATCAAAGATAAGTTTCCCATACCTGTGATTGATGAATTACTGGATGAGTTATACAATGCTAAAGTGTTCAGCAAGTTGGACTTGAGGTCTGGATACCATCAGATAAGGGTCAGAGAGAAAGACATTCATAAGACAACCTTTGCTACCCATCATGGACATTTTGAATTCTTAGTCATGCCATTTGGACTAACAAATGTCCCTGCTACCTTTCAAGCACCAATGAATGCTGTGTTTCAGACCTACTTGAGGAAGTTTGTTCTAGTGTTTTTTGATGACATACTAGTTTACAGTAAGACCATGGAGGAGCATTCTCAGCATCTTCAGATGGTGCTGCAGCTGATGAAGGATCACCAGCTGTTTGCTAAACAATCAAAATGTGTGTTTGCAGTGGATAAAGTGGAATATTTAGGACATATTGTGGCTGGTGAGGGAGTTGAAATGGATGCAAGGAAAGTGGAATGTGTGCTCAATTGGCCTCAACCTGTTAATGTGAAGGAGCTCAGAGG
Source organism: Sherardia arvensis (assembly GCA_948330725.1). Classification (NCBI taxonomy): domain Eukaryota; kingdom Viridiplantae; phylum Streptophyta; class Magnoliopsida; order Gentianales; family Rubiaceae; genus Sherardia; species Sherardia arvensis. Next base: position 21,020,883 of record OX415237.1, on the reverse strand, counting down.
TTTTTTAGTGCTGTCTGGTTATTACATGAGGTTTATAGCTGGATATGGGGATCATTTGCAGGCCATTGCATGACTTGTTAAAGAAAGTCTCATTCCAGTGGGGTGAAGCAGCTCAGAATGCTTTTGAGAAACTGAAACATGTCATCACCGAAGCTCTTGTACTGAAAATGCCTAACTTCAATGTGCCATTTGTAGTGGAAACAGATGCTTGTGGTAAAGGAATGAGAGCAGTGCTGATGCAAGAGGGAGGACCTATAGCTTTTCTGAGTAAGTCTTTTTGCCCAAAGAATATGAGACTGTCAACATATGAGAAAGAACTTCTAGATTTAGTTATGGTAGTTGAAAAATGGAGGCACTATTTGGTTAGGGAGATTTATCATCAAGACTGATCATCACAGCTTGAAATTCTTACTAGAGCAGAAATTACACACAACAGTTCAACATAAGTGGATTACAAAGTTACCGGGGCTTGATTTTGAAATACAGTTAAGAGTGGAAAAACAAATGCTGCTGCTGAACCCTTGTCTAGAATACCTAACAATGACAAACCAGTTTCTGATCAGCTGGAACTGGGAGAAGTGGTAGCTTGTAGAGTGGTGAATTCTTCAACTTTGGTGCCTGAATGGATGACTCAGCTGGAGGACAATTATGTGGAAGATGAGGAGGCTAAGAAATTCATTGCAGAGGCTGTGATAACTAGGGCTGTAAACGAGCCGAGCCGAACGCGAACAAGGCATGTTCGACCTCGAGCTCGAACAAAATTTGTGTGTTTGTGATCGAGCTCGAACTCGAACGAGCTAGATTAATTTTGTTCGAGTTCGACTCGAATGATTTTTATTTAGTTCGAGCTCGGCACGTAAACTCGATCAAATTCGAACTCGAACTCGAGTTCGAGCTAGTTCGAGCTCATAATTAATAAATATTTAATTTTATTATAAAAAATGCAAAATATATTATGTATATAATTGTAATTTTTTGACTCGAGCGGCTCGACGAGCCTATCGAGCTAGCTTTAAGGTGTTCGAGTTCGAACTCGTATATATACGAGCGAGTTTGAGCTCGAGTCGAGCTCGGTCAACTCGAACACGAGTTCGAGTTTTGACCGAGTTGTTCACGAGCCGTTCGTGAACAACTCGACTCGTTTACACCCCTAGTGATAACTGGTGAACGTCGTTTCACTCACACAAATAAATCATGCAATACATAAGCACATAAACTCTAGCAAAATGGTAAGCAGGGTCGAATCCACAGAGAACAGTGTGAAACTATTGATTAGCCTGCTAATTAAGTTTGGTTTAGCAACACGCCTTAGATTGAGAGTTTTTTTATTATAACTACTAAACATAAATAATAAGAAACACAAATCCAATGCAATGCAAAGACGAGAAAATATATATGATGGAAGAGATCGACTTAGACTAACTTGTTGGTTCATTCATTGATCATTGGTTAAAGATGAGTTATTTCTGCAAATCAATTAGTTATATAGAGGCAAGTATTCGCTAAACCCCTAAAATCCCCTCTTATTACCCATTAGCAAGCAAGTATTTGCTGAACCTGCTAAATTATTATATCAACGCAAAGAGAACCCAATTCACATAACCATTCAAGTATTCGCAAACAATGGTTATCTACTCTGTTGATTACTTCCTTATTATTACAGTCTATATCAGTTATTTTTCACAAGGAAATTGCTACTCAAATTAGCCCTAGCTTAGCATGAATCAAGGTGATCAAACTTAACCCACAAAACATAGATTCATACAATAATCAACAAAGAATTCACAAAATATAACTATAAGCCTATTAATCCTCACAAATTCATGAACCGACTTCGTTAATCCAAGCCGAATTATTAACTTAGTTACTCATGATATAATCAAAACAAAAAGAAATGTAGGACATAACCACACTTTTATTATGGGAAATTATTTGGCCGAGAATACAAGAGAGAGAATATGTCTATGTAGTTGGAAGCTTGGTGTGTGTCTCTCCTACAAAAGGGACTCCCTTTTTATACTAAGAAGTAGTTTTCCGTTTCACTTCACATGCACACTTGCACGTTACTTTTCTTTCAATCCATTCAAGAATAGTGAAACATCCTTTAGTTAATAAGGGTTAAAGATGAACATAATAAACACATCCTAATTAGTAAGGATAAGAGAAACTTCATCTTCATAAGTTTCAACTTTCGCAAGTTTCAACTTCCAAATCAGTAGACTTTAGATTTCTTTCTCATTCAATTCAGTCTGTCTTTCTCTTGCTTCTTTTTGGCTCAGCAATAATTCAGTCCAGTACTGCCTCATTAAAAAACCCTGTGTGGAGTGGGAAAAATAGTGCAGTAATTATTCTTCCATGTAAAATTATTCATCAGTTTCACCTCAGTCCGGGTCATCTTCATCGAACAATTTAGTTATCATTATACGAAGCACAATTCTGTCAAGTGAAGGAATTCCAAAATAAGGATCAACTGGATTAGTATCCTCTTTAAGCTCCAAAACAGCTCCAAATTGCTCTAAAAGTATATCCAATTGCAATTCATTGTTCTTTATAGTCATCTCCCAGCATATACGTAAAATATGCAATTAACAGCACCAAAAGTGTCTAAGTTGATATTAATTATCTCAAAAATATTCTTTTAAAATCAATATAATATCAACACATCAAATATCCTCACACTTGAGTCATGCTTGCCCTCAAGTATGATTAGAACCTTAAGCACAAATATTAAGTTCCCATCCCCCTTAGACTGGGTTTGACTCAACAAAAAGTAAAAGAAAAACAAACTAATCAAACTATGACAACAAATACTCCATTACCCGGACTTTGGTCAAAAGTTTCAGCATTTCAAGTTTTCACTTCCTCAACTAATCAACAAATTCCCCAAGCATGATATCAAGTTTTCTTTCATAAAAAAAGTTAGTATCATCCCCCTTGAACCCTCAATTCAATCCACGTACATCAGCCACGTCTGCATATCAATTGATCAAAAATAGACAAGTAAGAACTTCCTCACGGTTTTCACTCAATGCACTCAACAAGTAAGGTAATCACTCAAATACTATCAACGTGGCAGCAACAAATTGATACATGGAAATCAGAAAGGTCTTTTTCAAGGTGGGTTGGGCTACAAGGTAGGAATATGATCCTAAGACTCTAAGGTTCATTCATCAGCAAACAGGCACATATGCTCAAAAGCCAGCAGAAAAATTCCAGCAAGTAATGTCTTTAAAAACTAATTTTCTGGACTGACCAAGATGCTTGGTTCTGGACTTGGGACTTTTTTTTTTTCATCTTTTCTTTTCCCGAGAATATCACTCTATTTTCATTCTTTTTTTTCTTTTTTTCTTTTTTTTTGTTTTTTGTTTTTATTTATTTATTTTCTTAGTACCTTCAATTGCAGGAAAAAAAATTGTGTTTCACAACATGCGAGCCAAGTGCCAAGTAGACTGAAATTCTCTCTGCCCTCTCTCCTCGCCTAAATACACGCGCCACCACTTCATGTCTATAACGTCTCTTTCAGACAATTATTATTACCGTTAACTGTACTTTTCTTACTGATAACGGTCGTTTCAACGACCACAATGGGGGAGGCTCCGTCCTCCAACGGCGGCCCTCCTGCCGGAAAATCATACGCCCAAATTTTGTCAGCCAAAATTCAACCCCATCTCTCTCCCCTCTTCCATCCAACCCGGAAATTCGTCCAATCGCCACTTTCAATGGTAAACCGGCTTGTATGTACACCAGAGAATCTGTCCAGATATTGTCCAAGCACTATGAAAATGCCTTAAATGGCAAATTCCAGAGAGCCAAGCCTTCAATGGTCGCGATTCAAGCATCATTCCAGAAGATGGGCTTCACCGGCCGGTTCCAAATCGGCTCCCTGGATTACAAGCATGTCCTCATCAGGTTTGCAACACAAGAAGACTACCAACGATGCTGGTTAAAGGCATTCTGGCCGGTGGCAGGAGGTTCAATTCCAAATGATCACAAAGAATGTGAGATAGAGTATCATAGTCTCCCACTGTACTGCCAGCACTGCAAAAAACTGGGGCATGAAAATGCTAACTGCAGAATCCTACATCCAGAATTGAAGATAGCTTGGAATGACAGACATCAAAAGGAGCATACAAGGCTAGAAATGAATAGAAATGGCACTCCACAGCAACATCACTTCTAACAGAGGGACACACATACACAAAGGAAAGATGGATCAGGTTCATCAGGGTTAACCCCACAGCAGAAAGATCACACTTGGGTTAAAGTGGCTAACAAATCCACTGAGAGTGACAAGATGATGGTTGTATACAAACCACAGAAAAGGGAGCCTCTATTTGCTGGATTGAAGAAGCCCCAATCATCTGCTTACTCCCTGGATGAACTTGATTTAGCTAGCCAGAAAAGGATTTTGAAGTTTCACAGTCACACACACACACACACTAAACACACACAATCTTTCCAACACACACCCTCCACTACACAGCTTCTCCAAAAAGGAAATGCACTCACCATAGTTCCATATAAACCAATAGAGCTATCAAATGCTTTTGAAATTCTGCAGGAACAATCCAGTGATGACAGTTCAGAAGATGCTTTTGATGATGCTCAGGAGCACACTGGATGGAACTCAGACTCACAACTCAGGTTGATGGACAAGCAAGTCTCTACACCAACCAGAGTGGATCTACAAACTCAAGTATCTGAGAACATATCAGATTCAAGTAACACTCACTCCAACTCAGAAACTAAAAGTCTTACTGGAAGTTTCAGTAGAATTCTTAGACCTAAAACAAAAATTAACTATTTTAAATGAATAGTATTAAGACAAATTTATTAGTTTGGAACATTAGGGGTTATGGAACCTCTATTGACAGATTAAGAACACTCATTTTTTTGCATAATATCTCAATTGTTTGCCATAGAGCCAATGCATGATAAAAGTGAAATTTTCAATTTACAGCATGACATAGGTTTTGAACACAGTATTGCAGCTAATTCAGCAAAAAATTGGATTTTCTATAGAGACCACTTTAATATTGATGTCCTTTCTGAATCTGATCAGTATATTCAGGTTAAGATTACAGAAAAGAACTCAATGTTGAACTGGTGCTCTACATTTATTTATGCACAAGTCACTAGAGTCCCAGGTTACAGCTCTGGTCTGATTTGCTTAGTCTTCCTAGAAAACCAACAATATATGCTGGTGATTTCAACACAGTGGCATCTGTGATGGAAAGGAAAGGTAGACACATACCACCTTTAAGAAGTATAAGAGAGTTTAGGGAATTTATAGATGCACTACAGCTTCAGGATGTGCCAACAGTGGGGAACCAATTTACTTGGTCAAATAATAGGATTAGAGGTGACAGACTCCTTCAGAAACTAGACAGAGGCTTGTGTTCATTAGACTGGTCAGCAAATTTCCCTCAATCTTCCATCCAAGTATTAAACAGAACCACCTCTAATCATAACCCCCTCCTAATCACCATCCATCATGCACCAAAACCTTTTAGATTTCAGGAAATGTGGCTAAATAGAAGTGAATTTCTGGAACTGGTCAGAACCAACTGGGAGGAGCCAAGACATTTCAGTGGGATGTACAATATGGTCTATAAAATGAAAAGGTTGAAATCCACCTTAATTGCCTGGAACAAGAACACCTTTGGAAATGTGCACCAAAATCTACAAATTGCAGAAGAGAGGGTATCAGTGCTTGAAGAGAGTTATCAACAGACATGCTCAGATCATGACCTCTTGGAACTAAATGAAGCTAGAGCTGTACTTATTAGAGCTGAAACTGAAAGTACAACTTTTTGGAGACAGAAAGCAAGAGTTAAATGGCTGCAGGAGGGGGATGCTAATTCAAAGTTTTTCCATAATTCAGTGAAGGAAAAAAGGTGCAGAGCTAAGATCACAAAAATAAAAAATTGTGAAGGTTCATGGACTACTGACACAGATGAGATTCATGAGGAGGATGTAAAATTCTATACAAAGTTACTGAATGAAGATATGGGTGAGGCTGATCTTTCTGGGCAGTACATGAAATATTTCATATCTGTCATTCCCAGTCTTATATCTGAAAATGACAATGCTGAGCTTTTAAAGGAACTAAGCATGGATGAACTCAAATTAGCCACCTTCGGTCTAAAGAAGGATAGTGCAGCTGGATCAGATGGATTCTCAGGCCTATTTTTTACAAGCTTCTGGGAGATAATTAAAATGGATCTTTTCAAAGCAGCTCAACAGTTCATGCCTGGAGAAAGGATTCCAAGGGCAATTTCAAGCACCTGGTTAGTTTTGATCCCAAAAAAACCTAACCCTAGCTCATTTGGAGAGTACATGCCAATCAGCCTCTCCAATTTCCTGAATAAAGTTTTTTCAAAGATACTCATGGAGAGATTGAAACAGTATATGCCAGCCATAATTTCTGAAGAGTAGTCAGGGTTCATGCAAGGAAAAGATATCTCAGATAATATACTCCAGATGATGGAAATGGCAAGATTACTCCCCAAAAATCAGAAATATGGCAACATTATAGTGAAACTGGATATGCAAAAAGTTTTTGATAGAGTCTCTTGGGCATTTCTCAACTCAGTCATGATACAATTTGGTTTTCATGGTACTTTTGTCAGATTAATTCTTCAGAACATTGAGAGTGCTTGGTTCTCAGTCATTGTAAATGGGATTGCAACATGCTTTTTTTCTTTCAAATAGAGGGATTAAACAGGGAGACCCCATCTCTCTCCTTTTCTCTATAATATTGTTACAGAAGCATTGTCAAGAGGAATAAAAAAGCTCTTCTCAATCAATAACCTGGAACACTTCACCATGCCAAGAAATGTCCCCTCTGTCTCCCATCTGATGTATGTTGCTGATGATACTGCCATATTCTTGAATGGAAACAATAAAAATATGAGAAGACTGAAACACTTCCTATTTGCTTATGAGGCAGTATCTGGACAAAAAATAAGCTATGAGAAATCTGAATTTTATGTGCACCCTCACACAGCTCAAGACAGAAGAAATATCACGAGGAGCATATTAGGGATGAAAAATGGTGCTTTGCCTTTTCTATATCTGGGAGCTCCTATTTTTTATGGAAGGAATATAGTGAGACATTACCACAGTTTACTGGAAAGAATAAAGAAGCCACTCTTAAACTGGAAAAATCAATGGTTGACACAAGCAGGTAGGCTGGTGCTTATCAACCATGATTTGATGGCTATTCCACCCACATTTTCTCAGTGTTACAGCCCCCTAAGCTGATACTTAAAAATGGAAAGATTAGCCTCAAACCTTTTTTGGGGAAGCACAGAACCAGGGCAGAAGAAGATCTGGAGGAAATGGTCCAATTTGGCCTTACCTACTGAAGAAAATGGAGTAGGACTAAGAGATATATGAGCTGTGGTACAAGCATTCTCATGCAAGCTTTGGTGGAAGCTGCAGAACAAAAACACACTGTGGACCAGACATCTTTGGGCCCTCCCAGAGACTTATAAAAATTCTCCAACATGGCAAAGGATATGTGAAATAACAGAACATGCAAACTCCCAGTCCCAAGTAATTTGTGGAAAGGGTGGAAGCTCATTTTGGAATGCCAACTGGCTGGGGACAGGAGCCTTATATTATCACTGGAATCATCACACCATTCCCTTCCCTAACCTCACAGTTACTCAGTTCCTAACTAGCAAAAACTTTTATCTTAACCATCTGGAGTCTCCTCAAACCATCAGGATAGGTTGATATGGAAGCCAGGCTGGGATGGAAATTTTTCAATATCATCAGCTTACAAATCTTTGAGAAATACAGGAACTGTCAACCAAAATTTCCAACAAGTTTGGAAGTCAAAAATTCATGGAAAAATAGCTATTTTTCTATGGAGGATGAAAAATAAATTGCTGCCTTTTGATGATATCCTCACAAAATTTGGTTTCAATTTTCCATCAAAATGCCTGTTCCGTGACAACTGTGACACTCTGAACCATTTTTTTAATGACTGTCCAAGCAGTTTGCAGGTCTGGGAGAGATTGCACAGCACACCACATTGATAATGCAGGTACCTAACTTTAGAAGTATCAACAACAGATTGAGATTTTATTTGTCATATAATGGTTGTTCAAAGATACACACTGAGGTGATCAGAATTTCCATGATGGTCACTTTCTGGCAGTTGTGGATCAGAAGAAACAAATTATTATATGATGAGCAAAAACTCTCTACTGGGGACACATTTAATATGATCACTGTTCAGACTGCACTCATTTTTACTTCCAGACCTTTAAAAGGTAATAGGGACAGAAACCTATTCTTGATCAGTTCTAAACTTATCCCATTCATTAGGATCAAAAGACCTAAAATGATTAAAATCACTAAATGGTACCCCCTGATGCTGGTTATAAAGTTAATGTAGATGCCTCTTTCAAAACAAAGCTAAGGACATCAGCTCTCAGATAACCTCTCCCAGGCAAGGAACTACTCAGAAAAGGTTCTGCTCAGGCAAGAAAGATCTGCTCAGGCCAGACTGCTCATGCCAGAAGGTTTTGCTCAGGCCAGAAGGAAACTCTTGTGCCAGACAATTTTAGATTTTCAATTACACTGCCCAACATTATTGAAGTTCCAGAAGAAAGGCCATTTTTTTAAACCATCTATATGGTTTTTTTGGCCTGTAAATATACTAGTTTGGTTCTATGTTTTTCAAATCAAAGAGTGGCTAAATTGTGCTTCGGTATTTGCTTACTCAATCACTAAATTGCTCCTCTTTTTGGATTTGGAACATCAGAATGTCTTAGCAAGCTAGTCATTAGTTTTAGCAATTTTGAGAAGCTTAGTTGCTTCTAGGGTTAAAGCCCTTCTTGTAACAAACTTTAGGCAATGCCTAATTTTGATTTGGGGTGCCAAATAAATTTCCCCCACTCATGGTGGTTAATTAAATTTTTTTTTTTAGTAGGATCCAAATCCCACATATTACATGCTCAATTAATGTCTATGGTGCCATAGAAATATAAAGGTTCACAGAACCATTTTCCTAATAAATAATGAGGCACAAAAAACATGAAACATAGAATATTAAACATGAGCAGGTATTTCCAGTCCGAGAGCATACATGTTGGGTCAAAGAAATGGTAATAGACAAAGGGTTGGGTTTATTTATTTATTTAAGTGGGTAAACAAAGAAAAGGTTAAGGCTCAGGGGGTTCACTAAGGGATATAATTGGGTAAGCTCTATACGATGTGTGGTTAAACCTAATTTTGCCTTTCATCATTTTAACATGCATAAATTTTTAACCGCCACTCTCTCAGAAAAAAGATTGATGGACTCTGACTCAGACCTCACTTTATACTAGGTTTGTGTTCATTACAAGTCTTGTTCGTCATCCCAATATCATTTACACAAGGTTAAGACCAATTTCAATGGTTTATCATTTTAAGCTCTTAAGGGGATATCAAGAAACAGATGCTACTAATCAGATTCTCTTAACATGCAAGGTTCATCCATTTCAAAGCCAATTCCATTACTTGCTATCATGCTGAAGTTTTGACCGACTCGATTCAAAAACAAAATATTTTTGGGTTTTTTAATTTTTTTTAATTTTAATTTTAATTTTTTTCTTCAGAATTTAGACCCAAAATCATAAACCACACAAACAAGCATATTAACACTTAAATATCTTCACACTTAAACCTTGCTTGCCCTCAAGAAAGTTCAGCTCAAAGCGAGGAGGACTCCTATGAAAATTTAATTAAGAAATGATAACAGGGTGGGAAAACTCATTGGGAGGGCTGCTCGGTCGAGCCGCATTTCTGTTTTGCAAGGATCTCTTTGTTCTACCAAATAGAGGAAGTACAAGTCCGCCACTTCTTCCAAGTGTGTGTTATTTCAATACAATGACCTGTAATATGAAGAATCAAATTATTAGAAAATGAAAACAACATGAAGCAATAATTTGTTTTTTGTTTTGTTTATTTTTTTTTACTTTTTTGTTTTGTTTTTTTTTAAAATTATTTTTCTTACATAGTAAATATAAAATATAAAGGGAAATAATATAAAGATATTGTGCTCTTTCCAATGCTAATTGTTGCATTTGCCGTTCTTAAGAAAGGATGACCTAATAAAACAACTGTTGTTGTATAACCCTTAGTATGCATATTTACGACATAGAAATCAGCAGGGCAAACAAAATCATTGATTTTTACTAGCACATTTTCCAAGACCCCTTCAGGCGTCACACACGATTTATCAGCCATGTGAAGTGTTGTATTAGTGCTTACCATTTTAACTCCCTTTAAAGATTTATAAACTGACAATGGCATCACATTTACAGACGCTCCTAAATCACACTTGGCAGATTCAATCTTCTTATCTCCTATGTGACATGACAAAGAGAACATACGGGGATCTTTGCACTTGGGTGGTAACCTTTTTTGTATCATTGCTGAAACGGTTTCACCCATGATGATCTTACTTAAATCCTTTGGTTTTACTGCAATAAACTCTTTCAAGAATTTGCTAACGGGAGGAATCCTTATTGCCTGCAAGAAAGGAAGATTAATCTCTATTTTTCGAAAAATCGATAAAAAATCAATAGAATCATCTTTTTGCTTAGCCAATCTTTGTGGAAAAGGAGGTAGAATTTTTATGGGAGGATCATTCAGAACCTTTCTCGGAGTTTCCTCCTTGGTCAGATCAGAACTACCTCCTACCTGTTTTCCGATTTCTGTCGGTGATCTCGATTTGGGCAATTCGAGGCAGGCATCAGGTTTTTCCGGCTTCTCTTCATTGTGCTTGACTTCGGTCTTTCTAGGAGTTCATCCCAATTCCTTTCCACTCTTGAGAGTGATCTGGATCACGTGCTCTCTATGATTCACTTGCACTTGAGAAGGAAGCCCTGGTTGTTTCATACGCAACTCATTCATTGAATTTGACTAATGTGCAATTTGCCGAGTATGCTCCTCTAGAGTTGCCTCTATTTTCTGTCCCCTTTGCCGCTGGTCTTGTACCATATTCAAAAGCATGTCAAGCTTATTATCCGTCAAATTTTTCTGAGGTGGTTGCGGATTTTGCATGTATGGTTGTTGGTCTCCTTGGATATGTTGACCATAAGACTGTTGTGCTTGATTGCCTTGGTCTCTCCATCGAAAGTTAGGATGATCTCTCCAACCTGGATTGTAGGTGGCTGAGTATGGATCCCTCTTTTGTTGCTTATCGTTCCAATTCCCCATTGCCTTTGCTTGAACAATCTGCTCATCCATCACAAAGTTGCATTGCAAGGTGACATGGCTATATGTTCCACAAATTTCGCATGGAATGTCTTGAGGGCCAGAAGCGGTGCTTGCAATGGTGACTTTTCCACAATCTTTGATAGAACCTTTTCCATCCTATCCATTCTTTCATTAAAATGGGCTTCACTCGAGGAACCTGTGTTTGCAACTTTCTTCAAAATCCTCACTTCTCCAGCATCATATTTCTTCTTGGAGTTGATCAACTTCTTGACAATATCCATAGCTTCATTCACTCGAAGATGAGAAAATCCTCCACTGCTCGCTGAATTCATCAAGTCCTTGTTTGCAGCGGTCAACCCTTGGTAGAAGTATTGAAGCAGTTGCCCCTCTGAGAAGCGGTGATTAGGGCAACTATCCACCAATCTCCTCAATCGTAGCCAAAGTGCACTTAATGGCTCATCAATTTCTTGTTGGATGCTTGATATCTCCTTCTTTAATGTTTCAGTCCGTGTAGATGGAAAATAATACTCCAAAAATTGTTTCTTGTGACCATTCCATATAGTAATGGAATTCGGCGGCAAGCTGGAAAATCACTGGTTCGCGGCTCCTACAAGACTGAAAGGAAATGCAACCAGCTTAAATTGCTTCTCAGTGACATTCTCAGGCCTCTTTTGCACCTTGCATATTTTAATGAACTCATTCAGGAAATTGTAGGGATCCTCGGTGCTCCTTCCATGAAACTTTGGAAGAACGTTTAAAAGCCCTAGCTTGATTTCAATGGGACTATCCGTCTGTGACAATTGGATAGGGGTAGACAGATCCTCCTCACTATGACCAGTGAGTTCCCATATATAGGGATTATCAGCATTAGGATCAGGTAGCGCCATCTCAGTACCGGTTGAAGCAGATTCGGAATCCGACTCAGGGTCTGCCTCCAAAAGAGCCTCTATCTGGGCAAACAGAGCGTCTGCGGTAGCTTTCAACTTTTTCTCCCTTGCGATCTTCCGATTTTTCTTGGCTGTTTTTTCGATTTTTAGAGTCAAATAGAATGTCTTGCTTCTCAGACCTGGTAATACACCAAGAAACTAACACAAATTAATAGAAAAAATAGAAATCAACAAACCGTTCCCCGGCAACGGCGCCAATTTGGTGAACGTCGTTTCACTCACACAAATAAATTATGCAACACATAAGCACATAAACTCTAGCACAATGGTAAGCAGGGTCGAATCCACAGAGAATGGTGTGAAACTATTGATTAGCCTACTAATTAAGTTTGGTTTAGCAACCACGCCTTATATTGAGAGTTGTTTAATTATAACTACTGAACATAAATAATAAGAAACGCAAATCCAATGCAATGCAAAGACGAGAAAATATATATGATGGAAAAGGTCGGCTTAGACTAACTTGTTGGTTCATTCATTGATCGTTGGCTAAAGATGAGTTATTTCTGCAAATCAATTAGTTATATAGAGGCAAGTATTCGCTAAACCCCTAAAATCCCCTCTTATTACCCATTAGCAAGAAAGTATTTGCTGAACCTGCTAAATTATAATATCAAAGCAAAGAGGACCCAATTAGAGATATATGTTGTAAAGTACATATGAGTTTGCAATGTTACTATGCTAATATTGCTATTGTTTGGGATACATGAAGTGTCATCAGCTTGGCTAAGAGTCCACAAATAAGTTGTGCATTCTGGATGTACCGTTAGATTTTAGACAGAATCTCTCCTCAGTTTTGGTATTCATTTCTGCCCTATCTGTATGATATTTTGTAAGCTTCTTTGTCTGAGATTTTAGCGAGTGTTAGAAATATGGCTTATCATCATTTTTTTTATGTAGGACTAGTTGTAGCTTGGAAGGCTGATGTAGGTCTTTCTGTGAGTGAGTATATTGCCATTTCTTACCACCCAAATTCTCAAGGTGCACAACAGATTTCTCAAAGGCGGCTGTATATATTTGCGTTGGCCCAAACTCGGGATTGTTTTTTTTACACTGATGCAGGGTGGCCGTTTATAATTCAAACAAATGAAATGAAGAAGAAATCGAGCGATCTGTTGCAAGGCCTGATTTTAGTTACTTGACATGGTCTGGTCTGGTTAACAATTGAGCAATCCTTTTGCTTTAGTTTACTTGACCTGGTTTCAATTGCTTAATTTTTGCATGTGTCATAACAGGAGTTTCTGTGCTCTATTGCTGGACAAAACTCAGGCTGAAAACAACAAGAAATATGTAGTTGTAAATGTGGCAGGTCAAGAAAGCAGCCCTGAAGAAAAGATGCATGATATAGACAATGTAGTCTACATTGAATGTCTATTATAGGCCACATGGCGAAACGGCTTTCTGATATCTTGATGCACTATGTCCTCTTCTGTCGTTTAAACTTATGTGCATTTATTGTCATGTACAGTTGCTTAAAGAGGCACGGTGAGGCAAAAGAATGTGGCTGGTGGAGGTGGAAGAGAAAGTAACCGTCGAGCACTTGGAGACATGGGAAACTCAAGCAAAACTGCCCTCTCAAAGCCAATCTGGTCTTTTCTTTTATCTGTGTCTACCTTGTATTTCTTATTGTTTAATCCTCTTTTTTTTAATCCATTTCTATTGGTTTAAATTCTTCTTATTTTGTTAGGACTTTCTATCCCTAGCTTATTGCTAATGCGGTTGAAAACGAACTTGGACATGGACGGCCCTGAAGAATAATGTACTTTGTGCTTTGTCTCCCTTCTACAACTATCTAATGCCCTATTTCCCAAATTACCTGCCTTGTCATTGTTTTTATTGAGGTGCTGCTTACCTTAATATCTTACTTCAGGCTGCTTAAGAATATTGTGTGTAGAGTTAGGCGTTGATGGTTGCATAAAACTCTTTGAAGGAAAAATAATGCTTTAGTACATTTTAATTCCAAAGATATATAATTATCAAACAAAAATATGGATGATTGGAAAGATTGAAAAGATATAAATCAACATAAATAGTGATATCATAGTCTTTGAAATATTTTAATATTACTCTTACAAAACTATACTATAAATTTCAGGGCAAGAACAAGGGGACAGCAGGAGGACCAGGGAATCCTGGATCAAAAAGTTTCATGGTTAGATAATAATAAACTTTAAGTTATACCCACACACCACAGTGTAGATTCTACAACTTGTAAGGTTATATGCACTAATGTCCATCCATCCATGAATCTCTTAATCTGCGTTGACGATTTCAGAATTAGTGTGGGTCTATGTTCCCAACTTTGCTCAAGAAAATCAAATCATAAAGTGGCAACAATTGGAAGTGGTGAAATCTAGGCAGGTGTGTATAACTGTGAATAGGTTTTAAATTTGTCACTGGTACTAAGAATTTGTCATTAGTCCTAAGAATTTATCATTGTCTAGTACAGTTCAGGTACTTAATTTTGTACGGAGTTCTAGAGAATGTGCTTCACATTTGATGGACATAAGAGTTTGTTCTGCCAAGGAATGAGCATGAATTCAAACGCGTGGCCAAAATTTTTGCCTCTTGCAGGATGACATTCTTACATTCTGAGAGGCCTCCTTATCTCTTATCATATATGGTACCTCCTCCACATAAGGTAATTTGAAAAGGCTATTTATTGTTTTACTCATCTGATGCTCATGTTGATATCCTTTGATGGGGGCGATAAAAATGTGCTAGTGAGATTGAGAACTCGAAGCCAACAAAATTGTCTTCTACATCTCTCCGCAGAAGCTACCAAACCTTCTCATTGAAACAAAGAACGTAGTGCACAGTCATTTACTTAACTCACAGAACCAAGCTGCCACATGAATCTTAGCTTGATGATTCAATTTGGAATCGAAATTAAGGGAATATGAAGAACCATTGCATGGATCTAAAGGTGTCATGCAAGAAGTCGCAGAGATGGATTACAAAGGAAGTCAGCCACCTAAATTATTATCAATATATTGACTTATGTTGAAAATTTCTAATTTAATATACTCTTTGATTTGACATAACAGGGCCAGATAGAGATGCATACAAGTCGTGGCCCGTCAGAGAATGCAGTTTGACCGCCACAAGCCTATCTTTTGATCGCATTATTACTATCTGATGGCTAAGAAAGAAGAAGAAGAAGTGCATTCTGTCTGTTACCACCATGATCCAGGCTCTGAACCATGCCAAAGCATGGTTACTTTGTATATATACAGAGAATATTTCCCCAAAAGATCAATCTTATCTTTGATCTTAGAAAGTGACAATTGTGACATGGTATCACAGCGGTTTTGATCCTGCTTCTCTCGATAACCTTGTCCAGTGCTTCCTAACTCTCAAGCATGCTCTGGTTCATCAGATAAGTCGTTGGCATCGACGTCGTTTAATTGAAGAAGACCCAGTTCATTCTCTGCGGCATTTTCTTCCTCCCGTGTCGTCATCGGTCTTCTTCCTCTCGTGTCGTCATCGGATTCGCCTTGGATTAGGGCTTCTTCCTCCCGCGTTTCAGCATCTTTCATCCAAATATTGGATTTGAATTTCACCATGGACAACACTTTCATGGTCGAAAATTATCAACCTCCAGTACGTTTGATTCTTCCAGATGAGCTAGACAAAGGTAAATCAGCTCTGATTTCTCCATACTTTGCTACTCCATTCTTTACTGATAAGGACCATCGTGATATCGGGCTATAAATCTCTGACAATGAGTGGAACAGAATGGTGAATTTATTCAAAGAACGCAATTATTTATCGTCTAGCTCAGATAATGGTGATTATCCTTGGATACTTGATACTGGTGCATCCTTGCATCTAACAGGTGATAAAGATCTTCTTTATATTGTCCCAATTTCTATTGTCTTGCCTGATGGAAAGGCATTCTCTGCGGTTTTGAAAGGGAGCATCTATTTTGGCTCACTTGTTATACCGATGTTTTCTTCATCCAAGATTTCAACTGCAAATTTTTATCTTTTGCAAAGTTAACAGCTGCTCTTCAGTCTATTGTTCTATTGGCTGAAAATATGTGCATCTTCCAAGACATCAGTTCTAGGATGGTTATTGGTGTCGGTGAACAAAGAAATGGAGTTTATTGGCTATCAATACTAAGTATTGAGTCATGTACTGCTACTCCAGTTGTATCACAAATATTTTCTTCTTTGGATTTGTGGCATCAACGCTTAGGCCATCCATCTGCCTCGGTTTTAACTTCCATTCCTGGTGTTTCGGGGTTCCTCAACTGTGGATCAGTCATGTAGTGTTTGTCATAAAGCAAAGTAGACGCAAAGCTCCTTCCTTATCAGTACAAAGAGAGCAATTCGTTCATTTGAATTGATCCATTGTGATTTGTGGGGACCTTTTAATTGTCCTTCCTCGATTGGAGCCAGGTTCTTTTTATTACCATTGTTGATGACTACTCTCGGAGTGTTTGGGTCAGTTTAATTGTGACTAAATCTGATGCTCCATCTATGATTAAGAAATTGTGTGCTCTTACTGTTCGTCAATTTCAATGTCCTGTTCAACGCGTGTGTTGATAACGGTACATATTTCCTTCCTCTTCAGTCAAAAGTTTGCAGAAAATGGTATTGTGTTTGAAAATTCTTGGGTTAACCCCCCATGACAAAATGGTAGGGTTGAAAAAAATCATAGAGATATACTCAAAGTTGCTCGTGCTTTAAGGTTTCAAGCTAATCTTCCTATAAATTTTTGGGGAGAATGTGTTGCTACTGCTGAGTTCTTGATAAATTGAACACCATCATCTATTTTAAATGGTTGAACCCCATATGAGATCCTCTATGGCCATTCTTCTTCATATGATTCTTTCCGTGTTTTTGGTTGTCTATGTTTCGCTTCTCAATTACCAAGAAAGAGAGATAAATTTCAGGCTCACAGTCACAAGTGTGTATTCTTGGTTATTCCACTGGTAAGAAAGCATGACAATTTTATGATCTTGAAAATGGAGCTAGGTTTGACTCTCGAGATGCTATTTTCTCTGAAAAACATTTCCCGTATTCTGCTACTTCTCCTGTGCTTATAGATGCTTCATAGATTCCCCATCCATCAGTTTATGATGATTCTCCACCTAATGCTTCAAGTTCCCCAAACAGTGGGAGTTCCCTGGGTAATTCCTCTCCTGCTCAAGATATGTCTTTTCCTTACTCTCAGGGTCACCACCTTTCCAATTGGATACTTCATTGCCTCCCAATGAGGAAGTCACTCCATATGTTACAGTCGCAATGTGCGTCCTTGATGATCCGTCGCGATGGCACGATGAGGAGTACCTGCTAAGAATCAAGGAACTCTCAATCAGGGCGGGGCGGCTAATTGCCGTTCCCGCTCCGATGCTAAAGTCAGTAGACTATTCGGAGAGTTGGGATGTGATTGATTGTGTTTAGTTAACTTACCTCTCTCTTGTGAGAAAGGGCTATATATATGGTGCAGACAGTTGACCCGATCTGATCAGACCGCGCCGTTAGGCGGTCTGGGAAGATTCTTCTGTCAGGTTAGGTAAAGCTGCCATCTGCGGTCGGGTCTGGCCCGATCGTCATGTAGGATGAGGGGTCGGGATGAACCATGCAGGATGGTGAGATGCTCGACCCTAACAAGTCCCCCCCAAGTCCGAGCGCGGAGCAACGGTTCGTGTGACGGACTGTATCTGGGTTTCTGGGATCCGTGCGACAGTGGGCCGTCAGATATAACTGCATGTCTGCCACGTGTCGTCACTTTTTCGAGGGGATGCGTGTAAACTTAGTCTTTGTAACTGTGCAACTTTTGCAACTGCCATTATTACTTTAACTGCTCGCATAACTCCCCCCCTTTCTTCATTCAAATACGAAACTGCTCCTCATTTCTGCCTTCTTCATCTTATTCTCGAATTCATTGCTCACAACTTTAGATATTCTGCACACGCCTGTGTACCTGTTTCACTTTGATTTTTCGTTTTCTTCCGCCTCTGTAGCGTCTTGCCTGTTCTGATCATGGCAGATATCCCTGTCTCCGACGCGTTTTGCCAGATTACGGATGAAGAAGCGGCTGAGTTCGATCAGATCTGCCGCGACACCGAGGGCCTCCAGATCACGGATCTGGCCAAGTCAATCGTTCGACCCAAACCCAGCGATACCATCAACGCTACCCCGGCGGGCAAATTTCCTGTTTACTATGAGCATCTGGCTCGTTGCAGCGTCAGGTTCCCTCTTACTCCTTTCTGCCAATCCATTCTGTCTTACTTTGACATGACTCTGGGCTTGATGACGCCCAACGCTGTGCGCAACATTATTGGCTTCGAGACCCTGTGCGGTGCTCGCGGGGTTGTTCCCTCCGTTACCCTGTTCCGGGTGTTCTTCTACACCGGCGGTGGCGGTGATGAGGACGGTTGGGGCCACATCAAGGTTCGCCCCAAAGCCGACATGCACATCTTGACTGGCATGCCCAAAACGACCAACTGGAAGGTAAAATTCATGTTCGTTGATGAAGACGTCGTGTATGGGCCTGCCGCCTCTCGCCCAAGGCAATCTGTTGGTGATCCTGATACGCGCGGCCGTGCTCCAGATGGCGTATCCCAGAATCGCTTGGCTGCCTCCATCAAGGCTCTGAAGGAGAGACCGGAGAGGTGGGATGTCTTGAAGTTGGATGAAAGGTTGCGGGATTCCGGCCTGCCTCACCGTCGCGTGCTTCCTGCCATCCAGGATGAGCCTGTTGTCATCCCAGATGATGGTAAGCCCATCCAGGACGAGGTCAACGGCCCCCCAAGTGTTGATCTCTTCAGCCCTCCTGCTGCTCTGGCACTCGCTCCGATTGGTCGCCCTGATAAAGGTATGTCGGATCCCACTTGGCCCTCTCTTTCATCCTTCTTGAGCATTATCATGACCTTTTGCTCTTGCCTCAACTGTATTTTCTTCATGTCGTATGTTTACAACAGATATGACTCGCCGCCGTCCAACCATTGACGTGACGAAGTTCAACCGTCCCTCGCAACGTAGGAGGTTGGAGGACAGTACTGGCCCAAACCAGTCCACTCAGTCGCATGGTCAATCCTTTCAAACCGGACAGGACGGCAATGCAGAAGGTTCCTCGCTTCCCTATCAGGATACGGGGTCGTCAAGGGGTTTGCTGAAACCCGACCAGCTGTTCCAGATGGGGGTCGGCGGTCGCGAGAATGCCTCGTCCCGACCCCAAGTGCCCGAGAAGCTGAAGAGCAGCACTGAGCCGACTGGTCCGCAGCATGGTAGGAGGGCCCCTCCGCACGCTGGTGGTTTTCAAACTGACAAGGGTAAAACCAACTCCTCCACCGTCTTCCTCAACTCGCCCGCCGGTCGTTTGGAATATCTCAAGGAGGTGATGCCCCTTGACCATTTCAGGGCTTGGGTGAAGAATCCGGCGCTAAACCTTCATGGGGTCAGGACTGCCACAGACAATCTGATCTCGTCTGTTTTCGATGTAAGTTTCATCTTCTTGTCTCTCCTTTCATGCTTAACTTCCTCTCCCGACTCTGTCCTCCTAACTGTTGTATTATTAGGGCGCTTGCTCATCCCTCGCCGTCATCTCCGACTTCAGCACCTTGTGCTTGGCACATGAGGCTGACCAGAAGGTGCATCAGCCCACCCTCATCGAGCTCGGAGACGTGAAGAGGCAGTTGGCCATCGCCGATGCCGAGATAGTCCAGCTTCAAGAGGAGGCCAAGGCCAAAGCAGATGCTGATGCTGAGTGGTCACCTGATGACTGGATGGAAACCGAGCAGGCGCTGAAGAAACAACTGGATGCTGTCAACGCTCAATTGGCGTCTGCCATCTCGGAAGGTGAGGAACTGAAAATAGCCAAGGAGACCAGCGACGCTGCCCTACTGGATGCCCAGATATCTGCCACTGAGCTGCAAAAACGTCTAGATGAAGCTGTTGTGAGAGCTGATCAGGCGGAGAAGATATCTGGCGAACAGGCCGCTCTTCAAGCTCGCTTTGCCGAGTCCGAAGGTCAACTGAAGAAGGCGCTAGAGGAGAAAACCAGCCTCGCCCTTGACTATCAGTCTGTGCTGACCGCCGGCGTGCGTGAAGTGTTTGCCAAGGTAGCTCGATCAGAACGCACCGTCGCGCGCACTTCTGCTTTCCTTCGACGGGCTTATGCGCTGGATAACGTGTATGAAGACTCTGCTGCCTATGCCACCGCTCTTTCTGAGCTCACAGATGCTTTCGTTGGCTATGGCTTCCCTGAGTACTTTTCCACACTGACCGGTGAGATGACTCCGGCCGAGCTTGCCGCATGGGAGCCGGATGTTGCAGTTCCGCCTGTTATGGTCGACGGTGAAGTTGTTGCTGAGGAAGGGCTGGTGAAGGATTTGGAGGATGCTGGGAACAATGTCCAAGTTTCTGCCCAGAACCATTAGTTCTGCTTCTTTCCTTTGATTTTCTTTCTGTTGGATTTCTCCTAAACTCCTTTGAATAATTTCCTTTTGGTTTGTAATGACCCATAAGGGTTACATTTTCTTTACATTGTTATTGAATTCTTGCTTTGACAGCATATATTATTGCCTTAACGGTTTGGCTGTTTGCTACTTGATGAAACTCTTGTTTGTGCATTTGCATTACTGGCTATTGCCTTAATGTTTGGTTGATACCTTGCCATTCTGCTCATCCCTGTTCATGGTGGCGACTCATCATCCTTCTGTATGAAGAGGGATGAGTCAGCAGGGTGAACTAACCGGGGCGAACCATGATGTGGCTTGAATTTCTTGTCAACTTGGAGGTCGCTAAACCCTGACCAAGCCACCAAGGTATATGGGCCTAGACCTTTCCTTGGTTTTTTTATTTTTCTCTTCAAAGCCAAAGCTGCTAAGCTATGATCCTTGTTAATCGGTCCGTGTCCGACATGGGTTTTTCTTAAAGAAAAGATCCCACCTTTTCTCCAAACCGGTAGCTATCCGAGTTTGGAGAGGATATGGTTTGTTCTATTTGCCCGTTCGCATTTGAACAAAAAACCACGCCTATGTTCAGTACTCAAAAAAGGGCGGCTAAGCCTCAGTCTCGGTCTGGCGGTCACGATCGTGATTGTGTCATCCGACTTGCCCATTGGTGTAAGTACACTTTTGAACGCATCTTTGCCATTTCAGACATATGTCTGAGATGCTCGGCAAAGATGTGCCCTTCATGCTTCACAACCTAAGTGAGGGATGTGTCGAGTGTTCTAATGCTTTGTCCGGGTAACCGGAGCGATGGCCTGAACTGCCTCTCTTAATGTCCATTATCACCGATTCCGATCATGTCATTCGACTTTTGAAAAAAGGGCATAAATGAAACAGAAAAAGAGATGATGTGTTCTTGAATTTGACACTTGGAATTCATTAAAAAACAAAAGGGGGAGTACAAAAGATACAATTTTGCGCGGGAGAACTGGATTTCCTCAAGATCACATCCCTCATGAGGGCAAAAGTCGCGATCCGATCAGGAATCCGTTCTCCAAAAGCATTTCCCCATTATATACAAACTAATTGGTACCTTTCTCATGGGTCTGATGCTGCTCATCCGTAATAACGGCGGGAGGTTCTCCATGTTCCACGTCCTTGGTACCGCTTCGCCTGCCATGGTCTGCAGCCTGTATGCGCCGTTCCTCAGCACTTCTGCGACCACGTATGGTCCTTCCCACGTGACATCTAACTTCTTCAAGCCTTCAACTCGGTTGGCTTCATTCTTTCGGAGGGCCAATTCGCCTTGCTTCAGATTTCTTACGCGGACTCTGGCATTATAGCGTTGTTCCACATATGACTTGTAGGCCGCCTCCTTGATTGTGGCCTGCTCTCTGGCTCTCTCCAAGTCCTCCAGGCTCTCTCTCAAACGCTGGTTATTGTCCTCTTCGGCATCCGGGATGGCGGATCGCGTTGATGGGATGATGAGCTCAGGCGGGATGATGGCCTCACTGCCGAAACACAGAAAGTAAGGTGATTCACCTGTGGCCGTTCGGGGCGTCGTCCTGTATGCCCACAACACCGATGGGAGCTCATCTACCCAGTTCCCTTACGCGCCGTCCAACCTTCTCTTTAACCCTTGCACAATCGTTCCATTGGTTCGCTCGGTGAGACCGTTGGCCTGCGGATGGGCTACTGATGTGAATCTCTGCTGGATGCCCATCTGGTTACACCAGTCTCTGAAGACTCCTCCTTCAAACTGGCGTCCGTTGTCGCTGATGATTGTCTTGGGCAGGCCGAATCTGCAGACAATGTTCCTCCACACGAAACTTGTCATCCTCTTGCCTGTGATGGTTGCCAATGCCTCCACCTCAACCCACTTGGTGAAGTAGTCAACGGCCACCACCAAGAATCTTCTCTTGCCGGTCGCTTGGGGGAAAGGACCGACAATGTCGATGCCCCATTTTGCAAACGGCCATGGGCCTGTGATGCTCTTCATGGGCTGGCCGGGTTGAGATGACACATGTTAGGGTCGGGCATCTCACCATCCCGCATGGTTCATCCCGAACCCTCATCCTGCATGACGATCGGGCCAGACCCGACCGCAGATGGCAGCTTTACCTAACCTGACAGGGGAATCTTCCCAGACCGCCTAACGGCGCGGTCTGATCAGGTCAGGTTAACTGTCTGCACCATATATATATCCCTTTCTCACAAGAGAGAGGTAAGTTTACTAAACACAATCAACCACATCCCAATCAGTCTACTGACTTTAGCATCGGAGCGGGAACGGCAATAAGCCGCCCCGCCCTGATTGAGAGTTCCTTGGTTCTTAGCAGGTACTCCTCATCGTGCCATCGCGACGGATCATCAAGGACGCACATCGCGACTGTAACATTGGCGCCGTCTGTGGGGATATAATCAAGTAACTTCATAGCCCACACACTGCAAATGAGCAGAGAAGGATAAGACCACGCTACTCTCATCGACGAGGTAGTGGTCAAAGATCTGGGCGACGAAGGGGCTGGAGTCCCGTTCACCCCTTCAAACCCAGCAGCCACTCCGATCTCGGCGACGCCTGAGCAGGCTCGGCACCCAGGCGCGTCCCCATCTTTCACAACGGAGGATGGTGATGTGCTCCGCCAGATACTGGAGTCACAGGCTACCATCAACAAGCAGCTGCAGGAGCTGCGAGGTACGCCGCCGAAAGCGCGGCGTCTTGAAGGTTTGGCGAAGACGGTCACACCGACCAAGCTCTTTGCCGAGCCTGCACGAGCTAAGCGAAAAGCCCCCATCCTCACTGAGCTGGATGATGACGGGAATGAGATCCTGGAAGATTCAGACGAGGAGTGGGGAGATCCGGGCGAGAAAGAGGCCAACCCTAGGTCTCATCCTGGAGAATGGGCCATGACGTATGTTCACAAGCCAAGTGTCAAGCCGAGGGTGCCGGCGAAGCAGAGGTTGTCGGTGTTTTATGAGGCCCCGGATTGCCAGAAAAGAGGGAGCCCATTTTCAGAGGCAACCACGGAGTTTGTCGCCAACCCTCGTCTCCGGATCCCACCAAATCTAGGTACGTACGATGGCTCGTCGGACCCAGCAGATCATTTGCATACGTTCACAACTAACATGTCAACGTACGCTACACCCGAGCCCGTGTGGTGCAAAGTCTTTGCCACCACGCTCAAGGAGGCGGCAAGGGTGTGGTTCGCCAACCTGGACAATGGAAGCGTATCCAGTTTTGCGCAGCTCGAGGAACTTTTCCTCATCAGGTTCATGCAGAAGAGGAAGTTCACCAACACGACGCAGGAACTGATGAAGATACGCCACAAGGCATCATCCGGCGAGAGCCTGATAGAGTATTATGAGCGCTTCATCGAGGAAAGCAAAAGGGTAGTGCACCGTGGCGAGCCGCGGTGGTTGATCGAAATCTTCATGCAAGGTCTGGATCACGAGGCTCTGGATTCGGAGCTCACCCTTCGTGCGGTACACACGCTGGACGAGTTGCATATGGTGGTGGAGATGTTTCACCGAGCCGATGAGAATGCCAAGAAGAAGAAGTTGGCAATACAAAAGGAGGCTCGACCGTACTGGTCAAAACAGAAGCCCATCCAGGATGGGCAACCGGCTAAAGCAGAGAAAGCGTCATCGGTGAAGGATAGGCTAGGACCTCGAGTCGCTCAAGAAAGGGTCTTCACCCCGCTGACAAAGACGCCCAGAGAAGTCTTCTTGGCAAACCGCGACGTCATCCCACCCCCGCGTGCCATGAAGATGCCTCGGAACCAATTAGTTTGTATATAATGGGGAAATGCTTTTGGAGAACGGATTCCTGATCGGATCGCGACTTTTGCCCCCATGAGGGATGTGATCTTGAGGAAATCCAGTTCTCCCGCGCAAAATTGTATCTTTTGTACTCCCCCTTTTCTGTTTTTTAATGAATTCCAAGTGTCAAGTTCAAAAACACATCATCTCTTTTTCTGTTTCATTTATGCCCCTTTTTCGAAAGTCGAATGACATGATCGGAATCGGTGATAATGGACATTAAGAGAGGCAGTTCAGGCCATCGCTCCGGTTACCCGGACAAAGCAATAGAACACTCGACACATCCCTCACTTAGGTTGTAAAGCATGAAGGGCACATCTTTGCCGAGCATCTCAGACACATGTCTGGAATGGCAAAGGATGCGTTCAAAAGTGTACTTACACCAATGGGCAAGTCGGATGACACGATCACGATCGTGACCGCCAGACCGAGACTGAGGCTTAGCCGCCCTTTTTTGAGTACTGAACATAGGCGTGGTTTTTTGTTCAAATGCGGATGGGCAAAAAGAACAAACCATATCCTCTCCAAACTCGGATAGCTACCGGTTTGGAGAAAAGGTGGGATCTTTTCTTTAAGAAAAACCCATGTCGGACACGGACCGATTAACAAGGATCATAGCTTAGCAGCTGTGGTTTTGAAGAAAAAAAAACCAAGGAAAGGTCTAGGCCCATATACCTTGGTGGCTTGGTCAGGGTTTAGCGACCTCCAAGTCAACAAGAAATTCAAGCCACATCATGGCTCACCCCGGTTAGTTCATCCTGCTGACTCATCCCTCTTCATATAGAAGGATGATGAGTCGCCACCATGAACAGGAGTGAGCAGAATGGCAAGGTATCAACCAAACATTAAGGCAATAGCCAGTAATGCAAATGCACAAACAAGAGTTTCATCAAGTAGCAAACAGCCAAACCACTAAGGCAGCAATATATGCTGTCAAAGCAAGAGCTCAATAACAATGTAAAGCAAATGTAACCCTTATGGGTCATTACAAACCGAAAGGAAATTATTCAAACGAGTTCAGGAGAAATCCAACAGAAAGAAAGGAAAGGAAAGAAGCAGAATTAATGGTTCTGGGCAGAAACTTGGACATTGTTCCCAGCATCCTCCAAGTCCTTCACCAGCCCTTCCTCAGCAACAACTTCACCGTCGACCATAACAGGCGGAACTGCAACATCTGGCTCCCATGCGGCAAGCTCGGCCGGAGTCATCTCACCAGTCAGCGTGGAAAAGTACTCAGGGAAGCCATAGCCAACGAAAGCATCTGTGAGCTCAGAAAGAGCGGTGGCATAGGCAGCAGAGTCTTCATACACGTTATCCAGCGCATAAGCCCGTCAAAGGAAAGCAGAAGTACGCGCGACGGCGCGCTCTGATCGAGCTACCTTGGCAAACACTTCACGCACGCCGGCGGTCAGCACAGACTGATAGTCAAGGGCGAGGCTGGTTTTCTCTTCCAGCACCTTCTTCAGCTGATTTTCGGACTCGGCAAAGCAAGCTTGGAGAGCGGCCAGTTCGCCAGATATCTTCTCCGCCTGATCAGCTCTCACAACAGCTTCATCTAGACGTTTTTGCAGCTCAGTGGCAGATATCTGGGCATCCAGTAGGGCAGCGTCGCTGGTCTCCTTGGCTATTTTCAGTTCCTCACCTTCCGAGATGGCAGACGCCAATTGAGCGTTGACAGCATCCAGTTGTTTCTTCAGCGCCTGCTCGGTTTCCATCCAGTCATCAGGTGACCACTCAGCATCAGCATCTGCTTTGGCCTTGGCCTCCTCTTGAAGCTGGACTATCTCGGCATCGGCGATGGCCAACTGCCTCTTCACGTCTCCGAGCTCGATGAGGGTGGGCTGATGCACCTTCTGGTCAGCCTCATGTGCCAAGCACAAGGTGCTGAAGTCAGAGATGACGGCGAGGGATGAGCAAGCGCCCTAATAATACAACAGTTAGGAGGACAGAGTCGGGAGAGGAAGTTAAGCATGAAAGGAGAGACAAGAAGATGAAACTTACATCGAAAACAGACGAGATCAGAATGTCTGTGGCAGTCCTGACCCCATGAAGGTTTAGCGCCGGATTCTTCACCCAAGCCCTGAAATGGTCAAGGGGCATCACCTCCTTGAGATATTCCAAACGACCGGCGGGCGAGTTGAGGAAGACGGTGGAGGAGTTGGTTTTACCCTTGTCAGTTTGAAAACCACCAGCGTGCGGAGGGGCCCTCCCACCATGCTGCGGACCAGTTGGCTCAGTGCTGCTCTTCAGCTTCTCGGGCACTTGGGGTCGGGACGAGACATTCTCGCGACCGCCGACCCCCATCTGGAACAGCTGGTCGGGCTTCAGCAAACCCCTTGACGACCCCGTATTCTGATAGGGAAGCGAGGAACCTTCAGCATTGCCGTCTTGTCCGGTTTGAAAGGATTGACCATGCGACTGAGTGGACTGGTTCGGGCCAGCATCGTCCTCCAACATCCTGCGCTGCGAGGGACGGACGAACTTTGTCACGTCAATGGTTGGTCGGCGGCGAGTCATATCTGTTGTAAACATACGACATGAAGAAAATACAGTCGAGGCAAGAGCAAAAGGTCATGATAATGCTCAAGAAGGAATGAAAGAGAGGGCCAAGTGGGATCCGACATACCTTTATCAGGATGACCAATCGGAGCGAGTGCCAGAGCAGCAGGAGGGCTGAAGAGATCAGCACTTGGGGGGCCGTGGCCCTCATCCTGGATGGGCTTACCATCATCTGGGATGACAACAGGCTCATCCTGGACGGCAGGAAGCACGCGACGGTGAGGCAGGCCGGAATCCCGCAACCTTTCATCCAGCTTCAAGACATCCCACCTCTCCGGTTTCTCCTTCAGAGCCCTGATGGAGGCAGCCAGGCGATTCTGGGATACGCCATCTGGAGCGCGGCCGCGTGTATCAGGATCACCAACAGACTGCCTTGGGCGGGAGGCGGCAGGCCCATACACGACATCTTCATCAACAAACATAAACTTTACCTTCCAGTTGGTCGTTTTGGGCATGCCAGTCAAGATGTGCAGGTCGGCTTTGGGGCGAACCTTGATGTGGCCCCAACCGTCATCATCACCGCCACCGCCGGTGTAGAAGAACACCCGGAACAGGGTAACGGAGGGAACGACCCCGCGAGCACCGCACACGGTCTCGAAGCCAATGATGTTGCGCACAGCGTTGGGCGTCATCAAGCCCAGAGTCATGTCGAAGTAAGACAGAATGGATTGGCAGAAAGGAGTAAGAGGGAACCTGACGCTGCAACGAGACAGATGCTCATAGTAAACAGGAACTTTGCCCGCCGGGGCAGCGTTGATGGTGTCGCTGGGTTTGGGTCGAACGATTGACTTGGCCAGATCCGCGATCTGGAGGCCCTCGGTGTCGCGGCAGATCTGAACGAACTCAGCCGCTTCTTCATCCGTAATCTGGCAAAATGCGCCGGAGACAGGGACGTCGGCCATGGTCAGAACAGTGAAGAAGAGGCGGAAGAAAACGAGAAATCAAAGTGAAGCAGGTACACAAGCGTGTGCGGAATATCTAAAGTTGTGAGCAATGAATTCGAGAATGAAATGAAGAAGGCAGAAATGAGGAGCAGTTTCGTATTTGAATGAAGAAAGGGGGGGAGTTATGCGAGCAGTTAAAGTAATAATTGCAGTTGCAAAAGTTGCACAGTTACAAAGACTGAATTTACACGCATCCCTTCGAAAAAGTGATGACACGTGGCAGACATGCAGTTATATCTGACGGCCCACTGTCGCACGGATCACAGAAACCCAGATACAGTCCATCACGCGAACCGTTGCTCCGCGCTCGGACTTGGGGGGGACTTTTTAGGGTCGGGCATCTCACCATCCCGCATGGTTCATCCCGACCCCTCATCCTGCATGACGATCGGGCCAGACCCGACCGCAGATGGCAGCTTTACCTAACCTGACAGGGGAATCTTCCCAGACCGCCTAACGGCGCGGTCTGATCAGGTCAGGTTAACTGTCTGCACCATATTTATATCCCTTTCTCACAAGAGAGAGGTAAGTTTACTAAACACAATCAACCACATCCCAATCAGTCTACTGACTTTAGCATCAGAGCGGGAACAGAAATAAGCCGCCCCGCCCTGATTGAGAGTTCCTTGGTTCTTAGCAGGTACTCCTCATCGTGCCATCGCGACGGATCATCAAGGACGCACATCGCGACTGTAACAACACCCGATCATGTATCTGGCACTGATGACAAGTTTTAACCACATGGTCGGCGTCGACCCTCATATTGGGCCAGTAATAACCTGCTCGGGATGCCCTCGGCGCCAGTGTCCGGGCCCCCTGATGGCTGCCGCCGCTTCCTTCGTGGAGCTCCTTCAGGATTCTTTCTGCTTGTCTGGGCGTTAAACATCGCAACCACGGCTGCAAATATCCTCTCTTGTATACCACCCCGTTCCTGAGCGCAAAATTCAGCGCCTTCCTCTCTAGGGCTTTCGCCTCCTTTTGATCGGGTGGTAACGCTCCACTGAGCAAGTAGTCCCGCATTGGTGTCAACCAACATGGCGGCTCGGCCTCAATAGCAGCGACCGTCATGCCGTCAGTTGATCTTGTCGGCAGTGTTTCCACTAGAACTCCTTTGGACAGATGGCTACTTGCCGTGGAGGCCAGCTTGCTGAGGGCATCTGCCCTTGTATTCTCGGATCTGGGGACTCGGCTCACCTCAAATCCTTCGAACTGCGTGGCTAGACTCTTTACCTTGGCCAGGTATTTCTGCATTGATGGCTCCTTGGCTGCGTATGACCCATTGAACTAGTTCGCAACCAAAGCCGAGTTGCCGTATGCATCCAACTTGGTCGCGCCCAACGCTTTTGCTAACTCCATGCCTGCAATTAATGCTTCATATTCGGCTTCATTGTTCGTGGCTGGGAACTGGAATCTCAACGCATACGTCGTCTCCATGCCATCGGGGTCGGTCACAATCAGACCTGCTCCTGACCCTTCCACGCCGGATGCGCCATCCACATGCAGCTTCCACCATCCTGTCCTGTCAACGCGTCGTTGCTTTTTGTCGGCTGGCTCGCTTGGTGCGTCGATGGTTACTTCATCCTTCTCCTCGATCCCGGATGGCAATTCTGCCAGGAAATCAGCCATCACTTGCCCTTTGATGGCTTTCCTTGGGGCGAACTCAATGGCATGTTCGCCTAGCTCTATTGCCCACTTGGCCAACCTTCCTGACATCTCCGGCCTGGTAAAAATTGCTTTGAGCGGCTCGTTTGTGAGAACCACGATGGGGTGTGCTTGAAAATATGACCTGAGGCGTCTCGCCGCATGGACCAATGCCATGGCCAGCTTCTCCTGAGCGCTGTATCTCAACTCGGCCCCCTGCAGCGTTCGGCTGACATAATAGACCGGACGCTGGATCTTGTTCACTTCCCTAACCAACGCGCCACTCACGACTTCCATCCCAGCGGCAAGGTATAAGTACAACGTCTCACCTTGCTCGGGAGGAGACATGGCTGGTAGGTCTTTTAAATGATCCTTCAACTTGAGGAATGCTTCATCCTCGACCTGGCCCCATTGGATTGCTCCTTTTGGCCCGACGCTGCCCTTGAGGATCCTCAAGAACGGGAGTGACCTCTCTGCGGCTCGTGACAAGAACCTGTTCATAGCCGCCAGCTTTCCATTCAAGCTCTGTACGTCTTTAACAATCCTGGGAGGCTTCATTTCCAAGACGGCTTGGACTTTCTTTGGATTGACCTCCAAACCGTTGTTGGACACCATGAGGCCCAAGAACTTCCCGGCCCCCACTCCGAACTGGCACTTGGCCGGGTTGAGCATCATACCTGCCGTGTTTAAGGTTCCCAAAGTCTCATCTAGATCCTTCACTAGACCTTCATACGATACGCTCTTGATGACCATGTCATCGACATAGATTTCCATGTTGCGGCCGATCTGCGCTTTGAAAATCTTGTCCACCACCCTCTGGTAAGTGGCACCGGCGTTGCGTAAGCCAAACGGCATCATCCGGTACGCGAAGGCTCCCCTCTCCGTGATGAAGGCAGTTTTGTCGATGTCATCCTCCTTCATCGTGATTTGGTGGTACCCCTTGTATGCATCTAGAAAACATTTGATCGGGAAAGGGGCCAACGCGTCCACCTTCTGATCGATGATGGGTGTCGGGTAGCAATCCTTGGGACATGCCCTGTTTAGCGCTTTGTAATCGATGCACATTCGCCAACTCCCATCTGACTTTTTGACCAGGACCGGGTTGGCTAACCACGTGGGGTATGGCACTTCCCGTAAGATACATGCATTCACCAACTCGGTTACCTGTTTGTTTACCGCGTCATTCCTTTCTGGGCATAGCGGCCGTCTTTTCTGCATGACTGGTGGGTGTGAAGGATCCACTCTGAGGGCGTGTTGACCGAGTTCGGGTGATACTCCCGTCATGTCTGTCGCCTTCCATGCAAAGACCTTCTGATGCTTGATCAGGACCTCCAGAACCTCCTGACGACTTGCGTCGGGCAAGTCGGATCCCACTTGGACTCCTCGGCATCCGTCTTGGTCAAGGAACATGGGCACGCAAGATGCTGACAAGGTTTTGGGGTCTGGGATCCCTGACCGGACCATGTGGACCGGACGTCGTGGTGGTGATTCGTCATCTGGACGCTTCCGCTTCTTTAATGCGATTCTGTGGCACTCTCTCGCCTTTTGCTGATCGCCTCGAACGGTCGCTATCCCTCCTTTGGTTGGAAACTTCAAAAGGAGATGGAGGGTTGAGACAATACCTTTGAGCTGGGCTAGCGCTGGCCTCCCCAGTATTAGGTTGTGCGGGCTATGAGCTTTGATGACGATGAACTCCATGTCCACCTCTTTCCTGGTCGGCCTCTCCCCGACCCCAACTGGAAGTGTGATTGTTCCTTCTGGCCACACCGTTCTGTCCGCGAAATCCACCAACGGTGTGCTTGTTGGGATCAACTTGGCCTTTGTGTTGTCGTCCAGCTTTTCGAAACAATGCCAATACATTATTTCTGCTGAACTGCCACCATCCACGTACGCTCGATGAACCATCTTATCCATTATTTGAACCGTGATGATGATCGCATCGCATCCGGCCGGATGATCCGGGATGGGATCGTCGGCACCGAACATGATCAATTCATCACTACCTAGCCTCCTGCTCGTCGGGGTGTGTTCTGGGGCTATCCTGCATCTAGCCTTTCTTTGTAAATCCGAGCTCCCTCCCGCATTACCGCCTATGATAGTGAGTATATCATTGCTCGCGCGCCTCGCTGGTTCTCGTTCTGGTGATGACTCCTCCTCATACTTTGCTCTCTTTTCATCTGGTCGCTCGGCCCGCGCCACCTCCTTTCCTTTACCACGCGCCCTGTTGGCTCCTTGATCCTGGCCGCAGTTCTTGGTGGCATATGTCGCCTTGTTGTGAGCTTTGACGGTGGCAGCAAATTGTTTCAACTGCCCTTTACGCAGGCATGACTCGATGGCCATCTTCAGGTGGATGCAATCCTCTGTGTCGTGGCCGTGGTCGTCATGGTACTCGCAAAACTTGTTCAAGTTTCGCTTGTTGGGAGGCATCTTCATGGCACGCGGGGGTGGGATGACGTCGCGGTTTGCCAAGAAGACTTCTCTGGGCGTCTTTGTCAACGGGGTGAAGACTCTTTCTTGAGCAACTCGAGGTCCTAGCCTGTCCTTCACCGATGACGCTTTCTCTGCTTTAGCCGGTTGCCCATCCTGGATGGGCTTCTGTTTTGACCAGTAAGGTCGAGCCTCTTTCTGTATTGCCAACTTCTTCTTCTTGGCATTCTCGTCGGCTCGGTGAAACATCTCCACCACCATATGCAACTCGTCCAGCGTGTGTACCGCACGAAGGGTGAGCTCCGAATCCAGAGCCTCGTGATCCAGACCTTGCATGAAGATTTCGATCAACCACCGCGGCTCGCCACGGTGCACCACCCTGTTGCTTTCCTCGATGAAGCGCTCATAATACTCCATCAGGCTCTCGCCGGATGATGCCTTGTGGCGTATCTTCATCAGGTCCTGCGTCGTGTTGGTGAACTTCCTCTTCTGCATGAACCTGATGAGGAAAAGTTCCTCGAGCTGCGTGAAACTGGATATGCTTCCATTGTCCAGGTTGGCGAACCATACCCTTGCCGCCTCCTTGAGCGTGGTGGCAAAGATTTTGCACCACACGGGCTCGGGCGTGGCGTACGTTGACATGTTAGTTGTGAACGTATGCAAATGATCTGCTGGGTCCGACAAGCCATCATACGTACCTAGATTTGGTGGGATCCGGAGATGAGGGTTGGCGACAAACTCCGTGATTGCCTCTGAAAACGGGCTCCCTCTTTTCTGGCAATCCGGGGCCTCGTAAAACACCGACAACCTCTGCTTCGCCGGCACCCTCGGCTTGACACTTGGCTTGTGAACATACGTCATGGCCCATTCCCCAGGATGAGACCTAGGGTTGGCCTCTTTCTCGCCCGGATCTCCCCACTCCTCGTCTGAATCTTCCAGAATCTCATTCCCGTCATCATCCAACTCTGTGAGGATGGGGGCTTTTCGCTTAGCTCGTGCAGGCTCGGCAAAGAGCTTGGTCGGTGTGACCGTCTTTGCCAAACCTTCAAGACGCCGCGCTTTCGGCGGCGTACCTCGCAGCTCCTGCAGCTGCTTGTTGATGGTAGCCTGTGACTCTATTATCTGGCAGAGCACATCACCATTCTCCATTGTGAAAGATGGGGACGCGCCTGGGTGCCGAGCCTGCTCAGGCGTCGCCGAGATCGGAGTGGCTGCTGGGTTTGAAGGGGTGAACGGGACTCCAGCCCCCTCGTCGCCCAGATCTGTGACCACTACCTCGTCGATGAGGGTAACGTGGTCTTGTCCTTCTCTGCTCATTTGCAGTGCGTGGGCTATGAAGATACTTGGTTATATCCCCACAGACGGCGCCAATGTTACAGTCGCAATGTGCGTCCTTGATGATCCGTCGCGATGGCACGATGAGGAGTACCTGCTAAGAATCAAGGAACTCTCAATCAGGGCGGGGCGGCTAATTGCCGTTCCCGCTCCGATGCTAAAGTCAGTAGACTGTTCGGAGAGTTGGGATGTGATTGATTGTGTTTAGTTAACTTACCTCTCTCTTGTGAGAAAGGGCTATATATATGGTGCAGACAGTTGACCCGATCTGATCAGACCGCGCCGTTAGGCGGTCTGGGAAGATTTTTCTGTCAGGTTAGGTAAAGCTGCCATCTGCGGTCGGGTCTGGCCCGATCGTCATGCAGGATGAGGGGTCGGGATGAACCATGCAGGATGGTGAGATGCCCGACCCTAACACCATACATTACGGAGAACTCACTCCAGTTGCTGAATCAGTATGCCGTTACTCCTGAGCCAGAGCATGTTTCTTTGCGTTGCAGCTCATATTCCCATCAACCGAGTGTATTACTTCGTGAATTTATTTTTCATACCGTGCACTATGGTTCTAGTTCTTCATCCAAACCCTCATCAAGCATGCAATATCCGATAGCAAATTATGTGTCTTGTGCTCGATTCAGTCCTACTCATGCGACCTTCTTAGCTGCTATCACTATTAATCATGAGCCTTCTCATTTCTTAGAAGCCATTCGTCATGGATGTTGGTGGGATGCTATGCAATCTGAGTTAGATTCTCTTGATAGAAATAACACATGGAATCTTACTTATCTTCCTCCGGGTAAAAAGGCGATTGGTTGCAAATGGGTTTGCAGAATCAAGTACAAATCCAATGGTGATATTGAGAGATACAAGGCGCGTCTCGTCGTTCTTGGTAACAAGCAAGTGGAAGGTGTTGACTTCAATGAGATATTTTCTCTAGTAGCCAAGATGGTGATTGTCCATCCTTTCTTGTCTACTGCTGCAATTCGTGGTTGGGAACTTCACCAAATGGATGTTCACAATGGGATCTTGCATGAGACCGTTTATATGACTCCATCAGGATACTCCACCAGTATGACTAGTTAGTTTTGTCTTCTCCATAAAATTCTTTATGGTCTTTGTCAAGCTACCTGTAATTGGTTCTCCAAGCTTGCTCAAGTTCTACATCAATATGGGTTCAAATAGAGTTATGCAGACTATTCTCTCTTCAATCTCACTAGGAATGTCATGTTCTTCATGTCTTAGTCTATGTCCATGATTTGATCCTTGCGGGTAACAATTCTTCTGCTATCTCTGTCTTCAAACAATACTTGAACACGTGCTTTCATATGAAAGACCTTGGCGTTCTGCAAGTATTTTTAGGGTCTTGAAGTTGCTCGTTGTCCATCTGGGATTTTCATTTCTCAGCGAAAGTATGCCTTGGAACTTGTTGCTGAAGCTGGTCTACTTGGATCCAAGCCTGTTGCCACTCGTATGGATCCAAATCATAATCTTGCCTAGGCTACTGGTCTCGTCTTCTCACGACCTGAGCAATGTCGCCTCATTGGTCATCTCTTTTATCTATCTCACTAGGCCAGAACTCAGTTTTTCCATTCACACACACTCTCTCAGTTCATGCAACAAGGTTGATCATTGAATAGCTGTTTTGCATGTTCTTCACTATGTTAAGGGCAGTCCAGGTCAAGACTTATTTATCTCGAGTGACAGTGTCTCTTCTCTTCTTACTGTGATTTAGATTATGCTGCCTGCCCCCATCACTCGCTTTCATCACCTTGGGTTTCTCTCCCATCTCGTGGAAAACTACGAAACAACCAACTGTCTCTCGTTATTCAACAGAAGCGGAATATCGTGCCATGACAAATGCATGTTGTGAGATACTTTGGCTTCGTTCTCTTCTCC
Organism: Sherardia arvensis; assembly: GCA_948330725.1. Classification (NCBI taxonomy): domain Eukaryota; kingdom Viridiplantae; phylum Streptophyta; class Magnoliopsida; order Gentianales; family Rubiaceae; genus Sherardia; species Sherardia arvensis. Next base: position 20,985,688 of record OX415237.1, on the reverse strand, counting down.
TAAGAATTTACCATTGACCAACCCTAAAGAATCTATATTATATCTCAGGAATTCTGCAGAGAGAGTGGGAAGAGGGGAATGTGCTTGGATTCCAAAAGCACTTGACTATTTGTGGATAAGGAGCTTTAATTTGTTTTCTTATGTGCGTATATTTCTGGATGCAGGTTCCACCAAATTCAGAGCTCTGAGTCTGGTCAGGCTTGAGGAGGAAGTACCACAGGGAAATGGAAGAAAGCCCAAATGAGAGTTATCAAGGCACAGCCTACATTAGAAGAAGTGTAAGTATAGTGTCATTATGGTTAATGTTATAATGCACCTGAGCTGAGAGTTTGTAACCTCTACAACAGAATGATGCTAAGAAGCAGAAGACAAACATGAGGATTTGTCGGTTTCTCCAGAGGACTAGGCTCAACAAATACAGTGTAACAAAGGTTATCAAAATACTGATTTTGTTATGATTTATTTATAGTTTCATATCCTTGTCATTTGCTCTTCAGTACCAAATTCTTATTCTACATCTCTTTTTTTGCCCCAATTTTTTTCCATTTCTTGCAGGCAAGCAAATAGGAAAATAACCGGAGAAACTCCCAACTTCACTCGAGAAAAATCATCCAGCGGCATATTTTCTGTGTTTATTCACTTGTAAATAATATAGAATCAATCTTATGGGCACTGATTCAATATATTTTAGATGATTGTCATTTGTGCAGACTATAGAATGTACGCTAATGTATAGATATTTATCTTTATCTAAAGGGGTATGATAAATGCCAGTTATCGAACTCTCAACAATATTGTTGTTGAACTTTGTTCACTTGGCTGGAAGGGGAAGAGCCTCACAAATAAATGCTAAGTGGTGTTAAGTGCTAAGTAAAAGAGCCTAACAGAATATAGAGCCCAAGTTATTACGAGTGGTCTTCTAAGTTGGGTGTTTCCTATTTTACTTATGGGTTATTGTCAGTGAAATTGCAAATAAAAATGAACCTAACAAAGTTGAATTTCTTCCAGCAGAATGGAAGGTTTAATTTTGTTCACAGGATTTGTATTGACATCCTTAGCCTTTGGTATAATTTTCTAAATCAAAGTGTTGTAAACTGATATTTTTCTTTGTCCGTTCGAAAATTGGTCAACTCTAGCGAGATAAAAAAAAAGTGGGCAATAGTCAACATCTCTTCACACTGTGATATAAATGGCCTCGTCAAATATATTTAACAAGGGAAGGTTTCCACATCAATTTGGACTCGAAATTAAGGGTATAGCAAGCAAAATGAAATGTAAAATAGTATACTTTTCTGATTGAATTGAACCGTCTCTAATATAAAAAAAATTAAATGTAGTTGGGAGCTGCATCCTAGAATCTATTTTGTAGTGTTCTTGTGTTGAAATTAACACCGGGGAACACCATTAGGTCCATTTTCAGAGTTAGCAAACATGCCAGGAGCACCTTACACCTATGGTAATAAGAAAATAACTAATTGCCTATTGCAATTTGCCAATTATCGCGACCGTCATCCTCTAAAGCTACTGGATTGTGTTGAATGCATGTGTGCACTATGGATACAGTACATGTGCATTGTGGATAAGTTCTATGTGCATTGCTAATATGATTGATTTCTTACGTCCGTCAATATATTATGTGGAATGCATATGTGCATCATGAATGAGATATATGTGCAATGTAATTTGGTATTTGTTAGTGTGTATTTCTTTATGTATCATTTTCATTTGAAATTTGGAATGGTTGCGTAGTTAGTGTGTATTGAAATCAATGATTTACTATTTTTATCGGATATGAGAAAAAAATTTATTGAGCGACAAACATGTCTTGGTGTACGTGGTATAAATTATTTTAACTTATTTAAAAAATATTTTAGAGTTGAAGATACTGGATCAGAACAACATACACACAACCCCCTAGATTAGTGTGATTCTTGCTACGTTTGTGATATTGGTCACCCCTTTAAGTAGCTGCTGCAAAACATACTTGCACCAGTCCATGCTTGCTATCTCAGACACATTTGCCACAGTTTGAATCATCTTCATATCCACATGCCTGATTTGCAAAGGAGTGAGGAAGTTTCCGAGCATAAACAGCACAAAAAACTGCAAAAGCTCACCACCACCATCTGAAAGCTCTTCCATCTCTCTCACCAAAATTTCCAGAGGGATTTCCTCATTCTCTTATACTTTGAACCTCCTCTTCCATTCAAGGCTATCCTGCTTTATCTTCAGATTTCTTAGCACCAATATTGCCAGATAAGGACACAACATGTACATCAACTCCACCAATCGGCAAGCCCAAAACATCAAACACCTCATCAATCCTAATCTTGTATGTACTTGAATCTATTGTCTGATTTCCATGGCCATCTAGTTTGGAAATTAAGAAGGGAATGATTTTCAACGAGAATTTACTTGTTTGCACCTTCAAGATTCCAGCAAAATCAATTGACTCAACAACCGTCTTTTGAGCTACGGTCAACTTTGCTAGAAACTTGACAACAATACTTAGATGTCATGTTATTTTCACGAATGTTTAGTATAAAAAACTAAAATTTAAATTTAAAAACTTACTTGATTTCATCATTTTCCACAATGCAAGCATGTTGCGACTTTTTTCTAGCTCTCTTTGACCCATCAATTACATTAGTCTCCACGTTGACTTGGAGGTGAATTGAGGGATGGGTGGTGGGTTTAGTCAACAAACAATAGGGATCGGAGAATGTGAGGTCAATTGGCGATTGACGGTGGAATTGGTGGTGGTTGGATAATGCGAGGTCAATTGGCGATAGATGGTGAGATTGGTGGTGGTTGACTTGCGAAGGTGACGGCCGGTGATTCGAAAGATGGTGGGGTGTTTGTTTTTTTATCGGAGATGATCATATTCATGAGGCGGAGTAGCCCAGAAAACAAGAGCACGACGGTGAAGAAGAAGGCATTGACCAAATAACCAAAATACGCTTAAAAAACCATCCATTTTAACAAAAACCGTTGGGGGCTATGAATTGTATATTTTAGATTTTTATGGTCTATGATCTTAGCACTTTTTGTTCAGCAACAATAAACAACACATTTGAAACTTTTAGGGGCCACAAAATACACTTTAATTACAACATTATTTTAGCCATACCAGTAACGCTATGGGGGTGTTTGGCAAAGTGCCTTTTGGGCTAAAAAGTGCTGATTTGACCAAAAAGTGCTGATTTGACCGTCAAACAGCACTTTTAAGTGTTTGGTGAATGAATTTGAAAAAGTGCCTTTTGTACTCAATAGGCTAATTTTCAAAAGGCTAAAAAAAGTAGTATTTTCTACTCAAATGCTCTATTAAATACTTTTTTGCCCTTTCTCCTCTATACTAATTATACAAAAAGATAGAATACATATTGTTGAATTTGGTTTTTGGAGGAAAATTCAAGTGTTCAAAATAATTATGCATCATTCTAATTGTTCAATTAGTATTTTGGGTTGCATTATTATGATTATATTATGGATGTTTATGTTCATTAGATTTTATTATAATGTCATTGGTTGATTTTTCTCATTTTTCCACTGTAATATTAATAACATTTCATCAAAATTACTCGGAAATATTTTTTTCCTTACATCCATCAACATGAAACAAGAAAAAGGTTTGAAAAAGTCTCTAAAACAAACTTATAATGTATAGTTTTAAAAGAATTTCATGAAAATGTGAATTATATAATAATTTATTTTAATTTATTATAATTCTTATGTTTCATTTGTAATAAAAAAAATAGCAATTGATAATTTATGTACATTTAATAAGTGAATAAGTAGTAAAATATATTCATGTCCATAAACGTCTTTTTGTCCATAAACAGCTATATCTATCAGCTTATTTTACTAAACACATTTATACAATCAGCTAGTCAAATCAGCTAATACAATCAGCTAGTCAAACCAGCTAATGCAATCAGCTAACAGCTAATTCCCAAACACCCCCTATGTCACACTACCTTGAAGTCAAAATTTAATGTAAATTGTACAATGATCGTTTTCAAAAATCTAGACCAAGTGAGGACTGCTGTGCCAGTAACTTCTTCAAAAGAGAAAAACAACAACAAAATAAGCAGGCAAGCAAGATTTACCAAAATCCATACAAATTTAGTAAAAACTCTATCCGTTCATAGAGAACAACCAAAAACAGACCATTAAAAAAAAGGAGTGCATTCCTTCGTACACAACTTCCTAATGGATGTTTCTATGAAGGACCCTCTACCAAACATAACTTCAGCTACCCCTTTGATATCCTGCACGTCCCTGTCAGACCAAAAACTTGTGGTATGATTTTCCCCAGACATGGCAAAAACCTGTACACAATTCATGTTAACCTGTTATAAAAAATACATTCTTGGTGTATAAGCAGGGAAACCTGGACCTGCAAAACTCGCAAATACTGTAAGATCAACATCTCATATGCAAAATATTCCAAAAAAAAAAACATAATTCACTAGCCTGGATTTGTAGCAGTGATAGAATAAACCTGACAAACTGCACATAAAACAAACACAACTTCTTTGTTTGCAATCAAATGACAAGACAATCAAATGACAAGACCTTCTGCAACTTGGTAAGACTAGCAAACAGGCATCTTCAGACCAACACTGGCAACTAATGGCATGCACATATAAGCAAAGCATTCATCTAGGTAAAACGGGATCAAACGACTAATGTCATGCAAATGATTTCAGTTCACACAAATCAGTTAAGCAAAAAAGTTGATTATTTAACAAGTCATATCAAAGAACTTTAAACCTGCACACCTGCACACGGCAAAATGCGCGGTAAGCTACATTTTTAAAGCAAGTTGCTAGCCCAAAATAAAATAAAAATCAAAACTCATTCTTAGTAAAAATAATTGGAACAGAGAAACGAACCAGAGAGGCTTTAATGTTGTTCACTTCGCTCTGAATCCTGGCAATAATAACCATCACCATATTTGCCTCCATCTTTTCTGGATTCCTCCCTTTCCCTGTTCCACTTTTCAATTCTAGCACGCCTCTCTTCACTACCATCTCTAGCTGGACTCCTGTCTCTCCTGCAAATTGGGCTCCTGCTTCTAGATCTTCCACGTCTGCGGTCAGGACTGTTACTTTTGTGCTTCCTGCTTCGACTTTCATGGTGGTAATCCCTGTCATCATGCCTTCTGCCATGACTGCCATGAGAGCGCTCTTCATGACTGCCATGAGAGCGCTCTTCATGACTGCGGTGCCTGTAGGGACTTCGGCTTCTGCTATGCCTGCGGTGAGAACTCCCAAACAGCTGGCGCCTTAGGCCCCTGAACATTGAGACCATAAATGTATGTTGACTTTACTCATATGGACGGAAAATTAGATAATCTTAAGCATCAGGAAAAGTTACCTGCTAATCCTTTTGAGGTGCATAAAGTTGCAGTATCCACCACGATTGCAGGTATTTTCCTCATACTGCCTACAGGTAGCCTCACGGAAATCAGTTACAGGTGAATAATCCACGATGATAGGCCGTCCTGCAGAATCACAAGAGATAAAAGATAATTAGCAAACAGATCTTTAGTGTATACTGGCAACAGAAACAATAAAACAAATGCGTACAAAAAGGTGGGAAATATTATTACCGGCATAAAACCTTCCAGCAAGATTTTTCAGGGCAGTTGCAGCCTGCTCTTCTTCTCTGAACTGCACATAAACATTCCCAACCTGCCAAAAAGTAATTCAAACATAAGCAAAAAAGAAAGTTGAATGTATTCATCTAGGAGTAAGCAGCAATGAGAAATTTACCATGTGATCAGCCAGATTATCACAGATATTCAAGCTCTCAATGTCACCATACTTGCTCAGCTCCTCAAATAGATCTTCATAGAAGTCCTGCAGGAAACAAAAAGAAAGTGTCCCAAGATTAGATATAAACCCAAAAAATCGTTCAATTTATTCAAAGCTTAGAGGAACAATAATATTCACATGTATTATTAAGTTCATAGAACTAACGGTTAACATACAAAACAAAGGCATTCTCCCAATGGGAACAAAGCCTCAATAAGATTTCTCCATAACATAAAGGCAATAGAATCATCAACAAGTCTCAAAATCAATTGGGAACAAACAATAACAAGGCGATTGAATCATCAACAACAAGGAGTGAGTCTCTAAATCAATCATATAAAAGGAAACGTGGGTTCAGCGGACCTCAAAGTGTTGCTGAATGGTGTCGGGGTCGATGGGGTGGCCCTGGGCGTCAACGCCGGGAGTGATCATGTCGGGCCTCTGGTACATGTTGGAGAGGACCAGAGTAGGGCTGACGCTGGGCTTCGTGTGGAGACGCGAACACCGGTCTCCGTGACGACACGCTCCGATCTTGAAATAGAACGGGCAGTTTACCCGATCTTTCTCCGTTCCGAAAATCGACGCCAAGTGTTCCGCCATTGCTCAAGCTCAAGGTTCACCGATTTGGGGTTTTGCTTCTCTGCTTCTTCGTCTCTGTCAACTTATACTAGTTGCTTATGAAGCAGTATTTAAGGTGGACTTGGTTTCTTTTTTCCATTTTTCGGAAAAGAGGCTTTAGTTCTGGATTGTGTCATGGTCTGACCTAGACTAGTCAACATGGGTAGTTTTGTAATTAGTATAGGCAAGGGCATTTTAGTAATTACCCAGTTGTTGACTATTGACTAAGCTAGCTCAGCTTACAAATAGCAGAAGATTCCCATTTGGGGAATCTCATCTGATTTCTACTTTCTGTAACATTTCTGTTAGCCATTTTGGTTGGCACTGTAATCTTGTAACCGTTTCTATGGCAGATGAAATCGGATTTTGATTTTTGAGTTGATATTCATAACATCTGGCATCAGAGCTCGGCGGTTCTCGGCAAGCAATGGTGAACAAGAAGACGGAAGACGCAATGAAAGCTCAATCAATCGAGATGAAGGATTACGTGGACACAACGACGGAAGAAATCAGATCGGAGATGAAAAATTCCAAGCAGAATCTGAAGGCGTTTGTGAGCGCTCAGCTTCGAGATGAAATGAGAGAGTTACGCGAGCAACAATCAGCGCGAGAGCTGGAGGTCAAGACTCAGCTGCGTCTGATTCTCGAGCAGTTGCAGTTATTCCGAGAGAAGAATCCGGCGGCCGGAGAAGGTTCTCATAGGGAAGGCAACACAACTGATTGCGAGGAGGAAGCAATGAGGAATCGTCCAAAAGCTACGGTGTTTCAGTCCACTCCGGTGCCGGCAGCTGCTCAGTTATTTCATCAGAAGATGAAGGCAGTTGAGGTACCATCTGTCACACCAACTTTTGATAAACCTGCTCAGTTCTACAATCAGTGTATGGATACATGTTCTAAGGATATTTTGAATGATAAGTCTGGATTGTATAATGTTGTTGATGAAAAATTTGCTGAGATGCATGAATATGTTGTTACTAAGGGTTGGAGAAATGTTATGGAAAAGCAATACAGCAACATAGAATTGCCTAGTTTCTCTGGTTCTAACCCTAAGGATTGGATATCTAGGTGTGGGAAGTATTTTGTGTTCGTCCAAATATCAGAACATGAAAAACTAGAAATTATGGAGATGACTTTAGAAGGTAGAGCTTCCACTTGGTATAGTTCTCAGAAGGCTGCTAAGAAAATTATTGATTGGAATTCCTTTACTGTTGCATTGTTGAGAAGGTTTGGTGATTCTAGCTACAAGGATTTATTTGGTGAGTTTAAAATACTCAAACATCATGGTACTGTGAGTGAGTATGAGGAAAATTTTGAGGATCTTAAGTCTCAATTGACTGGTAAATATCCTGACATGCCAGAGTCTTATTTTATTGGAAATTTTCTGAGTGGATTGAAGGATGAGCTTAAACTGATGGTGGATCCCTATAAGCCTACAACCTTGCAGGAAGCTGTGGAGTTAGCCCTTATGGAAGAGAAGCTTTATATTGCTATGGAAAAGAAGTTTAAACATGGTCATAGTGGTACTCAGTCTGGAGGTTTTAGGACTTTCAGTAAAGAGAAAACTAATTGGAAACCAAACACTTGGAGAGTTAGTGGACAGGAGGTTGATAAGAAAGGAAATGGTCATGATTCTGAGAGCAAGAAAAATATAAGTGAGGGGTTCAAGAAAATCAGTGCTCAGGAAATGCAATATAGAAAGGATAACAAATTGTGTTTTAAGTGTGCTGAAAAGTTTCATCCTGGACATGTGTGCAGATTTAAGTTGGTGCATCAGATCACAGATGAGAATGAAAATCCTACTGGAGATGTTTTGGTCGCTGAATGGAACTGTGAGGCTTTACAACAGCTAGAATCTTCTGAGCCAGAGGAGATTGAACTCAATTCTATTGGTGATTCAAGTGCCAGAAAGGCCAATACAATCCGAATGGTGGGATATATTAATGGAGTAAGAGTGAGAATGTTGCTGGATACAGGGAGTACTTATACATTTATTGATCCTAGAGTGGTTGAAGAACTAAGGTTGACTAAGATGAATATCAAACCTTTTGTAGTTGGAATTGCAGGTGGCAGTAAACTTGGAGGTGATACTTATGTTGTGGATGTGCCATGGAGGATTCAAAACCACCATTTCACTTACAGTACGAGGATTCTGAAAATGGGAAATAATTTGGAAATGATTGTTGGAGTGGATTGGATGAAAATCTTTAGTCCAATTGCATTTGACTTCAACACTGATGATGTTTTTATCAGTTACAAATGAGATCAATTTGTGCTCCATGGAAATGCAGATAAGGCTAAATTTCAGATTCTAAGGGACAAAGAGGCCAAGGAACTTTCTGAAATGAGAAAGAGGAAGGTTACTTATGAGCAAATGAAAAGAAATTCTGGGCATTCTTCTGATACTCATTATTCAAAGTACAGAAGGAACAATTATGAAGGAGGGTATAGGAGAACTGCTGCATCTTATGCTTATGTCATGGAGTCTGAGACAGACAAGAATGAAGCTATTACTATGGACAACAGTGATGAGGAACTGAACAATATTGGTCAGAATGACAAGATGACTACTCAGCCAATTTGTTGCAAATCTCTGGACAAGGAAGCAAGCTCCAGGAATGGCAAAGAGGACTGGACTCCTGAGTTTGATCTCAGTACCATCCCTACAGGCAACCACATGCTCATAGAAAAGAAATAGAGAACAAGTGCAGGAGATGAAGGACAGTCAAGTGATTCAAGAGAGCAACAATCCATTTTCTTCTCCAGTCATCCTAGTGAAAAAGAAAGATGGAAATTGGAGAATGTGTATTGATTACAGAAAATTGAATGAACCTACTATAAAGGAAAGATTCCCTATTCCTGTTATAGAAGAATTGTTGGATGAACTCAATAATATGACAGTGTTTACCAAGCTAGATCTCAGATCAGGGCATCATCAGATAAGAATGTGCAGTTATGATGTGGGAAAACTGCTTTTCAAACCCACAGTGGCCATTTTGAATTTTTAGTAATGCCATTTGGCCTTACTAATGCTCCTGCAACCTTTCAATCTCTAATGAATAAGGTTTTTCAGAAATATCTCAGAAAATCAGTGCTTGTGTTTTTTGATGATATATTAATATACAGCAACGGTATGGAGGCTCATCTTCAGCATGTTAAAGAAGTGCTGCAAACTATGAGAGAAAATACACTATTTGCCAAAGGATCTAAATGTGTGTTTGCTGTGGATCAGGTAGAGTATTTGGGACACATTATTTCCAAGGAAGGTGTCAGTATGGATAAAAATAAAGTCTCAGCTATTCTGGATTGGCCACTTCCACAGACTATTAAAGATCTTAGAGGTTTTTTAGGTCTGGCAGGGTATTATAGGAGATTTATCTCTGGTTTTGGTATTATTTACAGACCACTCCATGATCTTTTGAGAAAAGATTCTTTTTGCTGGAATGAAGAAGCTATTAAAGCCTTTAACAAGTTGAAAGTCCTAATTACATCAGCTCCAATTCTAAGGATGCCTGACTTTCAGAAGCCTTTTATAGTTGAGACGGATGCATGCAATGAAGGAATGGGGGCTGTTTTGCTACAAGAAGGGAGACCTATTTCATTTCTCAGTAAGGCATTTTGTCAAAAAAATAAGGGTTTATCTACTTATGAAATGGAGTTATTGGCTTTAGTGATGGCAGTGGATAAGTGGAGGCATTATTTGGTGGGACAAAAGTTTATTATTAAAACTGATCACCAAAGTCTCAAACATTTAATGGATCAGAAACTGCACAGTACACTTCAACATAAATGGATGTCCAAGCTCATAGGACTTTCATTTGAAATACAATACAGGACATGTAAGACTAACATAGTTGTTGATGCTTTATCAAGAAAGCCTATACATGATTCTGAGTTAGTTGCCAATGATCAGTGTCAAACTATTTGGGACAAGGAGCCAGATGAAGAAGAAGTGGAATTAATTCCTGAAATTCTTAGTGGAGATAATTTTTCAGAAGATGAGTGTTACAGAAAAGAAACTGTAGTTTCTTCTATCATTCCAACTTGGATCCAATAGTTGGAACAAAGTTATGAAAATGATGTTTCAGCTCAGGAACTCATTGCTCAAGCTTCTTTGGATTCCAACAATTTTGAACAGTTATCTTTTAACAATGGAACTTTAAAGAAAGGTCAGAAAATTTATGTGGGAAGTTCTCAGAATGTTAGATCAGAAATTTTGGTTGCTCTTCATTCTATAGCTGTTGGAGGTCATTCTGGACAATATGCAACTTTAAAAAGAGTGTTAGCTATTTTTGTATGGCCTGGCATCAAGGAGGACATAGTACAGTTCATTAAGACATGTGAAGTTTTTCAGAGAAACAAAATTGAGCATTGCCTTTTTCCAGGTCTCTTGCAACCTCTTCCAATTCCAACTAAATCCTGGACTCAAATTTCCATGGATTTTATGGAAAAGCTTCCAAATTCTCAAGGTTTTGATACAGTACTAGTTGTGGTTGACAGGTACACAAAATATGCTCATTTTCTGGCATTAGCACATCCTTTTACTGCAAAGCAAGTGGCTATTCTTTTCATGGATGAAAATTTTAAATTGCATGGTGTTCCTGAGTCAATAGTCAGTGATAGGGATAAAGTTTTCACAAGCTATTTCTGGAAGGAGCTCTTTTCACAGTTGGGAGTTAAGCTTAACTTTAAGTACTTCTTATCACCCTCAAACTGATGGTCAGACTGAGAGAGTGAATCAAGTATTAGGGCATTATCTCAGATGTTTTTGCAGTGAGTATCCAGGTTCATGGAGAAATTGGTTGAGTTTGGCTGAGAGGTGGTACAACTCTTGTCACCACTCTAGTTTGGATATGTCACCTCATGAAGCTCTATATGGAGTTAAGTCATTGCATATTCCATTTGGAATTTTAACAGATTCTTTGATCCCAACTGCTGCAGACATGCTACAAAATAGGCAAATAATACAACAGAAGTTGCAACAACATTTGAAGAAGGCTCAGGAAAGAATGAAATTCTTTGCTGACAAAAAGAGATCTGAAAGATCATTTGTGGAAGGAGATTGGGTATATCTTAAGGTCAACAGACACATGCAAGCTTCCATTCAGAATGTACAGCTAGATAAATTGTCTGCTAAATACTGTGACCCTTTCTTGATTGAGAAAAATATTGGTGAAGTGGCCTATAAACTTAAGTTGCCAGCCACTAGCAAGGTTCACCCAGTTTTCCATGTTTCTCTTCTTAAAAAGTTCATTGGCACTACTCCTACTGTCCATAGTCCTCCACCAGTGTTTACAGATGAAGATTTGCAAGTGCTGGAACTTCAGAAAATTTTACAAAGAGGAGTGGTTACTGTTGGAGTATCTCAGTTAACACAGTGATTGATTATGTGGAAAGGTTTAGAGATGGAAGAGGCTTCTTGGGAGGATGCAGAAGTGATCAAGCACTTATTTCCCAGATTCAAGACTTAGACTATTTTTCTACCATTCTTTGTTCCATTCTTTGTTCCTAGCTACACTGTTGCTGACACTGTTGCTGATAATCTGAAATTTTGATTCAATGCTTCTGTGCTGGATGACAGTGCATTCTTATGGTCCTAATATGCTGAAATTTTTAGCTTGAGGACAAGCATTTTGAAAAGAGGAAGGGAGTTGTCATGATCTGACCTAGACTAGTCAACAGGGGTAGTTTTGTAATTAGTATAGCCAAGGGCGTTTTAGTAATTACCCAGTTGTTAACTATTGACTGAGCTAGCTCAGCTTACAAATAGCAGAAGATTCCCATTTGGGAAATCTCATCTGTTTTCTACTTTCTGTTACATTTTTGTTAGCCATTTTGGTTGGCACTGTAATCTTGTAACCGTTTCTATGGCAGATGAAGCCGGATTTTGATTTTTGAGTTGATATTCATAACAGATTATTCCTCAAAGGCCAACTGATGAGACATGGGCTGGTGACAAGGGCAGGGTAGTCTTTTAACATCTCAACAAGTCAGCAACTCAGCATTCGACGATAATATATTTAGCTAATGATTGTACAACAAATAGAAAATAAACTAATCTATCTATACTATACTATTTTAAAAGAAAATGATTTAGAATTTTCTTAAAATTTTGAATTTTTTTGAGTTAACCATAAATTGACACATCAGCTTCTCCTAATTTCCTTTTATTTATTTTTGTAGGCGTGTTTCTGAAGCGTTTAGAGAGAATTTTGCAGTTTCCTTATACTACGCTCAGTAACTGAGGGTGTGTTTGGTTGGACAAGTTTTTGCAAAACAGTTTTGTAAAATCTTGTTTGGTTTACCAAGTTTTCCAAAATCCAGACTTGCAAAATCTTAAAAACCAATCAAAGATTTTGTTTTATACTCACAAACTCAAGTTACTCAACCCAACCAAATAAAGATTTTGCAAAACCAGACTCTCAAAATCCCAAACAAAACCCAAACTCTCAAAAACCCAAAACAAAATCCAGACTCTAAAAAATGTTGAGAACCAAACACAGCCTGAATCTCAATTGATTCTCCTCCATCCCGCCTCTTCACCTTTCCCCATCCCTGACCGGACGCTCGCAGTATGAATCTTCGAAGCGTTTTCACAGAGGAAATCGCCCCGACCGATGCTCCGATCCGCCATGCCCTCTCTTGCAATCGATCGCCTGATGCTGGAGCTCCTTCCGGGTTCTGAAAATCACGAATGGATTCGCTGAAAAAAAAAAACACAGGGATTTCCGACGAGGCGGAGGACGGTGGCGTCGAGTTGAGTCTGGGCCTTTCGCTCAACGGCAGGTTCGAGTTCGACCCGACGAGGATTTCACGGTCATCTTCGGTGTCGAGTTTTCCGGCTGGGCGAATACTCCGGTGGCCGTGGAGAATATCCCAGCGAGGGCTTACTCGCTTCCCACGGCCGCGGCGGAAGAGGAAGGAGGAGCAGGCGTTTGGAGGCAAAGAGGCGAATGCTCGATAAGATGAGGAGGAGGAGTCCGAGGTCGTCCATTAACGGCGGTAATTATTCCAGCCAGGGAACTGAGGTTAACGGGGGAGTCAACAGCGATGGATCTCAAGGCAGCAGCTCCTCTGTAATTTCTGAACTGACAATTCTCCCTAATAAAGGTAAATCTTTTTCCCATCTCCATCGATCCTACGTTAGTTTGACCTGTACAACGTTGTACCTGTATTTCCTTTCAGGTGCATATCAAGTGTTCGATATATGGTTTGTTTGAATATATATTCTTTTGTTTTTTGTTTCCTGTGTATAAAGTGTTTGAGTGGTTTTTATTTTTCCGTTATTTCCGGTTTTTTCCCCTTTTACCTTCTCTTAGAGTGATGATCTTTTATAGCCATATTTGTGTGCTTTGGAAGTGATTTGTTCAAAGAGTGTCTTTTCTTCTGTAGGTACAGTCTATTTCATCTTGCGCAGCTATGGAACAGGTATATCTTGCCAACCTTTATTTGTAAAGTATGATTTATCACTGCTGTTATAGGTCATAGAATCGTAGTTAAGATATCAATAGCTGTGTTGTGTGTATACTCTTCAGCCTGTGGCAGAATTCATCAATCAGATGCTTTCTGGAATCAGTGGAAACACATGCCAGTTAATTAGCTTACACATGTTAATACTTAATCATGATCAGGATTAACGTGCCACATTTGCATATGAGCCTTCAATGTTTTTGCTTGCTTGGTAGAGATAATGTGGTCTGATTATGTATCCATGCTATGTTTTACTTTTGGTGCAAAGTTGTGTTCTTGCTTGCTTGGTAGAATTAATTTGGTCGGATATTTGGTTTGAAATATTTGCTTATTCTCTTTTTAATGTGGCTACTGAAATATGTGTGTTTTGGGATTGATGTAGATTAAAATGATTGTTTCTTGGGGCAGTCGGCGGAAGAGATGAGTATACAATAGTTTCAGGCCCTCATGTACTGTCTAATGCTTTCCAGTTAAGCTACTGCTGCTGAAATTTGGGGTTGCACAAATTATGTATTCTACTACTACTAGCTTTTGTAGTGATATGTATCTGCAACAGATTAGAATAGAGTTTAATTTATAAAACATATAACTGTCCTATGAAGGATACTTTGGCTGGGTTTTAGTTTATAATCTGTCTCTTCTCTTTGTGTTTTCCAAATTTCGGTTGAAGTACAGTTTGGAGAAGAATGAGCACTACAAGTATGTATCGGATGTTGTGAAAAAGCATGTCAAGTATTATAAGACTCCATGGGGAAATGAGGTAAATCTACATTGGCGAAGTTTGATTATTTATCATGACAAATTTGGAACCTAACTATCTGTTTGTTGGTGCTTTTGTAGTCTGTCTACATTACTCGTGATTTACAAACTGCCTTAGTAATGAATCCATTCCGTTTATCGCGTCTTAAGGATGGTCTAGGATTGCAATTTCACACAAAGATGAGGCTCAAGCTTGGACTTGGATCCCAATTAAATTGTATTCAAGATCTGGAAAAGTGTATGTGTTACCGTGTAAATGTATCGATTGGCTTCTATCTCTATGTGTTTTAGTAGTTACAGTGTGTGTGATGTATAGCTTACTGTTCTAGATTTTATTTGGCTAAATACAACTGCTGTGATATTTTTTTCTGTTCAATCTTCTATTGTGAATCAGGCTAGGGAAGCTACTTTTTTAGAAGCCAAGGGTTTAAGTTTACAAATTTTCATATTATTTTTTGACTAATATTCATGTTGTTCGTTTACATTATTTTCAATTTCCTTGGCTCTAATTCATGCTCTTGATCTGATCAGTGTTTAGTAAACATTTGGAATATACAATACTTATTCTTTTAATCTGCAAATTCTGTGTAACTTACTCTCATATGAGATGCAATTTCAGGTACATTCTAAATGTGATTTTGTTGTTTTTGATGAAATTATGGCTTTGGAGATTCAATTGAATTGGGGATTTTTCTGTAATCAGCTTCTAGGGATCTTGTGTTTTAGACTTTCAGTTAGTTTATGTGCCCTCCTTTCTTTTTGAAATAGCAATATATGTGTTTCCCTGGCTGCTATGTTATTATTTATGCCAAGCTTTGTTTTTTAACAAATTGAAGAAAGCACATAAGGAAGTGCAGAACGAGGCTCCATTTTCATCATGTTCAAGTCCAAAATCTAAAGAATCTTTCAGCATCTCAGTGGACAACATGCAGACAGTGATTAAAATGCAGAAGCACTTCTTATATTTAATAACTATTTTTAGATTTTTGATTATTATGAAACGAAGTATACTATGATTTATTAATTCATTCTCATAAATTCATTATTTTTGTAACGGTAATTCATGCATGTTTTTATCGATCGATTTATTTTTGCTGAACTAATTTGAAAATAATAAAATAAATTATGTTGAATAAAAATAAAAATGAATGTATTAGAATTATAAAAATGTAGTTAAATTTCATGAATTCAGAACTGAATTAATAATATTTAGATTAAACTTTAAAAAAGTACCTTCTCAAATATCATGTAAATACATTTTTTTTTATTTCGAAGGGAATTAATGATTAGTCATCAATTTTAATACGTTTGAATGTTAAAAATGTTTTTAAGGTGATTAAACATTTTGAACATTAAAGAGTTGTAACTCATTGCACCTATTTATGGATAAATGAATATTGTTCATTTTCCCTCAATTTGGGTTGTTAAAATTTATTGTGTATTCAATTATAGAGATCAATGAGTTTCAAATTTTATAAAATGTATCCAACTTTATTTTGAAAGGGTCCCAATTTTTTCTTACAAGTATGAAAATATATGTTGAAATAATTTAATCAATTGAAAATTATCAGGGTTAAGATATTTCTATTTTAAACCATTTTTAGGTTAAAATTCACTATTTATAAACTCCTTTCCACTGCATTTCTCATACTTATGAGTCACATGCTTAAGATTCTTTAATTCATACACATTTTCTTCTTTATAACTTGCAATTATTTCATTAAAAATTATTAAAACTTAACTTGGACCATAACGTTCCTTGAATTTAAAATTGCACTTAATCATTGTCACGAATTCTTTACAATTTTTTAATGGTAAAACTTAATTGTTAAACATGCATCGTAACGTTCCCCTTAAATAAAAACTGCACTTAATCATCCTTACAAATTCTTTGTTATTTTCGTAAAGGTAATTCATGCAACCTTTCTTCTTTATAGTCTAATTATTTCATTTAAAATTATTAAAACTTAATTTTATACTTGCATCGGAACGTTTCCTGAAATAAAAATTGCACAGCAGATTCTTTATTATTTTTGTAACGGAAATTCATACACCCTTTATTCTTTATAGGCTGCAATTATTTCATTAAAAACTATTAAAACTTAATCTACATTATAACGTTCTCTAAAATAAAACCTACACTTAATCATTCTCGCAAATTCTTTGTTATTTTTGTAACGATAATTCATGCACCCTTTCTTCTTTATATCCTACAATTATTTCATTAAAAATGATTACAAATTAATTTTGAAACCATCATAACGTCCCTATGAAATAAAAGCTGCACTTAATGATCGTCACAAATTCTTTGTTATTTTTGTAATGGTAAAACTTTATTTTAAAACATGTATCGCAATATTCCCTGAAATAAAAACTGCGCTTAATCTTTTATTTTACCAATCAAACGAGAAGATAACACACTGGCTCAAATTGTCTCCTGAATTCACAAACAGCCATATTCCACAGAACCGTTGCAGTTTACAAGTTTTGAAGTTCCAATGTTAAGATGAACACCACAATCTACATAATAACAAGAACTGTTCTTCTAGAATACATTTCACTTAGCTACAGCAGTTGCCTTTCTGCTCAATTGCCTGCCCCTTGAGTGGAACAGTTCCTGTTGCCTTGCTGCCAGATGGCTGGTTACCAATCTTTTTCTTGATCTCCCCAGCCATAGTTAAGAAAGCCTGCTCCACATTGATAGAATCTTTTGCACTGGTCTCGAGGAAATGGATCCCAAGCTAATCAGCAAATACCTTAGGCCATCTACAATGGAAATACCACTCAAATACAACCCCCTTGTATTTCATTCTTTAAATATTATTAAATCAACTATTCAACTCATCAAACACAACACTCAAACACAACCTCAAACTCATCTCCACACTAGAAAAACAACCCAACAATTAGCCTACGGGCCCCACCCGAATTTTTCAAATGCCGGGTTTTGCACTCAAACCCATCAGCCTTGTGTTTGGCCCAAACACCACCCAAACCCATCCCATTGTGTGCTTTCTTGGCATTTCGAGCAGTTTGGGCACCCAAACACCACCCAAACCCATCCCATTGTGGGTGGCCTGCAGTCTGAGTATCGACCACTTTGTTCTCCACTAGACCACATTTGTTGCCAACCAGAAGCTTGCAAACACTTTCGTTAGCATATATATCTGTCAATCTCACTCAGCCACTGCTTAACATTGTTGAAGCTCTCCATATCCGTGACATCATACACAATGATAATTCCATGAGCCCCTCGATAGTAGCTGCTTGTTATAGTCCTGAAACGCTCCTGGCCAGCAGTATCCCAAATCTGCAACTTGATTGTCTTTATTAGGGTAAAGTCTAGTATAGACTTTTCCATGTAAATATTGAGTATATATATGAGAGTCAGGGCTACCACATTGGTACGCTTTTATCATATATATACTCAATATTTACATGGAAAAGTCTATACTAGCCTTTACCCTAATAAAAGCGTACCAATGTGGTAGCCCTGGCTCTCATATATATACTCAATATTTACATGGAAAAGTCTATACTAGCCTTTACCCTAATAGTCTTCCCCTCCAGTTCCACAGTCCTGATTTTGAAATCAACTCCAATGGTGCTAATGTAGCTGTCCACATAGGAGTCATCAGCGAATCGGAGAAGCAGGCACGACTTGCCGACAGATGAATCGCCAATCAGCAACAGCTTGAACAGATAATCGTATTCGTTGCTCATTCTTCTTGATTCTTCGAAAAGCTTGTGTTTCAACTGTGGTCTCCCTGCTGTTGAAAGATGAGAGAGAAGAGGTGTTTTCTAGAGAGAGAATAAAAAAACAAAAAAAAACCGCGCTTAATCATCCTCACATATTCATTATTATTTTTTAATGGTAGTTCATGCACACTTTCTCCTTTATACACTGCAATTATTTCATTAAAAATTGTTAAAATTTAACCTGCATCATAACGTCTCATGAAGTAAAAAATGCACTTAATGATCGTCACAAATTCATTGTTATATTTGTAACGCTAAAATTTAATTTTAAAACCTTCATCATAACGGTCTCTGAAATAAAAACTGCACTTAATCATCCTCACATATTATTTATTATTTGTGACGGTAATTCATGCACTGTTTCTTCTTTATAGTATGCAAACAGTGATAACTTGTTGAACAAGCTATCAGTGTTTGCCTTTTCCACCACAATATGTCAGATTTATATGATTAATATTTACAAATATCTTTCTAAAACTCTAACCTAGAATGCCTAAACCCGATTGAATACGTGGCCCAATCATAAATTAGATAAAGATGATGTGTCACTATTTAATTGGTGCATGATATTACCCATATTAGGATGATCGTGATATATATTAAACCGATTAAAAAAAATTGAAATCCAAATAATATAGCATGATTCAGATGTAGTGTTGAAAATAAAGAAGGCAAATCAAGAATTTCACGAATTAAATGTATACAAATCAGGTAAATTAAAAATAAATTACACTAATTAATTGTAAGTGTGAGAGTAAGATAATGAAATAAATATATAAAATAATAATTTTGAAATAGAGGATATCCGTGCATCGGCACGGGACATTATACTAGTTAACACTCAATTCACATTGGTTTAAGTAAAAGTAAAATAGGGTGGTGCAAATAACAATTAGGGTGGTGTAAATAGAATCACCCCTCCAATAGTGAGGAAATAAGGAGTGCTTTTTAAAATTTCACATCATCATTTTGGGTATAATCTAAGTAAGGAGCAAACTCAACAATGGTATTATTGTTAAAATCTACACATCAATAATTAATAATAGCAAAAATAAAACTTCAAAATGTTCCACATTAAATTAGGTAGTGCTTCTTAAGTAAGGAGTAGCTACCTAATAAGCAGTGCTCCTTAAAAATCAACAATGGTAAAAAATTAATAAGGAGCACTCCTTATTAATAAAAGTTGCCTTAAGGAGCTCCATTTGAGATGCCCTAAACTATCTTTATTATCTTAATCGGAATTAGCTAAGTCGATCTGTTTTACTCGGGAGTCCCTGAATTATTGTCTGCTCTTTACACGTGGTATCCGAGCCCACATCCTTCGACCATGGGGAAGGACACACGCAGTGAGGTGGAGGACAGACAATCGTCTTTTTCGGAGATCGACGAGCTAGCATCGGAAGTCCGGCTACACTTGGAGACAAGCAAGGCGGAAATGTGACGGATGGAGATGGTGGTGGCAGATCTGCGTCACAACATTCTCGGTTGTACACTGAGATGCGTTCGGAGCAAACACGGTACAGAGCTGGATCAGAAATGGTCAGATTGGATGGAATCGCAGCGGGCACAGAACTAGGAAGCTCACCGATTTCGAGAATCGCAACAAGGGTTCTAGAAGATGATGTTGTCTTTTGTCAAAGGGAAAGCGTCGGCGACCAACACGACCGAAATCAGCCAATCAGAGAGGTTGACACCTTAATTGACTATCTCTACTGCTAAGGTGACTTCTACTTCTAAAATTCCACCCCATGTGCATTTTACTATTAGGATGAACCCCTTTGAGTATGTGATCTAGCATAACCCTTTGTATGATGAATTTTTTATCGGATATCGATGTATCCCTGAACCTACTTCTCATGTTACTAGGAAATGTAACAGTAGTGATGATTTATGTGTGGGTAGTAGGAAGTTGCCTGTCTATGATGAATTGGGGATGGAAATTACTTGGGGTAAGACTGGGAATTTTGAGGGAAATAGAGGCAGTGGAAAATTGATTGGCGATTGGCGACACTTACAAGAGGGGCAATCAAGGAAGGAAACACTTTCTAGCCCAAAATGAAGTTGGCTATGTTTGGGGGAGAGTATAGTAGAGACTGAATGAGGAAATGTAACATGTACTTTAATTACTATAATCTGAGTGATGTGGAGAAATTGGATACTGCTGTATGGTATTAGAGGGTAAGGCAGAGATCCGGTTTCAATCTGAGAGGAATTACATGAACTTTGAGAATTGGAAGGATCTCCAAACTGCTATACTGAAAAGATTCTTACTGAAATGTGGGAAGACATTATTGAAGAGTTCAACAAGCTCTACCAGAAGAGAGGAGCTCAGGAGTATGTTGAAGAGTTTGAAGATTTGATGTCCATGCTTCTACTTCTTAACCCTAATCAAACTGATTAGTATTTCTTGTCTAGTTTTTTGAGTGGCCTTAAAACTGAATTAAAACCACTAGTTAGGTATGGTAGAACAACATCTCTCCACGAGGCTATAGAATTGGCGGTGTGGTAGGAGGAGCACTTAGAACTGGTTTATAAGAAAAGGAATCAACA
Organism: Sherardia arvensis; assembly: GCA_948330725.1. Classification (NCBI taxonomy): domain Eukaryota; kingdom Viridiplantae; phylum Streptophyta; class Magnoliopsida; order Gentianales; family Rubiaceae; genus Sherardia; species Sherardia arvensis. Next base: position 20,964,713 of record OX415237.1, on the reverse strand, counting down.
AATGCCAACCCTACCATATGGTGGCTAGAAGAAAGAAGGTACCAAACCTTCGAAAAGGAAGCAAGTTGACATGCATCATACAGGAGGGGCAAGAGAACAGAAGGATTTAACAGGATTACACCACAAGAACAACAATTCAGATGGGAATATAATATGTGTTATAAATGTGGGGACAAGTATTCATCAGGTCACATCTACAAGTGCAGAAAGGTCAACATTATCTCAAATGCAGAAGAATATGAGGAGAAAGACATTTTGGTAGTCAATAAAGATTGTGATGAGATTAAGCAGGTGGAGGAGGAACCAGAGAGTAATTTGAACTGAAGAGAGTTGGAAGTGATAGCTCAAGAGCAAACACAATCTCCATCACTGCCCTTATTAATGAAGGAGCAGTAAGGATGTTGTTGGACACAGGAAGTTACACTAGCTTCATTGATCCAAATGTGGTGAAGAAGGTTGAACTGGAGGAGTTGATCACTAGAATTTTAAAGGTCAAAATAGCATATGCGAGTCTAGTTGGAGGAGCTTCAAGGTGCCCCAAGGTGGGGTGGCAAGTTCAGAACCATTTATTCAACTTCAGTTTCAAGGTTATAAAGTTAGGAGGGATATACCTCATTTTTTGGGTGTGTGCGGGGGGGGGGGCTAGATGTCTCTTGTGAGTCCTATTTCTTTTTATCTGATCACATATGAAATTTTCTTCACAAGTAAAGGAGCACATTAGTGTTTACAAGGTAATTGCAACTCACCTCAATTCAGCCTGATGCGGGGTGATGAGGCAAATGAAATTTCTAAGCTCAGAAGGTGAAGAGACTGCCTAGCAATGGAAACATTGCAACAACCACCCGATTTTCATAACGCTGACCTTGTCTGGAATGGTAGAAGCCCCCTACTAGCAAGCTATGGTGGTGGCTTTATGGATCTAATTGAAGAGATACCTATAGAAGAGAAGGACTATCAAAACAGCATGAAAGCTTACTTCTATGCAATTGAGGAAAGGCTATACCAAGTAGCACCAACATCTGATGAGAGAACAGAGAAGGTTCCAGAAGTGCAGGAACTGTTGGAAGAATTTGAGGACATCTTTCAAGAACCAAAGACACTGCCCCCACTGAGAAGCATAGATCATCAGATAAATCTCAAACCAGAAGAAGAACCTTTTAAGGTGAGACCTTATAGGTACCCTCACATCCACAAATCTGAGATTGAAACTCAAGTCTGTGATCTATTGGACAATAAAATATTGCAAGTAAGTACTATCCCCTATGTATCCCCTGTATTGTTGGTCAAAAAGAAAGATGGAGTTTGGAGATTTTGTATTGATTACTGGAAGTTAAATGACTTGACAATTAAGGATAAATTCCCCATCCTGTGATTGATGAGCTTCTGGATGAATTGTATGATGCCAAGATATTCAGCAAGCTTGATTTGAGGTGTGGTTACCATCAAATCAGAGTTAGAAAGCAAGATGTTCCCAAAACTGCTTTTGCCACAAACAGTGGCCATTTTGAGTTCTTAGTGATGTCATTTGGTCTAACCAATGCACCAGCCACATTCCAAGCACTGATGAATGACATCTTCAAACCCTTCTTGATGAAACATGTCCTTGTTTTTTGATGATATGCTAGTATACATCCAATCTGTGGAGCAGCACTTAGAGCATTTGAGACTGCATCTGGGAGTGATGAGACAACATCAACTTTTTACAAAATTATCCAAATGTGTGTTTGCTGAAAGGAAGGTGGGGTATCTAGGACATGGGATCTCTGGACTTGGAGTAGAAATGGACCCCAGCAAGGTAGAGTGCATATACTGAACTTGCCACAACCTAACAATATCAAACAAGGGAAACTCAATTGCTAGCATATGATGATATTCACTATTAAAACCATGCTTCATAATATTGAAATAGTGTACCTGATGAGCACTAAATTCACTTACTGTCAAATCTGGACTTGGAAGATCTAGATTATCATCCCATAAGTCAATCAAGACTTGATCAAATAGCCACTGAGAGTTCCAAAAAGAGTTATCTCCTTTTCCAATCTGTATATCTGTGTTTTGAGCAGCAATATTATCAATCTCTTTAATTCTGCGCCAAAGTCTAGATCTTTTTAAGTAATCAGGTATAGACCACATAAACCCAGATCACAAATTATCGTTTAGTTGCAACTTCCACCACAATTTTAAAGAGAAAGTCTTTATAGTAATATGCAAATTTTTAACCCCTAGTCCATTCTCCAATGGTGGATAACTCAGCCTTGCCCATGATTTCCAGACTATTTTTTATCCAATTCAGTTGAACCCCACAAAAATTTAGAAAATAAAACATGCATCTTATTTACTACCCCTTTTGTAAGATTTATAACTGTTAAAATATGTAAAGGGATAGCAGATAAAACATGTTTTATCTCCAGCCTGATTCAACCATTTGTTTTGCCATAAAGTCAATTTTGCAGCCATTTTATCAAAAATAGTCTGAAAATAAGAATGTTTAGTTCTCCCCAAGTAAATTGGACAATCCAGATTAATGAAAGGAAAGTGACCTTCCCTAATGCCTGAAATTTGGTTAACCATTGATTTTACAGCTCATTAGACATGACTGGTTTTGTAGAAAGCAGATTTATCCAGATTAATTTTCTGACCAGTAACCCTTTCATATGTTATCAGAAAGTCCTTCAGATTGTTAAGATCTTTCCTTGTACCTTTTAGGAAAACAACAGTGTTATCAGCAAAATTAAGATGTGTTATTTTCCTAACTGAATGTGGCAACTTAAAGTACCCAATCCTTGCATCAGAGAATGACTTACTAATATTTCTTGAGAAACCTCAGTAAGTGTATAAACAAAATTAATACTAAGTAAAACTAATAAGAGAGAGTCTTGGTTAGTACCGTCCTACCATAAGGATATAATAGGATTAGGGATTAAGATATAATAATTGAATATAAAATAGGACGGAAGGACTAACTAGCAATTCTTAATATATTTATGAATCTCGCGGGTTAGTAAAACCGGGTTATAAGCCACAATTCGGGTCATCAACCATATCCCTACTAAGAAGAGCGGCAATGGTTGCACCTTTGGTTGCAACCAGTTATTTCTAATTGGTTGCACTTTTTTTCTTTTTTTCCTAAAGGGAACTAGAAGAGTTATTGCTCCGGTCAATATAAAATTAAATTTTTTTTAAAAAAGTATAAAACTACGTAGTTTTGACTAAAACCACCACACAACCACCACAATATCACCATATTCTGGCGTCTACGATTTTCATATATTTTTATTTAGTTTCTTTCTTTATATTCTCATATGTATATCACCACAACTTACCGATTTTGTTTTATTTATTTTTCAATATTCACCTACTTATCATATTTACTATTTTATCTTTACCTTTTACCGCCACAATATTATCATATATTACTTTTTTCTATCCTATAATATCGATTTAGTTTCCGCCGGTTTAGTTTACTTCATCGCCACTAGGGATGATCATGGGGCGGGTCTGGATCTAATTTAGCTATATCCGGCCCCGATCCGTAAAATAAATGTCGGATCCAAATCCGACCCATATCCGCAGGGTCTAAAATTTCAAAATCCGTACCCATATCCGCAGGGGTTTATGGATCTAAGGGTCTTAAACGGGTCATAAATGGGTCTACTAAGAAATCGACAAATTCTTTAAATAGATGTTTGAGATTTTCATAGTGAATACAAATATACCCAAATTTGTTTATTTTTATTACCATAAGCACAAATGTAAGCATATATATGAATTATCAATCCACAATACACATCAAAATGCATCAATTGATTAAGATCAAAAATGTAATTTAGTACAAGAACGTAGTAGGTGAAAAAAAATGATATTTTCTATGGTAGATCATAATTATCGGTATCAGTAATTTGGAATAATAATAATTATTATTATTAGAGAGAAGAAGATGATGAATTAGGATTAGAAATTTAACATTATATTTATCATATAGTAATAATATATTATTAATTATATCTTATAATAGGTTAATGGGTCTGGATATGGATATGGATCAGGGTCTGGATCTTAACACCATATATCCGTATCCATACCCGTTTATTAAAACTTAGATCCAAACCCGATCCATATCCGATGGGTCTAAAAAATTTGGATCCAAACCCGACCCACAGGGTCTAAATCCGCAGGATCTGGAGCGGGTCCGAGACCCATGATCATCCCTAATCGCCACCCATATATATATAATTTTTTACTTTTCTTCGCCGGTTTTTCCATTTTCTGTTCGCAAAACATATATATCGTTGCCGATCTTTTCCTTTTCAATTTTATTCATATTTCTATGTTTATTTTCTCTTTCATCATATTTGGTTGGACTCACACATGTTTTCCTTTTATATACATAAATATGATATTAATATATCTTATTTAATGGCAAAACGACTGATTATATATATAGCCTCTCAATTTTTCATTCTCCTCCACCTCCGGGAGAGGGAATTTTTGGTGGTGGCCGGAAGGATCACAGTCGTAGTCTTCTTTAGCATTGCCGGCGGAGGAAGGTGGCAGATACGCAAGCTTGAGGATCAAGGCGATGAAGAACAACGAGGATAGCTTCATTGAAGCCATCTTCTCATGCACTGGTTTTTTTTAGGTTATGGTTTTTGTGAAGATGATGTTTAGTTTTTGGTGGTTTTTTTTATAACAGAAATTTGATGTGCAACCCAGATACAAAGCAGCAGATACAAACGCAACATTATTAAGCACATATCCTGATAATCCCTTTGTCCAATAATCGGTATTAATGGTGCAAAAACTGCAAAAGAGAAAGAAAAAATAATAATTTTGAAATCATTCGAGTAACAATTATTGTTCTGAAAAGAAACTTCCATTCAAACTGACCAGTTTGGGAGAGAAAGGAGATACAAATGGGGAGCAATGGGAAGAACGCATAGGATTGTTCATACGATCATAGCCACACTGTGCACTGCGGACGAAATAAACGCTATCCCACACTATGTTGTCCTCCAATGCTGATGTAATTCGCGGGAACAACACTCGAGGATTTGAAGTTGTGGCTTCTGACGGGGAGAGGCAGTCAGGGTTTATCGATACACGTATGATAGCAATTATTTTGATAATTTATATACAAAGTTTTCAATAAAACTTTTTATCTAAGGATAAAAATTAAAAATTATTAATAGTGCTTTTGATTAAGTTTTTACCCAAATTGTAATACGGTAGGTTGAAACTCCTCCTTCCTCTTCTCTTTTTAAAAATTTATAGTTAGTACATCATCAATATTGTAAAAATGTTTAAAAAACATATTAACTTTTTATATGGAAACGAATTAAAATATGCTTAAATACTTCATTCACTTTTTTTAAGACGAAATATACATCAGTCACAAAATATAATTGAATGGTTTCAAATATATCGCGCAACGCGCGATAGAGTTTAGCTAGTTATTAGTAATAAAAATCTTATCAATACCACCTTTTTATTCTTACAAAATATCATTTTTAAAATTTTAATATTTAGTAATTTGATTTAAAAGTTAACGATTATATCAACTTAGTTATTTTTTTTTATTTTCTTGAAGACATACTAGATTAGTTCATATATTTAACATGTTTGTTAAGCAAAAAATACATAAATAATGTTCGTTTAGTTATTGTGCATGAGTTATTAGTTCGGTGGTTTAAAATGTTAGTTTGTTGTAAAAGAATTGTATTTAACTTATTTACTCTTCAGGTTAGAGTGTTTAATTCAATGATTTAAAAAGTTAGTTTTCATATAACATGGTATAAATGTGATGTTAAATTGTAAATCGTAAACATTAGTTATTTTAATTTAGTAGTTTGTTGTAAAAGCAATATGTTAAATTTATTTACTATTCGGGTTAGTTCATATATATGTGTCTTTTATTTAGTAATTTGTAATGTTAGTTTTAATATAACATGGTATAAATTTGATATTACATTTTAATTATGTACATGATTGATGAATCATTAGTTAAATATCTTAAACAATATGCTTTGTGGTGTGCTGTTAAATTGAATAAATTAAACTTATGGTTTGAGTGTGTAAGTTATTATTAGTGTATATAAGTCATTAGTTTGGTAGTTTAAAATTGAAGTTAATTCAAAATTATTTCCAAATCTTATAAAAGTAAACTAAAAATAATTAATATCAATTTTCGTAATTTAGAAATTAAGATCAATCTTTTAACAAAAACAATTATTTAAGCTACAAAATAATAATTCTGAATGAACATGGGATAGAAAGTCCATGCGTTCTAATTAAAGAAATATTTAATAAATAAGATCAATAAAGTTTTATAAATTAAACGTATGTAATATGAGAAATTCTCATGAAAGTCCAACTTTCCTGACTTTCCATAAGAGTTTTTATACGTTTTAACTTATACAGTGTATCTTTTAATTTGAACTGTAAAATTTGTTATTTGAATTTTATTAATGTTTTAATGTAAATTCATGAATTTTTGTATTAAAACATGTTTTACTATATGTTCACTTTGATACTATCAATGTTTTAACAAAAAATAATATCACTTGACCTTAAATATATAGTGGTAGTTCCATAACACTTAGGAAAGTCGGACTTTCTAGAGATTTTGCAATGTAATATTTACAGTTGACTAGAAAGTAGGCAACTACGTACGCGTCTTCATCACGTACGCGTGCGCTTCTTTCACCTTTGACCCGTTTATAATCTATCTATACTATTAAAACAGCAACTCCTTGAAAAGTGAAACACTCTCTCCTTACGCCACGTCAGCTTTTAAAACCCTTCTATCTTTTCGCCACATCAGCTTTTAAAGTTTTCCTAAAAAAGACACGTATTTCATCTTTTTATTTTTCGCTTCACGTGACTTTTATGTACTGCCGTCCCTTCACTTTTCCAATTTTATCGCAGAACATTCAATTTCAAATCCCGTTTCTCAAAAACTTTACAATCAAAATTAAACCACAATTTATACCCTTTTCTTCGTCCTCTCCCGACAGAGCCTATTTCTACAGTCGTTTTCTATCTTCTGTTTTCGATCTTCTCCAGCCAGAAGAACCTTCTCCCGATTGCAATCACATCGGGATCAATCTCCCAGCCATCGATGGTTAATTTGGGGTACGTTTCCAAGAGAATTTTCACGGCGGAACCCATCCGAACCCGAGAATTCCGACGGGTCCCGCCGGGATTATCGGCGGGAGAGTAGCGAAGACGTCGAAGTAGGTATCTGTGAAGGTGGGAGATGCTGTGGATGTTTCCGGGGGCGTCGAGGAGGAGGCGAGGTGGTGGTCGGCTCTTCTGGGCCTTCGTTCAGAGGCTGAAGCAAGCTGACATCAAGGAAGAGTGAGTTTTTTTACACTAGACGATGTGCAAGGAGAAATTAGAACCTCGAATCAACTATTAATTTGTTTCTTTCCTAAGCTCTGACGGCACAGGCACCGGAGGGAGTCGATATTCGGTGTCCATACGATCCCGAATTCGCGACGATTCTGACCAAGGAAGCTCTGCAGTTTGTGGTTGATTTGCAGAGAGAGGTTAAGTACGCCATGGAGTGCAGAAAGGAGGCAAAGGCAAGGTACAACAATGGAGCTCTCCCGGGATTTGATCCGGCGACTAAGTACGTCAGGGACGCTGATTGGGTTTGCGCCGCCGTCCCTCCGGCTGTTGCTGATCGGGGAGTTGAGATCACGGGGCCTGTGGAGAGGAAGATGGTCGTCAATGCGAGGTACAACAACAGAGCTCTCCCGGGATTTGATCCGGCGACTAAGTACGTCAGGGACGCTGATTGGGTTTGCGTCGCCGTCCCTCCAGTTGTTGCTGATCGGGGAGTTGAGATCACGGGGCCTGTGGAGAGGAAGATGGTCGTCAATGCACTCAACTCTGGTGCCAAGGTTTTCATGGTAATTTACTCGCACTCAATCTTAAGTCCTGCATGAGTTCAGTTCGTTTCAATTAGAAGGAAAGTTATTTGATTTGATTTGAGGATCTAGGCTGATTTTGAGGATGCACTGAGTCCAAATTTCGGCACCGTGATATCAATTGTTACCCGATTAATCAATTACCCGTTTCCATCATCAAGTTATGAAACGTGCAATTGATGTCTGCGAACTGATGAAACCCTCTCTCTGGGAAACGTATGAAACTGTGATGCTTTCTCCTCCACTCTCTCTATACGCTTCATACATTCTCTCTATAAAAGGTGAGCAGAAATCGCACTCATTCCAGACAATATCGATTCAAATGTTAAGGTGCTTATTTACTGCTCCGTATCTCTTAATCGTGCATATGAAGTGTTTGATATTTGGTTTGTTTGAGTAGGTTTTTTTTCAAAGCCAAATTGGTGTTTTGAGGCTGCCGGTTTCCGATGAACCCGCCGGCGCCTTTCCAAGTATTGTATGTTCATTCCTCACGGTTTAGAAATCAGTACAACTGTTTGTTCAAATCAGTATGCTTAATCGTTTTTGTGCATTGGTGAAATTGAAGGTTTCCTGTTGAATTGAGCGCCTTCTTGGAGACTATTCAGCCGTACCACACTGCCACAGCCTCAGCTTTGATGATGTCGCTTCTCACCACCTCGCAGTGCGGTTGTGCTTGGCTTCCTGATGGTAATTTAGCCCCTAATTTATTGTTTATGTGACAATAGTAGCTTATTTGTTGTTGTGTATTGGTTTTTGTTTGTTCCCGTGCTTTGAATCTATAGATTGTGTACTAATAGTGTATTTTGGCTGTTCAAAGTTTGAAAAAACTGACTTCTGCACGAGTCTCTGAAGTATGTTTTTGCAAATCGGTATGAGGTTATCTATTCTTAAAAGCATATTAGAAAGCCTTTTAGCAATGTTCCCGTCACTAACTGCGAACATCAGTTTCTGGGCTACTCTTTCTCTTAACATCCCTCATTTCACCAGGTATTTTTTGGCGGTAAAATTGTATTTTTGTTGGATCCATTTTACTTTTTCCATGTTTGCTTATCATTCTTTCACCTCTGACTGAGAGGCTTTGTCTCAGTTACTCGCCTTAGTCAACGATGTTGTTCGAGCCTGCCCTAAACAGGGACATTGAAGGCGATGTTTCAGCTTCCCAGCCCTCTAATTTCGATAGTAGTACGATGTTCTTTCGTTGTCTGATTAACTTTTTTTGTACAAGTTGATTCGTTGTGATGCTAGAAAAGATAAGAATCATGAATTTTGAAACCCTTTTGGGTGTTTGAGTGATATTTGGATTGCAAAATGGGAAGGTGCAGTACATGGGGTTCACGTGATATTGTATTTTGTGAAAATTCCAATTTTGTGCTTAAATATGTTGTTTCGTGCTCTTCTCAGTGAATTATACTGTTTATTCAGGATTGCACATTGCATATAGGACAGTCGTGGGTCGGTGATAGGACAATCTGGTAAATTTTTCCCAAAACCACTTCTTCCTCACTGTTTGACAGGCATGTATGTTGATTATTCATTATTTTTGTTCATACTCTCAGTAACAAAAATGGTAACAAAATTCATGGTTGTCTTCAGGCCTGATAAATATTTTATGCAGCAATGATTTTATGCAGCGATGGTAACATATTTTATACAGGATTTTAGAGACTTTAGCACATTGTGTGCAAGTTTAATGAGTTTGCTGTTAGATTTGTGTGTTAGTTATTTTGATCCAGTCTGTAAAGTATATTGGATTCTTGAACCTGAATATGCATTTGGCTCAAGTGCTAGCTAGGTAGGGGTTAGGATGATGATTCATGGGTCATATAAAAGCTTTGTAAGCATTAGTATTTATAGGTGGCATATGATGTAGTACTAAATGTTTGTACTTACTCTAAAATTAGTTGTACGCCTTGATGCATTTGTTTATCAAACAGGATTTGGTCTAATATTGATAGAATGTTTTGAAAAAAGATGTGTGTGTTGTGCAGGGAGATACTGGCTGCCTATACCAAGAATGTGGACCTGCTGTTAAAGTAGTGAGGTTGAAAATTAGTAACTTGATTTGTATGGTCCTGTTAGAGCTACGTCTGGTGGATCTGCTCATGTAGTTTCTCAAGTATAATTATCTGTTATTTGTATTTTGCAATGATTCTGTTTTGTTTCATTAGATTGCTGTATTTCAGAAATTTTCAATATGGATGTCTTATCTGAATAAATAAATGGAACACATTTGAAGCTCTTCCTTAAACCGATCTGAAGCTTTTTCTCATTCTGATTCATCTTGCACTTATTCTGTCAGTTTCAATGGGCTTTGGTGACTTACCTCAAAGATGATGCTTCTTGGAGAAACTTATTTGGTGGCATTTCTGAGTATGTAGGAACTATAAATGACGTAGCAGGACGAGCTAGACTCTTTTTGGTAGTTTCCTATGCATGCCTGGATGCATTTTTTATCTTGTGGATTTTCACTTCTCTTTCCAAGACGCTAGAACAGCTACATGTTAGTCCCGAATCTCCTGATACAAACCTATGCCAAGCTTTTACTGTACTTTTTAAAAAATATATTAATTGAAACCCTCATATGCTTTACAGGAAAACAGGAACTCTATTAAATTGGATATTGATCTACAGAAAGTTTTCCAATGCATTAGCACTGACTGTCTTTGGGAGGAGTTGTTGTGATACGGGATTTTGTATTCATATTTTGTTGAAGAACATCCGATGGTTTTTTAATTCAAATTGTTCTTTATTGTTAGTAATGTGATTAATTGAGTTTAATTTGATTAATTTAGCAATATAAATGAGCCGTTACATATGTATGCAAATTCACTTTACATAATTCTCTTTAGTGAGATAAATTTCATTTTAATGTTGTATGCAAATTAATTACTCTATTTACTTAATGGAACCAATTGCATAATACTAAATGAAAAAATGAGATTAATTGGGTTTTCGGAGTGATTAGTAATAAATAAAATTACTAATTTCATGATAGTTTGATACTAAAGATAGGCACATAATGGTTTGAATATGTTTATATGGATACTGAAGAAGCAATTTCTCTTTTCTCTCAAAAATCAAGTTGATATGTTGGGGATACTAGCTGTGTATTTTAAATGTTGGGGCAAAAAGTTGTGAGAAAATCTCCCGACCTCCCAACTTTCCTAACTTTCCATGAAAGTCTTTATATGTTCTAACTTATATATTGTACTTTTTAATTTGAACTATATATTTTGTGGTGTTTAATTATTTTAAATTTTTATATAAAATTTCTTGAATATTCAAATTAAAACATGTTCTACTATATGTTTACTTTAAATGATCAATGTTTTAACACAAAATTGTACCACTTGAGTTTAAATATATAGTGGTAGTTCCATAATATTCATGAAAGTTGGACTTTCTAGAGAGTTTGCCAAAAATTGTTCTTTTCACATATGTTGGGGCCATAAAAATTAGTTTAGTCTAATTTTCAAGTAATATTTATTTGCTACTTTTTAATATACATACATTTTTACATACCAGCATTTTATTTAATGTATTATTGATAATACTAGAATGTTTTTTGTTAAATTGATATATATATATATATATATATATATATAATCGTTTTTAAATGGACATTCATGCATCAAACTTTAATAATTTTTATATCCTTTGAAAATATTATGCATTACAATAATTATTATTTTGATCGTAAACATATTGTAATTAATCTAATGATATCAAATATGATAATATTAATGATTATATATCAATTTAAATATATGATCAAATTTAAAAATAAACGGTGTCAAAATGTCAGCAGATTGAAATGGATCGATACCGAATCATAAAATTATAACAACTATTATATTTAAAATTTCATAATGCATATATTATTGATAAATAAAAATATTACGTTTTACTAAGTTATATAATGTTTAAAATAAAATTTCCGTGCATGGGCACGAGTATTATACTAGTTCTTATAACTCGGAAATCGACCAGCGAGAAAGTATACAATATTATCTAATTTGCAAGTTTAGTCCCTCCGTATCATATTTTTTATTCAGTAATTTAAGATTAATCCCTAATCCTACCATAAACTTGTGGTAAAACAGTCTCACTCAAAACTTTGTAAACTAATATATACAATAAATGAATAAAATAATTAATTCAAAAATCAAAACTCAATCTTAGGACATGTTTGCTTGAGATTATTTCTTACTGAATTGAATTGAACTGAACTGAAGTGAAATTAATATATTGAAAAATAGAATTAGTATGTCTAAAATTATTATGGGGTTTGCTATATACAGGTCCAATTTACTTTTGCAGGTCTAATGAAAGTGGAAAAATACCATAATTATCATTTATTCGTTTATTAGTTTTTATAAATATATTTCTAAAACTATAATTTTGAATGTTTAAACCCGTATATGTAATGATTTAATATGTTTTTTTTTTGTAAAATATAGTAATGATTTAATATGTATCCAAATCATAAATTACTTTTTCGTAAATTATAATACATATTTAAGAGGGACATTATTGTAAATTGGACCTGCATAAGTAAATTAGACCTGAATGTAAAATCATCTATTATATTTTGCTGAACTGAATTGAACTGAACTACTCTACTATTAAGTTACAGCAAATAAGGCCCTACCTTCCAAGTGCATCAACCTAGTTTTTTTTGCAAAACCGCTTCAAAATTAAATCTGAACTCTCCAAACCCAAAACTTAAAAAACCCCTTATACTTTGTATGTTTGAGTTAGATTTGGATAAGCATTTCTTTAATCGGGTTTTACTAGATTGAAGGGAAAATTTTGATTAAGATCGGTATAAGTTTTGTAATTTGAAAGTGGGGTGTAACTTTTGCATAATTTTTAAAAAGGGCGGTAGTTTATTAGCATATATTCATGTAATTTAAATATTGGTTTAAAGACATATATACCCCTGTTTTGTAGTCTAAATTATATTATAATTTTAGTTTAGCTTTGTGGACTCTAATTTGATTAAAATTTAATTCAGTCATGGCTAATACCTTTAATATTTGTTGAATTTTAATTTAGTTCACACGGAAAGAATTCAATTCAGTTCAATTTTTGCTAAATTCCACGAACTTCATTTATTTAAAATGTTGGTTGACTTAAATCAAATTTAATGTTTCATCCCAATTTTGATAATTCAGTTCAGTTTTATTAAGCTGGCAAAATTTTGATTTACATTCACATAAAGAATATTTAATTTTTTAAACGGAATCTGAAAAATCTTAATGAAACTAAACTAAATTATAATTATACAAAATTGATTTAATCTATTTCAACTTCATAAAATTTAATTAAATTGAACTAAATTGAATTTAATCTAATATATTTAGATGTTGAAAATAATCTTAATTGAATTAGAGTAAGTTAGTGAGTTTAAACCAAACTCAATTGAATAGATTTGAATAAAAATAAACTGAATTATAACTACAAAGCATGGGGTATACATGTCTTTAAACCAATATTTAAATTATATGAATATAGACTAATAAATTACCGCCCTTTTTAGAAATTATGCAAAAATTACACCCCACTTTCAAATTATGAAACTTATACCGCCCTTAATCAAAATTTTCCCTAGATTGAACCCAAATAACCCTACTCAAATATCATAGACTTGAAATTTGACTTTTTTGCTTGAATAACCTTATTTCTAAAATTAATTCCCAAACTAATACTCCAACATATATGGTGGGGCCATAGTATAAATTATAAAAACGGTTGGGTAGTATTAGCTCCATAAATTTTCAGCCCTTCTATACGCAGTCCGTATTTTGCTTATTTGCAGTCCGTATTTTTTTTAAATAATCATATATACATTTATTCTAATATATAACTGATTTGCAAGTGTATGCAATAGAAGTAGTATATATGATGCATATGTCTGATATACATAATTATTGACCATATCATACATATCGAAAACGTATTTTTATTTTGGACTGCAAAACAAGCAAAATACGGACTGCGTATAGGAGGCCCCTAAATTTTCATATTTTTTAGTTAGACCCACAATTATTAACTAACTAACAAATTAAAGGTTATAACCGGAACTACGCTCTTTGAAGTTTGAACTTACAACAGCCAAGATAAAGAACGACGCATAAAGCAATATAATGCTTGCAAAAAATTCATCTATTTAAATTGATATGGTTTCAGTATTAGGTTCATGACAACTCAGTTTACATGTTTGTCATTTGAATAGTTGGATGGATCATCACCTTTTCTATGCTTTCTTTGGCCATCCTGAACTGCTCTTTAGTTGAAATGTAAATATTGATGTTCGCACTTGAAATACCACATTAATTAGTACTTTAGTATTGGATACTTATATAAAATTTTGTGAACCATTTGTAAGACCTAAGTGTTAATAGAAAGAAGACGTGCAAAAATGCTGCAGAGTTTGCCAGCCTTCAGTGGACTCATCAATTTTTGCCACAAGAAATGGCACAAAAACCAGTGCTTTGTCACTGAAGGGAAAGGGAAATCTGAGATCTCCGGTTAGCTTCTCAAACTTAGCCCGAAGTTTTTGGCTTCTGGAGCAATCTTTTTGTTTCCTAAGTTGATTTGGTGTCCTGGCTTCATGATGATCTCCTCTAATACTGATTGGTTTTTACATTGATCTTATATACTCCCTGCATAATTTGGCTGAGGTTTGTCCATACCAGCGTTTCAGTCCTACATGTGATGATGGACTCTGATGCTAATTCAACCTGCCTCCAACTTTTGAGCTCTTTGCGAGTCCAGAATTTTCATGTCAATTTGCTTGATAGAACTGAAAGATTGTTCATACAAGTACGAGAACGGTTTTCTGTGCTGATGCTTATTATTTTATAACTTGTACAGCAAAGCAAAAATTTGTGCACTTAGTGAAAGAAATCTTCTGCTTTTAGATATCCTTGGTCTCTTTCACGATGGATCCATGGAATATGGTTACTGTGGTATGTGGAATTAATTCACTGATAAGTGTTCTCTTTTCATTGTTGTTCTAGCATTGTTCTCATGTGCAAATGAAATTATTTAAACAGATTTTAGCAGTCATCAAAACGTGAGACCGCTTACTGGAGTTAAGAACTAAGGAGAAATGGAGGCGGAAGGATTTATGCGTGACAAATACGACCCTCAACATTGCCACTACTGGTTCCGCCAGCATCATGAATGCAGGATTCTTAGCGGTTTTGAAACATAAACCTATAGGAACCTTAATTAGTAGTATTAGTTGTAATGGTTGTAATTCATCGTAGTTTGTACTGTAAATGTATGTTGTGAAACAATACTCTGCAATCTGCATAGTTAATATTGCTAAATGAATGCATCCACAGTTGTCTTCTCATTGATGTTTAAATTTGTGGGTCTAATTAAAAAGTATGAAAATTTATGGAGCTAATACTAATTAGGTTTAACCCAACAATTTTTATAATTTATAATGTGGCCCCATCATATATGTAGGAGTATTAGTTTGTGAATTAGTTTTGAAAGAGTGTTATTTTGGGAATTAGTTTTAGAAATAAGGTTACTCAGCCAAAAAACTCCTTGAAAATTTTCATAAAAAAATAGAATGTGAAGATTATCCTGTAAAAGATTTACTGAAAATAATAATTACTCCAAAATTCTTCGTAGTCCAATCTTTCCCTGCGCAATTCATCATATTCAAAACAAAAAAGTACATAAACGAAATTGAGCGAAGAAAGCACAAATTTCTTCATTTGTATGCATGTATATGTATATAAGACTCGAGGAAAGAAAGCAGAACATTTGCCCTATGACCCTCTCAGATGATCATCCTGTCAACCGAATATCGGAAATCCAAATGGTTTGATAAAATTATAACAACAAATGTCACACAATTACAATCACTTATATAGTAAAGCAAACTTTATCTGTTCTCTAATCTATCTGAGGTTTTGGCTGCTTCAACTATTTCTCAATCCTGAACTACAGAAACTGCTTATAAATATAGTTGTAAGAAACATATCGTCGCGATCGACTACCTAAAAATGCAACATCAAGGGACCGATTCTGAGTTTTGGTTGACTCAGTCTCCATCTCTTTACTGGTGGACTGATCTGAACTCTAGTACTGCAATCATCGAATCTTGAATGAAGAAGCCTTTTGTATACACATTTAAGAAAAAAGATGCAATAAGAAAGATTGCTAGCTGATGGAGCTCCTTCTGACAGCACATGCCTGTCTATTTGAGTTCTGGTCTCTAAGAGGAAGGCACAATTGTACCAACATACCCAAATCCAGCAATTGTGAAGGTAATGACTTGAAGAAAGATGTACACAAAGTAAAACTTTCGGCCGTAAAGAATATCATAACATCCACAGAAGAAGAGGAACACAGCAAATCCCAACTCCAGTAGATGAATTCTGCAAAGATTATATTTATGAAATTAAGAAACATGCATGCTAAAAAAGGTTTCTTGTTGGCAAAAAATAGTTCACCTGTCTCCAAGCTTGAAAGCAATTCTCTTAGGCTTTCCTTTCTGGTTAGCTGCTTTGTTCTTCATGGTGTCTCCAAGCTTCTCAGTGACAACCCATTCATTAGCCCTCTTTGCCTCCAATAAGCCAATGAAGGTGGCCTTGGTTCGGTGAAGGGACATCACATTCTCAAAAAGAATCCAGTAGAACAACAGATGGATAGACCTGAATGATGATCATCATAAAACAACCATTTCAAAATCAGAAATTTATGCAAGATAGATTTCACATTGTGAATGTAACTAAACTGCAGAAAAAGTTTATGTACCTTGGGGTCCCGACGGAATTCAAGGTGGTTATAATGCATGGAATGTAAACGGCACCCCACACCGGCACATAAACTTCAGGGACCAAGAGGCTCAGGGGAAGTACAACACAGAAAAAGAAAAATGTGACCATATGAGCTATCACTTTTCGGACGAAGAAGAAGCTGTATATCACATAAAACTTCTTCCACACTGCAATTCTCTGCACAAGTATTACAAAACATTCCTATCAATAATACCATACTTTTGTTCAGTTAAAAAATGTGAGCTAGATTGTTCAGAGAAATCAAATAATATTAGCTGGATCAGCAGTATAGAATATCCATATCAAAATGCATGCTTCTTGCAAATCATAAAATGCTACATTGTTCAGAGAAATTTAAACAATGTTTAGCTAGATTGCTAGAGTAAAATATTCCCATCATATGCATGGTTGTGCAGACAGCATACCTTATTTGTTGCAATTTCCATGAACATTTTCCTGAACAAATTAGCAGGCCCACAGGACCATCGGTGCTGCTGAAAACGGAAGGCCTTGAATGTACTTGGGAGTTCACTCTTCACCTATTGAGAATCACATCATGATTATTACACATTTAGAGCAAATTAAGAATGTTAGAATGATTTGTTGATTTTGATTGCTAATCTGGTAAGTACCTGTAAGTCTCCGAGGTATATGAATTTCCAGCCTTTAAGACCAGCTCGGACAGCTAAATCCATGTCCTCCACTGTCGTCCTGTCTTTCCAGCCACCAGCCTCATTAATAGCTGCTATTCTCCAAACTCCACCAGTACCTGGATCCCACATTGCATTTTGTTTGTCAGAAAAAATACTGGTTTACTTACTTACTACTTGTCTGGCCTGCAAACCAGATCCTCAGCCAAAAGGGAAAGCCAGGAAATCTCTTTTAATCAAGAAATGTCTCAGGGTTTTGGGCAAATGTGCACAAGAAACACTAATCATGACTATAAAAACTATAGAGAGCATGTGCAATTCAGCATGATTCTAGCAAAAAGTGCAGACATGAAAAGCACAAGCAAGTTTCACTCACCATTGAAGCCAAAGAATGCATGAGTAGATGATCCAACTTCTTGCTCCACAGTAAAATGGTAATCCAGAGACATCTCTTGCATCCTTGTCAACAAGCACTCATCAGAGTTCACTGCACAAAGTCAAACAACCATTCTTCACTAAAATTCCCATTTCACAACAAATTTGATGACTATAAAAACCACAAATAATAAAATGTAACATTGTGTAAAATTTACTCCAGCTGTAAATAGATTATAATTTTGACAGAATAATAAATACCTGTAATAAATTATAATTTTGATAAACTAGTTTTTAAAGGACAGGTGTAATATGGGGAGGGGGACAGAGATGGTCCCAATTATAAGAGAGGAGAAAAGAATCCTTATTTATCTGACATCACGTGACCATTTCAATTATCAGACAACAAGAAGAGACTCTCCTTTCCCTCCTTCAATAATAACACCGTCGGCAGGACAAGTAGACGGTTGCTCTCCATTTTTTCTAATAAGCACCGGGAGTGCAAGTGTCGGTGCACAACACTCTCCCAGTGGGGCTCTGCACAGGGAATAACTGCACGTGGAGGACATCCAATGACGCTTCTGCCCTTCTAATTTCTTCTCCATATATTTTTTAGTAATTTTCCTTTTTAGCTTTATATTCTTTACGTCACCAATCACGAAAGTGGATCAATCAAATCTATTTTCTCCTCTTTTTTTCCCCTATTATTAAATGGTGTAATTGTTCCCTTGTCCTTTTTTGAAATGACAAATATAGCATTCCCACCCGCAGCACTTAATCCGGAGGAGGTAATTTTGTCATTTTACGTGCATTTACGACGCCAAGAGATTAATTTCCTTGAAAGATATATTTTCCTTTTCGGTAAGAAACAAAAGAGTGTAAAGATAAAAAACTTTCCGAATTTGGGTAACGGTAAAGAGGAGTTTAACAATAAAGCGTTCAAATTGTGGTAATAATTATAATTACCTAATATGATCCTATTACAGGAACAGTAATTTTGTTTATGCTCTTCATTTAGAGCGAATCCAACTGAAATAATTGTCATTATTCTAGTTATAATCCATTCACAATTACAATCTTGTTGAAAATGGAATATACCATTCATGGAGAATATTGTTATTTTAATTTGTAAACAAATCTTCTTTGACTTTCAAGTACTAGTGTAGATAGAAAAATACTAAGTTAGGAGAATATTAAAAGATTTACACATGATTTAAAATTATATTTGTTGATTAATTATTGTAGGATAGGAGTATATTAAAATTTAGCCTTCAAGATTTAAGAATTTTCAGGCAAATAAAAAAAAGGGGGTGAAGGGTGGAGTGAACTGAAAACCCGCCATCTACGGTGGCAGATTCAACAATCACCAATCTAAAAATGACGGGAAGGAAGGAGGGGTGGGGCCCACAGCTGATGACCAACTCAATTTAATGTTTTATGGTAAAGTGGAGCCCGCGATCACAGTTCCATACCATGCGGCTCACAACAAATCTATCAAACAACTACTTCTCCCCTTTCAGCAGCGCGGAGCAGAAAGCATGCATCCACGTCTCCACCCCCCTTCTACTAGCAGCACCACCGACACTCCCCCTCCCCCATTTTTTAATAATTTCGGTCAAACTTCAATCTCAAAATTCTCCATTTTAATTTTACAATTAAATAAAATAATTAGAGAAAGCTCAATGGTTCTGTTTTGCTTTGTGGAGTGAATGCGTGGTAGCAACCACTGCACCACCATTTGTCATTTAATAATGCGGGCAATAAATTAAGCAGGTAAAAAATGCGCCAAAAGAAAAGACACTTGTGAGTAGTGACAAAAAGCATACCAAATCTCCAGCGAGCCTGAACGAGAGCAACGTCGGAATTATGCACCAGGTAGGGGATTGACCGCCGGAGAAAGTCGGGCTCCGGCCGGAAATCGGCGTCGAAGATAGCGACGTACTCGCAGTCCTTGACGTAATCATGCTTTAGGCCTTCCTTGAGTGCTCCCGCCTTGTACCCTCCCCTGCTCTCCCGAATCTGGTACTTGCAGTTAATGCCTTTGTTCGCCCATCTGTGGCATTCCTTCTCAATCATTTCCTGCGCCCATTCATTCAATTCTTTTAACAATTCCCCGGATCTCCGTCCACACAAGACTTTAAACCCAAGCAATTTTTTGCAAAAAAGAAGGTAATATAAAATTGTCGAATGATTGATTCGGTAAAAGGGAAATTGAATGGTCGCTTATCTTTTTTACTTATTTATTGTAACTTGTCAAAAATGGTTCGAATTCTGCGAAATCAACTAAAAAAACAGAGCACCGGAGTAATGATGGGTACCTTGATTATGGGGTCCGTTGAATCATCGAGAACCTGAATCACGATACGATCCGCAGGCCAAGAAAGGTTACATGCAGCTCCGATGGAGATCTTGTACACCTGCCATTTACGCACAGAATTCAGCTTTTCGTTTTTCATCTTTGGCCTAATAAAAAAACAGTAAAACAGGACAAAAAAAATTGACATGATACCTCTCTTTCATTAAACATGGGGATTTGGATGAGGATCATAGGAAAAGCAGCATTCCCAATCTCCAAATCCTCCCTCATTGGCTCCCACCTGTACCTCTTCTCCGGCTTCTTCATGAAGAGCTTGACGATTACGATGACGATTCCCATGTACACCCTCTCCACGAAGAGCATCACCACCATGGCCAGGCACACGTACACCGCCAGCTGCAGCACCGGGGCAATCACCGGCGTCCTGATGAGCTGCCATATCAGCCCTATCTGGGCCGCAATGTCGCTCGTCGGCCCCCGGATGTCAAAAGTCTCCGGTATCAGAGTCACCCCGCCAATCTCAGGCATCCTCTCAGATCTCTATCAGTTGAGAAGAAAACACAGAGTCACGCACACTGCTCCCAACAACTGAATTACACAAAACAAAACAACGCTCGCTTACCAATGTGGGATGCTTTTCGGTGGCTTGAGGCAGTGATCAAACCCCGCAGCCTTTGCTTTCTATTAATAGAAAGCGGAAAGGGCAGTGGCGCTCAGAATGGAAAGGGAGAGGGGGAAGGAGAGAGGGCGGAGAGAGTAAAGGGGGAAGTGAGTGTGGAGAGGAGCAAGTAAAGCAGAGAGAGAAGAGGGAGATTTATAGTCAATTTGGACTAATTGGACATCTTCTTTGTTTGCCCATTTCCTTTTTTTATTTACTACTACTATAATAATAATAATTACTTGTCATTTTATTTTCTCACAAAATTTTCAATATTTTTTGCCTTCCCGAGTATAATTTTTTACGCCCGGTGGAGTGGTCAACTGGTGGTGGGTGCCTAGAATTTGTTTGGTCTGCGAAAAATGTGTGTGTGTTTTATTTTTTTGAGGAAAAAAATGTGTGTTTTTTTAACCAAACATATTAAAGAAAAAAAAATGAGGGATTTTAACCAGTTCCAATAGCTGGTACAGGTAGCCTTTTTGGAGTAAGTTTGTTTGTCCGGGACAATGTTTTACTGGTCCGTCACCGACACAAAAATGGTAGATGCCCATCTCTTTTGCCAATTGGGTTGCTTGATTCTTTTTTAACCATATTGTTTAGAGGGGTACCACAGTACAATTTGACACTTTAACGATGTTATATTCTCATAATTTAGAAGAGAGGCGTAAAGTCAATTGAAGAGCAACATATTTCATTCATAACTTTTTATTATTTCGATTCCCTTTCCCTGCATGTGAAATAAATTTGCTACCGCATTTTAATTTTTTACACTATTTATTATTAAACTTTGACCATATATTTAAATATGTATAAGTATTAATAGTATCATATTTGATATCATCAGTTTAACATAACATATAATATTCAAATATCAAATTTTTATTTTATGATAATATAAATTAATAATGATATTGTTAGTCAAACATGTGTGTTGGATAGTGTGAAAAGTCAACTAATAAGATTAGACTAAGACAGAGGTAATACCCCTTTTATTATCCTCCTAGTATTAACATCTATTGATTATCTAATCATATTAAGAAAAACAGAACCTTTCAACTCAAATACTATGAAATATTTCTGCCAATTTTAGTTAATAAAAAGATATGGACGGCTAAATGCAATTAATTTGATGAAAGGTGTCGATATTACATTAATGACTATATTTGCTGAAGGGAAAAAAAAAGATGCAAGCAAGAAGAGAGAGGATTTGACAATATTTGAAGTTTGACATTTAAACTTGAAGAATTAATGTTTGGTAAGCAATTGATTTCAAAATCAGTTTGGAAATCTTTTTTTAAAACCACATGTAATTGCATTCAATTTTTATGTTTCGTGAGTCATTGTTTAAATGAGTCTTTATAAGTTAGGTATTTAACATGTATAGTTTGATCTATAAATTTGAGCAATAGAATTTAAGATTTGCATTTGAACTATAAACTTTAGGGAAATTATCTATGAAAAGCATGGGGAGATTCAAAATTATCATAAAGGATGTAAATTTTTAATTTTTATTGTGAAGAGCATTCTAATTGTCTTAACGATTATTTATTTGAAAAATAATATTTATAACCTTTATTTTTAAAATCTATTTTAAATAACTCTACAGATTCAAAACCTTAAATTAATTATCCGTTAATCCAACTTGTACGAAATTATATCAGTTCAGTTCTATTTAATTTATTTCAAATCAATTCATTATCATTTTGATGGAATATGATTTGATAAAATTCATTTTAATTTGGTAAATGCTTTTATTTTATTACTTTGATTCAATACATTTTCATTCAATTATGATCAATTAAGTTCAGTTTTTTTAAAAACAAATCAGTTCAAATGTATATGATCTGATAAAATTCATCTTCATTTAGTCATACTATTACCATACATTGATTTTGCACCAGTTTAGTTTAATATCTTTATTTAGTTCTGTCATCACCAAATAAAATGTGTGTTAAAACTAGTTTAAAATCTTAGGAGAAGGAAATATAAAACTAAATTTAAAAAATGATAATTAAAAAATAAAGGTTATATATGTCATTTTCTAAATTAATAATCATTTATAAAATCAAAATGGCATTTATAATAAATATTAAATATTTACGTCATTTTTGATAATTTCAAATTTTCGCACACTATTAATAGAAAATTTCCCAAAATTTTAACTAGTGTTCATGTCTATAATCATAATTCCAGTGTAACAGAACCATACTTATTCAGGCAACACATTTTGCTTCCTTGCCTATTGAGGCTTTTTGTAATTATTACTGATTCTGTGGTTTATACACTTTTCACAATCTTTAGCGTGGCTAAATTGTGCTTCATTCTTTGCTGAATTCATCACTAAATTTCTCCCCTTTTATGCATTATGATAAGTGTACACTCAAAATCATGGAATCAGTATTAATAGAATAGGCTCACTAGTTAGCCATTCTTTTATTCTTTTGAAAAGCTATGCAGCTTTTAAGAGCAATGCTCTATTTTTTGTAAACTATAACTGCCTCTGAGGATTTTTGTTTGGGGTGCCTAATTAATCCCCACCTATACTGGTTTAATTAAAAAAAAATCACGGTGTACTCTTTTGAATGATATATAGAACCTCATATAATGAAAGAATCTTATACAATGTTATGTTTTTTATTTAAATAATTGTGCATTTTAGATAACATAAACCTATTATGTGGTAGCCTATCTGCATTGAGGTTTAATAATGAGGTTTCTGTTGAGCCCATCGAAATCTATGTCGTGGTCAGTAAGGGCGTGTTTGGTTCGCAATCTTTTTGAGAGTCTGAATTTTGTTTTGGCATTTTGAGAGTTTGGGTTTTTGTTTGGGATTTTGAGAGTCTGGTTTTGCAAAATCCTTGTTTAGTTGGGTTGGATTTTGTGAGTATGAAACAAAATTTTTGATTGGTTTTTAGGATTTTGCAAGTCTGGATTTTGGAAAACTTGGTGAACCAAACAAGATTTTACAAAACTGGACTTGGATAGTTCAAATTTTGCAAAAACATTCCCAATCAAACACACCCTAAGGTTCCAACAGTAAAATTTATGTTGAGGTTGATGTCATTTCTATTGAAATTGGTTAGGTTTTAATGATGAGGTTTCAATTGAACCTATTGAGATTTCCACCGTGATCATTGGTCAATACTCAACCGTATAGTTTATGTTCAAGCTGATGAGATTGCGACGATAGAGTTTTTATTAAGACCGTTGAGATATTTGCTGAGACCACCAAGTTTTATATTGTGGGTTTGATAACTCTCGTACCTAAATTTTAGGCTTACTAGCACAAGATTTTCTATTAAGGCACTGTGCAGTTCAACTTATTGCACCACATTTCAGCACATCACAACACTGATCAGCACAGCACAGCACAACAGCACAGCACAGCACAGCACTGGTCAGCACAACACCTATTCAGCTCAACACATTTAACCTCTAAATGGACACTATTTTTATGTTTTGTAAAAATAATATTAATTAAGTGAACTTTTTAGTTCTTAATTAATAAATATTGTGTTTTTTCTTCAACTCAAATGAACACTATTCAACATTTTCAACACTATTCAGCACAAGATCAGCACAGCACAGCACTGATCAGCACAGCTCAGCACTCTTCAGCACAGCACAACACTTATCAGCACAGCTCAGCACCAAATAAGTTGAACTGGACAGGGCCTAAATTAAACATATTTGTTTTTTTAAAATTAAAGCCACCCTAAGGTGGGGGAGATTTTATTAGGCATCCCAAACCATCAAAATGCCATAAAATGACGATAGTTTACATCAGGTAATAATGGCAGACATAGGACAAAAGTCCTATAGCATGAGAATGCTACCAAAAAGAGCAAAAACCAATTTAGAGTTCTAGAGATCCTACTATACACTATACAACTCTACACCTGAAACCTATTAGGCAATTGCAAGGAAAAATCCAATGCGGTACCAAATGGAAGTTGAAAGTTACAAAAAAATAGGATGATCATCAAAAGAGTTGGTGAAAATGCTCCAAGCCTGGGGTTGTGAGGTGATCTGATCAATTCAGTCTACTGCTTGAACTTTGCTATGATCTGCGCATGAAACAAACCATCAGTAGTTTTTTGTTACTCACTCTAAGTGATGGTGTGCCAAGCCTATCAAGGTGCAGGGCACCTGTGATAGTATTTGGCAGCTTAGCCATTGTGTAATCTCTGGAGTTCTTAGAGGAGAAAGAAAATCTAGCAAGTCTGTCTGCAGAAGTATTGGACTGTCTATAGGTATGTAAAGTTGTGCATTTACTCTCATAAATCAGTGAGGCCAGGTTAAACAATGACCATGGAGCACAGTAAGGATCATGAGAGGCCCTAACAACAGATAACCAGTCAGATTCAATGCAAAAATGTTGATGCAACTCAGCTTCTAAATGACTGCCATGCTGTATTGCAAGCATTTCAGCATGTATAAGAGTTAGCTTGTGTGAATACTTTTCTTATCATAACCATTTGGCCTGAACTATTTCTAGCAACAATTCCCAAGCTAGCAAAGTGTAGATTATGCCAAGGGGCATCAACGTTTATCTTAAGTCCAGAAACAGGTGGGGACCATTTTAAGCATAGTATTTGGGGCTGGGGGGTCTTGTGTGGAGAGGCAAGAAACCCGGGGAAGAGAAATCAATATCAAAATGATGATCTGAGTATAAAGGCCTGGCACTATAAATATAGTATATCTCATCACTGACTGTTTTTCTAAGGTTCTGCACAATACATAAGATGTTATCAAATAACATAGAGTTTCTGGCTTTCCAAAGTGTCCAACATATAATACTGAGGACTATGCGAAACAGGGAGTTATGCAATTTGGTCTTTCCTTGAAATGACCAATAAAAGGATAGTCCATCCCACAAGTTTTGGAACTGAAAATCTTGGGTGCCAACCATGAAATAGAAATAAGACCATAGAGATTTTTCAAACTGCCACTCATTGAAAGCATGTTCTATGAAGTCATTATAATCACAAAATAAGCATTTTGAGGGGACACAGAATCTCATTCTCATAAGAACATCTGGAAAAGGTAAAAATGCATTTAAAAATTTCCATATAAATATGCTTATTTTCTTTTGTACTCTAGTATTCCATAGTTTTCTGAGAGATAAGAAAGTACCCTAGTTAGCTGCAACACCTCATAAGCAGATTTGAAAGTGAAAGCTCCCTGAGGATTTGGCATCCAGATTAATCTGCCATATCTATTATGATGGAGTATTGCAGCCTGTAAAAAAGCTAAAGTATCATCAGAAAAATATGAGATAATAGATGGAATAATCAAATGTTTATTCTCAACGAAATCTTGAACTAAGGTATTCAAGGGAATGTTGGTTAGATCTGGGTTGTTTAAATTGGCAAAGAAACCAAGTCCAGATAACTCCAGAAATTACACTGTCCATTCTCATGGATAACTCTAGTCAGAGATTCAACTTTAGAAGCAATGGCAGTGATTCTTTTCCAATTTGGAGAAGTTCTGTAGGATGGTGGCAGTGACCATAAAAATTGAGACCATAAGGTTTCACCCTGTTGGAACTCCACCATAATTTCAGTGAGCAAGTCTTGACAATGGTATGGATGGATCTAAGTCAAATTCCATTTCGATCATATGGAAAGCACAAGTCTTGCCATTTTTTCCATACTTTTTTTTGGGTTTCAGTGATGTCTCACCTTGGAAAAATAAAGACAAGAGCTTCTCTATTTTTTTATGACACCGACTGGGGCTTCATGACACTCCAAATGTGCTGTAGAATGGAGAAGATGCAAGACTTGATGAGAGTTATCTTTTCACCTGCAGACAGCCACTTGTTCTTCCAATTTGTTAATCATTTTCAATCCTCTGAACAAGTGGCTGGAAATAAGCAACAAGAGTTCTGCCAGTATAAATTGGTACTCCTAGGTAAGTGAAAGGGAAAGAGCCTTTCCTCATTCCTAGAATTTCAGCAATCTGGTTTGGTTTAAAGGCAGTAGCATGTTTACTCAAATAATATTCACACTTTTCAAAACTAATTTTCTGGCCAGTGGTTTGTTAAAAAATAACCAGAAAAGCTTTTAAGGACAGTTAGTGAATTTTTGCTAGCTTTCAAAAATATCATGGTATCATCTGCATAACTAAGGTGGGAGATGGGATTGGACCAGTCGGAATGTTGAAATGCTCAATTCTACCTATGCAATATACATAAGAAAGACTCCTAGAAAATGACTCTGAGAATAGATTAAACAAAAAGGGGGAGAGTGAGTCACCTTGCTTGATTCCCCTTGTGGACTTGAAAAATGCACAAGGTTTACCATTTACAAGAATTAAAAAATATGTTTGACTGAGATTTTTCATAATCCAGTAAACTACTTTACCATACATGCCAAAATTAAGTAAGATGTTTAAAAATTCATGATTAACCCTATAAAATGCTTCCTTAAAGTCTAACTTAATCATGCGATTTGGGTTCCTACTTTTCTTATCTAGAAATCTAGTCATTTCTTTCAGAAAAATAACATTATCAGATATATCTTTTCGTTTAAGAAATGCTGACTGTTGTGGGGAAATAAGTTTAGGCATCAGGGGTCTAATTCTTTCCATATGTAACTTGGAAAAGATCTTGTTGATTAAATTAGAAAGGCTTATAGGCCTAAAGTCATCAAAAGAAGTAACCACATCTTTTTTTGGGATTAATGTGATCTAAGTGGCAGTAATACCCACTAGGATTTGAGATTCACTCATGTGAAGTCTTGTACAACCTTCAAAAGACCATCTTTAATTATTTCCCAAGCTTTAGTGAAAAATTTAGAGGAATATCCATCAGGTTCAGGGCTACTGTTTTTATTTAGATTAAAAACATTTTTATGCAATTCCTCCATGCTTACATACCTGAGCAGTAGCTCATTATCTGTAACTATTATCAGTTTAGGGATTTGATTAAAGAAGTGGTGATAGAAATGACCATTCAAGTTATATGGAGGTTCAGACAGCAACTCAGAATAGTTAGAGAAATCTTCCTCTTCTATATGAGTTTAGTCATCCAACCAAATCCCATCAGAACTTTTGATATTTGTAATAATGAGAAAACTCCTTTTTTCCTTCACAGAATGGTGGAAGAATTGGGTGTTTTCATCACCATATTTAAGCCAATTAACTCTTGATTTTTGCTTCCAAAATTTCTATTTTTCTTTCAAAGCTTTGAGGTGCATAGTTCTGCATTTTTTGAGTTCAATAAGCTCATTGGTGGAGCCATTGTTGTCAAATATTATTTCCTGCACTCTAAGGGCTTCTGCAGCTGTTACTACATTAGACTCTATGTCATCAAAACTGAGTTTATTCCAACTCTTGATGGTGAATTTGAGTCCGAATAGTTTTAAATAAAATCCTAACATCCCAGTACAGTTCATAGGCTGATTCTATCCTGAGTAATTACTCCAATGAAATCATCTCTATTAAACCAAGCATTAATGAATCCAAATGGCCTGGGGGATAATGCTATATTACTATCCATAGAAAGCAGTAGTGGTGAGTGATCTAATGTGTATCTATTTAGCACTTGGATTGATGAAGATGGATAATTCATCAACCGTTGCTGAAAGCACAGTCCCCTATCTAATTTCTGAGTTGTGGGATTATGCAACCAATTATTTGACCAAGTAAATAGGTTCCCAACTGTGTTGATCTCACACATTGCATTAGTTGAAATAAAATGGTTGAAGTCTGCCATTGTTTTAGGCCTTGTATGTGAAGGTCCCCTATATTCTGTTGGAGATTTATTGTATTAAAATCTCCAATAAGAAAGGAGTCATCCAAGTTCCTATTAGCAAGTGCTTCCCACAACTCAGATCTGCATGGGACAAATCTGAGAGCATATATAAATGTACCCTCCATATTAGTGTTTATGTTTTTAAAAAAATTAAACCACTTTGGAAGTGGAGAGATTTTTATTGGCTCCCTAAACCATGAAACACCAAAAAATATTGGCAATAAGGTTCCTTCCAAGGAAGGTTACAAGAGGAGCATAAAGCTCTATGAAGCATATAGCTCCCAAAAGAATGATCTAGGATGGAGGTATGTACACTCCACTATACAAAAGAATGAGTTCTACTAAGATTCCAGGAAACCTATTAGTGAATTGCAAGCAAAACACAAAGCGGTACCCAGAAAGCTTAGTAAAAAATCTAAATTTTAAGGTTCTGCATTGAAGAGTATGTCTGGATCCATGTGAAAGCTGACAGTGTTGTAGAAGCTGTAATCCAGACCTTGCAAAAAATGTTAAAAACAACTATTCAGTAGCATCCATACTGGAGATCCTTATAGTGGGACAGTTGAGTTTATCAAGTAGGATCAAACCTTGTATTTTTTGAGGGCATTGATGGAAGGACAGCAGCCTGTCATTACCAGATGAGTTCCCCAGTTTTGCCAGTGCATCAGCCACCTGGTTAGCTTGTCTGAAGTTGTGGATAATTTTTGATGCTCCAAGGCTGTTAATAGAGCAGACAAGATGATATATAGTCCATGGGGCCTTGTTAGGGTCCTGAATAGCTTGCATTGCCATCATGCAGTATGTTTCAATTAGGAATGGATATTGGAGTGAAGTTCCAATCTCAAATCCTTTCTGAATTGCTAGGATCTCACCCTGCAAAGAAGTAACAGAAGAGCAGGATCCAGAGTATGCAGATATAAGAGTGCCATCAGAATCCCTAACTATCACACCAATACCAGTTATATTAGGAGGAAGCCAGGAGGCATCAACATTAATTTTGAAGCAACCAACTGGGGGGGACCATGTAATTGCAGAGATTTGAGGCTGGGGTGGTCTAGTATGGATAGGGAGGAAGCCCAGATTTGCAATGTCTATATCATATGGTGACCTAGTGTATATTGGCTTCACTGTAAAGATATTAAAAACATAGTCCTTGATAGATTGTTTCAAAGTATTAGGGTGAGGACTTATATTTTCAAAAAGATATGAGTTTCTTGCCTTCCAGATGTGCCAACAGATAATAGCAGGCATGATACAAAAAAGACTATTGTGAAGCTTAGATCTACCAATATAAGACCAGTAGTAAGATAACCTGTCCCACAAGGAATTGAAAATAGGGTCAGCAATACCAACAGTTTGGTGAAAAATGACCACATAGATACAGCCAAAGTACACTGGTTGAAACAATGTTCAACTGTGTCAAAAGTGTTGCAGAAAGGGCATTTGGAGGGGAGGTGAAAACCCATTTTACTCAAAACATCAGGAAAAGGTAAGAAAGTGTTAATAAGCTTCCACATAAAAACACTTATCTTTTTCTGAATTCTCATATTCCAGGCTTTGCTGATGGAGTTAGAAGTAACCCTTCTCATTCTGAGTGTATCGTAGGCAGATTTAAAGCTAAAATCTCCATTGAAGCCAGGCTTCCAAATTAATCTGGCTGCTCTTTCTGCAACAATATTTGATGTCTGCAATGTATGGAAAATGTCAGAAGGCAGTGAAATGAGGGAAGTGGAATATATACCTCTGTTGGATAGAAATTCCTGAACAGAACATGTGAGAGGTATGTTAGTGGCATCAGGAGCAATAGAATCTATCAGTGGACCCCTTCCAGTCCAATTAGAGGACCAGAAATTACATGCCCCATTGCCAATGAGAACTCTTGTATACTGTTCAGCACTGGAGTTGATCTGGAAAATTCTCTTGCAAACAAGGGATGTCTTATAGGAAGGTGGTAAATTCCAGATGAATTGAGACCAGAGAGATGTGTTAAGTTGAAACTTCCACCAGATTTTAATAGAGCAAGCCTTGACAATAGTCTGAATTGATCTGATTCCTAGGCCATTTTCAGCAACTGGATAGCAAAGGTCTCTCCACTTCCTCCAAACTTTCTTCGCTTTCAGTTCTGTTTCTCCCCAAAAGAAAAGGGACAGCAGCTTTTCAATTTTTCTGATCACTGCTATTGGAGGCTTCAGAACACTCCAGATGTGCTGAGGAATTGAATATATACAGGATTGAATCAGAGTGATCTTTCCATCTGTAGAAAGCCATTTGTTCTTCCAATTGTTCAACCTATTTTCAATTCTCTGTATAAGGGGCTGAAAATGAGAAAGTAGAACTCTACCAGAAAAAATAGGCACACCTAAATAAATAACAGGCATTTTCCCTTGTTTCATTCCCAGAGTATCTTTAACCTGTTTAATTTTGAAATTTGAAGCATATTTCCCAAGGTAAAAATCACTCTTATCAAAGTTAATCTTCTGACCAGTGGTCTGCTCAAAGATAACTAAAAAGGCCTTAATTTTTTTCAAATTTTGTTTTGATGCCTTTAAAAAGATAATTGTGTCATCAGCATAGCTCAAATGGGAAATTGGTTCAGGACCTCTGGGAATGTCATAGTATTCTAGTCTGCCTGTAGCAAAAACATAAGCAAGGCTCCTTGTAAAACACTCAGAAAAAATATTAAACAGAAATGGTGATAGAGGATCACCCTGTTTAATACCTCTAGAAGGCTTAAAGAAACCATTTGGTTTACCATTAATTAGCACAGAAAAATGGGCATCTCTCAGATTCTTCATGACACAGTGTACAAAACTACCATGAAAGCCAAAATGGAGTAAAATTGTATTAAGGTAGCTCCAGCATACTCTATCAAAGGCTTTCATCAGATCCAACTTAATAATGCAGTTAGGGGTCCTAACTTTCCTATCAAGAAATCTAACCAGCTCTTTAACATATAAAACATTATCAGAGATATCTCTAGACTTCATAAAGGCAGATTGATGAGGAGATATAATTTTATGCATGTATGGTTTCAGTCGCTCCATGAGTAGTTTGGAAAAATTTTTGTTAATACAATTAGACAAACTAATAGGCCTAAAGTCCTGGAAATTTGTAACTGTATCTTTTTTAGGGATTACGGTAATCCATGTGGATGAAATACCTACTGGAATTGAGGATGAACTCATAAAATCTTGCACAGCAAGAAGGAGATCACCCTTAATTATATCCCAACATTTTATGAAGAATTTAGAGGAAAAACCATCAGGACCTGGGCTACTGTTTTTGTTGAGACTAAAAACAGTAGATTTTAATTCTTCAAGTGTTACAGGTCTGATGAGTTGATTGTTATCCTCTGTGGAAATTAATGTAGGGATCTGGCTAATAAAATGGTCATGGAAAAGACCATTTAAAGGGCAGTGTGGTTCAGATAGGAGGTCTGTAAAAAAATTAATAGCCTCAGTTTCAATATCTGAAATATTGTCTAGCCAGATTCCATTGGAATTTTGTATCTTGGTGATACTCAATCCACATCTTTTTTCTTTAACTGAATGATGAAAATATTTTGAATTTTCATCCCCATCCTTAAGCCATTTCATTCTAGATTTTTGTTTCCAGAACTTAGTCTGCTCTTTGATGGCTCTCAGGTGTAAAGCTTTTAGTCTGTTTAACTTGATTTTTTCATTGGTTGAATTATCAAGGTCCACAACAATCTCTTGCAACCTCACAGGTTCAGCAGATTGGACAACATTATTATCAATGTTTCCAAAAACTAGCTTATTCCAGGTCTTGATTGTAAGCTTTAGCCTTCTCAGTTTTAAGAAAAAAACAATCATGCCTGTTTCAGTCAAAGGGAGATTCCAGTCATTTTTAACCAATGGAAGGAAATCATCCTTATTGAACCAAGCATCTATGAACCTAAAGGATCTAGGTGAGGAAAGTATTTTACTACCTATAGAAAGCAGTAAAGGTGAGTGGTCTGAGGTATCTCTGTTGAGTACTTGGATTGAAGAGGAGGGAAAAGTCTGAAATCAAGTATGGGAGGCCAGTCCTCTATCAAGCTTTTCTGTAGTAGGAATTAGCCAATTGTTGGACCATGTAAAGACATTGCCAACTGAGTTAATTTCTAACAGAGCTTTTGTAGCAATGAACTGGTTAAAATCAGCCATGCTTTTGGGACTGGGGTGAGATGGACCTCTGTACTCAGAGGATGATTTTATGGTATTAAAATCTCCAAAGAGAAAGGTTTTTTCAAGATCCAAGGCAGAGAGAGCATCCCATAGAAACGGTCTTCCAGGAATGGTTCTCAATGCATATACAAAAATTCCAGTCATTGATTCATTTAACCTAGTGCTAAATATATCAATAGAAAGAAATTGCAGGTGATCTTGTTTTATTGAAATTTGCAGATGTCCATTCCACATAATCCAAATTTTTCCACTTTGTGAACAAAATGAATTGGAAAAGTGTAATTTCCTTCTGAATGTATCACATTTATGATTCCTATGCCATGGTTCCATCAGACATAGGAATTCAATCTTGTGTTGGTGAATAAGGTCAGCTAATCTGTCCATAGAGGTTCTCGTCCCTCTTATATTCCAGACTAAGAACCTACTGTTTAGAGTTGTTGTATTCATTAAAAACTATTTTTAGAACTCCTTGATCTGGTTAAAACCTTGTTAGGAGAAGGTATTTTTTGTGCTTTTTTAGGAGTAAATTTCCTATTAAATTGAGTGAAAAAATTTGCAATGACTGATTTATCTGAAACAGACTTTCCAGTATGCAAATGTGATTCAGTCAAAGAAATAGGGTGATTGGAAGAGGTTACTTGATCTGAGGAGTCATTGTTATTATCATCTTGAGATGATTCAGTTGAGATTGCATACTCAGACTCATTATCAACCATTTTTGTTGTTTCTGATAGTAAGGGAAGAAATCTATTCCCTTTTGTACCCTGAGACATTGCAGCTTTGGGGTTAGGTGAAATTGTAAAATCAAAAGGACTGGAAAACTTACCTGTGCCTACTTGCATATCATCAGTAGCATATAGGAGGGATTTTTTTGGGGAAAGGTTGAAAGCAGAAATAGATGGAGGGCCGGTTTTTTTCTGGGAAGAAGAGGCTGGATTTAAAGTATTGTCCTTGGGAGGAGAGGTAGAGGAAACTGTTATGGGAGAGCTAATGGTTGGCATATGAGATGGACCAGTGGAGATAGATGATTTTTTCCTACTTTGGTTGGTTTTCCACTGAGGCCTCAAAGAAAGGGTGTCTGGTATTTTAGCTTCCAGATCTTTTTGGGTGGTAGTGAGTCCTGAAGGACCAGGGACATCTATGTTGGGGGTTGGTTTGTTGACAAATGAAGGTTGAGCAGTAGCTTGTTGGGAGATTGGAGGGCTATCCTGTATAGGTAGTGTCTTCCTAGTTGCATCACCATCATGAATTGAAACTTTAGTCTCAGTATTGATCTTTGGAGCTTTAGGCCTGAGAGTTTGTCTGAATTCAGGGTGCAACCTGCCACATAGCTCATCTTCATGGCCAATCATACTACAGTGGTGGCAGTATTTTGGGAGATCATCATATTCAACAGCATATCTAGCAACAGTTTCCCCTTCTATGCCAAGCTTAATAGTATTCTTGAGCTTCTTTTTTAAGTCTAGTTCTACACAGATTTTCACAGTAGAAGGCCTAGTAATACCAGCAGTTGCAAGATCCATCTTGATGTAAGTTCCTAACTGATCTCCCATAGCTTTAATCAAAGTAGAGTTGAAATAGTAGAAAGGAACTTTGTGTATGCTCACCCAAACTGGTACAATCGAAGACTCAGCTTCTGGGGAGAAATCAAGCGTCCATTTAAGGACCTTCATCTGCGCTCCAGCAAAGACCCAATATCCTCGCATCCAGCAGCGTTGATAATCTTCAGGATCGTCAAATCGGATTAGAATATGCCTGAAGTCGATGGAGCCTATCTGAAATTTTCCGTTGAAGTCGGCTTTGTTGAAAGCTTCATAGAGACTACCCATTGTTGCTTTTCCACGCGCGAATTTACCAATAAGAGCATTGGTAATGGCTGGCTAATGTATCTGCTTGTTATCTGGTTACAATGACTGCCGGCTCACCACGATGTTGGGTAATCGGCGTAATTTCTGGATTACAGGGCAAAGTAGAGGTAAGGGGAGGGGGTCTATTTGATAGGACTTGAGAAAAACTTCTCATTGAAGTTGCTCCACCGCGAGGATGCGGTGGCGCTGCCATTGCAGCGGTGAAATTGTAGTCGTTATCTGTCCGTTACTGGTGGAGATGCCACTGATAACAGTTAGAAAAGGGGGAAAAGTGGTTTTTTAACACTGTTCAGGTGAGGAGAGAGAAAGTGATTTTTCTAGAGAGAAGGGAGAGCTATTTCGTATCATTAATGTTTAAATAAGCTCTAAATACATCCAGAGCTAAAAATTTCAAGTGATCTTTCAAAAGAGTTACTTGGATAGACTCATTCAACATAAGTCATGTCTTTCCACTATGTGCTGTTAAAAAGTGAGAGAAATGTAACTTTCTCCTAAATTTATCACATTTTTTGAGCCTTATGTCATGGTTCAATAAGGCATAAGATTTCAATTTTGTGATGTGTAACAAGATCTGTTAGTCTAGTAATTGAGGTTTTCATTCCTCTAATATTCCAGACAAATATTCTGATTTTTTTTGTTGTGCTAATCATTGGGAACTAGGTTTGGTGCTTTTTGATCTGGTGAACACTAAATTTGGAGAGGGGATTTTCTGTGGTTTTTTGGGGGTGAACTTCTTATTGATTTGAGTAAAAAAACTGGAAAGTTTAGACTTCTCAATAAGGGGAACTAAAGAGTTATCTGGTTTACCAGTTTCTGAAGTCAAAACATTAAGAGTTATTGGGGGGGGAGGGTGTATCTGAAAGGAGGTTGTCATCTTGAGATGATTCAGAAACCATTTCATTATCTGAGTCATCAGCATCATCATGAATTGTTGCATCCATCAGTGGCAGAGAACCTGTTACCTTTATCACCATATGAAAAGGAAGGTTTATTAGGAGAAAAAGATAAATCACCAAGGGTGGAATATATACCTGTACCTATTAGGATATCATCAGCAGCTGACACCAATGCTGTAACATGAGCACTAGTGACTGAGTTGATCAGTTCCTCATCAGTAGCCACTAGAGGAGTTTTGCTGCAAGTGGTAATTGGGACTTGAACTTTTGGAGGGGATTGGCAACTGGTAGCTGGTGCTGGAATTTTTGGAGGGGATTGGTTAGGTGTAATGATTCTTGTTTGGTGTTTGTCGTTGGCTTTTGGGACTAGCTGTTTGTGATTCTGGGGCTTCAATGGTGAGGAAGGAGGGACCATGGTTTTGGATGCTTCCCTGTCTTTGGTTGATGAGGTAAGACCAGATGGACCACATTCTTGAACCAGAATGACCTCATCAGAACCTACCACTGTGATGACTTCATCTGTAAGAACCATAGCAGCCTTGTCCTTTTCTTTAACAACTTTGTCTGACTAGGGAGTAGGCTTAATCTTCTGCCTTAATTCAGGATAGAGGGAAAGGTAATTGTTGTCATCATGACCTAGCACACTGCAGTGACTACAATATTTGGGGACCTCTTCATACTCAATATGATATTTTGCAATAGTTCCATCATCAATGCCAAGTCTAATTGAGGTCTGCATTTTTTTCCTCAAGTCTACTTCTACACAGAATTTGATAGCTGAGGGCCTAGTTAGTGTCGATGTAGCTGCGTCCATTTCAATTAATGTACATATCTGCTTACCAATGGACTCTTATCATTGTAGAATTGTGGAAGTAGAACGGTACCTTAGGGATAGTAAGCCAGATTGGAATGACCGAGAATTCTGCGTCGGGGGAGAAGTCGGCAGTCCACTTAAACACTTTCATCTGAGAGCTACCGAGGATCTAGTAGCCCTTAATCCAACAAAGTTGGTAATCCTCTGCTTCTTCAAAGCGAATGAGGATATGTCGATAATCCACCGATCCAATTTGGTATTTCTCTTTTAGGCCGACAGATATAAAAGCATCATGGAGACGTTCTGTAGAGGGTTTGCCGCGGGCAAACTTTCCGATAAGGGCATTACTCTAGTGGGAAGCCAAAGTTTCGGCTTGGTCTCTGGTGCTATACAAGCAATCTCGCTGCGGTACTGCGTAATTAGGGAAATTTCGGGGTTTGATGGAAGAATTGAGGTGAGAGGTGGGCGATTGGATAGAATTTGGGCAAAGGATTTATTTTTGGTGTTGCCGCCGCGGATCGGTGGTGGTCTCGCCATGGGCGCCACCATTAAAATGGTCGTTTTCAATCCGTTGGCGGCGGTTCAGTTGTCAGAACGGGTATTTATGTCACTGTTTGGGTGGTGAAATAATAGAAGTGATATCGGACTACTAGATAGTGGGAGGAGCATCAATTTTTAGAGAGAGAAAGGCTTGAACTGAATAGAATTCTGTGGAAAACTGTGAAATGTAAGAGATTTTGTAAATAGAACTTTATCATTTTCAATTGAAAAGTACAACTAATCTTTTACTATGTATATATTAAATAGTAGGAAATTGTGACATAAATATAATTAAAATATACTTAGGGTGTTGATGCCGCCCGTTATCAGCCAGGAACGCCACCATAGTTTATAAGTTACAACAATAAGGGCCTGTTTAATACACTTGAACTGAACTGAACTGATCTGAGCTGAACTGAACTAAAAATACTGAACTGAACTGAACAGAAATGAAAAATACTGAACCGAATTGAAAAATACTGAACTGAACTGAAAAATACATTTGATTCTTTTATATAACATATATTTATATTTAAAATTCTTATTAAAAAACAAGCCATTGAAGTATATTGAATTGAACTTAATTAAACAAAACTGAATTGAAGAAACAAATCATTACATCAACATTAGCTAAATATCATCAAATTTATATTTCGTTGCCAATTGGCAACAAATAATTGGGGCCTGGTTAACAGTTTCATAGGAATCCAAACTCCCATCTTTACATCTATCTGGAGTAGACTATCACACTATCTGTCTAGACCTGGCTTAACTCCCATACATTCTGTCCTAATTCACAATATCCCTCTTTTTACTTGTTGGTGTTTATGGAAAGTAAAAAATAGATACATCTTTGACTCCATTCCCCTGGTACCAACAAATATCTTTCATGACATTAGGACAATGGTCTATGATTCTTTTGCTTCTTTCCCTTTCTATATTCATCTGAGCACTGACATGGAACTATCATCAAATGGATATTTTCCCGTATGGTTGAAACCTCCAAAGCCAAACATAGAAAAAATCACTTGGTCTAAACCTATAACT
This sequence comes from Sherardia arvensis, assembly GCA_948330725.1. Lineage (NCBI taxonomy): Eukaryota > Viridiplantae > Streptophyta > Magnoliopsida > Gentianales > Rubiaceae > Sherardia > Sherardia arvensis. The sequence continues at coordinate 20,926,864 of OX415237.1, read as the reverse complement.
AGAATTAAGATCAATGTTGATGCCTCTTGAAAAACCTTAGGACAGGAAACAGGACTTGGTATAATTTCTAGAGATCATCTTGGCAATTTTGTAGGTGCTACTACTGTCTTTACTCACTCTCAGTCTCCTTTACACTCTGAGTTACTGGCTATAGGCCTTGCCCTGTCAATTGCACCATCTCTACACAGTCCTTCAATTATAGAATCTGACTGCTTGCATGCCATTAAAATTATAAAAAATCCTGAGCTTGCACCCTGGACATTGTATAACTTAGTTTCTGATATTCATGAGGATGCAAAAAATTTTAATATTCAGTACACTCCTAGAGAGGGAAACACAGTGGCAGACTCCTTGGCAAAACATTGTGTTCAGACTAAAGTTTCTAATCACTTGAGAAAACTCCTTTAGACCAGTTGAATTCATCTTCAATTCTCTTCCCCATTTTTTTAGCTAGCACTGATATGTGGTTAAAGATCCTGGTACTTCTGTCCTCCCAAACATGGTAGAGTGTGGCAACTAGACAAAACAGTTTATGGACCTGACCTGTTCTGCACCATATCAATAATCTTCTCCTCAGTGCCCTCAGTGAACCAACTGTCTTCAGCCCCAGAGATAACAAAATTTCTCTGCAGAAAGTGCATTTGGCAAATAGGTGTTGGGCAGTCTCCTCCTCCAAGCCACATAGGCAGCATTTTGGTTGCTGCTGTAATATTTTGAATTTCTGAAACCTATCTACTGTGGCTAATTTCCCCTTTAACATCAGCCATAGGAAAAACCTGTGCTTTGGGAGTAGCTTGGTGTGCCAAACCAGCTTAGCCCAGTTATCCTCCCTTTCTGCCCCCTTCATGATGTTGTATGCAGCAGTAATGGAGAAACCTCCATCCTTTCTTGTACAGAGCTGCAACCTGCCAATCATTGTGTTTTTCAGCCTCACAAGTAACTTCCATATCCAACTATGCCCCTCTGAAGCTCTATATGTATTTAAAGGTTTTTCTTTTAGATAGAATGCCTGGAGCCATCTTATCCAAAGGATGTCCTTTTTCTGTTGAATATCCCACACATGTTTGCATAAGGATGCCAGATTCCACAGTGAAGGATCTTTTATACCCATGCCACCAAATTTTTTCCCAGTGCAAATAGAGCTCCATGCTGCTGGTGTGAAATACCTGCTGTTTGGATGTTTCCCCCATAAAAAGGCTCTGCACATCTTTTCCACTTCATCATGGATCTCCTCAGGAAGCTTCAGAACACTGGACCAGTAGCTTGTTAAGCTTAAGTAGCAAAGTGTTGATCACATGTACATTTCCTGCATGAGACATATGTCTGTTTCTCCAGCCAGCAATCTTTGCTCTAATCTTATCCAGCAAATTCTCCAATAGGTCCTAAAATCCATATTCTCTATATTCTTTTGTATAGGGCCTATGTGCCTATTTTTTACAAAGCATTACTAATGCTTTGGGAGTTTACATCCGTACAACAATTGTCTGTTCTCGGGACATTTGGTGTATAATGCTTTGTATGTTTTTTATCGGTTTGTTATGCCCAATAAAATATCTCCCATTTCATAGTGGTTTTGCTAAAAAAAATCAAATTTATATTTCATCATATTCCTAGAAGTTAAACATAATTGAACTGAAGTATACTGAACTGAATTTTATTGAACTGAATTATACTGAACTAAATTGATACAACCAAATTGTGCTATATTTTTTCAAGTCAAATTTATTAGCACCAAACTTATCAAATCGAATCTAGCTTGATAAACAGAAATTGAACTAAACCAAACTTAATTAAGTTGAACTTACAAAAATATGCATTGATACAATTAAATTAGAAATTTTTTATCAAATCATATTTTATCAATTTTAAACTGAATTGAACTGAATCATACTGAGCTAAACTTAATTGAAGAAAACGATCAATGCATTGATATAACTAAATGAGGTTTTATTTTATCAAGAATGGAAAATAGAATTGAATTGAACTTCACTGAACTGAATTGGACTACACTTAACTGAAATGAACCAAGTTGAACCACAATTAACTAAAATTAACTAAATTAAACTACACTTAACTGAAATGAAATGGATTTTCAATATGAACTTAAAATTATTAAATTATATTTTCATCGAACTGAATTGAAGAAAACCATCAATGCATTGATATAACTAAATGAGGTTGTATTTTATCAAGAATAGAAAACTGAACTGAATTGAACTAAAATAAACTGAATTGGACTACAATTAACTGAAATGAACCAGGTTGAACCATACTTAACTAAAATGAACTGAATTGAACTACACATAACTGAAATGAACTAAAATTTCAATATGAACTTAAAATCATTAAATTATATTTTCATTGAACTGAATTGAATTTAGTTAAATGATTAACATTTAATTTGTTTAAATTTTTAAAATGTATAACGCACTGAACTGAAAAATACTGAACTAAACTGAAAAATATTGAACTGAACTAGATTGAAAAATACTGAACTGAACCGAAAAATATTCAGATAAGTTGTACTAAATAGACCCTAAATGACAATACATGTTGTGTTTCACATATTAACCTCGTTGTCGTCGTGCGTATACATATTATGGAAGTTTGCGGCATATTTCATATACAATATTCTTTCTATGTATCATATTATTTTTATAAACATGAAATATTGAATTAAACGTCCTTCTTCTTTCTATGTATTATATTATTTTTATAAACATGGAATATTAAATAGCGTCATTCTATGTATTAAACTTTAAAATATTATCTTCCCGCTTTGTTCTTACACACCAGTAACCTAAGAAATGAATCCTTCCGCTTTCGCTTTAAATCTTGCACCAACTTTTATATACACACCGATTCTACGCTGAAACAGGAAGAGCGAATTTTCATGGTGCAAGGGAATAATCAGATTTTATGGGTCATGGAAACGGTAGAGATGGGGAGGCGGCGGCCATGCATAGCCCGTTGCCGTTATCTAGACGAGCAATGATGGCACTGGTGCGGATTGACGAGTTTGAATGGTATGCAGTTAATAGTAATTATGTATGTAAAATAGATAGAGAGGTGTGACAGACCTTTATATTTATAGTACCCTAATATTTAGATCACCTGGGGCTGTATAGAGCGTGATTATAACTCTTATGGTAATTACATTTGTATTGCATAATTAGAGGAAACATATTCCTTATATTAAATTTGGAATATACATAAACTATATTTAGGCTAAGTCGGTGGATCTGTAGACCCACCTTCCATGTATATCAAACCCAAAACCTTTCGGCCCTTGAGTCGGGTCCGAATGAAGCCCACCTGTGCGAACCTTGTACTTATCAGTAGCGCTAAGGTAGATGTTTAATATCCGAGATTTCTTCTCTGGGATGCTCTTCGAGGCCTTTACTAGAGGGGTAAAGTTGGAACAAGCCCGGGGAGTTGATCTCGGTGGGTTAAGTCGGGGCATCCACTCGGGTTGAACTTATTCGAATATCTAGGCCCTGTCCAGTTCAACTTATTGCAGTACATTTCAGCACAACACAACACTGGTCAGCACAGCACAACACTCATCAGCACAGCACATCACTCATCAACACAACATTTTTTAGCTCAACGTATGTAAGCTCTAAGGGCCTGTTTAGTACAACTTATCTGAATATTTTTCAATTCAGTTCAGTTCAGTATTTTTCAGTTCAGTTCAGCATTTTTCAGTTCAGTATTTTTCAGTTCAGTTCAGTATTTTTCAGTTCAGTTCAGTTGAATATGTTTCAGTTCAGTGCATTGTACTTTAAAAAAAATTAAAAAAAATTAAATGTTAATAATTCAACACAATTCAATCCAGCTTAGAGAAAATATAATTTATTTCAATTCAGTTCAACGAAAATCTAATTTAATGATTTTAAATTCATATTGAAAATCTAGTTAATTTCAGTTATATGTAGTTCAATTCAGTTCATTTTAGTTAATTATGGTTCAGCTCGGTTCATTTCAGTTAAGTGTAGTCCAATTCAATTCAGTCGGTTCAGCTCAGTTCAATTCAGTTCAGTGTAGTTCAATTTAGTTCTATTTTCTATTCTTGATAAAATACAAGCTCATTTAATTATATCAATGCATTGATCATTTTCTTCAATTTAGTTCAATGAAACTATAATTTATATAAATTAAGTTCATATGGAAAATCGAGTTCATTTCAGTTAAGTGTAGTTCAATTCAGTTCATTTTAGTTAAGTGTGGCTCAACTCGGTTCATTTCAGTTAAGTGCAGTCCAATTCAGTTCACTCAGTTCGGTTCAATTCAGTTCAGTGTAGTTCAATTCAGTTCTGTTTTATATTCTTGATAAAATACAACCTCATTTAGTTATATCAATGCATTGATCATTTTCTTCAATTATGTTCAATTAAGTTTAGTTCAGTATGATTCAGTTCAATTAAGTTTAATTGGATTGGTCCAATTAAGTTTAGTTTAGTATGATTCAATTCAATTCAGTTCAAGTCAGTTTAGAATTGATGAAATATGATTTGATAAACATTTTCTAATTAAATTGTATCAATGCATACTTTTGTAAGTTCAATTTAATTAAGTTTGGTGCATATAAAATTTGACTTGATAGAATATAGCACAATTTGGCAATATCAATTCAGTTCAATAAAGTTCAGTTCAGTATACTTCAGTTCAATAAAGTTCAGTTCAGTATATTTCAGTTCAACTATGTTTAACTTCTAGGATAATGATGAAATATAAATTTGATGGAGTTTAGCTAATGTCGATGTAGTGATTTGTTTCTTCAATTCAATTAAGTTCAATTCAATATACTTCAATGGTTTGTTTTTAATAAGAATTTTGAATATACATATATGTTATATAAAAGAATCAAATGTATTTTTCAGTTCAGTTCAGTTCAGTATTTTTCAGTTCAGTTCAGTATTTTTCAGTTTAGTTTAATTCAGTTCAGTTCAGTATTTTTCAGTTCAGTTCAATTCAGTATTTTTCAGTTCAGTTCAGGCATATTAAACAGGCTCTAAATGGGCACTATTTTTATGCAAAGTCTCTAGAAAGTCCAACTTTCCTAAGTGTTATGGAACTACCACTATATATTTAAGTTCAAGTGATACTATTTTGTGTTAAAACATTGATAGTATCAAAGTGAACATACAGTAAAACATGTTTTAATGCAAAATATTCATGAATTTACATTAAAACATTAATAAAATTTAAATAACAAATTTTACAGTTCAAATTAAAAGATACACTGTATAAGTTAAAACATATAAAGACTCTTATGGAAAGTTAAGAAAGTTGGACTTTCAGGAGACTTTCTCCTATTTTTATGTTTTGTAAAAATAATATTATTTAAGTAAATTTTTTAGTTTGTAAGTAATAAACATTGTGGTTTTTCTTCAACTCAAATGAACACAATTCAATACTTTCACCACTATTCAGCATAAGATCAGCACAACACAGCACTGATTAGCACAGCTCAGCACTCATAGCACAACACAACACTGATCAGCACCAAATAAGTTGAACATGACAGAGCCCTAGATTCTTTAAACTTATTGAGATCACTTCAAATATGTTTCACATTGTTTCACCAAAAACAAAATTTTCTAGACAATTAATCGCTCATTAATGCATTTAAATGTAATTTATAATTAATTAGTTAATGTCTTGATTTCAGAAAATCATTTCTGAAAATAAAACATTTATCAAATTAAAGTATTAAACATCCAAATGACATTTAAGGTGGGGAATACAATATGCCAACAATTAATCAATCATTAATCGTATAATCAATTCTATGATCTCATTTTCTGAAACTAAAATGTAAAGGTTTTTGTGAATTTGAAATTTAATGAAAATGTAGGGGGACTTTTACGAATTCGAAATATTTGTAGGCTTCTAATCGCCAAGCAGCTCTGCCTTACCGCCAAGCAGCAGCTGCCCGACAGATCCAATCGCCGGGTCTAGGCATATCCTATTCCCATCTTTTCGAATTCTTCGACGGTTTGGCTTTCTTTCCCGGGCATCGGCCCACAAGAAACCATAACCATGGTGGTCGGAACCACAAACCAAACCAATTCTATTTGTTCTGGTTCTAACAACCCACCCGTGCCAGACTTTCTTGTCAATTCGGCATTCCCAAAACATCCAAAGTTTCATCGGAATCTATGGTGTTTCACCAGAAAACAAGTTTGAAAAGAGATTTTTTAAAATATCAAACCCAATTTGATTTTCCAATTTCAAAGTCTTGGATCCTAATAAAAATTCAATTCCACATCTCCATAAATCATATATCCAGTTGAAATAATCCAATCTATACAAATTTAGATTTCAAACCATCAACTCTTGATTAAAGGGTATGTCTATATTAATAAAACTAAATTTCATCTTATGAAATTATAAGGAGTCAATCTTTAGAAACCAATCCTTTCGAATTTCTAGTGAATAGAAAATAATTTTTTCTCAAGAAAAACACTTTGATTATTCTTAAAACTATATAAAATAAGTTTCTTTGAAAAGAATAAATTTTCATTTTGTTTTTCTCAACGTATGCACGAATTTACCATACAATTAATCTTACTAATAATATCAAAATTATGGCATGTGTATCTTCAAAAACAAAATATTACATAATGATTCACAAAATCAAAAACATGATTTTCAACATCACATGCAATCCATGTGTATCACCAAAAATACATGAATATCACATATGCTCTAATACCAACGTCAGTGTTCTCTAATACTATATAACTCGGATAATGATATATATAATGCATAAATTGACATACCGAATTGTCGAATCCTCAATATATGTGAAAAAGTGTTACACCAACCGAACTCAATCTTTAGTCGCATTATTGTACTTTTACTCAATCTCTAGCATTATTGTACTTTTACTGTTATTTAGATGAACCTGCCAATGATTATTTTTAAGTAATGAGAAGTACGGACTTAATGTTAAATTCATCATCATGAATTCGTAACGTCAAATGTTACAAGTCTATATTCAATTACCTATTAATAATTTTCGCCTTTGAATCGACAAAGATTGATTGAAAGTGGAAAATGTCGAGGATGAAGAATCGCAACCTAGAAATGTAAGAGGGTCCCTCGAAGTCATTGCTGCCACCACACCTCCTCTATCCGCCACTACACAGACCTCAGCGAGGTGGCGGTGGCGGAGGACATCTACACGCTCTACGACATGCACACAGAGGCCCTCACCGGAGAAGAAAGCCTCAAAGTTGGTCCGACTGCTTACGCTTTCTGGCATCTAAAAGAGTCTAAATTTAATTAAAATAAAATATCATTCATTAATGATATTTTAGTAAATTTTGAAGAATTGGGATTTGCAGACCTTACCCAAATCTTATCACATTAGCACTTTTATAAATCTCACATCTCCTTATTTTATTTATTTCATTAAGGTCACAATAGTTTGATTATGTTGAAATTCGGCTAAGAGTAAGAGTATGCTCTGTAAAACATATTTTTTTACTGAAATGAAATTTAACTAAATTAAACTGAACTATAATAAAATGAATATGTTGAAACCGATAGTCGTGTTGTTAAATTAAACTGTATTTTATTAAATTATATTTATTTAAAACTAAACTGAGATAAAAATATTAAACTGAAAGTTCTGATAAATTGTTAAAAAAAGATACGCTAAAAATAATTTAATCATGCAAATCATATTTTTCAATACATTAATTTTTACTTGATTTTACTTCATGCAGTTTAGAAAAGAAATGTAGTTCAACAATATATAGTATGTAAAGAACATGGCCATAATATGTAATTGGTAAAATTAGATTTGTTGAATAAAAGTGTATAATGTAATTTGTAAAATTGGATTCCCATATTGATATTGAAAATGCGTTTAGATCTCATTTAATAATTTACGAAACTAAAAAATCCACCTAGATTCTGTACGTTGTTATGCCCATTTAGTAAAAAAAGTTCAAATGTTTTTGCTTTTAAAATGACTAATTCTAGGTCTAATCTTATCTTAACTAATTGGAGACGTCTAATCAGGTAAAAAATGTATTGCAAATTGTAAACTCAAAGGGTTAGAAAAGTTGACGTACAGCCAAAGAAAAGTCCGAAAAGAGATCAAGGTTCACGTGAGGGTATAGCAGTAGAAGTGGAAGTTTAGGGAAGAATCATTTGCTTTGATGGCTTAAACACGATGGACGGCATTCATAGCAATTAGCATATGATTTTGGGGATTCCAACCATAACTTTACACTTGTAAATTAACCAAATTGGGAAGTAGGGACAACAATTGCAAATATGGATTCTAAATTATAATCCCGTGAGGCTAAAATCAGATACGTCTCAACTAGATGTTGTGCTAGACTACTTCGTCATACGACCAGTTTCGGAAATTGAGGGTTTGCGCAGACCACATTTTAGAGAACTCGCCACGTTGCTCATACTGCCATATTTGGTTTCTTTTTTTTTAACATCACATTTTTGTTTTTTCTAAAATTTATTATGATGATGGTAATATTTTTACTTTGTTTTGTTTTATTATTATTTCCTCCGTGCAATTCCCTCATCGCAAGATTAAACTTGCAAAAATTAAAATTGTAATGTGATTCAGTGGCAATGATTGATCTTTATTTTATATATTGTTTTTGAAATAAAGGATTTCAGTACTCATAATATAAAAATTATTATAAATACTACGATCTAAACGATAGCTACCTCGTGTAAATCATGCAACATGATCTGATCAACATTTAACATCACAAATTCCATAAAGGTATTCAAAAGATTCCTAATTTCACACTTAACCCTTTATTTCCCATGGGAAGAACACTAGAATGGATGAGTCAGATATCACATTCACCTGCCTTATATTCATCCTTCGAGCAGTCTTGATAGTTTTCCAACACGTTTCCGCCTCCGCTTGTAGAGGAGTGATGCATGTTAAAAAGTCGGAGCCTCTGATATCATGAAACCCATTCCATATTCTATTCCTGATCTTCCATGCCCCCAACCATGTGAAAGGCTGGTCTGAAAGATCCATCAAAAGTGATTCTACTGTATCACGTAAGCCTGTCTTGCTTCATCTTCATTCCTATCCTGCTCGGCCAGCTGTTCCGTTTGCTGTCTTCATTGTGCTTGGGTCTCCTCTGGTTCTAAACATTTCTTGAGAGTTTTATTTCTATCCTTGTCATATCCCAGAACTTCCTCACATCTTATAAGACCCCATGAATTTACAAAGTCAATCAGGAAAATGAGACATGGAAAGAGATCCTCCCAAAATATCAAATTGAATATAAACAAAGTCTATCATAGGATCTCTTGGTCATTTTATGAGAAGAGCCACATGGAGTTCCCAAACCAATTTTTTTAAATATTATCATGGAATGTGTAGGAACGGTTTCATACAAGGTCTTAGAGACTGGAAATTTCTCTTGGAGAGCTTTAGGCGTAACAAACGAATAATACAAGGTTCCAACATGCATTTTAGCAGCAATGGAATCAATCCAGTCACTGCGTGTAAAGATGGGGTTTCAAGTTAAGCATGGTGGATGTCACAAACGTTTGCTTGATCCCCGCTGAGCTCATGAATTGACTTGCAAAACAGACCCCAGAGTGGTCGAGGGTAAACACTCTGATACTTATCAGTTACGGCTTTAAGAAGCAATAAGTACAAGAATGTAGTATGAATGGCCTGTTTAAAGAGGCGTACCAAGCTTTGTATTTTACAATACCCTAGTCCTGAGACCGATTAAATGAATGTAATTCTAGTACATTTGTAATGCATATAGTGAGAATAATTGTATTCCTGTAATTAGAAGAAGTGTATTCCATATATTTGACTCAGATTTAGGCTAGGTTAGTGGATTCTCAAGCCCACCTTCAACGTATATTGAGCCCAAGCCTGTTGACCCATATGGAAGGTCCAATGAAGCGCACATGCACGAGCCATGGACTTATCAGTAGCTCCAAGATAGACATTTGATACACGAGATCTCTACTTGAGGGAGCCTGCTTCGGGGCTCCAACTCGGTGGGAAAATTTGTGACGAATTCGAGGGGAGAATTCGAGGAACTTTCTTGGGTTGACCACTCGGGTTGACTCTTCGATGTCACATATTCAAATATCTAGCTTTACATTATTCCATCTTCCATCGTGACACGTGGATGGCTGAGTTTAAATTCAATTCCAATCTAATAAACCGGAAAACACGCGTCGACTATTTATATGGCATGATGGCGGTTTATTCCCATTTCCCACTTGCTTGCGTTGCTGCACATATCGAGATAATTAACAACTTAAATGCCTTTTAATTTTGGGTTATACATCCCAAAAATGTTCTTTTCATACTCACTTTGCTCTTCTCATAATTGCAGACGCTCAACTTTAAATTTCTTCTCTTTGCCTAGAAACCCCAAATTCAGACCCGAAAATCAGTATGTACTTAAATCCTTTTCTTTTGATTAAGTCAGATTCTTTTCTTTTCTTGCATATTATCTCCCCCTCCACTTAGCCATCATGTCTAGTTAAAGCTCCGAATCTGAGGCCCAAAATTATTCCGCTCATGATGACGGAGGGGATGAGTACATAAGGTTGGAAAAAACTGATGATGTGTGAGTAGTCGCCAGGCGGCTATTGCCGCCGGCAAACATGAAACTGTTCCTATGCCCCCGAGGGAAATAAGGATATTGAGATTGTAAATGCGGTTCTACTGCTGAATTCATTTAGCATTAATGATATAAACCTATATACGAGGCCCCTGCGAGCTGTTCATCAACGAGTGAGAAGAAGCTGTCTGATCTGATGGTGTCTCGGGACACATAGCCTCGTTAGAATAAGAAGATCTCTGATGCCGTAGAAGGACCAGATGAGGTTCCGGTGGAAGTAAGGGTAGGGTGAGAGAGGGCCCAAAAATTTGTGAAAGACGGTAGGGTATGCTGATGGGTGGACACTCGGGACCTTGTATCCTATAGTCCTCTAGCAGGGGAGTTGTCTTCGAGAGGATGCTGGTGCAGGGCCTTACCTTTCCTTTTACTCCTTTATTTTCAGAGTTCTTAAAATATTATAAATTCACCCTGGGCAGTGTCACTCAAACGTAGTAGTGGCAATTATGGGTTTAATTGTGTGGTGTAGGAAGAAGTCCAAAGAGCCAAGATTAAATGTTTTTTGTCGCTTATGTACGACATTAGTGGCTCCCACTGGAGTAACAGTGACACCTCGGGTGGGGGGGGGGGGGGGGGGGAAGAAGGGTGAAGCCTTCCGACTTTGCCAATAATAGCGATACCTGGTCCAAGATTCAGTTGATTTTTGACCTGACTCAAATATAAGGACTGAGAGGAAGGCTGAAGTCGACGTTCCCGCCGAGTTGGTTGCAACTGTTACTGAGCTATTCGATGAGGAAATCAAGTTCCAGAAGGGCGGATGGTTGAGAGAACCACCAGAAAAGGTGGTTATGGCCCGTTGAGGTGTATAGTTATTTAGAAGGGGTCCCGAATAGGACCCTCGAGAACTACAGCTTTTTGAAAGCTGAGTATTTCGAGGAAACAAAGGTGTGTGAAGATGTCATCTAGTATGAGGCGAAATTAACTAATAGAGAGCATCCCGAAGAGGCCACGAAGGATGCTCTCGCTAGACAGGCTTCCCAAAGGGAGAAACCCCGAGCTTGGAACCTCTCATCCTCTCGAGACGTGTTAGAGGCCTCGAGAGAAAAAGTGTTAGATGCTCCCTTGTGCCGTGCCATCAAGGTGCCATTCAGAAGGCTGATCAAGAAGGTAAAATGTCGATACCACATAGCTCGAACCTACTTCCATCGAGCCGGTGTAACTTGACCCTTTGGAAAAGAATAACGAGGAAACCCCTTCTGTGAAGCCAACATGGGCTACATGGGAATCTCTCTCCTTGGCAAGTGGAGTGTAGGAACATCTTTGAGGGGATTCTATTTCCCTCTTAGAAAAGGAAGCTTTCGATGAGGGTAGCTGTCCTTGCATATTTAGTGTAACGAGTGTATATTTTAATATTTGTTTTGTCTTGACTTGGTCTAAATTTCTTTTTCAACCATACAATGTCTTCATCAATACCAACTAGTGCTCCAACCTCGGGGGAAGCCGAGACACTCAAAATTTGACTTGTGAAGAAGATGCAGATGAAGAAGCAAGATGCTCTTTTTGCCGAGCAGCAGAAGGAGAGAGCCTCAGGAGGGGACTAGTCAACAGCGGGAAATGAGCCCCTAAGCCCCATGAGAAAGAGAAGAAGCCTAGAGCCCTAGAGGAATTTGACTAGCTACCTCCAGGTTCCACCCGAGAATATCCAAATTCTGAGCATTTTGATAATTTCCCACCTGAAATCTGATATTTGTTCATTCTGCTTTATTTTTGGTTTGCAATGCTGTCTACTGCCTGTCCTAATAGGACTAAAGGCTTTTCATTCACAGTTATTGACAAAGATGATAGGGGTGATGTGTGAAGCTGCGACCCATTTGATGGTCTTGTATGGATCCACTGTAAATCCGCATGCTCGCTGCATCAAGTTGGACAGTGTAATCGATGAGAATAAGGCCCTTTGGACCGAAGTTGACGTGCTCATGGCTCAAGTGGCTGAGCTTTCTAAGCTTAGGGAGTCTCCTTTAGATGCTAGTTGCTTGGAATCCAAAAATACAAAGCTGAAGAGCGATCTTGAGGTTATGGTAGAAGCAAAAATGGGGGCAAAGTCCAAACTTTGAGGGGAGTAGGTGGTTGTTGGAAGTCAAGCCTGAAGATTGAAGAGCCGACTTATCAGTTAAACCAAAATTGTAGTACAGTGAAGCAGCTAAGTTCCTTGACAAACTTATCGAACAACTTCTTTCTTATAAGGTTAGAACCCACCTAAGTCCAACAGCAAGAGTCTGAGAGAATTGATTCAGGGTCCCTACTAACATGGCTAATAAAGAGGAGGGTATAACTTCGAAGCAGGTTTTCGAGAAAGAGGCATATGAGTTGGATCTGATGAGGAAATGACTTGATGTTGCTGGGAATCAAGTAAATCCCTAGAGCCTCTCTGCCATTCTTCGAAGGATATTTAGAATATTCCTTTGTAATTCTTATTTTATCCCATAATAATTAGTGTATTAACTATGATTTATTTTGAACCATATTCAGTAGAATACTCCTGACAATGGATATCCTCATATCACCAAGCCCTTTGAACTCAAACTTCATCTTTGTCATCAAGAAATCGATCTTGCTTTTTAAAGAGTTAAAGCGCAAATTAGAATGGTGGAAAGAGGATTCTTTGTTGGTAATATCGGCACAACACTCTTTCGCTAGATTACCAGACCTTACAACGTAGCAATGACTATTATTCAGGCGAGTATGATCATCTCATCGAATTAAATTAGTTTTTCTCTGCAGAAATTCAACAACCAAGGAAAGAGAGACACGATCACTTTCATCGATCTAACACTGCCGAGGTAGCAAGGGATGAGCTCGAAACAAAATGGGATATAAAGGCTTAGCTGTTGATTTCAGAGATATAAATAACCGCAACGAGATTAATGAAGATCTTATGGTGATGACTTTATTGACACTCTTCTGGATAGGGAGTTCGAGCAATTCGAAGAGGTGTATGTTCACTTCGGGTCCATTCGGCGTTGTATACAACATACTTTGAAGTGCAAGGCAACTGTGATGGAGGTGGGAGAGGCCGAGAAGGTTTATAATACCCTTCTTCAGAAATATGACAAGTTGGTAGAGGATTATAAACAAGTAAACTTGCAGAATGAAGAGAATGGGTTGAGGATCACACGGCTTAGGGATCAAGGGATTCAAACAGCTCAAAAGCTCAACCTTGCAAAATAATAGCTGAAAGCAGAAAAAAAGCAATGTGATGTTTATGCTCTTCATATCCATGAGTTATCTAGCCAAGGTTTGTTCTCAAATCCACATCAGGCTCTGTTTTGGGGCCACTTCCTGAGAGGTCTCATGGTGAATCTTCTTCGATCCCTAGGTCTCGACAAGGGATAAACTCTACTCCCCGATGAGAAAATAATGGAGCCAATCGAGAACGATCTCATTCGACCAATTCTAGGGGTCGAAGTGGTGTTCTTGATACTCAGTATACATGGCTCAACCAATAGGATACTAGGATCCTGCTTGACCGAATCATGCTTGCCTCCTGTTCAAGGCTATCTATGGTCTTAAGCAAGAACCTAGCGCATGGTTTAATCGGTTCAGTGCTTTTTATTGGCAGTCAATCAGATCCTTCTCTGTTTGTGCTCACTTGGGACACTATTAATCTCTACGTTCTCATCTATGTTGATGATATCATTCTCACTGAAAATATTAGTGTCGTCATTAGCCAATTCATTTCTCGGGTTGATCGTGAGTTTTATCAGTCAAAGATCTTGTCCATTTCAGTTACTTTCTTGATTTGGAGGTTACCCCTACCTCTACTTGTCTATTTTTGGGCTTGGTCAAGTATGTTAGGGATATTCTTCAACGTGCTGGAATGTTGGATGCTTCTCCGGTCTCTACACTATTACTTCCTTTATCTAGCTACATAGCAGTACTAGTGGGCCATTTCACAAACCTAAGCTGCATCAGTCGCTTGGGCTATTCAGTATTTTTACCATTACTCGACCTGATTTGTCCTTTGCAGTCAATTCAGTGAGCCAGTATCTTCAAGACTCACTGGGTGATCACTTTGTTGCTGTTAGTCGGATACTCGATTATGTTCGTGGTACACATTACCGTGGACTGAATTTTGCGGCTGATGGTGTTTCAAAGGTCCTTGAATACTCAGATGATGACATGACGTGCTGCTTGGAGACACGTCTTCTACTTTTGGTTATGCTGTCTTTCTTGGTGGGAAGTTGGTTTTATGGAGTGTGAAGAAGCAACTTACAGTCTCTCGCTCAAGCTCGAAATCTGAGTATCGAGCTCTTGCGAACACAACTTTAGAGGTTGTTTGGTTGTTACATATTCTTCTGGATCTTCATTACCCACTGCAGGGCTCGCTGTGCTCCTTTGTGACAATAATAGTGCTATCTTTCTTGCTGAGAACCTTGCTACTCACAAGAGAGCCAATCATATTGATATTGATGACCGATATGTGCGGGAGTTGGTAGCTGCTGGAAAATTTTGTTTTGGTCATGTCTCCACTGCGTTCCATGTTGAGGATGGTTTTACTAAGGGGCTCAAGCGTGCATTGTTTGACTTCTTCCGATCCAAGTTTCGGGTTTTTCGGTCAGTTCGACGTTTCGCTTGAAGGGATGTGACAATAGAGGTCTTAGATGAAAATTAAATTAGTCTTTTGTATTTTGCATATATGTACCTAGGGTTTAATTATTAGGTGCATGGCCTTGCTTGTACTATATATAGCTGTGTAAATTCTAATGCAAATCAATTTGGGAAATTCCCTTTGCATATAATATTTTTCATTTTTAATAAAATTATTTTATTTAAATTTAGTTTTGATCTAATTAATTTCAGCTCAATTTACTTTAGTTAAGTTCTGTTATTTAATGAAATATGATTTGATTAAATTTGACCTAACTTAGTTTTAATATTTATATCCTCAATTCGTTACTTTTTTTTACTTCAAGTATTTTGTTCAATATATATTAATTTAGGAGGAAAAGAAAAGTATTATCTGCTCCATAAATTAAAGGGATTATAAAGCATTTGAAAACACATAAGGTTGGAAGAGCTTAGTGAGGCTCAAAGAGAGGATCAAACCTGAACTGAGTAGTTGTATCAGACCTGATGGTACCTTCAACACCAGAGCTGCTTATGATCTGTTTAAGGGGGTGAAGCAAAAGGAAGCAATCTCAAAGCTCATCTAGAAGACTGGCTTGCTACCAAAACATTCTTTTTTCCTCTGGATGTTGTGTAAGAGGAGGCTCTCAACTGTGGATAGGCTGCAATCTAAAGGGATGCTGAAAAATCAAAGTAACTTATGTTACTTATGTGGGAGGACCACTGAAACTGTTGCCCATTTGTTCATTCACTGCCCCTACTCAGTGGAGGTGCATGGCACTCAGAAAGTGAAGACATGAGGGAATCTAAGAGAAATGAAGAAGCTGCTTAGATGTTTAGCTAGCGGATCAAGGAGGAAACAGTTATATGCTTTGGTAAGTAATCTATACCACTTGTGGTTGGAAAGAAATAGGCGTATATTCCAACACAGATCTTTTACTGCTGTGGAATTATGCACTAGAATAGATGCTGATCATGGAACTAGTTAGGCTTTCTTTTGTCTCACTAGTTAGCTTGGTTTTCTATTTTGTAATGACTGGGAGTGAAGGCCAAATACTGTACTTGTCTTTTGATTTTTAATGCAATTATTTTCCATCAAAAAAATACATAAGGGCAAGTTAAAAATCTAAAAATAGAATCAGCCAAATTGAGGTGTAATTTTGTGGTTAATTTTAAAAATATTTTAATAATTATAGTTAGAGATTTTTTTAAAAAAAATTAAAGCCACCCTAAGGTGAGGGATATTTTATAAGGCATCCCAAGCCATCAAAATGCCATAAAAATGGCTAGTGTTTACATCAACAAGGATGACAAAATGGGGACCAGAGGTCCTATAGCATAAGAATGCTATCAAAAATGGGTTACAACTATGCCTAACCCTAAAGCTCCTACTGTAGACTAAACAACTCTCTTCCTGAAACCTTTTAGAGAATTGCAATGCAAAACCCAAGGTGGTACCAAGAGAAAGTTGTGAGTAAAAAAAGACTAGATAGCTGTTAAATGAGGTGTGCTGCTCATAGTGATCCAAGTCTTGGGTGAGAGGTGCATCAGTCTGGGAATTTCTTGAACTGTGGCATCTGCACATGTAACAAGTAGTCAGTAGCATCTGTTAACCACTCTTATTGATGGTGTGCCAATTCTATCAAGGTGCTGGGCACCAGTGATTGAGTTTGGCAGCTCTAGCAAAGTATAATCAGTGGAGGTCTTAGCCAAGTAAGCAAACTTAGCAAGTCTGTCAGAAGAGGTATTAGCCTCTCTATATGCATGCAAGATTAAGTTGTCAGAATCATGTATCTCAGATGCCAAATTGAATAATGTCCATGGAGCCTATATGGATCATTAGAGGCTCTAACAGCATTAAGATAGTCAGATTCTATACAAAAGCTCATTTATAACTCAGATCCCAAAATGGAGGCATGATGAATTGCCAGCAATTCAGAGTGTAAGGGGGAGTCAGCCCGGGTAAAAACTGTTAAGATTTTGACAACATTGCCTGAAATGTCTCTAGCAATAAGACCCATACCAGCAAAGTGAGGTTGATGCCATGAGGCATCAACATTTATCTTAATGCCTGAGGCTGGGGGGTTCCATTTTAAACTAAGAAATTGGACTTGGGGAGGCCTTGTGTGTACAGGTAAGAAACCAGGAGTGGAAAGGTCTCTGTCAAAGGGATTATCAGAAATTAATGGCCTTGCACAATGTATGTGATAAATCTCTTCTGTAATTGTTTTTCTCAAGGCTTGTTCAGTGCAAGAGATGTTATCAAAAACTTTTGAGTTTGTGGCTTTCCAGAGTGGCCAACATATAATGCTAGGAACTGTATGAAACAGGGAATTATGTAACTTGGTTTTACCATGAAAAGACCAATAGAAAGAAAGCCTATCCCATAGGTTTTGGAACTGGAAATCATGTGTACCAACCATATAGTGGAAGCATGACCATAGAGATTTAGCCAAGTAGAAATCATTAAAAGCATACTCTAAGAAGTCATTGTTATCACAAAATAAGAATTTAGATGGAATACAGAATCCCATTCTCATAAGAATATCAGGAAAAGACAGAAAAGAGTTGACCAGTTTCCACATAAATATGCTTATTTTGTTTTGCACTCTGATGTTCCAAATATGTCTGAGTGAAAAGAAGGTACCTCTGGTTGTTGTAGCACCTCATATTAGATTTAAATGAAAAAGTTCCTTGAGCAGAAGCCATCCAAATCAGTCTGTCAGGCCTCTGGTGGAGGGATGCTGTCTGTAAAAAGGCTATAGCCTCATCAGAAAAATATGTAAGTATAGAGGGAATCATCAAGCATCTGTTGATGATAAATACTTGGACTGAGGTATTCATACGAATGTTGGTAAGATCTGGGTTATATAAATTGGTGAAGGATCCAAGTCATGACCAATTAGAACTCCAGAAATTACACTGTCCATTCCCACGGATAACTCTAGTCAAATATTTAGCTTTAGGTGTTATAGCAGTGATTCTCTTCCAATTGGGGGAAGTTCTGTAAGATGGTGGTAGAGACCACAGAAATTGAGACCATAGAGTTTCCCCCAATTGGAACTTCCACCAGAGTTTCAATGAACAAGTTCTTACAATGGTATGAATTGACCTAAGTCCAATTCCATTCTGATCATATGCGAAACACAGATCTTGCCATTTTTTCAAGACTTTTTTAGGTTACATGGAGGTCTACCCCCATAAAAATAAAGACAGGAGCTTCTCTATTTTTTTAACAACACTGATAACGGGTTTCATTACACTCCATATATGTTGTGGTATAGAAAAGATACAGGACTTGATAAGAGTAATTTTACCATCTGCAGAGAGCCACTTGTTTTTCCAATTGGTTAGTCTATTCTCTATTCTCTGAACAAGTGGCTGGAAGTAAGCAACTAGGGTCCTACCAGTATAAATAGGTACTCCGAAGTAAGTAAAGGGGAAAGATCCTTTTCTCATGCCCAAAGATTCAGAAATCTGATTTAATTTATAAGTAGTGGCATGTTTACTCACATAATATTCACTCTTTTCGAAACTAATTTTCTGGCCAGTAGTTTGTTAAAAAATGATCAGAAAAGCTTTAAGTACTGAGAGTGAATTTTTACTGGCATTTAAAAAGATAATAGTATCATCAGCATAACTGAGATGAGAGATAGGGGTTGGACCACTAGGGATGTTAAAATGATCTATTCTGCCTGTGCTATAAACATATGAGAGACTCCTAGAAAATGATTCAGAAAATAGATTGAACAAAAATGGGGAGAGTGGATCTCCTTGTTTGATACCTCTAGTATATTTGAAAAATCCACAAGGTTTACCATTAACTAAAATCTAAAACTATGCTTGACTGAGATTTTTCATAATCCAGTGAACTGTTTTACCATGCATACCAAATTGAAGTAAAATGCTGTTTAAAAAAGCATGATTGACTCTATCAAAAGCCTTTTTCAAATCTAGTTTTATCATGCAGTTTGGGTTCCTACTTTTTCTATCAAGAAATCTAGTCATTTCTTTCAGGAAAATGACATTATCGGATATGTCTTTTCCTTTTAAAAATGAAGACAGTTGTGGAGATATCAATTTAGGCATTAGAGGCCTAATTCTTTCCACTAACAGCTTGGAAAAAATCTTGTTGAAGAAATTAGAGAGGTATAGGCCTAAAATCATCAAAAGAAGATACCACATTTTTTTAGGGATTAATGTGATCCAAGTGGCAGTGATGCCCACAGGGATTTGAGATTCACTCATAAAGTCTTGTACAACCTTTAAAAGATCCTCTTTGATTACATCCCATGCCTTAGTGAAGAATTTAGAGGAAAAACCATCCGGTCCAGGGTTACTGTTTTTATTTAAGTTAAAAACAGTGGCATGGATCTCCTCCATACTAACAGGCCTGAGCAGTTGCTCATTATCTGTAGCCGTAATTAATTTAGGGATCTGGTTTAAGAAATGATGATAGAAATAACCATTTAAATTATTTGGAGGTTCAGATAATAGGTCAGAATAATAAGAGATGAATTTTCTTTCAATCTGGTAATTACCTTCTAAGCAAATCCCATCAGAGCTTTTTATCTTAGTGATGTTGAGAAAGCTCCTTTTTTCCTTCACTGATTGATGGAAAAAATTAGTGTTTTCATCCCCATCCTTGAGCCATTTTATTTTGGACTTTTATTTCCAGAATTTATTTTTTTATTTTAAAGCTCTGAGATGTAAAGTCCTACACTTTTTGAGTTCAATTAGCTCATTAGGTGAGCCATTGTTATCAAAAATTATTTCCTGGAGTCTAAGGGCCTCAGCAGCTGTGACTACATTAGACTCAATGTTACCAAAGCAGAGTCTGCTCCAACTCTTGATGGCAATTTTGAGTCTGCGTAGTTTTAAAATAAATTCTAACATCCATGTGCTATTCATAGGTAGGTTCCAGTCCTCAGCAATGACTGCCAAGAAATCTTCCCAATTAAACCAGGCATTGAAAAATCTAAATGGCCTGGGGGTGATGCTATATTACTGTCTATGGAAAGCAGTAAAGGTGAGTGATCTGATGAGTCTCTATTTAACACTTGGATTGAAGAAGATGGGAACTTCATCATTCAGTGATGAGAGCAGAGTCCCGTATCTAATTTCTGAATTGTGGGATTGTGCAACCAGTTATTTGACCAAGTGAAAATATTCCCAACAGTGTTAATCTCACACATGGCATTGGTTGAAATAAAATGATTGAAATTTTCCATAGTTTTAGGCCTTGGATGTGAAGGTCCCTTATATTCCAATGGGGATTTTATTATTAAAATCCCCAACAAGAAAGGAGTCATCCAAGTTCCTATTAGCCTAGGCTTCCCATAACTCAGTTCTACCTGGAACTGTTCTGAGTGCATATACAAATATACCCTCCGTACCAGTATTCAGGTGGAGACTAAAAATATTTACAGCCAAAAATTGCAAGTGAGCTTGCAATAGAGTTATTTGGATTGGATCATTCCACATGACCCAAATCTTTCCACTCCGGGCTGTTAAATGGTGTGAGAAGTGTAACCTTCTCTTAAATTTTTCACATTTCCGAATCTTATGCCATGGTTCAATAAGGCATAAGATTTCAATTCTGTGATGGGTAACCAGGTCAGTTAATCTGTCCGTTGAGGTTTTCATGCCTCTAATGTTCCAGACTAGGGATTTGATTTTTTTGGTTGTACTAATCATTGGGAACTAAGCTTGGAGCTCCTTGATCTGGTGAACACTATATTGGGAGAGGGAATTTTTTGTGATTTCAGTGGGGTAAACTTCTTGTTGAGTTGAGTAAAGAAACTGGGAGTTTTAGATTTCTCAATAGGTGGGATATCAGGTTGCCCAATTTCTGAAATTAATATATCAAGAGTTGGAGCAAGGGATGGTGGATCATGTAAAAGATTATCATCCTGGGATGATTCAGATACCATTTCATTATCTGAATCATCTAGATCATCTTGAGCAGTGACATCCAACAATGGTAGAAACCTGTTATCCTTAATACCACATGAAGAAGAAATTTTGTTAGGGGAAATTGTGAATTCAGTAGGGGGAGCATTTTTACCTGTGCCAACAAGGAGGTCATCAACTGGTTGATTCAGTGAGGGAACATGAGCACAGGTGACTGAATTGATGAGCTCTTTATCAGTGAGTAAAGGAGATACCATAACACCATTGGTGTCAGTGACATGTTTAGAGAGTGGGGATTTTTGAGAGGAGGGTTTATTAGTTGGGGATTTGGTGAGGATCTGTGGGGAAGAATGTCTATTGTTCAGAAGCTTCAAAATGGGGGAAGGGGGGGCAAGTGGAGTAGCTGCTTCCCTGTCTTTGGTTGATGGAGTAAGTCCTGATGTTCCACAATTATGGGTGGTGTCATCTGATTCAGTGACTATGATGACTTCATCTGTAGTCATAGCAGCTTTCTGCTTCAGGGGAACAGGAAGGGGGCCTTTGTAGGGACTTTTGGCTCTTTCCCTAGGGTTTGGTTGGAGTTTTTGGCTGGGGGAGGATTAGGCCTAGTTTTTTGTCTTAGTTCAGGGTGGAGGGAGAGGCAATTGTTATTATCGTGACCTAATATAATACAGTGGTTGCAGTATTTTGGGACCTCTTCATACTCAATTGAGTATTTGGAAATATTTCCATCATCAATACCCAGCCTAATGGAGGTCTGCAACTTTTTCCTCAAATCTATCTCCACACAGAGTTTGATGGTTGAAGGTTTGGTGAGGGTCGATGTCGCAGCATCCATTTTGATAAAGGAGCCTATCTGATTACCAATAGAATCGATCATTGTTGAATTGTGGAAATAGAATGGTACCTTATGCATTGTAAGCCAGACAGGAACTACTGAAGATTCAGCTTCAGGGCAAAAGTCCACTGTCCATTTGAACACTTTCATCTGGGATCCACCTAGAATCTAGTAACCTTGGATCCAGCACCGGCGGTAGTCCTCAGCATCATCGAATCGTATAAGTATGTGCCTGTAATCCACTGACCCGATTTGGTATTTGCCAGAGAACCCGATAGATTTGAAGGCATCATGGAGGCGTTCCATCGAGGGCTTGCCACGGGCAAACTTCCCAATTAGGGCATTGCTGTAATGGGAGGCGAGAGTCTCCGTCTAATCTCTTGTAACTATGTAGGCAATTTCGCCGCGGTATTGGGTAATTGGGGTAATCTCAGGATTTGACGGAAGTGTAGAGGTGAGAGGAGGGGCACGCTTGGTTAAGATTTAGCCGAAGGATTTTTCTTGGGTGTTTCCGCCGCGGATCGGCGGTGGTGTCGCCATGGGTGCCACTATCAGAGTGACCGTTTTCTATCCGTTGGCGATGGCGTAGAAGTCAGAACGGTAATAAATGCAACTGTTGGGGTGGTGAAATAATTGTGGGATGTCGGAAAACTAGAGAGAAGCGGGAGCATAAGTTGTAGAGAGAGAAGCGATTTTTTGATAATAGTTAGAGATTTAATGATACGTGACTACATTTCTTTAATCTATTATATATCTCCCTCAAATTTCTCTGAAATATTTTTCATGTTTTCCTCTAGGGATGACTTTTACTCAGATCATGAAATAAATCATCCATCTTATTAAAGTCCCTTGTTAAAACTAATTGATTCTTAATAAATTAGGGAAAATTTCTATTAAGCGCATGAGAAGATTCAAAATTATCATGAAGGACATAATTATTTAATATTTATTATGGAAGACATTCTGATTGTTTGAATGACTATTTGCTTGAAAAATGACATTTATAACCTTTACTTTTAAAATGTATATTAAATAACTTTTAAAAATTTCAAAACCTTGAATTGAGGATCCGTTTTTCCAACTTTTATGAAATTTTATCATTTTCGTTTTATTTAATTTATCGTTTTGGTCAATGCTTCTACTTTTTACTTTGATTCAATACATTTCAATTCAGTTCAGTTCAATTATGATCAATTAGGTTTGTTTTTTCCTTAATTCTATTCAAATGTATAGGATCTAATAAAATTCTTTTTGATTTAGTCATACTATTACTATACATTGATTTTGTACAGTTCAAGTTTATCTTACACAACCTATATTCAAAAAGAGTCTTTCTCTCTCTACGTGAATGCTCTCACCTCTCTCCTCCCCCTTTCTCCCTTTCTCCGACACAATACAACGTTAATGAATACATTTCTGACTGTTATACCACAACCCCACCACTAAAGGATAGATACAACGGCCACCTCGACGGCGCCCATGGCGGAGCCACCGCCTCCCCGCGGTGGCAGCGCTGCCGGTGGCAAAAGTTTCATTCAAGCATTCACAAATAGAACCCCTCCACTCACTGCTACCCTTCCCTCAAATCCAGGCATCTCTCCGATAACCCAGCACAGAGGCGAAATAGCTTATATTGTGACTCGCCCACAAGCAGAAACCCTTCAATCCCACTACAAAAATGCCTTAATTGGCAAGTTCTCAAGAGGCAAACCGTCAATGGATCGTCTTCACGAAGCTTTCCAGTCGATGGGCTTTAAAGGGAAGTACTAGATTGGGGCAATCGACTAGAGGCATATACTGATTCTATTGAGGAGCTACAAGACAATCAAAGATGCTTGATGAAAGGGAATTGTATTTTTGCTGGATCTCAAATGAAAGTGCTCAAATGGACCATCGACTTTTCGCCTGAAACAGAATCTTCCATCTTTCCAGTCTAGGTCCCCATACATAAGGTACCGTTCTTCTTTTTTCAACTCAGCATTGATCCAGTCTATGGGCGATCAAATATGCACCTTTATTAAGATGGACTCGGCACGGTGGCCCTCACCAGACCGAATGTTGTCAAAATCTGCGTAGAGGTGGACCTGAGGAAAAATCTAATATCGACCATTAAGCTTGGAATTGAAGGTGAAAATATCCTCTGATATCCGGTTGAATATGAGGATCTTCCTCTATGCTGTGGAAATTGCTGTATGATGGGCCACTGTGATGATAACTTTACCATCCTGCATCCATAACTTATACAAAAGATTAAGCCCTCCCTTAACACCATCCCCAAGCCTAGCATACCTCATAGGGTCTCTGTGCCAGAAGAAGAGCGAAAAAAGCAGCAGAACACTGTAATGTGGATGATGACCCGCTACTAATGGAGGCCCTGCTTGTTGTATCAAATGACCCTTGTACTGTAGTTGAGCAACAACCCATTAAGGAATCATATAACGTGGATGCTGGTCCTTCTGGGGTCACACCAAAGGAGAAACAAGCAACTCTCATGGTACAAAATCAGAAAATATGGACCAAGGCCAAGAAGAGGAGCCACCTCCAACAACCTACCCCTCTCCTTTTCAGCTCATCACCTAAACCACTCACTCCATCATCTGAACACAACAGCCCCTCTATCACTCACCTAGCCCCATACTACCTTCTACTGATCATGAGCTTCTCAGAAGAATTGTAACCCACACTCATAAGTCATGCTATACAAAGGATGACCTTCTAATAGGCACTGGTAAACCCCCGAACCTATTTCATCCTTTTCCCCTAACAAAAAAACTGCCCTTTCTTTTGATCATATCAGGAACAGGTTCTCAATACATGGGCACCTCAACCAAAATGAAGAAGATGGAGAGGACAATCCAGTCTCTAACCAGGAATGTGAATCCTCAGAAGATGATAACCTGTTGGACTCAGGTCAGGTACTCACTAATCCTAATGATCTGAGTGTACAAGATGACAACCATGATAATCCAGTTTTGGAAAAATCTGAATTGTTTAACTTTTTTACTCAGATTAACAAAAAGTTTACACAAAAAAAGAGTGCCAAAAAACCATCTCCCAACTTAGTTTTGACTAGATCAAGAAGCACTAAACACCACTTTTAATGATTAATACAACTCTTAAAATTAAGTGTCTTGTCTGGAACATAAGAGGGATGAGGACCTCTATAGATAGACCTCTTCATCATAGGTATCTCCATCCCATCTACACCTAGTTGCTTTAGGTTCATAAATGCATGGTTCTGTAGGGATGAATTCTTGGATATCATTTCCAATGATTGGAATCTCCCAGTGAACAAATCTGGTATGCTAGGATTTTTCATGAAACTGAAAAGGCTCAAGCTAACCATAAAATCATAGAACAAATCATCATTTGGCAACATTGATAACAATGTTACTCAGGCTACCGAAAACCTCAGGTTGCAGGAAATGGTTTTTTACTTAGACAATTCAACTCATGAATTGGTTAAACTCAAACAACTTAATGCAATGCACCTAAGAGCCGTAAAAGAATAAAATAAATTCTGAAAACAGAAATCTAGAGTTATTGGCTCAAAGAGGGTGATGATAACACAAAGTTCTTCATAACAATGTGAAAGCAAAGAGATATGGTCTTAGTATCACTAAGATAAAAAACTCCCAAGGGATATGGCTCGAGAACATGACTGAAATAGAATCAGAAGTAGTGTGATACTCTTCTGATCTGTTGACAAAACCTCCAAACCTTTTGAATGGAGAATGTTATAGTCATTTTCTAAAAAAAATCCCCAAAATAATCACTGATGCTGATAATCTTGATTTAATCAGACCAGTAGACATGGAAGAGTTTAAGGCTACTATTTTTAATCTCATTAAAAACAGTAGCCCGGGCCCTCGTGGGTACTCTTCAATTTTGTTTACAAAAGTCTGGGAAATAATAAAATTTGACATGCTTAGTGTAGTGCAAGATTTTATGAGTCATAATGATATTCCAGTGGGCATTTCTGCCACCTGGATAACATTAATTCCCAAGAAAGATGTAATATCATCATTTGATGACTTTAGGCCTATAAGTGTTTCCAATTTTATAAACAATTTTTTTTTTCTAAACTTATGATGGGAAGACTTAAACCATACATCCCTAAAATTATATCTCCCCAACAATCTGCTTTTATGCAAAAGAGGGATATTGCTGATAACATTATTTATCTTAAGGAAATGATCAAATTCCTTGACAAAAAATGTAGAAACCCCAATTGTATGTTTAAACTTGATTTGAGAAAAGCTTTGACATGGTGAATTAGGGATTTTTAAATAGCATTTTATTACAGTTTGGCATTCATGGAAAATTTGTGCACTGTATCATGAAAAACCTTAAAAATGCAAATTTTTCTGTTTTGATAAATGGAAAGCCAAATGGTTTTTTTTAAACCAACAAGGGGAATTAAACAGGGTGATCCCCTTTCCCCTTTTCTTTTCAACATTTTTTTGGAGGCATTTACTAGGGGATTGTCTTATATGCTATCTTATGGTATGTTGCAATATTTTGATCTTCCTGCAGGTCCTGCACCTATCTCACACCTGAGTTACGCAGATGATACCATCATATTTCTGAAATCCTCAAAGTCCAACCTTGTCATGTTAAATTCTTTCCCTGTGACTTTTGAGCAAACCACAGGTCAGAAGATAAATTTTGACAAAAGTGACTACTTTCTGGGTAAGCATGCCACTGCTGGTAAGATTAAAATGGTTGATGAGGTCTTACACATGAAATAGGCTCTTTTCCATTTAAATACCTAGGAGTACCAATTTTTAGAGGGAGAGTACTTACTGAATATTTTTTGCCTCTTATTCAATGATTGGACAATAAAACTTCCAATTGAAAAAATATCTGGTTATCTCCTGGGGGTAGAATTACTTTGATTAAATCATTTTTATTTTCTATTCCTCGGCATGTTTGGGCTGTCATGAAACCCCCTGTTTGTGTGATTAGAAGAATTGAAAAAATTCTATCTAGATTCTTTTGGGGAGGGACATGCCTAAAACCCAAAAAGTTTTGGAAGAAATGGGCTGACCTTTGCTACCCTGTTGAAAAAAATGGAATAGGGCTTAGATCCATACAGTCTATTGTTAATGCATGCTCCCTTAAATTATGGTGGGAATTTCAATTGGGGGATACACTATGGGCTAATATTTTATGGAATCTTCCAAGATCATATAGAAATTCCCCTAATTGGAAAAGAATTATGGAAGTTGATGCAATAGCTCAGAAACTCACAAGAGTTATACATGTTCAGGGTACAAGCAGTTTCTGGCACTCTAGTTGGACACCTTATGGTGCCATCTCAGATCTGTGTGATACTCACTAGACTGATATACCTCTTGACTACTCTGTCCATGATTTCTGCACTAACAAACTCTACTATATGCCTCAACTATTACCATTACTGCCACCTTCTCTGTCACATTTTTTTTACAGATATCTCTACATGCTTTCAAAACAGAAAAGATAGGCTATTTTGGATCCCTGATGAGAAACACCATTTCATCTTCAAGTTTGCCTATCAGATCACAACTACTACAAGAGGTACCTCTGAAACTCTGTCACCGAGTAGGCTTGATTCTTCAACACTCAATAGAGATAAGATCTTTTAACATTTGAGATCTAAAAAACCTTTATTGAATCGGAAGAAACAATATTATTGAATGAATTGATTGATTGATTGATTTATAAAATAGGAGTCTAAACATCAGCTTATATAGACTTCTGTATAAATAAATTTTTAAATAAGAAAAAGGAAAACTAATAACTTTCTAAACTAGAAAAAGAAAAGTAAATAAGTTCTCATTATAATAAGATTGGGTATTATGTCTAACGTAGGTTATCCAAGGCCCATCTCGAGTAGGAATAGGTATCGTAACATCCCCGCGCCCTTGAATGAAGGCTTGTCCACAAGTTTTGAAGAAAGGAAAACGCCCCAGTAACTTCGTATTATCCTCCCAAGTGGCCTCATCCTGAGAGGAACCTTTCCATTTAGGCAGTGATGCTGTGATCAAACCATAATCCTTCAAAAACTTTTGAGAACATCCAGAAAGACCCAAAAATTCTCGTGATGCCTTAATAGTCGGAGGAATAAGCCCAGAAGTGACGACACTATTCTTAGTAGTTGTGGGAATCTGAGCCAATGTGGAATCATTCCCATAAATGGTGTAAGTAGTACCCAAGTGTTCAAACCGAATAACAAGTTTCTCATAATCCGACTAGAATGGACCTAATGAACGCAGCCATTGAGTCCCGAACCCAAATCACAACCCTTGACATCCAATATATATAAATCCGCAGTAAAATGATAGTCTTGAATTTGGAGAGACACATTAGAACAAACACCTAATGTGGATAGAAAACCCCCATCACAAGCCATCACACGTGTCCTTGATTGACAATGAACATGCAAGCCACACTTGTGAACGAGCTGCATGAGTAATGAAATTATGGGTGGAACCAGAATCCACTAAAACAGAAAGGGTTGAATTCTTGCACTCAACTGCAGCACGTAATGGTTGAGACCCTGTAGAACCGGTTAACGCTTAATAGGATACATGCAAGCCCAGATCTGACTGCATAGGCTCTGCAGAGGGATTCTGCATATCATCCTCACCATCCAATAAAAGTAATCGTGCGGCACATTTATGACCGGGTTTATAAAGTTCATCGCAGTTAAAACAAAGACCTTTATCATTGCGTTTCTATTGGTCGGTTAAAGAGAGACGGTTGACACCAACAGGAACCGGCGGATCAGCTGGAACATGTTGAGGACTAATATTAGCCAAAGTATGTCCAGTAAATCCCAAACAATAATGAAATTTTTTGATTGAAGCGGTGTATTTTCTTGTGGCAACAATCGCATCTTCTTGATCCATTGCAATACTGAAAGCTTGAGTGAGACTTAGTGGGTGCAAAAGTCTAACTCCTGCCCGAATATCAAGTCGTAGTCTAGACAAAAACATGCTGACGCGAAACTGATCATCAACCAACCCGTGGGTTAAGTTCAACAAAGTCTCAAATTTATGAATATAAGACTTGACTGAACCATCCTGAGTAAGCTTAGACAGAGAAGCCATGAGATCCCTACACTCCAGAGAACCAAATCGCTGACAAAGAGAAGTCGAGAATCGGGTTCAGGTTAAGCCTCCCAATGTTTTCTCAAAGTGGCGATACCAACATACAGAATCTCCACAAGATGAAGAGAAGCAAGACCAACACGTTTGTCATCAGGAATGTCATTCAGACGAAAGTATTGTTTTGCTTGAAAATTCAATTTGCAGGTTCGATCCCTTCAAATTTGGGAAAATTTAGACGTCCATAACGTTGGAATGTTGGGCGTGAATTCTCCGAGTCATTAGTCTTTGATGATTCTGGCTAGTGACCCTTATGCTGCTAGAAAAGAGAAACAAGTTTCGCAAACTGGGCATCGGATTTTGCATCCATATGATGCTTGAACTCGTCCAACTGGGAGTCAACTCTATTTTTAGTGGCTGCAACCTCCGCGATGAGTAATTCTAGTTGTTCTTGTTTCTTCCGTACCGTTTCTTCCATACTCTTGCCGTCATAGCGAACAGAAGAAGAAAAAAAATTGTGAGTTTTTTATATTAATGTCCGTACTCTGAATACCAAATGATGAGGCTTGATTCTTCAAGGCTCAATAGAGATAAGATCTTTTAACTTTTGAGATCTAAACAACCTTTATTGTATAAGAAGAAACAATGTTATTGAATGAATTGATTGTTTGATTAATATATAAAATAGGAGTCTAAACATCAACTTATATAGACTTCTCTATGAATAACTTTCTAAATAAGAAAAAGGAAACTAATAAATTTCTAAACTAGATAAGGAAAAGTAAATAAGTTCATAAAAGATTGGGTATTATGTCTAACATAAGTTATCCAAGGCCTATCTCGAGTAGGAATAGGTATTGTAACAATCGCACATTTGTAACCATAGATTTCAAAACAAAGTCAGTATTTTCATGTGGAAATTAGTCAATGGATTTCTTCCTTTTCTTGATATCCTCATGAAAATGGGCTTCCACTTACCATCCGAATGTTATGCATTCAATAGCCTAGACTCTGTTGACCACTGTTTTAATGAGTGCTATATTGCTAAATCATTGTGGAATCATTTCCACTTTATGGTTGGTACATCCCCTATGTCTTTTGAGAGTCCATGGGATAGAATCTCTTATTATCTTTCATCACATGGTAAAACAAAACTCCATACTGCTCTATTTCACTTGATCCCATCTATGACATGTTGGATAGTTTGGAAAGCCAGATGCTCATTTATATTTGAGGACATAAAACCCAATGCTGAATCTCTTAAAAAGGCCATATCAGACCTTGTTTTCCTCACTTTTAGTGCTAAACCTTTCTAGTCAAATTCAGCTTTTGACATAGAGCTATCTTCTCTGGGTTTTTAGTCTCTCCATGCTAGACCACCCCAGCCACTTGTCACACCTATTATTTGGAAACCTCCCTTTTATGCTATGAAAATGAATGTTGATGCCTCATGGCACAACAACAATACAACTGGCATTGCAATAGTCCTTAGAAACACCACTGGTTCTGTTGTTCATGCTTACTGTTACTTTATAAGTGCATTCTCTCCTTTAGAGGCAGAGATCCTAGCAATACAAGTAGCAAACAATATAGCCACTAGCTTACACTGTCACACTGTCATTGAAACTTATTGCCAATTAGCTATTAAGGCCATATCACATCCTAATTCTGCTCCATGGAAATTTTATGATATTGTTTCCAGATTGACACTTAGTCCTACCACTGTGATATTACACATTTTTCGGCAAGTTAATTTAGTTGCTGATGCTTTGGCAAAGATGACTTTTGCACTTAGATGTGACTCTGACTATTCTTATGAACAATTATCTGACAAAATCAAAGGGCTGGTTCTACTGGTTAAACAAGGAACTCCTTCCCTCAGAAATTCCTCATGAGCACAGGTGCAACTAACAGTTTCTTCTTCTGGTTCCTCAGAACAGAAGATTCACCATGGAAAGGAACAGCAAATCAAGCATCTTGTTGCTTCATCTTCGGAGGAGTAACACATCACAAGCTCAACACAGCTAGGAACATTTCAAATCTAAATAGGGTGCCGCTCTGTGTTCTGTTTCTACAATTCGCTAACAGGCTCTCTGTTTATGATCTGGTTTTTGGTTCTTTAGTTATCCTGTAAAAATAGTCTAGTTTCTTTAGTCGCAACTAGCTTTTTTAGTCCCAATTTGGAAGCATATGTTATGCTTTGGAGCAGGTTTTTCAGCTCAATCATCCTATATAAGGATATGTGTGATACTCTGCCTTTATAGGCTTTTTTAGTCAGGGGCACCATTATGAAATCCCCACCACCTACATAAAGGTTGTCTTTAATTAAAAAAAATGATTTTGCACCAGTTTAGTTTAATATACTCCCTCCGTCTCAGGTTAATGTGCACTCTGACTGTTTGACACTATTTACTTTTAAACTTTCACCGGTTATTTAAATAGATATATAATCTTAAATATTATCATATTTGATATTAATCACAACATAGAGTATTCAAATATCAAATTTTTATTTTTTTGATAATATAAATAAATAAAGATACGGTTGGTCAAAGATGTGTGTTGGATAGTGTGAAAAGTTAACTGTGTTGATTTGGGTGAGACAGAGGCAGTATTTTATTTCAGTTCAATTATCACCAAATAAGACGTGTGTTAAAACTATATTAAAACTTAGGAGGAGGAAATATAAAACCTAAATTAGAAAATGATGGTCAAGAAATAAAGGATATGGATGTCATTTTTCAAATAAATAATTATTAAAACAATATGAATGCCTTTCATAACAAATATTAAATAGTTACACAATTTCTGATAATTTAAAATCTCCCAACGCCTTAATAAAGAAAATTTCCAATAAATTATGACTGAAACTTCGATAAAGACATTAGTAATAAGTATGAACTCATGAATTGGTATTGGGTATTATATAATTATAAATGCAAGGAATATGAGTGACAAGTAAAATATTGGTTTGAATATTGTCTTGTAAACCGGGGACAATTAGACTAAAATCCTCACACTATTAGTGGTATCCGATTTTAAGCCCAAAAAGTGCAGTAAAGTGAACTGAAGTCAAAAATTGAGAGCATAGCGTCGGCCGGCCGTATAGTAATGCGTAATTTGCTGCCGTCTGGTTCCCGTTAATTCTGCAACGGTCGTTTTCAGTCGACATCACACCCAAAATGATACGATCAAACAGTTTTCGGGTTTAGTGCCTTGATCATTGCTCCAATCTTCCTATCCATTTAACTGACGTTTCTTTTCTTAACGCTTTTTGTTTTTTGTTTTGTTTTTGTTTTTTTAGTTGTGGGGAAGATGTTACAATCTACTAACTTTCCTAACTTTTCTTTAAAATTTTTATACGTTTTGCTGTGTATTTTTCAATTTGAACATATATTTTGTTATTTATAAAATTTAAATTTTTACATAAAATTTCTTGAATATTAAAACATGTTTTACTATGTATATTTACTTTAAATCTATCTCTTTTTTTTTCTGATTAAAACCACCCTTAGGTGAGGGAGATTTTATAAGACATCCCAAACCATGAAGATGCCATGAAATGGCTAATGTTTACATCATTAAAGATGACAAAATAGGGACCAAAGGTCCTATAGCATGACAATGCTATCAAAAAGGACTTATATGTAGCCCTATAGCTAGGGCTGTACATGAGCCGGGTCAACCCGGAAAAATGGCCCGGCCCGGGACCGGAATTGGTGACCCGGACCCGGATTTTTTGCATTTCGGACCGGGCCCCGGGTCACCATTTTTGTCCATTCCGGATTCCGGGTCGATCCGGGTCAAACCTGGATTTTTCCTGGTCAACCCGGGAGCCCGATTATATATGTTATAGATATGCAATTATTACACATAATTAATCTTGTTCTAGTGGTAAGACTTACCATTTTGTATTAAACAATCAGAGTTCAAATCTCATCAAAAGCATTACTTTAGTGAATTGTTTTTAAAATAAATTTAACATCCGTATATATTTATTAACTAGGCCCAGGCCCAGGTACTTGGCAGTAACATGGGCTCGGCCCATAATGAGGTAAGCTAGTATGGCAGCATCCGGGGTCGTTCAACTCGGATAAGGACAAGCAGGGACCACATGGAGGGCATGGGTCACTGTATAAATAGTGCTACTCAGCACTATTCAAAGTAAGTATATTCTCATTATTCTAGTGAATACCCCCTTTCTCTCCCGGGATCCTTCTTTCATCATCACGCCGGAGGGTCTACCCTCGGATACCTCCCGGGACTCTGTCTTGCAGGGCTAGGTTGTTGGACTAGAGATCAGGGGACCATTCGGACCAACCAGGCGGGCAGCATCACTGATCATTCATAATGTTTTATTTCACAAAATTTGAAAACATATGAGGTATCACTAAGTATACAACAATTAAAAGAAAAGTTAGTAAGGCGGAGTGAATTTTACTAAATTAGTAAAAGAAGTAGGCAAACAATCATGGAAAATTATTTTTGGTTATTTTACACCGTTTTTTTGGGGAAATGAAATAAGTTTGATAATTAGTAAAAAATTAGGCACAAAAATAAGATAAAGAAAAAGAGATACTTGAGTTTTTTACCAATTTTTACTATAATTATTATAATTCATTAGTACAGAAGACAATAGTGATGAAAAAATTTACGTGTGGAATAGCACAATTTAAATAGATAAATATCGTCAATTAATCTTAAAGAAATTTTCATTAGGATCTGATTAATGTTACTTGTGTTTAACTTTAATAAAAATATAATTGCATGTTCTGATATGATCATATCTATTAAAAATCTAATAATATCAGCTATACATACGAAACTTTTCATTGAATATATGTTATAGATATGCAATTATTACACATAATTAATCTTGTTCTAGTGGTAAGACTTGCCATTTTGTATTAAACAACCAGAGTTCAAATCTCACCAAAAGCATTACTTTAGTGAATTGTTTTTAAAATAAATTTAACATCCGTATATATTTATAGATCACACAATTTATTAACAAAAAGAAATATGGTCCAGTGGTAAGGAGATTGTTACGCAATGGTCTATAGTTTGATTCTTAACGGAAGCATTCTATTTTTACAAAAAAATGTAATAGAGGTTGTAACCGGGTCAACCGGTCCGATCCGGGTCAAACCCGAAAAAATTCCGGACCGGGCCCGGTTCAAGAAACAGTCCAACCGGGCCGGGCCCCGGTCCAAGATTTTAAGATATTCCGGGTCCGGGTCATTCTGGATCCGGGCCGGGCCGGGCCGGGTTGACCCGGTTGTACAGCCCTACCTATAGCACCTACTATACACGGAGCAATTATACACTTGAAACCTATTAGGGAATTGCGATGTAAAACCCAACGCGGTACCAAGTGAATATTGAAAGTTACAAAAGAATAGGATGTCTGGGAACTACTTGAATCGTGGCAGGATCAGTACATAAAACAAACTGTCAGCAACATCTGTTAACTATTCTGAGTGACGGTATACCCATTCTATCAAGGTGCAAGGCACCTTTAACATTATTAGATAACTCACTAAGTGTATAATTCTTAGAAGACCTAGATGAATAAGCGAACTTGGCAAGTCCATCAGCAGAAGTATTGGCCTCTCTATAGGCATGAATAGTAAGACATTTAGATTCATGAATTTCAGCAGCTAAATTGAATAGTCGCCAAGGAACACAAAAAGGATCTAGAGAGGCCTTGACAACAGAGAGACAATCAGACTCAATGCAGAAAGTTTGTTGCAGTTCAGAACCTAATCTGATGGCATGATGGATAGCAAGCATTTCAAAATGCAGTAAAGAGTTAGCCTGTGTGAAAACAGTTCTAATTTATACGACATGACCTGTGCTATTTCTTGCACTAAGTCCCAAACCAGCAAAGTGAGAATGATGCCAAGAGGCATCAACATTAATCTTATAGCCAGAGACTGGTGGGAGCCATTTGAGGGTTGTCTAGTGTGCAGGGGTAAAAAACAAAGGGAGGACAGATCCACATCAAAAGCATGATCAGAAAATATAGGCCTGACACTATAGATATGATATATCTCCTCAGTTACTGACTTTGTAAGGGACTGGTAGGTACATGAGATATTATCAAATAGCATAGAGTTCCTAGCTTTCCATAATGTCCAACAAATAATACTAGTAACTATACGAAACAGGGAATTGTGCAATTTGGTCCTTCCAAGAAAAGACCAATAAAATGATAGTCTATCCCATAGGTTTTGGAACTGAAAATCTTGCGTGCCAACCATAAAATGAAAGAATGACCATAAGGATTTAGCAAGGTGACATTCATTGAAAGCATGCTCAATGAAATCATTATTTTCACAAAATAAGCATTTAGAGGGAATATAGAACCCATTCTCATAAGAACATCAGGAAAAGACAAAAAGGCATTAACCATTTTCCACATAAATATGCTTATCTTTTTTTAAACTCTACTGTTCCATAACTTCTCGAGAGATATAAAAGTACCTCTATTCTGTTAAAATTCCTCATAAGCAGATTTGAAAGAGAAAGATCCCTGAGGATTCGGCATCCATATTAGTCTATCAGATCTCTGATGAATGGTGGCTGCCTGTAAGAAAACAAGTGCATCATCTGAATATTAAGAGAGAATAGATTGGATCGACTGACTTTTGTTCATAATGAACTCTTGAACTGAGGTATGTAGAGGAGTATTAGTGAGATCAGGGTTATATAAATTGGAGAAGGAGCCAAGTCCTGACCAATTAGAACTCCTGAAATTACAGTTTCCATTCCCATGGATAACTCTAGTCAAAGATTCAGCCCTTGGAGTTATTACACTAATTCTCTTCCAGTTTGGGGAGGTTCTATAAGAATGTGGTTAGGCCCACAAAAATTGAGACCATAGGGTTTCATCCTGTTGGAACTTCCACCAAAGTTTCAGTGAGCAAGTTCTGACAATGGTATGAATTGATCTCAAACCAAGTCCATTATGATCATATGGAAAACAAAGGTTCTGCCATTTTTTCCATACTTTTTTTTGGCTTCAGTGCTGTCTCACCCCAGAAAGAAAAAAGAGATAAAAGCTTCTCAATTTTTTATAACACTGACAGGGGGTTTCATTACACTCCATATGTGTTGAGGAATGGAAAAAATGCAAGACTTGACAAGAGTTATTTTTCCACCTACAGATAACCACTTGTTTTTCCAGTTTGTAAGTCTATTTTCTATCCTCTGAACAAGTGGCTGAAAATATGCGACAAGGGTCCTCCCTGTATAGATAGGTACTCCTAAGTAAGTGAAGGGGAAAGAACCTTTTCTCATGCCTAAAATCTCATATATCTGATTCAATCAACAGTTTCATGCTTGCTGACATAATACTCACTTTTTTCAAAACTAATTTTTTGGCCAGTAGTTTGTTCAAAAATGACCAAAAAATCTTTAAGCACTGAGAGTGATATTTTGCTAGCTTTCAAAAATATAATGATATCATCTGCATAGCTCAGATGAGAGATAGGATTTGGACCAGTGGGAATGCAAAAATGCTCAAATCTATCTGTATTATATACATATGAGAGACTTCTAGAAAAGGATTCAGAAAATAAATTGAACAGAATGGGAGAGAATGGATCTCCCTGTTTGATCCCTCTTGTGGATTTGAAAAATCCACAAGGTTTACCATTGACAAGAATTGAAAAATATGCTTGACTGAGGTTTTTCATGATCCAGTGAACTACTTTACCATGCATGCCAAATTAAAGTAAAATGTTGTTTCAAAATGCATGATTGACTCTATCAAATGCCTTCTTAAGGTCTAACTTAATCATGCAATTAGAGTTCCTATTTTTTCTATCTAGGAATCTAGTCATTTCTTTCAGGAAAATAACATTATCAGATATGTCTTTCCCCTTTAGAAATGATGATTGTTGTGGGGAAATAAGCTTAGGCATAAGAGGCCTAATTCTTTCCATGAGCAGTTTGGAAAATATCGTGTTAATGAAATTAGATAGGCTGATGGGCTAAAATCATCAAAAGAGGTCACCACATTTGTTTAGGGATTAATGTGATCCAAGTGGCAGTGATGCCCACGGGGATTTGAGATTCACTCATAAAGTCATGTACAGCCTTTAAGAGATCTTCCTTGAATATTTCCCATGCTTTAGTGAAAAATTTAGAGGAATAACCATCAGGTACCGGGCTACTATTTTTATTTAAATTAAAAATAGTAGCATGTAGTTCCTCCATACTAAAAGGCTTAAGCAAATGCTCATTTTCTGTAGCAGTAATGAGTTTAGAGGTTTGGTTTAAGAAGTGATGATAAAAATCACCATTCAGATTATTTTGTGGTTCAGATAGTAATTCAGAATAGTAAGAGATGGCTTCCTCTTCTATCTGAGTAGAATCCTCTAACCAAATCTAATAAGAGATTTTTGTTTGGGTAATGTTGAGAAAACTCCTTTTTTCCTTCACAGAGTGATGAAAAAATTTGGTGTTTTCATCACCATCTTTGAGCTAGTTTATAATGGATTTTTGCTTCCAGAATTTATGTTTTTCTTTTAAAGCTCTAAGGTGCAAAGCTCTGCATTTTTTTGAGTCCAGTAAGCTCATTAGAGGAGCCACTGTTGTCAAAAATGATTTCTTGAAGTCTAAGGGTTTCAGCGGCTGTGACTACATTAGACTCAATATAACCAAAACTAAGTTTATTCCAACTCTTGATGGTGAATTTAATTCTGCGTAGTTTTAAATAAAAACCTAACATCCCAGTGCTGTTAATAGGCTGAGTCCATTCATTAGCAATTACTACCATGAAATCCTCTCTATTAAACCAAGCATTGATAAATCTGAATGGTCTGGGGGATGATGCTATATCTATAGAAAACAGTAAGGGTGAATGATCAGATGTGTCTCTATTTAAAACTTGGATTGAAGAAGATGGATACTTCATCAACCAGTGTTGAGAGCACAGTCCCCTATCTACTTTATGAGTGGTGGGATTATGCAACCAATTATTTGACCAGGTAAACAGGTTACCTACTGTGTTTATCTTACACATTGCATTGGTTGAGATAAAATGATTGAAATCAGCCATTTTTTTAGGCCTTGGATGTGAGGGTCCTTTATATTCAATTGGAGATTTTATTGTATTAAAATCTCCAATGAGAAAGGAGTCATCCAAGTTCCTGTTTGCAAGGGCTTCCCACAACTTAGTTCTACCTGGGATAGTTCTAAGAGCATATATAAATATACCCTCCATGCTAGTATTTAAATAATTTCTAAAGAGTGTTACAGCTAAAAGTTGCAAGTGCTCTTGCAAAAGAGTTACTTGGATAGGCTCATTCCACACAAGCCAAATCTTTCCAATTCGTGCTGTTAAAAAGTAGAAAAAAGTGCTGTTGTACCCCCAAGTATTCAAAAAAGTGCTAATGTACCCCTAAGTTTTTCAAAAGTGCCAATGTACCCTCAAATGTATAATTTGGACAGATTTTTCTTTTGCCAAGTGTAAAATGTCAAGAATACCCTCACTATTATTTAATGGAAAAAAAAATTTTATAGCGAAAATGCCCCAACCAAATCAATGAATAATCCTCCCCTACCTAATTATTCATCTAATTCTCGCTTCCCTTTTTACATTCAACCCAGTTAAGAAAGGCAATCCAAATCCATACCACCAGTCACCGTTACTTTATCGGATGAAAGCGTTTGAAGTCGAGGGGACCAAAACCACTGTAATCAGAAATTAGTGTGAGTCGGGGGACCGAAACCGCCACACCCAGTAATAATTAGCGTGACTAACTCAAGGTGGCGAGATTATGGTAATTTCACCAATGTTTTCAATTTGTTGAATTTTTGGATAAAAATGTTAACTTTTTTAATACTGGCCTGCTAGATTTAGTCTGATTTTTGCTTATTTGCAGTCCGTATTTTTGTTATATAATCATATATACAATAATTATGATATATAACTGATTTGCAAGTGTATGCAAAAGAAATAATATATATATATATATATATATATGATGCATGTGTCTGACATTCTTAATTATTGATCATATCATATATATCAAAGACGTATTTTTTTGGACTATAAAATAAGCAAAATATGGACTGCGTCTAGAATTGCCCCTTTCAATAATATTGTGCATTTATTTTGTAATTCAGTGATATTAATTTCTTGAATTTTTTTTCGTGCCCATGAGCCTTTGGGTCAAGGGAAAAAAAATCCAACAAGTGAGGGTAAATTTGTCTTTTAATTCAAAATGGTGTTGAAAATGGGCTTTAGAGGTACACTTCTTTATTCAATTTAATAATAGGGGTACATCAGCACTTTTAAATTACTCGGGGGTACATTGGCACTTTCTTATAAACTTGGGGGTACATGAGCTTTTAACCCTAAAAAGTATGAGAAATGTAACTTTCTCCTAAATTTGTCACATTTTTGAGTCTTATGCCATGGTTCAATAAGGCATAAAACTTCAATTCTGTGATGTGTAACCAGGTCTAGAAGTCTTACCATTGAGGTTTTCATTACTCTGATGTTCCAAACTAGTGTTCTGATTTTCTTTGTTATGCTAATCATTGAGAATTGGGTTTGAAGCTCTTTGATCTAGTGAAAACTATATTGGGAGAGGGGATTTTTGGTGGCTGTATGGGAGTGAAATTTTTATTGAGCTGAGTAAAGAAATTGTGGGTTTTAGACTTCTCAGTAGGGATTAAAGAGTTGTCTGGTTGGCCAGTATCTGAAGTCATGGCATTAGGAATTATAGTTGGGGAAGGTGGATCTGGTAAGAGGTTGTCATATTGTGATGATTCAGATGTCATTTCATTATCTGAATCATTAGGATTATCCTGAATATTTACACCCATCAGAGGTAGGAACCTGTTGGCTGTGTCTCTACAAGAAAAAGAAACTTTATTAGGGGAAAAAGTTAAGTCAGCAAAGGAGAGAGTTTTTACCTGTACCAACCAAGGGATCATCAACAGCCGGTGACAATGATGAGACATGTGCACTGGAGACAACATTGATGAGCTCCTCATCAGTAGCCAACATAGGTGGAATACTCCAGCTAGTTGTTCTAGCAGATTGTTTTGGATGGGATTTGTGAGGTGATGATGTTGTAGAGGGAGATTTCTTCTTGCTTTTTAAGGGAGGCTGACTATTGTTAAGGGCTTTCAGAGTAGAGAGAGGGGGGGACCAGTGAGATGACAGCTTCCCTGTCTTTGGTTGAGGGGGTAAGACCAGAAGGACCACATTTTTTAATGAGCTTATCAGAATCAGTAACAGTGATGACCTCCACAAGAGCCATTGCCGTTTTATCCTTCAAGGGAGGAGGGTCCAGGAGGGTTGTTGTATCCATCCTTTGTTTGGGTTTGGATAAATTGCTTGGATGGGGGGGGGGGGGGGGGGGTTAGGCCTATTGTTTTGCCTCAGTTCAGGGTGGAGAGAAAGATAATTGTTGTCATCATGGCCCGGCATACTGCAGTGACTACAATACTTGGGAAATTCATCATATTCAATCCTATACTTAGCAATAGTTCCATACTCAATTCCTAATCTAATTGAGGTCTGCAATTTTTTCCTCAAGTCTACTTCAACACATAACTTGATTGATGAGGGTCTAGTAGGAGTTGAGGTCGCAACATCCATTTTAATGAACGGGCCAATCTGATTACCAATATACCCGATCATTGTAGAGTTATGGAAATAGAATGGTACCTTAGGAATTGTGAGCCAAATTGGGACGATTGAGGATTCTGCATCAGGGGAAAAGTTCACAGTCCACTTCAAAACCTTCATCTGAAAACCACCAAGGATCCAGTAGCCCTTGATCCAGCAACGTCTATAATCCTTATCATCCTCGAATCTTATAAGGATATGACGATAATCTACCGAACCGATTTGGTACTTGCCCATGAATCCTATTGACTTGAAAGTTTCATGAAGGCGCTCCATCGACGGCTTGCCGCGTGCGAACTTACCAATAAGAGCATTTCTATAGTGGGAGGCTAGTGTCTCGGCCTGATCCCTAGTTACTATGCAGGAAATTTCGCCGCGGTACTGGGTAATTGGGTCGATTTCGCGGTTTGATGGAAGCGTTGGGGTGAGAGGAGGTGTGCGGTTGGCTAGGATTTGAGCGAAGGATTTGTTTTGGGGGTTTCCGCCGCGGATCGGCGGTGGTGTCGCCCCCGGCGCCACCATTGGAAAGGACGTTATCTAACCATTAGCGACGACACAGATGTCAGAACGGCTATTAATGGCACTATTTGGGTGGTGAAATAAATGTAGAGATGTCGGAAAACTAGAGATTGGAGAGAGAATAAATTTTTAAAGAGAGAAAGAAGAGAGCAATGTGCCAATGTCTACTGCTCATTGATTTACTTTAAAATGACCAATGTTTTAACACAAGAATGTATCATTCAAATTAAAATACATAGTGGTAGTACCAGAACATTTAGGAAAGTTGGTCTTTCAAAAGACTTTCACATAGTTGTATGTGGGAGATAATATTTTATAGAAAAAATGAAATTCCTACAACATTTTTAATTTACATGATTTTGAAAATATTGCTTTGTTGGGATATGAAAGTCGAAAATTCATGGAAAATTTTAGTTATTTAAGGAGATCTAGATTAGAGAATTCTTCCATTGCGTAGGAGTTTGAAATTCTTAAGAAAATAAAATTTCCAAATAATAGTCAACCAAACAACTTGTGAGATTTAAATTCATGGAATGTTAAAATTCCACCATATTATACATTCAATCAAACGATTTCTTAGATAATGAACCCTCTAACCACTTCCAAAAACTCTATAAATATTGAATATGTTTTTATTTTATTTTCTTTTATTATGGATAGTCTGAAATAAATTCATCCGGCTCAGAGAAAGCTAGCTATGGATCTGTCTTTTAAAAGCTTAATATGATATTGACCTCGCTCTCTCCCCTTATTGAATGCTCTCTCCCCTCTCCCTTCTTTCCCTTACTTTCTGACACAAATCCCAGAATAACGGTCACAAACATAACTGTTCTGACCTCCGACCACCGTTAACGGATAGTTCAGGCACGACCACTCACCCCTCCCCCTGTCATGGCGGCGCTACCCCAGACCCTCGATGGCTCCCTCAATTCAAGGCAAAATCTTCCTTCAAGCTCTTGCAAACAGACCCCACCCCCCTTTAACCCCCTCACTACCATAAAATTCAAAGATAAATCCGATTACCGAGCACCGTGGGGACATAGCTTGAATGGTAACAAGAGCCCAGGAGGAAACTCTAGCTACAAACTACAATAACACTTTGATTTGGAAAATTTTAAGGGGAAAACCCTCGATGGCAAGGCTGAACGAGGCTTTCAAATCAATGGGATTCAAAGGCAAATATCAGATCGGAGGTGAGGATTTTAGACACATTCTTATCCGTTTTCAAGATCCTGAGGATTATCAACGCTGCTGGATGAAGGGTTACTGGATCTTCAGTGGTTCACAGATGAAAGTTCTCAAATGAACTCTGGATTTTTCCTCAGAAGCTGAATCATCCATAGTTCCTGTGAGGGCGAACATCCAAAAGGTACCTTTTTATTTCTATAACACTACATTGTTTGAATCCATAGGCAATCAGATAGGTAGCTTCATCAAAAATATGGTAAAAATGTGGGCCAAATATGGTAAAAATATGTGTAGAAATAGATTTAAGAAAGAAGTTAAAGTCCTTCATCAGACTGGGAATATAGGGTGGTAACATAGTTAAGTATGCAGTGGATTATGAAGACTTGCACAAGTACTGCTCTCATTTCTCCATTTTTATTTCTCCATGTTAGGACATGATGATGATAACTGCACAGTCTTGAACCTAATGGATGTCTGGAACCCGCGCTTGATCTCAAACCTAGCTCACGAACTGATCTGCAAGACAAATCTCCGGGGGTAGATACTCTGATGCTTAAGTCACTAGACAGCTTTGAGAAGCTTACACTAGTAGAATGTGGGCAGAAAACGGTGCCGAACGACGGCGGTTCCGCGGGAAAATAAGGAAACCGCCGTCCTTCTATGTTTCC
Source organism: Sherardia arvensis (assembly GCA_948330725.1). Taxonomy (NCBI): domain Eukaryota; kingdom Viridiplantae; phylum Streptophyta; class Magnoliopsida; order Gentianales; family Rubiaceae; genus Sherardia; species Sherardia arvensis. The sequence continues at coordinate 20,883,767 of OX415237.1, read as the reverse complement.
GAGTTCGGAAACAAGAGTTCAAGCCGGATGGCTTTTTACACGGCGGTTGTGATGCAACCGCCGTGTAAATGCATTTTTTGCTCAACGGTTGCATTTAACCGCCGACCAGGCTACGCTTCCGACACCGGAAATGACTAGCCGTACGTTTCCCCGTTGACCGGCTTGACTATGACGGTCAAGTCGACGGGCCAAGTTGTTGCTGCCGGTGGAGTCAAGTCAATGCAGTTGTCCGGGTAAGATTCCGAGTTTGTAAACGTGTCCGGATAAGCTAAAAATGTTCTGGAGAGATTCACGACGTCGGAAAAGTCCCCGGATGAGCTAAAACAGAGTGGTATAAAACGAGAAACGGATCCTATTTGTTCTATCTAGACTATTCTATCTTTTTTTTGGGTTGAAGAACACAGAGAATATCCCAATCTTTGGGCTCGCTGAATGCTAGCCCGTGATGAGGTAATCTCCCGCTAAATTTAGTATTGATGGAGGATCTTTGTTAATTTAAGCATGAAGATATTATGTGTGTCCCTAATTTCATTGAAGATATATGAACTTGCCTATTGATTCCTAGTCATTTTTGTTTATGAAACTATTGTTTATGTGCTATGTTGTCAACTAGTACGATGTAGATGAATTCATTCATGAATATGCTCTAAAATTTATGAAAATAGGTACACAAGCGTTATGGAACACAATCGTATTATTAGGGAGAATCGTCGGACCTCACCAGAGTATGTGAGATTGGTTGAATATTTCATTCATGTTGCATCTGATAATGCAAGAGTAGAAAATTAGTCGGCCATGCGGTGCCCTTGTAAGGATTGCACTAACGATGTATATCTAGGAGTTGAAGGTTTGCGTGAACATTTGATTGTTAGGGGTTTCCTAAATTCCTATACCACGTGGGTATGCATGGGGAAGAACGTAGCACTGTTTTTGTTAATGAAACAATGGAAGTTGTAGCAGAAAACGAAATGGTTGGTAATTATGACGATAAATTGGTAGACTTGGTAGATGATGTTGCCATGCATTTTTTTGGAAGACCTGAGGCGCTTGAAGCAATGTATAATGATAAGCAGATCCCTTTGTATGAGGGGTCAATCCACACTATTCTAAGCGTGACCTTGTTGTTGTTGAATTTAACAGCCAAGCATGGGCTTTCAGATAAGGCATTAACAGAGGCGCTCGAGTTGATTAGACAGCTGCTTCCCACTGAAAATTTATTGCCTGATAGGGCATATGCTGCAAAGAGGATACTATGTCCAATGGGTATGGAACTTGAGAAAATTCACGTTTGTCCTAATGATTGTATGTTGTTTAGATGGGAAGATGATATGAAATTGGAAAATTGTAGCGTTTGTGGCGAGTCACGTTACAAAGCTGTGAAACAAAAAGTGGATGTGGGAGGAGATGTTGTTAAGGAAACCAACAAACGTGTTCCCGCGAAGGTGATGTGGTATCTCCCTATTATACCTAGGCTTCAAAGGTTGTTTGCTAACAAAGAAGAAGTTAAGAACTTGACAAGGCACGCAGATAGAGAGAATGTTGAAGATGATGATGTGATTGCACACTGTTCAGATGGTGATCAGTGGAAGAAAATTGATGAATTGTATCCTGATTTTGGGAAGGAAGCTCGGAATGTAAGGTTGGGTTTATCCACTGATGGTATGAATCTGTATGGAGATTTGAGTAGTACACACAGTTCTTGGCCTGTGATGGTTGTTATTTACAATCTACCATCGTGGTTGACCATTAAGAGGAAATATGTGATGTTGTCGTTGATGATAGCAGGAACAAAGCAACCTGGTAATGACATTGATGTGTTCCTAGAACCTTTAGTTAGGGTTGTACAACCGGGTCAACCGGGCCCGGACCCGTAATATCTAAAAATTTTGGACTGGGGCCCGGCCCGGTTGGACTGTTTCTTGAACCGGGCCCGGTCCGGAATTTTTCCACGTGGGACCCGGATCGGACCAGTTGACCCGGTTACAACCTCTATTACACTTTTTTTAATAAAAATAGAATGCTTCCTTTAAGAATCGATCTATAGACCATTGTGTAACAATCTCCTTACCACTAGACCATATTTCTTTTTGTTAATAAATTGTGTGATTAATAAATATATACGGATGTTAAATTTATTTTAAAAACAATTCACTAAAGTAATGCTTTTGGTGAGATTTGAACTCTGGTTGTTTAATACAAAATGGCAAGTCTTACCACTAGAACAAGATTAATTATGTGTAATAATTGCATATCTATAATATATATAACCGGGCTCCCGGGTTGACCAGGAAAAATCTGGGTTTGACTCGGATCGGCCCGGAATCCGGAATGGACAAAAATGGTGACCCGGGGCCCGGCCCAGAATGCAAAAAATTCGGGTCCGGGTCACCAATTCCGGTCCCGGACCGAGCCATTTTCCGAGTTGACCCGGCTCATGTACGACCCTACCTTTAGTTGACGACCTTCGAAAACTGTGCTTCGAAGAGAATTGGACGTGGGATGAATATCGGCAGGAATGGTTTAAGTTGAAAGGAATGTTGTTCTGCACCGTGAACGATTTCAATGTTGAAAGGAATGTTGTTTGTGAGGAGAATACTAGTTTCTCTCAATTAAAACACGGGAGAAAAACTGTTTATCAAGGACATCAAAACAAGACTCAAAACTCAAAAACTCAAAACACTTGTTCATGTTTCCAATGTGGGAATTGGGTTGACCACACCCAACAATCTCCCCCTCAAACCAAGGACCACATGAACAAGTGTTCTTCACCTCGGACCGTCTTGTTGGGGCGCAACGGAAGAGATAAAACTCAAAACACCACAACAAGGACACGACAAAACAACCAACTAATATTTTAAACGCAATCACAAATGTTACCAGCGATGAAGATATATAAAACCACCCAACGGAAAAATAAAAGACAAAGAACACAGTGATTTATACGTGGAAAACCTCTTCGGTGTGAAAAGTAAAAACCACGGGACTGGAGGCGTCCACCTATTCTTTCTTATTATGATAAAATGAGGGAAACAAACCCCAATCAGTCTAAAAAGGGTTACAGCCCACAACAAGCATCATCAATAAGAACAAGAGGATAAAAGGTGCAAGATATCACCAAATAATAAGGCTGTACTTCGAGCTGCTATAACTCCCAAACCAGAGCACACACTGACGATCCAACCGTTCAGAATGAAGCCTCAAGAGTCAGAACGCGCTGACAAAATTTCAGCAAAATCGGACTATGTTTGCTCCTCGATCAGATCTCCAAAACAGAACTGCTCACCAAAAACGGGATTTTTCCAACTCCTCTAAAACCCTTATTTTTCCTCTCTCTGTATTCTTGTATTTCATCTCACATATCCACAAGAAAACCCTAAACCTCTTTATATACTTTTCTTTATTCTTTTCCAAGCAATAAAAGAGATAATTCATTTTCCATAAAGTATACGGATTTGGGTTGGACTAACATTCTCCCAACAATCTCCCCCTCCAGCCCAACATAGGGAAGATACAAGTGCAATGACAATCACTTGAAGCTCATCCCGGCGAGCTTACCAGAAAGCTCAACCTTAACTCCAGGGATTGCCTTCGTCAACATATCAGCAACATTCTTATCTGTGTGGACTTTCTTCAGCTTCATAAGCTTCTCCTCAATAACATCTCATAACCAATGATATCTCACATCAATGTGTTTGGTACGAGCATGATACATGGAATTCTTGCTCAAATCAATAGCACTTTGACTATCACAAAGCACAACATAATTCTCTTGCTTCAAACCCAACTCTTGAAGGAATCTCTTCAACCATAACAGTTCTTTACCTGCTTCCATAGCTGCGATGTACTCTGCCTCAGTTGTTGACAACGCCACACATTTTTGTAGCTTGGACTGCCATGAGATGGCTCCCCCCGAAAAAGTAAACAAATAACCTGAGGTAGACTTTCTTCCATCCATATCTCCAGCTATATCGGAATCAGTATAACCTTCAAGAAACAGCATTGCCACTTCCAAAACATAAGCTCAACTTGGAAGTACCACACAAATATCTCAGAATCCACTTCACTGCATTCCAGTGAACCTTACCCGGATTGGATAAGTATCTACTAACCACACCAACAGAATGTGCAATGTCTGGCCTAGTACAAACCATAGCATACATCAAAGAACCAACATCAGATGAATAAGGAATAGAAGACATACTTTCTTTCTCCTTCTGTCTTAGGACAGTCTTTCTTACTCAATCTGAAATGAGATGCCAAAGGTGCACTAACAGACTTAGCCTTCTTCATATTGAACCTTTCAAGCACACGTTCAATATACTTCTCCTGTGATAACCACAACTTTCCAGCTTTTCTATCGCGAACAATCTCCATGCCTAAGATTTGATTTGCCGGACCCAAATCTTTCATATCAAACGACTTGGACAACGCTTTCTTCAAATCATTAATCATCCTGCTATCTTGACCAACAATCAACATGTCATCGACATATAAAAGCAGAATAATGAAGGTACCTCCGGGGAACTTTCTGAAATAGACACAAGAATCAGCTTGAGTTCGTTTGTAGCTAGTGCTCTTCATAAACGAATCAAATTTCAGATACCACTGCCTAAGTGCTTGCTTCAGCCCATAAAGACTCTTCTTCAGCTTGCAAACATGATTCTCCTTCCCCTTAACTTCAAAACCTTCAGGCTGTATCATATAAATTTCCTCTTGCAAATCGCCATGCAAGAACGTAGTTTTCACATCAAGTTGCTCCAGTTCCAGGTTAAGTCTTGCAGCCAAACCCAGAACAATACGAATCGAAGTCATCTTGATGACCGGTGAGAAGATCTCGCCATAATCGACGCCTTTCTTCTGGTTGCATCCTTTGACCACCAACCTGGCCTTATACTTCATAACCTTATCACCATCTTTCTTGAGCTTAAAAACCCATCGGTTTCTCAAGACTTTCTTTCCTTTAGGAGCTTTCACCAGATCATAAGTATCATTCTTCTTCAAGGAATCCATTTCATCTTTCATAGCCTCAACCCACAATTTCTTGTCTTTATGAGACACAACATCATGAAAATTCTCAGACTCCTCATCCGCGGTAACAAGAATATACTGATCAGGTGAATATTTCGTATTCGGAATACGTCCTCTACTGGACCTTCGAAGCTGCACTTTGATGAGCTCAAGTTATACCATGATTGTTGCACTTAGAAATGGTTTCTAATGGTGCTAAGTAGGCCTAATTGTTGATAATTGTTGCTATTTTGAGAGTAGAGTGATGTATGGAAGTTATACGCCATATGCCATAGTTTCGTCACTCTATAGATACTTGAAGATTGAGGCGACATAATGGTGATTAAACATGAAGATGAAGGCCTTTCCGAAAAGGTAGAACCGGAACTCTCCGAAAGAAGCAACAATGGAGTAGTGCACAGCCCTTCACAAAGTGCGCGGACTGCTGCGCGGTCCGCGCACCCTCTAGTGCGCAGCCCTTCACACAAGTGCGCCAACTGCTGCGCGGTCCACGCACCCTCTAGTGCGCAGCCCTTCACACAAGTGCGCCAACTGGCGCGGAGTCCGCGCGCTGCTGCAAGTTGACTTCTTCTTATCTTTTGGAGAGTATAAAAGCCTCTTTGCACCCCACATCAAGAGATGTTCGAAAATTCGCAAGAAATACTCTCTAGTTCCATCTTCTTCTTCATCTTTCTATCTCTTTGAATCTATGGATTTGTATTGTATGATTAGGATGATTTGTGTAGGCTAAACAACTCTTGGGTACCTCGATGTAGACTTTCGATTTATGGTTTTGAGAACTTGATATGCATTGTTCATGTGTTTTTCGATTAGCAATTGAATGTGTTGTTTCCATATGAATTTGATGCAATAAACTTGGGCTTTCTTCCTAGTTGTAGGTTGTGTTGAATACTTGCTAAATCTATGGGTAAAATGTTATCATTTGCTTAATTGATGGTTAGAGCAAATAGGAATAGTGCTTTGTATGCTTTCATCCATTGTTCCTCATGAATGTTCAATTGCCTTGCTTACATGTTATCGATTCTCATGAATAATGCCATCAATAGATTAAATATAGTGCTTCCACTTATTTTATCTAAAGAATACCTAGCAACGATGCTATGTTGTTTCTTGATTAGGAAAGAGAGAATAGATTGAATATCTTACTTTGAGATCTTCAATCTCGATAAGTAATCGCAAAAACCAAGTGCAATGTGTGGTAGTTCAATGATTAACCTTTAGTCGAAAGTTGAAGTCGAGTGCCCAAGTCTAATAATCTCATTGTTAATCTATCTTTTATATAGTTTAGTTGTGATCTTAAGCTATAGCTTATCGTAACATTGTAGTGTTTTCTACAACCAAACTCCAAATTCCCCCCTATTTACATCGTATTTATATACATATATTATATTATAGTCATCTTATAGTAGTAAGAGTAGTAAATCTATTTGAGATACTTGAAAATCTCCTCTTCTCTGTGGATACGAACCTTACTTTCCACTATATGCTTAGTTGTGTGTAGAGCTTGTGAGTGCGTATAAATTGTATTTTGGAGAGATATAACGACGACCTCCCAAATTTTTGCGCCGCTGCCGGGGAGGAGGCGTATTTTTAGGTGTTGATTGTATTTTTTTCTCTAACTCTATTTTCTTTGGTTTTGTTTCTTTTGCTTGGAGACGTATTGCTCTAGCTCTTGGTGCATGGTTCGTACTCGTTCCTCGAACCAAGACCCTTTGCACTACAACTCCGAGTTAACTAGGGCTCTTCGACAACTTAGAAGGAGTACACAAGAGAGTATATCTTCCAACAATTTTTCAGAAAGTGAGCCATCCAATTCCAACACGGCGGGAGAAGAAGCACCCCGAGATACCTTTTTCAATCCATTCCACCGTGCCAACAACCCCCCTACCAACATTCCTATGAGGGGATAGATGCGGCAAGCCTATGATCAAGAACAATCGAGTATCGTCTTTCTGACGGGTACCGAATGTGAGATCAAGTCGGGGGTTATACATGCACTTCCATCCTTCTATGGTCGAGACACCGATGATCCTAACTACCATCTCAATTCCTTCCTTCGAGTTACTAGTAGCATGAAACCCTCTGGAGTCGATGAGGATCACTTTAAAATGAAAACCTTCCCTTTTACCTTGAAAGATAAAGCCGAGGTTTGGTTGTGTCGTCTCCCCTCCAACTCCATCACCTCATGGTCGGAATTGAAGGAAAGGTTTCTTGACAAGTTCATTCCCCCTCTAAATCTTTGGTGATAGTTAAAGCCATTAGCCACATTCTTCAGGAGGAAGAAGAGAGCTTCCAAGACTATTGGGAGAGATTCCAAATGCTTGTAGCAAGTTGCCCCTATCATGGCTACACCGAACCTCAGTTGGTTGCCTTCTTCTACAATGGTCTTAATGAACAAGATTCTCGGTTAGTGAAGAGCGCTTGACTTGGTTCCATTTCTTTGATTGGATCCACCGATGCTATGGAGTTGTTTGAGCGCCTAGCACGAGAAGAAGGGCCTAGAAGAAGTAGGAGGGCAAGACCAATTGTTTCCATAGTAACTAGAGATGATACCACTCAAGCGGAGATAAGAGAGCTCACGGCCGCGGTAAAGAGTTTAGTAGTGGCTCAAAGTGGTGGAAACAACATGGGAGGCAATAGGAGGCAACAAGTCTTGACATGTGACACATGTTCTCTTAACCACTCCACCGACTCTTGTCCCCAAACTCAAGAATACTACGATGAAGAAGTGAATGCTGTAGGGTTCTATGGTGGAAACCAAGGTGGGAGAGGATTTCAAGGTGGTAGAGGTTATCAAGGTGATAGACCTAGGGGAAATCAAGGTGGTCAAGGCCAAGGTAGTGATAGAGGATTTCAAAGGAGAAGTGACCCTTATGTTCAACACTACAACCCCGGATCTAGGGATCATCCTAATTTTCGGTGGAGAGATGAAACAAAGGAACAACAAGGCCAACAATCATTCTCCAATAATCAAGCATACCAAGGTCAAGGTAGTCAATCTTATGATAGAGCACCACCTAGGAGTCAAGGCCAAGGTAGTCGATCCTTCGATAGAGCTCCTCCCCAACAAAACTATCCTAGAAACCAAGGTTATGGGGGGTATCAAGGCTATCAAGATCAAGGGTATCAAGGCTACCAAGATCAAGGATTTCAACATTCCCAAGATTACCAAGGCTATGGGGGTTATCAAGACTACCAAGGTGAAGGGTATCGAGGGTACCAAGATAATCAAAACCAACACTACCAATCCCAACCTCAACAATACCCTCGAAACTAAGGACAAGAGCGATCTTACAATAGAGGACCTCAAAATTCTCGACGGTATGAAGAGAGAGCTCATGAACAAGGTGAGAGTTCGGGATATTCCTTGGATGATGGGCGGTTCAAGTCGATAGAAGTGCAAATGAGTCAAATAGCCACCGATGTGGGATATTTGAAAGCCCAAAATTCCAGTAAACTTCCCGCACAAACCGAAATGAATCCAAGGGAGAATGCTAGTGCTATAACCTTGAGGAGTGGGAAAGAGGTACATAAACCCGAGGTGATAGTCGAAGAAGAGACCAAGAAAGGGTTCGTTGTGAAGCATTTGACCAACAAAGTAGTTGAAGAGACATTGGCCAAGGATGACATTGTGTTGATGAAGGAAGCCGAGGAAAGGGTCGAGAAATGGGGTGTAGAGAAGATCCTTAAGGGAAAAGGGGTTGAAACGGAGATACTTGTTCAAGGGACATCACCTAATGGCGAGCCACCATGTCCTCCATTTTCTCCCCCTCACAAGAAGAAGAAGGAGACTCAACCATTTGAAGTGGAACCCCCATACCCCGAGGCGTTGAAAGATACTCGAAAGAAGGAGGTTGACAAGGACGTTTACGAAGTCTTTCGTAAGTGTGAGGTAAACATTCCTTTACTCGATGCTATTAGTTAAATTCCTAGATATGCTAAATTTTTGAAGGAACTATGTGCTAATAATCGTAAGCAACGTTTAAAAGATGCCACTAAGGAGGGGATGAATGTTAATGTCTCGGCTTTATTTCAAGCGAAAATCCCTCCTAAATGTGGTGATCACGGGATGTTTACCATTCCTTGCACCATAGGAGGGATATTTTTTCAAAAGGCCATGCTAGATTTAGGTGCATCAATTAACTTGATTCCCTTCTCGGTGTATAAATCTTTGAACATTGGTCCTTTACTTAAAACCGGGGTGGTAATTCAACTTGCCGATCGTTCTAGTGCATACCCTAAGGGTATTGTAGAGGAAGTGTTGGTTAAAGTCGACAAGTTGATTTTCCCCGCGGAATTTCCATCAGTTCTACATTGGTCCGCGAAATTCTATTTTATCCCCATCAGATGTTCTTAGAGATGGTGCTCATGATCCTTTGTTGAATGCTATTGAAAGGAGCTTGTGTAGTGATGACTCAACCTTTCGTAGTGTTGGGTCTAGAGCGAAAGAAAGCGTGAGTGCACTAGATTCTTATGAAGAGCTTTCCCTTGATACGCCTATCTTAGGTCTTTCCGACTCAAGAGCATCGGGTGACCGATCTTCTCTTGAGACGTCTCCGGTAGTGGAATTAAAACCACTTCCTCAAGACCTTAAATATGCTTATCTCGGTGAAAGTGAGAAACTTCCGGTTATAATATCTAGTAAACTCACCAAAGAGCAAGAAGTCAAGTTGATAAAAGTGCTACATGAGCACAAGAAAGCCATAGGGTGGACTATTTCCGACATCAAGGGTATAAGTCCAAGCACTTGCATGCATAGGATTTTGTTTGAGGATGATGCTAAACCCGTGCGACAACCTCAAAGGCGATTGAATCCACCCATGATGGAGGTAGTGAAAGCCGAGGTGATCAAATTGCTAGATGCGGGGATAATTTATCCAATCTCCGATAGCAAATGGGTGAGCCCGATACATGTGGTCCCTAAGAAAACCGGAGTCACAGTGGTAGAGAATCAAAAGGGAGAGTTGGTCCCTACTCGTGTTCAGAATGGATGGCGAGTTTGCATAGACTACCGGAGGTTGAATGCGGTAACTAGAAAGGATCATTTTCCTTTGCCATTTATTGACCAAATGCTTGAAAGGCTTGCAGGGCACTCTTTCTATTGTTTTCTTGATGGCTATTCAGGTTATTTCCAGGTGCCGATCGCGCCAGAAGATCAAGAGAAGACCACATTCACATGCCCCTATGATATGTTTGCTTATCGACGCATGCCTTTCGGGCTTTGCAATGCACCCTCGACTTTTCAAAGGTGCGTGGTAAGCATGTTCTCGGAATATGTTGAAAAATTTGTTGAAGTTTTTATGGATGATTTTACCGTTCATGGAAACTCTTTTGATGATTGTTTGGAACATTTGTCATTAGTTCTTCAACGATGTATTGAATTTGACCTTGTTCTAAATTCCGAGAAATGTCATTTTATGGTTGAAAGAGGTATTGTGTTAGGTCATGTGGTTTCTTCTAAGGGTATTGAGGTAGATAAAGCTAAAATTGATACAATTCAAACTTTGCCTTACCCTACTTGTGTGCGTGAAGTTCGTTCTTTTCTTGGCCATGCGGGATTCTACCGCCGTTTTATCCAAGATTTCTCCAAAATTGCTTCTCCTTTGTGTAAGTTGTTACAAAAGGATGTAGAATTTGTGATGGATGAGAGTTGTAAGAGAGCATTTGATTGTTTAAAGCTTATGCTTGTGTCCGCCCCCATCATTCAACCTCCAAATTGGTGTTTTCCCTTTGAAATTATGTGTGATGCAAGTGACTATGCCGTTGGCACGGTATTAGGTCAAAGGGTAGGAAAAGTGCCCCATGCCATCTATTATGCATCCATGACTCTTAATGAGGCTCGGAGAAATTATTCTACCACAGAGAAAGAATTGTTAGCGGTAGTTTTCTCACTTGAAAAGTTTCGGTCTTATTTGCTTGGTACCAAGGTTATTGTTTACACTGACCATGCAGCACTTCATTATTTAATGACGAAGAAAGACGCGAAACCAAGGTTGCTTCGATGGATTTTACTCTTGAGTGAATTCAACTTGGAAGTGAAGGACAAGAAGGGTGCCGAAAACCTTGTGGCCGACCACTTGAGCCGCCTAGTGCCATGGCTTGGAGTCGAGGCAATTGTGCAACAAGAATGTCTTCGAGAAGAATTCTCGGATGAGCATTTGTTTGCTCTTAGTGTTTCTCTTCCATGGTATGCCGACATTGTGAATTATCTTGTTGCTAACAAGTTTCCTCCTCGTTTCACCACTGCTCAGAAGAATAGGTTGAAACATGATGCTAAATTGTATGTGTGGGATGATCCATATATATGGAAACATTGCTCCGACCAAGTTGTGAGGAGATGCATCCCCGATAGTGAGGTTAACTCTATTCTCACATTTTGTCATTCTTATGCATGTGGTGGTCATTTCGGTGCTAGGAGAACTGCTCGAAAAGTGCTTGACTGTGGTTTTTATTGGCCTAATTTGAATAAGCATGCATATAGCTTTTGCAAATCTTGTGACAAATGTCAAAGAGTAGGGAATATCTCGTCTCGTAATGAAATGCCCCAAACTGCTCCCTTATATTGTGAATTGTTTGATGTATGGGGTATTGATTTTATGGGTCCTTTTTCTAATTCTTTCGGTTTCAAATACATCTTGCTTGCGGTTGAGTATGTGTCAAACTGGGTTGAAGCAATCCCCACTAAAACTGATGATTCTAAAGTGGTTGCAGAGTTTATCAAAGCAAACATCTTCTCTAGGTTCGGGATTCCTAAAGCATTGATTAGTGATCGGGGTACCCACTTTTGCAATCGAACCATCACCGCATTGTTAAAGAAGTATGGTGTAAACCACAAGACCTCCACCGCCTATCACCCACAAACTAATGGCCAAGCCGAAGTTTCCAATCGGGAAATCAAGTCCATCCTTGAAAAGACGGTTAAACCGACTCGAAAGGATTGGAGTACTCGGTTAGATGATGGATTGTGGGCATATAGGATGGCTTTTAAGACACCAATCGGTATGTCTCCATATAGATTAGTCTTTGGGAAGCCTTGTCATCTACCGGTGGAGTTGGAACACAAGGCTTATTGGGCAATGAAAGAGTTCAACCTCAATCTAGATGAAGCCGGGAATGAAAGGAAGTTACAACTACAAGAGCTAGAGGAGCTAAGGAACGAGTCCAACGAGAACGCCGCTATTTATAAGGAGAAAACGAAGGCATGGCACGATAAGATGATCATCAGGAAGAACTTTGAGGTTGGTCAAAAAGTACTCCTATTTCTATCTCGCCTTCGTCTATTTCCCGGTAAATTGCGGTCTCGATGGACGGGACCATTCGTAGTTGTGAAAGTATATCCACATGGTGCGGTGGATATAAAGAGTGAAGCCACCTCCAAGATTTTGAAAGTAAATGGCCAACGCTTGAAGCCATACTGTGAGAACTTTAATTCGGAAATCCTTGATGAGATGCATCTCACCGAGCCAACCTATGAGTGATTTCATTGGAGGTAAGTCGTGCCGACGACGTTAAATAAACCGGTTTTGATCGTTCTTTATTTTTCATATTATTTTGAACGATGTGTTACTTTTCTATATAGTTTTTTTTCATATTTATTATTATTTCTCTTTTAGTTGATTTTACACGGGGTATGTGTTTATCATTTTTCAGGTACAAAGCAAGGACGATCGTTGCAACAACAAAAAAAAAAGACCGCGCGGGCCTTTGTTAATCAGAACCTTAGCGCGCTTAGTGCCGCGCAGCCCGCGCGGAGTTTCCCGGGGGCAGATTTCAAGTTATAATCGCGCGGCCCTTTGGAAGGTGTCCGTCCTAGCGCTTGGTCTGTGCACTTGCCCCATTTGACCCAGTTGACTTTGACCCATTACACATCAAATCCCACACAACCTCCCTCATCACCGACACCATCACCCACCCATCCACCTCCGCCGCCATCCACTGGCCGCCGGCCACCGTCCATCTCCGGCCAGCTTCCACCGACATCACCGGCCACCGACATCAGCGACCACGGCATCTCCTGACCGCTCTAGCATTCACGCCGGCGACCACCAGTGGTTGTCGGCCGCCTATCTACCGCCGACGGGAAGCCGGCCCACTGCTCACCGGCCCACGAGACGCCGCCGCGACGGAACCACCGCCGCATCTGAACCTCCCTGCCGCGAGCCCAACGCCACCTAGATCGGGACCACTACCGGTTGCGTCTGGGCTTCGCCGATCGCGTCTGAGCCGGGCCACTATCGGCCGCGCCACCTGTGCTCCGAACGCGCCACCTTCGCATCTCAGGTGCCCCTCATTCGCTAACAAACTCAGCTCCATCGTCGACACCATCCTCACCACTGTATCACCATCACGCTGCCGCCACCGGCCACCGCCTCACCTCCAGATCTACCACCGTCGCCTGCTGTTCTCCGGCGTCCTCGCCGGTGTTCACTCGCCGGTGTTCTCGGCACCACCATACTCCGGCCATCTCTGGTCAATGCCATCTCTGCCTCTCAGCATTGGATTTCGGGTACTTATTCTACTGGTTTCTCTGAATTTGGTGATTTGGGACTGTTATTTGTGAGTTGTGCGGTGTTCAGATAATTTGTGATTGTGTTGGTTCTTTGTGGGAGCTTTGCTGAAGTTGGTATTTGCACTGTTATTTGGGACTGTTTCTTCGAGGGTGTGTACTGTTTTGTCTGCTAAGTTGGGAATATGGCATCTACTTCCCTTTCTAAGCGTCGACGTACCGCCGTCCCTGGAAGAGCTGCCCCACAGCCTTCCCCACCATCATCGGTTCCACTTGATTTGAAGGGTTTAACGACACTTAGTGACAGAGCCAAAGCCAAGTGGGCTGATTTAGAAAGATGGCCAATTCTGCCCACCAGATTCTTCTATCGCCCGCTTCTGCAGCAGCTTGGCCTTGAATCCTCTCTCCTTGTCCTTATGCAAAACGGTGGCCTTGTAGACCTCTTGGACTTAGCAGTACCCACTTTTGCTAGTTTTACTCTTGAGTTCTTATCCACTATTGAGACAAGTATCACTGAGATTGATGATGGTGATGTGCCGGCTATCTCTTACCATTTGGGTGATCAGGAATTTACACTTTCTCATGAGGACTTGCTCGATTGTTTTGGCATCTCTAAGGGCCGTATCGACCACCGCATGGTCAATCATAAATCGATCAACTTTGCCCGCCACTCCTTTTGGAATCAACTTTCTAGTGTATCTATGCACAATAATAACTCTTCCTCCTCCGCCATTTTCCATCCGGCTGTTAGACTACTCCGTCGGTTGTTATCTTCTTGTATTCATGGCAAGGGAGAGCATGCCTTAGTTGATCAGAATGAGCTTATTTGTCTATGGGGTTGTACCTCTGCGGCTACCTATGGCATACCTGATTGGGCGCAGCTTTTCATTAATGCATGTCTTAATGCTCATCGTCATACAGGGCGTCTTACCATGGGAGGAATGATTACTTTGATTGCAGATTTATATGGTGTCCCCCGCCCTTCTCAGGTTGAGCGAATTGGTGCAGATGATAACTTCCTTCTTTATTTTGACTATTTAAAAGCTTCTGGTATACTTGCCCTTGATGACAGTCTTGGGTGGAAGTATAAGCGTCGGGGCGTTCCCTTTCTACGTCTTCCGCAGGCTCGGGTGTCTCTGTTGCGCGGGTTTCCCCTATCTGCTCTTACACTTTCTTGTGACCCTGAATTTGCTTCATCGGGAGCCACTAGACCTGATCCTCCTGTGCCGGACCATGGGATACCCGACCCTTTTGATGCCGATCCTGGGACTGCCAGTGGTGGAGTGGATTCCCCCATGATTTCAGAGTTTCTACGAGCTACCACACGCATCACCACTGCCCTTGGTGACCTGGAGAGCACAGTGAACTACAACCATCAGCAACTCCGTGTGCAGCTGGATCACATTCACAGGGGTCTAGAGCGCCTGGAGGATGACGTTGATAGCCTTTCAGAGATGTTCCACTCGATGCACCCTCACCACGCAGCCGCGGTCTGTCCCATTACCAGACGCCAACGACGTGAGGATGAGTGCCGCGCTGCTCGGCCCTTCTTTAGCTCTCCTGATGCTGGACCTTCACGGTCCTAGTTGTGAGTCTCCCCTCTCATACTTTTCGATTCATTATGCTTGTCCTATTGCACATTGGGGATAATGTTTTGTCTAAGTGTGGGGGGAGAGATCCTCTTAATTCCTCTTGGTACTGTATATATTTTGTTTAAAAAAAAGAGTGAAAAGCCCGGATAGGTCAAAACATTAACAAGGCCTAGGCAAAAGTGAGAGGCTAAAAAAAAAAGAAAAAAAAAAAGAGAGGCTATGTGAAAACCGAAAGGCACATAGGCAAAAGGAGAGGTTTTGTTCTTATTATTCCAAAAATTTCATTTTGAGGTGAATTTTTTTGGTGGGATGGTTGTGTTTTGGAGTAGAGTTTAAGCATTCTTGATATGATTTTATGATTGTAAGTGCTTAGAACTCTAGAAGGTGAATGTGTACTAGGATAGCTATGGACGTTGATGTAGCCATATAATTTTGCTAGGCCTAGTGGAGGTTGTGATGCCATGATATATTTGTTTTATGAGTAGATTGGCATGTTAGATGGTGCCTACATTATGCTTTCGAGCATTGGTGATGTAGAGAGGCACCCTTAGGATATGTGGTGGACTATCCGATTTTATCGGATGGGGATCGTTCTAAGTCCACTACATTGGGTTAGATTTGTGATTGGAGATGCATGTTTAGGGGGATGTGGATCGTTGGAGTCGATCACATGGGTAGACCTTAGGAGGGAAGGTCCCTTAACTTCAAACCTTGATCTTTGATTCTCAATTTAGAGATGTTTGACAATAAGTGTGTGGGACCTTGAGTGCTTTAGTAGAGGAGATGTAGAAAGTAGAATGAGGGTATTTGGTGAGGTTCATATTATGAGGGAGTGCATTGGGTGATTTACTCGAGGACGAGCAAGAATCTAAGTGTGGGGGATTTGATGAGCTCAAGTTATACCATGATTGTTGCACTTAGAAATGGTTTCTAATGGTGCTAAGTAGGCCTAATTGTTGATAATTGTTGCTATTTTGAGAGTAGAGTGATGTATGGAAGTTATACGCCATATGCCATAGTTTCGTCACTCTATAGGTACTTGAAGATTGAGGCGACATAATGGTGATTAAACATGAAGATGAAGGCCTTTCCGAAAAGGTAGAACCGGAACTCTCCGAATGAAGCAACAATGGAGTAGTGCACAGCCCTTCACAAAGTGCACGGACTGCTGCGCGGTCCGTGCACCCTCTAGTGCGCAGCCCTTCACACAAGTGCGCCAACTGCTGCGCAGTCCGCGCACCCTCTAGTGCGCAGCCCTTCACACAAGTGCGCCAACTGGCGCGGAGTCCGCGCGCTGCTGCAAGTTGACTTCTTCTTATCTTTTGGAAAGTATAAAAGCCTCTTTGCACCCCACATCAAGAGGAGTTCGAAAATTCGCAAGAAATACTCTCTAGTTCCATCTTCTTCTTCATCTTTCTATCTCTTTGAATCTATGGATTTGTATTGTATGATTAGGATGATTTGTGTAGGCTAAACAACTCTTGGGTACCTCAATGTAGACTTTCGATTTATGGTTTTGAGAACTTGATATGCATTGTTCATGTGTTTTTCGATTAGCAATTGAATGTGTTGTTTCTATATGAATTTGATGCAATAAACGATTGGGCTTTCTTCCTAGTTGTAGGTTGTGTTGAATACTTGCTAAATCTATGGGTAAAATGTTATCATTTGCTTAATTGATGGTTAGAGCAAATAGGAATAGTGCTTTGTATGCTTTCATCCATTGTTCCTCATGAATGTTCAATTGCCTTACTTACATGTTATCGATTCTCATGAATAATGCCATCAATAGATTAAATATAGTGCTTCCACTTATTTTATCTAGAGATGAATACCTAGCAACGATGCTATGTTGTTTCTTGGTTAGGAAAGAGAGAATAGATTGAATATCTTACTTTGAGATCTTCAATCTCGATAAGTAATCGCAAAAACCAAGTGCAATGTGTGGTAGTTCAATGATTAACCTTTAGTCGAAAGTTGAAGTCGAGTGCCCAAGTCTAATAATCTCATTGTTAATCTATCTTTTATATAGTTTAGTTGTGATCTTAAGCTATAGCTTAGCGTAACATTGTAGTGTTTTCTACAACCAAACTCCAAATTCCCCCCCCCCCCCTATTTACATCGTTTTTATATACATATATTATATTATAGTCATCTTATAGTAGTAAGAGTAGTAAATCTATTTGAGATACTTGAAAATCTCTTCTTCTCTGTGGATACGAACCTTACTTGCCACTATATGCTTAGTTGTGTGTAGAGCTTGTGAGTGCGTATAAATTGTATTTTTGGAGTGGTATAACGACGACCTCCCACACTTGCGGTACTTCAGGGGTAGGTTGCTCCCCCTGCTCATGAATCCCTTCATCCTCATTCTGAGGAACCTCGTCACCACCTTCAGGTGCATCAGCCTCATGTTGAACGTCTTCAACATCCTCAGTCGGTGGCTGATTAACAGGACTAGAAGTAGCAGAAACATCAGTGTAATCAAAAGACAAATCTGAGTTAGCATTATACCTGGTACTCAGAAGATCAGCACCAATTTCGTGCTCAAAAAACACCAAATCTCTACTTCTTACAACTGTCTTCTTCTTGGGATCATAGATTCTAAAACCGTACTCTTCGTCACCATATCGAACAAACACACAAGGATTGGTCTTCGAATCAAGCTTCGATCTTTGCTCCTTAGGCTCGTGAGCATATGCCTTGCATCCAAACACTCTAAGATGCTTATAAGAAGGATCACGCCCCTTCCAAGCTTTCTCGGGAATTTCATAACCCAAAGGAATCGATGGAGATCGATTAATCAAATAAACAGCACATTGAACCGCCTCAGCCCAAAATGACTTAGGAAGATTAGACATTTTCAACATGCATCTAACCTTCTCAACAATGGTCAAATTCATCCTTTCAGCAGTACCATTGTGTTGCGGAGTTCCAGGCACCGTCTTCTCATGCCTAATACTGTGCTCCATACAATAACTTCTAAACTCATTAAAAGTGTACTCTCCACCATTATCGGAACGAAGACATTTAAGTCTTTTCTCCGTTTCCCTTTCAACCATGGCATGAAATTTTATAAAAAAAAAAATTTCAAACACTTCTCCTTTGGTCTTCATCATATATACCCAAGTCTTCCGAGTAGCATCATCAATAAAAGTCACAAAATAACGATTTCCACCAAGTGACTCAACATCCAAAGGACCACATACGTCAGAGTGAATCAACTCCAACTTTTCTTCTCTCTTAGTAGATATACAAGAGAAAGAAACTCTATGTTGTTTTCCAGCTAAACAATGATCACAAGGGTTAAGAGAAACACTAGAATCCACAGGAATATAAGATTTACCTGCTAGAACTTTCAGCCCTTTATCACTCATGTGTCCCAACCTTCGATGCCATAAATTTGGAGAACTCTTATCTTCAACGACATTCAGCTCATCATAACAAACAGTCAAATAAGTCTTGTAGAGACTGCAACCTCCACTTACTATCTCCAAAGAATTGATGGTATCCTTCACGACCAAGTGTACTAGCTGATAACAGGTTAAGACGCAAATCAAGTACATGGCGCACATTCTTCAAAATCAGCTGGCAACCAACACTTGTCCTCACATGAATGTCGCCTTTACCAATAACATCTACAGTGCTTTTGTTTCCCATTTTCACACTACCAAAACTTCTAGCTTGGTAATTCATAAAGTACTCCTCTTTGAATACACAGTGAAAAGAAGCTCCTGAATCGATTAACCATTCAGTATCTGAACCATCGACATGATGACACTCTCCAGCAGAACAAACCAGAGATGTACCTTCATCATCATCATCAGAAACAACTGCTGCAGTAGATTTATCACCTCCATCATTAGATGAAGCGTTCTTCTTCCCTTGCTCTTTCTTCCTCATGTAGCAATGCTTTGCAATACGACCAGGCTTGCTGCAATAGTGACAAATAAATGGCTCTTTCCCATCTCGGGACTTAGACCTGTTCTTCGACTTGCCACGCCTTTTCGGACCTCTACTCTTGCTTCTTCCACGACCATGAGTTTCAACAACAAGCACCTGCGATTGATCAACTCCCATCTCCCTTCTACGTAGTTCTTCATTAAACATGCTATCCTTGATAACATCCACAGAAAGAACACCATCCAGAGCAGAGTTACTAAGCGTCACCACCAAAGTCTCCCAGCTATCAGGCAAAGAGCTCAACAAAAATAAAGCTTGCAATTCAGGACCAAGATTTATCTTCATAATAATCAACTTGTTAATAATATCCTGGAAGTCACTCAAATGCTCAGACACAGACTTACCAGCTTTCAACTTCAAATTAACAAGTTTCTTGATCAAAGAAGCCTTATTATGAGCGGTCTTCCTTTCATAAAGACCTTCCAGTTTCTTCCACAAAACATATGGGTCAGACTCTTGAGAGACATGATTGAATATGATTATATCAATCCACTGTCTGATAGTCCCCAAAGTTTTCCCTCTTTAGCTTGACCCATTCAGGATCAGAACATTTTTCCGGTTTAGTAGGCTTGGATGTACTACTGTTGTCTGCAGCAGCAGTCACTGCAATCGGATCATACAAGTCCTTGCAGTACAACAAAACTTCCATCATCGGTCTCCAAATAGAATAATTAGTTGATGTCAACTTAATCATAGAACCACTTCCTCCAGAATCCATGATTATGCCAAAGTGAACCAAAGTTCTAGATACCAATTGTTGGGGCGCAGCGGAAGAGATAAAACTCAAAACACCACAACAAGGACACGGCAAAACAACCAACCAATATTCTAAACATAATCACAAAAGATACCAGTGATGAAGATATATAAAACCAGCCAACGGAAAAATAAAAGACAAAGAACACAGCGATTTATACGTGGAAAACCTCTTCGGTGTGAAGAGTAAAAACCACGGGACTGGAGGCATCCACCTATTCTTTCTTATTATGATAAAATGAGGGAAAACAAACCCCAATAAGTCTACAAAGGGTTACAACCCACCACAAGCATCATCAATAAGAACAAGAGGATAAAAGGTGCAAGATATCACCAAATTATAAGGGTGTATTTCGAGCTGCTATAATTCCCAAACCAGAGCATACACTGACAATCCAACCGTTCAGAACGAAGCCTCAAGAGTCACAAACGTGATGAAATAATTTCAGCAAAATCGGATTGCGTTTGCCCCTCGATCAGATTTCCAAAACAGAACTGCTCACCAAAAACGGGATTTTTCCAACTCCTCTAAAACCCTTATTTTTCCTCTCTCTGTATTCTTGTATTTCGTCTCACGTATCCACAAGAAAACCCTAAATCTATTTATATACTTTTTTGTAAAAGAGATAATTTATTTTCCATAAAGTATACGGATTTGGGGTGGACTAACATTCTCCCAACAAAACTGTTTATCAAGGACATCGTCGTTTCTTACCATGCAGTCACGAGTTCCGTAAGGCTAAGAACTGGTTAATGGGAAGGGAGAGAATACACCACCTCCCCTCCTATCAGCGGCGAGGAGGTATTCGAGAAAATCAAGGATATTGAAAATGATTTTGGGAAAAACCATAGGAAGATGCCCATCCCCGGCCCTTGGAAAAAACGGTCCATTTTCTTTGACTTACAATATTGGATGCACTTGGCTGTCAGACATTGTTTAGTTGTAATGCACTTTGAGAAGAATGTCTGTGATATTTTGCTTGGTACAATACTGAATATTCCTGGAAAAAGCAAAGATGGACTTCAAGCACGTAAAGACTTGGAAAGAATGGGTATTAGAAAGGAACTGGCTCCTGTAATCAAGCTTGCTACAATATGTCGTCAGCTGAGAAGACAAAATATTTGCAGTGCCTGAAATATTTGAAGACACCCTCTAATTTTTCCTCAAACATTGGTAACTGTGTCAATGTTAAGGATAAAAAATTGTTCGGGTTAAAATCATATGATTGTCATACTTTGATGCAAGACTTGAACATAATTTCCATTCGTGGTTCTCTTCCAATCCACATTAGGATGTGCATCAGCAAGCTCTGCTTATTTTTTAAGGGAATTTTCAAGAAAACAGTTAGCCGTCGTAAGCTAGATAAGCTGCAAACAATGGTAGTTGAAGTATTGTGCCAATTGGAGATGTATTTTCCCCCTTCTTTCTTTGATATAATGGTGCATTTGATTGTCCATCTTGTGCGGGAGATCAAGGAGTGTGGCCCGGTGTACCTCCGGTGGATGTATCCTTTCGAGAGATAAATGAAGAGATTTAAATTCTTTTCACAGAACAGGTACAGGCCTGACCCAAGCATTGTATCTAGATATGTCACGGAGGAGGCGATTGAATTTTGTATGGCTTACTTAGATGAGGTTGACACGGTTGGACTACCCACCTCGAGGCATGATTTTTGTTTCAACGGGCATGGAACTAGAGGCACGTTGCATAATCCGGCAACTGTCGATTTGCAGGCTGCTCATCTGTATGTGATGTGAAACCATGAATCGGTTCGCCCTTACGTTGACATTCATATGGAGGAATTGAAAAGTCTATACCCAACCCTAAAGCCTTTCCAACTACATGATGAGCATATTAGAACCTTTTGTGAGTGGTTAAGGGACACAGTAGAGATTGGTGACCATCCCGAGGACGTGAAATGGCTATCCAGACGGCCGCTAACGACGGTTATCAGCTACAGTGGATATGATGTGAAGGGTTACTCGTACGGGACCAAACAGAGTGATGTTAAAGGTGTTTCGCAGAATAGCGGTGTCACTACATTTTCTGAACCAATTGCTGTGTCGCGGAAGGAAAATCCAGAAGGATCGTACTCATTGATAGGTATTTCGGTACCATTGTTCAGATCTGGGAGTTAAACTATGTGGCATTGAAGGTGGTTGTATTCAAGTGTTAGTGGGTTGATCAAAAGACAGGAACTAAGACCGATCCTTTAGGGTTTCAATTGGTTGATAGGAAGAAAGTGGGATCAAATTCGGAGGCGTTCATACTTGCTGGCGAAGGTGACCAAGTTTACTATGTCCAGGATCCTTCTGATCGGCACTACGAGATTGTTCTTGATGGGAAAAAAAATGGTGTGTGGTGATGAGCTATTCGAAGAGTATGACAAAGGAACTGCTCACATTTTTGTGCCAACGAAGAAAGACGCGATTTATATGGAGGAAACAGAGGCAAACATGTCAATCTATCGCGCAAGATCCGATCACGCCGAACGCATAGTGATAGATAGCAAAGGCAACGAACGGAAGAGGAAGTTTATTTTCAAAGTACAGCCGAAGACTAAGTTCAGGCGTTAGTCGGACATTTTTTTGTGTTATCAGCTACTCATAATACAACTCTTCCAAACTTAGTTTGAATTTGTAATTCATGTAAATATTTGGTTGAAACTTTGTTTGATCTATCCAATAGAATAAAAGGAAGTTGACAAATCTCAATTTTTAACCTATCTGGGTACTTTTACGGTCTCTGGAACATTTCCCGGATAGGGCAAATTTAGGGTTTACCTAGTTCCGGGTTACTATCCGGATCCGGAAATATTGAGCAACCTTATCCTGCTAAGTTCCCGATATCGTAAACTGTTTACCCGAAGTATTTTGGTTAGGCAAGGCTTTTTATTCAACTCCCCGAAGGGTTCCCTAGTTGGCATCCGGTTTAGTAAAGAAAATCTGACTTATCCGGGTAGAATTCCGATTTCGGAAATGGGAGCCGGAAGTGTTTTTTAAGGCGAAAACGTGCGCGCACTCACTAATAAGTAGTTATATAAAATTGATACTGCAAACAAGTGTAGGAATTGTAAATGCACACACACGAACCAATCTATAGCATTCAAACGTTAATGAAATAAATTCAAAATGTAATATCATTCGATAAGACAAATCAATACTTAACAAAAAATTCAAAACAAATTGCACTAAATCAAGGCCCTATGTCATAGTCGTTGTTATGATCGCCGCCACTATGTCCCGGCGAGGCATCCCCACTTGTGGTCCATCCTTCTGCACGCTTGAGGGCTCTCAACTCCTTCCTTGCCTCATAAGCATCCTTCCTAACGCCAATCAATGTGAGCACCTTAGATTTCATGCTAGCGTACATATCTTTCATCTTGGAAACATGTGGTGAAGGCTCTCCATCGGTCACCTCCCTACCTTTAAAATGAAAATTCATATTTGAATAAAACTATCATAAAAAGTAGCATAAATTGTGAATAAGGAGCTGAAGATGACTAACTTCTTGATGCCCTAGCCCGCTTAGTCTTTTCTTGCGGAGGCATCACAATCCATTTTCCATCGACCAAAGTCCATTTCGGCCTATGGTTTTCAAAGTAGTGGTAGTCGTATGTCTTGCAAGGGGTGGGATCATCTTCAAATCGGAAATTTGGGTCCAATTTCAAGAGTAACTTAGTGATTAGGCTCCCGTAGGGTAGGTTTTTCTTATGTCGCTCGTTAAGCCACGCATTTCTCATCCAATTACAAATTGCATACCCGGGATTATATGAACCTCCTTCACGACATAGTAAAATGTCATAACCGTGGTAACATTAGGCTCGCCGACATTTTCTCCCGTGGGGATGAAACTTCTATGCACCCACCCGTACATAATGCGATCATCAATGGGGCAAAACGACATTTTGCACCCATCGGCTGAACTTTCATCATATAGGTCCCGACCAAAATAATGATTCCCTAAATTCAAATAATTCAAATACGGGAGTTTAATCATATCCCTTCCCGGCCACCCATTAGCATAGAAGATATTAAGTGGACCATGCGCGAGTTTGGGATGAAGGTCCTCATCGGATTTGATAGGATTCCCCAACAACTCATTGATCACCCAACAATCAAACTCAAACCTTTTCCCATTAACCATGGTAGTGTACTTAGCATCACTAGGTTCATCAAAATTAGCATAAAATTGCAACACCTCAACCTTATAGGTGGGATCACTAACATCGAACAACAGGGCATCACAAGTTTGAATAGCAAACTTCTCAACCATAGGGCCTACACCTAGTGCCTCAACCCAATCTCTATCCAACACATATGACTCTAGTACGGTTGCATTGTTAACAAGAATACAATAATACTTATAAGCTTCGGGACTGATAAACTTGTCAGAATCATACCAGTTTGGAGGGTGCTTCCTCGCCACGGCCTTGCTTCTCGGTGCCATGGGTTGATCGGTTCTTGGTTGTGGTGGAACTGATTTGGCATTTCGTCCGGGTAGGAGACGGGATTTCCGAACTCTGAATTGGGGGAGTTGGGGGAAGTTTGTGATTTCTGATCTGAAAAAAAGTCAACCAGCCATATATATAAGGTCGTTTCCAAAATCGGAAACCTGGCCGGATGGGGTTGTAAACTGATCCGGGTAGTTTTCCGGATTCGGAAACGTCAATCCGGATGTATTTTAATTAAAAATCCTATTTTCTGTTAAGTTTTCCCCGAAGGTTTCCCTGCTAGCCATCCGGATAAGTAAAATATCCATCTGGCTAAATTTCCGATTTCGGAATAGTGCAATCCGGAAGTATTTAATTAAAAATCTCATTTTATGTTTAGTTTTCCCGAAAGTTTCCCTGATAGCCATCCGGATAAGTAAACTTTCCATCCGGCTAGTTTTCCGAATTCGGAATAGTGCAATCCGGTAGTATTTAATTAAATAAAATACCATTTTATGTTCAGTTTTCCCGAAGGTTTCCCTGATAGCCATCCGGATAAGTAAAATATCCATCCGGCTAGTTTTACGATGTTGGAAAAACATTTTTGGCTTATCTGTGATCTTCGGCTCTTGGAGGCGACTCGTATCCCTCCTCGGAAGATTCCTCGTACTTTACTTCTTGCTCTACTCGTTGTTGGCGTTGGATCTCCTCGACTTGCTTGCTTGTGGAGAGATTCTTAGTCCTAACCATGGTGGGAGATTGGATGGAATAATTGGTGGAGTTGGGGGTTTGGAGCGGACTGATTTGGGGATGAAGTTGGGGAGGGTTTGCTGATTTGGGAAAAAAACCCCGTCTGCCTTTTTTATAATTAAAACTTCCGGCTAGCTTTTACGATTTCGGAAACATAGCCAGGTAAGGTTATTTATTTTTTGGCTTATCCGGATAACTTTACGGTTTCGGAAACGTAGTCGGACTGTACAAAAAATCAGAATAAGTAACACTTAAACTATTTTCTTATCTAGTCCTCTACCCATTCATCCCACATACAAACAAAAATATCACTTTTCTCCCACCCATTTACTCTCTTCCAGCACCAAAATCTTCTTCTCCAATCACCAAGAACACCATTAATCACATTGGCCCCATTTCTTGAGTTCTAGAACAAGAAAATAGCTTCTTTGTCCATACTATTGGGTTTTTTTTACTACTTGAAAAGGTATAATCAATATTGTTTATTGGTTAATTTGTCTTATTTGTTCATGGGCTTTGCTTAATTATTACTACAAACTAGCTTTGTTTTATGGGCTACATTCTTGATTAATCAATTGGGATTATGAGCTATATTCTTCATTAGTCTTGATGATCATTAGTTATGTTACTACAAATCTAGGGTTAAGTATGTCATATATATGCACTAATTTAATTACAAACAATTAGGGGTTTAGCATGTGATAGGCAATTTATATTAGTCTAATAGGATCCTAAACCCTAGGGGTTTTATGATGGTCATTTAATTAAAAACTAAAAATGACTACTTACCATTAATTTAGCATATAATTAATCTTTCTTGATAGTGAGGTTATTTAATATATGCAAATTATTATTTGTAGAGGAGTTATGGCACCACCTAAGAAGAAGGTAGGAATCCCCAAAAGCTCTAAAACCCCTAGCACCGCGGGAGGTGTTAAAAAAAAGGGGTGAGGCGTCCTAGGACATATTGTGCCGTCTTACAAAAAAGGATGAAGAAGAATATTTTGACGGACATGACGTTCAACGATGATGGGGAAGCAATATCGGAAGAGTATTATTTATGGAAGAGTTGGGTTGGAAAAATTGGTCGAACTCGTGTGGATATAAAGTATGAATCTTGGCACGAGGTCCCCGACAAGGAAAAGACTAAATTATGGGAGGAGTATTTGGTAAATCTCTACCTTCATTTAAGTTATTTACATTTTTGTACACATGAATGTGATATTATCCAGGTTTTCTTATCAATTTTATGTAGGTACCATTCAAAATTGTTGCCCCAAATATGGAGAAACTTTTTGAGACAACCATGTTTCGCTTGAGTAAGGCGGCACGGGATCATAGAGCAATGTTGTCTAAACATTACATTTATGGAGATTTTAAGGATGAGGACCCTTGGTTGGCCTACACCGATATTCTACAAGAAAATTGGGCAATATTCAAAGCACGCACCTCGGAGAATGACCGACAAGTAAGATTAATTTCTATCATTCTAGTATTACTCTTTCGTTCACATAACTTAAATTCATTTATGTGTTAGGGTTTGAGGTTGACGAATAGCACTAATGCGAACACTAATACGACACCTCATACAATGAGTAGGGCGGGATATACTATCACACTAATCAAACATGCAAACAAAAAACAAGAAGATGGGGTGCAAGAGAAAATGGATAGTGGGATGACGGAAGAGGAAGCACGGGAGAGCACCGAGGTGGTTAATCCTAAAGAGTTCGATAAACTCACTAGCTTCTTGATTGGTCGACAAGATAGCAAAGGCGAATGCACACACGAGGGAAACAAGAAGTTGATAAAAGATATTGTAAGTTGTTTCTTTGAATATTTTGAGCTAATATTATTACAATTCTTATTCCTATCTATTTTCTTTCTACCTCATGTTTTTTTTTGTATTAATTGATAGGATGATGTCAAAGCGAAAATTGTTCGGGAGAATTTGTTCCCACACAAGAAGAGGACATCCTTTGTAAGGCGACGGAACGGAAGGAACACCCCGGTAGAGTTCGTGGATATGCATCACATGTAGTGAAAAGAGATCTCATCGGCAAAACGAAACCTTCTAAACCACCAAGACATACCAAGTACAACAAGTTGCAAGAGGAACTTGGGGATACAAAAAAAGAGCTCGGTGATACCAAGAAGGAGCTTGATGAGGCCGTGAAGAATATGAAGAAAAGGGACATAGCTCTCCACATAATAGCCAAGCAAACGGGCGCAATTCTCCCACCAAATTTGAATGATCTAAGCGACGATTGGGAGCCTCCTTCAAGTGGTTCACGTCACTCACCCGATGTTTGTGAGGTGTAAGGCAATCCACCATCGCCACAACCAAACATATGTGATGATAACTTAAACCGACTAAAAAAGGTAAATACACTAACTCACTTTTCGATCGCATTCTTATTCAAATTCTCGATTCCTTCTCTTAATAGTCTTAGCATGTTTATGACGATACTTTAAAAATGGAATCCCCTATTTTAATTAGGTCAAGGTCGATGTCACATATCCATGCAAATTATATATCGATGGTGGAGTGAGGAAGCCTACTATGCATGTTACAAACGGAATTTTCAATGAGTCAGTGAAGATGCATGGCGACGATAAAATTGCAATAGGTTTGGGGGAGGTTCTATTGAAAAAAGCTTTGGTTAAAACTGCTCGAATTCCCATACCCAAAGGCCCGTGTAAGGTTGTGGGACCGGCGGAAGGTATGTATTTACTTTGGCCTTGTAGGCTAATTGTTGTCGAGAGTTTAGGAGAGACTCAACCCGCTAGCCTATACAACCCAATTATGGGCGTTGCACCCAAAGTTGATCCAAAATTTTCAAAAACAATTCCCCAACCTATGACCGCCCCACAAGGTGTTGTAGTGAAATCTATGACACCGGCTATGAAGGTGTTGTATGGCAAGTTGTCTACACATTCCAAATTTGGATACTACGAATTCCAGGCTCCAAGGGAAGTATTTGGTGGTATTGGAAGGCAAATTGTAATGTATTGGGGTGATTTTGAAGATCTATGGAAGGGTGACAAGGCAACCGAGCCCCTAATGTCCTTATTCCAACTGTAAGTCATTTTAATGTCGAGAATATATCAAGTTGTGTTTTCAATCGCCGTTCTCCCCGTTGTTTTAACCATTCATCTATTCTTTTCTTAAGTTTCTTATATCAACTAGTTCAAAAACGGTTGAAGCCATGGATAGGCTTCCTATGCCCTGAGCGAATCCAAGAACTCGGTCATAGTGATGCAGAGCGTTTAAGCTACATGAAAGCGGCTCTCGGTGTGGAGGACAAACTATTCTTCCTAGCACCACTCATTTCCGGGTAAGCATTTCATATTAAATAATTCTATACATTCTTATCTCATGTTAACTTTAATTTTGTCATTTTTGACGAATGGATATGCATTTTTTGTTAGTAAACATTAGAGATTGGTTGTGATCCACAAAAAAACCAAAGAAGTTTATTGGATAGATCATCTCCATCGTCCGCCAATCCCATCTTTCGAACACCTCCTTAGACAAGCTGTGAATCATGTCAATCCCTCTAGGAGGGAGTTTGTAATGACTGAGATCAAGGTACTCTACACGTTTCTCCCTCAGTAATCACACTAGTATTATCGACATCGATCGATTGTATTTAACAATGTGATCTACCTTTTGTGTTAAAGTACAAGAGATAAAGTAGCGGTTGGGAATGCGGTTTCTACGTTATGTTGTATGAGCATAAGTTGGTAGAGGAACTTAACCAATTCGACAACGACCTTGAGCCCGTAAGTTTCAAATCTATAAGGGCATCTACCTGAAACATATTTTAATATTTGCGTCATATATTGAATTGTGTATGCTAATGCACAGATTTTCGAAGAGGATACAAGCCCCTACACACCTGCAGAACTGAATCTACCGAGGAGTAGTCTTGCATCATTTGTCGTAACTTCGCATGAATCCGTTCTAACTATAAATTGACACATGTTTTTGTGTTATTAGCATTTTTTGGTGTATTTAGCGCCTTTAAGTGATGTATGACCTTATATATTCATTCTTAATACATCACAAACATTTGAAACATATAATTCTTCACTAGCACCATTTAAATACATTCTATTTTGTATTCAAAATCCGAAATAAATAAAATTCAGATTTTTAATAATAATCCGGGACTATTTTCCGATATCTTAATGTTGGCCGAACAGTTCACAATTCTTCCGGCTAGACTTCCGGTATCAATAACATTCCCGGAAGAAAATACCCTCTTTTCACCCATTTTCCCGAAGGGTTCCCTGGTTGGCATCCGGTTTAGTAAATCATTTATCCGACTAGGGTTCCGGTTTTGTAATTGTAGCCAGAAAAAAATACCCTCTTTTCACCCATTTTCCCGAAGGGTTCCCTGGTTGGCATCCGGTTTAGTAAATCATTTATCCGGCAAGATTTCCGGTTTCGTAACTGTAGCCGGAACTACCTATTTTCCGCCACCGTTTTACGGCGGCCGGATTACTGCCTGCGCCGGAATATTACCCGTCTTACCATCCGGGAAAGTAAAAATGAGCCTCCGGCTTACCGTCCGGCTCGTAATGGCCGGTGAAGCCTCTTGCTAACAGCGGGTGTTTACGAGTCCGAAAATGTACCCATCCGGGTAAGTTTCCGAACTCGCTACCGTTACTCGGCGGTTTAGCAGCGGGTGTTTGCGAGTCCGGAAATGTACCCATCCGGGTAAGTTTCCGAACTCGTAAAACCGCCGAGTAACGGTGGCGCCAATTGCACGGCACCACCAAGGACGGCGGTCAAAACCGCCGTCCAACAGGGATGGAACCGCCGTGTTCCGCCCTGAATTCCACTAGTGTTATAAGCGTAAAGCGTAGTGTGCGTAAGATAATGATTAGAGAGGTCTACCAAACCTTTGTATTTATAGGGTTCCAATCCGTGCATTCATCAGCTCGACATACTTCAGGTGGAAGAAAGTTGTTGATGCCTTTCTGAGTTACGGAGGCGAGTCTTGACAGGCTCTGGCTTCTCAGTGGCTGGTGCCTCACGTTTCGCCTTTTTGTAAAAGGTTTTTAGAGTTCAAGAATTCATTCGCTCCACATACTTTAAGTGGAAAGCGGAGAATGGTTTATTGGAAAGAAGTTTTACCAAGTTCAGCCGCTCCGACTATGTCAAGTGGAGGTTATAGAATGGTTTACTGGCTATCCATAAGCGAGGTTTCACCAAGTTC
This sequence comes from Sherardia arvensis, assembly GCA_948330725.1. Classification (NCBI taxonomy): domain Eukaryota; kingdom Viridiplantae; phylum Streptophyta; class Magnoliopsida; order Gentianales; family Rubiaceae; genus Sherardia; species Sherardia arvensis. Next base: position 20,853,511 of record OX415237.1, on the reverse strand, counting down.
AGCAAGATGTATTTGTGTTTATTGGCTTCTCCTTTGTATGTTATTGCCTTGGCAATTAACACCATGTCATTTGGAGAATGTATTTCTCTTATGCATTTGAGGTTTTTCCTGAGGGTTCGACTCGAAGCATCCTCTCGGACGTTCTCTTCAGTCGATTTAGTATAGTCATATTTGATGTAGTGACATCTTTGGTATGACTAGGTTAGAATTGTTCGAGAATTTATCTCGAGGTACCCTCTCGGGCTAGTCTAGAAGTATCATATTCTGATGTGGTGACACCTTTGATATGATTTCTAGCTTACTATAGGCTTTGCCTTGTATTGCTTCGAGATGTTGATATTTGAACACGTCTGCTCAAATTTTTTAGCCCGTAAACCTCAAGCAAATACTTTTTTCAAGTATTTTATCCTGAATCTAATCTTTCTTTATTTTACTCAAAGTGATTGACGTTTGAATTCTTCATCCAAACAGCTCATTTTATATAAGCGTCAATCGTATACTTTTCTCAAGTATACTACTTATGAGTAGCAATCAAAGTTATACTTATGATCACAATCCTCTTAAGATGTTTTGCCTTTTGTTCTTTGAGTTTAACGAGCTCATTAATTGTTCTGCCATTGTCAAAAACTATCTCTTGCAACCTAAGTTCTTCAACACTACAATAACATTATTCTCTATATTCCCAAATACATACTTATTCCAGTCCCTAAGAGTAAGCTTCAACCTATGAAATTTTAGAAATAAACCTAACGTACCTGTCTCATGCATTGGCTGGTTCCAATCATTCGAGAATACTAACAGGAAATCATTGTTAGATTAATCTAATTGTTTCTAGAATAAGTTAGAAACTCATATTAACATATGCTTTAGGATAAGTGTAATTGCGATTCCAGTTTTGATTAGGTTTAGGTTTTTCATATTTGTATGATTTTTCCCTTATAAATAAAGATGAAAGAAAAGGACGTGGTATTGCGTCACCAAATCATTCTTGTATTTTCTTGCAAGTACTCCTAAGAATTATGTTCGTCATCTTACCTGTGGCTTGAAATTCTAACAATTGGTATCAAGAGCTAGTTTTAAGCTTCGGGGGAAAATAAGATGGGTGACGACAAAGAAGATTCGACGAAGGGAGTCAAGGCGCAAGGAAGCTCATCAAAGAAAGGAGAGATTGTTAAAGAAACAATCATGATTCCGATCAAGAATCCAATGTTAACCGAGACGAATTACAGCATATGGGCTATGAGGATGAAAATAATCTTGCGTTGGTTTGGAGTATGGTCGGCAATCAAAGACGGAGCAAAGGAAGACTACAAGGATGCAGGAGCGATGGTAGCCATCTCTCAGTCAGTGCCAGACTCTGTGATGATGTCAATAGCGGAGAAAGAAACGGCAAAGGAGGCATGGGGCGCAATCAAAGAGATGCGAATTGGTGAAGATCGTGTCAAGAAGGCTCATGCACAAGTGCTGAAGCGGCAATTTAACCAATTGCAAATGGGGAACTCGGAGACGCTTTCAGAGTTCTCAATGAAGCTTACTACGTTGGTAGGAGAAATACGTTTTCTCGGAACAACTCTCAAGGAAAACGATGTTGTCGAGAAACTATTTAGTTCAGTCCCTGATCGATTCTTTCAAATAGTTGGAACAATCGAACAATTTGGTGATGTGGAGAATATGTCACTCCAGGAGGCGATAGGTCGTCTTAAGATATTTGAGGAAGGACTAAAGGGTCGAAGGCACTCAAACGATGGAGAAGATATACTTTTCTTTACCGAACCCGAGTGGGGAGCAAGAAGTTTGAAGAAAAGTGAAGGTTGTAAGAACACTAAGAAACAAGGATGCGGAAAAGATGGAGGCCAAGATGATAGTGATCGAACAGTCGACGAACGAAAGCCGCGCAACTTCGACAAGTCGAAGATCAAGTGTTATAATTGCAACAAGTTCGGGCATTTTGCGAAATATTGTCCGAAGCCTGATCGAAGAGAAAAGGTCAAAGGAAGAGATGAAAGTCAAGAAGGTGATAAAGATCCTAAGATGATGATGGTCGAAGAATGCAAGTTTATTCAAGAAGAACCTACGCCAGAAAAGGAAGTGTTTTTGCATGAAAGCATGCCAAAACTAAGTGGTACCCCAAAGAAAAAAGGGTATCGAAAAGCTGGTGCAAGTACAAGTACGAAGGGACATCTTGAAAAGTTTGATAAGATCAACACGACCATAAAGAAGATGGTCAAACGCAAAGAAAGATGGGAAGATCAAAGAGTTGCTGAAAAGAAGAAAGAGAAAGTGAAGAATGAATCAGTTGAAACTGATGTTGGTGATGTAAAAGCCAATAAGAAGAAAGAAGAAGAAAAAGATTACTTAGTTGAGTCTGATCCTAAGAATGAATCAGTTGAAAATTATATTGGTGATGACTCTGCCAATAAGAAGAAAGAAGAAGAAAAAGATGATCTAGTTGAATATTATCTTAAGGATAATGAAGAAGAAACCGGTAAGCCGAAAGAAGCAGCAAAGGGTGTATCTGATCCTAAGGATACAGAAGAAGAAGTTGATAAGAAAGAAAAAGAAAACGATGAATCAGTTACACCTGGTGCAAAGGATGTTAAGAATGACGATGAAGAAGTTAGTAAGAAGAAAGAAGAAGCAAATGATGAATCTGATGCTAAGGATGATGACGAAGAAGATAAGAAAGAAAAGGCAAACGATGAATCAGTTGAATCTGATGCTAAGGATGACGACGATGAAGCAAAAGTTACGCAGAAAGATCTCAAAGAGGATGGTACTAAGGAAGCAGTGGCAAGATTATCAAGACTTTACGAAAGCATGGAAATCTATGGAAGTTTGTATGAAATACCAAAGGAGGAGTACAACATCAAGAGAATCCATGATGACACGTATTTGAAGGAGGTGAAGAATTCTGGTTCTAGTTTGCATGACGAAAAGAAGGAAGAAAGTTATGAAGAAGTTATAACAAAGCCAACAAAGAGAAAAGATGTGAAGGAGAAAAAGGAGAAGAAAGAGAAGGAGAAAGAGAAAGAAAAGAAGGATAAGAGTGTAGCCATGGAGGTGGATGATGAGGGAAGTGATCACAGCCTTGAGATAGTCGGGAAAAAGAGGGGCAGAAGTAATGAGGAATCAGACAAAAGGAAGTTCATCAATTGTAGATCCTCCGACTCGGATTCTGTAGAGGTTGGAAGAAATGCTGACAGTGATGATATTCAGAGGGGTAGAAGCAATGAATATAATAAATCAGGCAAAAAGAAGTCTTCGGAGGAATTCAGTAGAAAAGGTATAAGATATGAGGTAAGTGACGATGAAGATAGAATTTTGTGGCGTTGTACAAGGCCTAATCCATGTCCTCCAACAAAGCTCAGAAAGAACTGGAAAAGATACACTCATTTAGAGCACACAAGAATCGAAGGAGATGGCATGGAAGCGGCTGAAGAGGGATATCAGACAGGTGATAATAAGTCTTCTAAGTCTTATGGCTCAGAATTCTTCCCGTGCTCTAAGGAGGATCTCGATGATTCAGCTGAATCTCTCAGCTCTGATAATGATTCAGGCTCATATTCTCCTAATGCTGCTAAAGAGAATATAGTGGAAGATGATATAATGCGCGTATACTACGTGGAAAGCGAGGAGGTTTTTAGACAAGGGAAAGGGAGTGTTATCATGGTTAACCCCTATGATGCTATGGATATGGATGGTTTTATTTCAGTGGACAGATATTATGAGAAAGAGGAGAAGGGTTTTCAGAAGAGGAGATTTGGAAGCAGTTGGTCCAAGCATTCCCAACCTAAAAAATGGCATAAGCAGGTGGTTTATTCATTATTAGATGAGGATGGAAATGGTTCTGATCAAGCGTTGATTCAAAAGAATGAAATGTGGAAACTTGCATTAATACTAATAAGTCTCAACCCCAAGGATTTGAAGTGGAAGTTTAAGAAGTGCACTCAAGACATGATTGCAAAAGTGAATGAAAGGCTGGAAGCAAGGAAGCACACTAAACATCAAGATGTTAATGAACTTTTTGATCCCGCAACAAGATTTGAAAACAAAGATGAAGAGCGTGAGATGATAAGATTTCACAAAGCAAGAGGAAGTAAGGCATTGGTCAAATGCAATGAAAAGAAGTGTAGTCAAACTAAAGTACCTATGGAGCATTGGTTGAAGTACAGAAAGAAAGGCATATTGGTGCATTTAGTTTTTCCAAAGAGCATCAAAATGGAAGAGCTGAAGTTGAGAAAGAAAAGTAAACGGATGAATTTAGTGTTTCCAAAGAGCATAATGAGCAGATTGATGGAGGAGCTGAAGCAAAGAAAGAAAAGCAAAAAGATGGATTTTGTTTCTCCGGATGGCATGGTGAGCATGTTTATGGAGGAGTTGAAATCAAGAAAGAAATGCAGAAAGAAGAATTTTTCTTTTACGGATGACACAGTGAACAAGTTTATGGAGAAGTTTACAATGAAGAAGACGTGCACTATGATGGAGCATGTGAAAAGGAAGAAACGCACGAGAAATCTTGAACTATGGGTGTACCTACGAGAAGAAGGATGACACGGAAGATCAAGTTGCCGATATCCAAAGTTTCATGGATGATTAAAGATAAAAGACATGAAAGTGAAGGAGGAATTTGGTGTTCGGTTAGGAAGTTCAAAACAACAAGTTTAAGAAGGAGATTGATAAGTTAATCTAGTTGTTTTGATTCGTAAGTCAGAAACAACAAGTTTAAGGAGGAGATTGTTAGATTAATCTAGTTGTTTCTAGAATAAATTAGAAAGTCATATTAACATATGCTTTAGGATAAGTGTAATTACGATTCCAGTTTTGATTAGGTTTAGGTTTTTCATATTTGTATGATTTTCCCCTTATAAATAAAGATGAAAGAAAAGGACGTGGTATTGCGTCACCAAATCATTCTTGTATTTTCTTGCAAGTACTCCTAAGAATTATGTTCGTCATCTTACCTGTGGCTTGAAATTCTAACAATCATGTCTATTAAACCATGCATTGATGAATACCGACAGAAAATCATGCCTATAAAAGTTTTGATTACAGACAACTGAGGTCATCCTTGTTTAGCAATGATTAGAGTTACTGGTACATTCTTTCCGCGAAAGAAACTGGTTTTAAAATTTTAGTTTTGTAATCAAGTAACCCTAGTTTGGCATTCAAAGAAGGTGGATGCTTGCATTTTATGAAGCGCTAGTTTTACCTTTAAAATACAGGCTACTCTGGAAATCCTGATGTATGACCTAATCGGTCCCCTGGATAAGTTTTGGGGCTCTTGGATGAAGCTGAATAATTTTTGCACCATCTTTAGTTCCTACTCTCCAATTCTATGTTTATGTGGAATTTTGTGGATGAGCGAAACTTATTTTCAAGAATAAGCAATCACTGAATGTCAATTGTTGTTATCGGTAGACATTTAAATAAAATTTTATTTTTATAGTCTAGGAAGTACTTGTATTCTTATATTAGAGGATAACTGGTGTGTTAGGATTGTGAACTTGTATATCTGTAAGAAAGTTTTATACATTAGCAAATAACTGATAGTTTTTAGCATCAAGACTAATCTGTCTCACTGCAGCAACTGCTGCTATCACTGCCAGGCACCCGAAAACAAGAGCAATGGTGAGATTCAACCAGAACTGAGGGCTTCTCTTGGAGGGCTTGAATGTCAAGTTGTAGAAAATTACAGGGAGTACAAAGTCAAGGGGCAGGAAACCAAAAGCTCCAATCAAAGCATTGATATCACCGAAGAATGGAAGCATTGCTGCAATGGTAGTTGCTATGACAACTGACAGGGATCGTGATATCACACTCGGTAAGACGTTTCTCAAAGAAAACTGACTGCTCCTTGCATCTGCAAATGTCCTTTCCAGCACTTCATTTGTTGGCTGTAAGTATACCTGCACGCACACAAAATCTTATTTTTGAGAAAGAACTATTTTACAGTCTTGTGTATGGTCTGTCCTTACCACAGCAACAGCTGATAGTTGAAGAATGGTGAAGAGGTTGGTTATGAAAATGAACCACTTGGGGAGCAAAGCATCTCCATCCACCAAGAAGTTGCTGAGAATGAGGCCTTCAGATTGGTTGCCAAAAGCCCAGTAGCCGGAAATGGAAACCGTGAAGAAAGTAACAGTGACGACAGTGTAACAAACGCAGAGTCCTTTAAACATCTTCCCTGTCACAGGAGGTGCTAAAGTGGCCTGAATTTCTGGTATGATTCCATTTCCATACGTAGTGGCGATAATGGCAATCGAGTTGAAAAAGCCAAAAACTCGAATTTGGGTATCACTGCTCAAGGAGTAGTCTCTGGATGGAGCCTTGGATGAATTCCCAATGTAGATGGAACCGGCGGTGGCACAGGCGCTGTAAGCAAGGCAAAGTAGTATCGACACCAAATTGATGTGCCTGAGGGAATGGAAAGATGGCATTTGAGCCAAAATCAGCATTAGGCATCCGAATATCGTCACAAATTCATAGAGCTCCATTTTCCCGACTGGGTTGTATAGTAAATACACGGCCTGAGAGACATGAGCACAAATCAGATATCATTCTTGAGGGTTTCGTACAACAAAGAAGTGAACAGACCTTGATGCATTGGCCTCCCAAGAGAGTACATCCAACGACTGCACCATAGCAAACCAAGAACTGAATTGGACCTACGTAGTACCTTCCCCACTTCGGCCCTGCCCAATAAGGTTGAGATTATTTTGTGAAAACCTATCTTAAATTAGGTTTTTGTATTCAGTTTACTTGAACACTTGATAAATTATTGTTTCCCCCTCTGCTGCCAATAATTTAAATTTACCATTTTCATTAAAAAATGAATAGATATTATGTCGATATTATCATATACTACCCCAAATCGGGTCTTCGCTGACAAGCCAAAAGCGTCACCAAAGACTCAAATTTTGTCACTAAATACTTTAGCGACGAAACTGAGTGTCGTCAAATTCGCGTTGCAAAAACATCGGAGTTAAAGGGTGGGGCGACGGTTTTGCTGTTCATCGGTCACGAAAGTGTGTCACTGGCGACGACTATTTTTTCGCACCAGTCTAGTGACGCACATATTTGTCACTGATAACCCGTCACTAAAGGGAGCCGATCCGTCACCAAAATGGGTAACCTTTAGTGACAATGAAATAGCGACCATATATAATTGTCACTAAATTAATCCTTTGGTGACAATACTTGAACGTCACAAATAAGAGACGGTCAACGTTTGTCTAACGGTCAAACTCTTTAGTAACGTTTTTTAGTGACGGAATTGGACTGTCAATATATTTATAATAAAATAATACAAAAATAAATTAAATTGCAGAAAATAAATAAATATTGCAGAATAAATATTATATAAATAATAATAAATATTCATCCACTAATCTTCCTACATCCAAAGCACCCTACCTAAGTATCTACTTCTTCTTCTACTTCTACTTCTAAAAGATTATATAAAACTAAATTTATACTAGATTAACAACTTCCCAAGACCCTCAAGATTGTTTTGGCAGACTTCTTTCACCATCATCACTTCATGCTTATATCGCCAAGGTAATCTCCACCAACCTACACAAGTAAAGCAACAAAGTCAAGAACATGAAATTACTTCTCTAGATATAGACATTGTTCAGACTCATGCAATTCTATCACACACAACAAATGGAATTTAGAAGCAAGTTCAGAAGTAAAAGGAGTAGAAAACTAGAAACCTTATAGGCTGAAGCTAGTTCAGATTAACATATACATGGATCAAGTTAACATATACATGGTTAACATATTACATATATGGATCAGAATAACATATACATGGACACACAAGTTCAGTATAAACATTACTTAAAACAAAATATACCATAAAGCACGCCGCTTAAAATTAGTAGAACTATGTCAAATAAAAATCACAAACAATAAAGCTACACCTTGTCAGTGACTCAGGCCCTCTGAGTTGCTCCATCATACCTGCTCTAAATATAATTACCTTATCTCATCCAAACTCAAACCAAAAATGTAAAACTTCACCTATACCCATCTTCTTCTCTTTAAGAGCTCACTAAACAATCAATTGAGACTTGTGGTATACCATACCTGCCTAGAGATCTTTGAACAAACCCCAGGAGTATTCCCCTTGGCAATGGTATTCTCGAAATCACAATCCTGTGTCTGCGCCAACATCAACCTCTCCAGCATTCCAGCACACTCCACAGAAACATCCACAGTCGTCGAGCTACCCATGGAAGCCTTCATAGCCACATTATCCCTAAGAAATGAAAACTGTTTCAACATTTTTTCGAATCCCTATAAATTAAACCATAATTAAACTGACAAGTATATAGCAACACATGTAGAGCTACTCTTCACATCCCCGATCAACTAAACTTGCACAAAAACTACTGTTTTCAGTATTATCTTTTTCCGATTCTGTTGAAATATTAAACCGTAATTGTAGAAACACCTTTGATCAACTCTTTATCAACCAAATTTGCACAAATCTTCAAGTGACCGGCATGAATAAGATACCTAAATGGATGTTCTGCTGGGAGGCCTTGAGCTTGTTCTTGAAAGCATCAAACCAGACGAACGAAAGCGTGTTGATGTGGTCTTTGTCAGGGGAGATTGGGAACAGAGACTCCACAGCGCAGAGCTCAGAAGTACTTCTGAAGGAGATCGCAGCGAGAGGTGAGGGACGAATAAACCGGGGTGTTTCATCAAAAACTTAGCGTATCTAACTTTTTTAATCCACATGACATCAATACCCTGACTGTTTTAATATGCTTGCCTTTCACCTCCTCCATCATTCACTCAACCTAGCCTTCACAATCAACAGCTAATCATCAGTATCAACAGAAACAAAACTATAAAAGCAACAGAAATCCAATAAGAACAGAGATATTGCATACATCCAAAACTACAGAATCACTGAGTACATAAAATTCAAAACCCTAGAGCACAAATTGATACTAAAATCCAGCGAAGTCATAAGCTTATGCAAAACTAAACCAAAGGCATACAATCAGTTCCATTTAATCGAATCACAGAATAAGCAAAATAATCGAGAATCAAATGGGGCTTACTCGGATGATGAAGCCGCACAAATCCAGAAGCTCCTTCAAAAAAACAGTGATTCATAGCCAAATTAACTAGAAAAGGCAAAGACTGGTTTTTTGCTTTTACCTCCAACGACCAGTACACCACCGCCGCCATATTGTCACCCGCAAGCTCTTCTTCGTGTCCACCAGAGCTTATAGGACCCACAAAACGACGCTGTTTTAGATCTCGGCGCCAATCTCCCCTCCGGAGCTTAGGCTCCCTGCAGAAGAATCTGAATCTCTCGCGCAATCGCGGCCTCCGCCTGGTGCACGTCCGCCCGTCGAGGTTTCCCGTCGACACCTCCCTCTCCAGCCAGGGCCCTGACGCCATTTCTCCAGCCTTGTGAGGAAGGCTATGCCTCTGGCTCTGGCACACAGGAAATTTTCTGAACGGAGATGAGCTAGATCAGAAGGACCGCGGAGTCGCAGATGGGCTGAGAAAACGAAGAAGACGGAGCCAGAAAAAAAAGATAAGGTGAGAAGTAAATATTCGTGGATAAAGTTTGGAGTGCGCTTATATAGTAGTAAGTATTAACGGTTACGATTAAGTTTTCAGAATCAATTGATGATCCTAATCAATTACAAAAGAAATCCTGTACCACTATATTTATTTTCCATTTCGGGATTTCTAAATTATAGTATATACATATATAAGATCCGGATCATATACGAAAGAAATCATGTACCACTATATTTATTTACATATTAATTAAATTATACATTTTATGATTAATTACAAATTTACAATTTTGTCGTCTTTTATCGGGACTCTCATAAAAATAGTATATACATATATATAAAGAAGATTAGCATGTAAAATAAAATAAAATAATGATAAGATTGTATAAATAAATGTTAATTTCCTTTAGTTATTCGTATTTATACATGTACTTATAGTATTGTTAAACTTAATTTCAGTGTTTGATATGTAGACAATTAAGTAATGAGTACGTGCGATTAGTTAAAATCAATTTAGTTAAATAATTAAGTATATTGATCATTTACAAGTTAAAATCTACTTATAAATTAATGTATATTAAAAGTTTGTTAAGGATTGACAACTAATTATTCTTAGTTCTTGATGTTTATAGACAGATCGAACTTTCTAAAGCTAAGTAAGGATTGCTTATATTAAGGCGGTACTATCTTAAACTTATCAGTAGATCAATTCCATTCAATTCATATTGATTCAATAAGTATGTGAATATTATCATATAATCAGGATTGCTCATACTGATTTCATTTTTCAATACATTGATTTTTAATTCAATTCAGTTCATCAATATATGACATGAGAATAAGGCCTAAGTCAATTAATCGTTGATGTTTACAGAAAGCCATGCATGACATTTTCAGTTCAGTTACTGTCTATAGAAAGTAAAGATCAATTTAGTTATTAGTGTTTATTGAAAGTTAAGTAAGGATCGACTAATGATTACGTATATTCAATGTCATTGATTATTATAGAAAGTCAAGCAAGAATGACATAAAGTTAGTTTATCTGTATCTATAGTGAGGATTGATCTCTTAATAATAATTAACCTTCGATCCCAGACATCGCCGGCTTTGGTGGAGAGATAAGTTACGTTATCCCATATCCAGGACCCATTGAACGTTCTTTGTTTTAGTGAGTACAAGAGATCTTGTAAGCAAGAAATCCACACAATGCCGCTGCCGAGACTCAAACCTTGAACCATAGAACAATGAACTCAATGTCCTAACCGTTGGGTTACACTCGTGGGTGTAAAAAAATAGGAATAGAATTTACTAGTTTTATTGATTATTAAGTAAAGTTGATATTTGATTAGTAGAATAAGAGTACATTTAGTTAACAAGATTCAATTTAATTATCAAGTAGTTAACATTTCTTAGATGCTAATATTCATTGTAAGTGATGTAAGATTTGATAAATCAATCTAATTAATATGAAGGGCCAGCTTTCTCGACTTATCTAGCAATGATTGAATAATTAAATTGAAAATGAATTACACTGAATGTAAACTTAGCATTTTATTAAATTATAGAAATGACACAATAAATAAGTTTGGAATGACTTGCTATATTTGCTTGCTGCCTAAAAAAATAGAACCATTTTTTAGTATATATAGGCTGTATAAAATTTTAGATATTACTCAATATGTATAGGATAGAAAATTGCGCATAATCTTTTCGCACTTACCAATTTAGATGTTTGATTGTAAACGGAACATAAACATTTAACATTTAAATACAAGTATATATTGTGAATATCACGCATCATATTATTAATACTAATATTCAAATAGATAAATAAAGTTTAAAGTTAAGTGTTGATTAACTGTGAAGTGTTCTATTTTATATATACAAATGGTGTATGTACATGTAAGCTGAAAATATATATAGTCAATTTTTGGTAAAATGTATTTATTTATTTTCGCGCCTTTTACTATGTAGCAAAGAGCGCGAGCATTTTTCCTCCAAAAGTTTTCAGCCATTTTCCATTTTCGCCATTACATCTTTTGCCTCCAAAACTTTTCAGTTGACAACCATTTTCCCTCCAAAACTTTTCAGCCATTATCCATTTTCCCATATTTTCATCATTAAGATTTCCATTCCATCAACGACCTTATCATTGTTGATATATATTAGTTTACAGTAAAAGTAAAAATTATTATTTTATAAATGTCAATATAAGTATTAATTTATTATATAAAAATCAAGTTCCTTTAATAGTTAAAATTAATTTAGTGTTTAAAGAGAAAGGGTATCTTTTTTGATTAGTAAAACTGAACTAAATTGATAGAATTAAACTAAAAAGCTCTTTAAAAAAATTGATTTATAATAAATTAATTTATATGTATATTTTTTAAAGATGACTTTTTATATTTGAGGCTGAACTTCAAAATAATAAAACCACCTTACATAACATTATTGATAATTTTAAGTAATCTTTATTCAACTTTGATAAAGATATAAGTTCAATTCAAAACTAATTAAATTAAAATCTTCAAGGCCATTTCGGTCCATTTTTGTTTAGTTTTCAGCCCAAGGTTCACCTTAAATTTTTGTCACCGTCACTCTTTAGTGACGCCATAATTTCGTGACCAATTATCTAGTGACGGGGTATATTTCGTCACTGAAGAGTATAGTGACAAACAGAGTTTTCGTCACTATATTTTCGTCACCAGATCTCGTCAAGTTACTTTTTCCGTCACAAGTTCCGTCACTAATGATAATTCTTTTGACGAATCCCAAATCTCGTCACTAATTTTGTTACTAAAGCATAGCTTCAGTGACAGAAATATTCTCGTCGCTAGCTTTCTGGGATTGACGAAATCTTGTGACGAAAATAGTGTGCCGTAGCAAAAGAGTAGTCTTTAGTGACGGACTCTAGTGACGGTTCGTTGAGAAATGCCAGTTTTGGTGTAGTATATATAGAAGATGGTTAGGCCATGTAAATTTTTATTTTTTATTTTTTATGCACCATTATAAAGCATAGTTAGAAATGTTTATCGTTAAATATAGAGTTGGTCTCTGGAGTGACCGTCTATATTATAGCTATAATATAGACCAAAGACTACACTAGAATATGGAAGGAATGAGGTCCTTATTTGCAAAATTTTGGAAAAGTACTGTCCACGTTACTGTTCACGGTTACTGTTCATATTGCCTTTTAGAATAAAATGTTTGTTTTTTATATTGCTCTAGTTTCTAGCATAAAATGTCTGTTTTTCATACTTCTAAATTGTCTAGTTTTTAGAATAAAATGCTTGTTTTTTAAATTGCTCTAAATTCTAACATAAAATGTCGGTTTTTCATACTTTCTAAATTATCTAGTTTTTAGAATAAAATGCTTGTTTTTTATATTGCTCTAGTTTCTAACATAAAATGTCTGTTTTTCATACTGTCTAAATTGTCTAGTTTTTAGAATAAAATGCTTGTTTTTTTTATATTGCTCTAGTTTCTAGCATAAAATGTCTGTTTTTCATACTGTCTAAATTGTCTAGTTTTTAGAATAAAATGCTTATTTTTAAATGCTTGTTTTTATATTGCTCTAGTTTCTAGTATAAAATACATGTTTTTCATAATGTCTAAATTGTCTAGTTTTTAGAATAAAATGCTTGTTTTTTTATATTGCCCTAGTTTCTAGCATAAAATGTATGTTTTTCATACTGTCTAAATTGTCTAGTTTTTAAAATAAAATACTTGTTTTTTATATTGCTCTAATTTCTAGCATAAATCACAAGTTTCAAAGCAAAAGCACGAGATTTCATGAATGAAAAAACACAAAATTAAAAGGTTAAGTTTTTAATGGTAAAGCATAATATTTCACAAAGTAAACAGAGGCAGATTGCAAGGTCAAGTTTTTAAATTAAATACAGTAAATTTCATAAAATTGCAGATCAGAACAGTCACTTTAAAACAGACAGAATTTATATTAAAATCACAAGTTTTCAAAATAAAAGTACGAGATTTCATGATTGAGCATATGCAAAAGTTTTAAATGTTTGGTTGTGTTTTTATAAAAAGTTTAAATTAAATATTAAATATTGAGAAGGTGGAGAAGAAAGAGAGACGGGAGGAGTGAGAAGAAAGAGGGACAAAAGGAGAGGTGGAGTATTTATTTGTGGGCCCCACTATTTTTGTTCATTTTGCTGTGCCCATGCGCCTGAGAGTAAGAAAAAATGCGGGTGAAGCGCGTGAAAGGCGCTTGAAATAATTAATAGGAATAAGGTTTGAGAAATTGCAGTATAAGGATCTCCTTCCTAATCTTATTTATAATTTCATCCTTCCTTACTAATTTTCTTTGTAACTAGGCCCGGTTTATAATATGTAGACGGTTTATTTCAAAACTAATTTTTAAATGTATGTGATAAAGATCAATTTTAAAAGGGACAAAACGCAAACACTACCACATACCATACATAATTGCTATTTTCTAACTTAATTAAAGAATAAGTCATAACTTATAGCTTAGCAGCAATGGAGAATCATATTTAATAATCAATATGATTACAACATTATATAATTACTCCCTCCAACTCTGAAACAATGGCACAAGAATAATGACACAAATTTTAAGAAAATGGGAAATGGGTGGTGGAGATTGAATGTAGAGAGAGAAAAGTAAATTATGTGGTTGAGATTAACCTAAAACTTACCAAAAAAGGAAAGTGACATTCTTATTAAATAATCAAAAAAAGAAAGTGTGCCATTGTTTCAGACTAGAAGGGAGTATTAAATAAAATTTTAACCACACATATATAAGAGACATTAATTAACTGTGAACCCTAAATATTATGTTCTGTTGAGTTTGGTAAAATGATACTAATGAGAGTAACCACAAATTAACTAAAATACAATTGTGAAATTAGATGAATCTGAATAAAGAATTTAGAATGTTATAAAATTGAACGAATCGACATTGACTCCTCCGCTGCCTTCTTTTGACTCTTTATTAGCTTTTTGATTGATTTGGGGACACGGGTGTTTCCAACTCAACCACCACTTCCACCTATATAACTCGTACACTTGTCCCAAATTAATGTATTATTATAGCATTTTTTTAAGGCAGTTTGTTTTTCTGAAATGTCAATTACAAATTTAACAATTTCTTTATCGTCTTTCCTCTTGTTGAATCGAAGATGACAGCAGAGAATTTCTAAAAATACGCTCATATAATGTGCATTTTCATATCTATACATTGCAATTAGCTAGGGATGTAAAAGAGCCGAATGGTTTACGAACAGTTCATTAACAATTCGGTCAAAATTTGAACTCGTGTTTGAGTTGACCAAACTCGTTCGTATACATACGAGTTCGAATTCGAACATCTTAAAATTAACTTGATAGGCTCGTTGAACCGCTCGAGTCAAAAGAGTACAATTATATATATCATATATTTTGTATTTTTTATAATAAAAATTACATATTAAATCATTATGAGCTCGAACAAGCTCGAGCTCGAGTTCTTCCTCGAATTTGATCGAGCTTATAAACCGAGCTCCAACTAGTTAAAAATCATTCAAGTCGAGTTCGAACGAAAATAATCTAACTCGTTCGAGTTCGAGTTCAATCACGAACACACAAATTTTATTCGAGCTCGAGCCCGAACATACCTTGTTCGCGTTCGGGTCAGCTCGTTTGCAGCCCAATATTAATCATCATCTTATAGTAATAAGGGCATCTCCAATGGTCTTCCCCTATTTTTCAGTTGCTACAGTTATTTTTACAGTTGAAACAGTACTTCTACTCCAATGGTTCAACTTCAAATTTTCCTCTAAAAGAATATTCCTAGATTTTTTTCAAATTATATCTTCAATCCTATATATTATATTGTAAAATTATATCAATTCAGTTATTAACTTTGCACTATTATTTTATATAAATATGAATAAAAATAAACTTTTAAATTAGTTTGTTAATTTTTTAATATTACGTGTTTATTTCGTCTGGTGTGATATGATTGTCAAAATATATTGCGAATTTTTCAACTTAATTGAAAAATTGCTTTCTTGATGCAGTGTAATTTATTTTTTAAAATAATATTTGTTCATCGTATGAATTATAACAAAAACAAAATATTAATATCTTAAATATAAAAAGAACGAATGAAAACTGGAAACAAATATAAGAAATACATAAGTTACTGTTACCACAAACCAGATTTAACATTGTTGGCAAAATATAATGCATATTAAAAAGGAAAAAAACTAAAAAATAGGAAAAGATATATATGAAAACAAATAACCGAAAAAAATTGACAAGATTAGAAAAGATTAACGCATCAAATCAAATAACTGAACGTGTAGCATATAGTAAAGAGTACATAAATTACTGAAAAACAAAATAAGAATAAGAAAAAAAAGAAAAAAAAAGATTAAATATGTTTTGTGTTGGAACAGTACCCGCTATATTTGAAGTGAGACTGTTCCAACTGAACCTCTCCAACGCAATTATTGCGTACCGTTGGAGGCTTCCTCTATAACTATTTCCCCTTTCAACGTAAAGGATGTGAGCTATTGGAGAAGCTCTAATAACACTAAAATCTAGATTCAAGTTTGCATAAAAGTAATTACCAGTGTTGGTACGAGTGAACTTACCTAAAATATCGTTGGCCATATCCCGGAACCGGAGGTGTCGATGGCCCAACTTTGCGTGGTGTTCAAGAACTCGGGAGAGCAGATTGTACGAGTAAAATGTGACGGAGGCTCCGATCAGAAGACTGGCAACCCCGGTGACCCATCCGAGCGAAGCAAATGCAAAGGGAAGACTCAGCAATGCAGGGGCTACTATTGATGTTGTCAAATGGTACCCGCAGTGTATCCATGATCCTGCAAATTAATCACCAAATAATATATTTTTTTGTTTTTTTGTTTGAGTAGAGCAAAATAGTATTTGGATTTATTTGCTGAAATAAAATAATATATATTTATTTGTAGATCAAAGTTGATCATCATAAAAGAGAAGAAAATTGTAGAATTGTATCAAAGATATTCGATAAAACTGTGTGTTGATATTCATGAGAATGTTTACATTATATAGGGAGGCTATGTCTACCTAGCAATCTAATCTACAGATGTGGGATTAATGTACAATAGCCTAATTACAGAAGGAAAAGGACAGTCTAACCTATATTCCATATACAATACTAATTTATATAGAAAACAAACATCTTCTTTCCTTAACACTCCTCCTCAAGATGGAGCATGAGGATCACGAATGCCCATCTTGCCAATCAAATCCTGAAATGTACGGCGTCCAAGTGCCTTAGTAAAAAGATCAGCAGGTTGCTCAGCAGTACGAATATGATGAGCAACTATCTCACGAGATTGGATCAAATCCCGAACAAAATGACAATCAACTTCAATATGCTTCGTACGCTCATGGAAGACCGGATTAGCAGCAATATGTAGAGCAGCTTGACTATCACAAAACAATTTCATCGGCTGAGAATGAGACACACCCAGCGACTTGAGAAGAGACTTCATCCAAATAAGTTCACAACAAACATATGCCATAGCACGGTACTCTGCTTCAGCAGACGAACGAGATACCGTTGGTTGCTTCTTAGTCTTCCAAGAAACAGGAGAATCACCAAGAGTCACAAAATAACCAGTCAAAGAACGGCGAGTAATCGGACAAGCAGCCCAGTCCGAATCGCAAAAACCTATAAGCTGTAGAGGACTAGCAGCAGAAAGAAACAGTCCTTGACCAGGATGACCCTTGAGATAGTGCAAAACACGTAGAGCTGCTTGCCAATGTGCAACTCGAGGTGCTTCCATGAACTGCGCCAAGGTATGAACGGAATAACTCAACTCCGGACGAGTAATAGTCAAGTAGATTAGTTTTCCAATAAGACGTCGATACTTCAAAGGATCAACATACAAAGGACCTTCATCACGCGCCAAATTGTGTTGTGTTTCCATTGGAAAGTCAGCAGGTTTGGCTCCCAGCAAACCAGTCTCAGCTAAAATATCCAAAGTATATTTCCGTTGAGAAAGAAATATACCATCAGAACGACGAGCAATCTCAATGCCCAAAAAATATTTCAATGCTCCAAGATCCTTCATATGAAAACACGAACTCAAGTATTTCTTAAACTCAGACAAGACATCTCCAGACGAACCAGCAATCACAAGATCATCCACGTAAACCAAAACATGGAGGGCGACACCATTTCGCAGAAAAGAGAACAAGGAGTAATCAGAACGGCTTTGAACGAATCCATAGCGTCGCAATGCCTCAGCTAACTTCGCGAACCAATTGCGAGGAGCTTGACGAAGCCCATAAAGCGACTTCTGAAGCTTACAAACTAAACCAGGACCAGGTAAAACATAGCCAGGAGGGGGCTTCATATAGACCTCCTCCTCAAGATCACCATGCAGAAAAGCATTATGCACATCCATCTGATGAAGCTCCCATCCTTTGATAACAGCAACACTTAAAAACAAACGTACCGAGGACATCTTAGCAACTGGCGCAAACGTTTCGGTAAAATCAGTTCCCTCAATCTGGCGATTGCCAAGCACAACCAACCGAGCCTTATAGCGTTCGACAGAACCATCCGAATTATACTTCGTACGAAACACCCATTTGCTACCAATAGCTCGCTTGCCAGAAGGAAGAGACGATAAGGTCCAAGTCTTATTCCGCTCAAGAGCATCAATCTCAGCAGCCATAGCCAATTGCCAGTGAGGCAAACGTGAGGCCTCGGAAAACGTAGTAGGGTCTGAGCCAGCTGTAACTGCAGCTAAAAAACTAGAATGCGCAACCGAAAAATTATGACAGGAATAATAACCAGCAAGTGGGTAGCGAATACCTGAGGGCGGTGAGGACGAAAGAGCAACAGACGGAGTAGGGTTTATTGGTTTTGCAGAAGCAGCAAGAACATAATCCTTGAATCGAACTGGAGCATGACGAACACGTGTACTCGGCGGACGAGCTGGTGGAGGCGAAGAAGACAGGACCAAGTCAGAGTCGGCGGGAAGACGATCATCGTCATCAGTGGTCGAAGAGTCAGGCAGCAACTGGGAGGTAGAGCTGAGCGGAACAATCGGCCGAGCAGAAGGTACATCCGTCGGAGCAGACAACGGAGTAGTCGGCGGGCTGGAAGCAGAACGGCGAGGATAAGCGGACGGAGAAGCAGTCGGCGGTGAGGGCATCGTCGTCGGGGGCAGCAGTGTGGACGACGATCTGGGCAGAGACTTTTCCGGCGAGGCAGGCGCCGGCAGCGGAGCAGTCGGCGGACTGGAAGCAGAACGGCGAGGATCAGCGGACGGAGAAGCAGTCGGCGGTGAGGGCATCGTCGTCGAGGGCAGCAGTGTGGACGACGATCTGGGCAGAGACTTCTCCGGCGAGGCAGGCACCGGCGAAGAAGACGCGGACTCTGCCAGGGGAGGACGCGCGTCTGTTGGCGTTGGTCCACGCGCTTCATGCGCGAGTGGATCTGGGCCACTCGGTCCAGTCGGGTGAGCCGCGTCTGGGCCATGCATGTCCGGTTCATGCATGGCCGGTCCATGCACTGTTGGTCCAACCGGGTCTGGGCCATGCATGTCCGGTTCATGCATGGCCGGTCCATGCAAATCATGCAACTCGGGCAAATCATCGTCAAAAATCGTTGGAAAGTGCCCGGGACTTGATTTCGGCGATTTCGACGATTCCGGTGAGGCAAAAGGAAAAACATCCTCGTAAAACACAACATCCCGACTTGCAAAGACCGTCCGTTCATCCAGGTCGTAGACACGCCAAGCCTTTTTATCCATCGAATAACCAAGAAACACGCACTTTCGGCTCCTTGAATCAAACTTATCACGGGGTCGAGGGAGACGAGTAGCAAAACATAAGCATCCAAAAACCTTCAAGTTGCCAAAATCTGGAACACGGCCATGCAAGAGTTGGTACGGAGTGCGATTGTTCAGCAATGGAGACGGCGTTCGGTTGATCAAATAAACCGCTGCAAGGACGCAATCGCTCCAAAATTCGACGGGAAGACTGGCTTGAAACATGAGAGCGCGAGCAACGTTGAGAATGTGACGATGCTTACGCTCCACACGACCATTCTATTGAGGTGAATAAACCGCTGAAGTTTCAAACCGAACACCCTTTTCGGCGAAGTATGATCGAAGCGGTAGAAACTCAGTGCCATTATCTGCTCTTACACATTTAATCTTTCGGTTGAACTGGGTAGAAACCATGGCGAAGAACTCTTGAATCTTGGAAGAGACCTCTGACTTACTAACTAATAAGTAAACCCAGACTGCTCTAGAAAAATCATCAACAATAGTTAAAAAAGAAATTGCTCCACTAATTGAAGGGGTACCATAAGGACCCCAAACATCACAATGAATAATATCAAAAGAACGACTAGCTTTCTTAGAGTTCAAAGGAAAACTACTTCTAGTCTGCTTTGCTCGATGACATGTGGAGCAGGGAGCAGCTTTATTATGACGACTTAAAGCTAAAACTGGAATGGAGGAAAGCACGGAATCAGACGGATGGCCAAAACGACGATGCCACAACTCGAACGACGGAACAGCAGCAGACAAACACAGAGATCGCGAAGATGGTAGAGGAGAACCCAAACGTCGCAACCAATAAACCCCTCCTTGTTGACTACCCGCGCCAATCACCGTCCTCGTGCTGATATCCTGGAAAATACATATATTTTCGGTGAGCAAGACTAGACATTTTAAAGCGGCAGTTAACTTAGCAAAAGACAACAGATTACAACGAAGTTCCGGAATAAATAAGACATTAGGGAGCATAATATCGCCAAAGTATAAGGTTCCATGATAATAAGCAGTAGATATAGAGCCATCAGGTAATACGACTTCCACAGTTGTAGGCAAAATATGTTGGAGAATATCACGATTACCAGTCATATGATAAGACGCGCCCGTGTCAAGGACCCAAGGTAGAGTAGTCTTACCGGTATTGTTGAAATTCATCTTTGAAAACATATTCTGAACAGCACTCCACTGTTCATTCGATAGAGCTGGTCCTAGCGCTTGGCGATCCATGTCGGTGATGACGGCATCAGTAGGAGAGGCACCCGGTGCAGGAACTGAACCAGCAAACGGCACACCTTGCGAAACGCGAGCGCGCGGATTGGCAGAACGAGAGGCTCTCTGCTCCAGAAACCAATCCGGATATCCGATCAGTTGAAAGCAGGAGTTGGCATCATGTCCCTTTTTCTGGCAGTGGGAACATGTCAGTGAACGACGATCAGTGGCGGCGGCAGAGACTTGAGCTGGAGCAGCGGCAGACGAACGTCCAGAGTTAGCAGGGGAAGATCGAGCAGGCTGACGAGCGGGAGCATTCGGAGGTCGGCGAGTAGCAAACGCCATAGAGTCGGAGGTCGATGAAGAGGCACGGTTACTCATGATTATGACTTGTCGCTCCTCCTGAACGGCAAGGGCATAAACACGATTCAGCGGTGGCAAAGGTTCTTGTGCCCAGATGTGAGAACGCAGAGTATTGTAAGAGCTGTCCAATCCGATGAGGAAGTGTTGAACTATTTCATTCTCCCGATCGCGAATAGCATTTGGGGCATCGGGGCAAACACACTGACGAAGAGGTAAGTATGAGTGAAGCTCATCCCATAGCTTCATACAACGCCCATAGAACACTTGAACAGACTGACCATTTTGTCTGCAATTGTAGATATCCGCCCGAATTTGGCACATCCGGGGGCCGTTGCCGATTAAATAACGCTCCGCAAGTTCATCCCATAATACCTTTGCAGTGGATGAAATTCGTACGACAGCTCGAACTGATGGATCCAAGGTCTGAGCAATCCAACCAACAACCATGGAATTAACGGTCCGCCAATCAGCAGTAAACGGAGAACCTGGCATAGGTGGGGCAATGGTTCCAGTAACGAAACCGTCTTTCCGCTTGGCGATGAGAGCATTCATAAGAGACTCACGCCAGTCATAGTAGTTGTCTCCTTTTAACGTCACAGGAGAAATCTGCAATCCGGGATGATCGGAGGGATGAATGTAGTACGGGTTCGTTGGTTGAAGATGGGAAGCTCCGGCGTTCATCTGGTAGGCACGAGTGGCGGCGGCGGTAGCGGCTTGAATGGCGGCCTGGAAAGCAGACGAGGCATCGGCGGAAGCGGCGGCAGCAGCGTCGTAGGATGGAGGATCGGCATCACCTCCAGAAACAAAAGAGAGGGCTTGGTGATGTCCAAGAGGTAGAGGTCCAGGGTTGACTGGGCCTGGGTTGACTGGTCCAGGGTTGACCGGCCCATAGTTGACTGGTCCAGGGTTGACCGGCCCATAGTTGACCAGTCCGGAGTTGACCGGTCCAGGGTTGACCAGTCCAAGGTTGACCGGGCCTGGGTTGACTGGACCATGGTTGACCGGGCCAGAGTTGACCGGACCATGGTTGACTGCAACAGGGTTCACTGCAACAGGAGGTACAGCAGCAGGGTCGGCGGCGGCGGGGGCGGCGGGGTCGGCGGCGGCAGGGTCGGCGGCAGCGGCGTGGTCGGCGGCGGCGGCGAGGTCGGCGGCGGGATCTTCTATGTTGACGAGATTTGGGTCCATGATGACGACGGAATGAGAGCAAGAATTGTAGGGTTACGACGACAGCGGCAGGGATCTCCTGTTAACAGCGGAGTTTCACGGCAGCGGCGGCGGAGGAAAAGGGCTCGTAAAAAAATTTTTTAACTTGAGAGAATCGAAGGCTGTGATACCATGTAGAATTGTATCAAAGATATTCGATAAAACTGTGTGTTGATATTCATGAGAATGTTTACATTATATAGGGAGGCTATGTCTACCTAGCAATCTAATCTACAGATGTGGGATTAATGTACAATAGCCTAATTACAGAAGGAAAAGGACAGTCTAACCTATATTCCATATACAATACTAATTTATATAGAAAACAAACATCTTCTTTCCTTAACAAAAATAAAATCGCCCATCAAACATCAATTGGTGCATATGTCACATCTAAACTTTATTTGACTATGTAGATGGACTTACGAGTCACACACTCTCATTATTTTTTTTATTTTTTTTGAATACACACACTCTCATTATAAAAAGTACAAACCAATGATTAGAAATTTTAAATGCAATCTTAGCTACTGCAAATTCCAACTAATTAAATCATATATAAAAGTGGATCGATCGGCTCACTTGAGATTTTGTGATACTAAAATTCATTGTCATATATGCGTCAAAAAGTAAAGTGAAAAGTAGGGAGTATATAGAAAGCAAACTTTAAAAACGCATGGAAGCAGAAAGGCCGCCAACAACAAACTCTGGATGATCAGTCTGCTTCACAAACTCTATCTTTTACAAGATCAGAAGCTAGCACTGAATTATCTATATTATATACGTACCTTTGGACTTGAGGACGAAACGAGCTCCGGCGTCAAGCTGGTGATCACCAGCATCTTGTTCTTCCGGCGCTCTGGCAGCCGGAGGAGGAGGAGGAGAAAAGATCATGGATATTGTGTATCGTATGAACCTGGCGGAGCCCAGCTAGCTAGCTTACTTATCTTTGTAGACATGATGATGCCAAATGGTGTTGATATAAATGACACTATAAATAGGTGTGGGTGCGAGTAATTAAATGAGAAATCTGTTTACAAATAATATCGGAACCTAATCGGCTGTGCACAAGTTAAGAAGAGCCAAGTCAATGGATTAAAGATTTTTTTTTAACTCACCAGTTAAGAGACACCACCACTTATGAGATGATAGGTTTTACCACTTCAACCATGACTCATTCACATGGATTAAAACAATTTTGTTCAACACTTTCTGTTTTTATGACAATAGAAGATTTGGAGGATTTGGAAGATAATTAGTTGTAATTCTTGTATATTGCATAGGTGCCTCTAGGGTTTAATTTATAACAGTTAGGACCCTCTCTGTAAGTATAAATAGTTGCTCAGTATGTCAATACAGATTACGTTGGAAATTAGTCTTTAAACCCTCTCTTCCCCTTCTCTTCTTTTTTCTCTTTCCGCCGCCACATATTTTTGTTGACGCCCAGGCCATTGCTTATTGTGACTTCCTGGCTTTGAATTTGCTCTCCCCACGCTAAACCCCTTTGGCTGAACATAAGCGGACCCCATTGACAAACCTATCTCCTTACTATAATTCCTACCGCCGCCCAACCTTTTTACCTTCCGCCGCCCAATCTTTTTACCGCCGCCAAGTTCATCCAGATTTTATTTATTTATTTATTTTCTCTTGCCTTTTGATTTGTAATGGCGTTGAGTGATGATAAATTCAACATCACCACCATGATCCACTTGCTTCCGGCAAAATTGGATGCTTCGACGTACCTGCAATGGAAGCAGCAGGTGACGTATGTGCTCAAAACTCAGGGTTTATTTGGCCATCTTGATGGCTCCACTCCTTTCCCCGTTGTTCCGCCGCTACCTGTGGACGCGTCTTCTTCCTCTTCCCCGCCTGACGGCGCTGCCAAGGCCGAGCTGGATGCTTACGAGAAACCTCGGGTTGCTTACCTTGCCTGGCTGACTCTAGATCAGAGACTCTTTGTTGTTCTTCTAGCCTCTGTTTTGCCGTAGGCCAGGAATGTCATCTCCCAGTGTTTAACTACGAAGGACATGTGGGATACCTTCGCCAGCACGTACCAGCACAACACAGTGACAGTTGCCTTCAACCTTCGTCAGCAGGCTGGTATGATTCGTCAGACTGGTACTGTTCAGGACTTGCATCTTTGTTTTTTAAAGATTTTTGATCAGTTGGCTGTTTTAAGTGATCCCGCTAGTGAACGGGATAAGTTAATGTGGTTTCTCAACGCCCTAGGTCCTCAGTTTCAACAGTTTAGTGGTCTTGTATCTGTTAGGGACCCTTTGCCCTCATATTTATCTGTTGTTGATGAGACTAGGCGTTTCGAGTCTTTTGTGGTGAATCAATCGTTGCAGGGACAGACTGGATCTGGACCGGTGGCATTTGTGGCCAACACTCAACAACCAGGCACCACCCAGCAGCCAGGAGGGGGCCTGGCCGACCAGGCTTCAGGCGCGTGGCGCCCACGTGCTGCCAGAAACAACCGCTTCGGCGGTCGTGGCGGCAGGCCCTCTTGGCAGTCCTCCGGGGTGGTGGTGTGTCCAGATCCGGTCCTAATGTCCAGTGCTATACTTGTGAGGGTTTTGGGCATGTTTCACGACAGTATCCTTCAGCTGCTCCGCGTCCTGTAGCTGCTCCAACTCAGCCATATGGTCAACAATCCCTTGCTGCTCATCCGGGCCAGTTTCTGCACTTTCTTCAGGCTAATGTGGCTCAACTTTATCAGCCGTATGCTTCCCAGACTCCTAAGAAGTATGCTCCGCAGTACCAGCAGGCTCCTCCGACCTACCCAGCACTGCCGGCTCCTTCGGATCCACGTCCGTGGTATGTTGATTCAGGCTGCACCAATCACATGAGCTCTGCGGCATCCAATCTATCAAGTGTGACTCCTTATGATGGTAACACTCTAGTCTCTGTTGGGAATGGGGCTTCTATTCCTATTGCTGGTATTGGTGATGTTTAGGATTAGCCCTACTTTACACTTGTCTGATGTTTTACTTGTGCCTGCTATCACGAAAAATCTCTTATCGATCAGCAAGTTGACTAAGGAACTTTGTGCTATTATTGCGTTTGATGATCAGTCTTTTGTAATTCAGCACAAACTCAGCAAGGCAATCCTGGGCAGGGGGCACAGTAAGGATGGGTTGTATGTGTTGGACAGTGGTGTGGCTGCTTTTATTGCAAGTGTGAAGACAAATAAAAACCGAGCTTCTTTTGAGATTTGGCATGCTCGTTTAGGACATGTGTCCTCTAGTACTATTTCTTTATTAAACAGAACTGGTTGTTTATCTCTTACTTCTGTAATTCCTAAACCTGGTTTGTGTGAACCGTGTGCAATGGCTAAGGGACACAAGTTTTCTTTTATTGAGAATTCTAGACGTTCTGATCATGTTCTTGATTTGATACATTGTGATTTGTGGGGACCTTCTCCGGTTGTTTATGGGAATGGTTATGCTTATTATGCCTTATTTTTGGATGATTACTCGCGGTTTTCTTGGTTTTACCCTTTGCGCCGCAAGTCTGATTTTGTTGACGTCTACTTCCAATTTGAGGCACTCGTAGAGAATCAAATCTCATCTCGCATCAAGGTGTTTCAAAGTGATGGTGGGACTGTATTCATTAACAACAGGTTGCAGTCACACTTTGGAACTCGTGGAATTCACCATCAAGATCCGTGTCCATATACACCTGAGCAGAATGGACGAGCGGAACGGAAGCACAAACACATCACGGAGATGAGCCTCTCCATGTTGTTTCACTCGCACATGCCACTTTCTCACTGGGATGCTGCATTTGGTACTGCTGTCTTCACTCGCATTCGGAAATCTATCCGGATGTCTATATGTCAGGCTAAGTTTAAGAGTTCGGAAAGTTAGCCGGATAGAACAAAAAAAACGCCGGCCAATTTGGCTGGCGAAATCAAAACCAGTATAAAAAAAAGTCTCACCCCCAAGTCATGGGTACTTGTGGATCGATGAGATCGTATCCCAAAATCCCAAAAATATATAAACAATCATCCTAATTTATTGATTTTAGGCCTAAATCATTTGAAGAACACATTAAATTTAAAGTCAACCTTTTGCTTAGAAGAAGGAGAGGAGAAGGAGAGGGAGAGGGAGAGGGAGAAGATGGAGAGGGAGAGGGAGAAGGAGAGAACTTGCATAAACTTGCAAGGAGAGAACTTGCATAAGAAGGAGAGATCATGTTTGAAAACAACCATCCGGCTAAGTTTCCGAACTCTGAAACTTAGACGGAACTCAATAAACGGATGTTTCTTAAAAGGTCACGCGGAACCGCCGTTTATTGAGTTCCCTTAAATTCACGCGGAACCGCCGTCTAACGGCGTCGTGTTCCGGCCTGATTCTACTAGTGTGATAATAGTCTAATTATCTTCGTCGTGATCAAATTTAAATGGTGATATTAGGCCCAATTATTGGGCTGAGTCAACTAGACCCAGATCCATAGTGACGTAAGTTATGATGAAAGGATCCTCTAGACAGGGCCTAGGGCAAAACAAATGAAATGACGACCCCTCAATTTTTCTCAAGTATAATTTATTTCCCTTTTTTTTAAAAAAATATTTTGCAAACCATTTGCAATTGTAACTCAACCATGACGAAATATGTACATATGAAAAATTTTAGAGCCCTCAAATTTTCTCCACTTCAATTTCTTTCTCGATTATTTTATTTTAAAATTTTCCGATTATATTTCAGTCATAACAAAATATATAGAAAATATAAAAAATTGGAGGCTCGACACGATAGCACAGATCGCACATGTCAAAGAACGGCTCTACCTCCAGAAGGGACCACCTAAAGGTAATGACAATTGATAGATGAGTCATAGAAATGATGGACCACGACCAGTAGGTGGTCTGCATAAATAGTACCCTACGACACTATTCCAAGTAAGTACAGTTTAACATCGATAAATGAATGTTAAATAAATGAATAACTTGACAAATGAATAATTTTTTCACTTCCGGCTTGGGCTAAGGGACTAAATGAATAATCTCGCTAAATGCATTAATGAAAAATTTTATTGATATTTTTTTTTTTAAGATGAAACCACTCAAAGAGTGGGGGAGAATTGTACTAGGCTTCTTAAACCATTAGTGCCTTAAATGGCCAGAATAAGAAAATGTTGATTACAAGGACCTAAGTCCATAAATCACTATAGTGCTTTCAAAAGAATATAGAAACAGCTCTATACAAAAGAATGAATCTATATCTAGATAGAGCTGAGAGGTCACCCCCAGGGGGTGACACCCTCCCGTCCACGTGGCAGGTCGCAGTTGGGCCGTAACAATAATTTCATTTTCATTTAATTTAAATGTTGGCCCATCAGGGACCCATGTGGGTCGGATTAAGTTCGTTTACAAAGTTACTGAAATGTATAATTTAATAGTGTTTATGATTAACATTATTCAAGTTGACAAAGACCACCGACATTATATTCCACCGACATTTTTTCATCAGACCTAAAAATAACTTCCCTGTCAGAGATAAATCTCAGATCCCGAAATTCATACGAAATTTTTTACACCATGGTTTGCGCGATGGATCCGTTCGGATGTCATAGCTAGGAACTATTGGTGTCCAGTATTTTGTTTCACTACAACGTACCCGGTATTCCTAATCAAATTTCTAGCATTCAGGTAAGATAGATACTCCAGTGTTGAAATTATAATTTTTTATGTGGATCGGTAAGTTCCAAAATGATCTAGTTGGGCCCGTTAAGAAATAGAACTGTTTGTAATTGTCACCCGCAAATAAAGCACCCCTATGAATTGGGGGTTATATGATTCCGACACCCAAAAAATTGGATTGGGGGTTTATTAGTGCTGACATGAGTTGGGTTATTAGGTATACAGCTAGAAATTTTTAGCTTTTGGTTGTGGCTGAGAATGCCGGTTTAGTGTAACCCTTATGTAACATCGGATATGGTTTATTGTTTTGAAATGCCGGATGTATGTGGTGGTTTATGTATGCAAATTTAAGAACGTGCGAAAGCTATTATGTTTTTAAAACGAGAAGCTGTAGTTTTTTAATAATGATGTTGTAAATGTTATTATGTCACACTGGGTTTAATTTGAGGAAAGTATGTGTTGTATAATTATGCTGGGGGTGAGTATAGGCTGATGGTTAATATACCAATGGTATCTGTAGTTATACAATGTGCAATATTGTGGCTGTGGATGTAATGCGAAATAAGGATTTTGCTTATGCATTGGAAGAGAATGTGTCTTAACGTGCAGTATGAGATAAATTGATATAAGGTTATGAATTGATCGGATGCAGGTGATGGATTTGAACGTGCAGTATGCAGGGACCGATGAGGATGGGAGTGTGGTTGAGATAATTAATGGAGTTCATCATCGTTATGTTACGCACCTGAATGCTGAAGGCATTGAAATCACTGATGTTGAAATAATTGCTGAAGAGTTGGCTGGGACATGAACTTACGGGAGATGTTGATTTGGAGGTAGGTAACACGAATGGGAATGGTAATGATGACGATAATAATGTATGTGTAGTGGAGGAAGTTAATGAAGAAGGTGAAATATTGTTGCGGTATCTCCTGAATCAGGATGGAGAAGGAACATAAGAGAATGTTGGGTTTCTGCCAGCTGCTCACAAACCTTCTCACAAATATGAAATGTGTCAGCGCTACAGTTCAGGTGGGGAATTTCTAGAGCAGATGAACATGTATGCTTACTCATCCGGCTTCACGATAACCAACCAGTTAGGGATAAAAGTGAGATTAGTTGGAATACTGTGGAAAAGGGCGTTGATGATATGTTCGTTTTTGACCTGGTCAGAAAGTACAAGAATCACCGGAAGCTTAGACTGAAATGTAGTAAGGCAGGGGTGCACAAATTACGGAGTTCCGATCCTAATTGGAGTACTACTTCCCGCAAGACCTTGTGTCTGTGAAGTGTCAATGCTTGCGGGTGGCCCATTAGCGGGACAAACTGGAAGATCACGATGTTGAATGATGAGCACAACCACGATTTGGACCCTAATCTGAGTCGGCTCTTGTGTAAGTACCGCAGGATTTCAGTGGGAGATCAGACTAGAGCCCTTGAGCTGCACAGAGGTGGGATTGGAATTTCTAAGATATATGATATATTCGTTAGTAGGTATGAGACGATTAACAAGGTACCGTTCTTGGAGAGGGATCTTAGGAACTTCCTTAACTTTTCAGTCGGGGAACGCTTGAAGGGAAGTGACTTTGCCAAAATGGAGATTTATTTAAAGAAAATGAGTGTGGAGTGTCCAGGATTATTTACGAGTTTGAAACCGATGATCAGAACCAGTTGAAGAGTGTGTTTTGGGCAGATGCTAGATGCAGAGAAGCCTTTAAAGTTGTCGGAGACACTGTTTCGTTTGACACGACTTTTTTGTATAACCGGTACAAGTACCCATTTCCACCATTTTCAGGTGTCGATCACACCGAGAATACCATTTTGCTAGGGTGTGCGTTGTTGTCGACTAAGTACGAAGCCAGCTTCGCATGGCTATTCCGAAATTTTGAAAAGTGCACGGGGAAGCAACCAGACAGCATACTTACCGATCAAGACGTCTGAATTGGTTAGTAAGTCTAACCTAATATGTTGAATTTTTATCTTCATTCCATCAGTTAGTTTGAATTTGTGTCCGATTTTGTAGACTCGTAGGCCTCATTTTTAAATTTATTCGGTAGTATATATTGAGGTTGTGAATTTTGCAAGAGATGGTATATGTTGAGCTTGGGAAGGCAGCACGCATAAGTTAGTAATATTGTTCCCCACATGTTAGTTGGTGATTACTATTTGATATGATGTGTGAAATATGTAGTTGGAGTGACATAAGTGTGTTGCTTGTTAAAATGGCACAAGATATGTTTCATGGCCTATGTTATTTGATTTCAGTTATTTGGTATAACGAAAATAAATGTGTATCAATTAAATTAAATAAAATAATAATTATCATATATTTATTCAAAGAGTATAATTTGGAGCAATGCTTAGTCAGGGAATGAATAAGGAAATGAGAAATAATTCGACGAAAAATCGCAGTAAAGCCGACAATATTTATATTAAAGAAGCTAAATGTTGTGATAAATGGAAGGATTGTTCGCTGCAAAGAAATTTGGGTACCTTAAAAAAACTGCGCAATTTTATACCAGACAATGATGCTGTAAAATCTATGAAATTGCAGGATGTCCGGAGATGTTCGAAAATTAATTCTTATTTTTTCAAAATTGTAAGGAGATGTACTCCAATGATGATATTGTGACTTCAACAATTATTTCAACATCAGTGACTTCAAATTCTACACACAAATTATGATCAATGAAGTGTATGTCGTGAAGTTCTGATGTGAATTTTGTGGTTTGACACCTATGTAGATATTAATAGTATGTCTTTGATATGTAGACTGGTTGGAAGGAAAAAAAACCATATATATGGTTTATTTGTTATAGTGGTATTTTCCCTTGGCAAAGATAAAGTTTTGTCTGATTGATAAATTTTATGTTAAGATAAATTAGACCCCGTAACAAAAATATGTGCATCTGGGAAGATGTTTGGCCATCATAAGTAGATGGATGACTGCATATATATATATATATATATATATATATATATATATATATATATATATATATATATATATATCGGCGTAGAAGTTGTACAGTGTAGTTTGATTCTGGGCATTAGTAAAGTTAGTGTGTCAGTTGTATGGAGGATGCATGAACTTGTGCATCAAGCTCCTTTTTTTGGCTGATTCACTACTGCGCAGAAATATTGTACTCATTTAAAAAACAAGGAGCTTAAGTTTTTTTTTTTTTGTTAGCATGGCTGTAAAATCTTAGCTAAGTATGCGGAACAATGGATCTAATTATTTGCAAAAATGTAGGTAACGTGATATAGGCGGAATTTCCTGGAATTAGACACAGGTGGTGTTTGTGGCATGCAAGCAGAATGCAAGGAATCACCTAGGAATGTTGCCCGGGTTGTGGAAAATATCTGATAAACTGCAGGAGATTTTGCATGATTCATATTCTGTCGAGGAGCTTGAGTCTAAATGCCAAGCCTAGGTAAATGAGTTTGGAGTGGGTTGCAACGGTTTGGTTGGGTTCAAAGGGCATACGTCGATAGGGTTAGGTGGGTGCCCGTCTACTTCAAATCCAGATTTTGGGCGGGAATGTCTAGCACTCAGAGGAGTGAAGGTATGAATCGGTTTTTGAATTTTTTTGTTAATGTTCATACTACTTTCGGAAAGTTTGTGGAAGAGTATGGAAAGGCTGTCTGTAAAAGAATGTTTGAGGAGGTACATTGTTCAAAGATTGGGAAAGATCGGTCATCGCGGAAGATTAATAATCACCCATTTGAGGATACATTTGAGAAAATTTACTCTCGGAACCAATTCAAGAAAATGCAGGAGCAGATGACTGAAATGAGGGACAATTCAGCAACCGTCGAGAAAGTGATGGAGGATAACATCGTTGAGAATAAAGTAGTGGTGAAAACATTCAGGGAGGGATGGACTAAACACAAGTATTTTAGGGTGATTATTGATCGTAGTTCTGTTGAGGTAAAGTGTGATTGCCAGTTGTTTGAGTTTTCTGGTATAGTATGTTGTCACATGCTTCGAGTATTTTGGGAAGAGGACATAGGCACTGTGCCTGAGAGGTACATTTGTAACCGTTGGAGGAAGGATGTCCGATGAGAATACAAAACTATGTCTTATCCAATGACTTCAATAATTCCCCCAGTTAGTTCTGAAGTTAAACAGTACAATGAAATGCAGAAGGTTTGTGGGAACATTGCTGCTATTGTGATGTACAACGAGGTTAGACACCGTGAAACGCTGGAGAAATTGAATCTCATACACGCAGAATTGAAAGAAGGAATAGTTAATATAGAAGGTGAAGCATCATTTGGGGTAGGGAGTGTTGGGTCTAGGTACAGGGCGGCAGCCAAAGCTAGAGAAGCTCAAGATAATGAAAAGCAAATGCCAGCTGCATCTCCTGAACCAACAGCTGAGCTAGTGAATGATCATGTTGACAAACGAGGGATGGGACGAGGGGTTGCGAAGAGGAAATTGTCATTCGCGGAGAAAAATAAGGGGAAATGGCGCAACATGAAGAGAGGAGCTGATAAGGAAACCAACAAAAGCACTTCGACCAGACATAATACGCCACAGAAAGATGTGGAGGTATGTTATATTTGTAATTTTTTTTGTTTTTTATTATGTATTGGACAATCATTAAGTCTTTCTCTGCAATTTTTGTAAGTGCTTTTAGCCGGCCGTGGCAGCCTAGCTTCATCGGGGCTAGTTGGAGCCCAAGGGTGACAGTTTCCGGAGCCGGAAAAATTCCAGTAGCAGCAAATCTGTTTTCCCAAACTTGATGTAGTCGGCAATGTTATTTTAGCAAATATGATTTTGATGCAATGGCCATAAGTTGTTCACCTATTTTGTATGGCGGGAAAAAGTGAGATATCATTATTTGCAACTTTTTTCCAGGTTGAATTAAATTTGAAAACAATGTAAACTATTCTAATAATTGACTAGTGTACGTTTGACTATATTTTAAGATTCGGCCCAGAGTTGGGCCCAAAGTTCCCTGATGAAAATCATTACATGGTCCGACTAAAGTGATGGAAAATGAGTGCTTTGACACACGGAGTATGTGTTGAAATGTCCTTCTGCATTCCGTGCGATAATGCATATGGTGCAATTTGTTTTATATCTATCCTGCAAATTGAAAAGTGATGGAGGATAAAGAACTGAATTAATGAATAATTCTGATCTTTCAAATCAATCACTTTCATAAGAAGAAAAACAAGTGAACAAAATAAGCAGAATCACTGTTAATAGGAAAATCCAAGAGAAGTAGACTGCAAATGATGAAGATTAAACAACAAAACATAGGAGGTTGATCAGATGACTGGCGTCTATTGGAGCTGGCTTCTGTAACGCTTAACCTCCTTGCTTGGGAATATAAGATTCTTGCATTTGAGGTCAACGAATCGGTTTGTTGCGTCGATGTTTTCTTTCAATCGTTGCAAGTTTAGTGTTGATGTAGCTAGGCATCCGCAGAAATATACACGCTTCCTAACACGAACGTGTTCCTGGAACCACACAATTTGAAAGACATTGTTTTAGCATATTTTTGCATTTTAATTTCACCTCTTCATCACAAGATAATTTAACAGCTACACACTGAAGACGTACCTCATTCAGGCAGAGTGATGGAGACGAGATTGGTGCTGAAGGATTGTAGCACTCCATCATATGCATAGCCTTTGCCCCACTGTCCTCATCACGGATTGAACGGCTCCACGGGGGTGAATGATCTGGATCGTTGGCTCAGTTGATGTTTCCTATCGTCCCCTAGTCTGTCTAGCAATTTCCACAACCACACCAAATACGAATGAAGAAAATGTGATGAGACTTGACCACATATGTACATTGTTAAAAATGAACACGGTAAAGGGTTTACATCTACGCTTACTGTTTTTTATTCCAGAATTTCCCAGTTAGAACGACACTGTCTTTAGATAGTGTCGATGCAAACCATCTTCCAGTCGGGGAAGTTATTAACCAGGAGAGTGTAATGAGATCCAACCAAAGTAGGAACAAAAATCTACAAATCCAATGAAGACGCGTATGATGTATGTTTGAAAGAATTTCATATAGTGGCATAAATTGATGCATTTTGCATGCACTTACCAGTTCTGGTTTCTGAACATCTGGTCTGTTATTGCACGCTGCAATCCAGGAGAACCAATGGTCAAGCTGCTCATCATCAGAATAATCCTTACCCTTCTAAGTTTGACAAGTAGAAATTAAAAATATCATGTTGATAAAAAAAATTAAGCATAAATTATAATGTTCTAAATGAATGATTATAAGTTAGCTCAGATTAACAAACCTTAACAACCACGTCAAGACATAGTTTGTTCGAATACCTTTGTGTGGACCATGACTCCATAAGGGCTCTTGCCCAAGCATTAACTACTACAGGGGCCATTGGAACATCGATTTCTAGTGTTCTAGCATCTGTTCTGAAGACAATTAAGCCATGATGATCCTTGTAGAGGGGATCGCTGCAATGAAGCAGACAAATCCATCATTTTCAGACAGTTGGTCATTTACAAATTGATATAATCGAGTGATTTAACCTGGAGACATAAATCATCTTAACACCGACCTATCAGCCAAGTTAGCATTCTTCAAAACGTAGTAATCAGCAACGTCGGTGTATGGTTGAGGCAGACATTGAGTGGTGCAGTTGTACCTGCACAATAATTTGCTGAGAAACCGTCCCCCGTAATTCTTGCCAACTAGATTTAGGAGTGTTTCACGATCTGGTTGTGATCTGCCGGTGATACCATTGACCATGGTGTTGTTACCCCACTCCCCCTCTAGAAGAGAGGCAACTGATTGGCGGATGGAGATTAATTTATTGATCACCTCAGTCAGTCCATTTGTCAAGGAGAATGGCGGGCCTAATGGTGCAAACGACACATGAGTGTTAAGCGACCTCAACTTCTCACCGATCATATGCAGGAGATGAGAAGCCAACACCACTTGCAGATCATGAGTTAGGGTCATGACTGACCTCTCGTTGTCCTGTGATCTATCCAGAAGCACACAAAGTGAGCCAAAACATTGTGCTGTGAAGGTTTTGCATTTGATGGAAATGGTTGTCAATTGTTCGTACAGATTTCAGAATGGCTTTCACATACATATCTGTGATGAGAGTGAATGTAATGCCTTAATAATTAGTTTGTAGAGTAAGATCTAATTTCAACTTAGTGCAGTGTTAGCTTGCATTTCAACAAAAAGTTCAATTTTTTATCTTTTAAAACAGATTAAATTTGAATTATTTATGTTATGGCTGATTGTTTTCCTGATTGTTTCATGATTTTAGAGGACTATATTCATTAGTGCAGTGGTAAATGGTAGGAGCTGAAAAACGCAGTGTCAAGTGTATAAGGACCTAGAAAGTTGGAGTAAAACTTACGCAGTCATAGATGTATTCCAATTCCGCGTCGTCCTGGTCAGGTCGTTCCAATGGGAACCATATCACGTCATTTCCTTACATTAAATTTTCATGGTCCATTTCAGATGGCATGGTGGGAGATTTGTTATCGTCTCTTTCTGAAATCAGTAACATGTAATGAATAATAAACATAGGCTTCGCTAATGAGATTTATCAATACACCATAATCACACCACCCACAAACCCACCGGACTCGGACAATATAAACCATCACAACAACAACATCTAAACAACCCACATAATCAATTCAAAACAACACAATAACAACAACTAAAACCCAACAAAATTAGCATAACTAAAAATAAACAACAATGGCGGAGCTATTACCTTCGACCGAACTGTCGATTAATGCCGTTGGCTCAACAACATCCCCACTCTTTGCAGAGTCTACCAGACTGTCCGGCCACTCAGGACCTCCATCATCGCTGCTGAAATTGTTGCCAAAATGGACCACTTGACCGGCGCTGGTGGAGTAGTTTTGGTAGACACTCATTCCACTACTGAGCATCGTCGGTGGACTTAACTTGATTGGCCTAATTTTATGTTTTGGGGAGAAAAAATGGGTGACAGGCTTTTGGATTTGGAATTTGGGCGTTTGGGAATGAAGGGTTGAATATATAGACTTGAACATTATGGGTCCATTTAATTGCATTTAAAATCCAGCAAATTGCATTTAATTGCATTATAGTTCTTGTAATTGTCACCCCAAGATAAGACACCTTTACCATTTCAGGAAAATATGATTTCGTCTATTACACCACTACTTAGTTTGATTTTAGGAAACACTCTCTATTTGACCTTTTATTTACGTCATTGGAATGTCTATACATAATATAGGGTTATGATTCTTTCAATAACTCGAGTTCAGTTATAAATAACATGTCTATTTTCCGTTACATAGGCCGACCTAACCAAACTTAGGTATAGCTAAGTTACTAAACATTCCAGTACAAATATTCAAACATGAAACCTTAGCCTATTAAGATAAAATGATAAGTGAATCCTTTTGATTCAGTAACTTTTCCAATCTACCTCTACTTTATCAATAAACTCAAAATACTCACAGTATGATAACGTCGAATCTAACTAGTACTGGGCTCTCCATGGATAAATGTGATCATCAAAAGAAGTCAACATTGCTTAATATGGATTCTGTGGTTATGGGAAATGAATAACGATTACGATTTTACCCTATGATATTTGAATTATGTGGTTTAACACCCAGACGTTGAACTTTCGTTAATTAAATGTCCTATTCTCAACCTCCCTGCCCTAAACCCTATACCCTGAGCAAAAAACCCTAAACAAAAACCCAACCCTACACCCAAAACCCTGAACCCACGGTCCAAATCTCCTCCTCCCTACCCACTAAACCCACAACAACAAACCTAATCAATAAAGTAGGTACATCTGGTACTCATTAATGTTACGAACTTATATACACTGATATTGCAATTAATCCACCTACGACGAGCCTAGTGTAGGATCACATTTTTTACGGGTGATATTATATGCCTGCGATTATTTACTTATGAAGACTCTATTTAGGGTCGTGAAGTGACATTTATATACTCAGCATTGCTTAAAAAGTCACTAAGGTGTATCATGAAGGTATATCATGTATATCATGTAATTTTAACTACAAATAAGAATTGCATAAGTATGATGTCTTCAAATATCATGGCCCTATTTCAAAAATAATCCGTTGCCAAGTAGTTTTTCAATTATTCAACTACAC
The DNA here is from genome assembly GCA_948330725.1 of Sherardia arvensis. NCBI lineage: Eukaryota > Viridiplantae > Streptophyta > Magnoliopsida > Gentianales > Rubiaceae > Sherardia > Sherardia arvensis. Next base: position 20,816,576 of record OX415237.1, on the reverse strand, counting down.
TAATAACTAAAGTAGTAAGCACTGGTGCCACATTCTTCTTTCGACTTAACATATTCAATGAACAAGCTTTGTATTATATTTTTAATAAATATGATCCTATTAGAACAAGTAATTATGTTTTTATTATAGTTTACAACAAGTAAGTGTAAACAGTACTAATTAAAATCATTCTATTATTAATTGACTGTATTTCAGTACTGTAATTGTATTATCCCACACAATTCATATTTCGTCAATATTATCTTCTATACTACATTATAATAACGATAGTAAAAAACGGTAATCACACGTGTCGTTTTACATAACTATAAACACGTATTCATAATTTTTGCAGGTCTTCTTTTACGATTTTAGTGAAATTTACTTCGGGTTACTAAGTTTTCATTTAATTGTTGTATAATTAGTATTGTCTCATATGTTTATAAAAGAATAATTTAATATTCAAATATTTTGTTATAATTAAAAGAATATAACACATATCCGTTACATTTTGAATTCAAAATACATCGTTTAGGTCATGTCTCCCCAAATTGTACATATGTCGTTATTTTCTCTCCTTATGGTACTACTGAATCTATGCAATTTGCTTAACATTTTACTGAATCCAAAGTTACATTTTCATTCTGCTTATAAGTGATCAGAATCTTACTTAATTCAAAAAATGCAACTTAACCGAAATCAATTTTACTTTTTGTGAATTCAAATTACTTGCTCATAGTGCTTCATATTATTAGTTAAATATAATCCCAATAAACATTGTATTCTTCGTTACTCCAGTTTAGTGAAAAGCTATGATATTTAATCACTAACATTAGTATTTCTTTAAAATCCAAGTGAACCCCATCTTTAAACGGTCGAACTTTCGTCCAAACAAACCAATTTTAACTACTAGTTTGCAAAATAAACAACAAAGTTCCCTAATGTCTGATTGACCACTCACTGAGCTATACAAATCCTAGCTGACTCTATCTAACCCATAGTCACACACAAACGGTCACGCTTAATTTCAGGAGGACCCCATCCCAATCGAAGCCGGTCTGAGAAAGGTTGTGCATTTCTTTAACCACTCCAAGAAATTTATAGGTGTACAAGTCAGACAGCCCATGGTGTAGAAGCTGGTTAGGTGGAATCATAAAGAAAGCAGGTAACTTTTTCAAAGCCAAACCACTCAGTTGTTAGGATGGGCAACTCATTTTCAACTCATGTGTGGTCAGGGAATCAAATCTGCAAAGCTGAGCGGGCTGGTTGAAGATAAACGGGAGGTTTTGGGGTTACACAAAACCCACTGTAGGCGAAAGACGTGGTTACAAATTAAGCCATGATGATCCTTTTGATAAAAATTAGCAACGAAATGAGCTCAACATCCCGACTTATATGTACAAGGCCATTTAAATTAGCAAGAAAATCATAATAAAATCCCAGCGCAATTTTAAGAATACATACATTTCAGGGGAATAGTGTTGACATAAGCCAGGCCATTTCAACGAAAAGAAGGAAAATATCACATACAAAATATGTAATGATTTTCACCATAAACTGGAACCTTTTAATAGTTGTTTTATTTTTTCTAAATGATTTGAATCATTGTTAAAAGACGACAAAAATATATATTATAAGCATAACTACATATGAAATCTATGGTCCAATATTACCCCACCCGTCGATGCTCTTTTAATAGAGAAGTTATAAAGTCATCTCGTATTAAACAATTGTAATCTACATCGATCAGTTATAGCATCTAAATTAGTGGGATAACAACGACAACCAAAATAAAAACCCGGTCATATATTACTTTTCCTGAATTTTCATTCAGGAAATGGCTTCACGCAAAGCTAAGTGGGGATGTGTCTAAAAAATTGTTGTACTGAACTTCTAGTGTCCATTATCATACAACTGATGTTCAGTAAATGTCTTAAAATGAGAACTAAAATAACCCTACTATTACTTATTACCCTAGTGCATTAGATACTAGGGATTCATTGTCAATATTTATGAAATTTTATGGACAAGTTTTGCTGTCTCCTTCGACATTCGGGCAATAATTTGAACATCTATCGCCTGTGTTTTATATACATGTAAAAATATAAATAAGTTTAGGGTCTAACGTGAAAAATATTTCTTACAGTCCTACCATAAAATTTTCTCTTCTATTTCAATAACCAATGTTGGCTTTCACCCGCACAATTGGCTTTGTCGATAACTCTATTATCAGGGCAGAGGAGCTGAAACAAATGATGTGGGTTCCAACCTACCCTAGCATTGAGAGGGTTCAGGACTTCCCGCTGGAGGAATAGACGGATAGCTATCTTATTTTTGCCGCCGTTTGGGTTTTTATGTCAAAAACCATAAAAGATCCATAGTCATTCCAAAGGAGGATGTATTATTGGCTAGTCTAATTAAGCAGTGTAGGTTTTGGGTGCTTCGTTCACTCACCAACATTCCAGATCTTTCCCATTCTCAAATTGCAATGATTTGAATTCATGAAACCTATGTTTTTCAATTGTTTTAATCTTGAATATTTTGTATCTGAACAATTTAACTTAATTGAAAGCTTCCACCATTAGCTTATTTCCCTACAAGAAAGATGAACATGGCCAACCCACCAATGCACTGATATTGGAATCTAGTTTGTGACGTAGTAACAATTTACTGGAATTTGGTTGAATTGTACGATTTTGGTTGGTTCGGAACTATTGTTGGGAAATGTAGCCACAATGTTGTCAGGTCCACAAATGTTTTTATCAGCCTAACACCTGACACAGTCTTCGGCCCATATTTTCCGTTGTAGACTTAATCAAACTTCTTACACATATTCATAAATTACTTTTACTGGTTTTAGGTCATTATTGGAAAAGTATTGCCCGGTCAGTGCACACAATTCAGATGAAAATATGCAGAATCATTTTTTCTTTTTTGAGTTTATATGTTGGATTCTACACATTATTTACGTAAACCATATTAATAATAATAAATTTCTTAATTACATACTTCCTTAAGTACATTTATTGATTAACCCTATATCCTGCACCTAGGAACTGCAAGATCGGCAATTTCAATTCTAAGAATACTAACATTTTGATTACAACTGTTAATACTAAATATTATTCATAAAATTTATTTAAAAGTGATGTGCTACTGTAAACAAAAATGTAAGAGTCTTGATAAGATCCAGAAACTTGTTCTATCACCCATACAAATTACAATTAAGATTATGAAGACATGTATTTCGTCCGCATTGACCTCTTAATAGATAATTCAGCTTATCCACGGTCACGGAGGATAAGGATACTACCTCGTTAACAGTGAAACTAAAACATTTAAACAACCAATCTCTATAGAATTTTAATCAAAACACGTCTGCGTTGCAAAACTAGCGCCAATGATACAACAATATTGAACTTCAACTTTCGAATGGAATGATCATAACAACACCATAGAAACAACTAAATTAAATTAGATGTCTGGCTCGCCAGCTTCTTGTGATGCCGAAACCAGCGCGGTGGGGACAGGCGTGGCGGCAGAAACTGCAGCTTTCTCCTCCAATGTCCTTAGCATCATAACTCCATCGAGTTCATCCGCCAAGAGCACTAGTGGTGGATCTCCAAAATAGTTTGTTTAAGCAAGTTCCCAGCACCCTGTCGAATAAGCCGACGAAAACACTCCCTCAGTTCCATTTTCATACGCTGATGCGTATTTGTCATCCCTTGAAACTGATAACTCATACCAGCAGGTGTCATCTCTACATCGGACAGACCAAACAATGGTAAAGTGGGTGCTACCGGAATGGACGCTTGTTTCTCTTCGGCTGCCTTTCTCTTTGGTTTTCTGGGAGGCATAGTGATACAATAGATATATTCCTTTGTTGTCGTATAAATTAAATGTATTTTGAGAAAAAAGGAGTCGCCACCATTTATAGAGGATTCTCAACAACTGTTGTTTCGGTTCGGTGAGATTATTTAGTACAATTCAATATTTTTTACGATACAAATTTTCAAACTAATATATATTGCAACTTGCCCCCTACAATTGTTAGAGGGACTTGGCAAGCAAAATTTTTGAAATGTTAACAAGATCAAACGATAAATAATCATAAATATAACTTAATATAATAATAATAATAATAATAATAATAATAATAATAAAGGGGTTATCTCTAAGATTTATTTTTATAAAAATATTTAACCCTATGTTAGGTCATGCTTTATGTATTTAAGTAATTTTGTAACAAAGTTTCTTAATTATGACTTATTCGATCATAGGTAATTCACATATGCATGTCAGTGTCGAGCATTACTCATTTAATTGATCATATACAACTAGTCTATCAACTTCCCCTCGAGATTGTCAAGATTTGCAAACCTTCCATTCATAATCATTTATTATATTAATCAACTTGATCGCCGTGTACTTATGTGGAACCAGATGTAGGAGTCATTCTAGTGATAAATTAAGACCCTTGTATAATGATGATCATAATATAGAGATCATCATAACTCAAAAAGAACAACATTCCGTAATAATCAAATTTCTAGTCCACTTAAATCAACTGGTCTAAATCTGACTTACAAGTTTATGAATTGGTCCGACTGAGACACTTGTTAGTTCACCGGAGGTAAAAGACAACAAGCTCAATCAAGACCGATCATAACTCAAGGGTAAACTTGAACATTCCGAAAATGATACATGCACGTATATAACAAATAATTTTATATTCTCACTATGATTACTCTAGGCCCTAATCTTTTCTTTAGCAAAATTGATAGTTACCAATGCTGAGATTAGTAATGTTGTTTGAGATAACCTACCATTTGTTATATAACTCTGAAGTGATTTTCATTTTTAAGGCGACAAACATTTGTTCACATAACTTGTGCAAAAATACTTTTTTACCTTCCATGGGTATTTTTCAAACACCTATCAACAATATATATGCCCCTGCTTTGATACAAAAATCAGACCTCATTACGGCCGGGAGACACACATGCTCAACAATGGAAAACAACATAAGTCGTACTACTGAGCGAAAAAGGATACTGGAAGATACAATCACCAAGATGAGGGCATAGACATAAAGGTTCTTTTCGTTTGGGTGTATACTGTAGTGATTAATCTTTCATCTATATATGTTATGATTTCAACGCAGATCTTAATGAGATCGTTGTACATTTCAATAGCGAAAATAATCCGTGGATGAAAACATTCAGAGTCCTTGAAGCTATGGATCAGACCGACCAGAAAACGAAGGCGGAGTTCATGTCATTCTATCAGGCAAACAAGGTATTTGACTACATATTCATACGCCAGTTTGGTCACTTGTATTTAACTTAACAATAATGTTTACGAGCACAAAAAAAGCTTGAGAAGATCAAGGCTGGAATACTTGGGGCACTGGATGCAATGGAGGTGGATGCTCGTAGATGCCACGCTGAGTTTGAGGCTCGCATCGGGGAAAACGGAGAACCAGCGGACAATACGGTCATAATGGAACTCAGCCTCAACCTAGGCCAGTACTATTAGCTGCCATAATTTAATTAATTTGTTATTTTATGATGTTGAAGTTATGTAATTCATATTTGTAATATTTATGTTGTTTTAATTTCATATTCCAAACATGATGTGTGATCATATACGACACTTACAAATGTGGCATTATGACTTAATGCCCAAATTGAACCTTATTTACAATCATTCGGCAGAAGAATGGTATAATGTTTCAACTAAACTACCCCATGTAACGCTTGTGAGACCCATATATTCCTCTCACTTTCTTGTGTGTAATTTAATTAATATGTAATATTTTGAAAGAAACCCGCCTTTAAACATAAACGTCCGAAGTATCAGAAAAATGTAACACACATCTAGTACCTATGAATTAATGCACCTGATAAGGGTCATTATAATTTTACAACAACATTTAATTTGTTAAGATTTTCTGTAATTTCACAATGTTTTAAAACGACCAAATATATTTAGGGCATTAATGTTTATGTGAAAGAAAAAATGTCGAGGAAATCTCTTACGTTATTCACCATTCGAACATAAAAGATCTTCACACACAGGGATTGCTTGTGTCAGTCAATAAATTGGACGGCAACTCTGATATTAGCCGCTGCGTTGCCGTGTTTTCAATAAAATCAGTACAAGCGAATATACAATATCAATAAACAAACGAATTGGAATGGATGCATTACAGACACATAGTAAACAGCCACACCGAACAGCTCCCATGCCAGCCCGTCTTCTCCTTTACACAACATCAGTCAGCAAGATTATATAGTGTCTAACTGCTGACACGCATGCTCAAGTTAATTCCCGCGTTTAGTGCAGAGTTCAGACCTATAAGCCTCTCCAATTTTTTCAACAAAGTATACTCTAAGATTCTGTGAGAGAGATTAAAGCCACTGATGTGTAAAATCATCTCACCTGAGCAGTCAGGATTTATGAAGGGGAGGGACATATCTGACCACATTATTCAGATGATGGAAATGATCAAGTTGTTGAGAAAAAATCCAAGATATCAGAATATAGTGGTTAAGCTAGACATGCAAAAAGCATTTGACAAGGTTTCCTGGGCATTTCTGAACACAGTCATGATTCAGTTTTTGTTTCATGGTGGTTTTGTGAAGCTGATCCTTCAAAACATCTCAGATGCATGGTTTTCAGTGCTGATTAATGGAGTATGTAGTGGTTTCTTCTCTTCCAGTAGACGGATCAAGCAAGGAGACCCCATTTCACCATTACTCTACAATATTGTATCTGAAGCTTTCACAAGAGGCCTCCAGAAGTTATTCCAAATACAGTTTTTGGAGAACTTCATAATGCCCAGAAATGTTACACCAATCTCCCACCTCATGTATGCTGATGATACTGCTATCTTCCTCCATGCAAAGAGCAAAAATCTGAAAAGATTCAAATCCTTCTTGCTAGCATATGAAGCAGTTTCAGGTCAAAAAGTAAACTTTTCCAAATCTGAAGTGTACACTCATCCTCACATTCCAGCTAGAAGGATCACACATATAAAGAGAATACTGGAAATGAGGATAGGTAAAATGCCATTTAATTATCTGAGAGCTCCAATATTCAGTGGAGAGAATGGAAAAAGTGATCTCAAACTAGAAGAATTGTTGGCTGACTACTGGGGGGTAAACTAGTTTCAATCCCTATCCACATAATTGCTGTTCTGAAACCACCTGCTGCTGTCATAAGAAAAATGGAGAGGATGGCTGCAAAATATTTTTGTGGGGAATCTGAATATGGCCAGAAAAGGAGTTGGAAAAAATGGGAACATCTAACTCTGCCAAAAGAGGATAATGGTCTAGGATTTAGGAACCTTAGTGCAATAGTTAAAGCATTTTCATGTAAGTTATGGTGGAAATTACAAAAAAAATGAGACTATTTGGTCAAAGTTTTTGTGGTCTCTCCCTGTCATTTACAAAAAATCCCTTACTCTAGAATATGTAGTATTACTGAATTAGCTAACAAGCATTCACAAATCATACATGGGAAGGGTACTTGTTCATTTTGGGATGGTAATTGGCTGGGAGCTGGTTCTCTATATTACATGTGGCCTGACAATGTAGATGTGCCTTTTCCTGACATCTCTCTTGCAGAATTTATTCTATGAGGCATCTATACATTCACAGTTTGGAGCCCCATTTGGCTACCAATGTTATTTCAAAATTGCAGGCAGCATAGATCAGCTTCAATCATGAAAACAGGCTCATATACAAACCAGGCATTGATGGGAATTTTACAGTCAGGAGCACATATAAATCATGGAAGTAGCCACAACTGAGTCAGACCCAATACTAAAAAAGGTATGGCTCAAACATATCCCCAAAAAAATTTCAATTTTCATCTGGAGAATGAGAAATAGAATTCTTCCTTTTGATGATATACTAATAAGGTTTGGTTTTAATATCCCATCTAAATGTCCTCTGTGCTGTAATTATGATTCACTGGAGCATTTCTTTCATTGCTGCAATGTTAACGTGGACATTTGGAACCATATACATGCCTTATTACTTATCCAACCACCAGCTTTCCACTCTATCAATGCTAGACTGAACTTCTATTTGTCACACAAATGTTTTTTTAAAATCCACTCTAAGGTAATTCAGATAACTACACAAGTAGTTTTTTAGCACCTTTGGTTGAGGAGGAATAAACTTCTGTATGATGATAAAAAGTTTACCACACTGTCATTGGTACAAATGATTCAGAAGCAAACATGCAATATATTCACTGTGCACCCTGTGTTTGGTAACCATGAAAGAAATAATTTTCTGATCATTTCTGGCTTAGTCCCTTTCATTAAACAGAAAAGGCCTAAAAGAGTTAAGATCATTAAATGGCACCCACCTGACATAGGATTTAAGATAAAAGGTAATGCTTCATTCAAAAATGGTTATTGTGGTATTGGAATCATAGTTAGAAATCAATGGGGCAATATTAGCTTACTCAGACAGATATATACAGAAAGCTCTTCAGCCTTACAATCTGAGTTGGTAGCTATTAGAATGGGATATGTAGCAGCTCAGGAACTCAACCTCCACAATTTTTTGATTGAATCACACTGCAGCCAAGTTGTTGCAGTTGTTATAAATCCACTGCATGCTCAATGGGGTCATTATTCTCTAAGTCATGAACTTCATGCTCTTCATTGTTTACACAGTCACATATACACTCAGGGAAGGGAATATCCCTGCTGATTATCTGTCTAAATGTGCTCTATCTAATGCTGTTTCAACTGATATTCTCATTGATGAGGCTCCCCCAATTTTAAAAGGACATGTACAACTTGATAAAAGGGGTATACAATCTGTCAGGATTTATCCAAATTAAAAGAGCCAGATACTGTTGATCCTATCTTTTGCAGGTACTACAGGGAAAGGTAGAACTATGAAAAGAATCTTTCAAAGTGAAAGAGGTCAGCTCAGAGCAGTGTGTAGATCAAATAGCACTGTCTCATGCATCACAGATTTGGAGGTGCCTTTAGCCATTTTTTGAACCATTTTATGATTTTTTTGGGCTACTTGTGTATATAGACTGGCTACTGTTTTTAGGTCATTGTATAAATCAGGGAGTGGCAAAAGTGTGCTTCGATATTTGTTTATTCGATCACTAAAATGCTCCTCTCTACAGATTTTACATTAGACTATCAAAGCATCAGTAGCTAGATAATAGACATATAAATTTTGTGAAGCTTAGATGCTTCAAAGGGAAACCCCCTTATTTAAATTGTAACTCAACTATGACTTTGCCGTTTTTGATTTGGGGTGTCAATAAATTCCACCCACTAATAATGGTATTAATTTTTTTTAAAAAATAATAAATATCGCGTTCAGTGGCATTGTAATGTTACAGGCATGTCACAATTTTAACTTGTGTCACAAATCAACGTTCCTAAAATTTTTGAATTTTATGTTTTAGGTATTCCCTGTTAGATAATACATGGTCTACCATTGACAATTTTTTTGTTACATTCACGGACATAGTTCCTCATTTTTGGCATGCTATTTCATATCTTCCACAATATAAATCACAACCATTAAAGTTCTGTATGTACACAAATGTGAACAAAAAATCAACATTTTAAATTATGAAGTGGTGCAGACTACAATGTTACAAAAATGACAATATGAAATGGTAAGTAGCTAGGAAGATTCGAACTGAAGACCTAAACATTATACTGCCTTTACCACTGGACCACATGCTGTGTTTGGTACCCACTTTGTTGAAGATTGATAATATTAACCAGTGTTCAGAAAAAGATGCCAATATTACAAATTATTTAATCAACATCAATGAAAATATAACTAACTAAATTCATCACAGATACGAATAATAGTAACTATGAAGAATATAACTAACTATGGAAAATATAACCAACTAAATTCATCACAGATACGTATTATTCTCGTAATTTCATTGGTTAACTAACGATGGAGAATAACATAATATAAACTGATAGTAGAATGACTTTCAAATTAACATTCATGTCATGATAATATTAAAAAATTAGCTAGCCAAACACATTGTCTTGTCAATAGCGTGCAAATGTGTAAATACAATGTATCGTTCGATTAACGGGGTACCATGATTATATTGGAAATGTGGCAATTGAAAGACTATATTCTATATTCCCACATCTTTCATACTCCTCCATCAATAAGAATCATAACATATTGTTTGTCATAGTGTTAATTATAATGGGAGGCTCAATACAATTGCATTATGTTACTTAAAGAACCATTTCGCATCCACCTAAGTACTTTTTAAATATATAAATATCAATGGTAGGTTTTCTGTGCGTTCAAATATTTTGGTTGCCAATTATATTCACACAGGGTGACATAATTAAGATTTAAAAAAAATATGGTGACATAATTAATACCGCGACAATTCTAATTACAACATTAGCAGAATAATTAGATATATGTTTTCATATTATGCCTTCACTCTTACCTGAATTTAATGGTTTTTGAGTTTTAAATAACATTTATTAGTGATGCAAATTTCCAATAATGTCTTATCAATGTAATAAACTTATATTAGACTCATTATGCAGAAATATCCTATCAAATTCAGCCCTACGGTTGTTGAGGCTAAAATTCAATAGTTATTGGGCTTGTTACCATCACTACATTCACCCATATTAGTCCACGATGTAGCGTTACAATTTCCAGTAACCGCATCTTATAGAATACACAAAAAAAATGTCAATTAACTCTCCCATCCGCTGCCACCATTCTTCAGCCAGTATAATTGCATGCAGTGCATTAGGAGTGGAGATCAATTCAATTTTTAAAATTGGTTGTTCTGTCAAAACAGTAAAACAAAAATCCCTCTCCACCTTCACGACAACCGCCTCCTCAAAACATTCTCTCAACAATGACGAATCCACATCCCCAACGCAAACCATATCTATGATCGGCGGCTAAACGCCAAGATGAAATCCAGGCAGAACCAAAACCGGCACCCAAAAGAAACAGAAGACTCATTCTCTCCGACACCGAAGAAGACGAGCCGACGATTGACTGCGTTTGTGGATCTACAGCAGCGGGGCATTCAGAGTCTGACACCTCCGACGTTCAGATAATAGGCCACCCTGCCCGATCAAGGAAGAAATCGGCGGATCCAGAATCCACCTCTAACGACGCCGATGGTCAACGCGGCCACAAAGCTATTATCATCCTAATAACATTATTAATTCAGTTTTTCAGTAATCTATAGATTGTTCCAGTTGGGCTTTTTTCCCTGTCAACTTACATTAAATCACTGCATATTAGCTTAGATTATTACTTATGCATCTCAAATTTGGCCAACTCTACAACTTGCTTTTGCCCATCACTAGCACAAATGTCAGTATTAATAACTAGGGTTAAAAGCTCATGTACCCCCAAGTTTATAAGAAAGTGTCAATGTACCCCCGAGTAATTTAAAAGTGCTGATGTACCCCTATTATTATATTGAATAAAGAAGTATGCCTCTAAAGCCCATTTTCAACACCATTTTGAATTAAAAGACAAATTTACCCTCATTTGTTGGATTTTTTTTCCCTTGACCCAAAGGCTCATGGGCACGAAAAAAAATTCAAGAAATTAATATCACTGAATTACAAAATAAATGCACAATATTATTGAAAAGGGCAATTCTAGACGCAGTCCATATTTTGCTTATTTTATAGTCCAAAAAAATACATCTTTGATATATATGATATTATTAATAATTAAGAATGTCAGACACATGCATCATATATATATATATATATATATATATATATATATATTATTTCTATTGCATACACTTGCAAATCAGTTATATATCATAATTATTGTATATATGATTATATAACAAAATACGGACTACAAATAAGCAAAAATCGGACTAAATCTAGCAGGCCAGTATTAAAAAAAAGTTAACAGTTTTATCCAAAAATTCAACAAATTGAAAACATTGGTGAAATTACCATAATCTCGCCACCTTGAGTTAGTCACGCTAATTATTACTAGGTGTGGCGGTTTCGGTCCCCCGGCTCACACTAATTTCTGATTACAGTGGTTTTGGTCCCCTCGACTTCAAACGCTTTCATCCGATAAAGTAACGGTGACTGGTGGTATGGATTTGGATTGCTTTTCTTAACTGGGTTGAATGTAAAAAGGGAAGCGAGAATTAGATGAATAATTAGGTAGGGGAGAATTATTCATTGATTTGGTTGGGGCATTTTCGCTAAAAATTTTTTTTTACCATTAAATAATAGTGAGGGTATTCTTGACATTTTATACTTGGCAAAAGAAAAATCTGCCCAAATAATACATTTGAGGGTATAGTGGCACTTTTGAAAAACTTAGGGGTACATTAGCACTTTTTTCTAATAACTAATAAGAATACTCCACCCTGTTTTTTTTTTTTTTTGAAATGGAACTATTTCTTTTCAGAATTCTGGAAAACGTCCAGAATCGTTTGACATAAAGCTAGGAGGAGATGTCCAGGAATTAAATACCAAGGCACTCGACTTAGCAAAGTTAGCAAAAGCATGAGCAACAAAATTATGGTTTCTAGAAACCCAAAATAAACCCGAAAGATGAGAATGATTGATCAGCTGCTGAATGCGACGAACAGGCTCATAGCAGTCCAGAAAAGGCGCAGCATGGTTGTGAACCATATTAAGAACCATAAGTGCATCACCAAAAATTCCCACATTGCTTAAATTGAGCTCATTAGCCAATAATATTGCTTCTTCAAGTGCCAAAGTTTCAGCAAGGACCGGGTCATGGACATTTATGTAGCGCCTTGAAACAGCTTTTAGAAACTCTCCGTTCGCGCTCCAAGCTACCACGCCTGCTGTAACTGCATCCTGCGTGATCCCAGCATCAAAATGTATTCGTGGGATGCGATCCGGAGGCCTCTGTAAATGACTCGGAAGTAAAGCTGGTGAAGGCATATCTGTCCTGAAATTGGCTGACTGAAAAGAGTGCAAGTTATTCACCGTCGCCGCGGCCATCTCCTCCGGACGCCTATGAGTTCCTTGGAATATAGCTTGGTTGCGTTGAAACCAAATGGCGTCGCAAATCATGAGGAAAAGTTCAACCACAGCGGCATCATTTTGTTTGATAATATTTCTGAAGCGCAATTCACCTCGAGAAACATTCCCATATTGTTGAATAATGTGTAGCAGCCCTGTATCAGACCAAGCCTTCCTGGCAAACTCACACTCGAAAAAGAGATGAGATGTGCTATCATCAGATGAGGTACAAAGGGGACAGCCTGATTGAATAGCCAAGGTACGCCTCCTCAAATTTTCTGCTGTGGGAAGAGAATCCGTCGACATCCTCCAAGCAAAATGAAGAACCCGGTTAGGAACCTTGAAAGACCAAAGATTCTTCCAATATTTTTGGCCCTCTATAATCCTTGTCTCAGCAACATTATGGCGCAATTGAGAGGCAGAGTGGTCAGTAGCTAAATGATAAGCAGACTTCACAGAGTAGGCACCAGACTTTGCATAATGCCAGCACCAACGGTCTACCCCCGAACCATGCAATCTGGTTAAAGGAATTTTCTTTATAACTTGAACATCGGCTTCAGTAAAATATTCCTGAATGAGAGAGAGGTTCCACCAAGAGGTATCATGATCTATGAGGTCCGACACTTTGGATAAATTCGAGGGTAAAGAGGAAGGATTTTGCACATAAAAATCTTCAGAACGTGGCAACCAAGGATCATAGCAAATGCTAGTATTTTCCCCTGTATTGATAACCTTTCTACAACCCAGACCCAACAACTCTATACCTTCAAAGATACTCCTCCAAGCATGTGATGGATTGAGCCCAAGACAAGAGCTGAACAGATCACCACTCTGAAAGTATTTTGCCTTGTAAACTCGTGATAAAAGAGAGTGAGGTTGCGTCAATATTCTCCAAGCTTGCTTCCCCAACAATGCCACATTAAAAGCTTTTAAATCACGGAAGCCAATCCCACCAACAGATTTAGATCTACACATCTTTTGCCAAGAAGCCCAATGAATCTTACGATTCGATACTCCATCTCCCCACCAGAAGTTACTAATTAGGCTCTGTATTTCTGAAATCAGATTATCCGGAAGTTTAAAACAACCCATGGCATAGCTTGGAATCGCTTGTAACACAGATTTTATCAGCACCTCTTTTCCAGCCTTAGAAAGGTTCCGCTCAGTCCAACCATCAATCTTCCTCCTGATCTCTTCTTTGATGAAACCAAAAACTTCAGCTTTCCTCCTACCAACAATAGACGGTAAACCCAGATATTTCTCACGAGTCTGAACTTCCGGAATACCCAAAGTAGCACAAATTGACGGCCTCAGGAAAAGTGGAGTATTAGGACTAAAAACAATCCCCGATTTCTCCAAATTCACCCGCTGTCCCGAAATCTCCTCAAATAAAGAGAGAGCCCATTTAATTGTATTAATCTCCTCCAAAGAAACCTCTCCAAACAGCAAAGTATCATCCGCAAAAAATAGATGAGTCAATCTTGGACTTCTTGGTGATGCTCCAATACCATGTAAACTTCCAGCAATGGACAGATCAGACAGCAACATCGAAAATACTTCCGAGCATATAATAAAGAGATAGGGGGATAAAGGATCACCTTGTCGAATGCCCCGTGTCGGCTACAAATTGCCCATTTCTTCCCCATTAATAATGAAAGAAAAATGAGTAGTAGAGAGACAAAGCTTTATAAGATCAACAAAAGGAGCTGGAAATCCCATCGCAGTTAAGGTCTTCAGTACAAAAATCCATTCCACCCTGTCAAAAGCCTTACTCATATCAAGCTTGATACTCATATGACCTGTAGATTGGGTCCTCCTCTTGCGCATGGTATGATGGATCTCATGAGCTACTAGAACATTATTAGTAATTAGCCTACCCGGAACAAAAGCATACTGAGATTCCGGTATAATATTCGGAATAATAGAACGCATTCTATTAGCAACCACCTTCGAGGCAATCCGATAAATCACATTGCAGAGACTGATCGGCCTGAATTGTGTAATAAGCTCTGGCTTATCCACCTTTGGCAGGAGGACAAGATGGGTGTAATTCACAGAAGGGTTAAACACACCATGATTCAAAAAATCCAGCACAAACTTTGTAATATCATTACGAACAATATGCCAGAATTTTGGTAAAAGATAGGACTCATACCATCCGGGCCAGGTGACTTCAAAAGATGCATTTGACGCACAGCTTTAGTGACCTCCTCACCAGTGTAAGGCTTTATTAAATTTGCTCCCATAGTCTCCGTGACCTTCTTCTGCATACGACTCAGTACATTCTCCATCTGCTCTACGTTCGGATGAGAGGAAGAGAACAGGCTGCCAAAATAATCCACAATAATACTCCCAACTTTGTCTGGTTCAGTCTGAAGTACCTGATTGTTGTCCTTGAGCCCCTCAATTCGATTCACAGCTCTCCTTTTAGAAGCAAAGCGATGGAAAAATCTGGTATTTTTGTCACCTTCCTTATACCAGTGCTGCTTCGCCCGTTGCCTCCATTTGACTCCTTCAGCCTCTTGTAAGAACTCATACTCTTTCCGAAGCTCCAATAGCTCGGCCACTGTATCTGATGAGATATCCCCACTTTCTTTGTCATGTATAAGCTTCTTGAGCTGAGAAATCCGCTTTGATACCAACGGAAATTTGTCGCGACTCCAAGACATCAGACCGAGAGAACACTGTTCAAGCTTCGCTGGCAAAGGAATATCAATAGTGGGCCAAGAATCCTTCACCATACGATCACAATCTTCAGCCTTAACCCAAAAAGCTTCGAAACGGAACCTTTTCCTTCTTTGTCTATGTCTGTTCGAAAAAGGGTCCCTTTCTCGCAACATAACATGAAGACAAGCATGATCTGAAGTAGGCATCGGAACAGATGTATAACAAGACCAATGAAAAATATCCAGGAACTTTTGGTTACATACCGCACGGTCCAACCTTCCTCGCTGAGATCTTCCATCATTAAAAATCCGACACCATGTGAACCTGGAATCTTCATAGTTAAAATCAAACAAATTACAATGGTCAAGAGCTTCTTGAAAGCATTGTATCTGCCATTCAGCCCTTGGTCTGGTACCTGCGAACTCCTCTTGTGCTAGGACTTCATTAAAATCCCCTAGACAAAGTCAAGGAAGGTTATGATCATGACCATGTCCCAAAGTTCTGAAATGAATCCAAGCCTGTCTCCTTCTTGCCACATTAGGTTCACAATAGACACCCGTAATACGCAAATCTTTCCCAAAAATGGAAGCATGCACATCAATATAGTAACCAGAAAAAGATCTCAAATTAACTGAAGTATTTTTGTTCCACAATAATGCTAGGCCACCTGAATGGCCTTGAGCATCCACACACACACCAAACATATTGAACTGACTCTTCAAACTATCAATAACAGAAGATGAACACTTGGTCTCACACAAAAATAAAATAAGAGGGGACTTCAGGCGCAAAACATTACGCAATTCCTGAACTTGTCGGGGTTCCCTCAACCCTCCCCGACAGTTCCAACTTAGGATACTCATGGATGTTGGCAGGACTGGGACTCCATGCCAGTCTCTGCCTGAGTAAAGTTGGTAACCGAAACAAAAGCAGCATCCACATCAGTAGATTCCTCGCAAACCTTTGCTTTCTTGTTTACCACTGTAGAACTTCCTTCTGGAAAGAAAACTTCTTCAACACACGGTTTCTTCCTTTTCCCCATAACCTCTTCTTCAAACAGTTTAGACTTCCTACGGCTGTTTTCTCCACGTGTACCTCCACCTCTGTCAGCTCTTCCTCCACGCTGCCCTCCAGAACCACGACGACCCCGTCCTCTGCTCCCCCCGCGACCAACAGATGCAGGTAGGATACCCAACGAAGAAAACTCCACCGGAACTTGAACCAAAAATGGACTCAGTAAATCTAGTTGAGAAGATTGACTGTTCAGTTGAGAAATATTGTTTCCAGTACCATCAGAACTAATTTCCACATCAACAGGATTTGTGGTGATGTTGACCAGTCCACCCTGTTGACCTTGCATTACGGGAATCTGATCAACCACTAACCCCCTCCCACGTGCCTCACCAACCATACCTTCACCCATTCCTTCACCAACCATCCCTTCACTGTCCCCACCTACCACATTATCTCCTCCTCCCCCAATCAGATTTTCACCCTGTCCCCCGACCTGCAACATCCCTTGTCCGCCCGCCTGCAGCAGCCGTGCCTCCCGTCCCCCGACCCGACCTGCTCCTTGTCCCCTGACCTGAACCTCACCATGTCCACCAGCCCTTCCTTCACCTTCTCTGCCCGCATGCAGCAGCCGTGCCTCCCGTCCCCCTACCCGACCTGCCTCGTGTCCCCCGACCCGACCAGCACCTTGTCCCCCGACCTGAACATCACCTTGTCCACCAGCCCTTCCTTCACCTTCTCTGCCCGACTCCGACTGCTCTATAACCATCGGAGTAAACTCAGTCCCAGCCACCACTACTCCTTGCTCCACAGCGTGCTGTATAGCCACATCTCCCCTAGACGACTCGCCGTTGAAAACCTGCCGCTGCACGCCCGACCTAGTTGCTGATGCTTCCACCTCGAGTTGAGTACCCGACTGCCCCGTATTCACCACCAGGTGACGTTCCTGGTTATGCAGATGTGATGGGGCATTGCGGCGAGGCGGCGAATCCCTACGCCGTGGGGGCGAAACCCTACGACGAGGCTGAGTTTGAGCTTGTCCCTGTCGAGGTCTTCGCATGGTATTCTCTGCGCCCTGGCCAATCAGCGCTCCACCATCATCAAAAGGGGAAGTATTATACGTTGCCCTCATCCAAGAGGGGTAACAAATTTTCACCCTTTCCGCTGCATCCCACTGTCTCCTTTCCTCACAATCACCATGCATATGGCCAATTATGCCACAGAAAGTACAAAAAACATGAGGAAGCTTTTCATACCTATAAAGTAGGGTTTTTTGTTCACCAAATTTGTCCGTCTCTTTAGCTCTCAACAAAGGCTTAGTAACATCAATTTGACAGCGAATCTGCATGAACTTGCCCAGCACAGATCCATCGGCATCCGTAGCAACATCCATAAACTTCCCCAGCCCGTCCCCAATCCACCGAGCCGTACCAACACTCCGGAAGAAAGGAGGCACCCCGTAAACAAGCACCCAAAAAGGAATTGTATCAAATTCCATAGTCGACAGGTCCATACCCAGAGAGGGTTCCCTGAGGACTAAAAGATACTTATCAAACAACCATGGCTCCCTATCAAAGACCCAACGCTTACGTTCCTCAGAATCAAACTGAAACAAAAACGTGTTCTCTTCTAGGGTTTTGGTCTTCAAACTAGATCCCATATTCCAGAGATCTTGAAACAATCTTGTCACATCGGATCGTGAGATGGCCCTCGGAGCGAGTACCTTCCCCACCAGAGAAAAGCGAAAATCTTCATCGGATCGGCTTGGATCACCAGGCATCACCATCCTCTCCTCATCGGTAAGAGTGAGCTTCTCGCATAGTTTTGCGATATCCTCCATAATGATCAGAAAAAAGGCTTTTACAGGTAATGATCGGAAAGAAAAGGTATTGCCGACGATCAGTTACGAGCAAAAGAAGAAAACTTTTCTTAAACCCTAGACGCCGTCAGTCGCCAGGGACAAGATTGTTTCAAGATCTCTGGAATATGGGATCTAGTTTGAAGACCAAAACCCTAGAAGAGAACACGTTTTTGTTTCAGTTTGATTCTGAGGAACGTAAGCGTTGGGTCTTTGATAGGGAGCCATGGTTGTTTGATAAGTATCTTTTAGTCCTCAGGGAACCCTCTCTGGGTATGGACCTGTCGACTATGGAATTTGATACAATTCCTTTTTGGGTGCTTGTTTACGGGGTGCCTCCTTTCTTCCGGAGTGTTGGTACACGTAGGAAAACTCCACCCTGTTTTATTTATTGAAACAAACACTAAAATCATATTTATGGAAGATTGAACTATATTTTATTTCAAAATTAGAACTTGTTTGATTTGATTACAAATCCATAAAGTATATTAATTATACTTGTTGAATTTAGACCATTCACACCATTGTTTTCTTCTCTTCTAAATTAGAACAATTCAGGCCCATCATCTGTTAAATTATATTCAGATGTGCGAGGTCATTTATGTATTTACAACTGCTTAACTTGTTTCTGCACTTGTGTATGCAACGTTACATTATTCTAGATTTGTTTATCATCACAATATCTAACAACATGTTACGGAAACAATAAGGCACATTTTATTATATCACCACTCGCGTGCATAAATCATAACTGACCAACATGTTCTATACTTGCTACAGGAAAGGGAAAGCCCTGCACAAACAACCCTAATCGATTTATTGCATCAAAACCTGGGAAGCTCTTTGCCCTGACTTGTTCACTTGTTGAACAACAAAAATGCGACGTAATCAGAGCTGGTTTTGGAGGCCTTTTGGAGGTTCGGATCACTTCAATCCCTCCAAATATGACAGACTTTTTACTTGACGCCTTCCAGCCCGATACAAGGGACGTGGTACACAACGAAAGGGTGTTGTACACTCTTACAATGGCGGATGTGTGCGACACCTTTCTGCTGCCATGGTGCCCTGATAAACCAGTTCACTTTGTTAAGAATGCCGCACATACTGCCTTCGAGAACGGTGGTCGAAAGATTATGGTATCTCAACGTCCCCTTACAAAACCATGATTACCCAAGTTCAGTATGTGATGAAGAAGTTGACTAGAGGACAGCTGGTTTCATTCGCATGTTTGTTCTGTACGTGTTCTGGGTGTTCCTAGATCCGGTCTCAAACAACAAATAGACTTCCGTCCTTTGCTGTGTGTTGTTGATGTTGAGGAGATCAAAACATACGACTGGTGTACCTAGGTTTGGACAGATTCTGTGAGGCAGTTGCGAGGTTCAAGGGTGAGCGTGGCCCAAAAACTTTCTCTGGTTTCTTGTTGTTGGTGGTGGTGAACTATTTCCATAGGATGGGAGGTAGAGGAGTCACCATTCCAAACATATCTGCTCATTTGGTTCAAAATTAGAGACTATGGGCATTGCAGCGGCGAATGGCTGAGGAACTTGCTCGGGGTTATGGAAGCGGAGTACCAAACAAGATCAGTTACCCCATCAACAGGCTCAAACGCCTTGTTAGTCAAGATTGCATACAATTTACTCTTACTTACACTATTCCACTATGGCATCAGACTCACTTGCAGCCTGGCAAGCTCCTCCCAAATGTAAGCATCCGCAGCCATCTAATTACGTGCACATCACTTTATTCGTAATTCATCATAAAAATTAACCCTTACATCTTAGTTTGATACGCAACGTGGTGTTCATTCACATATTATTTTACTGCTCATTCATTCATAAACGCTAACTGTGTTGCATATATTCCCATCATGATATAGAGTAGAACCTACTACAAGAAATGTAAATTTGATTTCATGTCTAAGTTTTCAAAAATAATACTTCATTTGTTTTTGGAACAGCCACCCTGCTCACACCCTCAAATGGTTCCATGAAATGGCCCATTAATGACCAAACTCACACTCTATGCTTTCTTTATTGATCAGTCATACCAGAGAGATTGTACAACATTAGCAAGAAATCTAGACATTGTGCTAGATGAGGATTTGTTCTCCCTGAAACGCCTGTCTGAGTCACCCCACACGTTAAGGTATCCAAAATGTCTGTAAAGATTCATGACAATGGTTGTGGAAAATACTAAGAGAGCCATACAAGTCCTCACAAAATCTGTGGACCTAATAGAGCAGCAACTCCATAACAATATGTACTCTGATTTTTTTAAAGAGGGTGAAGTCCCGGTTGAAACAGACATCCCAGGCAGATCTAATGAGATGGGAGCACACAATGAAACGCATAACGATGATGCTGCTGCGGTAGATGTAAACCGCATCAGAGATGCAGGTGGAGCTGACCAATCTCATGTTGTTCTTCATGACCAGCCAAATCGATCAGAATCACACCCATCTAAGGTACATTCATCAACTACATTCAAAATTCATGTCAGTTTTGTGCTAATCACCATCTCATCAATTTTTGGTTGAAATGCCCATTTAAGGAGCCTGGATACAGAAGTCATGTGGGAGAGCATAGCAGAGCCCCTTCTCTGACACACGACATCAGCAACCAGGAAAAAGACCCTGAACAGATAACTATCACGACTCCAGAGGTAAGACACTTCCAAAATCAAATAATCTTCATTTTTTAGTCAACTATTTGTTTAATCTGACATTTAACAAAACAGATAAGGAAAATTGTCAATTCCCTGATTCCTTGGGTTACTGAGCTCCAGGAACCAACTGCTCAACTTTCAGATGCGGCAATTTCTTACGATCACCTACAATCTGACACTGGCTCTGATGAGGAATTAAAAAGTTTAGAAGCTCAAATAGACTCATTCAGTTTCACAAACCATCCTAATTCTGATGATGAGGCTGAAATCAAGGAACCAGAATTGCAGGTAAAAATACCTCCATTCACACTTTAATTACAATTATTTTACTTAACCTTTTACACTTCACAAAGACCTGCTTCAACTACTATAAACAATTTTGATGAACAGAATGTCTAGCCATTTCAGGAGCTGCGTGCCAAGGCAAAAATTTTTTTGATGAGGAGCCCCTGCAAAAACAGAATGAGCAACAGGTGGATGTTAAATACATAGTAACCATTAGCTAAGTACAAACAGTATCACACTTGCTTTAATACATGATTTATTCTTGTTTTATTCTAGGCAGGACAAGCTACAGACATACCTAATGCACTTGGATGCGGAGACGTGACTGGTTTGGATGCAACGCTTCTACAGACACGGGAGGGAGGGGAATATATGGAGGTATGACACATTCATTCATGTGGACTACCACATTCTCTTCGTACTACATGTACTTGTTCATCACATGTTTCATTTATGCACGACGCACAGCATAACACTCACGTTGAAGAAAAAGAAGACTTACATGGAGCAGGTTCAGATCCCACCCTTTTCAAGGTGACTCCTGTCAAACAATCTATTTACTAATTTCTCCTTCAAATTATACTATCATACCTTAACTGACGTGATTATTTCTCCGCACCATTGCAACATGCTGAATCAATTCAGACAATCACGACAACAGAATAGGGAGCGGATGATAATGAAGGGACTGCGAAAGCAAATGGAACCAATGAGACTGTGGGGAACAACTCTGGCGAGGAAGAAATTTCACCATCAACAAACTCACCACCATGGTTCTACTACTGTCCATTCTGATTAGGGTGTTCCTGAAAAATTCATTTTTATTTTGTTTTAGAACTTGTTTGCGAGCCACCTCTCTTTTGAGACACAAAAAACCTTTCAAACAATTTCCTTTTACATTTTGTTATTGGGTTAAAATTCACGAATTAAATTGAATACCATCAACAACATTTTGGCTATGGACGGTGTAAACAGATTAATGATCACATTTTTCTATAGCATAAAAGATCAACCTTTTTTCTATATTTAATTAGCTCATTCGGATCAACCAACAATCATATGTGATTAATCTATTACATGGTTTAACTTACCAATACTTCGGGCAATAAAGTTCAATAACATCATTTTTCAAACATTCTTCATATGTACCAGAAAATATGACAGTACAAACTTCACAATAACTAGCAATCAAAACAGGATTCACGCATTCGTATGATTTTTGAATCCACACCTATGATTTTTCTGTTTTTCTACTAATGTGGAAGAACTAAGTTCGTTCTTATCAAAATTCCGAAATGCACTGGGCTATGCAAGTCAGGGCCCATCACATTCCTTTCATAAATTAACAATACAAATCGGCCCATCAAAATAGATCAGTAGTTCCGGGCTTAGAGTCTGGTCTGCTGTTGAGCAACCCTCGTATGGTACAGACTATCCCTTCCATCCTAATCGCCAGCATCCTAACAGGAACAAATACACCAGGGAAATATCGATCCTCTCAGAAAGAACAAATTCAAATACAAATCAAACATAGGTATTATTAGACTACTGAGCATACACTCTCGAATCCACACCCTGGATCCTCTTCTAATCTTGCCTCCAATTGCAAATTTAAGAACATGTTTCGATTGAATTGAAACATACACCCGAGAAATTGAAGTTTTGATACCTTATGGTGTTTGTAAGTGTTGATATTGACACCTCCAAAATTGAGATGATCTACCATGGGTTGCAGACACCTCTGCATTCATTCTTCAAGACATTCATAAAATAAACTCCGTCCACTTTTATACACGGATTTAATTTTCCGGCATCAACACCAACCAACATAATTGTTAGGCCTCTTCAACACAATTTAATCATAAAATGACGTCGTCCACCTAAACAATTGCTACCAACATTCGGCTGACTAAACAATTATCTAACCATACTTAATACTTTTACCCACCAACGTTATTTGCAAAATAACTAGCCAACGCGCACAGAAATTGTCCCACACATGGGTCCATTTCGTAGTGGGGCCAAGGAGAAGGGCACACCCTCTAAGGGAGTCGTGGACTTTTTGATATGTAGACCTAATTGAAACATGTTAGAGAATTGTGAGCAAAATTCAAAGTAGGTAGGCTGGAAAACCAGTGATAAGGCGGAAACCATAGTCACCTGGAGGCAGCAGAGTTCCACATCTGATTGAGCAGGTGAGTGATCTGAAGCAGTTCAACATCTGATTTCAACATCGTAAAAACATCGGAAATCCTTAAACACCCTACGTAGATATAAATGAATAATCATCCCATTTCATTATATATATATAAATATATATATATATATAAATATATATATATATATAAATATATATATATATAAATATATATATATATAAATATATATATATACATACATATATATAACTATATATAAAGAAACAATCGCTATTAACAAAACTTCCCTCCTTTACTGACACATGGCACGCCACGTAAGTTTGTGTGTTTGATAAATTAATGTGAAATATATGTGGTGTGTTTAAAATTCTTTAGAATTACTGTTTTTAATTAGGCAGCTCCTATAACTTTTGGTATTATTATCAAACACTACCTCTATTTAAATTATAATTTTGAATAGTTAATTCAATTTGCCGAATGGAGAAAATCACAATAAAATATGAATATTAGGCCATTTTATTTTTAATTTATAAGTAGAACAATTTAACAAAAATACTATATGTTGAATTGGTAAATTTAGTATATTTGATGAATGTTTTTCACTATATTTCAGTACAATTCAATTTGGTTCATATCGGTCTAGTTCAATTCAATTACAAAATAATCAAAAAAAATTTAAAAGTAAAGAAAAGTTTGTATTACAGATTTTTAAAATGTGTAATGGATTTAAACGGTTTATGATGAAATGAATGACCGAAATTATCTATACATGAATAAAATAGTTTTCGGAATGAAGGGAATGCTTTGGTATGTTTGGTCATAAATAGCATAAAATCTATATTATACTTTAAAAGACAAGGGTTTAGAATTTTGTGAGAGTTTTGAATTATTTTTAAAATTACTACAAATTGACACATCAGCCTACTCATCAGAATTGTTTTTGTTTTCTTCTTTCTGAATTACCGTTTCTTCCCCTCTTCCTCTTACGTTACCAATCAGCATTTAACCACAATTTATACCCTTTTCTTCATCCTCTCCATGATCTATTCCTTCCGTTTCATAACTTCGGGTAGAGGCCGACCTCCGATTAGGGATTTTCAACGAAACGAAGGAACGAAACTAATCGAGAAAGGCAGCTCTCCGTTCAGAACTGATCTCCTGGTCCAGTTCGATTTAACCAGGTCAGCCGCCACCGTCCATTCACTGACCGAAAACCCTATTTTCGACGAAGAACTTGATGGTAATATCATAATCATAATTACTCTCGTGGGATGCTGCAGGGGAATTCTCTGCAAGACCTGATTGAGCAGAGACTTGAGCAGTGATTTTTGTGCAACATTATCAGGTGCATAGCTAACAGTTTTTTATCTTTTTGCTTGGCAAGAGTTCGATGAAATGCCAAAGAGATTTTTATAATCCTTTTTTTTCAAATCAGGACTAGGAGATATAGAGAGTGAGAGGCAAGGTCTACAGAACCAGGAGAAGAAGCTCATTGCCGAGATTAAGAAAAGTGGTAAGCGAAAACAGATGGTTTGTTCGCTTTATTCGATTTATATTTCGCTATCAATTTCTGATCTTTTGTGTTGTTTGCTGTTAAGAAGCTCATTGCCTAGAATTCCCTAGATGTTTTGTGCAGCAGATCAGTAGATTTGTTTATTTACAAATATTGTTTCAGTTAATGAATATGCCTATTGATTTTATTAATAAAGAATCCTTGATCTCGGCTACACGTTTATAGAATGGTCGTGTATGGCTACACTATAAGCTTTCCCTTCGACGATGTTTTCTCTATCAGATCTAACCCTCGCCGACATCCAAAACATCGATTATGGGTTCCCGGAAGAATGACTTCAGCGATGGTGCTAGCCCAGGGTACGTACACACACATATATCTCCATGGATTCTTGGTTGGTATTTGTCTAATTGTTTATATGTTTTTCTCTGATTATTGCAAGAAAATCTTCATCGGAGGTCTAGCCTAAGATACTACCCTAGGTAAATTAGTGTATTCGTGTGCTGTTTTTATTGTTAAGATGATTTGGGTGTCATGGCAGAATTTTGATGTGTATTAGTGTTTTAAAGTGCTGAACTTTGAATTTGGCTATCTGTATAGATCAATTTGTCAAGTACTTTGGGAACTATGGAGAGATAACAGACTCGGTGATAATGAAGGATAGGCACACAGGAAGACCGCGTGGCTTTGGGTTCATTACTTATGTTGATCCCATTGTTGTAGACACTGTTATTGTTGAACCCCATATCATTAATGGAAAGCAGGTGATTGAATTGATCATCGATTAAAGATTAAAGCATGTGTTTTTATGCTAGATTTTGCGTGTTAAACGAATTTGGTTTGTTTTGGGCAGGTTGAAATTAAGAGAACCATCCCAAAAGGTTCTGCTGAATCCAAAGATTTTAAAACTAAGAAGATATTTGTTGGTGGGATTCCAACTGCTGTGACTGAAGGTATTGTTAGTGAAACGTGGTCTCCTGCCAATATAAATTCTAAACCATGAAATGTTCTTTTAACATGTATGATTAATTCTCTTTTGAAATTTGAAATTTGTCTTGGTTTAGATGAGCTGAAGAGCTTCTTCTCAAAGTTTGGTAACGTAGTTGAGCACGAGATTATCAGAGACCATGTCACCAAGCGTTCCTGAGACTTTGGTTTCATCGTTTTTGACAATGATCAAGTTGTTGATCAACCTTTGTGGATGCTAACTTTACGATCAACAACAATCCATCTGGGTTTTTCGGGATGAACAAGATCCCCCAACTCGCCCTGCATGCTGCATGCTTGATCATGATGAATATCAGGTGAATTTGATCTCCCTGCATGCTTTTCTGATCATGATTCTGTTTCAATTCGCTCATATGATCGTGTATTCGTGTGTCTAGGTTGAATTGTTGTTTCATGATTGCGCTGTTTTGATTCGGATTGAATCGGTTGGTGCGAGGCTGAGTTTGAGGTTTCGGTTTCGATTACGTCTCACTGTATGTTTGTGTTTGATTGAAAATGTGTTTGTGATTTGAATGTGAAATTGATTTAATTTGAGTTTTTGTGATGGAATTTGTGGAGGTTAGGTTGATTTAGATCTTGAAAATTGGCTCCCCAACGCCGATCAAAGAGGGTGAATTATAGAACTAGCTGATGGCTCTCACTTGACAATTGATAAGACTCAGTTGCAAACAGGGACCCTCAATGAAATTGGAGTGAATAAACACTTGAGTACTGAGAATGCTGATGCAGCGGCAAACTACCTCCTTTACAGTTATTGTGACTCATTGTAGTTTTGAATCAGTCTTGCCGGTAATAGAAAAGGCCCATTAAAATAAATCTAATGGATTACTTTTTTGCTATCTGTTTATCTATCATCTCCAGGTGGAGTGTGATTTTACATATTACAAAATGGAGATGGCTGCAGATGTTCAGATTTTAGTTCTATCAGAGGCAAAATCCAACATCTTGCCAGCCGATGTGGTATTGCCTTTCCACCCATCATCTGCAGAAACCGTAACTGATGATGTGCCAGATTTACTGAAAGCATGCAGATGGTACTTGGCTACTGTAAGATCACTGCCTCATACTATCGAGGAGGAAATGCAGAAGGTAATAAATAGTAACAACATTAGCATAGCCCTTCCTTTCTTATCTTTTTCAACTGCTTGCTGGTCTCTAATACTTGTCTAGCATAATGCAGGTGGTGGAAAATGAGTTGGTTGCAGCTTGGCAAGTTGACAAAAGTTTAGGTAGCGAAGAACTAAGCGGGCTGGTTACATTAGGGCGTCTGATGTCAGTGAGCTTAGGTGAAACCAGGTTGTCGTTGGAACACTGGCAGATGGTGAAGGAGCTGGAGAGACTCCGAAGAGAAAGGGTCTAGGCGAATATGTAAAAAGAACACTTTATTTGAAGTCATAGTTTGTACAACATGCCTTGCTGAGGCTAAGTTTATTTGTTGCTCTTAGTGCACCTAAAGAACACAAATTTGAAATGGGAAAGTTGCTTTTCATTTAACTAGCATTGTACATCCCACTCAAAAAATTTCTTTTGTCGTTCATTAATTAATGAGTCTAAAATTTTGTTCACACTGTTCAGTCAATGAACGGCAATTCATACTTAGTAGATCTATATTGATTTTATTCTTAGTAGAGTTTTTTTACTAAGTGCTTGCATCAATGATTATGCGCGTTAATATAACCTTGCAGAGACGTCTTTTTCTCCATTTTTGCATTACTTTTACAAATTAAGTATATTGACACCTGTGTTTGAAAAAATTATATTGACACCAGTATTTTTGTTTTTCATTTTTTTATTCTTCAACTGATTTAATTGAAATTATTCATATTAATTACCTCTTTTAATCACCGTAATTGTTTCTTTATTGTATTTATTTCCATAAATGACCATAATTATTCATATTCCTATCATAAATCACCATAATTGTCATTATATCCAATAATTTTATTTCTATATTTCTCTCCCCAATCCCTAAATTATTCGGCGAGATTTCGATTCAACATGAGTATAAGTGAGAACTTTTTTTATCATTATTTAGGCGTATATTTGTTTAGAAAATAATAAATAAGCATAAAAGTTCCTCTCATTCTTATGTAAATCTATAATTTACTTTAAATATATATGTTTAGCTTTACACAATTGAAAACAGGATAACTGTCCGAGCTTAACCATTAACAAACTAAAATAAAATTTGATGAATTAAATTTTGAGCTATTATTGATATTGAACAGAATCAACCTAAAGTAAAATTTATCGTATTGAAAATGATAATAGTGCGTGAGACTTTCAACATAAATAAAATTTCAAAGAAACGTCTCCGACATTGCCTTTTAATCACCACAATTGTTTCTTTATTATATTTATTTCCATAAATGACAATAATTATTCATATTCCTCATCATAAATCACCATAATTGTCATTATATCCAGTAATTTTGTTTTCTATATGTCTCTTCTCAATCTCTAGATTATTCGACAAGATTTTCAGACTCAACATGAGTATAAGTAAGATTTTTTTAAAAATCATTATTTACACGCATATTTGTTCAACAAATAATAAGCATAAAAAATTCCTCTCATTCTTACGTAAATCTATAATTTACTTTAAATTTATATGTTTAGCTTTGCACAATTGAAAATAGGATAACTGTTCGAACTTAACCATTAACAAAAGAAAAATTAAATTTTGATGAATAAAATTTTGAGCTAATATTGATATTGAACAGAATTAACCTAAAGTAAAATTAATTGTATTGAAAATGATAATAGTGTGATTAAATGAAACTGAGTTCGATCAAATATATTTCATCAAATTTGAACTGAATTTACATGAAAAAAATTAGATTTAATGAATTGAAAACCATTATGACAAGAAAAACATATCATTCATCAATATTACTTTATATATATATAATATTCTTTCATGAAACTTTTTTCTTCTATTAACAATAAAAAATAAATACATAATTTGCCCGTGCATCGCCATGGGAATTATACTAGTATTTATTAAACAAACAAAGCGAAGAAATATGTTAACTCGAAGATACATGTAAATAAATTTTCACTAATATAATATTTCCTTCGGCTAACACAACATAGACATTATTTTCCACCTCTCTCACATAAATGTGCACAAACCGGTTTCCCTTTGTATTGCTTTCTGAAATAATTTGTTCACTCTTTTCTCGCAAACATTATTTTCCACTCCTCCCATACAATTGTGAATTTTGTAACCCTTGTTACAATGTGTAATGTAATACTCTATCAAAATTGAAACTTTTAATGCTAATTGACAAAATATTTAATTGAATGAAAGGTATCTTGAAAGTCTAACTTTTTTAAAGTGTTACTGAACTATCACTATATATATAATTCAATACTATTTTTTATAATAAAAATATATTAATTTTAATTTAAACATATAGTACAACATATTTCAATGCAAAAATAAAAGAAATTTAATATAAATAGTTTCTCACTATACACCCATTCCATTCCAAACTAAATATACAAAATAGTGAATCCATTTTGTCTATTTCATAGATTTCGGAATAATCATCTTAATTTTTTATTAAAAATGGTTTCAACATATATGAAATCGAATCCCGGTAAGAGTGTCTTATATGTACAATACAATATTGATCGGATCATAAAAAGAGTAAAAACACACATTTTTATAATTTGTAATGTATGTACCCAAAAGCAGGAAAATGATCAATGGAACTTGAGGTCAAGTTCTGCACAAACTTTTTCCAATTGATTTCCAGAACATAAAATCCATATTGCTGCATATGAAAGATGAATTCTCTCGTATTGGTCATTTATATTATTCGATTCTTAAACCAATGTCTCTTTTAAAAGGTGATGAACTTAATAAGAAAAGGCCTCCAAATTCATAAACTTTGTTAGAGGGAGCGGCTCCACGGTTGTCAGTGGCAACCGATCTGTGGAGTTGAGAGCGAATGCGTATTCTTATCACTCAAACTGTACACGATGGCCATACACGGATATTGAGGTCGCTAAAGATTCCGGTTCAATTCATGCAAGATATTAAAGAACCTCCACCATTGATGTGAGATTGAAGAGGTTCGATATGGAGTCCAAAGATAAAATCAAGGGGATAATGTAGCTTTGCACAAAAATGACGAAGAATCAAGATCAGCGCCTCATCGCTCGCTGCAGAAATGACGTCAGGGATTATCGATGTCGTTGCTACTAATAGCATCGATTGTTCTGAATTTCCAGCCTAATTGAATATAATATTGCACTTACAATAACATCAAAGCGATTATATAACACCTTGGCCATCAAAGTGATTATATTGACAAAAACTTGTATCTTAATACTAAATATAAATACAACAAACCTGATGCTTGTGTCAAAAATGCTTGAATCGGAGCAATCATAATACATACGCACCTACTGTACTCAATCATCTGTTATTATGGTGTTTCATGTTATTCAAAGCGACGATGAAATATAATTCAATAGAAGCCCTGAAAATGGCGAATTGAAGAATCCATATGGATGAAGACGTACTTTTTAGAGAGACTCTATGCAAGTGTTACACCAAAGGTGGAGAATGTATACCTTTATTGATGGGGAGAGCAAACAAAAATCTTGAACAAAACAACCAAAAACCTCCAAAAACATAATGAATAATATTGACCTTAAAAAACATGATGGATGTGTATATACCTTGAAATTCTTTATTCCTGCTGCCATAATTTATTTTTGGTGAATATATAGGCTAAGTGGTGAACAAGAGTATAGAAGACTTAAATTATATAATCTTTTATAAGACGTCGTTTTGGTATCAAATTATAATATATTAATATCATAATTATATTATATTATTGTAATATAAGGAAAAAAACACATATACGATAAAGTTTAGTTTAAATTAAATAGAAAAGTATTTCATCGTAACAAATGTTACCGTATCAGGTGGACAATTAAAGTAGTTCAACAAAAAGTATTGAAATAATTAACGCAATTTTAAAACTTAAAGCGGGAAATAATTTGTTTGCTAGCTTTTGTTTTCAGAATGAACTTTAGGCTGTGTTTGGCAAGATTGGTTTTTGCAAATCTGGGATTTTGGGAGTCCTGATTTGCAAAAACGTGTTTGGTTCACCTTTATTTTGCAAAACTGACTTTCACCCCACAAGTTTTGGTTTTTGTACTGCTCAAGTCCAGATTTTGTACTCAAAACCAGACTCAAAACCAGACTTCCCCAACTCTCTCGTCCCGAAACTGCAACCCTCCCACTCGTCGGGCCTCCTGGTCGCCGTCCCGGTGCCGACGAGTACCTGCTCACCGTACCGACGCCGCCGCTGCATTCCTCGCCCGCCTCCCGCTGTCGGAGATCTGTCCAGCCCCGCCACCAGACGCTCCTGTCGCCGGAGATCAATACCGGGCCGCCACCAGACCGTCCCGCCGCCGGGATCCAGACCGTCCCGACTATCCTTCTGGGTTTTGGGTTTCTAAGCCAGCTGTAGTCAGTCACTATCTTTAGGTCATCCTCTCTCTTCTTCATCTCATCTCTTACCCTGATGATTTCTATGTTGTAGGATTTAGATGTCTGGCTTGTACGGGTCCGATGATCGAATGCAGGCTCGTATGGCCGAGCTTGGAGTTCCCCTTACCAAAGAACCTGGCTTTCATCAGGTTCGATTCCGTATTTCAGTTTGTTTTTATGCTTGTTGTTAGCTAAGACGGTTTTCGATTGATATGCTTTTCGCTTATGAGGTAGAGGGACTGTTGAAAGAACTTGCATTTATGTTAGAAGGTTGAATTTAGCTTACTAGCTATGCGATTTGTGATTGCTACTTCGATAGAAAAGGAAAAATTTAATTATTTGAAGCATTGGAGATGAGATATGTGGAAAGAACGGTCTTTTGCAACTTTGTTCTGTTCCAATCGGTTTGTTTTAGGATTCTTGATACCAATGTTAAGCATATGCTTTGAAATTTGAAAATAATTCGCATTCCTACAATCATTTACCAACAACAAAGATGGTTGTTGATGATTTATGATATTATAAGTACTAGTTATCATTTTTTGGGTAAAGTTTGGTTGAGTTTGTTCAATAACTAATATGATTGACTGAGGTTGTTGATAGTTTTAAATGGAGTAGGAACACTTGTTTATTCTCAATAATGAGTTGTCCAGCTTGCTCTATGTTGGTTAAAATATGTTAGAGCGAAATGTTATTGGTAGATTTAACTGAATCAGTTTTTTCAGTTGTCGTAATGTAACAGAATTTGTTTGTGTTTCAGTATGATGTGTACGGGAACTTGTTTGGTTTACTAGCTGCACACCCGGTCGCTCCTTTTGTGACTCTTCACCATCTCGACGTAGTGGAGCCCATCTTCCCTAATGTAACTAGAGTTCAAGCACTTCAGCAGCTTCTTGTTCCCATGAAGCTCGATTCAGCTGGACTGATGCAGCAGTCCATCTGCTATGACAGCACGCGAAGCTGGACAGTCTCTATCTCATGGGGCTATGCCATACAGGTTTTCCGTGGAGTTTTGTCACCAAGAGAGATGGAAATGCCCTCGAGGACGTTTCTGAATTGTTACAAACGAGCCGATTACACAGCATACGCTTTCAACACGAGGCCTGTGACGAGGAACTCGTGCCAGAAGCCGTTTGTGTTTTACCTATCCAAGGTGAGAACAAATGGTTCGATAAATAGCACAGTTACTGAGTATGTGAAGCATCGTGTTCCTCATCCAGCTTGTAGATGGAAGATTCCTGATCCGGCTCAAATTGTCAAGATTGAAGTTCGTAAGAAGCCTGATCCACAACTTTGGGAACGGGTTAGCATATATTCTCCCTTATTTCTTGCATACATCACGAATGGTGTTTTAAATGTTTTTTTAAAAAGCTAAATAACGCTCTTTTTGTGGCAGTCTCCAAGGAGAAACTGTTGCAGAGTAACAGACGTGAAAAAGGGAAGCATGGAGATCGAAGTAGGTGTATGTCGTGAAGGGGAGATAAGCGAGATAAAACGATAGGCCTAACTAGAAAGACTCGCATTCTTCAGTCAGTTCAGTGTTTAGTAGTCTGTATCCCTCTATCTGCTTAAACTCGGGCCTTCTCCCGGGCCATTGTAACACGGCTGTCCAGATCAGTTGAACGGAGGATGGCCGGCTGAATGTAGGAAATTTGTTTTCAGGAGATGATGAGTACAGAAGCCGGTAACCACGTTTGTTTCCATGATCTTCTTCTGATGTTGAATAACCGTTGCGGGTTTTAATCTCTGGTAGTCTTAGGAAGAGTTCCATCTGTTGTGATGCCTTAACTTAATTTAGATTCTTTGTATATATCCTAAAACCATGGCTTCTGCCTCTGTGAATTTATATGAGAAATTGCTTAGCCTTTGTCATATATCTTCTTCTACCCTTTATTGTCTCTGTTTTAGAGAACTAAAAGCTTTTGCAAAACATGTTCTTCGTGTTTAATTGTTGTTGAATAAAAAATGTTGATTTCATAGCTTGTATGTATTTTGAATCATACATAATGAATATGCAACGCACATTCGAAGGGTGATAATGAACGTCAAAGTCATCGAAATTTAGCGCAAAAAAATACATTGTTTTTTATTCAAATTGTCGTTATGATTAATAATTTACAAATTAAATTTCGAAACAAAATCGAAATTCACGCAAACCAAACAAGTTTTAAATTTTATAATTATAAAATTTAAATCTAACCAAATATGGTTTTTGTTTTGGACTTGCAAAATTCTGACGAACCAAACAAGGTTTTTGTTTTGGACTTGCAAAATCCTGACGAACCAAACAAGGTTTTTGGAAAACCAGACTCTCAAAACCCAAAACAAAATCCAGACTCTCAAAAACCCAAAACAAAAACTATACTGTCAAAAATCTTGCGAACCAAACACACCCTTAGTGTCTTGTATAGAATCCACAACTCTGAGTGACTTGTCTTACAATTTCAGTTCCTAAGCACTCACAACGTGGGGATTGGAATGGTTATAAGCCATAAAAGATGGAAAGTAAACTCACAATGGGGAATTTTATCCTGTTTTTTCTTTAAATTTAGGGTCAAAACAGCAAACGGGTTGGAATAGTTAGACCCTTGAACTGATTAAATTAACAAACATATTCGCGCCACGTGGAAGCTTGGGCCTTCAACATTCGGATCACTCTTCATTCTTCATAATTGTTTTCTTTTTTTTTATTTCTTTTTCCTTTTGTTTGTATTTGTTAACACTAATTGATTGAATATTTTTATATATTTATTATTTTATAAATTATAATATTCATTTTTATAACTTTACCTATATTTATATTTAATTCTATTTAATTACTGAATGTATATATTATTAATATTGTAATTTAGTATTTTTATTTTTAATAATAATAAATCATATTGAATTTAATGATTCAATAATCATTAAAATATAAAAAAATCTCTATCATTTTTGTTCAATTTAATTTATTGTAATTTGGTGGTGATAAAATATAATTTGATATAAAATAGAGTATGCATGTGATGATGTGACGAACTGTATGACTGTGAGTTAAAAATTGAAAAGTTAAAAATTTATCACTGTTTGGATTGTTTAGCATACTGTCTTACTTACTCAAGGGTATGGAACTATGGATACGGCAACACTGATTTCGGAGCTTATAACAGGTGCATTTTGTCCTAGTTTGACAACTGGATTACTTTCTTTTACAGGTTTAAACTTCAACGTGGGTTCTTGTGGATGAGCTAATGAGTTGATTTTTTGAATAGTCTTTTGAAAGTCCAACTCTCCTAAATGCTATGCAACTACCATTATATATTTAAATTCTAATGATATATTTTTATGCTAAAACATTAATCATTTTAAAGTAAACATATAGTACTACATATTTTAATGTAAAAATTCAA
This sequence comes from Sherardia arvensis, assembly GCA_948330725.1. Classification (NCBI taxonomy): domain Eukaryota; kingdom Viridiplantae; phylum Streptophyta; class Magnoliopsida; order Gentianales; family Rubiaceae; genus Sherardia; species Sherardia arvensis. The sequence continues at coordinate 20,781,480 of OX415237.1, read as the reverse complement.
AAAATTTTGTATAAAAATTTAAAATTTGTAAATAATTAAAAATACATTTCAAACTAAAAATTACACAATATAAGTTAAAACGTATAAAAACTTTCATGAAAAGTCAGGAAAGTTGGGAGTTCATGAGATTTTCTCTTGATTTTTACAAGCAATGCCAGCGCGACTGACCCAAGATTTTTAATTAAACAAATATTGTTGTAAAAATGAAAAAAAGGGGAGGTGAATTGGTAAAAATGAAATGCTCTCAATAATGACACTACTAGGCACATTAGGTAATGACACTATTAGGCACATTAGGAAATGACACTACTAGGCACATTGCAATAGGAAATGAAGGGGGGAATTCTCCTATAAATTGAGGGAGAATGAGGTGAATGAGAAGTGCACAATCCTTAGAATATATCTCTCCGTCTTCATCTCACTCTTCATCTCCCTTTTCCTAAACTTTCCTAAGTTTTAGTTATTTAGCTAGATAGATCCTCTACAAGGAGTAAAAATTCATTGTAATCCATTCCATAAATATATTAGTGAAACCCCGGATTTTATCCGACCGTGAATGTAGGTCAATTGACTGAACCACGTAAATCTTTGTGTCACTCCCTTTTAGTTTTATAACACGTTATCAGCACGATCACTCTCCATCTTCATCAAGATCAAGAGCCCGGATATAGCAAACTCCACACTAAGACATTGTTGTTTGTTATTATTATTTCTTAAACACCACATTGCTATATACATGAGGCTTGCCACCTTATAGCATTTGTGATGTGATTTACATATTTTATACACAACACCATATTCCTATATACAGGAAGGCTCTGCCACCTTATAGAAATGTGATGTGATTTACTGCAATTAATTTCTTCATATAAAACATCATATTACTATACACAGGAGGCTTTTCCACCTTATAGTAAAATGATGTGATATTTAATTGCTTATCTGTGATTAAATATATGCCTTTGTATATCTATGCATTTTATTTAAAGATAATACATTTCATGATCTATTTTTATAACACATATAGAAAAATAAACAGATATATTTTTAACCGTAATAAATTTATATAAAAAATGGCTACATTCTCAGTGATGATATAACGGTCATAAACAGCTATAAACGACTATATTTTTCTCTATAAATACGAGTTTATCCAATAATACAAAAGCTACATTTTCTCTCCAACTTCATCTTTCCTACTCTCAAATTTTTTTCCGATAAAATGGTTATATTGTTTGCCGTGGCTATTGTAATAATTTTTGTATTACATGCTCTTGTTCACATCGTAGATTGTACACCAGAAGATTTTCGTCATAACTATATGGTGCTTGTAATTCTGTATTTTGTTTTGATGTTTGTAATTCTTATGGATCTTGTAATTTTGAGTTATCGACTCTAATAAAAATATTTTGTTTCTCCTTATTTATTTATCACCATGGCAAATCTCGTGAAACTTGATTTTGCTCCTCTTGGAATCAGTGGGGATAATTACACCCCATGGACAATGGATGTCGAATCACATTTGAAGTCGCTAGACCTTCTGGATTACTCTCCAGGAAGGGAACAATTCGACCAATGTGCAGAAGGCGAAAGCCTTAATATTCATTCGTAGACATCTTGATGTGAGTCTAAAGAATGAATACCTCACTGTCAAAGATCCACGCGAGCTGTGGAAAAATTTGAAAGACAGATATGACCACCAGAAGTACATACTGCTTCCCACATACATTGCTGAATGGGCCTGCTTAAGGTTCCAAAACTATTCAAATGTCACCGAATACAATTCAGCAATGTACATGATAACAACTCACTTGAACTATTGCGATAAGGCCAAAACTGATGAGGAAATGATAGAAAAAACCCTTTCTACTTTCCATGCATCAAATATCACTTTGCAACAGCAATATCGCATGCAAAAGTTTGAGAAGTACTCTGATTTGGTTAACACTCTTCTCGTTGCAGAAAAGCATAATGATTTGTTGCTAAAGAATCATGATTCCCGCCCGACCGGCTCCAAAGCGTTTCCTGAAGCAAACGATGTTACCCCCGGCGAACCTGAAAGTTATAACTCCTTTCAGGGCCGAGGTCGTGGTCGTGGTCGAGGCAGAGGTGGTTATAACCTGTCCTACAAGCCTGCTAGCTTTAAAAAGCAGCATCAAGAGAAAGGCCATGAAAATGCCCATAAAAGGAGCAAGGATATGAGCTCCTCAGGAAACTCTGGAACCGGCTGTTTCAGATGTGGAAAAAAGGGGCACTGGTCAAGAGTATGCCGCACTCCTGAACACATATGCAAAGTCTACAAAGAGTCCCTGGAAGGGAAAGGAAAGGAGGCAAATTATCTTCACCAGGATCCCACTGAGGCATTCACGCACCTTGAAGCACTTGACTTCAGTGATGATTTTGGTGATTTCTCTGGACAGGCTGATGGTGGAAACTGAAAGGGAAATTGAAACCTGTTTGGGAATGAAGTCTTGAACTCTTGAAAATGGATAATGAAGCCAACCAAAGGATTAAACCTGAAGATATTTGCATAGTTGATAGTGGAACATCACACACTATATTGAAGGATAAAATGTTTTTCTCAAAAGTAAAACCCACAAAAACCATTGTGAATACAATCTCAGGTCCTGTAGATCTGATTGAAGGGATTGGCGAGGCAAAATTTACATTGCCAAATGGTACAATGTTTACAATAAAGAATGCCTTATTTTCGCCAAAGTCAAAGAGAAACCTGTTGAGTTTCAATGATATATATTCTCATGGTTTTGATACTCAGTCTGAAACTGAAGGAAACATGAAATATATGTATCTCACAATGATGAAATCTGGAAAGAAATGTATGCTTGAAAAACTGCCAATGCTCCCAACGGGTCTGCATTATACACACATAAATGTAGTTGAATCTAATAGTGTAGCTATAAAGCCTTCAATGTTTACCATATGGCATGACAGGTTGGGTCATCCTGGTACAACTATGATACAAAGAATCATTGAAGGACCAGAAGATCCCTCATGGAAATGCTATCCATTGTAAAGCTTGTTCTCTTGGAAAATTAATCATAAGGCCTTCACCGGCAAAGGTTGAAACAGAATCCCCCATGTTTTTTAAACGTATTCAAGGTGATATATGTGGACCCATCCATCCACCATGTGGACCATTTAAGTATTTCATGGTATTAATAGATGCCTCAAGTAAATGGTCACATGTATCTCTGTTATCAACTCGTAATATGGCATTTGCAAAATTACTCGCTCAGATAATCAAATTGCGAGCTCAATTCCCTGATCATGTAATTAAAAGGATCAGACTTGATAATGCAGTTGAATTCACATCCCAAGCATTCAATGATTATTGTATGTCTATTGGGATTGATGTTGAACACCCTGTTGCTCATGTGCATACCCAGAATGGTCTGGCCGAATCATTGATCAAACGCCTCCAACTTATTGCTAGGCCATTAATAATGAGAAAAATGCTTCCCTCTTCAGTATGGGGTCATGTTATATTACATGCTGCGGCATTAATTCGCATCAGACCGAGTGCATATCATAAATACTCCCCGCATCAGCTTGCACTCGGACAAGAACCAAATATATCTCATTTAAGAATTTTTGGTTGCGCTGATTTTGCGCCTATTGCGCCACCCCAACGAACAAAAATGGGGCCACAAAGAAGCCTTGGCATTTATGTAGGTTTTGAAAGTGCATCTATTATTAAATATCTTGAACCCAATATTGGAAACGTTTGCACAGCTCGTTTTGCTGATTGCCACTTTGATGAGGAAAGGTTCCCATCATTAGGGGGAGAAAGAAAACCCGTGCAAAAGGAAATTTTTTGGTCTGTACCAACATTATTGCATCTTGATCCATACACAAAGGAGTGTAATGGAAAGGTCAAAGAGATTTTACAAATGCAAGTTATAGCAAATAACCTTCCCGATGCATTTACAGACATAAAAAAGAGTGACTAGATCTTATATTCCAGTTGAAAATGCTCCTGCTCAAATTGTAGTCCCAAAAGAGCAAGTGGAAAACAAAGTCACTCATGAAACCACAGCACGCCTGAAGCGTGGAAGACCTCCCAGTTCCAAGGATAAAAATCCTAGAAAGAGAAAAGGAGCGGAAAACCCAAGATAACTCTAAAATAGAGAATCGTATTCCTGAAGAAATACGCAGTGAAATGGAAGAACGTATTCCTGAAGAAATACACAATGAAGAAAATCGAGAGATTTCGATTAATTATGCCCAAACGGGTATAAGGTGGGACCGAAATGAGGACATCGATGATGCACTCTCTTACAGTCTAGCATGCGATGTTATAGAAGAAAACAATGGGGATCCAGAACCTCGGTCGATCGCCGAGTGTAAGAAAAGGCATGATTGGACTGAATGGAAATAGGCAATTGACACTGAATTATACTCGCTTAATAAACGCAAAGTTTTTGGGCCTATTGTACTCACACCTGAAGATGTGAAACCCGTCGGATATAAATGGGTATTTGTACGAAAACGGAATGAGAAAAATGAGATTGTCAGATACAAGGCTCGACTCGTTGCACAAGGTTTTTCTCAAAGACCTGGGATTGCTTATGAGGAAACGTATTCTCCTGTTATGGATGGAATTACTTTCCGTTTCCTAATCAGTCTAGCAGTTCATGAGAAACTTAACATGCACCTAATGGATGTTGTTACCGCATATTTATACGGATCACTTGATACTGACATCTACATGAAAATCCCTGAAGGATTTAAAATGCCCGGAGCATCAAGTTCGAAACCCAAAGAAAGATATTCAATCAAATTACAGAGATCTTTATATGGGTTAAAGCAATCTGGTCGCATGTGGTATAATCGATTAAGCGAGTATTTATTGCAAAAGGGGTATATCAACGATTCCCTTTGTCCGTGTGTTTTTATTAAGAAAACAACAACAGGTTGTGTGATCATCGCTGTCTATGTCGATGATTTAAATATCATCGGGACAAATAAGGAAATTCTGGAAGTAATCTCTTACTTAAAGAAAGAGTTTGAGATGAAAGATCTTGGGGAAACTAAATATTGCCTCGGCCTGCAGATCGAGCACTTGCCAAGTGGAATATTTGTGCATCAATCAAATTACACAAGAAAAATCTTAAAGAGATTCAATATGGATAAAGCAAATCCATTGAGTACCCCAATGGTCATTAGATCCCTTGACATAAAGAAAGACGAATTTCGTCCCCGTGAGGAATCAGAAGAAGCTCTTGGTCCAGAAGTACCATACTTTAGTGCAATTGGAGCTCTTATGTATCTCTCTAATTGTACTCGTCATGATATAGCCTTTGCAGTAAATCTATTAACGAGATTCAGTTCATCTCCTACTAGAAGGCATTGGAATGGGGTTAAACACGTGTTTCGTTACCTTCAAGGAACGATTGATTTGGGATTATTTTACTCTAACACTGCGAGGCCAGTTTTAATTGGTTATGCAGATGCTGGATATAAGTCAGATCCACACAAAGGAAGATCCCAAAATGGATATGTGTTTACATATGGAGGAACTGCAATTTCATGGCGTTCTCAAAAGCAAACGCTTGTCACAGTGTCATCAAACCATGCTGAGGTTATCGCTCTACATGAAGCAAGTCGAGAATCTGTGTGGTTAAAATCCATGACACAGCATATCAGAACCGCAAGTGGTCTTTTGAAGAATAATGATCTCATCACACTTTATGAAGATAATTCAACATGTCTTAAGCAAATGAACGAAGGGTATGTCAAGAGTGATAGAACCAAGCATATTCCTCCACAATTCTTTGAATATACTCAGGAACTGAAAAGGGACAATATCATAGACCTCCAGTATGTGCGTTTCTGTGATAACTCAGCAGATCTCTTCACAAAGGCTCTTCCCACTTCGGTATTCAGAAAACATGTCCATAGCATCGGTATACGAAGGCTCCAGAGTTTGTGAAGTAATGACAAATTAAGGGGGAGTTGCACGTGATATAAATGAGGCAACAACAACACATTATTGTGAGCATTTCAAGGGGGAGTGTTGTAAAACTGAAAAAAAAGGGAGGTGAATTGGTAAAAATGAAATACTCTCAATAATGACACTACTAGGCACATTAGGTAATGACACTACTAGGCACATTAGGAAATGACACTACTAGGCACATTGCAATAGGAAATGAAGGGGGGAATTCTCCTATAAATTGAGGGAGAATGAGGTGAATGAGAAGTGCACAAGCCTTAGAATATATCTCTCCCTCTTCATCTCACTCTTCATCTCCCTTTTCCTAAGCTTTAGTTATTTGGCTAGATAGCTCCTCTACAAGGAGTAAAAATTCATTGTAATCCATTCCACAAATATATAAGTGAAACCCCGGATTTTATCCGACCGTGGATGTAGGTCAATTGACTGAACCACGTAAATCTTTGTGTCACTCCCTTTTAATTTTATAACAAATACAAATTATCTAGCAACTTATTCTGTTTTTACTTTTTACTAACACTAACACAACAGTCCGTGCCCTTTCTTCTGCCTACCCTAGCAGGAAAAAAGTTTACAAAATATCATTCTAAGAACTACCCTTACAAAAAGCTCTTAGTGAATCATGTTGTACAAATCTTATGTAAGAAAACCCCCCCTGGAAACTACCAACAGAAAGATATTACAACAGAGCTATCTGATCTGCCTCTAACCAATCTCCTTCACAAAGCCTGCGGTGGGAAATTACCAGGTTCTCCCAAGGGTTTCACTATGCAAAAACATGTCACTGTCTTTTACACTTAAGGTCCGACCACCAAACCATTTAATTTCTGATAAATGGCAAAAACCAGCACAACTTTTCTCCGTTTACAGATTTTCAGGTAACTTGGCAGTCTTGGCTCCTTAGTTAATCAAATCCATGTGTTTCACTAACACTCAACAGTATGCTTTTCTGTGAATTGTTTAACGGAATATGCTCATCTAGGAATCATGTAAAAAGCATTTTAAGTTCTTCAATGCGAGCTGATCGAACTTCTTGGTCAGTCAAAGCACCAGCAATCATCCGCTGCTTACGTGTTTGCACTGCTTCCATTCTTTCTTCTACCGTTCCCTGCCATCAGGGTTTATAGAGTTAGCAACCACTACAAAGACATCACTGTTATAACAGAAAAGATACATCTAAACAACAAGATATACAAATAACAAGATCCAAAAGCAATACGAGTATTTCCATAGTTCACCTTCACAATAAACCTTCTGATCATCACATTTTTGGTTTGTCCTATGCGATGAATGCGCATGACAGCCTGCTCTTCAACAGCTGGATTCCACCAAGGATCCTACACAAGTCCATAAAATCTTAAAGTCAAAAACCTAATTGCCGAATTTTGTCCAACACTGACAGAAAAATGTGCAGAAATTATTATAATTTCACTAATGACATCATTCCATCCGTGAAAGGCTCAAACATGATAAAGGGAAAAGAGAACAGTAGAATTAATTTCTACAATACTTAAAAGTAATCATAAAATCATTAGATTATCCACACATCCCATATTTACTTGTGAACCCTAAAACAGAGACAGTAGTGAAAAAATAAACATCATCACTTTCATATCATGTGAATGCTTTAGGCCAAAGGAGCAAGTGTGTACCAACAGAAAAGCATTAGATGCAGCGGTTAAGTTGATACCGACTCCCCCAGCCTTCAAAGACATCAACAAGACCTGTTTACAAAATTAAAGTGAGGCTAGATAAGTATTTGTACTATTTTGGGTCATCCCAATTCAATAGAAAGAGCCAGCCAGCTATACAGACCATGATGTCATCTTCTTCAGAGAATTGCTTTATAACTTTCTCTCGTTGTTGCAGATTCAGAGTGCCATCCAAGCGGAGGAATGAAATTTTACTCCTGAAATATGCAATATGCTTCTATCATAACAAATCTACAAGTATTCTTATATTATTTAAAGAGAGAAGAATTCCAAAACCAATGAGGGCGAAATTCTTCATAGATACTTTAATAAACTGATTAGGAAGTATTCTTATTATTATATAGCAACCAGCAGCATTAGTCAATGCAACTGAGAGCCCAATCACAGTTTACAGCCAATAAGGCCCATAGCGGACATATCCCAAAATCCTCAGTATAGAAGCTAAAATTTTCGATTGTGTTCCACCCTCTTATGCATGCAGTCAATCATTAAACCTAATAAATCAGCATATAACTACCTGTCAAAAGTTAAAGCACTTGACAGAGTGAATATGAATAATACCTTGACAGAGGAATCTGCAACAGATCCAGAAATGCGGTCCACTGGCTGAAAACGATGCTTTTAGAGCCTGCTGATTGAAGAATTTTCAATTCGTGCAAAAGAGCTGAAACCTTTGATGATTCCACCCAATTTTGTTCAATATCAATTCGGAAACGACTCTGAGTAGGTGCAGTAATTAGATCCTGTTTAGTAATCACGTTTCTGGGAAATTTAACCAACCAAAACAAATTAGTGTTTTGAGATGTAGGAAATCACAGTAGTGGGATCAATTATTAGGAACATATGGACATAATTTAAATAGTTATGATTATACCTACAAACAGGGCAAAATCCAGATACAGGGCTTCGCCAACTTGCTAAGAGACATTCTCTGCATAAGCGATGAGCACATGGCGTCAACACAGCATCTTCAAAGGCTTCAAGGCAGATTGGACACTCTCCCCCTTCCCCTTTACGCAACTCTTCCACAACCTCCTGAATATAAGCCCGTGAAGGGGCATCTTTAGTCTGTCCTTCCACAATTTCCTTCCCACCCTTCAGGAAACGCCTTGCAAGCTTATTTAAATCAGAGAACTCTTGAGTGTCACCCCGACTGTATACATCAAAGAAAGCCCAACAAAGTACATATTTAATCGCAGGCCAAGATAGAAATCATGTAAAGAGCAACGAATGATAGGTATAGTGACTGAAGTGCCATCTCAGAAACAGTGATTAATGCCTTTAACTTCAGCCAAAGCATGGGAGCAGTGGGATAGTGGAAATCGTTCAATAAAAATTTTATTTTTCAAAATGCAACAGAAACAGTTTTCAACACAAACTCTTCAATAAAATCACATGTATAACAGCTTATCTGAAGATTAAATCTAACCTCATCACAAGAAATGGATGATCACAACATTGACGAAGACGCAAAAGCAACTCTAGTATGGAAGCATAGTTATGAAGGACACGTCCTTGCTCAACAAATTGATCAAACTTTACCTGAACGAATAAAGATAAGCAAATATATAAATTAGCGTTATTTGGAGAAGAGGAAAAAAAATACTGGAAAGCCAGTTTTTCCGGTTTTTAAATGGAGACCTTCGATTTTTTGAACAGGGCATCATAAAAATCCCTCTCTGCTTCAGTAAGTTCACAATACATGACTTGAATATCTGCAGGTGGAAGAATTACGATAGGCCTGCAACAGGGGGGGGGGGGGGGGGGGGGGAAATTAAAGTGATACAGCATGGATAAAATTACAGACATATTACGTAGGAAATCCCACCTCCCATCCTTATCAGTGCTCAACTTGGTTCTTCTTAACATGATTGGCTTTAGAATTGATTGTACCAACTTCAAACCTCTCTCATCACCCTCCTCAAAAGGTTTTTGAACAAGTTTATTCCACCTATATTAAACAAGATGTATTATTTACAAGCACATTCATATTAATCATAAGTTAGATTGATAGCATCCAGAACAAGAAAAGTGGATGCAAACAACTTAAGGAGAAACCTTAGCATCAAAGAGGTTTGAAAACTAAGTCTTACCATGCCCAGCTTGCCCATGGCTCAACCCTCAAAAAGCGAAGAAGACTATAAAGATCTTCCAGGCTGTTCTGTAAAAGCAACAGTTCATGTCAGGAAGAAAAAGTAACCTGTCTTATCACCAAAAAGAAATTTGAGATTCTAGAATATTTATAGGTTTTATATCATGGATAATCGCATAATTTTCAGAGTCTCACGAATGCATCATTTATATCATCAAAGCAAAAAAGTCTAAGCTTATCAAATATACCTGAATAGGTGTGCCTGTAAGGCACCATCGACGGTCAGCGACAAGTGCAGCTGCAGCCATGGATATTTGACTCTTTGAAGACTTTATTGTGTGACCTTCATCAAGCACAACTCTATACCATCTCACAGAAAACAGTCCCCCATTACTCTCAGCATTCTACAAAATATACAATATCCCATCAGACGAGAAAAAACAGTGGCTGTACGCTGGCCCATCAGCTCGAATGATAATGCCCATAAAAGTGATGGCCAAGAAAATTTAAGATAGGATAGAGAATTCTGTAGATCATATGAATTGCACTCATTGCAAAGACCAGCGGAAAGTAGCTAGAGATTTCTTCTCATATAGTAAACTCAAATTTATAAATAATACCTCTGACGAAAATTCTGAGGATAAAACTCCATAAGTTGTGAGTACAACATCACTTTGTCCAAGAACATTTGCATCCCTTGATCTGCTCTGCCCATAGTGAACATAGATCGATAAGGTCCTGGATTGTGTGTGGGTTTCAATTTCTGCCTAAAATATATATAACCATTCAACGTCAGACATGATGCAGTTAGCAAAGGCATGGCTAAACGGGTAACTTCTCTTTTTCTATGTATAAAATCAAGTCAACATACCTTCCATTGCCCAATAAGTGTCATTGGACATACAATCAGATTTCCACCACTTGTGAGGGAATTGGTTCGCTTTAAGAGTTTATCAAAACCAGAAAACTTAGCTGCTTTCTTTGGAGTAGGAGTGATATCGGAAACATTTGTAGCTTCATCGTGTCTACTTGAATGCTGGCTTTTATGTTGTGCTACTAACGAACCACCTCTCTCAGAATGGGTAAGAAGAAGGGATATGGTCATGATAGTCTTCCCAAGTCCCATAGCGTCTGCCAAGATCTACAAAACAATTATTTAATTAAACAGGAGCAACAAAAAAAAGTCTAAAACAAGGAAAAGGTGAAAACATGTTACTGCATGAAGAGAATCATACTCCTCCTCTGGTCATTTCAAGGGTACTTGGAAATTCTATCGTCGCATCACCAGAAAAAGAATTCACGTAAATAATGAGCCCCCTCCTAGCAATTGATAAATTTAAACACACGAATGAGTCATACCATACGACACAAAAATTTAACCTCTGCGAGCCAAAAGAAAAAATTGAACTTACTCATCAGCTAGCGTGTAGGCATCCCAACACGGGTGCAGCGCCGATGCCGCTTCATCCATGGGGTCATTTCTTTCTAGCTGAATCATCCAGTAAAGAGCTTGCTTTTGGTATGGTCGAAGCTCACATAGAAGAGAACTAGGTGGCTCCATTTCCTGAAAAATAGCCACTCATTATGGTGCATGCAGAGAGAGAGAGAGAGAGAGAGAGAGAGCATATGAGCACCACTAATTCCGAACTATTTGATACACCGATAATGTTGTCAAGATCACTGTCAGAGATAGTTTCCTCATCTTCCACTTTATTTCCTTCTGAAGGCAAAGAATCTTTTAACTTAGTATGCAACGATGCAGGAAGATCCGAGTTGCCCTGTTCAAGCAAAACATCAGCACTTATGTGCACACTTCAACACAAATGTAACAACCATAAGAGCTTAGACATACTTCATTATTCAGAGGACGCTTCCTTGTGTACAAATCCCCTGGAGTGAATTGGGCCTAAGAGAGACAAACAATACCACAATTGAGAACCTCTATTGACCAATTACTTGTTCCCCTATCTTAACATTCATAATTAACTGATATCAACAAGGGACCAAATTACATGTCTTTAGGCCAATCAAAAGTTTTAAACATTGAAAAGAAGAACGACTTACTCTTTTAAAAGGAGAAAGGCCAAGTAACTGAAAAAGAGTTGGAAGGGGATGAATAACAGACTCATCACCTGAAGCTGCTTTTAGTGATGTCTGATGAGTCTTCTTAAACATGGAGCTGTTTATATATACACTGTACAAATTGCAAAAATAATGGAAATTAAAGACCCCCTTTTTCCAGTGACAGAAGTTAATTTTAAAAAAAAGTATAGATAGGTACCTGACACACAAGTTAATGGTGTCCATAATTCCCAGTGCAGGAGGGGCAGATTTACAACATCCATCTATGCGAACTTTATTATCTCTCACAAGTGGCAATAAGCATCGAGCCCATTCGTTAGGAATACGTCCTATCTGTCAAGCCATTATTCACATATATAAACAAAAAAACAATGCTTTACCAGACACGAGCATGTCCAAAATCATGCTACTTCCTAATCTTAAGTACTTAATTTAAGAAGCATTCATAATTATATTATAACACAACAAAAGTACCTCTCCAGAAACTTCCGTGGAAAATCTCACAATCTCTGAGCACACAGCCACCTGCCGGGCTCGGCCACCCGCTAACTTCCCTTTTGAAGGAGAACTCAACTTCCTCTCTACTGGAAATGTAAAGATCACTTCCTCACCAGGCTTCAAGGTCCTACCTTTACTTGTGGATAACCCAGCAACCTCGCCACGCCCCACAAACCACCACTGACTTCCCAATCCCTTGGAGCTCGAACTTGAACAACCCCTTGAACTCAAATCCCTCGCATCTTCAATTTTCTCTTCTCCTGTCTCTTTATTCTCAGTCTTCCCAACCCCATTTGAGCCTGAATCCGTGACACAATCCTCGACTGTACCACTCCCATTCGATCTTGACACAGAGCTTGGGTTCAAAACTTCTGGAGTTTTGGGGATTTCGGGTTTTCGGAAAATGGGGGTGTCTAGTATGATGTTAATGGCGGCCGTGAGATCATTTTTGGCCATGTGAAGAGCTCGAATCACATCCATTTCTGAAACTTCCGAGCCCACGATTGATCGGACTGTTGAAACCAATTCATCCATGACTTTGTTAACCCCCATGATGGGGTTTTTTTTTTTTGCAGAAATCTCTAAATCCTAAATTTACGATGAATTTCAAGGAAATAATTTACCCTAAAAGTTGTAAAGGGGCGGGTTCCCGCCATCGATTTCCCGGGATTTTCCCTTTTCCTTTTTCTACAAAAACCTCTTCGTCTTCGTCACTTCTACACTTCTCTACACTTTCATTCGTGTATGTGCAGCGGGCTTGGGTGCCTATGTGCGGATATCCATTTTAAAATAATTATATATATTATTAGTATACTAGTCTTGTAATAGACCGTCTATATTACAGATATAATATAGACGGTCTATTTCTGCAATTAAATTACGAATATGGGGACTTTTCTGCAAAGAAATTATGGATGGAGCGGGGACATTTCTGTAAATAACTATTCTTTATAGCCTTCTCCTGCAAATATTTGGAAAATATATATTACCAAATTTTATTCTCTTTTATCAGATGAATTCGATCGAAACCCCCAAATCTAAAGCCAGTAAGATTCATCCTCCGCGGCGGCGATTCATCCACCGCAACGGGGATTCATCCACCGCAACGGGGATTCATCCACCGCAACACTCGATTCATCCATCGCAACGGCGATTCATCCACCGCAACGGCGATTCATCCACCGCAACGGCGATTCATCCACCGCAACGGCGATTCATCCACCGCAACGGCGATTCATCCACCGCAACGGCGATTCATCCACCGCAGCTTGATTCATCCATCGCAGCACTTGATTCATCCAACGCAACTGCACGATTCTCAATGGTAGGTAATTGTTGATTTGATTCGAATCTAAATGTTATTTGCTAGTTTATTCTTAATTAGAGAAGAGTGAGGATAGGCTACTGTGTGGGTGACCTAATAATAGGCTGTTGTGTGGGTGATGATGTAGCAGTATTAGTTTTAGGCTGCTGTGTGATTTTTTGCATAGAGTTTGTGTGTGTGGTGGTGCGGTTTGGTTGATTTTGGGGTTTGTGTGTGTGGAGTCTAAATCCCTGGTCTACATTTTGATATTTATGAAAACTTGACTGTTTAGACCGAAAACTGTAACTTTTAATGTGAATTCTGTTAGTTTTAATGTGACTATTCACATCTGAAAAACTGTGGTGAAACTTGATTGTCTAATCTGAATACTGTGGGGATTGTGGAAACTTGATTATTTAGTTTGAAAACTGTGGTGACTTGTGGAAATTTGATTGTTTAGGCTGAAAACTGTGGTGAGTGTGAAACTTGATTATTTTGCCTGAAAACTGTGGTGAGTGTGAAACTTGATTATTTAGCCTGAAAACTATGGTGCAACTTGATTGTTTGAAAACAATGGTGAAACTTTGATTGTGAAACTTGATTGTTCAGTCTGAAAACTGTGGTGATTGTGAAACTTGGTTATTTAGTCTGAAATATATTGATTTTAGTTTGCCTGAAATATATTGATTTTAGTGTGCAAACTGTACATTTTAATATTTATGAAAACTTGATTGTTTAGTCTGAAAACTGTAGCTTTTAGTGTGAATTATGTCAGTTTTTAAGTGATTACATCTTCAATTTTATGAAATTTACTGTATTTAACTTGAAAACTTGACCTTTTAATCTGCTTCTTTTTTCTTTTTGTGAAATCTCACGTTTTACCTTTAAAAACTTGACCTTTTAATTTTGTGTATGTTCATTCATGAAATCTCATACTTTTACTTTGAAAAATTATGATTTTAGTCTAAAATACTTTCGTTTACGAAATATGATTGTTTTACTTTGAAAACTGTAGCTTTTAATGTGAAATATTAGTTGATTTGAGTACATATTCTTTGCGTGAACAGTACCGGTGAACAGTGCGCGTGAACAGTACTTTTCAAATTTTGCAAATAAGGACCTCCTTTCTTCCATATTTTAATGTAGTCCTTGGTCTATATTATAGTTATAATATACACGTTCACTCCAGAGACCAACTCATAATTAGGCTTGAAATAGACCGTCTATATTATAACTATAATATAGACCGGACCTAGTTACAAAGAAAATTCGAGTGGAAGGGCTAAACTATAAAAGAGATTGGAAAGGAGGTCCTTATATTGCAATTTATCAAAACTTATTTCAATTGATTATTTCACGCGCGCCACGCACCTGTCGAAGAGACCCGCATGTTTTTTTTTAAAAAAAGAAGAGACCCGCATGCTTTGTATTACTCGGTCGCATGAGCACAATGCAAATTGCAATGAACAAACTGGTGGGGCCCATCAATAATACTCAACCCATTTCCATTTTTGATTGATATAACATGTAGGGCTAATTTATAAAAGAAATGTCTTTAAGCATAACCATCTTTAAAGAATATTCGTGGTTCATTAATTATAATATGTATATTATAACAGGAAATATTCATGATTAAAGAAAGGATTTTAAGTTAAAATATGTACATTTTTATATGAATCAAAATACGTTTTTGATTGAAATTTAATGTTTTTACATTGAAAACTAGATAATTTATTGTGAAAATTTTATTGTTTACTCTGAAAACTGTGGTGTCTGTTTCCAATGAAATATATTGGTTTCAGTGTGAAAACTTGACATTACATGAAAATTTATGAGTTTAGTGTGAAAATTGTACAATTTACTTGTCTCTGTTTTGTGTGAAATATAAAACTTCAATTTTGAAAAATTTATTGTTTAGTCTGAAATATATTGATTTTAGAGTGAAAACTGTACATTTTAATTTCAATGAAAACCTCTGATTTTAGTGTACATTTTAATTTCCATTTTAATTTGTTCATTTTAATATGAAATATTCATGTTTAAAAACCAAGCATTTTAAGTTAAAATATGTTCATTTTAATAAATTTAGACGGTATGAAAAACAGACATTTTATGCTAGAACTAGAGCTATATAAAAAACAAGCATTTTATTCTAAAAACTAGACAATTTACACAGTATGAAAAACAGACATTTTATGCTAGAAACTAGAGCAATTTAAAAAACAAGCATTTTATTCTAAAAACTAGACAATTTAGACAGTGTGAAAAACAGACATTTTATGCTAGAAAGTAGAGCAATATAAAAAAAAACATTTTATTCTAAAAACTAAACAATTTAGACAGTATGAAAAACAGACATTTTTATGCTAGAAACTAGAGAAATTTAAAAAACAAGCATTTTATTCTAAAAACCAGACAATTTAGACAGTATTAAAACAGACATTTTATTCTAGAAACTAGAGTAATATAAAAACAAGTATTTTATTCTAAAAGACAATATGAACAGTGCGCGTGAACAGTACTTTTTCCAAATATTGCAAATAAGGACCTCCTTCCTTTCATATTCTAATACAGTCCTTGGTCTATATTATAGTTATAATATAGACGGTTACTATAGAGACCAACTCTATATGGATAGCAGATGAACTGTTATTATGAAAAAACGATTGTAAAATATAAAACTCATGAGATATTCTTACGTGTGTATATACATATATATTTCGTGTATATATTTTTACCCATGTATCCAATATAATAAATATATGATCTACATCACACAAATCACAATATCATTAAATTGCACTCAATATAGATCTCATTATTCTTTTTTTTTTATAACTACTAAGAAATGGGTTGAAAATTATATTTGCCTCCTCACACCATAAAAATAGCCTATCTAGGCAGTTTGAACAATATTTTATACAATAATTTTTACAATATAGAGTACAAAAATGTGTATACGTTGATTCTAGTGTACATCCATGTTAATACTCTCACAAGCAATTTAGGAATCACTAAGTGATTCCCAACTATGCCGATGAGGGTACTCATTACTCACAAATAATTTAGGGATCACCAAATCCAAACCAACTCTGCCGACGAGTATGGAATTCCACTAGAATACAACCAGAGTAAAGGCCTCTTATTGATCCTGCAAGCTCCTCATGTACATCTCCAATTTGACCAGCTGCTTCCTAGCTACCTGCTGTCCAGCAACTACAACATATAAGCTAGCTATCTCCATCATGCATCATAAAAACAAGAGCAGGAAATATTCACTTTGATAATTAACGATGCCTCGGATATGTTAATTCCCTACTATGAAGAGATACTAGTCCCTTAATATAGATCTCATTATTCAAAGTGTCAAAAATATGAGAATAGAAAATAAAACAGAATAAGGGAATTGAACGAAGAACGAAGTCGCGACCAAAGTTATTTAAAACCGAGATACAGAATTTCAAGAAAATGCTCCAAGTAAACTGTTATAAATCAAGTTGAAAAGTTGTGATCAGGTTGAGCAACAATGTAGGGAACATGAACTTAATCAGAGCTGGATGATGGAGAAACAAGAATCAAAGGTATTATGGTCCTGGAATGCTCTACGAAATACTTGGGTTCAGAATGAGTTGAGTCTGCGCTTTCCATGGAAATTGAAGGCACTTATGAACAACAAGTGATGAATCAGACACATGGAAGTCAACCAGACAGAAGCACTTATATACTTGAACATAGGGTCTCAAAAAGAAAGTTTATTCAACTAGAAGAGGCAGTGGTGCTGGAATTTGGAGTACATGAAAGAAGGTCGAAAAGAAGACGTGAGTGCAATCCTTTCCACCATCAGAGGAAGTTTGGTTACATTATTGGTCTGAAGAGATGGGCAGAAGAAGCTAACAATGGTTTCAGGGAAACAAATCCACATAAGATGATGGATGATATCATTGATCCACTTAACCATGTTTCATTCCCAAATGAAGCGGGAACCAAATATACTCCTATAAGTAGGCAAATTCAGGGTTTCCAATTTATGGTTAGGGTTGATTTAAGTCAAGTTGTCCTCACAGATTCTTCTATTGGCGGCAAGCTACCAAAGGGGAGTCACAAAGAAAGGCATGGCATGAAGATACATAACTTGAAGAGGTACTTGAGCAAGATGGAACCTTTGGGTAAGAGGATGAGAGAGCACTCAATACTTGAATTTGCACAACTACGGAAGAAAGTGAGAAAGCACGAGGAGAACACAAAGGATAATTGGCATTCGACTGAGAAATGGAGATGCGGGCAGGAAACACTATGTCCGGTCAAGGTAATACCAGTTCATGTTGAAGTGTTCCTGGTTCTTAACCCATTTCAAGAGAATTCACAAGTTTTGCAGGCTGTACTTTCAGCGGGAATACAATAGTGACTGTGTGCTTAATCACATGATATTAACAAATTTTAGTCTCAGAAGATGGCCTACCCTATGAGGAGTTTCAATGCATTCATGTTATATCAGATATTGGTGACCATCCATAGTCCAGTTTCCCCAAAATGGTTAAGGATTGTATGTCAACTAAACATTTTCGCAAACAACCAAAGGGCTTATCCTTAAAATTCAGATTATGTACCATTAGCATTACTACACTTGATGCTACTCATTAGCCTCTCATTTAAACTAGCGGGATCAACCGAGTCGCTATGGAGCTCTGGTGAGGTTGAGATACTCTTTGTGGGAACTGAACACATAGCGCCCCGTGTACTTGGTTATATGCTTGGTTATGCATATCCTTAAAGGCGGAAGTTGTGAAAAAAAATCTTGAATTTCAAGGTCCATATAAGTTGGGTTTCATTTGGGTGATGGAGATCGAGGAAATAGGTGGGGTCTCACCGCTGTTGAGCGGTTTGGTATGGCAAGTGGGACTAGATCCATCTACTTACATCACTCTATTGATGGTTCTAATAAAGGCCTACAGGAGAATCATCAAAGCTCTGATCAGGGTTGAACCCCGAAAGATTTGCTTGCTCACGACTTTGTCCGGTTCAATGTTGGCACTCAAGCGTGATGAGTTAGTGCCAAGAGAGATAACGATTATCTTAGGGGGCATTTCATGGTTTATGCATAACTCATTCTCTCAGTGTATGGTAAAAGAGCTTATTAGGAACGAACTCTTTCCTTTTATGTTTTATGATTGCAATATGGCTCTAGGCCAAATCCATGTAGTTTGCAACTGTTACTTTTAATTATTATTAATGAAGCGTTATTTATCAAAAATAAAATTAAAATCCCACTTCCAAGTGGACCCTAATAAAATCTCATCCCCCCTTGCACCAGATAAAAAACTTAACTAAACTGAAATAAAATTGAATACATTAAAAACTATCATAGTATAGGTAAAGTAAGTTGATACAATAATATCATAGTTTTTTTTTTTCAATTTTTACAATTTTTTTGGAATGTATTATTTTAGGTAGATAAATATTTAGTGATTCCTTTCCTTATAAATATCAAAACATACAATTTTATTATGTAAATTATTATTTTCCCTACTGCATGAATTTGAATTACCTAATAATATAAAAAATATATATTTCTGTCGAAAGATCATGTATTATATATTATTGTGCTAAAAACTCAATTACCATATCAAATTAAACATTACCGGCTTTATATTTACTATATCAATTTATATTTTCTAATTATCATAAAGAGGGTGGAAATTTAATATTTCAATTCATCATCAATATATAATTAGAATCATTCAATGACCATTGCAATATATAAAATGTAAATCTTAAACTAAAATGAAAATTTTAACTGAAAGATCAATTATTTTCTAACTTATAAAACTTTGTAATGACATCGTAACAGATCGATGGACATGTAGTTGGACCTCTGAATACTCATATAGAGAAGAAGATATTGAGCCGACTCCGAAGATATTGTTGCAATAAGTCAACTACAAACATAAAACAAGATATTATATTGTCAAACTATGTGTATTTTATGAAGTTTTAAGCTAGATTTAGGGGTTTTTTATGCCCCTTGATATATTCGTAGAAGTCTGTTTGATTTTTTTGACAAATAGGTTAGGAGAATATTTGGTGATTTACACATCTTAAAATTTTGAGTAGTTGGTTTTCAACATATTTTTCTCACATATTTTTGTTTCTTCTTTAATTTCAGAATTTCAATTATTGGTCCAATTTACTTCTTCTAAAGTTTTAATGCTCGGGGGAGTGAATGGAATAATAGGTAAATAATACTTCCCTTTACTATTTTGCTGATATTTCTATTGTATATTGGAGGATACTTTATTATATGAAAAAACTTTGTTTGGCAAGAGAGTTACAATCCAGAATTTGAGTTTCTTAGTGTGAAACATTTGAGTTTAGATGCAAAATTATAGTTATTTTTTCAAGTATTTCTTAAATTTTTTGATATGGATTTTGAAAGTGGCAGAAAAGTAGGTTAATTTTAACGTTTTATATTTAGAGGTCGTTTGGTTCATGTAGGAATTAGAATCATGTGTTATTCTGCGAATCACGTGAATTTAGAGCATCTCCAATGGTTGCATTTTTTACTTGCTTGGCAATTTTTATAAAATATTAAGCACTGGTTTATCATTGTTTTACTCTCCACAAGCACTAGTTTTGGCTAGCAACTAGCATTGGCAATCAACTAGTTTGAGTCTCATTTAGTAGACCCCACATTAAAAATTCAATATATTTGGATGTGTATTAGAAAAATGTGGGGTCATACAAGCTAATCTATACTATTGCTAACCATTGGAGATTTTTGTAACTTGCTAGCAAATTAGATTGAATTAATGTAAGTTACAATATATTGTAATTTACCGTTGAAGATGCTTTCACTTCCCATATAAAATCACTCATATTAACTCTAAATGTGTGTTTGGTTGACGTTGGAGTAGTTTGTTGTTCCTGGGAATCGTTTTATTTCACGTTGTTTGGTTCACCTCATCTATTTACTACTGCACCTCATGACTCTTTTCAAATTATTTATTTTGTTTATTATTATAACTTTTGGTAAAATAATATATCTAAAATTAATTTATCTCTCCAAAGTATTTTTTAGGAAAAATTAAATGAACAAAAAAATGATTAAAAAAACTTTAATGTTAACACAGTGTTGAAATAAAAAATTTATATATTAATATAGCATATAATAAATTCAGTTTATGATAGGATAAGTAAATCAATATAATATTATCAACAAAAATTTATCAAGTTACTTTCTTGTTTTAAATTAATTTTGTCATGTTTAAATTTTAAAATTGTGACAATTTTGAAGTTAAAATGTTAATAAAATAAAATTGTATGTTTTTACCTGGTTGAAAATATTTGTACGATCGATTATCTATATGTAAAATTGTATGACCATAAATAATATTGGTATGTTTGTGTGGTAGATGGGTAAAATTACAACTAATGAGGGAGTTATAAGAGCATCTTTAATGGTTGGTTTTTTGGACTTGCTTGCAATTTTTCTAAATAGTTAAACTAGAAATTGCTTACCCTTGTTTTTTGTCACGCCAGTAGTTTTCTCAAGAAAGGGTTGCCTTCACAAGCAACTAGATTGTGTGGGTCCTAAATCACTAATTCAATAGAATTTGGTAGATATTGTGTATATGTGGGACCATAATAGCCAATGTTTAAGGTAGTTTACAACTAATTTAAACACTAGCTTGATAAGCCACTTGTTTGAAAATATGACGTGTCACCGTAAACTACAAGCTAGTTGCTTACCATTGTTTTTTGCCACGTCATTGGCGTTCTCAAGGAAAAGTTGCCTTCACAAGCAACTAGTTTGGCATAATTTTTGTGGGTCCCACATCACTAATTCAATAGAATTTGGTAAATATTTGGCATATGTGAGACCATAATAGTCAATGTTCAAGGTAACTTACCACTATTTTAAACACTAGTTTGACAAGCCATTTGCTTGAAAAATGACATGGCAAGTCAAACTACACCATCATCTTGCTTACCACTAAAGATGCTCTTAATTACCTAGGGGATACACGGTACGAGAATTCCCACGTTTTGTAGAAATTGTATTTTCCGCGTAGTTACAAATTCCTAGATAATGAATAGATTCCGCGAACCAAACATTCGAAACATATCAAACTCATGCGAATTTATTTTCCCAAATCAATCCATGCGTACCAAACGACCTCTTATTTGTATGTATGGGGTGACTATGATTAGGTTTTCTGAGTGCACGGTAAAGAATTGGGAATAAAGATTATGATAAATTTATATTGTTTTCTCTCCTTTTTCTTGAAATAATTTGTTTTCTCACTTTGGTGGTGCCTCTATTATTGGTTCTGCTTTGCTTTTTTTTTTTTGCCAACGTTTTAATAACTCTCTTTAAGATTTCTACAGACTTCTAAAGTAAATACATATATGTGCATCGGCACGGGGATTATACTAGTTTTTCATAAATCACAAAGAGGCTTTAGAAATTCACTAACGAAATTTTACAGTCAAATATTGAATGTGATAAGTCCATGGTTCACACCCGTGGACTTTGTTAGGACCCGGCTTAAGGGCCGAAAGGTTCTAGGCTCAGTATACGTGGAAGGTGGGCTTACGGGTCTACCGATCTAGTCTAAATATGGCTTACATATATTTCAAATTAAATATAAGGAATACACTACATTTAATTATGGAATGCAACTGCTATTACAATAAGAGTTACAATTATACTCCAATCGTTAACCCTGCTAATCTAAGGATTAGGGTGCTATATGATAAGTCCATGGTTCGTATTCGGGCCTCATTCATACTCGGACCAGGGCCCGATAAGGGTCGTGGGCTCAAGATATGCGGATGGTGGATCCACAGGTCCATCAATCCTAATCCTTATAAGGAATGCGTATATTATGAATGTTCTACAAGGAATATACATCTTCTCAAAGATGGTAATACAGCTATCCTAAACATGGTAACACAACCATGTCCGAAATATACTTCTATTATACATGGTAATACAACCTCTATTCCCATAAGAGTTGTATTCATACCATAAATACATATCTTGGTGATCTACGGATTGTAGCCATATAAATACCCTAAAGGTTTGGTAGACCTCTCCATCTAATCTCATACTTTATACTTTACGCCTTAAGCAAATATACTGACTTGAGCGTCGGAGTGTCTATCCTCGGGACACCCGGGGCCTTTGTCTTGCAGATCAGTTCGAGAGCCTGGTTCGTCGTCGAAGTGTTGGTGTCTGCCATAAATCAATTTGGCACGCCCGGTGGGACATCTCACACTCATTGACGACGTCGCCGAACCTTGTTTCCGATCTGGTCTAGCGCACATGAAAAATCAACTTCCCCAACAACATGTCTGACGCCGAGCAACCCAGACGAAGTGCCCGAGTACTAGGGCAAAATCCAAAAGAGAATCCAGAAGCAGAACAACCCCCTCAAGGACGAGGACGCGGTCGACCCGGAGGATCGCGTACACGCTCCACCTCTGAACCACCGTCAGGCTCTACCGTGGGGGCAGGAAACTCCAACGTTCCAAACTCATTCGGTCCGAATCCTGTAGTATCCGGAACACCCCTCTCTGGTCCAAATCCTGTTGCATCAGGAGTGCCACTTTCTGGATCGAATCCCGTTGTATCAGGAGTGCCACCTTTTGGATCGAATCCCGTTGTATCAAGAATGCCACCTTCTGGATCGAATCTTGTTGGAAATGAAGCACTGAACTCAGGACCAAGAGTCTCGATCCAGACGAACATGAACTACAGCGAACACGTCAACAATCGAGACGGCCTTGACCCAGAGAATGGGTTTGGATATAACGGACCTGATTCAATCTTTACCTCAGAAGAACAAGCATTAAGAGATCAACAAATCCTCACAGAAAAACAACAGGAGGAGGAAAGACAAAGACGTCTTAGGGAAACCTTGAGCCAGACAGTACGAAATAACCCTCCAGGTTCCGGGCCATCTTATATCAACCTTGACCCTCCAAGAACGATCCCTGAAGATGTCCGAACGCTGATGAGGAACTTACAGGCCCAATATCCTGATTTCGTCGCATCTTTGATAAACTCAAGTCAACAACTCCATGCACAGACGCATGAAGCCCCCAACCGAGTATCTGTCTCAGGAGCTCAAACTACACCACCTGCTGATTCCACTCAACAATGGAGACTCCTCAATAATTTATCTAAGAATCTGCCACCTTATAATGCTCAGAGCAGTCTGCCACCACCTCCTAATGCATCTAATTACCAGGGTGAAGGCACAAGATTAAGTAAGGAGGAAGTGCGAAGGATGCGCATCATTAACATCGAAGAAGAATTCAGACACGAGAAGAGGGAGCGAACTCGAAGCGAATGGCAAAATAGCGCCGATCGGCCTTTCACCCAAGATGGAGCCTACCCTACCCGAGGAAAATACGAGGTGGATCAAGAGATCACGCGTATTCTCGGACCCAGAGGACAAGCCGCTCGTTCCCCCTTTTCGCGGCATATCATAAACCTCCCCTTCGATAATAGCAAGAAGGTCCCAGAGCACCTACCCACATATGATGGGACCAGTGATCCTAGAGAATTTCTTTCGGTCTTCTTCAAGACTCTGGAAACCAGGAATTTTCATGAGCTGGAAATATGTAAAATTGTTCCCAGCTACCTCCGAGGGAAGGCACAAACATGGTTTACTCAGACAAAACCAGAAAGCTTATTCGATTACTGGGATTTCGCTGAGTTCCTTCTCCATGCTTTCTTCCACAAGAAGAAGTTCACCAAATCCCTCCGAGATCTGGGATACGTGGCTCGCCTTGAAGGAGAAACTGTGATAGAGCACTATCACAGATACATGGATCTAGCTACCGAATGCTACGATCCAGATGAGCGCCTCTTGATCAATTTGTACCGGATGAGCGTGGATGATGACATTCTGAGGATGAAGCTGGCAACAAAAAATCGAACAACCATTCAACATCTCCAATCCATCATGGAAAAGTATGCTAGCAAATCAAATACCGTGACGGGTAAAAGTCCCCTAGAATTCCTTATGGACAGAAAAGAATCCAGGGCGAAGATACCGAAGGTCGAGAAGACTGAGAACGCTCCAAAGCCTACCTTTGAGTCATACACTCCTCTGGCGAGATCTCGGGCTGAAATTCTATCCATTCACATGCACCTTTTGAAGGACCCGCCCGCCATGAAGGAATCAGCCGAGCGCCAAAGGTCACCAAAGTTCTGCCAATATCACCGAGATCGGGGGCATGATACCGAGGAGTGCTATCAACTCAAGACTGAAATCGAGAAATTGATTCGCCAGGGAATTGTGCAACAAATTGCACCATCAACAACCAGCGATAACCAGGGGACCCAGAGGAGGTATGGGGGAAAGCCCTGGCAGAAGAAGAAGGATGGCCCCCGTAACAACAATAACAATAATAACAACTACGGTGGCGGAGGCAACAATCCTCAAGATCCTCCTCCCTCACCACCTAATGGAGCCAACCGAGTCATCAACGACATCAATGGCTACACAGGAGAAGCAATTTCCTTGACCAAGCTGAAGGATAGTGTGCGAGCTATACCCCACACTGAGCCAGTCAACAAGAGGCTCCGCCCCGAGGAAATCATTACCTTCTCGGATGCGGACGCCGTGCCAAATCAGATGCCTCACTCGGACCTCTCATCATCTCAGCAACCGTACAAGATACTCTGGTAAAAAAAGTCTTCATTGATGATGGGAGTGGGGTAGAAGTAATGTTCCAAGACTGCTTCCAGAAACTAGGATTTACCAAAGATGATCTCAAACCTACGGGTCCGATCTCGGGGTTCACAGGAAATCCAGTAATACCTCTCGGAGAAATCACACTCCCTGTCATAGTAGCAGAAGGAGCCAAGAGCCTAACCTTATACTGCACATTTGTGGTAGTAGACACCGTCACACCTTTCAACATTATCCTTGGTAGACCCTGGATGTGCCAAGCTAAAGCCGTATGGTCTCCTTACAATCTGATGTTGAAGTTTCCGACACCACAAGGAGTAGCTTCAATCAAAGGAGACCAAGGAGTGGCGCGTTCTTGCATGATCACGGCCATCCGTGACGCCAGAAAAGTGAGCAACATCTCGGCCGTTAACACCATTCAAGGAGATCTGGTCCCCGATCCTGATCTCGAACAACCCATGGTATTCCATTTTGAAGAAGAGGCCTACAACGAGATGACTACATTGTGGCATAAACGCCGCCACCAAGCCTTCCAAGTGGGGGAACTGGTAATGCCAGTTGGCCCGTGGTGCACCAACAAGCTAGGAGGAGCGCTGGAGCCAAGGACCAAAGGACCATACAAAATCTCCTCTGCACATTCCGGTGGATTCTACCTCTTGCAAACACACGAAGGAGAGCACTTGGATCCTGTCATTATGGCGCCCTTCCTACGCAGGTACCTCGGAGCTAAAACCAAGTAGACCTTCTCCATATAAGGAGAAACTACTTCAATAAGGCCTACGGGCCAAGCTCTTTTTCTTTTCATCTTTTTACATTTTTATACCCGAGCTCCCAAACTCGGGGTTGTCTTTTATAATTTTACCGAACTCTCAAGTTTGAAGAATGCAATCTCTTTTCGATATATATCTTCTATTTTATTTTGAAGCAGTCCATACTCTCTAAATACAAAGAGAAACTATGCCTCACAAAGCATAAGTAAAGACTGCTGCCTAAAGATCCATGCGCTTATAAGTGTATGATTATTGCTTATCTAATATGAGCTGTTTAGACTACGTGTCTGAACTACAATCATCTTAGGCCAAAATAAAATAATATACTTATAAAAAGTATATGGTCAAAGACCAACATGATGCGGGTCATGCAAACTCACAAAGTTTGGAACTCGACTCTCTATGTGATACTCCTATTAAGGTATACATCACTATTTATTAAGGCTATTCATAAGCCTAACGAGTCAATCTTCTCAAGGATTGCAATATAAAGACCTTTATAAAGGCAAAATCAAAAGAGTGTTATTACACTATGAAACTTCTTACACCTCGTGAAGGTCTTTAAATTAAGGGGTACGATCCCGACCGTGAGAAGAAGTAGAGGCATGACCTCGACCACTTTGGAGGCCATGGCCCCAATTACTTTCTTCTGCCATCCTCATCAATTGAGAGGTCGTAAGAGATCTCCTTCTATTAATTACAGGCCGAGCAGGAGAGTCTATTGAGCCACGAGCTCTAGGAGTGGGTGTCACCTCCCTACCCTTTCCAAATGGGATCCCTCGAAATATACCCTCTTGGACATGAGGCCTTATCAATGGTCCTGAATATGGGACACAAGAAGGACCACCTATCTCCCTCCTTGAAGACCCTGAAGGTATGACAAACACACCTTGAGCTTCTAGTTCCTTTATTTGGAACCTGCAAGCGTTTAGCTCGACCTGGCACATCCTCAAGTCATCTATCCTGGAGGCAATCTTATGAATCTTATGATTCACAGTGATATTTTCATCTCGGAGGGTAGAAATACGAACATCCTTCTCGTGACTTTCACCCTTGACCTTCATTAAGTCACTCATGACTTTCCTCCATTCTTGGTCATACTCCTTATTGGTGGCCAAGACCTTGTTGTGTGCTTCTTCTAGGTCCTTATACCTCTTTTTGAAGATCGCTCAATTGCTGATTCAGTTTGGCTCTCCGCTCTAAAGATGCCTTCAGCCCGCCACGAAGACTTTCACATTCTTCTCGTACGATGCTAAAGTAGTCCTTGGATTCACCCAAATCTTCCTCCAGTTTCTTGCTCTTCTGAAGGACAGCTTTATACTGGACCTGCAAATCAGCACATGCGGCAGAGCAACACTGGAAATAAAGGAAGGTAAAGACCAATTAATTCCAGAAATAAAGCATATGTTCAGAATACATGAAAACGCCAAGATCTGGCGAAAAGAGAAAATTCTTGAGTAAAAGAAAAGGCTCTAAGGAGTTACAATCTTCTCCTGCACATCGGAAGTCTTCGGGTCCTCAATTGAAGTTTCCGCAGCCGGCTTCTCCACCAGGAATGACAGCTCAGGATACAAACTGGACAACTTGTCCTGGAACTTCTCAAAAGTTAAGGCCTTCTTCAAGGATTCCAAGCTAGTCAGTAGACTAGTCTCAAAACCCCCGATCTAGCTAAACTTCGCCCGAAACTCCTTCAAATTCTCCGGTACTTCCGGCCAAGTGTAGGCAGGGGCAACACATCCTTGAATCTCTTCATTAAGAAATCCCTTCAGAGAAATCCACATCTTCGAGAGCTCAGACTTATGGTAGAATTCACCATACTCTAGGCGATGAGCCTCCATCTCTGGACAGTTGAGGCAGAAATCTACTATCATCTGAACTAGCCGCCTCTGGCTAACTGGATTAGAGTACCGATCTCTCTCTACTTCTACCAAAGCCATGTTCCTTTTCAGATCTAGGAAGGAACCATCAGACAGCCTTTTTTCCTTCTTCAAGGCTTGGTTCTCCTCTTCCAAGGTCTTTATTTTGGCCTTATCCTGGGCCATCTCATTCTGGAGGTGCTTCAGCATATCTGAAGGTTCCTTAGACCTCTTAGACATCTCCTCCTTCATCAGCTCAAGCTCGGACGCCTGCCCTTGAGAACGGTTGTACAGTGCCCGAATGGAGTCATACATATACTTCATTTGACTCACAGTCTGTGAAAGAAGATAAAGACAGTTAGCTAACTACACAACTAATTCTATTGAGAGCTAAGTCGAATCACACCTGGTTAATCTCAGGACAGCCTGGTACCATCTCGACCAAAGCCTCGGAATGAGGAGGTGACACATACTTGTCGAACTCCTCCAATGGTCCGAGTTCGAGCCTTGGTTTCTTTGGAGATTTGTCCGCAGAGCTCCCTGAAGCCTCGAGATCCCTCTTCTTCTCATTACTATTCAACGGCCCTCTGGATTCAGCTATCTTAGCCAATAAACTTGCTTCTCTATTCGCCTTAGAAGCACCCACTACATATACAAGGAAGAAAGTTAGCGTAAGAAGCAATTGAAACATTGTGGACGAGAATATAACACAAGAAGAAATACCCTCTTGCAACGCATCCGAATCTACTATAGGAGTTATCATCATGACCTCATCAAAATTATCAACCATGGTTGGGAGGACACTAGAAGTCCGAGACACCTCCTTTCTCGGACATCGAACTAGGGCTGAACCCTCATCATCTTCCTCATCTGATGGATCTAAAGCCACAGGAACAAATAGGCAATCTGCCTCCTCAATCACCTTAAGCTGGGATTGAGTCTTCTTAGGCCCTTGAACATGCCTTTTGAACCAACGCCCACGTCGAGCATCTTTCATCAGACCCGAGATCTCCTTATCTACCTCTTTCTCGGATACCTCATCTCGGGCAATTCTTTCTTCTAATGCTCTATAGGCCTGCAACGCCTTAGCTGCACCAACTGGATCCTGCTCCATAGACAGAAGGGTTTCATACCAATCCATCATAACACCTTCTGGCTGATCAAAATGTGTCAACTTCAAGAAGCTGCAATTTTGAAGAGTACGGCCGGACAGTTGATTCAACCAGTCATACGTTTCTATAGGCCATTGCCAACCCATCTGATGATCTCCGGATACAAACTTACCCTCTCTAAGTTTGATCTTATCTCTCACCAACTCCCCAGCTATATTTAGCAGTTTGCGGGAAGACTCCACTTCATGCCAGATTTCAATTTGGACCTCTTCGTTCCAATCAGGAACTTCATACTTGGTTCGATCGAAGGTTAGTTTTACCTTATCCCACTTCCCGCAGTTCATAGGAAGCACAAAAAACTTACCTAAAGAGGTATCCCGAGAGGTCAAGGTCACATTTTGTTTAATAACAGAAACCTTATACATGGTATGCAACAAGGGGACTGGGACGGTAACCTTTACGGGCACACCAAGTTATTAAGGCCATAGTGATTACTATCACATTGGCATGTAACTGCCCTGGATGCACCCTATAATGCTGAAGAAAATCACCCAACAGTGGGGGAAAGGGAAGGCTAACCCATGCTGCAGAAACCTCCCGTATATGACCCCTCGAGTTGGAGTTACTAATTCAGCTGCAGACTTGTCTTCTCTAAAGTACATGAGGTCAGCATCAGAAGGAATTGAGAAGGGATAACCTTCTGCGAAGATAGTAGCATCAGCGCGTGCTTTATCCTCCTTCAGCGACTTTCTACTACTAACTTCGCCATCTATAGTTACTATACTTCCGGATGCATGCACTACCATGGGGCTATTCCCCTCTACCTAAGCCCTCCTGGCCATGGCCCTCAACCTTTTCTCTTCCTTAGAGGCTTTCTTCTTCAGAATTACAGCTTTTTTCCCACTCGCTACCTCAGCTCTGCGGCGGTCATGGGAGCTACTCTCCTCAGCCTGAGTTTCTACATACTCTCCCTCATCATGATGGGGGACGGAATTTGTTTTACTACCATTACTCATGATTACAGAGAGTATGGGGGAAAATACACACACAGAGAGAAAAGGAAAAAACAGACACAAGCAAATGCACAGAGAAAGAAGATAGCACTTACCGATGATGGAAGCAGAAAGCAGAAATTTGGAGCTTCAGAAATTGATGAAATGCTGATGCGTCTTCTGAACTTGGAAAGAAATATTTTTCGAATAAGAGAAGACAATGGGAATGATTTGGGAAATTTAATCCAAACCCAGACAGCATTGAAGACGAGCAATTACCTCGATTCTGTTTCCAATGCAAGTAATTGGAGAGACGGGGGATAGACCGTCTCTGCTTGCCAATGAAGACACACCACATATATTCACCACCTGGATTTCAAAGGAAGCTAATCTCAGCCGTTCATATATTTGATGGAATATGAAAGAACTTTAAGCTAGATATTCAGAAGGTTAAGTTTGAGAGAATAGCCCTAGAAGGACACCCCGAGCTTAACACCCCGAGTTAGTCTCCCTCGAGTTATTGGTCTTCCCTCAAGAAGAAAGCCTCTCTTTCAACCTTCGAGATGGAGTACTCTATATTCTGAAGATATACCTTGGGGCTACTGATAAGTCCATGGTTCGTATTCGGGCCTTATTCATACTCGGACCAGGGCCCGAGAAGGGTCGTGGGCTCGAGATACGCGGAGGGTGGATCCACAGGTCCATCAATCCTAATCCTTATAAGGAATGCGTATATTATGAATGTTCTACAAGGAATATACATCTTCTCAAAGATGGAAATACAGCTATCCTAAACATGGTAACACAACCATGTCCGAAATATACTTCTATTATACATGGTAATACAACCTCTATTCCCATAAGAGTTGTATTCATACCATAAATACATATCTTGGTGATCTACGGATTGTAGCCATATAAATACCCTAAAGGTTTGGTAGACCTCTCCATCTAATCTCATACTTTATACTTTACGCCATAAGCAAATATACTGACTTGAGCATCAGAGTATCTATCCCCGGGACACCCGGGGCCTTTGTCTTGCAGATTAGTTCGAGAGCCTGGTTCGTCGTCGAAGTGTTGGTGTCCGCCATACATCACTATAAATATAAAGGCTTGGTACACATATCTATGAGTCTTACACACACTACGCTTTTATGCTTATTGCTCCTCAAGGTTGTCTACTGACTTAAACATCGGAGTGTCTACCCTCGACTACCCCGGGGTCTATTTTGAGATCAGTTCGTGAGTTTGGTCGAGATCAACCCCAAGTCCTAGACATTCATCAATTTGGCACGCCCGGTAGGACTTGCATTCTTGTTGATCAATCGAGCCACGTCTGATCCCAGTGAAACCCTCGCAGGAGTCAGCGAATCCGTTCTCAAGCCTACACCGGAGGCGGGAATGCTGACACTAGGTCTATCGCGGACAACGCTAGGGCTGCTCGAGCCACTTTCGCGCCTCATTGAACCTCTACTATAAACCCGTGAGGTATCTCTGCATCCTGAGCAGGTGTCTCGAGGACTAACTCAATCCGAGCCTCGACGGGACCTTCTTCTGGGCCAACCATGCGAGTTGTTAATTAGTCGGATCTTGCCTACTCCGACCAGTGAAACCAACAAGACGGTCAGTTTACCGACACAAAAGATGATGGGGGAGCCATTCGGCCGTCACTTTCCTATTGATCCAGAAGCCAGGCGGATTGCTGATGATGCTTATGCACGAGCCGCAGAGCTCACCAATAATGCTAACGTCAGATTTTCAGAACCTCTTGGGTTCCTCGACCCTAGGTTTAACAACCAAGCACAAGGAACTCGAGCCTTGATCAAGTCAGGTGCAGGAACTCAAGCCCCAACTCGACCTCTTTCAACGGGTCAAACCTCGAGTCAACAAATCCTAGTTTGAGCGGTCAGGCCCCACATTCGGCGATCATTCACCAGGCTCTAATCCTGATAAACTCTCTTCAAGCTATGACCGGAAGCCAGCAAGTTAGCCCACCACTTAGCTCTCAAGCTCTGGTCCATGTGACGCTGGCTTGGCCAAGCATTTCTGACTTAGGAATACCAATCCCTGCTCACCTGCAGGGAAACCTCCTAACTACGGAAACAAATCTACCATCATGTCTCAACCACATGGGACTGCACCTTTCTATGAAACAAACCCTGGTAGCATGAACCAGGAAGTGCAACACATTTGGGACCATTTCAAAGGCATAGCCACCCAATTTCTTATGTTGGGGGTCCACCCCAGAGCCAACGGTTCTTAGATCTGGGGACAAAAGCTTGACTGCTATAGCGAGGGTAAGAGCTATAAGCCTAAGCTGAAAACTCCCGAGATAGAAAATCTGAAGGCATCTCTAAACCCATCTACAAATCTTACACCCCCTTCACGCGGTCGAGAACTGAAATACTATTGATACATTGACATCTTTTCAAAGATCCCCCACCGTTGAAGGAGTCAGCAAAAAGGCAGAATTCCTAAAATTACGTGCATACCATAGATATAGAGGGCATGACACCGAGGACTTTTATCAACCGAAGAATGAGATCAAAAAGTTGATTTGTTAAGGTGATGTGAAGGACGGGGTCCGAACAGCCATTCCAATAGTCGCATCGGACCAAACAGCTCCCAAAAAGAATGGAGGGAAGCAATGTTATAAGAAGAAAGAGGGCTCAAGATCGAACCATGAGGGTCACGGCTCGGGAAATGGGGGAGATAGAGATAATCCCCGTGATCCTTCATCCCAGCCACCTGCTGGATCAACATGAATTATAAATTGTGTACACGGGGTAGCGAGGGAAGAATCT
Organism: Sherardia arvensis; assembly: GCA_948330725.1. Classification (NCBI taxonomy): domain Eukaryota; kingdom Viridiplantae; phylum Streptophyta; class Magnoliopsida; order Gentianales; family Rubiaceae; genus Sherardia; species Sherardia arvensis. The sequence continues at coordinate 20,748,574 of OX415237.1, read as the reverse complement.
TCTCCCACAAATTTAAAGGCCAGTGTTAGGGCAATTCCCCACCACTAGTGGACATGCATATGGTGCAAGGCGGTTGTATCATACCAAGCAAGGCGGATCCAAAACGCCTTGCTAAGATGTGCCTTAAACGTTTATTTTTTCTCGGTGGTTCTAAAAACACCGTGAACCAGGCGAATTCTGCTTACGAACTTGCCACCAGGTGCCGCCTGGTGTCAGTGATATCATGGTGGACGGTATCGCCAACATCATTTCGCCTGAAGAAGCGGTATCGCTCATTTCCGTCGCCTATGAAGTGGTTATGATACCGCCACTTCATTCGCTTGAATTTTGGACAATTATTGAATGGCGGGAATTTTATAAAACCGTAATGGTTACGACATTGCCTAAAATACAGCCTGTTGGCGAATCAAGTAGGCGAACTCGCCTAATGAAACAGGTGAAATTCTGTGCGAACTCGCTTCCAGAAACGGTAGATGGACCAGAGAGATATAGGCGAGTTTATATACGATACCGCCACCAATGAGCGAATTAGAGGTGAAACCGGTTTAAAACTCGCCTCAACACGTTAACAAGAGGCGAAATCTGAAGTTTGGTTCGCCTATGTAGGCGAGGATGGAGGCGAATTCTGAAATGGAAACGGTCGTGCCAACAGAGACGCACAAGCGAATGGCGTGGCGAGGTCGATTGTATAGGCGAATTTGGAGGCGATACCTTTTTTGTTCACGGTTTTAGAATGTGGAGCATGAAAAATGTGGTGGCGAATACGCTTGTTTATTCGCCTATAAGTGAATTTGAGGTTACGATATCGCCCACAAGTACTGTAATATTGGCTATTATTTGAAAAATGTGACCCATTTCTTTCGAAACATGAAAACCTGCCAATTTCCAATCACCACCCTATACTAAAGAGGCACAACCTCATAATTCAAGTGCACACAAGTGCATTACCAATGGCAACTCCTAATAAAAACAAGCTAAATGCAATGGACCAACACCTTGTCACTTGATCGGTAGTTTCGGGAGTTGTGGCCTCGCAATGGTATAAGCACGGTTGTGGACTAGGTGGCCTGCTAATCGGCCTCTTCCATTGTTAAGTTCTTCCAAGGAGAAAGGCGTGGTATCTAAAGAAATGCATCAGGAAGTTGTGATTAAGAGAAATAGAATTAGATTGTAGAAGGTTACCTTTAGAAGATCCAGCATGTTGTTTTGAACACCATCTACCACCATCAAACCAAACAACATCGTGTAATAGCTGCATTCCCAGTCCGAGGATTGCTTCCTAGACTACAATATATGTCATGGTTATAGCAATGGTTTAGGCTTAAAAAACGCAATTGAAATTACGTGTTAGCATAAGCAGAACAAGTTACCGTAATTTTTATAAGGTGAAATTCGAGGAGTGTTTTGTCGTTGACTTGATGAAATGCATTGTCGAGGAGATCGGCGAATGTTTGGGATGGAGGGCGGTGGAGTGGGTCTATCCAATACACTTGCTTGAAAGCGGGTATTAATGTAACAAAGCTCCAATGATCACTACAAATTACATGAAAGAATCCAAATGGTCATATTTGTTTGTAGAAACATAAAATTGTAGAAAAGCTAAAAGAATAGACAAAACTGCAAGGTTTACCCCCTCGATATATGGCCCAATGAATATTTTCTTGGATTTGTCCAAGAGTAGAAGTTAAGTAATCCAGTCTTTGCCTATTGCTCTCCATACTCGCTTGCATAAGCATTGGATGCAAAAACCCAATGAAATGTTTCGCCCGATGATAGGTATGGTGATGCAAGAAGCTGAGAATGTAAAGACAAGAATGTCGAGCGATTAACCATAATGTTTAATAGTGGGGTAATTTCAGAAAAAAACATACTAATTGCTTACATTTGATTGAGGCAAAGAATGGTGGTGGGAAGTTCAGTGCAATTCCAAAAATATTCGAAATCACCCCATGGTACGATGATGTCCTTTGTCATTCCAAAGCACCTTTCATTTCCGAGAAAGGCATAACTTGCATCCTTGTCGTCCGAGGATATCAAATCATACAATACTCGAACTAAGGGTGGGAGGGATTTGAGAAACTCCACGAGGGTCGGGTCAAATGTGTGTCTAGCAATAGGAACGGTGTGGACTGGCATTTGAGGAGTTTTTCGAGGTTGTGGTTTCCTACGGGGTAAGGAGGTGGATTTTTCATCAAGCACCAACCATTTTGGCCATAGAACATGGAAACCTTTACCCTCCTCAACTCTTACCATTGGTGACTCCTTCACGGGAAGCATTTCTAGTTCTAGCAAAACTTGGGTAATGCGAACCCTATAAAATCCAGTGGGAACGCCACTACGATTGTGTTTCACTGCATTAGTTTTGCATGTGCCATTGGCGACATGGAGTGGGGTTGAATTGGGACCATGCGACACATATAGCTTGCAAGGGGGATTCAATCATAAATAAAAGCACAAGAGAGATAATCATCTTACTTTTCTAGTAAAGACATTACACTAAATAAAGTTGTAAATTATTAAATTGGAACTAACCTTTTCGGCTTGTCGTGAGGGAGCCACATTCAACTTGATGGGAGATGAAGGCGGAGATGGAGGCACTAGTTCCTCGTCCATATCCATATTCTCACCCTCATCCTCCACAATTTGAGGTGAGGCTTGAGAAGTCTTAGAAGAGGGTGGAAGATGACCTTGTGTAACCCCTAACCTCTCGACATGGGGATAGTTGGTGTATTGTGCTATATCTCTCATCACCTCCCTCAAGTCCTTCATTTCCGCCTTTGTCGCCGCCAACTCGCTCTAAGCTTGTTGAAGTTTTGATGGTTTAGGATCGCCGCAACTTCGCCTAATCCCATAAACCTCAACTTGAGTCGCGTAACCCCCAACACCTAATGCTCTTCCCGGGTGTTCCTTCTTTGCTCCAAGAGCTAAAGCCGCACTCAAGACATCATTATTCCCACAAGGGACAAATGTACCCTCTTCTTTTTGGCGCTCTAGAAGTTCCTATTATATAAAGTAAGACAAGTATAAATATAAATGGCTACAATATGTATTGTGCTATGTAAGAAATACTTACCACCCTCTTTGCACATTTTTCGGCCTCATCCGTTGTGAATTTACCATCATCTTCCCTAATTCGACCCAACACGAAGAGTCGTTCTCTAGTGTAATCTTCAGCATCCTTTTCCACTATGACGTACCGAGCCTCCTCCTCGTCCATCCCCTCTAATACTAACTCCTTCACTTGTTCCTCCTTCTCCCTAAGCCCCTCCTTCTCACCAACACCCAAATACCCTGACCTACCACCGGTGTAAGGCATTGTTTATGAATTCGTGGATATGACCTTTTTTCCCATTTCCCATATGCACAAGAAGTTAGGGTATCACGTGGCGAACACAAAATATACATGTATGAAGAAGACTAAGTTAATATTTATGAATTTGATATTTGTTAATCACCTTGGACTTATTTTCAAGGGATGCTTGCTTGAACGCCTCCCTCGTATCAGTTGTGATATGGTTGTATCGGTCCCTTGGATCACGACCTAGCCACTTTCCTTTCTCATACATGTAGTCTTTTCATAGACTATACTTGTGCTCGCGAAAAGCCTTTGAGACGATGTTGAATGCCTTCATCCTTACCACTTCGATGTCTTGAGCTTCTATTTCAAAAGGTCGCTACAACAAATGGTGGAAGTAAATATTATGTATACATGTTATCAAGACATATAATATATACTAGATAGATAGTTCATTGAATGGTAAACAAGAACTCACTTGGAATTCCACCCACACTTCCTCTTTCTTCTCTTGTGGTACATGTCTCCAATTCTCGACCGTGATTTCTAGAAATGTTCTTCCAACACGGCCACACCAACTTGACCATTTTGCACGCTCATCTTTTGGTCGGTTGCATACGCCCTTGGCATTGAATCCAACCTGCGTTAGTTCACCTCTCCTCATTCTTCTTTGTAGCACCCTACAATGGGAACGAACTAGTTGGCCCTTTTTCTTGTTACTACCACGTCTTGCACTTGTTGATACCTCTTTCGAAACATTTACCATGACTAATTCTTGCTTGCACATAGTAAAACACACAATAGTTATTTGTCAGGGCCTAACAAGTGATAAACTTTACTCTAGCATGTCCTTCATGTAATAAATGTCAACAAAAAAAGAAGCTAAATGCCCATTTAACATAGACATGAAATTTTAGACACATACCTTACTTGTAGAAGAAGCTCTTAGCTTGTACTTGATGTCTACTTCACAAAGTTGCAAGCTTTGTTGGTTTTACCCAAATTTGAAGGAATGTTGATCTATATTGGTGGGTTTTTAGGTTCCTAGGGTTAAGCTCATGGCACAAGAACAAGGTTTGAGCTTTGAGAATGAAATTGTGCTTAGGATTGAAGTGATTTCCGGATTGGAATGGTATGAGAATGGATTTGGATTGAATTGATTTGTGATTGAGTTTGAGGAGGGGATAAGGTGAGAGAGAATGGAGGGTAGATGGATAGGAATGGTGAAAATGAGGTTGATAGTAGGAAAATCCAGGTAAAATGATATATATAGCATGGTTTAGGTGGACAAAACATGCTTGAATAGTATTTTTGGTCGGTTACTGTTTTACTTACTTGCGAGTTCGCCTCTACTATCGCTTATAGGTGAGTATTGGTGGTGATATCGCTCATTTGTTCAGGCTTCCATATATAATGAGTTTGTATAAGTGGTTGTTTAATGAAACATGTTACAGTATGTGTATTTTAGAAAGACTTTGTCACAAATCTACAAGTACTAATGTGTTGGAATATTTCAAATCCGTTCATGAATAATATATATATCAGCTTCGGAAGGCACATGTCATCGTATATGTTGAAATGGTTAAGAAAGTTCCGCATATTATGTAAATGTTTTTTTCTAATTGATAACAAAAATCCATATTAAAATGCTAGTAACTGATCGGTATTGGATAAGTATGTTATTGTCGGGTTGTCATCTGCAGAACAACACATTACAGGAACACAATATGACTCGTGTAACATCGGTTATCTTAAAGTACACATGGATCTTTTCAAAATTTGTATATTAGTGCCAAGATGAGTCGAGGAACTAATACTAATATTGGATAAGTATGTTATTGTCGGGTTGTCATCTGCAGAACATCACATTACAGGAATACACTATGAATCCAGTAACATGCCTAAATGTACACATGCCGTATATAAAATGTGCATCGGTCTTGCCGTTATGTGGAGCAAATACTATTCAAGAGTTGGCTTGTAAAGAAACAGGTATAGTATTGTCTAATTGTTCAATTAGTATGAACGTAGTATAAATCTTTGTTCCGATAAACCACTATGACGACTATATTTGTTTTGCGCGCTTATATCGTGTGGTGAATCGAGTAAGAGTTGAATATGCCCATGTAATTCCAGTTACGAGCGTTAACAAAATAAAGTTTGATGAATCGAAGAAAGTTACAATCGATTTTGGCACATGGTTTATTGATGCGGGTCTGTGGGTGTGGGTTTAGGGTTCACAGGGTTTAGGGTTGAGGTTACTTGTAAGCGAACTCACCAGTAGGCACGCCTACAGATTTAATCTAAGCGAAGTCGTAACCTCATTCGCATGTAGGCGTGTTGGGAGGTCGTCGTTATACCTCTCCAAAAATACAATTTATATTTCACTCACAAGCTCTACACACAACTAAGCATATAGTGGCAAGCAAGGTTCGTTTCCACAGAAAAGAGGAGGTTTTCAAGTATCTCAAATATATTTACTACTCTAACTACTATAAAATAACTATAATATATATATATATATATAAAAGCGATGTAAATAGGGGGGGAATTTGGAGTTTGGTTGTAGAAAACACTAAAATGTTATGCTAAGCTATAGCTAAAGATACAATTAAACTATATAGAAGATGGATTAACCATGAGATTACTAGACTTGGAGGCATTCAACTTCAACTTTCGACTCGAGATTAATCCTTGAACTACAACACATTGCATTTTAGGGTTTATGATTACTTATCGAGATTAACTACTTTCGAAAGCGAAAATAGATAATCATTCTCTCGTTTATAACCAAGAAATAATGTAGCATTATTTCAAAGTTCTCACCTCTAGATACAACAAGTGAAAACACTATGTTCAATCTAGTGATGGCATTGGATATGAGAATCGATAAAGATGTAAGCAAGGCAATTGAACACTAGATAGGGAACAATGGATGAAAGCATACAAAGCACTATTCCTCTTAGCTCTAATCATCAATTAGGCAAAATGGAAGCATTCTACCCATGGATTTAGCAAGTATTCAACACATTCTACAATTAGGAAGAAAGCCCAATCAATTCATACATAAAATTCATATGAAACCATCACATTCAATTGCTAATCACAATACCCATAAACAATGCATAAAGAGTTCTCATAATCAAAGATCGAAAGTCTACATCGAATGCTCCCAAGAGTTGTTTAGCCTATTACAATAATATTAATCATACAATACAAACCCATAGATTCAAAGAGATGAAAAGATGAAGAAGAAGATGGAACTAGAGAGTTTCTTGAGCTAATTTTCGAACTCCCCAAGATGTGGGGTGGAAAAAGGCTTTTATACTTTCCAAAAGATAAGAAGAAGTTAACTTGCAGCAGTGCGCGGACTCCTCGCCAGTTGGCGCACCTGTGTGAAGGGCTGCGCACTAGAGGGTGCACGGACCGCGCAGCATTTGGCGCACTTTGTGAAGGGCTGTGCACTAGAGGGTGCACGGACCGCGCAACAGTCCGCGCACTTTGTGAAGGGCTGTGCACTACCCCATTGTTGCTTCTTTCGGAGAGTTCCGGTTCTACCTTTTCGGAAAGGCCTTCATCTTCATGTTTAATCACCATTATGTCGCCTCAATCTTCAAGTACCTATAGAGTGACGAAACCATGGCATATGGCGTATAACTTCCATACATCACTCTACTCTCAAAATAGCAACAATTATCAACAATTAGGCCTACTTAGCACCATTAGAACCCATTTCTAAGTGCAACAAACATGGTATAACTTGAGCTCATCAAATCCCCCACACTTAGACTCTTGCTCGTCCTCAAGTAAATCACCCAATGCACTCCCTCATAATAAGAACCTCACCAAATACCCCCATTCTACTTTTTACATCTCCTCTACTAAAGCACTCAAGGTCCCCCACACTTATTGTCAAACATCTCTAAATCGAGAATCAAAGATCAAGGTTTGAAGTTAAGGGACCTTCCCTCCTAGGGTCTACCCATGTGATCGACTCCAACGATCCACATCCCCCTAAAAATGCATCTCCAATCACAAATCTAACCCAATGTAGTGGACTTAGAACGATCCCCATCCGATAAAATCGGATAGTCCACCACATATCCTAAGGGTGTCTCTCTACATCACCAATGCTCGAAAGCATAATGTAGGCACCATCTAACATGCCAATCTACTCATAAAACAAATATATCATGGCATTACAACCTCCACTAGGCCTAGCAAAATGATATGGCTACATCAACGTCCATAGCTATCCTAGTACACATTCACCTTCTAGAGTTCTAAGCACTTACAATCATAAAATCATATCAAGAATGCTTAAACTCTACTCCAAAACACAACCATCACACCAAACAAATTCACCTAAAAATGAAATTTTTGGAATAATAAGAACAAAACTTCTCCTTTTGCCTATGTGCCTTTCGGTTTTCACATAGCCTCTCTTTTTTTATTTTTTTTATTTTTTAAACCTCTCACTTTTGCCTAGGCCTTGTTAATGTTTTGACCTATCCGGGCTTTTCACTTTTTTTTTTAAACAAAATATATACACTACCAAGAGGAATTAAGAGGAATCTCTCCCCCCCACACTTAGACAAAACATTGTCCCCAATGTGCAATAGGACAAGCATAATGAATCGAAAAGTATGAGAGGGGAGACTCACAACTAGGACCGTGAAGGTCCGGCATCAGGAGAGCCAAAGAAGGGCCGAGCAGCGCGGCGCTCATCCTCACGTTGTTGGCGTCTGGTAATGGGACAGACCGCGGATGGGTGGTGAGGGTGCATCGAGTGGAACATCTCTGAGAGGCTATCAACGTCATCCTCCAGGCGCTCTTGACCCCTGTGAATGTGATCCAGCTGCACACGGAGTTGTTGATGGTTGTAGTTCACTGTGCTCTCCAGGTCACCAAGCGTTGTGGTAATGCGTGTGGTAGCTCGTAGAAACTCTGAAATCATGGGGGAATCCACTCCACCACCACCAGCCCCAGGATCGGCATCAAAAGGGTCGGGTATCCCATGGTCTGGCACAGGAGGATCAGGTCTAGTGGCTTCCGGAGAAGCAAATTCAGGGTCACAAGATAGTGTAAGAGAAGATAGGGGAAACCCGCGCAACAGAGACACTCGAGCTTGCGGAAGACGTAGAAAGGGAACGCCCCGACGCTTATACTTCCACCCTAGATTGTCATCAAGGGCAAGTATACCAGAAGCTTTTAGATAGTCATAATTAAGAAGGAAGCCATCATCTGGACCAATTCGCTCAACCTGAGAAGGGCAGGGAACACGATATCGATCTGCAATCAAAGTAATCATTCCTCCCATGGTAAGACGCCCTGTATGGCGATGAGCATTAAGACATGCATTAATGAAAAGCTGCGCCCAATCAAATATGCCATAGGTAGCTGCTGAGGTACAACCCCATAGACAAATAAGCTTATTCTGATCAACTAAGGCATGCTCTCCCTTGCCATGAATACAAGAAGATAACAACCGATGGAGTAGTCTAATAGCCGGATGAAAAATGGCAGAGGAGGAAGAGTTATTATTGTGCATAGATACACCAGAAAGTTGATTCGAAAAGGACTGGCAGGCAAAGTTGATCGATTTATGATTGACCATGCGGTGGTCGATACGGCCCTTAGAGATGCCAAAACAATCGAGCAAGTCCTCATGAGAAAGTGTAAATTCCTGATCACCCAAATGGAAAGAGATAGCCGGCACATCACCATCATCAGTCTCAGTGATACTTGTCTCAATAGTGGATAAGAACTCAAGAGTAAAACTAGCAAAAGTGGGTACTGCTAAGTTCATGAGGTCTTCAAGGCCACCGTTTTGCATAAGGACAAGGATAGAGGATTCAAGGCCAAGTTGCTGAAGAAGCGGGCGATGGAAGAATTTGGTGGGCAGAATTGGTCGCCTTTCTAAAGCAGCCCACTTGGCTTTGGCTCTGTCACTAAGTGTCGTTAAACCCTTCAAATCAAGTGGAACCGGTGGAGGAGCTGGTGATGGTGGGGAAGGATGTGGAGCAGCCCTTCCAGGGACGACGGTACGTCGATGATTAGAAAGGGAAGTAGATGCCATATTCCCAACTCAGCAGACAAAACAGTACACACCCTCGAAGAAACAGTCCCAAATAACACTGCAAATACCAACCTCAGCAAAGCTCCCACAAAGAACCAACACAATCACAAATTATCTGAACACCGCACAACTCACAGAAAACAGTCCCAAATCACCAAATTCAGAGAAACCAGTAGAATAAGTACCCGAAATCCAATGCTGAGAGGTAGAGATGGCAGTGACCAGGCTGAGAAGGGCCTGGCCGGAGGTATGGTGGTGCCGAGACGACGCCGGAGATAGGTGGTGGCAGGGCGGTGGGCAGGTGGAGATTCTGGCGAAGGAGATCCAGTCACGGTTTGTGACTCGGGATTTAACCGACGGAGGGGATGGCCGTGGCCGGCGGTGGAGGTCAATGGTGGAGTCTCGCCGGTGTTGCAGAGGAGTCCAGTGGTCGGTGACTGACGAGCACACGAATTTTCCGGTAGAATTGAGGGAACCGAAGATTTCCGGTGATGGTGAATGGAGCGGGTTGGAGCCTCCTGGATGGTGGCGAGGATATTCGACGCCGACTAGGGACCTGGTGCGGTGAAGGAAGCCCGCCGGAGGACAGCCGTGGTGGTACTCTGTGGGTTCCGATCAGAGACGGCTGAGCCGCGGCGGCGTGATGGTGACCGTGGTGGATCTCGATCAGGGTGGAAATGGGCTCGCGGTGGTGTCCCGAGTGAACACCGGCGAGTGTGGAGACGGAAAGGGAGTTCCTGGCCCGGTGTTGATGGGTCGGAGATGGTGTGATGCAGGGAACGCCGGCGAGTGAACACCGGCGAGGATGCCGGAGAACAGGCGGCGACGATGGTAGATCGGAAGGTGAGGCGGTGGCCGGAGAATGGTGGTGGAAGCTGGCCGGAGATGTCTGTGTCAGTGATGAGGCGATGGTGGTGTCGGTGGTCTAAGCAGTAACCAGGCGGAGAAGGGACTGGCCGGGCGGCGGTGGGGCTTGGTGGTGGTGAAATGCCCACGGCGGAGATTGACGGTGGCCGGTGGCCAGTGGATGGTGGCGGAGTGTGTGGTGGTGTCGGTGGAGTGGGGAGAAGTGGTGATGAGGGAGGTTGTGTGGATAGAAGTGGTGGATCTGATGTGTAATGGGTCAAAGTCAACTGGGTCAAATGGGGAAAGTGCACAGACCAAGCACTAGGACGGACACCTTCCAAAGGGCCGCGCGATTATAACGTGAAATCTGCCCCCGGGAAACTCCGTGCGGGCTGCGCGGCACTAGGCGCGATATGTTTCTGATTAACAAAGGCCCGCGTGGTCTTTTTTTATATATATTTTTTTCAACGATCGTCCTTGCTTTGTACCTGAAAAATTATAAACACATACCCCGTGTAAAATCAACTAAAAGAGAAATAATAATAAATATGAAAAACAACTATATAGAAAAGTAACACATCGTTCAAGATAATATGAAAAATAAAGAACGATCAAAACCGGTTTATTTAACGTCGTCGGCACGACTTACCTCCAATGAAATCACTCATAGGTCAGCTCGGTGAGATGCATCTCATCAAGGATTTCCGAATTAAAGTTCTCACAATATGGCTTCAAGCATTGGCCATTTACTTTCAAAATCTTGGAGGTGGCTTCACTCTTGATATCCACCGCACCATGTGGATATACTTTCACAACTACGAATGGTCCCGTCCATCGAGACAGCAATTTACCGGGAAATAGACAAAGGCGAGATAGAAATAGGAGTACTTTTTGACCAACCTCAAAGTTCTTCCTAATGATCATCTGATCGTGCCATGCCTTCGTTTTCTCCTTATAAATAACAGCGTTCTCGTAGGACTCGTTCCTTAGCTCCTCTAGCTCTTGTAGTTGTAACTTCCTTTCATTCCCGGCTTCATCTAGATTGAGGTTGAACTTTTTGATTGCCCAATAAGCCTTGTGTTCCAACTCCACCGGTAGATGACAAGGCTTCCCAAAGACTAATCGATATGGAGACATACCAATTGGTGTCTTAAAAGCCGTCCTACATGCCCACAATCCATCATCTAACCGAGTACTCCAATCCTTTCGAGTCGGTTTAACCGTCTTTTCAAGGATGGACTTGATTTCCCGATTGGAAACTTCGGCTTGGCCATTAGTTTGTGGGTGATAGGCGGTGGAGGTCTTGTGGTTTACATCATACTTCTTCAACAATGCGGCGATGGTTCGATTGCAAAAGTGGGTACCCCGATCACTAATCAATGCTCTAGGAATCCCGAACCTAGAGAAGATGTTTGCTTTGATAAACTTTGCTTTGATAAACCACTTTAGAATCATCAGTTTAAGTGGGGATTGCTTCAACCCACTTTGACACAATCAACCGCAAGCAAGATATATTTGAAACCGAAAGAGTTAGGAAAATGACCCATAAAATCAATACCCCATACATCAAACAATTCACAATATAATGGAGCAGTTTGGGGCATTTCATTACGAGACGAGATATTCCCCACTCTTTGACATTTATCACAAGATTTGCAAAAGCTATATGCATGCTTATTCAAATTAGGCCAATAAAAACCACAGTCAAGCACTTTTCGAGCAGTTCTCCTAGCACCGAAATGACCACCACATGCATAAGAATGACAAAATGTGAGAATAGAGTTAACCTCACTATCGGGGATGCATCTCCTCACAACTTGGTCGGAGCAATGTTTCCATAGATATGGATCATCCCACACATACAATTTAGCATCATGTTTCAACCTATTCTTCTGAGCAGTGGTGAAACGAGGAGGAAACTTGTTAGCAACAAGAAAATTCACAATGTCGGCATACCATGGAAGAGAAACACTAGGAGCAAACAAATGCTCATCCGGGAATTCTTCTCGAAGACATTCTTGTTGCACATTTGCCTCGACTCCAAGCCATGGCACTAAGCGGCTCAAGTGGTCGGCCACAAGGTTTTCGGCACCCTTCTTGTCCTTCACTTCCAAGTTGAATTCACTCAAGAGTAAAATCCATCGAAGCAACCTTGGTTTCGTGTCTTTCTTCGTCATTAAATAACGAAGTGCTGCATGGTCAGTGTAAACAATAACCTTGGTACCAAGCAAATAAGACCGAAATTTTTCAAGTGAGAAAACTACCGCTAACAATTCTTTCTCTGTGGTAGAATAATTTCTCTGAGCCTCATTAAGAGTCATGGATGCATAATAGATGGCATGGGGCACTTTTCCTACCCTTTGACCTAATACCGTCCCAACGGCATAGTCACTTGCATCACACATAATTTCAAGGGAAAGAGACCAATTAGGAGGTTGAATGATGGGGGCGGACACAAGCATAAGCTTTAAACAATCAAATGCCCTCTTACAACTCTCATCCATCACAAATTCTACATCCTTTTGTAACAACTTACACAAAGGAGAAGCAATTTTTGAGAAATCTTGGATAAAACGGCGGTAGAATCCCGCATGACCAAGAAAAGAACGAACTTCACGCACACAAGTAGGGTAAGGAAAAGTTTGAATTGTATCAATTTTAGCTTTATCTACCTCAATACCCTTAGAAGAAACCACATGACCTAACACAATACCTCTTTCAACCATAAAATGACATTTCTCGGAATTTAGAACAAGGTCAAACTCAATGCATCGTTGAAGAACTAATGAGAAATGTTCCAAACAATCATCAAAAGAGTTTCCATGAACGGTAAAATCATCCATAAAAACTTCAACAAATTTTTCAACATATTCCGAGAACATGCTTACCATGCACCTTTGAAAAGTCGAAGGTGCATTGCAAATCCCGAAAGGCATGCGTCGATAAGCAAACATACCATCTGGGCATGTGAATGTGGTTTTCTCTTGATCTTCTGGCGCGAGCGGCACCTGGAAATAACCTGAATAGCCATCAAGAAAACAATAGAAAGAGTGCCCTGCAAGCCTTTCAAGCATTTGGTCAATAAATGGCAAAGGAAAATGATCCTTTCTAGTTACCGCATTCAACCTCCGGTAGTCTATGCAAACTCGCCATCCATTCTGAACACGAGTAGGGACCAACTCTCCCTTTTGATTCTCTACCACTGTGACTCCGGTTTTCTTAGGGACCACATGTATGGGCTCACCCATTTGCTATCGGAGATTGGATAAATTATCCCCGCATCTAGCAATTTGATCACCTCGGCTTTCACTACCTCCATCATGGGTGGATTCAATCGCCTTTGAGGTTGTCGCACGGGTTTAGCATCATCCTCCAACAAAATCCTATGCATGCAAGTGCTTGGACTTATTCCTTTGATGTCGGAACTAGTCCACCCTATGGCTTTTCTTGTGCTCATGTAGCACTTTCATCAACTTGACTTCTTGCTCTTTGGTGAGTTTACTAGATATTATAACCGGAAGTTTCTCACTTTCACCGAGATAAGCATATTTAAGGTCTTGAGGTAGTGGTTTCAATTCCACCACCGGAGACGGCTCAAGAGAAGATCGGTCACCCGATGCTCTCAAGTCGGAAAGATCTAAGATAGGCGTATCAAGGTAAAGCTCTTCATAAGAATCTAGTGCACTCACACTTTCTTTTGCTCTAGACCCAACACTACGAAAGGTTGAGTCATCACTACACAAGCTTCTTTCAATAACATTCAACAAAGGATCATGAGCACCATCTCTAAGAACATCTTGCACACAAATTTCAACCACATCAATAGCATTGCAAGAATGATCACCAATTGGGGATTCCATATCATCATGATTGTGAAATTCTATTTTATCCCCATCAAATTCCATGGTGAGTTTGCCATTAAACACATCAACCACGGCTCTTGATGTTTTCAAAAATGGGCGCCCCAATAGAATTGGTGCGGCATAGTTATCATGTTCCATGTCAAGAATGTAAAAATCCGCGGGGAAAATCAACTTGTCGACTTTAACCAACACTTCCTCTACAATACCCTTAGGGTATGCACTAGAACGATCGGCAAGTTGAATTACCACCCCGGTTTTAAGTAAAGGACCTATGTTCAAAGATTTATACACCGAGAAGGGAATCAAGTTAATTGATGCACCTAAATCTAGCATGGCATTTTGAAAAAATATCCCTCCTATGGTGCAAGGAATGGTAAACATCCCGGGATCACCACATTTAGGAGGGATTTTCGCTTGAAATAAAGCCGAGACATTAACATTCATCCCCTCCTTAGTGGCATCTTTTAAACGTTGCTTACGATTATTAGCACATAGTTCCTTCAAAATTTTTGCATATCTAGGAACTTGACTAATAGCATCGAGTAAAGGAATGTTTACCTCACACTTACGAAAGACTTCGTAAACGTCCTTGTCAACCTCTTTCTTTCGAGTATCTTTCAACACCTCGGGGTATGGGGGTTCCGCTTCAAATGGTTAAGTCTCCTTCTTCTTCTTGTGAGGGAGAGAAAATGGAGGAGATGGTGGCTCGCCATTAGGTGATGTCCCTTGAACAAGTATCTCCGTTTTAACCCCTTTTCCCTTAAGGATCCTCTCTACACCCCGTTTCTCGACCATTTCCTCGGCTTCCTTCATCAACACAATGTCATCCTTGGCCAATGTCTCTTCAACTACCTTGTTGGTCAAATGCTTCACAATGAACCCTTTCTTGGTCTCTTCTTCAACTATCACCTCGGGTTTATGTACCTCTTTCCCACTCCTCAAGGTTATAGCACTAGCATTCTCCCTTGGATTCATTTCGGTTTGTGCGGGAAGTTTACCGGAATTTTGGGCTTTCAAATATCCCACATCGGTGGCTATTTGACTCATTTGCACTTCTATCGACTTGAACCGCCCATCATCCAAGGAATACCCCGAACTCTCACCTCGTTCTTGAGCTCTCTCTTCATACCTTCAAGAATTTTGAGGTCCTCTATTGTAAGATCGCTCTTGTCCTTGGTTTCGAGGGTATTGTTGAGGTTGGGATTGGTAGTGTTGATTTTGATTATCTTGGTATCCTTGATACCCTTCACCTTGGTAGCCTTGATATCCCCCATAGCCTTGGTAATCTTGGGAATGTTGAAATCCTTGATCTTGGTAGCCTTGATACCCTTGATCTTGATAGCCTTGATACCCCCCATAACCTTGGTTTCTAGGATAGTTTTGTTGGGGCGGAGCTCTATCGTAGGATCGACTACCTTGGCCTTGACTCCTAGGTGGTGCTCTATCATAAGATTGACTACCTTGACCTTGGTATGCTTGATTATTGGAGAAGAATTGTTGGCCTTGTTGTTCCTTCGTTTCATCTCTCCACCGAAAATTAGGATGATCCCTAGATCCGGGGTTGTAGTGTTGAGCATAAGGGTCACTTCTCCTTTGAAATCCTCTATCACTACCTTGGCCTTGACCACCTTGATTTCCCCTAGGTCTATCACCTTGATAACCTCTACCACCTTGAAATCCTATCCCACCTTGGTTTCCACCATGGAACCCTACGGCATTCCACCATCGTAGTATTCTTGAGTTTGGGGACAAGAGTCGGTGGAGTGGTTAAGAGAACATGTGTCACATGTCAAGACTTGTTGCCTCCTATTGCCTCCCATGTTGTTTCCACCACTTTGAGCCACTACTAAACTCTTTACCGCGGCCGTGAGCTCTCTTATCTCCGCTTGAGTGGTATCATCTCTAGTTACTATGGAAACAATTGGTCTTGCCCTCCTACTTCTTCTAGGCCCTTCTTCTCGTGCTAGGCGCTCAAACAACTCCATAGTATCGGTGGATCCAATCAAAGAAATGGAACCAAGACAAGCGCTCTTCACTAACCGAGAATCTTGTTCATTAAGACCATTGTAGAAGAAGGCAACCAACTGAGGTTCGGTGTAGCCATGATAGGGGCAACTTGCCACAAGCATTTGGAATCTCTCCCAATAGTCTTGGAAGCTCTCTTCTTCCTCCTGAAGAATGTTGCTAATGGCTTTAACTATCACCGAAGATTTAGAGGGGGGAAAGAACTTGTCAAGAAACCTTTCCTTCAATTCCGACCATGAGGTGATGGAGTTGGAGGGGAAACGACTCAACCACACCTCGGCTTTATCTTTCAAGGTAAAAGGGAAGGTTTTCATTTTAAAATGATCCTCATCGACTCTAGAGGGTTTCATGCTACTAGTAACTCGAAGGAAGGAATCAAGATGGTAGTTAGGATCATCGGTGTCTCAACCATAGAAGGATGGAAGTGCATGTATAACCCCCGACTTGATCTCACATTCGGTACCCGTCGGAAAGACGATACTCGATTGTTCTTGATCATAGGCTTGCCGCATATATCCCCTCATAGGAATGTTGGTGGGGGGGTTGTTGGCACGGTGGAAGGGATTGAAAAAGGTATTTCGGGGTGCTTCTTCTCCCGCCATGTTGGAATTGGATGGCTCACTTTCTAAAAAATTGTTGGAAGATATACTCTCTTGTGTACTCCTTCTTAGTTGTCGAAGAGTCCTAGTTAACTCGGAGTCGTAGTGCAAAGGGTCTTGGTTCGAGGAACGAGTACGAACCATGCACCAAGAGCTAGAGCAATACGTCTCCAAGAAAAAGAAACAAAACCAAAGAAAATAGAGTTAGAGAAAAACTACAATCAACACCTAAAAATACGCCTCTTCCCCGGCAGCAGCGCCAAAATTTGGGAGGTCGTCGTTATACCTCTCCAAAAATACAATTTATATTTCACTCACAAGCTCTACACACAACTAAGCATATAGTGGCAAGCAAGGTTCATTTCCACAGAGAAGAGGAGGTTTTCAAGTATCTCAAATAGATTTACTACTCTAACTACTATAAAATAACTATAATATAATACATATATATATATAAGCGATGTAAATATAATATAATAACTATAATATAATATATTATATATATATATATAATATATATATAAGCGATATAAATAGGGGGAATTTGGAGTTTGGTTGTAGAAAACACTACAATGTTATGCTAAGCTATAGCTAAAGATACAATTAAACTATATAGAAGATGGATTAACTATAAGATTACTAGACTTGGAGGCATTCGACTTCAACTTTCGACTCGAGATTAATCCTTGAAATACAACACATTGCATTTTAGGGTTTACGATTACTTATCGAGATTAACTACTTTCGAAAGCGAAAATAGATAATCATTCTCTCGTTTATAACCAAGAAATAATGTAGCATTATTTCAAAGTTCTCACCTCTAGATACAACAAGTGAAAACACTATGTTCAATCTAGTGATGGCATTGGATATGAGAATCGATAAAGATGTAAGCAAGGCAATTGAACACTAGATAGGGAACAATGGATGAAAGCATACAAAGCACTATTCCTCTTAGCTCTAATCATCAATTAGGCAAAATGGAAGCATTCTACCCATGGATTTAGCAAGTATTCAACACATTCTACAATTAGGAAGAAAGCCCAATCAATTCATGCATCAAATTCATGTGAAATCATCACATTCAATTGCTAATCACAATACCCATAAACAATGCATAAAGAGTTCTCATAATCAAAGATCGAAAGTCTACATCGAATGCTCCCAAGAGTTTTTTAGCCTACTACAATCATATTAATCATACATCACATACCCATAGATTCAAAGAGATGAAAAGATGAAGAAGAAGATGGAACTAGAGAGTTTCTTGAGCTAATTTTCAAACTCCCCAAGATGTGGGGTGGAAAGAGGCTTTTATACTCTCCAAAAGATAAGAAGAAGTCAACTTGCAGCAGTGCCCGAACTCCGCGCCAGTTGGCGCACTTGTGTGAAGGGCTGCGCACTAGAGGGTGAGCGGACTGCGCCGCAGTTGGCGCACTTTGTGAAGGGCTGCGCAATAGAGGGTGCGCGGATCGCGCACTTTGTGAAGGGCTGTGCACTACCCCATTGTTGCTTCTTTCGGAGAGTTCCGGTTCTACCTTTTCGGAAAGGCCTTCATCTTCATGTTTAATCACCATTATGTCGCCTCAATCTTCAAGTACCTATAGAGGGATGAAACCATGGCATATGGCATATAACTTCCATACATCACTCTACTCTCAAAATAGCAACAATTATCAACAATTAGGCCTACTTAGCACCATTAGAAACCATTTCTATGTGCAACAAACATGGTATAACTTGAGCTCATCACGTGTATGGGTTACGATTCCGCCTGTAGGTATTTTGTTGGAAAAAATAAACTTAAAGCATATTTGTGGGCGGGGGAGATCAGAATCCCCAAATCTTCCGCCCGCAAAACCCTAACTCCCCCAAAAACCAAACACCGAATCGCCGCGCCACCATGGGTCGGAGCAAACAGGCCTGAAAAACAATCACCCCACCCGCTCCCAAGCGACAGAGGGCAGCCCCCACCACACGATCCGACCCGACTGCTGAGGAAGAAGAAGAGGAGACTTTGCAACAACAATTCTGTCGCTAGAGAAGAGATCCCACAGTCGCCGGAGGTCCGGCCAGTCAACGGGCCAGGAATGCTACCCAGCCACCTCCTCATAGGCACCACCTACTCACAGGCTGGCCCATCCTCCACCACCTCTGCCTAGCCTCGGCCCACCGCCGCCAGTTCGTCCCAAGCTGCTGCCAACGATGTGGGAAACGATGACGAGGAAGAGGTACGCGCGATATTCCCGTCACACTATTTTAAATGTTAAGGTGTTTGACGTGACTAGGATTGGTAGTTTGGGTCTTGATAAAATTGTAGATTATTTTAGAGCCACTCACCTAGATGGGATGCTAACTTTGAGTGAGCCGGTTCATAGGGATGAATGTCTACAATTCTATGCTAATTTGAAATTTGATGCCGAAGAGGCGACTACGATGGTTAGGGGTGTGACATTTAAGGTAGATAAGTTCTTGATTAATGAGGTTATAGGGTGCCCTTATGTGTCTAGTGATCAAATCAGGCCATTGGATCCAAATGGCCCTTATTAGATATACCACACCCAAAGTTTCCCAACCTCGTTGAATGAGAGCGTTTTAGACCCCTTGGCCATGCGTAGAAGTTCTTTAAGACGCGTAGTAAGGTGGTTGGTACGGTGAAGAAGTATAGGATTACGAGTCTTAGTCAAGAGGAGCGGTTGGTGTTCGAGCTTGTGTGCATGAATATCATGCCCTCGGGTAGTCATCCATGTGAGCCAACAATAGCCAACTTGATGGTGTCCTACCACTTAATGAAGAAGTTGAAGATCAATCCCGGATACACCATCATCAAGCACATGCTGAAGCGTGCGAAGGACAAGGCCGATGAAACGATCCCTTATGGGTAGCTCATAAACGCGATGATGAAAAAGAAGGGTGTGAGACCTGTGAGCAAGGCCGAGCCAGTGAAATACTACGACGTGACTTGGCTATGCAACAAGGCGTTGCAAATCAGTGCAGAGGGGGTGGTGACGAAGAAGGCCATGGGTGCTTCGAGTTCTCGCAACCGTTCTGAATTGAGTGATGGTAAGTAATTTTTATATAATAACATTTATGTTTATGATAAATGCTTGGAGTGAATGGTTGGTCCGTTATGTCGGACAGCTTGCAAGTAAGATAGAAGAGGTGAAGCTGGAGCAAGCAAAAGACAGGGAGGAAGTACTAGCATTTGGTAGAATGCTGAATTTGAATGCGGATTTGAGCGACGATGAAGAAAAGCCAAATTTCTCCGTTCAAAGATTGCCTCCATGATCGACGATAATGAAGATCAAGCGAGACCTGAAAACGAGGGAGAAGAAGATAGAGTGCCCGAGGAAGAGCATCTTGAAAATGAAATCATGGATGAAGAAGTCATTGTTGAAGACATTGACAAGGGAGTCGACGATGTCTTCGAAGTGGTGCGCCGAGACAACAACAACCAGTCATCTACAACCGGAGAGTCGTCTGAAGAAGACGATGTGCACGAATCTGAAAATGAAGAGGAAGATATCGAGTTGACTGACGAGGAAGATGATGGAGAGAAGAATGAAAGCGATGACGATGAAGAATGATCGCTTCACTTTATGTTAATGTAGTCTAGCTTTCTTTTGTTTCAACACTAAACAATGGTTCATGTATGGTTGTTTTTTGTGTTGAATTTATTTAGTATGGATTTTTAATCATAAAATTCCATTACATGTTTTTCTTCAATGTTAACCATACACAAAATCACCTAGATTTACAAGTGAACAAAATTTATTCAAAGAGTAGGCGAGACAGAAGGCGATTTCGCTACCTGAAAACATGAGAGGCGAATCAACAAGGCGAACTTGTAAATTTAAAAGTCTATGAACTTATCTTTAAGGAGAACTCTCTTCCTGGCTCGCCACAGGCGACATAGTCTACCAGGCGATTGCAGAGGCGATTTCATAACAGGTAGGCGAATAAGCTTACAGATTTGATGTATGCCGGACAACAACACTTCGACGACGAACCAGGATCTCGAACTGATATGCAAAACAGAGGCCCCGGGTGTCCCGGGGGTAGACACTCCGACGCTCAAGTCAGTATATTTACTTAAGGCGTAAAGTATAGAGTATGAGATTAGATGGAGAGGTCTACCAAACCTTTAGGGTA
Source organism: Sherardia arvensis (assembly GCA_948330725.1). Taxonomy (NCBI): domain Eukaryota; kingdom Viridiplantae; phylum Streptophyta; class Magnoliopsida; order Gentianales; family Rubiaceae; genus Sherardia; species Sherardia arvensis. The sequence goes on along the minus strand of OX415237.1, from coordinate 20,727,715 downwards.
TTTATATGACTACAATCCGTAGATCACCAAGATATGTATTTATGGTATGAATACAACTCTTATAGGAATAGTAGTTGTATTACCATGTATAATAGAAGTATATTTCGGACATGATTGTGTTACCATGTTTAGGATGGCTGTATTACCATCTTTGAGATGACGTATATTCCTTGTAGAACATTCATAATATACGCATTCCTTATAAGAATTAGGATTGATGGACATGTGGATCCACCTTCCGCGTATCTTGAGCCCACGACTCTTCTCGGGCCCTGGTCCGAGTATGAATGAGGCCCGAATACGGACCCTGGACTTATCAGTAGCCCCAAGGTAGATCTTCAGAATATAGAGTGCTCTGTCCCGAAGGTTGAAGGAGAGGCTTGCTTCTCGAGGGAAGACCAATAACTCGGGGGAGATTAACTCAAGGTGTTAGGCTCGGGGTGTCCTTCGAGGACTCTCCTCTCGGGCTTTACCCTTTGGAATATCTAACTTCAAGTTTTTTCGTATTCCATCAAATATATGGACGGTTGAGATTAGCTTCCTTTGAAATCCAGATGGTAGATACACGTGGCGTGCCTTCATTGGAAAGTAGAGACGGTCCGTCCCCCGTCTCTCCAATTACTTGCATCTGAAACAGAATCGAGGTAATTGCTCGTCTTTAATGTTGTCTGGGTTTGGATTAAATTTTCTAAATCATTCCCACTGTCTTCTCTTATTCAAAATTTTTTCTTTCCAAGTTCAGAAGACATATCAGCACTTCATCAATTTCTGAAGCCCCAAATTTCTGTTTTCTGCTTCCATCCTCAGTAAGTATTATCTTCTTTCTCTGCTGTTTGTGTCTGTTTTTTTCCTTTTCTCGCTGTGTGTATTTCCCCATACTCTCTATAATCATGAGTAGTAGTAGTGAAACAATTTCCTTCCCTCGTCATGATGAGGGAGAGTATGTACAAGCTCAGGCCGAGGAGAGTAGCTCCCGTGACCGCCGCAGAGCTGAGGTAGCGAGTGGGAAAAAACCTGTAATTCTAAAGAAGAAAGTCTCTGAGGAAGAGAACAGGTTGAGGGCAATGCCCAGGAGGGCTCAGATAGTGGGGAATAGCCCCATGGTAGTGCATGCATCCGGAGGTAGAATATCCATGGATGGCAAAGATAGTAGCAAGAGGTCGATGAAGGAGGATAAAGCACGCGCTGACGCTGCTATCTTCATAGAAGGTTGTCCCTTTTCAATTCCTTCTGATGCTGATCTCATGTACTTTGGAGAAGACAAGTCTGCATTTGAATTAGTAACTCCGACCCGAGGGGTCATATATGGGAGATTTCTGCAGCATGGGTTAGTCTTCCCTTTTCTCCCACTATTGAATGATTTTCTTCAATATTATAAGGTGCATCCAGGGCAGCTACATGCCAATGTGATAGTAATCATTATGGCCTTAATAACTTGGTGTGCTCGTAAAGGTTACAATCCCAGTCTCCCCTTTATAGTAGTTTTCTCGCGTGTGTTTCTCTCTCTAAAAAAGAGTGCTCTACCTTCTCTCTAGAACTGGTTCACGCGCCACCCCACTCATGTCTAAAACCACCACTTTTATTCCCGTTACAACCTGACACTGGCCAATAACGTCCATATTAACGGCTCCCCAATGGGGGAACCACCGCTTCAGTCCGGCGATAAGGTTGCCGGAAAATCCTTTCTTCAGGCCCTAACATCCAAATCACCACCAATCTCATCCTCTCTACCATCCAACCCAGAAATCCGACCAATCACAAGCTTCAATGAAAAGCCGGCATGTATGTATCCGACGGAATCAATCCCAATCCTTGCTGGCCACTATCAGAATGCTCTCGTCGGCAAGTTCTAGAGAGCAGAACCCCCAATGGCGATAATCCCAATCCTTGCTGGCCATTATCAGAATGCTCTCGTTGGCAAGTTTCAGAGAGCAGAACCCCCAATGGCGATAATCCATGCCTCCCTCCAAGAGATAAGCTTCAACCATAAATTTCAGATCGGATCTCTGGATTACAAGCATGTCTTTATCCGATTCCAGAATAAAGAAGAGTATCAACGTTTCTGGCTCAAGCAATCATGGAATGTAGCAGGCTCAGTGATGAAGGTGCTCAAATGGTCACCGGAATTCTCGCCGGAGTACGAATCACTCGTGGTTCCGATCTGGGTAACAGTCCGCGAGTCCCTCCATACTACTGGAACAATACCATGATTGCAGATGTTGGCAATCAGATTGGAAAATTCGTGAAGCAGGATGGTGCAACAAGTCTGGTTACCAGGCCATCCGCACTGAAATGTGTGTTGAGGTCGACATCACAAAGGAGCTCTTACCATTCATCCAAATTGGTCATCCCCAAAACTTCAGAGATTGTGAAATCATATATGAGAATGTCCCTCTTTATTGTTTGCACTGTCGAAAGTTGGGTCATCAAGACAGCAATTGCAGGATGCAGCACCCTGAGCTGATGAAGAAATTCACAACAAGGGAGAGGAGGCCTCATAATCAAAATCAACACAAAGCTCATCCCAGTTCATCTGGCCTATCCTCAAAGGAGAAGGATCAGGGAGCAGGGGAACAATATTGGGTGAAGGTTGCACACAGGGAAGCACACACCAAAGAGAACTCAGATAGTGACAAGCAGATGATACCATATCAACCTGTGGTCTTCAAGCTTGATCAATTTAGAAGAACTCCAAGGCCATTGCCAATATCCTTTTCACTTGATGAGATAGATGTGGCCATTAGGAAAAAGGAAATCAAAATGAGGGCATACACACACACACACACCTACTATATGCTAAAATGCCATCACACAACAGATCTGCACAGATGATACCTTTTGTTCAGATATCAAACTCTTTTTCATTGTTGCAGGAAGAAGAAGGCATGTCTGAAGAGATCTCTGATCCACCAGACATAATGGAGCTACACAGTCAAACATCATCCCGGGATATTCTTGCTCAAATGAATATGGACTCAGGTAAGTCATCTAAACCACAAAATAGTAAAGTCCTCATCCAGGCTAGTTCTAGTGACTCAGTAACTAGGATACTTAGGCCAAAACCAAAAATAAAATATACATCTTAATGATAACATACAAAATAATAGGAAATATATTAGTATGGAATATTAGAGGCTATGGTACCTCATTTGATAGACTAAGGTTCCTTATAACAGTACATAATATATCTATAGTTTGTATTATAGAGCCTATGCATGATAATTCACAAATTCAACAATTGCAGCATGACCTAGGCTTTCATAATAGTGTAGCGGCAAATGATGCAAAAATATGGATACTTTACAGAAATAATTTTTCAATTGATACTCTCTCTCAGTCTGATCAGTTCATTCAAGTTAAGATTACAGGAACTGCATCACAGGAAACATGGATCACTGTCTTTGTATATGCTCATGTCACAAGGGTCCCTAGACAACAGCTATGGTTGGATCTCATCAACCTTCAGCCAGCTCCAACACTATATGCTGGAGACTTCAATACCATTACAACTGTTAATGAGCACAAGGGTAGACACAGACCACCATTTGGCAGTATGATGGATTTTAGAGGCATGCTAGATAGTCTGCAACTATTAGATATCCCAACTGCAGGCAACCAATACACCTGGACCAATAACAGGGTTAAAAAGGATAGGCTACTGCAGAAATTGGACAGAGCCATTTGCAACCAAGACTGGATTCCAAATTCCCTCATACCTCCACACATGTCCTAAATAGATCCACTTCAGACCACAATCCTCTCCTAATATCCATACAAGATACCACAGAACAGATACCAAGACCATTCAGATTTCAGTAGATGTGGCTCCACAGGCCAGAAATTCAACAGATAATAGCAGAGAACTGGAATCAGTCTAGTCCATACAAGGGCATGTATAACATGGTTTTTAAGATGAAGAGGCCGAAGATAAAGCTCAGATAATGGAACACTGAAACTTTTGGTAATGTGCATCAGAATCTGTTGGAGGCAGAAGAATAAGTCAGCAGTTTGGAGGAGCAATATCAGAATACCAACTCAGAAACTGACCTCATTAATCTGAACAGGGAGAGGGCTGTACTCATCAGATCACAGAAGGAAATAACAAGTTTCTGGAGGCAGAAGTCAAACCTCAGATGGTTGAAAGATGGGGATGCCAATACAAAATTCTTCCATAACTCTGTCAAGGAGAGGAGGGCAAAATCTAGAATAACCAAGATTAAGGCTGGCAGTGGAACTTGGCTCACTGACCCTACTTTGATCAAGGAAGAAGGTGTTAGGTTTTTTCAGGAGCTATTGAATGATAATCAACCTCACATAACTGGACAGTAACATGGAGCACTTTATGAAGGTCATCCCAGCAACTATTACAGAAGAGGATAATCAGAGGCTGTTAGCAGTGGTTGAAATGGAGGAACTTAAGACTCCAGTGTTTGATTTGAGTATAGATGCAGCCCCTGGATCAGATGGATTCTCAGGATATTTTTTTACACATAGTTGGGATACCATTAAGTTGGATATGCTGGAATCAGTAGTGGAATTTATGGAAGGCAAAGAGCTACCCAGAGCCATTACAAGCACCTGGTTGGCTTTGATACCTAAAAAGATGAACCCATCCACCTTTGCTGAATATAGACCCATAAGCCTCTCCAATTTCATCAATAAGGTCTATTCAAAGATCCTTATGGAGAGGCTTAAGCCATTAATGGGTAAAATCATATCTGTTGAACAGTCTGGCTTTATGGAAGGCAGAGATATTGCAGACAATGTCCTCCAGATGATGGAAATGACAAATTTGCTCAACAAAAACCCTAGATACCTTAATATATTGATCAAGCTTGATATGCAGAAGGCATTTGATAGGGTCTCCTGGGCTTTTTTGAACTCAGTCATGATTAAGTTTGGATTTCATGGGAAATTTGTAAAGCTTATCCTTCAGAATATCTCACAGGCCTGGTTCTCAGTGCTAATAAATGAAGCCAGCAGTGGCTTTTTCAGTTCAACCAGAGGGATAAAACAAGGGGATCCAATCTCACCATTCCTATACAACATTGTCACCGAAGCCTTTTCAAGGGGAATTAAGCATCTGTTTGCTAGCCAGTACTTAGAAAATTTCATCATGCCAAGAGGGGTTCATCCAATCTCCCACTTAATGTATGCCGATGATACTGTTATTTTCCTAAGAGCTAAAAAGAAGAATCTTACCAGAATGAAGGCTTTTTTGGAGGCTTATGAATCAGTGTCTGGTCAGAAGATTAATTTTTCCAAGTCTGAAATTTATGCACATCCAAAGCTCACCAGTCCAAAGCTCAGACTTGTCAGAAGAACCCTAGGCATGAGAATTGGGAAATTTCCTTTTACATATTTAGGGGCCCCTATGTTCAATGGGAGAAACAAGGCAATATACTACCAGGGAGTCATAGAGAGAGTGGAAGGTGCTGTGAAGAACTGGAAGAACCAATGGCTCACAAATGCTGGGACGATCACACTGATCAACTCAGTTTTGTTAGCCATCCCTACACATATACTGGCAGTCTTACACCTCCACAGATGGTAATCAAGAAAATGGAGAAGATAGCATCTCAGTTCTTTTGGGGGCACTCAGAACATGGGCAAAGAAAAAGTTGGAGGAAATGGAGCAGAATTGCCCTACGAACAGTGGAAAATGGCCAGGGAGTGAGATGCATCAGATCTACAGTCAAGGCCTTCTCTTGCAAGTTATGGTGGAAGCTTCAAAAAAATAAGACCATCTGGTCTAATTTCATGTGGTCTCTGCCAGAAACTTACAAAAAATTGCAGGCATGGAGAAGAGTATGTGACATAACACCTTTTGCAAATGAACAGTCAAGGATATTGTGTGGAAAGGGAGAGAGTTCATTCTGGGATGGAAATTGGTTGGGAATTGGAGCAATTTTCTACCACTGGCCTGAGCATATAAAAATACCATCTCCAAACTTGACAGTGAAGGAATTTTTTGCTCATAAACAGCAGTAAGTTAACAATATGGAGCCCCATTTGGCTACCAACATTTTCCTTCTTTGGCAGGGATCCCAGCTTCAATATACACATGATGACAGATTGGTGTGGAAACCAGGCTCAGATGGAAAATTCTCTATCAAATCAGCATATCAGCAGATTAGGCACAGAATGCCTCCAGACACTGTGATGGACAAGGTCTGGACATGTTATATCCCTAAAAAAATTTCTATCCTTATATGGAGAATCAAAAATAAAATCCAACCTTTTGATGATATTTTAATCAAGTTTGGGATCAATCTCACATCAAAATGCATGCTGTGCCTTAACTGTGATACCTTGGAGCATTATTTTAATAAATGTTCTGGAAATGAATTGGTGTGGAAAAATATTCATACTTTGCTTGCTATACAGATACCACCCTTTCATAGCATCAATCACAGATTTCATTACTATTTCTCAAATAAAGGCTTTTCAAAAATTCATTCCACAGTTATTAGGACCACTGTATGTGTGACCTTCTGGTTTTTGTGGAAAAGGAGAAATAAATATCTGTATGATGAAAAAACATTGACTGCAAGTTCTATCTGTGAGAGTATAATAAAAATGGTGTCTCAGATCTTTACCGTTCACCCTTTGAGTGGTAATCAGGAGAGGAATCATTTTTTGATTTTAGCTGGTTTGGTTCCTTTTATAAAAAAGAGGAGACCTAAACTGGTTAAAATCATTAAATGGTACCCTCCAGAATTTGGATACAAAATCATTGTTGATGCAGCTTTCAGACAAGGAAATGGTGGTATTGGAATTGTCATTAGAAACAGCAAGGGAGACACCATTCTGCTCAAAATGATCTACATCAGGTGCACCTCATCTATACAAGCTGAACTTCAGGCCATCTAAAAATGATATGAAGCAGGTATGGAACTATTGCTTAATGACTATGTGATAGAAACTGACTGCTTGCAAGCTCTTCATGGGATCACCAATCCTGAGACTTGTCTTTGGGAATGTTTTTCATGCTGTACTGAACTTAATGATCTATATAAACAGCATAAAACCATTCATACATGTAGAGAAGGAAATATGCCTGCTGATTTCCTTTCTAAGCTTAGTTTGTCCACAAATAGCTCTGAAACTTTTTCAATGCAAAATGCACCAACAGAGCTCAAAGGAATCTTAGCAATGGATTGTCTAGGCTTCCCATCTAATAGAACCAGTCAACTACTTTAGTATGGATACTGCTGGCTTTTGTTGTATTTCAGGAATGGGAGGCAGCATGGATCAGGAGCCAATCTGCACCAGGGCAATATGGATGCACAAAAATGGAGACATGGACACCAGAACATAGGTGTAAAGGCAATCTCAACAGCAGCAACCTGCTCATTTTAGTACAACATGGAAGATATAATTCCCATGGTTAATATAATTTTGATAGCTAGATTAGCATTTCTTTTGGCAATCTAGACTGATAATATGGATGTTCATTCTCAAATCAGTCTTTTGGTGGCAAAATTGTGCTTTGACCTTTGCTGGATCAATCACTAAACTGCTCCCTCAAGTTTTCTGATTTGAGAATGATACTTCATTTCAATAGTATCAGAATCATAGAATAGCCACCATAGGTTATTCTTTCTTGAGAAGTCCAGAGCAAGCTGCTCAGGCTTTTTTGTAAAACAACTCAACCAGAAATGGTCTTTATTTGGTTAGGGATGCCAATTAATTTCCCCTACCAATGGTGGTTTAATTTTTTTTTAAAAAATTCCCAGTCTCCCCTTGTTGCGAACTATGTATAAGGTTTCCCTTGTTAAACAAAATGTGACCCTGACCTCTCGGGATACCTCTTTAGGCAAGCTTTTTGTTCTTCCTGTGAACCGTGGGAAGTGGGATAAGGTAAAACTAACCTTTGATCGAACAAAGTATGAAGTTCCTCATTGGAACGGAGAGGTCAAAAATGAGATCTGGCATGAAGTTGAGTCCTCCCATAAACTTCTAAATATAGCTGAGGATTTGGTGAGAGATAAGATCAAACTTAGAGAGGGTAAGTTTGTATCAGGAGATCATCAGATGGGTTGGCAGTGGTCTATTGAGACATATAGCTGGTTGAATCAACTGTCTGGCCGGACTCTTCAAAATAGAAGCTACTTAAGGTTGACACATTTTGATCAGCCAAAAGGTGTTGATATTGACTGGTATGAAGTCCTCCTGTCTATGGAACAGGATCCGGTTGGTGCAGCTAGGGCGTTGCTGGCCATTAGAGCACTAGAAGAGAGAACTGTTCGAGATGAGATATCCGAGAAAGAAGTAGATATGGAAATCTCGGGTCTGATGATGGATGCTCGACGTGGGCGTCGGTTCAAAAGATTGGTTCAAGGACCTAAGGTGATTGAAGAGGCAAATTGCCCATTTGTTCCAGTGGCTATCCATCAGATGAGGAAGAGGATGAGGGTTCTACCCTAGTTCGATGTCCGAGAAAGAAGATACCTCAGGCTTCTGATTCTTCGAAAATGTTGTGTGGTAGGACCAAGAATGAATAGTCTCTAACTTCCATTGTAGTGTCTGATATTTTTAATATTCTCGCCTGTACCATTTTATTTTCTCCATTGCTGACTCCATTTTTTCTGCATGCAGTGGGTGCTACCAAGGACAGAAGAGCATCGAAGATGCTGGCTGAATTAGCATAGTCGAGAGGGCTGCCAGGCAGTAGTGATAAGAAGAGGGATTTTGAGACTTCTGGGGACCCTTCCAACAAGTCTTCAAAGAAACCAAGGCTCGAGCTCGGACCACTAGAAGAGTTTGAGAAATATGTGTCACCTTCTCCCTCCGAGGCACTGACCGAACTGATTCTAGGATGTCCTGGAATTAACCAGGTATGAGCAACTTGGCCTTTAATAGAATTGTAGGTATAGTTATTTGACCGTTCTTTATTTTCTTTCTCAGTCCTTCCATCATATGAAGCATATGTACGAGTCCCTCCGAACCTTATATGATGCTGTCAAGGGCGGGAATTTGTGCTAGAACTGATGAAGGAAGAGATGTCCAGGAGGTCGAGGGAGCCTTCTGATGTGGTAAAGCGCCTTTAGGATGAGGTGGCACAGGAAAGGGACAAGAGAGAGGCCTTGGAGGATGAGAACCGGGCTATCAAGAATGAGAAGAGGTTGGTGGATGAAGAGAAGCATGGCTTTGTTGGAAGCAGAGAGAGGTCGATATACTGATCCCATTTGTCAGAGGCGACTAGTCCGGCTGATAATGGATTTCTGCCTTAACTGCCCGGAGATGGAGGCCCATCGCCAACAATATGCCAATTTTTTACCATAAGTCCAAGCTTTCTGAGATGTGGATTCATCTTAAGGGATTTCTCAGCGAGGAGGTTCAGGGATGTTTGCCCTCTGCTTGTACTTGGCCGGAAGTACCGGAGAAACTGAAGAATTTCCGAGCAGAGTTCAGCCGAGTTGGGGGGTTTGAATCCTTGAAGAAGGCATTAACTAGTTTGGAATCCTTGAAGAAGGCATTAACTTTTGAAGAATTCCAGGATAAATTGGCCAGTCTGTATCCTGAGTTGACATACTTGGTGGAGAAGTCGGCTATGGAAGCATCCACTGAGAATTCTGAGACTTAGAAGGAGGAACCTAAGATTGTAATTCCTTGGAACCTTCTCTCCTTATTTAGGAATTACTCTTTTTACTCAGTCTTTTGATATCCATGTACTCTGAATAATATATTTCTTTCATAAATTTGATAGTTCCCTGTCTTCCTTTATGTCCAGTGTTGCGTAGCTGCTTGTGCTGAATTGTAGGTTCAGTATGAAGCTGGACTTCAAAAGAACAAAGAACTTGAGGAAGATTTGGGTGACTCCAAGGGCTATTTTAGCATCGTGCGGGAAGAATGTGAAAGTCTTCGCGGCGGGCTCAAGGAGGCTATGAAGAGAGCTGAGCTGAATCAGCAGTTGAGAGATCTTCAGCAGAGGTATAAGGATCTAGAAGATGCACATAGCAAGGCCTTGGCCGCCAATAAGGAGTATGACCAAGAATGGAGGAAAGTCAAGAGTGACTTAATGAAGGTCAAGGGTGAAAGTCACGAGAAGGACCTTTGTATTTCTACCCTCCGAGATGAAAATATCACCGTGAATCATAAGATTGCCTCCAGGATAGATGAGTTGAGGATGTGTCAGGCCGAGCTGAACGCTTGCAGGTTCCAAATAAATGAACTAGAAGCTCAAGGTGTGTTTGTCACACCTTCAGGATCTTCAAGGAGGGAGATAGGTGGACCTTCTTATGTCCCATATTCAGGACCGTTGATAAGGTCTCATGTCCAAGAGGGTAAATATCGAGGGATCCAATGTGGAAGGGGCAGAGAGTTGACACCTACTCCTAGAGCTCGTGGCTCAATTTACTCTCCTGCTCGACCTGTAATTATAGGAAATAGAAGGGGATCTCCTACGCCCTCTCAGCTGATGAGGGTGGCAGAAGAAAGTAATTTGGGCTGTGGCCTCCAAAGTGGTTGAGGTCGTGCCTCTACTTCTTCTCGTGATCGGGGTCGTACCCCTGTATTTAAAGACCTTCACGAGGTGTAAGAAGTTTTTTTTAGTGTAGTAACACTTTTTGATTTTGCCTTTATAAAGGTCTTTATACTGCAATCTTTGAGAAGATTGACTCTTAGGCTTATGAATAGCCTGAATAGATAGTGATGTGTACCTTAATAGGAGTATCACGTGGAGAGTCGAGTCCCAAACTTTGTGAGTTTGTATGACCCGTTTCATGTTGGTATTTGACCATATACTTTTTATAAGTATATTATTTTATTTTGGCCTAAGATGATTGTAGTTCGGACACGTAGTCTAAACAGCTCATATTAGATAAGCATCAATCATACACTTATAAGCGTATGGATCTTAGGCAGCAGTCTTTACTTATGCTTTATAAGGCATAGTGTCTCTTTGTATTTAGAGAGTATAAACTGCTTCAAAATAAAATAGAAGATATATGTTGAAAAGAATTTGTATTCTTCGAAATTAAGAGCTCGGCAAAATCATTAAAGACAACCCTGAGTTTGGGAGCTCGGGTATGAAAAGATAAAAAGATGAAAAGAAAAGAAGCTTGGCCCGTAGGCCTTATTGAAGTAGTTTCTCCTTATTTGGAGAAGATCTACTTGGTTTTAGCTCCGAGGTACCTGCGTAGGAAGGGCGCCATGATGACAGGGTCCAAGTGCTCTCCTTCGCGTGTTTGCAAGAGGTAGAATCCACCGGATTGTGCTGCAGAGATTTTGTATGGTCCTTGGCTCCAGCGCTCCTCCTAGCTTGTTAGTGCACCACGGGCCAACTAGCATTACCAGTTCCCCCACTTGGAAGGTTTGGTGGCGGCGTTTATGCCATAGCGCAGTCATCTCGTTGTAGGCCTCTTCTTCGAAATGGAACACCATAGGTTGTTCGAGACCAGGACCGGGGACCAGATCTCCTAGGAAAGTGTTGACGGCCGAGATGTTGCTTATTTTTCTGGCGTCACGGATGGCCGTGATCATGCAAGAACGCCCCACTCCTTGATCTCCTTTGATTGAAGCTACTCCTTGTGGTGATGGAAACTTCAGCATCATATGGTAGGGAGACCATACGGCTTTAGCTTGGCACATCCAAGGTCTACCAAGGATAATATTGAAAGGTGTGACGGTGTCGACTACCACGAATGTGCAATATAGGGTCAAGCTCTTCACTCCATCTGCTACTGTGACTGGGAGAGTGATTTCCCCGAGAGGTATTACTGGATTTTCTGTGAACCCCGAGATCGGACCCGTAGGTTTGAGGTCATCTTTGGTAAATCCCAGTTTCTGGAAGCAGTCTTGGAACATTACTTCTACTCCACTCCCGTCGTCTATGAAGATTCTTTTTACCAGAGAATCTTGTACGGTTGCTGAGATGATGAGAGGATCAGAGTGAGACGTCTGATTTGGTACGGCATCCGCGTCCGAGAAAGTAATGGTTTCCTCGGGGCCAAGCCTCTTGTTGACTGGCTTGGCATGTGGTATGGCCTGCACACTATCCTTCAGCTTAGTCAAGGAAATTGCTTCTCCGGTATAGCCATTGATGCCGTTGATGACCCGGTTGGTTCCATTTGGCGGTGGTAGAGGAGGATCTTGAGGATTGTTGCCTCCGCCGCCCTGGTTGTTATTGTTATTGTTGCGGGAGCCATCCTTCTTCTTATGCTAGGGTTTTTCCCCATATCTCTTCTAGGTACCCTGATTGTCACCGGCTATCGAAGGTGCAATTTGTTGCATGATTCCTTGACGAATTAGCTTCTCGATCTCATTCTTGAGCTGATAACACTCCTCAGTGTCATGCCCCCGATCTCGGTGATATTGGCAAAATTCCGGGGACCGTTGGCGCTCGGCGGACTCCTTCATGGCAGGTGGGTCCCTTAAAAGGTGCCTGTGAATGGATAAAATCTCAGTCCGAGATCTAGCCAGAGGAGTATATGACTCGAAGGTAGGTTTGGAGGCGCTTTCCGTCTTCTCGACCTTCGGCATCTTCATTCTGGGCTCTTTTTTGTCCAGATGGGAGTCTGGTGGCCTCTTGCCCGTTACAGCGTTTGTTTTGCTAGCATACTTCTCCATGATGGCCTGGAGATGCTGAATGGTTGTTGGATTCTTTGTTGCCAGCTTCATCCTCCGAGTGTCATCATCTACACTCATTCGATACATATTGATCAGGAGGCGTTCATCTCGATCATAGCACTCAGTAGCTAGATCCATGTATTTGTGATAGTGTTCTATCACAGTCTGTCCTTCAAGGCGGGCCACATATCCCAAGTCTCCGAGGGACTTGGTAAACTTCTTCTTCTGTAAAAAAGCGTGGAGAAGGAACTCAGCGAAATCCCAGTAATCGAACAAACTTTCTGGTTTGGTCTGAGTAAACCATGTTTGGGCTTTCCCTCGAAGGTAACTGGGGACGATCTTGCATATTTCCAACTCGTGGAAATTCCTGGATTCCAGAGTCTTAAAAAAGACCGAGAGAAATTCTCTAGGATCGCTAGTGCCATCGTATGTGGGTAAGTGCTATGGGACCTTCTTATGGTTATCGAAGGGAAGGTTCACAATATGCCGCGAGAAGGAGAACGAGCAGACTGTCCTCTGGGTCTGAGGATACGTGTGATTTCTTGATCGACTTCGTATTTACCTCGAGTAGGGTAGATTCTTTCTTGAGTGAAGGGCCGATCGGCACTGTTTTGCCATTCGCTTCGCGCTCGTTCCCTTTTTTCGCGCCTGAGCTCTTCTTCAACATTTTTGATGCGCATCTTCTGCGCCTTCATTCTGGTAGTTAGTTGGATTTGGAGGTGGTGGCAGATTGATCTAAGGATTATAAGGCAGTAGACCCCTAGATAAATTATCTAGGAGTCTCCGCTGTTGAGTGGAATCAGCAGGTGGTGTTGTTTGAGCTCCTGAGATAGATACTCGATTGGGGGCCTCATGCGTCTGTGCACAGAGTTGTTGGCTTGAGTTTATCAGAGATGCAACGAAATCAGGATATTGGGAATGTAAGTCCCTTATTAGTGCTCGGCATCTTCAGGGATCGTTCTCGGAGGGGTGTCCGAGTCAAGGTTGATATAGGGTGGCTCAGAGCTTGGCGGGTTATGACCTACAGTTTGGTTTAAGGTTTCCCTAAGACGTCTTTGTCTTTCCTCCTCCTGCCGTCTTTCTGCGTGGATTTGTCTATCCCTTTGTGCCTGTTCTGCTACAGTAAAGATCGAATCTGATCCGCTATATCCAATCCCATTCTCTCGGTCGAGGCCGTCTGAGTTGTTGACTTGTTCGCTGTAGTTCATGTCAGTCTGGATCGAGACTCTCTGTCCTGATATCGGTGCTTCAGATCCAACAGGATTCGATCCAGAAGGTGGCACTCCTGATGCAGAAGGATTTGGACTGGAGGGGGGGTGTTCCGAATACGACAGGATTTGGACCGAAGGAGTATGGAACGTTGGAGTTTCCTACCGGGCGTGCCAAGGTTCGGCGACGTCGTCAATGAGTGTGAGATGTCCCACCGGGCGTGCCAAATTGATGTATGCCGGACACCAACACTTCGACGACGAACCAGGCTCTCGAACTGATCTGCAAAACAGAGGCCCCGGGTGTCCTTGTAGTAGACACTCCGACGCTCAAGTCAGTATATTTGCTTAAGGCGTAAAAAGTATAGAGTATGAGATTAGATGGAGAGGTCTACCAAACCTTTAGGGTATTTATATGGCTACAATCCGTAGATCACCAAGATATGTATCTATGGTATGAATACAACTCTTATGGGAATAGTAGTTGTATTACGATGTATAATAGAAGTATATTTCGGACATGGTTGTGTTACCATGTTTAGGATAGCTGTATTACCATCTTTGAGAGGATGTATATTCCTTGTAGAACATTCATAATATACGCATTCCTTATAAGGATTAGGATTGATGGACCTGTGGATCCACCACTACTACAATCACATTCATTTAAGGCGCAAGTTTAAGGCGTTTGGGGCGGGTTCAAAATCTTCCGCCTTACTACTTACTTGCGAATTCGCAAGCCACACTCGCTAGGTTTTAAAAACACGTTTAAAGGCGGAAATGACCGTTTAAAAGGCGGTAGTCGTATGTGACGTTAAAAATGAAGAGTTAAGGCGGAAATGTCATTTCCGCCTTAAAAACCTGTTAGTTGTTGCGAGTTCGCAACAAGTAAGTTAGGTCAGTCGTAATAGTTACGAGCTCGCATGTAATGAACGCTTAGGGTTATTTTAGCAAGCTAGGATCTAGCGAACTCGTAGATGAGAAAGTAAATAAACTCATTTTGGTCACGAGCTCGCATGCATGCTCGCTGATGTTGTTGCGAACTCGCCACTAATATCATGGAAGAATTTGTTTATGAAACGAGTTCGTCACCCATAAGTAAAGTGTTGACATATGTGTAGCGAACTCGCTAGTCAAATGAGTAGGTATGCGTGAATACTTGCGAGTTCGCAAGAGTGAAGACTATTTAATAAAACAGCAGCTCCTAGCGGATTTGTAAACAACAAATTAGACATTTGAAAGGTTGTATGTATCATTTTTCCCTTGGCTTACCATAAGATTGATCAGGTAACCTCTTTTTTTTGGAATTCCGATCGTTTGCAAGGTGGTGGGTAAGCTATTTTCCGCCTTACCATGTGGTTGTTTGTTTGTTGTTGTTGTGTTCTTAAAAAGTTGTTTTTTTTGTGATGATTTTGTGATAGTTTCATGTTGATTGTAGGTTTGTGAGTGATATACCACTGTGGGCTAGCTTTTTTGTTCAACGATTTCTAAGTTGATTAGAGTTTGCGCCGTGTCGTGCATTATGGATCGTGAATCCATCATGAATAAGAATGCTCGGTTGTCGAAAGAATATCTAGATTTTGTTGAAGAATTCTTAAGAGTTGGGTTGCGACATTGTAAGCTGAGGAGCATAGGTGGTGTTAGATGTCCATGTAGGGATTGTAGGAATAACGCTATATATGAAGATATTCTTGTTGTGCGTGAACATTTAATCTGTAGAGGATTTGACAAATCATACACTGAATGGGTATGGCATGGTGAGGGCAATTATGGGAGTGAGAACATGGAGGTGAATGAGGGAAACGAAGAGGAAATGCTAAAGTATAACGATCAATTGTCGGATATGTGCGACGATGTTGTAATGGAACTTGTGGGAAAAAAAAGTATGCTAGAGGCTATGTATGCTGATAAAGCGACAAAGTTATATGTTGGCTCAAGCCATTCAAGGTTGGGTGCAACATTGTTGTTGATGAACCTTAAGGCTAGGCATGGGATTTCAGATAAAGGAATGACTGAGTTGTTGGAGTTAGTTAGAGAGTTGCTTCCTCAGGACAACTTGTGTCCAGATCGGGTTTATACTGCTAGGAAAATCTTATGCCCCATGGGAATGGAGTTTACCAAGATCCATGCTTGCCCGAATGATTGTATGTTGTATAGAGGGGAAGATGATTCTTTGAGGGATAATTGCAAGGTGTGCGGTGAGTCAAGGTGGAAAAAAAAGGATGGTAGAGTTGAGGTATGTGGGGAAACAGTGACAACATCGACAAAGCAAAGTCCTGCTAAGGTAATGTGGTACATGCCTCTTAGACCACGATTGGCGCGCTTGTTTGCAAATGCAAGGATGCGAAACTATTAACATGGCATGCCGATCGAGTTCGAGAGGGAGATGATATTATTTCTCACGCTTCAGATGGTGATCAGTGGAAGAAGATGGATGCTAGGTACCCTGAGTTTGCTAATGAACCTAGACATGTGAGACTCGGACTATCCACGGATGGCATGAACCCTTTTGGTAACATGTCTAGTACCCATAGTTCATGGCCTGTTATGCTTGTTATTTATAATGTCCCTTCTTGGTTGATGATGAAGCGAAAATGTGTGTTTTTAAACACTATGATCTCAGGCCCTAAGCAACCTGGCAACGACATTGATGTTTATCTAGCACCTCTTGTTGAAGAGATCATCTTTATTTGTGATAGATATGGTGATTCCCGATGGTAGTCGTGGGGATGCTGAGTTCAAACTTAAAGCAATGCTTATGTGGAGCATTAATGATTTTCCGGCGCTTGGAAATCTCGGAGGGTGCTCGGTGAAAGGACATTTTGCATGCCCGCTATTTGAGAGTAATACTAGTCATTGTCAGTTAAAGCATGGAGGAAAGCCTGTTTATTTGGGTCATCAACATTTTTTGCCTGCTAGTCATCCATGGAGGCGTGCTAAGAAGTGGTTTAACGGTGAGGAAGAAAACGGTGCAGCCCCTGTCCCACTCTCGGGTTCAGAAATTTTTGGCAAGGTGTCTGGGATAGAATATGTTTTAGGCAAGGGTCATAAGAAGAGTAAACAACCTTCCATTTGGAAAAAGTTCTCTATATTCTTCAAACTTCGTTACTGGGAGCATTTGGATGTACGGCACTGTCTGGATGTGATGCATATAGAGAAGAATGTATGTGAGGCTTTGGTGGGGACGTTGTTGAATACTCTCGGGAAAAGTAAGGATGGATTGAAATCGAGGAAAGATTTAGTGAATCTTGGCATTAGGACATCCCTTGCCCCCGTGCAAGAAGAAGTAGGTAAAACGTACCTACCACCTGCTTGTTATTCATTATCATCTGAAGAGAAGGAAAGTTTTTGTGCAACTCTGAAGTCAGTGAAAGTTCCTTCTAATTACGGTTCAAACATCAGTAGTTGTGTATCGACTGCTGAATTGAAATTGGTTGGAATGAAATCGCACGACTGTCACAATTTGATGCAGGATTTGAATGTCATCACTCTCCGTGGATGCTTGCCTACACACGTTCGGAAGGCGGTTGCAAGGCTATGCTTTTTTTTAAGCAGATATGTCGCAAGAAGGTTAGTCGGTGTAAATTGGATGAGTTGCAAACGATGGTGGTAGAAGTGTTGTGCAGGCTTGAGATGTATTCCCCCCCCTCATTTTTCGACATCATGATTCATGTGATAGTCCATCTTGTAAGGGAGGTCAAGTTATGTGGTCCCGTGTACCTAAGATGGATGTATCCATTTGAGAGGTACATGAGTACTTTCAAACATTTTGTCAAGAATCGATATCATCCAGATGCAAGTATTGTACAGCGGTACGTGGCCGAAGAGGTGATCGAATTCTGCACCAACTACTTACAGGATGTACCAACAATAGGGCTACCAATTGCTAGGCACGATGGGAGAGCTGATGGTGTTGGACTACGGCATAGGTCAAAGTTCAACCCTTTCTCAGATGAGATATCTAAAGCCCATCTGTATATCCTACGCAACCATTCTGCTGTGAGTCCTTATGTCGAAGTTCACCTAGCAGAGATTATGGCTGCGCATCCCGGTTTGTTAGGACCCCGGGCTTTTGAATTACATTGTAAAGATTTCACTAGTTGGTTGAAAATTCATGTGCAAAATGGGGATGAGCATCCAAAAGTCGTCAAATGGTTGGCTAAGAGACCACTGGGCACAGTTATGTCGTTTAGTGGGTATGATATAAATGGCTACACATTTGGTACAAAGTGGAGCGATGATAGATCGGCGACACAAAATAGTGGTGTATCAGTACCCGGAGAGGGTGGTTTGCATGGGGAAAATGCTTTTTTTGGTACAATCACTGACATATGGGAAATGGATTTTGTCCACGTAAAAATAGCACTGTTTAAATGCCTGTGGGTTGATCAAGCAGAAGGTACGCGTCTGGAGGAGTTGGGGATGATTCTAGTGAACAGAGACATTCAAGGCTCAACTGAAGATCCTTTCATAATGGCCGCACAAGCTCATCAAGTGTATCATGTTAAAGATCAAGTATATTGTTACTGGGAGGTCGTGGTAGATGGAAAAAAAATGTTTTTTTATGGTGATGGTTTGTTTGACGATGACTGCAACATTTCTAGTGAGAACATTCCATTGTCGATTTATGAGACATTGGAAGACGATGATGACATAGTTGCCCGAATTATCTGTCGGATGGACCACGATGAAGGAATGTGGATTAACCCCGCAGGAAAAACTACTGAAAGGAAGAGGAAGCAATCAAAGAAGCATAAGAAGGCGACTATGAAGAAGAAGAATAAGAAGAAGAAGAATAAGAAGTTAGTAACTGACGAAGAAGAAGAAGATGAAGAAGAGGAGGAGGAAAAAGATGAGGAGGTCTAATAAGCGTATACAATACATTTGTAGTTTTTCTATTTTGTATGGTGTGTAAAAAAAATAAAATTGATTGGATATATGGTGCGTTTTGGCTAATATAAATTGTTTGGATTCACATGATTACCATAAATTTAGGTAACTGTGCAGGCGTGTTGCAACATCGCAACTTTGCACGCAGATGCAGACGAGGAAGGTTACGAACTCGCAAGGTAGCATTACACGCAGCGATATCGTGAGAAGAGATTCAAATTTCGCCTGCTAAGCTCTGTCACTCTGTTCTAGGTACCTGCGAGCTCGCCAGATCCATGCTAGGGTCTTGAGAGATCGCCAGTTTCCATCATTGAATTTTCAAAATTATAGTTTGGAAGCTTGCGATTTCGTTACCTGACTCGCTTAGTTCTTGCGAATTCGTTAACTAACTCGCTTAGTGTCATTTTGCAATATTCAGCTTCAAATTTCATAATTATTGGTTACAGTGGACAACAAAGTAATGTTAAAATACTGTTGAATATATGAGGGAGATGTATAGAGTAATTTTTGAAAACAATAAATTCGATTTAAATCCAACAAAAACTTCAAAAGAAGGAAACAAATTGTAGCGCACAACGTACAAGTGAACTTAGCATCCAATGTGATATACAAAAAAACAGAAAACACTAATCTATCCTTCAGTAGGTGGTGTTGGAGACGGAACAGTCTTCTTGGCCTTCTTACTCGCTTGTGCCCTTTCAATTCCACGTATCACCTTTTTGGTACACCAGCATTCCTGATTAATATGCGCGATTTTTTCTCTCATAAGGTCGACTGTGTCCTCTAGGCCTCAGTAGTATGCTTCTGGTTGGAGCTCTGATCAAACATTGGAAGCAAATGTTACTTACATACAAGATCTTACAATACAATAGCATATTGGAAGACATAATTAGAATGCATCATGACTAAATTAGTGTACGTTCAACTTGATTTCTGACCTCTCCCTCGTCGAGCACCAACGGCTTTTTGGTTGAATCTTCCACCGCCTGCCAAGAACCATCCACCAGCTCACATTTACCTTTCCTCTGAAAGTATTCCATAGTGTAAAACATACACTCTTGAGCCTTTGCGGACAATTTCATCTTCGGGAAAGTGGTTGTGAGATACATGGTAATGAAGTTACCATATGGAAGCTTAGTCATAGGGCGTCGATTCTCAACTACACTTTGTCTCATATGCTCAAATATGACATAGCCCGGGTTCAACCTTAGCTCCTCCAACACACAATAAAACATGACAATTGTTGTGTAGTTAAGCTCGGTTATCCACCCGCCTTTCGGCACAACTGATCTAGCTATCATTTCGTACAAGATCCTTTGGTGACAAGTCAACTTCTCAAGTTTGTATTCCCTCGGCTTACCGAGAGGACCCTTAGTTGAAACCTAAGTTTTGTAGGTAAGCTTCGTCAAATCCACCACTTTCAGGCCACTTTTCTCTACAATAAAAACCTTCCGGGGGAGGGTTACTGTAATCCTCTTCTACAACATACGACACGCCTAAAGCCTTGTTAAAAAACTCTTCTCCTATCTCAAAATCCTTCTTGTTTACCCTAGTAAACCAACGCCCTGTTTCCTTCTCCTCCTCAATAAGCTGATGGAAATTGGCATAAAACTGACAGGTTTCTTCCTTATGAGAGGGATAGTTCAGTCCTAATAAATCATGCAAGTCATAATCTCTAAAGGTTTGTAGCACATTAGTCAACCCTAGTTGCTTAATCTGATCGAAATCTAACACATAGCAATCTAGCAGCGTAGCATGCTTCATTAGGTCAGAATACGCATCAGAAGCAAGTAAACTTACAAACTTTTGCTTGTCATAAGCAGTTGAGGAAGCCGGTGCTTGATTGGTGGAAGACGATGCTACCTCTCTGCGACTGGAACCAAATGGATTTGGGGCTTGGTGCTTTGTTCTTGCCATGGCTGATAGGAATCACTGGGAAATTTGGGCTTGGTTAGATTTGGGGGTTTTTCCTTGATTTGAAATTGGGGATCGCGTTAGGAATAGAACTGCACAGATTTTTTACTTTTATACTACAACATGCTTGCGATATCGCCACACTGCTCGTCTACTGTCAAAACGTTGTCGTTTTAATCTAATTTTTCAATTATATTTTGTGGTAAATGTTTCCGAAATCGCCACTGTAATCTCAAGAGCTAGCGAGCTCGCTAGTTACCCGTCAACTCAGCTCTGTTGGTTGAATATTAACCGTAGCGAGCTCGCCACTTATATCTCACACTTTAAGCGAGCTCGCTAGTTACACGTCAACTCAGCTCTGGTGGTTTAATATTAAATGTAGCGAGCTCGCCACTTATATCTCAAACTTCAAGCGAGATCGCTAGTTACACGTCAACCTAAGCTCTGTTGGATGAATATTAACTGTAGCGATTTCACTACTTGCGAACTCGCAACCCTGCTCGCTTGAAGTTTTCCCACATCGCCAAATCAAGAGTCAGTTTTTCAGTATATATTGCTCAAGTTTTCTAAATGGTTCGATAAGTCGCCGACCCGCGCAAACTGAACATGAAACACACACATTGATATGCAGGCCAAGTAGGCCCAATCTATACTATATACAGCACTATACTACCACCTACAGCCCATCAATGACTAAGGCCCAACCCCTAAATTTTTTTGGTGGTTATACACACTAGCGAGTTCGCCACTAGCTCGCACATGGAAGGTCAGCTCTGGTGGTTTAATATTAAATGTAGCGAGCTCGCCACTTATATCTCAAACTTCAAGCGAGCTCGCTAGTTACACGTCAACCTAAGCTCTGTAGTATTCCATATTAGCTTGTAACTTTGCGAGATCGTGAGTATTTAGAGCCTCTTCGTCAGCTTACTAGTGAGCTCGCAAGTGAGACTCTTGTTAGGCTCTGTTGAAGATTTCAAGTTACTTACGAGCTCGTCAGTTTCTAGACGAGATTGTAGCGATATCGCAAGTATAACTCATATTTGGTAAATTTGAATAGTGCGAGTAAGTTACGAGCTCGTCAGTGGTTGGCGAGACACTAGCGAATACGCAAGTCTAACTGATGTTAGGCTCTGTTGAAGATTTCAAGTCACTAGCGAGATCGTCAGTTATTGTCGCCAGTTCTTGCGATCTCGCAACTCGGTAATCTAGGTACAAAAAAAAACTTGAGCAAAATTTGATGGCATATTTCAACAAAAACAGATGCCTAACTAGGATCATCTCATTCATAATTCTTCATCAAATACTACCACAACTGTTACTGATCAAATTGTACTTAAAAAAAGGCCATATTTTGGCCAATGTTTTATCACAACAGAAACTAAACTAAATCACAATCCCTTAACTAGAAGATCATGTAGTTCTTCACTAGTCATGTTCTGCGAAGCATCGGTGTTAGGTTGCGGTTTGGCAATGTCTTGAGTCCCTTCGACTTGATTGGTGGCACTTGTGCCAGCATCTTCTTGAGCTGTCGATTTCATCCCCAACGTCGCCTCCTCTACTATTCTTGCCTCTTTCCTCTGCATCTCAGCCTTCTCCGCTGCGTCTTCGCCATCTGACAGGTCATCCTCTTCATCATCGTCATCGTCACTATCATCAACCTCATCATCCTTTTCTCGCCCCGCCACCTTTCCATCAGAGCCATCTGTGGCCTTGCTTTTCCCTTTATCCTCGCTACCCCCTGGCGCGCTCACCTCATCACACAGCTGTTGTAAAAAATCTGGGATGTCTTCAGAATCGCTAAACTCGCAGTCGATGGCTCCGCTTTCAAGAAGTCGATTGAGTGCGTCGTTGTTCGCCCGTGAACGTTGCTGCGCTACTTCAATCTCATTGGCCAGCTTGCCAATTTTGACTATCAACCGACCACGAGCTTCAAACACTGCGTCTGCAATTAATAAAACATAGAATCAGTTATGAATGGACTTATGCAACTGTTTTTAAAACGAGCTAAAATGTTTATTACCTGATACACCACCCCTAACTCTTCTCGCTGCCGCTTCAGCTTCCTTCTTCTTCCCGTACTTCCCATCCGCCTTCAATTCCAGCCTTTTATTACGCAACCAATCATTGTGGTAATAAACAATCTGCATTGGCCTACCCCTTGGGAAGATACCGGTTTTTCTGATCAAGGCAGTTACCAAACCCCCATACGGAATTGCAGCTTTCTTATGCCTTGCCATCTTCATCATGTGGCTAAGGATCGTGAAGCCGGGATTGATCTTTATCTTCTCCACGATATAGTAAAACAGCGTCAAAGAAGCAATCGATGGCTCACAGGCATGGCCTAGAGTAGGCAGCACATTCCCACATATCATTTCAAAGACTAACCGAGCCTCCTCGCTTAGTCTATACACTGGGTATGCCCTAGCTCTACCCGCTCTATTCGAGGTCCTTTTAAACCACTTTTGAGCCATCTCTACTACATTCAGTGGCTGTCTAGGGCTAGTGGCTGGAAAACGCTGTTCATAGTAAACCTCGTATGGGCCATCGGGCTTGGTAGGTCTAAGATCTTCACTGCTCTTGTAGGGGCATTTCAACACACTATTTATCATGAATTTATCAACCTTAAACTTAACCCCTCTAACTATAGTGGTTATTTCATCGACCCCTTCCTCTAACCCTAAATTAGCATAAAATTGCAAGAATTCCTCATAGTAGATGGGGTCGGGAAGCTGTAAAAGGTGATCTAGGTTTTGTTCCCTAAAATAGTCTAGTACATAATCAAACTTCATAGCAGGCACAGTGGTACTATCAAACACCTTATTGTGAATTACAGAACGAGACCGTAAGCAGGCATACCTAGCTCTTGCTTTGTCATTGAAGAACTGTGGCTCGTCGTTGGCATTTTCCACCTCCTCGCCCCCCTGTCCCGGCTGATTTCCGGCGGTCACCTCTTCCTCTGGTCGGCGGGCACTTGCTCCTCCTCGGTTTTCACCTCTGGATGGCGGCTCGACCTATTCCTCACCGTCCACTCGCTTCCTCTTGGATCCGGCACCGGCCTGGCCTCTCCCACTCCCCTGCGAACGGCCTAATCCTCTGGTTTTGGGCGGCATTGCTAGATCTCCGGTGAAATCGCAGAGGGCTCGACTAGGGTTTTTAATTTGGGGAAAAATAATTTTGCCCGACCTTTAATTTTTTTGATATACTTCACATGCTTGCGAATTCGCCAGTTGACTCGCTTGGTTGTTAAAATTAATTTCCAGTTCTTGCGAACTCGCACCATGCTCGCTTATTTTTATATACTTCACATACTTGCGAATTTGCCAGTTTACTCGCTTGGTTGTAAAATTAATTTCACTACTTGCGAACTCGCAACTCTGCTCGCTTGAAATTTTCCCACATCGCCAAATCAAGAGTCAGTTTTTCAGTATATATTTCTCAAGTTTTCTGAATGGTTCGATAAGTCGCCGACCCGCGCAAACTGAACATGAAACACACACATTGATATGCAAGCCAAGTAGGCCCAATCTATACTATATACAACACTATACTACCACCTACAGCCCATCAATGACTAAGGCCCAACCCCCAATTTTTTTGGTGGTTATACACACTAGCGAGTTCGCCACTTGCTCGCACATGGAGGGTCAGTAATTTGGGTTTAGGGTTTTTGGGTTTAAATCTAGCGAGCTTGCAAGGCACTCGCCAGTTCATTTGTGGGCTTAGGGTTTAGGGTTTATACTACCAACCTTGACACTAACGAACTCGCAAGCACTCAGGTTCATGTATAAATTTTCTATCTCAAATCATTTTTGTTAATTGTACATATTTTAAATTATTTGTAACATAAACATTTATGAAATAGTTTATTGTTTACTTTAATTTAATATAATTTTGCCCATGAAACTTGAGTTGTGGAAGTGAAAAACATATATGTTTGTAAAATCATTTCATCTTATGTCACAGGTGCGATTTAATAGCCAAAGTTACGTTCAAAAGTTGTCGAACTTGTTATGTTTTTACTTTCGATGGTTACCATAATATATTTCTATTGATTATCAAGTTCATCAACCTAATTACATTAATGTTGTCACAACCAGCTAGTACCTGGCAAGCTATTTCATAACAACTTTTGAATGTACGATGAACATTTGGGACTTTAGAGTACGATATGCTTTTCAATAGTCATACATATATACACTTGCAATTAATCGAATGATTACTCCATGACATAGTCGCAAGTAAATACCTTATTCCACACTTATATTCACATTAATGTTGTCACAATCAGCTAGTACCTGGCAAGCTATTTCATAACAACTTTTGAATAAACGATGAACATTTGGGAGTTCAGAGTACGATATGCTTTTCAATAGTCATACATATATACACCTGCAAATAATAGATTGATAACTGCATGCCATAGTCGCAAATAATTAAATACCTTATGTCACACTTATTTATAATGAAACTAATTTATTAACCTCCACTTCAATATTACGCTAAAGTCACCAACTTTATACCTTCTTACACGTGGTAATTAACTAGTGTATTATCAAACATACTCGCAACACCGAAATATATTTGATATACACCTTATTCCGCGTTAATTACCATAACGAAATTAAATAACTTCGATGTCATTTTTACGTTCAAGTGACCACTTTCATACCTTCTTAAACGTGGTAATTAACAAGTGTATTATCAAACTGAATGGCAGATGATTGAGAAAATTACATCATGCATCCACAGTTGCGAGTTCGCAAGGGTCCAAATTTATGAACTGGACTTCTTGCGATTTCGCAAGTCACAATGGTGAAGGTATTGAATGCATGAGTTTCATTACTAGCGAAATCGCATGGTGCTCGAAACCCAAAGCGTATAACTAGCGAATTCGCAACCAGGCCCGCCTCTGGTCGTCAACAGCATAATTCCAAGCCAAGAAGACCACAAACTTGGCATCTTATCACTTTTCATGGTCGAATCTTTCTTCCAAATCTCTTCTCTTTTCACATATTCTCTACTCTTTCCACATCAATCTTCCATCAAATCTACACAAACCCTTCCATAAATTGTAAGCAATTTGCTAAGGTTTTCAATTACTTCTCCACTATTTGTTTCTCTACCCATATGCTTGTCTTTATGATTTTGTACTTGTTGTTTTGGAATTTGGTAGCACAATTTATGTGGGTAGGAGAAGGACAAACAAGGTAGACCCATCCTCAACACTACAATCAATTCTACATCTACCTATTTGATAATTGCAAAGGTATGGGTTTTTAGTTGATTACACTTATTTTGTGAGTTTTAAGGGTCATTAGGGTTTATATATTCGTTGGAGTGTTAAACTTATGATTCATCATTAATTAATCACCACCAGGTCCATTTAAATTGTTACATTTTATTTGTTTTAGGTACTTGTGTCTAGGTAAACAAAATTATACTTAACTTGTGTGTAAATGCATATTCATGACCATGTTTGTAGGCATTCATTAATTGGGGAATGTGGACAATATAAATGTTTTGTCATTTCCACTAACAAATTGGTCTCTAAACGTAGGAAAGGACAATGAGTGAACCAACAAACTCGACTTCTTCCAACTCATCTAGTGGTGGAGAAAATGTTGTTCGCGATTCGCGACGACGTAAAACAAGGAAGCTTAGTCGCGCTTCAAAAGAAGAACAAATGAGGACCCATTGTCGCGAGATAGAGACACGAATCGACAATAAAATTCTAACACATGTCAAATTTAATGACATCGGTGTAGCTATTGCGCCCTACGATGATGCCCAGAGGTGGTCTAGTTGGTGTGGGAAAATAGGTAGGACTCATGTGCCGCTAGACACTACGGATTGGAGGCTTCTAGACCCCGCTATTAAAAGGGGTGTGTGGAAGGAATGCAAGGTGAAGTTCACTTTTTTATTTTTTTCCATTTAGTAATACCTTATTAATAGGACTTACCATCTATACTATATCAATGTTAGCGACCCTTTGTGATCGAAGCCAAATCGTAAGATCAAGTGAAGAAGAAGGCATTACAAATTGCATCAAAGTCGCATCGCGAGCATAAATATACTCTTGCCAAGGAGTACATAAACCCAAAGGGCATAAGGTTTGGTCAACATCCTAAGGATCGTTACAATCACATTGTCCCACTCACTTGGGAGATATTCAAGGCATGATGGCTAGAAAATTATTTAAAGGTTAGTACTAACATTCAATTTGCTTAATTTATATTTTTTCCTATACACCTTTAATTGTTCCCTAAATTAGTTTATCCTTACTAACCAATAAAATTCATAAAGGGTGTGGGTGATGATAAGCGTAAAGAAGCTGCTGCTAATAATATGCCCTACACCGGTGGACGGTGTGGATATTTGGGTGTGGGGAAGAAGGCATCTAAAAACAAATACGATAAAGAGGTTAAGGAACTAGTAGATGGTGGCACCCCCCTAGAAGAGGCAAAAAACCAAGTCGCTGCCGAAGACCCAACACAATATACTCGAGAACAGTTATTCGTGCTTGGTAGAATTAAGGCCGACGGAAAATTCTCAAGCGACGAGGCAAAGAGAATTGCCGGACGAGTGGTACGTGTTATATAAGTTTACATACTTCTCAAAACTATTAATGTTACTAAAATTAAAATAGAACGTCATAGTGTATTTAAAATACGACAACCAATTTTTTTGATTATTATTGTGAGTCGGATGAGGTAGGGCTTGAAGTTGAACAAGGTTTATTCATCCCGGTGGGAAAACATGATGTCTTGCATAGAGCACTAGGTAAGGATGAACATCCTGGAAGAGCAAAGGGGATAGGTGGATATGCGACCCAAATTGAAGCTTTTGGGATCAAACGTAGTAGCAAAAATCCTAAACCCTCTAAACTCCAAGTAGCCTTAAGCCAAGCTAAATAATCCGAGCAAGATGTCAAGAATTTGAAAGCCATCTTAGCCAATGTTTGTGCTTCTGTGAATTATCCTATTCCCGATGATTTGTGTCTAACAAATCAAGGTAATGGACCATCATCTAGAGGCTCCCATCCATCCCTGCCCCAAGCTGAGGTTGACCAACCAAATCCTCCATTCGACCACATCGACATATGCACGCCATTGGCTCCTAGCCAACCTCAAGTTGATATACAACTTCCGCAAGTTGATATACAACTTCCCAAACCAACCACAAAGGTTAGGTTATCACCCTAGTCTAAGCCTTACATTCAAATTAATTACGCTTAATCATCTACTCCTTTTTGAAAATACTATGATAACAAACTAATTTTTTTTTCTTGAATGTAGATTTCCCATTCTTGCAAGTTGTACGTTGTTAGAGGTAATAATTCTCAACCAATACACGTTGCTAATGGGAATTCCTATCCTCATATGACTTTGCATCACAAATCAAAAGTCCCTAAGGGTTTCGTAAGGGTATCCATAGTTGAGGTGTATGTAGAAGATGCCTTGTTGCCGGTGACTGAGGATGATGAATGCACAACAGTTGGTCTAGGTTTGGGATTTTTTTTCGTATGGCCCGCGTGGTTGGTTGTAGATGCTAATTCAACATGCATCCCCAAGAACACAAAGCAACCAACAGAGATTGCCGACCTTAATTTCCCAATCCCTAAGATTCCTCTCTCTAATGAGTGTGTGGGTTTCATGAAAGCTCTCCCGGGTTTTGTTCGCACACTATTTGACATGCTAGGTCATCATAGCCGTGAATCTGTGTACTATTTTGTAGCCAATTCCAAGGTTTTTGGCGAGGCAAAGGAAGTGGTTGTTCCTTGGGAAGATTTTTCCCTATTTTGGCACAAACAAACCCTTCCCGATACTATTCTAATCCTACATCAAATGTAAGTGTTATTGTTTAACCTAGTGGTATTTATGTGTTACTTTATTGTGTCCGTATTTATATACCTCTTCCGATACTTTATGCTCTAAGATTGTTGTAGGTTCATGCAATACGTCTCTTTGAGCGTGACCAAGACATTCATCGGTTTTTTGCACCCGACTTGCTTGCAACAAGCCCAACAAGGTAATAATGTGAGGCTTGATTACCTTACAAAGTTGCTAGGCGACAAGAGAAAAACCATTTTCATTGGGCCATACCTAGAGGGGTATGTATTTACTAATTGTTTGATTAGTAGATATTAGTTTCAACTGCACATAATCTACATAATCTATGTTATAGTCTGAGGTGCATGTTGTTTAATATATAGTTGTCATTGGAGTTTTGTTGCAATGATTCCATCATTGAAGCGTGTCTATTGGATTGATCCACTACATTTCGCTCCATCTACAAAATTCGCCGATCTATTGGAGATTGCTATGCATGCTGTGAATGACGACACACTCCTTAACTTTGAACTTATTCAAATTCAGGTTAAAATATCGACTCCTTTATTACGTATTTGCAGCTAAATACATTTACATACCATATGTTAAACTACTTCAATTTCAGCACCGCAAGCAATTGTCCAACTGGGAGTGTGGATACTACATGATGTTGTATGCCTACGAGTGCATTGAGACCCTTACAAGTGACAATTTGGAACTACATCGCGTGAGTACTCTTACAATATGAAAGTTTCTATTTATTACCTACAAATTACCTTAGTTTGTATTAATAAATGTATCTCATTCGTAGATACTCGAGGAAAATCAATCGGCATACACTAAAAAAGAGCTAGAGTTGGGGAGAGATAGATTTCCAAAGCACTTGGTCATCGTTAGAGCTTGATTCATATCTAGACCACACGTACCACGTAAGGATGCATGTAAAACCTAAGTCGTATTTCTACATTTGTTATACATGCAAAGGATTATAATTTATGAGTTCTTTGTGTTTGCCATTTAGTGGACTACATATATCTTGCAATTGACAGGTATAGATATGCCAATTCTACTATTTGTGCGGGAAATTTACCAAAAATCAAAAATTAATGTACTAGGCTTTTTTCCTGGCGAGCTCGTTACCTTTCTCGTTAAGCACCAAATCACTTATGCGAGTTACATGCGTACTCGCAAGTAGTCAAGCTCAGGTGGCGGTTTCGCCACATAGCTCGCTAGGTTGAACTCTGTCTCACCAATATTATGTCTAACGTCATCGCAACCTGAATCGTCAAGACTAGCGAAATATACAAGCGACCTCGCCACAAATCATCAGAAATCAACCCCAAACACATTTTACTAGCGTATTCGCAACTCTGTCGCTTGTTAGCCACTGCCTCTCCAGTCTCCAACCCTGCGAGCTCGCCAGTCTACTCGTCAAGCCTGCCGAGCAAGTTAGCGAGCTCGCCAATAAACTACTAAAATCGCCTAATCTCAGATAATACGACGTCGTCTAATCATGCCTGAGAGTACACTTACGAACTCGCTACAAAATAATAAGAGATGGCGTAGCGAGCTCGCTAGGACAGTTTTAGGTGAGCCTCAAACGATACCGCTAGTACCCTCGTTCACTATCTAACATCTTGTCCAGGCAAACTAGCGAACTCGCAAGAATTTTACTTGCGATCGCTTGTTGGGGTCGCAACTAATCAAGTGACGCCCTAAACCCTAGACCATAAACCCTGTCTAATATGTAATGTAGCGAACTCGCTACATTAATGTTTAGCGATTCGCCAACAGCCGTCGTAACAAGTCAGACTCACACATAATTTCAGCCTTGCGTTAAAGCTGGCGAACTCGCCACTTGGTCAGTTAGGTTTTGATTTTAGTAGTTGTTGCGAGCTCGCAACACGTCATAAATGCGGAAATGACATACTTCTAAGGCGGAAGATATGCCTTAAAACTGAAATTTTTAAGGCGGAAGAGGAACCGCCTTAAAGCTTTTTCAGGTTTTAAGGCAATACCAGAGAAGGCATTTGTCTTCTGCCTTGAAACGTGAAGGACCAACCGCCTTAAATGCTGCAAAATTGTAGTAGTGCACCTTCCGCGTATCTCGAGCCCACGACCCTTCTCGGGCCACCTGGTCTGAGTATGAATGAGGTCCGAATACGAACC
The DNA here is from genome assembly GCA_948330725.1 of Sherardia arvensis. NCBI lineage: Eukaryota > Viridiplantae > Streptophyta > Magnoliopsida > Gentianales > Rubiaceae > Sherardia > Sherardia arvensis. Next base: position 20,697,132 of record OX415237.1, on the reverse strand, counting down.
CTGGACTTATCAGGATTCGCCCGCCTGGTTGATATTTTTTTAAAAAACACAAGTATAGAATATAAAATAACGACGACGTTTCATACATAAGCGACACAAGAGGCGAATTCTATTCTAAGTATCAATTAGGGTTTAGCATTCATGATATAAAAACATCGCTGGACACATAAGCTTGAGCGATGTCACTTCCTAGTGTTGTCAAGATTCCCACATCGCTGGATTGCAGGCAAAATGTTCAGTATTTATATGAATGCACAATTCAAGTGTTCGATAAGTCGCTGACCCGCGCAAATTTCCCATGAAACACCACTTGAATGTACTATACATACACAATACATACACTATACATATGTGTGATTGATGAGCCCTAAATATACTACTGTTTTATGGCATTTGAAAACTAGTTTGGGTAATATTTTGTGCCAAAGTCTAGAGCTTTAGAGTTAAATCATCCATAGTGGTTTAGGAATGAATGTGTGCATTTTAATCTTGATTTGCACTGGTAAGAAATACTTGGATAAAAGTAATTGAAGACCTTCTATGATCATACCAAAGAGTCGAACATTCGATGCTAAGAAGTTGATGAATTGATCATAGAAGTGGTGTGAAGGCCACCTTTCCTTAGGTGGTAGAAGTTGCCCAGAAAAGTGTCGCTCGTGCCCAGAAAAGCGTCGCTCGAGTTTGAAGAAAGTGTCACTGTAGATGAAGGAAGTGTCGCCGCTGCCCAGAAGTGTCGCCAAAATGGTGACAGAAGAAAGCGTCGCTAAAAAAATGTCGCTAAACCAGCAGCCCACTTGCCTCCTTGAGCTGAATTTCTGGGGCTATAAATACCCCCTTTTCTCTCCCATTTGGAGGACGGCTCCCACCATGTAGAAACCTTAGATCTTCATGTTTCCTTTCATTTCTTTGCTTTTAATTCAAGTAGATTAGTAGTTTGATTCCATGAACTTTAGTATAGCTTAGTTTGATCCTTGGGAGCATTTGAATTAACTTTCCCCTTGAAACTTTGAGGGTTCTTTATGCTTAAACTTTGAGTTTTGATTATCATTTGATGAACTTGAATTCTTATGCATGAATGTTGTTCAATCTTGCTTAATTTGTTATGGGCTTTGTGTTTTATATCAATTGCATGCTCTCCATAGTCATTAATTAGGGTAGTTTAGTTAGAGTAATCTAGCATGGTGATGGTACTTAGTGTAATGGTAGCATAATCTCTAGTTGTTAGATTAATGACTATGGAAGGGGTTGAGTGATGACAAATTCTCCCCTTGTTGTGTGATTGTAGTTAAGGAATGTCATGATTAATATAAGTTGTTAGAATTGGAAATCTCATGAACTTGCATGACTAATCAATTATGTGTTTAGGTAAGGATATAATGTGATCATTGGTCCCCCTAATATGTGGTTGTATACTTGAGTTGAAGATTCCTTTCTAACGTATGATTGTTATCAACGAATAGCTAGATTTGTGGGTAGAACGTGATTGTTTACTCCAATATCACAAAGTAGCAAGTATGAATTGAGATTTGTATGTGATCATCGTCTTAATTCATCCTAGTTATCAAATGTCTTATTTGTATGCTCTCGTGATCGCGGGTGTGTGAGTAAGTTTGTCACTCTCTAATCTTAATACCATTGTTGAGTTATTTATGATGTGATCATATAGGTGAATCAACAATGAGAGCTTTTGAGTGGTGTGATCATCCTCTCTAGCTACACTCGAGAGAATAAGATGCTCTCATCCTTGGCAAATGGTCTAAACTCCATTGTAATTGCATTTTCCCGGTGATAAGTCGAAAGATGGAAAGTGAAGTCATTTTCCTCCCAAGGCCTCATAATCTTAGATTCTTCCCCTTAGCTTAGCTTATGATAGTTTAATTTACTTTTGTAGTGTAATCAAAACCAACTTCAAAACCCCCCCTTGTTTACATTGTTTTCTATATAATATATGTATGCTTATTATCTACTTTAAAACACTCTAACAAGTCCCTTCTCCTTGTGGTTCGACCCCTACTTCCCACTGTCTACTCTCTAGTAGTTAGAAGTTGTAGGTGATTTATAAATAGGATCTCGCGGAGTCCCATTTAACGATGTGGGAAATTGCTTGTCAAAATTGGCGCCGCTGCCGGGGATGAGGCGTATTTTGTTTTTGTGTTTTCATCGTGGATTATATTTCTATTTGTAGTTTATCAAAAAACATATTTCTATTTTCTTGAGGTGTGTATTGCTTGAGTACTTTTGTGGACGACACTGTTTGTAGTGTGTGCCAATCTAGAACTCTTGCACTACAAATTTCAAATTTTTACTAATATGTTTATTTTAAGTAGGAAACATTACGTAGAATTCCTTGCCTTTAATGAGGAAAGGATTAGGAATAATTTGACAAACTCGTGTGATGCATATAGTTCAACTTTTTACCCGGGTCTTGTTATTTTGACTCAAGAGATGAGCACTACAATAATGAAATGTCTTTTGGTTCTTCATACCAAAGTGACTATCTTGATAAGTGCTATGATGAGGAGAGAGTTGGTTTCCAAGGTCAAGAAAGTTATGATACATACTATGATTCTTATAATCCACAAGGGAGTGGTTATTTGAATTCATATTATGAAAATCCTTCGGAAAACCAATACTATGAGCAACAAACTCCATCACTAACTAATATAGAGATGCAAATTGGCATAATATATGAGAAGATGGAGCGTTTGTTAGCTCGGTGATAAGTCCATGGTTCGTATTCGGACCTCATTCATACTCGGACCAGGGCCCGAGAAGGGTCGTGGGCTCGAGATACGCGGAGAATGGATCCACTGGTCCACAATCCTCATCCTTATAAGGAATGCGTATATTATGAATGTTCTACAAGGAATATACATCTTCTCTAAGATGGTAATATGATCATCCTAAACATGGTAATACAATCATGTTCCAAATATACTTCCTCTATACTTGGTAATACAACTACTCTCCCATAAGAGTTGTATTCATACCATAAATACATATCTTGGTGATCTATGAATTGTAGCCATATAAATACACACGAGCGTCGGAGTGTCATAATACTAACTTGAGCGTCGGAGTGTTTACTCCCGGGACACCCTGAGTGTTTACTAACTTGAGTGTCATAAATACACCTTCTCTATCTCAGACTACATAAAATACGCCTTACGTATCATAATACTAACTTGAGCGTCGGAGTGTTTACTCCCGGGACACCCTGGGTTGTGTTTTGCAGGTCAGTTCGTGATCAAGGTTCGTCGTTGAAGTGTTGGTGTCTGACATACATCAATTTGGCACGTCCAGTGGGATCTCCACATCCATTGACGACGTCGCCGAACTTTGTATCTGATCTGATCTTGTGTACTTGTTCAACAAGTTTTTCACGTCATGTCTGAAGCTGAGCAACCCAGGCGAAGTGCTTGAGTCCAGGGCCAAAACCCGGAGGAGAATCCAGAAGCAAAGCAGCCTCCCCGAAGTCGCGGACGAGAACAACCTAGAGGATCTCAGGCGCGCTCCACCTCCGAACCACCATTAAACTTTTCCGTGGGGGTAGGAAACTTCAGCGTTCTGAACTCCCTCGGTCCGAATCCTGCCGTATCTGGAGCATCTGGAGCACCATCCTCCGGTCCAAACCTTGCTGCATCCGGAGTGCCATCTTCTGGATCAAACCCTTTGGGATCTGAGGACCAGAGGATCTTGATCCAGACTGACATAAACTCCAGTGCTCCGAATTCCCTCGGTCCAAATCCTGTTGGATCCGAAACACCATTCTTCGGTCCAAATCCTGCCGCATCCGGGGTACCACTTTCTGGATCAAACCCTTTGGGATCTGAAGTACCGAACTCGGACCAGAGAATCTCGATCCAGACCAACACGAGCTATAACAACTGCATCAACAATCCAAAAGGACTTGACCAAGAGAATGGGACAGAATACAGCGAATCCGACTCGATCTTTTCTGTGGAAGAAAGAACACAAAGGGATCGACAAATCCTTGCAGACAAATAGAGGGAAGAAGAGTCTGTGATGAAACACTATCACAGGTATATGGATCTAGCCACAAGGCGCTATAATCCAGACGAAATCCTCTGGATAAATCTTTATCGAAGGAGTATGGATGATGATACTTTGAGGATGAAGCTGATAACAACAAATCCTACCACTATTAAGTATCTCCAAACTATCATGGAGGAATATGCCAGCAAAACGGATATAGTGACATGCAAAAGATCCCAAGACCTTGACAATAAGGTGAAGGAGCCCAAGATGAAAATACCAAAGGTCGAAAAGACTGAAGGCACTCCTAAACCAACCTTCGAATCCTACACTCCTCTAACTAGATCTCGGGCTGAGATATTATCCATTCACAGGCACCTTATAAAGGACCCGCCCGCCATGAAGGACTCAGCCGAGCGTCAAAGGTCCCCGAAATTCTGCCAATATCACCGAGATCGGGGGCATGACACAGAGGAGTGCTATCAGCTCAAGAACGAGATCGAGAAACTGATTCGACAAGGTATTATGCAACAAATTGCACTGTCGATAGCTGGAGACGGCCAAGGTACTCAGAAAAGGTATATGGGGGAAAACCTTGGCAGAAGAAGAAGGACGGCTATCGCAACAACAATAACAACAACAACCAAGGGGGCGGAGGCAATAATCAACAAGATCCTCCTCCACCGCCACCAAATGGAGCCAACCGATTCATTAGCGGCATCAATGACTACACAGGAGAAGCAATTTCCCTTACTAAGCTGAAGGATAGTGTGTGGGCCATACCCCACACAGAGCCAATTGACAAGAGGTTCCGCCCCGAGGAAACTATCTCCTTCTCGGACGCGGACGCCATGCCAAACCAGGTGCCCCATTATGATCCACTTATTATCTCGGCAACAATACAGGATACCCTGGTAAAGAGAGTCTTTGTGGACGATGGGAGCGGGGTAGAAGTGATGTTCCAAGACTGCTTCAACAAGCTAGGACTCACCAAGGACGATCTCAAACCCACGTGTCCAATCTTGGGGTTCACCAGAAATCCAGTCATACCTTTTGGAGAAATCACACTTCCAGTCACAATAGCAGAAGGAGCGAAGAGCATAACCCTATACTGCACCTTTGTGGTGGTCGACACCGTCACACCGTTCAACATTATCCTTGGCAGACCTTGGATGTACCAAGCTAAGGCTGTATAGTCTCCTTACCACCTGATGCTAAAATTCCCAACGCCGCAAGGAGTAGCCTCCATTAAAGGAGACCAAGGAGTGGCACGTTCATGCATGGTCACGGCCATCTGTGACGCCAGGAAAGTAAGCAGCATCTCGGCCGACAACACCATCTTGAGGGATCTAACACCTGATCCCGATCTCGAACAACCCCTGGTGTTTCACTTCGAGGAAGAGGCCTACAACGAGATGACTGCACTATGGCACAAAAGACGCCATCAAATATTCCAAGTGGGAGAACTGGTATTGCCAGTAGGCTCGTGGTGTACTAACAAGCTAGAAGGAGCGCTGGAGCCAAGGACGAAAGGACCATACAAAGTCTCATCAGCACAATCCGGTGGATTCTACCTCTTGCAAACTCGCGAAGGAGAGCACTTGGACCTTGTCATAATGGCGCCCTTCCTACGCAGCAGTCAATAAACCTCTAATACAAAGAGACACTGTGAAACCGTGAAGGGCGAACCCATACCACGAAGATGGAACATGATTAACTTATGAAAGTATCATGGAAGATGAAACTCAACAAAGAGCCTCACAAAGGTTCGAGAATAACAACCTTGTCCGAGAGCCTCATCAAGGTCCGAGACAATCCTGCTATAGCACAAACGGGTACTCAAACTCAAACCTACTATTTCCTTTACTTCTTTTCTTAAAAGTTATAAACTTGGATGGAAGTCATGATATTTTTTACACCTATCTTTTTCACTAAGCAATCTTAAAGGTCCTTTTCTAAAAAGAGGATTGTTATCCTAAGTATAACATGGATTGCTATTCAAAATAATATGCTTTATAAAGTGTATGATTGGTTAGCTTATATAAGATAAGCTGTTTGGATCCAAAATTCAACTACCAATCGTTTTGAATAAAAGAGATAGGTTCGAGATAGAAAGTATTTCACAAAAGCACTTGATTGAGGTTTATAAACCAAAAGGGCAGACGTGCTCAGAAGTAAATCATCTCGAATAACAAAGAGGAAAAACCTCAAAAATAGAAGTTCAAACTCATATCAAAGGTGTTACTACATCAGAATATGATGCTTCTAAATATTCCCAAAGGGATACATAGAGGAAAAACCTCGAACACAAGTAACTCATATCAAAGGTGATATTAAATCAGAATATGATACTTGCCTATGAGATATACGCTTATAAGCGTGTGATTGATGCTTATCTAATATGGGCTGCTCGAACCAAGTGTCCGAGCCACAGTCACCTCGGGCTAAAATAAAATAATATACTTATAAAAAGTATATGGTCAAAGACCAACATGATACGAGTCACACAAACTCACAAAGTTTGAAACTCGACTCTCCTCGTGATACTCCTATTAAGGTACACATCACTATTTATTCAGGCTATTCATAAGTCTGAGAGTCAATCTTCTCAAGGATTGCAATAGAAAGACCTTTATAAAGGCAAAACAAAAAAGTGTTATTACACTAAGAACTTCTTACACCTCGTGAAGGTCTTTAAATATAGGGGTACGTCCCCAACCACAAGAAGAAGTAGAGGCACGACCTCGACTACTCTGGAGGCCTTGGCCCCAACCACTTTCCTCTGCCGTCCTCATTAATTGAGAGGGCGTAGGAGACCTCCTTCTACTTTCTATGATTGCAGGCCGAGCAGAAGATTCTAAGGCTCCAAGAGTAGGTGGCGCTGCTCTCCCCCTTCCACGAGAATTCCATTCTGGAGGATTTACCATCCCTCAAGATGTACCCCCTCGGACACGAGACCTTATCAACGGTCCTGAATTCGGGGCTGAAGAAGGCCCACCTATCTCCTCCTTTGAAGATACTAAAGGCGTGACAAACACACCTTGGGCTTCTAGTTCTTTTATTTGGAACATGTAAGCATTCAGTTCGGCCTGGCACATCCTCGGCTCATCTATGACGCCAGCAATATTATGATTCACGGTGATGTTTTCATCCCGAAGGGTAGAGATACGAAGGTCCTTCTCATGACTCTCACCCTTGGTCTTCATTAAGTCACTCCTGGCTTTCCTCCATTCTTGGTCATACTCCTTATTGGCGGCCAAGACTTTGCTATGTTCTTCTTCTAGACCCTTATACCTGGTCTGAAGATCACTCAACTGCTGATTCAGCTCAGCTCTCAGCTCCAGAGCTATCTTGAGCCCACCACGAAAACTATCACACTCTTCTCGCACGAGGCTAAAACAGCCCTTGGAATCAGTCAAGTCTTCCTCCAGCTTCTTACTCTTTTGAAGAACAGCCTCATACTGGACCTACAAGTCATCATAGGTGGCAATACAACACTGGATATAAAGGAAGATAAAACTCAATCAATTTCAGAGAAGAGCCATGTCAGAATACATGAGTGACAAAATTCAGCAGAAAGGGAAGAATCCTAAATAAGAAGTTAAGGCTCTAGGAAATTACAATCTCTGGCTCCCCGTTTTGAACTTCGGGATTCCTAGTTGAAGCCTCCACAGCTGGCTTCTCCATCAAGAAAGACAACTCCGGGTACAAGCCACAAAACTTCTCCTGAAACTCCTCCAGAGTCAAAGCATTTTTCAAGGAATCTAAACTAGCTAATAAACTAGTTTTGAACCCTCCTACTTGGCTGAATCTCGCCCGGAATTCCTCCAGATCTTGCGCCGTTCCTGGCCAGTCGTAACCAGGAGCCAGCCATTCCTGATCTTCTTCACTCAAGGCCCCCTTTAGCAAGGCCCACATGCGTGGAAGCTCGGACTTGTAATACAGTTCGCCATGCTCTCGGCGATGAGCCTCCATCTCAGGGCAATTCAGGCAGAAGTCAATTATCAACTGAACCAAGCGCCTCTGGCAATCTGGATCGGCATATCTATTCTTCTCCACCTCCACCAAGGCCATCTCCTGGAAGGAGTTATCTCTCACTCTCCTCTCCTCCCTTAAGGTCTTGATCTCCTCTTCACAAGCCTTTCTCTTGGCCTTCTCCTGTGCCACCTCGTCTTGGAGACGCTTCATTGCTTCAGATGGCTCGCTAGACCTCTTAGCCATCTGCTTCTTCGCCAGCTCAAGCTCAGCTGTCTGTTCCTGACAACGACTGTACAGTGTTTTGACAGAATCATACAAGTACTCTATATGAAGCAGAGGCAGTGACAGAGGACAAGACATTTAGAATTCTACACCTTCAATAAATTTGAAAGCTAAGTTAAGCATACCTAGCTTATTTCTAGACGTACTGAAGCCATCTTGACCTCAACTGCAGAAGGATGAGGCATCACACATTTCTCGAACTGACCCAATGGTTCAAGCTCGAACCTGGCCTTCTTCGGAGACCTACCGGAGACATTACTGGAGCTCCCTGAGATCTCCAGTTCCCTCTTGTTGCCAGAACCAGTTGACCCTCTTACCTCGAGTAGCTGAGTCAACTTGTCTAACACCTTCTCGAACATGGAAGCACCCATTGCAAGCAAAAAGAATGAAGTTAGCATATGGAAGAAAGAAGACACAATATGGGCGAGAAGGTCACACATGACAAAGAAGAAATACCCTTAGGAAACATATCAGAACCTACTACTGAGGTTATCATTTCGCCACTATTAGGGTCTGATGTCCGAGTCTCCTCCATTCTCGGACATCGAACTAAAGCAGATCCCTCATCCTCTTCCTCATCTGACGGATCTCGGGCAACTAGAACAAATAGACAATCTGCCTCATCAATTACCTTAGGCTGTGATCGAGCCTTCTTAGGTCCTTGAACCAACCTTTTGAACCGACGCCGAGCATCCGGCATCAGTCCGGCAATTTCCCTATCTACTTCTTTCTCGGACACCTCTTACATGGCCCTAGAGGCCCGAAACGCCCTAGCAGCACAGATGGGATCCTGCTCCATAGACAGAATGGCTTCATACCAGTCAATCTCTACACCTTTTGGCTGATCAAAGTGAGTCAATTTCAAATAGCTCCCATTTTGAAGAGTTCGGCCAGGAATTTGATGTAACCAGCCATACGTCTCTAACGGCCACTGCCAACCCATTTGATGATCTCCAGATACAAACTTGTGTTCTCTAAGTTTGATCTTCTCATTCACCAACTTCCTAGCTATATTCTGCAGATTACGGGATAGTTCAACATCAGACCAGACCTCATTTTTGAGTTCCTTATTCCAATTGATACTACATACTTTGTTCGGTCAAAGGTTAGTTTTATCCTATCCCACTCCCCACATTGCACAGGAAGCACAAAGGGCTCACCCAAGGAAGAATCCCGAGCAGTCAAAGTCACCCTTTGTTTAGCGACATAGACCTTATACATGGTCTGCAACAAGGCAAGAATTGGGTCATAACCTTTACGGGCACACCAAGTTATCAAAGCCATAATGATTACTATCACATTGGCATGGACATGTCCTGAATGCACTCAACAGTGGGGGAAAAGGGAAGGCTAACCCATGCCGCAGAAATCTCCCATATATGACCCCCCGGGTCGAAGTTACTAACTCAGAAGCAGATTTATCTTCTCCAAAATACATGAGATCAGCATCTTGGGGAATCGAAAATGGAAAACTTTCCACGAAGACAACAACGTCAGAACGTGTTTTATCCTCCTTCATCGACCTTTTGCTACTACCTTCACCATCCATGGATATTCTACCTCCGGATGCATGCATTACCATGGGGCTATTCCCCTCTATCTGAGCCCTCCTGGCCATAGCCTTTAACCTCTTCTCTTCCTCAGAGGCTTCGTCAAAACTACAGGCTTTTTCCCACTCGCTACCTCTGCTCTGCGGCGGTCATGGGAGCTACTCTCCTCGGTCTGAGCACGTACATACTCTCCCTCATCATGATGGGGGATGGAAATCATTTCGCTATTACTACTCATGATTACAGAGAGTATGGGGGGAAATACACACACACAGAGAAAAGGAAAAAGCAGACACAAAGAAAATAGTGCAGAGAAAGAAGATAACACTTATTGATGATGGAAGAAGAAAACAGAAATTTGGGTCTTCAGAAATTGATGAAGTGCTGATGTGTCTTCTGAACTTGGAAAGAAGAAATTTTGAAGAGAGAAGAAAATGGGAATGATTTGGGAGATTTAAACCAAAACCCAGACAACAGTTATGAGGAGCAATTACCTCGATTCTGTTTCCAAGACGAAGCAATTGGAGAGACGGGGGAAAGATCGCCTCTATTTCCCAATCAATACACGCCATGTGTATTTACCATCTGGATTTCAAAAGAAGTTGATCTCAGCCGCCCATATGGAATACGAAAGAACTGGAAGCTAGATATTCAAAAGGGCAAGCCCGAAGGACACCCCGAGCTTTATACCTGAGTTACTCTCCCTCGAGTTATTGGTTTTCCCTCGAGAAACAAGCCTCTCCTTCAACCCTCGAGATGGAGAACTCTATATTCTGAAGATCTACCTTGGGGCTACTGATAAGTCCATGCTTCGTATTCGGACCTCACTCATACTCGGATCAGGGCCCGAGAAGGGTCGTGGGCTCGAGATACGCGGAGGATGGATCCACAGGTCCATCAATCCTAATCCTTATAAGGAATGCGTATATTATGAATGTTCTACAAGGAATATACATCTTCTCTAAGATGGTAATATGATCATCCTAAACATGGTAATACAATCATGTTCCAAATATACTTCCTCTATACTTGGTAATACAACTACTCTCCCATAAGAGTTGTATTCATACCATAAATACAACTACTCTCCCATAAGAGTTGTATTCATACCATAAATACATATCTTGGTGATCTACGGATTGTAACCATATAAATACACACGAAGGATTGGTACACCTTCTCTATCTCAGAATACATACAATACGCCTTACGCATCATAATACTAACTTGAGTGTCGGAGTGTTTACCCCCGGGACACCCGGGGTTGTGTTTTGAAGGTCAGTTCGTGATCAAGGTTCGTCGTCGAAGTGTTGGTGTCCGGCATACATCACTCGGTGTGAAGAGGAAGAACCATCCCACCGGAATGAGGAGTTGGTGAATGCACTTAGAGAAATAAAGGAGGTTATGAGTGTTCTCGAACCTTTACCATTGTTATCCTCACCTCCACATATTCTACCAATTCCCCAATTTTCACCTCCGCCTCCGTGGGAGGAGAGAGTTGATTTTCAAAGTCAAGAAAGATTTAATCCATACTACCATTCTTATGAGCCACAAAGGAGTGATCATTTGAATTATGGATATCTAGATGAAAACCAACCCTATGAGTACCAAGACATGCACCCACCTTGTTGGGATATGCCTCAAGAGCAAGATCCGATAGATGATGAAAGAAATCGGCGTTTTAAAAATCTTGAGAGGCAAATGCATGAAATGGCCGTAGAGGTAAAACTCTTGGTAGCTCAATCTTTAGAGGAAGAGCCATCCCAAATGAAACTTAATACAAATGTTTTGGTGAGTGTGCCACCATTATGTATGAGAAAGAAGTTCAATGGGATGAGGAGTTGTGTGTTAAGTCAAGTGAATAAGAGAGTGAGGTGATTACCATTCTAGAATTTTTACCATCACTGTTATCATCCTTGCCTCTACATACTACACAAATTCCCCAACTTCCCACACTATTAGAGGAGCCAAGTAGGTTGTTTGAAGAAGTACCATTCCACATAGAACCTATTCCAAGTACTTTGGTGAGTGACGTCACCTCTTTGTATGAGGGAGAAGTTCAATGGGATGAGGAGTTGGCTTTTGAGCCTAGTTAAGTAGAAATGGAGGTGATTGCTATTGAACATCCGTTATCATTATTTTCACCACCTCCACATATACTACCAATTCCACCACTTCCATCAATTTTGGAGGAGAGTAGAAAACCGTCACTAGTGGTAATTGGTGGATGCGCAGCACAGAAGCATGGCGGGAAAACGGAAACTTGTTTTTCCCGCCGTGCTTCTACTTTACGAAATCGGAAATATTCCGGGACTGGAGGCCAAAATTAGGCTACCCGATGTCTTACGTGTAGAACAACGGGAAATGTCAAACCCGCCGTGCTGTATGAAAAACGACGTTGAGAATGCACGGCGGGAACGATTTCCCGCCGTGCTGTCCAGAGTTTCCGATGTCGGAAATGGGCCTGAACTTTGGTCGTGGCACTTGCAAAGCACGTGCCAGTATTTCTGGTTTTAAATATATGATACCGGCTAGTTTCTGATTCCGTAAATAAGCCACATATTGTACTCAGAAGTAGTGGCATTTTTTACGATATCGCAAACCACTCGAAAAGCTTTTTTGGTAGGTATCCGAAATCGTAAATAATCCGAAATCGGCAGGTAGGTATTTGGGTAGGTTACGAAATCGGAAATTGGCCGGTGTGATGGCGTTTAAAAGTCTGTTCTCTGCATTTTTATTTTGGGAGAAAGTTTTGAAAGTTTAGAAAACGGGGAAAGTCTTGCCTGAATTCTTGATCTAAGTTTGAATCGTTAAGGTATGTCATCTCATCTTTAAATCTTGCATTGTTAAATTATGGAATCGATGTTCTCTCCATGTTATGATTTGTATGTATTTTTTTGTTTACAATGACATGCTTGTTTTAGATGTATGAGAACTTGAAAATGTTGTAATTCTATGGATGGGCTTTGATAATTTGTGATTCTAAAGGTTGATTGAGTTTGAATTTTGTCAATTTAGGAGTTTGTTTGTAGAGTTTGCACGTTGCAATAGAACGGTCTAAAATTATACAAGAGAATATCAGGACATCGCGTGAATACTTGAATCTCGTGACAGAGTTTGTATGCTACCAGTGAGTATGCAAGAGTGCAGAATGAGTCGCTAATTCGATGCCCTTGTAGAGATTGTAAGAATGATGTGCGTTTGAGTGTGCGTGATTTAAAGTCACACTTGATTGTGAGAGGATTTTCAAGAGCGTATACTAGGTGGACATTACATGGCGAGGCTCGTACTGTCGTCACAGAAAACCAAGTTTTGATTGAAGAGGAGAGTGTTAATGGTGATATGGATCGTGATTTTGAATATGATGATTTGGCGGAAGACCTGAGGTGCTGGAGGCGATGTATGAAGATTAAAAGACTCTACTGTATGAGGGAGCTAGGCACACTGTTCTCAGTTCTGCGCTGATGATGATGAATTTGAAAGCGAACCATGGTTTGACGGAGAAAGGAATGACGGAATTGTTCGAATTGTTCAAGGAGTTGCTTCCTAAAGATAATTTGTTGCCAAAAGTTCGTATGCCGCGAAGAAAATTATTTGTCCAATGGGATTGGAATTGGAAAAAATTCACACATGCTCTAATGATTGTATGTTATACAGGGGCGAAGATGCTGAAAGGGATACATGTCGCGTTTGCAACGATTCTAGGTATATGAAATGGTCCAGGTCAATAGGTGTTTGTGCAGAGACGGCGCCTAGAACAAAGAAAAGGAGTCCTGCTAAAGTTGTGTGGTACCTCCCCATCATACCTAGGTTGAGGCGTTTATTCGCTAATAAGGAAGATGCGAAAAATTTAACTTGGCATGCAGATAGGAATCGGCCCGATGACGATGTGATTCGCCATACCTCTGATGGTGATCAGTGGAAGCATATTGATGAGTTGTACCCTGAATTTGGTAATGAGCCGCGTAACTTGCGGTTAGGTTTGTCGACAGATTGATGAGACTTGATTCTTCAAGGCTCAATAGAGATAAGATCTTTTAACTTTTGAGATCTAAACAACCTTTATTGAATCAGAAGAAACAATGTTATTGAATGAATTGATTGATTGATTGCCTAATATAGGAGCCTAGACATCAGCTTATATAGGCTTCTCTATGAATAACTTTCTAAACGGGAAAAGGAAAACTAATTACTTTCTAAACTTGAAAAGGAAAAGGGAGTCACTTCTTAAGTAGAATAGGATTGGGTATTACATAGGAATAGGTATCGTATCATCCCCGCGCACTTGAACGAAGGCTTGTCCACAAGTCTTGAAGAAAGGAAAACGCTCCAGTAATTTCGTAGTATCCTCCCAAGTAGCCTCATCCTTAGAGTGACCTTCCCACTGAACTAACCATTCCGGAGACGAAGTGTCGGTAGAAACTCGTTCACCCAGTATTTGTGATGGAATCCATGAAGCAGTGTCCGGAAGGACAGGTAAAGATGGAGAAATCTGGTTAGTAGCTCCCAACGCTTTTTTAAGCAAAGAGACGTGAAAAACTGGATGTATTCGACTACCAGATGGTAAGAGCAACTTATAAGCTACGTTGCCAATCCGTTGTAACACTTGATAAGGTCCATGAAATTTAGGAGAAAGCTTAGAGTAAGACTGATTAGCAGCTGTAAGTTGGCGATATGGTTGTAGACATAGATACACATAGTCGCCAATATCAAATGAACGTTCAGTGCGATGAGAGTCAGCCAATTGTTTCATGCGTTCTTGAGCACTGGCCATATTTTCTTTGAGACAAGCTAAAGTGAGGTCGCGATCACGAAGAGCCACATCAACCGCATGCACCGCCGTAGAACCGGGAACATACGAAGAAATGCGCGGAGGCGGTCTACTATATAAGGCTTCAAATGGAGACATTTTAATGGCAGAATGGTAAGAAGTGTTATACCACCATTCAGCCCATGGCAAACAATTTACCCAAGATGAAGGATGTTCTCCAGCAAAACAACGTAAATAGCATTCCAGAGTTCGATTTGTAACCTCAGTCTGACCATCCGATTGAGGGTGATAAGCAGAACTATGAAACAGTTTTAATTTCTGGAGAGCAAAGAAGGATTCCCAAAAACTTCCCATAAAAATAGGATCACGATCACTGACAATAGACTTGGGTGGACCGTGCAGACGAACCACGTCGCGAACAAAAACTTCAGAAACCTTGCTAGCTGTAAATGGGTGTGCCAGAGGAATAAAATGAGCAAACTTAGACAATCGGTCGACCACCACAATAATAACTGTTTTGTGAAGTGAACGGGGCAATCCCTGAATAAAATCCATAGAAATATCAACCCAAATATCCTCAGGAATAGGAAGAGGATTAAGCAATCCAGGAGGAGCAATGGATTCTGCCTTATTACGTTGACAAACCGCGCACTGAGCTACAAATTGTTTAATGGAAGATTTCATCCCAAACCAATAAAAACCAAGTTGTAAGCGTTTATACGTACGAAGAAAACCCGAATGACCCGCAGCAGGGGTAGAATGATACTCCTCCAATAATTTAGCACACCAAGATGAATCGGGCGCAACAACAATCCGACCTTTGTATCGTAAATATGTTATTCTCGAGCGTATAAAACCTCTTAGAAGCAGGATCAGCTTGTAGGGCCGAAATGATCGACTGCATACAAGGGTGTGCAAAGCATTATGTAGTGATCTCAACCAAGCAATCCATAATAGGTCCAGTTAATGCCAACAGCTCTAGTTGAGGAGAACGAGATAAAGCATCTGCAGACTGATTAAGCTTACCAGGCCGATAACAAATTTCATAATCATAACACAGGAGTTTGGAGACCCATTTCGGCTGTTCAACAGAAGATAACCGTTGGTCATAGAAAAACTTCAAGGTCTGATGGTCTCTATAAATCTTAAAATGTCGTCCCAACAAATATGAAATATATATGGTCGCCATTTTTGAACAACAGCAATTACCGCAAGCATCTCTTTGTCATAGATGGATAGATTAATCTTTGTGCTAGATAACGCCTTACTATAATAAGAAATAGGACGGCCTGATTGCATTAAAGTAGCTCCAATGCCAAACCCAGAAGCATCAGTTTCAATATAAAATTCAGCTTGAAAATCTAGCAAAGCCAAAACCGGAGTTGTGGTGAGTGCCATCTTTAGGTTGTTGAAAGCAACAGTCGCTTCGTCAGACCAAACAAAAGAATATTTCTTTAATAATTTAGTCTGTGGTGCTGAGATCAAGCCATAATCCTTCACAAACTTTCGATAATATCCAGCAAGGCCCAAAAATCCTCGTAATGCCTTAATAATCGTGGGAATAGGCCAAGAAGTGACAGCACTAATTTTATCAGGATCCACAGAGACGCCATGCGAATCAATAACATGTCCGAAATAAGAGATAGAAGACTGACCAAACGAACAAACGAACATTTAGATGATTTGACAAAAAGGGAATGCTGGCGTAAGACTTTGAAAACGGTGGAAAGATGTTAAACATGTGAAACTTCATCTCTACTGTAGACAAGGATATCATCGAAAAACACCAAGACAAACTTCCGCAAATATGGTCGAACAACATCATTCATTAAACTCTGAAAGGTAGCGGGAGCATTAGCTAAGCCAAAGGGCATGACCAAAAACTCATAATGACCATCATGAGTCCGGAATGCAGTCTTAGAAATATCGTCAGTATGCACACGAATATGATGATAACCCGCACGCAGATCCAATTTGGAAAAAATAGTGGAATGCTTAAGTTCATCTAGCAACTCATCAACCATTGGAATTGGAAAAGAATCCTTAACTGTAATAGTATTGAGTGCTCTATAGTCAACACACATACGCCATGAACCATCTTTTTTTCTTTACAAGCAACACGGGTGAGGAAAATGGACTGGTACTAGGCCGAATAAGTCCAGAACTTTGTAACTCCTTGACCACAGATTCAATCTCTGCCTTCTGAAAATAGGGATAGCGATAAGGACTAATGCTGACAGGAGTGGAATTTGATTGAAGAGTAATACGATGATCATGAGAACGAGGAGGTGGTAAAGAGGAGCGAACGGCGAAAATATCACGGAATTGATATAAAAGGTTTTGAATAGGAACCTGAGAAGGAATGAGATGAAAATTCTCATCCGGAATAGAATGTCCCGAAGCATCTAAAGTGAACAAGAAAAATTGATGCGTAGATTGAATAGCTCTTGCCATGGAAGGATTGTCAACAATTTGAGCCAAAGGGGAATCATTCCCATAAATGGTGTAAGTAGTTCCCAAACGTTCAAACAGAATAAAAAGTTTGTTATAATCCGACCAGAAAGGTCTTAAAGTACGCAGCCATTGAGTCCCCAAAACTAAATCACAACCCTTGACGACCAATATATAAAAATCCGCAGTAAAAGGATATTCTTGAATTTGGAGAGACACATTAGAACAAACACCCCACTAGTGCACAAGCATATGCTTCTCGGCACCATTTTCACGGCGTTTTAGCCAGATTTTGGTGGAACCGCCGAGTAACTAGGTTACGAACTCGTAACCTGCCGTTTGCCTAGGGCAAAAATAAAAAACACGGCGTTTCACAATTAAAACATGGCGTTTTCCAAAGAGTATTAAAAATGTCAATATTAGATGAACTCTGAACCGTGTTCGCTGACAGGCGTGTTGGGTGACGAATTCGCCAGCAGTACCCGCCTGAAATAAGAAAAGTTCTTCGCCCATACATGCTAAGACGCGTTCTAGTTGCGAAATCGCCCTTTATTGACGCCAGCAGGCGTTACTGAAGAAGCGAGTTCGCCTGTAGTTATGACCAGAGGCGTTTCAGGTTACGATTTTGTTTGTATTTAAATGTAGCGGGCGAATAAGGAAGCGAATTTGTAACAGTGTCGTAGCTGGGTGTATAAAAGCTGATTTGTTGCGGAAATGAAAATAAAAGAAGTAGATAAAAGGACTCTCCTTTTGTTTTGTCTCAAGTTTTGCTCACATTTTCAGGCCTTGATTTTGCCCAAGAACACAAAGGTATGAGGTTTTGATTTTTTTTGTTGATTGTTTGTGGAATGGGCAAACTGTTTTTGATTAGTGTGTATGCTTGTTTATATGGATTTGTAGAGTTGTTAGGGTGCTAAATTTGTGGAAAGTTTGAGTGATTGTAGCAAAACCGTTGTTGATAGTATCTTGTTAAGCATGGGTCGTAGTGAAATCATGTTGGACAATCAGCGTCTCTCACAAGGTTATACGGATTTGATTCAAGAGTTTATCGATGTTGGTTGGAAGGATTGTGTAGAAAAGAGAATAGGTGGGCTAAGATGTCCTTGCATAGATTGCCTTAACAACGCGATTTATGAGGATGTAGACGTTGTGCGCGAACATTTGGTTTGTAGAGGTTTTGATCCTACATATACAACATGGGTTTGGCATGGAGAAGGTGCAAGTAATAATGATGCAGAGTTTGATGTTAAGCTTGGGGTAGATGGACTGCGTTATGATGGTTGTCTTGATGAAATGGCGGAAGACGTGGCAATGGATTGGGTAGGAAAGCCGAGCATGTTAGCGGCGATGTATAATGATAAAGAGACACCATTGTACAAGGGTTGCAAACATTCCGTTCTTGGTTCTACGTTGTTGTTGATGAATTTAAAGGCGCGCCATGAAATATCTGACAAGGGGATGACTGAATTGTTAGAGTTGGTGAAAGAGTTGCTACCCACTGACAACTTGTGTCCTGATCGAGTATATGCTGCTAAGAAGATATTATGTCCTATGGGAATGGAGATGCAGAAGATTCATGCATGCCCTAACGATTGTTTGTTGTACAGGGGAGATGACAAGGACAGAGATACATGCCGAGTCTGCAATGAACCTCGGTACAAGTCAAAGGTGGGGACCGTAGAGGTATGCGGCGAGTGTGTGACACCGTCTAGATGTAAAACGCCGGCTAAAGTAGTGTATTACCTTCCGCTGGTTCCTCGACTGAAGAGGTTGTTTGCAAATCCTGAGGATGCAAAGTTGCTAACATGGCATGCAGATGGGGCTAGGGAGGACGATGAAATTATTTCACATGCCTCAGATGGAGATCAGTGGAAGAAAATGGATGAGCGGTACCCTGAATTTGCTGCTGAGCCCAGGAATGTGAGGCTAGGCTTATCCACTGATGGCATTACCCCTTTGGTAACATGTCTAGCACCCATAGTTCTTGGCCAGTTATGGTTGTGATTTACAATCTGCCACCGTGGTTGATGATGAAACGTAAGTATGTGTTATTGTCCATGATGATATCTGGTCCTAAGCAACCGGGTAACGATATTGACGTGTACCTGACGCCTTTGATCGAAGATTTGCAGAAGTTATTCGATGTGGGTGTCCGGATACCTGATGGCAGTCGAGGTGATGAGAAGTTTAAACTGCAAGGAATGTTGTTGTGGAGTATAAATGACTTTCCTGCATTAGGTAACTTAGGCGGTTATTTAGTGAAAGGTCACTTTGCATGTCCCATATGTCAGAGCAAGACTAGTTATTGTCAATTGAAACACGGTGGTAAGCCGGTGTATCTCGGGCACAGAAGATTTCTTCCGACAGGACATCCTTGGAGGCGAGCAAAGAATTGGTTCAACGGGAGAGAAGAGCATGATCCCTCCCCAATCCCTTTAACTGGAGAGGAGGTTCTAGAAAAGGTTACTGGGATGGATCATGAATTTGGTAAGGGAAATAAGAAGAAGGCGTCGAATAGCAGTCGGAAGAAGTGTTCGATCTTCAAACTAGATTTCTGGAAGCATTTGGACGTACGTCACTGTCTCGATGTGATGCATATTGAGAAGAACGTATGTGAAGCACTTGTAGGTACGCTGATGAATACCCCTGGAAAGACAAAGGATGGCTTAAAAGCGCGGAAAGATCTTGTACAGCTTGGTATCCGATCGTCTCTAGCCCCTGTAGAGGAAGAAGGTAAATCTTATTTACCTCCAGCTTGTTACACTATGTCGACCGAGGAGAAGAAGCGTTACTGTAATGCTTTGAAGTCTGTTAAGGTTCCGATAGGTTACTCTTCGAACATCCGTAATTGTGTTAATACCAAAGAACTGAAGCTGGCGGGATTAAAGTCACACGACTGTCAAAATCTTATGCAGGAGCTGAATATAATCGCTCTACGAGGATCATTTCCTCGTCACGTGAGGAAGGCGATATCAAAGCTATGTTACTTTTTTAAGTTCATATGTCGTAAGCGAGTGAGCAGGCAGAAGCTGGATGAGTTGCAGGAAATGGTGGTGGAAGTTTTGTGTAGGATGGAGATGTACTTTCCCCCGGCCTTATTTGACATAATGATCCACGTGATTGTCCATTTGGTGAGGGAGGTAAAATTATGTGGCCCAGTTTACTTGAGATGGATGTATCCATTTGAGCGGTACATATCGATTTTTAAGCATTTCTCCAAGAACAGATATAGGCCTGATGCTAGTATAGTTCAACGTTATGTCGCAGAAGAGGTTATTGAGTTTTGTACCAACTATATGAAAGATGTTGCCACAGTGGGGATCCCAAATGCTAGGCACGATGGTAGAGTGGATGGGCACGGGCTCAAGCATCATAGTTTGTTTAGTCCTACCGCCGCCGACATAGATGCTGTCCATTTATATATCCTCAGAAACTACGAGACGGTGACCCCTTATGTTGACATACACATGGATCATATTAGAGTGTCAAATGCATGGACTGTCGGTGATGTGAGGATCCTAGAAAAGCATTGTGCCAATTTTGTTCGGTGGCTGCAAGCTCACATTCAACAAGGGGACCATCCTGATATTGTCAAGCTGTTATGTAGAAGACCCCTCGGCACTGTTTCCTCTTTTGGTGGGTACGACATAAACGGTTATACTTTTGGAACCAAATGGTCGGATGAGAGGTCAACTAACCAAAACAGTGGTGTGGTAGTACCAGGTGAGGCCACAGTTCATGGATGCGAAGCATACTACGGGACGATCACCGACATTTGGGAGATTGACTTTATCAGTGCCACAATTCCAGTGTTCAAGTGTGAGTGGGTGAAGGAATGTGGCGGGGTGCGGAAAGAGGATTATGGCACAACCCTGGTGAATCGCAGTGTTCTTGGCTCTGAAGGTGATTCGTTTATCATGGCATCTCAGGCGCACCAAGTGTTTTATGTGACGGATCCACGGGATAACCGGTGGGAGATTGTGGTGAATGGTAAGCAGGCGCTTCTTCACAACGGCAATGACGAGGATAGCAGCTTTGGTACAGATATCGGGGACCTTCTGGGTTTAGAGCCTAACGAAACCTTAACTGAAGACGAGGCGAGTTTGAAAAGGTATTTTGCGCGGAACGATCACACGGAGGGAATTTGGATCACCGATGCTGAAAAACCAACGAAGCGAAAGAGGAATCGACCAAATAATATGTAACCGTTAGTATGTAATGGGAAAAACCTTAAGTTTCAGCATATATATTTGGTATGGACTGAATTAGTATTCATGTATGCTTGAAACGTGTTTCACTCATAGTACAGGCGGAAATAAAGACGACTTCTCTTGTACAAATTGCGTGTAAGCTTTACTAGAAGCGAAATCGTATCTGTCTTCGCCAACCTTGAAACTACGTCGTTTTTGTAGTTTTACTTTATGACTTGGCATTTAGGTGGTGGCGGTTCCGTAAGCCGTCTCGCCTGTTACTGGCGAGTTCGCTTCTTGAGTCGTCTGTTAGACTCTGTTGAAACAGGCGAGATTAGAAGCAAACTCGATTCAGTTAAAACACCACAAGCGAATTTGGTTGCGAGTTCGTTTCTGATTTACATAAATAGTATTTTAGTACTAGCAACACTATAAAAGACTATATCGACACTGGTTTAACACATGAACAATTGTATGTAATTTATATCAAATTTAAACAATAAGCGCATATGAACTGTAAGCACAAAGTTTTTCGATAATGCAATCAAAACGAAAACATCTTTCAATTGTAGCAATACATTTTGAAAAAACGTCCCTAGGCCACATCCACATGTCTAGGAAGAGTTGTCTCCGCCTGTCTGGTCTTCATTGTTCGGAGTGGCTGCCGGAGGATTTTTTCGGGCATATGCTCTTAGAAAACCACGAAGCAAGTGGCTGTTCTTCCACCCCGTCTTGCGGAGATTAGCAAGCTTTGTCCTCATCGCGAAGTTCGACTCCTCAAGCCCCTTATAATATGCTTCCGCACTCACTAGTAAATGGAGGACATTGAAAATGTTAAATTTAGATTTAGAACACAATATAATGGAACTTAAATAAAATTTGTATCCCCTTACCTCCGATTTGCTCAGGTTCCGGCTCCACGGCCTTGTCTCCGTTTGGCTTCCAAGTCCCCCCAACCAATGACCACTTTTTCTTCTCAAAGTATTCCTTGGTGTAGTACTCACACGGCTTGGCGGTGTTGGAGAATTTCAACTTCGGATGCTTGGACCGGAGGAACATTGTTATGAAGTTTGCGTAGGGCAACTTCTTATCCACCGTATTATTCTCAACCACGCTATCCTTCATGTGTTGAAACATGGTGTACCCGAGATTTATCATCACTTCTGAGGCCAACAAGTAGTAAGTCACCAAAGTGGTGAAGTTTGGCTCTTGGAGGTAACCCTATTTGGGCACAATATTGGTAGCCACCATCTCATACAATATCCTTCGCTCGGGTGTAAGCTGTCCCAGCTTGTACTCCTTTGGCCTTCCAAGCGGACCTAACTGGCGCCCGAAGTGCTCCAACCCCAACTTCTGCAAATTCGCGGCTGGAAAGATCGACTCACTTGGCCAGTCACCCCTTGTGCAAAAGGTCCACTGGTTCATCATCGTCCTCGTACTTGATTTTGAGGACTGCATTAAACAGTTCAGGACTT
This sequence comes from Sherardia arvensis, assembly GCA_948330725.1. Classification (NCBI taxonomy): domain Eukaryota; kingdom Viridiplantae; phylum Streptophyta; class Magnoliopsida; order Gentianales; family Rubiaceae; genus Sherardia; species Sherardia arvensis. The sequence goes on along the minus strand of OX415237.1, from coordinate 20,674,439 downwards.
ACTTCGAACTCCTTCTTGTTGACCTTGGTCTTCCACTTATCAGCCACCTGTCGGAAATTAGCGTAGAACTGCATTGTCTCCTCTAGATAACCCGGGTCCTTCACCTTCATCAATGTGTCCGCACCCGAATAATCTAGCAAGCCCCACACCCCTTTCAAGCCTAGCTCTTCAACCTTATTCTCATCCACCACAAGTAAGGTGTTCAACTGCGACTTAGCATCCTCAAAACTCTTATACTTGAGGTAAGCGGATTCACTGACAAACTTAGTTTTATCAAAAACTATAACCTCGCTCGATTGTTCAACCTTCTTCTTTCCCCTCGGAGCCATATATAACTTGATATATATGTGCCTTTACATATACATAATGAAATTATTATTTTAAATACCAATGCAATTAATTAGTTTATTCAATATTGAGTAGTAAAAGAAAACTAGCTAGATTAGATGATTGAACTAATATAGCATAACCTAATAATATTATAAACTTGCAACTGATTATACTTACCGAGTTACGCACGAGTTTTTCGAGTCGAGCTAGATCGAGTCGTGTTTTGTCCGAGTTTTGACCGAGTCGATCTCGAATTACTCGCGTGTTGACGGACTCAATTACCACCCCTATTCTCATCTAAAAGTGGATACTTTTCATTCATTAGCGCCCGAGATGTGTGATCGCGAAGTCGGCTCTTTAACGGGGTAACGACGTTGCCTATATGTATAACATCATCCAAACTATGAGTAATACCACATGCATTACAGAAGAACTAAATTTCTATACTTTCAGTCACAAGTTGTCAAATACATGTATATTCGATGGTGATCAACACGTGGCTGATGTAGAATTTCCTATTGGTCGTATCTGCACCAGTGTAACATTTGGTTAACGAACTAATGGTATTAACCCGTAGTCCCATCATATACGTATCTAAACAGTTTATGCCTAATGCGTTACAATAAACATGGATATGGATTAGAGTTAACAATTTCAGATACCTCTTCATAGGACTCTATATAACATGTCACAAAAATTCTCTTTCATAACATACGTCATCGTTGCAACCAACTCGAGTAATATTATGTGCAGATAAAATCTGATTTCATTTATAACTTTTTATTTTAAATTTTAATATACATAAGCTCATGAAACACACAATGTTAATATTCATTGCATAACAAAGTAGCAAATATTCAGAAAATAATTATTATGGGTTCATCAACTTGCAAGCTAGCTACACGCAAGGGGTATTCGCCTCTAGCCGATGCAGGTTGCGGTATCGTAACTTGGTTAAATAGTAACCGACCAAATATACTATTCGGGCATGTTATGTCCAACTCTACCATACTATATATATCTTTTATCCCAGATTTTTCTAACCTCTTCACCATTTTCACCATTCATTCCCATCTACCCCTCCTTCTCTCTCACCTTATCCCCCCCTCAACTTCCATCTCAAATCCTTGCATTCCAAATCCATTCTTGCCTCATTTCTTGGTGAAATCTCATCAAAACCAACCACAAACTCACCCTCAAATCTAGCACATAGATTTTGTGTGAAGAACTAAACCCTATAAAGCTTGTAACCCACCAAAAACCCCAATATCTCCTTCAACTTTGGTTGAATATTACAAATCTTGCTACTTTGTGTGGCTAAGAGCAACAAACAACTAATATCTTCTTCTACAATTAAGGTATGAGACTCAAATTTGAAGTATTATTCAATGCCCATCTTATTTAGTTACTTTTTGAGATATATTGCTTGAATGGCATGCTTGAGTAGACATTATCCATGCTTAGTCCCTATCCATAACATATGTGTTTCATGACTATGTTAAAATCAAATTTAGAAGGCATAGCTCCCTTTGTTTGTTACTTTCATGTTGCATTCAAACATGTTAGCCTACCTTAGGTTCACTTTGGTTATACAATTCAATAAATCCGTTTTTTCATTGTTTTAACTAGTCAAGCTTGTGTTATTTTACTTCTACAACTCATTCAACATGGTTTTGTTGTTGTTTTACCTAGTCATAATAGTGCTAATTAGTTAAGTTACAATTTCTATCCATCCTTAGATAGCAATGGTGACCACTTCAACCACTTCAAGTGCCCAACCAAAGAAGCGAGGTAGCAACTCGAAGAAAGGCCTACAAGTCCGCTCACATTGTCGAGTTCTACAAAGAAGAATGAGAAGAGGAGAACTAACACACATAGGATTTAATGCTAAGGGTGTATGCAACCGACCAAAAAAAGAACGTTCAAAATGGTCGAGTTGGTGTGGCCGAGTTGGAAGAACGTTTATTGAGATAACGGAGGATAATTGGAGAAACGTCCCACCAAAAAATAAGGACGAAGTTTGGGTAGAATGCCAAGTAAGTAACATTTAACCTTTCAATGATCTATCTAGTCAATATTATACCTCTTCGTAATATGTAGACATAATACATCCTACATATTTTTGCGTAGCGACCTTTTGAAATAGAATCTAATGACATGGAAGTGGTGAGAAAGAAGGCATTCAACATCGTCTCCAAAGCTTTTCGCGAGCACAAGCATGCTCTAAGAAAAGACTACTTGTATGAGAAGGGAAAGAGGCTAGGTCAAGATCCAAGGGACCGATACAATCATATTACAACCGATGCGTGGCAGGCCTTCAAGCAAGCATCGCTTGAAAATAAGACTTCGGTGAGTCACAAACTATAACTTCCATAACATAACCTCCTCTTATCTAATTACATTAATGATGACATGTGATACGGTATCTTCTTGTGCAAAGGGGAAATGGGACAAGAAGGTCACATCGGCGAAATCAATAACAATGCCATACACCGGTGGTAGGTCGGGGTATTTGGGTGTAGGTGAGAAGGAGGGGCTTAAGGAGAAGAAGGAACTAGTGAAGGAGTTGGTATTAGGGGGGATGGACGAGGCGGAAGCTCAGTATGTCATAGTGGAAAAGGACGCCGAGGATTATACTAGACAAAAACTCTTCGTGTTGGGTCGAATTAGAGACTCGGATGGTAAGTTCACTTCGGATGATACCGAGAAATGTGCAAAGAGGGTGGTTAGTCTATCTTACCTTATCTTACTATCTATTGTAGTCAAATTTATTTTTGTTCTTGCTTTCAAATATTTTTCACAACCACTTTCACCTAGTACAACATATTTGATAATAGGAACTTCTTGAGCGCCAAAAGGAGGAGGGTACCTTTATCCCGTGTGGGAAGAAGGATGTCTTGAATGAGGCTTTTTCTCTTGGGAAGAAAAAGGAACACCCGAGAAGAGCATTAGGTGTTGGAGGTTACGCGACACAAGAAGAGGTTTTTGGGATTAAGCAAGATTGGGGCAATCCTAAACCATCACAACTATAACGAGCTTTGAGCGAGGTGGCAGCGACAAAGGTGGAAATGAAGAATTTGAGGGAGGTGATGAAAGACATAGCACAACACACCAACTATCCCCACATCGAGAGGTTAGGAGGTACACAACCAAAGCATCACCTCAAATTGTGGAGGATGAAGGTGAGAATTGGAAATGGATGAGGAACTAGTGCCTCCTACTCCACCTTCATCACCCATCAAGTTGAATGCGGCGCATTCCATTCAAGTCGATAAGGTTAGTACCAATTTTGCTAATTTAGAACATCGTTGGTTTCTAATCTCTTTCTAAAAATAGTTGGATGATGATTTGTCTTGTGCTTTCATTTATGATAGAACCCCCCTTGCAAGCTATATGTTTCGCAAGGTACCAAATCAAAACCACTCCATGTCGCCAATGGCACATGCGACCCAAGTGCGGTGAAACACAATCGTGTTGACATCCCCGCAGGATTTTTTAGTGTTCGCATTAACGATGTTTTGATAGAACAACAATTGCTACCTGTGAAGGAGTCACCGATGGTGAGAGTTGGGGAGGCTAAAGGTTTCCTTGTTCTATGGCCAAAATGGTTGGTGCTTGATGAAAAATCCACCTCCATACCCCGTAGGAAACCACAAACTCCACAAAATCCACAAATACCTGTGCATGCCTTGCCTATAGCTAGACAAACATTAGACCCCATGCTCGTGGAGTTTATGAAAGCCCTTCCACCCTTCGTCCGAGTCTTTTATGATTTGATATCCTCGCACGACAAGAATGCATGCTATGCCTTTCTCGGAAATGAAAGGTGCTTTACTATGACAAAGGACATCCACGTACCATGGGGGGATTTTGAATATTTCTGGAATTTCACTGAACTTCCCGCCACCATTCTTTGCCTCAATCAAATGTAAGCCATTTGCATGTGTTTCATGAAAATACTCAATTATCAAACTATATATGATTACATCCTCGTCATGATTGTCTACTACATTTACAGGTTCTTGCATCACCATGTCTATCACCGGAGCAAGCATTTCATTGGATTTTTGCATCCAATGCATTTGCAAGCTAGTATGGAGAGCAATAGGCAAAGACTTGATTACTTGAATTCTACTCTCTCCGACAAATCAAAGAAAATATGGATCGGACCATATCTCGAGAGGTATACCTTACAATTTGCTCTATTATTCATGCTAAATATATTGATTCTACATTCATTTTTTATGACCATTATGCTTTCATGTGATTTGTAGTGATCATTGGAGCTTTGTTGCAATAATACCCGCTTTAAAGCAAGTATATTGGATAGACCCACTCCACCGCCCTCCATAATGAACATTCGCCGATCTCATTGACAATGCAATTCTTCAAGTGAACGACAAACACTCCTCGACTTCCACCTTATAAACATTTGGGTAAGATGTTGTGCTCATGCTATCACGTCCTTTCAAAAATCAATATTTGCGTTTAAAGTACCATAAGTATAGTAATGTTTTATGTTTTAAACACTTTTATAGTCTAGGAAGCAATCATCGAACTATGAATGTGGCTATTACACGATGATCTTTGGTTCGATGGTGGTGGATGGTGTTCAAAAAGACATGCTAGATCTTCTAAAGGTACGCTACACGCGTCTAATCTCATTTATATTCGTCGAAATTTCCTAATAAGCATTATATTCAACCATAGGTATTCGTGGATGATATCACTCATTTCTCCTTGCAAGAACTTAATGACGGAAGAGACCAAATGGCTAAATATCTGGTCCACAACCGTGTGTTTACCATTGCAAGGCCACAGGTCCCTAACCTCCCTAAGGCATGAAAAAGTACTTAGTTGTCCATTTGCGTTTGTCTCTTTTTTTTTTGTAGGACTTGACATTGGTAACGCACTTGTGTGCTTAGGTTATGCCTCTTTAGCACCAGTATAGAGGCGTTGGATTTGAATTTGACAGGTTTATGTTGAGTCGGTATCCAGATTCATGTTTCGAAAGAAACGGGTCAAATTTTACAATAATTATATTATTCAATATTGCACATAAACGAACTCGCTAGCTGGTCCGCTTCTAGTCGAACCCAGAAGCTAATTCGCTACCTGGCACGCCTCCCACTACAATATTACAAGCGGCCACACAAGCGGTTTCGCCTATTCATTCGCCCATAAAAGCGATATCGACTGGCTACTCGCTTGCCAGACTCTGTTGCCCCTGGCGTTCCTGAAAACGACATCGCCTCAAAATTCGCCTTAACAGTCGAATTTAAACGACGAACTCGCCAATGAATTCCCCACAAAAAATATGAGAAACGAGCTCGCCTAATATTCGCCTCTGCTGGCGGTTTCGTATCCCACTCTGCTTGTGTCACTCTAGTCTGGCTACATTTTCAGAGGGCGAGTTCGCTTTTTAGTTTCGCCACCTCCAGAAGGCGAACTCGCTTTTTTGTTTCGACCACAAGCGACATGATACACGATACCGTAACACCATGACCATTGAGTCTTTTTTCAAATTTAATATTCCCATATATTCCGGCGAATACGCCAGCGGTCTCGCCTTCTTCACCCTAGCGATTCTGGTTACGATTTCGCTTGTATATTATTAGAAACAAGCGACCAACACAAGCGAGTTCGCCTTAACAGGCGATCACTGGCTGCGATATCGTATCACTCACATTTACAGACACAGGCGACCTGAGGTGGCGAACTCGTATCAGGTATACTGGGTGTTTTTTAAACGCTGCACACGGCGTTTTGAACCGCCATGCGCAGTGTGCATGTTTAAGGCGTTTTGTTAACCGCCCAGAAGAAGTGCCATTTTACGGCACAACCCATTACGGCATTTCCAAAATGCCGTGAATGGTACGAATGAACTGCCTAGAAACCTAGGTCCGTTCACTAGTGCCCGTTGTAGAAAGAAAACCCCCATCACCAACCATCACATGTGCCCCTGATTGACAATGAACAGGCAAGCCACACTTGCGAATAGCCGCTGGAGTAATGAAATTATGGGTGGAACCAGAATCCACCAAAATAGAAAGGGCTGAATTCTTGCACTGAGCTGCAACACGCAATGTTCGAGACCCTGTAGAGCCTGTGAACGCATGAAAGGAGACATGCATATCCAGATCCGAATCCGTAGTCTCCTCGGAGAGATTTTGGAATTCATCCTCACCCTCCAATAATAGTAATCGTGCAGCACATTTGTGACCGGGTTTGTAAAGTTCATCACAATTAAAACAAAGGCCTCTATCCTTGCGTTTCTGTTTCTCGGCTAAGGAGAGACGTTTAATACCAGCAGGAATCGGTGGATCCACTGGAACAGGACGAGTACTAAAGGTATTCGAATGAGGTCTAGAAAATCCTGAAGAATAACGAGAATTCCCTAGAGAAGCGGTGTATTTCCTGGTGGCAATTATTGCATCTTCTTGATCCATCGCCATACTGAAAGCTTGAGTGAGACTAAGTGGGTGCAAAAGTCGAACTCCTGCTCGAATATCAGGGCGTAATCCAAACAAAAACATGCTCACGCGAAGCTGATCATCCACCAACCTGTGGGTTAAGTTCAACAAAGTCTCAAATTTAGTAATATAAGACTTGACTGAACCATCCTGAGTAAGCTTCGACAGAGAAGCCATGGGATCCCTATACTCCAGAGAACCAAATCGCTGGCAAAGAGAGGTCGAGAATTGGGTCCAGGTTAAGCCACCCAATGTTTGTTCAAAGTGGCGATACCAAGATACAGAATCTCCACAAAGATGAAGAGAAGCAAGACCAACACACTTGTCGTCGGGAATGTCATTTTGACGAAAGTACAATTCAGCTTGAAAGATCCAATTTGCAGGTTCAATCCCTTCAAATTTGGGAAAAGTGAGACGCCTATAACGTTGGAAAGATGGACGTGAATTCTCCAAATCGTCAGACTTGGACGATTCTGGCTGTTTACCCTTATGTTCCTCAAGAAGAGAAACAAGCTTCGCAAATTGGGCATCGGATTTTACATCCAAGTGCTGCTTGAACTCGTCTAATTGGAAATCAACTCTATTCTTGGTTGCTGCAACTTCCGCGATGAGTAACTCCAGTTGTTCCTGTTGCTGCTTGACAGTTTCTTCCATATTCTTGACCGTCATGGCGAATAGAAGAAAAACAAATTCGTGATTTTATATATATATAGTAACCGTGCTCTGAATACCAAATGATGAGACTTGATTCTTCAAGACTCTATAGAGATAAGATCTTTTAACTTTTGAGATCTAAACAACCTTTATTGAATCGGAAGAAACAATGTTATTGAATGAATTGATTGATTGATTTCCTAATATAGAGCCTAGACATCAGCTTATATAGGCTTCTCTATGAATAACTTTCTAAATGGGAAAAGGAAAACTAATTACTTTCTAAACTTGAAAAGGAAAAGGGAGTCACTTCCTAAGTAGAATAGGATTGGGTATTACATAGGAATAGGTATCGTATCACAGATGGTATGAATCCCTTTGCAGATCTGAGCAGCACCCATAGTTCGTGGCCCGTGATGGTTGTGATTTACAATTTACCACCTTGGTTAACTATGAAGCGTAAGTACGTTCTGTTATCACTTATGATCTCAGGTCCAAAACAACCAGGTAACGACATTGACGTTTATCTTGCTCCCCTAATTGAAGATCTTAGGAAGTTGTGGTATTTTTAGAACTGGACTTATGATGGATACCGGGAAGAGTTGTTTGACATGAGAGTGATGCTATTTTGTACCATTAATGATTACCCTGCATTAGGTAATTTGGCAGGTTACTCTGTTAAAGGGAATTTTGCTTGCCCGATTTGTGAGATGGACACTAGTCACATTCAACTTAAGCACGGGAGGAAAACAGTTTATTTAGGATACATGAGATTTGTAAATCACGAGCATGCCCTCCGTAAGTGTAAGAAGTGGTTTGATTGAGCGGTTGATGAGAGGGATGCACCGACGCCTGTGTCTGGTGAGAGTGTGTATGAATATGTGAAGGACATTCCCAATTATTTTGGAAAGAATAGTATGAAGCCAGTAGTGAATGGTGTATGGAAAAAATCTTCAATCTTTTTCGAGTTGCCTTACTGGAAACACTTGGAGGTAAGACATTGTTTGGATGTTATGCATATAGAAAAGAATGTTTGCGAGAGTCTGATTGGCACATTACTAGACATCCCGGGGAAGAGTAAGGATGGCTTGAAAGCTAGGATGGATTTGGAGGAAATGGGTGTTAAACCGGGTTTGGTCCCCGTGAAGGAAAATGGCAAGACATATTTGCCGCCAGCCTCTTACACCATGTATGATTCTGAGAAGAAGAAATTTTGTCAGAGTCTGAAGGACATTAAAGTACCTAGTACCTACTCGTCCAACATTAGTCGGTGTGTGAATGTTGATGAGGTGAAACTCACGGGACTCAAATCGCACGACTGCCACGTTTTGATGCAAGAATTGAATGCCATTGCTCTGCGCACGTCCCTACCTCCACATGTTAGACGCTGCATAAGCCGCTTGTGCATGTTCTTCAAGTCCACCTGTAGAAAGAATATTAGCTGATCGAGACTAGATAAACTACAAGAAATGGTTGTCGAAGTTTTGTGTCGGATGGAGATGTTCTTCCCGCCCTCATTTTTCGATATAATGGTGCATCTTATAGTTCATCTTGTGCGTGAGATCAAGTGTTGTGGTTCTGTGTTTTTGAGATGGATGTACCCTTTCGAGCGCTACATGAAGATTTTCAAGCATTTTGTGAAGAACAGATACAGGCTCGATGCCAGTATAGTTCAGCGTTATGTAACTGAAGAGTCAATAGAATTCTGCACCGCGTACCTCGATGATGTTGAGACTGTTGGTGTCCCGAAGAACAGGCATGCGGACAGGATTGAAGGCCATGCATTTGGTAGTGGAAAATATGTCACGCCCACTACTACTGAGTTGAAGGTTGCACATCTATATGTGTTTCGTAACCATAAGGCCGTGGTTCCCTATGTTTGCCTTCACATGGATGAAATAAGGAGATTGATGGCGCTTCTAGAATCTGAATATGTCCATGAAGAGCACACGAGAACATTTGCTGAGTGGCTCAGGAAGAAAGTGGAAGTCGGAGATCATTATGAGGAAGTTAAGTGGTTGTCTAGATTACCGATGGGTGCGGTTTTGTCATACAAGGGCTACGATGTGAATGGCTACACATTTAGTATGAAGACAGTTGATGGGAAGCGCATATCGCGGAACAGTGGTGTTTCTTTGATTGCTGATGAGTTAAGGCAGGGCGTGTATGAAGACAACCGGTTCTGTGGAACAATCACAGACATATGGGAGTTGAACTATGTGAGACTGAAGGTGGTTGTATTCAAGTGTGACTGGATTGATCCAGGCACGGGATTTGTTCCTGATCCCTTAGGCCTAACCATTGTTGACCGGAGGAAAGTTGGTTATAAGTCGGATCCATTCATTCTAGCGACACAAGCCGACCAAGTGTTCTACGTGAAGGACCCTGCTTCTGTTCATCAAGAGATTGTACTGAACGGGAAGAGAGCATTTATTGGTCGAGAGAGTCAAGAAGAATGCTTGAACGACGTGGATACCTTTAAGATAGCCTTTGATGGTGAAGACAATATAAACTTACATGAAACTGCAGCAAATCTCCGCCGTTACCAGTGCAGGTTGGATCATGAAGAAGGGCAGTGGTTTGATGAGCGGGGGATACCAAAGAAAAAACAACCACCTAAGGCAAAGGGGTCGAAGAGCAAAAACATGCGCGTTTCGTAAATGTAAGACAGATCGCTCTAGAGCATTTAATGTATATTACGTCTAATATTGTAATAGAATTTGTGTTCTTATGTTATTTAGCCTTGTAGGGGTACTCCTTGTGTAATTAGAACTGTGAAAACCCAAGAAATTGGCAAGTTTCATTTAAGTGACACATTTTCAGTACGGTTTCCGGAATCGTAAACCACTAAACCGGCCAATTTACGCTATCGGAAATGGTTTTGTAATCTAATAAATAAATCATATTTCCTGAAATATTATTTAGCTAGCTCCAGTGGATTACCCGGATGCCCTTCCGGCTCGTAAACTTTTCTTCTTCCGGTTTGTTTCCGAAACCGTAAAAGCCTCTTATTTATTTTGGAAAAATTCCATCTTTTCTCGGCTTATTTCCGAACTCGGAATTGATTAAACCAGAATTTAATTTGTGCCTTTTTTAAATCCAGTGGATTACCTAGATGGGCTTCCGGCTCGTAAAGTTTTAAAAGTCGGGTGATTTCCGATTTCGGAAATGGATAGTAAAAAGTGTTTTGTACTCTTTCCGATTTCGGAAATCACTCCTGTACTCTTAAAAAAAAGCTGAAAATCAGGAAATTGTATGAGATACTTTTAAAATTGAAATTCTTTACAAATTAAAAAACATAAGATAACAAAGAGTGATCTTAATTGAAAGTAATAAAATTGTATCATCGAATTTCAAATGAAAAGATGTTTCAAGACAAACTACAATTCATCTACTTAGAAGACGATGTGCTTCATCACATCATTGTCATCTTTGTCTTCATCAGCCGAATCTTGGTCTGCATGTGCCTCATCTGCCTCGGCACCCGTAACCGGCCTCGATTGTGAGCCGCCCGCTTCACCACCACCCGTTCCCCGCATCATCGCCTCGCGCTCGGCTCTATGAATAGCGCGCTCCCGCTTTTCAGCCAACCGCGCTTCCTTGCTCACATACAAGAAATCAGGGATTTTTGACTTCATTCTCTTGTAAAATTGTTTCCACCCCACATTCTCGTCGATTTCTGCCATAAAAATATTAAAGAATATTAATAACTAGGTAAAAACTAACAAGAAATTCAGAAAAACAAACAAATGTTAAAGAATATTACCTTGCTTCTCAACATTTTGCATCGTCTTGTTCTTTGTTTTGGGTGACTTGTTCATCCAATCTCCATCAAACACCACCATCCCTCTACTGTCAAAATACTGTAGGTCTAACTTCTCCGACCTAATACCCGACGTAGAACTAAATGGGAAAGGTTTCTGGTAGGACAACATAAAGCTTCCGGCGAGAAAAAAAGTAATAAAACTACCATAAGGTATATTATCCCGTGGATTTTTCCCCTTCACCGCCATTTTCATATGCTCCAAGATGGTGTACCCAGGGTTTGTCAATTTGTTATCTGCAAGATAGAAGAACTCCATGGCAGTGGTGGTGTTTGGCTCTGTTGAATAACCTGCACTTGGCACTATGGACTTGTGCACGATCTCATACAAAACACGGTCCTCTAAAGACATGAACTTTGTGTTGAACTTGTTGGCTGCAGCTCCAGGGTTGGAGTTGTGGCGCCCAAAGTACTTCTCAGCCAAAGATACTTTGTTCAGGTCGTGCATCTCATCAGGGTTATCTGGTATATGGCCCTTGTAATGGACGTTGTAAGGGCAATCTTCTTTCTGAGGGTGGCATTCTTCAAGTTTCCGGTAAGGACAGCCTAAAACCTGGTTTATCATACTCCAACTAACCTCCATTTTCATACCATTCACCCCTGTCGTACAACTACCATCCTCCAACTCATGCAAATTTCCATAAAACTGACATACCTCCTCAGAATAAGTCTCACTACTATTAAACACTAAATCAGTCAAATAGTGTTTACCTAGGGTTTCTACGACATAACCAAGCAACAAATCCTCCACATCATCACGATCAACATAAAAACTTTTAAGAATATTGCATTGACCACGAATGTACTCATACCTTTCTTCGTTTGCCTTGGAGAAAAATATCGAATCATCATAGTCGATCTCCTCTTCCTCCTGGATTTGTAGAGCGTTAGCTTTAGACGTCTTGGGTGCCATGGGTTTGCGATGTCAGAACTGGTAATGCGGTAAAAAGCCGAGCTTGATGGATTTTGATGGCTGATTGGTGACTCTAGATAGGCGTTGAAGGTGGAGATTGAGTTTTGATTTTTCTGATTTGGGACATAAGACTGCAGATAAGTTGTTTTTTGTTTTATATGTCTCCCGTTTCCGATGTCGTAAACCAACCGCATATTATTTTCTAACGCTTTACGATTTCGGAAACTACACGACAAGATGTTCATTTACCCCCATTCCTATTTCCGGTTTCGTAAATCACTAGCAATTGGACCAATTTTTCCCCAATACTATTTACGAAATCGGAAATATAAAATTACTCTTCATCCGGATAGTTTCCGAAGCCGTAAATGAGTCACATTTATCAACATTAGTTTGGTCGAAAATTAAATAATTTTATATTGTAGAGATGAAGTTTATCAACTCAAGATTATTAATTAGCACATGCTCTTTTTTTCAAGATTTATTTTTTAAAAAATATAATAATTCAAATTCAATACTTTCAATATAGTTTAGTTTGATTTGATGAAATAACATTTGACGGAATTCAGATTAATACTTCCACACCATTCTTATTCCATCAGTAAAACCTTTCAAATTCCAGAAGGAATTAATTTTTTTGGGGGGTTTGCATGAGGTGATCTTGAAAAGGTGAGAATGCCTTTAATTTTCCTTCTATTAATACCATATTTACTAATTTCTGACTAGGAACCAATTTTTCCCCAATACTATTTACGAAATCGGAAATATAAAATTACTCTTCATTCGGCTAGTTTCCGAAGCCGTAAATGAGTCACATTTATCAACATTAATTTAGTCGAAAATTAAATAATTTTAAATTGTAGAGATGAAGTTTATCAATTCAGGATTATTATTTAGCACATGCTCTTTTTTTCAAGATTATTTAAGAAACAAAATTCAAATTCAATACGTTCAATTTAGTTTAGTTTGATTTGATGAAATAACATTTGACGGAATTCAGATTAATGCATCCACACCATTCTTATTCCATCAGTAAAACCTTTCAAATTCCAGAAGGGGGTTTGCATGAGGTGATCTTGAAAAGGTGAGAATGCCTTTAATTTTTGACTAGGAACTCTCAAATATTTTTGATAAATGGAGCACCTCAACCCTATAAATATCAACCCCTTCTCCCTTTAGAACCCCATTAGAGCCTTCATTCCCACATTCCCTTCTCCCTTCTCCTATTGTTTGCCTTCTGCTTCCAATGGATTTGTCTCGATTCAACGCCCTCCCAAATGAAATGATAAATCTAATCATGATTCGTGTTTTCTTCGACTCGGTTCTTCGTCGGTACGTGAGCGGAAGAGCGACAGAATGGGCTCGACAGTGGCTCACCGACGCTTCTGCAATACGTCACACAGAGTCGACCTATGTCTTGGCTATATTTGCAATCTGCGAAAGTGATATTCAGAGAGGCATGAATGTGATCACCACCATGAACAGAACCGACAAGAAAGGCCTCCGGGAAGCTCGGGTACGCGTCACAGCCGGTTTGAGTTACGCTTGGGGTTGGGCGCACTACTTGATGGGTTGATATTATATTGATTATAAAAGAATATTTTGAGCTAATTAATATCAACTTAGATACTTTTGGTGCTGTTAATTGCAGATTTTACATATATACTGGGAGATGACAATAAAGAACAATGAATTGCAACCGGATCTGTTTTAGAGCAATTTGGAGCTGTTTTAGAGCTTAAAGAGGATACTAATCCAGTTGATCCTTATTCTGGAATTCCTTCACTTGACAGAGTTGTGCTTCGTGTAACGATCACTAAATTGTTCGGTGAAGATGACCCGGACTGAGGTGAAACTGATGAATAATTTTACATGGAAGAATAATTACTGCACTCTTTTTCCCATTCCACACAAGGTTTTTTAATGAGGCAGTACTGGGCTGAATTATTCCTAAGCCAAAAGAAGCAAGAGAAAGACAGACTGAATTGAATGGGAAAGAAATCTAAAGTCGACTGATTTGGAAGTTGAAACTTGCAAAGATGAAACTTGCGAAAGTTGAAACTTACAGAAGATGAAGTTTCTTTATCCTTATTCATTAGGATTTGTTTTATTATGTTCATCTTTAATCCTTATTAAGTGAAGGATGTTTCACTATGCTTTGATGGAAAGAAACGTATGTGAAAGTGTGCATGTGAAGTGAAACGGAAAAATGCTTCTTAGTATAAAAAGAGAAGTCCCTTCTGTAGGAAAAGAAGACACACCAAGCCTTCATCTCATACTATATTCTCTCTCTTGTATTCTTGGCAAGATTATTCTCCATAATAAAAGTGTGGTTATTTCCTACATTTTCTTGTTTATATTATTATTATGTTTAATTATTTATTAATTGTTTATGTGTTAGGATTATATATGAGTAACTAAGTTATTAATCGGCTGGATTAACTGAGTTGATTCATGTAATTGTGAGGTTGAATTGAGCTTAAATAATATTCGCTGCAAATTCTTCGTTAATTATAGTTTGAATTGATGCTTGTTGAATTAAGATTGATCACCTTAATGCATGCTAAGCTAAGGCTAATTTTAGTAGCAAATTTCTTGTGAAAAACAGATAACTGATACAGACTGTAATAACAAGAAAGTAATCAACTGAGTAGATGATCATTGTTTGCGAATACTCAAATGGTTATCTAAATTAGGTCCTCTTCGTCTCAATTTTGTAATTTAACGAGTTTAGCAAATACTTGCTCGTTGATGGGTAATAAGAGGGGATTTTAGAGGTTCAGCAAATACTTGCCTCTACATAACTAATTGATTTGCATGAAATATTTTATCTAAAGCCAATGATCAGTGAATGAATTAACGAGGTTAATCTAAGCCGATTGTTTTCTATTATATATTTTCTTGATTTTTATTTGGTGTGTTTCCTTAGTTTATAGACAAAACAAGTTGAAATTAAGGCGTGGTTGCGAGACCAAAAATTGTCGGTAGTTAAAATTAATAGAAATTACTCCGTTCCTTGTGGGATCGACCTGCTTCCTACTATACTAATTTGTGTGATAGTGTGCAGATATTTTGGTGATTGAAACGATGCTCACTAAATTGGCGCCGTTGCCGGGGAACGGTTTGTTGATTTCTATTTTTTTCTACTGATTTGTGTGTTAGTTTCTTGGTATATGACCAGGTCTGAGAAGCAAGACCTACTATTTGATTCTGAAATTGAAAAAACAGCCAAGAAAAATTGGAAGATCTCAAGGGAGAAAAAGTTGAAAGCTGCCCCAGAACCTCAGTTTGCCCAAACAGAGGCTCATTTGGAGGCCGAACCTGAGTCGGATTCCGAATCTACTTCAACTGG
This sequence comes from Sherardia arvensis, assembly GCA_948330725.1. NCBI lineage: Eukaryota > Viridiplantae > Streptophyta > Magnoliopsida > Gentianales > Rubiaceae > Sherardia > Sherardia arvensis. Next base: position 20,658,894 of record OX415237.1, on the reverse strand, counting down.
TATTGAGATGGCGCTACCCGATCCTAATGCTAATAATCCCTATATGTGGGAACTCACTGGTCATAGTGAGGAGGATCCGCCTACCCCTATCCAATTGCCACAGACGGCGAGTCCCATTGAAATCAAGCTAGGGCTTTTAAACGTGCTTCCAAAGTTCCATGGAAGGAGCACCGAGGATCCCTACAATTTCTGAATGAGTTCATTAAAATATGCAAGGTGCAAAAGAGGCCTGAGAATGTCACTGAGGAGCAATTTAAACTGGTTGCATTTCCTTTCAGTCTTACAGGAGCCGCGAACCAATGGTTTTCCAGTTTGCCGCCAAATTCCATTACTACATGGAATGGTCTCAAGAAACAATTTTTGGAGTATTATTTCCCATCTACACGGACCGAAACATTAAAGAAGGAGATATCAAGCATCCAATAAGAAATTGATGAGCCATTAAGTGCATTTTGGTTACGATTCAGGAGATTGGTGGATAGTTGCCCTAATCACCGCTTCTCAGAGGGGCAACTGCTTCAATACTTATACCAGGGGTTGACCGCTGCAAACAAGAACTTGATGAATTCAGCGAGCAGTGGAGGATTTTCTCATCTTCGAGTGAATGAAGCTAGGGATATTGTCAAGAAGTTGATCGACTCTAAAAAGGAATATGATGCTGGAGAAGTGAGGATTTTGAAGAAAGTTGCAAACACAGGTTCCTCGAGTGAAGCTCATTTCAATGGAAGAATGGATAGGATGGAAAAGGTTCTATCAAAGATTGTGGAAAAAATCACCGTTGCAAGCACCGCTTCTGGCCCTCAGGATATTCCACGTGAAATTTGTGGAACATATAGCCATGTCATCTTGCAATGCAACTTCGCGATGGATGAGCAGATTGTTCAAGCAAAGGCAATGGGGAATTGGAATGACAGGCAACCTAAGAGGGATCCATATCCATCCACCTACAATCCCGGGTGGAGAGATCATCCAAATCTCCGATGGAGAGATCCAGGCAATCCAGCACAACAACCTTATATTCCACCTAATCAAAGAGGCCCTCAAGCAATCCCTGAAAATCAACCATCTCCTCAAGGAAATTCGAATGATGATAAGTTTGGTATGATTTTGAGTATACTCCAAGAGCAGCAACAAGGTGTAAAGAAAGTTGAGGCAACACTAAATGAGCATACAAGGCAAATCTCTCAACTGACAAATTCTATGAATGAGCTTCGAATGCAAAAACCAGGATTGCCTTCTCAAGTGCAAGTAATGCCTAGGGAAACAGCCAATCAGATCACTCTCAGAAGTGGAAAAGAGTTAGAGTCATCCCCTGAGAAGACCGAAGTCAAAGCCAAGAAAAAGCAGTCAGAGCAGTCCATAGGGCCTAATTTTGCTAAACAGAGTGTGCTAACAGAGATCAACAAGCAGGAAGGAGGTAGTTCTGAGCATACCAAAGAGGAAACTCAATGAAAGGTTCTAAATGAGACTCAAATTAAAATTCTAGCTCTTTTTCCACGTCGATTAGCCAAGAAAAAGGATGATTCTGTTGATTTTCTATCAATATTTGGAAAAATGGAGATTAATCTTCCTTTCTTACAGGCAATAAGGATTCCTCCTGTTAGCAAGTTTTTGAAAGATTTTATTGCAGGGAAACCAAAGGACTCAAGCAAGGTAATAATGGGTGAATCAGTTTCAGCGGTTATCCAAAAAGAACTGCCTCAAAAATGCAAGGATCTTGGTATGTTCTCTTTATCATGCTACATTGGAGATGTTAGGATTGATTCTGCCATGTGTGATTTAGGTGCCTCGATTAATGTTATGCCATTATCTGTTTATCAAAAATTAAATGGAGCTGAAATGGTGAACACTAGAGTTATAATTCAATTGGCAGATAGAACATGTGTGTATCCAGAGGGTTTATTGGATAATATTCTTGTAAAAGTCAATGAATTTGTTTACCCTGCTGATTTTTACTTGGAAAAGATGAATCACAGTGATGGAAAAAGTAATGTTGGTGTATTGTTAGGTCGGCCTTTCTTAAGGACGGCTAATACAATAATTAATGTGGGAAAGAGAACTATATGTCTTGATTATTATGGTGAACAATATACTTTCAGTATTGATGAATCAATGAAAAAACCAATAGATGCTGAAAATATATATGCCATTGATTTCATTGACCCCTTAGTCCAAGATTTTCTTGAGACTGAATTTTCGCAAGAAGAGATGGAAATCCCATCAATCACAAGTTTCAACGAACTAAATTTGCAGGGAAAGAGTGATGAGGAGATACGTGAGCTGTTGTACTCCATCTACTCTAATGAAGAAGATTTCGGCACTAAAACTATCATCTGTTTGCCCAAACAAAATCCCTCCGAAAAATCTCTTCCATCGGATGTTTCACCGCCAACCTTGGAGCAAAAAGTGTTGCCACCTAATCTGCAAAAAGTGTTTCACCGCCAACCTTGGAGCAAATATATGTGTATTTGGGGGAGGCCGAGACACTTCCAGTAATTGTGAGTACTCAGTTAGAGGAGTCTCAAGAGGAGAAATTGGTCACTTTTCTGAAAAGGTACAAGAAGGCAATTGGTTGGACTTTAGCTGACATTACGGGGATCAGCCCAGACATTTGTATGCACCATATTTTGATGGAGGAGAGTGCAAAGCATGTTAGAGATGCGCAGAGGAAACTTAACCCCAATATGAGGGATGTAGTTCTCAAGGAAGTTCTCAAATTACTTTCTTTGGGAATTATATATCCCATTTCAGACAGCAAGTGGGTTAGTCCAGTCCATGTGGTGCCCAAGAAATCTGGTTTTCAAGTGGTGAAAAATGATAAGAACGAGTTGGTTCCAACAAGGCTGGTCATGGATGGAGGATGTGTATCGATTACCGGAAGATTAATGTGGCAACTCGCAAGGATCACTTTCCACTTCCCTTTATCGATCAAATGCTAGAGAGGGTTGCCGGTAATAATTTCTTTTGCTTCTTGGATGGCTACAGTGGGTATTTTCAGATTTGTGTAAACCCGGAGGACCAAGAAAAGACAACATTTACATGTCCTTTTGGCACCTATGCTTATAGGCGAATGCCATTTGGATTATGTAATGCTCCTGGCACTTTCCAGAGATGTATGATGAGTATCTTCTCATATTTGATCGAATCGAGCATTGAGGTATTCATGGATGATTTTACAGTGTATGGAAACTCTTTTGAGTTGTGCTTAAGTCACTTGGAGCAAGTGTTGATTCGATGTGTGAAGAGGAACCTGGTTTTGAACTATGAAAAATGCCATTTTATGGTGAATGAAGGCATAGTCTTGGGGCATGTAGTTTCTGAAAAGGGCATTCAAGTTGACAAGGCCAAGGTTGAGACGATAGAGCAGCTTCCTTACCCCACAAATGTGCGAGAGATACGTGGATTCGTGGGACATGCTGGTTTCTACAGAAGGTTTATCAAAGATTTTGCCAAGATATCACAACCTCTCACCAAGCTTCTTCAAGATGAAGTCCCTTTCGAGATGACTGAAGAACGTAAGCTTTCCTTTGATATACTTAAGGAGAAGCTCATCTCAGCCCCTATAATGCAACCTCCAAATTGGGAACTGCCTTTTGAGGTTATGTGTGATGCAAGTGATTATGCGGTTGGGGCTGTTCTGGGACAAAAGTTGGGGAAAGAAAGCCATGTGATCTATTATGCTTCCAAGACATTGAATCCAGCTCAATGCAATTACACTACTACTGAAAAGGAGTTGTTGGCAGTGGTGTTTGCCCTTGATAAGTTCAGGTCCTACTTGCTTGGATCGAAAATCATTGTTTACACTGATCACTCAGCCTTGAAGTACTTGTTTACGAAGAAAGAGTCCAAGCCAAGATTTATCTGATGGATACTTCTATTGCAAGAGTTTGATTGGGAGATAAGGGATAAGAAGGGGGCTGAAAATCACGTTGCTGACCATCTCAGTCGGTTGGTGAAACCTGAAGATGGAGTTCCTATTAAAGAATCTTTTCCTGAAGAATACATGTATGCTGCCACTGGCCTAGAATTGGCCAAATCGAGCCCTCTGACAGTTTTACCACATGGTAATTTGATGGATGATCCTTGGTACGCCGATATTGTGAACTTCCTTACCACTGGCGAGATGCCAGATTATCTCAGCAAGGCTCAGAAGTTGAAGTTGAAGAGTGAATGCAAGCAATACATTTGGGATGATCCATACCTTTGGAAGATGGGCTCTGACCAAATCATTCGGCGGTGCATTCCCGAAGAAGAACAAGGTACAATTCTTTTGCATTGTCACTCTTTTGCTTGTACATCTCGTAAGGTGCTTGATAGTGGTTTCTTTTGGTTGACGCTTCATAGAGATGCATATATATTTGTAAGAATTGTGAAAAATGCCAAAGGATGGGAAATATATCTCAACGTGATGACATGCCCCAAATACCCATAATTGTACGTGAAATATTTGATGTGTGGGGCATGGATTTTATGGGTCCCTTTCCAAGTTCTTTTGGTAATCTTTATATCTTACTCGCGGTTGACTATGTTTCAAAGTGGGTGGAAGCTAAAGCCACCCGAACTAATGATTCTCAAGTTGTGGCAGGGTTCTTGAAAACTAACATATTCAGCAGGTTCGGTGTGCCACGGGCAATCATTAGCGATCAAGGAACACACTTTAAAAATCGCACCATTGAGGCTCTTATGAAAAAGTATGGTGTTCACCATAGGCTCGCCACCACTTATCACCCTCAGTCTAATGGTCAAGCGGAGGTTTCCAACAGAGAGATTTAGCAAGTTTTGGAGAAGACAATTAATCCTTCTAGGAAAGATTGGAGCAAAAGATTGGATGATGCTCTCTGGGCTTATCGCACCACTTACAAGACGCCTATTGGAATGTCTCTTTATAGAATCGTCTTTGGAAAGATGTGCCATCTACCAGTCGAGCTTGAGCATAAGGCTTATTGGGCTGTCAAGGAGATGAATATGCAACCACGCAAGTGTGAGGAGGAAAGGAAGTTCCAGCTTCAAGAATTGGAGGAACTTCGATTGGAAGCTTTTGATCGAGCAATGTGGTACAAGGAACGGACCAAAATGTGGCATGACAAGAATTTGAGGTCCAAGGAATTCAAAGTGGGTCAGAAAGTCTTACTCTTTCAATCAAAACTTCGGTTAATGCTTGGAAAGCTCAAGTCCAAATGGGCTGGTCCCATTGAGGTGGTATCTGTTTGGCCAAACGGAGCTGTTGAGATCAAAAGTTTGGATACTGGGAAGTTATTCTCAGTTCATGGACATCGTCTCAAACCCTATTACGATGCATCTCAAGTGGCAATAGTGGAAGAAATTCCATTGTGCCCACCATCACCTTAGTAAATGACCTCGGAAAGTCTAGCCAAAGACTATAAATAAAAGCGCTTATTGGGAGGCAACTCAATTTTCTTTCCCTTTATTTTTATATTTACTACAAAAAAAACACAAAACAAAGTTTTTTTAAAAAAAAACATTAGAAAAAAACAAATTATTGCTTCATGTTGTTTTCATTTTCTAATAATTTGATTCTTCATATTACAGGTCATTGTCTTGAAATAGCATGACTTGGAAGAAGTGGCGGACCTGTACATCCTCTATTTGACAGAACAAAGAGATCCTTGCAAAACAGAAATGCAGCTCGGCCGAGCAGCCCTCCCAATGAGTTTTCCCACCCTTTTACCATTTTTTTTAAATTTTCGTAGGAGTCCTCCTCGCTTTGAGCTGAACTTGCTTGAGGGCAAGCAAGGTTTAAGTGTGAGGAGATTTAACTGTTAATATGCTTGTTTGTGTGCTTTGTGATTTCGAGTCTGAAATTCAGAAAAAAAAAAACAAAAAAACAAAAAAAAAACCAAAAAGATTTTATTTTTTAATCGAGTCGGTCAAAACTTCAGCATGATAGGAAGTAGCGGAATTGGCTTTGAAATGGATGAACTTTGCATGTTGAGAGAATCTGATTAGTAGAATTTGTTTCTTGATATCCCCTTAAGAGCTTAAAATGATAAACCCTTGAAGTCGGTCTTGACTTGTGTAAATGATATTGGGATGACGAACAAGACTTGTAATGACCAAAGCCTAGTATAAAGTGAGGTCTGAGCCAGAGTAGAGCAGTCTCTACATCAATCTTTTTTTTCTGAGAGAGTGGCGGTTTAAAATTGATGCATGTTAAAATGATGAAAGGCAAAATTAGGTTTAACCACACATCGTATAAAGCCTACCCAATTATATCCCTTAGTTAACCCCCTAAGCCTTAACCTTTTCTTTGTTTACCCACTTAAATAAATAAATAAACCAAACCCTTCTGTCTATTACCATTTCTTTGACCCAAACATGTATGCTCTCGGACCGGGAATACCTGCTCATGTTTGATATTCAATGTTTCATTTTTTTGTGCCTCGTTATTTATTGGGAAAAATGGTTCCGTGAACCTATATATTTCTATGACACTATAGACATGAAATGAGCATGTAATATGTGGGATTTGGATCCTACTAAAAAAACAAATAAAAAAAAGAAAAAAAAGGAATGAAAATAGAGTGATGTTCTCTGGAAAAAAAAATAGATGAAGAAAAAAAAAACAATAAAAAGTCCAAAGTCCAGAACCAAGCATCTTGGTCAGTCCAGAAAATTAGTTTTTAAACACATTACTTGCTGGAGTTTTTCTGCTAGCTTTTGAGCATATGTGCCTGTTTTGTTGATAAATGAACCTTAGAGCCTTAGGATCATATTCCTACCTTGTAACCCAACCCACCTTGAAAAAGACCTTTCTGATTTTCATGTATTAATTTGTTGCTGCCACGTTGATATAATTTGAGTGATTACCTTACTTATTGAGTGCATTGAGTGAAAACCGTGAGGAAGTTCTTACTTGTCTATTTTTGATCAATTGATATGCAGGCATGGTTGATGTAAGGGGGATTGAATTGAGAGTTCAAGGGGGGATGATACTAACTTTGTTTATGAAAGGAAACTTGATATCATGCTTAGGGAATTTGTTGATTAGTTGAGGAAGTGAAAACTCGAAATGCTGAAACTTTTGACCAAAGTCCGGGTAATAGAGTCTTAGTTGTCATAGCTTGATTACTTTGTTTTACTTTTACTTTCTGTTGAGTCAAAGTCAGGCTTAGGGGGGTGGGAACTTAATATATGTGCTTAAGGTTCTAATCATACTTGAGGGCAAGCATGACTCAAGTGTGAGGATAGTTGATGGGTTGATATTATATTGATTATAAAAGAATATTTTTGAGCTAATTAATATCAACTTAGATACTTTTGGTGCTGTTAATTGCAGATTTTAAATATATACTGGGAGATGACAATAAAGAACAATGAATTGCAACCGGATCTGTTTTAGAGCAATTTGGAGCTGTTTTAGAGCTTAAAGAGGATACTAATCCAGTTGATCCTTATTCTGGAATTCCTTCACTTGACAGAGTTGTGCTTCGTGTAACGATCACTAAATTGTTCGGTGAAGATGACTCGGACTTAGGTGAAACTGATGAATAATTTTACATGGAAGAATAATTACTGCACTCTTTTTGCCACTCCACACAGGGTTTTTTAATGAGGCAGTACTGGGCTGAATTATTCCTAAGACTGAATTGAATGGGAAAGAAATCTAAAGTCGACTGATTTGGAAGTTGAAACTTGCAAAGATGAAACTTGCGAAAGTTGAAACTTACAGAAGATGAAGTTTCTTTATCCTTATTCATTAGGATGTGTTTTATTATGTTCATCTTTAATCCTTATTAAGTGAAGGATGTTTCACTATGCTTTGATGGAAAGAAACGTATGTGAAAGTGTGCATGTGAAGTGAAACGGAAAAATGATTCTTAGTACAAAAAGGGAAGTCCCTTCTGTAGGAAAAGAAGACACACCAAGCCTTCATCCCATACTATATTCTCTCTCTTGTATTCTTGGCCAGATTATTCTCCATAATAAAAGTGTGGTTATTTCCTACATTTTCTTGTTTATATTATTATTATGTTTAACTATTTATTAATTGTTTATGTGTTAGGATTATATATGAGTAACTAAGTTATTAATCGGTTGGATTAACTGATTTGATTCATGTAATTGTGAGGTTGAATTGAGCTTAAATAATATTCGCTGCAAATTCTTCGTTGATTACAGTTTGAATTGATGCTTGTTGAATTAAGATTGATCACCTTAATGCATGCTAAGCTAAGGCTAATTTTAGTAGCAAATTTCTTGTGAAAAACGGATAACTGATACAGACTGTAATAACAAGAAAGTAATCAACTGAGTAGATGATCATTGTTTGCGAATACTCGAATGGTTATCTAAATTAGGTCCTCTTCGTCTCAATTTTGTAATTTAACGAGTTTAGCAAATACTTGCTCGTTGATGGGTAATAAGAGGGGATTTTAGAGGTTCAGCAAATACTTGCCTCTACATAACTAATTGATTTGCATGAAATATTTTATCTAAAGCCAATGATCAGTGAATGAATTAACGAGGTTAATCTAAGCCGATTGTTTTCTATTATATATTTTCTTGATTTTTATTTGGTGTGTTTCCTTAGTTTATAGACAAAACAAGTTGAAATTAAGGCGTGGTTGCGAGACCAAAAATTGTCGGTAGTTAAAATTAATAAAAATTACTCCGTTCCTTGTGGGATCGACCTGCTTCCTACTATACTAATTTGTGTGATAGTGTGCATATATTTTGGTGATTGAAACGACGCTCACCACTACTACAGGTTCCTCATAGATGGAGTAGTCGTGCCTAGGCCGATTTGCTGCGAGGAACATGCTGCCCTCAATCGCAGCGTGAGGTATAATCGCTGGGAGAGGCTTGATCCAGCGGACAACTCATGTGATGCATGCACCTGCGATCAGGAATTGCTTCACGTCCTCGGTTTTTGTTGAGCCTAAATGTTCTAGTTTTTTTGTTATTTGATTATGTTCTTTCTTTTTTAGCCCAAATTTGTTAGGATTGTAATAAAATTTTGTTTGTCATTTTGGCACATTTCATTATTGAATAGCTTTTCTTGTTTTGATACCTTGTCCCTTACATTTTATATTAGTTTATTAATTGTTATTAATTAGCTGTTATAAACATCACCAACTAGTAACATAATTAGTTTATTAATTCCAAATTTATTCATGTCTTTACTTTCATATGTACAACTAAAATGTACGTTTTACGATTTCGGAAACAGTGTGCAACGGCTGGTTTACGATTTCGGAAACAGCCCTCAGAATGCCGTTCCAGCCAGTGTCCGAAATCATGAATTCTTCGTGTTCATAATTTTATAATTCTTTACGCTGTCGGAATAGCTAAAGTTTTTATTTATGAAGAGACTTGTTCCGAGTCATTTACGAAATCGTATACCAAAAGAAACTGGCTCCGGCTGTTTTACGATTTCGGAAACCAGTTGTCTAACCAAAAAAAACAAGATCAACTTGTTACAGATGATAATTACAATTTAAAATTGATTTGAAGGGGCAAATTGATTTAAAAAGATTGTAATTAATTCATACAATTTTGTAACACATGATCAAATTGTATTAGTATTCAAAGGACACAATATCTTACAAGAAATTTAAAACAAATGTTTCAACAACTCAAAAGGTCTACGAATAAACCTAGCCATCAAATCCTGGATAAAAAACCATGTTGGGTGAAGTCTTGGTCTTGTGAAGTTGAGGGGCCACGGGGAGGTGAGGGGCCTTGTGAAGTTGAGGGGGCTTGTGAGCTCGACGCGGCATTAGAAGTAGAGGCGTTATGTGTGGCATCATGTGTGGCCTCTTCATCCTCACTCACTTGCGCAAGGTCGCCATAGTACACTTCTTCCTCATCCTCACTTAACACGATCTGGAGACCCTTCTCTTGGATGTACGCTTCTTGATCAGCTTTGATCGCATCCAGTCTCTTCTTTGTCGTTTCTAGCTGGCTAGAAAAACAACAGAACAAGTTCGAGATCTTTGTAAAAAGCCCCTTCCGTTCACCTACAACTCAGCAACTTAATTGGTTAGGAAAAAAATGAAAATCAAACTCATAAACAACTATATATAGAGATTGAATTTAGTGGAACTCACCCGCAACAATTTTTAGAGCGGCAGCCTCCTCGCGAGCTTGTTTTCTCCTCGCCACCTTTGCCTGTGCACCAGGTTTCATAGGCTTTTCCTTGAATCTGCCTGCATCCTTGTCAAACACCCAATTCTTAAGGTCGACCCACCTGTCATCATAGTAGGACTGCATAACCGGTCGATCCAAGAGAGGCACATTGGCTTTCCTACACAGCGCAGTGATAAGCCCACCGTACAGAAACCTTTTCTCCAGCAAGGGAGCACACTTTCTCATGTACTCGTAGATGGTATATCCAGGATTGATTGGGATGCCCTCCATCAGGTAGTAGAATACAAGCAGGCGACCAGTGGTGGGCTCGGTGGCATGCCCTCCCGTAGGCAGAACATTAAAACAAACCCATTCAAAGACCAACCTCTGCTCTAGGGTCAACACATCTATCTTATAATCAATCTTTGAAGTCCCTTTGCCCAAAGACTCATATAACTTGAAGTACTTATGGCCCATTTCAGCCATGTCTAAAGGTTGTTTATTACACTTCGTCGCCCACCTATTGAATGTGAAAACATTATAGGGCCCCTGTTTATTTTGAGGTCTCAGATGAGTAGAATCAACCCACGGGCACTCTAGCACCCCACTAATCGCAAACTCATCAACGGGCACTAACAAACCATTCACCATAGTCGACATCCTAGTGGTTGTGCATCTACCTAGATTAGCATAAAACTGTCTAACCTCATCTTTATAGGTAGGCTCGTCTAGCATGATTAGGTTATGCAAATAACTAGGACGGAAATAATTAATCGACTCATTAAAACCTAAATCACAAACAGAGTTGGATTTTAGCAACTTTGAGTCGCACATGCCACGCCTAATCCACTTGGCGTAGTTCTGCTCGGCCACTGAATCGTAAAAGCAATGGATGTGACCTTTCCAAGCATTACCGGCCTTCTTAACGGCTCCTCCTCCACCTCATCTTCTTCCACATATCCCCCATCCTCTCCATGGGTACCCTCAGCCTCATCCTCGCTGGTAGTCTCCAACCCAGCCAACTCTTCGGAATCTGACTCGGTTTCATATTCAGGTGGGCTGGGGGGCTTCTTCGATTTCTGCTTTTTTGGTTTAGGGTTGGGTGGTTGGGATGGTGATTCAGGTGATGTTGGGGCGCCCCTCTTAGCTTTGTGCTTCGGCCTGGCTGAAGGCATGATTATGTCGCCGGAATTGATTCAATGGGGTGGTAGGGTTTGAGTTTTTGTGATTTGGGGATTTTCTGAATCACAAAAACGTAGTTGACTATATATACCATTCTAAGTTTCCGAATTCGTAAATTGCCCGCATCCACATATTGTATTTAAGAAATCGGAAACGGGTCTGGAAATCAGTTGAATTGGGGAAAATTGCATTTAACCGGCCACGTTCCGATTTCGTAATTGATAAACTAAAAAAAATAGATGCTGATAATTATAATCCAGTGAAAAACCCGGCTACGCTTCCGGCTCGTAAATATTTCTTTTGCGGGTAATTTATGAAGTCGTAAAAGTAGTGCCCCATTCGAAAAACAATTTCTGGCCAATTTACGCTTTCGGAACGAATAAGCTGAAACAAATTAAATTTTTAGAATTAAAAGTCAGCGACAAACCCGGCTAAACTTCCGGCTTGTAAAGATTTTTGTTTAGGTTGGTTTACGATATCGTAAAGTGTGTGTCCCATCTAGAGCTGGCAAAATATTACCGAACCCGAAAACCTGACCGATTATACCGAACCCGAACCCGAAATAAGACCTGAATAGTGATACCTGTTTGATGACTCGAACCTGAATTACACCCGATACACCCAAACCCGAACTAAAAGTTTCAGACCCGATAGAACCCGTACCCGAACAGAACCCAAACCCGAATCAAACCCGAACCTGAACCCGAAAAACACCCAAAATCCAAAAACACCCGAACTTGGTCTGAACCCAAACCTGAAAAATACCCAAACCTGAATAACACCCGATCCAAAAGGTACCTAAATTGATCTTTGCCCAATAATTTGGACTTAAATCAAACGATACCCAAATATTATTAGTATATTTAATTCTTAACTTTTTATTACTATTCTACTAATATAGTTTTTTATACTAATTAATAATTAGTGTAGCTACTAGCTACCATTCACCAAATAAACTGAAGTGAACTAAACTATATTGAATTGAACTGGTCTACGAATAGGTTGAAGAGAAAAATAATGGCTTATTCATTATTTCAATTTAATCAAGTTTGAAGTCAGTTTGATTAATAAAATAATGTTTACTTTTTTTTGTCATATCATTTTATATAATTTAATTCAACTCTAAATCTCTCTGATGATTAAAAGTAACTAAATTTGACACGAATTAAAAGTCAACAAATCTTGGTTGTGTAAGATAAATTTGCAAATACATATATAGTAACAAAATTACCTATAAAGATAACTTAAGAGTTAAAAAAAATACTAAAACTATAATTGACCTAATAACTATTATATATTTAAATTAATAAATTTATTTTAATGATATGCTTATTACAATGTTATATGTTATTACTTATTAGTCTCTGTGGATATAAGTTCTCATTATATATCTTGAAACATTAGATAAAAAAACTTTTGGGCACAAACTTAATTCTACTATATAATATGCATTTATCAAATGTTTAAGATGAATAAATTTTTTATGGTCATTATAAGTTTATAGTTCAAAATAAAATAAATTTAATTAAATGTGTTTTAACGTGATCTTGACCGAGTATATCTGAATCAAACTCGACTCAAAAGAGATTGTATCCGAATTGTATCTGAAATTGAACAAACTAAAACCAAATCTAATCCAAACCCGAAAGGAAAAATCCAAATCCGAATCAAACCCGATATATTTTTCAAAACAACTGACGAGACCCAAAACCGAAACAATAAAATCCAAACCCGAACCGAAACCGATAATTTTTCAAAAGACCCGATGGGACCCAAACCCGAAAAAAACCGATCAAGACCCGAACCCGAATAAAAGCCATATACCCGAACTATACCCGAACCCGTTGGGTGTCACCCAAACCCGACCGATAGACCCGTTTTGCCAGGTCTAGTCCCATCCGGAAAAGATGATTACGACCTGATTACGAGCTCGTAAATAACCTGATTAAGATGGGTTCAATCTGTCTGATTAGAAAAGTCAACCCGGTCTAATTGCTCCATCGTAAATATTTTGGAGAAGTGAGTTTACGATTTTGGAAATCACTCTGTATTTAAAAAGAGTGATATTTCCAATTTCGTAAATCACCCGTTTCGGCATCAGACCAGACTAAAACCCACCACGTGGGTTCATTCATTCATTATCTTTCCAACCCATTTGTCTCTACCTCATTATTTCTCCTCCTACCACTCTTCCCTCTCAATATCTTGTCAATTGTACAATGTCACACTACCCAAATCCAAGAATCCAACTAAAGAACCTCACAAAAAGTTGATATTCTACATTTATTCTACAAGTTCGACTATTTTGGGGGTGTTTCATTCCAAAATAGAGGTACAATTGGTTACCTTTATTAACCCATTTGTATTTCTTTGTCACGTGCGATGCAAACAAACATATGGGTTATGGGGTAACCAAATATTATCTAGTTGATGCATTAATTATCTATTTTAGGGTTCATTTATGTTATTGTCTTTTGCTTTGTTAGCTAAATATTTATACTAATATCTCCTTGTTTTGTTAAATGCACCCTAGCTATTTTATTGTCGGTAACATTGAAATTTTTTAGTTGTTCTTATTTGTAGGTGAATTAGTGGACAAGTGCTTGTATTTGGTATTAGTGATTAATTTGTTAATCATAGCTCCTACATGTAAACAAAACAAAAAGAAAATTTCTACGAAGAAGAAGGTCAAGTCATCCACAAAAGAGCAATTGGTTGTAGATACAAAAATTCCTAGAAACTTATGTCGAGAAATACAAAGGCGTTGGGACGCGGGTATTTCCACTCTAATGGAATTCAATAGGTTAGGAATAGTCATAGGGGTAGAGCGTAAATATTGGTCTAGTTGGGTTGGTAAAATCACAAGAACAAGACATGATATTAAATGGTTTGATTGGACCAAAGTACCGATGGAGCGTAAATTAGAATTGTTGGAAGAATGCAAGGTATGATGTCGTTTTTCTAATGGCATTTTACTACATGTTTTACAATCGTGAGGCCATTATAATGTGGATCATACTATCTACAACTAATAATGTGTTTCAATATTTTAGGAGCCATTCACTATTATCGCCCCCGACATGGCGATGTTAGACCGTGTGACTTTGCAAAAGATCTCGAAGTGTGCACGTCAACATAGGTCTATGCTAAGGAATGAGTACATCTATGGAAATAAGAAGAACATCATGCCATGGATGGTATATAAGGACATTCAACCCGAGAGTTGGGAAATCTTCAAAATCCATGCACAAGAGCTATTGGACGATGTAAGATTTTTTCTCTTCTATTCAAATTATACTATAGTGTTCGATGTTGCTACTTATGTTGGCTGCTTTTAAAATAGGGCACTCATCTTAATATGGTAGAACTAGCGAAATCAAACAAAATGATTAGTCACTATAGTCGCTCGGGATATTATGGAGCGGAGGAGGACTTCATAGAGGAGGAATATGAAGATGGTTTTAAACAAAAAATGGACAAGGGTATGTCGGAAGAGGAGGCAAGGGAGACCACTACTAGGAAGAATCCCGACCAAATTGAGAGGTGGGAGTCGTTCCTTAAATTGAGACAAAATCCTAGTGGCGTTTATAAAGCCGACGAAACTCTTGAAGTTGCCAAAAAAATTGTAAGTCAATTACAAAATGTGTTTGTATGATATGTAGTAGAGAAATGTTTTGTTTATCTATCTAATCAAATTATTTTCATGGTTTCAACCACTTTCAAATTAGGCATTGGCTAAACAAGAGGAAGCCGATGGAAAATTCACCCCTACGGAAAGGTGTGACATTTTGAACAAGGCGATGGGGGATGATCATCCCGGCACCGTTAGGGGGTATGGTTCTCATGTCCGACCTAAGGATGTGTTTGGTAAACATCCTTTAGCCTCGAATAATGCGCAAGATGCCAAGTACAAGAAGGTGTGGAAGGAAATTGATTCCATTAAAACAACCATGGAAAATGGTTTTAAGTGGTTTGCTCACAAACATAGAATCATTTTACCCGCCAATTTCGAGGATTTAGGTGAAGATTGGGAACCCTCCTCTTCGGGGTCGCGCAACGAACCTCCACAAGATGACCTTGATGAGCCACTAAATGTGGCTAGTCCACCCTTTGTCACAACACCCTTGGACGCGGCAAGTGGGGGCGAGACTTCTACTCCCAAAAAGGTTAGTCTTCTTGTGCTTATGTGCCAAGTATTTGCTATTCTTTTGCCAATTTTATATAATTAGATTATTTTAATCTCCGACATATAATCTAGTGTAAAATTAATTGGTATTTCCTCTTACAATGTCAATATCTAGGTAGCTTGTCCATGCAATTTGTACATGGATGTGAGTACCACCCAACCCCCTAAATTAGTAGCCATTGGAAATTATGAGGAGGCCATTAAATTACACCATGGGGAGAAGATTCCAATAGGTTTGGTTAAGGTGTCTATAACAAAAGAGATATGTGGTGATGCCCACGTCCCGATTCAAAAAGGCCCACCTAAACTAGTTTCCAAATCAAGGGGAGAACTTCTCTTATGGCCTAGGAGATTAGTACAAATTCCTAGTAAAGGCAATAAGGAACCACAAAATCCTTGCCCACCAACTAGAAATGAGAAATCTAAGGTGCCAACCACAATTCAATCTCATAAATCCAAAGGGCCAACCACAATTCCATCTCCTAAATCCAAGGTGCCAACCACAATTCCATCTCCTAAATCCAAGGTGCCAACCAAAATACCATCTCCTAAATCCACGGTGCCAACCACAACTCCATATACTAAATCCAAGGCGCCAACCACAATTCCATCTCCTTCACATCCATTTGAAGATAGCCAACCTTTATCGTCAATCCGCCAACTCTTTGACAAGTTGCCAAAACATCCCTCTCTTAGTACATATAACTTTCCCGCACCAAAAGAGGTTTTTGGTGTTGAAAAATTAGTAGTACTATGTAAGCAAGACTTTGACGATATATGGCGACCTCAAAGGCTACTCTCCACGATAATGTGCCTCGTTCAACTGTAAGTCTTCATTTTCCAAATATAATTATTTTATATTCCAACTACAATCGAATAGATAGTAACACTTTCTTTACAATTTATCATAGACAAATGCATCATTTGGCACAAATTCGTGGAATGGCATTTCTTTGCTTCATATGCCCCGACTCCGTACAAGTGGGGACCCACTCAACAGAGGAAATGCTAGCTTATTTGAAGGTTGCCTTAGGAGATCGAACGAAATACTTCTTCATTCGTCCATACCTTGAAAAGTAAGTAACTTGTATATATTTCAACGATTTTTTTTTGTTTACCTAACATTATACTCTCATGTACAAATTTTCTTGTGGATTAGCGAACATTGGCATTTGGTGACGATAAACACAAACTCCAAAGAAGCATGTTTGATAGATCCACTTAACCGTCCTCCAATCCACTCATTTATCGATATTATCTACCAAATTAAGGTAATCTATTCTTATTATTCCTCAAATTTGTACCTTATTAGGACCTAAATTGTGTATCTTTTGTCACTATTAGTACAAGTTTCAAGATAATGATTGGATATGTGGTTACTACACGATGATGTTTGCATGGAGGGTGGTTGCACGTGCACGGCTTTCACACTTTAACATTCATAGTGTGAGCTTACTCTTCCATTCCTTATTTGATTTAATGTAAATCCTTGTAATGTGTTACCAACATGCTCTAGTTTTTCAAATCGCAGGTTTTCGACGATGATTATACCCCCTACACCTTGCAAGAGTTGAAGGCAGCAAGGAGTGCATTGGCAAGCTTCATTTTGGATGAGTGTGCTTCATGCATAGAGCACCCGGCTACAACGACATCATTGTGATTCGTCGTAGCTGCGTAAGTTATAATTGTGCACTAGATAGTGTCATCAACTACTAGGTGTATACATTTTCCTATGAAGCATTTTTTGGCTCGTTAAAGCCAATATTGAAGGATTAGATTCTTTATTATGTTTATTATATCTAATTTCGATTAGACGCTCATCGATCGCGTAAAGCAAATTCAAAATTGGAATTTTTTTGGCACGCCCCGGCTCAAAATAGAAAAATTTTTTGGCACGCCCAGGCTCATTTACGAGTTCGGAAACCAAAAGAAAATTCTACAAGATCTTCAGGGTGGTTTCCGAAATCGGAAGAAGTCTGGTTTTCTCTATATATAAAAAAAACAGTGGTAAACCCGGCACGTCGTCCGGCTCGTAAACAGACCACCATATTGGTCTCCAGCAACTACATTTACGAATTTGGAAATTAGCCGCTTCATAGCTATACGATTTCGGAAAGTGTGTCCGCAAATGTATTTCCAGAACAATTTTCGTCATCGTAAACAAGAAAACAACAACAATACAGGCATCCATTTACGGTATCGGAAACTGATTTAGAGAACACTTAAAACTAAAGTTTACCGAAACGTGATTTCCGACCCCTATTTACGAGATCGGATATTTGTCCGCTCAAAGTCATTACCGACGCCGTAAACAATTTTATCAAAATAGTTTCCGATACCGTATCTATTAGCTCACGGCCAGTGATTCATCTTTACAATTTCGGAAATGACATCACAAATCAAAACCTTTCCGGATGAGGCTAGACATTTCCGAAATCAGAAATGTTTATTTCCGGATGAGGCTAGATATTTCCGAAATCGGAAAAGAGTAGCACAGCGGGATTTTTCCGCCGTGCTTCGCCTCGGCGAAGCACGGCGGCTCATGTAACGGCGGGACAAGCCCGCCGTGCTATCCCATATTCCCCGCTCTGCTTCCATGTTGCGTCCACTAGTGCATATACATTCATACTTCCAATTATCACTACTCCTCCAAGACCTCAACCATACAATCCTCCTCCTAAACCTCTTTCCTTTACTTTTCATGTGAGGGTGAGGGAATTTAATCTTTTGTTATTTGAATAACATTAGGGTCGTGACGACGACCTTAAAGATACGTAATTTCTCTTGAGGCACCCATTGCACCATTGGGATGAACCTCTTATGTCGTGTCGACGATGTTAAATAAACCGATTTTGATTGTATCTCCATATCTCCATGATTTTCCTTTCATTTTAGTTAGGACTTCATATTTTCTTCCCTTTTATTTTCAATGAAAAAAAAAACATTTGCTTCTTAAATTTTAGTTTATTTGATTTTTCGTTTGTTTATAAAATTTTACACTTTGGTAGTGTTTGATTGTGCAGGAATTCTAGAGGTGTAATCTTGTAGATCCATGGAGAATTGCATTTCTAAAAAAAAATTAAAAAAAATTAAAATAAATAAATAAATTCTCAGCCGAAAACGCTCGGGGGAGCATATCTTTCTGAATCTTTGCCTTTGACTCTCATGCCAAACTGCTTGGCCGGAGCATTTCGCCCTGAGCGTTTTCCTTTTTTCCCCTCCACACTTTTATTCCCTCATCTCTCTCCTGTACCGCCCACCTTACCTATCACCATCACCTTTCTTCCACCGCCCTTAACCCACCTCATCTCCACCACCCACCATCACACCACCCGCCACCACCCAGTCCCGGCCTTCTCCAACATCACCTCACCGACCGACGACTATCACTACCATTCCCTAAATTCACCGACAACTCAACCACCCGCCCCCACCCGATACTCTGACGTTGGATCGCGATCCTGTGCGCGCAGCACCACCGTCAATCATCCATCTCCGACCACCACATCACCCTCTCAATCTCTGATTCCGGCGAGCCCATCACCACCATCATCCTCACCGGCTCAATCTTTGGTCTCGGATTGTGCTCCGACTCGGGTCTTCCCAGTCACCAATCATCATCATCACTGCCGCCTGACAGGCACCTCCAACCACTGAGCCGCCAATCTCTTTGTTCACCGGTGAATCTCCACCACCCTGCCGTCGTGTCTCAACCGCGACTCACCACTGTCTCTGCTCTCAACCGATCTATCTCTACCGACGGATTCTTTCCTTCGCTGCCAGCCGCATCCACCCCGTCCACTGTACACCTGCTTGTAGTTCACAGCCTGTGGGTAATTTCATTCTATAATCCTGGTTTTGTTTCTGCTGATGTGATGTGCTATGTGAGCCTGTATTATGATGGTTTGCCTTAATGTTGGAATATGTTTAGCATTGGCTTGCCGCCCATATCTGATATTTCTGTGCTGGGTGTATGACTATTCCCTTTCCCTATAGTCGTTTTTGTTCTAAAACATTGAGGACAATGTTTCGTTTAAGTGTGGGGAGGGTTTAGTATCCATGTTTTGCTTCGGTCTATTGTATAAATGTGTACTTCTTTTGAAGAATTTGTTTTGAAAAGAAAAAAAATGAAAAGCCCGGATAGGTCAAATCATTAAAGAGGCCTAGGCAAAAGTGAGAGGCTTGTGCGGAAAAATGAGAGGCTAGGTATAACCTAGGAAAAAGGAGAGTGTGCGTAAAAGAGAGGTTAGGTATAACCTAGGTAAAAGGAGAGTGTGCGAAAAATGAGAGACTAGGTATAACCTAGGCAAAAGGAGATTAAGAAAGAAAAAAAAAGAAAAAAAAAAGAGTGGTTATGTGAAAACCGAAAGGCGCATAGGCAAAAGGAGAGGTAAACTTGCTCATATTCCGATGGTCTCATTTTGTGTCTCTTTTTGGTATATTTTGTGATCTCTTTCGGGTAGGGTTGTGCCATGGAAATTATTGTGCATTGTACTTGTAGCTTAGCACACTCTTTACTTTATGATGATGTTGGGATTGGGTAGAACTTTCATTAGGATTAGAACATGAGACATGATTCTTGTGTTTTCATCTTAGGGAAAGTTTGCATTTTGTGAAGTTCTCAAATGTCATGTTGCAAAATTGTTTAGAGTATGCACTTAGACTTCAATCGTTCTTTCTCGAGGATGAGAAATGTTCAAGTGTGGGGGAGTTTGATGAGCCCTAAATATACTCTTGTTTTATAGCATTTGAGAACTAGTTTGGGTAATATATTGTGCCAAAGTCTAGAGCTTTAGAGCTAAATCATCCATAGTGGTTTAAGAATGAATGTGTGCATTTTAACCTTGATTTATACTTGTAAGAAATACTTGGATGAAAGTAATTGAAGACCTTCTATGATCATACCAAAGAGTCGAACATTCGATGCTAAGAAGTTGATGAATTGATCATAGAAGTGGTGTGAAGGCCACCTTTCCTTAGGTGGTAGAAGTTGCCCAGAAAAGTGTCGCTCGTGCCCAGAAAAACGTCGCTCGAGTTTGAAGAAAGTGTCACTGTATATGAAGGAAGTGTCGCCGCTACCCAGAAGTGTCGCCAAAATGGTGACAGAAGAAAGCGTCGCTAAAAAAGTGTTGCTAAATCAGCGGCCCACTTGCCTCCTTGAGCTGAATTTCTGGGGCTATAAATACCCCCTTTTCTCTCCCATTTGGAGGACGGCTCCCACCATGTAGAAACCTTAGATCTTCATCTTTCCTTTCATTTCTTTGCTTTTAATTCAAGTAGATTAGTAATTTGATTCCATGAACTTTAGTATAGCTTAGTTTGATCCTTGAGAGCATTTGAATTAACTTTCCCCTTGAAACTTTGAGGGTTCTTTATGCTTAAACTTTGAGTTTTGATTATCATTTGATGAACTTGAATTCTTATGCATGAATGTTGTTCAATCTTGCTTAATTCTTTATGGGCTTTGTGTTTTATATCAATTGCATGCTCTCCATAGTCATTAACTAGGGTAGTTTAGTTAGAGTAATCTAGCATGGTGATGGTACTTAATGTAATGGTAGCATAATCTCTAGTTGTTAGATTAATGACTATGGAAGGAGTTGAGTGATGACAAATTCTCCCCTTGTTGTGTGATTGTAGTTAAGAAATGCCATGATAAATATAAGTTGTTAGAATTGGAAATCTCATGAACTTGCATGACTAATCAATTATGTGTTTAGGTAAGGATATAATGTGATCATTGGTCCCCGTAATATGTGGTTGTATACTTGAGTTGAAGATTCCTTTCTAACGTATGATTGTTATCAACGAATAGCTAGATTTGTGGGTAGAACGTGATCGTTTACTCCAATATCACAAAGTAGCAAATATGAATTGAGATTTGTATGTGATCATCGTCTTAATTCGTCCTAGTTATCAAATGTCTTATTTGTATGCTCTCGTGATCGCGGGTGTGTGAGTAAGTTTGTCAATCTCTAATCTTAATACCATTGTTGAGTTATCTATGATGTGATCATCCAGGTGAATCAACAACGAGATCTTTTGAGTGGTATGATCATCCTCTCTAGCTACACTCGAGAGAATAGGATGCTCTCATCCTTGGCAAATGGTCTAAACTCCATTGTAATTGCATTTGCCCGGTGATAAGTTGACAGATGGAAAGTGAAGTCATTTGCCTCCCAAGTCCTCATAATCTTAGAGTCTTCCCCTTAGCTTAGCTTATGATAGTTTAGGTTACTTTCGTAGTGTAATCAAAACCAACTTCAAAACCCCCCCTTGTTTGTTTTCTATATAATATATGTATGCTTATTATCTACTTTAAAACACTCTAACAAGTCCCTTCTCCTTGTGGTTCGACCCCTACTTCCCACTATCTACTCTCTAGTAGTTAGAAGTTGTAGGTGATTTATAAATAGTATTTTGATCTCGCGGAGTCCCATTTAACGATGTGGGAAATCGCTTGTCAGTGATACCAGTATAACCCTGGCCAACTGGCCCTTTTTTTAGCAAGGAGGCGAACTCGCCTAGACATTCGCCTGGAAACACTTACCATGAAAATCAATCAAATTTATAAATATATTACCATCTTTTGTGCCATTACTACAACAAGCTTCACTGTATAGTCCAAATACATATACACTATCAAAGAAGTGAAGGCGTTGAAAAGTCGTCCATTTGGCGACGACTTCGTCCTGGCGCTCTACAGGTTCCGCCATGACAGCTCGACTCGCCGGAAAGTTGATTTGGCGCTCTAGAGGTTCCGCCATGCATATTTGTTATATAAAACTCATATTTTGGAGTTTATAACATTAATTATTGTATTTTAATTTTAAAATTTTATATAAAATGTATAGTACTTTTAAATATGTATATATTGACCTTACTCCGTAAAACGCCATTAAAACCACAAAATAAACGCACGAATGACTCATCGTGATGGGACTTGGTAGCCGAGGCGCCATAAAAGGCGCCGTGACTTCCTTGTACACCATGCATTGTATAAATATATCTTATAATTCAGAAAAAGTTCTTTTAATTACAAATGATCAACAAATGATTAAAATAAGTGTCATTCTTCACAAAAGAAAAAGGGATCTAGTCGTACATACAAGCGAGTTCGTCTTCTTTCTCGCCTACAGGCGTAATAGCTGGCAAATCCGCCACCTGGCAGTGTCATTATTCCCACATCGCTGGATTGAAAGCCAATTGATCAGTATATATATGGAGGCAAAATAAAAGGGCTCGATAAGTCACCGACCCGCGCAAATTACCCATGAAACACCAATTGAATGCACTATACATACACTATACATACATGGCCCATATCATAGTACCTAGGCCCAAAGGCCAACAATTTTTTTTATCCAGAAGCGAATTCGCCTTGTAAATCGCCTATAAACGAAGGAGGAGGCGAACTCGTAAACATCAGGACTATAAATAGTTAACTTCAACCTGCAGACACGTTCAAAATCAGATCCCCAATTTTATAACCCTCAATTTCATCAGAAACCTTCCCAAAACGCTGATCCGCCGCCACCCACCCGTCAATTCCACCGGGAACTCAGCGCCCTCAAGGCCCAATCTCACCCAATTTGTAAGTTCTACTCATCTTTATCTCTTTTTCATCATTATTTCGGTTTTTTCGCAAATTATATCCATTGTTTGTTTAAAAGATTAGCTTTCAATTTAGGTGTGATTTTGAATGTGTTTTTTATGGGTTCAATCATAGATTAAGGTTGGGTTATATTTGTTAGGTACTTTAGGCAATCTCAAACATGCCTCCAAAGGGTAAGGGTAAAAAGGCCGCTGCTGAATCGACCGAGCCTATCAAGTATGATAAGGCTAAGTTTGTTAGTGAACAAGCTTATCTGAAGTACTGTAGTTTTACCGAAGCCAAGTCTGTCTTGAACAAGTTGTTAGTGGTGGATGCGAGTCAAGTGGACGACATAGGATTGAAAGAGGTTTGGGAACTTCTTGAATGTCAAGAAGCTCACAAGTTGATGACGGTGAATGAGCCGGGTTATCTGGAGGAGACTATGCAGTTCTGCGCTAATTTTCGACAGGTTGGTGATACGTGGAGGACCAAGGTGAACAAGAAGTAGTACGATGTAAGTCTCAAACTATTCAATGAAGCCCTCGGTGTTGAGTACGAGGATGAGGATCAACCTGTGGAACTATACGCAAGGGGAGAATGGCCTAGTGAGTTGCTCGTTTCCCACGCGAAGCTGAAGGAATATGGCTTGACACACTTTGGTCGAGATGAGGTTGATCTTGGAAAGTCGAAGGAGTACAAGCTA
The DNA here is from genome assembly GCA_948330725.1 of Sherardia arvensis. Lineage (NCBI taxonomy): Eukaryota > Viridiplantae > Streptophyta > Magnoliopsida > Gentianales > Rubiaceae > Sherardia > Sherardia arvensis. The sequence continues at coordinate 20,635,140 of OX415237.1, read as the reverse complement.
TACAAGCTCACCCCCGAGAGGAGGATATTGTATGAGATGGTTGCTACAAATCTTGTGCCTGAAGGCGGATGGTTGGCCGAACCAAACTACACGACTCTGATCGAGTACTACATGGTGGCGGAGGAAGTCATGCTTAACATTGGATATACCATTTTCCAACACATGAAGAAGAGCATGGTAGAAAACAACATGGTTGTGAAGAAATTTCCCTATACAAACTTCATAACAAAATTCCTCCGCAAAAAGCATCCAAAGATGAAGTTCTCCAGCACCGGGAAGCCGTGTGAGTACTACACGAAGGAGTAATACGAGAAGAAGAAGTGGGAGTTGGTTGGGTCGACTTGGCAAGAGAATGGGGACAAGGACGTGCCGGCGGAGCCAGAACCAAATTGAGGTAAATAGTTTTTATTCATGATTTTTGTACTTGTAATGATCGTTTACTTTAGAACAAAACTTGACATTTTCAATGTCTATCATTTACTAGCACCAAGAGAAGCCTATTACCAGGGGCTTGAGGACTCTGTGTTCTCGATGATGACCGAGATTGCTAAGGTCCAAGAGAATGGGTGGGAGACTCGCCGCATTCTTCGGAGTTTTTGTAAAGACTATCTCCACCAGCATCCACAGCCAGCCACACCAGAGGACCAGAAAGACGCAGCCAATGACAACTCTACCTAGAAGTGTTGAATTATTCTAGGAATTTTATTTCAATTGTAATGCTACATTTTTACCAATTCGAATCTTTACCTACTTGTGACAATCTTATTATTAATTTGATTAATGTTTTGTTCTTTGAATGAAATTGTGCTACCACTCATATTGGAGTATATGGTTCATGTGTAAAAACGAAAAAAGACAAAGGAATTAGTCTTGTAGTTTATTGTTTAACTCTTCTTGGTAGCGAAACCGGAAACAATGTCGCATGTGAGCGTCACATGAAGCGAGTTCGCCTCTTAACTCGACTACATGGACAGAGAGTAACATGCGTGCCACTAAGCGAACTCGCCACCCATAGGCGAATAGGGTTAATATTTCGCTAGAAAGTAATCTAGCTCCTAAGATAGAAATATGATACAGGCGAGTTAACATGCGAGTTCGCCTCTTAACTCGACTGGATGGACAGAGAGTAACAGGCGTGCCACTAAGCGAACTCACCACCCATAGGAGAATATGGTTAAGATGTCGCCAGTATGTAATCTAGCTCCTATGATAGAAATATGATACAAAATGACGTAGTATTTCTTCAGGCGAGTTCACAAGCGAGTTCGCTCAGACAGATTCTTCATGGCAAATTTAAGAAGATAACTTCTTTGGATTCGCCTAGGCTAGGTTTCAAACTGTCGAAAAATTCAAACACGAATAATTAGTCCCTCTTATTAAAAAACACAAACTTGATTGTTGTATACAAAGTTGTCATAAATTCTTAGGCTGATTCCTCTTCCGCTTCGTTGGCTTCCCGGCATCGCTGATCCAAATGCCCTCCGTGTGATCGTTTCACGCAAAAAACTTTTTCAAACTCGCCTCGTCTTCAGTTAAGGTTTCGTTTGGCTCTAAACCCAGAATGTCCTCGATATCTGTACCAAAGCTGTAATCATCATCGTTCCCGTTGTGAAGAAGCGCCTGCTTACCATTCACTACAACCTCCCACCTATTATCCTGTGGATCCTTCACATAAAACACTTGGTGTGCTTGTGACGCCATGATAAACGAATCACCTTCAGAGCCAAGAATACTACGATTCACCAGGGTTGTGCCGTAATTCTCTATCCGCACCCCGCCACTTTCCTTCACCCATTCACACTTGAACACTGGAATTGTGGCACTAATGAAGTCAATCTCCCATATGTCGGTGATGGTCCCGTAGTATGCATCGCATCCATGAACGTTGGCCTCGCTCGGTACTACCACACCGCTGTTCTGGTTAGTCGACTTCTCATCCGACCGTTTAGTACCAAAAGTGTAACAGTTCATGTCGTACCTGGCAAACGAGGAAACAGTTCCTAACGGCCTTCCGCATAACACCTTGACAATGTCAGGATGGTCCCCTGCCAGAACATGAGCTTGCAGCCACCTAATGAAATTGGCATAGTGCTTCTCTAGGATCCTAGAGTCACCGATAGGCCATGCATTTGTGACTCTAATCTCCTCCATGTGTATGTCAACATAAGGGGTCACCGATGCGTGGTTCCTCAGGATATACAAATGGACTGCATCTATGTCTCTCGCGGTAGGACTGAACAAACTATGATGCTTAAGACTGTGCCCTTCCAATCTCCCATCGTGCCTAGCATTTGGTATCCCAACTGTGGCAACATCTTTCATATAGTTAGTACAGAACTCAATAACCTCTTCAGCAACATACCTCTGAACAATACTAGCATCAGACCTATATCTATTCTTCACAAAATGCTTAAATATCGCCATGTACCGCTCAAATGGATACATCCATAACGGGGCCACAGAATTTTACGTCCCTCACCAAATGGACTATCACGTGGATCATGATGTCGAAAAATGAAGGGGGAAGTACATCTCCATCGTACACAGAACTTCCATCCTACACAGAACTTCCACCACCATTTCCTGCAACTCATCCAGCTTCCGCCTGCTCACTTTCTTACGACATATGCACTTAAAAAAGTAACATAGCTTCGATATTTCTTTCCTCACGTACCGAGGCAACGATCCTCGTAAAGCAATTACATTAAGCTCCTGCATAAGATTATGACAGGCGTGCGACATCATTCCCGCCAGCTTCAATTCCTTAGTATTCACACAGCTACGAATGTTCGAAGAGTAACCTGTTGGAACCTTAACAGACTTTAGAGCATTACAGTAATGCTTCTTCTCATTCGTTGACATGGTGTAACAAGCAGGAGGTAAATAGGATTTACCTTCTTCCACTCTGGGGGCAAGAGATGAACGAATTCCGAGCTGTACACTTTCCGCGCTTTCAGGCCATCCTTTGTCTTTCCGGGGGTATTCATCAGCGTCCCTACAAGTGCTTCACATACATTCTTCTCAATATGCATCACATCGAGACAGTGACGTACGTCCAAATACTTCCAGTAAGATAGTTTGTAGAAGATCAAACACTTCTTCCAATTGATATTCGATGCCTTCTTCTTCTTTCCCTTACCAAATTCATGATCTATCCCAGTAACCTTTTCTAGAACCTCCGACCCAGTTAAAGGGATTGGGGCGGGATCATGTTCTTCTCTCCCATTGAACCAATTCTTCGCTCGCCTCCAAGGAAGTCCCGTCGGAAGAAATCCTTCTGTGCCCGAGATACACTGGCTTACCACGTGTTTCAATTGACAATAACTAGTCTTGATCTCACATATTGGACATGCAAAGTGACCTTTCACTGAATAACCGCCCAAGTTACCTAATGCTGGAAAGTCATTTATACTCCACAGCAACATTCCTTTCAGTTCAAACTTCTCATCACCTTGACTGCCATCAGGTATCCGGACACCCACATCGAATAAGTTCTGCAAATCTTCAATCAAGGGCGCTAGGTACACGTCAATATCGTTACTCGGTTGCTTGGGACCAGATATCATCATGGACAATAACACATACTTACATTTCATCATCAACTACGATGGCGGATTGTATATCACAACCATAACTGGCCAAGAACTGTGGGTGCTAGACATGTTACCAAAGGGGTTCATACCATCAGTTGATAAGCCTAACCTCACATTCCTGGGCTCTGCAGCAAATTCAGGGTATCTCTCATCCATTTTCTTCCACTGATCTCCATCTGAGGCATGTGAAATGATATCATCGTCCTCCCTAACCCTATCTGCATGCCATGTTAGCAACTTTGCATCCTCATGATTTGCAAACAACCTCTTCAGTCGAGGAATCAGTGAAAGGTAATACACTACTTTAGCCGGTGTTTTGCATCTAGACGGTGTCACGCTCTCGCCACATACCTCTACGGTCCCCCGCCTTTGACTTGTACCTAGGCTCATTTCATACTCGGCAAGTATTCTTGTCCTTGTTATCTCCCATGTACAACATACAATCGTTAGGGCATGCATGAATCTTTAGCATCTCCATTCCCATAGGACATAATATCTTCTTTGCAGCATATACTCGATCAGGGCACAAGTTGTCAGTGGGTAGCAACTCTTTCACCAACTCTGACAATTCAGTCATCCCCTTATCATATATTCCATGTCGAGCCTTTAAATTCATCAACAACAACTAGAACCAAGAACTGAATGTTTACAACCCTTGTACAATGGCGTCTCTTTATCATTAAACATTGCCGCTAACATGCTCGGCTTTCCAACCCAATCCATAGCCACGTCTTCCGCCATTTCATCAAGACAACCATCATAACGTAATTCTTCTGAGTAAAGCCTAACATCAAACTCCGCATCGTTATGACTTGCACCCTCTCCATTCCAAACCCATTTTGTATATGTTGGATCAAAACCTCTACAAATAAAATGTTCTCGCACTACCGCTACATCCTTATAGATCGCGTTGTTAAGGAAATCTTTGCAAGAACATCTTAGCCCGCCATTTTCTTTTCTACACAATCCCTCCAACCAAAATCAATAAATTCTTTGATCAACTCCATATAACCTTTTGAAAGACGCTTATTCTCCAACATGATTTCGCTACGACTCATACTTAACACGATACTATCAACAACCATTTTGCTAGAATCACTCAAAAAATCACCAAACTTAGCACTCTAACTAACTCTACAAAACCATACAAACAAGCACACACACATGTCACAAACAAGTTTGCCCATTCCAAAAACAATCAATAACAATTCACAACCACATACCTTTGCAATGATGGGTAAAATCCCGGCATGAAAATGTGAGCTATCTTGTAGAAAACCCACAAGGAGAGTCCTCTTATCTTGTTCTTTTATTTTTCTTCCCGCAAAAGAACTGTTTTTATATACCCAGTAAAAATATTCTTACGAATTCGCTACCAAATTCGCCTGTACAAACGAACCTCAAACGGTTTCGTAACATGAGCCGCCTGTAGACTTATTTAGAGGCGATATCTCTAGTAATATTTCACCTACAGGCGTTCATAACTGGCGAACTCGCTAGCAGACAAGCTGCCAACAACTACTGGCGAACAACTTTTCCAACCTCTACCGGGTCCTATAGGCGATTTCGCTTCTTTGTCGCTTATTAGCGAGTTTTGATACGATATCGCCTGCCATTGAACATTTTAAGAAATTTTCAAAAACGCCTTCTATTCAACTGTAAAACGCCTTTTTTAAATTTTCTACCCTAGGCGAGCGGACGGAGGCGAACTCGTAACCCCCCTACTCGGTGGTTCCGCCAACATTTAGCCAAAATACCTTGAATGTGGTGCCGAGAAAGGTATGCTTCTGCACAGAGCCACGAAACAAGAGGTTTCATCCAGAAGAAACTATCACTTTTTCCGATGAGGACGCGGTTCTAAACCAAGTCCCTTATTCGGACCCCCTCGTTATTTCTGCCACCATTGATCACTCATTGGTCAAAAGAGTCTTCATTGACGACAGAAGCAGTGTCAAAGTTATGCTATATGACTATTTCAAAACATTGGGCCAAAGTAAGAATGACCTAAAACCTACTGGTCTGATCTCGGGGTTCACCGGAAATCCTGTGGCACCATTGGGCGAGATAATACTACATGTTCAAGTGGCAGACGGCCATTGAAGCCTAACTCTCAACCATGCCTTTGTGATGGTCGACTCCGTTACACCCTTCAATATCATATTTGGTCGACCTTGGATGTACGGAGCTAAGGCTGTATGGTCCCCTTATCACCTTGTCCTAAAGTTTCCTACAAGCCAAGGAGTGGCCACGATGTGAGGAGATCAAGGGTTGGCGAGGTAGTGTATGATTTCATCAATTAAGGATGCACGGCGTAGTAAAAATGTATTTGTTGTACACACAGATTGGAACTACGTTGAACCCGAGCCGATGTAATTAGAAGAATCTCAAACCATAGAGGTCGCCACTCTAACACTAGTGGAATTTTGCCTCTTTCACGGCGGTCCCTGCACACCGGAGACGGCGTATCCCAACTGCCGTGCGTGGGGGTGCCGTAAATAGCCGGGATCTGTGCACGGTGTTTACCAGAAACGCCGTGTTTTCTGGTAAAGACATGGCGGAAATTTCCACCGTGTCTGTTGATATAAACGTCGTAATTTCGTATTTACGATATCGCAAACGGGGCAGAGAAGGCATAAAATTTATATGTTTACGATTCCGCAAACATGATATGACATAGTTTAACGGTATCATAAACATTTTATACGCTCAGATGTTTACGATATCGCGCCAATTTATACGCTTAGAATGTTTTAGGTATCGTAAACTAATGGTAGTGAATAAAATAAAATATAGTTCACGATATCGTATAAAGCTAAACATATTTGTTTTTCGATACCGCAAATATTCTAAACGGAACGACAGTAGCGAAATCGTAACATATTTAAACGGACTGTATTTACGTTATCGTGAGTGAGGTCACTGTCGCAAACAATTTTGGCGGGTGTTTTGATTTTGGTTTGTTGAGGCGCACGTTTGCGATACCGTAAACAAAACTTGTAACAAAGTCTACGGTACCGTGATCGGATCCGTGAGTAAGACAGAGCCATCAACCAGGTAACATAGCGCTATCTTAATTATGTTAACATTGAAGGTAGTGACAACGCAGGAAAACGGTCGTACAGATGTCATTATTTACGGTATCGTAGATGTAACATGTAAACCCTGGGTACATTTGAGTGCATTAATTAAAGATATCGTAACTACACACGTGTAAGTATGCGATTTTGTAAATGGTGTTCCTCAAGGTTATTTGCGACGTCGTAATAAGCTTAATTTTGATATACGCAGTCTGAAACATGAATGTGTTTGTGTTTACGATAACGCCAACATGAAACATAACCTATTTAAGACATCGTATATTCTAAATGTTACCAATAAGAATCCGTGGGCATTTTCTTTCGAAACTCCAATCGGATGCCGCTTCAATTAGATAATGTAACCTATCAGCCAATTATGATATGCACTAATTATAATGCACAAATGCCATGAATCATCCTTTCATAATTGAAAACGAACAGTATTTCAACGTTGAACATACACTAAATTGCACTACCATGTGTGCATAGTATCCTAGACTACACCAAACATAAAGAGAAACTAAATAATAGTGAATGTCACCTAAGTGATTGGTTGCGCAATGTGTACTGAGCGGTGATGGACCAGGTGTCCCGCGAACTTATTCCTTCCCTCGTTTAGCTCTGCGATTGTGTACGGGGTGACATCGCTACCAAAAACCTTTGCATTCAATAATGTCACAATCGTACCGAAAGATGGATTATAACAGGAATTTGTGTACGTACCTTCTCAAGATTCAAATTATCGGCTTTGACACCTTCAATGCACTTGTGACAAAACAGCATGTTATAGTAGCCGCACTCCCATTGCGATCTTTGCCTTTTAAACTTGATGCGTAAGTAGTAAGTTAGAGGTGTGCTTTTGAACGAACCACATAGCACATACTTAGGAAATGCAATTAATGTACCTCAATTACACGCAATTGAAATGTGAGTAGACTGTTATCGGTGCTTCTATGCATGGCAATGTCTACAAGATCAGCGAAAGATCTTGATGGAGGTAGATGCAAGGGATCTATCCAATACACCCGCTTCGAGGATGGAATGGCAACGAAGCTCCAATGACCGCTGCAATAGATGCAATAACAATACTTTATGTTATCGGGGTGAAGTAAAGCATAATTTTAAGCCGGAGCAGATGAAAATGCACGAAGTACCTTTCAAGATAAGGGCCTATGAAGATAGACTTTGCTTTGTTTGCCAAAAATGAAGTAAGATAATCTAGGCGATCTTGGTTACTCATGTTAGACGAGTGCATAGCTATTGGGTTCAGTAAGCCAATAAAAGGCTTCTTCCTAACCCCAAATAAATAGTTCATGTACCTTCGCAATTGCAAGACACAGTTAATCTTTATGCAAGCGACATAATGCAAAATATAATAAACATTACAGAATATAACTTACAATTGATGAAGCGCAAGTATGGTATCGCTTAGTTCCGTGAATTGCCAAAAATATTCAAAGTCCTCCCAAGGCACAAGGATGTCCCCCTTCGTTCCAAAAACCCTCTCGTTGCCAAGAAAAGAAAAACTAGCGGATTTGTCGTGATGTGCGATAAGGTCATGCAAGACTCGAACAAAAGCCGGTAGACCTTTCTTGTAGTTTACCTGTTGGTGGTGATCTTTTGCTAGCCCTCGCTTGATGTCAAGTTCAGGTTTAGCGGCAGTTTATGTTGGCCTTATGGGTATAGTTGTGGATGATGCATCTATAACCAACCACTTAGGCCATAAAAAGAAAAAACCTAATCCTTCGCTCACCCTAACTATTGGAGGTTCCTTGACCGGCAGGAAGGCATTTGGATCAACTGCTTCCAAAAGGCCAACCTTAATGAATCTCTTAGTAACAAGAGCACTGTGATGCCTAAGCATATTCACGTATGCATTACCATTTGCCACATGCCAGGGAGGAGAGTTGGTACCGACATCAACATATAACTTGCATAGGGGGTTCTATGCACAAGTAAAAGTTGAAAGATGAATTAAAAATAAGGGTATGAAGAATATAAATTTGAAATATTTAAGCTTGCATTACCTTTTCAACATTCTTTGATGTTGCCACGTCCCTATTTTCCTTAATTGGTTTTTGTGGAGGAGCAACATCAATATCGGTCTCTATATTTTCTTCAACCGCCTCTACATTCATAGGAGAAGGTTGTGACCCCCTAGAAGAAGGTATCCTATATGCATCAACATCTCTAAACAATGTAGGTAGGGGGAAGTTACAATTATCGGCCATCGCCTTAACAATAGATTTCACCTCCCTTAGCTCAGCAGAATATTTATCTATTTGACTCATCGCAAACTGCAGTTTGGAGGGTTGTGGCTCTCCTTTACTATGCTTAATGCCAAAAGCATCTATTTGGGTCACATACCCACCTATACCCAATGCTCTCCCGGGGTGTTCATTTCTCTCTATTATATCTAGGGTCGTACGAAGCAAGTCTACCTTCCCACAAGGAATGAATTCACCATCTCTTTGTTTCATCACTAATTCATCCTACAAAGTATGCGATATAAGTGATGCAATATGGCTTTACAAATAAGCAATATAGGATTATCGACAAACGTACCACTTTTTTGGCGACCTTTTGAGTGTCATCCTCCCAAATAGTCCCATCTTCTCTAACTCTAGCCATGCAAAACAGTTCATGCCTATCATAATCCTCGAGGTCTTTTCGTGTGACCGCACTTCTTGCAGCCTCGAGGTCCATCCCTCCTTCAACTAAAACTTTTATATCTTCATCTTCTTTTTTGTCGGAAGCCTTGTCCGCAACACCTATGTACCCCACTCGGCTTGCACAGTGAGGCATTGTTATACTGTTTGCTGTAATTTGTTTCTTCAACCTAGTCCCCTAGTTGTAAAACAAAGTATAAGGTACAATATAAGTGAATATAGAGTAGCTTGATGTATAGGGACCACGAATAGGGAGTTAACTTACATTCAAGATCCTCTCTTCACACCTTTGCACGAAGATCGGCCATCATTCTACGCGTATGAAACTATAACGATCCCTTGGGTTTTGCCCTAGGCACGCTCCTTTTTCATACACGTAGTTCTTAGACAATCGAAATAGCCTTAGATGCAATCTCTAGAGCTTTCTTCCTCACAATTTGCATGTCAATTGCGTCAATCTCAAAGGGTCTCTACATGTAGATAAAAAATTGTGTGAAGGAGTATTTGCATTTAAAAAATTCCAAAGACTATGAAATCTAGCACACTTTCGATATTAGACATAAAATTTGTTAAATGAATATGATAAGGTACTCACCACGCACTCTACCCATACGTCTTGCTTCAATGTTTCCTCTAGCAATCTCCAATCCATGAAGACAATGTCAACTAGTGTTCTACCGGTCTTACCGCACCAAATAGACCACTTTGCTCTATCTTTCCTTGGCTTGACGCACTTACCATTCTTATTGAACCCTACATATGTAAGTTCTTGCCTATCCATCCTTATTTCTAACTCACGACAATGTGTTCTTTGTTGTTGTTCTTTCAATGTTGGATCAACTTGTTTCCTCTTTACTCTCGTTCTTGACCTCTTTGGTTGAGGAGAAGAGGAATCCAATTTTTGAGTTTCCTTTACCATGGTTTGGCCTACACTTTAAAATAACACAAGAAACATTAATGTCACTCTTTATAAATACATAAGCATTATGACTACATATATAGTATATATACATACACCAAACACATATATGAAAACATTGATAGGTTATATGTGTAATTACGACAAGGTTTCATTCCCCTAAAAAAAATATTGCAACTCTTGTCATCAAATTCGGGTAAGTAACTACCATTACACAACAACAAATTAGGATATGAGAAATTGTGCTTAGACAACAACACAAGAACTACAACATGAGATAATGTTCAAAAACCTACAAAACTGAACGAATCATGTGGAAACAAACATGTTTCCAAACAACAAACCTTCTTAATGGCACTTAGGACATGATTAACAAGTTGATTGGGTGTCCCTTTGGCAAAATGGAAATGGATCTTGTTTTTTTGTTAATAAAGAGCAACCCAAGGACCAAAACTTGCCTCACATCCAACCAAATATGGAAAGGATTTCGTTTTTGTGAAGCTATACCTTTGCACTTGATGCTTCAAATTTTGGGGATAGGAAGAGCAAAAATGGAGAAGAGAGAGCTTAGGAGAGAGATGGTGAAGAAGATGAAGAAGAAGTGTGGGTCTAGTTTATGGGTTTGAAGGGGTAAAACCCTCACAAAAAGGTTATTGGATGGCCTAGATTTCATCAACCAAGCTGGGAGAATAGTGTTTTCACCTACTTCTCTGTTCAGTTGACGATATCGCAACCAGTGTATGTCGACATACTTTTCATGTTTACGTTATCTTAAAGTGTAAAAGTTCATTTTAGTGATTTGTTTCTTATTTTGCATTTTAGCACTCCATGTAAGACTACCATAATTCATGTATTGTTGATTCAAAATGAGCTGAATGGAGATGAGATGGAGATCGTTCAATGCATAAATGAACCGGTCATGTTCAAGATTGTAATATCGTATCTTAACTGAACGGTCAACCATCATACACAGGAAAGATCGATCAAGTTCATTAATACATCGAAATGCTAATGGACCTACTTAATGATTGGTCGATCGATCATAAATAATTTCGATCACTTTGATCTAACGATCGTGATCATCACCTGAAATGTTTAGCTATCCGGTCACTACCTAGCGATGATCAACATCGAATCTACTCGTTATCTGCCCTACTAGCATCCATAACAATACTACTACGCCATTTAGTGAGTAGTATGATCAATACGTTGTTGTGTGTGTGTTAATATTGTAGCTTGAAACATGGAACTGTTAACTTGTTGCTAGCACTGAGCTTTAGAAATCAATGTCACTTGTACGGAATGGAAAGTTCAATGTTAGTTTGGCTGCAACTGTACGCTCAGTGATTATTTGGTGCATTATGGCTGACATATTAAAAAGGAGTTACTTTCATATGTTGCAAGTAACATTCATCGGTTCACCTTGAATCGTCGATTTTTTTACATAATTAAGGATCCATTTCCTTCTGGTGGGTACTGGTTACGATATCGTAATTATCAATAGTTTCCCCTTTGATTACCGTAAATAGCCTCAGTTTCTAAACTAAGGCTTTTGCAACTTCGTGAAAAAGCCTCGTAGCAAACTTTCATGCAAAAACGCTATCGTAATGTGTCAAATGGCGCTTGATATACTTTATTATTTTAAACACGGTCTTTACAAATTACGATATCGCAAACTATGTATAGTATATAAGAAAAAAACTTCCTCTTTTGCAGATATCGTGTTTCTGATATTCATCCCCAATTCAAAAACCCTAAACCCTTTACCCCCAAATCCCAATCTACCACCACAAAATAATCTCCGAGCAATGACACCTAAGAAGGCGGCAGGCCCACCAGCTAAGCGTCAACGAACATCCTCGCCGGCGGGGAAGAAGAAGCTGGCCGCTACAACAAACTCCGACAAGGAAAAAGCACCGGCCGGTGAAGATGAGAGGTCTGATGACAAGGAAATCACAATCTTCTTCAATCCATCTGCTGAACAGAGGTACCATGGTAATCTTTGTAGGGAGTTAGTAGATTGTAGGGTGTTTAGGCCAAGTGATATTAGCAAGTTCAAGTTTGATTATATACTTGAACCTTTTGTGTATCAAAAGATGGATGGACTATTGACAATGCAGCACCCTGTTCATTTAGAGGCTGTCATGCAGTTTTATGCAAATCTAGGCATGGAGGAGGGTTGTAGTGAAGTTAGTACGAAGGTGAATGGGAAGAGGTTTGTGGTAGATGCCTATTTCATCAACGAGGTGATTGGATGCCCAATTGCAAATGATGCAGATGTTAGGCCTGCGAATCCTAACGGGCCGTATCAGATTGCTTTTAAGAATAAGTGGCCACCGAAGACTACTGACCAGCCGCTCGACACGATAGAGATGAGAGCCAAGTACTTTGGTGTTGTAGTTAAGAGGCCAGGCACTGCGAGGACCTACAAGATTTCAGGAATGACACACGAGCACAGGCTGATATTCGAGCTGATTTGCGGTAATGTTCTGCCATCTGGTGGCCATCCAGGGGAGCCACTGATAGGGAAGCTTATGTTGTTCTACTACTTGATGGAGAGAATCAGGTTCAATCTGGGGCATGCCATTCTGGAATGCATGTTGAAGCGAGCAAAGGCTGACATCTCAGCGGTGCCCTATGGAGGTTTGATAACCGCGATGTTAAGGAAGAAAGGCATCCTGATAGATGGGCCAGGTATTCCACCTAAACTATACAACGACGGTTGGTTAACAAACAATGTTTTGGAGCTGAAGGCCGACGGAAAGTATGGGGCAAAGAGCGAGTCCTTTTTTGGACCCCGGGTGAATCGTACCGGAGCGCCATCAGGTATATGAGCTATGGAAACTCTCCAACATTTTTTTTGTTTGTGTAATTGTTTGTCACTGATGATAATCTGTGCTTTGTGTTTTGTATTTAGCGCGAGAGTTGGAATGGAGGGCAAGGACCGTTGTTCATACGGGCTTGCTTAACGATGAACTTGAAAAGGCTAAGAGCGAACTGGCTGAGGAAAAGGAATTGATCAATAGGATCGTATCCAGGTTTGGAATCACACTTGATATAGCTGGGCAGGAGAAGCCCGATTTTAGTGTCAAACCTATGGAGCCATTTGCTGCACCATCCCCGTCCACAACGGCTGTTCACGCCAAGCAGGTAGCAAAGGAAGTGGTGACCAACAAACAGCCCGAACCGGCTGTGCATGCCAACCAAGTTGAAAATGAGGTCGTGCCCGACCAAGGCGTCAAACAGCCAGTGCTTGGCAACCAGGTTACCAAGGAAGTTGTGCCCGACAAAGCTGCTGATCTGGAGCCGGTGAGTGGTGCTAAGGACAGTCAGGATGTTGATGTGATGGAGCAAAGGGCAGAGGGAACATCAGTTGATTCAGTCCAGCCCGATCAAGTTGCCACAGCTCCCGTTGTTAACGATGTTGTTACTCAGATGGAGGTGGATGAAGGTTCCGTTGCAGAGAATACCATGGATGAGCTGGACATTTCTGAAGCCGCTTGCGACAAGAAACTGCAAGAGTATCTAGACAAGTTGTAGAATTGGTCACCGGACGCATCTGTACGTGCTCGTTTAGTATTAGTATTTTGGCAATTCAACAAACAGTCTGAATTCGCTTTTGACTTGTACCAATATGCTCATTTTGTCGAATCATATGCACATTTGTGCTTCCTAGTCAATAAATTGTCGGTTTAACAATTTCATATTTACAGCCCTCAGAAATGAAGTAACCTAAATCAGATTGATAGATTAATTTAGTTATACAAATGACACCAAATCTGAATAGGTCACTAAGTCGCTATCGTAACTTGCTTAGTATTGAAACATTTACAGTAGCGTCGCCTCAATAATATTTCAAATGAATAAGCATACAACTAATTATACTTGTTTATAACTTTACGGTGTCGTAAATGTTGTCTTTTATATTGTCAATATTTTTATCATTTATAAATGTGGTACCTGAAAAGACAACCCACATTTGTCACGATATAGTAAGTAGAACGTATAAAAACATCAATGAAAGGGATATCGTAACTGGGACTAAAGCAAATTTTGAAAAAGGGCGGTATAATTTTCAAACTTATAAAGTGAGATGATATTTTTAGTATTTTTTAGCGAAGGATTTTAATTTATAAACATGTATTTGTGTAGTTTATTTTCTAAAAAAATTACACCTATATCCATGTGTTATAGTCATATTGCAGCTCACTACAGTCTTCGATATATTATTTAGGTTGGTAACTGATGAATCTAATAAACTAAGATTTAAATATGTGACGGTAAATTTAATGCACTTCCATTTCATAAAATTTCATTAAGTTCATCTAATTTAATTAATTTTATACAATATATATATATATATATATATTGAATTGTGGCTTACGAAATAATAAAAATAGAGATTAATACACTACAGTAATTATATACATGGCAAAACTATGCACACTAGTTCGTAGGAAGCAAAACTACACTACACTTATAATAAATTTCACCCGACACGACAAGGGTATACAAGTTACGAATAATTCAAGACAGATTTTTTAAATGACATAATACATCTAGAAACTAAAGAAATATAACCTAATATATCACAAACACTTTTTTAAATAAAAAACTTATATCCAACTTTTTTAATACGTAATGTATACCACCAGTAAGAACAATGACTCTAAAAAAAATGACCATTTGTCAACCTGTGTGTGCGCGATCTTTCACCCAAAATCATAAACCCTATACCCTAAATCCTACACCCGAAATCATAAACCCTATACCCTCAACCCTCGTGTAACCACCTGGCTCACTAAAGATATCCCTTAGTTGGAAACTGACCAACGGGCTAGATAACGATATCCCATATTGGTAAGCATAAGAACTGTGTGGCTAACGATATCGTAAACGTGGAGCTGTATATAGCACAATTAATTTCCGAACTCTTTCAAGATCCCCAATTTCATATCCAAAATCATAAGAGGCGAAATAATTCACCCGAATCAACACCACACATAGCGCCCATCCATGGCTAGGGACAAGATGCCCGTGAACAGAAGGAAGAAATTGGGCTCCTCAGGTGCATCCGGGAGCAGAGGAGAGACGGAGGAGGATCCACCAGCTAGAGTTCCGGCGGGGAAGGGGCCAACTATGAAATACGACAAGCAGAAGTTTGTAAGTGATGCTGCTTTTTTAATTTACTCCCGTTTCAAGCAAGCCAAATCAAATATGCTCCCCTGTATGGCTATAAAGTTAGATTCGATTAAGAGCTTAGGATTATCTGCTGTCTGGAAATATGTCAAAGCTCAGGGATTAGAGGACTTAGTCTCCATTGATTGCCCTGGTTATTTAGACGAGACTATGCAGTTTTATGCCAACGTGCATGAATTAGATGGGCAGTACTATACTAGGGTTAATAAGAAGGATTTTCAGATTGGTCCAGAGGAGATTAACGAGGTACTGAACATTCAATATGATGAGGTAGACGAGGAAACTGGGGAATTTGTTGAGCCTCCCCCGAAAGTGTATTTTAGGAAAGAGTGGCCGTCGGACGAGCGCTATCCTCGCGCAAAATTGAAAGCCCTGGTACAACAGTATTTTGGCAGTTCTGAGCTCGGGAAGCCCATCAAATATAAAGTTTCAGGTCTATCATGTGATGAGCAGACTGTTTATGATATTGTTGCTAGAAATTTAGTGCCTAAGGGAGGATGGCTTACTGAACCGAACTGTACAACAGCAATGATGTTCTTCTATGTGGCAGAGCGAGAATTGGTGAACATTGGGTTTACTATTTTCCAGCACATGGTTTGTAGTGTGACAGAAGAAGGACGCACATGCAAGCAGTTGCCTTACGCCAATCTCATCACCAAGCTCATCAACCACCATTACCCAAAGTTCAAGTTTTTAAGCGAACCTGTAGCTTGCTCCTACTACGATGCTGATTATTTCCAGAGTAAGAGGTGGGACTTGGTGGATGGACACTGGGTGGAGCGTGCTGGAGATGATGACAAGGACGAAGATGAAACTCCTACATGTATACTTTTGAAACGTATACCCAATACGACCTTTTTTACATAGATTTACTGAAATTGTCGCTCTAATCGTGTCTTATATGTGTTTGGACTGTAGTGGACCCAACAGAGGCGTACTTCACAGTAGTTGAAGCTTCACTATCTAGCTTCAGCAAGAGGTGGCTACCATTAGGGAGGGATCGTGGCATAATCGCCAGCTTTTGATCGCACTCGAAAAATAACTTGAAGGAGCACCGTCATCTTCGAACCACTGAAGAACCAACTTTTCTTTAAACATTTACTAAGACTTCTTTTAGGCAATCATGTTTGTAATAACAATTTCTGATTTATGTCTTTCATTGACTTGTATTCATAATTTTGCATTTGACTATGAATCTGAATTGAGTTGTATTCATAATTTGGTATTTCAAATGAGTTCTAATCTTATTTTGGCATTTCATTGAGTTGTATTTATAATTTGGCATTTAAAATTTACAAGTTTTTCAACTTAGAATTTGTTACAGTTTAATATCTCCAAAAATCCAACATAGTAATTCTACCAGGAAGTTATAACTTAAGATATCTCTAACATTAGACAATACTGTTTGCCATACCGCTTTCTATACACGTGCATGTTACGAAGCCTTAACTTTCACAGTTTACTCAACAGAGATGATGAACTCATGATGAAACGATATCGTAAATTTACATAAATAAAGTGTGCGGTATCTCTTTACATGAGCTTGGCGAACAAAGGTAGGACAATTTAGGTTACCACTACTGGTCAGAGTTACGATATCTCTAACATCAGTCATTTCTGTTTGCGCTACATGTACCATTACACGTACATATTACGAAGTCGTTATTAGCACCGTTTGTACAACAGAGATATTGCTCATGTACCTAATACGCTATCGTAAAGAGTGAACGGCACACTTTGCGGTAACTCATGTGTGTACGTTTCTATATACGTTGCCGTCAACATGAGCAGGTGCTTCCATTTCAGATGCCGGAATACCTATTAATAGAAACAAAATAAAAAACGCATCCGAGCTTACATTATCGCTCTATATAAAACGCAATTCATTTACGAACTATAGTCTTCTTCAATATTCTTGTTTTTCTTATTGCTTTTCTTTGTGCTTTTTTGTTTGGGCTGGCCTCTTTTTCGTCATGTCGGTTTCCCTGCAGCATCGATCCATGATCCCTCAGAATGTTCCGCGCGGCCCGTGAACCTATTCAGCACAGCATCATCCTCATTCAGTGCAACATCATCCTCTGTTTCGGGAAATGTTATTCGATCATCAAAGTCATGTGTGGCATCCTCCTAAAATCCATCTTGAATGAATGATTTCTTCCCGTCAACCACAATCTCCCACCTTCCATCAAGTGGATCAGTAACATAAAACACTTGGTGCGCTTGTGAAGCCATAATGAATGGATCACCTTTTGAACCTAGTATGTTACGGTTCACAAGGGTCATCCCCAAATCTTCTCTGTGAGTGCCAATTCCTTGCTCCACCCATTAACACTTGAACACTGCAACCCTCATGTGGACAAAATCCAATTCCCAAATGTCCGTTATTGTCCCAAAGTATGCATCATTTCCACTCAGTTGGTGCTTCCCAGGAACAGACACACCACTATTATGTGACGTACCTTTAGCATCCATCCACCTGGTCCCAAAAGTGTACCCATTTATGTCATACCCGCCAAACGTTGTTATCGTTCCAAGCGGCACTTTTGCTAGCTACTTCACAGTTTCTGGATGTTCCCCTGTACGAACCAGGTTCTATAACCATATCGGAAACCTCCTGCAATGCTCTGCTAGTATCCTTGGATCACCATCTCGCCACGAATGCGTTTCTTTTATAACCGTCATATGCATATCTGTGTACGGAACAGTTGCAGAGTGATTACAGAATATATGCATATGATGCTGACTACTCATTTTTGCCAGGTAGTCTGCAATGATGTTACCGTCCTATAAGAGTGTATTATTTTTATGTCCCTGGACACCATGTGCAGTTTATGGCATAAGCTGAACAACTTCCAGTTGGCAAAAAATGGATTCTGAATACAATTGATAGCATGCTGTCAGTCTATTTCTAAAATATAAGTTTGAGTATGTTGACTGCCAATTTTTAAGCCATATTCAATTGCCAAAAGTTCAGCAGATAAGGGAGAGAATGTTGATACTGATTTAAGCTCCATTCTTAGTACTTCTCCATCCCCATTCCTCACAACTAGACTTATCCCTGCCCTGTCTGGACTCAGAAAAAAAGCATCTACATTGATTTTAACCCCTACGTCAGGGGGGTATCCATCTGATACATCAGGGGGGGATACATCCATCGCAGGTAAACAGGACCACATATTTTTATCTCCCTCACAAGGTGCACTATCAAGTGTATCATGATGTCGAAAAAGGAAGGCGGAAAGTACATTTCCAACCTGCACAACACCTCCACAACCATCTCTTGCAATTCATTCAATATACGTCTACTAAGCCTCTTGCGGCAAATTGACTTAAAGAAGTAGCACAGCTTAGTGATTGACTTCCTTACATGCTTGGGTAGGCACCCTCTAATAGCAATAGCATTCAGTTCTTGCATCAAATTATGACGATCATGAGACTTCATGCCAACCAAATTTTAATCTGCGGTAGAAACACAACTACTAATATTAGAGGAGTAGTTTGTTGGCACCCTCACCGATTTCAACGTCCTGCAAAAACTTTCCTTTTCCTTGGTTGACATGGAGAAACAAGTGGGTGGCAAATATGTTTTACCATCTTCCTCGACAGGCGCAAGACATGGCCATAGTCTCATTCTTACGAGATATTTTCTAGATTTTAAACCATCCTTACTCTTAGGGGTGTTCAAAAGAGTCCACCAGTGCATTACATACATTCTTCTCAATGTGCATAACATCAAGGCAGTGTCGAACGTCTAGATGTTCCCAATATTTAAGATCAAAGAAGATTGAACGCTTTTTCCAACTACCTGACTCTTTACCTTTTCTCTAACCCTTACCATATACATGTCCCATTTCAGAAACTTTTTCAGATATTTCTGCACCAGTCAAAGGAATGGGAGTCGCCTCATGCTCTTCCTTCCCATTGAACCATTTTTTTGCCCTTCTCCATGGGTGACTCGGAGGTAGAAACCGACGATGGCCAAGGTAAACAGGTTTTCCACCATGTTTAAGTTGACAAAAGCTAGTTTTAGACTCACAAACTGGACATGCTAAGTGACCCTTTACAGAATAACCAGCCAGATTACCCAAAGCTGGAAAATCATTAATACTCCATAATAACATTCCCTTCATTTCAAACTTCTCATCACCCCGACTACCATCTGCCGTCCAAACACCAACCTCAAATAACTTCTATAAGTCTTCAATCAATGGAGCAAGGTATACATCAATGTCATTGCCAGGTTGTTTTGGATCTGAAATCATAATGGACAATAACTCATATTTCCACTTCATCATCAACCAGGAAGGAAGGTTATAAATCACCACCATGACTGGCCAGGAGCTGTGCGTACTAGACATCGTAGCATATGGGTTCATGCCATCAGTTGATAACCATAGCCTTAAATGTCGTGGCTCATTTGCAAATTCTGGATACATTCTATCCATTTTCTTCCACTGATCTCCATCTGCAGCGTGCGAGATAATATCATCTCCTTCCCTAGGTCTCTCAGCATGCCAAGTCATCAACTTCGCATCAGCAGTATTAGCAAACAAATGTTTAAGTCTGGGAATTATTGGAAGATACCACATCACTTTGGCAGGGGTTAGTCTACCAGATGGCGTAACAACCTCTCCACACAAATTTACCGACCCTTCTTTTATCTGGTAGCGTGGCATATTGCATATCTTGCAGTGATCCTCATCAATATCATCACCCCTGTACAACATACAATCGTTTGGACATGCATGAATCTTCTCCAACTTCATTCCCGTCGGACATAAAATCTTCTTCGCCGTATATACCCGATCAGGGGACTTATTGTCAGCAGGAAGTAGGTCTTTCACCAATTCAAACAACTCTGTCATTCCCTTATCTGATACTTCGTTCTTCGCCTTAAAATTCATCAAAATCAACGTTGCACCCAAAACAGAATGTCTGCAACCTTCATATAATGGCGTCGCCTTATCATTATACATGCTAGATAAAACTTTTTCCTTCCACACAAATCCTAGAGCAACATCGTCAATCATTTCATCCATACAACCATCATACTTTAACTCATCCTCATACAAATTCGAACACTTGGGCATATCTACATAGCTTGTTTCTTCTCCATGCCAAACCCAATTAGTATAAGATTTGTCAAAACCTCTACAAATCAAGTGTTCTCGCACCACTTTAACATCATCATAAATTGCGTTGTTCCTACAATCCCTACGAGGGCATCTAACACCGACAACTTTCTTCCTCCTTGCATCTTCTGTACCAACAGCTATAAATTCCTCTACCAAAGCCTTATATTATATCGACAACCTTTTGTTCACCTTCATAATCGTGGCACAATCCATTTCCAATTCAACTCTCTAACCAACCTAACTTAAGTACCCACACAATTTCCCACACCTACATCAAGAACCCATGACCAGCACAACAACAATCTACATTTCAAAATCAAGCACAAAAAGCAAAAACTTAATTTCAAGAACACAATCATACACAAGCCAATCTCAAACCAAATTCAAATACTTACGTACCTTATCAACAAGGGTTACTGGGATGTAACAATCGATCTTTGCCCGTTCAAATGACCGAATTCTAGCAGAGACACACAGTCCAACTATATGACAAAGAATATTAGCATTTACCAATCTGCTCAAAGGCAATCCTGTTTTAAAACTGTCATGCCTGGCAGCGATTACGATATCGCAATTACTAATGGTCCCTACCTATGATATCGCTACACGACTGGATTATTTTCACGCTATCTCAACCTAAGATTTCAATCGCAATCACAGATTTAATTTTCCCGCACTATTTTTCTCAACCCGTTTACAATATCGTATTTGTTAAATTTAACTTTACGGTATCGTGACCTACCTGAGTCAATATTTTCAAAGTTTTACCCATATTTTACAAGCACAGTTACGATGCCGTGAGTGTTCACGTTCAATTCAATTTCATCCACAGCCGTGTTTACGATATCATTAGCGTTGTGTATTCAATTTAGGATATCGTAAAGTTACCAAAGAAACACGTCGTTTATCAGAACCATCGTGTTTCCACCAGACTTACGCCATGCCATTTTCACATGAAAAACGAGCAATGTTTGCGATATCGCAAAGTTATTATTACGGTGGTTGCGCGAAAATCGGCGACAAACGCCGTAAACGTGTGCCATGGATAACGGTGTTTGCACTAGTGTAAAATCCAAGGCTAGAGAAATGGAAGTGCTCAAATGATTCTATAATTGACGTATCCGCCAGCCAACTATTATGACGGGAGATCTAGTGATGCCATCGAACCCACAAAGAAGGGAGCCAATGAAAGGAAAGCTAGTCACGGAGCTCAAAGGTCCTTATCGGGTCCTATCATCCCTTTCAAGAGGATACTACTTCCTAGGGACTCGAAAAGGCAAGATTTTACCTGGAAGGTGGAAGGCATTTCAACTTCGCAAGTACCTTGGAGTAAAAACAAGCAAGCATCTCGCTCACCCTCCACACATAGAAGGGTTAAGTTTACACGCTTTCTTAGCAAAGCCTACGGCTAAGTTTTATTTTACACCCGAGTATTATACTCGAAGACTTACTATGTTTTGTTTTAAGCCAAGCCACGAGTTCGAATAAGCATTTTACTTTCCACTTACACATACTCTATTCTTTTACTTTTAAGCAGTCGATATTCCTCTAAATAAAGAGATACTATACTTAACACAAGCATGACTAAGATTGCTACTCGAGATAATGTACTTGAAAAAGTATATGATTGATGCTTATACAAAACAAGTTGTTTGAATGACACGTTCGAATGTCAATCATTTTGAGTAAAAATAAAGTTTCTACGAACAAGGGGAAATAAAGTCTCGGGATAATATGTTTGAAAAAGTATATGGTTGATACTTATATAAAATAAGTTATTTGAATGATAAATTTCAAATGTCAATCATCTCGATGGAACTACAACAGATTAAATATTATAAAAGGGTGTTATTACATCAAAAGGTTATTCTACCTAAACACATCCGAGAAGCTTACTTCGCTCGATCCTCGGTCTCGACTCCTAGAAGTGTTGAAGGAAACCAGCCTCGAGTGTCTCTACTATTACCCCCTTGAGGGTTAGACTCTGCTACTTGCCTTGGCCTCAAGGCCGAAGAGGACTCGCCCCTGCTAGAGCTGGCAAAATATTACCGACCCCGAATACCCGAACCTAAAATAAGACCCAAATAGTGATACATGTGTAATAAACAAAACATGAATTACACCCGATACACCCAAACTCAAACTAAAAGTTTCATACTCGATAGGACCTGCACCCGAATAGAACCCAAACCCGAACCTGAAAAACACCCAAACATGAATAACACCCGACCCAAAAGGCACCCAAATAGATCTTCACTCGATATGGTTTAAACTTATTTAGTTTTTAACATCTTATTACTATTCTAATGGTGTATTTTCTTATACTAATATCAATATTTTAGTATCGATAAATACACAAGATAAACTGAAGTGAACAAACTAAATTTTTTTAAAATTAAAACCACCATGTAGGTGGGGGGGGGATTTTATTGGCACCCCCAAGCCTGAAAAGGGACATTGAGTTTACAGAAGCATAGAGATGTTTTAGCTTTATAAGAGCCTGAACTCAGCCAAAAATTTGGCTCAAAAGAATGAAATAATGAGAGTGAAACTAATCATTAAGCTCCAGCCTCAGACCTTCTGCCATACACCGAGCATGTTAGAGAATTGTTATACAAAACCCAAGTCTGCCTAATGTTGGGGAGGGTGGAGGAGTGCTTGTCCAAAAATTCCAGCCTGAATACTGCCATAGTGCACCTCAGATCTTCTGTGTGCAGTTGATGTTGATGTCTGTGTTTCTTGTTCCCCCAATGGTCTCCTCCATCGGGTCTTCTTGTATCTGCAGTCAAGCAATATCAGTAGCATCTGCATAAAGACACCTAAACTAACCATTTCTAATATTCCAAACACCAATCTTGTCAATTATAATCATGCTTTTAAGTACTGATGGTGCATTCTGATTAAGGAGATAGGTGGAGATATGATGCTGACTACTCATTTTTGCCAGGTAGTCTGCAATGATGTTACCGTCCTGTAAGAGTGTATTATTTTTATGTCCCTGGACACCATGTGTAGTTTATGGCATAAGCTGAACAACTTCCAGCTGGCCAAAAATGGATTCTGAATACATTTGATAGCATGCTGTCAGTCTATTTCTAAAATATAAGTTTGAGTATGTTGACTGCCAATTTCTAAGCCATATTCAATTGCCAAAAGTTCAGCAGATAAGGGAGAGAATGTTGATACTGATTTAAGCTCCATTCTGAGTACTTCTCTATCCCCATTCCTCACAACTAGACTTATCCCTGCCCTGTCTGGACTCACAAAAGAAGCATCTACATTGATTTTTACCCCTGCGTCAGGGGGGTATCCATCTGATACATCTGTCAATATTTAGCTTTTTTTGCCTTAGGAAAGGTACAATTCCAGTTTGCAGTATTTCCTCATATTTTGCAGAATTCCCATGGAGTGGGAATGCTGTAAAAATTGATGAAACTTTCGAGGTTATCTTGAGTAACAATGCATGAGTAGTAGTCTCTAAGTTCTCAAAAATTAATTTTTCCTCCTACACCATAGGTACCAAAATGTAGTTATGAGTGAAGTTAAAATGACTGTGGTATGCAGCTTAGGTGAACCTTTAAATTTAAGATAATATGTCAGTCTACGCTTAAAGGATCTGAAAGTAGGGACAGGAATCTGCAACACTACATGCATATAATCAAAAACTCTCACATTTTTGGTGCAATCATTAAAGAAATGGTTTATGGTGTCCACATTGTTACAAAGGGTGCATTTTGATGACAAATTGATACCACATTTTTGAAGAATTCCATTAACCAGTCTCCAAATGAGTACGGAATATTGAGTAGGTATGAATTTATTTCATACCTTGCTTATGCCATGGAGATCTGTGCTTTGCTGCGACAATATTTTGTATGCTGACCTGATGGAGAAGTTTCCAGCAACTTCAGGCCTCCAAATTAGTCTGTCCTTATGTTGAAGCTTTATTTCAGCAACCTGCAGTTGAACAATAATGTTGGTAGCCAAATAAGGCTTCACAGCAGTTAAAACTTGTTGGTTATGCACACATAAATTTGCTACTGTTAGTTTGGGAAAGGCAAGGACACTCCTACTGTCCAGCTGTAAAACAAAGCTCCACTCCCCAACCAATTGGAGTCCTAGAATGGTGCTTCTCCATTCCCAATGATGACCTGAGATTGCTCATTAGCAAATTGAGTGACTACACAGATCCTCTTCCGGGTACGAGAAATTCTGTAGGTTTTAGATAAAGACCACAAGTAATTTGCCCATATAGTGTTGTTTTGCTGCATCTTCCACCAATGTTTGCAGGAGCAGGATTGAATAATGGCATTGATATCACTAAACCCTAGACCATTTTCATGTTTTGGTAGTGCCATTCTTTTTCATTTCCTCCAAATTTTTCTCTGACCTATCTGAGATTCTCCCCAGAAAAAATTTGCTACACTGGTTTCCATTCTTCTGATCACTGTCTGAGGGAGGTGTAGTTAAGCCAAGGTATGAGTTGGTATGGAGAAAAATACATGGTTAAGTAAGATCATCCTCCCAGCATAAGTTAACCATTTAATCTTCCAGCTATGAAGAGCCTTGTCCATTCTTTCCATCAGGGATTGGTAGTTGCGAATCTTGTTTCTGCCTTTAAAAATAGGTACTCATATATAAGAAAAATGAATTTTTCCTTGCTTCATACCTGTTTACCTCTTAATCACTCTAAACCTTGTGTCAGAAGTATCACTGTGGACATAAAACTCTGATTTCTCAAAGTTAATCTTTTGACCTGAGCAGATCTCATAAGCATTCAGAAACCTTTTAATCCTTCTCAAATTCTTCTTTATGGTAGTGGCAAATATAGCAGTGTCATCTGCATAAATTAAATGGGAGATCATTTGCACCCCTTTAGGCACAGTGAAGCTTTGTATGTACTGAATTTCCATTAGTTTCCTGAGGCCTCTTGAAAAAGTTTCAGTAACTATATTGTATAAAAAAGGTGATAGAGGATCACCTTGTTTTATTCCCCTTGTTGATGGAAAAAAAAACAGTTGCCACACCATTAACCAGCACTGAGAACCATGAAGCCTTAATATTTTGCATTATAATCTTTACAGTTCTGCAATGAAATCCAAAAGCCATCAAAACTGAGTTTAAAAAATTCCATGAAACCCTATCAAAGGCTTTCTGCATGTCAAGCTTGAAGATGATATTTTTATGAGTTGGATTCTTACCCAAAATCCTAATCATCTCTTGCATCTGTAAAATATTGTCAGTAATATCCCTCCCTTTCAGAAAAGCAATCTGCTCTATGGAGGTGATCTTACTCAATAATGGCCTGATTATTTTCATCAGAATTTTAGAGAACACCTTGTTCACAAAATTTGAGAGGCTTATGGGTCTGAATTCAGAAAATGATGAGGGGTTTTGGACCTTAGGGATTAAGGTGAGCCATGTGGAAGCCAATGCTCTTGGGATCTCCTTCCCCTCAAAAATTTCCTTTGCAGTCTCTAGTAGATCTTGCTTTATAACTTCCCAGCAGTGAGTATAGAACTATCCAGTGTAGTCATCAGACCCTGGAGCACCATTCTTATTTCGGTCAAAAACCACTTGTTTCAGTTCTTCCATTTCAACAGGCCTTGGTAGCTTGGAGTTATCTTTTTCAGTAAGCATCTTGTGTATCACATCCATGATATATTTGATATATATCCCTTCCTTGTTAGGAGAATCATCATTCAGAAGCTTTTCAAAGAAAGCATCTCCCTCCTCATTGATCAAACCAGGCTCAGAAATCCAGTCCCAATTTGCAACTCTAATTTTTGTAATTTTCTTTCTTGCGGTTTCCTCCTTGACCACCTGATGAAAATACTTTGTGTTGGCATCCCCTTCCTTAAGCCATTTCACATTGGCCCTCTGTTTCCAGAATCTTGATATCTCTACCAGTGACCTTGTTAGCAATGCCATTTTTCTATTGAGCTCTATTCTGTCATAATCTTCCCCAGTATTCTGATATTTCAGTTCACTTTCTGAGACCTCCTTTTCTGCCTTCTCCAAGTTTTTGTTGACATCTCCAAAGTGCTCTCAGTTCTAGTTTTTCAGTGGAACTTTCAATCTTTTCAGCTTACAAACCATTCTCCCCAGTCCTTGCTCCCCACATGGCTGGCTCTAACTATCAGTTACCAATTCCAAGAAACTGGCCCTAGATGTCCACATCTCCTGAAATCTAAAGGGCTTTGGCATTTTTATTTCTGCAGTCTAGATAGATAATATGAGCGGGTTGTGGTCAGAGGTTGTTCTACTTCTAACTTGGATTGAACTATGTGGAAACATTTCATTCCACTCATTATTTCATAGCCCTCTATCTAATCTTTGCAGTAATCTCTCCTCCTTAGTCCTATTGTTTGTCCAGGTAAAGGGATTTCCTACTGTTGTAATCTCTCCATAACCTCCATTTCTGAAATCAGTGCATTGAATTCTCTGATACTTCTAGCTGGTGGTGGGTGTCTACCTTTCCTTTCACTAGCAGCAGAAATTGTGTTAAAATCTCCAATAAATATTAAGGGGGCTTTTGGCAGTTTTATTAAGTCCTCCCAAAGATCCTCCCTCAATCTTCTTGTGACTTTTGCATATATGAAACAACAATTCCACAAAGAATCATAAGGGGGAATATTAACAGATACTAACAAGTATTGATCAGATTGATGTTGTACACTAATATTTACATTATTTTTCCAGAATAACCATATTTTAGCATGAGAGGCAGCCAGTGCATTTTAAAATTGTAGATCAAACTGTAATTGAGATATGTTGTGTGATCTCAGGAGGTTTTGAAGTCTAGATACAGAATTTTTATAACCTCTGATGTACCATTACGAGTATATTACCTATAGTATTTTGACTAATCATTGACTAGGCTTTTTGGACTTAAGTGATGATATAAGCCATTGCTCAACTGTTTTACCTTCTGGCATGCCTCTTTTACTCATTTTCTTACTCTCAGCATGCAATTGTGTATCAAAAAGCTTACATGTCAACTTACCTTGTTCTTCATTGTTTATTTCATTTCAATGTTTGGATTCCAGCTCACTAGATGCCTCCTCAAAGGTGTCTGAGCTGCTCTCCTCTTCATAGTTTTGAAGTACCTGAAAAGTGTTAGTCACAGAAACTTCCCTAGGTTGGTGGTAAAGAATTCTAGGATCTTTAACCCCCTTGTTGGAGAGGTTTGATAGGTGGAGGTCATCAAATGAGTGAAAAGTGAGTTTTTTGGGATTTTTGAGTAGCTTGAATATGTCAGAGAGTGGGTGAGGTAGGGGTTATTTCTGTGGTTGGATATTCTGTGGCTTTGGTATTTTCTGAGTCGGTGGGGGGAGATATGATTATGGGAGAAGCAAGTTCATGTTCAGTGTTGGGCAAAGTACTATCATTCTGTGTGAGAGTGTTAGGCATTGCTATTCCAGCTACTGCCCCAATTGGAACAATTCTGAGCAAACTAGCTGAGAGGTTTGGGTTTCTAACACCTTGTTCTTTTGTGATCTAGACAGACCAGAACTTTGAGCTTCTACTATTGGTTTCCAAGCCAGGTCATTGGGTTGGCTTCTCTTAACCCCATTCCTTCTATTCTTTCTTAGCTCCGGGTGCAGATAGCCACAATTCAGATCATCATGTCCAATTCTTTTACAATATGTGTAGTAGAGTGGCACGTTCTCATATTCAATATCGCACTCAACATATTTATTTGGGGCACCAATAATGATATATGGTGGAAGGGGTGTAGAAGGTCTACCTCAACACAGATTTTGATTGCCGATGGACGGGTGAGCGATGTTGTGGCCAAATCCATCTTCACAAAGACCCCTATCTGATTGCTAATATCCTGAATCGCGGTGGTGTTGTAATACAAGATAGGAGGTTTGTGAATCGTGGCCCAGACAGGGACAATGGACGATTCGGTGTCGGTTGAAAATTCCGGCGACCATTCGAGGATCTTCATCGGCTTCCCGTTGACGCTACAGACTGCTCGCATCCAGAATCTATGATAGTCTTGCTTATCTGCCACGCGAATGAAAATATGGCGATAATCCAGTGAGCCAATTTGGTACTTTCCGGCGATCCCCATCGCCTGAAAGCTCTGTGGATGAGCTTCATCGCCGGTTTCCCGCTGGTAAACTTACCAATCAAAGTATTGGTGTAGTGATTGGCATAGGTTTCAATCGCCTCTGGAGCATATATGCAAGCAATTTTGCCATTGACTCTATGTGATATGGGTCGAATTTCAGGGTTCGAGGGCAGAGTAGTTGATAGTGGCTGGCTTTTTAGGGCTAAGGCGTCACGGAAGGTTTTTCTGGCGAGATCACCACCGTCCCAGGGCGGAGGACCCGCCATGGGGTAGCCGTTATTGTACCGTTATTGTGACAGTTCGTCGGTAACATATTAAATTAAAACTGTATGGGAGGGGGTAAGTGACGCGTGAAGTGAAAACTAAGAGAGAGGTGAGAGCATTTCAGTTAAGAGAGAGAAAGTTTTCAAGATGTTTTGAGTGTTTCTCAATATGACTTGAAAATTCGAACAAAACTAAATTGAGTTGATTGATCTACAAATAAGTTAAAGAAAACAATTGGCTTATTCCAGGTTTCAATTGAATTCAGATTATTTAAGTTTGATTTAGTCAAAATATAATATTTAATTTTGTTTAGTCATATTATTACTAAATGAAAATTTTAATTATTTAGTTAATTCAACTCTCTCTATTGATTAAAAATAGTTAAATTTGACGTGAATGCAAATTCAACTAATACTGGTTGTGCAAGATAAACTTATAAATACAAATATAATAACAACATTACATATAAAGATGACTTTTGAGTTAAATTACAAGAACTATAATTGATCTAATAACTATTATGTATTCCAATTAATTAAATTATTTTAAATTATATGTATTACTATGTTATATGTTATTAACTTAGTATAGTTTCTGTGGAAATAAGTTCTCATTATATAGTCTTCAAATATTAAAAAATGTTTGGCATAAATTTTGCTCTACTATATAATATATGTTCATCAAATGTTTAAGGATGAATAAGGTTTTTATTCATTATAAGTTTATCCCTTACTGACACCTTAATAAGAATACAAGTTTCGTAGTGTATTTATTTATTATTTAATTAGAATTTAATTAGTGGCTAATTTTATAATTTTAGTTTTAATTGTATTCATTTGGAATTTTTCTCCCAATCATACCATAATTTTATTCTTTTACTATTTTTAGTTATGTTATATTACTATTTTGGTTGATTCTATATGTATCATTCAGATTCAATTAGACTTGTTTCGTTATTATTTCCTGATTTTCAATTGATTTCAATTGATTTGGTTAATTATGTAATTTTAGTTCATTCAATTAAAGTGAATTTGATATATTTAATATTCAGACTATTCTTGAAAAATTATAAATGATTTTTAAAAACACATAATATATATATATATATATTCATGGAAGCATATATGATATTGAATTTATACAAAGTCTTTGATAAGATGGTACTATCGTAAGGTTATGATAAGACTAGGAACTAAGACAATATGTAAAATTAATAAAAAGAGGCAGAGGGGTCTAAATGTAATATTTTAAAACATTATAGAATTTCATGTGTCGGATAAGTCGGGTTAAAAGATTGAAAAACGGGTTGTTCAGAAAAGTTACGGGCGTGCACGCATCAACTTTGCGTTGTGTGTGTACTGGGCCTTTTTCTTAGTTTGAATGTGGGATTTGAACGGCCTTTGAACGCATAATTCATTTTCATTTTATGACTTAATTAATTTGTTTACCATGTTAATTATTATTTTTTTAAAGTTAAATCACCATTGGTGGGGGATTTATTTGGCACCCCAAACCATAAATTAGGCCATGCCCAAAGTTTGTTACAAGAAAGGCCATGCCTTTAGAAGCATCTAAGCTTCACAAAAATTAATGAATAGGTGAAGACCTACTGACCAGCTTTGTGTGACTATTTGGTATCTTATGATTAAAACCTAAAAAATGGGAGCAAGTTAGTGATCGAGTAAGCAAATACCGAAACACAAATTAGCCATCCTTTTTCATTTCATAGATACATGCATAAGCTTGAATATTTACATGTAGCCCAAAAAGAAACCATATGAATGGCTCAAAAAATGGCCAAAAATTTCTGAGTGAGGTTGTGCGGCATATGTGATGATCAGTGAAAGTTTTCTCCTGGCCTGAGCAGAGAAGGGCTTCAAACCTGAGTAGTGTTTGGAAGTTCCTTTTGCATGATCAGTACTGGCCTGAGCTGTAGCCATTTGAGCATAGTCATTGTCTTCCTTCTTCAACCTGCAAGAAGTAGAGAAAGGAGCAGTACCATATTTCTGTATATTTAATGCAGGCGGAATCTTAAGTTAGGGGTGCCAATCTTGTCTAGCTGAAGTATGGCTCTAAGTTTATTTGGGGCCATACTAAGATTCATGATCTGTGTAGCTTTCAGTTCTGCACTCCTATTAGCTATAAAGTCTGCAGCTGTATTACCCTCTCACAAAATGTGAGCCAGTGGGTGCAATGCACTCATTTTGTTCAATTCATAACACTGGGAGAAAAACCTCCAGTCAGTGGAGTTTACATTGAGGATTCCTTTAACAGCAACTTGGCAATCTGACTCAACTTGAAAATAGTTCAGATTCATTTGTATTCCTTTTTGATACCCCATATTTATGGCAGTGATCTCAGCATGGATTGGAGAGGAACAAATGGTGTAACACATTTCAATATGCACAACATCTCCATAAACATTCCTAACAATAACACCAATGCCAGTGGTGCCATCAGATTTAAAGCATGCATCTACATTAATTTTAAATCCATGATCATGAGGATTCCATTTGATTATCTACACTAGTCTAGGCCTCTTTCTGTTGATGTATGGGGCCAGACCAGTGTCAATAATAAATTGGTTCCTTTCTGGGTTACCAATTAATGGAGATGCTGAAAATATTTGTGCAACATATCTAATGATCTGATGACAAATTATCGAGTACTGCATTTTTTATTATCATAAATGAGCTTATTTCTCCTTATCCATTAAGTCCAGACCACCACCATCATGGTTGTCCTAATGACTGTAGTATGAACTTTGGTTAAGCCCTGATATGATAAGTAAAGATGTATTCTCTAATTAAATATTAAAAATCATGGACTCTGATATAGCTAAAAGCCTATGAAAAATGTCCATATTTCAAGATTAGGGCCATAGTTATTGAAAAAATGTTCCATGCTATCTGAGTTACAGCATTGTGGGCACTTTGATGCAATATTAAAACCAAATTTGATTAAAATATCATTAAAGGTGAGCAATTTGTTCCTAATTCTCCATATCAAAGTTGAGATTTTGGGAGGAATGGGTCTTTTCCATACCTGTTTTAGAAGTGGGACTTCTTCATCTCTCCTTCTGAAGCTCTGGTATGCAGTTTTGACTGTGAATTCACCATTTCTGGATGGTTTCCAGATGAGTCTATCTGCATGAGTGTATTGAATATGTGCTACCTGCAAAGAGTGCATAACGTTAGAAGGTAAAAAAGAGGACAGTTGTGATAGAATTTGGGATTTTTCCAGTATGAATTCTGCAAGGGTGATTTCTGGAGATGGGATGTCCCTATTTTCTGGCCATATATAACACAATGCTCCTTTCCCCATCCAATTTTCATTCCAGAATGAGCAACTTCCTCTTCCATGGCATACCATAGAGTTTATATTAGAGTGCTCTGTTACTTCACGGATTCTTCTCCAAGTGTGGGATTTTTAGTATGAATATGGCAGTGACCACATGAATTTAGCCCAAATTGTTTCATTCTTTTGCAATTTCCACCAAATCTTGCAAGAGAAGGCCCTCACAAATACTGTAATGTCTCTACAACCAATCCCATTTTCTGTCTTGGGTCGAGCCACTCTTTGCCATCTCCTCCGTACTTTCCTTTGCCCATACTTGGTGTCTCCCCAATAAAATTTGATTGCCAACCTCTCCATTTTTCTGATGACTGTTTTTGGTGGCTGTAAAACAGAAAAGTAGTGCACTAGGATTGCAAGTAAAACATGGTTTATCGGTACCATCCTCCCTGCACTTGTCAGCCGGACATTTTTCCAGTTTGATGTGGCCTTTTCCATTCTTTCAATCAGTGGCTGGTAACACTTAACCATGTATCCGCCACTGAAGACTGGAATGCCAAGATACTGAAATGGCATCTTTCCTCTAGTCATACCAAGAGTATCTTTTATAACTCTGATTTTATGCCTAGTAGAGTCAGGATGGGTAAAAACTCAGATTTTGAGAAGTTTACCTTTTGGCCAAAGGTTCACACATATGCCTTCAAGAATGCCTTAACTCTTCTCATGTTTCTCACTCTAGAGTTGACAAATAATGATGTATCATCGGCATACATCAAATGTGTCACTGTTTGAACTCCCCTTGGCATGAGAAATCCTTCAATATAATTTATACTCACCAGTTTCTTCAAAGCTCTTGAAAAAGCTTCAGTCACCAAAATATATAGAAATGGAGAGACAGGATCTCCCTGCTTAATGCCTCTGGTTGAGGGGAAGAAACCAGAGGCAACTCCATTGATGAGTACAGAGAAGTTTGTTGCTGCTATATTTTGCATGATTATCTTAACAAATGATCCATGGAAACCAAAATGAAGTAAGATGCAATTGAGAAAGCTCCATGATAATCTGTCAAAGGCTTTCTACATATCCAATTTCACAATCAAATTTTGATTCTTCCCATTCTTACACAACAGCCTAGCCATTTCTTGCATTTGTAGCATATTATCTTTAATATCTCTACCCTTCAGAAATGCAGGCTGCTCTTGTGAGATCAATTTATCCATGAGTGGTTTAATTCTTTTAGCAACCAGCTTTGAGTATACCTTATTGTGAAAGTTGGAAAGGCTTATTGGTCTATACTCGGAAAATGAGACTGGGTTAGGCTTTTTTTGGTATGAGTGTCAACCATGTGCTTGAAATTGCTTTTGGGATCATTGCACCTCTCATGAACTCTTATTGTTCTTTGATAGTATCCCAAGAACCTCTATAAAAAGCACCTGAAAACCCATCAGAGCCAGGTGAACTATCTTTGCTCAATTCAAAGACAACCTGATGCAACTCATCAATGGTAACTTCTCTCAAAAGTGTTATATCATCCTCATCCTCTACCAATCTAGGTATTTGAGAGGTAAAATCCTTAAGGAAGGTTCCATTATCTCCTGTCATTGGCACTCCTTCTTCCACTGGCACATTCAGCAGTCTTTGATAGAAATAAATTCCTTCCTCCTTGATTGCTGTTGGATCTGATATCCATTGGTTGTGTCTATCCTTGATCTTACATATTCTAGCCTTCCCATGTTTTTCTTTCATAGCATTGTGAAAAAAACTGGTACTTGAATCCCCTTCTTGCAGCCATCTGATGCTTGATTTTTGCTTCCAAAAAGTTGTTTCTTCCTTAATAGCTCTAGTAAGTACAACCTGTCCTCTGTTCAACTTTATCATATCCTCCTCACTCCCACTAACCTGATACTTTTTCCTCCAATATGGCAACCTCTTTCTCAGCCTCCACTAAGTTCCTGTGTACATTACCAAAGTGTTCTCTATTCCAATCCTTCAATACAACTTTCAATATTTTGAGCTTATAAACCATATTTTCCATCCCTTGAAAATTACTAGGCTGGTTCCAACTTTCGTCAACTAAGCGTTTATACTCTGCCTGTTCATCCACATCTCTTGAAACCTAAATGGTTTTGGTGTTTGTTCACTAGAATCCTGTAAGGATAGTAGGAGAGGGTTACAATCAGATGAGGTTCTGTTTAGAACTTGGATAGAGCTGTGGGGTAATAGATTGCACCAGTCTTGGTTACTGAGGCCTCGATCTAATTTTTATAACAGTAAATCTCTATCTGCCCTCATATGGCTCCATGTATACTGGTTACCCACAGTATTGACTTCATGGAGTGCTAGACTATTAATGACATTGTTAAACTCCTTTATACTCTCTATAGGAGGATTAGTCCTACCCCTTCTCTCTGTTGTAGATGTGACAGTATTGAAGTCCCCCACATAAATTGTAGGGGCATCAGGTAATGTTAGCAGATCAGACCAAAGAGCCCTCCTTAACCTTTTCAAAACATTAGCATATATGAAAACACTATTCCATGTAATAGAAGTGGAGATATCAGTAATGGCAGTTTGCACATATTGATAAGATTGTGAAATTAGAACAATTTTAAAATTATTTTTCCACAGAATCCAAATTTTTGCATTTTCAGCAGAGTATGCATTTTGAAAATTGAGAACGTGTTGTAATGTAATGATCATTTCTTCATCATGCATTGGTTCAATCATACATAGTATGGATATGTTATGAATTATTACTAGAAATTGCAGTCTATCAATTGATGTACCTAAACCTCTAATATTCCAAATGAGCATATTTCCTATGATTTTGTGACTAATCATTAAACAAGATATTTTACTTTTTGTTGTGGCCTTAAGAGCCTACTGACACTGCTGTGTTTTTTTTGTTATGTTTCTTCCTGTTATCATGTGTCGCTATATCCTTAGAAAGCATGTTATTTGAAATATGCAAATCCACATCTATAACATTGCTCACATGCATATATGGTTCAAATGAATTAGGTTGAGCAGATTCAGTATCACAAGTATCAGTTAAATCAAGTTGTAAACTACTTATTCCAGCTTCCTTTACCTCATTAGTGTGATGCAAGGGGCTTTCATTTAATGTAATTTTAACAGCTAGAGAGTTCATTGGGTCTGAGACCCATGCATGTTAGCACAAATATCACCTCTCTGCAATTTTACTTACATTTTGACACTGCACTGGCTGCTACTGATGCTAAAATTTGGGTTTTTGGAATAACAACCTCAAAATCCAAACTTTAGCCCATTCTGACCAATTCATTTTAGTTTCTGTAAATGATGTTTATATCAATATTACTTGAAATTGTTGCTTTGTTTATGATAAGGTTACCAGATTACTGAGGGAAAACCTATGGAATGATTTGTTGGATTTGCCTAAAGACCCTATAGTCTTCATTGGTGACTTCAACACAGTTGCTAAAGTTAGTGAAAGAAAAGGAAGACACCCCCCAGTCAGGAGTATTAGAGATTTCAATGGATGGATTTCAGATATGGAACTGGTGGAGATTCAAACTATGGGTAACATATTCACTTGAACAAATAACAGAAGATAGACCCCTTTAGAGATTGGATAGAGGCATGTGTAATGTTGGTTGGAATGAGAAGTTTCCACATAGGCCAATACAAATTAGGAACAGAACCACATCTGACCACAATCCACTAATTTTAGCCATACAGTCTTTAGAGATACAGCTCCCAAAACCATTAAGGTTTCAGGAAATGTGGCTGAACATGAATGAGTTTCTAGAGTTAGTGGAAAATAACTGGAATCAGGCATATGAGGGAGAAGGAATGAGGAGATTCATTGGCAAACTCAAAAGGCTGAAAATGGCACTCAAGCACTGGAACAAGGAACACATTGGAGATGTAAACAGAAACTTCATAGAAACAGAAGTAAAGGTATCTAAGTGGGAAGAGAGGTATCAAACAACTGGAGATGAAGAGGATATAATTGAGCTAAATAAGCAGATGGCTATCCTAACTAGATCATAGAAGGAATTGCATGTTTTTTGGAGGCAGAAAGCCAATGTCAAATGGTTGCAGAAATGGGATGCTAATACTAAGTATTTCCACAATCTGGTGAAGGAAAAAAGAAGCAGGACAAGAATTGCAATGATAAAGGTCAGAAATGGTAACTGGATCACTGAACCATCATAGATAAGTGAGGAACGAGTTTACTTCTATGAGAATCTACTAAGTGAGATGATGTAAATAAGCACAGTGCAAGAAATCAAGGAGGTACATCAACTACTTCAAGGAAGAAATCCCAAAGATAATTTCAGAAGAGGACAATGTGGCACTGCTGAAAACAGTTGAGATGGATGAATTGAGGTTTGCTGTATTTGATCTAAATAAGCACAGTGCACCAGAATCAGATGGCTTCCCAAGCCTTTTCTACACACACTGTTGGGAGCTAATCAATAGGGACTTGTTACTAGCAGCAAATGAGTTCATAAAAGGGGCAAGGATACCAAAGGCTATGGCAAGCACATGGCTGACCCTCATACCAAAAAAGCAGAACCCTAGGTCTTTTTTTTAGACTTCAGACCCATAAACCTATCAAACTTTACCAACAAAGTGCTATCTAAGATACTGATGGAAAGGATCAAGCACTTTATGGATAAACTCACCTCACTGGAGCAGACTGCCTTCATCAAGGGTAGGGATGTAGCAGACAACACCCTTTAAATGCAGGAAATGCTGAGACTTCTGAGCAAAAAATCATCTTATAAGAATATCATCATCAAGCTTGATATTCCAAAAGGCATTTGACAGGATATCATGGAGAATTCTGAACTCAATCATGCACAACTTTGGTTTTCATGGCCTTCTAGTGAAATCATTATGCAGAATATACTTGAAGCTAGTTTATGTCCTAATAAATGGAGTGGCTAATGGTTTCTTCTCAGCCAGCAGGGGGATTAAACAAGGAGACCCCCTATATCCTTATTTATACAATCTTGTAACTAAAGTCTTCTCCAGAGGTCTGCAAAAACTACTGCTGATTAGATATCTTCAGCCATTCAAAATGCCAAGAGGAGTGCAGTCACTCACCTTATGTATGCTGATGACACAATATTATTCACCAATGCAACAAACAGAATCTGAGAAGAGTTAAAAAAAATTCCTGGTTGCTTATGAAGTCTGTTGGGGCCAAAATACAAATTATGAGAAGTCAGAATTTTTAACTCACAAAACCACCACCGCCACTAGAGTCAGAGTGATCAAAAGAAAGACAGTGATGAAGCATGGAGTCATACCTTTCAAATACTTAGGAGTAACAGTTTTTACTGGAAGGAATAAAGTCTGCTATTACCGAGAGCTACTGGAAAGGATGGAGAAGACAGTCTCAAATTGGAAAAACAAATGGTTGACTTATGCAAGGAAAATGATACTACTCAGACATGTGTTGATGGCAATACCTATAAACACTATTGCTGTTCTACAGCCTCCATGGACAGTGGGTAGAAGGATGAAGGTTATGGCTGCAAAGCTCTTATGGGGCCAGTTGGAGTATGGTCAGAGGAAAACATGGAGAAGATGGAGGAAAATGGCCTTGCCAGTGGAGGAAAATGGAGTGGGATTTAGGGACATTAGAGCTGTGATACAAGCTTTTTCATGTAAGCTTTGGTGAAAAATGCAGAAAAACCAAACAATACGGATAGCCTTTCAATGGTCCTTACCAACTACCAACAAAAAATCCCACACAGTTACAAAAATAGCTAATCAACAGTCTAAAGTTATAATAGGATAGGAAACTCTTCTTTATGGGATTCAAATTGGATGGGGGATGGAGCACTGTTCTACAAATGGAAGGAGGGAGTTCAGCTTCCTTTCCCAAAGCTAACACTTGCAGGTTTCTGTGCTCAGAAGGCACAACTCTTACCTTTACTGGAGCCTTTTTTGGCTACCCACTGTTTTCAATCTTTTGCAGGATGCTGAGATCAATCATACCCATGAGGATGTGCTAGTTTGGAAGCCAGAGTCAACTGGAAGATTCAGACAACATATAAGGCACTCAGAGCCTGTTCAATAGATGTACACTCAATAATAAAGGTATCGAATAAATTCATCCCCGCTCAAATATCCATACTCATTTGGAGAATTGTAAATGGTATTATACCATTTGATGATGTCATGTGCAAATTTGGTTTCAACTTGCCCTCAAAATGCCCACTTTGATGTAATGGGGACACAACAGATAATTTCTTCAATGAATGTGAGCCAAATTTGTAAATATACAACTTCATACATGTTGTGCTTCAGATCCCTGTCCCTCATTTTACCTCAGCAAAACATAGGATATGCTACTATCTAAACTATAGAGCTAAATCCAGAAATCACACACATGTCACACTTACTACCATGATGTTGGATGTATGGTCAATTTGGTGCAGAAGAAACTCTTTACTGTTTGAGTATAAATTTATCACTCTTCAAGGTGTACTATCTAACATTGCAAAAAATGTATCATCAATCTTTACTACCTTCCCACTCTATGAAAATGCAATAAAATTTGCTGATTTGCTACAGACTGGTCTTGTCTCATTTTTTTAAGCAGAAAAAACCTAAACCGTTGAGGTCCATTAGGTTTGGAATTGAAGCAGGTAAGGAGGGAGATGATACTTTCTCTATGGAAACGGATTGCATGCAAACACTACACTCCATAAATAAGCCTGATTTAGCTAATTGGAGACTTTTTAGTCTATGCTATGACCTGAACAGGGAGGCCTTAGGCTGCAATTTGTTGCACGTTCACATAGAGGGTAACTCAGTTATTGATTATTTAGAAAAACTGAGTTCATCATATCACATCACTGCTACTAATCAGTACAACATGCTCCCAGTATTCTCAAAGGACTCATATTCCTAGAGAAAATTGGACTGGGCAATTTTAGAACCAATTGACCATGTAGAACAGATACTGCTGATAATATGTACTTTGTAGGTTATCCAAGACCTTTTGCAAGGTGTCCAAGAGGAATCCACAAAAAGGAAGGCACAAAAAGCACACATGCTACCAGCTCCAAGTTTTACCTGCTTAAGGAGGCATCCACAGACCCATCCTACTTTAACAACTATGGCCTACACTCACTACTTCAACCATTTGGCAGCTTTGTGCTTCGTCTAACGATCACTAACATGCTCGGTGGCTCTGAAGTTATGAGTGTGAAGGCTATAGACAAGTACAGCAGGAACACTTATCTATTGTTTCATTCTTTTGAGCCATGTTCTTATGGCTGGTCTCACAATAGGCCTTTTTTGTAACAAACTCCACTCTAGGACCTATTTTGATGCTAATGGCAATGGTTAGGGGAGCCAAATGAAATTCCCCACCTAATGGTGGATTAATTTTTTTTAACAAAAAAGGCCTTGTGGTTCCATCAAAAACTTGATAAATACCAAAAACAATTATAATGCAAATTAGTATAAACTATCAAGGTTAATTCGCGCGATAAACGAAAAAATTGATTAAAATTTTATTTAAAGTTAGTGTTATGAATTAAATAAATACCTGTACTGAATTTCCAAAACATCAACGCACATGTTCTTTCGGGGAGAAATAGAATCTTAATCGAAATTAAATTTAACCCAAGAAAAAATATAAAAGGGGAGGGATAGAATTTTAATCGGAACCAAATTAAACTCAAAAAAGAACAAGGAAGAAAAGATTAAAAGTAAGACAAAAAAATTTGGGAGTATAACAATATAACATAGGGATAACATTTGAATTGGAACTGGAAATTGTTGGAATTGAAAAAGTAGTATGTGTAATATCAATTGTATCACTATATATCGTTCATCAAAACTAGGAGCTCTTTAAAAGGAATCCGTCTATCGCTTTAAAGTTCAAATATAGATGTCAAGCTAAATCTCTCCTTTCTATTTTATAATTTGTGATGTGGATGAATTGGAATGAAGAGATGTATGCTTCAACCTTACATGAAATTTAATACTATAAGCATGCTAATAGCCAAAATTCCAAAAGCCTTGATCCTAACAATTAGCACCAATATAGGGCGTTTTTGGCAAAATTGTTGTGCTTTGATACAGAAACTATTTTTGACCCAAAAGAAGAAGTAGGATAAATCAAAAACACCATTTTTTTCTTAAAATTACAGCTCCACTAAACACACGCATAATCAGATTCAGACTATAACCAATTTATCCATATCAATGGATATGAAAATTCCAACGGAAAAATGTAACTCATAAGTTCATAACACCCCAAAATAATACCAAAATCCTTACTCAGTTTAAATAACCATGTTTAGAAAAAGTACAGATAATCAAAAAATGACTTTGTGAAGGCAAGTTCAAACCCCTAATCTAGTTTTCCTTTCCCGAGTCACGAAGGCAAGGAACATAGTCTTCATTGGTTTCGATGAGACCCAACAAGAGATGTGACGGGTTAGCTCCATCCATCGACGAGACAGTACTACAGCCTACAAGATTTTGTAAAAATATTTCTACCCAAAAATGAGTACTTGTATACGGTATAAAAGAATCATATTAAGCAAAAAAATTTGCTCATCTAGGGCAGAGAAAATATCCTTGGCAGCAGAGTCAACTGCTGGAGGATGTTGCAACAAATTATGTAGTTCAGACAGAGCTCACTGGACAGCCAATATTCACAGCCTCCACCAGAGCTTCTCCAACCTATGGCATCTAGTCTCCAATTCAAACCTCGGGTCCAGAATACAGTTTCCAACTAAACCAACTCCCGGCAAATGCCACATCTCCAGCCGCCACTGTTGCTAAGCGGGATTTCATTCCATGGAGAGCAGTAGCTGTGAATCCAAATCCCACACATCTCACACCAAAGATCAGGGCATGGATCAGTGACAGAGCACACCCTACAGGGTGCAATTTCAAATTCACCAGTAAATGCAGAATCGTCCTGATGGAAAGAAGCATCTCCAACCTCATCAGCAGGGAGAAACGAAGAGCTATCCCAATTTTCAGCTACATTTCCAGAGGGCCCGCCCACATTCTGAGCAGCAACATCATCTGATGCAAGCAGTTCATTGACAGAAAAATATGTCTGAGGTTCAAACTCCATATCCTCAACGCTGAGATCTTCATAGTTAAACATCAAACCATCATCTATGCCATTTGCAGCATCCCATTGTGGATGGGACAACGATTCTTGTACAGAAGTTATGGTATTTCCATCAGAAACTGACAAGTCACCATTGGATGTACTGTCATCCTTCTCAGATTTAATCTGCCGACGAACAGCCAACTTCTGAGGGCCCAGTCGAGATAAAGCAGCAGTATCCTCCACATAATCAGCACCTGGCTTCTGCTCAGTTAGCTGCTCAACTACTGTTCCATTGAATAGATGAGAATCATTTTCTACACCCACCATCTTCTCCAGGGCAGGCAAAACATGATAAGGAGGATCCATAACTGGTTCTGAGATTATATCCATATTAGAATCCTTCTCATCTGCTAGAGTAACCTTCAATCTTTTCTTTTCTGAATAGGGGCACTCAGCTGATCTAATCCTACGGCACCGGCAACATTTATAACCTTGCAGTTCACCAATCTTTGACTCATCAAGTTCAACAGCTTCTGCATGGTGCCAGTCTGTACATGACCAGTAAAAAAACCACATTAATATTCCAAAGAACAAAAGTTAACCATAAGACACTGGAAACAAACAATGCATATGTACTTACATAAGCAGACTTCACAACGGATGTACGTTTTATCAGCGCTATACGGCTTTCTACAAAGCTGGCAGGAGACATCAGGATAGTAGGTGCCTGAACCTTTCATTAGAATATGCTTTGATCTAAACTCAATCCCATTGTCATTGTTATTCTTCTTCTTCCAAATTAGACCCCAAGACAACAACTTCCGTTTGCTTTTGGAGCCTGTTTTTGAGGTACTTGCTGATTTCAACTCGGATGAGGGTTGCAAACTCTTATAGCCGGAATCAGTAACCTTTTCTGCTTTATTTACCATGCTTGTAGCAAGTTGCCCCTGCGGAAGTATCGGACTTGTAGGAGAATTATAAATGCTTCCTTTCTGAGAGAGACTTTTGTTATAATAACAATGCTTGCAAGAGATCACAATCACAACTTCCTCATTGCGACAGACAGTTGAACTAACTGTACAATCCTCATGACAGAGACCTGCATAATAGTATACATTTTAATAACTACAAGCAGGAGGAGATAAATTAAGGGAGGTGAATCCCTGTAAAATACAAATCACAGTCAACACTTAACCCCAGGGTAGATATACGTCACACAAAAGATAAATCCAGAACATACAGTTATGGTTCCTATGTTTTATAGCTATGCAGCCATTCAGAATCACAATCAGCAATTTCAAATCAAAATTTGGTACATATTCAACTACGCAACTGTATCAAATCATAGCAATCAAGTCAGTA
This sequence comes from Sherardia arvensis, assembly GCA_948330725.1. Taxonomy (NCBI): domain Eukaryota; kingdom Viridiplantae; phylum Streptophyta; class Magnoliopsida; order Gentianales; family Rubiaceae; genus Sherardia; species Sherardia arvensis. Next base: position 20,592,457 of record OX415237.1, on the reverse strand, counting down.
GACACCGAACATCAAAAGGCACTTACAATAGCAACATCACAACTATGAGGGAGGACGGAACACAGATGCCCCACCCATTAAAAAAGTAGGAAGTATATTAATGTTCAATAACCAATTATACTAGCCAAGAGTAAAATTGTTGCCTGAGTTTGCTCTATGTATCTTTCCCCTCTACTGATCTTTGCCTTTTATACCCTATTTCATCGCGCCTCCACTACCAACACCAGCCTTATAATGGGTCTCCTCTTTAAGTTCAGAGAGAAAATGGTCAGTGTGTGGTGATCATTAACCAAAAGATTCAACCCAGGGAGCCAATGAAATGGAGAATTCAGAGAAATCACAGAACAGAAACTAATAATCAGGCAACTCTATTCAGAAGGTCGATTTCATTGGGAGCATTTTCTGGTCAGTGTTAGAGGTTGCTGATATCTTGTGTAGAGACAAGATTACAATAGAAGGAAAATTCTCAAACTGGGATTGGAACTAGTTCTTCAAGAGATTGAGAGAGAAGATGATAAAGCGAAATGGGAGGAAGAACCAAAGATACAGAGAAGTTTATTTTCAGTCAACCATACGTAATACATACACTTGGCAAGTATTTAGTGGTATATAAGTACTGACTCAGCAAACGACTTTGTGCTGATTATCCAATATTTTCTCCTAAAAAAGACTATTCAGCAAACTCCGCATTACATTACATTTACATTACTAATTTTATGGTTAAACGCGTTTACAAGATGTTTCTCAATTTGTTGATACTAGGGAAATCAAGTACTCAGCTAAACTAGAAAATGTATAATGCATCTGTGCATTCCATTCTAAGGAAACATTATCAAAATATAACACATAGTGGACACTTACAGGTGATTCTTAATACTTGAATAGGTATTCAAATTGCCTAAGGTAATCCATATTTATGTCACATTAAGCTAAGAAGTTCAACGATTCAAAGAAAAGGGTCATAGGTTTTTCAAAGATGTATGCTTAATTATAAAAGATCCAAAGCAGTAAACAAAGTTTGAACAGCAAATCTGGAGTAACACAAGATTCACAAACCTGGAAAAACTATTGGTTTCAACTTTAAACGAGACAATTACCTTCCATTGTAACAGCTTATCATATCAAAAACAGGCTTTAGTAGAACTGATAAAGCAGCCTGACTATATGACCTATTTACTAAGAATGACTAAATGACTTAGCAATAAGAAAACATATTCTTTACATCACTCAACACTAAATCAAGGCAGTTTACATCACATAACTCCAAATAAGGCATTCTATTAAAGTAACATATTTTGCTAGAAATTTATGCAGTTTATTCAGTCGCAGTGTGACAAATTCTATAAATCGAACATTATATAATCAAAATAAAAGATAATTTTTACAGCTTCTAAAAATTATAACAAAACATAAAGAGATAGTTGTGGAAATACCTTGACAAATATTACAGCCAACTGCATCCCTGCAATAAAAGTTCACAAAAGAGAATGAATAAAATTGCTTCTTAAGGAAATAACAAAAAGGAATGTGAAAAAGAAATACCCAAATAAAAGATCCTTATCACAAAATGCACAGCTGCAGTGCTCCATATTTGCTCTCTTTAGCACAAGATAGGAAAATATGTCTTTGTGAAAAGACTTTAAATTCTTCTTGTTCAGTTTCACACGAGCATCAGCAGGCTTGTCAGCAGATTGCTTCAGGGCCTTCATAACATTTTCTTCATATTCCTTGATCAAATACAACGGAATGCGTGTCTCAGAGAACCAGTACTTCTCTTTCTCATCTTGGCTTTTCTCCACTTCCAATACATTCTTCTTTACGCGTGAAGGTAGGTGCTTCTGACTACCGAAAGCAACACAATATCTGATGTCATCCTCCATGGTTCTTTTGTCACTTACGTACCCATTTCTGAAGGCAGAAGCCTCAGTTTCAGGACCTTTTGCATCCTGGATACTCTGTTCAGGCCGGGAGAGATCATTCCACCTCACGTGGAGATCAAGGTATCTAACCTGTTATAAGCACGATGTGTTAGAGGTAGCTGTTTAATATGATAAGTATAAGAGACATATCAAAGCATCCAAAAAAATTAGTAAAAGAAGACGTGACCTGGCATGATTTCTAAACTGACCTAACTAGCAATACCTCAGCCAAAAGAAACTATGGCCAACCAATAGCAGAATAATTCAGTAAAAGACAAACCTGAAGGGCCAACTGAGAGACATTCCTGCTCATCTCAACAGCAGCTCGCCATACAAATCGTCTGCTTGTTCTAGGCGCCTCAGATGATTCAGCATAATACATGCCTGGTATTTTTCTTGAACCACCTGCTATGTTAGAAACAGTGAGTAGAATCCAACTAACAGCCATAACTTCGAATTGAACAGATTTTCATAAGACAAATAAGCAGTTGCTATCCGAGATCAATACCTTGTCGTGCAGCATTCCTCACCAGAGCACGGGGAAGAACAGCTTTCTGTAGCAGAAGCTTGTTCAGCTTGCCTCCTCGCCACCAAGTGTAGTCAGCAGATGTTTCCTGATCATCATCAATAGTAACTTCAGCTACAACAGCACTTTTCCTTCCACGTCTTCCTGGCCTGCGAGCAACAGTTGCACTCTGAATAACTGAAGAATCAGATGCACAACCATCAACCTGCTTAAACCAGTCCCCAGAAAGTGCAACACTGCGGATGTTCTCCTCAAGCTGCAAAGTAAAACATTAGGGGGGGAAATCAGTTGGTGAGAAAAGCAGCATCTACATCCAGCATGGATGATAAACAGAACAGAGTACAGACTAAAGCTACAAAAGCAAAATGTAAACCTACAAAAATGCTGCACATAACAAGTACACAACTGTGATGCACAAAACAAGCACTACACAAATATTCTGCACAAAACAAGCACATGGATAGGATGCACAGAACAAGAACTTGATGGCATTGTAATAACTAACAAGTGGGATTGACTTAATAAAAGTGAGATGTACCTCAAGTATAAGTGACTTAATTGCCATGCATGTGCCGGACTGCTCCACTTGCTTACGCCATCGACTTCTACATGCTGAACTTTGAAAGGGTCCGACAACTAAACCACTTAAGCTCTCTTCCATGAATATGATGTACCTCGCAATTCCAGAGGCAAATCCATCCCCGCTCTTAGCATTTCTTAGTCCAGAAATGATCTTCATGGAGCCCTTTATTGCATTTGCGGCGGCGGCATTCAACAAGCATCCTCTCTTATTGGATACGACAGATTTACAGGACAAACACCAGCTACACCTTTCCCTTATGACTTCGTTCAGCTTCTTTTCAGCATTAGGCCAGAAAAAGCGTGTGGCTGATAATGAGAAAGCTTTCACTTGCAGAGAAACATTTGCAGATATAGCTTTCCGGTGATCAGATGCACTCGTCCCGTAAACTGGCTTTTCCTCAGATGACAGAACTCCCAGGTTAGCTGCAGCGGACGAAGCAAAATACCCATGCAAGTAATTGTTTGTGTATCCCTGGATCTTGAAGGAGCAACCCATGTATGAGATGTGTCTATCATTCTTATCAGCTCTGTTCTTCGTGCCCCTGATCTTAATAGTAAGCTTGCGGTCGATGCTGGATCCATTCTGGTGCTCTGTGTTAGTTCCAGTGAATACTCCAGTAGCAGCCTCCACATTAGAAGATGGAACAGTATCCCGAGTAAGGGAATCAGCAACTACAGAAACCTTCACTTCATTTTCCTCATATTTTGAAATGCCACTGAAAGGACCAGCACGCACAATATCCACACGTCCATACCCCTCTTGACTAATAACTGCACTCCCAGTTGTGAACGACATAGCATCCGCTTTTGGGTGCAGCTCAACAATCCCATCTCCCTCATCAACTGACACAATATCTGGAATTTCCCAGTACTGCATAATGGCCTTGCATATTTCCAGATACATAGCTCGGTGATTTATGCTTGAAAGAAGTAACTGGAGCACATTGGAGATTTCTTTCTGATGGTAATATCTAAAGCAGTATCTTGAATCATTTAACCTGTAAAATGAATGGAAGAAAATATTAATAACAACATTACGGGAAGCAATCAAACACATATCAAAACAGCAAAGGGTAAGAACTTACACTAGCAAATAATCGCAGGAACCCAGAAATACTTGCCCATAGATATCAACACCAAATATCTCAGCTGCCTTCAAAGATGTTCCCCTGGTGATCTTCGGTCCAACACAATCTACCATACATTCCGGGCAAAACCAAGATCCTTGTGGTATTGACAACTTATACACCCCTATGCATCTAGAGTGATATGATGCAGGACATCCATCGCAACAAAGCAAGGTACCATCCATGCCACAAAGACGACAGTCATCACTGTTTTTGTCCTCGTCCATACCGGGCAAAGCATCTTGTTGTCCATTTGAGCCCAAATGGCTAGAACCAGTTCCATGACTCTGGGCAGTATGCATAGCTTCTTGATCCTTGAAGCCCGAGGTTTTGGAGTTTCTCGGGTGAACTCTTCTAGGTCCAGATTCCGGGGCCACAGCTATCCCCGCCTCATGGTCTAGCCCTACTTCAGATTCCTCACGAGCATCGATCTCAGTTCTTACTTCTCCAGCATCTAAAACAGCATCGCACAGGATCTGTAGGATGAGTAGTTTCCTCCCAGCAGCTAAAGTGTAATACTCCCTCTCCAAGGTATGGACATAAAATCCTTTCCACTCGGGACCAGTAGTGTATCTCATCACCATTAGATAGTGGAGTACGAATATAGGCCAGGTTAGTGTATCCAGTAAGGTCCAATCCATGCCCCTGGAGGAGAATGAATGATCTAAATAAATTAGCATTCAATAAAAAATATAGGTAAAATATCATAGAGAGTTAAAGAACACTGAGATAAGAAATATAGCAATTTCACATAATTAATTTAATAAATAGTAGGAAATATAGGTTTTATGGCACTTTATCACAAGACTTCAACATGGATACTGAAAATTAATTAAATGGAAAGAACGGGTCACAATCTGTGCAGTGCTAGTGCATGGTGAAGTCAAGAACTGATAAATAATAATTTAAATGCCCCAATGGATAATGACCTACTGCAATGTCTTTTATAAAATTGATTATCATAATAAGACTACAAAAGGAATAAGGAAATTAATCAAATGGAAATAAAACAGCGTTAGTGCGTGGTGTAGTCAAGAACTGAAAGAAAAATTAAATTCCAGCAACATTTATGTTTACAATCTACTGCAAGAATTTCTATTAAATCAATTTCCATAACACTACAAAATAACATGAAAATGATCAAATGAAAATAAAACCTCATATAAGTGCAGTGTTAGTGCAGTATTAGCACATGGTAAAGTCAAGAACTGAAAGAAAAATAAATCTCTACCATCAATATTCACAATCTACTGAAAGGTCTTCTAATTGAATTGATTTAAAAAGCAATTTATAACATCTAGATTACAAATTACTAACCTCAAGCATTTAGATGCTGGTTCTGAGCCGTCAGACGAGAGCTTTTCAACCTGATGCCTCAAAGCACGCATCAGCGCCACGTGAATTGAATCCAGCAACGTATTTGGAATAGAACAGTTGATTGACCCCACAAACTCATCCAACCCGAAGGGACTCAAAAATAGCTGTATACTGAAAGAGCGCAAAAAGCTGTACACAGACAAAAGGTGTGACACGTACTCTTCTGAAACCCCAATATTTCCAGAAGAAGGTGGCAGCTCCAGTGGCGGAATGACGGGCAGTTCAGCCTCTAAAAATGGTTTCTGCTCGAAATCATCTGAACCTGAATCACTCAATGAGTCACCAGTATCATCATCAACTTCAACATTTGCATCCCCATGAACCCCCTCAACTTCAACATTTGCATCCCCATGAACCCCCTCAACTTCGACATTTACACCAGCATCAGCATCATTCATCCCACTAGCTGCATGAAGCAGTAGACCATCATTAACTGACACAGCATTCTCAACCTTCATATCACCTTCCACTTTTCCTACTCCTTCTGCAGCATCCCGTTCTGCCTTCTCAGCTTTATCTTTGCTTGAAATGAAGCTGTCCAACTTGTTTTTCCTGTCCAACCAGTCGCCGACAATATCACTGTCATCCATCAAAACTACTCTCACTTCACCACTATCTAAATCTTCACAGTCCCCATCCTCATAGTCAACCCGGTATAACCCCGAGTCATACGATATAATCTTCCCCAAGTAAACCCCGCTGCCAGCGAACTCCTTCCTCACGTAACAACCCACTAACCTCTTGGACCTCATACCAACCATCTTCTTCCCACCTGCATCTGCTCCACCATCTTGACCATCAATTATCTTCTTCTTCCGTCCCCTCTTCTTCTGAGGTCTAATCTCCGTACCCATTGCCCCACCTGCATCCGCTCCACCATCTTGACCATCAATTACCTTCCTCTTCCGTCCCCTCTTCTTCTGAGGTCTAATCTCCGTACCCATCGCCCCACCTGCATCCGCTACACCATCTTGACCATCAATTACCTTCCTCTTCCGTCCCCTCTTCTTCTGAGATTTAATCTCCGTACCCGATGCGCCAATCATCATTAAATGCACCCCTAGGTCAAAACACATTAAAAATTATTCTACACTTTCAACATCTAAACCTATTGCAACTGGAATAAATGACAGAAAAAAATGAATGAAACAACAGCCTGATACTTAGCGAACTAAAGCACAGATCCAAGCAAACATACACAACTTTCTAGTGGCTCCTAAAATTTAACCTAGTGTATGCAAAATAGTGTACCTTTTAAGACAAGCTGCTGGAGGAGACGAGAGGTGAAAGAAGAGCCCTCCAACTATCCTACTGTTGCGTATATGTAATCTAATCACCAAACATCTCCAAACACACCCCTAGGTCAAACCAACACAGTAAAATTCAATCTAGGGTTCGACGTAGGAGAGCCTCGCTTCTGCTTCCCAAGCTAAACAGAAAAAAAAAAAAAAAAGAACAAATCAACAGTCTAATACTTCAGGAACAAAAAGCACAAATCCAATCAAACATACAGCTTTCTAGTGGCTCCTAACAATTGAATGTTTAAGCTTGCGTATACCAAAATAGCGTACCTTTTGAGAGGAAACTCTAAGCCGCTGGAAGAGATAAGAGGTTGAAGAAAAGGCCTGTAACTATCCACTGTGGTTTGTGTGCATAAATGGCTATCAAATCTCTGCACCAATCACACCAAACGCAACCCCTAGATGAAGCCAACACCGCAAGATTCAATCTAGGGTTAGAACATAGGAGAGCCCCGCGTCTGCCTTCCTAACAGCCAAAACCAAATGAAATCAAAAACAAAAATCAGAATCCCCACATCAAAACCTCTTGCACCCGGAAAAAACGAATGAATCAACAGTCCAACACTTGAAGAACTAAAGCACAAATCCAATCGAAGATACACAAGTTTCTAATAGTTTCAATTTTGATTTTGAACTTGCGTATGCAGATAGCGTACCTTGTGAGAGAGAACTCGAAGCCGCTGGAAGAGACGAGAGGTGAATGAAAAGCCCTATGCCTATGTGAGTGTGTGTCTGCGTGCATAAATGGCGATTTGTAGGTGATGGGGTCTCGATATCTTTCGAATTGATGAATGATGATTGTTGTTTTACCAGGCTTGGCTTCTTTCTTTATTTTCCCCTTTTCGAGGTTTTTTTTTTTTTTCGTTTTTAAAAAATTAATATGGACTTTGAGTTCGTGAAACCAGGCCGAGTTGAGAAGTCGAATGAAACTGTCATGACTCACTCGTGACTCTGGTTGCTATACAAATATGATTATAATGATCCAAAAATATCTGTGATTTAAACGCTTATAAAATAAATAGGAATGATATTTTTCAAAAATGCACATAAAATATAAAAAATCATGATTCACTTAATCTCTTAATTGAGTATCATGAATTATTTTAACTATTTTCGTGACTAAAAAGTAATTTTAAAATATTATAATTATGTACAATTAGCTGAAATTGCAATATGTCTCTTACTTATGAGATGAGTTGATATAGTATGCATTAAATTTTCAAAACAAGTTAACTAATTTTATTTTTAATGTTTTTTCTACTATAGACTATTTCAATTATTATTTATTTGTTAAAAAGTCTTTGAGGAGAGAGTGCTACGTAAAAGTAATATTCTTTTATATCATTATTCATGTGAATTATAGGTTGTTATCTTAAATATTTTACTTATTCAAATTGTGACAAACATACTACTTGTGTTGTTGCAATAGAATGAGAAAACCACTCACAACATGTCCTTCATATCTTTTTTAGAAATTAATCATACATGAAGCAAAATTTTATTAGGCTCGTTATATTCTTAAAAATATAGTATAAATAGTAGATCATAACTCAAAAAAATGAAGAATGATGACGTTAAGTGTTTAACGAAATCATCGATTCACGAAATAATTTAATGAAGTGAAGATTTGAAACTCAATTTTAATATTAGAAGTAGCATATACACTAAATCTTGTACTAGTTAAAGCGTGAATTTGTTAAGAGTTTAATAAACAATAATACAGTAGTAGAATACATCTATATATAACATAATATACTAATATGTGCACGATTTAAGAAAACGGTAAGAGTGTATATTTAAAATAAACAAGTATGTTAACATTTTATTTTGAAATGATAAATATTCTCCTATATAAACTTTTCAAATTATCTTTTTCATTTATGAATCTCAAAATCACATTCTAATTACACAAATAGGTGTACATGCACTGATGATCTTTATTTTGAATTCTATGTATATTATATAAATAATAAATTAATATAAAATAGAATAATATAGTACTAGCCAGCCATCAAATTGGTTTCCATTTAAACACGGGATTGATCAAAATTTAATAAAGAACTTGGATGTGGTGCGAACATCCGTGTTGTTTCGGACAAGGTGAGTCAACTCGGTTGAGAGAAATATGTTGTGTGGGAAATTCCTTAATTTTAGTCCGGCAAAATCAGGAAGACACAATCCGTCCTAACCTTTTGATGTTGTAATGAAATGGCGGGAAATGCTAATTTATATCATTGTTTGTTACCCGCCAACGTTTTCGGTGTTTTTACAATATTAAATTATAAAACAAAGATGCGAGAAAATTCTTTTTTCAGAATTAACGGTTACTAGTTCCTTGTAATTCTGTAGCAAGCGAGATATGAATTGACCTAGTGGTTCAGTGTAATTCTTTTTGCTTTTGGATTCCCTTTAATACCGTTCACTAGATGGATTTATATTTCGAAATTACGAGTATCTTTTTCGTAACAATTAGGTATTTGTACTTTCTTATCTTTTAATTTATATGTCTTAAGTAAAATAATTATTTCATATTTTTCTGTATTTTACATTAAGCATGTTTTATTATATGAATAATGTTTCAGAAATAAGTTACGTGTACTCTTAGAAAGTGTTTAGAATCGTTTGACAAAAGAAATTGTGGCATTTCAAACTACTTACCAGGTGTTCATAATCGGGTACCCGCATTTTCGGGTAGTAAAATATGTGACCCGTACCCTGACCTAGAAATGCGGGTAACTGCACTTTCGGGTACCTGAAAAATTCGGGTCGGATAACGGATACCCTACAACCCTTTTACTAAATTATTATGTTTATATTTTGCACATATGTAAGCATAAACAAAATCTAAAAATTCAACCACTAAATTAAATTAAGTCTTAAAATTTTTTAACTACAAGAAATAATGTATTTTTCGTTAAAAATGCTTAAATGGTGCAAATATAAGCCAAAATTATTCATTACATCTCTTTTCTATGTAATATGTACATGAAGAAAATGTATTATCGAAAATATGTAAAGCGCAAAATAAGAGAACATATATTAATAGTTTTTTACGAGTAATCAATATAACAAACATATTTGTTATCATCTTATTATTAGTAATAATAATATTTAACCGGATATTTCGGGTACTCGAAAACTCAGTTTTTGTGACCCGTACCCAAATCCTATTATAAACATAATTATCGGACGGGTACCTGGCCTGCTTATACTTATAATTACCCTGACATTAGCAGTCGGGTATTTCGGGTATCGGACCGGGTAGGTCGGGTCGGGTAATTTTGAACACCATGCTTACCAATGCCGAACTCACTATTTTTTGCAACGCTAACTAGAGAATGTGTCCAAACATTACTATCTCCCGATACCCAACATGGGTCGTTTAAATTAAAACTACTTATCGGGTTCTTCAGTTAAAACACAACGTCACATAAAATAATGACGGATCTGGCTCTCCAAAAATCAACCTGATCAGTTGTAATGCATTGCCGATTAAGGTGACATATTCCGCCAACTTTAAATCTAAGGTTAGTTCAACAGTAGCTTGTAGAGCCTTTCCTTCAGCCGTTGGAAGATCTATAACACCCATGAATCTACGCGTTGGCGCACAAACGAAAACTCCATTTTCGTCCATAAGCACAACACTGACACCTGCGCAACCATCACGTATTTCACCGTCAAACTTGATTTTCTTGCCAAAGGTGAAAGCAACGAATTTTCAAATTGAACTTCAGAAATCCATTCCGACCATGAATTAGCGGTCTGGAATAATCGCAAAAGAATTGACAGCAGATGGAACAAGCAGCTCCATCGCAACGGATTTCTCTACAAACTTTCGTTCGTTCCTCCTTCTCCAAAGAGTATCGCAGATCATCAACATCAATTATACTGCTTGATGTGCACTATTAGAGATCAGGTTTTTGAGCTAGATTCTCGACGTGAACATCTTGCACTTTCAATTTCATGTGAGAGGTTGGCCATGTGCCATGCAGGTTGAGTCGAATCACATGCAAAGAAAAGGTGTGCGCGGAGCCATCCTCAGTATCACATAACGAGAAAGTTTGTGATACATCCATCGTACGGGTTTGTATGTTTGCACTCATGGGGAGGGAGTCTGTCAAGATCCTCCCGTGTTTTACACGTTGCGAAACCTTGATTTTCTAGAATCACTTCCAGAAAGCATCATCTCCTGATGTATGCAGGACATCTTCAGACAACATCTTATACGCCGATTTGACAGTGTATCTGCTAGAGGCCGAGAAATTCCATAAGAAATGATCAAGTCCCGCACGATTTCCAAACCTGATTGACCAAATTTTCTTTACATCGTCGGAATGAAAGTGCTGCTGAAGAAGAGATTCGTTCCACCAATTAGTGCATGTGTCAAATAGGTCAGCCACACAAAATAAAAACAGCAGGACTCTATCGGGCTCCGCCACCTTGAGATCAACTGAGTCAGGTATCCATGGATCAACACATATGCGTGTGTCTGTACCTGATATAATCTGCTTCCTAACACCTTTCCTCAAAACTACTATTCCCTTAAAAATGCTATGCCAAGCCCACGAAGGATCATTAGGCACCAAAGGGAAGAGTTTGGAAAATTCTTATTTTTGTACACTCTTGACACCAAAGAATTGGGAAGTGTAAGGAAGCGCGACGCCTGCTTAGCCGGATTAACACACTCCAAATTTTGAAAGCCCAATTCTCCCTCTGTTTAATGTTTAATTAGAGCTTCACAGGAGAGCCAATGCATCTTTAGCTTTTCCTCATTGTTTTTCACCTGTCTAACATGAGTTCAAGGGTCAGAGAATAAGGGCAGAGAGACAGGTGATTAACTTCAAAAATGTGTTAGACCACTGTGGATTTATAGATATGGGCTATTCTGGCCCAAAGTACACCTGGAGGAAATTGACATTTGTTAATCTTTCTCTTACAAAAATTAAGTATAAGTATTAAGGATGAAGTGAAGGATAAAATTATATACATTCATAGTTAATAGTATATTAAATGAGTAATGACAGTCAAAATGAATCTATAATTTTTCTATGAAAAACCAAAGAATTGGTGTGAATAGATTCCACTTGAAGAAAGAATCTAATATTCATTGATCAAATGATTTACTCCATAGTCTGATAGATCTTTTAAAGAAATAACTAATCGTTTGAGAAAAAAAGATTAGTCCTATTCTACATGTCAATGCTGACAACAATGAAATTTTTAGACTAGAGAAAAACCAAATCCCTCGACTTTTAATTTAAAAATCGTGAGCGTTCAAGCCCCCTATCCCAAAATAGACTATTTGACTCCACTACTATTTACTTATCCTTCTTTTTGTTATCGGTAGCAAATTCCCTATCCATATACTCATTCTCTTAGAATTGACCGGGGCAAAAATGGTCTTATCACAGTCCAGACAACTTCCTAGCGCTCTTAGTTCAGTTCGGTGGAACGTGGGTCTCTGAAACCCGATGTCATAGGTTCAATTCCTATGGAGCGTGATATGCCTTTAGACCATCAAAGATGTTTTTAACTGTAACTCTAGAGTATTTGATCAATGAAGATTTGTACTTTTTGCAAAATCGATTCAGAAAAATATAAAATATCCCTTGTTCCAAAATTTTGAAAGGTAAACCAATGTTTGTCATGAATGCAATGAGCCCCTTAATAATTAATATGAGATCTGCATCCAACCCTAAACAACCTTGTTGACCAAGGATCTTCAATATTTGTAACTAGGGGTGCTCAAAAATACATGATCCGAACTACCCGACCCGATACCCAAAAAACACGAATATTATCCGGGTACTTAGATATATAAGTGGACCGGGTACCCGGCCTTGTAATTATGTTAATAATCGAGTTTGGGCCCAAATCACAAAAGTTGAGTTTTCGGATACCCAAAATACCTGATTAAAATTTATCATCCCTGATAATAAGGTGATAAGAAATATATTTATAATGTTAAGTAAACATAAAAAAATGTCAATGTATTTTTTTATTTAGTACTCTCATATATATGTTAGATAATACGTTTTTCATGTACAACTCACACACAAACTTTAGATACTTCTTAGGAAAGAGATATAAAGAATAGTCTTGCCTTATATTTGCAACATTTATGCATCTTAAATAGAAAAATAACACTATTTTTTGTTGTCTTGAAGATTTTATGGTTGAAATTTATGTAGGGGTTGAATATATAGTTTTTGTATATAATTACATAAGTATAACTAGGCTAGCTGAACAGGGCGTTGCCCAGTGTTTTTTGAGTAACTTTTGATATGTTTTAGTTTTATACGTGAAGAATATTGCACTATTTTATTTAAACATTTATCAACATAATATTTAAATTAGGTCATGAAAATAATTAATATCAAAATTTAGGATAGTCTCCTTAACATCCAACTTCTCTTAAGAATATCTTTATACATTTTAAGTTTTAAATTAAACAGTGATGCACATGTCGGCATCTATACATAATTCAAATAATGGCAACAAAATATTGACAATTCAAATAGTGAAATAGATTCTTGTATGTTGAGCACCAACTTACTCTTTACTTGAAAAAGAGCATCAACATTTTCATCCATTGGAGAGTTTTCTTGAGCATATCAAAAGCCACACTTACACTGGAAATCAGCAAATTAAATCTCGTTTTCAATATCTAAATTGGAATTTCCTTCTTGAACAGCTTGTTTGCGGGCTTCTTTGATCTTCAATTTCAAGTCACAATTTCAATAGCCATATATGCTTAAATTCCTATCAACATTACACGCATAGTATATATGTAAAGCAAAAACAACCAAACGTTTCCATGAAAATAAAACTTAACCCTATCCATTAAACTGAATCTTTTTCTTTTACAAAGATGTTAATTATACACATACCCTATATGTAGCATATCATAATCTTGATTTTAGGGTTTTGAGATCCCAAAAGCTCCATTTAATTATTGAAATCATCAATGGCTTTGTGCGGTTCGAGTGAGTAAACCTAACCGCCGGCGAGGGAATTTCAATTTTCACAATCGAAATGTGTTTCTCCATAATTCAAAATCCACCCAGAGGTTTACTCATCAGGGCATTCACCCACGATGCATAATCCAATTTCATTATCATAGAACCGCAGGGAGGCCGATTCTTCTTTTATATGCCGGTTTGATGGTTGTAAAATGTTGAGCATAAATAGAGTGGCTAGTTAAGTACGTCGTTTGGGCCTCCAGATAGAGCAACCATAGAATTCATGGTAGTTAAAATCAATCATATACTACTAAATCAAAATAATATACTTCCTTTAAAATGGAAGTCAAAAATAACATACTTAATCAATCAATACTGCATGAATGTTAATAAATCTTATGTATATAATGATTAATATGGACTAATGTTGATAAAATGGAAATCACAACGCCATCAAGCGCATAATCTCCATAAATATGGACTAATGGTTACCATATATACTAATAATATTTGGCGTGTAGGTGACCCATTATCTTAAAACAGGAGAAAAATTAAGAATTCAACTCAGTCCAGAAGACAGCCCAATCAAAGGAGGTCCAATTCAACAAGCCCTAAGTATTCAGACCAACAGCAAAAGCCCAGTTCAGCAAATAATAAGCATTCAGCCATCATCTACTGGACATAGACCTACTAGACATAGACCTTTTAAATTTTGTTAATACTTTTCCATCTTTTTCTTTGATAATTGAAGGCTCTATTAATTTTAAATTTCTTTGTATACTCTTTCAACTATTATTTCTTCAGGAATAGTTATTTCATTCCATTTTAATAACTTTGGAGTTTCTATTCTTGTATTATCTGAATTTGTAGTAACATAGACTGATTCTTCTTTTTCTGTTGGGTTTAATTTTAATGCAGTTGGAATCATGAATTTCATTAATTTATAATATACTCTATATATTAATACAAAATATTCTGTCTCATGCATTATCTTGTCTTGTTTTAATTGAATATCTAATTTTAATGAATTCATAATGTTTGGATTTGTTAAACTTACAGAATAATTTGGAATACAATCAAATCTTATTGTTCCATTACAAATATTAGTTTGAATCATTGCTAATATTGAGTCTTTATATTCGACTAGTCTATCATCTCTTAAAGCCATAAATATTGGGTATATATTCCTAATCTTATTAATGGGTGCAAAGCTATTTGTATTAAACCAAAATGTAAAAATCTATAATTTTGAGCCTTATATTTCTTAATAGCTTCTTGTGAAAGTAATTTTATAGATTGAAATTCTTGGTGCACTGGGAGTATTTCATCATGAATTTTAATCGAGTATGCTTTACTAAACTCTAATATTCCATGTTGATAAATTGAATTAATAGCTTGACTAGGTAATACTTGTTGTATTTCATGACTTTGTAATATGCTACATGATGTATGAGATGATGAATTCGAAGAACTAGGTCCTCCGAATAAAAACCTCCTAACTTTTTCTGTCATAGTATCCTATCTTTAACTGTAATATTTATTGTATAAATTAGATCGTCTTACACATAACTGGAACACATCTATACCTTGTGTGGACCACCATAAATAAAGGCTGACCAACCGTCTTATAGGCTAAAGATGTTTACCAAAGTTAAGTGCATGAAACCTAATTGTTACTCTAAATATTACTTGAAATGATAAGATAATATGATAAAAAAGTTTACTAACATTTCTATTCATGATATACCCCCCAGATGTTTTAGGCTCTGATACCATAAAACACGAATAATTAAGTGTAATTATTTTTTACTAATTATGCTTAATTAGTGATTAAGCAGCTTAATCATGATTAAAAATGCGAGCTTATTGAATTTGAAAAAATAAATAAAACTTAATGAACAATAAATAAACATAACTTATGTAAATCAAATAAAATTTAACGTAATTAATGACATAGTATATATATATATATATATATATATATATATATAAATGTAAAATTAAAAAACATGAGAGAATCAGTCCCTTGAATAATTTCTTGTATTGAATAAAGGCTTAATGGAAGAAAGGAGAATACATGGGAATGGTTGTTTACAAGGCTTGGGTTTACAAGGCTTGGGAAGTTCTATGAACTCAAGGCTGGGATTGTAGAGAGTAAGAAGTGGCTAAAATCAGCGTGCCTCCTTCTCAATGGAAGCTAGTCTATTTATAGGAAATTCTTGCTAATACTATTGAGGTGTAATGATGAATCAGTAGTGATTAATGGCCCCCCACGTTGGCTTGTTTCTTCAATAATAGCACTCCTTGAATCTGTAGTGTTGAAATGGTCTCTCCACGTTGGCTTGTTGTTCCAATAATCGTATCTTTCAATTATATTGAATCTAAAATGGTCTTCTGAAGTGGGCGTCTAGTCCCTCCATTTGCTCCGGTCTGTTGAATAGTAGCTCTTTTGGAATCTGCACTCCATTAATTGTTGACTTGAAGTGGGTGTCTGGTCCCTCCATTTGCTTCGGTCTGTTGAATAGTAGCTCTTTTGGAATCTGCACTCCATTAATTGTTGAACTTGAAGTGGGTGTCTGGTCCCTCCATTTGCTCCGGTCTGTTGAATTTTATCACTTTGGAATCTGCTCTCCATTAATTAAATCCTGAATTGGGCTGCTGGTCATCCATGTACAGATTGGTTGCTTGCTGAATTATAGCTCGTATGGATCTTGGGCTAATGGGCCTCCAAATGGATCTTCATCTTGATTGTCTTCTTGTTTTACTTCTGTTTCCTTCATTTGCTTGAACATCTGGTAAAATTTCTTGAAATCTTCTTCTTCTTGATTGTTCTTAGTGTTGCAGGTAAAATCCTTAGCTGTTGAGTTGATCGCTGCTGTTGAGTAGATGATGGCTGAATGCTTATTGTTTGCTGAACTGGGCTTTTGCTGTTGGTCTGAATACTTAGGGCTTGTTGAATTGGGCCTCCTTTGATTGGGATGTCTTCTGGACTGAGTTGAATTCTTAATTTTTCTCCTGTTTTAAGATAATGTGTCACCGCTTCTGTTGAACAAAACTGGACTTTGTAGTTGCTCCACCATTTTATCTTGAATTGCCTTATGAGTGAGCAAGGCAAACCTTCATGAATCTGTCTTATCTGAAAACTCCACGCAAATATCCATGGTACTCAGAATATTGCATGGAATAATATATGCTTCTCAAATTGTTTTGCTTTGCTGAGTCTGTAGAATGTTTCCAATGCCTCCGATACTGGTTGTGGTAGAATTTCTGCCGATGGTCCCAATTTGAGCCACCAATCTATGAACCACATTGGAATTTCTCCATCGAAGGATGAATGAAAATTGATGAACCATGAATGATCAAATGACCTAATATAAAATGTTCTATACCAGCCTTGCATATAATCTACATAGTTGAATGTTTGAGGAATATGACGAACTGTGAGTGAAACTGGGGAATGTATGTCCTTGAACTGGGTAGGCTGAAGAATATTTTTAATTTGGATTTTTGAAAAATCTATTCTGTTGGGGTCTGATTTATTTTTCATATGCTGAATATCAACTGACTGGGTATCTATTAGAATTAATTCATAAAATTGCTGAGTTTTTTTAATGTCATCTGCCATCCATTGACTTGTAGGTACAAAATGTTTGGAGACAAAATTCTTTAACTGATGGAATTCTGGTTCTGTTTGGAAATGGGTGAGGAAAATATATTCTGGGTTTGGTTTATCAAAATAGGAAGGGTTTTTTGGTTGTTGGGTAGAGGATTGTGTGCTAGGTTTAGGGAATATGGTGTAATTGGGTGTTAAAACAAGTGTTTGAATCAACCTTAAATAAGGAGTCTGGGTAACTGTGGAATAAGTGAGAGGCGGAAAATCTGGAGTAGGTGTTTTAGGAGCTAATGGTCTTGGAATTTCATAATCTTTGGCTGTTTTTGAATTTGAGGATCCTGCTGTACTTGTATATTTACTCATGAGTTCCTGTAAGGAATTCTCGAGTCAAAAAATCTGGAAGGGAGTTATCCTTTCCTTTAATGAATTCAATTTCAAAATCAAAAACTGATAATATTGCTTGCCATCGTGTGAAAATCTGTTTGAAACTAATATTTTAACATCTTTCTGTAAAATTTCTTTTGCTGATTTGCAATCAATTTTTAATAAAAACTTTTTATTATACAAATCATCTTGAAATTTTGAAATACATAAAACAATTGATAAAACTTCTTTTTTGACTGTTGAATAGTTCATCTGTGCCCCAGTCCATAATCCCGAATGATACCTAACTATTGTTTCCTTTTCTAAATGCAATTGTTTTAATATACCTCCATATCCTAAGTTTGATGCATCTGTTTCTATTATCATAAATGCCGATGGGTGTGGAATTCCTAGACATGGTAATGATTTTGATTTTAATTTTACTTCTTTGACGATTTGTGTATGTTTATCTGTCCAAGGTGATGGATTAATTTTTAATCTGTCATATAAAGGCTTACAAATTATCCTTAGTTTAGGGAAAAAATCTGATATGTAATTTAAACAATCTAAAAATCTTTGTAATTGATTTTTATCCTTTATTTCATCTGGAAACTTATCTGCAAATTCGAATGCTCTTTGTATTGGTTTAATTTTTCCTAAATGAATATCGTGCCCTAAAAATCTAATTTTTTTTTGAAATAATTTCATTTTAGATTCCGATATTACTAGACCATTTTTCTTTATAATATTTAGTAGTAAATTTAAGTGTTTAAAGTGACTATCTATTGAATCAGAATAGACTAGTATATCATCTATGTATACTATTACAAATTTTGAGTAGGGATTAAATATATCATTCATAATCTTTTGGAATTCTGATGGTGCATTTTTTAATCCAAATGGCATAACATTCCATTCATATTGGTCAAATGGGACTACAAATGCTGTCTTATATTTATCTTTTTCATCTATTTGAATTTGCCAATATCCAGATTTTAAATCAAATTTTGAAATACTCTTGCATTATATAATCAATTTAATAAATCTCTTTTGTTTGGAATAGGATATCTTATCCATTGTAATACTTTATTTAATGGCTTGTAATTTATAACTAATCTAGGAACTTCTCTCTCTTTTTCTGCCTGCTTGTTTACATAAAAAGCCGAGAAACTCCATGGAGATTTACTTTCTCTAATTAATTTTTTATCTAAATGACTTTGAATTTCTTGCTTACATAATTCGACTAATTCCGTATTCATTTGAATCGGCCTAGCTTTAGTTGGAATGTTTTGTTCATTGAATTCCTTCTCATATGGTAATGATACTATATGTTTTTTCCTATTCCAAAAATCATTAGGATGTTTTGAACAAACTTGATTTTTAAATTCTTCTTCTAATTTTGAAATTTTTTGTTGTACTAAATTGTTATTAATTAGTTCTTCTATCTTTGAAATATTAGTCTTGTAATAGACCGTCTATATTATAGCAATAATATAGACGGCCTGTTTCTGCAATTATAATTTGAAAAACGGCTCCTTTTTTGCAATTTAGAAATACGCAGGTCCTTTATAGCAATTAGAGAAATTTCTTAAAAGCCCTCCTCCGTAAATATATAAAGCATATTTCTATTTTTTAATTTCCCATATTTCATTCTGCAACCCACCATTCCCAATTCCAAACCCTCTTTTCTGAAACCCCCAGTCGCGTCCGAACTGTCGCAATCCAACCGTCGCAGTGCAATCCAACCGGCGCAATCCAACCGGCGCAATCCAACCGGCGCAATCCAATCCAGGTATCGATTTAATCCAGGTTTTGTTGTTATTTAATGGTGATTTGATCTGCATTTTTGGTATTGAGTTTTGATTGTGTTCTGATCGGCGTTTTCGTGTACTGCAGTGTTCGTCGCTCAGTTGTTAATCGATTGGGTAATATTCCAATTTCTGAGTCAGGTGTGTTAATCCAACTGTGTTTTGTGATGTTCATGATTCTGTTGTGTTTTGTGATTCGTGATTCTACTTTGTGTTCTGCAGATTAGAATAAAATGAAGTCGTCTAAATCAGTGGAAGAAAGCAAACCAGTGGGGGCGCAGAGAGGTGATACTTTCTATTGCTGTGTTTTCCCGCTTTTTTGTTGTTTTTTTATCTTCGTGACTGCTCTGGTTCGATTAAACTGCTTTGGTTGAATTTTTTTGTGTTTAGATTGTAAACTGGACTGTTTAATGTGTTTTCTGTGTGCATGTAGATTTTTTAGTTTTTAACCTGAAAACTATGCTTCTTGATTTTTGTTGAAATTTGCTTTTTTATTGTGAAAACTGTGGTGTTTTGTAAAATTTGCATGTTTAATGTGAAAACTGTTATTTTTGAAAACTTGATTATTAAGGCTGAATACTACTGTGTTTGAAGAAACTATATAATTTAGTCTGGAAACTGTGGTTTGTCAAATTTTATTGTTTGGAAACTTTGATGTTTAGAAACTTACTTTTTTAGAATGAAAACTAGAGTGATTGTAGAAACTTGATTTATTAAAACTAGATTATTAAGGCTGAAAAATACATTGATTGTATAAACTGTATTGTTTAGCCTGAAAACTGTTGACTGTAAAACTTGATTGTTTTGTTTAAAAACTGTTTTGTTTTGGAAACTTGACTGTTTAACTTGGAAACTTGACTACACTTAATACAACATTATTTAACATAAACACCCTAGTTTTTATGTGCCTAAAATCTTAAGTTCATAATGTGAAAATTTGTTTTTCTAGCCTGAATTCTTTTGCGTTTACAGGTGTTTAAAATTCAAAAATTATAATTACTGATTTGAAAAAATTTATTTGCAGTACGTGTAAAGTTTAACACACGCTCTACGAAGGAGGCTGAGTCAATTAATGAGGAGCAGAGCGACAGCCAGAAGTTTGCAGATTCTGTTTTGGCATCCATTGTTCCACAAATCAATGAAGAGCATCCCGACAATGCTGAAGATGATTTTGAAGAGAATGAGCAGCTCCCTAGTAAAGGCAAAAAGGGAAAAGAAGTGGCTACTGCATCCACATGCACTCATGGTATGATCTCATTTTCCCTGCAATTTTTATGTAGTTTTTATCTTATGTAGTAGATTTTTAACATGTACCAGTGATTATTTTGTTTTTTAATACAGGCAAGAGGAATTTGCGTAAAAACAAAAATGCAAGGACTGTCCATCTACGGAGAAGAAACCTCCCCGTGCAGCGGAGAAGAAAGGTGCTGCTGAAACTGTGGTGAACAAGAAACGTCAACCGAAGCAACGTGTAAAGAAGATGTTAGTTGCTGACTCGTCCCAGTCCAGCACTGTCGAGCCCGAGGTCACCACTGATGAGCTCCAGTCCAGCACTGTCGAGCCCCATGTCAACGTGCCTGAATCCCAGCCCAGGTCAGCGAGCCCCAGCCTCGGGTCGATCAGCCCCAGCCACAGCAGCCCCTGTTCCACATTCCCTCTGACAAAGAGGTCCCGCTCGAGGAGTCCCAGCCTCAGCCTCAGTCCTCCCAGCCCCTGTTCGAAGAGGTCCTTAAGGAGTCCCAGCCTCAGTCCCCCCTGTTCAACCTATCCCAGCCCCTGTTCGAAGAGGTCTCTCCCCTACCCCAGCCCCAGGTCAGCGAGCCCCAGCCTCGGGTCGAACAGCCCCAGCCACAGCAGCCCTTGTTCAACTTTCCCTCGTTCAAAGAGGTCCCGCTCAAGGAGTCTCAGTCTCAGCCTCAGCCCCCCAGCCCCAGGTCCATTCCCAGTCCACTATCCACGATGTTCCTCCCATAAGCACAGTTAAATGTGCTGCAGGCGGTGTTCCAACTGACAAACAGAGGAAGAGGAAAAATGTGGAGACAACTGATGTAGGTGAAGTAGTGGAAAAGAGGACCAGGAAAAAGTCGCAGCATGTTTGCATTGTGGAAAATGATGAAATTAAGTAAGTTTTAAATTTAATTTTAGTTTTTTATATACTAACATTCGATAGTTGCATTTTAACTGATATTTAAACGTTTATTTTGCAGACTGGATAAGGACGTGAAAATAGCATGCCATTTAAGCATTGTTGCCAAGTTTTTAGCAAAACTGACCGAGGCTCAGAAGGCGGTTGTTGAGACAATTGGTTTTGGGGGCCTGTTGAAGGTGCAGATGAGCAAGTTTCCGCTGGAAATCATCCCATTCTTGATTTCCAGTCAAGATGGCCATGGAAATCAAACCATAGGGTCAGTGACCTATAAGATAGGGGTTGATGAGGTTTTTGATGTGTTGGGGTTGCCGATAGGTGGAGTCGATGTACCTGTTGGTTCATTGTCTGGGAACATCGGCGCTGATAAATCTGAGAAGATTAAGCAGGAGAGGCCTGCATGGAAGAGGAGGTTCAACGTGAATGACGATGCTGACATCCCTCTGGATGCTTTGGTGAGAGAGATGGAAGCCCTTCCAGATAGTGGTGAAGAGTTTCTGCAGTTTTTTGTGCTGTTTATGCTCAAAAACTTTGTCAATCCTCTGCAAACCAGGTAGATGATTCTGAAAACTTGTGTTTTTAATGTGGTTTCTAATGCTTTAACTTTGAAAACTTGTGTATTTAATGTATTTTTCTATCTGGCCTGGTATCTTTCCGTGTATATAAAATTTAGGAATGTCGATATGAAGATGATCCAGGCTGTCACTGACGTGTCTGAGATAGCAACCATGGATTGGTGCAAGTATCTCTTGGAGCAGCTACTGAAAGGGGTGACTAACTTCCACAAACGAAGCAAGAAACACACTGCTCCTGGGGGTTGTATTTGGGGGTTGTACTTAGATCCAATATATTCAACGGTCGCCATATTTTGGTATGCTTCTGAAAACTTGTGTGTTTAATGTGATTTCTAATGCTTTAACTTTGAAAACTTGCTTTTTTCTGTCTGACCTGGTATCTTTCCGTGTGTTTAAAATTTAGGTATGCCGGAACCTATTACAGTCCCTCTTGCTCAGCACTGGCCTCAAGATAAGGTGGCTGCAAGGGTTAGTTGGCTCAAAATGAATGGCTTTGACAAGGTCCTTGTTGAGACCAGGTTGTACCCACTGACTCGTACCGGGAGGGTTATCAATGCTGCTCATGGGGATAGACCAGCCAATAAGTTTAATGGCAGCTTCGACCTTCCAGGAACTGGGGAGTTTAAAACTGATCAGGAGATAGCGGACCTTGGTTTGAGTGTAAGTTTTACAAAACGTTTTGGCTTTTTTTATTCTGAATTCCTTCTAACTGTTTATTATTCTTCTACAGAATTCTGAACAAGCTTATGAGATTCTTAAAAGGGATATGGGACTTGTCACTGCGAAGTTTTTTGCAAGACTTAAGTCAGATAAAGCCGCTGCCAAGGCTCAAAGTCAGAATGCAGAAGAGCGTCAAACTCAACCACAAGAAGCTGAACCTGTGTTGTCGCAGCAGCCAGTAGCGAGCCAACCTGAAGATGTATGGGAAAGTGAGGAGTTCTGGCAGGCGCCCGAGCTGCACAAGTGGTTTGACGAGGTAGTGAAATCTGCTATGCCGAAGGTCAAGGAAGCAATGCCAAGTTTTAATCTTCACATTGACGATTGGGAAAATTCATAAACACCTTGGTTAGGATATCAAATTTTAGACCAGTATGGGATATTAATTTTTAGTTTTTCATGTTAAACAGTGCACTTTGGTTGTTAATGACTCTTGTTTTAGTTTTATGAAAGTTTGTTCAGCTTTACATTTTCTATCTTAAGCATTCAGTTTTTAACTTAAACGCAACAATATTTAACACCATAGTTTTCATAACAGCATAAGCTGGAAACAACTTTCCATGTAAAGTTTCTAAGTACCCATGTCCATCTTAAACACAACAGTTTCTATCTTAAAAACAACAGTTTCTAAGCTAAACACCTTAGTTTAAATTATAAAATAAACACATTAGATTTTAGTCTAAATAACCTAGTTTCATTACTAAACACACAAGTTTCCAACCAACTTAAACTACAAACACCATTTTGAATTCCCATTTCTATCACCACTATACACAAATTTTTTCCCATGTTCATCATAAACACAATAATTTTCATCTTAAATACAATAGTTTCCATGAATGTTGTTTTGAGATCTTAAACACAACAGTTTTCATCTTAAAAACAACAGTTTCTAAGCCAATCACCTTAGTTTAAATTATAAAAAAACACATTATATTGTAGCTAAACACACAAGTTACCATTTTCCATCTAAAACACAACAGCTTTCAACTATAAACATAAAAAGCACAGTTTTCACTATAAACACCACTCTTTTTAACACAAACACCCTTATTTTTAACACAACAATCCAACAGTTTCAAATCCCAATAACATAACTCAATTCAAATCTCGACGGTACAATGTTTGTCTTTACCAAAAATCAAGAAAAAAAACAAAGATGGAACTTAAAATAATCGCGGCTTTGGAGTTTATGATCCAAACTCATTTGTTGGCTTTGCTTTAGGGCGCTCGATTGATGACTTGATTCTTTTACCTCTCCCTTTGGTGTTTGCTTTGTCTGGATCTTCAATTGCAAACTCATCATCTTCTTCAATTGGAGAAGCAGTACCGGATGAGCTCTTTGGATCTGTGACTTCTTCTTCTTCTTCTTCTTCTTCTTTTCCTAGGACTTTTTGAATTGAAATCGTTTGCCTCTTTACCGCATCTTCTAATAGTTTTCTAGCTTCCAGATTGTCTTCACTTTGTGCAACCAGATGGTAGAACTACCCTGTGATCTGATGCCGCCATGGAATTGAGTCCTTCAATTTCTTACCTGCCTCAGCATTCTTGTCTTCTTCAAGAAACTTATCCCAGATTTGCTTTTTCACATTCTTCGTCCATCTGCACACAATGTACTGTGGTGGAATCCTCATTATTGACATCATGTGCAATATCCTGATCATGTGGTAGCATTGCAAGCCTGTTTCTTCAAACATTCTGCAGGAACAGTGAAACTCCCAGCACTTATTTGCAGGGATTGTCACCATAACTTCACCTGCAAGACCTTCTGTAAATACACCAGTTTTCAAAACAAATACACCAGTTTCTAACCTAAATACACCAGTTTTTAACCTAAGGATATCAGTTTTTAACCAGAAGACTCTTCCTTCTCAGTTTACGTTCAAGAACCTAGCATGTTTAAGAATGTGAATACTAGAGTGTTTAGTTTTTAAACTAAACATTTAAAACTAAACACTCTCATATTCACATTCTTAAACACATGCTAGTATTTATTCTAAACAACACATTTTGCTGACCGAGGTAGAAAACGTAGGCACCTACTTTCCTCTTTCTGTTCGTTCTTCCTCCATTTTCTAATCATTTTTTCAAAAGCCTTCTCAAACTGAGTCAACGATGTTGTTTTTGAGACCTTCACCTTGATAGCATGGTTTGCACTCTCACATCTTTGTGTAGCTAGTGTCCTAGCAGAGAAGAAATCTTTGCTGAACGCTGTACACCACTTCTCGCGCAAATTATATAGCCAGAAAAAACCTCCAAAACACAGCTTTCAACCTGTTTTCATCTTCCGTTTTCAAAGCTCTGTAGAAAAAACCTTCTTGGTTCTTATTCTTTTCCTCTAGAGTTGCTATTAATGTTTTTGCATCGCCCTTTTCAATCTCTTTCATTCTGAGTCTTCCAACAAAATTGATTTGGTCCCTGAGTTCATGACCCACTGCCTCATCTCCTCCTGCTAAATATGTGAGATAGTTGTATCCATCAGTTGGTTTCATTCCAGCATCTTCCATCCCCATTATGACCTGAAACAAACACAGCCTCACACAGTTTTAAAAAATAGCAATCTGTGCTAAACATTTTTACGTTGAAACAATCCTATTTTTACCTTGGCTATTGCTGGAGTGATTCGGCGCTCGCTTCTTGCAAAATGCATCCATTTGGGCCTAAGCAAAGCATGATTATGCGTCAGGATATGATATTTGACATGGAAAATTCCATCAACCAGCTTTACACGAAGTGAAGCCTTGCACTCTGTCTTGGTTATCGAATACTCCTTGTGCTTTCTTTTTCTTTTCTTTGATGTTGAACTTTCAGGTTCATCTAATAGTAGGACTGGGGTAGGCGGTGTTTGGGTGGTTTCTTTTTTAGGCTTTCCTGCACAAGAGCAACTAAAATATTGTTCGCAATGAACGCCTGCATGATTTCTCCTACTTGTTGATTTTCTATAGCAAAAACCAATTGCTTTAGCATGCAGCTTGTAAAGTGTTTCTAGCTCTTCAAGGGTTTTAGCACTGAGTCCATCAAAACTCTGCCTAAGATCAACGTCCTCCAAATCAGGCAGATCAGCATTGTTATCTAGTTTTCATGCTAAATAGTTCAGATTCCATCCTAAACAGGGCACTTTTCACAAGCATGCATTTCAAAAAGTATTATTTCATGGTGCTTACAATTTCAAACCCAGTTTTCATGCTAAACACATCAGATCACAACCTAAACAGTCCACTTTCCACAGACATGCATTTCAACAGATATCCATGATGCTTACACATTCAAATCCAGTTTTCATGCTAAACAGTTCAGATTCCATCCTAAACAGCCCACTTTTCACAAGCATGCATTCCAAAAAGTTTTATTCATGGTGCTTACAATTTCAAACCCAGTTTTCATACTAAATACATCAGATTTCATACTAAACAGTCCACTTTCCACAGACAAGCATTTCAACAGATATACATAGTGCTCACACATTCAAATCCAGTTTTTCATGCTAAACACATCATATCCCAACCTAAACACGACACTTTTCACAGATAAAACAAACTGAAAACTAAAACAAACATCCAGTATCAAACAGAACTCCAGTATTTACCTATTGCTAATGAAGATCGATCTTCCTTGTCATCTACGCATGATCCTAGATCGGTAACAGCAGAATCTACACCTTCTTCGCCACTTATTGAAAGCTGTGGTTTATAAATAAAAAAACATCAATTAGCAAGGATTCGATGCATCGAATTGTTGATTTATACATCAAAATTGATCAGAAATTCAATTGGGAACTCACCTTGCTTTGGATCTCCATGCCGTAGCTTAAATCACAATGAATTTCAGTGTTTTTGCCCCAAATTATTCCTCGCGTTTGCGTTCTGCTCTGTGAAATCAAGGTAGATCTGCGATTTTAGCAGAGAAGAAATCTGGCAGGTTTTTGGTTCCGTATGGCAGGGAAATTGGAGAAATACGCTTGGTTTCTGCAAAATGGGTCCACTTTGTTATAACCCGGTTCATACCCGGT
This sequence comes from Sherardia arvensis, assembly GCA_948330725.1. NCBI lineage: Eukaryota > Viridiplantae > Streptophyta > Magnoliopsida > Gentianales > Rubiaceae > Sherardia > Sherardia arvensis. Next base: position 20,565,432 of record OX415237.1, on the reverse strand, counting down.
TTTTGACCCGCGAAAATCTCCTACAATTATTATATTTGCAATTCAGTCCCTGGTCTATATCATGCTATGATATAGACGGTCACTCAGGAGACCGATTCATTTTTGAATAACTTAATTCTTCTTTTAAATATAAAATATTCTTTTGTTTGGTATTTAACAAACAAATCTTTCGATATATGGAGTTAGACTGTAATAAATTCAATTCTATCTGAGTAGGAGGATCAATAAATGGGAATAGTAATTTTGTTCCTAATATTTTAGTACTAATTCCTTGTTGAGTTTTCTTGAAAGGGGTAATCTGATATAAAAATGGATTTCCTAATACGGCATCATAAGACACATTCTCTAATATGAGAAATGAATGTTTAATGCAATAATTAAAATTACATATAAAACCATTAGGTAATTTTTTATTTACTGTCATTGGAGTACCATTTGCTGCTGATAATTTTTCTTTAGTTTTAACAAGATATTTAGTAGAAATTATTCCATCTCTAATACATGATTGGTCTGCGCCACTATCTAGCAATGCTATAACTGTGACACTAAAGTCTTCAACTCCTATAGTTACTAATGAGTACCATTTTTCCATATTAATCTATACTATACTTTAAAAGAGGATGGATTAGAATTTTCTCAGAATTTTGAATTATTTTTAGGATTAACCACAAATTGACAACTCAGCTTCCCATTTACTCTTCTCATATCCCTTCTAAATTACTTCTTCCACCTAAAATTATGATGCAGTTTTTCCAAAAATTGAAAAGGATAATTATTCTTCTTCAGTTTAAAAACAGAATCAACAAACATAACGTGTTTCATGCATTAATAAGTAAACTTAATACAAACTTAATTAAATGGACTGCCTGCACCCTTCCTTCTTTCTGTAACGTAACTCTTCCTGTAAGTGCCTTTTAACTTTCATTAACACACACACACTTCATAACGTAGCTCCTGCATTAAAGGTAAATGCAATAATTAATCGTCCATGAAACTATATATATACACCTTCAGCTAAAAGCAAAACAATCATCACCATGATGCACACCTCTTTAAACCTCTTTCGCTCATTTGTTCATAACTGAACAACTTAGAAGTTGGTAAATATATGATACAAATTATATATTCTATTTGTATTTTCTTAGATGGGAAAATTGAATGTCTCATTCATGTTTATGTTTTCAACTGTTTGCGTTTGGCAGAATTTATGGTTTGAAAGCTTGAACTCTGAAGTCCTACTGTTTGGCAACTGGAATGATGTAGAGCATGAGAATACAAAGGAATGGTTAACATGCTGGTGCTTTTTGATAACTGATTTGTCAAAAGTTAAATAGATGAAGCAATTATGTGTGTTTTTTTTGTCAAAAGTTAAATAGATGAAGTAATTATATGTATTTTTTTAAAAAAATTAAACCACCATTGGTGGAGGAAATTTTATTTGGCTCCCCAAACCTATAAAAATGCTTATAAAGCATGAGTTGTTTGTTAAAAGCCATATTGGCTGAGCTTGTGAAGCAGAGAGCTTCCAAAAGCTAAAAAGAATGGCCAAAAAGAATGCCTATTCTAATAACCTTGCTGATGGATATAGCTACATTCTAAATTCATTGCTCAATCGGGGAGCAACTTAGTGATCGAGTCAACAAAGACCGAAGCACAACTTAGCCACCCAAAGGAATGAAAATTTAGACTGTTTCCATCTGCAAGATAATATTTACACAAAAATGGTTCTTTCAAGAAACCATCATTTCCATTAGACTGTATGTCCCTTAGTTCATATTCCTGCTTGTGAGTTTCTGAGTTATCCCTGGGAAGACCATTGTACCCATCTTCCCAGATAGGTGAGGCTTCTGCATGTCAGCTCCACTATTGGATGGACTATATCCATGGATGATTCCTTTGTGTTGAAAAGCTCCCTATGATAAATGTTACTTGTATGACGCTGCATTTCTCCCTCCTCTCCACCTGAAAGTAAGAAGGAAAAAGGAGCAGTGCCATATTCTAGTACTATAGAGAGAATCTCAAATTCGTCAATCCAATCTGATCAAGTAAAATTATGGCATTAAGCTTATTTGGTATCATCCCCTATGTCAGTACTTGAGTGGTTTGCTGGTCTGAGCACATGTTAGCAATGTGATCAGCTGCAGTATTACCTTCTCTGTGTGTGTGTGTGATAGGGTACAGCATACTCAAAACATGAAGTTCAAAGCACTGTGAGTAATAATTCCAGTGTATGGAGTTAGGATTTTGAATTCCTGACATTGCAATTAAGCAGTTAGATTCCACTTGAAAATGTCCAAGTATCAGTTCTGCTCCTTTTTTATATCCAAATTCAATTGCTTTGATTTCAGCATGAGTGGGAGAGGAACATAAAACATACATCATACACATGTAAATAACTGAGCCATAAATATCTCTAACAATTAATCCTATTCCAATACTGCCATTATATTTATAGGTAGCATCCACATTGATCTTATGTCCCACATCAGGGGGTTTCCACTTGATTATTTTGACTGGCTTTGGCCTTTTTCTAGTTAGGAAAGGGGCAAGTCCATTCTCAACAATAAATTGGTTCCTCTCCAGATTTCCTATTAGAGGGAATGTTGTGAATATATTGAACACTTGTTTCTTGATCTGTTGACATATAGACATAGTACTAGAATTCTTATTATCATATAATAATTTATTTCTCTTAGTCCATAGGGTCCAGATAGCTACCATTGTAGTGACTCTGATGACCATATTATGGACCTTAGATAAACCATAATATGATAAATAGAATTGCAGTCTTTTTCTGAATGTTCTAAAGTTTATTAATCTAATGGCAACCATAGTATGAGTAAAGGCCCACATTTCCATACTGGAACTACACTCATTAAAATAATGTTCAATAGTATCTGCATGGCAACAGTAGGGACACTTAGATGGGATATTGAAGCCAAATTTTATCAACACCTCATCAAAAGGTAGGATTTTATTCCTCATTCTCCACATTTGTGTAGAAATTTTTGGAGGTATTAGTTTGTGCCATACCTGTTTTAGCATGTCCTGTTCTGCTCCTCTTTTTCTAAGACTCTGGTAGGCTGATTTAATGGTGAATTGTCTAGTCTGACATGGCTCCCAGATCATCTTCTCCTCGTGAGTATAGAGAATTCTTGTTTCCTGGAAGATATGAACAATATTAGTAGGTAGAAATGTCTGAACTTGCTGTAGATGGATAGCCTTATTTTCTGTGAATGAAGCCAGGGATATGTCAGGGAATGGTAGATCTCTATTGTCTGGCCATTTGTAGTACAAGGCTCCCTCTCCTGACCAGTTAGCATTCCAGAAGGAGCATGTGCCTTTGCCAAAACAAATATAGGAGTTAGCATTGGAATGCTCAGTCACTGAGCATATTCTTTGCCATGTATGTGATGTCTTGTGTAAGATTGGAAGTGTCCAGAGAAACTTGGACCACATAGTCTCATTTCTTTGAAGCTTCCACCACATTTTACATGAGAATGCATCCACAAAAGCATTTAAATCCCTGAAACCCAGACCATTTTTCACTTTTGGTAGAGCCAGATCCATTTCCTCCATTCTTTCCTTTTCCCATGCTGTCTCCCCAATAAGATCTAGTAGCTATCCCTTCCATCTTTCTGATGACAGCTTTTGGTGGTTTCAGCACTGAGAAGTAATGAACTGGTATGGCTAAAAGAACATGGTTGAAAGTACCATTCTCCCAGCACTAGTCAACCACTTGTTCTTCCAATTATTTGTTACTTTTTCCATCATGTCCAAGATGTCCTGGTAGTACATCACCTTATTCCTACCACCAAAGATAGGTAATCCCAGATATTGAAAGGGCATCTTGCCCCTTTTCATACCCAGTTCTATCTTAATTACCCTTATCTTGTGCCTTGTGGTCCCAGGATGGCTGTAAAATTCAGACTTTGAGAAGTTAACCTTCTGTCCAGATGCTGATTCATATGCTTCCAGGAATAGCTTAATTCTCCTCATATTTTTCTTTCTGGAGTTGATGAACAGAGCTGTGTCATCAGCATACATTAGGTGAGTGATAGGATCAACACCTCTAGGCATGGTGAAACCCTGTATGTATCCAGTACTAACCAGATTATTGATGCCCCTTGAGAAGGCCTCAGTTACTAGGTTATACAGAAAGGGGGACATTGGGTCACCTTGCTTTATTCCCCTAAATGATGGAAAGAATCATGTAGCTACTCCATTAATCAATACAGAGAAATTTGCAGCTACAATATTTTGTAAGATTATCTTCACAAAAGATCCATGGAAGCTAAAGTGCAGTAAGATAGAGTTAAGAAATGCCCATGAAACTCTGTCAAAGTCTTTCTGCATATCTAACTTTATTATCAAATTTTGGTTCTTGGTCTTCCATAACAATCTAGCCATCTTTTGCATAAGAATGATATTGTCTGAAATATCTCTTCCTCTTATAAAGGCAGATTGTTCCTGTGAGATCAGTTTAACCATTAGAGGTTTTACTCTTTCTGCTATCAGTTTGGAGTATACTTTAGTCAGGAAATTTGATAGACTTATTGGCTTGAAGTCAGAGAAGGTTGCTGGATTTGGTTTTTTGGGGATTAGAGTCAACCAGGTACTTGATATGGCTTAGGTACTTGATATGGCTTTTGGTATCAGTGCACCTCCTATATACTCATTTACTGAGTTTAAGAAATCCTAATTGATAATATCCCAAGAGCTCCTATAAAAAGCACCTAAAAAACCATCTGAGCCAGGTGAGCTGTCTTTGCTCATATCAAAGACTACTATTTTCAGCTCCTCCATGGTAGCTAATTTCAACAAGCTTGTGTTGTCTTCTTCAGTCACCACCTTGGGTATCTAAGAGACAAAGTGCTGGAGGTATGTACCATTCTGCTCCTGTTCTGGCTCATTCAGAAGATTGCAATAAATTGAATGCCTTCATCCTTTATCATGACTGGGTCTGTTATCCAATGATTTTGGCTATCCTTGATTTTATAGATTCTGGCCTTCCCATTTCTTTCCTTCACAGAATTGTGAAAGAATTTGGTACTGGCATCCCCTTCCTGTAGCCATCTTATGTTAGATTTCTGCTTCCAATAGGTATTCTCCTCCTTAATAGCTCTTTGTAGAGATTCCTGTCCTCTATTTAATTCAGTTAGATCACTATCACTCCCAGATATCTGATATTTCTCTTCCAGTTTTGCAACATTCTCCTCTGCAGCCAATAAATTCTTATGAACATCACCAAATTATTCCCTGTTCCATTGTTTCAGTGCCATCTTCAATCTTTTTAGCTTGAAAACCATGTTCTGCATCCCCTGATAACAACTTGGCTGATTCCAGTTATCTTGTACCAAAGGGATGAGGTCAGTTCTATTTAACCACATTTGTTGGAATCTGAAAGGTTTTGGGGTGTGTTCACTGGCTTCTTGTATTGTTAGTAACATGGGATTGTGGTCTGAGGTAGTCCTATTCAGAATCTGGATAGAGCTATGGGGATATAGTGAATGTCAGTCTAGGTTTTTCAGCCCTCTATCTAGCCTCTGTAAGAGAAGGTCTTGACCTGCCCTTCTGTTAGTTCAAATGAACCTATTTCCCACTATTTGAATTTCCTGAAGAGCCAGACTATCTAAACACTCATTAAAATCAGAGATGCTCCCTAATGGAGTTCTAGTTCCGCCTCTCCTCTCAGAAGGTGTAGTGACAGTATTAAAGTCTCCCACATATATTGTGGGAGCACTAGGTAAGGATTTGAGGTCACTCCATAGTGAAGCTCTCAGCCTTCTAAAAACTTTAGCATAAATAAAAACAGAATTCCATGAAATGAGAGAAGATGCATCAGCAATTCTAGTAAGCACAAATTGATCACTTTGAGATATTATGTCTACAGAAAAGGTATTATTCCACAGTAGCCAAATTTTTGCATGTTGAGCACAGAATGCATGTTGAAAATGTAAAACATGTTGAAGGGAATTTATCATTTCATTATCATGCATAGGTTCAATTACACATAATAAGGAGATGTTGTGAATAACTATGAGAGTTTGTAATCAATCAATGGAGGTTCCTATGCCTCTTATATTCCAAATAAGCATATTACCAATGATTTTGTGACTAATCATTAAACAGGGTATTTTACTTTTTGTTTTGGTCTCAAAAGCCTACTAACACTATCAGTACTAGATTTCTTGGCTTTCCTCTTCTGATCAAGAGTCACAATTTCATTGGAAATTATGCTATTAGAGATATGTAAATCAGAGTTAACTACTGTACTGACATGCATATCAGGCTCAGAAGTTCTCACATTCTTTGACATGGATAATTGACTATCATGCAGACTATCTACTGGAGATACTACATTGTTATCTGTTGCATGTTGCATGTTGATACCTATCACTTTGTACAGATATGTTATCCATCATGTCTGCACCAGAATGAGAAAGTTGAGGTTGTTTACCTGACTTACCTAACCCCTTGATAAGGCTTGCAGGGGTGTGAGTGTCCCTCAATGTTGAAGCATCTGTATTATCTTTTTCATCACCTGTCATAATTGTATCATCATCACTATCATCAAAACTTGATTCCTGCAATAATGAAAAATTATTGGAAACCTCCAAAGGTGAGTGATAAAGAACAATATCCAGTTTTGAATTTTTCCTATTTTTCAAACCAGTTTTGAAACTTGCAACATGAATATCATCAAAAGCATAAAAGGATACAGGATTGGCCCTCCTTTGCTTCTCAGCATGAGTAGTAAGGACTACAAAGGTGGAGGTCTGAGTTGGTGCTTTCTGGGCATCTGAATCATTAAAGACCACCATCTCATGGATTCCATTCTGAGAAGCCTGCTGCCTGGTTCCTGCTTCCTTCTCTGAATTTGTCAGGCCAGATGAGCTAGCTTCAGTGGCAGGGGTTGTTTGCTCCTTCCTTCTCCATGTTCTCTTCAATTCTGGGTGCAAGTGAATACAGGCTGTGTCATCGTGCCCAATCTTTTTGCAACTTTTACAGTATGCAGGAAGTTGATGGTACTCCACAGGGCACTCTTTATAGCTATATGTTCTTCCAATAGGGATCGAAGTGATTCTCTCTTCCTTTAGATCAATCTCTATGCACATCTTAATCACCGAGGGCCTAGTAATGTCACTTGTAGCAGAATCCATTTTGATAAACTTCCCAATCTGGCTAGCAACATCCTGTATCAGCGTCTGATTATTGTAATAGATCGGAACTTCCTTGACTGAAACCCAAACTGGGACAATCGAAGACTCGAGATCGGGGTTGAAGTCCTGTGTCCATTTTAATACCTTCATCGATGCTCCAGCGATGGACCAATAAGGTTGAAGCCATAAACTGTTGTAGTCCTCTGGATCCTTGAACCGAACGAGGATGTGCCTATAATCGAGAAGCCCAATCTGAAACTGAGAGTTGAATCCAATCTCGTTGAAAGCCTGATGGATCTTCTCCATTGGTGGTTTTCCCTTGTTGAACTTGCCTATGAGAGCATTATCATAATGGGCTGCTAGTATGTTGACTGAATCGGGATCATAGAGGCACGCTGGGCGACCGTTTAATCGGGTGATTGAGGGTTTAATCTCGGGATTCGATGGCAGGGTGGTAAAAAGAGGAGGTTTTTTGTTAGCTAGAGCTTGGAGGAATGATTTTCCGGCGGTTGTTCCGCCGTTGTTCGACGGCGTCGCCGCCATGGTGTGACCGTTAAGAGTCGTTTTCAGTAAGAAATAATGACGTTATTGGTGTCAGGGAGAGAAAGGTACATTTTTGATAAAAAAGAGAGGCTGGAAAACTAAAGAGAGGCGATAGAGAGAATAATTAATGAAAAATTATTTAATAAAATTCAGCTATGAAGCAATTACGTGTAATTGTTACCATCAATGCAGGATCAGATTCGTTGCATTAGAGCTTCTTACATCAAACAGAGACTTTGCCGATGGAGATCCCACGAAGAAACAATAGCTGCTGTTACTTATCTTATAGATATATTAGCTCTCAGGGCTGGCAAGCAATGAGAAGGTATAAGGTCTTATATTTTGCATTTCCTGCAAAAGTTACAAAACTGTAATTATGCAACTTCTACAGATTTGAATAAACAATATTTACATTAACATTAACATCCATTTACATCGAAACATGTTCCAGTTATTTAAATTTATGATTCACACATACATCTGTCTCTTCATCGCAGATGATGTCATTGATACGGCTTCATCAGACATATTAAATCACACTCCATGTAAGAAATCATACAAAGACTACAGTACTAAAATCAAGAAAGACACTCAAGGCAAGAGAGCCATGATTTGTTCTTCTAAAATGCTAAAAACAACGTCGTCTACTTTTACTTTTCACATTCATTGTGTGGAAAAAACAGATGTTGCTGAAACATTTACATACCAACTCAGAGTTTGTGCAAAAACGGATGTTAAATTTATTCTATGATATTAACTCACATGCATTCACTTCATTTTTATGCAGTTATACCAATATTAGTTCTCTTAGATGCTAACAGCTATCCTTATGTGAAGATTATTTAAGGACACTGTAACAACTATCCTCAGCAATGCTCAACAATCTCACTTATTGTTTTATCATGGTCCAATGGTACATTTTTCTCAAGATTCTACACATAACTAATAGAATTAGAAATACCTTTACTGCATTCATATCTTTAACGATATACTTGAAGAGTATAAAACTTACAATGAACTGATCAGGCCGTGGCTATTCTGATCATGGCTGCAACTTTTTCATACCATTTCAGAAAGTAAACTCAACACAGCAAAGGCTATCAAGAAAATCAAAGCACCCAGCGTACTCATCCCTTATTCCCCAAGTGATGTCACCATTTAGGAACTCTGCTTCCTACAAAATATAAGAACCACCATACATAAATTGGTGAAAAGACATCTGGTGTAACAGCAGAATACACAGGAACAGTCTCAATATAAAATCTTGACCAAACAACTATTAATAATTTCTAAGTAACCAAATTATTTGCACAAAGCTCAAAATTTCTAACAATCCAACAAACATACAGATCAAACTATCATTAAAATCAGCAAAATTAAAAAAGACTCCTTTTTCTACCAACAAAGAAAAAGAAAAGCATCGGCAGTTACCTTCTGGAGAAACACGCAGGAGAGAATCTTCGCGACCAGAGCCAGAAGTTTCAGCACAGCTACCGCCTTCTGCCGGGGGAATTATCAACAAAACGAACCGAAACTTCAGCTGAAATGATAGAGTAATTACTGAATTGAAACGCCATTTTACAGAGATCATCGGAGGGCGGAGATTACCGCGGTAGGGGCCGACGAAGGAGCAGGGGAGGTTAGGAATGGCGGTGCGAAATGGCGACTCGAGAGCGGCGTCGTCATTGCCGGAGGAGGGGCCTACGACGCGTTGTCGGAGGAGAGGTTCATCATCGGGTACCTGCAAAAGAGTGGTGAGGTGGACGGGTTTCATTTCCATTGGGCTTCGGAGTCTTTTCATGGCGAGCCCCAATTTGTGATTTCAGGCGGAGAAGAGAAGTGGCTTAAAGAGCAACATTGCAGCAAAGATGTGGCTGCTATATTTTCGATTACTACATGAAAGGCCCCATATTTCCTGGACATTTCGATTTTACGCCTTCAACTTAAATTTGGATTTTTAAATAAAATGTGGAGAGGCTAAATTAAATTGATCTACTATTAATATTGATTGATTTGACTATCATATTTTGTTCCCATTTAGAATGTCCTTCAATGTTTATTGTGATCAACAATATGTTTAAGGAAATGATTTTATGAAATTAAGGCATTAACTGATTTGATTGTCAATTACTCTTAAATGCATTGATGATGAGTAATTTATTACATTTTGAAATTTATTTGTCGAATGGGATTAATTGAGTCTCCAGAGTAATAGTAATTAACAAAATTAATAATTTCAGATGATCAACCAATACTTATATGCATGTATATTTTTTTGTAAATAAGTCACTACTCTTTTTTCTCAAAAATAATTATATTAAATATATATATATATATATATATATATATATATATGAAGAGATGTGAAAAATTGTGCCATTATGGCACAGGTATTACACTAGTTTTATTCATAGCACTAAAAAATTGATTATTTTTTGGAGATTCTTCAGCTATCTCCATACTTGTACTAGGCATATTGTTCTGATTTTGGTTTATGTTACTTTACTTTAACTCTAAATTTAAATCCTTATATTTTAACCTACTTAATTCCTTTTTTATTGAACTAACCTCTGTTTTTAGTTTATTAATCTCTGTTCTTAAATCATCTGCTTTTATTGACTTTCTTTTTTCTATTTCAGAGGATTTGTTATTATTTTACTTAAACTAAATACTTCTTCTATTTGTGGTAATTTTGGTTTTTCTTCTTCTACAACCAATTCTCTTAGTTTTCCCATTATTCCGAATTGTTGGCAAAAAGTACCCAATTCTTTTCTTTCAGATCCATACTTATGTTGGATTTTTAAATCTTGACATAATGTCAATGCTTCTTTCTTAATAAATGCAAATATCTGACCAAATGTTAATGCATCATAACATCATATATGGTATCCTAATAATTTGTTGAACCGGCAATAAATTCTGTTACAATTTTTGGGAACTTCGGGCGACGGAAGGAAACTAAAGTAAAGAATTTGTTTACAAGGTAAATACGGCAGCGCCGATAGCTTAAAATCGGTGGCCATATTAATCACAATTCAGAATATGTTGCGTTTTGTTCACAAAAATATCTAATAACGGGGTTGTGCACCAAAGGAAAATGATTATTAATTATTTTATGCCGCCATATTCTTCCATTCAATATATATATATATATGTGTATGTATATATTAAAATAAAACATAGCAAACTGGCCAACGTAGTCGGCACTCAAACTTTTTTGGTACCCGAAGTGCGTGTAACCGTATATGCGGGACAGGGTACGGTACCTGAGTGTGCGGGTATCCGATTATGAACACCCTTATATGCAACATACTAATACGTTTACTTGTTTTGTTCAAGCGTAAACACTTTGATCCAAGGTAGACACATCGAGAACACGAAATCAAGTATCGGTTTACCATATCCAGTTAAGATAACAAAAATATAAAGGGTCTCAATCTAATTAATGGGTCAGGGTATAATGTTAATTAGTAGTCATAAACTTCTTGAAGTAATTTCTTCTCCATGAAAAGTAACACCTCTCAAACAACTTGCGGTAATGTAATCTCAAAAATTTTCAATAACTGTGTTTCTTATAAACTCTCTCGTCGTTTAATAAAATTAACCACATCATAGATGTGAATATATATGGTCTCGTACATCCTTAAGGAATATCTGAAACTACAAATGTTCTCCACAAGTAGGGATAATTTATGGAATTAGGAGAAATTTCTAATGGTATGTCTATCTATATACAAACCTTCTCCACACTTGATATAAATGGTCATAGAGAGTTTTTAAATGATGTAACCGACTATATAATCTTCGCACCGATTGCGGTAACATCATAAAAATTCGATAACAGGTGGTGATATGGGCCTTAGCCCGTAGATAGGCTCAAGAGATACCCTAGCAGAAAAGAAGAGAGGGTCCAACCCACAGGTGGTCCTAGCATGACATCAGCTATCCTGGAGGCACCCGGGTACAAGAAGGACATGATAATGACTCCACACCCCCGAGTGTACGACAGGAAGAGGACCACTCGGCTAAACCCTCTCTTCTCACTGCCATTGTAAATAGAGGAGTGACCAACAGTAAAAGGTATGTTCTATCAAACTTAGATACTCTCTATATTTATTCATATTCTCTCGTCTGCATAAAGCCCAATCTTCATCATCACGTCGAAGCGTCTACCCTCAGGAGACCCCGGGGGCTTTGTTTTGCAGGACCTAGGTGAGAGATCCACCGCGGGCTAGGATTCCAGCTTACCCCGGATAAAACCTGACCCGAAACTAGTATCCAGGAGCAGACTGGTAGTATCAGTTGGCATCAGTGATTCAAAAAGAAAGAAAAACTTGAAGTTAAGGAAAAATAGGCATGCAGGAACAAACGTTTGCAAGTTAGAAAACAAAATGGAAAGGTGAAACACAAAGGTTTAAATTAGAAATCCAAACATAAAGTAAAGAGGAGTAAACCCTTACATCATTTGAATCATCAATTTCATCCCCAGAGCTTTTCTTCCCTCCCTGAATACAAAAGAGAACTGTTCAGAGGAGGAGCCCGGGGACAACACAATTCAAAAAAAAGTACACCAAAATTACAAAGATAAAGAGTCTAGACTATACTTCTAGATATGTGTCTTCCTCATCAGTTCTGGGAGATTGCTCTCCTCCATCCTCCATAGGAGATCTTTGTGCTTCATCGTGGGGGGAGTGCCCTGAACCTTCTCCTTGTTCGGGGACCCCTGGTTAGGGTCCGGGGAGTTATTTTCCTCTTCTTCAGACCCCCCCGCCGTCCTCTTCGGCTGAAGCGACCGGGGTTTCAATCTCTCCCAGGGTAGCTTCGTCATCTGGACCAGTGTGCACCCTCTCCATAGACAGATTGGCAGTATCTTCAGCAAATGAGTTAATATCCGCAGGCTCGAGACCTTGAACGCCCTCAAACACAAAAGCGATTACGGGAGAGATCCCTGTGACGCCATCCTTCATAAATTGGTCCACATTGTAGTTAAAACGCCCTTCGACTTTTGGGTGGTACCACGCATCCCGGAACTCAGCTCTTCTCTAACGGGGAAGGTACTCCCGGACTGATTTGTAGGCCGTATGCAGGATGGCCACATTGGATTCATCATAGAGGGTTAGTAATTTCTCTTCAAAGGAGCGACTCTGAAACACCTTGTCGACAAAGGCCGTGCATATAGCCTTCTGCGCGGGAGCCAGTCCCCTTTCTCCCGCAGTTGCCAACTCCTTTTTGACATTTGCAAGCTCCCGGTGGGCCGAGGTCAGGTCCTTGTACAAAGCCGCATTCTGCGACTTTAGCTTGTTCATATCCTGGTTAAGCTCGGCAACTTTGGAGCCGCAGGCCTTATTGATGAGCTTCCGCATTCCCGGATATGCAAGTAGGTGGGAGGCGTAATCCTAGAGCGCAAAATCAAATTAAATAAAAAGAGTAAAGAAATAATGATAGGATTCAAGGTGAAACAGTAGCGACCCAGGTGAACACTTACTTGGGAGTCGTCGAGTACAATAGTACGGGAAGAAGACCCGTCCTTTGACTTCAAAATAGGACCCAGATGGCTCTCGGCGGTAGACTTCTCTATCGGATCCTGCTTCAGATTTCGGGACGAAGTAAGAGTGCGGGAATCTGACTTTTTCTTCTTAACAACGTTCGCAGATGTGGGCACCGGGAAGGCCAAGCTACGACTATTGCTGATAGTGGGAATCTCCTTCCCAGGCACATTCTTCCCCGAATTCGACTCACTTTCGTCGACCTTCCTCTTCTTTGGGTCCGGGACTTGCATCTCAGTCCCAGCCTTAACTTTCTTTGTCTCCTTAGCGGATCTTAACACTCCTTCACCAGACTTCGCCCCGTCCGGGACTATCACTGGTTTAGGAGATATGGCTAACAAAGAAAGGCATATTAGATAAGAAACACAAGAAGGATGCAAGACTAATAAAAATTGAGAACTCACACAGGCTCCGCTTAGAGTATAACCGCCGGCAGGTAAACACTTCGGGGGGATACACCTCTTGGGGGAAATCATAACCTCCCAGCCTCTGAGAGTCCTTCAGACTCACAAAATGCTCTGACACACAGTTGTAACTGTCGGCTACAAGCCGCAAGTGAGCCGGAGGAAGGGCGCCCTTCATCTCAGCAACCCTCTGCTGGTTCCATTCGGGAACGGGATACTTCTCGGTGTCAAACGTAAAGTAGTTCCTCATCCAGTCTATGGTCTTCGCGGAGTCAAGCCTACCGGAACAGATTTTCTTCGTCTTATTAAGGCGTTGAACGTTGAACACCCCGGGAACGGTGGTATTACACGGGTAATAGAAACTCCGGAATATGGCCACGCTGCCCGTGATCCCACTCTGATGGCAGGAGTAGAGAAAGGCGAGCATCACATTGACCGCATTGGGATGCACCTGCGCCTGGGAGATGTTATAATACTTTAAGAACTTGGTGAACAACGGTGGCAAAGGAAATGTGAGCCCATGAAGAAACAAATGTTTCGGTACACAAGCCCGGGACTCCATATCACCAGCAAAAGGCTCAAGCCCCGCGTCGTACGATAGCAGGACATACATCCGCTTCACCAGATCCCGGACATCCGCGTGTACCGGGGTTTCCCAAGGGTCCTTGGGGTCTGGAGGCACGGGGGCACCATAAACAACAGAAACCTTGGCCGTCATTTAAACCCTTCCCACTGGTGGATCGCGGTGGGAGATCCTCAATGTCCAAGGAATGGTCGTCCTCGACGGCAGGGGCACTACGACTCATATCCAACAATTGAAGGAAAAAGGATCAAAAGAGAGAGATCTAGAAAATCAGAAGATAGCGATAATTCGTAATGAAATGGGCTCGTCTGCCCCTATTTATAGAGGAGGAGGGAAAGGAATTTCTAAGAGTTGGGAAAAGCAAACCCATCATTCAAGAAAAGCAATAATGAGCATTAGATATCACACAGACCACGATGAGACGAGCGCGTATCCGGCGTATCACGCGCGTGAGTACGCGTTTTAACCCATGGACTCCTTGATATAGAGACCCAGCCTCCCGGGCTAAATCCCCGAAGTCAGGGTCTCGGGGGGCTAGTGGTGATATGGGCCTTAACCCATAGATAGGCTCAAGAGATAGACTAGCAGAGAAGAAGAGAGGGTCCAGCCCACAGGTGGTCCTAGCATGACATCAGCTATCCTGGAGGCACCCGGGTACAAGAAGGACATGATAATGACTCCACACCCCCGAGTGTACGACAGAAAGAGGACCACTCGGCTAAACCCTCTCTACTCACTGCCATTATAGATAGAGGAGTGACCAACAGTAAAAGGTATGTTCTATCAAACTTAGATACTCTCTATATTTATTCATATTCTCTCTCCTCTGCATAAAGCCCAATTTTCATCATCACGCCGGAGCGTCTACCCTCGGGAGACCCTGGGGGCTTGTTTTGCGGGACCTAGGTGAGAGATCCAGCGCGGGCTAGGATTCCAACTTACCCCAGATCAAATCTGACACGGAGCTGGTATCCAGGAGCAGACTGGTAGCATCAACAGAGTATCTAATTCTATCTCTAAACAAGGGAATATATTTAAAGATCATGATTGTAACCATGAGCGTTTTCAAAAAATTCAGATACAATACTAGACTGACGCCCTAACATTGCAATCATTCTCAGTAAGAGATTTCTAATTCCGTTCACTCGGTGTTAAGGCATATGGCTCGTGCCCAACGCATCTGACAAAAATGTTATGATTGGGCACAAAGTAGTGGCGCATTTAGATCTTGCTCATTTAGTTTTTATGGCTTGATCCCATTAAATCTGGAACATTTACTTCGGGAAAATGAGACATGTGTTGTCATTTGAGTCACGGCTTCCCCTTGGGTCTTTTGTGACGTCAAGGTAAGTGACAGCCAAGATGCTTCTCGGAACCGTCGAAGCAAGGAGTTCAGAGTTTGCGACCCTGGACATGTTGTCGGAGCAGATGGTGATAGAGACAACAGATGCAGATGGCTGAAGCTGCGACACGGTAGTGGAGAGTGTTAGGGGGTTGGGGTTGTTATGATCATATGCACTACAATGGATCTTACTTTAGGGGTTCAACGGAGTCCGCGAGTTCTAGGCTGATATGGGCATTTAAGCTAGTACTAGATTTATAGGGGTTCAGCTCTACAGCACTGACCACCTTCCCAGGTTGCAAATATAGAGATTTGGGGATAGTTTCGACCACTAAATTGCTTACATAATTTTAAAATTTCCTTATATTGATAGCTGATAACTGCAAATTTTAATGCTTAAAAACAAGTTAGCATTAAAACTGAATTCATCTCAAACCTATATCAAAACTTGATAAACATAGGGGTCGTTTGGTTCACACTAGGGAAACAAAAATGAATAACAAAGGTACAGTAATTATACATGCAGGTCCATGTTTACTTAATGCAGGTCTGAAAAACACACTATGTGACCCTGAATTGTGCTAGTGCGCCCAAAATATTACATTTTGGACCTGCATTAGTAAACATGGACATGTATGTATCACAACTCCAAATGTAATGGAAATGAATATGATGAGAAAGAGAGAAATTTATATTTTGTTGGTTCAAAATTAGGTAATATTTTCCATTTTTATGGCAATCGGTGGTGGTGGCCAGAGTGGCGAAGTGGTGGTGGTTTCCGGTTGGTGATGATCGGAATGGTGGAAGTAGTGGTTTTTATCAAAGCAAGGTTTGGGGAAACCCAAACCCAATGGGCCGTGGAAAATGGGAAATGAGATTTTGAGAAAGGAGATAGAGAAAATTGAGAAATAATCATTTATCCAAACAAACACCAACAAAAGGAAATCATTCCTCTTTTTTTTTCAACTCCCAACCATAAGAACCATAGTGTTTTTATCATGTCATGGATATGATTGTGTTTTGGATTATATCTATAACTACCTTTAAAAGAGAATGATTTAGAACTTTCTCAGCATTTTGAATTAATTTTAAAATCATCTAAAGTTTGACACGTATCACTTCAATTCTTTTTTAAAATTACTTTTTACATATATATTTTAATTTCATCTTTATTATTATATTTACTCCTTTTGATCAGTTACTACTTTAACTTCCCTCTGAATACTCCTTTCTTCACCGTATAAACTTAATTTCCTTAAATTAAATTCATAAAAAAACTTCTATTAATTAGAACTGCTTCGCCCTTTTCTTGCCCATTCCCAACCGTTTCAAATCCTTTTGATCACTATTTACATCGCGATTACTCTGGGCAGGTTATTCGTAATTGTGGCACGCAATCGCGATGAGTGTTCTGTGACCATCGATAGCGATAACCCAGAATCAGTTTGGAAACGGAGGAAAAGCGCACCGGAACCCCACCGGCGACGTCGTCGCCCGCTTCCCCGGCGGGAGCGGCGGCCCATGGAGTGCTTCTCCGTGGGCAGGTTTCCCTCCACACTGCTCGCGTGAGAAACTTTACTGTCCATCCTCCCGAGCTTGACATTGTAGAATGGCCCGCCTGTCATGAGCACTAGGTCGCGCGTGGCTATGGCGAGGATGTCTGAGCACGAGATTGTCTCAGGGCAGGCGAGTTCTAAGGCGGTTTTGATTCGTGTTATAACATCAAAACCATCGCCAGCATACACATTACTGGGATGCCGAGGAATGCAGGTTGCTCAATGGACAGCAAACCAGGCTGCTGCTTCCTCCATAGTGCCAGTGTTTGATTTTTACAATGACATGCCGAGGAAGCCCTTTCCATTTTTTTCAGCGGACAGTTGCTAGATTTGAGAATATATTGTTGAATGTTGCCAGTGGATCGAAGATTTAGAACAGTTGATTCTCGGAATCCCCACATTGATCGCCCGTGGCATGGTTCTAGGCTCTCAAACTGGGCTGGAATTCTATCTCAAGGTCTGTTTTTTTTTTTCCTGTATGTTTATTCTAGAAGTGTGCTGTCCAAATCATCAGGTCTGAGAATAGAACCTGTCACAGGCTATATGTTTGGGAAAGGAGTTTACTTTGCTGATATGTTTTCCAAAAGTGCAAATTGCTGCTATGCTTCTCAATCAGCAGAATCCATGGTGTGCTTCTATCACTTTGTTGATGTGTACAGATTCATAGAGCTTTTGATTTGCATAAATTGTTCTCTTCCTCAATGAATATCATGTAACATGTAGCACAAAAACTGACTGAGTAATCCTCTAGGTTGTTCTTGGGGACATGGTTGAGCGGAAGAATGCAGACTACAACACCGACAAGTTACCCAAAGGGAAGCTGAGGTTGGGATAAAAGTTTTCTCTTTGCACTATTATAGTATAAGGCACTGTTTCTCCAAATTTTTTATTTTCGATAGTAACTCTCCTCTAATAATGTAGCAACAAAGGAATTGGAAGAACACGAAAAATAGAGATACACTTTCAGCAAGAAAAATATAACTTTTATTTACACTTATTGATAGAAAATCACTCTGTGAAGTTTTTGGTTTCGAATATGATGTTTGCAGGCTAGCCTTATGTACAAGGAATACATTGTTTACAATGTGGAGCAGCTCAAGATGCGCTATGTCTTGCACGTGAACTTGAATTCCCGAGTTTAGTTATAACATCTTGGAACTATTGTACTTTCTAAGACAGTAATTCATGATTATGGTTCATCTGGGCGCCATATGGATGGCCAGAATGGTTCAAATAGGCTCAATTCAGTACACCAAGTGTAGTAGTGCTCTCAAATCTTATAAAGGCCGGTACTTTGTGTAATTTGGTTTGTTTTAAAGAGATTGTTGTACTTAGTTTTTGTAGTTGAATAATCTTCATTTACGAGTTAAGATTTTAACAATTTTAAAGCATAGCTATGGTGCTGGTGACTATTGGTATTTAATTTGTGCATTTAGTTACCATTTCTTCTTTATAACCTGCAATTATTTCATTAAAACTTATTAAAACTTAGCCTGCACCATAACATTCCTTGAAATAAATGTTGCACTTAATCATACTCACAAATTGTTCGTTATTTTTGTAACGGTAAAACTAAATTGTAAAACATGCATCATAACGTTCCCTAAAATAAAAACTGCACTTAATCATCCTCGCAGATTATTTATTATTTTTGTAATGGTAATTCATGCACTATTTCTTCTTTAATTATAGCCTGCAATTATTTCATTAAAAATTATTCAAACTTAATTTTAAAATTTGTATCGTTACGTTTCCTGAAATAAAAACTGCACTTAATGATTGTCACAAATTATTTTTTTATTTTTGTAATGGTAAAACTTAATTTTAAAACCTGCATTGTAACGTTCTCTTAAATAAAAAATGTAGTTAATCATCCTCACAAATTATTTGTTATTTTCGTAAAGGTAATTCATGCATGTTTTTATCGATTGGGGAGCTCCATCGATCAGCTTATTTTTGCTTAACTAATTTGAAATAATGAAATAAATTATGTTGAATAAAAATAGAAAATGATTGTATTAAAAATTTTAAAAATATAGTTAAATTTCATGAATTCAGAACTGAATTCATAATATTTAGACTAAACTTTAAAAAATATTGAGAAAAAATCATGTAAATATTTCATTTTTATTTTGAAGGGAATTAATGATTAGTCATCAATTTCATGATACATTTGAATGTTAAAAATATTTTTAAGGTGATCAAACATTGTGAACATTAAAGAGTTGTAACTCATCGCTCCTATTTATGGATTAACGAAAACAATTCATATTCCGTCAATTTGGGTTTTTAAAATTCATTTTATATTGAATTATAGATATCAATGAGTTTCAAATTATATAAAAAGTGTCCAACTTTATTTTGAAAGGGTCACAAATATTTTTTCAGGTACGAAAATATCAATTAAAATAATTTAATCAATTGACAATTACCAGGATTAAGATATTGCTATTTTTAACCATTTTTAGTTTAAAATTCACCATCTATAAACTCCTTTCCATTGCATTCTCATACTTAAGAGTCGCATATTTAAGATTCTTTATTATTTTTGTAACGGTAATTCATTCACCCTTTATTCTATTGAGAAACTCTCTGGTAAGGCAGCCTTACGGTAAGGCAAAGGGTATTAGGTTCAGGGGCAAAATACTTTTGGGGCTGGAATATAAATATTTAATTTTCGGTGCCTGTACTTAACATGTTAATAAAACCCAAGGACCATTTTGCAATAAAAATATATAACACATTTAATCTCCTTATTCATCATTACCATCATCAATCATCATTATTAAATCATCAAATCATCGTCGCTCATCATTAAATCATCGACGTTCATCACCAAATCATAGATGTTCATCATCAAATCATCGTTTTTCATCAAATTCTCACCGTTCATCATCAAATATTTATCGTTCATAATCAAATCATTATTGTTCATCATCAAATTTTTATCGTTCAACATCAAATCATCACCGTTAATCGTCAAATCATCGTCGTTCATCGTCAAATCATTGTCGTTCATCATCAAATCATCAAATTTCATTTTTAATCATCAAATCATCGTCCTCATTTTCAAATCATCGTCCTCATTATCAAATCACTATCGTTAATCATCAAATCATCACCGTTCATCGTCATCATAATCAAATTATCATCATTCATCGTCATCATAATCAAATTATCATCGTTTATCATCAAATCATCGTCATTTATTATCAAAATCATCGACCTCATCATCGTTCATCATCAAAAGTTTGCCATTTATCATCGAACCATCGTCCAAAACATGAATTCATCAAATCATATTTATTCATCATCAAATCATCGTCAACCCATCAAAATCATCACAAGTAGCACCTAAATCATCATCATAAATTGGCATGAGATAGCTATCATGCACTTACAGGAACTGGCCAAGAGGATTAACACATACAGTGCAAAAGAGCTGTGACAGAAATCTGGTCTTTTAAAAAACAAGCTCAATTAGCAGATTAAAAAGTTCTAATTAATAAATACTAAATACACTTTGTTCTAGCCTAATATGAGCCAGGTCCACAAAATAAATAACCTTTGAAAGGTGAGAAAAGAACCTGCCTCACACGATGCCAAGCTAGACGTTTGAAAAGCCGTCTTGAAGACAACAAAGGTCGCCCACTGAGTGTTCTCCCAAGAACCTTAGCAAAAAGAATTGTCCCGAGTTCCACCACAGGCCGCCCAGGCATATCCTCCCAGCTCACCGCTTCATCATTCCTCACAAGTAGCTATCTCAATCACTCTCGCATGCTCGCCGCCATCAGCTCCGCCGCAGCGAGCTCGATCATCTCTGCCTCGCCTGCTCCTCGCCTGAATTGATCATCAAATCAAAACCGACGAAAATCATCATCAAATAAAAAACAGAAAAGATCATCAAATTAAAAAAAACCAAGATTCGTAGATCGAGAATATGAATCGGAGAGAACCCGTTACTGTGTATTTCGATGGAAGATGGAGATGGATTCGGGGAGAAGAGTAGTCTGCTTTATTTTGTCAGAAAAGAAAGTAGTTTTTGGAGAAGAAGAAGTCAGTCGTAGAAGATCGAGTCTGATTTGGGGTTTTTCTATAAGTTCCATTATATGCAGAAAAGTCCCTATAGTTTGGCGTAGTTTCACTATTGCGCCGAATTTTAAATGTTTATTTTTTTACCCCAAAAGTTATTAGAATGGATTTTCAGGCCTTCTGCCTTACCATAAGTCTGACTTATCTAATTGTTTCTCTATTCTTTATATGATGCAATTAATTCATTAAAAATTATTAAAACTTAAGCTGAATCATAACGTTCTCTAAAATAAAAACTGCACTTAATCATCCTCCCAAATTCTTTGTTATTTTCGTAACGTAAATTCATGCATTCTTTCTTCTTATAGGCTGCAATTATTTCATTAAAAATGATTAAAACTTAATTTTGAAACCATCATCACGTTCCTTGAATTAAAAACTGCACTTAATATTAGTCACAAATAATTTGTTATTTTTGTAATGGTAAAACTTAATTTAGAACATGCACCGTAACGTTGTCTAAAATAAAAACTATACTTAATAATCGTCGCAGATTCTTTATTATTTTTGTAACGGTAATTCATGCACCTTTTATTCTTTATATGTTGCAATTATTTCATTAAAGATTATTAGAACTTAACCTACATCAAAATGTTCTCTAAAATTGAAAACTGCACTTAATCATCATCGCTCATTCTTTGTTATTTTCATAACGGTAATTCATGCATCATTTCTTATTTATAGCTTGCAGTTAGTTCATTAAAACTTAATTTTGAAACCATCATAACGTTCCCGGAAATAAAAACTGCACTTGATGATCGTCACAAATTATTTGTTATATTTGTAATGGTAAAACTTAATTTTAAAAAGTTGCATCGTAATGTTTCCAGAAATAAAAAATATGCTTAATCATTCTCACAGATTCTTTATTATTTTTGTAACGGTAATTCATTCATCACTTCTTTGTTATAGCCTGCAATTCATTAAAAATTATTAAAATTTAACCTGCATCATAACGTCCCATGAAATAAAAACTATGCATAATGATCATCACAAATTCTTTGTTATTTTTGTAACGCTAAAACTTAATTTTAAAATTTGCATCGTAACATTCCCTGAAATTAAAAATACACTTAATCATTTTCACAGATTTTTTATTACCTTTTTAACGGTAATTCATGCACTGATTCTTCTTTATAACCTGCAGTGAATGTATGAAATTCTGAATCGTGTATGAAACTATTTTATATACTTTAATCTAAAAGCAAACAACCACCATCAAAATCATCCCCGGCCCTTTAAACATATACCAACTTTGAATCCATATTTCTTCTTGAACAAGTTATAAAGGTCTGTCTTTTCCACCACATATATGTGATTATATGATTGATTTTGATATATAACTATTTTGAGCAGTCAGACAACTATCAATGAAAAACACTGCATCCCAAAATCCATTTTCACTCATGGACAACCATACATTGCTGTCTCTAGAGTTAAAAGTAGAAAGAGGTTGAAAATTTTGATTTGTGACAAAAATGATAAACCGATCTATAGTAACGTTGATGTAGTTTATAAGGAAGTGTTTAACAAGTTAGGGTAATAAAGTTATGTAATTTTTTTGTTTCTTAAATTCTTGAAAATGTAAAATGCTTTAGCGGCGAATTTTTTTAAAAACCAAAAGGCTATTGTATAATATTACATAATTTTCACAAAATAATATGTGGTCAAAATTACTTAATTATACTAGCGTGATTGAACCGCACGTTGTGCGGTTCATTTTTAAATCACTTTTAAATTAGAGTTTAATTAAGCGTAGTTGTAGATATGTTGATATGTTTACATAATTTATAGTTAAATAATGAATTTGAATAGTATGATAATTGTTAGATGAATGGAGAAAATTAATTGCAATTGAAATAATATTATCAAATTTAATTTTTATTAGGCACGTTTTGTTATTTTGTTCTTTATACTCCAAAAACTAAAATCTAAGTTTGTCATTAGAATGTATTACTATTTCTTTTACTATTTTAACTCATTATTAACCACAAAAAATTATCATCAAATCCTTTAACTGAGCGATTATGCGGAAAGAAGACATTTTATCTAAAAAATATTATGTCATTGAAATAATTAATATCGATTAGTCTCTATGAAAACTGACTTTCTTAACATTTCAGAAAAATTAAAATAATTTTTATGCTTTTTTAAATATTGGAGATCATTAAAATTTAAAAGTACTTATCAAAACATTTGTGTAAAAACACGTTTGGCATATGCCGCATATCAAATCCTTTCTTTGTGATTGGTTTTTTTATGTAAAACATAATTACAATTAGTGGTGATGTAATATTTTAGTATATCAAGATATAGTTGATATTTGATAAATATAAACAAGATCTTTTAATGTAAGAAATTATTTATAATATTATGGTAATTTGCCAAAATATTTTTAAATGTCCTAATATAAAATAAATTATTAAGTTGAAAGATAAGAATATATTTAATTTAATTATTTTAAAACTATAATACAATATCTTATATATATATATATATATATAAAAGATAAAATGTTAAATAATATATATATCTCAAACTATAATATGTTCGCCTAATTCCTGTTCTTAGGATCTTGAAGCCCTTTTTGGTATTGTTACCGTTGTCATTGCGATGTCTATTCGAATTTGAAAATATGGATTAAAGAGCAGTCATAAGTAATACATCCGTAACAATTTCAAGAAAGACATTAGTCATAAGCAGTCATTAAAAAGCAGTCATTAGGCTGAATATATACGATCATCTTATCGATCAATTCCAAGCACTCACCATAATCCTTTAACCTCACGTAAAGAGCTAACATTATATTCCAAGAAATCAAAATTTGACATCCCATTCTATCAAACAACAACCTTGCTCCATCTTTCTGACCAATCCTCGCATAACCTTCAATCATACAGTTCCAAGACACAACATCTCGACAAACAATTCATTCGCTTCACTCATTAGTCCAGTCTCAGCAACATTTTAATCTGTGATGCAGGATGGGGTTCATTCCATAATCATGAAAATGAAAAAAACACAAAATATGATATAGAAAACTGGACAGTTTTGAAAAGATAATAATGATATTTATAAATATGGAAATAATTGTTGACGGCTTAATAATGGGGCGGTGGGCATTGATATAACGCAGAACATTTTGCGTTTTGTTTACAAAATATATACAATAAAAATATGTTTTAGTAGTAAAATATAATATATATCTTTACCATAATTATATTATATTATAATCCATACCAAACACATTTTCAGTATAAAAGAAATAAAAAGGAAATTATGAATAAGGTAGCAAATTAAAGAAACCAAAAAGGAATATATGGAAATTGTAGTCGCCGGAATATGGTGAACTTGTGGCGGTAATGTGGCGGTTTTAGGCAAAAACTACGTAGTTTCATGTTTTTTAATTCTTTTAATTAATCTATTTATTGATCGGAGCAATAACTCTTCTAGTTCCCTTTAGGATTAGTCTTTACTAAATTAAAAAAAATTTAAATTAAATTCCCGTGCATCGGCATGGGATATTATACTAGTTGGTTTTATTCATTAAATTATAATGAAAAATATTAAGTTATAGCTTTGGCTTTTGAACGTTTTGTATTAATTGTTGAATTTCATGTAGATTATTATTTTCAATAGTATGGCTGCTGTATAAGGCCCTATTTTGTAGAGCTTATTTCTCGTTGAACTGAAATTAACTAAACTGAAAAAATTAAAAAAATATTAACCTGAACTGAAAAAAATAAAAAAAATACTGAACCGAACTGAAAAATATAAAAAATACTGAACTGAAAAAATATAAAGATTAAAAATATTGAACTGGACTGAAAAAAATAAAAAATACTGAACTGAACTGAAAAATATAAAAATAATGAACTGAACTGGAAAAAAAAATACTGAACTGAACTGAAAAATATATAAAAATACTGAACTAGACTGGACTGAAAAAACTTAGAATATATTGAACTGAACTGAACTGATTAACTATCGACATTCTTCTCTACGAAATACTGTGGAAAGGTCATTTGGTAACTTGAAAAATAGATGGCGTATACTTAAGGCGCTGCCTCAAATGAAGGAGGGTGGCAAATGGCCATAATAATAGAAACAATCAAGGTTCATAACTATATGCAATAATGCAAATGGAAAAGTTTGGGATACCTGTTGTAGAGCATGACGATAATGTTCAAGGAGCGGCGGATAAGGAATTGCTCAACCCTCAAAGGAAGGAAGAAATGAAATCAAGTTCGACTGAATATAGCAACAATAATTTTGCAGTGTATGCCCTCATGATATAGTTACTGAAGTGAACTAAATGTCATTATTTTGAATTGATTTGATATGGTTTGAAACTGAGTTGATTTGGAAAAAAAAATGTATGGCAAAAGAGTAATATTACTTCTGAATTACTTTGATCGAATAAGGTTTATTGATTTAGACATACTTAAATACTAATAGTACACCTACATTAGGTTGAATAGTATCAACGAATTAAAAAAAACTGATTTGAATTGCTATGAAATGAACAAAAAGTAAATATACTGAAAATAGTATGACAAAATTATTTAGGATTGCATTAAATCACATTTTGAAAAAAATAATTTTCTGATCTGATCTGAATCGAACTTAATATAAACTGAACTGAATCGAAAAAACAGTAGAAAGTTATAGTAAAAATATATATAGAAAATTTACTGAACTGAAAAATGTATAAATATATTTATTTTAACTGAAAAGAAATATAAAAATATTTATCTGAACTGAACTAAACTGAAAAATATGAATATATTGAACTGAACTGAAATAATATAAATTACTGAACTGCACTGAAAATATAAAAATATATTTAATTGAATTGAAAATAATAATAAAATACTAAACTTAACTGAAAAATAAAAATACTGAACTGAATTAGAAAAAAATTGAACTGAACTGAAATATATATAAAAATATTAAACTGAACTGAATTGTGTTACAGAAAAATTCTGACAAACATACCCTAAATTTATAAGGGATGCAACCAAGTGTCTCAAGATACATTACCTTACTTTAAAAATATAATAAATACATTTATCATGTTTTCATATTTATTTAAATCGCATCACGCTGCCTAACTTTATCTTTAGATTCCTTTAATATATTTAGTTTAGTGGGGTGAAAACGTATTTCAAAATATATTTTTTACCGCCTTAAGACGGGAAGAATTTAGTCACAACTAAAACCTGAAAATAAAGAGATACAAACAAATGCAATTAATGTTTAAAGTACATCAATTTCGATAATATGATAGCTCATCAAAAGACTATAACTGCCAAATTTTACAACATGTTACTCCCTATATCTCACTCTAATGTTCACTCTAACTTGAATTCAAAAACTGAAGTCTCTAATATGTTGCTCCCTTCATTTCACTCCGACTAGCTCATCCCTTTCATACTTAATTTTAGAGATGATTTTAGAGTATCTTTAAGCCTTACTCTAACAAGTTCTTGGTTGCTCAACTTCACTTGTTATTGGCTCAATTTTTCTCAATTATATAGTAAATTGTAGCAGCATAAAAGACATTCAAAGTAGTACTCCCTTCCTTTTCTTCCCTACGCTCTATCATTAACTTCACAAATGACATTTTTACATTGACCAAAATATATTTGACCATCAATATCTTCACTTTTATGTAGTTATGTATGATATCATTTTGATATTTATTAAAATGCATGCTTAACGAATCCAAAACGATAAATCATATGATCATATTAGATTAATAATACTAATTTAATTTAAACGGTTGAGATGCTCAATTTTGACTAAATAATAGGAATCTGTGCAGTTTGAGATGAAACAGAGAGCAAAAATGAACATTTAACTGCACAAACAGATTTTTACATAAAAATGGCTAATGCTAAACAATTACATGCGGATACGGATCAACAAATTTGTATCCATGCCAAGCAACAAAGGGGGAAAATAAAAAAACATTAAGGCACTATGAATAATTGATAAAAGAATCTCAAAACCTCGACCTCCAAGAAGTAATACTAAGCCGTTTCGGTCCTTCCCTTTTGTTTCCCGCTAGCCCTTGTATCATGTTGCCCAGGGGTCATAAACCGCAATTATCAATTTATACAAATAATAACCTCGTGGACAATATTTCAACTTCAGAAATATGATACATCACTCAAAGCAAAGCAGCAAGTAGAGCACCAGGATCGGTTGCTGATGGAGGTGGACTCGTTGGCTGAGGTTGTGGAGGCACTGGCATTGGAGGCTGGGCAGCTAGAGGAACGTTGACTAAAAGTTCTTTAACAAAGTCTTTCAACCTATAAATTAATGGGTACGATGATTTCAGTACCATTTACAGGGATGCTTGCCATATACCCGTGAAAAGACTGAACTTTAAAGACAACTTACTCAAAAGTTAGTGTAGGATCTCCAGAGGCTACTGTCATCCGCAACTGAGTTCTATCTGCTGGATCTGTTTCTATTCTCATCTGCATGACCAAGACAAAAGTATCATCTCAGAGAAAAGATAAATGACAAGCATTAATCTTTCAAATGACGTGTCCTCTGACTCCTATTCTCAACTCCAAACCGCACCAACAATATGCATCTTAAGACGAACTATTAACAAATTAAAAGAAAATAACAAATGATGGGCAGAGAGCTAGAATGGGGTAGATTGTAAATTGATATACTGGTTTAAGATAAAACTAGAATCATCCATAATAACAAGGTGAGTTGAGACCTTAAAACACATGCAAACTGGCTTACCAAACACAACATGGCTCGCGTACTCTCCGAGTAGAAAGTCGTGCTTGCAACCATATTGTTTGGATTAGGGTCCTGCAAAGAGTGCAAGATTAATGCTTAAGTAAATAATTTGTAAGTATTGAGGCATGGGTGGTGGTTAAGTAGATGATGACTTACAAGTCCAGGACAAACCATCAACTTATAACTGTTTAACAAATTGGCCATTTCCCCAAGATGCATTGGTCTCACTCCTCTGACCTGGACGAGGTCAAAAGAAGCAAATCAGTTTCAAAATGTTTTACTCAAAAATAAAAATAATTTAATAATGTGAACATACCACTTCTTGAAGCTTTAGAGGAGGTCCAGAGAGAGATCTCCATTGCGGGAAAAACTCTTCTGGAGCAACTGGTATAGGCTGAAGAAATTTATTCATAACAGCTGGAAGGCGCAGTTTTACATTTACCTGTAAAGCAGGCATAAATAAAATTAATGGATGACAGCTAATCAGCACAGGAGAAATAATCCATCTACAAACTTAATTAACATATTTTATAATTTACTGTGCAACAGAAAAGAGACCATACCAGCTGACTGGCAAAGTTGTACGAGAAGTCCAGAACTGCTACATCCCTACTTGGCCGGAGATTTAGCACTTCAAGAGGGCATTGTACCTTAGTAGCCAAAATAATTCACAGAATAAACTACTAAGTTATCTTAACAGAATCAAGCTCAAAAAGTACTGATAATAGAGTACAAACCTGCGCACGAGGAGGTATCATGTCTGGTACTAGTGACAGTTCCAGCTTCAAGTGTGCAGGAGGCAATATTACAGCTTTAACTGACACAAGCGGTGAAGTATTTTTGTTTCCAAGGAAAAGCACTAATCGCCCCTGAGGGGGTCTCCAATCCGCTTTAATGCCAACCTGAAATCAACGAAATCCAAAAAAGGGAGATGAGGAGTGTAATGTTAGGTAAGGATGGGAGCTCCCACATGATATAGGACAAAAGCAGAACCTGAATATAAGGATCCTCGTATAGCACACCACTATCTTTCAGGCATAAAGCATGAAACCTTTCGGCTATGTTGCCAATTGGCTGCAAGTAGAAGAACGGGATGATCAGTAAACGGTGGCAGTGGCACAGAGGGTATATATGGACCAACAGAAATGTTTCACATTTATATTATGCTCTTGTCACGCGATCATTTTGTTAGTACAAACATAATTGAGAAAATTCTCATTGAACATGAAGAGCAAGACCGAAATCATTAATGTAGATATTTTTAGTGGATAACCACTCCACGCAATGTAGACTTCAGCTCTCTCAATTTATAAACATAAGTCTATTAGTTGATGTAATAGAGGAGAACCTGAACGGTGCTACTCTGTTCTGCTGCAGGAGCAAGGGCCAAAGCATTATCAGTACTTGGGAAACCAGCCAAACCAGAGGCCGTATTAAGCTGAGGTTCTTCAGGAGCACCAGGCGGGCCTTCTATAGCCAGTGGGCCTAGCAGATCTCCAAGGAGGTCCACTGATGGTGTAGCAGTTGGCTGAGGATCAACTACAGCAAGAGTACCATTTGCTTCAGTCACCCCTGGATCTGGATGATCACCATCCTGATCATATACAAAATTCTATTTAGAATCACGACTACATTATTAACTTTTATGCCTCCATTAACCTCAAATGCATTCTTACTCACCACATTGGTCGTTGATGGAACCATTACAAGACTGAGCTCAGTCACGGGTGGGGTTCCATTAGCTGGGTGCTGGTCAGCCACCACCAAAGCACTAGAGTTCTGCTGCTGAGCACGTAACTTTATTGCACTTTGTTCAGCAGTGTCCGCCTCAGTACTTTCAGCTTTTTTAATCAAAGCAGACTGCATAAACAGAAACAGCATTTATTGCATCAGATATACACCGATCACTACAGAGACCACTACTGTTTGCATCACTATAGATATAAAAAATTTGGCATATTTTACTTCTTTTGGTAATTCTGTTGTTCAAGTAGATTTCAGATTCCCCTCAAATAAAACAACAAATAATAGGTCTGTCCCAAATTAGAGTACCATTTTCAATACTATACAGTTCAATAAGAAAGTTAGTCAGTTATGGGCCAGAGGGAGTATAGTACTTAACCTATCGATTATAAAATAAAAGGAATTCAAACATATAATCAACCTGGCGTTCGGGAAATTTAGGCATTTCAGCTAATATGTCCATCAAAGCTGCACCTTTCTTACTCAATTCAAAGTACTCAACAGCCCGTTGTTGCAACTCAACATCAATGCAGCTTCCATATCTAAGGATATTAGAAAATGTTTTTAATGAATTTGAATGAATCAACCACAATAACATAACGTAAGTTCAAATGGATAAAAAATATAAATCTCACTTGTTAAATACGGCCCAAATCTGTGACTTCAGTTCTGGGTCAGGTGGCTGGGTATGCATCAAAATCTTAGCATAGGTTGACAGGAGGATAGATATTGTTGCGGTCCTGGCAAAATCTATCTGCATGAGGCTTGAACAAAAGGATAGATATCAAGAAGCACGAGCAATTATAGTAATGCACTCACGAAACAGTAGGAAGCTTCTCGTGTAGAAGGCCAAAAATTTCCTTTGGACCACATCCGGGCCGTCTAGACAGAAGATGGCCGTACTCTCCAAGCAGGTATGCACTCACCTATTGCACAAAAGCTTAACATCACAGATTGAAGCAAATTGAACTTAAAGCAGACAATTAGAGTGAAGTTTATGTTTTTCCTTTGACAAACTATATAAACACATTGTACAGAAAATTTAGCGTAAGAAACCAAATTGACTTTTTTTAAAACTATAAGCACCAGCAACACCGTCAGTTTTATAAAGTTGAAATGTACACATTTACTGTTACTTCTACGCAAAAAGAAAAAAAAGTGTACTTAGACACTTCTACACAGAAAGTATCTTCCATTTGATCGAAGATATTCATTACCACTAGGACCACAGGCATAAACAACCAGTAATTATATAAAATTACAGAAATGTACCTTGACCATTGTCTCATGAACAGCAGTCTTATCAAGATATTCTCTGGCTTTTAGAGCGGCATAAGGCTGTTATACAATAACAAGATAATTCACTACTCACATTTGGGTCTAATATTTGTACATACGAAAAACCCAAGAAGTTCAATTCTAGTGACCTGTAGATCCTCATTATTGGTTACAAACTGCACAACACGAAACCATATATCATCACTGACAAAATCCCCTGCCTTGTCAATCAACTGGAGGATAACATCAACATACCTACAAAATGACAAGTTGTAAATAATGACAAGTTAAAACCTCACCGAGAAATCAACATAAGCCCAAAAGGTTCTATATTTTTTGCATGAAAAACAAGGTGACCTAGTAGACAAATCTTATGATAGCGAGTCATAACAATGACAGTTCACAATTCTAAATACATCGACTCATCACATGTAAATATAGGATTTAGCTATATACCATGACAAATCTGGAGCAAATTTCTCTGATAAAATTGCAACTTTTAACGACAACTCTTCACGCATTGCAAAGTCGGCTGAGCTGAGATACTGGAGACAAATAATAGTCAGTATTCCTGGGGAAATTCCAGGAAAAAGCAATTAAAAACAACAAGCTGCTGCCTAGAGTGTGTGTGTGTGTGTGTGTGTACTACAACAGCTAGCTCTGACTCTATTTGAACTATATGGTCTGAGCTGTATGTATTACCGTGTTCAGTAAATACAGAACTTGAAAATAAGAATAAAAGCATATTTTGATTCAGAAAGTAAGCACCTGTAACAGTTCTTCAACTATATCCTTGGCATTGGAAACATCACACATGCCATATAGCAAATCAAGAGCACGCCTTCGGATACTGTTAAATATATGTCGAAACATAAATAAGGAGTAAATATGATTGGCTTCATATTGATTTAATACGCCACAATGAAAACCACAGTAGATAAAGGACCAAGATTTGTTGGACCTAGAAGTCCAGATAACATTAAGAAATTGATGATATACAGATAATAAGTAGCTAGAACATCTAACAGTATAATCACTTGTTCCTTTTCTAACTATTAGTCTCCCTATCGAACTTGGATACATCCCAAGTTCCTAACCCAAGAAAAAACATAGTATTCTATGTGAAACAATTCAGCTTTCTCTAAACTTGGCTATTGATCAGTGATTATCATCAAAATGCCAAAAAACATATTCCATAAAGCAACACAAAATCTCAAAAATATACCTTATATCAGGATCCTTTAATGATGTAATTATCTGAGCTTGATGTCTTTTGATAATTTCCTGGACATCTGTGACCATCAACATACGGGTCATGTTCTCCTGCATTCCAAGAGAGCATGATTGTATTCATACAGTGAACCCATCTCAGACTCTCAACATGGAAGCAGATGTATTATAGAAGCAATAAAAGCATGAAAGTGAATATTTACCAGGCCAAGATATCGAATATTTGGCTCGCGAACAGCTATAAATTTTCCAAGCAATGCCACGCATTGGGACATCATTTCTTTTTCAGCATCAAGATGCATGACCTAATCAATAAAAATTCGATCATGACCTCACCATGAGTTTACGCGTCCAGATAGTAAAACAAAGTATGAACTATATAACAACTTAAATGAAGTAAAAACTGAGAAAAGGATGGGAACTAAAACTGAAGGTGAAAAATTCAGTAGAAAAGACTAACCCTGGCTTTTATAAAATCATGATATATATAATCAATAAAGTTCACATAACAAACCATAAATTAGTGGATGGAATGTTAGCCTAGCGGTTTGTGTCTAGTACTACTACCATGAGGTCATGGGTTCAATCCACACCAAGGGGAAGGGTAGGGGTGGGATTTTAAAAAAAACATAAATTAGACATAAAAGTTTCAATATGACACTGCGAATGAATGGGTTTCCTTTGTTCACCACTTCACCATATATTAAATGCAAACCTCATACTCATTCATAAAGTTTACACTTCAATGAGAAAAGATGGGTACCCAAAAACATAACTGCTACTCACCGGAAAAAAAAACTAATCTACTTTGACTTCTTTTTTAAAAAATATAAGTATGCTGGAGCGTAAAACACAGAACCAACAAAAGTCTCATTTCAAAATATGTTGGAGAAGAGATGCACGGTGAAAGACTGAAAGTTTCGGACATGGGGCCAAGAAATAATTGAAACTTCATATCAATTTTGATCTGTTCAACTGAATTGAACATATGGAAAAAGTCCTTGATGACCGTTCTAAAACTAGAGATGGGAGCTTACCAGTGCAAGGGCTTCAAAGAGCACTGCATGTGATGCATTGTTCTTGTTCACATTTTTCACAACATCAGTTCCCATCAATATCCGTTGTAAAACCTAATCATCAAAAAAAAAATGCACCGAAAAATTCCAATGATCAAAATAAAGTTCAGTAGAGAAGGAATTGACAGAATACAGATTCAGACCTCAAACAATATCCTTCTGGTGTTAGGATCTTCAATGGTCGGAAAATACTGAAGAGCTCTCATAGTTTTAACCTAACTCGTGCAAATTTGACCATACAAAATCTCATTAAGTTTACATTTCAACGGTATTAAGACGAACAGAATTATACGAAGAGAGTTACCGACCTGAAGCCAGGGTGATGGAATACCATAATAAGTGTATTCTTGTGGAATATCTTGGTTCCTAGCCAGCCTTTCCAGAGTTTTAACACACTTAGGAAGACAGCTCCAGTAGGCTTCATGGTCATTTGACACTAACGCAACGAAAAGGCTCATAGAAGATGTTAAGACACCTAAATCACGTTCATCTAACAATTGTGACATTCGATCTGACCTGAAAACAGATGGAAATCTTACTCTGCATCACAATATCAATAAAATCCTAAAAACAAAACAAACACAACTTTACTGTCACCTACCAGCCATCAACATTAACAACATCTGGGTTTTTCCTATAAAGCCGAAGGAGACATAACGCAGCCTTCTTCCTCACAAGTGGTCTGGCACTACTGGATAGCTGAAGGAAAACAAACCGTCAAGAGCTTCAAGCCAATAGTACCTATAAATAGATTTGTAAAATGTCCTCTTACAAGTAATTTTTGAACATCAGGAGCCAGAGACTCAGCAAATTCTCGCCCACCAATGTTGCCCACCTGCAGAAAAATGAAAAGAATTATCAATCAAATAACTCTCAAAAGTTTTTAAAGAAACAATATACATATATTGCATGTCAGCCATACCAAAGTCAATGCAAGGCACTGGAAAGTTTCATTTCTGCCGATAATATCATTCCGAACAGTATTGATTGCTAATCGCAAGAAGTCATGATTCTCATTAAGCAAGGACGATGTCACAATGTATCCAACCTGCAGAGGGTATATTATGTCAATCATTCACAAGATAATGTCATGCACTGAAAGCAAAACAACTAATAAAAACTTCAACTTCAAGTATTCAAGTATAATTCTTCAAGTAAAATCAGACTGGAAGTTGCAGTCAAATTCAAGTAAAATCATGTTCAGAATCTTAAAATAATGTAATAGTTCACATTATTGCTTCAAGCATGGAAAGCTGGTACCAAGGTTTACCTGTTTTTCAGGATACTTTGGAGCTGATATTAAGGAAACAGCCTCCATGTGGCCAAAGTCCACATCATAACCAAGCATAAATATGTAAAGCATTTTCCAGACATATTTCTTCTTCTCATAAGGTGATAAACCCTGTAAACCAATGAGCATAGGAAAAATTATGCATATGAATATATAGCACACCATTCACTAATTAATAAGTCTCCAAATGAAAAACTTCTACTTCCCTTACTAGACTGAGACCCATCAGCTAAAAGAAAAATGGTAACCCTATAAATTCTCTAAAATGTATGTGGTCATTTATTACTCTGGCCTTTTATCTTTGCAGGAATGAAAGTATAATGTCTTGGTTTACTTCTTTACTTTAGTGGCCATGAGTTTATAGCTTGAGGTAATAGAAAGTTTTTTCAATAAAATTTAAAAAACATGCATCAAAAGATGGGAGCATTGATGTCTGCATACATGACATTCTCTAAAAAAAATAAAATGAGTCTGGGTCAAGAACACTTGAAAAGATGCACTTTAATGAATAATTGCATAAAGCTTTTACTAGAGCCAGGGTGATTGCTTCACTAGTGATGACACAGTCAAAAATTATATGAGTTTTACACACAGCCAAAAGCGATTTACCAGCAGGTGCCCTTTTTCTTTTCAAAATCCCCTAATTGCTATTTTGTTTACCTTAAACAGCTAAGAATAGAGGAAACAAATGTGACAGTTCAATCCTCTTTGGATCCTACTTTATTCTTTGCATTGATTAAAATGTTACAAACACCCCAAGATAGGATCACACAGTCGTCTTCTGACTTTAATAATACTCAAACAACAAGTTCATATTCAATTCAATACCCAAAAAATTAAAGTAATAACAGCTTAAGCTCCAATATCAAGGGCATGCAAATTTAAATTCAGAATAGGAAGGGAAAAACAAATCAAAGATGGTTGCATTCTGAATTAGTTCAACTCCTTGATCCAGAATGTATTGTCTAACTATAGTTTCTCCTTAAAAACCTAATTTAGCTACATCACATTTCAATGAGCCTAAATTTGCAAGGTAGAAACACTATATTCCTAGTTGTTATTCAGGTGCCCGTGCAGGCACAGGCAAATCAACTCAAAAGTAAGTAAAAGCGAAAAGATTAAGGGTAAAGTATGGAACCTTCTCATTCTTGAAGCGGGTGCGGATATTCCCAAGCTCCTTATCGACGCGGAGGCGCTCCTGCTCTTTGTTCTGGCAATTCCGGATGTCGCTGATGAACACCGACAGCCCTCTCATGCCAGACAGCGCCATCCCCGATCAAAGCCGCCTCAGATCCAACTGCGCCAGAATTCTTCCGATTACGACTTTGCAGGCTGCTGTACTGGATTTTGAATCTTCTAGAGAGAGAGAAAGGAGGGAGTGTGTGTGCGCGTGATCTAGAGAGAGAGGAGGGTGGACTGAAGACGAAATTTGGAAAAGCCGTCGGGGAAATTTGGAGGAGGAAGAAAGACACCTTTGTTTTTCATTTTTCTAACTCTTTTCCAACTTTTGCCAGCTAAAATCATCATTTCATTTCATTTTTTCCCTTTCTTTACCTCCCCTCTCAACTTCTCAGTTTAATTTAATTCAGTTTAGGTTAATTTAGCTCAACATAATAATATTTGATGAAATTCATATAAGTTTAGTAATAATAATTCCAATTCAGTTCAGTTCAGTGTCATCAGTAAAATTCAGTTTAGTAAAAATATAATCTGACGAATTTCGGATAGATTTATTAATATCAATTCAATTCAATTTAGTCATATTCAGTTTAGTTTCGTTTAGTTCAATTCAATTTAGTCATGTTCAGTTTAGTTCCGTTTAGTTCAATTCAATTCAGTTCATCAAAATATAATTTGATTAAATTCAAATAGATTTAGTATTACCGATTCCAATTAAGTTAAATTCAATTCAAGTAAGTTCAAAAATATAATTTGATGAAATTCAAATACATTTAGTAATATTGATTCCAATCCATTTAGTATTTGCAAGCCTTGTATGCAGATTTGAAGGTAATTTGTCCCTTCTCATTAGGAATCAAATAAGTTTGTCCTCTCTAGTCATAAAGCATGATGAAACCTATAATAATTAAACAAGAGAGGGAGGCAGAAAAGGTTGGAGCTGTGGCAAAAAAAGGATTTATTATTACAAAATCCTGAATAGAGCAGTCAATGGAGATAGTAGTCATGTCAAATTTGCATAGATCAGAGATAGCACCATAAGCTGTCCAATTAGAGTGCCAAAACTGACTTATATCCTAACCACGTATGACTCTAGTAAGCTTCTGAGCCACATAATTCACTTCCATTATTCTTTTCCAATTAGGAGAAATTCTGTATGATCTAGGAAGGTTCCATAAGAATATAGCTCATAGTGTTTCCCCAATTGAAATTTCCACCACGATTTAAGAGAATATGCAGTAACAAATGGACCTAAGACCAATTCCATTTTGTTCCACAGGCTCACACAAGTCAGCCCATTTTTTTTCAGACTTTTTTTTATTCAAGGTCCGTTTCACCCCATAAAAATCTAAAAAGAATTTTTTCAGTTCTTCTAATCACACAGACATGGGGTTTTATAACAGACCAAATATGTTGAGGAATGGAAAATAAACATGACTTAATCAAAGTTATTTTTCCATCAGGAGATAACCAAATATTTTTTCAATTGTAAGTTTTATTTTCAATCTTTGAATAAGAGGTAAAAAAATATTCAGTGAGCACTCTCCCTGTAAAAATTGGGACACCAAGATATTTAAATAGGAATGATCCTTTTTTCATGTGTAATACTTCTTGTACCATTCTGATCTTACTTACAGTGGCAGACTTACCCAGAAAGTAGTCACTCTTGTCAAAATTTATCTTCTGTCATGTGATTTGTTCAAAAGCCACAAGGAAAGAATTTAATTTCTCAAGGTTGGACTTTGAAGATTTCAGGAATATTATGATATCATCCGCATAGCTCATATGAGATATTGGAGTGGGACATGTAGGTTGATCATACTACTGTAATGAACCTGATGAAAACATATAACCTTATCCTCTTGTAAAAGGCTCAGAAACAATGTTAAAAAGAAAAGGGAAGAGGGGGTTTCCTTGTTTAATGTCCCTTGTTGGTTTGAAAAATCCATTTGGTTTTCCATTGATTGAAACTGAAAAATGTGTACTTTTAAGATTTTTCATGATGCAATGCACAAATTTACCATGTATACTAAATTGTAACAATGTTGTTTAAAAAACCCCAATTGACCATGTTTAAATTTAGTTTGATAACGCAATTGGGGTCCCTACATTTTCATCAAGGAATCTGATCATTTCCTTAAAATAAATTATGTTATTAGTTATATCCCTGTTTTGCAAAAAATCAGATTGTTGTGGTGATGTGATTTTAGGCATAAAAGGTTAAGTCTTTCCATCAGAAGTTTTGAAAAAAAATAATTATTGATACAATTGGAAAGGCTTATTATTGGCCTAAAATCATCAAAAGAAGAAACAACATCTTTCTTGAGAATTAAGGTAATCTGGGTAGTAGCAATGCCAACTGGGATTTCATTCATAAAGTCATGAACTGCATTAAGCAGATCGTGTCTAATGATTTCCCTAACTTTTGTAAAATATTTTGAAGAGCACCCATCAGGGCCAGTCGGCCAGGTCTACTGCTGTTTTTATTAAGGTTAAAAACAACTGCCTTGAGCTCTTGCATGTTTACTGGTCTGATCAAATCAAGATTGTCATATTTAGTAATTATTTTGGGCATTTGGTTTAGAAATTGGCTATAAAATTCTCCATCCGGTAAATTATGAGGTTCAGTCAAGAGTTCACAATAGTATTCAACTGATTCTGTCTCAATTTCATCCATATTCTCCGGCCAGATCCCTTGAGAATTTTTTATCTTAGTAATACTGAGACCAGTTCTCTTTTCTTTTCACAGTGTTATGAAAGAACT
Source organism: Sherardia arvensis (assembly GCA_948330725.1). Classification (NCBI taxonomy): domain Eukaryota; kingdom Viridiplantae; phylum Streptophyta; class Magnoliopsida; order Gentianales; family Rubiaceae; genus Sherardia; species Sherardia arvensis. Next base: position 20,526,874 of record OX415237.1, on the reverse strand, counting down.
TTGTATTTAGCAAGTTGATCTAGCAACGACGCTGTGAGAGATCAGAGTATCCTACAATAAAGTTGAGACTTCGACACCGTTTTTCTCAAAATTCTCAATCCAATTTATGTCGCCACCTTTCCGCTTGACCACGATATCCTCCATAGAAATCCTTCAACCACGTAACCCGCTGAATCAAAATCATCAAAATCATTACAAATTTAAGATTTCATAAACATCAAATTCATATATACCAAACATCAATGATCAACTAAAAAACACGAACAAATTAGAATCTGAAAGCAACGGCGGAGAGAAAAAAAGATAGAGGCGTGTCTCATTTGTTTAGGATTTAATCTATTCAAGGTGATTCTTTTTTTATTATAAATAAATAAGCATTGCTATATGAAATTACGCCCTATTTAATGTACAAACGCAAAATTATGGAAGCAATGGTGATGGCGTAATTGTCTTCGATATAAAACTCAAGTTGTAGGATCGTTTCTTATAGTTATACATGAATATGGTTGTGGAAACATACTAAATATATATCAATTAATCAATCACATTAAAGGGTTAACAAAAAACAACCATATTAAAGGAAATATAGAATAATATGGTACTTACTATATAATTTGGTATGAGGGCAACGGAAATATGACATGTACTTTGTAAAAACATAAAATTTAAAAAGGATATAAATTGAATAAAAAGGAATATTACCATGTAATTATAATATACTAAATTATGCAATGTATTTAGTAACTTATATAGAAACTACAGGCTACAGCTCTTTAAGAAACGTGCCATGTGTATTCACCCTATGTATTCTATACATAAGTTTGGTAAGTGGCGAAACTTTTTGTTTAACGGAAGTATGTACCATATTTAATTAATGGTGAAGCAACATATATTTCCGCCTTAACACAACCAACAAAACGACGTAGTTTAGTATGACAAAATATATTTTATGCCGCCATAATGTGGAGAAACTCTCTGATAAGACAGTCTTATGGTAAGGCAGGGGTCTGTCAGGACCAAGGAAAACAACTTTTTGGGTTACTGTATAATTATTTTATTTTCGGTGCCTTTAAAAAACTTACACAAAATACAGGGGTCATTCTGCAATAATGAGTATTTTATAAGTACCTTCCCAAATTTTGGTCCCTTCCTTGCCTAATTTCGCCTCATAATCAAGAAAATCATCTCCATCATCATCAATTCATCAACAATCATCAGTTGATCATAAACGACATCAATTATGAACCAAAATCACCAAATTATCGTAAAAACATGTTAAACCAAAATTTATGAAATTATCAAATTATCAAATCATCGTCATTCATCATCAAATCTTCGCTGTTCATTATCAATTAATCAAATCTTCATTGTTCATCATCAAATCATCAAATCTTCGTCGTTTATCATCAAATCTTCGTCCTCATCATCAATAATTATAAAATCATCATCAATAAAAAATCATCAATCATCAAAACATTATAACCAGCATCAATCAAAACTCACCAATCATCAAAAATTAATAATCAATCATCAAAATCAAATCATCAAATAATCGTTCATCTTCTTCAAATCTTTGTTGTTCATCATCAAATCTTCGTCGTATATCATCAAATCATCGACCTAATCATCAATAATTATACAATCATCATCAATAAAAAATCGTCAATCATCAAAACCAACATTAATCATCATTCATCAACATTAAATCATCAAACTCCACCATATTCACCCCCCATCATCAAATAATCAAATCACCATTCAATCATAAAATTAAATAATCAAATCATCGAATCACATAAGGCAGCTCGACCGTCGTCGTCCCGACCTTCTCTGTCTCGCCTACTCGCTGTCGCCGCAAGCCCGTGCCTTGCCTACTCCGTCGCCGCCATCAACTCCGCCGCCGAGAGCTCGATCATCTCTTCCTCGCCTGCTCCTCGCCTGAATTGATCATCAAATCAAAACCGACCAATATCATCATCAAATAAAAAACGACGAAAAAGATCATCAAATAAGAAACAACCAAGATTTGTAGATTCAGTAAGATGAATCGCAGAGACCCCGTGACTGTGTATTTCGATGGAAGATCAAGATGAATTCGTTCAATGGGAGAAGAGTAGTCGGAGAAGAAGAATTCAGTCGGAGAAGAAATCAAATTGCATCTGATTTGGGGGTTTATATATATAAGTTTCATTATTTGCATAAAAGTCCCTATAGTTTGGCATATTTTCACTATTGCGCTGAAATTCAAATGTTTATTTTATAACCACAAAAGTTACTATAATCGGTTTGTCAGGCCTTCTGCCTTACTGTAAGGCTGCCTTATCTAATTGTTTCTCCATAATGTGCTATTCAATATATACATAGTAAAAAATAAAGATACTAAAACATTGTGAGAACCTCTACATTGTTTGCAGGATAAGGAGGAACATCATAATGATTCCCCCCTAACAGAAAAACACATGCCACCACGTCTACTTCTATATAGGAGATGAACCAGGACATGGATACCTATTACAAATTGCAACACATAACTGATAATCATAGAAATCCAACAAATGAATCCCTAAATTTAGCCAAAAAAAAAACATCTCAAATTAAGCGGTCAATGGTTAAAATTGATATAGTTAACAAAAATTGAAAAGATAATGAACCTTTGTTGGCGGAATCTGCAAACCAGGTCGAATCCCTACCATATTTTTATAGGGCATGCCGGAATCAAATCGAGAAGGGGATTTGAAATCTACGCGTGTCACCTCAATCGAATCCGGCATCGAGACATAGAAATCAGGTCCTCCAATGATGAATGCGATTGGGGTTTGAAATGATGACTATATTTCCAAAAAAAAAATCAAAAAAACCCCATTGAAATGACGTTGTTTCAGTAAATGGGGAAAACAAAAAACCAAAAATACCCCTATATTTGGTAAAAGACAAAAATACCCTAAAAAGTGACAAACACCCAAACAATCCTCATTATAGGTACGGTATAGGAATAGTGCCCCCATTATTTATACTTTCTAGATCCGCTTCTGGTGTAGGTGATGTTGGTTGCTAGTGGCAGTTGTAGGTAATGTTTAGGTGTCCCGGGAGTTCGAACACCCGACATTTTAAATAAGAATGACGTGCCTGCATTTCTTTAAAGTGTGAGTTCTTATTTTAATTTTTAAAATGCACATATATTTTTATGATAATACAGATTGATGATGAGGTTAATGCACATTAAATGGTATAAGAGTGGCCTTTTGGGGCTAGTACTTGAGAGTAAGATTTTCTGGCGGTGGCGCCGTCAGGGTTCGGCGGTGGTTTCACCATCGGACTAGCCATTTCCTACCGTTGACGTCACTGTGCCCGTGTTGGTAGCGTGTAAAGTAGCGGTTTGATGTAGAGAGAAGGGAGAGTGTTTTCCTAGAGAGAGAAACTGAATTTAGTCACGATATTTTGTTAGCCAGTCACTTGTAAAGAACATTATATCTTACACGTTATATTTAGTCAAATTTTCTATAAATTAGTTCGGTTCAATCTAATATTTATATATTTTTTCAATTTCAATAAATTTTTTTTAAATAATTTAATTTATTTCAATTATGATAAATGTACATTAATTTTGAGTATTATTTTATTATTAAAAAGAGCTCTATATGTTATTAAGATTGGTTTTATTAGATATGAGACAAATAGTTTAAATGAAAATCTTAAGTAACTGTGCGCCCCCATATTTATCAAGATTTTCTAGTTAAAATCAATTTAATTTAATTCGAATTAAATTGGTTTAGTTTAGATATGATGAAATACGATTTGACTTTATTTAGCTTAATTTAGTTTTTCATTACAAATTTCAGTATATTCCTTTTCTACTTCATATCAATTCAATTCACAGGGCGGTGTAAGTGGAATCTTCACTCCACTCAAAGCATTAGGGTGAGGATCTCGGTAACTCAGCGTACAGGATCAGTAGAATAGAATAGATTAGAGTAGAGTAGGGTTAGAATAGTTGTAGGATCCTTGTACTTGATTCTGTCGTTGTAATTAGAGCCCAATAGGCCTCCCTCAAAAAAAAAAAAATTCAATCCATATCAAAATCAATTCTTTTAAATAAGTTCAAATCAGCATAGATCAATTCATTTAGATAAGATCAGTTGTGTTTAGTTCAAATTTGATGATATTTAGCTCATACTTTTGTGAGAAACATAGTATTGTATTACTACTGTTAGAATAATTTTATATTCTGTTTGAATGTTTCTTGATTTGGATTAGTGTTGGTTGAAGAAAACTATTTAAGCTAAATTGTAATTAGAGTAATATGCTTATGCGTAAAAGTGAAGCGGCCGAAAATGAACTTCAAATCTTCGATCGCGGCCTCTATAGTTGAGGGAATTTCAACTGAACACATTTTTACCTTTTTCAGCACTTTACAAGTTAAATCTTTTATACACAACTGTAACTTGTTTCATCATGTATGAACTAACTTCCCAGAAACTACAACTACAAGGGCTATACTTGGCTATGCAAACCTCGTCATGTTTTAAAAAAATGGAAATTTCACCCTAACTCTCAAAGGACATCTACAAACTTTGTCTTGGAAGGGAATTTCAACTGTAGAAATATTCACCATTCCACCACTCCACAAGATACTCAAAAGAAAGAGAAACTTTTGCGATGTCTTGGTTGTTGGGAAGGTCGGGGATGCTCACCCGATGCCCTTGGACTATGCCCTCTACTTTCAATGACGTCCCTTCCAGTATCTGAAGACTGGGGAAGCAACTTGCACCCAGCACTCCTTGCCATGAAACGAGAACTGATAAAGCTGTGTGACTTGGTCACCCTTTTCATCTCCTGCTTTATTTTACTAAATTCTTCTTCAAGCTCTCCCACTCTCGATCTCATCCTTTCCATGTTACCTTTTAGGACCTGGTTCTCACGAACAACAGTCATCCAACCATCTCTCTGGAGAATCTGACCTGCCATCTCACTCGGGACTATAGCAGTTGTGGGAGGAGCAGTTTCAGCTTCAAAGACATGAAGACATCCCGCAAGAGCTGTTTTCAATTGCAACTGCTCAAAGAAGAGAACCTGAAGAATGACCCTGAGCGGTAACCTTTCATTTTGGGATGCATGGGCACAAGCATCAACGGAGAGCTTCTGGAAGTCAATAATATTGCATAGCTCCTCCTTCTCGTTCTCCTGCAGCCAGGGGTGTTCCTGTGCCAAATTTTACAACAAGGTTTCAAATTTTCACAGTTGCTTAAAATATCAGGAATAACACCTGTTTTTGTGCCATATGTCTTCACATGACTTAATTTAAAACTAAAATATCTAGGAGTACAAAAAGGAAAAAAAAACTAAGATATAGAGTCACAGGCAACAAGTTGAAAGAGTCAAAATCTTTAGGATATATAGTACTTTGTTAAACTGAGTTATAAATTACAAAATTTTAGATATATTGCAGGTCAGTGAACTATGATTTACCTTAAAGTAAATATCAAGTGCTCGGTACAGTCCGTCATGTAAGGACCTTGATGAATCAGGCAATGCTTCAGCAAGCGCACGCAATTTGTCGGGTTTCAAGTTCACGTCAGAAGCAACCTCAGCCATGTAACCATCTACCAATTTTGCAACTCTCCTCAATGGTTCAGAAGATGGGGAAGCCTCTAGATCAAAGGCAGATGGAGATAAAGAAGTCTGCCGCCGTGGTTCAGATGGTACAAAATGAGAGATCATACGTTCTACACAGTCAGTGTTGTACAATGTATCAGAGTCTGAGTAACTTGGTATCAATAGACCATCTAAGGTGGCTTGATCCAGCTGCATCCCTATTTTCTGCTTCAAAGTGTCCTCACAGTTATGACTGACACCCAGTATCAAAGCTACTCGGAGAAGCCCCAACAGAAAACGACAAAACAGTTTTCCCTTCACTTCGGGGAGCAACTTGATAATGCTCTCCAAAAGAGACTTTTGATCAACAGCTGCTGGTGTCAGGCTGAAACTTGCCACTGTTCTGGTCTTAACATTATGTCCGCCCTGCCATCTGCCCAAACCAGGCAGGTATTTTCTGCAGTAGTACATTATAGCACCAGTAAGATTTTCAGGTTTGATGCCTCTAGCTTTCATAGTCTGAATCAACCTATCAAACAAGTGTACACTGAGATATGAAATGTCCTCAAACCACCAATCTGATTCAACGGTGCTTTGGATCCTTGCTCCTGTGTTAATTCCATTCCACAGTATGCTACCCCCAGGACTTTGTAGACTACCATACATCATCATAGGCCAACCAAACAAGCTAGGATCAGTACAAACCATCATAGACACAGCATTTAAACATCTAGGAATAATTTCCAGCTTATCTGCTCTTGGAATAACTGTTTCACAACTCTGCAGAACCAAAAGGCAATCCTTCCAGTTCTTAAGAACATTATTGTGGAAATAACCTTCTGAATTGGAAAATAAATTGTCTTCTCCATACTCTTCTGTCATTTCAAGATAGTCAGCAGCACAATAAATCATCACTACATTTCTTGCAGTGAATTCCACACGACCACCATAACAGAATCTAATTACAGCCATGAACATGTCAGCGCCACCCGGGAAATCTTCTATCTCTTTACTAAAATTTTCACCATGGGAGTCTTGAGATTCTTCGATCATCTTAGCAATCCTCCCACATCTTGATATAAGTGGAAACTAAAGAACAAAGCATCGTAAAAGCTTTAATACAAATAAGAGAGATTTCTAAGAAGCTAAACTTAAGAATTCAACTTGATTAATTTTTTTTTATACAAAGTGCATAATTTAGGTATAGGTAATAAAGAGTAGTGCTTCATTATTCGCTATTAAGGAGATAAGTAGAATCAAAGGCTCTTTGTTCAGATTAACTTCCAATGCTTCACCACCTTTTGTTCTGTTGATAGTCTAGGATTCAATTGAGACTCACATACATTTTATTATTTGTATACAACTGTATTCTTCTATCTATGCCAAAGTAAAAGAGAAACAGCATACACTCCTAAATGAACAGTCCACATACCGGCTTTTGACAGTGAAATGTCCTTTGTGTTGCGTGTCTAATTTAAATCTTAAGAATAGCCTGACACAATCTAGAAGGATGTAAGTTAAAATGACCCAGCTTAAGCTGTTTTGCCATTGGACCTATGTTTTATTGTGATAAATTTTGCCAGAAGCATCAGAGCCAGCTTATGTAGCAATATGAACGGATTGCGCCAACATAAGCTCACGATAACCATATATCGAAAGAAAAAACAAGAAACAGAAAGAAAAAAAAAAAAAAAAAAACAATGTGATTGAATTTAACATGTCCTGTGATGCAAATGAAGAGGAAATACCTTGTGCAGATGGAATTTAATGCCGCCTAGTACCAAGGTGATATCACTCGGCAAAGTTGCATTATAAAACCTGTAAAATTCACCGCGTCATTTTAAAGATCATTTGTACAACTAACAAACTACACAGTGGCCGTAATTCTAATTTGCCAAGTCTAAGGGTCAGGATCCCTAACACTAACACAGTAATTAAAGGAGACAAGACAGGCAGCAGGGACGTCAAATGCAAACAACGGTAAAAGCCTATAACAGCAAAATCTAATTCTCATCAGCCAACCATATTCACAGATTATCACAAGGGCATTACGAACATTCAACCGGAATACCATACCAGTCATCTCCTTGGCGGTGGAAGCCAGTAACCTTCCCAGCTGGAGCCATGGACTTGGCTCAACACAACCTACAATCACTCGCTTGAATTCAAAAATCAATCTATAGTATGATTCCAGCCTTGTAATATTTAAAATGAAGGCGAGATGATGGGCCACCAACCGCAGGAAGAGGAGGAGTCCACATGGGTCAAACACTCAACCAAACGTCCCAAAATTACGTGAAATTATAAGCACAAAAGGCAAAGCAATGATTTATGCTACTACAACTTTACAGCTAAGCCAGTATTGCATACACGACAGCCCCAGAAAGGTCCCAAAAACAGCAGAAATGGTCTCACAAACAAAGCCCAGAAAGCCAACCGGCGGAAAAAGGCGTATCTTTGGAGCTTTAGTCCATGTCCCATTATACAGGAGCAAATACTCTTGGGTTTGGCAGGGCGGCAGAGAGAGCGAAAGAGGGACAAGAGGACAGGGATGATGATTAAAATGAGCAGTGGTTGTGCATAAACTATGAATAATCGTGTCGAGCTGTGGTGGAAGGTTGGCACGCTTTTTGTCCAACAGCTGGTAATATTCATTATTTTCATCACTACTCCCTTCCAAACCACTTTACTTTTTTACTATGTTAACACTTGAATAAAAATGTTCTTAGTATTTGACCATCGATAAATTTCAATCTCTCTAGAGTCGGTCTCTTAATCATCAACATTGGTAATCTTTTGTGAAAGTTTTTATACGTTTTAAATTAGAAAATTGTTTTATTAAGGACGGTATAAATTTCATAATCTAAAAGTGGAGTGTAATTTTGATATAATTTCTAAAAAAAATGGTAATTTATTAGTCTATATTTATATAAATTAATTATTGAATCAAAAACATTTATACCCCTATTTTGTAGTTCTTTTTTTTGAAAGACCTATTTTGTAGTTCTAATTAAGTCTACTCAATTCAGTTTGGTTTGAACTCACTAATTTGCTCTAATTCCATTAAGATTACTTTCAACATTATCTAAATATTTTAGATTAAATTCAATTAATTTAATTGAATTTTATGAAGTTGAAATAAATAAAATTTATTTTGTATAATTTTAGTTTAGCCACGAAAGGAAGTTGTGATAGTCACTATACTTTAGAGGATTCCGTTGAAGTCGCTTGTTCTGCAAAAGTTTTGAGGAGACCAAGATGTTGTCTTCCCATTGCATTAGGGTTCTACATCTTCATTACATTGGCAGGATACCGGAGAAATACACCGCTGCTAGATGGACAAAGAACGCGAAGAAAATTGTGTGGGATAGGTTCCTTTCCAAATATGCAACTCCAACAGCAAGGAATGACTCAATCGTTTGGCATCAAAACATGCTTCGGAGTTTCTTTCAATTGATTACAAAGAGTGAGGGCAATCTGGAAGCAAGAAAGCTGCTAGAGGACTTCAAAGCTCAACAAGTGTTGTGTTGTCAATGTTACCTACCAAAGCTGTGGTGGAACAATCACTTATGCTCACTGGATTGAGTAGTGAGGTGTCAGAATCGACTAGAGCAATAACAGAAGAACATGCATGCCTGCTTGATCCATTGCTTGCAATAACTAAAGGAAGGAAGGGAAAAAGACACAAATCATGTTTGGAGAAGTCTAGAAAGTCGAAGAATGAGATTGGCACAATAACACCGAAATCACGGTTGTTTTGAGATTGGTGCTTATACATAGCTGGTGTTGAATTATAGATTTTGTAAGCATTAAGAGAAACATACAGTGTGAGGGACATTTTAGTAACTGTGATATTTTGATTAAAATGGTGACAAACATCATCTTTTTACTTAAACTATTGATGTGTTTAGTTACATGTAAGTGCTTAATATTTGTTTGAGTTGCAGTTGTTATAAAAGCTTACAAGTTGTGTGTGCGACTTTCACATAGACTAATGTAGGCATTGGTCACAATACACTTGAAATTTTCCAATGGTTTCTAAAGAATTTTACAGTACCTAAAAAACAACCTTTTTAGTCAAAAAGTGGAACTTGTAACTTAAATAAACAATCCTTCATAATATTTGTCTCTCGGTCATAATCTTTGTCTCTCAAGATTTGTTGTTTTAATTTACACTGGTGATCTTTCATACCATTTAGGCGACCTTTGAATCTTTTGATATTTTGAACTTTTATATTTAAAAAGTTGTAGGTGTACCTTTTAATTTAAGAACATAAACTTGTAGGTTAAAAGTACAATGTTGTTAAGTTAACACATAAACTGTCAAAATAAAAGAACACCTTTCAACATAAAAATGGGACTTTGTAAGTTAAATATTCAAACTCTTAAAACACATGAAAAACAGTTTATGAAACAACAAAACAAACACTAAAAAGCTTGATTAAAATGTGCAACACATTCATATTCATCATGTCAAGAGCCGCACACCAAATGTTTGAAACTAAAGATAAACCAAATGTTTGAAACTAGACATACACCAAAAGAGGTTGTCACTATCATTAGACAAGCTAAAGCTTGGTGCTTCTAGGGTTGCATGGTGTGTAAAAGTTATCATCATTGTCAGGAAAGAAATTGAAACTTGGCAGTGAATCGGCTAATTTCTTCTCGAAGTTTTTCTGAAACTCTTGAACTTGATTGTCACACCATTCTTGAAATCCTGGATCAGCAAAGAATTCATGTCCACTCTGGGAACCTTCAATAGTTGCAAAGGTTGAATCATCATCGTGAGAAGCAGCATTCGAAGCAGCGACAACTTCTCTTCTGAACTTTGTATAGCGCTCATGAAACTTGGCAACAACAAGGGAAATATCTCTTCTTAAAAATTCAAGTGCTTCTTGAGGAGGATGCAAAGAAATGCATAAGTTAGTATCCAGGAGATGCATAGAAAAGAGATATAAACAAAGATGAAATACAAAAACAATTACCTAAGTCCAAGTTGTAGTATTTCTTCATCAGTCTTCACAGTAGCACCAACATTTATGTCACTGGCGAATCTCTCATTGTTTAGTTGCCCCGCCTCTTTTTCAGAAGCCGGAACTCTAGCAACAGGATCTTTAACAAGCACCTTTCCATTGCTAGTCAGGGGATATACCCCTGACGTAATCACATGACTCTCATAATTAGACTTCTTGAGCCATGCACATTTGGTCTTCACGTTAGCTTCAGTCCAATGCATAGAAAGTGGTTATTGAAGCTGCTCCTTCCTGCCTTGATATGGAATATGCTGCAAATACTCAACCAAAAAAAACATGACACATCCACTGACAGCCTCATAAGCGGTTTCTTTATACCTTCTTACACCAGTGATGAGCTTCTTCAGCAGAAAGCGACACCAATTCAGCTTACCGATCTCAGACACATTCTCAAAAGCTGGGAGAATTGTCATATCCCCATTAAGGCTCTTTTTTGGAGAGATGAATGTACCTACAACATACATGACAAACAGTTGTTTAAACTCATCACCACTATCTCTCAAGCTGATCATCTTCTTCAGAACAGCACTTAGAGGAATTCCACCGTAGCCAGTAAGTTCATTTGTGAACTTATTCTTCCATTTAGCTCGAACTGCCTCACCATCTTTTGGACCCTTTCCAGCATGAATGATCTCTGGAATAGTCTTACCACCAATTAGCAGTGCAAAAACATCAAACACATGATCATCAGTGAGAAGCTAATCCTTCTTACTACCAACACTCTGAACAGCAAAGTCTGGCTTGAAATTCTTCACCAAAAATGGAATCACCCCAAGAGGAAAATGCCTTAAATCTAACTACAACAGCGAGCCAAATCCAATTTCCAAGAGCAGCCTTCTGAGCATCTTTCAATTGATTGGCAAGATCAATAAGAAGACCAGGATGACATGACACTGTCAAACTCTTAGAAACCCGACAAATACATGAACATTGAATTAGTTTAAATTCATATTCATAGATTGCTGGAAAATGTTGCTGATTAAAACAGTGAACTAATAATTTAAAAGTAAGACCTAGTTAATTTTAAAATGTAGAAGTTATAAAGTAAAACACATGCCTTGTAATTTAAGAACAAAATTACAAGAACAGAAAAATCTTTAAGAATATAAATCGAATGTTTCAGAATAAAAGAAAAATAATATAACCCGTTTGGGAACTAGCTGTTAGCTGTTAGCTGTTAGCGGATTGTATTAGCTGTTTTGACTAGCTGTTTTGACTAGCGGTTTTTACATTGTTGTTTGCTAAATGATAAATAAATGTTAGCTGTTTGTTATGTTAAATGACAGAAATGGACATCAACATAATTTAAATTATAAATTTTATTTTTGTGTGACATTTATTTTGAAGCATAGAAAAATATTTCTAATACTTGTATCTATATTTATTTGTATTTCTTTGGAATGATATTCACTAACATATATAAGAGTTTATATTTATTTATTAGATTGTACTCTAAAATTTTAAAATAATTATTTTAAAATAAAAGTGATAGAAATAAAAATTAGTGCAAATCAAAATAATTAATTATATCCAAACAAAAATGTTAGCTATTAATTGATACCTTCAAACGAAAGTTTTAAAAATAAAGTTACGCATAAAGGGAATGATAAAAGAATATTACTTGGGATAAAAGAAAGGATAAAAAGGAAAATTTGTAATATTTATCCAATTAATGATAAGAGTTTTCATCCAAAAAGCTCCCTTTTTGAGCGTTTTGAAAACAAGAGTTTTCATCCAAAAAGCTCAATAGAAACCGCTTCTCACCAAACAAGTAAAGTAGCTATTTGACCAGTCAAAATCTATTTTTAGCAAAAAAAACAAAACTCTCCTCCAAAACGCTGTTGCCAAACGGGGCCAAAAAGCAATCAGTACTTACAGTTTATCATCTTTGTCCACAAACTCCACAAAACTGTGTAGCTTTCCTATCTCTCTTTTTCTTCACAACAACATATACATCCTCTGCCTGCTCAAGCAGCTTTGCACCATGAACTGGAATTTGTGATGGCCGATCATTCTGGCCTAACTCAGGAGGTGGCAAATCTTCATCGTCCTCGTCACTCTGTTTAGGAGATGTAGAGTCTGCAAGTAAAGGCTGTTGAATGTCTACGTCTTTATTCCCAACCTTAACCTTAAGAGTAACTTTCTTTGTTGTGCTCTTCTCCAGTTTAGCAGCAACTTTCCTCTTGAGATTACCAGTTTCCCCTTCAACAGACTTAGGCACTATAACTTGCTTCCTCGTAGCAATCTTATAACCTCTGCATCGTCTCAAAGGAATTTCAATGAAGACATCATCACCATCAGGGTGTGAGGTTTCAAAAGTGACATGCTTCCCCTTGTTACCCTGCTGAATTTCTTCAGGTGGTTTGTTATTCAACCGTCTTGATTTGCAAGGAGCTTCAGCTTCTAATATCCAGAAAAAAGAATGCAAGCTATATATGCAATATGCTAGTAATTTCATCTTAAAAGTGTGATGCTAACACATATTAAAATATACGATACCATATTAAAGTTTGGATCAAAGTTTAATGTTAAACATGCAATGTTTCTTAATAAAAAATGTTTGATATACAAACCTTGAACAATGCCTTCAACCAATGCATTAAGAGCTGATTCCCCAACATCCGCATCTGTAAAATGAAATGAAACGCGCTAATAATAAAAGCAGTTACAAAGATGAAAACAAAACAGTAAGGGAGAAAGTAAACCTTGAGAAACAACAGATGTGTCCTTCTAATTACGACCTCTCTTTATGTTAGCCTCAACACTTGCAAACAAATTGAATCACAAGTTCTCAAACACATTTAAAAATATATAAACATTTGTGCTATAATAATAACTTCTCATGTATAAAAAGTTGCAGGGTGACTCTGACCTTTCTTCGCAACAACTTCTGTAGCTGGGGCATTACTTTCATAAGGTGCGGGTTGAATTTCACCTTTCTTCGCAGCACCTTTTTTTGTAGCTATCTTCGCAACAACTTCGTTAGTTGGGGCGTTAGGTGCATGTTGACTTTCACCTTTCTTCGCAACATCTTTTTTCTCCACTTTCTTTGGTTTGACACCTTTTTTGGCACCTACACAACAGAGGAATTTAAATAAGAGTTTATGTTCAGTTTAACTACAAAGCTATTATTCTCATATTGAAAACCTTCATATTACATAGACAGTCTTTGAGGTTAAAATAAGACAATAAAATGCATATAAACATAAATTAAAAAATGTATGATATAAGTCAAATGTTTCATTTTGCATCTCCAATCCATCATCATAAAAGAATATGAAACGTATATAAGCACAACGATGAAAAATTTCATGATATATGTTTCATGTTACATGTCAAATCTTTCATCATAAAAGAACATGAAACGCATATAAGCACAACACTGAAAGTTTCATGTTATATCCGCCATGTATCAAGTAAAAATGCTATTATAACACATTATACAAGCATGTCAACAACAACAAACATCAAAAACGCCTGAAAGTGAGGAACAGAGAACGAACCGTCGTTAGACTTCGAATCTGTAGATTCGGCCAATGTAGATGCAGGCGGATGAACGTCTTTGTTAGATCCGGCGGTTCCGGCGGCTTGCTTGTTCTTCATCACCATAATTGTTCATCGATCAGTAAAAAACAGTTAAAACAGGGAGCCGGTCAATTAATAAGATTCAATCCGATCAAATAAGCATACCTTTCAATAATCCGATCGAAATCCAATGTATTAGAGGTGAATTACATACAAATTAGGGGCGAATTGAATATCTAGGGTTCGTTCGAGTAGAGAGAGAAAGTGACATCAAAATCGCCACTGAAGAGAGAAAAAAAGGGAATGAACTCTGAATGGGTAGTTGGGATTTGATAGCTTATATACACGCAGAGTTTAGTATAATTACACGAAACCCCCTAAAAAGAATATACACAAAAACCCCATAGCTCCTAATTGGACTTTCTGGAGACTTATACATTGGTTATATTGATATATATAAAATATACATTCACAAAATATAATCCAATTAAACTTTTTAATGTCATCTAGGCAAAGTCAGTTGAAAGTCCAACTTTCCTAAATGCTATGGAACTACCACTATATATTTAAACTCGAATGATGCAATTTTGTGTTAAAACATTGATCATCATTTTAAAATAAACATATAGTAAAATATGTTTTAATGCGAAAATTCAAGAAATTTTATATAAAAATAAAAAAAATTAATAACAAAATATACTGTTCAAATTAAAAGGTACAATGTACAAGATAAAACGTATAAAAATTTTCATGAAAAATCAGGAAAAATGAAAGTTCAGGAGATCTACTCCATCATCTAATAGACTCAGGGTGTGTTTGGTTCGTCAGATTTTTGAGAGTCTGGTTTTTGTTTTTGGTTTTTGAGAGTCTGGTTTTTGTTTGGGATTTTGAGAGTCTGGTTTTGCAAAATCCTTGTTTGGTTGGGTTGGATTTTGTGAGTATGAAACAAAATATTTGATTGGTTTTTAGGATTTTGAGAAATTTGGTGAACCAAACAAGTTTTTGCAAAACTTGGACTTGGATCCTTGTTTGGTTGGGTTGGATTTTGTGAGTATGAAACAAAATATTTGATTGGTTTTTAGCATTTTGAGAAACTTGGTGAACCAAAAAAGATTTTACAAAACTGGACTTGGATAGTCCAAGTTTTGCAAAAACTTGTCCAACCAAACACACCCTCAATTTTAAAAAGCCATTGCAAGACATTGCAGTAGTCGAATATAGGCAGGGTGATCGTACCTTGGACGTATAATTCTTGAGCTCGCGTTACAAAATTTGGTGGGGTTGGTATTTGATTGGTGGATATTGTTGGTAAAGATATTAATCTTATGAAATTATAATAAAAAGCGCCCGTGGCCTAATGGATAAGGCGTTTGACTTCTAATCAAACGATTGTGGGTTCGAGTCCCACCGGGCGTGTTTCTTTTTTGGGCAAAATCAGAAGTACCGTGCTCAAAATGAAATTTAAGAAAAAAATTGGAAGCAACATAAAACTGAAATGCAGATTTATACAACCTCCTTGTCGGGGAGCCCTATTTGCAGATTCCAAATTCAATAAAGTTACTAAACTATCCTCAATAAATAATCATTTAATTTATTGAATTCTGACAACTTATTTTAGTTGATTTCATATTCTATCTAAACATTTTCACAATCCGTCAGCTCTCCTTTAGCACCATCATTACGCCGCTTTCACACAACCCGGAACGCCACCACTTTCACCGCCGCCGCCGCCTGAATTAACCACGTCATAACGATGGTTTCCTTCAAACTGATGATCATCAATCAAACGATTATTCAATTCCACAAAGATCCCCAATCCCACTTCGACCCAGACACAAGTCCCATTTTTCAAAACGAACCCCTTTTCTCCCCCCCCCCCCACCACCAATTGCGCCGCTGCTCACCGCCCATTTGCCGCCGAGGCTCTCCCCATTGCGCCGCTGAGGTACCTATAAGTCAACCCAAGATGAAGATGGTGAATAAAATCAATTCCCAGTGACAAAGATGATGCGCAGGTGATCCGGCGATTCCTGTGGCGTCGGTGACACGATGATTCCCGTGACGGCGTGATCCGGATATTCTCGAAATCTCCGGTGGAGTTTTCGTACAGAACCGAGCAGAGATTTGGGAAAAAATGATTTTGGTTCATGGTGAGAGAAGAGGGAGAGATTTAGGGGAAAGGATTTGATTTATCTATGTATGGTGAGTATGACAAACGATTTCCCACGTCGTTAAATAGGACTCCGCGAGATCAGAATACTATGTATAAATCACCTACAACTTCTAACAACTAGAAAGTAGATAGTGGGAAGTAGGGGTCGAACCACAAGGAGAAGGGACTTGTAAGAGTGTTTTAAAGTAGAAAATAAGCATACTTATATATTATATAGAAAGCGGTGTAAATATGGGGGTTTTGAGATTGGTTTTTGATTACACTATGAAAGGAAACTAAATTATCATTAGCTAAGCTAAGTGGAAGATTCTAAGATTATGAGGCCTTGGGAGGCAAATGACTTCAATTTCCAACTATCGACTTATCACCAAGCAAATGCAATTACAAGGAAGTTTAGACCATTTGCTAAGGATGAAAGCATCATATTCTCTCGAATGTAGTTAGAGAGGATGATAACACCACTCAAAAGTTCTCATTGTTGATTCACCTAGATGATAGCATCATAGATAACTCAATAATGGTATTAGGATTAGAGAGAGACAAACTTACTCACACACCCGCGATAGCAAGAGCATGCAAATAAGACATTTGATAACTAGCAAGAACCAAGATGATGATAGCATATATGTCTCGACTCCTACTTTGCTACTTAATCATATTGGAGTAAACGATAACGTTCTACCCACAAATCTAGCTATTCGTTGATAACAATCATACGTTAAAAAGGAATCTTCAACTCAAGTATACAATCACATATTAGGGGGACCAATGATAACATTTAATCCTTACCTAAACACAAAATTGATTAATCATGCAAGTTCATTAGATTTCCACTTCTAACAACTTATATTTATCATGGCATTCCTTAACTACAATCACACAACAAGGGGAAGAACTTGTCATCACTCAACCCCTTCCATAGTCATTAATATAACGACTAGAGATTACACTACCATTATGCTAAGTCACCATCATCATCACACTAAATTACTCTAACCAAGCTAACCTAATTAATGACCATGGAGCATGTAATTGATATAAAACACAAAACTCATAACAAATTAAGCAAGATTGAACAACATTCATACACAAGAATTCAACTTCATCAAATGATAATCCAAATCCAAAGTTTAAGCATACAAGGCCCTCAAAGTTTCAAGGGAAGTGAATTCAAATGCTCCCAAGGATCAAACTAAACTATACTACAATACATGGAATCTAACTACTAATCTAATGGAAAGAAATGGAAGAAAAGGGAAAGAAAGATAAATACCTAGGGGTTCTACATGGTGTGAGGCCGTTTTTCCTCTTGGAAGAGATAAGGGGGTATTTATAGAATGTAGTGCACGGGCCGTGCAGCACTTGGTGCACTTTGTGAAGGGCCATGCACTTTAACCGTTGATCCGATTTGCATTTTCTAGTAGTCCATTTCGAAACTCTTGATGAGAGGAATCCAATGGTATGAACCATGTGCTCTAATTCCTTTTCGAACATTTCCAAAATCAAGCTTCAAAACATTAGTGCATCACTTGTTCTTCAAAATGTAATTTTGACAAGTTTAGCTTTAAAACTCCTCACTTTGCACCAAATGCTACTCAAATTAGATCTCAAATGTCATAAAATAAGAGTATATTTAGATCTTATCCGAGTAAACGTATTGTTTTTTACAGCATATCCAAATTTAGATTTCAATTACTGCATAGTTATCTTGTGTATGGATTCTAATTAGTATTACATTATTATTATAAAACTCTAATTAGTATGCTATTATTATAAAAATAATTATAATAAATACTTTAATATTCTTCTTTTATGTACATAATAGAATAATCGAAGAAAAGGCTATAAAATCATATTGTAAACTAAATTAAACTAAATGATTAGATAAAAACTAATCAAATAAAAGAAAAGGGAAAAAGCATTATCATACAAGGTAGTGTGTGAGAGCAAGTCCAACAGATTTGCTATAATAGCAAATTTGCTCAAATATGGAGAATTTGACCCTTTTTTAAACTCCAACAGAATCTCCATGCCATTCTCCATAATAGGAAAATAGAAAAGAGAGAAGGTTTGCTTCTCCAAATTTAGAGAATGAGGGAGAAGATTTGGAGAATCAAAATTTAATGTCATCTGCATTGTTTTTTGTTATTTCACTCATTAATTGTTTCTCTTCAATAATTTTAAATGATAATATAATATCTTTAAATAATTACAATAAAATTTTATCAAAAATACATATTCTAAAAATATGCATAAAGACAATCGTAACAAGATTTCATATGACTATTTTTACATGTACATATCTATTGATATTTAATAATCAAATATAATCTATTTTCCAATATAAATTTACTAAATTTCAAGGTCATAAATATATTTATTTTGACGTTTTATATAAGTCATAACGTTTAAACTAAAATTTTTTACTAAACATTTTATTTCTTATGGTTGAAAATAATAACTTGTAACAAAAATTTGAAAAGAGATGAATTTAATTATTCATAATACATTACAAAAATAGTTATATTGTAACTCAGGATGTGTTATTTTTATAAAATGTAATTTTATCATTTTATAAGTTAGAGTAAGTAATTTCAAATATGAAATATTATTGTAATATGTATTTTATTTGTTAATTATTTATTTGTTCATCATTATTTGGACTTATTGAATATATGATAAAAAAAATAGAAAACAATAGGATAAATGTATAGTAATAAATGTCAATAAATTATAGGAAATGAAAAATAGAGAAACTGTTGGAGTTGAGGTAAAAAAATATGGGGAATATGGAATTTGCTTTTCTAAATGTGACTAGATAATCTGTTGGAGTTGTTCTGAGTAATCTATAGATAGTGTACAGTAGTACTAATTAGAATCCTATATGGAAGGAAACTATGCAGTAATAGGAATCCAAATATACATCTTTTACGTATATGTATAAAACAATGGAATACGTAGAAATTGTAATTTACACTCCCCAACTCTTTCCCTCTTCACTCACAAGGAAATTCCCCCAAATCTCTCACCAATCGATGCCCGGAATATCATTGACGCTTATCTCCGGCCACATCACCGACACCTGTTTTTGATGCCCGGAATATCATTAACGCTTATCTCCGGCCATAGCACCGACGCCTGTTTTTACAGCGGTGGCGCGATATTCTCCGACCACATCTCCGACGCCGGCGAAACTGGTGGCATCCGGTTCCGTAAAGGCGGCACTTCTTCTCCTGAATCTCTCTCTTTGATCTTCTCTCACCAATCGTTTGCACATAATATCGCCCCCGGATTGAAGAGCCTGATTATACGGTGGCGGTGGCGCCTATCTCCGCCCACATCTCCGAGGCAGGCAACAACAAACAGAGAAGAGGCTGGTGTGATGCTTCTACGAAAAAGAGAGAGTCCGAGTCGTAGAAGAAGTAGATGATAATTTAGGCTCCGACGCCGGCGAAGGTGGTGGCTCCGGTTGTGTGAAGGCGGCGGCGTACTGGTGGTGCTCATGGAAGGCTGCTGTTAAAAGGTTTTGATGGAATATGAAAATAACTCAAACAAGTGGATCAAAATTCAATAAAATAAATTTATATTTATGGAGGATAATTTAGTAATTTTATAGGATTTGAGATCAGCAAATAGGGAATTGGGATCTGCAAATAGGGCCTGTGTAAGTATATTACAATTTAGTTCGGTTCAGTTTAGCAGATTTTCACTAGATTTGTTGTATTTCTACCACATAGAATGATATACTAAAATTTTTTAAAATTACTTCAATTCAGTTCAGTTAAATATATTTATATTTCTTCCAATTCAGTGTATTTCAGTGTATTTATATTTTTTTCTGTTCAGTTCAGTTAAAAATAAGTTTCAAAGATTAGGCCTTAGGTGTCGAGGTACATAAATTGATCACATGTATTAACCTCAAATATTTCTATTTTGATATTTATATTATAATTCAGTTTTCTAATTAAAATATATTTTATTGAACATTCAGCGCAGCACACTAAAAGATTAACCTAGTTCAAATCTGAAACACTATTTACTCATGCTATAATTTATGGTGATTGTATCGAATTTCATGCCATGTTAACAATTATGGACCCTATCTACACTACTCTACCTTACTTAAAAGTGTTGCTATTTACGCCACCCTGTTGGTGAAAATAATATCGGTATCATAAAAAGTTGGTGGACCATGTGGTGTAGATAGAATAAAATGTTATTTACACCTACCACATTAAAGTTGGTGGACCATGTGGTGTAGATATAATAAAATGTTATTTACACCTACCACATTTATTACGTGTATAGTAAAATGTCATTAGGTAAATTATTATTAGTTTCATTTAAGTCATTTCAAATTCAATTTTAAATGTTAAAATAATATTTAAGTGAATTTAAATCTAAATTTTGCAAACTTAATAAAACTGAACTGAATTATTAAAATTGAGATAAAACATTAAATATGATTTAAGTTAACCGACATTCTATTTAAATGACTTTTGTGGAATTTAGCAAAATGAAACTAAATTGAATTCTTTCAATATGAAATATATTGAAATTCAACAAATATTTTATAAGGTTGAATTAATTTTTAATCAAGTTTAGAGTCCACAAAACTGAACTATATTTATGATAAAATTTATACTACAACATAAGGGTATAAATGTCTTTAATTTAAAAATTAAATTATCTGAATATATATAGGTTAATTAATTACCGCCATTTTTAGAAATTATATAAAAGTTACACCCCACTTTCAAATTATGAAACGTATACCGCGCTTAATCAAAATTTTCCCTTAAAATAATTATTGAAAATGTGTTTTATGATTTTTTTAGAAAGAATTTGAGCATACCATGTCCTGAGATTGGTTCTTCCCAGCTAGCTCTAATAAAGGAGTGAAATTCAGTTCTCTTCTACCATGTATTTATAAATCTGAAGGATATTGGTACCGTTTGCACTTGTGTATCTATTTGGAAAAGTAAAGGAGACTGGTCTGAATTTTCCCTATTTAGAATCAAGACTGAGGAATTTGGGAATTGTGTGTTCCAAGAATGGTTACACAATGCCCTATCCAACCTTTCTATAGTAGGTCTGAGTTTTTGTTGGTCCAGGTAAAATCATTCCCTACAATGTGGATATGTATCAGTGCTAGCTTATCAATAAATTTCTGAAAATCCCTCATACTTCCCAGTTTGGGAGTAGATGGACCTTTATAATCAGATATTGAGAGCATAGCATTGAAGTCTCCAATGTAAAATTTTTCAGTGTCAGGCAAGGCTTGCAGATCTAACCACAGAGCCTTTCTGCCCTTTCTGGATCTTTCCCCATACACAAAGACACCATTTAAAACTAAGTTTAATGATTTTTGAAAAATATGCACATAGAGAAATTGGTGATGGTCTTGAAGCAAATAGACAGAAATTGAATCTTTCCAAAATAATCATATTTGACCATTTGCAGAAGACATTGAATGAGTGAAATGCATCAGGTTCATGTAGTGATCACATTTTGAAATAGGGCGCCAAGGTTCAATTAAGCACAGTAATTCAATATGGTTATCAAAAATGAGTGCAGTGAGTCTATCTAATGCAGTTTCAATCCCCTGAATGTTCCAAACTAAACTTTTGATTTTATGGTTGTGTATAATCATTAAAACAAATGTTTAGGGCTTTTTGGGGAGGGCCTTGAAAATGAAAGAGTTTTGTTAAACTGAGTAAAGAAATTTTTTAGTTTAACTTTTTGGGAAGATGCAATTTGTGGGAGATTAGATGGCAATACCTGAGGGGTGTCATCTTTTTGCTCAGATTCAGAATCACTTCCATAAGCCTCCTTGTCATCCTCCAATGGTTGCAGTGGGGAGAATCTATTCCTATTTCTATCTTGATACAGGAATAATAAATTGTTAGCTTGAAAGTGAGGAGGTGAGATGTTGTTCAAACCTGAGGGGATGGAGGTATCATCCTTTGCATACTGTTTTCTGGTTTTGGCCTTGATGCAACCAAAGTGTAAGGCTGATCCTGGGGTATAAATGCTTTCTTAGGGGGCATTGTTGCTCTTCTGAACCCTGAGAAGCTGGATGAAGAGGTATCTGTTGTCCCTGAGTTGGCTGGTTTGGAGGGAACTGAGGTGATGTGTTGGAGCTAGGGATGGATATATGTGATGGAGGAGCAGTGGAGGTTGGTTTTTGGCTCTGTGTGATAGGGTTGGAAGAGGCAGAATTGTATTCAGTGCCAGAAGATTGTTTGTTGGTGCTAATGTTGTTGTATAAGGTAGGATCTGTGATGGGGTTGGTTGTGACTTTGATGATCTTTTCAAGGCCTGGCTGTTTTTTGGTAATTGCAGGGGCAAAAACTTGTTTCTTCTTTTGTTTCTTCTTTCTGACTCTATGTAGTCTTCTCTGACCAAAAGTGATATTCTGAGGGGTTGGAGATGACAATTTTGGAGGAGCATTAGTAGGAGGAGTAGAGGTTTTCATGGCAGGGATGGTTGGAGGGAGAGTAGCAGAAACAGGAATGTTTGGAGGTAAAGTATCAGAAGCATTGTGGAGGGCCTTATCTTTATGGGGAGGAAGGGGAGCTTTAGCTAAGTTGGTTTGAGGTGGCAGAGTGTTTTTGTGTTTGAGGTCAGGGTGTAAGCTCCTACATATTTGAGAGTCATGACCAACCTTTCTGCAATGACAACAATAGGTAGGAAGGTTGTCATATTCCAGCTTAACTTTAAGGCTGTTCTCAGTGGATCCCAGCCTAATGTGGTATGGTATAGGTTGTTGAAGGTCTAGTTATACACATAATTTGATGGCTGAGGGCCTATTGATAAGCTGTGTTGCAGCATCAACCTTGATAAAGGTGCCAATACGGTTTCCTAGTTGTTCCAGCACTGCATCATTATAGTAGTAGACAGGGGGATTGAAGAGTGTTACCCAAACTGGAACGATGGAGGATTCAGTTTCCGGCGAGAAGTTCTGGTGTCCATCTCAGCACGCACATTGGATATCCTTCAATTGCCCAATTTGCCTTCATCCAGCAGCGCTGGAAATCCTCCATTTTGGCGAACCTAATGAGGATGTGTCGGTGATCTATAGCTCCGAGTTGATAATTTCCGACGAAGTCAGCCGATTTGAAAACAGCTTCAACTCCAGGCATGGCTGGTCTGCCTCTGCTGAATTTCCCAATCAGTGCATTGCGGTATGGTCGACTGAGGACTTCAATTTGATCTGGCGTGAAGATGCAGGCGAGCTCTCCCTTGAATTCAGAAGTGGCCGTGATTTCTGGGTTGGAAGGGAGGGACGAGGATAGTGGCGGAGATTTGGATTTCAGGGCAGTGAGAAAGGTTTTCTGGCCATTGGCCGGGATTAGCTCCGCCATAACGGCGGAGCGGTGGCGGCGTAAGAGTTGTTCAGGGTGGGGATGGTGGAATTAGAGCCGTTGAACAGAGAGAAATTGATGAAATCTATGCCGGATCAGCAGTGGAATGAGGAAATTGGGGGTGTTGAGTTTGAGAGCGTTTTGGGACTTGGGGAGACCCTTTGATGAATGAATGCCTATGCATCCTATAACTTTATAGATTATTACAGCACACGTAGACGCAGCTTCCTCTTGAACTGATCAGTCCGGAGAATACCAGGTAACTTAGAATGTTCACATGATGACATATCAGTATGCAGTTGTTTAGGAGATTGGGCTCTCTCCCTTGAAATACCTGTGCCATGGTATTTTTGTCCATATGGTCATAGATATGTTCATCTTGTCTACAATCAGGAGAAGCTGTAATGTTTAACATCTTTCGAAACACAGTGATATCCGGAAAATCAAGGAAATTGCAGTCGAGAAACCAAACTTATTTTCCCATGTTTTTGCAATATATTCAGCAGCTGGTGAAACAAGCCTCTTAACTCCAACCTCCATCAGTTTCTTCTCAAGCTATAACATCAATATCTGACACATTCCCAGCTTGTGATATCAGCAACCTTGTCTCCATGAATCCTAATTATAGCAGCTTCTCAAGAATTTACCTCAGGAAACAAATAACCAGCCTGAAGCTTAGCTAAGTTGTCATTGCAAGCGACCTTCGTCTTGTAAGTTTCATATAACAGAACAAAATCCGTAAATCTCAAAATTAAACTCTTATTCAGAATAAGATTTCGCATTACCTGGCAGAGCGTCAAATAGACACCAATAATCAAGTTTGTGAAGGTATATTAATAAATAGTAATTACGGAAAAGATATACCAGTTTTCCCTTGAACCAGAAGGGTCTGGGTCCTGCAAATTAACATTCTTATGTTAATGTTAGTCGCTGATAATCAAAAAGGGATCTCTTTTGCATAAACTTCTTCAGAAAGGGATGCATTCAACATCTTGACAAGGGACTCCTTAAGAAGCGAGTTATTTTCACTTCCATGTAAAAAGCAAGTGGTTTTGCAGTTCAACAACCAGGAACTAAGGTGAATTTCGCACTTGATTCTTCCAATGCATCACACGGTGCTCTACGTGATATGAAACTGTCTTTTAGTATGTTAGATGTTCCTTTGTGAGCAGCATTTTAAGAAAGCAGCAGAAGCACTTTCTCAGGTTTTGGCTCTCGATCCTCATAACGCAGATACTACAAAGGAACATTGGTACATCTGATAAGTGGAACACTTCTACCGTCCTTTCAACCAAGCATTTGTTTTTTTTTGTTGATCACAGGGCGATGATGACTAAATTGAGAACCGTAGGCACTAGAAGGTGGACTAGCAGCGGAATGTTTTCGCGAAGCCGGACTCTTGATTATGGAATGGAGTAAGAAATTGGCAAGCAACAAGGCTGCAGAAAAATAATACACCCTAGACTAGATAATCCTGCATAAAGATTGCATTGACATTAATCTTATGATGGGCAGTGACAGTGGAAAACATAGTTGACAAGCTATCTCTGTATACTTTCCCAAATTGTCTAAAACAAGGAAGCCAAAATCCAGTGGCCAAGGTTCACCACAATGTCACAGGTCTTACTAGAAATATCTTAACACTTCAGATACTGCAGATTTAATCCTTACAACTGAGGGCTATAAACTAGTAACACAGCGAAAATGATAATAAAAAAATGTGGCGTATATGACAATGACAAATATGGATATACTTAACAAGGTTCATACGAACCACCATAGTAACTGCCAGCATTGAGAAGGAGCCAATACGTAGTGTACTTCAGCTTGCAACTGGTTTTGAGGTTGCTTTCTTCACAGCCTCAGCATATGTCCTGTGCTGGTAAGTAAGGGTCGATTCAAGCAGATCCCAGAGCGATGTCTTTGGATTCCAACCTGGCAGCAACGTCAACACAGTTAACAAAGACTTCCCAGCAAAATACCTCAAGCAGGAAACAGGGAAACAAGTTTTATACCTAGTTGCTTGTTGATGATAGTCATATCTGGAATTCTCTTATCACTATCATCATATCCCTCACCATAGAATTCTCGGGAACTAACATCAACTGTAGGCACTTCTAGCGAAGGCTCTCCACTTACCTTTGAATAAACCTATTATGTTGACAGAAACATAACCATGAGGTATTGCAGACCACAATTAATGAGTACATCCTATATCAAGAACTTGCGACTACACAGCAAAATATTATTCAAACAAACACCTTAGTCATCATTTCTGCCAGCTGCCTGACTGTCACTTCATTGTTAGGATTGCCCACATTGAATATATGACCATTAGCCCTAGCAGGATTTTCCTATGTAAAAGAAAACCAATCAGCAACTCAGCTAATGTACAGGAGCATAGAAAAAACGTTAGTCAGGCCAACATACAATCATTAAATGAACAGCCTCAATAGCGTCTTTGATGTAAACAAATGTTCTCTGTGATTCGCCTCCATCAACAAGTTTGAGCTGTTCATTTCTCAAAAGGTTCTGAAAGAATAAATGATATTAGTAGCTTAAAAGATAACCGTGACAACCCATAACTATTAGAAAAGCTAAACTCACGTTACTGAAACATGCCAGAACTCTCGGAACACCTTCACTAGGACCATCAACTCCAGGAATAAAATCCATTCTAGGACCAATCCAGTTAAATGGCCTAACAATGGTGAACTCGAGACCATTTTCCGCGCCCTCAGCTGCATGAGAAGATTAGTCATAAATGGTTCCCAAGCATTCAACATTCTGAATAGATGGACAAATAAAAGTAGCTAACCATAGATCAGCCTCTCAATCAACTGCTTAGCGCATGCATAGGACCACCTCTGCTTCTCAATAGGACCAAAAATGCACGGAGAAACATCTTCCTTGAGAATGTAGTAGGCAGGATCCTGTTTATCAAAATGTAACCATTGAGAAGAAGAGATTACAAATAGGACTATGCATTAATCAATAAGATAAAAGCATCAAAGCTCCTAATCCTATTTTCTATAATCAAGAGCAAAGTACTAAAATGCTTGCTGCAAAACCTATTTATAATCTGGGGAAAAAATGTAAGATGCATTCACAATTTATAAAAGTAAACACTCCTCCTGTTTTATGATTAAGATTCAAACATTTTAGAGAGCATGTATGCTAGTTAAAACAATCACTTGCTGAAGAAAAGATGAATAATTAATCATTTGTATCAAAGATAACAATATTCTGGCTCAAGGAAATAATACACTAGATACTTTCTAACTGCTGCAATGAAGACAAATCTGCCCCTGACCATGTCATGTTCTGATAGAATACAAGTCAAAGTTAATTTTTGAACTTCATAAAAACATGAAGCAGTGATTGCTTAAAACACCAGCAAAGTTATATCACAGAACATGTGCAATGATACTTCAATTAACTTGTAAAAGAAATCACACGACCCAAAGTAGAGAATATATGGAATTGTCCTCTACGAATGCCACTGTAAAAAATGTATAAAAGAACAATACTGATGATAAAAGAAATGTTTACATTCTGTCACCATCAAATCACATCATTAATCATGACAATATAATGGATGGGTGCGCAACAAATCACATTTTTTCTAACTAGAAGCTAAGCAAGCAATCTTAGCAGATAAAAAACTACTCAAAGAGAAAAAATCAGGCATACTTCCTCTCCAAACACAAACAAGTGAATAGAACTACTTGATGTAGTAGTCATAAAACAAAAACAAAATAAAAACCAGAACAGAACTCACCTCTCGCAACGGGCTATCCTTGGGCAGGTAGCTACCAATGGTCTTTCCATAAATCTCACAAGTAGAGAAATGAATCAGCCTCTTGGCATTATCAGAGCAGTACTTAACCTGGCAAAATTAAGCAAAATGCCCCATTAATCACAGCCAAATTTGCATCATGAAATTCTGACAGAGTAGCAGATCTCAAACCCCAAATGGCTTACCACGGGCAGCGCATCAATGAAGTTGCTGTAGATTGTATCCAGCGGCCTGGTATTGTAATCAGCTGGAGTGCAGATCGCAGCAAGGTTGATAGTCTGCAGCACCGACAAGGAAAAATACAATCAGTAGTAGCTCGCTCAATAGAATAAGACAACATTAAATACCATCATCATCATCCAAAACCCCCCAAATTAATTGAATGAATAAATAAAAGTGGTAGATCGAGGATCTGGAGAGAGAATTACGAGATCGGCCATCTTGATGAGGCCCTCGAGGCGGGAGTCGTTCTTGATGTTAATGCGGTGGAAGTGGATTCGGCCGTTCCAGGGGAGAGATGCGGGCTCGAGCAGGTGCTTGATCTTGTCATTGTAAACGTCGACGGCGAGGACGGTGTGGTCGGTCTCGGACATGAGCTTCTCGCAGAGGTGGGAGCCGATGAAGCCGCCGGCCCCAATCATGCAGATGGTCATTGCCTTTATGGGCTTCCCATCCAGATCTACCCTGCCTGCCATTTCCTCCGCTCTGCTCTGGATTGGGCTGAGTGTGTGTTTGTGTGTGTGAATTCAGAGTGGTGACGCGGTGGCGGTGGCGGTGGCGGTGGCGGTGGCGGTGTGAGGAGATGGGAGAAGGGGGAGAGAGGTGTGTATTTAAAGATTGGGAAAAGGGAGGGGCGGGAGAGGTGGTGACTGTCTCTGGCCCTACTCTACTCGCATATTTTTATACATCTACGCGCGCCAATCACACGCGGTTACACTCATTACATTTTACGTCCACGCCCCTCTAAATCGCTATTCTTAAACTTCTTCTTCACATTTACATTTATATTTATATATTCAAAATAAATATTTAATTACATCTTAGATTTGTGTTTTTATATGCTACAAATGGTTAAGTAACTTTTTGTCGGTATAAAATGGTTCAAGTAATGAATATAGGAAATTTATATAGGGAGTAAATGAGTGACGTTGAATGTTCTATTTTTGTTTAGATATGTGTATTGATATGAAAATAACATTCATCCGGATGATTTTGAATTTCTGATATAACTCTTATCAGGCACCAATAACATAATAACACGTGTACAACTATAATGTTTTAATTGGTTAAGATATTTTTAGTAAAATTTTAAAACTCTAATTTAAAATGCATAAACCCGTCCGGATAATGATTGTACACATGTCACAATTATAAATTAGTTAAAGATAATGTATCATTATTTAATTAGTGTCTGATATTGCCAATATGATCCTAATATATATTAAACTGTATATATTAACATTTCGTCTACGGTTGATGATGATTCTAAGTCTGAACAAGGCAGTTGCCTTTCCTTTTCATGTTGTAGGATCATGATTCATGATTAATGGGTAGATGAGATCGCCTCGTATATACTGAGAGTTAGAGTAAGACGTATCGTAAGAGATTAATTTTTTCTAATTGTGCCAAAAATTTAGTTAGTGTTTTAATAATATATCGTCAAATTTTTAGAAAGTGTATGTAGCCTTTTGTTTTTAAAAAAAATGTACTGACTCAAAAAACTTAATTTCAAGATAAGTATCTGTCTAATTGAGTTTAAATGGCGTTGCTTTAAATTATGCTCTGTTGATTAGCGTTGTGTTGTATTAAGCTGAAAAGTGTTGATCTTGTGTTGAAAAATGTTGAATAGTCTTAAGTGCTGATATAAGAGAAAACTTATGAAAAGTGATGAAATATAAGAGCATCTTCACTGGTAAGCAAGATGATGGTGTAACTTGACATGACATCATTTTTTCAAGCAAGTAACTTGTCAAGTTAGTGTTTCAATTAGTGGTAAGCTACCTTGAATATTGGCTATTATGGTCCTACATATACACAATACCTACCAAATACTATTGAATTAGTAATGTAGGGCCCACAAAATAATGTCAAGCTAGTTGCTTGTGAAGGCAGCCCTTCCTTGAGAAGGCTAATGACGTGGCAAAAAACAATGATAAGCAACTAGCTCGACTATTTAAAAAAATTGCAAGCAAGTCCAAAAAACCAACCATTGGAGATGTTCTAAGCAACTACACTAGCCAAAGTTCAACTATACTGGATTAGATGGATTTTTTTTTAAGTTCACTCTGTTTTTAGTTTTTAATGCATAATTTTCATTCAAATTATGTTCAATTTCAATAAAAATAATAATTATATACTATAAAAATAACATTTTTCTTAACGAATGTTTTTTTTCCTTAAAGCTGAACTAAAAACAGTGATGAATATAGTTGAAACGTTTTGTGCTGATAGATGATGCTGTGCTGCTAGTGATGTAGTGTATTGGTTAGTGTTGATGAACGTTGTTTTTGTTAAATACCGGTGATGTTTTGTATTGAAGCGTGCTAAAAATAAGTTAATTTTGTAGGTCATACGTTGAATTCCAAGAAATGGTTACTGAAAAGATAAAATTAGACTTCCCCGATTCACTAGAGAAATTATGCTTGTACCTCCAACATTATATCGGTTAAATGATTTAACACACCGGGTCTTAAAAATTAGGCGGGTATATGTTTCCGACTCGTCCATTCTAGTATTTTCGTTAATCATTCTTAATGATTATTTATGGGAAACAGGGTTTAGCCTTGAAAATTAAGAATCGTTTACTTCTTTTACAGAATTTACGGTGTCAAAGGATTAATCGGATAGTTTTACTTGATGTACACGAGGTAGCTTTTTTTTAGTACACAGGATAGCTTTTCGTTAGATCAGATTATTTGTTATAACTTTTTTACCTTATGAGTGATGAAATTCTTTATTTCAAAAACAATAATATCGAGGTTGATGAAGTGAATGTGGCCTATAATTAAAGCGTGGCAAATTATTTCTCCCGCCATTAAATGAGATCTACTGAGATTAAAGAAAACTATTTATAATTCGGCTACGACTTTTAAATACTAGTGTGGTGAGGAGTACGATTTTTTCTCTTATTATAGAAGAAATAGGAGGTCGAATTACAAGAAAATAGATGATAAGAATATTCTTACGTAGACAATAAAATACAATTTTTATTTGTGTTAACTATTCGCCCGCTCGATAATAAGATACAACTTTTTCAATTGAGAAAATAAAAAGTAGTGTGTTATAAATTTAAAAACATTTAAATAAATACAACATATTCGAAACAAAAACACTATAGTACAGTATAGTGAACTAAAATGAATTAAAATGATTTATAAATGATAAACTAGAAAGGAAGATACAGATTTAGATATTACTCCTAATCCCACAAATTTATTCTAGAATATTTGTAATTCATGGTTTTATTTCAGAGTAGGATGATGAGCCAATACATTTGGCAAACTCTCTACAAAGTCTAACTTTCCTTAATGCTATCGAACTACCACTATATATTTAAACTCAAATGATACAATTTTGTGTTAAAACATTGATCATGTTAAAATAAACATATAGTAAAACATGTTTTAATACGAAAATTCAAGAAATTTTATGTAAAAATTAAAAAAAATTAAGTTATATAATTTACCATTCAACTTAAAATGTGCATTGTATAAGTTAAAACATATAAAAATTTTCATGAAAAATCACTACGGTCGGGCTGTCGAACACGGGGTCAGAAGTGAATTATGCGTTAGATCAATCAACGAATCGTTGGGAGCTACAGAGACTTTCTGGATACATTTCACTTTGCCATAGTGATTTTAATTCATTTTTTAAGGAAAGATGAGGACTTTTCGCAAAACTATAATATACAATGATTTAGCCAGCCTAACCTCATGGGTGTTGTGATGGAATCACGTGTTTTGGGCAAGGCACCGACACAAAAGGAAACCCGAATGTTAGGGGAAAGAAAATCAGGGTCAAAAACCAAAATAAAACTCAGACGAAAGATTTTATCAAGTTTAGGCCCCTTGAGAGCGCGTGGTATACACGCACACCGCGTTATCTTTTTGGGGGAAAATATGGTCAGATGAAGCAATCTAATTCATTTACTAAAAATAACTAAATCGAGCATGCTCCGGATCAATCTGGTCAGGACAAACACGAAAGTGGAAATTTATTCAATCCTCATCGATTACACCAGAAATTTACAGATGAAAAACACGTGGCAAAGAGTGAAAAAAGGTGGAGGGTGCTTATTGAACGTTGAGTCTCTTGCCGCAGACGGTACAGCCATATCTGCGCTTGTTCTTGGAATACAGTGGGAGAAAACAGAACCTCCACTCCTTCTCCACGTCGAGTGCCTGGACTATTCCCCCGCAGTACGGGCACGCCCCCGCCGCTGCTTGCCTTCCCACAATCCTCTCGTTATCATCGCACACGAACACCAAACACATCTCCGCGGTCGCTCTGATTACTAGTTTTGATTCTGTGATAACAAAGTTTTGAGAACTTGTTCTGAGTTGGACGAGATCTTATATGCCGGAATTAGATGGTATGGGGCCCAGGTAACGCGGTGGACGAATAGATTCTAGACACTTCTGGTAGGTCCGAGTTAAGAATCCACCGCCTTTTAGTCCTTACGTTGGGTTCTCTCCATCCTCGTAAATTCTTCCTTCATGTTGAATTTTCTGGACAGGGACGGACGGGAACAAGGAAGGAAATGCTTCATGCTCGGTTAAATTTCAATTTTCAAATCCCAATTATCTATTCCACCTTAAACTTAATAAACTTATTTTTTTTAAAATTTAAACCACTGCATAAGTGGGGAATTTTATTGGCTTCTCAGTGCTTCCAACCGAATAAAAGTATGTTACATTGTTAACCTAGTACAAGACAGTTTTAAAAGCTGAAAGTTACATATATTGGCTCCTCTTTCCCCCCAATCCTTTGAACCATCAAGCATATTAGTGAGTGAGTAAACAAATACCCAAACCCAAGGCTGCTTAATGGTAGGAAAGGGAGGGCAGATTGGAGCCTTTGTGCTCTGAGTTTTCCTGCCAGGGTGGGCAGGCTGAGTTGATCCCAATGAAGAAAGATTGTATGTAGTTCCTTGCTGATCCCCTTTCCTAGGCCTTCTGTGCTCTGGATCCCACTGGGCACTCCTATCCAGTGGGTGTTTTATCTGAGAAATGAAAGAGAGAAGCAGTAATTGTTCATAAAAATAGTTATCCCATTCTTAAGTTAGGCACATCCATAGTTTCCAAAATGATCATTCCTTTCAGTTCAGAGGGTGCTAATGAATAAGGTAGTTGTCCAGAAAATTGAAGCTGAACACACCTTTTAGCCAAGTAATCTGCCACCCCATTTCCTTCTCTGTAAATGTGCTCTAGTTTAATTCCATTGGACTCAGACTGAACAGACTTACATAAATTATATCATTTCCAGTACACTGATTCAGGGAGGAGGATCCCTTTTATAGCTAATTTACTGTCAGATTGTATGGTGAATTGGGTGGGCAGCTCTCTCCCTATTTCTATTGCAAATTTAATTGCTAATATTTCAGATTGTAGGGGAGATGAAGCATGAACAAGTTTCATATGCATAGCCTGGACTGTTCCCATATTATCTCTAATCACCAAGCCTAAGCCAACCTTCTCCTGGTCAATAAAGGAGACATCCACATTGATCTTCACTCCCAGATCTGGTGGTTCTCACTTTACTGACCTGACTAACTTAGGTATTTTCCTTTTAAGGCCAAGGATAAATCCAGCTAACACTAAATCACCATGTTTAACTACTGTACCTACCTGTGGGAAGACAGTGAAAATATTTCTGATTTTTTTAAAAGAGTTCTTCACCACAGTCTGGTTAGTATTTGTTATGCTGTTTTGGAGGAAATTATTCCTCCTACACCACAACATCCATATCACTACTGCCATGGTTGTGGCTGCAACTCTAGTGTGAAGTTTTGTTTTCCCCAGATAAGTAAAATAGTAACTAATCCTATGGTTGACTATAGAGAAGATAGGCACAAGCATGTCTAAAATACAGTGCATGTAGTTATAGATTGCTACATTCTTTTCACAGGAGTTGAAAAAATGTTCTAAGGAGTCTACATGATTGCATAATGGACATTTAGATGGAAGATGTATGCCAAATTTACACAGAATATCATCAAAAGGCAATAATTTATTGCAAATTCTCCACACCAGAATAGAATATTGCTTGGGAATTGTATGTGACCATACCTGCTTTATTGAATGCACATCTGAGTTTATAGGCCTGAGAAACTGATAAGCTGTTTTAACTTTGAAAACTTCATTTGTATGTGGCTCCCATATGATCCTGAGTGAGTGTGTTGTATCTGAACCTCCTGCAAAATCAAGATTATTCTGGTAGCCATTTGTGGCTCCATCTCATGTAAGAATTCTGACTTGTTAGCACAAAATTGGGCTACTGTTATACTAGGGAAAGGGATATCTAAATTATCAGGCCATAAATAGCATAGAGCCCCCAACCCACTCCAGTTTGAGTTCCAGAAAGGTGACTGACCATCTCCCAACAGGACTCTTGAGTTCATATTAGCATGTTCTGTGCACTTACAAATTCTCTTCCTATCTTGAGAGTTTCTATATGTTTGTGGCAGAGACCAGATATATGCTGTCTAGAGTGTACTATTTTGCTGTAATTTTCACCACATTTTACATGCAAAGGCCTTACACACAGCTCTTATGCTTCTAAAACCCAGTCCATTCTCTGTATTGGGTAGTGCCATTCTCTCCCATTTCTCCAAGTCTTCCTCTGACCATATTGTGACTCACCCCAAAAGAATTTTGAGGATAGGATTTCTATCTTTTTTATTACAGTCACTGGTGGGCTGAGTACCTGAAGAGTGTGGATTGGCACTGACATCAGAACATGGTTTATCAGTATAAGTCTACCTGCTGCTGATAACCATTTGTTCTTCCAATTCTTCAGCAGGCCCTCCATTCTGTCAATCAATGGTTGGTAGTATCTAACCTTATTCCTTCCTGTGAAGACTGGAGCCCCTAAATACTTGAAAGGTAGTGTGCCCCTTTTCATTCCAGTTATCCTTTCAATCATTCTAGATTTGCTGGAGTGGGTATTTTTGTTGATGTAGAATTCTGATTTGGCAAAATTGACTTTCTGTCCAGAAGCTCCTTCATAAGCTCTCAGAAACTTTGTCAATCTTTTCAGATTCTTTTTTGATGCTTCAGTGAAGACTGCTGTGTCATCAACATACATTAGATGTGTGATTGTCTCCACTCCCCTTGGCATTTTGAACCTTTTCAGATACTGAATCTGAATCAGTTTCTTTAGTCCTCTAGAAAAGGATTCTGTGACCAGATTGTATAAAAAAAGGGGAAAGAGGATCCCCTTGCTTTATTCCTCTACTTGCTGTGAAGAAGCCAATTGCTACTCCATTTATAAGCAAGGAGAAACAAGCTGACTGCAGATTCTGCATTATGATGTGTACTAAGTCCTGGTGGAATCCAAAACTCAGTAGGACTGATCTAAGGAAAGGCCATGCTACCCTATCAAATGCCTTTTCCATATCCAGCTTTACAGTTATATTCTTATGTGTTGGGTTTTTGTTGGTCAGTCTTATCATTTCCTGCATCAAGAGTATATTGTCTGCAGTATCTCTACCTTTTATGAAGGCTGACTGTTCCATGGATGTTAACTTAGGCATGAGAGGTTTCATTCTCTCCATTATTATCTTTGAAAATACTTTATTAACAAAGTTGGAGAGCCTGACTGGCCTAAATTCTGAGAATGAACTTGGAGTTGGAACCTTTGGTATTAAAACCAACCATGTGCTAGAGATTGCTCTAGGTAGCCTGGCACCTTTCAGGAATTCTTTGGCTGCCTCAAGTAAATCATCTTTGACTATGTCCCAGCAATATGTAAAAAATTGTCCAGAGTATCCATCTGCCCCTGATGAACTCTCTTTGCTGAGATCAAATACATTGCTCCTCAATTCCTCCAACTCAACTTCCTTCAAGAGGAGATCATTGTCAGAGTCTTGTATTATTTTCGGTATCTCTTCCAAAAATCTCTGAGTATGGTGCACTGATCCCCCTCTGTCAGTCTCACTGGCATTCAGGAGTTGAGAGTAAAAATGAATACCCTCCTTTTGGATCTCCCTAGGGTCAGTAGTCCAAAGGCCATGCCTATCTTTAATCTTTGTAATTTGAGATTTAGCTTTTTTTTCCTTAACCACCTTGTAGAAGTAATTAGTGTTAGAGTCACCTTCTTTGAGCCACCTCAGATTAGATTTTTACTTCCAGAAGGTGAGCATTTCACTTTCTGCTTTTAAGAGTATGGCTCTCTTTAGGTTAAGATTAATCAGATCATTAACTCCACCTGATTCCTGGTAATCTATTTCTGCTTTGTCAACTTCCTCCTCAGCTTTAGTCAAATTACTGTTAACATCTCCAAACTTCTCCTTATTCCACTGTCTTAGAGTTGTTTTCAGCCTTTTGAGCTTACACACAAGCTTCCTATAACTAGTTTCAGAGCATGGTAGTTCCCACTCTGTTTTAACTAAATCAGTGAATCCCTCTCTTTGGGTCCACATAGATTGGAATATGAAGGGTCTAGGTGTCTGTACATCTGTACTCTGGACACTTAGCAAGAGAGGGCTATGGTCAGACCTTATTCTATTTAGAACCTGTATTGAACTATGGGGGAACCTCTCAAACCATTCCATATTACTTAGGCCCCTATCCAACCTCTGTAATAATAGGTCCTCTAAAGATCTATTATTTGACCAAGTATATTCATTCCCCACAGTGGTGATCTCCACTAGTTCTAATGCATTAATCCACTCATTGAATTCTGACATACTGGATATGGATGGGGGTTGCTATCTTTACGCTCCTCTACCTTTCTTATAGCGTTAAAATCCCCTATGTATACTGTAGGTTCACTATCAGCTACCAACAAGTCTAGCCAAAGCTGTCTCCTAAGTTCCTTAGTTACTTTACCATAAACAAAAACACAATGCCACATGTTCTGTCCATTACTGTCAGAAATAGAAGTAGATAAAAACTGATCTGATTGTGATAGAATTCCTAATGTAAGTGAATTATTCCAGAAAAGCCAAATTTTAGCAGTTAAAGCAGGAAAAGCATTATCAAAGTTCAGTTGAAATTTTAGGTCTAAAATGTCACTGTTATGATGCAGTGGCTCAATAATACATAGGATGTCTATCTTTTTTGTAATAATGAGAGACTTTAATCTAGTCATAGATGTGCCATATCCTCTAATATTCCAAACAAGTAAATTTCCTACTATTTTGTGTCTAATCATTCAAACATGCATTTTTAGCTTTAGGTGAGGATCTTAACCATTTTTCTATAGTTTTACCTCCTGTGTGTTGTCTTCTGTTTGTTTTTCTTTTTGACTGTGAAGGAGTACAAGAAATACCTGAAATGTGCTCCTCCTTACTATTTTTTCCTTCCTCCATTTGTGTTGCTGAGCCATCCTCTTCTGCTTTCCAGTCAAGTTCTGTATTAGCCTCTTCATACTCCTCTGAGCTCTCCTCTTCCTCTTGTAACACCTGGAAAGAATTCTTTATCTGCAAAGGTGAGATAGTGACCTCCAATGGAGGCTGGTAAGGAATAACTGCTAAATTTTGTTTTTTTCTTTGATTCAATTTCCATTCTCTGATGTTAGGCACATCAAGATCATCAAGGGAACAGAAGGATACTGGTTTAGCTTTGAGTAGGCCTTTGAGAATATCTGATGATGGCTGCAGATGCTGTGTTTCCTTTCCTGATGGTACCTGGTGAATCTCCTGAATCTCTGCATTAGTATGACTCTCAACCATCTCATCAGCATGTTGCACTACCTTGGGAGCTTCCTGAATGGTATCCATTCTCACTGGGGCAGTCTTGACAGTAAACATTTTTGTAGCCATGTTTTGAGACATGACTTCCAGTTCCTTAGCTTCTGATGTCATCCCTGATGATTGACCCTCACTGATTGGCCTCCATTGTTGTTCCTCAATGTTCACCTGCCTGGTCTGTCTTGACACACCACTCTGCCTTGCCCTCATCTTCCTTTCTTGGTATCTTACCTTCAGTTCTGGATGGACAATGCCACATACATCCTCCCCGTGTCCCCTTTTCCGGCAGCCGGAGCATTATTCTGGGATGTTGTCATACTCTATGTCACATTCCACCATGGAACCAGGCTTACCTATGATTATGGTGTTATGACTTTCCTGCAGCATATCGATCTCTACACAGATTTTGATCGCTGACGGCCGGGTCAGCGCAGCTGTTGCCGCATCCATCTTCAGGAATGTCCCAATTGCATTTCCAAAGTCCTCTATCGATGTCCGGTTATAGAACTGAACCGGTGGCCTGTGAATTGTTGCCCAGACCGACGCAATCGATGATTCTGATCCCGTGTTGAATTCAGGCGTCCATTTCATGATCTTCATAGTTGTACCTCGGAGTGAGAAGACTGACCGGATCCACATGGTCTGGTAATCCTCTTTCAGTTGAAACCTAATTAGAACATGACGGAAATCGATTGAATCGATCTGGTGCTTACCTTTGAAGCCCATAGCCTGAAACTCTGCATTTAGCTCTGCCATCAACGGTTTCCCATTGCTGAACTTTCCGATGAGTGAGTTTTGGTAGTGCGAAGCAAAAGTGTTTATAGCCTTTCCTGAGTAAATACAAGCAATTTTTCTGTTAACCCGGCTAGAAATTGGTCGGATTTCCGGGTTGTACGGGAGTGTGGTGGATAGAGGCTGTGATTTAGGGGCCAAAATGTCAGCGAATGATTTCCGGCGGCGGCGACACCGTGTAGAGACGGTGGTTCCTCCATTGGGAAGAGCCGTTAGCGACCGTTTTGGTCAAAACAGTTAATATTAACGGTAGTATTCTAGAGAGAGAGAGTTATTTTAGAGAGAAGTCAGAGCTTTTTGTTTTCTAGTTTTAATAAACTTAATATTTATACTGCCCCATTTGCTAGAGTTTACTTCTCACTAAACTGTACTGAAAAAGAAAATATAACTGAACTCAAAAAAATTTAAAAATACTGAATGAAATTGAAAAATATAAAATATTGAACTGAACTGGAAAATATAAATATACACAGAACTAAATTGAAAAAATATAAATATATTAAACTGAACAGAAAATATATAAATATACTTGATAAGTCCATGGTTAGCACTCTAGGGTTTCGTTCAGTATCAGATCAGAGTCCAAGAAGGGTTAAGGGCTCGAGATGCGTAGGAGGCTGAAAGTCCTACAAATAATACACTTCCTCTAAATATAATATAACCATTATCTTCATAAGAGTTGAATTTTTACTATAATTACATATCTCACCGATATATGGATTGAAGTCCTATAAATACAAAAATTTGGTAAACCTCTCTATTCATGATCTTACATTCATTACGCCTTACGCTTATAAAATTTTCTAAAATGTCACTGATTTAAGCATCAGAGTATCTACCCATGGGCCACCCCATGGCTTTGTCTTGCAGATCAGTTTGTGAGCTAGGTTCGTGATCAAGTGCGGGTTCTAGACATCCATCAATTTGGCACGCTCAGTGGGAGCCGCGAGTTCACCTTGATCTAAATGACCTTCAACTCATGACTGATCCGGCTAAGAACCCTCGCAGGAACGCGAGTCCGTTCTCCCCCCTATAGGAACAGGAAGCATTGGCGCTGATCTTCTCTTCAACAACAACGAGATGTGCGTAATAACCGACCCCAGCGGACGTCAGAGACTGTAACACCTCAAGTCCGACTGACTTGCTAATTAGCAAGTTTTAAAGTAAATTGGATGTGTTACAATGAGTCCATTTAAAATCAGACTTCATATGTAGATCAAGCAAGTATTAATTACGCAAAAGCGTATTAAAATTAATTTGTGAGTAATATTATATTGAAATTGAATATTACATTCTTAAAATGGGTGGCTAACTAAAATATAATAATTATTATTTGACCCCAAAACTTTTGTATGAACCATATGAGGTCCATTTGCCTTACCATAAGGCTGCCTTATCTAATTGTTTCTCATATTTTAATGAGTTTAATTAATTACATAATACATGATCTTAGAATAGTATGCAATTTGATTTGTATCAATTTGCAAGTTGGATGAAACCCGAAGGACCATATTCAAAATTCTGAAACATTTAGGCAATTTTTTTCTAATAATTTCAATAATCTCTCTAGTACATTTCAACAAACACCTTTCATGCACAATTTTCATTTCTCGAATACCCAATTTGAATGTATTAAAATTAAGAGGAGTTAATTATCTCTTTCAGCCTTTTCAACAAACACTTTAAAACCTAAACCATTTCATTTGGTACCCACACAATTTGCAACATGAATGTGGTTAAATTGAGAGAACTTAATAATCTCTCTGAGATAGCTAAACAAATACCTTTTAAACACTATTTTAGACCCGTAACACAATCACTCTGAGCTGATAAGTTCATGGTTCACACTCTTAAGTTTCATTCAGACTCGGACTGAGGTCCGAGTGGATTCGGGCTCGAAATACGATGTAGATGGGCCTACGGGTCTATCGACCTAATCCAAATATGGATTGCGTACATTCTGAGTTGCCTACAAGGAATCCACTTATTTTAATTATGGAATACAACTGCCTGACATACATTACGCTTTTATGCTTATATCTTCTCAAAGCTATCTACTGACTTAAGCATCAGAGTGTCTACCCCCAACCACCCCGGGGTCTGTTTTGCAGATCAGTTTAGGAGTTCGGTTCAAAATCTCTGCAGGTTCCAGACATGCATCAATTTGACACACTCGGTGGGACTCGGGTGTCCCTCTCTTTTTCAACTGTGCTCAGATCTGATCCCTAAGACAACCTTTCCAGAGCGATGAAACCATGTCTGAGCTCAACAATGACGTTCGAAAAAGTGATCACGTTCGGGGGGAGAACTCCATCTACAAGGGGGGCGCGGGTGCGGGCCAAACCTCCCGAGGCCGAGAAAGACCGCGTGCTACTTCAGAGCCTCCCCAAGCTTTTACCATAAACCCTGGGAACATCATCGCCTAGGAACCATTAGCTTCGAGACGGGATGGGATCCCACAGTTCGTGAAGTTGGGCAGGGTGGTACATGAGACCATAAGTATTCTTGAGATCAACCATCTCAGGGCTATTAGCACAAAACTCAGACCAAAAAAGCGAGCAGATGTCGCTGCTTCTCGTGGTTAACATACAGTTCCCGCTCCTGCTTGAGTTCTGCAATCTCTCGACCCTTCTCCAAAATGGTGGCCTTTTGTTATCTCAACCCGGCTTTAGCAGTCTTCTGGGCTTCAAAAACGGTCTCTACTTCTCCACTCAGTCACGTCACCTCGCCCTGAAGGTGGCTAATCATTAGAGATGACTCATGGGGCTTATCGGCCATCTGAGCTTTCAGCTTCTCATTCTCCACCAATAGCAAATCTCTCTCAGCAGATATTTCTTCAAGAGCTCGGCAACAGGCATGGAGCTCCTTGGTTGAGTGATACAGATGGACCAGCTGGCCTGCTGCAGTCATGGCTGAGCTAGTAGAGTTCGTCAGCACCTACATAAAAAACCAATAATTAGATGCTCGGAAACCACATTTATGCCAAGAGACATACTAGCATGCAGAATGTTACAGACCTCAACTATCTTGGGGCATTCGTTGAATGCCTTAGACCCAATAAGCAACAAATTTGTGCATGTAGGCTGCGAGACATATTCCTCAAAGTCACCCAAAGGCCCAAATTCAACCTTCCTCTTCTTAGGGCTGGCATGTTTTCCATCAGCAGACACGAGCCTCTCTTAGACTTCTTGGGCCTTCTTTAGGGCCTCAGCCTCTTCTCGCTGGCTTTTTCTTTCTTGGCGCTTCGCAGCTGCCTCGAAGATACTCCGAGCCACACCCTTATCATTAGGTATGGGAGAAGACACTACAAGAAAAATAAACAATTCAGATATTATGGACAGTCACCAAACAAAATTTCAAGGGTAATACATATACATATATGAGAAGAGCTACCCTCTACAAAGATATCTTCCTCGTGAGTTGGAGAGATGGGTACCTCTTTCCTCCCCTCGGGGCCTTAACCAGAGACTTCTCTACTTCTTCCTCCTCAGATGGATCCCCCGCAGTTAGGGCTGTACAACCGGGTCAACCTGGCCCGGCCCAGCTCGGAGCCGGAATGATCCGGATTCGGAATATCTAAAAATCCTGGACTGGATTTGGAATGTCCCACACCCTTATCATTAGGTATGGGAGAAGACACTACAAGAAAAATAAACAATTCAGATATTATGGACAGTCACCAAACAAAATTTCAAGGGTAATACATATACATATATGAGAAGAGCTACCCTCTACAAAGATATCTTCCTCGTGAGTTGGAGAGATGGGTACCTCTTTCCTCCCCTCGGGGCCTTAACCAGAGACTCCTCTACTTCTTCCTCTTCAGATGGATCCCCCGCATTTAGGGCTGTACAACCGGGTCAACCTGGCCCGGCCCAGCTCGGAGCCGGAATGACCCGGATTCGGAATATCTAAAAATCCCTGACCGGGGCCCGGCTCAGTTGGACTGTTTCTTGAACCGGACCTGGTCCGGAATTATTCCAGATTTGATCCTGATCAGACCGGTTGACCCGGTTGCAACCTCTATTACACTTTTCTTTACAAAAAGAGAGTGCTTCCATTAGGAATTGAACTATAGACCATTGTGTAACAATCTTCTTACCACTGGACCACATTTCTTTTTGTTAATAAATTGTATGATTAATAGATGTATAAGGATGTTCAATTTATTTTAAAAACAAAACTTTAAGTAATGCTTTTGATGAGATTTGAACTCTGGTTGTATACTACAAAATGGCAAGTCTTACCACTAGAACCAGATTAATTATGTATAATAATTGTATATCTATGATATATAATCGGGCTCCCGGGTTGACCCGAAAAAATCCGGGTTTGACCCGGATCGGCCCGGAATCCGGAATGGACAAAAATGGTGACCCGGGGCCCGGTCCGGAATGCAAAAAATCTGGGTCCGGGTCACCAATTCCGGTCCCGAGCCGGCCCATTTTTCCGGGTTGACCCGGTTCATGTACAACCCTACCCACATTATTGGTTCGACAATAGGGAAGGGGTCTCTAGGACCTCGCTTTAACCTTCTTGGATGACTTTGGAGGATAAAAGGTCCTTGCAATGAGATTCCCGCTTCTCTGCGGCCTTCAAGGCCCGAGCGGCCCTAAGAGCAGTTTCGGGATCCTCCCTGTTGAACAATGTCATCTCATGCCATGCAATATCATACCCGTCTTTGGGTTGATCAAAATACACTGCTTCAGATAGCTGCGATTCTCGAGGGTTTGACTGGGGACTTCCTCACCTAAAGGTTTCAATGGACCATATCCAGCCCGAATGGTGGCTCCTAGGAACCCATCTGCCTCTTGAAGTTTGATACTTCCCTCGAGGAGTTTCGACACTACACCGACCAAATGAGAGGGAACCTCGAATTCATTCTTGGCCTCGTTCTTAACGTTCGTGTTCCACTAAGGTACCTGACAAGGGCTGTGAGGAAAAGAATGTCGAAGCAGATTAAACATAATGCAAGTCATG
Organism: Sherardia arvensis; assembly: GCA_948330725.1. Taxonomy (NCBI): domain Eukaryota; kingdom Viridiplantae; phylum Streptophyta; class Magnoliopsida; order Gentianales; family Rubiaceae; genus Sherardia; species Sherardia arvensis. The sequence continues at coordinate 20,483,697 of OX415237.1, read as the reverse complement.
TAAATTATATGACCACGACCCAGGCCGTGGACCAGGTCGTCTTCCAGATTATGGATTATCGAAAAGAAGGATCCAAAAACCCGTCGACAAAATCGGACGCCCATAGCCACGCCCCCAAAAGGTGATTGATTGACAAAGACAATGAAGACTAGGAACCATTTTGTGATGACCATCATTCCTCGACAGACATGAAAGCTTGTCTAGATAAACAACTAGCAAAATTTATATTGGAGGTAGAATCGGCACAATCCCAGCGTAGAGCACTCAAATCAAGGATCCGCTGCAACTTCCAATCGATGGACCGGATGCTAGCCTCAACATGCAAACAAATCTGACCAGATGCCCCACTCGACAACCATCCCAACCAGAGACGAGTTCTCCTCTCAAGTGGCAGACCCAATCAGAAATAAATAGCTAACAAAATAAGGAAACATGCCCCGCATAGGCAGCCGACAAAGTCAAAAATGAAAACCTGACAACAGGACTTAGGGACACGGACGGGGGTAGCATATGCAATTCTCAGCCCAGATTCATTGACATTACGCACAATGCATCCCAAACGTTGTCCATAATGTCCGTCTTTCATAGCAGATTTGTTTCAAGGCCGACAGCTCCACCTAGACAACCAACCAAGTGCCGGTCCAAAAAAGGTCTTTCGCCCAAGCCTCCCATTCGGACTCGGACTTGGGGGGCTTGCTAGGGCCGCCTGGCATTTTACATTATTTTAATAACAAATGCAAAATAAGTTCTGATCCCCTGATATTAAATTACTAGGTCCGTTCCGAATGCAGCCCAACTAGACAGCCTAAGAGCATTTGCAACCTAAAAGCTCAAAAAAGGCTACATGCCCCGCTTTGTCATAAATTTCCAGTTTATTTTTTTTTTCAATTATAAACTCACAGTCATACATCCTGCCACATCATCGTATTATATACACATCATATTCTAAGCTTAATTTTTGAACTCCGATAATGCTTTTAAAAAAATGTTTTTAAAGAGTTACTATTTTAGAGTTATTTAATTCAATTGTGGCAAACTTATGAATTAATCTCACTATTTAAAAAATGTTAAGTCATTATAATCCTTATTTAAAATAAATTATTACTATCAACATAAATAGAATCACATAATTAATGATAATCATTATATTCTTGTTTTTTCAAAAATTTGTATAAAGTTCTATATATTTTATCAAATTTTTAAAATGATATAATACAATTATAACTCATAAACATTTAAATTTCCAAAACCAAACAAAGTTTAAATGATTTTAATACAATTACAATCATAAATACTAAATATTTAAATTTGTAACAAAAGTATAAATTATTTAAATACAATTATAATCACAAATAATTAAATATATAAATTTGTAACAAATCAAAGAAAGACCAATCAGAAACAATGTTACATGTGTGGCCACGTGTGCCCAGATAAAACAAATGGTTCCATTTAGTTCGTCCAACTCATAAAAATCATGGATTTCAAAAATGCAAACCAACCGTTTTTCTCTCCTGAATTTGAAAAAAAACTCAACTAATGTGGGTGAATATGGGTCTTTTTGGTCACCTGCTCATAAAACTCCCACTGAAAGTGCTCTAATTAGTGTGAGTTAGTTCACCTCCGTGGCTTTGTCTATCATAAAAGTGTGAATGAAAGAAAAAAGTGAGTATAAGTGTCATTCAAAAAATATATTGGAAACTCAAACATAAAAACAAAATCAAACTTTTCTCTGTCTAACTCTCATACTCTCCTTTCTCTCTAGAATTCAGAGCACACAAATCCCAAAACAGTACACAACCCCCCACTTTCTAGTCGTTTATGTCTGTTGCCACCGCAAACGGCTACAATAATGGCCATATAACGGTGGCGCCCATGGCGGCACCACCGCCGAACCGCGGTGTTCCTACCCAAAATAAGTCCTTTGATCAAGCTACAAATCGCCCCCACCCCTTTCCTCAACTCTTCCATCTAATCCAGAAATCACCCCATAACCCAATTTAGAGGTGAAATTGCTTGTATTATCACTAGATCTGAGACCGAAACCCTTGCAAACCACTACAGCAACGCCTTAATTGGCAAGTTTGCTCGAGGAAAACCATATATGGAGAAGCTGCACGACGCATTCAGATCAGCTGGATTCAAGGACAACTTCCAGATTGGATCAATCGACTTCCGCCATATCCTAATCAGATTTGAAGAATTGGATGCCAACCTGAGGTGCTGGATCAAAGGATACTGGAACTTTGGAGGCTCCCAGATGAAAGTGCTGAAATAGACTGTTGATTTCTACCCTGAGGCTGAATCTTCCATAGTTCCCGTATGGATTACTATCCCAAAGGTACCAATTTACTTCCACAACTGTGCTATGATTGAATCAATTGGGAATCAAGTAGGCACTTTCATCAAAATAGATGCAGCTACATCAGCCCTGACTAGGCCCTCTGCCATAAAGATCTGTGTAGAGATAGATTTAAGAAAAAAACTGCAAACCTATATTAGATTAGGCATATCTGATGGTGAAATAATCAGATATCCCATTGAATATGAGGAGGTACTAAGATATTGCTCACACTGTAGCATGTTAGGGCATGATGATGCCAACTGTATGTCACTGCACCCTGAAATGAGGCAACTGATCAGACCTAAAAGAGTTGAAGATGCTAAGGGAAAGAACACTGCTACCAGTGAGCTGCCAGCCAACAAAGAACCCTCAACTGCTGCTATGCCTCAACATATAGTGCTCATTGACTCTGAGGAAAGCTCCCAACCTGAGATATATGTCAATCCAGCTGGCTCCTCTAGCCTCACCCCCTCAACCAAAGACAAAGAAGCAGCTACACCATGGATCATCCAGAAAAGATCTCAACCAGCTAGTGAAAAACTCCACATCACCACTGCCACCCACCACTCAATCCCCAATAAAGAACTCATACCTCCAACCCTCACCACAGCCACCCCAGCACCCTCACCCCCCATAATCACTCCCTCACCATCTTGTAATGACCAGCAAAAATCATCCCACCTAGCCAATGATACTTCCCTCCTCAACTCAGTTACTGAATACCATGACACTAACAAGTTACTAGCCAAGGATGACATCAACATTGGCACTGGTAAGCACTCTACCTCAGATGATTTTAACTTTCTCCTAACCATCTGTCTCTCTCCCTTGGCAATACTAGAAACAGGTTCCTCCCTCTTGTAATGAGGAACCAAATTCTGAAAATGAACAGGTGTCAGAATCCTCTCAAAATGACAATCTTGTGGAGAATTCCCCCCCACTCTCTGTCACACTCAATCCACCCCCTCTCACACTCAAACCACCCCTACTCCCATCCCTTCACCACTCAACCAAGCCCCTCCTGAAAATACCATACCAGACCACTCCCTACCTCCCCTTGACAAAGCAAAAATATCTATCTTCTTCACACAAATGAAAAAGAAGTTTACCCCAAAAAAATATCAAAATACCCATTTCCAATGTGGTTTTTACCAGATCAAAAAGCTCTAAACCCTCCTCCCAATGATTAGCACAACAAAAAAAAACAGGCCACTTGTCTGGAATGTGAGAGGTAAATGATCAGAATAGTAGATTTAGTTAGAACTCACAAAATTGAACTCTTGTGCCTAATTGAATCTTGGCACAAGAACAACAATGTGAAAAATTCATGAAAAAACTGTATTTTGAAAAATACATAACAGCATTGAGTGGAAAGATATGGCTCATGTGTAATGAGTCTATCTAAGTAACTTTGGTCCAAGACCATCTTTAGTTTCTTGCATTTAACATTTTTAACAAGACTCTGAACTCCTCAATGGAGGGCATTTTTATTTATGCACTTAGATCGGTACCAGGTAGAACAAAACTGTGGGCTGCATTAGCTAATAGGAACTTGGATGACTCCTTTCTGATTGGAGATTTTAATACAATAAAATCCCCATCAGAATACAAAGGACCATCTCATCCAAGACCTAAAACCATGGCTGTTTTTAACCATTTCATTTCAACAAATGCAATGTTTGAAATCAATACAGTTGGTAATGTTTTTACATGGTCCAACAACTGGTTGCACTCCCCCACAACTGAGAAACTAGATAGAGGACTATGCTCTCAGAACTGGCTGGTGAAATTTCCATCTTCAGCAGTTCAAGTTCTTAGCAGAGACACATCTGATCATGCTCCATTACTGTTTCATATACAGTAATGTTGCATCATCCCCAAGACCATTCATATTTATCGATACATGGTTTAATAGGGAAGATTTCATATCTCTCATTGAAAATGACTGGAATCTCTCTCTAAACTCTAAGGGATGCTAGGTTATTATTTAAAACTACGTAGGCTGAAATTCACTCTTAAGAGTTGGAGTAAACTCATTTTTGGTGACATTGAAGCCAATGCAGTAAATGATGCAGAGTCCCTAAGAATACATGAAATTAAATTTGACAACAATAACTCAACCAGTGAGCTTACTGAACTCAAAAAATGTGGGGCCTTGCACCTTAGAGCACTTAAAGAAAAGAACAAATTCTGGAAATAGAAATCTAGAATTAAGTGGCTCAAGGATGGTGATGAAAATACCTCTTTTTTCCATCAATCAATGAAGGAAAAGAGAAGTATACTTAACATCACAAAAATTAAGAACACAAATAGTATCTGGTTAGAGGAGGCCTCAGATATTGAAACAGAAACTGTTCACTACTACACAGAACTATTATCTGAACCCCCCAACAATTTAAATGGTGATTTCTATCACCAATTGAACCAGATCCCTAAATTGATAACTCCAGCTGATAATGAGCTTCTGCTCAAACCAGTTACCTTAGAGGAATTCCACTCTAATGTTTTTCGCCTCAATAAAAACAGTAGTGCTGGCCCTGATGGCTACTCCTCAAAGTTCTTCACCAAAGCCTGGGATATCATTAAGCATGACCTCCTGAATGCTGTTCAGGATTTTATGATTGAATCTTAGATCCCTGTTGGCATTTCTGCGACATGGATTACATTGATCCCAAAAAAGATGTGATAATCTCATTTGATGACTTTAGGCCCACCAGCCTATCTAATTTCATCAACAAGATTTTCTCTAAATTACTAATGAAAAGATTAAGGCCACTAATCCTAAACTTATCTCCCCACCATAATCTGCCTTTGTTCAAGGAAAGGATATCTCAGACAATGTTATATACCTTAAAGAAATGGTCAGATTCCTAGACAGGTAGCGTAGTAATTCTAATTGCATTGTCAAATTAGATCTCAAAAAAGTTTTTGATAGAGTTAATCATGGTTTCCTAAACATCATTTTACCACAGTTTGGTCTGCATGGTAAAATAGTCTACTGCATCATGAAAAATTTGAGTCAAGCATATTTCTCCATCTTAGTTAATGGTAAACCTAGTGGCTTCTTCAAATCTACCAGGGGAATCAAACAGGGAGACCCCCTGTCCCCCTTCCTCTTCAACCTCTTTTCTGAGTCCTTCTCTAGAAGCATTTCCTATGTATAACATTGGTAAATAGAACATTTCAACATTCCTTCTGGCCCAACCCCCATTTCTCACCTCAGTTATGCTGATGATATCATCCTTTTCCTTAGAGCATCCAAAAAAATCACTCCAAGTACTGAAAGCATTTCTTGTCATTTTTGAGCAGACAATAGGCCAGAAAATCAATTTTCAAAAGAGTGATTTTTATCTTAGTAAAAATGCTATCGCCAGCAAACTCCAATTAGTTAAGGATATTCTTAGTATGAAACATGGTTATTTCCCATTTACATACTTAGGAGTCCCTATATACACTGGTAGAACATTAATACAATATTTCCAGCCCTTAGTGCAAAGAATTGAAAATAGACTTTCAAACAGGAAGAATAAATGGCTGTCACCAGGGGGAAAAATCACTCTTATTAAGTCACACATATTCTTCATTCCTCAACACATATGGTCAGTCATGAAACCACCTGTGAGTGTCATCAAAAAGATCCAGAAACTTCTCTATGTATTCTTCTGGGGAGAATCTGATCTCAAGCCCAAAAAGGTTTGGAAAATGGGAGGATCTATGTTATCCTTATGACCAAAATGGTATAGGACTGAGATCAATACATACTATTGTTAAGACCTGTTCATTGAAGCTATGGTGGAAGTTTCAACAAGGTGAAACACTTTGGTCACAATTCCTATGGTCCCTACCTAATTCTTACAGATCCTCTCCTAACTGGAGGAGAATCATAGATATGTCCCCTATTGCTGAAGCTTTGACAACTGTTATACATGGTAGAGGTGATTGTAATTTCTGGAGCTCCAACTGGACATGATTTGGATCCTTGTCTAGTCTGTTTGATCCTGATCTTACACTCATTCCTCTCTCTACTACAGTTAGGGAATATATACTTGATAAGAGAAACTTTCTGACTTCAGTCCAGTCCTATTTTACTGATGATCTACTTGAGTTTTTACAAGAAGCTCAATTGAATGAGGACAAATTGGATAGGCTCATGCGGAAGCCCAATCCCAAAGGCCAATTTACATTCAAATATGGTTATGAGGCACTACAAAATGCAAGAGGTACTTCTGTCTTATAAATTTCTATGGAACCCTAGGGTTCAAAAAAAGATTAGCATTTTTATGTGGAAAATGGTCAATGCTTTTCTTCCATTCCCAGAAGTACTCATGAAAATGTGTTTCTGTATGCCCTCAAAATGTCCCTTTTGCAACAATAATGATTTTATGGAACACTGCCTTAATGACTGCTATTTAGTAAAATCATTATGGTCCTACTTTCAATATATGGTTGGTATAGCAGATATCCATTTTGACACAATATGGGATAGACTGTCCTACTATTTGTCTCACCTTGGCAAATCCAAACAGCACCACAATCTTTTCTTGATAGTTCCATCTGTTATATGCTGGACTTTATGGAAAAACGGAAACTCCATGATCTTTGATAACATCTCATCCACTCCTCAGCTTCTAATTAAGAATGTCAGAGAGGAAATATTCCATACTTTCACTGCCAGGTCATTTTCCTCCTCTAACCTCTTTGGCATTGATCTATCTGGTCTTGGATTCCTACCTCTCCATTCCAGACCCCCTCAGCCTAAAATCCAAGCCATTGCATGGTCCCATTCTATTGGTCACCTTAAAATGAATGTGGATGCCTCATGGCACCGCAATATGATGGTTGGACTGGGATTGATCATTACGAACTCCTCTGGAAATGTCATACTTATTGGGGGCTACTATGTTACTGCCTCTTCTCCAATACATGTTGAACTTTTAGCACCGCAGAAAGGAATTACAGTTGCAGCAGAACATAACTTGCACTGCACTTATGAATCTGATTGCCTTACTGCAATCAAAGCCATTCAAAATCCAATGTAGAGCCCCTGGAAGTTATTTCAATTGGCTCATCGAATTGTTCCATGAGGCGAGTCAATTTCAAGGACAACTGAGATGTGTTGATAGTAGATTAGCTAGTGTAATGAGACATAGATCTCCTAGCCATTTTGAAGCATCCTCATGCTTTGGGACTGTGTTCCCAGTTTTCTGACATGCATGTAATGAACACACCCCAGGGAGGTCAAATAAAATGGGGCATGCTATACGCAGTCCGTATTTTGCTTATTTTGCAGTCCAAAATAAAAATACGTCTTCGATATATATGATATGGTCAATAATTATGTATATCAGACATATGCATCATATATACTATTTCTATTGCAAACACTTGCAAATCAGTTATATATTAGAATCATTGTATATATGATTATTTAAAAAAAATACGGACTGCAAATAAGCAAAATACGGACTGCGTATAGAAGGCATGAATCTCCCCCACTCTAGGATGGTTTAAATTGAAAAATAAATTTTAAAAAATGAGTACAAGTGTCAATGTAGCTACTTGCTGTATGAACAAAATTAGAATCCTATGTAGGACAAGAGCATCCAAAGATAGAAGAACACATGATTTTATTTGATTACAGAAAAGAGCATCATCCATGTGATGAGGAAGCCCTTCTCTGCCTACCTTTCAAACCAAACATTTACACTGACCCTCTCAAGCTAAAGCCTAAGCCTCACTCTCTCAGACATTTTCATGATCTCTGAATAAATCTCATCCCCTCCCAGCTCTGCACCTGTTGCCCCGGCTGCGATGCGCAAAACATCTTCAATCAACACCACGTTCCCCATGATATCGACGTGGGCCCCACTCTCAATTCCCCGTCCCTCGAGCAGGCTGGCCGGAGCCTTGTGCCAAAACTCCCTAACAAATGTAGCAATGCCTGATGGATTAAACCTCGTTTTCCCTCTCCAACCTTTAGCACACATGAAACCAGCGCTTAAAACAGGCACTGTTTCATCACCATCCACAAAGTACACTCCTCTCTTCAAGCAGCTGTTGCTGCCTCCATCTGCCGATGCATCGATTTGGAAAGGAATGGTCCTGCATTTGTCTCGCGTTGACTGCCTGTAAACATACGATCTTTCTGTTGGGAGTCCAGCACCGTATAGACAGTAAATCTCCATATCAGGAGCATTTGGTAACCTGAAAAATGGTTTTAAAATAAAAGAACCAATTAATTGACCTTCGTTCAAAACTTCAAATCAAAATGATAGTACAGGTAGATGAGACATTGCTTACTTTGTTTCGAGAGGATTTGACCAGAATTTATAATGATCATACTTGGGATCATCCAAAGTATCAGCAATGCCATGAGAAAATTGAGCTTCAGCTCGGCGCATCATTTTTGGAGCCACGAGCCGGAGGAGTTCCAATAGAGTGTCAGCTGTATAGGCTTTGTTTTCAACAACCTTGCTAAGACCTTCCTGGCTCATCTCATCATACTCGGTCCATACAGTTCCACAGGATAAGCTTGCGGTGTCATATGAGCCTCCCTGATTATTAATGTAAGAGTTGTGCAGACTTATGAAATCAAACAAATAAACCAAATGTAGTCTAGACTTACATATACCTTGGGGACAAGTGAAGAAAGCTGGGAAGAAGGTACTTGAGATGCTTCCTTTCCAAAAGATATGATCCTGCCGTACCTACTCATCCAGTTTAACCGAGAAACAGATTGATCAGCGCTATCGTCCCCTTCTTTGCCCCTCATTTGCCTCTCCTTGAACGGTTCGCATACATGGCCTTGTTCAGGAGACGAGTCTAAGCCTCCCCAAATAGTCTCCCCTCCTTTAGGTACGAGAGAAACCACAGAATCCCATGTTCTACAAACCCTCATAGCATGTTCTAAGGTCTTCAAACCATACTTCTTTGAATCCAAGAGACCAGGAACCATTGCCCTGATAAAAGCGACATCTTTGCTCTCAGAAGAGAGTAAATTGCCAACAGCTTTGGGAACACCAAGAAATGCAGGACCTATGTTCATTATGGCTTTGATATGCTTATTGCACCAGTCCGAACCACCCCCTCCTCCCATAGGTGGTGGAGCTTCAACCCATTTCATGAAATGCAAAAAATATATACCCCCCATGGAATGAGGTACAACAACCACCTTCCTTCGCCCGTTACTCAAGTACATAAACTCTATTTTGCTCTTTAATCTACTCAACGACTGGTCTCTTACCTGCAAACCATCAATCAAAAATCAACCGAAAATAAAATTGAAGAGAACAACAATCTATACCTCTGTGTTCTGAAAAGAGAGCCTCCAATCGTAAGCAGCCATGTACATGTTCTTGCCCTCGTACCCAATCTTAGCCAAATTCTTGATCAGAATTGCCCAAACAAAATATCCCGGAGCGAAATAATCAGCAGCAACGAATCCCGGAACAGCCCGGACTCGAATATCCTCAGGATCAAGCCCTGTTTCATTGTCCAAAGAAAGATGCTCCAACCAACACAGAGGCCTAATGAATTTCAAGGAAATGTCACAACACACACACACACATATGTACTGCATAATTTCTTCTTGTTATAAAGAAATCTCACGAAAACAACAAACCAAACCTTGTAATAATATTAGTAAAGCTGCCTCCCCAAAGCCTTTGTCTGAACAAGCCATCTGAACATGGCTTGCCTTCCCAAAGCTCTAGCCCGCCGGTGACCATTCCGGGCACCAGAACAACCGGATGCAGCGCTGTCAAGCCCTCCCTCTTCAACCGGACACCGGGAGATTCCGGCTGCTGGATTCCGGGAAATTCCGCCGGCAAAAAGTTGGTCAAGAATAGAAGAAGCCACCAGAGAGTACAAATGTAGCCAATTGTTCGACAGCAGTTATCTACACACCTCCAGTCTTTCGGCTGCCTGTCAGACTTGGATTTCTCTGTCTCCTCCTTTGGCGGCGAGTTCTTTCTGGAAGACCATATCGCCGGCTCAACTACGCAGTGCTTTCTGAACCAGAGAATAGCCGCCATTGCAAACCGGAAGTTGATGCCTGCCTCAGTTGCATCCCATGGATCGGACTATGTATGCTAGTAGTTAGTAGTTGAGAGAGCGTAGGCGCTTACACGTGTTGGGTGGCTGCTACTAAGAAACAACACATAACATAACCGCAGGCAGGATAAGCAAAACAGCTGCAGGACATGAAACCACTGATTTCTCACCACCGGGACACTTGACACTTGTCTCCCTCTGACTTTGCATGCAAAACTCCGCCTTTTAATTTACACTTCCCCTCCCTCACGTGCCGGAATTCCAATACTTTTCTCCGTCTCTCCTTGCACACATTCGAATAGAAAAATGAATAATTTTGTGAACACAAAAATGATGACGCAAGGAAATGGTGAAAAGAGAACAAACAAACGGGAAAATGGAAATATGGGCTGGGTTTGGCTCTGTACTTTGGGACCAGGTATGGAGGTTTCTGAGAGTGTGAAAGGTGCTACTTGTGTTCACTGTTCAGAGGGAGTGATACTAATAATAATAGTACTAAGATCGGATTTTTGTCTGATATTAAGCTACACAATCAGAATCCAAAGACTTCAATCACCGGAAAACCAAATAGATGAAAGAAAATAGAAGAAAAACCAGCACGCACTACAAAAAATACACAATCCCAAGAATTGGCGGCCCGTTCAAAAGGGTCAACTCAACATATTAGGACAGGAAAGAGTGATGAGGAATTACATGTGCATAATGGTTTAAGCATGACGAACACAGGGGAGAAATTGGGATTTAGCAGCAAATTTTATCTACGCAGAAAATGATATGATGGATTTTGGGCACGGTTTTTAAGGAGGTATATATCAGAAACAACAGAGTGATCATTTTCGGAGCAAAACAGCCAAAGTTTTAGGGGACTGAATGGTTGAGGGTGTGGGTGCTCTGTCAAAGACAGAGAGAACATGCAGCAGTGAATATGCATATCACAGTTCTTCATTTATTTTACTACTTTTATGCGGTTTGATTTCAGAGTAATTGATGATGGAGTTATTGCTTCAGAATCTTCGTCAATACAAGTCACTACCCACCAAATTACTGGGAGACTTTTTTTATGAGACGAGAGCATCTAGTGTTACTACTAATCATCTCTATAAAATGAGATGTATATTGGCACGTGATTCCTTTTGTTGGAAATATTGTAACGTCTCTACTATAATCTCCGCCATGTATACTTCTGTTTCCTTAAACCAATTTTTATTTGATTATGAGTTCTTCTAGATAGATAGACAGACTACTTGTCAACCATTGAGCTTTTATTGGCTACCAATTTTATGCGTTTGTTGCAGGAACTGGAACTAAGGCATGATCATGAAGACAGACTAGTGTGGAGTCTTTCTGCACTTGGAAATTTCACAGTAAAGTCAGCATATCAGAAACTCAGGCAATCAGGAAATGATCATACAATCACAAAGGTATGGTTACACAAAATCCCTACTAAACAGTGTATCTTTACTTGGAGACTATACAATAAGTTGCTCCCTTTCTCTGATATAATGACAAAGTTTGGGTTTCACCAGCCATCAAAGTGCCCTAATTGTCCATCCCTGGATACTATCAACCACTGCTTTAATGAATTCCCCAAAAATATGTTGCTCTTATCCTACTTCCATAACACGTTTGCTATGCCAGTGCCACATTTTATATCATTTAAGCATAGACTTGCTTTTTATATTAATTATAGAGGAGCTACTAAAACTATTACTAGAGTTGCAGTTAACACTTTTGTTATGGCTCTCTGGTACATTTGGTTGTCCAGGAACAACTACCTCTATAATAATATTACTCATGATACACCTCTCTTTTTTCATAACATTGTCAAACAGGTCAACATGGTATTTAGAGCTATTCCACTAGTTGGAAATGCTATAAAATACCAGCAATTGATTGGCATTGGATTAATCCCCTGTCTTAAGAGGAAAAGACCAAAACCTGTTATCATTGTTAAATGGATCCATCCAGTAATAAGTTTTAAAATTAATGTTGATGCATTATACCTGTCTACTGGAAATGTTGGATTGGGTGTTATAGTGAGGAATTGCAATGGATCTGTCTTCAATATGACCATGAAATTTTTAACTGCCTCTTCACCCTTACATGCAGAGTTACTTGTTATTCAGCTTGGTCTATCTATTGGCACCACTCTAAATGCTCCATTTGTTTTAGAATCTGATAGTATGGTTGCAATAAATGGGATAATTTCACCATCTGCTGTTAACTGGAATGTTTTCAGTCTGTGTCATACCTTGAATATAATGAATATGGCAAATTGTATAAAGCATGTCTTTAGAGAAGGTAATAGAGCTGCAGATTGTTTGGCAAAACACAGCTCAAAAACCAAACTTCTCTGGAAATATTCTTTTAAATGATGCACCCATATTACTGAGAGGTTTGATTGCTCTTGATAGTTTAAATATGCCAAGTCTGAGAATTGCCCAGGCAGATACTACTTTGCTCTATGTCTTTTCCTTTCAGGAACAAGGCCTAGAAAGACTCCCATGAGTGCTCTCTAGGTAGGAGGGATTACAGGAACATACAAGTACTTGCTGCACCAGGAATACTGGCTAATTTAGGGCTCAACAGCCTCACTGTTTTGATGATTCTCCAGATGAAAATATACTCAACTGACTCAGCAGAACTCCTTTTTTTGGCTCATCTTGTTAAGTCTTATCTGGTTTTTTTGAGGTAGTTTCTGTTGGTAGATGCAGTGGTAGATCATAGGCTTGGTTGGCGAAATTGTGCTTCGTTTAACGATCACTAAAGTGCTCGCCAGGTTATTGTGATTCCATTGTATTTCAAACTACAGACATACCTGTGTACATGGATAGGTAGTTAGTTAGCCTATTCTATATTTTTTGTCACAGCCATGGTGAATATCTCACATGGTGTGTAAAAACTTGGCTTTTATGCCCTTATGAAGTCTGGGGAAACTTTTATAAATTCCCCCCACCCGATGGTGGTTTAAATTTTTTTTTAAAAAAGAGTTCTTCCAGATAGTACCAAGGCCAATCATGAGTTTTTCTTAGAAATGTTCATTTCATTCTCATTTGGAAATTGTTGGGCTAACTCCCATTCTAATGCACTAAAAACATGAATAAGTCCCAAATTGAACTACACATTTTACTATTTGTCACTATTTATTTTTAAACTTTAACAATATATTTAAATAAATATATGAACGTTGATATTATCATATGTGATATCACTAGATTCATCATAATATATAATATTCAAATATCAACTTTTAAACATACTGGTCAATACATGTAATTATGTAAATAAAAATATTTATAGTCACCGCTTATTTTAACGTGTAAAAATGATTTTGTACTATTTAGTCTGACACAATCACTTATCATAACAAAATAATGAGATTGTATCTCACACAATTGGCACAAAAGATAAGTACGTTAAAAATCAAGTTCAAAATAATTAACTTAAAATCAATATCGCCTAATGAGTAAAGGGTCAAATTATCCTCACGTTATATCTATAAATTTTTTAAAATGCAAAACTATCCAAGTGGATGTGACTATGTTAGTATTATTTACGATTCATCAATCCTAAGATAAAAGTACTAAAATATATGATTGAGCAAATCCAATTTTACTTATAACTATTCCGGTAGTTTATGTGTCAATGAGTGGGATCATAAATGTTCTAAAACTAGATGAATTAGATAAAAAGTCTTGAAAGATCTTACCTGAATGGAGTCGCAATGAGATCATAAAAGCTCTAAAAAGATGAACAACTAAAATCTCTATTCCTCTATGTCAATAAGATTAAAAAAAAGATGAATCGATAAATCCTAGAGACCAATACTCAAAAGTATTGAATTATCCGACAAGTATATCATCTATGATTCAAATTATTAATAAAATATAGACAATTTAACCGAAGTCTACAAGTGTATTCCTTGATCTAAATACAGAATCGCCGATAGTAAGTTGTCACAACTATTACACCTTGGATTTCTCCAATGCTGTATATAGAGAATAGACCATAAGCCAAATGGTTTTCCATCTCCAGCTATACCAGATCAAAAGGGCATAGGCATAGATACTCTAAAACCAGTTAAGATAATTTTGTAAAAGTCCCAATCAAAACTCACATAATTTAAAGAATTTAGTGCAAAAAGTAACTATGTAAAAAAAAAAAACATACCCAAATTCAGTAAAACAACTAAACTAGGCTGAATTAATATGTCGGCGGCAATAGTGGTGGCAATGCGTGGTTAGAAACTCTAGTGTGTGCCCATCACGTGGAATCATCCATGTCCTTACCAAACACCTGCGGATGTGACGGCGTGAATAATTCACTCTCCATCTAGGGGCCCAACTGTATCTTACGAGTTACAGTTTTGAAAAATTGGATTCGAGACCTAACAACAAAATGATCCAATCCCTCAAACATAGCCAATAATCAGGCGATCTGTAAGGGGTAAGTATTACACCGGTGAAGACGCATGAGAAAATGGTGGAGAAAATAATTGCTGGTTGCGAATCTCAAACAAATCAAGAAAAATTGATGGCATTGTCTCATCACAAATGAATTATGGACACTCGACTTTGCCTCATTTATGTTTTCGATGTTGTCGATGTGGTCAAATTTCTGTAAACTCTAATCAGGCAGATAACAGGTCGTAGGGTTTCGATGAAGATTCAAGAAGTATGGATCTAGGTTGCAGGGAGAAAGAGTAGGGTATGGGGACTAAGATTAGGGAGGCGAAGGGGAGGGGATCGGTTCGGTGGAAAGAGTAGACGACCACCTCTTTAGTAAATATGGGTTTTTCAAATTATAGAGAAAAGGTACTGTAGAAGACGAGACCTAGATTGAGTTGTAGAATGATTAAATCTATAAAACTTGTAACCTCTAATGTACCTATCTTGTTAATAATGGTTAAGATATTTTTTTTGTAAGAGCAAATATGCACAAACCAACAACATTTAGATGAAATTTAAAAACATTTATTTCGACACTAATTATGATCCACATTTCCTTAAAAATATCATAATGCAACATTTCAATTAATAATAAACCATATAACATTTTAACAAGATAAAATCATAGCTAACAATATATCACTCACCGTCTTGTTATATTGCAATCATTCAAATATCAAGGTACATAGGCCTGATCATCCTCATTAACTCCTCTAAAACTATAATTTTGGTAGGGGCCTCATCTGCCCCAACAGCTCCATCTGAAGTGCCCCGCACTGTCGAGAATCTGCTCGAAAGATGGCCATCTCATTCTCAGCAGTGGGATGATGAACGTCTCGAGCTAAAGCTAATCTCTCGTACTCATCCTCGCACAGTTCGGAGATCATCTCCCACCGGGCGTGCCAACTTGATGCTACCTGCCTGGTGGCCCGAAGAGATCCTTTCCGACTCCCTCCTACTTGTGCCTGCAAGACAACGCCTCGGGAGTACCCGAGGGTAGAACTTTCGGCGTGATGATGAAAGATAGGGCTTGGATAGAAAAGGGAATTGACTTAGTAGAATCAATAGAGTATAGTTATCTGGAATAGTGCCATGAGGCACTATATATAATGCTCCCTCCATGCCTCCAGATGGTCCATCCCTGTGGTCCGTCCCTAGATCCGTCCATAGTAGCTGACGTCATTATGAGCCTGGGCCCAATTACCATTTAGGAGGATTGGGCCTAGGCCGGGTATCACCAAAAGAGACAATCAGCATGTGTATATAGACATATAGCACTAACAAAATTGACTCCACCATTTCTTATGATCATCCCAATCCCAGTATCTTGATCAACAGTTTTCCATGCTGCATCAACATTTACTTTAAACCCAATGGGAGGGCAGGACCAAACTATTTTAGATATAATTTGCCTTAGGAGGTTTCAACCATGCAGGGAAATAGCCATTGGAGGCAAGGTCAATATCACAAGCCCTGTGTATATAGAAAGGATTTGCTGCAAATGAATCAAAATTCATGCTCTTTATCTCATGTAACATTTTAGAATGGCAGGGAGCAATATTTTCACACACAAATATTTTTTCTTTCCTTTCATAAAATCCAACATGAGAAAAGAGTTATGTTTTGAATGAGGATAGATTGAATAGCAGTGATTCCATACCTAGTAAGATAGTAGGAGATTCTTGCCCAAATAGTAAGAAAATTAGGGGGTTTAATTCCAATGAAATTGTTTACACCCTTCCACATGAGAGAGGCCAAATGACAGCTATTGAAAAAATGGTCTAAAGTGTCTAAACTGTTGCGGAAGCAACATTTTGACACCACATTAAAATCATAATAAATGAGCACATTGTCAAATGGTAGAAGTGATTCATTGTTTTCCATATAAAAACATATTCTTTTTTGGGGACTGTAGTGTCCAAAACTTAGTGAGAGACACATAGGTAACTCTTTTTGGTCTGAGTTGGTTGTAAGTATATTTAAAAGTGAAAGCTCCAGTAAGCTCAGGCTTCCAGATGAGCTTATCATCCCCGTGATTTTTAATTATAGCCTCCTTGAAGTGTGAGTCTACCTAAATCTGATCGATTATTTGACTTAGATCGGTTTATCTATTACTGTGTACGGGACATTATAATGTCGCATATGCGGAATTTAAAATAACGCAGCAATTGATAACGCAGTTTGGTTTACAACCTACTCTGCGAGGCAGCTTCTGCCCAACTTGAAGAATTTCACTAGAAAGCCCAGTTACAGTACAAAATCCCTTTGCTACTTAACTCTATATCTAGCGTGAGTCAAGGCTGCACTTCTTCAAGCTGTCCCAAACACAAGCTCCTTCTATGTTGATCTCCCGATCTCTTTGTCGTTGTCGTTTGTCGATCTCCTTGAGTGAACCTCAACCACGGCTCTAACTTCTGCTCGATTCTTCTGTAGCAAAAACCTCAAACTCCCAGTTTATGCTTTATGCGTTGAAACTCCTGAATCGATGCTGAATATAGCCACGAGGCTCTGTATTTATAGAGCATTGAATCCCATGATCAATCAGATTCATCACTCTTCTTTTCCCTGTTTGAATTGTGATTTCTATATTTGCTATTCTATTACATAAGGGAAAAGAATGTTCTAATCTAGGTCTAATTAGGAATAAACCATATTAATTCGGTTTTATTCCAAATATGTTTTAATCTTACCAAATAAAACACAAAATAGAATCTAGATTGGATTCGGCTGAATGTCATCTTTCCATGTTTGCTCGATCAGCCATAATTATTTTTGGACTTCCTTGTTTGTTGTTTTTCTGAATCTGCGTCTTCTTGACATTACTTCATGTCGAAGTTCCTGAAAAACTTGGCGCCTGACATGAATTCATGTCAAAGTCTTCACCGTTCATAAAAATTGCCAACTCAATAATTCTTGACTTTACAATCTCCCCCTTTGGCATTTTTGTGAACCCAACACTTCTTGACTTTTAAACATCTCCTCATAGCACAAGTGTTGTTGTAACTCCCCTTGAATCCTTGAACAGCTTGTAGATCATCAAAAGTTACAGGTCACGCAGAGGACAGTCGAATGTCCAGAACATCAGAAAAACATATTACATGGAAATAAACTAAAAAGTTTAAGAAGTCCAAGAATATCAAACTACTCTCCCCCTGGGGTCATTAAAATGCCAAAGTCACCTTGCTTGTCTTCATGTAGCTGGTGCAGTACTCATCAGGTGCTTGCAATCCCCTTCACTTCTTGAGAGTAGCAATCTCTTCATCAGTCTCAGTATCTTCACTTGATCCATCAGTTCCTTCACTTGATTCTGAACTGGATCCTGTAGAGCTTGACTCCTTCTCAGCAGAAGAGTCCTCATTATCATCTTCACTGGACTGTGATCTCTCCTTCTCAGCTGAAGCATTCTGTCCTTCAGCATCAGTAACAGCAGCATTAGCAAGGGTTTCAGCCAGAGGACCCCTTTCTTGCTCAATCTTCTGCATCTCAGATGTAATCTCCTCCATCTGTGCTGCTAATACTTCATATCTTGAGTTCAAAAACTCCAGTCTTGCCTCATTCCTTTGCATCTCAGTCTGATTAGTCTCATCTACTGGTGGAATGTAGGGCAAATCAATTATTCTCCCCCTATTTGTCACCTTCTGGGTAGGCTTGTACTGCTTGATAGTTACAATCTTGTCAGTTTCCAGTGCAAGCTCAGAGAATATTTTGGTAATGAGGCCTCGGTTGATCAACCTCTCATTCCTGACACAGTTGGCACACTTAGCAATGTGCTGAAACATTACAGCTCCTAGGTTGATGTTAGTTCTGGTCCCCAGTGCATACAGAAAGTGCCCTAGATCTTTTGTGACCTCTGAGATGTCTGATGTAGGCATCCAAATATGTATTCCCATCTTGAATAGATAGAAATATCTCAGAGTCAACTTTGAGGCTGGCACATACTTAGCATTCCACTCCATCACTCCTTGGTTAGTGATCTCAGCAGCATCATTATTGATGGAGAATGCAAAATCCAGAGGGTAAGCAGCATCATCATCTTTAACAGGCAAACCTAGTATTTCTCTAATTTTTCTAGGAGAGAATTCTAGAGTTTGTCCCCTAAGTTGGATCTTATGAAAGTACTGGGATTCTGGCTCATCTATCCCATCATGCATGGCCTCATAAAATTCATATACTAGGTTTTCATTGTATGCAATATAACCTCTCACAGTACTAGCACAGCCTAAGTAATTGAGGAATTCAGAAAAACCTGTACTGATGAAGCTTTGTTCCTCAAATTCAACTTCTGGCCAAATCTTTCTCTCTCTGATTTGCTTGGCTGGCTTCTTTCTCCTTGCAGCATTTGTTCTCCTCTTCTTTGCATTAGCTCGAGAAGACTCTCCATCTTCCTCATCCACTGAAGTTGCAGCTCCATCATCTTCTGGATCACTGGACATTAAAATGTTGCTGTCAGTAGCAACTTTTTCTTTCTGGGCAGAACCTTCAGTCTTCTTGGAAGCTCTCCTTTTTCTCTTCTTAGATTTTAAGAACTGGGAGAGTGTCACATCATCACTGGAACTGTGATTAAGTTCACCAGTGGGATCAGGTTGAGCAGTTGGTGGCTCCACTTCTTGTTGAGCTTTGTGCCTTGCTGCAGAGGTGAATATGTTGCTTCCAGACTTCATAGCAACAGTTGAATATGACCTCTTCTTGGCCATCATTTTCTTCTTCATCTTCTTGGGGGTATTCACAGTCTCTTCCCCATCATTCATCTTCGAGCCAGAAGACATTAGATTGTCTTGTTGATCCTGTTCATCTTCAGGTTGAGTTGATATCTTGGACAGTTGAATGTCAGGATCAGCATGTTCATCAATTCTTTCTTCAAATGGTCTTGGCTCATCAGATGCAACAAGACTCAGATTCTCGGCCATAGCAGCAATGTCAGCAAGCACATCCAATGGCTCATTCATTCTGACAAGTTCTTCAATCACAGGTTCAGTAGGCCTTAGCTGCTCTATCAAACCACTCAGATTGAGGTTTGATGAGAAAACCCTGTTTTCTTCCTTCTCTGCATCAACAGTCTGTTCTTGGGCATGAACAGTATCATCATTCTTGATTCTGAGAACCTTCATTCTTCTCCATTATTGGCTCAGCATCATTGTTCTTCTCAGCATCATCCTCCTGCTTCTCAAACTCTTCAATCGCATCCACAAATTCTTCTTCTTGAACATCAGCACCAATTTGTGCGGCTGAAATCTCCACATTGACCTTTGCAAACCCTCATCAGCAACTTGAGAAATTGGGACTTCTGGAACCATATTATCGACATGCATGGCTTGATCTTCAACTTCTCTAGGATCTGGCATGTGTTGCCCTGATGCTGCTTGAAGCATCATCTCATATGCTTCTGATGGTGTTGCTTTCCTTAAAGTCCTCTTTATCCTCATGATTGTAGTGCGAGATTGATGCTACTCACAATCAGAAATCCAAAATCACAAGTGAAACTGTGATTTGATTGACCGGATAATGGAGATTTATAGAGAGGATTTGATGGAGATTGAATCTGTTCTTGGAATGGATTTGGATAATTTGTTGCTCCACATTCGAATTCCCTTTTTATTTGCCGAAAAAGGTAACCACTCCCAAGATGCCATTTATGGCTCATCTAACGGTCAGAAAACCGTCACTTTTGGCCCAGCTCGGCCCAAGCCCAAAATCTTCTTCCTCCAGCATGGATCACAGAGACATTAGAATGTCTGTGTGTTCTTCAACTCTTCAGCTTGGTTGTATAAACAGTCGAATGTTTATACTTCCTTCAACTTCTCAGCTCAGCTCTTCTCAGCAGTATAGTAACAAGCTAACTACTCCTAACTATGCTAGCTAATATTTTTGTATTTTTTCTTTTTCTAATTTTTCTTTTGTTTTTCTAGAAAAATAATTACAAAAAGCGGTAAACCTACACTACTTTTAAATACAAAAATTAATACCTCACATCCAGCCAACACCTAAGTGTTGCTCAGCCTCTTCACCATAATTGTGGTTGGTGAAATTTTCATCCTTCTGTTGAAGCATAGAGTAGTCATCCAATGTAGAAACAAATCCAGATAGTCCAGCTAACTCCTTATAGTTTATTGGATTCAGTTGTCGAAGTTGCATTCGATGTGTCCTTTGTATCTCAACTTCATCTATTAATGGATCATGCATAGAGTCTGATTGACCTCCTTGAGGTATCATAGTCAGGGAATCATCTGAATTAAACTTATTTTCAGATGCATCATGTTGATCGGAAGACATTAAAATGTCTGGAGCATTATATTCATTCCCTTCATCAGTATCTTCATCATCCTTCTTTTGATCAGAACTCTCTGATTCTATACTTGTACTCATGCATATTATATCAACCTCCAGCACATAACAATTATTTGAGGTTCTTGATCCAGTGAAAATTCCATCAACATGCCTCACAGTGCATTGATGGTCATCAAACTCTACTAGCATATTGTTGTCACACAATTGACTATCACTAAGTAGATTTGCTTTCAAGTCCTCCACTAGAAACACATTTTTAAAAACGGGAAAGCCTTCAATTTGGAGATCTCCTCTTCCAATGATCTTGCTAATTTTTCCATTACCAAATTTTACAGAACCAGAGGAGCAAGGCTTTATGTGTTGTAGTAAATCTGGAGATCCAGTCATGTGTCTTGAGCAAGCACTGTCAAAATACCAGAAGTCTTGATATTCAAGGTGTTTATCTTCAAAACTTGAGAACCAAATTTCACGAGCTTCTGCTTTGTCCCGAATAATCTGAAAACATCTGTTCTTGGAGTGTCCTATCTTTTTACAGTAGCTACACTTTCGGGTTCTTTTCTGAATTGATTTGATCTCAAACTCCTCTTCGACAGGTTGATCTTCATACTTCATTGAACTTGGATGATCAGAAAGATATTGATTGTACCCAACTCCATGTCTGGTAGTTTGTCCTATGATGAGAGTTTCTTCCAATGTGTCTTTCCCAATGTTTAGCCTGTATAAAGTGTTTTCTGCTTTCTCTACTCTTTCAGTGCTATCCTTTATTAGTTTCAGCAATTCTTCATTCTCTCTTTTCAGTTGCTGATTTTCTCTGATTAAACACTCATTTTCTTCTTTCAGTTCTATGCAGAGCTCTCTGAATTTCTCAATAGTCCCAATATACATCTCTTCTAGAGTAATTTCTTCACCATCAAATAAATCTTCAGAGTTGATGAAATCTTCAGTATCAGATTGTAGAGATTCATGTATATTGCTGGAATCTTCATTATCGGAATGGACATTTGAATGTCTTGTTAATATCTGAGAAACTATAGCTCCAAATGCCACATGATTGCTGGTAAGATCTTCAGTATCTTCATCATCACTCCAGCTTGAGATCATAGCTTTGTCACTCCTTTTAGCACTGGGACAAACATTTTGAAAGTGACCTATTCCTTCACAATTTCTGCACCTTATTTTGTCATCTTTGTTTCCACTTCTGAGATCTTGTGGTTGCATATTTGTTTGCTCATTCCTTCCAAAATTTCTATTTTCTTGAGCTCTTGGTTTCCAGGAGTTAGGTCTGTCTTGAGAGTTTCTGTTGTTGATTCTGTTCAAAATTCTGGAGAAATTCTTGGACAATAAAGCTATTTCTTCACTGTAAACATCATCACTTTGACACTCATCTTCAATGTTTGCAGTGGTCTGAAAAGCTAGATTCTTCTTGAGCTTTTTGTCTGAATCTTGGTGATATTCTATCTCAAAAGCTTGTAATGTCCCAACCAATTCATTCAGAGTCATTGTTGACAGGTCTCTTGCCTCCTTGATAGCTTCAACCTTGTTTCCAAATTTGTTCTTTGGTAGACACCTGAGAAATTTCATGATCAGCTTCGGTTGTTTGTGTTTCTTGCCAAGAGCAACCATTTTATTCATTAAATCTCTGAATCGGCTATTAAACTGGGTAATGGTTTCATCATCATTCATCATCAAAAGTTCATATTGTCCAGTTAGCACACTTAGTTTGCTCTCTCTAGCCTTTGCATCTTCTTCATGTACTGATTCTAATATATCCCATGCTTCCTTGGCTGTAGTGTTAGAGATGAATTTAAACTGTTCTGAATCAACCGCAGTGAAGATTGCATTCAAAGCTTTGGAGTTTGCTTGACATGCTTTTAGTTCTGCAGGAGTATATGAAAGTTTAGGCTTCAGTACTGTTTTAGCTCCTTCTGTTTCATTCTCAGGTACAACCGGTGGAGAATAACTTGTCATCACTGCATCCCAAGCATAATCATCAACAGCATCAATGAATACTCTCATCCTTGTCTTCCAAAATGCATAATTTGCCTCTCCTTCAAGCAAGGGTGGCTTAGTGGTAGATCCTCCTTCTCTGCTCGCCATAGGTAGAACTCTGTCCGGATCTGCTCTCCTTGCAATCAAGGGCTGTTTAAGCACCAGCTCTGATACCAATTGAAGTGTGAATCTACCTAAATCTGATCGATTATTTGACTTAGATCAGTTTATCTATTACTGTGTACGGGACATTATAATGTCGAATATGCGGAATTTAAAATAACACAGCAATTGATAACGCAGTTTGGTTTACAACCTACTCTGCGAGGCAGCTTCTGCCCAACTTGAAGAATTTCACTAGAAAGCCCAGTTACAGTACAAAATCCCTTTGCTACTTAACTCTATATCTAGCGCGAGTCAAGGCTGCACTTCTTCAAGCTGTCCCAAACACAAGCTCCTTCTATGTTGATCTCCCGATCTCTTTGTCGTTGTCGTTTGTCGATCTCCTTGAGTGAACCTCAACCACGGCTCTAACTTCTGCTCGATTCTTCTGTAGCAAAAACCTCAAACTCCCAGTTTATGCTTTATGCGTTGAAACTCCTGAATCGATGCTGAATATAGCCATGAGGCTCTGTATTTATAGAGCATTGAATCCCATGATCAATCGGATTCATCACTCTTCTTTTCCCTGTTTGAATTGTGATTTCTATGTTTGCTATTCTATTACATAAGGGAAAAGAATGTTCTAATCTAGGTCTAATTAGGAATAAACCATATTTATTCGGTTTTATTTCAGATATGTTTTAATCTTACCAAATAAAACACAAAATAGAATCTAGATTGGATTCGGCTGAATGTCATCTTTCCATGTTTGCTCGATCAGCCATAATTATTCTTGGACTTCCTTGTTTGTTGTTTTTCTGAATCTGCGTCTTCTTGATATTACTTCGTGTCGAAGTTCCTGAAGAACTTGGCGCCTGACATGAATTCATGTCAAAGTGTTCATCGTTCATAAAAATTGCCAACTCAATAATTCTTGACTTTACACTCCTGAAATAGGGAAATAAAATTATTGTCAATGTAGTAGAGATGAGAGGTAGAAAGACAGTTATATTTTGTAGAAATCTGCTATTGTGCTCTCTAGTGGGATGTCTATTTCCCGTGGGTTCAGAATGTCAATAAAAGACCCTTTGCCGGTTCAGTTAGAGTATTAAAAACTACACAACTCTTTTTCATGAATTACCCTTGAGTTAAGCTCACAGAAGTGATTGACCTCACAGATTTTTTTCTAAATTTATGAGGTCTGAGCAGTTTTAGATAGAGATGCTAGAAATGTGGTCCAATGAGGCAGTAAGTTTTGATACTACCACCATAGTTTAGCAGAAAAAGTCCTATGGTTCCCATTGTTCATCCCCAACGAATTTCATAGTGATTACTGCAATTCATGCTTTATTCCTTATTGAATATATTCCAAGAAGCGTTATCATTAATTTTCAGGCAATCCGAGGAACAATTCTAACAGTACAAATATTTGGTTTTAGGGGTTTCTTGATACTTATTGTGGGAGTCACTCGATGAGGTTCTTCCAACGTTTTTGTTTTGTGGGAATTTCAAATTTGTACAATTTTAACATTTTTTACCAATCAAACATTCTGTAATGTATTTGATTACCTCTATATATATGTATGACCTTTTCACCCAAATTTAATTAGATTTAATTAACGTTAATCCTATAATACAAACTTATGAATCATAAATCGCTTGATAGTTGACATATCAACTGTTATCATACTCATAATCATCATGTAAAAAATGGGAGGGTAGCAACCCCTTGTACATACAACACACTCTCACAGAATAATCTAACTTTAGTGCTTTCAGAATTGGTATTTGTAGATTATAAAAGGAAAAGGCAAAGTAAAATCAAGAAGTTGATTCAAATGAGATCGAGGCCACTAGCAAGCAAGTCATTTGACAGAACCATATTGGCAGCTTCAGTGGGATGAAATCCATCCCAAAACACATACTCTGATGCATTCGCACATGTCCCCGGCGACTTGGAATTGCACAGAAACGACGTCTCCAGCAACCCTGATCCACAACAAGCCTTCCTCGCTTCAAAGAATCCTGCAAATTTAGAAGAGCAACACTTAGGTATGTTCTTTTCATCATCTTATCTGCATTTCAGTTCAGTTACATTACCATTTTCTACTGGCTTATTGATGAGGTCTAGCAAGGGCTGATAGATATCCAAGACAACAAGATTCAGATTAGGGAGCTTCTTTTGCAAGCTCTGAGATGTTGAGTTGAGCTTATTGTTAAATGAAACTGCAGCTTCATTCATCTTCTCCACGCATTTGTTGGTGTCTTCACTGAACAGAGTTATGGAAGCCGGAAGGCATCCGATCGGTGGTAATGTTGTCACTCCTATCTTTCTTGCTCCCACTTTGTACAATTCCTGCCAGAAAGAAAACAAAGAGATTTTTTTAGTAAAATGATAATTTTAAGCTCAAAATTCAAAAGTAATGAATATGAATTCCAAGTAACCTGAATGAAAGTTGCATAGGATTGGATGAGGATGTCGGAGAACTGCTCCGTCGTGTATTTTTTGTACAGTAGAGGATTAACGTAGTAGTTCTGAACGAAGTCGCTGCTTCCGTCGCTGATGAAGTGGATTGAGCCATTTATGGTGGCTGAAGCATTCACTTTGCCCACAATTGACGCCAACTTCTGTTGGTAGTCCTTGTACAGCTCCAATTGCTTGCTCAATGGCAGAGTATTCTGAAAATGAAGGAAAAAAAAAACCAAAGAAAAGTAAGAATCAATTAATTAATTAAGGTGGCGTATGTAACAATGGTGAAAAGTATCATCCTTACATATATTTTAGCGGTGGCTTCATAGTAGCCAGAGCCTGCTGAAGCAAAGTTGGCTCCAAGCAAAATGTTACTTGGTGTTTTCGCCTTGCTGCTTAGGTAAGGCTTTGGATAGTCAGTAAAACCTAAGTTCTCAGCTGGATTATAAGAGAATGCAAATGTAGATTAGATTAATGTAATGGATGATGACAAATTCTATATTCCAGCAAACTGTTTGATAGTATGACGGTTGTATGTACCTGTAAAATCAGTGGCTAGCTTTCCATTACAGAATCTGCCGGTTGGCTCCTTGTTGATGAAGTCTCTACCATAAGGAAGAAAATTAGCTTTGATTAAGGTCTCCAGATAGTTATTATTACCGACATCGGTTGTAGAGTCTCCAAATAAGAAGAGTGCAGGAACAAGAGGCTGTCCATTTACCACATTGAGCACAAAACAGCATGCCAAAAGGAAACCTAAA
Organism: Sherardia arvensis; assembly: GCA_948330725.1. NCBI lineage: Eukaryota > Viridiplantae > Streptophyta > Magnoliopsida > Gentianales > Rubiaceae > Sherardia > Sherardia arvensis. The sequence goes on along the minus strand of OX415237.1, from coordinate 20,457,246 downwards.
ACGGCCATGTTTCTGTTTGAAAAGGAGATGAATATTGAAGAATGATGTTTGAAAAGCAAGCAGTTTGATCAAGGAATTTATATTGTGAAACATTGAAGTAGTGTTCATTAGCCTTATTATTGGTTGGAAGGCTTACATCTTCAAGGATTTGGTCATTTTTCAACCTTCAGCGGGTTACTTAGTAGAATATAAGAAAGATATAATCATTCTGGTAGAGTATCTTGATAAATATACCAAATTTTAAAACACAGTTGAAATAGCCATGCATGTTCACCAAAATGAAGTAAATCACAGCTATGATTTTTTGGTGGATGTTTTGTGGTACCGGCAATAGGTCTAAAATTTGGTAGAGCTAGTGGCGTGTCTTGCTTGGCACTATTTCAGCTGTATTTGGGCTTCCAACATATTTTTCTTGTCAATGTGTTAACTTAATCAACAAGATTTCTTCAATTACAAAAATTATATTCGATCTCAACAAGCTAAGCAAACTTGAATTGGCGATTGGGAGCTGAGAGTTGTTCTAGTGGTAAAACACTATTAAATTTAGGTGTTTGTTATATGCAGGTTCTGTTTGCTTCTACAAGTTCAATGAAAGTGAGAAAATATCATAAATATCTTTCACCGTTTATTAATTTTTATAAATATATTTCTAAAACCCTAACCTTGAATGCATTCCGTCTATATGATGATTGAGCGCTTGTCTAAATTATAAATTACATTTTCGTGAATTGTAATAAATATTTAAAGGAGATATTATTGTCATTTCAGATTTAATTTGGACTTGCAGAAGTAAAGTGAACTTGCATATAGAACCACCCCAAAATTTTTCTGTAAAATATTGGGTTTAATTTTTAGGAAATGGGAAAAGAATGAGATTTTATTGGGGTTCATTTAAATTATTGCTCAATCTAAAACAAACAAACAAACTTGAATTGACGAGGATGAGCAAACTGAACAGATTAAAACTACTTGCTTCCGGACTAAATTTACCATTAGAGATATTAATTTGATACGGTGATTCTATTTACACCACATAAATTGCTAAATACACCCACCTGACCCACTTTTACCTAAATTAACGTGTATTACTTACTCAACTTGTAAAGTTGATATTTACTACTTGTTAACTTCTAGACATAAATGGTAAGGGTTTTTGGGTAAACTCTCTCTTCATTTAATATGGTATCTTCTTCTTTATCCTAAAGGGAACTAGAAGAGTTATTGCTCCGGCCAATAAATAAATTGATAAAAACAGTAAAATGATTAAACTACGTAGTTTTGACTAAAACCACAACATAACCATCACATAACCACCACCACAAGTTTACCAAATTCCGGCGCCTACAATTATTATCACAATTAACTTTTGCAAATTCTCTAGAAAGTCCGACTTTCCTAAGTGTTATGGAACTACCACTATATATTTAAGGTCAAGTGATACTATTTTGTGTTAAAACATTGATAGTATCAAAGTGAACATATAGTAAAACATGTTTTAATGCAAAAATTCATGAATTTACATTAAAACATTAATAAAATTCAAATAACAAATTTTATAGTTCAAATTAAAAGGTACACTGTATAAGTTAAAACGTATAAAAACTCTTATGAAAAGTCAGGAAAGTTGAACTTTCACGAGACTTTCTCATTAACTTTTAGCTCTTCCTTTTTATTATGCATTTTTAACGCAATCATAGTTTATTTATGTTATGGATTGCTGCCGTTTTTTTCCTCATCTATGTTATACGTATCAATGTATTTATTTCTTCCCCTTATTTAGTCTTCAAAAAAATTTTTCTTTCCCTTATATATGTCATACGTATCAATGTTTTTATTTCATGATTTTTTAATCATAGTATATTTATAGTATGATTATATTTTATTTGAATGTCAAAATAACATTTTCTCACAAAGTCTTGGCTGGAATATAATACGTTCTTTCCTTTTATTATCCACATCTCACAACATAATATATTATTTTCTATATTATAGTATAATTAATTAATTATGGTATTTATATAATTTACACAACATAATATATTATTTGCTATATTTTAGAATAATTATGGTATTTATATATTTATATTGATACCAAAACGAGGTTTAAAACTGATTATATAATGTCTCACCCATTCTTTGCAAACCTGCACTTCTAATTCTCTCGATTTTTCTCTTAACGTACATATCCCCATATCCTTCTGTCTGTGCCTGCAGTTTCAATAGACAGTCACAGTTTGGACACTTAATCTCCAAGAACATAGGTAAAGTTTTTACAGTTCTTAAGGTAGGAGAAGATAGGATCATGGGGAGAGGATGACAGGCTGTAAAAATGGATGCTTGGCATCAATCAGTTTGCAAGCTCGGATATTCCGATGGCTGAAGGGAATATTTCTGACGAGTTTGCGTTCGGAAGCATCTAGGTGACTTGGTGAAGCCGTGGGAAGGGGAGAGGATCCATGAAGATTGTGGCTGCGATGATCTTGAACTCATTTTTGGCACCTTAAAACCTAGGTTGGTTTTTACGCAACATTTGAACTGATAGAGTGCTATTTCATATACCCTTTTCTCAATTTTTTTCAAGACTATCATCAAATACTATTGTTCCGATTGTTGGAAAGAAAGTTCTTTTCAAAATGGAAGCTAGCAATGAAGACGACCAAAAGAAGAATTGAAATAATCAAGAAGAGGAATAAGTCAGAGGTGAGGATTTTGAAGCAAGATAGACGAGCAATATTGCGATCACCTGTTGGCTCATCTTGCAGCTATGGATAAACAAAAGGATTAAACAAAAGGACGTTTGATAATTTGTTCTTGTCTAGGATTTCGGATAACTATTTTGTCACCTTTACGATATGACCGAAGTCTGTGTTACGTTTGGATTAGGCTGTCTTCTCGTGGTTATATAATACCCGTGCTCATGGTGAATGCTTGGTTCTATGACTAAACATGAAACGATTGTCCAATTAGTTGTGTTCCTGTGAACTGGTTTTTGTTTTATAGGATATTCAAGTGGATTGATATTGTGGTTTTGGTGGATTTTGATCTTAAGCATCTGATCTGATTAACTGGTTCAAGTAGCAGTAGGTCTATATGATCATGCACAGCCTAACTTTCGGTTCTAGGTTCCGTGTGTTTGTGGTTGCAGACACAAAGCTCTAACTTTTGGTCCTACTCCTGCATCGAACATTTGAAAGGAAAAGGGCTAAGATTTGAAAGGAGAAGAGCTGATCTCATTAATAGTTAAATACTGTTTACCTTCATCACAGGCTAGCTAATAGTTTATAAATTTCTTATATTAACGAGAAATGTGATTAATTGTAAATTATTTCGAAAATAGATATTGGTAATATTCAAAATCTATATCCATGATTGATTGAACAGTTTCTAAATATGTAGGAGGATGTATGGTGAAAGATATATATTATATATAGAATATTCTGAACCACAAATTGCTACAAATTACGCGTCTACCATTTTTATATATTCACCATGCGCCTACCATTTTTATATATTTCTTTTTTTGTTTCTTTTATTTTTATTGTTTCATTCATTATCCCACATAATTTTTGGAAAGGTTACATTTATAATCTCTACGTATGACTTTTTGTGGTGTTAATATGTTTTTATTTCTTTTTTTTAGCCGTAATTTACCATAATTTTTTCTCGCCTTCCATATTACCACAAATTACTACAAATTATGCGCATAAATACAACTCATTCATATTCACTATACAATAACCATTTCCATATTAAGGTCTTTCTATTTTACATTAATGAAATTCGTTCATAATATTATTAACATAAAAAAGATTAAATATATCGTGCAACGCATGATGATATTTAGCTAGTATCCATTTAAAAAAAATCATAAAACACATTTTCAATAATTATTTTAAGGGAAAATTTTGATTAAGCGCGGTATACGTTTCATAATTTGAAAGTGGGGTGTAACTTTTATATAATTTCTAAAAATGGCGGTAATTAATTAACCTATATATATTCAGATAATTTAATTTTTAAATTAAAGACATTTATACCCTTATGTTGTAGTATAAATTTTATCATAAATATAGTTCAGTTTTGTGGACTCTAAACTTGATTAAAAATTAATTCAACCTTATAAAATATTTGTTGAATTTCAATATATTTCATATTGAAAGAATTCAATTTAGTTTCATTTTGCTAAATTCCACAAAAGTCATTTAAATAGAATGTCGGTTAACTTAAATCATATTTAATGTTTTATCTCAATTTTAATAATTCAGTTCAGTTTTATTAAGTTTGCAAAATTTAGATTTAAATTCACTTAAATATTATTTTAACATTTAAAATTGAATTTGAAATGACTTAAATGAAACTAATAATAATTTACCTAATGACATTTTACTATACACGTAATAAATGTGGTAGGTGTAAATAACATTTTATTATATCTACACCACATGGTCCACCAACTTTAATGTGGTAGGTGTAAATAACATTTTATTCTATCTACACCACATGGTCCACCAACTTTTTATGATACCGATATTATTTTCACCAACAGGGTGGCGTAAATAGCAACACTTTTAAGTAAGGTAGAGTAGTGTAGATAGGGTCCATAATTGTTAACATGGCATGAAATTCGATACAATCACCATAAATTATAGCATGAGTAAATAGTGTTTCAGATTTGAACTAGGTTAATCTTTTAGTGTGCTGCGCTGAATGTTCAATAAAATATATTTTAATTAGAAAACTGAATTATAATATAAATATCAAAATAGAAATATTTGAGGTTAATACATGTGATCAATTTATGTACCTCGACACCTAAGGCCTAATCTTTGAAACTTATTTTTAACTGAACTGAACAGAAAAAAATATAAATACACTGAAATACACTGAATTGGAAGAAATATAAATATATTTAACTGAACTGAATTGAAGTAATTTTAAAAAATTTTAGTATATCATTCTATGTGGTAGAAATACAACAAATCTAGTGAAAATCTGCTAAACTGAACCGAACTAAATTGTAATATACTTACACAGGCCCTATTTGCAGATCCCAATTCCCTATTTGCTGATCTCAAATCCTATAAAATTACTAAATTATCCTCCATAAATATAAATTTATTTTATTGAATTTTGATCCACTTGTTTGAGTTATTTTCATATTCCATCAAAACCTTTTAACAGCAGCCTTCCATGAGCACCACCAGTACGCCGCCGCCTTCACACAACCGGAGCCACCACCTTCGCCGGCGTCGGAGCCTAAATTATCATCTACTTCTTCTACGACTCGGACTCTCTCTTTTTCGTAGAAGCATCACACCAGCCTCTTCTCTGTTTGTTGTTGCCTGCCTCGGAGATGTGGGCGGAGATAGGCGCCACCGCCACCGTATAATCAGGCTCTTCAATCCGGGGGCGATATTATGTGCAAACGATTGGTGAGAGAAGATCAAAGAGAGAGATTCAGGAGAAGAAGTGCCGCCTTTACGGAACCGGATGCCACCAGTTTCGCCGGCGTCGGAGATGTGGTCGGAGAATATCGCGCCACCGCTGTAAAAACAGGCGTCGGTGCTATGGCCGGAGATAAGCGTTAATGATATTCCGGGCATCAAAAACAGGTGTCGGTGATGTGGCCGGAGATAAGCGTCAATGATATTCCGGGCATCGATTGGTGAGAGATTTGGGGGAATTTCCTTGTGAGTGAAGAGGGAAAGAGTTGGGGAGTGTAAATTACAATTTCTACGTATTCCATTGTTTTATACATATACGTAAAAGATGTATATTTGGATTCCTATTACTGCATAGTTTCCTTCCATATAGGATTCTAATTAGTACTACTGTACACTATCTATAGATTACTCAGAACAACTCCAACAGATTATCTAGTCACATTTAGAAAAGCAAATTCCATATTCCCCATATTTTTTTACCTCAACTCCAACAGTTTCTCTATTTTTCATTTCCTATAATTTATTGACATTTATTACTATACATTTATCCTATTGTTTTCTATTTTTTTTATCATATATTCAATAAGTCCAAATAATGATGAACAAATAAATAATTAACAAATAAAATACATATTACAATAATATTTCATATTTGAAATTACTTACTCTAACTTATAAAATGATAAAATTACATTTTATAAAAATAACACATCCTGAGTTACAATATAACTATTTTTGTAATGTATTATGAATAATTAAATTCATCTCTTTTCAAATTTTTGTTACAAGTTATTATTTTCAACCATAAGAAATAAAATGTTTAGTAAAAAATTTTAGTTTAAACGTTATGACTTATATAAAACGTCAAAATAAATATATTTATGACCTTGAAATTTAGTAAATTTATATTGGAAAATAGATTATATTTGATTATTAAATATCAATAGATATGTACATGTAAAAATAGTCATATGAAATCTTGTTACGATTGTCTTTATGCATATTTTTAGAATATGTATTTTTGATAAAATTTTATTGTAATTATTTAAAGATATTATATTATCATTTAAAATTATTGAAGAGAAACAATTAATGAGTGAAATAACAAAAAACAATGCAGATGACATTAAATTTTGATTCTCCAAATCTTCTCCCTCATTCTCTAAATTTGGAGAAGCAAACCTTCTCTCTTTTCTATTTTCCTATTATGGAGAATGGCATGGAGATTCTGTTGGAGTTTAAAAAAGGGTCAAATTCTCCATATTTGAGCAAATTTGCTATTATAGCAAATCTGTTGGACTTGCTCTCACACACTACCTTGTATGATAATGCTTTTTCCCTTTTCTTTTATTTGATTAGTTTTTATCTAATCATTTAGTTTAATTTAGTTTACAATATGATTTTATAGCCTTTTCTTCGATTATTCTATTATGTACATAAAAGAAGAATATTAAAGTATTTATTATAATTATTTTTATAATAATAGCATACTAATTAGAGTTTTATAATAATAATGTAATACTAATTAGAATCCATACACAAGATAACTATGCAGTAATTGAAATCTAAATTTGGATATGCTGTAAAAAACAATACGTTTACTCGGATAAGATCTAAATATACTCTTATTTTATGACATTTGAGATCTAATTTGAGTAGCATTTGGTGCAAAGTGAGGAGTTTTAAAGCTAAACTTGTCAAAATTACATTTTGAAGAACAAGTGATGCACTAATGTTTTGAAGCTTGATTTTGGAAATGTTCGAAAAGGAATTAGAGCACATGGTTCATACCATTGGATTCCTCTCATCAAGAGTTTCGAAATGGACTACTAGAAGATGCAAATCGGATCAACGGTTAAAGTGCATGGCCCTTCACAAAGTGCACCAAGTGCTGCACGGCCCGTGCACTACATTCTATAAATACCCCCTTATCTCTTCCAAGAGGAAAAACGGCCTCACACCATGTAGAACCCCTAGGTATTTATCTTTCTTTCCCTTTTCTTCCATTTCTTTCCATTAGATTAGTAGTTAGATTCCATGTATTGTAGTATAGTTTAGTTTGATCCTTGGGAGCATTTGAATTCACTTCCCTTGAAACTTTGAGGGCCTTGTATGCTTAAACTTTGGATTTGGATTATCATTTGATGAAGTTGAATTCTTGTGTATGAATGTTGTTCAATCTTGCTTAATTTGTTATGAGTTTTGTGTTTTATATCAATTACATGCTCCATGGTCATTAATTAGGTTAGCTTGGTTAGAGTAATTTAGTGTGATGATGATGGTGACTTAGCATAATGGTAGTGTAATCTCTAGTCGTTATATTAATGACTATGGAAGGGGTTGAGTGATGACAAGTTCTTCCCCTTGTTGTGTGATTGTAGTTAAGGAATGCCATGATAAATATAAGTTGTTAGAAGTGGAAATCTAATGAACTTGCATGATTAATCAATTTTGTGTTTAGGTAAGGATTAAATGTTATCATTGGTCCCCCTAATATGTGATTGTATACTTGAGTTGAAGATTCCTTTTTAACGTATGATTGTTATCAACGAATAGCTAGATTTGTGGGTAGAATGTTATCGTTTACTCCAATATGATTAAGTAGCAAAGTAGGAGTCGAGACATATATGCTATCATCATCTTGGTTCTTGCTAGTTATCAAATGTCTTATTTGCATGCTCTTGCTATCGCGGGTGTGTGAGTAAGTTTGTCTCTCTCTAATCCTAATACCATTATTGAGTTATCTATGATGCTATCATCTAGGTGAATCAACAATGAGAACTTTTGAGTGGTGTTATCATCCTCTCTAACTACATTCGAGAGAATATGATGCTTTCATCCTTAGCAAATGGTCTAAACTTCCTTGTAATTGCATTTGCTTGGTGATAAGTCGATAGTTGGAAATTGAAGTCATTTGCCTCCCAAGGCCTCATAATCTTAGAATCTTCCACTTAGCTTAGCTAATGATAATTTAGTTTCCTTTCATAGTGTAATCAAAAACCAATCTCAAAACCCCCATATTTACACCGCTTTCTATATAATATATAAGTATGCTTATTTTCTACTTTAAAACACTCTTACAAGTCCCTTCTCCTTGTGGTTCGACCCCTACTTCCCACTATCTACTTTCTAGTTGTTAGAAGTTGTAGGTGATTTATACATAGTATTCTGATCTCGCGGAGTCCTATTTAACGACGTGGGAAATCGTTTGTCATACTCACCATACATAGATAAATCAAATCCTTTCCCCTAAATCTCTCCCTCTTCTCTCACCATGAACCAAAATCATTTTTTCCCAAATCTCTGCTCGGTTCTGTACGAAAACTCCACCGGAGATTTCGAGAATATCCGGATCACGCCGTCACGGGAATCATCGTGTCACCGACGCCACAGGAATCGCCGGATCACCTGCGCATCATCTTTGTCACTGGGAATTGATTTTATTCACCATCTTCATCTTGGGTTGACTTATAGGTACCTCAGCGGCGCAATGGGGAGAGCCTCGGCGGCAAATGGGCGGTGAGCAGCGGCGCAATTGGTGGTGGGGGGGGGGGGGGAGAAAAGGGGTTCGTTTTGAAAAATGGGACTTGTGTCTGGGTCGAAGTGGGATTGGGGATCTTTGTGGAATTGAATAATCGTTTGATTGATGATCATCAGTTTGAAGGAAACCATCGTTATGACGTGGTTAATTCAGGCGGCGGCGGCGGTGAAAGTGGTGGCGTTCCGGGTTGTGTGAAAGCGGCGTAATGATGGTGCTAAAGGAGAGCTGACGGATTGTGAAAATGTTTAGATAGAATATGAAATCAACTAAAATAAGTTGTCAGAATTCAATAAATTAAATGATTATTTATTGAGGATAGTTTAGTAACTTTATTGAATTTGGAATCTGCAAATAGGGCTCCCCGACACTAGGGATGATCATGGGGCGGGTCTGGGTCTAATTTAGCTATATCCGGCCCCGATCCGTAAAAAAAATGTCAGATCCAAATCCGACCCATATCCGCAGGGTCTAAAATTTCAAAATCCGTACCCATATCCGCAGGGTCTTACGGGTCTAAGGGTCTTAAACGGGTCTTAAATGGGTCTTACTAAGAAATTGACAAATTCTTTAAATAAATGTTTGAGATTTTCACAGTGAATACAAATATGCCAAAATTTATTTATTTTTATTACCATAAGCACAATTCTGAGCATATATATGAATTATCAATCCACAATACACATCAAAATGCATCAATTCATTAAGATCGAAATTGTAAGTACAAGAACGTGGTAGGTGCAACAAAAAATGATATTTTTTATGGTAGAAAAAGTCTAACACTCAAAGGACGCATAACGCATTGTGCAACTCCGTCAACACCACACCAAACCATCTCTAATCTGAATCATTGTCAATATCATCATCAAGATCCTACAAAGAATTGCATTATGATTTATGAGTTTAAAATAGGCAAATTTGAATCTGAAAAAAAATAAAATTGGTTGACAAGTGTATATCAAATTTACCATGTCAATGATATCAACCACTTCCTTTTCTGTGTCTGAATCATCATTAGCAGTAGAACAAGCATGTTTATTTTCTGTAGCTGTGTAAGATAGGTCAAGATGAACATAGTTGTCAAGAAAAAAAGAAGTGACAATTTATAACACAATTACAAACAATATATACTAGCAACAGCAAATCCAACAACATAAGGTGTATTGCAGTCACTTTAAAATCATTTATCTTCTCTGTTTCTTTGTTAAATCAGCTCGTTATTGATTATAAATAATACTTCAAAGCTCTAATAAAAACTAAGTTCAAAAATCAACCAAAAAGAAGCTAGAAGGACCAAGTTATGAATTTTTAAAGTAGAAACAGCTTGCTGTCAGAAGTGGTAACATGGCAGAAGTTTAAAAATATGTTTCGGAAGCATTCCTCTGCCAAATTGGTCAAATTTTGGTTCTAAATCAAAGTTCAAAACCTGAAGAATAACATAGTCCAAGAATTAGTCCAAAATTAGTTATGTTTGTTAAGATATAGCACTTTAAAGTGCAGTGCAGCTGCTACCAGGAAACAGCACCTGCGCATAGGTTTAAAAATCTTTTCTGGAAACATTCCTCAGCCAAATTGATCAAATTTTGGTTCTAAATCATAGTTCAAAACCTGAAGAATAACATAGTCCAAGAATTAGTCCAAAATTAGTTATGGTTGTTAAGATATAGCACTTTAAAGTACAGTGCAGCTGCTGCCAGGAAACAGCACCTGCGCATAGGTTTAAAAATCTTTTCTGGAAACATTCCTCAGCCAAATTGGTCAAATTTTGGTTCTAAATCATAGTTCAAAACCTGAAGAATAACATAGTACAAGAATTAGTCCAAAATTAGTTATGGTTGATAAGATATAGCACTTTAAAGTACAGTGCAGCTGCTGCCAGGAAACAGCACCTGCGCATAGGTTTAAAAATCTTTTCTGGAAACATTCCTCAGCCAAATTGGTCAAATTTTGGTTCTAAATCATAGTTCAAAACCTGAAGAATAATATAGTCCAATAATTAGTCCAAAATTAGTTATGGTTGTTAAGATATAGCACTTTAAAGTACAGTCCAGCTGCTGCTAGGAAACAGCACCTGTGCAGAAGTTCTAGATCCTTTTTAATTCCCAATTATTAATCAGATTGGTTCATCCTTGACTCTAAATCATTGCTCAGAATTCTAATATGTCAACCATGCAAAACTAAGCCGAAAAGAGTTATAGATAAAACAAATAAGACTGTTCTAAATTAATATGCACTGAATGTTCATCATTCAAAGCAATAAAAAGTTAAGATAAGCATACCTTTAACATCTTCCATCATCCAATTTTGCAAACACATCAACGCTTCCACTGTTTCTGAATGGAGTCGAGAACGATGTGGACTTAGAACTCTCCCACCTGTACTAAAAGCACTTTCAGAAGCAACAGTTGAAACGGGAATGGCAAGAATGTCCCTAGCAATCTTTCGTAAAGTAGGATATTTGACTTGAGTTTTCCACCAATAGAGAATATCAAAGTGATTATCCTCAGGCAACTGATCTTCCTTCAAATAATCATCAACTTCACTCTTCACATTCACCTTTCTCTTCTTTGTTTTCTTGACTAGAGCATAATCATCCTCATCATCTTGCAAGCAGGTTTCAGGTGCTCTCTTTTTACTACTTCTAGAAAATTGGTCTTCATCTCTTGTCTCCTTACATTTTCTGTCATACTCCACAACAAGGTCATCAAGAATCCTTCGAACTTTTTGTATCTCAACATCAACATTCTCACCATAGAATTTCTCATAATAATGTTCCACACACTCCATTTTATTTCTAGGATCTAAAACTGCAGCAACAGCTAAAGTTCCACTAATATTAGACCAATATTTGTCAAACTTTTCAATCATGCTACTGGCCATCCTCCTAATAATATCCAGATCACTTGCTAACCACCGTTTCAAAGCAAGTCTAACCACACAAATTTTCCGGAAAAACAAGTTGATTGTCACAAACTTTCTCCCAGAAAAGCTGTTTGTTGTCCTATAAAAAATTTCTAACTTTTCACAAACAATTTTAGCCAATGCCCAATCTTCCTCACTAGGAACTTCAAATTTCATCCTTTTATTATTACGCTTCAACCTCGTAAAAACATCTTTATAGGGCATAACAGTTACAAGCATCAAAAAGGTCGAGTTCCATCTCGTTTTACAATCAATAACCATTCTTTTTGGATTAGCCAGTTTCAAAGATCGACAAGCCTCATCAAATTTCTCTATTCTCTTAGGGGTTGCCATCCAAAATGAAACACATTCTCGTACTTTTTCAATTCCACCTCTAATCACATCTAATCCATCTTGAACAACCAAATTAAGAATATGAGCACTACAACGCATATGCAAATAGTCACCACGCAATATGAGATTCCCTCTTTCAAATTTTTCCAATAGAATCTTAACCATTGCATCATTGGTACTACAATTATCAACTACCACACAAGCAAGCTTATTTTCCAAAGAAAATTGAGATAAACTTTCCATCAAAACCTTTGCAAGAACACCTTTAGTGTGTGGACATGGCACATAACAAAACCTATAATATTATTCAAAAATATGATGTCAGAGATGTAAATTGTAAACTACAATACATCACGAATTCAGTAATGCACATTGTAAATTCAACAACGAACTAACTACTGTAATATAAACAATACCTTATAGTTCTGTTCCGAAGAATCCATTGTTGATCTATAAAATGTGCTGTGACGACCATATAGCCTTTCTTTTGATTAGAAGCAGTCCACATGTCAGTGGTGATGGATACTCTACTCTGATTGTGTTCCAAAAGATCATGGAGAGCCTTTTTATTTGCAACATATTTTGCAATTATATCTCGCTTCAAGGTGTGCCTAGAAATCATCTTAAAAGATGGATTAAAACCAGCAACAAATTTGATAAAGCCAATATGTTCCACCATACATAAGGGATATTCATGCATAACCACCATGTTTAACAAGTCCTCGCGAGAAACCTCTTGATCAAATACCTTACCCTTTTTTTCAAGGTTTAAGGTAACTGAACCATCACTTTTTGAATTAAATTTCAGCTTTGCTTGTCCATGCACTTGCAGCAGCCTTCCAGAACATGTCTGATTTAGATGTTTTTTGAGGTGTGATGTTCCACTTGAAGCACCTGTTACAAAATCGCCTTTACAATGATTGCAAACAGCCCTTTCTATACCATTCATCATCACCTTTTTAAAACTCTTTCATACATTTGATGTAACCTTCTTCTTTGTTTTTGTTTTCATCACTTGCTCACTAGGTTCGTTGCCCTCATCATCATCTTCAATGTCTATATAACCTTCTATAAATCCATCTGCATCTGGCTCACCTGGAGGAGGCAAGGTTGCAGGTATGTTTGTCTCCATCAAAACCTGAAAATACAATAGATAAATTACATATACAATTCGTGTTACAATTCAACCATGCTAAAAATATCAGTGACAATTATTAAAGTATCACCAGTATGAGAATCACAACTAAACCCTAAAACAATCACAAACTAAGAGAAGAACAGAAGAAAAACGATATGGTACCTCAACTTGGTGGGATTGAGAATTTGAGATTATGTTTGACGAGTGATTTCTTTGCAAAAGGAGTGTCTAAGAAGTTGATCGGCAAGAATGCAGAAGAATGGAGACGGCCGTACGGAACTAGCAGCAAGAGTTTGTGCGTAAGGTGTTTCAGAATAGGGTTTGAGAATAAATAAAAACTTTTTGCCTTTTCCTATATTGTATCGGAATTTGTAATAATAATAATAATTATTAATTAGAAGAAGAAGAAGAGAAGAAGAAGAATTAGGATTAGAAAATTTATCATTACATATTACTTATATATTATTAATTATATATTATAATAGGTTAATGGATCTGGATATGGATATGGATCCGGATCTGGATCTTAATACCATATATCCGTATCCATATCCGTTTATTACAACCTAGATCCAGACCCGATCCATATCCGATGGGTCTAAAAATATTGGATCCATACCCGGCCCACAGGGTCTAAATCCGCAGGATCTGGAGCGGGTCCGAGACCCGTGATCATCCCTACCCGACACTTATTTGAAATGAAAAAATATAAATATATTAAAAAAAAACAAAAAACAACATTTAACTGAACTGAACTGATTCAAAATTTAATTGTTTTGATCAAACTGTATCTAATATATTTTTTCACAAAGATTTTATTTTCACAAAGATTTATGAAATTGTATAGTGAAATAGTAGTAATTGAAAATAGAAGAACATATTTAAGGAACAAATTCCAAAATTGAATGAACTAAAATTACAAAATTAACCAAATCAATTGAAATCAGAGGAGAAAAAAGAACGAAAATAGGTCCAAAATAACAAGAATGGAACATGTACATTAGAAACTCAGATCGTGATTCATACTATATTTGTAAACCGGGAGGTGTGGAGGCAAATAGAACCAATAGGTTCGACACACAAGTCCAGTGACATTCCTCATAGTTCCAATTGGTATTATGATTGAACCTCACTGGACTTATGTACTTGACCTGCTGGGCTTATATGACTTTCCACCTCACACTATACTGACGGGTCAGTTATCCCCATCAAGGTTTCTAAGATGGTGTCAAAACCGAGATTTGTGGCTTGAGCCTTACAATCCAAGTACAAGGGTGTTACTATAAATCCCATATTGAAAAACGAAAGTGGGTGAGCCTTGCACTTGAGGGATGTTGTTAGAGTAAATCCCACATCGGAAGACGAAGTGGGTGATGTTCAGTATATAAGTTTGGTGAGTTATTCCACATATTGCCAAGTTGTTTAATGATGGAACTTCATTGGATTTATGTGTTGGGCCTATGTGCCGTTCCACCAAGGATGTTCACCGAGTCAAATGGACATGTATACCAGTATATCCATGCTCATACCCCCCCTCCCATATACATATAAAAAAATATACATACCCCCCATACCCACCAAGGGTTTAAATATCATATCCATACCCGCCCCATCTAATGAATTCAATAATTTATATCCACCAAAATGGGGCCAATTTGGGACGGGTATCCACATAAACCAGCTCCATTATCATCCATCCACCTCCCAGTTTACTGATGGGTCAGTTATTCCTGTTCAGAGTTTTTTTTTTAATTGAAGCCATACCAAGCTGGAGGGGAAATAATTGGCACCCCCAAACCACAAAAATAGGCAGTTGCCTTAATATTTACAGAGTGAAAATGAGCAAAGCATAAAAGTTGTTTGAATAATGGTTACAAAAAGCTATCAGCTCAATTGTATGAGCTATGATCCCATTCATCACCACTGAACCACCGAACATGTTAGGTAATCGTTAAACGAAACTCAAATCTCCAAGTGAGAGGGTGAGAAATGGGATCAACTATTAAAAAATGTCTAATCTGATGTCTAGCCTTCTAGCTAAGTGGTTCTGCAGCCCCTGTGATTGTTGTAACCCATTGAACTCCTTTCAATGGGCCTTCTGCTATCTGCATATAAAAAGTAGATTAGTAGTTGTTCTGGAGAGTCTGATGTTTGAAAGTCCTATCTCCTCTAAAAATAGCATTGCAAACAAGATAGGAGGAGATTCGGAGATATGCATATCTCCTGATCTAGATGCTTGGGAGCTCAGTTTTGATATAAATTCAGCAACTTTGTTCCCTTCTCTATATACATGCATAATTTTGATCCCTTCAGACTATGAGTGAAGCTGATAGCAAAGGCTAAACAAACTCTACAGCAGATGAGGGGTTCATTATACTTTTAATAGCAATCATGTTGTCAGATTCAAGCACAAAATCAGTGAGTAGGCCAAATTGGAGTGCTAGCAGTTGAGAGTGTAAGGGAGAGAGTGCAGTTACATATTTCATTTTCATGTGCAATATACCTCACCTCTCCTATCTCTAGTGACTAGACCTAAGCCAACCCTTTAATTGTTGATGAAGGAGGCATTAACATTGATTTTTGACCCCCTTATCAGGTAGCTCCCATTTAATAGGTATGACTAGTTTTGATTTCTTCCTTTTCAAGAAAGGAAAATCTAGTGCAAAGCAAGTCCCCATGTTTCATGTCTTTACCTACAACTGGGAATGCAGTAAATATGGCTGTCACTTTATGAATAACACTCAGTAAAATAGCAAAAATTGTGTGTATAGACATTGTCAAAGAGCATTTTGTTTCTTCTGTACCACAGTTGCCTGAAAACTGTAATCATTGCAGTGGCTATGACCTGAGTGTGTGATTTTGTAACCCTCACATTAAGGCGTGGTTGCCCAACCAAAAATTGTCGGTAGTTAAAATTGATAGAAATTACTCTATTCCTTGTGGAATCGACCTGCTTCCTACTATACTAATATGTGTGATAGTGTGCAGATATTTTGGTGATTGAAATGACGTTCACCAACAGATCATGTGATAAGTGCAGTATACATTGAAAACTTATTTTTTTATTTTGCACTACAAATGAGCAAAATACGGACTGCATCTAGCATGCCCAATATTTTACTCAGCATATTTCAAAATACATATTAAATGATATTATTGATCCCTGTAAATTGTCTAGTTTTTTAAAAATTAAACTATTTGAGGATATTTTAGTACTTTCACACAATATCTTGACTACAAGAATAAAATATCGGACAATATAAAGCAACACCCTTTAGAGTTAGGGCAAAACAAAGTGCATTTTAGAAGGGTTAGAGCATCTCAAATGATTGTAAATTAGGGAGTGCTTTTTAAAATTTACATCATAAATTTTGATGAAACCTTAATAAGGAACAATCCCTAACAATTAATGGAAGTACTTTTAATACCACTTGCTAAGTTCCACTCATTATATTTATTTTTATTTATTTAATTTCAATTTCATGTAAACAAAATACAATATAAAGCAAATATGGTTATTCTTTTAAAAATAAATCAAAATTAACATAAAATAAATATTAGTGGATCAAATAATTTTGTAGATATATATTAAGATGAATAATGCAGGCTTTGAATATTTATTTGTGTATGTGATGATAGTTTTTGTTAAAAGTGATTTTCAATACTTATTTTATACAATATTTTCAAATTTGAAATTAATCGGATGATTATTACAATTTTTACATTTGATACTAGATGAAATGGTTTGATTTTTAAATTCTCTAGTTTTAAAAAATATTTTTTGATGGTTAATTTATATTTGATATTTATATCATTAATTAGAAATATATCTCATATATATAATTAGCTAAAGTTATAAAATAAAATAAAACAAGTGGCAAGTATTGATTGGTTGGCCCTGTCACATTAAATTAGGTACTAACTCTCTGTTTGTTTTTTTTTTTTTTTTTTTTTTAAGAATTAGGTACTAACTCTTTAAGTAAGGAGCAACTCTTAAGAGTGGTTATTAAAATTCAACAATGGTAAAAACTAAATAAGGAGCACTATTTAGTAAGAAAAATGGTTATAAGGAGTTATAGGGGATACTAAAAAGTGGGTCTTCAACCATTAGCTATACTTAAAGCTAAAATAGCTTTTAGCTATATGACGCATTCAGAATAATGACGCATTCGGAATAATCAGAAAAGATCTGCTAGCATGAATCTTGAAAAGCAGTAAAGGGCTGCAAGCACAAATCCTAATTTCTCGTAAACGAGAGAAAAATATTCTCATAATATTATTGTAAAAGATAATCATCAAAACATTACAAAATGCATTAAATAGCAAAACATAATCCTAAGAGCGTAAAGTCGAGAAAAAAAATGAAAATAGAAAAAAGGCCTTTTTGAGGGCCTAAACGGCCTCAAATGGAAAATATGAACATCGGTGGATGAATACATATCAACCAAGGGATAGATCATATCAATACGGTTCTGATGCCACTAAAATCATCTCATTCTGAAACCATATGCAAAAGTTACGACTGATACCGTTTTGGACTTCCTTTGCGGCGAACCAGCGCGTCTTCAGTTTTCGCTGTCATTTGTTCTACATCAGTCTCATCCACCTCTGAAGAACTTGACTCGAGTTCTCTTCAGGATAAAGAACCTCATCCTCATGATACTCATATATATCAGCCACATTAAAAGTGCCGGAATTCGGAAATGCTCATGGTATTGAGAAGAGCCACAACATAGCATTATTATTAATCTTTTTCAACACTTTAAATGGACCATGCTTATGTGGTTTGAGCTTAGCATACGTGCCGACAAGAAACCTCTCCTTGCGCGAGAACACCATCACATCATCTGCTCCTTGAAAACTTTTCTCCTTCTTCTCTCATCGGTACCTTCCTTATTTTTCTGCCCAGTAGCCTCCAAGCGAGCCTTGACAACTTCCTCGGTCTCCATAATCTTATTAGGCATATTGTTTGCTTTCTTGCTGATCCCTCAACCTTTTGGCAATTCGACCAAATCCACCACATGCTTCGGAATAAACAAGGGAAATGGGGATTTTCCTGTGGCTGAATGCATATCACTGTTGTAAGAAAATTCAACCTAAGGTAAGGCCAAATCCCACTGCTTCGGCTTCTCACCACAAACACTACAGATCATATTTTCCATGGTTCTATTTGTAACTTCAGTATGCCCATCCGTTTGAGAATGAGCTGTCTTATTCAAAGCATACCCGAACATCCGCCACAAAGTGATCCAAAAATGGGTGAGAAACTTGGTATCACTGTCTGAGTAATAGACCTGGAACTCCAGGAAGACGAACAGCTTCACGAAAAAACTACTTTGCGACATTGGATGGATCTGTAGTCTTCTTGCATGAAATAAAGTAGGACATTTTGGAAAACATGTCCACCACTACGAACATAGAGTCGATTCCCCGGTTGGTACGAGGAAACCCCAACAAAAAATCAATGGAAAAACCAGCCATATCTCTTCAGGAACAGGTAAAGGCATATAAAGACTAGTATTTTGAGACTAACCTTTAGAAACCTGCCAGACATATAACACTTCTTAACAATGGTGCTCGCATCCTTCTTCAGCCGCGGTCAATAAAAGCCCTCTTCCAAACTGGAAATGGTCTTATCGCTCCCCAGATGACCACTAAGTCTGCCTCAATGCGAATCTCGAATCAGCTTCTCCCTCAATGAAGAGTGAAGGATGCACAACTGATTTTCTTTGAACAAATATCCATCACGAACATGGAAATCTGCTCCATCAACAATGCCTTCGCTGCGCTTCAACCAAATTACCTTAAAGTCAGCATCTTCTTCACACAGTTCTTTCGAGCATTCAAAGCCGACAATTTCTTGCGCTAAAGTAATTAGCAACGTTGCTCTCCTGCTCAAAGTATTTACCACCTTATTCGATCTCCCTGATTTATGTTGGATGATGAATGGAAACTTTTACAGGAATTTGACCCATCAAGTAGGCATCTTATCAATCATATTTTGGCCATGAAGAAACTTCAAAGCTGGATGATCAGTCAACAGTTGAAACTCCCGCTGAATCAAGTAATGCTCACATTGCTTTAGAGCTCTAAAAACAACATAAAAATTCTTGATCATGAGTACTCCACTTTTGTCGCGCATCTGTCAGTTTCTCACTAAATAACGCCACTAGTCTCTTCTCCTGGGACAGTACAACTCCAATTCCAACACCACTTGCATCACACTCCACTTCAAAAACCTTATCAAAGTCAGGTAAAGATAGCACGGACGCGGTATACAATTTTTCTTTGATCAAAGAAAAGCTCTGCTCTTGCTCAGGAAGCCAGTGAAACTTTCCCTTATTCAAGCACTCTTTGACTGGAGCAGTCACTTCACTAAAATTTCAGATAAAACACCTATAGAACGTCGCTAGACCATGAAAACTATGAACCTCTGTCACCGAGCTAGGAGCTGGCCTTTCATGGATAGCACGAATCTTCTCATCGTCAATTTGAATACCATCATCACCAACAACAAATCCCAGAAACAGCAACTTGTTGGTGTTAAATGTATTTTTTTTTCAAGTTAATGTATAACTGATTCTCAAGCAAAACCTGCAACACCAACCTCAGGTGCCCTCATTTGGTCTTAATATAGTTCGGGATATCATCGAAATAAATACCAAAAAAGAGCCAATGAAAGGACGTAAAACTTTGTTCATGAACCTCATGAAAGTGTTAGGGGCATTGGATAATCCAAAAGGCATCACCAATCACTCATATAGTCCATCCTTGCACTTGAAAGCTTTTTTCCACTTATCTCTAGGACAGATACAAATATGATGGTAACTACTTCAAAGATCAATCTTCTAAAACACTTTGAACCAGCCAGCTCATCAAGCATGTCCTCCAACTGTGGGATAGGAAATCGATACTTGATTGTGATCTTGTTAACAGCCCTATGTCGACACACATCCTCCATCGATTGCCTTTCTTAGGTACCAGAAGAACATGCACTGCACAAAGGCTCATACTCTCACGAATAAAACCCTTCTTTAACAAGTCTTCATTTTGCTCTCTCAGTATTTCATGCTCCTTCAGGTTCATACGTTAATGAGGAAGGTTTGGCAAACTTGAACCTAGAGCAAACTCAATCTGATGTTGAATATCTCGCGTTGGTGGCAACCTGCTTGGAAGCTCACCAGCAATTAGCTGCTCAAAGTCCTGCAGAATCCCTTCACCTCTGATGGAATTTCAGCCTCTTCCTTATCAACATTGAACAACCCCTCCACCACTACAGGGTAAAAAATTCTGCTTCAACAATGGCCCTATCAAGCTCTTTTTCACCTCGTATCATGACCAGAAAAATAGACTATCAATTCCCAACAACATTATCGAAACGCTTAATCGGTGCCATAGCAATCTTATGTCCACCCCATGCAAACAACATGACATTATCACATCCCTTGTGAGTCACATCATTATTGAACTTCCAAGGTCGCCCCAACAAAACATGTCAAACGCTCATATCCAACACATCACACTCAACGTTCTCTTGCTAATGTTTCCAAATAGATACAGGAACACTAAAAGTTAACGTCACCTTAACCTGGTTACCCCGGCTAACCCATCCTAAAGTATAAGGTTTCTCATGTGTACTTGTAGGAAAACTCAGTAAATCCACTAATTTCACGGAGACAAGGTTCTCAGAACTACCAGTATCCACTATTAAATTGCATAAATTATCATTTATTGAACAGTGGCATCTGAAAAGGTTCTTACATTGTCCCTCGTGTTTGGATGATAACAGAATTTGCTGCAACACTATGCTGACCTTCTCAATTGCCTCTTCTTGTGCAAATTCAGCTCCTTTATAATCATCATATGCATCGCCCTCGACGTCCTCTGCCACGAGAGCAACCGTTCCGGTCCTTGTTGAAAAATATTTGAGTAGTATCTAAGACCACCACATCAAAGACAAGTGTCCCCACATGGCCTATTATACGGATTCGGCTGCTTCTGCACCGGTGCTCTTGATGGGAACACTCTCCTATCCTGCACAACACGTGAACCACCGGCACCACCAAGGTTGGATTCCTTGGTTACGACAACTTTCTCCTTGTTCCATGATGACTTGAAAAGACCCTGGGTTCTCCGAAAGCCCGAAAAACCTTCACTACCTCCACCACGAGGTGAATTCTGAATTGGGCAAGTGTTTTAGCTTCGGTAATTGTCCAATTAGTTTGCAAACCAATCTTATCCTGAATTGAAGGTTTAAGGCCACTAATAAACCTAGCCACCTTCTGATTCTTAGTCTCGTTGAATTCATTACGCTTACAATAGCACATAAATTCAGTTGAATAGTCCTGAATGGATCTCCTTCCTTAAGAGCACTCAATGTACAATTTGTACAAAATTTGCTCGTAATCAGCAGGTAGAAAACACCCCATCATTATAATCAGCTTCAGCCTTTTCCACGACCGGATCAAAATACAATCTATCCCACCACATAACGACGTTTCTTTCAACTTAACTACAACCATCTTGACT
Source organism: Sherardia arvensis (assembly GCA_948330725.1). NCBI lineage: Eukaryota > Viridiplantae > Streptophyta > Magnoliopsida > Gentianales > Rubiaceae > Sherardia > Sherardia arvensis. The sequence continues at coordinate 20,435,342 of OX415237.1, read as the reverse complement.
TTCTTGTCCTCAGAAACATCCATGACCTCAAAGAAACGATCGACCTCAATCTTCCAATCCAGCAACTCCTCGACGCCCATAGACCCATGGAAATAGGGAATATCAGCCTTAACCTGGTAATCAGTGTTACTATACTAATTAGCACGGCCCCTCAGATGACCTGTATCGGTGTCTTCCTCCTCAGAATCTGACAGTTTCCTCATTCTTTCCTGATCGCTCATTACCGTCCATCCATGTTGACAACACGGTAAACTCCTTCCTCAAAGCATCAATGGCTGCGAGAAGCGCATCTCCATCCGCTTTGGTTTAAGGCTGATCACCCATCTTGAATCGATGGATAAGGAAAAGCCTATTCTAATACCAATTGACGCAGTCGGAATAATTAGAAAAGTTTCGCCAGCACGAATCTTGAACAACGGTAAAGGGCTGCAAGCACAAACCCTAGTTTTTTGTAAACAAGAGAAAAGTATTCTCAGAATATTTTTGTAAAAGATAATCCTTCAAAACATTACAAGATGTCTTAAATAGAAAAATAATTCTTAAAGGGTAAAATCAAGAATTCAAAAATAAAGAAAAAACATGAAAATAGAAAAAAGTCGTTTTGAGGGCCTAAATGGCCTCAAATGGAAAACCTGAACGGTGGTGAATGATTACATATCCACCATGGGATAGATCATTTCAAGACAGTTCCAATGCCACCGAAATCATCTCATTCCAACGTTGCATGCGAAAGTTACGGCTGATACAATTATGGATAATTACACATGATTTAACGCCAATATTATGTTTATGCATAATTTAACGCCAATATTATGCCAATATATGAACATAGCTAGGTTGGTCATTGCGCATGATGCACGGATTATTTAATTGTATCCATTTGACTAAATAAATTAAGGACTTATTGTAATGCATACGTATTGCTTCATCAACTTGCTTTCTCTCTCTAGAAAGAATGCTCTGACTTCTCTCTAACTTCAATTCCCAACATTTTCCCACGCTCCACTCACACATGAATTTCCGTTTCACTTTATTTCCTTTTCTGCCCATTACACAAACACAGTAGACTGAAAAACGGCCATAAACGGCTCCCCAATGGAGGAATCGCCGCCCTTCCACAGTGGCGAAGTAGCCGGAAAATCCTTTGCGCAGATTCTAGCATCAAAACCAAGCCCCCTCTTCAATTCACTACCATCCAATCCTGAAATGAAACCCATCACCAACTTCAATGGAAAGCCATCGTGTATGTACTCTACGGAGGAGGTACAAATTCCGGCGACCCATTACCAGAATGCACTGATCAAAAAGTTCTCGCGGGTCAAGCCTCCAATGGCGATCATACAGGCGGCATTCAACAATCTCGGAATTACAAGATGATTGAAGATATAGGCAGTCAATTGGGGAAGTTCATAAACCTTGACGCTGCTACCAATCAGATTACTCGGCCATCCGCCGTGAAGATGTGCATTGAGGTGGACATTACAGGGGAGCTGATCTCTTCCATTCAGGTTGGTCATCCCTGAAGACACTACTCAACAATCCTAGGCCTCTCTATCTGTTGATATTCTATCAGAGTCTGACCAATTTTTGCAGGTTAAGATAGTTAACAAAGTATCATTATCTGAGTAGTATTCCATTCTAGTATATGCTAAAACCAATAGAGCCCCTAGACTAGAGTTGTGGAATGACCTAGCTAACTTACCAACTGGACCATCCATTTTCATTGGGGACTTTAATACAGTGGCCACCGGTTCTGAGTATAAGGGTAGTAATGACCCTTCCCTAAGGATTGTAATGTCTGTATTTAGAGGAATGATAGATCCCTAGCACTTCAGGACATCCCCACTGTGGGAAAATTATTTACATGGACCAACAATAGAATGAAGGAGGATAGGCTGCTGCAGAGATTATATAGAGGCCTAGGAAACCATGTCTGGTTAGAGAAATTCCAACATTCCTCAATCCAGGTACTAAATAGGACAAGCTCTAACCATAACCCTCTTTTACTATCCATCCACAAACTTGTGAACAGCTCCCAAAATCCTTTAGATTTCAAGCAATGTGGTTAAATAGACCTGAGCTCAAGGGGCTTATTGAAACCAATTGGAATCTTCCCTGCCAATACTCTGGCATGTATAGATTAGTTTTCAAGTTTAAGAGGGTTGAGGAATTCCTGAAACAGTGAAATTGAGAAAGTTTTGGGGATGTACATCAGAACCTTATTGAGGCTGAGAATAAGGTCCTAGCACTGCAAGAGAAGTACCAGCAAACAGGAGAGGAAATTGACCTTATAAACCTCAATAGAGAGAGGGCCTTTTTGATTAGATACTAGAAAGAGGCAACAACCTTCTGGAAACAAAAATCTGGAGTCAAATGGCTGCAGGAGGGAGATGCCAACACTCAGTTCTTCCACAACTCAGTGAAAGAGAGGAGAGCCAAGGCAAGAATTGCCAAGATCAAAACAGGAGAAGGTGATTGGATTACTGACCCCCAACTAATAAAGGAGGAAGGTATTCTACCAAAACCTGCTTAATGATCCAAGACCTAACAGAACTGGTCATTACTTGGAACATTTTAAATCCCAAATCCTAAGGCTCATCACTGAGGAAGACAATATACAACTACTGAAACAGGTGGACATTGAAGAGCTTAGAACAGCTGTCTTTGAGCTTAACAAGGAAGGAGCACCCCGTTCAGATGGATTCTCTGGACAATTCTACACTCACTGTTGGAAAGTGATCAAAGATGATCTGCTTGACTTAACAAAGGAGTTTTTGAGTGGTCAGAGATTACCAAAAGCAATAGCCAATACTTGGCTGACACTCATCCCAAAGAAACCAAACCCATCCACATTTTCAGATTTTAGGCCAATCAGTCTTTCCAATTTCTCCAATAAAATTTACTCAAAAATTTTAATGGAGAGATTAAAACCACTAATGAATAAGATCATCTCAGAGGAACATACTGGATATAGCTGATAATATTTTGCAGATGATGGAAATGATCAGACTGATGAATAAGAACCCTAGATACAGGAACCTAGTGGTAAAATTAGACATGCAAAAAGCATTTGACAGGGTATCATGGTCATTTCTGAACACATTAATGTTACAGTTTGGCTTTCATGGCACTTTTGTCAAACTTGTATTATAAAACATACAAGCTGCATGGTTCTCAGTTTTGATAAATGGTATTGTTTCTGGATTCTTTAATTCTAATAGGGAAATCAAGGAAGGAGATCCGATCTCACTATTTCGATACAACATAGTGACAGAGGACTTCTCAAGGGGTATAATATTCATGTTTAGCTCACAGTACCTGAACAATTTCATCATGCCTAGCTCTGTTCAACCTTTATCCCACCTCATGTATGCAGATGACACTGCAATTTTCCTAACTGCCACAACAAAGAATCTGAAAAGATTGAGGGCTTTTCTTAAGGCATATGAACATTGTTCAGGCCAAAAGATTAATTTCAATAAATCTGATTTTTTTATTCACCCCAAAGCCAGTCACCAAAAAAGACTAGTTTCAAGGACTCTGGGATTGAGGAGAGGTGAGATGTCATTCAAATATTAGGAGCCCCCATTTTTCCAGGTAGAAATAAAGTGATACATTACCAACCTGTGATGAAAAGAATGGAGAATGCTGTCTCTAATTGGAAGAACCATTGGCTTACAGCTGCAGGGAAAATGGTCCTTATATACTATGTTCTCATGGAAATTCCCACTCACATTTTCTCTGTACCAAAACCTCCAAAAGAAGTGATTAAAAAGATGGAAAAAATTTCTTTAAAATTCTTCTGGAGGAATCTAAACATGGACGGAGAAAATTTTGGAGGAGGTGGAGTAAGATGGAAATTCAAAAATCAGAAATTGGTCTTGGTTTCAGGGACCTCCAGGATGTCATTAATTCTTTTTCTTGCAAGCTTTGGTGGAAGCTGCAGAAAAACTCAACCATATGGACAAGGTTCCTATGGTCTGTGCCAGAAACATATAAAAACTCACACACATGGAGGAGGATTTGTGGCATAACATAATTTGCCAATTCTCAGACTCAGATACTATGTGGGAAAGGATCCTCATCATTTTGGGATGGGAATTGGTTGGGAACTAGAATTCTTTACTACTTGTGGCATCCTGATATTGACTTACCCTTTACAGATATTATTGTGGCACAATTTGTAGCTAGAAAATCACACTACTTACCACTCTTGGAGCCACACATGGCTACCAGTATCATGTCTTTATTGCAGGAATTCCAGTTGGTGCACACTCATGAAGATAGGTTTATATGGAAACCTGGACTGGATGGCAATTTCTCTATTAAATCCGCATACAACAGTCTGAGGCACAGAGACCAACCAAATGAATTATGTGGACATGTTTGGAAGTTATCCCTGCCAAAATTCACTTTTTATGTGGAGGTTGAAAAACAAGTTGCTACCTTTTGATGACATAATGCAAAAATTTGGTTTTCAACTCTCCTCAAATGCCCTCTTTGTAATAACATGGACACAATTGAGCACTGCTTTAACACCTACCAGGAAAACAGTGAGCTGTGGGAATCTGTCCATAATCTCATTGTTTTACAGGCATCTCCTTTCAACACCTTACAGGGAAGACTGAACTTTTTCCTATCTTGTAAGGGCTTTTCTAAAGTTCACACAAAGGTAATAAGAGTCACCACTATGGTAACTTTATGGAACCTGTGGACAAGAAGAAATAGACTCATATATGATGATAAAAGCTCAACCAATTCTTCTATCTGTGAGGAAATTAGGAGGTAAACCCTCCTTATATTCACAGCTTACCCACACATAGGTAATTTGGATGGAAACCAATTTCTGATTCATGCCAGACTAGTGCCTTTCTTCTTACGAAGAGACCTAAGATGGCTAAGATTGTTAAATGGTTTCCCCCAGACACAGGGTTTAAGGTAAATGTTGATGCAAAATTTAAAACAGGAGCATGTGGCATAGATATAGTGGTTAGAAATATGAATGGGGATACTGTGCTGCCGAAAATGATATATATGCTTTGTACCTCACCCCTTCATTCTGAGTTCTGGCAATAAAGTATGGACAGCAGGTAGTAGCTGAACTCAACATCTCCAACTTCATACTTGAATCTGACTGCCAGATGGCAGTATGGGGAGTGATCTCACCATCACAATGCAACTGGAAACACTACTTCCCGTGCACCAGTTTGCACACACTACTGCCAGTAAAAATGATTTCACATACCCTAAGAGAAGGTATATAATAAGCCAGCAGACTTTCTATCTAAATATAGCTTACAAAACCAACTGCCTGGAGTTATTCAACTGAATCAAGCACCCGTTCCCCTAAAAGGGATACTTTTGCTTGATAAAATTGGAACCCCCACAGTTAGAATTTAATAATAGGCTTTATATTCTATTGTATACTGTTGCTCTCTCTTTTGCAATGTAGGATGGGAGTACCTGACAGCAAGGAGCAGATAATATTTCAAAAATGCAAGGACCAACATGGAACATGACAGCATAGAGGAACTATTCTTTTGTAAATCAGAAATAGTATGGAATTGAAATCATTCCTTTGGGTGGCTAAACTGTGCTTCGGTATTTGTTCACTCGATCACTAAGTTGCTCCCCATTTGTGAAATGAAATCAATTCCATAACCATAGACCTTAGAGATACTGATTAGGCAATTTTTTGGCCTTTTCTACATTTTTTTGTATAGCTTTGAAGCACTATGTGCTTGGCTTGTAACATTTTTCCTTAAAAAGGCTTTCATGGGTTGGGATGCCAAATAAATATCCTCCACCAACAGTGGTTTAATTCAAAAAAAAATAAAAATAAATTAAGGACTTGATATTGATTCCACCCTATAATTAATTTCATGCCACTAAATATATATTTAATTGGATCCATTTGGTTTTTTTTTTCAAGTTTTGGCGAGGCTAATAAACTTCACCCAACTCTACCGATAAGAAGACTCATAACTCGCAAGCAACTTAGGGGTCGTTAAACGAAGCCCAACTCCGCCGACGAGTACGGGGTTCCCCTAGAATCAACTCTATCTAGTGGTTTAAATTTTTTTTAAAAAAACTACAAAGTTGAGTCTCATTACTGTGATTTCTTTTAATTTCTCACGTCATTTTTTTAATTAAACCACTAGTTAGTGGGGTGAATTTTATTTGGTTCACCACGCCATAAAAACCCTTATAAAAAAGGCAATGTTGTACAATATTGGATTATTCACCTAATAGTAAAAAAAACTATTTACATAAATATCATTGATTCTAAACTTGATTCTAGTATACACCCATGTCGACATTCTCACAAGCATTTTAGGGTTCGCTAACCGACACCCAACTCTACCGATAAGAAGACTCATAACTCGCAAGCAACTTAGGGGTCGTTAAACGAAGCCCAACTCCGCCGACGAGTACGGGGTTCCCCTAGAATCAACTTAAAATCAGCAAACATTGACAGTTTGATGAGCTTCCCATCTTGATCCTAGCTTGTCTGCTTCCAGTGCCTCCAAGTCCCATCTGCTCCTATCTTCATCTTTGCTTTGTTCCAGTATTGTGTGATCTCATCTCCATATGTTCCTAACTCCATCATAATAAGCTCATAACTGCTGGTTTTATCCCCTACAACATAGAGTAGTAGTAAAAATTCTTTTATGATAAACTTCTCTGCCTGTACTGTCCAGAGACACAAGTCCCTGGATATGCCTAGGCATGGTATCGGTGGTATAAACATGGGAAGTATTAGTTTCAGTAGCCATTTTAGCTAAAGCATCAGCTACATCATTTGCTTCTCTATATATATGAGAGTAAGTTATAGTGATATCACCTAATAATTCCCATATTTCCATATATATATATATATATCATCAATACCCAGGGCACTCTATACTTCCTTTCAATAATCATCAGCAATAATTGGGAATCCATCTCTGCCCGCACATGTTGAAAGTTATAATAATAGGCAGTTTCCAGTCCCATAGCTAAAGCTATGGTTTCAGCTTCAAGGCTAGATGTTGCTTCTGTCACTAAGGATTTGGCATGTAAAACTCTGCCATTAGTATCCCTAATGACAAAACCTGCACTAACCCTTCCATTCTGCAAGAAAGATCCATCAGAATTCAACTTAACATAATTCTGATTAGGTAGTTTCCACCTTATGATCCTCTCTGGCTTAGGTCTAGCGATTGTTTGAACAGAATAGAATCTAAACTACATAGGTGGATTGTACTTAGATCAAGAGATAGAATGTGCTTGAATGATGGAAGTAATCAGATTTTGTATGTTCAGAACAATATTAATCCTATTTGGTGTGACATTGTCATATAGAAAGGAAGTTCTAGCACACCAAATGCACCATATCACAACAATTGGAACGAGTCTAGCTATATTAACCTTAAAGGCAGAATTATCTTTCAAGTGTCAATAGTAAAACAAAATATCCCATAGTGAATCAGATTGAATATGTATCAAGTCATAAGCCCTGCTTATTGTCTCCCAAATCCATCTAATATTACTGCAGCTATTAAAAACATGATGTAATTCATCAGACTTAGAATAGCAAAAACAGCACATAGAAGGTTGGTGTATACTGAGAGATTCAAGTATATCAGTTGTAGGTATTAACCTATTTACCAATCTCCAGCATAAAACAACCATTTTCTTCGGCACATATTTAGACCATATATGCTTAAAGGAATTAACTTGCATCTTTCTAGGTCGGATAAGTTCATAAGCAGAAGATGTGGTAAATATTCCAAGTGAACTAGGTTTCCAGATCATCACATCATCATATCCTTCATATAAAGGAAAATCCTTTGACAGCATAGTGACACATAATTCAGAGAATCCATGTTTCAGTATATCAATATAGTACTCTTGATGATAAAATCAGCAACAGTCAACTCAGGAGCAATAACTCCTGAGTATCATCCCATTGATCAATTAAAGCTTTACCTCCCAGCCACTGAGCATTCCAAAAAGATACATGTCCCTTCCCAATCTGAATGTAAGTATTCTCTGTTGCTGTAAGCTGAACTTCCTTGATCCCGCGCCATGTCTTTGAATTCTTTAGATGATTGAGCAATGACCACATGAAATCAGCCCATAAGCTTCCTCCTGTCCGTAACTTCCACCACAGTTTAGTGAAAAAGCTTGTGTTGTTAGATGTAAACTTTTAACACCCAATCCGTTCTCATCTGTAGAAAAACAAACATTAGTCCAAGATCTCCATACTTTTTTCTGACCATACTCTAAGGAACCCCACAAGAATTTTGAGAAAAGAACATGCAATTTGTCTATCACTCCTCTTGTAGGTTTAATAACAATGAGTATATGAAGAGGAATGGCTGACAAAACATGTTTAATTAATATCAATCTTCCAGCCTGATTTAACCATTTTATTTTGCCATATAGCCAATTTTGCTGCTATTTTATCATAGAGGGACTGAAAATAGGAGTGTTTAGTTCTCCCCAAGTAAATGGGGCATCTCAAATAGATAAAAGGAAAATGGCCTTCTGTAATCCGTGAAACTTGTTCTGCCATGGTTTTAACAGATAGAGGTGCATGCTTGGTGATATAATATGAAGATTTTTCCAAGTTGATTTTTATACCAGCAGCAGATTCATAACAAATTAAAAAACTCCTCAGATTGGTAATACTAGTTCTGTTAGCCTTAAGAAACAAAACAGTATCATCTGCAAAGTTTAAATGCGTTATATTCCTTGCTGAATGTGGCAACTTAAAATAACCAATTCTTGAGTCAGTAAACAGTAAACCTAGGTTTCTAGAGAACACCTCAGTGAGTTGTATAAACAGAAAGGGAGATAAAGGATATCACTGTTTAATACCCCTGGATGTACTAAAGAATCTTTTAAGTTAACCATTCACAAGAACTGAACATTTAGTTGCAGATATATTGCCCATAACATTACTGACAAATTTGATGTGAAAACCTATTTTTAGTAAAAATAATTTCAAGAAACTCCAAGAAGCCCTGTCAAAAGCCTTTACCATATCCAGTTTAAAGAAAATATTGGAGCCTCCTGTTTTATTGTTCAAAAAACTGGTAATTTCTTGCATTAGTAATAACATTGTTAGCTAGTTCACGCCCCTGAACAAAAGCTGACTATTCAGGGGAAATCAAACTAGTCATTATGGGCTTAAGTATCTCTGTGTATAATTTACTAAAGATCTTATTAATAAAATTAGAGAGACTAATAGGTCTGAAATCAGAGATATGGTTAATCACAGTTTTTTTAGGGATCAATGTAATGAATGTAGCAGATATGGCTCTTGGTATAGGCACTCCAGATAGAAATTCATTAACAGCACATAATAGATCAGAACATATAATATCCCAGCAAGCATGATAGAACTTTTTGAAAAACCATCAGACCCCGGGGCTGAGTCACCATCCATTTTCTCACGTCATTTTTTCAAGCACCAAATTTTGCCACTAATTACAAAGTAAAATCGAATAAAATGCAAATTTTTCATATTAGATATTATCTATAATTAGTCTAATTAATTTAATTGAACGGCTGTATGACAAGTATACTTATCTAATTATTTGAACGGCTTTATTTCTAATTAGGCTAACTGGACCGCGCGATGCGCGGTTGTATAAGTAGTTTAAAATGCATTTAGTTTGAATGCAGTATTTATTTAAATGTCATGGTTTATATTAAATTTCATTAATATGAGATTAAATATTTCCAAATATTTAAGAAATTAATCATTTCATGAAAATAATTATTTGTGACAAAGAATGCTTCATGGCATTTTAAGTTTTTGTTTTTATAAATATCACACCCTAAATCAATGGGGTAAAAAACTATAAGCAAACACCAGCCTATCATGGTTAATTTTATATATGATTTTGTTAAATTCAAAAAATATGTCGTTCATTTATAATTAAAAAATACAAATAATGACTATGGTAATACAAAATAGAAAATATAAAAACAAAATTGTTTCAATAAAACAGTATTATTTAAAAAGAAATATTTATTCAAACTTAATAAATGTTAATATAGTAGAAATATATAAATAATATTATGAAATATAAAGGACACTCAAATGAAATAAAAGACCTTATTTGGATAGGTAACAATTATTATTAATGCTTGATCTAACATGATTATTTATTTTTTAGATACAAAATCTAAAACATCACCAATTTCGATTTATACAAACTGTAATTTTTTAATTCCACTAAAACACAATATATATGTTTGTTTTCAGCTTTTAAAGTTATTCAGTATGAAAGTTTTTTGTCACAGTAACCTTTCACTACGTTTTGAGCGGTTTATGAAGGTAGTACAAAGCATAATTTTTTAATAAAAAGCTTTAAAAAAGTGAGTTTTTTACTTCCCAAGATTAGGATGTCAAGGTTGCGGTTAGGAATGTAATCATAAAACAGGAGAAATTGATCATCGTGAGCTCTGCAGCGAAGGTTTTCTAAAACTGTCTTTCCTGACCAAGAACCGCTCGATAAACTCTACCAAAACTTTGAAGAACCCTTGAGACACAATGTAGTGATTAGAGCATGCAATTTGTGCTTCACTCTTTTAACACTCTCAAGAAAACAGTTCTCGGTTGGACCTCTCACAATGGTTTTGGTAGAAATAATCGGAGACAGAGTACTCCTCCCGCCTCACTTCAGCCTAAACCTTCACTACCGGATCAGACGATCTAACCTCCTCACCTTAGGCCACCGACGATAAAGAGTACTCCTCCCACGCCTTCAAGATTCAAAATTCATCCCCGTAACACGAACACACGTGAGGAACTAATTCCAATGAAGTGCAAGGAAATTGCATCTTTGGAGATGAAAATTGAGGCATCGATGGATTTTAAATAGAAGGGTGGATGCAACCCCAAATCTTAGCGGCGGCGTCCCACATGATGGAGAGGGACGTCACCTCTAAGCTTGGAGAGTATATTATGCATGTTTTGGAAATGTCTAGATGCAGGTTTTGGATGGATTATGATTTCTCAACCAAGAAATACCCATGGACAACTTAGTCTGATAAGAATGAATTCATCACACCAGATCTCCAACTCCCTGATACCTCATTTTCCCTTGGATACACATGGACAGATAAAGAATGCATGGGATCAATATATAAAGCACGCGGTTCTGTCATTGTGCTCATGGTGTGTGCAGTAATATTCTGGAAACCTGGAAGAAAGGGAGCAACACATGGATGAGGATAAATGTGCAGTTTGATCAATTTTCATCATCGATTAGCATCTGTTACTACAAACCAAAAAAAATTCCTCAATTTTGCCGCTCAGAATGTCTCCGTTTATGATCCTCATGCAATGTTACCATAGCTGAAAACATTGGCTCCTTCATCATTGTATCCAGCTTCAATCTTTTCACGCGCCTATACTTGGTTGTATCAACCAAGGGTGAATTACTACTAATTACGTGGAATAAGATCTTGATCCTGCTGCTACTAATTACGCGCCTATCCTTTTTTTTTCATGTCATGAAACTTGACGTTGAAAAGAGGAAGAGTGAGTACACTAAGAGTTTGGGTGGAGATACCATTTTCATTGGCCTGAATTCTTCCGTTTCTGTCGCAGCAGATGATTTTCCAGGCATGATTGACCACATATATTTCACCAAAGATTATACTCCACCCTGAACCTTCTCGTATAATAATTCGGTAGTACATATACTTCACCCTAAACTTTATGGCTACAGGATCAGACGATCTAACCTCCTCCACTTAGGCCACTGACGATAAAGAGTACTTCTCCCGCGCCTTCAAGATCCAAAATGTATCCCCACAACACAAACACAGGTGAGAAACTTATTCCAATGAAGTGCAAGGAAATTGCAACTTTGGAGATGAAAATGGAGGCATCGATGGATTATAAGAAGAAGGGTGGATGCAACCCCAAATCATGGTGGCGGCGTGCCACATGACAGAGAGGAACGTCGACCTGGAGAGTATATTGAAGTTTATACCTCTCAAAACTAAACGACTACTGGAGAATATATTGAGGTTTATACCTCTCAAAATTAAACGAATGATATAAAATCATATATAGTGAGTTTAAGACAAAATATACAAATACCTTATTTATATTAAATCATATATAGTGAGTTTCAGTAAAACAATATACAAATGTATTATTTACATTATGACAAAGTCTCTGGAGAGACCGTCTAAATTATACATCAATGACTATATAGTCAAAATTCATTGGGCTGCACTGTTCATTGGACTGCACTGTTCATGCACTCTGAATTTTTAATTTTTAATTTTAAAAGGTTGAAGGTTATAAAATAAAAATTGCAGCTTTCATGTTAAAAGTGTAATTTTCATTTGTAATATAGACAGGGATTACATGGAAAATACAAAAACTAGGGTATTATAAGACAATTAAACTGATTTGGCAGGGCAACCCGCGTTATGATATCCGCATTTGTTTCTACAATAAAATGAGTACTTTAGCACATAAGGTCCACATTATAGTCCCAAACATGAACACGAACATCTAAACATGCTACCCTAGCCAATTTTCACACACCAAACCTCATATCTGACCATTCATGCCTAAAAAAGACCAGAACATGGGGATTTTAGCACATAATGTCCACATTATAGGCACAAATATGAACATGTACATCTATACATGCTACCCTAGCCAATTTTCACACACCAAACCTCACATCTGGCCGTTCATGCCTCAAACAGACCGGAACATGGAGATTTTAACACATGAGGTCCACATTATAGGCAGAAACATGAACATAAAAATCTAAACATGCTACCATAACCAATTTTCACACACCAAACCTCACAAATGTCCATTCATGCCTCAAACAGATCAGAACATGGGGTTTTAAGCATGTAAGGTCCACATTATAGTCCCAAACAGGAACACGAACATCTAAACATGCTATCCTAACCAATTTTCACACACCAAACCTCATATCTGGCCATTCATGCCTCAAACAGACCAGAACATGGGGTTTTAAGCACGTAGGTCCACATTATAGGTTCCAAACATAAACACGAATATCTAAACGTGCTACCCTAACCAATTTTCACACACCAAACCTCACATCTGGCCATTCATGCCTCAAACAGACCAAAACATGGGGTTTTAAGCATATAAAGTCCACAATATAGTCCCAAACATGAACACAAACATCTAAACAAATCAAATCATCTAAACATCTAAACATGAACACGAACACCATGCCGCTCATATTTACAACACAGAACACTAAACAAATAAAAAACTTGGTATTTTCTACTTCAATCTGTTTGATTTAGTCTCTGATGATTTGTGAAAGTACAAGAGGTCTAGTATGGATGCTAAAAATGGCTATTCACATTCTCTAGCTACTATGTTGTGCAGGAGATAAGATGACGATTATGGATACTAAAAATTGCAGAAAATTTGGAACTTCTTCATGACATTGTTCGGCATACACAACACCTATGGACAGTGTTTATAACTTGTTCCAGTTGTTGATTGGGTTATTCTGTAATTCTGTTAATTAGATTGATATCTTTAAGTAATCTAGAAATGTAATTTCATGTTCTTGAATATGTTACTTTACTTGCGTAGGTTCACGAAGATTACCTTGGCATGAAGTGATGATGAGATGAGAGGTAGTTCATCTTGAACAAATTTAGTTTTACGGTTAGAATTTTTTAGTTGTAGAGTGTAGGTAGATAACTTTTTTGGACATAGAAGTAGAAGTAGAAGTATGAAGTACGAATTTGATTGTGAATGAATATTTTAATTAATCTAATTTGAATGTTTTCATTTGCAATCTAATAGCATTACTAATTCGTAAGCTGTTCAATGATGATCAATCTGTTCGACGAAACTATTAAATATTAGCTGGGGTAAACGGCCAGCTTACGAACTGATTTCAGAAACCGTAATACAATTAATCTATCAGGTTTACTTCTTCTACATCTTAGCAGATTAAAGTAAATTATTAATATGGGATATCGTAATCATCTTATCCGACTCAGTTTCATACGTCGCTATTGAGATTTGCCATATTTTGACAAATGTGATCTACCCATTTTCTAGTATCTCGAACTCATTAGATCACTTGATCCGATCACAAATTCGATATCGTATCTCAGTCATTAGAGATGTATCAAACGCGGATAGATTGCAGTAAACTATTGAATTAGAGAATTCGTAAATTGTAAACTATTTGATTTTCGATGTCTAAAATCATTTTCGGAGGTTAAAAAACGCCGAGTTTCGATATACGGCGTGGCTAGTAAAGGCGGACATTTCCGTCTTATATCTGTGATTCCACCGCCGACAATTAATATGTTTTGCACTAGTGTTCATGCCTCAAACAGACCAGAACACGTGCTACCCTAACCAATTTTTACACACCAAACCTCACATCTGGCCATTCATGCCTCAAATAGACCAGAACATGGGGATTTTAGCAGATAAGGTCCACATTATAGGCACAAACATGAACACGAACATCTACACATACTACCCTAGCCAATTTTCACACACCAAACCTCACATCTGGTCATTCATGCCTCTAACAGACCAGAGCGTGGGGTTTTAAGCACATAAGGTCAACATTATAGTCCCAAATATGAACACGAATATCTAAACAAATCAAATCATCTAAACATCTAAACATGAACACGAACACCATGACGCTCCTATCTACAACACAGAACACTAACAAATCAAAAACAAAATCCGCGAACAAATCGACAAAGCAGACGAAATTAAAGAGATCAGAAACTTTACTTGATAGCGCGCACATTCCCATCGCTATTGGAATCGAAAAATCGCATCAGATTGGGAAGAAATTTAGGGTTTGGATTTGGGGAAAAACGAGAGCGAACGGTTTTGGGGGAAATCTGGAGTGGTGTTGGAGAAGATGAAAAAGTGGGGAGAGAAAGAGAATTTTGATATTCATACTATAACTATTTTACAAAATTACCAAAAACTCAGCTTATTTGGTGTCATTGTAATAAAACCCACGCGTGTTATTTTCTTTTAATTTGGTTCAGTCTATAATTTAGACGGTTTCTTTTAAGAATTTCTCTTATATTAAATCATATATGGTGAGTTTCAAAGAAAATATATAAAAACCTTATTTAAATTTCATTGTAAGATACAAAAGTACAAAATATGGTAATTAAAAGTCCGGTGGCGGTGGTAATTAACGTATTATTGTTTTTAGTTTTGTTAACATAGTATTTATATATTAGTAAATAGTAAAGTAGAAATTCGGTAGTTTTGTTAACATATATAAGTATTTATATATAGTAAGGTGGAAATCCGGCGGGCGGCGTTACGTGTTAAACGCATGAATTGTTGCGTTATTTAGTTTTATTCACAACTCACCATATTAAGAATAAGGTATATGACAGCTATTAAGGTATGCTGATTTTTCTCAAATCCGGAAACCAATTAAGGTATGTGGCAACGAAGAAAAATATACAATTATCATATTTAAATACATCTATAAGAAGTAAATTCTGACTACCATTCTATCTATACTATATACTAAAGCAATACGCAAGTGACGTCAGTTTTACCCCAACCTGGAGTATGTATCGCTTTCTTATACATTATTTTCCCGCCTTACTGTAATGCTGACGACATTTACCCTTTCCTTCATGGTAAACCGCTGATATACGTGAAATTTTTATAAATGTTCTCGCCCATTTAAAATCAAATTTTGTTCTGTTTACTTTTATTAGATGGTGTACGTAACTTCTCTAACAATATTTATCTGTATTCAAACGCGAATTCGAATCAAATTTTATTCTTTTTATCTTTTCCTGCATTGTAAACGCTGATATACGTGAAACTTTTATTTATTATCTATTTATTTCTTCCTAACAAACGTGCGTACGTAACACCCCTCTCGACATTATAGTGATTCTGAATCCCAAAATCCCACATAATCG
This sequence comes from Sherardia arvensis, assembly GCA_948330725.1. NCBI lineage: Eukaryota > Viridiplantae > Streptophyta > Magnoliopsida > Gentianales > Rubiaceae > Sherardia > Sherardia arvensis. The sequence goes on along the minus strand of OX415237.1, from coordinate 20,419,379 downwards.
AAAATCACCAATATTCCCGCGATCTTAACCGCCGTCACCTCATTCATCATAAGTCTGATTAAATGAATTTGAGTTTCACGTATACCTCTTCTCTGCTGGACGTAAATTTCAACCTGTACCATTAGTTTCAGACCATGTAAGCGTTTATTGCCTGTATTCATTTTCATTATTTATTATATTTATTTACTAAGTAAAATATGTTTACTTTAATTTGTTAGGGCATCCACAATGGAGCTATTTAACCCAACTTTTCTTAATAAGGAGTGCTCCTTATTCATTTTTTACCATTGTGGATTTTTAAGGAGCACTCCTTATTAAGTAGTTACTCCTTACTTAAGGAATAATACTTAATTAAATGTAGAATGACCCCACCAATTAATAATTGTAATTTCTTATTTTCCTTTTATGTTTTTGACTTTTTTTAGATGGTATATATACAAATTAGCATATTGTAAGAATTGTCCAATTATTTTTAAATTTGAAACTATTGTAAAAGATATGTATTTAAAATCAATTTAAATGGAAATTATTATCACATACGCAAATAAGTATTTAAAACATATATTGTTCATATAAATAAATATCTATCAATCACCTCATCCAAACCAAATTAAATATAAATAAATATGTATAGTTTTTTATATGCATATATTCAAAACGACTAAATGTATTTATATTAATATTTTATACTAGATAAAGAATAATCTTATAATTATTTTATTACATTTTCAATTTATATGAAATTGAAATTATACATCAACAAAAAATTGAATGTTTCATTATTTTATTATTCTTATTATTACATATTTACTTCTTACAATGAATATTATTATTATAATTAATGATGTATGGAACTTAAAAACCATTCCATTGTTGATGGTTGCTCCTTATTTAGATTCTATCAAAAATGATGATGTGGCATTTAAGAAGCACTCCTTATTTTCTTACCATTGGAGATGCTCTTATGAAAATCAACCAGCGACTATCGGTCTCATCAAGGATATTACTCCTATGAATGAAAAGATGTCTGTACGGATTAGGATTGCACGTCTGTGGAAGCCTGCATGTTTCAAGAATCCAGATGAGTATCGTAGTATCGAAATGGTGTTTGTGCATGAAAAGGTATTTACAGTATTCTACATATTTTTATATACATAAAAATCGAATTATTACTAATTATTTTTTTCTTATTTGTTTGAACATGGTGACACAATTCAAGCATCAATCAAGAAAATGTTGATGTCAAAATTTTCCAGTATGCTTGAAGAGGGACAATACCGAATCGTGTCCAATTTTGGTGTTGGACAAACAGTGGAAACTACCGGACATCTCCGCATCCATACAAAATTAATTTTAAATATTCTACTAATGTCAAAATGTGTGCTGATGATGTCGTATGTATTCCTGTGCATGGGTTCAAATTTGTATCGTTTGATGATGTTTTGAGCCAAAAATTGGATGACAAATTTCTTATCGGTAAAGATATAATTAATTGATTTTTGTGTTCAACTAATTAGAATGCCATGTTATAATTATTATTTTATTATTTCTACTTTTTATTTCCAAGAATTTTATCTAATGTAACTAAAATATTAATGACGAGGTGTGCAATAAATAATGATAACTAGAACAACACTTAGAATGATTTGAAACAGTCACATTCAACTATGTCGATAATTTTAGAGTTAGAAGTATAGTAGTATCACAAAATGCCTTAATGTCACATCATGGTAAAAACTTATTTCAACATGTGAATGAGTAAGATTAAAGATTATTTATTATTAAATTTTGTGCTATAATAAAAAGATGATAATATATAGCAATTACTAACATATATTCATAATAAATAGTTTATTTCATTTTTTTTCAAAATGTATATATATTGCTGTTTTCTCGCCTTATGGTACTATATTTTCATTAGTTTACCATTTACTGAATTCAAAATTAAATTCTAATTTCTTTTTACACTAACGATATTAGCATTCAGATTTTTGCTTAATTTAAAATATTCGAGTCAACCGACATCAATTTTACTTTCATTGAATTCAAATCAATTGCATTATATTATTAATTAAATATAATCACAATAAATATTGTATATTTTTTATTCTACAGAAATGAAAAACTGTGATATTTGATCGCATAATTTAATAACAATTTGTATTTCTTTAAATCGCAATAATCTAAGTGGACCTCCAAAAAAACATTTCCACCACTTTATCCCAGATAAAATTGGACTCCGGGTCTCTTGATTATAAGAATGTTATAGTTTTTCAATGATTTTATAATTATTTTTTCTACTACTATAATTACATTAAAATATAATTATTATTTATTTATTATATATAGTTTGAAATTCCATGTGTAACACAGGTATTATACTAGTACTAATTACTAAAGTAGTAAATACTGGGGCCACTTGTCTCATTCTCCATAACTTATTTCCCGCCAAAACCTTTTTTACTAATTTTAGAACTTATGACAACTCCCCAAAAATTATATAAATAACTAAAAATATTTCCCACTAATTTCTAGCCTGATATATTTATTTAGTAGAGTAAAATTTACTTTGCTTTACTAATTTTTCACCGATTATTATACTAATTTTTTGAATTGTGATATAAATATTCAATGACAAGTTTTGCATATATAACTAAAATTATTAGATTTTTATAATTAATAAATATGATCATATCAGAACATGCAATTATATTTTTATTAAAGTTAAAAAACAAGCAAGATTAATTAGATCCTAATGAAAATATCTTTAAGATTAGTTGACGATATTTATCTATTTTAATTGTGCTATTCCACAAGTAAATTTTTTCATCACTATTATCTTCTATACTAAATTATAATAATTATAGTAAAAAACGGTAAACTCAAGTGTCGCCTTCTCTTTATCTTATTTTTGTGCCTAAGTTTTTACTAATTATAAAACTTATTTCATTTTCCCAAAAGTACTGTGTATACATAACTAAAAATACTTTTCTATAATTGTTTACCTACTCCTTTTACTAATTTAGTAAAATTCATTTCGCCTTACCAACTTTTCATTTAATTGTTGTATACATAGTATGTTTTCAAATTGTGAAATAAATCATTATTAACGATCAGCATTGTATATAGCTAAATGATTAAATTTGTAATTATGATAATATTAAAACATACCGAAAAAAGACCTTTCACTATTTGTTTGCTTTTTTATACTAATTTAGTCAATTTAGTATGCCTTATTACTAATTTTTCACTGATTATTGTATTATTTATCTCATACTTTTCAAATTGTGAGATAAACATTATCGATGACCAGGATTGTATACAACTAAAATTATTAGATCGTAATTATGATCATACCAAAACATTCAGTTTTTTATTCAAACTAGGCTAACCGGATCGCGCGTTGCGTGATTTTTTAATGTATTTTTGTAATTTTTCATTGAATATATAAATTTAGACAATATACGATTTTTTATTTGCATGTAATTTTTCTAAGACATTGTATCAAAATTCGGTTATATTGATCATTAATTATATTAAGACATTAAAAATATTTCAAAGTATATATGCGTAGTATGATAAGAAAAATAATGAGTATGAGTATGACAATTTAGTAAGTATTAAAATAAGTATCTATTTAAAGTTGAATAAACTTTTGATAGGGCGTATCCGTTCTGATATTTCAAAAATGAACCATGCAACAAAACATCATGGAGTCAGATGTCAAAAAAAACTTGCAGAAAACAATGGACTTTACAAAATTAGTATAATTATTCAGTAAACACTCGGAAATTTTTCTGTCACATATCTGGAATATTCAAAGATTCAATTTCAAAACTAAAAATAAAGTTAGGACATGAATGAAAGTCATTTAAAATAACATCTATTATGAAAAAAAACCATAAAATTAAGTGGGCGTAGTAGATATACTAAGTATATAAAAATCGAGTTCAATATCCAACAGAACTAACATATAAATTGTGCTAGACATATTCTATATAATTAAACTTACTAAAAATATCATAAAATATTTCAAACTGAACTAACATAATTTTATCGATTACTACAATCTATCTTATAGACGGTTGTACAATATTATCTTGACTGTAAAACCTCTATACTATTGGTTTCTATAAGAAATATTTTTAGTATAAATACTATAGAGATGCTATTCAACTTTATTAATCATTAAGTAAGCCAAACTATAATTAATAAATAATATAGTTTGATATATTATATAAGAATTTAAAAAGAATAACATGTAATGGTTGAGCCAAACTACTAAGTAAATTATTATGTGAATGTGTGGTTAAGTTATCTTTACTTTCTTTTTATAGGTCAATGAAAGATTAAAACAAAAATTTATCCAAAGCCAAACCTTTCATGTTAATTGCCTATCAACACAAACTAAAGTCTTAGAAGATGCCTGTCTTCAAGAATCAAAAACTCGGACATGGTTTTTCTGCTATGATGGCTAAATCAACATTTACAAGGAAAATTTGGAAACCCTACCACAGCGAGAATGGCCCTTGGCACTGTCCGATAAGTGAGCGACATGACATACTGCATAATCTTGCACTGCTTGCTCAAATCTTGGAGTAACCCGAAGCCCATTCGTAAAGACTATTACGAATTGGAGTAGCAGTTATCACGTGCATGAAATACACCTCTAAAAAACTACTCCTATATTTTAAAGAACGTGCATAATAGATCTCAAAGTACCTGGAACAATTTCCACCAAATGCTGATTCTTTGCAGTTTCATCCCAAAACTGACATAAATAAATTTTTCCAAGCAATCAAGTCGATCTGTTGACTCATCGGCATCTTTCAAGCCGATTTCTCTTTCCAGCAATCTCACTCCTTCCGAACCCAAATTCAAACGCTCCAAGAATAGGGAGCGGAGGGTTATAGACACCGCCCGGGCCTTTTTGCTTCAAACCGATGTCTGGACTAAGAAGTGCCTCAGCGGCATGGGGGTCTCGGTACCCTTGGACGCCCAGATGACCGCCGTCTCCTCAGATGAGTCTGTGAAGGCCGTCCGGTGCATCCCCCGGATCCACTTCATGTGGGGGTTGAGCCTGCCCCTCCCTCGGCTGTACTCCTGGTTCATGGAGTATTATAACATATCACCGGCACAAGTTCACCCGAATGTGGTTGCCGTTATGATAGGTTTCTTGATCTGATGCTCTCGTTGCCATATCGATCCTGCTTTCAACCTGTGGAGGTTGTTCTATATGCTTATCAAATGCCCCAGGAAAGAGGCCATCTACACTGTCCAAGCTCGGCCGGGCGGGCAAGATTTCATCCTGGGCAAGAAGGACTCGACCAATAATTGACAGCTGAAGGGGGTATGTCAAGGTGAATCCCGAAAGATATGGAGTGCCCGGATGGAATGATAAGGTTGATGTTGATGCCCGGGAGCCATTCCTTCCGGACAAGCACCGGAAAAATCATATGAGCCTGTCCGCACAACCCCTGAATTTGGACCAGTACTGGCTGGCGGGCAACTCCATTTACCTTTTTCCCCGAAAGATCAATCCGGCTGAAGTTTTCTAAGATAGCCGCTGGGTAGTAACCTGTCCTGTGCAAGGTTTGTTCTTCGGCTCTTTTTCCTTATCTTTCTCATTCTCTTTTACTATTAAAAAATCGTGTAACCTTATCTTCTCTTTACAGCTCCACTTGTGGCCGACGACCCTGAGGTCCCGGTGTAACACCCCGGAAAAATAACCACTTTTCATTAGGAAAAAAATTGCTTAAGTGAAATCTATTTATGGTATTACTAATATTTTAACTAAATTGAGGATCTACGTAAGTAACTTTATTATAATATATGAAATTCTTGTACAATCTTTCATCAAATCCTATCACCAACTTGACGATGAAATATAAGCTAACGCCCGCACTCTTGGATGGTCGTGTAATGGTCACCCGTAATTAACGGATTTGACTAATTCAGATCTGAAAAGAAATGTTTAGATAAGGGGTGAGCCACAGCCCGCTCAGTGAGAACTTTTTCATTTTCCAAAATCTTAACAATCAGCACTTTTACACATAGTTCAAATAATCAATAAAGAGGCAAACAAAACAATTTCATTTATTTAGATCCAAAACCTGTATCAATAAAAACTTAATAAATTCAAGATACACATTTCAATTGTTTTATCAAGATGACACTAAAAATAATAACTCATATTTGTAATTTAGAAATCAGACAAGTAATCATTTAACAAGCAAGCAACTCATACTTATATTTTACCAATCAATCAAGAATTCCATTTATCAAGCAGACAAGTAATCGAGCATATATATACTTCAAGCACAAGCATTTAGGTGGCCGCGCCAACACGCCAGGTGGCTTAAAAGCCCAAGTGTGATATCTCGAGAATATCGACCCAATGGGACCTAACAGCGATCAGGCCCAACGCCGACCTCGCCGCTTCGGTTAATCCAATGGGGTTGGGATCCCAGAACAGTACTAACGGGCACACAGTACCCCCAGGTAGTTTAAATTTCAACACGCAAGTCAAGTACTACCGGGCACACAGTACCCCCAGGTAGTTTATCACGCAAGCAAGTCTACCGGGAACATAGTACCAGTGTATCACGCAAGCAAGCAAGTTTACCGGGTACATAGTATAGTACCCAGATAGTTATCGAGCAAGTAACAAGTAAGAAAGTCCATATGAAAACAATTCGGTCAAGCAGTTCGATAACATGCACTCAAGTTTAGTCAATCGATTCAGTTCATTCATTCAGTTCAGTAACATGTATTAAAGTCAAGAAGTTCATTAACATGCATTTGAGTCAAAATAATTCAATTAAATCAATCAGTTCAGTAACATGCATTTCAATATAGTCAGTTATCAAAATAACACACTCGATCAAGTACAATACAATTTAATTTCACTTTCTTTACATTTTCAAACAAAATTATGCATTAGATTTCCATTAGAAAAAAAAACATTTATTTCATAAGCAGTTTCACGGAATTTACAGTAAAACAGTTAATCAACTAGTATTAGTATAAAACTTAAACAAATATATATTATTTTACCTAGGTAGAAACACTTCAAGCAATAACAAGAGTTTCAAGCACTAGCATGTCAAGAGAACATTTCAAGCACATTACTTTTCTCTTCTCCACATAGATCCATACATTTAAAACACATACACATAATTTACTAAGACTAATTTTCAGAAAATCATATTTAACACAATTCAAAACTTTCTCTACAATTAACAAAATTGTGAATACGAGAACTAAACACTATCATTCTTGGCCTATTCACAAGAGACTCTTGAACTTAAAAATAGATGTTTAGATAGACACTTGATAAGTACTTTTCGAAAAGGGATTGAAAAACGATAAAACCCTCACCGTTCTTGAAATTAAACGTTGCAATCTTCTTCAATAGTTCCGAAAACACTAGAGACCTTCACAAAAACCTATCACTCTCTTCACAATTATCGGGGCAAACTCTAAGGGAAAAGAAAGTAAGGAGGAGACCCCTTTTTTTATAGTTTAGAAGGGAATAACCGTTTAATCTTTTCTTCTACCCTTCTTTACTCTCAAAATACAGTTACAAACATTTTATTTTTGTCCTCTCTCATTCTGTGTATTTATTCTCGTCGATCCCGATTCCCAGCCCCCTAAGCACGTTTGTTCAATATAATTTAGGCAATGAATTGGTTTTTAAGATATATTATATCCTTACCACTAATCAAATTAATCATTACTATATTAACCATACAGTTAGCCACTAATACCTATTCTAAAATCTTTTAGCTACAAAGGTTCATGTACTATTTTATTCTCCTAAATCAAGTTGATAATTATTTATTACTCTTTTCTATTAATATTCCCTATATATTTATTTAAAATAATTAATTTATATAAAAATTTTGGGTATCACCGCTTATATATTTAATTTATTTAAAAAGTCATTTGTGATTTAGTCTCTAAAATCTTAATTCTGATAGAATTATTTCTTTAAAATCTAATCTCCTAAAATTATTCAAAAATTATTTATCTAAAATTTTTGGGGTCTCACACCCGATCCCGAAAAAGAAGACCAGGAAGGTCGTGACGGAGGTGGCCGAGCCCGAGACGGCCAAAACGGTGAAGAAGAAGAAAACTGTCAAGCCGGTCGATACTCCTCCTATTTCGAACCTTTTCAAGCAGCAGACGGATCGAAAGACCTCGGACCCAGCTGAAACCTCTACTCCTAGCACCCAGGAACCACCTCCCGTGGGGACGCTTGGGGCTCTCGATCTGGGACCGATTTCAGTCGAGGTGATCAATGTTGATCCTCCTATCATCCAGGAGGTTCAAGAGAAGGGTCCTATCCTCGAGATAGTGGCCCAGCAGGAGACCATTCAGGACCCTGCCAATGCCAAGAGTCCACCAGAACCTTCCCGGAACCTTATCGCTTCGGGAACTAACCAGGATCCTCCCCGCCAAGAGGGATTATTTGGGCGTGGTATTTTTAACTTCCGGTCGTCGTCCGGTGATTGGAGGTCCCCGGCCTCCAGATATACCACTATATATGCCCTTGCCATTCCTACCCCGCCTCCCTTTTCGGCGACGAAGCGGAAGGGGGAGAATTCCGAGAAAGACAGGAAGAAGCCTCGGACCAGCGAGTCTCAGACCCCGCCTCTGTCCAACACCAGTGTCCCTCCTGTCTCTTCCTCCAATCAGCAGGTACCCTTAACCCTTTTTCTCTTGGTTTAAAGGTTTTTTTAAACATCTCTTCCTATAGGTTCGGCTCCTCAGCTCCGAGTTTGCCAATTCTCCCGACTTCCAAGCCGCCCTCTCCTCCTTCCTTACTCGTCAGCTGGAGGGAAAAGAAGAAGAACTTCGAGCTGAGAAGGAAGCGTCAGCTCAACTTCGGGCGAGACTGAGTGATATGGAGAAGGAGCTGGATGATGCCCGGGAGGTGAACTACAAAGATCGTCTGGAGTTCGCCGAGGCCGTTGTCGACAAGGTCCTGGCAAGTCAGACCCTGTCTCATTGTCTGACCGACCTCAACCTCGCCGCCAGCGCTCATTAGTGCCACAACACCTATATGGAGGTCCGGGGTTGGTTTCCTCCATCGATCCGAGCCTCGTTCAAGAAGCTCAGCAACTGCATCTTGTGGACACACTCCAAAAGGGGGGGGGCATGAAGGGCTTATCTCCTAAGCTATGGGAAACCTTGCGGGAAAACCATCTTTCTACCGAAGAAGTCCGGAGCTGGTCGACTGATGTGGTTTGGCTGCCGGGTCCTCTACCTCCTGCTCCACTCTCCGGGTCTGATTTGCCCGAGGATGATAACTTTACCCCGTACTGCACCATGTACGGCTACTACCGGGGGCTGTTCGACCCAAAAGATCTGGAAGCTGGAGACCCTCCCTCTCCCAACCCCGGTGCTGACGCCCCCAGGACCGCTGACGTGCCCCCTTCTCCTGTTCTAGAATTCGATGACTCTGGGGAAGAGTCCGAGGATGACAACAGCGATGACGGTGATGACCAGGGGAAGGGAGCTCCTAAACCTGTTAGTTAGATTTTCCTCTCTTTTCTGCTTTCTCCCTTTGTATCTTGTTACCCGGATTTCCAATTTATGAATGAAGAATTTCTGTTGTTATACTCGTCTTTTGTGTCGCTCCTGTTCCGTTTCCTTTTTCTCACAGTTGCCTTTTATTTTTTTGTAAATCTCCTCCTTAACCCTGCTTTTGTCGTGATCAGGAGCTACCTCGGACCCTTAATCCCCCGGTTCCTTCGCCGAGACAAGCTGAAACCGGTTGTCCGAGCCTGACCGACCTGCTATCTGAGAGAGGACTCGGTCCAATGATCTCTGAGTTTCTTGACGCTGATTGCCTGCTCACTTGTCTACTCCAGATTCGAGAAGACTTTGGGTCTTTGCCAAAGTGTTATAGACTGGCCTTCAAGAGCATTGACCAAGTACTAAAGTTCGACCGAGTCATGACGGAACAGGAGGCTCAGCACCATAACTTCTAGGTCCGGATCTAAAAGGAGCTGGACGAGGTATGGCATGACGTTCGGTTGTAATATAACAAGTGTACGCGCATGCAGAACAAAACCGAGCTCCGGAAACAAGTCACCAAACTCGAGACGGAGAATGAGAAGTTAGCGACTAGGAACCGGACCCTGCAATAGCAACTCGTAATAGTCCATCTCTCCTATCATCTGATGGGACTTCGCTAGGGGGAAGTTGACATTCCTGTGCTAACCGACGTTCCCCGAGTAGTTGATGACCTTATCGCCTGGATGGAGAGTTCCGAAAGGACATTCGGCGTCTGGGCTGCTGCCTATCAGGCGGCGGTGGGCTGGAGGCAAAACATTCTGAGCCGGAACGTCCTTCCAACCTCTATGTCCCAAAAACCTCTCCTTGAAGGCGTCGACCTGGCCTACGAGCGTTATGAACATGCCCCTCAGCTCCTGGATCTGGAGGCTTCCGAGCGGCGTCTGGCCAGACTTCGGACGGTGGCCGCTAGATTCCGCGCCCGATATCCCACTTGGGAGAGAACACCCGCAGTTAGGGATGATCATGAAGTGGGTCTGGGTCTAATTTAGCTATATCCGACCCCGATCCGTGAAAAAAATGTCGGATCCAATCCGACCCATATCCGCAGGGTCTAAAATTTCAAAATCCGTACCCATATCCGCAGGGTCTTATAGATCTAAGGGTCTTAAACGGGTCATAAATGGGTCTACAAAGAAATCGACAAATTATTTAAATAGATGTTTGAGATTTTCATAGTGAATACAAATATGCGTAAATTTATTTATTTTTATTACCATAAGCACAAATGTAAGCATATATATGAATTATCAATCCTTAATACACATCAATATGCATCAATTCATTAAGATCGAAATTATAATTTAGTACAAGAACATAGTAGGTGCAACAAAAAATGATATTTTCTATGGTAGAGCATAATTATCGGTATCAGGGATTTGGAATAATGATGATTACTATTATTATTAGAGATAAGAAGATGATGAATTAGGATTAGAAATTAAACATTATATTTATCATATAATAATGATATATTATTAATTATATCTTATAATAGGTTAATGGTTCTGGATATGGATATGGATCCGGGTCTGGATTTTAACACCATATATCCGTATCCATACCCGTTTATTAAAACTTAGATCCAAATCCGATCCATATCCGATGGGTCTAAAAAAATTGGATCCAAACCCGACCCACAGGGTCTAAATCCGCAGGATCTGGAGCGGGTCCGAAATCCGTGATCATCCTTACCCGCAGTCCGTCGACGGATCGGTTCTCCGCCCCAGATAGTTCACACACGGCCCGAAATGACCGAAAGGGGAAACAGAAGGCCGTCGAATCCGGGCGGGGGAGCCTCGACCAGGTGAAGGGCTTCTTCAAGGCAACCTCCCGTCCGGATCGGGGGTCCTGTCGTTACAAGCAGAGTTCTTGTTCCTATACCCGAGCCGGAAGTCGAGCAGGAAGGTGATCAGAGTGATAATCCAGACGACCCTCGTAATCAGGATGAGGAAGAACGGATGTTAGAGCAGGCCGTTGAAGGAGCAGGCATGAGACCAGGAGAACCCCCCCCCCCCCCCACCCCCCGGTGAAGCATCTATCTCTGGGGCCCTGAAGTAGGATAAAGCCCCCCTGCTGTATATCAAATTTGTACTTGTAAAGACTTCGATTTATGTATAAAAAAATTCATTTTATAATGATTATCGTTTCATTTCAAACTCATCGCAATCGCATAATTTCCTTTCATTAAAATCGGACCAATGTTCTTTCGTTACAAAAATTCCCTAGGCGACCAGCGCCAGAGGGCTCTCCTACCTACCCTTTGATCATCCGACCTCAGGGCTTCTCTTCCAGGCCTATCTCTACCTAGGTATCTAGTACCAGAGGCTATCCTACCTAGGCATCTAATGCCAGAGGCTATCCGTAGAACTGCTTAAGGTTCGCTACGTTCCATCTCCAGGGGATTCCCTTTCCCTTTGAGTCTTCCAGCACATAACTTCCGCCCGGGTGGGCTTCTGTCACCCGGTACGGTCCCTCCCAGTTGGGTGCCAGCTTGCCCTCCTGCTCCTGACGACTCTTGTCATTTCGCCTCATCACTTTGTCTCCTATCTTGAATTGCTCAGTCCTTACTCTTCTATCATGATATTTCTTCATCTTTTCTTTAATTTTGGCCTCATGCAGGACCGCCTTCTCCCTCTTCTCTTCTAGCAGGTCTAGGTTTGTTCTGCATTCTTCCTCGTTCACATCCTCGGCAACCGGTTCAGCTGTCTGAAGACTCAGGATGCCAATCTCAGCCAGGATCACTACTTCCGAGCCATAGGTTAAACTGTAGGGGGACTCTCCGGTCGCTAAACTTTCAGTGGTCCGATGGGCCCATAAAATGCTCGGCAGCTTGTGTACCCAGTTCCCTTTTGCCCCCTGGAGCCGAACTTTAAGCTCATTCACTATCGTTCGGTTGGTCACCTCCACCTGCCCATTAGCCTGCGGGTGGTATACTGAAGTGAGCTTCTGGTTTATCCCATACTTCACGCACCAAGATTTGAAAGGGTCATTATCGATATGTGCACCGTTGTCAGTTACTATGGCCCTCGGCACCCCCGAACCAACAAACTATATTCCTCCAGCAGAACTTCACACATGTAGCTCCCCAGATGTTCTCAAGGGCTCGGCCTCTACCCATTTGGTAAAGTAGTTAATGGCAACAATTAAGTACTTCAAGCTGCCAGGGGCAGTAGGGAAGGGCCCAACTAAATCCAGTCCCCATCTACTGAAGGGCCAAGCACCTGTTATCCCTACCATCTCCTCCCTTGGGATGTGTACCAGTGGCGCAAACTCCTGGCTCTGTAGACACGAGCGAACCCTGTCCTGCGAATCCTCAAACATGGTAGACCAGTAATACCCCATCCTTAGAATCTTTCGGGCCACTGCCCTTGCTCCCTGGTGACTGCCATTCGGGCCCCCGTGCACTTCCCTCACCAAGTATTTTCCCTCCTCTCGTTCAAAACACTTCAGGAGATATCCTCTTTTGTACAGGATGCCCTCCTGTAACGTATACTTTGGTGCTTTAACCCGGACTTTCCTTGCTGCTACCCGGTCGACCAGAATGTCCCCGGTCAGAAGGTACGCCCGGATCGGGATCATCCAGGAGTCTTCCTGCACTGTCGCTACTATCAGGATCTCATCACCCTGCTCGTAGCTCCTCTTGTCAAGGGTCTCCCTTCAGAAGAGCCTTCTGACCCGGCCTTAACTTGGAGGATGCCAACTTGCTCAAAGCATCCGCTTTCTCATTCTGCTCCCTCGGCACCTGTTCCAGACTGAAACTATCAAACTGCCGAATCATGGCCCGAACCAGTTCCAGGTACCTCTGTAAGCTCCGCTCCTTGGCTTCATATTCTCCGTTCACCTGCTGAACTACGATCTGCGAGTCGCTGAAGGACGGGATCGACCCTATCTTCAGCTCCCGGGCAAGCTTGAGTCCTGCCACCAATGCCTCGTATTCTGCCTCGTTGTTTGTAGTCTTGAAATAAAAATGCAGGGTATAGTGGTACTCCTCTCCTTCTGGGGATGTTAATAGCACCCCTGCACCACTTCCCCCGGCATGGGCCGAACCATCAACGTGAAGTGTCCACCTCGGGCTTTCAGGCTCCTTAGTCGGTCCGACTTGCTCCTCGGCCATCTCCATCAGGATGTCTGCCATAGCTTGCCCCTTAATAGCCTTCCTCGGCTTAAATGTTATCTCATGTTCCCCCAACTCTATAGCCCACTTCACTAACCGCCCGGATGCCTTCGGCTTGAGCATCACCTGCTTCAGTGGGTGGTTGGTCAGAACCACGATCGGATGAGCCTGAAAATACGAGCGTAAACGTTTCGCCGCGTATACCAATGCTAGGACCAGCTGTTCCAGTCAGGTTTACCGTGTCTCCGGGCCTTGTAGCTCCCGGCTTACAAAGTAGACTGGGCACTGCTTTCCTGCCTCCTCCCGGACCAACACTGCGCTGACTGCCGATGCTGATGCGGATAGGTACAAGAGCAACTCCTCACCTCCTCTTGGTTTTGAGAGGGTCAGAAGTCGGCCCAAGTGCTCCTTCAAATCTCCGAACGCTCACTCGCATTCCTCCGTCCACTCAAACTTCTTAGCTTTTCTCAGAATGTTGAAGAAAAAGAGTTGTCTCTCTGCCCCTTTAGACAAGAAGCGGCTTAGGGCTACCAGAGAACCCATCAGCCGCTGCACTTCTTTCACATTCCTCGGCGATTGCATCCGGCTTATGGCCTCCACCTTCTCCGGATTAACATCAATTCCCCTGCTGGTAACCATATATCCAAGGAATTTCCCGGCACTCACCCCTACCACACTCTTCTCGGGGTTCAACTTCAAGTTAACTTTTCTCAATATTCCTAACACCTCCTCCAGGTCTTCTAAGAAACCCGAGTAGCTCCTGCTCTTAACCACCATATCATCGACATACAACTCCATGTTCCTTCCCAGCTGGCCTCGGAAGAGAGTGTCCGTCATACACTGATACGTTGCTCACACATTCTTCAAGCCGAAGGGCATCCTTCTGTAGCAGTAGGTTCCGAACTCTGTGATAAAGGCTGTCTTCGGCTTAACCTTCTCTGACATCTGGATCTGGTGGTACCCCCGATACGCGTCAAAGAAAGCTAGGGCCTCATAACCAGTGATGGCTTCCACTAACTGGTCGACCGAGGGAAGAGGCTAGCTGTCCTTCGGGAAACACTTATTCAAGTCAGTGAAGTCAATGCACATTCTCCACGACCCATTCTATTTCTTTACTAGCACCAGATTAGCCAACCTCTTCAGGTATATGATCTCTTCCACCACTCCAGACTCCAGCAGCTTCAACACTTCCTTCTTCACTACTTCGGCCGTATCTCCTGCCAAGGCCCTCTTCTTCTGCCGAATGGGTTTCAAATTCGGGTATACGTTCAGTTTATGGAGAGCTAACTCTGGGGGCACCCCTATGAAGTCTTTTTCTTCCCATGCAAACACATCTTCATACTCAGACAACAAATCTCACAGTTGCTCCTTTATGTCCTCTGGCATCTTCTTCCCGACCTTGATTGTACCTCGGCAACCGACCTGCATATCTTCCACGTCTCCTGGCCCTACCTCTTCCTGCACTACCCCGACCGGAGCCTTCCTTGCATCCTGGAGGGTTGTGAGTATGCAACTTCGGGCTGTAGACTGGCTTCCTCTGACCGTTGCCACACCATGCTCCGTTGGGAACTTCATGGTTAGGTGGTAGGTTAAGCAAATGGCTCTAGCCTGAGCCATCCACGGACGGCCGATGATGATGTTGTAGGGGGAAGGAGCGTCTATGACCGCAAAATGACAGAGGACCGAGGTCTTCTTTTTCTGTCAAGATCATCAACTACTGTCACTGTCAAAGACACAACTACCTAAGGGGTACTCAGTTCGGCCAGTGAACCCTGACAACGGGGAGGTGCTCGGGCAGAGGTTGTGGCGCCCGATCCCCAGCTGGTCGAAGCAAGCTGCAAACATGATCTTCACACTACTCCCATCATCGATGAACACTCTCTTGACCGTGAACCCTTCAATCTCGGTCGTAATCACCATCGGATCTGTGCGGGCCGTGAGACTGGGCAACGGATCCTCGTCCGAGAAGGTAATGACTTTCGTGGGACGTAACCTCTTCTCTCTATCTTCTCCTGCCGGTACAAACCTGCTACGGGCCTTAGCCGCTGCATGTGACTGGGGCCCGTTTATTACTTCGCCGTGTATTACGTTTATCATACGGGAAGGAGTCTGATTAACTGACTCTGGGGCCATGACCAGGGCTGCCGTTCCAGGCTGGACTACCGGTGCAGGGGCCCCTCGCTGGTTGTCATTCCGAGGCCTGTTCCTCCAATTCTTTTTCCTCCCGGCTTCGGCTTGCTGCCCCTGCCCCGAAGCCGGACGCTGGTGCTCCTGCGTCACACAATCCCTCAACTGTCCCCTCTCAATCAACTTCTCAATCTCCACCCTCAAACTCAGGCAACCTTCTGTTGTGTGTCCGTTGGACTTGTGGAATGCACAATATTTGGTCACGTTAGCTGGTGTTGGATTTCCAGGTATGGGGGCCGGGTCTTGAAATAGGTTCCTGTGAATGGTCAGGATCTCCGACCGGGTCTTGGTCAGAGGAGTAAATGTTTCAGCCCGAGGGGGGGTCAACCCTCGGCCTGACCGGCGCCTGGACTGCATCCCTCCTACCGGGATCCACAGCCCGAGTCTTATCACCCTTTCAAATCCCTCTATCTTCAAAATACCCTTCCTCTTTCCTCTTCTTACTCAAGTCCAACAACGAGCAGTAGTCGGAATATTCTCCATAAGTTTTGCCCATAACACCTCGTCCCTCAATCCTGCTATGAACCCTGCAATCAGGGCCTTCACCTGAGTCTCTCTATCCACCACCTTCATGGAATCGTCCATGTACCTCCTATGGAATCCCCTGACATCCTCCTTTGCTACCTGCCAGCTGTGAGCTACCTCAACCAGAGGCAGATACTTCTTCCGTCTGGCTTGGTATCTTTGCATCAAAGTCCTTGAGAAATCATAATAATTCCTGAAGCTCTCCGGAGGCTGAGATTCAAACCACGACAGACAACTACCCCTCAGATACGAGCTCACTAACTTGCACTGAAGTTCTTCTCAGATGTCGCGCATCCCCATAACATTCTGGTAGGTCCGGACAAACTCCTCCGGGTCTGTCTCTCCGTTATAGGTCGGCACACCTTCCAGGACCCTCGTTCCTACTGGCCAGGGGAAGGTGCTGATGTAGCCTATCCATGGTGAAGTGGGCCTACCTCCATTCCTGCCTATAAGCCTGTCTAACCTTTCTTCCACTGAATTCGGCGCCTTGGGAGGCCTATCCACCACCACAGGATACATCCCGTAGGTTCCTGTGGCCGGAACTGGTTGAGCCATGGCATATCCCGCCATCGGCACTTGGTTTGCCATCCATACCGGCCCCTGGATTCCCCCTCCTGGAGCCCAGCCTCCCGGGCCTCCAGTAGGTTGGGCATAATACCCTCCGGGTCGCATCTCTGCATATCAGGTAGCTGGTGCCGGGGGGTACACGTGGTACCCTTGATACTCGGCTTGCGACATCCCAAAATGAGGTCCATAACCCTGGTGCCCCACTCCTGGGCCATACCCGGGACCAGCACCGGTTTGCTGGCCCATCCTTCCTGCAAACTGTTCTACATCTATAACCTCTGGTGGAGGACGAAGGTTTTCTTGCCCCAGGTTGGCAGGAGGTCCCCGGCTAACTACATCCGCCGTTAGAGGAGGCAACACAGTTCCCTGAGTGCCTAGCCCGAATGAGAGCCCAGAGAAGGACCCTAGCCCCGGAGCCATCGGGGTCGGTTGGGATCCTATCGTTGGCTGAACCGGAGGTGCTTGGGCCTCGGCCGCCGGAGGGTTAGATGGTCCATCCCCAAACGGCTGCCCCTCCGGACCTACTCCCCGCTTTGCCGCTAACCAGCGACGATACTCCCCTTCCTGCGTCGCGACAAACTCCATCCTGTCTCCTTCGTCCTGAGTTACCTCCGACTCCCTCCTGCCTTCTGGCACTTCCTCCTCCTCCGAGATTTCGGGGTCCGGTTGCGCCGGACCCTTCCCCTTCCGTGTCCTGTCCCTCATCTGACGTAGGGTGAGATCCTCCTCAGCTGCTTCGGCCCTCCTTCCTCTAGACCGTGTTGTTACAAGAGAGGATCCTCCCCTGCCTCTTCGCGGCGGCCGACCTCGGGGTGGCATCTCAGTGTATTTTGAGAACAAAGATCGTCTCCCACCAGGCGTGCCAACTTGATGCTGCCCGCCTGGTCGGTCCGGACGGTCCCCTTCCTCTGATCCAATAACCTGGCCCTGCAAGACAGAGCCCCGGGAGGTACCTGATGGTAGACCCTCCGGCGTGATGATGAAAGATGGATCCCGGGAGAGAAAAGGGATATTCACTAGAATAATCAGAAAATACTTACTTGGAATAGTGTTGAGGAGCACTATTTATACAGTGACCCATGCCCTCCATGTGGTCCATGCTTTAATGTACTTGTCCTTATCCGAGTTGTACGACCCCTGATGCCGCCATATTAACTTATCTCATTGTGGGCCGAGCCCACGTTACTGCCGGGTAACTGGGCCCGGGCCTGGTATCACCATGAATAATCACCTTCGGAAATTAACTACTTTTTTTTAGAAAAGATTATTATATATGATAATATTATGGGTTGAAATTATGTACTGTTTTATATGTTTATTAATATTTTAGTAGCATATGTATGATATATGGAAATAAAATATTCATACCATGTAGAACTGAATAATCACCTACGGAAATTAACTACTATCTACTAGGAAAGATTATTATGCATGGTAATATTACGGGTAGAGGTTATATACCGTGTTTAAATATTTATTTTCCTAATAAAATGTTTTCACCGGAAAATCACAATACCGCTATGATACTACGTAGTTTTGGTTATAAACCACCATTTCACCGCTACAATACTACATAGTTTTAACTATGTTTACGTTAAAAATATTTTATTTATGCCGCCACTCTCTGCTTTTTAATATATACCTAGTAAAAAGATTAACAAAAAAACTAGATTAATTAAATCCTAATCAAATTGTCTTTTGGTTGATGATGTTTATCTACTTCAAATGTGCTATTCAACACATAAATGTTTCCATTACAAACTATCACTATTTTTTATTTCCAAGAATTTTATCCAATGTAACTATTATATTAATGACGAGGTGTGCAATAATATAATGATAACTGGAACAACACTTAGAATGATTTGAAACAATCACATTCAACTATGTCGATAATTTTAGAGTTAGAAGTATAGTAGTATCACACAATCCCTTATAAATGTCACATCATGGTAAAAAAAATCAACATGTGAATGAGTAATATTAAAAATACTTTATTGTTAAAAGTTTTGCTATAATTAAAAGAAGATAATATATAGTCATTACTAACATATTCATAATAAATAGTATATTTCATTTTTCCTCAAAATGTATATATGTCGTTTTTTTCTAACCTTATGAGATTATATTTTCATTAGTTGACCATTTTATAATCCAAAATCACATTCTAATATCTTTTTACACTAACGATATTAGCGTTCAGATTTTTACCTAATTCAAAATATTCGAGTTAACCGAAATCAATTTTACTTTTATTGAATTTAAATTAATTGCGTTACATTATTAATTAAATATAATCACAATAAACATTGTATAATTCGTTATTGTACAGAAATAAAAATTGTGGTATTTGATCACATAATTTTATAACAGTTTGGATTTCTTTAAATGAGCAATAATCTAAGTGGACTCCTGATCCCATATAGAAACGGAATCCCGGATCTCTGAATTATAGCAATGTTATAATTTTTAAATTATTTTATAATTATTTTTCTATAATTATACTATAGAATATTATTATTATTCTAGAATATTATTATTTTTCTACTACTATAATTATACTAAAATATTATTATTATTTATTTATTATATATAGTTTAAAATTCCGTTTGTAACACAGGTATTACACTAGTATATACACTAAACACACTTTATACTCAAGCATCAAACTATGGAGAAAAGAATGGTGGCGGGTGACTAAATATGGAAAAGTACGGTGGTAGAGGATGATAAAACGCATCGTTTTATTAATTAAATGCATATTTTCCGGTAAGAGTATTATTTTATGCCGACACTCTCTCCTATTCAATATATATATATATATAGTATACATATCAGAAGATTAGTCTAACTAATTCTAATTAGTCTAATTATTTATTCATGCTTTGATTTTATTTTATGTGTCTGAGTATATGTACAATAATAAAAACTTCATATCTAAACTAAACGGACCGCGCGTTGCGCGGTTTCATGATGTAATTGTTTAATAATAAAAATGAGTATTTCAATATAAAGTAAATATTTAATAAAAATAATATTATGAAATAAAGAGCACTCAAATAAAGTAATTTACATTATTTTGATAGGTAACAACTATAATATCATATTATAAACCTGTTAGTGCTTGATCTAATATAATCATTGATTGTTTTTAACACAATGTAAAACATTATCAATTTCCATTTGTACAGAACGTGATTTTAATTCCACTAAAATAAAATAGAGAGAGTTTTGGGTAGGACAGTTTTACCAAAAACTTATGATAGGACCACTTTTTATTTCACATTTTTATAAGTTAAGTTATATTGGGAAGATTCTTGTTCTTTAATCCTAAATATTGTCTTTAGTTTCCACACCTAAAACTAAACCCTGAAATTCTTTCTCTCTATGATGTCGCTGGGGAGTTCTTTCTGCGGATCTTCAAGCTCACGTATGGTGGGGCTCCCACCGGCGGATTCAATGGCGCAGTGACCGGGCTGCTGGCCGACCTGAGAAGGAGGAGGAGACGAAGTGTGGCTTCTGCTGCCCTTTATAGGCGTATTGGGCATATACATGACAATCTTGTTGCCGCTAGGCTGATCTAATGCTGACAATCTTGCTGCCGCAAGGCTGATCTAATGATTTCAGTTGCCTAGAGACAATTATATAATTACTTTATGTCAGTGTAAACCTATAAGGTGTTGTGGTTGTACAAAAAAACAATAGCCTCTTGAGAATGAAGCAAGAAAAATTAACTCAGCACTTCCAAATTCTGAACACTTTAACTCAGTAGGCGAACAATGACAGGGGAAAAAGAGAGACAAATATTAGTATACTGTCTTTACAATTCAGATGCCAGTACATGGTGGATACCAAAAATTGTACAATGTTTTAAAGCATAGAACATCTCCAAACAGTTCAAAACTTCTTTGAGTAAACTACATCTAGTTCCCGTTTCTCTTACAGAAATGTGCTATCTTCGTTGAACATCATCAAACTTACCATATTAATATGCATAATTCCATAAAAGAATCCAATATCAGGGGACTACATAAAAAATCTAAATAAACCCAAAAGTTGATATTGTTGAAGGGAAAATCATACTTATTGCAACATTGTTCTTGTATTTAATTATTTGCTTTTGCATATATAGAACCGACAGTAATGATGCGATCAAATGTTATTTAGCGGATAAGTTTCAATTTTATGAGAAAATAACTGGGAAAAAACTGATCTCATAATTTTATCAAAATTTTTGATTTTGAAACCTAATCAATCTCACCACTGATATAATTTAAGGAGATATTTCTGAAATAAAACTAAAAAAGAGATGGAAACCTACAGGAAAAATAAATAGAAGATAAATATTGGATCAATATTAGTAACAGGAACGCCAAACATTCAAAACATCAAAAGAGCAAAAGTTAGAAACTTTATACCAAGGAGCTTCCATAATCACATTCTGTATAGCTTCATCTGCAAAATGAAGATATATACAACTTTTGGAGCAAGCAAATAAGGGGTTCAGTTACAATGATCATGGAAATTTATATCTTTAATAATAAAAATTCAAGAGAAACAAACCTAAAGCTCAACAGAAGGTAAATAGAAGTCAACTTTAAGGCAGTCTGACCTAGACAAACAGAAATACCACAAAGATCCTAACTTGAGAACCATATAAATAAATATACGAAAACATCATTGATTGATAGTGCTACAGAATTAACCTTACCTTTTTCCCGTTGTAAAAAGATCTGAACAAAAGCGAGGCATACACGCACCAGAATCAGTAGATAGCATGAGTTCATCAATTATCAGCGAACTAAACAATGAAAAAACAAAGTCAGAAGATACGCCTCCCCTTGCAACGGTGCAGCCTCAAAAACCAAAAAATTACAATTTCCCTAAGATTATTCCACGAAAAATATACCTTCAGAGCCATCCCCAGTGCCTTCACGATAGCGGTCAGGGATACTTGACATCTTATTCTCGTGAACTAGAATGAGAGGGTTTTCCATCTCCTGTGATTGTCTCAAGGCTCGATTCAGATGGACTCAGGCTCTCAACCTCACGTCCTCGCCAATTAAACGGCTGCAACAAAATTCAGAAAATTGTCGTGACCCACAAACTCTGGATCTGGTTCTTCTCGCCCGGACCACCATCACCTCGATTGGTTGATTCGTTTGAAACCAAATATAAAAGGGTAGTTGATCTTGCAGCGCTTCCAGACTAATATGTTTGCAGCATACATGAACATATGGAGAGTGATATAGACTTATAAACTGCAAAAAAAAGTGAAAGGTAATCACTCTTTCATCTTAAAGAACTGAGTACGAATTCAGAAAGATGAGTTGGTGTTACCCATACTTAAAGTGGAAAATTTTTGGTTATATAAAGGTTCCATTCCTGTCTATCTATCAACTTCTTAGCTTGAATTAGAAGGATAACGGATTAGCAAAGCAATTGTGAATCTGGAGAAGAAGCCTAGAGTATCACGAGAGTAAGAATATGCAAAAATGCTACATATTTTGCAGAAAATTTTCATGTAACCAAAATCCTATCAGTGACTTTCTTTTACCTGAAAAGAAAGTAACACAGCACTTCTGTCTTTTATGCTTTGATCTCGAGAACTTCATTCCTTCTCTGCAATTAGAACTCGCAAAATGCTTAATAAAGGTTGTCTCCGCCCTGTTAAGTAGAACTGTTATCTAAGACAGCATATAGTCAGAAGCATTTGAAAGGTAATATCATATTTCCAGTGAAAGAGATACAAAGCCAAAATCACGTCAGCCACATTGCCAAAAAAGACTCGAGCAAAAGACACGGTGGACCTTGTGAGTGAAGCATATCTATATGATGTGAAAATATCTCTTCAGGAGAAAAAGTTACCAATCAATACAATATTGAGCAATAAAACTCCCTACAAAATGAAAGGTCAAATGTCAGAAAAATTAAAAACTTCAACTTCATGTAATTTATATATAGCCATAAACATGAACGTGGATTTTAAGGTATTCAACGGGAGTACATCTTCAGCTAAATGACAAACATTTAAGGTATTTACTTTTGAAGAACAGATAAAGCCAACTAAAATACATATCAGATCTGTTAACATTCCCACCAAATTCCCGCCAAATTAGTGTAGAAAGACACTTGTTCACCAAGAGCAACATATGAAAATAAAAGGAGGAATGTAACTAAATGATTGATTTTCGCTATTGAATAAAATCCTTCCATTGGATTGAAACTAAGCCCGATATTTCGGAGGAGCATAAAAAATTCCAGCCAAAATATTATTTAAAACAACGTAGCTCACCTTGATCTCTATAACTCATAGAACCGTAACTTCCACAATCTGACAAATTCACTCTAATATAGCCATGACCATCATAAACATATCAAATTTCAGTTACCAATAAATCGTAGATATTAACCAAAACAAACAAAAAACATTTTTTAAACCCTAAAAGATGGGTTGGAGGAACCTCATGTTACCAAAGAAAGAAGCCTTCAGCCATACTAAGAAGAACTTTACGCAAGATCTCCTAAAATTAGCTTCTTTATTAAAAAATTCCAATCAACGAATTGTAGACAACTTCAACATTGTATTTCCGGAAGAGCATTGTCTCAATTTTAGCATCAAAGCATCGTTGAAACTATAACAGTCAAACAAATACAAAGATCCCAGTTTGATTCAACATCAGGGATGAATGAATTGAACAGAAAGAATCTTAACGACTATCGTTTGGTGCTACTTTCCCCTCTTTCTCTTCATACATTTGATCCAAACCGGCCGTTTCCCACTGCCTAAGATCCCCGATCGCCAGTTTCAATCAAATCTGTTAATATTGGTACTTTCTCGCCTCATATATACCAACGACGTCAGTGTTAAAGAGTCGCAAGTTTCCATAATAAACAGAACCGCAATCTATGCAAATTTTTCTTAAGAACGGTGGCGGGTGCGTATGTATGGTATAATGAATGAACACAATATTTTGTTAGCAGTAGTAGATTAATTCCATAATATATACATGGCCGGAGATATCGAAACGCAAACTTAGATGTTTCATATATTAATTATAAACTTGAGTGGCGGACGACGAGCGGTGTTTTTTTTTTACATTCATATTTATGCAGCCACTCTCTACTTTTAATATATACATAGTAGAAAGATTTTCTTGATGAACATGGCATCTCTTAACCGTGATATTATTTCCTTTTATCAACATAGTATTTAATTACAATTAATATTACTAGATATTTTTTGATAATAAAATATTACTATATTATTGTAGTCACTCTTGTAATAAAATTTCTTCAATAAATATATTTTAACCATGTATAAAAGCCGTTCAATGCCATTTATAATTCTTCATGAATATGCTGAATAGTAAATATATCAAATTTAATTTAATTAAATGGATAAAAATTACATAATTAACCAATTCAATTGAAATCAATTAAAATTCTGGAAATAATAACGAAAACAGGTCTAATTGAATCTGAGTGATACATATACAATCAAACAAAATAGTAAATTGAAATAACTAAAAACAGTAAAAGAATAAATTATGCTATGATTGGGAGAAAATTCCAAATAAAATAATTAAAACTAAATTTACAAAATTACCCACTAATTAAATCATAATTAAATACATTACGAAAACTTGTATTATTATTAGGGTGTCGGTAAAGGATGATTGGAGATGAACTTAGGGGGCCTATTTTATGATTTAGTCTCGAAAAATATTTTTATGATTTAAAAATGGAAATATGTATGAGATTAAGAATCGGTCTCCTGATTGACCGTCTATATCATAGTAATATATAGACCAGGGACCACGCTGCAAATATAGTGAATATATGCAAAATTTCGCGGGTCAAAAAGTGGATCCGAATCGGGTCATAACAAACACACCTATTTGCACCATTTTCGGTCACAAACTCGCCAATTAACCAAAGAAGCAGCTTAGTTTCCTCATAAATCAAAAACCCGCACACGCAGATCAGAAACACAGATCAGAACGGCAAACGCGAGGAATATATTTGGAGCAAAAACACTGGATTTTACTGTGGTTTAAGCTACGGGCATGGAGATCCAAAGCAAGGTGAGTTCCCAATTGAATTTCCGATCAATTTTGATGTATAAATCAACAACTCGATGCATCGAATCCTTGCTAATTGATGTTTTTTTATTTATAAACCACAGCTTTCAATAAGTGGCGAAGAAGGTGTAGATTCTGTTGTTACCGATCTAGGATCATGCGTAGATGACAAGGAAGATCGATCTTCATTAGCAATAGGTAAATACTGGAGTTCTGTTTGATAATGGATGTTTGTTTTAGTTTTCAGTTTGTTTTATCTGTGAAAAGTGTCGTGTTTAGGTTGGGATATGATGTGTTTAGCATGAAAAACTGGATTTGAATGTGTGAGCACTATGTATATCTGTTGAAATGCATGTCTGTGGAAAGTGGACTGTTTAGTATGGAATCTAATGTGTTTAGCATGAAAACTGGATTTGAAATTGTAAGCACCATGAATAATACTTTTTGAAATGCATGCTTGTGGAAAGTGGACTGTTTAGGATGGAATCTGAACTGTTTAGCATGAAAACTGGATTTGAATGTGTAAGCACCATGTATATCTGTTGAAATGCATGTGTGTGGAAAGTGGACTGTTTAGGTTGTGATCTGATGTGTTTAGCATGAAAACTGGATTTGAAATTGTAAGCACCATGAAAAATACTTTTTGAAATGCATGCTTGTGAAAAGTGCCCTGTTTAGGATGGAATCTGAACTGTTTAGCATGAAAACTAGGTAACAATGCTGATCTGCCTGATTTAGAGGACGTTGATCTTAGGCAGAGTTTTGATGGACTCAGTGCTAGAACCCTTGAAGAGCTAGAAGCACTTTACAAGCTGCATGCTATAGCAATTGGTTTTTGCTATAGAAAATCAACAAGTAGGAGAAATCATGAAGGCGTTCACTGCAAACAATATTTTAGTTGCTCTTGTGCAGGAAAGCCTAAAAAAGAAACCACCCAAACACCGCCTACCCCAGTCCTACTATTAGATGAACCTGAAAGTTCAACATCAAAGAAAAGAAAAAGAAAGCACAAGGAGTATCCGATAACCAAGACAAAGTGCAAGGCTTCACTTCGTGTAAAGCTGGTTGATGGAATTTTCCAAGTCAAACATCATATCCTAACGCATAATCATGCTTTGCTTAGGCCCAAATGGATGCAGTTTGCAAGAAACGAGCGCCGAATCACTCCAGCAATAGCCAAGGTAAAAATAGGATTGTTTCAACGTAAAATGTTTAGCACAGATTGCTATTTTTTTAAACTGTGTGAGGCTGTGTTTGTTTCAGGTCATAATGGGGATGGAAGATGCTGGAATGAAACCAACTGATGGATACAACTATCTCACATATTTAGCGGGAGGAGATGAGGCAGTGGGTCATGAACTCAGGGACCAAATCAATTTTGTTGGAAGACTCAGAATGAAAGAGATTGAAAAGGGCGATGCAAAAACATTAATAGCAACTCTAGAGGAAAAGAATAAGAACTAAGAAGGTTTTTTCTACAGAGCTTTGAAAACGGAAGATGAAAACAGGTTGAAAGCTGTGTTTTGGAGGTTTTTTCTGGCTATATAATTTGCGCGAGAAGTGGTGTACAACGATCAGCAAAGATTTCTTCTCTGCTAGGACACTAGCTACACAAAGATGTGAGAGTGCAAACCATGCTATCAAGGTGAAGGTCTCAAAAACAACATCGTTGACTCAGTTTGAGAAGGCTTTTGAAAAAATGATTAGAAAATGGAGGAAGAACGAACAGAAAGAGGAAAGTAGGTGCCTACGTTTTCTACCTCGGTCAGCAAAATGTGTTGTTTAGAATAAATACTAGCATGTGTTTAAGAATGTGAATACTAGAGTGTTTAGTTTTAAATGTTTAGTTTAAAAACTAAACACTCTAGTATTCACATTCTTAAACATGCTAGGTTCTTGAACGTAAACTGAGAAGGAAGAGTCTTCTGGTTAAAAAATGATGTCCTTAGGTTAGAAATTGGTGTATTTAGGTTAGAAACTGGTGTATTTGTTTTGAAAACTGGTGTATTTACAGAAGGTCTTGCAGGTGAAGTTATGGTGACAATCCCTGCAAACAAGTCCGTGGAGTTTCACTGTTCCTGCAGAATGTTTGAAGAAACAGGATTGCTATGCTACCACATGATCAGGATATTGCACATGATGTCAATAATGAGGATTCCACCACAGTACATTGTGTGCAGATGGACGAAGAATGTCAAAAAGCAAATCTGGGATAAGTTTCTTGAAGAAGACAAGAATGCTGAGGCAGGTAAGAAATTGAAGGACTCAATTCCATGGCGGCATCAGATCACATGGCAGTTCTACCATCTGGTTGCCCAAAGTGAAGACAATCTGGAAGCTAGAAAACTATTAGAAGATGCGGTAAAGAGGCAAACGATTTCAATTCAAAAAGTCCTAGGAAAAGAAGAAGAAGAAGAAGTCACAGATCCAAAGAGCTCATCCGGTACTGCTGCTCCAATTGAAGAAGATGATGAGTTTGCAATTGAAGATCCAGACAAAGCAAACACCAAAGGGAGAGGTAAAAGAATCAAGTCATCAATCGAGCGCCCTAAAGCAAAGCCAACAAATGAGTTTAGATCATATACTCCAAAGCCGCGATTATTTTAAGTTCCATCTTTGTTTTTTTTCTTGATTTTTGGTAAAGACAAACATTGTACCGTCGAGATTTGAATTGAGTTATGTTATTGGGGTTTGAAACTGCTGCATTGTTGTGTTAAAAATAAGGGTGTTTGTGTTAAAAAGAGTGGTGTTTATAGTGAAAACTGTGATTTTTATGTTATAGTTGAAAGCTGTTGTGTTTTAGATGGAAAATGGAAACTTGTGTGTTTAGACTAAAATCTAATGTGTTTATTTTATAATTTAAACTAAGGTGATTGGCTTAGAAACTGTTGTTTTTAAGATGGAAACTGTTGTATTTAAGATCTCGAAACAACATTCATGGAAACTGTTGTGTTTAAGATGGAAATTATTGTTTTTAAGATGAAAATTATTGTGTTTATGATGGACATGGAAACTGTTTGTGTATAGTGGTGATAGAAATGGGAATTCAAAATGGTGTTTGTAGTTTAAGTTGGTTGGAAACTTGTGTGTTTAGTAATGAAACTAGGATGTTTAGACTAACATCTAATGTGTTTATTTTATAATTTAAACTAAGGTGTTTAGCTTAGAAACTGTTGTGTTTAAGATGGACATGGGAACTTAGAAACTTTACTTGGAAAGTTGTTTCCAGCTTATGCTGTTATGAAAACTATGGTGTTCTGGTTTAATATTGTTGCGTTTAAGTTAAAAACTGAATGCTTAAGATAGAAAATGTAAAGCTGAACAAACTTTCATAAAACTAAAACAAGAGTCATTAACAACCAAAGAGCATTGTTTAACATGAAAAACTAAATTTTAATATCCCATACAAGTCTAAAATTTGATATCCTAACCAAGGTGATTATGAATTTTCCCAAAATTCATAATCGTCAATGTGAAGATCAAAACTTGGCGTTGCTTCCTTGACCTTCGGCATAGCAGATTTCAATAACTCGTCAAACCACTTGTGCAGCTCGGGCGCCTGCCAGAACTCCTCACTTTCCCATACATCTTCAGGTTGACTCCCTACTGGCTGCTGCGACACAGGTTCAGCTTCTTGTGGTTGAGTTTGACGCTCTTCTGCATTCTGACTTTGAGCCTTGGCAACGGCTTTATCTGACTTAAGTCTTGCAAAAAACTTCACAGTGACAAGTCCCATATCCCTTTTAAGAATCTCATAAGCTTGTTCAGAATTCTGTAGAAGAATAATAAACAGTTAGAAGGAATTAAGAATAAAAAAAGCCAAAACATTTTGTAAAACTTACATTCAAACCAAGGTCCGCTATCTCTTGATCAGTTTTAAACTCCCCAGTTCCCGGAAGGTCAAAACTGCCATTAAACTTATTGGTTGGTCTGTCCCCATGAGCAGCATTGATAACCCTCCCGGCACGAGTTAGTGGGTACAACCTGGTCTCAACGAGGACCTTGTCAAAGCCATTCATTTTGAGCCAAGTAACCCTTGCAGCCACCTTATCTTGAGGCCAGTCTGAGCAAGAGAGACTGTAATAGGTTCCGGCATACCTAAATTGTAAACACATGGAAAGATACCAGGTCAGACAGAAAAAAGTCACATTAAACACACAATTTTTCAAAGTTAAGGCATTAGAAACCACATTAAACACACAAGTTTTCAGAATCATACCTAAATATGGCGACCGTTGAAGATATTGGATCAGAATTACATAAACACAACCCCCAAGAGCAGTGTATTTCTTGCTTCGTTTGTGGAAGTTGGTCACCCCTTTCAGTAGCTGCTCCAAGAGATACTTGCACTAATCCATGGTTGCTATCTCAGACACGTCAGCCACAGCCTGGATCATCTTCATATCGACATACCTAAATTTTAAACACACAGAAAGATACCAGGTCAGACAGAAAAAAGTCACATTAAACACACAAGTTTTCAAAGTTAAAGCTTAGAAACCACATTAAAAACACAAGTTTTCAGAATCATCTTCGTGTCGACATACCTGGTTTGTAGAGGATTGACAAAGTTTCCGAGCATAAACAGCACAAAAAACTGAAGAAACTCTTCACCACCATCTGGAAGGGCTTCTATCTCTCTCACCTAAGCATCCAGAGGGATGTCCTCATCATCATTCACTTTGAACCTCCTCTTCCATGCAAGCCTCTCCCGCTTAATCTTCTCAGATTTATCAGCTCCGATGTTCCCAGACAATGAACCAACAGGTACATCGACTCCACCTATCGGCAAGCCCAACACATCAAAAACCTCATCAACCCCTATCTTGTAGGTCACTGACCCTATGGTTTGATTTCCATAGCCATCTAGACTGGAAATCAAGAACGGGATGATTTCCAGCGGGAACTTTCTCATCTGCACCTTCAACAGGCCCCCAAAACCAATTGACTCAACAACAGTCTTCTGAGCCTCGGTCAGTTTTGCTAAAAACTTGGCAACAATGCTTAAATGGCATGCTATTTTCACGTCCTTATCCAGTCTGCAAAAAAGACGTTTAAATATCAGTTACAATGCAACTATCGAATTTTAGTATATAAAAAACTAAAATTAAATTTTAAAACTTACTTAATTTCATTATTTTCCACAATGTAAACATGCTGCGACTTTTTCCTGTCCCTCTTTTCCACTACTTCACCTACATCAGCCTCCACATTTTTCCTCTTCCTCCGTTTGTCAGTTGGAACACCACCTTCAGCAGCACATCCAACTGTCTTTAAAGGAGGAACATCAAAGACAGTGGACTGGGAATGGACCTGGGGCTGGGGGGCTGAGGCTGAGGCTCCTTGAGCGGGACCTCTTTGAACGAGGGAATGTTGAACAGGGGCTGCTGTGGCTGGGGCTCATTGACCCGAGGCTGGGGCTCGCTGACCTGGGGTAGGGGCGAGAACTCTTCAAACGGGGGTAGGTTGAACAGGGGCTGGGGGGACTGAGGCTCAGGCTGGGACTCCTTGAGCGGGACCTCTTTGAACGAGGGAATGTTGAACAGGGGCTGCTGTGGCTGGGGCTCATCGACCCGAGGCTGGGGCTCGCTGACCTGGGGCTGGGGTTCGGGCTCGTTGACCTGGGGCTCAACAGTGCTGGACTGGAGCTCATCAGTGGTGACCTGGGGCTCGACAGTGCTGGACTGGGACGAGTCAGCAACTAACATCTTCTTTACACGTTTCTTCGGTTGACGTTTCTTGTTCACCACAGGTTCAGCGTCAACTTTCTTCTCCGCTGCACGGGGAGGTTTCTTCTCCATAGATGGACAGTCCCTGCATTTTTTGTTTTTACGCAAATTCCTCTTGCCTGTATTAAAAACAAAATAATCATTGGTACATGTTAAAAATATACTATATAAGATAAAAACTACAAAAAAATTGCAGGGAAAACGAGATCATACTATGAGTGCATGTGGATGCAGTAGCCACTTCTTTTCCCTTTTTGCCTTTACTAGGGAGCTGCTCATTCTCTTCAAAATCATCTTCAGCATTGTCGGCATGCTTTTCATTGATTTGCGGAACAATGGTTGCCAAAACTGAATCAACAAACTTCTGGCTGTCGCTCTGATCCTCATTGATTGGCTCAGCCCCAATTGTAGAGCGCGTGTTATACACTACACGTACTGCAGAGAATTTTTTTTCAAATCAGTAATTATAATTTTTGAATTTTAAACACTTGTAAACGCAAAAGAATTCAGGCTAGAAAGACAAGTTTTCATATTATGAACTTAAGATTTTAGGCACATAAAAACTAGGGTGTTTATGTTAAATAATGTTGTATTAAGTGTAGTCAAGTTTCCAAACTAAACAGTCAAGTTTCCAAAACAAAACCGTTTTTAAACTAAACAATAGAGTTTTACAGTCAACAGTTTTCAGGCTAAACAATACAGTTTCTACAATTAATGTATTTTTCAGCCTTAATAATCTAGTTTTTACAAAACAACAGTTATCACATTTAAAAATCAAATTTCTACAATCACTCTAGTTTTCATTTTAAAAAAGTAAGTTTTCACAGTTTTTATAGTTTTCATAAAAAAAATCAAGTTTCTAAACACCAAAGTTTCCAAACAATAAAATTTGTCAAACCACAGTTTCCAGACTAAATTATATAGTTTCTTCAAACACAGTAGTATTCAGCCTTAATAACCAAGTCTTCAAAAATAATAGTTTTCACATTAAAAAAGCAAATTTTACAAAACACCACAGTTTTCACAATAAAAAAGCAAATTTCAACAAAAATCAAGAAGTCTAGTTTTCAGGTTAAAAACTAAAAAATCCACATGCACACAGAAAACACATTAAACAGTCCAGTTTACAATCTAAACACATAAAATTTCAACCAGAGCAGTTTAATCCAACCAGAGCAGTCACGAAGTACAAAAAAACAACAAAAAAGCGGGAAAACACAGCGACAGAAAGTATCACCTCTCTGCACCCCCACTGGTTTGCTTTCTTCCACTGATTTAGACGACTTCATTTTATTCAGATCTGCAGAACACAAAGCAAAATCACAAATCACAAAACACAAAACACAAAACACAAAACACAACAGAATCATGAACATCACAAACACAGTTGGATTAACACACCTGACTCAGAGGTTGGAATACTACCTAATCGATTAACAACTGAGCGACGAACGCTGCAGTACACGAAAACGCCGATCAAACACAATCAAAACTCAATACCAAAAATGCAGATCAAATCACCATTAAATAACAACAAAACAATGACCAAATCGATACCTGGATTGGATTGCGCCGGTTGGATTGCGCCGTCGGAAATGAGGGTTTGGAACTGGGAACGGTGGGTTTCAGAAAGATATTTGGAAAATTAAAAAATAGAAATATGCTTTATATATTTACGGAGGAGGGCTTTTTAGCAATTTCCCTAATTGCTAAAAAGGACCTGCGTAAATGTGAATTGCAAAAAAAGAGCCGTTTTTTAAATTTTAATTGCAGAAATAGGCCGTCTATATTAATGTTATAATATAAACGGTCTATTGCAAGACTAATATTGAGATTAAAAGGAAGAAATCGGAAACAAAACATATATAGGTAAAATAAAGTATATTGCGGCACAGAAAAGAAAATTATTGGCAAAAGACAATTGATTATAAATCGAAAAATTGAAACAAATCTACGTGTAAAATACCCGAAACCCTAATCAAACCTTAGGACCACAGCAGAAAGAATCTGGTTTGGGATCGGATCGAGACGAGCCATGGCGGAGGTTGCAGAGGAGAGGAATGGAGACGATCGGAGTGAGAGCAGCGACTACGACGGGTCGTCGGAGGACGAAGGAACCGAGGATTACCGGCGAGGTGGGTACCACGCCGTTCGAATCGGCGACACTTTTAAGCACGGCCGCTATGTAGTGCAGAGCAAGCTCGGGTGGGGCCACTTTTCTACTGTTTGGCTCGCTTGGGACACTCAAAAATCTGTAAGCATCTCTGATTTCTCTTTTTGTTCGATTTCAATTCAATTCTAGGACCTCTATTTTTTTATTTTTTTGGGGGGGGGTGTTGTTGTATTATGAGCTACAAGTGATTGTATGATGTGTTTTTGTGCTTATTAGAGATATGTTGCTCTGAAAGTTCAGAAGAGCGCACAGCATTACTCTGAAGCGGCAATGGATGAAATTACAATACTGAAGCAGATTGCTGAGGGAGATCCGGAGAACAAGAAGTGTGTGGTGAAGTTGTTGGATCACTTTAAGCATTCAGGGCCCAATGGGCAGCATGTGTGTATGGTTTTCGAGTATCTGGGGGACAATCTTCTCACACTTATCAAGTACTCGGATTATCGAGGGATTCCTCTTCATAAGGTCAAGGAAATTTGCTATCACATTTTGGTTGGTTTGGACTATCTGCATCGTAAGCTTTCAATAATACACACTGATTTGAAGCCCGAAAATATATTGCTACTTTCGATGATTGATCCGTCTAAAGATCCTACAAAGTCTGGCGCACCACTTATCCTTCCGTCAAGTAAGAGCAAGGTTTTGACCGAGGCTGAGCCTTCTAAAGAGGCTACGAGTTCAAATGGTGATCTTACAAAGAATCAGAAAAAGAAAATACGCAAAAAAGCCAAACGCGCTGCTCAAAGAAGTACTGGTTTGGATGAAGTTGATAGTGAAGCAAATAGTCCTGATGGTATTTGCCAGGAAGGGAAATCCAGCATGCTTAATGCTGAGGACAAAACTAATTCCTCAGCTGCAAGAGATAAATCATCCGAAGGGAGAAAGAAGGAAGGGTGTAAAAGGGGCAGTCGCTCCACCCGCCAGAAGTTGCTTGCTGAAGTTGATCTCAAATGTAAATTAGTGGATTTTGGAAATGCTTGTTGGACGCATAAACAGTTCACTAGTGATATTCAAACAAGGCAGTACAGGTGTCCTGAGGTCATTCTTGGATCAAAGTACTCAACATCAGCCGATCTATGGTCATTTGCTTGTATATGCTTTGAGCTGGCTACTGGAGATGTTCTGTTTGATCCTCATAGTGGTGAAAATTATGACAGGGATGAGGTACATAACTTCTCTTCATGATTGATGTATGAATCATTATCTTCTGGATTCTCTGTGGTGCTTTTCCTTGACTGTCTAATTTGGAAACATATTTGCCTGATTTTTTTGTCTGTGGCTTCATTACCGTGGACAAAAATAATCGTCCATTTAGTTTCTTATTTCTATGAAGTATGGCAGTCAAACTTTGTTGCATGATAGATGGCCCATGTTTCCATAGTGTGGTTCTGTAGTTCTGGATGCTTGATGATACTGTTCTATCTCTTTGTTCTTACTGAGGATATTGTGTTAGGGAAGTGGTAGGCCTCTAATTGTACTTTCTTAGCCTTTGATGTGCTACTTGGCGTCTTAGACATGTAAAACATAGTTCTCTAGCTGAGTTAGATAGTAGCATGCAGAAATATGGATCTTTCATCCTTTTTCACATCTCCATACATGTTTCTTAGCATTCACTGCCCAGAAATATTCGTGTAACAATCCACATTTAGACGTCTCCTTGTATTGATTGTCTTGGCATGCTCTCCACAAGCTTGAGGGTAATTTTGTTCTGGAGCTTAATTTACTTGGAGCCGTGTATGGTCTGGACAATAATTTTGTTTATTCAAAGGACTGTACTATATTGTTTTCTCTGCAAGGTTTGGGACCTTGGGTATAATTCTAGCTGTACCTTGACACATGTTTCCCTAGGTTGCATAATCAACTGTATTTTATTTTCAGTGAATTGTCAGCATTAATGCAAATTGGATAAATTATCTTACATTTCTTTTTCTTCACAGGATCACTTGGCCTTGATGATGGAACTTCTTGGAAATATGCCACGAAAGGTATGGAATCTTTGTCTAGCTAAGAGTATGCTTAAGAACGTTTTCTCTCCTCTATGGTCTAGAAGTAAATTGAAGCGATAATTCTGTAATTATATAAATAAATGGATCTATTAACAGTCAATAGTAACTAGCTTAACTTGAAATGCAGATTGTAATTACTACTACAATAATGAGTTAGTTATTTTACTTCGTGAGGCTGGCTATTCCTTCATATATTGGCAACTTGATTTATCAAAGTACATTTTTGCATTGTTAGTTTAGATGCCTATGTCTTTTCATTAGCAGTTTTTTTCCATTTGCTTTTAACACGTCCTCTCTCGTTTAATTTGAATTCAGTTATTTTCCACTTATTGGCCAATACATTTTTTCAAAGTTAATCTAGTCATATGCAAGCGGTGTACCTCATAATTTAGTCTGTTAAGGTATACTCCACTTCTTACACACTTTTATCCTGCATAATTACTTGAAAATTGTATCCTGCAGATTGCCTTAGGTGGTCGTTATTCGAGGGAATTTTTTAACAGATTTGGAGATCTAAGGCACATTCGCAGACTGCGGTTTTGGCCCCTTAACAAGGTTCTGATGGAAAAATATGAATTCAGTGATCAAGATGCCACAGAGATGGCTGATTTTTTAATATCGATACTTGATTTTGTACCCGATAAAAGACCTACTGCAGCACAATGTCTGAGTCATCCATGGATGAATACTGTCCCCAGGCAGATTGCACTCGCTTCCGATAAAGCTCCTATCCAAGAGTTGGAAAATGGAAATGCAGAAAAAAAGAGAGAGAAAGATGAGAGGGAGGCAATGGAGACTAGAGTTGGGAATATGAACATTGATGGAACTTCTGAACAAGCTAGAGACTCTCCATCAGTTGTGGATCAGCCTAAACAGTCATAGTTGTCTCTCAGGTAGTGCGTCTTTGTAAATTATAATTTCTCATTACGCTAGTTTCTGTTTTGCTAAGTGGCTGCACGATGAACTTGAACTAGAGATTGTAGGGAAAATTCTTGGTAGCTTTGAATGATGTTAAGAATACCCGTGTAAAGTTTTTCTGAACTTTTCTAATTCTGTGGGCATTAGTTATAACAAGGTTAAGTATGCAATTGATTGGTTCATAAAAGATCCTGTCTTGCTATATTAGCTTCACTGTAGAAGATTTGCTAACCTAACTTTTTTTTGTAGATATTGTCGACTATCCATTGCTGCAGTTGGTTCAAGTATATGATGATATCTCTTGGCCATGAAAGAACCCTTTGCTGCAGAGGTTCATGTCAAGGGCAATCTGAGGTGTGGAGTGTTTGGGGGGAGCTATTCATTTCCATCAATTGGAAGAGAGATTGACTGAAATACTGTTCCAGCGGAGAATCATTCGATTCACTACTAAGAGCCAAAAAACAAAAACAAAACCTTGTATCTTCTACCCTGCCCTTTATTTTTATTTTTATTTTTTATCAGACCCTGTCCTTTTAGAATGTATCAGTTGATTTGTTTTAAAGCAGCACCAAAATGTTGATCCTGGTGTAGGAATGAAATTAAACTTGATTGTTATTGTGGGTTATTTTGAGTGAACTTGAGTTTTCTTATTTGAGTGAACTTCCGTGAACCTTTAAGGACCTGTGGGACAGCACTAGTTTTGGGTTTCTTATATTAACTTGTGTGTTACGTCTGGTTTTGGTTTTGATCAGAATTTGGTTTTGAAGTTTTGAATCAGTTTTAACTCTTTTTAAATTATTTTTTAATATTTCAAAAAATGAGTTAAGAAAAATGTGATGAATTAATATAAGAATAAAATGTTGGATCCACAAAGGTAATGACTCAACCTAAAAATGATTCATTTACTATTTTAAATTATATAATGACTCAACCTAAAAATGATTCATTTACTATTTTAAATTATATAATTTAATATAATATTTAATTTTTCGGTTCGATGGATTGAAATTGACGACCATACTTGGTTAGGAGTAGGATCAAGTGAAAATATTTGACTACACTTAATTTAACATTTCTAAAATAAAATATTGTTCGAAACATAATATTTTTTTATATAATATTATTTTTTATTAATATTAGTCACTATACAAAAAAATTATGTTCATTTAAATATTTCACCATTCTTTGCTTTAAGCACATTTTATAAGTGTAGTAACACAAACATATATTGTAAAAATTATACAAAATACATGAAATGAATAAAATAATTAAATAACAAATTCAAAACCCAACCCAGTTGTGCTTGTCATACAAGATTTTGCCTCAAAGGGAGAATTTCTATTAAGGGCGTGGTAAAATTCAAAATTATCATAAAGAGCATAATTATTTAATATTTATTATATTGGGCATTCTTATTGTTTTAATAACTAGTTACTTGAAAATTATATTTATAACCTTTATTTTTAAAACCAATATTGAATAACTTTAGAAATTCAAAACTTTAAATTAAGATCAGTTCTCCCAACTTATACGAAATTTTATCAATTCAGTTCTATTTTATTTATTTCAAATCAATTCAGTATTGTGTTGACGGAATATGATTTGATAAAATTCATTTTAATTTGGCCAATGCTTCTAATTTTTTACTTTGATTCAATGCAGTTCAGTTATGATCAATTAAGTTTGTTTTTTTTTAAATTTAGTTCAAATGTATAGGATCTGATAAAATTCATC
Source organism: Sherardia arvensis (assembly GCA_948330725.1). Lineage (NCBI taxonomy): Eukaryota > Viridiplantae > Streptophyta > Magnoliopsida > Gentianales > Rubiaceae > Sherardia > Sherardia arvensis. The sequence continues at coordinate 20,381,757 of OX415237.1, read as the reverse complement.
TTAATTTAGTCATATTATTACTAAGGGTGAGAACAATCATTAGCGTTCGTTAAAAAGATCGTGATCAGATCGTTTAAAAATCGGATCGGGATCGTTCATTTAATAAATGAACTGATCATGATCAATATTTTAAGATCGTTTATTAAATGAACGATCAACGATCATCAACATAAAAAATCGATCATGATCGCGAATATATCAATAAGATGATCGAGATCGATCGATAAAAATAAAATAATATAAATATATACATTAATAATAATGACAATATTTTAATTTTAATTGATTTAGTTATGTATGTCTATAATTTGTTGTGAACTTTCATTAATTTGATCATTCATGTGTTTTCACCTCTTTTTTAATTAACTTTAAGTTGATCAAATGATCGATCATGATCGATCATTGATGATTGATCGAGAATCTAAAATGAGTCGATCACGAGCCGATCGCGATCTTTATAATTTTAAACGAGCTGATCATGATCATGAATTATTTTGATCGGTTCGATCGTGATCGATCGTGGTCATCTCCAATTTTAAACGATCCGATCATGAACCTAGTGATGATCGTGATCGGATCGACTCGTTATTACCTTCAACTATTACTATACATTGATTTTGCACCAATTTAGTTTAATATATTTTATTTTAGTTCAGCCATCACCAAATAAGATGTGTGTTAAATTAGATTAAAATTTTAGGAGAAAGAAATATAAAACCTAAATTTAAAACATGATAGTTATGAAATAAAGGTTATAGATTTCATTTTCCAAATAAATAGTTATTAAAACAATCAGAATGCGAGATACTCTCTGGTAAGGCAGCCTTATGGTAAGGCAAGGGGTATAAGGTTAAGGGGCAAAATACTTTTGGGGCTGGAATATAAATATTAATTTTTTGGTGCCCCTACAGTAAATATTAATAAAACTCAGGGACCATTTTGAAATAAGAATATATTCCACATTTAATCTCCCTATTAACCATTACCATCATCAATCATCAATCATCAAACTATTATTGTTTATCATTAAATTATTATTGTTCATCATCAAATCATCGTTGTTCATCATCAAATCATCGAATGTTTGTCGTTCATCGTCAAATCTTCGTCGTTTATCGTCAAATCATCGTTGTTTATTATCAATCATCAATCCGATCGTCAACTCCTTTCTATCATCGAAAAATAATCATCAATCATAAATATAAAATCATCAACTAAAATACACAAATGATCGAAAATTGTCAAATCGGGAAACTAGATTCACGTAGAATCATCAATAAATAATCATCAATCATAAACATCAAATCATCAACTAAAATATACACATAATCAAACCGTCAAATCGGGAAACTAGATTCTCATAGAATCGTGACTCGGATCATAAAATAGACCTCATTTTCGTCATCCTCATATATATATATATATATATATATATATATATACACACTCGGTCACCAACATTACTCATCCTCGTCGTCAATCCGATAGTCAATCCGATCGTCAACTCCTTTCTATCATCGAAAAATAATCATCAATCATAAACATAAAATCATCAACTAAAATACACAAATGATCGAAAATTGTCAAATCGGGAAACTAGATTCTCATAGAAACATAGCTCGGTCAGCAACATTACTCATACTCGTCATCAATCCGTTCAATGATCAATAAAAAATCATCAATCATCAACTATAATATGCGCATAATCAAACCGTCATATCGGGAAACTAGATTTTCGTAGAATCGTGGCTCAGATCATTAAATAGACCTCATTTTCGTCATTCTCATATATATTCACCAACGAGAATTCAGTTTCACGGTTTGACGATTTGATTATGTGTATAATTTAGTTGATGATTTGATATTTATGATTGATGATGTTTATGACATGATTCATGATGACCGTGGATCTGATGATCGATTGATGATTTGATATTGATGATTGATTATTAATTTTTGATGATTAGTGAGTTTTGATTGATGATTCATGCCAGTTACATTGTTTTGATGATTGATGATTTTTTATTGATGATAATTTTATAATTAGTGATGATGAGGACGATGATTTGATGATAAATGACTGATGATTTGATCATTTGATGATGAACAACGAAGATTTGATGATGAACGATGATGATTTGATGATGAACGATGATGATTTGATGATTAACGGTGATAATTTGATGAACAACGATGATTTGATGATGAACGTTGATGATTTGGTAATGAATGTCTATGATTTGATGATGAACGATAATGATTTGATGATGAAGGAGATGATTTTTAGTTCATATAATTAATTGATTTGAAAATAACTAAAATATAATAATGATTTGACCCCAAAACTTTTGTATGAACCATATGAAGTCCCTTTGACTTACCATAAGGTTGCCTTATCTAATTGTTTCTCTTTCTTTAAAGATCAGGTGGCTTTTATTTTTAAACTTTTTTTGGCAACCCACTAAATTAACTAGTATGTATGGCCAAAGTTTTTTTTTTTTTTTTTTTTTTTTTTTTTTTTTTAAACCACCATGAAATCAGTGGAAGGAACTTTTATTAGGCATCCCTAGACCGTGAAATGACAGAAATAAAATACAGATAACTCCCAAAAAGGAGGCAACCAGTGCGAATCTCCACAAGTGGAGGCGATTTGTGAGATCAGAGAAGTTTCTAAACATACAACTATTCTAAATCTTCTCTGTCTTAAACTACCAGTACTAAAGCCAGGGTAACTTATTAAAAAACAAACAGATTTTCTTCCTCCCCTGAATCTAAACTCTTCACCAATGTACAGCATTCTAGGGCTCCAAAGAATTCACCCTCTCAGTTAACAGTGCAAAAACAACCGGTTCTATTAAAATAAAGACTCTCTACCTGTACCCCTCTATCACGTTGCGGGCGTCCCACGGTAAAAGGGAGTTCCTGATTGTGTTTTAGGGCAAGTAGAGTAATCCATAAGCATACCGGACTTACATCTAGCAATGAGAACTAAGAAAGATTCATCTATAACTAGAGATTGCCATATAGATTTCTCCTTAGAGGTGATAAAGCCCATTATCAAGAAAAGAAATAAATCCCAAAAAATCCTGTATCTAAGATAAAAACACTGAAAATAAATTTTAAAAAAGGGAAAAAAGAAGTAAAACCACCTTTTCCGTCTAATTGTGCCAATTCCAGTATAAACCTGTCCAAATCTGCCCAACCCGACCGAGCCGACCCGACCCGGCCCAACCGAGCCGACCCAACCGCGCCGACCCGACCCGGCCCAACCGAGCCGACCCGACCGACCCAACCGCGCCGACCCGACCTTTTTTCTCCCAAACGCTCCCAAAAATACCCCCCTTTCCCCCTCCTTTTTTTCCAGATCCGCGACGGGGAGGCTCCGGCCGGCGCCCCTCGCCGGTCGGAGGTGACCTCCCCTCCCCTGACCCAATAAATTTCTGAACCACCCCTCCCAAACCATCATATACCCGAAACCACTCTTTTCCCTCGTCAAACTACAGCTCCAGAATATTCCGGCCTGTCGGAGTCCGCACGCCCACAGGATGCCGGGAGCACAGATCGGGGCACATCCGTCGGGGGAGCGGGTCGCCACCACTCCCACCGCCAACGAATGCCCAATCCGCAATAAACGCAGAACGCCGCCGTCGAGATGGATCGGACGAATGTTGCAGACGACACCGGAGATCCGACCAGGATCCGCGCAGACGCTGCTCCATGCCGCCGACGAACTCCTTCGCGCGATGGCGTACCAAGAAGGCCAGATCCGTGGCAGAAAAGAGCTCGCCTCACCAAGGCGTGCCTTCGACGACGACCAAGGCGGCCAGATTCCGTTCGGGCAAGGTCAACGGCTCGTTTTGGTATGGCCAAAGTTTAAAACATGAAAGAGAAATGAGACTCAAACGATTCATTTGGGCAGAAGCATGTGGGGATGACAGATTTACAGCAATAGAGTGCTTTCAAAAATTCCAGTTATTTATAATTTATTAGATGCGAAATGTTAACATCAATAAAAGGCAGGCAAAGAAAGTCAGTGGTTTTACTTGCATAAGAAATTTTATGATCTCAATATTCCCTAAGAAAGTACTAGGAGGATACGCAAATCCTAGGTAGCTAAGATAAAGTAATGTAGAGAAAGTCTCTACCCAGTAGGTGCTACAATAGTTGATGGTAGAAAAGTTTGAAGGCCTCCACAACTTCAAGGTACCACATCGACTCTCGGTCTGGAAATGCAGAAAGATCGACAATCTTGTGGACCTGAGAATGAAAAAACAAAAGGAAAAGGATTGAGCTTCTCAACGAATGAACCTTGACATTACAGTTCTGAAATTAGAGTCATGTTTTTTATCACTAAAAGGGTTATATGATTGAACTGTTTTGGGGACAGGGAGAATAGTAATCATGTATTTTCACCCAATGAAGTTACATTGAAAAAAAGCAGATTGATTCAAACTAATCCAAAAAGGTATGAAGATGCTGAAATCAACTGATATCAGAAAGTTGGCTTCTGTTTGAAATATGTGATGAGCTCTCTCCCCGCACGAAGGGAGTACAAACACTAACTAACAGGTACCTCATAAATTGAATACACCATCTCCAACTGGAAAAGAAACACTAGCAATCCATTTAGAATTGAAACAAGTGAAATTCTACAAAGAAAAATGTATATCATCAATTATTTCTACAGAGTACTTGTTTGCTCCATTATTTCGAAACACGTTTTTGAAACTGATTCATTTGGCCATACAGTACACCTAAGCAGTGAGTCCCAACATTACTTTCAAACCTAATAAACACCCTTATGTCCACAATATTAACCGATATAGCTAAAAACTCTGATCTTCCAACTTGAAACAAAAGTTCTTAAATAAAAGTGAAGAGTACCATTAGGTTGCACATCCAGAAAACTAGCAACACCGTGTCTCTACGTCACATAGTTCAAAGATTGACGTCATAGACTACTCAAGCAAAGATAACAGTTGTATATGTAGCTGTAAATAAGAACGAGAACACACCTTAACCATTGGCAGGTCATCTCCCCGAGTAGCGTAGCCTCCAATTACCATCACATACATACCTGCAAACATACATACATTTGAAAAGAGATGCATTATTTTTTTGAATGTATAAGGCAAAAGCTATAATGCCTAGCTACAAAGGTATATATTAACCGTCCTGACCAGTTTCCCAAGGGTGGTTTAGGTAATCGCCTGATATAACAATTTCAATGATGCCGGTACCATCATCAAGGAGGAAGCGGCTACTTTCACCGGTTGAAGTGGAAGATGGTACTGAGACTAAAATACCCTGCAACGGAGTGTGATAAGACAGCTAAAGTCTTCAGTTTCTAAAGGAAAAAGATGGTGATGGATTTAAGGCATCTTCTGAAAGCGTACCTGGAGCCAGGCACGCTGAAAGAGAATGCCACCGAGGGTATAAGAGGACTGAGAACTGGAAGCTATTTGATAGGCACTCTTTAGTTGAACACATAGCAGCTTCAATGCTGCTAAACTATAGTCCATCTGTCTGTCAGAGCCTTCAATCAAAACAACACACTCTCTCATTCACCAACAGAATAAACAATTCCATTTTGAAACCCTAAACCAACAAGCTACGCAAGAACAAAGTAAAGAAGTCCCTTGGTAGAGAGACTACACATTCACGAAGAGATCACAAACAAAATAAAAGAGCAAGGCATCAATTCAAAAGGTCAGATTTTTTTTTTTTTTTTTGCATTATATATTATACTGGATTTCAAGATTATTGTCAACATAAATCAAACAAAATCCCACCAGTATATTCCCAATCATGAATGCTTTTCGTATGCAAATGCTCAAAATTGTTATTCATATTTCCAAAGATTAATGTGGAAATCAAGTTTAAAAGAAAAGAAACACTGACAGTAAGAGAAACATTACATCTACGATTGAAATTGAAGCAGTTGCCCGCTCTATAATCGGATGAAATTCAAAAGCGAGTCGGAATCTGCAGGCGCTGTAGACCGGGTCTGCCAGAGTTGAACCGGCGCTGTACTTTTTGCATTTTAATGGCAAGGATCCGACCCGGTTATGAATTGAACTAAAAATATTGTTGACCGTTGGTATATTTAGGCTATGTACAATAAAGCCCAACTGAGTAAAACAGTCCAACAGAATATGACACATACAGTTAGAGCCCAAACTAATCCCAAATCAATATGTGTTATGATATGCATAGACAGTTAACACTATTCTAGAAAGCTAAAACTACGATACCACGATCTAACTAGTGGGGGATAATCCGTAACTGACGGAGACAACTGCACTGATCTACCATTATATATATGGAGAGATCAGGGGAAGAGAAGGTAAGCACTCTAGCCTAAGAAATATACATGTACGTTTAGAATCCCTACTGACTTGATCGTCGGAGTACTATTCCACGGAAAACCTTTGGGGATCTTTCTTGTACGTATATTTGATATTTGAAGTCTGGATATCGCCCATAGTCAAGGAGAAGGAAGTTCCACTTCAGTGGCGTCGTCTGTGGGGATCTTGTTTTTTCATTGATTATGACGGTTACTAGAAGCGGACGTAATGTTAATCATACACAACAACAGACGGCTAGGAATACTCCTAATCATCAGCAAAATGTGAATGAACAAGAAGAAGGTCCTAGAGATGAGGAGCAAGGCGATGGTGCTGATTCTCCTTCAAACGATCAGCAACACAAGATGGCGTTCGAGGCATTTCTCGAAACTCAGAAAGAAGTCTTGTATGCGCAATTCATACAAGTAAACAAGACAAATAATGAAGAAAAGAAGGATGACTCGCACACCGTTGAACTAAAAAAAGGATAAGAACCCAATATGGGAAAATGAGGAGTTAAGGTATGGGGATGAGTTGAAAAATATCGTGGCAGAAGACGAAAGTGATTTTTCGCCTTTGTCAACTGAAATACAAAACTATCCCATGCCGAAAAACTTCAAATTACCATTACATGTAAAACTGTATGATGGGAATTCAGATCCAAAAGACTTTCTTCATTCTTATCGAAATAAAAGCCTTATTTTGCTTGATGGGGCAGAGTTTCCTTCCATTAGGATCTCTGGATCTATCAACTGATACTGCTAACTATTTTCTTTTGATTGCAGATCCTGAGCTTCAGGCACTCTATCAAATTTAGGCTCTTTCAGTGAGCATCACCACAACAAATCAACTGGCCCTCTATAATCTCTACTCACATGCCAGAGAAGGAAGAAATTCAGGCTACACTGGATTTTTCACTCCAACTTTAAGATGTCATATTTGGATTAGGTCTATCTATTATCATGCCTTAGGTCGCCTTGTGTTTTGTGTTCACAATTCACTAATAGACTTGACGTTCAATAATTAGATGGCCATTTAGGAGTTAGCAATTTTGAGAGGCATTTATATGCTTCTAGGGGCTTTTGTCCCTTGTGCCTATGTAAATTGTAAACACTTGTTTTTGGGCACATCCTCATGGTCTGGGAGGTCTATATATCTCCCCCATCTCTTGATGGCTTAATTAAAAAAAAATAGTGTCAAAAAGTCAGAGTACATATTCAAGTGAGGCGGAGGTAGTATGTCAAAATAGCCGTAGTTAAAATGAATGATATTATGCTAAATTTGAGACTATGTTATAATATTAAATTATAAAATATTAATTAATTTAGTTTAATTCAATCCACCACTTAAAGAATAAAGTGTAAAAACTTAATTCATTCTTAACGGCGAATAGGTAATTGTATTAATTAACGATGAGTGTCATACAGTTAAATCTCGATAAATGAATACTCGATAAATGAATATCCTTGATAAATGAATATTTTTTCCGGTCCCGACTTGGGCTAAGGGCCTAAATTAATAATCTGCTAAATACATAATTATCTTAAAATCCTTAAAGACCTTTTTTTTAACCACCTAAAGTGGGGTGAAATTTATTTGGTTCACCACGCCATAAAAAACCTTCAAAAGGTAGTATTGTACAATATTGGAGAAATTTACATAATAGTAAAAAAATTAAAACTATTAAGTAAATATCTTTGATTTTAAGCTTGACTCTAGTATACACCCATGTCGACATTCTCACAAGCAATTAAGGTTCGCTAAGCGACACCCAACTCTGCCGATGAGAAGACTCATAACTCGCAAGCAATTTAGGGATCGTCAAAGCGAAGCCCAATTATGTCGACGAGTACGGGGTTCCCCTAGAATCAACAAAGAATCAATCAACAATTCCCAGGAACCTCAGCTTTGAACTCCTATTCCCAGCTTGCTACTTGCTCTATGTTGCAGTCAAGTGAATAAGACAACTTGTAGCTTCCTCTTCTCAGCTTGTAGCTTCCATCCTGTCAGACAAAGTACAGAGTCACATTCTCCTAATATAAGGAGTGTGGTTTCTATCCAGTTCAACAAACCCTCTAATGTTCCTAGGCAAGGAATTATAAGAGTAGCTAATTAAACTCTCTGATGAACTAGCTATTTTGGACAATGCATCAGCTACAGAGTTTGCTTCTCTATAAATATGATTAAAATGGATATTGAGTTCATCTGATAGAGACCAAATGTTCCTTGTGTAATTCATCAGCTTCCATGGAGGCTTGATCTGCTTCTGAACCATTCTGTAGAGTAGTTGCGAGTCCATTTCCACTTCTAAGTTCTCATAACCTTCATGATAAGCTGCTTGGAGTCCTACTGATAAGGCCAATGCTTCTGCTTCCAAACTACTAGCTGCTTCCACCATTTGAGCTCTTGCCAATAGAATACTTCCACTACTATCTCTTATAGCAATTCCCGCACCTGCTTTTCCATTGGCCTGGAAAGAACCATCCACATTTAGTTTAAAAAAACCTTGTGCAAGTAATGTCCAATGTACCAGTACGATTTGTCTTGGTGGATCACTGCTTCCAGTTGATTGCACCTACATGGGCTTATACTTAGCCCAGAACTTAGCATGAGCTGTGAATATAAGATTTTTATATGTTTTTAGTTAATATTCTTACAAGAATAAAATAAAAATTTGCAATTTTTAAAAGGATAATAAGGAATAAAAATACTGTGTTCAGTTACTAGAAAATATGTTTGAAATGATTCGTACGGATGAAAACTGAGAGTAAAGGATAAAAAGGAAAATTGTAATATTAATTGTTGAGTTAAGTTATTAACGCAACTTTTTCAAGCGTTTTCAAAGTGAGAGGTTTGGATCAAACAGCTAGATGATTCATTATCTCACCAAACACCATAAGTAGTTGTTTGACCAGTCAAAAATCTATGTTTAGCAAAAAAATCGAAACTCTCCTTCAAACCTCTTGTAACCTCTTACTGCCAAACGGGGAAAAAATCTCTTCCTTTTTCTCTATAAGGATTACAATATATATAGTTATGAAAATAAAACAAAAATAGGAAAATAAAGTATGTCCTAATTCTATTCTAAAACTAAAAGGAAAACAAATATAATTCTTTCCAAACTAAAACTCACTTTTTCATGAATAGTTTTGGAAAATAGTTGTTTCCATTCTTCATCATAGGGTCAAAGTTTCCAAATCAAAGTGTCCTCATAATCCTCATAATCCATAAAGACCATATATAAATATATAAATGAATAATCATCACATTTCATTATATATATATATAATATTTTTTCAATATATATATATATATATATAATTTTTTTTCAATCAACAATATTCATACAATAAGTCATTATTTTACGAAAAAGGTGTCTATGATTTTTTTTCCCACAAAAATTCATCTCATCCTTAATTTTTCATAACGCAAATAAATCTTATTAGTAGTGTCACATACAATGTACATATTTACATTTTTGTACTTAGTCCACATACATGCTGTAGTTTGTTGTGTAGGTTAGATACATTTCTAAAATTCTAGATATATTTTTTTTAATTTAAACCACTCAAAAGTGGGGGAATGTTTATTGGGTATCCCACACCCTTAGCCTTAAATGGAAAAAATAGTTTGATACAAGCCTTTCTATAGGCTGCATTACAAGGACAAACGTCCTAAAAGCACAATAGTGCTTTCAAAAGAACATAGGGCAAGACCTATACAAAAGAATAGACTACAAACTGCTAAGTCCTTATTGAAACCTATTAGAGAATTGCAATGCAAAACTCAAAGCGGTACCAAAATGGAAACAGAAGTTTAGGCCTACCTAAATATGAACTAGCTACAAGTAAAGACAATAAATAGATGAGGGGACTGTGATGGACACACCAGTGATGTCAAGCTCTGATACAAGGCAATCCAAGCTTATCAAGTAAGGATATTTCTTTAAGTTCAGGGGGAAGTGTCTCCCATGTATAGACCTGTTCTTGTCTGTTACTTAGTGTCATCTTAGCTAGTGAGTCAGCCAGTTGATTGGCTTGTCTGAGTGCATGCTTTATAGGTACCTGTATCAGAACCTTGGCAGCATCACATAATTGGAGTAGTTTCCAATGTGTTGTAACTGGATTGAGCACCATTGAAATGCCATTGAGAGAGTCTGATTCTATATAGAAGCTTTGTTATCCATAGAATGCTCCAAAGTGGTAACCTTGTATGATAGCTTTCACTTCAGCTTCTAGGGGAGAGGCTGCAATTGAGAAAAGTATGAGAGCAGAAATGAGATCACCATGAGAATCCCTGAGTGCTAAAATAATACCACGGTGGGGGTAATGAAAAGAAGCATCAACATTGAGTTTCAACCCCCTTCAGGTTTGGACCAAGTTATAAGTTTCGGCCTGAGTTTAGGTGGAGTTTTTCTGAATGGGATGTGAGCTTGAGTAGCCAGCTAGATGTCCAGTTTTTGATGTATGTTGATAGTATTTGCCAATAGCACCAGGTGTAAAGTACTCTTAACATCTCTGATGATGTAGTATCTGCATGGTTTGGTATCATAAAAAAGATACCTGTTTCTGGCTTTCTACAAACACCATACTATTATACAACATAAAAGGCTAATGAGTTTAGCTTGAAAGCCAGACAAGGCAGTATATGTCATATAATAGGACAGTCTGTCATAAATGGACTGGAAATGGATGTCTCTAACTCCAATCACTGCCAGTATGGTTTTCCAAATAAATGGGGCCAGAGAGCACTAGTTGAAGTAGTGATCAATACTATCTGAGCTATTGCAGAAAGGGAATTTGGATGCAAGATTAAAACCATAGTGTATAATCACTTCATCAAAAGGTAACAGAGAGTTAAATAATCTCCAAACAAAGAAGGTGATTTTCTTCGGTACCTTTATCTGCCATAATTTGGTGAGGGTGGAGGAGACAGGACTGTGTTCATGGAGAGTTTTATAGGCAGACTTAAAGGTAAAGAGACCAGTGGTTGAGGGTTTCCAGATCGGCCTGTCTTCTCTATGTTCATGGATTGTGGTTGTTTGTATGTAGGAGAGGATTGTAGGGTTCAGAGAACTAGCTAAGGATGGCATGAAGCCGTTCATGTGAAGGATGAATTCAGCTAGAGTTGTTATCAGGGGTATTATAGTGAGCTCTGGTAGGAAATGATCCATTAATGGTTCATTCCCAGACCAATTAGCAGTCCAAAAATTGCAAGTACCTCTCCCATGTATAACAACTGTGTTCTGTTCACCAAAAGGAGTTACCTGACAAATCCTCTTCCAGGTTTGTGATGTTCTGGATGAGGGAGGTAGTGAGTGTAGGAAAGTGGTCCAAAGTTCAGAGCTTGTTTGGTACTTCCACCATAGTTTAAGAGAGTAGGCTTGGACTATGTGGGGAATTGATCTGAAACCAAGGCCATTTTGCTGGATAGGATAGCAAAGTTTTGACCATTTTCTCCACTTCCTATTGGCTTTGATTGGTGTGGATCCCCATAGGAATGAAGCAAAAGATTTTTCTAGGGTTTCAATCACATGAACAGTGGGGGCTATCACTGTAAAAGTATATTGAGGTATAGATTATAACACTGATTGTATAAGCACAAATTACCCCCTGTTGATAGCCATTTTTGTTTCCAGAAGTTAAGGTTCTTTCTAATCTTTTCTATGAGAGGATTAAAATAAGAGTTTAGTAATTTGCCTTCAAAAATTGGAACTCCCAAATATTTGAAGGGAAAATGACCCTCTTTCATAGCCAGATGTTGTATGATCAGGTTTCTTTTAGCCAGGGTAGCATTTTTACTCAGAAAAAAATCACTCTTGTCATAATTAATTCTTTGACCAGTGACATTTTCAAAAGTAGGTAAAAAGGCTTTAAGATTGATCGCAGTGCTCTTGTTTACTGATATAAACATATTGGTGTTATCAGCATAAGAGAGGTGAGATACTGGAGCAGTGTTTCTAGGCAGATTAAAATATGACAGCTTTCCAGTACTGAAAATGTAGGCAATACTTCTTGAAAAAGACTCAGTGAAGATATTAAACAAAAGGGGTGACAGGGGATCTTCCTGTTTAATACCTCTACTGGCTTTAAAGAAACCAACTGGCTTCCCATTTAATTATTAGCACTGAGAACCAGGCCCGAGCTAGGTTATTCATAATGCATGTAATGAGTTGATCATGGAAGCCAAATTTATTCAGTATTTTTTTCAAGAATTGCCAGCTAACCCTATCAAAAGCCTTTCTTAAGTATAATTTTATAATGCAATCAGGCTCTCTGGCTTTCCTATTTAAATATCTAACCAGTTCCTTGAGATAGAGAATATTATCAGCAATATCTCTACCCTTGAGGAAGGCTTTCTGGTTATTTGAGATGATATCTGTCATAAGAGGATTGAGTATGTGCATAATAACCGTTGTACATATCTTATTGATGACATTTGATAAGTTTATAGGCCTATAGTCATCAAAAGATAGAGGTGTATCCTTTTTAGGGATGAGAGTTATCAAGATGGCTGCAAAGCCTCTTGGAATGTTAGCACCACTCAGAAATTCATTGACAGGCATGCACCATCAAATTAGAAGAAATGATATTCTGGGATTTTATGTAGAAACAAGCAGAGAAACCATCAGGTCCTGGTGTACTATTTTTCTTAAAAGATAGCACAGTTCTAAGTTCATCCAGATCAACATTTCTGATTAGAGACTTGTTTTGATCTAATGTAATACATGATGGTATCTGTGAGAGAAAGTGTGTATAAAAAGGTGATCACTTTTAGTCTGCTCATTGGTTAGTAAGGATGTATAATACTGTACAGCCTCAGTTTCTATTTTAGAAATATCCTCTAACCATATCCCTGCAGAACTCCTAATTTTGGAAATATGCAGTTTGGATCTTTTCCGTTTCAGTGAGTTTGTGAAAGAAATTAGAGTTCATGTCACCCTCTTTGATCCATTTTAACTGTGTTTTGGATTTCAAAAAGTGTTTTTGTTCTTTAAGTGCCTTGGTCAAAAGTGTTTTTTTAAGATTCAGTAATATTAGTTCAGAATCACATTGATTATGATCATAACTAATTTCCTGTACTCTTAAGGCCTTTTCTGCCATTTCAACATTCCTGTGTACATTACCAAAAACTTCCTTATTCCAGATTTTTAGAGCTCTTTTTAATCTCTGAAGCTTTAGGAAGAATTTAATCATTCCAGTTTCAGAAATAGGCTCATTCCAATTTGATTGGATAAAATGCTGGAATTCTGTTCTTTTGTACCAGGTATTAATAAATATGAATGATTTAGGCACTGTTTGAACTTGTGTATCTATTGAAAGCAGTAAAGTTGAGTGGTCAGAGTTTAACCTATTTAGAACAAAGACCGAGGAGTTAGGGCATAGTGAGTTCCAAGAGTGGTTACACAATCCCCTATCAAGCCTCTCTATGGTAGGTCTCAGTCTCCTATTAGTCCAGGTAAACTCATTACCAACTGTGTGAATATGGATCAATGCAAGTTTATCAATACATTTATGAAAATCCCTCATACTTCCCATTTTGGGAGTAGAGGGACCTTTATATCATATATTGTAAGCATTGCATTGAAATCTCCAATATAAAATGTATCAGACAAGGGCAAGGCTGAGAGATCAGTCCACAAAGCCTTTCTGTCCTTTCTGTTTCTTGCACTATATACAAATACCCCAGTCATATTAATGTTAAGGCTAGGTTTTTGTATCTGTGCATACATGAACTGTTCATTGTCTTGTAAAACATTAATAGTTAAGTTGTGTTTCCAAAAAAGCCATATTTTACCATTTGTAGAAAAAGAGCAATTAGTAAAATTTAAGATGTTCATATAATGATTTATTTGTGAGTTATCATGCCATGATTCAATCAAACATAATAATTCAATGTGAAAATATGAAATGAGGGTAATAAGTCCATCCAGTGCTGTTTTTAGCCCTTGAATATTCCATACCAAAACTTGTATTTTTTGATTTTTTATAATCATTAAAAAACTGATTTTTTTAAAGGATTTTTGGATGAGCTGCTAGAAAAGCCCATTTCGTTGAATTGAGTGAAAAAGGTTTTTAGTTTTACCTTTTGAGCAGAAGCCAATTTTTGGGAGCTTTGATCCACTCATTGGTCTGGATTGTCCTTCTTCATCAGAATCAGATTCTGATATGTATGTATCCTGCTCTTCATTCTCATTTTCAAGTGGTGAAAATATGTTTCTATTTCTATCTTGTGACAAAAATGGCAAACTATTAGCTTTAAAAAGAGGGGGAGGGATGTCTTGTAAACCTGAAGGTATGAGTGTGTCATCCTTAGCGAAGGATTTTCTGAGATTAGGCTTGTGGGATACTAGTGTGTGTATGTCCTCACTGTGAGTATCTGGTATTGCTTTCCTGTAGTTTGGAGGTAGAGTGGCCTTTCTCATGGTTTTCCGGGAATTTGAGGAGGAGGAAGGTTTATCAAATGTTGAGAATGAGGTGCTAGAGACTTGGATTATAGGTACATGAGAGGGTAAGGAGGTGACAGTCATATATGTGGAAGGTGAGACTATTTGTGTGTGAGGTTTGGTGGGGTGATTTTTTGGTGATTATGGCTGTAAGGTAGATGATGTAGTGTCATTGAGAGTGGCAAGGTTGTTTATGACATTGGTGGTAGCAGTGATGATATTAGCCATATGGATGTGTCTGATGGTAGTTTTGACTGCTAAAATGTTCCTTTTCTTTGTTCTGCTTTTCTTTACTTTGTAAAGCTTATTCTTTCCAAATGTAAGGGTTTTATTTGGCAGTGGCTGGGGTGTAGTGGCCTGAGTTGGTAAAACTGTGCTAGGAGCCAACTGGGGAGCTTTGGTAGATTGTGATACATGGTATGGCTGTGCATTTTTCTGATTTTTGGAGGAAGAGGGGATATCTGGGGTAGCCTGTGTGGATGGTTTGTTTTTGTAATTGAGTTCAGGGTGTAGATTCCTGCAAATAACTGTATCATGGCCAACCTTTTTGCAGTAGGAGCAGTATCTAGGTAGGATTTCATACTCTAGATTGAGTTTGTGGCATGCAGCAGTGGAACCTATTCTTTTAAAAAAATTAAAACCACCAGAAGGTGGTGGGGTGACTTAATTAGGAGCCTCAATCCAAAAATAAGGCAACAGAGTGCCAGTTCTTACAAATAAGCATATGTAATAGCCATATGCTACAACAAGAGATGAGGTGAAACAAGTCACCCGAAGCTAATAGTAGCTTCCAAAAAGAATAGGCTCTAACTAATTGAGGCAAAAAGAATCCTTCTAGCCTATATACAAAAAGGAGAATACCATGTATTTCACTAGTTTGAAAGCCTATTAGAGAATTGAATAAACAAAACTCAATGCGGCACCGAAAAAAATGATCATTGGTACTCCTTTGAAATGACTGCTGGTCACCATTGGTTCCTGTGTCATGTTCCTGAAGCTTGCACTTTTTGTGTTCATTTGTTCTGGTGTCTTGATGCAGAGATCTCCTCCCGGTATCTGAAACACTAAAGAAAAAAGTTAAGCAGCATCTATTCATAGAGCAATTCTTAAGCTTGGTGTACCATTCCTATCAAGGTTAACAAGTCCCCTGACTCTGTCTGGAAGCTGGCTGTATTGGTAGGAGCCTGTAGACCTGAATTCATAAGCATGTTTTGCCAGGCAGTCAGCTGCTTGATTACACTATCTCAGAATATGGAATAGATGAATGTGTGGTGCCTTCTGACAAGAGGAAGCCAGAAGATAGAGCTTCCATGGAGCAGTGAGAGGGTCCTGTACAGCTTTGATTGCTCTTAAATAGTCAGACTGTACCAGGCATGTTGTCGAGATTGCTCTAGCCCTGACCATTGCCATTTGGATGGCAATCAGTTCAGCCTCCAGAGAGGTGTTGGAAGCAACATATGAGTAATATGAGTCCAGCATTTGACCCTGTTGATTCCTCACTATGATACCAATACCTGCCATTTTGTTAGTATGCCAAGAGGCATCGACACTAAAACAAAGGCCTATGACAGGGGGTGACCATTTTAAAACTATTATGGGAGGCTGAGGAGGTCTTGTGTGTATAGGCAGAAAACCAAGAGAGGTTAGCTCCACATCAAAGACTGAGTTTGACAATATAGGTTTTGCATTGTAAGCATAAAAACTTGGTCTCTAATGTTTCTCCTCAGGCACTCAACATTTGGCTTAGTGTCTTCAAAAATATATGAGCATCTAGATTTCCAAATCATCCAAAAGATAGTACTAGGAACTACTCTAAACAGACTTGTGTGAAGCTTTGTTTTACCTTGATAAGATAAGTAGTATGAAATTCTATCCCATATATTTCCAAACTGACTATCCTTGATGCCAACCATATAATGAAAAACTGACCATAGAGCAAGCAGCAACAGGGCAGGTATTAAAAGTGTGTTCTATGGTGTCTGAATTGTTACAAGCAAAGCATTTAGATGGTAGATTAAAGCCCATTTTCACAAGTACATCAGAGAAAGGCAAAAATCCATTCAATAATTTCCACATGAAAATGCTAATGTTTTTTTGCAATCTTTGGTTCCATAGCTTTGTAAGGGATTCAGAAGTACCTTTTGTAGAAGCCACTGTTTTATAGGCTGATTTAAAAGTAAATCTCCCTTGTTCATCTGGTGTCCAGATAAGTCTATCAGCTCTTCCATCCACACATTGAGTTCCCTGTAAAACAGTAAATATTTCCACAGGTATAGCAGCAGACAATTGTGACATAAAGTTGTCTTTGTCTTGACAGAACTCAGAAACTAAACAGTCCAGGGGAATGCTGGTATGATATGTGTTACAAAGTTCTGAAATTGGCCCAAATTATGTCAAGTTAGAGTGCCAAAAGCTAACATGTCCCTCCCCAATTAAGACTCTGGTTAATGACTCAGCCAATGGGGACATATTTTTAATTCTCTTCCAGTTAGGTGAATTCCTATATGAAGCTGGTAGTTGCCATAGAAATTTTGACCAGAGGGATTCACCTAGTTGGAATTTCCACCACAGTTTCAAGGAGCTAGCATCAATTATAGCTTGAATTGATCTGATTCCTATACCATTTTGATCTAAGGGGTAGCATAGCTCACTCCATCTCCTCCAAACCTTCTTAGGTTTTATATCTATTTCCCCCCAAAAGAATTTGGATATAATTTTTTCAATCTTTTTAATGACACTTTTTGGGGGTTTCATGACTGACCATATATGTTGAGGTATTGAATACAGACATGATTTAATTAAAGTAAGCTTCCCTCCCAAGGATAGTCATTTGTTCTTCCAGTTGGACACTTTAATGTCCAACCTTTGGATCAAAGGCGTAAAATATTCATTAAGCACTCTACCCTTAAAAATGGGGACCCCAAGATATTTAAAAGGAAATGTTCCAGTTTTCATCTGCAAAATCTCTTTTATCTGGGAAATTTTACCTGTGGTGGCATGTGTGCCAATGTAAAAGTCACTTTTTTCAAAGTTAACTTTTTGTCCTGAAGTCTGCTCATATGCCTTTAGAAACAGTTTCATAGTTTTCAGGTCTTTCTTTGATGATCTCATGAAGATGATTGTATCATCCGCATAGCTGAGGTGAGAGATTGGTGAAGGACCTGTCGGTATAGCATAATATTGAAGCAGCCCTGTAGAAAACATATATGATAAACCTCCTCTGGTGAAGGCTTCAGTAAAAATGTTAAACAGAAAAGGTGACAAAGGATCACCCTGTTTAATGCCTCTAGTAGATCTGAAAAAGCCATTAGGTTTTCCATTAATCAGGACAGAAAAATGTGCATTTTGAAGATTTTTCATAATAGAGTGCACTATTTTCCCATGAAACCCAAACTGCAGTAATTTAGAATTAAAAAAAACCCAATTTACCATATCAAAAGCCTTTTTGAGATCTAGTTTAATTACACAGTTAGGGTTCCTACATTTTTTCCAGAAATCTCATCATCTCTTTCAGGTAGATGATGTTGTCAGAAATATCCCTATTCTGTAAGAAGGCTGATTGATTGGGGGATATGATTTTAGGCATAATATGTTTTAGTCTCTCCATTAGCAACTTAGAAAAAATATTGCCAGTCAAGTTGGAGACACTAATGGCCCTATAATCATTAAAAGAGGTAACAGTTTCTTTTTTGGGGATGAGAGCAATCCATGTGGCTGATATCCCCACTGGAATTTCTGAAGAATTCAGAAAGTCCTGTGTGGCTTGCAGCAGATCATCTTTAATAAAGTCCCAGGCCTTTGTGAAAATTTTTGAGGAAAAGCCATCCGGACCCGGGCTACTGTTTTTATTAATATTAAAAACAGTGTGCCTTAATTCCTCCATGTTAATTGGTCTGATTAGCATCTGGTTCTCAGCCTCAGTTATCAATTTTGGGATTTTGCTTAAAAACTGGTGATAGTAATCACCATTTTCAATATTTGGGGGTTCAGTCAACAGGTCAGAGTAGTATTGGACTGCCTCTACTTCTATTTCCTGGATATTTTCAAGCCAAATCCCCTGTGAGTCCTTAATCTTGGTGATACCAAGTAAAGATCTTTTTTCTTTCACTGAGTTGTGAAAAAGTTTTATATTATCATCACCCTCTTTAAGCCACTTAATTCTGGATTTTTGTTTCCAGAATTTTTGTTGCTCTTTTAGGGATCTGATATGTATTGCTCTAAGTTCTTTGAGTTTGATTAGCTCATTTGTTGAGTTATCATTGTCAAAAACTATTTCTTATTTTCTAAGTAACTCAGCCGCATCATTAACATTTGTGTCAATGTTGCCAAAAACACTTTTGTTCCAGGCCTTCATTGTAAGTTTCAGTCTATTTAATTTCAGAAAGAAACCCAACATGCCTGTTTTGTTCATTGGAAGGTTCCAGTCAGTATTAATTACTTGCAGGAATTCTTCTCTATTGAACCATGCATTGATGAACCTAAATGATCTAGGTGTGGATGGTATGGTACTTCCTATGGTGAATAGCATGGGTGCATGATCTGAAGTGAGTCTATTTAGGATCTGAATGGATGATGTTGGAAATGCAGTGTGCCAGTTTAAGGTTGCTAAACCTCTATCCAGCCTTTGTGTGGTAGGGATAAGCCAATTGTTAGACCATGTAAGATGATTACCAACTGTATTAACATCTGTGAGTGCATTGCTATCTATAAAATGATTAAATGCTGTCATGCTTCTAATGCTAGGGTGTGCTGGACCCTTATATTCATCAGGAGATTTTATTGTGTTAAAATCTCCTATCAGGAAACATGAGTCCATATTTCTATTACTGATTGCATCCCACAAGAAGTCTCTACCCGGGATAGTTCTCAGTGCATATATGAATATTCCTTCCATTGCAATATTCATGTTTGCACTGAAAATATTTACAGATAGAAACTGAAGATGATCAGTTATAGGTGTGATCTGAATATGATCATTCCAAAATAACCATATTTTTCCACTCTGTGTACACAGTGAGTGAGAAAAATTAAGTATTCTTCTAAATTTTTCACATTTTTGATTTTTATGCAAAGGTTTAATTAAGCAAAAAAGATCTAGTCTGTGAACCCTAATTAAATCATGCAATCTGTCTAATGATGTTCTCATGCCTCTTAAGTTCCATACAAGTGTCCTAATCTTTAAGGTTGTGTCTAACATTATTTATCATTTTTTGAGCTTCTTGATCTGGTTAGAACACTGTTTGGGGAGGGAATTTTTGTAGATTTTTTTGGGGTGAATTTCCTATTGATTTGGTTGAAAAAGTTAGACAGTTTAGATTTTTCCAGTTGTGGATTATCTAAGGGTCTATCTTCTACAGTCACATCATTAGAGGCTATAAGTGTGGGAGATACCTGACCAGAGTTGACTAGATTATCATCGTCGTAGGATTCAGTGTCTAGAGTGTTCTTAAGTCCAGTTTCCTCATCCTCTTTTTGGTCTACAACATTATCTCTTAGGATGGAGAACCTGTTCAGATTATGATCCTGTGCCACAGAAGCTTTTTTGTTAGGGGAGTAACTGTATTGACCATGAGAAGGGGGGTTACCTTTACCAATAGCTATGTCATCCTTAGCAAATGAGAGGTTCAGCCTTGTAAAAACCTGCATGTTCTGAAGTAATGCCATTTCTGATTGAACCTCAGTAGAGGCTGTGTTAGGGTTATTTGGTGTGTGGGGTGAAGGTGTAGTAGCTGAGTGTGAGGAGGGCAGGGTCATTTCTGTGTTTTTGGTTTTCTTTTTTGTGGTCCAGTGGTCTTTTTGGTTGCTTGTGTGAGAAGTGAGGATTATAGTGTGGGGAGAAGCTGTTGGTGAGGTATGTTTAGGGTGTTCTGGAGGAGTGGCAGCAAGTAAACTTGTGGACACAACTGAATTTGCTTGCTTGGAAGGTCATGAGATATTCTCAATTGGTTGGGCTACCTTAAGGGGGCCAGGGAGAGAAGCTTCAGCCTGTGCAGGATCAGGGTTTGTCTCCTCTTCCATCCTTCCTTTGCCTTTGTCATTGTGAGGTCTAACTTCATCTTTCTGATGGCTTTGCTCCTGAACAGCAACTTCAGTGTGCTTGGAATCAGTTTGCTTGGCAACTGGCCTCAGCTTATGCCTTAACTCAGGGCGCGGGAAGGTGCAATTATCATCATTGTGTCCAAGCATACTACAGTTGGTACAATATCTTGGCAAGTCTTCATATTCAACTTCATATCTGTTAATGCTTTCACCTTCAATGCCCAGCTTTATTGTTTTCCTCAATTTCTTTCTCAAATCCACCTCAACACAGATCTTAACCACATTTGGCCTTGTAAAAGCAGCTGTAGCTGCATCCATCTTTATATATGTCCCTATTTGTTGGTTGCCTATGGATTGGATCATAGTTGAGTTGAAGTAATAGAACGGTACCTTGGAAATTGTAACCGAAACTGGTACTATTGATGACTCTGCTTCAGCTGAGAAGTCGATTGTCCACTTCAAAAATTTCATTTGTGCTCCTGCCAGGATCCAATACCCTTTCATCCAGCACCTTTGATAATCTTCTGGGTCTTCGAACCAGATCAAAATGTGTCTGAAATCCATAGCCCCAATCTGATACTTGCCAGTAAATCCAATGGATTTGAATGCTTCATGAAGCTTCTCCATTTGCGGCTTTCCCCTCGAAAATTTGCCAATCAAGGCGTTGCTATAATGGGATCCAAGTGTTTCCGCCTGGGCTCGGGTAACAAGACAGGATATTTCCCCTTTATGTTGTGTTATCGGGTTGATTTCTGGGTTTTCCGGTAGTGACGAGGTGAGTGGCGGGGATCTGTTAGCGAGGGCTTGTAGAAAGGTACGGGATGGGGTTGTTCCACCGCGTGTTAGCGGTGGCGCCATGGGCGTGGCTGTGTTTTTCCGTTCAGATCTGTCCGTTGACGGTGGAGTTGTCAGAACAGATAGAAAAGTGAACGTTGGGTTGGTAGTTTCATTGTCGGAAAAAATTAGGGGTTAGAGAGAATGGGGAGCATAAGTTTTAGAGAGAGAAAAGGGGAGCAGCAGTGGAACCTAATCTAATTTCAGTAGGAATAGGTTGCTGTAAATCTAACTCCACACAAAACTTGATAGCTGATGGTCTGGTTATCAATTGTGTAGCATCATCTACTTTTATAAAAGTACCAATTGTATTTCCTAGCTGCTCCAAGACTTAGACATTGTAGTAGTAAACAGGAGGGTTGTAGAGGGTTACCCAAACTTGTACTATGGATGATTCAATGTGTATTGAGAACTCAGGTGTCCATCTTAGCACTCTCATCGAAATCCTTCAATTGGCCAGTTGGATTTCATCCAACACCGCTGGAAATCTTCCTTTAGTGCGAATCTGATGAGAACATGGCGGTGGTCGATGTCCCCCAATTGATAACTTCCGGCGAAGTCGGCTGCCTTGAAAGCGGAGTCAATTGTAAGCATGGAAGGCCTCCCTTTGCTGAATTTTCTGATTAGTGCGTTGCGATAGGGGGCGACTGAGGATCTCGATTTGCTCCGGTGTGAAAATGCAGGCCAGTTCCCCTTTGTATTCTGTAATAGCTTTGATCTCTGCATTTGAGGGGAGTTCTACTGAAAGGGGCGGGGCTTTGGATTTTAGGGCTGAGAGGAAGGACTTCTGGCCACTGACGGACGGAGGCCCCGCCATAGCGGCGGAGCGGTGGTGGCTAGAGGTCGGATCAAAGCTATCTGACAGTGTTAGATGTTGTGATGAAGGCAATTATGTTAGAGAGAAGGAGGAGGAAAGTTTTAGAGAGAGAAAGTCGCGAATCTAACTAATGTTTCATATGTTGATACTTGATTAAAATTCTAGATATTTCATACAATACATACTATGTATCTTATTAGTAGTTATAAATATAATAATGCACATATATACATTTTTGAATTTAGTCCACATACATACAACTCATGTAATTACTAATATAGTTTCTTCAATACTGTCTAAATGAATACAAATTCATTTATCGATAAACGAGTAATCTCGTTAAATGAATATTTGTTGGATTGTCCAAAAAGTATTAATTTATCGAGTTTTAACTGTATCCAATATTTTTTTATAAAGGTTTTGGGAGCTTGTATAATATGTATATATAGGGTTTAGGAAATTGTATAATGATATATTAAGAGCATCTGCAATGGTACTCATTCTATACCTGCTCGCAATTTTCCAAAACTTAAAGAAGTGTTGCTTATCATTGTAGACGCAGCTTGCATCTCGATGTACACTAAATTAATCTTTTACATACTTCCATTCCATATTACTTTAGAAAGTTGGACTTTTTGAAGACTTAGTAATTCATTTTAACGTATATAGTAGTATCGATGTTAGGGAATGTAAATGCAGGTCCAAAAATTCCAAGTACATATCATACATACTATTAAAGTTACTATATTTGCTAAATTAATTTTTAGCTTATTTTCAATTGAATTTAAAATAATCTTATTTTTAACTCAATTTATCCCAACTAGTTTTTTTTGGACAAAAAATTATATTATTTCAAACACGAGTACATGACCTATTACATTTAAGGCCCAACTAGTTTCAACTTTGTCCCATTTTTAGCTTTAGTTTAGTTCATTCAAAAAAATTTCGATATTTTTTCTTAAATCCTATTACCACATTTCATATATAGTTTTTTATAAGTTAAAACAACTTTGGAAGTAGCGGGAATTTTATAGACTCCCTAAACCATAAAAAAACATTAAAGAGATAAAGTTCATACATCAAACCTAACAAGATAGATGATGGCTAAGTCTAAAGAGAAAATAAGCTCTTGAAGCATCATAATGCTTCCAAAAGAATAGTGAACTTGGAGGACTATACACTTCACTTTACAAAAGAAAGTGGAGGACGTAACGCCTAAATCTAGATGAGAGGAAATCTAAAGGAGCAGTTATGTCAACTATACATAAACCTGAGCAGAAGGTTGCAGTTGAGGTGTGAGCCTGGTTGATTGTGAAGAGATGAGTTCTGATCAGTGCATGAGCATCAGCATCTGCAACGAAGAAAATAAAAATCAGCATCATCTATTCTGTGAGAGTATAAGAGTAGGAGTTCCTATTATATCAAGGGCAACTAGACCCTTAATATGAAGAGGCAACTAGGAATATGGTACTTGACAGTTAAGTCGCACAGAATGAGCATATTTGGCCATAGCATCAGCTGTCAGGTTTCACTGCCTGAGTGTATGACTAACCTTAGAAGTGATCTTAGTGTGAGCTGTGGATGCAAGACAAAAAAGGGTCCATCGAGCTTTGTTTAGAGTCTGGATAGCTTGGATTTCCAGCGAGCAATTCGACTATATAGTGAAAGGATGAACCAGTTGAGTGCCAATGAGTGACCTTTTTTGAGTTGCAATTACTTCAGCTTCCAGAGGAGAGGCAGACCGAGTGAAGACACAATGGCATCAGACACAATCACCAGAAGCATTTCTGATGATGATGCCTATGGCAGCTGTTTTTGAAGGATGCCAACAGGCATCAACTTTAATTTTGATGCATTGTGCTGGTAGCAACCAATAGGCATTCCTAGTTTTCCATAGCAACCAACAAGTCATACTAGGGATTTTGTGAAATAAACTGGAGTGTAGTTTAAAGCTTTCTTGAAAGGACCAGTAGTATGAGAGCCTATCTCAGAGATTATAAAAGTTGAGATCTGTCGTTCCAACCATAAAATGGAAAAAAAGGACCATAATTTTCTAGCCAAAGTACAGTTACTAAAAGCATGATCTAAAGTGTCACAGTCTGGACAAAAGGGGCATCTAAATGGTAAATTAAAACCCATTCTAGTCAAGACACCAAAATGTAGCATAACAGAATTAAGAAATCCCTAATTTACTCAATCAAAAGCCTTGATAAGATCCAATTTAATTATGCAGTTGAATAGATTAGGACGTATCAAAGACTCGCTTTCCTCGCTATGCTCTGATCTCTCTCCTCGCTTTCATCACTGTTTGCCTCAAATTCACCAAAAACGGCTCTTTCTTTTACACAGTGTCACTTTTCCGGCAATAACGGATAGAAAACGGCCTTATTTTTCCCAGCGCCATGGCGGCGCCACCGCCTCAGCACGGTGGATTTGCCTCTGGGAAGAGTTTTGCCCAGGCTTTATCCAATAGATCCCCCCCTTTAGCTACCTCACTGCCCGATAATCCTGAAATCAAGCCCATTAACCAACACAGAGGAGAAATTGCCTGTATTGTGACGAGACAACATGCTGAAACTCTTGCCGGTCACTATACTAATGCTCTGATTGGGAAATTTTCCTGAGGAAAACCATCGATGGATAGGTTGCATGAAGCTTTCCGATCTGCTGATTTCACTGGCAAATACCAGATTGGCTCCAATGATTTTCGACATATACTGATCCGTTTCGAAGACCTCGAGGATTACAGAAGATGCTGGCTTAAGGGCTACTGGAATCTGGCTGGATCTAAGATGAAGGTGTTGAAATGGACTCTGTATTTCAGTCCAGAAGCTGAGTCTTCCATTGTCCCAATTTGGGTGACAATCAGAAAGGTAACCTTTTTCTATTTCAACCATACAATGATCAAATGCATTGGAGATGAAATTGGGACTTTTATAAAGATGGATGCTGCTACACTAGCTATTACTAGGCCTAATGTCATTAAGCTGTGTGTAGAAATAGATCTTAGGAAAAAGTTGCAGCCTCATATCAAACTAGGGATTGAAGATGGGAACATTGAAAGATTTCCAATAGAATATGAGGATGTTCCTAGTTACTGTCATCACTGCTCTATGATAGGACATCATGACTCTGTCTGTGGTTTCCTCCACCCTGAATTACGCAAGATACAGAAACTGAGGCCTGCTGTAGATTCAGACAAGAAAAAATATGTTGAAGTCAAACTCCCAGAAAATACAAAGCTCCCTGAAAGGCCTCTCCAAACTGGGGACAAACAGAAAATTAACAGGCCTTCTATACGCAGTCCGTATTTTGCTTATTTGCAGTCCGTATTTTTTTAAAATAATCATATATACAATGATTCTGATATATAACTGAATTGCAAGTGTATGCAATAGAAGTAGTATACATGATCCATATGTCTGATATACATAATTATTAACCATATCATATATATCGAAGGCGTATTTTTATTTTGGACTGCAAAATAAGCAAAATACGGACTGCGTATAGCATGCCCCAAAATTAATGAAGCTGCTCTCCAAGCTGTCACCACTGCCCCAGTCATCATCCATCAGGGAAGCTGGTTCTTCTGGATTTTCTTCCTCTACCAAAGATAGGGAAGCTGCTCTCCCCAATCCTCCAACATTGGCAAAGCAGAAGCATAAACAAAGAGTGACTGAAGCCTTTCCTCTTTCCACTATTTCCCACTCCCCTATCTCTTTGCCTGCACATCCTTCTCCCACTCAGACAATCTCCTCCACTTATAACTCCCCACAA
Organism: Sherardia arvensis; assembly: GCA_948330725.1. Classification (NCBI taxonomy): domain Eukaryota; kingdom Viridiplantae; phylum Streptophyta; class Magnoliopsida; order Gentianales; family Rubiaceae; genus Sherardia; species Sherardia arvensis. Next base: position 20,355,494 of record OX415237.1, on the reverse strand, counting down.
CCAGAGAACTCTGTTACCATCTTAAAAGACCCCCCTACTCAGTTTTACACTCTAACCTCTCCTTTTTCTCTGCCTAGTCCTAAAACAACCAGGCCCTCTACATATGCCAAAGATGATCTCTTGATTGGCACTGGTAAGGTTTCTCACTTAGTTGATTTTTCTTTATCTCCTAACAAGCTACCACTCTCACAGGGAGCATCAAGAAACAGGTTCCTGCCATTGTTGGAGCTTGACAAGGTCCAAAAAGATGTAGATAACCCCTCTGATTATGATCTCTCTTCAGAATCATCTGAAGATGATGATAATGCTGCTTCCTCTACACAGGTTCCCTCTTCTGACCTAACTCCTAATAATTTGACTGATCAACAGTTGCTTGTAAGTTCATCCTCAACCCCTGTTGGTGATACAACTAAACTGGCTACTTTTTTCACTCAAATTAACAGGAAGTTCACTCCTAAAAAGATTTCAAAAATCCCATCACCTAATAAGGTTCTTACTAGGTCAAAAAGCTCCAGAGATATTTTTTAATGTTAAATACAACTTTAAAAATCAAATATCTTGTCTGGAATATTAGAGGGATGAGAACCTCTATTGAAAGACTGCATGACTTAGTTAAAGAACATAAAATGGATCTTTTATGTCTTATTGAACCTATGCACAAAAATCATAAGTGTGATGTTTTCAGAAGAAAGTTACACTTTCCCAATTCAACCTATTCTCTGAGTGGTAAGATTTGGCTTATGTGGAATAATAATCTGACCATTACCCTTAAACAGGACCATTTACAATTCCTTGCTGTTGATATTTTTAGTTCCAGATTAAATACTTCTATGGAAGGAATTTTTATCTATGCTCTTAGAACTGTTCCAGGTAGAGAGTTTTTATGGAATGCTCTTGCTAATAGAGATCTTACTGATTCCTTTTTAATTGGTGATTTTAACACAGTGACATCACCTTCTGAATATCAGGGTCCTGCACATCCATGTAATAAGAGCATGCTAGATTTTAATCAATTTATTTCATCTTCTGCACTGCTAGAGATAAATACTGTTGGTAATCTATTTACATGGTCTAATAATAGATCTTTGCATGCAACTACTGAAAAATTAGACAGAGGTTTAGCTAGTCAGAACTGGTTAACGAGGTTTCCAACTTCATCTATCCAAATTCTAAATAGAGGTACCTCTGACCATGCTCCCATGTTGTTTACTGTAGGTAGTAGCACTCCATCATCCCCTAGGTCCTTTAGGTTCATTAATGCATGGTTTAATAGAGTGGAATTTCTTTCTTTAATTAATGAAGACTGGAATCTCCCCCTATCTGAATCTGGCATGTTGAGATTTTTTCTCAAACTGCTAAGGCTCAAAACCACCATAAAAAACTGGAACAAGGTTGTCTTTGGCAATATTGACTCTAATGTGTCAAGGGCAGCTGAAGACCTAAGATTGCAAGAAATTGTATTTGATGCTGATGGCTCAACTGATGAGCTTATTAAGCTGAAAAAACTACGAGCAATTCATCTCAGATCCCTCAAAGAGCAACACAAATTTTGGAAACAAAAATCCAGAGTTAAGTGGCTCAAAGAGGGTGACGAAAACACAAAGTTTTTCCATAACACAGTAAAGGAAAAACGCAGTGGTCTTAGTATCACTAAGATTCAGAATGCAGATGGAATTTGGCTAGATAATATGTCTGAAATAGAAGCTGAAGCAGTTCACTTCTTTACAGACCTTTTATCTGAACCAGTGGGTAATTTGAATGGTCTGTTTCATGACCATTTTTTAAGCCAAATTCCTAAATAATTACTGAGGAGGATAACAACACACTTATCCAACCAGTTACAATGGAAGAGCTCAAGGCTACTATTTTTAATCTCAATAAAAATAGTAGCCCTGGTCCAGATGGATACTCTTCAAAATTTTTCACAAAAAGTTGGGAGATAATAAAAGAAGACTTACTAGATGCTGTACATGATTTTATGAGTCCTTCTCAGATCCCAGTTGGAATAGCAGCCACCTGGATCACTTTAATTCCCAAAAAACCAGTAGTTTCTTCTTTCTCTGATTTTAGGCCTATTAGTCTCTATAATTGTATAAATAAAATTTTTTCTAAAATTCTTATGGAGAGATTAAAACCACTAATGGAAAAAATCATATCCCCTAATCAATCTGCCTTTTTGCATAACAGAGATATCTCTGATAATGTTCTGTATGTCAAAGAGTTAGTTAGGTTTCTGGATAAAAAAAATAGAACACCTAATTGCATGATTAAATTAGATCTGATGAAGGCTTTTGATAGGGTTAGTTGGGCCTATTTAAATACTATTCTCATGCATTTTGGTTTTCATGGTAAATTTGTATATAATGTTATGAAAAACCTTAGAGATGCTCATTTTTCTGTGCTAATTAATGGAAAGCCAAATGGATTTTTTAAGGCTACAAGAGGGATAAAGCAGGGTGACCCCCTTTCCCCATATCTGTTTAACATTTTCTCAGAGTGTTTTACTAGAAGCCTGGCTTATGTATACTCCATAGGAAAGATTGAATATTTTGACATTCCCAGAGGCCCCTCTCCCATTTCCCATTTAAGCTATGCTGATGATACCATCATTTTTCTAACAGCCAAAAAATCTAATCTCATTAGGATTAAAGCTTTTTTGGTGATTTTTGAACAGACAACTGGTCAAAAAATCAGTTTTGAAAAATCTGAATGTTTTCTTGGGAAACATGCTTCTGATTGTAAACTGAGACAGGTGAAGGAACTTCTGGGAATGAAGCAGGGATCTATGCCTTTCACATATCTTGGAGTACCAATTTTTTCAGGAAGAGCAATAATCTGCCATTTTCTCCCACTTATTCAGAGGATTGAGAACAGACTATCCAACTGGAAGAACATATGGCTGTCTACAGGTGGTAAACTTACTCTGATTAATTCTTGCATTTACTCTATCCCTCAGCATATTTGGAGTGTCCTTAAACCACCTATGGTTGTAGTTAAAAGAGTAGAAAAAGCACTCTCTACATTTTTTTGGGGAGAAACTGATTTGAAACCAAAAAAAGTCTGGAAAAAATGGTCAGAGTTGTGCTATCCAATAAGCCAAAATTGTCTTGGGATTAGATCCATCCATACTATTATTAAGACTTGCTCTATCAAATTATGGTGGAAATTTCAGTCTGGTAGTAGTCTATGGTCACAATTTCTCTAGGCTCTTCCCCCTTCATATAAGTCCTCCCCTACATGGAAAAGAATTCAATCTGTCAACTTGGTCTCTGAGAGCCTTTCCACTGTTATTGTTGGAAATGGTAAATGCAGTTTCTGGTCATCTAACTGGTCTACATCTGGCCCTTTATGTGACCATATAGACCCTGAGAGCTCTCTTATACCTATGGACTGCACTGTAAAGTTTTTCAGTGATAACAAGGCTTTATATATTAATGAACTATCTATCTTGCCTGCTCACATTCTTAATCAAGTTCAGAACATTGAATGCACTCTTGATAGGGATGATAGATTGATATGGATGCCTAGCAGTACTGGTAATTTTACTTTTTAAATCTGCATATAATGCAGTGGCTCATTCTAGGCATGTGGCTCATTCTAGGCATGTGGCTCAATCACTGTTTCAATTATGGAACTCAAGGATCCAAAAAAAAATTAGCATCTTTCTATGGAAACTGATCAATGGATTTCTTCCTTTTCCTGATGTTTTGGTCGGAATGGGCTTTCACTTGCCATCTAAATGTCCATTTTGCATGAACTGTGACTCTTTAGAACACTTTTTTAATGAGTGTTATCTGGCTATGCAAATGTGGTCTTTGTTTCATTCAATGGTTGGCATTGCAGACACTGGTTACTCAACTATATGGGATAGACTTTCCTTTTATTGGTCTTATCAGGGATCATCTAAATTGCACTCTAACCTTTTTACTACTATCCCTAGTATCATTATTTGGACCCTCTGGAAAGTCAGAAATGGCTATCTTTTTGAAAACATTGCTCCTACTCCTACTCTAATGCAAAAACAGATAAAGGACTTTGTTTTTACAACTTATGCTGCTAGACCCATCCCAGCTATATCTGAGTTTGACAGGGACTTATGCAGTCTTGGCTTCCTACCTTTGCATACTAGACCCCCTCAGCCAATAATCTCTGCTGTAAAATGGTCAAAGCCATTTTTAGGTTTTAAAGTAAATACTGATGCCTCTTGGCACCAGACTAACCATGCAGGGATAGGAATTGTCATTAGAAACAATGAGGGAAATTTTATTTCAGCATATTGTGGATACATATCTGCTGAGTCACCCCTGCAGGCTGAAATGCTAGCCATTCAGAAGGGTGATGAACTGGGAAGATTACTATCTTCTGTTTATACCCTAGAGTCAGACTGCCAACTGGCCATAAAAGCTATCAGTAATCCTCTGACAGCTCCTTGGAAAGTGTTCCAACTTGCTTTTTCCATGAGGAACATCACCAATATTATCCACACAAGAAGGCAAGAAAATGCAGCTGCTGATGCAATTGCAAAATTTGCATACACTCAGCAAATCACCTCATCCTTAGGCTACTCAGATCTTTCTAAGCAGATACAAGGTCAGCTATTACTTGACAAATGGGGAACACCCTCACTTAGAATTCAATAGAATGGATGCTACTGATATGTATATATTTTGCAGATTTGGACACACCATCAGTCTGGGGACATCTTTCAGAAGATCTGGACTGCCTTGCTGTGAAGTCTGTTATCACTACCTGCTTCTCACTCTTCTATATGATGGAGTTAAGATGCTGACATTTTTTGATAAGTGTATCTTTTATCCCCACTTCAATTTTGGTGCCGCTTTGAGTTTTGCTGAGCAATTCTCTAACAGGCTTCAATCTTTGATGTGGAGGTTTATTAGACACTATAGGGTGTGTCTTAGCCACTTCATTCTTTCATCCCCTTTTTGGGAGCATTTTCATGCTCCAAGAGCCTATGGCTCTTCTTATTGTAACTGTCATTTTAGGGTAGTAATAACTATGGGCTTTTTTTGGTCTTTTTAAAGGTCTAGGGAACTTAATAAATATCCCTCCACTCCTTGAGTGGTTTTAATTTAAAAAAAAATAAAAAATAATTATGCAGTTGGGATTTCTTTTTTTTCTGCCTTAAAATATGACCATCTCTTTCAGATAAATTACATAGTCTGAAATGTCCTTGTTTTAAATAAATGCAGATTGATAAGGTGAAATGAGTTTACACATAACAGGCTTAAGTATTTTCATAAGGATTTAAGAACGATTTTCTTTACACAGTTGGAAAGACTAATAGGCCTAAAATCCTTGAAAGGGTAACAGATTCTTTTTTGGGAATTAAAGTTATCCATGTTGATGCAATACCAACTGGAATTTTAGAGGAACCCATAAAATCAGTGGTTGCACTGAGAAGGTCCTCAATAATTTCCCATGTTTTTATGAAGAATCTGGCTATAAAGCCATCTGGACCAGAACTACTGTTTTTATTCATATGAAAAACATTGTCCTTAAGTTCTTCAAGTGTTACTGGTTTGATTAGTTGATCATTGTCATCAACAGTTCCTAATATAGGAATATGACTTAAGAAGTGACTGTGAAAGTCACCATTAAGAGGGAAATCAGGTTCATATAATAGATCAGAGTAGTATGAGATTGTCTCTTGTTCTATTTCATAAATACTGTCTAGCCAGTTTCCATTTGTATCCTGGATCTTGGTGATGCTCATTCCGCTTCTTTTTTTCACTAACTGAGTTATGGAAATTTTTGGTGTTTTCATCACCCTCTTTGAGCCAATTAATTCTGGATTTTTGCTTCCAGAATTTTTGTTGCTCTTTGAGTGATCTCAGATGGATTGCTCTCAATTGTTTAAGTTTGATGAGCTCATGAACTGAGTTATCATTATCAAAAACAATTTCTTGGAGTCTAAGTGCCTCAGTAGTATCTGATGGATGTCTACGACCCGCGCTTGATCACGAACCCTTCTCACGAACTGATCTGCAAGACAAAGGCCCCGGGTGTCCCGGGGATAGACACTACGACGCTCAAGTCAGTATATTTGCTTAAGGCGTAAAGTATAAAGTATGAGATTAGATGAGAGGTCTACCAAACCTTTGAAGGTATTTATATGGCTACAATCCATAGATCACCAAGATATGTATTTATGGTATGAATACAACTCTTATGGGAATAGAGGTTGTATTACCATGTATAATAGAAGTATATTTCGGACATGGTTGTGTTACCATGTTTAGGATAGCTGTATTACCCTCTTTGAGAAGACATATATTCCTTGTAGAATATTCATAATATACGCATTCCTTATAAGGATTAGGATTGATGGATCCGTGGACCCATCCTCCGCGTATCTCGAGCCCATGACCCTTCTCGGGCCCTGGTCCGAGTATGAATGAGGTCCGAATACGAACCATGGACTTATCAGTAGCCCCAAGGTAGATCTTCAGAATAGAGAGTGCTCCATCTCGAAGGTTGAAGGAGAGACCTGCTTCTCGAGGGAAGACCAATAACTTGAGGGAGAATAACTCGGGGTATTAAGCTCGGGATGTCCTTCGGGGATTCTCTTCTCGTGCTTACCCTTCTGAATATCTAGCTTCAAGTTCTTTTGTATTCCATCAGGACACGTGGACGGTTGGATCTAAATCTGCCTTCTTAAATTCTGAGGAGACTGACACGTGGTCTTGATTCATTGTATCTTCTGGCGGTGAGGAGGACCAAACTTCCAATTGCCTGTATCGTTTCGCGAGTCGAGGTAATTACTCCACTTAAATGCATGCTAATTACTGATTATATAACCAAGTAATTTTCCTTGTGTTTATCATCAATCCTCATCCAAGTATTTTGCGTTTTCATCTCTGCAAAAATTCTCAACCAAACTCTTGTCTTTCTTCATCGTCTTCTTCTCATAACCTTTTTCCCCCATTCTCTATATTGCCAAGTCGTCAACAAACTCTAGCATCCCCTCTGGCAATGGAGAGAATGTTCCCTTGGTTCGTGACTTGCGCACTTTATTTCTGGAGGTTGAGTCTAGGGAATTGATGGAGGTTACTATGGCGACACCACTGCAGGCGGTCGCTGTAGTGGCAGATGACGATGCCTCCGGGTTAGAGATAGACCCCGCTGCGGAGCCCCAAGTTGATAAATGGGTTCCGGCCGCCGAGGGTGTGAATGATGTCACCAAGGTGGTCGACAAAAATACCCTGCAATTTTTGAAGTCATGCAGGTTGTCGTACCCCATCGAGGCTGGTTTGAGGCTCGAGGACAAGACTACTCCAGTCAAGGATCTCTTGAGCCCCACTCGAGGGTTTGTATATGGTAGGTTCTTGCAACAGGGCTTGAGTTTTCCCTTTCCCCCTGTGTTTTCACAATTCCTTCAGCATCATCAGCTTCACCCTTGTCAGATTCATTCCAATGTGGTGGTGACAATGGTGGCTTTCATCTCCTACTGCTCCCGGAAGGACTATGAGCCAAGCCTGGATCTGTTTAGAAGCTTGTTCAAGCTGTTCTGCTTCAAGGATCGCGAGCACATTACTCTTACTCCTCGAAAGGGCAAGGTCTTCACTTTTCCCGACAATAGCGGCAAGTGGGAGGACATTCGGCTAACCTTTGATCGAACAAAATATGAGGTTCCTTTGGAATCCGAAACCGAAAGACGTTGTGCCTCTTGATGTCTTTGAGATGCCTTTTCATTTAAAGGACATCGTTGAGAAGATCTTGAAGGAGAAGATTGTCTTCCAGGAGGGAGGATTTGTGCGGGGTGCTCATGGCTCGGTGTGGCAGTGGCCTGCTATCACCTATTCTTATCTGCTAGACGTTCCACGATCCAAGTCCACGTCTAGTTTCCTAAAAAAGGATTGAGACTGGACCCTCCCTGATAAAATCCAGGAAGGGAAGAAAAAGGGCAAGAAACGGGCTTCTAGGAAATCACCCCGAGGTCAGGGTGAATCTTCTTCCAGTCAATCGTCTTCAGGTAATTTCTGTTTCAAATCATCGCAGTTGTTTGATATATTTCTTTTACCTAGCGTATTTACGCTCTTCCTTATGTATACAGCCTCTCCTCCAAAGAAAAAGATCAAGAAGGGGAAGGCATCTCCATGTCATAGATGAGGAGGTAGAAGAGATGGAAGTGGAGGCTAGGGAGTCCTCAGATGATGATGAATCTGACCTTGAGCTGTTAGTGTCTGAAGATACTTCCCTGAAGAAACTGAAGTACTATCTGAACTGCCCAGAGGAAGAGGGTGGTCAGGCTTCTCGGAGGTCTTCTAAGAAGTATCCCTTCGTTGCTGAGGTATTTATCTCTCCCCTTCTGCTATATGAGTTTCTCAGCTATCGAGTTTTCATATGTCTTCTAATTTTACAGTTGATGGCGAATCTGTCCATGGTGGGAGGTCGAGCTAACGATTTGATCCGGTTCTTGTCTGATTCTGTAATGGAGTTACATGCCAAGTGCCGGGCCTTGAGGGCGAAGAAAAAGGAGGTGGAAATTGCCCTTTTGAGTCTGACAACCGAGTCTGCCACACCTACTCCTTCTGTTCAAGCTCCGTCGGAGGTGACTCAACTGGAAGCCAGGATAAAACAGCTGGAGGCCGAGAAAGAGGACCTGCTGTCGGCAAGGAAATTCCAGGAAAAGGAGCTGAAGACTTATCGGGATATTGCCGAGGAGCTGGCAAAAAATCAAGCTGCTACGAAGGACCCAGAGGAGCCCAAACGACTCCTAAGGCTTTGGAGTGCCTTCGTTGCTTGTAGGCCCGAGTTTCAGAGCCATAGGGAGGAGTATGGGGATTTATTCCATTCCTCCGAACTACATGAGATCTTGGGTGGCGTCCTGCAACTATGCCAATCCGAGGAGGAGGTGAAGATGATGAAGGGAATCTTTTCTCACCCAGATGCTGCTGATAAGCTCTCTGCCCTGACTGCTAAACGCTGGATCCCAGGGGCCGAGTTTTTGGATGCGTTGGATCCCTCTGAGAAGATAGTAATATCGGGAGATTTATCGAGGCTTATTAGAGCCAAGTATCCTGAATTACCTTCTCTTGAAGAGGTGCATAATCCTTCAACTGGTAAGGTTGAGTGATCCCAGTAGGTTTGCTACCTTACTTGCTGGCATCTTCTCGTCAGCCTCGGTCTCATGATTTATTGGAAAGAAGCTTAAGCCTTGGTTGTTAAGTTCTCGTAGTTATCCATGATGAACACTCTGCGGGCTTAATATTGTTCGGCTTCTTCCCTGGGCGTCCTTTGACAAGGCCTTTAATGTCGCAGCGTGCAGAAAAGTTGACAATATTCCATCTCATGAGTATCACTTCTGGTGAAGTCCTAGGAAACCCTATTGAGTATATTTAAAAGTACCATATTCTGATGTAATAACACCTTTGATATGTCCCGTTTAGGTTCGAGGTTTAGCCTCTTATGTGCCCTTTTGAGGGTCTTGTTTAGAAGTATCATATTCTGATGTAATAACACCTTTGATATGAACTGTTTGTGTTCGAGGTTTTTCCTCTATGTGTGCCCTTTTGAGGGTCTTGTTTAGAAGTATCATATTCTGATGTAATAACATCTTTTATATGAGCTTCATCTTTTGTTTTTGAGGTTTCTGCCTCTTTATGTTGAGATGATTGATTTTCTAGCACTTCAATCTAAGTTTATAACTTTAAGACTTGAAGTAAAGTAAATAGTGGGTTTGAGTTTGAGTACCCGTTTGTGCTAGAGTATACTTGTCTCGGACCTTGATGAGGCTTTTCGGACGTTCTTGATAGTCTCGAACCTTTGTGAGGCTCCTCATTGAGTTTTTATCTTCCGTGATACTTTCGTAAGTTAATCACATTCCATCTTCGTGGTATAGGTTCCCCCTTCATTGTTTCCAAGAGGTAGCTTCCCCCTAGATGGGATTCTAGGACTCGATATGGACCTTCCCAGTTCGGGGCTAGCTTCCCTTCCACTTCTTTCTTGCTTTTTTCATTCAACCTCATTACAAGGTCTCCTTTAACGAAAGTGGCCAAGCGGACTCTTCTATCATGATAGCGCTTAACTCTTTCCTTTACCTTGGCCTCGTGGATTGTAGCACTTGCTCTCTTCTCCTCTAGGAGGTCAAGGTCTAGACGAAGGTTTTCTTCGTTGGCCGTGCCATCTTTGTCAGTTGGTTGAGAAGTACGGGCAGAGGGGACCCCAATTTCTATGGGGATGACCGCTTCGGACCCATAGACTAAGCTGTAAGGAGTCTCTCCTGTTGCTGTGGCTGGTGTGGTTCTATGGGCCCAGATCACGTTTGGTAATTCTTTGATCCAGTTTCCTTTAGCTCCTTCGAGGCGCTTCTTGATACCGCTTACCAAGGTTCGGTTTGTAACCTCTACTTGGCCATTAGCTTCTGGATGATATACCGATGTGAGCTTCTGATGTATTCCGTACTTCGTACACCATGTCTTGAAGGGGTCATTAGCAAATTGTGCTCCATTGTCGGTTACTATGTATCTCGGGATGCCATAACGACATACGATATTCTTCCAGCAAAAGTTGATAACTGTCTTGACAGTTATGTTGGTTAGAGCTTTAGCCTCTACCCATTTTGAGAAATAATCGATGGCCACAATGAGGTATTTGAGGTTACCGGGGGCCGTAGGAAAAGGTCCGACGAGATCTATGCCCCATCGAACAAATGGCCAGGATTCTTGGATGGTAATCATATTTTCCTGTGGCACGTGGATCATCTTGGCAAATCTCTGGCACTGGTTGCAAGAATTGATGTATATTTTGGCATCTTGTAGCATCGTAGGCCAGAAATAACCCATCTGTAGGAGCTTTCAGGTGACAGTACGTGGGCCTTGGTGGCTACCGCAGACTCCTTCATGTGTTTCTTGTATTAAGTGTTTCGCGTCAGAAGGCTCGACACACTTAAGCAGGGGTTGGAGGTATCCTCTCTTGTATAGGATATTGTTTTGGATGACATATTTCAGAGCTTTAACTCGGACCTTCCGTGCAAGGTGCTTGTCCTCGGGAAGTGTACCTGTTTGGAGGTATTCAATGTAGGGGTTCATCCATGTGTGAGATATCAACAACCATAATGCTACTTTCTTCGTAACTTCTCTTCGCCAGGGTTTCCATTAGCAATTGTTGAGAAGATCTTATGTTGAGGTCCGAGGAGGCAAGTTTGCTAAGAGCGTCAGCCTTGTGGTTACCTTCTCGAGGGATATGATTCAGCTCATAATGTCAGAATTGATTTAAGAGAGGCTTAACTATCTCGAGGTATTTCTGGAGACTGTATTCTCGAGTTTCATATTCGCCTTTAACCTGTTGAACCACGATCTGTGAGTCACTGAAGATTTCAAGGTCCTCGACCTCAAGGTCCTTTCCTAACTTTAGCCCCGTAATGAGGGCTTCATATTCTGCTTCATTATTAGTGGCTCGAAAATCAAAATGGAGAATGTAAGGATGGTCCTTTCCCTTGGGGCTAGTGAGTAAGACTCCAGCATTGCTTCCCCCCTGAGTTGGAGGATCCATCCACATATAGTTGCCATTTTCTGGAGTCCGGAGCTGGGTTTGGTTTGTCGATCTCCACTGGTTCAACAGACTCCATTATGAAATCAGATAAGGCCTAGCCTTTGATGGTTGTCCAAGGTCTATACTGTATGTCATGTTCTCCCAACTCGATGGCCCACTTCATCATCCGCTCCGAAGCGTCAGGCTTTTGGAGAATTTGCTTGATCGGTTAGTTGGTTAGGAGGAGGATTGTATGTGCTTGGAAGTATGGTCTCAACCGCCGAGAAGCATGGACGAGGGCTAATATTAGGCGCTCGAGAGGAGTATATCTGGTCTCAGGCCCTTGCAAGGCTCTACTTACATAGTATATGGGATGTTGCGATCCCTCCGTTTCCTTGACCAATACAGCGCTGATGGCTAGCTGGGATGCAGATATATGTAAGTAAAGAGTCTCCTTTATCTGTCTTTGACAATGTCGGAAGTTGCCGAAGATGGTTTTTAAGTTCTTGGAAAGCTTCTCCGCATTCATGCGACCATTCAAACTGGTTTGCCTTCTTAAGGATATTAAAGAAGGGTAGATGTTTTTCCGTTCCTTTGGATAGGAAACGGCTAAGGGCTGCTAGGGACCCTGTCAGCTTCTGCACATCCTTGACGGTTTTTGGAGGTTGCATATTTTGCAAAGCCTCTATCTTCTCGGGATTTACTTCGATTCCTCGATTGGATACCATGTACCCCAGGAAATTTCCCGCTCCCACGCCTATGGTACATTTAGCGGGGTTTAGCTTCAAGTTGGAGGCCCGTAACGTGTCGAAGGTTTCCTTTAGATCTTCAAAGAAGGCATCGTAGATGCGGCTCTTTACTACCATATCGTCCACATAAATCTCAAGATTGCGCCCTATCTGAGATTTGAATAATTTGTCTACCAGTCGCTGGTAAGTAGCTCCGGCATTTTTCAATCCGAAAGGCATCATCTTGTAGCAGAAAGTTCCTCTGTCGGTTATAAATGAGGTTTTTTCTTTATCTTGCTCTGCCATAGGGATCTGATGATATCCTTTAAAAGCATCAAAGAAGGCCAGTACTTGGTATCCCGCAATCGCTTCAACTAACCGGTCGATCGAGGGTAAGGGATAACTATCTTTAGGACAACAATCGTTCAAGTTGGTGAAGTCGATGCACATTCTCCACTTTCCATCTGGCTTCTTGACCATCACTGGGTTAGCTATCCATTCAGGGTACTGCACTTCTTTGATTATACGGGCTTTAAGTAGCTTGTCTACCTCCTCCACAATGGCTTCAACTCGATCTAGTGCAAAGATACGTTGTTTTTGCTTAATGGGTTTTTGTGAGGGATTGATATTCAAATAATGTTCCGCCAAGCGAGGGGATACTCCCACCAAGTCATTGGTGTCCCAGGAAAAGACATCTATGTACTGATTGAGAAGATCTCGTAGTTTAGTCTTTATCTCGGGGGGTAGGAGAGTTCCAACCTCAACGGTTCCTGATTCTCCGAGCTGCATCGGCTCGAACTCGGAGTACTTGGCTGGTTCAAGATTCTCCTTTTCCGGTTCTCGGATAGCTTGAATTGTGCATATTTGAGCTAATTGTTGATCACCTCGGACCGTGGCAATTCCTTTATTGGTGGGGAACTTCATCACCAAATGGTAGGGGGACCAGATCGCCTGTGCCTGGTACATCCAGGGTCTTTCAAGGATTATGTTGTACGGTGACCTGGAATCGATGATTGTAAAGGTGCAATGTAGGGTTATACTCCGAGAGCCGTCTCTTACTTGCACCGGTAGAATAATTTTTCCCAAAGGGTCGACAGGATTGCCAGTAAATCCTGAGATAGGGCTTGTAGGCGTAAGGTTATTTCTGTTCAATCCCAGCTGTTCATAACAACTGAGAAACATAACTTCTACTTCGCTTCCTCCATCCACCATGACTCTTCTGATCATGTTATGGTTTATGTTGATCGTAATTACTAGGGGATCTGAGTGAGGAATTTGATTAGGAACCGCATCTTCGGACGAAAAAGTAATAGTTTCGTCTAAGCGAGATCTTTTATTTTCTACCTCCCAGGGAGAGGCTTCTTGCGCCGATCGATGCACACCATTGATACTTCTTTCTACTCCATGGTTGCTGGCGTGGCTTATCTCGTCGTTGTTGATGCTTCTTACTCCTGTCGGGGCCGAGAAACGGATTCGTGTACTCCCACGAAGGTTTTCAGCCGGATCAGTCATGAGTTAGAAAGTCGTATAGATCAAGATTAGCCTGCGGGTCCCACCGGGCGTGCCAAATTGATGGATGTCTACGACCCTCGCTTGATCATAAACTCTTCTCACGAACTGATCTGCAAGACAAAGGCCCCGGGTGTCTCGGGGATAGACACTCCGACACTCAAGTCAGTATATTTGCTTAAGGCGTAAAGTATAAAGTATGAGATTAGATGAGAGGTCTACCAAACCTTTGAAGGTATTTATATGGCTACAATCCGTAGATCACCAAGATATGTATTTATGGTATGAATACAACTCTTATGGGAATAGAGGTTGTATTACCATGTATAATAGAAGTATATTTCGGACATGGTTGTGTTACCATGTTTAGGATAGCTGTATTACAATCTTTGAGAAGATGTATATTCCTTGTAGAACATTCATAATATACACATTCCTTATAAGGATTAGGATTGATGGATCCGTGGACCCATCCTCCGCGTATCTCGAGCCCATGACCCTTCTCGTTCCCTGGTCCGAGTCTTTGAAGATTTTTTTGGTGTAAACTTTTTTTAATTTGAGAGAAAAGAGTTGACAATTTAGATTTGTCACCTACAGTAATATGTGATTTGTCTAATTGTACCTTTTCTGCATTCAAATTTTGAGGATATGGAGTGGAAGATGAAACCTGTGTATTTGCTTCCAGAATATTATCATCCTCAAGTGATTCTGATGCAACATCATATTCTGATTCATTATCAACTTCTTTGGACTGTAGTCTCAGAAGGAGGGAGAAACTGTTAGTACCTGCTTTGTCCTGAGATAGAGAAGCATATTTGTGAGGAGATAATTGGAATTGACAAGAGTAATAATTCTTACCTACATTGAGGTCATCCTGAGCATATAATTGCTTCCTTGAGGGGATATCAGTGAAAGGTATCAAATTGTCTCCCTAGTGAGTCACTGATCAATGCAGTTTGAGGTGGCTCCACCTTAATGACTATGTCCCATAGGTTTTAGTAGGAGGAGTATCCACTTCAATGATTGTGTATTAGGGATAAGGATAATATTAGGCACATGGGACATTTCCTTGGAAGTATCTTCATGAGAGGGATGGGGTTGATCTTTGGTAGGGGTAGTAGTAGCTTTTTTTCCTCCTTTTGATGGATTGTTTGGATAGAGCTGTAGGTATATTGGAGGAAGGTTGCATAATATGACCAACAACCTCTTTGTCCTTAGTTGCAGGTGACAGACCAGAGGGACCAACATCATCCTTTGATGATGTTTCATTTGTTATCCTTAATACACTCTGGTGGTCCTAGGATCCAACTTTAGCAATTTTGGAGGTCATTGGTAGTTGTGTCAGGCTGTGGTCTTAGACTAGGTTTATTTTGCAATTTCTGTCTGAATTCATGATGCAATATTCCGCATCAATCATCACGTGACCTATCATAGAGCAATGAGAGAAAGAACTTGGAAGATCCTCATATTCAACAGGGTATCTGAAGATAGGTCCATCTTCAATCCCTAGTTTAATTGAGGTTTGGAGCTTCTTTCTAAAATCAATCTCAACACACAGTTTAATGATATTTGGCCTGGTAAGTGCAGCTGTGTCTAAATCCATCTTAATAAAATTTCCAATTTGATCTCCCATAGCCTTGACCATAGTAGAGTTATAGAAAAAAGTTGGTACCTTGCTAATTGTCACCCAGAATGGTACAATAGACGACTCTGCTTCTTGGTGAGAAGTCCAAAGTCCATTCAGAACCTTCATTTGAGCTCCACTGAAGATCTAGTGACCTTTAAGCCAGCATCTTTGATAGTTCTCTTGATTTTCAAACCTGATCAAGATGTGCCTGAAGTCAATTGATCGTATATGATATTTGTCCTTGAAATTAGCCGACTTAAAAGCTTCGTTGAGTCGATCTATGGAGGGCTTGCCTCTGGAGAACTTTCCAATTAGCGCGTTGTTGTAATACGATACAAGAGTCTGTGAATGGCATCTGGTTACTATGCATGCAATCTCGCCGCAGTATTTGGTGATCGACTAGACTTTGGGGTTTTTAGGGAGGGAAGAAGCGAGAGGAGGATGACAATTAGAGAGTGCTTGAGCGAAGCTCTTACCCGAGCTGAAACCACCACGCGTAGGCAGTGGCGCCGCCATGGCGAAGGGTGGATTTTCCCGTTATCTAATCGTTGAGGGCGGGTATATGGTGGTTAAGGTGTGGAAAGAGACGTTATGATTGGCCGTTGTAATGGTGAGGAAAGAAAAGCAGAGAGAACAGACCATTAAACTCTTAGAGAGAGAAAGCGTCTAGGCATGCACATTTCATACATAGTTCATGTTAAGATAGTCAAATTTAACTTAATTCAACTCAATTTAATCCAAAAATAAACCTGTGTAATAATGAATTGATGACATGTTAATTGTTATGACCCCCGTTTGATAGCAAGTGTTTGCAAGAGTTTTCAATGAAATTTCTTTTTTGCCAAAAATATTTATGGTGCTTGGTGTGAAAAATTTTCATCTAACTTTTCGATCCAAAACTCTCGATTTGAAAATGTTTGAAAAACTGTAATTCTAATTTTATTTATCTGATTAATTTAACACTTTTCCTTACTATCCTTTGTCCTCAACTTTCATGCACATACACACTCTTTTCTAAAAATCTCATGTCAGTTTTTTTCCATCTCTATGATAAATCATTCTTTAGAACTGAATATTCTTAACATTGGTAACAGTTTGTATTTTTCATGATTTTTTGGCTTGCTTGCAATCAAAATCTTATGGCGTAAGTTGTTTGACAATACGTTTCACTCAAATTACTCCTGCAAGTTTCTTGAGTCGCATCGATTTTGTTAAGGATTATGGAATCATATTAGCAAAGAAAAAAATTAGTATAGGGAAATATTGCAATATTTTATGTATATAAAAGTTTTACATTAGTTAAAAGCCTGGAGCCTGGTTTTATTGAGATCAAGTTGCCTATCTAGATCGGTTTAATGTCTAAGTAATATTAGGTTGTTGTGGTAGCATGTATATCAGTTTAGTAATGTTATTTTTAAGTTTATTTTTTCTTCACTATGGGGAATTAATTCAAAGTGTTAGGAAGTTGCAAATTAACTACATTTTTGAAAGTTTTGGTGAAAGTTTGGTCTTGTGTTGATATTTTTCCTACTTAGATGGATTCAACCAAAAGAGTTAATGTTGAAGAAGGTGAAGGTGGAGGAAGTCGGGTAGTTGGACAAAAGAAAGTACGTACAAATTCTGTGATTTTTGTATCGAACATAATGAAAAGAGTAAGGAGTTTATGCTATAGAAGTGGAGCAATCATCTCTCAAACTATGCTACAGAAGTCGTTGGTATCAGGGTTTTGCAAGAAGACTAGTTTGTCAAGAGTTCGTAATGAAATCTCCACAAATTTGATGGCAGCTAAATGACCAAGACAAAGAAATGTATAATGACCACTCGATCTCATGTAAAAATTTAAAAGCAAGATGGTTGAGTGAGCTCACGTCTAATGCATTCAATCATAACTAAAAATATATACAGTATTATGTGTTAACAAGTAACACCTCAAGAAAATAAAATACAAGTATTAGAAATATTTTTTCATGCTTCAACATAAGAAATCAAACACTAAGATGGAAATAATAATAATATTAAATAAATTGTATTACTATCCTTTTCCACCATTTAACATAACAAAACAGATATAAGTTATTTATTATTCATTAGACACTCATTTATAATTAACTAGTTATTTATTATTCATTAGACACTCATTTATAATTAACTAGTCAAACATGTAATACAGTCAGTTAAAATTTAATACAATCCACTAACAATCAAACGAGTCTCTAGTGAATTGAGCTTTTAGGTTGTAGAAAAACAAGGAATCAGACTTTTCTCTCTCTAGATTGGAAACCTCTCCCTTCTCTCTAAACGTTAAACACACGCGCCCCCCTTTTTTCATGTCTGTCTCTGATAACGTCTACATTCCCTACCACTAACGTCTAGAAAATGGTTCTGTCATGGCGGATCCACCGCCCAATATGGGTGGCAGAACTGCCGGAAAAACTTTTATGCAAGTACTCACGCACAAACAATCACCACTCTATGAATCCCTTCCCAACAACCCTGAAATCAAGCCTTCAATCACCAAACTCAACGGTCTTCCGGCATGTTTATACAACCCCGATTCCATAAAGGTACTGGCTGCTCACTACAGCAATGCCCTGGTTGGTAAGTTTGCAAGGGGAAAACCACAGATGGAGAGTATCCAGGCTGCTTTCAAACTCATCGGTTTCAAATCGGACTTTCAAGTTGGGCTACTGGACTATCGCCATATCTTGATTCGTTTCAAGGACCATGCAGACTATCAGAAAATGTGGCTTCCGCCGTACTGGACAGTCACCGGCGCTAACATGAAGGTGCTCAAATGGACGGAGGACTTCTCCACCGACCACGAATCATCGATAGTGCCTGTGTGGGTATCAATCAAAGAGGTACCAATCTATTATCATAATCAGTCCATGATCCAAGATGTTGCAGCGCAGATCGTAAATTTTATTAAAATGGATGCTGCGACTAGTGCTATTACTAGGCCATCTGTTATCAAGATGTCCATAGAGGTAGATCTTAGGGAGGAAAGAATCAATTCAATCCCAATAGGTAGAACTGATAACTACAAGGAGTGTCCCATAGAATACCACCAATTGCCCCTGTATTGCAAATCTTGTAAAAAGATAGGTCATGATGAGGCTGCTTGCATTCACCTCCACCCTGAGCTAAAGAGGGCATCGAAAAAGAAGGACTCCCAGCAACCTCAGAATGTGGAGCAGGGATCCTCTGGACTCACACCTACTGAAAAGGATGAAGGATCAAAGATGCAAAAGAAAAAAGGTGTCATGGTGTTGTATCAGCAAGGCCACACTGCTAACCAAATGCATGATGAAGCTGGACCTAGCTCAACTGTTATGTTTATATCAACCAACATCAGACAGCCAAGAAGCTCAACCTCAGTATCCTTATTCTCTTTTGATGATATGCACATTAACAAACTGAAAAAGGACCTTAAATCCTAGAAATCCCCATCTTGCTCTATTGTACCTTACAACTCACAATTGGAGACTTCCAATGCTTTCTCTGTCTTGCAGGAACCAGCAGATATAGAGGAAGAAGGGGAGATCACTCTTGAGGACTTATACACACTGGACTCACACTCACAGGACTCTGTTGAAGCTTCCATGCAACAGTTTACAACCATTGTCAAGACTCAGGATACACAACATCTCAGTATGTGCCAGGTAAAATCAGGTAACTGTAATGAACCTGAAATGCATGTAATACATCAAAGTGCCTCCTTTCATGACTCCATGTTGTTGACTGATGCGCTCTAATATGCATGATCCCCCTATACATGACATACATCCTATAGTTTCAGTAGAACAAACAAAACCCCCCACAGGGGTATATCACACACACAAGCTCCACTTGCTAGGAAAAAGCAAGTTACAGACAGTGCTAATAGGTCCCTGAGACCTAAACAAAAAATTAAATACACTGTTTAATGATTAAACACACCATCATAGGCAATATGTTAGTGTGGATCATCAGAGGCTTTGGAACCTCATTAAATAGATTAAAAACTCTATTAGCAATTCATAAAATATCCATACCGTGTTTATTGGAACCAATGCATGACAACTCCCTATGTGACATCTTAAAATATGAGTTACATTTTGATCACTCATACCCAACTGAGCATGATAAAATCTGGCATTTTTGGAATTCCAATTTCTCAGTCAATATTATATCTGAAACTGATCAACTGCTATATGATAATATTTCTGATACTAATACTAACATCTCCTGGAATGCTGTTTTTATTTATGCTAAAGTATTTAGAAATCTGAGGGAATCACTATGGAGTGATCTTCTCTCTTTGCCATCATCCCCCACAATATATGTGGGTGATTTTAATACAGTCTCATTTGTATCAGAGCGTAGAGGCAAACATAAGCCACCCCTAAGAAGCATTAGGGATTTTAGTAACCTCATAGCCACCCTAGCCCTTCAGGAACTGCCAACTGTGGGTAGTCAATTCACTTGGTCAAACAAGAGATCTAAGGAAGACTTACTGCTGCAAAAACTAGATAGAGCCCTAGTTAACCTAGAATGGCTAAATTCTTTCCCACATAGTTCCATATAGGTCCTTAATAGAGCTACATTAGACCACAACCCCCTCTTACTATCTATACAGGATGCAACTGAGCAGTGCCCTAGACCTTTTAGATTTCAAACAATGTGGTTGAAAAGACCAGATTTTGATGAACTGGTTCACACCAATTGAAGTCAACCATCTTACTTCAGTGGTATGCATAATATGGTCCACAAGCTTAAAAGGTTGAAACTGGCCCTTAAATCCTGGAACAATGACACTTTTGGTAATGTGCACCAAAACCTGGTGGATGCAGAGACACAGGTAGCACAGTTGGAGTTGATTTACCAGTGTTCAGGGGCTGAATCAGACTTGATTGCCCTAAACAAGGCACATGCCTTACTCATAAGAGCCACCTCAGAGCATGTCACTTTTTGGAAACAGAAATCCAAAAACAAATGGCTCAAGGAGGGAGATGCAAGTACAAGCTACTTCCATAACTTAGTCAGAGAGAAGATAGGAAGATCCAGGATTAGCAAAATAAAGGACAGATTCAGTCAGTGGACTACTG
The DNA here is from genome assembly GCA_948330725.1 of Sherardia arvensis. NCBI lineage: Eukaryota > Viridiplantae > Streptophyta > Magnoliopsida > Gentianales > Rubiaceae > Sherardia > Sherardia arvensis. The sequence continues at coordinate 20,335,050 of OX415237.1, read as the reverse complement.
ATCCAGTGAAGATCAAGGAGGAGGGATCTTACTTTTTTGAAAATTTGCTGAATGAGGAGTATTTAGAAGGCTCTGGTGAATACCTTAACCACTTCTTGTTAGTAATACCTAAGTTGGTAACTGAGCAAGAGAATGACTTGCTGCTGAGAAAATCAAACTACAAAGAACTTGAAACTGTTGTGTTCAGTCTATGTAAAGAAAGTGCACCAGGTTCAGATGGTTTCTCTGGTGCCTTTTATCCTCATTGCTGGGAAAAAATCAAAGAGGACCTTCTTAATTCAGTAAATGAATTTCTGGAAGGTGCACTGATCCCAAGGGCAATAGCAAGTACATGGCTCACTCACTACTAGAATATCAAGCCATTTAAGGTAGTTCATCCTTCATGTGTTAAGGCAGAAAACAAATGCCTTCCCTGGTTGTTACTTGAATGAGAAAAATCATCTAAGGCCGGTTCCTCTTCCGCCTTAGATGTTTTTGGGTTTAAGGCGTTTGTTTCCGCCTTGGATGAAGGCTTATACGCCTTGCTAAAAGCTTACGAACTCGCTAGCGTGAAAGTCTGTATGATATGAATTGGCTCGTTGCGATACCGTATCTAGCAAACGCTAGTCCCAAACAAATGGTTGATTGTTATGTTACGACAGCAGCTTACGGATCGCCAGATGAAATACTAATGAGTTTGCTACATTGAAAAGCCTAGACTGTTATGAATGTGTACGAGACTGGTTACGACTTCCACCGTGCCGATCGCTAATAGTGGTTACGATCTCGTAAGTGAACCTAGTTTGTCATATATTTATCTGCTGACGAGCCTGGTTACGACAAATAGAGGCGAATCACTCGGTCATAGGTAGCGAACTCGTTACAAGCAAAATTAAACGATTCTGGTTAATCAAAACGAGCCAGGTTACGACAGCCACTAGCTACTCGCTAGTAACACCGTAGCGAGATCGCAACCGAACAATTGTTATTCATAAAAATTGTAAAAATGATATTATAAAAATATAATAAAAGTTGTTGGTTCGAGAGAGTTAACGATATCGTAAGAAAATCGCTTATGTGTATAGTAATGAATTCGCTACTGATCTCGCTAACATTAAACGACGTCGTTTTAGCACTGGGTGAGCGAGAAAAAAAATGACGTTACGAGTAAGCTAGACATTCACCTGTCTTTGGCGTGTATGGTTACGAGCTAGACAGAGATCAGATTGGAGAGGCAGAGAAGAACGAGCGATTGGGTAGCGAGGGCGCGAAAACTAAGCTCAGAAATATAATTTGGGCGAGAGAAGTAGCGATAGTACAAGATGATCGCAACTATTTTAATGTTACGGGCGAGAGAAGTAACGATCTCGCAGGGAATTCGTATGTATCACAAAATTATAGGATTTGAGCCATTTCCACCCATTTCCACTAAAATTGGGTTTCATTTTAATTGTCTAAGCTGTGAATTGCAAGATGCATGGTATCTAAGCACAAAACATGAACATGAAACACTATCAAGCCACACTTTATAAACTAATGGATGTAATGGAACTCAAAAGTATATGCATCCATTTGACAAAAAAGAAACTAGCTTTTATTGGGAATGTGAGGCCTAGAGATGTACCGAGATCTAATAAGGACCAAGTGTCTAGCCAATGCATCTCTACCATCCTCCAACTCCTTCTTGGTGTACAGTGCATGATTTTCCTCGATAATCTAAGAATATGAAATTTTTTTTAATACTATTAAATGCAACGTAGATAGTAATAGGTACAATAAGTAGGTTATAAGAATGCTTACGCGATGTAATTCCAAATTATCTTGAACAAGGCCAGCTACACACTCGCTTGCGTACAACATCATATAGTAACCGCACTCCCAATTTGAAAATTGCTTTCGGTGCTGAAAGTGAAGAAGTATAACAAATGATTTGAAATGAAATCATAGTGGAAATAAATGAGCATTGGATTTGTAATGTCACCTGAATCTGTATAAGGTTGAAGGGAAGTAGTGTGTCGTCATGTGCACTATGCATAGCAACCTCTAATAAATCTGCAAATTTTGTAGATGGACCAAAGTGTAGCGGGTCCATCCAATACACTCGCTTCAACGATGGTATCATAGCTACAAAACTCCAATGGCCGCTACATATTTTAAGAAATGAAAATGTAAGAACCCGTCTCGAAGATTATAATGTTTACGAAGTGCAAATATCCAATTGTAACAAAGAAAACTAACCCCTCTAGATATGGGCCTATGTAAATTGTCTTGGTCTTGTCACTAAGGATCTTAGAGAGATAAGAAAGTCGTGATTGATTACTTTCATTCATTTCTTGCAAGCATATTGGGTGCAAAAACCCAATGAAAGTCTTTGCGTTTAGAGCAAGGCATTGCATGTACCTAAATAAACAATAGATGGGATATGAACGTATAATAGTGCACAAGTACATGAAAATTCGTAACTTGCAATACGATAGAAGAGATGAGATCAAGTAGCTTACATTTGATGTAGTATAAGGATTGTTTCGGGAAGGGTTTTATAGTGCCAGAAAAGGGCAAAGTCTTCCCATGGAACGACTAATTCCCTCGTTTCGCCAAACAACTGTTTATTGGAGTAGAAATAGTAAACAGAATCCCGACTATGGTGGCCCACCAGATCATAAAACGTGCGAAGGAATCCCGGGAGTGATTTTATGAATCCAACTTCTCCCACCGACATCGGTTTCTTAGCTACCGGAAAATGTAGCGGGTCTACGACGGGTGAAGGTGTGTTTCTATTAATTGGGATAGAATTAGAATTCACATCAACGACCAACCATTTGGGCCACACAAAAAAACGGCCCAAACCTTTACCCACTGTCGTGCACTCTTGATCTGCGACCGGTACCAACGCATCCTCGACTAACACATATAGTATAGAAACCCTAACGAAACCAATAGGGACTTTGGCTTCATGATGTAGTGCCATGTCAGGATATGAATTTCCCATTGCAACGTGGCGGGGTTGAGAATTCATCCCACATTCAGCGTACAACTTGCAAGAAGGGGAGTTCTAATATACAAATAAGGCATGTTTAATTAGGTCGAATTAGACATATGTAGGAAGAGTATATTTAAAAAATATCAATAATCGTGAGTTGTGTAGAATTATTCATTTGATTGAGGTGCAAGTAATTAAACTTACCTTTGGTTTGGGATCGGATGGTTGTATGTGAACTTGCTCTTTGATAGGGGCCGAAGGTGTGCATATTTCCTTGTTGGGTTCAACAATAGGTTCGTCAAAAATAGGTTGGTCAAAATTAGGTTGGTCAACCTCATGTTGTGGTGGGGAAGGATGTGAACCTCTAGACGAGGGTCCATTGATTGGATCGGTGTCACAAAAATCGGATGGAAGAGGATACTTTATAAAAGAACATATATTGGCCAACATTGTTTTCAATTTCTTGACCTCTTGGTCGGATTTTTTGGCTTGGTTCAATGCTATTTGGAGTTTGGATGGTTTAGGGTCTTTCCTACTACGTTTGATACCAAACGCCTCTATTTGAGTAACATAACCACCAATTCCCTTAGCTCTTCCCGGATGCTAGGCCTTCCTAAGTGCCCTACGTAGCACATCGTGTTTACCAACAGGGATGAACAAGCCTTCTTCAACTTCACGCTCGACCTCGTCCTAAAAAGTTAGTATAGTAAATGAAAAGTTATTATCGTCATCAATTGTTGTGTTTGATGGTGTGATTGTAGATACTAAAATGGAACATGGTATGGCGTAGTAGGTAAAGCGTACCACTCGATTAGCCACCCATTTTGCCTCATCACTTGAGAAAGTCCCGTCTTTTTTAATTCTACCCAAGATGAATAATTGTTGTCTACTATATGTTGTAGGGTCTTCGGCAATGACTAGCTTGTTCGCCTCTTCCGCGTCCATGCCCCCATCCACAAGCTCTTTCACCTCGGTTTCATGTTTATTTTGAGGTCTTCTTCCCCACACCCAAGTACCCCGCCCTACCCCCGGTGTAAGGCATAACATTATCAGCAGTGGCTTTGCGCTTCTTATCCCCAAAACCCTTTTAATAATTCTATGTTATTTTAGGAATAAAGCACTAACCGAAACAAAAATATTTGGCTAATTCGCATGACACTATTATTGCAAGATGTAGTAAGTAAACTAACCTTTGCGTCATTTTCTAACCATCGTTTCTTGAATGCCTCCCAAGTAAAGGTTACAATGTGATTGTAACGCGTACTTGGATCTTGCCTAAACCTCGTGCCCTTCGGTTTTATATAATCCTTGGCAAGGGTATATTTGTGTTCTCGATGATCTTTTGATTCGATTTGAAGAGCCTTCTTCTTCACTTGATCATAGGATGTTGCCTCGATAATAAAGGGGCGCTACAAATGTGATCATAAAAATAGTCACACTCACAATTTTCAATTGAAATTAAAAATAACAAGTACCACACTAACCTTGCATTCCTTCCATATATCCTTTTTGATGTCGATGCTTAGTAGCCTCCAATCCGTTGTGTCTAATGGTGTGCGTATCCTACCCGTCTTAGCACACCAACTCGACCATCGCGCAACATCATCGTCGGGTGAAATAGCAACACCAATGTCATTAAACTTGACATGTGTTAGTATTTGTTATCGATCCTAATCTCTAATTCGCGACAATGTGTGAGGAGTTGAGCTTCTTTCGATGCGCGAGTCACTTCTCGTTGTCTTCTAACCTCACTTGAACCGCCAACAACATTTTCCCCCCCACTTGAGTCGGAGTTAACGGAACTTGAAGGGATCTCCATTAAACTTTCCTTTGTATATTGAAATTAGTTAATGACTAACACAATACTAATAAATCAAAGTTGTACTTTGTAGTAAATACATTATATTTCATAATCCTAAAATTTAGGGCTAAGCAAGCTATGGAGAATTTTAAAAGAAAATTTTGATTTTCGTTCAGGACATGCTTCTGACATGATATTTAGTAATAACATGATAAATGGAGGCACTATGTACAAGAAAATCAAATTTTTAGCAAATAAGAATGAAAACAATCGTACCTTTGGTATATGACAAAGTTGTGTCGGTAGAATTGATTATTTTGGTTGGGGATGGTCTACCTTGTTTGTCCCTCTCCTACCCACAACAGCAGAACTCGGCAAATTGAACAAGCACAACTGAATATTGACAATAATTGAAGAATATAGGGAAAAATGTGGTTGGGAATTCATTGCAAAACTTACCAATCTTTTGCATGCAATTAGTGGCTAGTTCCACTTTGTTTTGACACAATTGATGTTTCGAACATGTATGGGATGAGATATGGAGATTTGATGTGAAGAAAGGTGAGGATATTTGAGAAGATGTGCAAAAGTTTGAAATTTTAGAGATGAAACCCGTAAGAAGTGATGGATAAGATGCCAAAAGTGTTGTGTTTTTCTGATCTATAACGTGTTTACTTTATTCTAGCTTTCCTTCTTGCGATATCGGAACTCTCTCGTTACATCTGACATGGCTATTTACGATATCGTTGCGTGCTCATGTGATTGCCTTTTATGGTCTACACCAGAGAAGCGACAAGCTGAAGTAATGGACAAAATGCGGCCAAAGACCAGAGGAGCGGTGCGGGGAGACGTTGTCAGGCGGTGGTAGAGGCTCAGACAGTGGAGGGGGACGTGGTCAGGCGGTGGGAAATAAATGGCCTCGGACTGAGGAGCCTGCGGTTCAGTCCAAGGTTCCAGTCGCCGGGCAAGTTCCAGAGGTGCGGGGACGCGGTGGTAGAGGCTCAGACAGTGGAGGGGGACGTGGTCAGGCGGTGGGAAGTAAACGGCCTCGGACTGAGGAGCCTGCGGTTCAGGCAGAGGTTCCAGTCGCCCTGCAAGTTCTAGTCGTCCCTGCCGCCGCCGCTGCTGCCGGAAATGATGGTGGGGAAGGGCCCAGCAGTTCCAGTGAGGAGGAGGACACTCCTGAGTTCTTCAACGACGCCGCCATAGCTAGGTATGAGCGTTGTTCCTCTCGGAAACTTGTAAATAATAATGTGTTTGATAGTAGTGTGGTGCCTTCGCTGCAACTAGATTACGTGCTAGACCATTTTAGGGCACAACATCTAGATAAATTGCTTATGTTGCCTGAGCCTGTTTACCATTAAGAGGTTCTCCAATTTTATGCGAACCTAGGTTTAGAGGAAGGGGTGGAGGAAATAACTACAATGTTGCGGGGTGTTAAGTTTACGGTCGATAAGTTTAGCATCAATGAAGTTCTGAAATGTCCTTATCTGTCTCGTAGCAACCTGAGGCCTACCAAAAAGGATGGTCCGTACGAGGCACATTACGAGCAGAGGTTTCCTTCTGTTAGCCCCAAGCAACCGTTGAAGGCCGGTGAGATGGGTCAGAAGTGGTTTAAAAGGACTTCTGATAAGCCGGATACAGCTAGGTTTTACCCGATCCACAGGCTTACCGAGGAGCAGAGATTAGTTTTTGAGCTAATCTGCGGTAATGTGGTCCCGTCCCTAGGGCATGCATGTGAGCCCACAGTTTGCAGTCTCATGGTGTTCTACTATATCATGGAGAAGCTTCCAATCAACCCCGGCTTCACAATTCTGACTCAAATGATGAAGATGGCCAGACACAAGAACGCCGCACTTCCGTATGGCAATTTGATTGTAGCTCTGATCAGAAAAGCGGGTATTTTTCCAAGAGGCCGTCCCATGCCGCTCGGCAAATACGACAAGGATTGGCTCAAGCATAAGAGGTTAGAGTTGAAGGCCGATGGGAAGTACGCGAGAAAGAAAGAAGCTGGAGAGGCAGCCAGAAGGGCAAGGGGTAGGCTGGGAGTATCAGGTATGATTCTAGCTTGTTATTAACTGTAGCTGGTTCAAGTTGTTTCATTTGTCATGTTTTTGTTCTTATCAAAATTGATGTGTTTGTGTAGATGCTGTTTTTGATGCCCGTGGTAGGCTTGTAGTGTCTATGGGCCAGTTATTGAATGAGATTGAAATGGCCGAGAAAAGGGCATGTGCTAACAACGAACGGCTTGGCGAACTGATATCCAGCGGGGTAGTGGAGTGCGATATGAGCGATGAGGAGGAGATACCTGATTTCCGCACCATATTTCCCAAGCAAAAAGACACCGCGGGTCCTAGCCAAGATTTGCCTACAGCCAGCGAGAAGGAGCCATCCGATGGGAAGCTTGTTGCTAATCATGTAAGGGATGCAGATGCGGAAAGTGATGATGGTGATGATGGTGATCATCATGACAGCGACTCTGATGCAGAAGATGAGCCGACGAGGTATGAGATGATTAGGAAAGAGAGGCTGATCGGAGAACCCGACGAGGATGTTGAACCGGGCCAAGGCAAAGAAGAGAACACTTGCATCGAGACTGAAGCTCAACCAGCAGGCCAGAACGAGCAAGACAAGCAAAACAATGAAGGCAGTTCGGGGGAGAAGGCCGAAGGCAGCGACAAGATGTGTGTTGATGACTTGCATGATATTTTAGTCTCCGGCCTGTGATTTCGTAGTTTAGTTTGGTTTAAACATTTACTTTTTTGAATATTAACTAGTTTTTGGATTATGATCACTTGTGTACGCGTCACTAAAGATGCCGTTTTGGTTACAAGAATGTGGTCAATAAATTTTACAATTTTTAGATGTATACTGTTCAATTTTTTATAGAGTTGTTGTTACTTCAGTTCAGCAAAATCAAGTACTTTTGGTATAGTGCGTGCTCCTAGCGATATCGCTTGGTCATCGCTCCCGTTTACGTGTAACTTGCGAGTTCGCTACGTGTCGTACTCAGTCAACAGAGCCAAGTTGGCGCCTCACTAGCGAACTCGCTACCTGTGTAACTGAAAAGTAGCGAGCTCGCAACAAGTCGTATTCAGTCAACAGAGCCAAGTTGGCGCCTCACTAGCGAACTCGCTACCTGTGTAACTTATGGTAGCGACCTCGCAACAAGTCGTATTCAGTCAACAGAGCCTAGCTTGAGATTCTCTAGCGAGATCATAACAACAAAGTTTGACACACCTCACAAAAAATTGTTAGGCTTGGAGAGTAGTGAGATCGCTACGGTCTAGGAACCCATCAGTAAAAACCTTTGAAATTCCATCAGTAATTAATTTTTTTGGGGGTGTGAATGTGGTCAATGAAAAGGTGTGAATGTCTTTACATTTTCCTTCTTTTAATATAGCAACTACTAATTTTAGTCTCAGAACTCTCACATTTGTTTGACAAATGTAGCACCTCACCCTTATAAATATCAGCTCCTTCTCCCTTTAGAGCCCCATCAGAGCCTTCATTCCCATATTCCCTTCTCCCTTCTCCTATTCTTTGCCTTCTTCTTCCCATGGATTTGACATTTTTCAGCGCCCTCCCAGATGACATGATTTATCTCATAATGATTCGTGTTATGTTCAAATACGTTCTTCGTCGGTATGTGAGCTTAAGAGCGACCGATTGGGCTCGACAGTGGCTCACCAGGCTTCTGCAATAGGTCACAGAGAGTCGGCCTATGCCTTGGCTATATTTGCAATCTGCGAAGGTGGCGGACGTCGAATACCACCAAAATATTCCTACAATGCTAAGAATATTAAAGAATATAGTAGCAAGTAGAGTCGAACCCACAGAGAACAGATTAACACTTTTATATTCCTAAAGATCAGATTTTGGTGTTTAGTCACCACACTTTTAACTTGAGAGATTGAGATTAACTACTAATTATTTATAAATAACTAAGAAAGCAAACAGAATGATTTAAAATTGCAGAGAAATCAATTTATGAAAGAAACCCGGCTCAAATAATTCCACACTAGTCATATGTTCTGATCATTGATGCAGAGATTTTATTAACGACCATGAATCAACCAGTTATAGTGTACCGTGAATGCAGCGGACATACCCCAATTCCTACTTAATTTGTCGATAGCTAGCAAGAGACGCTTAAACTAACTATTTCTCTTATCAAATCAAACCTAGTTGGTAACGCCAGTTCTAAGTTGTTTGATAGCATTAAGATATAAAGGAACCCAGTTTAGACACATTAACCAAGAACGCAAGTATTAACCTGTCTACCAGTTTATTCTCACTATCTAAACGATAGTTTAACCACTAATTAGCCCTTTCCAACAATTACGGATTGGTGGTACTAATTGGCTGTAATCCTATTTAATCTAAGTTGCGCGGGCTTAAATTAATCAGATATAACAGGATGCACAGAGAATAAACTAAAATTCACAGCAGTTAATTTTCATGCACAATTAGATCTCACAGAATACTCATGACTAGTGCTTCGTTATTCTCGCCGAATTAAAGAATTAGTTACTCATATTACGATGAACACAATCACAATAATAAGAATAAAACACGAGAGAAAGAAATCACCGAATTGAAAAAATTGCAAAACCCTAGCTTTCGTTCGTCCAAGGTCTCGGCCGAGAAAACAAAGTCTGTGTCTGAATGAATGCCCCCCCGAGAGTAAAATTACAAGGGTTTATATAATAAACCTAAACTAATTAGTCTAGGTGGCAATATTTGCCTTATTAAAAAAAATAAGGAAAAAACAATAAAAACCTAAGGCTAAAGAAAAGTCACGTGTACTCAAATACACCTCATTATGGCTTTTCCTATTTATGTATACAAGTGGGCTTGGGCTTAAAAGGATTTCAGTCCAGAAGCAAGCTTATTCAATTGATGCCATCCTTCTTGCTTCTTTTCTTCAAGTGCTAAAATAATGGAACTTTATTGTTGCCCATCACTGATTTCTTGCAATACGTATAGCTGATTAGTGATCGACCCGCGAAGCACAACTTAGCCTCCCGTAGAAGAAACCGGTAATAGCATTTGTCCATTACTTCAGCTTGTCGCTTCTTGCTCCTCGCCTCTTCAATGCCGGGGTAATAGAATAGTGATGATCTATTATCTCCGTTGGAGCACACTACCTCATTAAAAACCCGTAGGAAAAAAGAGTATAGTGTGTAGCTCCCCTTCGTCTTCAAAACAGCATCAAATTGCTCTCTTTCTAGCAAATCTTCATTTAAAATCCTCCTCCATGTTTTCTATGATTTACTGCAAAATAACATACCTTCGAGCACATCAAGTGGGCAAATAAACGTATAAAACCATATAAGTTAGATGTATAAATACATCTCATCAGAAGGTGATGCTCAGAGAGGCATGGATTTCATCACCACCATGAAGAGAACAGACAAGAAAAGCCTCAAGGAAGTTCGGGTACGCGTCATAGCCGAATTGGCTTACGCCTGGGGCAATGCGCACTACTTGGGGTACCTCGATGTAGTAGTGCCTAGGCCTAGATGCTGCCAGGAACATGCTGACCTCAATCGCGGCTTCAGGTACCGTCGCTACACGAGGGTTGATCCAGCGAACATCGAATGTGATGCATGCACTTGCGAGCAGGAAGTGCTTCACGTCCTTCTAACCCCTCCGCCACTTGAAATGTTGTAGTTTCTTTCTTATTTTATTCTGTTGTTTTTTATGTAAAATTTGTTAGGATTGTAATAAGTTTATGTCTGCCATTTTGGCACATTAATTTAATTATTGAATAGCTTTTCTTGTTTTGATACCTTGTCCCTTACATTTTACTTTTTCATCGTAACGATTATTTTTTCAGCAAAATCGCTCGCTAAATCACTAGCTTCATCGTAAATGTTACTTTGCAAAATCATTTACTGTTGCTATTGTGCGTGTTCCTAGTGATATCGTCAGTGTCACGTTTATTAGTAGAATCAACACAAGTGAACTCGTCACATACTCGCTTATATGTTACGTGGTCCTAACGATATCGCAACATGTCGTATTCAGTCAACAGAGCCTAGCTGGCGATTCTCTAGCGATCAACGAGATACGGGCTTTTGGTAGTATATTGGGCTGTAGTAGTAGTGATAGTATAAGTATTGGGCTTTGTCTGACCTGTGACATCAGTAAAAACCTTTGAAATTCCATCAGTAATTAATCTATTTTGGGGGTTTGCATGGGGTGTCCATGGAAAGGTGAAAATGCCTTTACATTTTCCTTCTATTAATACCATAATGACTGATATTTGTCTAGGAACTCTGACATATTTTTGAATAATGGAGCACCTCAACCCTTTAAATATCAACCCCTTCTCCATTTAGAACCTCATTAGACCCTTCATTCCCACATTCCCTTCTGCCTTCTCATATTCCTTGCCTTCTGCTTCCCATGGATATGTCTCAATTCAACGCCCTCCCAGATGACATGATAAATCTGGTAATGATTCGTGTTATGTTCGACTGGGTTCTTCGTCGCTACGTGAGCGGAAGAGCGACCGAGTGGGCTCGATAGTGGCTCACCGAAGCTTCTGCAGTAGGTCACACACCGTCGACCTATGTGTTGGCTGTTTTTGCAATCTGCGAAGGTGACATTCAAAGAGGCATGAATGTGATCACAACCATGAAGACAACCGACAAACAGGGCCACCGTCTAGCTCGGGCACGCGTCAAAAGAGGTCTGAGATACGCTTGGGTTTGGACACACTACCTCAGGTACTTCTCAGAAGCAGCAGTTAGGCCTAGGCCGATCTGCTGCAATCCGCATGCTGGCCTCAATAAGTTTGTGAGGTACGATCCCTGGGCACCCCTTGATCCGGCGGACATCACCTGTGATGCATGCACTTGCGATCAGGAACTGCTTCATGTCCTCGGTGAACGAACGATCTACTAGTATTAGTTGTTTGTTCTTCATTATGTATTTTTGTATCACCAGTTTGTTTCGATTCTAATGAACTTGTGTTTTCTATTTTGGCACATTTAATTACTGAATAGCTTTTCTTGTTTTGATATCTTGTCCCTTACATTTTATTTTTTCATCCTAAGAGCCCATATCGTATCAGCAAAATCATTTACTTTTTGTATAGTACGTGGTAATAGCGATCTCGTCACTGTCACGTTTCATGATGATTTATTAGTAACAGAACACCAAGCGAAATCGCAACTAACTAGCGCCTGTTACGTGGTCCTAACGATATCACAACATGCCGTATTCAGTCAACAGAGCCTAGCTAGAGAATCTGTAGCGATATCGCAGCGTACTTTCTCTACCCTTGCGAATTCGTAACAACAAAGATTGACACATAGAACAACAAAACTTATGACTGGCATAGTAGCGACCTCGCTAGGTTAATATGAATAAAATTAGTTGCGAGTTCGCTAGTAGTACTGCTGAGAATTAATTTAATATGAATTTAATTAGTTACGATATCGCTAGTATTACTGCTGAGAATTAAACCCTAGTAGCATGTTACACGGCGTCGTTTACTTTTGTGCGTAGAAACTTACGACATCGCAACCAACTTGAATATAAGCTGTCTTGGTAGCTACGATATCGCAAGACATTAACCTATAAATATCAAATTTGGGGATCTTCTGATGTCAAACACCGATCAAACGTCTCAGAGCTTAGAAAAAAAAACCAACCAAAATATCACATACCCATCCGACAAGAGTAATGGCAAGGACGAAGAATTTGGCACCCAATCCGTTTATGCAGGGTGCCCGACGTGATGAAGGTCAGGCTTCGGGATCTCAGCCACGGGCGACGGCGGGAACAAGTTCAACCAAATACGATAAGCAAAAATTTGTCAGTTTGGATGCATCCCAGGCCTATTCTAATTTCATGGAGCATAGTCAATTGCTAGATTGTTATGTTGTTGATTGTAATCAGATAGAAGAACTAGGTTTGGGGAATGTGTTAAAGATATTTCAATTTCATGAGTTGGGTGACTTGTTAGGTTTGAATTATCCGGCACATAAGGATGAGACGTGCCAATTCTATTCTAATTTTCACCAGTTGATTGAGGAACAAATGGAGACGGGTAGGTGGTTCACCAGGGTTAATAAGAAGGACTACGAGATTGGGGAGGAGTTTTTTAACAAGGCATTGAACGTGTCCTATGCTGTTAACGAGGACTATAGCAACCAACCCCCTCCGGGGTTTTACATTAGAGAACAATGGCCTGAGTGTGGGGTTTTGGATCGAGCCCAAGTTGTAGAGTATGCTAAGAAGTACATGTCGTACTCAGTCAACAGAGCCAAGTTGGCGCCTCACTAGCGAACTCGCTACCTGTGTAACTGAAAAGTAGCGAGCTCGCAACAAGTCGTATTCAGTCAACAGAGCCAAGTTGGCGCCTCACTAGCGAACTCGCTACCTGTGTAACTTATGGTAGCGACCTCGCAACAAGTCGTATTCAGTCAACAGAGCCTAGCTTGAGATTCTCTAGCGAGATCATAACAACAAAGTTTGACACACCTCACAAAAAATTGTTAGGCTTGGAGAGTAGTGAGATCGCTACAGTCTAGGAACCCATCAGTAAAAACCTTTGAAATTCCATCAGTAATTAATTTTTTGGGGGTGTGAATGTGGTCAATGAAAAGGTGTGAATGTCTTTACATTTTCCTTCTTTTAATATAGCAACTACTAATTTTAGTCTCAGAACTCTCACATTTGTTTGACAAATGTAGCACCTCACCCTTATAAATATCAGCTCCTTCTCCCTTTAGAGCCCCATCAGAGCCTTCATTCCCATATTCCCTTCTCCCTTCTCCTATTCTTTGCCTTCTTCTTCCCATGGATTTGACATTTTTCAGCGCCCTCCCAGATGACATGATTTATCTCATAATGATTCGTGTTATGTTCAAATACGTTCTTCGTCGGTATGTGAGCTTAAGAGCGACCGATTGGGCTCGACAGTGGCTCACCAGGCTTCTGCAATAGGTCACAGAGAGTCGGCCTATGCCTTGGCTATATTTGCAATCTGCGAAGGTGGCGGACGTCGAATACCACCAAAATATTCCTACAATGCTAAGAATATTAAAGAATATAGTAGCAAGTAGAGTCGAACCCACAGAGAACAGATTAACACTTTTATATTCCTAAAGATCAGATTTTGGTGTTTAGTCACCACACTTTTAACTTGAGAGATTGAGATTAACTACTAATTATTTATAAATAACTAAGAAAGCAAACAGAATGATTTAAAATTGCAGAGAAATCAATTTATGAAAGAAACCCGGCTCAAATAATTCCACACTAGTCATATGTTCTGATCATTGATGCAGAGATTTTATTAACGACCATGAATCAACCAGTTATAGTGTACCGTGAATGCAGCGGACATACCCCAATTCCTACTTAATTTGTCGATAGCTAGCAAGAGACGCTTAAACTAACTATTTCTCTTATCAAATCAAACCTAGTTGGTAACGCCAGTTCTAAGTTGTTTGATAGCATTAAGATATAAAGGAACCCAGTTTAGACACATTAACCAAGAACGCAAGTATTAACCTGTCTACCAGTTTATTCTCACTATCTAAACGATAGTTTAACCACTAATTAGCCCTTTCCAACAATTACGGATTGGTGGTACTAATTGGCTGTAATCCTATTTAATCTAAGTTGCGCGGGCTTAAATTAATCAGATATAACAGGATGCACAGAGAATAAACTAAAATTCACAGCAGTTAATTTTCATGCACAATTAGATCTCACAGAATACTCATGACTAGTGCTTCGTTATTCTCGCCGAATTAAAGAATTAGTTACTCATATTACGATGAACACAATCACAATAATAAGAATAAAACACGAGAGAAAGAAATCACCGAATTGAAAAAATTGCAAAACCCTAGCTTTCGTTCGTCCAAGGTCTCGGCCGAGAAAACAAAGTCTGTGTCTGAATGAATGCCCCCCCGAGAGTAAAATTACAAGGGTTTATATAATAAACCTAAACTAATTAGTCTAGGTGGCAATATTTGCCTTATTAAAAAAAATAAGGAAAAAACAATAAAAACCTAAGGCTAAAGAAAAGTCACGTGTACTCAAATACACCTCATTATGGCTTTTCCTATTTATGTATACAAGTGGGCTTGGGCTTAAAAGGATTTCAGTCCAGAAGCAAGCTTATTCAATTGATGCCATCCTTCTTGCTTCTTTTCTTCAAGTGCTAAAATAATGGAACTTTATTGTTGCCCATCACTGATTTCTTGCAATACGTATAGCTGATTAGTGATCGACCCGCGAAGCACAACTTAGCCTCCCGTAGAAGAAACCGGTAATAGCATTTGTCCATTACTTCAGCTTGTCGCTTCTTGCTCCTCGCCTCTTCAATGCCGGGGTAATAGAATAGTGATGATCTATTATCTCCGTTGGAGCACACTACCTCATTAAAAACCCGTAGGAAAAAAGAGTATAGTGTGTAGCTCCCCTTCGTCTTCAAAACAGCATCAAATTGCTCTCTTTCTAGCAAATCTTCATTTAAAATCCTCCTTCATGTTTTTTATGATTTACTGCAAAATAACATACCTTCGAGCACATCAAGTGGGCAAATAAACGTATAAAACCATATAAGTTAGATGTATAAATACATCTCATCAGAAGGTGATGCTCAGAGAGGCATGGATTTCATCACCACCATGAAGAGAACAGACAAGAAAAGCCTCAAGGAAGTTCGGGTACGCGTCATAGCCGAATTGGCTTACGCCTGGGGCAATGCGCACTACTTGGGGTACCTCGATGTAGTAGTGCCTAGGCCTAGATGCTGCCAGGAACATGCTGACCTCAATCGCGGCTTCAGGTACCGTCGCTACACGAGGGTTGATCCAGCGAACATCGAATGTGATGCATGCACTTGCGAGCAGGAAGTGCTTCACGTCCTTCTAACCCCTCCGCCACTTGAAATGTTGTAGTTTCTTTCTTATTTTATTCTGTTGTTTTTTATGTAAAATTTGTTAGGATTGTAATAAGTTTATGTCTGCCATTTTGGCACATTAATTTAATTATTGAATAGCTTTTCTTGTTTTGATACCTTGTCCCTTACATTTTACTTTTTCATCGTAACGATTATTTTTTCAGCAAAATCGCTCGCTAAATCACTAGTTTCATCGTAAATGTTACTTTGCAAAATCATTTACTGTTGCTATTGTGCGTGTTCCTAGTGATATCGTCAGTGTCACGTTTATTAGTAGAATCAACACAAGTGAACTCGTCACATACTCGCTTATATGTTACGTGGTCCTAACGATATCGCAACATGTCGTATTCAGTCAACAGAGCCTAGCTGGCGATTCTCTAGCGATCAACGAGATACGGGCTTTTGGTAGTATATTGGGCTGTAGTAGTAGTGATAGTATAAGTATTGGGCTTTGTCTGACCTGTGACATCAGTAAAAACCTTTGAAATTCCATCAGTAATTAATCTATTTTGGGGGTTTGCATGGGGTGTCCATGGAAAGGTGAAAATGCCTTTACATTTTCCTTCTATTAATACCATAATGACTGATATTTGTCTAGGAACTCTGACATATTTTTGAATAATGGAGCACCTCAACCCTTTAAATATCAACCCCTTCTCCATTTAGAACCTCATTAGACCCTTCATTCCCACATTCCCTTCTGCCTTCTCATATTCCTTGCCTTCTGCTTCCCATGGATATGTCTCAATTCAACGCCCTCCCAGATGACATGATAAATCTGGTAATGATTCGTGTTATGTTCGACTGGGTTCTTCGTCGCTACGTGAGCGGAAGAGCGACCGAGTGGGCTCGATAGTGGCTCACCGAAGCTTCTGCAGTAGGTCACACACCGTCGACCTATGTGTTGGCTGTTTTTGCAATCTGCGAAGGTGACATTCAAAGAGGCATGAATGTGATCAATACCATGAAGACAACCGACAAACAGGGCCACCGTCTAGCTCGGGCACGTGTCAAAAGAGGTCTGAGATACGCTTGGGTTTGGACACACTACCTCAGGTACTTCTCAGAAGCAGCAGTTAGGCCTAGGCCGATCTGCTGCAATCCGCATGCTGGCCTCAATAAGTTTGTGAGGTACGATCCCTGGGCACCCCTTGATCCGGCGGACATCACCTGTGATGCATGCACTTGCGATTAGGAACTGCTTCATGTCCTCGGTGAACGAACGATCTACTAGTATTAGTTGTTTGTTCTTCATTATGTATTTTTGTATCACCAGTTTGTTTCGATTCTAATGAACTTGTGTTTTCTATTTTGGCACATTTAATTACTGAATAGCTTTTCTTGTTTTGATATCTTGTCCCTTACATTTTATTTTTTCATCCTAAGAGCCCATATCGTATCAGCAAAATCATTTACTTTTTGTATAGTACGTGGTAATAGCGATCTCGTCACTGTCACGTTTCATGATGATTTATTAGTAACAGAACACCAAGCGAAATCGCAACTAACTAGCGCCTGTTACGTGGTCCTAACGATATCACAACATGCCGTATTCAGTCAACAGAGCCTAGCTAGAGAATCTGTAGCGATATCGCAGCGTACTTTCTCTACCCTTGCGAATTCGTAACAACAAAGATTGACACATAGAACAACAAAACTTATGACTGGCATAGTAGCGACCTCGCTAGGTTAATATGAATAAAATTAGTTGCGAGTTCGCTAGTAGTACTGCTGAGAATTAATTTAATATGAATTTAATTAGTTACGATATCGCTAGTATTACTGCTGAGAATTAAACCCTAGTAGCATGTTACACGGCGTCGTTTACTTTTGTGCGTAGAAACTTACGACATCGCAACCAACTTGAATATAAGCTGTCTTGGTAGCTACGATATCGCAAGACATTAACCTATAAATATCAAATTTGGGGATCTTCTGATGTCAAACACCGATCAAACGTCTCAGAGCTTAGAAAAAAAAACCAACCAAAATATCACATACCCATCCGACAAGAGTAATGGCAAGGACGAAGAATTTGGCACCCAATCCGTTTATGCAGGGTGCCCGACGTGATGAAGGTCAGGCTTCGGGATCTCAGCCACGGGCGACGGCGGGAACAAGTTCAACCAAATACGATAAGCAAAAATTTGTCAGTTTGGATGCATCCCAGGCCTATTCTAATTTCATGGAGCATAGTCAATTGCTAGATTGTTATGTTGTTGATTGTAATCAGATAGAAGAACTAGGTTTGGGGAATGTGTTAAAGATATTTCAATTTCATGAGTTGGGTGACTTGTTAGGTTTGAATTATCCGGCACATAAGGATGAGACGTGCCAATTCTATTCTAATTTTCACCAGTTGATTGAGGAACAAATGGAGACGGGTAGGTGGTTCACCAGGGTTAATAAGAAGGACTACGAGATTGGGGAGGAGTTTTTTAACAAGGCATTGAACGTGTCCTATGCTGTTAACGAAGACTATAGCAACCAACCCCCTCCGGGGTTTTACATTAGAGAACAATGGCCTGAGTGTGGGGTTTTGGATCGAGCCCAAGTTGTAGAGTATGCTAAGAAGTACATGTCGTACTCAGTCAACAGAGCCAAGTTGGCGCCTCACTAGCGAACTCGCTACCTGTGTAACTGAAAAGTAGCGAGCTCGCAACAAGTCGTATTCAGTCAACAGAGCCAAGTTGGCGCCTCACTAGCGAACTCGCTACCTGTGTAACTTATGGTAGCGACCTCGCAACAAGTCGTATTCAGTCAACAGAGCCTAGCTTGAGATTCTCTAGCGAGATCATAACAACAAAGTTTGACACACCTCACAAAAAATTGTTAGGCTTGGAGAGTAGTGAGATCGCTACAGTCTAGGAACCCATCAGTAAAAACCTTTGAAATTCCATCAGTAATTAATTTTTTGGGGGTGTGAATGTGGTCAATGAAAAGGTGTGAATGTCTTTACATTTTCCTTCTTTTAATATAGCAACTACTAATTTTAGTCTCAGAACTCTCACATTTGTTTGACAAATGTAGCACCTCACCCTTATAAATATCAGCTCCTTCTCCCTTTAGAGCCCCATCAGAGCCTTCATTCCCATATTCCCTTCTCCCTTCTCCTATTCTTTGCCTTCTTCTTCCCATGGATTTGACATTTTTCAGCGCCCTCCCAGATGACATGATTTATCTCATAATGATTCGTGTTATGTTCAAATACGTTCTTCGTCGGTATGTGAGCTTAAGAGCGACCGATTGGGCTCGACAGTGGCTCACCAGGCTTCTGCAATAGGTCACAGAGAGTCGGCCTATGCCTTGGCTATATTTGCAATCTGCGAAGGTGGCGGACGTCGAATACCACCAAAATATTCCTACAATGCTAAGAATATTAAAGAATATAGTAGCAAGTAGAGTCGAACCCACAGAGAACAGATTAACACTTTTATATTCCTAAAGATCAGATTTTGGTGTTTAGTCACCACACTTTTAACTTGAGAGATTGAGATTAACTACTAATTATTTATAAATAACTAAGAAAGCAAACAGAATGATTTAAAATTGCAGAGAAATCAATTTATGAAAGAAACCCGGCTCAAATAATTCCACACTAGTCATATGTTCTGATCATTGATGCAGAGATTTTATTAACGACCATGAATCAACCAGTTATAGTGTACCGTGAATGCAGCGGACATACCCCAATTCCTACTTAATTTGTCGATAGCTAGCAAGAGACGCTTAAACTAACTATTTCTCTTATCAAATCAAACCTAGTTGGTAACGCCAGTTCTAAGTTGTTTGATAGCATTAAGATATAAAGGAACCCAGTTTAGACACATTAACCAAGAACGCAAGTATTAACCTGTCTACCAGTTTATTCTCACTATCTAAACGATAGTTTAACCACTAATTAGCCCTTTCCAACAATTACGGATTGGTGGTACTAATTGGCTGTAATCCTATTTAATCTAAGTTGCGCGGGCTTAAATTAATCAGATATAACAGGATGCACAGAGAATAAACTAAAATTCACAGCAGTTAATTTTCATGCACAATTAGATCTCACAGAATACTCATGACTAGTGCTTCGTTATTCTCGCCGAATTAAAGAATTAGTTACTCATATTACGATGAACACAATCACAATAATAAGAATAAAACACGAGAGAAAGAAATCACCGAATTGAAAAAATTGCAAAACCCTAGCTTTCGTTCGTCCAAGGTCTCGGCCGAGAAAACAAAGTCTGTGTCTGAATGAATGCCCCCCCGAGAGTAAAATTACAAGGGTTTATATAATAAACCTAAACTAATTAGTCTAGGTGGCAATATTTGCCTTATTAAAAAAAATAAGGAAAAAACAATAAAAACCTAAGGCTAAAGAAAAGTCACGTGTACTCAAATACACCTCATTATGGCTTTTCCTATTTATGTATACAAGTGGGCTTGGGCTTAAAAGGATTTCAGTCCAGAAGCAAGCTTATTCAATTGATGCCATCCTTCTTGCTTCTTTTCTTCAAGTGCTAAAATAATGGAACTTTATTGTTGCCCATCACTGATTTCTTGCAATACGTATAGCTGATTAGTGATCGACCCGCGAAGCACAACTTAGCCTCCCGTAGAAGAAACCGGTAATAGCATTTGTCCATTACTTCAGCTTGTCGCTTCTTGCTCCTCGCCTCTTCAATGCCGGGGTAATAGAATAGTGATGATCTATTATCTCCGTTGGAGCACACTACCTCATTAAAAACCCGTAGGAAAAAAGAGTATAGTGTGTAGCTCCCCTTCGTCTTCAAAACAGCATCAAATTGCTCTCTTTCTAGCAAATCTTCATTTAAAATCCTCCTTCATGTTTTTTATGATTTACTGCAAAATAACATACCTTCGAGCACATCAAGTGGGCAAATAAACGTATAAAACCATATAAGTTAGATGTATAAATACATCTCATCAGAAGGTGATGCTCAGAGAGGCATGGATTTCATCACCACCATGAAGAGAACAGACAAGAAAAGCCTCAAGGAAGTTCGGGTACGCGTCATAGCCGAATTGGCTTACGCCTGGGGCAATGCGCACTACTTGGGGTACCTCGATGTAGTAGTGCCTAGGCCTAGATGCTGCCAGGAACATGCTGACCTCAATCGCGGCTTCAGGTACCGTCGCTACACGAGGGTTGATCCAGCGAACATCGAATGTGATGCATGCACTTGCGAGCAGGAAGTGCTTCACGTCCTTCTAACCCCTCCGCCACTTGAAATGTTGTAGTTTCTTTCTTATTTTATTCTGTTGTTTTTTATGTAAAATTTGTTAGGATTGTAATAAGTTTATGTCTGCCATTTTTGCACATTAATTTAATTATTGAATAGCTTTTCTTGTTTTGATACCTTGTCCCTTACATTTTACTTTTTCATCGTAACGATTATTTTTTCAGCAAAATCGCTCGCTAAATCACTAGCTTCATCGTAAATGTTACTTTGCAAAATCATTTACTGTTGCTATTGTGCGTGTTCCTAGTGATATCGTCAGTGTCACGTTTATTAGTAGAATCAACACAAGTGAACTCGTCACATACTCGCTTATATGTTACGTGGTCCTAACGATATCGCAACATGTCGTATTCAGTCAACAGAGCCTAGCTGGCGATTCTCTAGCGATCAACGAGATACGGGCTTTTGGTAGTATATTGGGCTGTAGTAGTAGTGATAGTATAAGTATTGGGCTTTGTCTGACCTGTGACATCAGTAAAAACCTTTGAAATTCCATCAGTAATTAATCTATTTTGGGGGTTTGCATGGGGTGTCCATGGAAAGGTGAAAATGCCTTTACATTTTCCTTCTATTAATACCATAATGACTGATATTTGTCTAGGAACTCTGACATATTTTTGAATAATGGAGCACCTCAACCCTTTAAATATCAACCCCTTCTCCATTTAGAACCTCATTAGACCCTTCATTCCCACATTCCCTTCTGCCTTCTCATATTCCTTGCCTTCTGCTTCCCATGGATATGTCTCAATTCAACGCCCTCCCAGATGACATGATAAATCTGGTAATGATTCGTGTTATGTTCGACTGGGTTCTTCGTCGCTACGTGAGCGGAAGAGCGACCGAGTGGGCTCGATAGTGGCTCACCGAAGCTTCTGCAGTAGGTCACACACCGTCGACCTATGTGTTGGCTATTTTTGCAATCTGCGAAGGTGACATTCAAAGAGGCATGAATGTGATCACAACCATGAAGACAACCGACAAACAGGGCCACCGTCTAGCTCGGGCACGCGTCAAAAGAGGTCTGAGATACGCTTGGGTTTGGACACACTACCTCAGGTACTTCTCAGAAGCAGCAGTTAGGCCTAGGCCGATCTGCTGCAATCCGCATGCTGGCCTCAATAAGTTTGTGAGGTACGATCCCTGGGCACCCCTTGATCCGGCGGACATCACCTGTGATGCATGCACTTGCGATCAGGAACTGCTTCATGTCCTCGGTGAACGAACGATCTACTAGTATTAGTTGTTTGTTCTTCATTATGTATTTTTGTATCACCAGTTTGTTTCGATTCTAATGAACTTGTGTTTTCTATTTTGGCACATTTAATTACTGAATAGCTTTTCTTGTTTTGATATCTTGTCCCTTACATTTTATTTTTTCATCCTAAGAGCCCATATCGTATCAGCAAAATCATTTACTTTTTGTATAGTACGTGGTAATAGCGATCTCGTCACTGTCACGTTTCATGATGATTTATTAGTAACAGAACACCAAGCGAAATCGCAACTAACTAGCGCCTGTTACGTGGTCCTAACGATATCACAACATGCCGTATTCAGTCAACAGAGCCTAGCTAGAGAATCTGTAGCGATATCGCAGCGTACTTTCTCTACCCTTGCGAATTCGTAACAACAAAGATTGACACATAGAACAACAAAACTTATGACTGGCATAGTAGCGACCTCGCTAGGTTAATATGAATAAAATTAGTTGCGAGTTCGCTAGTAGTACTGCTGAGAATTAATTTAATATGAATTTAATTAGTTACGATATCGCTAGTATTACTGCTGAGAATTAAACCCTAGTAGCATGTTACACGGCGTCGTTTACTTTTGTGCGTAGAAACTTACGACATCGCAACCAACTTGAATATAAGCTGTCTTGGTAGCTACGATATCGCAAGACATTAACCTATAAATATCAAATTTGGGGATCTTCTGATGTCAAACACCGATCAAACGTCTCAGAGCTTAGAAAAAAAAACCAACCAAAATATCACATACCCATCCGACAAGAGTAATGGCAAGGACGAAGAATTTGGCACCCAATCCGTTTATGCAGGGTGCCCGACGTGATGAAGGTCAGGCTTCGGGATCTCAGCCACGGGCGACGGCGGGAACAAGTTCAACCAAATACGATAAGCAAAAATTTGTCAGTTTGGATGCATCCCAGGCCTATTCTAATTTCATGGAGCATAGTCAATTGCTAGATTGTTATGTTGTTGATTGTAATCAGATAGAAGAACTAGGTTTGGGGAATGTGTTAAAGATATTTCAATTTCATGAGTTGGGTGACTTGTTAGGTTTGAATTATCCGGCACATAAGGATGAGACGTGCCAATTCTATTCTAATTTTCACCAGTTGATTGAGGAACAAATGGAGACGGGTAGGTGGTTCACCAGGGTTAATAAGAAGGACTACGAGATTGGGGAGGAGTTTTTTAACAAGGCATTGAACGTGTCCTATGCTGTTAACGAGGACTATAGCAACCAACCCCCTCCGGGGTTTTACATTAGAGAACAATGGCCTGAGTGTGGGGTTTTGGATCGAGCCCAAGTTGTAGAGTATGCTAAGAAGTACTTTGATAGAGATGCTGGCGATTTAGGGGTGCCTAGATCTTATAAGTTGGATAAACTCAGTGGTGAGGAGAGGAATGTTTATGAGATGGTCGCTAGGAGTGTCGTGCCTAAGGGTGGTTGGATCACCGAGATGAACTATACTACTGTGAGCATATTTTACTGCGTCATGGAGGAGATACAGTTGAACCCGGGCTATGTCATTTTCGAGCACATGAGACAAAGTGTGGTCGAAAATAATAGGACAGTCAAGAAGCTCCCTTACGGTAATTTCATAACCATGTTTCTTACCTCACTGCATCCCAAGATAAAATTATCTCCAATAGCCCAGGAGTGTTGCTTCTATACGATGTCATATTTTGAGAGGAAAGGTAAGTTTGAGTTGATTGATGGTGTGTGGCAGAAAGTAGCGGATGGACCCAAGAAACCGCTACAGTTTAATCCTGAAGAAGTCAGAGAGAACGTCGAAGGTTAGCCACACTAAACCCCTACAGTTTAATTTCTGTTTTATACAATTTATTTGCTATACTCACCCTTTTTTTGTTTCACTTACATGAACCCTCAGAGGCATACTACAAGGGTGTAGAAGACACGGTCGACCTTTTCAGGGATAAGATGGCCAAAATCAATCACGCAAACTGGTTAACGGAGAATGTGATACGTGGCATTGAAAGGGCTAGTGCGAGGAAAAAAGCGAAGGGGGACCCACCAGCACCATCACAGACACCACCTCCTAGCAATGATGATTAGATTTGCATTCGTTCATGTTGGCTAGTACTTGTACTCAAATCCAAACAATTTCAATTTCAATTTGTTTTTGTCAGTTTCTCTAACAACATTGCAAACAATATTTGAATTTGAATGTCATCTATTTTATTATGTATATTTGATTATTTAAACTTCCATTATTTATTTAGTGTGGCTAAATTTTCAAAATATAACACCACTTTACTAAAGAGTTAAAATTAAATTTTTGGTATGTGGCTTTATACTAGCGAGCTCACCAGTATCAAGTTACTCACCTGGCGAGCTACTACCGAGTTCGCTAGTATCAAGTTAATCAAATTTATACAAATTTATACACATCAAGCGAGATCGTAACCTGTCAGACTCAAGAGACAGAAGCTCATCTGCGATTTTCAGCCTTTTGTTGCGAAAACATAACCGGTTCGCCAATGTTACGAACTCGCTACGTAACAAGTTAATATGCATTGGTTTCTAGCGTGTTTAGTTACTGTATCGCCACGTCTATAGCAATGTACAAATGTTTTATAATTAGAAGATTTAATGTACTAAAATTAATTAAATCAAAATTTAACTACATGAACCATGAAATACAGCATAATATTCAAAAACAATGGTTATCAAATAGCTACTTTTGTTTTTTACTCTTTTTAGTCTTCTTCTTCTTTGGTTGCCTCCCCTTCCTCTTTGTAGTTTTCCCCGCAGGATTAATCCACATGCCTTCCTCATGATCCATTCTGCACACCGACGCACAAACAATGTCATCATCCTCCTCCAGAGTTTCGTACACCGAGGGCGGAATGGTGTCGGTAGAAACAGTGGAGTCATCGTCGAACAAGCCGTCACCATAGATGAATGTTTTATTACCATTAACAACGATCTCCCATCGAGCATCAGTTGGATCTTCCACATAGAATACCTGATGAGCTTGAGCCGCCATGATGAATGGATCATCCCTAGACCCGAGAATTCCTCTATTAACTAGAGTCATGCCTAAATCCTCTGTGCGCACCCCTTCACCTTGATCTACCCATTCACATTTAAACAATGCGATTCGGACATGAACAAAGTCCATTTCCCATATATCAGTAATGGTACCAAAAAAACCATTATCACCCTCTCCAGGTACTGATACGCCACTATTTTGGGTTGCAGATCTATCATCACTCCACTTAGTACCAAACGTGTATCCATTGATGTCATACCCGCTAAACGACGTAACTGTGCCTAGGGGTCTCTTGGCAACCCATTTTACAATGTCGGGGTGTTCACCGCCATTCTGCACATGTATTTTGAGCCAACTAGTAAAGTCTATGCAATGAGCTTCTAGAACTCTAGGTTCCGACCAGCTCGGGTGTGCTGACCTAATATCATTAAGGTGAACATCAACATAAGGACTCACTGAATGATGGTTGCGCAGAATGTACAGATGGGCTGTAGATATTTCATCGGAAGAAGGGCTAAATTTAAACTTATGGCGTAGTCCGACACCATCCAATCTACCATCGTGTCTGGAGACTGGCAGTCCTATAGTAGGTACAATCTGTAAATAGTTGGTACAGAATTCTATTACCCCTTCCGCGACATATCGCTGCACTATACTGGCATCTGGTCGATAACGATTCTTAACAAAATGCTTGAAAATGCTCATGTACCTCTCAAATGGGTACATCCATCTCAAGTACACCGGTCCACACAGCTTCACCTCCCGCACCAAATGAACTATCAAATGAATCATTATGTCAAAAAATGAAGGGGGAAAATACATCTCTAGCCTGCACAGTACTTCAACTACCATATCCTGCAATTCATCCAACTTACGACGGCTTACTCTCTTGCGGCATATTTGTTTAAAAAAATAACAAAGCCTTGCAACTGGGTCTCCAACGTGAGAAGGCAAGCAACCTCTCAGAGCAATGACATTCAAATCCTGCATCAGGTTGTGGCAATTATGCGACTTCATTCCCACTAATTTCAACTCGGCGGTAGATACACAACTACTAATGTTCGAACCATATTTAGAAGGCACCTTTACTGATTTTAGAGTTCTACAAAAACTCTCCTTCTCCTCAGATGACAAGGAATAACAAGCAGGTGGTAAGTATGTCGTACCTGCTTCTTCTTGCACGGGAGCAAGTGACGTCCTTATGCCAAGATTGACTAAATCCTTTCTACTTTGCAATCCATCCTTACTCTTGCCCGGTGTATTCAAGAGTGTCCCAACCAAAGCTTCACATACATTCTTTTCTATATGCATGACATCTAGACAGTGGTGCACATCCAAGTGCTCCCAATAACCGAATTTGAAAAATATCGAACATTTCTTCCAAATCGTAGTTTGAGTGCTTTTCTTTTTTCCCTTTCCCAGCACGTTCTCCATGCCCGATACTTTTGCAAATATTTCAGAACCTGATAATGGGACAAGGGCAACACCATGCTCTTCCTGACCGTTAAACCACTTCTTAGCACTCTTCCACGGATGACTGCTAGGCAGGAATAGTCTATGACCTAGATGCACAGGCTTACCACCGTGCTTTAATTGACAGTGGCTGGTATTGCTCTCACATACTGGACATGCAAAATGACCTTTCACAGAACACCCTCCAAGGTTACCCAGCGCAGGGAAATCATCGATACTCCACATCAGCATGGCTTTAAGTTTGAATTTCGCGTCCCCTCGACTTCCATCAGGAATATGAATCCCATGCTTAAATAAGGATTCCAACTGCTCAACAAGAGGCTCTAGATATACATCAATGTTATTACCAGGTTGCCTAGGCCCCGAGATCATAGTGTTCAAAAGCACATAATTTCGTTTCATCATCAACCATGAAGGTAGATTATAAATAACAAGCATCACTGGCCATGAACTGTGGGTGCTGGACATGTTCCCGAAAGGGTTCATTCCGTCAGTAGATAGTCCTAAGCGCACGTGTCTAGGTTCGTCAGCAAATTCTGGGTACATAGCATCCATCTTCTTCCACTGATCACCATCAGAAGCGTGAGATATAATATCATCATCTTCCTCTCTAACCCTATCGGCATGCTATGTTAACAATTTTGCATCAACTGGATTGGCATACAAACGCGTCAATCTCGATTTCAAGGGCATTTACCACATCACCTTAGCAGGACCTTGCTTTGTCGATGTTGTCACTGTTTCTCCACATACCTCGACCTTTCCCTCCTTCTTTTTCTATCTAGACTCACCGCATACCTTGCAATCATCCCTCAAGGAATCAACAATCCCCCTATACAACATACAATCATTCGGGCATGCGTGAATCTTAGTAAACTCCATGCCCATAGGACACAATATCTTCCGCGCGGCATAAACCCTGTCAGGACATAAGTTGTCTAGAGGAAGTAACTCTTTAACCAACTCTAGCAATTTCGTCATTCCTTTATCAGAAATACCATCCCTTGCCTTTAGGTTCATTAACAACAATGTTTCTCCCAGTCTAGAATGCCTAGCCCCAACATATAAGCTTGTCTTTTTATCGTCATATATACATTGCCTCCAGCATACTTTTCTTCCCAACAAACTCCATAACAACATCGTCGCACATGTCTGAAAGCTGTTCATTATACTGCAGGATTTCCTCGGCGCTTCCCTCCTCCATCTCCACCTGGTCACTTCCATAATGGCCTTCCCCATGCCAAACCCATTCTGTGTAGGATTTGTCAAAACCTTTACAAATTAAATGTTCACGCACGACAGCAATATCTTCAAATATGGCGTTGTTTCTACACTTGTTGCATGGACATCTAACCCCTCCTATGTTGTTCTGTCTACAATGTCGCAACCCAACATCTAAGAAATGTTCAACCAAATCTAAGTACTCCTTCGATAATCGAGCATTCTCCTTCATTATTCTTTCGCGGTCCATAATTCACAAATCAGACAAACAGCTACACAATACTACTAACCCACTGACTTTAGATGATCAACACATAAACTACACACTGCATTAACAAAACAACCAAGATAAACCAAAATGCAACCAAAAATTATGCATAAAATCAACCAAAATCAAGAGACAAGCCAGTACATTACGTAAGTTAAACCTTACCTACACTAACACGGGAACAATGAGACCTCCGAGAACACTTCAACTGATCACCCTTCAATACCCACCTGTTTAGACCCTTTTAAAGTTTTTGTTTTTGGAGTTAGAACGACCAGTTCAGCTTAAATCTGTGACCCATACAGACTCTCTTGCAAAGTCGCTAATACGTCGCTAACACCTTTGAATAGCCAGCGAACTCGTAACATTTCAATCACCCTCACATGCACTGTACATTGAACAATGACAAATTTGACGTGCATAGAAGCGATACTGTAACATCAAACATAATATACTAGCGTCCCAGTTACGACATCTCCCATATCCTCGCCTGCTAAAATTAGGGTTTAGCAAAGCTTACGATATCGCAACGCATAAACCTACGACTAACGAGATAACCTACGAAATATGGACACGTTTATTATACTACAACGGTTACGAGATCGCAACAACCAATTCAATTTAAGGCGGATACATTTTTTCCGCCTTGGTCAAGTATTTTTTAACGTCAAAACCCATTTCCTCCTTTAACTGCTTCTTTCCGTCTTGAATGTAACTTTTTTTTGCTAGCTTGACATTGTAGCGAGCTCGCTACTTTCAATCAAGGCGTAAAAAAACGCGCCAGGCTTAAACGCCTTAAATATGTGTCTTGCATCTACCCCTTTGTAGTAGTGACTCTGATCCCAAAAAAACCAAGCCCAGCCACATTTGCATATTTTAGACCCATAAGCTTGTCCAATTTCCTCAACAAAGTCTTTTCTAAGTTGATAGCAGACAGATTGTTACCAGTTATGCCCAAACTAGTTTCACCTGAGCAATCAGCCTTTTTTAAGAGGAGAGATATATCTGACAATGTTATTCAAATGCATGAGATGGCTAGACTGCTTGGTAGCAAAAACAGGAACCAAAATCTAATTGTTAAACTAGATATGCAAAAGGCATTTGATAGAGTGTCATGGAGTTTTCTAAAATCTATTTTACTTCACTCTGGTTTCCATGGAACTCTGGTTAAGATCATAGTTCAGAATATAAGTGCAGCTTGGTTTTCTGTACTAATTAATGGGACAACAGCTGGATTTTTCAATTCTTCAAGAGGGATCAAACAAAGTGATCCACTCTCTCCCTACCTTTATAACCTCATGTCTGAGGCTTTTTCAAGAGGTTTAAGGAAGTTAGTGGAGATTCAGTACTTGGAAGCTTTCAGTATGCCAAGAGGTGTAGCAAGCATCACACATCTCATGTATGCAAATGACACTGCTAAATTTACCACATCTAGCAAGAACAATCTCAGAAGGTTGAAAGCCTTTCAGGAGGCATATGAGCTCACATCAGGACAAAAGGTCAATTACACCAAATCTGACTTTTTCAGTTCTTCATGCACAAGCCCTACAAGAGTATCCATCATCAAGAGAATTCTTGGCATGGTGCAAGGGGAGATGCCTTTCAAATATTTAGGGGTTCCCATTTTTAGGGGCAGAAACAAGAGCATATACTATCAGCCAGTTCTGGAGAGAATGGAGAAGATCACTCAGAACTGGAAAAATCAATGGCTTTCAAATGCAGGAAAGATTTTCCTCATAAAGCATGTTCTGTTGGCTATCCCAACACATATTCTGGCCATCCTAAAACCCCCTAAGGAGGTGATAAGGAAAATGGAGAAAATTGCAGCTAGGTTTTTTTGGGTGAGACCCATACAGGCCAGAGGAAAATATGGAGGAAGTGGTCTAGATTAGCCATTCTAGGTTTTAGGGATTTAACTGCATTTATTGACTCCTTTTCTTGTAAACTGTGGTGGAAATTGCAGGTAAACACAACTATATGGACAAAGTTCATGTGGTCCCTCCCAGTAACATACAGATCATCCCAGACATGGAAGAGGATTTGCAATATCACCAAGATATGCAATGAGAATTCCTTTGTATGCTTTGGAAAAAGAGATATACCTTTCTGTGATGCAAACTGGACAGGGAGTGGTGCTCTCATATATTAATGGCCTGAACATATTTCAGTACCTTTTCCAGACATATCTTTGTCCACTTTTATAGCTAACAAAGATCTGTATATGACACACATTGAGCCTCATTTGGCTACAAGTACCATTGTTGTCTTGCAGAAATCAACACTGGAACAAAACCATGATGAAAAATTGATCTGGAGGCCATCAACAAATGGGAACTTCACAGTTCAATCAGCTTATTAGTGCCTTGGGAACAGGGGACAAAAAGCCCATATTTTATCTGAGATATGGCTCAATCCAATACCAAGTAAGATATATGTACTGGTCTGGAGAATTAGGAACAGATTATTGCCTTTTGATGATATCCTGCTTACATGTGGTTTTAACCTTGCATCAAAATTCCCATTTTGTTGTCATGAGGATAGTCTGGAACATTTCTTCAATGCCTGCACACTAAATTTAGCTGTTTGGAAAGATATACACAAAATTGTTGCTATCAGAACACCACATTTCAGAAACATAAAATCCAGAATGGTATTTTACTTGTCAGGTAATGGCTATTCTAAAATCCACACTAAAGTTATTAGAGCTACTGTCATGGTTGCTTTCTGGACTTTATGAAGGATAAGAAATAAACTATTATATGACAACAAAAATACCAAAAATATCACAGTGGTGTATGAGATTATCAAGCATACTTTTTGCATCTTTTTGCATCTTTACTGCTTTCCCCTTAAGTGGTAATGTGGAGAGGAACATTTTCTTAATGGACAATGGGCTGATTCCCTATATCAAGAGGAGGAGACCTAGACCAATCAAACTTGTTTAGTGGAACCCTCTAGATGGATTCAAGATAAATGTAGATGCCTCTTTCCAAGCAAATGGCAACACAGGTATTGGTATTGTCATTAGAGACACTCTAGGTTTTGCATCTAGATTGGAAATGAGATATATAACATGTGCATCACCACTTCAGGCTGAAGTTATAGCCATTCATATGGGAATGCAGTTAGGTCTACAACTGAAGTTTAATAGCCTCTGTGTTGAATTTGACTGCCTTTTAGCTGTCAGAGGAACATTAGATCCAAATTAGATTGATTGGAAACTGTACTCTATTTGTCATGACATCAGTCTCCATATTTTTAAGTACTCAGTTCTCCATACTTTGAGGGAAGGCAATATGGTGGCTGATTTCTTAGCTAATCTGAGCTCAAACACTCAGTCATACTATACCTCCAACACATCCCTGCAAAACTGAAAGGCATGCTTCTTCTTGACAGACTTGAAATACCAAGTCTCGGATTTCTTGGTGAACAGATAATTGCTACTCTATTTTCTTTTTCAGGTGTAGGGGAGCAAACAACTTGGAGGACCTGACTTCAGCAAGGACACTTAAACTTCTGCCAGTAGAACAAGATGAATCAAGGTCACAGGAGCCTGGATACACTCAAAGGAGGCTGAGCAATCTTAACTCAAAATCACTGTCTTTTTGTAAATAGAGCATAATTATGGATAATACTCTCTATCAGAAAATGGGGTGGCAAACTTGTGCTTCACTCTTTGTTGAACTGATACTAAACTGCTCCCCCATTCTCTCTGACACAGAGTATTCTATGCTACCATAATATATGCTCACCTAGAATAGGCAATCACTCTAGATTAGCCATTCTTTATTCTTTTGTGAAGTCATTGGCTTCAGAAGCCCTGCTGCTCTTCTTGTAAAAACTATGGCAAGTTATGCCCAAAGCTGCTTTTTGGCTTTTCAAAGGTTTGGGGTGCCAATAAAACCCCCACCTATGGTGGTTTTAATTTTTTTTTAAAAAAAGAGATTTGGTAGTACTCTGACAAAATTGAGTTAAATTTACTATTATTAAAATATAGTATGAAGGATAATTTAATAATTTTAATAGAAAATGGGACAGGTACTTTCATGGATCAGGATCTATACTAAAAATTTATGTTGATTTATCATAAAACTTGCTAAACGCTAATTTCAAACTAATTTTATACGGCAACATAAAAAATGCAGTTTTAATAAAATACCAAAGCCTGAAAACCTTAGTGCCAAGGTGCATTTGGTTGGGCAAGATTTTGTAAAATTTGGACTTTCTAAAAGTCCAATTTTGTAAGTTTTTGTTTAGTTCACTGTTTTTGGAAAGTTCAGGTTTTGCCTTACAAAATCCAGGTTTTACATTACAAAGTCCAATTTTTGCAAAAGGCAACGTGCAAACAAGGTTTTTGTTGTAAACTTCCGAAATTCATTCCAACAAAACAAGGTTTTTGTTTCAGACTTGTAAAATCTCAAACCAACCAAACAAGGTTTTAGAAAATCTAGACTTACAAAATCTCAGACTCTCGAAATCCCAAATCAAAGTTTAGATTCTCAAAATCTTCTCCAACCAAACACATTAGGGCCTGTGTGATACACTGAGTTTTGGGTTTCATCTCAAACTTGATTTGGGATGTGGTTTTGCAAAAGGTGGTTTGAGGCAAAGGGAAAATTTCTATTAAGGGCGTGTGAAGATTCTAAATGATCAGAAAGGGCGTAACTATTTAAATATTTATTATGAAGGGCATTCTGAGAGAAACAATTAGATAAGGCAGCCTTATGGTAAGGCAAAGGGACCTCATATGGTTCATACAAAAGTTTTGGGGTCAAATCATAATTATTATATTTTAGTTATTTTCTAATCAATTAATTATATGAACTAAAAATCATCTCCTTCATCATCAAATCATTATCGTTCATCATCAAATCATAGACATTCATCACCAAATCATCAACGTTCATCATCAAATCATCGTTGTTCATCAAATTATCACCGTTAATCATCAAATCATCATCGTTCATCATCAAATCATCATCATTCACATCAAATCTTCGTTGTTCATCATCAAATGATCAAATCATCAGTCATTTATCATCAAATCATTGTCCTCATCATCACTAATTATAAAATTATCATCAATAAAAAATCACCAATCATCAAAACAATGTAACTGACATGAATCATCAATCAAAACTCACTAATCATCAAAAATTAATAATCAATCATCAATATCAAATCATCAATCGATCATCAGATCCACGGTCATCATGAATCATGTCATAAACATCATCAATCATAAATATCAAATCATCAACTAAATTATACACATAATCAAATCGTCAAACCGTGAAACTGAATTCTCGTTGGTGAATATATTTGAGAATGACGAAAATGAGGTCTATTTAATGATCTGAGCCACGATTCAACGAAAATCTAGTTTCCCGATTTGACGGTTTGATTATGCGCATATTATAGTTGATGATTGATGATTTTTTATTGATCATTGAACGGATTGATGACGAGTATGAGTAATGTTGCTGTCCGAGCTATGTTTCTATGAGAATCTAGTTTCCCGATTTGACAATTTTCGATCATTTGTGTATTTTAGTTGATGATTTTATGTTTATGATTGATGATTATTTTTCGATGATAGAAAGGAGTTGACGATCGGATTGACGACGAGTATGAGTAATTTCGGTGAATGAGTATATATATATATATATATATATATATATATATATATATATACGAGGATGACGAAAACGAGGTCTATTTTATGATCCGAGCCACGATTCTACGAGAATCTAGTTTCCCAATTTGACGGTTTGATTATGTGTATATTTTAGTTGATGATTTGATGTTTATGATTGATGAGTATTTATTGATGATTTTACATGAATCTAGTTTCCCGATTTGACAATTTTCGATCATTTGTGTATTTTAGTTGATGATTTTATATTTATGATTGATGATTATTTTTCGATGATAGAATTGAGTTGACGATCGGATTGACGACGAGGATGAGTAATGTTGGTGACCGAGTATATATATATATGTATATATATATACGAGGATGACGAAAACGAGGTCTATATTATGATCCGAGCCACGATTCTATGAGAATCTAGCTTCCCGATTTGACGGTTTGATTATGTGTATATTTTAGTTGATGATTTGATGTTTATGATTGATGATTATTTATTAATGATTCTACGAGAATCTAGTTTCCCGATTTTACAATTTTCGATCATTTGTGTATTTTAGTTGATGATTTTATATTTATGATTGATGATTATTTTTCGATGATAGAAAGGAGTTGACGATCAGATTGATGATTGATAATAAACAACGATGATTTGACGATAAACGACGAACATTTGACGATGAACGACAAACTTTCGATGATTTGATGATGGACAACGATGATTTGATGATGAACAATAATAATTTAATGATAAACAATAATAGTTTGATGATTGATGATTGATGATGGTAATGGTTAATAGGGAGATTAAATGTGGAATATATTCTTATTTCAAAATTGTCCCTGAGTTTTATTAATATTTACTGTAGGGGCACCAAAAAATTAATATTTATATTCCAGCCCCAAAAGTATTTTGCCCCTTAACCTTATACCCCTTGCCTTACCATAAGGCTGCCTTACCAGAGAGTATCTCTTAATGAAAATGAAAATACTATATAGTTAATAAAATATACCTATTTTATTTTTAATTAGTATTGGAAGTGACGGACACTATATAGTGACGGAGTTTATATGCAAAGAAGTTTGGGATGAGAGTTTTTCTGCAATTTAGGCAAATTGCATTTACGCGCGGGGGTTTTTCTGCAATTTATGCAAATTGCATTCAGCATGCTTGAATTTCACACTTGAATGCTTGTTTTTTAGACCAAACAGATTGTTTTTTAGAACATACTTGCATTTCACACTTAACAGGTTGTTTTTTAGAGAATGCTTGCATTTCACAGTTAACAGGTTGCTTTTAAGAGTTCATGTATTTTGAAGTAAAAAAGATGGTTTTATAGAGCATGCTTGAATTTCACCCTTAAATGCTTGATTTTTAGACCAAACAGGTTGTTTTTTAGAACATGCTTGTATTTCACGCTTAACGGTCGTTTTTTAGAATAAAATGCTTGTTTTTTAGACTGTGTGGATATGTTTGCTAACGTTTATTTTTAGACTAAAATGCTTGTTTTTTAGAATGAGTGAACAGTGCGCGTGTGAACATTGAATAGTGCATTTTTGTCAAAATTGCAAATAAGGACCTCCTTCCTTCCATATTCCAATATAGTCCTTCGTCACTATATAGTGACCGTCACTATATAGTGACCGTCACTCAAGAGACCAACTCTTTTATTTTATGCTCTTTAACAAGGAAAATAGTAAAATATTTTTTAGGTAAAAATATAATTTGTTGAAATTCACTTAGATCTATTCTGACATATTTTATTTTTAAAACATTAACTTTCACACAAATTCAGTCCAGTTTAACAACTAAAACGTTTAAGAAACTGATTTGTTTTTAATTTAAAGAAAGAGAATTATTCATGACTCCTCCCAACCGAAATAATCAACAAGATACATCGTGAATTATCAATACTCCTACTAGGAGACAATTTGTAAGATTAAGGAAAATTTAATTCTATAGAAATACAGTACATTCCCTGTATCAAATAAACAAGCAGAGCCTTAACCTAAATAATGAGTCTATATCTGACAAATATTGTACTCTAACACTCTAATTTTGCAATCACTCACCGGGTCATCTCATTAACGTTATTTGCATCTTCCCTCCAAGGCAGTAAGAGGTTACCAGCTCACTTTCACAGCATCAAAGCATTATAAAAGTTTAATCTAACAGTCACAAGTTGTCTAGACAATAATTAGTCTGTGAGTACTTCCCAATCCATCTCATTAAACGTTATTTGCATCTCCCCTCAGAGACAGTAAGAGATGTATCGGGTTGTTTTCACATATTAACTATGCCTAGACAGCCTGTTCGGTCTACAAATATGATGTACGAACCCGCCAAGAGTAAGTAACCAACATACTCTGACTCGGATTTCTCCTTGCGCACAAACACGGACCATTACAGAATCGCCAGAAGTAAGTATTTAAACTACTCTGACTCGAATTTCTCCTTTGCCGTATACCGCTAAGAATCAGATTTGAAGCTAATCACAGTTTAACCTATTCATAGGAAAACTAATGATAGCAGATAAAAACTTTAGAACAATATTAAATCAAACCCCAAATAAGCGCGTACCCATTATTTAGCCAAATATTGATGGATTTAGAGCAAAATGGACCTTGCTAACCCAACTCAATACTGCAGCTTTGATGTGTAGAACGTCACAGGCCACTCAACACTATTCTAGAATCTTAACCAATCCAATTTCAAAACATTTCCTTACAATCGCGAAAAATATACAATTAAGCCGTTGCAATTGCAAATCTGTTGCCCCTCTTGCCTCTCAGCTCCGATTCAAACCCGTGATTTCGGGCCAACAACTTTCTCTTTCCGCCTATATCCACAAGCCCCAACTATATTCCTATACATGTTCATCCAATTCCATAGTTGCAGCAACTGCAC
Organism: Sherardia arvensis; assembly: GCA_948330725.1. NCBI lineage: Eukaryota > Viridiplantae > Streptophyta > Magnoliopsida > Gentianales > Rubiaceae > Sherardia > Sherardia arvensis. The sequence goes on along the minus strand of OX415237.1, from coordinate 20,298,309 downwards.
TGTTTCCTGTTTCATACTAACCCATAAATATCAGCTACAGTTTCAAATTTTCACAGTTTGGTCCTTTCGTCCTATCAAGTAGCCTATTAATAGTAAAAACAGTCAAAAGGTCAAATTTGTGTCTAAAAAAGTGATTATTCCAAACCATTCAACAAAAAATTTGGCCAATAAATAAAAAAACGAGGGAATACATGTATACAAAATCTAGGGTGACACCATCTCAACATAAATTAATGGTGGGATCAACTAGTCTCATATGTTTATGTGATAATTTGCGTGTTTGTAATGTTTATTGGTTGTTCCACTAGTGGAATCAGGGACGGAACACGACTGTTCCGTCCCAGTTGGACGGCGGTTTTGACCGCCGCCCTTGGTGGCGCCGTCCAATTGGCGCCACCGTTACTCGGCGGTTGAAACCGCCGAGTAAGGTTTACGAGTTCGGAAACCTACCCGCATTTCCGGACTCGTAAACACCTGCTGCTAGCAGGAGGCTACACCGGCCATTACGGGCCGGACGGTAAGCCGGAGGTTCATTTTTGCGCTCCCGGATGATAAGCCGGGAAATATTCCGGCGCCGGCAGTAATCCGGCCACCGTGAAACGGTGGCGGAAAATAGGTAGTTCCGGCTACAATTACGAAACCGGAAAGCCAAGCCGGATGAGTTATTTACTTAACCGGACGCCTACCAGGGAAACCTTCGGGAAAAAGGGTGAAAAGAAGGTAATTTCGTCCGGCTAGAATTACGACACCCGAAACCTAGCCGGAAGAAGTTAGAACTGTCCGGCCAGCATTCAAATATCAGAAAAATGTCCCGGATTATTATTAAAAATCTGAATTTTATTTATTTCGGCTTTTGAATACAAAATAGAAAGTATTTAAATGGCGCTAGTGAAGAATTATATGTTTCAAATGGTTTGTGATGTATTAAAAATGAATGTATAATGTAATACATCACTTGAATGCGCTAAATACAACAACAATTGCCAATAACACATAATGTGTCAATTTATAGCTAGAGCGGATTCATGCGAAGTTACGACAAATGATGCAACACTACTCCTCGGTCGATTCAGTTCTTCAGGTGAGTAGGGGCTTGTATCATCTTCGAAAATCTGTGCATTAGCAGACACAATTCAATATATGACGCAAACAAATGAATATGTGTAAGGTAGATGCCCTTATAGATTTGAAACTTACGGGCTCAAGGTCGTTGTCGAATTCGTTAAGTTCCGCTGCCAACTTGAGCTCATACAACATAACATAGAAACCGCATTCCCAGTCGCTACATTGTCTCTTGTACTTTAACACAAAAGGTAGATCACATTGTTAAATACAATCGATCGATGTCGATAAAACTAGTGTGATTACTGAGGGAGAAACGTGTAGAGTACCTTGATCTCAGTCATTCCAAACTCCCTCCTAGAGGTATTGACATGATTCAAAACTTGTCTAAGGAGGTGTTCGAAAGACGGGATTGGCGGACGATGGAGAGGATCTATCCAATAAACTTCTTTGGTTTTTTTGTGGATCAAAACCAATCTCCAATGTTTACTAACAAAAAATGCATATCCGTTCATCAATAATGACAATATAAAAGCTAACATGAGATAATAATGTATAGAATTAGTTAATATGAAATTCTTACCCGGAAATGAGTGGTGCTAGGAAGAATAATTTGTCCTCCACACCGAGAGCCGCTTTCATGTAACTTAAACGCTCTGCATCAGTATGACCTAATTCTTGGATTCGCTCAGGCATAGGAAGCCTATCCATGGCTTCAACCGTTTTTGAACTAGTTGATATAATGAACTTAAGGAAAAAAAATGAATGGTTAAAATAACGGGGAGAACGGCGGTTTAAAACACATAACTTAATATAGTCTCGACATTAAAATGACTTACAGTTGGAATAAGGACATTAGGGGCTCGGTTGCCTTGTCACCCTTCCATAGATCCTCAAAATCACACCAACACATTACAATTTGCCTTCCAATACCACCAAATACTTCCGTTGGAGCCGGGAATTCGTAGTATCCAAATTTGCAATGTTTAGACAACTTGTCATACAACACCTTCATAGCCGGTGTCATAGATTTAACTACAACATCTTTTGGGGCGGTCAAAGGTTTGGGAATTTGTTTTGAAATTTTTGGATCAACCTTGCGTGCAACGCCCATAATTGGGTTGTATAGGCTAGCGGGTTGAGTCTCTCCTAAACTATCGACAATAATTAGCCTACGAGGCCAAAGTAAATACATACCTTCCGCCGGTCCAACAACCTTACAAGGGCCTCTGGGTATGGGAACTCGAGCGGTTAAAACCAAAGCTTTTTTCAAGCAAACCTCCCCCAAACCTATTGCAATTTTATCGTCGCCATGCATCTTCGCCGACTCATTGAAAATTCCATTTGCAACATGCATAGTGGGCTTCCTCACTCCACCATCGATATATAATTTGCATGGATATGTGACATCGACCTTGACCTAATTAAAATAGTGGATTCTATTTTTAAAGTATCGTCATAAACATGCTAAGACTATTAAGAGAACGAATAGAGAATTTGAATAATAATGCGATCGAAAAGTGAGTTAGTGTGTTTACCTTTTTTGGTCGGCTTAAGTTATCATCACATATGTTTGGTTGTGGCAATGGTAGATTGCCTTGCACCTCACAAACATCGGGTGAGTGACGTGAACCACATGAAGGAGGCTCCCAATCATCACTTAGATCATTCAAATTTGGTGGGAGAATTGCGCCCGTTTGCTTGGCTATTATGTGGAGAGCTATGTCCCTTTTCTTCATATTCTTCAAGGCCTCATCAAGCTCCTTCTTGGTATCACCGAGCTCTATTTTTGTATCTCTAAGTTCCTCTTGGAACTTGTTGTACTTGGTATGTCTTGGTGGTTTAGAAGATTTCGGTTTGCCGATGAGATCTCTTTTCACCACATGTGATGCATATCCACGAACTCTACCGGGGTGTTCCTTCTGTTCCGTCGCCTTACAAAGGATGTCATCGTCTTGTGTGGGAACGAATTCTCCCGAAGCAATTTTCGCTTTGACATCATCCTATCATTTAATAGAAAAAAAATGTATGGTAGAAAGAAAAATAGATAGGAATAAGAATTGTAATAATATTAGCTCAAAATATTCAAAGAAACAACTTACAATATCTTTTATCAACTTCTTGTTTTCCTCGTGTGTGTATTCGCATTTGCTATCTTGTCGACCAATCAAGAAGCTAGTGAGTTTATCGAACTCCTTAGGATTAACCACCTCGGTGCTCTCCCGCGCTTCCTCTTCCGTCATCCCACTATCCATTTTCTCTTGCACCCCATCTTCTTGTTTTTTGTTTGCATGTTTCATTAGTCTTATAGTATAGCCCTCCCTACTCATTGTGTGAGGTGTCGTATTAGCTTTCGCATTGGTGCTATTCGTCAACCTCACACCCTAACACATAAATGAATTTAAGTTATGTGAACGAAGGAGTAATACTAGAATGGTAGGAATTAATCTTACTAGTCGGTCATTCTCCAAGGTGCGTGCTTTGAATATTGCCCAACTTTCTTGTAGAATATCGGTGTAGGCCAACCAAGGGTCCTCATCCTTAAAATCTCCATAAATGTAATGTTTAGACAACATTGCTCTATGATCCCGTGCCGCCTTACTCAAGCGATACATGGTTGTGTCAAAAAGTTTCTCCATATTTGGGGCAACAATTTTGAATGGTACCTACATAAGATTATAAGAAAAGTTGGATAAAATCTCATTCATGTGTACAAAAATGAAAATACCTTAAATGAAGGTAGAGACTTACCAAACACTCCTCCCATAATTTAGTCTTCTCCTTGTCGGGGACCTCGTGCCAAGATTCATACTTTATATCCACATGAGTTCGACCAATTTTTCCAACCCAACTCTTCAATAAATAATACTCTTCCGATATTGGTTCCCCACCATCGTTGAACGTCATGTCCGTCAAAATCCCCTTCTTCATCCTTTTTTGTAAGATAGCACAATATGTCCTAGGACGCCTCACCCCCTTTTTTTTAACACCTCCCGCGGTGCTAGGGGTTTTAGGGCTTTTGGGGATTCCTACCTTCTTCTTAGGTGGTGCAATAACTCCTCGACAAATAATAGTTTGCATATATTAAATAACCTCACTATCAAGAAAGAATAATTATATGCTAAATTAATGGTAAGTAGTCATTTTAATAATTGACCACATAAAACCCCTAGGGTTTAGGATCCTATTAGACTAATATAAATTGCCTATCACATGCTTCACCATTAATTCTTTGTAATTAAATTAGTGCATACATATATGACATACTTAACCCTAGATTTGTAGTAACATGACTAGTGACCATCAAGACTAATGAAGAATATAGCCCATAATCCCAATTGATTAATCAAGAATGTAGCCCATAAAAAAAAGCTAGTTTGTAGTAATAATTAAGCAAAGCCCATGAACAAATAAGACAAATTAGCCAATAAACAATATTGATTATGCAAATGAAGCAAAGTTCCAAGAAATACCTTTTCAAGTAGAACAAAAACCCCAATAGTATGGACAAAGAAGCTACTTTCTTGTTCTAGAACTCAAGAAATGGGGCCAATGTGAGTAATGGTGTTCTTGGTGGTTGGAGAAGAAGATTTTGTTGGTGGAAGAGAGTAAATGGGTGGGAGGAAAGTGAAATTTTCGTTTGTAATGGGATGAATGGGTAGAGGACTAGCTAAGAAAATAGTCAAGTGTTACTTATTCTGATTTTTTGTACTGTCCGGCTACGTTTCGGAAACCGTAAAGTTAGCCGGATAAGCCAACAAATAAATAACCTCACCCGGCTATGTTTCCAATTTCGTAAAACCTAACCGGACGTTTTAATTATAAAAGGGGCAAACGGGATTTTTTTCCCCAAATCTGCAAACCCTCCCCAACTTCATCCCCAATCCAGTCCGCCCCTCTACCCTAAGTGAATATATATTTTCCCTTTATTGTTTAGTTTCGCAGGTGAAAATGTGTTTGTTTTCGAAAGCTAATCATTTGTTTGTTTCGTAGGTGAGGAGGGCCAGTGGATGCGTAAGCTCTCGAAGATGTGGGAATGCTTCACCGGACAGGTCGACAAGGCTAAAGAAGAAGTAGCAATGCTCCGTGCCGAACAAAGGGCTTACATTGATCGGAAGGGACTTGATCTCCAACTTAGCCCGGAATTGAATGAGCCGGATTTTGGTCAACTGCCATCCTCAAGTGAAGAAGATGTGGCCGGGGGACCATCCAGCAGTAGGGCGACAACCTCACAACCTGGAGAGTAGGGCTTTGTTACTAGTTAATAATTTTCAAACAATGTACTTTTGAACATCGAATTTGTTATTTTCGTTTGTGAAACTAATCTATTCTAGTACCTTATTCTTGTGTATGTAAACTTGATCGATTTTAAAGATTTCAGTGCTTCAATCTATTGTCATTTATTTTGTACATGCAGAAATTTGGTACTCATGTATTTTGTTCAGATAAAGAAGCAAATATGATGGTGAAAATGTCTGTTTATGTGTAGTTCCGGCTAGATTTCCGATATCTGAAACACTATCCGGATGGATATAACTATTTTTCCGAACTCGGAAACCAAACCGGATGGATATTTTACTTATCCGGATGGCTATCAGGGAAACCTTCGGGAAAATTTAACATGAAATGTGAATTTTAATTAAATAGTTCCGGATAGTCTTTCCAAGTTCTGAAACATAATCCGGATAGTATGTTTACTTATCCGGATGGCTATCAGGGAAACCTTCGGGAAATTTGTTGCTAATTTGGGATTTTTAATTAATTACTTCCTGATAGACTTTCTGAGACCGGAAACCTACCCGGACCAGTTTAAAATCTCCATCCTGCTAGGTTTCCGAGTTCGGAAACGTGTTTATATATATGGCTGTTTGACTTTTTTAGATCAGAACTCCCAAACTTCCCCCAAATCCCCCAATTCAGAGTTTGGAAATCCCGTCTCCTACCCGGACGAAACGGAAAATCAGTTCCACCACAACCAATTCCCGATCAACCCATGGCACCGAGAAGCAAAACCGTGGCGAGGAAGCAGCCTCCAAACTGGTATGATTCTGACAAGTTTATCAGTCTCGATGCTTATAAGTATTATGGTATTCTTGTTAACAATGCAACAATACTAGACTCATATGTGTTGGATAGAGATCGGGTTGAGGCACTAGGTTTAGGCCCTATGGTTGAGAAGTTTGCTATTCAAACTTGTGATGCCCTGTTGTTCGATGTTAGTGATCACACCTATAAGGATGAGGTAATGCAATTTTATGCTAATTTTGATGAACCTAGTGATGGTAAGTACACTACCATGGTTAATGGGAAAAGGTTTGAGTTTGATTGTTGGATGATGAATGAGTTGTTGGGGAATCCTATCCAATCCGATGAGGACCTTTATCCCAACCTCGAGGATGGTCCACTTAATATCTTCTATGCTAATGCGTGGCCGGGAACGGAGATGATTAAACTCCCGTATTTGAATTATCTGAATTTAGGGAATCATTATTTTGGTCGGGACCTATATGATGAAAGTTCAGCCGATGGGTGCAAAATGGCGTTCTGCCCCATTGATGATCGCATTGTGTACGAGTGGGTGCATAGAAGTTTCATCCCCACAGGAGGAAATGTCGGCGAGCCTAATGTTACCACGGTTATGACATTTTACTATGTCGTGAAGGAGGTTCCTATCAATCCCGGGTATGCAATATGTAATGGATGAGAACTGGGTGGGCTAACGAGCGACATAAGAAAAACCTACCCTACGGGAGCCTAATCACTAAGTTGCTCTTGAAATTGGACCCTAATTTCCGATTTGAAGATGATCCCACCCCTTGCAAGCCATACGACTACCACTACTTTGAAAACCATAGGCCGAAATGGACTTTAGCCGATGGAAAATGGATTTTTGCGCCTCCGCAACAAAAGGCTAAGCGGGCTAGGGCATCAAGAAGTAAGTCATCTTCACCTCCTTATTCACAATTTATGCTACTTTTTATCAAAGTTTAATTCAAATATGAATTTTCATTTTTTAGGTAGGGAGGTGCCCGATGCAGAGCCTTCACCGCATGTTTCCAACATGAAAGCTATGTGCGCTAGCATGAAATCTAAGGTGCTCACATTGATTGGCGTTAGGAAGGACGCTTATGAGGCAAGGAAGGAGTTCAGAGCCCTCAAGCGTGCAGAAGGATTTTCCACAAGTGGGGACGCCTCGCAGGGACATGGTGGCGGCGATCATGACAACGACTATGACATGGGGCCCTGATTAAGTGCAATGTGTTTTGAATTTTTAGTTAAGTATTGATTTGCCTTATCGAATGATATTACATTTTAACTGTATTTCAGTAACGTTTGAATGCTACGGATTTTGATCAAATGTTTGTGCATTTACAATTCCTACACTTGTTTGCAGTATCAATTTATATAACTACTTATTAGTGAGTGCGCGCACGTTTTCGCCTAAAAATAACACTTCCGGTTACTATTTCCGAACTCGGAATTCTACCCGGATCAGTCATATTATCTTTACTAAACTGGATGACAACTAGGGAACCCTTCTGGAAGTTGAATAAAAAGCCTTGCCTAACCAAAATACTTCCGGGTAAACAGTTTCTGAGATTTGTCGACTCCCTTTTATTCTATTGGATAGATCAAACAAAGGTGCAACCAAATATTTACATGAATTACATATTCAAACTAAGTTTGGAATAGTTGTATTATGAATAGCAGATAACACAAAAACATCAACGACTAACGCCTGAACTTAGTCTTCGGCTTAACTTTGAAAATCAACTTCCTCTTCCGTTCGTTGCCTTTGCTATCTATCACTATGCGTTCGGTGTGATCGGATCTTGCGCGATATATTGACATGTTTGCCTCTGTTTCCTCCATATGAATCGCGTCTTTCTTCGTTGGCACAAAAATGTGAGTAGCTCGTTTGTCATACTCCTCGAATAGCTCATCACCACACACCATTTGTTTCCCATCAAGAACAATCTCGTAGTGCCGATCAGAAGGATCCTGAACATAGTAAACTTGGTCACCTTCGCCAGCAAGTATGAACGCATCTGACTTTGATCCCACTTTCTTCCTATCAACCAATTGAAACCCTAAAGGATCGGTCTTAGTTCCTGTCTTTTGATCAACCCACTGACACTTGAATACAACCACCTTCAATGCCACATAGTTTAACTCCCAGATCTGAACAATGGTACCGAAATACCTATCAAATGAGTAGGATCCTTCTGGATTTTTCTTCCGCGACACAGCGATTGATTCGGAAAATGTAGTCACACCGCTATTCTGCGAAACACCTTTAGCATCACTCTGTTTGGTCCCGTACGAGTAACCCTTCACATCATAACTACTGTAGCTGATAACCGTCGTTAGCGGCCGTCTGGATAGCCATTTCACGTCCTCAGGATGGTCACCAATCTCTACCGTGTCCCTTAACCACTCACAAAAGGTTCTAATATGCTCATCATGTAGTTGGAAAGGCTTTAGAGTTGGGTATAGACTTCTCAATTCCTCCATATGAATGTCAACGTAAGGGCGAACCGATTCATGGTTTCGCATCACATACAGATGAGCAGCCTGCAAATCGACCGCTGGCGGGTTATGCAACGTGCCTCTAGTTCCATGCCCGTTGAAACGAAAATCATGCCTCGAGGTGGGTAGTCCAACCGTGTCAACCTCATCTAAGTAAGCCGTACAAAATTCAATCGCTTCCTCCGCGTTATATCTAGATACAATGCTTGCGTCAGGCCTGTACCTATTCTGTGAAAAGAATTTAAATATCTTCATGTATCTCTCGAAAGGATACATCCACTGGAGGAACACCGGACCACACTCCTTGATCTCCCGCACAAGATGGACAATCAAATGCACCATTATATCAAAGAAAGAAGGGGGCAAAATACATCTCCAATTGGCACAATACTTCAAATACCATTGTCTGCAGCTCATCTAGCTTACGACGGCTAACTGTTTTCTGGCAAATTCCCTTAAAAAATAAGCAGAGCTTGCTGATGCACATCCTATTGTGGATTGGAAGAGAACCACGAATGGAAATTATGTTCAAGTCTTGCATCAAAGTGTGACAATCATGTGATTTTAACCCGAACAATTTTTGATCCTTAACATTGACACAGTTACCAATGTTTGAGGAAAAATTAGAGGGTACCTTCAAATCTTTCAGGCACTGCAAATATTTTGTCTTCTCAGCTGGCGACATATTGTAGCAAGCTGGAGGCAAGAAAGTGTTCCCATCCTCGATTACAGGAGCCAGTTCCTTTCTAATACCCATTCTTTCCAAGTCTTTACGTGCTTGAAGTTCATCTTTTCTTTTTCCAGGAATATTCAGCAGCGTACCAAGCAAACTATCGCAGACATTCTTCTCAATGTGCATTACATCTAAACAATGTCTGACAGCCAAGTGCTTCCAATATTGTAAGTCAAAGAAAATGGATCGTTTCTTCCAAGGGCCGGGGATGAGCATCTTCCTACGGTTTTTCCCAAAATCATTTTCAATATCCTTGATTTTCTCGAATACCCCCTCGCCACTGATAGGAGGGGGTGGTGCATTCTCTTCCTTCCCATTAAACCAGTTCTTAGCCTTACGGAACTCGTGACTGCATGGTAAGAAACGACGATGTCCTTGATAAACAGTTTTTCTCCCGTGTTTTAATTGAGAGAAACTAGTATTCTCCTCACAAACAGGACAAGCTAGATGACCTTTGACTGAATAACCAGCTAGATTACCAAGTGCAGGAAAATCGGTCACGGTGCAGAACAACATTCCTTTCAACTTAAACCATTCCTGCCGATATTCATTCCACGTCCAATTCTCTTCGAACCACAGTTTCTGAAGGTCGTCAACTAAAGGTTCTAGGAACACATCAATGTCATTACCAGGCTGCTTTGGCCCTGCTATCATCAACGACAACATCACATATTTCCTCTTCATGGTCAACCACGATGGTAGATTGTAAATAACAACCATCACAGGCAAAGAACTGTGTGTACTACTCAAATCTCCATACGGATTCATACCATTAGTGGATAAACCCAACCTTACATTCCGAGCTTCCTTCCCAAAATCAGGATAAAATTCATCAATTTTCTTCCACTGATCACCATCTGAACAGTGTGCAATCACATCATCATCTTCAACCTTCTCTCTATCTGCGTGCCAAGTCAAGTTCTTAGCTTCTTCCTTGTTAGCAAACAACCTTTGAAGCCTAGGTATAATGGGGAGATACCACATGACCTTCGCGGGAACACGTTTGTTGGTTTCCTTAACAACATCTCCTCCCACATCCACTTTTTGTTTCACAGCTTTGTATCGTGACTCGCCACAAACGCTACAATTTTCCAATTTCATCTCATCTTCCCCTTTAAACAACATACAATCATTAGGACAAACATGAATTTTCTCAAGTTCCATACCCATTGGACATAGTATCCTCTTGGCAGCATATGCCCTATCAGGCAATAAATTATCAGTGAGAAGCACCTGTCTAATCAACTCCAGCGCCTCTGTTAATGCCTTATCTGAAAGCCCATGCTTGGCTTTTAAATTCATCAACAATAAGGCCGCGCTTAGAATAGTGTGGATTGACCCCTCATACAAAGGGGTCTTCTTATCATTATACATCGCTTCAAGCGCCTCAGGTTTTCCAAAAAAATGCATGGCAACATCATCTACCAAGTCATCCAATTTATCGTCATAATTACCAACCATTTTGTTTTCTCCTACAACCTCCATTGGTTCATTAACAACAACAATGCTACGTTCTTCCCCATGTCATACCCACGTGGTATAGGAATTTTGGAAACCCCTAACAATCAAATGTTCACGCAAACCTTGAACTCCTAAATACACATCGTTAGTGCAATCCTTACAAGGGCACCGCATGGCCGACTGATTTTCTACTCTTGCATTATCAGAAGCAACATCAATGAAATATTCAACCAGTCCCATATACTCTGGTGAGGTCCGACGATTCTCCCTAATAATCCTACTACGTTCTGTAACACTTGTGTACCTATTTTCATAAATTTTAGGAAATATTAATGAATTCATTCATCTACATCGTGCTACTTGACAACATATCAAATACAATATGGTTTCATAAACACAAATAATTAGGAATCAACACGCAAGTTCATATATTATTCAATGAAATTAGGGACACACATATATATTCATGCTTGAAGTTAACAAAGATCCGCCCATCAATACTAAATTTAGCGGGAGATTACCTCATCGCGGCCTAGGATTCAGCGAGCCCAAAGATTAGGAGATTCTCTGCGTCCTTCAACCCAAAACAAAGATGGAATAGACTAGATAGAACAAAAGGATCCGTTTCTCGTTTTATAACACTCTGTTTTAGCTCATCCGGGGACGTTTCCGAGTTCTGAAATCTTCCACGCGATTTTTTTCCTTTATCCGGACATGTTTACGAGGTCGTAAACTTACCCGGACGACTTTCTGACTTGACTCCACCGACATCAGAAACTTGCCCCGTCGACTTGACCGTCAAAGTCAAGCCGGTCAACGGGGAAAGTTCCGGCTAGCCATTTCCGGTGTCGTAAATGTAGCCTGGTCGGCGGTTAAATGCAACCGCCGAGCAAAAATATCAGTTACACGACGGTTGCATCACAACCGCCGTGTAATAAGCCATCCGGCTAGAGAACCTGTTTTTCCGAGTTCGGAAATCTAGAAGGACGACGGTTTTCTTATTTTTCCGCGGAACCGCCGTCTTCCGGCGCCGTTTTCCGGCCACATTCTACTAGTGTTCTAATACAATTAATTTACTGATAATTTTTGAATAAACTAAAACGCTTAGCAAACGAAGGGATGTACAACATAATTGAACTAATTACCGAAACACTTGAACTAATTATGTAGACACATTTACAACATTTAAATACTTTTTTAATTAAATTAGTTAATTGAAAATATCATATTAAGAGTCTAATACATAAAATTACATTATAAAAATGTAAAATAAAAAGCGGTCCTACCTAAGTTTATAGTGAGACGGTTCTACCCAAGATTTTCTCGTATTTGTAAACCTGAATTTAGATATAATTGAGTTTTTTTCCTAAATAATACACTTTCTCAAACTAATTCCCAAACTAACACACTTTCAATAATAATTCCCAAAACAATACACTTTTTGCCATGTAAGATGCCACATAATTTTATATTTTCCATCTGTATAATTTTAATTTTTTATATTCTCCTGTACCTCTCAAAGACACCATGGAACTTCCTCCAGCTCCTTGCAATTCTTTACCACTGAGCAATATTCAAAGTGTCCAACATCAAAAGACTCGAGTACTGGGAACTCATAAGCTCTGCTAACAAGTTTCGGGACCTCGAGAATTGGTCTATTTTATTCCATGGCAGAGCGAATTTTGGTAGTGTCAACTTCTTCAAACTCCCCCGGGTATATAATTCTGAGAGATTCTAAACGAGCGAGAGAGCATATATCTGGAAACTGGTTAGTGTTCCTGGTTTTACAAAATATGCACCTCTTTATGATATTTTCCAAGCCACGGAGAGGAAAATAACACAACTTTTCACATGAAGATGCCTTAACTTCACCAGGCACCAAATAGCAGATGTTGCCAAAAATGAGGCAGATTTTCAATGTCAGAAGGGAAGCCAGCCATTGCTAATGTTAATGCATTCCATTGTTACAAGTCTGCATCTGCGGAAGCCATGGACTAGATGCTTTCTTTTCGAATGCACACGCACTCATATGATACAAAATTTCAAGTACATTGGTCATAAAGCTCCTGGCAATAGTCCACTCCAACAAAGGACGCATCCTGGTTAGTTATCAGTTGAAAAAAGTTAGATGCTTTTGTTTTCAGTAGGCAGAAATCGCGGAGCAAATTGTGAATACTACACCATCTCACTGTTCATTGGATCTTTTCCTGGAAATCATCAATTAGATCCATCAGATGATCTTCACCTGTATCTTCTAAACTCATTCCTGCTTCATTTTTCTTCCGCAATCCATAACCTTAGCAATTTAACGGCAGAAACATATTTGTCTTGAAGAAACGCTCCAAGATACAGAAAGCACTCCCCTAAATGGATTGGCAATCTACTTTATTGATAACGAACATGCCAACATTATGAACTTTGTAAAAAGATAGCTCTATGAATGAGCCTAATGTCTTGTGTGAGATATAAAACCACAAAAATATGTTGCTTATGACCCATAATTTTTATCAGAAGGTTTACCAATTCTGGCTGAACACAATCCAGTCCTGATCGCCATCTTGGCAATCTTATTCCGAAGCTCCACATTAATTTCTTGAATCTGATTCTGCACATTACCATCATCTCTCCTATTCTGGAATTTCACACGATTGAAACTGCTAGACCAATGCCTATCCAGTTCCCGATCTTTACCTCGAGAGCTTGCCACTGCTGCATCTTTTGCACATTATCCTTGTGTAGTCTTTCAACTCCTAGCTTCTTCAGGTTTTGATCCATTACTGCACGCCGAGCTTCACTAAACAAAGAAACAAACAAGCCATCTATAATCAAATTCTATATTTATGTGCTCATAAACAATCAAATGAGATAAAATGCAATTCCACAGGCTTGCTGAGATTTAAACAGAACAATGCAATTTATCTCAATGCTTATAATCACCAGGCCTTGTGTGTACCTTTGGTGAGAAGCAGGCGCAAAAGACAATCCTCCATCATCATGCAGAACACCTTTGATTTAAACGGCTATTTCAGTAGACAATCTGCTACGACAGGGACAGAAACTGGTCCTTGTCGATGATCTGGATACTCTGCTCACATCTACGAGCAAATAATTCCTCGGAGCGAACTCATCAAACCCTTTGAAACGTTCAGATGGTGGCAGCCCAGCTACCGCAAGCCATTCAACACCAGAATTCCGTCCAATGACCCCTTCGAAACTCCTCACATTTTCTACTTCGATGTCATTAAGAAAAAGTGGAACGACGATGAAATATTAACGAGTTATACGAGGTCAGCTCATCGGAATTTAACCACCTGTAGCCTTATCGGGAGCCGGTCAGCGGATTATGTTTCTCATATCAAAGTCACCTTGCCGGCAGCAAAGCGTTACAAGGTTCTCCAATAGCTCTTTGCAACTTAATAATGTGCATATGGAGCTTCCTGAAGCAGCTAATTTGGCGACAAGCCCTTCAAGCATGTAGGCGCCTAAACAATGGATAGTTTCTCCAGAAACCGGCCGATACCATTTTTCTCAGCTCAGAAATCAAGCCACCCCTTGTATCTTAGATAGAGATTCGCATGTAAGTGGAGAGTCGCATGGTCATCGGTAAGTATGGTCGTCGTCATGTTCGCTCAGTAATTATAGACGCTCCCGGTCGTCGTCAGACCCGGGTCCGAATGAATAAAAGCAGCGGCGTAAAGTATTTGAGAATAGAAAGAATAAAAGGATGTTAGAATATACACATGGAAAATATAAAATTACATGGCATCTTACCTGGCAAAAAGTGTATTGTTTTGGGAATTATTATTGAAAGTGTGTTAGTTTGGGAATTAGTTTGAGAAAGTGTATTACTTAGGCAAAAAACTCGATATAATTATCCAAAAACTAATTCAACCTCATTTAAACAAACAAAAAAACTAATCCAACCAAAAAAATGGAAGTATCTTTTCCGCGTGAAATGTTAGTTTCAAACCATTCTCCACCACCCACCAGTTTCACTGCACTCTCTCCGGATGATCGCAAAACACAAACAGTAATAGCGCAGGCATTAATCACATGTGTGCTCCCACCTGGCAATGGCTTCGCAACTCCTCCACTTGCCGTTTCACTCGTTTCAGTTCGCCGGGAGTTTGCAGTTCCGGTCACGGTTGAAAGCTTCCAATCCGAGTTTATTCAAGAGTCTGCAGTTGTCGGCGGTCAGGTGCTATGCCAAATCCACCAAAGGCGGGGAGGTCGGTGTTAAAGAGCCCGGCGATGGTGATGACGACTCCGCCCCTCAGAGGATATCTCCCTCTTCACCTGATTCCTTGTCTCTTGGGATTCGAGAGCCCGTGTATGAGGTCCTTTCCCATCCAAATTTTAACTGCTTTTTGTTTTTTGAAAAAAAGAATCCATGTGTACCTTTAACACACATTGATGAAGAATGGAAAGGCAAAATGGATCACCTAATTGAAAATAGCGTCATCGAAATGAAATGTGTAAAGTCCATATCTGTTGAGTTGGCAATTTGTGGAATATCAAAATGTGTGCACCATTTATTAAAACAGAGAAACTACTTTGTTTCGTTTCACTAGGAATGAAATGAGTGAGTGTGATATATACTGGTTATTGCTCTTACATTTATTCATTCATATTCTCAGCGTGGATGTTTTTGTCCTATAGGTGGTGGAAGTGAAGTCAGATGGACTGGTTTCTACGCGTAAAATTAACAGAAGGCACTTATTGAAGACAAGTGGTGGGTAGTCCATGATAGTGTCCATTTGTGGCTTACACTTTCTGCTTCATTGATATTGTTCTAACTTTATTTGATGATCATATCAGGTCTTCGTCCTCGAGATATTAGGAGTGTTGATCCATCATTGTGGTTAACAAATACTATGCCTGCTTTACTTGTAAGCGTTATAACAAGTTATTCATTTCTTACTGACTCGTGGAATCCTTTGATTTTACTATTTCTGCAACATTGTTTGCTTGGACTAATATATGGTTTCCAAACACTCCTTTCTGGATACACATGATCCCTTTTCAAGCCTAGAAATCATGATTAATTAGTGATGTAATTTTACTGATGCCAGTCTTCATTTTCCCACCCAGTATTTGCTTTAAACTGTTGTACTTCTATTGTCTTCCAGCAGTGAATCTGAATTTACTTCTTTTTTAGGTGCGAGAACATGCAATTCTCTTGAACTTGGGGACTCTGCGAGCAATAGTTATGCAACAAAGTGTGCTGATATTCAACTATAACAGGTGTTTATCTGCAATGCTTCTTAAGTTTGAAGTTTCTCTCTTACTACATATCAATGTTTTGAATTTTACTATTAGTGATTGAGCAGACTGTATTAATTACTATTTGCATTGCTTTATATTTTTGTAGAAAGGGAGGAAAAGCTTTTATTGATGCCTTATTACCCCGTTTGAATCCTAAGAACGTGAATGGGGGACCATCAATGCCTTTTGTTCTTGAGGTAGTATTTTTTCTCTGGTGTTCATGATCACTTGTCTCCTTCCGTTCTCTGTATAACACATGTATGTAGAAACATGTACGTGGAAACACACACAATAGGGGATATTTGGCATGACAGTTAGAGCTATTGCCATGTGACTGGGGTCACTGGTTTGCGTAACTAAATCATCCCATATGAATGGCAGGGCTTTATTTATAAGGTCATTATAGGTCTACCTTCTCCTGAAACCCTCCACATGTAGGAGATTTTATGCACTAAGCAGCCCCATTATTGAATTGCATATTTAGTTCTCATTTCCACCTGAATTAACTTCCGAAAATTGTTCTTACTAGTTAGGAGGTCTTTGTAGTCAACAACTTATGGAAGTTGATCATCTCTCACTGATAAGTGCAATTGGCCATGAAAAATTGGTTCATCTAGTGTGCGTATCATCATAAGAACTCTCTCTACTAATTCCCTTTGGATTATTGATACCTTGTTGCAGACTTGCAGTATGCAAACCAATATGCTTCTTTTGTCAAAGATACTAATTAAGGCAGAATCTTGCAACCTTACCATTGTTCTTGATGCTGATTTATATGGCTTATAGTTCAGTATTATTGCAATGGTAGTTAAAATAATGATAAACAGCTTCTAGTCCCTCAACCCCCAAATTTTTTTTAATTAATTATTGGTAGAAATGGCAGATAACCATAAATTATAATACCATCTTTTATTTTGTTACTCATCATGGCCAAACATGCATGTGGTGCAAGCAACTGTGACATTTATTTTTGAAAAAAGTTGTAAGGGTTTAGCATGCTTCTGTTTCCCCTTCTTTAGTTTGTTGATCTCCATAGTCTTATTCTATTATATGTGCATGGGATGATTTTTGGCTGCTAGTCATTCTCACCATACAAATTAAAGCTTTTTTCCCTAGCCATTTCCTTAAATCTTAAATTTGAAAGATGTGTTTGATTTGGTTCATCAAACAGAGATCGTGAATATTCTTTAACAAATCTATTTATTTTTACAATGTCAATGGCCAATGGGTGGTATTTACAGCTAGATAAATGGGGAGGTGGATCCTCCTAATCTTTGTCCTTTTATTTTTAAATTGATTAACAATATTTTCTATTTGCAAGTATATCCTTGAAATTTCATAATAGGCTTCTCTTGATAATTCTAGGTGGTGGAAGCAGCCTTACATTCACGGATACAGCGATTAGAACAGAAAATAATGGCTTTAGAACCACGTGTGAGTATGGAAACATTGTGAGTATATATAATTTATTATTTTTTTGTAGTAAAGATCATGACTTTGGCACTATTTGATTTTGTCCTTGAATCAGCCTTGCATGTAAGGTTTATAGTTGATTGAGTGCTTACATGATTCGTGTTTTTATACAGTTCCGAGAAATTGAATGTATGAATATAACCACAAATACTGTCTATGCTTGATTGCATATATTCGTGATTCTAATCCTTTTGTGACTAATTGACTATTCTGCAGGTACAATCTTTATTAGAGGTTCTACCAAACCGATTAACAGCTGATGTTCTCGAGCAACTTCGCATTAGCAAGCAGACTTTGGTATATGTTACATGTTTCATCCATCATATATTGCTTCACACTTTGGTTTTTCTGGTCAAAACTTGTGGCTTCACATTTTGATACTTAAACCTGGGGCTTGGAGATTGTGCAAGTTATATTCAATATCATTATGGAATATGGATGAAGCATTTGTTATGTTTCGAATATCTCTAAACACAATTTCAATGTGTGACCCAAACATTATGAAGTGAAGCTGAATTCAGACAAACATTTTTAATGAAAGGTTGAACTGGGTTCTAGAGCTGGTTCCCTGAAAGAAATGCTGCTGGATATTCTTGAAGATACTCAAGAAATAAGGCGGATTTGTATCATGGGAAGAAATTGCACCCTTAGCAAAAGCAATGAGATGGAATGCCCTGTACCTCTAGAGAAGCAAATTGCTGAAGGTGACAATTCTGTGAAGTCTAATTATATGATCAAATCAGCGATATACTTTTTTGATTATATACTGTAGGCTGTCTATTTTTCTTTTCATTTTGTTTCTTACGAGATATAATGTTCAGAAGAGGAAGAAGAAATTGAGATGCTTTTGGAAAATTATCTTCAAAGGTAATTTCTATAACTCTATCCAGTGCAAAATGCAAGGTGTCGCTGAACACTAGCAAAATAAAAGGAGAAAAATTCTGACTATTGACTCTCTAATTGACATCTTAAAAAGTACTCATATTTGTGATGTGTGTCTACCTGTCACATTAGGATCTTTCATGTCGTCTGAACCATACCTTTCAAGACGTGACTAAAATATATAATTGGTTGAGTTAATAATATGTTCCATCATCCGCGAGACTGAGAATTAGCAATCGTCAGTTTGGTTCTGGATGCGATTTTAATAGTGGGAATTTTTTTTCCTAAATGAGATAACAAGCCTTGACCTGTCAATTTTTTAATTAGTTCCTGCATGTTCCCATTAGCTACTGCTTCTCCATTTTTTGTACTCGGATATCCTAATATGTTCAGTTAATATAAACTATAAAGAATTGGAGCGAAACTATGGTGTTAATTAGACATGCATTAATTGATAAAGGACCCAATATTTCTCGACAAAGTACAATGGCGAGACGTGGTCGCTATACCCCACTCTTGCAGAAAACGGCTCTTATCTATTTTTGTTCTCCCTGTGAGATAAAATCACTGTTCTGCTTCTATTCTCTTCTCATCTAGTGGAGTTACCCCTACTACTTTGATGATATACTGAAATGATCATAGTCAAAAGGTTAATCTTATAAACTTCATCCAATTGCAGATGTGAATCTTGCCATGGTCAGGCTGAGAGGCTTCTGGATTCTGCAAAAGAAATGGAAGACTCGATTGCTGTTAACTTAAGGTACATATGATAGTATGTTACTCAATGCTTCTAGATGCTGATATAGTTCTTATTATTTTGGTACTCCCCAAAGAAACTGTATCGAAGGAAAACCAAAACAGCCTTAAATCAATATATGGGAGCAACCACCAGCAGTTGATATTTTCAACTAGTCGAAATATTAAGAATCACCATTAGCCATTTAACAAGCAATATATTTTAATTGCATTCTTGTATCATAGAAATAGTAGTATATGTGGTTTTCATCAACTGATTGGCAATCATGTCTTCTGTTAACAGCTCTAGGAGGCTTGAAGTAAGTAGAGTTGAGTTACTTCTTCAGGTTGGGGCATTTTTTGTTGCAGTAGGTGCTATGGTTGCAGGTGATTTTTTCAAACTGAAATAGTATATTCTTGTATACTGTGATTTTCTCAAGCTCTTTATAAGATTTTAGACTCTTTCTTTCTTCATCCAATGGAGCTTTCTCAGACGTTTATTGTGGCTGTGTCATAGTGGACTGTGTAGTGCTTTTCATTCATGTAGTCTATCTCTGTAGATGGGTTGTCACATCATTGAGAAGTTAATTAGTTATATTGATGTCATATTCACATCTCTACTCTGTACCTGCATTTTCTTGCATTTTACTCAGTAAGTCAGTTGAAGAAGATTGCCTCATTCTGGCTACCTCCCTTATACTGTAATTTTCTAGAATATCAGTTTCTAATGCACATCATTTTACACAGTTGCATGTCCTTGTTTTCTTCAAACATAAGTCTGTTTTATGATTGCCCCTGCTAAGACCAACTTGTCTTTAGAAGTCATTTTTTAATTTTTATGACCATTTAAGTGTCGCATTCTCCAGCTTTTGCCATGAATGCTGATATGTGATAGTTTCATTTTCTATTTTTGTAGGTATATTTGGCATGAACTTGAAGTCATACCTTGAAGAGAATGTGGTAGGTTTTTTGTTTCTTCTGTTGTCTGCACTCCTTTCACATTTGTAATTGGTGCAGTGCTGGCATCCTTACCTTGTATGCTTCTCTTATGTTGCTTAATGCAGATTGCATTTTGGCTAACGACCGCAGGAATTGTGTTTGGTGCTGTTGTGGGATTTTTCTTAATGTATTGGTATCTAAGGGCAAGGAAAATACTGTAAATAGTACGGTAAGTAGAACACTTCTAGCTGTGTGCCTTAGGGTAATAGAAACAGAGAATTGTGAGGTCTTGGTCCATGGGTTGTCTTAAAATGTCTAATCATGCTTTTACTGCCTCGAGAGAGGATGGGTTGTACCTTTTTCTGCAACCGAATCCTATTTTTCTACCTCAGTTATATAATTTTAATTTGTTATCTACCTCAATATTATGTCTACATATTATTCTAGTATAAATATATGTCATTGAGCTGAAGTATCCTCTGATCATTCAGATGCAGAAAAATAGCTATTGTACCATTTAGTTAGAAAAAAACAGCATTTTAGGGATTTGGCATGTGGAACTGCAATATAATTACTTATTTATTGACAGGCTCTTTGTATTGATTTTGGGCATTAGAGGCAAAACATGGCTTGGACGCAAGAAGTTAAAACCATCATGAAACATAAAGTGGTGAATTTGCTCCAAGTAATGCAGGCTTGGTGAAACTCTCTGCCAAAATGGTTCTCTGCAGTGTACTATTGGTTCTAGACTAAGGCATAGCTGGACTAGTTAGAACTCCTAGGTATTTTTGTAGTTGGTGTTGGATTGTTGTATAGATCATATTGAAGAATGAACAGCTTACATGGCCGTCATGTTTCATTTCACGCAGATGTCTTTATTAGAACTGTGGTGGAGTACTATATTGTGACGAGATTTTGTACTGCGTGTCTAGATTCCGCATGTTTTTACTAAAATTGATACTCTATTCTGGTTGGTTGCCAGATTTGGAATTTTTTATGCAGCGGGAAGGATTCCACTTTGAAATATTGCAAATTTGATTGCACAACCGATTGTTAAAAGCTGGTTGAGCTCACTATGCGGGGGGGTCTCATCAGTTTAGAGCTTTTGTAAGTGCAGAAATATTATAACAACCGGGCGGGTTTTCAATTCAATTAATTATGGAATTTGATGTGTAAAATATTAATAACTGTTGTATTGATTGACTGTGATTTCAGTTGAAATGGTAAGGTCATGTTCCTGAGCTTTTATATCTTGATTAACTGAAATGAACTTAATCATATTCAAATAAAAATTAACTAGTATAATCCCCGGGCCGATGCACGGGTGTGTATTAATAAAATTGTTTTTATATGTATATTAATTTAGTAAAAATAATTATTATGAAGGGGTAATGTGACAAATATTTATTTTATAGATTAAAGAAAAGTAGATTGATAATTTTTAACTTTTTTATTAATTTCATTCGTTTCATCAAAATAGTGTCATAAAGGTTAGTTTTTTAAATATTACAATATAAAATATTATGTAAAGGTACTAATATTTATCATCTAAAATTTTTCTGTAAAGTAAAGTAAATAATTTCAAGCATAATGTTTCTTTTATTCAAAAAGGATCGGAGAGAAGTAACGTATGAAATTTTTTAAAAATAGAATAACATTCACTCGGATGATCCTGATATATTGCTTATCAGGCACCAATAACATAATGGCACGTGTACAATTGTATTATTTTAATTTGTTAGGATATATTTAGTAAATTTCTAAAACCCTAACCTAGAATGCCTAAACCCGTCTGGGTAAGATTGAATACGTGGTCCAATCATAAATTAGTTAAAGATGACATGTCATTATTTAATTGGTGTCTGATATTACCTATATCAGGATGATCCTGATATATAAAACTGATTAAAAAAAATTGAAATCCAAATAATATAATATGATTCAGATTTAGGGTTGAAAATAAGAAAGGCAAATCAAGGATTTCACGAATTAAATGTATACAAATCAGGTAAATTAAAAATAAACTACACTAATTAATTGTAAGTGTGAGAGTAATGATTGGAGAAGAGTAACATACAATAAAATAAAAACATTAAAATTATATAATTATAGCGATGTTGAAAAATAAGGAAGGCAAAATCAAAGGGGTTCACGAAATAAATGTATATTAATCAAATAAAACTAAATTAAATTACACAAATTAAATGTAAGGCTGAGAATAAGGAAATTGAAAGGGATTGGAGGAGTAACATACAATAAATAAAAAAATTAAACTTCTATAATTGTACACGATTTATTTGTAAGGTTGAAAAATAAGGAATGCAAATCAAAGGATTTCATGAAGTAAATAAATATTAATCAGGTAAAACTAAATTAAATTACACGATTTAATTGTAAGGCTGATAATAAGGAAGGCAAATAAATGCCGAGAATAAGAAAGGCAAGTGTTTCACGAATTAACTTTATGCAAAAATTAGAAAAATTGAATAAATTGCATAAAGTTCGATGATGTGTCAATGTGTGATTGATTATGAAAATTAATTCAAAATAGGAAAAAATGACACATCAAACATAATTTTTTTAAGAGTACTATATACAGATGATGTGGAAATGGATGATTAAGTTTGGAAATGAATTTTACTTATTGTAAGGAAACGTAATGTAAAGTTAGTATTGGAGGAGGAGAAGAGAAAGGGAAGGGAAAAATAAATGGGAAGACAGTAAATGCGCGAGTTATAAAATAATAAATTATGGTGTGGAAATGGATGATTAAGTTTGGAATGAATTTCACTTATTGTAAAGAAACGTTATGTAACATTAGTATGTTTATTAAGAATAAATTCTAAAAATAATTTGGCGATCATTAATTGCAGTTGTTATTTCAAGAAACGTTATGATCCGGGTTTTGAAATTAATTTTGAATAATTTTCAATGAAATAACTGCAGGTTATAAAGAAGAACGGAGCATAAATTACCATTACGAAAATAATAAAGAATTTTTGTGATGATGACTAAGTGAATCATTTATTTCAGGGAACGTTATGATGTAAGGTAAGTTTTTATAATTTTTAATAAAACAATTACAGTCTATAAAGAAGAATGATGACTAAATGCACAAATCAATACCAAGAGTCACCAGCACCATTACTATTTGTAAAAATCTCAACTTGTAAATGAAGATTATACAATTCATATCGAAATTTCCATGTATTGATATCCTGATTCAATATACAAAAGATTCATCTCATTGACAAAAGCGCAACAACATTGTCACAATGTTGCAATACAATTCAGTTCACTACTGGTGAAGTTATTCATAACCAAATATGCACTACTACATCGACAGACATAGACGGATGCCCTAGAAGCAAAACTACAAAAAATTCCTAGAGTCGAATCGGGAACAGTTCTGAATTCTGAAAAAACTTAAAAGGGGATTGTATATGGCATCATCGCATATACTTCGGGTAAAAAGTGAGTTTGAGGGCATAGTTGAATAAAAGTAAAACAAATGTTCCCTGGGAGACTCGAACACTCAGTTGAGCCTGAAAGTATCAAGGTAACTGATATTGAGAGACTCTCGAATGCCACCTTGGCTCCGACGTCGCCGTTATGCCGCTAATCACACAGCCCCGTCATGTTTTGTAGCAGGCAGACAACCATTGATGAAATATTCTCAGCTAAAAATAAAAAATCAACAAACCTTTTTTATTTCATCTTCCCTGTTGCGAAATTCAACTCCTTCCAGGTCAGCGCGCCTTTGTACACCTGCAAGTTTCAGAATCACTTATTTTCAGAGTAATACCGCTGCCAAAAACGAACACAAAACCTCTTTCCCCTTTTGACCATCCCTTTTCGTGGACCAACTTACTTATAAAAATCGAGGTGACTGAAAAACACAAACTCAGTTATCAAGGAGTCAAAGTCCAGATGGTGCGAATACATGCAGTTCCAGCATACTTAGTTGTTAGCCTCTCGGTGAAGCTGAAATTGCCTATACATGGAGCAAACACAACAGCAGACAAAGGCTCTTAGAATTGATGAATTTTGTGAAAAATATGGTAGCAAGGTAGAACCAGAAAAGAAAGAAACTATGTTGCAGAAAGTTCAAAAATAAATGCAGGACAAAAAAAGAGAGATGTTAAGAGTCTATTTGCAGGTCGGTTTCAGGCCTAATTTCCAGCACTTCAGGTAAGACGACATTAAAATATATTGGCAGAATTAATGAGCACTAAGATGCATTTCAATATAGTTTTGCATTTACACGAGCCTTGGAGTAAATAGACAGCAAAAGATTGGATTAAGATGAAAGCCCCAAAGTACGATGGTGCAAGTTCTAAGCCTTCCCATCTCAGAAATGCAGAACAAATCTTTATCACAAATTTCAAGTGTTACAGAAAACCATTTGAATAGCCCATAAAAGAGAAAAAGTTCAGCCTGATTTTTGAAGTTGTAAACTACGCCCACAATATAATATCAAAGAGAAAAGTTTGATTTTTCTTACATTATAAAGAAGAAGATCTCTACATCAGCTGTTATTCCACATCATAGCTTACCTTGCTTAGTAATATAGTCAAATGACTCAAGAGCCTCCGAAGAGTTTCGGTATATATTTGGTGACAACATATGCACCAGATGATTATCTACCCACCTACACCAACATATAAAAGAGAAGCATTAACTCAATTTCCATACAACAAAAATGCCATTTCATACCAGAGAATTGTCTAAATTAGATTCAAAAGCAACATCCTAATGGATGAAATTCGAAAACGCCGAATTTACCATGCGATTGAAGTAAGTGATGAAGAAAAGCCCCATCTTAGACCGAACAAATGCACAAAAAATAAAACAAAACTGGAGCCAAAAATCAAGAAGTTGTTTTGATACCTCTTGCGCGTTTCTTCCCACCAGTACTTCTTCAGATCCCTAATCCCGTCAATCCCCCGCCACACAAACACTAGCTACGCCGCCCATAACACCAAGAAACACCTGAACTCTGCCGTGGCCGACCTCCCCAGTTACGGCAGCACCGCCGCCGGTTGCTTCACCGACTAAGGCAGTAGCAGGAAGATCGCCTCGCCGCCGATCAACGTCTCGATCCCGTATCACCCGCACCCAACCTGGCTCGAAGCAGGGTCGGGATGTGCCCGCGGATCCCGAACGACGATCACGCCAGCACTGGGAAGGATATACCGTATTTCGAACCGGGTTGTCCCGTTAGCATCAGCGGGATCAGTAAAATCACGTTCGCCGCCACCACCGTGGCGATCCCCAGCCACCAGGCCATGCCGAGCTTTGGAAACGGCGATTAATATCGATAGTGAAGGAAATTGAATTCTAAAACGTATGCAGGCTTTACGTTTCCATTAATGAGTAAAGGGAGAGGAAGATTGAAAAAAAAAGGAGAGCGTACGCTTTTTGAGCCCAGAGATGCAGCTGATGTGTAATTATGTGGTTTTTTAAAAATTAATTCAAAATTATGAGAAAATTCTAAATCATTCTTTTTTAAAGTATAGATGTATAGATGTATTGAAAAATAAAAATAGTATGACTTTATTTACTTGAATTTCATTAAATTATATTTTTATTGAGTTGAATTCAATTGAACTGAACTAAGCTCATAATGTCAAGAATCAAGATAACATGACTTAATTTGTTAACCACAATAATTTTGAAAGTTCATGATTATAAATACATTAAAGATCCTTTTAGAGCATCTCCAATGCTATGGATGTCATCCATATTTTTAGGTGACAAATGTCATGATATTATAGAACTTTAAGGTGACATAAGCACATAACTTTTGAATGTTGACATTCTAAATTTTTTTATCTCCAATGCAAACTTCTCTTTGTACATGTTAATTAATATTTTAACAATTAACTTATACCTATTCAAAGCACTCATTTCAAATAAAATTGAAAGTAGTGAGAATTGAATATAATGTTAATTAACAATTATTACAAAATAGTATATGATATTTAATTAACATCCAAGTAATTTTAAAATTTAGCATTTGAAATCCAATTTCAACTAAAATTTAAAATTTTATAAGCAAAACATAACTAGACTATGTTCAGAAGTAATTTACTATAATTTTATTTAAAATAAATTGACAATTTTAAAATATTCAAGTAACATGTACATAAAAAGTGAAATTTATACTATGTTTTATGAAATAAAGTATATTAGGTTTTTGAATAATTTATATTTAGATAAATTTATAAGAAAATGAAAGTTTTTGATAATTAATGGCCGGTTTAATACAAGACAATGTCAAGTTGAGTGTCAAGAAGTAGAAGCTCTCATTGACATTGTCTCTTAAAAATTTAACATGTAGGATTGATTATATTAACTGAGGATTGCATTGGAGACATGATTTGATATAAAAAGTCTATCATGATGACGTGTCAATCAATATTTATTAAATTGACAATCACATTGGAGATGCTCTTAGCGAAGGAGTTGATGCTTCGATGAGGAGGCTTCGGCATCTTATCGAAAGGCCGATGTGTTGGGGATCGTGAAGAGTGCTACATTAGTTGTAATAGGTAGCTCTGACTGTGATTCTAAAAGGCGATTTTAGTAATCACATCCCGATCATAAGGAGTACTTTTTAAATTTCACATCATAATTTTTGGTAAAATTTAAGTAAGGAGCAATTACAACAATGGTATGAATTTTAAATTCTACACATCATTAATTAATAACAACAAAATTAAACCTTCAAAATATGCCACATTAAGGTAGCACTCCTTAAGTAAGAAGTAGTTACTTAATAAAGAGTGATCGTTAAAAATCAACAATGGTAAAAAAAAATAAAGAGCGCTCTTTATTAAAAAAAGTTGGCTTAAAGAATTTCGTTGGAGATGTCCAAAGGGTTCAATTTGAGTCGAGAAAGTGAAATAGATGAGAAATTTTTGCGCCAAATTTATTTCCGGATAAAAAAAGTGATGAGCTGGAGAAGTGTGAATGTCAATCACACCCTCGATGAACCGAGGCTCTACTTAACAACGTCTAAATGCAATTAAGCCACATCAGATTGACAATAACTATTGGCAGCTGCTGGCATTGGAGTACTTATTTTAGGTTGGGAGTCTTTTTATCATACATGGCTATCAATGTTTATCTACGTGAGGTTTCGATTAGAGATGCTCTAATACAAATATGTAATAGAAAAATGATCTATGATTTACCGTTAAATCCATTTATTTTCAAAGTAAAAAATACTAATCATTTCCAAACAATAATTAGCTCAGTTAATTAATAATTTTCTAACCATTTAATTCAGTTTACCGAAATTTCACTAAAGTTGGGTTCTCTATTAATTTCAATTTTCATTTTATACTCACTCCTAATAAAAACACATCAATGTTTCTTTTACACTCAATGAGTGTGATAACAGCTAATCACTCACAGGTGACGCTGTAAAAAAGTCTAAATTGTGATTCTTAATTCTTCCTCACCTAGAAATGTATTGCAACGATAGTTCATCTCAAACACTCTGCTAATTATTGTTTTAAACTCTCGCAGATGAGGCGGTAGAGAGGGATGCCCGAGGATTATCTCGAAAAGGCAACTAGGCATGATGAGGGAAGACTGGAGTGGGATGACATAGAAGAAGAGTAAGAAACTAAGGAGGAACAAGGTTATAATGTGGAGGTGGAGCATGCCAATTCGCGCAAAAAGCTCACTTTTAGATTTTCGATACTTGAATTAACTTCGTCATCAAAACCCGCGGGGACTTAAACGAAGGACACCAAAAAGATTTTAAGTGAGATAGGAAATTCAGTTGCGGTTCTGGTGCAAGTGCTACTCCCTGGGAGTATAAAAAATTGAAAAAAAGTAAGAATCAAATATGAAGAGTCCAGAAGACTCAACATGAATTAGTTGGCTATTTTGTAGAAGTCACTATGTTTAAGCATACTGATGTTTAAGCACTTGCTCCAGCAGAATCAGAAACCGAACAATAGTCATTGAGATGAAGTACAACTCACATGCGATCAAAAAAGATATTCGAGCGAATCAAGATGATATTTGAAGAATGATTCAGCACCGATTTGATTAGATAGAGAATATATTCTAGAGTTGTATTTTAGTCAGGATTAGTCTCAAATAAGGAAAGATTATATTTCCTGCAGTATAGCTATAGAAGTATAGTATAGCTAGGAGACTACTTGTAGCTGTGATTAGATGGACGAGCAGATCAACATTTCCGCGATTGAAGGACCGTGAAGATCAACACGGAAACACATCGTTGAGCTATAAATAGAGAAAGAAGCTGCAAAATGAAGTATCCATCTTGAGTGAAAGTATTCTGAAAGTTCAGAATAGCTTTACATTTTTGGAGCAGAAATTGAACGGAAATTCAATAGGCCTTTGCCATCGCCAGAGTCTGAAATCGGATAGCCTTAATACTTCGGGAGAAGTGTTCAAGATAGCAACGAAGAGTTGCTGACTGGCTGTGAGGGGAGCTCACCAATCCACACGACAAGATAAGTCATAGATAGTTAAAAGTTTGTGAACTTTGTAACTGATCTTGATTATTTTAGTGGATGATTTTCAGACTGGGCAAGGCCCCGCAGATGTAGGGTTTTAGCACCGAACTGCATAAACACATCTGGTGCTCTTACTTTTGATGCTTAAATTGTATTGCATGTTTAAACATACTAGTTAAAGTAGAAGTTTTACTTAAGAACACAGATAATCTGATCGATAGTAAATTCAATTGGTATCAGAGCTTGTTCACTGAGTTGTACCTTTAACAAGGTCAATGAAGATCCAGATATCGATCATGTCAAACCAGGAGAAAGATGGATCGTTTCACATGCGTGCACCTATGTTGGACAAGAACAACTATGGGTACTGGAAAGTAAGGATGAAGCACTACATTGACGCACTGGTTGAGGAAGCGTGGTATTGGGTTGAGAATGAATGGAAGTCATCCATGAATCCACCTACAGAAGGCTCACCTGAAGGAGTTCTGAAGACAAAAGAGGAGTTGACCACTCAAGAAAGAAAAGACAAACGTCTTAACAGCAGAACACTCAATTGTATCAACTCTGCAGTTGACCAACAAGCTTTTCGCCTAATCTCAACTTGTTGTACTGAAAAGGACGCGTGGGAAAAATTGAGAGCTAGTTATGAAGGAGATGCCAAAATGAAGCGATAAAAAATGCACACAGTAAAGTTAACGTTTGAAACAATGATTATGCATGACAATGAAACCATTGTAGACTACAATGCAAAGATCAGAGATCTGGTCAACACAGCCTATCAATTGAGAAAGCCATTTGATGAAGATGATGTCGTGCAGAAGGTTCTAAGGTCGCTGCCAGCCAGATTCAAAGGAAAGACTGATGCAATGGAGGAGCTGAGTGATACTACGGAGAGGACCTTAGATGAAGTCATGGGAGCACTATCAGCATATGAGATGAAGCAGATAGCTACTGTAAGACAAAAGGATCTGGCATTCACTACAAGTGCAAGAAAAGAGGAATTAAACTCTGTGTCCAAACACAATTCTGTGTCTAAACACACTACCAGAAGAAACTATGAAGATATAGACGAAGATGAGCTTGCTCAAATATCAAGGAGCTTTGCAAAGGTACTGAGGAAATCTGTAGCACGAAGGAATGATGGTAGAGAGCAAGGTTCCAGTGGAAACAGAAGATCAAGCAATGATCAATCAGAAACCAAGTCTGTGTTTAAACATGCGGGAAAAATTCAGTGTCGGGAGTGTGTAGGATATGGGCACATTCAATCACAATGCCCGAGTGGATCATCCAGCAAGAAGGGAAAATCCTACAATGCCACATGGAGTGATGGAGATGAATCTGAAGAGGAGCATGTCAGCAATCATGTGGCGTTTGGAGCTGTTACTGTACAAAGTGAAGAAGAAGATGGAGAGGAGACCTATATTTCATTTGGTGCTACTGTTGTGTCTGACAGTGAGAGTTTAAACATGGATTCAGATGATATCCATGAATCATACGATAAACTTCACAAACTTTGGGTCAAAGTGACTGAACAGAACAAAAGCCTGAAGAAAGACAATCACAGCTTGAATGAAGAAGTTGAGCAACTGCAAATCACCCTTGAAGCTATGAGAGAAGAATTGAAGATAGCTCTTACTCGAGCACAATTAGCTGAAGCTACTATCTCCAAACTAAACAAAGGAACAGCAGCATTGGATGACATTCTTGGCATGGGAAAAGTTGCTGGAGACAGACATGGGCTGGGATATGGTGGAACAACAGTGATAAACCAGAACAATCAGACAGAAAAGAAGATGGTTCGTAATCAACCTAATCATGTTCAAGTCAGAAAAGAGCAACCTGTGAAAGCTCCAAGCAACTTCATGAAAACTCCAAAGTTTGGACTGGGTTACATATCTATCGATCAGCAGAGAAACATACCTCAACCACGATGGGAGGCAACGTGCAATTATTATCAACGACCAGGACACTATAAGAGACGTTGTTTCCGTCTTCTAAGAGATTTGATGCAAGGACCAACAAATGGAGCATGTTACAACATGGGAGCAGGTTACAACATGGTGCAACCAGAAAGGGTTCAGCATTTAAAAATGGTATGGGTTCCAAAACCAACTACTGCTATGTTGTTCATACCTGTTATAGCTCATATGTCATAGATGCTTGGTATTTCGATAGTGGTTGCTCTAGACACATGACAGGTACTTCTGAGTTGTTGAGCAATATTGTTCCCTGGACTGGAACAGTCAGATTTGGAGATGGGAAGAAATGTAGAATAACTGGAAAGGGGGAGTTACAAGTCAAGAACTTTCCAGTATTTCAAGACGTACTTCTGGTGGATGGACTAAAGGCAAATTTGCTCAGTATTATCCATCTATGTGACAACAAATTAACAGTTTTATTTGATGATAAAGTGATGCAGCGGGCATTATTGAGATTACTACTTCTTATGGACTTGAACTACTTCACATGGACTTAATGAGACCAATTATTCCAACTAATGTGTCGGGGAAGAAATATATTTTTGTATGTGTAGATGATTTCTCCAGGTATACTTTGGTGGAGTTCTTGAAAGAAAAATCAGATGCAGTGAGCATTATCATCAAACTTATCACTCAAGTTAACACAGAACGGTTGCATGATGGCCTGAAAGTAGTTCGAGTAAGGAGTGATCATGGAAGGGAATTTGCAAATTCAACAATGATGGATTTCTGTGCAAGTCTTGGAATCAAGCATGAATTTTATACCCACATCACACCACAACAGAATGGTATTGTTGAACGCAAGAACAGGACCCTCGTCAACATGTCCAGAGCCATGATGGCAGAGAATGATACTCCCAAGAAGTGGTGGGCTGAAACTGTTCATACTGCATGTTATACCATAAACCGAGTTTATCTTCGTCCGTTCACTCAGAAAACTACCTATGAACTTTGCAAAGGAAGGAAGCCAAATTTGCATACTTTCATGTATTTGGAAGTGCTTGCTATATTCTCAGAGATCGCGAGCCACTCGGTAAGTTTGATAAACGAGCTGATGTTGGTATTTTTCTTGGTCATTCTCCAAATAGCAGGGCGTACAGAGTTTTCAACAATCGTACAAATGTCATGATGGAGTCCAACAATGTGGTAGTTAAAGATCTGAAGGATATCAGCAGTGGAATATTACTTGAGGATGAACCTGACTTATCAATCAGTCCAGACATTGATCAACCTCTGCCAGATGTTACAACATCGTCTGATGTCACAACAGTTCTAGATGTTACAACAGTCTCTGATGAAGCAACATCTGATACCTCTGTACCAGCACCTACTGATATCAATCCCCCATATAGTGTTTACAATCTCAGGCCTAAAGAACGGAAGGACTTTGCCAAGATAAATGCTGGACTACATGTCTTGCAATGCTTTCTTTCATCAATTGAGCCCAAGAATCACAAGGAGGCTTTGAATGATGAATACTGGATTTCAGCTATGCAAGAAGAACTGGAGCAATTCACTAGAAGTGACGTATGGTACCTTGTTCCCAGACCTCCAGGAGTCAATGTTATTGGTACCAAGTGGATTTTCAAGAATAAGTCTGATGGAGATGGCAACATCACCAAAAATAAGGCCAGACTTGTAGCTCAAGGGTATACTCAAGTTGAAGGTGTTGATTTTGATGCCACATTTGCTCCGGTTGCAAGGTTAGAATCTGTCCGCTTCTTGCTTGCTATGTCATGTATTATGAAGTTTACTCTGTTTCAGATGGATGTCAAGAGTGCGTTTTTGAAAGGCATCATCAATGAAGAAGTATATGTTGAGCAGCCTAAGGGTTTTGAAGATCCCTATCTACCTGATCACGCTTATAGACTAAAAAAGGCGTTGTATGGTCTTAAGCAAGCACGCAGGGCTTGGTATGAGCGTCTCACCCAATTTCTTTTGCAGAAAGGCTATCGACGAGGGGGAGTAGACCGAACGCTCTTTGTGTTTAAACATGATAAACATCTACTACTTGCTCATATTTATGTAGATAATATTGTCTTTGGATCGACATCTAAGAAGTTGGTTGGCAACTTTATAGAGTGAAAAGTGAGTTTGAAATGAGTATGGTTGGTGAACTGACTTATTTTCTAGGTCTTCAAGTCAAACAACACAAGGAAGGGATCTTTATCAATGAAACCAAGTACACTCTAAACTTGGTTAAGAGATTTGGAATGGATGATTCTAAAAGTGTGCGAACTCTAATGGCCTCAACAGAGAAGCTGATCTATGACAAATATGGTGTGAAGGTGGACATTAAGCTCTATAGGAGTATGATTGGGTGTCTACTGTATCTTACTGCAAGCAGACCAGATATCTGTCTGGGTGTGGGGCTATGTGCAAGGTTTTAATCTAGTCCCAAGGAGTGTCATCTCTCTGCAGTCAAGAGGATTATCAGATATGTGCATGGAATTGCTGATTATGGTCTCTAGTATTCTAAAGGAAGTCAGGCGGAAATTATTGGTAACAGTGACTCAGATTGGGATGGGAATTCTGAAGATAGGAAGAGTACTACTGGTGGGTGTTTCTATGTAGGAGGAAATCTTGTGTCATGATACAGCAAGAAGCAGAATTCCATCTCACTATCCACCACTGAATCTGAGTACTTAGCAGCTGGAAGTTGCTGTCAGCAACTACTATGGATGAAGCAGATGTTGAGGGACTATGCCCACAAGCAGGAGGTTCTACTCATTAAGTGTGACAACAAAGGAGCTATTGATGTCTCTCATGATCCAGTTGATCACAAAAAGACCAAGCACATAGACATCAAGCACCACTTCATTAGAGACTTGGTAGAAAAGAAGAAACTAACCATTGAGTTTGTTCCTAGTGCTGAGCAGTTTGCAGATATCTTCACCAAGCCACTGGATTCTGCAACCTTTGAGACACTGAGGCAATACTTAGGTGTTTGTCAAATCTGAGGTACCTCTGATCACCTCTTACTGTTGTAAATTAGTTTACTGCTTTATGTCTTTTATTTTTGAAAAAGAAAAATACAAAAAGAAGATAGCTGTGTGATAGAGAATGTTTAAATACTGAGGATGAGTGTGTTTAAACACATGAGGTTAATGGGTCAGATGAGTCAAATCTTATTGGGCTGAAAAATCCGAGTGGGCTGAATTATTTTTGGTCAGAAGATCTTGGACTCATATTTATTTTATGAGAGGCAATCAATGATTTTATGGAAGTTGTGGGCTGATATGTAATTATTGATTTATTTTCCAATTTGGGTTCAGTTTTGAATTTTGGAAAAGCCAAAAATTATAAGAGGGAAATTTATTCTCTTTTTCTACAACAAACATTCTCCCGACGCTCCCAATTCCAACGACTTGCTCTAAACTGATTCTTGCCGGAAGATAGTCACCAAACTGGTCTCAGGTTGATCTATACTACTCCGACCAGTTGTCTGAACCACCATATTGCTTGATCAGAACTCCGGCATTACTAAAGGTTCGAACTTTACCTGATCTGTACTTCAAGCATTGCATGCAACATGTATTTGGATAGTTTCTGTATCAAGAATGTATTTTTATTGGTTTTGTTGGATTTAGAGTGCTTGCCGCACTTAGGGTTTTGCAATCTGTGAAGTTTGGGGTTGTCTGTGGTGTCTCAGTTCTCTGTTTGAACTTAGTTCTGTGTCTAAACAACTACAGAGAGTTCATCTGTGACAAACCCTACCCCTAAAGTCCTACCCACAAACAATCTTGATCTGAACCTGGGAACTTTCAACAATACCAACCCCCTTAGAGCCACACCAGAATCTGTGGCTCATGATGCTGACCCAACTGTTAGGGTAAAGGTTGTCTTTGAGGGTCTGGAACAGAGCGAGCAACTGCATGCTTCAGATACTGAATCTGAGAAGAGAGTGGAGTCAAACAGGGTTACATCAGTGACTATGATCTCCAAGTTCTACCTGAGGAGAAAGAAAATGATTTTGAGAGATGGAGAAGTGTTTGTTGGACATGGTGTTTTTCAATCTGTTGATAAGGCTCTACCCACTGTTGAGAATGAGAAGCCCAAGGAGGTTAAGCAACCAGTCATGGAGAGAACTGTTGAGAATGCCCATACTGTAGAAGAACCATCTACTGAGATTGCACAAGATATTTTGGATGATGAGCCATTGAGTTCTAAGTTCAAGAAGTTGCAGAAGTTGTAGCAAGAAAAGCTAAAGCAGACACTACCCCCACCAATTCAAGTTTTTCCCTCTGTAACTGGAAAGAGGAAGAGGAAGGATATCCCTGATCTGAATGAGCTGTATGAAGCACCAGACAACCAAGAAGAGCCATCCAGAGAATCTACTGCAGAGGATAAGGAGAGCAGTTCTGAATCTGAGAAATCTGAGGCTGCTGCTGATGAGGTGCCATTGGTGTTTCCACATGATGATCCTCTGTTAAAGAAGTCTTTTGATGAGAGATTTTACTCCAAGAAGGCTCTGAAGGTATTTGAAGAGTTGTACAAGAGAAAGATGCATGTAGAAAAGAGGCTGACTGAGAAGTTTAAACATCCTGGTTTTGTCACTTATATGAAGAGGATTCAGATGTATGGTTCTGCTAACTTCTGTGTGAATGTCAATCAACCTCTGGTGTTGGAATTCTATGCAAATCTGAGAGGAACCAATAATGATCCTGCCTCTCCTTGGTACAAAAAAGTCTTCATCAGAGAGAGGATTTATAGATTTGATCCTGCTTTGATCAATCTAGTGCTGGGAACAGATAACAACACTTGTCCAGATGGAGCTTACCCAGAGGGGTTTACTTTGGATTATAATGTAATTGCTTTGGAGTTGCCTGGAGGAAGTGTTGGAGAATGGGGAGCTGCCAAAACCATGAAAGCCTCAGATCTCACTCAGAAGTACTTTGTTTGTACAGAGTGGTGGAAAATCTCTTGGCGATGTCCAAGAATGTGTCACTGGTCACTGAAGAGATGGCCTGTCTCATGTACTGCATTGGCACTAGGCCTTTCAATCTGGGATGGTTTATCTATGACAGGATTCTTTTAGTTGCTCAGCACCATAAATCTGATGAGTACATCATATATCATGCACTTATCACAGGCTTGCTATATCATGTTGGAGTGGAAGATGAGATAGATGATGACATTGTCTTCTGTGATGATGTACAAGTCAACAAGACTATCTTCCAGAAAAGGAATGATCTGCATGCTGAAGCTGAAGAGGAGGAGGATGATGAGTCTGATGAGCAACCACCACAGGAGGACTTTGCTACAATGAGGAAGAGAGAACTCAGAGGACAGATAAGATACCACAGGATGAGGATGTTGGAACTTCAAGCTGAGCTGGATGCATAGCTGAGACAGATGATGAGACCAGTGGATCCCAACAAATCTGAGCAGATGTCCTATTTTATTTTCTCTCTCTCTCATGATCTTAATTTCTGTTGAATTCTGGTATTTTTTCTGGGAGTTATGTGTGTTACTTTGGATATTTTTTGGTGTAGCTTTGACACATTTTATGTCCCCAAGGGGGAGAATATTTTGATGGTTACGGTTGGACATTTATTTTGGAACATTGTTATGGCCATAGAGAATGTATGACTGTCTCTATCTACGTATGGAGAGTAGGGACACTAGTGCACAAGTATATATTTCTCGGCACCCTTTTCACGGCGTTTTGGCCATATTTTGACGGAACTGCCGAGTAACTGGGTTACGAACTCGTAACCTGCCGTTCGCCTAGGGAAAAAATAAAAAACACGACGTTTCACAATTAAAACACGGTGTTTTCCAAAGTGTATTAAAAATGTCAATATTAGGCGAACTCTGAACCATGTTCGCTGACAGGCGTGTGGAGTGACGACTTCGCCAGCAGTACCCGTCTGAAATAAGAAAAGTTGTTCGCCCATACATGCTAAGACGTGTTGTAGTTGCGAAGTCGCCTTTTATTGACGCCAGCAGGCGTTACTGAAGAAGCGAGTTCGCCTGTAGTTATGACCAGAGGCGTTTCAGTTTACGAATTCGTTTGTATTAAAATGTAGCGGGCGAATTGGGAAGCGAATTCGTAACAGTGTCGTAGTTGGGTGTATAAAAGCTGATTTTTTGCGGGAATGAAAATAAAAGAAGTAGATAAAAGGACTCTCCTTTTGTTTTGTCTCAAGTTTTGCTCACATTTTCAGGCCTTGATTTTGCCCAAGAACACAAAGGTATGAGGTTTTGATTTTTTTGTTGATTGGTTGTGGAATGGGCAAACTGTTTTTGATTAGTGTGTGTGCTTGTTTATATGGATTTGTAGAGTTGTTAGGGTGCTAAATTTGTGGAATGTTTGAGTGATTGTAGCAAAACCGTTGTTGATAGTATCTTGTTAAGCATGGGTCGTAGTGAAATCATGTTGGAGAATCAGCGTCTCTCACAAGGTTATACGGATTTGATTCAAGAGTTTATTGATGTTGGTTGGAAGGATTGTGTAGAAAAGAGAATGGGTGGGCTAAGATGTCCTTGCATAGATTGCCTTAACAACGCGATTTATGAGGATGTAGACGTTGTGCGCGAACATTTGGTTTGTAGAGGTTTTGATCCTACATATACAACATGGGTTTGGCATGGAGAAGGTGCAAGTCATAATGATGCAGAGTTTGATGTTAAGCTTGGGACAGATGGATTGCGTTATGATGGTTGTCTTGATGAAATGGCGGAAGACGTGGCAATGGATTGGGTAGGAAAGCCGAGCATGTTAGCGGCGATGTATAATGATAAAGAGACACCATTGTACAAGGGTTGCAAACATTCCGTTCTTGGTTCTACGTTGTTGTTGATGAATTTAAAGGTGCGCCATGGAATATCTGACAAGGGGATGACTGAATTGTTAGAGTTGGTGAAAGAGTTGCTACCCACTGACAACTTGTGTCCTGATCGAGTATATGCTGCTAAGAAGATATTATGTCCTATGGGAATGGAGATGCAGAAGATTCATGCATGCCCTAACGATTGTTTGTTGTACAGGGGAGATGACAAGGATAGAGATACATGCTGAGTCTGCAATGAACCTCGGTACAGGTCAAAGGTGGGGACCGTAGAGGTATGCGGCGAGAGTGTGACTCCGTCTAGATGTAAAACGCCGGCTAAAGTAGTGTATTACCTTCCGCTGATTCCTCGACTGAAGAGGTTGTTTGCAAATCCTGAGGATGCAAAGTTGCTAACATGGCATGCGGATAGGGCTAGGGAGGACGATGACATTATTTCACATGCCTCAGATGGAGATCAGTGGAAGAAAATGGATGAGCGGTACCCTGAATTTGCTGCTGAGCCCAGGAATGTGAGGCTAGGCTTATCCACTGATGGCATGAACCCCTTTGGTAACATGTCTAGCACCCATAGTTCTTGGCCAGTTATGGTTGTGATTTACAATCTGCCATCGTGGTTGATGATGAAACGTAAGTATGTGTTATTGTCCATGATGATATTTGGTCCTAAGCAACCGGGTAACGATATTGACGTGTACCTAGCGCCTTTGATCGAAGATTTGCAGAAGTTATTCGATGTGGGTGTCCGGATACCTGATGGCAGTCGAGGTGATGAGGAGTTTAAACTGCAAGAAATGTTGTTGTGGAGTATAAATGACTTTCCTGCATTAGGTAACTTGGGCGGTTATTCAGTGAAAGGTCACTTTGCATGTCCCATATGTGAAAGCAAGACTAGTTATTGTCAATTGAAACACGGTGGTAAGCCGGTGTATCTCGGGCACAGAAGATTTCTTCCGACGGGACATCCTTGGAGGCGAGCAAAGAATTGGTTAAACGGGAGAGAAGAGCATGATCCCTCCCCAATCCCTTTAACTGGAGAGGAGGTTCTAGAAAAGGTTATTGGGATGGATCATGAATTTGGTAAGGGAAAGAAGAAGAAGGCGTCGAATAGCAGTTGGAAGAAGTGTTCGATCTTCTTCAAACTAGATTACTGGAAGTATTTGGACGTACGTCACTGTCTCGATGTGATGTATATTGAGAAGAACGTATGTGAAGCACTTGTAGGTACGCTGATGAATACCCCTGGAAAGACAAAGGATGGCTTAAAAGCGCGGAAAGATCTTGTACAGCTTGGTATCCGATCGTCTCTAGCCCCTGTAGAGGAAGAAGGTAAATCTTATTTACCTCCAGCTTGTTACACTATGTCGACCGAGGAGAAGAAGCGTTACTGTAATGCTTTGAAGTCTGTTAAGGTTCCAACAGGTTACTCTTCGAACATCCGTAATTGTGTTAATACCAAAGAACTGAAGCTGGCGGGATTGAAGTCACACGACTGTCATAATCTTATGCAGGAGCTGAATGTAATCGCTCTACGAGGATCATTGCCTCGTCACGTGTGGAAGGCGATATCGAAGCTATGTTACTTTTTTAAATGCATATGTCGTAAGCGAGTGAGCAGGCAGAAGCTGGATGAGTTGGAGGAAATGGTGGTGGAAGTTTTGTGTAGGATGGAGATGTACTTTCCCCCGGCCTTTTTTGACATAATGATCCACGTGATTTTCCATTTGGTGAGGGATGTAAAATTATGTGGCCCAGTTTACTTGAGATGGATGTATCCATTTGAGCGGTACATGTCGATTTTTAAGCATTTCGTGAAGAACAGATATAGGCCTGATGCTAGTATAGTTCAACGTTATGTCGCAGAAGAGGTTATTGAGTTCTGTACCAACTATATGAAAGATGTTGCCACAGTGGGGATCCCAAATGCTAGGCACGATGGTAGAGTGGACGGGCACGGGCTCAAGCATCATAGTTTGTTTAGTCCTACCGCCGCCGACATGGATGCTGTCCATTTATATATCCTCAGAAACCACGAGGCGGTGACCCCTTATGTTGACATACACATGGATCAGATTAGAGTGTCAAATGCATGGACTGTCGGTGATGTGAGGATCCTGGAAAAGCATTGTGCCAATTTTGTTCGGTGGCTGCAAACTCACATTCAGCAAGGGGACCATCCTGATATTGTCAAGCTGTTATGTAGAAGACCCCTCGGCACTGTTTCCTCTTTTGGCGGGTACGACATAAACGGTTATAATTTTGGAACCAAATGGTCGGATGAGAGGTCAACTAACCAAAACAGTGGTGTGGTAGTACCAGGTGAGGCAGTTCATGGATGCGAAGCATACTACGGGACGATCACCGACATCTGGGAGATTGACTTTATCAGTGCCACAATTCCAGTGTTCAAGTGTGAGTGGGTGAAAGAATGTGGCGGGGTGCGGAAAGAGGATTACGGCACAACCCTGGTGAATCGCAGTGTTCTTGGCTCTGAAGGTGATTCGTTTATCATGGCGTCTCAGGCGCACCAAGTGTTTTATGTGACGGATCCACAGGATAACCGGTGGGAGATTGTGGTGAATGGTAAGCAGGCGCTTCTTCACAACGGCAATGACGAGGATCGCAGCTTTGGTACAGATATCGGGGACCTTCTGGGTTTAGAGCCTAACGAAACCTTAACTGAAGACGAGGCGAGTTTGAAAAGGTATTTTGCGCGGAACGATCACACGGAGGGCATTTGGATCACCGATGCTGGAAAACCAACGAAGCGAAAGAGGAATCAACCAAAGAATATGTAACCATTAGTATGTAATGGGAAAAACCTTAAGTTTTCAGCATATACATTTGGTATGGACTGAATTAGTATTCACGTATGCTTGAAACGTGTTTCACTCATAGTATAGGCGTAAATAAAGACGACTTCTCTTGTACAAATCACCTGTAAGCTTTACTAGAAGCGAAATCGTATCTGTCTTCGCCAACCTTGAAACTACATCGTTTTTGTAGTTTTACTTTATGCCTTGGCATTTAGGTGGTGGCGGTTCCGTAAGCCGTCTCGCCTGTTACTGGCGAGTTCGCTTCTTGAGTCGTCTGTTAGACTCTGTTGACACAGGCGAGATTAGAAGCGAACTCGCTTCAGTTAAAACACCACAAGCGAATTTGGTTGCGAGTTCGTTTCTGATTTTACATAGATAGTATTTTAGTACTAGCAACACTATAAAAGACTATATCGACACCGGTTTAACACATGAACAATTATATTTAATTTATATCAAATTTAAACAATAAGCGCATATGACCTGTAAGCACCAAATTTTGCTGAATAATGCAATCAAAATGAAAAAATCTTTAAATTGTAGCAATAAAATTTGAAAAAACGTCCCTAGACTACATCCACATGTCTAGGAAGAGTTTTCTCCGCCTGTCTGGTCTTCATTGTTAGGAGTGGCTGCCGGAGGATTTTTTCGGGCATATGCTCTTAGAAAACCACGAAGCAAGTGGCTGTTCTTCCACCCCGTCTTGCGGAGATTAGCAAGCTCTGTCCTCATTGCGAAGTTCGACTCCTCAAGCCCCTTATAATATGCTTCCGCACTCACTAGTAAATGGAGAACATTGAAAATGTTAAATTTAGATATAGAACACAATATAATGGAACTTAAATATAATTTGTATCCCCTTACCTCGGATTTGCTCAGGTTCCGGCTCCACGGCCTTCTCTCCGTTTGGCTGCCAAGTCCCCCCAACCAATGACCACTTTTTCTTCTCAAAGTATTCTTTGGTGTAGTACTCACACGGCTTGGCGGTGTTGGAGAATTTCAACTTCGGATGCTTGGACCGGAGGAACATTGTTATGAAGTTTGCATAGGGCAACTTCTTAGCCACCATATTGTTCTCAACCACGCTATCCTTCATGTGTTGAAACATGGTGTACCCGAGGTTTATCATCACTTCCGAGGCCAACAAGTAGTAAGTCACCAAAGTGGTGAAGTTTGGCTCTTGGAGGTAACCCCCTTTGGGCACAATATTGGTAGCCACCATCTCATACAAGATCCTTCGCTCGGGTGTAAGCTGTCCCAGCTTGTACTCCTTTGGCCTTCCAAGCGGACCTAACTGGCGGCCGAAGTGCTCCAACCCCAACTTCTGCAAATTCGCGGCTGGAAAGATCGACTCACTTGGCCAGTCACCCCTTGTGTAAAGGTCCACTGGTTCATCATCGTCCTCGTACTTGTTCTTGAGGGCTGCATTGAACAGTTCCGGACTTACTTCGAACTCCTTCTTGTTGACCTTGGTCTTCCACTTATCAGCCACCTGTCGGAAATTAGCGTAGAACTGCATTGTCTCCTCTAGATAACCCGGGTCCTTCACCTTCATCAATGTGTCCGCACCCGAATAATGTAGCAAGCCCCACACCCCTTTCAAGCCTAGCTCTTCAACCTTACTCTCATCCACCACAAGTAAGGTGTTCAACTGCGACTTAGCATCCTCAAAACTCTTATACTTGAGGTAAGCAGATTCACTGACAAACTTAGTTTTATCAAAAACTATAACCTTGCTCGATTGTTCAACCTTCTTCTTTCCCCTCAGAGCCATGTTTCTAATTAACCAAAGTACCTATCAATAATACCTAACATGAATCCTATTCCTATGATTGAACCCCAGTTTCAACAAAGCAAATCAACAGAAAGCTAAAATATTGATGCATCAACTTAAAATTTTGAAAACATGGCATCCAGATTAACAATGAGTAAGATGAAACGGGTCAGGAACTTACCAGATGTATGGAATATGGCGGTGGGGGAGCAAATTTCCGGCTTGACGGTGGCTGGTCGGCGGTGGGTGAGCTGAGGAAGCAGCGATTTTGCGTGAGTTTGGGGGAAAAATTGGGGATCTGCTTTTTGATCGACAGGGCCCAGCAGTTGACTATTTATGTTTGTGACCGTTACGAGTTCGCTGGTAACTCGCCTACAGGCGATTTAAGAGGCGAGTTCGATTGTTTGTTATTATTTCAATTTAATCTTGTTACGATGTCGCTTGTAACTCGCCTACAGGCGAGCTGGCAGGCGAGTTCGCTTCATTGTTAAAAAAGTATAGGCCTTTGGGCCAGGGAACTGATAGATGCACTCATCACTCTCATCACTCTATAGTATATGTATAGTATATGTGTAGTATATGTGTATATCATGCATGGTGTTTCATGGGCAGTTTGCGCGGGTCGGCGACTTATCGAACCTTTCAGTTTTGGTCCCATATTTATACTTATTAATTGGACGCTACTCCACCGATGTGGGAACAATGATGTGACGTGGAGGCGAGTTCGCTTGGCCTACGCCTATAAGCGAATAGGATAAGCGAGTTCGCCTGTTTAAAAAAAAACTAATTTTTGAACTATTATTGAAATTGGAGTATGAATCTTTATGTAATTTCAATTGTTTTTTTGTACACATTTGCGATCAACTATGAATTTGGTAGGTCGAATTCTGGATGTAGTATACCCTTGCATGTCCAATTTCTTTTAATCGCTCACGATCAATGAACATCGCTATAACGAGTGAAGCACGAACACCAACCGATCATTCGACCTCGAGCTCGGTTTGACCAAGCTAGATCTCGAGCTCGAACTCATTCGAATATGTGGCGCAGTCGACTCTAAGCTTTTACATTTGATTTCGTTCGGCTCAACGTGCTTATTGATCAAATAAATATATATATATCAATATATATATATATAAAATTAGGTATATATAATTCGGTATATGGTTAATATATCAATTTCTTTGGTAATAATTACAAATTTGTTTTTTTTGAAACAGGACGATCTGGAGTTCGAGCTCTCAAAATATATAACGAGTCGAGTTTGAGAATACCCGTGTTCGGTCTCGACTCGACTCATTTACACGTGATGAGTGAAACTTTGCCTTCGTTTT
Organism: Sherardia arvensis; assembly: GCA_948330725.1. NCBI lineage: Eukaryota > Viridiplantae > Streptophyta > Magnoliopsida > Gentianales > Rubiaceae > Sherardia > Sherardia arvensis. The sequence continues at coordinate 20,255,031 of OX415237.1, read as the reverse complement.
CGGGTAGTTATAAAAAAAATTGGCCTTTGGCCGATCACACTTGGAACTCACTCATCACAACAACACGACCTCGGTCTGGACCAGTATATGTATAGTATATGTATAGTATATGTATAGTATATGTGTATATCATGCATGGTGTTTCATGGGCAGTTTGCGCGGGTCGGCGACTTATCGAACCTTTCAGTTTTGGTCCCATATTTATATTGATCAATTGGACGCTACTCCACCGATGTGGGAAAAATGATGTGACGTGGTGGCGAACTCGCCTCTGTTCAACGCCTGTGTGTCAAACGGCGTCGTATATACATGTTCTGTACTTGTGTGTTTTTTTAAATTCTTCTTTCCAGTGGCGAACTTGCTTCTTTATTCGCCTCCATGCTTACGAGTTCGCCTATTGTCACGCTTGCTAGGTTCTGTTCCACACGGCGGAACTGTTAGCGAGTTCTCAAGACATAAAAGTTTGTAGGCGTTTGGGTAGGCGGTGTCGCTTCTGCGTTCGCCCCACCTTACGAGTTCGCCTGTTGGCACGCTTGTTAGCTTCTGTTCCACACGGCGGACTTGGTGGCGAGTTCGTGAGGTGGAAATGTTTGTAGGCGGCAGTGTAGGCGAATTCGCTTCCTTCTATCGCATTGTGAAAATATTGGAAGCGATTTCGCTTCCAGGTTCGCTTGGTAATATTATGCAATATTGTTATCATATGAATATCCATGTTTTATCAAGGTTAGCTGTAATATTTGTCAAGATTGAAGTTAATTAACTTGAAATATATGGCCATATGGGATCGTTTCATCAGATTTGTCCTTGGCACGCTTCAGCATGTACTTCACAATCGCGTACCCTGGATTGATCTTCAATCCCTCCATGATGTAATAGAACAACATCAAATTGGCAATAGTAGGCTCGCAAGGGTGACCACCCGATGGCATGACATTCGAGCATATCAACTCGAACACCAACCTCTGCTCCTGAGTGAGAACGCCAATAATGTACTTCTTCGGAGTACCTTCCAACTTGCTACGCGACTTAAAGTATTTTCTACGCATAGCAACGGATTCTAGGGGGTTCAAACTAGACAAAGATGGGAAGTTTTGGGTGTGGTAACACTCATAAGGACCGTTTGGATCTAACGGCCTTAAGTGGTCAACCGACACATACGGGCAACCTATCACCTCATTAATCAAATACTTATCAACCTTAAACCTTACTCCCCTAACCATTGTCTCCCCCTCTTCGGCGTCCTTTGCAAAAGTCATATTTGCATAAAACTGTAAACACTCATCCTTATGCACCGGCTCTTTCGACATCAACATCCCTTCTAGATGCGTCGCCTTAAAATAGTCTACAATTTTACCAAACCCTAACGACTCTATCTCATCTTCATCAAAAACCCTAGCATTCAACAAGAAGCGACGAGAAAATTGTTCGTACCTAGTCTCGGCCTTTATACTGATGAACAGAGAGGTCTCCTCATCTTCCTCAGTTGCAGGGTTACCCGCCGGATTCTGGGGTGGCCCACCAGTTTCAGGCGTTTCAGGCGGGTTCCTGGTGGCGGTGTGGCGGTTCCTCGACGGACTGGTGGCGGGTTGGCGTTGATGGGAGCTTCCTGAACTATGGCCGCCGCCTGTAGATCCACCGGCCGGGCGATCGCGTCTCCGGCGAGGTTGAAGGTCGACGAGTGTCTCTTCCCGCAGTCCGGCCGCCTCTGCATCGGGTTCAGCAGTGGGGGTGGTCTTCTGGCGCTTGGGGGCTGGTGGGTTGAGGGTTTTACCGGCTGATTTGCTCCGGCCCATGGTGTTGCAGTCGATTTTCCGATTGGGGATTTAGGGTTTTGCGGGTGGAAGTTGGGGGGTTCTGAAATCGCCACCCGCAAAACTTGTTTTTGTATTTTTTTTAAAATTAATATACGCTGGCGAACTCGCCTCTTGCATTCACCTGTAGGTGAAAAGGGTTACGAAATCGTGTCAAGAACGTCGCGCGTGGATTTCACTATGAAACGAAATCGCCTGTTGATTCGCCTGTAATTTCAACCAACTGGCGAACTCGCCTCAATTTTGTTTGTAGGCGAACGTAGTAGCGATTTCGCTTCCGTACAATCATCAAACCCTAAACCCTTAACCCTAAACCCTGAACCCATGCCCGGCAACCCACACGATAAAAACCAAACCCATTTATCATCGAGATTGGGAATGACAACCTTCAATCGAGCGAGTAGTGCGTAACTCGTCTAGACTCGAGAACTATATTAACCATGTTCGAGTCGACCCGAGAACTAGCGAGTTAATAATACCATACTCAACTCGAACTCGTTATTATTTATCGAATATCGACACTACTTGCGAGTTCGAACTCGAATTGTTTTTTTCTCTTTTTAAATAAAAATTTAACTAATTATATCAAAAATTAATAGTTTAGGGTAAATTATTCCTAAAAGTAATCTTCATCCAATCCATTAATACAAAATATGTTACTACTTCTATACTATGAAAATTTCTAATTATATATATGTGCCTTTACATATACATAATGAAATTATTATTTTAAATACCAATGCAATTAATTAGTTTATTCAATATTGAGTAGTAAAAGAAAACTAGCTAGATTAGATGATTGAACTAATATAGTATAACCTAATAATATTATAAACTTGCAACTGATTATACTTACCGAGTTACGCACGAGTTTTTCGAGTCGAGCTAGATCGAGTCGTGTTTTGTCCAAGTTTTGACCGAGTCGATCTCGAATTACTCGCGTGTTGACTGACTCAATTACCACCCCTATTCTCATCTAAAACTGGATACTTTTCATTCATTAGCTCCCGAGATGTATGATCGCGAAGTCGGCTCTTTAACGAGGTAACGACGTTGCCTGTATGTATAACATCATCCAAACTATGAGTAATACCACATGCATTACAGAAGAACTAAATTTCTACACTTTCAGTCAGAAGTTGTCAAATACATGTATATTCGATGGTGATCAACACGTGGCTGATGTAGAAATTCCTATTGGTCGTATCTGCACCAGTGTAACATTTGGTTAACGAACTAATGGTATTAACCCGTAGTCCCATCATATACGTATCTAAACAGTTTATGCCAAATGCGTTACAATAAACATGGATATGGATTAGAGTTAACAATTTCAGATACCTCTCATAGGACTATATATAACATGTCACAACAATTCTCTTTCATAACATACGTCATCGTTGCAACCAACTCAAGTAATATTATGTGCAGATAAAATCTGATTTCATTTATAAGTTTTCATATTAAATTTTAATATACATCAGCTCATGAAACACACAATGTTAATATTCATTGCATAACAAAGTAGCGAATATTCAGAAAATAATTATTATGGGTTCATCAACTTGCTAGCTAGCGACACCGCAAGGGTTATTCGCCTCTAGCCGATGCAGGTTGCGGTATCGTAACCTGGTTAAACAGTGTCCGACCAAATATACTATTCAGGCATGTTTTGTCCAACTCTACCATACTATATATATCTTTTATCCCGGATTTTGCTAACCTCTTCACCATTTTCACCATTCATTCCCATCTACCCCTCCTTCTCTCTCACCTTATCCCCCCCTCAACTTCCATCTCAAATCCTTGCATTCCAAATCCATTCTTGCCTCATTTCTTGGTGAAATCTCATCAAAACCAACCACAAACTCACCCTCAAATCTAGCACATATATTTTGTGTGAAGAACTAAACCCTATAAAGCTTGTAACCCACCAAAAACCCCAAAATCTCCTTCAACTTTGGTTGAATATTACAAATCTTGCTACTTTGTGTGGCTAAGAGCAACAAACAACTAATATCTTCTTCTACAATTAAGGTATGAGACTCAAATTTGAAGTATTATTCAAAACACATCTTATTTAGTTACTTTTTGAGATATTTTGGTTGAATGGCATGCTTGAGTAGACATTATACATGCTTAGTCCTTATCCATAACATATGTGTTTCATGACATTGTTAAAATCAAATTTAGAAGGCATAGCTCCCTTTATTTGTTACTTTCATGTGGCATTCTAACATGTTAGCCTACTTTAGGTTCACTTTGGTTATACAATTCAACAAATCCGTTTTTTCATTGTTTTAACTAGTCATGCTTGTGTTATTTTACTTCTACAACACATTCAACATGGTTTTGTTGTAGTTTTACCTAGTCATAATAGTGCTAATTAGTTAAATTACAATTTATATCCATCCTTAGATAGCAATGGTGACCACTTCAAACACTTCAAGTGCCCAACCAAAGAAGCGAGGTAGCAACTCGAAGAAAGGCCTACAAGTCCGCTCACATTGTTGAGTTCTACAAAGAAGAATGAGAAGAGGAGAACTAACACACATAGGATTTAATGCTAAGGGTGTATGCAACCGACCAAAAAAAGAACGTTCAAAATGGTCAAGTTGGTGTGGCCGAGTTGGAAGAACGTTTATTGAGATAACATAGGATAATTGGAGAAACGTCTCACCAAAAAATAAGGAGGAAGTTTGGGTAGAATGCCAAGTAAGTAACATTTAACCTTTCAATGATCTATCTAGTCAATATTATACCTCTTCGTAATATGTAGACAGAATACATCCTACATATTTTTGTGCATCGACCTTTTGAAATAGAATCTAATGACATGGAAGTGGTGAGAAAGAAGGCATTCAACATCGTCTCCAAAGCTTTTCGCGAGCACAAGCATGCTCTAAGAAAAGACTACTTATATGAGAAGGGAAAGAGGCTAGGTCAAGATCCAAGGGACCGATACAATCATATTACAACCGATGCGTGGGAGGCCTTCAAACAAGCATCGCTTGGAAATAAGACTTCCGTGAGTCACAAACTATAACTTCGGTGACATAACCTCCTCTTATCTAATTACATTAATGATGACATGTGATACGGTATCTTCTTGTGCAAAGAGGAAATGGGACAAGAAGGTCACATCGGCGAAATCAATAACAATGCCATACACCGGTGGTAGGTCGGGGTATTTGGGTGTAGGTGAGAAGGAGGGGCTTAAGGAGAAGGAGGAACTAGTGAAGGAGTTGGTATTAGGGGGGATGGTCGAGGCGGAAGCTTGGTATGTCGTAGTGGAAAAGGACGCCGAGGATTATACTAGACAAAAACTCTTCGTGTTGGGTCGAATTAGAGACTCGGATGGTAAGTTCACTTCGGAGGATGCCGAAAAATGTGCAAAGAGGGTGGTTAGTCTATCTTACCTTATCTTACTATCTATTATAGTCAAATTTATTTTTGTTGTTGCTTTCAAATATTCTTCACAACCATTTTCAACTAGTACAACATATTTGATAATAGGAACTTCTTGAGCGCCAAAAGGAGGAGGGTACCTTTATCCCGTGTGGGAAGAAGGATGTCTTGAATGAGGCTTTTGCTCTTGGGAAGAAAAAGGAACACCCGGGAAGAGCATTAGGTGTTGGAGGTTACGCGACACAAGAAGAGGTGTTTGGGATTAAGCAAGGTTGGGGCAATCCTAAACCATCACAACTACAACGAGTTTTGAGCGAGGTGGCGGCGACAAAGGCGGAAATGAAGGATTTGAGGGAGGTGATGAAAGACATAGCACAACACACCAACTATCCCCACATCGAGAGGTTAGGAGGTACACAACCACATCTTCCACCATCATCAAAGGGTTCTCAAGCATCACCTCAAATTGTGGAGGATGAAGGTGAGAATGTGGAAATGGACGAGGAACTAGTGCCTCCTACTCCACCTTCATCACCCATCAAGTTGAATGCGGCGCATTCCATTCAAGTCGATAAGGTTAGTACCAATTTTGCTAATTTAGAACATCGTTGGTTTCTAATCTCTTTCTAAAAATAGTTGGATGATGATTTGTCATGTGCTTTCATTTATGATAGAACCCCCCTTGCAAGCTATAGGTTTCGCAAGGTACCAAATCAAAACAACTCCATGTCGCCAATGGCACATGCGACCCAAGTGCGGTGAAACACAATCGTGTTGACATCCCCGCAGGATTTTTTAGTGTTCGCATTACCGATGTTTTGATAGAATAATAATTGCTACCTGTAAAGGAGTCACCGATGGTGAGAGTTGGGTAGGCTAAAGGTTTCCTTGTTCTATGGCCAAAATGGTTGGTGCTTGATGAAAAATCCACCTCCATACCCCGTAGGAAACCACAAACTCCACAAAATCCACAAATACCTGTGCATGCCTTGCCTATAGCTAGACAAACATTAGACCCCATGCTCGTGGAGTTTATGAAAGCCCTTCCACCCTTCGTCCGAGTCTTTTATGATTTGATATCCTCGCACGACAAGAATGCATGCTATGCCTTTCTCGGAAATGAAAGGTGCTTTACTACGACAAAGGACATCCACGTACCATGGGGGGATTTTGAATATTTCTTGAATTTCAATGAACTTCCCGCCACCATTCTTTGCCTCAATCAAATGTAAGCCATTTGTATGTGTTTCATGAGAATACTCAATTATCAAACCATATATGATTACATCCTCGTCATGATTGTCTACTACATTCACAGGTTCTTGCATCACCATGCCTATCACCGGAGCAAACATTTCATTGGATTTTTGCATCCAATGCATTTGCAAGCTAGTATGGAGAGCAATAGGCAAAGACTTGATTACTTGAATTATACTCTCTCCGACAAATCAAAGAAAATATGGATCGGACCATATCTCGAGAGGTATACCTTACAATTTGCTCTATTACTCATGCTAAATATATTGTATTTGCTCTACTACATTCATTTTTTATGACCATTATGCTTTCATGTGATTTGTAGTGATCATTGGAGCTTTGTTGCAATAATACCCGCTTTAAAGCAAGTATATTGGATAGACCCACTCCACCGCCCTCCATCACGAACATTCGCCGATCTCCTTGATAATGCAATTCTTCAAGTGAACGACAAAACAATCCTCGACTTCCACCTTATAAACATTCGGGTAAGATGTTGTGCTCATGCTATCACGTCCTTTCAAAAATCAACATTTGCGTTTAAAGTACCATAAGTATAGTAATGTTTTATGTTTTAAACACTTTTGTAGTCTAGGAAGCAATCATCGAACTATGAATGTGGCTATTACACAATGATCTTTGGTTTGATGGTGGTGGATGGTGTTCAAAAAGACATGCTAGATCTTCTAAAGGTACGCTACACGCGTCTAATCTCATTTATATTCGTCGAAATTTCCTAATAAGCGTTATTTTCAACCATAGGTATTCGTGGATGATATCACTCCTTTCTCCTTGCAAGAACTTAACGACGGAAGAGACCAAATGGCTAAATATCTGGTCCACAACCGTGCGTTTACCATTGCAAGGCCACAGGTCCCTAACCTCCCCAAGGCATGAAAAAGTACTTAGTTGTCCATTTGCGTTTATTTTTTTTGGTAGGACTTGACATTGGTAACGCACTTGTGTGCTTAGGTTATGCCTCTTTAGTACTAGTATAGGGGCGTTGGATTTGAATTTGACAGGTTTATGTTGAGTCGGTATCCCGATTCATTTTTCGGAAGAAACGGGTCAAATTTTACAATAATTACACCATTCAATATTGCACATAAACGAACTCGCTAGCTTGTCCGCTTCTAGTCGAACCCAGAAGCTAATTCGCTACCTGGCACGCCTCCCACTACAATATTACAAGCGGCCACACAAGCGGTTTCACCTATTCATTCGCCCATAAAAGCGATATCGCCTGGCTACTCGCTTGCCAGACTCTGTTGCCCCTGGCGTTCCTGAAAATGAAATCGCCTCAACATTCGCCTTAACAGTCGAATTTAAACGATGAACTCGCCATTGAATTCCCCACAAAAAATATGAGAAACGAGCTCGCCTAATATTCGCCTCTTCTGGCGGTGTCGTATCCCACTCTGCTTGTGTCCCTCTGGTCTGGCTACATTTTCAGGGGGTGAGTTCGCTTTTTAGTTTCACCACCTCCAGAAGGCGAACTCGCTTTTCTTTTTCGACCACAAGCGACATGATACACGATACCGTAACACCATGACCATTGAGTCTTTTTTCAAATTTAATATTCCCATATATTCCGGCAAATACGCCAGCGGTCTCGCCTGCTTCACCCTAGCGAGTCTGGTTACGATTTCGCTTGTGTATTATTAGAAACAAGCAACCAACATAAGCGAGTTCGCCTTAACAGGCGATCACTGGCGGCGATATCGTATCACTCACATTTACAGACACAGGCGACCTGAGGTGGCGAATTCGTAACAGGTATACAGGGCGTTTTTTAAACGCTGCACACGGCGTTTTAAACCGCCGTGCGCAGCATGCATGTTTAAGGCGTTTTTTTAACCGCCCAGAAGAAGTGCCATTTTACGGCACAACCCATTACGGCATTTCCAAAATACCGTGAATGGTACGAATGAACCGCCTAGAAACCTAGGTCCGTTCACTAGTGGGAGAGCTTATTGAATATGCATGTTGTTTCTGATTAATTTGATGTTATGAGAATAAAGTCTGGATTTCTAAACGAAAGGGGGAGCTATGTATTATCTGTGCATCTAAATAAGTGTTATGGTTCCACAAAATACCAAAGGGGGAGATTGAAGAGTCCAGAAGACTCAACATGAATTAGTTGGATATTTGTAGAAGTCACTATGTTTAAACATACTGATGTTTAAACACTTGCTCCAGCAGAATCAGAAACCGAGCAATAGTCATTGAGATGAAGTACAACTCACATGCGATCAAAGAAGATATTTGAGCGAATCAAGATGATATTTGAAGAATGATTCAGCGCCGATTTGATTAGATAGAGAATATATTCTAGAGTTGTATTTTAGTCAGGATTAGTCTCAAATAAGGAAAGATTATATTTCCTGCAGTATAGCTATAGAAGTAGAGTATAGCTAGGAGACTACTTGTAGCTGTGATTAACTGGACGAGTAGATCAGCATTTCCGCGATTGAAGGACCGAGAAGATCAACACGGAAACACAGCGTTGAACTATAAATAGAGAAAGAAGATGCGACATGAAGTATCCATCTTGAGTGAAAGTATTCTGGAGTTCTAAATAGCTTTACAGTTTTGGAGCAGCAATTGAACGGAGATTCAATAGGCCTTTGCCATCGCCAGAGTCTGAAATCAGATAGCCTTAATACTTCGGGAAAGAAGTGGTCAAGATAGCAACGAGGAGTTGCTGGCTGGCTGTGAGGGGAGCTCACCAATCCACACGACAAGATAAGTCATAGATAGTTAAAAGTTTGTGAACTTTGTAACTGATCTTGATTATTTTAATGGATGATTTTCAGACTGGGCAAGGCCCCGCAGATGTAGGTGTTTTAGCACCGAACTGCGTAAACACATCTGGTGTTCTTACTTTTGATGTTTAAATTGTATTGCATGTTTAAACATACTGGTTAAAGTAGAAGTTTTACTTAAGATCACAGATAATCTGATCGATAGTAAATTCAAAATATAAGGCATCGACAAAGTTATCTCCCATTGCAGTAACTACAACCAGTAAACCAGGAAGGTCAAACTTGCAGAGATAGTTGAAAAACAAGCAAAAAGAAAGAGTTTGGGATTGGAAAGAGGTGGAGATAGGATAATTTCGGGGAAGGGGACATGTGGTCAGTACTAAGGGTCTGTTTAATACGTCTGAATTGATCTGAACTAAACTAAAAAAATATTGAACTGAACTGAAAAATGTTGAACTGAACTGAAAAATGCTGAACTAGACGGAAAAATGCTGAACTAAGCTGAAAAGTACAGAACTAATCTAAATTGAATTGAACTGAACTGAACTAAAATTCTTTTGATCATTTTTTTATTAAATATATTTACTTTCAAAATTTTGATTACAAAACAAGCCATTGAAGTATATTGAATATAACTTAATAGAACAAAACTGAAGGACAAAAAAATCACTAAATTGATATACTTAACTAAATTAGATAAATTTTATCAAATTATACTTCATCAGAACCGAACTGAATGAAATGATCCTATATTTTAATCATAATTGAGTTGCTATACTGAACTAGATTTTATTGAACTAAATTGATTAAAAAAATCAATGTATTGATGTAACCAAATTATGCTATATTTTATCAGCACCAAACTTTAAAAAAATTGAACCTAACTTGATAAACTGAAATGAGCTGAAACATAATGAATTGAACTAAATCAAACTTAATTAAACTGAACTAACAAATGTATGCATTGATGTAATTAAATTAACAAAGTTTTATCAAATCGTATTTCATCAATTCTAAATTTAAAAAATTGGACCTAACTTTTTAAACTGAATTGAACTGAATCATACTGAACTGAACTTAATTGAAGAAAACAATCAATGCATTTATATTACCATATGCATTCATACACTGATGAAATACAACTTCATATAGTTGTATGTGATGTATGGCGGACACCAGCACTTCGACGACGAACCTTGCTCACGAACTGACCTGCAAAACAAAGCCTCGGGTGTCCCGAGGGTAGACACTCCGACGCTCAAGTTAGTATGAGGTGTAAGGTGTATTGTATGTAGTATGAGATAGAAATGGTGTACCAAACCTTGTGTGTATTTATATGGCTACAATCCGTAGATCACCAAGATATGTATTTATGGTAGAAATACAACTCTTATGGGAATAGTAGTTGTATTACCATGTATAGAGGAAGTGTATTTCGGACATGGTTGTATTACCATGTTTAGGAGGATGTATATTCCTTGTAGAACATTCATAATATACGCATTCCTTGTAAGGATTAGGATTGATGGACCAATGGATCCATCCTCCGCGTAATCTCGAGCCCACGATCCTTCTTGGGCCCTGGTCCGAAAATGAATGAGGCCCGAATACGAACCATGGACTTATCAGTAGCCCCAAGGTAGATCTTCAGAACTTAGAGTACTCCATCTCGAAGGTTGAAGGAGAGGCTTGCTTCTCGAGGGAAGACCAATAACTCGGGGGAGTATGGCTCGGGGTGTTAAGCTCGGGGCGTCCTTTAAGGACTATCCTTTCAGGCTTTAACCTTCTGAATATCTATCTTCAAGTTCTTTCGTATTCCATTTAAATATATGGACGGCTGAGATTAGCTTCCTTTGAAATCCAGATGGTAGATACACGTGTCATGTGTTCATTGGTAACTAGAGGCGGTCTGTCCCCCGTCTCTCCAATTGCTTGCATCGGAACCAGAATCGAGATAATTACTCGTCATAAATGTTGTCTGGGTTTGGGTTAAATCTCCCAAATCATTCCTCTTGTCTTCCTTATTCAAAATTTTTCTTTCCAAGTTTAGAAAGCGTATCAATGCTTTATCAAATCTCTGAAGCCCCAAACTCTGCTTTCACAATCATCAGTAAGTGCTATCTTCCTTCTTCGTTTGTTTGTCTGCTTTTTCCTTTTCCTCTGTTTGTGTATTTCCCCCCATACTCTCTGTAATCATGAGTAGTAGTAGCAAAACGATTTATGTCCCCCATCATGATGAGGGAGAGTATGCATGTACTCAGGCTGAGGAGAATAGCTCCCTTGTCCGTCATAGAGCCGAAGTAGCGAGTGGGAAAAAGCCTGTAGTTTTGAAGAAGAAAGCCTCTATGGAAGAGAAGAGATTAATGGCTTTGGCCAGGAGGGCTCAGATAGGGGAGAATAGCCCCATGGTAATGCATGCTGCCGTAGGCAGACCATCCATGAATGGTGAAGGTAGTGGCAAGAGGTTGATGAAGGAGGATAAAGCTCGTGCTGATGCTGCTATCTTCGTTGAAAATTGTCCCTTTTTGATTCCCCCTGATGCTGATCTTATGTATTTTGGGGAGGATAAGTCTGCGTCAGAGTTAATAACTCCAACCCGGGGGGTCATATATGGGAGATTTTTGCAGCATGGGATAGCATTTCCTTTTCCCCCATTGTTGAGTAGGTTTCTTTGGTGGTATAAGGTGCATCCAGGGCAACTGCACGTTGATGTGACATTGATAACCTGGTGTGCTCGTAAGGGTTATAAACCTAGTCTTGCTCTGCTGCGGACCTTATGTAAGGTGTCCATTGTTAAGCAATTTGTAACCTTGACTGTCCAAGATACTTCCCTGGGTCGAGCCTTTGTTCTTTCTCGGTAAAGTGTGGGATGGGACAAGGTGAAACTAACCTTTGACCGGACCCAATATAAGGTACCCCATTGGAATAAGGATCTCCAAAATGAAGCCTAGGATGATATTGACACCTCACATAGATTGATGGATATAGCAGAGGAGTTGGTGAGGGAGAAGATTAAACTTAGAAATGGTAAGTTTGTGTCAGGAGATCCCCAAATGGGTTGGCAGTGGCCTGTCGAGACGTATCAGTGGTTATACCAAATGTCTGGCCGAACTCTTCAAAATGGTAGCTATTTGAGGTTATCTCATTTCGACCAGCTAGAGGGTGTAGAAATTGAGTGGTATGAAATCATTCTATCCATGGAGCAGGATCCCATTGGTTCAGCTAGGGCGCTTCGGGCCTCTAGGGCAATAGATGAGATGACCGTTCGATAAGAGATGTCCGAGAGGGATGTAGATAGGCAAATTTCTGGATTGATGCCTGATGCTCGGCGTCGATTCAAAAGATTGGTCCAAGGACCTAGGAATGCTCGATCGGAGGCTAAGGTGCGCTATGAGACAAAGTGTCTATTCGTACCTGTTGCCCGAGATCCATCAGATGAAGAGGAGGATAAGAGTTTAGCCCTAGTCAGGTGTCCGAGAGGGGAGGTATCTCGGACTTCTGTGTCTCTGCCAACCATGTCCGGTAGGGCCGAGAATGAAGAATTTTTAACCCTTGTAGTAGTCTATGATATGTTGCCTGAGGGTATTTCTTCTTTGTTGTGCATGACATTCTCGTCCATACTATATCACTTTTCCTGATGCTAGCTTCATTCTTTTTATGTACAGTGGGTGTTTCCAAGACCGAGAAGGCATTGAATAAGCTGGCTCAGATAGTAGAGTCCGGGAAGCTAAAGGACCATGAAAGCAAGAAAGGAATGCTGAAGCCTCAGGGAATTCCATAAATGCTTCCACTAAGTCTCCCAAAAGGGCTAGGCTTGAGCTCGAACCGTTGGGGGAGTTCGAGAAGTATGTGATGCCTCCTCCTCCAAGGGCTAGGACCGAGATAACTCCAGAATGTCCCGAGATAAGCCAGGTATGATTTAACTCGGTTTCTGACGGACTTGAAGATGTACTCATCTAACTGTCTTACTTTCTTTCACAGTCTCTGAATCATATGAAGCATATGTATGGTTCCATCAAGGCACTATATGGTCGCTGCCAAGAACAAGCGGCTGAGTTGGAGCTGTTGAAGGTGGAGATGGCCAAGAAATCTAGCGAGCCTTCTGAAGTGGTGAAGCATCTTCAAGACGGAATGGCCCAGGAGAAGGACAAAAGAGAGGCCCTGGAAGAGGAAGTCAGGACCTTAAAGAAGAAGAAGAGACTGACTGATAACTCCTTCCAAGAACCGAAGTGGAAAATGGCCCTAGTGGAGGCGGAGAAGAACCAATATACCAATCCCGATTGCCAGAGGCGGCTGGTTCGGTTGATAATAGACTTCTGCCTAAATTGCCCCGAGATGGAGGCCCATCGCCAAGAGTATGGCGATTTCTATCATAAGTCTGAGCTTCCAAACATGTGGGTCTATCTTCAGGAGGTTCTTAGTGAGGATAGCTAGGAATGGTTGGCTTCTGCTTCCAATTGGCCAGAGGTGGCAGGAGATCTGGAGAAGTTCCGGGCAAAGTTCCGTCAGATTGGGGGGTTTGAGACTAGTTTTTTGCTAGTCTGGAATCCTTGGAGAAGGCTTTGACTCTGGAGGAGTTTCAGGAGAAGCTTTGCAGTCTGTACCCTGAATTGTCTTTCTTGGTGGAAAAGCCAGCTGGAGGAGCTTTAACTGTGAACCAGGAAGTTCGAGATGAGGAGCCAAAGATTGTAATTCCTTAGAGCCTTTACTCCTTATTTAGGAATTTTTCCTGTTGCTCAACTTTTGGCAATCGTGTACTCTGAATAATTTATCTTTTTCATGAATTTAACGATTCTATATCTTCCTTTATGTCCAGTGTTGTGTAGCTGCTTGTGCTAAATTGCAGGTCAAGTATGAGGCCGCTCTTCATAAAAATAAGAAGCTAAAGGACAGGTTGGATGACTCCAAGGGCTTCTGCAGCCTAGTACGAGAAGAGTATGACAATCTTCGTGGTCAGCAAGTGATAAGTCTACAGCGGAGGGCTGAATTAAATAATCAGGTGAAAGAGCTTCAGCAGAAACACAAGACTCTCGAGGATAATTATGGCAAAGCTCTGACTGCCAATAAGGAGTATGATCAAGAGCTGAGGAAAGCCAGGAAGGAGTTGATGGAACTCAAGAACGAGGGTCATAAGAAAGACTCTCGTATACCCTCTCTTCAGCACAAAAATATTGATGTAAACCATAAGATTGTTGCTCTTATTGATGATTCGAGGATACGTGAGGCCGGGCTGAATGCTTGCAAGATCCAAATAAAGGAGCTTGATTCACAAGGTGTGTTTAGCACGCATCCAGTGCCTTCAAAGAGAGAGATACGGGGCCCTTCTTCAACTCCGAACTCAGGAAGAGTGATGATGCCTCCTGCTCGAGGTGGAGTGTCTCGGGGGATAGTAAATTCTCCAGCAAGATCTTCACGTGGAAGAGGAAGAGAGGCATCACCTATTCCGGGAGCTCAGGGCTTGCTTGGCTCTCCTTCTTGACTTGCACATGTAGGAAGTAGAGTAGAATCTCCTACATCCTCTCAGTTAATGAGGATGGCGGAAGAGAGTAATTGGGGCCGAGGCCTTTATAATAGTCGAGGTCGTGCCTCTACTTCCACTCGCGGTCGAGGACGTACCCTTGTTTATAAACATCTCCACGAGGTGTCAGAAGTTTTATAGTGTAATAACACTTTTAATTTTGCCTTTATAAAGGTCTTTTATATTTCAACCTTGGTGAGATTGATTGTTAGGCTTATTAATAGCCCAAATGAATATTGGCATGTACCTTAGTAGGTATTCCATAAGGAGAGTCGAGTTCCAAACTTTGTGAGTTTGTGTGACTCATATCATGTTGGTCTTGGACCATATACTTTTTGTAAGTATATTATTTTATTTTAGCCTAAGGTGACTGTGGTTCGGACACATAGTTCAAACAACTCATATTAGAAAAACATCAATCACACGCTTATAAGAGTATAAATCTTAGGCAGCAGTCTTTACTTTTGCTTTGTAAGGCATAGTGTCTCTTTATATTAGAGGGTGTTGACTGCTTTTAAAATAAAATTTAAGATATATATTGAAAAGAAATTGTATTCCTCGAACTTGGGAGTTCGGCAAAATTATAAAAGACAACCCCGAGTTTGGGAGCTCGGATATGAAAAATAAAAAGATGAAAAGAAAAGAAGCTTGGCCCTTAGGCCTTATTGAAGTAGTTTTTCCTTATTTGGAGAAGGTCTACTTGATTTTAGCTCCGAGGTACCTGCGTAGGAAGGGCGCCATAATGACCGGATCCAAGTGCTCTCCACCATGAGTTTGCAAGAGATAAAATCCACCAGATTGGGTTGTGGAGACTTTGTATGGTCCTTTCGTCCTTGGCTCCAGCGCTCCCTCCAGCTTGTTAGTGCACCACGGGCCTACTGGCATTACCAGTTCTCCTACTTGAAAGGTTTGATGGCGTCTCTTGTGCCAGAGTGTAGTCATCTCGTCGTAGGCCTCTTCCTCGAAGTGGAAAACTAGGGGTTGTTCGAGGTCATGATCGAGTACCAGATCCCCTAGGACGGTGTTGATGGCCGAGATGTTGCTAACTTTTATGGCATCACGGATGGCCGTGATCATGCAGGAACATGCCACTCCCTGGTCTCTTTTGATGGAGGCTACTCCTTGTGTTGTTGGAAACTTTAATATCAGATGGTATGGAGACCATACAGCCTTAGCTTGGCACATCCAAGGCCTGCCGAGGATAATGTTGAAGGGTGTGACGGTGTCGACCACCACAAAAGTGCAGTAAAGGGTTAGGCTTTTCGCTCCTTCTGCTACTGTGACTGGGAGTGTGATTTCTCCAAGAGATATGACTGGATTTATGGTGAACCCCGAGATTGGGCCCGTAGGCTTGAGGTCGTCCTTGGTAAATCCCAGTTTTTTGGAAGCAGTCTTGAAACATCACTTCTACTCCACTCCCGTCGTCAACAAAGACTCTCTTCACCATGGAATCCTGTATTATTGTAGAGACAATAAGTGGGTCAGAGTGGGGCATCTGGTTTGGCACGGCGTCCGCGTCCGAGAAGGTGATGGTTACCTCGGGGCGGAGCCTCTTGTCGATTGGCTCAGTGTGGGGTATGGCCCGCACACTATCCTTCAGCTTAGTAAGAGAAATTGCTTCTCCCGTGTAGCCGTTGGTTCCGTTGATGACTCGGTTGGCTCTTTTTGGTGGTGGTGGAGGAGGATCTTGATGATTGTTGCCCCCACCCCCTTGGTTGTTATTGTTGTTGTTCCGGGAGTCATCCTTCTTCTTCTGCCAGTGTTTTCCTCCATACCTTTTCTCGGTACCCTAGCTGTCATCAGCTATTGAAGGTGCAATCTGTTGCACAATTCCTTGTCAAATCAACTTCTCGATCTCGTTCTTAAGCTGATAGCACTCCTCAGTGTCATGCCCCCGATCTCGGTGATATTGGCAGAATTTCAGGGATCTTTGACGCTCGGCTGAATCTTTCATGGCAGGTGGGTCCTTTAAAAGGTGCCTGTGAATGGACAAGATCTCAGCCCGAGATCTAGCTAGAGGAGTGTAGGACTCGAAGGTTGGTTTGGGAGTGCCTTCAGTTTTCTCGACCTTCGGTATCTTCAACCTTGGCTCCTTTCCCTTATTGTCGAGGTCTCGAGGTATTTTGCCCGTTACAATGTCCGCTTTGCTGGCGTATTTCTCCATGATGGCCTTGAGGTGTTGAATGGTGGTAGGATTCTTTGTTGCCAGCTTCATCCTCAGAGTGTCATCATCTACACTCATGCGATACATGTTTATCAAGAGGATCTCGTCTCGATCATAGCACTCCGTGGCTAGATCCATGTATTTGTGATAGTATTCTATCACAGTCTCTCCTTCATGGCGAGCCACATATCCCAAATCTCCAAGATATTTAGTGAATTTCTTCTTCTGGAAGAAAGTGAGGAGAAGAAATTCAGCGAAATCCCAGTAGTCGAATAAGCTTTCTGGTTTTGTCTGAGTAAACCATGTTTGGGCTTTCCCTCGAAGGTAACTGGGGACGATCTTGCATATCTCTAGCTCATGGAAGTTTCTAGTTTCCAAGGTCTTGAAGAAGACTGAGAGGAATTTCCTAGGGTCGCTAGTGCCATCGTACGTAGGCAGGTTCTCTGGGACCTTCTTGTTGCCATCGAAGGGGAGATTAACGATATGTCGGGAGAAGGAGGAGCGAGCAGACTGTCCTCGGGGTCCGAGGATACGCTTAATTTCCTGATCGACCTCGTATTTTCCCCGAGTAGGATAGGCTCCGTCCTGGGTGAAAGGCCGATCGGCACTTGTTTGCCATTCACTTTGGGTTCGCTCTCTTTTCTCGCGCTTGAGTTCTTCCTGGATGTTGTTGATGCGCATCCTTCGCACCTCTTCTCTGCTCAGCCCTAAGCCTTCATTATGGTGATTGGCTGGATCAGGAGGCGGTGGTAGGTTCCTCTGAGTGTTGTAGGGAGGTAGATTCCGGGACAAGTCATCCAAAAATCTTTGCTGTTGATTGTGATCAGAAGGTGGTGTTGCTCGAGATCCTGGGATAGATACTCGACTTAGGGCTTCATGCGTCTGGGCATGAAGTTGTTGACTTGAGTTTATCAAAGATGCAACGAAGTCAGGGTACTCGGAATGTAAGTCCCTCATCAGTGCTCGGACATCGTCAGGGATTTCTCTCGGTGGGGTGTCCGAGACGAGGTTGATATAGGGTAGCTCAGAGCCCGATGGGTTATGCCGTATGGATTAGTTTAAGGATTCCCTGAGACGTCTCTGTCTCTCTTCTTCCTGCTGTCTTTCTGTGAGGATTTGTCGATTCATTTGCGCTCTTTCCTCCTCCGAGAAGATTGAGTCGGGTCCGTTATACCCTAACCTATTCTCTCGGTCGAGGCTTTCTGAGTTGTTGACGCGCTCGCTGTGATTCATGTCAGTTTGGATCAATATCCTCGAACCTGAGTTCGGTGCTTCAGATCCAACAGGGTTCGATCCAGAAGGTGTTGTTCAACATACAGCAGGATTTGGACCGGAGGAGTTCGGAAGCTGGAGTTTCTGGTCCCCACGGTAGAGCTTGGTGGTGGTTCAGAGGTAGAACGCGGTAGTTATCCCTTGGGTCGACCTCGACCGCGTCCTTGTGGAGGCTGCTCTGCTTCTGGATTCTCCTCCGGATTTTGCCCTTGTACTCAGACGCTTCGCCTGGGTTGCTCAGCTTCAGACATGGCGTGAAAAACTTGTTGAACAGGTGCACAAGATCAAATCAGATACAAAGTTTGGCGACGTCGTCCATAGATTTGAAGTCCCACTGGGCGTGCCAATTGATGTATGGCGGACACCAGCACTTCGATGACGAACCTTGCTCACGAACTGACCTGCAACACAAAGCCTCGGGTGTCCCGAGGGTAGACACTCCGACGCTCAAGTTAGTATGAGGCGTAAGGCGTATTGTATGTGTATGAGATAGAAAAGGTGTACCAAACCT
The DNA here is from genome assembly GCA_948330725.1 of Sherardia arvensis. Lineage (NCBI taxonomy): Eukaryota > Viridiplantae > Streptophyta > Magnoliopsida > Gentianales > Rubiaceae > Sherardia > Sherardia arvensis. The sequence continues at coordinate 20,236,325 of OX415237.1, read as the reverse complement.
TGTGTGTATATATATGGCTACAATCCGTAGATCACCAAGATATGTATTTATGGTAGAAATACAACTCTTATGGGAATAGTAGTTGTATTACCATGTATAGAGGAAGTGTATTTCGCTCATGGTTGTATTACCATGTTTAGGAGGATGTATATTCCTTGTAGAACATTCATAATATACGCATTCCTTGTAAGGATTAGGATTGATGGACCTATGGATCCATCCTCCGCGTAATCTCGAGCCCACGACCCTTCTCGGGCCCTGGCCCGAATATGAATGAGGCCCAAATACGAACCATGGACTTATCAGTATGAATGTACAATGCAATGTATTGAATAAACTAAACCTAACTTAATAAACTAAATTGAACTGAAATATATTGAACTGAACTTAATTGAACAAAATTAAATTGAAGAAACAAATCAATACAATGTTTGAAATCGAATGGATATTGCAATTAGATCAAATGGATAAAGCAACAAAAATTTTGCAATCTCTACCTAATGGTAGAGAAGATGAAACTCAAGAATATAAAATAGAACTTAATTGAATTACACTTAACTGAGATTAACTGAATTTTCTATATAAACTCAAAATAATTATATTTTATTTCACTGAACTTAATAGAATTGAATTTTATTTTTTTTTGAAATTGATTTAATTGAACTGAATTATGAACATACAATTTTTATGCTCCAGGGACAGGACGTCAATTTTGCAATCCCGCTCCGCACAACCATGACCCAAAGATACACCTAGATGGAAGTACTTACGAGCCATAGCAGTCATATCTATTAGCTTGTTTCTAGACTTTGACATCAATTGGTTGAAACAGAAAACATCATATATAGGGGATGTTGGGATTTTCACCTCTCAATTGAGTAGAATCAAGATACGGGCATTCTAGTGCCACATTTATCGCAAACTTATCATGGGTACTAGAATCCCATTCATCTTCGTAGCATTCCTAGTGGTTGTGCATCTACCTAAGTTAGCATAAAACTGTCTAACCTCATCTTTATAGGTAGGCTCATCACACATTATTAGGTTATGGAAATGACTTGGACGAAAGTAATTAAGGGATTCATCAAAACTTAATTCAGAGATATGGGCAGATTGAAGAACATTGGTGTCAGTAGGATTCCGCCTAATCCATTTTGTGTAGTTGGACTCCGTCACTGGACCGAAGAACCTCTGGCTGCTTCCTTGACGTCGGCTCTCATCCCCACCTCTCTCGAACCGCCTAACACTCCCAAGGAAGGGTCGAATCACGGTGGGCACTTCCTCAAGCTCCAGCCCGACATCCTGGCCTCCCAAATTTTATTCCTCCTCCGAATCTGATCCGTTCATTCACATCATCTCATCTATCGCCAGATTGGTCTCTGGTTTCGGTTCAGGATCCTTCTTCGATTTTTTGTTGCTTGAGTCGTGGGAGGGGGGATGGAGTTGGCGACTCCGATAAAGTTGAAGATTCCGGTGGTGGTGGCCTCTTCACACATAGATTCTTCCTAGCTTTGGGTGGCATATTATTGTCGCCAGAATTTGGTGTTTTATAGGGATTATGGATTTTGGGATTTCTAATTTTGGTAAAACGTTGTCCTCTATTTATAGTATTCATGATTTCCAAAATCAAAAATCATCTGCAACAATATCTGGGCAATTTACGATTTCGGAAATAAGCCTGCAACTAAGGGAAAATTAATCTTTTTTCCGTATCAGAAACAAAATCAGATACAACCCAGAAGAGAGGATGAACTTTACACGAAATCGTAAACTGTTTTTCTGAAAGGCTTCCGATTTCAGAATTAGTTTTGTTCAATAAAAGAATTTATTTGCATTCAAAACCCGTGACGAACCTGAATCAGCTTCCATATCGTAATTTTTTTTTCCGGAGCGTTTATGAGTTCATAAAAGTGCTTGCACGGATAGATTACGATTTCTTAAGTGGACATATAATCGCGTTGATTAAAACAACCGCTTTCCGAGTTCGGAGTAGCCACTGAAATCAACTCTTAGCAACATTTTATCACTCTAAGTATTTACCAGTTATGACATCGTAAACATTACGTCCCGTATAGGTTCCGATCTCGTAAATGATGTTAAGGTACTGATCCCCGCAGGTTTACGATATCACAACCGACCGCTCATAAAATCACAATTGACTTATACCCTTCGAGTGGCGGGATTCCATCATTATCATTGGATCCCACCACTCTCTTCCACCATATTTCACAGCCCAAAACTCTCTCTTCTTCATCTCAACTCAAAATTTTGATAACAATATCCAATTTTCCTATTAACTTACATCTAGCACACGAGATTTGTTGCGTTTTGTAGGTATTGAAGTATTTTGTGATTGTTTAGGGAGATTCAATTTGATGCATTCAACTAACACTAGCAACAACACATCATAAAGGTAACACTGATTCAATATCATACCCCATGTGTATTGATTTGTCATTTACGATGCAAACAATCAAATGGGTTGTTGGGTAACCCAATTGTTTGCAAGCCCTAAAGTAATGGATACATAATTAAGGGACTTGCTAATTGCAGGATGTGAGGATCGTGGGCCAAGTCAACGGACCGAATGGCTCAGTCAAGGTCAGGCCCAAGAGGCCCCATGGCGCTAAGGAAATGGAGGGCAGGCATGGGCAAAGGTCATAGTCATCAGAGGCCCATTAACATGCGTAAAACCCTAGCTCTAAAACCTTGGCATGAGATATAAAAGGAGAGAGGAGAGGAGAAAGGAAGGTAAGCTCACAAAAACTACTGTAGAGAGAGATCACAAATACTGTCAAACGACTGACTTTGGCATCGGAGCGGGAACGGCTATCGCCCTCCCCGCGCTGACCTAGCCATTTCTTGTTCCCGTGCAGGTAGTCCATCAACAGCCCCGTCCAAGGAGACGTTCATATTTGTGGCCGTAACATTGGCGCCGTCTGTGGGGATCCTTGTTATCCTTACAGCTTACGCACTCGATCGATGAGTGGAGAAACCAGTAGTCAGATCCCGCCCCAGACCAATCTGATGGGGCGCGAGGACGACGAAGACGAAGAGCTTGACCAGTACTCGGTCAGGCACCCCATCGCTTGCCAGCTGTCGAGCCAAGTGGTGGGCCCGGAGTCAACACCGACCCCTGGCCTGGGGGAGTCGAAGGAGAGCATGGATCTGCTCCAGCGCATCGTCAGTTCCCAGGAGCGCATGGCCAGCCAGATCCACAAGCTTCAGAGCCTGAGCACCAGAGCGGGAAAGATCACTCCGAAGCGCTTGTTCCAGAGCGCCGATGCGATGAAGCAAAAGGTGCCCGAACCGTCGGAACCGCAGGCGCAGGGCGTGGAGGCGAACCCCATCCCATTCACCGAAGAAGACGAAGACACCGACGAAGATGAGGGTCCAGAGCAGGTGTGGGCGACCACGTACATCCACAAGCCGAAAGTCCCGCCGCGGGTGCCTGTTCACAGGCGCCTTGCCGTGAACTGGACCCCGCCAGAGCCCCTTTACCAAGTCAGTGATGGAGTTTGTGGCCGATTCGAAGATCCGCATCCCCCCGAACTTGGGGTCATATGATGGTTCAACGGATCCGGCCGACCACATCCATACCTTCACGACGTCCATTCGACGTACCGCACCCCGGAGCTGATCTGGTGCCGGGCGTTCGCCACCACTAGGGGTGTTCAAATACCGGGTACCCGTACTTCCGGGTACCCGTACAACCGGGTACCCGTACATGCGGGTAGTTGAAAATGCGGCCCGTGACCCGTCCCGGAAATACCGGGTACCCGTACAACATGGTACCCCAATTATGCGGGCCGGGTAACCGGGTACCCTATTTTATTTTATTACTTATAAAAAGTGCTATAACATACATTTAATTATTTAATAATAAATATTTTATCAGTGTAAAAGTCCAAAACTAATTAATTATTATTTAATATGAAAATATCAATAAAATTATGAATAATTATCATTCGAGACAAATTAGTGGATGTACTCCAATGCAGTGTGGGATTCGGTTGTGCGCTTGTGTTGAAGAAGTAGCAATATCAAAGCAAAAGACTAAATGGTTGGAGAGGTGGATTGGAAACTTAAGAGGTTGAGTCTAGTTAGGATGAATTGGTATTTAATTTTTAAAAATGTCAATATTAAAAGGTAAAATTATAATTATAATTAAAAGTAAAATTAATTAAATAAATATATACTATACCGGGTTTCCGGGTACCCGGAAAATGACATTTATGTGACCCGGACCCGGACCCGGTAATTTACGAAATTAACGGGGCGGGTACCCGTCCGTAAAATATAAGAAAGTACCCGGTTATTTTATGCCGGGTCGCCGGGTCAACTTGACGGGTTGGCCGGGCCGGGTATTTTTGAACACCCCTAACCACCACCCTCAAGGAGGCGGCGAGGTTGTGGTTCGCCAACCTGGAGAACGACAGCATCTCCACCTTCGGGAAGTTGGAGGACCTTTTCTTGACGCGGTTCATGCAAAAGAAAAAGTTTGCACTCACCACAGAAGACGTGCTGCGGATCAGGCAACGATCGGGCGAATCGCTCATGGACTATTACGAGCGCTTCATCACCGAGTGCAACAAGGTGGAGGATAGGTTAGACGAAAAGTGGCTAGTCGAGATCTTCGTGCAAGGATTGACCCATACCCTCCTGAGGGTCCGGTTGTCGAAGAAGCCTGTCTTCTCGTTGTACGAGCTCCACATCAAGGTCGAGGAGTATCACAGAGGCGACAAGGCCACCAAGGATATCACCTCTGGAGGGGAGCTGAGGAAGGACAAGTCAAGAGGGTCAGTGAAAGATCGGCTGGGTAGCAGAGAAGAACCGGCGAAGGACAGGTACTTCACACCCCTGACCAAGACCCCTAAGCAGATCTTCATGGCCGTGGCGGATCAAGGAGTCCTTCCGGTCCCTCGCAAGATGAAGTTACCGCCCTCCAAGAGGGACATGAGCCTTTATTGCGACTACCACGAGGATCACGGCCACGACACCAACGAATGCATACATCTCAAAAGAGCCATTGAGGCTTGCCTCAAGCGAGGACACCTCAAGAAGTACGCCAAGGAGGCGCGAGAATACAACAGGGAAGAGTATTCGTCCCGATCAGGTGAACGTCGGCCCGAACGAGGAGGCGAACGAGGAAGTGAGCGAGGAAGCGAGCGGTCAGGCGACCGCTCGACGGGACACAGATCCAAGGAAGTTGCCCGGGCTGAGAAAAAGGAAGAGTCGGGAAAGAGGCGGAGGTACGAGGACACCTCCTCGCCGGACGAAGAGCCTACCGCCCCCACCGGTACGATACTCACGATTATCGGAGGGAACGTAGGGGGGTGACGGAGTCCCAGAGGAAGGCGCGATGCCGCAAGACGCCCGAGGCGACACTGATGTCAAGAAGACTAACGGCGGAAGAAGTGATCACATTCACCTCTGAGGACCCTATCCCGGACCGGCCCGCAGGAGGCGGCGCCATTGTCATCACGATGAAGATCATGGACATACTGGTGCACCGCGCCTATGTTGACGGTGGCAGCTCGGCGGAGATCATGTACTGGCACTGTTTTGAAAGATTGGACGAGAACACGCGCAAGGGTTTGGTCCCGACGGCCACGCCGTTGGTGGACTTTGCGGACCGGACAGTATGGCCAGAAGGAGTCATCATCCTGCCGGTGGCGGTCGGGACGGCCCCCCGCAGGAAGGTCGTGCACCTCGAGTTCACCGTGATCAAGGCGCACAGCCCCTACAACTTGATACTCGGCAGGCCAGCACTGGCGGCCTTGAAGGGGATCATGTCTACCCTACACCCCCTACTGAAGTTCCCGACTTGGAAAGGAATAGCGACGGTGCGAGGTGACCAGCAGAAGGCACGGGAATGTCATCGATTAGCTCTCCGAAAGAGGAAACATCCCGAGGAGTCGTCAGAACCACCATCGGGCGGGACGTCCACCGGGCCGTCGACTCGAAGGGTGCAAATGATCAACCCGCAGAAGAGAACCACCGTCGAAGAGCTGGGGAGCGAGGTAGAAACTGTATACCTATATGGGGACCATGCGAAGCCCATACAGGTCGGAGCGAACGTTCCCGAAGTGGTGAGACAGTCGATGGTCAGGATATTGGAGAAACACGGGGACGTGTTTGCGAGGAAGCCGCCGGACATGACCGGGATCTCCCCGGACCTCGGGATGCACTCCTTGAATATCAACCCTTCCCACAAGCTAGTCATCCAGAAGAGAAGACCCTTATGCCGCGAAAGGAACGAGGCGGTCAATCGGGAGGTCAACGAACTTGTCAACGCGGGGATTCTTGTCGAGGTACCATATCCGGTCTGGCTGGCCAACCCTGTTTTGGTCAAGAAACAGGATGGCGGTTGGAGGATGTGCGTCGACTACAAGACCCTCAACAAGGCATGCCCGAAGGACTGCTACCCGACTCCGGCTATTGACCAGAAGATCGATGCGCTTGGAGGCTTCCCGATCAAGTGTTTTCTGGACGCGTACAAAGGTTATCATCAGATCCCGATGAAGTCAGAAGACGTGAACAACACTGCTTTCATCACCGAAAGAGGGGCTTTCGCCTATAAAATGATGTCGTTCGGACTCCGGAATGCGGGGGCCACTTATCAAAGGGTGGTTGATCGCGTGTTCCGAGACCAAGTGGGCCGTAATGTGGAAATCTACGTGGAAAACATGGTCATCAAGAGCAAGAGTTTCGGCGATTTAATCGGGGACATGGACGAGACGCTGGGCAGGTTGAAAGAAATAGGGATGAAATTGAACCCGGCCAAGTGTCAGTTCGCCGTCAGGTCGGGGAAATTCCTGGGCCACATGGTATCGAACTGCGGTTTGAACGTGAACCCGAAGAAGGTGCAAGCGGTCGTGGACATGCCTGCTCCCAGAACAGTGAAGGACATCTAGAGCCTCAACGGGAAGTTGGCCGCGATGAACCGATTCTTGTCCCGGGCGGCGGAGAGGTCACTGCCGTTCCTGAAGGTACTCAAGGGGTGTGTTGGCGCGGCCGAAGCCGTACAATGGGGGTCCATAGAGGACGAAGCATTTCGAGAACTGAAGGAACACCTCAAGGTGCTACCGACGCTGTCGCCACCGGAAAGCGGGGAAACCCTATTTCTTTATCTGGTTGCGGGTGCGAAAGTGGTCAGCGGAGCGTTGGTTCGAGAAGAAGGCAAGGTGCAGCGCCCAGTGTATTACGTGTGCAGGACGCTGCAAGGAGCGGAAACCAGGTATACCGATCAGGAGAAGCTGGCTCTCTCCCTTATCCACTCGGCGCGGAGGTTGAGGTCATACTTCCAAGCCCATCCCGTGGTCGTTCTGACGAACGAGCCCCTGAAAGAAATCCTGGCGAAGCCTGAATCGTCGGGCCGACTGGCCAAGTGGGCCGTTGAACTGGGAGAACACGCCATCCAGTACGCCCCCAAGAAGGCGATCAAGGGACAAGTGATGGCAGACTTCTTAGCAGAAACCCCTTCAGCAGCGGACACTGAAGGCCCGATGACGGAGACGATGGATGTTCCACGTCGGCCCCGACGTCAGGAGGACAGAACCGACTGGTGGAAACTCCACGTGGATGGGGCGCCAGGCGTCGAGGACGCGGGGGCCGGTTTGATTGTCACCGATCCCGACAGACGGGAGACCACTTACGCTCTACGTTTCGGGTTCCCGGCGACGAATAACGAGGCCGATTATGAAGCGCTGATAGCTGGGATGGAAATCGCCAAGAAGTTAGGGGCGAGCAAGCTGGATGCATATGGCGACTCAGCTCTGGTGGCCAACCAGTTCAGCGGAGCCTACCAGGCGAAGGAGCCGTCGATGCAGAAGTATTTGGCGAAGGTGAGAGCGCTGGCCACGACTTTCGAAGGTTTCGACGTCACCCGGGTCCCCCGCTCGGAAAACACCCGGGCGGACGCGCTCTGCAAGTTGGGGTCAACCGCCAGCAGTCATCTGTCAAAGGGAGTATTGGTTGAAACGTTGACAGCGAGGTCGACGGAAGTTCAGGAACTGCTGGCCATCTTGACTGAACCCCCTAGCTGGATGACCCCGATCAGGAAATACCTGTTCAGTGGACAGACCCCCGAGGACGTCGGCCAGGCAAGACGGCTCGAGAGGAGAGCTCTGGAATTCACCCTAAAGGACGGCGTACTCTACAAAAAGTGACACCTGGAACCCTGGTTGAGATGCATAACTCCCAGACAGGCGGACCGACTGTTGGCTGAATTGCATGAAGGGACTTGTGGGAGCCACCAAGGGGCGAGGACGCTGGCCCTGAGAGCTTCGCGAGCGGGTTTCTACTGGCCGAACATGAGGACCGACGCTGACGAGTTGGTGAAGAAGTGTGTCAAATGCCAAGCCCACGACAAGGTGCTGCATTCTCCAGGAGCGCCGATGAGAAGCATATCGGGCCCATGGCCCTTCGCTAAGTGGGGAATCGACATAGTTGGCCCGTTCCTGATGGCGATGGGGAAGAGGCGTTTCCTTGTCGTAGCGGTGGATTACTTCACGAAATGGGCAGAAGCCCAGGCCGTGGCAAGCATCACCGGCAAGCGGATGACGAACTTCGTGTGGAGGAACGTCGTTTACCGTTTCGGGCTACCCAGGACCATTGTAAGCGACAACGGAAAGATGTTCGAGGGAGAACCGTTCAAGTCGTGGTGCACCCAGCTGGGGATTGAGCAGAGATTCACATCGGTGGCGCATCCCCAAGCGAACGGTTTGACGGAACGCACCAACGAGATAATAGTGCAGGGGCTGAAGCGCCGATTGGATCAGGCCAAAAGGAGTTGGGTGGAAGAGCTTCCGTCGGTCTTGTGGGCATACAGGACCACGCCCCGGACGGCCACGGGAGAATCGCTGTACCGCTTGTGTTATGGGAGCGAGGCGATCATTCCCCCAGAGGTGATTATACCGTCGCCAAGACTCGTTAAACCATTGGCCGACCCAGAGAATGAAGAGGAGATCCGAGTCGGCTTGGATGAGCTCGAAGACCGAACGGAGAAGGCGGCGTTGACGGAGGCAGCGTACAAGTCCTACGTCGAGCAGAGGTACAACAGCCGCGTCAGAGACCGTTCATTGAAGGTAGGCGAGCTCCCCTCCGGAAGAACGAAGCTAGCCGAGCCGAATGGACGAAGAAGCTGGTATGACGTGGGAGGGCCCATACCAGGTGGCGGAAGTACTGGGCAATGGAGCTTACAGGCTCTACACCATGGCGGGCGAGCCCATTCCCCGCACCTGGAACATGAGCAATCTCCGGAAGTTCTACGGATGACCAGGTATCAGCCTGGATATTTATGTACATTTAACTAGTAAGCCTTAACCTGTGGGCGAAAAACACTTTTGGCCGAATTTCCGACGCGATAGTCTTGCCCCGCCGCTCGGCGAGGGAATGATCACTAGGGGATCCGTTGTTTCCTCTTTTGTGGCAAGTAATATGAAGCAGGCTTAGCAATGTGTATGTTACCTGTACGTAACCAAGCTCGTTGCCCTCGAATCTTATGAGGGCACAGTTGCAACGACGTCCACGTTGATGGGTGAACCCGATGATGAATCCGACGGCGAGGCCCGCGGGTTGTCGAGGCGGCACTCAACCAACTTCGCTTGCGGGCCGACACAATAGAGCTCGTTGCCCTCGAACCGCCCGAGGGCACAGCCGCATCAGTCGCCTCAACGAGACGGACAGGTGAGCCCGACAGTAAGCCCGACGGCAAGTTCCGTGGGGCGTCGAGACGACACCTAACTAATTTTGTCCGCTGTTCGGCATAATTGAGCTCGCTGCCCCCATACCAACTGGGGGCTCAGCCGCATCAGCCGATCCGACGATGACATGGACAGGTGAGCCCGACGGTAAGCCCGACGGGAAGTTCTGTGGGCCGACGAGGCGACACTTAACTAAGTTGGCAGTATCACTGGCCTCGCCGACCGAGCCCGTTGCCCTCAGGACGACGGAGGGCACAGCCACGTCAGTAGCCCCGATGGTAAACTCGACGTCGGAGTGAACGACCCGGTTCAATTGGCCATTGTCGCAAAGTCGCATCGACGCGGAGCGACGATGGACAATTGGACGGGAAAGAACAAAGGACACAACGCCAAGAAAGTATAAAGAAAAGCTTCGTCACCAGACGTCAAAGGCACAGCCAAAAGATATTATCCGAACAAAGCAAAAGCAAGAGAAATTGTCATGTGCAAAAGAAAAGAGTCTAAGCCACAGACGGCATAAACGGCGCCACACATGGCGGATTACTTAGAAGCTTCAGTTCCCGCCAGTCTTCTCGCCGTCGTGCTCCACAGTTGACTCATGCACCGGCTCGACATCCACTAACCCCCCGTCCTGGAGGTCGTCCAGCAGATCATCAGGCACGTCCTTCTCAGCAGCCAAGGCAACCCCCTCAACCGGACCCTTCCCGGACGGGTGAGTCGTTGACGCGGCAGAAGGCGGCTGGGGCTCAGAGCACTGGGGAGGGATCCACCCCACGATCACCTCAGGCGACATCTCCGCGGACAACTCAGAGAAGTATTCGGTAAATGGGTACTTACCAAAAATAGAGAACAGCTCATCCAGAGAACGGCTGAATCGAGCAGCGTCGCCCTCGTACATCTCGTCCAAGTCAAAGGAGCGGTAAACCGCCCGGCGGAAACGATGACGCGCGTTGTCGCTTGAAGCTACCTTGAGGAAGACGTCGGGAAAATCGACTTCAATGGCCCACTTGTACTTGGCAACGGCAGAGGCGATCCGAGAGTCGTAGCCGGCGATGGCTTCCTCGGCACTTTGCAGCTTGGCACGCATCAGCTCGAGCGTTTCCAGCTGAGCCTTGGCCTCCTTCAGCTTCCCGTTAGCCTGGTCACATTCAGCGACGGCAGCCTCCTTCTCGACCTTGAGAGCAGCGACAGACGCTGTCAGCTCATCCACTTGGGTTTGGAGGTCGACCGGAGCTATGACGGCGTGAGCATTCAACTCTCCGATCATCAGCTCTTGCTTCAGATTGAGGTCGCGGGTGGCCTCAAGGGCTGCCTGACAGGAAGCAAGCTGGCCGCGAGAACGGGACGCCTCGCAACGCAGACGGCCCAACTCACCCCTAAGGGAAGCGGACAAGCAATCCATCTGGGAGTTCAAACAGAATAACCATGAGACAAAATGCGGTACTAAATAACGCGTGAAGAGAAGCAGAAGGAGAAAGATCATATCTCCAGGCTGACTGAGTCGAATCGATCCATGAGACTGGCAGAGTGATGGAAGTTGAGCAGGGGGTTCGCACGCCAAGCCTCGATGTGACCTCTGGGAAGGCTGAAGCCAAAAAGTCGGCGCGTCCCTTCGGGGTAGTCAGCACCGGTCCAACCGGAGGGGGCAAAGACGCCGCCCTGAGAAGCTTTTCGCAGTGCAGCTCGTCGGGTAGAGGCAGAGACGTTCCCTCGGCAGCGCTCTCAGCCCTCATCTCATCAGCAGGCCTCTTGTGGGGGTTCTGTGGTCGCCCGAGTCATCGTTTTCCAAGTTGATGAAGTCAGGACGGATGAGGTTAGGCTCGGAGAAGTTCAGTTGAGACTCTGAGTGTTGAGCGTGACTGTCAACAAGATGAGATGCGGACGAGCGGGCTTGGCGATGTTCGGAGCGGCGGTAGTTGTCCATGTCGGAGTTGGCCGGCGAGCTGAGCGTCCGATTGGACGTTGGGATGACTGTCGGCCTCACCGTCAACGGTCCTGGAAGCTGTACACCATTACAGACGGGAGAAAAGAAGGATCAGTAGAACGATACAATTAAACAAAACAGAGAAGACAAGAAAAAGGAGAAAAGCACGGTTAAACGCTGGTCGACCTTCCCCCTAATCCTCGGCAGACGGGACTGAGTGCATCGGCGACTGCATCGGCACGTCGAGCCGACAATGAGGAAGACCGCACTGGCTCAGGAGCTCGTCAGAGTTCACGGCCGTCCACAACATGGCGCCTTGCTTTAGCTTGCGAACCTCCGGGTCCAACACGGCTGCCTCCCTGTTGCTGGGACGGAGCCCACGGGTTGCCGGATCACCCACCGGATACTTGACCCGACTCGCACGAGGGCCCCACACCATATCGTTGGCCACGTACACAAACTTGGACCCCCAACCGGATTTCTTCGGCCACTTCTGGAGCAGGGATTTGCCCGTCGCCGGCCGGAACTTGATATGGCAATAGCCCTTATCCACGCATTGGTACATGAACACCCTTAGCAGGGGAAGCGTGGGAACGACTTGTTGACGGGAACACACGATTTGAAAGCCGATCAACGCCTTGACGGAGTTAGGCTGGAGGTAACGCAGATCGAGCCCGAAGAAGGCCAGGGCTTGTTTAAAAAAAGTCGGTCAACGGGAGGCGCAGACCGCAGGCAAAGAGGTATTCACAGTAAACGGCGGTGAAACCCTCAGGAGCTTCTGCCACCAGCTGCCCAACCTCCGGAAGGCGGATTTGAGCCTCCAAGTCCGTAAACTGCAGGCCGACGGTGTTACGGCATCGCTCTCGGAAACCATCAACATCACCGGCCGTCGTGGTGCTGCCAAGCCCGGGTCCCATACGCCGGTAGGCCATCGGGAACAAGCCGAGGAATTGGGGAAGGTCGCCGGAATTAAAGAAATTGCAAAGAAGGAAGAATACCTGAAGGAAAGAAGGAGGGCGCAACGATAGAATGATTCGGAGATAAGACAGAATGAGAAGATGAAAGGGGGAATTATTTTCAAACAAAAGGAAGCGGAGGAGGATTTAAGACTGCGTGGGGAATCGTGATCGAGGCGGGCCCACGCATCATCGAGAAGCGGAGTCGAGGGACACGCGTTTAACATGCATTAAAGGCGAAGGTTAAAGCTGCGCGCGTGTTATCACAACAACCAGATCCTCGCCTCTTCAGTTCTTCGCCCGCGTTTGGCAACACGGCCTCGCACTTGGGGGGACTTGTGAGAATCGTGGGCCAAGTCAACGGACCGAATGGCTCAGTCAAGGTCAGGCCCAAGAGGCCCAATGGCGCTAAGGAAATGGAGGGCAGGCATGGGCAAAGGTCATAGTCATCAGAGGCCCATTAACATGCCTAAAACCCCAGCTCTAAAACCTTGGCATGAGATATAAAAGGAGAGAGGAGAGGAGAAAGGAAGGTAAGCTCACAAAAACTACTGTAGAGAGAGATCACAAATACTGTCAAACGACTGACTTTGGCATCGGAGCGGGAACGGCTATCGCCCTCCCCGCGCTGACCTAGCCATTTCTTGTTCCCGTGCAGGTAGTCCATCGACAGCTCCGTCCAAGGAGACGTTCATATTTGTGGCCGTAACACAGGACGGCTTTGCTCCCGCAAGATCAAATTCGGAGCTGAATTGACGATAATACTCTTGCAACTTTGGAGTTATTGGTCCGCTTTTCAAATTAGCATTCAATCCATTAAAATGTTGTAATTGCGGACCAATAACTCCAAACTTGCAGGGACATTTGCTATGTTAATGGCTATGAAATTGATCCTGAAGGAGCAAAACCGTCCTGCAATTAGCAACCCCGTTAATTAACTACATTAGCTCCCATGACATGTGTTTCGTTTTTTTAAACCTAATTAGGTATGAATAATTTAATGTAGGTACCTTTGTTCATAGTTGATAGTGTCGAGTTTGTATTATTAAATTCCACAAAATGGCTCTATCTAAACCAAGCAAGAAAAAGGTACCAAAAATAAAATGTCAATTCATGTGTACTAGCCAAGATTTACCGCATTTCAGTTATTTAATATGAAGCAGGTGAAAATGTAAATTATAAATTTTTATTTTAATTATGGATATGTAATATATATATATATATATATCAAGATATATTTAATTAAAAATACAGTATACATGAAAATGTAAAAGTCTAAAATTTATCATTTCTTTATTGTATCAGTGGTAGTCCGTCTATATTATAGACCGGAGACTAAGTAGTAACGAGATTGTAGGGTAAAAAGAAAGAGGTCCTTAATTGTAATTTAGGAAAAATATGTACTACTCTGTCAAGCTCCGACGAAGTGGCCGATGGGACTGATCGGAAATTGAAGAATTAACTGTTTTTCATTGAATAAGCTATAGAAAAGAAAATACATTTAGGGTTGATTCCCAGATTCGAGAATGAATCTCTGGCTAACAGACTAACAACTATTTAACAGAATTGAGCTAACCTAATCAGCTAATATAACTGCCCGGAAATGGTGATCCCAGAACTAGCAAGCTCAGTCTTAGCTCGGTCAACAATCAACTGAGTTTGACTATCATCATTGCCATTTAGGCCCCTGTCCTCTTCCGGTATTTACACTGAGCCCCCAAACTATTCTTTATTTTATTGTTCAGCCCTTGAATGCTAACATTCCCTCCTTCTTATCTTCAAAGCTGCCCTCAGACTTTGAAATCAGGAAACTATTGTGTAATGAACACATCATCTTCCCAAGAAGCATCTTCTTTTGGCAAATTCTTCCACTCCACTAGCCATTGTATTACTAGCATTCCATTTCTTGAGACCAGCCTTCTCTGCAATATCTGCACTGGATATCACCTTCATCAGCTTCAGGGATAGCTATGGTGGTATGGGGAGGAGCTCCTACACGTTTCTTTAACAGAGAAACATGAAAGACTGGATGAATTCTGCAATGTGCATGCATTTTTAAGCCTGTAAGCTATTTCCCCTATTTTTTTCAAAACCTCAAAAGGACCATAGAACTTAGGTGCAAGTTTAAAACTTTGTCTGGTCGTGGCAGTGACTTGCCTATAATTCTGGAACTTGAGATATACTCAATCTCCTTCTTGCAATACCCTTTCACTCCTATGTTGATCAGCAAATTGCTTCATTCTGGATTGAGCTTCCTGTAGATGCTTGTGGAATAGCTATTTGACTTGTTCCCTCTGCTGTAATAGGTTATAAGCAGCTGGTATGATAGTGTCAGTTAACACACCCAAAGAAAGAGAGTGGTTTTACACCATAAAGTGCCTCATATGGACTCATCTTGATACTGGCATGGTAAGAAGTGTTATACCACCATTCAGCAAAACTGAGCCAATCACTCCAGGTACTTTGCTTATCACAGCAAAAACACCTTAGATATTGCTCTAATGTTTGGTTTACCCTTTTAGTCTGGCCATCAGTCTCAGGGTAATATGTTGTACTGAACTGCAATGATACCTTCAACATAGCCATTAATTATTTCCAGAAATTACTTGTGAAGATCTTATCCCTGTTAGAAGTGATAGAATCAGGGATTCCATGAAGCTTGCAAATCTCATTGAAGTAAATCCGTACCACTTGGTATGATGTAAAAGGATGGCATAGTTTCACAAAGTGACTGTATTTAGTCAATCTGTCAACCACTACTAATATGCTGTCAAAACCATAAGAATTTGGCAATTTCTCAATGAAATCCATGGTAATCTGCCTCCAAGGATGTGAGGGAATAGGGAGAGGTTGTAACAAACCAGAAGCTAAACAATGTTCAGGTTTGCTTCTCTTATATGTCTCACACTGCTTTATATAGCCAACTATCTGCTCCTTCATTTGTGGCCAGAAAAAAGAGAAATAAACCTTTTTTTTTGTGGCTGTTTGTCCAGAGTGTCCACCCACATCTGAAGAATGCAAGGATTTCAGTATTTCTTGCCTTACATTTCCAGAAACTCCAACAACTATCTTCTGCTGTCTTTTCAAAATTCCCCGAGCATAAGTAAATCTGGAGTGTGTTGAGGATCCAAAATAATTTTACTAATGATCTCTTGGCAATAGTATAACTATCTTCGATCTGCTGGATCAACTGTGGCACCACAGAAGCACTAGTAATGAGCTTAGCAAACTCCACTATTTCTGTGGTCTCCAAACCATGTAGCTGGTTTAAATCTTTGCTAGAGGCTTCAGTTTCTTCTCTGTTGGTCGGCATCATTGTCTCACTAGAAACAGTATTTGTGTAGTGACTTGGCAATCTTGACAAAGCATCAGCCACAACATTACTTTTACCAGATTTGTACTGGATCTCAAAACTGAGTCCTAGTAACTTAGTAATCCATTTGTGTTGCAGTGCATCGGTAAGCTTTGTTCAATGAGGTACTTCAAATTTTGATGATCAGTTCTTATGATGAAATGGTGGCCAACAAGTAGTGCTTCCATTTATGCACAGCATTGCATCTGAACATGATAGAATTTGTGGAGCCAATTTACCCCCAATATCATGTCATAACCTCCAATCTTCATTACTCTCAGATCACAAACAAATTTATGAGCCTCCAAATCCCAGACAACCCTTGGACATATTTCATTTTTACTCACTATATGACCATTTGCAATCCTGGCAGCATAAGGTTTAGTGGTCATGGTCCCCAATCACACACTTCTCACAACACTGGGATCAATGAAACTGTCAGAAGCACCAGCGTCTAAAAGAATGTTAATAAGCTGACCATAAAGTACTCCATAGAAAGTCATGGTGTAGGCTTTCCTATTACCCCCTTGGATAGTGTTCATAGTTAGTGGCTCCACTTCACAATCTTCATCATACCATCTTCATCTTCAACTACCATGATTTCCCCGGGTAACAGTGTTTCCTCTCCACCAATATAGTGTACTTCTCTCATTTCGCAAACATGTTTAGGACCAAAATTTTCTCCACACTTATAACACAGTCTATGCTCTCTTATGTACTGTTGTAGCTCAGGAGACAGTTTCTTAAATCTCTCCCCACTAGTATTGTCATTTTGCCCTCCTTTCCATGCTCCTTTTTCTGCTAGCTTAGCATTTGGAAGTCGATGAAAAGTAGCTTGAAGACTCCTTCTCTTTCCAGACATTTCCCGCTTCCTTCCTTCCCATAAAGCCAACTCCATAGTCTGGTGCAAAGTGGAAGGTTTCAGTTGCATTTGGTTTTAAATCCTCCTTCAAGCCACTAATGAAGCTTGAAATGAAATATTGCTCATAAGGTTTCAGATTCTTATCACTCAACAACATCCTTAGATCTTCAAAATCCTCCATATAGTTTTTAACAATGGTCTTTTGGTATACTTGTTGAAATCCTGGGATTTCATCCCTCAAATTCAGAGGTTTGAACCTTTGTAGTAAGAGTATACAAGATTCTTCCCAAGAAAACAACCCCTTGCCAACTACAGATAACTGATACCAATTCCTAGCCTTGTCAATCATATACAACTCCACAGTAGGAACCTTTTGCTGACTAGGAACCTTATAGTAATTGAACAAAGGTTTGGCACTTGCTAATCCATTCCTGAGGGTTATTACCATTGAAATTACTCAGATAAACCCTAGCTCTTTGCAGTTCTGCCCCTCTCCCAAACCTATCTCTCCGGTCACCATTCATATCCCACACATTATGATTTAACCTCAGGTTCATATCACAGAAAGGAGGGGCGCTACTAGGCATTTTAGTAGTCTGATCAGGCTTAGACATGTCATGCGTAGGCATTTTATCCTTGTTCATTGACTCAACAGGTTTAAACATGATTTTAGGTTCAGAAAATGCATTTCTATTGAAATCAGAAGGAATAGCACCCGCAGATTATCATTTGCCTGTTTAAAGTGAGGATAGGCTTGGGGAGTACCTGTCACCGGAGGGATGTATGAGGGATTTTCAGAAATGTATTGATAAGCTGGCACTGATACATATCCATACCGTGGGAAATGAGTTTACCTGGACCAGTAAAAGACTTAGACCTACTCTAGAGAGGCTGGATAGGGCTTTGTGTAACCATTCTTGGAACACACAATACCCAAACTCTTCGATCTTGGTCCTAAATAGGGAAACTCTGACCATTCTCCTTTATTTTTTTAGATAGATACTCAAGTGCAAACTGTTCCAAAATCTTTTAATTTATAAATACATGGTACAAGAGAACTGAATTTCACACCTTTATCAAAGCTAACCAGGAAGAACCAATCCCAGAAAATGGTATGCTTAAATTCTTTTTGAAGCTCCAAAGGCTGAAAAAAAAATCTAAAGGTGTGGAATAGGGAGGTTTTTGGGAATGTACATAGAAATGTAGAAGTTGCAGAAGAAAATTTGAGGGTTCAGGAAATTAGCAATTGTGATTCAGAGTTAATTACCCTCAAACTAAAAAAAGCACTTCTGAAAAAAGCTCAAAAGGAACAAAAGTACTTTTGGAAATATAAGACACAACTTCAGTGGATTGAGGAGGGAGATGTTAATTCAAAATTCTTCCATAATATACTTAAAGAAAAAAGATCAAAATTGTGTATTTCCAAGATTAGAAGTACAGTTGGGATATGGGTAGAAAATGAGTCTGAAATTCAAAATGAAGTCATTCTGCACTACTCATCTCTACTATCCAGTGAGTAATCACAGGAAGATCTACATTTTGTTTCTCATTTTTTATCAAGGTGCCAGCATGCATATCCACTGAGCAAAACACTTTACAGCAAGGAAAAGTGGATATGTTGGAACTTAAAAAGGTGGCATTTTCTTTGAATAAAAATAGTACACCAGGCCCTGATGCCTTCTCTGCATGTTTTTATATCAAATCCTGGGAAGTCATTTCAACTGATTTGGTGGATGTTGTGAATGATATTCTGAGTGAGTCTGCAATTCCTAGAGGAATTGCTGCAATTTGGACAAAAAAAACTCTTGGCGCCTGCAACCGGCCCAAATCATGCTGATATTAGTAAATATCATCAATTTTATTTTATGAGAATAGTAAATTACATTTTAAATAATACATCTTGATTTGTTTAGGTTCAAATCTTCTATACTATAGCCGTGTACTACCAATGACTATAGTTAAGTTAGTGGATACACGTAATAGTGTATAGTTGGTGTAATGGTGGTAACATTGACGTGTACCACCTTTCGTTATACCAATTATATGTTGCCATGTATATCTAATTACTAATTTAATTATAATTTATGGCGGTACACGATTATTACAGAAAATCCGGAACCGTATGATATGTAGGAGTTTTTAAAAAAATATATGAGTTTTAAATCTTCTATATCATAGTCGTGTACTACCATTGACTATAGTTAAGTTAACGGATACACATAATAATATATAATTGGTGTAAGCGTGGTGAAATCGATGTGTACCACCCTCCGTTGTACCAATTATATGTTGCCATGTGTATCTAATTACTAGTTTAACTATAATTTCAGATGATACACAACTATTACAGAAAATTCTGACCCGTATGATACGTAGGAGTTTTTTTCTAATTTGATTTAAAATGTGTTTCTCATGCATATATACCACTGTAGATGTTCTTTTTGATTTGTAGCATTTCAAGCATGTTTGTTACTAATTGTCTATTAGTATCCTTTTTCTACTAATAATATCGTTTTATTCTATATGTAACTTCTAAGAAAATTGACTTTAATTCCCCTAAGAATTGTAACGCCTATTTTGGTGAAAGTGTTGAGAGGCAGAGGGATAAGATTGTGACACAATGGAATGCGAGTTACTTTTCTATATGGATTGAAGGGAAAGACTGGCCCTGTGACCCGGTTTTCACCCTTTTGGCGTCTTCTCCCTTCCCAACGTACTACTTTATCACCATTTATTAGGGAACTTGACAAGACATTTACTAGGCTCTACGATAACTATGATGGTCCTCGCGTGCACCCTAGCGATCCTCCTCATTCTCCTTTCGTACCCATTCCCTTTAAAATCCCCCTCCCCAGCACTCACTAGTAACTCACACCAACTGCTTCTTTCACTCAGTTGGCCATCCATGCCTTTTCCGCTTCCTTGATCATCCCCCATTTCTCTCAAACTTCAAAACACACACAGTACAACTCTTATCAAAACAGCACGCACCGTTACGTGTTCATCCATCACTGCTTTTTGATCGTTGATTTCTGAGGTTTTGATTGTTGATTTCTGCGGTTTTGATTGTTGATTTTTGATTTCTGCGTTTTTGATGGTTGATTCTGCTTTTTGGTTGTTGATTGGTGTATACATTGTGCGATTGTTGATTTTGCAGAGCAGAGGATGTCTGGGAGAGGCCGTGGACGCGCTGGCGGCCGTGGCTCCGGCGGTGCTGCTCGTGGTCAGCCTTTGACCCCCGCGGGCGGGGACGTGCCTCTGGTTTTCGGATCCGGACCTTCGTTTCCTGCGCTCGGGTCACCTTCTGGTTCTGTCCGTCCTACAGCCGCTACCGGTTCCGGCGGTCCAGTGCTCGGCTCATCTTCGACTGCATCTGCATCAGGTTCCGGTTGTTCAACTCGTCCCGTGCCTATTCAGAAAACAGAGGTGGTGCAGTTGGAGCAGCAGGTTGCAGCAATGGAGATCGCACCAAAGGGGCCGCCGTCGTCATCTAAGGCGGTGAGGCCTCCGCTGAGGCCTGGGTACGGAACCATCGGGATGAAGACCGTGGTGAAGGCCAACCATTTCCTCGTCAAAGTAGCGGCCACAGATGTGCATCATTACGATGTAAGTAGACCCTGGCCTTTGTTTCTCTGATTTTATGAACCTTCTTAACATGTTTGGTTGTGATTTGATGCACTAGAATAGAGAATTGCGTTCATTTTTTGCTAGTAATGTTGTGCTATAGGTGGTTTGATTCTGTTTGAATTACGAAATCAACTTAGTACACGCGTTTGTGAGTGCGTGCACCACACGCTAGTTTCATTGTTTACTCATAATCATGCGGTCATATTTCTGGTTCATTGTTTTTGTTTATTTGTTATTATTATAATAATTGTGTGCTTCCTGGTGAAAGGAACTAGGCTGTTCCCCTTTATCTGTTCCCTGATACTGTTTGGTTCTTTTGAAAAGTTTGGTAGTCTCTGCTTTTTTGTCGCACCCGATGTTTGTGGCTCTTTGTTTTATTGATCCATTTTCACTTATTGTGTGCAGGTTTCCATTAGTCCAGAGGTGAGGTCAAAGAAAGTGAACAGAGAGATTATGAAACAGCTGCAAGATAATTACAGGGTGTCGCATATGGGAGATAGAATGATGGCATATGATGGAGTTAAGAGTGCTTACACTGCTGGGGCCCTGCCTTTCACGACCAAGGAGTTCGTTGTAAAGCTCCCTGACCCAGGGTCTGTGTTCAATTGTTCACGGGCTTTTAGAATCTATGTGGGGCTGGTTTTAGTTGCCTTTGTTTAATGCTCTGATTTGAGAATCGGAATGGACCACATCAACCTTTGTTTTAGTTGCCTTTGCCTTTGTCCTTATCATAGAATACCATTCCCATTAACTATTTAATGAAAATGTAAACGCAGGAGGGAGAGGGAGTTCAAGGCCACTCTGAAGTTTGCGGCCAAGGTTGATGTATCTCATCTTCGGATGTTTCTAGAGAGGAGAACACTTGAAAGTCCTCAAGAAGTCATTCAAGCTCTGGACGTGGTGCTTAGGGAGACCCCTTCCAACATGTAATCTCTTCACCATTTTTATTTTGTCTGTTCGTATCATGTACTAGTCAGCATATTTTTGAGTCATATTGTGATATGGATAACTTGATGGTTTTTTTTTGTAGTTATGAGGTTGTTGGAAGGTCTTTCTTCCATCCTGATTTAGGCCCACCAGGTGTTCTGGGCAGCGGTGTAGAATTTTGGAGGGGATACTATCAAAGTATCCGTCCCACTCAGATGGGACTCTCTTTGAACGTTGGTATGATATACATTTTTCCTAAACCGTTTCGTGGCAATGTCCTTTCTACTCTGTTTATGCTTCACTTCCTGTTTTTGTTTTTGCAGACATATCAGCCACTGCTTTCTATGAACCCATCCATGTGACTGCCTTTTTAGCCCAAAACTTGAACATTAGGGACTTCAGGAGGGGTTTATCCGAGCAGGATAGGATAAAGGTAACTCATCCACTTGCTGAGTAGTTTTTTTTTTCCGTTTCTTTAAGTAAGTAATTCATTTATATTGACCATGCTGTTGTTATGCTCTCTCTGTAGCTGAAGAAAGCCCTGAGAAATGTCAGGGTTGAGGTAACCCACACTGACTCCGGAAGGCGTTACAAAATTACTAACATCACTACCCAGCCCATCAGCAAATTATCGTAAGTTCTTGTTACTGTTTTAAGCGGTGGGATAAATTGTGACGTGGGCTAGAGGCTGCATGTAGTGAGGAGTTTAATATTCTTCCAACTGCCCTGAAATCTAAATGCTAAAATTAATACTTAGTTGTAATTTATAACTGTTCTTCACACGTGTTACCCTTAATATTAGGCTTTTAGGTTCTCTTTACTATTTTTCTGTATTAATCTACTACTGTGACATAACATCCCACCAACCTTGTATTTGGTTCATGGTTATTTTCATAATCACCCACGTGGCCACGCCCACCTTGACCTAGAAGAAATTTTGTTGACCTTCTTAAATAAGGGGTGTTTTTACCGTCTAATTTTGAGAGTTGACCTACTTAGATAAGGGGTGTTTTTACCGTCTAATTTTGAGAGCCCCCTTCACATCTTGCATTTTCTTAAAATTCTTTCATCACGGGTTAAAAACTGTATGCTCGAGCCTCTCTTGAAGTCTTGCTATCGTTGAATGTTTGCATAAACGTTAAGTGCCTCTTGACTATCAAGATGGGGATTGACCAAACATTACAAGTATTCTGATAATTCATCTTGATTAATGTTCTGCAGGTTCTCCAACAATGGAATTGACACTACAATTGTACAATACTTCAATGATACCTACCATTATCGTCTTCAGCATACATCTTTGCCTGCCCTTGTTGCTGGGACTGCTGAGAAACCCATTCACTTGCCAATGGAGGTTTGCTGTTCACTTACACTTATGACCATGTCTCTTGTTTATGTTGCTTATAACGAGTTATGACCATGATGGTATTATTATACTGGTGTTATTAATCTATTTGAAATCGTAGGTATGCAAAATTGTCCAAGGGCAAAAGTATTCAAAAAAGCTGAATGAAAAGCAAGTTACTGCACTGTTGGATGCCTGCTGTCAAAGACCAGCAGAAAGGGAGAATGGAATCAAAAATGTATTTACACTAAATTATTTGATCTTTTGTACGTGTTACTTGCATATGGATTCAACTAAGTCTGAAACTTTTTTGTAGATGGTGCTGGGTAGGAATTACAGTAATGATAAGCTTCTGACTCGTGATTTTGGGTTTCAAATTAGCACGGAACCTACATCGGTCAATGCACGTGTTCTTGAGCCTCCCAAGGTATTAACAATTATTGTCTTATGATAATTGTGACCTTAGATTTAGCTCATTTGTTTGATTGTATTTGTTCAGATCAAGTATCATGACTCTGGGAAAGAGCGACTTGCTCAACCAATGGTTGGACAATGGAATATGATTAATAAGGTTAGCATATTAGTTTGTTCTGATACCTTTACTTGCTGCATTTACCTTTTTTTTTCCCGTCTGTGGAGGCATGAGTAACATATGTACCTTGTATATTATTGATTGTTTTAGCTTAGTCGAGTTAATTAATTGAAAATTCTTGTTTTCCTATATAATTTTTTTGGTTTCTGTTTTGTAATCCGTCTCATATGGTGGTGTAATACTCCAATGTTCCAGAAAATGGTCAATGGTGGAAAGGTTGATACATGGGGGTGTGTCAATTTTTCACGGAGGTTTCCTGCAGACCAGTTCTGCCGAGATTTGATAAAGATGTGCACTGACAAAGGAATGGTATAATTGTCCATATGAATGCAAAAGAAATTTGTTTATTTGCTGTTAGATCGTTACTACATTTCTCTTTTGGTCATCAGGTATTCAACAGAGAACCTGTCATTCCTCCTGGAGATGCAACTCCTGGGTCAGTGGAGAAGACCCTCTATAATATTGGCAAGCATTGCCATGATCACTCTATACGCCTCCAGCTGTTGATCATAATTCTGCCAGACATTAGTGGACAATATGGTAATATTAACCTTCATGAGTGGACATGGTAATTTAATACTTGCATCGTTTTATCAGTCTATTCTGTCTCAGGAACTATCAAACGGATTTGTGAAACGGAGCTGGACATTGTCTCACAATGTTGCAACCCTAACAAAGCATCCCGAGCTAACAATCAGCAGTACCTTGAGAATGTTGCCTTGAAGATTAATGTCAAGGTTTGTGCATCTGTTACTATATTAATGATTGCATATAGGTTGAGAGTCTTGCAGTTTTCTAATTATGTGCTGCTCTTTTGTTTATTTTGAATTAGGTTGGTGGAAGGAATTCTGTTTTACAGCAGGCTGTTGACAGAGCCTTGCCATTCCTGACTGATCGTGTGACTATAATATTTGGTGCTGATGTTACTCACCCTCAACCAGGGGAGGACTCTGCTCCTTCAATTGCTTCTGTATGGTTATTTCAACCCTCCTAACCCATTTTCATATCCCATTCTTTATGCATCCCTGTTCTGAAATAATTACTTGTAGGTTGTTGCTTCGATGGATTGGCCTGAGGTGACCAAGTACAGAAGTTTAGTTTCTGCCCAGCACCACAGGAAGGAGATAATCCAAGATCTGTTCACAACAGATGAGAGTGGCACTAAGTCAATGGGAATGATCAGGTAGGATTAAAAACGAATAATTTCTTGTCTTGTCACATGGGTTCATGTCTTTAGTTTTGTGTGCTAATGACTTAAATTACTCGTTTCTTGTAACAGGGATCATCTGATTGCTTTCAGAAAGTCGACGGGGAGGAAGCCTGACAGAATTATTTTCTACAGGTTACTTAGCGACTATGTCTTTGTTGTGTTTCAGTTTTATATTGTAATTATTTTGTTGATATTGAGTGTGATGTCTTTATAGAGATGGTGTCAGTGAAGGGCAATTTAATGAGGTGTTGTTGCATGAGATTGATTCCATTCGGAAGGTATTGTTTCCTTCTTAATCTTAAGTTTAATTGACTTGCCAGGTGCCCTCTCCTATTTGAGCTTTGAAAAATGCTTATATTATATAATGATTCTTCAGGCTTGCGTTTCATTGGAAGCAAATTATTTGCCCCCAATAACCTTTGTTGTTGTGCAAAAGAGGCACCACACTCGCTTCTTTCCAGTAAATCATGCAGACCGAAGAACAACTGATAGGAGTGGCAACATCCTGCCAGGTTTGTAAACCTTTAAATTGATTGCGATACATTCCTTTGTTGTCCTAATGGTGAACTGTTTAAGTAAATGCGAATTCATCTAATTGAAGTTGTGTATGCGGTCGTTCAGGAACTGTGGTAGATACTCATATTTGCCACCCTACTGAATTTGATTTCTACTTGTGTAGTCATGCTGGCATAAAGGTATATTATTTTGCATTTTGCTGTGTTGCATTTACTTCAGCTAAGAAATTGACAGTTTGTATGTATATGTTAGGGAACAAGTCGCCCCACGCACTATCATGTCCTGTATGATGAGAACAAATTCGATGCTAATAGCTTGCAGAAGCTTACCTATCACCTCTGCTACACGTAAGTGTTATATTTTTGCATATTGATTTATGTATTCCGTTTGAAATTTTCATCTGAAACTTATCCTTGCTTGTATTTATTTTTCTTACACTGTAGATATGCAAGGTGCACTCGAGCTGTGTCCATAGGTTTGTATTCTCCTTCTCTTAAAGCCTTTTTTGTAGTTGTTTCAAGGGCTTTTGTTGTGGTTCGAGTATGCCTAAATATTGTATGCTAAATATTGTTGCAGTGCCTCCTGCTTACTATGCTCACCTGGCTGCATTTCGAGCGAGGTACTACGTCGAAGGAGTTTACTCTGACAGTGGATCTCATGCTGGCAGAGCGGCCACACGGGAGCAGAATGTCCAGCCTATGAAACTGCCTGCAATTAAAGCCAGTGTGAAGGAAGTGATGTTCTACTGCTGAATAGGATATAGAATTTCGCACTCCTTTGATATTTTGTTGCTGCTGTTGTGCAGACCAACATAAAAATATTTTGACAGGCATTCTGTGGATTTGTTTTCTGCACACTGAATCTTTTGGATGATTGAACAATGCCTGAAAAAGAAGTTGCCGAATTTGAATTGATTTATCTCTGTGAATATTGCTTCGCCGTTGGCATTATAATATCCTCGTGGTCGAAGGATAATTTCCGTGACAACTATCGAGTCCAATATAATATTGATCAACTTATGAGCGAAGTAACAGTTGAGAGGGTTATTTGACATGTTCTTGTATCTTATCTTAATCTTATCTTATCTTAACAAACTATAAAGCGAGAATCCTATATTCCACAGTAGAATATGGTCGTCGTATATTATATGAATTTTTCCCTATTCTTCCACGCGTCGACCTTCTCTTTCTCCTCTCCCATGCATACTTTTCTTCATCCACCTGTCCGCACTATTATCAATTCTTATACCATACCCAAGGTATGTACCCCACCTTTGGTGTGTGTCTACAATTATAGTTGTGAATTCTATTTGCATATACTATTTATAAAAATCATAAGCAAAATAAAATTACAATGCACATTTATACACCTAAAAAATGCACATATTTATATTTTAAAATGCATGTGGGGATATGTACCCCTAGTGTATGGTATAATTTGTGCACTATTATTCTGCATAGTTACTTTCAATTTCTCAAACAATCTCAGTCATTTCGCTTGTGGATATCCTTGGGGTTTCTAGGTTATTCATTTTATTGCTTTTAGTTTGAATATATGGTTTTGATTCTGAATACTTTGCAATTCGGCTTTGATTTTTAGTTCTTCTGATTATTTCGATTAATCATGTCCAAACTCTATCTATCTGTGATATGTCCAAACTCTCATATTTTAGGGATCAATTCAGTTCTGATTCTAATTTTGTTGATGTAGTTCTGTCCTTGGAGGCTATGGTGTTCCATGTGCAGACTGAATTGCCGTCATTCCTGTTTGGAGACATTGTTTTGCAGTTACCACCAACTATATTGTTTCTTTAGCCCATGCATCTATGTATTTAACTTGAAGAACAAGTGTGGCCACACATCAACCATGTATTCAAGAGCTTAATGTATTTTTACAGTAATTATATTGATTATTTTGTGTAGTTTCATTGTTAAAGAGCTTTTTGTAGATTATGACAGAGTTTCCAAAAGTCCCATCTGAATAAATTGATGGTTGATATACAAGGTGATCAGATTACAACTGCCTTTGATCCTTTGCCGCCTCGGGCACTTATGGGGCCAAGGACTATGTTATTGCCAAGTTTGAGAACAACCTCCAAAGGCTGCCAAGAAAGAGTAATAAACATTTTCAAGAATAAGGTTTATAGGGACTGTATGAACAAGCATAAACTATTGTTGTTAAATTTGGGTGTTGCTATACGCAGTCCAATATTTTACTCGTATAATTCAAAATACGGTGTAAAAGTATCAAAATGACCTCAACTTATTTGATTTTTTGAAAAACTAGGCAACTTGCAGGGGGCGGTAGTGTCATTTCATTGATATTTTGGACTATGCCGAGTAAAATACTGCACTGCGTATAGCACATCAGTTAAATTTCTTACAGTTTCAACTAAATATTAAGATTTGCAGATTTACACAGAACTAACAATTTTTTACCTCTATCTAACCAAAGTAATAATAGCCCACGCCTAGTAATACTTAAAAACGATATTTGTTTGATAACAAATATATAGCATTTATTTTTTTTAATTAAAAACCACTAAAAATGGAGGAGATTTATTCGGCACCCTAAATCGTAATCGGCCCAAAAAAGGCTATAATGTTTGATCAAAAATTACAGTGGTGTGCAAATACATTTGCACTCACCAAGAAATCTAATTCTTGGTGCAAAAAATGAAACAAATATTAGCATGGTTTGATTGTACAGCTAACTGTTTCTCTGGATAGTGCCACCACATGTCTTCCTCTCATATCCGAGCATGTTAGTGAATCGATACACGAAACTCAAATCTGCCAAGAAATGAAGAAAGAGGGGTGGTATTCCAGGTCAAAAAAGTCTTTTTGTGACAGTCCATGTAATATTGGTAGGCTGTGTGTGATGAATCATGTTGTGTCAGCTTGGATCCTCTTTGCAGCCATTGGGCTCCTCCCAATAGGTCTTGAGTCTGCAAGAGAAAGGGAAGAGTAGTCACTGTGAACTAGGAGATTCTCAGATTAGGTAAACCTAGAGAATCCAGATTGATTAAGCCTTGCAGAATTGGAGAAATGTGTGCCTGAGTTAGGGTATGAGTCAGGGGGCAGTGTTATTAAATTGTGTGCACATTTTTGCAAGAAAATCTGCAACCCTGTTCCCTTCCCTATATATTTGATTAATCTGTGTGCCTTGCATCTCTCCATGCAATGTGTGACAGTAACTCCTAATGTTCCAGTTAGTAGTAAGAGGTTTTTGTACTCCTCTGATTGCATTACTACTATCTGTTTCCAGACAGAAGTGGCAATCATATTCCTTCCCCACCGCAAAACCAAATTGCAATGCTTGCAATTCACAGTGGAGAGGGGACAGAGCATTGACAGTTTTTATCCTCATACTGATGATATGTCCCACTGAGTCTCTAACAACTATGCCTATTCCAGCCCTATTAGTTTGATAAAAGGATGCATCAACATTGACTTTAAAACCCATGTCTGATGGATTCCATTTAATTGCTCTAACCATCTTTGGTTTCTTTCTTTTCAGAAAAGACACCATTCCTGTTGAAATTAAATCCCTCATCTTTCCAACATCACCTATCAGTAGAGACAGTGGCAGATCTAGAAGTTCTAAAATGGTATGGCTAAATAGCATTAATATTTTTCTTCAAAACAATAAATAAAATTAAGTTGTTGTTTATATTTTAAGCTTATATATTCTTTATATGTTAGAATTATTTTCATATAACATTTTACAAAGTAAATGCTTTTAGATAAACTAGGCTAACCGGACCGCGCGTTGCGCGGTTTTATTATGTTTTTTTAAAATGATAATTATGAAACAATGATGTTTTACGATGTATGTCAATTCAAAGTAAATATTTGATACAATAGTATTGCAAATACTATATTATGTAAAATGAATAATGTTTCTAAAGAAGCAAAAGAAATGGCCGCCTCACAAGTAATAAAGATTCAAGAATATATTCATCCATAAGATTAAGTGAAACCCTCAAATATGATATACCATTTGAGTTTAAGTCCAAATAGGAGAAAACCACTCAAAATCAAGCCAGAAACTGACAAAGTGTAGCAGACATCCTTTTGCTGATTGAGTAATTAGAAAGACACATTCTGGCCACAGAATTCCTTATGGCAGTACACAGATAATTCCTCTTTGAATCAATATCCCATTTCAGATGTAAATGGAATACCACATCCTCCGCAACAAACAGAAGAAGGGCAATCATAGCAAGGCATTTCAACATCACCGAAACAGTGAACTAATAAGAAAAGCCGATAAAAGATACAGGAGAACAAATGCTGACTGAGGAAGGTATAAAAATCCGGCATAACTTCATTCAGATGTGAAATCAGCAATAATTCTCTAGTGTGTGCGAGAACAGAAGTCATAATTGTCAGAAAACTGAAGCAACTTCAGCAGTGGAAAAATATAAAAGAAACAGTTCAATTCAGCAATGGAGAATCACAAAACTTGACCACCAAATATTTGTAAAAGAGTAGAGATACCATTAAAGGGAGAGCGAAGGTCGGCGTTTCCATGGGCGAATGAGCAGCTCAGACGGTAGCAACTGCCTTTCTGGAACAAAGAGCATAGCCAAAACATTTTTAGAGTACCGACAAAACAAATCATTCACTATACTCCTCCTAAAACCTGAAGTTCATCTGCACCTTGATGAAAAATGCGACCAAACAAAAGGGTTTCCCAGATAAACACACTATTCAGAAAACTGAAAATCATCAACAAAAATCTAAAAAACATGACCAAAATTCAAGTAGTATAGCTCCTGATTGCTGTAAGGTTGGGTAAAATCGAGTCTGAGAGTGAGTTCCTCGACATATCAATAAGCTCCTGATTACCCAACTACGAATTAATGACCAAGAGTGTACGGACAGATCCTGTCAAGAATCATTTACGAATCAACTGAATAGTCCCTTGTCCCTCAACTGAATCATTTCATAATCAACTGAATCTCCAATTTACCTCAAATATAGAGTGGTTTAGAGACCCAATTAGCCCAGTCACTCTGTTTGCATCCATGGCCTCATCGTATCCATTGTTACCCTTAAAACATCAACCAAAATATCCATCAGTTTAGATTTGATTTAATTTATCGAAAATCCTTGTATATATTCTCAGTACATAAAAATCACGAAGCAGCAACTCAACAACCAAAAATAGAAGCATCAAAGAAGCAATTTTTAACAAAGACAATAACTACATTTTGGATGAAGAATTTTATCAAACACTTTGTTTACACTAAATAATATATGTTTACATATTTAAAGATAAAAATCAGCAACAAACAGTTGATTAGAAATATAAAGATGGGAGAACCTTACAACTTATAAAGAGAATCAAGTTATAAATTTCAAACCAACCACTGATTTCTAGTAGGTTTAACAGCTGCAAGTTCCAGTAGAACTATGATGCAGAAAACTTACAACTTATATGGTTAAGTTTGCTGGATTTGCAATTGTAAAAACAGTACTTAGGAGGGCATCGATAATAATACAGGTAGCTATCCTCCATCCCTGCACAAAAGCTCTGAAAGAGACTTCACAAACGCAGCAACAGGAAAACGCATCAGTATTTTTCAGCAGTGTAAAAAAAAACAAACAAACATAACAATACTCCAAATAGTACTTTATACTATGTTAGTAGACTCAATCAAATCCATAAATCAAAAAAATTGCAAGCAGAAAATTATGAAACAAATTCAGAAAGGAAAACAGGAGAAAGAACTGGATAAAAATACCAGAGGCTGTGTAGCTGTAGAACTGGACATCGAGGCACATGAAGAGCAGAGAGGCAATACAGAAGACGGCCTGTTCTAATCTCAAAGCCAAGCTCACCGTAGTTTAGGTGACCACCGTAGGATCCCTGCGACTCCACAGCCCTATCATCGCCGGCGTTGCACGGTTTAGAAACTATCCAGAGAACTGAAAATCAGCAACAAAAATCGAAAAAGCATGACCAAAAATCAAGTAGTATATCAGCATGAATAAACTACTGTGGGTTTTTAAGTAACAAATAATCAAGTACCTCTTTATTATCATGTTTTTTAGCCAACTACGAATGCATGGCAGAGAATAATTACCCGGTTTTCGCATTCCTGATGACTCCATGTGATATTTATGGAGACACTGAGTGCCTGCCTTCCGAATTTGTGGTACAGATGTTTCATTTCGCAGAGAATCAGAGCACATGTGATTGACTCCATGAGACTGGGATGCATTATAAGAAATTATGTCAACATTACAGACGTTATGGATTGTTGTAACATCTAAATGATCTAATCGACAACCTCAAATGTGATGGAAGGCCGCATATTCTAGTCCAAACCACGTGAATTACCATGCATAACACAATTCAACCCTGGATTAAATTTCAAACACCAGTTAAAAATTCAAACTTGATGCTCAGGTAAGAGGTGTACCTTTCTAGGCCTTCCAAGTGGCTTGCCAGACAGCTTCCTAGGGGTCTTGGCGCTCTGAATAGCAGCAGTTCCATTCTGAGGCTTGAGTGAAGACCTTCCCTTACGCTTAGGCAGGAGGTAAGGTTTCAAAAAGATCGCGGTTACTGAGTGTGCAAAGGAAAATATACAAAATACAAAACTTGGTGAGAAATAAACATAATACCATGAATCTATAATGGGTAGGTTTAGCAAATGTTAACCCCCTAATATTTGAAAGAACTCTTACTTCATCTGTTACACCCTTAAGATTTGATAAGAAATCTTACTTCATATGATATATATTATACCCTCTCAGCCTACAATGGGTAAACATGAGCACTCTAATCAGCCTACAATGGGTAAACATAAACAGAAACACTCACCACAGCACACCTCAAGTCCAAGTCTTTCCCCAAAGCATCAAACTGTTCAGCAATTTGAATAGCAAAGCCTACAATGGGTAAACATTAACAGAAACACTCACCACAGCACACCTCAAGTCCAAGTCTTTCCCCAAAGCATCAAACTGTTCAACAATTTGAATAGCAAGCTCCCTATACCAAACCAACACCCAAACATCAGTATAATCATTTATCAAAAATACATTCAAAAATCCAGCCAATTCAAGCATTCACACGAAATAAACTAACTGGTGGGAGATAAAACGTAGGCAAAGAAAACTTGAGGGGCTTCCAGCAGCGCCTGCAGTATCGGAAGAGCGAACGCGTCTGTTTTCCCAGACCCGGTCTGAGCCAGAGCAATCACGTCCTTCCCCTCCATAGCTTGAGGAATCGACTCAATCTGAATCTTCGTCAATAACCATAATTGACGTAAACTTATGTTAAGTTTATATATTAAGTTTACCATAATTGATGGCATTCTTCGCTGCTACCTTCCTCGGGCGCCCCAGAGACTTCCCAAATCAAATCAGTTATCGACGCAATCAAATCAAATCGGAGCAAAAGAGAGCAGAATCACAACCTTTTTGGAAAAGTTTACCTAAAAATGACGCCGGCTTCCATAAGAACGACAACCGTGAGAGGGTAGAAATAAGGAATGAATTCGGTTTCCAAATTAATTCCTCCGGCGGCGGTAATTCTTTTAAACGCAAATAACACAGTCGTTTTATGTTTTAGTATCAACTTTCCGGGGGCGGCGCTTTATTTTTTATTTATATTTATGCCGCCAGTTTCTGCTTTTATATATATACCTAGTAAAAGATTACGATGTAACTTTGCAAAAAATTATTTATGTCCATATTTTGGAAACTAAAAAAAAAACATACTATATCAAGTACATTATTGAATTATATAGCACTCCAGTAAAAAATATACAACAATTTAAGTATGGTATAATATAGTTTTTACAATTTAATTGAAGCACCAAAAAAAAATACAGAGTACAGAGTGTTTTTAGATAAATTGATGATTCCTAAAAATATGGTGGTGTGACTCTCATTCATAAAAACATTCCCAAACTCTTACTTTTTTTACCATATTTTTTTATTTCTTTCTATGACTTACCTAAACCATCGTTTTAATTATGGGAAAGAATAAAATTAAAATCAAGCTAAATCTGTAAGCATTCTTTTCCAAAATACAGCGGACTGGTATGGCTTTTTTTATAAGGAAAACACAAAAATTTATCACTGCTTACTAATTATCTGCTATTATTCAAAATTTTGGTATGGTTCCAGCCATACCTAGCGTAGCAGTGCATCCGCCTCTGAGTAGAGATGCAGTAAAGATGAGTGCCACCTTTTTCCTAATTTTGGAAATCAATGTATCATTGTTAATGAGTGTGTTATCAAACAAAAAGGTGTTTCTCCTACACCATATAAAAACCATAATGCAGAAATGACACTGGTGATGATGACAGCTGTGTGTGCCTTAGTACTGTTACCTCAAAATGCCAGATAATACCTAATCCTGTGTCTGACTGAGTTAAAATATGGAGTGGGGAGTCCAGTGAGGTTGTGTATAAATGTTAAAATTTCCACATCAAAAACACAGTTATTGAAGAAATGATCTAGTGAATCCTGATGCATGCAAAAGGGACACTTTGATGGTAGTTGGATGCCAAAGGTGGATAAAATATCATAAAATGGCAAAATATGGTTAACTAATCTCCAGATAAAGATAGAAAGTTGAGGAGGTATAAATTTATTCCATACCTTTGATATTGCATAAATATCTTGTGATGAGCTTCTGAGTGTCTGATATGCAGACTTGACTGAAAATGCACCATTCTTGTTAGCTTCCCATATCAGCTCATCCCCTTGACTTCCTCCAATGGTAGCTCCCTACAATAAATGAATGACATTGGTAGCCAGTGTAGGCTCCAGACTTTGTAAGTAGTTAAACTTGTTGCTACAGAATTCAGCAACTGTTATGTGAGGGAAGGAAATTTCCTGGTGATCAGGCCATAGGTAGTATAAGGGACCAATTCCAAGCCAATTTGAATCCCAGAAAGATGACAGTCCACTCCCAATAATGACCCTTGAATTTCTATTGCAGTGCTCAGTTACAGTACATATCCTCTTCCATGTGTGAGAGCTTTTATATGTATCAGGGACAGACCAGAGATAAGAAGTCCATACTGTTTTATTCTGCTGTAATTTCCACCACAACTTGCATGAGAAAGCCCCAACCACAGCTCTGATATCTCTCAAACCTAAGCCATTTTCATCCTTTGGTACTGCCATTTTAATCCACTTTCTCCAGATCTTTCTTTGCCCAGCAGATGATTCTCCCAAAAAGAACCTGGTAGCCATAACCTCCATTTTTCTCAGTATAAATTTTGGGGGCTGTAAAATAACAAAGGTGTGTGTTGGGATGGCCAGAAATACAAAATTGAGTAGTACTAGTCTGCCTGCATTTGAGATCCATATGTTTTTCCAATTGGACAGTGCTCTTTCCATTCTGTCTAACAGTGGGTAATAGTACAAATTCTTGTTTCTGCCTGTAAAAACTGTGACCCCCAAATACTTGAAAGGTAAGTTCCCAATCCTCATTCCTGTGGTCCTCTTTATAGTCCTTCTTTTGGCTCTGGTTGCATCTTTGTGTATAAACATGTCTGACTTATTGAAATTCACCTTTTGACCTGAAGACTCTTCATATGTAGCCAGGAATAGCATTAATCTTTTCAGATTCTTTTTTGTGGCCACTGTGAATATTGCTGTATCATCAGCATACATTAGGTGAGTGATGGTATCTACACCTCTAGGCATTAAAAAAGGTTTAAGATATCCATATTGCATAGCCCTTTTCAGCCCCCTAGAGAAAGCCTCAGTGATCTAATTGTATAGAAAAGGGGATAAAGGGTCCCCTTGCTTGATGCCCCTATTGGAGGTAAAAAAAACCAGCAGCAGTCCCATTAATTAGCACAGAGAAGCATGCTGCACTAATATTTTTAAGGATCAGTTGAACCAGAACTCCATGGAAGCCAAAGTGGAGAAGTACTGAGTTGAGAAAAGCCCATGAAACCCTGCCAAATGCTTTTTGCATATCAAGCTTCACAATAGCATTATTGTGCCTAGGAGTTTTTGCCAGCAACCTTACCATTTCTTGCATCTGTAAGATGTTATCTGCTATGTCTCTGCCTTTTAAAAAGGCTGATTGTTCAATGGAGGTTAATCTGAGCATTATTGGTTTAATCCTTTCCATGAGTTTGGAGAAGATTTTGTTCACAAAATTAGATAGGCTGATTGGTCTGAAGTCTGAGAAATGGCTAGGGTTCTGTGTTTTTGGTATCAAGGTGAGCCAAGTGCTACTAATATCTCTAGGAATATCCTCTCCTTTAAGAAAGGAATTTGCAGCCTCCAGTAAATCTGAACTAAGAGTGTCCCAACAGTGTGTGTAGAAATTTCCAGTAAATCCATCAGATCCAGGGGCACTGCCTTTATTAAGATCAAAGACTGCACTTTTCAGCTTCTCCATCTGAAATGGCTTTATCAGTTCTTCATTCTCCTAATCTGAAACTATCCTTGGTATCTCCTCCATAAAATATTGGTTGTAGAATCCAGTGATGTTTGTGTCCTCAGTGTTCAGAAGGCTTTGAAAAAAATGGACCCCTTCTTCTTGAATTCTCCCAGGCTCAGTGATCCAAGTCCCATTCCTGTCCTTGATCTTTGCTATTCTGGCCTTTGCCCTTTTCTCTTTAACCATGTTGTGGAAATACGTAGTGTTTGCATCACCATCCTTAAGCCATTTGACATGGGCTCTTTGCTTCCAGAACATGTTAATCTCAATTTGTGATATGAGAAGTAGGGCTTTTTGTTTATTTAGCTCAATTAGGTCAGCCTCTAAGGTAGTGTCCTGGTATTTAATTTCACACTCAGTCACTTTGTTTTCTGCCTCCAAGAGATTTTTATTTACATCACCAAAAACCTCCCAGTTCCACTTTTTCAGAACAAATTTCAGTCTCTTTAGCTTGCATACAAACTTTTCCATGCCTAATAGCTCACATGGAGATGTCCAACTAATATTCACAACTTCCAAAAAGTCTTGCCTTTTCAGCCACATGTGTTGGAATCTGAATGGTTTTGGGGCTTTGATCTCAGAGGTTTGTATGGATAGGATTAGTGGATTATGGTCTGAGGTTGATCTAGATGGTACTTGGATAGAGTTGTGTGGGAATTTTTCAATCCATTCCAGGTTGCCTAAACCCCTATCTAGCCTCTGAAGTAGAAGATCAGTTTTGGATCTATGGTTAGTCCAGGTAAAAGGATTTCCAACTGTCTGCACTTCCTGTAGTCCTAGGGCTGAGATAACTTCATTTAAATCCCTTATACTACCCGTGGGAGGTTTGGTTCTTCCCTTCCTCTCAGAGACTCTAGCAACTGTATTAAAATCCCCAATAAAAAGGGTAGGGTGCTTAGGTAGATCTAAAAGAGAAGACCATAAATCATATCTCAAGGACCTAGTGGTTTTAGCATAGATAAAACAACAATGAAATAAATATGTACCAGATGTATCATTTAGAGAAGCTTAAACATGTTGCTCAGATTGTGAAGAAATACTAAGACTAAAATTTCCATTCCAGAAAATCCACATTTTAGCATTATCAGCAGGCATAGCATTTTGGAATTGTAAAATAAATTGCAAATTAGTCAAATCTGTATTGAGATGCATGGGCTCTACTAAGCATAACATATCAATTTTGTGAGTTATGAGTAAAAAAATTAGTCTTTCAATAGAAGTTCTATATCCCCTAATATTCTAGACCATCATGTTACCAATAATTTGGTGTGTAATCATTGACTAACCTTTTTGGGTTTTTTTGATGACCTAAGCCATTTTTCCACAGTTTTGCCATCTGTAAGTATGCCCCTTGTTCCTTTTTTTTTTTTTTTTCTGATCAGCCTTATTAGTATCTTCTGCAGATTGGCTGGTGTGTATGTCCTGTGATTCAGAGTTTTCTGTGGACCTCCACTCTAGTTCACTAGGGGCTTCCTCATATGTGTCTGAACTATAGTCTTCTGGATTATCTTGCAATACTTGGAAGGCATTTGAAATCTGCACAGGTGGGCTGTAGGGAATAACTGTAAGATGGTGCTCCATTCTTGGATTTTTTCTCCTCTCCTTCGAGTTCA
Source organism: Sherardia arvensis (assembly GCA_948330725.1). Classification (NCBI taxonomy): domain Eukaryota; kingdom Viridiplantae; phylum Streptophyta; class Magnoliopsida; order Gentianales; family Rubiaceae; genus Sherardia; species Sherardia arvensis. The sequence goes on along the minus strand of OX415237.1, from coordinate 20,199,263 downwards.
AAGTTTCCAGGTCATCAAATGAGTAGAAGACAGCTCTAGGTTGTCTGGCATGAATTTTGGAAGCATTGATTGGTTGGATCATTGCCATAATCTCCAAAGACTGATGCTCCACAGTTTGAATTGGTGTTGGTTGAGCTTCTGCCTGTATTTTTAATGGTGCAGGATTAGGCTGAGATTGAGGTATAGGTTGAGTTTGGGGGGGGGGGGGGGTTCCACACTCTCATTTTGTGTTTGTAAAACTTTATTCTTTTCAGTTCTAGACAGTCCTGAGCTCCCCCGATTTCCTTTCCTGTGTTCCTACTGGCTCTGTTGGTGGTGTAATGTAGGGGTAATTGTTTGTGGTAATTCTCTATGATCTGGTGCTGAGGAAGGGTTTGGTGAGGATGTTTGGTCATTCTGGGATAGCTTAGGGGGCTGATGTGGTGGTACAGTGTGGTCACTCTGTTGCTGCCTAGTGGGAGGAATTGGTATTAGTTGATCTAAGTTTGGGTGCTGCACCAAGTGTGTGTTTCTATTACTAACTTGTCTAGGCTTTCTCTTGAGTTTAGGGTGTAAATGTACACATTTAACATCCTCATGGCCTATTCTCTTGCAGAAAGTACAATAGAAAGGGACATTTTCAGATTCAACCTGACACTCCTTGTACTTATATGGATTGCCAAGAATAATAGTTGGCTGTAGAGTATGGAGCAGATCAACTTCTATACACCCCTTAATTGCAGAAGGTCTGGTCAGAGAGCTGGTGGCCGCATCCATCTTCAGAAAAACCCCCAATTGATTGCCAAAATCTTGAATAGCCGACTTGTTGTAGTATGTGACTGGTGGCTTGTGGATTGTAGCCCATACCAGAACTATTGATGACTCCGTTTCCGTCGTGAAGTCCGGAGACCATTTCAGAATTTTCATCATGGCTCCTTGGATCGTGCAGACTGCTCGCATCCAAAACCGTTGATAGTCCTCTTTGTCGTTCATCCTTATCAAAATATGCATGTAATCGAGGGATCCCACCTGAGACTTTCCGGAGAACCCCATCCGTTGGAATGCATCGTGAATCACGTCCATGGGCGGTTTCCCATTGAGGAACTTTCCTACTAAGGCATTACTGTAATGAGCAGCAAAGATTTGTTCGTCTTCTTTGGAGTAAATACAGGCAACCTTCCCGTTCATTCTGTGGGAAATTGGCCTTATTTCTGGTTTGGAAGGAAGGGAATCTGTGAGTGGCTGGCTTTTGGGGGCTAAAATCTGGGCAAATATTTTTTCGGCGGTGTTGCCACCAGGCCGGGGCGGCGGACCCGCCATGGCTAAGAGCCGTTTATGGCCGTTGCTGGAGGTCAATGGCTGATAACGGTTATAAAAATGGAAATAATGGTAATTAGTGAAGGCTTGTGGTTCGGAATTCTAGTGAGATGTCAGAGAGAAAATGTTTAGAGAGAGAAAACTGAATTGCCTTTGATCCAATAAGTTTCCTTAAATATATAGCATTTAGTTACAGTAACAGGGAAACAAGTTCCGTAAGAACTAAGAAATAGATTGGGGAACCTGAATAGTGTTTCAAAAATCAAATAAAGTGGTGGAACAGTCGATCAAATTTGGTGCATACTTTCCAACAATTCCAAATGACTAAATTGATTTTTATGCGCTCAACATATGTCAAAAAAGCAACTTTTACCCCCAACATATATATTGCACAATTTATACCCCCAACATTTAAATTTGATCAATTTATAACCCTAAAACCATATTCAACTATTTGTAAGGGCATTTTTATAATTTACCAATTTATTTTTATTTTCTTTTTTCAAAATCATATCTAAAAAACGTTTAAATCATAAACAATGTTAGAAAAATACGAAAAAATTATGGAATTAATTTATGAAATTACATTTTTTTGTTGAAAAAAGATAATTTGAAAAGTTAAATATCTAATATTCAATCGATTTTCAAGTTCTCTTAAAAAAATATACATATCTAATTTTGAAATATGCATTTTTCACAAAACAAATCTTCAGATATTCATTGTATTTTTTCAGGATTATTTTTGTTTAATTAAAATTTCAGATATTAAGTTTTGAATAAAGAGAATGAAAATGAATATGAAATGACTAAAACACCCTTACATAAAGTTGATTTTTTAAACATATATAGTTTTAGGGCTATAAATTGATCAAATTTATATGTTAGGGCTATAAATTGTGCGTTTTAAATGTTGGGGCTAAAAGTTGATGTTTTGACATATGTTGGGGCCATAAAAATCAGTTTAGTCATTCCAAATTATACATCATGCTTATTGACACATCAGTCCCGCTCATCCTGAACTCCGAATCGCCAACCTGCAAAAGCAAACTTAGTAATTAGAGATATAACATTATACAGGACTTAAGACCGTAGTCCCACACCATAGATCCAGATCACTTAGAGCATCTCCAATGCAAGCCTCACTATTGGGTGCCAATTGCTCCACATGTCACACTTTAATTGGAGATGTAATATGATGTCATCAGTTTTATAAAATTACATGTCCCTTTTTAATTATGTATCTCCAATGCAAGTGTTAAAAATATGTAGACATTCAATGTGATATGAATTTTGTATATAAATTTCTTCCAACCCATTTTTATACTCGTCGTGATGACTCAAAGTACAAAGTTGGACATTTTCGGTGACGTTTTTGAATGGATGTGGAGTTATTCAAGCACATATTGGGTGCTATTGGATATTATGATCCGTATTTTACACCTAAAGTTGATGCTGTTGGCAGTCCTAGAGTAAGCCCTTTATGGCAGCTATACGCATGCTTTCTTATGGTTGTGTGGCTGATAGTCTTGATGAGTATATTCAGATTGGTGAGAGCACAACGATTCAAAACCTTGAACACTTTTGTGATGCTGTAATAAACATCTTTGAAGAAGAATATTTTGAGGAAGCCCAACAAGAGAGATGTTGATAGACTACTTGAGGAAGGAGATGAGCGTTGTTTTCCTGGAATGCTAACTTCGCAATGAAGCAAAGATTTATAAGGATAACAAATGATTTTTTAATAAAGACAATCAATGTGTATTCTGTTCGTGGATATTTCAGATTAAACAATTGGAGTTTAAACACTGTTATAAATATAAAAAGTACTATGACTACTGACAATTCATGCAAAACCATTGGAGATGCCTGTAGCCTTTGTCTTCTCGTCATTATATATGTGGGTACTCTGGCTGTTGTTCATTTGTCAATTTCACTAACCAATAACCTACATGGGTTAGAACACTGGACAACGTTCATTAAAAACAACTGATTCGGATGAGCTGGAGATCAAAACTACATCGTTCATTTGCTAATCCAACCCTAAAAATTACTTTTTAGAATCGCCTATTCAATGAAAGATAAGCGATCATGATCATATAGACGATATTTTGATCGCGGAGTCATCGATACATGATCGATCGATCGATGAGGTGATAGACAACTGATAATGAAACAACTGATAGTTGTACCATTAAAAACAACTGGGACATGATCGATGAAGTGATCCCCTCCCTATGTTTATATAAGTGTGTGGGAATATAATTTTACATGTAGTTATATTTATTTCCATTTTTAATTATCTATACTCATTTCTATATGTGTATATATATATAAACAAATATATAGGTAATTACGCAGGGGCGGATTTAGGGTGTGGTCACTGGGATGAAGTGACCCCACTGACTTTGGCATATACATATATATAATACTAGTTTTTGGCACATAAATTGTTGGATTAGTGTGGTGAGTCCATCGTTTCACCCATCAAAGGTCAGGAGTTCGACTCCTGTTTGTTACATTTATTTTCTTCCCTTTTTAACTTTTCACCGAAACTTCTTTTTGTAATTAATCCTTATTATTTGTAATCCTTTTAATACAACTTATTTTTGTGTATATCATTTTTTCCTTTTTATAGTTTTATTGATTCAATCAATTATTTTAACTACATAGATGGTTAGTCGAGCATTCAATAGTTTTTTTAGATTATATTTGCAGTATGTTATAATATTCTTCAAATTAGTAAATCTACAACAAAATTAATCATTTTTATATAAGTTCGACATACATTAATCGTAACGCACATTATAACATTAAAAATGATTATATAACAAATTAAGTGTAGTTAATTATATTTATGTAATTTAATACCAAATGAAGTTCCCCCATGAAAATATATTTCTAGATCTGCACCTGGTCATAGCCGATAATTAGTCAATTTCTAGTCACTTCATTTAATAATGAGATCGTTTCGAAGAAAACCAAATTTATTTCATAATATGAGGTTTGAGGTTATAATTGCAGTTTTCACTTTCGTGGTAGCTAATAACTAATAACTTCGCATTTTGTTTTGGATACGATCAACTCTGGATCTAACCTCCGTTCACTTGATTTAGCCGATGCGGTAGTACAACACATTGTAACCTCTAGTGAAGTATTCATGTAGATTGTTCACGCGCTAGTTTTAAATTCTGCACGATGCATATATTTATCTTTCCTCATTTACGCTTGACAATCAGGGCTACATCGGGTCAAGTGTTGACTTAGTGTTCACAGAGTCGATCACGAAATGCTACCGTCCGCGCAACAGTGTAACCAATGTTGACAGATTCGATCACGAATAACTCCGGTACTGTGTAACCACAAAATACTCCTAGGAAATTTATTTGATAGATAAATATTGTATTACTCTTTATCTAGACCTGGTTTCAACTTTTAAAAAACAAATTATACACATTGCTTTTTCATTTAACTTATGCTTAATTAATGTTGATGTTAAACATGTGTAGACTTTGATAGTTTAAATTTGTTTCTTACTTTGTAGCAAAGTCTTTCATTGTATTCTCTTTTGGCGTGACTTACAACCACTTACCTTCCTGGCTGAAACTGGATGCTCTAACTATTTATGATTTGTAACTCTCACTATATCGTTGCATATAATCGACTATCAGGGTATGAGTGTGTTACTACACTAAACACACATTGGTGAAATTCATTTTAATATACTCCACTATTTAAAACAAAATATTGTTTACACTCTAGTGACGAAAATAATACCAGAAGGGGATACATAATATCTTGCCATCCCCTACGGAATCGTAACTACAAATTATAAAAATCATAAATGCAGCATTTATTCTTCATTTCACCAATTTTTCTGCGTCCATGGTAATTTAGCTATAACCTAAAACATGTTAAAGGTATTCTAATATGGCCAGTTTTTTACGACATTATTTATATACACAATCTCCTTAACATCCCAATTTTAAGTACAGAATCTGATGCCTGAAGTACTAAGGCTGTAAACGAGCTGCACCGTACGTCAACAAGGCATGTTCAAGATTGATCTCTGGCATAATTTGCCTGTACATGATCGAGATACATTATTTTAGCAAAGGGTCAGCTGATAAGCTCTAAGCAAATTCGAGTTCAAGAAATTTGGTCTACCACAATCACGCTTAAATTAAGTTAATATTCAATTTTTATATTAAAATTTTACACATATTTTACATAAATAGATATAATTTTATTACTAGAAAGGGTCGACGAGTCGAATGACCTATCTCTACAGTGTTCCAGTTTGAGCTCGAGTCGAGCTCTGAAAACTGGAACACAAGATCGAGTTTTCACCGAGGTGTTCTCGAACCGTTATTGAACGACTCGATTCGGTTTCACACCTATCCTAAACCATGTGATCCAAACCCTTTTGCAATTTTTCCCGTCCACTAAAGCATTTCTGAAGGTGGGCTATCTTCACTAAATTGGCTCGTTTCAATTTTTACTCGAAGCCCATACAGCTTTGGCAATTACACACTTAAACGTTTCGTTTGCCCCCTCTTATAATTTAAATTTATACGAAAACTTTTTCTGGCATTAATTGAGTTGCCACCATTACAAGCCAATAGGAATGCATGCAATGAGAAGTTTGTCGGTTCCATCTTAAAACTGTAGACACTCACTTAATGTTCTGTTCATTTCAATTTTGAACCACCGCAATACCCCTCACCCCTTCAACTTCTCCTTCAACCTTACTGTTCAATCTCAGTTCCATCTCATAAACACACAACCCACCGCCAACTATGGCTGGAGATATTGGTCCCAGAGAAGGCCCATTCCTCCGCTCAGCGGCCAAACGAGCGGCCGATACCATGTCACAGGCTTTAGATCAGAACAAGAAGAAGCGCAGACGGGTGGTGATGTCCTCGTCTGAGGAGGATGAAGATATGGTTGAGCCTTCCAGCAAATCAGTCAACCCAGACGCCGATGCGGACAGTGACTGCCAAATACTTGACCAAAACGGAAAAGCTGTCGGGAAAGGAGCTGCCAAGGGTTCATCCTCAACACCCAGCCGGAGATCCGCCGCAGAAAAGGGTAAAGGTAACATTTTTTCTAGACCTAAAGTTCACATCTCAAACATCCTAGTTATATATGAATTAACCTGTACCGATTATTGTGTTGCTATAAAAAATTAGAAATGATGTGTGTGGTGATGACAGTGGTCATACATTAGAAATCTTGCTGAAAAGAGGAGCTTTTTTTTATTGTTAAGGAGATTCAGTCCCAGTAAATGATTTGATTTGTCTTCAAAGAATTAGTTCAATCTACTCTACTTTTGAATGGCAAATTCACTATAATTTTAAAGGAACTCTTAAACATTTATCATGTTCTGAATGCCACCTAATTAAATATATACATATTTGCCCATACCTTAAATATGCATATAATGTCAGTACTTTTATTCACAGTCACCTTTTATCTCTGTTTATATGATTGAGAATGTTTCAGATCGTGAACCCTACTGAAACCCACATTCATTTGAACTGTAAACAAAATGAGTACTGGAGTAAAATTTGGGCATTTCTTCCACGCAAATAAAACCATGTTTTGGTATACAAAGTATGATTTGAATAATGCCATGCCCTCTTTTCCCTTCAAAATGTATCAGATCGGGTACAAATGCTTTCTAATTTGTAACAATTTATAACAACAACTCAATATGACTTAACCTTAATCCAATCAGACACATAAATCTTGTTTGCATGAGCAGCCATTCTAGTTGTAAACGGCAGACAACCTTTTCCTTTTCTGAATGCTCATTTATATTATTCTGTACCACTTGCAGGGAAGCAGGAAGCTGAACCTACACGCAATGTCATGCTCATTGCTTCGAAACCTGGCAAGCTGTTTTCGCTATGTTGTGAACTGTCGCCTGAACAACGCTTCAACATCATAGAGGCCGGTTTTGGAGGACTTCTGGAGGTCCAGGTCCAGCACGTCCCATCTGACATGACTGACAGGCTGATCAGTGCTTTCAATCCAGAAATAAGGGAGATAACTCACAATGGGAGTGTGTTGTTAACTCTAACCCCTGCAGAGGTGTGCGACGCTTTCCTCCTACCTTGGCGCCCTTCCAATCCAGTCGCAACCACAATTACTCCAGAATACAATGCCCTGAGAAAGCGATGGGAGGTTGAATACGGTTTCAAAGCGACGCGTCAAAACTTCACCACTGGAATAAACAGGCTTGAGCAGATAATGAAGGAGCTAGAGAACCTGACTTCATTCGCATGTTCTTGGTGTATGCGATGTCGGTGTTTCTGGATCCAGTCTGCAGCAACCGAGCCGACTTCCGCCCGTTGATGTGTGCGGTGGATGTTGAGATGATAAAGACATTTGATTAGTGCGGCTATGTCCTGGATAGATTCTGTGAGGCAGCTGCAAGGTACAAAGGAGGTGCTGATCAGAAGACATTCTCAGGCTGCTTGCTGCTGGTGGTGGTGACATACTTCCACAGGATGGGTGGGGAGGGGGTGTCAGTTCCAGCTGTCACAGCCCCTCTTGTAATGAACTGGAGAACGTGGGGTCTGCAGCGGAGGATGTCACAGGAACTGGCAAGAGGCTACGGTAGCGGCACACCTGACAACATCAATTATCCTATACACACGAGACCACATGACATGCCGGCGGCTGAACCCCAATCCAGCATCTCCTTCACTGTCCCAGCTGATTATCACACTGACCTGCAACTCATTAATCTGCTACCAAACGTAAGCACATCGTCACTCCTCCTAATAGAATTGTGATGAATTTTTCAGTGTCTAGTTACACTCTTCCTGTAACATTTTATTTGAATATGTGTCTGCTGAATTTAACTTCTACCTTCCTTGTTCTTGAAGGAGTTCCAACGAACTGTTGCGACTTTGGCTAGGAATGTCAACATTGTCGTCGGTCCTGCTCTGTCCAGCTTGGAACGGATGGATGATATCAGTTTGACGGAGAGCTACCCCAGATGCATTGAGGGCTTCATGCCTTCTGTGATGGATAAGGGTAAGCGCGCCATCCGACTACTGACTAAATGTGTGGGACTCCTAGAACTCAAGCTGCAGAAAAGCCAGCACCCCAGCTCATCCGATTCCGACGACACATTGTCTGGAACAAACAATGAGGTGCCACCACCAGAGAAGCCTGCAACCACCACCCCGACTCATGCGCATGCTATATCTAAATCTAGCATCGGGGTGTCATCAGCAGAGAAGCCTTCATCCATCACCCCGACTCATGAACATGCTATATCTAAATCTAGCGTCGGGGACATGGAAACTGCTGATGCTGGGAATGCAACCGTTGAGGAGACATCCATCACCCCGACTCATGAACATGCAATATCTAATTCTAGCGTCGGGGACATGGAAACCGCTGATGCTTGGAATGCAAGCGTTGAGGAGACAGACAGGTTGGAGCTGCAGGTTTCTGAAACGGAAAATCACCAACAGCTCAGCATTGAAGTTCAGCCTGGAGCCGACGCAGACAAGGTATAGTTTTAAGGTGATTTGATGTATAACTATGCGCATTCTGACACTTCCTCATTTGACTGAAGAACATTATGGTATTCAGGTGGGTGGTGTTCGGTATGTCATTGATGAACAGTTGTACGCGGCGCTGAAGACTCCCCCACTAGTTAGGGGGTTGCCACGGGATGAGGACATGATTACCTTGAATACGCATGAGGTATTTAACTCATACCATCCTTTCCGTTTAATAAATCAGTCAACTTGGCTAATACTTGATTAACACTTGGCACAGATTAGGAAGATATTAAAGTCTTTGCTTCCAGATGATGACGTTGCCAGCGAGACTCAGCAATTACATGATCCTCAACCTGCTTCCGAAGCTGAGCCTGCTTCTTCTTATGAGGATAATCATGTTGAATCAGAATCGGATGACGAATTAAGATCTGTTTTTGCCGAAATAAATGCTACCGTCTTGTCTGATGAATCCGATTCTGAGGAGCGTCTAAGAGAGAGAGAGCAACGAAGAGCTGCTTATCTTGCCGCACGTGCAAAGAATCTGCCAGCAACCAAGGTACACCCTCAGTACAAGGACATTCCAAATGCCATTTTCAATTTATGATTTATTATTTTTAACATAATACATGCTACTGATGAACGATTACCAATATGTAGGTGGAATCTACTGCCATTGAACCAGCCCCAGCCTGTACAGTGGTGCCCATCACAGGAGTTGAAGAAAGGTTGACTCCTGTGATGTTGTTTTTTCCACAACAATACAAGGTACAATAAATGGGGATGAGTCCTGAACCCAAAAATTTTACAAGACTACCTGATCTTCTTACATTACAGTTTCGTGAATTCGTACTAATTTCCCATCTGCCAGGTTCCCTCACTGTCTAATCCAGCATCAGCTATGGGTGTGAATGCCCAGCCTAAAACAGTAAACAACAAGGTTCGATCCATTACTTAGTCATAAAGCCTGTATTTATCACTCCTAGATTATCAACATTTGATCAACATTTATTCATGCTTGGGTTTTACAACCTCTAACTTAGTTGTTTATCAAATAGGAGGCTGAGCCTACCCACCGGACAAAGACGCCAGAGTGCATCGAACTGGCTGTGGTGCCTAATCAGGCTGTGCTGGCTACAGATGAGCAAAATATGGAGGTAAATTTCATTTCATCAATATACACCATTCATTTTTCCAATAGTTTCTACGCATCATCTAAATCTGGGATCTTTCAATACACATTTGCATTAGGTGTTCTACTCTCTCATTCAACACCATCTTATTATGATGGTGTTCTAATAGCTTACTGCACTCTCATACCAAACTATTTATATGTAATTTAGTTCACCACATCCAAAAACATTATAACATGCACATTCTAGGGATTCATTTTGATTGGATTAATGTACAGATACATTACCTCTGTAAATCTGAGATTTAGACCTTGCATTAGGACTTTATCTGAAAAGTAATTACCACGAGAACCTAACTTGACTATTTCATGCTACTAAACATTGAATTGAATGTTAAAAATGGACTCAAATCTATGTTCTTACAGTTTAGGGAAAAGTACTTCTTTATTACTACATTGTTACATCTATTCATGAACAAGTTAGGGATACGTTAGCAAAGACTTTAAATGATGGTACAACTTACAATCATTGTTTATCTTTGATTCAGATTGATTCTGTGCATAAAATGGCTAAGCCACAACAAGATCAGGAAGGCAGTCCCAAAGACGATGAAGAGATGGCTGAAGTTGTGAATGATGCCGAGTTATCTCCAACCTCGGCTCCATGGTACATCACCTGTCCATTTTGACAGAAATTGTTACTGAAAATTGTAATTTCTACATCCTTCCGACACTAGTTCGGGATTGCACTCGTTATATGTTATAAACTTCCTTGTCTTTTGTTTCTTTTTTGATCAAACATCGTTAAGCTTTTGGAATTTCCATTGCTTTTGGAACTATTACTGTTTTTTATCCACCTACATTAGAACATTAGTGTTGAACAAAATGTTTTCAATAATAAATGCTCAGACAATGTCGTTTTTTACGGTATCCGATTGAGTTCATCAAATGTTGTTGCATTAACTTGAACTTCATGTTCAAGCTAAAACCATACACCGTCTGTATGATTCTTTGCACTCATTTCCTAGATCATTATTTACAGAATATATATTCTAATTAATTGGAATTACATGCCTTACAATCATAATACTGGCAGATGAATATAAAAGGGTACATCATGAAGAAGCTTCACAAGCCTGTTTATTGTTTATATTATGAATTTATAACAGCCCATAAGTCTATAACAACAGTAAAGCCCTTCTATTATGTCCTCAATTTCATCATGATATAACTGTCCAGTCCATTGCTTTGTCTTATTTCCAGCACTTTTCTGGAATGACAGTTTTCATCCTCTTTTGGAATTCTCATTATCCTTTGGGATGGATTTTTTCTACAACACATCAAAAAACATAAACTGACTCCATATTTTGATGTGCTACATGATCACCATGAATCTCAAATGAGTAAGGAGCCAGTGCAGCAAAATTTGTTTGGTTTCACCTCCCTTGCCCGCCATTGCTGTTACAAGGTCAGCCACCATCACCATTCATAACTTCCAACGAGGACCATATGCAGTTCCATATACAGACATCCATTGTCAAGAGTTGTTTTACTTCCAAGGTGCAGCCCCCCATTCAACAATTCATTCACAACTGCGCACAACAGAACACAGATATCCCCTGCTTTCTTATATATCTGGACTGCAGCAAATGTCATTCAAACACCAGTTGGAAGACACCAGTTCTACACTCAAGCATATCCAGACTTCTGCTTTGCTGCAATTTCCAGAAAACAATCCTTGTCATCTTCAAGGTAAAGATAATTTAGGCTACACTGCGACCTATCATCCATGTGCGCTTTGCAATATCATCTGAACCCTTACAACCTCTATAAGCAGGCTTGTAGATAAGGCCTGCGGGAGTTTACTGGTAGTGTCATGCTGAGAATTCTGGGATCAGTGCACACACAAAAATATATGCTCATGATCTAAAAGATTTCAATCTGAAATTGATACCTTATAGTACTTAATACGCTAGCAGAAACAACAAAGTAGAGATGCTCAACATGTAAATCTTTGCTTAAAAATATATATATACATGCTGTGATAACTGATAACAATATCAAGACTATAGAATAAGGAGACGTATCTTCATCAATCTAATCTATCTAAAATAACGCATACAAGGCGTTGCCACTAGATTATCATCATTTATTATCATATTTCAAGATCATTTCAGCTCAACGGGGCTCTGTGCTGAGCTGAATTACCTGAGATACAAGAACATTAAGGCCATCACGCTTGTTATCCGAAGCAATTTCATTACGGTTGTCTTAAGCTCCCAACGTTTTACCGTTGTTCTGCATGTAACTGACAGAGGAGCCACCTTGAGTAGCCTTCCTCTACCAAACTACCACCCACATCAGAATCTCATCCTGGGGATTCCCCACAACATATCATCCTCCACCCCACAACCACTAACCACAAATCTTTTTTAAAAATTCCTAATTTTTCACCGATGCTCGAGCAAGTGTTCATGACAAACAACATGTCTCTGATTTGTAGCTCCTGATCTACCTGCATTCTAACACAAGAATTACCCAACAATGAACACAACATTCACACATCAACCCTATAGGAAATACCCAATTCAAATAAAAATCAGAGGAGCATCCAGGCCATGGGTCCTAAAATCTTGCCTTCAATTCCAAATTTGAGTTTCATGTATCCATTGGGTTGAAACATACGCCCGAGTTCATACTTCCAAATTGAGGTGGTGATACAGTATGATGTTTATAGGTGTTGCTAGAGAAATTAAAAAATTGAGATGATCTTTCCATCGGTTTCTGGAACTTCAGCATCCATCAGTGACGACAAACAAATTTTCCGGTGACCTCTGCGTGCATCTGGTTAATTTTCCGGCTCAATATTTGTCCGGCCAATCCAACAGACAAACCATGACAAAACGACGCCGTCCATCTATACTACTCCTACCACAAATCAGCTGACTAAACAATTACCTAACCATGTTTAAGAATATTACCCACAAAATATACTGGGTAACATACACTGCAAGCTGTCCCACGTGCGGGTCCACTAAGCTGTGGGTCCAAGGGGGAGGGCGTCGCCCTCCAAGGGCGACGTAGACATTTTGTAGTGAAACTACCTATTTGGTTCCCTTTTCATTGTGAAGGTAGAAGGGTACCTTAGGTATGGTTAGCCAAACTGGGACTATAGAAGATTCTTCCTCAGGGCAAAAATCGACTGTCCATTTGAGCACCTTCATTTGGGATCCAGCAAACATCCAATACTCTTTGATCCAACAACGAGGATAATCTTCCATATCATCAAAACGAATGAGGATGTGCCTGAAGTCGATTGAACCGATCTGGTATTTTCCGGTGAACCCTGCCGTTGTGAAAGCGGCGTGAAGCTTCTCCATCGGAGGCTTGCCTGTGGCAAACTTGCCGATTAACGCATTTGTATAATGTGAGCCCAGTGATTCAGCCTGTTGTCTGGTGACAATGCAGGCAATTTCTCCTCGAAATTGTGTGATAGGTGTGATTTCTGGGTTAGAGGGAAGATTGGAGGTGAGGGGAGGGGGACGGTTGGTAAGGGCGTTGAGGAAAGATTTTCTGGCGGCGTTGCCACCGTGGAGTGGCGGTGGCACAACCATAAAAGTTGTCGTTTTGTGGCCGTTAGAGAGACGTTGTAGGTGGAGATTCGTCTGAACAGTGGGGAACGGACATAAAGTTTTGGGGATTGTGAACAGTTTAAGAATAAAAGCTAGAGAGAATTTAGATGAAAACTAGGAGCGTATTCAAACTTGTGTTTTAAGTATGAGTACATAGGTTTATCTTCTTGCTCTTGAACAGATGGAATGCCTCGCCTTTTTGACAAGCTACATTATTCGTTTGTGTTCGAGCAGCTTCATCTTTTCCTCTCGGAGTAATATTAGCAAGCGGAAACTAATGTACGAGTTGGTATCTTATTTTTGGAGAGATTGGAAACGGATGTACAATTGTTATTGTCGTGCTAAATGGTAATCCAAATTTTATGTGCTAGCTCATACTTGAAAAGGAATTTGCTGATACTCAGTCGAAAATAATGCATTGTTCAGCTGTTAAAGTCAAGCATTGGTTAATTAGCAATCACCTTTTCCTCTTCCCTCCCTCGACAAATCTCTGGAGAGAGTGAAAAACATTGGATTGTTTCTTTGCTGGTGTTTGATTCATGATTCGCTGCGTTTTTTTCTTCTTCTCATTAACATTTTGTGTTTTGATTTTGAGTTTTGCTCTAGGTTTTAGGATGATCCTGATGCTTATGTCCATGTATATATATTTTTTCTATTTAATCCTGATACTTGATGCAAAAGTATTTTATGTGTTTGGTGGTTTGACACTCTAATTTAATTTTTGTATCAAAAATGCAGAGAATGATCTCGGTGAATAAGGAATCACTATATTTAAGTGTTTGATCGGTTTGGTGTCAGCGCCATGGGTGGTATATGTTCGAGGATAGCTACCGATGAGAGTGGATTGCATAGTATTATACCGCATGTTAATGGGCAACTTAACTTTGCATCAGGGGAGCTGCCAAAGGAAGCAGTTAATGACACAATGCAGCAAAAATCTACAGTTGATCACTGAGTTCGTTTTTGGTAAATCTGAACTTGGCTTAACTAGAATCAAGCAGCAAGGTTGATGTTAGAACTGACATTTTTTACATTTCGTAGTACTATAGTTTAATTTGTTACACATATAACAATTAGCAAGAGTGGATACTGTTTATTAAAGCATATCAATGACATCATGTTCATGTCTTTCCCTCGTTTATCCGTAACCCGTTCAAGAATTTATCAGTAATGAGCCCTCAAATACTTCTACCTTTCAGTTAACTGGAAAGAGAGTACATATATTTAGTCAAGATAGATTACAGATTAGCTTAATCACATTCCTTGAAAATATTTAAGAGAAAGGTTATGTCTAAAAGCATTTAAATTTACCCAGCACGATATCTAAAGAATTCGGGCTGAATGCAGCATGATTTATGCATTGTATGACCTTTAGATATAATGCAGCAACCTTTAGATATAAATCATATAATGCAGCATGATATATGCACTCAATGGAGTCATTTACACAGAAATACAGAAATTATAAACCAAGATAGTACATGTCAACATGGTAGGACATGTAAGAACTAGCTGAAAATATGAAACAGTACATGGTTGCTTGTCATTTCATCTACAGACAGAAACAACATGAAACAGAGAAAATTTCCAAAAAAAGAAAAACAACATCTTTGAACTGCCATCGAAGTAAAAGCAACAGAAGATTTCAACACAAAATATAATCCCAAGAAAGTAGTAATCAGTGGTACTACAGAAGATTGAATAATTTCAAAAAGTAGCAGTATTAATTCATCGTTGCCATTTCACGAGAGCAAAATAACTAATTTAGAATTCATCATCATCTCCTTTAGCAATATGGTTGGCAAGCTTTGGTCCTGCTACTGCCTTTCCCTCCTCTTCTCTGCACTTTCTGGCAACCACAAAACATAACATAAAGCACAAAATAGAATGAGTTTCAATCATCGCCTTCGATTGCATCTCCAAATAGGCCATCTTTCTCCCATTCTGAAAAAATTCGGGCTTGTATTGCCTCATACTTTTGACGCACATATGGTGAAAGCTTAGAGAGATCTTTGTCTAATATGCGCTCTTGTTCTTCTCGCTTCTGTGCCTTCTCCTTTATCTTCTGATTTCTTGTCTTCAATTTAATCTCAACATCTTTAATTTTTTGAATCCTCTCCTTGAGCTCAATCTCTGAATTAAATATTTTCTCATGCAGCTCGTAGTCTTTCTTCTCTCTTTCTTTCTTCTCCTCAAGTTCCACATGAGTCAATTTAATTTGTTTTTCCAAGAATGAATTAAGAGTACCCAAAGCATCAGCCACGCCATTTTCTGCAACCATCATTCTTTTCCGATCTTTAATAGCCTTTCTTCTTTTTTCCGGACGAGTAATACCCCAATCACTTTTAGTTTTTTCCTCAACAGAATCTGGAGCACCATCAACATTCTGAATCGGTGATGAGGAACCATAAACTGAATCAGGTTGAGTTTCATTTGGTGTTGGTTGCTCATTAGAAATACCAAGAACCCTCTCCGGCTTCTTATGCACATCAATCCCCTTTAGTTTTTCGGTACACCATTTCATATCTTTCCTACAAATCTCCCATCATTCCAGATGCTTGAAGGGCTTGCCCTTATTCATATTTTGATATGTCAATAGAGCATCACTTTTCGACACATAAAATTTCAGAAAATATAATTAAATCTAAGACCGTAGTGTATAAAAATACACTCAATTTCATGCTAAGTACCTAAAAACTTAGGATTCAACTAATAACAAAAAGCATGCATACAGGTTTATCATTCATGAATACAAAAAACAAACTTACTAGATTTTCGTGTGTTTTCCCGCTCTGATTAAGCCTATCTCCTTGTTCATAAAAAGCATGAGATTTGTATATTTCAGGATGAATTCTTTCCCAATGAGTTTCTACGGAGTTGACATCCCGTCCATTATCAGAATCACCCTTTTTTTCTTTCCAGACCTGAAAAATACGGCTCTATAAAGTCGCTTTTGTCTGATTAACTCCAATATCTCCATCAGAAGTAATATAACCGAGCATGTGTAAGGGAAATATCTTCTAGAACAGTCCACCTAAGGTTAATTGGTGGAGGAGTGGCTTCATGACTTGATGTGGGGTTTTTCCTTTTCTTTGACACTTTAAGTGGTTGAGGTGGCTCTGGTAATTGAAGCTGTGGTTGAGGTGGCATAGGTAGATAGATGACATTTGAAGGAAAACCTTGATATGGATGGATGGGTACACTTTGTTGCTTAATTTGAGAAGATACTTGGGCATTCATTGGATTATTAGGAAGAGTTCGTGGGAATTGAAGGTTTTTTGGCATAACTGGGCTATGAAATTGGTTGAAACCACCAGTAGAGCTCAACTGAGTCTCATGAGTTTGGCTATGACCTTTAGAGGAATTTAAAGATTGAGCTGTAAAAGAAGAGTCATTGAAGATTGGTTGGGAAAATTGTTCAACATCTTTAGATGCCATGATCTGTACATAAAAAAAAAATTATCAGTACATGCATATTACAAAATTTATTCATTCAAATAAAATTTCTTAAACACATAATGTATGCTTTACAATGCTAAATCATAAGTGCCTAAATCGACAAACTTGTGTAAGAAATCGAAAATTTAAATAAACACAACCAAACCATAAAGTGTCAATCTTTAAATTCAGACTTCACAGCTCCAGTTTTAAGAGCATTGAAAAGGACCAACTTGAGCAAAGTGTGATGTAGGACGTGTAGCGTGAGTTGTTAATCCGATCCTAGGGTTGCAAACGCGGTGAAGATCTAATGTAAAGACGGGTGTGGGATGAGGGATTTCCGGCGCCGACGATTGGGGTGTGCAGAGTTCAGTCGCCCACCACGATGAATCTCGAGTGCCGACGAGACGGGTGGAACTAGAGATTTCTGGCGCCGACGATTAGATGAAAATGAAGCAACATGGGAGCTTGATTAACATTCATGAGTTTTTTTTATTTTCCTTTTCCAACAAAGGAGATTTTCCAAGAAAATCTTAGAACCTTCATGAATGTTAATCAAGCTCCCATGTTGCTTCATTTTCATCTAACACATGCTAAATTAATGTTTGTGCTTTAGATGAATCACTCCATCTCTGCTTGTAACCCTTGGTGACTTTGCTCCATTTGTCGTCCCCGTCAAAGTGGCATCAAAAAGCAGTTCACTATAATAGTGTCTACAACATATTAGACAGAAACAATGAAGAAAACTAGAAAGTGGACTTTCTAACAGGCAAAACAAGCAGTAGCATCTTTGTTCCAATCATTCCATCTTCACTTTTAACAACACTGCCAAGATAATGAACTTCAAGCTAATCAGATACAAAATCATAGTAACCTTGATGAACGTAAATTCACAGTCTTTAACAACACTAAGAATATACAGTAATATGATTGCAGCAAAACCATCTATTTAATCCTCCTTTCATGATTAGGAAAAAAATTCAACATCTTTTTAATGGTCCAACAGGTCCCAAATCCAATTGAAAGCTGGTAACACAATCTAGCAACTTAAACTGTAAAGTCAGTAGCAAATGAAACAGTCGATGAAAAGTTGTTAATCAAACACCTATTCTATGAAGAGGGTTATACATGAAAGATCTTGGTTTAGCTACAAAGATTACACTTTGCAACAAATATTAGAACGTGGTTCATCACAAAAACAGGAAATTCTGGGATTCAAACAATCGACGACCATATCAAGAATCAAAGAACAGAGTACCAGGTAGTTATAGATAAAAAATCGTGACATTTTATGCATTCAAATACACAAAAACAAACTATCAGTACATAATTCTGGCACCGGCGAGACGGGTGGGACGAGCGATTTCCGGCGCCAACGATTGGGGTGTGCAGAGTTCAGTCGCCCACCACGAAGAATCTCGAGCGCCGACGAGACGTGTGGAACGAGAGATTTCTGGCGCCGATGATTGGGGTGTGCAGAGTTCAGTCGCCGAGATTGGGGTGTGTAGAGCGAGGGATTTCTGGCGTCGAAACTGGGTGTGCAGAGTTCTGGGTGCCGACGATTGGGGTGATTCCAGTTTTGCACCCAATTTTTGGTTGATTGGATAAAAGAGGGCTGCAATTTGGCCCTCTATATCTAGAGGGTCAAGTTGTGGCTTGCAAAAAAGAAAGAAGGCCACGTCATACTGAATCCCTGCATTGGAGCAGTTTTTTCATTTGGGCCACAATCAGTTTGACGTGGATCATGAATTTTTCTATATTGAAGCCCAGCATTGGAGATGCTCTTAGCACTCGTAAGAGCATGTACAATGGAGGCTTTTTTATGAGACTTTTTGATGATTAGGACTCTAAAATTCCAAAATGGGAGTCCCAAAAAGTGATTTGCAGCACAATTATGCCACGTGGCATGGAGGATGATTGGAGAAGTCCCATCCGGACCCAGGCCCACGCCTTTGTGGCGCCTAGTGGCACCAGCATTTCCTTTCCTCTTTTTATTTTTTTGCTTCTCCCCCTTTCTCCTCTCACCCCCCAACGTCCACATTCGTTTCTTTTTTATTTTCTTCTTGTTTTAGTTTAACGGTAGTATTCTCATACTATATTTGTTGTTGTTTTTTCTTTCCAACGGCTATATTTTAAATTTGTCTATAAATAGAGCCCAATATTCCCATATGTTTGATACATGCTTCAAGAAAGCAATATTCAATGAATAAATTATTGTGAAATAAGACAATTATTTGTTTATGTGAATGCAAAATTAAATCTCCATTTAATTAATTATATGAATACATCTATAATGTAATAAAAAATCTACATATAAAAAAGAAGGGAAAATTCCCATAAAGGGCATAATAAGAGTTGAAATTCTTACTTAGGGTGTAAAACTTTTAATATTCCTACTAAGGGCATTCAATTACTTTTAAAACAAATTTACCCATTTTATTATTTTTCTAAATTTAGTTTTACTTAATTTTATCATGTAAATTATCATGTATAAAAATTTTAACACGGAATATAATGTAAATTATCAAGATTTATCATCAACAATAAAAATTATCATGAAAATTTTTTCATGTAAATTTTCAAGAATAAGAATTTTATCATGGAAATTTTATCATGTAAATTATCAAGAACAAGAGTTTTACAGCTAACAATAATATAAATATAACATAATCATGTAAATTTACATTATGTATTAATTAAACTTTGACTAATATACCCTAAATTTTCCATGAAACGGGGGTAGTACTTCTAGATGAAATATATAGAATCAATATGAATAAACTAAGGGGCTGATTGGTTGACACAAGGGAATGGAAATGGGAAAGATAGTAGTGAGTAATGATAATAGGGTAATTATTATAGGAGGTTTTTTTTCGTTTGAGCAAAGACTATATTGTATTTTTACTATAAATAGTATTTGTATTTACTAAAAATAGATTTCAATGTTGAATACCCTATAATCAACCCTGTAGATCTCTCCATTGGGGTTACTAACTCATTGACCAATACTCCATCCGTTCGCCTTCTTGTGGCATACTACTATTCATCATTTTTATGTTGCAGTTTGACAAAATAATTAGAAGTAATATATGAGTAGTAGTATCATCATGTGATATACTTTGGAAGGTTATAAACATGTATTTTCCAAATGTAAAATTTTTAGGTTTAGTTAATATACGTAACAAAAGTTATTGATGGTCAAATTTGCCGTCAAATAGTGTTACTTTTCAAGCGTGCCACAAGAAGGCGAACAGAGGGAGTATGTGGTAATGGTGGTGGGCTCTCTTCTATCATTCTACCCAACCAAACAAATAAGTATATAATCATTCTCATTAACCTCTTCAAATATAGTCAACAAAGCAAGCCTAAGTCAAGTTTTATCAAATTATAATTTTACAAAGTTAAATTACATTAATTAACAAAACGATCGAAAAAAAGGATGGCCCAATTAACTTTTAGTTTATAATAAATTTTGTTGACTAAATTGATTATTTGACCCCAACAAAGATAATCTCTTTGATAAGGCAGTCGTATGGCAAGGAAAGGGGTGTTAGGACAAAGGGCAAAATAAGTTTTGGGGTTGGAATATAAATATTTTTTATTTACTTCCATTAGTGAAAATGCTAATAAAATACAAGAGCCATTTAATAAAATGTTAATAAGAAACATACACCACATTTAATCTCCCTATTATTTTTTAATAAGTCGAAACCATCCAAGTGGACGGGAGCATTATTCACGGCTAATGTATCTTATATAGAAGTAGTAAAAATACATGATCGGGTTTGGGTAAACTCAATAATACACATAAAACTTTTTTGGGGTTTCTGTGGTGATTTGAGTGAGGTGCATAGTGATCCACTGATCCAGCATAGCCATACTACTATTTTTTCTCGAGATGGCTACATTGGTTTCCACCGTGAGGCTGCGGTGGCTCCGCCATGTATGCGACCGTTTTGTTACCGTTTCAGGAAATAATTGGTAGGGACACAACTAAAATAAATGAGAATTTGTCGAGAACAGTGTAAATTGGGGAAAGATAGGAAGAGAGAGGGGAGAACGTTTTATAAGAGAGAGAGAGAGCGTTGAATGAAAAAAACTACGTGCTCCTATATTAATTCATTGCTTACGCATTCTTTTTGAGTGTTGATATTTATTTCATGAAGTTTATTTAAGACCCACGGATCAAATATTTCACTCCATGAAGTTAGTTTTTTTTTTTTGGGTAGATGCAGGTATTATTTTGAAAACAGACAAATAAAATAAAACTGACATTCTCAATTTATCAAGATCAATTTAAGCACATCAAGTATTCAGGGTGATAAGTCCATGGTTCGTATTCGGGCCTCATTCATACTTGGACCAGGGCCCGAGAAGGGTCGTGGGCTCGAGATACACGGAGGATGGATCAACAGGTCCATCAATCCTAATTCTTATAAGGAATGCGTATATTATGAATGTTCTACAAGGAATATACATCCTCCTGAACATGGTAATACAACCACGACCGAAATACACTTCCTCTATACATGGTAATACAACTACTATTCCCATAAGAGTTGTATTACTACCATAAATACATATCTTGGTGATCTACGGATTGTAGCCATATAAATACAATGAAGGTTTGGTACCCCTTTCTATCTCATACTACATACAATACGCCTTACGTATCATACTAACTTGAGCGTCAGAGTGTCTATCCTCGGGACACCCGAGGCTTTGTTTTGCAAATCAGTTCGTGAGCCGGGTTCGTGATCAAGTGCGGGTCGTAGACATTCATCAATTTGGCACGCCCGGTGGGACCCGCTTGCTACTCTTGATCTATACGACCTTCAAGCTCATGGCTGATCTGGCTAAAAAGCTTCGTGGGAGTACATGAATCCGTTTTGTGGCCCCGACAGGAGTAAGAAGCATCAATGCCAACCATAACGACGACGAGATGAGCCACACTATCAACCATTGAGCAGGAAGGAGCATTAATGGTGTACACCGATCGCCCGAAGAAGCCTCTCCCTGGGAGTGGGAGAGCAAAAGATCTCGCCTGGATGGAACCGTCACTTTTTCACCTCAAGATGCGGTCCCTAACCAATTCCCTCATTCAGATCCTTTAGTAATCACGGTCGACATAAACCATAATGTGATCAGAAGAGTTCTGGTAGATGGGGGAAGTGAGGTAGAAGTCATGTTCTCAGCTGTTATGAACAGTTGGGGTTGAACAAAACCCATCTCGTACCCACAAACCCCATCTCGGGATTTGCGGGCGGTCCTATAACTCCTTTAGGAGAGATCACTTTACCATTGCGAGTGAAAGATGGTCCTCGGAGTATAACCCTTCGTTGCACTTTCATGATCATCGACTCCAGAGCACCATACAATGTAATCCTCGGACGACCTTGGATGTGCCAAGCAAAGGCCGTCTGGTCCCCCTACCACTTGGCGATGATGTTCCCCACGAACCAAGGGATGGCAACAGTCCGAGGGGATCAACAATTAGCTCGAATCTGCACAATACAAGCTATCCAAGAACCGGAGAAGGAGGACCTTGAACCAGCCAAGTACTCTGAATCCGAGCCTATGCAACTCGGAGAGTCAGGAACCGTCGAGGTTGGAACTCTCCCCCGAGATAAAGAACAAACTTTGAGATCTTCTCAACCAGTATATAGATGTCTTTTCCTGGGATACTAATGACTTGATAGGAGTATCCCTTCGTTTGGCGGAACATTACCAAAACATCAATCCCTCACAAAAACCCATCAAGCAGAAACGGCGTATCTTTGCACTAGATCGGGTTGAAACCATTGGAGAAGAAGTGGATAAGCTACTCAAAGCCCGTATAATCGAAGAAGTGCAGTACCCAGAATGGATAGCTAACCCAGTAATGGTCACGAAGCCAGACGGGAAGTGGAGAATGTGCATCGACTTCACCAACCTGAACGATTGTTGTCCTAAAGATAGCTATCCATTACCCTCGATCGACAGATTAGTTGAAGCGATCGTTGGATACCAAGTACTAGCCTTCTTTGATGCCTTTAAGGGATATCATCAGATCCTTAGGGCAGAGCAAGATAAAGAAAAAACCTCCTTTATAACCGACAGAGGAACTTTCTGCTACAAGATGATGCCTTTTGGATTGAAAAATGCCGGAGCCACTTACCAGCGACTGGTAGACAAATTATTCAAATCCCAGATAGGACGAAACCTTCGACACATTACGGGAGTCCAACCTAAAGCTGAACCCTAATAAGTGTACTATTGGTGTTGGAGCAGGTAAATTCCTAGGATACATGGTATCTAATCGAGGAATTGAGGTAAACCCCGAGAAGATAGAGGCCTTGCAAAATATGCAACCTCCAAAGACTGTCAAAGACGTACAGAAGCTGACAGGATCTCTTGCAGCCCTTAGCCGATTCCTCTCCAAAGGAGCGGAGAAACACCTACCCTTCTTCAATATCCTTAAGAAGGCAAACCAGTTTGAGTGGTCACATGAATGCGGGAAGCCTTCCAAGCACTTAAAAGATCACCTCCGACAGCTTCCGACACTATCAAAACCAGATAAAGGGGAGACTGTCTACTTATGTATATCTGCATCCCAGCTAGCCATTAGCGCCGTGTTGGTCAAGGAAAAGGAAGGATTACAACACCCGATATATTATGTGAGCAGAGCTTTACAGGGGCCCGAGACCAGATATACACCTCTCGAGCGCTTAATATTAGCCCTCGTACATGCCTCTCGACGGTTGCGACCATACTTCCAAGCACATACAATAGTCCTCCTAACCAACTACCCGATTAGGAAAATCCTCCAGAAATCGGATGCCTTGGGACGAATGATGAAGTGGGCCATCGAGTTAGGGGAACATGACATACAGTATAAGCCTCGAACAGCCATAAAGGGCCAGGCCTTACCGGATTTCATAATGGAGTCCGTTGAACCAGTGGAGATAAACCAACAAGACCCAGTTCCAGACACAGGAAAATGGCGATTATATGTAGATGGATCCTCCAACTCGGGGGGAAGTGGTGCTGGAGTTTTGCTCACTAGCCCCGAGGGAAAGGACCATCCTTATGTACTCCATTTTGATTTTCGAGCCACTAATAATGAAGCGGAATATGAAGCCCTCATCACAGGATTAAAGCTGGCAAAGGACCTCGATGTCAGGGACCTCGAGATTTTTAGTGACTCACAGATCATGGTGCAGCAGGTCAAAGGCGAATACGAGACCCGAGAGTACAGTCTCCAAAAATACCTCGAGATAGTAAAACCTCTCCTAAGTCAATTCCGACACTATGACCTGAATCATATCCTCCGAGAAGGTAACCACAAAGCAGATGCATTGAGCAAACTTTCCTCCTCGGACCTCAACATTAGATCTTCTCAAGAATTGCTAATGGAAACCCTGGCGAAGAGAAGCTATGAAGAAAGTAGCATCATGGCTGTTGACATCTCAGATACTTGGATGAACCCCTATATTGAGTACCTTGAAACGGGAACCCTTATATCATGCTATGAAGAAAGTAGCATCATGGCACGGAAGGTCCGAGTTAAAGCTCCCAAATATGTCATTCATGAAGGCACCCTATATAAGAAGGGATATCTCCAGCCCTTACTCAAATGTGTTGGGCCTTTCAATACTGAACACTTAGTACAAGAAGCACACGAAGGAGTTTGTAGTAGTCACCAGGGTCCACGCACTGTTACCCGAAAACTCCTACAAATGGGTTTTTTCTGGCCTACAATGTTAGAAGACTCCAAGAAATATATTGATTCTTGTCACCAGTGTCAGAGATTTGCCAAGATAATCCATGTGCCTCAGGAAAATATGATCACCATCCAAGAATTCTGGCCATTCGTCCGATGGGGTATAGAACTTGTAGGGCCTTTTTCCTACAGCCCCTGGTAATTTCAAGTACCTTATTGTGGCCATTGGCTACTTCTCGAAGTGGGTGGAAGCTGAAGCCTTGACAAACATAACTGGCAAGACAGTCATTAATTTCTGTTGGAAGAACATTGTGTGTCGCTATGGCATCCCGAGATACATAGTGACTGATAATGGAGCACAATTTGCTAACAACCCCTTTAAGAAATGGTGTGAGGATTACGGCATACATCAGAAGCTCACCTCGGTATATCATCCAGAAGCTAACGGCCAAGTAGAAGTTACAAATCGAACCTTGGTGAGTGGCATTAAGAAGCGCTTAGAAGGAGCTAAAGGAAACTGGATCAAAGACTACCCCAGCTACTGCAATTGGAGAAACTCCATACAGTCTAGTCTACGGATCCGAGGCGGTCATCCCAATGGAAATTGGAGTCCCCTCTGCTCGCACCTCTCAACCAGAAGATGATAACGGCACTGCCAATGAAGAAAACCTCCGCCTCGACCTCGACCTCCTGGAAGAGAAGAGAGCTAATGCTACTATCCATGAGGCTAAGGTGAAGGAAAGAGTTAAGTGCTACCATGACAGAAGAGTTCGCTTAACTACATTCGTCAAGGAGACCTTGTAATGAGGTTAAATGAGAAGAGCAAGAAAGAAGTGGAAGGGAAGCTAGCCCCGAACTGGGAAGGTCCATATTAAGTCCTAGAATCTCATCCAGGGGGAAGCTACCTCTTGGAAACCATGAAGGGCGAACCCATACCACGAAGATGGAACGTGATTAACTTACGAAAGTATCACGGAAGATAAAATCGACGAAGAACCTCACAAAGGTTCGAGAATATCAATAATGTCCGAGAACCTCATCAAGGTCCGAGGCAACTCTGCTCTAAGCACACACGGGTACTCAAACTCAAATCTACTATTTATTTTACTTCTATTCCTAAAGTTATAAACTTACATTGAAGTCATGTTATTCTTTACACCTATCTTTCAAAGATCAATCTTAAATTTCCTTTTATAAAAAATGGACTGTTATCTTATAGTATGACATTGATTGATATTCAAAAGAATATGCTTTATAAAGTATATGATTGGTTAGCTTATATAAAATAAGTTATTTGAATTCAAAATTCAAAATACCAATCGTTTTGAATAAAAGAGATAGGTTCGAGATAAAGTACTTCAAAAAGTGCTTGATTGAGGTCTATAGACCAAAAGGGCAGACGTGCTTTGAAAATCAATCATCTCAACATAAAGAGGAAAAACCTCAAAAAGTCAAAATTCATATCAAAGATGTTATTACATCAGAATATGATACTTCTAAATTCCCAAAGGGATACATAGAGGAAAAACCTCGAACACAAATAGTTCATATCAAATGTGTTATCACATCAGAATATGATACTTCTAAATTCCAAAAGGGATACATAGAGGAAAAACCTCGAACACAAATAGTTCATATCAAAGGTGTCATTACATCAGAATATGATACTTCTAAACATGCCCAGTAGGGTCTTCTAGAACTTCACCAGAAGTGGCACTTGAGAGATGGGCTATTGTCAACTTTTCTGCACGCCGTGACATTAAAGGTCTTGTCAAAAGATGCCCGAGGAAGAAGCCCAATAACATCAAGCTCGTAGAGTGTTCATCATGGACAACTGCGAAGATCTGATCCCGGAGTATCTCAGCTTCGAGATAGGAGTTCCTTTCCAGTAAACTGAGACAGAGGTTCATGTGCAAAGGATTTCAGGTCTCGAGACTGATGAGGAGATGCCAAGATTAATCCACCTTATTAATGGAAGAACTGGAAAGCATCTCGTCAAGAGAAGATAACTTAGAATACTTAGGTTTAATAAGCCTCTATAAATCTCCTGCTGTGGTTATCTTCTCGGAAAGATCCAATGCATCCATAAACTCGGCCCCAGGAACCCATCGGCCAGCAAGGGTCGTGGGCTCGAGATACGCGGAGGATGGATCCACAGATCCATCAATCCTAATCCTTATAAGGAATGCGTATATTATGAATGTTCTACAAGGAATATACATCCTCCTGAACATGGTAATACAACCACGACCGAAATAGCACTTCCTCTATACATGGTAATACAACTACTATTCCCATAAGAGTTGTATTACTACAATAAATACATATCTTGGTGATCTACGGATTGTAGCCATATACATACCATAATGGTTTTGTACACCTTTCTATCTCATATTACATACAATACGCCTTACGCATCATACTAACTTGAGCGTTGGAGTGTCTATCCTCGGAACATCCGAGACTTTATTTTGCAGATCAGTTCGTGAGCCGGGTTCGTGAAGTGTGGGTCGTAGACATCTATCACAGGGATGGTTTAAAATTTTGATTTTGTCATTTTCGAAAAGAGAGCAAATTAAAGCATCAACGCGGCGGATGGATAATTATGGGGTGTATTTGGTTAAAGCGGTTCAAATTAATCATACAAACAAAACGAACTTACGTACGGTATCCCGATTAACGGCTGGAAACAGTCTTAATTATGTGGGTGGCACAAAGCGACTGAGATGCTTAATACAGTTTGAAATGAAGTTATCAATTTCTGCAAATAGAAGCTTAATTTATAACAAGATGTCTCAGCTCTTATTAATGCCTCACAGCCAAGGCCATTCTAAATTAAATTTGGAGTCGTGTGCAAATTTTTTATTTTGGACCTTCATATTTTTTTAAAATAAAATTTTATTTAAAGTATATATTCTATAAATAAATTTGCACTACTAATCCACATGAAGAAAAGCATTTCAGAAAATTAAAAGGTCCAAATTCAAGAAAATCGGACCTTTTAAAATAATTCAACATATTTTCAAATAAAATTTTAATATATTTATACATAATAATATTGTTATAAAAAGTAATTTTTAGACCGCTCTAAATTTCGGGCTCAGTGCGATCGCACACTCCTCACTAACCTAGATCACAATATATACACGCACTATAAGAATTATTTTTTTAGAAAAAAATTCTCTTTAAGGACGTGTTAAAATTCAAAATTATCAGAAATGATGTAACTATTTAATATTTATTATGAACGACATTCTAATTGTTTTAATAATTGTATTTACAAAATGACGTCTATAACCTCAAATTTCACCCAACATTTTGTCCTCAAATTTCATCAATACTTTTTATTTATAGGCCGATTTTCTCAGTTATTTGTTATTTATGAAAGGTTCTGCAACTAGCACCAGCAGGAACATGAATAAGAAGAACAACAGGAACAACTACAATCTGTCATCATCCAAATTCCCACAGCATCATACACCCTGGGAATCGAGACATATTACACAAGTCGTGCATGCAATTTGTGTCGAGGAATTTCTATTGGGGGAGCAGTTCAGGGTTGTCCCGAACTGCTCTCACACGTTCCATGCTACGTGCTTGGATCCGTTCGTGGGTTGTGTTACAGTCCACATGTCTACATTATAGACAGGACCGTCCCTGTATTTCCCGAAACCTACAAAAATTAAGATGTGGCCCTTTAATTATTTAAATTTTCTTTTATTTTATATGAATTTTTAATATGATGCTTTATAAATTTTTACATGAAAAGCTAATCTTTTTTTAAAAGACCAATTATATAGATACAAATTTTACCGCAAACATTCTTGTTTAAATATTATATTAAGGTTAAAATGTTATTTATTTTAAAGTAAAATAAATATAAAATGTTTCAGAAATGTAAAATAATGAAAAATAGATGTAAAGTGTTATTTTCACGTTAAAAAGGATATATGTACCAATCCAATCCAAATGTACATTGTTGGACATAAATATTTTAGGATAAAAATTGTAACGGTATATTTAACTGATGTTTAGTTAAAACTAATTTTGAAAATATAAATCTTTATCCACAGATACTTTCTCTCCTCCTTGAATTCTCTCCCAAATTTTGATGCCCTCTCTTTCTGTGCACAGTGATTTTTCTACCCGTTAATACCACTTTTCAGGCAAAGCCCCACACCCAACGGTTACAAACGGTAACTATGTTGCCGGAACCGCCGCTTCACAGCGGCGGAGCCACCGCAAATAGGAGCTTTCTCCAAGCTTTAAACACCAAACCACTGCCCCTCTTCACCTCCCTCCCGTCCAATCCTTCAATCAAACCAGTTACTGAATATAAAGGCAAGATTGCTTGCTTGATTTCGCCGAAGGAAGTTGCTCAGCTATCGGCTCACTACAACAATGCTCTCATCGGAAAATTTCCGACGATGAAGCCGTCCATGGAGTTTCTATATGAAGCCTTTAAGTCGGTGGGATTCAATGGTCGATACCAGTTGGGTTCTATTGATTATAAGCACATTCTAATCCGTTTTGAGGACCAGAATAATTTTCAGAGATGCTGGATGAAATCACTCTGGTCCTTTAAAGGTGTCCAAATGAAGGTATCAAAATGGACCCCCAATTTTTCACCAGATACTAATGCATCTATCCTTCATGTTTGGATCACCTTGCACAATTTGCCAATTTTCTGGTACAATTCAGCTATGCTTAAGGATATTGGTAACTCCATAGGTAGATTTATTAAGATGGATTCTGCTACAGCAAGCCTAACTAGGCCCTCTGCTGTTAAACTTTGTGTTGAAATAAATCTCCTTCAGAAAATCCACAACACTGTATCCCTTACAACCAACCTTGAAGGAGCTGTCACTGATTTTCCTATTGAGTATGAGTTTATCCCTTCTTACTGCAAGCATTGCAGAAAACTAGGTCATGAACAGAAAGATTGTAGAATCCTACACCTTGATCTCAAGCCCCTAGTTAATAATAGGCCTCCCATAAATATCCCATATCAGTCAGCTCAGAGAAAACCTTTCCAGTCTGGGGCTGGTTCTTCTGGAATCACACAAAAAGAAAAGCTTACCATCCCTCAACCTCCACCAATTCAACAATATAGATACATTCCAAAAATCCCTGCCCCTGCAAAAGGCAAGGAAGTGATGACCTCCCCCCCAACCTCAACAGCTACTTGCAGCAATGAAACTGACTCTCCTGATGCACATATTTTGCCACCAAGCCAGATCAATCTGATCACTCAGGAACAAACACCTGATGAAGTGCATAACATCTCAGATTCTGAGGATACCACCTCTCCAATCTGTATCAATGAGACAGGGAATGAAGAACCACTAAGGCCTACCTATGCAAGCATTCTGGTGCAAGAACCTTCACCAACTGACAAACAACTGGAGGATGATCAGAAATTGCAAACTCTAAAAGGAAACCAATTTTTCTCAGCTGATGACATTCACATTCATCCAGGTATCTCAATCCTCAATTAAACTTTTTTCCATTCTAACAATGTTTCCTTTTATTCTCAGCCAAGAAAAAAGGAAAATAGGTTCTTACCACTTATAATGGAAGAAGAAGACTCCCTGGAGGATAATCCAAAAATCACAACTGAGCACCCTGAGACCATTCCACAGGTTGGTTCCTCATCTCTAGGTGATAATGATAAGGTAGATACTGTATCTGTGACTGTGTCTGACAACAGTAAGGTTAACACCTTTTTTAATCAGACAAATAAAATCATCACAAGGATAACAATAAAAAGCATCAAAAATAAGTTTAAATGATTAATACAACTATAGGAATAAATGTACTGGTATGGAACATTAGAGGTATGGAAACATCTATGCTTAGACTTGCTAGGCTTCTTAGAACCCACAGAGTTGATTTATTATGTATTATAGAACCTCAACATGATTTTTCTGAGTGCCAAACTTATATGTCTCTCTTGCACTTTCAACACTGCATGGTTTCAAATTTATGTAACATCTGGATAATGTGGAATCATAAGTTAGATATGACACAAAAAATGGACAATCCACAATTTCCCTCAGTACAGCTCTTCAGCCATGAACTAAATCTATCTACAGATTTGATTTTTGTCTATGGCTTTAGAACTGGAAAGGAAAGAAAAGTGCTATGGTCTGACCTTACTGCCCTAAATTTAGATGATTCCATGTTCATAGGTGATTTTAATGCCATGTCCTCTATTTCTGAGTATAAAGGTTTCTCTTCACCTAGTTTGCAGAGTATTAGGGAGTTCAGTAATTTTATTAATACACTAGGCCTTTTTCCTGTGCATACAGTGGGTAATTTCTATACATGGTCTAATGGAAGAGTTAAGGATAATGGAAGCAAGCTTACCACTGAGAAATTAGATAGAGGTATCTGTACTCTTAAGTGGCTAACTAGATTCCCACAATCCTCTATTCATGTCCTAAATAAAGACACATCTGATCACTGCCTTTTGCTGCTTAGAAGAGGTAGTTCCCTCCCCTCTGTGCCAAGACCTTTCAGGTTCATCAATACCTGGTTTAAAAGGGAGCAATTTATGGATGTAATAAAACACCATTGGACTGTCCCTGTACAAGGTCAAGGCATGTTAAAATTTTTCCTCAAACTGAATGGTCTTAAAAAGATACTTAAACAGTGGACAAGGATGTCTTTGGAAATATAGACCAGAATGTGGAAATTGCAGAGGAAAATCTGAGACTCCAGGAAATTATTTTTGAATCTAATAGCTCAACTGATGAGCTAATTAGGCTGAAAAAATGTAAAGCTTTACTCACTAGAGCTTTGAAAGAAGAAAATAATTTCTGGAAACATAAGGCTAGGCTAAAATGGCTTAAAGAAGGTGATGAGAACACTAAGTTTTTTAATAACAGTGTTATGGAGAAGAAATGTAGACTCAACATCACTAAGATCAAAAGTTCTGATGAGTTTGGTAACAGACTATGCTGAGATTGAAACTGAAGCAGTCCAATTTTATCATAAGCTGTTAACTGATGATCCTCACCCAGACAAATATCAGTTCACCTCTCATTTTTTATCCCAAATTCCTTCAATTATATCTAAGGAAGAAAATGAAGAGTTAATCAAGCCAGTTACTTTACCTGAACTAAAACATATAGTTTTCAGTCTTAATAAATCTAGTAGTCTGATAAGTCCATGGTTCATATTCGGACCTCGTTCATACTCGGACCAGGGCCCGAGAAGGGTCATGGACTCGAGATACGCGGATGATGGGTCCACGGGTCCAATCAATCCTAATCCTTATAAGGAATACGTATATTATGAATGTTCTACAAGGAATATACATCTTCTCAAAAATGGTAATTCAGCTATCCTAAACATGGTAATACAACCATGTCCGAAATATACTTCTATTTTACATGGTAATACAACCTCTATTCCCATAAGAGTTGTATTCATACCATAAATACATATCTTGGTGATCTACGGATTGTAGCCTTATAAATACCCTAAGAGGTTTGGTAGACCTCTCATCTAGTCTCAAACTTTATACTTTACGCCTTAAGCAAATATACTGACTTGAGCGTCGGAGTGTCTATCCCCGGGACACCCGGGGCCTTTGTCTTGCAGATCAGTTCGAGAGCCTGGTTCATCGTCGAAGTGTTGGTGTCCGGCATACATCAATTTGGCACGGCCGGTGGGACATCTTACACTCATTGACGATGTCGCCGAACCTTATTTCCGATCTGGTCTAACGCACCCGAAGAAGAAACTTCCCCAACAAAATGTCTGACGCCGAACAACCCAGACGAAGCGCCCGTGTGCTAGGGTAAAATCCAGAGAATAATCCAGAAGCGGAGCAGCCCCTTCAAGGACATAGACACGGTCGAGGACGCGGACAACCTAGAAGATCTCAGGCACACTTTGCCTCATAGCCAGCACCAAACTCTACCATGGGTACCGGAAACTCCAACGTTCCGATATCCATCAACCCAATTCCTGCTGGGATAACATCACCAATCTCTGGTCCAAATCCTGATATATTCAGAGCACCTCCTAGATCGAATCCCATCGCATCCAGGATTCCAGCGTCCGATTCCAATCCTGCTGCATCCAGAACCCAACCTCCAGAAACAAATCCTGTTGGATCTGAAGTATCAAATTCAGATCAAAGGGTTTTCATCCAAAATAAGAAGAGTTACAGCACGAACTTTAACAGTTCAGATGGTCTGGATCGGGAAAATAGGTTGGGATACAATGGTCCCGATTTGATCTTCACTCCAGAAGAACGAACACAAAGGGATCAACGAATATTTGCTGAAGGACAGCAGGAGAACGTTAGGCAGAGCCATCTCAGGGAAGCCATAAACCAAACCATACAACACAGCCCGCGGAGCTCTGATCCACTCCAAATTGACCTTTCCTCAGACACTCCCCCGAGGGAAAATAGTAGGTCCAACTCGGTCTTCTCTCTGGAAGGAAGAGCACGGAGAGATCAACAAATTCTTGAAGATAGACAACAAGAAAGAGAATCTGTGATAGACCACTATTATAGATACATGAATCGCGCCGCGAGACGCTATGATCAAGATGAAATCCTCTTAGTAAACTTGTACCAGATGAAGTTAGGTAATAACACTCCGAGGAAGAAGAAGAAGAAGAAGGATAACTCCCACAATAATAATAACCAAGGTGGCGGAAATAACAAAGATCCTCCCCCCACCATCAAATGGAGCCAACCGGGTCATCAACAACATTAATGGCTATACTGGAAAAGCAATTTCCCTAATTAAGCTGAAGGATAGTGTATGGACCCTACCACATACTAAGCTGGTCAACAAGAATCTCCATTCCGATAAAGCTATTATTTTCTCAGACAAAGATGACGTACCAAATCAGATGCTTCATTCTGATCCTCTCATCATCTCAGCAACCATACTAGATTCTTTGGTAAAAGGAGTCTTCATAGACAGTGGGAGTGGGGTGGAAATAATATTCCAGGAATGCTTCCAGAAGTTAGGATTTACTAAAGATAACCTTAAGCCTACGGGTCCTATCTCGAGGTTCACAGGAAATCCAATAATACCTTTCGGGGAAATCACGCTCCCCGTCACAGTAGCAGAAGGAGCCAAGAGCCTAACCTTGTACTGCACATTTGTGGTAGTAGACACCGTCACACCCTTCAACATTATTGAAGAGTCCAGAAGACTCAGTATTAATTTGTTGGTGATTTTGTAGAATTGACCATGTTTAAACATGCTCTTATGTTTAAACACTTGCTCAAAAAGATCAGAAACCGAGCAATAAGTCTTTGAAGTGAAGTACAACTCAGATGCGATCAAACAAGATATTCTGACGAATCAAGATGATATTTGAAGAATGATTCGGTCCTGATTTAATTAGATAAAGAATATATTTAGGAGTTGTATTTTATTTAGAATTAGTCTTAAATAAGGAAAGAATATATTTCTTATCCTGTAGCTATAGAAGTAGAATATAGCTAGAAAACTAAGTAGTGCTGTGATGTGTTGGATGATAGGATCAGCCTTGCCGTGATTGAAGGGCTGAGAAGATTAGCACGGAAGCACAGCCTTGGACTATAAATATACAGAAAAGCCGCGACAACACTTATCCATCTTACAAGAAAGTATTATGCAGATCAGAATAGCTTTATAGTTGGAGCAACTTATTGAAGGGAGTTCAATAGGCCTTCGCCATCACCAGGAGTCTGAAAACAACAAGCCTTAATACTTCAGGGGAAGTGGTCAAGATAGCAACGAGGAGTTGCTGACCGGCAGTGAGGGGATCTCACGAATCCACACGAATAAGATACGTTTTAGATAGTTAATTGTTTGGAGAACATTGTAACTGATCTGAATTATTTTAGTGGATGATTTTCAGACTGGGCAAGGCCCCGCAGACGTAGGTGTTTTAGCACCGAACTGCGTAACCAATTCTTGTGTTCTTTCTTTCAGTGTTTAAACTCTGTCTCATGTTTAAACATACGTGCTAGAATAGAAAGATTAGTTAAGAACTTTGTGAAACTGATCGATAGTAAATTTCATTTGGTATCAGAGTTTGTCCACTGAGTTGTGCCTTTAACAAGGCCAGTGGAGATCCCTGTCGATCATGGCGAACCAAGAGAAGGATGGTTCATTATACACACGCGCACCCATGCTGGATAAGAACAACTACGGTTATTGGAAGGCAAGGATGAGGCATTACATTGATGCTCTCGATGAAGAAGCATGGTACTGGGTCGAGAACGAGTGGACACCAGCAAGACATCCACCTGCAGCAGGCGCAACCGAAGGTGTTTTGAAAAACAGAGAAGAGCTGACGACTCAAGAGAGGAAGGACAAACGACTTAACAGCAAAACTCTCAACTGCATCAACTCTTGTGTTGATCAAGAAGCTTTTCGCTTAATTTCAACATGTTGCACTGCTAAAGATGCATAGGAGAAGTTGAAAGCCAGCTATGAAGGGGATGCAAAAGTGAAACGACAAAAAATGCATACAGTAAAGTCCACTTTTGATACAATGGTTATGCATGATAATGAGACCATTGCCGACTATAATTCAAAGATCAGAGATCTGGTCAACACAGCTCATCAGTTGGGGAAACCATTCGTTGAAGATGATATTGTGCAGAAGATATTGAGGTCTCTACCACCTAGGTTCAAAGGAAAAACTATTGTAATGGAGGAGCTACCTGATACATCTGAAATGACCGTGGATGAGGTCATGGGAGCATTGTTAGCCTTTGAAATGAAGGAGTTAGCTACAGTAAGGCAGAATGATCTGGCATTCACTGCAGCTTCACGAAAAACAGCTGAACAAAACACTGTGTCTAAACACAATTCTGCGTCTAAACACTCTACCATAAACAACAATGAAGATATGAACGAGTATGAGCTTGCTCATATATCAAGAAACTTTGCAAAAGTTCTGAGGAAATCTCAAAATCGAAGAAACGAAGGAAGGGAGCAAAGTTCAAGTATGAGCAGAAGAGCAGATAATGATCAAGCAGAATCCAAACCGGTGTTTAAACATGCTGGGAAAATTCAATGTCGAGAATGCGAAGGTTACAGGCATATTCAATCATAGTGTCCAAGTGGATCAGCTAACAAAAAAGGGAAAGCCTACAATGCTACGTTTAGTGATGCAGAAGATTTTGATGAAAAGCATGTTAGCAACCATGTAGCGTTCAGAGCAATCACTGTTCAAAGCAACGAAGAAAGTGAAGAAGAAACCTATGTTGCGTTTGGTGCTACTGTCGTTTCAGAAAGTGAGAGTCTAAACATGGACTCTGAGGATGTTCAAGAATCATACGACAAACTCCATAAACTCTGGATTAGTGTGACTGAACATAGTAAAGTATCATAGAAAGACAATCATAGCCTGAATGAAGAAATTGAGCAACAACAGATCACTATTAAGGCAATGAAGAAAGAACTGAAGATAGCTCTTGTTCGAGCAGAGGTCGCTGAACCATCACCAAACTGAACAAAAGAACAACAGCTCTAGATGATATTCTTGGTATGGGAAAATTTGTTGGAGATCGACATGGATTAGGATATGATGGAATGGAAGTGACCAACAAGAATGATCAGACAAAAGGGAAGTTGAACAAGAAGATGATTCAAACTAATCCAGGCCAAGTGAGGAAAGAGCAACCTGTTAGAGCTCCAAACAATTTCACCAACGCTCCAAAGTTTGGTATAGGTTATAAATCTATCTATCATCAACAGCAAAATATGTTTCAACCATGGTTGGAGGCAACGTGCAATTATTACCGACGACCAGGACATTACAACAGACGTTGCTTTCGTCTTTTACGAGATCTGATGCAAGGACCAGCAAACGGAGCAGGTTATAACACAGGAGCAGGTTACAACACAGGAGAAAGTTACAACATGGTACAATCAGAAAGGTCTCAGCACTCAAAAAAGGTATGGGTTCCAAAAACCAACTACTGCTATGCTGTTCATACATGTTATAGCTCATATGCCAGAGATGCCTGGTACTTCGATAGTGGTTGTTCTAGACATATGACAGGTACTCCTGAGTTGTTGAGCAATATTGTTCCATGGACTGGAACTGTCAGATTTGGAGATGGGAAGAAATGTAGAATAACTGGAAAGGGGGAGTTACAAGTCAAGAACTTTCCAGTATTTCAAGACGTACTTCTGGTGGATGGACTAAAGGCAAATTTGCTCAGTATTAGCCATCTATGTGACAACAAATTAACAGTTTTATTTGATGATAAAGTGATGCAGCGGGCATTATTATTGAGCTCATCACACAAGTTAATACTGAAAGATCACATGACGGTCTTAAAGTGGTTCGAGTAAGGAGTGACCATGGAAGGGAATTTGCAAACTCGACTATGATGGATTTCTGTGCAAAACTTGGAATCAAGCATGAGTTTTCTGCCCCAATCACACCACAACAAAATGGTATTTTTGAACGCAAGAATAGGACTCTCATCAACATGTCAATAGCTATGATGGCAGAAAATGATACTCCCAAGAAATGGTGGGCTGAGGCAGTCCATACTGCGTGTCATACAATAAATCGAGTCTATTTCCGTCCATTCACTCAGAAAACTGCCTATGAACTCTGGAAAGGGAGAAAGCCAAACGTCTCTTACTTTCATGTATTTGGGAGTGCATGCTACATTCTCAGAGATCGTGAACCTCTCGGTAAGATTGATAAAAGGGCTGATGTTGGTATTTTTTTTGGCTATTCTCCAAATAGCAGGGCATACAGGGTTTTCAATAATGGCACAAATGTCATGATGGAGTCCAACAATGTGGTCATTAAAGATCTGAAGGACATCAACAGTGGAATTCTACTTGAAGATGAACCTGATCTGCCAATCAGTTTAGATATTGATTCATCTCTGCCTGATGTTACAACACTATCGGATGTTACAACACTGTCTGATGTTACAACATCATCTGATGCTCCTGAAATTAACATTGTATCTGAAGCTACTACATCTGTCAACCCTCCACCTAACACGTACAATCTGAGGCAAACAGAACGGAAAGACTACGCCAAAATGAACGATGGAATGCATGTGTTGCAATGCTTTCTTTCCTCCATAGAACCCAAGAATCACAAGGAAGCATTGAATGATGAGTACTGGATTTCAGCCATGCAAGAGGAACTGGAGCAGTTCACAAGGAGTGATGTATAGTATCTTATTCCACGACCTCCAGGAGTCAATGTCATTGGCACTAAGTGGATTTTCAAGAACAAGTCTGATGGAGACGGTAATATCACTAGAAACAAGGCTAGACTTGTAGCTCAAGGATATACTCAAGTTGAAGGTGTTGACTTTCATGCAACCTTTGCTCCGGTTGCAAGGTTAGAATCTGTTCGCTTTTTGCTTGCTATGTCGTGTATTAGGAAGTTTAAGTTGTTTCAGATGGATGTCAAGAGTGCATTCTTGAATGGCATTGTCAAAGAAGAAGTCTATGTTGAACAACCCAAGGGTTTTGAAGATCCGTATCTCCCTGATCACGTTTACAGACTGAAGAAAGCGTTATATGGTCTTAAGCAAGCTCCCAGGGCTTGGTATGAGCGTCTCACCCAATTTCTTTTGCAGAAAGGCTATCGACGAGGGGGAGTAGACCGAACGCTCTTTGTGTTTAAACATGAAAAACATATTCTGCTTGCCCAAATCTATGTAGATGATATTGTCTTTGGGTCAACATCTCAAAAGTTGGTTGATAGTTTTATAGAGATGATGAAGAGTGAGTTTGAAATGAGCATGGTTGGTGAACTGACGTATTTTCTAGGACTTCAAGTCAAACAACACAAGGAAGGTATCTTCATCAATCAAACCAAGCACACTTTAAACTTGGTTAAGAGATTTGGAATGGATGATTGTTAGAGTATGCGAACTCCAATGGCATCTACAGAGAAACTGACTTATGACAAGTATGGTGTGAAGGTAGATATTAAGCTCTATAGAAGTATAATTGGGAGCTTACTATATCTCACTGCAAGTAGGCCAGATATTTGTTTGAGTGTTGGAATATGTGCGAGATTTCAATCTGATCCCAAGGAGTGTCATCTTTCTGCAGTCAAGAGGATTATCAGATACGTATATGAAACTGCTGATTATGGTCTCTGGTATTCTAGAGGAAGTCAAGCTGAGATTATTGGCTACATGATTCTGATTGGGCTGGGAATTCAGAAGACAGAAAAAGTACTACTGGAGGATGTTTCTATGCAGGAGGGAATCTAGTGTCATGGTACAGCAAGAAGCAGAATTCTATCTCACTGTCTACCACTGAATCTGAGTATTTAGCAGCTGGAAGTTGTTGCCAGCAACTACTATGGATGAAGCAGATGTTGAAAGACTATGGTTTCAAGCAGGATGCTCTAATCATAAAATGTGATAATAAGGGAGCCATTGATCTTTCTCATGATCCTGTTGATCATAAGAAGACCAAACACATAGACATCAAGCACCACTTCATCAGAGATTTGGTGGAAAAGAAGGAACTGACCATTGAATTTGTTCCTAGTGCTGAACAGTATGCAGATATCTTCACCAAACCACTGGATTCTGCAACATTTGAGACACTAAGCCAACACTTAGGTGTTTGTCGAATTTGAGGTACCTCTGATCACCTCTTATTTGTTGTATATTAGTGTTTACTATTTTGTGTCTTTATTTCGGTTGAAAAAGAAAAAATAAAAAGAAGTCGGTGTGAAGGATGTTTAAACACTGTGAAACAATGTGTTTAAACACTGGAGAGTTAGCCAGATAATGAAGTAGATCGTCTATTGGGCCAGACTAGTCAATAATTTGAATGGGCTGATTAATTTAGACTTCTGGGCTGAAAGACAGAGACTTGGGCTCATATTTATTTTATGAGGGGAAATCAGAAATTGTTGAAGAATGGAGGGACTGAAATATAAATAGGAAGCAGAAAAGAAAGGGAAAGCTAGGTGTGGAAATTGGGTCTGTTGGTGTCAACAATGATATTGCTAATCAACCATCTGCTCAGCAGAATGTGTTCAATTGGACTTGGGAGGCTGAGGAAAAGTCAGAGAATGAGGATGATGTGTTTTTGTCTGAACTTAAGCCTAAGAAGAGAAAGCAGAAGAAGGCTAAGAGAAAGCGGCAGAGAAAGAAGAAGAACTTGGATGATCTGCCACCAGTAATTCATGTGTTTCATGTAGAATCCAAGAAGAGGAAGAGGTCAGCAGCTTCTGAAGTATTCAAGCAAGTGGCCACTAAAGAACTGCAAGAACCTGAAAGAGAGGAGAAGGAGCCAATCAAGACTGCTGATGAGGTTGAGATGAGGAGTGCTGATTCTGCACACTCAGATTCTACTAGGAGCAGTGATAAGGTGAAGACAGGAGGGCTTAGGTCTAAGCTAAGAGTTGGTGATGAAGATCCTTTACTGTTGAGTGCACTCAATGAGAAGTTTTATTCTCAGAAGTCAGTTCTAAAGCATGCTGAATTGGTCAAGAAGAGCCTAAATGTGGAAAAGAGGCTGACTGATCAGTTTAAACTTCCAGCCTTTGTGCAGTTCATGAAAAGTATCCCTATGTTTAAACCTGCTAACTCCTATGTCAATGCCAACAAGGACCTGGTTTATAAATTTTACTCCAATCTGAGGAAAGGGAATAGTGACCCTCAATCTTCCTGGTTTCGCAAGGTATATATCAGAGGCAAATTATACAGGTTTGATTCATTTACCATCAATCTGTACCTTGGAGTTGATCAAAGGAGGTGTCCATCTAGTGCTTACCCTGAAGGTTTCACTTTGAACTATGATGTGGTAGACTTAGAGCTTTCTGGTGGCAGTTTGGCTGAATGGGGTGATGCACCAACCATTCTGGCATCTTCTCTTACCCAAAAGTATTTCTGCATGTACAGGGTTGTGGCAAATATGTGGACAATGTCCAAAAATGTCTCTAGAGTGACTGAAGAAATGGCAGGGCTTATGTATTGCATTGGAACTAGGAAACCTTTCAATATGGGTTGGTTTTTGTATGAGAGGATTCATTTTATTGCCCAGAGTCTGAAGTCAGAAGAGTATCTGGTCTATCCTGCTCTCATTACTGGAATTTTAAGGCATGCTGGGGTGGTTGAGGCTGAAGATGATGTGATTCTTCCTTGTCTAGTGGCTCAGGTTAATAAGACTGTTAGTGCCAAGAGAAATGATCTCACTGAATCAGTTGAGGAGGATTCTGATGTGCCGCATGCAGAAGTGAACTATGCCAAAGTCAGGATTGCAGAGATCAAGGCACAGCTTAAAGCTCATCGTCTCAAGATCATTGATCTGAAGGAAGAATTTGAAGCCTTGGTTGAGTCTGATGACAGTGGAGATGAGAGCATTGATTCTCCTTGTTGTTTTGTTTCTCTCTCTCTCTGTTTCCGTGATTGGATGCTCATACATTTCTTGTGATAGTTTGTGTTTTTATATTGGGATATGTTTGGTCTGTCTTTGACATTTTTTGTTCCCAAGGGGGAGAATATTTTGATATTATTGGTGGCCATTTATTTTGGATGTCTTGAGTTATTTATGTGAACAAGATTATGTCCAAATTGTTTCTCTCTACGTCTGGTGAGTAGGGGGAGCTAAATTGATATTGCATGAAGTTTCTGATAATTGATGCTTATGAGAATGAAGACTGGATTTCTAAATGAAAGGGGGAGTCATGCATCAAAATAAAGTTTATGGTTCCACAAAATGCCAAAGGGGGAGATTGAAGAGTCCAGAAGACTCAGCATTAATTTGTTGGCGATTTTGTAGAAGTTGACTATGTTTAAACATGCTCTTATGTTTAAACACTTGCTCAAAAAGATCAGAAACCGAGCAATAAGTCTTTGAAGTGAAGTACAACTCAGATGCGATCAAACAAGATATTCTGACGAATCAAGATGATATTTGAAGAATGATTCGGTCCTGATTTAATTAGATAAAGAATATATTTGGGAGTTGTATTTTATTTAGAATTAGTCTTAAATAAGGAAAGAATATATTTCTTATCCTGTAGCTATAGAAGTAGAATATAGCTAGAAAACTAAGTAGTGCTGTGATGTGCTGGATGATAGGATCAGCCTTGCCGTGATTGAAGGGCTGAGAAGATTAGCACGGAAGCACAGCCTTGGACTATAAATATACAGAAAAGCCGCGACAACACTTATCCATCTTACAAGAAAGTATTCTGCAGATCAGAATAGCTTTATAGTTGGAGCAGCTTATTGAAGGGAGTTCAATAGGCCTTCGCCATCGCCGGGAGTCTGAAAACAACAAGCCTTAACACTTCAGGGGAAGTGGTCAAGATAGCAACGAGGAGTTGCTGACGGGCAGTGAGGGAATTTCACGAATCCACACAAATAAGATAAGTTTTAGATAATTAATTGTTTGGAGAACATTGTAACTGATCTGAATTATTTTAGTGGACGATTTTCAGACTGGGCAAGGCCCCGCAGACGTAGGTGTTTTAGCACCGAACTGCGTAACCAATTCTTGTGTTCTTTCTTTCAGTGTTTAAACTCTGTCTCATGTTTAAACATACGTGCTAGAATAGAAATATTAGTTAAGAACTTTGTGAAACTGATCGATAGTAAATTTCAATTATCCTTGGAAGATTTTGGATGGGCCAAGCTAAAGCCGTATGGTCTTCTTAGCAT
Source organism: Sherardia arvensis (assembly GCA_948330725.1). NCBI lineage: Eukaryota > Viridiplantae > Streptophyta > Magnoliopsida > Gentianales > Rubiaceae > Sherardia > Sherardia arvensis. The sequence goes on along the minus strand of OX415237.1, from coordinate 20,156,893 downwards.
CTGATGATGAAGTTCCCAACACCACAAGGTATAGCTTCAATCAAAGGAGACCAAGGAGTGGCGCGTTCTGGCATAATCACGGCCGCCCGTGACCCCAGAAATGAAGATGACGGTTATACGTCAAAGCGTCCTCCATCTCGGGGGAAAGCGGTATTAAAAGTTTTACTAACCAACCCCGAGAAAAAGGATCATCTTTGGGTTTCTCACTTTAATTTCCAAGTGACCAGTAATGAAGTCGAGTATGAAACTCTCAATACCAGACTAAAATTAGCTAAAGACCTGGAAGCAGAAGACCTTGAGATTGAGGACCTCGAAATCTTCAGTGACCCACAGATCTCGGTTCAACCGGTTAAAGTCGAATACGAAAATCGAGAGTACAGTCTCCAGAAATACCTCGGGATAGTTAAGCCTCTCCTAAATCAATTCCAACATTATAAGTTGAATCTTATCCCCCGAGAAGATAACCACAAGGCTGATGGACTCAGCAAGCTTGCCTCCCCGGGCCTCAACATAAGATCTTCTCAATAATTGCTAATGGAAACCCTGGCGAAGAGAAGTTACGAGGAGAGCAGCATCATGGCTATTGACGTCTCAGACACATGGATGAACTCCTACATCGAATACCTCTAAACGGGCACCCTTCTCAAGGATAAACACCTGGCATGGAAGGTCCGAGGAACACATGAAGGAGTCTATGGTAGCAATCATGATCCACATGCCGTTATTCAAGAGCTCCTACCGAAGATTTATTTTTGGCATGTGATGCTACAAGGCGCCAAAAGATATATGTACTCTCACCACCAGAGCCAGAGATTTGTTAAAATGATCCACATGCCACAGGAGAATATGATTACCATCCAAGAATCCTGGCCATTTGTTCGTTGGAGCATAGATCTTGTAAGGCCTTTTCCCACGGCCTTTGTTATCAACTTTTGCTGGAAAAATATTGTGGGTCGCTATGGCATCCCGAGACACATAGTGACCGATGATGGAGCACAATTTGCTAATGATCCCTTAAAGAAAAGGTACAAGGAGTATAGAATACACCAGCAGCTCGCCTCAGTATATAATTCAAAAGCTAGCGGCCAAGCAGAAGCTACGAGCCGAGCCTTGGTATGCGGCATCAAAAAGTGCCTCGAAGGAGCTAAAGGAAACTGGATCAAAGAATCACCAAATATGATTGGGACCCATAGAACAACGTCAGCTACAACAACAGGAGAGACTCCTTATAGCTTAGATTATGGGTCCGAAGCGATCATGCCCAGGAAGATTGGGGTCCCCTCTATCCGTACCTCTCAGCCAGATGACGAAAATGGAAAGACCAACGAAGAAAACCTTTGTCTCGACCTTGCCCTCCTAGAGGAGAAGAGAGTAAATGCTACTACCTACAAAGCGAAGGTGAAACGAGACCTTGGCATAAGGTTAAACGAGAAAAGTAAGAGAAAAGTGGAAGGGAAGCTAGCCCCGAACTGGGAAGGTCCATATCGAGTCCTAGAATCCCATCCAGGGGAAGGCTACCTCTTGGAAACCATGAAGGAGGAACCTATGCCACAAAGATGGAATGTGATTAACTTACGGAAGTATCACAGAAGATCCAAAACTCAAGAGAGAGCCTCACAAAGGTTCGAGACTATCAAGAGCGCCCGAGAAGCCTCATCAAGGTCCAAGATAAGTATACTCTAGCACAAACTGGTACACAAACTAAAAACCCACTATTTACTTTACTTCTATTCTTAAAGTTATAAACTTAGATTGAAGTCATGATATTTTTATACCTATCCTTATAAGCAATCATTAAATTCCTTTTCTAAAAACAGGATCGTTGTCTTAAGTATAACATTGATTGCTGTTCAAAACAATATACTTTATAAAGTATATGATTGGTCAACTTATAAGTTATTTGGATCCAATATTCAAACACCAATCATTTTGAATAAAAGAGATAGGTTCGAGATAAAATACTTCAAAAAAGTGCTTGATTGAGGTCTATAGATCAAAAGGGCAGACGTGCTCGAGAATCAATCATCTTAACATAAAGAGGAGAAACCTCAAAAACAAAAGTTGAAGTTCATATCAAAGGTGATCAGAATATGATACTTCTAAAAAAGTCCCTCAAAAGGGCATACATAGAGGAAAAACCTCGAACCTAAGTAGTTCATATCAAAGGTGTTATTATATCAAAATATGACACTTCTAAAAAAGTCCCTCAAAAGGGCATACATAGAGGAAAAACCTCGAACCTAAGTAGTTCATATCAAAGGTGTTATTACATCAGAATATGATACTTCTAAAAAAGTCCCTCAAAAGGGCATACATAGAGGAAAAACCTCGAACACTGATAGTTCACATCAAAGGTGTTATTACATCAAAATATGATACTTCAAAAACAAGACTCTCAAAAGGGCACACAAGAGGCTAAACCTCGAACCTAAAAAGGACATATCAAAGGTGTTACATCAGAATGTGGTACTTTTAAAAATACCCAATAGGGTTTCCCATGACTTCACCAGAAGTGACACTTGAGAGATGAATTATTGTCAACTTTTCTACATGCTGTGACATTAAAGGCCTTGGCAAAAGATGCCCGAGGAAGAAGCCCAACAACATCAAGTACGCAGAGTGTTCATCATGGACAACTGGGAAGACCTGATCCCGAAGTATCTTAGCTTGGCACAAGCTCCTTTCCAGTAAATCATGAGACCGAGGTTAAAGGATTGCAGACTTTGAAACTAACGAGGAGATGCCGAGACTAATCCACCTTATCTATGGAAGAATTAGAAATCACCTCTTCAAGAGAAGGTAATTCAGGACACTTAGCTTTAATAAGCCTTAGTAAATCTCCTGAGGTTACCATCTTCTCGGAGGGATCCAATGCATCCAAAAACTCAGCCCCAGGGATCCAGCGTTTTACAGTCAGAGCAGCGAGTTTATCAGCAGCATCAGGGTGAGAGAAGATTTCCTTCATCATCTCCACCTCTTTCTCGGACTGACATAGATGCAAGACGCCATCCAAGATCCCATGCAGTTCAGAGGAATGGAATAAATCCCCATACTCCTCCCTATGGTTCTGAAACTCGGGACTACAAGCAAGGAAAGCACTCCAAAACTTTAGAAGTCGTTTAGCCTCCTCTGAATCCTTCTCCCCGGGATTTTGCGACAACTCCTCGACGATATCTCGATAAGTTCCCAGCTCTTTCTCTTGAGACTTCTTTACCGACAGCAGATATATATTCTCGGCCTCCAACTGCTTCACCCTAGTTTCCAGTTGAGTCACATTCAATGGAGTCTGAATGGGGCTCGCAACAGACTTAGCAGTCACAGATGAAACGGCAGCCTCCATTTTTACCTTCTCAGCCTTAAAGGACCGGCACTTTCGATGTAATTCCATTACGGAATCAGACAAGTGACGAATCACATCATTAGCTCGAGGCCCTACCGTGGACAGATCTGCCATCAGCTGCGAAATAGAAGGAATATCAAAGCCTGGCAGTCAAGATATCTATACAGTATGATAAGAAAAACAAATACCTCAGACACGAAGGAATATTTCTTAGAAGACCTCCGAGAAGCCTGACCATCCTCTTCCTCGGGGCACTTCAGATAGTATTTTAACTTCTTCAAAGAAGCATCCTCAGAGTCCACCAACTCAAGGTCAGATTCATCATCTTCGGAAGACTCCTCCGCCACCGGTTCCACCTCCTCGGACTGTACTTCCTCGGATTCCTCTGCTTCCTCATCTATGGCCCGGAGTATAGCCTTCCCTTTCTTGATCTTTTTCTTTGGAGGAGATGTTGTACATATATAAAGATAAACCTCAGCACCTGACACAAGAAAAACATATTACATGACAACAGTATATGACTAGAAGAGTTACCTGAAGAAGACCGACTAGAAGAAGATTCACCATGATTCCGAGGAGACTTTTTCGGACCCCCTTTCCTGGCCTTCTTCTTTCTTTCCTGGATTTTATCAGGGAGGGCCCAATTCCGATCAGGTAAAAAGCTGGAAGTAGATTTCGACCGAGGAACATCCAACAGGTACGAGTAAGTGATACTAGGCCACTGCCACGCAGAGCCATGTGAGCCCAGAACAAAATCCTTTCTTTGAAGGGTAATGTCCTCCTTTAGGAGCTCCTCAATGATGCCCTTCAAGTGATCAGGGATGATGAAACCTCTGTCATGAGCTATAGTATCCTTCGGATGGGGATGCAAATCAGGGACCTCGTACCTGCTCCGGTCGAAAGTGAAACAGTCTGCCTCCCACACACCACTGTTATCAGGAAACGTGATAGGTTTTCTCTTCCTCGGAGTTAGGGTAATGTACTCGTAAGTCTCAAAAGAGAATAACGTATTTAGACTCTTGAATAAATCCAGACTTGGATCGTAGTTCTTTCGAGCGCACCAGGAAATCACCGCCATGATCAACACTACCACATTGAAATGTATTTGGCTTGGATGCAGTTGATGATGTTGCAGGAATTCATGAAATAAAGGGGGAAAGGGAAAACTTATCTCTTACAGTAAAAACCTCCCATAAAGCACCCCTCTAGTGGGGCTCACCAGATCTTTGATAGGAACTTCTCCATCCTCGAGCTTCAAGCTAGCTTCAAGAGGATATGACAGCATGCAGGACCGCAGATACCTTAGCGTCCTTTCATCAACCACTTTGGTGCCATCATTCACACCATCAGAGGCCGAAACCCGTTTATCAACTTGGCGCTCCGCATTAGAGTCTATCTCTGACCCATAAGCACCGTCATCTGCCACTACAATTACCGCCTGCAGCGGTGAAGCGACGGTAAATTCCATCAGCTCCCCAGCCTCGACTTCCAGAAACAAGGTGCTCAAGTCATGGTCAGCTGGGGCTCTGTTTTCAACAACATTCTCCACATTGCCAGGGGGAACCCTGGAACTTGTTGAAGTCATTGCAATATAGAGAATGGGGGGAAGAGAATATATGAGGAAAAGGACAAATTTGAGGAAATTTCTTCGGAAACTTGAAATGCAGAGAAGGAAAAGATTAAAATTGCTTGGATGAAGATTGAGGATGAAAGGAAAAAATTACTTGGTTATATAACCAGTAATTAGCAAGCATTTAAGTGGAGTAATTACCTCGACTCGCGAAACGATACAGGCAATTGGAAGGTTGGTACTCCTCACCGCCAGAAGATACAATGAACCAAGACCACGTGTCAATCTCCTCAGAATTCAAGAAGCCAGATTCAGATCCAACCATACACGTGTATCCACCATCTGGATTTCAAAAGAAGTTAATCTCAGTCGTTTATATATTTGATGGAATATGAAAGAACTTGAAGCTAGATATTCAGAAGGGTAAGCCCGAGAAGAGAGTCCCCAAAGGACACCCCGAGCTTAACGCCCCGAGTTAGTCTCCCTCGAGTTATTGGTCTTCCCTCGAGAAGCAAACCTCTCCTTTAACCTTCGAGATGCAGCATTCTATATTCTAAAGATCTACCTTGGGGCTACTGATAAGTCCATGGTTCGTATTCGGACCTCGTTCATACTCGGACCAGGGCCCGAGAAGGGTCATGGGCTCGAGATACGCGGAGGATGGGTCCACGGGTCCAATCAATCCTAATCCTTATAAGGAATGTGTATATTATGAATGTTCTACAAGGAATATACATCTTCTCAAAGATGGTAATTCAACTATCCTAAACATGGTAATACAACCATGTCCGAAATATACTTCTATTATACATGGTAATACAACCTCTATTCCCATAAGAGTTGTATTAATACCATAAATACATATCTTGGTGATCTACGGATTGTAGCCTTATAAATACCCTAAGAGGTTTGGTAGACCTCTCATCTAATCACATACTTTATACTTTACGCCTTAAGCAAATATACTGACTTGAGCGTCGGAGTGTCTATCCCCGGGACACCCGGGGCCTTTGTCTTGCAAATCAGTTCGAGAGTCTGGTTCGTCGTCGAAGTGTTGGTGTCTGGCATACATCATAGTCCAGGGCCTGATGACTTTACTGCTTTATTTTTTATTAAGGCCTGGAACATAATATGTACAGACTTGCTAGAGGCATAAAATGATTTTTTATCTAGGTCTAATATTCACAGAGGAATTTCCAGTACCTGGGTGACCATTATCCCCAAAAAAGAAATTCCAGTGACCTTTAATGATTATAGACTAATTAGCCTTTCCGATGTTACAAATAAATTTTTTTCAAAGATACTCATGGAAAGGTTAAAACCACCGATGGCTAAATTGATTTCTCCTCATCAATATGTTTTTCTTCAAGATAGAGACATTTCTGATAATGTCATATATTTACAGGAAATGTTTAGATTTTTGAACAGAAAAAATAGAGAACCCAACTGCATCCTCAAACTGGATTTAATGAAAGATTTTGACAGGGTCAGTTGGGATTTTTTAAAGAAAATTCTCCTTAAGTTTGCTTTTGAAGGCAGATTCATACAGTGCATAATTAAAAACTTGTCTAATGCCTGGTTCTCTATCCTTATAAATGGGAAACCTGTTGGCTACTTCCAGGCCACTAGAGGAATTTAGCAAGGAGATCCTATCTCACCCTTTCTATTTGACATTTTCTCAGAAGACTACACTCCAGACTGAACCATACTGCTCCTGTCTTTGTCATTTGGATTTCATGGAAGGCAAGGAATAAAGCCATTCATGACAATATACCACCCAACCTCCCTTCCCTCCAGAAAGAGCTTCAGGATCTCATATACCTCTCCCTATTGGCTCATAAAGTCTCCATTCACAGGCCAATAGATGATGATTTAGCTATCCAGTCTTGTATCCCTCCCCTCCAAATTCCTCCCAAGCCTAACATACTCTCTGTCATATGGTTAAAGCCTCACACTGGAATTAAATTGAATATGGATGCCTCCTTTAGGCTCCAGAATGCTGGTCTGGGAATCATTGCAAGAAACTCAAATGCTGAATTTGTTAGGGCTCTGAGCCTCTTCACCTCAGCTGCCTCTCCTTTGCATGAAGAAATGTTGGCTATTGAAAAAGGAGTGCAATATGCTATCTCTCAGAAATTTCCCCTCTACCAGGTACACTCTGACTGCAAATTGGCAGTGGATATGATAAATAATCCTTCTACAGCCTTTTGGGAATTTTACTCCCTTGCAGATAGAATCCATTCTCTACTTGGCTCCAATTTTCTGACTCACTCCAACAGAGAAGCAAATCAGCCAGCTGACAGACTATCCAGACTGGCCCTGAACTCAAAAATGGATCTTAATCTGGACTGGTCCTCTCTGCCTTCTGAAATTAAGGGACTTTTCATCCTGGATGCCTGGGAATGTCCAACTGTAAGGATACAATCTGTTGATGATCCAGCACTATAACTCTTTAGCTAGCAGATGCTCTCATTCTTAGGCAGATTCAGTGACTCCTCTCGATGCTTTTGTTAGTTTTTATTTCTCTAGTCTCTCTTGGCCTTTCTTTCCTTTTAGTTGAGTGTCGCTTTGTGTTTTGCTTGCAATTCGCTAATAGGCTTTCAACTATTTAGCTGGAATTTTTGTGAGAGAGATTTTAGAGCTAGACTACATTTCTAGATGAGGCATCTTTGTATGCTCATAGCCTATATTGGGCTCCTCTTTGTATTATTTTTCTCCAACCACTTCTATGGTCCTTTGACAAGGTTTGGGAGACCTAATAAATCCTCCCCCATCTTTGATGGTTTGATCTAAAAAAAAAAAAAAAAAAACTGATGTTTAGTTCAACTAGTTTTCATCCATTAGTCACACCTTAATAAGAATACAATTTTTCGTAGTGTACTAAATTAAGATTTAATTAGTGATTAATTTTGTTATTTTATTTTTAATTGTATTTATTTGGAATTTTTCTCCCAATTATATCATAATTTTATTCTTTTACTATTTTTATTTATGTGACGCCCCAATAAACTCCCTATCCTTTATGGTGAATTTAATCGAGCGCCTGTCTGGTTCACACCAGCACTCAAGAACGAGTTCAGAGTCGGTAAATCAAATGAAGATTATTTTTTATTATTACAGTTGTATTAAATCCAGAATCATCATACATAAATCAAAAACTCGAATGTCATTATATGGATACAAGGTACACATGCCATTATTTAAATAAAACTACATAAAATTTTTAGTTCAGCTATATGATTCTATCCACATCGAGTAGAATCGTCCCGCCTCAAGGCTGCCATGCCACAATTAAACACACAAATGAGCTTAAACCCAGTGATATCCTCCGTAAAAAAAATAATTTTAATTTGAAACTAATGCACTACAGTACAACTCCAAATGACTGTTAGCATGCAAGGATAGGTATATAACTTGAATTTCCACATATGCACAAAAATGTAATCATCTTCAACTAGAAAGCGGAGACATCATAAGGAAAGAAATAACTACAATATTCTTTGGCACCCATATTTTTCTTTTCTTTTTTTTCAGATTCAATGACATGATATACTCATTTTAATTTTTGAGACAACTAGATAGAAACTTCGATTAGCCACGATATTTAAAGTAAAACCTCATACTTATAAAGATTTTTCATTCACAGGTAAACATGGAAAACTACATCAAAACATGAAGTCTCAGCCCAACAAACTCCTATCTATGCATCTCACAAGGTCAACCCCAATTTTAATAAGCTATTCCTACTCGCTAAGTTTTAGCAATCATATAAGTATTACTGGTACAAAGTTTGCATCTTGTACAAATGTCATTATTATAAATCTTTTGCTTTATTTAGGCATCTCCTAATAAAACATATAGATTGAATACATATTAAGATTAGTATCAAAGAATGTTAAGAAAATCAAACGAGTAAAATATATAGATATAACCTGGCTACCTCTACTGTCACATACAAAAATGCATCATAACACATAAGAATTCACAGTGCATTACCACTTAATCCCAATATTTCAAGATTTAATATCTTAACCAATATACATTCTCAGATCTCAATCAGTATCACCAACATATTCTAAAATAAAGGTCAAGTATTTTTACTAACTTCAAGTATATAATCCAAACTCCATTAACAAATTCAATTAAGGTTTCAGCACCCTCATCACAAACGGGGTATCACAACCCACAACACCAATATATCGGGGTATCACCACCCACAACAACAGGATAACGGGGTATTACCACCCACAACAACAGGATAACGGGGTATCAACAACCCAACAATAATATATCGGGGTATCACCACCCACAACAACAATATATCGGGGTATCACCACCCACAACAACAATATATCGGGGTATCACCACCCACAACAACAATATAGCGCAGTTAAGCTCAAATCAACTACAAATACACATCACATGCCTTTCAAAATCAGATCTTTTATTTCCCATACTCATAATATCTACATGATGCTCTAGTATAATTATTCAACTCGAGATTTATCATTTCAGTTTCACCACATTACTTCTTCTTTGACATCATGCTCAAATAGTCATTTGTTAAACTATCAATTAAGGACAAAATCGTACACACACATATCAATTAGTTTACTGAACAGCTCGTAACACATAACTGCTAGATCATTAATCCCTCATGTTAACTCCATAGTTTAGATACATAGAAGCACAAGGAAATCATTAATTATATCCATCCATCTACAATGAAACTACTTAATAACACACACCAACTACCAATCACCTCATAATACCCTATACCATAGACACACTGTAGCACAAATCAGACACTCTATACAATCTATCAATCACCTCACGATAATATAATAATGTAATCACTTATGAACTTTAAAAGGAAATCAGATAAACACTTCTTTTTATGTTTGAAAATTCAAATATATATATATATATATATATATATATTAAATATACAGGTAGCACGCGGTTACGACTGATTTACAAAATAAGCACTCTTACAGATTGGAACTAAATAGAGATATGTATAAAACTAGTATATATTTGTTGTTCGTATGACAAGTTAATGAAACTTGAGTAGCATATATTTCTAGCCAGTGATAATGATTAGCAAAAGATGTATAAAACCTGATGCAGTGTTTAGGAGTTAAACTGAGTATGGTTAAAAGAATCAAAAATAGCACATTTAGCACACAAGCATGGCAGCTCTCAAAACTTTATAACTTTATAAAGTTTTGAAGAATGAGGATACTCACCTTTCACTATCAGAAAAAACGCATCTGTTTCAACGCTTTTTTTTGGGTATATCCACGGTTTTTGACCAGTCAACAACCGTCGAAACGTTTCGGTGATATCTCATGTTTTTCATAATTTTCGTTGAAACGTTTTTCTAGGGGACCACACATTCCACGTTTGCATCCACATTTCATCTGAGTAGACATTCCACTTGAGCGAATGTTTCAACGTTATAGAAACCGTTGAAACATATATTATTGAAAACAAAAAAAAATATTGGTGAAAATGGAATTTCAATTTTCCAAATTTGGTTGTGAAATTATAATAAAATAAAAAATCAAAATTTAAAATTTTCTATTATAATTCCAAATTGTTACATAACACACATTACACTAATTCAATTATAATTCTATACTAATAACTAGGATTGAATTTGATCAGCTAGTTTCTACTTGAACATACAACTTCTATTCATATGAATGATATAGCCTTTACGTAAATATTTAAGCAAGTACCACTATTGACCTCCAAAGTCCAAAGCCATACTCTGCACACCTCTGGAGATATTCTTGAATTTCCTAAATTCCATTCACTCTCATCGCTATGAACATAACTCTCATCACGGGGGTTTAAATTGTTGTATCATGTTTCTGCAATCAAAACAAGCGCAAAAACACGAAATAAGAACCAAGCACTTCTCCCAGCCCATTTATCCAACCACATCCTATTCCACAAGCATCCTTAAACAACTTTGAACATGAAAAAGCATACAACTAAGTATTCATAATCAATAGACCATACAATCAATCAACAAAAAGCATAAACAACCATACAGGAAACACACATGGAAGTTGGAACAAAAGAAAAATACCTCGTAACAACCAAGACACCAGAGGGGACATCCAGTGATGGTGCCAAAGTTAAACTGTAGAGAGGGCAACAGAATTCGCTTGAAGTGGAGAACCAGAGATGTTGGTGGCACCGAAGAAGAACCTTTAAAATCACATTAGACTTAAACAAAATGAGATGCAAACTCAGTTGCATTTTCAAGCAAAAAAACTAACACAGTAGCAAACATAAACTCAAAACACCTCAATGTTCTAGAAAGATATCTGTTATACACATTCTTCTCCTCGTATCCAATGTGCACCAAGTTAGCTATCGAAACCGCAAGTACTCAGTTACAAGTCCAGAAACTGGCCTAATCCTTATTCCAGGAGGATCCAACCCCGTCATATTATCCAACACAATGTGCTCAACCCAGCACTAAACACACATGGGGTTTAAGAAAGCAATATCACATTCATTCATAAAGCACTTAACTTTACACTACTAGTTTAAAACCAAGAAAATAAAGCTACCAACAACTTGATCAATCACCCAAAGGGTGCCCGTTTAAATGTATTTATTAAAAATTCTGTTTAAACATACCAACCCTAAAACCTCAAGAAGACGGTAAAGATCATAAATAAACAAGACAGAACCTTGATGTACTAGTTGAGAGCATCTAGAGCAGTGCGGACTGACGACAATCGAAGAGTCACTTGAGAGTGGGTTCCGTGCAACTTCGTTGGTGAATAAACTGTAAAAAGCTCAATAAACGAACATAGTCAAACAAGAAAAACTCCATCAGTAGTCATCTAATTAGCACAACCGAATATTTTGAGTTGTGATTAGTATCAAGCTGTAAAGCCTAACAAGCAAAAAACCATCTGCAGCTCATCCAAGCATAATAAAATCTTGAGGTTTATAAGAACACAAACCCCATACCTTTTCATGATATCGAAGGTCATGATGGCCTCATCAATACTCCCAAGTAACAGCAAAAAACCGTCACATCACCCCATCTCAGTTTCATAACGGTGACAGAGAGACGTAGGGACCGCGACGGCAACGGAGACTCGTGGACGGCGACGGAGGGGAAGGGCAGACCTGATGACGGTGTGGCGGAGGGATAGGGCAGATCCGGTGACAGAGAGGCGGATTCACTGATGGAGAGATGATGACGGTGGGGCGGGTTCGCGACGATAGTTGAGAGCAGCGATCGGAAGAAGAGGGATTTCGAGATTCAGGTAAAGAAGAAAGAAGGCGGATCCAAAAAGGATAAGGAACTAGGTTGGGCCCCAATTTATATAGGTATAAAATTGACGGTTCAGATTAAGTCAATTAAGTTAATTGACGGATACGATTAAAACAAAATAAATTATGGTATGAATTTGTTTGAATTAATATTAAAAAGGAATTAATTTATTAAAAATTCGAATTAGTTTTATCTTTCTTTTTTGACAACATACAATTTTAATAATTACATATTAACCCAACAATTCTAATATAATTTTAATTACGGATTAAATACTTTAAAGTAAGTCCATTTCAACATAAATCATTATTAATTTTTAACACTTATATCAATTGTACTTCGAATAACGCGATTCTTGCAGAAAATAGTGGAAACTGTGGGCAAGAAAGCTCTCAATTGAACTTTTGTTAAATTCTAAATTCACCCCTATATTTTTTTAAAAATAATCAAAATGATTATGTGAACATAACACGCTTAATGAGAACTGATTAGTTTAAATATTTCATTGTATTACATTATAAATAGAATATAAGCATTAAAAAATATATTGACTTCAATATAAAATTTAACTTTTACACTTGATAATGAATGCTCGAACATTCATATATATCAATACGATTTCATGCACTTATGTTGAATGTCTCAGAAACACTCAAATTTACTTAATTTCATTCCCTAATTTAAATCAATCACAACTAAGTGGTGGAAATATATATGGCTACAAAGTGTATATACTTAAGTAATAAGTTATAGTCTTAGTAATGCTTCTCAGGTTCTTGATACTAAGGTTTCACTAGATGTACCTTTTAGTTAACTAATACCAAAGCAAATTTACATAAAAAGTGTCTGATACATAATAAAATTAACATAATCATCAAAATATTCAATTTTAAAATTCAAATTTTGATGTTTTATGACATTTTCCAAAAATATTTTAGAAATGTACTTGATATCAATGCTATTTCATGGACATTTATGTTAGAATATCTCATACATACTCAAATTCATTTAGTAATGAAAATAATTTGATCACAACGATGGTGGAATATGACTCAAAAGTATATGTACTTAGGTAACAAGTTATAGCTTTAGTAGTTCTTCTCAGGTTCTTGATACTACAGTTTTGACTACACGTACCGTTCATTGAATTAATAGCAAGGTAAATTTACATGAATAGTGTCTGATACATGATAAAATTAACATAATCATGAAAATAATCAGTTTTAAAAGTCAAAATTTGATGTTTTATGACATTTTTACATTTTTTACTGAACTGAACATTGATATGAATGCTATATCATGGACACTTATGTTAGAATGTCTCAGATATACTCAAATTCATCTAGTAGTGAAAATAATTTGATCATAACAATGATGGAAGTATGATTCAAAAGTATATATACTTAGGTAACAAGCTATAGTCTTAGTAGTGCTTCTCAGGTTCTTGATACTACATTTTTCACTACGCGTACCTTTCATTGAACTAATACCAAAGTAAATTTGCATAAAAAGTATTTTATACATAATAAAATTAACATAATCATCAAAACATTCAGTTTTAAAAGTAAAAATTTGATGTTTTATGGAAATTTTCAACTTTTTATACATTTCAACGCTAACTAAATCGCTGAAACGAGAGCGACGTGGCTCTTCCTCAATTCGACAAGTGTTTAAATTTGAAATTGGGCCTTTTTCGCACAAGACTTTTGAAAAAACCCGTTACATACCCACTTGAGAGCCCAAAACTAATGGGCTCAAAATGAAGCTAGCCAACATATTTAAAAGCCCAAAATATCGTTTCAACGAATTATAACATGAATCGTTGAAAGAGTATTTTTTTGGGTCTGTGGAACCCACGAGGTCAAACAAATTGTAAAATTTAATTGAAATAATGTTGGCCCATGCTCATTTAAAAAAGTCCACTATTCAAAACCCACGAAAACTTTTGAGCCCAGTCAACATATTCAATAGTTGACTTGTTCTGCTTTATGGATATCAACAATTGATAACAGATTCGTTGAAATCAATTTGGAACTCTCAAATAATTCAACTCTCCTTTCAATCAGCATTGCCATGTCAGCAAGCCTCCTCTGGTCAAACTTAGATATTTTGTTGACTCGTGAAAATTCGAGAGATGAACAGTGTTAACCGTCGAAACGCGCTATATATCAACGAAAAGTTCACAGTTCGTTGAAATGAGCCCGTGTTTTTCTGATAGTGTTTTATCCTATCTTATGTTATACATATATATAATTTTTAATCCACATGCATCGTAGGGTCCTGCCCTCCGAAATCTGCACAGTTCGTATTTTCAAAGAAAAATGTCACTGTACAGAAATCTGAATAAGCATATGCTAATAGCTGTGAAATTGGGTAAGAACTTATGGCTCTAAACAATCTACATAGCTCCAGAACTATATTGCCCTAAAAAAAATCTCTTTTGGCCATTTCTTCAAACACCTTCTGGGCATGAATATACACAAGTGAATCTGGTTGTTTAGAGTCATTGGAACATACGGTTTGTAATACATAACTCATGCAACAATGACTAGATGTGCAACTATATTCCTAAACTCATAAAAGCCCATTGATTTAGACAGATCAATAAGGTTTATAACTCAGAAACAAGGCATGTTCAGAGCATTTCTTAATTTCTGAACTCAAGGTGTTTAGAAATATACATCATCACTAGACTAAATCTTACCTCTTCACATCTGAGAATCTTCAACTTGACGTAATCACCCAATGCTTCATGAGTTTAAAATTTTCTGTTGCCTAATTCTACAGAATGGTTCTTCTCTCTGTGTTTTGTTCCTAATTGCTATAATCGGTTAAATCCCATATAAAAGGATAAGCTTCCAGAACCTAATTATTATCATATTATTAGTGTTAAAAGCTATGCCCCACGTTTGTTTTGTTTTTTAAAAGAATTGTTGTGATTTTCATTTTCTTCTTATTCTAAATAAAATATCAACCTTAGAGATCATTATTTTATTTATTTTAAAATATATATATTAGGCCTAGTAACCCTATAGTTTTTATTTTTTATATAAATAAATGTACTTTTATTTTATTCTCAACTTATTTACTAGCTTGTTGGTTTTTATTAATTTATGTATTTATTTGTTTAATATCTTCCAATAATCACCTAAAAATGTTATATTACTGGTCGAGACAACTTAATATGTTTTATAGTATATAGTTCTAGAAAAATGAGTATGTTAATTTACTATTTTGTTTGATTCCATATGTATCATTTAGATTCAATTAGACCTATTTTCGTAATTATTTCCTGATTTTCAATTGATTTTGTTAATTATGTAATTTTGGTCAATTCAATTAAATTGAATTTGGTATATTTACTATTCAGTATATTCATGGAAATTATAAGTGGTATTGAAAGACTGTTATAAATGGTTAAAATATATTTAAGAAAATTAAGCTGCTGCTGCAAGGTTGTTTTAGTTCACATAATTTGTTTTTTTAATGCCTGTATTTCTTATGCAATGCAATAGAGAATATAATAAATAATTTTACATAATTCTATATTATATTAAAGTAAAAGTTCAGAACTTGATAAAGCTAAAGGAGTATTTTTATAATATAAGAAACTAAAATTCTCCTTTCACTAGTGGAAAACGGGACGGAACACGGCGATTCCGTCCCGGTTGGACGGCGGTTTTGACCGCCGTCCTTGGTGGCGCCGTCCAATTGGCGCCACCGTTACTCGGCGGTTGAAACCGCCGAGTAAGGTTTACGAGTTCGGAAACCTACCCGGATGGGTACATTTCCGGACTCGTAAACACCTGCTGCTAGCAGGAGGCTACACCGGCCATTACGGGCCGGACGGTTAGCCGGAAATAGGTTTTTGCGCTCCCGGACGGTAAGCCGGGACATTTTCCGGCGGCGGCAGTAATCAGGCCACCGTGAAACGGTGGCGGAAATTATTCAGTTCCGGATTGTGTTTACGGTACCGAAAAGTTAGCCGGACAGAACAGTTTACTTAACCGGACGCGTACCAGGGAAACGTTCAGGAAAATGGGTGAAAAGAAGCCAATTTCGTCAGGCCAGAATTCCGAAACCGGAAACCTAGCCGGAAGTATTTTGAACTGTTCGGCCAGGATTTCAGAACTCGTAAAGGTGGCCCGGATAATTATTAAAAATATGAATTTTATTTATTTCGGCTTTTGAATACAAAATAGAAAGTATTTAAATGGAGCTAGTGAAGAATTATATGTTTCAAATGGTTGTGATGTATTACGAATGAATGTATAATGTAATACATCACTTGAATGCGCTAAATACAACAACAATTGCCAATAACACATAATGTGTCAATTTTTAACTAGAGCATATGAATGCGAAGTTACGACAAATGATGCAATACTACTCCTCGGTCGATTCAGTTCTTCGGGTGAGTAGGGGCTTGTATCCTCTTCGAAAATCTGTGCATTAGCATACACAATTCAATATATGACGCAAACATATGAATATGTGTAAGGTAGATGCCTTATAGATTTTGAACTTACGGGCTCAAGGTCTTGGTCGAATTCGTTAAGTTCCGCTACCAATTTGAGCTCATACAACATAACGTAGAACCCGCATTCCCAGCTGCTAACTTGTCTCTTGTACTTTAACACAAAAGGTAGATCACATTGTTAAATAGAATCGATCGATGTCGATAATACTAGTGTTATTAATGAGGGAGAAACGTGTAGAGTACCTTGATCTCAGTCATTCCAAACTCCCTCCTAGAGGGATTGACATGATTCAAAGCTTGTCTAAGGAGGTTTTCGAAAGACTGGATTGGCGGACGATGGAGAGGATCTATCCAATAAACTTCTTTGTTTTTTTTGTGGATCAAAACCAAGGTCCAATGTTTACTAAATAAAAAATGCATATCCATTTGTCAATAATGACAACATAAAAGTTAACATGAGATAATAATGTATAGAATTAGTTAATATGAAATGCTTACCCGGAAATGAGTGGTGCTAGGAAGAATAATTTGTTCACCACACCGAGAGCCTCTCTCATGTAACTTAATCGCTCTGCATCAGTATGACCATATTGTTGGATTCGCTCAGGGCATAGGAAGCCTATCCATGGCTTCAACCGTTTTTGAACTAGTTGATTTAAGAAGCTTGAGAAAAAAAAAGATGAATGGTTAAAACAACGGGGAGAACGGCGCTTGAAAACACACAAGATAATATAGTCTTGACATTAAGGACACAAGATAAAATGACTTACAGTTGGAATAAGGACATTAGGGGCTCGGTTGCCTTGTCACCCTTCCATAGATCTTCAAAATCACCCCAACACATTACAATTCGCCTTCCAATACCACCAAATAATTCCGTTGGAGCCGGGAATTCGTAGTATCCAAATTTGCAATGTGTAGACAATTTATCATACAACACCTTCATAGGCGTTGTCATAGATTTAACTACAACATCTTTTGGGGCGGTCAAGGGTTGGGATTTTTTTTTGTATTTTTGGCTCAACCTTGCGTGCAACGCTCATAATTGGGTTGTATAAGCTAGCGGGTTGAGTCTCTCCTAAACTCTCGACAACAATTAGCCTACGAGGCCAAAGTAAATACATACCTTCCGCCGGTCCAACAACCTTACACGGGCCTTTGGGTATGGGAATTCGAGCGGTTGAAACCAAAGCTTTTTTCAAGCAAACCTCCCCCAAACCGGTTGCAATTTTATCGTCGCCATGCATCTTCGCCGACTCATTGAAAATTCCATTTGCAACATGCATAGTGGCTTCCTCACTCCACCATCGATATATAATTTGCATGGATATGTGACATCGACCTTGACCTAATTAAAATAGTGGATTCCATTTTTAAAGTAAGGCGAGGTAAACATGCTAAGACTATTAAGAGAACGAATAGAGAATTTGAATAAGAATGCGATCGAAAAGTGAGTTAGTATGTT
Source organism: Sherardia arvensis (assembly GCA_948330725.1). Lineage (NCBI taxonomy): Eukaryota > Viridiplantae > Streptophyta > Magnoliopsida > Gentianales > Rubiaceae > Sherardia > Sherardia arvensis. The sequence goes on along the minus strand of OX415237.1, from coordinate 20,138,729 downwards.
TACCTTTTTTGGTCGGTTTAAGATATCATCACATATGTTTGGTTGTGGCGATGGTGGATTGCCTTGCACCTCACAAACATCGGGTGAGTGACGTGAACCACATGAAGGAGGTTCCCAATCGTCGCTTAGATCATTCAAATTTGGTGGGAGAATTGCACCCGTTTGCTTGGCTATTATGTGGAGAGCTATGTCCCTTTTCATCATATTCTTCACGGCCTCATCAAGCTCCTTCTTGGTATCACCGAGCTCTTTTTTTGTATCTCCAAGTTCCTCTTGCAACTTGTTGTACTTGGTATGTCTTGGTGGTGTAGAAGATTTTGGTTTGCCGATGAGATCTCTCTTCACCACATGTGATGCATATCCACGAACTCTACCGGGGTGTTCCTTCCGTTCCGTCGCCTTACAAAGGATATCATCGTCTTGTGTGGGAACGAATTCTCCCGAAGCAATTTTCTCTTTGACATCATCCTATCATTTAATTGAAAAAAAATATATGGTAGAAAGAAAAATAGATAGGAATAATATTTGTAATAATATTAGCTCAAAATATTCAAAGAAACAACTTACAATATCTTTTATCAACTTCTTGTTTCCCTCGTGTGTGTATTCGCCTTTGCTATCTTGTCGACCAATCAAGAAGCTAGTGAGTTTATCGAACTCTTTAGGATTAACCACCTCGGTGCTCTCCCGCGCTTCCTCTTCCGTCATCCCACTATCCATTTTCTCTTGCACCTAATCTTCTTGTTTTTTGTTTGCATGTTTCATTAGTCTTATAGTATAGCCCTCCCTACTCATTGTGTGAGGTGTCGTATTAGCTTTCGCATTGGTGCTATTCGTCAAACTCACACCCTAACACATAAATGAATTTAAGTTATGTGAACGAAGGAGTAATACTAGAATGGTAGGAATTAATCTTACTAGTCGGTCATTCTCCAAGGTGCATGCTTTGAATATTTTCCAACTTTCTTGTAGAATATCGGTGTAGGCCACCCAAGGGTCCTCATCCTTAAAATCTCCATAAATGTAATGTTTAGACAACATTGCTCTATGATCCCGTGCCGCCTTACTCAAGCGAAACATGGTTGTGTCAAAAAGTTTCTCCATATTTGGGGCAACAATTTTGAATGGTACCTACATAAGGTTATAAGAAAATTTGGATAAAATCTCATTCATGTGTACAAAAATAAAAATACCTTAAATGAAGGTAGAAACTTACCAAACACTCCTCCCATAATTTAGTCTTCTGCTTGTCGGGGACCTCGTGCCAAGATTCATACTTTATATCCACACGAGTTCGACCAATTTTACCAACCCAACTCTTCCATAAATAATACTCTTCCGATATTGGTTCCCCACCATCGTTGAACGTCATGTCCGTCAAAATCCCCTTCTTCATCCTTTTTTGTAAGACGGCACAATATGTCCTAGGACGCCTCACCCCCTTTTTTTTAACACCTCCCGCGGTGCTAGGCGTTTTAGAGCTTTTGGGGATTTCTACTACCTTCTTCTTAGGTGGTGCCATAACTCCTCTACAAAAAATAGTTTACATATATTAAATAACCTCACAATAAAGAAAGAATAATTATATGCTAAATTAATGGTAAGTAGTCACTTTAATAATCCTATTATAATCCTATTAGACTAATGGTAAGTAGGGTTTAATTAGGATCCTATTAGACTAATATAAATTGCCTATCACATGCTTCACCCTTAATTCTTTGTAATTAAATTAGTGCATACATATATGACATACTTAACCCTAGATTAGTAGTAACATAACTAGTGACCATCAAGACTAATCAAGAATATAGCCCATAATCCCAATTGATTAATCAAGAATGTAGCCCATAAAACAAAGCTAGTTTGTAGTAATAATTAAGCAAAGCCCATGAACAAATAAGACAAATTAGCCAATAAACAACATTGATTATACAATTGAAGCAAAGTGCCAAGAAATACCTTTTCAAGTAGAATAAAAACCCTAATAGTATGGACAAAGAAGCTACTTTCTTGTTCTAGAACTCAAGAAATGGGGCCAATGTGAGTAATGGTGTTCTTGGTGGTTGGAGAAGAAGATTTTGTTGGTGGAAGAGAGTAAATGGGTGGGAGGAAAGTGAAATTTTCGGAACTAATGTTGAGAATGGGTAGAGGACTAGCTAAGAAAATAGTCTAAGTGTTACTTATTCTGATTTTTTGTACTGTCCGGCTACGTTTCCGAAACCGTAAAGTTAGCCGGATAAGGCAAAAAAAATTAACCTTGCCCGGCTATGTTTCCGAGTTCGTAAAACCTAGCCGAAAGTTTTAATTATAAAAGGGGCAGACGGGTTTTTTTTCCCCAAATCTGCAAACCCTCCCCAAGTTCATCCCCAAACCAGTCCGCCCCTCTCCAAATTTTTCAGTCCAATCTCTCACCATGGTTAGGACTAAAAATCTTTCCACAGGCAAGCAAGTTGCGGAAATCCAACGACAACATGAGGTGAAATACGAGTCCTCTTCCGAGGAGGAAGGAGAGTCACCTCCAAGAGCCGAAGAACACGTGGGTGGGAGCCGATTAAGCAAGGCCAAATCGAGGAAGACAAAGCGGCAAAGAGGCCATGATAGGCCCCCTGAAGCATCGGCAAGTCGGAATTTCTTCAATCGTAGGGCGGAGGCCAACTATGTCGAATGGTGTGGGCGGAAAACACACACCACCAAGGTGATTAGCCCTACCTCTATTGACACTTTGCTTATGGGGTATTTGGTTGCTCATTTTCAGCCTAGTTATTTAGATAAATTGCTCTTGCTTGAATCCCCATGCCATCAAGATGAGGTTGTGCAATTTTATGCAAATTTAGGAGAGTATGAGTCGTATAGGCTGTGCACTAAGGTGAATGGTAAACTGATTAATGTCACTAAGTTTCATATAAATGAGGTCCTAGGCTGCCCTTATGTTGATAACTCATACTTGCGCCCTAACCACCCAGAAGGCCCTTATGAGATTTATAATTTCAACAAGTTTCCTGAAACCGGGCCAAACCAACCCTTAGACCTTGAAGCAATGGGACGTAAGTACTTCAAAACTACTTGTAAGGGGGCGGGTAGTTGTCCAGGTGATTTTAATGTTGAGGAGCTTACGGTTGAGCAGAGGATTGTATTTGACTGGGTTTGTCAGAATGTGTATCCATCGGGGGGTCATAGTTGTGAACCTAGTTGTGGACGTGTTCTGCTCTTCTATTACTTGATGGAAGGGTTGAAAATAAATCCTGGATACTCGATAGTTGAATACATGTTCAAGGTGGGGAGAGGGTCGAGGCAATGGTTTCCATATGCCGGACTTGTCACTGAGCTGATTAAGAAGCAAGGTGGAGGTGTTGTTGATCGTCCTGAGCCTCTAGAGTACTACGATGGTGATTGGTTTGATCATAAGGGTTTTGCACTGGATATAGAAACTCAAAGGTACGTCTTGAAGGCCTTAGCTCCGGGCGCAGCAGGAAGAGTTGCGAGGCGAAGAAAACTAGAAGCCAGAGGTGCGAGTTCATCGGGTACAAGTAAGTGAATATATATTTTCCCTTTATTGTTTAGTTTCGCAGGTGAAAATGCGTTTGTTTTCGAAAGCTAATCATTTGTTTGTTTTGTAGGTGAGGAGGGCCGGTGGATGCGTAAGCTCTCAAAAATGTGGGAATGCTTCACCGGACAAGTCGACAAGGCTAAAGAAGAAGTAGCAATGCTCCGTGCCGAACAAAGGGCTTACATTGATCGGAAGGGACTTGATCTCTAACTTAGCCCGGAATTGAATGAGCCGGATTTTGGTCATCTCCCATCCTCAAGTGAAGAAGATGCGGCCGGGGGACCATCCAGCAGTAGGGCGACTGGAGAGTAGGGCATTGTTTCTAGTTAATAATTTGTTCTTTTCAAGTTAAACATCGAATTTGTTCTAGTTAAACATCGAATTTGTTCTTTTCGTTTGTGAAACTAATCTATTCTAGTACCTTATTCATATGGATGTAAACTTGGTCGATTTAAAGATTTGAGTGCTTCAATCTATTTTCATTTATTTTGTACATGCATTTTGTTTAGATAAAGAGGCAAATATGATGGTGAAAATCTGTTTAAGTATAGTTCCGGGTAGATTTCCGAGTTCTGAAACACTATCTGGATAGTGTTACTTATTTTTCCGAACTCGGAAACCTAGCCGGACGGATAGTTTACTTATCCGGATGGCTATCAGAGAAACCTTCGGGAAAATTGACCAAAAAATGAGAATTTTAATTAAATAGTTCCGGCTAGACTTTCAGACATCGTAAACTTACCCGGATAAGCTTAATTTTCCATCCTGCTAGGTTTCCGAGTTCGTAAACGGGTTTATATATATGGGTGATTGACTTTTTTTCAGATCACAACTCACAAACTTCCCCCACATCCCCCAATTCAGAGTTCGGAAATCCCGTCTCCTACCCGGACGAAACTCTCCATCAGTTCCACCACAACCAATTCCCGATCAACCCATGGCACTGAGAAGCAAGATCGCGGCGAGGAAGCCGAATCCAAACTGGTATGATGCTAACAAGTTTATTAGTCTCGATGCTTATAAGTATTATGGTATTCTTGTTAACAATGCTACAGTACTAGACTCATATGTGTTGGATAGAGATCGGGTTGAGGCAGTAGGTTTAGGCCCTATGGTTGAGAAGTTTGCTATTCAAACTTGTGATGCCTTGTTGTTCGATGTTAGTAATCCCACCTATAAGGATGAGGTGTTGCAATTTTATTCTAATTTTGATGAACCTAGTGATGGTAAGTACACTACCATGGTTAATGGGAAAAGGTTTGAGTTTGATTGTTGGGTGATGAATGAGTTGTTGGGGAATCCTATCAAATCCGATGAGGACCTTTATCCCAAGCTCAAGGATGGGCCACTTGATATCTTCTATGCTAATGCGTGGTCGGGAACGCATATGATTAAACTCCCGTACTTGAATTATCTGAATTTAGGACATCACTATTTTGGTCGGGACCCATATGATGAAAGTTCAGCCGATGGGTGCAAAATGGCGTTCTGCCCCATTGATGATCGCATTATGTACGAGTGGGTGCATAGAAGTTTCATCCCTACAGGAGGAAATGTCGGCGAGCCTAATGTTACCACGGTTATGACATTTTACTATGTCGTGAAGGAGGTTCCTATCAATCCCGGCTTTGCAATATGTAATTGGATGAGAACTGCGTGGGCTAACGAGCGACATAAGAAAAACCTACCCTACGGGAGCCTAATCACTAAGTTGCTCTTGAAATTGGACCATAATTTCCGATTTGAAGATGATCCCACCCCTTGCAAGCCATACGACTACCACTACTTTGAAAACCATAGGCCGAAATGGACTTTGGCCGATGGAAAATGGATTGTGGCGCCTCCACAACAAAAGGCTAAGCGAGCATCAAGAAGTAAGTCATCTTCACCTCCTTATTCACAATTTATGCTACTTTTTATCATAGTTTAATTCAAATATGAATTTTCATTTTTTAGGTAGGGAGGTACCCGATGGAGAGCCTTCACCGCATGTTGCCAACATGAAAGCTATGTACGCTGGCATGAAATCTAAGGTGCTCACATTGATTGGCGTTAGGAAGGACGCTTACGAGGCAAGGATGGAGTTGAGAGCCCTCAAGCGTGCAGAAGGATTTTCCACAAGTGGGGACGCCTCGCAGGGACATGGTGGCGGTGGTCATGACACCGACTATGACATGGAGCCTTGATTTAGTTTAATTTGTTTTGAATTTTTAGTTAAGAATTGATTTGCCTTATCGAATAATATTACATTTTAACTGTATTTCAGTAACGTTAGAATGCTATGGAAATTGATCAATTGTTTGTGCATTTACAATTCTTACAAGTGTTTGCAGTATCAATTTTATATAACTACTGATTAGTGAGTGCGCGCTAGTTTTCGCCTAAAAATAACACTTCCGGTTACTTTTACGAAATCGGAATTCTAGCCGGATAAGTCAAAAACAATTACTAAACCGGATGACAACCAGGGAACTCGTCTGGAAGTTGAATAAAATGCCTTGCCAAAACAAAAAACTTCCGGGTAACTTGTTTCCGAACTCGGAAATCTAGCCGGACAGGCTTGTTCAACATTTTCTTATCCGGATGGTTAGCCGGAAGTAGGCAAACCCTAATTTAACACTATCCGGGTAATGTTTCAGATACCGTAAAACTACCCGGATAGGTTAAAAATTGAGATTCGTCGACTTTCTTTTATTCTATTGGATAGATCAAACAAAGGTGCAACCAAATGTTTACATGAATTACATATTCAAACTAAGTTCGGACTAGTTGTATTATGAATAACTGATAACACAAAAAGATCAACGACTAACGCCTCAACTTAGTATTCTGCTTAACTTTGAAAATCAACTTCCTCTTCCGTTCGTTTCCTTTGCTGTCTATCACTATGCGTTCGGCGTGATCGGATCTTGCGCGATATATTGACATGTTTTCCTCTGTTTCCTCCATATTAATCGCGTCTTTCTTCGTTGGCACAAAAATGTGAGCAGCTCGTTTGTCATACTCCTCGAATAGCTCATCACCACACACCATTTGTTTCACATCAAGAACAATCTCGTAGTGCTGATCAGAAGGATCCTGAACATAGTAAACTTGGTCACCTTCTCCAGCAAGTATGAACGCATCCGACTTTGATCCCACTTTCTTCCTATCAACCAATTGAAACCCTAAAGGATCGGTCTTAGTTCCTGTCTTTTGATCAACCCACTGACACTTGAAAACAACCACCTTCAATGCCACATAGTTTAACTCCCAGATCTGAACAATGGTACCGAAATACCTATCAAATGAGTAGGATCCTTCTGGATTTTTCTTCCGCGACACAGCGATTGATTCGGAAAATGTAGTCACACCGCTATTCTGCGAAACACCTTTAGCATCGCTCTGTTTGGTCCCGTACGAGTAACCCTTCACATCATAGCCGCTGTAGCTGATAACCGTCGTAAGCGGCCGTCTGGATAGCCATTTCACGTCCTCGGGATGGTCACCAATCTCTACCGTGTCCCATAACCACTCACAAAAGGTTCTAATATGTTCATAATGTAGTTGGAAAGGGTTTAGGGTTGGGTATAGACTTCTCAATTCCTCCATATGAATGTCAACGTAAGGGCGAACCGATTCATGGTTTCGCATCACATACAGATGAGCAGCCTGCAAATCGACCGCTGGCGGGTTATGCAGCGTGCCTCTAGTTCCATGCCCGTTGAAACGAAAATCATGCCTCGAGGTGGGTAGTCCAACCATGTCAACCTCATCTAAGTAAGCCGTACAAAATTCAATCGCCTCCTCCGCGACATATCTAGATACAATGCTTGCGTCAGGCCTGTACCTATTTTGCGAAAAGAATTTAAATATCTTCATGTATCTCTCGAAAGGATACATCCACCGGAGGAACACCGGACCACACTCCTTGATCTCCCGCACAAGATGGACAATCAAATGCACCATTATATCAAAGAAAGAAGGGGGGAAATACATCTCCAATTGGCACAATACTTCAACCACCATTGTCTGCAGCTTATCTAGCTTACGATGGCTAACTGTTTTCTGGCAAATTCCCTTAAAAAATAAGCAGAGCTTGCTGATGCACATCCTAACGTGGCTTGGAAGAGAACCACGAATGGCAATTATGTTCAAGTATTGCATCAAAGTGTGACAATCATGTGATTTTAACCCTATCAATTTTTGATCCTTAACATTGACACAGTTACCAATGTTTGAGGAAAAATTAGAGGGTACCTTCAAATCTTTCAGGCACTGCAAATATTTTGTCTTCTCAGCTGACGACATATTGTAGCAAGCTGGAGGCAAGAAAGTGTTCCCATCCTCGATTACAGGAGCCAGTTCCTTTCTAATACCCATTCTGTCCAAGTCTTTACGTGCTTGAAGTCCATCTTTGCTTTTTCCTGGAATATTCAGCAGCGTACCAAGCAAACTATCGCAGACATTCTTCTCAATGTGCATTACATCTAAACAATGTCTGACAGCCAAGTGCTTCCAATATTGTAAGTCAAAGAAAATGGATCGTTTCTTCCAAGGGCCGGGGATGGGCATCTTCCTACGGTTTTTCCCAAAATCATTTTCAATATCCTTGATTTTCTCGAATACCTCCTTGCCACTGATAGGAGGGGGGGCGGTGCATTCTCTTCCTTCCCATTAAACCAGTTCTTAGCCTTACGGAACTCGTGACTGCATGGTAAGAAACGACGATGTCCTTGATAAACAGTTTTTCTCCCGTGTTTTAATTGAGAGAAACTAGTATTCTCCTCACAAACAGGACAAGCTAGATGACCTTTGACTGAATAACCAGCTAGATTACCAAGTGCAGGGAAATCGTTCACAGTACAGAACAACATTCCTTTCAACTTAAACCATTCCTGCCGATATTCATCCCACGTCCAATTCTCTTCGAACCACAGTTTCTGAAGGTCGTCAACTAAAGGTTCTAGGAACACATCAATGTCATTACCAGGCTGCTTTGGCCCTGCTATCATCAACGACAACATAACATATTTCCTCTTCATGGTCAACCACGATGGTAGATTGTAAATAACAACCATCATAGGCCAAGAACTGTGTGTACTACTCAAATCTCCATACGGATTCATAGCATCAGTGGATAAACCCAACCTTACATTCCGAGCTTCCTTCCCAAATTCAGGATACAATTCATCAATTTTCTTCCACTGATCACCATCTGAACAGTGTGCAATCACATCATCATCTTCAACCTTCTCTCTACCTGCATGCCATGTCAAGTTCTTAGCTTCTTCCTTGTTAGCAAACAACCTTTGAAGCCTAGGTATAATGGGGAGATACCACATGACCTTCGCGGAAACATGTTTGTTGGTTTCCTTAACAACATCTCCTCCCACATCCACTTTTTGTTTCACAGCTTTGTATCGTGACTCGCCACAAACGCTACAATTTTCCAATTTCATCTCATCTTCCCCTCTAAACAACATACAATCATTAGGACAAACATGAATTTTCTCAAGTTCCATACCCATTGGACATAGTACCCTCTTGGCAGCATATGCCCTATCAGGCAATAAATTATCAGTGGGAAGCAGCTGTCTAATCAACTCCAGCGCCTCTGTTAATGCCTTATCTGAAAGCCCATGCTTGGCTTTTAAATTCATCAACAATAAGGTCGCGCTTAAAATAGTGTGGATTGACCCCTCATACAAAGGGGTCTTCTTATCATTATACATCGCTTCAAGCGCCTCTGGTTTTCCAAAAAAATGCATGGCAACATCATCTACCAAGTCATCCAATTTATCGTCATAATTACCAACCATTTCGTTTTCTCCTACAACCTCCATTGGTTCATTAACAACAACAGTGCTACGTTCTTCCCCATGCCATACCCACGTGGTATAGGAATTTTGGAAACCCCTAACAATCAAATGTTCACGCAAACCTTCAACTCCTAAATACACATCGTTAGTGCAATCCTTACAAGGGCACCGCATGGCCGACTGATTTTCTACTCTTGCATTATCAGAAGCAACATCAATGAAATATTCAACCAGTCCCATATACTCTGGTGAGGTCCGACGATTCTCCCTAATAATCCTACTACGTTCCATAACACTTGTGTACCTATTTTCATAAATTTAAGCAAATATTAATGAATTCATTCATCTACATCGTGCTACTTGACAACATATCAAATACAATATGGTTTCATAAACACTAATAACTAGGAATCAACACGCAAGTTCATATATTATTCAAGGAAATTAGGGACACACATACATATTCATGCTTGAAATTAACAAACATCCGCCCATCAATACTAAATTTAGTGGGAGATTACCTCATCGCGGCCTAGGATTCAGCGAGCCCAAATATTAGGAGATTCTCTGCGTCCTTTAACCCAAAACAAAGATGGAATAGAGTAGATAGAACAAAAGGATCTGTTTCTCGTTTTATAAGATTCTGTTTTAGCTCATCTGGGGACGTTTCCGATATCGTAAATCCTGCCCGGCCATTTTTTCCTCTATCCGGACAAGTTTACGGTACCGTAAACTTACCCGGAAAACTTTTTGACTTGACTCCACCGACATCAGAACTTTGCCCCGTCGACTTGACCGTCAAAGTCAAGCCGGTCAACGGGGAAAGTTCCGGCCAGCCATTTCCGGTGTCGGAAATGTAGGCTGGTCGGCGGTTAAACGCAACCGCCGACCAAAAATGGCAGTTACACGGCGGTTGCATCACAACCGCCGTGTAATAAGCCATCCGGCTAGACATTCGCGATTTACGAGTTCGTAAATCTAGAAGGACGGCGGTTTCCTTATTTTCCCGCGGAACCGCCGTCCTCCGGCGCCGTTTTCCGGCCTCTTTCTACTAGTGTTTCATTTGTGTATTAGGATTATGATTCCAACCTTTCCTTGCAAATTTATTTATGATATAGTAAATGGTATGCAAATTTATTTATGATATAGTAATGTGATGCAAATTTAATTCAAATAGACATTAAAATTTCAAACGACATCACAGAAAATATAAAACTAATACACACGAATAAAATTAAATTAATTTGTTTCAAGTACCAAGTAAATAAAAAAAAATTAAAATTAGTTGAATAAATTATTATATTAATTAAAATAATTTAGTTCAAGTAGTTTAACCTTATTATCATGTGGGTTTTCACCTTTGGTATATAATTGAGGGTATAACTAACCTAGTTTTTTTTTGGTAACTTTCCACGTTGGGGTTGGGGGGGGGGGGGGGGGGGGGGGGTGGTGGTGTTTGTAGCTTCCCCAAGCTATGATTAATAAAAATTGGTTCACACAATGAATACATAAGGAATACATAATAGAAATAAATAATAAGGTAAAACAGCCAAAAGGCCAAAAAGCCAAAAGAACTCCCAAAATGTTTGATTGTTGGAAAAATTCCCTAAAATTATCATTACCCCTAGTGCTTCTACCCCTTGAAGCACCTTCAATCTGTAATCATTCTCTTAGAGCCAATTTTCAATCTTCCAAACAATTGGAGTAGCAGTATGTATGAGCTGAACCAGTAGCCTACATGATTTTTGGCTTAAGCAGAGAGATGTGTAGTTAGCTGTTGTGAGAGTTTAGCATGTAAAGGCTCATCAAATCTATCAATTCTGATACTCCCATCATCATTATTGAACCCCTATCATTTCTAATGATTATAGATACTCACATGATTCATGAATTTAGGACGTGGAGCATCACAGTTAAATTTGAATCATTTATCTGGTAGCTGCCATTTAGCCATTCTCATGGTTCTAGGGGTGGGGTTTCTAACCATTTAGAGATATCCTTTATTGATAAGTGATATGCAATCTGGACTTATTATCTGGGTATGGATAGAGAAAATAGAGGAAGTAAGCTTATGCATCTGTAATTTTAAACCCGCCACATTAATTTTTTCCCCATCATGTATATAATCACATCTTGCTTTCCAGAGTAGCCAAATTAAAATATTAGGGAAGACATGACAGACAATCAGACATTGTTTTTTGCTTGAGAAATGTGAAACAGTCCAGAACCAAGACAAAATATCAAAAATATGAGGAAAACTTTTATGTCTAATTCCTTCCATAAAATGATGGCATATCTACATTTGAGGAAAGAATGTGTGAGGGAGTCCTGAGAGTCACAGAATGGGTATTTTGAAATAACACATATATTCCATCTTCTCAGTATTTCATCACACGGTATGAAATAATTGATGAGTTTCCAAGCAAATATAGAGATCTTAGGAGGAAGTATAGGATTCCATACCTTCTTCATTGATTGATATTCAGAGCCATGGCTGCTTATTAATTTATAAGCTGACACTATTGTAAATTTACCTGATTGGCTTGGTTTCCAAATAAGAGTGTCATTTTTGTCTGACAGTCTAATTGTCTGATTTATTGTGTTTAAGGTCATGCTATCGAAACCCTGAGCCAACAGTTGTGTGTAAAATGAGCTGTTCTTTTCAAATTTACAAACTGTCAGTTCAGGGTAGGGATAGTTATGAACTAGATTTATCTGACAGGAAACCCTTCCCAGTCCAATTGTTGTCCTAGAAATTGGTGAGGCCCTTTCCAAACTGAATCTGTGTATGATTTTCAGCCAACTGTGTGATCCTTTTCACTCTTTTTCATGCATTTGATGTTCTGGCTGTTGCAGAGAGAGACCAAGTAAATCTGGCTCATAGAATAGCTCCTACCTGTAATTTCCAATATAGTTTTAAGTGAGAAACAATCAAATACTTAGTGGAAACATCTCAATCCTAGTCCGTTTTTTTGTTTTTGGCTGACACAGTTTATCCCATGATTTCCAGTGTCTACCGTTTCCCCACTCATTTTTTCCCCACGGAAAATTAGCACATATAGATTCCAGCTGCCTAATGGTGTGTTTTATTGGAGACATAACACACCATACATGCTGTGAAATTAAAGCTAAAACATGTTTGACCAGTATGAGTCTTCCAGCCATATTCAGCCACCTTGTTGTCCTTTTTTGAATCCTATGATTGAATCTTTCAATTAATGGCTGAAAATATGCATATAGGTTTCTTCCCTTAAATATGGAGACTTCTAAACACTGAAAGGGAAAGAAACCTTGACTCATTGCTGTGGTGTCTCTAATAATTGATTACCTTACAGAGTTTGTTCTATGACCCACATAAAAAACACTTTTGGAATAATTTACCACCTGGCATGAGGCTCTTTGATAATGACTCAAGAACAACATGAAGTTGGTTGATGATATTTTTGTTGCTCTAATGAAAATAACAGTGTCATCAGCATAAGATAGTGTGAAATTTGAATAGCGGTAGATGGAACACTGAATCTGTCAATATAACTAAGTTGAAACATGTTCTTAAGTCCCCTATTTAATAATTCTGTGATAAAACTAAATAAGATTGGAGATAAAGGGTCTCCCTATTTGAGTCCTTTTAATGCTCTGAAAAAACCATAGGGGCAGCCATTCACTAAAACTGAAAGCCGAGCAGACGCAATGTTAGACATGATTAGTTAAACTATGTGACCATGAAAACCATACTGCAACAAAAGAGAGTTCAACATTGGCCAAGAAACTCTGTCAAAAGCCTTAGACAAATCCAGTTTAAGTATTGCATTTAAACTTTGTCATGGTTTATCCAAAAACCTGACCATTTCCCGCATAATCAAAATGTTGTCAGATATTTCCCTCTTCTATAATGCAGATTGCTCCTCAGAAATGCACTTGCCAATCAATGGTTTAAATCTGTCGGACAAAAGTTTTGAAAAATGTTGTTTGAAAAATTAGATAGACTGATTGGCCTGTACTATGAAAAATTGTGGGAGTCTAAACTTTAGTAATCTATGTATTAAAGTGCTAGAAATATGTTTTGGCACTGGAACTCCACACCGGAATTCCTGGACTGCTTATAAGAGATCTGAAAATATAAGTTCCCAAGCAGTCCTACAGAATTTCCCACTGAATCCATCTGGCCCTGGTGCACTGTGTTCACCTAGTGCAAAAACCCCTTGTTTTATTTCCTGTAAGTCCACATGTTTCAGAATTTCTATACTTTCCTCCTCATAAATCATGTTAGGTAAATATTTATGAAATGCATCAAATAAACACCAGGTGGATCTACATTTTTATTGATGGATGTCTGGAACCCGCACTTGATCACGAACTGGACTCACGAATTGATCTGCAAGACAAGGCCCCGGGTGTCCCGGGGGTAGACACTCCGACGCTCAACTTAGTATGTGCGTAAGGCGTATGGTATGTAAGATCATAGATAGAGAAGGTCTACCAAACCTTTGGTATTTATATGGCTACAATCCATAGATCACCAAGATATATAATTATGGTATGAATACAACTCTTATGGAGATAATAGTTGTATTAGTATATGAGAAGTGTATTTTGGTCATGGTTAGATTACCATGTTTAGAGGAAGTGTATTCCTTGTAGAACATTAATAATATACGCATTCCTTATAAGGATTTGGATTGATGGACCCGTAGATCCATCCTCCACGTATCTCGAGCCCATGACCCTTCTCGGGCCATGGTCCAAGACTGAATGAGGTCTGAAATACGAACCATGGACTTATCAGTAGCCCCAAGGTAGATCTTCAAAATTTCGAGGGCTCCATCTCGAAGGATGGTTGAGAGGCTTGCTTCTCGAGGGAAGACCAATAACTCGAGGGAGAGTAACTCGGGGTATTGAGCTCGGACTGATTTCTTGGGCTGAATATCTATCTTCAATTTTTTTCGTATTCCATCAAGACACGTGGATGGTTTAATTCAAATCCACTCTTTTAATCTGATGTAGCTGACACGTGGTGTGAGGACCATTAGAAAGGTACAAGTTACATTAGAATAATTTTAAGCGGTTGCGAGTAATTTTATGGTGGAGTTATTAAATAAATATATCGATTGATTAGTAAGATGACGTTCATATGAAGGTAGGATTGGTTTGGAGCTAATATAATCGAGTCAGAAGATAATTCTGAACTAAATTGTAAATTGATTAAAAAAAACTAACAATAAATAAAATAAAAGGGATGATGATAAGTTAAATTTTGATAATACATGAGAAACTTACACATTTAGTTTAAAGAAAGTAAAGGGAGAGTGAGTGGGTAAGTTGTAGAAATAAAATAATAAAAAGAGGGAAACATATGAAAACATATTCTGGGATGATAGGATTCAAGGATATAACTAGAATTGATGAAGAAAGGGCTGGACAAATAGAAGAAAGCTTGGGAAGAAATGAAACAGAGGGTAAATATTGTAGGAACTCTCAGAGTTTCAAGAGGTATGTTCAAATTTTCAGGTTCTTATGTACAGTTAGAAAACCTATTATCGCCTTAGCCTTCGAATAAGTCATTCTTGCTTCAGATTCTGTAGTTACCCATCAATAAACATTAATACATAGGTTAGTTTGGGGTATATGAACAACAATCATCCATGCAATAGCATATCTAGAGTAGGAGAACCCAATATAGAGGCATGGTATTTTGTTTTTAGCCATGAAGCTGTTTGATGAAATTACTAAGAGAGTATTTATCTCTTTTTCAGAAGATTACATATCAAAAGATCAGTTTGAAAACGAAATTTTTGAACTAATTTTATTCTCTTTCTTTCCAGGATCATGAAAATGATTGTGTAAGCAAACCGTTTTCGGTTCAGAAAATTAAAAACAACTGATTTGGTTTTCTGATCTCTTAAACAAAATTCTCTAGTTTTCTGCAACTAATACATGCATCATGAAATGTAGCTAGGATTGTATGCACAATTAGCATTATGTAGCATAAAGATGGTAAGCAAGAAAAAAACACATGTAAAGAGTCGAATAAGCTGAATTGTAGAGATATTGATCAAAGGAAATGATATAAGCAATTAAGCGAGGTTGTTCTTATCGAATCTGCTTAGTATCACTATTTAATTAGGTAAGGTGCATAGGTTGATAATTCCCAGTGTTAATCAGTAAGTATATCATTAGAATAAATAAGTATAAAATAAGAAGCACTACTAAGAGCAAAGTCTGGTAAAGTTTATTCTGACAAACAATTAGACTTATCATTAATCTAGCTCATTCTGTTAGGAATCTAGCTTTCTTTTATCATTTTAAATTTCAAATCCTAGAAGAATAGTTAAGTTACCAGTAGATATATTTATGTTGCAGATTTCAGCGAGCAGAACCTTACAAGGCCTACGGACCTTACAAGGCCTACAGACTGAAGTGAGTATTCTCACATTTCTAAAAACATATGAACATTTCGAAAAATGCCATACTTAAATGTGTTATAACTACTCTTTACCTCCAAAAAATTTAAATGTAAGTATGTACATAATATATGAATTGGAATATTCTGTATAATAGATGATTAAAACAACCTTTAAACTCAGAGTATGCTTCTGTTCTGTATGTTTCTATCTGTGTTCTGAAGTTATACTGGAAAGGGTTATGACCAGTTAAATACAAGTGTGTTTCTAATTTGCTTACTGAAATTTATTTGCTATTTGTGAATCTTGGATGTGTTTGAATTATTATTTGAACTTGACTACCATGAGCAAAATACTACTCGCTTGCACACGGGGTATGGAGTTGGGTGCTTGGGAGAGTATTTTGTAACCATGCCTCGTATGGCTAAGTCAGCTGCGGCTAATAGTCATACGAGATGGAACAAGCAATATACTACTCGTTTGCACGGCAGGAGGATGGTTTAGTGGGAGTATATTATGTCTTGGACTTGTATGGAGCTGGTCAGTTGCGGCTAGTAGTCCATATGAGGTTTATGTTATAAAAAGGGACCTGAGTGCTACGTACGTACGGGAAGCCACCTCTAGAATCCTAACTTGACATGATGTGTGTGCTTGGGTGATTTGGTTGCTCGATATATTTTTGAGTGATGTACTAATTATCTCAAGATGTGCTAATTATCTCATTGTTTCTGGAATATAATGTGTTAATTATCTTAGTGTTTCTGAAATATAAGGTGCTAATTATCTCAGTGTTTCAGAACTATAATGTGGTAATAACTAATATATTTTTCTCTGTTTGAAATCCAAATTCTAGATACATATTTTTGTTATAAAATGGTATCTGGGAACTTATTTAATCTGACGGGTCTACATGGGTGATGGTACATTAAAAGAAACGACATAAGATAGAAATAGATAAATAAAACGATGATTTTGTCATATATTATTATGAAGTACTGTAGGATTCAAGTGAATAGGTTACTGTTATTCTTTATTGCTATTATTTTTATCAAGTGATTGGTTTTGTTGGGGAAAATATGAAGTAAATAAAATGATAATACTTGTCATATGTGTACTATGAACTACTGTTTGATTAATATGTATAGACATGAATAGGTTACTGATATTTTTTTAATTGAGTTCTTGATTTGTTAGGGAAAATATGTCTTATGGTGATTAATTCTTGATGTGTGGTTAAACTAAGTAAGTCAAAAGGGTTATGTTCATGTTTTGTTGATCGGAACATTATGATGACATATAATGATTTGAAACTGGAAACATAGAAGGAAGAAATCTTGGTTTAATGTGTTTGCTTGTCAGTTTTTGTTATTTATGGTGAAACCTGGTAATAAAAGTTGCCGGGAATTAAAGATATGACAACTCATTTTAGAATTAATTATTCAGAGAAAATTTACTTAAGTTCTTGGTTTTGTTGGTATTAATGGGCATATGTGTGTTCTGTGTTTCTTTTCAGAGAACATCACTGGGCGTAAAAGCTCATTATATGTTTATGTGGCATGGCAGATCTGTGTTGAAGACGTTCTGGTTAGGAATGCTTGCTGAACCCTCTGTATATTACCATCTAAATGCTTGTTGAACCTATTGTATGAAACTCAAGTGCTACTAGCTTAGCCATGGCGTGTGTGCCTATTTAAAACAAGTATTTTGATTCGTGTAATATTGTCAACCACTACAAAAGACTCATGTATTTCTGTTTAACTATGAGCAAGTGTGATTTCATTTGTCTTGTAAATAAGATCCATAGTTATTACTATTGCAATGAAGCATCTCTTGTACTCTGGAACTACAACTATATCCGTGGTTGTGTTTTGGGACGTCACACGTGGCATCTACTCATTATATCTTTTGGTGGTGAGAAAGACCAACCTTCCAATTGCCTGCATCGTTTCACGAGTCAAGGTAATTACTCGCTTAAAATCGTGTTAATTGCTGGTTATATAACCAAGTAACTCTTCCCTTGTGTTCACCATCAATTTTTATCCAAGTATTGTTCTTCAGTCTCAGAAAAACTCTTCTTATTCTCAAAAGTTCTTGTTCGTCTTCATATTCTTCCCCCATTCTCTATATTGTCATGTCGGCTTTAGACTCCGGTGTTTCGCTTGCAATATAGAGAATGCTGCACCGTCCGTTGATGAAAAGAAGGTAATTGATGTTGAAGAAGGAGCCCATGCCGCCGATGATCTAGGGACTCTGTTCTTGGAAGCAGATTCAGGGGAGTTGATGAAAGTGATCATCGCCACTCCACTGCAAGTTGTGATGACGGTGGTTGATGAAGGTGCGTCTGGGTCGGGTTTGGACTCGAATGTGGAGCCCCAAGTTGATAAACGGGCTCCAGTTGCTGGTGATGCACGCGGCGTCACTAAGGTGGTCGATGAAAAGACACTGCAGTATCTGAGGTCATGCAGGCTATCGTACCCCGTCGAGGCCGATTTGAGGCTCGAGAAGAGAATTTCCCGGTCCAGAATATGGTAAGCCCCACTCGAGGGGTAATATATGGGAGGTTTTTACAGCAGGGAATAAGTTTCCCATTTCCCATTTACAGCAGGGAATAAGTTTTTGCAACACCATCAGCTGCATCCATGCCAAATCCACTCCAACGTGGTGGTGTCCATTATGGCGTTGGTCTCTTGGTGTGCTCGGAGGGGATATGAGCCGAGTCTGGATTTATTTAGGAGCTTGTACAAGCTATTCTCTTTCGAGAAGTACGAGTACATCACACTCACTCCGTGGGGGGCCAAACCTTTTGTGTTTCCTGATAACAACGGTGCATGGGATGTTGAGCGCCTGACTTTTGATCGGAGTAAGTACGAGGTCCCCGATTGAAATCCCAAGCCGAAGAATGCCATAACTCTGGATAGGGTCTTAAAGATTCCTGCCCACTTAGAGGGCATCGTTAAGGAGATCCTGGGCGAGAAGATCGCCCTCCGGAAAGGGGATATTTGTGCGAGGAGCTCACCGCTCCATGTGGCAATGGCCATCCATCACCTACTCGTACTTGCAGAAGGTCTGTCGGTCAAAGTCTACCTCCAGCTTCTTGAAGTCAGGGCGGGTTTGGACCCTCCCTGATAAAATCCAGGCGGATGGAGAGAATGATAAGGCTAAGAAGCGGGGCATACGGAAGACTGCTAGGAGTCAGGGTGAATCCTCTTCAAGCAAGTCTTCCTCAGATACATTCTTGAATGTCAATATTTTAATAATGCTGAATCTTTCATAGAAGCTAATGAATTTCGTCATATAAGTAGGGTCTCCTCCGAGGAAGAAGTCCAGGAAAGGGAAAGCCATCCTTGAGGTTGTGGAGGATGCGGAGGAATCCAAGGAGGAGGAGTCCGAGGAGGAGAAGTCTGAGGCTGGAAGATCATCGGGCAATGACTTCGAGTTCGAGCAGGTGACCCCTGATGATGCTCCCTTGAAGGAGCTGGGGTGCTATCTGGGTCGTTTTGGAGAGGAGAAGGCGTCGCCATTTCAGAGGTTATTTAGGAAGTACCCTTTCCCTTCTAAGGTAATACTCTTCAACTTCTCGGAGTGTAATTTCTCGATGTTTCAAGTGTCAATCTCTTATACAAAGTGCCTCTGCTGCTGCTCTCAGGTCTGTCCAAGTTAGGTGATCGTGCTACAGCCAAGATAAAGCGCCTGTATCACTCTTTTTGTGAGTTGCATGCTAGGTGCCAGACTCTTCAGGCTATGGCCGAAGAGAAGGATGGTCGGATCCAGTCCTTGGAGGCTATGGCCGAGGAGAAGGACAGTCGGATCAAAGCCTTGGAGGCTCAGCTAGCGGCACCTCCTATGCCTGTTTCTGCCCCTGTGGAGGTGACTCGGCTAGAGGACAGGGTGAAGCAGATTGAGAGCGGGGTCAGGATTCTGACGGAAGAGAGGGATTTCCAAAGACCGAGCTGGAGGTTTTTAGGGACACAGTTGATGAGTTGACTCGGAAGCGGTCTTCAGGGTGTGATTCCAATGAACAATAACGACTTTTTAAGCTTTGGGGCGCATTTATCGCTTGCGGCCCCGAGTTGAAGAGTCACCAGGAAAAGTATGGAAAATTATTCCATAACTCCGAGCTGCATAAGATCCTGAAAGCCGTCTTGTGGCTATGTCGGTCCAAGGAATAAAGGGGGTTAATGACTACCTTCTTTTCTCACCCCGATGCAGCTGATATGCTGGCAGCCTTGACCGCTAGTCGCTGGATTCTTGGGATCAAGCTATTGGATGCATTGGGTCCCTCCGAGGAGGTGATGACATCAGGGGATTTTTTGAGGCTAATTGAAGACAAATGTCCGGACTTGTCTTTCCTTGGCGACGTGCTTTCCAGTCCTTCCTCAAGCAAGGCATACTAGCCATACTTGATGGCATCTCCTCATCAGCTTTCTGATCTTTCTCGGACGCGGATAGTGGCTGGAAATCCTGCCTCTGGTTCTCATGGTTTACTGGGAAGGAGCCCTGCCTTTATACAACTGTAATAGTTGATGGAGTTGGGGTTCAATCCTGGACTCCGGGCTTATTTCCTTGTGTCAAAGAGGTCGAAGGGAGTACGCTTCATTGTGATCTAATACCCTTGTCGAAGCCGAGATACTCTGGGATAAGGTCTTCACAGTTATCCATGATGAAGACTTTGCGGACATACAACTTAATGTTGTTCGGCTTCTTTCTCGGGCTTGATTTTCCATAGCAATTAGCGCCAAGTTTATGAGGTCTTGCCTCTGATGAGGCCTTTTATGTCAAAGCGTGCAGAAAAGTTTACAATAGCCCATCTCTCGATCTTGCAAGGGTCACACTTGGTGACGTCCTTGATAGCCTGTCGCGTATATTTAGAAGTATCATATTCTGATGTAGTGACACCTTTTATATGACCTTTATGTCGAATTCGAGGTTTTCCTCTACATATCCACTTGGGATTTGTTTAAAAGTATCATATTCTGATGTAATTACCCCTTTTATATGAATTTCAAATTCTGTCAGAGGTTTTTCCTCTTTGTATTTCGAGATGATTGGTAATCAAGCGCATCTGCCTGTTTTATTAGCCCGTAGACTTCAATCAAATAATCTTTTCAAGTATTAATCTCGAGTTCATCCCCTTTATTTTACTCAAAATGATTGGTCTTTGAATTCTTCATTCAAACAACTTATTTTGAATAAGCATGCCAATCATATGCTTATTGAAGCATACTGTTTTGAGTGGCTATCAGAGGTATAGTTATGATAACATTCCCCTTATTAGAAAAGGAATTTATGATTGCCAAAATAAAGATAGATGTTGTTGTAAATAAAATAAGTTCAATTTAAGCTTGTGGCTATAAGAACAAAATAAATGGAGTATTAGTTCGAGTTTTGTACCCGTTTATGCTGGAGCGTTATTGTCTAGGACCCTCGTGAGGTTCTTTCTCGAGCTTTACCTTCCGTGATACTTTCGTAAGTTAATCACGTTCCATCTTCGTGGTATGGGTTCGCCCTTCATGGTTCCAAGAGGTAGCTTCCTCCTAGATGGGATTCTAGGACTCGATACGGACCTTCCCAGTTCGGGGCTAGCTTCCTTTCCACTTCCTTCTTTCTTTTTTCATTAAGCCTCATGACGAGGTCTCCTTTAGCAAATGTAGCTAAGCGAACCCTTCTGTCGTGGTAGCGCTTAACTCTTTCTTTTATCCTGGCCTCGTGGATGGTGGCATTGGCTCTTTTTTCCTAGAGGAGGTCAAGGTCGAGACAATGGTTTTCTTCATTGGCAGTGCCATTTTCATATTCTGGTTGATAGGTTCGAGCAGGGGGGATTCCAATTTCCATGGGGATGACCACCCCGAACCCATAGACTAGACTATAAGGAGTTTCTCCGGTTGCCGTAGCTGGTGTCATTCTATGGGCCCAGATTACATTCGGAAGTTCTCGGATCCAGTTTCCTTTAGCTCCTTCTAGGCGCTTTTTGATGCCGTTTAGCAGGGTTCGATTTGTAACTTCTACCTGACCGTTGGCTTCTGGATGGTACACCGAGGTGAGCTTTTGATGTATGCCGTAGTCCTCACACCATTTCTTGAAGGGGTTGTTAGCAAATTGTGATCCATTATCGGTCACTATTTATCTTGGGATGCCATAGCGACAAACAATATTTTTCCAACAGAAATTGATGACTGTTTTGCCGGTTATGTTTGTCAAGGCCTCCGCTTCCACCCACTTCGAGAAATAGTCAATGGCCACAATAAGGTACTTGAGGTTTTCGGGGGCTATGGGGAAGGGTCCGACGAGGTCGATGCCTCATCGGACAAACGGCCAGGATTTTTGAATTAGGATAATGTTTTCTTGGGGTACATAAATCATCTTGGCAAATATTTGACACTGGTAGCAGGGATTAATATACTTCTTGGAATCTTCCAGCACTGTAGGCTAGTAATAACCCATTTGTAGGAGTTTGTGGGTAACGGTACATGGACCTTGATAACACCACAAACGCATTCGGTGCTTCTTGCACCAAGTGCTCTGCATCGGAGGGGCCGACACATTTGAGTAAGGACTGAAGGTATACTTTCTTATATAAGCTGCCTTCGTGTATGACGTATTTGGGGGCCTTGACTCGGACCTTGCGCGCCAAATCTTTTTCCTCCAGAAGGGTTCCCGTTTGTAGGTATTCGATGTAGGGGCTCATCCAGGTGTCCGAGGTGCCTATATTCATGATGCTGCTTTCTTCATAACTCCTCTTTGCCCATGTTTACATCAGCAGCTCCTGAGAGGAACGTATGTTGAGGTCCGAGGAAGCAAGATTGCTTAGTGCGTCAGCTTTATGGTTGCCTTCTCGAGGAATGTGGTTCAGTTCATAATGTCGGAACTGACTTAGGAGAGGTTTAACTATCTCGAGGTACTTCTGAAAGCTGTACTCTCGGGTTTCATATTCACCTTTGACCTGTGCACCACAATCTGAGAGTCACTGAAGACCTCGAGGTTCTTGACCTCGAGGTCTTTTGCCAGTTTCAGCCCTATTATGAGGGCTTCATATTAGGCTTCGTTGTTGGTGGCTCGGAAATCGAAATGGAGAACATAGGGATGGTCCTTTCCCTCGGGGCTAGTGAGTGGACTCCAGCACCACTTCCCGCGGAGTTGGATGATCTGTCCACGTATAGGCGCCATCTTCAGGTATCCGGGATTGGCTCTTGCTGGTTGATCTTCACTGGTTCGACTGACTCCATTATGAAATCAGATAAAGCTTGGCCTTTGATGGCCGTCCGAGGCTTGTATTGTATATCATACTCCCCCAACTCGATCGTCCACTTCATCATCTGTCCTGAAGCGTCGGGTTTCTGAAGGATCTCTCTGATCAGATAATTGGTTAGAAGCACTATTGTATGTGCCTGAAAGTACGGTCGCAACCGTCGAGAGGCATGTACGAAGGCCAATATCAGACGTTCGAGAGGGGTATATCTGGTCTCGGGCCCTTGCAGGGCTCTGCTGACGTAGTATATGGGGTGCTGCGATCCTTCCTTTTCTTTGACCAATACAGCACTGATGGCCAGTTGGGAGACTGATATGTATAAGTAAAGAGTTTCTCCCCTGTCTGGTTTTGAAAGTGTTGCATGTGTCGGAGATGATCTTTGAGTGCTTGAAAGGCCTCTCCACATTCGTGTGACCACTTGAACTGGTTGGCCTTCTTAAGGATATTGAAGAAAGGCAGGTGTTTTTCAGCTCTTTTGGAGAGGAATCGACTAAGTGACACAAGGGATCCGGTCAGTTTCTGCACGTCCTTGACGGTCTTCAGGGGTTGCATATTTTGCAGGGCTTCTATCTTCTCGGGATTAACCTCGATTCCCCGATTGGATACCATGTATCCTAAGAATTTGCCTGCCCCAACATCAATGGTACATTTAGCGGGGTTCAACTTTATATTGGATGCCCGTAAGGTATCAAAGGTTTCCTTTAGGTCTTCGAAGAAAACGTCGTAGTTGCGGCTCTTCACCACCATGTCATCGACATATATCTCCAAGTTGCGTGAGATTTGAATAATTTGTCCACCAATCGTTGGTAAGTGGCTCGAGCATTCTTTAATCCAAAGGGCATCATCTTGTAACAGAAGGTCCCTCTATCAGTTATGAAGGAGGTCTTTTCTTTGTCCTTTTCAACCATAGGGATTTGGTGATATCCCTTGAAGGCGTCGAAGAAAGCTAGCACCTAATATCCAGCAATTGCCTCGACCAGGCGGTCAGCTACTTTTGGGACAACAATCATTGAGGTTGGTGAAGTCGATGCACATTCTCCACTTTCCGTCTGGTTTTTGACCATTACTGGGTTAGCTATCGACTCGGGGTACTGTACTTACTTGACTATATGGGCTTTGAGCAATTTGTCTACTTCTTCTGTGATGGCTTCCACTCGATCCAGTGCAAAGATGCGTCGCTTCTTCTTTATAGGCTTTTGAGCTGGATCGATATTTAGATGATGTTCCGGTAAGCGAGTGGATACTCCTACCAAATCATTGGTATCCCAAGAGAAGACATCTATATATTGATTAAGGATATATCGAAGCTTGTTCTTTATTTCGGGAGGTAGGAGAGTTCCAACTACGACGGTTTCTGATTCCCCGAGTGGCATTGGTTCGGACTCGGAGTACTTGGCTGGTTTAGGATCCTCCTTTTTAGGTTCTCTGATAGCTTGAATGGTAGAAACTCGAGCTAACTGATGGTCACCTCGTATGGTGGCTATCCCTTGATCTGTGTGAAATTTCATGGCCAGATGGTAGGGGGCCAAATGGCTTTTGCTCGGTACATCCATGGCCGACCGATTATGATGTTATACGGCACTATGGAGTCAATTATTGCAAAAGTACAACGGAGGGTAATACTCCGAGGACCATAACCACGAACTCTACCGGGGTGTTCATCCCTTTTGGTCGCCTCACAAAGGATGTCCCTTTCTTGTGTGGGAACAAATTCTCCCAAATCAATTTTCACTTTCACATCATCCTATCATTTAAAAACAAAAAAAGACATGAAATACTAACAAAAATATATAGGAATAAGCATTGTAATTATATTAGCACAAAATATTTAAAGCAATGACTTACAATATATTTTATTAACTTCTTGTTTCCTTCGTGTGTGTAGTTGCCTTTGCTATCTTGTCGTCCAACCAAGAAGCTTGTAAGTCTATCGAACTCCTTAGGATGAACCACCTTGGTGTTCTCCCGTGCTTCCTCTTCCGTTATCCCACTATCTATTTTCTCTTGCACCCCATCTTCATGCAATATTTTTTGGAATTCTTCATTAGTGTGATAGGATATCCCGCCCTACTCATTGTATAAGGTGTCGTATTAGGCTTGGCATTCTCACTATTGGTGAGCCTTATACCCTAAAACATAAAAAAAGTTATGTGCATGAAGGAGTAATACTAGAATCATTGAAAGTAATCTTACTAGTCGGTCATTCTCCAAAGTACATGCTTTGAATATTGCCCAACTTTCTTGTTGAATGTCGGTGCAAGGCAACCACAGCTCCTCATCTTTTAAATCTCCATAAACACTTAAACGAAACATAGTTGTGTCAAAATGTTTCTCCATATTTGGGGCAACAATATTGAACGGCTTGCAAATCGACAGCTGCCGGATTATGCAACATTCCTTTAGTTCTATGCCCGTTGAAACGTAAATCATGCCTCGAGGTGGGGAGTCTAACCGTGGCAACCTCATCTAAGTAAGTTGTACAAAATTCAATCGCCTCCTCCACGACATATCTTGAAATAATGATTGCATCAGGCCTGTACCTATTCTGTGAAAAGAATTTGAATATCTTCATATATCTCTCGAAAGGATACATCCACCGAAGGAATACCGGGCCACACTCCTTAATCTCCCGAACAAGATGGACAATCAAATGCACCATTATATCAAAGAAAAAAGGGGGGAAATACATCTCAAATTGGCACAATACTTCAACTACCATTGTCTGCAGCTTTTTCTAGCTTACGACGGCTAACTGTTTTATGGCATATCCCCTTAAAAAATAAACAGAGTCTGCTGATGCACATCCTAACATGGGTTGGAAGAGAACCACGAATGGCAATTATGTTCAAGTCTTGCATCAAAGTATGAAAATCATGTGATTTTAACCCAAACAATATTTTCTCCTAAACATTGACACAGTTACCAATGTTTGAGGAAAAATTAGAGGGTACCTTCAAATCTTTCAAGCACTGCAAATATTTTGTCTTTTCAGCTGACGACATGTTGTAGCAAGCTAGAGGTAAGAA
The DNA here is from genome assembly GCA_948330725.1 of Sherardia arvensis. Classification (NCBI taxonomy): domain Eukaryota; kingdom Viridiplantae; phylum Streptophyta; class Magnoliopsida; order Gentianales; family Rubiaceae; genus Sherardia; species Sherardia arvensis. Next base: position 20,112,708 of record OX415237.1, on the reverse strand, counting down.
AGTGTTTGTAAGTATTCTTTAATACTAATTGCCGGGATCATGATATATATAATGCGAAAAGTAAACATACCGGATTGATGAAACGTGTACTTTCACTAATCGATGCTTTGCTTGGTTACGTCGATCTTTTAGTCGCACAAAGGTCTGACCTCTGATGGTATCCACACGAACTTGACTATTGGGAAAGTCAGTTTAAAGTGCCAGCTCCATTCACCTTAACCATATAACTAGAACTGATTTCTGTGTATCTCAAGGTATAGGTGAACCTGACTTTGATAGGATATTTATAGGATGAGATAGGAGTGGAGGTTTCAATTCTGCATTCATTATATGAATACATAACCTATGAAACGTTTCCTCCACTCTCTCCTTATAATGTACCAACACTAATATCTAAATTAATGCCAACATCATTCTCTTGTTTATCACATAACCAAGAATAGCCTTTTTATCCCAATAACTTGTTCTATTGTGTGTGACCCTTCAGGTTCCTAAAAACTTAGTAATAAATATTTAATTAGAAATTACATTGGATTTAGTCCATAATCCAACAAACTCCCACTTGGACTAAAGACAATATTTAGTCGTGGTATTTCTAATATTGATCAAATTAACAACTTAATTTATCATCATATTTATAGATCAAGATTGGCCTCTAGCCAGGCATCATGACCACCCAAGTATTTAGAAATAAGTCAAATGATCGACTTCACCTATCCATGAATCAGATTCCATGTAATAATATCCTTTCACCATACTATATCCTTTATCAGTACAAGAGTAAGGTATTGTGCCAACTCTTTAAAGTACCGATGATTTCTTGCTCCAGAATTCAACTCCCTCTAAATAAAATTAGAACTCTTCTAACTTTATTAGACCGTTTGCAAACATTTTGAGTTGATATTCCAACAAGTGGCAATCTCTAGGATATACTCTCCCACTGGAGTGGTGAATCCTATATCAATCATAAAATATCAATCTATGTTTCTTGTTATACCCAGTCCAACCATACGCAGAGTCAGTTACGACAAAAGATGAGAAGGACCAAAGCACAACTATCCACACAAATTATACTCTTTATGATTTCAAGTCAAATGATTACTTTACACTACTGTCATACAAAGAATTTCCTTTAGCACAAAAAAGTTTTTAACCTTATGGAAATCTTTAAATGGTCATTCCAATGAGATATTCTCCAATAGCTCACTCATGTATCATCATACATGCTAGTCTGTCCGTAATAACAATGCCCCTTATTATTGTTAATACTATGACTAGGGAATTTTAAGAATAACAATCATATTATTCTAAGGACTTTATCATTTTAATAGTAGCCAAGTACATATAATCAAAAACGATAAAATTGTCATATGATATGTGCATATAGGATAATTTATAAATGTCATATTCCATGATTCAAGTAATCTCATGAATCAAAAACACATTTCTCGTACCTCTCAAACAATACGTGTCACTAGTATTTTAATTCACCCTCTTGTACTTCTCAAGTACTTAAAATTTCATCATAATGAAATAGTGTTTCATACTTCTCAACACTTGAGAATCATCGAATGAATTAGTGATTCACATGTCTCAACACTTGAGAACCATAGAATGAATTTGTGTTTCACACTTCTTTCTCAACATTTGAGAATCATCAAATGAATTAGTGTCTCACAATTCTCAACACTTGAGAATCATCGAAAATGTATTAGTGTTATTTATAACACAAAACACTCGATATGTTTCATTTTAAAATGTGCATGACTAATCAGCGGAAGCATCAAATACCGTTATGCACATCATTACATTGATATGAACCTTAAACACTAGAAACACTCCGGATTTACCATTTCATCGAGAAATTACTATTTACATCCTTAACGTACATAAGGGTAGGTAAAAACATTTCTCATATGCATTAATTAAATAGAAAATACCATGTTACTCCCACTTGACTCATGTATACTCATAACTTATCATATAAGTAAATCTTGTATACTTAAATTGCTTATCATATAAGTTCCATAAATCAAATTTTGATTCTATGTTAGTGGTTTTAGAACTTCTCTAAGTTCTATGTACTTATCATATAAGTTCCATTCAAACATATTTTTGACTACTAGTTTGTGGTTTAATAACTTCTGTAAGTTATCTTTCTCCCACTAAATATTTTAAAATAAACAATTTATTCAAAAATATTTCATAAAAAACTAGATCTTGTTCTCTGAACAACCTCAAAATCACATGATTGAAAATATGAGTGACATAACATTAATACATATATAAAATGGTTAGAAAAATCACACGACTAAGGTTAAATGAACAATATAGTTCAATCAGATAATCTCGTACTTCAAATTTTATATTTCTAAATTCAAAAGAATTCAGAAAAGTATTTCAATAAATACTTATGACCATTTTGAAGTAAAGGAAAAAAGAAAATCGTCCTATTTTTACATAAGTCTGCATCCATCAACATGCATTAGACTTTAGTACTTAGTAGACTACTTTACCCTCCTACTTGAAGGTTGTATAGGTTAATAAACAATATATGCAACGTTAATGATTCCCAATCAATAACTTAATAAACATGCATTTTATGAAATTGCATACATTCTAGTTTATAATTCTACTTTGTTATAGGATAGATTTTCTAATCCATTATCTTTGAATATCTTGTGTTCACTAATTGAAATAGGATTATTCCTAAATTCAAATTTTATTGTTAAATAACACAATAAAAGAACAACGATTATTCTTAATTGTGAAATTATCCAAATTCAGCATGAAATGGAAGATAGAACATTCTTCGAAAGAAATGTTATAAAAACAATAAATAATGAATTCTTAAAATCCATATAGCGAAGAAATACTTAATGTTCCTACAATCTAAGTAGCAACAATTGCTCCATAGTAGGTCCATTTCTTCATCGCCCAATCTTTTACTCTTTCATTGGTCCTACATATTTCAAAAATATGAGAACGGGCATCAAATACCCAAATTTTAAAAGCATAAGATTTATTCAATCCACATATACCTGAAGTAGAAACTTCTCTAAGTTTCTTCTCCTTCACGATATTAAGATATTCCTTGCAATTTCTTTTCCAATGTCCATCTTGACCACAGTGGAAACAATTGCCCTTAGCCTTTCTGTCCATAACTTTCTTAAGCTTACTCTTTTTATTGGAAACAGGTTCAACCAATAACATATTTCCCTTATCATGCTTAATATACTCCTCTACTGCAATCAACATATTCAGCAATTGAGACAGAGTGGTAACATCAACATCATCCATGTTAAAGTTTACCACAAAGTTAGAGAAACTATCAGGAAGTGATTGCAAAATCAAGTCAACACTTAACTGATGTGGCAATACAAATCCCAATGATTCCAAACTCTCAATGAGGCTTATCATCTTCAACACATGAGACGATAAAGCTGACCCCTCAGCCATCTTTGATCGAAAAAGCTCCTGAGAAATTTCATATCTCTCATTTCAAGCCTTTTTAAGATACAAAGATCTAAGATGCATAAGCATTCCATAAGCAGTCGTGTCCTCATATTGCTTTTGTAGCTCAAAGCTCATTGAGGCTAACATAAGACAACAAGCATTTTCAGAATCATCAAAATGCTTCCAAAATGCATCTTTGACTGCTTGATCAGCCTCATCAGAAGGAGCATCAGGGATAGGGTTATCAAGGACGTAAGCGATATTCTCAAGCCTTAAAACTATTTTAAGCGCTTGAATCCATTCAATTAAATTTGAACCAGTGAGCTTATTCTCAAGAAGTACGTTATGCAGTTTCAAATTGGAAGACATTTCTACAATAACAAATGTAAGAAAATAAATTATCCAGCACATAGACAAAACTAAAAATAAATGACATCTCTCCATTTTAGTTTTGTTCCCACAATTTTATCCAAGTCAATATCCCTCAATTTTGACTTCGAGAATTTACATATAAATTCACAGCAGGCTAGGATCCAAATCTCAGCTATTATGACCTTGGGTATGCCCAACAAACCACAATAACCTCAACTAGGTAGGTAACACTTTACCAATTATAACATTTTAGATATCAACATATCTTATTTTGTCATAATCACGATATAACAGATTTAAGTACTTTAGAATTTCCTCAAAATTCCCAGGATAGGCTTTTGGAGGGGTCACAAATGGTCCCGCTTAAAATCGCCAGCCTCCTTAGACAGAATTTGTATTGGATATTACTAAAAAGTTACTCTTAAATCCTTATCCAGTATGAACATTTCATCCATTATGACAAAATCCTTATAACTCCTAGATACTTGCCTCAAAACCATTCGACCTTGGGTATGCCCAACAAATCAAATGTTTTGTTAAATCGAACCCATTATTCACAAATCAAATTTAAATGGCACAAATTATGATATTGGTGGAGTAACCTTGGGTATACCCAACAAGTCAAACCAACAACAAATTTATTTGATACCACCAATAATGGAAGGCAACAATTCATGATTTAATATTAAGTGAGGGACCTTGAAATAATCATATTATCACATAATAAAAATGATACTATTATTGAACAAATAAAATATATAAACATTTTACTCCCTTCTATTTATTCAATAAAAAATCATTTATATTCTTTATAATCACATTAGTAGATAACACATGTCAGAACCAACTGGTAAAACCAATTAACCATATTATATTCAAATAATATAATAGAACCAACCAGTGACACTTCTCAATTAATCACATTAATTTCAATTAAGTCAAATAATTAAATTATTTGTGAAACATGTGTGCAACCAATTGGTATCAATTAATTACATGCATCAACTTTACTTTAATCAAATAATCTCATTATTTATGCATGTAATAGTTGTATAACAAATTGGTTCAATCCACTCAATTAATTTTATTGATTTCAAATAATCACATTATTTTGTCAAACATATGCACAACCAATTGATACTATTCAATTAATCACATTAATTTTATTGATTTCAAATAATCACATTAATTTTATTGATTTCAAATAATCACATTATTTGTCAAACATATGCACAACCAATTGATACTATTCAATTAATCACATTAATTTTATTAACACTCAAATAATCACATTATTCATGTAGTATCAGCAAGTGGTTCAATTAAATTAATCATATTAATTTCATTGTGGTATCAAATAATCACATTATTTGTAAAACATATGCACAACCAATTGATACTATCCAATTAATCACATTAATTTTATTAACACTCAAATAATCACATTATTCATGTTGTGTCAACAATTGGTACAATTCAATTAATCATATTAATTTTATTGATTACTATATTCAGGAGTCCCAATTAATCCTATTAACTGATATAACATATGTAACGTCATACAAATTGAAATCGTCCAATTAATCTCATTAATTAGATTTCAATCATATTGAAACTAAATCAATCTTCATCAATTCATTCAGTTATACTATCCAACTAATCACATTGATTGGATTACATATGTTTAATCAAATTAAAATAAAATTGATCTCATTGATTATATAACATATGTAACGTCTCACTTGCATTGCTAAATTAATCAAATTAAAACTCAATTAATCATATTAATTGCTAACAATACAAAGTGATTTGAATAAATAAGCAAATAAACAATTTATCTCTCTTTATTTATTCAAACTGATTATATATTACAAACATATTTAACTAATTTAATTTAAACTTTTTAAACTTATTGAGATTAGTTCAAACATATTTCACATTGTTTCACAAAACAAAGTTTTCTATGCACTTAATTGCTCATTAATGCATTTAAAAGTAATTTATAATCAATTAGTTGATGCCTTAATTTCAGAAACCATTTCTAAAACAAAAAAACGTTTATCATATTAAACATTCAAGGAAACTTAAGGCTGGGAATAAAATATGCTAACAATTAATCAGTCATTAATTGCATTATCAATTCTTTGGTTCTCACATTTTCTGAAAATGTAAAGTTTCTGGGGTCATTTCGGAATATCTGAGAGATATAGTGGTTTTAATGGAATCATGAAACAATTTCATTTCAGACTAACTTCTAAAGAAGTCACGGCCATCTACCATTCCCTGACGATCAACTTGGCGTTGCGCTGGCAGAACTATTCTACCTGTCATCAACTTGGCGTTGCGCTGGCAGAACTATTCTACCTGTCGCATCCAATATCTTGGACAATACTACCATATGCTCAAATGCTTACAATACTTTTCCGGAACGACAGTGAAACCCTCAGTAAACAAAGAAGTGAGAAAATTGAATCAAATCATATTTAATTCAATTGCAAATCCCCAAACATTTCAAACAAAATCTCATAAACAACTCTTGTTCATGATCTTGTTTCTCTTGTATTAACTGAAATTCCGAAATCCAGTTCCACCATTTTCACAAATCAAATTAGACTTCAAACCATCAACTCTTTGATTAAAGGTTAGGTAGATTAAGAAAAACTAAATTTCATCTTATGAAATTATAAGCAGACAATCTTTAGAAACCAAACCTTTCAAATTTAGAAAAACATCTTCTTCTCAAGAAAAATACTTTCATTGTTCTTGAAACTATATAAATTCAATTTCTTTGAAAAGAATTAACTTTTGTTTTGTTTTTCTTAACATATGCACGAATTTACCATGTAATTAATCTTATTAATAATATGAAAATTATAGCATGCATATCATCAAAAACAAAATATTACGGAATGATTCACAAAATCAAAACATGATTTACAACATCACATGTAATCCATGTATATCAGCAAAACGCATGAATATCACACAAGCTCTTGATACCACTGTAAGTATTCTTTAATACTAATTGCCGGGATCATGATATATATAATGCGAAAAGTAAACATACCGGATTGATGAAACGTGTACTTTCACTAATCGATGCTTTGCTTGGTTACGTCGATCTTTTAGTCGCACAAAGGTCCGACCTCTGATGGTATCCACACGAACTTGACTATTGGGAAAGTCAGTTTAAAGTGCCAGCTCCATTCACCTTAACCATATAACTAGAACTGATTTCTGTGTATCTCAAGGTATAGGTGAACCTGACTTTGATAGGCTATTTATAGGATGAGATAGGAGTGGAGGTTTCAATTCTGCATTCATCATATGAATACATAACCTATGAAACGTTTCCTCCACTCTCTCCTTATAATGTACCAACACTAATATCTAAATTAATGCCAACATCATTCTCTTGTTTATCACATAACCAAGAATAGCCTTTTTATCCCAATAACTTGTTCTATTGTGTGTGACCCTTCAGGTTCCTAAAAACTTAGTAATAAATATTTAATTAGAAATTACATTGGATTTAGTCCATAATCCAACAGTGTTCCCATCCTCGATTACAGGAGCCAATTCCTTTCTAATACACTTTCTTTCCAAGTCTTTACGTGCTTGTAGTTCATCTTTGCTTTTTCCATGAATGTTAAGTATCGTACCAAGCAAACTATCACATACATTATTTGCAATGTGCATGATAGGTCGTTTTTCTATCAAATAAACCTGCAAACAATTAGGTTTAAATTCAAGTATATAGTAAGCAGGGTCGATCCCACAAGGAACGGTGTAATCAAGTTCTTATTTCTAAGATGCAATTTTTGTTAGTAACCACCATTAATTTTGAAAGATTATGTTTTATGAACTACTAAACTAAATTAAACTACACTATGAATGCAAATACGAATTCAAATAAACAATGCAAATAACACGAAGACACTCACACAATGCAATCCGGTTTCAGGTAAATCCACATTAACATATAATTCATTCGATCACGGGCTCAATGATTAATTAAGTTGCATAAATCAATCAGTTATAGACCTTCGAGAATAGCACACTCAGTCCAATTTCTTCTTACTTTATCGATAGCCAACAAGAAAAACTTAATTAACTATTTCTCTAATTAAGATATAAACTAGCTGGAATCAGCCTAGACCTAGATTTAATATCTCAACAACATTAAGAACCAAAGAAACTCAATTCAGATAATTCATAATCAGATCAGCTGTCGCATATTACCACCCATTATTCTCACTATCTGCTGTTAGTTTCGCCACTAATCAGATCTACCCTCTAGATACAGATAAATAGAGGAATTCAATTGGCACTATTCTAAATAACAAAAGACTGATCAAATCTCAAGCAATTCAGAAATCAAATATGCACACAGAATAATTAGGAATTCATACAAAGTAATTATTAAGCACGTTTAGACCTCTCATATGAATTATTGTTAACGCTTCAAAACCCTAACCGGAAACAAACCTAGCTACTCATACTAAACAAACACACAAATAATATATAAATATAATTGAATAAGAAAATAAAAGATGAGGAAGAAGAATACTTATTGATTTTTGTTGAAGTTCTTGACGGCTCCGTACAAATACGGCTCCAAACCCTAATTAATGTCTGTCCGAATATTATAATATGTCTACCGCATGTATATATATCTCGGCCCAAAACCCTAGACTGAATACTAATCCATCGGCTAATATATTGGGGGTGTTTGGTGGAGAGCTGATTGGAGCAAAATTAGCTGATTTGCATTCATTAGCTGTTGACCAAGTTGGATAGGCTAATTTGGTATTTGATGAAGAACTTTTTGGATTAGCTGATTGGTACTAAAATGATCCTTTTCGAAACGCTGGAAAAAGGAGCGTTTTCAATTAGCCTATTGCTCTTATTATCTAAACTACATTTTAGTCCCCACATTTGTTTTTCATTTTTCTTTTTCTGACCTTTCTTTTTTTCTCACACTTTTTCCCCTTACATTAAGGATGAATTAATCCTTACAAAATTTCATTTTGTAATTAATCCAACTACAATTAAATCTCGATAAATGAATACCATTGGGACCATTATAAAATTATTCATTTAGCGAGTTTATTCATTTATCGATAAATGAATAAATTATTCATTTATCGAGGTTTAACTATAGATATGTGATGGACGTCGAACATCTTTTGAACTATCCAAACGAGAATGATGTTGTTATGGAATTGCCAACCGACGATGAAATTATTGAGTCTGTACTGAATGATGAGAATGATCCAGAACCAGATGATAGTAGTGTCACACCAAATGTGTCATCCAAACAAGCATATCAAGCGATGATCACCTTGCAAAACTATTTGCTACAACACGAGCAGACTACTCCCGAAATTTTGTTTGCGTTAGGAAAAATCAAGTATGAGATGAATTTTGGTGGGAAAAAATAACAAAAAACTATAGACATTTTTTTTTGTAAGAACTTGATTTATTGTATGAACATTATTGATTGAAAAAAATATTTTTAATATATATATATATGTATATATCTTAGGAAATGTGGTGATTATTCATTTATATATACATAGGGTCTTAAAGGATTTAAAAATAAATATTCATTAATGCATTTAGCGAGGTTATTCATTTAGCCCCTTAGCCCAAGTCGGGACCGGGAAAAATTATTCATTTAGCGAGATTATTCATTTATCGAATATTCATTTATCGAGGTTTAACTGTATTTTCTTTGGACGCAAGAATTAATCCAGCTATGATTAATTCATTTCTACCATTTTTAAATTTATTTAAAATAAGCATAGTTGTCTATCAATTATCAAGCAACATGCATGTAATTAAAATTTGTTTTGTTGTATATCATTTTTTAATAGTGTGATATTAACTAGAAACCAATCAAATAATTTAAAATCTCATGAATGTGTAGATATTATAAAAATTATTTTACTAGTATTATAATAATCATTTTATTATTTGTAATCTATAAAAAATTTATATAGTATTTTTATGATTGAGAAATACTATTTATAAAGTTATAAAATGTGTTATGTCCTTTTATGTTCTTTTAAACGATTGATTAGCGAAAGAGCTATTAGTGATCCGCTAATTTTACCAAATACTTTAAATACAACCAGTTAATCAAATCAGCTAATGCAATCAAGTTGTCAAAACAGGTAATACAATCAGTTATCAGCTAACAGCTAACAGTTAATCACCAAAAACCCACATTACCTGCCTTATAAAACCGAAATGGAAAAGGTAATGTTTCCTTCAGTTTTTTTTTCCTTCACGTAACATGCACTAATTATTCATGAACAAAGAAAAGGACAAAAGACTATTAGAGCAAATCCAACAGTTTTGCTATAATAGCAAATTTTCTCAAATATGGAGAATTTGACACTTTTTTTAAATCCAACAGATTCTCCATCCCATTCTCCATAATGGGGAAATTGAAGAGAGAGAATATTTGATTCTCCAAATTTGGAGAATGAAAAGAAGTTTTTAGAGAAGCAAAATTTAATACTACTTGCATTCTTTTTTGTTATTTTATTCATTAATTGTTTATTTTCAATAATTTTAAATGACAATATCTCAAAATAATGACTATAAAATTTTATTAAAAATACATATTCTAAAAATATGCATAAAGACGATTGTAATAAGATCTCATATGACTATTTTTACATGTATATATCTATTGATATTTGATATAATAATCAAATATAATCTACTTTCCAATATAAATCTACTAAATTTTAATGTCATAAATAAATTTATTTTGACGTTTTTTATAAATTGAAACTAAAGTTTTTTATTAAATATTTTATTTCTAATGGTTGAAAAAATCAACTTGTAATAAATAATTGAAAAGAGGTAAGTCTAATTATTCATAACATGTTACAAAAATAATAATATTGTAATTCGTAATGTGTTATTTTTATAAAAATATATTTTAATAATTTTATATTATGGAGTAAGTAATGTCAAATATGAAATGTTATTGTAACTTTTATTATAAGTTCATTATTTGCCTGTTTATTATTATTTGAACTTATTGAATATATGGTTTTAAAAATAGAAGAAAATTGGATAAATATGTAGCATTAAATGTTAATAAATTTTTGGGAATGAGAAATGGAGAAACTGTTGGGTTTGAGGTGAAAAAATATGACAAATATGATGTTTGCCTCTCTATTATGAAGAATGTGAATGGAGAAACTGTTGGACTTGCTCTTATTATTCTATAATACTAGCTTTGTTTTGGACCGCACGTTGTGCGGTATATTTTGAGCACTTTTAAAAGATTTTAATTTGACAAAAGGTGAAAATAAAGAAGTTAGGTATGAACTTGATAATAAATCTAATTTGACCGAATTTTTATCATGCATACAGTTAATTTGGTTGAATTTATTTCAGTATATTTTAGTTCAACAGACCCATTTATTATTATAAAATCAAGCAAAACGTTTAATATAATACACTATTCTAAAAATGAATAAATGAGTATATATATGTTTTAGATGTTATTTCATGTGTTACTGTTACCTCTTAAAAAATATGTGTATCAAATAATCGTTTCTTTATAATATGGCACATCAAATCAATATATTTAAATTAGTAATGAACCTTGGATCTTTTGATTAGTATTATAAAAAGATTGATGACGAGATATAAGTAAGTTTATATTTATAACTTGGCACATTTTAATAATACTTTTAGTTCAGTAATGAATTTTTGATATTTTAAGAAAATTTATATTTGATTAGTGTTATAAAACGAATGATGATTATATACTTTCACGGTTTATAATTTGATACATTCGAATAAGATTTTTAAATTTAGTAATGAATTTTTGGAATTGTAACAGAATATACTTGTTAGTGTTTTACATGTGTTGAAGATCCTAAAATATCCAATCAAATAATTTTAAGAAGTTAAAAAAATGAATGTCCATATTTAATTTCCTTCACAACTCATAAAACTCTATATTTAATGCAACAACTCTCTAAATGAATGAAAGAGATTTAAAAAAATCAAGAAGGAATATATGAAAATTGTAGACGCCGGAATATGGTGATTTTGTGGTGGTTTTAATCAAAACTACGTAGTTTTATGCTTTTTAATTCTTTTTATTAATTTATATATTGACCGGAGCAATAACTCTTCTAGTTCCCTTTAGGAAAATAATAATAACACGTGCACATTTATCAAACAACTTTGGGCTGAAGTTCTTAAGTTCTTTTCTTCTTCTTCACGAAATAATGGAATTGTAACAATCCACTATCCTTGGAGCACTACATCATTAAAAAACCTTTCGGAAAAAGAGTGTAGTGTCTAGCTCCCTTCAATGGTTCCAAGTATCCTCAATTTCATCTCTTTTCAGCAATTATTCATTTGATTGTATTTCACCATTTTTCTTATCATTCCTGCACCAAAACACACCTTCGTGTATATCAAATAGCAAAAGAGAGAACTAAAATCATATAATTTAGATGCATAAAATGCATCCAATCAGTGCATTACATCTAAACAATGTCTAATAGCCAAATGCTTCCAATATGGTGAATCAAAGAAAATGGACCGTTTCTTCCAAGGGCCAGGGATAGGCATCTTCCTACGGTTTTTCCCAAAATCATTTTCAATATTCTTTACTTTTTCGAATACCTCTTCGCCATTGATAGGAGGGGGTGGTGGTGCGTTCTCTTCCTTCCCATTAAACCAGTTCTTAGCCTTACGAAAGTCATGATCGCATGGTGAGAAACGACGATGTTCTTGATAAACAGTTTTTCTCCCGTGTTTTAGTTGAGAGAAACTAATATTCTCATCACAAACATGACAAGCTAGATAACCTTTGACTGAATAACCAGCTAGATTACCAAGTGCAGGGAAATCATTAATGGTGCAGAACAAAAATCCTTTCAACTTAAACTATTCCTCACGATATTCATCCCATGTCCAATTCTCTTCGAACCATAGTTTCTGCAGGTCTTCAACTAAAGGTGCTAGGAACACATCAATGTCATTACCAGACTGCTTTGGCCCTGCTATCATCAATGACAACATCACATATTTCCTCTTCATGGTCAACCACGATGGTAGATTGTAAATAACAACCATTACAGACCAAGAATTGTGTGTACTACTCAAATCTCCATACAGATTCATACCATCACTGGATAAATTCAAGCGTATATTTCGAGCTTCCTTCCTAAAATCAGGATACAATTCATCAATTTTCTTCCACCGATCACCATCTGAACAATGTGCAATCACATCATTATCTTCAACCTTCTCTCTATCTGCATGCTATGTCAAGTTCTTAGTAAACAATCTTTGAAGCCTAGGTATAATAGGGAGATACCACATGACTTTCGCAGGAACACGTTTGTTGGTATGCTTAACAACATCTCCTCCCACCTCCACCTTTTTGTTTCTCAGCTTTATAACGTGACTCGCCACAAAAGCTAAACTTTTCCAAGTCTATATCATCTCCCCTCTAAATAACATACAATCATTAGGACAAATGTGAATTTTTTCAAGTTCCATACCCATTCGACATAATATTCTCTTTTATGCATATGCCCTATCAGGCAATACATTTTCAGTGGGAAGCAGCTGTCTAATCAACTGGAGCGCCTCTGTTAATGCCTTATCTGAAAGCCCATGCTTGGCTTTGAAATTCATCATCAACAAGGTCGCACTTAGAACAGTGTGGGTTGAACCCTCATACAAACTGATTTGCTTATCATTATATATCGCTTCAGCGCCTCATACTTTCCAGCAAAGTGAAATGCAACATCATCTACCAAGTCATCCAATTTATTGTCATGATTACCAACCATTTCGTTTTCCCCTACAACCTCTATTGGATCATTAACAACAACAGTGCTACGTTCTTTCCCATGCCATACCCACGTGGTATAGGAATGTTGGAAACCCTAACAATCAAATATTCACGCAAACCTTTAACTCCTAAATACACATCGTTAGTGCAATTCTTACCAGGGGAACGCATTGCCGACTTATTTTCTACTCTTGCATTATTCAAAGCAACATCAATGAAATACTCAACCAATGTCGTATACTCTGGTGAGGTCCAACGATTCTCGCTTATAATACGACCATGTTCCATAACGCTTGTGTACCTATTTTTATAAACTTTAGCATATTAATGAATTTATTCTTCCACATTGTACTAGATGACAACATATCACATTAACCATGGTTTCATAAACACCAATCACTAGGAATCAATAAGCAAGTTCATATATTCTTCAATGATTCAGCGAGAGCCGCTCATGAATACAAAATTTAGCGGGAGATTACCTCATCGCTGCTTACGATTCAGCGAGCCCAAAGCTTGGGAGATTCTCTACGTCCTTCAACCCAAAACAAAGATAGATACAACAACAAAGCATAAGTTTCTGATTTTATATCTTTCTACTTAACCTCTTCCGGAGACGTTTACGAACTCTCAAATCCTTTCCGGATGTTTTTACTTTATCCGGACACGTTTCCGAGTTCGGATACTTACCCGGACGCTTGTTTTACCTTGCCTCCACCGACATCAAGAAATTGTCGCCTTGACTTGACCGTCAAAGTTAAGCCGGTAAAACGGGAAATGTCCGGCTAGTCATTTCCAGTATCGAAAACGTACATTGGTCGGCGGTCAAACGCAACCGTTGTGCATAACATCAAGTGACAAGCGATTTCCCACGTCGTTAAATGGGACTCCGCAAGATCAAAATACTATTTGTAAATCACCTACAACTTCTAACTACTAGAGAGTAGATAGTGGGAAGTAGGGGTCGAACCACAAGGAGAAGCGACTTGTAAGAGTGTTTTAAAGTAGAAAATAAGCATTTTTATACAGAAAGCAATGTAAATATGGGGGGGTTTTGAGATTGGTTTTTACTACACTACGAAAGGAAACTAAACTATCAATAGCAAAACTAAGGGGGAGATTCTAAGATTATGAGGTCTTGGGAGGCAAATGACTTCAATTTCCAACTATCAACTTATCACCGAGCAAATGCAATTACAAGGAAGTTTAGACCATTTGACAAGGATGAAAGCATCATATTCTCTCGAATGTAGCTAAAGAGGATGATAACACCACTCAAAAGCTCTCATTGTTGATTCACCAAGATGATAGCATCATAGATAACTCAACAATGGTATTAAGGTTTAGAGAGAGACAAACTTACTCACATACCCGCGATAGCGAGAGCATACAAATAAGACATTTGATAACTAGCAAGAACCAAGACGATGATAGCATGTATGTCTCGACTCCTACTTTGCTACTTAATGATATTGGAGTAAACGATAACGTTCTACCCACAAATCTAGCTATTCGTTGATAACAATCATACGTTAAAAAAGAATCTTCAATTTTAATATACAATCACATATTAGGGGGACCAATGATTACATTCAATCCTTACCTAAACACATAATTGATTAATCATGCAAGTTCATAAGATTTCCAGTTCTAACAACTCATATTTATCATGGCATTCATTAACTACAATGACACAACAAGGGGAGGAACTTGTCATCACTCAACCCCTTCCATAGTCATTAATCTAACAACTAGAGATTACACTACCATTATGCTAAGTCACCATCATCATTACACTAAATTACTCTAACCAAGCTAACCTAATTAATGACTATGGAGCATGCAATTGATATAAAACACAAAGCTCATAACAAATCAAGCAATATTGAACAACATTCATACATAGAAATTCAAGTTCAATAAATGATAATCAAAATCCCAAGTTTAAGCATACAAATCCCTTAAAGTTTCAAGGGAAGTGAATTCAAATGCTCTCAAGGATCAAACTAAGCTATACTACAATACATGGAATCAAACTACTAATCTAAGGGAAAGGAATGGAAGAAAAGGGAAAGAAAGATGAAGAAAAATGGATCTACGTGGTCTTGGCCGTTTTTTGCTCTTGGAGGGGATAAGGAGTATTTATAGAATGCAGTGCAGGGGCCATGCACCACTTGGCGCACTTTTGTGAAGAGCCATGCACTTTAACCGTTCATCCGATTTGCATCTTCTAGTAGTCCATTTCGAAACTCTTGACGAGTGGAATTCAATGGTATGATCCATGTGCTCTAATTCCTTTGCGAACATTTCCAAAATCAAGTTTCAAAACATTAGTACATCACTTGTTCTTCAAAATGTAATTTTGACAAGTTTAGCTTTAAAACTCCTTAATTTGCACCAAATTCTACCCAAATTATATCTCAAATGTCATAAAAAAAGAGTATATTTAGGGCTCATCAAATACCCCCACACTTAAACCTTTCTCGTCCTCGAGAAAGAACGATTAAAGTCTAAGTGCTTACTCCTATCAATTTCACAACAAAGACATTTGAGACCTTGACAAAATACAAACTTTGCTTAAGATGAAAACACAAGAATCATGCCTCACATTCTAATCCTAAAGAAAGTTCTACCCAACCCCCAATATCATCATAAAGTAAAGAGTGTGCCAAAATTACAAGTACAATGCACAATAATTTCCATGGCACAACCCTTTCCCAAAGAGATCACAAAATATAACACAAAAGTACATCAAAATGAGACCATCGAAACATGAGCGAGTTTACCTCTCCTTTTGCCTATGCGCCTTTCGATTTTCACATAGCCACTCTTTTTTTTTCTTTTTCTTTTTTTTTTCTTTTTTTTAACTCTCCTTTTGCCTAGGATGTAACCTAACCTCTCATATTTCGCACACTCTCTTGTTGCCTAGGTTATACCTAGCATCTCTTTACGCACACTCTCATTTTGCCTAGGTTATACCTACCCTCTCATTTTTCCACACAAGTCTCTCACTTTTGCCTAGTCCTTGTTAATGTTTTGACCTATCTGGGCTTTTCACTGTTTTCCTTTTCAAAATAAATTCTTCAAAAGAAGTACAATTTTTACAATAGAGCGAAGCAAAACATGGATACTAAACCCTCCCTCACACTCAAACTAAACATTGTCCTCAATGTTTTAGAACAATATCGAAACTAGGGAGAGGGAATATTCACAAATAAAGCCACCACTAAGAGTATAAGATAAACAGAACTAATTGCACAAGAACTACATATAGTGGTGGCAAGCCGATGCTAAGAAATATCCATCATCAAGCAATACAGGCATCAAATCTGAACAGAGCATAAGGGAAGAATAGAGGATACCCCATCAAGGTGATGTTGAAAGAAAAAGACCTGTTGAATGGGATGCCAGAATGGTGCCTGAGAAGGCGGAGATGAGGTGGCTCTGCGACGACATCATAAAAGGACCGACAATGCACATCAGTGATCGAGAACGGAGACAGACGGTCAGAGGTGGTGAACTGAAAATGCAGATGGATGTGGAGCTGCGTCTGGAAACGATCTCCGATCGGCTTCGACGGAGATGGGTCGGGAATCATCGCCGTGTTTTTGAATTGGAGCAACCGTCGGCTAGTTAATGTTATTGGTGGTGATGGGCCAAACCGGTGCCGCACAACTGTTGCGGTGGTGGCTCAACGTAGTGGAGATGGCGGTTTTGGTACACCGGCTGAGTGGTTGTGGCGTGGAGCTGCAATGGGGTTGGGTGACTGGCGACACTGAGGGGTGCCTACGGTGAAGACACGGCGGAGATGGTCACGCGTCAATGGAAACAGATGGTGGCTGGCGGCGCGGTCGCGGCGGTCAGAGGTTGCTGGCGAAGAAGGGGCAGTAGTGGTGATGATGTGCAGAGACCGACGATGGTGGCGCGTCCTGAGCAGGCGCGCAGGGAGGTCTTGACGCGGCCCGGTGAGTCGAGGCAGCCGGCGAGTGGTGGTTAATGAGGCTTTGTTGCGAGGCGGGGGCGGGACAAGACGGAGACGCCAGGGATTGGTTGTTTCCGTCGACGGAGAGATGGCGGTGGAGCAGAGGCTGACTGGCGATTGGTGGTGGTGGAGAGTGTGGTGTAGTTGTGGTGATTGAGATGGTGTGGCGGAGGAATGGTGGGTGTGGGGGAGCGGTGTCAGGTGGCCGGCGGCAGAGGTGGATGGCGGCGTAGATCGCCGGAGATGGTGGTGGACCGTGGTAGCTGGGTGGTGGAGGTGAGGTTTTGTGGACGAGGAAGATGAGGATTTTGGTTTAAAGTCAACAGGAGGGAGACAAATAAAATAAATTTTTCTTTTTCTTTGTTTTTTATTAATATGAAAAATGCAGAGGCCGAGCAGTGGGTAGAGTGTCACACTCCTGGCAATTACTCAAGCAGAAAATCGTAATTTCGAATCGATTTCATATGGGAAAGGAACCCAAATTGAGTTACAATGGAAAAGGGGGAAAAGCTAACTAGGTAGAAACTAAAACAAATCCAAGTGATTCAATAATCCTACCATGGCAATAACGACCCTCTTATACACCAAAATGGGACCAAAACATAAGAGAGATGGTGATTCTCCAGTAGGTGGCCGTTGAGAGATTTCGTCTTACTCTATGGCCTCTCCGTTGGAAGCAGAGGACCGCCGGGACCGCTAATGAGAAACTCCCCCAAAATCAACACAATGAAAGCAAGGTGAAATGACTTCCATGCCCTTGGGCTTTATTCTAATCGTAACACTCTCCCTTCCGTAAAAAGGAGCTTGTCCTCAAGCTCTACATTCTGGAAATTGGTTAACAATGGTGACTGCATCCTCCCAAGACGCTTCCTCCAACGACATATTTCTCCATTCCACTAGCCATTGAGTGATTTCCTGGTTGTCTTTGATAACGAGACGACACTGGAGAATTCTGTGAGGAGCCAAGACCTCTATGCTAGTCATTTCTCCCTTCGGAAGTGAAGTCGGGGCAATTTGCAAGGATCCATTGTATTTCTTCAGCAGAGAGACGTGGAAGACAAGGTGAATTCAACTGCTCGGTGGAAGCTCCAACTTGAATGCTACAGAACCAATCTTTTGGAATATGCGGTAAGGACCAAAATACTTCAAACACAACTTAGCGCTAGGACGTGGGATCACTGATTGTTGCCGATACTTTTGGAGCTTGAGCAAAACCCATTCGCCTTCTTCGAAAGTTCTCTCAGACCTTTTAGCATCTGCAAAGTGCTTCATGCGAGCTTGAGCCTTTTCAAGTTGTTCCTGTAGCAGCTTGTCAATGACTTGCCTTTGTTCCAACATGCCACTGGCGGCTGGAAACAATGAATCCGTCGACGAGCCAAAAGGAATATGCAGCGGTTTGTCCCCATACAACGCCTCGTGCGGGGTCATGTTGATACTGCTATGGTGAGAAGTGTTGTACCACTTTTCCGCAGCAGTGAGCCAGGATTTCAACGATCCAGGTCTTTCACAACAGAAACATCGAAGGTAGTTTTCCAATGTTTGATTCACTCTCTCCGTTTGACCATCCGTTTCCGGGTGGTAAGCAGAGCTATAGTGCAACTTAACTCCCACCTTGGAGAACAATTCATTCCAGAAAAGGCTCGTAAAAACCTTGTCACGATCTGTTACAATAGAGTCAGGCAATCCTGGCAAACGGTAGACTTCATCAAAGAACAGAGTTGCCACAGTATTAGCTGAGAAAGGGTGTGAAAGGGGCAGGAAATGGCTATACTTAGTGAGGCGGTCAACTACCACCATAATTGTGTCGTATCCTCCCGAAGAGGGCAGCTTTTCGATGAAGTCCATAGAGATGTTCTTCCATGGTTGATTAGGAATGGGAAGGGGCTGCAACAAACCTGGGGAATGACAATTTTCAGACTTGTTCCTCTGGCACACATCACAGGTTCTAATGAATTCCAAGATCTCCTTTTTTAGACTAGGCCAACAAAATACTGACAACACCGATAAGTGCATCGTGGCTAAGATATCCCTTCTGGAACTACCTATAGAATCCACATAAATCTTCTTGTTCTTTCTCAAGATCCCATTAGCATAACTATACTCTGGCTGAGACTCCGGATTTAGTACCACCGCTGCAATTATGTTTTGCACCTCCAAATCCCCATCGTAACTTGCCTTTAATTGCTCCAGCCAAGTAGGTACTAGAGTTGAGGTAAGGCTAGCCTTAAGAGACATCTCCAGGACCTCTCCAAACTCATCACCACTAGTTGCCTCCAATCTGCTATCCTTTGCCTCTCGATTTCTTTCTTCAACTCGACTATGCTCAAGCTTTTCCCTTTCACCAGGCCTAGGCATTCTCGAAAGTGAGTCGGCAGCTCTATTGAGGCTCCCTGGCTTGTACTGAATTTCAAAACTGTGCTCAATAATTTCGTCACTCACTTGTGTTGCAAAGCATTATGCAACCGTTTCTCCAAAAGATACTTTAAGCTCTGGTGGTCGGTGCGAATGACAAAGTGATTCCCTAACAGGTAATGCCTCCATTTATCAATCGCCATAACTAGGGCTAACAACTCTTTCTCGTAGGTTGAAAGTCCCTTGTTTCTCTGGCAAAATGATTTACTCAAGAAAGCTATAGGTTGTTTACCTTGCATTAGCACTGCTCCCATACCTGTGTCACAAGCGTCAGTCTCAATCACGAAAGGTTGACTAAAATCCGGTAGCTTTAATACCGGTGCTGAAGTGATGACTCTCTTGAGCTGGTTGAACGCGGTTGTGGCTGATTCCGACCACACAAAGGAACCTTTCTTAAGTAGGTCGTGCAGCGGCCTACATATGACACCATACCCGGAAATAAACCTGCGATAATACCCTGTCAGCCCCAGAAATCCGCGGAGCTCTTTGATGCTTCTTGGTATCGGCCAATCCGAGATGCACTGAATTTTCTAGTCCTCCATGCCCAGTCCCTGGTGCTAATAGTGTGACCCAAGTAGTTCACGGTTTGAGCTCAAAAGACACACTTAGAAAACTTCTCGAAAAGCGTATGTGCCTAAAGAATTCCCAGAACATGCTCCACATGATCGATGTGCTCCTGGAGGGTGTTGCTATAAATAAGGATGTCGTCGATGAAGACTAGCACGAACTTTCGTAGGAAGTGCTGAATTATGTGGTTCATGAGGGACTGGAATGTCGCTGGCGCATTAGTTAGCCCGAAAGGCATAACCAAAAACTCAAAATGCCCGTGGTGCGTCTGAAATGCAGTCTTGGAAACATCTTCTTTAGTTGCTCGAATCTGGTGGTAGCCTGACCTCAAGTCTAGCTTGGTGAAGTAGCATGCTCCATGCAGCTCATCTAGCAACTCATCAATGATCGGCATGGGGAAACGATCCTTTATGGTTAAGTCGTTTAACTTCCGATAATCAATGCACAATCTCCATGACCCATCGCTCTTCTTAACTAACAAGACTGGAGATGAAAAAGGGCTATTGCTCGCCTGAATCTCCTTACTTTCCAGCATCTCTTGGACTTGTCTTTCGATCTCATTCTTTTGGGAATGGGGATAGCGATATGGTCTGCTCTTAAAAGGTTCTGCGTTGTCTTCAGCACGATGCTATGGTCTACCTCCCTTTCAGGCGAAAAGGTGTGTGCAGCCTCAAATACTTTTGAATATTTAGCTATCACAATTCTCAATGACTCTGGAATTGTATGTGAGCTGATACTTTTTACAACCTCCTAATCTCCATTGGCAACTTGAGTAATCCTGTTAGAACTGCAACTTTCTTCACCTACTTCCATCATACCGCCTTCATGTAACTCTCTTTGCGCTGGATATTCGATGTCGTCTACGCCCACCATCTGAAACTTTCTCTTCCTATACGCCGCCAACTCCTTGGCCTCACTTCCACGCAAAAGTTTGAGCTGGTTTTCACGTAAATCTCCCTTCAAAACCCACGTCGAACCGTGATTTTGGAAGCTAATGCTGTTTCCCAAAAATCAAATGTGATTGGACTGAATTTGATCATCCAATCAACCCCTAAGATAATGTCAAGATCAACCAACTCCAGCACTTTCAAGTCGAAACGAAATTCATACTGATGGACACTCCATTCCACGCTCGGACATACTGAATTTCCCTTGACACGTGCACCATTGGCCACCGAAACTATAAAAGGTCTCCGCTTGTTAGGTGTTAACCCCAGCCTTTTAATCGCCTGTGGATTGATGAAACTATCAGTACTTCCGGTGTCTAGCAGCATTTTCACCCATTCACCATGGATACGTCCAAACAAGGAAACAGTGTTGGCTCTACTCTTGCTTCCAACCGCCTTAGCCTCGTAGTGGTCGACCTCTTCTTGGTGCTCAACATTCTCCAATATCAATGGCTCTTTGTCAGCACTGTTCTCCGACAACATAGGTTCCATATTGGACTGCACCACCATAATACCGTCCTCCTCATCGCCTTGATCTTCGGTAGCAAGATAACTCACTTGTCGATACTTACACTGATGTCCCGGAGTGTACTTATCACCGCACTTGAAACACAGTTGATTCTCCCTACGATGCTGCATTTCTTGAGGCGAAATTCTCTTGAAACCCTCACTGGGAGCTCTCCCTAGGGCAGGGCCTTTCCACATAGTCTTCCCTCCACCGTTCACCGATGTACGATCCAGATTCCCTCCAGTCCCTAGACTACCTCTCGTCTTTTTCCCTTGCACCTCCAAATTCATTTCATTCAACAATGCGACATTCATCGCTTCATACAACGTTGTTGGCCTCATAATTTTGATCATTGGTTTCAACCCACTATTAAAGCTGCTAATAAAGTAACTCTCAGAGAGATGAGGATTCCTACTCAACAACAACGACTTAAGCTCCTCAAAAATTTCTTGGTAAGAACGAACCGACCCCTTCTGATATAGTTTGTTGAATTCCTCTACCACATCAAGGCCCCCTGCCTCACCAAACCTCATCAACAAAAAGCATCTTGAAATTCTGGCCAAAACCACAAACCTCGTCTATTTCTTTCACTATGAAACCACACTTCTGCCCTACCATCGAGATTGTTAGATAGTATTATGGGCCTAGAGCCCAATGTGTATCACCCTAGGGTTTAACTAGGGTTTCTACCTATGTACTGTCTATATAATTGTGAATATGAAACACACCTCAGTATCGAGGTTTATCCCTCTAACATGGTATCAGTCGCCTACACGATCCTCATGATCAAAACCTAGATTTATTTTTCAGCCACGATTTCATCCCCTCCCGTTTCTTTGGAGTTTTCTTTCCGATTGATGTTCTTAAATTCCGGGCAACCTGTCATCAACATAGAGTTTGATCAGTGCTTGCAATCAGAAAGTCGCCGACGTTGTCAAGAGTTCCAGGCCCGATTCGCCGTCGACGTTCCAGACCTGGTATGCTGTCTCTGATGCTGCTGACGAGATTCACGCGCCTCTGACGCGCGTGTTCGCGCCTTGCGTGGCCGCGCGTGTCATCACGCGCTTGCTCTCCTGTTCTCGCCTTGCGCGGCCCCGCGTGTCAACACGCGCCCCTCTGCTGTTTGCGCCTTGCGCGGTCCTGCGTGTCATCACGCGCTCTCCCTCCTGCGCGTTGTGTGCTTGATCCCAGAGTCTTCTTTCCTGCTCGCCGTTTCGTGTGTTTGTGTGCCTTGGCCCATCTTCTTGGTATTTCTCGGAACTTTTGATGTTATTTTCTTTTCATCAAGTTGAAGCATTTTCGTACGGATTGAGTAATTCTTTTTGAAGAATTTATGAGATTTGAGCTGGAATATTTTATTTAAACCCCACGGGATTGGAGTTGAGAGATTTTATATGCGCATCATCGGATTTGAGTAGTATTTGCATTTGGTATTTTTTGGGATATATTGATTTGTGGTGTATGCACGTTGTGTTGAGCTTATTTCAGATTTTATTATGGTGAATTTGGCTTTATTATCACGGGCGGATTGCTCCAATAGCTGGATAGCAGATAAGGTGAATCATTTGAATAATTCTGATTGTAGTCGTTTTTCGAACCAATGGATTGTTGATTCTGGTGCTACAGCTCATATGACTGATAGTTCTCGTTGTCTTGGGAATGTAATTCCTTACTTTGGTCCACCTGTTTATGTTGGTAATGGTCAGCCTATACCGGCATCTCACATTGGGGAGTGTAATATCTCTGGTTTATCCATTCGCGATGTACTTGTGGTTCCTCAGATTACTAAGAGCTTGTTGTCTGTTAGTAAACTCACTCTTGACTTGCCAGTGAGTATCACATTTGTTGACGATGTCTTTTCTATCAAGCATAAATAGACAGGACAGATAGTTGGTAAAGGCCGCCATATTGCGGGTCTCTATTATTTGGATACTGGTGATTCTTGTTTTTTGAGTGAGTTGCGCTCTGGAAAACTCCGGGCCCCTTTTGAGCTATGGCATTCTCGTCTTGGTCACGTGTCCTATGACACCGTTCAGTTGCTGAATAAGAAGGGCCACATTTCTGCCACTTCACCTTTACCTGCACCTGTTAGTTGCTCCCCTTGTCAGATGGCCAAGAGTAGTCGGTTACCGTTTTCTGTTAGTGATAAGAGGGCAACAGGTTTGTTAGAGAAGATGCATTGTGACTTATGGGGACCAGCTCCAGCATATGCTGCATCCGCACATGGTTTTTCATATTATGCTGTATTCATTGATGATTTTTCAAGATTCACATGGTTTTATCCATTACGGCATAAGTCGGATTTTTACGACACCTTTCTTCGCTTTCAGAAATTTGTTGAGACCCAGTTTTCTGCGAAGGTCAAGGTTTTTCAGACTGATGGTGGTACGGAGTTCACTAATCATCGTTTGCAGGCTCACTTTGTTTCTTGTGGCATTCATCATCAGATGTCATGTCCCTATACACCTGCTCAGAATGGCCGAGCTGAGCGTAAACATCGTCAAATTACAGAGACCGGCCTTGCTATGTTATATCACTCATCTGTGCCGCATTCTTACTGGGTGGAAGCATTCTCTTCGGCTGTTTACATAATCAATCGTCTCCCCAGCTCAGTTCTTGATGGCAGATCACCCTTTGAGACTGTCTATGGAACTACTCCGGACTACACAGTCTTTCATCCTTTTGGTTGTCGAGTGTACCCGTGTTTGCGTGCGGTTGCTGAGAATAAGTTTGCACCTCGTTCTATACCATGTGTGTTTATTGGTTATAACCCCAGTTACAAGGGTTATCAGTGCCTCGAACCTACTAGCGGTCGTGTCTATTTCTCTCGCCATGTCCAGTTTGACGAAACATGTTTTCCCTATGTCTCATCTTCTAGGGAAAGCCCTGTTGCGGATTTGGAAGTCTCATTATTTTTTGAACCAGCAGGTGCACCAGTCGAACGTTCGCCAACTGTACCAGTTGATCCTGTGTTGGCTACACCGGTTGAGATGCCGTCGCCTGCACCGTCGTCTTCCAGGTCTTGCTCTATCTGTCCTTCAGATGATCATTCCTCATCTCCAGCTGTTCTGACTGCTCCTTCACCGAGGATGCCCGCTACTTTATCACCACCACCATCTCCTCTATCTTCACCATCTCCGCCAGGATCGTCGTCGCCTCCGCCATCTCCATCAGGCTCTCGGACTTCTTCTGGATCTGATTCCGACCCTACCACTGATTCAGATTCTCCCTCTCACCACAGACATCATATGGTTACCAGGAACCAGAATGGTACTCGTCGTGTGATATCTCGCCCAGACTTTGTTACTACAGGTTTTCTTGCTCAGGTTATGGACCATTCTGAGCCTCGGGATTATCGTGTAGCCCTTAAAGACCCGAAATGGGTTCGTGCTATGGATGAAGAAATGGATGCTCTTCGACATCAGAAAACTTGGGAGTTGGTGCCTCGACCAACGCATGCAAACATAGTTGGCTCCAAATGGGTATTTCGGCTGAAGTATCGAGCTGATGGTAGCATCGAACGCTACAAGGCTCGACTGGTTGCTCAGGGATATTCTCAGATTCCTGGTTTTGACTTTGACCACACTTTCAGTCCAGTGGTCAAAGCTGCAACGGTGCGTATAGTGATTGCCATTGCTACTTTGAGACAGTGGCCTCTCCACCAGCTTGATGTCAAGAATGCTTTTCTCAATGGTGTTCTTGACACTCCAGTTTATATGGCTCAGCCTGTTGGCTATAAGGATCCATCTCGGCCTGACTATGTTTGTCGGCTCCAGAAGGCCATTTTTGGACTTAAACAAGCTCCTCGTGCCTGGTTTGATCGGTTCAGCTCTTATCTCCGACAACTTGGATTTCGGTGTAGTTCTTCTGACACGTCGTTGTTTGTCTTCTCACGAGGTTCTACTTTACTATACTTGTTGGTGTACGTGGATTATATCATTCTTACTGGTAACGATGCTGGAGCCATTCGCCAGTTCATCGCACGGACTGATCGAGAGTTTTCGATCAAGGATTTGGGGTACTTGAATTACTTTCTTGGCCTTGAGGTCTCTTCTACACCATCTGGCCTCTTTCTTGGACAGGCCAAGTATGCCAGAGATATTCTTAGTCGGGCGGGTATGACAGATGCTTCTCCGGTAACCACTCCATTCGTACCACTTTCGCAGCTTCACAGTAGCACTAGTGCACCGTTCAGCAATCCGACTCTCTACCAGTCTTTGGTTGGTGCACTTCAGTATTTGACCATTACTCGTCCTGATCTGTCATTTGCGGTGAATTCTGTTAGTCAATATCTCCAGGACCCTCGCGAGAATCACTTTGCTGCAGTTACCAGGATTCTACGTTACGTGGCTGGCACGCCTCATCATGGTCTCACATTTCGCTCCGGAGGTTCGTCTACTCTTTGTGCTGATATTTGTGCTTACTCAGACGCTGATTGGGCTCGTTGTTTGGAAACTCGACGATCGACCTACGGCTATGCGGTGTTTTTAGGCGGTAATCTGGTATCTTGGAGTGCCAAGAAACAGCCTACAGTATCTCGTTCGAGTTCAGAGTCCGAGTACCGTGCACTTGCCAATACAGCGGCAGAGGTTGTCTGGCTCTGTCATCTTCTTCGAGACTTACAGTTTCCTCTTGAAGGGCCGCCATTGTTGTTATGTGACAATAACAGCGCCATTTTCTTAGCTGAGAATCCAGTGGCTCATAAGCGGGCCAAGCACATCGACATCGACTATCACTTTGTTCGGGAGTTAGTTGCTTCAACTAAGGTCCGTGTTAGTCATGTTCCCACTTCGTTGCAGTTAGCGGACATCTTCACTAAGGGTCTTCCAAAGTCTTTGTTTGAGTTCTTTAGATCCAAGCTTTGCGTCTCGGTTAACCCGACGCTTAGCTTGAGGGGGGGGGGTGTTAGATAGTATTATGGGCCTAGAGCCCAATGTGTATCAGCCTAGGGTTTAACTAGGGTTTCTACCTATGTACTGTCTATATAATTGTGAGTATGAAACACACCTCAGTATCGAGATTTATCCCTCTAACAGAGATAAAACTCTACAACATCCATACGTTGATCATCACGAAGGTGAAGATAGTTAAAAAACTTACAACATTTGCGCAGCCCCTCTCTCGGCCTATCACCGTTGAATAAGGGCAGCTGAATCTGTGGTTGATCAGCCGGTCCGATCACATCCCTCCACTGTCCGCCGACGCGATCACCTCCTAGGGCCATCGGATTAAAGGGAGGATTTGGGGGTGGTACCTGGTGAGCGTCGTTTAACTCACACAAATAATTCCTGCAAAACGCTAAGAATATATAATAAACTAGCACAATGGTAAGCAGGGTCGAATCCCACAGAGAACGGAGTAATTAAATTCAATTTCCTAAAGATCAAATTTGGTGTAGTCACCACACTTTATATTTTTTGAAGATTGATTTTCTAACAACTAAGAAACAAATAAACTATACTAAATACTAAAATAGAATGAAATAAAATACTAAATTAACTACTAAAATAAAATAGCAAATAATCACACGAAAGACATTCGGTTTCGAATAATTCCTCACTAGTTATTATGATCGATCATTGATTCGGAAATAAATTAACACCCATGAATCTATCAGTTATAGAACAACAAGTATTTGCTAAACCATCCCGATCCTTCCTTACATTCTCGATAGCAGGCAAGTATTTGCTGAACCCACTATTTCTCTTATTAAGATGTCCCCAGAAAGTATTCGCTAAACTAGATACACATCTCAATAGCATGAAGTACTAAAAGGACCCAATATAAACAATCACCCAAGTATTCGCAAGTAGTGTCTTGTTCACTTAATTGTTCCACATCCCTGTTATTATATAGTCTGTATCAGTTAACTATTGTATAGACAGGAATTTTGCTACTTTAATTAGCTTAAACCTAATAGTATTCAAGTTGATCAAACTCAAAACATCAGGTATAAATTCATACAAGGACAATCAAGAATTCATGGATATCATTATAAACACATTTAGATCTCACAAATCATAAAACTAGCAATTCATTATTCTACACCGAACAAACAATTAGCTAAACATAATAATAAAATAGAATTGAAAAATCAAACCTGAATGCATTGGATTGCCGATCAAAACTTCAAATGTATCACAAGTCCGGCCCGTACGGCCGTCAACGGCTCACCGTAAGGGGACAAAACCCTAACTATTAATTTATTAACTAACCCTAAAACCCTCATGATTATTTTCGGCCGAAACTAGGGTATATATACCCCCAGACCATGCCAAAACTAAGTCCAAATCTAATTACTACCTAACACACGCAGTCTAATAAGCCCATTATGGACTTTTATTTATTTAATAATAATAATAATAATTAGCAATAATTCAGCCCAAATAAATTGAGATGAAATTCTTCAATGTCTTCACTCTAATTCTTCAATATTGCCATCTTATTATTGCTCCTCTTTGAGTATATTGGATTGCTAACTCATTAAAAACCCGGTGGGAAAAAAGAGTATAACGAATCCACTTCTTTTAAGCTCCAAATCCTCCTTCAGTTTCACCTATGTCCGGGTCGACTTCACCGAGCAATTTAGTGATCGTTACACGAAGCACAACTTTGCCAAATGAAGGATTCCGGAATAAGACTCAACTGGATTTGCATCCTTTCAGCTTCCAAATTGCTCCAAAATCGTCAAAACCGCATCGTTTGTGCATTTAGCTCCAATCTCTTCCATCAATCAAATCTGCATAGAAAACACACCTAAAGTGCACATTAATCTCGTAACAGCATAATATAAAACCCTGAATAAACAACATATAATCATCACATCAAATATCCTCACACTTGAGTCATGCTTGCCCTCAAGTATGATATGAACAAATTCCAAGCACATTTGTTTATTCAAGTTCCCATCCCCTCAACTGACTCGATAGAAAATAAATTAAAAGAAAATAAACAAACCAAACAAGATACGAAACCAAGACTCTACAACACGGACTTTGGTAAAAAATTTCAGCATTTCAAACTTTCTCTTCCTCGGCTAATCAACAAACTTCCCAAGCATGATATCAAGTCTCCTTTCATAAACAAAGCTGGTATCATCCCCCCTTAAACCCTCCAATCAATCCCCCCTACATCAGCAATCACTTGCATATCAATGGTCAAAATAGACGAGAAGAACTCCTCACGGTTTTCACTCAAAACACTCAGTAAAGTGGGACAATCACTCATATAATATCAAGGTGGCAGCATCAAATAACACATGAAAATCAGAAAGGACTTTTTCAGGTAAGGCTATGACTGTAGGGTATGATCCTAGGGGCTCTATGGTTTTTATTAATCAACAAATATGCACACATGCTCAAGATATAAATTGGACATTGAATTTTCCAGAAAACAGTCCAAACAGATAAAATTCACAGCAAATTCTGGACTGTCTAGCTCAAATTCTGGACTGTAAAATTTTTTTTTTTTTTCGTGTACTCTTTTTTTTCAGCACAATTTATTTTTTTTTCCAATCCAAAATCACATAAACAAAATCAACTCTATCATACTGTTCATCTTAGTCAGTACCTTGAAAAATTTATAGGCTCAAGAAACCTATTTTTCAATGCAAACACAAGGTACCATATAGAATGAAAATCATGAACAGTTGATATACATTAGCAACGTGAGCAATTTATGTTTACTTCAGTCCAATCAAGAGCATGCATATATGGGTGAAGGTAGATGTATAGGCTAAGACATAGGCTTTATATGAGGCTCACTAGGGGTCATAAACAGGTAGGCTATATACGATGTGTGGGTAAACCTATTTTGCCTTTCATCTTTTAACATGCATTAATTTCAACTGTCACAACACTCAGAAAAAAGATTGATGTAGAGAGTGCTCTACTCTAGGCTCGGACCTCACTATATACTTGGCTTTGTTCTTAACAGGCCTTTTTGTCATCCCAATATCATTTAAACAAGTGAAAATGGTTCAAGGGTTTTTCTTTTAAGACTCTTAGGGAGATATCAAACAACTAAGGTTACTAATCAGATTCTCTCAACATGCAAAGTTCATCCATTTCAAAGACAATTCCATTACTCATTATCATGCTGAAAATTTGACCGACTCGATTCAAGAAACCAAAATATTTTTGTATTTTCAGAAATTTTTTGTTTTTTTTTGTTTTTGATAAAAAATGGATTCAAATAACACAAATCTCCTCACACTTAAACCTTGCTTGCCCTCAAGCAAGCTTAGGAAAAATATAAGGAGGACACAAAACAAGTAGCAACTAAAAACAAATAAAACAAGGGAGGGAGGGACTTATCGAGGGTCATCCTAGATCATATATGTCCAGGTTATGCAGATAGCTATCATTTGAGCACGAGGATGTACCGATCTGCTGTCAGGATGCTTAATGATCTGCTGCCAGGATGCCTCCGTTTAGCCAAACAAAGGCTGTACAAGTCCGCCACTCCTTCCATGTGGGTGTTATTCAGTACAATTACCTGTAATAACAAGGAATAAAACCATAAGAAAATAAAGCAAACTTAAGAAACGTTTTTTTTTTTTTTGGTTTTTTCAAATTTTTGTTTTTGTTTTTTATAATAAAAATCATGAGAAAAGGGAAAGAAACTGGGTTGCCTCCCAAGTAGCGCTTTTCTTTATAGTCTTTGGCTAGACTTTGTGGTGCAGTCATCAAGGATGATGAGGAAATTGTTTCCCTCTATCCTTGTACCAAGTGATGATTTCCGGAGCATCCAAACGATCATCTCCAAAATCCAAGAGCCATGATTTCTTCTTCTTCTCCTCACACTTGCATGCTTCCATAACCATCTTCTCTCTAAACCACTCGCTTGCATCCTTGAATGGCAAGTGATAATATTCCCAATGTACCAATCCATGAGAAGAATAACCAGGTAGCTCTTCAATGACATTATACAGCAGCAATAAAGCACAATCCAACCTTGAATTCCACCCCTTTCTCGAAGGGGTCACAATATTTTGATTCCACGGGTTGTGAAGCTCAGAGGTTTCAAGCAATATGAATTCACATGTAGGCTGAGAGAGTATTATATCAAGCTGACCTTGGCTGACCAATTCCATCGTCGACTCTATGCTCGAAATTTCCACTATGGACTTAAAATAGAGTGTGTCGTCTTTGATTTCCTGTTTGCTTGTCTCCACTCCATCAAAATCATCGAGATCACTTTTTTCATCCAACTCCATGTAGGCTTGACCCGAATCAGCCTCTATGTGCTCTAGGGCAACCAAATAAGTCTCGTCATCTTCAGAAAAATCATCAAACTCAAGAGCATAGTCCATCTCTGTATAGATTGGTGGAGATGGTTCAGGAACAAGGCTCCGTTTGGGCAAACAGAGGCTGTCTGCACCAGGCTCCAAGTTCTGCTCATCCACTATAAGGTCACGTTCAACCAAAAAGCCTTCCTCAAGTTTGCTGCTACTGTGAAGACCTGGTGATCCCAACCTATCTTCAAAATTTTCAATCTCCTCAACAGGGGCATAGAATAGAGACTTTGGCGGATCGAACAACTCCTTGTGTTCTTCTTCCCTTTGAGTACCTTTTTGCTTCCTCTTATTCATGCTTTCCAGCAAAGCAAGCATCTCATCCAACTTCTTATGCACTTGTGGATTCTGAGAATATTGGTGAAACTCCAAATCCTGGAAATTTTGGCCATAAGCTGCTCCTCGATTATCCTCGTAACCACAAAAGTAATTTGGATCTTTCCACTGTGAGTATGGTGTAGTGGGGTATTGAGGAGAATAATTACATTCATAGCTCCAATGCCCATAGTAACGACAAGTATTGCAGAACCTTCGAGATGGAGGTGTTCCATAACATTCCCAATAGCTCGCCATAACAACTTGATCAAGTGAGACTTCCTCAAAATATTATGCCAGACAACAGGCTCGATTTGGCAAACTGAGGGTCTGCAGAATCTGTTTACACAAAACAAAGGTAACCGAGATCAATAGGAAAAAAAAAATTTAAACTAACAACCGTTCCCCGGCAGCGGCGCCAATTTGGTGAGCGTCGTTTAACTCACACAAATAATTCCTGCAAAACGCTAAGAATATATAATAAACTAGCACAATGGTAAGCAGGGTCGAATCCCACAGAGAACGGAGTAATTAAATTCAATTTCCTAAAGATCAAATTTGGTGTAGTCACCACACTTTATATTTTTTGAAGATTGATTTTCTAACAACTAAGAAACAAATAAACTATACCAAATACTAAAATAGAATGAAATAAAATACTAAATTAACTACTAAAATAAAATAGGAAATAACCACACGAAAGACATTCGGCTTCGAATAATTCCTCACTAGTTATTATGATCGATCATTGATTCAGAAATAAATTAACACCCATGAATCTATCAGTTATAGAACAACAAGTATTTGCTAAACCATCCCAATCCTTCCTTACATTCTCGATAGCAGGCAAGTATTTGCTGAACCCACTATTTCTCTTATTAAGATGTCCCCAGAAAGTATTCGCTAAACTAGATACACATCTCAATAGCATGAAGCACTAAAAGGACCCAATATAAACAATCACCCAAGTATTCGCAAGTAGTGTCTTGTTCACTTAATTGTTCCACATCCCTGTTATTATATAGTCTGTATCAGTTATCTATTGTATAGACAAGAATTTTGCTACTTTAATTAGCTTAAACCTAATAGTATTCAAGTTGATCAAACTCAAAACATCAGGTATAAATTCATACAAGAACAATTAAGAATTCATGAATATCATTATAAACACATTTAGATCTCACAAATTATAAAACTAGCAATTCATTATTCTACACCGAACAAACAATTAGCTAAACATAATAATAAAATAGAATGGAAAAATCAAACCAGAATGCATTGGGTTGCCGATCAAAACTTCAAATGTATCACAAGTCCGGCCCGTACGGCCGTCGACGGCTCACCGTAAGGGGACAAAACCCTAACTATTAATTTATTAACTAACCCTAAAACCCTCATGATTATTTTCGGTCGAAACTAGGGTATATATACTCCCAGACCATGCCAAAACTAAGTCCAAATCTAATTACTACCTCACACACGCAGTCCAGTAGGCCCATTATTGACTTTTATTTATTTAATAATAATAATAATAATAATAATTAGTAATAATTCAGCCCAAATAAATTGAGATGAAATTCTTCAATGTCTTCACTCTAATTCTTCAATATTACCATCTTATTATTGCTCCTCTTTGAGTATATTGGATCGCTACCTCATTAAAAACCCGGTGGGAAAAAAGATTATAACGAATCCACTTCTTTTAAGCTCCAAATCCTCCTTCAGTTTCACCTCTGTCCGGGTCGACTTCACCGAGCAATCTAGTGATCGTTACACGAAGCACAACTCTGCCAAATGAAGGATTCCGGAATAAGACTCAACTGGATTTGCTTCCTTTCAGCTTCCAAGTTGCTCCAAAATCGTCAAAACCGCATCCTTTGTGCATTTAGCTCCAATCTCTTCCATCAACCAAATCTGCATAGAAAACACATCTAAAGTGCACATTAATCTCGTAACAACACAATATAAAACCCTGAATAAACAACACATAATCATCACATCAGTACCACGCGTGGCTGGTCAGCTTGGCGTGCTTCTTCTCTCCCATTGCCAACAAAGTCCTCGTTTCTCAAGCCAGCTCGAAAGAATGGTGGAATCGGAGGTAACACCACCCGAGGCTGGTAGGCTGGGCCTGGCGTTTCTCTCCAATCTCCGACGCCGGCAAAGACACCATCTCTCAGAGGACCCCAGTTCAGAGGGGTTGGAGTTAACTGGGTCGAAAAAGTCGTTCTCTGTGTGGATCGGACGGCGACCTCCATCACCGACCACATATGGCACGTCCAGTTGTGACCTGGGACCGGGTGTGCTGGACGGCAATTGGATCGGCGTGGTCACACCGGTCTGAATTGGCAAACGACCTGCACCGTGGCGAGAACTCTTTAGCTGATCCACTCCCACCGGACTCATCTGTTGGAGTACGGCGAATTGCATCCCCACTATCTCCGATTTGAATGGTTGTAACGCAGCTTCAATTCCCGTGGTAATTTTTGAGTCGATGGATGTCATCCTCGAGTCCATTGACACACTGAATTGTGTCAACTCCGCCGCAACAAGCTCCTTCACCTGAGTTTCCACAACTTGCTTTGACCTTGTCCCCTCCACCATCGTTTGGCCAAGGATTCACAGGCTCTGAATACCAATATGTCACACTCCTAGCAATTACTCAAGCAGAAAATTGTAATTTCGAATCAATTTCATATGGGAAAGGAACCCAGATTGAGTTACAATGGAAAAGGGGGAAAAGGTAACTAGGTAGAAACTAAAACAAAGCCAAATGATTCAATAATCCTACCATGGCAATAATGACTCTCTTATACACCAAAATGGGACCAAAACATAAGAGAGATGGTGATCCTCCAGTAGGTGGACGTTGAGAGATATCGTCTTACTCCATGGCCTCTCCGTTGGAAGTAGAGGACTGCCGGGACCGCTAATAAGAAACTCCCCCAAAGTCAACACAATGAAAGCAAGGTGAAATGACTTCCATGTCTTTGGGCTTTATTCTAATCGTAACATAGAGCAGTCTCAAAAGGCCCGTGCAAACAAATGGAGAAATCAACCTCCAGGAAACTCCCTACGGGCTCTGCGGTACTAGACGCAATATTTTTCAGATTTACAAAGGCCCATGCACCTCTTTTGTTCTTTTTTTTTTTTTTTTTTTCATTTTTTGATTTTTTTATTTTCTTTTCTTTTTTCTTTTGGTTTTTTTTGTTCTTTTTTTTGATAAAAACTCCATGCCCCATGCGTTCAAATTTCCTGCATCAAAACACTACCAAAGTGTAAAATCTTATAAACAAAATATAAAAAATCAACTACAACAAGAACTAAGAGATTTTTTTTTCTTTTTTTTTCAAAGCAAATAAAGGGGAAGATAATATGAAACTCTAAAGAAAATAGAAATAAAAATCGTGAAGTTACGATCAAAATCTGTTTATTTAAAGTCGTCAACACGACATGGGAGGTTCATCCCAATAGTGCAATTGGATGCCTCAAGAGAAACTACGTATTTTTAAGGTCGTCGTCACGACCCTAATGTTATTCAAATAACAAAAGATTGAAATCACTCACCCTCACATGGAAGGTAAAGGAAAGTCGAGGAGATTTAAGAGGAGGATTGTATGGTTGAAGTTTTGGAGGATTAGGGATGATTGGAAGTATGTATATATATGGCTTCCTAATCTCCTCTAAAACTAATGGAAGTGGTGGAATTGGTAGTATGGGTGGAGGTGGTGAAAACAATGGTGATGGTAAATATTCAAGAACAACCACCTCACTCTCTACTTCAATAGACTCAAAGACCAACTCCTCATCCCATTGAACTTCTTCCTCATACAAAGAGGTGATTTCACTCACCAAAGTACTTGGAATAGGTTCTATGTGGGATGGTATTTCTTCAAACAACCTACTTGGCTCCTCTAATGGTTTGGGAAGTTGGGGAGTTTGTGTAGTGTGTAGAGGCAAGAATGATAATGGTGATGGTAAAAATTCAAGAATAGCTATCACCTCCCTCTCTAATTCACTAGAGTCAACACACAACTCCTCATCCCATTGAACTTCTTTCTCATACATAATGGTGGAATCACTCACCAAAACATTTGTATTAAGTTCCATTTGGGATGACTCTTTCTCTAAACATTGAGCTACCAAGAGCTTTACCTCTAAGGTCATTTCATGCATTCGCCTCTCAAGATTTTCAAAACACCGATTTCTCTCATCATCTATCGGATATCGCTCTTGAGGCATATCCCAACAAGGTGGGGGCATGTCTTGGTACTCATAGGGTTGGTTTTCATCTAGATATCCATAATTCAAATGATCACTCCTTTGTGGCTCATAAGAATTGTAGCATGGATTATATCTTTCTTGATCTTGAAAACCAACTCTCTCCTCATTATAGCACTTATCATTATGGTACCCTTGGTATGAAGAACCAAGGGGCCTTTCACGTTCGAAGTGCTCATTTCTTGACTCAAAATAACAAGACTCGTGGAAATAAGTTGAACTATATGCATCACACGAGTTTGTCAAATTATTCCTAATCCTTTCCTCATTAAAAGCAAGGAATTCTATGTAATCTTTCCTACTTAGAGTAAACATAATATTAAAGTTTGAAATTTGTAGTGCAAGAGTTCTAGATTGTTACACACTACAAGTGGTGTCGTCCACAAAAGTACTCAAGCAATACATACTTCAAGAAAACAGAAATGTTTTTTTTTTGAAAGACTACAAATAGAAATATAATCTACGACGAAACACAAAAACAAAATACGCCTTCTCCCCGGCAGTGGCACCTATTTCACTAGTGGAGGGAGGTGTCCCCAACGTCGGTAATCCGTGGGAATCACGGCGGGTGGACCCGACGTTACTGGGAACGCCGTCCATCGGCGTCCCAGTTTTGCATGGCGGAAGGACCCGCCGTGCAGGGTTTACGAACTCAAAAACTCAGAAGTAAACGTTTTACTAAACGAAAACTCTGAACATGGCGTTATGATCCTAGAACTGCAACAAAATTTACGATTAGAAAGGTTGGAGTTTGCGAAACCGAAATCCATCCTGTCAAAAAGTAACGACTCTTAATGATTCACTAAATATCGTATCTTAATGAGTAGAAAAGTTAGTGTTCTGATTAGATTCGAGGTCGAACGTAGTGGTTTATGGTCAACTAGATTGTACCATAGAATGATACTGTATTTCGAACTCAGAGAAATGGTGTGTGAAGAGCAATTTTCCCTCATGCATGCGTTATTTTAAGTGATCGATATTAGAATGTTTACGACTCTAAAAGAGGATGAACTAAATTTTAAAATGGTTTTGAATTGGGCGGTAAGTAGGGTTCTTGTCCTGTCATGTTATTATGAAATCGAACACATCCTGAAGAAACAATGTATGATTACGATGTCGAAAATACTGCTTTTAGGTTTGGAATATGTAACCGTCTCGGGCGTGTGATAGAGTATTGATTTGAACTTTTTTCGATTTCGCAGAGATAGAAACTAGTTTGTCTATTTTCGGTTTCGAGAAAGTGGTGTTGCTAATTTGACAGGTTGATGTTATCGGGTTTTAAATAGGGGATGCCACTGGAGGGGTTGGATAGTTGTACATCATAGTTTCGAAATCTGAAATTTTGACGGCCCGTAGTTTTCGAATTCTGAATTGTACCCAATGTAAATAGTTTTCTAGTAGGGTAATTATAAAAATGGCAAAATATGGCAATTTCATAATCGAATAATTCTAAACCCAAAATACACAAAACTAATTGACCCATATATAATCAAGCCGCCCATTGGCGATATCCAAAATACGCAATGCACCAAAGTATCTAATGAATCGATCAAAAAATGTACCAATATTGTAGCAAATGAGCGAATATTTCTAGGGCATCATGCCCATGGGAAGCAAAATAATATTCAACATTACAAACAAACAATCACACAATGTTTGTCATACGTCATGCTCTTACTAATGCGATTTTGAAAGTCTTGACCCACGAACATTTAGCACGTACGACGCAAAGTTGTTGATAACGGTCTTCATGTCATCAAGTGTGTAAGGAGTTGAGTCCTTCTTGAAAAGCTAGTCAAAACAAGTATGTATATAATTTTGAGTTTAACAAGCATTGTCGGGAAAATAAGTGTATTAAAAATAGATACTAAAAACATAGTAAGTACTCACCGATTCAAAGTTGTTGTTCAACTTAGCAGTAGAGACAACTTGAAGTGTCGTGGCCATTACGAAATAACCACATTCCCAACAACTATTTTGCTTCTTGTACTAGTAAAAAAAAGGAGCACTAGTAATTAGCATTGGTAGGCACATGTGCATTCTAAATCAAATTTACATAAATCAGTAGTGTAAGCCAACCTTGATTTCATGAACGCCGAAAGCCGATTGACCCTTGGATTCACAAACTCCAACGCTTGCTTTGCTATCTCAACAAAAGAAGGGATTGGTGCTTGGTGTAGAGAATCAATCCAATACACTTGTTTAGTTGTCTTATTTATGACAACCAAACGCTAATGTCCCCTAAATCAACATATTTGAGAGAAATTTAGTAATCTATGGAGGCTTGTATGGAAAGGAAAATAAAACCTGTATAGGTATCACTTACTTGTGGAGTAGGGGCAACAAGAAGAGTACTTTTGTAGGATCACTTAGACCAACTTTCAAGTAGCCTAGTCGTTCTTCGCAAGAATGTACAACCTCTTGATTATGCTCGGGGCATAGAAAACCAATCCAAGGCCGACCACGACTTTGTGCAACACTATGCAAGAAGTTTCAGTCAAGAAAAGTACCAAGAATTGTTAACTAACATGTGCGGTTTGATAACTATTAAAATAAAGAAAGTCGGAAACATAAATTCTTCACAAGAAAATGTACCATTGAAATAGCGACATAAGAGTCTCCGTTAGCATGTCAAACCTCCACATGTCTTCAAAGTCCACCCAACATAGCGTAATTAGTTTGCCAACTCCAAATATGGG
Source organism: Sherardia arvensis (assembly GCA_948330725.1). Lineage (NCBI taxonomy): Eukaryota > Viridiplantae > Streptophyta > Magnoliopsida > Gentianales > Rubiaceae > Sherardia > Sherardia arvensis. Next base: position 20,074,024 of record OX415237.1, on the reverse strand, counting down.
TTTAGGAGAAGGGCAGTCATACGTCCCTAGTTGGTTGTGGTCGGATATCTTCTCAAACAATAGTCTTAGGGAAGGGGGCATGTATTCCACATTGGCCTCTATTGGTTTTGTAGTTGAATCAAAAGCAAAGATGCGTTTACCCTTGACTAGTTGTGGAGGACATAGATTGGTTGGCTCATCCTCCTCTAAGCCCTCTACCCTAATCAACCTCCTAGGCCACATCAAAAGAATTCCCTTTGTTCCCTTTAGCAATCAGTTCAATCGTTCGGGAATAGGAAACAATGCATTTTCAAAGAAGATGTCTAAAATTGAAACAACACTTAAGCCCTCCGGCACGTCCTTATGGTGATGTTTTCTAATTGACTCCTCAAAAATTCCATTTGCTACTAAAAATGGGGGTTTCGAATTTCCAAGGTCAACATAGAGCAAGCATACATAAGATCCCTTCATAATGAAATGAAAAAATTTAATACTACATATAGAAAATATTATTTTGCAAGTACATGTTGTAGGGAGTAAAAGAAAGTACTTAAACATACTTAGATCAAGGATAGTATACTAACCATCGATTCACGATTTTTGTGAGTCATACTTGGGTCCATGTAGGGTTGAAAAGGATGATTGTCCTCGTGTTCACCTTCTTTTGGAGATTCGGGCAAAGGGTCTTCAAGACATGGTTCACGAACAAGTGATTCCGGCTCGGTCGGTTCCCACCGTGTGGTGATGTCTTCGAGGTCCTTGGGGAGTGTCGTGCCATCATTGCATTTAGCAAGCATGTGAAGAGAAATGTCTCGCTTCCCTTGGCTAGCTTTGAGCTTCTTTATCTCCTCATACAACTTAATAATCAAGCTATCGTTAGACGGCTTTGATGTCACACTCTTGTTAAGGAGATCTTTCTTTGAGACGTAAGAATCACAAGTTCTAATTCGACCCGGATGCTCACCACGACCCAAGGTCTCCCTTAGTATGTCATACCCCTCCGTGGATGGTTGAAAGACCCCCTTATCGGCCTTATCTTTGTTTGACTCCAAACAAAGTTAATGAAAAAATAAAATTATTAATTGTAACTATGGAAATGGTGTAGTTAAAAGAACAACTCCTCAAACCAATGCAACTAAACTTACAAGATCTCTCAAAAAAGTGGTCATCTCCGGCTTATCACCGTATCCACCGTCCTTCTTTTCCCGATCCTTGAGATATAGCTCAAAGTTTTTAATGTCATCCACAGACATCGGTTTGGTTGAATTTCTCACCTCCTCCTCAAGCATCCCGTCCGCAAGCTTCTCTTGGATTCTTCGCTCTCTATCTTCAAGCACAAATCTCTCCACCGCTAATGTCATCCCACCTCGGCTCATTCGATGTGGCAATGTGTTGGCTTTGGCATTTAGACTATTAGTTGCATGCAACCCCTAAGTATAAATAGTCAATTAAAGTGTTGTATAAGTTAGTTCCATGCCAAAGTTAAGCATAAAGAATAGGTACGCCAAATGACAAATATTTTTTTGTAATGCTTACATCGTCATAATATCCTTGTGCACATACTTCTTGAAGAACTCCCAACTTTGCTCTGGAATGGTTGTGTATTTGAGTCTAGGGTTCAAGTGCTTCTTCTCTCCAAACACATAGTCTCGAGCAAGCATTGCATGATAATCTCTTGAAATCTTCCCCAACCTTTGCATAGTCTTTTCTTGGAGAAGTTCAATGTTAGGTGCATCAATTATAAATGGACGTTGCGACATACATGATGAAAAAGGTTATTATTTTTGTTGTTATTTATGAACATATGTAATACACCAAATTTGTACAAGAAAAACTTAGCTAACCATGCATTCATCGACAAGCCTTTCCTTCAAAGCCTTTGGTACTAGACGCCAGTTGTTGTACTTAATATCTATACGTGTCCTAGCCGTCTTTCCCACCCAACTTGACCATTTTCTCCTCTCATGTGAGATTGGCTCACCAAATTCATTGAATTGCATCGGTGTTAAAACACCTTTCTTCATCCTGCGCATTATTTCATGGTAATAAATTCTTGGTCGCAACGTATCTCCATTTAGTGCGTCCTCCGCAGCTCGAGCGGCTTGTGCCCTAGCCGTCTTTTCCGATTTTCTTGAGCTTGATACCTTAAACATGCGTAAATACATATTAGATCATAGGATTGGTTAACATGATAGGATTATGAACTACTTAACTATAGATGCACTAGGTAGCATTATATTGTCTTCCAAAAAAAAAGAGGAAGCTTTATATTGAACACATATAGGGCACCCTAAACTAACATAAATGCACAAGATTAATAATAACCTAGGGTTTGTTATTAATATGTTCATGTCATTAATGCTAGGATTTTATTGAAATTTTGTTTCATATCTACTAGTGGTTTTACATTTTGGGTATATGTATTTATAAAAATATTTCGTGAATGTGCATTTGCTAGAGGTTGATAAGAGAAAAAGTAGAGTACCCATAACATATTAAGAAACCCCCAAAAATTCCATGTACTAGCATATGAATTTAGTTGCATTTGAAAGCAATATGTAAAGAAAAATTTGATAGATTAAGCTCGTATGAAATACAGATCACAATGACATGTACATGTAGATGAGACTACTTAGATCTATGAAATTTGATCTTATCTAACCCAAATTTAAGGTTAAAAAGAAATGCACAAATTATATCTCACCCACACAATATGGTGTAGCTTGCTTCTTGTGATGGATATTGTGAGGATTTGTGAAGGAGGATTGTTGTGTTAGATCTAGATATGAGAAATAGTATGTTTGGATAGACACATTTTTTATGAGAGATGGAAATGTGAGGGAAATAACCATAATATTCCCGCTAGGAGACAATTATATACATGTGTGGAATTTCGAATATCCAGGTAATTTCGAACTCGAAAATATGAGAAAACAAGCATCTTCAAGATATCGAAGGTTTCTCTATTCATCATTTTTTGTTAAAGTAAAGTAACATATCCCCTAACCTAATTTCGAAATCTAATAAACCACCTACATTCACTATTTTCATAGTCAGTTTTCTGTTGTCGAACACGTTTTCGGTAATATGTCACACTCTTTTTTAGAATTCGGATACACCTTGCATGGGATGAACATATACCTAACTATGCAGGGTGAAAATACGGGGATTGCACTGGTGAAAAGTTTAGACTGTGCATATGATTTTCGATTTCGAATGAATAAGACACACATTTAAAGTCTGTATTATAATATTTTTTATTATTGTATGGAAGTAGTAATGTGAAAAATTTAGTAACACAATCAAAACTTACATGAAATAGACATTCTATTTAATTTACGAAAGAGAAAACATTTGGCTTAAAAAACATCCTTATTTCTTTATCGGGTAGGATTTAGGGGATCTCTCTGGTGTGGCATATACAAAGTTAGAAAGCTTTACGACATCGAAGAAGTTATTTGTTTTATAGATTCGATATCGAAATTAAGTGCGTATATTTATAAACGTGATCGATTGGGCGTTAGAGTATATCTCTGTTGCTTGTAGTCAATCGGGAAAATTGTAAATTTGAGTTTTAAGATTTCAAAATATTTAAACATCAGCGTGTGTTCGAAACCGAAATGATAATTAAAACTATTCATACTTGTTTTCGAGTTCTGAAACCATGATTAATATAAATGATAAACGGGTCTACCCAAAATGCACCAAGACTCTCCTGCCCCAATAATCCCCAAATTCTTAAAACTAAACCCTAACCCACCAGAAACCCAGGCCGATCTGCTGATGGCACGCATCAAACAGGTCGCCGGTCGCCGCCAAAGTGACCGTGAGATCGAACGACCCCAAGTCCCGCCGCTGCGACGTCAGAAACAACCTGTGAGTCACCATCCAGCCATCCGGAAAAGGGTATATCTTGTGATCAACGACACAGGTTCACGACCGGCCGATAATGATTCCAGTGAGTCGAGTGATGAAGACTTGGGCGCTGCTCTGTTGAACAGGCAAAGGCAGACTAAACCAGTTGAAAGAAAGGGGAAGGGTAAGCAGAAGGTTGAAGGAAAGGGGAAGGGTAAACAGAAGGTTACTGAGCCTGAGAGTGAGGATTCTAGTGAGGATTCTAGTGAAGAAGGTATGAATGAGGACAGTGACGACGTTGAAGACAGTGTGGAAGAGAGTGACCGGGAGGGTGAAGGAGATGAGTCTGAGGAACAGTCTGGAGGTGAAGAACAGGTTGAGAAGACAGCAAAGTCGTCAAAGAGGGCTGGTGATGGTGAAGATGGGAAGAAGAAGGGCAAGGCAGCTAAGAGGGTTCCTGCTGATGATGAGATAATAGGGGCTAGTGTAAATGCCCCAAAATTCAGGATGCCGAAGCCCAGCAAGAAAGGCGATAAGGAAGAGGGTAGCTATTTTTTCAGCGCGGAGGCAGAAGATAGGTACATCAAGCACATTAGAAGACCGTTGACAGATACAAAAGTCTTGAAGATTCGCACCAACATCGGTAAATCTCTTTCTTATGTGCTGGATTATTTCAAACCGTCTCATTTGGATAAGTTAATTACACTGGATGCTCCGGTGTACCCTGATGCTGTTAGGCAATTTTATGCCAATTTAGGACGTAATCCAAATGAGCGTGAGTATTCTAAGGTTGTGGGGATTATAATACCGGTTACAAAATATACGATTAATGCTGCTTTAGGAGTACCTTGGAAAAGCTATCCGGCTTTGGTAGGGGAGACTAGTGGTGTTTTTTATGATAACTACTACGATCACAAGTGGCCTGATCCCTCTCCCAATAAACCCATAGACCCTGTTGAGCTCGGTTTGGAGTTCTTCCACGCAGAACCTCCTGCTGGTGATGGAGCTGGAAAAGCGGTTAAGTATGACATTGAGCAACTATCCAGTGAGCACCGCATTGTGTTTGAGTGGATATGTGGAAATGTGTTGCCGACAGGTGGACATGTTTGCGAGCCAACAATAGCGACTTGCATGATTTTTATTATATCGTGCGAGGTTTGCTAGTTAATCCTGGTCACGCTGTTGTCAAGTACATGAAGTGGGCTGCAATTCACACCACCAAACAGTTTTCCTATGGTGCCTTGATTACAAAGCTGATGAAGACCTAAGGATTCGTCCCAATTGATGCACCGATCATGAGCAAGGTCTATGACGATAAATGGATCCAGCGTTGCCACCTGGAGCTTGATCTTGAAACAAACAAGTATAAGAAAAAGGCTGTTGCAAGTGGCGTGGCTGCTTGAGCTGCGAAGAGGAAGAGGGATGCCGAAGATGGTCCAGCTCCATCACTTCCAGAACGTAAGTATATTGATTCCTATGGTTGTTATATTTTATGTATATTACTTTTAATGGGTATACCTAACATGGGAATTACCAGGCTTGAAGCTGAAGAAAATGATGGGAAAGTTGATGAGGATGTGGGATTGCTTTGACGAGCAGCTGCAGAAGCAAGAGGAAGAGCTTGAAGAGGTGGTTAGGATGCAGGATAAAATCATCGAAGAATTCAAGCTGGACATTGTGCTATCACCTGGTCCCGAGCCTGATTTTGGCACTCTACCACAGTCTAGTGACGATGATGAACCCCCAGTTAAGCCTGAAAACAACGAGAAATCGGCTGAGGAAGGTGGAGGCGCATCAAGCAATCCAGTTAGGCAGCCCATTACAGAGAGAGTTTGCGAGCAAGAATCTGAGCTGGTTTCCGGTAGTGGTGCTCCAGAGGAGACCCCTGCTAGTGCTGGTGTTGTTGAGACAGCACCTACTGTCGGATGATTCCTAAATTCTCAATGTTAAAGACACAATGTTTTTCATGCTTGTTTCTGTAATTCTAAATTGATATTTGAGATTTTATTCAGTTTGAATGTTGTTGGATTTTTCACATGTACTTCATGTTTTACATTTTTGGTGATTCACTTATTCGCACTACAGTTAGATACTAAATTATGTTTTATATTCACAAAAAATGTACAACACAAGGCAGGATGGACTGTTTTTGGAAAGATGAAACCTAGTGAAAGTACTAAGTTTTAGAGATCAAAAATAGTAGCAATTCATAAAAAGATGTTGACTTTCGATGGATAAAGTATAGTGAAAGATCAATAATTTCGATCGCGTGAAAATAAATGATTTATTTTCACTACTTAACATGTGATTTATCTTCTTTTAGATATCGAAAATAGTAGCAATTCATAAAAAGATGTTATTTTTCGATGGATAAAATATAGTGAAAGATCAATAATTTCGATGGCGTAACAATAAATGATTTATTTTCTCTACTAAACATGTGATTTTATCTTCTTTTAGAAATCGAAAATAGTAGCAATTCATTTTTGAAATACTAGACGCAGACCCACAGTTTTGAAAACCCTAAACCCATTTGAACTCTGTTTTTAGATTTCGAAAATCAAATGACATATTTATTTTTTGTCCAAAAACTCTTGTTTTGGTCATAATAGCTATAGTCTTGAAGGTTAATCATCAACTGAACACAGTTTGGTTTAACTATGACGTTGGCGAGATGCTCAACAGGCAAGTTAAATGATTGACTTACCTTACATGCATCAGTACTAGTTACATGCGTGTTCTACTAGTGATACCTATGTAATGTCAGTTTTTTTGAAGCGGATGGATCTCTGATCTGTACTGCAAGCATTATATTTTATCGACATTGTTGCAAGTATTACGTATCTTCCTACCATACTCAGCTAACGTACGTTACTCAAGTAAGCACACTACTACACGTATATTACAGTATCGTGAATGCATGGAAGATTTGTATTCTTTACGTGCTGGATTACTCATACATAAGCTCAAAGATCGGCGATGTATCATAACACAACTCTGTTTAATATTGACTGTAAATTCATTAAAAAATAAATGGAAATTCATAAAAAGATGTTAACTTTCGATGGATAAACTATAGTGAAAGATCAATAATTTCGATGGCTTAAAAATAATTGATTTATTTTCACTACTTAACATGTGATTTTATCTTCTTTTAGAAATCGAAAATAGTAGCAATTCATTTTAAAAATACTAGATGCAGACCCACACTTTTGAAAACCCGAAACCCATTTGAACTTTGTTTTAAGAGTTCGAAAATAAATGTAGTTCAACTTGATGGAAAGATACTTTCGAGTTCGGAAACTGTTCTACAGTTTGACTTTAAAATTCTTAAATAATTAGAATTAGGATCACAATTGCATGTCCTTTCGATTTAGAAAACATGATAGTGTCATTTTCACATTGTCTTCGATTTCAAATCAAGAGTACAGTTAAAATTCATTTAATATCTGAGTTCGAAAAGCCGGCCTTATATATAACTACAAGTAAACCAAGAACATAAACCCCAAAAACCCAAGCGTCCAAAAATTCTCAAATCAGAAAACCCTTAGCCCCCAAATGAACATCTCGCAAAACCCTAAGCCCCACAATTAATCAACCTTCGACTTCGGCAAGATGGCACCGACCAAGTCCACGACGGCGAGGTCACGGCCAAAAAATCCGTTCAAAAGGAAGCTGATGGTTCGCAGAGGCAGAGAAGGCTATGATTCAAAACTGTTTTATGATTCAGAATGCCATGATAGATATGTTAAGTATTACCTAGAGGGCAAGTTGTTTCATCCATATGATGTTGATCCTAGTAAGGTAGATGAGCTAGGGTTTGGGGAGTTAGTTGGTTTGATGAACATCCAGCAGGTTGGGGAGTTGATGGTGAATGATGCGTCAGCTTACTTGCATGAAAGCTGTCAATTTTATGCAAATCTTACAGAGATTGATGGGTCATTGTATAAAATGATGGTTAATGGCCACGAATTTGAGGTTAGCTGGTGGATTTTGAATGAGTTGGTAGGCTGCTCTTATAAGAATGCTGAAGATATAGAGAATAGCAGCAGTGATGCTCCTCTGAATGTGTACAATGCAAATGGATGGTTGGGCCCTGGATTTACACTACCTGGTGGTGTGGATAGACAAGCATGTGCGTCTGCCTACTTTGGAAGACCTGTCGGTGATAAAGAGGCCGCACATGTGTACAACCTGAAATGCATGACGCCGGCACATCGAGTTTTGTATGACTTCGTTCATAGGATTCTAGTTCCTTCTCCGAAGAATGTGAGCGAACCGACAAGCACCACTACTATCTTGTTCTACTATGTTGTTCTCGGGCGAAAAATCAACCCAGGCCATACAATATTGAAGCACATGGTGAATCAGATGGGAGTGACCAAACAGTATTGGAATATCCCTTACGGCAGTTTGATAACCAAGCTCCTGCTGAAGATGAAGCCGGAATTTAAGTTTCAGAGCCCTCCCGTTCCCTGCAGGATTTACGGGCTTCAGTACTTCCAGAATTGAGGATATTTTTTAATTTTTTATTTTTGAATTAAAACCACTTAGAGTGGGGGGATATTTATTTGGCACCCCAAACCATTAGCAACCATAGATGATCAAAGTCAAGGTTTAGTACATTATAGTCTACTTCTCTATACAGAGGCATCTCAGGCTCAAAATTTGGATCCCTGCCATTTCTGGATCAAAAATTGGATCTTGATCTAAGACTGACAAAAAATTGACCTAAACTCATCTTAAATGCCGAGCATGTTAGTGAATCATTACATGAAACACAAATCTGCCAAGAGATGTGAGCAAGGTCCAAAAAACAGTCTGTAGAGATCTGTTGAAGTTCCAGTGCATGTAGAATCGAGGATATGACTTGGTGGATGGTGCTGGATCACAAAGGTCATCCTGGTCAAGAACAAGCGTGCAAAAGGTAACGCATGTAAGAATCTGTTTCTGTTTTTATTTTTCCTGTGATTGAATAGGTTTGATGAGTTTATTACTAACTAGTTTGTGTTTAATGTCTCGTCGCAGTGATGACCGATGCGTAACTGTACTCAATGGCTGAGCGGATGTATGGCAATGCTAAGGACAAGACTAGTCGTATAATGGGAACGAGGAAGAAGGTCTTTCATGCAAAGAAGAACATGTCCGACATGGAAGGTCGCTGTCAAGTCGTGGATTCGATCTTGACTTCCCTTGAGGTCTCCGATTACCGATTGCAAGGAACGTTAGCAAGTAGTGCTAGTGTACAATTTTGCATGCTTTTGTTTTTGGCCAATGTAAACTAGTCGTAATGTCCCTAGGGCTAGATCGCAATCTTTTGAAACTCTTGCGATAATTGGCAAAAGTGTGCCGAAACTGTACTTTTGAATTAAGCATGCATATTAAATCCTATACATCCTTGCATCTCAATCTCTTCAATTTTAGGTTGCACCAAAAAATAAAAGGCCATTTTACTAGTTATTTGTCATCCAAGTTCTTGTCAGGCAGCATGACTTATTTTTTTTGCTTATTACCTATGTCTTTCGAACTCGTAAATACTTGAAAATACTACACTTTCGATTTCGCAATGGGTAGCCCTCATTTGTTTTTTTAAACTCATGTTTCGGGTGGCATATAGGGTATTCTTCTGTTCAGAATTTGTTGCAAAAGTTCAATAACTAGGATACATTCGAATCGAAAAATGTAGTTGTACACAGGTTTTAGAATTCAAAAATAAGTGGTACCAAAGTGACCGTTTTTCTATAATTTAAAAATTGCTGTTTGATTTGTTTCGATTTCGAAATAAGGAAGCATGTGACTTTACAAATCAAGTATGTGACCTTTCTTGTAGAAAAGCTGCTTTAATACTAATGCCTATAAGTTCGAGTTCGAAACTATAACAATATTCAAAAATACATCCACGTCATCACAATATGGTACCTTACTTTCGGACTCGACAGTTGTGTTTCATACTTTTTGAATTATTAAACAACACACATTTAACATGAAAGATGGTACTAACAAGTGTCAATCATTTTTCTAATCTTAAACTTGACTTTCTTGAGTTTTCGATTTCTAAACCTGTGTTTGGTACCTTTGTTTCTAATCTTAAAAGTTCACCCACACCTACACACCTCAAATTCATCAACACTCTACTACACTCATCTTCATTACGAAATCGAACATTGTGTCAAACGGCATATTCTACATTTACGCCGTCCAAAATTTCTACAACTTACCCGAGCCATTTTCGAATTCGAAAAGTGTGGTTGCCGGCGTTTTGCTCCCACCGCCATGTACCGGCGATGTCTCCAGCGATAATTCCAGTAGTGTTTTGACAAGCGATTTCCCACGTCGTTAAATAGGACTCCGCGAGATCAAAATACTATTTATAAATCACCTACAACTTCTAACTACTAGATAGTAAATAGTGGGAAGTAGGGGTCGACCCACAAGGAGAAGACACTTGTAAGCGTGTTTTAAAGTAGAAAATAAGCATACTTATATATTATATAGAAAGCAATGTAAATATGGGGGGGGTTTGAGATTGGTTTTTATTACACTGCGAAAGGAAACTAAACTATCAATAACTAAGCTAAGGGGGAGATTCTAAGGTTATGAGGCCTTGGGAGGCAAATGACTTCAATTTCCAACTATCAACTTATCACCGAGCAAATGCAATTACAAGGAAGTTTAGAGAATTTGTCAAGGATGAAAGCATCATATTCTCTCGAATGTAACTAAAGAATATGATAACACCACTCAAAATCTCTCATTGTTGATTCACCAAGATGATAGCATCATAGATAACTCAACAATGGTATTAAGGTTTAGAGAGAGACAAACTTACTCAAACACCTACGATAGCGGGAGCATGCAAATAAGACATTTGATAACTAGCAAGAACCAAGACGATGATAGCATGTATGTCTCGACTCCTACTTTGCTACTTAATGATATTGGAGTAAACGATAATGTTCTACCCACAAATCTAGCTATTCGTTGATAACAATCATATGTTAAAAGGAATCTTCAACTCAAGTATACAATCACATATTAGGGGGACCAATGATAACATTCAATCCTTACCTAAACACATAATTGATTAATCATGCAAGTTCATAAGATTTCCACTTCTAACAACTCATATTTATCATGGCATTCCATAACTACAATCACACAACAAGGAAAGAACTTGTCATCACTCAACCCCTTCCATAGTTCATTAATCTAACAACTAGAGATTACACTACCATTATGCTAAGTCACCATCATCATTACACTAAATTACTCTAACCAAACTAACCTAATTAATGACTATGGAGCATGCAATTGATATAAAACACAAAGCCCATAACAAATTAAGCAAGATTGAACAACATTCATGCATAGAAATTCAAGTTAATCAAATGATAATCAAATCCCAAGTTTAAGCATACAAAGCCCTTAAAGTTTCAAGGGAAGTGAATTCAAATGCTCCCAAGGATCAAACTAAGCTATACTACAATACATGGAATCAAACTACTAATATAAGGGAAATGAATGGAAGAAAAGGGAAAGAAAAATAAAGAAAAATGGATCTACATGGTCTTGGTCGTTTTTTGCTCTTGGAGGGGATAAGGGGTATTTATAGAATGCAGTGCCGGGGCCATGCAGCACTTGGTGCACTTTTGTGAAGGGCCATGCACTTTAACCGTTCATCCGATTTGCATTTCTAATAGTCCATTTAGAATCTCTCGACGAGAGAAATCCAATGGTATGATCCATGTGCTCTAATTTCTTTGCAAACATTTCCAAAATCAAGCTTCAAAACATTAGTGCATCACTTGTTCTTCAAAATGTAACTTTGACAAGTTTAGCTTTAAAACTCCTTACTTTGGCTTACCAAATACTACCCAAATTAGATCTCAAATGTCATAAAAGAAGAGTATATATAGGGCTTATAAAATACCCCCACACTTAAACCTTTCTCGTCCTCGAGAAAGAACGATTAAAGTCTAAGTGCTTTCTCCTATCAATTTCACAAAAAAGACATTTGAGACCTTGACAAAATACAAACTTTGCTTAAGATGAAAACACAAGAATCATATCTCACATTCTTATCCTAATGAAAGTTCTACCCAACCCCCAATATCATCATAAAGTAAAGAGTGTGCCAAAATTACAAGTACAATGCACAATAATTTCCATGGCACAACCCTTTCCCAAAGATATCACAAAATATAACACAAAAGTACATCAAAATGAGACCATCGAAACATGAGCGAGTTTACCTCTCCTTTTGCCTATGCGCCTTTCGGTTTTCACATAGCCACTTTTTTTTTTCTTTTTCTTTTTTTTCCTTTTTTTTAACTCTCCTTTTGCCTAGGATGTAACCTAGTCTCTCATATTTCGCACACTCTCATGTTGCCTAAGTTATACCTAGCCTTCTTTACACATACTCTCCTTTTGCCTAGGTTATACTTAGCCTCTCTTTTTTCCACACAAGCCTCTCACTTTTGCCTAGGCCTTGTTAATGTTTTGACCTATCCGGGCTTTTCACTCTTTTCCTTTTCAAAATAAATTCTTCAAAAGAAGTACAATTTTTACAATAGAGCGAAGCAAAACATGGATACTAAATCCTCCCCCACACTCAAACTAAACATTGTCCTTAATGTTTTAGAACAATATCAAAACTAGGGAGAGGGAATATTCACAAATTAAGCCACCACTAAGAGTAGATAAACATAACTAATTGCACAAGAACTACATATAGTGGCGGCAAGCCGATGCTAAGCAATATTCATCAAGCAATACAGGCATCAAATCTGAACAGAGCATAAGGAAAGAATAAAGGATACCCCATCAAGGTGATGTAGAAAGAAAAAGACCTGTTGAATGGGATGCTAGAATGGTGCCTGAGAAGGCGGAGATGAGGTGGCTCTGCGACGACATCATAAAAGGACCGACAATGCACATCAGTGATCGAGAACGGAGAAAGACGGTCAGAGGTGGTGACCTGAAAATGCAGATGGATGTGGAGCTGCGTCTGGAAACGATCTCCGATCGGCTTCGACGGAGATGGGTCGGGAATCATCGCCGTGATTGTGAATTGGAGCAAACCGTCGGCGAGTTAATGGTATTGGTGGTGATGGGTCAAACCGGTGCCGCACAACTGTTGCGGTGGTGGCTCAACGTAGTGGAGATGGCGGTTTTGGTACACCGGCTGAGTTGTGGCGTGGAACTACAATGGGGTTGGGTGGCTGGCGACACGGAGGGGTGCCTACGGTGGAGACACGGCGGAGATGGGCACACGTTGATGGAAACAGATGGTGGCTGGCGGCGCGGTCGCGGCGGTCAGAGGTTACTGGCGAAGAAGGGGCAGTAGTGGTGATGATGTGCAGAGAACGAAGATGGTGGCGCGTCCTGAGCAGGCGCGGCGGGGAGGTCCTGACGCGGCGCGGTGAGTCGAGGCAGCCGGCGAGTGGTGGTTGATGAGGCTTTGTGGCGAGGCGGGGGCGGGACAAGACGGAGACGCCGGGGATTGGTTGTTTCCGTCGACAGAGAGATGGCGGTGGAGCAGAGGCTGACTGGCGATTGGTGGTGGTGGAGAGTGTGGTGTAGTTGTGGTGATTGAGATGGTGTGGCGGAGGAATGGTCGGTGTGGGGGGGCGGTGTCAGGTGGCCGGCGGCGGAGGTGGATGGCGGTGGAGATCGCCGGAGATGGTGGTAGACCGTGGTAGCTGGGTGGTGGCGGTGAGGTTTTGTGGACGAGGAAGATGGGGCTTTTGGTTTAAAGTCAACAGGAGGGAGACAAATAAAATAATTTTTCTTTTTCTTTGTTTATTTTAATAGGAAAAATGCAGAGGCCAAGCAGTGGGTAGAGTGTCACACTCCTAGCAATTACGAAAGCAGAAAATCGTAATTTCAAATCGAATTGATATGGGAAAGGAACCCAGATTGAGTTACAATGGAAAAGGGGGAAAAGCTAACTAGCAAGAACCAAGACGATGGGAGCATGTATGTCTCGACTCCTACTTTGCTACTTAATGATATTGAAGTAAACGATAACATTCTACCCAAAAATCTACCTATTCGTTGATAACAATCATACGTTAAAAAGGAATCTTCAACTTTAGTATACAATCACATATTAGGGGGACCAATGATAACATTCGATCCTTATCTAAACACATAATTGATTAATCATGCAAGTTCATAAGATTTCCATTTCTAACAACTCATATTTATCATGACATTCCTTAACTACAATCACACAACAAGGGGAAGAACTTGTCATCACTCAACCCCATCCATAATCATTAATCTAACAACTAGAGATTACACTACCATTATGTTAAGTCATCATCATCATCACACTAAATTACTCTAACCAAACTAACCTAATTAATGACTATGGAGCATGCAATTGATATAAAACACAAAGCTCATAACAAATTAAGCAAGATTGAACAACATTCATGCATAGAAATTCAAGTTCATCAAATGATAATCAAAATCCCAAGTTTAAGCATACAAAGCCCTTAAAGTTTCAAGGGAAGTGAATTCAAATGCTCCCAAGGATGAAACTAAGCTATACTACAATACATGGAATCAAACTACTAATCTAAGAGAAAGGAATGGAAGAAAAGGGAAAGAAAGATGAAGAAAAATGGATCTACATGGTCTTGGCCGTTTTTTGCTCTTGGAGGGGATAAGGGGTATTTATAGAATGCAGTGCAGGGGCCATGCACTTTAACCGTTCATCCGATTTGCATCTTCTAGTAGTCCATTTCGAAACTCTTGACGATAGGAAACCAATGGTATGATCCATGTGCTCTAATTTCTTTGCAAACATTTTCAAAATCAAGCTTCAAAACATTACTACATCACTTGTTCTTCCAAATGTAACTTTGACAAGTTTAGCTTTAAAGCTCTTTACTTTGCACCAAATGCTACCCAAATTAGATCAATATCATAAAAGAAGAGTATATTTAGGGCTCATCATCAAGTTACACGGAGTTTACACCAAAACCGCCGTTTAACAAACCATCCGGCTAGTGAATGATTGTTTCCGAACTCGGAAACCTAGAAGGACGGTGGTTGCCTTAACTTCAAGGGGAACCGCCGTCCTTAGGCGCCGTGTTCCGGCTTGTTTCTACTACTGATCTCTCTCAGTTTTAGTTTCAAAAATATTCCAAAAATTCTTATAGTTAAGCCTAGTATATACAGTGTGTGAAAATATTTTGAGGCCCCGTGTGACGACACCTACTGCACAGGCCAGTGGACGGCCTTGCGTGTAGGCATAGTCTCGCCGCAGCCTAGATAATACTTTATTATTATTATCATCATTTATTATTATGTATACTAGTTATAGGCCCCGTTTGGGAGCTAGCGGTTAGTTTTTAGCTGTTAGCGGATTGTACTAGGTGTTAGCTGTTAGCAGATTGTATTACCTGTTTTGACTAGTTATTTGTAAAATGAGTGTTTGGTAAAAAAATAAATAGCGGATAGCTGTTTGTTATGCTAAATGACAAAAATGGACACAAATAAATAAAATTTATCATTAGTTTTATAAATTTAGTGTGATCTTATTTTGAAGTATGGAAATATTTTTAATACTTATATTTTATATTTATTAGAGATAATTAAAATTTATTGTTTTAGAAAATAAAATTAATTAAAATTTATTACAAGGTTTTTTTAGTTTAGTTAGGGTGTGATCTATTATTTTAAAAGTATGGAAAAATATTTCTAATAATTGTTGTATTTTAATTTATTTTTGAGGTATTTTTGATTAACAAATATAATATTTTTATATGTTTTTAGTTAATATTCTTAAAATTATAAAATAAAAACTTGCAATTTTTATAAGGATAATAAGGAATAAAAATATTGTGTTCAGTTACCAGAAAAAACGTTTGAAAGGATTCGTACGCATGAAAGCTGAGAGTAAAGGATAAAAAGGAAAATTGTAATATTAATTGTTGTGTTAAGTTGGAAACACAGCTTTTTCAAACGTTTTCAAATTGAGAGGTTTGGATCAAACAGCTAGATGATTCATTGACTCACCAAACATCATAACTAGCTGTTGACCTGTCAAAAATCTATTTTTAGCAAAAAACCAAAACTCTTCTTCAAACCTCTTGTAACCTCTTGCTGCCAAACGGAGGCATACTTTGTTTTTACTATTATTTTTTATTTTAAGTATAATTTACGATTGTACATGTCTTAATACTACGTTGTTTGATAATTCTATTTAATTATATTCATTGTGTTAATGTTACTTTTAAGTTTCTAAGTTTTCGCTCATGGTTTTAGAAAAGGTTTCCGTGACTTCGCCGAAACATTTTGCATCGATAATGTACTCTCTTAATTCTCTAATAAAATAATCCTATGACGGTCTCCTCTACATTAAAAGAGCTCATCCCGAACTCATTTCCTCCACCATCAAGGGTTTTGATCTCCATTCCATATTCAGTTGATGTGTTGATAAGTTCATGGTTCGCACTCTGGGGTTTCGTTCAGTCTCAGACCAGGGCCAGAGAAGGGTTAGGGGATCGGGATACGCGGGAGATGGATTCACGGGTCAATCGGTCCAAATCCTTATAAGGAACGCGTATATTCTGAATGTCCTACAAGAAATACACTTCCTCTAAATATGGGAATAAAACTATTATCGCCACGAAGATATGTAACTATAGTAAGAATACAACCCTTATGGAGATAACAGTGATTAAATAAAGTGTATTCCTTGTAGGTAGTTAAAAATATACGCGTTCCTTATAAGGATTTGGGCATCTGGACCCGTGAGTTCAACTCCCGCGTATCTCGAGCCCCTTGTTATGAATGAGGGACTGGACCATCAATTATGCATTATTTTTCTTGTAATATAAGTGTAAGGAGAAGGGTAGTTTAGTCCTTTTGCGAACTTGTAAGCTAGATGGTGTAAAATTGCGGGAAATTCAGTTAGAAGTAGTTAGCCCTTTCCTTTTATTTTTTTTATATTCTATTAAATAGATGTTAGGGAGTTGCTGAAAGATTCATTCCATGGGGAATCAATGATTGTAAAATTTAGAATTCAGTTGCACAAATAACCACAATTCTCTCTTTGCGTCTTTCGCTCTCTAAATCCACCATCTACCAACCATTTTGGTTGCTTATCCGATCTAGATTCAGGCGGACTCCTACCGGTTCATAACAAATTGGTATCAGAGTGATCGATTATTGACCTGTGATGCACAACAAAGCTAGGCTCACAACCATGGACGCATAATGGAAGTTGTTCGGGTCAAGGGTCGAGGCACAAATTTCTGCAATTCCGAGCGGCTGGAACAAGCCGCCGACATCAGCCGCGGTCTTCAGATGAAGCTCGACCAGGCTATCTGCAACAACAAGAAGAAATCTCTTGATATCAGCGATCAGTTCATGGAATCCAACCTAGAACGCCACGATCTGAAGGAAATAATCCGTCAAGGTTTTCAGGCTGTTCAGGATAGGGAGCTGGGGAATCAGAGACATTCACTCGATCAAATCATTAGATCTAATCGCCAGTCACCACCTTCGGTGCATGGTAATTACCTCGTTGATCAAGATTTCGAGCTGGTTAATCCTTCTCTACGCGGTTCTACATCTGTTCTCATTAATCATATGGTTAATTTGCATGAGCCTAGAAACTGTTATTCTGAGCCTAAA
The DNA here is from genome assembly GCA_948330725.1 of Sherardia arvensis. NCBI lineage: Eukaryota > Viridiplantae > Streptophyta > Magnoliopsida > Gentianales > Rubiaceae > Sherardia > Sherardia arvensis. The sequence continues at coordinate 20,056,537 of OX415237.1, read as the reverse complement.
AATTTGCATACACCTGTTGATTCTACTTATTTAGAGTCACAAATGGAACCTAAAGACCCTAGGTCTAACCAGAACAATAGATCTCCTGTGGAAAATGTTGGTGCTCAGTTTGATCAGTTTATTGTGAGTGATAATAGAGATTGGAGGGACAGGTTTGGGAGAGGGGCTGAAATGCAGAGGGCTAGGATTTATTTGATCCCTTTTAGTGGTGGAAACACCAAAGATTGGCTGAGTAGGTGTCAAACCTTTTTCACTTACTATGAGATTCCCCACCATCAGAATGTAGAAGCAGTTGAGCTATACTTGGGATAAAGCTAGAGTATAGTACCAAGGTCATATTGCTGATAAACCTAATATTGATTGGGATCAATTCTTTCAATTACTGAGGTAGAGGCTTGCTCCTCTCAATTTAAGGGATAAGATCCAAGAGTTCAATAAACTGGTGCAAAAATCTTCTGTCAAAACTTATATTGAGGAATTTGATGAGCTTAGAGATGACTTGTCTGATAAGAACTTTAGCCTACTGAAAAGTATTACATTTCAAGCTTTTAGTGGCTTAAAGGAGGACCTAAAACCTGGAGTTATGATGCTTAAACCAACTACATTAGTCCAAACTATGGAGCTTGCTATGTGGGAAGAAAAAAGGTGGGAGTTAGCCAGTAAGAGAAGGCCTAATCAAGCTATTTTTCATCAGATTATCAACCCTAAACCTACTGAGAAGACCTTGTGGAAGGGTGGTCAGCTGGAGGGCAGTTGAAATGATAGTTTCAGAAGAATTTCCCCAGAATTACAAAAGTATAGGAGGGACAATAAACGGTGTTACAAATGTGGAGATAGCTTTGTTCCTGGACATAAGTGCAAGCTGCAAGAAATTCATTATATAGGAGATGAGGCTCCTCTTGAACCAGGTGACATCATAGTGATGGTGGACACTGAAGGTTTGCTAGCCATAGAAGAGGAAACTGGGGAACAAGAAATATTACTGCAGTCTGTTGGAAGTGAAGTGAAGAAAACCTATACTATGACTTTCTATGGAGTTCTTTATGGTCAAATTGTTAGTATCCTACTTGATACTGGAACTTCATTGACCCCTCTTTGATAAAGGTGGGTCTAGGTACTATGGGAATTAGACCTTTAGCTGTCAAAATAGCCAATGGCAGCATTATAAAGGGAGCTACCCTATGTCCTCTGGTGGTTTGGGAGCTTATGGAGCACAAGTTTGTATTTGATCTTAAAGTAATTCCTTTGGGAGGACATGATATCATATGTGGGGTGGATTGGCTCTCTAGATTTGACCATGTTACATTTAACTGGTCCAGACAGAAAATGGCCATTTACAGTCTTAAAGTAAATTCAAAGTTTTTGAAGACAGTAATGCCAGTAATAAGAGGAAGTTGTCGTTAGTTGATAATTTGGAAGATTTTAGGATGCTTCAAGGGGTTCAAGCCATAGAGACACACAGTTTGACTCAACATAAAGTGGTGAAAAGGAAGCTGTTCCAAGATGAAGTGGATGACCTTCCAATTTCTGAAACCTTGAAACAGGTTCTTCTTAACTTTTCTGATATTTTTTCTATTCCTTCTGAGTTACCACCTAGAAGGCCAGTAGATCATAAGATTATCTTGAGAAATGAGCAGACTCTTTCAAACTGAAACCATATAGGTACCCTCATGGTCACAAGTCTGAAATTGAGAAGCAAGTCAGGGAGATGATGGACAATAAAGTTATACAACACAGCAATAGTGAGCTTTCTTCTCCAGTTTTGTTAGTGAAGGAAAAAGATGCAACATGGATTATGTATGTAGACTACAGAAGATTAAATGATGCTACTATTAAAGATAGATTTCCAATCCCTGTGATTGATGAGTTATTGGATGAATTGTATGGTTCAGTATATTTTTCCAAATTGAATTTAAGGTCAGGGTATAATCAAATTAGAGTAAGAGAATGTGATATTCCTAACACTGCATTTTCTACTCATCAAGGACACTACGAATTTTTAGTGATGCCTTTTGGATTAACTAATGCACCTGCCACATTTCAACCCCTTATGATTCAGATATTTGAGAAACAACTCAGACAGTTTGTACTTGTATTTTTGATGATATACTAGTCTATAGTAAATCACTGGAGCAGTATCAAGAACATTTGCAAACTGTGTTGGAATTACTTAGAAAACATCATCTGAAAGCCAAATTCTCCAAATGAACATTTGTTGGTCTAAAAGTGGATTGCTTAGGTCATATAATATCCGGGGAAGGAGTGTATGTTGATCAACAAAAAATTGAGTGCATGCAAGCTTGACCGATTCCTAGAAATATTAAACAACTCAGAGGATTTTTATGCCTCACTGGATATTATAGGAGGTTTATTTCTAACTATGGAGTAATCTGTAAACCCCTCCATTTGCTGCTCAGAAAAAATGCATTTAAGTGGAGTCCTGAAGTAACAGAAGCCTTTCAACAACTGGAATTGATCATGACCACAACTCCTGTGTTAAAGCTCCCTGAATTTGATAAGGACTATGTGGTTGAAACTGACGCCTCAGATGTGGGAATGGGAGCAGTACACATGCAAGATCAGAAGCCAATAGCATTTTTAAGTAAATCCTTCTGCCCAAGAAATAGAGGATTGTCTACATATGAAATGAGTTACTTGCTGTGGTAATGGCCATTGATAAATGGAAGAACTATTTAGTGGGATATCACTTCATTAATAGGACTGATCACCAAAGTCTTATGTACCTTATTGAGCAGAAATTAACACATGTCCTTCAACATAAATGGATCACTAAACTGCTTGGTTTAAACTTTGAAATTCAATACAAAGCAGGTAAATCCAATGTTGTTGCAGATGCCCTCTCTAGAAAGCCTTAACTTTATCCAACATCTGATCTTTCTGATTCCCAGAACCTAGTTGATGAGGCCATTGCAGGCAGTAATAATTTCCTTTCTTGTTGTGCTGGCAATACTAGTACTACTCTATTCCCCTATGGATCTTACAGATTGAGAAAAGATATGAGGATGACTCCTTTTATCAAGAATTGATCATTCAACTTATCCGAGACCCTAACTCCAATTCTGAGTTTTCTTATGACCACGGTTTATTGAAGAAGGACCAGAAGATTGTAGTGGGAACTCATGGAACCCTCAGGCAAGAACTAATGACCTCTATATATGCTTCTGTTATAGGTGGTCATTCAGGTCAAACTGCTACCATCATAAGAATATTATCATTATTTTTCTGGCCATCCATGAATGAGGATATCATCACTTATGTAAAAACATGTGAAGTATGCCAAAGGAACAAGCATGAACTATGCCTATCACATGGTTTACTACAGCCTCTTCCCATCTCTTCACATCCATAAAGACAGGTTACTATGGACTTTATTGAAAGGCTCCCTGTCTCTAATGGTTCTAATACCATCCTAGTGGTGGTTGATAGACTTACCAAGTATGGTCATTTGATCAAAATGAACCATCCTTTGACAGTTATCCAGGTAGCTAGGTTGTACCTTGATGAAGTGGGGAAATTGCATGGTATTCCTGATACTATAACATCTGATAGGGGTAAGATCTTCACTTCCAATGTATGGAAGGAGCTGATGTTCTTCTTGCAGGTAAAACTACAATATAATACAACCTATCATCCAAAGACTGATGGACAAACCGAAAGGCTCAATTAAACCCTGGAACAATATTTGAGGTGTTTTACAGTGATAAGCCCTCTACTTGGAGTCCGTGGCTAGGATTAGTTGAGTGGTGGTATAACTCCACTAATCAAAATGGCATTCAGATGTCTCCCTATGAACCCCTGTATGGTGTCAAGCCTATTACTTCACCAGTTGGGATTTTGACAGATGTTATTTTTCCTATTAATAAAAATCTGCTGCACCAAAGAGATACAGTTAATCAATTGCTCCACAAGCATTTACAAGTGGCTCAATCCAGGATGAAGGAATTTGTTGATGCACTGAGTGAGTGCTAGAAGTGGGAGATTGGGTCTACCTCAAGTTTCAGAAATATAGGCAACAAACCATAATGGCAAGACAACATGCTAAGATTTCACCTAAATTTTATGGTCCTTTTCAAGTGCTTTCCAGGATTTAAGAGGTGGCTTATAGGTTGCAATTTCTACCTATCTCTAGAGTACATCCTGTATTCCATGTGTCTTTATTGAAAAAGCACATTGGTCTAGTACCTAGTACTTCAACTCCCATTCCTGATTCTGACAGTGCAGAAGTTCCTTCATTGGAGCCTCATAAAATTGTTCAGAGAAGACTTATGCTCAAAGATAATGTTCCTCTGGTGCAATGGTTGATTGAGTGGAAGAACTTACCTATGGAGTAAGCCTCATGGGAGGAAGCAGCTGTCACAATCAACCATTTTCCCTCTTTCCAAAGCTGAGGACAGTTTCAATCTAAACAGGGTAGAATGTTATGAATGAGGGACTGAACCAGCAATCATGCATTAGTTCTTGTATTATAAGTGTAAGTAGAAGGGCAGTTTAGTCCTTTTGCGAGCTTGTAAGCTAGCTGGTGTAAAATGGCGGGAAATTCATTTAGAAGTAGTTAGTCTTTTCCTTTTCTGTTATAGATTCTGTCAAATAGATTGCTAGGGAGTTGCTGAAAGATTCATTCCATGGGGAATCAATGATTGTAAAATTTAGAATTCAGTTGCACAAATAATCACAATTCTCTCTTTGCGTCTTTCTCTCTCTAAATCCGCCATCTACCAACCGTTTTGGTTGACGGTTGCTTTTCCAATCTAGATTCCGGCGGGCTCCTGCTTGATCATAACACCCCTGACCCTTCTCAGTCCTTAGTACGAGTTTGAACGAAACCCTAGAGTGCGAATCATGGACTTATCAAGGTGAAGCTGGGGAAGTTCTCGACGTCGTTGGTAGTGATGAGATGTAAATTTGCTTAATCGCCGCCGGATTCAAGGTGGTGGTTTTGGATTAGATAATCGAATTTAGGGATTTGGGGAAATTGAAAAGTTGGACAAAGGTGCTTGGATTTTGACCGGGTTATAACAGATCTATCGGGTCGACCCGCGAATTTTTCCCAAATTCCTTTTATTTGTAATCCAACCCCTGGTCTATAAATATAAACCATCGCTCTCAAGACTTCGTTTTTTTATTCATTTAATAAATTGTGTTCAACTAGTTGAAGAGCGCCGTTATTTATGTTCATTTATATATTTTGATGGCCTGAATGGATAAAATCTCATCAACATAATTTTAGGGGCATGCTATACGCAGTCTGTATTTTGCTTATTTTGCAGTCCAAAATAAAAATACGCCTTCGATATATATGATATGGTCAATAATTATGTATATCAGACACATGCATCATATATCCTACTTCTATTGCATACAATTGCAATTCAGTTATATATCAGAATCATTGTATATATGATTATCTTTTACTAGGTATATATATAAAAGCAGAAAGTGGCGGCGTAAATATAAATAAAAAAGAAAAAACACCGCCTGCCGGAATATTAATAATGGCATAAAATAATACTTATATTTTAATTAAGGAAAATAATACTTATCTTTTTACTAGATATATATTAAAAAGTAAAAAGTGGCGGCATAAATCCTAATGGGAACTAGAAGAGTTATTGCTCCGATCAATAAATAAATTAATAAAAATATTAAAAAGGATGAAACTACCGAAAGCGCTCCGGAATTATAGTTGCAATACATAAAACGACCCTCATTGTTGCGTTCCCCACCAAACGCCGGCCTCGGCTTACCATGTAAACCCAATTACCATGTAACGCATAATTCCATATTTTTTATTTCCCCGCAAAACGCCAGCGCTGCTTACCATGTTAATACAATTACCATGTAAACATAATTACCATTTCAAACACAATATTCAACCATTACGCGCAGTTCCATATTTTAATTTGTACTTTCGGTTGAATTAACATACTTACCATCTGAACACCATTAAGCCAGCCGGTTAAATTAATTTTCAGATTAAAATTCAAACAAAATCATATCAAATCAAATCAAATATATTAATTTACCAAATTCGCTATACTTAACATGTAAATGTATAGTTTAATTTCAGTTGAATTAATTTACCAAATTAAAAATTAAACCAAACCAAACCAAACCAAACCAAATCAAATTAAATATATTAATTTACCAAATTTGTTATACTTAGGTTGAATTAATTTACTAAATTAAAAATCAAACCAAACAAAATCAAATTAAGTATATTAATTTACCAAATCAAATCATTCCTTTTACATTAATAAACCTCAACCTTATATATACATTGAAAGTTTTCTTCGCCGTCTAACAGCCGAGCATCGGACAGCGTTTGAGATGCCTTTTTTTTTGTTCTTTCAGAGAAGTTCTGGAGATAATATTCTGATTGTAATTTGAGGGTTATGATTACAATAATATGCAGGATCGTTGTTGAAGATATAGTAATCGTGAAATATGTAACTTTGGCGTGAGATTTTATGGCCAATGACTGTTCCAAGTTCTTGATAGGTCATTTTTCTACCAAATAACCTGCTAACATGTAGGTTACAATTAAGCACAGAGTAAGCAAGGTCGATCCCTCGAGGAACAGTGTACTTATACTTTTATTCCTATTGAACAAGTTTGGTTAGCAACCACCTTTTTGTTTTGAGAGAATTATGTATTAATAACTAAGAACTAAATTAACTAGACTACTAATGCAAATAATAACTCAATAGAGCGAATGCAAGGAACACAAATATCAATAGAGAGTAGAATCCGGTAACAGGTAAATCCACATTAACATATGATTTGATTGATCACGGGCTCAAAGATTAACCGAATATCCATAAATCAACCAGTTATAGACCTTCGAGAATAGCACACCCAATCCAATTTCTTCTTACTTTGTCGGTAATCAGCAAGAATAGCTAAACTAACTACTTCTCTAATCAAGATACAACCTAGCCGGAATAGCCTACCTAGATTTAATACCTCAACAGCATTAAGCACCAAAGAAACCCGATTCAGACAATTTATAATCAGAATACCTGTCACAAATTATCTACCCCTTACTCCCAACTATTGGCGTATAGTTTCGCCACTAATTGAATCTACCCCCTAAATACAGATAAATAGAGGAACTCGATTGGCACTATTCCAAATCACAAAAGATTGCGCAGGTCTCAAGCAATTCAGAAATAAACGTTAATCTCAAGGATTAAGAAGGAACTCATGCAATTAAATTATAAGCACATTTAGGCCTCACGATAAATCATAGTTAATGCTTCATCACCCTAACCGGACAAGAAATTTAGCTACTCATGCTATGAATAAACACACAAATAATATAAGAAATCATAATTAAATAACAAAGAGATGAAGAAGAAAAAGCTTATTGATTATGATGACGAGGAAATTCCAAGTGGTGGCTCCAGTACAAAAGAATTGTTTTCAGCTCCAAAACCCTAACTTTCTTTCCGTATGGATGATTAGGGCTCACGGTTATCTCCCTCTCTCAATTTTCAGCCGTGAGTTTAATATATATATAATATAAAAGGTAAAAACCCTAATCCTAGATATAAAAGGAAAATCCAGCCTTTTAATGCACATTCACACATTCACCGTGCACTTTTTTATTGAAATATAATATTCTACACTAATTAATTATTATAATTGCCACCACTAATTAAGGTCAATTAAGTAGACTCTCATGCACAATTCAGTCCACCTTCTAGCACCGATCGTTCACAATACGCATAGCTGATTAGTGATCGACATGTCGAAGCACAACTTAGCCGCTCGTAGAAAAAGACCAGTAATAGAAATTGCCTTCTTCTCGTCGCTTTATTCTTCTTCCCGGAATAATGGAATTAACGATCCACTATCCGTTGGAGCACACTACCTCATTATAAAACAGTTCGGAAAAAGAGTATAGTGTCTAGCTCCCCACCATGGCTCTAAACGCTTGATTTTACTTCTTTTTCAACACTTCTCTATTTGATTGTTTCACACCAATATTCTTATAATAAACCTGCACCAAAACACACCTTCGTGCACATCAAATAGCAAAAGAGACTTATAAACCACATAAATTAAGTGTATAAATTATAACCGATCAAATATCCCCACACTTAATTCATGCTTGCCCTCAAGCATGTAACCATTATTCCTCATTCCAAGATCAAAGACAATACAAAACATTCCCACAAACCAAACCAAGCAACATCTACTATGGAACCAACCATCTTACCACAAACCATTCCTCTTTGCTTATAAAACCACTTCATCCTTATACACTAGTCAAAAATGTGCAATTAAGTCCAGCCTCACCAAGATTCACTCATTATCTCTCAAAAAATAGGGACAATCACACACATCACATATCAGCACACTTCACAACAGGAATTGCAATGACACTATCTCAACCACATAAAATATATACTTGAGCATAATAATTAGGAATTATATAAGGTTGGCTTGGGGTAAAGGTAGGAAAAATATATAGGAAAAACTGGCTCACAAATTTATAATTATGCATGTAAATTCATTCTCATTCGTGAAATTCTTGTGCTAGTGCTGGTGCTCATACTCAATAAAAATGCAGCATTGAGATTACTACAAGTATGAACAAGTTGTTGTGCAAATAAAGAAACAAATCTTTGATGCTACTCACACAACAACAAATATGCTTGCTGCCCTTTTTCTTTTTCAGAAACCTCACCGGTAAGTCCTGCTAGATGTTTAGCTTTTACACCTCACTGGTTTCAGTCCTCCCAGATATCTAGTTTCATTTTTTTATTTATTTTCCATAGAACCTCACCGTTTCAGTCCTGCCAGATATCACTGGTTCCAGTCCTGTCGGATATTTGGTTTTTATTCTTTTTTTTTCTGGGCAGCAGCAACAAACTTATTCAAAATTTCACAGCACTAAAATAACATCTCATAATGCACATCGAAAGAGAATAAAAATACTTGCACAATATTATATAGGTAAAGGCTAAGGCTGTGGGTTTAAATATATAATGGACTTATAACAAAGAAACAGTCAGGCTTCAACAGGGTTCACTAGGGGTGTCGATATAATCGATATAAGGTAAGAAAATATATGTAGAAGATGTGGGGTTTATTCCTAATTGCCTACATGCTCAAATATCATTTAGCGGCTTTGAATCATGACACACTAACCAAGTAAAATATACCAACATGTAATCACTCAGAAAAGACAAAGAGCTGTATTTTATATAATGCCTATATTTTTCTTTCTTGGCTTTTGCTCTTTCTTGGGCTCAAATCCTCACAATATACTAGGTTAAATCAAATGACTCATTATTGCACTTTCATCGTTCCAGAATATATACAAGGACTACATGATTTCTTTCACAAAGAGGAATACTTTCAATCTTACCACTGACCCATGTTCCATAGCAAAATCAGCCCAATTCAACTCATAGAAAAAATTTCATTCATGCCATAGATCAAAACTGAATCTTTCCTTGAAAACAGAATTTTTCAAACCAGTTTTTCCAATTATCCACAAAGTATTCTGTCCAAATTCCAGTACCACATCACAAACATTCAAGACAAGTTCCAGCAAATTCAAAGCCTATAATATGGACATATATATATCAGCCAGAAAACATCCCCACACTTAACTCTTGTTTGTCCTCAAACAATCAACCACAAAATTCAAGCAAACAAAGTGTACTTGAAGCACAGAATCACCATATAACAGAATGAAAGAAGGATGGTCGAATACTGAGAGCTTTCTCTCACTAAGTGAGAGCTTTACTTTTTCTCTTCCTTCTCTCTAGTCATATTCTCTTTCCTCTCCTTTCTCTAATTTCTTCCGGTTTTCATCATAATCTCTTTCTAATTTGTTGTGGTTTTCTTCAATTGATTTAGCCAAAATGTTTATCTTCCAAGTTCATTAAGGTCATGTTCTGACCGTAGTTTACCATAGGTGTTTGATTTCTTCTGGGTCTTCAAAAAAAAAAAATTCTATAGATCTAATCAGCTATTTCCTTGTTTGTTGTGGGTCTTTTAAAAATCATTAGATCGGGCTAGGATCTGTGTAGCTTAGGTGTTTTGGTTTAAATCAAACTCCTAGTTTTGATTTCGACTTTTTCTTATAAAAGAACAAAAAAAATTGTTCCTCTATATTTATCTGTTTTTAGGCGAGAAGTCATGTTGGCGAAACGGAAGAGCGTAGAGGAATCCCCAACCAGATGCCAACTTCAAGTTTCGAACTCTCTAGGGAGGGCCAGATCGGCGAAAAGGATCCGTTTGAGCTGGTACTGGAAGACGCCAAGCCTTCACAAAGGAATGGATGACAACTCCTCCTCTTGCATGTGGGATCCTTCCCTCAAAATCAAGCTGAAAGGTACTTCTAATTGGTATGGGTTGTTATGTAAAAGTTCCTTCGCAGATCTGAATGCTAAATACCAGAAGCTCAAGTCTTTCTCAAAGAAAAAAGAAAAGGATGGGTATAGTCCTTATGTCTCCTCAAAAAAGCATGGGATAATTGGAACTCGAGGGAGACATGCGGATTATATGAGTCTGGGAAAGCAGTTTGATGTATTGGGATTCTGGTGTGATGATAGAAATTTCTCTGATAATCGGTTTCAGAATCTTATTAGGGATCTCTGGGGTTCAATGGTCAGAATAGTGTACAGGCAAAACAACCTTATGATAATAAGGTTCCGGTCTGAAACTCAGATGAACACAGTTCTGCGCAAGGGGCCGTATGTCCTGGAAGAAGGCTTACTTTGTTTACGGAAATGGGATGAGGAATATCCCAGCAGAAGCCTCATCGTCTCCAAAATCCTGGTATGGGTATGTTTGATTGGTGTACCTTCTGAGCTGTGTAATCCGATAGAAGGTAAGAGCTTATTGAATCTAATTGGAGATGTCGATAAGGTCCGTTTGAGTCATGATGTGGATAAGAAGACTACAAATTTGAAGGGAAAAGTATGGATTGATCCTTGTAAACCATTAATACCAGGACTTTCACTGATAGATGATCAGGGCAACCACATCTGGGTGGCGTGTTGGTATGATCGTATTTTGAAATTCTGCACTAGATGTGGGATTATTGGACATCCAGTTTCAAGATGCAAATTTATGGATGATGACAAAGCAGAGTCTTTTATTAACCACTACATGCTGAAGCACTTTCTCCATAGGGAGGCAAACAGAATTTATTGCAAGGAGTACAGACCTTCTCCATTGGATTGTAACCTGGGAATGATATTTGCCACGAAAAATGTCAAACATAATCAGAATTGTGATGATGATACCTCTCTTTCAGTATGGGTATGGAAGCATGAAGAAAGTCAATTTCTCCCCATCACAAATGCCATTAGAGAGGATGTTTACATGGTACAACATAGAGTGAGAATAACTACGAGGAAACGCCCTTGGGATGGTGCAATCCAAAATGCAGCAATGGGTGAGTTTTTGCACAAAGTAACCCCTCATGCTAGTCAACTCCCAAGGGATAGAGCTGATTCCCAGTTTAAAGAGTGCTGTGTTGCTCCAAAACGGAAGCTTTTGATTGGGAGAGCTTCAGGGATCCAGGTTCTCTTACTGTCCGGAAGAAAAGGAAGTTGCGGGTTCATAAATTAACCAGGAAACGGAAAGGTGGAGATGCAACTGAGGATTTTGAAACAAGACCATGGAAAAAATGTTGCCAAGAGTTACATAAACCACCAAATGGGAAATGGCTACACGATGTTAAGGTGTTCTCTATAGCTATTCCAATCCATGAGGAATGGCAAGACTTGCAGGCAGCACCAGCAGAATTGCAGCAGCTACAGGGTGCCGAGCCACAGAGTTTAACTAATGTATTCTCGATGATTGCCCCACCTTATGAGGAACTGCAAGGCGTTCGAGTTATGGCAAGTAGCAAGGACCATCATCAGGCCAATGGTAACCACCAGAAGCTCATGTTCTACGAGCTGATCAAGGGTTGCCTGCCATCAAATGGTACCTGCAAACAGCTGAATGTGACATCCTCAAACTCGGTTCCCACAACACTAGTGCTATTTCATGTATTGCTTCTTCTCAGTCTCTCATCAAGTCTATCAGGATCAACAGAGCTAACTTGGAGCAGGGAAGAGGACGAGAGACATTATGTGGGACTTGAACATATAGTGGTCTTAGCACTGGGCTATGTAGACCGTTGGAGGCGGAAGTTGTGGGACAAAGTCTGGAACTTTAAGGTTCCCTACAAGCCGATGAGTTTGGTAGGGGAGATAGACACATGTGGAGATTCACCTTTGCAAGGGGGACTAGGTCCTTTCACTTGCACCACTCTGATGCAGGCATTGGAAAAGACCTGCCGGAAAACTATCAAAGCAGCAATCAGGGTCTCACCCAGGAAGATTTGCTTGCTCACGGAGTCATCCGATTCACTGGCGGCACTCTACCATCGCGAGTTAGCGCCAAAGGAGATGGAACCTATCATGGAAGACATCCAATGTTTCTTTCATGTATCATCATCTCAGTTTAATGTAATAGAGCTCCATAGGAGCGACCTTTATTCTGTTATGTTTAATTTCCGTAATATGGCTCTAGGCCAAACCTATGTAGTTTGTACATGTTTCTCTTAATTATGAATGTAGTGTTTTCCTTCAAAAAAAAAAAGATTGAAAGAAGGATCAAGATGTTAGGATATCTCCTCAAAGCCCAAATAGAATGAAAGATGATGATGTGTTATTTTCTTGTTGGGCTAAGAGAGTTAGGCCCAATAAGATTGAGTTAGGGTTTAAGGGGAGGTTTAGTATAAATATTATATATTTAGCTAGTGTCTTTATATTGGCTAGGGTTTTGAGTTCATGAGTTTGTGAGTTTGTGAGTTCGAGAATAGGGAGGATAGAAGAGTGTTGAGGGACATTGTGTGTTGAGAGATAGAGCATACACTGTAAAAACTCTTCTATTTTTCTAGTTGATTGGTCTTGGTTTTTCCCGATTTGGATTTTCCACGTAAATTGGTGTGTTTGTTCTTTTCTTCTTTGATTTTCTTTGTGTTGATTGATATTGTATTCGAGCGGTGAGGGATTTTATCCCAACAACTGGTATCAGAGCTAGATTGAAGGGATCAACACGATCCAAAGACCTAAAATTGAAGAGGAAATTTTCGGATTTCAAATCGCAGTTTTGGTAGAACTGTGTTTGTGCAATAACCGACCGTTGGATCTTGTTGAAATTCCGGCAGCGTGTTTCTGATTCGTTTGTCTAAATTTTGAACGGTGAAGATCGGCAGCTGAGTTTTGGAAATGCTTCTGTCGGAGTCAAAAAGTAGCTGTAAATTGGTGACTTTTCTCCTCTTTTGTTATTTTTTCTTGGTTGTGGTTGTGGTTATTTGAATTTCTTAAAAATGTCAGAAACAAAGTTTCATATTCCTCTTTTCGATGGAAAGATGGATTTCACTGTGTGGCAGAGTACGATACTAGATGTACTTGTGAGGGATAATCTCGATCAAACCCTTGAGGACGAGAAACCTGAAGGAATGACTGATCGTGCTTGGACAAATATGAAGAAGAAAGCTGTTGCCACGATCCGATTAGCCCTTGCTCTAGAAATCTAATATGGTGTCATGTGGGAGGCAACACCGAAGGGTATTTGGGATAAGTTAGAGAGCGTTTATGCTTCCAATTCAATGACCACTACTACAATTTTGCAGCATTTAAGGTGGTTGGTCCTTCACGTTTCAAGGCAGAAGACAAATGCCTTCTCTGGTATTGCCTTAAAACCTGAAAAAGCTTTAAGGCGGTTCCTCTTCCGCCTTAAAATTTTTCTGTTTTAAGGCGTTTCATCCGCCTTAGAAGTATGTCATTTCCGCCTTTATGACGTGTTGCGAGCTCGCAACAACTACTAAAATCAAAACCTAACTGACCAAGTGGCGAGTTCGCCAGCTTAAACGCAAGGCTGAAATTATGTGTGAGTCTGACTTGTTACGACGGCTGTTGGCGAGTTCGCTACACTACATATTAGACAGGGTTTATGGTCTAGGGTTTAGGGCGTCACTTGATTAGTTGCGACACCAACAAGCGATCGCAAGTAATATTCTTGCGAGTCCACTAGTTTTCCTGGACAAGATCTTAGATAGTGAACGAGGGTACTAGCGGTCTCGTTTGGGGCTCGCCTAAAACTGTCCTAGCGAGCTCGCTACGCCATCTCTTATTATTTTGTAGCGAGTTCGTAAGTTTACTCTCAGGCATGATTAGACGACGTCGTATTATCTGAGATTAGGCGATTTTAGTAGTTTATTGGCGAGTTCGCTAACTTGCTCGGCAGGCGTGACGAGTAGACTGGCGAGCTCGCAGGTCGGAGACTGGAGAGGCAGTGGCTAACGAGCGACAGAGTTGCGAATACGCTAGTAAACTGTGATTGGGGTTGATTTCTGATGATTTGTGGCGAGATCGCTTGTATATTTCGCTAGTCTTGACGAGTCAGGTTGCGATGGCGTTAGTCATAATATTGGTGAGACAGAGTTCAACCTAGCGAGCTATGTGGCGATACCGCCACCTGAGCTTGACTACTTGCGAGTACGCATGTAACTCGTATAAGTGATTTGGTGCTTAACGAGAAAGGTAACGAGCTCGCCAGAAAAAAAGCCTAGTACATTAATTTTTGATTTTTGGTAAATTTCCCGCACAAATAGTATAATTGGCATATCTAAACCTGTCAATTGCAAGATATATGTAGTCCACTAAATGGCAAACACAAAGAACTCATAAATTATAATCCTTTGCATGTATAACAAATGTAGAAATACGACTTAGGTTTTACATGCATCCTTACGTGGTACGTGTGGTCTAGATATGAATCGAGCTCTAACGATGACCAAGTGCTTTGCAAATCTATCTCTCCTCAACTCTAGCTCTTTTTTAGTGTATGCCGATTGATTTTCCTCGACTATCTACGAATGAGATACATTTATTAATACAAACTAAGGTAATTTGTAGGTAATAAATAGAAACTTTCATATTGTAAGAGTACTCACGCGATGTAGTTCCAAATTGTCACTTGTAAGGGTCTCAATGCACTCGTAGGCATACAACATCATGTAGTATCCACACTCCCAGTTGGACAATTGCTTGCGGTGCTGAAATTGAAGTAGTTTAACATATGGTATGTAAATGTATTTAGCTGCAAATACGTAATAAAGGAGTCGATATTTTAACCTAAATTTGAATAAGTTCAAAGTTAAGGAGTGTGTCGTCATTCACAGCATGCATAGCAATCTCCAATAGATCGGCGAATTTTGTAGATGGAGCGAAATGTAGTGGATCAATCCAATAGACACGCTTCAATGATGGAATCATTGCAACAAAACTCCAATGACAACTATATATTAAACAACATGCACCTCAGACTATAACATAGATTATGTAGATTATGTGCAGTTGAAACTAATATCTACTAATCAAACAATTAGTAAATACATACCCCTCTAGGTATGGCCCAATGAAAATGGTTTTGCTCTTGTCGTTTAGCAACTTTGTAAGGTAAGCAAGCCTCACATTATTACCTTGTTGGGCTTGTTGCAAGCAAGTCGGGTGCAAAAAACCGATGAATGTCTTGGTCACGCTCAAAGAGACGTATTGCATGAACCTACAACAATCTTAGAGCATAAAGTATCGGAAGAGGTATATAAATACGGACACAATAAAGTAACACATAAATACCACTAGGTTAAACAATAACACTTACATTTGATGTAGGATTAGTATAGTATCGGGAAGGGTTTGTTTGTGCCAAAATAGGGCAAAATCTTCCCAAGGAACAACCACTTCCTTTGCCTCGCCAAAAACCTTGGAATTGGCTACAAAATAGTACACAGATTCACGGCTATGATGACCTAGCATGTCAAATAGTGTGCGAACAAAACCCGGGAGAGCTTTCATGAAACCCACACACTCATTAGAGAGAGGAATCTTAGGGATTGGGAAATTAAGGGCGGCAATCTCTGTTGGTTGCTTTGTGTTCTTGGGGATGCATGTTGAATTAGCATCTACAACCAACCACGCGGGCCATACGAAAAAAAATCCCAAACCTTGACCAACTGTTGTGCATTCATCATCCTCAGTCACCGGCAACAAGGCATCTTCTACATACACCTCAACTATGGATACCCTTACGAAACCCTTAGGGACTTTTGATTTGTGATGCAAAGTCATATGAGGATAGGAATTCCCATTAGTAACGTGTATTGGTTGAGAATTATTACCTCTAACAACGTACAACTTGCAAGAATGGGAAATCTACATTCAAGAAAAAAAATTAGTTTGTTATCATAGTATTTTCAAAAAGGAGTAGATGATTAAGCGTAATTAATTTGAATGTAAGGCTTAAACTAGGGTGATAACCTAACCTTTGTGGTTGGTTTGGGAATTTGTATATCAACTTGCGGAAGTTGTATATCAACTTGAGGTTGGCTAGGAGCCAATGGCGTGCATATGTCGATGTGGTCGAATGGAGGATTTGGTTGGTCAACCTCAACTTGGGGCGGGGATGGATGGGAGCCTCTGGATGATGGTCCATTACCTTGATTTGTTAGACACAAATCATCGGGAATAGGATAATTCACAAAAGCACAAACATTGGCTAAGATGGCTTTCAAATTCTTGACATCTTGCTCGGATTTTTTAGCTTGGCTTAAGGCTACTTGGAGTTTAGAGGGTTTAGGATTTTTGCTACTACGTTTGATCCCAAAAGCTTCAATTTGGGTCGCATATCCACCTATCCCCTTTGCTCTTCCAGGATGTTCATCCTTACCTAGTGCTCTATGCAAGACATCATGTTTTCCCACCGGGATGAATAAACCCTGTTCAACTTCAAGCCCTACCTCATCCTACTCACAATAATAATCAAACAAATTGGTTGTTCGTATTTTAAATACACTATGACGTTCTATTTTAATTTTAGTAACATTAATAGTTTTGAGAAGTATGTAAACTTATATAACACGTACCACTCGTCCGGCAATTCTCTTTGCCTCGTCGCTTGAGAATTTTCCGTCGGCCTTAATTCTACCAAGCACGAATAACTGTTCTCGAGTATATTTTGTTGGGTCTTCGGCCGCGACTTGGTTTTTTCCTCTTCTAGGGGGGTGCCACCATCTACTAGTTCCTTAACCTCTTTATCGTATTTGTTTTTAGATGTCTTCTTCCCCACACCCAAATATCCACACCGTCCACCGGTGTAGGGCATATTATTAGCAGCAGCTGCTTTACGCTTATCATCACCCACACCCTATGAATTTTATTGGTTAGTAAGGATAAACTAATTTAGGGAACAATTAAAGGTGTATAGGAAAAAATATAAATTAAGCAAATTAAATGTTAGTACTAAGCTTTAAATCATTTTCTAGCCATCGTGCCTTGAATATCTCCCAAGTGAGTGGGACAATGTGATTGTAACGATCCTTAGGATGTTGACCAAACCTTATGCCCTTGGGGTTTATGTACTCCTTGGCAAGAGTATATTTATGCTCGCGATGCGACTTTGATGCAATTTGTAATGCCTTCTTCTTCACTTGATCGTACGATTTGGCTTCGATCACAAAGGGTCGCTAACATTGATATAGTATAGATGGTAAGTCCTATTAATAAGGTATTACTAAATGGAAAAAAATAAAAAAGTGAACTTCACCTTGCATTCCTTCCACACACCCCTTTTAATGGCGGGGTCTAGAAGTCTCCAATCCGTAGTGTCTAGCGGCACATGAGTCCTACCTATTTTCCCACACCAACTAGACCACCTCTGGGCATCATCATAGGGCGCAATAGCTACACCGATGTCATTAAATTTGACATGTGTTAGAATTTTATTGTCCATTCGTGTCTCTATCTCGCGACAATGGGTCCTCATTTGTTCTTCTTTTGAAGCGCGACTAAGCTTCCTTGTTTTACGTCGTCGCGAATCGCGAACAACATTTTCTCCACCACTAGATGAGTTGGAAGAAGTCGAGTTTGTTGGTTCACTCATTGTCCTTTCCTACGTTTAGAGACCAATTTGTTAGTGGAAATGACAAAACATTTATATAGTCCACTTTCCCCAATTAATGAATGCCTACAAACATGGTCATGAATATGCATTTACACACAAGTTAAGTATAATTTTGTTTACCTAGACACAAGTACCTAAAACAAATAAAATGTAACAATTTAAATGGACCTAGTGGTGATTAATTAATGATGAATCATAAGTTTAACACTCCAACGAATATATAAACCCTCATGACCCCTTAAAACTCACAAAATAAGTGTAATCAACTAAAAACCCATACCTTTGCAATTATCCAATAGGTAGATGTAGAATTGATTGTAGTGTTGTGGATGGGTCTACCTTGTTTGTCTTTCTCCTACCCACATAAATTGTGCTACTAAATTCCAAAACAACAAGTACAAAATCATAAAGACAAGCATATGGGTAGAGAAACAAATAGTGGAGAAGTAATTGAAAAGCTTAGCAAATTGCTTACACTTTGGATTGACCCACTTGAGATGTAGTTGAATTTATGGAAGGGTTTGTGTAGATTTGATGGAAGATTGATGTGGAATGAGTAGAGAATATGTGAAAAGAGAAGAGATATGGAAGAAAGATTCGACCATGAAAAGTGATAAGATGCCAAGTTTGTGGTCTTCTTGGCTTGGAATTATGCTGTTGACGACCAGAGGCGGGCCAGGTTGCGAATTCGCTAGTTATACGCTTTGGGTTTCGAGCACCATGCGATATCGCTAGTAGTGAAACTCATGCATTCAATACCTTCACCATTGTGACTTGCGATCTCGCAAGAAGTCCAGTTCATAAATTTGGACCCTTGCGAACTCGCAACTGTGGATGCATGATGTAATTTTCTCAATCATCTGCCATTCAGTTTGATAATACACTTGTTAATTACCACGTCTAAGAAGGTATGAAAGTGGTGACTTGAACGTAAAAATGACATTGAAGTTATTTAATTAGTTTCGTTATGGTAATTAACGCGGAATAAGGTGTATATCAAATATATTTCGGCGTTGCGAGTATGTTTGATACTACACTAGTTAATTACCACGTGTAAGAAGGTATAAAGTTGGTGACTTTAGCGTAATATTGAAGTGGAGGTTAATAAATTAGTTTCATTATAAATAAGTGTGAAATAAGGTATTTAATTACTTGCGACTATGGCATGCAGTTATCAATCTATTATTTGCAGGTGTATATATGTATGACTATTGAAAAGCATATCGTACTCTGAACTCCCAGATGTTCATCGTTTATTCAAAAGTTGTTATGAAATAGCTTGCCAGGTACTAGCTGGTTGTGACAACATTAATGTGAATATAAGTGTGGAATAAGGTATTTAATTACTTGCGACTATGTCATGGAGTAATCATTCGATTAATTGCAAGTGTATATATGTATGACTATTGAAAAGCATATCGTACTCTAAAGTCCCAAATGTTCATCGTACATTCAAAAGTTGTTATGAAATAGCTTGCCAGGTACTAGCTGGTTGTGACAACATTAATGTAATTAGGTTAATGATCTTGATAATCAATGAGAATATATTATGGTAACCATCGAATCATATAATGTAAAAAAAGAATTAGATCATCCTCATTAACATTGTTGTTGGTAAATACTGCGTAAGTGTTCATAACCAGTAGTTGTCACGTACATGTAATTTAGAACAAAGTACTATTATTGTTGGATGTAATAAATGTACAGTAATGACTGATTAGTTCAAATGAAGTCAAAAATTAAAGTAAAAACATAACAAGTTCGACAACTTTTGAACGTAACTTTGGCTATTAAATCGCACCTGTGACATAAGATGAAATGATTTTACAAACATATATGTTTTTCACTTCCACAACTAAAGTTTCATGGGCAAAATTATATTAAATTAAAGTAATCAATAAACTATTTCATAAATGTTTATGTTACAAATATAAATAAAATATGTACAATTAACAAAAATGATTTGAGATAGAAAATTTATACATGAACCCGAGTGCTTGCGAGCTCGTTAGTGTCAAGGTTGGTAGAATAAACCCTAAACCCTAAGCCCACAAATGAACTGGCGAGTACCTTGTGAGCTCGCTAGATTTAAACCCAAAAACCCTAAACCCAAATTACTGACCCTCCATGTGCGAGCTAGTGGCGAACTCGCTAGTGTGTATAACCACCAAAACAATTTAGGGGTTGGGCCTTAGTCATTGATGGGCTGTAGGTTGTAGTATAGTTCTGTATATAGTATAGATTGGGCCTACTTGGCCTGCATATCAATGTGTGTGTTTCATGTTCAGTTTGCGCGGGTCGGTGACTTATCGAACCATTCAGAAAACTTGAGAAATATAAACTGAAAAACTGACTCCTGATTTGGCGATGTGGGAAAACTGCACGCGAGCAGGGTTGCGAGCTCGCAAGTAGTGAAATTAATTTTACAACCAAGCGAGTAAACTGGCGAATTCGTAAGCATGTGAAGTATATAAATATAAGCGAGGATGGTGCGAGCTCACAAGTAGTGAAATTAATTTTAACAACCAAGCGAGTAAACTGGCGAATTCGCAAGCATGTGAAGTATATAAAAATAAGCGAGGATGGTGCGAAGTCGCAAGTAGTGAAATTAATTTTAACAACCAAGCGAGTCAACTGGCGAATTCGCAAGCAAGTGTAGTATATAAAAAAAATTAATGGTCGGGAAAAATTAATTTTGCCCCAAATTAAAAACCCTAGCCGAGCCCTATGCGATTTCGCCGGAGATCTAGCTATGCCGCCCAAAACCAGAGGATCAGGCCGTTCGCAGGGGAGTGGGAGAGGCCAGGCCGGTGCCGGATCCAAGAGGAAGCAAGTGGACGGTGAGGAACATGTCGAGCCGCCATCCAGAGGTGAAGACCGAGGAGGAGCAAGTGCCTGCCGACCAGAGGCAGAGGTGGCCGCCGGAAATCAGCCGGGACAGGGCGGCGAGGAGGTGGAAAATGCCAACGACGAGCCACAGTTCTTCAATGACAAAGCAAGAGCGAGGTATGCCCGCTTACAGTCTCGTTCGGTAATTCAAAATAAGGTCTTTGATAGTACCACTGTGCCTGCACTTAAGCTAGATTATGTGCTAGATTATTTTAGGGAACAGAATCTAGATCGCCTTTTGCAGCTTCCCGACCCCATCTACTATGAGGAATTCTTGCAGTTTTATGCTAATTTAGGGTTAGAGGAAGGGGTCGATGAAATAACCACTATAGTTAGAGGGGTTAAGTTTAAGGTGTATAAATTCATGATAAATAGTGTGTTGAAATGCCCCTACAAGAGCAGTGAAGATCTTAGACCTACCAAGCCCGATGGCCCATACGAGGTTTACTATGAACAGCGTTTTCCAGCCACTAGCCCTAGACAGCCACTGAATGTAGTAGAGATGGCTCAAAAGTGGTTTAAAAGGACCTCGAATAGAGCGGGTAGAGCTAGGACATACCCAGTGTATAGACTAAGCGAGGAGGCTCGGTTAGTCTTTGAAATGATATGTGGGAATGTGCTGCCTACTCTAGGCCATGCCTGTGAGCCATCGATTGCTTCTTTGACGCTATTTTACTATATCGTGGAGAAGATAAAGATCAATCCCGGCTTCACGATCCTTAGCCACATGATGAAGATGGCAAGGCATAAGAAAGCTGCAATTCCGTATGGGGGTTTGGTCACTGCCTTGATCAGAAAAGCCGGTATCTTCCCAAGGGGTAGGCCAATGCAGATTGTTTATTACCACAATGATTGGTTGCGTAATAAAAGGCTGGAATTGAAGGCTGATGGGAAGTACGGGAAGAAGAAGGAAGCTGAAGCGGCAGCGAGAAGAGCTAGGGGTGGTGTATCAGGTAATAAAATTTTTAGCTCGTTTTAAAAACAGTTGCATAAGTCCATTCATAACTGATTCTATGTTTTATTAATTGCAGACGCAGTGTTTGAAGCTCGTGGTCGGTTGATAGTCAAAATTGGCAAGCTGGCCAATGAGATTGAAGTAGCGCAGCAACGTTCACGGGCGAACAACGACGCACTCAATCGACTTGTTGAAAGCGGAGCCATCGACTGCGAGTTGAGCGATTCTGAAGAGATCCCAGATTTTTTACAACAGCTGCGTGATGAGGTGAGCGCACCAGGGGGGAGCGAGGATAAAGGGAAAGGCAAGGCCACAGATGGCTCTGATGGAAAGGTGGCGGGCCGAGAAAAGGATGATGAGGTTGATGACAGTGACGATAACGATGATGAAGATGATGACCTGTCAGATGGCGAAGACGCAGCGGAGAAGGCTGAGATGCAGAGGAATGAGGCAAGAATAGCAGAGGAGGCGACGTTGGGGATGAAATCGACAGCTCAAGAAGATGCTGGCACAAGTGCCACCAATCAAGTCGAAGGGACTCAAGACATTTCCAACCCGCAACCTAACACCGATGGTTCGCAGAACATGACTAGTGAAGAAGTACATGATGTTCTAGTTAAGGGGTTGTGATTTAGTTTAATTTCTTTTGTGATAAAACATTGGCCAAACTATGGCCTTTTTTTAAGTACAATTTGATCAGTAACAGTTGTGGTAGTATTTGATGAAGAATTATGAATGAGATGATCCTAGTTAGGCATCTGTTTTTGTTGAAATATGCAATCAAATTTTGCTCAAGTTTTTTTTTGTAGCTAGATTACCATGTTGCGAGCTCGCCAGAACAGGCGACCACAGCTGACGAGCTCGTTAGTGACTTGAAATCTGCAACAGAGCCTAACATCATTTAGACTTGCGAATCCGCTAGGGTCTCGCCTACCACTGACGATTTCGTAAGTAACTCGCAATATTCAATTTTGCCAAATATGAGTTATACTTGCGAGATCGCTACTATCTCTTCAAGAAGCTGACGATATCGTAAGTAACTTGAAATCTTCAACAGAGCCTAAGAAGAGTCTCGCTTGCGATCTCGCTAGTAAGCTGACGAAGAGGCTCTAAATACTCACGATCTCGCAAAGTTACAAGCCAACAGAGCTTAGGTTGACGTGTAACTAGCGACCTCGCTTAAGGTTTGAGATATATATGGCGAACTCGCAAGCAGTTACTATTAGAACCACCAGAGCTGATCCTCCATGTGCGAGCAAGTGGCGATCTCGCTAGTGTGTATAATCACCAAAAAAACTTGGGGGTTGGGCCTTTGTCATTGATGGGCTGTAGGTGGTAGCATAGTGTTGTATATAGTATAGATTGGGCCTACTTGGCCTGCATATCAATGTGTGTTTCATGTTCAGTTTGCGCGGGTCGGCGACTTATCGAACCATTCAGAAAACTTGAGCAATATATAGTGAAAAACTGACTCTTGATTTGGCGATGTGGGAAAAACGCAAGCGAGCAGGATTGCGAGTTCGCAAGTAGAGAAATCGCTACAGTTAATATTGATCCAACAGAGCTTAGGTTGACGTGTAACTAGCGAGCTCGCTTGAAGTTTGAGATAAAAGTGGCGAGCTCGCTACATTTAATATTAAACCACCAGAGCTGAGTTGACGTGTAACTAGCGAGCTCGCTTAAAGTGTGAGATATAAGTGGCGAGCTCGCTACGGTTAATATTCAACCAACAGAGCTGAGTTGACGTGTAACTAGCGAGCTCGCAAGCTCTTGAGATTATAGTGGCGATGTCGGAAATATTTACCACAGAATTTAATTGAAAAATTAGATTAAAACGACAACGTTTTGACAGTAGACGAGCAGGATGGCGAGCTCGCAAGCATGTTGTAGTATAAAAGTAAAAAAGCTGTGCAGTTCTATTCCAAACGCGATCCCCAATTTCAAATCAAGGAAAAACCCCCAAATCTAACCAAGCCCAAATTTCCCAGTGATTCCTATCAGCCATGGCAAGAACAAAGCACCAAGCCCCAAATCCATTTGGTGCAAGTCGCAGAGAGGTAGCATCGTCTTCCACCAATCAACCACCGGCTTCCTCAACTGCTTATGACAAGCAAAAGTTTGTAAGTATACTTGCTTCTGATGCGTATTCTGATCTAATGAAGCATGCTACGCTGCTAGATTGCTATGTGTTAGATTTCGATCAGATTAAGCAACTAGGGTTGACTAATGTGCTACAAACCTTTAGAGATCATGACTTGCATGATTTATTAGGACTGAACTACCCCTCTCATAAGGAAGAAACCTGTCAGTTTTATGCCAATTTCCATCAGCTTATTGAGGAGCAGAAGGAAACAGGGTGTTGGTTTACTAGGGTAAACAAGAAGGATTTTGAGATAGGAGAAGAGTTTTTTAACAAGGCTTTAGGCGTGTCGTATGCTGTAGAAGAGGATTACAGTAACCCTCCCCCGGAAGGTTTTTATTGTAGAGAAAAGTGGCCTGAAAGTGGTGGATTTGACGAAGCTTACCTACAAAACTTAGGTTTCAACTACTTTGGCCGGCCTAAGGGTCCTCTCGGTAAGCCGAGGGAATACAAACTTGAGAAGTTGACTTGTCACCAAAGGATCTTGTACGAAATGATAGCTAGATCAGTTGTGCCGAAAGGCGGGTGGATAACCGAGCTTAACTACACAACAATTGTCATGTTTTATTGTGTGATGGAGGAGCTAAGGTTGAACCCGCGCTATGTCATATTTGAGCATATGAGACAAAGTGTAGTTGAGAATCGACGCCCTGTGACTAAACTTCCATATGGTAACTTCATTACCATGTATCTCACAACCACTTTCCCGAAGATGAAATTGTCCGCAAAGGCTCAAGAGTGTATGTTTTACACTATGGAATACTTTCAGAGGAAAGGTAAATGTGAGCTGGTGGATGGTTCTTGGCAGGCGGTGGAATATTCAACCAAAAAGCCGTTGGTGCTCGACGAGGGAGAGGTCAGAAATCAAGTTGAAGGTACACTAATTTAGTCATGATGCATTCTAATTATGTCTTCCAATATGCTATTGTATTGTAAGATCTTGTATGTAAGTAACATTTGCTTCCAATGTTTGATCAGAGCTCCAACCGGAAGCATACTAGAGAGGCCTAGAGGACACAGTCGACCTTATGAGAGAAAAAATCGCGCATATTAATCAGGAATGCTGGTGTACCGAAAAGGTGATACGTGGAATTGAAAGGGCACAAGCGAGTAAGAAGGCCAAGAAGACTGTTCCGTCTCCAACACCACCTACTGAAGGATAGATTAGTGTTTTCTGTTTTTTTGTATATCACATTGGATGCTAAGTTCACTTGTACGTTGTGCGCTACAATTTGTTTCCTTCTTTTGAAGTTTTTGTTGGATTTAAATCGAATTTATTGTCTTCAAAAATTACTCTATACATCTCCCTCATATATTCAACAGTATTTTAACATTACGTTGTTGTCCACTGTAACCAATAATTATGAAATTTGAAGCTGAATATTGCAAAATGACACTAAGCGAGTTAGTTAACGAACTCGCAAGATCTAAGCGAGTCAGGTAACGAACTCGCAAGCTTCCAAAGTCATGTCAATACTATAATTTTGAAAATTCAATGATGGAAACTTGCGATCTCTCAAGACCCTAGCTTGGTTCTGGCGAGCTCGCAGGTAGCTAGAACAGAGTGACAGAGCTTAGCAGGCGAAATTTGAATCTCTTCTCACGATATCGCTGCGTGTAATGCTACCTTGCGAGTTCGTAACCTTCCTTGTCTGCAGCTGCGTGCAGATTTGCGATGTCGCAACACGCCTGCACAGTTACCTAAATTTATGGTAATCATATGAATCCAAACAATTTATATTAGCCAAAACGTACCATATATCCAATCAATTAATTTTATTTTACACACCATACAAAATAGAAAAACTACAAATGTATTGTATACGCTTATTAGACCTCCTCATCTTCTTCCTCCTCCTCTTCTTCATCTTCTTCTTCTTCGTCAGTTACGAACTTCTTATTCTTCTTCTTCTTATTCTTCTTCTTCATAGTCGCCTTCTTATGCTTCTTTCATTGCTTCCTCTTCCTTTTAGTAGTTTTTCCTGCGGGGTTAATCCACGTTCCTTCATCGTGGTCCATCCGACATATAATTCGGGCAACTATGTCATCATCGTCTTCCAATGTCTCATAAATCGACAATGGAATGTTCTCACTAGAAATGTTGCAGTCATCGTCAAACAAACCATCACCATAAACAAACGTTTTCTTTCCATCTACCATGACCTCCCAGCAACAATCTACTGGATCTTTAACATAAAACACTTGATGAGCTTGTGCGGCCATTATGAAAGGATCTTCAGTTGAGCCTTGCATGTCTCTGTTCACTAGAATCATCCCCAACTCCTCCAGACGCGTACCTTCTGCTTGATCAACCCACTGGCATTTAAACAGTGCTATTTTTACGTGGACAAAATCCATTTCCCATATGTCAGTGATTGTACCAAAAAAAGCATTTTCCCCATGCAAACCACCCTCTCCGGGTACTGATACACCACTATTTTGTGTCGCTGATCTATCATCGCTCCACTTTGTACAAAATGTGTAGCCATTTATATCATACCCACTAAACGACGTAACTGTGCCCAGTGGTCTCTTAGCCAACCATTTGACGACTTTTGGATGCTCATCCCCATTTTGCACATGAATTTTCAACCAACTAGTGAAATCTTTACAATGTAATTCAAAAGCCCGGGGTCCTAACAAACCGGGATGCGCGGCCATAATCTCTGCTAGGTGAACTTCGACATAAGGACTCACAGCAGAATGGTTGCGTAGGATATACAGATGGGCTTTAGATATCTCATCTGAGGAAGGGCTGAACTTTGACCTATGCCGTAGTCCAACACCATCAGCTCTCCCATCGTGCCTAGCAATTGGTAGCCCTATTGTTGGTACATCCTGTAAGTAGTTGGTGCAGAATTCGATCACCTCTTCGGCCACGTACCGCTGTACAATACTTGCATCTGGACGATATCGATTCTTGACAAAATGTTTGAAAATACTCATGTACCTCTCAAATGGATACATCCATCTTAGGTACACGGGACCACACAACTTGACCTCCCTTACAAGATGGACTATCACATGAATCATGATGTCGAAAAATGAGGGGGGGGGAATACATCTCAAGCCTGCACAACACTTCTACCACCATCGTTTGCAACTCATCCAATTTACACCGACTAACCTTCTTGCGACATATCTGCTTAAAAAAAAGCATAGCCTTGCAACCGCATTCCGAACGTGTGTAGGCAAGCATCCACGGAGAGCGATGACATTCAAATCCTGCATCAAATTGTGACAGTCGTGCGATTTCATTCCAACCAATTTCAATTCAGCAGTCGATACACAACTACTGATGTTTGAACCGTAATTAGAAGGAACTTTCACTTACTTCAGAGTTGCACAAAAACTTTCCTTCTCTTCAGATGATAATGAATAACAAGCAGGTGGTAGGTACGTTTTACCTACTTCTTCTTGCACGGGGGCAAGGGATGTCCTAATGCCAAGATTCACTAAATCTTTCCTCGATTTCAATCCATCCTTACTTTTCCCGGGAGTATTCAACAACGTCCCCACCAAAGCCTCACATACATTCTTCTCTATATGCATCACATCTAGACAGTGCCGTACATCCAAATGCTCCCAGTAACGAAGTTTGAAGAATATAGAGCACTTTTTCCAAATGGAAGGTTGTTTACTCTTCTTATGACCCTTGCCTAAAACATATTCTATCCCAGACACCTTGCCAAAAATTTCTGAACCCGAGAGTGGGACAGGGGCTGCACCGTTTTCTTCCTCACCGTTAAACCACTTCTTAGCTCGCCTCCATGGATGACTAGCAGGCAAAAAACGTCGATGACCCAAATGAACAGGCTTTCCTCCATGCTTTAACTGACAATGACTAGTATTACTCTCACATAGCGGGCATACAAAATGTCCTTTCACCGAGCACCCTCCGAGATTTCCAAGCGCCGGAAAATCATTAATGCTCCACATAAGCATTGCTTTAAGTTTGAACTCAGCATCCCCACGACTACCGTCGGGAATCACCATACCTATCTCAAATAAAGATGATAACTCTTCAACAAGAGGTGCTAGATAAACATCAATGTCGTTGCCAGGTTGCTTAGGGCCTGAGATCATAGTGTTTAAAAACACATATTTTCGCTTCATCATCAACCAAGAAGGGAGATTATAAATAACAAGCATAACAGGCCATGAACTATGGGTACTAGACATGTTACCAAAAGGGTTCATGCCATCCGTGGATAGTCCGAGTCTCACATGTCTAGGTTCATTAGCAAACTCAGGGTACCTAGCATCCATCTTCTTCCACTGATCACCATCTGAAGCGTGAGAAATAATATCATCTCCCTCTCGAACTCGATCGGCATGCCATGTTAATAGTTTCGCACCACTTGCATTTGCAAACAAGCGCGCCAATCGTGGTCTAAGAGGCATGTACCACATTACCTTAGCAGGACTTTGCTTTGTCGATGTTGTCACTGTTTCCCCACATACCTCAACTCTACCTTCCTTTTTTTTCCACCTTGACTCACCGCACACCTTGCAATTATCCCTCAAAGAATCATCTTCCCCTCTATACAACATACAATCATTCGGGCAAGCATGGATCTTGGTAAACTCCATTCCCATGGGGCATAAGATTTTCCTATCAGTATAAACTCGATCTGGACACAAGTTGTCCTGAGGAAGCAACTCTCTAACTAACTCCAACAACTCAGTCATTCCTTTATCTGAAATCCCATGCCTAGCCTTAAGGTTCATCAACAACAATGTTGCACCCAACCTTGAATGGCTTGAGCCAACATATAACTTTGTCGCTTTATCAGCATACATAGCCTCTAGCATACTTTTTTTCCCACAAATTCCATAACAACATCGTCGCACATATCCGACAATTGATCGTTATACTTTAGCATTTCCTCCTCGTTTCCCTCATTCACCTCCATGTTCTCACTCCCATAATTGCCCTCACCATGCCATACCCATTCAGTGTACGATTTGTCAAATCCTCTACAGACTAAATGTTCACGCACAACAAGAATATCTTCATATATAGCGTTATTCCTACAATCCCTACATGGACATCTAACACCACCTATGCTCCTCAGCTTACAATGTCGCAACCCAACTCTTAAGAATTCTTCAACCAAATCTAGATATTCTTTCGACAACCGATCATTCTTATTCATGATGGATTCACGATCCATAATGCACGACACGGCGCAAACTCTAATCAACTTAGAAATCGTTGAACAAAAAAGCTAGCCCACAGTGGTATATCACTCAAAAACCTACAATCAACATGAAACTATCACAAAATCATCACAAAAACAACAACTTTTTAAGAACACAACAACATTAACAAACAAACAACCACATGGTAAGGCGGAAAATAGCTTACCCACCACCTTGCAAACGATCGGAATTCCAAAAAAAGAGGTTACCTAATCAATCTTATGGTAAGCCAAGGGAAAAATGATACATACAACCTTTCAAATGTCTAATTTGTTGTTTACAAATCCGCTAGGAGCTGCTGTTTTATTATATAGTCTTCACTCTTGCGAACTCGCAAGTATTCACGCATACCTACTCATTTGACTAGCGAGTTCGCTACACATATGTCACACTTAACTTATGGGTGGCGAACTCGTTTCATAAACAAATTTTAGTCAAGTAGTGTGTCGACTTCAAAACACCGGTGAGGATATTAAAAGTGAAGAACAAGCTTTATTGTTGTTAGCTTCTTTAGCATCTTCCTATGGCCCTGTTAAGCAATCTATGTTGGTTGGAAGGACCACTCTTAAGTTTGATGATGTTGTTGCCCAATTGAGAGATAATGAGAAGATAATGGGAAAGAGCAATGTACCCACTGGGAATGAAATACTAGCCACTACACGGATGTCGAATCGAGGGAGGAGCCGTTCTATTATAAAAAATGACTTTGGTGGAAGATTCCAAACAGACCTTAGTAATGTCGAATGCTATTATTGTCATGATATGGGTCATTTTCAATCCAGGTGTCCAGTCATGATGGATGATTTGAGAAGTTTCCGACAGATGAATAACAAAGGAAAAGAGAAAGTTGAAGAGAGTGGCAACTCTGCGAATCTGGTAACTCATGATGATTCAGTGTCTCACAATGATTTTTTTGTGATGAAGAGTAATGGATCGAAAGACTCAGGTTGGGTGTTGGATTGTGCATCTTCAATGCATATCTGTCACGATAAATCTTGTTTTGAGACTTTGCAGGTTGATGGGGATCTTGGACATGTTACTGTTGGAAATGGTGAGAAGATGAATATCAAGGGTGTTGGTATTGCACCCTTCAAGGATCACAATAGTGTTGTTAAGAGATTGGTTGATGTGAAGTATGTACCAAGTTGTGGTGATAACATCATTTCATTGGGAAAGTTATGTTCTCGTGGGTGCAGATTCACTGGCAACAAGAATGTTTGCAAAGTTTTCAAGGGAGATGATTTGATCATAAAAGGAGTGAGAAGTGATCATAATCTCTTTTATGTTGGAAGTTCAAGGAATGGATCTTGCGCTAAGCTTGGCATTCACAAAGATGAGGAGTCTAAACCAAAGAAGAAGATGCAATTTGCACGCGTTGAAAATATTGTATTTGGGTCTTTGAGTCGAGGGAGGAATTGTTAGGATATCTCCTCAAAGCTCAAATAGAATGAAAGATGATGATGTGTTATTTTCTTGTTGGGCTAAGAGAGTTAGGCCCAATAAGATTGAGTTAGGGTTTAAGGGAAGGTTTAGTCTAAATATTATATATTTAGCTAGAGTCTCCATATTGGCTAGGGTTTTGAGTTCATGAGTTTGTGAGTTTGTGAG
Source organism: Sherardia arvensis (assembly GCA_948330725.1). Classification (NCBI taxonomy): domain Eukaryota; kingdom Viridiplantae; phylum Streptophyta; class Magnoliopsida; order Gentianales; family Rubiaceae; genus Sherardia; species Sherardia arvensis. The sequence continues at coordinate 20,025,734 of OX415237.1, read as the reverse complement.
TTCGAGAATAGGGAGGATAGAAGAGTGTTGAGAGACATTGTGTGTTGAGAGATAGAGCATACACTGTAAGAACTCTTCTATTTTTCTAGTTGATTGGTCGTGGTTTTTCCCGATTTGGGTTTTCCACGTAAATTGGTGTGTTTGTTCTTTTCTTCTTTGATTTTCTTTGTGTTGATTGATATTGTATTCGAGCGGTGAGGGATTTTATCCCAACACAAGAGTGACCGTAAGATTGGTGATTCGCTTGAACGGATTGGACTGTTAGGATGACCGCGGTGCTGCCGCGGCTGGAATGGATTCCGGTGTTGTTGATGAAAAATATGGAACTAGGCTGCTCGTTGGTCAGTTATAAACGCATGGTCTCCGATTGAGCTTGGGAATAAACCCCATTAACAGAACATAATACCTTAATCCCTGTAAAACAATTAAGCACTTCATATTAGCTCCACAATTATCAGAAAATACCAAACAAAACCAATTTTATTTTTTTTTTGGTTTTTTTTTGAACGAAAACCGAAAATAATACAAAACAAATTCAGAAAAATTAATTTTTTTTCGTTTTTTTTTTATAAAATCAAAATTCAGATTTTTTTTAAAAAATTTGAAAACAAACCGAAAATCAAAATTGAAATCAAATCAAACCCAAAGAAAGCAAAAATAAATGACGATTGGGTTGCCTCCCAATAAGCGCTCCATTTTGACGGACACGAGCTTGACCAGAGCTCCTCCTCATCTATATGAAGGCTCTTCGAGGTAGATTATATCCACCTCCTCTTCCTGCGATCGAGCCATCTCATAAAAGGGTTTTAATCGTTGTCCATTCACAGTGAAAAGCTTTCCAGAATCCATTCCCTTGATATCAATAGCTCCATTAGATTTAACAGCAACCACTTCGAAAGGTCCCATCCATTTTGAGTTCAACTTCCCTCCAATCAATCGGAGTCTGGACTGAAAAACCAACACTTTCTGCCCCACTTGAAACTGTTTCTGCCTGATGTGTCGATCATGCCACATTTTTGTCTTATCCTTGTACCACATAGCATTATCATATGATTCAAATCGAAGCTCGTCCAACTCTTGCAGCTGAAATTTCCTCTCTTCCCCACACTTAGTTGCATCCATGTCCATCTGCTTTACTGCCCAATAAACTTTATGTTCAAGTTCCACTGGCAGATGACAAGCTTTCCCAAACACCAATCTGTAAGGGGACATTCCGATGGGAGTTTTAAATGCAGTTCTGTAAGCCCACAAAGCATCATCCAAACGAACACTCCAATCCTTGCGAGAAGCATTAACCTTTCGCTCAAGTATATGCTTGATCTCACGATTTGACACTTCCGCCTGACCATTAGATTGAGGATGATATGTTGTAGCCAAACGATGATGCACTCCATACTTCTTCATAAGAGCTTCAATTGTGCGGTTGCAAAAATGGGTACCCTGATCACTAACTATTGCCTTAGGTACCCCAAATCTAGAGAAGATGTTAGCTTTTAAAAAATCTGCAACCACTTTAGAATCATTAGTATGGGTGGCTTTAGCTTCCACCCATTTCGACACATAATCAACAGCCAATAAAATATAAAGATTGCCAAAAGAATTCACAAAAGGACCCATAAAATCCATGCCCCACACATCAAATATTTCACACACAATAAAAGGCACTTGAGGCATCTCATCCTTTCTAGTTATATTCCCCATTCTTTGACATCTTTCACAGGACTTACAAAACATATATGCATCTTTAAACAATGTATTCCAATATAATCCACTATCCAAGACCTTTCTAGCTGTTCTTTTTGGCCCAAAATGACCCCCACATGCATATGAATGAGAATGAGCTAAAATATCATGCACCTCACTTTCATGAACACACCTTCTAATAATCTGATCAGACCCTATTTTCCACAAATTCGGTGAATTCCAGACAAAATATTTAGCATCATTACGAAGTTTACGTTTCTGTGCACGTGTGAAATTCTCAGGAATTTGTTGTGATACTAGAAAATTAACCATATCAGCAAACCAGGGATCAGTACCTTGAATTTCCAGGAGATATTCATCTGGAAAAGTCGCCTGTATGGCCATACGGTCGGGTTCCTGGACCAAACGACTCAGATGATCAGCTACCTGATTCTCGGCTCCCTTCTTATCTTTTATTTCCCAGTCGAATTCCTGCAGTAACAGTATCCACCGAATCAACCTTGGCTTGGATTCCTTTTTCTGTAAAAAATACTTCAGAGCAGCATGGTCAGAGTAAACTATAATTTTAGATCCCAACAAATAAGATCTAAATTTCTCAAATGCAAAAACAATAGCTAAAAGCTCCTTCTCTGTTGTGGTATAATTGCATTGAGCAGGATTAAGAGTCTTTGATGCATAGTAAATCACATGACTCTCTTTCCCAACTTTCTGACCAAGCACTGCACCAACTGCATAATCACTCGCATCACACATCAATTCAAAAGGTAGTTCCCAATCAGGAGGTTGAATGATAGGTGCAGTTGTCAGCTTCTCCTTAAGAATATCAAATGCCTTCTTACAATCCTCTCCAAACAAAAATTGCACATCATGTTGAAGCAAACGGGTAAGAGGCTGTGCAATTTTCACGAAATCTTTGATGAAGCGCCTGTAGAAACCTGCATGACCAAGAAATCCACGAATTTCTCAAACATTCGTGGGGTAAGGCAATTTTGCAATCAAATAAACTTTAGCCTTATCTACCTCAATACCTTTCTCAGAAACGATATGCCCAAGTACTATCCCCTCGTTAACCATGAAGTGACATTTTTCATAATTAAGCACTAAATTCTTATCAATGCATCTTTCCAAAACCTTATCAAGATTTTCAAGACATGAATCAAAAGAATCTCCATACACAGTAAAGTCATCCATGAAAATCTCGATGCAGTGCTCAATTAAATCAGAAAATATGCTCATCATGCATCTTTGAAAAGTTCCTGGGGCATTACATAAACCAAATGGCATGCGTCTATATGCAAAGGTTCCAAAAGGACATGTGAAATTTGTTTTCTCTTGATCTTCCTTAGCAACCAAAATTTGAAAATATCCACTATATCCATCAAGAAAACAAAAGAACAACTTTCCAGCTAAACGCTCAAGCATCTGATCAATGAAAGGCAGAGGAAAATGATCTTTCCTTGTGGCAGCATTTAGTTTACGAAAATCAATGCACATACGCCATCCAGTTTGAAGTCGGGTAGGGACTAATTCATTCTTCTCATTTAAAACAACTTGCAAAAGAGACTTCTTAGGAACAACATGCACAGGACTGACCCATTTACTATCAGAGATAGGAAAAATAATACCAAGTTCAAGCAATTTAAGCACTTCTTTCATTACTACCTCTTTCATGTTAGGGTTCAATTTCCTTTGTGATTCAATGACAGGCTTAGCATTAGGTTCAAGAAAGATTCTATGCATACATACCATTGGACTGATACCTTTTAAATATGCCAAGGTCCATCCAATAGCTGACTTGCGATCCCGCAGAACTCTGAGTAGCTGTTCTTCTTGATTAAGGCTGAGTCGGCTGCTTATGATGACCGGAAGTGTTTCTCTATCTCCCAGGAACACATATTTCAGATTCTACGGGAGGTTCTTCAGCTTCAATTTCGGCGGTTCAATTACCGATGGTAACAATTTTTCTGAACTCGCCTGTATGGGCATACGGGCGGGCTCAAATTTTTAGATTGCTGATCCAGAGCATACAAAGACATTATATCCTCCCTGGTATCTTCATCAGCAGCCTCCATTGCATCAGAATCCGTCATACTCTTGGTTATGATTAATTCCATATTATCCTGCACAAAATTCGTCTCAAGGTGTTCTTGGACTAAAGGGTCAATATCATCTGTAAAACTCACATTTTCCACATCCTCATGATTTTTCATGGCATCAAAAATATTGAAAGTTATAGTGTCACCAAAGAATTCACAACTTAAGATTCCTTCATCAACATTAATTATCGCCTTAGCCGTTTTCATGAAAGGTCTCCCAAGTAGTAAAGATGCTGATTTATTGCTATAAGAATTTCCCATATCAATTATATAAAAATCAGCCGGGTACACAAAATCCTTAACTTTCACTAGCACATTTTCAAGCACACCACATGGATTACAGAAAGTTCTATCAGCCAATTGAATAACAGTATTTGTAGGAGTTAGCTTTCCCAGTTCCAGTTTATCATAAATTGAAAGTGGCATGACATTTATCGAAGCACCTAAATCAAACATAGCCTTTTCAATTTTTGTTTCTCCAATAGTACATGGGATTGAAAACATACCTGGGTCCTTGCACTTTGGTGGCAACTTTTTCTGAATAACTGCTGACACATTCTCATCCACCAACAACCTTTCATCATCTTTTGCAACGACCTTCCCAATAATAAAATCTTTGAGAAACTTAGCAAACTTTGTCATACTCTTAATGGCTTCCAAGAATGGCACATTGATCTCCACCTTACTGAATATGTTGAGGATATCACTCACATCGCCAGTCTTTTTCGTTGAAACCAAACGGCGAGGGAATGGAGGTGGTATCAAAATTCCATTCGACATTTTTGGCTCTGGATCACGGTCCTTATCCTTCTTGGGTCGTTTGTATCTCGATGCTCCTCCCCCCTTTCTAGGATCCGTTTTTGGAGTCGCCCGTATGGGCATACGGGCGGGTGCAGAATCTTCTTCAGGTTCCTGTCTTGGCTCTCTACTCAACTCCTCGTGTGCAGGGTCATCTCCCATGGTTTTGCCACTCCGCAAAGTAATTTGACTCACATTCGCATTCGGATTTTTCTGACTCTGCGACAGTAACTTCCTTGATACCCTCTCATCTCATTAACTGTATTTGAAAGTTGAGATATCTGGTGATCTTGTTGTTTAAATCCTTGCTTGAGTTCATTGATGTTCTGCTCGATTCCATCAATTCTTCCATACACATTCCTCATCTCATTCATCATCTCTTTAAACATGTCCCCGATTGGTTTTTCAGTCGCTTGTTGAGGCTGAGGTTGTGCCTGTGGTTGAAACTGTTGTTGCACATGATAATAACCCCTCTGATTTTGTTGCTTAAAATTGTTGTTCGTGTTTTGAGGCTGCTGTTGCACTTGGTTATCTTGACCACCCCATCTAAAATTCGGGTGATCTCTTCATCCTGGGTTGTACGTACTTGAGTATGGGTCATATCGCCTTTGTTGGTTTCCTGAAGAGTTGTTCACCCAATTTGCTTGCTCTTCATCCTCCATTGGACATGAATGAGTATGATGTCCAGAATCACCACAAGTTCCACATACCCTACGGATGTCAATTCCAGCAACTTTCCCAACTACTTTCTCAATCATCTTTTCCACTTTCTCTTCCATCGCTTCTTCCCAGTCCAAATTCCGGGCTCCTGCAACCCTTCTTCTAGAGCGGTCTTGTGGATCTTCATACTCCTTCGATGCCTCCAAGTGGTTCTTCAATAATTGTTTAGCTTCATCTGCATTAAGCCTCAAAAATGCACCATTGCCTGCATTCAATAGCTTCTTTTCTTCCGTTGTCATCCCACGGAAAAGACATTTTAACAGCTCACCCGGCGACATGTTATGGTTTGGGCAGCTATCCACCAATTTTCTGAACCGAGCATTGTATTCATTCACATTCTCATCAAACTGCTGCTTGATGGTTCTTATCTGATCAATCATTAAGTCAGTCTTGGTGTCAGGTAAGGAGTTATCAAGGAATGCCTTCTTCATTGCTGCCCATGAATTTATCGAGTTCGCTTCCAAGGTATTGAACCAAGTATTAGCAGCATCAGATAGGGCAAACTCGAAAAGTACAAGGCGATACTGGTCCTCCGTGACATTCGCTGCGCGCTTTTGAATTCTACAGATCTTGATGAACTCATTCAGGAAATTATGCGGATCTTCTCGAGTCTTTCCATAGAACTTGGGCAGCACATTCAGCAAGTTTGTTTTAATGTCCACCGTTGGAGCTCCTTCTGGCCAAAGTATAGGTGATGGTGGATCACCTGTTGCATGGTTTGTTAGCTCGCACAACGAAGTATTATTGTTGTTCGCCATCTCGAATTTTCCGTCCTCTTCAGAGTCTGAGGCAATGGACGAATTTTTAGAACCACCAAGGTCGCCTGTATGGGCTAACGGTGGACCTTCAGAGTCAGAAAAACCTTTCTTACGTGATTCCCTAGACTTTTTACGTAACGCCTTTGTTGTCTTCTCGATTTCGCCGTCAAATAATAGCTCAGTTGTTGACGACCTGGTCATAAACAATCAAAACGAAACAAAAAATCAATAGAATTAAATGAAATAATTAACAACTGCTCCCCGGCAGCGGCGCCAATTTGATAGGTCGTTTTTCTACCAAATAACCTGCTAACATGTAGGTTACAATTAAGCATAGAGTAAGCAAGGTCGATCCCTCGAGGAACAGTGTAATTATACTTTTATTCCTATTGTACAAGTTTGGTTAGCAACCACCTTTTTGTTTTGAGAGAATTATGTATTAATAACTAAGAACTAAATTAACTAGACTACTAATGCAAATAATAACTCAATAGAGCGAATGCAAGGAACACAAATATCAATAGAGAGTAGAATCCGGTAACAGGTAAATCCACATTAACATATGATTTGATTGCTCACGGGCTCAAAGATTAACCGAATATGCATAAATCAACCAGTTATAGACCTTCGAGAATAGCACACCCAATCCAATTTCTTCTTACTTTGTCGGTAATCAGCAAGAATATCTAAACTAACTACTTCTCTAATCAAGATACAACCTAGCCGGAATAGCCTACCTAGATTTAATACCTCAACAGCATTAAGCACCAAAGAAACCCGATTCAGACAATTTATAATCAGAATACCTGTCACAAATTATCTACCCCTTACTCCCAACTATTGGCGTATAGTTTCGCCACTAATTGAATCTACCCCCTAAATACAGATAAATAGAGGAACTCGATTGGCACTATTCCAAATCACAAAAGATTGCGCAGGTCTCAAGCAATTCAGAAATAAACGTTAAACTCAAGGATTAAGAAGGAACACATGCAATTCAATTATAAGCACATTTAGGCCTCACGATAAATCATAGTTAATGCTTCATCACCCTAACCGGACAAGAAATTTAGCTACTCATGCTATGAATAAACACACAAATAATATAAGAAATCATAATAAAATAACAAAGAGATGAAGAAGAAAAAGCTTATTGATTATGATGACGAGGAAATTCCAAGTGGTGGCTCCAGTACAAAATAATTGTTTTCAGCTCCAAAACCCTAACTTTCTTTCCGTATGGATGATTAGGGCTCACGGTTATCTCCCTCTCTCAATTTTCAGCCGTGAGTTTAATATATATATATATAATAAAAAAGGTAAAAACCCAAATCCTAGATATAAAAGGTAAATCCAGCCTTTTAATGCACATTCACACATTAACCGTGCACTTTTTTATTGAAATATAATATTCTACAGTAATTAATTATTATAATTGCCACCACTAATTAAGGCCAATTAAGTAGACTCTCATGCACAATTCAGTCTACCTTCTAGCACCGATCTTTCACAATACGCATAGCTGATTAGTGATCGACATGTCGAAACACAACTTAACCGCTCGTAGAAAAAGACCAGTAATAGAAATTGCCTTCTTCTCGTCGCTTTATTCTTCTTCCCGGAATAATGGAATTAACGATCCACTATCCGTTGGAGCACACTACCTCATTAAAAAACCTTTCGGAAAAAGAGTATAGTGTCTAGCTCCCCACCATGGCTCTAAACGCTTGATTTTGCTTCTTTTTCAACACTTCTCTATTTGATTGTTTCACACCAATATTATTATAATAAACCTGCACCAAAACACACCTTCGTGCACATCAAATAGCAAAAGAGACTTATAAACCACATAAATTAAGTGTATAAATTATAACCGATCAGTTCTTAATGCAGCAATGATATATTGGCCGATGCCAAATATATTGTAGGTTGAGAGCTATGCACTTGATCGATTTGCTTAAGGATTGTGCGCATTGCAGCCAGTTCACCAAAATAGGGTAGGGAACATTTTTAAAATCCTATATCTGTCTACTTATATCCTGCTTGAATATATCATGTGCTGCACTGGTCATGAAGATCAGGTTGGATTGATTCTTGATGCAGTAATATATAGAAGAAGATCTTCGTCTTCGCCATATGCAAGTAGCTGATTCAGCAAGGACTTCCCTTGGCTTGCCGATTGTAGAGTGTACAGTGATTCTCCTTTAAACTAGAAAAATAGAGTTTGTGGAATTTAAGGTTTTCTATGCCTATTTCGAGGTTTGCGTCGTTGTGCGTGCCACCATGATCATGCTGCTGCAGCATATGTTCGTGATCAAGGACCTAGTGGTGGATATGAGCCGTGGCTGAAGAGGAAGACATCGGCGCTGACTTCCGGGAAGGAGAAGGAGATTCTGCAGAGCATAGGGCGAAGTTTGATGGCATGTTTGAGTGTATTCAATTTAGGGTTTAGGATGGGTACCTTGATTTTCGAATTGAGAGACCCATGGAATGTTAAAGGCCACCCTAATTATTTTGCAGGAATTTGAGTGTCGTACTTGAAGTTGGTATATGGTGTCACTACTGGAAACCTTCTCGGAGACGTCGCCGTTGCACGTCGGTGATCCCTAAACGCCACCCACAAAAGTTTTCGACTTCGAAACTTGGTTGGGAAAATCTTTCCAAAAAAATTACGGCGTATATTTTGCATCCGCCGTACGCATGTATTTTTGATGTCGAAATATGGATTTTGGAAGTCGAAAATATTCTTTTTTGCAAGATTATTATATCGAGTATGGCTGATATAGGAGTCCGAACTCGTAAGTAATGATATATATCTTTGCGAGATCAAACCGAAAAATTCGGCTGCTATTTAGAAGTCGAAAATGTTGAAAAATAGACAGTTCGAACTCGGAAAGTTTAAACAACTGATTGCCCGAAATCAAAAATTTTTGAGAATATTATGGTTCGATCTCGGAAGGTTTATGAAACTAATGATTCGAACTCGTAGTTTAAAAAGCTGAGAAATTGATTAAATATTCATTATTTTCGAGGAACGATGCAGTATATGACGGTCGTGTTTCGTAGTCGTAAGGCATGTTGTTTTAAATTTGAAAAGAGTGTTTGAATTATTTGGAAGATATCAGAGCATCTTTCGAATTCCAAATCATGTCTTAATAACTGAGTTAGCGTCGATTTCGATTTCGTAAAGGTGTTGGCGTGATTTTTACTGTCTTTTTTGAATTATTTACTAGTTGCTAATTATAGAGATTGTTGAGTAGTTGAGTTACGGGTGCAGCAAATTACTTGTAAATAGTATAGATGTTGCATGCAATTAGGAGTATTAATAGTTTAACTTTACTATATGAAAAATATATAAACCAAGAAAATGAATATTGAGATAAGCTATGACTTTGCCTTTCTGTACGAGTTTGATTTTGAGAAATTTTATAGACCTCTCAACTTTCCTGACTTTCTGTGAAAATTTTAACTTATACCATATACCTTGTAAGTTGAACTATAAATTTTATAACTTAAAATATTTTAATTTTTATATGAAATTTCTTGAATTTTTGCATTAAAACATGTTTTAACATGTGTATACTATAAAATAATTCATATTTTAAAACAAAAATGTATCATTCGAATTTAAATACATAATGGTAATTTTATAGCATTTACTAAATGTCATTTAGGAAAGTTGGACTTTTTAAAGAGTTTACCTTTCAATTTTCAACCAAAATAAATACTTCTCAGTTTTCTTGGTTTTCGACAAAAGGTGCACCCTGTTTTGAAATGTATTTGAAGATATCAGTTAGACATGGTTTCGCCTCGAAAAATATGGAACGATTTGATTTAGAATTCGAAAACATAGAGTAATAATTATATGAGATATCTCCGACACTGCCTACGAATATGTAATGTTTCATTCAAAATTATTGTCGAAATCGAAAGAACATCAAATTATTGTTTTGCTTCCGTTGCGAAGTCGAATCCTCATAAATTGGTGCAATATTAGTTTCATAATAAATAATTATGAAATAATTTAAATAGTTATTTAATTAAAATTTTTAAACCACATTCTTTTAAGCTATTTCTTTCTAATTTGAATCAAATTTAATCAAAATAAATAAATAAAAGTATAACTTAATCAATTAGAGTTCATGAAATCATATTTTAATTGTATTAGACTATTTTATTAGAAAGTAATGAAACTAATATACTAATATCTTCACAAGAACAAGGCCTTAGAAGGTTAGTATTGGTCAAATAACTATGATCACTGAAAAAATTGAGTATAATTAATCAAAGAGAATGATGTACTTTATTTTTTATAAATACTAAATGCAAATGATCATATAAACATTATTTGACGTTCTATAAATGTTACTTGACTTTTCTGTACACTAGATAATTAAGTTTATGTAAATTGAGCTTAGTTAATGAAAATACCAAATCTCAGTTTGAATCTATGTATCAACATCATGACATTCCATATATACTAACTTGTATAACTAATCAAATAAAATGATATTACTTGAATTTGTATGAAGAATAACTAAGTTTGAATCTATGTATCAACATCATGACATTTCATATATACTAACTTGCATAAGAGTGGTGATACATGTAGGTCCATGTTTACTAATTCAGGTCCAAAATATAATATTTTGGATGCACTAGCATAATTCAGGGCCTCATATTGTGTTTTTCAGACCTGCATTAGTAAATATGGATCTGCATGTATAATTTCTCTTGTATAACTAATCAAATAAAATGATATTACTTGAATTTGTATGAACAATAACTAGTAATCACAATCAAAAATAAAATCTTTACTGACTTTCTTAGGAAATTTACTAAATCATAGATCAAACCTTAACCTAGGAACACTAAGAGGTCGTTTGGTATGAGGTAAAGTATGTAGGAAAAACAAAATCCCATGAATTTGATTTTGGTTGGTTTGTTTGGTTGGAAGAAAATAAGAAACATGTGGGAATTTGAAATTCCTAGGAATTTGAAACTCCCACACAACATGAGAAGTTTCTTACCTAGTTGCACCTAGGTAGATTACAATTCCTCCATTCATCCACTTGAACCAAACAATTTTTCCTAAATCCTAAGATTTTGATTGAGGATTAAAATTCCCATTAAATAAAAACTCCTCCATTAATTAAACTCCCGCATGAACCAAACGACCTCTAATAAGTATAGCTAATTAAATGTCAATGTTATTTGGTTTTATATAAACACAAAACTGAATTTAGTTATGTGACATTCGATAAACACTAACTCGTATATATATATATATATATAACTGATTAAATGTCGTACATATAATCTGTAAACCTTTTCCAAAAGGAATATAAACAAACTAAACTGAGTATAATCAATCAAAGATCGGACCTTGATTACTTGACATTCTGTAAATACTAAGTGAATTGAGTTTAATTAATCAACGATCACACCTTGATCACTTGACTTTTTGGAAATACTAACTAAATTGAAGTAACTCTGAAGGTCAAAACTTATTTGACTTTTTATAACTACTAACTAGATTGAGTATAACTAATTAAAGAACACAAACGTCACTCGATTTTCTATAAATACTAACTACTATAGATCATATAACATTATTTCTAATTGATTTTTCTATAAATACTATTTAATTATAAGTTTATGTAAATTGAGGTAAAGTAATGAAAATAAAAAATCTCACTTGATTCTTCTTCTTTATTAATTAAATAATATTGATAACATTTAATTTACCTTGTCATTAAGATTAGTAGCCTCAAAATTCTGTTTTTGGATATAAACTTTCGAGGTCGTAATTAGAATAGGACTTCGAGTACGTAATTTGTGAATAAATAATGCCACGCTCAAAAAAAGGTAATCACATGTATTTATCTCAACCGTTGATCTTCTCATCAAATAAATCACAACCACTATACTTTTGTCTATATACTAAAATGTGAAATCTTATCCGATGCACAACTCTCTTCCTGTGAACTCTCCCGATCTGTTGATGGCTTGTTGGTGACGAGCCGGATGAACCGCGATGGTGAGCTAAGCGATGCCATCGGCGGCGATTTGAGCGACGTCACAGCGAGCCAGTGATCTGGACGATTGCGATAATGTGAGTCGAAGTTGGGCGTCGATCGGAATGATCCTGATGCCGTGAAGGGACTCAAAATTGCTTAGAGGGTGAAGCTCGAGCTCTGAATCTCTTACCTCGAGTGCGACTGCTGTATTGGAGATAAGTCCAGCCTAAAAGATCGCTACCCGATGCTTGCCGTGAAGCGGCAGAGCTAGGCTACATCGGCACTGGTTACAACCGTGGAATCAAGGGGTTATGTCAGACTATGATTGTTGTTCGATTCCACTCTCTCGCTTATGTTATTAAGCTCACTCCGGCGATCTGTAAATGGTATTCTGTTCACCACTTCCGGTCATATGAAGAGGTATATATGCGTTTAACTTGAGTATGATTGTATTTGTTTTTGGTGGTATAGCTTAAATTTCGCAGGAAAGAGATTTAACCAACAATCTGAATCAAGGATTTGGTAGCAGAAATAGGCCATGACCAAGAAAGCCTTTGCAAGATTTGGTTGCAGGATTCTTCATAAGTCTTTGCAACACGTACTCATTGAGTTTGATAAAATTTGGTTATGTATTTGTTGCAGGATTCTGAAGCTGCTATGGGGCACCGGTGACAAATTTGGGGATACTTTCTCAAGAAGATCTACATCTTCTGCATCATCCCAGTTCAGTTTATTTCATCTTTGTAAAGTTTCCAGCACCTCATCTACGAGTTCCTCATTGTTCCAAGCCAGAAACAAATCAAGAAGGAGTAATCCGGAAGCTTTTGGATGAATATTTTTTGGCCAGTGTGGCCGGATTTTTATTGAAACCCGACAAACAAGTTTCGAACTCGTAAGGTGTAAAACTCTCTACCATAAAATTAGTTTTCGATTTCGGAACGATTGGTGCTAATGCGGCTTCTTTTTTCGATTCTGAAATTCATTGAATTATGAACAGTAAGCTTATGAACTTACGACTTCGAAATCTGAGTATGTTTTTGTTTCGATTCGTAAGGATTTTGTTCGTTTTGGGATAAAATGACTCTGCAAAATCTTATGAGTCGTAACTTATAATCTGACAGGGTTTCGAATTCGAAACCATACTCGGCGGTTGCTTCCGCCGTGTAAAACTGGAACACCGTTGGACGGCGGTTCCAGTAACGGCGGTTCAACCCGACGTTGAAGCGTCCATTTACCGACGTTGGGGTTGTGCTATTCCACTAGTGTGTACTTTAGTTAATTAGATGTTTAAAAGTAGAATATTCCATTAATGATGTTTTAGTTAGCAATAAAGAGCTTCGTAATTTATTACAAAGTTGATTTTCAACTGAAACAAAAGCAACTACATAATCAACTACAACTCCAGCATAATCTTTTCTCATCCTTGACAGGATTCCATCGCTGCTGAGTTTCTGCAGGAAAAAAACATAATTGATTTAATCACATTTATGATAACGAACCATTAAGAAATTCTTTCACAAATTCCAGGAGGATCAAAATGTTTGGATAAAATGTGATCATTGCGTTTCAAAATCGAAAGAAAGCATATAACAACTTTTGCTAAAAATATATTGGCCAGCTGTATTTTACTTATTTGCGTTCCCTATTTTTGTTATATAATTATATATACAATAATTTTGATATATAACTGATTTGCAATTATATTTTTGTTATATAATCATATATACAATATTTTTTATATATAAACTGATTTGCAATTGTATGGAATAGAAGTAATATATATGGACCATAACATATATATTGTTTTTATTTATTATCTTTTAGTAGGTATATATATAAAAGCAGAAAATGGCGGCAATAAAAATAGAAAAAAACACTGCCGCCGGAATTTTAACCATAACACATAAAAAGACAATTAATTTTGCGTTTACTTGCATACACCGCTCCGTAAACATTAACACCGACGGAAGTAATATGTAAACCAAACTCATTCCTTTCTTGAAATATATACTTACCATAATCATATATACACTTACCATAATCACCGCCCCGGATTTATAACAACATATATCTAAACTTAATAAAATATATTAATTTCCAAATTCAAAATCAAACCAAATCAAATATATTAATTTACCAAATTCAAAATCAAATCAAATAAAATATATTAATGCATGCATATTAAATCATTCCTTATATATATATATTAATAAAACTCACAATAATATTTATTGAAAGTTTTCTTCGCCTTAACATAAAATATGCAGACATGAGATTTCATGCATTAGAATATGCAAATTGAATTGGATCAAATATGCATGTATTTATTGAATTGGATCGGAGGACAACGGTTGGGTTCACTATGCGTGTGGTTTGACTTTTGCTGGTGAAGAGTTACAGAAGAAGGAACATATTGTGGTCGATTGGATCGGAAAAGAGGATGAAATAAATAATTTTAGATATGCTCCCTGATACTGCCTGCCTAGTCGGTCCGGGTTGTCCCCTTATCCCTGATCCAATACCTAGTCTTGCAAGACAGAGCCCCGAGAGGTACCCGAGAGTAGACCCTCCGGCGTGATGATGAAAGATGGATCCCGGGAGAGAAAAGGGGTAATCACTTGAATAATGAGAAGATACTTATTTGGGATAGTGCTGAGGAGCACTATTTATACAGTAACCCGTGCTCTCCGTGTGGTCCATGCTCCGAGTGTCCTCTAGTGTATCTGTCCCTATCCGAATTGTACGAACCCGGATACTGCCAAACTACCTTTCCTTCGTAGCGGGCCGAGCCCATACTACTACTGGGTAGTTGGGCCTGGGCTTGGTATCACCACTAGCCCCCCGGAAGCCGGTTCTTTCGGCCGAGGCTAGGACCTTCCTGATCCGAGGGCGGAAGGACTGGCTTTCTGTATTCCTTCCCGGCCCGACAATGATGGGATGGGCGCGCCCTTTTCGAGGATAATTAATTACCGACATTATTAGTTTTCACGCTTTCCCATTTCATTTAATCATTGCTTTTTCATCTTCTTTTTCTCGCCCTCTATAAATAGGGCCTTCCGTCGATCCCTTTCACCAATCGCTTTCAGATTTCAAGATTTCAAAATCTCTCAACTCACAATTTTCAAATCTTCATATTCTCTCTCTTCCTAAATTCCATGGTGAGCAACACTGCACAGTCCGATGCCCAGCGTCAGGACGTCGTCACCTACTCTCTCCAAAGCACCACTGCCCCTTCGGCTTCAACCTCTGTCGGTTCATCGGCGTCCTACAAGGCGCTCCACCTCTGCAGCAACGTGACCCCGTCTGGTCCGATATTCAAGCGTTCCAAGAACCGGGAACAGAGGGTGATAGACACCGCTCGGAAACCCTTGCTTGAAGCCGACGTCTGGACCGCCAAATGTCTCAGTGGCATGGGAGTTCCAGTGCCCTTGAACGCCCAGATGGCCGCTGTCTCGGCCGAAGAGTCCGTGAAGTCGGTCCGGTGCATTCCCCGGATCCACTTTACGTGGGGTTTGAGTCTCCCCTTCCCTCCTCTATACTCTCGATTCCTGGAGATATACAAAATCTCGCCTGCCCAAATGCACCCAAATGTCATCGCTGTGATGATGGGTTTCCTTGTGAGGAGTTATCGGTGCGGGATCGACTCTTCTTTCAACCTGTGGAAGTCCTTCTATATGCTCATCAAATGCCCCGGCAAGGAGACGATATACACCGTCCAGGCGCGTCCCGGGGTCCAAGACTTCATCCTCGGCAAGAAGGACTCGGCCAAGAACTGGCAGGAGAAAGGCTATGTGACTCTTAACCCGGAACTATACAAGGTTCCTAAGTGGAACTCTCAAGTCGTTGTGGACTTCCGGGAAGCATTCCTTCCTGAGACTCAGCGCGCCAATCACACTACCCTGTCCTCAGAGACCTTGAACCTGGACCAGTACTGGCTGGCCGGTAACTCAATCTACCTCTTCCCCTGGGCGATATACCCGAGAGGTGCCTTCTTGGACAGCCGCTGGGTGGTTACCTGGCCGGTTCTAGGTGTGCTTCTTCTCTTTTCTACTTTGATATCCTTGCTCTCCTTTTCAATAGCTTTGTCTAACTGTTCCTCCTCGTAGCTCCAACTGTGGAAAACGATCCTGAAGTCCCCATCCCGAAGAAGAAGGTCAGGAAGACCGCCGGAGCCGGGGCCGGGGCCGACGGCGAGACAAGCAAAGGGGACAGGAAGAGAAAAACTGGCCCGAACCAGCAACAGAACCAGCGACGGGAGATCCCTGACCTACAGAAGCAACGGGACCAGCTGGTCGATCCCAGCCAGCAAGACAAAAAGGCGAAGGAGACCGTTCAGAACCAGCAGGCTAATCCAGATTCGCAGTCGGGGCGTCAACAAGACAAGAACAAGACGAACGATCCCGTTCAGAATCCGCCTCCTGGCTCGGGGCCTCCCCCTCTCAGTCCCATCACCATTATGGATATCACTTCTGAGCATGAGGACGGACAGGGGCGCGTAGCCGAAGCGGTGCTTCAGCAGGAGTCTATTCGGAATCCTGTCGAAGCCAACACCATTTTTGCCCAGTCCGAACCATTTGTTACTCCTGTGCCCACCCCCGGGTCAGTTCTCGGTCGGGGGTTATCTTTGTGGCCTCCGACCAGGGATGGTAGATCCCCGGTGTCGAGGTATACCACTATTTCTGCTCCTGAGATTCCTCCCCCACCCCCTTTCTTTCCGGCCAAGCGCAAGGGGGAAAGTGCCGAGCATGGCGGGAAAAAGCATTGGACAGGTGGCTCCCCGACTTCATCGTCCTCCCGCGCCGATACCCCACCTATTTTTTCCTCCAATCCGCAGGTAGTTTCTCATTCCTGTTCTTGTTTCTTTTTTCTTTTTTTATATTTTTAAAATAACCTTTTTTCTACAGGTTCAACTTCTTAGTTATGAGTTCGCCAACTCCCCTGCCTTCCAAGCCGCCCTCTCTTCCTTTCTCGGGCGCCACTTTGAGGGGAAGGAAGAAGAACTTAGGGCTGTGAAGGAGAATGAACTCCGGGCCGAGAGGGAAGCATTGGCTCAACTTCGAGCCAAGGTGAGCACCCTGGAGAAGGAACTGGAGGCTGCTCGGGCGGCGAACTATAAAGAGCGTCTGGAATTCGCCGAAGCTGTCGTCGATAAGGTCCTGGCGAGCCACACCCTGTCCCTCCGCCTGACCGAGCTGAACCTCGCCGCCAACGCCCATCAATGCCACAACACTTACATGCAGGTCCGAGGTTGGTTCCCTCCTTCGTTCAGGGCTTCGTTCAAGAAGCGATGGTATAACCCCAATGCCGAGGACCAACAGTTGTATCTGGTGAACACTCTTCAGAAGGGTGGTATGAAGGGCCTCTCTCCCAAGTTGTGGGAAGCTCTGCGGGAGAAAAGGATGTCGACAGAGGACGTTCGAGGCTGGTCGACTGATGTGGTTTGGCTTCCTGGCCCCCTTCCTCCTGCTCCAGCCTCCGGATCTGACTTGCCCGAAGACGAGGACTTTACCCAGTACTGCACCATATGCGGGCATTACAGGGGCTTTTTCAATCCTAAGGATCTTGAAGCTGAGACTTCTTCATCCCCGGGGGCTGGTCTGGAGAACCCAGGAACTGCCGAGCCTCCTCGTTCTCCCGTTCTGGTCTTTTCCGATGAGGACTCGGATAGCGGCAGCAGCGATGGCGGGGACGACCAAGGAGAAGGAGGCCTCGATCATGTTAGTTAGATTTTTCCCCTTTTCGTTTTCTTAATTTTATAATCTGCTACCGGAACCTTCATTCTATCAATAAAATTTCCTTTGCTCACGATTACTATCAACACGGCTCCTGTTTCTTCGTCTATATTTTATTACTTCTCTTTTATTATATGTCCTGACTCGGTCCTATTGTTACCAGGAACCTTCTCGAGTCCTTAGCCCCCCGGTTCCTACCCTGGTTCCAGCTGGAACCGGCTGTCCGAGCCTGACTGACCTTTTATCCGGGGGGCTTGGTCCCCTGATTTCCGAGTTCCCTGATGCAGACTGCCTGATCACCTGCCTGCTCCAGATCCAAGAAGACTTCGGTTCCCTGCCGAAGTGTTACAGACTTGCTTTTGAGAGCATCGATAAGGTCCTTGAGTTCGACCTAGTCCTATCAGAGCAAGAGGCTCAGCACCGCAATTTTCAACTCCGGATCCAAAAGGAGTTGGATGAGGTGTGGCATGACGTTCGGATGTACTATAACAAGTGTATGAGGATGCAGAACCAAACCGATCTCCGGAAACATGCCACCAAGCTTGAAGTAGAAAAACGAGAAGCTGGCGACTAGGAACCGGACCCTGCAACAGCAGCTAGTGCTGGTTCATCTGTCATATCATCTGCTAGGATTGCGTCAGGGGGCAGTCGATATTCCCCTGCTGACCGATGTTCCCCGGGCAGTTGATGACCTTATCGCCTGGATGGAGAGTTCCGAGAGGACCTCTGGCGTCTGGGCAGCAGCCTATCAAGCAGCTGTGGACTGGAGGAAGAATATTCTGAACCGGATCATAGTTCCTCCCTCTATATCCCAGATACCTCCGCTTGAAGATGTCGATCTGGCCTGTGAGCGTTATGAACATACTCCCGAACTTCTGGATCTTGAGGCTTCCGAACGACGCTTAGCCAGGCTTCGGGCCGTCGCTGCCGAATTCCGCGCTCAGTTTCCTGCTCAGGAGAGTACTCCCACTTCTAACCAACCTCCTGGTCCACCTTCTGCCTCTGGTTCCCGTCCGGCTCGAAACGACCGAAAGGGAAAACAGAAAGCTGCTTTAACTGGGAGTAACTCAGCCAGGCCACGAGCAAGGCAACCTCCAGTCCGAATAGGAGGTCGGGGTCCGGGTGGCAGTGTCCCTGTCCTTACCCCCAAACCAGCGGTTGAGCCGGAGGGTGATCGAAGTGTTAATCCGGACCTCCCGCGGGATCAAGATGAGGAGCAACGCATGCTGGAGCAAGCTGTCCAAAGAAGCAGGCGTGAGACCCTGGGAGTTCCTCCCGGCGAAGCCTATACGTCTGGGGCCCGTAGATAGGGTAGAGAGCTTCCTGCTATCTTACAACTTTTCGTTTTATTCCAGATATGTATAATAATTTTCAGTTTATGACACATCTTTCAATTTTAAACTCATAATGCGCGCATTCATTCTTTTAATTAAAATCGGATAGAAGGGGCATGCCCTTGTTACAAAAATCCCTGTTTCCAGGATGTTTTTCTACCTTCCCTTCGGCCATCCGACCTCTAGGTTTCTGTCCCGGGCACCTGCCGCCGGGGACCTATCCTACCAAGGCATCTAGTGCCAGAGGCTATTCTACCTAGGCATCAAGTGCCAGAGGCTACTCTATCTAGGAAACTAGTGCCAGAGACTATCCATAGAACCGCCTAAGGTTTGCTATGTTCCATCTTCGGGGGACTCCCTTCCCCGCTGGATCCTCCAGCACGTAACTCCCGCCCGGGTGGGCTTCTGTCACCCGGTACGGTCCCTCCCAATTGGGTGCCAGCTTGCCCTCCGGCTCCTGGTGGCTTTTGTCGTTTTGTCTCATTACTCTGTCGCCTACCTTGAATTGCTCCTTCCTCACCTTCCTGTCATGATACTTCTTAACTTTCTCCTTTACTTTAGCCTCATGCAAGGCCGCTCTCTCCCTCCTTTCTTCCATCAGGTCTAGATTCGTTCCGCTCTCTTCTTCATTCTTCTCCTCGGGCACCGGCTCGGCCGTCCGAAGACTGGGAACGCCGATCTCAGCCGGAATCACTGCCTCCGACCCATACGTCAGGCTGTAGGGGGACTCCCCAGTCGCCGAGCTTTCCGTAGTCCGATGAGCCCATAGAACACTCGGGAGCTCGTGTACCCAATTTCCCTTCGCTCCCTGGAGCCGGGCCTTAATCCCACTCACTATCGTCCGGTTCGTCACCTCCACCTGACCGTTAGCCTGCGGATGATAAACTGACGTGAGTTTCTGGCTTATTCCATACTTTACGCACCAGGATTTGAAAGGATCATTTTCAAACTGCGCTCCGTTGTCAGTTACTA
Source organism: Sherardia arvensis (assembly GCA_948330725.1). Lineage (NCBI taxonomy): Eukaryota > Viridiplantae > Streptophyta > Magnoliopsida > Gentianales > Rubiaceae > Sherardia > Sherardia arvensis. The sequence goes on along the minus strand of OX415237.1, from coordinate 20,005,600 downwards.
TGGCCCTCGGCACTCCGAACCGGCAAACAATGTTCCTCCAGCAAAACTTCACACAGGTAGCTCCCCGGATGTTGGTCAGGGGCTCGGCTTCCACCCACTTGGTGAAGTAATCGATAGCCACAATCAGGTACTTCAAACTGCCAAGAGCGGTGGGAAAAGGTCCGACCAGTTCCAGTCCCCATCTACTAAAAGGCCAGGCTCCTGTTATCCCCATCATCTCTTCACTGGGTATGTGCACTAGCGGTGCGAACTTTTGGCATTGAATGCACGAGCGAACCCTGTCCTGAGAGTCTTCAAACATGGTAGGCCAGTAGTACCCCATCCGTAAGATTTTCCTGGCTACCGTTCTGGCTCTTTGATGACTACCATTCGGACCTTCATGAACTTCCCGGACCAGGTACTTGCCCTCCTGTCGTTCCACACACTTCAGCAATGGCTGGAGATAACCTCTTTTGTACAGGACACCCTTCTGTAACGTATACTTCGGCGCCTTGACCCGGATTTTTCTGGCCGCCACCCGGTCGGCCGGGACCTCTCCCGTCAGAATGTACACCCGGATCGGTGCCATCCAGGAGTCTTCCTGCACTGCTTCTACTGCCAGGATCTCATCACTTGCTCGTAACTCCTCCTCTCCAGTGTCTCCCTCCTGAGGGGTGCTTTCTGTCCTGGCTTCAACTTCGAAGATGCCAACTTGCTCAAAGCATCAGCCTTTTCATTCTGTTCTCTTGGCACCTGCTCCAGACTGAAACTGTCGAACTGCCGGATCATGGATTGGACCAGCTCCAAGTACCTCTGCAAACTTCGCTCCTTTGCTTCGTACTCCCCGTTCACCTGCTGAACTACAATCTGCGAGTCACTGAAGGCTTAGATCTTTCCTATCTTCAATTCCCGGGCAAGCTTGAGTCCTGCCACTAGCGCCTCATACTCTGCCTCGTTATTTGTAGTTTTAAAGTCGAAATGCAGTGCATAATGGTACTCCTCTCCTTCTGGGGATGTCAGCAATACCCCGGCTCCGCTTCCTCCCGCATGGGCTGACCCGTCCACATGCAATGTCCACCTCGGGCTCGAGTATTCCTCGGTAGACGCGTCCGGTTCGACCATCTCCGTCAAGAAATCCGCCATTGCCTGGCCCTTAATGGCCTTTCTCGGCTGATACGTTATCTCATGCTCCCCCAACTCTATGGCCCACTTCATCAAATGCCCTGACGCCTCGGGCTTAAGCATCACCTGCTTCAGGGGGTGGTTGGTCAGGACCACAATCGGATGGGCCTGGAAATACGGACGCAACCGTTTCAAAGCATAAACCAGCGCCAATACCAGTTGTTCCAAGCTTGTATACCGAGTTTCCGGACCTTGTAATGCCCGGCTGACGAAATACACCGGACACTGCCTCCCGTCTTCCTCTCGGACCAGCACCGCGCTGACGGCCGATGAGGATGCAGCCAAGTATAAAAGCAAATCCTCTCCCTCCTTCGGCTTCGAGAGGGTCGGGAGTCGGCTCAGGTGTTCCTTTAGATCTTCGAACGCTTTCTCGCACTCCTCCGTCCATTCGAACTTCTTCGCCTTCCTTAGTATGTTGAAGAAAGGAAGTTGTCTCTCCGCGCCTTTTGACAGGAAACGGCTCAAGGCTGCCAGGGAACCCATTAGCTTCTGCACCTCCTTCACATTCTTCGGCGACTGCATCCGGCTTATCGCCTCCACCTTCTCCGGATTGACGTCTATTCCTCGACTAGATACCATGTAGCCAAGGAACTTCCCGACCGCTACTCCTACCATACTCTTCTCGGGATTCAACTTCAGGTTAACCTTTCTCAAAATGCCGAACATCTCCTCCAAATCTTCTAAGAAACCTGGGTAGCTCCGGCTTTTCACCACCATGTCATCAACGTATAGTTCCATGCTTCGGCCCAGCTGATCCCGAAATATCGTATCTGCCATCCGCTGGTACGTTGCCCCCGCGTTCTTCAAGCCGAATGGCATCCGTCTGTAGCAATATGTCCCGAACTCTGTGATGAAGGCTGTTTTCGGCTTGTCCTCTCCTGACATTTGAATCTGGTGATACCCCCGGTATGCATCGAAGAAAGCCAGGGCCTCATATCCGGTGATAGCCTCCACCAACCGATCGACTGGGGGAAGGGGGTAACTGTCTTTCGGGCAGCACTTGTTTAGGTCAGTGAAGTCGATACACATTCTCCAGGACCCGTTTTGCTTTTTCACGAGCACCGGGTTAGCCAGCCATTCTGGGTATATGATTTCCTCCACTACCCCGGCCTCCAGCAACTTCAGCACCTCCTGTTTCACCACCTCGGTCCTATCTCCTGCCAGGACCCTCTTCTTTTGCCGAATCGGCTTCAACTCTGGGTACACATTCAGCTTGTGGAGGGCTAACTCGGGGGGTACTCCGGTGAAGTCCTTCTCCTCCCATGCGAACACATCCTCATACTTCGAAAGTAGGGATCGTAAATGTTCCTTCACACCGACCGGCATCTTTTTCCCAACCTTAATTGTGCCTCGGCTCCCGACCTGCATGTCCTCCACATCTCCCGGACCTACTTCTCCCTGCACCGCCCCGACTGGGGCCTTCCTGGCTTCCTGAAGGGCCGTGAGCATGCAACTTCTGGTCGTAGACTGACTTCCGCGGACCGTCGCCACTCCCTGACTAGTTGGAAACTTCATAGTCAAATGATATGTCGAGCAAATGGCCTTGGCTTGAGCCATCCATGGTCGCCCGATGATGATGTTGTAGGGAGACGATGCGTCTATGACCGCGAAATTGCATCGGACCGAGGTCTTCTTGCTCCTGTCAAGGTCATCTACCACTGTCACTGTTAAAGATACAACCCCAATAGGATGTTCGGTCCGGCCTGTGAACCCTGACAACGGAGAGGTGCTCGGGCGAAGGTTGTGGCGTCCTATACCCAGCTGGTCGAAGCAAGAAGCAAACATGATTTCTACACTGCTTCCATCATCAATGAACACTCGCTTGACCGTAAATCCTTCTATCTCCGCCGTAATCACCATCGGATCCGTATGGGGAGTTAGACTGGGCACCGGATCATCGTCCGAAAAGGTGATGACCTCCGTTGGGCGCAGTCTCTTCTCTCTGTCCTCACCAGCCGGCACATACCGACTCCGGGCTTTAGCCGCTGCATGGGACTGGGGCCCATAACCTACTTCTCCGTGTATAACATTTATCATCCGGGGAGGGGCCTGATTAACCGGTTCTGGGGCCATGACTAGAGCAGCTGCCCCCGGCTGGGCAGCCGGTGCTGGAGCCCCTCGTTGGTTATCATTCCGCGGCCTATTCCTCCAGTTCCTCTTCCTCCCAGCTCCTGCCTGCTGCCCGGCTGCCGGGCGCTGGTTCTCCTGACTCACACAGTCTCTCAACTGTCCCCTCTCGATCAACTTCTCAATCTCCACCCTTAAGCTTCGGCAGCCTTCTGTTGTGTGTCCATTAGACTTGTGGAACGCACAATATTTGGCAGCGTTTGCTGGAGTCGGATTTCCCGGTATGGGGGCCGGGTCTTGAAACAGGTTCCGATGAATTGTTAGGATCTCCGACCGGGTCTTGGTCAGAGGAGTAAACGTTTCGGCCCGAGGGGGGTCAACCCTCAGTTTTACTGGGGCCTGAACTGCATCCCTCCTGCCAGGATCAGCGACCCGAGCCTTGTCGCCCTTTCCGATCCCCCTATCCTCAAAGTACCCTTCCTCCTTCCTCTTCTTGCTCCGTTCCAGAAGCGAACAGTACATCTCCACCTCAAGAAGCAAGCTGATGGAAAGTGGTCGGGATTTTCTCCATAAGTTTCGCCCATAACACCTCGTCCCTTAACCCTGCAATGAATCCTGCGATCAGGGCCTTCACTTGAGCGTCTCTATCGATCACCTTCATGGAATCATCCATGTACCTTCTGTGGAAACCCCGGACATCCTCATTTGCCGCCTGTCGACTGTGAGCCACTTCGGCCAAAGGAAGATATTTCTTTCTTCTGGTCTCATATCTGTGCATCAAGGCCCTCGAGAAATCATAGTAATTTCTAAAACTTTCCGGGGGTTGAGCTTCAAACCACGACAAACAACTTCCCCTCAGATACGAGCTCACCATCTTGCACATAAGATCCTCCCGGATGTCACGTGTTCCCATGACATTATGGTACGTCCTGACAAACTCCTCCGGATCTGTCTCCCCACTGTAGGTCGGCACCTCCTCCGGGACCCTCATTCTCACCGGCCAGGGGAAAGTGCTGATATAACCTATCCAGGGGGAGGTAGGCTTTCCTCCGTTCCTTCCTATCAACCAGTCCAATCTCTCCTCCACCGAGTTTAGGGCCGCCGGAGCACGGTCCACGACCACCGGGTACATACCATAGGTTCCTGCGACCGGGGCCGGTTGGGCCATGGCGTACCCCGCCATTGGTACTTGGTTCTGCATCCACACCGGTCCTTGAATCCCAGGAGTCCAGCCCCCCGAGACTCCAGTGGGTTGGGCATAATACCCTCCTTGCGCCGGGGGGTACCCCTGATACCCGGGTTGAGACGTCCCGTATCCTGGAGCTCCGTATCCGAGATGGGCCCTGCCTTGACCATATCCCGGCCCTATACCAGCTGGTTGCCCTATGCTCCCAGCATGCCTCTCCAAATCTATCACCACTAGAGGCCGAGAATTTTCCTGCCCAGGAACGGCAGGGGGTCCTCGGCTGACCACCTCTGCAGCCAAAGGAGGTAACCCCGTAGGCGGCACCAACGAGGTCGGATTAGGTCCTGATCCTGGTTGAACCGGAGGTGCCCGGTCCTCGGTCCCCGAAGGGTTCGACTGTCCTTCCCCGGTCGGTTTTGTTCCCGATCCCGGTCCTTGCTTTGCCGCCAGCCAGCGACGATACTCCTCTTCCTGAGTGGCAGCAAACTCCCTCCTGTCACGGTCGTCCTGCGTCATTCCCGGCTCCCTTTCTTCCTGCGGCTCTGACTCCCCTTCAGAGGCTTCTGGATCCGAATGCGCCGGAGCCTTCCCCTTACGCACTCGATCCCTCATCTGGCGTAAGGTAAGATCCTCCTCAGCCACTTCAGGCCTTCTCCCTCCTCTACCTCTTCGTGGTGGCCGACCTCGAGGCGGCATCTTAATGCGTTTTGTGAATAAAGATCGTGTCCCACCAGGTGTGCCAACTTGATGCTGCCTACCTGGTCGGTCCGGGTTGTCCCCTTATCCCTGATCCAATACCTAGTCCTGCAAGACAGAGCCCCGGGAGGTACCCGAGGGTAGACCCTCCGGCGTGGTGATGAAAGATGGATCCCGGGAGAGAAAATGGGTAATCACTTGAATAATGAGAAGATACTTACTAGGGATAGCGCTGAGGAGCACTATTTATACAGTAACCTGTGCTCTCCGTGTGGTCCATGCTCCGAGTGTCCTCTAGTGTATCTGTCCCTATCCGAGTTGTACGAACCCGAATACTACCTAACTACCTTTCCTTCGTAGCGGGCCGAGCCCATACTACTACTGGGTAGTTGGGGCTGGGCCTGGTATCACCACTCCCAAGTGATACAAAAGTGTCTGATTGCATAAAATTGCAGGCTTTGTGGTTTTGTCACTTCCATGTTCACCAACAAGGATTAGGGTTTGATTTTATTTGAAGACGTTCATGTTTTTTAACATACATACTATTTTTACTTGATTTTTCAAAGGTTAAAATAAATTTACAAATATTTCTCAAAAGTGATTTTACATGACATGTGAATCCGGCACATCATCAACAACTACATGTTATGGTTTTGAAGAATAAAAATATATGAGACACCAAAAACGACCATCAATTAGCTACGAATAACTTATCATAATCATAATCACAATAAATTAAAAAAAAACCTAAAACGACACAAATGCATGGTCAAATATAAATTATATTCTCATTCTAAAATAAAATAAATTTCATTAATCAATTTCAATGTCAAATATAAATTATATTCTCATTCTAATATGTAGATTGTATGTTATGATAATTATAGCGGCTATTCTTAAATTTGATGTCAAATAACCATTAAAGGTACGAAAAGATTCGATTTACCATATATAATCGACTAAATAATCATAAATTATTGATAATGAAGAATAAAAAATGTAAAAATTTAATTATTAGGTTATTATATTATAAATCCTTATCGAACTTGCTAAACAAAAAAATACCATGTATAACATGTTCAATTGTGTAATTTGACATAAACGTATATTCATAGTATTATCGTAAATTAACACTATTTTTTTCTACCTTATTTATATCAATCAACAATTTTTTTTCCTTTTTACTCACAAAATTCGGCTTTGTTTTCTACCTTATTTATATAGTTACGTATATGGAATTTTTATAATTCATTTACTTTTGTAAATATTATACTTATCAGATATTAACCTAGCTGTCATACATACTTAAGCATGAAAATATTTTAGAGTGATGCTTCACTATTGACAATTAACTAATGAATTCCATGCAATATATCAACGTTAATCAACATTCATAATTTCATACAGAATTTTTGTTAAATTTTCTTGCATTTTATAATAATTTTCAAATTATTGTTCACGCAATAATCTAAACTACCTTTGTGCATAATCATGCGAAAATAATACTAAAATTTGGAGGAAACAATGGACGCTATAACACAGTTATTAAAAAATCAATTTATTATTAATGCTAATTTATTAATCTTATTATTTTATATTTCATACACTCTTATATTATTTTATATTGCAAAACATAATTTTCTAAATAAAGAAAAATATGATTAAAAATATAAAATACGTTGTGCACCTCTAAGCTCCAAAATCAAAATATGAAAAATTCTATTTTAGAGTCGGAATGTTTAACTTATCATCTATCAAAAGATGCACAAATTTAGGGCCACCGCAAAAATATAAGTGTTTTTCCCAAATGTTATCATATGCAATTTATACTAAAATAGTTTTGGACCCCTAGATTACATGCTGGCCTAAATAGATCTACAATACATTTGAGTTAATCATTCACAAAAGGTAAATATAATTACACACTTATCTCAGCATCATGCACATGATGTTCTAATAAGACAACTAGAAGAAGACAATGAAGTCAGTTATTAAGTAAACATGAAGTAAAAATAAAAAATCGAAGGCAATAATTTACCTTAATTAATGTGATATTTTTCTGAATTTCTATGATACAAAAATTTATCAATTTTAAATAAATACTTATATTTGATATTCTTTGTAGTGAAGAGACACTTTGTACATATTTTTTAATTTCAAAAATACATCAAAAAACCGCGCAACGCGGTCCGATTAACCTAATTTAAAAAGAATACGGACTGCAAATAAGTAAAATACAGACTGCGTATAGAAAGGCCTGTAATTTTACCAACTCTGTTAGTTTAACACGTAGTATTGTCATCGCTCGAAGTGATAGTTCACTGTAATAAATTCAAAAGCCAAAAAGAAAGTAGTTTCAGTATAATTCATACTTTAGAAAAAAATTAGGGTGATTCTATTTACACCACCCCAATTGCTAAATACACCTACTTGACCCACTTTTGTCTAAATTAACGTGTATCACTTACTCAACTTATAAAATTGATATTTATTACTTGTTAACTTCTAGACATAATTGGCAAGGGTTTTTGGATGAACCTTCTCTTCATTTAATATGGTATCTTCTTATTTATATCCATTTTAAAAAAGTCATAATACACATTTTCAGAAATATTTTAATTAGAATAGAAATAAATAATATCTAAATTACTATTCAATTATTTAAAATATTGATTTATATCGGAATAAAATATAAGAAAAATATTTATTTTCACTCCAATATTGACCTGACCATCTTGTTTTATAATTTAACTTTCATATCGCTGATATTTCCAATAAATTTGAACACAAATTTCCATTTTACGTCAAAACAAACTAATATAACCATATTTCAAAATATTGACCTAATTATTCTATAATTTTTGATATTGAATGTGAGTTGGAGTTGGTTGGGTGATACTAATCATTTTTTTTGTAAACGTTTTATCAGTATAATGTTTAACATATATTTTTATTAATTTTCTATATTAACGTGATTTAAAATGTGATATCAAATAAAAAATTTTAAAAATATTTAAGAATACATAATCTACCTGATATAATAATAATTTACCTAATATCATAATACCCTAATCAAATACAATAAGTAGTACACATTTTACTATACACGTAATAAATATGGTAGGTGCAAATAGCATTTTATTCTATCTACACTATGTGGTCCACCAAGTTTTTATGATATCGAGATTATTTTCACCACTAGGGTGGTGTAAATAGCAACACCCAAAAAATTATAATTCATACTTAATTACAGCAGAATGCTAGACTAGAAAAATTAAATGAATTGGTCAGGAGTGTCGAAATTGTGTGTCCCAATTTGGTTAATGTACAGCCGCATGACAATGCGTACAAGACTGTTCCAGTAAAATATAAAATCCACTCTTATTATACACTATCTAGTATCTATACAAAGGAATATGACTGAATAGAGAAGTAAAAGAATAGAGAAGTATATGTCCCTCCAGATGTTACAAGTAGAAGAATCTACCAAACGTATATATCCACAAGCAAACCAGTAGCAATTTATGAGGCACGACACTGGGAGACCCATTACCATCAATTTGTCCAGCGTTAACAAACTCGCTCTTCCCATTACTCGATGTAGTTGAGACATTCACATCCGATGAACCTGATCAAAGCAGCCATTCAACATTGAAGAAGCTTACTTTTAAGATCCTAGCTGGAAGTCACACTCTATCATGCATTAGTCTGGGAATGATTCATATGAACTAGAAACTTACAGTTATAATTAGCCCATCCGATCCGTTGGCCACCCAAGTCATAGACAATAACTTTGTCTTTCAGCACGAGGTCTGCATTAGAAGATGGCAACAATAGCTTAATACTTATTGAGGAACATAAATGTTGATGCTGTGTACACGAATAAGTTCTAAAGGTATGGAGATTGAAGTAGCAAACATATAGGTAATTTACAGATATCGTGGTTCATGAAAAATATAGAAAGAGCAATTGAAGTTTCAGTACATTATAAATTGCATACCTCCTAAAATTGTCAGTCCTTGACCTTGAATCTTTTGGAATCCAATGCACCAGACTGCATCACCACTCTGCTGAATCGCGTATCAGTTAGAAGAAAGTGCGTAAAACATCACTAGCTTTAATTTGAATAACTTAACAAGATTCAATCCAGAAACTGTGATCCCGTAGCACTTATCTCTGAGCACGAGTTCATATTATAAATGATCAGTAAATAGATACGATTTGTTTAAAGCTTGGTACCACTGTGACCAACTGACCATATATATAAGAGTTCATCAGAGTATTGGAAAAAATTACTGAAACAGATAAAATGAAAGGGTGGTCAGAAGATCATAAAATAACTAGGCTTAGGATGAAGTAACAATAGAAAAATCCAGGAACTCTAGAAATCGAAGTATGAAAAAGATAAACCACTTCAAAGCAGAGCAGTTTAAGGCTTTTTTAGCAATAAATTGCCTTTTTACCATCACCTGGGAGACAATAACATCTACAAAGAGATCACGATAAAAAGGATCCTTATGATCAAAGCATATACGTAAGAACTATGAAAATAATACTACCTCATAAGCAGTAAATGATAGGGCCTAAAATTCAAATCCAGTCTATAGCATTAACTTACAATGGAATTCTGCTGTAACAGGTAGTCCTGAGGATTCAATACCATTGATGCACCACCAGCAAAGTTCAGACTAACTTGGGGAAATATCTCAGCAACACTGAACAGAAACATAATCACTTTTCATGATTGCAAAATACAACAACCGAGTATATCAGAAGAGGCCTTCAAGTTCAATTACCTTGAGCTGACTAAATAACACTGGTTTCCCTTGGAAACAAATGACTCGATAGATGCAGGAACAACTTGATTAATCTGCAAGAGCCAAATACAAAATAATTATACACAGTCTTCCATAACTGAGTTAACAGAGCTCAATCAAAGCAACCTACAGCATTAACAAAAGGTTCATAGGCCTCTTCTGCAAGGTATGCCAGAGTAGTTCCAGAATCTACAATAGTTCCTCGGTTCTGGGAAGTTTGAAATACAGATGAGTCAATCGGCAATGCCTGCCCATTCACAGATATGCTCTCCAAATCAAGATTATAGTGAGGCCTGAAAAGCAGAAATTTATACAGGCATAAACAACCAGGACATTCATTGGAAGTAAAATCTACATTCATAATTATTAATAAGTCAAAATACTATCTAATTAATCAATGATTTTATCGTCTAGAGGAATGTATTGTTGCATTGAAACCAAAGCAAAAAAGAAAACATACTGTGATGGGACAAGTGGAGTGTAAACTATACTTGGCTCAACAACCTGCCCAAATACCAATATACCACCACCATCACTGCTTCCTTTCAGACAATGAGAGAATGCATTTGGTGTAACTCCCTGTGAAGCGAGTTGTGATATAACCGATAAACTTTGCTGTCCAAACCCGAAAATCCCATCAACTGCTCGGTCAGACTTGGTCAAATCCCCAGACTGTGTTGTGCTACAGCTGTGATGAAAATAAACTGTTAACCAGGGCTGCCACTGGCAGCTATCACTCACAATCAAACTTTTTCGTAAAAGCTCACCCGAAGACAACAGGGGCTGAAGAATTTGATGTCACTGTAGTGCCAATCACAGTATTAAAATGCATATAATCTGACACGTAAAACCCTGATGTTCCACTACCATCTCCATATTGAAATGCATAGCCACATTGATGATTGTCAGAGCACCCCGAGTCTTCAGTTTGAGCTCCAAGTGCACATTTCTGGTCTGAGCAAGATATCACTTGAGCTGTTTGCGAGGCTTGGGGGTCAAAGAACTCAAGGGCTATCTGCAATAGAATCAAGCTCATTTTACTAAGGACAAAAACCTCATCACAGGCTTACAAGGAGAGGCAATTTACCTGGAGTCCACTTGATGTCGGGCAACCCTGACAGGACTTACAGCCCACCCAGAGAACATCACTACCAGTGTCAATCTGAACAAAGAATTCTTTTGCAGGGGAACCAAGAGAAACAGTTGTGTAGTATAGCCTAACCACAAAACATCAAAACAGTCACTTACTACTCATGGTATTCACAGCGACAAACTTTAAGCACATGAAACCAAAGAAGATACTCCCCTCCACCCCGAAAATTTTCACATTCCAGAAAACAGGTTGAACTATTTGTTAGTATAATTAACTGAAAAGATGATCATTCCGCGGCGCTTATATCATTACTCGTATATTGCTTCAATTATCAATTTGGACAGAAGAAAAACTGGGACAAAATTCATTCTTTATGTACAGTAGCAACAGTAATGAAAACCCAAATAACACAAAATTCAAGAGGCAGGGAATATTGAAAATCAAGAATCAATACCCAACAGCAAAAGGGTCGTAGGTGCCTTGCACAGGGAAATCAATGACCCCACTTTGCTGCAAGAAACGGCCGTGCCTGAGGCGGTCGCGCTCCAGGAGTTGGTCAAGTGGCACGCCATGGCTGCTCGGAAACGCCCTTTCAAGCTTTATACTCATCCCCATTCCCTCACCTTCCACCACCGCAGCCACTAACACCACCGCCGCCGCAAGAACCACCGCCACCACGAACATTCTCCCACCTTCCATCAAGCCACCAATTTCCCACACAAAAAGCCTCTCCCAAATCAAAACTGTATTTCTGTTGCAAAACTGAGGGAAATGACTCGGGGAGAAGGGGGAGGAAAAAGAGTCCGGGAAGGGGAAACAGCCAACTGACAGATTCAAACTGCTTTCTTACGGAACCGTATTTATATGTTTTTCTATTACAGCTTAATTAATTCTTTCGTTCTTCGTTCAACGTGTATTCTAATTATTGTTTCTTTTGTCAAATCCAAATAAAAATTCATTGAAGAATTATTGTATTAACCCCAATTTAGTATTGCAATATTGCGTAGGACAAAGTTTTACGTATGTTGTGACGAAAATTATCCAAGGTACACACTCATGTAAATCTATTCTTCTTTTAATAAGGTATAGTATATATGGAAGGAAGACCAATCCCTTATCTTTTCGTGCTACTTTTGTGCACTAGGCATGCTCTCCTTTCTTTCACGTTCTTAGTCAAGAAGTTACCACCTTTATTTATTTTCTTTTCCTTAGATTCATATACTCCCTCCGTCCTACTTGAAGGTGCAAGAGATAATGTTGGAGTAGAAATTTGGATTGTAATATGAATGGTGGAAATTGAGTTTGAGGGTAAGTGGGTGAAATGAGTGGATGAAAATTAAAGAGTATTACCATAAAAGGAAAGTATGCACCTTTGATTGGGACACCCAAAAAGGAAAGTTGTGCAATTTCGACTGGGACGGAGGAAGTACTATTTTTCCAACAAATCTCGTGGGTGGTAATTAAGTATTAGTGAAGTTTAGAGTGATCGTCTATATTATAGACCATACAAGAACTAGAATGTACATATATGTGAAGGTGGAACAAAATTTTATAGGCTGGTCCGACTTAAGTTAATGACTCACGATTGGAAAACACGTGCAATAAACACTTCATTAGAAATCCTGACGGAAATAGCAGACTTGTTAGTAAACTTGGAGGTGTACAAAAACAGGACATAAGGTCTGAATAGATTCAACACACAACCCAAGTGAAATTTTATCATAAAATCAATTGGCAATATGAGGAGTGAGCCATAATGTTTCCGATGTGGGTTTAATCCCAACACCCTCCCTCAAGTGCAAAACCCAGATAATGAAGTATTGAACTTGACAAGTAAACGTGCAAGGCCCACTTTCGGGAAAGTATTGCACAACATAAAGGCCCAGGGCAACAATGGGCTCTGATACCATATTAGAAACTATGACGGAGATTCGTCAATAATCTGGGGGTAGAAACATGCACCCAACAGGGCCAGTACATAAGTCCAGTGAGATTTCATCATAAAATTAATTGGCTCTATGTGGAGTAGCCCACAAAACTTTTAGCCACATCGTTTCTAATGTGGATTTAATCTCAACACACTTATATCCCAAATTCGGCTAGAATCGCTAATTTTCCGAGTTCAACGTCATTGCGATTTTCCCAAATCATCAACATCACGATTTTCCCCCAATTCATCATCATCATGATTTTCCCAAATTCATCATCATCGCGATTCTGCCGGAGAAGATATCGGCATCATTGCAGCCTTGGAGGAGATGGCTAGCCCCAATTCGGATGAGTAGAAAGTCGGTATTGATGGTGGGCTGCCATAGCTCATAAGTTTTTAAAGAATGTTTTCGTCTGTAGAGGAAACACCACGGTAGGCTGCAACAGTGGTCAGGCTCACGGTCAAAGGTGTGGAGGTTTCATTCAAAAATACCTAAATTTGCATGTTTTGACTTGTGGGTTTGGATTTCATTGTTAAATTTGGATATTTTGGATTAAAATCTGTTTATATTGATGGTGTAAAACTTCAGTGGTGAAACTTTGAAGTTTCATTTCAAAACTTAGGTTTTTCTTTTCTTGATTGGTCTATTTGGGTTTGAATTTATAATCTATACCTTTTGGATTACAACCCGTCTGTTTTTTTTTATTGTGTAAAACTGTGTTTAAACTATGAAGTTTTAGTTCAAAATATCCAGGTTTACATGCTTTAAACAGTGTGTTTGAGTTTCATTATATAATCTGGACCATTTGGTTTAAAACATGTTTGTAATACCTGTGTAAAACTTGTGTGATTAAACTTTGAATTTTTAGCAAATATACCAAGATTTGCATGCTTTGACTTGTATGTTACCTAGGTTTGCATGCTTTGACTTGTGTGTTTGAGTTTCATTGCATAATCTGGACCTTTTGGATATGTTTGATTTGATGGTGTAAAACTTTTGTGGTTAAACTTTGCAGCTCAAAATACCTAGATTTGGATGTTTTGACCAACATGTTTGGGTTTGCGTTCATAATCTTGACTTAACCGTTTGGTTTAAAACCTGTTTGTTTTGGGTGTGTAAAGTTTTTATGGTTAACCTTTAAAGTTTCAATAAAAAATGACTAGATTTGTATGCTTTGATTTGCCTATTTGGGTTATATATAATTTATAACATGGACCTTTTCAGTTTATAAATGGCATAAGGAGGATATTGAAAGAAAAAAAGGAGGAATATGTGGACTGAAAATCAAGAAACGAAAACAGTTAACTTTGGTGGGCTCTATATAGCTTATTTTGCAAGTATTAGAAGTATGAAGGCGGACGGGCAAAGCATGTGGGTCTCCAGGCGCGTGTAATACAAAAATTACATGATATGGACCTCATTTCGGTTGGGATTCCTCCCTAATTTTTAGAACTTTTAGGAGAAGGGAGATGAAGATGAATGATGTGTGTGGAATTCTAGCGGCACATCCTAGAATACTCCATGCATTCATAATGGGAGTTGGAGAATGTGAAAAGAGGTAATCTAGACCTCCATTCTCAATTATAAAATGAGTGCTCTTGGAGAGATCTAATCATCAAAGAACAAACCATTCCCTTTAGCCTCCAAGTGAGGGAGAGATATCCACTTCTAAAATAAGGAGTTAGAGAGGTCTTCATCCTCTCTAATTAGTTACTTATCCACCTTTGTGTGAGAATGTTCTTGTAATCCATCCAAGTTGGGTGAGACATTTTGTAACCTTACTTTAAACATATAGTGGAAGAGTTGGACTTCTCAAGTCCCGCGGTTTTTCCTGATTTGGGTTTTCCACGTAACCAATTCCGGTGTCTTGTTTATTATTCTCTTTATTTTCTCTCATCATCTTAATCACACAAAGAGGGAAATACTCAATTTTTCCCAACAGTGGTATCAAGAGCTTAGTTCGTTGGCGTTGTTTTCTTGTGTGATTCAAGATGGAGGGAAGTATCACTCATGACGGAGACATGTTCAAACTCACGGCGGAGAATTATGCAGCCCATGATGGAGGACCACTTGTATTGCAAAGATTTGTACCAGTCAATCACGGAGGAGACCAAGCCGGGGGACAAGGAAGATAAAGAATGGGAGATTCTTAATCGCAAGGTGTTTGCCATGATCCGTAAGTATATCGACCGGAGTTTATTTGAACATGTTGCTTCTTACACTAACGCCTTTGAGTTATGGACAAAAATTGAGTCCATGATTCAATAGAAGACACCACGTAACAAAGCCCACCTTGTGAGGTGTTTGGTAAAGTTGGAGTATAAAGATAGTCAAAATATGATCGAGCACTTGAATAGTTTGAAGGGGCTCGTGATACAAATGGGGAAGATCGAGATGAAGATTGATGACGAGTTGCAAGCCTTGTTGCTCCTAAGCTCACTACCTGAAAGTTAAGACACTTTGGTGATCACGCTTAGCAATTCAGCTCCAGAAGGAAAGCTTACTATGGACGGCGTTGCCGATAGCCTAATAAATGAAGAAGCACGAAGAAAGGAACGTGGCGCATCAAGCTACTCGGATGCAAATATGATCGAGAATCGAGGAGGGAGTGACACCCGTGGATGATTCCGAGGAGGCGGACGTGAAAAATCACGGGGGAGATCAAAGTCTCGCTCCCGAGTTACCTGCTACAATTGTGGCAAGGCGGGTCATAAGAGAGATGAATGTCACAATCTCAAGAGAGACCAGAAGAATGGTACGGTCAAACAAGACCAGTTCAACCCGAAAAAGAAGGAAGAAGAAAGCACCACGGCAGTTGCATCCGCAGAGAATGGCGAAGTTTTCGTGATTGACGACTATGTCAATCTCGCATATGAAGACAACTTATGGCTTGGTGATTTCGGTGCATCCTTCCATGTAACCCCACATGAAGGGCTCTTCTTGTGCTATCATCGTGGAGACTACGGCACTGTGAAGATTTGAAATCAAGTTACTAGCAAGATCGTTGGTCGAGGCGACATCATCATAAAGACAAACACGGGACACAAGCTCTAGCTGAATGATGCAAGACATGTTTCAGAAATGTGGCTCAATCTTATCTCGACAGGGAAGCTTGACGATGCTTGAATGATAAATCATTTTGGAGAAGGAAAATGTAAGATCACTCACAGAAATATGGTGATCGGCCGAGGAAAGAAGGAAGGGTGCTTATATGTCATGCAAGGACAAATCTGCAAGGGAGAAGCAAATGCTTTCCATGAAGACTCGAACATGGAGTTGTGGCACAAGAGGCTCGGCCATATGAGCGAAAAGGGACTACAAATCCTCGCACGGAAATATATCCTCCCAGACATAAAAGGTACCACACTTGACCCTTGCACTGATTATTTAGCTGGTAAACAACATAGAGTTACTTTCCACAGACCTGCATATCCAAGAAGAAGAAAGCATATTCTTGATTTAATTCACACTGATGTTTGCTCTATGACTAAGAAATCTCTTGGAGGTGCGTTATACTTTGTGAGTTTAATTGATGACCATTCTCGCAAAGTTTGGGTGTCTTTATTGAAAACTAAAGACCAGGTGGTTGAGGCGTTCAAGGAGTTCCATGCAAGGGTGGAACGTGAGACGGACAAGATGTTAAAATCTGTCCGAGCTGATAATGGTGGAGAATATTGCGGTCCATTTGAAGAGTACTGCAAGTCGTACGGAATCAAACTTGAGAAGACCCCACCAAAGACGCCACAATTGAATGGAGTTGCGGAGAGGATGAACCGCACCATCGAATAGCGAGTTAGATGTATGCTATCTCATGCAAACCTCCGTAAGTCATTCTGGGGATAAGCTGTGAAGACCGGTGTTGACATCATCAACATGTCCCCTTCAGTTCCCTTGGATGGAGATGTACCAGAAAAAGTTTGGATAGGAAAGAATGTTTCTATGACCATCTGAAGTTGTTTGGATGCCGAGTATTTGTTCACATTCCCAAGGATGAGTGGCCAAGTTAGACTCAAAGACGAAGGAGTGCATCTATCTTGGTTCACCCAAGGACAAATTCGGGTACCGGTTGTGGGATCCAACACAGAAAAAGATCGTGCGAAGTCGTGATGTCGTGTTCTCAAGGACCAGACCATCAACAATACAAAGGAAGCACGTGAAGCTCAACGTAGGTGGACTAGAGAGAATTTTGGAGCCTATTCCGTCTCCCATGGAGCAAGACACGAGGAGAGAACTGGTCGAGAATCATCACGGTGAAGAAGTTGAAAACCACGAACCTGGAGAAGCTACGGAGAAATCCCAAGAAAGTGGTGAAGCAGTGGAGGGAGAAAATGTACCAGTTACACCCCAGCTTCGGCGTTTCACCAGAGAGAAACGGCGTTCGACCAGATACTCCTCGGATGAGTACGTGACATTCACCAATCAGGAGGAGCCAGAGCACTACGGTGAAGCTACGGCAAGCGACCATAAAGATGAATGGGAAAAGGCTATGCCAGAGGAGATGAAATCCTTTCACGAGAATCATACATATGATCTCGTAGAGTTGCCTAAAGGGAAGCGAGCTCTCAAATGCAAGTGGGTGTATAAGCTCAAGACCGAAGAGAACAATCCAAGACCAAGGTACAAGGCACGGATCGTTGTCAAAGGATGCAACCAGAAGAAAGACATCGACTTTGATGAGATTTTCTCTCCGGTGATCAAGATGTCATCAATCCGAGTTGTGTTGGGCCTCACAGCTAGCATCGATTTGGAGGTTGAACAACTTGATGTTAAGACAATCTTCCTATACGGAGATTTGGAGGATGAGATTTATATGGAGCAACCCAAGTGATTCAGAGAGTCGGGAAATGAGCACTTAGTGTGCCGACTCAAGAGAAGTCTCTATGGTTTGAAGCAAGCGCCTCGTCAATGGTACAAGAAGTTCGAATTCTTCATGAATCGTCATGGGTTCAAGAAGACGCACACTGATCATTGTATTTTCATGAAGAGGTATGATCGAGGAGACTTTCTCATACTCATGCTTTATGTTGATTATATGTTGGTTGTTGGCCAGGATTAAAGAAAGATAGCTACTCTCAGGAAAGCATTGTGTAATTCTTTCTCCATGAAAGATTTTGGACCGACAAAGCATATTCTTGGGATGCGGATCACACGAGATAGATCCGAAAAGCTACTTTGGCTATCTCAAGAAAGATATATTGAGAAAATTCTTGAGAGATTCAACATGCATCAAGCCAAACCTGTAAGTGTGCCACTAGCTGGACATTTAAAGTTTGATGGGAAGAAGAATCCAAGAAGGGGTGAAGACATGCGAGGCGTTCCATATTCTTCCGTTGTTGGAAGCCTCATTTATGCCAAGATATGTACCCGGCCAGATATTTCACACGCGGTTGGTGTGGTTAGCAGATTCTTGTCAAATCTTGGGAAAGAGCACTGGGCCGCTGTGAAGTGGATACTTCGATATCCTAGAGGAACAACCAAAAGGTATTTGCGCTTTGGAGCTCAACAAACTGTGTTGCAGGGATACACAGATGTTGTCATGGCCGGAAACTTGATATCTCGAAAATCGACGTCGGTTATCTAACTACTTTTGTAAGGGGATCTGTTTCTTGGCGGTCAAAACTTCAATAATGTGTTGCCCTTTCAACGATGGAGGCGGAGTACATTGCTGCACAGAAGCTTGTAAGGAGATGTTGTGGATGACGAATTTTCTCCTAGAGCTTGGGCTAAAGCAAGAGAAATGTCCTCTATTGTGACAATCAGAGTGCCATCCACTTAGCCAAGAATTCAGTATACCATTCCCGGATGAAACGAATTATTGTTCGGTATCATTGGATCCGAGATGTGTTGGAAGAAAAACGACTACAGCTTGAGAAAGTCCACACCGATGATAATTGGTCTGATATGATGACTAAGGCACTACCAAGCATTGCTGCAATGGCGCCGGTGTGACGATTCCTTCCAATTAGGTCAAAAGGGGGAGATTTGTTGGGATTCCTCCCTTATTCTAGAACTTTTAGGAGAAGGGAGATGAAGATGAATGGTGTGTGTGGAATTTCTAAAGGCACATCCTAGAATACTCCATGCATTCATCATGGGAGTTGGAGAATGTGAAGAGGTAGTCTAGACCTCCATTCTCAACTATAAAAAGGGTGCTCTTGGAGATATCTAATCATCAAAGAACAAATCATTTCCTTTAGCCTCCAAGTGAGAGAGAGATATCCACTTCTAAAGTGAGCAGTTAGAGAGATTCTTCATCCTCTCTAATTAGTTAGTTATCCACCTTTGTGTGAGAGTGTTCTTGTAATTCATCCAAGTTGGGTGAGACATTTTGTAACCCTACTATAAACATATAGTGGAAGAGTTGGATTTCTCAAGTCCCGCGGTTTTTCCGATTTGGATTTTCCGCGTAACCAATTCCGGTGTCTTGTTTATTCTTCTCTTTATTTTCTTTCATCATCTTAATCACACAAAGAGGGAAATACTCAATTTTTCCCAACAATTCCCTCCATAGTTTTTAAATTAGTGTCTCTCCAGACTTTCTCTATTAAGTATATGATATGTAGTGGTGTTAAATAAATACCCGACCTGTACTATCCGGTCCGATATCTGAAAAGAATTCGAATGTTGTTATCCGGGTAGTTAGATGTACACCCAACCAGATAATTATGTTTATAATCAGGTTCGGGTTCGAGTCACAAAAATTGAGTTTCCAGGTACACGAAATATCCAATTAAATATTATTATTACTAGTGATAAAATGTTAAAATATTTATTTATAGTGTTAATTAAGTACGCGTAGAAAACTTATTAATGGCTTTTTTTTTGTTTACTACTCTTCATATATAGGATAAATACATTTTTGCATGTATATCTCACACACAAACTTTGAATATTGTTTACGAAAAAGATGTAAATAATAGTTTTAGCTTATATTTACAACATTTATGCATTTTAAATGGAAAATAACACTATTTTTTGTAGTCTTGAATATTTTATATTTTTATTTATCCTTTCATATGTGAAAAATATATCTATAAAACTAATTAGCAAATGAGCCAATGCATACCCGATTCCCGACCCAAACTTTTTGAGTACCTATATATCCTAGTTTGAGTCAGGGTCACATTTTCAAATATTCAAGAGTGCGGGCACCCTTTTATGATTCCTAATGATATGACATGACTAATATCAAGGATGCATTATATACTTACCCTATCGATCGTTGTATTAAATTATATTTAAAAAACTAATTATACATATATTGTAGAAAAACACATGTATCTCCAATTGATTCTGCTTGGAGAGGTGAAGCACGTGTAAAGAAATCCAAATTTGTGATTTCAGTGTCAATTCTTTCTGACACTTCAGTGTCAATTCTTTCTGACACTTCAGTGTCCAAGCAGTCGTGCCTAGGAATTTACTAAACATATCATCGTCATGATTTGAAGCGATCCAAATTATTGCCAACATGTTGATGTTAAGAATGAGCGTCTCACATGACATCCCCACTCTCCGATTGATGAGCAATTCTCTTTATTACCTCTGATTCAACATATGACCTATATAGCATGGTTCCTCCCAACACTAAGTAGGATCAACATCTCAAATGTTCCATAGCTTTGTTATTACGTTGAATCCTATAATGCCTGACACTGAGGATATTTTGTGTGTATAATTTTCCTTTTGCTCTCCAAGTTCTTCCTTGTTTGTAAAGCCCTTCCGTTAACCGGAATAGCTAGTTGAATGATTTTTAGGTATCATGTTATTACTTTTACTTTGAATTGATAGTCATTATTTATTTAAAATTCGAATGTGAAGTCACTTTTACACAATATTAGAACACGTAGGTTTAAAATTTCACCCAGATTATTACTTTTTGGTATATATTTCATAATAAATGAAATTAATATTTTGTTCATAGTAATGGTAAAAACAAATTGAGAGTATGAAGCAATCTATAAAGGCAACAATGTCAATATGAGGCATGAACTTAACAAAACTAAACTCATGCACATTCATCGTCTGAATTGTATTTGATTTAATCACCTTAAGAAACATAGTGGTTATGTGACTATATAAATAACAATTATCCTCAATTGATATTAATTTTTCTTGAAATTGGCTAAATTTAAAAGTGTCAATTACTTTAAAACGTGTTGAAATATATTATTCTAAGGCGTTCTTCTAACTAAAATTTTGATCTGCTGAAATGTGTTATAATAAGTTAAAGTTGACAAGGTCGGCATGTAATTTTGCTATCCTTATATTTTTATCTTGAAATTAAACACCATTGGTAGAGGGGTTTTCATTGGACTTCCTAAATTCTGAAACAACTTTGGCTTTGTTGTTACAAATTTGAGCTCTAAGATAAAGTCCAAGAGATTCTCTGTTATTGGGATTTTAGTGGAATTTAAGGAATATGACCTCTCCAAGAGTTTCCCCAAACACTTGTTGCAACTTGTAGAGAGAGAAATTGATTCCCTATACTTGTAGAGAGAGTGAGAATTATAGGAAATGAGATTTGATTAAAATATAAATATATTTTTATCCTTTCTCATCCAACAATAAAGTTCATTCTCGCCTGCAACGTACGGGCCGAGCTCTTCCACCACCGGTAAGCCATCCAATCACAACCATATAACCGACCAGAAAATCACCACTCCACCACCGCAACAAGGTCGCTGCTTTCCTTAGATTCCTCAATTGGCCCCTATCCTTGCAGCCAATCTTGCCCTCGACATCACCCAGTGCTGCTCATCATCAATGGAGTCGGATTCAATTCCATCGGAATCAATTCTGTTCAGCCGAAATATCATGGCACACTGAAAATTAACATGACCACCACAATATCATATCATACCAGAAATTAATATCATAGCACACCAAAAATTAACATCACTGTTGATAATGATGATTGATGATAATGGTGATTTAAAAATTGGAGAAAACTGCAGAAGAAGGATAGAGGTGAATTTTTTTAGCGTGGTGGTGAGGCAGATCAGAATTTGCAGATAGCGGAGACAACTGGATGATTTTGAGTGAGAAAAAAAAGAAAAAATATATATTTTTATTAATTAGCTTCCCTAAATTGTAGAAATGTTGGAGTTGAAGTATGAGATTGAAAACAATTTAGGGAAACTAGATTTCATTCCCTATAATAGAGGGATTGATGAATGTGTGGCACCTGCGCTTGACGATGAACTTGGCTCACGAACGGATCTGCAAAACAAAGCCTCGGGTGTCCCGAGGGCAAACACTCTGACACCCAAGTTAGCATGTGCGTAAGGTGTATTATATGAGTTATGAGATAGAGAAGGTCTACCAAACCTTTGGTATTTATAGGCTATAATCCGTAGACCGCCAAGATATCTAATTATGGTATGAATAAAACTCTTATGGAGATAAAAATTGTATTATCATGTATAGAAGAAGTGTATTTCGGTCATGGTTGTATTACCATGTTTAAGAGTAAGTGTATTCCTTGTAGAACATTTAGAATATACGCATTCCCTATAAGGATTTGGACTTATGGACCTGTGGATCCATCCTCCGCGTAACTCAAGCCCACGACCCTTCTCGGACCCTGGTCCGAGACTGAATGAGATCCAAATATGAACCACGGACTTATCAAGGATATATAGGGAATATATTGGACTTTCCCTAAGCTCGTGGAGCGAAAAGATTTATTCCAAAAGAATAAAAGTTGCTTGTGGACTAAATCATAAGAATGGATATGTTAGGCCCAACCAAAGACCAACAAAAAGAATTATTCCCTTTCCTTTCCTGAATCCCCAACCAAACATCATGTATTCTATTGTATAAATCAGAATCAAGAAACATGTTACATCCTGATTTATCAAACTAATAGGCAATGCTAGTAATCAATACAAAAGAATAGGTTTATGTTATAGTGATAGAATAAATGTCCAAACATTATTAAGGGAGAAATTATAAGGTTTTCTTTCTCAGCATCAGACCTTTTTCTCCATGCAGTCCTCATGAAGTTGGTGTGACTTCAATTTGAATAGAGTTTCAAAGGGCAGTGCGTGCCCTTTGAAAGTTAAACAACAATTTAAATTATTCCAGTTATAACACTTGGGAGCCCTATTATGTTTAATTTAATTACGTCTCTAAGCATCCTCAGGGCTTGTTCTAAAACCATATCTTATGAGATCAAGAAGTGGGAATTTCTCTTTGCCAAAAAGTCATGAGCAAGATTACTTTTTCTTAAAATAAGAACCACTTTATTAACTAATGTCAATGCACATTGAAAAGTATTTCTAGTTCATCGCAGAGGGTTTGAGGCTTCCTCTTACATGCACTAGACAATCGTACTATGTTACATAGTGTTCTAAGTGCATTTTCGATTTTATTTTATGACTTATTAAAGTAGCATAAAATTCATCAAATGTGATTCTTTGTGCATAATGATCATTCTCTAAACCAGTATTACCATTTTGAAAAGATGTGTCCACATTTTTCTTGAAACAAAAATTAGGGGAAATATGCTCCACTGTTTTTACAGATTTTGGCCTTTTACTTTTCATGAAAATCACCAATATATCTAGATAGTAAGTGTAGGGCACTTATCCAACCGGTCATGGACTAACCCAGTTAGGGGGTCAAAATTATTTTTAAATGGTCACCGGAATTCTCACCGGAGGAAAGGGACACATGAGTCCCGGCCACTAGGCGTGGCAAATTGATGGATGTCTGGAATCTGTGAAATGATCTCGATCCGAGCTCACGAACTGATCTCCAAAACAGACCCCGGAGTGGCCGAGGGTAAACACTCTGATACTTAATTGAGCAGACAACTTTGAGAAGCAATATGAATAAGCGTAGTGTATGTAAGATAATCAGAGATGTTTATCAAGCCTTTTTATTTATAGTGTTCCAATCCTTAGATCGGCATGTTTTGTAATTCAAGTATGAATACAACTCTTATCGTAATAACAGTTTTATTCCCATAATTAGAGGAAGTTGATTCATTATTATTAATTCAAAATCTACGCAGTCCATATTTAGACTAGGTCGATGGACCTGTAAGCCCACCTCACGCGTATCTCAGGCCCGAAGCCTCTTGACGCTCAGTCCAAGTCTGAACGAAGCGTACGAGTGCGAACCATGGACTTATTAGATCTCATGTTTTTATTCATAAACCTTGAGATGAGCTTCATGAGCTTTAAGCTCCACTTTTTTCGTGCAAAAAATCCTTATAGCTTTAGGTCTTCTAAACATGTTTATGGAAGATTTGAGGAGTCTGATTGAAATTGGTTTTACCCAAAAACTAACCGATTGTCCAGACACAATATCATAATATCATATCTGATTCTCAGTGTTATAGAACTACCCCCGACTCTCAGTGTTATAACACTACATCTAATTCTGAATGTTATAATTAACACTAGAAAAGTATAGAACACGTAAAATTGGTTAAGCAAAATTCGATTTTTAAACTTGTCAAATAGTGTAAAACTAATACCACCCTTTGACTAAGTATATGTCAAATGAATGTGCAAAAACCCTTTGCTAGGTACCGGTTAGCCTTGATCAACTCCTCGCTGATCTCGATCACGTTGATGCCAAACTTTCTCCCACAAAAATCACTAGTGGTTGTTTCTAACTTATGTAAAACACAATCTCATCGTTGTTTTGTAAGTTTAACTCAGACAATTTGTGTGACGATTTGTTCTACCTTGTACTGTTGAAGCTTTGCCACTGAATCGTTTTTTTTAATTAAAACCACCATTGGTGGGGGGAATTTATTGGCACCCCAAACCAAAAGAGCCATTTCTTGCATATAAAGGTTTTACAAACTTGAGCCTAAACTACAATAAGCTCTAAGCTTTACAAAGAGAATAACCTAGGTGGGTTATTCCAAAATTCTAGTGCTATGGAAATATGTGACCTTTCTCGAATCAAAGAGCTTTAGGGAGAAGGTTAGTGATTGAGCCAGCAAAGGTCAAAGCACAATTTTGCCACCTAAAGAATGATTTGAAGAAAGGGAATCCATAGCACCAGACTAGATTGCCAAAAGAATGCTAATCTAGCATATATATTGAGACAGATTGTGCTTCATTTGAGATCTTTCTAAATTTGGAGGTCCTTGTTCAAATTGCCAGGATTGAGATTTCACCATTACAGCTCCATCTTGTGTGAACCACCCCTGGTATCTGCATATTGAAAGAAAAACAGCAGTATTCCATTCTTATGTATAAAGCTATAAGAACTGAAATCTAAGACTAGGCGTAGATATTCTGTCAAGCTCTATAATTCCTTTAAGCTGTCTAGGAATGATACTGGGGTTTATCTCACTAGAATGCTTGGATTTGATACACAGATTAGCCAGAAAGTCTGCAGCCTGGTTACCCTCTCTCAGGACATGATAGGTGGGTATTTTGTGAACATGAAGTGAATAGCATATGGAATAAAAATTCCAGGGGATCTTGTGAGGGTCCATTATACTATGAACAGCTAGCAAGCAATCAGATTCAACATTGAAATTAAGGTTCATTTCTATACCAATGCTATAAGCATTTTGAATTGCAGTTAACTCAGCATGTAGTGCATAGGAGAATTTGGTGAATGAGGTTGAGAGTCTAATAGGTTGGCCAGCATTGTTCCTAATAATAATACCAATTCAAGTAGTACCATCATGAGAATATCATGCATCAACATTTATTTTGTAATTAGTATCTGGGGGTTTCCACTTAATGATCTTAACTGGCTTGGGCCTTCTTCTGTTAATGAAGGAGACCAGACCATTAAAAATCAGAAATTGGTGCTTTTGTAGGTTTCCAGTGAGGGGGAAGGCTGTAAAAATGTGGGAAACTAGTCTGATGATATCTTGTGTAACTGTTAGGCATGAAATTTTAAACCCATCATATATATATTTGTTCCTCCTGGTCCACAAGGCCCAGAGTACCACCATTGTGGCCACTCTAATTACCTTATTATGGACTTTAGAGGATAATGAATATGAGAGGCAAAAATTTATCCTGTGTGAAACATTACTAAACCTAGGAGTGGCAAGTGCTAGTTTAGTAATATCAGTCCAGATCTGTAAGGAACTGCAACGTGTATTGAAATAATGCTCAATAGTATCCTCATTGCTACAGAAAGGGCATTTTGATGGCATGTGAAAACCAAAATTTACAAGGACATCATCAAAAGGAAGTAATCTATTCCTAAGTCTCCAGATTAGAACAGACATCTTAGCAGGGGCAGGTTTAGACCATACCTTTTCAAGAATGTTGATTTTTGGTGCAGAAACCCTGAAGGCATCATATGCAGATTTAATTGTAAATTGGCCATTGTGGGATGGCTTCCAGACAAGTTTATCTTCATGCTCATGCTCCATCTGTGATATCTGCAACATGTGTAAAAGATCTGTAGCCAGAAAAGGCTCAATGGGGGTAAGATAGACAGACTTATTTTGCAAGAATTGAGAGACTGTAAGAGTGAGAAATGGATCTCTCTTTCCTGTGGCCAATGGTAACACAAAGCACCAAGTCCTGTCCAATTAGAGTCCCAGAAGAAGCAGGTTCCTTTTCCATATATAACACAGCTGTGTTCATTGCACTTTTCTGTAACTGAGCAAATCCTCTTCCAGGTTAGTGAGGTTTTATAAGTACCAGGTAAGCTCCAAAGGAAGTTTGTCTATATGGTGTCATTCTTCTGCAACTTCCACCATAGTTTGCATGAGAATGCCTCAACCATAGCTCTAATGTCCTTGAACCCTAATCCATTCTCAATATGGGGTATGGCAATTCTTGACCATTTCCTCCATACTTTCTTCTGTCCTGAGGTTGTCTCACCCCAAAAGAATCTAGAAGCTATTCTCTCCATTTGTTTAATAAGATGTTTAGGAGGTTTAAGAACAACAATGACATGGATTGGAATGGCCATAAGAACATGTCTTATCAGTATCATCTTCCCAGCTGGTGACAACCACCCGTTCTTCCAGTTTGATGTAGCACCCTGCATTGTTTCTAACAGGGGCTCATAGTATGAAATTTTGTTTCTTCCTCTGAAAATTGGGACCCCTAAGTATTTAAAGGGAATTTATCCTTCAACCATCCCCAGTGTTCTCTTAATAAGCCTCAATCTGTTCATAGGGGTATTCTGGTGAGTGATGAACTCAGATTTGGAGTAATTCACCTTCTGACCAAATGTCACCTCATAGGCCATTAGAAATGCCTTGAGTCTTTTCATGTTTCTCTTATTTGAATTAGTGAAAATTGCAGTGTCATCTGCATACATGAGGTGGGTTAAGCAATCAACTCCTCTAGGCATAATGAAAGACCGTAGATACTGTATCTCCACTAATTTCCTAATGCCTCTAGAGAAAGATTCTGTGACTAGATTATAGAGAAATGGTGACAGAGGATCACCTTGTTTGATCCCTCTGGTTGAATGGAAAAATCCTGAAGCAGTGCCATTAACTATTATTGAGCACCAAGCAGCCTGAATATTTTGCATTATGATTTTAACTATGGATCCATGGAATCCAAAGTAGTAAAATGGAGTTAAAAAAAACCCTTGATACCCTGTCAAATGCTTTCTGCATATCAAGCTTAACAATTAGGTTTTGGTGCTTATTCTTCCTTCCTAACAGTCTTGTCATTTCCAACATCTGAAGAGTATTGTCAGAGATGTCCCTGCCTTTCAAAAAGACCAATTGTTCTTGGGAAGTGAGTTTGGGCATGAGGGGTTTAATTCTCTCTGTGAGAAGCTTTGTGAAGATTTTGTTAAGGCAGTTTGATAGGCTAATTGGCTTGTAATCTGTGAAGGTGGATGGTATTGGTTTCTTAGGGATAAGAGCCAGCCAAGTGCTAGCAATGGCCTTAGGTATGACTGATCCAGCCATGAACTCAGATACTGCTGCAAGCAAATCCAACTTTATCAGTTCCCAGAAGTGAGTATAAAAAGCACCTGAGTAACCATCAGAACCAGGTGCACTATCTGAACTGATATCAAATACTACAGTCCTGAGCTCATCCAGGTCAACAGGCCTCATCAAATTCAGGTTTTCCTCATCAGTAACTAATTTTGGGATAACTGATAGAAATTGTCTGAGGTAATTACCAGATTTCTCACAGTATGGCTCATTTAACAAGTTTTCATAGTACTGGATTGCATGACTCTTAATGGTGTCTGGATCTGTGATCCATTGTCCATGAGAATCTTTAATCTTACTAATCTTTGCTCTTCCATGTCTTTCCTTAACTGAGTTATGAAAGTATTTGGTACTTGCATCACCCTCAATCAGCCACTTTATGTTAGCTTTTTGTTTCCCAGAAAGTAACTTGCTCAGTGGTGGCTCTACTTAGGAGGATTTGGCTCTCATTAAGGGCTATCAGGACAGACTCTGTGCCTGAAGACTGATACTTCTCCTCTAGGCTGGCTACTTTAGCCTCAGCCTCAAACAAATTCTGATGGACATCTCCAAAATGGGCCTTGTTCCATATTTTCAGAACTGTTTTGAGCCTTTTCAGTTTAAATACCATGTTGTACATTCCATGAAATTGACTGGGCTCCTATGTCTTTGAATCCCTCTCTACCCAGCCACATTGATTGAAATCTAAAGGGTTTGGGGCAGTGTTCAGTTGCATCCTGTATGGTTAGGAATAGAGTGTTATGGTCAGAAGTGGATCTATTTAGGATCAGAATGGAGCTATGTGGAAACCTAGTTTGCCTGTCTAAATTGCACAATCCTCTATCAATTCTCTGAAGAAGTAAGTCTGCATTCTTTCTGTTATTTGACCATGTAAAAAGGCTTCCAACTGTGGCTATTTCCTGTAAGGCCAGATCATCTATCCAAGCACTAAACTCTCATACACTAGCTAAAGGTGGGGATGTCCTACCTCTACGTTCACTTACATTTCTAACTGTGTTAAAGTCCCCCACATATATTGTGGGAGACTGAGGGAGGGATAGAAGGTCACTTCATAGTGTCCTTCTAAGGTTTCTAAAAACTTTTGCATATACAAAAGTTGCATTCCAAGAGGAAGAACCTATGGAGTCAGTAACAGAGGTATATACAAATTGATCTGTCTGGGAGAGTATATTAATATGGAAATTTTGGTTCCAAAAAAGCCAGATTTTAGCTTGCTCAGCATAGAAGGAATTTTCAAAATGTAAGATATGTTGAACTGTTGCACACACTAGTGCACAAGCATAGGTTTCTCTGCACACATTTCACGGCGTTTTGGCCAGATTTTGGCGGAACCGCCGAGTAACTGGGTTACGAACTCGTAACCTGCCGTTCGCCTAGGGCAAAAAAAAAACACGGCGTTTCACAATTAAAACAAGGCGTTTTCCAAAGTGTATTAAAAATGTTAATACTAGGCGAACTCTGAACCGTGTTCGCTTATAGGCGAGTAGAGTGACGAATTCGCCAGTATTACCCGCCTGAAATAAGAATAGTTGTTCGCCCATACATGCTAAGACGCGTTGTAGTTGCGAAATCGCCTTGTATTGACGCCAGCAGGCGTTACTGAAGAAGCGAGCTCGCCTATAGTTATGACCAGAGGCGTTTCGGTTTACGATTTCGCCTGTATTAAAATGTAGCGGGCGAATTTGGTGGCGAATTCGTAACAGTGTCGTAGCTGGGTGTATAAAAGCTGATTTTTTGCGGGAATAAAAATAAAAGAAGTAGATAAAAGAACTCTCCTTTTGTTTTGTCTCAAGTTTTGCTCACATTTTCAGGCCTTGATTTTGCCCAAGAACACAAAGGTATGAGGTTTTGATTTTTTTGTTGATTGGTTGTGGAATGGGCAAACTGTTTTTGATTAGTGTATGTGCTTGTTTATATGGATTTGTAGAGTTCTTAGGGTGCTAAATTTGTGGAATGTTTGAGTGATTGTAGCAAAACCGTTGTTGATAGTATCTTGTTAAGCATGGGTCGTAGTGAAATCATGTTGGAGAATCAGCGTCTCTCACAAGGTTATACGAATTTGATTCAAGAGTTTATTGATGTTGGTTGGAAGGATTGTGTAGAAAAGAGAATGGGTGGGCTAAGATGTCCTTGCATAGATTGCCTTAACAACGCGATTTATGAGGATGTAGACGTTGTGCGCGAACATTTGGTTTGTAGAGGTTTTGATCCTACATATACAACATGGGTTTGGCATGGAGAAGGTGCAAGTCATAATGATGCAGAGTTTGATGTTAAGCTTGGGGCTGATGGATTGTGTTATGATGGTTGTCTTGATGAAATGGCGGAAGACGTGGCAATGGATTGGGTAGGAAAGCCGAGCATGTTAGTGGCGATGTATAATGATAAAGAGACACCATTGTACAAGGGTTGCAAACATTCCGTTCTTGGTTCTACGTTGTTGTTGATGAATTTAAAGGCGCGCCATGGAATATCTGACAAGGGGATGACTGAATTGTTAGAGTTAGTGAAAGAGTTGCTACCCACTGACAACTTGTGTTCTGATCGAGTATATGCTGCTAAGAAGATATTATGTCCTATGGGAATGGAGATGCAGAAGATTCATGCATGCCCTAACGATTGTTTGTTGTACAGGGAAGATGACAAGGATAGAGATACATGTCGAGTCTGCAATGAACCTCGGTACAAGTCAAAGGTGGGGACCGTAGAGGTATGCGGCGAGAGTGTGACGCCGTCTAGATGTAAAACACCGGCTAAAGTAGTGTATTACCATCCGCTGATTCCTCGACTGAAGAGGTTGTTTGCAAATCCTGAGGATGCAAAGTTGCTAACATGGCATGCGGATAGGGCTAGGGAGGACGATGACATTATTTCACATGCCTCAGATGGAGATCAGTGGAAGAAAATGGATGAGCGGTACCCTGAATTTGCTGCTGAGCCCAGGAATGTGAGGCTAGGCTTATCCACTGATGGCATGAACCCCTTTGGTAACATGTCTAGCACCCATAGTTCTTGGCCAGTTATGGTTGTGATTTACAATCTGCCATCGTGGTTGATGATGAAACGTAAGTATGTGTTATTGTCCATGATGATATCTGGTCCTTAGCAACCGGGTAACAATATTGACGTGTACCTAGCGCCTTTGATCGAAGATTTGCAGAAATTATTCGATGTGGGTGTTCGGATACCTGATGGCAGTCGAGGTGATGAGGAGTTTAAACTGCAAGGAATGTTGTTGTGGAGTATAAATGACTTTCCTGCATTAGGTAACTTGGGGGGTTATTCAGTGAAAGGTCACTTTGCATGTCCCATATGTGAGAGCAAGACTAGTTATTGTCAATTGAAACACGGTGGTAAGCCGGTGTATCTCGGGCACAAAAGATTTCTTCCGACGGGACATCCTTGGAGGCGAGCAAAGAATTGGTTCAACGGGAGAGAAGAGCATGATCCCTCCCCAATCCCTTTAACTGGAGAGGAGGTTCTAGAAAAGGTTACTGGGATGGATCATGAATTTGGTAAGGGAAAGAAGAAGAAGGCGTCGAATAGCAGTTGGAAGAAGTGTTCGATCTTCTTCAAACTAGATTACTGGAAGCATTTGGACGTACGTCACTGTCTCGATGTGATGCATATTGAGAAGAACGTATGTGAAGCACTTGTAGGTACGCTGATGAATACCCCTGGAAAGACAAAGGATGGCTTAAAAGCGCGGAAAGATCTTGTATAGCTTGGTATCCGATCGTCTCTAGCCCCTGTAGAGGAAGAAGGTAAATCTTATTTACCTCCAGCTTGTTACACTATGTCGACCGAGGAGAAGAAGCGTTACTGTAATGCTTTGAAGTCTGTTAAGGTTCCAACAGGTTACTCTTCGAACATCCGTAATTGTGTTAATACCAAAGAACTGAAGCTGGCGGGATTGAAGTCACACGACTGTCATAATCTTATGCAGGAGCTGAATGTTATCGCTCTACGAGGATCATTGCCTCGTCACGTGAGGAAGGCGATATCGAAGCTATGTTACTTTTTTAAGTGCATATGTCGTAAGCGAGTGAGCAGGCAGAAGCTGGATGAGTTGCAGGAAATGGTGGTGGAAGTTTTGTGTAGGATGGAGATGTACTTTCCCCCGGCCTTTTTTGATATAATGATCCACGTGATTTTCCATTTGGTGAGGGAGGTAAAATTATGTGGCCCAGTTTACTTGAGATGGATGTATCCATTTGAGCGGTACATGTCGATTTTTAAGCATTTCGTGAAGAACAGATATAGGCCTGATGCTAGTATAGTTCAACGTTATGTCGCAGAAGAGGTTATTGAGTTTTGTACCAACTATATGAAAGATGTTGCCACAGTGGAGATCCCAAATGCTAGGCACGATGGTAGAGTGGACGGGCACGGGCTCAAGCATCATAGTTTGTTTAGTCCTACCGCCGCCGACATGGATGCTGTCCATTTATATATCCTCAGAAATCACGAGGCGGTGACCCCTTATGTTGACATACACATGGATCAGATTAGAGTGTCAAATGCATGGACTGTCGGTGATGTGAGGATCCTGGAAAAGCATTGTGCCAATTTCGTTCGGTGGCTGCAAGCTCACATTCAGCAAGGGGACCATCCTGATATTGTCAAGCTGTTATGTAGAAGACCCCTCGGCACTGTTTCCTCTTTTGGTGGGTACGACATAAACGGTTATACTTTTGGAACCAAATGGTCGGATGAGAGGTCAACTAACCAAAACAGTGGTGTGGTAGTACCAGGTGAGGCAGTTCATGGATGCGAAGCATACTACGGGACGATCACCGACATCTGGGAGATTGACTTTATCAGTGCCACAATTCCAGTGTTCAAGTGTGAGTGGGTGAAAGAATGTGGCGGGGTGCGGAAAGAGGATTACGGCACAACCCTGGTGAATCGCAGTGTTCTTGGCTCTGAAGGTGATTCGTTTATCATGGCGTCTCAGGCGCACCAAGTGTTTTATGTGACGGATCCACAGGATAACCGGTGGGAGATTGCGGTGAATGGTAAGCAGGCGCTTCTTCACAATGGCAATGACGAGGATCGCAGCTTTGGAACAGATATCGGGGACCTTCTGGGTTTAGAGCCTAACGAAACCTTAACTGAAGACGAGGCGAGTTTGAAAAGGTATTTTGCGCGGAACGATCACACGGAGGGCATTTGGATCACCAATGCTGGAAAACCAACGAAGCGGAAGAGGAATCAACCAAAGAATATGTAAACATTAGTATGTAATTGGAAAAACCTTAAGTTTTCAGCATATACATTTGGTATGGACTGAATTAGTATTCATGTATGCTTGAAACGTGTTTCACTCATAGCATAGGCGTAAATAAAGACGAATTCTCTTGTACAAATCGCCTGTAAGCGTTACTAGAGGCGATATCGTATCTCTATTCACCAACCTTGAAACTACGTCGTTTTTGTAGTTTTACTTTATGCCTTGGCATTTAGGTGGTGGCGGTTCCGTAAGCCGTCTCGCCTGTTACTGGCGAGTTCGCTTCTTGAGTCGTCTGTTAGACTCTGTTGAAACAGGCGAGATTAGAAGCGAACTCGCTTCAGTTATAACACCACAAGCGAATTTGGTTGCGAGTTCGTTTCTGACTTTACATAAATAGTATTTTAGTACTAGCAACACTATAAAAGACTATATCGACACCGGTTTAACACATGAACAATTATATGTAATTTAAACAATAAGCGCATATGAACTGTAAGCACCAAATTTTATTGAATAATGCAATCAAAACGAAAAAATCGTTAAATTGTAGCAATACAATTTGAAAAAACGTCCCTAGACTACATCCACATGTCTAGGAAGAGTTGTCTCCGCCTTCCTGGTCTTCATTGTCAGGAGTGGCCGCCGAAGGATTTTTTCGGGCATATGCTCTTAGAAAACCACGAAGCAAGTGGCTGTTCTTCCACCCCGTCTTGCGGAGATTAGCAAGCTCTGTCCTCATCGCGAAGTTCGACTCCTCAAGCCCCTTATAATATGCTTCCGCACTCACTAGTAAATGGAGAACATTGAAAATGTTAAATTTAGATATTGAACACAATATAATGGAACTTAAATATAATTTGTATCCCCTTACCTCCGATTTGCTCAGGTTCCGGCTCCACGGCCTTCTCTCCGTTTGGCTGCCAAGTCCCCCCAACCAATGACCACTTTTTCTTCTCAAAGTACTCCTTGGTGTAGTACTCACACGGCTTGGCGGTGTTGGAGAATTTCAACTTTGGATGCTTGGACCGGAGGAACATTGTTATGAAGTTTGCGTAGGGCAACTTCTTAGCCACCGTATTGTTCTCAACCACGCTGTCCTTCATGTGTTGAAACATGGTGTACCCGAGGTTTATCATCACTTCCGAGGCCAACAAGTAGTAAGTGACCAAAGTGGTGAAGTTTGGCTCTTGGAGGTAACCCCCTTTGGGCACAATATTGGTAGCCACCATCTCATACAAGATCCTTCGCTCGGGTGTAAGCTGTCCAAGCTTGTACTCCTTTGGCCTTCCAAGCGGACCTAACTGGCGGCCGAAGTGCTCCAACCCCAATTTCTGCAAATTCGCGGCTGGAAAGATCGACTCACTTGGCCAGTCACCCCTTATGTAAAGGTCCACTGGTTCATCTTCGTCCTCGTACGTGTTCTTGAGGGCTGCATTGAACAGTTCAGGACTGATTTCGAACTCCTTCTTGTTGACCTTGGTCTTCCACTTATCAGCCACCTGTCGGAAGTTAGCATAGAATTGCATTGTCTCCTCTAGATAACCCGGGTCCTTCACCTTCATCAATGTGTCCGCACCCGAATAATGTAGCAAGCCCCACACCTCTTTCAAGCCTAGCTCTTCAACCTTACTCTCATCCACCACAAGTAAGGTGTTCAACTGCGACTTAGCATCCTCAAAACTCCTATACTTGAGGTAAGCAGATTCACTGACAAACTTAGTTTTATCAAAAACAATAACCTCGCTCGATTGTTCAACCTTCTTCTTTCCCCTCGGAGCCATGTTTCTAATTAACCAAAGTACCTATCAAGAATACCTAACATCAATCCTATTCCTATGATTGAACCCCAGTTTCAACAAAGAAAATCAACAGAAAGCTAAAATACTGAAGAACTTAAAAATTTGAAAACATGGAAAATGGAAAATCAATGAGTAAGATGAAACGGGACAGGAACTTACCAGATGTATGGAATATGGCAGTGGGGGAGCAAATTTCCGGCTTGACGGTGGCTGGTCGGCGGTGGGTTAGCAGAGGAAGCAGCGATTTTGCGTGAGTTTGGGGGAAAAATTGGGGATCTGAGTTTTGATCGACAGGGCCCAGCAGTTGACTATTTATGTTTTTCACCGTTACGAGTTCGCTCAACACTCGCCTACAGGCGATTTAAGAGGCGAGTTCGCTTGTTTGATATTATATCAATTCAATCTTGTTCCGAATTCGCTTGTAACTCGCCTACAGGCGAGCTGGAAGGCGATTTCGCTTCATTGTTAAAAAATACAGGCCTTTGGGCCAGGGATCTGATAGATGCACTCAACACTCTGATCGATCATCACTGTATAGTATATGTATAGTATATGTATAGTATATGTATAGTATATGTGTATATCATGCATGGTGTTTCATGGGCAGTTTGCGCGGGTCGGCGACTTATCGAACCATTTAGTTTTGGTCACATATTTAAACTGATCAGTTGGACCCTGCTTCACCGATGTGGGAAAATTGATGTGACGTGGAGGCGAGTTCGCCTATAACTCACCTGCAGGCGATTTAAGAGGCGAAGTCGCTTGTAACTCGCCCACAGGCGAGCTGGCAGGCGAGTTCGCTTCATTGTTAAAAAATATAGGCCTTTGGGCCAGGGATCTGATAGATGCACTCAACACTCTGATCGCTCATCACTGTATAGTATATGTATAGTGTATGTATAGTATATGTGTATATCATGCATGGTGTTTCATGGGCAGTTTGCGCGGGTCGGCGACTTATCGAACCATTTAGTTTTGGTCACATATTTAAACTGATCAGTTGGACGCTACTCCACCGATGTGGGAAAATTGATGTGACGTGGAGGCGAGTTCGCTTGGACACTCGCCTCTAAGCGAATTGAATAGGCGAGTTCGCCAGTATGA
This sequence comes from Sherardia arvensis, assembly GCA_948330725.1. Lineage (NCBI taxonomy): Eukaryota > Viridiplantae > Streptophyta > Magnoliopsida > Gentianales > Rubiaceae > Sherardia > Sherardia arvensis. The sequence continues at coordinate 19,969,611 of OX415237.1, read as the reverse complement.
AACCAAAATAAATTCTTTAACTAATATTGAAATAGGAGTATATATGAATCTTTATGTAATTTCAAATTGTTTTTTTGTTCACATTTGCGATCAACTATGAACTTGGTAGGTCGAATTCTGGATGTAGTATACACTTTCATGTCCAATTTCTTTTAATCGCTCACGGTTTGACCAAGCTAGATCTCTAGCTCGAACTCGTTCGAATATGTGGCGCAGTCGACTCGAGCTTTTACATTATATATATATATATATATATAATTCGGTATACTCATAATATATCAATTCGGTATATAATTTGGCCTTTGGCCGATCACACTTGGAACTCACTCATCACAATAACACGACCACTAGTGTAATTTGGCCTTTTGGTTCTATTGTTCCGGAGTCCCGAACGCAAAACTTCTGCACATAAATAGTCAAACTATTATTTAATAGTAATATTTTATATTTTATTTAATATGACCTTTTGTTAATTTTATATATTAAAAAATATATATGTGATAGAAATTACACATTTAAAAAAAATAAAATAATCAGAGGTTAGTGTAATTAATTACAATTTCAGTACTCTAGTTGTAATTACAATTTCAGTACTCTAACCGCAACTAGAATACTGAAATTGTAATTAATTACAGTAACCTCTAATTATTGAACCATTTAGTTTTTGTCATATATTGAAACTGATCAGTTGGACGCTACTCCACCGATGTGGGAAAATTGATGTGACGTGGAAGCGAGTTCGCTTGGCCACTCGCCTCCAAGGGAATTGAATAGGCGAGTTCGTCAGTTTTAAAACAAAATAAATTCTTTAACTAATATTGAAATAGGAGTACATATGAATCTTTATGTAATTTCCAATTGTTTTTTTGTACACATTTGCGATCAACTATGAACTTGGTAGGTCGAATTCTGGATGTAGTATACACTTTCATCACAATAACACGACCACTAGTGTAATTTGGCCTTTGGCCGATCAAACTTGGAACTCACTCATCACAATAACACGACCACTAGTGTAATTTGGCCTTTTGGTTCTATTGTTCCGGAGTCCCGAACGCAAAACTTCTGCACATAAATAGTCAAACTATTATTTTAATGGTAATATTTTATATTTTATTTAATATGATCTTTTGTTAATTTTATATATTAAAAAACATATCTGTGATAGAAATTACACATTTATAAAAAATAATAATTAGAAGTTACTGTAATTAATTACAATTTCAGTACTCTAGTTGTAATTACAATTTCAGTACTCTAGTTGCGGTTAGAGTAACCTCTAATTATTGAACCATTTAGTTTTGGTCACATATTGAAGCTGATCAATTGGACGCTACTCCACCGATGTGGGGAAATTGATGTGCCGTGGTAGCGAACTCGCCTCTATTCAACGCCCGTGTGTCAAACGGCGTCGTATATACATGTTCTGTACTTGTGTTTTTTTAAAATTCTTCTTTCCAGAGGCGAACTCGCTTCTTTATTCGCCCCAATGCTTACGATTTCGCCTATTGTCACGCTTGCTAGGTTCTGTTCCACACGGCGGACTTGGTGGCGATATCGCAAGACATATATGGTTGTAGGCGTTAGGGTAGGCGGTATCTCTGCCGCGTTCGCCTCATCTTACGAGTTCGCCTCTTGGCACGCTTGTTAGCTTCTGTTCCACACGGCGGACTTGGTGGCGAGTTCGTGAGGCCTAAATGTTTATAGGCGGCAGAGTAGGCGATTTCGCTGCCTTCTATCGCCTTGTGGAAATATGTGAAGCGAATTCGCTTCCAAGTTCGCTTGGTAATATTATGAAATATTGTTTTCATACGAATTTTCATGTTTTATCAAGGTTAGTTGTCTTATTTGTCAAGATTGAAGTTAATTAAGTTGAAATATATTTGAAAAGCTAACAATAATAGTAGTCTCAAAAGAATGCAACTAAACGATGTTGCGAGTTTAAGTACAAAATCAACAAACGGTGAAATATGCTAAGCGTCATCACTGTCGTCCTCTTCACTATCACCGTCGTCATGACCACCCTCCTCTTTGCCCCTGCTTCGTCATCTTCTTCTTCCGACGACTCTTCTACTTCCTCTTCGGACGGCTGTTGTACTTCCTCTTCCGACGACTCTAGCGCATCCTCATTATGGCTTTGTTCGTTTCTGAAGACAACCTTGAACATTTCGTCATTATCTTCGTCCGGAGAAAACGGGCCACCATCTGAACCAACGGGATCTTCTCCAGCCTTAGCACCTTCGGGCTCGTCAAGCTGTTGTGCTTCCTCCTCTTCTGGATCCTCCTCTTCTGGTTCCGCTTCACTTTCAGGGTCATCCGCCTCCGCGTCCATTGGTGGCAAAGGCTGAACGGAAAAGTCTGGCATCCCTTCCTCGTCGCTAAGCTCAGGTTCCAAGTCTAGCATCCTGCCAAACTCCAATATCATCTCCGTTTCCTTGGCTTGTTCCAACTTCACCTGTTCTATTTCCGCAGAAAGATGTCCCATCATCACGACCATTCGCTCACGCCACTGAAGTTCCCGTCCTGCCAAAACACATCAAATCCATTAGAATATTGTATAGGCGCAAACAAATAAATCTAATAAAATATCAAGTTTGGGTAGAATCGACTTACCCGGACTCAAAACACCACGCGCACTTGAACTCGAAGCACCATCCTTCTTCTTCTTTATGACCCCATCGGCGCCAAGTGCCAATCCCTTGCTACGCAGCCATTTCTCGGTGTAGTGCATAAGTGGCTCTGGCCGACTAACCAGTCTAATACCCTTCTTCTTGATCATCGCCGTGATAAGCTGGCCATATGGGATCGTTTCATCAGATTTGTCCTTGGCACGCTTCAGCATGTACTTCACAATCGCGTACCCTGGATTGATCTTCAACCCCTCCATGATGTAATAGAACAACATCAAATTGGCAATAGTAGGCTCGCAAGGGTGACCACCTGATGGCATGACATTCGAGCATATCAACTCGAACACCAACCTCTGCTCCTGAGTGAGAACGCCAATATTGTACTTCTTCGGAGTACCTTCCACCTTGCTACGCGACTTAAAGTATTTTCTACGCATAGCAACGGGTTCTAGGGGGTTCAGACTAGACAAAGATGGGAAGTTTTGGGTGTGGTAACACTCGTAAGGACCGTTTGGATCTAACGGCCTTAAGTGGTCAACCGACACATACGGGCAACCTATCACCTCATTAATCAAATACTTATCAACCTTAAACCTTACTCCCCTAACCATTGTCTCCCCCTCTTCGGCGTCCTTTGCAAAAGTCATATTTGCATAAAACTGTAAACACTCATCCTTATGCACCGGCTCTCTCGACATCAACATCCCTTCTAGATGCGTCGCCTTAAAATAGTCTACAATTTTACCAAACCCTAACGACTCTATCCGATCTTCATCAAAAACCCTAGCATTCAACAAGAAGCGACGAGAAAATTGTTCGTACCTAGTCTCGGCCTTTGTGCTGACGAACAGAGACGTCTCCTCATCCTCCTCAGTCGCAGGGTTACCCGCCGGATTCTCGGCTGGCCCACCAGTTTCAGGCGGGTTCCTGGTGGCGGTGCGGCGGTGCGGCGACGGACTGGTGGCGGTGTGGCGGTGTGGTGACGGACTGGTGGCGGGTTGGCGGTGATGGGAGGTTCCAGAAGTATGGCCGCCAGTTTCATGCGGGTTCCTGGTGGCGGTGCGGCGGTGCAGCGACGGACTGGTGGCGGTGTGGCGGTGCGGCGACGGACTGGTGGCGGGTTGGCGGTGATGGGAGGTTCCAGAAGCGAGTTCGCCGCCGCCGCCGCCTGTAGATCCACCGGCCGGGCGATCGCGTCTCCGGCGAGGTTGAAGGTCGGCGAGGGTCTCTTCACGCATTCCGGCCGGCTCCGCTTCGGGTTGAGCAGTGGGGGTGGTCTTCCGGCGCTTGGGGGCTGGTGGGGTGAGGGTTTTACCGGCTGATTTGCTCCGGCCCATGGTGTTGAAGGGATTTTCCGATTTGGGGGTTTAGGGTTTTGCGGGTGGAAGTTGGGGGTTTCTGAAATCACCACCCGCAAAACTTGTTTTTGTATTTTTTTTTAAATTAAAATACGCTGGCGAACTCGCCTCTCCCATTCGCCTGTAGGCGAACTTGGTTACGAAATCGTATCAGGAACGTCGCGCGTGGATTTCACTATGAAACGAACTCGCCTGTGTGTTCGCCTATAATTTCAACCAACTTGCGAACTCGCCTCAATTTTGTTTGTAGGCGAACGTTGTAGCGATTTCGCTTCTGTACAATCATCAAACCCTTAACCCTAAACCCTGAACCCATGCCCGGCAACCCACACGATAAAAACCAAACCCATTTATCATCGAGATTGGGAATGACAACCTTCAATCAAGCGAGTAGTGCGTAACTCGTCTAGACTCGAGAACTATATTAACCATGTTCGAGTCGACTCGAGAACTAGCGAGTTAATAATACCATACTCAACTCGAACTCGTTATTATTTATCGAGTATCGACACTACTTGCGAGTTCGAACTCGAATTGTTTTTTTCTCTTTTTAAACTTGCAACTGATTATACTTACCGAGTTACGCACGAGTTTTTCAAGTCGAGCTAGATCGAGTCGTGTTTAGTCCGAGTTTTGACCGAGTCGATCTCGAATTACTCGCGTGTTGACTCAATTACCACCCCTATTCTCATCTAAAACTGGATACTTTTCGTTCATTAGCTCCCGAGATGTGTGATCGCGAAGTCGGCTCTTTAACGGGGTAACGACGTTGCCTGTATGTATAACATCATCCAGACTATGAGTAATACCACATGCATTACAGAAGAACTAAATGTCTACACTTTCAGTCTGAAGTTGTCAAATACATGTATATTCGATGGTGATCAACACGTGGCTAATGTAGAAAGTCCTATTGCTCGTGTCTGCACTAGTGTAACATTTGGTTAACGAACTAATGGTATTAACCCGTAGTCCCATCATATACGTATCTAAACAGTTTATGCCAAATGCTTTACAATAACCATGGATATGGATTAGAGTTAACAATTTCAGATACCTCTTCATAGGACTATATATAACATGTCACAACAATTCTCTTTCATAACAGACGTCATCGTTGCAACCAACTCAAGTAGAAGTATGTGCAGATAAAATCTGATTTCATTTATAAGTTTTCATATTAAATTTTAATATACATCATCTCATGAAACACACAATGTTAACACAAAGTAGCAAATATTCAGAAATAATTATTATGGGTTCATCAACTTGCTAGCTAGCGATACCGCAAGGGGTTTTCGCCTCTAGCCGATGCAGGTTGCGGTATCGTAACCTGGTTAAACAGTAACCGACCAAATATACTATTCAGGCATGTTTTGTCCAACTTTACCATACTATATATATCTTTTATCCCGGATTTTGCTAACCTCTTCACCATTTTCACCATTCATTCCCATCTACCCCTCCTTCTCTCTCACCTTATCCCCCCCTCAACTTCCATCTCAAATCCTTGCATTCCAAATCCATTCTTGCCTCATTTCTTGGTGAAATCTCATCAAAACCAACCACAAACTCACCCTCAAATCTAGCACATATATTTTGTGTGAAGAACTAAACCCTATAAAGCTTGTAACCCACCAAAAACCCCAAAATCTCCTTCAACTTTGGTTGAATATTTCAAATCTCGCTACTTTGTGTGTCTAAGAGCAACAAACAACTAATATCTTCTTCTACAATTAAGGTATGAGACTCAAATTTGAAGTATTATTCAAAGCACATCTTATTTAGTTACTTTTTGAGATATATTGGTTGAATGGCATGCTTGAGTAGACATTATCCATGCTTAGTCCCTATCCATAACATATGTGTTTCATGACTATGTTAAAATCAAATTTAGAAGCCATAGCTCCCTTTATTTGTTACTTTCATGTGGCATTCTAACATGTTAGCCTACCTTAGGTTCACTTTGGTTAAAGGGATTCAACAAATCCGTTTTTTCCTTGTTTTAACTAGTCATGCTTGTGTTATTTTACTTCTACAACTCATTCAACATGGTTTTGTTGTTGTTTTACCTAGTCATAATAGTGCTAATTAGTTAAGATTCTATTTCTATCCATCCTTAGATAGCAATGGTGACCACTTCAACCACTTCAAGTGCCCAACCAAAGAAGCGAGGTAGCAATTCGAAGAAAGGCCTACAAGTCCGCTCACATTGTCGAGTTCTACAAAGAAGAATGAGAAGAGGAGAACTAACACATATAGGATTTAATGCTAAGGGTGTATGCAACCGACCAAAAAAAGAACGTTCAAAATGGTCAAGTTGGTGTGGCCGAGTTGGAAGAACGTTTATTGAGATAAAGGAGGATAATTGGAGAACCGTCCCATCAAAAAAGAAGGAGGAAGTTTGGGTAGAATGCCAAGTAAGTAACATTTAACCTTTCAATGATCTATCTACTCAATATTATACATCTTCATAATATATAGACATAATACATGCTACATATTTTGGCGTAGCGACCTTTTGAAATAGAATCTAATGACATGGAAGTGGTGAGAAAGAAGGCATTCAACATCGTCTCCAAAGCTTTTCGCGAGCACAAGCATGCTCTAAGAAAAGACTACTTGTATGAGAAGGGAAAGAGGCTAGGTCAAGATCCAAGGGACCGACCCAATCATATTACAACCGATGCGTGGGAGGCCTTCAAGCAAGCATCGCTTGAAAATAAGACTTCGGTGAGTCACAAACTATAACTTCGGTGACATAACCTCCTCTTATCTATTACATTTATGATGACATGTGATACGGTATCTTCTTGTGCAAAGGGGAAATGGGACAAGAAGGTCACATCGGCGAAATCAATAACAATGCCGTACACCGGTGGTAGGTCGGGGTATTTGGGTGTAGGTGAGAAGGAGGGGCTTAGGGAGAAGGAGGAACTAGTGAAGGAGTTGGTATTAGGGGGGATGGACGAGGCGGAAGCTCGGTATGTCATAGTGGAAAAGGACGCCGAGGATTATACTAGACAAAAACTCTTCGTGTTGGGTCGAATTAGAGACTCGGATGGTAAGTTCACTTCGGAGGATGCCAAAAAATGTGCAAAGAGGGTGGTTAGTCTATCTATCTTACATTATCTTACTATCTATTGTAGTCTTATTTATTTTTGTTGTTGCTTTCAAATATTCTTCACAACCACTTTCACCTAGTACAACTTCATTTGATAATAGGAACTTCTTGAGCGCCAAAAGGAGGAGGGTACCTTTATCCCGTGTGGGAAGAAGGATGTCTTGAATGAGGATTTTGCTCTTGGGAAGAAAAAGGAACACCCGGGAAGAGCATTAGGTGTTGGAGGTTACGCGACACAAGAAGAGGTTTTTGGGATTAAGCAAGGTTGGGGCAATCCTAAACCATCACAACTACAACGAATTTTGAGCGAGGTGGCGGCGACAAAGGCGGAAATGAAGGATTTGAGGGAGGTGATGAAAGACATAGCACAACACACCAACTATCCCCACATCGAGAGGTTAGGAGGTACACAACCACATCTTCCACCATCATCAAAGGGTTCTCAAGCATCACCTCAAATTGTGGAGGATGAAGGTGAGAATGTGGAAATGGAGGAGGAACTAGTGCCTCCTACTCCACCTTCATCACCCATCAAGTTGAATGCGGCGCATTCCATTCAAGTTGATAAGGTTAGTACAAATTTTGCTAATTTAGAACATCGTTGGTTTCTAATCTCTTTCTAAAAATAGTTGGATGATGATTTCTCTTGTGCTTTCATTTATGATAGAACCCCCCTTGCAAGCTATATGTTTCGCAAGGTACCAAATCAAAACCACTCCATGTCGCCAATGGCACATGCGACCCAAGTGCGGTGAAACACAATCGTGTTGACATCCCCGCAGGATTTTTTAGTGTTCGCATTACCGATGTTTTGATAGAACAACAAATGCTACCTGTGAAGGAGTCACCGATGGTGAGAGTTGGGGAGGCTAAAGGTTTCCTTGTTCTATGGCCAAAATGGTTGGTGCTTGATGAAAAATCCACCTCCATACCCCGTAGGAAACCACAAACTCCACAAAATCCACAAATACCCGTGCATGCCTTGCCTATAGCTAGACAAACATTAGACCCCATGCTCGTGGAGTTTATGAAAGCCCTTCCACCCTTCGTCCGAGTCTTTTATGATTTGATATCCTCGCACGACAAGAATGCATGCTATGCCTTTCTCGGAAATGAAAGGTGCTTTACCATGACAAAGGACATCCACGTACCATGGGAGGATTTTGAATATTTCTGGAATTTCAATGAACTTCCCGCCACCATTCTTTGCCTCAATCAAATGTAAGCCATTTGTATGTGTTTCATGAGAATACTCAATTATCAAACCATATATGATTACATCCTCGTCATGATTGTCTACTACATTCACAGGTTCTTGCATCACCATGCCTATCACCGGAGCAAGCATTTCATTGGATTTTTGCATCCAATGCATTTGCAAGCTAGTATGGAGAGCAATAGGCAAAGACTTGATTACTTGAATTCTACTCTCTCCGACAAATCAAAGAAAATATGGATCGGACCATATCTCGAGAGGTATACCTTACAATTTGCTCTATTACTCATGCTAAATATATTGTATTTGCTCTACTGCATTCTTTTTTTATGACCATTATGCTTTCATGTGATTTGTAGTGATCATTGGAGCTTTGTTGCAATAATACCCGCTTTAAAGCAAGTATATTGGATAGACACTCCACCGCCCTCCATCACGAACATTCGCCGATCTCCTTGATAATGCAATTCTTCAAGTGAACGACAAAACACTCCTCGACTTCCACCTTATAAACATTCGGGTAAGATGTTGTGCTCATGCTATCACGTCCTTTCAAAAATCAACATTTGCGTTTAAAGTACCATAAGTATAGTAATGTTTTATGTTTTAAACACTTTTGTAGTCTAGGAAGCAATCATCGAACTATGAATGTGGCTATTACACAATGATCTTTGGTTTGATGGTGGTGGATGGTGTTCAAAAAGACATGCTAGATCTTCTAAAGGTACGCTACACGCGTCTAATCTCATTTATATTCGTCGAGATTTCCTAATAAGCGTTATTTTCAATCATAGTTATTCAAGGATGATATCACTCCTTCATCCTTGCAAGAACTTAACGACGGAAGAGACCAAATGGCTAAATATCTGGTCCACAACCGTGCGTTTACCATTGCAAGGCCACAGGTCCCTAACCTCCCCAAGGCATGAAAAAGCATTGTCTCTCTTTTCTGTAGGGGCTTGACATTGGTATCGCACTTGAGTGCTTAGGTTATGCATCTTTAGTATTAGTATAGGGGCGTTGGATTTGAATTTGACAGGTTTATGTTGAGTCGGGTATCCCGATTCATGTTTCGAAAGAAACAGGTCAATTTTAACAAATAATTACACAATTCTGTCTTGCAAGCAAACGAATTCGCTTCCTTATTCGCTTCATGTCGAATCCAGAAGCTAGATCGCTACCTGGCACGCCTTCTACTACAATATAACAAGCGGTCATACACACGGCCTCGCCTATACATTCGCCCACAGAAGCGACGTCGCCTGGCTACTCGCTTGCTAGACTCTGTTGCCCCTGGCGTGCCTCAAACGATTTCGCCTATACATTCGCCCACAAAAGCGACGTCGCCTGGCTAATCGCTTGCTAGACTCTGTTGCCCCTGGCGTGCCTCAAACGATTTCGCCTCCAATATTCGCCTCCATAGACGAATTCCAAAGGCGAAATCGCCAACCACATTCCCTACAACAAATATGTGCACGACGTCGCCTAATATTCGCCTCTTCTGGCGGTGTCGTATCCCACTCCACTTGTGCCCATCTGGTCTGGCTACATTTTCAGGTGGCGAGTTCGCTTTATAGTTTCGCCACCTCCAGAAGGCGAACTCGCTTTTCTTTTTCGACCACAAGCGAGATGATACACGACACCGTAACACCATGACCATTGAGTCTTTTTTCAAATTTAATATTCCCATATATTCCGGCGAATACGCCAGCGGTCTCGCCTGCTTCACCCTAGCGAGTCTGGTTACGATTTCGCTTGTGTATTATTAGAAACAAGCGACCAACACAAGCGAGTTCGCCTTAACAGGCGATCACTGGCGGTGATATCGTATCACTCACATTTACAGACACAGGCGACCTGAGGTGGCGAATTCGTAACAGGTATACAGGGCGTTTTTTAAACGCTGCACACGGCGTTTTGAACCGCCGTGCACAGCATGCATGTTTAAGGCGTTTTGTTAACCGCCCAGAAGAAGTGCCATTTTACGGCACAACCCATTACGGCATTTCCAAAATGCCGTGAATGGTACGAATGAACCGCCTAGAAACCTAAGTCCATCCACTAGTGACAGACATTGTTATAATGCATTGGTTCAAGTAAACATAGAATGTCTATTTTGTGTAATACAGTGAGTGAAATGAGTCTGTCTATGGAGGTATTGATGCCCCTGATGTTCCACACCAAGATATTAGCTATTTTAGTGTGTTCTATCATTAAACAGGATATTTCAATTTTTGTTTAGGTCTTAGAGACCTAACTGCACTCTCTATCTGAGCAGACTTTTTTCCTTTTTTCTTTACAGAAGATGAACTAGGTGCTTCTATATTTGAGGTAGTGTCATGTGCGAGTGTATCTAACTTATGAACTGGCACCTGCTCAGTATTATGTATAGCTAAAATATCATCAGATAACTAGGAGTCATAGGACCTAGCATTTTGGTAAACATGCATTTCAGGTTCTATTTCAGGCTCTATAACATCATCATTTAAAATCTCAGTGCAGTGAAAGGATGTACCTCCTTTATCTCTGGAGTGCATCCACATTTCTTCTGGATTGATATCATCATCCAAAGTGTCCTCCTGCAATACAGAAAACTTATTGGATATCTCCATAGGTGAGGAATAAGGCACAATTTCCATATATTTTTGAGAAAAATCTGTTTTTAAGTTCAGACTTGAGTTTTTTAACATGCAAATCATCTAATCCATAAAAGGATACAACGGGTGATGCCTTGTGTTCCATTGCTGATGAGATGACAACCATTGATGGGGATTGGGTAGGCTGAGTTAGTGCAGCAGTGACTGGATCAGTGTTTTGGAACACCACCATTGTTTGAGCAGCCTGTATTGCCTCTTGTTCCTTTTGTGGAGGGGAGAGAGCACTTGAGCCTTGACCATCATTTCTAGATACATCAGGATTTTCTCTTTTCCTCCAAGTCCTTCTGAGCTCAGGGTGGAGGTGAATACATGTGGTGTCCTCATGACCTATTTTATTGCATCCCTTGCAATAAAGAGGTAGTTGATGATACTCTATTGGGCAGTCTCTGTAACTGTCAGTGCGGCCAATGGGTATAGATTGGATTCGATCATCTTTGAGATCAAGCTCCAGGCACATCTTGATGACAGAGGGCCTAGTCATCCCCTGTGTAGTTGTATCCATTTTTATATAGGTTCTGATCTGTGCTGCCACATCCTTAATCAGAGACTCATTGTAATAATAAACTGGAACTTCCTTGACTGTTACCCATACAGGAACGATGGAAGATTCATGCTTGGTTGAAAATTCCTCCGTCCATTTAAGGACCTTCATTGTGGCACCTGCAACTGACGAATAAGGTTGCAGCCATAGCTTCTGATAATCTTCCTCAATCTCTAAAACGTATCAGAATGTGTCGATAATCAAGGATACCAATATGAAATTGGGATTTGAAGTTCATCGCAGCGAGAGCAGCCTGGATCCGATCCATAGGTGGCTTACCGCGGCCAAACTTTCCGACCAGGGCATTGTCGTAATGGGCAGCTAGGATTTTAACCAAATCCGGCTCATAGAGACACGCCGGTCGGCCGTTGAGTTTGGTGATGGAAGGTCGGATCTCAAGATTGGATGGTAGACTCTGGAACAAAGAGGTATTTTTGGTGGTAAGGGCCTGCATAAATGATTTTCCGGCGGTTGTGCCGTCCTGTTCGGGCGGCGACCCCGCCATGGGGTGACCGTTTGTTACCGTTATTTATGTCAGAAAGATATACGTTGGTGGTGGAGATATGACTGAGAGAGGAGAAACATGGATGTCGGAAAAAAGGTAAGTTTAGAGAGAAGTAGGAGAGAAAAAACTAGAGAGAGAAACTGATTGGATGTGTTTTGAAGAAAATACTGTGAGAAAAAGGTAATGAAAAATCGTACATCTCATTCTCTTGAGGAATAATCAAGGTACGTAGAAAAATTTGTCACGCCCTATGAATTAAATGTGATTAACCACACATTAGGGTGTGATGATTCAGATCCGAAATAAGGAATATCCTAAATTAGGTTGATTGTTAAATTTGATTTCTTCACATAAACATTATACAGTAAAATGATATGCAATCATCTGAATTATGAAGAGTTAAATCACTTTTCTTTCCGTCTTGTATAGTTAGTGAGTGATATAACAATTGAATGTTATTCCACAAAAGATTGTCTAATCTTTTACACTAATAAACCACCACCACTACTAAGAGGAAAGATTCAGTGGGTCACTTGGCAACAACTTACACGTTCGAAAAAGAAAGGAGGAATAGGGTTCAGGGATTTAAAAGTAGCAAATGTGGCAATATTAAGCAAACATGCTTAGCGGGTATTGACTAACCCTCACTCACTACTCTCAATAGTTTATAAAAACAGACACTTTCAAAATTCCTCAATACGAGAGGCGACCTAAGAAAATAGACCGTGTGCGGCCTGGAGTTTAATTGTGAAAGGAATTAAAGCCTTGAAATTAGGTTGCGTGAAGTTGGTAAATGATGGAAGATCAATAAGCATCACATAAGACCCATGGATCCCGTCGGTGGAGAACTTCAAACAGTGAGAGCCGGATTGCGTCCCTAGAGAACTGACTAGAGTCACCGATTTGATCGATGTAGGAGGAAGGACATCCTGGTGAGAGAAAGCTTTAGCAAAGACGATGCAGCAGACATCTTGAAAATCCAGCTGAGAGGGCAAACTGTAGCAGAAAAATGGGCATGGAACAAGGGTCTAAATAGGAGGTTTACAGTAAAATCAATATACCATACGTTAAAGGAGGATATTTAATTAATGTTTTACCACAATACACAGGTTGCATGGCTAGGCGTGGAGGACTCATTATGGCAAAAGTTTCGTGAGCTAAGAATTTCGGCGCGCGTGCATGGATACTTTGCAAGCATTTGCTTCCGACATTGAAGAACCTTAGAAGCCGTACAATTCCGGTGTCGTTAAGCTGCGATCTATGTGGAACCGAGGACGGAATGACGTGGCACCTCTTCTTTGATTGTGTTTATGCAAAAAAAGTTTGGCGTATGCTAGGTCTTCATGTTACGGTTAGGCTGAGCGAAAGGAACATAGACGACAACTGGTTCAGGCAGCTGATCATGGATAATGACACAGCAAAGAAAGAGTTGATCATCATGGCGTGCGACAACATATGGTTTCAGTGAAACAACAAACTTTTTCAAGGCCAGAATCAGAAAGGCGAGAGAATGGCGGCGTTACTGAGAGTAACTCTACGATCATTTGCTGAAGCGAATAGATGGCCGGAAATATTTTCACAAGCACTAGAAATGAGGCACATGCTCAGACCACCCGAAAATGGAAGGAGATTATTCGTTAACGCTAGACAGAAGCAAGGGTTGGTTGGAACATGAATTATTACAATAGATGAAAATGGGACCTTTAAGCAAGCAGTAGTAAAACAATTCGGAGACGGGCATGATCCGATGTATATACGCAGGAGCACTAGCACTACGTGTAGTGAACTCTCTTGCAGTCGAATTGGAGTGGACTGATGCAAGTATAACCGGGGATGCACTGAACTTAATTCAGTTGGTAAGTGATGGAGGTGAGTGTATTTCTACCTGCACTACAATAATTGAACACATACGTGCAGATTTCTCAGCCCTCGCCCTGCCTCTACCTTGCTGAATATCTAGGAAATTCAATAATAATTATTATTTAGTAGTTAGATTTGGGCTGAATAATAGTGTTGACCACGTAGTTTGGGACTCTACCCCGAAATTTCTATTGTCAAACATTCTTGAACGTTTTCCAACACCTTAAAATGATATATTTTTCCATTAAAATTTATTTTCCACCACCTTGATATACTTTTACTTAAAAGAAACAAACCACCACCACCACTATGGATGGTTTATACTTTAAAGAAGAACGCTTGTATATAATAGTATAATAAAAGGTATAATTGATCTTACGTGCTTGGTAAAACACAATGCATATTTGGTAGGATGGGAAACTACATGTTAAAAGCCAAATTATAGTTCAAGGTAATAAGAAGTTATTGTTCTTATCAGCCTAGAGTATATCCTGGACATTGATAAGATATGGACCATAAGAACTTAGGCCCATACCTGTCCACGGTCTTCTACCAGACCAAGGCTCATACAAGGCCAAGACTCTCAACCTGCTTACAGCCCATAAATAGTACACACACGTGACACCATATGCATGACATTTGAGACTTACAGGTGGGAGCACAACAGAATTCATGGAATAGCACACACTGGATAAGGCTCCCTACAGGTATATAGGTAGATGACCTTCCTCTTTATTTCCTCAGATTTGCTCCAGCCATCATTCTGATTCTCTCCTCAAAAACACCCTTTCTTACTTGGGCGTCGGAGCAGGTAAAAGCTAAATGCCGGCCGCCTGAGCTCACTTTGCTACTTGTGCAGGTTCAAGTTCGAGCACGTCATCTCGCTGGAAATCGAGATCGTATCATTGGTGCCGTCTATGAGGACGCAATTTCAATTGCTCACGTAGCTCAGCCTCTAACATGAGATCGATGGCTGCAGCCCCACCTCCACCGAATCAACCTGTCGGCGGAGATCAACTTCCAATTTTTTCACCGGAATTATAGTCCGGCCAAAAGCCAATTTCTGGCCATTGGTGCCGATCTCCGGCGACTCAGCACCATCCGAGCGGGGAAGTGTGCTCCCCTCGCTGTTCGCACCAAAACCCGCTATGAATTGACCGTCGAATCATCTCGGCGGCGGAGATCGACCTCAATGCTTTTTCACCGGAAAATCAGAGATCATCCAGCACCTCTGCCAGCGATTTGGTCTAATCGGAGCACACAGTCTTGCTCCCCAGACTATCCACAGCAAAATCGGACACTCCAAACACCTTCGAATCCACCGGCGAACGGAGTTCGACCTCTAAGCCGACGGCGGAAGTTGCAAGCACCGTAACGCCACCGTGCTAGAGTTGCGCTTCAATTGGTCACCGGATTCCCATCCCCCGCATTAGCAGCTTCGATTTGCCACCAACTTTGAACCCCAAATCGTCCAGAATGGCAGACCTATTGGTGCGTCGATTTTCAGGCGAAACGGAGACTCCAGAGGCACCCATCAATGCAACACCGTCGTCAACAAGATGAAGGTCGCCAACATGTCTGATGCAGGACGGATAGCGCGGGTTTTAGGTAACGGATCTTAGGGTTCGAACGTGGTGAATAAACGGCTAAATGGTAGTTCATGACCGTAGAAAAGATGTAGAATCCGTTTGAAAGTGTAAAGTAACGATATTGTCCTTCCACGTCACGCTTCAGGGTCCGTCAAACGTCGCGCTTGTCGGGTAAGTTTGAGTCACTCGCACTTGAAGATTCACGATTGTTGTCGCAAAGAGTTTTTTATAAATCAATTCCCTGAATAATTCTACATAGGATATTACATTATTTATTACCTAAGAAAAGTAAATCTAAAGAGGATTAAGATTTCCTCTATTTTCCTATAATAATAACTAGTATAATGTCCTGTGCCGATGCACGGGTATTTAATTTTAAAATATTATAAATTAGTACAAAACAATGTAATGTTAATTAAGTAATTTTGACCAAGTATTATTTTGTGAAAATTAAGTAATATAGTGTAATAGCATTTTGGTGAAAAACAAATTGGTCGCTAAAACATTGTTAAGTTTTCAAGAATCTAAAAAATTAAGAAATTACATAACCTTATTATCCCATCTTCTGAAACACTTCCTTATAAACTATACTAACGGTACTATGGATTGATTGATCATTCTTGTAACAAATCAAAATATTCAATCCCTTTCTACTTTTAACTCTAAAGACAACAACGTATAGTTGTTCATGAATGAAAACGGGTTTTGAGATGCAGTGCTTTTCAATGATAGTTGTCCGACGTAGAAGTAGTCTTATGACATGCTGTTCTTGTATGCCTATATTATAAATAAAATATTATTTAAGTAAAACTTATATTTGAGAAATATAATAAAATTAAAATTTTAATGAATAGATATCCGTGCATCGGCGTGGGTGTCTTATAACCCGAACATGGCAAAAAATACCTGATATTGATGAGTGAATAATTTATAAGTAATCTTAAATGGATCGAAATTTTTGTTTAATCAAATACAAACACTGTTAAAAACTAATAAAAAAAAGAAATGTATAATAAAAAAATAAAACAAAAAGAAGGCATAATGCAAAACAAAATAATATGTCCAAAAAATAAATGACTCATCAATTCCCAATTTTTATCTCTTTGGTTGCATGAATTAAATGTGGATTAATACACCAAATTAAATATCCATTGAAACCGACCTGATGTAATACCAACCCAATAAAATATTTTATTTTAATTTACTCATCAACTAATTTACATTGATAAGGCCATGATGTATAGGAGGCCAATTAAAAAATTTTATGTTAATTCACTCATCAATTATTTTTCATATGAATTCTAAACGTTTCTTTGACCACAAACTAACTACACTGGCTGGACCATGAAAGGCATCACAACAAAATGACATTACTTTTGAGTGTATTTAATGGGTTTTCTTATTAATTTTTTTTTTTTAAAGTTAAACTACTGAAAATTTTAGCAGAGGGATATTTATTAGATTCCCCAAACCCATAATCATGTCTCCAAATGGAGTCGGGTAGTACAATATCTCCTTAGAGGAGGCAATGTGAAGAGTACAGGGAAAGTACAATACCTTCCCTATATCTGATGCCGGAGCAGCATAACGATCAACTACATCTACTAG
This sequence comes from Sherardia arvensis, assembly GCA_948330725.1. Classification (NCBI taxonomy): domain Eukaryota; kingdom Viridiplantae; phylum Streptophyta; class Magnoliopsida; order Gentianales; family Rubiaceae; genus Sherardia; species Sherardia arvensis. The sequence goes on along the minus strand of OX415237.1, from coordinate 19,952,523 downwards.
GGATATAAGAAATGGTAGCAGCTAATAGTACTTCTGACTAGTCCAGGTCTAACTAGCCAAACTACATACTAACTGCACTCCGGAGGACAAGCTAAAACTAGTAGTCTCATCTTAATCTATATCTCTCAAGAACTGTAGGCCCTCATTGCCCATGGCCTCTCCTCGGCCTGTAAGATACCTACCATGACCCTAACACTCTCGACTTAAACGACCCCCAAAAAGTCTGTACCATCCAGTGGCCTCCTGGGTCCGAAAACTCCTGTGTCCGGAAGCTCCTGAGTCCGGAAGCTCCCCATGCCTCCTGTGTCCGGTGTCTCCTGTGTCCGGTAGCCTCCAGTGCACAGTAACTTCCTATGTGGCCTGTGGCCCTCCCTTGGCCCCTAAGAATATCTAGGTCCCAGTAATAATCACTAAATGATTAGATCTCGAACGGCCTATTGCCCTATAAAAGACTATCTAGAGATGATTCCACACAGTCTAAAATGTTGTTAAGCTATTTCACTAGTACCAGACCGATGAATCAGAAGAAAAACACCTGCCTGTACAGTCTAATAATCTAATTCAGACAGCGATGCCAGAGAGTAAGTATTAAAACTACCTCGACTCGGATTTCTCCTAACTGTCATATGAATCAGATCAGAAACCAAAAGGGTTTAGCCAAAAAATAAACCTGATCAGCTAAACTCCAGGATGGTAAACAACAAAAACCCCTCCAATACTCTATCAAAACAACACATTCAAGCACAAATCCCTAAGTGAAATTAAAATATAGGAAATAAGAGAAAAAATGGAAAACAGAAGTAACCCGATTTCTGTTGGATTCAGTCAGAGAGCAGGAGGCTCCGGCACGGCAGCACGTTGGCCGCACGCGCGGGCGTTTCTGCGCAGGCGGCGCGTGAGGCGAGTGGCCGTCACGCGCGGGCGTGTCGGCGCGTGAGCACGCGCCCACCGACAGAGAGGCGTGTCGCCATCGCACGCTCTCTCCCGGCAGATGAGGCGCGTGGCGTAGCGTCTTACTCCCCTACACCGTTCCCGTTGTTCCGGCTGATATCCCTCCTAGCGGTGCCGGTTTTTCTCCATCGGAAAAGGCCTTGAAAAACTCGATCTATGCTCGCCGGCGTCCTCAATGTGTGGCGGTGTAGATCAGCTTCCATATTGACTCGTTGGTGAATGGGCTTAACAGATCGGCGCCGATCTGGGCCAAACGCGGTCGATGGCCGGAAAAAGAAGAGAAAACCGTAAATGGGCGGAGGTTTGAAAAAGGATCAAGGCGTGGGAGGTAGAGAGGGGGTGGGACAGAGTATTATTGGTTATGGGTGGGGAGGTCACCTCCGACCGGCGAAGGCCGCCGGCCGGAGCCTCCTCGGCGATGGTTTGGGAGGTGAGGTTTCGGGGGGTCTGTTTGGGAGAAGAAAGGTTGTGCGGTTTTTTCTTTTACCGCCACGGTTTGGTACAAAATCTCCCAACAAAATACACTACAAAATACCATCATTTTAATGGGTTTTCTTAAAATATTTGTATCACCCGAGAATCATTAGCTTCAATTGGTTAAATACTAATAACATAGTTTTATTTTTTTATTTGACTTTTATGAAACTTTTATCATTTAAATAATTTTGTCAAAAATTTAATCATTTTTCAAATCATATGAAATTTCATATGCATATAGTATGCATATATTATCGGTGTATGAAAATATAAATATTTTTTATGGCATAATTAGTGAGAACGGATCAACCCATAATAAAGAATTTGTGATAACGAATAATTACAGTTTTTATTTAAGGGAACGTTACAATTCATGTTTTAAAATTAAGTTTTACTGTTACAAAATAAAAATCATTTGTGACGATCATTAAGTGCAGTTTTTATTTTAGGAAGCGTGCCGATGCACGGATATATATATATATATATATATATATATATATATATATATATATATATATAATAAAACATAAATTAATAATAATTTTACAATATAACATAGAAGATTAGTAAATATCAATGTCATGTACAAATTAATTTAAACATCGTGAATATATATAAGTGATGAAAATATATGTATATAATCTTGATTAATTGTAATTTTTCTCATCATAATCATTTTCGATTCAACTGAATTTAATTTTTCTTATGTTAATTCAGTTTAATTTAATCACACTATTACCATTTTCAATACAATATATTTTACTCTAATTAGGAATTTAACATTTGGAACATTGAATAAATTGATGAACGTTAGGAAGGGTGTTTAAATATGGAAGATAACATTTTAAAAATTGAATTAATAGATGAAGAGAATGTTATATAACGTTTGGAAATATGATGAAGATAAGTTATATAACGTTTGGAAATTGAATAAGTTGATGAATGTTAGGAAGTGTCTTTAAATTTGGAAGATAACGGTTTGAAAATTGAATAAACAGGTCACGACAAATTATATGACATTCGAAAATTTGATGAAGAGAAGGTTGTGCAACTTTTGAAAATTGAATAAACTAATGAACGTTAGGAGAAATATGGAAAATAATGTTTTGAAAATTAAATAAATAGAAAAGGAGAAGTTATATAATGTTTGGAAAGAAGAGAATGTTATGTAACGTTTGAAAATTGAATAAATTAATGAACATTAGGAAATGAGTTTAAATCTAGAAAATAACGTTTGGAAAATTTAATAAATTGATGAAGAAAAGGTTACGTAAAGTTTTGATGAATAATAACTAAATTAAATAAATCGAAAAATTAAATAAACTAAAAGGAGGAAGTTGAATGTGTCAATTTTTGGTGAATTGGGGAAACATTTTAATAAAAGTTTTTGCAATTATCAAGTAACATTCGTGGGAATTACATAACCTGATTTATACCTATGAAGAAAAGGTTACGTAAGCTTTCAAATGTTTGTTTGCTACTTAACTAAACTATTTCACTATGTACACAACTAAACATTCTCAGGTCATCATCTATTTCCGGGTTAATCTTGCTCGAATTTTTCACTTAATGAACCTACCTTCAAATTCTTCAAAAAGAAAGGAACATCAGTACTCCTCATAAACTTCAGAACTTCTGCAGCTCTCCCCTCCAAACCACAGCCTCTCGTATAAGTGCACTGTTGCACTCATCATGAACATGTCCAGCTCAGCTGACTTTCTAACTTTCTAACGCTCTTGAACAATGAGATGCCTTCCTACACTTGTCTAGCCTCTAGGAAGGCCCCAACTATGGTTCGGTTACACTCAAGGTCCGGAGTTAGGCTGAATTTTCCCAACTCTCCATAAACTCTTTTACCATTAAGGCATTAAAATGAGAGCAAGAAGGCCGAACTCCTTCCTTCTGCATTTCAGTAATGGCATGCCCATCACTTTGCAGCTAACCTGCAAAGAAGGAAAGTTATGCTTACCTTTTGTTAATAGGACATGGTATAATTTGTGCACGTGTGTTTAAAAGAACTTACCTTGCCATGTTTATTGTGTGATCCCTTGTTCATGCATTTTCTTGAACAAAAATGAAGTCCTTAATAGAGTTTCACAGCTCCATCAGCACCCTACAAATAGCTTAGCAATATAAATCATCAATATGGTTCCAGAGAACAATCCAAATCAGACAATGGCATCAACAATTAGAGCTCATAATGCTCTAAATATGGCTCGAATCTTTAGAGCAGTTTCAAAAGTCAGCTTGCGAAAATCGATAAATCACTGAGTTTCTGGTCATTAATTATGCAAGGAAACATACACATATCAATAACTACACAAATGTCACATACTTTAGCTTGTGAAAGTAAAGATCCCTCTTTCCATACCGACGACAAAGGACCTAACAATCACATTATAAAAAACCAATCAGAAGGCTACATAAAAGATCACATTATGTTCATAGTAACAACAGTATGCTTCTGAGAATTCCATAACAACCTGTAATGTAACCATGATCAAGCTCTGTGATGGCAGAAAGACCGCTATCCGGTCGGGACTTGCTTTCCGGGTGATCAGTTTGGTTATATGGTTCAAGCAGCATGCACTTGAGCCAGCAATTCACAGCAGAAAGAAGCTGCAAAACAAAAAAAAGGCCTTTTTTCATCAAACCTAAAGCTCCCTCGAGATCCTTGAGCAACTCGTGAGCAGGTTAGGGGCTTCTGTCACACAGAGTTTTGTATGCTTTGATAAACAACATAAACATGAGCATAGTGTTAAAACTAAATAAATAAAAGAGAAGATAACATAGTATATGATATAATCGAATTGGAATACTAATTAACGTAACATTAATAATAATAACCAAATTTTTTTAAAATTAACGTAAGAATCAAAACATAAACTATGATTAATCATAATCATAGTTGGTTGTTAAATTCTAATGTAGAAGGAAAGAGGAAGAGAGTAGAGATAAAGTGTATTGATTGATACATGCATTTTATTATACTGTTTATGGGCATAAATTGGAAAGAATGGTTGTGATTATTCAACAAAATAAACGTTGTCGGACCATATTGACACCTCAAAATCGACCAAGAACGAATCATCCCGCAATGCCACCACATCGTAATGTGTTCCATTACCTTACAATTCCAACATCAAAATTCAGCTGAAAGAAAATGCATGGATACGTTCAGTTCAACATCAAAATAAAATAAAATATAAAATAGCGAAGAAGTTAGGGTTTACCTGTGTATCATAGTAAACGTGGTAAGCGTGTATATATATTGAAACGGTAAACCCTAAACCGCAATTCCAAAAAAACGGTAGAGATTATTAAAAATTCTGAAATAATGTTGGTGTAATGGGATGAACTGAAGATGAGGAGGAGGAGGAGGAGGAGAAGATTAATTCAGTAATAATTCTAAGAGGAGTGGGAGGAGAAGAAGTTGCGTAATAATTGGTTCAGAAAACTGATAGGAAAATTGATTGTAGTTTATTGCGAGACACCAGTTTATTGCGTTTAGGAATTGATCGGAGAAGGGTTTAGCCATTAGCACCCGTTTTTATCTTAATTAATTAATTAATTAAATTAAAAGAAAAACTCCGAGAAAAGGAAAATAACAGTTGACGTGTCAATTCCTCATTAACCTATTTCAAAAATATGAAAAAATGACATGTCGGCATCCAATTTTTTTTAAATAGAGTTATTGTATATATAGGGCAATGCTATTTGCAGGTTGTATTTTACTTTTGCAGTCCGTATTATTTCAAGAAAGACTAATACACCCTCAATCAAGTGGCTAAAGCTTGAACAAGATAAATCAATAAGGACAATCTTGTCAGTTTCAATCAAAATACAGACTGCATTAGTAAACGAAAACCTGCAAAAAGGAATTCTGTATATATATAGATGAGAATAAAAGCAGATATGTCAATTTCTTAGCAATTGTATAATATAATTCAAAAAATTATAAAAAGACACATCATCAAATTTTCTTTTGTTTTGAAGTGTACTATACCATACTATATAGATACTGACTATTTAAATAGATGTTTAATATGGTGAATTAAGCCACTTTTAATTCTTTCAACTATTTCTTCTTTATAAAAAAACGTTTTTTAAAAATTAATGCATGATCATTAAGTGGAAGTTAAAGGTAGAATTATTAGTCTAACTAAAAGTAAATAATAATATTTGTAAAAGGGTATTTCAAAAAAAAATTATTTGTAAAAGGGAAAATAATATGCTGATGTGTCAATTCCTTATCAATCCTAAAAATAATTCAAAATTCTTAAAAAATTCTAATTCATCCTCTTTTAAAGTATAGTATAGATATCTTAAAACTAAAAGGAAATAAATAAAACATATTTAAAATAAACCTTCTAGAACCATGGATACCATTTTTAGATTATATGAATAATCTAAAAATAACCACTTCTCATTTCTCATCAATGTTGAAGGTCGTCAACATGTCAAAGATCGGCTACCAGAAGAAGTCGGCGACAAGTGGAAGTCGGCGAGGAGAAAAAGTCGGCGACAAGAAGAAGTCGGCTACAAGAAGTCGGAAACAAGAAGAAATTCGGCGACGAGTAGAGTCGGTGACGAGTATTGTCGACGACGAGAAGAAAGTCGGCGACATGTAGAAGTCGACGTCGAGAAGAAGTCGGCGATGAGAAGAAGTCGGCGACACAAAGAAATCGGTGACAAGAAGAAGTCGATGACAGGAAGAAGTCGGCAACGAGTAGGAGTGGGCGACGAGAAGGAGTGGGCGATGAGAAGGAGTGGCCGACGAGAAGGAGTCGGCGATGAAAAGGAGTTGGCGACGAGAAGAAGACGGCAACACGAAGAAGTCGGTGACACGAAGGAGTCAGCGACAAGAAGAATTCATCGACAAGAAGAAGTCGGCGACAAGAAGAAGTCGGCTACAAGAAGAAGTCAGCGACAAGAAGTCGGCAACAAAAAGAAGAAGTCGGCGACAAGAAGAAGTCGGTGACAAAAAGAAGGTCGAAAACAAGTAGAAGCCGGCGACGATAAGTGAAAGTCGGCGACAAAGAAAAAGTCAGCAACAAGAAGAAGTCGGCTACAAAGAAGAAGTCGGTGAGAATTTGACAGTCGGCAACAAGAAGAAGGTCGGCAATAAGTTGATGGTTTCAAAAGGCTGGTATGTTCAACAAGTCAACGAGACACCCCGAGTGCATATATGCATCCGAGCATACTGACTGCTTTACTGCTCCAGGTTAGTAACAATTCCACACACATGCTAACAAGTTGCATACTCAATTTGGTCTTGTTTATTTTTCTTTTTAGGGTATTGCATATAGAACTTATAAATATATGAAAATAATAGAAAAAGAAAGTTGCATAAAACAAGAAAGGCTAGTCACTTAGGAAGACAAGAAAGTTGCATAAAACACTAAATTTGAATATTTGGTGAAAGTGGGTGTTGAATAGACATAACTACATCAAGAGTATTGTATGAGCATGTTATTATCACCCATTAAAGTAGAAATAAATGAACATGATTGTTCTAAATGGCTTAAAATAAACATATACGGTTGGAAGCGCTATTGTTGTTTCCTTGTTTGCACAGTGTGTTGTGGTCCTACAGGGTGACACCTTGAACAAGTACAAGGGAGTCACCTTACAGGTTGTGTTTCGGAACAGATGCAATCACACCACCTGAAGTGCTCATCCCGACTTTGCGAGTTGACGACCAGCCACCTGCAGCCAAGAATAACGAGAGCTTAAGGTAGAATCTTGAAGAGCTGGAGTATGAGCGGGAAAATGTGTCACTCAAAGAAACCAAATACAAGTCGTGGATGGATCAAAGATACAACAACAAGTTGCGCCCATGCAACTTGCAAGTTGGAGACTTGGCCTTGCAGAAGAATGAAGATTCAAGAGCAGAAGGCCAACTCAAGTTGGATGCTAACTGGGAAGGCCCCTACCGTGTTGTTGAAATTCTGGTAAAAAGAGCGTATAAGCTGGAGCATTTGGATGGAAAAATTGCGCCAAGGACTAGGCACATGAACAACCTCCGCAAGTACTACACGTAAGACACCATGCGGTACTTACCTACTCATACCGCTCATGTCCTTCTCCTCTTGTTTTCTTTATTTTTTGATGCAGTAGAGGATCCCAACATAGGTCAGGCGGCTCATAGAGCTCGCAAGAAGATCTTGAGGGAGCCTAATGAATGAAAGAACCCCCAAAAGAGGTCAGGCTACTCGTTAGAGTATGCAAGATGATCTTGAGGGTGATGAGTGGTTATCCTTGTATTTCCCAGTTTTTACAAGTCCATGAACGCAATGAGAATCGATTTCGGATATGTTGTGCACTGACACGAACCAGTCATCTGATAGCTGTCTTTCTTCTTCTTTGATATACTTCGCGCTGACACGAACCAATCATCTGGTAGTTGTCTTTCTTCTTGTTTTCTATGTCTAATCAGTAGCAACAACAAAGATAATGTTGCTGAAAAGCTCAAAGAGCAACAAAAGGGAGTTCAAGAAAAATGAACCCAAAAAAGACGCAAACAGTTTCAAGAAGAAACTTGCATCCAACAAAAATGAAAAAACAGGCTTACAACGCCTAAGTCATAAAAAAATGCAAACAGTTTCAAGACGAAACTTACATCCAACAAAAATGACGAAACATGCTTATAACGCCTAAGTCATTAAAAGATGCAAACAGTTTCAAGAAGAAACTTGCATCCAACAAAAATGATATAACAGGCTTACGAAGCCTAAGTCATAAAATGATGCAAGCAGTTTCAAAAAGAAACTCGCGTCCAACAAAAATGACAAAACAGGCTTGCAACGCCTAATTGAGTATAATGGATTAATAATGTTATTAATTCATGAAGGTTAATAAGCAATTGAATAGGGACTTGTAACGTTTGACGTTACGAATTCATGGTGATGAATTCAGCATTAAGTCAATGCTTCTCAATGCTTATTAATAGCCATAGTCAGGTTCATCTAAATAGCAGTTGAAATACAACAATTTTAGAAATCAGTTATGTACAGTTGCTTTTAGATGAATGGAGTTGGCACGTTAAACTGAATTTCCTAATAGTCGAGTTCGTGTGGATAACGTCAGAGGTCGGACCATTTGTACGACTAAAGATCGACTTCAATCGGTATAGCACTTCTTCACGAATATAGAGGATACAACAATCCGGTATGTCATTTACACATTACTGATCTGGTTCTGGATTTCTGGTGTTGATCCGTTCTGGTGTAGACATGTTTCACCTTGATGGTGATTTCATTTTCTTTTGCCGGTTCGTTTTTCTTGAACGGTCATGTTGCTTGGCGTGTTTGAAGAAAAGACACGTCCCTTGATGAGACTTGATTCTTCAAGGCTCAATAGGGATAAGATCTTTTGACTTTTGTGATCTAAACAACATTTATTGAATCGGAAGAAACAATGTTATTGAATGAATTGATTGATTGAATAATAAAATAGGAGTCTAAATATCACAAAAGAATCAACCCTGCTTCATCTCTTTGTGGAGATAACACTCCTGCTTCATCTCTTTGTGAATCAACCCCTTCACAAAAGAATCAATCATCAGCTTCTCGGTGAGGTTCTTCACCTGGTTGGCTAGGCTCGAAGCCCGCTCCTAGTACTCAAACAAGCTTTCTCCTCTCTTCTGGCGAATCGACATGATGTCGGTGCACTCCTTGGTGAATTGCTTCCTCTGCATGAACCTGCGCAGGAACTTCTCCTCCAACATCTTGAAGCTGGCGATGCTTCCATCTGGTAGAGCCTTGAACCATAGACGTGCTGCTCCAGTGAGGATGGTAGCAAGCGCCTTGCACCAGATCGCTTGCGGGATGGCGTATGTCGACATGTTGGTGATGAACATGTGCATGTGGTCCTCAGGGTCGACAGCACCACTGTACGTGCCCAGGTTCTGGGGGATTTTGGTTTGTGGGTCGGCCACAGCTAGCCGGATTTTCTTCACCCACGGTGACCCTTTCTCGATCTCCGGAAGGTGGTCTTCATACTCCCCCCGCCTTCTGTCCTCCGTGTGAGCTTCTCCGGCGTTGGAGTAGACATACCCCGACTTCCAGTCGTTGAGATCTGGATCTTGCCTTTCCATCCATGCTGGCAGGATCCGCGCCCATCCGATCTGGCAGGGTCGTTGTTGTTGCCTTTCTTCTGGATATCTTCTTCGCCGGGAGGTGCGACGCCACTTCTTGCACCTCGTCGTCGAAATTTAGCTTTGTCGGCACGATCTTCTGGACGAGCTGTCGGGCTTCCTCCTTCCCTTCCAAGGACTTCAGTTTTGACAGCACCTGCTCTTGGGATGCTAAGAACGGAGCCATCGTGACCTGAAACATCTCAGGGGTCATGGGCTCTTGGCTGGTGTGCTTGATGAGCCCTGAATATACTCTTCTTTTTATGACATTTGAGATCTAATTTGGGTAGCATTTGGTGCAAAGTAAGGAGCTTTAAAGCTAAACTTGTGAAATTTACATTTTGAAGAACAAGTGATGCACTAATATTTTGAAGCTTGATTTTTGAAATGTTTGCAAAGGAATTAGAGCACATGGATCATACCATTGGATTCCTCTCATCAAGAGTTTCGAAATGGACTACTAGAAGATGCAAATCGGATCAACGGTTAAAGTGCGCGACCCTTCACAAAAGTGCGCGGAGTGCTGCGCTGCCCGTGCACTGCATTCTATAAATACCCCTTATCTCCCCCAAGAGAGAAAAAACGGCCACAACCATGTAGAGCTCCATTTTAATCATCTTTCTTTCCCTTTTCTTCCATTCCTTTCCATTAGATTAGTAGTTTGATTCCATGTATTGTAGTATAGCTTAGTTTGATCCTTGGGAGCATTTGAATTCATTCCCTTGAAACTTTGAGGGCCTTGTATGCTTAAACTTGAGATTTGGATTATCGTTTGATGAACTTGAATTCTTGTGCATGAATGTTGTTCAATCTTGCTTAATTTGTTATGGGCTTAGTGTTTTATATCAATTGTATGCTCCATAGTCATTAATTAGGTTAGCTTGGTTAGAGTAATTTAGTGTGATGATGATGGTAACTTAGCATAATGGTAGTGTAATCTCTAGTTGTTAGATTAATGACTATGGAAGGGGTTGAGTGATGACAAGTTCTTCCCCTTGTGTGATTGTAGTTAAGGAATGCCATGATAAATATGAGTCGTTAGAAGTGGAAATCTTATGAACTTGCATGATTAATCAATTATGTGTTTAGGTAAGGATTGAATGTTATCATTGGTCCCCCTAATATGTGATTATATACTTGAGTTGAAGATTCCATTTTAACGTATGATAGTTATCAACGAATAGCTAGATTTGTGGGTAGAACGTTATCATTCACTCCAATATCATTAAGTAGCAAAGTAGGAGTCGAGACATATATGCTATCTTCGTCTTGGTTCTTGCTAGTTATCAAATGTCTTATTTGTATACTCTCGCTATTGCGGGTGTGTGAGTAAGTTTGTCTCTCTCTAATTATAATACCATTGTTGAGTTATCTATGATGTTATCATCTAGGTGAATCAATAATGAGAGCTTTTGAGTGGTGTTATCATCCTCTCTAGCTACATTCGAGAGAATATGATGCTTTCATCCTTGACAAATGGTCTAAACTTCCTTGTAATTGCATTTGCTCGGTGATAAGTCGATAGTTGGAAATTGAAGTCATTTGCCTCCCAAGGCCTCATAATCCTAGTATCATCCCCTTAGCTTAGCTAATGATAGTTTAATTTACTTTCATAGTGTAATCCAAACCATCTCAAACCCCCCCTTGTTTACATTGCTTTCTATATAATATATAAGTATGCTTATTTTCTACTTTAAAACACTCTTACAAGTCCCTTCTCCTTGTGGTTCGACCCCTACTTCCCACTATCTACTTTCTAGTAGTTAGAAGTTGTAGGTGATTTATGAATAGTATTATGATCTCGCGGAGTCCCATTTAACGACGTCGGAAATCGCTTGTCAGTGCTGCACGGGTGGATATGCCGGCGGCATGACATCGAGGATGGTTCCCTCTGCAATTGCGTTCTCCTCCATCGGTTTTCAATCAGTGAATCGAGCTGCGTGAGCGAGTTAGAACAGCGCTCCCCACAGACGGCGCCAATGATATGGTTCTGGATTTCTGGTGTTGATCCGTCGACCAGCAAGGTGACGATCTTTTTCTCGAACCTGTACAATGAGCAGAGTGAGCTCCGGCGGGCGGCGTTTGGCCGTCGCCCGCTCCGACGCCCAAGTTAGTTTTGGGGTGTTTAGAGAGAGAAAGTCTGAGTGACAGGTTGAGAGAATCTGAGGAAGGAGAGAGGAAGCTCTCCTTCCTTTATACCTATTGGGAGCCTCATCCGGTGTGGACGTCTCCATTGATTCTGTTGTGTTCCTCCATGTGTTTCTCACATGTTGAGCACGGGGTCTCACGTGCATGTACTTTGTATGAGCTGTCAGACAAGTCGGGGGTTCTCATCCTGCGTGAGTTACTTGGCCTTGTATGGGCTTTATGGCCCATACCCTATCAATTACATATATCATGATCCTGGCAATATAGCATTAGAGAATATTTACAGTGGTGTCAGAGCTTGTGTGATATTCTTGCATTTTGGTGTTATATGCGGATTATATGTGATGTTGTAAATCATGTTTTTGATTTTGTGAATCATTCCGTAATGTTTTGTTTTGATGATATGCATGTCATAATTTTCATGTTATTAATAAGATTAATTATATGGTGAATTCATGCATATGTTGAGAAAACAAAATGTAAATTAATTCTCTTCAAATAATTTGATTTTGTATAATTTTAAGAACAATCAAAATGTTTTTCTTGAGAAGAGTATATTTTATGTTTACTGGAAATTTGGAGGTTTTGTTTCTAAAGATTGACTGCTTATAATTTCATAAGATGGAATTTAGTTGATTCAGTCTAGACCTAGCCTCAATCTTATCAAGAGTTGATGGTTCGAAATCTAATTTGATTTATGAAAATGGTGGAATTGGATTTCGGAATTTCAGTTAATATAAGAGAAACAAGATCATGAACAAGAGTTGTGTATGAGATTTTGTTTGATATGTTTAGGGATTTACAATTGAATTAAATATGATTTGATTCAATTTTTCTCACTTCTTTGTTTACTGAGGGTTTCATTGTCATTCCGGTAAACATTTGGGCATGGTGGTATTGTCCAAGATATTGGATGCGACGGGTAGAATAGTTCTGCCAGCGCAACGCTAAGTTGATCGTCATGCAATGGTAGCTGACTGATAGGGTATGGGTCATAAAGCCCATACAAGGTCAGGTATACCACAAAAGATGAGGACCCCCACCTTGCTTGACAGCTCACACAAAAATATGCACACGTGAGACCCCCACTACTACAAAGGGGTAGATGCAAGACACATATTTAAGGCGTTTAAGCCTGGCGCGTTTTTTTACTCCTTGATTGAAAGTAGCGAGCTCGCTACCATCTCAAGCTAGCAAAAAAAAATTACATTCAAGACGGAAAGAAGCATTTAAAGGCGGAAATGGGTTTTGACGTTAAAAATGCTTGACCAAGGCGGAAAAAATGTATCCGCCTTAAATTGAATTGGTTGTTGCGATCTCGTAACCTTTGTAGTAATATAAACGTGTCCGTAGCGATTTCGTAGGTTAGCTCGTTAGTTGTAGGTTTGTGCGTTGCGACCTCGTAAGCTTTGCTAAACCCTAATTTTAGCAGGCGAGGATGTGGGAGATGTCGTAACTGGGATGGTAGTGTATTGCGTTTGATGTTACGGTATCGCTTCTGTGCACGTCAAATTTGTCATTGTTCAATGTACAGCGCATGTGAGGGTGATTGAAATGTTACGAGTTCGCTGGCTATCCAAAGGTGTTAGCGACGTAGTAGCGATATCGCAAGCGCGTCTTTATGGGTCACAGATTTAAGCTGAACTGGCCGTTCTAACTCCAAAAACAAAAACTTTAAAAGGGTCTAAACATGTGGGTATTGAAGGGTGATCAGTTGAAGTGTTCTCGGAGGTCTCATTGTTCCCGTGTTGGTGTAGGTAAGGTTTAACTTGCGTAATGTACTGGCTTGTCTCTTGATTTTTGTTGATTTTATGCATAATTTTTGGTTGCATTTTGGTTTATCTTGGTTGTTTTGTTAATGCAGTGTGTAGTTTATGTGTTGATCATCTAAAGTCAGTGGGTTAGTAGTATTGTGTAGCTGTTTGTCTGATTTGTGAATTATGGACCGCGAACGAATAATGAAGGAGTACTTAGATTTGGTTGAACAGTTCTTAGATTTGGTTTGGTTGCGACATTGTAGACAGAACAGCATAGGAGAGGTTAGATGTCCATGCAACAAGTGTAGAAACAACGCCATATTTGAAGATATTGCTGTCGTGCGTGAACATTTAATTTGTAAAGGTTTTGACAAATCCTACACAGAATGAGTTTGGCATGGGGAAGGCCATTATGGAAGTGACCAGGTGGAGATGGAGGAGGGAAGCGCCGAGGAAATCCTGCATTATAATGAACAGCTTTCAGACATGTGCGACGATGTTGTTATGGAGTTTGTTGGGAAGAAAAGTATGCTGGAGGCAATGTATGACGATAAAAAGACAAGCTTATATGTTGGGGCTAAGCATTCTAGACTGGGAGCAACATTGTTGTTAATGAACCTAAAGGCAAGGCATGGCATTTCTGATAAAGGAATGACGGAATTGCTAGAGTTGGTTAAAGAGTTACTTCCTCAGGACAACTTATGTCCTGACAGGGTTTATGCTGCGCGGAAGATATTGTGTCCTATGGGCATGGAGTTTACTAAGATTCACGCATGCCCGAATGATTGTATGTTGTATAGGGGGATTGTTGATTCCTTGAGGGATGATTGCGAGGTATGCGGTGAGTCTAGATGGAAAAAGAAGGAGGGAAAGGTCGAGGTATTTGGAGAAACACTGACAACATCGACAAAGCAAGGTCCTGCTAGGGTGATGTGGTACATGCCCTTGAAACCGAGATTGACGCGTTTGTATGCCAATCCAGTTGATGCAAAATTGTTAACATGGCATGCCGAAAGGGTTCGAGAGGAAGATGATGATATTATATCTCACGCTTCTGATGGTGATCAGTGGAAGAAGATGGATGCTATGTACCCAGAATTTGCTGAAGAACCTAGACACGTGCGCTTAGGACTATATACTGACGGAATGAACCCTTTCAGGAACATGTCCAGCACCCACAGTTCATGGCCAGTGATGCTTGTTATTTATAATCTACCTTCATGGTTGATGATGAGACGAAAGTATGTGCTTTTGAACACTATGATCTCGGGGCCTAAGCAACCTGGCAATGACATTGATGTATATCTAGCACCTCTTGTTGAGGAGTTGGAATCCTTGTTTAAGCATGGGATTCATATTCCTGACGGAAGTCGAGGGGATGCGACATTCCAACTTAAAGCCATGTTGATGTGGAGCATCAATGATTTCCCTGCTTTGGGTAACCTTGGAGGGTGTTCTGTGAAAGGGCATTTTGCATGTCCCGTTTGTGAGAGCCATACTAGTCATTGTCAATTAAAGCACGGTGGTAAGCCTGTTTATCTAGGTCATAGACGATTTCTACCTAGAAGTCATTCGTGGAGGAGTGCAAAGAAGTGGTTTAACGGTCAGGAAGAGCATGGTTTTGCCCCAGTCCCACTATCAGGTACTGAAATATTGGAAAAGGTAGCGGGCATGGAGTTTGTGTTGGGAAAGGGAAAAAAGAAAAGCGCTCAAACTACGATTTGGAAGAAATGTTCAATTTTTTTCAAGCTCGATTATTGGGAGCACTTGGATGTGCGCCACTATCTAGATGTCATGCACATAGAGAAGAATGTATGCGAAGCTTTGGTTGGGACGCTATTGAATACACCGGGAAAGAGTAAGGATGGATTGAAAAGTAGAAAGGATTTAGTCAATCTTGGCATAAGGACGTCACTTGCTCCCGTTCAAGAAAAAGCAGGTACGACATACCTACCACCTGCTTGTTATTCCTTGTCATCTGAGGAGAAGGAGAGTTTTTGTAGAACTCTAAAATCAGTAAAGGTGCCTTCTAAATATGGTTCGAACATTGGTAGTTGTGTATCTACCGCCGAGTTGAAATTAGTGGGAATGAAGTCGCACGATTGCCACAACCTGATGCAGGATTTGAATGTCATTGCTCTGAGAGGTTGCTTGCCTTCTCATGTTGGAGACACAGTTGCAAGGCTTTGTTATTTTTTTAAACAAATATGCCGCAAGAGAGTAAGCCGTCGTAAGTTGGATGAATTGCAGGATATGGTAGTTGAAGTACTGTGCAGGCTAGAGATGTATTTTCCCCCTTCATTTTTTGACATAATGATTCATTTGATAGTTCATTTGGTGCGGGAGGTGAAGCTGTGTGGACCGGTCTACTTGAGATGGATGTACCCATTTGAGAGGTACATGAGCATTTTCAAGCATTTTGTTAAGAATCGTTATCGACCAGATGCCAGTATAGTGCAGCGATATGTCGTGGAAGAGGTAATAGAATTCTGTACCAACTATTTATAGGATGTACCTACTATAGGACTGCCAGTCTCCAGACACGATGGTAGATTGGATGGTGTCGGACTACGCCATAAGTCTAAATTTAGCCCTTCTTCCGATGAAATATCTACAGCACATCTGTACATTCTGCGCAACCATCATTCAGTGAGTCCTTATGTTGATCTTCACCTTAATGATATTAGGTCAGCACACCCGAGCTGGTCGGAACCTAGAGTCCTAGAAGCTCATTGCAGAGACTTTACTAGTTGGCTCAAAATACATGTGCAGAATGGCGGTGAACACCCCGACGTTGTAAAATGGGTTGCCAAGAGACCCCTAGGCACAGTTACGTCGTTTAGCGGGTATGACATCAATGGATACACGTTTGGTACTAAGTGGAGTGATGATAGGTCTGCAACCCAAAATAGTGGGGTATCAGTACCTGGAGAGGGTGATAATGGTTTTTAGGTACCATTACTGATATATGGGAAATGGACTTTGTTCATGTCCGAATCGCATTGTTTAAATGTTAATGGGTAGATCAAGGTGAAGGGGTGCGCACAGAGGATTTAGGCATGACTCTAGTTAATAGAGGAATTCTCGGGTCTAGGGATGATCCATTCATCATGGCGGCTCAAGCTCATCAGGTATTCTATGTGGAAGATCCAACTGATGCTCGATGGGAGATCGTTGTTGATGGTAAGAAAACATTCATCTATGGTGACGGCTTGTTCGACGATGACTCCACTGTTTCTACCGACACCATTCCGCCCTCGGTGTACGAAACTCCGGAGGAGGATGATGACATTATTTGTGCGTCGGTGTGCAGAATGGATTATGAGGAAGGCATGTGGATTAATCCTGCGGGGAAAACTACAAAGAGGAAGGGGAGGCAACCAAAGAAGAAGAAGACTAAAAAGAGTAAAAAACAAAAGTAGCTATTTGATAACCATTGTTTTTGAATATTATGCTGTATTTCATGGTTCATGTAGTTAAATTTTGATTTAATTAATTTGAGTACACTAAATCTTCTAATTCTAAAAAAATTTGTACACTGCTGTAGACGTGGCGATACCGTAACGAAACACGCTAGAAACCAATGCATGTTAACTTGTTGCATTGCGATTTCGTAACCTTGGCGAACCGGTTACGCTTTCGCAACAAAAAGCTGAAATTCGCAGATGAGCTTCTGTCTCTTGAGTCTGACAGGTTACGATCTCGCTTGATGGGAAAAAATTGTATACATTTGATTAACTTGAAGCTAGCGAAATCGTTAGTAGCTCGCCAGCTGATTAACTTGATACTGGCGAGCTCGCTAGCATAAAGCCACATACCAAAAAATTAGATTTAACTCCTTAGTAAAGTGGTGTTATATTTTGAAAATTTAGCCACACTAAATAAATAATGGAAGTTTAAATAATCAAATATACATAATAAAATAGATGACATTCAAATTCAAATATTCTTTGCAATGTTGTTAGAGAAACTGATAAAAACAAATTGAAAATGAAATTGTTTGGATTTGAGTACAACTACTAGCCAACATGAACGAATGCAAATCTAATCATCATTGCTAGGAGGTGGTGTCTGTGATGGTGCTGGTGGATCCCCCTTCGCTTTTTTCCTCGCACTAGCCCTTTCAATGCCACGTATCACCTTCTCCGTTAACCAATTTGCGTGATTGATTTTGGCCATCTTATCCCTGAAAAGGTCGACCGTGTCTTCTACACCCTTGTAGTATGCCTCTGAGGGTACACCTGTTCATGTAAGTGAATGTAAAAAAGGGTGAGTATAGCAAATAAATTGTATAAAACAGAAATTAAACTGTAGGGGTTTAGTGTGGCTAACCTTCGACGTTCTCTCTGACTTCTTCAGGATTAAACTGTAGCGGTTTCTTGGGTCCATCCGCTACTTTCTGCCACACACCATCAATTAACTCAAACTTACCTTTCCTCTCAAAATATGACATCGTATAGAAGGAACACTCCTGGGCTATTGGAGATAATTTTATCTTGGGATGCACTGAGGTAAGAAACATGGTTATGAAATTACCATAAGGGAGCTTCTTGACTGTCCTATTATTTTCGACCACACTTTGTCTCATGTGCTCGAAAATGACATGGCCAGGGTTCAACTGTATCTCCTCCATGACGCAGTAAAATATGCTCACACTAGTATAGTTCATCTCGGTGATCCAACCACCCTTAGGCACGACCCTCCTAGCGACCATCTCATAAACATTCCTCTCCTCACCACTAAGTTTATCCAACTTATAAGATCTAGGCACCCCTAAATCGTCAGCATCTCTATCAAAGTACTTCTTAGCATACTCTACAACTTGGGCTCGATCCAAAACCCCATACTCAGGCCATTGTTCTCTAATGTAAAACCCCGGAGGGGGTTGGTTGCTATAGTCCTCGTTAACAGCATAGGACACGTTCAATGCCTTGTTAAAAAATTCCTCCCCAATCTCGTAGTCCTTCTTATTAACCCTTGTGAACCACCTACCCGTCTCCTTTTCTTCCTCAATCAACTGGTGAAAATTAGCATAGAATTGGCACGTCTCTTCCTTATGTGCCGGATAATTCAAACCTATCAACTCACCCAACTCATGAAATTGAAATATCTTTAACACATTCCCCAAACCTAGTTCTTCTATCTGATTAAAATCAACAACATAATAATCTAGTATTTGACTATGCTCCATGTAATTAGAATAGGCCTCGGATGCATCCAAACTTACAAATTTTTGCTTATCATATTTGGTTGAACTTGTCCCCGCCGTCGCCCGTGGCTGAGATCCCAACGCCTGAGCTTCATTACGTCAGGCGGCCTGCACAAACAGATTGGGTGACAAATTCTTCGTCCTTGCCATTGCTCTTGTCGGATGGGTATGTGAGATTTTGGTTGGTTTATTTTTTCTGAGCTCTGAGACATTCGATCGATGTTTGAAATCAAAAGATCCCCAATTTGATATTTAAAGGTTTACGTCTTGCGATATCGTAACTACCAAGACAGCTTATATTCAAGTTCGTTGCGATCTCGTAAGTTTCCACGCACACAAGTAAACGACGCCGTGTAATTCTCAGCAGTAATACTAGCGATATCGTAACTAATTAAATTCATATTATATTAATTCTCAGCAGTACTACTAGCGAACTCGCAACTAATTGTATTCATATTAACTTAGCGAGTTCGCTACTATTCCAGTCAATGTTTAAACCGTTCTATGTGTCAATCTTTGTTGTTACGAATTCGCAAGGGTAGAGAAAGTACGCTGCGAGATCGCTACACATTCTCTAGCCAGGCTCTGTTGACTGAATACGTCTTGTTGCGATATCGTGAGTAGGGCTGTACATGAGCCGGGTCAACCCGGAAAAATGGCCCGGCCCGGGACCGGAATTGGTGACTCGGACCCGGATTTTTTGCATTCCGGGCCTGGCCCCGGGTCACCATTTTTGCTCATTCCGAGTTCCGGGCCGATCCGGGTCAAACCCGGATTTTTCGGGGTCATCCCGGGAGCCCGGTTATATATCATACATTTGCAATTATTATACATAATTAATCTTGTTCTAGTGGTAAGACTTGCTATTTTGGAGTACACAACCAGAGTTCAAATCTCACCAAAAGCAGTACTTTTGTGTTTTGTTTTTAAAATAAATTTAACATCCGTATATATTTATTAATTATACAATTTATTGACAAAAAGAAGTGTGGTGTAGTGGTAAGGAGATTGTAACACAATGGTCTATAGTTCGATTCTTATCAAAATCACTCTTTTTGTAAAAATTAAATGTAATAGAGGTTGTAACCGGGTCAACCGGTCCGATCCGGGTCAAACCCGGAAAAATTCCGGACCGGGTCCGGCTCAAGAAGTAGTCCAACCGGGCCGGGCCCCGGTCCAAGATTTTTAGATATTCCGGGTCCGGGTCATTCCGGATCCGGGCCGGGCCGGGCCGGGTTGACCCGGTTGTACAGCCCTAATCGTGAGGACCTCGTAAACAGGCGCTAGTTAGTTGCGATGTCGCTTGGTGTTCTGTTCATAATAAATAATCATGAAACGTGACAGTGACGATATCGCTATGTCCACGCACTATACAAAAAGTAAATGATTTTGCTGATACGATATGGGCTCTTAAAATGAAAAAATAAAATGTAAGGGACAATATATCAAAACAAGAAAAAATAAATTGTAAATGTGACAAAATGGAAAACACAAGTTCATTACAATCGAAACAAACTGGTGATACAAAAATACATAGTAAAGAACAAACAACTAATACTAGTAGATGATTCGTTCACCGAGGACATGAAGCAGTTCCTGATCGCAAGTGCATGCATCATAGGTGATGTCCGCCGGATCAAGGGGTAGCCAGGGATCGTACCTCACAAACTTATTGAGGCCAGCATGCGGAATGCAGCAGATCGGCCTAGGCCTAACTGCTGCTTCTGAGAAGTACCTGAGGTAGTGTGTCCAACCCCAAGCGTATCTCAGACCTCTTTTGACGCGTTTCCTAGCTAGACGGAGGCCCTGTTTGTCGGTTCTCTTCATGGTTGTGATGACATTCATGCCTCTTTGAATGTCACCTTCGTAGATTGCAAAAACAGCCAACACATAGGTCGACGGTGTGTGACCTACTGCAGAAGCTTCGGTGAGCCAACGTCGAGCCCACTCGGTCGCTTTTCCGCTCACGTAGCGACGAAGAACCCAGTCGAATTCAGCACGAATCATTACCAGATTTATCATGTCATCTGGGAGGGCGTTGAATAGAGACACATCCATGGGAAGCAGAAGGCAAGGAATATGAGAAGGCAAAAGGGAATGTGGGAATGAATGGTCTAATGAGGTTCTAAATGGAGAAGGGGTTGATATTTAAAGGGTTGAGGTGCTCTATTATTCAAAAATATGTCAGAGTTCCTAGACAAAAAGCAGTCATTATGGTATTAATGGAAGGAAAATGTAAAGTCATTCTCACCTTTCCATGGACACCCCATGCAAACCCCCAAAATAAATTAATTACTGATGGAATTTCAAAGGTTTTTACTGATGTCACGGGTCAGACAAAGCCCAATACTTATACTATCACTACTACTACAGCCCAATATACTACCAAAAGCCCTTATCTCGTTGCGATATCGCTAGAGAATCGCCAGCTAGGCTCTGTTGACTGAATACGAGCTGCTGCGATATCGTTAGGACCACGTAACATATAAGCGAGTATGTGACGAGTTCGCTAGTGTTGATTCTACTAATAAACGTGACACTGACGATATCGCTAGGAACACACACAATAGCAACAGTAAATGATTTTGCATAAAAAGTAACATTTACGATGAAGCTAGTGATTTAGCGAGCGATTTTGCTGAAAAAACAACCGTTACGATGAAAAAGTAAAATGTAAGGGACAAGGTTTCAAAACAAGAAAAGCTATTCAATAATTAAATTAATGAGCCAAAATGGCAGATATAAACTTATTACAATCCTAACAAATTTTACATAAAAAACAACAGAATAAAATTTGAAAGAAACTACAACATCCAAAGTGGCGGAGGGGTTAGAAGGACGTGAAGCACTTCCTGCTCGCAAGTGCATGCATCACATCCGATGTCCGCTGGATCAACCCTCGTGTAGTGCCGGTACCTGAAGCCGTCATTGAGGTCAGCATGTTCCTGGCAGCATCTAGGTCTAGGCACTACTACATCGAGGTACCCCAAGTAGTGCGTATTGCCCCAGGCGTAAGCCAATTCGAGGGTGACGCGATCCCGAACTTCCTTGAGGCCTTTCTTGTCGGTTCTCTTCATCTCGGTGATGACATCCATACCTCTCTGAGCATCACCTTCGCAGATTGTAAATATAGCCAAGGCATAGGCCGACTCTCTGTGACCTATTGCAGAAGCCTCGGTGAGCCACTGTCGAGCCTAATCGGTCGCTTGGAAGCTCACATACCAACGAAGAACGTGTCTGAACGTAACACGAATCATTATAAGATGAATCATGTCATCTGGGAGGGCGCTGAAAAGTGTCAAAGCCATGGGAATAAGAATGCAAAGAATAGGAGAAGTTTGAAGGGTATATGGGAATGAAGGCTCTGATGGGGCTCTAAAGGGAGAAGGGGCTGACTTTTATAGGGGTGAGGTTCTACATTGGTCAAAAACATGTGAGAGTTCCGAGACTAAAATTAGTAATTGTTGTATTAAAAGAAGAAAAATGTAAAGGCATTCACACCTTTTCATTGACCACATTCACACCCCCAAACAAAATAATTACTGATGGAATTTCAAAGGTTTTTCCTGATGGGTCTGTATAATGTAGCGTTATCGCTACTCTCCAAATCTAACAATTGTTTGCCAGGTGTGTCAAGCTTTGTTGTTACGAACTCGCTAGAGAATCTCAAGCTAGGCTCTGTCGAGTGAGTACGACTTGTTGCGAGTTCGCTACTATATGTTCCTAGCGAGGTCGCTACTATGCCATTCATAAGTTTTGTTGTTCTATGTGATCATGTGTAGTAGCGAACTCGTAAGAAAGATCGCCAACATTTGTCCCACATCGGCTGATTAGAAGGTGATTTTTCAGTTTATATACACTTACATTTTACAAGGGTTCGATAAGTCGCCGACCAGCGCAAACTGAACATGAAACACCAAGGCTAAGGCCCAATACTTACCTAGGCTAAGGCCCAATACTTACACAGCTAATGCCCAACACTTATACGCCCAATATAGACCCAAACCCAAAAACCCTTTTTTGATTGGTTCTTATCATGTAGCGAACTCGCTTCAAGCCACGTCAATGTTGAGTTTTTTTATTGTGTCAATCTTTGTTGTTACGAGGTCGCTACAGAATCTCTAGCCAGGCTCTGTTGACTGAATACGACATGTTGCGATATCGTTAGGACCTCGTAAACAGGCGCTAGTTAGTTGCGATTTCGCTTGGTGTTCGCTACTATTAAATCATCATGAAACGTGACAGTGACGAGATCGCTAATTAATAAAAATTAATAAACTTATATAAAATGTAAAGGACAAGGTATCACAAAAAAAAACTTATTAAATAATGAAATGTGCCAAAATGACAAACAAAAGGTTATTACACTCATAACAAATTTGGGCAAAAAAAGAAAGAACATAATCAAACAACAAAAAAAACTAGAACATTTAGCCTAAACGAGGACCGAGGACGTGAAGCAATTCCTGATCGCAGGTGCATGCATCACATGAGATGTCCGCTGGATCAAGCCTCTCCCAGCGATCGTACCTCACTCTGCGATTGAGGGCAGCATGTTCTACGCAGCAGATCGGCCTGGGCGTGACTACTCCATCTCTGAGGAACCCGTAGTAGTGCGCCCAACCCCAAACGTTACCCAAACTGGCTCTGACGCGTACTCGAGCTTCCCGGAGGCCTTTCTTATCGGTTCTCTTCAGGGTGGTGATCACATTCATGCCTCTCTGAATGTCACCCTCGCAACATATTGCAAATATGGCCAAGATATAGGTCGAGTCTGTGTGATCTAGTGCAGAAGCGTCGGTGAGCCACTGTTTATGCCATTCTGTCGCTCTTCCGGTCGCGTACGCACGAAGAACCGAGTCGAAGTAAACACGAATCATGATTAGATTTATCATGTCATTTGATAGGGCTTTGAATATAGACAAATCCATGGGAAGCAAAAGGCAAACAATGGGAGAAGGGAGAAGGGAATGTTGGAATGAAGGAAATTTATAGGGTTGAGGTGCTCCATTTATGAAAAAGATTGTAGAGTTCCTAGTAAAAAAATAAAGGCATTTTTACCTTTTCAACATATCCTCATGCAAACCCCAAAAAAAAAGTTAATTCCTTATGGAATTTGAAAGGTTATACTGAATTTTTTGGAATGTTATTTCATCAAATCAAACTAAACTAAATTGAAAGTATTGAATTTGTTTGTGGGTTTGTGGGTTTAGGGTTAGGGTTTAACTGTGGTAACGTGCACACTAGCGATATCGCTACCATAGAGGCTACTTAGCGATATCGCTACCATAAGTTACATAGGTAGCGAGTTCGCTAGTGAGGCGCCAACTTGCCTCTGTTGACTGAATACGACTTGTTGCGAGCTCGCTACTTTTCAGTTACACAGTTAGCGAGTTCGCTAGTGAGTCGCCAACTTGGCTCTGTTGACTGAATACGACACGTAGCGACCTCGCAAGTTACATGTAAATTGGAGCGAGGACCAAGCGATATCGCTAGGAGCACGCACTATACCAAAAGTACTTGATTTTGCTGAACTGAAGTAACAACAACTCTATAAAAAATTGAACAGTATACATCTAAAAATTGTAAAAGTTATTGACCACATTCTTGTAACTAAGACGGCATCTTTGGTGACGCGTACACAAATGATCATAATCCAAAAACTAGTTAATATTCAAAAAAGTAAATGTTTAAACAAAACTAAACTACGAAATCACAGGCCGGCGACTAACATATCATGCAAGTCATCAACACACATCTTGTCGCTGCCTTCGGCCTTCTCCCCCGAACTGCCTTCTCCCTCTTGTTGCTTGTCTTGCTCGTTCTGGCCAGCTGGTTGAGCTTCAGTCTCGATGCAGGTGTTCTCTTCTTTGCCTTGGCCCGGTTCAACATCCTCGTCGGGTTCTGCGATCAGCCTCTCTTTCCTAATCATCTCATACCTCGCCGGCGCATCTTCTGCATCAGAGTCGGTGTCATGATGATCACCATCATCACCATCATCACTATCCGCATCTGCATCCCTTACATGATCAGCAACAAGCTTCCCATCAGATGGCTCCTTCCCGCTGGTTGTAGCCAAATCTTCGCTAGGACCCGCGGTGTCCTTTTGCTTGGGAAATATGGTGCGGAAATCAGGTACCTCCTCCTCATCACTCAGATCGCACTCCACTACCCCGCTGGATATCAGTTCGCCGAGCCGTTCGTTGTTAGCACATGCCCTTTTCTCGGCCATTTCAATCTCATTCAATAACTGGCCCATAGACACCACAAGCCTACCACGGGCATCAAAAACAGCATCTACACAAACAAATCAAGGTTGATAAGAACCAATCATTAACAAATTAAACAACTAGAACCAACTACAATTAATAACAAGCTAGAATCATACCTGATACTCTCATCCTACCCCTTGCCCTTTTGGCTGCCTCTTCAGCTTCTTTCTTTCTCGCGTACTTCCCATCGGCCTTCAACTCTAACCTCTTGTGCTTGAGCCACTCCTTGTCGTATTTGCCGAGCGGCATGGGACGACATCTTGGAAAAATACCCGCTTTCCTGATCAGAGCTACAATCAAATTGCCATACGGAAGCGCGGCGTTCTTGTGTCTGGCCATCTTCATCATTTGAGTCAGAATTGTGAAGCTGGGGTTGATTGGAAGCTTCTCCATGATATAGTAGAACACCATGAGACTGCAAACTGTGGGCTCACATGCATGCCCTAGGGACGGGACCACATTACCGCAGATTAGCTCAAAAACTAATCTCTGCTCCTCGGTAAGCCTGTGGATCGGGTAAAACCTAGCTGTACCCGGCCTATCAGAATTCCTTTTAAACCACTTCTGACCCATCTCACCGGCCTTCAACGGTTGCTTGGGGCTAACAAAAGGAAACCTCTGCTCGTAATGTACCTCGTACGGACCATCCTTTTTGGTAGGCCTCAGGTCGGTACGAGACAGATACGGACATTTCAGAACTTCATTGATGCTAAACTTATCGACCGTAAACTTAACACCCCGCACCGTTGTAGTTATTTCCTCCACCCCTTCCTCTAAACCTAGGTTCGCATAAAATTGGAGAACCTCTTCATGGTAAACAGGCTCAGGCAACATAAGCAATGTATCTAGATGTTGTGCCCTAAAATGGTCTAGCACGTAATCTAGTTGCAACAAAGGCACCACACTACTATCAAACACATTATTATTTACAATTTTCCGAGAGGAACAACGCTCATACCTAGCCATGGCGGCGTCGTTGAAGAACTCAGGAGTGTCCTCCTCCTCACTGGAACTGATGGGCCTTTCCCCACCATCATTTCTGGCAGCAGCGGCGGCGACAGGGACGACTGGAACTTCCGGCGGCGGCGGGGCAACTGGAACCTCTGCCTGAACCTCAGGATCCTCGGTCCGACGCCGTTTCCTTCCCGTCTCCGGACCACTTCCCCGTCCACTATCTGAGCCTCTACCATCCCGTCCTCGCACCGCTCCTCTGGTCTTTGGCCGCATTTTGTCGGAGAAGTTTCAGTCGCCGGTGATAATGGCAGAAGGGTTTTCAATTTGGGGCTAATTAATTTTAGCCCGATCCTCTTTTTTATTTATTTATAGTAATAGTACTTGCGATATCGCTAGCTGATACGCTTCTATATGTTGCGAGATCGCTAGTTCACACGCATCTGTGTGTTGCGAAGTCGTTAATATCTCGCTCAAGCCTGAGTATCTAGTAGCGAGTCTTAAAAAGTCTCGCCAGGCAAGCGTTCGAGTAGCGAACTCGCTACAGAAGAATCATTCTAATTAGTAGCGAGGTCGTAACCCAAAAAGCCTTTTTTTAATTTGACCTAATAACTAGCGCTATCGCAACCCCGTCGCCAACTGGTTTTCTAGGTTATGTGGATTTGTGGGTTTGCGGGTTTGTGGGATTAGGGTTTAGGGTTTAACTGTGGTAACGTGTATACTAGCGATTTCGCTACTACACAAGCTAATTAGATTGTAACTAAAAAATAAAACTTTTTAAATTTTTATTTGCAATTTTCACATTCTAACATATATATATTTTATATAGATGCAGTACAATAATCTATTTGTTAAATATCCATCATGATATTTTCTCAGGTAGAGTACATCTTTGTACATAAGCAGTATGACATAACTCTATGTAATACATCAATAATTCGGTTTAAATTTTTAAACGCAATATCATATTCTTAAATATGTACATTTTATATACAAACAATATAATACTCAATTTGGAAAATATCAAACATCACATTATGTCAAGCAGAGTACATGTTAGTACATCAGCATGCAATGTTATTAAGCGATACTCGGTAGTATGATGAGTGATGACAGTTGGTGAGTGAACGTGTGCATGATACTTTGTTTAATTCAAGATTCGTGCTTGTAATCACATAAATGAGTTGTAATAAACTAAGTATCTCTAATGAAATGCACTTTAACTGCGCATATATATATATGTAGTTCATGTGTGAAGCTCTACTATGTTGTTGTCTCTAAAGGTAAGCGATGGATAGCGTTTTCAAGCGTACACATGATGTGTAGAGTTTCTTATTGTCTTACAATTAAAGACTAGGTTTCTTAAAACTCTTTCAAATTATGTAATTGCAGATTAAGTGACCAAATCCCTATCCCGTTCTACATGAGCATGCGACGGAACAAATGAAAATTATTCTTAAAATAGAATGATTAGTGTCTTATACCATCATTTCGTTTAAATCGTGATTTAAAAATGTATGAGTGCATTTAAAAAACAAAAAAATATCTTAAGTAGGGTTCTAGCGAGCATTCGTAGCGACGTCGCAACATCCTAGTAACATACTTTATCTCAGCTTTTCAGTTACGATGTCGCTAGAAGGATAAAGTAGAGCATAAAAGGAAATCACATGAGCACGTAACGACTTCGTAAATAGCCACGTCAGGCGTAACGAGAGAGTTTCGATTTCGCAACAAGGTAAGCTAGAATAAAGTAAACACGTTATAGAACAGAAAAACACTACACTTTTGGCATCTTATCCTCACTTCTTACGGGTTTCATCTCCAAAAGTTCAAACTTTTGCACATCTTCTCAAATCTACTCAACTTTCTTCACATCAAATCTCCATTACCCATCCCATACATCTTCTCACATCAATTGTGTCAAAACAAAGTGGAACTAGCCACTAATTGCATGCAAAAGATTGGTAAGTTTTGCAATAAATTCTCAACCACATTTTTGCCTATAGTTTTTTCAATTAATGACAATCTTTATTTGTTCTTGTTCAATTTGGTAACATCCTTTGTTATGGGTAGGAGAGGGACAAACAATGTAGACCATCCCCAACCAAAATAATCAATTCTACTGACACAACTTTGTCATATACCAAAGGTACGATTTTTTTCATTCTTATTTGCTAAAAAATTGATTTTCTTGTACATAGTGCCTCCATTTATCATGTTATTACTAAATATCATGTCAGAAGCATGTCCTGAACGAAAATCAAGATTTTCTTTTAAAATTCTCCATAGCTTGCTTAGCCCTAAATTTCAGGATTATGAAATATAATGTTTTTACTACAAAGTACAACTTTGATTTATTAGTATTGTGTTAGTCATTAACAAATTTCAATATACAAAGGAAGCTTAATGGAGAGCCCTTCAAGTTCCGTTAACACCGACTCAAGTGGGGGGGAAAATGTTGTTGACGGTTCAAGTGAGGTTAGAAGACAACGAGAAGTGACTCGCGCATCGAAAGTAGCTCAACTCCTCACACATTGTCGCGAATTAGAGATTAGGATCGATAACAAAATACTAACACATGTCAAGTTTAATGACATTGGTGTTGCTATTTCACCCGACGATGATGCCGCGCGATGGTCGAGTTGGTGTGCTAAGACGGGTAGGATACGCACACCATTAGACACAACGGATTGGAGGCTACTAAGCATCGACATCAAAAAGGATATATGGAAGGAATGCAAGGTTAGTGTGATACTTGTTATTTTTAATTTCAATTGAAAATTGTGAGTGTGACTATTTTTATGATCACATTTGTAGTGCCCCTTTATTATCGAGGCAACATCCTATGATCAAGTGAAGAAGAAGGCTCTTCAAATCGCATCAAAAGCTCATCGAGAACACAAATATACCCTTGCCAAGGATTATATCAAACCGAAGGGCACGAGGTTTGGGGAAGATCCAAGTACGCGTTACAATCACATTGTAACCCTTACTTGGGAGGCATTCAAGAAACGATGGTTAGAAAATGACTCAAAGGTTAGTTTACTTACTACATCTTGCAATAATAGTGTCATGCGAATTAGCCAAATATTTTTGTTTCGGTTAGTGCTTTATTCCAAAAATAACATAGAATTTTTAAAAGGGTTTGGGGGATAGGAAGCGCAAAGCCAGTGCTGATAATGTTATGCCTTACACCGGGGGTAGGGCGGGGTACTTGGGTGTGGGGAAGAAGACCTCAAAAATAAAACATGAAACCGAGGTGAAAGAGCTTGTGGATGGGGGCATGGACGCGGAAGTGGGGAACAAGCTAGTCATTGCCGAAGACCCTACAACATATAGTAGACAACAATTGTTCGTCTTGGGTAGAATTATAAAAGACGGGACTTTCTCAAGTGATGAGGCAAAAAGGGTGGCTAATCGAGTGGTACGCTTTACCTACTACGCCATACCATGTTCCATTTTAGTATCTACAATCACACCATCAAACACAACAATTGATTACGATAATAACTTTTCATTTACTATACTACCTTTTTAGGACGAGGTCGAGCGTGAAGTTGAAGAAGGCTTGTTCATCCCTGTCGGTAAACACGATGTGCTATGTAGGGCACTTGGGAAGGCCGAGCATCCGGGAAGAGCTAAGGGAATTGGTGGTTATGTTACTCAAATAGAGGCGTTTGGTATCAAACGTAGTAGCAAAGACCCTAAACCATCCAAACTCCAAATAGCATTGAACCAAGCCAAAAAATCCGACCAAGAGGTCAAGAAATTGAAAACAATGTTGGCCAATATATGTTCTTTTATAAAGTATCCTCTTCCATCCAATTTTTGTGACACCGATCCAATCAATGGACCCTCGTCTAGAGGTTCACATCCTTCCCCACCACAACATGAGGTTGACCAACCTATTTTTGACCAACCTATTTTGACCAATCTATTGTTGAACCCAACAAGGAAATATGCACACCTTCGGCCCCTATCAAAGAGCAAGTTCACATACAACCATCCGATCCCAAACCAAAGGTACGTTTAATTACTTGCACCTCAATCAAATGAATAATTCTACACAACTCATGATTATTGATATTTTTAAATATACTCATCCTACATATGTCTAATTCGACCTAATTAAACATGCCTTATTTGTATATTAGAACTCCCCTTCTTGCAAGTTGTACGCTGAATGTGGGATGAAATCTCAACCCCACCACGTTGCAATGGGAAATTCATATCCTGACATGGCACTACATCATGGAGCCAAAGTACCGATTGGTTTCGTTAGGGTTTCTATACTACATGTGTTAGTCGAGGATGCGTTGGTACCGGTCGCGGATCAAGAGTGCACGACAGTGGGTAAAGGTTTAGGCCGTTTTTTGTGTGGCCCAAATGGTTGGTCGTTGATGTGAATTCTAATTCTATCCCAATTAATAAAAACACACCTTCACCCGTCGTAGACCCGCTAGATTTTCCGGTAGCTAAGAAACCGATGTCGGTGGGAGAAGTTGGATTCATAAAATCACTCCCGGGATTCCTTCGCACGTTTTATGATCTGGTGGGCCACCATAGTCGGGATTCTGTTTACTATTTCTACTCCAATAAACAGGTGTTCGGCGAAGCAAGGGAATTAGTCGTTCCATGGGAAGACTTTGCCCTTTTCTGGCACTATAAAACCCTTCACGAAACAATCCTTATACTACATCAAATGTAAGCTACTTGATCTTATCTCTTCTATCGTATTGCAAGTTACGAATTTTCATGTACTTGTGCACTATTATACGTTCATATCCCATCTATTGTTTATTTAGGTACATGCAATGCCTTGCTCTAAATGCAAAGACTTTCATTGGGTTTTTGCACCCAATATGCTTGCAAGAAATGAATGAAAGTAATCAATCACGACTTGCTTATCTCTCTAAGATCCTTAGTGACAAGACCAAGACAATTTACATAGGCCCATATCTAGAGGGGTTAGTTTTCTTTGTTACAATTGGATATTTGCACTTCATAAACATTATTATTATCGAGACGGGTTCTTACATTTTCATTTCTTAAAATATGTAGCGGCCATTGGAGTTTTGTAGCTATGATACCATCGTTGAAGCGAGTGTATTGGATGGACCCGCTACACTTTGGTCCATCTACAAAATTTGCAGATTTATTAGAGGTTTCTATGCATAGTGCACATGACGACACACTACTTCCCTTCAACCTTGTACAGATTCAGGTGACAGTACAAATCCAATGCTCATTTATTTCCACTATGATTTCATTTCAAATCATTTTTTATACTTCTTCGCTTTCAGCACCGAAAACAATTGTCAAATTGGGAGTGCGGTTACTATATGATGTTGTACACAAGCGAGTGTGTAGCTGGCCTTGTTCAAGATAATTTGGAATTACATCGCGTAAGCATTCTTATAACCTACTTATTACTATCTACGTTGCATTTAATAGTATTAAAAAAAATGTCATATTCTTAGATTATCGAGGAAAATCATGCACCGTACACCAAGAAGGAGTTGGAGGATGGTAGAGATGCATTGGCTAGACATTTGGTACTTATTAGATCTCGGTACATCTCTAGGCCTCACATTCCCAATAAAAGATAGTTTCTTTTTTTGTCAAATGGATGCATATACTTTTGAGTTCCATTACTTCCATTAGTTTATAAAGTGTGGCTTGATAGTGTTTCATGTTCATGTTTTATGCTTAGATACCATGCATCTTGCAATTGACAGCTTAGACAATTAAAATGAAACCCAAGTTTAGTGGAAATGGGTGGAAATGGCTCAAATCCTATAATTTTGTGACACTTACGAATTCCCTGCGAGCTTGTTACTTCTATCGCCCGTAACATTAAAATAGTTGCGATCATCTTGTACTATCGCTACTTCAATCGCCCGAATTATATTTCTGAGCTTAGTTTTTGCGCACTCGCTACCCAATCGCTCGTTCTTCTCTGCCTCTCCAATCTGATCTCTGTCGAGATCGTAACAATACACGCCAAAACCAGGCGAATGTCTAGCTTACTCGTAATGTCATTTTTTTTCTCGCTGACCCGGTGCTAAAACGTCGTCGTTTAATAGTTCTGAGCTTAGTTTTTGCGCCCTCGCTACCCAATCGCTCGTTCTTCTCTGCCTCTCCAATCTGATCTCTGTCGAGCTCGTAACCATACACGCCAAAGC
The DNA here is from genome assembly GCA_948330725.1 of Sherardia arvensis. Lineage (NCBI taxonomy): Eukaryota > Viridiplantae > Streptophyta > Magnoliopsida > Gentianales > Rubiaceae > Sherardia > Sherardia arvensis. The sequence continues at coordinate 19,920,436 of OX415237.1, read as the reverse complement.
CAGGCGAATGTCTAGCTTACTCGTAACGTCAATTTTTTTTCTCGCTCACCCAGAGCTAAAACGACGTCGTTTAACGTTAGCGAGATTAGTAGCGAATTCGTTACTACACACATAAGCGATTTTCTTACGATATCGTTAACTCTCTCGAACCAACAACTTTTATTATATTTTTATAATATCATTTTCACAATTTTTATATTTTTACAATTTTTATGAAAAACAATTGTTCGGTTGCGACCTCGCTACGGTGTTACTAGCGAGTAGCTAATGGCTGTCGTAACCTAGCTCGTTTTGTTTAACTTGGCTTGTAACGAGTTCGCTACCTATGACCGAACGATTCGCCTCTATTTGTCGTAACCAGTCTCGTCAGCAGATAAATATATGACAAACTAGGTTGACTTACGAGATCGTAACTACTATCAGCGATCCGCACGGTGGAAGCCGTAACCAGTCTCGTACACATTCATAACAGTCTAGGCTTTTCAATGTAGCGAACTCGTTAGTATTTCATCTGGCGATCCGTAAGCTGCTGTCGTAACATAACAATCAACCATTTGTTTGGGACTAGCGTTTGCTAGTTACGGTCTCGCAACGAGCCAATTCATATCATATAGACTTTCACGCTAGCGAGTTCGTAAGCGTTTCGCAAGGCGTATAAGCCTACATCCAAGGCGGAAACAAACGCCTTAAACCAAAAACATCTAAGGCGGAAGAGGAACCGCCTTAGATGATTTTTCTCATTCAAGTCACTACCAGAGAAGGCATTTGTTTTCTACCTTAACCAATGAAGGATGAACTGCCTTAGATGGCTTGATATTCTAGTAGTGCCCGTGCTCAATGCGTGCAGAACGCATGGTGGAACACAACAGAATCCATGGAGACGCTCACACCGGATGAGGCTCCCAACAGGTATAAAAGAAGGAGAGATTCCTCTCTCTTTCCTCAGATTCTCTGGTCCTGTTACTTGGATTTTCTCTCTCTAAAACACCCCAAATATTACTTTGGCGTCGGAGCGGGTGCCGGCCGAACACCACCAGCCTGAGCTCACGTTGCTCTTTGTGCAAGCACAGGAAAAAAATCATCACCTCGCTGGAAGTCCAATCCACACCGGAAATCCGGCACCATATCTATCTCGCTCACGCAGCTCGATTCACTGATTGAAATTCGATGGAGCAGACCCCAGTTGTAGAGGGGACCATCCTTGATGTCACGCCGCCGGCAAACCCACCCGTGCGGCACACCGACCAAGAGCCCGTGACTCCAGAGATGTTTCAGGTCATGATGGCTCCGTTCTTAGCATCCCAGGAGAAGGTGCTGTCAAAAATGAAGTCCTTGGAAGAGAAGAAGGAAGCCGACAGCTCAGCCAGAAGATCGTGCCGACAAAGCTGAATTTCGACGGCGAGGAGCAAGAAGTGGCGTCGCACCTCCCGGCGAAGAAGCAGACCCGGAAGAAAGGCAGCAACAACGACGCCGCCAGATCAGATGGGCGCGGATCCTGCCAGCACGGAGGAAAAGGATATGATCAAGATCTCAACGACTGGAAGTCGGGCTATGTTTACTCCAACGCCGGAGAAGTTACGTGGAGGACAGGAGGCGTGGGGATTATGAAGATCACCTTCTGGAGATCGAGAAAGGGTCACCATCGGTGAAGAAGATCCGGCTCGCCGTGGCCGATCCAAGGACCAAGATCCCCCAGAACCTGGGCACGTACAGCGGTGCTGTCGATCCTGGGGACCACATGCACACGTTCATCACCAACATGTCGACGTACGCCATCCCGCAGGCGATCTGGTGCAAGGCGTTTGCTACCACCCTCACTGGAGCAGCACGTCTGTGGTTCAAAGCTCTATCAGATGGCAGCATCGCCAGCTTCAAGATGTTGGAGGAGAAGTGCTTGCGCAAGTTCATGCAGAGGAAGCAGTTCACTAAGGAGTGCATCGACATCATGTCTATTCGTCAGAAGTGAGGAGAAATTTTGTTCAAGTATTGGGAACGGGCCTCGAGTCTGGACAACCAGGTGAAGAACCTCACCGAGAAGCTGATGATCGACTCTTTTGTGAAGGGGTTGATTCACAATTAGATGAAGCAGGAGTGCTACCTCCGCAAGGTGAAGACCCTGGACGAGTTGATGGAACGCATTGAAAGCTTTTCACGTGTTGACGAGATGAACCTGGAAGAGGATGATGGCGGTTATTTCGCACGTAGCAAGAACAAGAAGAACACGGGTTCCAACACGCAACCTCAAAGAAGGGTGGAGGTGAGAAGTTCAACAAGTTGAAGGACACCTCCTTCACCCCGCTGACACAGTCACCACGTGAGATTCTCAGCCTGGTAGCTGGCAAGAACCTGCTGGATTCTCCGAGCAGGATGAAGAAGCCAGCCAACATGAGGAACAAGGCGTACTACTATGAATACCATAACGACCATGGACACGACACCAACGATTGCTACCACTTACGTGCGGCAATTGAGAAATGTGTGAGATCCGGACAACTTGCCCACCTTGCCAAGGAGGCCAGAGCCCACAACAAGGCCACCTGGTCGACCGAAGCATCTGGACGGACAGATTTTCGAAGGGATACAAGAGGAAGAGCTCGGACTCCAGAACCCTCTCGTCCCACCTTCAAGGGGAAGGAGGTGGCACGAGTAGGGAGATATTCAGAGAATGAGGACGAGCATTATGAGAAGCGCCATCGTACAGACCGGGAAGACACCCCGGATGATAGCAGAAGAAAGTAAGCCATTACAATTATTTACACCATCATAGGTGGGAGTGCAGGTAGCAAGACAGAATCCTAGAGGAAGGCTCGGTGTAGGAAGGTACCAGAACCAACACCGAGAGAAAGGAAGTTGGCGGAGGATGAAGTCATCCTGGATCGTCATGCTGGAGGTGATGCAGTGGTAATCCAAATCCAGATTGCAGACAAGCTCATGCACAAGGTGTATGTGGATAGGGGCAGTTCAGCCGAGGTGATGTACTGGCACTGTTTCACGCAACTGGGCGAGGACATGAAGAAGAAGCTGAAACTTACTATCACCCCGCTCGTGGAATTCACGGACAGGGAGGTGTGGCCAGAAGGTACAATTTACATCCCCATAACTGTTGGTGAACACCCATATAGCAAAACCATCGAGGTGGAGTTCATTGTGGTGAAAGCCAGTAGTCCCTACAACATGATACTTGGGCGTCCTGCATTAGCGCTCATGAAGGGGATAGTGTCGACCCTGCACCTGTTACTCAAGTTTCCAACCAAGGCGGGCATCGCTACGATTAGAGGAGACCAGCATAAGGCAAGGGAGTGTCACCGCATTGCTTTCAGCAACAAGAAAAGGAATGTGGATGGCACCGGTGAAAAAGCAGGTGCAGGTTATCGCCGACGTGCTGTGGCCATGGTGACGACCGCAGCACTACACGAGGAAGAAGTCCCAGTAGGCGAGACTGCACCTGTCGAGCTGGGGCGCAAGGGAAACCAGGTCGTATGGGTTGGAGTATCTCTACCGGAAGACGTGAAAGAGAGATTAGCCGCAGTGCTAAGGGATTACGCAGATGTGTTCGCATGGGAGTTCAATGACATGACAGGGGTGTCGGAGGAGATTGGGTGCCACGCCCTCAAGATCTCACCAGACTACAAGCCTGTCGTCCAGAAGAAACGAGCACTCTGCCAGGACAGGAACGAGGCAGTCAACAAGGAAGTGGACGAGTTGATCAATTCGGGTATCCTGGTTGAGGTGAAGTACCCCACCTGGCTAGCAAACCCCGTCTTGGTTAAGAAACCAAACGGATCATAGAGGATGTGTATTGACTACACCAGGCTCAACAAAGCCTGTCCTAAAGATTGTTACCTGCTGCCAATGATTGATCAAAAGGTGGGTGCATTGGCGGGGTACAAGGTGAAGTGTTTCCTTGATGAGTATAAAGGTTATCACCAAATCCTTTATACTCGAATACCTGAATTGATCAACTCATCCACTTCCTTGTTGACTGCCTTGTTCTTGTCCTTGCAGAGTGCTCGCCTATTCTGGACGACAGGCTTGTAGTCTTGTGAGATCTTGAGGGCGTGGCACTCAATCTCCTCCGATACCCCTGTCATGTCGCTGGACTCCCATGCGAACACGTCCGCATAATCCCTTAGCACTGCGGCTAATCTCTCTTTCACATCTTCCGGTAGAGATACTCCAACCTGTACGACCTGGTTCCCCTTGCATCCCAGTTTGACAGGTGCAGTCTTGCCTACCGGGTCTTCTTCTTCGCGTAGTGCTGCGGTCGTCACCATGGCCACAACACGTCGACGATAACCTGGACCTGTTTCTTACATTCCTCTTCTTGTTGCTGAGAGCAATGCGGTGACACTCCCTTGCCTTCTTGTGGTCTCCTCTAATCGTAGCGATGCCCGCCTTGGTTGGAAACTTGAGTAACAGGTGCAGGGTCGACACTATCCCCTTCATGAGCGCTAATGTAGGACGCCCAAGTATCATGTTGTAGGGACTGCTGGCTTTCACCACAATGAACTCCACCTCGATGGTTTTGCTATATGGGTGTTCACCAAAAGTTATGGGGATGTAAATTGTACCTTCCGGCCACACCTCCCTGTCCGCAAAGTCCACAAGAGTGGTGACAGTCGGCTTCAGCTTCTTTCTCATGTCCTCGTCCAGTTGCGTGAAACAGTGCCAGTACATTACCTCGGCTGTGAATGAGCTTGTCTGCAATCTGGACTTGGATTACCACCGCATCACCTCCAGCAGGACGATCCGGGATTGGGTCCTTTGAGCTGAACGTGATGACATCATCTTCCGACAACTTCCTCTCCTTCGGTGTTGGTTCTGGTACCTTCCTACACCGAGCCTTCCTCTGGGATTCCGTCTTGCCACCTGCACTTCCACCTATGATGGTGTAAATGTTGGTAATGGCTGAATTCCTTCTACTGTCGTCTGGGGTGTCTTCCCGGTCTGCACGATGTCGCTTCTCGTAGTGCTCATCATTGTCCTCCGAATACCTCCCTACTCGTGCCACCTCCTTCCCCTTGAAGCTGGGACGAGAGGGTTCTGGAGTCCGAGCCCTTCCTCTGGTATCCCTTTGAAAATCCGTCCGTCCAGATGCTTCGGTCGACCAGGTGACCTTGTTGTGGGCTCTGGCCTCCTTGGCAAGGTGGACGAGTTGACCGGATCTCACACACTTCTCAATTGCAGCACGCAAGTGGTAGTAATCATTGGTGTCATGTCCATGGTCGTTGTGATACTCAGAGTAGTATGCCTTGTTCATCATGTTGGCTGGCTTCTTCATCCTGCTTAGAGCATCCAACAGGTTCTTGCCAGCTACCAGACTAAGGATTTCACATGATGATTGTGTCAATGGGGTGAAGGGGGTGTCCTTCAACTTGTTAAACTTCTCGCCTCCACCCTTCTTTGACGGTTGCACGTTGGAACAGGTGTTCTTCTTGTTCTTGCTACGTGCAACATAACCGCCATCATCCCTTTCCAGGTTCATCTCGTCCACACGTGAGAAGCTTTCGATACGCTCCATCAACTCCTCCAGGGTCTTCACCTTGCGGAGATAGCACTCCTGCTTCATCTCCTTGTGAATCAACCCCTTAATGAAAGAATCGATCATCAACTTCTTGGTGAGGTTCTTCACCTTGTTGGCCAGGCTCGAGGCTCGCTCCCAGTACTCGAACAGACTTTCTCCTCTCTTCTGGGGAATCGACATGATGTCGGTGCACTCCTTAGTGAACTGCTTCCTCTGCATGAACCTGCACAAGAACTTCTCCTCCAACATCTTGAAGCTGGCGATGCTGCCGTCTGGTAGAGCCTTGAACCACAGACGTGTTGCTCCAGTTAGGGTGGTAGAAAATGCCTTGCACCAGATCGCCTGCGGGATGACGTACATCGACATGTTGGTGATAAAAGTGTGCATGTGGTCCTCAGGATCGACAGCACCGCTGTACGTGCCTAGATTTTGGGGATCATGGTTTTGGGATCGGCCACAGCTAGCCGGATCTTCTTCACCCATGGTGACCCTTTCTCGATCTCCTGAAGGTGATCTTAATACTCCCCACGCCTCCTGTCCTCCATGTGAGCCTCTCCGGCGTTGGAGTAGACATATCCCGACTTCTAGTCGTTGAGATCTGGATCATGGCCTTTCCATCCATGCTGGCAGCGTCGTTGTTACTGCCCTTCTTCTGGATCTGCTTCTTCGCCAGGAGGTGCGACGCCACTTCTTGCTCCTCACCATCGAAATTTAGCTTTGTCGGCGCGATCTTCTGGCCGAGCTGTCGGGCTTCCTCCTTCTCTTCCAAGGACTTCAGATTTGACAGCACCTGCTCCTGGGATGCTAAGAACGGAGCCATCATGACCTGAAACATCTCAGTAGTCATGGGCTCTTGATCGGTGTGCCGCACGGTGGATTTGGCGGCGGCGTGACATCGAGGATGGTCTCCTCGGCAACTGGGGTCTGCTCCATCAGTTTCCGATCAGTGAATCGAGCTGCGTGAGCGAGTTTGAACAGCGCTCCCCACAGACGGCGCCAATGATATGGTTCTGGATTTCTGGTGTTGATCACTACTACAATGGGGTTGGTGCAAGACACATATTTAAGGCGTTTGAGGCGTTCGCGTTTTTTTCCGCCTTGCTTGAACGTTGCGAACTCGCTAGTATCGTAGGTTAGGGAAAAAAAATGAAATTTAAGACGAATAGACGTTGTTGAAGGTGGAAATCAGTTCTGACGTAAAAATGTTCAAATTTAAGGCGGAAAGAAAGGATACGCCTTAAATAGAGAGGGTTGTTACGAACTCGTAATATTTGTGGTAAGTTAAACGTCTATATAGCGAAATCGTAGCTTAGCTCGTTAGTATGTACTTTGGCCGTTGCGATCTCGTAAGGTTGCCTAAACCCTAATTTAAGCAGGCGAGAATATGCAACGTATCGTAACTTGGTCGCTAGGATGTGGCGAGTGATGTTGCGGTTTCGCTACTGTATAGGTCGTATATGAGAGTTGAGAATGTACAGTGCATGTGAGGTTGATTGTGTTTTTAAGAGTTCGCTGGCTACTAAAAAGTAAATGATTTCGTCGTGTAACAAGCTGCTAGGGTTTAATTCTCAGCAGTAATACTAGCGATATCGCAACTAATTAAATTCATATTAAATTAAGTCTCAACAGTACTACTAGCGAGATCGCAACTAATTTTATTCATATTAACCTAGCGAGGTCGCTACTATGCCATTCATAAGTTTTGTTGTTCTATGTGATCATGTGCAGTAGCGAACACGTAATAAAGCTCGCCAACATTTGTCCCACATCGGCTGATTAGAAGGTGATTTTTCAGTTTATATAAGGTTACATTTTACAAGGGTCCGATAAGTCGCCGACCAGCGCAAACTGAACATGAAACACCAAGGCTGAGGCCCAATACTTACATAGGCTAAGGCCCAATACTTACACAGGCTAATGCCCAACACTTATACGCCCAATATAGACCCAAACCCAAAAACCGTTTTTTGATCGGTTCTTATCATGTAGAGAACTCGCATCAAGGAACTTTAATGTTGTGTTTTTTTATTGTATCAGTCTTTGTTGTTACGAATTCGCAAGGGTAGAGAAAGTACGCTGCGAGATCGCTACAGATTCTCTAGCTAGGCTCTGTTGACTGAATACGACATGTTGCAATATCGTTAGGACCTCGTAAACAGGCGCTAGTTAGTTGCGATTTCGCTTGGTGTTCTGTTACTAATAAATCATCATGAAACGTGACAGTGACGAGATCGCTATGACCACGCACTATACAAAAAGTAAATGATTTTGCTGATACAATATGGGCACTTAGGATGAAAAAATAAAATGTAAGGGACAAGATATCAAAATAAGAAAAGCTATTCAGTAAATAAATGTGCCAAAATGGCAAACACAAGTTCATTAGAATCGAAACAAACTTGTGATACAAAAATACATAATGAAGAACAAACAACTAATACTAGTAGATCGTTTGTTCACCGAGGACATGAAGCAGTTCCTGATCGCAAGTGCATGCATCACAGGTGATGTCCGCCGAATCAAGGGGTGCCCAGGGATCGTACCTCACCCTGTTATTGAGGCCAGCATGCGGATTGCAGCAGATCGGCCTATGGCTGACTGCTCCTTCTGAGAAGTACCTGAGGTAGTGTCTCCAACCCCAAGCGTATCTCAGACCTCTTTTGACGCGTTCCCAAGCTTCACGGAGGCCCTGCTTGTCGGTCTCTTCATGGTTGTGATCACATTCATGCCTCTTTGAATGTCACCTTCGCAGATTGCAAAAACAGCCAACACATAGGTCGACGGTGTGTGACCTATTGCAGAAGCTTCGGTGAGCCACTGTCGAGCCCACTCGGTTACTCTTCCGCTCACGTAGCGACGAAGAACCCAGTCGAACATAACACGAATCATTATTAGATTTATCATGTCATCTGGGAGGGCGATGAATAGAGACACATCCATGGGAAGTAGAAGGCAAAGAATATGAGAAGGGAGAAGGGAATATGAGAAGGAAGACTCTAATGAGGTTCTAAATGGAGAAGGGGTTGATATTTAAAGGGCCGAGGTGCTCCATTATTCAAAAATATGTCAGAGTTCCTAGACAAAAATTAGTCATTATGGTATTAATGGAAGGAAAATGTAAAGGCATTCTCACCTTTCCATGGACACCCCATGCAAACCCCCAAAAAAAATTAATTACTGATGGAATTTCAAAGATTTTTACTGATGTCACAGGTCAGACAAAGCCCAATACTTATACTATCACTACTACTACAGCCCAATATACTACCAAAAGCCCTTATCTCGTTGCGATATCGCTAGAGAATCGCCAACTACGCTCTGTTGACTGAATACGACATGTTGCGAGATCGTTAGGATCACGTAACATATAAGCGAGTATGTGACGAATTCGCTTGTCCTGATGCTACTAATAAACGTGACACTGACGATATCGCTAGGAACACGCACTATACCAACAGAAATGATTTTGCTGAAAAAGTAACTCTTACGATGAAGCTGGTGATTTAGCTAGCGATTTTGCTGAAAAAATAACTCTTACGATGAAAAAGTAAAATGTAAGGGACAAGGTATCAAAATGAGAAAAGCTATTCAATAATTAAATGTGCCAAAATGGCAGACAAAAACTTATTACAATCCTAACAAATTTTAGATAAAAAACAACAGAATAAACTATGAAAGAAACTACAACATTTCAACTCAAGAAGAACCGAGGACGTGAAGCACTTCCTGCTCGCAAGTGCATGCATCACATTCGATGTCCGCTGGATCAACCCTCGTGTAGCGACGGTACCTCAAGCCGCGATTGAGGTCAGCATGATACTGGCAGCATCTAGGCCTAGGCACTACTACATTGAGGAACCCGTAGTAGTGCGCATTGCCCCAGGCGTAAGCTAATTCGGCTATGACGCGTACCCGAACTTCCTGGAGGCCTTTCTTGTCGGTTCTCTTCATGGTGGTGATGACATTCATGCCTCTCTGAGCATCACCTTCGCAGATTTCAAATATAGCCAAGGCATAGGCCGACTCTTTGTGACCTATTGCAGAAGCCTCGGTGAGCCACTGTCGAGCACAATCGGTCGCTCTTCCACTCACGTACCGACGAGGAACGTGTTTGAATATAACACGAATCATTATGAGATGTATCATGTAATCTGGGAGGGCGCTGAAAAATGTCAAATCCATGGAATGAAGAAGGCAAAGAATAGGAGAAGGGAGAAGGGAATATGGGAATGAAGGCTCTGATGGGGCTCTAAAGGGAGAAGGGGCTGATATTTATAGGGGTGAGGTGCTACATTTTTCAAACAAATGTGAGAGTTCCGAGACTAAAATTAGTAGCTGCTGTATTAAAAGAAGGAAAATGTAAAGGCATTCACACCTTTTCATTGACCACATTCACACCCCCAAACAAATTAATTACTGATGGAATTTCAAAGGTTTTTACTGATTGGTTCCTAGACTGTAGCGATCTCGCTACTCTCCAAGCCTAACAATTGTTTGTGAGGTGTGTCAAACTTTGTTGTTACGATCTCGCTAGAGAATCTCAAGCTAGGCTCGGTTGACTGAATACGACTTGTTGCGAGGTCGCTACTATCAGTTACACAGGTAGCGAGTTCGCTAGTGAGGCGCCAATTTGGCTCTGTTGACTGAGTATGACACGTAGCGATCTCGCAAGTTACACGTAAATGGGAGCGAGGACCAAGCAAGATCGCTAGGAGCACGCACTATACCAAAAGTACTTGATTTTGCTGAACTGGAGTAAAAACAACTCTATAAAAAATTGAACGGTCTACATCTAAAAAGTGTAAAATTCATTGACCACATTCTTGTAACCAAAACGGCATTTTTGGTGACGCGTACATAATTGATCATAATCCAAAAACTAGTTAATATTCAAAAAAGTAAATGTTTAAACCAAACTAAACTACGAAATCACAGGCCGGCGACTAAAACATCATGCAAGTCATCAACACAGATCTTGTCGCTACCTTCGGCCTTCTCCCCCAAACTGCCTTCATCGTTTTGCTTGTCTTGCTCGTTCTGGTCTGCTGGTTGAGCTTCAGTCTCGATGCAGGTGTTCTCTTCTTTGCCTTGTCCCGGTTCAACATCCTCGTCGGGTTCTCCGATCAGCCTCTCCTTCCTAATCATCTCATACCTCGCCGGCGCATCTTCTGCATCAGAGTCGCTGTCATGATGATCACCATCATCACCATCATCACTTTCCGCATATGCATCCCTTACATGAGCAGCAACAAGCTTCCCATCGGATGACTCCTTCTTACAGCCTGTAGGCAAATCTTGGCTAGGACCCGCAGAGTCTTTTTCCTTGGGAAATGTGGTGCGGAAATCGGGTATCTCCTCCTCATCGCTCGTATCGCACTCCACTACCCCGCTGGATATCAGTTCGCCGAGCCGTTCGTTGTTAGCACATGCCCTTTTCTCGGCCATTTCAATCTCATTCAATAACTGGCCCATAGACACCACAAGCCTACCACGGGCATCAAAAACAGCATCTACACAAACACATCAAGGTTGATAAGAACAAAAACATGACAAATGAAACAACTTGAACCAACTACAGTTAATAACAAGCTAGAATCATACCTGATACTCCCAGCCTACCCCTTGCCCTTCTGGCTGCCTCTTCTGCTTCTTTCTTTCTCGCGTACTTCCCATCGGCCTTCAACTCTAACCTCTTATGCTTGAGCCACTCCTTGTCGTATTTTCCGAGCGGCATGGGACGGCCTCTTGGAAAAATACCCGCTTTCCTGATCAGAGATACAATTAAATTGCTAATACGGAAGCGCGACGTTCTTGTGTCTGGCCATCTTCATCATTTGAGTCAGAATTGTGAAGCCGGGGTTGATTGGAAGCTTCTCCATGATATAGTAGAAAACCATGAGACTGCAAACTATGGGCTCACATGCATGCCCTAGGGACGGGACCACATTACCGCAGATTAGCTCAAAAACTAATCTCTGCTCCTCGGTAAGCCTGTGGATAGGGTAATTCCTAACTGTACCCGGCCTATCAGAAGTAAATATTTTAAAGATGCAGTATAATACTCTATTCCTAACTGTACCCGGCCTATCAGAAGTAAATATTTTTAATTTTTTTTAGCAATTTCACATTCTAACATATATATATTTTATATAGATGCAGTATAATACTCTATTTGTTAAATATCCATCATGATATTAACTCAGGTAGAGTACATCTTTGTCCATAAGCAGTATGACATAACTCTATGTAAAACATCAATAATTCGGTTTAAATTTTTAAACGCACTATCATATTCTAAAATATGTACATTTTATATATAAACAGTATAATACTCAATTTGGAAAATATCGATCATCACATTATGTCAAGCAGAGTACATCTTAGTACATCAGCAGAGTACATAAACTAAGTATCTCTAATGAAATGCACGTGAACTGCGCATATATATAGTTCATGTGTGAAACTCTACTATGCTGTTGTCTCTAAAGGTAAGCGATGGATAGCGTTTTCAAGCGTACACATGATGTGTAGAGTTTCTAATTGTCTTATAATTAAAGACTAAGTTTCTTAAAACTCTTTCAAATTGTGTATTGCAGATTAAGTCAACAAATCCCTATCCCGTTATACATCAGCATACTACGGAACAAATGAAAATTATTCTTACAATAGAATGATTAGTGTCTTATTCCATACCATCATTTCGTTTAAATCGTTTAAATTGTGATTTAAAATTGTATGAGTGCATTTTTTTAAAAAAAATGATTATCTTCAGTAGGGTTCTGGCGAGCATGAGTAGCGAAATCGCAACAACCTAGTAACGTACTTTATGTCACCTTTTCAGTTACGATCTCTCTAGAAGGATAAAGTAGACCATAAAAGGCAATCAATGAGCACGTAACGATATCGCAAATAGCCACGTCAGGTGTTACGAGAGAGTTCCGATATCGCAACAAGGAAAGCTAGAATAAAGTAAACACGTTATAGAACAGAAAAACACAACACTTTTGGCATCTTATCCATCACTTCTTACGGGTTTCATCTCCAAAAGTTCAAACTTTTGCACATCTTCTCAAATCTCCTCACCTTTCTTCACATCAAATCTCCATATCCCATCCCATACATGTTCGAAACATCAATTGTGTCAAAACAAAGTGGAACTAGCCACTAATTGCATGCAAAAGATTGGTAAGTTTTGCAATGAATTCCCAACCACATTTTTCCCTATATTCTTTCAATTAATGTCAATATTCAGTTTTGCTTGTTCAATTTGGTAACATCTTTTGTTGTGGGTTGGAGAGGGACAAACAAGGTAGACCATCCCCAACAAAAATAATCAATTCTACCGACACAACTTTGTCATATACCAAAGGTACGGTTTTTTTCATTCTTATTTGCTAAAAATTTGATTTTCTTGTACATAGTGCCTCCATTTATCATGTTATTACTAAATATCATGTCAGAAGCATGTCCTGAACGAAAATCAAGATTTTCTTTTAATGTTGTCCATTGCTTGCTTAGCCCTAAATTTTAGGATTATGTTTTATAATGTTTTTACTACAAAGTACAACTTAGACTTATTAGTATTGTGTTAGTCATTAACTAATTTCAATATACAAAGGAAAGCTTAATGGAGAGCCCTTCAAGTTCCGTTAACTCCGACTCAAATGGGGTGGAAAATGTTGTTGGCGGTTCAAGTGAGGTTAGAAGACAACGAGAAGTGACTCGCGCATCGAAAGAAGCTCAACTCCTCACACATTGTCGCGAATTAGAGATTAGGATCAATAAAAAAATACTAACAAATGTCAAGTTTAATGACATTGGTGTTGCTATTTCACCCGACGATGATGCCGCGCGATGGTCGAGTTGGTGTGCTAAGACGGGTAGGATACGCACACCATTAGACACAAAGGATTGGAGGCTACTAATCATTGACATCAAAAAGGATATATGGAAGGAATGCAAGGTTAGTGTGGCACTTGTTATTTTTAATTTCACTTGAAAATTGTGAATGTGACTATTTTTATGATCACATTTGTAGCGCCCCTTTATTATCGAAGCAACATCCTATGATCAAGTGAAGAATAAGGCTCTTCAAATCGCATCAAAAGCTCATCGAGAACACAAATATACCCTTGCCAAGACTTTGCCCTTTTCTGGCACTATAAAACCCTTCCCGAAACAATCCTTATACTACATCAAATGTAAGCTACTTGATCTCATCTCTTCTATTGTATTGCAAGTTATGAATTTTCATGTACTTGTGCACTATTACACGTTCATATCCCATCTATTGTTTATTTAGGTACATGCAATGCCTTGCTCTAAACGCAAAGACTTTCATTTGGTTTTTGCACCCAATATGCTTGCAAGAAATGAATGAAAGTAATCAATCACGACTTGCTTATCTATCTAAGATCCTTAGTGACAAGACCAAGACAATTTACATAGGACCATATCTAGAGAGGTTAGTTTTCTTTGTTACAATTGGATATTTGCACTTCGTAAACATTCTAATCTTCGAGACGGGTTCTTACATTTTCATTTCTTAAAATATGTAAGGGCCATTGGAGTTTTGTAGCTATGATACCATCGTTGAAGCGAGTGTATTGGATGGACCCGCTACACTTTGGTCCATCTACAAAATTTGCAGATTTATTAAAGGTTGCTATGCATAGTGCACATGATGACACACTACTTCCCTTCAACCTTATACAGATTCAGGTGACATTACAAATCCAATGCTCATTTATTTCCACTATGATTTCATTTCAAATCATTTGTTATACTTCTTCGCTCTAAGCACCTAAAGCAATTGTTAAATTGGGAGTGCGGTTACTATATGATATTGTATGCCACCGAGTGCGTCGCTGGCCTTGTTGATGATAATTTTGAATTACACTGTGTAAGGATTCTTACAACCTACTTATTGTACCTATTATTATCTACATTGCATTTAATAGTATTAAAAATCATTTCATATTCTTAGATTATCGAGGAAAATCATGCACCATACACCAAGAAAGAGTTGGAGGATGGTAGAGATGCATTGGCTAGACACTTGGTCCTTATTAGATCTCGGTACATCTCTAGGCCTCACATTCCCAATAAAAGCTAGTTTCTTTTTATGTCAAATGGATGCATATACTTTTGAGTTCCATTACTTCCATTTGTTTATAAAGTGTGGCTTGATAGTGTTTCATGTTCATGTTTTGTGCTTAGATATCATGCATCTTGCAATTGACAGCTTAGACAATTAAAATGAAACCCAACTTTAGTGGAAATGGGTGGAAATGGCTCAAATCCTATAATTTTGTGACACTTACGAATTCGCTGCGATGTCGTTACTTCTCTCGCCAGTTACATTAAAATTTTGCGACCATCTTGTACTATCACTACATCACTCGCCAGAATTATATTTCTCAGCTTAGTTTTTGCGCCATCGCTACCCAATCGCTCGTTCTTCTCTGCCTCTCCAATCTGATCTCTTTCGAGCTCGTAACTATTCACGCCAACACCAGGCGAATATCTAGCTTAGTCGTAACGTCATCTGTTTTTCTCGCTCACCCAATGCTCAAACAACGTCGTGTAAATGAAGCGAGACTAGTAGCGAAGCCGTAACTATACACATAAGCGATTTTCTTACGACATCGTTACCTCTCTCGAAGCAACAATTTTAATTATATTTTTATAATTAAATTTTTACAAATTTTATATTTTTACAATTTTTCTGTTGCGATGTCGCTACGGTATTACTAGCGAGTAGCACGTCGCTGTCGTAACCTGGCTCGTGTTGTTTAACCCTAAATGTTTACTTTGCCTAGTAACGAGTTCGCTACGTTAGACCCAACGAATCGCCCCTGTTTCTCGTAACTAGTCTCGTCAGCAGACGAATATATGACAAGCTAGGCTACCTTACGGAGTGGTAACTACTGTTAGCGATCCGCAAGGTTAAAGTCGCAACTTATCTCGCACACATTCATAACAGTCTAGGCTTTCCAATGTTGCGATATCATTAGTATTTCATCTGGCGATCCGTAAGCTTCTGTCGTAACAAAACAATCAACCATTTGTTTGGTACTAGCGTTGGCTAGTTACGAACTCGCAAAGAGTCAATTCATATCATCCAGCCGTGCATGCTAGCGAGTTCGTAAGTACTGTCTAAGGCGGATAAGCCTTCATCTAAGGCGGAAACAAACGCCTTAAATCCAAAAACATCTAAGGCGGAAGAGGAACCGCCTTAGATGATTTTTCTCATTTAAGTCACAACCAGGGAAGGCATTTGTTTTCTGCCTTAACACATGAAGGATGAACTGCCTTAGATGGCTTGATATTCTAGTAGTGGATTGAACTTCCAGCAAGGTGATAACCTTATTCTCAAACCTGCACAACAAGCAACGTGAGCTCAGGCGGGCGGCGTTCGGCCGTCGCCCACTCCGACGCCCAAGTTAGTTTTGGGGTGTTTAGAGAGAGGAAATTTGAGTGACGGGTTGAGAGAATCTGAGGAAAGAGAGAGCAAGCTCTCCTTCCTTTATACCTGTTGGGAGCCTTTTCCGGTGTGGGCGTTTCCATTGATTCTGTTTTGTTCCTCCATGCGTATCTCACATGTCGAGCACCGGGTCTCACATGCATGTACTTTGTATGAGCTGTCAGACAAGTCGAGGGGTCTCATCCTGTGTGAGCTACTTGACCTTGTATGGGTTTTATGTCCCATACCCTATCATAATCCAATTAATGTGATTAGTTGGATAGTATAACTGAATGAATTGATGAAGATTGATTTAGTTTCAATGTGATTGAAATCTAATTAATGAGATTAATGAGACGATTTAAATTGGATGACATTACATATGTTATATCAGTTAATAAGATTAATTGTGACTCCTGAGTATAGTAATCAATAAAATTAATATAATTACTTGAATTGTACCAATTGTTGATACTACATGAATAATGTCATTATTTGAGTATTAATAAAATTAATGTGATTAATTGAATAGTATCAATTGGTTGTGCATATGTTTGACAAATAATGTGATTATTTGAAATTAATAAAAATAATATGATTAACTGAGTGGATTGAACTAATTGGTTATACATCTATTACATGCATAAATAATGAGATTATTTGATTAAAGTAAAGTTGATGTAATTAATTGATACCAATTGGTTACACACATGTTTCACAAATAATTTAATTATTTGACTTAATTGAAATTAATGTGATTAATTGAAAAGTGTCACAGATTGTTTCTATTATATTATTTGAATATAATATAAATAATAAGATTAATTGGTTTTACTTATTGGTTATGACATGTGTTATCTAATAATGTGATTATTATAAAGAGTATAAATGATTTTTATTGAATAAATAGAAGGGAGTAAAATGTTTATATATTTTATTTGTTCAATAATGGTATCATTTTTTATTATGTGGTAATATGATTGTTTCAAGATCCCTCACTTAATATTAAATCACGAATTGTTGCCTTCCATTATTGGTGGTATCAAATAAATTTGTTGTTGGTTTGACTTGTTGGGCATACCCAAGGTTACTCCACTAATATCATAATTTGTGCCATTTAAATTTGATTTTTGCAATAATGGGTTCGATTTAACAAAAACATTTGATTTGTTGGGCATACCCAAGGTCAAATGGTTTTGAGGCAAGTATCTAGGAATTATAAGGATTTTGTCATAATGGATGAAATGTTCATACTGAATAAAGATTTAAGAGTAATTTTTTAGTAATGTCCAATACAAATTCCGTCTAAGGAGGCTAGCGATTTTAAGCAGCACCGTTTGTGACCCCTCCAAAAGCCTATCCTGGGAATTTTGAGGAAATTCTAAAGTTCTTAAATCTGTTATATCGTGATTATGACAAAATAAATAAGATATGTGGATATCTAAAATGTTATAATTGGTAAAGTGTTACCTACCTAGTTGAGGTTATTGTGGTTTGTTGGGCATACCCAAGGTCATAATAGCTGAGATTTGGATCCTAGCCTACTATGAATTTATATGTAAATTCTCGAAATCAAAATTGAGGTATATTGACTTGGATAAAATAGTGGGAACAAAACTAAAATGGAGAGATGTCATTTATTTTTAGTTTTGTCTATGTGCTGGGTAATTTATTTTCTTACATTTGTTATTATAGAAATGTCTTCCAATTTGAAACTGCATAACGTACTTCTTGAGAATAACCTCACTGTTTCAAATTTAATTGAATGGATTCAAGCGCTTAAAATAGTTTTAAGGCTTGAGAATGTCGCTTACGTCCTTGATAACCATATCCCTGATGCTCCTTCTGATGAGGCTGATCAAGCAGTCAAAGATGCATTTTGGAAGCATGTTGATGATTCTGAGAATGTTTGTTCTCTTATGTTAGCCTCAATGAGCATTGAGTTGGAAAAACAACATGAGGACATGACTGCTTATGCAATGCTTATGCATCTTAGATCTTTTTATCTCAAAAAGGCTAGAAATGAGAGATTTGACATTTCTCATGAGCTTTTTCTATCAAAGATGGCTGAGGGGTCAGCTGTATCGTCTCATGTGTTGAAGATGATAAGCCTCATTGAGAGTTTGGAATCGTTGGGATTTGTATTGCCACATCAGTTAAGTGTTGACTTGATTTTGCAATCACTTCCTGATAGTTTCTCTAACTTTGTGGTGAACTTTAACATGGATGATGTTGATGTTACCACTCTGTCTCAATTTTTGAATATGTTGATTACAACAGAGGAGTATATTAAGCATGATAAGGGAAATGTGTTATTGGTTGAACCTCTTTCCAATAAATAGAGTAAGTTTAAGAAAGCTATGGACAAAAAGGCTAAGGGCAATTGTTTCCACTGTGGTAAAGATGGACATTGGAAAAGAAATTACAAGGAATATCTTAATATCGTGAAGGAGAAGAAACTTAGAGAAGTTTCTACTTCAGGTATATGTGGATTGAATAAATCTTATACTTTTAAAATGTGGGTATTTGATGCCCGTTCTCATATTTTTGAAATATGTAGGACCAATGAAAGAGTAAAAGATTGGGCGATGAAGAAATGGACCTACTATGGAGCAGTTGTTGCTACTTAGATTGTAGGAACATTAAGTATTTCTTCGCTAGATGGATTTTTAGAATTCATTATTTATTGTTTTTATAACATTTCTTTCGAAGAATGTTCTATCTTCCATTTCATGCTGAATTTGGATAATTTCACAATTAAGAATAATTGTTGTTCTTTGATTGTGTTATTTAACAATAAAATTTGAATTTAGGAATAGATCCTATTTCAATTAGTGCACACAAGATATTCAAAGATAATGGATTAGAAAATCTATCCTATAATAAAGTAGAATTATAAATTAGAATGTATGCAATTGCATAAAATGCATGTTTTTTTAAGTTATTGATTGGGAATCATTAACATTGCATATATTGTTTATTAACCTATACAACCTTCAAGTGGGAGGGTAAAGTAGTCTACTAAGTACTAAAGTCTAATGCATGTTGATGATACAGACTTATGTAAAAAATAGGATGTTTTTCTTTTTCCTTTACTTCAAAATGGTCATAAGTATTTATTGAAATACTTTTCTGAATTCTTTTGAATTTAGAAATTTAAAATTTGAAGTACGAGATTATCTGATTGAACTATATTTAATATTGTTTATTTATCCTTAGTTGTGTGATTTTTCTAACCATTTTATATATGTGTTAATGTTATGTCACTCATATTTTCAATCATGTGATTTTGAGGTTGTTCAGAGAACAAGATCTAGTTTGTTATGAAATATTTTAGAATAAATTGCTTATTTTAAAATATTTAGTGGGAGAAAGATAACTTACAGAAGTTGTTTAACCACAAACTAGTCGTCAAAAATATGTTTGAATGGTACTTATATGATAAGCTTTGCTTATATGATGATAAGTACATAGAACTTAGAGAAGTTCTAAAACCACTAACATAGAATCAAAATTAGATTTATGGAACTTATATGATAAGTAATTTAAGTATACAAGATTTACTTATATGATAAGTTGTGAGTATAGATGAGTCAAGTGGGAGTAACATGGTATTTTCTATTTAATTAATACATATGAGAAATGTTTTACCTACTCTTAAGTACGTTAAGGATGTAAATAGTAATTTCTCAATGAAATAGTAAACCCGGAGTGTTTCTAGTGTTTAAGGTTCATATCAATGTAATGATGTGCATAACGGTATTTGATGCTTCCGCTGATTAGTCATGCACATTTTACGATGAGACATATCGAGTGTTTTGTGTTATAAATAACACTAATACATTTTCGATGTTTCTCAAGTGTTGAGAAGCATGAAACACTAATTCATTTGATGATTCTCAAATGTTGAGAAAGAAGTGTGAAACACAAATTCATTCTATGGTTCTCAAGTGTTGAGACATGTGAATCACTAATTCATTCGATGATTCACAAGTGTTGAGAAGTATTGAAATACTTGAGAACTACAAGAGGGTAAATTAATAAAATACTAGTGACATGTATTGTTTGAGAGGTACGAGAAATGCGTTTTTGATTCATGAGATTACTTGAATCATAGAATTTGACATTTATGAGTTATCCTTTATGCACATATGATATGACAATTTTATCGTTTTTGATTATATGTACTTGGCTACTATTAAAATGATAAAGTCCTTATAATAATATGATTGTTATTCTTAAAATTCCCTATTCATAGTATTAACAATGATGAGTGCATTTTTATTACGGACATACTATCATGTATGGTGATACATGAGTGAGCTATTGGAGAATATCTCATTGGAATGACCATTTAAAGATTTTCATAAGGTTAAAACTTTTCTGTGCTAATGGAAATTCTTTGTATGACAGTAGTGTAAAGAAATCCTCTGACTTGAAATCATAAAGAGTATAATTTGTGTGGATAGTTATGCTTTGATCCTTCTCAACTTTTGTCATAACTGACTCTGCATATGGTTGGATTGGGTATAAGAAGAAGCATAGATTGATATTTTATGATTGATATAGGATTCACCACTCCAGTGGAAGAGTATATTCTAGAGATGGCCACTTGTTGGAATATCAACTCAAAATGTTTGCAAACGGTCTAATAAAGTTAGAAAAGTTCTAATTTTATTTAGAGGGAGTTGAATTCTGGAGCAAGAAAACATCAGTACTTTAAAGATTTGGCACAATACCTTACTCTTGCACTGATAAATGATATAGTGTGGTGAAAGGATATTATTACATGGAATCTGATTCATGGATAGGTGAAGTCGATCATTTGACTTATTTCTAAATACTTGGGTGGTCATGATGCCTGGCTAGAGGCCAATCTTGATCTATAAATATGATGATAAATTAAGTTGTTAATTTGATCAGTATTAGAAATACCATGACTAAATATTGTCTTTAGTCCAAGTGGGAGTTTGTTGGATTATGGACTAAATCAAATGTAATTTCTTATTACATATTTGTTGCTAAGTGTTTAGGAACCTGAAGGGTCACACACAATAGAACAAGTTATTGGGTATAATGGATTAATAATGTTAATAATTCATGAAGGTTAATAAGCAATTGAATAGGGACTTGTAACGTTTGACGTTACGAATTCATGGTGATGAATTCAGCATTAAGTCACTACTTCTCAATGCTTATAAATAGCCATAGTCAGGTTCATCTAAATATCAGTTGAAATAAAACAATATTAGAAATCAGTTCTATACAGTTGCTTTTAGATGAATGGAGCTGGCACGTTAAACTGACTTTTCCAATAGTCGAGTTCGTGTGGATACCGTCAGAGGTCAGACCATTTTGTGCGACTAAAGATCGACTTCAATCGGTATAGCACTTCTTCACGAATATAGAGGATTCGACAATCCGGTATGTCCTTTACGCATTACATATATCATGATCCTGGCAATATAGTATTAGAGAATACTTACACAACATACCAACGTGAAGTCGACAAAATCTTCAAGGAGCAGGTGGGGCGCAACTTGGAGGTCTACGTCGTTGACTTGGTCATCAAGAGCAAGGACTTCAACACGGTGACCGAAGATGTAAAGGAAACCTTGGAACGATTTCGAAGCATAGCTTAAAACTCAACCCTCTCAAGTGCCAGTTTGGGGTCCAAGAAGGCCGATTCTTGGGTCACATGGTTACAAACGAGGGGGTATGAGCCAATCAAGACAAGTTCAAGGTGGTGCTGGACATGAAACCACCAAGGACAGTGAAGGAAGTGCAAAGTCTGAACAGTAAGTTGGCGGCGCTGAACCGTTTTTTGTCGAAAGCAGCTGAACGCGAACTCCCATTCTTCAAGGTACTCAAGAACAGCGTCAACAAGAAGGGAGATGTCAGCTGGGGACCTGAACAAGATGAAAAGCGTTCAACGACTTGAAAAAAAAAGCACTTGCATTGTCTATCTTTGTTGACCTCTCCTCAACAGGGTGAAACCCTTTACCAGTACGTGTCTGCCGAAGTGGAGACTGTCAGTGCAGCCCTTGTACGGGAAGAAAACAAGGTACAAAAACTAATATATTATATAAGTAGAGTTTTGCAGGGAGCGGAAACAAGATACACAGGAGAAGAGAATCTGGCCTTGGCAGTGGTACAAGCAGCTCAGACACTACTTCCAGGCACATCCGGTGGTGGTATTGATGAACCATCCCATGAAGGCTATCCTCACCCGACTAGAAGCATCAGGCCGGTTGGCCAAATGGGCGGTGGAACTTGGCGAACACTCCATCGAATAAAGAAAGGCCGTCAAGGGCCATGTTTTCACTGATCCTAGCAGAGATGCCACCAGAGGTGAAGAAAGCGACACCCTCACCGGAGACCAGCACGACTGGAGAATAGAGAAAACATCCTCCAAGCGACTAGTGGAAGCTACACGTCGACGAAGCATCTGGAGTGGAAGGTGTCGGCGCGGGTTTGGCTCTGACCGACCAAGTGGAGTTGAAGTCACTTATGCCTTGCAATTTGAATTCCCAGCATCAAACAATGAAGCTGAATACGAGGCTTTGATAGCCGGAATGGAGATAGCAGGGAAGCTTGGAGCAAGGAAGCTGATGGCACATAGCGACTTGATGCTCATGGCAAAGCAGTATGAGGGGGCTTACATGGTAAAGGATCATGGCATGATGAAGTACAGGGACAAGGTGAGATCATTGCCGTCGGAATTCGAGGAATTCGACATCATCAATGTATCCAGGTCAAAGAACACCAGAGCCGACGCCTTGAGCAAGCTGGCGTCCTCAACACGGGCCCACTTGAATAAGACGGTGATGGTGGAAATGCTAAAAAACTGGTCAACAGATAACATGATGGTGGGAGTTGTCGATGCTGTAGATTGAGCAAGTTGAATGAAACCAATGATGGATTTCCTTACAAGTGGAACGGTCCATGAATGCACCAAGGAAGCCCAGAAGTTGAAACTCAACACTCCTAACTACGCGCTGAAAGAATGTACAGAAGGGGCTTCTTGGAACCGTGGTTGAAATGTCTGCCCCAGACGGAAGCAATGCAAGTGGTTCAAGAAGTAAATGCAGGATATTGTGGAAGCCATCAAGGTGGCAAAGCGCTCGCGCTGTGGATTGCAAGAGCAGGTTAATACTGGCCTCGCATGAAGGAAGACATTGACAAGGTGGTCAAGTACTACAAGAAGTGTCAAGCACATGCAAACGTACCAAGGCTGCAAAGCAAGAAACTGATGCCTATGCAATCCCCTTGGCCCTTTGCGATGTGGGGAATTGACATCGTTGGTCCTTTCCCAGCTGCAACAAGAAGGCGTTGTTTCCTAGTTGTAGCGGTTGATTACTTTACTGAGTGGGTTGAGGCTGAGGCCTTGGCAACCATAACGGGGCGAAGGATGACAAGTTTCGTGTGGAAAAACGTGGTCTGCCGCTTTGGAATCCTACAAGTGTTAGTAAGTGACAATGGCACTCAGTTTGAAGGAGAGTATTCAAGAACTGGTGCAATAATCTATGCATCAAGCAAAAATTCACGTCAGTGGCTCACTCTCAAGCCAATGGGCAAGTGGAAGTAACAAATCATACCATTGTACAAGGACTCAAGAAGAAGTTTGAACAACGCAAGGGAGCATGGACAGAAGAGTTGCACAGTATGTTATGGTCTTACAGGGTGACCCCCCGAACAAGCATAGGGGAGAGTCCTTACAGTTTATGCTTTGGAACTGAAGCCATCATACCACCTGAGATACTTTCCTCCCCCCCCTTCGAGTTGACGACCCGCTGCCGGCCGAAAAAAATGATGAAGGTTTGAGGCAAAACTTGGAATAGTTAGAATATGAGCGGGATAAAGCGTCACTCAAGGACGCAACTTACAAGTCCTGGATGGAGCAAAGGTACAACAACAAGTTGTATCCTCGCAGCTTGAAGGTCGGTGACCTGGCTTTGAGAAAGAATGAAGCATCCAGAGTGGAGGGTCAACTCAAGTTAGATGTCAATTGGGAAGGCCCCTACCGTGTTGTTGATGTTTTGGGAAAATGAGCGTACAAGCTGGAGTACATGGATGGAAAACCATTTACAAGGACTTGGCACATGAACAACCTCCGCAAGTACTACATGTAAGGCGCGACATGGACCTTGCTTCCCCATCCTACTTGTGATTTTTCCTTTGTTTTGTTTTTTTGATGCAGTAGAGGACCCCAACAGAGGTCAGGCAGATGATCTTGAGAGAAGCCTAATGAATGAAAGAAACCCACCAACAGAGGTCAGACAGCTCGCTAGAGCTTGCAAGATGATCTTGATGGTGGCCCTTGTAGTTCCGGAATTTACAAGATGAATGAAATGAGAAGTGTTTTTAAGTATATCATGCCACGACACGAACCAGTCATCTGGTAAATGTCTTTTTTCATGTTTAATTTACTATACACCGACACAAACCAGTAATCTGGTAGCTGTTTTTCTTCTTGTTTCTTTTTTAAAAATACAGCAAAGACAAAAAAATGTTGTTGGCAGGCTCAAAAAGAGAAAATAAATAGAGTTCAAAGAAAATGAACCCAGAAAGAATGCAAATAGTTTCAAAGAAGAAACTTGCATCCAAAAAATGACAATAAAAGGCCTATGATGTCTAAGTCTTAAAAAAACAAGTTGAAAATAAAATTCAACTTGCTACTGGTTGCGATTAGCCACATGATGGAGACGTCCATCATTATCACACACTCGCACCAGATAAAGCTGTTCAAGGGGTAGAAAAAAACATCAAAAAGAAAACAACAAAGACTAAACAAGTAAGAAACACTTGAAAAAGCTAAAGATTATCCCAAAAGATGATCAAATATTCGAAAGGAAATTTAAAATGGCACAAGCGCCATGAAAAGAGCACACAGTCTCAGAAGCATCCCTGATCAAACTGGTCTAAACCACTAGGCCACCATTTTCCGCAACACCATTAGCAGCAGCAGGATGAATCATCTAACCTGGTCTCCACACCATCATGTCCTCAATAACAAGATCAGGACTAAGCGCAGAGAAGTACTCCTGAAAAGGGACATGCACGCGGCCAAGTTAAGCCCTCATCTGAACATCATCCTCAACAGCAGTCATGAAATGGTCTGCCTCCGCCAAAGACTCACTCAGGAGATGCTCAGCAACTGGACTTTGATCCACCAGCATGCGAATCTGACTAAAGCTCCCGTCACGAAGCCAGTTTCTAACTTTCAGGTGCTCACGGATACACTCCTCACGCAACTCCAATTGACTGCGAAGAGATGCACTCACCCCACGTTCTAGCTCAATATCTCCATCAAAAGCAGTAACCTTACTCGTCAGATCCTGGTTAACCTCCATTGTCTGCTTCAGCTTCTCTGCTTCAGCTCCTTGCTCTTGGCTGAAAGCCTGGCCACCTCCTTAGCAAGAGCCAACTTGGACTTGAGCAAGATCTCTTTGTCAGAATGGAGTTGACCCAGAGCAAGATCCTTCTCTTCACCCAACTTGCCAAACTCTGCAATGTTGGCCTCAGCCTGATCAAACAACTCTTTGGCCTTGCCAAAATCCCCACCAAGTTGTCTCTCCCAAGATTGGAAAGCAGAAGCAACACACAAGCCCTATACAAGAAGAAGAGATGAGTATAATCCACGCAAACAAATAGCGAGAACAAATAAAAAACAAACAAAATTACCTCCACAGCTGAGGCAGCCAGCCTGTCTTCTAAGTTGCTCAATCCTGACAGGTTGGTGAGCGGGTCGTTGAGCCAGGTCTTCATATAGCGCCGTGGGATCGATTGCAACAAGAGGCGACATAGTTCAGCGGGGGAACAACTCTATGGCTCAAGAACAGGCAATGTGCCCTCAACAAGCACATGACCAGACTTCAAGGCAGCCTTAGTCTCCCCTGCAGGCGAAAGACGATCAACCATAGCGTCCAGTATCTCCTCCATCTTGAGGCGGGAACCCTTGAAATCATCAGCATCATTGCAAGGAGGAGACAACTGACGTTTCCACCCCTTGGAAGAAACATCTGTAGTCAAGTCAATCACCTCACTGCTGCTCGCAACCACAGAACCCCCTAATCCTCTCACTAAACCTTGGTTCAAACGAGGTGGCCGACGGCCAGATCATGCAACAGGGAAAGGATCCACCTGAGGAGCAGCAACTACAAACCATACGAAGTAGAAAAGAAATAAACAAAAACTCAACAAGCAACATGAAAAGGTAACAACAAGAGCAGCAAGCACTAGTGCACAAGCATACCTTTCTCGGCACCTTATATAAGGCGTTTTGGCCAAATTTTCTCCCACCCATTCTCTTAGATGTTAGCAATCTCGATCATCATCGAGAACACAGAGTCCTCAAGCCCTTGGTAATATGCTTCTCTTGGCGCTAATAAATGATAGACATTGGAAATGTCAAGTTTTGTTCTAAAGTAAACTAACACCACTAGTACAAAATACATAAATAAAAACAATTTACCTCCATTTGGTTCTGGCTCCGCCGGCACGTCCTTCTCCCCGTTCTCTTGCCAAGTCCCCCCAACCAACTCTCACTTCTTCTTCTAGTAGTACTCCTTCTTGTAGTACTCCTTCGTGTAGTACTCACACGGCTTCCCGGTGCCGGAGAACTTCAGCTTTGGATGCTTTATGCGGAGGAATTTAGTTCACTAGTGGACATGCATAGGATGCAAGCCGGTTGCATCACACCAAGCAAGGCGTTTTGGAAACGCCTTGTTTGGTTGTGCCTTAATAGTGACTTTTTCTCGGCGCTTACGAACTCGCCACCTGGTGCCGCCTGGTGTCAGTCATATCATCATGGTCGGTATCGCCAGCTTCATTTCGCCTGCATCTGCTGTATCGCTCATTTCAGTCGCTTATGAAATGGTTACGATACCGCCGCTTCACTCGCTTGCATTTTGGACAATTATTGAATGACGGGAATTTCAGAAAACCGGAATGGTTACGATATTGCCTAAAAAATAGCATGTTGGTGAAACAAGCAGGCGAACTCGGCTCATGTAACAGGTAAAATTCTGTGCGAGCTCACTTCCAGAAACGGTAGACAGACCAGGTAGATCTAGGCGAGATAATATACGATACCGCCACCAGTGAGCGAATGGGAGGCGAAACCGGTTTCAAACTCACCTCCTTACGTTACCAGGAGGCGAAATCTGAATTTAGATTCGCCTTTATAGGTGATGATGGTGGCGAAGTCTGAAATTGAAACGGTCGTGCCAACAGAGAGTCACAGGCGAATGGCGTGGCGGGATCGCTTGATAAGGCGAATTTAAAGGCGATACCGTTTTTGTGCACGGTTGTAGAATGTAGAGCATGAAAAATGTGGTGGAGAATACGATTGTTAATTCGCCTGTAAGCGAATTTGTGGTTACGATATCGCCCAGAAGTACTGTAACATTTGCTATTATTTGAAAAAAGTGCCCTGTTTCTTACGAAACATGAATATTTGCCAATTTCAATTCACCACCCTATACTAAAGAGGCACAACCTCATAATTCAAGTGCACACAACTGCATTACCAATGGCAATCCATAACAAAAACAAGCTAAATGCAATGGACCAACACCTTGTCACTTGGTAGGTAGTTGAAGGAGTTGTGGCCTTGCAATGGTATAAGCACGGTTGTGGACTAGGTGGCATTCCAACCGATCTCTTCCCTTGTTAAGTTCTTCCAAGGAGAAAGGCTTGGTATCATTCATGAAAAACCTATGCATGAAAGAAATGTGCATCAGGAAGTTGTGATTAAGAGAAACGGAATTAGATTGTAGAAGGTTACCTTTAGAAGATCCAACATGTTGTTTTGAACACCATCTACCACCATCAAACCAAACAACATCATGTAATAGGCGCATTCCCAGTTCGAGGATTGCTTTCTATACTACAATACATTCTATGGTTATAACAATGGTTTAGTTTTAAAAAACGCAATTGAAATTACATGTTAGCATAAGCATAACAAGTTACCCTAATGTTCAGAATGTGAAAGTCGAGAAGTGTTTTGTCGTTGACTTGATGAAATGTATTATCGAGGAGATCGGCGAATGTTTGGGATGGAGGGCGGTGGAGTGGGTCTATCCAATACACTTGCTTGAAAGCGGGTATCAATGCAACAAAGCTCCAATGATCACTACAAATCACATGAAAGAATCCAAATGGTCATATATGTTTGTGGAATATAAAATTTTAGGAAAACAAAAAGAATAGACAAAATTGCAAGGTTTACCCCTCGATATATGGTCCAATGAATATTTTCTTGGATTTGTCCGAGAGAGTAGAAGTCAAGTAATCCAGACTTTGCCTATTGCTCTTCATACTCGCTTGCATATGCATTGGATGCAAAAACCCAATGAAATGCTTCCCCCGATGATACATGTTATGCAAGAAGCTGAGAATGTAAGAGACAAGAATATCGAGCGATTAACCATAATGTTTGATAATGTGGTAATTTTTGGAAAAAATACAATACGCATTGCTTACATTTGGCTGAGGCAAAGAATGGTGGCGGGTAGTTCAGTGCAATTCCAGAAATATTCGAAATCACCCCATGGTACGATGATGTCGTTTGTCATTCCAAAGCAACCTTCATTTCCGAGAAAGGTATAACATGCATCCTTGTCGTCCGAGGATATCAAATCATACAATACTCAAACTAAGGGTGGGAGGGATTTGAGAAACACCACGAGGGTCGGGTCAAATGTTTGTCTAGCAATAGGAACGGTGTGGACCAGAATTTGAAGAATTTGTCGAGGTTGTGGTTTCCTATGGGGTATGGAGGTGGATTTTTCATCAAGCACCAACCATTTTGGCCATAGAACATGGAAACCTTTACCCTCCCCAACTCTTACCATCACTTTCTCCTTCACCCGAAGCATTTCGAGTTCTAGCAAAATTTGGGTAATGCGAACACTATAAAATCCTGTGGGGATATCACTACGATTTTGTTTGACCGTATTAGTGTCGCATTGCCATTGGCGACATGGAGTGGGTTTAAATTGGGACCATGCGACACATATAGCTTGCAAGGGGGTTCTATCATAAATAAAAGCACAAGAAAGATAATCATCTTAGTTTTCTAATAAAGACATTATACTAAATGTAGTTGTAAATTATAAAATTGATACTAACCTTTTCGACTTGTCGTGAGGGAGCCACATTCAACTTGATGAGAGATGAAGGCGGAGATTGGGGCACCTTTTGGACTTGTCGTGAGGGAGGCACATTCAACTTGATGGGAGATGAAGGCGGATATGGAGGCACTAGTTCCTCCTCCATTTCCACATCCTCACCCTCATCCTCCACAATTTGAGGCGAGGCTTGAGAAGCCTTAGAAGAGGGTGGAAGATGACCTTCCCCTAACCTTTCGATATGGGGATAGTTGGTGTGTTGTGCTATATCTATCACGACCTCCCTCAAGTCGTTTATTTGCTCCTTGGTCGCCGCCAACTCGCTCAAAGCTTGTTGAAGTTTTGATGGTTTAGTATCGCCGCAACTTCGCCTAATCCCAAAAACCTCAACTTGAGTCGCGTAACCCCCAACACCTAATGCTCTTCCCGGGTGTTCCTTATTTTTTCCAAGATCTAAAGCCGCACTCAAGACATCATTCTTCCCACAAGGGACAAATGTACCCTGTTCTTTTTGGCGCTCTAGAAGTTCCTATTATATAAAGGAAGACAAGTATAAATGTAAGTGACTACAATATGTATTGTGGTAAGTAAGAAATACTTACCACCCTCTTTGCACATTTTTCGGCCTCATCCGTTGTGAATTTACCATCCTCTTCCCTAATTCGACCCAACACGAAGAGTCGTTCTCTAGTGTAATCTTCGGCATCCTTTTCCATGATGACGTACCGAGCCTCCTCCTCATCCATCCCCCTAATATCAACTCCTTCACTTGTTCTTCCTTCTCCCTAAAACCCTCCTTCTCACCAATACCCAAATACCCCGACCTACCACCGGTGTAAGCACTACTACAATATCAAGCCATTTAAGGCAGTTCATCTTTCATGTGTTAAAGCAGAAAACAAATGCCTTCCCTGGTTGTGACTTAAATGAGAAAAATCATCTAAGGCGGTTCCTCTTCCGCATTAGATGTTTTTGTGTTTAAGGCGTTTGTTTCCGCCTTGGATGAAGGCTTATCCGCCTTGCTCAATACTTCCGAACTCGCTAGCATGCAAGTCTGGATGATATGATTTGACTCTTTGCGATATCGTAACTAGCAAACGCTAGTACCAAACAAATGGTTGATTGTTTTGTTACGACAGAAGCTTACGGATCGCCAGATGAAATACTATCGAGTTCGCTACATTGGAAAGCCTAGACTGTTATGAATGTGTACGAGACTGGTTACGATTTCTACTGTGCGGATCGCTAATACTAGTTACGATCTCGTAAGGCAGCCTAGCTTGTCATATATTTATCTTCTGACGAGACTGGTTACGACAAATAGAGGCGATTCGCTCGGTCATAAGTAGCGAACTCGTTACAAGCCAAATTAAACATTTCGGGTTAATCAAAATGAGCCAGGTTACGACAGCCACGTGCTACTCGCTAGTAAAACCGTAGGGAGCTCGCAACCGAAAAATTGTATATAATAAAAATTGTAAAAATATAAAAATTGTAAAAATGATATTATAAAAATATAATAAAAATTGTTGGTTCGAGAGAGATAACGATGTCGTAAGAAAATCGCTGATGTGTATAGTAACGAATTAGCTACAGATCTCACTAAAGTTAAACGACGTCGTTTTATCACTGGGTGAGCGAGAAAAAAAATGACGTTACGAGTAAGCTAGAGATTCACCTGGCTTTGGCGTGTATGGTTACGAACTCTACAGAGATCATATTGGAGAGATAGAGAAGAACGAGCGATTGGGTAGCGATGGCGCAAAAACTAAGCTCAGAAATATAATTCTGGCGAGAGGAGTAGCGATAGTACAAGATGATCGCAATTATATTAATGTAACGGGCGAGAGAAGTAACGATCTTGCAGGGAATTCGTAAGTGTCATAAAATTATAGGATTTGAGCCATTTCCACCCATTTCCACTAAAATTGGGTTTCATTTTAATTGTATAAGCTGTGAACTGCAAGATGCATGGTATCTAAGCACAAAACATGAAGATGAAACACTATCAAGCCACACTTTATAAACTAACGGAAGTAATGGAACTCAAAAGTATATGCATCAATTTGACATAAAAAGAAACTAGCTTTTATTGGGAATGTGAGGCCTAGAGATGTACCGAGATCTAATAAGGACCAAGTGTCTAGCCAATGCATCTCTACCATCCTCCAACTCCTTCTTAGTGTATGGTGCATGATTTTCCTCGATAATCTAAGAATATGAAATGTTTTTTAATACCAAACGCATCCTCCACATGCTTACCGAGGAGCAAAGATTAGTTTTTGAGCTAATCTGCGGTAATGTAGTCCCGTCCCTAAGGCATGCATGTGAGCCCACAGTTTGCAGCCTCATGGTGTTCCACTATATCATGGAGAAGCTTACAATCAACCCCGGCTTCACAATTCTGACTCAAATGATGAAGATGGCCAGACACAAGACCGCCGCGCTTCCGTATGGCAATTTGATTGTAGCTCTGATCAGGAAAGCGGGTATTTTTCCAAGAGGCTGTCCCATGCCGCTCGGCAAATACGACAAGGAGTGGCTCAAGCATAAGAGGTTAGAGTTGAAGGCCGATGTGAAGTACGCGAGAAAGAAAGAAGCTGAAGAGGCAGCCAGAAGGGCAAGGGGTAGGCTGGGAGTATCAGGTATGATTCTAGCTTGTTATTAACTGTAGTTGGTTCAAGTTGTTTCATTTGTTATTGGTTCTTATCAACCTTGATTTGTTTGTGTAGATGCTGTTTTTGATGCCCGTGGTAGGCTTGTGGTGTCTATGGGCTATTTATTGAATGAGATTGAAATGGTCGAGAAAAGGGCATGTGCTAACAACGAACGGCTCGCCGAACTGATATCCAGCGGGGTAGTGGAGTCCGATATGAGCGATGAGGAGGAGATACCTGATTTCCGCACCACATTTCCCAAGCAAAAAGACTCCACCGTTCCTAGCCAAGATTTTGCTACAGCCAGCGAGAAGGAGCCATCCGATGGGAAGGTTATTGGTGCTGATGTAAGGGATGGAGATGAAGATAGCGATGATGGTGATGGGGATCATCATCACTGCGACTCTGATGCAGAAGATGAGCCGGCAAGGTATGAGATGATTAGGAAAGAGAGGCTGATCGGAGAACCCGACGAGGATGTTGAACCGGGACAAGGCAAAGAAGAGAACACGTGCATCGAGACTCAAGCTCAACCAGCAGACAAGAACGAGCAAGACAAGCAAAACGATGAAGGCAGTTCGGTGGAGAAGGCCGAAGGTGGCGACAAGATGTGTGTAGCTGACTTGCATGATATTTTAGTCGCCGGCCTGTGATTTCGTAGTTTAGTTTGGTTTAAACATTTACTTTTTAGAATATTAACTAGTTTTTGGATTATGAACACTTATATACGCGTAATTAAAGATTCTATTTTGGTTACACTTATATACGCGTAATGAATTTTACACTTTTTAGATGTAAAATGTTCAATTTCTTATAGAGTTGTTGTTACTTACTTCATTTCAGCAAAATCAAGTACTTTTGGTATAGTGCGTGCTCCTAGCGATCTCGTAACTCACACGTTGCAGGATGATTCAGTAGTAACAGTGCTATTGATATCTCGCTACGTCCTCGCTCATGTTCACGTGTTACTTACGAGCTCGCTACTTGTCTTATTCAGTCAACAGAGCCTAGTTGGCGCCTCACTAGGGAACTCGCTACGTGTGTAATTGATACTTGTGATCTCGCAACATGTCGTATTCAGTCAACAGAGCCTAGCTTGAAATTCTCTAGCGATCTCGCAGCGGGCTTGCTTTACCTTGGCGAGATCGTAACAACAAAGCTTGACACACTTCACAAAGAATTCTTTGCCGTGGCAGGTAGCGAGATCGCTAAAGGCTAGGAACCCATCAGTAAAAACTTTTGAAATTCCATCAGTAATTATTTTTTGGGGGGTTTGAATGGGGTGATCATGAAAAGGTTAGCATGGCTTTACATTTTCCTTCTATTAATACAGCAATTACTAATTTTAGTCTAGGAACTCTAACATTTTTTTGACAAATGTAGCACCTCAGCCCTATAAATATCAGCCCCTTCTCCCTTTAGAGCCCCATCAGAGCCTTCATACCTACATTCCCTTCTCCCGTCTCCTATTCTTTGCCTTTTGCTTCCCATGGATTTGTCTCGTTTCAGCGCCCTCCCAGATGACATGATACATCTAATAATGATTCGTGTTATGTTCAAATGGGTTCTTCGTGAGTACGTGAGCGGAAGAGTGACCGAATTGGCTCGACAGTGACTCACCGAGACTTCTGCAATAGGTCACAAAGAGTCGACCTATGTCTTGGCTATATTTGCAATCTACGAAGGTGATATTCGGAGAGGCATGAATGTGATCACCACCATGAAGAGAACCGACAAGAAAGGCCTCTAGGAAACTCGGGTACGCGTCACAGCCGATTTGGCTTACGCCTGGGGTTGGGCGCACTACTACAGGTTCCTCAGAGATGGAGTAGTACGGCCTAGGCCTAGATGCTGCCAGGAACATGCTTCCCTCAATGGCAGCTTGAGGTACCATCGCTGGGTGAGGCTTGATCCAGCGGACATCTCCTGTGATGCATGCACCTGCGATTAGGAAGTTCTTCACGTCCTCGGTTCTTCTTGAGTTTAAATGTTGTAGTTTGTTTCTTATTTGATTCTGTTGTTTTTTATCTCAAATTTGTTAGGATTGTAATAAGTTTTTGTTTGCCATTTTGGCACATTTAATTATTGAAAAGCTTTTCTTGTTTTGATACCTTGTCCCTTACATTTTACTTTTTCATCGTAAGACTTATTTTTTCAGCAAAATCACTGGTTAAATCACTAGCTTCATCGTAAGAGTTACTTTTTCAGCAAAATCATTTACTTTTGGTATAGTGCGTGCTTCTAGCGATATTGCCAGTGTCACGTTTAATGATGATTCATTAGTAGCATCAGCCCAAGCGAAGTCGCTACAGACTCGCTTCTCTGTATGTGGTCCTAACGATTTCGCAACATACCGTATTCAGTCAACAGAGCCTAGTTGACGATTGTCTAGCGATCTCGCAACGGGATAAGAACCCATCAACAAAGGGTTATTAGGTCTATATTGGGCTGTAGTAGTAGTGATAGTATAAGTATTGGGCTTTCTCTAACCCGTGACATCAGTAAAAACCTTTGAAATTCCATCAGTAATTAAGTTTTTTGGGGGGTTTGCATGGGGTGATCATGAAAAGGTGAGAATGCCTTTACATTTTCCTTCTATTAATACCAAAATTACTAACTTTTGTCTAGGAACTCTGACATATTTTTGAATAATGGAGCACCTCAGCCCTATAAATACCAGCCCCTTCTTCCCTTTAGAGCCCCATTAGAGCCTTCATACCTACATTCCCTTCTCCCTTCTCTTATTCTTTGCCTTCTGCTTCCCATGGATTTGTCTCGTTTCAGCGCCCTGCCGGATGACATGATACATCTAATAATGATTCGTGTTATGTTCAACTGGCTTCTTCGTCGGTACGTGCGCGGAAGAGCGACCGAATGGGCTCGACAGTGGCTCACCGAGGCTTCTGCAATAGGTCACAAAGAGTCGACCTATGTCTTGGCTATATTTGCAATCTACGAAGGTGATATTCAGAGAGGCATGAATGTGATCACCACCATGAAGAGAACCGATAAGAAAGGCCTCCGGGAAGCTCGGGTACGCATCAGAAAAGGTTTGTCTTACGCTTGGGGTTGGACGCACTACTTCAGGTTCCTCAGAGATGGAGTAGTCGCGCCTAGGCCGATCTGCTGCGAGGAACATGCTGCCCTCAATCGGAGCGTGAGGTACGATCGCTGGGAGAGGCTTGATCCAGCGGACATCTCCTGTGATGCATGTACCTGCGATCAGGAAGTGCTTCACGTCATCTCACCTTATTTAGCCTAAATGTTGTTTTTTTTTTATTTGATTCTGTATTTTATATCCCAAATTTGTTAGGATTGTAATAAACTTGTGTTTGCCATTTTGGCACATTTAATTACTGAATCGTTTTTCTTGTTTGTATATCTTGTCCCTTACATTTTATTTTTTCATCGTAAGAGCCCATATCGTATCAGCAAAATCATTTACTTTTTGTATAGTGCGTGATCCTAGCGATTTCGTCACTGTCACGTTTAATGATAATTCATTAGTAGCATCAGACCAAGCGAAGTCGCTACATACTCGCTTCTCTTTACGTGGTCCTAACGATTTCGCAACAGGTCGTATTCAGTCAACAGAGCCTAGCTAGATATTCTGTAGCGATCTCGCAGTGGGCTTGCTTTACCCTTGCGAATTCGTAACAACAAAGATTGACACAATTAAAAAACTCAACATTGACGTGGCTTGTAGCGAGTTCGCTACATGATAAGAACCCATCAAAAAAGGGTTTTTGGGTTTGGGTCTATATTGGGCTTATAAGTCTTGGGCCTTAGCCTGTGTAAGTATTGGGCCTTAGCCTATGTAAGTATTGGGCCTCAGCCTTGGTGTTTCATGTTCAGTTTGCGCTGGTCGGCGACTTATCGAACCCTTGTAAAATGTAAGTGTATATAAACTGAAAAATCACCTTCAAAACAGCCGATGTGGGTCAAATGTTGGCGAGCTTTCTTACGAGTTCGCTACTACAGTTCATCACATAGAACCAACAAAACTTGTGAATGGCATAGTAGCGACCTCGCTAGGTTAATGTGAATAAAATTACTTGCGATCTCGCTAGTAGTACTGCTGAGAATTAATTTAATATGAATTAAATTAGTTGCGATATCGCTAGTATTACTGCTGAGAATTAAACCCTAGCAGCATGTTAAACGGCGTTGTTTACTTTTTTGCATGGAAACTTACGAGATCGCAACCAACTTAAATATAAGCTGGCTTGAAAGTTACGATATCGCAAGAGGCTAACCTATAAATATCAAATTTGGGGATCTTCTGATTTCAAACAAAGATCATACGTCTCAGAGCTTAGCAAAACAAACCAACCAAAATCTCACATATCCAACAGACAAGAGTAACGGCAAGGACAAAGAATTTGGCACCCAATCCGTTTGTGCAGGGGGCCCGACGTGATGATGCTCAGGCTTCGGGATCTCAGCCACGGGCGACGGCGGGGACAAGTTCAACCAAATACGATAAGCAAAAATTTGTTTAATTTCAGTAAACCCCTACAGTTTAATTTCAGTTTTATACAATTTATTTGCTATACTCATCCTTTTTTTGTTTCACTTACATGAACAGGTGTACCCTCAGAGGTATACTACAAGGGTGTAGAAGACACGGTTGACCTTTTCAGGGATAAGATGGCCAAAATCAATCACGCAAACTGGTTAACGGAGAAGGTGATACGTGGCATTGAAAGGGCTAGTGCGAGGAAAAAAGCGAAGGGGGATCCACCAGCACCATCACAGACACCACCTCCTACCAATCATGATTAGATTTGCATTCGTTCATGTTGGCTAGTAGTAGTACCCAAATCCAAACAATTTCGATTTCAATTTGTATTTGTCAATTTCTCAAACAACATTGCTAAGAATATTTCTATTTGAATGTCATCTATTTTATTATGTATATTTGATTATTTAAACTTCCATTATTTATTTAGTGTGGCTAAATTTTCAAAATATAACACCACTTTACAAAGGAGTTAAAATTAAATTTTTGGTATGTGGCTTTATACTAGCGAGCTCGCCAATATCAAGTTACCTGGCGAGCTACTACCGAGTTCGCTAGTAACAAGTTAAGCAAATATATACAAATTTATACACATCAAGCGAGATCATAACCTGACAGAAGCTCATCTGCGATTTTCAGCCTTTTGTTGCGATTTCGTAACTGGTTCGCCAATGTTACGAACTCGCTATGTAGCAAGTTAATATGCATTTCTTTTGAGCGTGTTTAGTTACGGTCTCGCCACTTCTACAGCAGTGTACAAATTTTTTAGAATTAGAAGATTTAGTGTACTAAAATTAATTAAATCAAAATTTAACTACACTTGTAATTACCAACCATGAAGTACGCATAATATTCAAAAACAATGGTTATCAAATAGCTACTTATGTTTTTTACTCTTTTTAGTCTTCTTCTTCTTTGGTTGCCTCCCCTTCCTCTTTGTAGTTTTCCCCGCAGGATTAATCCACATGCCTTCCTCATGATCCATTCTGCACACCGACGCACAAACAATGTCATCATCCTCTTCCAGAGTTTCGTACACCGAGGGTGGAATGGTGTCTGTGGAAACAGTGGAGTCATCGTCGAACAAGCCGTCACCATTGATTAATGTTTTCTTACCATCAACAACGATCTCCCATCGAGCATCAATTTGATCTTCCACATAAAATACCTGATGAGCTTGAGGCGCCATGATGAATGGATCTTCCCTAGACCCAATAATTCCTCTATTAACTAGAGTCATGCCTAAACCCTCTGAGCGCACCCCTTCACCTTCATCTACCCATTCACATTTAAACAATGTGATTCAGACATTAACAAAGTCCATTTCCCATATATCAGTAATGGTACCAAAAAAATCATTATCACCCTCTCCAGGTACTGACACGCCACTATTTTGGGTTGCAGATCTGTCATCACTCCACTTAGTACCAAACGTGTATCCATTGATGTCATACCCGCTAAACAACGTAACTGTGCCGAGGGGTCTCTTGGCCACCAATTTTACAACATCGGGGTGTTCACCGCCATTCTGCACATGTATTTTGAGCCAACTAGTAAAGTCTCTACAATGAGATTCTAGAATCCTAGGTTCCGACCAGCTCGGTTGTGTTGACCTAATCTCATTAAGGTGAACATCAACATAAGGACTCACTGCATGATGGTTGCGCAGAATGTACAGATGAGCTATAGATATCTCATTGGAAGAAGAGCTGAATTTAAACTTATGGCGTAGGCGGACACCATCCAACCTACCGTCGTGTCTGGAGACCGGCAGTCCTATAGTAGGTACATCCTGTAAATAGTTGGTACATAATTCTATTCCCTCTTCCGCGACATATCGTTGCACTATACTGGCGTCTGGTCGATAACGATTCTTAACAAAATGCTTGAAAATGCTCTTGTACCGCTCGAATAGATACATCCATCTCAAGTATACCGGTCCGCACAGCTTCACCTCCCGCACCAAATGAACTATCAAATGAATCATTATGTCAAAAAAGGAAGGGGGAAAATACATCTTTAGCCCGCAGAATACCTCAACTACCATATCCTGCAGTTCATCCAACTTACGCCGACTTACTTTCTTGCGACATATTTGTTTAAAAAAATAACAAAGCCTGGCAACCGCGTCTCCAACGTGAGAAGGCAAGCAACCTCTCAGAGCAATGGCATTCAAGTCCTGCATCAGATTGTGGCAATCGTGCGACTTCATTCCCACCAATTTTAGCTCTGCAATGGATACACAACTGCTAATGTTTGAACCATATTTAGAAGGCACCTTCACTTATTTCAAAGTCCTACAAAAACTCTCCTTCTCCTCAGATGACAAGGAATAACAAGCAGGTGGTAAGTATGTCGTACCTACTTCTTCTTGCACGGGAGCAAGTGACGTCCGTATTCCAAGATTGACTATATCCTTTCTAGTTTTCAATCCATCGTTACTCTTTCCCGGTGTATTCAAGAGCGTCCCAACCAATGCTTCACATACATTCTTTTCTATATGCATGACATCTAGACAGTGGCGCACATCCAAGTGCTCCCAATAACCGAGTTTGAAAAATATCGAACATTTCTTCCAAATCGTAGTTTGAGTGCTTTTCTTTTTTCCCTTTCCCAGCATGTTCTCCATGCCCGATACTTTTGCAAATCTTTCAGAACCTGA
Source organism: Sherardia arvensis (assembly GCA_948330725.1). Taxonomy (NCBI): domain Eukaryota; kingdom Viridiplantae; phylum Streptophyta; class Magnoliopsida; order Gentianales; family Rubiaceae; genus Sherardia; species Sherardia arvensis. The sequence continues at coordinate 19,881,470 of OX415237.1, read as the reverse complement.
TAATGGGACAGGGGCAACACCATGCTCTTCCTAACCGTTAAACCACTTCTTAGCACTCCTCCACGGATGACTACTAGGCAGGAATCGTCTATGACCGAGATACACAGGCTTACCACCGTGCTTTAATTGACAGTGGTTGGTATTGCTCTCACATACTGGACATGCAAAATGACCTTTCACAGAACACCCTCCAAGGTTACCCAGCGCGGGGAAATCATTGATGCTCCACATCAGCATGGCTTTAAGTTTGAATTTCGCGACCCCTCGACTTCCGTCAGGAATATGAATCCCATGCTTAAATAAGGATTCCAACTCCTCAAAAAGAGGCGCTAGATATACATCAATGTCATTACAAGGTTGCCTAGGCCCCGAGATCATAGTGTTCAAAAGCACATACTTTTGTTTCATCATCAACCATGAAGATAGATTATAAATAACAAGCATCACTGGCCATGAACAGTGGGTGCTGGACATGTTCCAGAAAGGGTTCATTCCGTCAGTAGATAGTCCTAAGCGCACGTGTCTAGGTTCGTCAGCAAATTCTGGGTACATAGCATCCATCTTCTTCCACTGATCACCATCAGAAGCGTGAGATATAATATCATCATCTTCCTCTCGAACCCTATCGGCATGCCATGTTAACAATTTTGCATCAACTGGATTGGCATACAAATGCGTCAATCTCGGTTTCAAGAGCATGTACCATATCACTGTTTCTCCACATACCTCGACCTTTCCCTCCTTCTTTTTCCATCCAGACTCACCGCATACCTTGCAATCATCCCTCAAATAATCAACACTCCCCCTATACAACATACAATCATTCGGGCATGCGTGAATCTTAGTAAACTCCATGCCCATAGGACACAATATTTTCCGCGCAGCATAAATCCTGTCAGAACATAAGTTGTCCTGAGTAAGAAACTCTTTAACCAACTCTAGCAATTCCGTCATTCCTTTATCAGAAATACCATGCCTTGCCTTTAGTTTCATTAATAACAATGTTGCTCCCAGTCTAGAATGGCTAGCCCCAACATATAAGCTTGTTTTTTTATCGTCATACATTGCCTCCAGCATACTTTTCTTACCAACGAACTCTATAACAACATCGTCACACATTTCTGAAACCTGTTCATTATACTACAGGATTTCCTCGGCGCTTCCCTCCTCCATCTCAACCTGGTCACTTCCATAATGGCCTTCCCCATGCCAAACCCATTCTGTGTAGAAATTTTCAAAACCTTTACAAATTAAATGTTCACGCACTACAGCAATATCTTCAAATATGGCGTTGTTTCTACACTTGTTGCATGGACATCTAACCCCTCCTATGCTATTCTGTCTACAATGTCGCAACCCAACATCTAAGAAATGTTCAACCATGTCTAAATACTCCTTCAATAATCGAGCATTCTCCTTCATTATTCTTTCGGGGTCCATATTTCACAAATCAGACAAACAGCTACACAATACTACTAACCCACTGACTTGAGATGATCAACACATAAACTACACACTGCATTAACAAAAATACAAAAATAAACCAAAATGCTAGCAAAAATTATGCATAAAATCAACCAAAATCAAGAGACTAGCCAGTACATTACGCAAGTTAAACCTTACCTACACCAACATGGGAACAATGAGACCTCCGAACAAACTTCAAGTGATCACCCTTCAATACCCACCTGTTTAGACCCTTTTAAAGTTTTTGTTTTTGGAGATAGAACGGCCAGTTCAGCTTAAATCTGTGACCCATAAAGAGTCTCTTGCGAACTCGCTACTACCTCGCTAACACCTTTTAGTAGGTAGCGAAGTCGTAACATTTCAATCACCCTCACATGCACTGTACATTTAACAATGTCAAATTTGACGTGCACAGAAGCGATACCGTAACATCAAACGCCACATCCTAGCATCCCATTTACGACATGTCCCATATTCTCGCCTGCTGAAATTAGGGTTTAGCAAAGCTTACGAAATCGCAACGCACAAAGTACATACTAACGAGCTAACCTACGAAATCGCTACAGACACGTTTATATTACTACAAAGGTTACGAGGTCATAACAACCCATTCAATTTAAGGCGGATACTTTTTTTCCGCCTTGATCAAGTATTTTTTAACGTCAAAACCCATTTCCGCCTTTAACTGCTTCTTTCCGTCTTGAATTTAATTTTTTTTGATAGCTTGAAGAGGTAGCGAACTCGCTACTTTCAATCAAGGCGTAAAAAAACGCGCCAGGCTTAAACGCCTTAAATATGTGTCTTGCATCTACCCCTTTGTAGTAGTGAAGGCATTGTTTGTGAATTCGCGGATATGACCTTTTTGTCCAATTTCCCCTATGCACAAGTAGTTAGCACAAGTAGTTAGGGTATCACATGGCGAACACAAAATATACTTGTATGAAGAAGACTAGGTTAATATTAATGAATTTAATATTTGTTAATCACCTTGGACTTATTCTCAAGGGATGCTTGCTTGAACTCCTCCCACGTATCGGTTGTGATATGGTTGTATCGGTCCCTTGGATCACTACCTAGCCACTTTCCCTTCTCATAAAAGTAGTCTTTTCTTAGACTATACTTGTGTTCGCGAAAAGCCTTTGAGACGATGTTGAACGCCTTCACCCTTACCACTTCCTTGTCTTGAGCTTCTATTTCAAAAGGTCGCTACAACAAGTCATAGAAGAAAATATTATATATACATGTTATCAAGACATTTAATATATACAAACTAGATAGATACTTCATTAAATGGTAAAGAAGAACTCACTTGGCATTCCACCCACACTTCCTCTTTCTTCTCTTGTGGTATATATCTCCAATTCTTGACCGTGATTTCTATAAATGTTCTTCCAACACGGCCACACCAACTTGACCATTTTGCACGCTCATCTTTTGGTCGGTTGCATACTCCCTTGGCATTGAATCCAACGTGCGTTAGTTCATCTCTCCTCATTCTTTTTTTTAGCACCCTACAATGGGAACGAAGTAGTTGTCCCTTCTTCTTGTTACTAACACGTCTTGCACTTGTTGACACCCCTTTCGACACATTTACCATGACTAATTCTTGCTTGCACATAGTAAAAACACACAATAGTTATTTGTGAGGGCCTAAGAAGTGATAAGCTTTACTCTACCATTTCCTTCATGTAATAAATGTCAACAAAAAAGGAAACTAAATGCCCATTCAACATAGACATGAAATTTTAGACACATAACTTACTTGTAGAAGAAGTTCTTAGCTTGTACTTGATGTCTACTTCACAAAGTTGCAAGCTTTGTTGGTTTTACCCAAATTTGAAGGGTGGTTGATATAGATTGGTGGGTTTTTAGGTTCCTAGGGTTAAGCTCATGGCACAAGAACAAGGTTTGAGCTTTAATAATGAGATTGTGCTTAGGATTGGAGGGATTTTCGGGTTTAGAATGGGTTTGGATTGAATGGAATTGTGCTTGAGGTTGAGGAGGGGATAAGGTGAGAGAGAATGGAGGGTAGATAGATAGGAATGGTGAAAATGAGGTTGAAATCTGGAAAATCCGGGTAAAATGATATATATAGCATGGTTTAGGTGGACAAACCCTGCCTGAATAGTACTTCTGGTCGGAAATTGTTTTACCTACTTACGAGTTCGCCTAAACCATCGCCTACAGGCGAATAAAACAAGCGATATCGCCTCCTCGTTCATGATTCCTTGTGTAATCAGTTCGTGTAAGTGCTCGGTTAATGAAATGTGTTACATTATTTGTATAGGAGAATTCTTTAGTCATAAATCTACAAGTACTAATTTTTCGCAGTTTCAAACCCGTTCATGAATATTATATGTATCAGCATCGGACTGCACATATGACATCGTATATTATGAAATGGTTAAGACAAGCTTCTGTGATTATGTGAATGTTTTTTCGAATTGATATCAAAAATATATATTAAAAATGCTAGTAACTGATCGGTATTGGATGAGTAAGTCATTGTTGGATTGTCATCTGCAGAAGAGCACTTTACAGGAACACAATATGACTCGAGTAAATGAGGTTATCTAAAGTACACATGGATTTATAAAAGATGTGTATACTAGTGCCGAGATGTATCGGTGAACTAATACTACAGTGTTGGCTTGTACAACTTTTGGAACTAGTAGTGTGTAATTGTTCACCGGCAATGACCCGCTTATAAATATGTGCTACGATTAGTTGTGTTGATTCTGTCGGAATCGTATCTAGAATCTCGGATCAGATCCATTTTAGTGTAAATTCAATGCTAAACATGTTACAATTATCAATAGAGTATAAAATGATTGATCAATCCATTTTAGAATGGATATGGTATATATAGGGTTTATGGGTGTGGGTATTCAGGTTTGGGTTTAGGGTTTAGGGTTTAGGTTTAGGGTTTAGGGCATCCAAGCGATTTTGCTATAAGATTCGCTTAGAGGCGTCATTGAAGGCGAGCTCGCCTCCTGGAAGTGTCATTATTCCCACATCGGTGGATTGAAAGCCAAATGATCAGTATATATGTGCTGGCAATATATAAGGGATCGATAAGTCACCGACTAACGCAAATTACCCATGAAATAACACTTGAAAGAAATATATATACATATACATACATGGTCCATGCCCGATCTGGCCCATATCCCTAGGGCCAAAGCCCAGCAAATTTTTTATCGACAAGCGTCACAGGAAGCGAGTTCGCCTCTTAACTCGACTGGATGGACAGAGAGCAACAGGCGTGCCTTAAAGCGATCTTACTACACATAGGCGAATATGGTTAAGATATCGTCTGAAAGTAATCTGGCTCTTATGATGAAATAAAAAAAGTGTGATGAATCATTTGGAAATTTAGATACGATATGGGCTCTTATGATGAAAAAATAAAAGCTACTACATGTATAAAAAATAAAAGATACGATATGGGCTCTTATAAGGGACAAGGGATGAAAACAAGAAAAGCTACTCAATAATTAAATATGCCAAAATGGCAAACACAAGTTCATTACAATCATAACAAAGTTGTGATACAAAAATACAGAATCAAGAACATACAAACTACTACATGTAGGCTCATGGAGAACCGAGGACGTGAATCAGTTCCTGATCGCAGGTGCATGCATCACAGGAGATGTCCGCTGGATCAACCCTTTCCCAGCGATCGTACCTCACGCTACGATTAAGGCCAGCAAGCATATTGCATTAGATCGGTCTAGGCATGACTGCTCCCTCTGTGATGAACCTGTAGTAGTGCGTCCAACCCCAAGCGTAAGCCAAACCGCCTTTGACGCGTTCCCGAACTCGCCGGAGGCCGTTCTTGTCGGTTCTCTTCATGGTGGTGATTACATTCATGCCTCTCTGAATATCACCTTCGCGGATTGCAATAATAGCCAAGACATAGGTCGAATCTTTGTGACCTATTGCAGAAGCCTCGGTGAGCCACCGAGAGCCCTTTCGGTCCCTCTTCCGCTCACATACTGACGAAGGACCAAGTTGAAGAAAACACGAATAAATATTTCAGTCAACATCTCTGATGGGGGGGCGTTGAAACGAGACAAATCCATGGGAAGAAAAAGGCAAAGAATAGGAGAAGGGAGAAGGGAATGTGGGAGTGAAGGCTCTGATGTGGCTCTAAAGGGAGAAGGGGCTGATATATATAGGGCTCAGGTGCTCCATTTGTCAAAAATATGTGAGAGTTCCTAGACAAAAATAATGAATTATGGTATTAATTGAAGGAAAAGGTAAAGGTGTTCTCACCTTTTCATGACTACCCCATGCAAACACCCAAAAAAGTTAATTACTGATGAAATTTCAAAGGTTTTTACTGATGTCTTAGTTAGACACGCCTTGGTAGCGAAACCGAAACCAAGTTCGCCTTTGGGCGTCAGGGAAAGCGAGTTCGCTTATTAACTCGACTGGATGGACAGAGAGCAACAAGCGTGCCCAAAAGAAAAATCGCTACCAATAGGCGAATATAGTTAAGATGTCGCCAGAAAGTAATATAGCTCTTATGACAGAAATATGATACAGGCGAGTTCGCCTCTTGACTCGATTTGATGGACAGACAGTAAGAGGCGTTTCTCTAAGAGAATTCGCCACTAGTAGGCGAATTTGTTTAAGATATCGCCAGAAAGTAATCTAGATCCATGATAGAAATATGCTACAAAACGACGTAGTTTTTGTTCAGGCGATTCCACAAGCGAGTTCGCTCCCACCAATTCTTCATGGCAAATTTAAGAAGCGATACCTCTTTTGGATTTTCCTAGGCTAAGGTTTCAAATTGTTGTTTAAATTCAAACATGACTAATCAGTCCCTCTTATTAAAAAACACAAACATGATTGTTGTACACAAAGTTGTCATAAATTCTTAGGTTGATTCCTCTTCCGCTTCGTTGGCTTCCCGGCATCGGTGATCCAAATGCCCTCCGTGTGATCATTCCGCACAAAATACCTTTTCAAACTCGCCTCGTCTTCAGTCAAGGTTTCGTTTGGCTCTAAACCTAGAAGGTCCCCGATATCTGTACCAAAGTTGTAATCCTCGTCGTTGCGGTTGTGAAGAAGCGCCATCTTACCATTCACCACAACCTCCCACCTATTATTATGTGGATCCTTCAAATAAAACACTTCGTGCACTTGTGACGCCATGATAAATGAATCACCTTCAGAGCCAAGAATATTGCGATTTACCAGGGTTGTGCCGTAATCCTCTGTCCGCACCCCGCCACTTTCCTTCACCCATTCACACTTGAACACTGGAATTCTGGCACTAATGAAGTCAAGTATGCATCACATCCATGAACGTTGCCCTCGCCCGGTACTACCACACTAATGTTCTGGTTAGTCGATTTCTCATCCGACCATTTCGTACCAAAAGTGTAACCGTTTATGTCGTACCCGCCAAACGAGGAAACAGTTCCTAGCGGCCTTTTGCATAACATCTTGACAATATCAGGATGGTCCCCTGCCAGAACATGAGCTTGCAGCCACCTAATGAAATCGGCACAATGCTTCTCTAGAATCCTAGAGTCACCGACAGGCCATGCATTTAAGGCTCTAATCTCCTCCATGTGTACGTCAACATAAGGGGTCACCGATGCGTGGTTCCTGAGGATATACAAATGGACTGCGTCTATGTCTCTCGTGGTAGGACTAAACAAACTATGATGCTTAAGATCGTGCCCTTCCAATCTCCCATCGTGCCTAGCATTTGGTATCCCCACTGTGGCAACATCTTTCATATAGTTAGTATAGAACTCAATAACCTCTTCTGCAACATACCTCTAAACAATACTAGCATCAGGCCTATATCTATTCTTCACAAAATGTTTAAATATCGCCATGTACCGCTATAATGGATACATCCATCTCAAGTAAACGGGGCCACATAATTTTACCTCCCTCACCAAATGGACTATCACGTGGATCATGATGTCGAAGAATGAAGGGGGGAAGTACATCTCCATCCGACACAGAAATTCCATCACCATTTCCTGCAACTCATCCAGCTTCCGCCTGCTCACTTTCTTATGACAAATGCACTTAAAAAAGTAACATAGCTTCGATATTGCCTTCCTCACGTGCCGAGGCAACGATCCTCGTAAAGCAATTACATTAAGCTCCGGCATAAGATTATGACAGTCGTGCGACTTCATTCCCGCTAACTTCAATTCTTTAGTATTCACACAGCTACGATTGTTCGAAGAGTAACCTGTTAGAACCTTAACAGACTTCAGAGCATTACAGTAACGCTTCTTCTCCTTGGTCGACATAGTGTAACAAGCTGGAGGTAAATAAGATTTACCTTCTTCGGCTAGAGACGATCGGATACCAAGCTGTACAAGATCTTTCCGCGCTTTTAATCCATCCTTTGTCTTTCCAGGGGTATTCATCAGCGTACCTACAAGTGCTTCACATACGTTCTTCTCAATATGCATCACATCGAGACAGTGACGTACGTCCAAATACTTCGAGTAATCTAGTTTGAAGAAGATCGAACACTTCTTCCAACTGCTATTCGACGCCTTCTTCTTCTTTCCCTTACCAAATTCATGATCCATCCTAGTAACCTTTTCTAGAACCTCATTTCCAGTTAAAGGGATCGGGGAGGGATCATGCTCTTCTCCCGTTGAACCAATTCTTCGCTCACCTCCAAGGATGTCCCGTCGGAAGATATCTTCTGTGCCCGAGATACACCGGCTTACCACAGTGTTTCAATTGACAATAACTAGTCTTGCTCTCACATATAGGACATGCAAAGTGACATTTCACTGAATAACCGCCCAAGTTACCTAATGCTGGAAAGTCATTTATACTCCACAACAACATTCCTTTCAGTTCAAACTTCTCATCACCTCGACTGCCATCAGGTATCCAGACACCGACATCGAATAACTTCTTCAAATCTTTGATCTAAGGCGCTAGGTACACGTCAATATCATTGCCCGGTTGTTTGAGACCAGATATCATCATGGACAATAACACATACGTATGGCAGATTCTATATCATAACCATAACTGGCCAAGAACTGTGGGTGCTAGACATGTTACCAAAGGGGTTCATGCCATCAATGGATAAGCCTAACCTAACATTCCTTGGCTCTGCAGCAAATTCAGGGTACCTCTCATCCATTTTCTTCCATTGATCTCCATCTGAGGCATGTGAAATAATATCATTGTCCTCCCTAACCCTATCTGCATGCCATGTTAGCAACTTTGCATCCTCAGGATTTGCAAACAACCTCTTCAGTCGAGGAATCAGTGGAAGGTAATAAACAACTTTAGCCGGCGTTTTGCATCTAGACGGTGTCACACTCTCGCCATCTACCTCTACGGTCCCCACCTTTGCCTTGTACCGAGGCTCATTGCATACTCGGCACGTATCCCTTTTCTTGTCATCTCCCATGTACAACATACAATCGTTAGGGCATGCATGAATCTTCTGCATCTCTATTCCCATAGGGCATAATATCTTCTTTGTAACATATACTCGATCAAGGCACAAATTGTCAGTGGGTAGCAACTCTTTCAACAACTCTAAGAATTCAGTCATCCCCTTGTCAGATATTCCATGTCGAGCCTTTAAATTCATCAACAACAATGTTGAACCAAGAACTGAATGTTTACAACCCTTGTACAATGGTGTCTCTTTATCATTAAACATCGCCGTTAACATGCTCGGCTTTCCTACCCAATCTATAGCCACGTCTTCCGCCATTTCATCAAGACAACCATCATAACACAATTCTTCCAAGTCAAGCCTAACATCAAATTCCGCATCGTTATGAATTGCACCCTCTCCATGCCAAACCAATTTTGTATATGTAGGATCAAAATCTCTACAAATCAAATATTCTCGCACTACCGCTACATCCTCATAGATCGCGTTGTTAAGACAATCTTTGCAATGACATATTAGCCCTTCCATTTTCTTTTCTACACAATCCCTCCAACTAAAATCAATAAATTCTTTGATCAACTCCATATAATCTTTTGAAAGACACTTATTCTCCAACATGATTTCAGTACGACCCATGCTTAACACGATACTATCAACAACCGTTTTGCTAGAATCACTCATAAAATCCCCAAACTTAGCACTCTAACAAACTCTACAAAACTGTACAAACAAGCACACACGCATGTCATAAACAAGTTTGCTCATTCCAAAAACAATCAATAACAATTCACATCCACATACCTTTGCAATGATGGGAAAAATCCCGGCATGAAAATGTGAGCTATCTTGGAGAAAAACCACAAGGAGAGTCCTCTTATCTTGTTCTTTTATTTTTCTTCCCGCAAAAAAACTGTTTTTATATGCCCAGTAAAAACATTCTTACGAATTTGCTACCCAATTCGCTTGTACAGACGAACCTCAATCAATTTCGTAACATGACCCGCATGTAGGCTTACTTAGAAGCGATATCACCAGCTATATTTCACCTGCAGGCGTTCATAACTGGCGAACTCGCTACTAGACAAGATGCCAACAACTACTGGCGAACAATTTTTCCAACCTCTACCGGGTCCTATAGGCGATTTCGCTTCTTTGGTCTCTTATTAGTGATTTTGGAGTCGATATCGCCTGCCCTTCAATATTTTAAGGCATTTTCAAAAATGCCTTATATGTACAATTCTCTTCGGACGCTGTATGACCGTTCTCAAGGACAGGAGTCCGAGCTCGAGTTGATGGAGGAGGAGATGTCCAAGAGGTCTAAGGAACCTTCAGATATGCTGAAACATCTCCAGAATGAGATGGCTCAGGCTAAGGACAAAATAAAAGCCTTAGAAGAGGAGAATCAAGCCTTGAAGAAGGCAAAAAGGCTTTCTGATGGTTCCTTCTTAGAATTGAAAAGGAACATGACTTTGGTGGAAGCTGAGAGAGACCGGTATGCTGATCCTGTTAGCCAGAGGCGGCTAGTTCGGTTGATAATAGACTTCTGCCTCAACTGTCCAGAGATGGAGGCACATCGCCAAGAGTATGGTGAATTCTACCATAAATCTGAGCTCTCGAAGATGTGGATTCCTCTGAAGAGGTTTCTCAGTGAAGAGCTTCAAGGATGTCTTGCCCCTGCCTACACTTGGCCTGAAGTACCAGAGAATTTGAAGGAATTTCGGGCGAAGTTTAGCAAGATTGAGGGGTTTGAGACCAGTCTACTGTCTAATCTGGAATCTTTGAAGAAGGCTTTAACTCTGGAGGAGTTTCAGAACAGACTGTCCGGTTTGTATCCTGAGCTGACGTTCCTGATGGAGAAGCAGCTACTGAAACTTCACTTGAGGACCCAAAGACATCTGATGGGTAGGGGAAGACTGTAATTCCTTAGAGCCTTGTCTTTTACTTCGAGATTTTTCTCTTTTCGCCAAATTTTGGCGCTTCATGCATTCTGAACATGTGCTTTGTCTTTGGAATTAATTGGTCTTTACCTTCCTTTATGTCCAGTGTTGCTCTGCCGCATGTGCTGATTTGCAGGTCAAGTATGGAGCTGTCTTTCAGAAGAACAAGAAACTGGAGGAAGATCTGGATGACTCCAAAGGCTGTTTCAGCATTGTGCGGGAAGAATGTGAGAGTCTTCGAGGGGGGCTCAAAGAGGCTTTGAAGCGAAGAGCTGAGCTGAATCAGGTGTTGAGTGATCTTTAGAAGCGATATAAAGATCTAGAAGATGCTCACAACAAGATCGTGTCCACCAATAAAGAGTATGATCAAGAATGGAGGAAAGTCGATAGTGACTTAATGAAGGTCAAGGGTGAAAGTCACGAGAAGGATCTTCTTATTTCTAGACTTCGAGATGAGACTATCACTGTGAATCACAAGAGTGCCTCCAAAATAGATGAGTTGAGAATATGCCAGGCCGAGCTTAACGCTTGCAGGTTCCAAATAAAGGAACTAGAGGCTCAAGGTGTGTTTTTCATGCCTTCAAGGTCTTCAAGGAGGGAAGTAGGTGGACCTTCTGGTGTCCCATATTCAGGACATTTGATAAGGCCTCATGCCCAAAGGGATGTATCTCGAGGGATCCCATCCGGAAGGGGCAGAGAGGTGTCACCTACTCCTAGAGCTCGTGGCTCGATTGACTCTCCTGCTCGACCTGTGGGAAATAGAATTGGGTCCCCTACGCCCTCTCAATTGATGAGGGTGGCAGAGGAAATTAATTGGGGTCGTGGCCTCCAGAGTGTTCGAGGTCGTGCCTCTACTTCTTATCGCGGTCGGGGCCGTACCCCTATATTTAAAGACCTTCACGAGGTGTAAGAAGTTTCGTAGTGTAATAAAACTTTTTGATTTTGCCTATATAAAGGTCATTATATCGTAATCCTTGAGAAGATTGACTCTTTAGGCTTATTAATAGCCTTAATAAATAGTGATGTGTACCTTAATAGGAGTATCACGTGGAGAGTCGAGTTCCAAACTTTGTGAGTTTGCATGACCCCTATCATGTTGGTCTTTGACCATATACTTTTTATAAGTATATTATTTTATTTTGGCCTACAATGATTGTAGTTCAGACACGTAGTCTAAACAGCTCATATTAGATAAGTATCAATCATGCACTTATAAGCGTATGGATCTTTAGGCAGCAGTCTTTACTTATGCTTTGTGAGGCATAGTTTCTCTTTGTATTTAGAGAGTATGGACTACTTCAAAATAAAATAAAAGATATATATATCGAAAAGAAATTGCATTCTTCGAACTTGAGAGTTCGGTAAAATTATAAAAGACAACCTCAAGTTTGGGAGCTCGGGTATAAAAATGTAAAAAGATGAAAAGAAAAAGAGCTTGGCCCGTAGGCCTTATTGAAGTAGTTTCTCCTTATATGGAGAAGGTCTACTTGGTTTTAGCTCCGAGGTACCTGCGTAGGAAGGGCGCCATCATGACAGGGTCCAAGTGCTCTCCTTCGCGTGTTTGCAAGAGGTAGAATCCACCGGATTGTGCTGCGGAGATTTTGTATGGTCCTTTGGTCCTCGGCTCCAGCGCTCCTCCTAGCTTGTTGGTGCACCACGGGCCATCTGGCATTACCAGTTCCCCCACTTGGAAGGTTTGGTGGCGGTGTTTATGCCATAGTGCAGTCATCTCGTTATAGGTCTCTTCTTCAAAATGGAACACCATGGGTTGTTCGAGATCAGGATCGGGTACCAGATCTCCTAGAATAGTGTTGACGGCCGAGATATTGCTCACTTTTCTGGCATCACGGATGGCCATGATCATACAAGAGCGCGCCACTCCTTGGTCTCCTTTAATTGAAGCTACTCCTTGTGGTGTTGGAAACTTTAGCATCAGGTGGTAGGGAGACCATACAGCTTTACCTTCGCACATCCAAGGTCTGCCAAGGATAATATTGAAGGGTGTGACCGTGTCTACTACCACAAATGTACAGTACAAGGTTAGGCTCTTGGCTCCTTCTGCTACTGTGACGGGGAGTGTGATTTCCCCGAGAGGTATTACTGGATTTCCTGTGAACCCCGAGATCGGACCCGTAGGTTTAAGGTCATCTTTAGTAAATCCTAACTTCTAGAAGCAGTCTTGGAACATTACTTCTACTCCACTCCCATCATCTATGAAGATTCTTTTTACTAGAGTATCTGGTACGGTTGCTGAGATGATGAGAGGATCCGAGTGAGGCATCTGATTTGGTACGGCGTCCGCATCCGAGAAGGTAATGGTTTCCTCGGGGCAGAGCCTCTTGTTGATTGGCTCACTGTGGGGTATAGCTCGCACACTATCTTTCAGCTTGGTCAAGGAAATTGCTTCTCCTGTGTAGCCATTGATGCCGTTGATGACTCGGTTGGCTCCGTTTGGCGGTGGTGGAGGAGGATCTTGAGAGTTGTTGCCTCCGCCGCCCTGGTTGTTATTGTTATTATTGCGGTAGCCATCCTTCTTCTTCTGCCAGAGCTTTCCCCTATACCTTCTTTGGGTCCCCTGGTTATCGCCAGCTATTGAAGGTGCGATTTGTTGCACAATTCCTTGACGAATTAGCTTCTCGATCTCATTCTTGAGCTGGTAGCACTCCTCCATGTCATGCCCCCGATCTCGGTGATATTGGCAGTATTTCGGGGACCTCTGGCGTTCGACTGATTCCTTCATGGCAGGCGGATCCTTCAAAAGGTGCCTGTGAATAGATAGAATTTCGGCCCGAGATCTCGCCAGAAGAGTGTATGTCTCGAAGGTAGGATTTGGAGCGTTATCAGTCTTCTCGACCTTCGGTATTTTCACCCTGGATTCTTTTATGTCCATCAGGAATTCTGGGGTCTTTTGCCCGTCACAGCATTTGATTTGCTAGAGTACTTTTCCATGACGGCCTGAAGGTGTTGAATGGTTGTTGGATTTTTGGTTGCTAATTTCATTCTTAGAATGTCATCATCCACGCTCATCCGATACATATTTATCAGGAGGCGTTCATCTCGATCATAGCATTCAGTAGCTAGATCCATGTATCTATGATAGTGTTCTATCACAGTTTCTCCTTCGAGGCGGGCCACATACCCCAGATCTCCGAGGGACTTGGTGAACTTCTTCTTCTGGAAGATAGCGTGGAGAAGAAACTCGGCGAAATCCCAGTAATCAAATAAACTTTCTGGTTTCGTCTGGGTAAACCATGTCCGTGCTTTCCCTCGGAGGTAACTGGGGACGATTTTGCATATTTCCAATTGATGGAAGTTCCTGGTTTCTAAGGTCTTAAAAAAGACCGAGAGAAATTCTCTAGGATCGCTAGTGCCGTCGTATGTGGGTAGGTGCTCTGGGACCTTCTTGTGGTTATCGAAGGGGAGATTCACAATATGTCGTGAGAAGGGCGAACGAGCAGCTTGTCCTTTGAGTCCGAGGATACGTGTGATTTCTTGGTCAACTTCATCTAGTAAGTAGGGCCGATCAGCGCTATTTTTCCATTCGCTTCGAGATCGCTCCCTCTTCTCGCGTCTGAGTTCTTCTTCTATTTTGAGGATACGCAACCTTCTCACCTCCTCCTTACTTAATCCTGTGCCTTCGCCCGGATAATTGGATACATTAGGAGGTGGTGGCAGACTGCTTCGAGCATTATAAGGCGGTTGATCCTTGGATAAGTTGTTGAGGAGTCTTCGCTCTTGAGTAGGATTAGTAAGTGGTGTAGTTTGGGCTCCTGAGACAGATACTATGTTGGGGGCTTCATGCATCTTTGCACTGAGTTGTTGACTTGAGTTTATCAAAGATGCGACGAAGTCAGGATATTGGGCATGCAAGTTCCTCAGTAGCATTCGGGCATCTTCAGGGATCGTTCTCGGAGGGTCGAGGTTGATATAAGTTGGCCCGAAACCTGGAGGGTTATGTCCTACAGTCCGGCTCAAGGTTTCCCTAAGACGTCTTTGTCTTTCCTCCTCCTGTTGTTTTTCCGCGATGATTTGTTGATCTCTTAGTGCTTGTTCTTCTCAGGTGAAGATCGAATCAGGTCCGTCATATCCAAGACCTTCTCTGGGTCGAGGCCATGTTGATTGTTGACGTGTTCGCTGTAGTTCATGTCAGTCTGGATTGAAATTTTTGGTCCCGAGTTCGGTGCTTCAGATCCAACAGGATTCGATCCAGAAGGTGGTACTCCTGACGCAACAGGATTTGATCTAGAAGGTGGCATTCCTGACGCAACAGGATTTGATCTAGAAGGTGGCACTCCTGACACAACAGGATTTGGATCGGAGAGGGGTGTTCCGGATACGACAGGATTCGCACCGAAGGAGTTTGGAACGTTGGAGTTTCCTGCCCCCACGGTAGAGCCTGACGGTGGTTCAGAGGTGGAGCATGTGCGAGATCCTCCGGGTCGACCGCGTCCTCATCCTCGTCCTGGAGGGGGTTGTTCTGCTCCTGGATTCTCCTCCGGATTTTGCCCTAGCACACGGGCGCTTCGTCTGGGTTGCTCGGCTTCAGACTTGTTATTGGAGAAGTTGCTTCTTCGGTTGCGTTAGACCAGATCGGAAACAAGGTTCGGCGACGTCGTCAATGAGTGTGAGATGTCCCACCGGGCGTGCCGAATTGATGTATGCCGGACACCAACACTTTGACGATGAACCAGGCTCTCGAACTGATCTGCAAGACAAAGGCCCCGGGTGTCCCGAGGATAGACACTCTGACTCTCAAGTCAGTATATTTTCTTAAGGCATAAAGTATAAAGTATGAGATTAGATGAGAGGTCTACCAAACCTCTTAGGGTATTTATATGGCTACAATCCGTAGATCACCAAGATATGTATTTATGGTATGAATACAACTCTTATGGGAATAGAGGTTGTATTACCATGTATAATAGAAGTGTATTTCGGACATGGTTGTGTTACCATGTTTAGGATAGCTGTATTACCATCTCTGAGAAGATGTATATTCCTTGTAGAACATTCATAATATACGCATTCCTTATCAGGATTAGGATTGATGGACCCGTGGACCCATCCTCCGCGTATCTCGAGCCCATGACCCTTCTCGAGCCCTGGTCCGAGTATGAACGAGGTCCGAATACGAACCTTGGACTTATCATGTGGTGCCAAGAAAGGTATGCTTGTGCACTAGTGGTTATGAAGTTCACATAGGGCAATTTATTCACAACCATGTTGTTTTCTACCACGCTCTTCTTCATGTGTTGGAAAATGGTATATCCAATGTTAAGCATGACTTCCTCCGCCACCATGTAGTACTCGATCAAAGTCGTGTAGTTTGGTTTGGCCAACCACCCACCTTTAGGCACAATATTTGTAGCAACCATCTCATACAATATCCTCCTCTCAGGGGTGAGCTTATATAGCTTGTACTCCTTCGGCGTTTCAAGTTCAACCTCATCTCGACCAAAGTGTGTCTTGCCATATTCCTTCAGCATCTCGTGGGAAACGAGCAACTCACTAGGTCATTCTCCCCTTGCGTATAGATCCACAGGTTGATCCTCGTCCTCGAACACAACACCGAGGCTAACATTGAACAGTTTTGGACTTAGTTCATACTCCATATAGTTCACCTTGGTCTTCCACATGTCACCAGACTGTCGGAAATTTGCGTTGAACTGCATAGTCTCCTCCAGATAGCCCGGCTCATTCACCTTCATCAACTTGTGAGCTTTTTGATATTCAAGAAGTTCCCAAACCTCTTTCAAACCTATGTCGTCCACTTGACTCTCATCCACCACCATCAACTCGTTCAAGACAGCCTTGGCATTTGAAAACTACAATACTTTAGATAAGCTTGTTCACTAAAAAACTTAGCCTTATCGTACTTGATAGGTTGGGTCGATTCGGTGGCGGCCTTTTTACCCTTACCCTTTGGAGGCATGTTTGAGATCGCAAGAAGTGCCTAAAAAACAGAACCCAACCTTAATCTATGATTGAACCCATAAACAAAAACATTCAACATCACACCTAGATTGAAAGCTAAGCTTTTTCACAATGAATGGCAAAAATAAACGAAAAAAATCAAAATTATGATGAAAAGGAGTTAAAGATGAGTAGAACTTACAAATTGGGGGAGATTGGGCCGTGAGAGCGTTGATTTGCCGGTGGAATTGACGGGTGTGCGGTGGCGGATCAGAGTCTGGGGAAGTTTTTGATGAATGTGAGGGTTACAAATTTGGGGATCTGATTTTGAACGCGTCTGGTTTCAGTTGACTATTTATAGGCCTGCTGTTTACGAGTTCTCCAACTCCATCGCTTATAGGCGATTTGTCAGGCGAGTTCGCTTGTATATAAAAGAAATGTTGGCTTTTAGGCCTAGGAACTATGATATGGGACATGTATGTATAGTGTACAGAGTATGTATAGTGCATTCAAATGGTGTTTCATGGGCAATTTGCGCGGGTCGGCGACTTATCGAACCCTTCTATTTTTCCAGCATATATATACTGATCAATTGGCTTTCAATCCACCGATGTGGGATTCTTGAGAACACGAGGAAACAACATCGCTAAAGCTTACGTGCACAGGCGAAATGGTGAGCGAACTCGCTCCCATTAGTTTTTATTACGAGAATGCTAAACCCTACTTGATACTTAGAAGCGATATCGCCTAATAATATCAAGGTACTGATAATCCTAATAATTATGCTAAACCCTACTTGTATGAAACGGCATCGTTATATTGTGTTCTATACTTGTGCATTTTAAAAAATAATCAACCTGGCGGACGAAACCGTAAGCTTATTCGCCTACTTGTTACGAGTTCGCCTCTTCAGTCGCCTGGTAGACTCTGTCGTCTGTGGCAAGCCAGGAAGAGAGTTCGCTTTAAGATAAGTTTATAGACGTTTATATTTACGAGTTCGCCTCGTCAATTCGCCTCTCATTTTTTCAGGTAGCGAAATCGTCTTCTGTCTCGCCTACTCTTTGAATACATTTTGTTTACATATAAATCTAGGTGCTTTTGTGTATGGTTAACATTGAAGAAATACATGAAATGTAATTTTATTATTAAAATACCATACTAAATCAATTCAATACCAAAAACAACCATTCATGAACCATTGTTTAGTACTGAAAGAAAAGAAAGCTAGACTACACAATAAGATGAAGTGAAGCGATCATTCTTCGTCATCATCATCTTCATCATTTTCGGTTTTATTCTTCTCTCTATCAACTTCTTCATCAGCCTTCTCTCCATCTTCTTCAGATGACTCCGCGGCTGAAGATGATCGCTTGTTTTCGTCTCGGGGAACCAATTCAAACGCATCGTCGTCTCCTTTGAAAATGTGTCCATACCTCTGTGGATCTTCATCCATGTTATCATTCCCAAGTTGCTCTTCATCGGGGTCAGTAGCTTCTCATCCCTCGCCATCAGTGGGGATTTCATCTTCTGCCTCATTTTCAAGTCTCGTTTCATCTTCAGGATTGTAATCATCAATGTCGGACATGGGAGGCAATCGTTGAAACGAGAAATCTGGCTTTTCTTCATTGTCGCTCAAATCCCGTATTCAAATTCAGCATTCTACCAAATGCCAGTACGTCCTCCCTCTCTTTTGCTTGCTCCAGCTTCACCTCTTATAGCTTACTTGCAAGCTGTCCAACATATAGGACAAACCGTTCACGCCAAACGAGATCGCGAGCTGCAAACGGGAACAACACAATTAGTAAACAAAAATGTTGCATACATTTATCATTAAATGAAAATCTTATTGTATAGTAATTACTTACCACCACTCATTTCAGAATGGCTGCGAGAACTCAAAGCACCTATGGCCTTCTTCGTCACCACCCCATCCGCACTGATTTTCAACCCATTGTTGCATAGCCAAGTCTAGTCGTAGTATTTCACTGGCTAGGCCATGCTAAAAGGTCTCACACCCTTCTTCTTCATCATGGTGGTTATGAGCTACCCATAAGGGATCGTCTGATCATCATTGTCCTTCGCACACTTCAGCATGTGCTTGATGATGGTGTACCCGGGATTGATCTTCACCTTCCCCATTAGGTAGTAGAAAACCATCAAGTTGGCGATCGTTGGCTCACATTGATGACCACTCGAGGGCATGCCATTCAAGCACACAAGCTCGAACACCAACCGCTCCTCTTGAGTAAGGCTCGCAATATTATACTTCTTCGCCGTACCAGCCACCTTACTACGCGTCTTAAAGAACTTCCTACGCATGGCGACGGGGTTTAGGACGCTCTCATTCAACGAGGTTGGGAAACTTTGGGTGTGGTATATCTCATAAGGGCAATTTGGATCCAACGGCCTTATTTCATCAATAGACACATAAGGGCATCCTATAACCTCATTAATCAAGAAATTATCTACCTTAAATGTCACACCCCTAACCATCATAGTCGCCTCTTCGGCATCCTTCTCAAACTTAAGATTGGCATAAAATTGAAGACACTATTCCCTATGCACTGGCTCACTCAAAATCAACATCCCATCTAGATGAGTGGCTCTAAAATACTCAACTATGTTATCAAGACCCAAGCTACTTATTTTAAACGTTTCAATGACCTTAACATTTAAAATAGTACGTTTAGTATATTGCTGGTACCTCGTCTCCGCTTTCGGGCTGATAAAAAGTGACCGCTCCTCGTCCTCGTCAGTGGGACACGCGTTCGCAGCAGCACGGGACGGAGTGGCGGCGGTGGGCCGAGCCTGTGCAGAGGTGGTGGAGGATGGCCCGGGCTGTGACGAGGTGGCGCGTTGGGGCGGTGCCTGTGAGGATGTGGCGCGTTGGGGCGGTGGCTGGGTAGCATTTCTGGCCCGTGAACTGGCCGGACCTCCGGCGACTGCACCATCTCTTCTCTGCCGACGGAGTTGCTGTTGCAAGGTCTCCTCTTCTTCTTCCATTCAGTCGGGTCGGATCGTGTGGTGGAGGCCGTCCTCTGTCGCTTGGGAGCCGGTGGGGTGATGGTTTATTCGGCCTGTTTGCTCCGACCCATGCTGTGGTTGTTATTCGGCGTTTGGTTTCTGTGGGGAGTTAGGGTTTTGCGGGCGGAAGATTTGGGGATTCTGATCTCTCCTGCCCGCAAATATACGTAAGTATTTTTTTTTTCAACTAAATGCCTACAGGCGAACTCGTAACCCTTACACGCCTACAGGCGAACGAGGTTACGAGTTCGCTTAGATTAAACATGTATGCGTGCCTACTGGCGATTTCGCTTAAAAGTAAGCTCAACCCTAAACCCTGAACCCTAAACCCTAAACCCTCTGAACCCTAAAACCACACCCACAGACCCGCAACGATAAACCATGTGCCGAAATCGATTGTAACTTTCTTCGATTCATCTAAATTTATTCTGTTAACGCTAGTAACTGTAATTACACGGGCATATTCAACTCTTACTCGAGTCACCAAACGTGATAAGCGCACAAAACAAATATAGTCGTTGTGGATGTTTATTGGAACACAGATTCATACTACGTTCATACCAATTGAACAATTAGACAATACTGTACCTGATTCTGTACAAGCCAACTCTTGAATAGTATATTTTCTCCACATAATGGAAAGACCGATGCACATTTTATATACCTGTAATGTGATGTTCTGCAGATGACAACCCGACAATAACATGCTTATCCAATATTAGTGTTAGTTCCTCGACTCATCTCGGTACTAATATACAAATTTTGAAAACATCCATGTGTACTTTAAGATAACCGATGTTACACGATTCATAGTGTGTTCCTGTAATGTGTTGTTCTGCAGATGACAACCCGACAATAACATACTTTTCCAATACTGATCAGTAACTAGCATTTTTTATATGGATTTTTTTTATCAATTACAAAAAACAATCTCATAATACGTGAAACTTTCTTAACCATTTCAACAGATACAATGACATATGTGCCCTCCGAAGCTGATATATATATTAGGAAATTAACGTATTTGAAATATTCCAACACATTAGTACCTGTAGATTTATGACAAATTATTTCTAAAATACACATATTGTAACATGTTTAATTAAACATGTTATTTTTACAAACTCATTATATAGGGAAGCCTGAACAAAGAAGGAGTGATATCGCCATCAGTACTCGCCTGTGAGCGATAGTACAGGCGAACTCGCAAGTAAGTAAAACAGTAACCGGCCAAAACTACCATTCAGGCATGTTTTGTCCACCTAAACCATGCTATATATATATCATTTTACCCGGATTTTCCTACTCTCAACCTCATTTTCACCATTCCTATCCATCTACCCTCCATTCTCTCTCACCTTATCCCCTCCTCAACCTCAACCTCAAATCTATTCAATCCAAATCCATTCTCATACCATTCCAATCCGAGAATCACTTCAATCCTAAGCACAATCTCATTCTCATTGCTCAAACCATGTTCTCTCGCCATGAGCTTAACCCTAGGAACCTAAAAACCCACCAATCTAGATCAACCTTCCTTCAAATTTGGGTAAAACCAACAAAGCTTGCAACTTTGTGAAGTAAACATCAAGTACAAGCTAAGAGCTTCTTCTACAAGTAAGGTATGTGTCTTAAATTTCATGTCTATGTTGAATGGGATTTTGATTTCCTTTTTTGTTGACATTTATTACATGAAGGACATGGTAGAGTAAAGTTTATCACTTGTTAGGCCCTCACAAATAACTATTGTGTGTTTTTACTATGTGCAAGCAAGAATGATTTAGTAGTGAATCCACAAGCAAGAATTAGTTTGGCAAATGTTGTGTTAGTCCACTTCTACGATCTCATATGTTTACACAAACTAGGATTGGCTAACACTTTCTCTTACAAATCAAATAAAATATTCATTGGACCATATTATAGAGAGGTAAACCTTGCAATTTTCTCTATTATTTTAGCTTTTCTAGATTGTATGTTTCTCCAATGACTATGGAGAGCAATAGGCAAAGACTGGATTACGTGACTTCTACTCTCTCGGACAAATCCAAAAAAATATTCATTGGACCATATATCGAGGGGTAAACCTTGCAATTTTGTCTATTCTTTTTGCTTTCCTAAAATTTTATGTTTCTACAAACAAATATGACCATTTGGATTCTTTCATGTGATTTGTAGTGATCATTGGAGCTTTGTTGCAATAATATCCGATTTGAAGCAAGTATATTGGATAGACCCCCTCCACCGCCCTCCATCCCGGACATTCGCCGATCTCCTTGACAATGCATTTCATAAGGGTAACTTGTTATGCTTATGCTATCACTTAATTTCAATTCAATTTTTTTAGCCGACACCATTGCTATAACCATGTAGTATATATATTGTAGTCTAGGAAGCAATCCTCGGACTGGGAATGTGGCTATTACACGATGCTGTTTGGTTTGATGGTGGTAGATGGTGTTCAAAACAACATGCAAGATCTTCTAAAGGTAACGTAAAGGTAACCTTCAACAATCTAATTCCATTACTCTTCATGACAACTTCCTAATGCACATTTGTTTCATGCATATGTATTCGTGGATGAAACCACGCCTTTTTCCTTGGAAGAACTTAACAATGAAAGACACCGATTAGCACGCCACCTAGTCCACGACAGTGCTTTTACCATTGCAAGGCCACACTTCCGGAAGCTACCTACCACGTGACAAGGTGTTGGTCCATTGTATTTAGTTTTTTTAATTAAGAATTGACATTGGTAATGCACTTGTGTGCACTTGAAATATGAGGTTGTGACTCTTTTATATAGGGTGGTGAATGGAAATTGGTAGGTTTTTGTTGTATCGGAATACTGATTCATATTTCGAAAGAAACGGGTCGCATTTTTCAAATATTAGCCAATTTTGCAGTGCTTGTAGACGATATCGTAACAAAAGATTCACTTACAGGCGAATAAAGAAGCGTTTTCGCCACCACATTTTTCACGCTCCACAATTTACAACCGGACACAAAAACGGTGTCGCCTCCAAATTCGCCTACACAAGCAATTTCGCCACGACACTCGCTAGTTAGTCTCTGTTGGCACGATCGTTTCAGGAGGCGAATTCTCACACAGGGTTCGCCTATTTCATGGGGCGAGTTCACCTAATGTATTCGCCTAAACGCTGTATTTGAGGCGATGTCGTAACCATTACGGTTTTTTAAAATTCCCACCATTCAATAATTATCCAAAATTCAAGCGAATGAAGTGACGGTATCGTAACCACTTCATAAACGACTGAAATGAGCAATACCGCTTCTGCAGGCGAAATGATGCTGGCGATACCGTCCAGCATGATATGACGGACACCAGCCGGCACCTGCTGGCGAGTTCGTAAGAGGAATTCGCCTGGTTCACAGTGTTTTCAGAACCGCTGAGAAAAAATGCACTTTTAAGGCACATCTTAGCAAGGCGTTTTGGATCCGCCTTGCTTGGTATGATGCAACCCCCTTGTATCCTATGCATGTCCACTAGTGAAGAAAAGGTCATCTGAAATACTAACCCACAACTGAAGGCCCTTTCACATGCACACATCCCATGGGAGGATAGGACATTCCAGACCCTTGAAGGTTAAACTCGTAGGATAGCAGATGAAAAGGAGCAGGATTAGCATTCAGCAGATCAAAGGCAGCCCGAAGTGGGATCATCTCCCCATCATCTAGAGATTTATTGTGGCTGCGAACAGGGCCTGGAAGGAAGGTAGCCGGTTTATCCCCAAACACAAGAGACCTCTTAACGAAGATGAACTTTCTGGTCCATTCAACCCGGGTTGGCAGATCCGTCACCACCTTCAGCCCCTCCCAACTCTTCAAGAAATACCAGCTCGGCATCTCCTTGCATGGATGGAAAAATACCCTGAACAGCTTAGGAGTTGGGACCACGTGGTGAATCTGACACAGCACCTCGAAACCCACCAGGTTTCTAACAGAGTTAGGGGTCAACAAAGAGACGTCCAACTCATAAAACCCTAACACTGACTGGAAGAGGGGCGAGAGTGGGAAACGCAACCCACAGCTGTCGAACCACTCCAGGTAGACCACACAATCGCCCTCCGGGACTTGGTCGGTCGAAACATTGACGGCAGGCAAGGTAAAGAAGCCTGACAAGTCAACATCGACGGGATCTTCTTCAGCCGGCGCAGTGCCGTGGCCTGAGCGGAGGCAACCACCTCACAAAGACGCTGGAAAAGAGCCAACTCTTCCGCAGAGACGGAACTAAACAGAGTCTCAATAGCAGGCTTCATGGCTGAAAAGAAAAAAAGTGAAGAGAAAGAAAACAGAGAAGATGAAGGTAAAAAGAAAGGGATGAAAAAAGGAGATGACATAAATAGGCAAAATAAATCATGCCTTTTCAGAGTGAAAAGACGTGTCACATCAATGATGAATTGATGATAAAACACGTCAGTAAATGATGCATCCCCTCGGGAATAGGCGCATCTTTTCTCAAAATCCCGCCAAACAATATGATAACACAAGAAGATCAACCACTAAAGAAGTGGAAACGTCACCAAGGAAGAATACTTCAACACGATCAAGTACTTCTACATGTTGAAGCTAAGCTCAACATGTTAGACTCCAACACGATCAAGTACCTCTTCAGGCAAGAAACTAAGCTAGGCATGTTGAGGTCAAGTTCCCCTAGGCCACAAATGCCGATCTCACCTACTGATGCCTACAAACGACAAAGCAATAGTCCTGCACCATGAGAACCATGGACATGACTAGGGGGACTTGATAGGGTATGGGTTGTAAAGCCCATACGAGCCCAGATAGCCCATACAAGAAGAGGACTCCCAACCTGTTTTACAGCTCACACAAAGTACATACACGTGATATCACATGGCAAACATGTGAGGAACACAAGTAGGAGCACAACGGAATCTATGGAGCTGCACAAACGGGATGAGGCACCCATCAGGTATAAAAGGATGAGAGTTTCCTCTCTCTTTCCTTAGATTCTCTCGACCTGTCACTCAGATTTCACTCCCCAAATCACCCAAACTAACTTTTAAATGAGGCGTCGGAGCGGGCGTCGGCCAAACGCCACCCGCCTGAGCTCACTCTGCTCGTTGTGCAGGTACGAGAAGAAGCACATCACCTTGCTGGTCACCCAGACTACACCGGAAATCTCAGACCATATCAGTAGAGGACCTTCCTCTCTCTTTCCTCAGATTTGCTCCAGCTATCATTCTGATTCTCTCCCCAAAAACACGCTTTCTTACTTGGGCGTCGGAGCGGGTAAAGGCTAAACGCCGCCCGCCTGATCTCACTTTGCTACTTTTGCAGGTTCAAATTGGAGCACGTCATCTCGCCGGAAATCGAGATTGTATCAGATATCATTGGTTTTATCTATCACTTAAGTATGACATCATTAAAGGCTAGTTTTCAATGTTTCTTGTTCCTTACCAGCTGCAATAATGTTCTTTGTGGTATACTGTATTTTGTAGACTACGAATTAGAGAGTACTCCACATTTTTTATATAAATAAAGTGTCCACTAAATTTTGTTCAGTCTGATCGTAACTTTTAAATTCAATTAAATAAAGATGGATGAGTCCTTTTTCTAGGGATGGAGTCCCAGACTTTTCAGATTTCATACAGACGAACCCATTGACTGCAATACTAATACATGACTTTTTCCCAGATGGAAACTGGAATTCGATTTCATTTCATTCTATTGTTAGTATTATATAGTAGCTTGTTTAATATCTGTACAATTTAAACCAGATACTTACAAGCGGATTGCTTTAAGCTACAACTATGCTTGATTTGTTTTACTCAATCCCGCATTTATAAAAATTTAAAATAATTTATCCTTGCTCTCGAAAAGATAACTTAGACGTCGTTTGATTGTATTCAGAAAATGGAATTTTTATATCACTTTAAATTTTCATGATTTTTAAAATATTGTTTGATTGGGATGTGAAATTCATGGTATTTTCTTACTATCTAGGGAATTTAGGTAAGAAAATTTCACCGTTGTTGTGAGAATTCGGAGTTCCTATTACGTTGAAACTCCCATATTTTTAACAAAACAATTTGTACGATTTTAATTTATAGAATTTTCAAATTCCCACATCTTTCACCTCCTGCCAAACGATTTCTTATTAAAATGATTAGAGAGTACAATTACGATCATTAATTCTATTCTAATCTAATTAAATAAATCAAAAGAAAACGTGTACTTAATTATTAGCGGATTAGTCCCTCTTCCCTTTCTCACATCCTAATAAAAATACAATGTTTCGTAGTATAATTAGGATTTAATTATGACTTCCAGGTTACGGTCTCCATTTAAGTATCACAATTTAGTTTCTGTTTTCCTAGTTAGTTTTTGGATGGACCTAATTTGATTCTGCATTGAGTTTTGCTTGCAATTCCCTAACAGACTCCATTTTAGGTCTAGTTTAAGGTAATTCTTGTGTATGTTTCTAACCTATTTTCTGAGAGCACTTTGGTCCTCCAGGACATTTGTCCTTGTACTTTGCAGTGTACTGCATTGTAACAGTCTCTTGGCCATTAAAGACAAAAGTTTGGGATGCCTCATAATATTATCCCAACCATTGGTGGTTAAATTTTTTAAAATAGAATTTAATTAGTAGTTAATTTTATAATTTTAATTTTAGTTGTTTTAATTTGAAATTTTCTCCCAATCATACCTAATTTTATTCTTATAATTTTTAGTTATGTCATTTTATGATTTTGTTTGATTCTACAAATATCTTTTTATTATTTTAGACCCGTTTCCGTAATTATGTCTTGATTTTAAAAGAGCCGGAACGGAAGGCGAAGAGGGAGCGGCGGAGGGGAGGAAATCTGAGTAGGCGCTTGATAAAGAAAACGACGGCGTTTAGGTACGATTTGGGGGTTTTCTAGTGAGCAAATACTGGGTGGAGATCTATCACCAGCACATTCAGACGCCGGCGAAACCTTCTCCTCCGCGGTCTCCCGTGGTGCAACCCCCACCTTTCCCCCACAATACTTAGCAACGACGTTGTTTCCCCTCTACGGCGACGCCGCAAAGCCTTCTCCGCCATCTCCCGCGGCACAACCCCACCTTTCACCCGCAGTACTCAACAACGCCGAGCTCCACCTCTACGGCGACGTATTCCTCCACCTAATCAGTTACAAAAAAAGCTCCAATTCGAATCGATTGAGAACATAACCACCTCCTTCTCCGAGCTGGTAACCGTCAATTTGGTTGGAGCTTTTCCGATCAATTTTAGGGAAAATTCGGTGGGATTTGATTCGGCATATTTCTGATTGAAAAGTGCTTAGATTTGGCGCGTGGCTTTCATTTTCCCAAACTTACGTAAATTGCAAAATGAAACTTCCATATTTTGCATAAAAGGACCTATTTAATTAGAGCATCTGCAATGGTGTTAAAAGTGTACCTGCTTGTAATATTTCAATAGTTGTAGCGGTACTGCACACCATTGCACCTTGCCACGTATACTACTCTCGTCTAGCAACACTGCTCACCAAGCAGGCATCCTGTCATAAATACACATTGATTCCAATCCAATTTGAAATCATTTACGTACAGCGTTTACTTGATATTACCATTTTTCAAATTCAAATTCACATCATACGTATACATGGGATCCTTCCAAGTAATAAATGATTGTTGCTTACCATTGTGGGAGATTGTAGCTTGCCAAATCATTTGATTAAAATGTGACATGGCAATTTAAGCTACACACTCATGTAGCTGGCCATTGTGAATGCTCTTAGTCCCTGGTCTTTATATAATGACCGTGACTAGCAAGACTTTGTGTATATTAAGATATAATAGGGTTTATTTTGAAAAGTTCTTTTATTAGGTTTTCATAAATAAAAAACTTTCGACAATGCATCTTTTTATTTCATTTGCAATTATGGAAAAACTTGAGTTAACATATGAGTAACAATATATTAAGAAATTATGTATGCACAATAGATTCATTTTATTTTATTTTTTTAAGTAAAACCACCATTGGTGGAGGGATTTGATGGCTCCCCAAACCTCCATTAGATATATAATGAGTTTGTTACAAAATAGAGCATAAGCTCAGAAGCTTGAAAAGCTTCACAAAAGAATGGATGAATGGCCTATAAACTAAAGCCTATTCTGATAGCTTCTAGGTAAATGGTCAAAAACAAAGTTCACATGTCTCAAAACAATTTGGGAGCAGATTAGTGATCAAGTTAACAAAAACCGAAGCACAACTTAGCCACCCAATTTTGAGGTACATGTAAACTACCCATCGCACTTAGAGCTTATATACAAAAAGAACCTCCATTTGAAGAAGACCATGTTGTGAAACTTTGGCTTTTTCTGAGATGTGTATATTTCCAAACTGTGGTAGGTTGTCTCCTGGTCTTAGGGCAATGATCTTGTAGGCATCTGTTAGCCCTGTACATACAAAAGATGACTAGTAAAATGTGGAACCATATGTATTAGAGGTTAGAGAATTCTTACTGAAGGGACTCCAATCCTATCAAGGTGGATCAGTCCCTTAAGTTTCCTTGGAGCAGTTGGTAGATCTAAATCACCAGTTAATTGCATCTCATGGCTTCTAGATGCCAGGAAACAGTTGGGTAATTTCCTTCTCTCAGTGTATGATGTAGCATAGTATGAATGTTTAGAGAGTGAAGTTGATAGCATGTGGAGAAAAGGTTCCGCTCTACTGAGCAAGGTTTTAAAATTCCTTTGATAGCTAACTGACAGTCTATCTCAATGATGAAATTTTGTAAGTTCATGTCAGAGGCTACCAAATAACCAATATGTATTGCAACTAGCTCAGCATGCAGAGGAGAATTGGTATTCTGGCAGTGCATATGCAACTTATGAACCAAACCATTTGAGTCCATGATAATGACACATATCCCAGTATTCATATTTAGAACATGTTTAAAAATGGCATCAACATTAATCTTGTAATCACTATCAGGAGGAAACCACTCAACAATCTTAAGGGGCTTTGGTATTTTCCTTTGCATGTATGGAACTAGTCCAGACTGCACCAGGAATTGATTTTTTTCCCTTGTCCAACCTCTGGGTAAGCTGTGAAAATTAGGCAAATTTTCTTTATAATATACTGTAATACATTATCATTGGTTTGCTTTATGTTATCATACAGAAACTTATTTCTCCTAATCCACAAAGCCCAGAACACCATAAATATGGCTGTTCTTATTACTTTATTATGGATTTTTGAGAATCCTCCGTATGATAAATAAAAGTTTAACCTTTGATTTATATTACCAAAATTTGGAGCTCTGATCACCAAAATTCTATTAATTTGCTGCCACAAATATGCATTAACCTCAAAGTCATTAAAATAGTGATTTATTGAGTCACCAGAAGAGCATAATGGACATTTTGAAGGTAAGTTAAAACCAAACTTTTCCAGAATATCATCAAATGGAAGAATGTGATTTCTAACCCTCCACATAAGGAAAGATATTTTTGGAGGAGTTGGTTTTTCCCAAACATGTTTGAGAGTATGAATTTGCACTCCTCTTGACTTGTAACTCAAGTAGGCTGATCTGATGTTGAATTTTCCATCCCTTGAAGGCTTAAAGATAATTCTGTCTTCATGTTGCTGTGAGATCTGGGCTTCCTGCAATAATGTGATCACATTGGTAGCCAAAATTGGCTCCAGTTGAGTTAGATAATGAGGTCTATTGAGAATAAAAGTGCTGAGGAATTTATCTGGGAAAGGGATTTCTATGCTTGTTGGCCATTTATAGTACAAAGCTCCCAATCCTGTCCAGTTTGCATCCCAAAAGGAGCATGTCCCCCTGCCATATTGTATGACTGAGTTGAGGTTTGCATGCTCAGTTACTGAGCAAATTCTCTGCCATGTCTGAGAATTCTTGTATTACAGTGGAAGTGACCATATGAACTGGGTCCAGAGTGTTTCATTAATTTGCATCTTCCACCATAATTTGCAAGAAAATGAGTTTAGTATGGCATGTATGTCTCTGAATCCCAGTCCATTCTCACACTTTGGAGAGGCAACTCTTGACCATTTCCTCAACACCTTTCTGCTCCCATACTATGTTTCTCCCCACAAGAATTTGCTTGCAGTTCTCTCCATCTTGTGTATGATATTTTTAGGTGATCTCAGCACTGTCAGAATGTGCGTAGGTATGGCCTGTAGTACATGAGTGATCAGTACCATCCTACCAGCATATGTTAACCACATGTTCTTCCAGTTCCCTGTAGCCCTCCGGAGTCTTTCAATCATTGACTGATACAACAGTGTTCTATTTCTGCCAGTGAAGACTGGGATTCCCAAGTAGGTGAAAGGCATTTTTCCATTCTTCATGAGATGCCCCCTCTTGGCTCTTGTTATTGCAGCTGGAGAAGCCCTAGGGTTTAGAAAAAAATCAGACTTGGAGAAATATTTTTTTTCCTGAAGCACACTCATAGGCTTGTAAAAATGCTCTAAGTTTTTTGAGATTCCTTTTGTTGCTTCTAGTGAATATGGTTGTGTCATCAGCATACATTAGGTGGGTGACAAGTTGTACCCCCCTTGGCATTGAGAAACCCTTCAGATACTGAATGGAGATTAGCTTCATGATTGCTCTAGAAAAGGCTTCTGTTAGTATGTTATACAAGAACGGGAAAGGGGGTCTCCCTTCTTGATACCTCTAGTGGATGAGAAAAATCCAGAAGCCAAACCATTTATAAGAACTGAAATTTTGCAGCAGCAATGTTATCCATGATAATATCGACTATTTTCCCATGAAAACCAAAATGTAGTAAAATTGAATGCGAAAAGCCCCAGGAAACCCTGTCAAAAGCTTTTTGCATACCCAATTTAACTATGATGTTTTGGTTTTTTCTATCCCTTGCTAGCAGTTTCACCATTTCCTGCATCTGAATAGCATTGTCTGAAATTTCCCTCCCCTTTAAGAAGGCAGATTTTTCAATGGAAATAATTCTAGGCAATATCCTCTTCATTCTTTCTGCTAAAAGTTTGGAGAAAATTTTATTGAGAAAGTTGGAGAGGCTAATAGGCCTGAATTCACTAAATGTTTCAGGGTTAGATTTTTTGGGGATAAGGGTGAGCCATGTGCTACTAATGGCCTTTGGGATCTTTTTCCCATCCATGAATTCCTTTACTGCCTCCAGTAAGTCCTCCTTGATGACATCCCAACACACACTGTAGAAACTTCCAGTAAAACCATCTGCACCTGGAGCACTGACTGCTATCAGATCAAACACCACCTTTCTAAGCTCCTTCATGTCTACTGAACAAAGTAAGCTATCATTATCCTCATATGTGACCATCATTGGGATTACTGAGTAGAAATGGCTTAAATACTGACCACTGATGTCCTGTGGAGTTTCATTCAGAAGATCCTCAAATAATCTAACCCCTTCCTCCTTAATGGAATTTGGGTTGGTGATCCATTGTCCATTAGAGTCTTTAATTTTTGAAATCCTTGATCTACAGTGTCTCTCCCTAACTGACTGGTGAAAGAACTTTGTGCTTGCATCCCCCTCTTTTAGCCATTTCAGTTTGATCTTTGTTTCCAGAATATATTTTCTTCCTTCTGTGCTCTTAGTAGTATAGCCCTGTTCCTCTGAAGCTCTATCAGCTCCTGTTCATTCCCTGATTCCTCATAATCCATTTCCAGTTTAGCAACCCTTTCCTAAGCATCTGCAAGGTTTTTCTGAACATTCCCAAAAATTTCTTTGTTTTATGCCTTCAAAGTTACCTTTAGCCTCTTGAGTTTGAAGACCATATTCTGCATCCCCCTGAGTTGACCATGTAGCTCCCAGTCTCCCTTTACTATCTCAGAAAAATCAGTTCTTTTTGTCCACATACTTTGAAATTTGAAAGGCTTTGGTGTCTGCTCTATAGCATCCTGTATTGATACCAGCAGTGGATTATGGTCAGATGTTGATCTCCCCAGCACATGTAATGAGCTATGTGGGAAGAGAGCATTCCACTCCAGGTTGCAAATTCCTCTATCCAGCCTTTGAAGCAACAGCTCTTCCCTGCCTCTGTTGTTGGTCCAAGTGAATCTATCGCCCACAGTATGTATGTCCTGCAACTCTAAACTGGTTATCCATGAACTAAATTCTCTTATACTCCTTAGTGGTGGATTGTGTCTTCCCCCTGCAGTCAGCAACTGATGATACTGTGTTGAAATCACCTGTGCACAAGGTAGGAGCCTGTGGTAGTAGACTAAGTTGATGCCACAGTCCCTCTCTCATCTGCCTAAAGACTGAAGCATAAATAAAAGCACAGTTCCAAACTATGAAAGTAGATATGTTAGTTATAGCAGAGAGCAAACACTATTCAGATTGGGATATAATATTTACACTGAATTTATCATTCCAGAAAATCCATATCTTTGCATCCGTTGCAGGATATGCATTTTGGAAATGGAGCTCAAGTTTGAGGCTATCTATTTCACTATTGCAATGCTTTGGTTCAATGATACATAGTATTGAGATGTTATGAATTGTAATTAAGGACTGTAATCTAGTCATAGAGGTACCACAACCTCTTATATTCCAGACTATCATATTCCCTAAAATTGTGTGTCTAATCATTTAAACAGTGTATTTAATTATTTTTTGTTTTGGCCTTAGAATTATGCTGATACTTTCAGACAGACTTCCTTTTCCCAATTTAGTTTTTGTAGCAGCTGAGGAATTCTCATCCTCCACCATGGTATTGGTAGTTTTTGAGTCATCCTTATGCTTGGTGTTTTTTTGTATGCTATTTTGAGTAATGAGTGCCTTATCTGGACTATCTAAAGGTTTAGGATAGCCTGATTTGGGAGATTGAGGTTCCAGCACTTGCAATGCTAATGCATGAGGTTCCTTACTCTCAGGTTCACTGGTGGCATCACCATATGATGTTTCTGAGTTGTGGTCATCACCCTGCAAAACAGAGAAATGATTGAAAACTCTAAATGTTGAGTATAATGGTTCAACAATCAGGTCTTTATTAGCTTGTTTGTCCCTCATTTTCAATTGAGGCAGAAAAAGGTCATCAAATGAGCAAAAGGATGTAGCAGGAGTATCAGTCAGGCCTGCCAACTGAGTGGCTATATCCTCTTGGATTTGGGTGATGTGATCATTTGATTGACTTACTGGAGCTTGAAGTTGATGGAGCTCCTTTCCTCTCCATAGGCATCATCTGTTTTTCTTTGAGGGGACTGGGGTTTGGAATATGTTCCAACTTAGGGCCAGTGTAGATCACCATATCCTTCTCACTGACAATGTTCACCTCTTGGTTTTCTCTAGCCTCAGTCTGTTGGGGTCTCCTCCTCCATACCCTCCTGAGTTCTGGGTGTTGGATTACACAGTGTATATCATCGTGCCCAGTCTTACTACAGTGTTTGCTAAGGGGGGGCAGATTTTGGTACTCAATTGGGCATTCCTTAGAGTTTTTAGGAGTACCAATTGGTATTGACGTGATTCTTTCTTGCAACAGATCCAATTCTATGCACATTTTGATCACAGAGGGGCGAGTAATATCGTTTATTACAACATCAATTTTGATGAAGGTACCAAGGTGATCTGCTACATCTTGGATCGTTTTCTGGTCGTAGTAGTACACTGGGACATTGCTCACCGTCACCCATACAAGAGCGATGGATGGTTCCTGATCTGGTGAGAAGTATGGTGTCCACTTCATCACCTTCATCGGGGCTCCGGCGACTGTCCAGTATGATTTAGCCCAGAAAGTTGAATAGTCTTCCTGCTTCTGAAAATAAATGAGGATGTGGCGATAGTCGATCCATCCCACCTGGAAGTTGCCCTTGAACTTCATATCTTTGAATGCGGCCTGGATCTTCTCCATTGGTGGCTTACCGCGGCTAAATTTTCCGTCCAGAGCATTTCAATAGTGTTTGGCCATAACTTTGACTGATTCGGGATCGTAAAGACAGGTCAGACGGCCATTGAGTGTGGTAATGGGTTGGATTTCTGGGGTTATTCGGGAGGATGTTGAAGAGCGGGGTTTGTTTGTTGACAAGTGCCTGGATAGAGGATTTTTCGGCGGTTGCGCCACCGGATTGGCCCGGTGGCTCTGCCATGGATACAACCGTTTTTGAACGTTATCTCCTAAATATGGATGTTATCAGTGGAAGGAAAAGTGGAAAAGGTCATAGAGTGGGGGCGCGTGAGATGCAATTGATGAGAGAGGTCAGAGCATTTTTTTGGATGCTCGTGAAAAATGAATTAATATCCAAAAAAAAATTAGATTCATCTGATTAAATTTCGTGCATAAGACTATATTATTTCTTTCTTGTTTGAATAAAAATTAATTTCCAAACATATATTACGAATATGAATGTATCATTAGAATTTGAATGTATATTTTAATTAAATTAGGGTTTATATGAATGACCAACCACAATCAACTAATTTTGGGAAAAACCACATAATATATATTTTAATTTTTTTAAAATTTTTTGTTGTTCATCTAAATATTTTAATTTAGTTTTGAGAACATTTTTTAATGAAATATAACTTCATTTGATTATATTATTAATTTTGATGAGAAACAATTAGATAAGGAAGCCTTATGGTAAGGCAAAGGGACCTCATATGGTTCATACAAAAGTTTTGGGGTCAAATCATAATTATTATATTTTAGTTATTT
Organism: Sherardia arvensis; assembly: GCA_948330725.1. Classification (NCBI taxonomy): domain Eukaryota; kingdom Viridiplantae; phylum Streptophyta; class Magnoliopsida; order Gentianales; family Rubiaceae; genus Sherardia; species Sherardia arvensis. The sequence continues at coordinate 19,847,056 of OX415237.1, read as the reverse complement.
TCAAATCAATTAATTATATCAACTAAAAATCATCTCCCTCTTCAAATCATCACCGCTCATCATCAAATAATAGACATTCATTACCAAATCATTGACGTTCAAAATAATATCATCGACGTTCATCGTCAAATCATCGTTGTTCTTCAAATTATCATTGTTCATCATCAAATCATCGTCGTTAATCATCAAATCTTCATTGTTCATCATGAAATTATCAAATCAACGATCATTTATCATCAAATCATCGTCCTCATCATCAATAATGACAAAATCAACATCAATAAAAATTATCAATCATCAAAACAATATAACTGACATCAATCATCAATCAAAACTCACCGATCATCAAAAATTAATAAACAATCATCAATATCAAATCATCAATCAATCATCAGATCCACGGTCATCATTAATCATGTCATAACCATCATCAATCATAAATATCAAATCATCAACTAAACTGCACACATAATCAAATCGTCAAATTGTGAAACTGAATTCTCATTGGTGACCCAGCATATATATCTATAGTTATATATATATATATATATATATATATATATATATATTAGAAATTAATTCTCAAAAGAGACCGTCCAAATTATAGACTGGACCAAATTAAAAGAAAATAACAGGCGGGGGCTTTATTGCAATTACACCAAATAAGTGGGGTTTCTTGCAATTTTGTAAAATAGTTATAATATAAATATCAAAACTCTCTTTCTCTCTCCTCACTTTTTCATCTTCTCCAAAACCATTCCAGTATTCCCCCAAAAGTGATTTCGTTTTTCCCCAAATTCAAACCCTAAATTTCTTCCCAATCTAATGTGATTTTTCGATTCCAATAGCGATGGGATTATGCGCGCTATCAAGTAAAGTTTCCGATTTCTTTAATTTCGTCTGCTTTGTCGATTTTTTCGCAGATTTTGTTTTTGGTTTTTGATTTGTTAGTGTTCTGTGTTGTAGATCGGAGCTTCATGGTGTTCGTGTTCATGTTTAGATGTTTAGATGATTTGATTTGTTTCTCTGTTCGTGTTCATGTTTGGGAGTATAATGTGGACCTTATTTGCTTAAAACCCCATGTTCTGATCTGTTTGAGGCATGAATGGCTAGATGTGAGGTTTGGTGTGTAAAAATTGGTAAGGGCAGCATGTTTATATGTTCTTGTTAATGTTTGGGACTATAATGTGTACCTTATGTGCTAACATCCCCATGTTTTGGTCTGTTAGAGGCATGAATGGCTAGATGTGAGATTAGGTGTGTGAAAATTGGTTATGGTAGCATGTTTAGATGTTCGTGTTCATGTTTAGAACTATAACGTGGATCTTTAGTGCTTAAAACCCCATGTTATGGTCTATTTGAGGCATGAATGGCTAGATGTGAGATTAAGTGTGTGAAAATTGGTTATGGTAGCATGTTTAGATGTTCGTGTTCATGTTTGGAACTATAGTGCTTAAAACCCCATGTCCTGGTCTGTTTAAGGAAGGAATGGCCAGATGTGAGATTTGGTGTGTGAAAATTGACTAGGCAGCATGTTTAGATGTTCGAGTTCATGTTTGTACCTATAATGTGGAACTTATGTTTTTAAAACCCCATGTTCTGGTCTGTTTGTGGCATGAATGGCCAGATGTGAGGTTTGGTGTGTGAAAATTGGCTAGGGTAGCATGTTTAGATGTTCGTGTTCATGTTTCTGCCTATAATGTGGACCTTATGTGATTAAAACCCCATGTTCTGGTCTGTTTGAGTAAACAATGGCCAGATTTGAGGTTTGGTCTGTGTGAAAATTGGTTAGGGTAGCATGTTTAGATGTTCGTGTTCATGTTTGAGACTATAATGTGGACCTTATGTGCTTAAAACCCCATGTTATGCTCTGTTTGAGGCATGAATGGCCAGATGTGAGGTTTGGTGTGTGAAAATTAGCTAGGGTAGCATGTTTAGATGTTCGTGTTCATGTTTCTGCCTATAATGTGGACCTTATGTGATTAAAACCCCATGTTCTGGTCTGTTTGAGTAAAGAATGGCCAGATTTGAGGTTTGGTGTGTGTGAAAATTGGTTAGGGTAGCATGTTTAGATGTTCGTGTTCATGTTTCTGCCTATAATGTGAACCTTATGTGTTAAAATATCCATGTTATGGTCTGTTTGAGGCATGAATGGGCAGATGTGATGTTTGGTGTGTGTGAAAATTGGCTAGGATAGCATGTTTAGATGTTCATGTTCATGTTTCTGCCGATAATGTGGACCTCATGTGTTAAAATCCTCATGTTCTGGTATGTTTGAGGTATGTATGGCAGGTAAGAGGTTTGGTGCAGTCCAATGAACAGTGCAGCCCAGTGAATAGTGACGGGTCAGTGAATAGTGCAGTTTAGTGAATAGTAACGGACCAGTGAATAGTGCCCGTGAATAGTTTTAGCGCGTGAATAGTAACTATTTTGAGTACATTACAATTAAGGACCTCCTTGTTTTATTTTACCATACCATTACTATATAGTCCTTGGTCTCTAGTATAGACGATCTCTCCAGAGACTTTCTATATATATATATATTTATATTTATATTTATTTATTTATATATATTAATATTTTTATATATGGATGACGAAAACGAGGTCTATTTGATGATTTGAGCCACGATTCTACGAGAATCTAGTTTCCTGATTTTACGGTTTGATTTATGTCTATTTTAGTTGATGATTTCAGGTTTGTGATTGATGATTTTTTATTGATGATCGAACGGATTGATGACGCGGATGAGTAATGTTGGTGACCGAGCTACGATTCTACGAGAATCTAGTTTCCTGATTTGATGATTTGATTATGTGTATATTTTAGTTGATGATTTCATGTTTATGATTGATGATTATTTTTCGATGATAGAAAGGAGTTGATGATCGGATTAATGACGAGGATGAGTAATGTTGGTGACTGAGTATATATATATATATATATATATATATATACGAGGATGACGAAAACGAGGTCTATTTAATGATCCGAGCCACGATTCTACGAGAATCTAGTTTCCCGATTTGACGATTTTTGATCATGTGTGTATTTTAGTTGATGATTTTATGTTTATGATTGATGAGTTTTTTTGATGATCGAACGGATTTGATGATCATATTGATGACGAGGATGAGTAACATTGGTGACCGAGCTACGTTTTTACAAGAATCTAGTATCCCGATTTTTTTATCGATTTGATTATGTGTATATTTTAGTTGATGATTGATGATTTTTTATTGATGATCGAACGGATTTGACGTTCGAATCAATGACGAGGATTAGTAATGTTGGTGACCTAACAAGGTTTATTTTATGATCCGAGCCACGATTCTACGATAATCTAGTTTCCCGATTTGACGGTTTGATCATATGTGTATTTTAGTTGATGATTTGATGTTTATGATTGATGATTTTTTATTGATGATCGAACGGATTGATGACGCGGATGAGTAATGTTGGTGACCGATCTACGATTCTACGATTATCTAGTTTCCCGATTTGACGATTTGATTATGTGTATGTTTTAGTTGATGATTTCATGTTTATGATTGATGATATTTTTCGATGATAGAAAGGAGTTGATGATCGAACGAATTGATGATGAGTAATGTTCGTGATCGAGCTACGATCCTACGAGAATCCAGTTTCCTGATTTGACGATTTGATTATGTGTATATTTTAGTTGATGATTTTATGTTTATGATTGATGATTATTTTTCGACGATAGAAAGGAGTTGACGATCGGATTGATGACGAGGATGAGTAATGTTGGTGATATATATATAACGAGGTATATTTAATGATCCGAGCTACGATTCTACGAGAATCTAGTTTCACTATTTGACGATTTTTGATCATGTGTGTATTTTAGTTGATGATTTTATGTTTATGATTGATGAATTTTTATTGATGATCTAACAGATTTAACGATCGGATTGATGACGAAGATGAGTAATGTTGGTGACCGAGCTACGTTTTTACGAGAATCTAGTTTCCCGATTTTATCGATTTGATTATGTGTATATTTTAGTTGATGATTTTATGTTTATGATTGATGAATTTTTATTGATGATCTAACAAATTTAACGATCGGATTGATGACGAAGATGAGTAATGTTGGTGACCGAGCTACGTTTTTATGAGAATCTAGTTTCCCGATTTTATCGATTTGATTATGTGCATATTTTAGTTGATGATTTTATGTTTATAATTGATGATGATTATGACATGATTGACGATGACGGTGGATCTAATGATTGATTAATTGATGATTTGATGATAAACAACGAAGATTTGATGATAAACAATGAAGATTTGATGATGAACAACGATGATTTGGCGATAAACGACAAACATTTGATTATTTGATGATGAACAGCGAAGATTTGATGATGAACGGCAATAATTTGATGATTGATGATTTAATATTGATGATTGATGATGGTAATGATTAATAGGGAAATTAAATGTGGTATATATTCTTATTTCAAAATGGTCCCCGAGTTTTATTAATATTTACTGTAGGGGCACCAAAAAATTAATATTTATATTCCAGCCCAAAAGTATTTTGCCCTTAACCCTACACCCCTTACCTTACCATAAGGCTGCCTTATCAGAGAGTATCTCAATTTTGATTTATGTTTAGTTTTTCAGTAGTTCAGTTCAATTAAATAAAATATATTATTGAGGAGAGCATGCCTAAAGCCTTATTTTTCTGAGCTGAAATGAACTGAGAAAAACTGATTGAAGTGGAAATTGTGCGTGTATATATATATATATATATTCAATTTCATACACCTTTATAAAGAATATATGTTCAATTTCTTATTCCTTTATAAAAATTATATTAGATACGACACTCATTGTTATTTAATGAAACATCAATGAATACAATTTCTTATTCGTCGGTTAAGAATGAAATAAATTTTTTATAATTTACTGGTTAAGTGCTAGGTTAAATCAAACTAAATGAATTAATATATTTAATTAAAAATTATGTTATAATCTCAAGTTTAATACAATATCTTCATATTAAATAACTGTTATTTTGACATATTATATTATTATTCTCAACATTTATAATTATTATATTTTTAATCAACATTTGACGCATTTGCGCCGAAAGCTAACCTAGTGATTTTAAATAATGGTACACTTTTACCATAAAAAAGTTTTGATGACAAGTTTGACATCAAACTTGTTACATTTATTAACTAAATCTAAAGTGTTAACATTTAGAAAATATATATTCAAAATTTTCTAAAAGTATTTCATACAATAATATTACTACTCATATAATATTTAATATTGTCTGGTCACACTTGTAACAAGTGTACGATGAACTGTAACGATGTCATCACATCATGAACCGAGGGAGGGAGTACATTATCATTATTAGCCTGTTAGATGTAGTTTGTATTTTACTTCTTTGTCGTTCACATTTTCATTAATATAATTATATATACGATAATTTTGATATATAGCTGATTTACAATTGTATGCAATAGAAATCATATATATATATATATGGACTATATTAAAGACATAGTTTGCTTCTTCCTGCAAAGAATCAAAAGAGAGATGGTATCTAACATACTCTATCATTGTGGATATCAATGTGGTGAGAATGTTTTATTGGTTCATGAAATGCTGCATTTCTTAAGGAAAAGGAAAGGAAGAATAGGTGTGGCAATTTTAAAATTGGAAATGAGTAAGGCCTGTGATAGGGTTTCATGGCCTTTTCTGTTTAATGCATTTTCACATATTGGATTCCCTCAGAGTTGGATTAGGTTAATTTATCAGTGTGTCACTACAGTCTCCATGGTATGGAGCAGTACCTCAGGAACACATTCAACATCCATAATGTAGGAATTGGAGGTAAATATTTAGGAATGAATATTAACTTTGCTTAGAGGAAATGTGAGATTTACAGAGACATAATAAAGAGAATGAAAGAAAAATTTGACTCATGGAAGAATAGGTTTCAAAGTTTGGCAGGCTGAATTACTATGGCAAACCATGTGTTTTCTTCTCTGCCAATATATCTTATGGGCATTTTTAAGATTTCTAAAATAGTGTTGGATGATATGGACAAGATCACAGCAAGATTTATTTGGAAAGGGGAAATGGAGGGGAATGGATTACATTGGATGTCTCGGAAGCAGATGTGTCTCCCAAAGAATAAAGGAGGATTAGGTCTTAGGAGGGCTGCTCAGATTCATCAGTCTTTGCTGGCAAAGCATGCAAGGAGTTTTTTTGCAGGATAGATATTCATTGATGGTTAAAGTGTTTAAACAGAAATACTGTAAAAAAAAAGGGTGCTTTGCGGAGATAAAAGAAAAGAAGAGTGATTCATGAGGTTGGAAGGGAATATTATGTGGGAGAGATTTTCTGAAATCAAAGTGGAAGTGGAGGATAGGGAATGAAACACAGGTGAGAATACAACATAACTGGATAGATGGTGAAGTCTCTTTGAAGGCAAGGCCTAACATACAACTGGAACAGCTAAACACGACTGTAGCTGACTTATTGGATCACAACAAAAACTAGAACATACAACTGATCTAGTCAATTTTTCCACCATCAGAGGCTCAGAAGATTTTTAGGATGTATGTGCCAAGAAATAGTGATCTGACAGATCAAATAGTGTAGCCATGTACTGCAGATGGAAATTATATTGTCAAGACAGAATACAAAAGTCAAGATGAGCTCAATATTTTTGAGACCTCAACCTCATCTCAGGTATCATCAAAACGGAACCTTTCTGGAAATTAAAATTATCAATGAAGGTTCTAGTTTGTGTCTGGAGGGCTATTACAAACAGTTTACCAATTGCTGAAAATATTAAGAAAAGAAGGATCAAGCATAAGGATTTCTATGTCAGATGTAATTCAGAGTTAAAGGAAGATGCAGAGCACTTGTTCCTCAGATGTGAGGATTCAAAGAGACGGTGGAGGGCATCTACTTTGGGCTTGGATTTTGATTCAGGATGGGAAACAACATTTCAAAAATTATTTTGGAATTGGTTACAATTGGCACCAGACAATGACATCGTCAATCTCACTTGTTGCATCCTATGGATTGTATGGAAATGGAGAAATAAGATGGTGTTCGGGAATCAGAAGGAAGATATATCTAGAGTCTAGGAACAAAGCTATACAGAGTTACATGTATGGGGTGCTAGAGTTCAAGACATAGAGGATGTTTTAAGTATCCAAAGGAATATGCAGAATGCAGATGAAGATATATATCATCTCAGGAGTAGCAGTTAGGCCCAGTTTGCTAGAGTTTATTTGTCGCTGAACTGAACTGAAAAAAATAAAAATACTGAACTGAACTGAAAAATATTTAAAAATATAATTAGTCTTGGAAGTGACGGTCACTATATAGTGACGGGGTTTATATGCAAAGAAGTTTGGGACGGGGTTTTTCTGTAATTTATGCAAATTGCATTCATGCGCGGGGGTTTTCCTGCAATTTATGCAAATTGCGTTCAGCATGCTTGAATTTCACACTTGAATGTTTGTTTTTTAGACCAAACGGGTTGTTTTTTAGAACATGCTTGCATTTCACACTTAACAGGTTGTTTTTTAGAGAATGCTTGCATTTCACAGTTAACAGGTTGCTTTTTATAGTTCATGTATTTTGAAGCAAAAAAAGATGGTTTTATAGAGCATGTTTGAATTTCACCCTTGAATGCTTGTTTTTTAGAACATGCTTGTATTTCACGCTTAACGGGTTGTTTTTTAGAATAAAATACTTGTTTTTTAGACCGTGTGGATATGTTTGCTAACGTCTATTTTTAGACTAAAATGCTTGTTTTTTAGACTGAGTGAACAGTGAGCGTGAGTGAATAATGCATTTTTGTCAAAATTGCAAATAAGGACCTCCTTCCTTCCATATTCCAATATAGTCCTTCATCACTATATAGTGACCGTCACTCAAGAGACCAACTCTTAAAAATATTGAACTGAACTGAAAAAAATAAAAAAATGCTGAACTGAACAATAATTAAAAATACTGAACTGAACTGAAAAAATTACAAGAACACTGAACTGAACTGAAAAATAATTAAAAATACTGAACTGAACTGAAAATATTAAAAGAATATTGAACTGAACTGAAAAAAAAATAAAGAACTGAACTGAAAAAATAAAAAATACTGAACTGAACTGAAAAAAAATAAAAATACCGAACTGTTTTAAAAAAAAAAAATTAAACCACCCTTGGTGGGGGGGAATTTTATTTGACTCTCCAAACCACTTAAAATGCCTCAAGACATAAAATGAAAGTTTATACAATTGAGCTTGTAAAGCATAAAGCTTCCAAAAGCTAAAAGAATGGCCAAAAAGAATGCCTATTCCCTAAGACCTTGCTAATGGTTATGTGATATTCTGATTTCATTGCACAAACGGGGAGCAATTTAGTGATCGAGTCAACAAAGATCGAAGCACAACTTAGCCACTCAAAGCAATGAAAGATCAGAATATTCCCATTAGCTAAGGCAATATTTACACAAAAAAATTGTTTCTGGAGCCTCCAGCATTGCAAAATGTAGCTTCCATGTGATGCCAAGATCAATCATGTCTTGATTTTGAGTGTGTCCAGTATCCAAAGCTTCAGATTTGTGAGGGAAGTACGTCACCTGCACATGTGACAGAGCCTTTAGTAGCATCTGTTTCATAAAATTCTACATGAAGCCATACCTAGCTATCAAGCCTAATTAGACCTTTGAGTATATCAGGCGCTTGATTAAAATTAATTGTCTCAGATAAGCACAGTTCAAGACTTCTTTTTGCAAGGTAATCAGCAGGTTTATTGTCCTCTCTCAAAATATGTGTAATGGGAGTGTTTGCTTGCATATTTTTAATTGCAGTGCACATGGAGTAAAGAGTCCAGACAATTGTAATAGGTTCAGAGATACATGTTACTGCAAGTAAACAGTCAGATTCATAAGCACAGTTCAAAACTTCTTTTTGCAAGGTAATCAGCAGGTTTATTGTCCTCTCTCAAAATATGTGTAATGGGAGTGTTTGCTTGCATATTTTTAATTGCAATGCACATGGAGTAAAGAGTCCAAACAGTTGTAATAGGTTCAGAGATACCTGTTACTGCAAGTAAACAGTCAGATTCAGTGCAGAAGGTTGTTGGATCTCCTTGAGAAGCTTCTATCAGTCCCTATTTTATTGCTAGTATCTCAGCATGAAGAGGGGAGATTGCTGGTAAGTATCTCATCCTTAGAGTTTTGTGGCACCCTGTCCATTCCTTACAATAATTCCAATCCCACACTATCCATTTTTATAAGAGGCATCAACAATAATTTTTAGGCCCCTATCTGGGGGAAACCACTTAATGATCTTAATCAGCTTTGGTCTTTTCTGTTTCAGAAAAGGCACCAGGTTTGGGTTAATCAAAAAGTGGTTCCTCACAGGGTTTCCAACTAAGAGATGTGCTGTAAAAATGAGTGAGACTTGTGTTATAATTTTACAACATGTATCAGAGGTTGAAAATTTACTCATCATACATGAGTCTATTTCTCCTTATCACTGCTCTTGTTGCCAGAAAGTCACAAGAGCAGTGATTCTAATCACTACTGAATGGACTTTGGAGAGACCCTTGCATGAAAGATAGTAAAGTAATCTTACTCTAAAATGCAGGAAGGTAGGTGGTTGAATTAACAAGCTTCTATGTATGTGTGACCACACTTGACCATTCACCAGACATTCATTGAAGTAATGCTCTACAGTATCCTGGTTACTACATAGTATGCATTTGGATGGGAAATGAAAACCTAGTTTAACTATGATCTCAGGGAATGGAAAAAGAGAGTTTCTCATTTTCCAAATAAAGATGGATACCTTTTTTGGAAGAGATGTGTCCCAGGATTTGTCAATGTGAGCGACTATGGATTCCCTTTATCTGAGTGCCTGGTATACTAATTTGATGGAAAAATCACTATTTGCTCCAATCTTCCAAATGAGCCTATCTTGGTGCTCATACTTGAGTTCTGCTGCCTGCAATACAAGAATTAGATTGGTAGCCAGGTATGGCTCTATCAAGTTAATATAGAACCCCTTTCTGTTAAAGAATTCATGAATGGTAATGTCAGGGAAAGGGAGATCAATGTGTTGAGGCCATTTATAAAAAAGTGCTTCATCACCTAGCCAATTTGCATCCCAGAAGGGATTGTTTCCCTTTCCTACCAACACTTGTGAATGAGAGTTGGCCACCTCAGTGATATCACAAATCTTAGCCCAGGTCTGTGATGATTTGTAAGTTTGAGGTAGAGACCAGAGATGTTTAGTCCAGAGTGTTGTGTTGTGTTGCAATTTCCACCATATTTTGCATGAGAAGGAAGCAATTACTAATCTGATATCCCTAATTCCTAGCCCATTTTCTGCAGTGGGGAGACATAGCCCTGACCATTTCCTCCAACTTCTTCTTTGCCCAAATTTAGATTCTCCCTAGAAAAACTTTGACCAGATTCTTTCCATCCTCTTCACCACTTACTTTGGGGGTTTGAGTACTGCAATTATGTGAGTAGGGATAGCCAACCAAACATGATTAATCAGTATAAGCTTGCCAGCAGAGGTTAGCCATTGATTTTTCCAGTTCCGAGTTGGTTTTTCCATTCTTTCAAGTAGGGGAAGATAATGTCTCACCAAATTCCTCCCTCTAAAGACAGGGACACCAAGGTAAGTAAATGGCATTTTACCAAGTCTCATCCCCAGTATTCTTCTAGTCACTCTGATCTTGTCTGATGCAGTTCTGTGATGGATAAAGAACTCAGATTTTGAGTAGTTCATCTTCTATCCAGAGACTGATTCATATGCTTGTAAGAAAGCCCTCAGCCTCCTTAGATTCCTCTTCTTCCCACTAATGAAAATGGATGTGTCATCGGCATACATTAGGTGGGAGACAGTATAGATATTTCTAGGCATTGCAAAGCTTTCCAGGTACTGTAACCTTATGAGCTAAGAAAATGCTTCGGTGATGATATTGTAGAGGAAGGGGGATATGGGGTCTCCCTGTTTGATCCCTCTGGTTGATGTAAAGAAGCCAGTTGATACACCATTCATTAGCACTGAAAACATAGCGGACTCAATATTTTGCAGAATCAGCCTAACAAATGTTCCATGAAATCCCATCTTGAGCATAAACTGAGTTGAGGAAGGCCCAAGAAACCCTATCAAAAGCTATCTGCATGTCAAGCTTTATAATAAGGGTGTTAGGGTTTTGATTGGAGCTTAGCAGTTTGGTCATTTCTAGCATCTGAAGTATGTTATCAGTAATGTCTCTCCCCTGCAAAAAACCAGATTGTTCTTCAGAGATTATCTTGTGCATGTATGGATTCATCCTCTCTATCAACAACTTAGAATAGATCTTATTAAGGTAGTTGGACAAGCTGATTGGTCTGTAGTCTCCAAAAGAGGCAGGATTATCTTTCTTTGGGATTAGGGCCAGCCAAGTGCTAGAGATGGCTTTTGGGAGTTTCTATCCATTCATGAACTCAATGGCAGAGTCTAGGAGGTATTGTCTTATAATGTCCCAGCAGCTGGTAAAGAAATGCCTAGAGAAGCCATCTGGTCCTGGGGTACCATCTCTGTTGAGACCAAAGGTAGCATTTTTCAATTCTTCCATGACCAATGGCTTTAGTAGAGAGCAGTTGTCCTTTTCAGTAATCATAGTGGGGATGACATTCATAAAATGCCTATGATACTATTCAGAATGATCCATTTCCTCCTCTTTTTCATTCAGAAGATCCTCATAAATTCTGACACCCTCTTGTTTGATCTCATCTGGTTCTGATAACCAGTTCCCATTTCCATCTTTTACCTTTGTGATCCTAGCTTTACATCTCTTTTCTTTGACTCCATTGTGGAAGTAACTGGAGTTTGCATCCTCCTCTTTCAACCACTTTACACTTGCTTTCTGTCTCCAGTATGCAGTAGCTTCCTTTTCTGATCTGATTAGTAGAGCCCTTTCTCTGTTTAAATTGATCAGATCCTCTTCCCTCCCAGTTTTTTGATATGCCTCTTCCATAGCTGCCACCTTATTCTCAGCATCAATTAAATTCTGATAAACATTCCCAAAGGAGTCTCTATTCCATTGCTTGAGCTAAATCTTTAATCTCTTTAACTTAAAAACCATACCGAACAGGCCTAAAATTTGTGATGGTAGCTCCCAACTCTTTTTGACTATATCTAAGAAATCTGGTCTGCCAGTCCACATTTCCTGGAATCTGAAGGGTTTTGGGGATTGTTCCACTGAGTCTTGGATTGAAATCAACAGTGGATTGTGATCTGAAGTGTTTCCATTCAGGACATGAACAGAAGAGTGAGGAAATTTTTTGATCCAGTCAAGGGTGCACATTGCTTTATCTAATTTCTGTAGTAACCTATCTTCCTTAACTCTGTTATTAGTCCAGGTGTAGCTGCTACCAACTGTGGGAATATTCTTCAACTGTCTGCCCTCTATGAAGTTCCTAAATTCACTGATACTACGCAGTGGAGGGTTGTGTCTCCCTCCTTTCAGACATTGAAGCAATTGTGTTAAAGTCACCTGCAAATATTGTTGGAGTGAGTGGAAGGTTAAGGAGATCAGCCCATAAATTTTGTCTGAGCACTCTTGTTGTGTGTGCATATATAAAGACTGAGTTCCAGTTAACTAGTGACATTTTATCAGTGATCGGGACCTGAATAAAGTGGTCAGATTGTGATAGAATGTCAATAGAAAAACTGTTTCTATAAAAGAGCCAAATTTTAACACTATCAGCTGTAATACAGTGAGAAAATCCTAGCTCAAATTGAAGATTTGTAATATCTATGTTGTCATGCATTGGTTCTATGACATATAAAATTGAAACATGATGTACGTTAATTAGGAATCTAAATATGTCAATGGATGTAACATAACCCCTTACATTCCAAACTAACATATTTGAAATTAATGTGTAATTTAACCACTAAATATAGTTTATTTTTAGTCTTGGTCTGAGCAATCTACTGAAATCAGATAGGTCACTCTTTTTTTGAGAAGATTGTGGAGTGTGGGAATCAGCAGTCTTACCTGTGACTGCTGAAGGGTTACCTGTTATGGGAAGAAATTGTTCCTCCTGAAGATTGGCATTATTCATTTGGTTCTTGTCCTTGATAGGAGTAAGAGCCTCATGATTGTCCAGCTGTTCAGTGATTGGGATCATTTGATGTTCTTCTTCTGGATCCTCCATAGTGCTGCCATCTAGAAGCTCGGTGTCAACCTGCTCAGTCTAAAGTAGTGAAAAGGAATTGGACAGTTCCATAGATTGATATGGTATTATAGTTAGAGGATGATCTACAATAGTTGAATTTCTAGCTAGCTTGTGCAAGTGTGACTGATTTTTATGTTTAGATATTATTTTGAAGCCATCTATATCAATCTCATCAAGGGAGAAAAAGGATACAGGGTGCTTGTTGACACCTTTGATCAAATCAGCAGGCTTAGGAGGGGGTTGATAGGGCACCATAGTAGTACCAGTATTTGAAGGCTTGGAGGTGTTTCCCTCTTTAACCCTAGTTTGTTTCTGGACATCCATGCTCTTCTGACTAGTTGTGACTAGACCAGATGAGCTTGCCTGCTGTGCTCGGACATGCTGTTGTGAGGTAGTTTGGTTAGCTCTCCATCTTTGTGCCCAAGCCTTCCGGAGCTCAGGGTGTTGCATTCTACAATTGCTGTCAGAGTGACCCAATTTTCTGCAATGCTTGCAGTAGTGAGGGAGATTCACATACTCAATTTTGCAATCCTTAAAATCCTCCTGGCAACCAAGCTGTATGGAACTGATCAGTTCTTCAGTAAGGTCAACTTCCACACAAATTTTGAGAGTGGAAGGCCTAGTAATTTGGCTTGTGGCAGAATCAACCCTTATAAACTTTCCTATCTGATTTTCCACATCCTCAAGCATAGTTGTATTATAGTAATAAAGGGCAATATCTTTTACCAGCACCCAAACAGGTACAACCGGGGATTCATGCTCAGGCGAAAAATCAGGTGACCACTTTAAAATCTTCATGGAAGCGCCGGCCAATGTCCAAAAGGATTTCAGCCAACACTTTTGATAGTCAGATTTGTCCTGGAATCGGATTAGCACATGCTTATAGTCAAGCGAGCCGATTTGAAATCTTCCGGTGAACCCGATAGCCTGAAAAGCAACGTGAATGTTTGCCATCGCTGGCTTGGCCCTCTGGAACTTCCCAATGAGAGCGTTGTTGTAGTGACTGGAGAGGATTTGGACTGAGTTTCGATCATACATACATGATTTTTTACCATTGAAGTTGGTAATGGGTCGAATCTCCGGGTTAGATGGGAGGAAGGGGAAGAGTGGGGGATTTTCAAAAGATAAAATTTGGCTGAAGGTTTTTCAGGTAGTGGCGCCGCCGTGTGGTTGCGGCGGCTCCACTATGAGAGATGGCAGAGCGACAAAAAGGGAAAAATTAGAAGAACCGTCAATTGATAAAAAAACAGGCCTTATATACGCAGTCCGTATTTTGCTTATTTGCAGTCCGTAATTTTTTTTAATAATTATATATACAATGATTCTAATGTATAACTGAATTGCAAGTGTATGCAATAGAAGTAGTATATATGATGCATATGTCTGATATACTTAATTATTGACCATATCATATATATCGAAGGCGTATTTTTATTTTGGACTGCAAAATAAGCAAAATACGGACTGCATCTAGCATGCCCCTAAAAAAAATACTGAACTGAACTAAATTGAACTGAAAAAATAAAAAAATACTGAACTGAACTGAAAAAAATAAAAAATACTAAACTGAACTGAAAAACATTAGTAAAAAAGTTTATTATTGCGAAATAAAATGTATTGAATTGAATAGAAATGGAACGGGATAAAGTATAATGTATTGAAATAATGACTAAACCCAACATATTTCATCAAATCACATTTGTCCATAACCATATTAAATGAAATGAATTAAAATGGATCAAATAAAAGTGGACTGAACTGAATAGAAATGAATTGGACTGACTGAAATTATTTAAACTAGACTAAACTAAATTAAATTCAACTAAAGTAATATTTAATAATTCAGATTTAAAATAATAATATTCTCTCATGATGTTGATTACAACTGAAATTGATGAACTTATTATAATGGAATGTATTAAAAATAGTAATAATATATGACAGAATTAAACTGAAATATTTCATAACTATATGCGAATGGAAAAGTTTGGGAAGGGGGTTGAGAATGGCTCTAGTGGTAAGACACTGCAAATTTACCCAGAGGTCCTGGGTTCAAATCTCGGGGAGGGGGGGAATGGGAGGGATTTTAGGGTGGTGATATATGCAGGTCCATGTTTACTAATGCAGGTCTAAAATATAATATTTTGGATGCACTGGCACAATTCAGGGCCACATATTGTGTTTTCAGACCTGCATTAGTAAATATGGACCTGCATGTATAATTTCTCGGATTTTATTGGGGGCTCAATTGAGTTATTACCCAATTTTTTTAAAAAAAGAATGGAAAATTTTGGGATACCTATTTGTAGAACATGACGATAATGTTCAAGGAACGGCAGATAAGAAATTGCTCGGCTCTCATAGGAAGTTTGGGATACCTGTTTGCAGTCGATACCCTCATGATGAAGATACTGAAGTGAACTAAGTCCCTGTTTGCTAGAGCTTATTTCTTACTGAACTGAACTGAAAAAAAAAATTAAAAAATACAGAACTGAACTGAAAAAAAATTAAAAATACTGAACTGAACTGAAAAAAATAAAAAAATATTTAAAAATACTGAACTGAACTGAAAAATATTTAGAAATACTGAAATGAACTGAAAAAAATAAAAAAATACTGAACTGAACTTAATGATATTTAAAAATACTGAACCGAACTGAAAAAAATAAAAAAATATTGAACTACACTGAATAATATTTAAAAATACTGACATGAACTGAAAAAAATAAAAAAATACTGAATTGAACTGAAAGTATTTAAAAATACAGAACTGAAAAAAAATTATATATATTTGTTTGAACTGAGTTGAAATAAAAAATTTAATATACTAAAAAAATTCAGTATTAACAAATAAAATGAGCCGAATCATACATAATACATAATTGAATAGAAATGGAACAGATTAAAGTGTAATGTATTAAAATAATGACTTAATGCAACTAATTTTATCAAATCACATTTACTTATAACTAAATTGAATTAAACTATTAAAGTTCAATGTATTCAAGATAATAACAGTATGAATAAATTAAACTGAAATTGATCAACATACACTTGTACATGATTGAAAGAGACTTAATTTTAATTTTATTTAAATTGAACTATTCAGAATCTGATAGAATCACTAGCGTACAAAACGATTGCTCCATTTTATCGTATTCACAAACAATGAACTTGTATTCATCTAGTGAACACTAATTGAACCAAATTATAATTGAAGGTATTGAACATTAGTAATTATATGACTGAATGAAACTAAATTTCATCAAATCACATTTCTTCATGACCAAATTAAATTAACTGAATTGATCTGGATCAAATTAAACTAAATATAAACTGAACTGAGCTGAAAAAACTGTAGAGATCTATAATAAAAAATATAGAAGAAATTTACTGAACTAAAAAGAATACAAAATATTGATCTGAATAGAACTGAACTGAAAAATTTTAAAAATATTTTTTCGAACTGAACAAAACTAAAAAAATAAAAAAACATTGAACTGAACTGAAAAAATATAAATATACTGAAATGAACTGAAAAAAATAAAAAACAATACAGAACTGAATTGAAAATTATTTAAAAATACTGAACTGAACTGAAAAAATAAAAAAATAATGAACTGAACTGAAAAATATTTAAAAATACTGAACTGAACTGAAAAGTATTTAAAAATACTGGACTGAACTGAAAAAAATAAAAAAATACTGAACTGAACTGAAAAATATTTAAAAATACTAAACTGAACTGAAAAATGAGTTGGTCTCTGGAGTGACCGTCTATATTATAGCATAATATAGAACAAGGACTAAATTAAAATATGCAAGGAAGGAGGTCCTTATTTGCAAAATTTGGGAAAAGTACTGTTCACGGCACTGTTCACGCGCACTATTCACGGCACTGTTCACGCAAAGAATATGTGCTCAAATCAGTTAATATAATTTCTGTATTTTAAAAACTTTTAAACACAAAAGAATTCAGGTTAGAAAGACAAATTTCCATATTATAAACATCAGATTTTAGGTACATAAAAACTAGAGTGTTTAGGTTAAATAATGTTGTGTTAAGTATAGTCAAGTTTCACCAAAGTTTTCAGCCTAAAAATTCACAATCGTCACAGTTTTCAACTTAAACAATCAAGTTTCACAGTAACCACAGTTTTCAGCCTAAAACATCAAGTTTCTACAATCACTCTAGTTTTCAGTCTAAATAATTAAGTGTTCACAATCTTCCCAGTTTTCACAATAAATAATCAAGTTTCGCAACCACCAAACTTTTCAACCTAAACAATCAAGTTTTCACAATAAAAACAGTTTTCAACCTAAACAATCAAGTTTTACAAACACCACAGTTTTCAGCCTAAAAAATATAGTTTCTACAATCACTGTAGTTTTCAACCTTAATAACCAAGTTTTCACAATCACAGTTTTCACATTAGAAAATCAAGTTTTACAAACACCACAGTTTTCACAATAAATAATCAAGTTTCAACACAAATCAAGAAGCCTAGTTTTCAAGTTAAACACATAAAATTTCATATGCAGACAGAAACCACATCAAGCAGTCTAGTTTTCAAGCAAACACATAAAATTTCATAACAAGACAGAATCCACATTAAAAATTTCAGTTTCCAAGATAAACACATAAAATTTTATAAGCAAAAAGACATCACATTAAACGGTCTAGTTTTCATATTAAAACAAATAAATTTTCAAACTAAATAATCAAGTTTCCACAGTCTTCACACTTTTCAGATTAGAACTCACCGGCGACGATCCAGCTATGCATCGGCCACCACTGCCTCATCTTCAACCTCTCCCACGCGCCACGCGTGCCGGATTTGCTCCACCAGTTTCTATCCGACCCGGATATCACCTTCGTCGGAGTGAATAACCACCGCGATAACGACCTTCTGATGAACTACTCCCCGGTCAATCTCCGCCTCAGCATTCAAAATCTGATAGATCTGGTCGACGTGGCGGTGGAATCGAGGGGGTAAAACATGGTGATGTCAATGGAGACGCTGGCGGGTCTGGAGCTCCAGATTCGGGTCAGCGAGGACCCCGAAGTTGGCCGGAGTAATTGGAACGATTACTATCTCAGCAACGAGCAGGTGAAGTACGCCTGCGGTAGAGAACTGGAACGTCGGATTGCGTTGGATTGCGCCGGAGATCGCCTGAATAATGACGGTTGGGGGACGAAGATTGGATCGCCGATGGGGTTTTGGAATGAATTGGGGGAAACTTTTGAGCGCAGATTGGGATTGGGGTTCTGGAACGAAGTGGGCCAAAAAATAAAAGAAAATAGCTATATATATTTGTGAGGTAAGTTTTGGAATTTACAGAAAAAGGACCCGTTTAAATGTAAATTGCAAATAAGGAGCCGCGTCCAGTTTTAATTGCAAAAAGAGAACGTCTATATTATTACTATAATATAGACGGTCTATTCCAAGACTAATATCTGAAAAATATTTAAAAATACTGAACTGAACTGAAAAAAATAAAAAAATACTGAACTGAACTGAACTGCTTTACAGAAAAACTCTACCAAACAAGCCCTAAATGTTGTTATTTTGAATTGATTTGACGTGGTTTGAAACTGAGTTGATTTGAATTAAAATTAAATGTATGACAAAAGAGTAATATTAGTTATGAATTACTTTGATCAAACAAGGTTTATTAATTTAGACATACTTAAATACTGAGGCCCTGTTTGCTAGAGTTTATTTCTTGCTTAACTAAACTGAACGGAACTGAAAAAAATAAAAAATTACTGAATTAGAACTGAAAAAAATTTAAAAATACTTAACCGAACTGAAAAAAATAAAAAAACACTGAACTGAACTGAAAAATATTTAAAAAATATTGAACTAAACTGAAAAAATATAAAAATACTGAACTGAAATGAAAAATATTTAAAAATATTGAACTGAACTGAAAAAATATAAAAATATTACCCTGAACAGAAAAAAAATATAAAATATTGAATTGAACTGAAAAAATATACATATACTGAACTGAACAAAAATATGTTGTATTGAACTGAAAAATATAAATATAATGAAATTAACTGAATTGAAAAAAATATATATTATAAAAATTCAACATTGACAAATAAAATGAGCTGATTTGTTCATAATTGAATATAAATGGAACAGAATAAAGTGTATTGTATTAAAATAATAATTTAATGCAACTAATTTTATCAAATCATATTTACTTATAACTAAACTGAACTAAAATGAAGTAAAATTTAATGTATTCAAGACAATAACAATATGACTAAATTAAACTGAAATTGATCAACATACACTTGTACGTGATTGAAATATACTTAGTTTTAATTTTAATTAAATTGAACTGAACTGGATAAAAAAATAATCTGAATATGATAGAACCACTAGCGTACAAAGAATGCTCCATTTTGTCGTATTCACAAACAATGAACTTGTATTCATCTAGTAAACACTAATTAAACCGAATTATAAGTGAAATTATTGAACATAGTAATTATACGACTGAATGAAACTGAAATTCATCAAATCACATTTGTTCATAACCAAATTAGATGAACTGAATTCAACTGAATATAAACTAAAACTGAACTGAAAAAACTGTAGAGATCTATAATAAAAAAATATAGAAGAAATTTATTGAACTAAAATATAAAAAAAATATTTGTCTGAATAGAACTGGACTATAAAAATAAAAAATTATTTTTTCGAACTGAACTAAACTGAAAAATGAAAAAACATTGAATTGAACTGAAAAAATATAAATATACTAAAAAAGGCAGCCTTATGGTAAGGCAAAGGGACCTCATATGGCTCATACAAAAGTTTTGGGGTCAAATCAAAATTATTATATTTTAGTTATTTTCAAATCAATCAATTATATCAACTAAAAATCATCATCGTTCATCATCAAATCATCATCACTCATAATCAAATCATAGACATTCATTACCAAATCATCGACATTCAACATCAAATCATCAACGTTCAACATCAAATATCGACGTTCATCATCAAAATCATCGTTGTTCATCAAATCATCGTCGTTCATCATCAAATCATCGTCGTTCATCATCAAATCTTTGTTGTTCATCATCAAATTATCAAATCATCGGTCATTTATCATCAAATCATCATCCTCATCATCAATAATTATTAAATCATCATCAATAAAAAATCATCAATCATCAAAATCCTATAACTGACATCAATCATCAATCATCAAAATCCTATAACTGACATCAATCATCAATCATCAATCAAAACTCACCAATAATCAAAAGTTAATAATCAATCACCAATATCAAATCATCAATCGATCATCAGATCCATGGTCATCATGAATCATGTCATAACCATCATCAATCAAAAATATCAAATCATCAATCAAAAATATCAAACAATCAAATCGTCAAATCGTGAAACTGAATTCTTGTTGGTGATATATATGACGAAAACGAGGTCTACTTTATTATCCGAGCCACGATTCTATGAGAATATAGTTTCCTGATTTGACGGTTTGATTATGTGTATATTTTAGTTGATGATTTCATATTTATGATTGCTGATTTTTTTATTGATGATCGAACGGATTGATGACGCAGATGAGTAATGTTGGTAACCGAGCTACGATTCTACGAGAACCTAGTTTCCCAATTTGACGGTTTGATTATGTGTATATTTTAGTTGATGATTTCATGTTTAAGATTGATGATCGGAATGATGATGAGGATATATATATGCTCGGTCACCAACATTACTCATCCTCGTCATCATTCCGATCATCAATCTTAAACATGAAATCATCAACTAAAATATACACATATGGTGACTAGGGGTGTTCAAAAATACCCGGCCCATCCTACCCGCCCCGTTGACCCGGCGACCCGGCATAAAATAACCGGGTACTTTCTTATATTTTACGGACGGGTACCCGGCCCGTTAATTTCATAAATTACCTCGGCGAGTATATTGAGGATGATGAAAACGAGGTCTATTTGATGATCTGAGCCATGATTCTACGAGAATCTATGATGCAGGACTCGTGCGCTGATGAATCGTAGTTGGGAAAAAAGAACTCGTAACAAAATATATAATTAATCTTGGCAATCAAACCTAGAAAAATATATACAAATCCTTTGGCAATCACACCTCCGGGAAAACTGGTTTAAAACTCATACACTGAATTTTTTTTATAAATCTCAAAATCTCTTCTCCTCCCTTTCTCTATAAGGATTACAATATATATAGCTATGAAAGTAAAACAAAAATAGGAAAATAATATATGTCCTAATTCTATTCTAAAACTAAAAAGAAAACAAATATAATCCTTTCCAAACTAAAATTCACTTTTCATGAATAGTTTTGGAAAATAGTTGTTTCCATTCCTCATCATTCTCCCCCTCATGAAAAAATTCGACTCCGACGAATTATAACAAATAATCTTTGTGGAAGAACTCTGCAAATCTGAACCAATGCTTGACTCCTTGCATGGATGCCCTTTCCAATGAATAAGATACTTCCAACGTAAAAGACATGCTTGAATTCCAAAATCATCAAAAAGTTTAACGACAAATTTATGAACTTTGAATTCTCTTTTCTTGAAACGCTGATGTACATCTTCCATTCTTGGTCGGATGTGCTCGATGCATCTTCGATTTAACACCTCCATATTTTGAAATTGATGGTGCCCTTGAACTTGATCTTCCCATCGTTGCTGTGATTGATCATCCACTTGAAGTGAGGAGTGATTATGCTGTTGTAGCTTCACAGATGATGGTGAATTATGCTCAACCATCGGCGTCTCTGTTGGCGAAGACTGCTGCGGCTTCAATATCGGCGTAAAATTATGCACAATAGGTTCGAAGCAAGCAATCGATGTTTTTATGATTTCCGGTGGATTCATAGGTGATGGTGGCGATAGATTATTCGCATCCATTGCGTCAAGGCGAGCAATCAATTGTTTTAAGGATGCCTTGATTTCAGCAATGTCTGAACCGTACTTAGCAATGATAGTATCATGTCTGCTAATGACCTCTTCCAAATCTTTCAACGTCATTGTCGAAACCTTGCTCTGGATACCAAAAATGATGCAGGACTCGTGCGCTGATGAATCGTAGTTGGGAAAAAAAACTCGTAACAAAATATATATAATTAATCTTGGCAATCACACCTAGAAAAATATATATAAATCCTTTGGCAATCACACCTCCGGGAAAACTGGTTTAAAACTCATACACTGAATTTTTTTATAAATCTCAAAATCTCTTCTCCTCCCTTTCTCTATAAGGATTACAATATATATAGCTATGAAAGTAAAACAAAAATAGGAAAATAATATATGTCCTAATTCTATTCTAAAACTAAAATATATATATATATATATATATATATATATAATTCTTTCCAAACTAAAATTCACTTTTCATGAATAGTTTTGGAAAATAGTTGTTTCCATTCCTCATCAATCTAATTTCCCAAATTTTTATCGATTTGATTATGTGTATATTCTAGTTGATGATTTTATGTTTATGATTGATGATGGTTATGACATGATTGATAATGACGGTGGATCTGATGAATAATTGATTGATGATTTGATTATAAACGACGAATATTTGGTGATAAACAATGAAAATTTGATGATGAACAACGACGATTTGACGATAAACGATGAAGATTTGACGATGAACGACAAACATTTGATGATTTGATGATGAACAACGAAGAATTGATGATGAACGACAGTAATTTGATGATGAACGATAATAATTAGATGATTGATGATTTAATATTGATGATTGATGATGGTAATGATTAATAGGGAGATTAAATGTGGTATATATTCTTATTACAAAATGGTCCATGGGTTTTATTAATATTTACTGTAGGGGCACCGAAAAAATAATATTTATATTCCAGCCCCAAAAGTATTTTGCCCCTTAACCCAACACCCCTTGCTTTACCATAAGGCTGCCTTACCAGAGAGTATCTCAAAATTTAATGTATTCAAGACAATAACAGTATGACTAAATTAAATTGAAATTGATCAACATACACTTGTACGTGATTGAAATATACTTAGTTTTAATTTTAATTAAATTGAACTGAACTGGATAAAAAAATAATCAAAATATGATAGAACCACTAGCGTACAAAGATTTCTCCATTTTGTCGTATTCACAAACAATGAACTTGCATTCATCTAGTAAACACTAATTGAACCGAATTATAAGTGAAAGTATTGAACATAGTAATTATACGATTGAATGAAACTGAAATTCATCAAAACACATTTGTTCATAACCAAATTAAATGAACCGAATTCAACTGAATATAAACTAAAACTGAACTGAAAAAACTGTAGAGATCTATAATAAAGAATATAGAAGAAATTTATTGAACTAAAAAATAAAAAATATTTGTCTAAACCGAACTGGACTGTAAAACTAAAAAAAATTATTTTTTCGAACTGAACTAAACTGAAAAATAAAAAAACATTGAATTGAATTGAAAAAAATATAAATATACTGAACTGAACTGAAAAAAATATAAATATACTGAACTGAACTGAAAAAAATAAAATAATACTGAACTGAACTGAAAAATATTTTAAAATATTGAACTGAACTGAAAAAAAATAACAAAATACTGAACTGAACTGAAAAATATTTAAAAATACTGAACTAAACTGAAAAAAATAAAAAAAAATACTGAATTGAACTGAAAAAATTAAAAAAAAAAACTGAACTGAACTGAACTGCTTTACAGAAAAACTCTGGCAAACAGTCCCTACATTATGTTGAATAACATCAACAAACTTTAAAAAAAAAACTGATTTGAATTTCTATGAAATGAACAAAAAGTAAAAATAAGGAAAATAGTGATGCTACCAGCTTCCAGTCCCGACCCGGAGGCAATGACGGTCTCCGGTCCGGATGAGGCTTTGTCCGGGCTCCACGCGCTCTCACCTAACAGACCTGCAAAATAATGCCCCGGAGTATCCCGAGGATAGCTACTCTGGTGTGATGATGAAAGAGGGCCTTTGAATAGGAGAGAGAATAAGGATATATTGAAAGAGTTTAGTCTGATAGAACATACCTTTCTCCACAAGTCCAAAGATGTATTTATAGGTGTGAGGTGGTGAGGATCCAACCCAAAGGCACTGGTCCTGCTTGTTTGTCCTTACCCAGGGACAGGTCATATTCATGTCCTTTCTGTCCCCGGATAACACCATTCTAGCTGACATCACATGGACCGGACCACTCTCTGGGCCGGAGTCTGGATATGGGCCAGAGCCCATATCACCACTAGCCCCCCGAGACAGGGGATTCATCCGGAGGTGTCTTATCCGAAGGATGGGTCCCGTGTCTCATCATGTATCGGACGCTCTTCTGTCGAGTGTATTCGTGTTAATCACGTCTGGTTGTCGATAGGATCCGCCCGGAGGCATGCAATCTGATCCGTAAGCGTATTTTCGGGTTATTTTCTATTCTGTGAGTCTGATCACATGTTGGGCGCGTGTTCGTACGCTCATTTATATCATCATAAATGCGGTGTCGTTAGACGAAAAATCCTGCTTTATTTTCCAAAATAAATTCTGCACTCTTTTCAAGAAAGCAATCATGTCGCCTTGGGACTCGGTCCCCTCTTTGCTTGTCCTATTTCTATAAATAGGACTCTTATTCAGTCACTTTCGCCTTTCATTTTCTTGTTTTCTTCTCCTGTGTTCTTCTTCTCCTCCCTCCTTATTCTCTCTCTTCTTCAAGTTTCCCCATTTCGGCAACCATGGCTGCTCATGACACAGAGAGAGAATTGGAGGTTCCTACTAACCAAGACATTGAGAATGAGAAGAGGCTAAAGTCGTCGGATGATGAGGTCAACGCAATGCCGTTAGATGGGGAGGTTAAGGTAGGGTTGAACCCTGATCCAAAGGAGGATGATCTGAAGGAGGGAGATACTGTGGATATTGATACTGTTGTAAAGGAGCTCGTCCGGACGATGGTGGTTCATGTTTCGATAGACTCCGGGCTGAAACTATTCGAGGAAGATCATACCACGGTGGCAGCCATTCCCCGGAGTCATTTTCTATATGGCATCACGTTTCCTCTTTCCACTCTTTTTCTATCCATCTTCGATCACTTTGACATATCTCTGGCCCAGCTGCAGCCTAATTGTATTGCGGTAATTCGGGCATTCCTTCTCAACTGTTATCGTTGTGAAGTGACACCGTCTCTAGAGCTATTCTGGGCCATCTACCGTCTGGAGGGTACCAAAGACGAGGGGATCTTCACTTTCCAGAAGCGGCTAAAAGTGAAGGACTGCTGCCGGGGCCGTCGTGATAGCTATGCCAATTGGCAGAAATGCTATTTCACGTTTGACACCGAGAAGTATCTGTGCCCTAAGTGGAACCATGATGCCAAGAAGAAGGAGAAAACGGAGTACCATCCGGACGGATTGGAGGAGAGCATAGCCAAGCTGAGTTACAACCAGCTTGACTTGCCCAAGTATTGGAACGGTGGGAAGTATATCTTCCCCCTGAGAGCATATGAGAAAGAGGTGTTCACTAAGTGTCGCTTCTATGTTAATCAGGATCCGTCCCGTACGTATTCTTTTCCTTCTCTCTCTTTTTTTTTGTTTTAGCACCACGCTTATGTGTCTGATCCATTTTGTGTTCTTGCAGAATTTCCTCAAATTGAGGCTGGTGTCAATTCGCCCTCCGGATCGTTCAAGGTAAAGAGGATGGAGAAGTAGATTCCGGTTCGGGGACCGGCATGAAAACCCCGCAGGCTAATGTTGAGAAGGAAAAGAAGAGGAAGCGCGAGTTGGCTCGCCTTGAGGAGGAGAAATCCAAGAAGGAGGCTTCGAAGAAGACGGATGCAGCGACCAGCAAGCCGCCTCCGAACAAGGGGAAGGTGGATGAGGCTGCTGCGGCGGTTATTAACTGGGCGGCCGCTTTAATGGTCCAGGGTCTTCAGTCGTCCGAGGACGAGGAAGATGGTGAGTCTCTTAAGAGGAAGCGCAAGATCAATGTTCCCCCGGCGTCCCGGAAGCCCACTTATAGTCAACAATCCGAGGTGGGAGCTCATAAGGATGGGAAGAAGTTGGATCCAAGTGTCGGCCAAGAGGAGAAGGAGCTGATTTCGTCCGGAGAGAGGGATGGGGAATAGACCACTCACAGCAGCGGTCGTCAGTCTAATCGGGTAACGGATCTTTACTCTAGTTGTTTTTTTTATTTGTTGTGCGCTAGCTTCTGACACCTTCTTTTCTTTTTCCTTTTGCAGGACTTTGTTGCTTATCTACTTAGCTCTCCAGGCGCCGCTGAGTCAATCAACAAGGCTTATCATGTCCAAAACACTGCGATGGCTCAGAGAGTTTGCGGGCTGGAGAGGTCGAACGGAAACCTAACTCGTGAACTGGCCGCGGCTGAGGCTCGGGCTACCAAGGCGGAGGCTCGGATAAAAGAGCTGGAGGCCACTGCTTCTTCGTCCGCACAGAAAGACTTGTGCATTGCCTTTGCTGACAAGGTGCTTCGGAGTCTCGCCTTCGAGTGGGACTTGACCGATCTTTGCCTCACCTCCAATAAGATCGCGATGAATCAGGTATATCAGAAGATGAGAGGCTAGGTTCCGGAAAGTCAACGGGGAAAATTCAGCAAGCACTTCTATCATCCAGATGCCGCAGAGGAGTACAACTATAATGTGGATCAGTTTTATCGCGGAGGCGTTGAGAAGATGGGACCTTCCGTGCTGAAGGTGTTTGATGGTGTCCAGAAGCCCATAACTGCTGCAACTATCTGTGCCTATGGTCGCGGGTTAGTTAATCTGACCACGGAAGTTGCTCCCCCTCCGGAACGTGAAGCCCCAGAATCTCAGGCCAAGGCGAGGTACTTCGAGGTTCTGAAGATGTACTCTCCGGATCCTGAGGATTATCAACCGGAAGATGATGAGCATCGTCCGGAAAATAATAAGCAGCGAGTTGGTGATGAGGACGACGACCATAATAGTGATGAAACTGATGTAGATGATACTCCTTAGTTTCTTTTTCGTTGTAACCTTTTGCTATTGCTTCCGTCCGACTTGGTTTGATTATTCTTTTGTTTAGTGTAGGAAAGACGTAAGCGATGACTCGGATGGGGATGATAATCCTCCGGATAATGTAATTTCCTTCTCCTTTCTAATAATGAATTTTATTTTCCTCTCTCCTCATCTTGTCACTTTTCCTTATTTTTCACTGCTTTCTCATTTCGTTCTTAGCCCGGAGGCTAAGGTCCCCTCCTTCGTTCCGGAGGTGGAGGGAGAGTCCCTTCTCCAGCTAGCTCTCACTCGACGAGCCCTCCGTGCTCTAGATGTGTAGAGACGGAGCTTTCAGGTTGGACAATGGGAGGGTAACAGACTCGAGAACTTTTTATCCGTTCGGGAATGGAGCCTCTCATGGAGGAGTTTCCAAACATTCCATCTTTGGCTGCTTGCCTCAGAGAGATATCTGATGAATTCGGCACTCTAACTCAGTGCCAAGAGTTTGCTCGCAAACGGATTAGTGCGACCCTTGATGCGGATGAGACGATCTCCATGTTACAAGCCGAACATGAAGATTACAAGGCAAAGCTGAAAACCGAGTTGGATCTGGTATGGTCTGAATTCCATTCTACTGTGAGAAGTTGAAGTGGTTGGAGAGGCGGACAGAGTTCCAGCGAGACTATCTAAAGCTGGAGGACAAGAACCGTGCGTTGGCCGGCCGGGTAATGGTTCTCAGAGATAATCTGATGACCCTGCAGTTATCATACCATCTTACCGGACTTCGACTCGGACTTGTATCTCCGCCCATATACCGACATTTCCCTCGTGATGTGAGTGCGCTAATCATCTGGATGTTCAAGTTGGGGTGGAATGACCGAGAGTCTCGTTACCGTCCGGCGTTCGAGGAAGTTGTTGAGTGGTGAAAGCGGATACATGCCGACAGTCCTCTCCCCCTTTCCTCGTACTCATTCCGAGCCAGGTGTCGGTGGACTTTACTTTCGAGAGGTATTTAGAAATTCAGGTATCTGTTGATCGGGAAGAATCTGCTCATCGTGTCGAACGGCTCCGGGGAGACGCTTCTATCATCTGACCCTTCATCATCAGGGAGTTAGCCGAATTAGCGAGGCGTCGGCAGGCTCGTATCCAAGGCCAGGGTCGAGGCAGAGGTAGTCGGGGACTCCGTGGGAACCTCCAGGGTGCCCGTCGCGGAAACAGTTAGCACCTCAACCGTCTCCGTGTTTCTAGAACGACGGGTGGTAGAGGTACCCAACAAGCGTGTCGTCCCAGGTTCCCGTTCAGATTCGTTCTCCGTCTCGGTTCCCTAGTAGGAACCCTTTCCATCCGTCGGGTGCCGGATCGTCTGCTAAAGGCAAGGGTAAAGCGAAAGTTACTAGGGAGGCGGTGCAATCCTTAGACTCGGATTCGATGGGATCTTTGGATATGATCCGGAGGTGCCAGGTCCTTCCTCAGAGCTTCCAGAGATCCCCCCCCCCTTTCCCTACTTGGGACAAGTGGGTCAATCGAGTGGTACCAAGCCTTATGATCTCGATCCTGATACACCCGAACGGAATCCTGCTCCGGAGGCTCAGATGGGCACTCGAGATCCGGAGCCTCCTTCTCCGGAGAATGGCACAATGATTCCTTCCCCGGAGCCTCCTACTCCGGAGCCCTCGTCTTCCCCTATCAACTGGGAGGGTATCATTTGGCCTAAGTAGATGTTTGTTTGTATGTCGGTCCGTCCGGACTTTATAGATTTTCACTCAGTTGTTATTCTTATGTACACTTGTATCCCTAGTGCCTGTATACTAGTCCATCGAGACAGTTGTATATTTCATTTATTCAAATGTATCTTTTATCCAAACATATTTCTCTTTTGAGATTTAGCTTTGTTCAAGCGCTTTATCGTATTTTGTTTGATCAAACTGTAGCCCCTTTTCCTCACCCCCGTTAGTTTGTTCAAACGATACGGAGGGAGTTAAATGTGCATAATTAAAAATAGAAAAGTATAAAATCTGCAAGCTCTTAATTCATTAAACCTGGTGGACTCCGTCCGGACATACCCTTTGTCTCTAGGGGTCGGAGTCAAGTACATGGTAAACAAAACAAAATGGGACCCTAGGCATAACCCTAGCCAGAGGGCCCGGAGCTACTTATCTAGAAATAACTAGCCTGTTGTGTACCTATTCAGGAAGCCCCGTAAAATCTCTGGAGGTTGGTGATGTTCCACCTTCTGGGAATGGCCCGTCCGGACTGGTCCGCCAGCTCGTAACTTCCGCCCGGAAATGAAGCTGTAACTCGATACCGTCCTTCCTAGTTTGGTGCCAGCTTGCCAGTGGACTCCTGCAAGCTCTTATCGTTCCTCCGCATCACCCAATCTCCGAGAGTGAATGACTCCTTTCGGACGCGTCTGTCATGGTAGCGTTTCACTCGTTCCTTCACCTTAGCTTCATGCAGTGCTGCCTATTCTCACTTTTCCTCCAAGAGGTCCAAGTCTAGCAACCGGTTTGATCCGAGTGAAGAGCTCCGTCCGGCCTGATATTCATCCCAAGTAAGGGTTAAGAGACTGGGGACTCCCACTTCGGCTGGTATCACAGCTTCTGCCCCATACACTAGGCTATTGGGGGATTCCCCCATGGCGGATCCTTCAGTCGTCTGATACGCCCAAAGGACACTTGGCAGCTCATTCACCCAGTTTCCTCGTGCCCCCTGCAGTTGAGTCTTCAATCCATTCACCACCGTCCGGTTTGTAACCTCAACTTGACCGTTAGCCTGTGGATGGTAGACGGAGGTGAGTCGCTGCGTAATTCCATACTCCTTGCACCAGGACCGAAACGGGTCGTTCTCAAACTGGGCTCCATTGTCTGTGACTATATACTTGGGAATTCCGTAACGGCAAATGATGTTCTTCCAACAAAACTTGACGCAAGTGTTGCCACGGATGTTTGTGAGGGGTTCCGCCTCCACCCATTTGCTGAAGTAATTGATAGCCACTATCAAGTACTTAAATCCTCCCGGAGCGGAAGGGAAAGGTCCCACCAAATCAATGCCCCATCGGTCGAAAGGCCACGAGACGGTAATCCCTACCCTTTCTTCTTGAGGCACATGGATGAGCGGAGCAAACCTCTGGCACTACACACAAGATCAAACATATTTGTGCATCCTCGAACAGGGTCGGCCAGTAGTAGCCCGTACACATTATATTCCTCGCTATGGCCCGTGCCCCCTGATGGCTGCCGTTTGGTCCCTCATGCATCTCCCTTACCAACCGTTCCGCCTCATCCGAATCCATACATTTCAACCAAGGTTGGAGGTATCCCCGTCTGAGCAAGGATCCTCCAAAATGGTGTATCGTGGTGCCTTCTGTCGGATCCTCCGCGCCAACGCCTTGTCCTCCGGGAGCTTGCCGTGCTGCAGGTAATCAAACAAAGGCATCATCCAGGACTCTTTTGACACTTCTACCTCTGCAACCTGCGAGATGTCGTAGCTCCGGACGGATAGCGTTTCCATCATCAAGTTATTCTCCGGATCTGGCTTGATTTCCGAGGAAGCAAGCTTGCTTAAGGCGTCCGCCTTTCCGTTATCTTCACGGGGGATCTACGTCACGGTTATGCTACGGAACTTTGCCAGTAATAGTTTGACCGCCTCAAGGTCCTCTGTAGGCTCTGCTCCTTCGCCTCGTATTCTCCGTTCACTTGCTGAACCACTATCTGAGAATCGCTGTAGACTTCTACATCCGTGACTCCTACATCCAACACCAGTCGGAGTCCGGCCAAGAGTGCTTCATACTCCGCCTCATTGTTTATTGCTCGGAAGCTGAACTGGATAGCATACATGTGCTCTATTCCCCTTGAACAGGTGAGCAGTACCCCTGCCCCGTCGCCGTTTGCATGAGATGATCCATCCACATGCAACTTCCATCTGTCAGAGGGTGGCTCCGATCTGGACGGATCTCCTGACGGCTCGGTCATCTCTACCAAGAAATCTGCCAAGGCTTGTCCCTTGATGGCCTTCCGGGGCTGGTACTTGACCTCGTGCTCTCCGAGCTCCACTGCCCATTTCATTATTCTGCCTGAGGCTTCCGGTTTCAGCATGATCTGTCTTAACGGATGGTTTGTCAGAACCGTGATTGGATGTCCTTGGAAATACGGCCGGAGGCGCCGGGAGGTTTGGACCAGGGCCAGTATCAATCTTTCCAAAACGGTGTACCTTGTTTCCGGGCCTTGGAGTGCCCTGCTTACAAAGTATACCGGACGTTTAACCTTACCATCTTCTCGGACTAGGGCAGAACTGATAGCGTGCTCGGTTGCAGCTATGCACAAAAAAAGTTCCTCTCCGGGCAATGGTTTGGACAGGGTATGGAGGCTTGCTAGGTGGGCCTTCAGATCCGTGAATGCTTGGTCACATGCCTCCGTTCACCAAATGGTTTGGCTCTACGGAGTATGCTGAAGAAGGAAACCTGCTTCTCTGCCCCCCGAGCAAGGAACCGGCTCAACGCGGCCAGCGATCCGGTTAACTTCTGCACGTCCTTCACCCCTCTCGGAGGTGGCATCTCCATGAGCGCCGATATCTTTTCTGGATTTACATCTATCCATCGAGCTGATACCATGAAACCGAGGAACTTCCCTGCTCCGACGCCAATGGTGCTCTTTCCGGGACTGAGCTTGAGAATCACCGTCCGGAGTACGTCGAACATCTCCCGGAGGTCTGACAGGAAGGACTCATATGTCCGGCTCTTCACCACCATGTCATCCACATAAACCTCCATGTTCCATCCCATTTGGTTCCGGAATAGCTTATCCACCATCCTCTGATACGTTGCCCCTGCATTTTTTAGTCCGAAAGTTATTTTCTTGTAACAAAAAGTACCAAAATCAGTAATAAAAGATATTTTGGGGTGGTCATCCTTGGCCATCGTGATCTGGTGATATCCACGGTGTGCATCAAAAAATTCCAACACTTGGTAACCAGTAATGGCCTCGACCAGTTGATCAATGGAGGGGAGCGGGTAGCTGTCTTTCGGGCAGCACTTGTTCAGATCTGTGAAATCAATACACATTTTCCATGAGCCGTCGTGTTTTTTCACCAGAACTGGGTTTGCTATCCATTCCGGGTAGGATATCTCCTCCATGATTCCGGCACTCAGCAATCTTCCCACCTCCGCTCGGACTTCCTCCACACGTTCCGGAGCCAGAGGTCGCTTCTTTTGTCGTATGGGTTTCAGTTCCAGAAAGACATTGAGCCTGTGAACAGCGATCTCTTCTGGAACACCCGTCAAGTCTTCCGTTCCCCATGAAAACGCATCTTCATATTCAGCTAGCAAGGGACGTAGCTCCTCCTTCACGTCATCTGGGAGGTTTTTTCCCACACTTACTACGCCTTTTTGACCTACCATCATGTCTTCAACTTCGTACGATGGAGGTTCTCCGTGAATTGCTCCCACCAAACTTGCACTGGCCTCCTCCCTTTCCGTCTCGGTTAACTTCTATTGGGCTCCTCCGGATCGGGCGTCCTTGATGGCTGTCAGCATGCAACTCCGTGCGGTCTGTTGATGTCCTCGGACTGACGCAACACCCTTTTCTGTAGGGAACTTCATGATCAGATGGTACGGTGAGCAGATGGCCCGCGCTTGGGACAACCATGGCCTTCCGATGATCATGTTGTAGGGGGACACCGCATCAATAACGGCGAAATTGCATTCGACTGTTGTCCGCTTCGTTGTGTCTTGGAAATTCATCATTGTTACCTTCAAAGGGATAACACCGAGTGGGTGGACAGTCCGCCCGGTGAACCCCGATAGGGGTGAATGACATGGCTTCAAGTTCTGTCGTCCAATTCCGAACTGATCAAAACATCCAGCGAACATTATCTCCACACTGCTGCCGTCATCCACAAATACTCGCTTGATCAGGTACCCCTCCACTTCTGCCATTACTACCATCGGATCGGAATGAGGAACCTGGGGAGGCACCGGGTCCTCATCCGAGAAAGTGATGGTCTCACTTGCTTTAAACCTCTTATGTTGTATCTCGCCTGGAGGCACATACCTGCTCTTAGCCTTGATTGTTGTCATGGAGTTGAGCCCATCTCCAACTATTCCATTAATCACATTGATCATCCGAGCCAGAGTTGGGGCCAGTGCTGGCGCGGCCTGTCTCGGAGCCGGATTGGCTGGGTTGGCTTGGTTTCCGCCCCGGGGGCAGTTGTTTCTCCACTTCCTCTTCCTTCCCTGTCCGGCTGCTACGGCTGGAACTGCTGCTTGGCGTGCGTCTCCAGCCACACAATCCCTCAACTGGCATGTGCCAATCAACCTTTCAATATCCGAACGGAGTGCCCTACACCCTTCCGTGCTATGACCATGCGATTTATGAAACTCGTACCACTTGTCCGCGTTCGCTGGTGCTGGTACGCCGATGATAGGTTGCGGATCCGTAAACAGACCTCGATGGACAGCCAGGATCTCCGTACGGGTTTTGGAGAGAGGGGTATAGGTAGGCCGGGCAGCTACTGCCGGAGCTTGAGTTGCCGCTGCTGGAACAGGTTGGCGTCTGACTTGATCATTCCGGGCCGGAGTCCGGACAGCCGGGGTCTTGGCTTCTGTTGTCGTGAGGGTCCTCTACTCAAAGAAACCTACTGTGGTCATCCGAACCTGGTTGGCATCGTGTACAGTACAATGCAACTCCACCACCAACTGGAGGTGATAATACGATGTCGGCATGTTCTTCATGAATTCAATGTAGAAGGCATTGTCCCTCAGTCTGATTACAAAGTTGTGGATGATGGCCTTCTCCTGCAAGTGTCTGTCCACCACCTTCATCGACGCTGCTATGTACCGGGTGGAGAACTCCCAAGTTGTTTCTGTCTCCAACTGCCTCTTTGCCAAGACCGCGGCTAAGTTTACGAACGTGTGCTTCATAGCCGAGTAGCGCCGTACTAAAGCGATGGCGAAGTCCCAAAAATGCCGGAGGGTACCGTTTGGTAGGCCTTTGAACCATGTCAAACAGTTCCCTCTTAGATACGAGGGTAACATCTTACACTGCAACTCCTCTGGGATGTCCCTTGCGTACATGATACTTGAATAAGTATGGACAAACTCCTCCGGATCTCCCTCCCCATTGTATGTTGGGAGTCCGTCTGGAGCCTTGGTTCCGAATGGCCATTTGAAGTTCAACACTTCCGGAATCCAAGGTGATTGAGGTCCAACTCCATTCCGTCCGATGAGGTGGTTCAGACGATCTTCAATGGAGTCCGGGCAAAAAGGCGTCTGAAATCCGAACCCTCCGGGAAACCCCCCTCTGGAAGGTGGCATTCCAATCATCATCTGCTGAGGTCCTCCGGAAGCACCCATCCCATAGGCCTGCTGGGCTTGCACTCCCCGGTATGGCGGTGCGTCTGGATTCAGGCCGGTAGTCCGCCGTTGGTTTGCATGTGGTTGGCCCGGAAATGGATTTGGTCCTTGATCCTGACCAGCCTTTCCCGCATCATTCTCTAGATCCACAAACACCCGTTGTCGTTCCAGAGGAGGCATATCTAGTCCGGCTGCGGCCTGGCAAGCCGCTTCCCACGCTTGGAACTGTTGATACTCCGCCACGTTTGTTCTCAGGATACTGCCTCCGACCCTAGAGTCATGGCGCTCATGCTTATCCGGACCAGCCCTCCGCCCAGACCGACCCTTCCCCGATCGACTCTGAGCGTCCTCTTCTTCCGTGTCATACTCCTCTGGATTCCCAGATTCTCCGTTACTTCCAAATCATCTGTGTCTCCATCCAACTCCTCACGGTCTCCGAACTGTCGCTGCTTCTCCGCCTCCCTCGCAGTCCGCAATCGCTCCCTGTTCTCACGCTGTATCTCAGCCAGCGTCCGTACCGGAGTTGCTTTCTTTC
Organism: Sherardia arvensis; assembly: GCA_948330725.1. NCBI lineage: Eukaryota > Viridiplantae > Streptophyta > Magnoliopsida > Gentianales > Rubiaceae > Sherardia > Sherardia arvensis. The sequence continues at coordinate 19,811,895 of OX415237.1, read as the reverse complement.
CTTTGGCCTTCTCCGCCGCCAAGCGCTGTCGTCGACATTTCTCAGCTGCAACCTTCACTTCCGCTGCTGCCTCCTTGGCTCGGAGAGCTCGTTCTTTCTCAGCCGCTAACTTTTGGGCCCCAATCGCTGCGGCAGCCCTTCTGGTCTTTGGCCCTCCGTCCGCTTCATCTTCAGGCGAAGGAGGGTTCTTCCTTGGTCGTCCGCGCGGCATGGACGTAACTTATGACTGGGAATGTGAGGTCCCACCGGGCGTGCCAACTGATGTTACCAGCTTCCAGTCCCGACCCGGAGGCAATGATGGTCTCCGATCCGGATGAGGCTTCGTCCAGACTCCACGCGCTCTCACCTAATAGACCTGCAAAACAATGCCCCGGAGTATCCCGAAGATAGCTACTCCGGCGTTATGATGAAAGAGAGACCTTTGAATAGGAGAGAAAATAAGGATACATTGAGAGAGTTTAGTCTGATAGAACATACCTTTCTCCACAAGTCCAAAGATGTATTTATAGGTGTGAGGTGGTGAGGATCCAACCCAAAGGCAGTAGTCCTGCCTGTTTGTCCTTACCCGGGGACAGGTCATATTCATGTCCTTTCTGTCCCCGGATAACGCCATTCTAGCTGAAGTCACATGGATCGGACCACTCTCTGGGCCGGAGTTTGGATATGGGCCAGAGCCCATATCACCAAATAGTATGACTAAATTAAATCATATTTTGGAAAAAATAATTTTCTAACTTGATCTGAATTTAACTGAATATAAACTGAACTGAATCGAAAAAATAGTAGAGAGCTATAATATATATATATATATATGAAATTTACTGAAATGAAAAGAAATATAAAAATATTTATCTGAACTTAACTTAACTGAAAAAATAAAAAATATTTAACTGAACTGAACTGGACTGAAAAAAATAAAAAATATTAACTGAACTGAAAAAATAAAAATAAAAATATTTAAATGAACTGAAAAAAATAAATAAAATACTGAACTGAAATGAAAAAAACGAAAAAATACTGAACTGAACTGAAAAAAATAAAAACAATTGAACTGAACTGAAAATATTTAATAATACTGAACTGAACTGAAAAAATAAAAAAAATACTGAACTGAACTGAAAAATATTTAAAAATACTGAACTGAAATAAAAAAAAATAAAGAATACTGAATTAAACTGAACTGCTTTACAGAAAAACTCTAACAAACAGGCTCGTAAACGTGCTAAGCTGTGATGGAGCATTCTGGCAGAAAGCATGGCATGGTTTAGCATCATGGTCAATAAAAAAAGTTAATGGAAATATCCTAAAAGCAAGAGATGCTGCTCGCTTTCCACCTTCTTCACCTTGCCGAGGCCATAGCTGTTAGAACTTTGTAAACTATGGAACTAATAAATCTGTTTAGCGCTGTGAGAAGCACTGTCCTTAAATTAATGGTAGCCCCCACCACCGGATTGCTGTGAGTTATCTGGCTAGTTTACTTCCAAGATTTCCCTAAACAATAGAAAATGTGTTAGCAACAACCACAGATTCTCCTACGAACGAAAGATAGAATAAGAGCATCTTCAACGGTAAACTACAATATATTGTATATTATAACTTACATTAATTCAAACTAATTAGCTAGCAAACTACAAGTATCTCCAATGGTTATTAATATTTAAATTAGCTTGTATGATCCCACATAATTCTAATATACATCTAAATACATTGAATTATTGATGTGGGGCCTACTCAATGGGACGCAAGCTAGTTGCTTGCCAAAGCTAGTAGCTTGTGAAGCTAGTGCTTGAAAAGGGTAAAATAATGGTAAGCTAAAGCTAAATATTTTATTAAAATTGTCAAGCAAGTCCAAAAATGCAACCATTGGAGATGCTCTAAGGAATGTAACAGGACATTAAAGATGAACTCAATTATATTAAGTGAAAGTTTCACCGTGTATTTATAATGAACTCCAAGCAAGATTCGTACCCTTTAGATGCATCCATTCGTACATATCCATTCACAGTAACTAGACACGTCTGTCTATCACCACTGTTCATTATAATAAACTCATTCATGTATAAACATATATACATATAATTTCACCAATTAGTTATATTAATATATATGAAATATATATTCACAAATATAAACCAATTAAATTTTCTTTAATATCAAATAATATACTCAATGTTAAAAGACTATTCCAACAATAGCCTATTACCATGGACTGTTAGCTGCATTAAACTGTCAATGCACTCATATTACAATATTGACAGACTCGGCCAAACTGCAGCAATCACTGTCAAATGAGGATCAACAACCTTCATGAAAGTTACAAGGGTTAATTGCAGACATTACACTACTAAAATCTTTGTTCATATCTTTGAATGTAAGGAGGTTTCAAGGGAGATGGTTAAGGAAGATCATGCAATAGCTAATAGGTTGTAATGTAACATCAACTGCTGCAATGGTCTTTTGATATAATAATGAAGCCTTTAACTAAAAATAAATTTAAATCATTGTGGATACCGATGTGACTTTGCACTTTAACAAATCCCCAGGTGCTCAATTATTGGGAGATTTTCCGATCTCAGTTTTGTCGGTCTCTTTTGCAAAACCAATTTAAACAATGGCACTCAGTTTCTCTTTTGCTTTTCTCCGGCCACATCGTAAAACAAGCAATGCATACACATCCACTACCAATTTGAGACTTTCATTTACAAGATTTTTATTTTTATTTTTATTTTGGCTGCACGCTTTTTTATGCCGACTTTAGTCACGCTGCAATGCATGGTTCTTTTTCGCATACAATATACAGGTCCCGAATTGTTTAAGGATGAGTATCATTAGTGGATTACATTGAACAAAAAAGTTGATATTGGATCCGACCTTAAAAATACAATTAGATCTGAGAGTAATTGCAACTTCCTTTGTTCTTTGATCTGATGTATTGTTTTATGTTTCTGTGTTTATAATTTCTCAAATTTTACGTCTGATTCTTCCTACTTGGTGGTCATCTGTGTTGGTGGTATAACAATTACCAAATGTATAGAGAGACACACACAAGTATAAATTTATTGAGGAAAATCAAGTAAAATTTATCATGTACGATGGGCAAGAAATTTACTGGTCCAGAGCTAAGGAATGTGATCATTTTAATCTAAATGACATGGCTGCACTCTGGAATTACAAAATTTATTTAGTCAGGTAATAGCACACATTATCCTTCAGTGTTCTGCTTGTCAACGCCATTGGTTGTTTTAATTCCTTATGCCTCTTCGAGCAAAACTTCTGTACAGGCCAACAGAGAGCTCAGCTCTTCTGGAGTTGCTGATCCAGAACCTTGCCATCGTATCCGACCAAATTTGTCGACCAAGAATATATATCTGAAAAATGGAAATTATGCTTTGAACAAAATCGTCGAGCAAGCAAAGGACAGTGAGGGAAGAAAAGAATCCATGTTGCTTACCCAGTAAGAAGGTTTAATATTTTAAGCTCTTTTCTGAAATAAAAATGGTCACCAAAAGAATAAACAATTTGTCTCTGCAGTGCACTCTTCATGTCATCAAAATTAGATTTCCTCATTATCCGAAGAAGAAGCTTCTTTACAGGGCTTCTTGTTAGTAACCAAGAATCTATGAAGGAGACCTGAATGTAGATCAGTAAGCTATCAAAAAGTTCCTAAAGTAAGTTTGTGTTGTTTGGAAAACAAAACCACTCAATCTGAATACAGTCCAACCTAAAAGTTCAACTTCTTCAGGTAATTAGTTAGACACAAGAATGCCTGTGTGTGATGCACAGACCACTTTTATAGATGGATTCGTAAAAGAGTAACTGAAGCACAAAATTATTCCAGCAATACATGAAGGGTGAATTTCCTTGATCTTTGGTCCAATAGAAGCTGCCTTTATCAATTTCCCCCATTATTTTAAGGACAGACCCCAACATATATAAGATATTTTTGATTAATTATTCCACGCTCACCAATATTACAAATATCGTATTGAAACTTCTGTGATAACCACATTACGTTGCAACATTCCAATATGATATCAATGCCTCATTTCAAGGTTTTAAGTTGTCATTTAGAGGTCATGCACACATTTAAGGTTCACCCATCAGCATCGTATCAGTAATCTTAAGCCGATTCTTGAGCTAGACCTATTCTGTTCCCTATATCTCCACGTGTCTTTTGTAACTTTCACTTGAGCTACAGCCTACAATGACACATGCTGACAAAGAGGGAGGGAGGGAGGGAGGGAGTGGGAGGGAGGGAGAGGGAGAGGGAGAGGGAGCGGGAGAGGGAGAGGGAGAGTCTAGCCATGGTATAGTAGGAATAAACTGACGATAACGCAAGTCTTTTCTGAGCTAGGAGACAATATACTCTAGATTTTCTGAGCAACCACTTGATAGATCAATGGCTACATCATCAATAATGGTTATATACTGGACTGAGTTCACTATTGAGACAAAGGCACCAAAAAAGTTTTGGCCATCAAATACAGAAAATCGGATCAAGGATGGAAAATATATGTAGATGCAACCTCTCAGTCAGGCAAGACAATTAGGAATTATAACGAGAAAAAACCTGGGACAGTACTACAAGTCAAAACTTAAGTGGAACAATAAAACTACTCATTAGAAGCTGAACTGAAAGCAATACAGCTAGAGTACCAGGTTGCAAACGATCTAGATTTAAATGAACACCAGATAAAATTTGACTGTTTGGTGGCTCGAATGTCTAAAGGAGTCATGAATCCATCCACGTTTAATAGGTTTAAAAAACTACTGAGTAAGCTTCAGTTTAAATAACCGGGCTCCAGCACACACACTCTATATCATGTACTTACTTCAACACCTATTCTCTATGTGTGTGGATATAAAACAAAAAAATACCCGTTCCAATGGTACAGTACTTATGCCATTTTAGACTAGCAAAGGTGTACACTAAGGCGCTAGAAATCATTGGTTTCTAATTTCCTCTATTTTTTTCACCTATTCTTTGAAATGATGACTGTACACCATTTATTTGTTCATTATATGCGTAAAAAATTTCATTGTATCAATATGTGTATAAAATAATTACTCATGTATAAATTTATTGGTTTATTTAGCATTTAATTTCATGCAAGTAATATCTACATCCTATTTTATTGAAAAATCAACATAAATATCATATTTTAATAAATTATTAGTTATGAGAAAGCTGAAGCTAGCTGCTGCCACATTTGATTTACTGATTTATGATTTATGTTTACTTCTCAAGTTCTCATTCTGGTCCACTAAAAAGAGAAACATATGTTTCTCCAGTCGTTTTGAAGCGGATGATACAATTGGTGGTCTACTGGTATTGCTACCTTAAATATGGTCGCCTACTCTTTTTCATGTTGCTAAGCTTACCAATACTGCTCATCCTCAATTGGGAGAAGCTGCAATTCTCAAAAAGATTAAAGCTGCAGAATAATAACCCCTGAGCTATGTGTGCTCCATTGGAGCTCTACTAGTAATATAATTGGTCAGCAGTACATTTGTTAGGGATCCACACCAAATAAAAATTGTTGCGTAGAATTTGTGGCTTCAGTTCAGAGCATTTTATAACCATTACCTTGAACCTCAAGGTGTACATACCTCAAATAAGCGAAGGTCAATAGAGTCCTTGTATTCATTGAGGAAAGGCACACTCCAAGAATCAATCATTGCCTACCAGAATCATTTTTATTCAGTAAAAACAATTAGTCATTGGAAATATCAGAAAGAACAACAGTGTCAACATTAAGCCCATCAAGTTACAACCATCTTACTGTCCAAAATGAAAATTAATTAGCAATAAGTTTTTTTTCTTTGTCTGAAAATGCAAGTGAACCAGCCCATCTCATACATGAGCTTTAATTCACAGAAAACTTCAACAATATGTCCAATGTTTTGGTTCTAGATGACCAGTGACTCAATGAGAAAATTTGCCATCACAATTGGTTTGGACTTTGGAGTGTACTACAACAAAATAATTTGCCCAGGGCTAATAAATGTTTAGATGCACAGTAAACAGATAACAGTCAAATAGGAAAGCTACATTTACTCTCATTTAACAAACCTATATCTTATACACACTTTAAATCAACAGCATCACGCACATTAAGTCCTGCTTCTGATATATCTCTCAGAAAATGGCCACATAACCGTACTGAAAAAAATTATAAACTTGAAACCATCTGTTCCAAATCCTTGGTGACATATCATGTCACTTAGAGATGACAGTGCAGCGGGAAATACACCCAATATTTGTGAATGAATGCAAATTCTATCCTGTCAGAAGAATATCCAGTGTGAACAATGGGATACAAAAAGGTTAGAGTACCAGCCCACACAGTACAACCATCACACCTATTCAGCTCAGGTGATCTCCTGATTTCAGTACAGATCAGAATACTTCCCAAGAGCATCCCAAAAATTTAAATTTTAGCTGAGGAAAATTAGTTGTAAACCTTGGAATTGCCAAATGGTTAACTATAAAGATATTAAAACCAAAACATTTCTATCAACTATTCATTAAGGAACTCAAGAAATGTCGTCCCAAAAAAAAGTCACCTTTGTTAAACTAAAATAGACAAAATAAGCTTACAGGAAATTTTCATAACCGATGGCAAAATAGGCTTAAAGTAAACTGCTTTTTGAGTGATCTGTTCTTTTATGATGTTGCTCATTGTTTTCAAAAAAATCTCTGCATGTAAACGGCGAACCAGTTTAACGCACTCTAGACTAGAAACTGGCCTGCTGCTTAATATAGTTTCTGCAAAAGTTCCTGATTTCAGAAATTTAGTAACATTCATGTATTTAGTCCAGTAAAAAAGCAGTTTCAGATCTGTTCAGTTAAGGTGATCTCATATTATTTCAAGGTTGTCCAGTTAAAAAGCAGTGTTGGTATATACTCAAATGATAGACTAATAAAAGAATCATAAAGTAACTATGGAGAACAGTGGCATTTCTTTCATTATGTCTTTTATAGGTTTATCAAACAATTTTTAAGGTCTTTGACACGGTCTAATGATATCTTAGTATACTGTAAACTGGCTCCTTTCACGATGCAGACGATTTTTAAAGAGTTTCAGATTTCAGAAATTAACTTATGAAACATAAGCATGTATTGCAGAATGACTTATATGATTCCTGTAAAAATAATAGTAAAGAAACTATTTATCAAACCTGTGAGCTTGCACGGAACGAAAGGCAGAACAGTGAGGCTTTTGGAATGTCTATTTTTTCATCTTTTGCAGTAGGTGCATCGGGAAGCTTGATAGTTAAGCCATTGGAGTAATTCACTTCAAATTCAGGAAATTTCACAGCCGTTATTGCCGGAATTATAATCTTATTAGCTGCTGCAATCTTCCAAGACAATAGGGTCGAATTTAATCACATCATCATCACACAAAAATGTAAACAAATTGTCACCATAAATTACTAGAGGAAACACCTTGCCACCATGCTTCTTCATTTCATCAATGTCGGCAAAATAACCCCTGTTTAACTCATCTGAACTGCCCTACACCAATCACAGGAGCGGAATGATTACAAACGCAGTCCATTAATCCTAGTAAAATATAAACAGTACGGACAACTGAAACTTACAGCCTAGCTCGCTCTTTCTCGATAGCAGACTTGCTTGCCAACTGCAAATCAATAATGTTTGTCAGTAAAACTAAAAGAAGAAAAAAACAACCAAATCTACTCTCTCCCTTCCAGCTTGAAAAGCACAAAAAACTTTTTTTTTCATAAATGTATCCAACCACAACAACTAATACACAGAAAAAATGTTAAGGTGCAATGGGTGAATATCATATAGTTAACGGAAAAAGCTCGTGATCTGAATCGGAGAGAAATCACACAAAACCGACACCAACCTGGTAGATATCGAGGAAGCGACGGGAGGTCAGGGAGGGACTTTGTACGGGAGGCGGCACAAAATGTGTTGGAATATGATTTCTCGGAATCTGTAAAAGTGAGGTTAATCTCTTCATCCTTAACATATTTTCGAGTCTCCCTCTTTCACCAAGAAACACTCTTCAGTTCAATCTTTAGGTGCGAACCGCAACCAGATATACGACGCCGTCGAAGCTGCTTTGGTCAACTTACTTATAGCTCTAATAACTTCCTCTTTGGGCCACCACAAGTGGAAAAGACCAAGAGTACATTGGGCTAAGAACATGTTACAAGCTTGATTGACCGGGGTCAATCTCGTAATTAGCTTATAGAGCATAGATTAATAGAGGGTGTTGCTATCTACTCCATCCTGGTGGTGAAAATAACATCGGTATCATAAAAGGTTGGTGGACCATGTGGTGTAAATAGAATAAGGGTGATTCTATTTACACCACCCCAATTGCTATATACACCTACCTGGCCCACTTTTACCTAAATTAATGTGTATAGTTAAGTTGATATTTATTACTTGTTAATTTTTGGACATAAATGGTAAGGATTTTTGGGTAAACCATCCCTTCATTTAATATGATATCTTCTTATTTATATTTATAAAGAAAATCATAATACACATTTTCAAAACTATTTTAATTAGAATAGAAATAAATAATATCTAAATTATTATTCAATTATTTAAAATATTGATTTATACCGGAATAAAATATAAGAAAACCATTTATTTTCACTCCAATATAACATGATCACGACTACAATTGGAGAGAAGATGTGTGTTGTAAGTACTAATATAACTCAAATATGGAGTAATCCACGCATCTGCACAAGTTTCCAATAAATTTGACCACAAATTTCTAACCAATCTAACCATTTTTCAAAAATTGACCTAGTTATTCTATAATTTTTTATATCAAATGTGAGTTGGAGTTGGTTGGGTGATACCAACCATTTTTTGTAAAATTTTTATCAATATATTAACATATATATTTTTATTAATTTTCAATATTACTGTGATTTAAAATGTGGCATCAAATAAAGTTTTAAAAAACATTATCCAAAAATACATAATTTACCTAATATAATAATTTACCTAATACCATCACACCCTAATTAAATACAATAAATATGACACATTTTACAATAAACGTAATAAGTATAGTAGGTGCAAATAGCATTTTATTCTATCTACACCACATGGTCCACTAATATTTTATAATACCGAGGTTATTTTCACCACTTGGGTGGTGTAAATAGCAACACCCATAGAATAAAATGCTATTTGCAGCTACCATATTTATTATTTGTAATGTGTCATATTTATTGTATTTGATTAGGGTATGATGGTATTAGGTAAATTATTATCATATCAGGTAAATTATGTATTCTTGGATAATTTTTTTATAATTTTATTTGATACCACATTTTAAATCACGTTAATATAGAAAATTAATAAAAATATATATTAATATATTGATAAAAAAAATTACAAAAAATGGTTAGTATCACCCAACCAACTCCAACTCACGTTAAATATAAAAAATTATAGAATAATTAGGTCAATATTTTGAAGAACGGTTAGATTGATTTGTTTTGACGTAAAATAGAAATTTGTGTTCAAATTTATTGGAAATATCAACGATGTGAAAGTTAAATTATAAAATAAGTCGGTCAGGTCAATATTAGTACACTAACAACATTGATTGTTTTAGACGGTAAAAATTGAGAATTGTGTTCAAAATTATTGATAATATCGGTAGTAATTAATCTGTTGAAATTACAGGTGAAAGTTCTTCTATATAATAAGGAAGAAATTCACTTCTAAATGCAAATATACACAACATAGTCAGATAATCCATTACACATCATATCTAACACATCGTTCTATTCCTTTTGTACCGTCAAGGATATATGAATAACTGGATAGAAGAGTTGATGAGTTATCATTCCAACTGTAGTCGTGATCATGTTATATTGGAGTGAAAATAAAAAGTTTTCTTATATTTTATTCCGATATAAATCAATATTTTGAATAATTGAATAGTAATTTAGATATTATTTATTTCTATTCTAATTAAAAAAATATTTCTGAAAATGTGTATTATGATTTTTTTAAAATGAATATAAATAAAAAGATACCATATTAAATGAAGAGATTGTTTACCCAAAAACCCTTACAATTTATGTCTAGAAATTAACAAGTAATAAATTTCAACTTTGCAAGTTGAGTAAGTGATACACATTAATTTAAGCAAAAGTGGGCCAGATGGGTGTATTTAGCAATTGGGGTGGTGTAAATAGAATCACCCTTAATAGATAAGCCAATATTAGGGTTTGATTGGAATAATTAATGAGTACAAATCACAACTAATCTCAACTAAGTACTCTTAACTAGCTAACTCAGCATAAAAATAAAGATACCAAAACGATATTGATGCAATATCCTGGTCAAAAACTAAAATACCCTTGGCAATTATTTAAAATCACAACAGATCCTCCCTCTTGATATAAATTTGTCCTCAAGCTAGCTTAAACTTGAAATTTTGGGAACTGGTTCTTTATAAATTCAGTTTCCTCCGTGAAGCTTCATCAGCATCTAAGTCCTTCCATAGAATGAGCCACTGCACCACCTTCATGTCATCCTTGATCACTATCATGCGCTGCAACAACTTGTGTGGAGCAAAGGTTTCCAACTTGTCTGCATTGTTATTTGGATAGGAACTAGCTACACCAGTAGGGTCACCAACAAACTTCTTGAGTAGTGATACATGAAATATGGGGTGTACCTTACTGCTCAGTGGAAGCTTAAGCTTGTATTCCACCTCTCCAGCCTACTCTACCACCTGAAAGGGACCATGATACTTCACAGACAGTTTAGATCTAATGGTCTCATTTAGGGATTGATGTTTGTATTTGTTGGTCTTCAATAGCACCCAATCTCCCACTTCAAATTTCCTTTCAGTCCTCCTTGCATCAGAGTACACTTTCATCCTTTCTTGTGCTTGCTTCAGATTCTCTTGTAACCTCTGATTCACCACATTCAATTTGTTGTAGTAGATCTTGTGCAACAGGGAACATGGAATCAGCTACTAATCCAAAAGGCCGAAAGAGGGGCTTCACTCCATAGAGAGTTTCAAAAGGGGTCATTTTGAGACCAGAATGATAACTAGTGTTGTACCAGTATTCTGCAATTGCTAACCAATTGGTGATATGGGCTTTAGCCCATGGTAATATGGGTTTTAACCCATATCTAGGCTCCGGCCCAAAGAGTGGTCTGGTCCATATTACGTCAGCTAGAATGGCATTACCCGGGGACAGAAAGGACATGAATATGACATGTCCCCGGATAAGGACAAGCAAACAGGACCACTACCATTGGTTGGATCCTCACCACCTCATACCTATAAATACAGCTTTGGACTTGTGGAGAAAGGTCTGTTAAATCAGACTAAAACTCTCTCAATATATCCTTATTCTCTCTCCTATTCAAAGGCCCCTCTTTCATCATCACGCCGGAGTGGCTATCATCGGGATACTCTGGGGCGTCGTTTTGCAGGCCTATTAGGTGAGAGCGCGTGGAGCCCGGACAAAGCCTCATCCGGACCGGAGACACTTATCGTATCCGGACCGAGACTGGAAGCTAGTAGCATCAGTTGGCACGCCCAGTGGGACCTCACATTTCAAGTTATAAGTTGTGTCCATGCCGCGCGGACGGCCAAGGAAGAACCCTCCTCCGCCTGGTGATGAAGCGGATGGAAGGCTAAAGACCAGAAGGGCCGCCGCAATAATTGCGGCCCAAAAGTTAGTGGCGTATAATGAACGAGCTCTTCGAGCCAAGGAGGCAGCATCGGAGGCAAAGGATGCGGCTGAGGAACGTCGATGGCAGCGCTTGGCGGCGGAGAAGGTGAAGGGAAAGAAGGCGGCACCGGAACGGACGTTGGCTGAAATACAATGTGAGAACAGTGAGCGGCTATGAGCTGCAAGAGAAGCCGAGAAGCAGCGGCAGTTCGGAGATTGTATGGAGTTAGACGGGGACACGAATGACCTTGAAGTAACGGAGGATCTGGGGAACCCGGAGGAATATGACACAGAAGAAGATGTTACCCTCCTATCTACGGGGAAACTGTTTGGCATGGTTCAAGGGTCTTCCGAACGGTACCCTTTGACACTTCTGGGATTTTACCACCGCTCTGGTGCGGCGCTATTCAGCTATGAAATACACGTTTGTAAATTTGGCCTCCGTCTTGGCAATGAGGCAGTTGGAGACGGAGACAAGTGGGAGTTTTACCTCCGGTACATAGCAGTGTCGATGAAGGTGGTGGACAGACACTTGCAGGAGAAGGCCATCATCCACAACTTCGTGAATGGGTTAAGAGACAATGCTTTCTACATTGAACTCATGAAGAACATGTCAACATCATACTATCACCTTCAACTGGTGGTGGAGATGCATTGTACGGTGCACAATGCCAACAATGTCTGGATGACCACAGTGGGATTCTTTGAGCAGAGAACCCTCACAACAGCAGGGACTCAGACCCCGGCTGTTCGGCCTCCGATCCGGAATGATCAAGTTAGACGTGCCCCTGCTCCAGCGGTGGCGGCTCAATAATTCGAGACGTGCCCCTGCTCCATAATTGAGAGATGGCTTCACCTCGCAGCGGTAGCAGTTGAGAAGGAAAGCCCGGATAACAGCAATACAATTGGGCTGTAGCTGGGCCGGAGATATGCTGAAGTGTTTAAAAATGGAGAGAAACAGACAAGGAAGAGGAAAGGTTAAACCATACAAAAAGTGGCTTCGGGGAATAGCCACCACTGTAGTAGGGTCCCTCTCGAATAGCTTCAACCTGGAGTCGATTGAGACCGAAACCACCATCATCTGGACAAGATCTTTCATAGCAGGGTTGATATCCACATCATCGCCCTCAACATGATCCCCCTTCTCCGGCTCAGGATTTAATCCCACCTTCACCTCCCCATCCGGTACGGCAGCACCACCTTCATCATTGGACGAGTTCTCCCCATTATTATTGGTGGTGTCTTGATGAACTGGAACTTCAAGGATCCTTCTCATTCTCAGTGGCCATGGTTGATAGAAGTGAGAGGGGTATGAAGATGAGAGAGAATATGGGGGAGAAAACAGTAGAAAGTGGGAGAAGAAAACAAGAGAATGAAAGTTGAGAGTGATTGACCAGGACTCCTATTTATAGAAATCCTGTGGGCAGAGAGGGACCGAGTCCCAAGGAGACATGATTGCTTTCTTGAAAAGAGAGCAGAATTTATTTTGAAAAGGAAAATAGAATTTCTCAATTGACAACACCACATTTATGAGGTTATAACACGCCTCATAAATACACATGCATACACGCGCCTCGCGTAAGGAAGACTGAACGCCCAACGCGTGACCAGACTCACACCCGAGCATAGCCCTGAACGCGGTTCCGGGCCGGATTGCATGCCTCCGGGCGGATCCTGGTTGACATGACTATACGTGATCAACAAAGACACTCGTCAGAAGAGCGTTCGAAACATAGTGAGACATGGGAACCCTCCTCCGGATCAGATACCTCCGGATGAATCCCATGTCTCGGGGGGCATGGCCTATATCTAGGCTCCGGCCCAGAGAGTGGTCCGGTCCATATGACGTCAACTAGAATGGCGTTACCCGGGGACAGAAATGACATGAATATGACATGTCCCCGGATAAGGACAAGCAAACAGGACCACTACCTTTGGGTTTGATCCTCACCACCTCACACCTATAAATACAGCTTTGGACTTGTGGAGAAAGGTATGTTCTGTCAGACTAAAATTTTCTCAATATATCCTTATTCTCTCTCCTATTCAAAGGCCTCTCTTTCATCATCATGCCGGAGTAGCTATCCTCGGGATACTCCGGGGCGTTGTTTTGCAGGCCTATTAGGTGAGAGCGCGTGGAGCACGGACAAAGCCTCATCCGGACCGGAGACACTTATCGTATCCGGACCGAGACTTAAAACTGGTAGCATCACCAATTCTTCCATTCACCGGGAAAGTCACTACAGAAGCATCTTAAAAAATTACAAATGACTTGGTTTACCCTTTTTTTCTGGCCAACTATTTCTGGATGAAAAGATGTACTATAGTTGAGCTTGGCTCCCAATATCCCACATAGTTCATTCCAGAAATGGCTAGTGAAGACTTTATCCCTATCTGAGATGATGGAATCAGGGATCCCATGCAACCTATGAATCTCATCCAAGAACAATTGAGCTAACCTTTTTTATTGTGAAGGGGGTGAGACAGTGCCAAAAAATTGCAGTATTTGGAGAATATGTCAACTACCACAAGGATAGCGTCGTAGCCTTTGGAGTTAGGCAATTGTTCTACAAAATCCACGGTGATGTGTTTCCATGCAGCATTGGGGATAGGTAGGGGTTTGAGCAAACCAGGAGGATGACAGTGTTCTGATTTATTCTTCTGGCAAGGTGTACACATGATTTAGGCCCCGTTTGGTAACAGCGTTTTGGAGGAGAGTTTTTTTTTTTTTTCTGAATATAGATTTTGACTGGTCAAACAACTATTTTACTTGTTTGGTGAGAAGCGTTTTCCATTGAGATTTTTGGATGAAATCTCTTTTTTCAAAACGCTCGAAAAATGAGCTTTTTGGATGAAAACTCTTGTTATTAATTGGATAAATATTACAAATTTTCCTTTTTATCCTTTCTTTTATCTTAAGTAATATTCTTTTATCTTTCCCCTAGTACATAACTTTATTTTTGAAGTTTTCGTTTGAAGGTATCACGTAATAACTAACATTTTTGTTTGTACATAATTAATTATTTTTGTTTGTACTAAATTTTATTTCTATCATTTTTATTTTTAAATAATTATTTTAAAATTTAGAGTACAATTTAACAAATAAATATAAAGTCTTATATATGTTAGTGAATATCATTCCAAAAAAAATACAAATAAATATAGATACAAGTACTAGTAATATTTTTTCTATACTTCAAAATAAAAGTCACACAAAAATAAAATTTATAATTTAAATTATGTTGATGTCCATTTCTGTCATTTAACATAACAAACAGCTAACATCTATTTATCATTTACCAAACAACAGTTTAAAAACCACCAGTCAAATTTTCAATACATATAGTGCTAGACCCCTGTCTCTTGTTTCTGAATTTGACAGGGATTTGGCCTCTCTTGGCTTTATGCCCAACTTCATAAGGCCTCCACAAATCAGGATCACTGTGACCAAATGGCAACCTCCAGCTCAAGGTTTAAAAATCAATGTCGATGCCTCCTGGCACACTTCCAAAACAGCTGGTATTGGTATTGTCATCAGAAATATGCAAGGCAATTGTGTATCATGACACTGCTTTTTCACTAAGGCAAACTCATCTCTAGAAGCAGAAATGCTAGCAATTCAGAAGGGAGCACACATTGGTAGCCAATCAAATCAAATCTTCTCCATTGAATCTGATTGTCTGATGGCCATCCAAGCAATTCAGACTCCTACAAAAGCTCCATGGGAACTTTATGATTTGGATTGTACTGCTCACAGCCAAATTACTACTAAGTTCAGTCATATCTACAGGCAGGGAAATCTGCCAGCTGATGTTATGGCCAAGCTTACTCATTCTGTGCAACTCAATAGTCAAGTACTATACTATGACTTGCCTACTGATATTAGGGGCCTTCTGGCTCTTGATAAAGTAGGGACTCCATTTCTTCGATTATCACAGAATAGATGCTACTGATTCTATCTATTTTTGCAGATGATCATCACCAAGGCACATTTTCAATCTGCTCAAGTCTGGGTACATCTGACCGTGGCACTCCCTTATATCATCATTCTGGATTGAACTGTCAACAGATAGCCACCTGGACTGTTTGCCTCAATGGAGATCATCACTACAATGGTCTTGCTTCATGTAGGAAGCTATGGATTTGTATACTTCACATTATATATATATATATGTCCTTTTGATAGAGATATCTATTTTGGCTCACTACTATTTTGGTGCCGCTCTGAATTTTGCCTTGCAATTCTCTTATAGGTTTCAAAATTTGTTTTTGAGATTAACTAGATATCACAAGGTTAGGCTTAGGCCCCTTATTAATTTATTCTTCTGGAAACATATCTATGCTTCAAGAGCCTTTGGCTCTCATTTTCTAACTGCCTATTACAGGTTGTTGATAACTCATGGCCTTTTATGGTCCTTTTTAAGGTTTAGGGAGCCTAATTAACATCCCTTCACTCCTTGAGTGATCTAAAAAAATAAAATAAAACCGCTAGTCAAAAAAGTTAGTCAAAATAGCTAATACAATCCGCTAACAGCTAACAGCTAATACAATTCGCCAACAACTAACAGATAACAGCTAGTTCCAAAATGGGGCCCTAATAAATTCTACCACTTCTTTTCTGAGCTGAGGCCAGATGAAGGTGCTCATGATCCTTTTTATGGTTGATCCTTTACTAGAATGGCCACCAATGGTAGATGAGTGCATGGCAGCTAATATTTCCTTCCTTAGTTCTCCAGATTTTCCCACAAAAATATTATTCCCTTTTTTTAGTATTCCATTCACATAAGACATTGTTTCACTGTCTTGTTTACTGATCACGAAAGTTTCAATCATCTTCTGAGCCTCTTCATCTCCATTATAGATATCCTCAAATTGGTTGATCCAATCTGGTACCATGGTGGATGAACTCATCATCATACATCCTTCTCCCACCTCTCTTGTTTATGATTTTGTAGCTTCTTGTACTGGAATCCTTGACAATGCATAAGCAGCTATGTTAGACCATCCACTCTTGTATTGGATCTCAAAATCCAAGCTTAACAGTTTAGTGATCCACTTGTGCTGTATGGCTATCTGCAATTTCTGTTCTAATAAAAATTTCAAACTGCGGTGATCAGTTTTGATGACAAATTTGTTGCCCAGAAGGTAGTGTCTCCATTTTTCCACAACCATTACCAATGCCAAAAGTCCCATTTCATAAGTAGACAATCCCATATTTTTATGACGGAATGATTTGCTCAAATAAGCTACAGGACTTCTATCATGCATTAGCACATCACCATTCCCAATCCACATGCATCTGTCTCTACTGTGAATGGAATGTTAAAATTAGGCATTCTTAGGACAAGTGCTTGAGTGATAACCTTTTTCAAATTCTCAAAAGCTGTCTGAGCTTCTATGCTCCACTTGAAGGCATCTTTCCTCAATAAATCATGTAGAGGTCTACAGATTATTCCATACTTAGCCACAAATCTTCTATAATAACCAGACAAGTCTAAGAATCCTCTAAACTCATTCAAAGTTTTTGGTTGAGGCCATGAAAGTATACATTCCACCTTTCTAGGATCCATTTCCACTCCTTCCTTAGTGGCAATGTAACCAAGATAATCCACTCCGTTAGTTGCAAAAAATGCACTTGGACAGTTTTGCAAACAATTGGTGCTCCTTCATGACCTGTAGTACCACTCTCAAATGCTCCACATGTTCTGCTAAGCTCTTGCTATACACCAGAATGTCATCAAAAAAACCAACACAAACTGTCTTAGATGCTGCTGGAAGTGTAGAAAATATATTTGGTAAGATTGCATAAATAAATAAACCGAAAGATAAAAGAACAAACATGCAATAATATTCTTATTAATTTCATACATAAAATACAACTCATAGAAATTACAAGATAATCAAAATTGCATGCATAATAAGAAAGCACATTGAAAGCGCATCCTCGTACATTAATAGTGGGTTCGAGGTAAACCTCTACCCTTGAAACGATTAGTCCCGACGAATCGGTCTACGTTCCCTAGGAAATTACAACTAAAGGCTACCTGAACAATAAGTCTTGTACTAGCACCCATCCCGAAGGCAAAATATCACCGATACGAATAGAGTCTAATCTGAATCGAAGAGACTATAGAATGACTGAGTAGACTGAGTTGACCAACGAGACTTGACAGAGATCTCCGAGATTGATTTTATGTTTAAGGCTTATGAGTCGAAACAAGATGAATTGTATATAAAATTAACCCCTAGAATCCTCTATTTATAAGGCTCTAGACAGACTCTATTTTAGAAATATGTGATTTCTGATTAAAACAGGAAACTAGAAAATGTACATTTTCTCTCAGGAAACAGGTTAATTTCCATATTTTCTAGTTATGGGCTTTTCCAGAAACTTCCAGATTGGACAGTTTCCCTTTTTCAAGAATGAACATAAAAGGACATCTTGAATTACCAAAAATGAGCATCAATATCTCATTCATAATTAATATAATTTTAAGTGTATCAAAATTACCACTTAAAATTTAGCCCATAAACTTGGTGAAAATTATAATTTCAACCATCAACTTTTCCATTTTCCAACAATTCCCCACATGAATCAGATATCAATGCGGAATCAGAACAATCACGACTGACACGGGAAATAACTCGGTGACACAGGAAAATGTTGTTCATTAGGGATTGTAAGGTAGCTAGTGCATTGGTGAGTCCATATGGCATCACTAGAAACTCAAAATGGCCATGATAAGTTGCAAAAGCAGTGTTACTGAAAACCAGATCTGAGGTCAAGTTTAGTGAAAACCTTAGCATTGTGCAGTATATCCAATAACTCACCCATGACTGGTATTGGAAATTTTTCATTAATGGTGATCTCATTGAGGTTTCTATAGTCCACACATAACCTCCACCTGCCATCTTTTTTCTTCACCAACAACACTGGTGAGGCATAAGGGCTAGTGCTCACTTATACCTTTTGATTCTCCATTAAATTATTCAATTGATTCTCAATCTCAGTCTTGTGTAAATAGGGGCATCTATAGGGTCTTGTCTTGAATGGATCTACATTAGGTTTAAGGTTTATCTGACGATCAATGTCCCTCTGAGGTGGAAGGCTTTTTGGTTCTTGGAAAATCACTGCAAACTCTCTCAGTACATTCTCTATTTCCTCATTTCTCTTTGTTCCTTCCTCTGATTGAGGACTGATTTGGTAAGTTATCCCCTCAATATGATCAAAATACTCCCTTCTCATTTTCTGGTACTCTTCTCTCATCCTCTCATCAATAACCCTGTCAATATTTAGAAAGCCTCCATCATAACTTGCTGGTAATGGACTCCTCCCTTGCCAAACCATTTCTGTGTTGTGAATGTTCTCTGGTTTCCATTCCTCCATCATAGCTACACAGCTCCTCCTTCTCCTCAGATTAGCCAATTCTTTAGCTTCTTCACCTCTCATCAATGAAAATTGAGGTGTATTACAGTTTCCTTATAAGCTCCATTGTGCTCCCTTGCTGGTAATAAATATTTCATCAGTACTGAAGTCAAATCCAATGGGACTGAAATAGGCCATCCAATCTACCCCCAATATCATGTCCAACCCTCCTAATTTCATCACTTTAAAGTTAAAATTTAAAGAGATGATTTGAACTCTCCAACTTACTTGAGGGAACTTAGAAACTCCTCCTACTCTGTTGCAATCTACAATAGTCACCTGAAATGGTCTTGTTATCACTTCCTCCAACTTCAACCCCTTAACAGTCAAGGAATCCATAAAATTGGAAAAACTTCCAGTGTCAAGTAACATTTTCACTGCATGCTCATCTGCAGGTCCCATAATCGAAATGGTATTAGCTTTTGAGCTTCTTTCACCTACAATTTTTAACTCAAATTCTTCTGCCTCTAGCTCCAGCTGTTTCATATCTTCACACTCTTCATCCACTACCATGATATCCTTGCTACTATTTTCATCAAGTTCTCCAACGCAATGTATTTGCATGTACTTGCGTTTGTGGCCAAAAAATACTCTTCATGTTTGACTAAATGAATATTTTATTTTGGGTAGTTCTATTTCAAGGAATTTGGCATCATTTAGTTGATTGGTATATTTGTGATGATATTCACAGTTTTTTGCATTTGATTATTGACAATATCACACTTTCATCTAATAGGACGCCTATTCATTGGTTGAAGCGATGAATATGAACAAGAAGACTATCTATATATAGTTGTATTGTAGCTAAAAAACCAAACTCTCTATCTCTATCTTATCACATCAAATCAACAAGGAATGTGTCATGGGAAGTACTTGGCCGCAGGGGCGGATCTATGGGGGGGCCGGAAGGGGCCCGGCCCCTCCCAAGAAAATCCGGCGAGTGAAGAATTAGTTCTGATCTGAAATTCGTTCTGTGTGCTTTTCCGATCAGTAAAACAGAGGAGAAGGAAGATGATGGTCCACGGTTATGGTTTCCCTATAATCAAGGCCCACTTTCTTTTATTAGATAATATAATCATGATAATTAATTTAAAATAAGAAATTTTTGTACAGACCATTACCTTTCTTTTCTTATAATAGCTTCCTTCTTTGATGAGGGCCCTATACTTTAACAATTGCATTTTCTTGATTAAATTTTATATTAATTACTTCTAACTCTAATTATTATTTATGTTACATTAAGTGTAATAATTTTTATTCTGAAGCTATATTTTAATTACAAATTAATCAGTATTTCAATTAACTCATAACTTATTTTATGACAAACTCTAGATATCCAAAACTAAGTGAAAATATCTTTTAAAAAAATACAATTTTTCAACTATTATAATATATGATAAATATTTCTACATTTGGCCCCCATTAAACATAATTTCTGGATCCGCTCCTGTTTGGCCGGACGAGTAATTGAGAAGGTTAATTCCGTACTAGAAATGTGTTAATGATATCGACTTATAATTATCTATAAATTGTTGAATTACCATTCAAAAATTAACATAAGATAGATTGATTTATTGTATAATATTGAATCTCATGTTTTATAAGCCATGGCCCTATGTCAATATTTATTGTATAATATTGAATCTCATGTTTTATAAGCCATGGCCCTATGTCAATATTTATTGTATAATATTGAATCTCATGTTTAATATATGTTGCTCGAATGATCGCCATTGCCTTAAGATTCTAACTTTTTCGGTATGATTTTCTTTCCTAATACATTTTTTAGGTCCGAGAATATGATGGCCAAACCCTCGAAATTGATGACGTACTCTGGAAACAGGTAAAAATTTGTGTTGTTTTTGTTTTAGTAAATTTGTTTATTCATGTAATATTTTTTTAATCGGCGCTTCGTCTTTTTCACTTTAGAGAACTTATTTTCTAATTCAAATGCATTATGGGAAGTGCCACTACGAAAGTTTTGGAGACAATAAAACATCGCAGATCAAAAATATTTGTAAGTTTATGTTACTTAAACCCTGTTTAGTACAACTTATCTGAATATTTTTCAGTTCAGTTCAGTTCAGTATTTTTCAGTTCATAGCATTGTACTTTTAAAAAATATTAAACAAATTAAATGTTAATAAGGGTCTGTTTAATATGCCTGAACTGAATTGAACTGATCTGAACTGAACTGAAAAATACTGAACTGAACTGAACTGAAAAATACTGAACTGAACTGAACTGAACTGAAAAAAAATACATTTGATTCTTTTATATAACATATATGTATATTCAAAATTCTCAATAAAAAACATACCATTGAAGTATACTGAATTGAACTTAAATGAACAAAACTGAATTGAAGAAACAAATCACTACATCGACATTAGCTAAATTTCATCAAATTTATATTTCATCATTATCCTAGAAGTTAAACACAATTGAACTGAAATATACTGAATTGAACTTTATTGAACTGAACTTTATTTAACTGAATTGATATAGTCAAATTGTACTATATTTTATCAAGTCAAATTTTATTAGCACCAAACTTAATTAAGTTGAACTTACAAAAGTATGCATTGATACAATTTAATTAGAAAATGTTTATCAAATCATATTTCATCAATTTTAAACTGACTTGAACTGAATTGAACTGAATCATACTGAACTAAACTTAATTAGACCAATCCAATTAAACTTAATTGAACTGAATCGTACTGAACTAAACTTAATTGAACTAAACTGAAGAAAACGATCAATGCATTGATATAACTAAATGAGGTTGTATTTAATCAAGAATATAAAACAGAACTGAATTGAACTACACTAAACTGAGTGAACTGAAGTTGACTACACTTAACTGAAATGAACTGAGTTGAACCACACTTAACTAAAATGGACTGAATTGAACTACACTTAACTAAACTGAATTGGATTTTCAATATGAACTTAAAATCATTAAATTATATTTTCGTTGAACTGAATTGAAGAAAACGATCAATGCATTGATATAACTAAAATGAGGTTGTATTTTATCAAGAAGATAAAATAGAACTGAATTGAACTACATTGAACTGAATTGAACAGGGTGAACTAAATTTGACTACACTTAAATAAAATGAACCGAGTTGAACCACACTTAACTAAAATGAACTGAATTGAACTACATTTAACTTAAATGAACTGGATTTTCAATAGAAGGGAGGCTGTCCACGCTTCAGTACCCGTGAATTCACAAGGACCCTGTAGAAAAGGGCCGAATTTTGCTCTGCCCTCTCTCATCGAGTGAAACACACGCGCCCACTAAACCATGCCCACCCTTCCCTTTTCAACCAGTTATTAGCCGTTACCGACAATTTTCCTACTGATAACGTTCATCTAACGGATCCTCCATGGCGGAGTCGCCGCAGCCTCACGGCGGCGCCACCGCCGGAAAAACTTTCAGTCAGATATTAACATCCCAATCTCCCCCGCTTTCCACCACCCTCCCTTCCAATCCAGAGATACGGCCTATTACTAACTTCAATGGCAAAAAGGCATGCCTGTATGATCAGAAATCAATCCAGATATTGGCCAGTCACTATAACAATGCCCTCATCGGAAAGTTTCAACGAACCAAACCGATGATGGCAAACATTCAAGCTGCTTTTCAATCCATGGGGTTTGCCGGAAGATTCCAACTAGGGTCTCTTGATTACAAACACGTGCTGATCAGGTTTGACTCCCAATCTGACTATCAAAAATGCTGGTTAAAGCCTGTCTGGACAGTTGCTGGAGCCTCCATGAAGATACTAAAATGGTCCCCCGACTTCTCGCCGGAGCATGAATCACCGGTGGTACCGGTCTGGGCTCTGGTAAGAGATATTCCACTCTACTATCACAACAATACTATGCTTCAAGATATTGGGAACCAAATAGGAAAGTTCATAAAGACTGACACTGCCACACAACAAATCACTAGGCCCTCCACCCTTAAAATCTGTGTGGAGGTTGACCTCACTGAAGAGCTCCCTGGCTCTATACAACTGGGAAGTCCTGAAAACTTTAAAGATTGCAAGATTGAATACTTGAATCTCCCTCAATACTGCAAGCACTGTAGTAAACTTGGTCATTCAGATAGTAATTACAGGATGCAACACCCAGAATTAAAGAAAGCCTGGGCTCAGAGATGGAAGAACTCACAACAACATGCACATCCACAGCAGGCACAACCACAAAAGGCTAGCTCATCAGGCCTCTCAACAGAGCAGAAGGATAGGGACAATCAACACCAAAAAAGAGGCAAAAAGGATCACCAGACAACTGGAAATACAAGCTCCATGATGGTCCCTTATCAGCCAACACACACCAACAAATCTTTGATCACTGGAGTGAACAAACCAGCAGTATCCTTATACTCACTAGATGATATAGACATTGATGGTTTCAAAAAAATTCTTAAACATAAGGATCAATCACACAAGCACTTTTCTGCTAATTTTAATGTTGCAGCACACTCCCTTGCCATTGTCCCTTATCAGACAATGGAGACTTCCAATTCTTTCTCTATATTGCAGATAGAAGATGAGGCAAATAGCAGTGATGAAGAGGAACCACCAGAAATATTTATCCCAGGAAATCAGACACTCATAAGGGAGGAAAATATTAGTTCCCATGCTAGCATCAATCCTCCACAAACATGTACTCCTTCAGCAGCTTCAGGTAAGGCTGCTGAATCCCACACACCCAATCAAAATACCAAAAAGAGTGATCTATCTGATTTCAGTAGAATGCTCAGACCTAGACCCAAAATTAACTACTTTAATGGTTAATTACACCCTAATAGCTAATATGTTGGTATGGAATGTAAGAGGATATGGTACATCCATAGACAGGCTTAGATTCCTAATTAACTCACATAATGTCTCAATTCTATGCATTATAAAACCAATGCATGACAACAATGAAATCACAAATCTTCAATTTGAGCTAGGTTTTCCTCACTGTATTGCTGCAGATGATGTTAAAATTTGGCTTTTTTATAGAACCAGCTTCTCTATTGATATTTTATCTCAATCAAACCAGCATATTCAGGTCCTGATAACAGATAAAAGTTCATTAGTAAGCTGGAACTCAGTTTTTGTATATGCTCAAACTACAAGAGTACCAAGACAAAAACTATGGTCTGATTTATCAAATCTCTCACTTATACCTACACTCTTTGCAGGTGACTTCAACACTGTAGCATCAGTGTCTGAAAGAAAGGGTAGACATAAACATCCATTAGCAGCATCAAAGAATTCAGGGAGTTTATTGATGGTAGACAGCTAATGGATATCCCCAAAGTTGGCGGCATTTACACCTGGACCAATCATAGGGTAAAGGAGGACAGACTACTGCAAAAGCTGGACAGAGCAATGTGTACTATGGATTGGATTTCAAAATTCCCACATACCTCAGTGCATGTCTTGAACAGAACAACTTCAGACCACAATCCATTGCTGATATCAATTCAGGACTCAGTGGAAAGCTTCCCAAGGCCATTTAGATTTCAAGAAATGTGGACAGGCAGGCAAGATTTCTTGGATACAGTCAAGACAAATTGGGAGCAGCCAACTCAGTTTACTGGACTCTACAACATGGTATTTAAACTAAAGAGACTCAAGATCAGACTCAAACAGTGGAATAAGGATTCTTTTGGAAATGTTCATCAGAATCTAATGGAAGCTGAAGATAAGGTTACTGCAATGGAAGAGGTGTATCAGCAGACAGGATCTGAAGCAGATATGGTCAATTTGAACAGGGAAAGAGCACTTCTGATTAGGGCTGAGAAAGAGGCTGCAATTTTTTGGAGACAGAAAGCCAAGGTTAAGTGGTTGAGAGAAGGTGATGCAAACTCAAGATACTTCCATAATGTTGTTAAAGAAAAAAGGAGTAGAAGTAGGATAGCAAAAATCAAGGATGGAAATGGGATGTGGATCTCTGAGCCTGATGTTATCAGACAAGAAGGAATAAGATTTTTTGAGAGTCTTCTGAATGAAAATGAGGAAGAAATGGACTTCTCAGGACAGTACAATAAGCATTTTTTGGATGTCATTCCTAGGGTCATCACTGAAATTCAGAATGAAGAATTACTAAAAGATCTGGAGATAGAGGAGTTAAAAGAAGCTACTTTTGGACTAAGTAGGGATGGGACACCTGGATCTGATGGCTTTTCTGATCATTTTTACACCTCCTGCTGGGAAATTATTAAGATTGATCTTCTGATGGCTGCTAAAGAGTTCCTGTCTGGTAAGAGACTTCCAAAAGCTATTACCAGTACTTGGTTGGCTCTAATTCCTAAAAAAGAAAACCCTACTACATTTGGAGATTTTAGACCAATAAGTTTGTCCAACTATCTTAACAAAGTCTTCTCAAAATTGTTGATGGATAGAATGAAGCCAATGATGAATGGTATTATATCAGAGGAGCAGTCATGTTTTCTGCAAGGAAGGGACATAGCAGACAATATACTCCAAATGATGGAAATGGTTAAGCTTCTGAATACTGATAGAAAATCAAAAAGTCTTATTGTAAAGCTTGATATGCAGAAAGCTTTTGATAGGGTCTCTTGGGCATTTCTCAACTCAGTCATGCTAAAGTTTGGGTTCCATGGTTCATTTGTCAAGATAGTTCTCCAAAATATTGAAAGTGCCTGCTTCTCAGTGATCATTAATGGTGCTGCCACTGGCTTCTTCCCTGCTACAAGAGGGATCAAACAAGGAGATCCTTTGTCTCCTTATTTGTACAACATCGTCACAGAGGCTTTTTCAAGGGGTCTTAAAGAACTTATGAGAATACAATACCTGGAATGCTTCACTATGCCAAGAAATGTCAGTACTGTGACTCACCTGATGTATGCTGATGACACTGCTATATTTGTCAGTGCCAAAAAAAGAAATTTGAGAAGGTTAAAAACTTTTCCACAGGCATGCATATGAACAAGTATCTGGTCAGAAGATTAATTTCTCAAAATCAGAGTTCTTCATCTAGCACCAAACTGCCACAGATAAAGTCAGAATAATTAGGAGAATTCTGGGGATGAGACATGGGAAAATGCCATTCACCTATTTAGGTATCCCAATTTTCACAGGCAGAAACTTGATCAGACATTACTTGCCACTGTTGGAGAGAATGGAGAGAATGGAGAAGCCTCTTTTAAATTGGAAGAACCATTGGTTAACAAGTGCTGGAAAGCTTACCTTAATCACCTCTGTGCTGCTATCCATCCTTACACATATTATAACAGTTCTGAAACCTCCTATGGAAGTGGTGAAAAAGATGGAGAGGATATGTTCAAAATTCTTTTGGGGTGAAAATGAGCAGGGGAAAAAGAGAAGCTAGAGAAAATGGGCTGGATTGTGTTTACCAGTTGAAGAAAATGGCATGGGAATAAGAGATATCAGAACTGTTATCACTGCTTTCTCCACTAAACTTTGGTGGAAAATGCAACAAAACTCAGTCATATGGACCAGACATCTATGGTCACTCCGAGAGACATACAAAGTTTCACAAGCTTGGAAGAGAGTCTGTGAAGTCACAGAAATGGCAAACAATTGCTCCATGGTCTTGGTGGGTAAAGGCAACAGTCCATTTTGGGATGCTAATTGGCTGGGTGAAGGGGCACTGTACTACAAATGGCCTCAACTTATTGACCTCCCCTTCCCTAACTTCACCATCTCAGAATTTTTTGACAGAAAAGCTTATTATTCTAACATATTGGAGCCTCACTTGGCTACCAATCAGTTTGTATTATTGCAGGCTGCTGAACTCAGATATGGTCACCAGGACAGGATCATCTGGAAGCCTGGGATCAATGGAGAATTTTCAGTAAAATCTGCTTACCAGTCCTTCAGAAGCAGACACAGCACCAATCCATTCTATTCCAAACTATGGGACAAATATCTTCCAAAAAAGGTATCAATTTTTATATGGAGGCTGAGAAACTGTCTACTTCCTTTTCCAGAAATACTGGTAAAATTTGGTTATCATCTGCCATCTAAATGCTTGCTATGTAATAATCATGATACCATAGAGCACTACTTTAATGAATGTATGGTAAATGCTCATGTCTGGTCACAAATGCATGGAATGCTGCTAATCCAACCACCATCCTTCCTCAATTTTAGATCTAGAATTAATTACTACTTATCATGTAGAGGTTTCTCTAATATACACACTTTAGTGATCAGAATAACAGCCTTGATGATATTTTGGCACTTGTGGTTGAGGAGAAACAAGCTCTTGTTTGAGAATAGTAATAAATATGCTTCTGAGATATGCACTGACATCTTGAAACAAGTATCACTTATTTTTACTGCTCACCCATTATATGGAAATCCTGAGAGGAACCATTTTTTAATCTCCTCAAAATTGGCCCCTTTTATTTTACATAAAAGGACCAAATTGATCAAAGTTATCAAGTGGTTTCCCCCTGACAGGGGTTTCAAAATTAATGTGGATGCAGCATTTAAAAATGGTTTCTGTGGTATTGGTATTATTGTGAGGAATACACAGGGGTCTGCTGTTATTCTAAGAATGAAATATGTGGCTGCTCAGTCCCCTATCCATGCTGAAACATTAGCAATCCAAGAAGGACTAAAAGAAGCTCAACAAAGTGGATTTATGCACTTCCAGATTGAATCTGATTGCTTACTGGCAGTAAAAGGTATCACTAAACCTCTTCTAACTGATTGGTCTATATACTCTCTATGTACTGAACTTAATGAGTATGCTAGCAATATCACACACATATTGAGAGAAGGAAATCAATCTGCAGACTACTTAGCTAAAAAATGTCTGGAAATGTGCTCATCTGAAATAATTTCATTTAGACATGCACCTGATATTTTAAAAGGCCTCATCAGACTGGATGGTTTAGGTATACCCCCCTGTAGAATTTTATAAAATAAATGCTACCAAGTGTGTTGTCTGTCCAGATGTATTGCAGTTGGATGAAAGCACCAATCTGCTCAGGCCAGATAGAGAAAATTCCTCTACAAATGGCCATATTTTTGAACCAAGATTGGTTGTTTCTTTTGGCCAGTGTAAATATTTTAGTCTCTGTTGGTTTTTCTTTGTGTTTCAGACTTAGAGGGTGGCTGATCTGTGCTTCGGTATTTGTTTACTCGATCACTAAAAAGCTCCTCTCTATTGTTTGATCCATAAAAGCCTGTCAAACAGAGCCATCTAGTTTTTAGTCAATTTTGTGAAGTTTAATTGCTTCTGTGATCAGAGATCTATTTGTACTAAACTCTAGGCTTTTGCCTATTTTGGTTTGGGGTGCCAAATAAAATCCCCCCACCAACGGTGGTTTATCTTAAAAAAAAACTGGATTTTCAATATGAATTTAAAATCATTAAATTATATTTTCATTGAACTGAATTGAAGAAAACGATCAATGCATTGATATAAGTAAATGAGGTTGTATTTTATCAAGAATAGAAAATAAAACTGAATTGAACTACACTAAACTGAATTGAACCGACTGAACTGAATTTACTACACTTAACTGAAATGAACCAAGTTGAACCACACTTAACTAAAATGAGCTAAATTGAGCTACACATAACTTAAATGAACTGGATTTTCAATATGAACTTAAAATCATTAAATTACATTTTCGTTGAACTGAATTGAAATAAAATATATTTTCTCTAAACTATATTCAATTGTGTTGAATTATTAACATTTATTTTATTTTATTTTAAAAAAAGTACAATGCACTTAACTGAAAAATACTGAACTGAACTGAACTAAAAAATACTGAACTGAACTGAACTGAATTGAAAAACACTGAACTGAACTGAAAAATATTCAGATAAGTTGTACTAAACAGGCCCTAATTCAACACAATTCAATCCAGTTTAGAGAAAATGTAATTTTTTTCAATTCAGTTCAATGAAAATATAATTTAATGATTTTAAGTTCATATTGAAAATCCAGTTCATTTTCAGTTATGTGTAGTTCAATTCAGTTCATTTTAGTTAAGTATGATTCAACTCGGTTCATTTCAGTTAAGTGTAGTCCAATTCAGTTCAGCCGATTCAATTCAGTTCAGTGTAGTTCAATTCAGTTCTATCTTCTATTCTTGATAAAATACAACTTCATTTAGTTATATCAATGCATTGATCATCTTCTTCAATTCAGTTCAATGAAAATATAATTTATATATATTTTAAGTTCACATAGAAATTCCGGTTCATTTCAGTTAAATGTAGTTCAATTCAGTTTATTTTAGTTAAGTGTGGTTCAACTCGGTTCATTTCAGTTAAGTGTAGTCCAATTCCGTTCACTCAGTTCAATTCAATTCATTGTAGTTCAATTCAGTTCTGTTTTATATTCTTGATAAAATACAACCTCATTTAGTTATATCAATGCATTGATCATTTTCTTTAATTCAGTTCATTTAAGTTTAATTCAGTACGATTCAGTTCAATTAAGTTTAATTGGATTGGTCCAATTAAGTTTAGTTCCATATGATTCAGTTCAAGTCAGTTCAATTCAATTCAGTGTAGTTCAATTCAGTTCTATTTTATATTCTTGATAAAATACAACCTCATTTAGTTATATCAATGCATTGATCATTTTCTTCAATTCAGTTTAATTCAGTACGATTCAGTTCAGTTAAGTTTAATTGGATTGGTCCAATTAAGTTTAGTTTAGTATGATTCAGTTCAAGTCAGTTTAGAATTGATGAAATATGATTTGATAAAAAATTTCTAATTAAATTGTATCAATGCATACTTTTGTAAGTTCAACTTAATTAAGTTTGGTTCTAATAAAATTTGACTTGATAAAATATAGCACAATTTGGCTATATCAATTCAGTTCAATAAAATTCGGTTCAGTATACTTCAGTTCAATAAAGTTCAGTTCAATATATTTCAGTTCAATTATGTTTAAATTCTAGGATGATGATGAAATATAAATTTGATGAAATTTAGCTAATGTCGATGTAGTGATTTGTTTCTTCAATTCAGTTTTGTTCATTTAAATTCAATTCAATATACTTTAATGTCTTGTTTTTTAATTAGAATTTTGAATATACATATATGTTATATGAAAGAATCAAATTAATTTTTCAATTCAGTTCAGTTCAGTTCAATTCAGTTCAGCTCATTAGTTTTCAGTTCAGTTCAGTTCAGTTTAGTATTTTTCAGTTCAGTTCAGTTCGGTATTTTTCAGTTTATTTCAGTTCAGTTCAAATCAGTTCCGCTCAGGCGTATTAAACATGCCCTTATTTTTTTAATTTTGGGAGATTTTTATTTAAGTTAATCACATGAGTATGTAAACTATAATTGCTTCTTGTTCAAAATGTTTATTAACAAAATTCTTAGCTTTTGAATCTCCATATTATACTTATGGCTCCTGTGTTGCCTCTTTTTTGACAATTCATGTATTCAACAAATTATGCTTTTCCTATCACATACGTGCATCAAAGGTTTCTCTGATTTTTGATCCCCCAAAGTATCTCATTCCTGGTTTCCTCTCGAGTCTCTCTCTCCAAAAGTAGCCCAGAAATTAGCCGCCCTGAGGAGGAGGTCGCCGCCGGTGTCCTCGTCGGTGAGCCTTCCTCCTCCCCCAATACCTGAGTTTTTTAGATCAATCCACCCTTTTCTTAACCCCACTACCCAGAAACCCCATTTTCTGTCGACCAACTACAGCTCTTTTTGGAAACCACCGCCCATCCTCCGGCGAGAAGCGGACTGCCACCGCATCTCCGCCGTTTCCAGGCGATCCGACAGTTCCACTGTCTGCGATGGCTCTTGTGATACTGGCCTCACGCGCTCCACTGACGATGACGGCTCCAGATCTACTCCACCAAAAGTCACGGCTCCGGTGAGATTCAGAGGTCTCCGGTGTCAGTGTGAAGATCGGACGTAAATATTGCCGGTTCGGTCAACTCCACCAGATCGCCGTTTTGGCGCTACACCACGCGCCGATTTGAGGAGAAGCTGGCTATGCAGATGGATTTGGGGATTTCGGGCGGCGCGGTCGGCTCGGTCGGCCCGGTTCGAGTCGGGCAGTGGTCGGACCGGATCAAATAGGTTTCCGCAGAACTGGCACCATTAGAGTGAGGAGGTGATTACTTTTTTTTTCTTTTTATAAAATTTATTTTCAATATTTTTTAGGGTATATGTGTATTGATATTAGTACTAAAATATTAGATTAAATGTGATCTGCTAATCTTAGTTTTCTGACAGGTCCTTTTGCTCAGAAAAAATTTGATTAGTTTCCGATCTAGTTAGTATAGTTAGGAGAAAGCCGAGTCAAAGTAGTTTGAGTACTACTATTGGCGATACTGCTACTATATTTGGAGACCGGTTAAGTTTTAAGCTTATACAGTGTTATATTGCATTTGCTCTATCCCGTGTTTGGTCACCAGCCAATCAGACTATGATTGGTTGGGATTGCTCTAGTATCGATATTAATTTTACATATATCTATTTTTAGATTTGGGGAGCCCTATTTGCAGAGCCACATTCCCTATTTGCAGAGCCCAAATCTAACAAAAATACAGAATTACTCTCAATAAATAACAGTACATTTTCTTTAATTTTGACCAACTTGTTTAACTTAATTTCATCTGGCATCAAAACCTTGGCAGCGTCGATCTTGCCCACCGGCCGCCGCCATCATCAACATCATCAATGGGCGGGATGAAAATCATAAGGAATTTCTTACTCGATCGTATTATCGGCACCTTGTTTTGTCTTTTCCATCGGTGGGAGAAATGGATATGGCCCAGGATTGGGATCTCCAGGCGGTGGTGCGCAGCTTCACCACTGGCAGCTCCACCACCAACTGCAGCGTCGCCGCCGCCGCCGGCTTCACCAATGCTTCTGCTTCAAACGCGGTGGCTCCGGCTGGTTTGAACACCTTTTTCGACCACCCTGAGGTTGAGGGGACCTTTTTTGATATGGCGGATCTGTTCGTTAACCCGGCGTTGGCCGCCACCACCGGCACGACGTGGAACGGTTTGACGCCGGCAGCAACTACTGGCGACGAGGTGGAAATTGAGGCGGCGCTGCCGCGGTGGCGCCGCTACGGAATTGAACTGCTCTTTTTGTTTGAGCATTTGTTGATGGTATCTTGTGAAATGGTGAGAATCCTAGTCTTGTTTGAGTTATATGAGATACTTGAATCCTCCTTGTTTCTGCTGATGTTTGTTTTTTGATGCTGTGTATAGATAAAGGAGGATGAAGATGAGAATGAAGACAGAGGGACAGGCTTTGAAAAGTTTATTATCATGTTTTAACCCTCTCCCGGCTTCATTAATCAGTTTTAGGTTAGTTTTTATTTTCCTGTAGCCTCCTTTCTCAACTTTTGGCTTAATGCTCACCTATACTTCAGCTTTTTGCTTCTAAACTTCAGTTTTTAAAAACCAAATGAAGGAAATACATATAGTTGTAAAATGTAATAGACTTACCAAATGGGCTTGTTGCAGGGGCAGGAGCAGTGAGGGTGAGCGCTGGAGGTGATATAGCTGGGGGCGATGGAGGGGAGTTTGGGAGAACAATAGTGCTAGTTGTTGGTGGTGATAACTGCAGCTCCGTCAAGCGGCGAGTTGTTCGCGAAGCTGCCCACGCTGCTGATGGATATGATTTCCATCGAACACATGGTGGCGAAAAAGACAATGAATGACCCGAGTGCTACCGGATCAACTTCCACATTAACAATCAGCTGGAGCTTCATCAGAATGGCAGCAGGGTTCTGTTTCCCCTCCAATGGAAGGTCAGAGATTAGCAGCATGGCAGCCATAATCTGCTAATCAGTTCCCTGAGCAAATCCTTAGACATCGTATTCTGGTAACTCTCAAGTGCCAAGGCCTACAACAGAGGCTGTGAGTTAATTAATATTTGTTTTTTTGGAGCTCATATGAAGAAGTATGAATCTTTTGGTGTTTTTTATGAGCCTATATGATAAATGAATCTTTGGTGTTTTTCTTTATGCTTCAAGTAAGTTTCTTCAGAAGTATCCATGACCATATAAAGTAAGCAGATACATACTTGATAAATGGAGTGTTAGTTGTTAGAAATCTATTATAACAGGAATTTTGGTTCCTTCCTATGCATTTCTTCTTTCATGCTTGATGATGGTACTGGCCGTGTTCTTTGCCACAGATGGTAGCGGCGCTGTGGTCAGTTGGGGAGGAAGTAATCTGAACTACTATGGTGGTAGCGAAATCGATTCCGGGTGGAGTAGCTATTACTACGGTGGTAGCGAAATCGATTCTATCTGAGCCCTAGGCTATCTCGTTCCGTGCAAGAAGGAGAGAGCAGAGGATCTGGGGTCGGCGGTGGGTGATCCTAGCTCCAGCCATGCAAATGGCTCAAACGGTGGTTCAGAGGACTCTACTACCACCAGCAAGGATTTCACCTCAAATATGATTACGCCAAAAATTCTTTCTTCTTCGCTTTTTGAATTTCCCTTACATGAAAAGACGCGCGTGGACCTAAAAAAGCTAGTCTGTTTCCTTCGACTCCTCCAACCTGGAGATATATGTGCCTCCTGGATACCTGAAGTTCATAAGCATCCTGGAGAATGAGATCCTGAATGTTATTTGACATATCTTTAAGTAGTACTGTTATTGTTTGTTTGGTGATGTTATTTTTTGTATATTGTTGCTGTAGGAATGACTCAGTTGGAGAAACCGTAGACTATGAGGAAATTCTTGCGATGTTATATTCCATGGCAATCATAAGGTTAGTTTTTCCAGTTTTATCTGTATGTGTATTGTGGCTATATTAGTAATACTTTGTCGAATGACCCTTAAAACTTGTATGCCTGAATTGTAACATTTTATAATTGTAGGCTTGTAAATGGAGTAGTTGAGAGGAAACGCAAAAACCAGAAGGCTTCTATCGCTGCTGCTGCTCAAGCTATTGGTCTTCCTCGTCTGCTGATTGATATTCGTCATGGCATGCTGATTAATATTGCATTGAGTTTCATTGTCTCCAGTAGTTTTAAAAGTTCTCAAACTTCTAGACTTTTACTTCGGAGATTTTCGTAAATAAAATTGAGATTCTTGTGGATATTTGTAAAGTTAAGTGCTTGTAATCAGAGACTTTCTTTTCTTGTAGAGGGATCTCATCGTTGTCTCCCATCTCTTCACCTCGCCCGTCTTGCCTCTGTAGAGGTACATCTATCTTTTCTCTTCTATCATTCTCAACTATGTTTATTATCGATGCTTTTTATCATAAATATTATTTATCTTTTTAGGCTGTTGATTGGTTGAAAGCATATTATTGGGAACCTCAGACGGAGTCCATTTTAGATCGAGGGGATCCAAATACTAATTATAGATCAGAAATTGAGAGCAAGTTATACGACCTTGCTTTTTATTTGAGAGCAAAGAGAACTTCTAGACAGGATGCTTCTCCAGGGAAAACTAAAAGTAAGTTTTGGCGTTCACTTTTTTTGTTTTTTCCCTTCAGTTCTTCATATGGTTGTTTGTAATGGATAACTAGAAGTCTGTTGCATTCATTTCCTCTCATTTTACTGTGGTTATATTTATTAAGTGTAGAAATGTGATTTACTGGGCCATGTAAATGTTGCAACATTATGACTGGTGTTGATAGGCTTGTCACAGAAAAGCTAGTGAGACAGTTGAGTTTTCTATAGAGAATTGCTGAGTATATGATGGAAATCGGTGTTACTCGCAATTTTAGGCTTGTAAAGTCTGTCTTGTAACTCAATGGAATGATGTAAATTGCCAAATATGGTTAACCTCTCCGTGGTATTTAGTTTATGTTGATGTTAGAAACTTGTGAAAAAGTCTGTATTTTGAACTGATGGAAACGTTGATGTTGCTGATACTTCATTTAATTTGTTCTTGACCAGGCTTTAAAAAACAAGTCAAGAAGTTGGTACAGAATGTTGTTAGCTTATATTTGTCTTCATTCGGAGAAGTAGTGGATGTACTGTTCAAAATATTGCTAAGAGCGTTAGATTAAAATACTGCTCCGGTTTGTGTTGAATGGTTGTAGCCTCGATTAATTGAGCATTGTGGAGCAGAAAAGTGCAGTTTACAAGTGGACAGAACTGAATGATCAGAATGTGATCTGGCTAATAGCTTGGAAGTTGATTAATGTTGAAGGTTTTTTCTTGAACTTGACAAGTTGTTGTCTGCTGGGCACTACATTTTGAAATTCCCTCTCCTGCATTGGAGTTGCATATCTTGGAGACATGCTGGAATTTATGGGGAAGGGAGGCTTGTCCCAAACAGATTCAGGGTGCTTCCGAACAACATAAAATTGCAGAAATGATTTTGATGTATTTCAGATGTGAGTTGACTGTTCTTGTGACTGCGTTTTTCATCTGTGCAAGTCTAACAAGAATTTCAAGAAACAAGAATGCTGGCCATGCAATATTCTTGTTCCTAGCAGTGAGCCATGCATGCACTGATATGCTTGCAAAAAAGCCAAATTTTCAGGTTGCTTCTGAGAAACATAAAATAGCAGCTTGAAATCCCATGGAATGCACAAGAGCTCATGTTGTAAAGGGAGGTGTTTGCTAGGAAGAATAAGGGCAGATCAGAACTTTAGCAATGTCTTTGAACATTCCTTGCTACAAGGATCATCACAAAGCTGCAATTAGTTTATAAGGTGATGATGATTTTGCATCAAGAGGAGCTGGATTGGACTAGAAACAGTCAAATATTATAGCGTTTTAATGTCCACCGTGCATTTGCACGACATATTAATAATATAATATGCTATTATTTGATTTCAATACTTCATAAATCAATATGGAAAAGAATAGCCTAACTGTTATATATATCATGCTGGTTTTCATACCCGAACAATAAAGTTTTTACAGAGAAATGAAGCAGTGAAGCTAATTAAAAACCTATAGCACATGGATAGTGGGAGGAAGATTGCGGATGAGTAGTTGCGGAGAATTGAGAGACAAAAAAGATACATTAACCATACATGCATGTTCTTACCCTTGTTTTATAGAAGGTGATAGCTGCACAAGAATTTAAAAGAGTGTATGACCATGTTCTTTTCATCTGAATTGGACTTGAATAAATTATGATCCACTTAGTTGATGCATTATTTAGACTACATTGGCTGAGAATACACAATGTTCCACTCTGTGCTAACTGGAACACAAGGTTCTCTAATACTCCTAATTCTTTTCCTCATACTCCTGCTTCCAAAATTTCTATCTTCTTTTTCTATTTCATTGATGGTCAAATTCTCTCTATACAATGAATTTGCAAATCTTCTGGAACATGAACTACTAACTTCACATATGTCTCCTTCACCATCTCGCTCAGTTGAACCAGCACTTCATCTGCTACAGCTTCCTCCTCTGTCGATATTCACACAAGTTCTGTTATGGTTCTATCGTAACCTTTCTTCTGGAACCTAAGGGAATGCTGCATTGTATAAGAGAGCAAAAATCACACAATATAGGAAGAAAATAGAATAAACTGAATTGAATTGAAGTGAAAAGTTAGTAACAGTAGAGATAAGTTGTTCCAGACATTTTCCCAGACCTTGACTTTGAAGCTTCTTCTTTTCCAAAATATTCAGCAGAATCGCACAAGCACGGCTAGTACAATGATTACCACAGTCTCGACAAACAAAAATAGTACGATTGTTTTCTCGTTGCCAGTATAGATGCTAACAATCTTGACACCAGTTTGTGAGCAGTTAGAGGCAAATTTCTGACCTGCAATAATAAATGGAAGACAAAACAGTGCAGCAATTTTAAAAACTTAAATTTATTTGGTAGCAGATGAAGATCATATGTGTAGTTCGGCAGACTAATGAATTTCCAATACCTGCATTTAAAGAGAAAGAGGCCATTTAATGCAATCTGCAAATGATACAATATGCTATAGATTATAGTTCACTACTCACTTGAAGCATCCATGAAGGCTAGAAGGGTGCTCTCGTCGAGTTTGTCATGCTGCTTTTCTTCTTTGCACTCTACCATGTTGATAGATTTCAAAATAAAATAAATGAAAATTATGCCAAGCTGAGGTACACACATGCTAGATTGCTAGTACAACACCATATCTAAAATTAAGAGTATAGGCCTTCTGGATGAATTTTTTCTGTTGTCCAGTTCAGAAAAATTGCCATAATTTGAATTGTAGGATATAAACAAATACATATAGCATGCAGGATGAATATTGAAGTGTGAAAGTTTCCTGGAAGACTTAAACCTGAAGTAACATTTGTTTGATTCAGTTGATTCAGAACTGAAGGGGGCTGGGAAGCAGCTTTTTTTTCGGCGTATTTCTCTCTTCTGCGTCGCTTCCTCTCCTCTTTCTGGTTCTCAGTTGCTTGAGCATAGCGTATGCGACGGGCAGCATTTTTATCCATCTACATGAAAGAATAGAAAGTCATATACTATGTAATAGATGTGCACCAGTGACTGTTAAAAGAAAGGCATTGGAATGAACTTGATCCTGCTACCTCAGTAATCATGTCTGGTTCAAAGCAAAGTGGAAAGTATTAAGTGTCATTTTATCAAACAGTTAGCATGCATCTGAGAAAATACACCCCGAGTAATTCTACGGATTGCGGTTGAGACTAAATGACAGTGAGGGGTAAACATCGTGGGGTGGGGTGGGGAACGTTGTCAGACATGTAAATGTTTTTTAAAATAATTCATAAATGAAAATAGGAAGGCATTGCCATATACCTGATGTCAGTTGGCATACAAATACAAACCCTAGTAATATAGGGATAAATCCGTTTGCTTTGCATGATAAACAGTTTGGCCTTAATAATTGTGAAGTTTCACTGCAGCCTTTTTAGACTTGGAATTTCTGCAAAAAAATGTTCATCTTTTTGCAGCCATTTTAGACTGAGAATTCTGCAAACAAAGGCCATTTTTTTTCATACGTAATTATTAAAAAACAAGTGAAAGATTTCAATCTTTCTTCATTCAATTCAGTGATCCGTATATCTATCTTCTGAAATTTATAGCCGAAAGATAATTAAGATTTCTCAACCATAGCTGCACCGTCAAATATCACTAATTCTGTTTAGAGAAATGTTTATAAACCTTAAAAGAAAAATTCAGTATAAGCAGAAAAATAGATGAGCAAATACAATGAATTCACATAACAACAACGTATATATACAGAAGGATATGAATAAGGGTTGATGAATTTCAACACATGCAAATTGGGATAAATAGTAGGATGCCTAAAAATATATGCAGATGGACATACTACGAAGATTATAAAATGTTGCTTTTAAAATTTCTTTTGCGTTCTCTAACTATGGGAGATGTTCACAAGTTTTTGTTTGATAAGTGTATGTAACAAGTGAATTATATTTGGCTCATGAGAATTTTGTTGGAAATTTAAATACATAATATAAATACCGAGGTCGTGTTTGACTGAGTTTATTTTTTATACATCTGAACTGAATTTACTAAGTGAAAAGGAAAGAAAAACAATCTACTACACTCAATATTCTGTGATCGTCATTCTGACATACATAAAAACATAAGTGAAAAGGGAAAGAAAAACAATCCTACATAATAAAAATCTCCTACATAATAAAAATGATAACAACTTTCAAAACAAATCCATGGGATATATCTCCCATCGCTAATTTTCCAATCTACACCTGCTCGTTCCTCACTATGGAAGGGTCAACTACAGGAATAGAAACACGAGAATTATATGCCACATGGTGGGCTTCCAATTCTTCTTCATATATCTGCTCAACAGTGGGAATGGGAATGGTGATGTTGGCGATAAACGAACTAACAGGTTGTTGACCAAATGTAATAAGCATCTCACGAATCAGGACACGAAATTGAATATTATCTCTGACATGATCCTGTCGGCGACGACGTTGGGGAGTTCTTCTATTCACAGTAGGTGAGGGAGTGTGGGAGTTTGTCGCCATGAACTGGAGATTTTTCTTTGCTGATGGAGTGCGACGATGGTCGTCCAATGAAACTTTTGAACACGCTAGACGCGTATGATATGTGGTATGAGTACATATTCTCTGCTGCGGAGAATTCATCCTTCTTGGCGATGGAGTGCAACGAGCAATGGTTTTCTTTGGAATGGTTTCCAAAGAAATCTTCCTGCAGGATGAACGCGTGTGATAACCCGAACGCATGCTTATACTTCGTTGTCAGAGTTATTTATAAAAGTTACAATGGATTGGATGAAGATTTGACATATACATATATAGGCGGACAAGTGCATGAATGCACAACTCACCCACCTTCGCTACATTTGTTCAGCACGATGCCACGCTTTAACTAGTGAAATATTGAAAAAAAAACAAAAAGGAAAATAGATAAATTAGTAAAAATTGAATAGCATTTATTGAAAATAAATAAATTCCCAAATATATAATGATTAATGAAGACAATTAATTTACAAATTTTATAGATTTCAGTCAAAACTCTGGTCGAGTTTACTATTAAATATTTCATTAATTAAGTGTTTAAATATACGTTTATGATAATATTTTTGTTTCCTTTTAATTAGTTTTTATTTAATCATTTAGTTTAATTTAGTTTATAATATGATTTGACAACCTTTTCTCCCATGTAAGAGAATGATACTAAAGTATTTATCTGGTTTTCAAAAAAAAAGTATTTATCTGAATTTTCGTATGGATGTCTAATTATGAACATTTTAATTCAACTCGAAATACATAACTTGTATTTTATATTTCAACTTTAGATAGGTGTTCAACGGAATTAATCCTAATCCTAATCTCATTTTATGGAATTAATCCTAATCCTAATCTCATTTTATTGAAAACTCCTTATCATAATCAATAATGAATTCACTATACAATGTTATAATCTTTATAAATACTTCAAACCAACATTATTTGTTTCACATATCTAATATTTACATACAGATTAAAAGGAACGATGGGTGATAGATCAGAAGAATACTATTTTGCGGTGCTTCTTCCTTCGTTTTCTATTGTGTCTTTTTCTTTTCAATACGTTGGAGTATTTACATTTGAACAATTTTTTTTCCAGGGTTTGAGCGAGAATGCATGCAATTGCCTTAACAAAGAGCTAGTGGAGTGGCAAGTAAATCCTCCGGCTGGATTCAAGCACAGAGTCACAAACACACTGCAAAGGTTCACACACTAAACGATCTTATAATTCAAGTCATGTTGTTTCAGCATTAAAATGTAGTTTTCCTTGTGACTTGTTTTGTGAAAAAATAGATTTGCTTAATTACAATTGTATTTTTCTATGTGATTTTGAAAGATATACCACTTTTTGTTTGATGACCAAATCATATGATTCTTAATGGTGTTCTTGTATATAGTTGGATCGTAGATTTTGTCGGTGCGCCGGGAACACTTTATGCTAATGAAACTTATCAGCTCCAAGTTGATTTTCCTGAGCATTACCCCATTGAAGTTCCTCAGGTACTCTTGTTTGATTTTTTAAATAGAGACATCTCCAGAGTAAATAAATTTCATCCAAGATTATGGTTCTATAATTGAGTCAATTTTAAACTACACTAATTTGATAGTTCCTTTAAAACAGGTTATTTTTGTTCCCCCAGTTCCGGTACACCCGCAAATATCCAATAATGGACATTTTTGTTTAGGTTTGTCATGTTACTGTTCATGTTTTTACTTTCTATCTTTTTATATAATTATATTATATTAGTTTATTGAAGAGATACTTCAAAAATCCTAATATGTTTTTTTCATATCAAAATAATTGTTTACTTTCATGTTGTAGGATGATGGTCCCGATCGATGACTCTTAGTTCCATTTGCATTGCTATTCGGTCCATGATGTCAACACCAAGCTCCACGGTTGATGTACGTATTTTCTATTTAAATTGAAACGTGTGGTATATATTTGCAGCACAATCGATCTTTTTCGCCCAAATTCATGAACATAATTTATTTGTCTATATTTTTAAGGCTAGTACATTCATTTAGCGGTATAATTTAGTTAAAATATATTGGTAGTACCAAAATTATATGTTTATAAAAGCACATACTTTATTGAATTCATACCACCATTGACTATAGTTGTGTATAATTGTTACAGGGTCACCATTTTGATGATTTCAAAGATGAAAATTTTAATAAATTTTCAGATTTTGAAGAAGAAAATATCCATAGTTCTACAGATATTGAAGATGAAAATATCCGTAGTTCTCCAGATATTGAAGATGAAAACATTCTTAGTTTTCCAGATTATGGCGATCTTTTTTCTACCAATAAAGAATTTGCCAACAGAGGCGAATTAGAAAAATGGGTATTTGATGTGGGGAAAAACAACAACATATATTTTGCTGTTCATTCTTCCAGAAACACTACCGACAAAAGAAAAGCTCGAGTTACTCTTGGATGTGAGCGTGGTTTGCGTTACAGAGATTATACTCGCCCAATTTCCGAATCATATAAGTCTCGGAAAAATACAAAGACAAAAAGAAATAATTGTCCATTTAAGATTTATGGTAATGAAAGCAATGAGGGCCGGTGGAAGCTGAGAGTGGATTCTAAATGTCGGAGACATAACCATGAATTAGGTATATACCGTCAATGGCATACATCGGCATCTAAATTGAGCAAAGAGGATGTTGGGAGAGTTGAAAATTTGATGAAAGCAAATATGAGACCGAAGCAGATACTACATCAATTAAAGATTTTGAATCCCGATAATGTCAGCAACTTGAAACAAGTCGAGAATGCAATGCAGAGTATCAAAAGGAAGGACAGGGGCGACCTTACTCCCATGCAGTATTTTTTCAAATTATTGAATGACAAAAACTACTACGTATGGCATCGAGATGATGGTGATACCCATACTTCAGAAGATGTATTATTTGCCAACCCTAAAGCAACAAATCTGATTCGCTTATTTCCCCACGTGCTTATCATGGATGTAACTTATCGGACGAATAAGTATAACCTACCGCTATTAGAAATCATTGGCGTGTCTCCTACAGGACAAAATTTTCATGTTGCATTTGGTTTTCTGAAGAATGAGCAAAGTGGATGTTATGTGTGGGCATTGGAGAAAGTGAAATCATTATTTGGTTCTGATAATAGTCCAAGAGTCATCGTGACTGATAGAGAGTTGGCCCTTATGAATGCCGCCAAAGAAGTTTTTCCTGATGCTGCACATTTACTTTGCAAGAGACACATTGCAAAAGATGTAGAGAAATATGTCACAGACAAAACTAAGGACAAGGATATTACTAGTGCTTTTTCAAAAACATGGGCAAAAGTAGTTCATTCTTTAACAGAGAGTGAGTATGACAAAACTACTAATGATATGGTGGTAGCATGGAGTCCTAAATTGAGAGCGGTTATTAATTATGTTTACAACACATGGTTGACACCATATAGAACGAGATTTGTATCAGTGTGGACAAAAGATATACTTCGTTTCGGAGCACGTACCACAAATAGGTAAATAATTACTTTATATGTACTTTTTGGTTTAGTATTTCATGCAACATTACATTATTAATATATTTTTCAGGGTTGAAAGTGCGCACGCTCAGTTAAAAAGTTGGTTGGGAACTGCCACTGGTTCTTTTCATGTGACATTTACCAAAATTCACAGCCTCGTAGAATTGCAAGTTGAACAAATTAAGGGTGAAATGGAAAAATCGCGGACATCAATTCCCCACAACACCACTAGTATTTATTTGTTCAGCCGTCTGAAATTTCAAGTTTCTCACAAATCTATTGAGTTGATGGAGGGTGAATACAACAGGATTCCATATGTTGGCAATGATGTTGAAAAGTGTGGATGTGAGCTGAGAACTAGTTTTGGTTTGCCTTGTGCTCATGAGTTAGAAGAAATGGACACTAATAAGATTCCAATTGATGTATTGGACATCGATGAATTTTGGAAGACCCTTGATATTGAGCCACGAGATGCCAAAGAGCATCAAAGTCAAAGACAAACTTCTTCCCAATGGTTCAATGAATTGTGCGATGAAGTGAGAAATAGGCAATATTCAGATGCGCAAATGTGGAAATTTGCTAATGGCCTTTTTGAAATGCTTAACCCTAAGCATATTAATCTGGAGGAGCCCATTGAAATTCCACATAGAGGTCGTCCAAAAAATAAAGCTGCGAGTTCGACGAAAAGGGATCCATCTGGCTGGGAAATATCTAACATGAATGCAGCACAAGGTACACGTTATAAATATCTTCATATGTGTATATTGTCAATGTCAATTGTTTACATATTCACAATCAAATTTATGTGTAGGAAAATCAAAAGGACAGCCATCAAAACCAAAAGGTTATCCGAAAAATAAAAATTCAAATGGTACGTATATATGTTTGTCTATGCACAAACACTAATCCGTTTGTTTTTCTTTAAACACAACATGCTCTTATATTTTAATTTTTTAGCATAAAATATAATTAATTTTTTCATCCACAGAGCAAGACAGTCAACGAGATGTAGGAGAAGGGAGTACCCGGACATCAAATTCGGAGCCACACATCCCAAACAAATCACAAGGTATATACATTTGGTTATTCATAAGTCTCATATTTATTTATTTTAAAGTGATCCGCGTGTGACAAAATGACAATCATGATGCAGAGGAAATGCCTACACAGACTTCACGCCAATATAACGTTCCTTACCCCAATCTTGTGCCGGATTTCATGTTACAATATATTGAAGATTACGGGGACGTGAGGTCTGATGGACATTGTGGATTCAGAGTAGTTTCTTCATTTGTGTATGGTGATGAGGGTCAGTGGTTGCGGGTGAGGAAGGATCTAACAACTGAATTGATCAATCACGAGGAGCTATATAGAACAAGATATGCCATGGGAGCTACACTTGATTTTGATAAAGCGCTTGATATACTGAACTGCGATGTATCTCCCGCTCCACGTGAGAAATGGTACGATGCTATGCGTCTGGGACCTGTGGTTGCCACAACGTATCAAAAAATATTTACATATTGGGACCCCGCATTAACAGTCACGTTTTTGCCCCTGGAAACTCGTCCTGTTGTACAATCCACTACAACATTCATGAGCATGGCGCGAATTGAACAAATCCATTTCATTCCACTATACATCTCAGTTGATTGTCCACTGCCTCCATTATCTATCATGTGGGAAAAAAAATGTCATGAAGATGTGAAATATATCTTTCAAA
This sequence comes from Sherardia arvensis, assembly GCA_948330725.1. Classification (NCBI taxonomy): domain Eukaryota; kingdom Viridiplantae; phylum Streptophyta; class Magnoliopsida; order Gentianales; family Rubiaceae; genus Sherardia; species Sherardia arvensis. The sequence continues at coordinate 19,767,608 of OX415237.1, read as the reverse complement.
GCATCAGACATCGGCTCGACAAATTCCGTCAACTCACCGGTACTCATTAAAATTACCTTACTAGCTAGTTAGTTATTTATATCATTATTATGAAAGGGCATGTTCTTCTCATTTGATTATTTTTCAGTTCAGTTAGTTATTTAAATATTAATAATTAGATATTCATAAAAGATCAAGATAAATACTTAAATATTTGATTTTTACATAAAAGAATAATTGAAGAAAAGGTTGTCAAATTATATCATAAACTAATTTAAACTATATGATTAGATTAAAACTAATTTAAATTAAAAGAAAAAGAAATAACATTAGTGTGTGATAAGGATCTATTAATAGCATACTAATGGAATCTTATAAATAACTTGGTAATAATTAGAATCCTATATAAAAGGCAGCTTTGTAGTAATTAAAATCTAAATTTGAATGTTATACTAAAATCTAAATTAAAACCTAAGGGCAAGTCCAACAGATTTGGTAAAATAGAGAATTAGGCTATTTTTAGACTTTTTTTAGAGTTTCATGACTCCAACCAATTTGCTAAAATATTCTCTAACGTAGAAATTGGATGAGAGAGAAGGTTTGAATCTCTATATATAGCGATCCAAACTTGAATCTCTATTCATGCCACGTTCCATTAATTTGGACAAAAACATTCTATTTTTGATAAATTCAGCATGTATGATTGTAGGGTTTTATTTTTTAAAATAATAAAAATGATAGAAAAAATAAAAACCAAGTGGAGGAGGAATAGGAGGCTTGAATAAATTTGCTAAATTAGAAACTTTGTTGGGTTGAGGGAAAAATATTTTAGAGAATATATCTCTTTTATCTCTATTTTAGAAAAAAATTTAGCAAGTTTGTTGGACTTACCCTTTACACGTAATATACTTTCCCTTTCCATCATAAAAAGGATAACCAAATCCCCAAAATCACTACCTCTTCTCCTACCAAAGCCGAAAATCTCGCTCCTACGCCCGAATGATGGTGGTTCTGTTTTGCAGCTCAACTGATATGTCAATTCCTTTTTCTTTCATTTTGACCCCTCTCCTTTCTCTTAATTACAGAAAAGCCCAAATAGTTTCCTGTATTTGCATATTAGACCCGGAATCACAACAATACCTCCTCCTTGTCTTAAGCTTGTCCTCAAGCTTGAAATCATCACAGGTGGAGTATCCAAAATTTCCAGAAGAATTTTTCCTCTTCAGGCAGCAGAATCTAAGTTTTGCTTATTTTTCATTTCAAGGCAACAGTAGCCTTTTTAATGGCTGTATAATATTTGACTGTTTCTAGTCCAATCCAGCTCCTCTTGATGCCTACTCATCATCACCTTATATTTAATCTTTTTGGGGTTACTGTGGCAATTTATTGCCCGAAATCTATATTTCAATCTAATATCGAAAGAAAAATGAGATATCAGAAATGTGCGTAAAAATATTACAATAACTATGTCATCTCTGTGTCGGTACCGGTAACAGCATGGCTAAAAAATGACTTCCCTCCTTCTCCTGCATATAGTCATCACCAAGTATAGTATTTTAGAGCTCATAAGAATTCAACATCCTATTTTCTCATAGTTTAAACAGAAAACAAAAGAACAATTGATAATATCTTTTTACAAAAAGCATAGAAGGATATCAAGTAGAATATTAAGTAGTATTAATATTGCTTCTGTCCAATATACTTTAAATGGTATGTGTTATTATTAGACTCTGATATTTGTGGAAAGTCTTTCATTCATAGGCAGTTGATGAGAAATCATTAAAACTAAACGAACCAGTCAAACAATTATATAGGTCAAGTGTCCACAAAGTCTCTGCACACTTTATTTGACTCCAAGTAGTAATGAATGCAGTTCGCACTCTCGACAGTTCAAAGTATAGAATTCAACATTTCGCTCGACTCACTGTATCACAACCTTGTATATTGCAAAAACCGACCCGCTCCATTTTTCCGATCGGCCATGTTTCCCTTGCGGATTCTTACATTTTTATCCTGCTTAATCTTAATATACTTTCAAATCTCCTGGTACGTCTTCTTTTCTCTCGAAAAAACAGTTGCTATCCTAATCCTGATCTCGACAGATATAAATGTGAGGACAGCAGCTTCAACTGTGGCGATTTTAACCTCACCTTGAAGCCCCCTTTCAGATTTGAAGGTGATCCAAGAATTTGCAGGTTTCCTCATTTCAATATATCCTGTCATGATGACAAGCCAGTTTTAAATCATTTCCGTCAATCTTCTGGTGAAGAAAATAGGTACTACATAGATGTTCATAGCATTGATTATGAAAGAAAAACTATAGATCATGTGAGAGATATAGGGTTGCAGAAGGGAAACTGTTCTACTCTTCCACTGCATAGGTTCAGAGAGTACCTATATGAGTTCTTCAATATGGATACCATCTCGATCAAATTATCTTTGATGGTGAACATGGATGACACAGAGGAACTGGTTTTTGTGAGGTGTGAGAATCCGGTTAAATACCAGCCCGAGTCAAAGTTAGTTCGTTTAGTGAATACCGAGTCTTGTAATTACACAGTTTCTTATGATTATGTCGGGTTAGCTTCGAATCTGGTTTCTTCTGATATTGAAGAATCCTGCACTGTAAATCTGATCGCACCTGCACAGATGGATGGTGATTGGTTTTACAGCACGAAACAGGATTCAGTTACATTCCAAAGCATGCACAATCTTCTGACAAATGGCTTTAGATTTCGCGTAGTAGGAACTTAGTAAGTAAACACTGAAATTCTCCGGTTTTTCCTTTTCAGAAAAGTTTTATCAATAGAGCCTAAGTTCATATCTTTATCTATGATACAGCGATTACATTCCACCCGAGTATGTAAGAGGAGGAATCTATTCCACAAAATCAGGCGTTTTCAGCTTCGGAGTTCTACTACTTCAAATCATTAGCGGGAAAAAGATTACGTCTTTCTATGGCCAACATTCAAACTTAACCCTGCTAGAATATGTAAGTATGCAGAAACAACACCTTGCTATATACATATACATGTATATATATGTATATATATACACACACACGTATACATAAAGTCTTGCATCTGACTGAAACTGTTATGCAGGCATATGAGTTATGGACAAACGACAAAGGGCGGGAATTCCTAGAAGAAACACTGGATGATGCTGCCTCTCCGTGTAAACTAATGACGTGCTTTCAAATTGCTCTTCAGTGTGTTCAAGAAGATCCTAATGAAAGACCTAGCATGCTGGACGTTTCGTATATGCTTAGGAATGAAACTACAGCCTTAAGGCATCCAAAAAGACCAGCCTTTTCCATTAAAGTGGAAGGAGCGAAATCAACGACATCATCATCAGCTGGAATAATGGACACCGGGACTATAACAGAAGTAGTTAGGAGATGATAGTTTAGAATCATGTTAAGTTTATAAGCATCCTATATAATTTCGCTGGCCTTCTCCTAAAACAGAAGCTGATGCAGAAAACATGGGAGCATTTTTCTAAACTAATATATAATTTAGTTGGTAAACTGGATTTTATTTCATGCCATTAAATGATGTCTACAATAAAGTGCCATGATAACCATGATGACTCAATAACGAAAACAAAAGTTCCAAATCCAGGATATAGTAACTAGTGTTTGTAAATTCCATCAACAAATTCAAATTCATTGCAAATACCAGCAGAGAAAGCGATTAATATGCAAAGAACATAGAAATCAACCTCAGCAGCCCTACTGATTTGGAACTTCCGAAAACCTGGCATCAAGTGGAGCTGGCGAAGGGGAGTGCGAATGAGCAGCAGAACCAGAAGCACCTCCAGTGTTATGCTGAAGCTCAATCACCAGCCATCTCACAGCCTTGCTCATCTGTTCCAGCCTAACAGCACTTATTGGAGGAAGAGTGGTGGAACCATAGCCAGGCTTCCTAGAGCCAGAGGCCTCATCAACAAGACACTCGGAGCCTATTCTCAGCTTCATAGACTCCACCAACTCCTCTGCCTGATCGCACGCAACTCTGAAGAGCTCCCAGCGATGCTTAAAGTTAGCCAGATCTAGCTGCATCAGTGGCCACCGATTTGGGTCCCTCTGAAGTCCTACGGGTCTCAAGAACTTGAGCAGTTGCAGCTACAAACTCCTGATATGCATTATTCAGACTTTCCACAATACTATCCATCACAAGCTACCACCCTGTAACGTTAATGAAACATCAATGATATGCTAAAAAACCGTTCTTTGAGTCTATTCAACCGAATCCTCTATGAAAAATTACACGCTCCTTCATCTAATGTATTAGGAAACCAAATAAATAACTGAATCCTTACTTGAACTCCTAAAAATGTTCTTGAGTCTACTCAACCGATTTCCAACCGGATTTTAACAATTCCTTTCTCTATGAAAAATTAAATGATGGTGAAGTATCTATAGCCTCCTTCATCTAATATATTAGGAAACCAAATAGATAACCGAATCCTACTGCTAGTAGGAATAAACAGAGAAAAAGCTACATTCTTGCATCACTTTTCTACAGGAAAAAAAAATCAAACTTTCTTCAGTTTTTGTAATGAAAAAGCTGAATTCATCAATAATTGAGAACTTTGAGAACTTTTAAAACTACTGGAGACAATGAAACTCAATGCAATATTATTTGACTTCTATATGCAATAACATATATGCACTGACATACAAAAGTCTTTGCAAAAACGAAGGATTAGCAAAGAAAATAATTAAGTATAAAAAATTGCATACCATGACGAATATCAATCAGCAGATGAGGAAGACCAATAGCTTGAGCAGCAGCAGCGATAGAAGCCTTCTGGTTTTTGCGTTTCCTCTCAACTACTCCATTTACAAGCCTACAATTATAAAATGTTACAATTCAGGCATACAAGTTATAAGGGTCATTCGACAAAGTATTACTAATATAGCCACAATACACATACAGATAAAACTGGAAAAACTAACCTTATAGTTGCCATGGAATATAACATCGCAAGAATTTCTTCAGAGTCTACGGTTTCTCCAACTGAGTCATTCCTACAGCAACAATATACAAAAAAATACATCACCAAACAAACAATAACAGTACTACTTAAAGATTACAACTTTCAAATAACATTAATACTTGAAAATTACAACTTTTGAATAACACCATTACTCGAAAATTACCTAAAAAACGGATCTTTCTGCTGAACTTCAATGATGGACGCAGTAACTTGAACTGCTATCGGCAGGCATCCTCTGCTCCTCCAAGTCGATATCTGTCGATTCCAAGCTCAGTTAAGCAATGCAGAAAAGTAAATGAACAAAGTAACTATTTTTTCATTACCCTTCTGATGGCTGATGCAACCGACTCTGGGGAAGATGAGAAAAGTGATGTTTTTACAGATTCCCATTCATCCCAGCTTATCCATGGCACCAATCCATACCTGGGGGATGGTTTGGCGGGTAATCCTATCCTGGGGGATGGTTTGACGGCAGATCGAGTTCAAGACCGACAAGAAACAGGAAGAAGAGAAGTCCTAGATTGGCAAGTGTATCCAGCAGTCAGGCTTCGCTTCGGGAAAATGGTATCAAGAAACTTGTGGCTACGGCACACTCCGTTCAACGGTAGTCTTCGTGACCCTCGAAATTGAATGCCTTGCATCCGCCGCCCGTAGCGGCGCCACCGCAGTCAGCGCCGCCTCAATTTCCACCTCGTCGCCAGTAGTTGCTGCCGGCGTCAAACCGTTCCACGTCGTGCCTGGCAACGCTGCCGACGATTAAAAAAAGTCCCTAAAAACAGAGCTCCAATGGTGGCGGCGGGAGGTTCTCCAGGGAAGGTCCCTCTGGTTCGCCATGGACATAAAAACGGCGGGGTATCTTCTTTTGGGAGGAATCACTGTCGAAGGATGTTTCTTCCATAGACAGTGTCAACGATGGGGGTGGCTGTGCCGGGCCGGGATGGGGAGCGACTGTGCAAATGGCGGCGGCGGAGGCTCCTCAGCCAGCTTTCCTTGGCCATTGACGATGCCTGATTTTAATATTAAGTGATTTTTGGGGCTAAAATTAAATAAATAAAAGTATCACTTATGAAGGATATTTTAGTAAATTTTAAAGAATTGGGATCTGCAAATAGGGCCTGTGTTAGATTTTTGTGATTTTCTTCATACTGTTGCGCTGTACAATATCAACTTATAAGAGAAATCTTTATAGCAATCTCTAGTTAGGCGCTTGATGAAACTTTCTTATTAGTATCATGGCCAGATAGAATAACTCGGTATACTTTACATACTACTGTACTATCCAACCTTGTAAAGACTTGCTATCTTCCGGTGGTCAAGAGGTCACCGGGCTCAATGGGTTGCTGGTTGAGGTTCAGGTAGAGTATTTATTATAACAGAACCGGATTTTCTGTTTAGGCTGTGGGAAAGTGGCATAGTGAATTCTTATGAGTTCTAAAATGTTATACTTGGTGATGTCTATATAAGAAGAATGAGGGAAGTCTATTTTTACCTATGTTGTTACCAGCATTGATACATAGAAGACTGAGTTATTGTAATATCATCAGACACTTCTCTGATATCTCACTTTGCTTCTGTTATTAGATCGGAATATTGCCTTCCAGCAACATATTGCCACAGAAACCCCAAAAACATATTGCCACAGAAACTCCAAAAAGATTTCATGTGTATCATTATTGTGTTTACCCAAACCCAATCATATAATTTTATTGCTTTTATGTAGGGTTGAAGAGTCGTGAATAATTCTATCATCCACTTAAATGGGTTTGACTTAAGAAAAGGTTTCTCTCAACTTTTTAATCAATTCTTAAGGTTTCAAAACTTTTTTTTCAAATTCTTAAACATATAATTTTCTTTCGAACTCATTTAAAATATTTGAATGAGAGTAAAATTAATTGTTGAAAAATAGTAAAAGTATACTTAAGTTAATTGATTATCTAGACGCGAGTAGAGAAAACCCTGAGAAGCCGCCCATGTAGAGAAAAAACCTCATCTTCATCCTTTTCCAATCTTTCCATCATGGGAGATGGGGAAACAAGTCAAACAACCGTTATACTTATGTTTATTAAATTTTCCTATTATTTATGGACACACACAATACAATTATTCATCGAATGAATCTTTGATTTTGTTGTTCCTTTTGATATTGATTTTACGATTGTATTTTGAATTTTTTGTTTGTTTATTATAGATCGTGTTTTCGTGTGTGAATTTATTCCCCGAAATGTTCGGAATATGAAATGCCTTGGATCAAAGTGGTATTGGAATTCAATGATACTTGTGAGACGCTTATCACATGGTTATGTAATTCGCAGTTGCAAGTTAATGTCCCCGAGGACAATATAATTTTTTATGGATTATTTATTTTGTAATAGTTCATACTTTACAAGTGTGGTTATTCTTATAATAAACTAGTTATATTGCATGCCAATTTGATAATTGTTGCTGGGTTTTTTTTCCATTACATGAAATATCGATTGAAGATATGCTTTCTTAATGTTTATAATTTGGGGATAACATACTGAAGTTAATAACCACAGAGCATATCTATTTATTACTCTTAAAGAAATCAAATAGTGGAATGATAGTAATTATGGTTTTATTTTTGTTTTAGCAAGGTCCTCGTAATACGATCTTATCCATCGCTCAATGATCTGAATCTCGGTTTTTCTCAAAGCAACTAACCATGCTGGATCATCTTCCGCAGCTGAATATATGTCCACGCAATGTGAACCTAGAAAAAATACCACCAATACTGTAACAAGCAGAGCCGTTCCTGCGGGACATATATTTTATGTAATTGAGATATAATTTAAATTTTGTTTAGAAATTTAAAATGAATTAAGATAAAATTTGAACCAGAGAAAAATTGAGAGCATAGAAATTTTATTTTACGTATATATTTCGTGATGATTGAGGTATAATTGCAAATGATTTACAAAAGTTTTAGAAATATGAGAATAAAATTGAATTTAAAAAAATCGAAGATCATCTTTTTCTTTTTGCACCAGACCTCGAAAATTACAGAGACGGTCCTGGTAACAAGTCTCAAATAATTAGTCATATTGAAGAAAATAACTAATCTAACCTTCCTTCGTGAGGATGACGATAATACTTTCGGATAAGCTCTCCAGAACTCTACGATATGAAATGATTTCTAATCATCATATGCCTACACTACAAACGGAGTTACTTGTAGTCACACCTTTTAATCACACCATGATTTTAACAATGTGATTAAAAAAAATTAATCACACTCATTTAGATTTGAATGTGATAAATAATATTATTAATCACATATTACGTGACTAATGAAAATTTACTCACATAAGTTTTATTATTAATTTTTGATTGTGAGTAATTAGTATTGGTCACACTAAATTTTGAACTATAAAAAAATGGAATCTAGTGTGACCAATTAGTTTTAACATATACTTAAAGTGAATATAATTAGCCCAGGGATTAAACTAAATGACAAAGGACTAAAATGCACTGTACGGGGTTTTATTTATGAACTTTAAATAATCCTGAGGACCATATTGTAAAAGAAAACTTATAAGCTCTTCAACAGAAACCATTTACGAGTAAAACCACACCTGCCGGAAAACTACCGTCGGAACCCTTTATTGGATTCGTTTTTTGCCCGGGTAAGCTCTTAAATTTTTTGTAGCAAGTACTCCCACCGTCAGTTCCGGTGATTTTCTTCGGCGAGTTGCTCCGGTTTGTTGAAAGGTGCGGTTTTCTCCGGTGATTTGCACCGGTTTGTTGAAAAGTGCTTCTCTGGCGATTTTCTCCGATTTTCCGTTGTGGAGGCGAACGGTCCGACTCATTGCCGAATCAGCGAATCTACAGTCGGCGAAGAGTTTAATAAAGTTCCATGGAGAATTCCAGAAAGGTGCGTCGGTTTTTTGATTGAAGCATTTTCACAAACAGTTTGTGTTTCAGCTCATTTTCCCCTTTTTCAACCTGTAATCAGTAATGTTCTGTTTGATTTCGATGAGTTAGAATTTCGTGTTGAAATGCTGTTCTGATTGCTTTCAATACAGGACATAGCGGATCACTTGAAGGCGATTGAGTCAGTCATGGGAAAATGTCCTAATAAGGTGACCTTACTATGATGTTTAATCCGTTGATAGGTTGATGATGAAGCGTGTTAGTATATGTGTTCTAATTTGAATTATGGTGTTTTTTGGTGCTCAATTTCTCGTGTTTGTAGGATGAGGAAAATCAGCCCATCACCCCGGGGCTGCACTGGAGTCTAAAAGCTTAGGAAGCCAAAGTAGTGCAGAATCTGGTGCCGAAAGTGAGGTGCATCGTTCGGTTATTATCTTGTGTGTGTTCAGCTTGTCTGATGCTATGCTATGTAGTATTCCTTCAGTTTCACATAATGACTTGTATTCCTGTACCTAAAGTAGGTTTTAAGAACATGTCAGTGAAATGGAAGGGGTATATGTTTTTCCTGATTTTACGTATCTTCTTAACTTCTGACTTAGTGAAGGGATGGCATTTGTGGTTCAATTTCTGATCCATATATTTGTTTCGTATGTATCTATTTTGGTAATATTGTGGAACTCTGCCAATTTTTTTAAGAACTCGTGTTGATATGCTGCTGTTCTTGCATCCTTTTTATATGTAACGCAGGGCATTGCTGATCACATGAAGGCGATCGATTTAGTCATGGAAAACGGTTCTAGTGAAGTAAACTCACTGTTTTGTTTGAATCAATTTCTTTGTCATTTTCAAGGTAACATGCAGTAAAATTTGAATAATTTGGTACTTGGCTTCTTCATTTGTAGGATGAGGAAGAGCAACCTGTCAGCGCTGCAGTTCTCGATTCTAAAAGTCTAGAAAGCCAAAGTAGCACAGTAAATAGCACCAAAACTGAGGTAAATTTTTTGGTTGTTCTGCAGCCTAGGTTTGTTTATCAATGCATTTCTATTGCTCGACTTATTTTGTAGTCTATTTTGATTATTTCCACCTGTCCAGGATACAACTGATTTTGAAGTTGCTAGTGGATCGCCTCTGCCAGGTGTGAAGGTTTAACTCTTGAGCCTTAACTCTCCAGTGGATCCACAGTATCAGTGTAAGAACAGCCTGAAAAAATGTTGCACTTACATTTGAAGTTTTTTTTCTTCATTTTTCCGTACAATCTTATGATACTTGGAGGTCTTATTCACAGTTTACTGGCGCTGACTCATGTTGGAAGTCGAAGAGTGATCCAAATATCAACCTTTTTCATGTTTTTCTTCTCCATACTAGATAACATACTATGCTCTATCCAAGTGACATATTATATAAAGCTAATACTGATTTTAGTATTTGAAACATGCCTCTTATTTGAATTTGTATACAGGGAAGTTTGGAGCAGTTCTAGCTTCGATTCCACTGCCTATAGTAAGTTGGGAGAAGTTCTAGCAAATTCAGGGTTGAAGCAGTCCCAAATTGATTATTATGAGATCAATGAAGCCTTTTCAGCAAGTTATTTCAACTAACCTCATGTGACTCTGCCAGCAACAACTCTCTTATTGTTTGATGATATTGAGTAAACTCCATGTGTGAAGGTTGTGGCTCTTGCAAATCAGAATTTGCTAAATCTCAATCCGGTAAGTTTCCTTGGTTGCTAAATCTCAATTCGCTAAACTTGAATCGGAAATATAGGTTGCTAGTGACTTGGTATTTCTTTTTGACGTCTTACACACTGAAGTTATGCGTGCATTCCAGGACATCTGCAAGGGCTATTCGATCATCACTTTGAAACCACCCCTGGATCGGATGATCAACTTATTTCAGTTGAAGCTTCTTTCTTGTATCGTTTAACCTTTATATTATGGCTAATTACATGATATCTTGTATAATGATGTTTGTCGGATAACATAATAAGAACATTATCCAGTTACCTGGGAATAAGAAGGTTGTGTTGTGGTTATATCCTAATAAATAGTAGTTGTATTTATCATTGCATGATTTATAATATTAGTGGTAATTAGTAAACAGAAAGGACAAGGACTGATGGAGCTTAATTTGAAGCGGATGGCCAGGAATGGTGGTCTCCATTTAACATGGAACTTCCTATCCTTTAGCTTAATTTGCTTGTGCTTTGCTTAGCAACTGCTTCAAATCGGATGGAACCTGAGTTCATTGCAACTTTGTAGCCTGCCAACCTAACGGGGACTCCTCCCGCAGGCTATTCTTTACTGAGATGCTTGGAGATGATGTTACCACATGTACCTGGACTATCACGGCTTGTATTGCTTTGAAAGGTAATGATTTCACTGTTGTCTTTCCTCTTCCCACCTCATTTTCCACTGTTTCTTCCTTTCATGAATTTTATCTGCAGGTTATACATCTGTTGGTTGCAGTTCCTGCTCAGAGGTTATACATCCCACCTTTGGATTTCGTCAAAGACATCAGAAGTATGGCCCTAACCTTTCCTTCTCCTCTATCATCCTCATCATCATTTGTTTGAACTTAACTTGTTAAATTTTGTTTAATTTTATTTGTCAGGCCCAAGTATGCGTTCGGGCAAATGAAGTACTCACCAGGTAAGGAAGATAAATCGTAACACTTTTTTTCTTCTCCATCATCATTATCATCATCATCATGCTTACTTACCTGTTTGAATATAGCTTATTAACTTTTGTTAATTGGGGTTTTTCGTCAGACTTTATATGGACTCATCTTTGTTACCGCCAACTTCGTACTCGCCAACCACGTAAGACCCTCTTTGACACCATAATCATGCTTAGTCATCTCTTATAGTTAGAATTGCCAAGCCTTTCAGGTGCTCTTATAGTTAGAATTGCAACACATCCAAGTGCAATGAGGGTAATGAAACAGTGCGATGATTTTGTGTAACAGGTATATTTATTGTTGCATTTGTGTTAATCTGGAGGACGACCCCGAGTATCAGTTGATTGTGGAATGTAATATACTTTCAGTTGATATTGAGAATGAAATAGCTATAATCCACAACTTCATTCGTGATAAATACCCCTTGAAGTTTCTAGAGTTGGAGTCCTTGGTTCATCACCCTATTGATAATGCCCGTCATATTGTCTTTCAGATATGCTGTGACAGATATGAGGAAGTTGGCTAACTGAGGAAAGCTCTCTAGGTATATGCCATTAGTTTGAATAGTGTAAAGACCTTTGGGTTGGATTTGCATTTTCTCACTTTTATGTTTTTCCTTGTGAGCAGGTGATGGTCTTGGGGAAGGATATCGGTTGCTTGGCCAAGCTGGAAGTGGTAAACTGCGTGTAGCTGTTGCTGCCAGCAAGCTTGGTGTGAAAGCTACCAAGAAGTGCGTTTTCTCTGAGAATTCTGCTGTTCCTTGAGATCAGGAAGATCCTTGAGGAAACCGAGGATGTTCTGGATACTTATGTTCTTCAGGCAGCGGTTCAGAAGTCGAGGAGCTTGATGTCTCGAGGTTTTCATAAGATGATTGATTATCCCATGGTGCTTCGTGAGGTCGGGAAGCTTATCGAGCAGGTTGCTGCAAAGGTTGGTGGCAGAGCTTTTGCTGCAAAGGTTGGCGGAGCTTTTGCAGATGAGGATGGCCATGGAGAGGTGATGAAGGAGAAAGAGACGATGCGGACTGGAAAGGTTTTTGCAACTTTGGTTGGAGAAGCAGGTTGGATGCAAGATCAGATGAAATGCAGAATCTGCTGGAGAAACGAAGAGTAGCAGTGCAGAAAATAGTTCAGGTCAGAATTGCAAATATAGACAATTTTGGGCCAAAATTGTAAATATAGATAATTGTGGGGCAAATATGTAAATACAGATGCTTTTAGGGGAATTTTATAAATACATTTAGTTTCGGGGCAAATTTATAATAAATTTAAAATTTTGGGTCAATTTTAAATATGCAAAAGTTCTGGATATATTTGTAAATACTATAGTTACAGGGGTTAATTTGAAAATATAAAACTTTGAGACGAAAATTGCAATTTATAAAACTATAATTGGTCACACTTGTTATACTTTTGGGAGTAAGCGTCACTAATAGTAATTGGTCACATATTAATCAGATGACGAATACATTTGGTCACACCCTATTTGAGTGTGACTAAATATTAACCACACTGGCAGTAATGACACTTTCTTCATGAGTATGACCAATACTTTTAGTCACACTTTTTTGACATTTAGTCACAAAAAATAAGTGTAACTAAAAGTTGCATGATTTGTAGTGCCTATAGCTTGGTGGAAAATAAGTAAAAAGAAACAAATCAATAATAGTTACCCGGCACTACTGTATGGATCTCTTAAGCCGTTGGAGATTATAATGTTGCTCCCGAATTTCTTAAGGATCAGCTTGATATCCTGCGCATTAATTAACAAAATATATATGTTTGTGATAAATCAGTTAAACACAATAAAAAAGAAAACTGATAGGCGGAGATCCAAGTGGATTATACAGGTCCAAAAATGTGAATGATCTAATTTCCTTTATAAATTATTTTTCTAGATTTGAACTCTAATTTTACAGGGGTATTTTAGACATTTAACTATATTTTTAGATCTGCATAATCTGTTTAGACCTAAACCTAAGATCCCCGTAAAATAATCACAATGGACTTAATTACGTGGCCTCCATAATAAGTAGTGATCCAATGAGGTCGAGGTGAAACCCCATAGGCATCGTTGCATTTCTTGATGAAATCATCCAATATGAAAGGATTAGGTTGAAACATTGTATCATTGCTTCCTCTACCAATCGGCATCACCATTTCGGTGCACGTCTGAAGTTAAACCAAAAACATTAATTACACTTTCGTCTGAAAAATGAATACACACTAAATAATATAACCTTACTTGCCAATCCCAGTCGAGATCTGTTGGATCAAACTGAGCGGAATCGCTGATATCAAAGCAGGGTAAATCGTCATAAAGATGAACAAGTCCGGCGTAAATTCGGTCGAGAACGCTGCTTCCATTGGGTGCTTCATTAACTCCCTTACAAAACCTACCTACAGTACACGCGCTGCCGTATTGAGCAACATCAGAGTACTGTGAGTCCAAGAAATCCTTCAGCTCCGACGAGTCATTCAAAGGCCTGAAAATTTATCTATAATTATTTCATTATTTAATTCATAAATATTAGGCCATTCACCATTGCTCCTCTTTTGTATATTTAAAAAAGAAATATACTGTAAAGTCCTTGACTTTGTTTGTTGTCAGTTTTGTGGACATTCATAATTATGTTGGAAAGTTGTGAAGTTGGACAATATTTGAAAATCAGTTATCTTAAGTAATGAAAGATTATCATGGGATTAACGTGGTTAGAATCCAATCAATTCAGTAATTACGAGAAACGAATATTGGGATGAATTAATATATTTGGAAAAGAATGTCAGAATATAGAAAGTACAGCGTGGTCGTTTGGAAAGACAAGGTCTTTCTTTATATATGCTGAATAGGTGAGTTAAGAAATACCATATTTGATGAGAAATATCATATGAAGGTTGAACGCAGTCGTGTAACATATCAAATCATGAATCATGAGGAGTGAATGATTTGGTAAATATGGAATAAGAATATTTGGGTGTTATTATGGGTAAACAGCGAAGCATGTTTAAACATAGTTCTTCAGGGTTTCGAATATCTGTGTGAATCGAAGACTGCAAACCGAGTCACTGTCATTGTGTTGAAGTACAACTCGTGGACGATCAAAGAAGATATTTGAAGATATTCAGTTCCGATCTGATTAGATTAGGAATACATTCTAGAATTGTATTTTAGTTAGAATTAGTCTCAATCTGTAGAAATAAGGAAAGTTTATATTTCCTACAGTTTAGCTATAGAATTAGAATATAGCATGGAAACTAATTTCAGCCGTGATTATCTACATGAGAAGATCAGCACCACCGTGATTGAAGGAGCGAGAAGATCAACATGGTAGCACGGCATGGAACTATAAATAGAGATGCAAGCTGCGAGAAGTATTGTCGAACTTCATAGAAAGTATTCTGCATCCAGAATAGCTTTACATTCGAAGCAGCTTGAGTCGACCAATCAACAGTCTCTGCCTTCACCGGAGTCTGTAAACCACAAGACTTGAAATCTCGGGAGAGGTAGTCATAGAAAGTTGAGTGAGGAGATAGACCTAGTCAAGTGAGGAGCTTGACATTGACCGGCACGTGAGGGGAGCTCAAAAATTTACAAGTACATATAATTCATAGATAGTTTAAAGTGAGGGACTTTGTAATTATATTGATCATCTAGTGAATGGTTTCTGGATTGGGCAAGGCCCCGCGGATGTAGGTGTTTTAGCACTGAACCGCGTGAATAATTCTCGTATTCTTTTACATTTACGTTCTGCATATGCATGTTTAAACATTACTACTGCCATGTTTAAACATAGATTTAAATGTTAGACTAAGAAACGAGATTAGCATTGAAAGTTTGATACACTAGGTTGCACTACTACACATACCTTCATTTAAGACACTTATTTAAGACGTTTGTGCTTGTTTGATTTTTTTCCGCCTTCCAACTTAGTAGCGAATCGTAAGGTTCCTTCGTTCGTTCCTACAAAAATGTTAAGGCGTTTAAAAAGTTATTTAAGGCATTTAAAATTAATGTCGTAAATACAATTCACTTACGAAATCGTAAGTTATCTCGGCTGTGATAAATCTTAGTTCCGAACTCGCAAGGGGTTTCGAAACAAAAGAAAAGCACACACACACAATAAATCCTTTTCCCTAAAACAATATCTTCAGTTCTATCTTCTATCTGCAACACCATCGCCATCTCCAGCCCCAATCACCACCACCTTCTCTGATCCTCTGAACTAGCCGCCTCCGCCTCGATTAGTCTTAAAAACCTCAAACCTCAACGTTTCCGCCGCTCAAATTCATCCCTTGACGGCATCACCAGCTTATCCACACCGACAATCGGCCGCAATTCAGCACCGCAACCTGAAAAGGAAACCCTGCTGCGGTTGACCGGACGGCAGCCGAGTCCGTCAATTGTTCTCTGCTGCAACTCCCGCGACGAGCTCGACTATATCCACTCCGAAATCTCCGTCTGCCCCAAACTCCCCACTGTTTCTCTATCAACTATGGTATGAAAATGTGCTGTGTATCATTTTATGCAAATATATATGCATAAATTATGTTGTGTTTGATTTGTGTGGTGTTGTGAGGATATCACAATGATCAAATCGATTGCTCAGTGCGCTTCGGTATTGGAATGATCAGAAGAAGATTGCCATTCTCAAGTATGTCGTTAATACTCAACAACATACTATGCGCCTTAATATCCTCACCAAATGGTGCCAGCAGGTTACTGCTCTTCTATTTCCTTTTCTTCAGCTGGTCATTGTGTTTTTAGCTTCTTAAAGGCTCTATGGGTTTTGCACATTGAGTTGTCTATGTGCTTGCCTGTTAAGTGTCATATGCTAAGTGTCATATATTAGAGAGTAGAAAAAACACTGCCTTTATGGACACTGGATATTCTGACTCTGGAAAATAACACTTTTGCAACCTCACCGAGTAAATGAACTAGGTTAAAAGTAGAACAAGGCACTTTGCTCACTTCATTTATGACCTTTTGCTCCCTCCATTTGGTTCTAAGGCGAAATATGAATCGGGGCTGTTCGAGATGAGTTTAAAGCTCACACCAAATGACCCTGCTGGTGTTGTCACCACTTTCTATGTAAGTGTAATTTAATTACATTGTTCGAAAAGCAAAACGCTAACTCTCACGCTACTCATAACCGCCTCTAGTATTTTACAGTATCGCGCAACATTTGTTTAAATGACTACTTTTCATAAGGTGATTGTGGGATTTGATATTTTAAAATGAACTAGTATTGTTTAAGAGTTGGACGGAGATTAAATGGTAGAGACTCGACTTAGAAAGAGTCTTCCCTGCTCGTAAACATTTAATTAGTTTCACTTTTTTCTACATCAACACTTGTGTAACATGACCAGGTTTTGTATCTAGTTAACCTTGGTTTGTGCAGTTTCTATTCGTAGGATTACTGTGCCATTGTTAATTGTTAATGTCTAGTTTGTTAGTGTGCCATTGGTTTGCATTGGTTCTATTTGTGGGATGTTAGTCTTAGCAATTGTGTCTTTTTTCCATTGCACTATTCAATTGTATTAGATTGCTCTGCTTGTTCTCAGTTCCTGTAATTTGACATTAGTAATCTGAAGTATTGTACAGTGCGTATATTTTGGCTGTTGCAGGGCTTGGATAATGTGATAGCAGAGGCCAGGAACCAGGGTATTAGGCTCCTCCTTAGCATGGCTGACAATTTGCAAGCATGTTCAGTTAACAAAGGTAACGTTTGGTAGCTTTAGTTGGAGTTTTTTCTTTGAACATTGTGGATCTTTAACCTTAATGTAATCAGCATCTCCACCCGTTTGAACTGTAGGCTCAGGTAAAACCTAACATAGAAAACATATTTCTTTTGGTCTCCTCTTGAAGGATCGATCTCAATTGAAGCACAGTTCTATTTCAGTTCTTCTCGAAGTAAATGTGAAACTCGTACGATCCTGAGCCTGGCCAAGAACATTGCTTAACAATGTTTCAATTTTTTGGTTTCACAACGTTAATTCCGTCAGCTTCTCAGATGGATGCTAATCCTAGGTAGTACAATAACATAGTAATCACCTTTGCCCTTTTCTGGATTCTTGGTCTTCGTTTTTATATAGAATTTGATGGATTTTTAAGGTTAAATTGTCGATGTTGACTTCACTTTTTGTGGGATTTTGTTAAACGTGAGGGCTTTGCTCATGGAGAAGATAAAAATATGATCTTTTTAGTTTTGTGCATGAAACTATGTTCGCTTTTTCTTTTCTATCTTAACAGAGAAACTGTACTGGAGTGTTATATGCTATATTCCGATTGCTATTTTTTTTAAACACAACGAGATTTCTTGCGAACTCGCAAGACGCGTTTAAGGCGGAAGGGCTCTACTTTTAAAGCGGAAGAAACGCGTTAAAACTGAAAACTTTTAAGGCGGAAGAGGAACCGCCTTAAAATTAGTTCAGATTTTAAGACAATATCAGAGAAGACATTTGTCTTCTGCCTTGAAACGTGAATGACCAACTGTTTTAAATGACACAATTTTGTAGTAGTATTGGTAGAAGTTGCATATATTATTGTATTTCATCTCTTCTTCTCTATAGTATACAAAATCATCACCTTAATTTAACTAGTGTTGCTGAATTAATTAATGGGGAGAGAATTGATCTCTACATTTAAATATGTCATTCTAGAACGTCCTTTTTGCAACATGCCACACTATGTATATTAATATATTTGTATTCTTTTCCATGCAGCTAGATCATATATCTAATTAATGTACACATGCTAATCATGTAAAGTCATTATTCCACCTTTATCAAATAAAATGCAATATGAAATTGAAAGTGGCAATTCGTAAGCCCAACACTATGCATGGTTGAGAAAATGATATTTAGAGGACTGTGATAAAATAAGGGGCCTACTATACGCAGTACGTATTTTGCTTATTTTATGGTTCAAAATAAAAATACGCCTTCGATATATATTATATGGTCAATAATTATGTATATCAGACAAATGCATCATATATACTACTTCTATTGCGTGCACTTGCAATTCAGTTATATATCAGAATCATTGTATATATGATTATTTTAAAATAATACGGACTGCAAATAAGCAAAATACGGACTGCGTATAGAAGGCCTGTAAAATAACGAGGTCTGATAGGTGCATGTCTAAATAGATTATGCAGGAACAAAAATATGTTTAAATGACACAATTTTCCTCATAATTTTTTTTTTTCAAATTTAAATCATAACTCTGTGAAGTATTTTAAAAATTTGATTACATTTTTAAAAATCTGTATAATCCGTTTGGACTTGCATATAAAATCAATTTATCTGAAAATAGTTTTTGTCAAAATAACTGAGCAGTCTTTTGGTGCGATCATCTTTTATAAAATAGGTACTTACGCGCAGCTCTTGAATGTGCTGGAGAGGACAGAGAGACCATTACGTTGAGAAGCAACTTTGTCAATCGCAGACCACGATTCCTTTATTTTTTAATTAAAATCCATTATGAGATGGGGGAAATATATAGGCTTCCCAAACCAAAAGATCAACATTGTCATATATTTACATGGTGCCTAGGCACAAGGGACAAAAACCCCTAAAAGCATAAATAATGCCTCTCAAAATTGCTAACTACTAGAAATATGTCTCCCTAATTTCATCCCCAAATCTATTAGTGAATTGTATAACAAAAAACACAAGGCGACCTAGGTATGAAATCAGTAGAGACTAGAAAAAAAGAGATCTAACATCAGTAGTTGCAGACTTGGTTAGAATGTAGAAAATAAAGTTCCAGTCTGCTATGAGAAAGCCTGAAGAAACAGAATGCCTAGCTTGACTGCTCCATCTTGATCTGTAGTGGTCATCAATTCCTGCAGGGGAAAGGCAAATAGATTAGCAGTATCAGTTAAGGATCCCAGAGATCCTGATAGCTGGAATCTGTTCTTGATCAAGCAAGATAAGACTCTTAACCTCAGAATGCAAGGAGTACCAATTAAATTTTTTAGAAACACCATCATTGTTACATTTTTTAGATAGCAGATCAGCAGGCTGATTTGCCTCTCTAAAAATGTGCCTAAATTGATAAGAAGGGATGACCTCATTAATAAGATATAAAATGCCATATAGTTCCCAGTGCCAAGCAGAAGTATTGCCAATCATATGAATTGCTTGTTTGCAGTCAGATTCAATGTCAACTGAGACAAGTTCAAAATTTTTTGCACAATTTATTCCAGCTAGTAATGCTTTGAGTTATGCCTCTAGAGGTGAAACAGCCTCACAAAAAATGGTTTGAGCAACAGTGACTTCACCAGCAGTGTTCCTAACAATCACAGCTATTCCCACCTTGCCAAACTTCCATGAAACATCTACATTGATCTTATAACCAAATCTTGGCTTAAACCAGTAGATAGGTGTAATATTAGGTTTTGGGGGAATTTCCAGAGGGGGAATGCATTTGTGTGATGCAAGATCTCTATCTACTTCTTTTAAAATGAAACTAGGCTTTTTAAAAAGTGAGAAGTAGATGAGATTTTGGAGCTCAACAGTCATGCTTTGTAGGCCAGGTAAGGTGTTCTCAAATAAGACTTTATTTCTAGCCTTCCACAAAGTCCAACAGACAAAAATTGGGGCTGTGTGATTTAATCTATTATGAAGCTTGGATAGGCCAGAAAAAGACCAGCAGGTAGCTAATTTATCCCATAGATTAAGACATGGAAAATAGACAGAACCACATATGTGATGCATATGTTTCCATAGTGCCTGTGATATACTACACTCATTAAAAAAATGGTGTAGGGAGTCAGTGTGAGCACAGAAACAGCACTTAGAAACATTTTGGAATCCAAACTGACACAGTATATCATCAAATGGAATCATACAGTTTAGAAGATTCCACATAAAAATAGAAATCTTTTTTTGAATGGAAGAATTCCAGAGTTTGAATAATACAGGCAGAGTACCTGATTGCACCTTCAACTTTTTGTAGGCTGACTTGATAGTAAATTGTCCAGTGTTGGTCAATGTTCATACCAGTTTGTCTTGTCTCCCTGGAGTGATTTCTGCCTCTTGTATAGTACTAATAATATCCCGAGAGAGCACCTGAGACAGAAGAGGAAGCAAAGCATCTTTGTTTGCTACAAAGTTAGCTACAGTACAATGAAGGTGTGCAGTATCAGGGGGCTCAAAAAATTCAATTAGAGGACCATGCTTAGTCCAATTTGATTCCCAAAAATTGCACTGGCCCTCCCCATGTATTACTCTTGTGTTATCTGAGGCAAATCTGTCAATTTTACAGATCCTTTTCCATGTATGGGATTTTCTGAGAGAAAGTGGGATTGAAGCTAGGAACTGAGTCCAGGGAGCTAGACCTAATTGATATTTCCACCAAAATTTAGTGGAAAAAGCTTTGAGTGTAGTGGCTAGATCCCTAATACCAATCCTATTCTGAGTCACTGGAAGACAGAGAGAGCTCCACTTTTTCCAGGATTTTTTTGGACCTTTTTCAGAAACTCCCCAGAAGAAAATAGCCAGCCTCCTTTCAATTTTTTCCCTCATATGAGCTGTTGGTTCCATCACAGCCCAAATGTGCTGTGGTAATGATTGCAGACAGGTTTGAATAAGTATTAGTTTACCTCCTGATGAAAGCCATTTATTTTTCCAGTTAAGAGTTTTCCTATCAATCATTTCCACTATTGACTGGGAGTGAATATTTAAGGATTTACCACTGTAAATTTGTACTCCCAAATATTTAAATGGCAGATTACCATGTTTCATGCCCATTATATTTTTAACCTGTCTGAGCTTAGAGTCTGATGCTTTAGAACTTAGAAAAAATTCACTCTTTTCAAAATTTATTTTTTGCCCTGAGGTTTTTTCAAAAGTGACCAGAAATGCCTTCATTTTTACAAGGTTGGATTTGGTTGCACTGAGAAAAATGACTGTATCATCAACATAGCTGAGATGAGAGATAGGGATAGAGTGTCTTGGCAGTGTGAAATATTTCATTTTTCCAGTGTGAAAATTATATGAAAGGATTCTGGTGAAAGATTCAGAAAATATATTGAAAAGAAAAGGAGACAGTGGGTCTCCTTGCTTTATACCTCTTGTGGCAGGAATAACCTACAGGTTTACCATTTATTAAAACTGAGAACCAAGCATCAGACAGGTTTTTAATGATGCATTCTACAATTCCTTTATTGTTTCGTAACACTTCTCGCTCTTCTCCTGCATCAAATTTAATTCTTAGATGATCAAATCATTCGTAAATATAATTTGGTATTTCCATATATAATTAATTCATTAGTAAATTAATTAGTAGCTAGCTAGAGATCAAATTTATGTACCCTGAAGTTATTTAGATAGTAACCATCTTGGAGAGTGATGTCATCAAAGTAAAGAATGGGAGCTGATACAGCGAGGTTGTATCCTACAAGTGGTATCCGAGCGAGGTTGAATAGAAGAGTTCGGGATATTTGAAGAAAACGTTTTTTTGGGAAAATTGAAGACGTGGTGACCGGTGGAAAAATTTCATACGGTGGTAAGGAAAGAATAAAGAAAAAAAAAATCAAATTGTTGTGTAGATTAAAGATGTGTTTTTTTGAGAATTATCCTGTTTACCGAGTTCCAAAATTGGTTGGACCCGAAAATTATGAAGAGTGGAGATATCAGATGGAATCTCATCTAATAATATATGAGTTGTTTAATTACATAGAAGAAGATTTCGGAGAGAGTACAGATGAAGATGAGTTTAGTCGTGATAAAATTGTTTTATCACTGATTATTCAAACTGTTGATAGATCGATTACAATTAATCATCTAATTATGGGAGATTGTAGTGCTAAAAGAGCATGGGACAATTTGTATGCGGTGTATGGTTCACCAGATGACCAACGAGATAAAATTTGTTTGCTAAAGACGAAGTTGCAAATGTGCGGGATGAAAATAAATGAATCAGTCTATGATTATATTAATAGGCTTGAAGAATTTAAAATAGAGATGCTATCTTATGGATATTATCCTAGACATAAGATGTTTGCGGATAGATTGCTTGCTTCACTATTTCCGGAACATGAAAATTTTGTACGTATGATATATAAGAACGGGGATCTTAATATGTTGACGTTGGCAGGATTCCGTGAATTGTTTCGTGCTCATAATTCAACATTAAAGATGTCAGCTGTGAGTTCTAGTGTTCCTTGTATTCTTGAAACGGATATAAGGGTTCAGAGTGCAGAAGATATTTTGGAGAAAATAAATTGTGAAGAAAGAGAAGAAGGAGCAGAAAGAGAAGAAAAAGTAGAAGAAAGAGAAGAAGGAGCAGAAAGAGAAGAAGAAGAAGAAGAGGGAACACATGAAGAAAGAGAGATAAAAGAAGAGCAAAACATAGTTGAGAAAGAGACAGAAATTTCACCAAAAGATATTTTAGATGACTTGAAGATTGAAGAAGATAAAAGCTTTGTGTTGGAAGAGCAAGAAATAGCTAACATTTGCATGGTAGAGGAATTGCAAGAAGCTGAAGGCGGTGTAAAATTTGAGGAGAAGAAAGATGAAAATTTGCTCGTCAAAGAAGCTGAACGGAAAGATGAAGATGAAGAAGTGCTGGTGGAATTTGATCTCGTTAAAGGATTGATAGAAGATATTAGTTCTTGGGAGGAGATGATGTATGAAGACACAAAGATTGAATTTCCAGTTACAGAAGAAGTTGAGAGAGAGATTGTTCCTTTGAGGGACAAAGATAAAGATAATTTTGAGTTGTATCAAAGTGATATAAAGAAATCACTTCGAGACAGGGAAGAAAATGAAAAGAATGCAGGTGATAAATTCAAGGATTCTGAAGAAATTAATGATGCTAGGAAGAACACTTATCTCAAAGAAGAGTGGGTGAATGTTGATGAGTTCTTTGAGAAAAAATATTCAGAGAAGTATTTTATCAAGCAAGAGTTTCTAAATATGTTAATGGCATATGCAGTGATCAACAGAGTGTTTGAGAAGACTGCGAAAGAGTTACATGTTGTTGATACAGCTACAGAGTTTGCAATGATGTTTGAAACTCGTGATGGTGCTGGAGCTGCTTTGAAGACAAGTTTGGTTTAAGGGAGGCTATGTTGGGTATTAAACCAAACTTAATTAGGATTCTAGATAATTTGATATTGCATGTTTTATTGTATCCGTTTAGGATTAGGAAGTTAGATTCTATTATGGATTAGGATTGATGTAGTCTCTATATAAAGAGACGTATAGATTGATTTTAGGTGAGAGAGGCAGAGGCAAGATTGAGAGTTAAAGAAAACAAAGAGAGATAGACATTGAGTTCTAGTTTAGGGTTTTAACTCTGGTAGAACTTACCCTGTTGAACATACGTCGGGTTTGCGACGTCGTAGTTGTTGTGTGTTCGCCTCCTCCAATATACTAAAGATTAATAAAGAGTTTGTTGTTTGAGAAAGTTTCCGCTGCGTGTTGTTGTTGGCGTTAAATATATATTGTGGGTTTCATAAGATATAAATATTATTGAGCTTATATCCTACACTCCCGATGCTACGTGAGGATACTTGAGCCTGAACCACGAAGCCAGCACTGCATATATATACCAAGTATTTAAATTCAATATTCAATCCCCCTATAACAACAAATTAAATTATATAAATAGCTAGAGACACACACCCCACATGAGAAAAAAAACTGAAGGCTAACTAATTAATTATAATACAAACACATAAACTACATAAATACTAAATATTTATGTTTCCTAATGGCTGAATGATGGTAAATCTTCACTACAAAATGTAACCACTTACTGCCACCATATGATCCACCGACGACGATGATCGGAGAACTGTGAGCAAAGAACCTTTGCTTTAGATGCAACAAAATCTCAGCGTAATCAGCCAGGGCTTGAGCTGAGTTAAAATACCCACGAACATCTTCGTCTACCGCCGTTGCATTGATCAGTAACCCCTTGGGAATCGATTTCCATAAAACCTATGCTGCAATCAGATACAAAAAATTTGAAAATATTCATTTTTGTTTTTGAATATATAAAAGTGATTTATATACCTCCATATAGACTAGAAGAGCCTTGAAGCGTGGAGCGTTGTCTGTCATAAAACCGATGCTCGGAATGTCTTCATCGAGGGGATATTCAGCGCCGAGGTATGCAAAGATGGGCGAGCTGGAGTCTGCGCCACCCCAATACTTGGAGTTTATCACATAATACTGCCTAAATTTTGTGTAGCTTTTGGGGTTATAATTGAAGTGGTCTAGTGTTTGGTCGTAAAATTTTGCATGAAAATCTTTGCTGGAATCAGAAAATTGAGATTGAGAAACCTTGGGACCGCCATAACGACTGGAAACACCAAGCCTCGGGAGTTTTTTGCAACCACAAGTGCTTACTGAGAAGCACAGTATGATTACACAAAGGGAGAGAAGAACTCGATGATTAGAGATCATCGTGAAAATCATTATGGTTGGTTGTTATGGACTTAATTTGGTTAAGACGTTGTTTAAACTTATAATAGTTTCAAAAAGATAAATTCACGGCTGTTTACTTTTCGTTGCGATTAATTAACATGGTCATGTGGTGACACGTACCTTACCATTCCATTTTTTTTAAAAAAAAAAATTTAAACCACAATTGGTGGGGAATTTATTTGGCACCCCAAACTATATAATTAGGCTGAGCTTAGAGAGCAAAACTCTTAGAAGCATTTAAGCTTCTTCAAAAAAATAAATGAATAGGTAAGCATGCTAACTGGATTCTGTGTATTTAGATCTAATAGCCAAGTCTTGAATAGGGAGCAGATTAGTTATTGAGTAAACAAATATCGAAACACAACTTAGCCACCTATTAGCTTGGACTATAGAGAGGGATTATCCAGTGCACTGTCCAAGAGATGTAGAATTCCTCTACATGACTTATACTTGCCCAGCCTAAAATGGCTCAAAATTCCTATTGCCTAAAATGGCTCAAAATTCCTATTGCCGTGATCCTGTGGTGATTGGAGCTTGGTACTCCCTTTATTTGTTAACCTGCACATCAACAAACTGTCAAAATACCTATTCTTTATCACGAGCTCCTGAGAGAGGGGGTACCATACCTGTCAAGTCTAATTATGCCAGTTAAAATTCATGGCATGTTCTGAACTGGGAGTGATTCTGGCAGATTGTTGGTGAGACCCCTTCTAGCTAAGAAGTCTGCTGCTTTGTTTGCCTCTCTGTATATGTGTTGGACAGGGTGTATGCAGTGTAGAGAGTGTAGGTCAGTACAGACTGAATACATCTTCTATATTGATTGTGTGAGATTTGTGATACTTCTAACTGCTTCTGAGCAATCATATTCCAATTGAAAGTGTTGAAGTCCCAACTCCTGTGCTGCTACATAACCTTGTTTTATTGCCAACAACTCAGCATGAAGGGGTGAGTCACAATTCATATGCATAGTTCTAAGCAATATTGGCTGACCAGCTATATTTCTAACAATGATTCCAATCCCACAAGCATTACTTTTAAAAGAGCCATCAACATTAATCTTGAATCCTTGATCAGGTGGATGCCATTTTACAATCCTAATCATTCTAGGCCTTTTATGTTTAAAGAAAGGGGCTAAGCCTGCTAAGATTATAAAATTGTTTCTATCTGAGTTTCCAGTCAAATGATTTACTGTGCAAATGAGATTCACTTCTTTTATAATTTTTGCAACCAAATCTCTAGAAGACAATTTTTATTATCATATACTAGTTTAGTTCTCCTAGTCCATAAATTCCAGATAGTAACCATACAAGTTATTTTCTGAATTTTTGTATGAATTTTGGAGAGACCAGCAAATGACATATAAAAATGTATTCTATCTCTAACAGTTAAAAAAGAAGGGGCCTGTATAAGCAACATTGCATGAATCTGATTCCAGACTTCCAGATTGTAAGTGCATATTTAAAATAGTGTTCAATAGAATTCATGCTATGGCAATGTACACATTTAGAAGGTAAGTGAAATCCAATTTTTACCAGGACATCATCAAAAGGCAAGAGTTTATTTGTAAGTCTCCATAAAAATATCGAGATCTTTGCTGGCAATTTTAAATTCCAAACCTTTTTTAGCAGTGTATCCACTGAACCTCTGCTCCTCAAACTGTGATATGCTGCCTTAATGGAAAAATTTCCATCAGCTCCTGGCTTCCAGACCATCCTATCCTAATGTGTGTATTTCTTTTGAGCTGCGTGCAACAAAGAGATGTGTGTGGTAGCCAAGTGAGGCTCCAGTTTGTTAATATAGCACATTTTTTTAAAAAAATTGTGCTACACTGATATTAGGAAAAGGAATTTGAACAGTTGATGGCCAAATGTAAAACAATGCTCCAACCCCTAGCCAATTGGAGTTCCAGAAAGAGCTCTCTCCTTGACCAATCAGAATTTCAGTCTGAGAATTTGCAAATTCAGTGATTCTAAAGATCCTCTTCCAGGTGAGTGAATTCCTGTAGACTGTTGGAAGACTCCACAAGTATCTTGACTAAATAGTCTGATTCAACTGTAACTTTCACCATATTTTGCATGAAAAAGCTCCAACCACTACTGTAAGGTCCCTGAATCCTAGCCCATTCTCCTCTACAGGCACTGACATCCTTTTCCATTTTCTCCAACTCTTTCTCTGTCCTTCATATGTCTCCCCCCAAAATTTTTTTGAAGCAATTCTCTCCATCTTTTGGATGACCATTTGTGGTGATTGCAGAACTGAGAATATGTGAGTGGGCATAGACATTAAAACATGGTCAATCAGTATTAGTTTCCCAGCACTGGTCAACCATTTATTCTTCCAATTCAGAATTGGCTTTTCCATTTTCTCAATCAAAAGCTGATAGTATCTGATCATGTTTTTATCACTAAATATTGGGACTCCCAGATAATTAAATGGCATCTGTCCTCTCTTCATTCCCAGAATCCTCTTGATCTTTCTCTTGTTATGGACTGAGGTGTTCTCATGCACAAAAAAGTCAGACTTTGTGTAGTTTATCTTCTTACCAGAGACTGATTCATATGCACTCAGGAAATGCCTAAAATTCTTCAAATTCCTTTTAATGTATGTGAGGAACACAGCCGTGTCATCAGCATACATTAAGTGGGAAAGAGGAGAAGCATTAGGTGGCATTGAAAAGTGCCGTAAGTAGCCTGTACTGAAAAGTGCCTTCAAACCTCTTGTGAAGCCTTCTGACACAATGTTGTATAAGTAAGGAGACAGTGGATCTCCTTGCTTAATGCCTCTACTTGTTGCAAAAAATTCAGAGGCACTACCATTTATGATCACTGAAAAGTGGGCTGCAGCTATATTCTGAACAACTAGTTTGACAAAGGCTCCATCAAATCCAAACTTGACCATCACTGTGTTTAAAAATCTCCAAGACACTCTATCAAATGCCTTCTGCATGTCTAAATTCACAATAAGGTTTATGTCCCCTTGTTGGCTGTTGACTAGTCTAGCCATTTCCATCATTTGTGTTATGTTGTCAGCAATGTCTTTGCCTTCCATAAAACCAGATTGTTCCTCTGAAATAATTCTCTGCAATGGCTTCAGTCTCTCCATAAGCACCTTTGAGTATATTTTGTTTAGGAAATTAGAGAGGGTAATTGGCCTGTAATCTCCAAAATTTGAAGGGTTGGGTTTTTTTGGGATAAGTGCCAGCCAGGTGCTTGATATAGCCCTTGGAAGGATTTTCCCTGTCATGAACTCCCTTGCTGAATCCATTAGGTCACTTTTTATTGTATCCCAAAAGGTAGTATAAAAAATGCCTGAAAAACCATATGCTCCTAGGGCTCCTTCCTTATTGAGTCCAAAAGTGGCAGATTTTAACTCCTCCATGGTCAATTCCTTTAGCAGTTCCTGATTATCCTCTTCTGTAATTAATGTTGGAATCACAGCCTTGAAGTGTTCTATGTATTGACCAGAAAAATCTTGTGTGTTCTCATTCAGCAATGCTTCAAAAGATCTGATTCCCTCTTCTCTGATCAAACCTGGTTCAGTAATCCAGTTTCCTTCTTCTGTTTTGATTTTTGAAATCCTCCCCTTGCTCCTTTTCTCTCTGACACAATTATGAAAAAATGATGAGTTTGCATCTCCCTCCTTTAACCATTTGTAGCTTGATTTTTGTCTCCTAAATGCAGTTGTCTCTTTCTCAGCCCTGACCAGTAATGCCCTGCCCTCATTCAACATGATCAGATCCTCATCACTGCCACTAGCTTGGTAGTTGACCTCTAAAGTACTGACCCTATCTTCTGCATCCAACAAATTCTGATGGACATTTCCAAAGTTATTCATATTCCAATCCTTCAACAAAATATTCAACCTTTTGATCTTATAAACCATATTGTACATGCATGTAAATCCTGTCTCTTATTTCTAGTTGTCTTCTACCATCTGCCCAAATTCAGCTCTGTGAAGCCACATGCTCTGAAATCTGAAAGGTCTGGGAAGGCTTTCTGTTGAGTCTTGGATTGAGAGCAATAGAGGATTAATGTCTAATGAAGTCCTGTTCAGAACTTGGATTGATGAGTGTGGAAATTGTGCCTGCCATTCACTGTTGCAGATACCCCTATCTAACCTCTGTAATAGCCGTTCCTCCTTCATCCTATTATTAGTCCAAGTGTAGTGATTCCCAACTGTCTGAATCTCCTGAAACTGTAAATCATCCATAAATTCTCTGAAATCTCCCATGCTGCCTATTGGAGGGGAATGACTTCCTTTATATTCAGTAACTAAGGCAATGGTGTTGAAGTCTCCAGTATAAACTATTGCACTTTTGGTCAATTTCCTAAGGTCATTCCATAATTCCTTTCTTGGTGTCCTAGTTACCTGTGCATATATAAACAAATGTTCCCACTTTGCGCCTGAGTGGATATCAGTGATCATAGCTTGAATAAATTGGTTAGATTGAGAAACAATATCTATGGTAAAGTTGTTCCTATAAAAGAGCCAAATTTTGCATTTGTAGCAGCTATACTATGGTGAAAACCTAGTTGATGCTGCAGATTATGTATTTCATTTGAATCAGGCATACAATCATGCAAAGAATGGAAATGTGATACATTGTAATTAGAGACCTAAGTCTATCCATTGATGTTCCATAACCCCTAATGTTCCAAACTAACATATTTGCTATGAGTTTGCGTGACATTAGAAACTATAATTAATTTTTGGTTTTGGCCCAAGCACCCTACTGATTCTATCAGATAAAGTACTCATTTGTTTTTTTTCTTTTTGGAGTTAGAGGACTTACCCGCCCCTCCAACTTGCTGTTCATGTTGTTTCTGATGATTCTGAGTCATTTGATCATCCTGAGTGCTCAGCTCATTCAGGGCATCATCAAAAGATTCATCAGAACTTGATTGTTCCATTTCTTCCTGCACATCATGCAATAAAGAAAATGAGTTGGACAGCTCCACTCTTTGGTATGGAATAATTGCTAGTTCCTTACTTCTGTGAGGCTGTGTGTGAGATTGTGGTTTGTTTTTGATGAAGTTTTTGGTTGCAGTTAAATCTAAATCATCAAGTGCAAAGGATACAGACTGCTTTTGTATTTGCTTGAAGTCATCAAGCTTGAAGGTGGGATTTGAGTGAGGTATTTCCACTCTAGGTTTGTATGGTACCATTCTAGTATCACTGACCACCACCATCTGAGAATCTAATGACCCCTGATTGCCATGCTTTTTCTCATGTGGAGTGAGACCCGAGGATTCAGCTTTCTCCTTGACAGGAGGATCCCTCTTTTTCCATGCTTTTCTAAGCTCTGGATGTTGCATCATACAGTTGGAGTCCTGGTGTCCCAACTTTCTACAATGCCTGCAATAAAGAGGAAGATTATGATATTCAACCTCACAGTCTTTGTAGTCCTCTGGGCATCCAATCTGTATAGAATATGGAGCAGGTCAGTTGTCAAGTCCACCTCCACACAGAGTTTGATAGAGGATGGTCAGGTGAGTGAAGTTGTGGCTGCATCTGCCTTGATGTACTTTCCCAGCTGGTTCCCTACATCTGCAAGAAGGGAATTGTTATAGTAATACAGGGAGACATCTCTCACATTTTCCCATATTGGGACAACCGGAGATTCATATTCCAGCGAGAACTCCGGTGTCCATTTAAGAATTTTCATTGCAGCTCCGCCAGGTTCCAGAATGGTCTCAACCAGCATTGTTGATAATCTTCAATTTCTTGAAATCTTATCAACACATGCTTGTAATCCAGAGAACCTAATTGGAAGTTGCCCTTAAATCCAATTTTTTGAAAAGCCACTTGAAGGTTGGCCATGGTGGGTTTTGTTCTCTGAAATTTTCCTATCAGGGCATTTTGGTAGTGGGAGGATAAGATCTGAACTGAGTGCTTGTCGTACATACACGCAGCTTTCCCGTTGAAAGAGGTAATCGGTTTAATTTTTGGATTCGATGGGAGGTGAGTTGTAAGTGGTGGGGATTTGTCGGATAAAGCCTGAATGTATGTTTTTAGGTCAGCTGTGCTGCCGGAAGGGGGTGGGGTCGCCCCCATATTTGGGTTGTGATCAGACCGTTGCGGTGGAGATGCTCTTTTAACAGTAATAAAACGACCAGCTTTTACATGGGAGTTTGTGCGCTGTGGGAGTTTGAGAGAAGGAGGAGAAAACTAGGAAGAGAGAGAAAGTTAGATCACCATTCCACTCATTAAATTAGCTATATACTAAACTATATGGGGCCACAACTAAAAGAGATAAAACATATACATAAAATGAAATGTCGACGTGTATAAAGTAGAATCAAATGCACTAAATGTTTTTTTTCTTCTGATTTAATTCAATAAAAGTTGTATTCCCTCCCTCCGTTCGGCTATGTATCGCACTATTTACTGTAGCATGTTTGACCATCAATTTAGAGTATTACATCAATACAAATATAATCATGTGATATAGTTTTGGATTCTCCATAACATGATTATTCAAAATATAATGTTTTTACCGTCATCTAATGCATGTAATTAAAATTAGCAACGGTCAAACAAAATTTCAAAATGGTCAACTAAGACAATTTTAGCCGAACGGAGGAAATACATCATATGCACAATTCGTGATTGATACGCATTTTATCTATGTTACTAGGTACCTCCAACCCGTGCAGTAGCGCGGGTTGTTAGATTTATGTTCAATTATAAGTCTTCGATTTGTGAATCATGGCTAGAAGGGGCTAAGATAATTATTGGAAGATTCAGACACATCTGTGTAAAAGGTTTCTTCTTGAAAGAATATAACTAAAGTATATTCAGTATGAAATAAACGTTATATGAACATGACGAAAATAAAAAATTGTTCTACTGTAGTTTACTCTACAATTTTTCAAAACAATGTCGACCATCTTACATCCTTTTCAAAATATCGCCTTATTTTATTATCTACACAATACAATTCATGTAATGATGTAAGAAGAATAGGACTTTAAAGAAAGTTATGCATATAAACATGAATAAGTTTAAAAGTGCATAAGACATGACTTGAAACAGATTTCAATCAACTAAGCTCAAAGCTAAATGGGGTGCAATGTATTTATCAAATGATGTCAATATAATAAATCAGTTCATTGACTTCTTTCGCAATTCAGGGCACAAATTCATCTAACCCTAATTTCAATAGATACTGATCCAATTTCAGTAAAATAAATAGAAAGTGATCCCTCGTATTAGTTTAAAATGTGTAGTTCTACGAAAAATGTGAATCTAGGAAAAAGAACATGTGATAGTTTCAACCAACAGAGTAGACAACACAGAATCTAGTAGTAAACCATAAGCGCACAAGTAAAAAACATAGTAATAATTTTATATGATATGCATTTGTCAGCAGAACCAACAATGAACCGCAAGTTACCATTTGCATCAAGAAGCTTTGTGCGAAATCTACAATGATCTTGGTTGTTCCCTGAAGTGCAAGCTAGAACTTGAGAGTTATTCTGACAAACAAAGAGGGAAGCATTTTAAACTAATCACTTTAAAGTTTGAGCCAACCTACAGGACATTTAGGGAGTCTAAAATCTATTAGAACACCAATCTTGAAAATTATGAGATTAAGAAAAACAAAGAAGCATAAGAGGAATTCGGAGCTCACCAGAAAACCTTGCTGATCAGGAAAGGCAGCCAATGACCTTGTTTGGTACTTTAGTGGGGAGGGGATTCTCTTAAACTCTGTCTAGAATGACGATTTGGGAATAAGTATATTTTCTCTACACCAAAAAAAGAACAAATACTCCAAACACAACCAGACAATTAGTATATACTCCCTTCATGCATACAATTGTAATAAAGACAAATATGATACACAAGTACTAACTAATCTCATTCCCTTATGACAGAACATAACACATCTGAGGATTTATAACCATTAGGGGATGCTAAAAGAAAGAGCATAACAGCGCTCAGGGAGCTGTTGAGTATGAGCTGGATTTTGCTGTCTCAAATCCCAATGTCCTACAAGGGATACACTTCCTCTAAACATGGTAATACAATTTTTATCTCCATAAGAGTTGTATTCTTACCATAATTACATATCATACCAATCCACGGATTGAAACCCTATAAATACCAAAGTGGTAGACGTCTCTATCTATTATCACACACGTAATACGCATTACGCTTATAAACCTCTCTAAGATATTACTAACTTAATCATCGGAGTGTCTCCCCTGGGCCACACTAGAACTTTGTCTTGCAGATCAGTTCGTGAGCTGGGGTCGTGATCAAGCGTGTGTTCCAGACATCCATCAATTGGCACGCCCAGTGGGACATGCGTGTTAATCTTGATCAAACCAACCTTTCATTCAGATCTGATCTTCTCGACAACCTTCCAAGAAGCCCGACCCCATGTCAGAATCCAATGATCCTCGAAGGAGCAAACACATCCATGGAAGAGCTCCCGAATCGGAAGAGAATCTCAACGCCGGACAAGCCCCTCCAAACGGTCCCACTGCATCAAGAGCAGCCACCTCGGGCCTAGGCCCATCGAGAAGCAGACCTAATCCGCGAACCTGGCTTCTAACCGACCACGAATATAGTACTCACATGGAGCAGGATGGGCACCTTATCGAAGAGGAGTTTGGACACCACGATATACTTCTACCCTCACAGAAAATGAAAGAAGAATAAGGGACAAGCGAATACTCGCTCGACGGCGCGAAGAAAAGCCGGCGAGAAGGCGCCAAGTTTTAGGCACCTCGACATCACTGCCCTCACCTCGGGCCTTACAACATCTCAGCCTCCACAATCGGGCCCAATCTCGAGCATACCCACAGGCTCGACATCGAGTGCATCCTCTGGAGCAGATGCTTCACGTCGTTTTGAAGCCAAACTTCGTTTGAGCTGGTAGGGTCACCTTCTGTCGGTTCAGCAACATATCTTACGAGGACGGTCCCCTTGCTTCATCGTCCTCCACCTCCCCCTTGAGTCCGTACAGGTATCTTCGCTATCTTCATCAGTCTCTTTATCATTGTGCAAACCATCATATTAGGGGGGGGGATCTTGAATGGGGCTCTCTTCAAAATCGTGAACTTCGGGATCTAGGTTTGTAATGTTGAAGATTTGAAGAAGAGAGAGAATAAGGCAGTGGGATTTCTGAAGTAAAAGAAACTAAGAGCGCAGAAAAGGGAAATGAGTAACTGATGAGGAAAGAGGTATTCAGAGAGAAAAGGTGAATGCAAAGGAAACTATATTCGAGGGACCATGATTACTCCCTCGAATAAAGATAAAGTGCAATTAATCGTGATGCTAGAATTGAGGCACCATTAACTGCACGCGTCTCGATGGCCACGCGTGGCAACACGCGCGTAAAGGAAGGCAGATAGACAGTCACATGATCTCACACGCACATCCAACAAAAGGATCATCATGATGCTGCGAATATAGTAACTCGGGACTCTATCCTCCAGAATGGACGCCTTACCTCTGGACGGATCCCAAGTCTCGGGAGACTAGTGGTGATATGGGCCAAGGCCCATCTAGGAGTCCAGCCCAGATATGTTGTCAGCTAGAATGGCGCCATCTGTTATGGTCCTTTTGAATCCTCACAAGAGGAAATATCTTGTGGATTCGTTTCTCTCTCTAAAAATTATTCTCTCAACTCTCTCTAAAATCCAACCGTTATCAGTTACTGTTCCAACACCCAATGGTCAGAAACGTTCATTTCATGGCGGCGCCACCGCCCACTCAGGGTGGGGGAGTTGCCGGAAAATTGTTTGCTGATGCTCTAATACCCAAACCGCAGCCTTTATTCAACAGCCTTCCTCAAAATCCTGAGATACGCCCAATTTCGAGAAGGGTCAACGGGAAGATCACTTGCATTTACTCCGTTGAAGCAGTGCAAACCTTCACCTCGCATTATCAAAACACTCTTGTCGGAAAATTCACCAACAGAAAGCCCTCTATGGAGCAGATCGGGAATTTTTTTCAGGCACATGGATTTTCTGGCAAGTTTCAGATCGGATCCATGGATCACCGGCATATTCTGATCCGGTTCCAACTGAAGGAAGACTATCAGATGTTCTGGATTCGGTCACTCTACACAATTCAAGGAACCACCATAAAGATTCTCAAATGGTCCTCAGATTTCTCGACAAGGCAAGAATTATCCAAGGTACCTGTTTGGGCGACGATCCACAAAGTGCCAATCCAATTCTACAATTGAACGACAATTGAGGATTTCGGAAATGAGATAGGGGTCTTCATCAAGATGGATGCCGCCACCAACGCACTAACTCGTCCCTCGGCAATCAAAGTATGTGTTGAGGTGAATCTTATGGAGGAGCGACATCAGACAATCACCATAGGCACTCCAGAAGCAACAGCCGAGTATGATATCGAGTACCACAACCAGAACTGAAGAATAGGCCATTGTGATGATGAATGTGGGATTCTGCATCCAGAACTGAAGAAGTTATATCTTGCCAGGAAAAAAGACAATAGGGCTCCCCAGCCCAGAAAAAAAGCCACAAGAAAATCCCCAAACTGAGCAACAGCAGTGGAAGCCAATTGCTTCATCATCTGGTTTGTCAATAGCAGACAAGAGCTATGATGTATGTGAGCTAGATGCCAGTGTCCAGATCCCTGATCAACCATCAATCCAGTCCACAACAATGCAGCACTTTTGCAGCCAAGATACTCCAGCATAGCAAAGTGGTGCTCCATAGCAAGGAATCATTCCCAGAAAGCTCATTCATCAAAGCCATACACAAGGCAATAGCTTTACCCTTCTACTCTCATGATGATCTGAAGGTTTCTAACATTAGAGAGTGGAAAAACAACCAGAGAAAAAAGTAAGCTTTGGCAGTCATACCATACCTAGCACCAATGGAAGTAAGTGAACTAGCCCCTTTAAAAATCTCTAACTCATTTCAAGTGTTACAGGAACCAGATGACCACAATTCAGAGGAATATGTGGAGGCACAGACAGAACTGGAATGGAAGCACACAGATGAGGCTCAGGCAGACACTGATGGGGAGATCAGAGATGAATCAACCAATCAACAAGCTGAAGAAGAACAAGGGCACACCAAAGGTACAATCTCTCCTGTCACAAATATAAGAAAGAAAACAAAAATGGGAATGCCAACAGATGGTGTAATAACTGAAAAATGTCTTAAAGCCTCCCCAAAATCCAAACATGTATAGTTTTCTATGATAAGTTACAACATCATAGGAAATGTGCTAGTTTGGAACATTAGAGGCTATGGTACCTCATTAAAAAGATTAAAAGTTCTTATTAGGATGCATAAAGTAGATATACTGTGTATCTTAGAACCATTACATCATAACTGTGACATGCTAGACTTACAGTTTCAACTAAAATACCAAAATGCTGTGACTGCCACTCATGCAAAAATTTGGATCTTTTGGAATAACAATTTTACACTAACAGTTTTAAATCAATCTGACCAGTTTTTACTAGATGCCATTACTGATTTAAAGAGTGGAAAAATTTGGAATTCTGTATTTGTATATGCAAAAGTTACATATGTTTTGAGAAGATATTTGTGGTTGGATTTGCTGTCAGTGCCAGTAGCTCCCACCATTTTCATAGGGGATTTTAATGCAATCACCAGTGCCAATGAAAGAAGTGGAAGGAGACCTCTATAGTCAGTATGTCCGAATTTAAGGAATAGATAAATGCTTTGGAACTGGTAAAATTACAATAGTGGTCAATGAGTTCACCTGGTTAAATAATAGAGCCTTGGGAGATTTTCTATTACAGAGGCTAGATAGGGGCCTGTCAAACCTTGCCTGACATGAAGATTACCCCCACAACTCAATTCAAGTGCTGAACAGGACCAGATCTGATCACAGCAACTACTGTTGACCATACAAACCTCAGAAGTGATGCTACCAAAACCATTCAGATTTCAGGCCATGTGGACAACAAGAGCAGATTTTAAGGACACTGTGAGGAGCAGCTGGAACCAGGATTGCCCAGAATCAGGTTTTTACAGACTGGTGAACAAATTGAAGAGATTAAAAGGGACACTCAGATAGTGGAATAAGGAAAGTTTTGGGGATGTGTATAGGAATCTGAGAGAAGCAGAGGAAAAGGTTGCTCTACTGGAAATACAGCTACAGTAATCCGCTGAGCAGAGAGATTTGGTACAGTTAAATATGGAAAGGGCTTTGCTGCTAAGAGCTGAAAGTGAGATGCTGATGTTTTGGAAGCAGAAAGCAAATTTGAAATGGATAAAGGATGGAGATGCTAATACAAATTTCTTCCATAATGCAGTCAGAGAAAAAAGAGCAAGGACACAAATTAATAAGATAAAGGATGAGAATGGAACATGGATATCAGAACCAGCACATATTCAAGAGGCTGGAGTAAAATTCTATGAGGCCCTATTGAATGAGGATGTTTCAGATACAGGTACCTATTTGAAATACTTTCTGAATGAGATCCCTAAAGTTATCCAGGAGGATGAAAATGAATTGATGCTCAAACCAGTACAAATGGAAGAATTGCAGTTTGCAGTATTTGATCTTTGCTCAGAAAGCTCACCTGGAGCAGATGGTTACCTGGATCTTTCTATACCCATTGTTGGGAAATAATTAAGGAGGATTTACTACAGGCAACTAATGCATTCATGGCTGGAGAGAAGCTTCCCAGAGCTATCACTAGTACCTGGCTAACCCTCATACCAAAAAAAGCAAACCCAAGCCATTTCTCAGATTTCAGACCATAAGTCTGTCCAACTTTGCCAATAAGATCTTCTCCAAGATTATTATGGAAATAATGAAGCCTTATATGCCTAGGATTACCTCAATGGAGCAGACAACATTTTTAAAGGGTAGGGATATTGCAGACAACATCATACAGATGCAGGAGATGGTCAGATTGGTACAGAAGAACCCTGCTCATGACAATTTGATAGTTAAACTTGATATGGAGAAGGCTTTTGATAGGGTGTCTTGGGAATTTCTAAACTCAGTAATGATAGCCTTTGGATTTCATGGAAAATCGGTCAGAATCATACTCCAAAACATAAAAGAAGCCTGGTTCTGTCCTTATCAATGGGGTGCCTAATGGTCTTTTTAGATCCAGTAGAGGGATAAAACAGGGAGACCACTTATCACCCTTCCTGTACAACATAGTAACTGAAGCATTTTCTAGGGGCATACACAAGCTCATGTCAATCAGATACCTAGAACCTTTTAAGATGCCAAGAGGGGTACAGAGAGTTTCCCATTTAATGTATGCAGATGACACTACTATATTCACCTCAGCAAAAAGGAGAAATCTGAAAAGGTTGAAGGTGTTCCTAAAAGCATATGAACTGAGTTCTGGACAGAAAGTTAACTACTCAAAATCAGAGTTTTACACTCACGGGGAAGCATCTGTCAGGAAAATCAGAAGAATTGAAATCGGAACACAGATGTAGCATGGGACATTACCTTTCAAGTATCTGGGAGTCCAAATTTTCACAGGCAGAAACAAGGTGGCCTACTACCAACCTCTAATGGATAGAATGGAGTCAACCATAAGTAACTGGAAAAACAGGTGGCTAACTCATGCAGGGAAGCTGGTACTGTTAAACTCAGTTCTCATGTCCATTCCAGTTCACACTTATGCAGTCCTCAGTCCACCAAAGACAGTGGTTAAAAGAATGGAAGTCCTAGCAGCAAGGTTTCTATGGGGTGAATCTAAACAAGGGCAAAGAAAAATATGGAGGAAATGGTCAAGATTGGCTATACCACAGTCAGAAAATGGTGTTGGGATGAGGAGCATCAGAACAGTCATCCAAGCTTTTTCCTGCAAGCTTTGGTGGAAGTTGCAGCATAATCAGATAGTTTGGACATCCTACCTTTGGTCACTGCCAATGTCATATAAAACATCTCACACATGGCATAGGATATGTCAAGCCACAACACATGCAAATACAAATTGCAGGGTTTTGATTGGTTCTAGATCCTCACCTTTCTGGACAGCCAATTGGACGGGGACAGGGGCACTTTGCTACATATGGCCTGACAGCATTCCAATCCCTTTTGAGCACATTACTGTAAAACAGTTTTGTGTAAATAAAGGACATTACTTACCTCTACTGGAGCCACATTTATCTACCAACTCTCTCCTTGTTTTGCAAGATTTTCAAATCAGAGATGATCATGAAGATGTACTGGTCTGAGAGCCAAGCATCCAAGGAAATTTTACAATCAAGTCTGCATATGAGTCTCTAAGACCAAGAGAGGAAGATCAGCATCTCATCAAAAAGGTATGGACCAAATATATACCAACTCAGTACTCTATGTTTATGTGGAGAGTGGTAAATAAATTACTTCCATTTGATGATATATTGCAGTCCATTGGGATACATATGCCTTCAAAATGTGCTTTCTGTCAAAACTCTGATACACTAGACCATTATTTTAACACATGCCAAAAAACAGTCCAAGTCTACTCTTTTGTCCATTGCATGTTGGGGATAGCTGTGCCACATTTTAATGATGCAAGACACAGGATTAAATTTTATTTTAACTTCACTGGGGAGTCAAAATTACATACAACTGTAATTCACACTACTATGGCTTTAACTTTCTGGATACTGTGGTGCAGAAGGAATGAATTCATTCATGAAAACACCATATCCAGAACCTCAGCTGTGGTGGAAAAAATTACAAAATGTGTACACAAAATATTCACAGCCATCCCACTTTCTGGTAACATTAGTAGGCACAGAGGCTTATTGAACACAGATCTAGTACCTTTCATAAGGAAAAAAAGAACAAAGCCAATTAGAAGTGTCAAATGGAATCCCCCTGATAGAGGAATTAAAATAAATGTGGATGCATCCTTGTCAGGAAATTCAGTAGGACTTGGATTAGTGGTCAGAGATAGAATGGGTAGAGTACTGCTTATGCAAATGGAGAGAACTGTAGCTACCTCTCCATTAGAAGCAGAACTATTAGCTATAAAATTTGGTATCCACCAAGGGAGCCAACTGAACTTACCTTTCTGTATTGAGTCAGACAGTCAGCTTGCTATAAAAGGTATACAGAACCCAACCTCTTTAGATTGGCACTGTTATTCACTAGGCTGTTCCATTAAAGCTCAAGGCATCCCAATGAAACATGTGTTGAGGGAGGG
The DNA here is from genome assembly GCA_948330725.1 of Sherardia arvensis. Taxonomy (NCBI): domain Eukaryota; kingdom Viridiplantae; phylum Streptophyta; class Magnoliopsida; order Gentianales; family Rubiaceae; genus Sherardia; species Sherardia arvensis. Next base: position 19,727,474 of record OX415237.1, on the reverse strand, counting down.
AAACACAGTAGCAGATTTTATTGCAAAATTCTGCTCAAAAAATGACATTTCTGGACAGATCACACTGCACGAAGCTCCACCTTTTTTAAGGGGACTAATCCAACTTGATAGGATTGACATTCCTAACATTAGAATTGGATAGTTTTTTATCAACAATGGTTACTGCTGTTTTCTCCTCCACAGATCAGAAGACCCATTGGAAGGGAGTCCCAATGGGATACACAAGCAAGGATGACAGCACACACAAGGCAGAAAATCACTCAAATAAAGCAGAACCAAATCTCCACTGGATATCATATCTGAAATTTTGAAATGGGGTGTCTAGGTCTCTATTTCTTTCTCAATGAAACAACTCTTGGCAACAAGTGGTTTGTGTATTTGTTTACCCATCCACTGACCAGCTCGAAGTTATGAATTTCATTGCAAGAAAGTAATAGCACCTAGATACAACCCAAATCAAAAACATCTTCTGTAATACATCAGCAGATTTTTAATTTCCTTATGCAAATAAACAATTTAACTATTGTAAGTACTCAGCCTATTTCACAGGTTTCTTAAGGTAAGGGATGCCTAATAAATTTCCCCCACCCTATGTGTGGTTTTAATCAAAAAAAAAAATAGAATGGCGCCATCTAGGGACCATAAGGACGTGATAATGACCAGTCCCCCAAAGAGGACAAAGAGCAGTGATCTTGCCCTTGTCTAGACTCCCTTGGTATATATCACCCTTATATAAATGGCATCAAACTGAAAGAGAGAGGTATCTTGTATTAGATCTAAAACACTTTCAAACTATTTATATTCTCTCCCTTCAAAAGAGCTCTCTTTCATCATCACACCGGAGTAGTTACCCTTGGGGTATCTCCGAGATTAGTTTTGCAGGTTTTAGGTGAGAGGATGCACGAACTTGATAGCCCGCAGTTCCGGACAAGTCATATCCGGACAAAACCAAAACGAGCACCCCAAACTAGAAGCATCAAATATTAAATTTAATTGCAAAAAAATATAGATAAGTAGTGAAGGACATGAACTAAATTCATTAGAGAATGTAAAAGTTGCCAAGGTGATACTCTTGAAGTTGAACTATATATCAAATGGAGGAATGATAAAAATACTAAAAGTATAATTTTTAGTATGTCTACTAACAAACCTTTTTATAAAGGAAAAATAGCCCTCCTACTTTAATCATGGTAGGCTATAGAGAATGTAAAAATTGTCAAGGTACTAATTATGGATTAGTTTTAGTTCTTTGCAAGGTTCTCGTAATATGATCTGATCCACCTATCAATGATCTTAATCTCGGTCTTCCTCTGGGCAACCAACCATGCTGGATCAGTTGTCTCAGCTGGATATATGTCCAAGCAATGTGAACCTAATTTATATAATATACAAACAAAATTAATTAAGATTCATCACAATCAATTAGGATATTGAATCAAAGGAAACTAACAAACCTTCCTTCGTGGGGACGGCAATAAGGCTTCTAGATAAGCTCTCCAGAACTCTGTGAATTGAAGAAAGGTTTCAAGTAATTAGTTTCAGATTTCATAATGCAAGCAGTAAAAGTAATTTATCAATAACAATTAATTCGTAATAATTACCCGGCACTACTATATGGATCTTTTAAGCCGTTGGAGAATATAATGTTGCTCCCAAATTTCTTAAGAATCAGCTTGATATCCTGCATTTATTAATACATATGATAATGATACACATTCATGGTTCTTATAATAATATATATATATATATATATATATATATATATATATATATATAGTTGAAAGAAAACTTACATGGCCTCCATAATAAGTGGTGATCCAGTGAGGTCGAGGTAAGACCCCATAAGTATGGTTGCAACTCTTGATAAATTCATCCAACACGAAAGGATAAGCTTGAAACATCGTATCATTGCTTCCTCTACCGATCGGCATTACGATTTCAGTGCATGTCTGAAAACATTATACAACCATAACTATTCCATACATCCGGTGACAAATGAATTACATTTTTGGTCTCACAATAAAAGAATAAATTTTTAATAAGATGAAAATATTCCACATATATGTGTACATCAGTAAGGCTCAGTTAGTATTATTGAAGATATTAGAAGTTTATTGTCAAATTTTCATTTTCATGTAATATGTAAGGTTGCTAGAGATGAGATCAAGCTAGCGGATGAGGTGGCTAAATATATTTTATTGAATTATATTGAATAAATAGTTTGGTTTGTGATAAAAAAAAAAAAGTTAGGCTCAGCTAGATTTTGTTCTGTTGAACTTATTAATTCGGAAAGGACATTTCCCTATCCACTTAGTTGCTAGTCGTTTAACCTAAAAATCATGGTTCGATTCCTAGCTATCCAAATTCCAAAGTGTGGAGCAGTGGAATTTTTCTTTAGTTCCAATGAACCTAATATATTTTGATATTGTTATTGTTAGATACAGTCCAATATTTACTTATGCAAGGTATAAAGTTTCAATCGATCCTCGTATTTTTGGTTCTAATATCATTTTGAGAGAGAAGACAAATACGTCGAAAAATTAGATCAGGAAACCAAACATGTTAGATCATGAACCACTTTAGTAAGGCATATTAGATAGTGAACTACCGACTGCATAAGTTCCTATATTTTCTTAAGGAACTTAATTATTACTTCAGATTAGTGAAAATTGTTGATGAAAAGGAAACCTACTTGCCAATCCCAGCCGAGATCTGTCGGATCAAGGTGAGGGGAGGAACCACTGATATCAAAGCAGGGTAAATCGTCATAAAGATGAACAAGTCCGCCGTAAATTCGGTCGAGAACGGTGCTTCCTTTGGGTGCTAACTCTACTCCCTTACAGAAACTACTCACGGCGCTATCAGTCGGGTCGTTGTATTGAGCAGATATACAATACTCCGACTCCAAGAAATCCTTCAGCTCAGATGCCTTTTTCAGAGCCCTGCGATATGATAACGGTAAATATATATTGCATGCAATCTCTCTACATCTATGAACCCTTTTTCATCTTTTGTTTAATAATCTATGGTGAGAGAATAAGTTTAAATATTTTTATGAAATTAATATGCAAGTAAAGTTGGAGAGAACGGAATAACTTATATCAAGACGAAAAAAGGCAAGAGAAATAATCTTACGAGCAGGTCTGGAAAGTATTGGAGAGTTTAGAGAGGCCATTATGTTGAGAAGCAATTTTGTCAATTGCAGACCACGATTTTTTTATTGTTTCGTAACACTTTTCGCTCTCGTCCTGCATCATATTAGAGATGATTTAAACTATATAAACATGATAAAAAGAATCAGTAGAGATCAAATTTTCTATACATACCCTGAAGTCATTAGTTACTATTAGATAGTAACCATCTTGGGGAGTGATGTCATCAAAGTAAAGAATGGGAGCTGATACAGCCAGCGCCCCCAATGCTACGTGAGGATACTTGAGCCTGAACCACGAAGCCAGCACTGCATATATATATATATATACCAAGAATTTAAATTCAATCAAATCCACAATTTTTCACTACAAAATAGGATTTAGGAGTGATATACTTACTGCCACCATATGATGCGCCGACAACGATGATCGGAGAACTGTGAGCAGAAAACCTTTCCTTTAGATGCAACAAAATCTCAGCGTAATCAGCCAGGGCTTGAGCTGAGTTAAAATAGCCACGCACATCCTCGTCTACCGCCGTCGCGTTGATATTCAGCCCCTTTGGAATCGATCTTCCATAAAACCTATGCTGCAATATGAATATGTTCGTATTCAGGAATATATGTAATGATTTAATTTGAAAGAGAGTTGAAGTTATTGCCTCCATGTAGACTAGCAGAGCCTTGAAGCGTGGAGCATTGTCTGTCATAAACCCGATGTGTGGAATATCTCCGTCGAGGGGTGATTCAGCGCCGAGGAATGCAAAGATGGGCGAGCTGGAATTTGCGCCACCCCAATACTTGGAGTTCGTCACATAATATTGGCTGAATTTGGTGTAGCTTTTTGGATTATAATTGAAGTGGTCTAGTGTTTGGTCGTAAAAGTTGGCCTGAAAATCTCTGCTGGGATCAGAAGATTGAGATCGAGAAACCTTGGAACCGCCATAACGACTGGAAACACCAAGCCTCGGGAGTTTTTTGCCACCACAAGTTCTTACTGAGAAGCACAGTATGATCACACAAAGGGAGAGAAGAACTCGATGATTAGAGATCATCGTGATCATGTACTCAACTTGTTTTGTCTTAATTTTGTTAAGATAATACTTATTAGTTATTATTACAAAGTCAGGGCTGTTTACTTTTGGTAGAAGTCTAATTAGATTAAACAAATGAAAGGTGATGTGGTCTCTGCGTTGCACCGTGTGTATTCTTCTTACTGAATTAGCTAAATACAAACTCTATGTGAATCTTAAAAAATAAACGACATATATAATGTACAATCAAATGCAGTGAAGGTTGTATATCATATCATCACGCATATAATTCGGGATCGATACGCTTTTTATACCTATTTTATTAGGGAGAGAATTCCTACTCAGGCTAAAAAATATATTATAATACAATACTCCCTCTAATTTCATGTAACTTAAATTCTGTAAATATCAAATTTTAGAGTAAGGGAATATATATTTTTCTTTCTCTTTTGAAGTATTAGATTAAGGGACTCTTTGGTGGAACTTTTCTATAAAATTATTTAGTTCAATTCAGTAAATTTATATTTTTCTTATCAGTTCAGTTTAATATATTTATATTTTTATCAGTTCAGTAGAATATTGTTGATTTTTTTATAGTTCAGTTCAGTATATTTATATATATTTTTTCAGTTCAAATAGATTTATTTATATTTTTTCAATTCAATTCAGTTCAGGTAAATATGTTGATTTGTTTTTATTTTAGTACATTTCCTCATCAATAGACAGTTCAAATCAGATCAATCAAGTTAATTTTTTTAAAACAAATGTGATGTGATGCTATATATCCAAATTAGGTTAGTCATACTTGTTCCATTATATTTTTTATTGACTTCATTTTTTGTTCTGTTCAAATCAGATCAATAATTCAGTTCATTTAAATAGGTTTTTAAAGTTCATTGGTTCTATTCAACCTAATATAGGTGTCTATTAATATTTTAGTACATTTACTTCTAAATCAAGATAACTTTTCAATCAAATTAATTTCGTTCAGTTCAATTCAGATCAATTAAGTATTGATAAAATATGAACAAATCATATCGTGCCGATAATTTTAATTCAGTTCAGCTCAATTTGAATAAGATCAAATCAATTTAAGAGTAGAGTGTGATATTAAATTTATATTTATTTCATTCAGTTGAGTATATTTATATTTTTTCATTTCAGTTCAGTATATTTTTATTTTTTTAGTTCAATTTCAGTCCAGTTCAGGAAGAATTATGCTCAGGCAAACAGAGCCTTAGAATTGGAAAGTTTGTAAAGTTATAGATAGGTAGGTCAAACGATGTAAATATATATAGAGTTAGTTTTTGGTATTTGACGCTCCTAGCATAAGTTTATAATAGAACCGATATTTATTTAACATTTTTATGAGATTAGTTGATGAGTTGGTCTCTTGAGTGACGGTCACTATATAGTGACGAAGGACTATATTGGAATATGGAAGGAAGAAGGTCCTTATTTGCAATTTTGACAAAAATGTACTATTCACCCACGCGCACTGTTCACTCAGTCTAAAAAACAAGCATTTTAGTCTAAAAATAGACGTTAGCAAAAATATCCACACAGTCTAAAAAACAAACATTTTATTCTAAAAAACAACCCGTTAAGCGTGAAATACAAGCATGTTCAAAAACAACCTGTTTGGTCTAAAAAACAAGCATTTAAGGGTGAAATTCAAGCATACTCTATACAACCATATTTTTTTGTTTTAAAGTACATGAACTCTAAAAAGCAACCTGTTAACTGTGAAATGCAAGCATTCTCTAAAAAACAACCTGTTAAATGTGAAATGCAAGCATGTTCTAAAAAACAACCTGTTTGGTCTAAAAAACAAGCATTCAAGTGTGAAATTCAAGCATGCTGAATGCAATTTGCATAAATTGCAGAAAAACCCCCGTCACAAATTTCTTTGCATATAAACCCCGTCACTTCCAAGACTAATTATTAGTTGATGGGTTTATTTTATTACTCTTAAATGATACCTTTCATTTTTTTAACAAAATAATTATTTAAATATTATAAATATGTCTATATAGTTAGTTCAACAGTAATAAAAATAGCATGTGATAGAGATGGGAAACGGTTATAAGATTAGTTGGGTGATCTTGACATTGTTATTCTCTCTCATCTCATTCTGTTCTTTCTTATCTCCATAGGGGTTCTTCCCCTAATTCTGTAATTCAATAAAAACTTACAATTTAATTCTGATAAAGCTTTGAGTATCTGACAGTGTGGTATCGAAGCACCGTTCTCCCGACCATGGCGTGGCGCACGGTGCACTCAGTAGTAAATCAATTGGAGTTGACAGAAGCTAGGGTTGCCGACCTGAAGATAACCCAGATCAAACCACGGCCGAAGTTGTGGAGTTGGTGGACTAACTGGGTTGAACACCAGTTTTACCAACACAATGAAAGCTTTGTCCGACCAAATTGTGAGCTGGACAAGTGATTTGAAGGATTGAAGCGTGACAACACACATGAGTTGGATCATCATGATGTTTCTGAATGCGAAGTTTGAGACACGATCATTGAATCGGCCAGAGAGTTTTGTAAATTCTACTCCGCTGGCAGCGGTTTTGCAACAGAGAAGGTACCTCACCAGTCACCTATTATACCTGAACCTGTGTTTGGTAATCATTTGATGAATGATCATAAGGAGAATTTTGCCATGAAAAGAGTGAGCCCAAGGGTAGTGATGACAAGTAATGGTGTTAATTCCTCTAGAGTCTAGAGTAGGTCTTATGGACAATTCGGTTGGTAATAATTGACAAAGAATAAATCAAACTGGTGAAATCATGAGTGGTAATAGGAATTGACTGGTTGAAATGAATGTGAGTAAGTTGAAAATGACTAAATTCCATGGCCAAAAGCCTGAGGAGTGGATAAGAAAATGTGAGAAGCATTTTAAATATAATAACATGGATCATTGCCAAAGAATGAGGAGTATTGAAATTTACCTAGAAGGAAACAGCTGAAGTTTGGTATGGAAATAAGAAACAACTGAAACTGTCTGGGGTTGAATTCTGTGAAGTTTTGAAGAGAAGATTCTTTGATTCAGGGAACAGAGATGTGTAAGTATTCTCTAATATTATATAGCTCGGATCATGATATATGTAACGCGTAAAAGGACATACCGGACTCTCAAATCATCAATATTCGTCAAGAAGTGCTATACCGATTGAAGTTGATCTTTCGTCGCACAAAAGGTCCGACCTCTGATGGTATCTACAATAACTCGACTATTGGAACAGTCAGTTAAACGTGCCAACTCCATTCATCTAAAACAAACTATATAGAACAGATTTCTAGTATTATTGTATTTTAACTGTTATTTAGATGAACCTGACTGTGGCTATTTATAAGCAATGTCAAACATGGACTTAATGCTGAATTCATCACCATGAATTATTAACGTCAATCATTACAAGTCTCTATACAATTGCCTATTAACCTTCATGACACTAGTGGAATGGGGATGGAAAACAGCGCCCAAAGAAGGCGGTTCCGTGCAAAAATAAGGAAACCGCCGTCTTGCTAGGTTTCCGAGTTCGGAAACCCGGGTGCACTAGCCGGATGGCTTTTTTACACAGCGGTTTTGATGCAACCGCCGTGTAACTGCATTTCATGCACTGCATTTGCATTTAACCGCCGACCAAGCTGCATTTCCGACACCGGAACGTCAAGCAGGAAGTTTCCCCTTTGACCGGCTTGACTTTGACGGTCAAGTCGACGAGACAATTTGTTGATGTCGGTGGAGTCAAGGCAAAGCTTTCCTCCGGGTAAGTTTCCGAACTCGGAAACGTGTCCGGATAGGGTAAATATTTCCAGGACAGATTCCAGAACTCGGAAAGGTCCCCGGATGAGCTAAAACAGAATGGTATAAAATGAGAAACGGATCCTATTTGTTCTATCTAGACTATTCTATCTTTTTTTGGGTTGAAGGACGCAGAGAATCTCCCAATCTTTTGGCTCGCTGAATCCTAGGCCGCGATGAGGTAATCTCCCGCTAAATTTAGTATTGATGGGTGGATCTTTGGTAATTTGAAGCATGAATATATATGTGTCACTAATTTCATTGAAGAATATATGAACTTTCCTATTGATTCCTAGTCATTTGGGTTTATGAAACCATAGTTTATGTGATATGTTGTCAACTAGTACGATGTAGATGAATTAATTCATTAACATGCGCTAAAATTTATGAAAATAGGTACACAAGCGTTATGGAACGTAGTCGTATCATTATGGAGAATCGTCGGACCTCACCAGAGTATATGGGATTGGTTGAATATTTCATTGATGTTTTTTCTGATAATGCAAGAGTAGAAAATCAGTCGGCAATGTGTTGCCCTTGTAAGGATTGCACTAACGATGTCTATTTAGGAGTTAATGGTTTGCGTGAACATTTGATTGTTAGGGGTTTCCAAAATTCTTATACCACGTGGGTATGGCATGGGGAAGAACTTAGCACTGTTGTTGTAAATGAACCAATGGAGGTTGTAGGAGAAAAAAAATGGTTGGTAATTATGACGATAAATTGGATGACTTGGTAGATGATGTTGCATTTCACTTTTTTTGAAAAACCTGAGGCGCTTGAAGAGATGTATAATGATAAGCAGACCCCTTTGTATGAGGAGTCAATCCACACTATTCTAAGCGCGACCTTGTTATTGATGAATTTAAAAGCCAAGCATGGTCTTTCAGATAAGGCATAAACAGAGGCGCTCGAGTTTATTAGACAGCTGCTTCCCACTGAAAATTTATTTCCTGATAGGGCATATGCTGCAAAGAGGATACTATGTCCAATGAGTATGGAACTTGAGAAAATTCACGTTTTTCCTAATGAGTGTATGTTGTTTAGAGGGGAAGATGATATAGACTTGGAAAATTGTAGCGTTTGCGGCGAGTCACGTTACAAAGCTGTGAAACAAAAAGTGGAGGTGGGAGGAGATGTTGTTAAGGAAACCAACAAACGTGTTCCCGCGAAGGTCATGTGGTATCTCCCTATTATACGTAGGCTTCAAAGGTTGTTTGCTAACAAAGAAGAAGCTAAGAACTTAACATGGCACGCAAATTGAGAGAAAGTTGAAGATGATGATGTGATTGCACATTGTTCAGATGGTGATCAGTGGAAGAAAATTGATGAATTGTATCCTGATTTTGGGAAGGAAGCTCGGAATGTAAGGTTGGGTTTATCCACTGATGGTATGAATCCATCTGGAGATTTGAGTAGTACACACAGTTCTTGGTCTGTGATGGTTGTTATTTACAACCTACCATTGTGGTTGACCATGAAGAGGAAATATGTGATGTTGTCGTTGATGATAGCAGGGCCAAAGCAGGCTGGTAATGAAATTGATGTGTTCCTAGCACCTTTAGTTGACGACCTTCAGAAACTGTGGTTCGAAGAGAATTGGACGTGGGATGAATATCGTCAGGAATGGTTTAAGTTGAAAAGAATGTTGTTCTGCACCGTGAATGATTTCCCTGCACTTGGTAATCTAGCTGGTTATTCAGTCAAAGGTCATCTAGCTTGTTCGGTTTGTGAGGAGAATACTAGTTTCTCTCAATTAAAACACGGGAGAAAAACTGTTTATCAAGGACATCGTCGTTTCTTACCATGCGGTCATGATTTTCGTAAGGCTAAGAATTGGTTTAATGGGAAGGAAGATAATGCACCACCCCCCATCCTATCAGTGGTGAGGAGGTGTTCGAGAAAATCAAGGATATTGAAAATGATTTTGGGAAAAACCGTAGGAAGATGCCCATCCCCGGACCTTGGAAGAAATGGTCCATTTTCTTTGACTTATAATATTGGAAGCATTTGGCTGTTAGACATTGTTTTGATGTAATGCACATTGAGAAGAATGTCTGTGATAGTTTGCTTGGTACGATACTGAACATTCCTAGTAAAAGCAAAGATGGACTTCAAGCACGTAAAGACTTGGAAAGAATGGGTTACTCATATGGGACCAAACAGAGCAATGCTAAAGGTGTTTCGCAGAATAGCGGTGCACCACATTTTCCGAAACAATTGTTGTGTCACGGAAGCAAAAATCCAGAAGGGTCGTATTCATGTGATAGGTATTTCGGTACCATTGTTCAAATCTGGGAGCTAAACTATGTGGCATTGAAGGTGGTTGTATTCAAGTGTCAGTGGGTTGATCAAAAGACAAGAACTAAGACGGATCCTTTAGGGTTTCAATTGGTTGATAGGAAGAAAGTGGGATCAAAGTCGGATGCGTTCATACTTGCTGGCAAAGGTGACCAAGTTTACTATGTTCAGGATCCTTCTGATCGGCACTACGAGATTGTTCTTGACGGGAAACAAATGGTGTATGGTGTTGAGCTATTCGAAGAGTATGACAAACGATGTGCTAACATTTTTGTGCCAACGAAGAAGGAAGCGATCAATATGGAGGAAACAGAGGCGAACATGTCAATCCATCGCGCAAAATCCGATCACACCGAACACATAGTCATAGATAGCAAAGGCAACGAACGGAAGAGGAAGTTGATTTTCAAAGTTAAGCCGAAGACTAAGTTAGGAGTTAGTCAGACATGTTTGTGTTATCAGCTACTCATATTACTACTCTTCCAAAATTAGTTTGAATTTGTAATTCATGTAAATATTTGGGTGAACTTTTGATTGATCAATCCATTAGAAAAAAAGTAAGTTGAAAAATCTCAATTTTTAGTCAATTTGGGTAGTTTTCCGAACTCTGAAACAGTTCCCGGATGGCATTAATTTTAGTATGCCTAGTTCCGGGTAACCATCCGGAAAAGGAATTTTTTGCCAAGCTTATCCGGCTTGATTCCGGACGTCGGAAACGGGAACCCGGAAGTATTTTTTAGGAGGCAAGCCTTTTTATTCAATTTACCGAATGGTTCCCGGATAGGCATCCGGATTAGTAAGTAGATTTTCCTTATCCGGGTAGATTCCCGAGTTCGGAAATGGGAATCTGGAAGTTTTTTTTAGGCGAAAACGTGCGCACACGCACTAATAAGTAGTTATTTAAAATTGACACTGCAAATAATTGTAGGAATTATAAATGCACACACACAAACCAATCTGTAGCATTCAAACGTTAATGAAATAAATTTAAAATGTAATATCGGTTGATCCTAAGGCAAATCAATACTTAGCTAGAAATTCAAAACAAATTATTCAAATCCAGGCCCCATGTCATAGTCATGGTCATGGTTGCGCCACCATTATGATCTTGTTCTTCATTACCATATCCCGGCGAGGCATACCCACCTGTGGTCCATCCTTCTGCACGCTTCATGGCTCTCAACTCCTTCCTTGCCTCATAAGCATCCTTCCTAACGCCAATCAATGTGAGCACCTTAGATTTCATGCTAGCGTACATAGCTTTCATCTTGGAAACATGCGGTGAATCCTCTCCATCGGGAACCTCCCTACCTATAAAATGAAAATACAAGTTTGAATAAAATTTTGATAAAAAGTAGCATAAATTGACCTAGGCTTAACACCTATCGTAAAGAGGTGAAGATGACTTACTTGTTGATGTCCTAGCCCACTTAGTCTTTTCCTTTGTAGGCATCACAATCCATTTTCCATCGACCAAAATCCATTTCGGCCTATGGTTTTCAAAGTAGTGGTGGTCGTATGGCTTGCAAGGGGTGGGATCATCTTGAAATCGGAAATTTGGGTCCAATTTCAAGAACAACTTAGTGATTAGGCTCCCGTAGTGTAGGTTTTTCTTATGTCACTCTTTAAGCCACACATTTCTCATCCAATTACCAATTGCATACCGGGATTGATAGGAGACTCCTTTACGATATTAGGCTCGGTAAAATTTCCACCTGTAGGTACAAAACTTCTATCCACCCACTTGTACACAATGCGATCATCAATGGGGCAAAACTTCATATTGCACCCATCGGCTGAGATTTCATCATATAGGGACCGACCAAAATATTGATTCCCTAAATTCAAATAATTCAAATAAGGGAGTTTAATCATATCCCTTCCCGGCCATCCATTAGCATAGAAGATATCAAGTTGACCATCCTTGAGCTTGGGATAAATGTCCTCATCGGATTTGATAGGATTCCCCAAAAACTCATTGATCACCCAACAATCAAACTCAAACATTTTCCCATTAACCATGGTAGTGTACTTACCATCACTCGGTTCATCAAAATTAGCAGAAAATTGAAACACCTCATCCTTATAGGTAGGATCACTAATATCGAACTAAAGGGCATCACAATTTTGAATAGAAAACTTCTCAATCATAGGGCCTACACCTAGTGCCTCAACTCTATCTCTACTCAACACATATGAGTCTAGTACGGTAGCAAAGTTAACAAGATTACCATAAGACTTATAAGCTTCGATATTGACAAACTTTTCATGATCATACCAGTTTGGAGGGTTCTTCTTCGCCACTGCCTTGCTACTCGGTGCCATAGGTTGATCGGTTCTTGGGTGTGGTGGATCTGATTTGGCGTTTGGTGGTGGGAGATTGGATTTCCGAACTCTGAATTGGGTGATTAGGGGGAAGATTGTGATTTCTGATCTGAAAAAAGTCAACTAGGTATATATATATATATAAGTACGTTTCCGAGTTCGGAATCCTACCCGGATAGGGTTGTTAATATGTACAGGTAGGTTTCCGGACTCGGGAACGTCAATCCGGAAGTTTTTAATTTAAAATCCCAATTTCTGTCAAGTTTTCCCGAAGGTTTCCCGGATTGCCATCCGGATTAGTAAAATGTCCATCCAGCTATGTTTCCGAGTTCAGAAACAGAGCCAGTCTTATCCGGATAGGGTTTAAGATGTCGGAAAGCTACTCAGAACTACCCACACAAAGCCATTTTCACCATCATATTTGCCTCTAAATCTTAAAAAAATACACTACCTCACATATGTGTGTAGAAACTAAATGACACTGGATTAAAGTACTTAAAATTTTAAAATCAATCTAGTTTACATAATCATGAATAAGGTACTAGAGTAGATAAGTGTCACACATGAAAATAACAATTGTTTGTTTAAAATTACATTCTTTGAAAATGACCTAGATTGTCGCCCTATTCTTCAGGAGCCTGTGAGTTTGTCGCCCTACTGCTGGATGGTCCCCCTGCCTCATCTTCTTCACTTGAGGATGGTAGTCAACCAAAATCCGGCTCATTCAATTCAGGGCTATGTTGGAGCTCAAGTCCCTTCCGATCAATATAAGCCCTTTGTTCGGCACGAAGCATTGCTACTTCTTCTTTAGCCTTATCGACCTGTCCGGTGAAGCATTCCCACATCTTCTAGAGCTTACGCATCCACCGACCCTCCTCTCATACGAAACAAACACATTATTAGCTTTCGAAAACAAACAAATTTTGACCCAAATTTGGATGCAAAATTTAACAACAAAGACAAAATAGATATTCACTTACTTGTCCCCGATGAACTTGAAGCTCTGGCTTCTAGTTTTCTTCACCTAGCCACTCTTCCTGAAGCACCTGGAGGTAGGTCCTTAATGATGTACCTATGACTTTCTTTATCTAGTGCAAAAACCTTATGCTCAAACCAATCACCATCACAATACTTTAAAGGCTCAGCACGATCAACAACACCTCCACCTTGCGTTACTTAATTAGCTCAGTGACAAGTCCGGCATATGGAAACCATTGCTTCGACCCTCTCCCCAACCTTAAACATGTATTCAACTATGGAGTGACCTGGATTTATTTTCAACCCTTCCATCAAGTAATAGAAGAGCAGAACACGCCCACAAGTTGGTTCACAACTATAACCTTCCGATGGATACACATTCAGACAAATCCAGTCAAATAAAATCCTCTGCTCAACTGTTAGCTCTTCAACCTTAAAATCACCCGGACAACTACCCGCTCCCACACAAGTAGTTTTGAAGTACTTACGTCCCATTGTTTCAAGGTCTAAGGGTTGGTTTGGCCCAATTTCGGAAGGAAATTTGTTGAAATTATAAATCTCATAAGGGCCATCGGGGTGATTAGGGCGCAAGGATGTGGTATCAACATAAGGGAAGCCTAGGACCTCATTAATAGCAAACTTAGTGACTTGAATCACTTTACCATTCATCTTAGTGCAAAAGCTATTGGATTCATATTCTCCTAAATTTGCATAAAATTGAACAACCTCATCTTGATGACATGGGGATTCAAGCATCAACAAATTATGCAAATAACTAGGCTGAAAATGAGCAATTAAATAACCTAAATGCAATTGTTCAATAGAGCTAGGGCGAATCACCTTGGTAGTGTGTGTTCTCCTTCTACACCATTCGACATAGTTGGACTCCGCCCTCCTATTGAAGAAATCCCTACTTGCCGTTGATTGAGGGGGTCTATCATGCTCTCTCTTTGCCGCTTGGTCTTCCTCGATTTGTCCTTGCTTAATCGTCTCCCACCAACGTGTTCTTCGGCTCTTGGAGGTGACTCTTCCTCCTCGGAAGAGGACGCGTACTCTACCTCTTGTTCTCATTGGATTTCCTCGACTTGCTTGCTTGTGGAGGCAATTTTAGTCCTAACCATGGTTGGAGATTGGATGAAAAAATTTGTGGAGTGGGGGTTTGGGGCGGACTGAATTTGGGGATGAACTTTGGATATGGTTTGTTGATTTGTGGAAAAGACCCGTCTGCCCTATTTATAGTTAAAACTTCCGGCTAGCTTTTCAGAGTTCGGAAACAAAGCCGGATAGTGATAATTTTTTTTGATCTATCCGGCTAGCTTTTCAGAGTTCGGAAACGTAGCCGGACTATATAAAAAATCAGTATAAGTAACATTATACTATTTTCTTATCTAGTCCTCTACCCATTCATTCCACACACAAACGAAAATATCACTTTCCATCACCCATTATTCTCTTCCACTTCCAAATTCTTCTTCTCCAACCACCAAGAAGACCATTCATCACATTGGCCCCATTTCTTGATTTTTAGTACAAAAAAGGAGCTTCTTTGTCCATACTATTGGGGTTTTTGTACTACTTGAAAAGGTAATTCTTGGATCTTTGTTTCATTTGCATAATTAATATTCTTTATTGGTTAATTTGTCTTATTTGTTCATGGGCTTAGCTTAATTATTACTACAAAAGTAGCTTTGGTTTATGGGCTATATTCTTGATTAATCAATTTTGTTTATGGGCTATATTCTTGATTAATTAATTTGGTTTATGGGCTATATTCTTGATTAGTCATGATGATGATTATTTATGTTACAAATATTGGGTTAAGTATGTCATATGCACTAATTTAATTACAAATAATTAGGGGTTAAGCATGTGATAGGCATGGTATATTAGTCTAATAGGATCCTAAACCCTAGGGGTTTTATGATGATCATTTAATTAAAAACTAAAAATGACTACTTACCATTAATTTAGGATATAATTATTCTTTTTTGCTAGTGAGGTTACTTAATATATGTAAATTATTATTTGTAGAGGAGTTATGGCACCATCTAAGAAGAAGGTAGGAATCCCCAAAAGCCCTAAAACCCCTAACACCGTGGGAGGTGTTAAAAAAACAAGGGTGAGGCGTCCTAGGACATTTGTGCCGTCTTACAAAAAAGGATGAAGAGGAATATTTTGACGGACATGACTTTCAACGATGATGGGGAACCAATATCGGAAGAGTATTATTTGTGGAAGAGTTGGGTTGGAAAAATTGGTCGAACTCGTGTGGATATAAAGTATGAATCTTGGCATGAGGTCCCCGACAAGGAAAAGATTAAATTATGGGAGGAATGTTTGGTAAGTCTCTACCCTAATTTATGTTAATTTCATTTTTTACACATCAATGAGATATTATTCAACTTTTCTTATCAATTGTATGTAGGTGCCATTCAAAATTGTTGCTCCAAATATGGAGAAACTTTTTGACACAACTATGTTTCGTTTGAGTAAGGCGGCACGGGATCATAAAGTAATGTTTTCTAAACATTATATTCATGGATAATTGAAGGATGAGGAGCCGTGGTTGGCCTACACCGACATTCTACAAGAAAGTTGGGCAGTATTCAAAGCACATATCTTGGAAAATGATCGACTAGTAAGATGAATTTCTACGATTCTAGTATTACTCCTTCGTTCACATAACTTATGTCCATTTATGTTTTAGGGTTTAAGGTTGACCAATAGTGATAATGCGAAGGCTAATACGACACCTCATACAATGAGTAGGGTGGGATATACTATCACACTAATGAAACATGCCAACAAATTGCAAGAGGATGGGGTGCAAGAGAAAGTGGATAGTGGGATGACGGAAGAGGAAGCACGGGAGAGCACCGGGTGGTTAATCCTAAAGAGTTCAATAAACTTACTAGCTTCTTGATTGGTCGACAAGATAGCAAAGGAAACTACACACACATGAGGGAATCAAGAAGTTAATAAAAGATATTGTAAGTTATTTCTTTGAATATTTTGAGCTAATATAATTAAAATTCTTATTCCTATCTATTTTTCTTGCTACTTCATGTCTTTTTTTGTATTAAATGATAGGATGATGTCAAAGTGAAAATTGTTTCGGGAGAATATGTTCCCACACAAGAGAAGGACATCCTTTGTGAGGCGACCAAACGGAAGGAACACCCCGGTAGAGTTCGTGGACATGCATCACATGTAGTGAAAAGGAATCTCATCGGCAAACCAAAACCTTCTAAACCACCAAGACATACGAAGTACAACAAGTTGCAAGAGGAACTTGGGATACAAAAAAAGAGCTCGGGGATACCAAGAAGGAGCTTGATGAGGCCGTCAAGAATATGAAGAAAAGGGACATAGCTCTCCACATAATAGCCAAGCAAACGGGTGCATTTCTCCCACCAAATTTGAATGATCTAAGGGACGATTGGGAGCCTCCTTCATGTGGTTCACGTCACTCACCCGATACTTGTGAGGTGCAAGGCAATCCACCATCGCCACAACCAAACATATGTGATGATAACTTAAGCACGCCAAAAAAGGTAAATACACTAACACACTTTTCGAACGCATTCTTATTCAAATTCTCGATTCGTTCTCTTAATAGTCTTAGCATGTTTATAACGATACTTTAAAAATGGAATCCCCTATTTTAGGTCAAGGTAGAGGTCACATATCTATGCAAATTATATATCGATGGAGGAGTGAGGAAGCCTACTATGCATGTTGTAAACGGAATTTTCAATGAGTCGGTGAAGATGCATTGCGAGAAAAAAATTGCAACAGGTTTGGGAGAGGTTTACTTGAAAAAAACTTTGCACAAAACTTCTCGAATTCCCACACCCGAAGGCCCGTGTAAGTTTGTGGGACCGGCGGAAGGTATGTTTTTACTTTGGCCTCGTAGGCTAATTGTCGTCGAGAGTTTAGCAGAGACTCAATCCCCTAGCCTATACAACCCAATTATGGCCGATGCACGCAAGGTTGATCCAAAAATTTCAAAACAAATTCCCCAACTTTTGACCGCCCCAAAAGATGTTGTAGTGAAATCTATGACACCGGCTATGAAGGTGTTGTATAACAAGTTGTCTACACATTGCAAATTTGGATACTACAAATTCCCGGCTCCAACAGAAGTATTTGGTGGTATGTGAAGGCAAATTGTAATGTGTTGGGGTGATTTTGAGGATCTATGGAAGGGTGACAAGGCAACCGAGCCCCTAATGTCCTTATTCCAACTGTATGTCATTTTAATGTCGAGACTATATTAAGTTGTTTGTTTTCAACCGCCGTTCTCCCCGTTGTTTTAACCATTCATCTTTTTTGTTCTTAAGTTCGTTATATCAACTAGTTCAAAAACGGTTAAAGCCATGGATAGGCTTCCTATGCCCTGAGCAGATCCAAGAATTCGGTCATACTAATGGAGAGCGTTTAACTTACATGAAAGCGGCTCTCGGTGAGAAGGACAAAATATTCTTCCTAGCACTGCTCATTTCCGGGTAAGCAATTCATATTACCTAATTCTATACATTCTTATCTCAGGTTAATTTTTATATTGTCATTATTGACGAATGGATATGCATTTTTTTGTTAGTAAACATTGGAGATTGGTTGTGATCCACAAAAAAACCAAAGACGTTTATTGGATAGATCATCTCCATCGTCCGCCAATCCCGTCTTTCGAACACCTCCTTAGACAAGTTTTGAATCATGTCAATCCCTCTAGGAGGGCGTTTGTAATGACTGAGATCAAGGTACTCTACACGTTTCTCCCTCAATAATCACACTAGTATTATCGACATCGATTGTATTTAACAATGTGATCTACCTTTTGTGTTAATGTACAAGAGACAAAGTAGCAGCTGGGAATGCGGTTTCTACATTATTTTGTATGAGCTCAAATTGGTAGCGAAACTTAACCAATTCGACAACGACCTTGTGCCCGTAAGTTTCAAATCTATAAGGGCATCTACCTTACACATATTCATATGTTTGCGTCATATATTGAATTGTGTCTGCTAATGCACAGATTTTCGAAGAGGATACAAGCCCCTATACACCTAAACAACTGAATCTACTGAGGAGTAGTCTTGCAACATTTGTCGTAACTTCGCATGAATCCGTTCTAGCAAAAAATTGACACATGTTTTTGTGTTATTGAAAATTTTTAGTGTATTTAGCGCCGTTAATATAGTTCAAGTGATGTATTACCTTATACATTCATTCTTAATATATCAAAAACATTTGAAACATATAATTCTTCACTACCACCATTTAAATACATTCTTTTTAAAAAAAAATTTTTTGAAACCACCTAGGTGGAGGGGACTTAATTGGCAACCCTAAACCAAGAAATAAGGAAGAGCCTTGAATGTTTTACAAATGTTGAGCCAAGCTCCATTGTGCCTAGAATAAGTTACATACATAGCTAACAGCTCAAGATTGAGCCTTGATCCCATCCCTCACCACTGAGTCACCGAGCATGTTAGTGAATCGTTAAACGAAACTCAAGTCTTCCAAGTGAGAGGGTGAGTGATGGGATCAGCTATCAAAAATTCCTTCAGTGCCTTGTTCCTGAAGTTCTTTATCCAGTGCAGTCCTGTCTGTGGCATCTATGTGCTTGTAACCCATTGTTCTACTTTCAATGGGCCTTCATGTAGTTTGCGTAAACAAAAACAAAGAGTGGTAGTTGTTCTGGATTCTGATATTAGGTAGTCCCTATCTCTTCTAGCAGTAACATGCCAATTAAAATAGGATGTGACTCAGAAATATGTTAGTCTCCTATTGTAGCTGATTGAGAACAAAGTTTGGATATATAATCTGCAACTCTGTTCCCTTCCCTATAAACATGCCTAATGCAGATTCCTCCAACTTGTGCATGGATATGATAGCATAGACTAAACATACCCCAAGCAGAAGATGAAGACTTCTTGATACTATTAATTGCAAGCATGTTGTCTGATTCAATTGTGAATTCAGCTCCCATATGGAGACC
The DNA here is from genome assembly GCA_948330725.1 of Sherardia arvensis. Lineage (NCBI taxonomy): Eukaryota > Viridiplantae > Streptophyta > Magnoliopsida > Gentianales > Rubiaceae > Sherardia > Sherardia arvensis. The sequence goes on along the minus strand of OX415237.1, from coordinate 19,707,868 downwards.
TTTACTAAGCCCAAATTGTATTGAAAGTATTTCAGAGTGAAGCGGTGAGTGTGTAGTAACATATTTCATTTTCATTTGCACTACCTTACCCCTCCCATCCCTTATGATCAGACCTAAACCAACCTTTTGATTGTTAATGTATGATGCATCAACATTAATTTTAAAGCCCCTATCAGGTGGATCCTATTTGACAGAAATAGCATGCTTTAGTTTCTTCCTCCTCAAGAAAGGTATTAAACCTTTGCTAAGCAAATCACCATGTTTATTGATATTCCCAACCACTGGAAAGGCAGTAAAAATTGTGGCTACTTTGTGGATGACACTCAGGAAGACAATATGGTTATTGGTGGAGAGATTGTCATACGGTAATTTATTTCTCCTATTCACACAATTGCCAGAAAACTATAATCATAGATGTGACTTCAACCTTTGTGTGAGATTTTGTTCTACCTACATAGTTAACATAGTACTGGATCCTATGCTTAGCTGATGTAAAGATTGGAACTGGTAGAGCAAGTAAGATGTGCATATGGTTAAAAATTCTCAGATTTTGAGCACATTTATTAAAGAAATGCTCAATAGAATCTAGTGAACAGCACAGTGGGCATTTTGAGGGGAGGTTAAAGCCAAACTTTGAAAGAATATTTTCAAATGGGAGTAGGTCATTAACAAGTCTCCAAATTAGAATAGAGCACTGAGGAGGTATAGTTTGTGTCCATACCTTTTTTATTGAGTGAGGATCCATTGAGGTTTGTCTTAGTGTCTGGTATGCTGATTTTGCTGTGAATTTTCCTGTGGCTTCTGGAGTCCATACCAATATATCTTCATGCTCATTTTGAATGACTGCTACCTGCAATAGAGATATTGTACTGGTAGCCATGTGAGGCTCCAATGATGTGATATAAGAATTTTTGTTAGCACAAAACTCAGATACGTTTAAGTCTGGGAAGGGGAGTGTTATATCCTGGGGCCATAAAAAGTACAAAGCCCCTATTCCAAGCCAGTTGGAGTCCCAGAAAGGTGATTGACCTGTCCCCACTAAAATCTTAGAATGCAAGTTTGCATGTTCAGTAATAGAGCAGATCCTCCTCCAAGTGTGTGAGGTTTTGTATGTAACTGGTAAAGACCATAGGAATTTAGTCCATATGGCTTTATTTTGTTGCATCTTCCACCACATTTTACAGTCAAAACCTCCTATGATTGCTCTTACATCTCTCAGTACGAGTCCATTTTCTTACTTTGGCAGAGCCATTCTTGTCCACATTCTCCAGATTTTCCTTTGACCAGAATCAGTTTGCCCCCGAAAAAACCTTGCAACCATATTCTCCATTCTCCTCACCACAGTAATACGAGGTGTTAGTACTGAGAAAACATGGATTGGTATGGCCAGAAAAACAAAGTTCAGTAGAACCAGTCTTCCAGCATTGGTAATCCATTTGTTTTTCCAGTTACATAAAGCCTTCTCCATTCTATCTAGTAAAGGATAGTAGTTCATGATCTTGTTCCTCCCTGTAAAAACTGGTGTACCAAGATATTTAAAAGGCATACAACCTCTCTTTATTCATGTCCTTCTTTTGATGATTCTGATCCTTGTACCAGTATTGTCTTCGTGCACAAAAAATTCAGACTTTGAAAAGTTAATTTTCTGGCTTGAACTAACTTCATAAGCATTTAGGAACCTCTTTAGCTTGCTAAGATTAGGCTTGTTTGCTATAGTGAAAATTGTTGTGTCATCAGCATACATGAGATGGGATATCCCTTCAACTCCTCTTGGCATGATAAATGGTTGTATGTATCCAATGGCTTGTAATTTCTTTATACCCCTGGTGAAGGCCTCAGTCACAATATTGTACAAGTATGGGGAGAGGGGATCCCCTTGATTAATCCCTCTGGTTGAGCTGAAGAAGTCTGTAGCAACTCCATTTATCAGCACTGAAAACCAAGAGGATTTGATATTTTGCAATATTACTTTCACTACTGACCCATGAAATCCAAAACTCAACATAACTGAATAAAGGAATGCCCAGGAGACTCTATCAAAGGCCTTCTGCATGTCAAGTTTTACAATTAAGTTCCTGTATCTGGGATTTTTGGATAATAGTCTAACCATTTCTTGCATTTGTAATGTGTTATCTGAGATGTCTCTTCCATGCAAAAAGGCTGTCTGCTCTTCAGAAATGATCCTATTCATCAGTGGTTTAATTCTCTCCATAAGGATTTTAGAAAAAACCTTATTTAGAAAATTTGACAGACTAATAGGCCTATACTCTGAAAAACTACTGGGGTTCTGAACTTTGGGTATTAGTGTAAGCCAAGTACTGGTGACTACTCTTGGCAACTTTTCCCTTCTTATGAAGTCATCTGCTGCCTCCAATAGGTCATTCTTAATTAGTTCCCAGCTGTGAGTGTAGAAATGGCATGTGTATCCATCTGCCCCTGGGGAGCTATCTCTACCAAGATCAAACACTACAAATTTCAGTTCATCCATCCCTGCTGGTTTGAGTAAATCCTGATTGTCATTTTCATTTAGCAGGCATGGAATGACATCCATGAAGTATTTCATATACTCTCCTGCCTTGTCAGCCTCAGTTCCATTCAATTAACTTTGAAAGAAGTTTACACCCTCCTCATTGATCAGGCCAGGATCTGTTATCCACTGTCCATTTCTACCCCTGATTTTTGTGATCTGTGCCCTTGACTTTTTTTCTCTCACCGGTAATATCTTGTGTTAGCATCCCCATCCTTTAGCCATTTGATATTTGCTCTTTGTTTCCAAAAGATATTAAGCTCCTTCTGAGCCCTTATCAGCAAAGCTTTATTTCTGTTCAGTTCTATAAGATCCTCCTCAGATTCTGAATTCTGATAATCTATTTCCAGTTGACTGACTCTGGCTTCTGCATCATGCACATTCTTGTTGACATCCCCAAATACCTCCTTATTCCATTGTTTCAGTGCTAATTTTAGTCTCTTCAGCTTGCACACAATTCTCTCTATGGCTGTTCCATAAGCTTATTGCCCCCAATTATCCTGCACCAATTCTGTATGCCCTGACCTCATCAACCACATCTGTTGAAATCTGAATGGCCTGGGTGCTCTTATCTCTGAGCTTTGCATTGATAGCACGAAGGGATTGTGGTCTGATGTTGTTCTAGAGGGAACCTGAATTGAGCTATGTGGATATTTCTCAAACCACTCCATACTACATAACCCCCTATCTAGTGTTTGCCGCAGTAAATCCTCCCTAGTTCTATTGTTTGTCCAGGTAAATCCTCCCTATCTAGTGTTTGTCTAGCAGTTCCAGGCCCTCAATCATATTATTGAACTCCCTAATACCTCTAACAGGTGGCCTTGTTCTTCCTTTTCTCTCCTCAACATTTGCAACCACATTAAAGTCACCTATATACACTGAGGTTCCTAGGTAGGGTTGTAAGTGAGGACAACAACTCCTCTCTAAGTACCCTAGTGACTTTGGCATACACAAAACAACAGTGACACAAGTATTTGTCTAAGGAATCATGAATTGATGCATATACATATTGATCAGTCTGTTAGACAAAATGCAATTTGAAATGTTGATTCCAAAAAATCCATATTTTTGCAGATGTGGCATTCTTTGAATTTGCAAAGTGTAAATCAAATTGGAGATTTTTTATATCAGAGTTTAGATGCATTGGTTCAATTAGACATAAAATATCAATTTTATGAGTTCTAATCAAATATTGTAACCTATGTAATGATGTACTGTACCCCCTAATATTCCACACTAATAGATTTCCAACTATTTGGTGTGTAATCATTGGGAAACTAATTTTGATTTTTGTGAAGATCTGAGCCATTGCTCAAGAGTTTTACCATCAACAGTTTTACCATCAATTTTGAGAGCCTTTCTTTTAGAAGAAAGGAGCTTGAATTTCATCATATTCATCTTCGAGGCCCTATTGCAAATAACTCTTTCTCTCTCTAACAATTGTTCTCTACCTTCTCTCTACTTTTAAAACATGTGTCACCAATCCACCACCCATAACTTACACTTTTTAGAACGTTACCTATGTTAGTTGGCTGATAACGTTCCTTTTCCTGGTGGTGACATGGCGGTTCCACCGTTACGCCACGGCGGCGAAGCCGCCGGAAAATTTTCACTCAAGCTTTAGCACCCAAAAGTCAGCCCCTTTCAGATACACTCACTCCCTTCAAACCCTGAAATCAAACCCATCTCTCACCGAATGAATGGCAAAGTTGCCTGCGTATACTCTAAAGAAGATGTCCAAACTTTTGCGGCGCACTACAACAACACTCTGGTGGGCAAGTTCATCAGCGGCAAACCGACGATGGAAGAGATCCATAACTCCTTCCAACAGATGGGCTTTGCAGGAAAGTTTCAAATCGGATCTCTAGACTACCGACACATTCTCATAAGGCTCAAAGACATGAAAGATTACCAACGCTTTTGGATGAGGGGTGTTTGCTCGATCAATGGCCTGGTTATGAAGATATTGAAATGGTCGTCCGATTTCTCCACAGAATCCTTAGTAGTGCCAGTATGGGCTACCATTCACAAGCCTCCAATTGCTTTTTACAACAATTTGGCAATCCAGAATATTGGCAACCAACTCGGAGTTTTTCTCAAAATGGATGCAGCAACAAGCTCCCTAACAAGAACATCTGCAATTAAGGTCTGTATCGAAGTTGATCTTTTAAACATGTTGCAACTAACTATTATCATAGGGGAACCTTATAAGTACAAGGAGTGTGATGTTGAATATGATAATGTTCCCCTATATTGCACATGGTGTAAGAGAATTGGACATGATGATAACAACTGCATTCATCTTCATCCTGAACTGAAGAGAAAGCCAAGAAGAAGAATGGAGCAGCAAGTAGGGCATCAGCAAAGGTTTCATGGTTCAAATGAGGTCTATAGGCCAATACAAACTCTCCTAGAGCAGATCAATGACAATGGAAGTGGAGGATCTGGACTGACAACAGCTGAAAAAAGCAATCTCATTCAGACTCAAGTAATGAACCAACAGAAGATCATAGTCAAGGAGCCAATCCAGGCAGTGTCAATGATGGAAGAGGCACCACAGAATCTTATTGAGGCAACAAGAATTATCCAGCCAATCACAGCTTTAAAAGAAAACCCAGCAAGAGTGGCATTCTATTCCTATGATGACTTGGACACACTAAACATCAAGGAATGGAAGATAAACCAAAGGAGGAAGCAAGACCTTGCAGTGATACCTTACAAACCTGTCATTTTATCTAACAGTTTTCAAGTTTTACAGGGTCAAGATGAGGAGATGAGCTCAGAAACATATGAGGAAGCCCCCAGTGAACTTGAATGGAAATCATCAGAAGGACAGGACAGAATTGAGGACATAGCACCTTCAGGTACACAAATCTCACCTGCAATCTCACATGTTAGTGTAGATGGCAAAGCTACCAAGAAAAGACCATTTAAATACATTCTATTTTGTATTCAAAAAACAAAAATTAAATTGATTATGATTTTTAAATAAATCAAGCAGATTGTTTTCCGAGTTCTTAATGTTACTCGGACAGTACAAATTTCTTCTGGATAGACTTCCGGTGGAAAAAAAACCTCTTTTTACCCATTTTCCCGAAGGGTTCCCGGATAGGCATCCGGTTTAGTAATTCATTGACCCGACTTGTTTTCCGATTTCGGAAATGTAGCCGGAACTACCTTATCCGCCGCCGTTTCACGGCGGCCGGATTATTGGCCGCCCTGGAATATTTCCCGGCTAACCGTCCGACACCGTAAAAAGGAGTCTCCGGGTTACCGTCTGGACAAGTAACGGCTGGTGAAACCAGCGCCCAACTTCCTGCTAGCCACGTCTGTTTACGAGTCCGGAAATGTACCAGTCCGGGTAAGTTTCCGAACTCGGAAACGTTACTCGGCGGTTTCAACCGCCGTGTAACGGTGGCGTCAATTGCACGACGCCACCATGGACGGCCGGTCAAAACCGCCATCCAACTGGGACTGAACCACCGTGTTCCGTCCCTTATTTCACTAGTGTGAATTAATAACAATATTAATCCATTACACCCCAATAATTAATTCTGTTGCGTGTGACCCATCAGGTTCCAAAATACCTGGTAACAAATACATACTCATTAATTCTATTGGCATTAGCCCATGACCCAACAGACTCGACTAAAGACAATATTTAGTCGTGGTGTTTCTGAAACTAATCAATTAACAACTTAATTTATCATTATATTTGTAGATCAAGATTGGCATTTAGCCCGGAACCATGACCACCCAAACATTTAGCAATAAGTCAAATAATAGACTTCATCTATCATGAACCAGATTCCATGTAATAAATCCTTTCACCATACTGTATCCTTCTTCAGTACAAGAGTAAGGTATCTTGTCAACTCTTTAATGTACCGTTTTCTTAAAAAGAGCATGATGGCTGTATAGGGGCCTTGTGAAGCAGGAATTTTTATTCAAATTTTGTTCAATAATGAGAGTTAAAGTTGGATTTTTATTTTGATTAGTTTTCTGGGATTAAGACATTATCTAATTTGATTGTAATTAAGTTACTCTTAAATGCATTGATGAGTGATTAATTGCATTTAAGTTTTAATTTGTCAAAATAATTTGAAATATATTTGAACTTAAATGAAGTTAGTCAAATATATATATATATATATATATATGTGTGTAATTAGTTTGAATCAAGGAAAGGAGTAAAAATGAATCCCGTTGATTTCAAATTGCCTTCCGTTGTGATTAATAGAGTTTAATATATATGATTAATTCAAAAATATAAATGAGATGTTACATATGGTATACTATAAATAATGAGTATAATTTCATTTTAAGGGATCTAAACGAATGGAATTTAATTAATTTGAATAAATATATGTTACCAATTGCATGCTATATGAATTATTGAGATTAATTTGGTCTCCGAAATTATTAGAGTAATTAATAACATCAATAATTTCAAGAGACCAACCCATACTTATGTATGTATATGTTTTTATACGTATACTAAAGAAGCCATTACTCTTTTTTTCCAAAAATCAATTTACTTTTAAAAAATAAATTAATTTCAAGAGTGTGAAAAATTGTACCCTATTGTACCGGTATTACACTAGTTTATTGTTAAACTGAATTGATGGTAAGAAACTTGTATGAAAACAAATGTGAAGCAAATTCTAGTAACTTGTGAGTTTTATTCTATACTTTTATTCACATATTTAGGGAAGCAAATTCAGTAGCAGATGCTCTAGCTAAATTGGCAACCAGTGTGATAAAAGAAATTACATTTATAATCGGAATTTATTGCCAAGGAAAATTAAGGGACTGGTTATTCTAGATGACCCTATATTTGCAGATCCACATTCCTTATGTGCAAATCCCGATAACAATAAAATTCCTGAATCGCCCTCAATTAATAATATTTTATTTTATTGCATTCTGATCCATTTATTTTAGTTATTTTATATTCTTTCAAAATCTGTCAACACCACCAGTACGCCGCCAGCACGGCAAACGGAGGATGTCCTCAAGTTCGAATCGGAAGTCGACCAGGTTCTGATTGAAGTCGTAGCCGCCGCCCTCAATATCATCGACAACATTCACATGATTGGAGGCTTCAAGGCCACCGATTCTGAGCTCCCAGGAAGTTTATTAATTAATTTGCATACACTCCGCCGATCAATTCACCGGAATTATCGAGTTGCCATTACGATTTCTGTGCAGATCGTGTCGGGATATGACTCCGCGGGGGTGGTGGGGAAAGTGGGGCACGGCGTGACGGAATTTAAGGACTTGAAGCCGGTGGTGGAGTTTCGTACAGAAAACAGCTGGAAAGAGAAGATTTGTGTTTAATTGTCTGGAAGCAGAGGTTTGGATTTAGGGAGGGATCAATTTGGGGAGATGGTCCGAATGCTTACACTTTCTGGGCAATAAAGGGGTCTAAATTTAATTAAAACAAATGATTATTAATGAAAGATATTTTAGTAAATTTTAAAGAATTGGGATTTGCAAATAGGGGACTGGCATCTGCAAATAAGCCTATATCATGGCCTAATAGTTATTAAATCTGCCTTAAAATTATGTACTGCGTTTTCTTTTGCCTTGTTACAGGCGGCGAGCCCTCTATGAAGCTGATGGAGGGAGGAGACTAGACGAGTGCAGGAAGAATAAGATGAAACAATTTTGATCCATGTCAATTTTAATCTATTGTTCCCTGAAGAACCATATTTTGAGAAGAGATGCATGATTTTAATCAAATTCCGAACTTGTGATTAAATTGTGTTACGCACAACGATCACTAGATTACTCCAACAAGCGAGTCATTGCGGCAGCTAAATAGGGTCTTGCATATTTAGAAATTTACTAAACTACTTCTGTAAGTAGATATAGATTTGTTTTAAAAGTCATAAATAAATTAACATTGTGTATGTACTATACAATTTTTTGGGGGGGAGGGGGTGTCTGTGGGTGTGTGTAACCAATGAACATCACCCCACTACTAATGATTTAAAATAAAGAAATGTGAATGAATATACTACTTTTAAATTATCACGATTTTGATAATATATGAAATAAATAAATTAATGAAAATATATGTTTTATTTGGTACTGTTAGTTTTGGGCTAATTTAGTGTAAAATTGAATTACCATATTATATTAAAAAAAGTTGATCTTATTTGTGTTAGTTTCTTTTAGCTATTAGTAACTATAACTATATATATACTTTTGATTATTTATTTATTGTTAAGTTAGTATTTATAGAAAACTAAGTGGGAGTTAGTGTTAAACTTCTAAAAAGTTTATGAGTAATAGACGTGGATATAGAATATATAAAAATTAATTTAGTTATAAGTTTTAGCATATAATTTGGAGCTTATTAGGTATATAAGTTCAACTCTATTTAGATAAACAAATATATTTATTAGATAAAATTCAAGTAAATTTAGTCATGCCAATTATATATTTAAACATTTATTTTCAATACAGTCTAGCTTAAGTAAAAATTAACCGTTGATTAGTTAAAATGTTTTTTTAGGAGAGATTAGTTAGTTACAATGTTTGGCAATCAATTGTTGGTTGTTGACTGTTTTGTTCAACTGATTTGACTGCTGATTGGTTACATTCAATTTAGTTGTTAGTGTGTAGATATTAAGTAAAGTTTGTCATTTGATTAGTTAAACTTTTTTCATTTAATGTCTATATAGAAAGTCCAGTAAGAGTTTGCTATTGATTATTATTGTCAAATCTTAAGTAAAGTAAACTTTGAACTTTAATTAGTTAAATTCAATTCAATTAGTATTTACGTAGACATTCAAATAACTGTCGATTAGTCTCACTTCCACTCTACTTATTCGTAAGTCTTTATAGAAGTAAAGTAAGTGTATATACCTTTGATTAGTTCAATTGAATTTAACTAGTGTTTCTATTGAAAGTAAAGTAAGAGTGTGTTATTGATTATTATTGTTTAATAAAAAATAAAGTAAAGCATAGTTCAAATTTTACTAACTTAATTCAGTTAGTATTTATATAGACAGTCAATAACTGTCGATTAGTCGCATTCCCCCACTCTACTTATGTTTATAATAAGTAACGTAAGGGCATGTACCTTTGATTGGTTAAACTGAAATTGACTACTGTTTATATTGAAAGTCAAGTAGGAGTCTGCTATTGATTATTATTATTAAATCTAAAGTAAAGTAAAGTGGAGTTTAAACCTTAGTTAAACTTAATTCAGTCAGTATTTATATAGACAGTCAATAACTGTCAATTAGTCTCACTCACATTCTACTTATTTGTTAGTGTTTGTAGCAAGTGAAGTAAAGGCATATACTTTTGATTAGTCAAACTTAAATTAACTAGTGTTATACTCAATTTAGTAAGGGGTACTTAGAAAGTAAAGCGAGATTTGACACGTGATTAGATATATATACTCAGTTGAGTTATTATTTATAGGATGTCAAGTACGATTTGACATTTGGTATGTTATACCAAGTTTAACTAGAGTTATATATCGTCAAGTAAGATTTTATCTTTGATTAGTAATAGTTTATGCAAAATCAAGTAAGAATTGACATTTGTTCGTTATATTCAGTTTAGTTAGAGTTTCAAGAAAGTCAAATAAGATTTTATTTTTGGTTAGTATAGTTATTGTTTATAATGAGTTTCACTTTTGATTAGTTATACTCAGTTTAGTTAGTGTTTATAGAAAGTCAGGTAAGAATTGATCTCTGGTTAGTTATATTTAGTTTTATAATGAGCTTCACTTTTGATTAGTTGTACTCTAAGGGTTTACAGAATGTCAAGTAAAATTTTATATTTGGTTAGTTATTTTCAATTTAGCTAGAGTTTATAGAAAGTCAAAGGTATGATAGCCGAGTAGTATAATACTCAGCATCACACTGTATTATCAGAAAGTCAAGTAAGCTTTGACATTTTGTTAGTTATATTCAGTTTAGTTGTTTTTAGGAAGTCAAATAAGGTATGATTTTAGTTAGTATAATACTCTGTTCAGTAAGTATTTATTAAAAGTCAAATTAAATTTGATATTTGATTAGTTATATTTAGTTTAGATAGAACTTATAAAACATCAAGTAAGATCGTGATTAGTTACAACTACTTGTTTATAATAAATCAACTTTGACGTTTGATTAGTCATTATACTAGTTTAGCATTGTCCGTATAAAATAAAGTAAAATCTAACATTTTAATAGTGCTTGTATAAAATAATGTAAATCTATGGTGATCTTGTAGAAATACAGAATATTTCCATGCATATTCCATATATCGCACATTCATGTTTTCCTTTCGCAGACGTGTTAATTAGTATAAAGGACTGAAATTACCGTGTAAATTAGGATTTTACAATAGGCGGAATAAGTTGTATTTGAAAAATTAAATGAAACAAAAAAACGAATATATAAAAATGGTAGGTGCCGGAATATGGTGAACTTGCGGTGGTTGTGTGGCTGTTTTAGTCAAAACTACGTAGTTTCATCTTTTTTAATGTTTTTAATTAATTTATTTATTGACCGGAACAATAACTCTTCTAGTTCCCTTTAGAAAAATACACCGTTCAAATTTATAGGTAGATCGTTTAAATTAAAACGTATAAATAATTTCTTGAAAGATTAGAAAAGCTAGATTTGCATATGTAATATAAATTATAATTTAAAACTAAATTGAGAAAGATAAAATATATTAAACCTATTAAAAAACTAAGCTTGAATTAATAATGAATGAGGGAAAATGGTTATGCATATGCATTTGGCGGGAAAATATTATTTTGATAGAATATGTTTGGCGGGAAAATGTTCGTTCTCCCGCCTTTTGCCTCCACAATTTTTTTTTCCGGAGAAGAAAATATCTCTTCCTTTGGTGGGAGGATATATATTTTATTTATCAACTCCGATCTTTTTTTTGAGAAAGAATAATTCGTATTCCATGTTATTATTAAAATAAAAATAAAATATGTACACATATCATTTATTGTAAATTTTCATTATAGGGATCTTGGTAGAGTTTACTTTTATATTTATACTATATCATATTATATTAATAAAGAACCTTTTAGTAATAAAATTATTTTGATATAACTTCTAACATTAATTTTTATCTAAATCCAAATACACATTTTTCAAATTTTTGCCTAATATTTTATAAATTGTCAAATGCATTTTTGCAAAAATTTTGCCCCAAATATTTTAAGGCTCATTCTTGTTCCTTTTATAATTTTTCGTCACTATAACTTTTACTGATGTAAACATTTATGTTACTGATTATTTAGTAACAATAACATTTTCGTCACTAAAGAAATAGTGACAAAAATATTCTCGTCGGTAACTTTTTGTCACAAACTTTCGTCAATCATAATTTTCGCGTCACTAAAGTCGTCACTAAATGTCAATAAATTGACGAGAAATGGTTTTCGTCACTAGTATCGTCACTAAAAACACATTTAGTGACGAGATGGATTTTCGTCACCATGCATTATACAGTTGACGAAAAACTGGTGACAATATACTATTTTCGTCACGAATGACCCTCATTAGTGATGACCCATTGTGACACTTTGTCGCTGAATGTCAGTTTTGGTGTAGTCACCCTCAAACAGATGGGCAGTTAGAATGAACGATACAAACGCTTGAAGATATGTTAAGGGCATGCATGCTCGATTTTGGTGAGAGTTGGGATAAGCACCTACCACTTGTTGAATTTGCCTATAACAACAGTTATCAAACATCGATCCAAATGGCTCCTTATGAAGCTCTCTACGGACGTAAGTGTCGATCCCCAATATATTGGGATGAGGTAGGAGAGCGAAAAATAATTCAATATGGGAAGGTTCCACGGGTGGAAGATGCCTATGACAAGGTGAAACTTATCAGACAACAAATACAGACTGCACAAAATCGACAAAAGAGTTATGCAGACAATCGTCGAAAACCCCTAGAATTTCAAGTTGGTGATCAAGTTTTCTTAAAGGCCACACCACAGAAAAGTCTTATCAGGCATGGAAAGAAAGGAAAGATCAGCCCCCGCTTTATCGGGCCATTTGAGGTAATCCAGATGATTGGCCCTGTTGCTTATCGTTTAGCTTTACCCCCGAACCTTGCAAGAATGCATGATGTTTTCCATGTTTCCTTGCTTCGAACATACCATCCAGACCCAAGCCATGTTATAAATCATGAAGAGTTAGAATTAGATGATAAGATGGTGTTTCAAGAACAACCTGTTAAGATACTTGACTGTCAAGTAAAGAAGTTGAGAACCAAAGAGATATCTACAGTTAAGGTCCTATGGAGGTACCACGGGATAGAGGAAGCAACCTGGGAGTTGGAAGAAGACATGAGAAAGAACTATCCTCACCTATTCCTCACCTCAGTCAATAATTCCGAGGACGGAATTTCTTGAAGGGGGGACGAATGTGAAGAATCGTTTTGAGGTACCAGTTAGATATAGTTTAAGCTGTTAAAATCTTCAAATTTTCCCCTATTATAAATATTTAATATTTTATTATTAATAATAACTTTATGTGACCATCATTGTTTGATATATCATCTAATACATTCTGGCTAAATTTTATAAGAAAGAAGAAGATGATTATGTGAGAATTAGGAACTATAGAGTAATTAGAAAAATATATATGTATCTATATATATATATATTTTAATGGGGTATACAAATAAAAGAGGTAAACAATTATTTGAAGAAGAAGATAATTACCATAGAAATAAGGTAAGCTGGGGAAGAAGATAATTACCGTAAAAATAAGGTAAACTTACCCAACTTTACACGGGTTGGAAAAAGGAAAAAAAAGGAGGTTCTGAGTCACGGTTTTTACACAATATCGGGAAGGATAGATATCAAAAGAGGAGGGTTTCGTTAAAATTGATAAGAAATCATCGGAGGAGATAAATTGGGAATACCAGAGAAGCCAAGAAACTGAAACAAGGTAGATACCCGCCTATATCCCCATATCCAATATGTGATTTAAGGTTTTTCGCTGTTTAATGGTATGGGTGTTCTTATGTGTCTTGAAGAGGAATCAAGGTACTTGAACCTTGATTTATGTATAGTTCAGTATCTAACCATTGTACTTAACCCACAACTTATGTCTGTAGGTTAGGGTTGATTCATCATTTTCACCCAGGAGATGGTGATGGGGTGCTGGATTGAAAATAGGATAATTTTATATCATAACTTGTACAAGTGAGTACATCTTAATCGTGGAATAACAGCATCATATGGTCCCTTTACAGGTTACGACGATCAAGACCTTACGAAGCCCACAGACTAGAGTGAGTATCCTCACTTTTCAAAAGGCTCTATACTTTTAACTGCTATGTTTGTGTGTGCTATGTGTACCACGTTTTCTTTTCCGATTTATTTAAGATGTTAAGATTATATATGTCATATTTATCTTCTTGTGAGTTTTAAAATTCAATCTGTATGATTTTTATTTTATTAGCTGGTCACAAAGGTATGTACTTTAAGAAATTGTGTTGTAGCTGGAATTTCTACCCATTCATTCTGCCTATTGAATTCTTATAACGGTGTTTGAAATTTCGAGAGTTTCTTAAGGAAGCTATAGGGGCTTATATGATTAAATTGTTGAATTTTTGGGAGCTATAAGGGGTTAATAAAGCTGAATTGTTGGGAGCCATACGGGTTTTATACAGTGAAGATTAGGTGGAAGTTATAAGGGGTTTATGCAGTGACGTTTAGGTGGGAGTTATAAGGGGTTTATGCTGTGACGATAAAGGTGTTATAAGAGGTTTATACCATGTATACATAGAAAAGATAAGTTCAGGGATGAAAGAGGTGTGATGGATCTGGAAATTGTTATCGAGGTGATTTTATGTGTATGTGTATATATATGTGTGTAAATATATATATGATGAAAATAACCTGACCAGAGAAAGCAATGATATAATTTGGTTAACTTGTACATGTTTATTCATAATGTGGAGTGTGTTATTTGGTATTAGCATTCGATAATTCTGAATGGTATCTTGAAATATTAAGTCATGTGTGATGTGTATTATAAATGGTATACATAGTCATATGGTCTGGTCATACGGTCTGGTTGGTAGATATGTAAATTGTAGTGAGTAATGTAAACGTGAACTAACTTTTCGTGCTGTTGGGGAACTAACTTTCTGTGCTATTGCTGCCATGGAAAATAAATGAAAATATAAAATGGGGTAATGGAATGATTGAATATTGTAATATGGCATTCTTGAAATTCTAGTCATGTAGTTTAAATCTTGCAATTGTGTGTGCTGAACTGTAGAAGAACGTTATATATTTTCTTCTTTATGTGTTAGATAGGATGCTATGAGTTTGTCGGAATAATATTATGAATAGAAGTTGTAGCTATATTATATGGTTGTTTGAGGATACCACTGAGCAAAAGCTCATTTCGTGTGTTTAAATGTTGCATGGCAGTAATGGGCTGGCGTGGTTAGGCTGATTGAAGTTGGAATCAAGGTCACAAGTTGTTAGCTTAACTTATGGAGCTAGCATATGTATATATAACTAAATAAATGGCGAGTGTGCCATTTGAACCTTTCTGAGTTTTCTTAGTTGCTACTTTAGTTCCTGGATCCTTACCTTTGTAATAATAAACTAGCACTCCTAATTCCTTATTCAACTCTGTTCTTATTTGGAGCCCTAGTGTGAAACAGGCAGACGGCCAATTAGACTTCCCGTAATGGATAGGGAGTCTAATTGGGGCGTCACTGTTTCTGCTCCCTGCAAAGCTCTACTTACAAAGTATATATTTTTCTGTACCTTGTTTTCTTCTTGTACAAGGGCTGCACTGACGGTCTCCACTCCGGCCGACACGTACAGGTAGAGGGTTTCACCATGTTGAGGTGAAGTCAACAAGGGCAAACTATGCAGGTGCTTCTTCAAGTCGTTGAAAGCTTCATCTTGTTCAGGTCCCCCAGCTGACATCTCCCTTGTTTTTGACACTGTTCTTCAGTGCTTTGAAGAAAGGGAGTGCACGTTCAGCCGCCCTCGACAGGAAACGGTTTAACACCGCCAACTTATCGTTCAGACTTTGCACCTCCTTCACTATTCTTGGTGGTTTCATGTCCAGCACCGCCTTGACCTTGTCTGGATTTGCTCGCACCCCCTCGTTTGTAACAAGTGACCCAAGATGGGCCTTCTTGGACCCCGAACTGGTACTTGAGAGGGTTGAGCTTTAGCCCTGTGCTTCGAAAGCATTCCAGGGTTTCTTTTATGTCTTCAGTCAATGTGTTGAAATCCTTGCTCTTGATGACCATGTCGTCGACGTAGACTTCCAAGTTGCGCCCTTTCTGCTCCTTGAAGATTTTGTCGACCGCACGTTGGTATGTTGCTCCAGCGTTCCTGAGGCCAAATGGCATCATCCGATATCCGAATGCTCCTTTCTCCGTGATAAAGGCTGTCTTCTCCACATCCTCCTTCTTCATGTGTATTTGGTGATAACCTTTATACGCGTCGAGAAAACATTTCACCTTGTACCCTGCCAATGCATCCACCTTCTGATCGATCATTGGCAGCGGGTAGCAATCTTTGGGACAGGCTTTGTTGAGGCTGGTGTAGTCGATGCACATCCTCCATGATCCATTTGGTTTCTTAACCAAGACGGGGTTCGCCAGCTAGGTGGGATACTTCACCTCGACCAGGATGCCCGACTTGATCAACTCATCCACTTCGATCCTTGTTGACTGCCTCGTTCCTGTCCTTGCAGAGTGCTCGTTTCTTTTGGACGACAGGCTTGTAGTCTGGTGAGATCTTTAGGGCGTGGCACCCAATCTCCTCCGGCACTCCTGTCATGTCGCTGGACTCCAATGCGAACACGTCTGCGTAATCCCTTAGCACTGCGGCTAATCTCTCTTTCACGTCTTCCGGTAGAGATACTCCAACCTGTACGACCTGGTTCCCCTTACGCCCCAGTTCGATAGGTGCAGTCTCGCCTACCGGGTCTTCTTCCTCGCGTAGTGTTGTGGTCGTCACCATGGCCACAGCACGTCGGCGGTAGCCTGGACCTGCTTCTTCACTCGTGTCGTCCACATTCCTCTTCTTATTACTTAGAGCAATGCGGTGACACTCCCTTGCTTTCTGTTGGTCTCCTTTAACCGTAGTGATGCCCGCCTTGGTTGGAAACTTGAGTAACAGGTGCAGGGTCGACACTATCCCCTTCATGAGCGCTAATGCAGGACACCCAAGTATCATGTTGTAGGGACTGCTGCCTTTCACCACAATGAACTCCACCTCGATGGTTTTGCTATATGGGTGTTCACCAACAGTTATGCGAATGTAAATCGTACCTTCCGGCCACACCTCAATGTCCGCAAAGTCCACAAGAGGGTAGCAGTTGGCTTCATCTTCCTTTTCATGTCCTTGTCCAGTTGCGTGAAACAATGCCATTACATCACCTCGGCTGAACGGCCCCCATCCACATACAATCTGTGAATGAGCTTGTCTGCAATCTGGACTTGGATTACCACCGCATCACCTCCAGCAGGACGATCCGGGATTGGGTCCTTTGAGCTGAACGTGATGACTTCATCTTCCGCCAACTTCCTCTTCTTCGGTGTTGGTTCTGGTACCTTCCTACACTGAGCCTTCCTCTGGATTCCGTCTTGCCACCTGCACTTCCACCTATGTTGGTGTAAATGTTGGTAATGGCTGACTTCCTTCTGCTATCGTCTGGGGTGTCTTCACGATCTGTACGATGCCGCTTCTCATAGTGCTCATCATCGTCCTGCGAATACCTCCCTACTCGTGCCACCTCCTTCCCCTTGAAGCTGGGACGAGAGGGTTCTGGAGTCCGAGCCCTTCCTCTTATATCCCTTCGAAAATCCGTCCGTCCAGATGCTTCGGTCGACCATGTGGCCTTGTTGTGGGCTATGGCCTCATTGGCAAGGTGGGCGAGTTGACCGGATCTCACACACTTCTCAATTGCAGCACGCAAGTGGTAGAAATCATTGGTGTCATGTCCATGGTCGTTGTGATACTCACAGTAGTATGCCTTGTTCCTCATGTTGGCTGGCTTCTTCATCCTGCTCGAAGCATCCAACAGGTTCTTGCCAGCTACCAAACTGAGGATCTCACGTGGTGATTGTGTCAATGGGGTGAAGGAGGTGTCCTTCAACTTGTTGAACTTCTCACCTTCACCCTTCTTTGACGGTTGCGCATTGGAACCGGTGTTCTTCTTGTTCTTGCTACGTGCAACATAACCGCCATCATCCCCTTCCAAGTTCATCTCGTCCACACGTGAGAAGCTTTCAATACGCTCCATCAACTCCTCTAGGGTATTCACCTTGCGGAGATAGCACTCCTGCTTCATCTCCTTGCGAATCAACCCCTTCACAAAAGAATCAATCATCAGCTTCTCGGTGAGGTTCTTCACCTGGTTGGACAGGCTCGAGGCCCGTTCCCAATATTCGAACAAGCTTTCTCCTCTCTTCTGGCGAATCGACATGATGTCGGTGCACTTCTTGGTGAATTGCTTCCTCTGCATGAACCTGCGCAAGAACTTCTCATCCAACATCTTGAAGCTGGCGATGCTGCCGTCTGGTAGAGCCTTGAACCACAGATGTGCTGCTCCAGTGAGGGTGGTAGCAAACGCCTTGCACCAGATCGCCTGTGGGATTGCATACGCCGACATGTTGGTGATGAACGTGTGCATGTGGTCCTCAGGATCGACAGCACTGCTGTATGTGCCCAGCGTCTGGGGGATCTTGGTTTTGGGATCGACCACAGCTAGCCGGATCTTCTTCACCCACGGTGACCCTTTCTCGATCTCCGGAAGGTGATCTTCATACTCCCCACGCCTCATGTCCTCCACGTGAGCCTCTCCGGCGTTGGAGTAGACATATCCTGACTTCCAGTCGTTGAGATCTAGATCATGGCCTTTCCATCCATGCTGGCAGGATCCGTGCCCATCCGATCTGGCAGCACCGTTGTTGCTGCCCTTCTTCTGGATCTGCTTCTTCGCCGGGTGGTGCGACGCCACTTCTTGCTCCTCGCCGTGGAAATTTAGCTTTGTCAGCGCGATTTTCTGGCCGAGCTGTCGGGCTTCCTCCTTCTCTTCTAAGGACTTCAGTTTTGACAACACCTGCTCCTGGGATCCTAAGAACGGAGCCATCATGACCTGAAACATCTCAGCTGTCATGGGCTCTTGGTCGGTGTGCCGCACTGGTGGATTTGCCTGTGGCGTGACATCGAGGATGGTCCCCTCTGCAGCTGGGGTCTTCTCCATCAGTTTCTGATCAGTGAATCTAGCTGCGTGAGCGAGTTAGAATAGCACTCCCCACAGACGGCGCCAATGATATGGTTCTGGATTTTTGGTATTGATCTGACGCTCAGCAAGGTGACGTTCTTCTTCTCGAACCTGCACAACGAGCAAAGTAAGCTTAGGCAGGCGGCGTTCGGCCGTCGCCCGCTCCGACGCCCAAGTAAGTTTTGGGGTGTTTAGAGAGAGGAAATCTGAGTGACAGGTTGAGAGAATCTGAGGAAAGAGAGAGGAAACTTTCCTTCCTTTATACCTGTTGGGAGCCTCATCCGGTGTGGTCAGCTCCATAAATTCTGTTGTGTTCCTCCATGCGTTTCTCACGTGTTGAGCACGGGGTCTCACGTGCATGTACTTTGTATGAGCTGTCAGACAAGTCGGGGGTTCTCATCCTGTGTGAGCTACTTGACCTTGTATGGGATTTATGGCCCATACCCTATCAAACAGAAATTATCTTTTGTTGAGAATTCTAAACGTGCTGATCACGTTCTTAATTTAATTCATTGTGATTCATGGGGACCTTCTCCAGTTTTATCTAGTAATGGCTTTTCTTATTATGTTGTGTTTGTGGATGATCACTCGCGTTTTTCCTGGCTTTATCCCTTACGTCGGAAGTCATATTTTGTCGATATATATCTACAGTTTGAGGCACTGGTTGAGAATCACTTTTCATCCCGCATCAAAGTCTTTCAGAGCGATGGTGGAACTGAGTTTACCAACACTCGATTACAGACTCATTTTGGTACTCGAGGCATCCATCATCAGATGTCTTGTCCTTACACGCCAGAGTAGAATGGTAGGGCTGAACGGAAGCACAGACATATCACGGAGATGGGGCTCTCCATGCTGCTTCACTCACACTTACCTTTTTCCCACCGGGATAATGCATTCAGCACTGCAGTGTTCAACATTAATCGTCTGCCTACTCCTGTTCTAGGTGATGTATCTCCTTTTGAGTTTTATTTGGTCGTTCTCCAGAATACTCCAACTTTCATCCTTTTGGTTGTAGAGTATTTCCATATGTTCGCCCTACAGCAGCTCATAAGCTGGCTCCTCGTGGTCTTCCATGTGTTTTTATAGGCTACAGTGCAGTACAAGGGGTTTAAGTGCTTGGACATAGCCACCGATCGTGTTTATATGACTCGTCATGCCAGATTTGATGAGACTCATTTTCCTTTCTCGAGTGCTACTTCGAAGGCTTGGTTTACTTCACTGGATCTCTCGTCGTTCTTGGATCCCACAACTACAGACTTGGATATACCATCTGTTGGGTCTTCTCCAGTGGTGTCATCTGTTCCTTGCCTTGTGTGCCATGAGCCTCCTTGTGCCTCTGAGCCAGTGTCACCCACGGCTGTTTCAGATGATCCTATTACTATTGATGACCCTGTTACTCCTTCTCGTTCGCCTACACCATCGGTATCATTGCCTAAGTCCTCTAATCCCGTCTCATCTCCGACTCCTCCTGCTCCTCGGGTTCATGGAATGGTCACTCGTCATCAGGATGGAACACGTGTGGCTCGTAATCTTGGCCCCGACTTTGTGGTCACTGGACTAGTTGCTGAGCTGATTGCTCAGAAGGAACCCCGCACTTACCGTACTGCTGCTAAGGACTCACGATGGGTGGCTGCTATGGATGAGGAGATTGCTGCACTTCGTCATCAACACACGTGGGATCTGGTTCCGTGTCCTCCACAGGTCAACATTGTTGGCTCCAAATGGGTCTATCGCCTCAAGTATCGACAAGATGGATCCATTGATCGCTACAAGTCTCGCCTGGTGGCTCTGGGATTTTCTCAGATTCTGGGATTTGATTTTGATCACACTTTCAGTCCGGTGGTCAAGGCTGGCACTGTTCGCATTGTTATTGCTATTGTTACCATGAGGAAATGGCCGCTTCATTAGTTAGATGTCAAGAATTCTTTTCTCAATGGCATTCTTGATACTCCAGTTTATATGGCAAAGCCAGCAGGTTATCAGGATCCAGCTCGTCCTCATCATGCGTGTCTCCTTCGGAAGGCTATCTATGGACTGAAACAGGCTCCCAGGGCGTGGTTTGATAGATTCAGTGCGTTTGTTCGGGATCTTGGCTTTGTTGGTAGTCTCTCGGATCCGTCTTTGTTCGTGTTCACTCGTGACGATGTTATTCTCTATCTGCTTGTCTATGTTGATGATATCATCCTCACAGGGAACAGCAGTACAGCCATTCGCCAATTCATTACTCGAGCTGATCGTGAATTCTCGGTCAAGAATCTTGGCTCTCTTAGCTATTTTCTTAGTCTGGAAGTGACTCCCACCTCCACTTGCTTGTTTCTGGGGCATACTTCAGCGCGCTGGGATGTAGGATGCCACACCCGTTTCTACTCCGTTTCTACCTTAGTCTCGGTTTCATAGCAGCACGAGTGGCCCTTTTCATAATCCCAAGTTGTACCTTTCACTTGTTGGAGCTCTTCAGTATATGACCATCACTCGTCCAGATTTGTCATTTGCGGTTAACTCTGTGAGTCAGTTTCTACAGGATTCTCGTGATGATCACTTCTCGGCAGTGACTCGGATCCTTCGGTATGTCAATGGTATGTAGCATTGTGGTTTGACCTTTTCTGCTGGTGGTGTTTCAGAGGTACTTGCTTACTCGGATGTGGACTGGGCTTGGTGTTTGGAGACTCGGCGTTCTACATATGGATATGCTATCTTTCTGGGTGGAAATCTTGTTGCTTGGAGTGCTAAGAAGCAACCCATTGTCTCTCGTTCGAGTTCGGAGTCGGAGGATCATGCTCTGGCCAATACAACTTCAGAGGTTGTCTGGCTTATGCATCTTCTTCGTGATCTGCGCTTCCCTCTGCAGGCTTCCCCCTTACTACTAAGAAACAAATAACAGTGCTATCTTTTTGGCGGAGAATGTTGTTGCACATAAGAGGGCTAAGCATATTGATATTAATTATCATTTTGTGCGAGAGCTGGTAGCTGGAGGCAAGTTTCGTGTTGGTCATGTTCCTACATCTCTGCAGGTGGCGGATATTTTACCAAATGTCCAATCGTGCCTTGTTTGATTTTTTCCGGTCCAAGCTTTGCGTCTCCATCAATCTGATGCTTTGCTTGAGGGGGGTGTGACAATAGAAGAAGAATCAGATTAGGGGTTTGTTTGTATTTATTGTATCTATTGTATATTACAGTTATGTCCTTAGGGTTTAGGAAGTTTTTGTTAATTATTATTAGACTCTTGTATGTACTATAAATATTTATGTAAATCCTAATGGAAATCATCTTGGGAAATAGTCTTTACAGGGGATATTTTGACCGCATTTTATTGAATTCAAGCAAAATAATCACTTGTTCTTGTCCAATTTGCAAATGAAAGACCAATTCTTGAATTTGACTGATTCTAGCAGAGTTGTTGCTTAGTAAGCAGTGGTCCATGTAGGCTGAAATTATGTTTGCTTTAGTAACCTTGAATAAGTTTATATGTCTTTGATTTTCTCTTTGTGTTTAGGATAATTGAATGGGAAAAAGGACTGGCTTTTCCCTTGGATTTCACAGGTTAATTAGTTTGCTCCTTTGGGACCATGTTTCGTTGGTTTAAAGTATTTAACTCGAGTCTTGAGTTTTGGAAACTTGTTTCCTTTTGACTTTGTTTTTCAGCATTCACTCAGTTTTATGGATGATTCATATCCAATATAAGGTGCATAAACTGTTTATATGGTCAGTATTTTGTCAAGAGTATGCTGTTAGTGCTCAGTGCTCATGATTTCCACATGCAGCCCCGAATTGAAATGTGAAGCTCATCATTTTCACTTCTAACATCCACCATATAATTGAGTACTGGATACAAATAAGCTGAGAGACCGGCCTGCTGTCATTCTTCAACCCATGGGGATTGTTCAGTTGCTTCTCTCCCTTGCTGTAGATAGAAGTTTCAGCACCCAGTAAAATCAAGGAGTGAGCTGCAACTCTCTAATTTATTCCAGGTGATATTCTTGATTCCTCAATGTCAGTACAATCAATCACAAAAGACATCATGGTTCTCAAGGCTAAATCCTTAAACACAGTGATCTTAAAGGTACAACATAACACATGGCCATCACCACTACTACAATCACCTTCATTTAAGGCACAAGTTTAAGGCGTTTGGGGCGGGTTCAAAATCTTCCGCCTTACTAGTTACTTGCGAATTCTCAAGTCACACACGCTAGGTTTTAAAAACACGTTTAAAGGCGGAAACGACCGTTTAAAAGGCGGTAGTCGTATGTGACGTAAAAAATGAAGAGTTAAGGTGGAAATGTCATTTCCGCCTTAAAAAACCGTTAGTTGTTGCGAATTCGCAACAAGTAAGTTAGGTCAGTCGTAATAGTTACGATATCGCATGTAATGAACGCTTAGGGTTATTTTAGCAAGCTAGGAACTAGCGAGATCGTAGATGAGAAAGTAAGTAACTCATTCTGGTCACGATATCGCATGAATGCTCGCAGAGGTTGTTGCGAACTCGCCACTAATAACATGGAAAAATTTGTTTATAAAACGAGTTCGCCACCCATAAGTTAAGTGTTGATATATGTGTAGCGAATTCGCTAGTGAAATGAGTAGGTATACGTGAATACTTGCGAGTTCGCAAGAGTCAAGACTATATAATAAAACAGCAGCTCCTAGCGGATTTGTAAACAACAAATTAGACATTTGAAAGGTTGTATTTATCATTTTTCCCTTTGATTACCATAAGATTGATTAGGTAACCTTTTTTAGGAATTCCGATCGTTTGCTAGGTGGTGGATAAGCTATTTTCCGCCTTACCATGTGGTTGTTTGTTTGTTGTTGTTGTGTTCTTAAAAAATTGTTGTTTGCTTTGATTATGTTGTGATGATTTTGTGATAGTTTCATGTTGATTGTAGGTTGTGAGTGCTATACCACTGTGGGCTAGCTTTTTTGTTCAACGATTTATAAGTTGATTAGAGTGCCGTGCCGTGCCGTTATGGATCGTGAATCCATCATGAATAAGAATGCTCGGTTGTCGAAGGAATATCTAGATTTGGTTGAAGAATTCTTAAGAGTTGGGTTGCGACATTGTAAGCTGAGGAGCATAGGTGGTGTTAGATGTCCATGTAGGGATTGTAGGAATAACGCTAAATACGAAGATATTCTTGTTGTGCGTGAACATTTAATCTGTAAATGATTTGACAAATCATACACTGAATGGGTATGGCATGGTGAGGGTAATTATGGGAGTGAGAACATGGAGGTGAATGAGGGAAATGAGGAGGAAATGCTAAAGTATAACGATCAATTGTCGGATATGTGCGACGATGTTGTTATGGAATTTGTGGGAAAAAAAATTATGCTAGAGGCTATGTATGCTGATAAAGCGACAAAGTTATATGTTGGCTCAAGCCATTCAAGGTTGGGTGCAACATTGTTGTTGATGAACCTTAAGGCTAGGCATGGGATTTCAGATAAAGGAATGACTGAGTTGTTGGAGTTAGTTAGAGAGTTGCTTCCTCAGGACAACTTGTGTCCAGATCGGGTTTATACTGCTAGGAAAATCTTATGCCCCATGGGAATGGAGTTTACCAAGATCCATGCTTGCTCGAATGATTGTATGTTGTATAGAGGGGAAGATGATTCTTTGAGGGATAATTGCAAGGTGTGCGGTGAGTCAAGGTGAAAAAAAAAGGAAGGTAGAGTTGAGGTATGTGGGGAAACAGTGACAACATCGACAAAGCAAAGTCCTGCTAAGGTAATGTGGTACATGCCTATTAGACCATGATTGGCGCGCTTGTTTGCAAATGCAAGTGATGCGAAACTATTAACATGGCATGCCGCTCGAGTTCGAGAGGGAGATGATATTATTTCTCACGCTTCAGATGGTGATTAGTGGAAGAAGATGGATGCTAGCTACCCTGAGTTTGCTAATGAACCTAGACATGTGAGACTCGGACTATCCACGCATGGCATGAACCCTTTTGGTA
This sequence comes from Sherardia arvensis, assembly GCA_948330725.1. Classification (NCBI taxonomy): domain Eukaryota; kingdom Viridiplantae; phylum Streptophyta; class Magnoliopsida; order Gentianales; family Rubiaceae; genus Sherardia; species Sherardia arvensis. The sequence continues at coordinate 19,683,114 of OX415237.1, read as the reverse complement.
ACATGTCTAGTACCCATAGTTCATGGCCTGTTATGCTTGTTATTTATAATCTCCCTTCTTGGTTGATGATGAAGCGAAAATATGTGTTTTTAAACACTATGATCTCAGGCCCTAAGCAACCTGGCAACGACATTGATGTTTATCTAGCACCTCTTGTTGAAGAGTTATCATCTTTATTTGAGTTAGGTATGGTGATTCCCGATGGTAGTCGTGGGGATGCTGAGTTCAAACTTAAAGCAATGCTTATGTGGAGCATTAATGATTTTCCGGCGCTTGGAAATCTCGGAGGGTGCTCGGTGAAAGGACATTTTGCATTCCCGCTATGTGAGAGTAATACTAGTCATTGTCAGTTAAAGCATGGAGGAAATCCTGTTTATTTGGGTAATCGACGTTTTTTGCCTGCTAGTCATCCATGGAGGCGTGCTAAGAAGTGGTTTAACGGTGAGGAAGAAAACGGTGTAGCCCCTGTCCCACTCTCGGGTTCAGAAATTTTTGGCGTGTCTGGAATAGAATATGTTTTAGGCAAGGGTCATAAGAAAAGTAAACAACCTTCCATTTGGAAAAAATGCTCTATATTCTTCAAACTTCGTTACTGGGAGCATTTGGATGTACGGCACTGTCTGGATGTGATGCATATAGAGAAGAATGTATGTGAGGCTTTGGTGGGGACGTTGTTGAATACTCCCGGGAAAAGTAAGGATGGATTGAAATCGAGGAAGGATTTAGTGAATCTTGGCATTAGGACATCCCTTGCCCCCGTGCAAGAAGAAGTAGGTAAAACGTACCTACCACCTGCTTGTTATTCATTATCATCTGAAGAGAAGGAAAGTTTTTGTGCAACTCTGAAGTCAGTGAAAGTTCCTTCTAATTACGGTTCAAACATCAGTAGTTGTGTATCGACTGCTGAATTGAAATTGGTTGGAATGAAATCGCACGATTGTCACAATTTGATGCAGGATTTGAATGTCATCGCTCTCCGTGAATGCTTTCCTACACACGTTCGGAAGGCGGTTGCTAGGCTATGCTTTTTTTTAAAGCAGATATGTCGCAAGAAGATTAGTCGGTGTAAATTGGATGAGTTGCAAACCATGGTGGTAGAAGTGTTGTGTAGGCTTGAGATGTATTTCCCCTCCTCATTTTTCTACATCATGATTCATGTGATAGTCCATCTTGTAAGGGAGGTCAAGTTGTGTGGTCCCGTGTACCTAAGATGGATGTATCCATTTGAGAGGTACATGAGTATTTTTAAACATTTTGTCAAGAATCGATATCGTCCAGATGCAAGTATTGTACAGCGGTACGTGGCCGAAGAGGTGATCGAATTCTGCACCAACTACTTACAGGATGTACCAACAATAGGGCTACCAATTGCTAGGCATGATGGGAGAGCTGATGGTGTTGGACTACGGCATAGGTCAAAGTTCAGCCCTTCCTCAGATGAGATATCTAAAGCCCATCTGTATATCCTACGCAACCATTCTGCTGTGAGTCCTTATGTTGAAGTTCACCTAGCAGAGATTATGGCCGCGCATCCCGGTTTGTTAGGACCTCGGGCTTTTGAATTACAATATAAAGATTTCACAAGTTGGTTGAATATTCATGTGCAAAATGGGGATGAGCATCCAAAAGTCGTCAAATGGTTGGCTAAGAGACCACTGGGCACAGTTACGTCGTTTAGTGGGTATGATATAAATCGTTACACATTTGGTACAAAGTGGAGAGATGATAGATTGGCGACACAAAATAGTGGTGTATCAGTACCTGGAGAGGGTGGTTTGCATGGGGAAAATGCTTTTTTTGGTACAATCACTGACATCTGGGAAATGGATTTTGTCCACATAAAAAAAGCACTGTTTAAATGTCAGTGGGTTGATCAAGCAGAAGGTACGCGTCTGGAGGAGTTGGGGATGATTCTAGTGAACAGAGACATGCAAGGCTCAACTGAAGATCCTTTCATAATGGCCGCACAAGCTCATCAAGTGTTTTATGTTAAAGATCCAGTAGATTGTTGCTGGGAGGTCGTGGTAGATGGAAAGAAAACATTTGTTTATGGTGATGGTTTGTTTGACGATGACTGCAACATTTCTAGTGAGAAGATTCCATTGTCGATTTATGAGACATTGGAAGACGATGATGACATAGTTGCCCGAATTATATGTCGGATGGACCATGATGAAGGAATGTGGATTAACCCCGCTAAAAAAAACTACTAAAAGGAAGAGGAAGCAATCAAAGAAGAATAAGAAGGCGACTATGAAGAAGAAGAATAAGAACGTAGTAACTGACGAAGAAGAAGAAGATGAAGAAGAGGAGGAGGAAGAAGATGAGGAGGTCTAATAAGCGTATACAATACATTTGTAGTTTGTCTATTTTGTATGGTGTGTAAAATAAAATACTTTGATTGGATATATGGTACGTTTTGGCTATTATAAATTGTTTGGATTCACATGTTACGATAAATTGAGGTAACTGTACAGGCGTGTTGCGATGTCGCAAATTTGCACGCAGAGGCAGACGAGGAAGGTTACGAACTCGCAAGGTAGCATTACACGCAGCGAGATCGTGAGATGAGCTTCAAATTTCGCCTGCTAAGCTCTGTCACTCTGTTCTAGCTACCTGCGACATCGCTAGAACCAAGCTAGGGTCTTGAGATATCGCCAGTTTCCATCATTGAATTTTCAAAATTATAGTGTTGACATGACTTTGGAAGCATGCGATTTCGTTAGCTGACTCACTTAGAGCTTGCGAATTCGTTAACTTACTCGGTTAGTGTCATTTTGCAATATTCAGCTTCAAATTTCATAATTATTTGTTCCAGAGGACAATAAAATAATGTTAAAATACTGTTGAATAATTGAGGGAGATGTATAGAGTAATTTGTGAAGAAAATAAATTCGATTTAAATCCAACAACAAATTTTAAAAGAAGGAAACAAATTGTAGCGCACAACGTATAAGTGAACTTAACATCCAATGTGATATCCAAAAAAACAGAAATCACTAATCTATCCTTCAGTAGATGGTGTTGGAGACGGAACAGTCTTCTTGGCCTTCTTACTCGCTTGTGCCCTTTCAATTCCACGTATCACCTTTTCGGTACACAAGCATTCCTGATTAACATGCGCGATTTTTTCCCTCATCAGGTCGACAGTGTCCGGTTGGAGCTCTGATCAAACATTGGAAGCAAATGTCACTTACATCAAGATCTTACATACAATAGCATATTTAAAAGCTAATAACACACATTTAGAATGCATAATGACTAAATTAGTGTACCTTCAACTTGATTTCTGACCTCTCCCTCGTCGAGCACCAAAGGCTTTTTGGTTGAATCTTCCGCCGCCTGCCAAGAACCATCCACCAGCTCACATTTACCTTTCCTCTGAAAGTATTCCATAGTGTAAAACATACACTCTTGAGCCTTTGCGGACAATTTCATCTTAGGGAAAGTGGTTGTAAGATACATGGTGATGAAGTTACCATATGGAAGCTTAGTCACGGGGCGTCGATTCTCAACTACACTTTGTCTCATATGCTCAAATATGACATAGCCCGGGTTCAACCTTAGCTCATCCATCACACAATAAAACATGACAATTGTTGTTCAGTTAAGCTTGGTTATCCACCAGCCTTTCGGCACAACTGGTCTAGCTATCATTTCGTACAAGATTCTTTGGTGACAAGTCAACTTCTCAAGTTTGTATTCCCTCGGCTTACCGAGAGGACCCTTAGGCCGGCCAAAGTAATTGAAACCTAAGTTTTGTAGGTAAGCTTCGTCAAATCCACCACTTTCAGGCCACTTTTCTCTACAATAAAAACCTTCCGGGGGAGGGTTACTGTAATCCTTTTCTACAGCATACGACACGCCTAAAGCCTTGTTAAAAAACTCTTCTCCTATCTCAAAATCCTTCTTATTTACCCTAGTAAACCAACGCCCTGTTTCCTTCTGCTCCTCAATAAGCTGATGGAAATTGGCATAAAACTGACAGGTTTCTTCCTTATGAGAGGGGTAGTTCAGTCCTAATAAATCATGCAAGTCATGATCTCTAAAGGTTTGTAGCACATTAGTCAACCCTAGTTGCTGAATCTGATCGAAATCTAACACATAGCAATCTAGCAGCGTTGCATGCTTCATTAGATCAGAATACGCATCAGAAGCAAGTAAATTTACAAACTTTTGCTTGTCATAAGCAGTTGAGGAAGCCGGTGCTTGATTGGTTGAAGACGATGCTACCTCTCTGCGACTGGAACCAAATGGATTTGGGGCTTGGTGCTTTGTTCTTGCCATGGCTGATACGAATCACTGGGAAATTTGGGCTTGGTTGGATTTGGGGGTTTTTCCTTGATTTGAAATTGGGGATCACGTTTGGAAAAGAACTGCACAGGTTTTTTATTTTTATACTACAACAAGCTAGCAATATCGCCACCCTGCTCGTCTACAGTCAAAACATTGTCGTTTTCATCTAATTTTTCAATTAAATTCTATGGTAAATGTTTCCGAATTCGCCACTTTAATCTCAACTACTAGCGACCTCGCTAGTTACACGTCAACCTCAGCTCTGTTGGTTTAATATTAAATTTAGCGAACTCGCCACTTATATCTCAAACTGCTAGCGAACTCGCCAGATATACGTCAACCTCAGCTCTGTTGGATGAATATTAACTGTAGCGATTTCGCCACACTTCTCATCACACTAACGAGCTCGCCAGGTAGAAGCTTGCTTATTCCATATTAGCTTGTATCTGTCGAGCTCGCCTGTTTGTTAGAATGCTAGATATGAATGAAGTAATCTTGCGATATCGTGAGTATGTAGAGCTTCTTCGTCAGCTTACTAGCAAGCTCGCAAGTGACACTCTTGTTAGGCTCTGTTGAAGATTTCAAGTTACTTACGAGATCGTCAGTGGTGGACGAGAGAGTAGCGAGCTCGCAAGTATAACTCATATTTGGCATATTTGAATATTGCGAGTTACTTACGAAATCGTCAGGGTTTGGCGAGACTCTAGCGAATACGCAAGTCTAACTGATGTTAGGCTCTGTTGAAGATTTCAAGTTACTAACGAGCTCCTCAGTTATTGTCGCCAGTTCTGGCGAGCTCACAACACAGTAATCTAGCAACAAAAAAAAAATTTGTGCAAAATTTGATGGCATATTTCAACAAAAACAGATGCCTAACTAGGATCATCTCATTCATAATTCTTCATCAAATACTACCAGAACTGTTACTACACAAATTGTACTTAAAAAAAGGCCATAGTTTGGCCAATGTTTTATCACAAAAGAAAGTAAACTAAATCACAACCCCTTCACTAGAACATCATGTAGTTCTTCAATAGTTATGTTCTGCGAAGCATCGGTGTTAGGTTGCGGTTTGGCAATGTCTTGAGTCCCTTCGACTTGATTGGTGGCACTTGGGCCAGCATCTTCTTGAGCTGTCGATTCCATCCCCAACGTCGCCTCCTCTGCTATTCCTGCCTCCTTCCTATGCATCTCAGCCTTCTCCGCTACGTCCTCGCCATCTGACAGGTCATCCTCTTCATCATCGTCATCGTCACTATCATCAACCTCATCATCCTTTTCTCGGGCCGCCACCTTTCCATCACACTCATCTGTGGCCTTGCTTTTCCCATTATCCTCGCTACCCCCTGGCGCGCTCACCTCATCACGCAGCTGTTGTAAAAAATATGGAATGTCTTCAGAATCGCTCAAGTCGCAGTCGATGGCTCCGCTTTCAAGAAGTCGATTGAGTGCGTCGTTGTTCGCCCGTGAACGTTGTTGCGCTACTTCAATCTCATTGGCCAGCTTGCCAATTTTGACTATCAAACGACCACGAGCTTCAAACACTGCGTCTGCAATTAATAAAACATAGAATCAGTTATGAATGGACTTATGCAACTGTTTTTAACATGAGCGAAAATGTTTATTACCTGATACACCACCCCTAGCTCTTCTCGCTACCGCTTCAGCTTCCTTCTTCTTCCTGTACTTCCCATCCGCCTTCAATTCCAGCCTTTTATTACGCAACCAATCCTTGTCGTAATAAACAATTTGCATTGGCCTACCCCTTGGGAAGATACCGGCTAATCTGATCAAGGCAGTCACCAAACCCCCATACGGAATTGGGGCTTTCTTATGCCTTGCCATCTTCATCATGTGGCTAAGGATCGTGAAGCCGAGATTGATCTTCATCTTCTCCACGATATAGTAAAACAGCGTCAAAGAAGCAATTGATGGCTCACAAGCATGGCCTAGAGTAGGCAGAACATTCCCACATATCATTTCAAAGACTAACTGACGCTCCTCACTTAGTCTATACATTGGGTATGTCCGAGCTCTACCCGCTCTATTCGAGGTTCTTTTAAACCACTTTTGAGCCATCTCTACTACATTCAGTGGCTGTCTAGGGCTAGTGGCTGGAAAGCGCTGTTCATAGTAAACCTCGTATGGGCCATCGGGTTTGGTTGGTCTAAGATCTGCACTGCTCTTGTAGGGGCATTTCAACACACTATTTATCATGAATTTATCAACCTTAAACTTAACCCCTCTAACTATTGTGGTTATTTCATCGACCCCATCCTCTAACCCTAAATTAGCATAAAACTGCAAGAATTCCTCATGGTAGATGGGATCGGGAAGCTGTAAAAGGTGATCCAGGTTCTGTTCCCTAAAATAATCTAGCACGTAATCAAGCTTAAGAGCAGGCACTGTGGTACTATCAAACACCCTATTCTGAATTACAGAACGAGACTGTAAGCGGGCATACCTCGCTCTTGCTTTGTCATTGAAGAACTGTGGCTCGTCGAGGCTGTCGTTGGCATTATTCACCTCCTCGCCGCCCTGTCCCGGCGGCTTTCCGGCGGTCAACTCTTCCTCTGGTCGGCGGGCACCTGTTCCTCCTCGGTTTTCAGCTCTTGATGGCGGCTCGACCTGTTCCTCACCGTCCACTCGCCGCCTCTTGGATCCGGCACCTGCCTGGCCTCTCCCACTCCCTTGCGAACGGCTTGATCCTCTGGTTTTGGGCGGCATTGCTAGATCTCCGGCGAAATCGCAGAGTTTTAGTCTAGGGTTTCTAGTTTGGGGCAAAAATAATTTTGCCCGACCTTTAATTTTTTTTATATACTTCACCAGCTTGCGAATTCCCCAGTTTACTCGCTTGGTAGTTAAAATTACTTTCACTACTTGCGATCTCGCAACCCTGCTCGCTTGAAGTTTTCCCACATCGCCAAATCAAGTGTCAGTTCTTCAGTATATATTGCTCAAGTTTTCTGAATGGATCGATAAGTCGCCGGCCCGCGCAAACTGAACATGAAACACACACTTTGATATGCAGGCCAAGTAGGCCCAATCTATACTATATACATCACTATACTACCACCTACAGCCCATCAATGACTAAGGCCAACCCCCAAATTGTTTTGGTGGTTATACACACTAGCGAGTTCGCCACTTGCTCGCAAATAGAGGGTCAGTTTTTTGGGTTTAGGGTTTCATGGGTTCAGGGTTTATTCTAACAACCTTTAAACCTAGCGAATTCGCAAGGTACTCGCCAGTTCATTTGTGGGCTTAGGGTTTAGGGTTTATACTACCAACCTTGATACTAACGAAATCGCAAGCACTCATGTTCATGTATAAATTTTCTATCTCAAATCATTTTTATTAATTGTAGATATTTTATATATATTTGTAACATAAACATTTATTAAATAGTTTATTGTTTACTTAAATTTAATATAATTTTGCCCATGAAACTTGATTTGTGGAAGTGAACAACATATATGATTGTAAAATCATTTCATCTTATGTCACAGGTGCGATTTATTAGCCAAAGTTACGTTCAAAAGTTGTCGAACTTGATATGTTATTACTTTAATTTTTGACTTCATTTGAACTAATCAGTCATTACTGTACGTTTATTACATCCAACACTAATAGTACTTTGTTCTAAATTACATGTACGTGACGACTACTGGTTATGAACACTTACGCAGTATTTACCAACAACAATGTTAATGAGGATGATCTAATTCTTTTTTACATTACATGATTCGATGGTTACCATAATATATTCCCATTGATTATCAAGTTCATCAACCTAATTACATTAATGTTGTCACAACCAGCTAGTACCTGGCAAGCTATTTCATAACTCCATTTGAATATACGATGAACATTTGGGACTTTAGAGTACGATATGCTTTTCAATAGTCATACATATATACACTTGCAATTAATAGAATGATTACTCCATGACATAGTCGCAAGTAAATACCTTATTCCACACTTATATTCACATTAATGTTGTCACAACCAGTTAGTACCTGGCAAGCTATTTCATAACTCCATTTGAATATACGATGAACATTTGGGACTTTAGAGTACGATATGCTTTTCAATAGTCATACATATATACACTTGCAATTAATAGAATGATTACTCCATGACATAGTCGCAAGTAAATACCTTATTCCACACTTATATTCACATTAATGTTGTCACAACCAGTTAGTACCTGGCAAGCTATTTCATAACAACTTTTGAATATACGATGAACATTTGGGACTTTAGAGTACGATATGCTTTTCAATAGTCATACATATATACACTTGCAAATAATAGACTGATAACTCCATGCCATAGTCGCAAGTAAATACCTTATTCCACACTTATTTATAATGAAACTAATTTATTAACATCCACTTCAATATTACGCTAAAGTCACCAACTTTATACCTTCTTACACGTGGTAATTAACTAGTGTATTATCAAAGGAACTCGCAACGCCAAAATATATTTGATATACACCTTATTCCGCACTTATTACCATAACGAAACTAATTAAATAAATCCAATGTCATTATCACGCAGAGTCACCACTTTCATACCTTTTTAGACGTGGTAATTAACAAGTGTATTATCAAACTGAGTGGCAGATGATTGACAAAATTACATCATGCATCCACAGTTGCGAGTTCGCAAGGTTAAAAATTTATGAACCGGACCTCTTGCGATTTCGCAAGTCACAATGATGAAGGTATTGAATGCATGAGTTTCATTACTAGCGTTATCGCATGGTGCTCGAAACCCGATGCGTATAATTAGCGAACTCGCAACAAGGCCCGCCTCTGGTCGTCAACAGCATAATTCCAAGCCAAGAAGACCACAAACTTGGTATCTTATCACTTTTCATGGTCGAATCTTTCTTCCAAATCTCTTCTCTTTTCACATATTCACTACTCTTTCCACATCAATCTTCCATCAAATCTACACAAATTCTTCCATAAATTCAACTACATCTTAAGTGGGTCAATCCAAAGTGTAAGCAATTTGCTAAGCTTTTCAATTACTTCTCCACTATTTGTTTCTCTACCCATATGCTTGCCATTATGATTTTGTACTTGTTGTTTTGGAATTTAGTAGCACGATTTGTGTGGGTAGGAGAAGGACAAACAAGGTAGACCCATCCTCAACACTACAATCAATTCTACATCTAGTTATTTGAGAATTGCAAAGGTATGGGTTTTTAGTTGATTACACTTATTTTGTGAGTTTTAAGGGTCATTAGGGTTTATATATTCGTTGGAGTGATAAAGTTATGATTCATCATTAATTAATCACCACTAGGTCCATTTAAATTGTTACATTTTATTTGTTTTAGGTACTTGTGTCTAGGTAACCAAAATTATACTTAACTTGTGTGTAAATGCATATTCATGACCATGTTTGTAGGCATTCATTAATTGGGGAATGTGGACTATATACATGTTTTGTCATTTCCACTAACAAATTGGTCTCTAAACGTAGGAAAGGACAATGAGTGAACCAACAAACTCGACTTCTTCCAACTCATCTAGTGGTGGAGAAAATGTTGTTCGCGATTCGCGACGACGTAAAACAAGGAAGCTTAGTCGCGCTTCAAAAGAAGAACAAATGAGGACCCATTGTCACGAGATAGAGACACGAATCGACAATAAAATTCTAACACATGTCAAATTTAATGACATCGGTGTAGCTATTGCGCCTTACGATGATGCCCAGAGATGGTCTAGTTGGTGTGGGAAAATAGGTAGGACTCATGTGCCGCTAGACACTACGGATTGGAGGCTTCTAGACCCCACTATCAAAAGGGGTGTGTGGAAGGAATGCAAGGTGAAGTTCACTTTTTTATTTTTTTCCATTTAGTAATACCTTATTAATAGGACTTACCATCTATACTATATCAATGTTAGCGACCCTTTGTGATCGAAGTCAAATCTTACGATCAAGTGAAGAAGAAGGCATTACAAATTGCATCAAAGTCGCATCGCGAGCATAAATATACTCTTGCCAAGTAGTACATAAACCCAAAGGGCATAAGGTTTGGTCAACATCCTAAGGATCGTTACAATCACATTGTCCCACTCACTTGGGAGATATTCAAGGAACGATGGCTAGAAAATGATTTAAAGGTTAGTACTAACATTCAATTTGCTTAATTTAAATTTTTTCCTATACACCTTTAATTGTTCCCTAAATTAGTGTATCCTTACTAACCAATAAAATTCTTAAAGGGTGTGGGTGATGATAAGCGTAAAGCAGCTGCTTATAATAATATGCCCTACACCGGTGGACGGTGTGGATATTTGGGTGTGGGGAAGAAGACATCTAAAAACAAATACGATAAAGAGGTTAAGGAACTAGTAGATGGTGGCACCCCCCTAGAAGAGGCAAAAAACCAAGTCGTGGCCGAAGACCCAACACAATATACTCGAGAACAGCTATTCGTGCTTGGTAGAATTAAGGCCGACGGAAAATTCTCAAGCGACGAGGCAAAGAGAATTGCCGGTCGAGTGGTACGTGTTATATAAGTTTACATACTTCTCAAAACCATTAATGTTACTAAAATTAAAATAGAACGTCATAGTGTATTTAAAATACGACAACCAATTTGTTTAATTATTATTGTGAGTAGGATGAGGTAGGGCTTGAAGTGGAACAGGGTTTATTCATCCCGGTGGGAAAACATGATGTCTTGCATAGAGCACTAGGTAAGGATGAACATCCTGGAAGAGCAAAGGGGATAGGTGGATATGCGACCCAAATTGAAGCTTTTGGGATCAAACGTAGTAGCAAAAATCCTAAACCCTCCAAACTCCAAGTAGCCTTAAGCCAAGCTAAAAAATCCGAGCAAGATGTCAAGAATTTGAAAGCCATCTTAGCCAATGTTTGTGCTTTTGTGAATTATCCTATTCCCGATGATTTGTGTCTAGCAAATCAAGTTAATGGACCATCATCTAGAGGCTCCCATCCATCCCCGCCCCAAGCTGAGGTTGACCAGCCAAATCCTCCATTCGACCACATCGACATATGCACACCATTGGCTCCCATCCAACCTAAAGTTGATATAAAACTTCCGCAAGTTGATATACAACTTCCCAAACCAACCACAAAGGTTAGGTTATCACCCTTGTCTAAACCTTACATTCAAATTAATTACGCTTAATCATCTACTTCTTTTTGAAAATACTATTATAACAAACTAATTTTTTTTCTTCAATGTAGATTTCCCATTCTTGCAAGTTGTACATTGTTAGAGGTAATAATTCTCAACCAATACACGTTGCTAATGGGAATTCCTATCCTCATATGACTTTGCATCACAAATCAAAAGTCCCTAAGGGGTTCGTAAGGGTATCCATAGTTGAGGTGTTTGTAGAAGAGGCCTTGTTGCCGGTGACTGAGGATGATGAATGCACAACAGTTGGTCAAGGTTTGGGATTTTTTTCGTATGGCCCGCGTGGTTGGTTGTAGATGCTTATTCAACATGCATCCCCAAGAACACAAAGCAACCAACAGAGATTGCCGACCTTAATTTCTCAATCCCTAAGATTCCTCTCTCTAATGAGTGTGTGGGTTTCATGAAAGCTCTCCCGGGTTTTGTTCGCACACTATTTGACATGCTAGGTCATCATAGCCGTGAATCTGTGTACTATTTTGTAGCCAATTCCAAGGTTTTTGGCGAGGCAAAGGAAGTGGTTGTTCCTTGGGAAGATTTTGCCCTATTTTGGCACAAACAAACCCTTCCCGATACTATACTAATCCTACATCAAATGTAAGTGTTATTGTTTAACCTAGTGGTATTTATGTGTTACTTTATTGTGTCCGTATTTATATACCTCTTCCGATACTTTATGCTCTAAGATTGTTGTAGGTTCATGCAATACGTCTCATTGAGCGTGACCAAGACATTCATCGGTTTTTTGCACCCGACTTGCTTGCAACAAGCCCAACAAGGTAATAATGTGAGGCTTGCTTACCTTACAAAGTTGCTAAGCGACAAGAGCAAAACCATTTTCATTGGGCCATACCTAGAGGGGTATGTATTTACTAATTGTTTGATTAGTAGATATTAGTTTCAACTGCACATAATCTATGTTATAGTCTGAGGTGCATGTTGTTTAATATATAGTTGTCATTGGAGTTTTGTTGCAATGATTCCATCATTGAAGCGTGTCTATTGGATTGATCCACTACATTTCGCTCCATCTACAAAATTCGCCGATCTATTGGAGATTGCTATGCATGCTGTGAATGACGACACACTCCTTAACTTTGAACTTATTCAAATTCAGGTTAAAATATCGACTCCTTTCTTACGTATTTGCACCTAAATAGATTTATATACCATATGTTAAACTACTTCAATTTCAGCACCGCAAGCAATTGTCCAACTGGGAGTGTGGATACTACATGATGTTGTATGCCTACGAGTGCATTGAGACCCTTACAAGTGACAATTTGGAACTACATCGCGTGAGTACTCTTACAATATGAAAGTTTCTATTTATTACCTACAAATTACCTTAGTTTGTATTAATAAACGTATCTCATTCGTAGATACTCGAGGAAAATCAATCGGCATACACTAAAAAAGAGCTAGAGTTGGGGAGAGATAGATTTGCAAAGCACTTGGTCATCGTTAGAGCTCGATTCATATCTAGACCACACGTACCACGTAAGGATGCATGTAAAACCTAAGTCGTATTTCTACATTTGTTATACATACAAAGGATTATAATTTATGAGTTCTTTGTGTTTGCCATTTAGTGGACTACATATATCTTGCAATTGACAGGTTTAGATATGCCAATTATACTATTTGTGCGGGAAATTTACCAAAAATCAAAAATTAATGTACTAGGCTTTTTTCCTGGCGATCTCGTTACCTTTCTCGTTAAGCACCAAATTACTTTTGCGAGTTACATGCGTTCTCGCAAGTAATCAAGCTCAGGTGGCGGTTTCGCCGCATAGCTCGCTAGGTTGACCTCTGTCTCACCGACATTATGTCTATCGCCGTCGCAACTTGACTCGTCAAGCCTAGCGAAATATACAAGCGATATCGCCACAAATCATCAGAAATCAAGCCCAATCACAGTTTACTAGCGTATTCGCAACTCTATCGCTCGTTAGCCACTGCCTCTACAGTCTCCGACCCAGCGATCTCGCCAGTCTGCTCGTCAAGCCTGCCGAGCAAGTTAGCGAGCTCGCCAATAAACTACTAAAATCGCCTAATCTCAGATAATACGACGTCGTCTAATCATGCATGAGAGTACACTTACGAACTCGCTACAAAATAATAAGAGATGGCGTAGCGAGCTCGCTAGGACAGTTTTAGGCGAGCCTCAAACGACTCCGCCAGTGCCCTCGTTCACTATCTAACATCTTGTCCAGGCAAACTAGCGGTCTCGCAAGAAATTTACTTGCGATCGCTTGTTGGGGTCGCAACTACTCAAGTGACGCCCTAAACCCTAGACCATAAACCCTGTCTAACATGTAGTGTAGCGAACTCGCTACATTTTATTTAGCGATTCGCCAACAGCTGTCGTAACAAGTCAGACTCACACATAATTTCAGCCTTGCGTTAAACCTGGCGAACTCGCCACTTGGTCAGTTAGGTTTTGATTTTAGTAGTTGTTGTGAGCTCGCAACACGTGATAAAGGCGGAAGTGACATACTTCTAAGGCGGATGATACGCCTTAAAACAGAAAAATTTTAAGGCGGAAGAGGAACCGCCTTAAAACTTTTTCAGGTTTTAAGGCAATACCAGAGAAGGCATTTGTCTTCTCCCTTGAAACGTGAAGGACCAACCGGTTTAAATGATGCAAAATTGTAATAGTGCACTCATCAACAGATGAGGTACGTGTAGCCACATTCAGGGTGGTGTGATGATCAAACCTGACTGATATTATTGTATTGATGTGTTAGTTCTATTTTACTTCTATGATTTTGTTTGATTTTCTATTCTAAATCTATCAATGATAACCAAACTTTATAGGAGTTCATTTGTTGTATATACGTTTTTATTATGAAAAGAGTACGGAGAAGGTAATTCAATAATGTATAGAAAAAAAGGAAGTACATAGAAAATAATAAATATATAAAATTGTCTTAAAACTAAATCAACGCCCTAAATGGGAATATCTAACATTTTATACTTTTAGTGGAAATGTCAACTCTTATTACACCCTTTATGAGAATGTTCTCTAATTAATTTACATGTATACTCTTTTCTTGGGGTGAAATTATAGGTTTCATTTCCCGTTGTTTGAAAACGCTCTCAAAACCGCAAGTTTATGTCAAATTATATTTGATATTATTTGATTAAATTAAGTTATAGCGATTCAAATTTATTTTCACTTTAGTTCCTTACAATCAATTCAATTAAACAATAAGTTAGCCCAAAATGAACAGTACCAAACAAAACCTATACTTTCATTTATTTATTTCATTAAACAAAATCATAATTTAAAAACATATATTACATTAATTCACATTTATTTTCATTTTGGTTCCTTACTTAGATGTTATTTTTCCATGTATTTTTCATCATATTTATTATATTCCTAGAATAGATATAGTTTATCAAAATAGTTTTTGTTTTGCATTTGATCTGAACCATTAATTGATTTGATCAACTAAATCCCAGCCGTTTATCCTATTGCTATATAAATCCGATCACAAAAATTTATCTCTAGAAATTGCATACCTTATCCTCTGCCTCTCTCGCAGGTCTTCTCCATTCTCGCATCGCAAATCGAATCTCATCGCCGCCCGCAGTCGTATCGGCATCGCATTTTCTTCGCCCCCAGTCATTTATAGTGGAGCCGGGAGGGAAGGAGGGGCAAGCTGGCGATGGAGGGGGTTTCAGACACGGTGGGTACAATCTGGCATCGGCGGAGGGTCAAGCTGGCGACGACGTACAAGGCGGTGCTGGATTCCGGCGCGAGGCTCTCATCCCTTCTCATTCAGTCCATTAAGTCCTTCCTACGCTAAACTCGAGTCGGGCCCAGCCCCAGGAGGTACGAAACCGATATTGAATCAGTAGAGTTTAATAGTTTATGTATAATATTCTAATTTCTGAGTTTCAGTTCGTGTAATTGATGTTTGGGGATTGGATGTGTTAGTTAGGGTTCCACGGGTCGTTTTATTTGCTGTGTTTTGTTGGAGTTTGAAGAAAAAATTAGGATACATCTCAAAAACCCTTGCCCAGTGAGTGTACAGTGTGAAAAGGCTTTAGAATGCTTATATTTGAAAGATCAGTTGGGACACGAGCTTAATTTTGAATGGACTTGAGCTGTCATTATTGGATTAGTTTTGAAAAGAAACAATTAGTTCGAATTGGAGTCAAACTCGAATGGATTCAGCACACTGTTAGGGATAAGTTATTCACTGAAACAGATGGGGTTCGTATACAGTCTTGTTTTTTATTGAACCAAATTTGATTGGGTTCAATAAGTTATAAATGAGTTTAGTTACATTCTGTTTAGTTGAAAATCATTGGGTTGTATAGTGTCTTATTTCAATTGTATTGGTCTCAGTATTACTAGTCTACATTCTGTAAGATCAGTATCCTTTTTTCTAATTTGGCTGGTTTAGTTGCATTCAGTTTAGGTGAAAAGAGAATGTGGTTGTATTATGTCTTTTATTTAAACTGTATCAGTCTCAGTATTAGTAGTCTACCTTCTGTAGGCATATAGTGTACGAGGCCGCTGGAAAGAGGTCAAATGGCAAGGCTTGAGAGGCCTCTGAGATGCATTTGAATGCCAAGAAAAAATGAACGATGCCGAGCTGTTCAAGATGTAAAAATCCTTCCCTTCCTCTTTGTTATGTGATATTTTATAGCTTTTCTAATTAAATTGTTCCATAAGATGTTAGTATGGAAGAACTGATGGTATAGTTATTGTTATCTTAGGGTTGTGGTGTACAGCGGAATTGGTTTTTTCTTGAAACTGAAGCTCGAGAAAGTGAATTTGAGATTGTGCCAAAATAAGCACGTTTGGGCTTGGGTTCAAGACGAGGAAGATGAACAAGGGGCTGAAGATGCTGAGATCGAAGGAGACATAATCAATTGTTGGTTGCTCCATCATGGAGTCTCAGACTGGCGAGGTGAGAATATAAAAACTCTAGTTATTCCATTATTTGGGGAATGCTTTTTTATTATTATTGGTATTCTACTTGCCACAAAGCATACAAATTAATGATATATGTTTATTTAAATAGCAATTACTGTATTAGAAGATGCAAAACAATCTAGATCAGAATCATCACTTGTCAATATATACGAGTAGTTATGTCCTTGTGAATGTTTTCTTACATGTATAGAGCAAAGCTTTGAGTTATAGTAGGATGGGATTTGCCTAGGTAGTTATAGTCAGTATGTGTTAAATGTGGTTACATATTAGGGATTTTACTCATTTTAGGCTTCTACTGAACTTGCTTGTCCATGTGTATGATAGCCTGATTGATCAGTCTGCTTCTATCTATAAGGCTTCTAGTCTTATACTCCTTTTACTTCGGAACTTCTAAATTCTATTTGTTGTGTGTGATAGAATTGCACGAGTCTGAACAATGGCTATATCTAGAGAAGTAATTTCATGTTCTTGAATATGTTGCAGGTTTGTGGAGATTACCTAGGTTTGTGGAGATTACCTTGGTGATAAGCATCAAGTGATGATGGTGAAAGTAGCCTGCCAAAACAAATTTGAGGATCTGAGAAGTGGTTCATGTATAAATTTTGTTTTATACTCTAGGTAGAGGTAGACTTAGGTAGGGTGCTTTGGATGTAGGAAGATTTGTGAATGAATATTATTATTATTTATATAATATAATATTTTTTCTGCAATATTTTATTTTTTCTGCAATTTAATTTATTTTTGTATTATTTTATCATAATTATACTGACAGTTTAATTCCGTCACTAAAGGGTGTCACTAAAGAGTTTGACTGTTAGATAAATGTTGACCGTCTCTTATTTGCGACGCTCAAGTATTGTCACTAAAGGGTACCCATTGGTAACGGATCGGCTCCCTTTAGTGACGGGTTAATAGTGACAAATACGTGCGTCACTAGGCTGGTGACGAAAAAATAGTCGTCGCCAATGACACACTTTCGTGACCGATGAACAGCAAAATCGTCGCCCCACCCTTTCGCTACGATGTTTTTGCAACGCAAATTTGACGAAATTTATTTTCGTCACCGAAGCATTTAGTGACGAAAAACGGGTCTTTAGCGACGGATTTGGCTTGTCACCGAAGACCAGTTTTGGTGTAGTGTGAGCTGCGGTGCTGAGATCGAGTCTGGTCCCTAAGGCCTGCTGTAATTGTTGCCAGAACCTCGAGGTAAAGCGAGGGTCCCGATCAGAAACTATAGACATGGGTACTCCATGAAGACGAACAACTTCGTTTAGGTAAATTTGTGCCAACCTTTCCAGGGAGTAGGTCATGTTGATCGATAGAAAGTGAGCAGATTTTGTGAGCCTGTCTACAATTACCCATATCGCATCATACCCTCATCGAGTTCTTGGTAATCCTGAAACAAAGTCCATGGTGATGAGTTCCCGTTTCCACTCAGGTATCTCTAGAGGTTTCAAGAGACCAGACGGTCTTTGGTGTTTAGCTTTTACTTGCTGACAGGTTAAGCACGATGCAACAAATTGAGCAATATCACGTTTCATATTGTCCCAGCAGTAGTATCCTTTCAAGTTGTGATACATCTTGTTGCCTCCCGGGTGTATCGCATATTTGGAGTGATGTGCTTCTCTGAGGATCTCTTCCTTGATCTTTGAATCATTAGGTATATACACACGATTATGGAGCCGATGGAGTCCATCTGATCCCACCATATAACCTAGAATTGTCCCCTTCTGCGCCATCTCTTTTCGCTTTATTAGGGATGCATCCCCAGCCTGCGCTTCTTTAATCTTCGACGGTAAAGGAGATTGTTTTTGAATATTGGCTAGAAGAATCTGGTCATTAATCCTTAAGGGGTTTCAGCCTATGATCTGCTCCCACATATCTCCTGTTTTAGCCATGATGCTAGCAACATGAATTTTCCTGCTCAAAGCATCAGCTACAACGTTAGCTTTACCAGGGTGATACTGAAGTGAGAAATCATTATCTTGTAAGTATTCCATCCACCGTCGTTGCCGCAAATTCAAGTCCTTCTGCGTGAAAAGATACTTCAAATTCTTGTGGTCTGTGAATATTTCAAAAGTGACCCCATACAAGTAGTGGCGCCATTTTTTTAAGGCAAAAATGACAGCCGCTAATTCCATATCATGGGTGGGATAGTTACACTCATAAGGTTTTAATTTCCGGGATGCATAAGCTACAACTTTCCCATCCTGCATTAAGACACATCCCGGACACTCTTTAGATGCATCGGTAAACACCGCAAAGGTCTTCCCTTCTTCAGGTAGCGTCAAAACTGGTGCAGCAGTCAGCCGCCCTTTTAGGTCTTGAAAACTATTCTCAGTTCTACTTCTCCACTCAAATCTTACGTTCTTCTGAGTAAGTCTGGTGAAGGGGCCAGCTAATTTAGAGAAGTCTTTCACAAACCTACGATTCCTGCTAATCCTAAAAAACTTCGTATCTCAGTTACACTCTCCGGACGCCTCCAACTGGAAATTGCTTCAATTTTGGAAGGGTCCACAGCTATGCCATCCTTGGAGATAATATGCCCTAGAAAAGTAACGTGCTCAATCCAAAATTCACATTTGCTAAACTTGGCATAAAGCTTGTGTTCTCGCAAAGTTTGCAACACCACCCTAAGGTGTTACTGGTGTTCCTCACTGGTTTTTGAAAACACAAGTATATCGTCAATGAAAATAACCACAAATCGATCCAGGAATGGTTGGAAAACACAATGCATCAAATCCATGAACACTGCAGGCGCGTTAGTCAATCCAAAGGGTAATACCATGAATTCGTAATGCCCGTACCTCGTGCTAAAAGCAGTTTTTGCAATGTCCTCCTCCCTGATGCGAAGCTGATAATATCCTTGTCGAAGATCAAACTTCGAAAATATCTTTGCACCTTGCAGTTGGTCAAATAAGAAATCAATTAAGGGCAGAGGGTACCTATTCTTTATTGTCACATTATTCAGTCCTAGATAATCAATGCATAACCGGAGTGTACCATCTTTCTTCTTTACAAAAAGTACAGGTGCCCCCCATGGTGAGGAGCTAGGTCGTATAAACCCTCTCAGCAGTAAATCCTGGAGTTGAAGCTTTAACTCTTTCAGCTCAGCAGGAGCCATACGGTAAGGGGCTCCAGAGATTGGCGCGGTTCCTGGAATAAGCTCAACACTAAACTCGATTTCTCTAGCGGGTGGTAAATGTAGATTATCTTGAATAATGTAAGAACAAGAGAAATATTGGGGAAGAACACAACCCCCTAACCCATCGGCATACATGAATTGGTAAGTATTCAAGTGAGTTACAAAGAGAGAAAGTATATACATAAATAAGAAAATATAAAATGACAATAATACCCTCATACTAATATATATGTTAACATCCCCCCTCAAACTCACGATGCTACTGCAAGAAGCATTGAGAGTTTGTCAGATAAGAAGCGGAAGCGAGCAACTGAATGAGCCTTCGTAAAGAAGTCAGCAAGCTGGAGAGATGATGGAACAAATGGCAATGAGATCGTACCAATCTGCAAATGATGGCGAGTGAAGTGGCAATCTATCTCAATGTGTTTGGTTCGCTCATGAAACACTGCATTACGGACAATGTAGATCGCACTCTGATTATCACAATGTAATGGAGTGGGACCTGGAAGTTTGATTCCGAAATCAGATAGCAACCAGCGCAACCAAACAATCTCAGCGGTGGTAGAAGCCATGGCACGGTACTCGGCTTCTGTAGAAGAGCGAGAAATGACATCCTGTTTCTTACTCTTCCAAGAAATGAGAGAGTCGCCGAGAAAGATGCAAAATCCAGTAGTGGACTTGCGATCCTCAGGATCCCCAGCCCAATCAGCATCGGAATAAGCACGCAAATCCAAGGGTGCCGAAGAAGAGAATAGGAGACAACGAAACTGGGTATCTCGAAGATACCTGAGAATACGAAGAACAGCAGCCTAGTGAACTGAAGTAGGAGTAGTGACAAACTGACTGACAACATGAACAGCATGCGCAATATCTGGGTGAGTAACTGTGAGATATACCAAGCTGCCAACGACTGTACGATATAGGGTGGCATCTGACAAAGGAATCCCATCTGTAGAAGAATAGCGAGCATGAGGCTCAAGAGGAGTGTCGACCGTCTTATTGTCTGTAAGACGGGCACGCTCAAAAAGATCGGCTATATACTTCGACTGAGATAACAGATAGCCCTTAGGAGAAGAGGCAACCTCAATACCCAAAAAATACCTGAGTACACCCAAATCTTTCATAGCAAAGCAATGAGTCAAGTCCTTCTTCAACAATTCAATCCCCTCACAGTTATCACCAGTAATAATCATGTCATCAACATACAAAGAGAGGAGAATCTGACCCTTACTTGTATGTTTGACAAACAAAGCAGAGTCATAAAGACTGGGACGAAAGCCAAGAGAATAAATCACAGTGGAGAACTTCTCAAACCAAGCTCTAGGAGCTTGTTTGAGACCATACAGAGATCTGCGAAGCCGACAGACATGCCCTGGCTCATGTGCTACACCGGGAGGAGGAGTCATATAGACCTCCTCATGAAGATCACCATACAAGAAGGCATTCTTAACATCCATCTGCCAAATCTTCCACTGGCGAACAGAGGCAACCGCAATCATAGTACGAACTGTAGTCATCTTGGCAACAGGAGCAAAGGTCTCATCATAGTCCATTCCATACTCCTGTGAATAACCCTTTGCAACAAGGCGGGTTTTGTATCGCTCAACCGAACCATCAGACTTGGTCTTAATCTTATAGACCCAACGAGAACCAATGGTGTGCTTTCCTGAAGGCAAAGGCACTAAATCCCAAGTGTGAGTCTGATATAAAGCCGCGAGTTCCTCAGCCATAACACGCTGCCAAAGAGGGTCACTAACAGCCTCTCTATATGATGTAGGCTCAGTCAAAGAGTGAATAGACACAAGGAAAGAGGCAAATACAGGAGAATAGGAGGAGTAAGCAAAGTCTGGCTTCTGAGAGGATTTAGAAGCTCGAGTGGACCGACGGAGAGGGGGAGGATCAATCACAATCTCAGGAGATGGTAGTGGAGGCTCTGGGGGTAAATCAGTCTCAGTGACAAGAGGCAAATCAACAGCATGAGGTGCAGTAAGGGGTGCATTTGTGTCTGAAACCAAATCTGCTGGTGGAACATCATCGCTAACAACATCAAAAGGATCCATGTGAATAAGATCCGACTGAGTCAACTGGTGTGAACTAGAGGGAATCGAGAAAAACGGGATATGCTCCAAAAACACAACATGTCGAGCAACATATAGCTTCTGCTTAACAGGATCAAAACACCGATACCCCTTCTGACCACTAGCATATCCCAAAAAGGCACACAAAGCTGACTTTGGAGACAACTTAGTACGTTCAACGTGAGGTAGGAGAACAAAACAAGCGCAGCCAAATACCCGCAAGGAAGAGTAGTCAGCTGCATGTCCATACAATGCCTCAAAAGGTGACAAGCCAGAATTATGTGAGGTCGGGATCCTATTGATGGCATGCACAGCTGTAAGAATGGCTTCCCCCCAAAATACTTTAGGAACCTCAGCCGACAGCAAGAAGGAACGAGCAGTCTCAACAATGTGGCGGTGTTTCCTTTCGGCAACACCATTCTGCTGAGGAGTATCAGTACAAGAGGTCTGTCGGATGGTTCCATCAGAAGCAAGCAACCGGCAAAAGGCATTAGAAGTGTACTCACACCCCAAATCACAACGGAAGCACTTAATGACTGCAGAGTGCTGTGTGCTGATAAGAGCCCTGAACTCACTATAAACCTCAAGAAAATCAGATCTATGCTTCATAAGATAAACCCATGTATAACGAGTAAAATCATCAATGAATGAAACATAATATCGCGAACCCCCTTTACTAGGCACAGGAGAGGGGCCCCACACATCAGAATGCACAAGATCAAATAGAGCAACAGATGAAGGTATACTTCTCTGAAAAGGTAAGGCAGAAAATTTTGCTAATTTACAACCAATGCAATCAGAGATGTCATGGGAGTGCAACTGACCCAAAGCTCCAGTAGAGGCCAAATACTTCAAACGAGATGCAGAAACATGACCCAGACGAGAATGCCACAAGTAAAAATCAGAGGAAGATCGAGTCAAACGAAAGGAAGATAAATCCGCAGTAGAAGCAGCAACATCTGAAACTTTCAGCTCGTCCAAGACATAAAGTTTCCCTTGCCTACGACCAGTCCCAACCACCTGCTTAGACTGTACATCCATAACCACACAAGATGAAGAAGAGAACCAAACACCCATGCCAGAATCACACAATTGACCAACCGAACATAGGTTAAGTGTGAGACTAGGAATATGATAAACATCACTCAATGAGACATTAGAGGTGGCAATAGAACAAATACCATGTAATGGCATGGGAGTGCCATCAGCGGTCAATACTGAACCAGGTGCAGATGATAGAGTAGTAAAAGAGGGCAAATGAGGGGACATATGGTTAGAGGCGCCAGAATCCAAAATCCATACAGGAGAATAAACAGGTGAGGTGGACGATGATGACAAACCAGTAGAGGAGGACATGACACATGGCTGCTGAAATGCAAGAAACTTTTGAAACTGTTCAAACATATACGGAGTCAATTCAATACTAAAAGATTGAGAACGATGATCACCACCACTTTCCATTATGATAGTTCAAGAGTCTTAGCACTTCAAACCAAATCCACACCAAAAAACTAAACTCCCACAAATCAACACAACTCCAAATCAACACCAATTTCCAAACACAAACAAACCAATAGCAAATATTAGCACTCAAGTCGAGATATTCCAAACTCCAATCAACAACTAATTCCAACAAGGCTCCAAGCACAAACAAACCAAGCTCCAAAGTATCAAGAACCAATAATAATCTTGTCAATCAAACACCAAGCGTTCATCAATTCACAACTTGAAAGATCGAAAACAAATCAAAACCACGATTTCGAAAAAATCCCAAATCAATGCCAAATCCAAGAAACACCAAATTGAGTGTTACAAACAAGTTCCCACACAATAGTATCATCCACTAATCAAGGTAAGAATAGAACAAACTCACAAAACTTGAAAACACCAAATCTGAAATATTTTCAAAAAAAACTCACAGTTTCGGTCCGAAAGTAACTGTAGTAGTTCTAGAGCTCCAATACTCGATCCGAACGGTAAAACTGTATATTCACGTCTCTCTAACAACCTCCAAAAATTTCGGAATTTTCCAACGGTCGGATGAAAAGATAACTCAATTCTACGACGGCTGCGCAGACAAATCCGAAGCAGAAAATCTTTGACGAAAATTCAAACAATCACCTCAACCTTATCTTATTCAAGCCACAAACTTTCAACCCACGAATCCAAGAATCATAACTCTGATACCATGTAGATTATCTTGAATAATGGAAGAACAAGAGAAATATTGGGGAAGAACACAACCCCCTAACCCATCGGCATACATGAATTGGTAAGTATTCAAGTGAGTTACAAAGAGAGAAAGTATATACATAAATAAGAAAATACAAAATGAAAATAATACCCTCATACTAGTATATATGTTAACAGTAAAGACACTAATTCTTCTGGAAACACGTCCTTAATTCCTTAACAATTGGGATATGTTCCATATTATTTTTATTCACAGGTTTGTTGATCAGATAAGCAAGGTAAGTATTAGCTCCTTTTTGGATAAATCGTGTAGCTTTAACTGCTGAAATGAGAACCAGAGGGGATAAACTTTTCTGTACATTGACTTCAACTGCATCCTCCCAGTCCACCTAGTTTCACCACCTTGGTTCGACAATCTAATTGCGCATTATATTTTGACAACCAATCCATTCCAAAAATTACCTCATAAGTTTGTAGAGGTAGAGCTATCAGGTCTGCTGGAAAGTTTTTCCCCTTTATCTCTACCCTACACTCTCGATATATTTTATCAGTAGCTAGTTTCTGAATTGAGGTAGGGGTACTAACCTCTATTGTATAGGGTAGAATATCATGTTCAAGTTTATTGTTTTTCACAAAACTAGGGGTAATAAATGAATGTGTAGAACCAGGATCTATTAAAGTACGAGCAAGACGATCAGTTATTGGAATCGTACCTTCTACCACATCAGAAGTATGCTCCATGGCATAGACCCGTGCTGGTATCTTAGGCTTCGTGGTTTCTCCCTCGCTACTTTGAGAAGTTGATCGGCCAGCAGATTGAGATGGTCTTGTCTCCGGTTTGATGTTTGGGCAATTACGAACCATGTGTTGATCACTTCCACAATACACACATTTGCCCAACTTCCTCCAGCAGGTGCTGTCTGTATGTCCCGGTCTGGAACAGTAGCTACAAACACCTCGTTTCTCTGGATATATATTTGGGGGGTACATTTCAGCAGGATTTCTAGTAGCATTCCCAGCCACTACAGGCCTAAAGCGGGGCTGAAATCCGGTATTTCTTTGATGTACCTCTATTCCTCCTCGAGGTCTAAGCCAACTACTTGGTTCTGTCATTCGACTCTGCAATTGCCTTCGCTCGATCTTAACACGTTCTAAACGCTGAGCATTTTCTACCGTGATGGCATAAGATGGTTGTTCAGCTGAAGCTAGTCCTTCCTTCAGTTCGATCGTTAGGCCCTGAATAAAGCGCGCCTTTCTTTCTCCATCAGTGCTCACCAATCCAGGAACATATTTAGCTAGTTTGTCAAATCTAGAGACGTATTCAGAGACGGATCGATCTCCTTGTTGAAGTCTCACAAATTCTTCAACACGACCTCTCGAATCACTGCAGTGTAATACTTGTTGTTGAACTCTTTCTCGAAGTTTTCCCAAGTCTTTGGGGTACGTTGTTGCTCCCATTTCGTCTCGATAAGTTCCCACCAAGCAGCTGCAGCTCCAGTGAGTTGAAATTTTGCAAAGGCAACTTTTCGTTCGTCAGAATAACGAAGACCTGTAAAGATGTTAACAATTTCTTCGAACCAAGCTTCAGCTCTTTCTGGATTAAGCTCTCCGACAAACTTTGGAGGGTGAAATTTTTTGAATCGTTCCAAAGCTATATCATCTTCATCAGGTCGTCGACTCACTCCTATATTATTTTGGTTATGAAGGACTTGGGTGATACGGTCTAGAGCGGTGGCAACCTGAATTTTATAGTCAGGTGTGTCCTGCTCCTGCTGGGGTTCAGTGACAGGTACATTCGATCCTTGGTTTTCCATCTATATAAAAGACATTGGATCAACTCTTTAAACTTGGTATATATCTGCCTCATACTGGTAATGTAATGTACTGTAACTTTTAAGAAAAGTAAACAAATAAAAGAGAAGTAAAACAAAATCAGACTCAACACATGACAGAACCATCCACATACAATCCAGTGGATCTACTATCACACGCATATATATACATATACTAGGTACCCTTCAGAATATTATTTCAATTACTGCTGAGTTCAGATTTATGACTCTCCATGCTGAACTTGTCAAGGTGTATAATCAATTAACTACCTTGCTAATTAACTTGACGGAACTACAAAAAGATAGTGGATAATATTATTAGGAATCACACAGTTTCTCATTTTATTCTCAAAAATCATGAATGGCAATAAGGATATAATAGCAGAACTAATATGGAGGAGAGTTATATATATATATATATATATAGAATTGAGATCATGTGAGAAACACCCTTCTATGTGAGAACCATGAGTTATGTGAGAACTCTTAATCTGAACCGTTAAAATACCGATCTAATGGTCAATACAATTCTCATTCAATTAAATAATTCGCGGGTCATCTTCCGGGTTATAAGGGCCAAATCGGGTCATAAAACTAATTCGCGGGTCTTCCCAGCTTTTCCGATCCGCCCACTTCCTTCCAAGTTTTGACATATTTATTATATAGTCTCTGCATTTATGAAGTATTAAAAACCTGACTTAATAAAATATTAGTACATGATCCCATAAAAGACCCGTATAGTCCCTGCATTTACGGTTTTTTTTATTTTAGCATGGGTACAATAAACAAAACTCGTACATTAATTAAAATTTAAAGTTCTTGATTTATTTCACTATTTATTCTGAAAAAACTAATAAATTAAACATAATTATGTGTTAATTACAATAGTTATAAATTTAATCAATTATAATGACATAAAAAAGTTTAAAAATAACCAATGTGTTAAATGAAATAAATATATAATTTTAAGCTATACTAATAGCCAAAATACTACTCATTGTACAACTCGCAACACTTACATATTATGGACAAATATCATAGTACCAATAGTACAAACTCGTAATAATTTTAAATTGTAAGCGAAATACTAATGCATGAAGTACTCACATGACAAAATCGTAGTACTTTCATGTAATAGACTCAACATCGATGGATGCAGTACCATAGGCACAAGCTTGCACTACTCTGAAGTTGTAGGCGCAGTACCGAGGAATGCAGTACTCACAGCACAACCTCACAGTACTCTCAAATTGTAGACGCAGTACCGAGGAATGCAGTACCCACATCACAAACTCGCAGTACTCTCAAGTTGTAGGCGTAGTACCGAGGAATGCAGTATCTATAGCACAAGCGCGCAGTACCCTCAAGTTGTAGGCGCAGTACCGAGGAATGCAGTACCCACGTCACAAGCTCGCAGTACTCTCAAGTTGTAGGCGCAGTACCGAGAAATGCAGTACACAAACAGTATTCTCAAGCATTACGCGTAGTACTTTCAAGTATTACGCGTAATACTTTCAAGTATTACACGTACTACTTTCAAGTTTAATTAGTAGTACCATTAATTTAAACATTTAAAATTTGATTAAAAACAAATTATTTGAAATTCAATGTGAAGTACTTTCAAGAATTACATGTAGTACTTTCAAGTTTAATTAGTAGTACCATTAATTTAAATATTCAAAATTTGATTAAAATAAATTATTTGAAATTTTATGTGAAATACTTTCAATCATTACACGTAGTATTTTTAAGTTTAATTAGTAGTACCATTAATTTAAACATTCAAAATGTGATTAAAAAGGGAATTTTTATTTGTGGGGGTCACATTTAAAGACATTAGAAGTTCAAGGACTGAAATGCAAACATCTTAAAAATCTGAAATTTCTGGATCTTGTTTCTTCTCCATCGCCCCGCTTCCACGCCGACTGAATTTCAGTCCCCCATCTTCGCCGACCCAATCTCATTCTCCGACGAGCCCACTCTTCCGCTGGTGCGGCCGATCTCATTCTCCAGCATGCCCACTGTCGCCGGATATGTCTCAACGCGTTGAGTACCTCACTCTCGACGGCGGAGCTCTTAAATCATTGGCGATTCCCGCCGACGGGTGGTCCAACGGGCGGTTAACTCTTGATCGAGTTTAGGCATATCGAGGCAAAGATCAAGAAGAAGACCAGATTCCGGTGACTCAGACTTTTACGAATCGGATTCCGGTGGAAAGGTGTTCTGGACAGAAAGAGGCTGAAATTGGAGGGATTTTCCAGTGAAAGGAGTTGAAGTTTGAATGGCTTAATTCGGGTTGAGGGGTCCTAGCTTATAACCCGGATTAGGGATGATGGGGCGGGTCTGGATCTAATTTAACTATATCCGGCCCCGATCCGTAAAAAATATCGGATCCAAATCCGACCCATGTCCGCAGGGTCTAAAATTCCAAAATTCGTATCCATATCCACAGGGTCTTACGGGTCTAAGGGTCTTAAATGGGTCATAAATAGGTCTACTAAGAAATCGACAAATTCTTTAAATAGATGTTTGAGATTTTCATAGTGAATACAAATATGCCCAAATTTATCTAACTTACTATATTAATCCCCTTAGCAAGTGCTAGTGAAATCAATATCAGCCGTTGGATTTAATCTAACGGCTGTGATTTTTTACAGAATATCCCACCCCACAAATTATAATTTCCTATTTTATTTTCACATTTTCTATTTTTAGCCGTTTTCCTTTTTAGTTATTTTTTCAACCAACTCTCAGGCAATCCCACGATCACGAGCAAACTCTCCACTAGCATTCAAAGTTGCAAACCGCTTCCACCTCGGCAGTTCTCTTACTAGGAAATTACAATTTGTGGGGCGGGATATTTTGTCCCACGGTTCTCAGCAACTGCTCAACCGCAATCTTCTTCCCACTATCCATGAAAACTTCCCCATATCATTCGATATTGTTTGTTCCTCATCTTATCGCTCTCTCCTCAGGTGACCCATTGGATTTCGTTTTTTTTAGTTTTTTATGAAGGTTAAAATGAAATTTTGATATGGGGTTTCTCACCTGTATAGATTACAAATTGTTTGTAGCAGGTTGAGTTAATGGTTTCAACGATACTTAAATCAACCATTCTGAATACTGCTGCTTAATCAGTATGTTGGATTTTAATACGTCGGCCGAGATTCCCACTCTCATTTCCAGCAGGAGAATGATATGTATATTAATTTCATATTTGGTGGTTGGGTTACTCTGATCTGGCTTGCTCTGTGTTATTGCTCTGGCTGGTGCTGTTTTGGTAAAACATCCTTAACTTGGTGCTTCGCAGTTTTCTTCATTTCATATAAGTCTTGTCTTTTGTGTTTGTTTGATTTTATAGAAGAAAGTCAGATTCTACATTTATGATCACATTGATCAGTTTAGTCTGAAGGTAGGTTTATCGTTTGAGTGATGACTATGGTCTATCTTTTTTCCTAACTAATATATTTGGGTTGATTTATAATCATGCAGTTCAACAGTACTGTTTTTTTTGTCATGGTTGGAATTTTGATACTTTTAAATCACATCTTGATACTGACATTGATTTACCCTTTTTTTGTTTCCAGGTTTATGGATTAGTCAAGTATATTTCAAAAAGCCGCTATTCGAGCATAATTTGGATGAGGTTTTTTAAACTTATAAATGGCATTGATGTTCACATCATAGTTTTATTAGAGCTGATGAGTTAGGGAACATGTCAATATAATCGATGCGTTTATGTCATTGTCAATTCCGCGAGAAATTTGGTTCTTGTGCACAATTGTAGTTTACCACGGTCAACAAGTTCAAATGAACGGTGTTAGATGCATTACTTGTTGGTTACAGTTGTGAACTCCATGTTTTCATGGTTTCGCTGCTATGCTTTTATCTGTGGCACTCTATGAACTGAACTGCAAGGCTTTTCTTGTTGCTGCTCAATATACACAGTTGTTGTCTTTATGTGTGCTTTGCTTATAAAATAAATGATATTATATGCACATTTGTTTCAGTTGCTTGCTTTAGATTTAATTTGTCATTAGTTTCAACATTGTGGTTTTGGTGGACTGGCCATTACAAGTAATCTTGCCCAGACTTTTGGATTAACTGTTTGGATTTCTTGTGGGATTACTAACTTTAATTGTGCTGAGAATTGGTGTCAATTACTTGCCGGGGTTTGATTTATTTGGTGAAGTTAGTTTGCTGTTTTCTGAAGTGATGTAAAGAGAAAAAAAGTGGGCGAAGTCAGTCTGCTTATAATCAGTTGAAATGCGTTTAGTATACGGTTTATGTAGACTATAATTTAAAGCTGGTGTGGCTTATGATGCTTGCAAAATTGGTGAGAAACCTTTATGTTATATTATGTTCTTTTTTATCTTTGAACTTTTGTAACAAATTTGATTCTTGATCGAGTTTGTGATTTTTAATCGAATTGAAGGTTCATGCAAAGTTATTGTGATGATTTGGAATGTGCTCAGCTGGATGTTTTACCCGATTATTATCGTTGTATGTCTTCTAAATTGCGACTTTTGAATATCATCACATTGACAGGTTCGATTTGTTAAACACATACCTGCTCTATTCTATTCATTCGTCATCATTTTTGTTTGTAGTAAGGTGAAGTTTTACTCAACTGGTTAGAGGACCGCCACTTCTTTAATCGCAAGGTTAGGTATATATATATATATATATATATATATATATATATATATATCTTCTAGATTGGTCGAACAAACCTAAGGCATCAACAATAGGCATTTTGCAGCGGCGACTGGTGTTGCTATCGAGGTAACAATTTCTTACTCATCAGGTGATATTTAATGACAGTTTCTGTCTTTAAAATAATTAGCATGAATCAGTGTAGTATGTGATCACCAGTTTCTGAGAATTTGTCTGCTCTAGAGGTTTCTGTTGGAGGAAATTAATGTTGCTGATTTGGATGATATTAAATGTCTGAAATTGGGGTTTTTTGATGGAGGAAGTATGTAACGTGAGCTTGATGTTGGGTGGGCATATATGATGTTAGATTTTGGGGATTCTTCTAGGAATGTTGCTACACAAAGTTTTGTTATTTTAGTGTGGAAAAACTGTAGTCATGTCAAGTGTTTATTTAAGTTCTTCTTCCTTTGTTCTGGTGTGAGTTGGGAATGAAAATTGAAATTTATACTGCTGTTTATATTTTGTATCAATGATAAGGACAATCTAAGATTCAGATTATAATATCATCGTGGAAAACAATCGCTCCATACTATAGTAAGGTTGTTAGGCTTGTTGCTTAGAGTTTGAATCACTTGAAGATGGATGCTTGGGGGACTGTAGTTGTGATGCTTCTTTCTGTGTTTGCTTGTTGCGAGACATCCAGTTCTGCATTTTGTGCCTTTTAACACTGTATTTTATATATTTACGTCAATAATATTGCTCTTAAGACACTGTATAATCTCCTATAGTGTCTCATCCCTGTATCCAACATTACTTAACTTTTGTCAAATTGGCACTTCAGGTTTAACATAGAAGTTTACATTTCACATGGTGTGAACCAGAACACTTTAGTTCCTTCTGACGTGCTTTTGAATGTGATTTTACCCGAAGGTGTTGCTTGGGCTGATTCATGCATAGCCAGCAAGGATATCGCAGTATCCGGAAATGCTTTGGATCTCTGGAGTAATTTTTCTGATGCCTTGAATGAAACTATGATTTCCTCTGACCCTCCATCATTGATGTGGGAGGATATTTCCTCTGAGAAACGAGTGTTCTTAACTTCAGCGAGTGGGATTTTCACTTCAGCCCCCAGATAATATTTCCTCCCTTGGAATGAACGATTGTGGCTCATTATGCTGCTTTAAATTGGTATTCTAATTGGTGTTTCTGTTACTCTGGTTTCTCTAATTCTGATTTTGAATCCTTTTTTTACCAAAGTACTTTATTTTAACAGTTATTAGATTGCTTCGTTAATTAAATTCTGATTTTGAGTTTACCTTTAGGTTTTTTGCAAGGTTCAATTTGTATATGAACAAAATTATAGTTTTATGGAATGATCTCTTAAAGCAAGTTATCATATTTGGCATTTCTGGGAACATGCACGAGTACATAAGCCCTTCAACAAAGCTCTTTTTTTTCTGGGTATATTTTCTTGTATATTTGAGCATTAATTAGGGATTTTTATACTGTTCTTGAAGCTTGATTAATATGCTGGATGCTTACCAGAGATCTACTGGGAAGAAGCTGTGGGATGCTAAGCATGAGGTACAACTATTTGTTGTTTGGGTATATCTGTTGGTTTGATGGGGTATATTTTTTCTTCTAAAAATATGCAAACTTACTTGAAACATGGATTCTAGGATCAAATCTACAAATAGCTACTACGGTTGCATGCCTTTTATTTTAATGTTTTGACAAAAAAAAGTGAGATTTGATGATTTTGATGTCAATATTTGTTATCACAGAATAGAAAGCTATTGACTTATTGTGTAAATGTTGCATCGAATTAACAAATCTGTCAAAAACATGTTTATATTCTCTCTAACCTGTCCTTCCCCTTTTCTTGTAATGTTATCATTTTTGTGATGCTTCCCTATTCTTTGCAGATCTAATCCATTCGTTCATGCTAATTATCCAACGTACGTGTGCTGATTTTGTCCTTCAGTTAATATTCTGATCTGATAATTTGATAATCGAATAGTTCTGTTATATGTGTGTGTGTAATATTCAGAATGTCTGCTGTAATAATGCATGTATGAATTGTTGGATGAATTTCAGACTCAGTTATTATGTATAATAATGTTTGCAATATGGAGCATCAGACATCATCATGGTTAAAATCCCATACTCTTTTGATTTTCATTGGTGTGTTTACTTCCTCATAAAACATTTCTATGATGAAATTGGTGTTTATTTAGAATATAATTGTCTTCTTTAAGACATGAAGTTTTTCTTAGTAGTTGTAATACTTTATTAATGTGTTCTTGAAGGCCTTATTGTCATATTTCTGGTATTTCCATAACTCTTATAAATTTTACAGGTAACAGAATCATTAGTCATGATGTGTTCTTCTTCCACACTATGTAGTCTTCCTTAAAAGGTGACACGTCGGACTGAGTTCATCAGTTATTGGATTCTGCTCATTCGTTGTTTTTAGTGCTGCTGGTGTACGATATCACAAGCTGGCTAAAAAGGTGTTAATTTAGACCTATATTTTAATGACAGGTTGTTTTTGTCATATTTGTGGTAATGACAATGCCCGGATTAGGAAGAAATATTTCATATGTGAATACTATGATGCATAGATTAGCTAAAAATCCGATGGGTGACAGTCTCAAAATTGCGGATGACATTATAACTTTATATTATCTGATTATCAGATATTTTTTTGGTCATTCAGATGTTGTTTCTGTGCTTGTGCATACGTTGAATTTCCACATTTTGTGAATGTTTTATTTTTGAATTTACTAACTTTACTTTAACTTTTGAATATCCATAAATTTATTTATTTTTCATATTCTTAATAGTTGTGCTTATGATTATTTACTGTATTTTATCCATCTTAGCATGAGCTCAACATCATACAGTGTAATATTATTACGTTGTCAACATTCAAATTATTAGTTTTTTCTTCAACAATAAAATATATAAAAGTAAAATTGACGTGCATTGCACGGCGGACATTAAAACTAGTTTATTTTTATTACCATAAGCACAAATGTTAGCATATATATATGAATTATCAATCACAATAAACATCAAAATACATCAATTTATTAAGATCAAAATCGTAATTTAGTACAAGAATGTAATTGGTGCAACAAAAAATGATATCTTCTATGTTCTAAGAAGTTAACTGGCCAGAACGCAGAAAAGTAGAGCGCACGGAAGTATGGAACTAGAGTTTGTGCGCTAAGGTGTTTCAGAATAGAGTTTGAGAATATATAAAAGGTTTTTGCCTATTTCTATATTGTATCGGTATCGGGAATTTGGAATAATAATAATTATTATTAGAGAGAAGAAGATGAATAGTATTAGATATTACATATATATTTATCACATAGTAATAATATGTTATTAAATATACATTATAATAGGTTAATGTGTCTGGATATGGATATGGATCCAGGTCTGGATCTTAATACCTTATATCCGTATCCATACCCGTTTATTGAAATCTAGATCCAGACCCGATCCATATCCGATGAGTCTAAAATTTTTGGATCTAAACCCGACCCACAGGGTCTAAATCCGCAGGATCTGGAGTGGGTCCGAGACCCATGATCATCCCTAACCCGGATCCGCGAGTTTTCCCTTAATTTGATAGGAACCATCACATGGTAATTGAACGGTGTGGATTGAGAGTTCTCACATAAGAATAGGTTCTCACATAAATAAGGGTTCTCACCTGATCCCTCCCCTATATAGATACTAGGTGAATGGAGTTTGCACTTTGTGCAACCCGTACCCGGATATTAGACCACCTAGCCTCGTTCTTTTAGAAATTTTTTGTAAATTAATTCACATAAATGTAAATTTATTTTTTCATTTGAGTTCAGTTTAGATAAGTATAGCTCTGGAATCATCTGCCATCTCAATCAGTTACTTAAGTTGTACATTGTTGAAATAATGAATTCTATTATTTCACTAACCACTCACTTCTCATAATAGGTCTTGTGATTCCTTTGTTCATCGCAGCAAAGCTTACAGACTGCCACTTATTTACAAAACTTTTCAAGAAACCTTTGATCTGGTCGGTTCTTCACCGAAACAACAACATCAGCAATCTTCAAATCCCCGATGACGACACATTCAATGCATTCCATAATTTCTTCACTCCAGCAAGACATGGACTTGGAAGAACGTAACACAATTTACTGACCTCTACCTTCTTGGCAGTTGGGAAACTGAACACTGCAGTGGTTATCATTTTTCACTATATTTAATGTAGTGAAATGATACACTATATGATTTGCAGTGCATGCAAAGTAAAATTTCATAGCTCAAACAATAAACCTGCTGATATATGAGTTTATTTGGATTCTAAATTATATTAAAATCCAAATATTTCAAAGAGGAATATTGTAAGTAATCTCAGCAACCAACCTAAAATTCAAGAACTTTATTCATTGATTTATTATTTCATCTTTAAATAAGTCCATTCCTTTCACTGCAAAACATGATTTAGTGATGGTCCATTTTATCGTTGAAAAGGAGCAACTGTAGGATCATAAAAAGTTCTGACAGTTCAAGCAAGAGATCAGCAAATTGCTATCCCTCAAACGCATTTGTGTAATGAAATATTGTTTTGGAACAAAATACAAAATGCAAAAAAAAAAAAAAAAACAGAAGTTTATGATCACAACTCACAAGTAATATTAAATAAGCTTACCAATCTGCAGATATTGTCTTCAGTTTCTTCTTTGTTTTCTAAGCCCAAGTAACCGGAGGTGGTCGATTCCCATGTCTTGATGTTGTTTTGGAAATCGCTTTTTTAAGTCTGAGACTCCATAAGAACATCCAGTGTCCAAGAAATCTTCACACCCTATCTTTTTTTCAATCAAATATTAAACTGAAATATGTATATAAAAAAAGTTCCCTCATACTGAACAGATATTAAACTTTTGCCCATTCGAGTTCATCATAGAATTTACTTATGTGGTAGAAAATATATCCACGCCCTGACTATAGAGACCCTAAAAAGTACATATTACAGTTGCTGAAAAGCTGCTTACGTCTCATTTAACTATTTAACAACCATGCCATTGCAATTTTGTAAGTGCGGAGTATTTTTTTCAAGGAATTAGCACCAATCCTCTAATGTCACCCTGGTCCTACTGGACGAAAATTTAACTCAAATCCATATTTTAAAGATTGCAATTATGTTAATTTTAACCATTTTTTTATTAAGTGTAACAGTTTTTAGGTTTGACTAAATTCATCTACCAACCTAGTGATTAAAAGATCAAGCTACCAAACACATCAGTATTTTGTACTCGAAATGAATTAAAGAGCCAGAATGTACCACGAAAAGAGCAAACATATGCACACAAACACAACTATCACTAAAGGCATTCGATAAGTTCACATAAAAAGATAAAAAAATGTGAACTAACACAGAATGCTCAGTAAAGGAACTAATGAAATGCCCATATTGCAGAGGTATTTGGTGCCTCTGAGAAAAATGAGAGTTATTACCATTGCCTTAAAGAATAAAAAATATCAGACTTGCTGTCTGGCTCAATGCCTGCGAGTCCAAATGATACTTTTAATCAATAACAATACAGAATACCTATAAAGTAGCTTGTCTTTGTTTTCATTTTTAATTTTTGAGAAAAAGGATGCAACCAGAGAATTGAAATAAAACAAAGCAATAGCTGAGGCAGAAGGGAAAGAATTTTACAATAAGAAGGAAGTTTTTTTGACAGAAACAGGTGTAAAACATTGAATTTTGGCAGAGAAAGTAAAATCAAACCAGTTTTCACCCAAACAATACACACTCTATGAAACTTTTCTTCCAGTTTTAGAGTAAGTGTAGATCAGTTATCAATTATCATGCCTCAGTAAATCAAACTAATTTACTCATTTCTTTTTTAGAGCAGAATGCATAGTATAGAGCTCTACCTACCTTAGCTTTATATTGGTCTTTTAAGCTAATACATTTTAACCTTAGGAAGCATTTAGCAGCTTTATGTGTGCCAGAAAAACACAAGGAATAATACATCAACACTATAAACAATGATCAAAAGCAACATGTGCAAATATCAGTAGTAATATTATAAGACATAGTTTGAATTCACCAAGCTTTAATTTAATGACATAACACTGTAAACCACACTTGAAGAAGTAAAATATGATTTCAGTAAGTATTACTGATAGCAACTACCTGATGTTATTTTCTTCTTCTTCTTCTTCATAATCCTCATCAGTCCAAGCCCGATACATGCAAGAGATCATTTGATTCATTTCCCATTTATTGTTGATGTTCCACCACTCGCCTTACAGTGTCTAAGACTCTTGGACATTGAAATACATCAATGGTGTTACGAGTACAAATGTCTCCAAAGCTGGAAGGAATCACCGTGAGGTGCCGACAACTACTCAAAAAAGTTTCTCAAGACAAGGAAAGGGATCACCACTCTCAGAGTCGTCTATTTGTTCAACATCCATCGATTCCAATTCCAGATATATGAGTTTTGAGAACTCTCCATCTCCCAAATGTCAGGCAGTCCGTGCACATGATTCAGAACGCACAAAGATGCTCCTTTTATATATACATACACTAACCAAACAACCAAAAATAGAGGATTTTTTTAATCTATATCTAAAACCTATTGCTCAGAAATCAAGCTGGAATCATCCAATATCTAAGGTTATTATTCAACTACATAAGCTTATTGCTAAAAATTATATTCAAATCCATTAAATACCCTGGAGCTATTCGATCAAGGAAAACATAAGAAATAATGGTAACCCAAGACGCAAAGCTTCCAAGAGATATCAAATGCAAGTCCACAACCAAAACAAAACCCTAACTTCTTCATATAACAACATAATCAACATTCACATTACAAACACAGAATTGATAAAACCCGCAAGCAATTCTTGAGCATAGAACCCCTAAATAATCAACACCATCAGCAGTATGATAATTGCACAAATCAATTCCCAAAACCCAGTTGGAATTCCTGAAAGTATACCTAGATAATGAACGGGGATTCTTCCGTTGTAGAAAGTTCTTGTGGGCTGGTGCCGTGCGTATCAAATTCCCGGTCGTAAGGCAGCCAATCCGGGCGCAAACGTACCGAGGAAGTTGTTCATCCCGCAGTCAATGAGGAATCGCCGATGACGAACGGCGCGGGAAGGTGGGTGGCCGAGTGATCTTTAGAATGACACCTGTATTCTTGTTTTAGCAAGAGACGACACGTTACAGTCATAGTCATGAAAGTCGGCGCAGAAGAGGAACATGGGCTAGCGACCGTGCACCGTTTCTGTATACGAGGGCCCGGTTTTCCTGGGTATAAGCAGGGTGGAGATAGAAGTTGAAGATTGTGAAACGGGTATCCGTACCTAAACTGGCCGAGTTTCGTCATTCCCCCTTATAATATAAGGTAGGTAGATATATATAAACACCTTATTATTTAACCAACAGTTTAAAGATTATTAAAGAATTAACTTGATTGTGGTATTTTATCATGCATGCAATTACCTAGACCATGCAAATTTAGGTTTAGTTCATGAATATTTTTTTTAGAGTATATCCATTTATGAACACAATTTGTCACAGTCAGCCTTCCCTCACTTGCTTACAAATATCATCACCTAATTTCTGAAGCCGAGATGTAACCCTAGTTTTTTTTTTCCATTCCAGTAGACTCTTAAGCATATTTGAATTTAGAACAAAAATTAGGGTACTATCATATATATATTTAAAAATTGCTACTTATGATATATATTTAACACCTTATATCAGCAAAATCTATTTAACAAGCATAATAGTAGCCACCAAGCCACTCACTCACAAGTAGCAATAACCGGCTAATTTATTTATTCACAGAAGAGGTAGTACAGTTGGTGGTACATAGACCCTATCTCTGCTCTGCCCCCTCTTAAAGCTACCTATAAGAGCAAAAGTATTGCAGATTACACATCAAAAGAGTCCTTTTTCCTTTCTTCTTCCCTGGTAGCTACACTAGCCTATATTGCATTAGCAAATAAATATTTGATAGGACTAAGGTGATCCTAATATGTTTCCCTACCCTGGTACGAAGGACCGGGGAGGTCAGTGAGCAGCAGTGGACCAACACTAGTCTCTTGGACAGGGTTAGGAGTTGGAGTACGCGCTCCTTGAAGATCAGTAATTTCTTGCAGCAATATATCACGAAGGCGCTCTAACTCCTCAAGCATCCTTCCCAGTCGAGACAGATCATACTGCTGCGCCTCATGGTTATGTGCTCTTTGGACTGCCAGCTGCCTCTCCAGGCTTCCATTGTCACTAAAAACCTTACAGTACTGAATGGTCAGATTTTTGTTCACCTCTCGCTCAACATTCAGTTGTTCTTCAAGGTTGTTGCTCCTGCGGATCAGATCTATTCTAGTGTTAATCAGCTGATCTCGCTCGTGAGCTATGGCAAGTACCACACGATTGGGGTACGAGTTTTTAAACCAGCAACCACAATTAAAACCAGGTCGACGATGAACTGGACGCCAAACTCGAACCTCACTACTTCCAGTCTCCATATAGGACACTGGACGAGGCTGGGGGTTAAAATTCCAAGTTGCATCACCATCCATTCTGTGCCCCTACACAGGAAAAGAGGATCATCCAACATTCATAGAGTATCTATGTACTACAGGTATGCTTCATAAATTTCATTATACCACAGTTTATTGACACTCTATCCCTTCACAATTTCTATGTAAGTTCTAAACCCTGGAATTACCACCTAAGGAACATGGCTCTGGTACCACTCTGTGACGCCCCAATTAGACTCCCTATCCATTACGGAAAGTCTAATTGGCCATCTGCCTGGTTCACACCAGGGCTCGAAATAAGAACAGAGTTGAGCAAGGAATTAGGAGTGCTAGTTTATTATTACAAAGGTAAGGATCCAGGAACTAAAGTAGCAACTAAGAAAACTCAGAAAGGTTCAAATGGCATACTCGCCATTTATTCAGCTATATTTACATATGCTAGCTCCTTAAGTTAAGCTAACCACTTATGACCTTGATTCCAACTTCAATCAGCCTAACCACGCCAGCCCATTACTGCCATGCAACATTTAAACACACGAAATGAGCTTTCGCTCAGTGGTATCCTCAAACAACCATATAATATAGCTACAACTTCAATTCATAATATAATTCCAACCAACTCATAGCATCCTATCTAACACATAAAGAAGAAAATATATAACATTCTTCTACAGTTCAGCACACACAATTGCAAGATTTAAACTACAGGACTAGAATTTCAAGAATGCCATATTACAGTATTCAATCATTCCATTACCCCATTTTATATTTTCATTTTTTTCCATGGCAGCAATAGCACAGAAAGTTAGTTCCCCAACAACACGAAAAGTTAGTTCACGTTTACATTACTCACTACAATTTACATCTCTACCAACTAGACCGTATGACCAGACCATATGACTATGTATACCATTTATAATACACATCACACATGACTTAATATTTCAAGATACCATTCAGAATTATCGAATGCTAATACCAAATAACACACTCCACATTATTAATAAACATGTACAAGTTCACCAAATAATATCATTGCTTTCTCTGGTCAGGTTATTTTCATCATATATATATATACATATATATACATACATATATATATATACATACATATAAGGTTTGCATAATTCAGGATTCATAACTCAATTTTCTCTCTCTACATTTTTTTCTCCCCCTTCTCTCTAGAATTTAGAACCCACACGCCCCCAAATTATGCTCTTTATCCGGCCCCTCAACACCAACGTCTCTCTAGAATTTTGCTCTTTCTCCTTACTGATAACGGCTATAAACGGCTCTCCCATGGCGGCGACACCGCCAAACCACGGCGGCGAACCCGCCGGAAAAACCTTTCTTCAAGCACTGTCCACCAAAACTCCACCTCTATTCACTGAACTACCATCTAATCCAGAAATCAAACCGGCTATCACCCCACTCAACGGAAGGCCGGCCAGCCTCTACGATCCTGAATCGGTCAACATACTTGCAGCACACTATGAGCAGGCCTTGGTCGGAAAGTTCAGCCGGGGAAAGCCACCAATGGAGCTCATCCACGCAGCATTCAAGAAGATAGACTTCAAATCCCAATATTAAGTCGGACTGCTAGATTACCGACATATTCTCATCAGATTCAAGGATCCGGAAGACTACCAGAGGTTTTGGTTGCAGCCTTACTGGACCATCGCCGGAGCTACGATGAAGATTCTCAAGTGGACCCAAGATTTCAATCCAGAGCTGGAATCATCCATACTGCCGGTATGAGTTTCAGTTAAAGATGTGCCAATTTACTATTATAATCAATCATTGATTCAAGATGTTGCATCACAGATAGGTAAATTCATTAAAATGAATTCTGCCACTAGTGGTGTCACTAGACCCTCTGTGATTAAAATGTGTGTAGAACTGGATTTAAAGGAGGAAAGGATCACATCAATTCCTATAGGGAGGACTGATAATTATAGAGAATGTGCTATAGAGTACCACCAGTTACCTAGCTACTGTAAGGGATGTAAGAAGATTGGGCATGATGAAGGTCACTGCATACTACACTTGCACCCTGAGCTTAAAAAGACTTGGAAAAGGAAAGAGGCTCATGTCTCTGCCCCTTCATCTGAGGCTGGATCATCTGGCTTAAGCGTGACTGAGAAGGAATTGGGGTTAAAACAAAAAACTGCTGAGCAATCTAAGGATACAGAAATGGTGGTCTTCAACAAAGTCATCTACAACACAACTCAGCAGAAAAGCCCTACCATGGTGCTCCTTTCCAGAAATTTAGAGAGACAGATGAAATCAGCCACTGTATCCTTTTATTCTCTGGATGACAACAATGTCAACAACTTAAAGCAAAAAATGAAAAATATGAAAGGGAATTCAAAACTTGAGATGATACCTTACCACTCACCATTGGAGACATCCAATGCTTTTTCTGTGCTACAGGTGGCTGAATTGAGCTCAGATGAAGATGAGGAAGAGCCAATACCATCAGAACTTGTCCAATCAGGAAATACTCAAGGAAACAAGGAGTGCAAGGACACAGGTAAGACAGGTAAGACCACTCCTGGCATTACAAAAAATCCCAAAATAAAGTTGAATGAAATTGTCACTGAGATTGATGATCATGTTGAGTTAGATATTAGGCTGAGATTACTTTTGAACCTACTTTGCTAACTTCTGAAATACATGCCAATATGCAAACTGAGCCTGACATGCATGTTAACACAGTATTAGATGTTGATTTGCATATTTAAAACAACATTTTAGATAAAGAGATTGTTCATCTTGATCCAAAAAAGAAAAAACAAAAAGATTATCACTTCTAATAGTGTTAATATGCTTTTAAGGCCAAAACAAAAAGTCAAATATTTTGTATGATCAATTACAAAATAATAGGAAATATGCTTGTGTGGAACTTGAGAGGTTTAGGTACATCAATTGATAGACTTCAAACCCTTGTTCTTATACATAACATATCAATACTGTGTGTCATAGAACCAATGCATGATGACAATATGATAACTACTCTTCAACATGTTCTTAATTTCAACAATGCATATCCAGCTGAGCATGCCAAAATTTGGATTTTGTGGAAAAATAATTTTACAATGCATGTTTTGTCAGAATCTGATCAATATGTGCTATCCTCAGTTACTGATTCATCTACATCTATTACCTGGAATGTTGTCTTTATTTGTGCCAAAGTACTTGGAAGAGTTAGGAAACATCTCTAGCCTGATTTAATAAATTTGCCACAGGGCCCCACAATCTATGTGGGTGATTTTAATACAGTAGCTTCATCTACTGAGAGGAGGGGTAGAACTAGACCCCCTG
This sequence comes from Sherardia arvensis, assembly GCA_948330725.1. NCBI lineage: Eukaryota > Viridiplantae > Streptophyta > Magnoliopsida > Gentianales > Rubiaceae > Sherardia > Sherardia arvensis. The sequence continues at coordinate 19,640,867 of OX415237.1, read as the reverse complement.
TGGACAGTATTAGGGAGTTTAACAATCTCATAGAAGCATTGGAGCTCCATGAGATTAATACTGTAGGCAATAGATATACTTGGACAAACAGAAGGGCAGGTGGAGATCTGTTGGTACAGAAACTTGATAGATGACTTAGTAACCTAGCCTGGAACTCCCTATTCCCACATAGTTCCATACAAGTCTTAAATAGAACCTCATCAGACCACAACCCTCTCCTATTAACCATCCAAGATGCCAATGAACAAACACCTAGACCCTTCAGATTTCAGAAAATGTGGATGAACAGAGAGGATTACAAACCACTAGTTGAGAGAAATTGGTGCCAGCCATCAGAATTTCTGGGAATGCAAAATATGGTCTATAAACTCAAGAGACTGAAGAGAGCCCTGAAAGAGTGGAATAAGGAACAATGTGGTAATGTACACAGGAACCTTGCTGAAGCAGAAAAGGAGGTGGATAGATTGGAAGAACTACACCAGACTAGTGGTACTGAGGATGATCTGGAAAGACTAAATAGGGCTCAAACCTTACTGAGCAGGGCAATTAAGGAGGAGGTTACCTACTGGAAACAGAAGTCCAGTATCAAGTGGTTGCAGGAAGGGGATGCAAGTACCAGTTACTTTCACAATTCTGTGAAAGAGAAACACGGGAAGGTAACAATCTGCAAAATTAAAAATAGCAACAATCAATGGATATCAGATCCAGTTGCTATAAAGGAGGAGGGGATACAATATTATCAAAAGATCCTAAATGAGGAGGCCATAGAAGATAGTGGAACATTCCTGAAGGATTTTACCTCTCAGATTACAAGATTGGTAACTGATGAGGAAAATATTACACTTCTTAGGGAATTTTCAATGGAAGAGCTCCAGACAACTGTCTTTGAACTTAGTAAGGACAGTGCTCCTGGATCTGATGGCTTTTCTAGAGCTTTCTATAGAGGAGCATGGGACACAATCAAAGAGGATCTCCATGAATCAGTTCAGGAATTTATGAGAGGTACAATGATTCCCAATGCCATATCCAGTACATGGCTGACCCTTATACCTAAAAAGCCAAACCCTGTATCATTTTCTGAGTACAGACTAATCAGTCTATCAAATTTCCTAAATAAGGTGTACTCAAAAAGTCTGGCAGAAAGATTAAAGCCTCTCATGGATAAATTGATCTCACAGGAATAGTCTGCATTCCTCAAAGGGAGGGATATAACTGACAATATATTACAGATGCAAGAAATGATGAGACTGTTGTGTAAGAATGGAAATAGCCAAAATTTGATTGTTAAATTGGACATGCAGAAAGCATTTGACAGGGTATCCTGGAGATTTTTTAAATACAATTCTACTTCACTTTGGTTTCCATGGATCATTTGTCAGAATTTTAATGCAGAACATAGCAGCTGCAAAATTCTCAGTGGGGTGGCTTCAGGATTTTTTCCATCTAATAGAGGTATAAAGCAAGGGGACCCAATCTCCCCATTTTTATATATATTGGTTACTGAGGCATTCTCAAGATCCCTGAAAAAATTGATTAGTAGCCAGTACATTGAAGGTTTCAGCATGCCAAGGGGAGTGGAGCAGAAAACTCATGTGATGTATGCTGATGATACAGCTCTATTTGTTAACTCCAAAGTTAGGAATATGAGACGACTTAAAGCATTCTTGGAGGCATATGAAAGCTCATCTGGACAAAAAGTAAATTTTACAAAATCTGAATTTTACTGCCATCCAAATGCAACCAGGCATAAACTGAGAAGTATCAAGAGAACTCTGGGGATGGTTAGAGGAAAAGTGCCTTTTCAATACCTTGGAATTCCTATTTTTAGTGGTAGAAACAAGGTAAAATACTACCAGCCTCTGCTTGAGAGGATGGAAAGAGCCACTCAGAACTGGAAAAATGTTTGGTTGACTGGTGCAGGAAAAATGATCTTAATAAATCATGTGTTGCTTGCCATACTAGTGCACTATTTCTCTGTTCTACACCCACCTAAGACAATTATAAAGAGCATGGAGAGACTGGCAATCAGATTTTATTGGGGGGAATCAAGCTATGGTCAAAGAAGGATCTGGAGAAAATGGCAAAAAGTTGCTCTTCCAAAGATTGAAAATGGGATTGGATGTAGGGATATAACAACATTTATTAGAGTTTTTTTCTTGCAAGATGTGGTGGAAATTGCAAAAAAATGAGACTCTATGGACAAAGTACATATGGTCCTTGCCAGTTACCTATAGAATATCACACACATGGAAAAGAATTTGTGATGTGACTGAATACTCCAACTCAAACTCAATGGTCTGCTATGGAGTGGGAACTTGCTCTTTCTGGAGTGCTAATTGGCTTGAGACTGGAGCATTATTCTACATATGGCTAGAGAATACAGAAATGCCATTTCCAGACATCACACTGGCAGAGTTCATAAGGGGAAAAAAATCAGTATTTGCCTCAAATTGTTAATTATTTAACTAATAACATTGTCTCTTCTTTGCAGGACTCAGAGATCAGATACTCCCATAAAAAAATTTATCTGGAAACCATCCAAGAATGGAGACTTCACAGTTAAATCAGCATATCAGTCCCTGAGAAGAAGAGCTCCTGAAATCTGCATTCTCAAACAGGTATGGCAGAAACCCATTCCTCCAAAAATGTCAACTCTTATGTGGAGGATTAGAAATAATCTACTCCCATTTGAAGATAATTTAATTAAAATAGGTTTTAACATGCCATCCAAATGCCCATTATGCCGTAGTGCAGATAATGCTGAACACCTTTTCAACTCATGTGCCCCTAATCTGGAAATTTGGGGTTTTTTCAATCACACACTTGCCATAAGAGTTCCAGAATTTAGGACATTTAATAAGAGGATGCTGTTTTATTTGACATACTTGGGCTTAACAAAAATTCACACAAAGGTCATTAGGACTGCCTCACTGGTGGTAATCTGGACAATGTGGTCAAGAAGAAATAAGCTCATCTATGATAATCAGAACATTAGCACTCAGATTATATGTCAACAGATAATTAGGCAAGTTTCATTAATTTTCACTGCATATCCATTACTTGGTAATCCTCTCAGAAATCACTTTCTTATTGAAATTGGAATGGTACTTTTTATTAACAGAAGAATGCCAAAACCAGTTAAAATAATTAAGTGGGAACTTCCTGACAGTGGATTTAAAATTAATGTAGATGCAAGTTATAAAAATAATGGGGACACAGGCATTGGAATTATTGTCAGAGATAGATATGGTGATGTGATACAGATGCAGATAGCTTATATAATTTGTAGCTCCCTCACACAGGCTGAGCTTATGGCTATTAAAATGGGATATCAACTGGGGATTGACCTTATTTGAGTGACTGTAAGGTTGAATCTGATTGCTTGGTTGCAGTAAATGGAATTAAAAATCCACATGCTATGGCATGGGAATTCTTCTCATTATGCTTTGATTTAAGTAAACTCTGTGTTTTATCACTGTTTCATACCTTTAGAGAGGCTAACTCTGCTCCAGATCACCTAGCTAAAATGGGTGCAAACTTGAAACAGAATCTAATTCTCTTAGCTAATACAATCCCTAATAAACTTAGGGCCATTCTGCAACTTGACAAAATTGGAATTCCAAACCCGAGATTTAATTTCACTCGAGTCTTTCAAGGACTGTGGTATTGCTGATATGTTTATTATTATGCAGGGGCAGCAAAAGAAGGGACAAAGGGATCAAATGCAACAAGGAGAAATGTCAAGGCAGAAAACACATATGTACATAATATTTTGATGAACTAGATCAGCAATTTTTTGGCAATCTAGTCTAATTTTATGGATAACCATTCTCTATATCACACATTTGGTGGCAGAATTGTGCTTTGACCTTTGCTGGATCAGTCACTAAAATGCTCCCTCATGTATGTTGATTAGAGAATGGTTCACCACTTCCATAAAATTAGAACATAAGAATAGCCACTAGGTCATTCTTTTTGAGAAAGCTATAGGCTTTCTGAGCTTCTGCTCCTCTGATGTAAAAACCTAAATGCCAGTTTTGGCTTTGTTTCTAAGGTTTGGGGTACCAATAAAATCCCCCCACCCATGGTGGTCTTAATTAATAAACACACACACACACACACACACACACACACACATATATATATATATATATATATATATATATATATATATATTTGCACACATATATATTCACATACACATAAAATCACCTCGATAACAATTTCCAGATCCATCACACCTCTTTCATCCCTGAACTTATCTTTTCTATGTATACATGGTATAAACCCCTTATAACACCTTTATCGTCACTGCATAAACCCCTTATAACTCCCACCTAAACGTCACTGCATAAACCCCTTATAACTTCCACCTAATCTTCACTGTATAAAACCCGTATGGCTCCCAACAATTCAGCTTTATTAACCCCTTATAGCTCCCAACAATTCAACAATTTAATTATATAAGCCCCTATAGCTTCCTTAAGAAACTCTCGAAATTTCAAACACCATTATAAGAATTCAATAGGCAGAATGAATGGGTAGAAATTCCAGCTACAACACAATTTCTTAAAGTACATATCTTTGTGACCAGCTAATAAAATAAAAATCATACAGATTGAATTTTAAAACTCACAAGAAGATAAATATGACATATATAATCTTAACATCTTAAATAAATCGGAAAAGAAAACGTGGTACACATAGCACACACAAACATAGCAGTTAAAAGTATAGAGCCTTTTGAAAAGTGAGGATACTCACTCTAGTCTGTGGGCTTCGTAAGGTCTTGATCGTCGTAACCTGTAAAGGGACCATATGATGCTATTATTCCACGATTAAGATGTACTCACTTGTACAAGTTATGATACAAAATTATCCTATTTTCAATCCAGCACCCCATCACCATCTCCTAGGTGAAAATGATGAATCAACCCTAACTTACAGACATAAGTTGTGGGTTAAGTATAATGGTTAGGTACTGAACTATACATAAATCAAGGTTCAAGTACCTTGATTCCTCTTCAAGACACATAAGAACGCCCATACCATTAAACAGCGAAAAACCTTAAATCACACAGATTGGATATGGGGATGTAGGCGAGTATCTACCTTGTTTCAGTTTCTTGGCTTCTCTGGTATTCCCAATTTATCTCCTCCGATGATCTCTTATCAATTTTAACGAAACCCTCCTCTTTTGATATCTATCCTTCCCAATACTGTGTAAAAACCGTGACTCAGAACCTCTTTTTTTCCTTTTTCCAACACGTGTAAAGTTGGGTAAGTTTACCTTATTTCTACGGTAATTATCTTCTTCTTTATATAATTGTTTACCTCTTTTATTTGTATACCCCATTAATATATATATATTTATATATATATATACATATATATATATTTCTAATTACTATATATTTCCTAATTCTCACATAATCATCTTCTTCTTTCTTATAAAATTTAGCCAGAATGTATTAGATTATATATCAAACAGTGATGGTCACATAAAGTTATTATTAATAATAAAATATTAAATATTTATAATAGGGGAAAATTTGAAGATTTTAACAGCTTAAACTATATCTAACTGGTACCTCAAAATGATTCTGCACAGAACCAAGATACACGGGAGAAGAGAAGCTGGCCTTGGCCGTAGTACATGCAGTTCGACGGCTCAGACACTACTTCTAGGCGCATCCCGTGTTGGTGTTGACAAATCATCCCATGAAGGCCATTCTCACCAGACCAGAAGCGTCAGGCCGGTTGGCTAAATGGGCGGTAGAACTTGGCGAGCACTCCATCGAATACTCACCAAGAAAAGCCGTCAAGTGTCAAGTTGTTGTTGATTTCCTAGCAAAAATGCCACCAGAAGTGAAGAAAGCAACACCCTCACCTGAAACCAGTGCAGCTAGAGAAAAGAGAAAACGCTCTCCAAGTGACGAGTGGCAGCTACATATTGACGGAGCGTCTGGAGTCAAAGGTGCCGGCGCGGGTTTGGTTCTAACCGACCCAAGTGGAGTTGAGGTCACGTATGCCTTACATTTTGAATTCCCAGCATTAAATAATGAAGCTGAATAAGAAGCAATGATTGCGGGAATGGAGATAGCAAGAAAGCTTGGTGCAAGAAAGCTGATGGCACATAGCGACTCGATGCTCGTGGCAAAGCAATATGAGGGAGCTTACCTGGCGAAGGATCCTGGCATGATGAGGTATAGGGACAAGGTGAGATTGTTGGCGTCGGAATTCGAGGAGTTCGACATCATCAACGTACCAAGGTCAAAGAACATTAGAGCTGATGCCTTGAGCAAGCTAGCATCTTTAACACGGGCACACTTGAACAAGACGGTGATGGTGGAAACCCTCACGCACAGATCAACAGACAACAAGACGGTGGGAGCTGTTGATGTTGTAGACAGAGCTAGCTGAATGAAGCCGATGATGGATTTCCTTACAAGCGGAGTAGTTCCTGAATGCAACAAGGAAGCCAGATAGTTGAAACTCAACGTCCCCAACTATGCGCTGAAGGATGGAGTCTTATACAGAAGGGGCTTTTTGGAGCCATGGTTGAAATGTCTGACCCAGACTGAAGTAATGCAAGTGTTCCAAGAAGTGCATGCAGTGTGTTGTGGAAGCCATCAAGGTGGCAAAGCGCTCGCATTGCGAATCACCAGAGCAGGTTACTATTGGCCTTTCATGAAGGAAGATATCGACAAGGTGGTATTGTGCTGCAAGAAATGTCAAACAAATGCAAATATACCAAGGCTACAGAGCGAGAAGCTGACGCCCATAGAGTCTCCGTAGCCCTTTGCAATGTGGGGAATTGACATTGTAGGCCCCTTTCCAGCTGCAACAGGAAGACGCCGATTCCTAGTGGCAGCGGTCGACTATTTTACTAAGTTGGTTGAGGCCGAAGCCTTGGCAACCATAACAGGGCGGAGGATGACAAGGTTCGTGTGGAAAAATCTTGTTTGCCGCTTCGGAATCCCACAAGTGTTGGTAAGTGATAAAGATACTCAGTTTGAAGGAGAAGTGTTCAAGGACTGGTGCAACAATCTAGGCATCAAGCAGAAGTTCACGTCAGTGGCTCACCCACAAGCCAATGGGCAAGTGGAAGTCACAAATCGAACCATCGTACAAGGACTCAAGAAGAAGGTCGAGCAACGCAAGGGAGCATGGACGGAGGAGCTGCATAGCGTGTTATGGTCTTACAGGGTGACCCCTCGAACCAGCACCAGGGAGTCTCCCTACAGACTGTGTTTTGGCACTGAAGCCATTATACCACCTGAGATACTTGTACCTACTCTGCGAGTAGAAAACCCTCTGCCAGTTGCAAAAAATGATGAAGTTTTGAGACAGAACCTGGAGGAGTTAGAATACGAGCGGGAGAAAGCATCGCTCAAGGAGGCAGCCTACAAGTCCTGGATGGAGCAAAGATACAACAACAAGCTGCGTCTCCGCAGTCTGAAGGTTGGGCGATCTGGCCTTGAGAATGAATGAAGCATCAAGAGTTGAAGGAAAACTCAAGTTGGATGCCAACTGGGAAGGTCCCTACCGTGTTGTTGAGGTACTGGGAAAATGAGCGTACAAGCTGGAACATTTGGATGGAAAACCAGTTCCAAGAACTTGGCACAAGAACAACCTCCGCAAGTATTACATGTAAGGTGCAACATGGATCTCGTCTCCTCGCCTTACTTGTGATTTTTCCTTCGTTTTCTTATTTCCTTTTTGATGCAGTAGAGGATCCCAACAGAGGTCAGGCAGCTCGTTAGAGCCTACAAGATGATCTTGAGGGAAGCCTAATGAATGAAAGAACTTCCAACAGAGGTCAGGATGCTCGATAGGGCTTGCAATATGATCTTGAGGATGCACACGACCAAGCTGAACTTTCATCTCAGCATCATCTGGCACATTAGCCATGATATGGTCAACTTCAGTTAGAGCTTCGTCAAGAAGGCGCCTAGCCACCGGGCTCTAATCCACACTCGCCCGAATCTTTCTGAAACCTTCATCCCTGAGCCAAACCCTTGTCCTGAGATGCTCCCAAATGGCAGCATCACGCTGATCTAGCTGATGACGGAGAGAATCACTCACCCCACGCTCCAACTTCACATCTGCACCCAGAGTCTTGATCTTGGACGCCAAGTCTTGATTAACTGACATCGCCATGTTCAGCTTGTTGTTTGTCTCTTTGTTCTTATTAGAGAGCCAGACCACCTCCTCATTCAGACCAAGTTTGGTCTCAAGCAGTTTCTCCTTTTCAGTTTGAAGCTGAGCAAGAGCAAGATCCTTCTCCCTGGCCAGCTCGCGAATCTTGGCAATATTGGCATTAGCTTTATCAAACATCTCCTTAGCCTTGCCAAGATCACCACCTAGATCCCTCTCCCATGCCTGAACGGCAACGGCAGCACACAATCCCTGCACAATAAGGAAAGGAAAACGATGAACAAAAGCACAAAGAGAGTAAAACAATGTGAAACAGAAGAAACCAAGGACTACCTCCATAGCTAAGGCAGTCAACCTGTCTGCCAAACTGCTCACCCCTGACCGGTTGGTGAGTGGGTTAGCACGCCATGACTGCATATGGCTATCAGGGATGGACTGCAGCAGAAGCTGGCGAAGGGAGGCTGTAGGACAAGCTTGGGTCTCTGTGACAGGATCCAAGGTTTCAACCCCCGACGCGTGGTCAAGACCCCCTAGCAGGGATGCAATACACTCTTCCAGATGAGGGTCTTTACCTGGCTGGCGTGACCCATCTTGGTCTGCTTTCAGCATATCCTCCGACTTGGGTACCTCCAGCATGTCTTGCGCCTTCGACCCCTCAAGTGTGTTCTCCACCTTGGCACGAGCCTGTTTAACAATAACATCAGTTGAATTGCGATAGTATCTCACCAGTTAGGTGAATCACCCCGGCACCACTAGTCGGGAGGCCCTCTCCCACACCTCGACCAAGACCACGACTCAGACGAGCCATTCGGCGTCTGGATCCCATAGTGGCAGCAGGCTCAACTTGGGCAGGCGAGACTACACCACAAGATAAACAAAGGAAGAACATAAGAAAGAAAAACTAACATATCTACACAACAACAAAGAAAACTGACAACACAAGGAAGAGACACTTACACACGATAAGAGGCTCCTTCACCATTTCGCAAGCCATGGGAAGGTAAGACATCCCAGACTCCTGCAAGAGGGCATCATAGCAAAGATAGTAAGCAGGAGTGGGATTCTTCCTCAGCAAGTCGAAGGGGGCGCGCAGAGGGATCATCTCCCCTTCATCAGGAGACCTCGTGCAGCTGCGGATGGGGTCTGGCATCAAGACGCCCGGATTCTCCCCAAAAATCAAAGATTTCTTCACAAATACAAACTTGCGAGCCCAATCAACCCGAGTTGGAAACTCTATTACCACCTTGGAACCCTCCCAATTCTTCAGAAAGAACCAGCTTGGTGGCTCCCTGCATGGGTGATAGAAGGCACGAATCAGTTGAGGGGTTGGCTCAACCTTGTGGACTCTGCACAAAACCTCAAAACCCTCCAAGATAAGGACAGAGTTTGGGGTCAGAAGTGAGAAGTTTAAATCATAAAACCCTAAGACCGACTGGAAAAAAGGGGAAAGCAGGAAACACATGCCGCAATGGTCGAAACACTCCAAGTAAAGCACGCAGAACCCATTCTGAACTTGATTAGCCGGCACATCAGCCATCGGCAAGACGAAACAGTCATAAAGATCCACCTCAACGGGATCTGCATCATCAGGCAGACGAGCATTGGCCTGCACAGAAGCAACAGATTCACAACGACGGCGAAGAAGCGACAACTCCGCCTCAGTGGTGGTACAGAAAAGGGTTTCAATAGCACTCTTCATCATGGGAGAGAAAGAAAGAAAAGAAGATTCAGCAGAGAAAACAAAAGTGAGAAGAAAGAAAAATTAAAAGCTAAAAAGGGCAGCTTAAATAGGTCGAAAAGAAGCGTGCCTTTTCATTACGAAAAGACGCATCACATCAATGATGAATTGATGAGAAAACAGGCTAATAAATGATGCCTTTTCTCGGGAAGGGACATGTCTTTTCTTCAGACACGCCAAGCGACATGACCGTTCAATAAAAATGAACCGGCAAAAGCAAAGGAAATCGTCACCAAGATGAAGCACATCTACATGTTCTACCACTTTAACATGTTAAGGAACTTCATCACGAGTTCCCCAAGGCCATAGCCGCCTACCACATCATACCGACGCCTATAACCACATAGCAATAGTCCTACACCATGAGAACCATGGACATGACTAGGGGGACTTGATAGGGTATGGGCCAAAAATCCCATACAAGGTCAAGTGGCTCACACTGGATGAGAACCCCCGACTTGTCTGACAGCTCATACAAAGTACATGCACGTGAGACCCCGTGCTCAACACGTGAGAAACGCATGGAGGAACACAACAGAATCTATGGAGCTGACCACACCGGATGAGGCTCCCAACAGGTATAAAGGAAGGAGAGCTTCCTCTCTCTTTCCTCAGATTCTCTCAACCTGTCACTCAGATTTCCTCTCTCTAAACACCCCAAAACTAACTTGGGCGTCGAAGCGGGTGCCGGCCGAACTCCGCCCGCCTGAGTTTACTTTGCTCGTTGTGCAGGTTCGAGAAGAAGGACGTCACCTTGCTGAGCATCAGATCAACACCAGAAATCCAGAACCATATCACTGTCCCTTAGCCATAGCACAAGGCTCACAAATACCAGGTCTAGGAAGAAAAGAAGTAAGTGATAAACAATCAGTCTTATTCAAAAGGCTTCATGAGCTTGTGCCTCATCAACAACCTGCTGATACAAGGAGCAGGATCTTTAGAGGAAATAGGGGAACTAAAGGAACTAAAGTCAAGTCCCAGAGAATTGAAGAACCAAATCAAATTCTCCCGGTTATAAACCGGATCACCCATAGCATTCAACTTTTCAAAAATTGACATAAAAGAAAGATGTAGCTCATGAACGGTACCCGATTTCTTGAGTGAGGCAGCCTGTTGGCGGAGGCTGAACTTTGCAACCGCAAATCCATGTTGGAAGGCCTTCGCAAAAGCATCCCACATCGCCTTGGCGGTGTGACACTGGGAGGCTTCATTCTTCGCTTCTGGGGTAAGCGAGGAGTACAAAACACCACAAATAGCCTGATCATCGTCCATCCAGGCATCATACGCCACCTTGGCAGCATCATAGGCCTCTTTGGCCTTCAACTTAGCAGCATCATCCGGAGGAACGGTGGAGGAGGACGGTGGCACAGGCACCGGAAGTTCAGGGCAGGGAGAGGAGCCATCCAGATGGCCAAACAAACCTTGAGGACGAAGAACATACTGAACATGTTGATTCCACTGTAAATACGTAGTAGTATCAAGCTTAGTGTTAAGCATATGGATCATCGTATTGATGGACAACTTCTCATGACGTCCACTAGAAGCCATCGTAGAGTAGGAAAAATACAAAAAGCAAGAATTTTGATGAGGGGAGGGAGAAGGAACGAACGGCGGCGGCGGCTGAGAGGGGAAGAAGTGTCGCAAATCCTAGAGAAAAAAGAGAGAGGATCGGTAAAAGGCTGATACCATGTAAAGACTATTTCCCAAACTGATTTCCATTAGGATTTACAAAAGTATTTATAGTAAATACAAGGGTCTAATAATAATTAACGAAAACTACCTAAACCCTAAGGACATAACTGCAATATACAATAGATACAATAAAGACAAACAAAACCCTAATCTGATTCTTCTTCTATTGTCACACCCCCAGAACAAATTGTTCAAGGAGAAACTCTATCTTATAGGTCAAATGTACAGCAAGATTCAAGACAAAATGGCGAAGGCTCTCTTGTTGATTCCTCAACACCAATTTTTCCATGAAATCTTTGAGGAAGAAAAGATATTCTATGATTTTCGGCACACAACTCAGGGTAACCGAATCAACACTGGAACTATTCACTTCCATCTTATAATATTCTAAGAGAAAATCAAGAAAGCCCAGTATACTGTTGTAGACGCTGTATCTCGAGGTTTCTACTTCTATCTCTTCAAGAATCTCTGCCCAACTCTGCTATACAGCAAGAGGGTTGAGTTAGTTTTTCTAATAACCAGATAGAATTTCTTTACTATGGTTAGGGTTTTAACCCAGGCAACCAAGCGGAGAACAAGGGTAGTGAGGGCCGGTTAAGAGAATATGAAGACGGAGAAGGTAATTCAAGAATTTAGCATATAGAAAAAATTTAGTAAATTAAAAAAATAAAATAAATAAAGGGTGAAATTGTCTCAAAACTAATTCAACGCGCTAAATAGGAATATCTAACATTTTATGCTTTTAGTGAGAATTTCAGCTCTTATTACGCTCTTTATGAGAATTTTCCCTATTATTTAAACTTTCATTCTCTCATTTAATTTACTTAGCTCAAAATCAAACATGTACAGTAACATAAAATAATGAATTTAATTAGGGGATGCAGGCAAAGGTAACGTACGTATAAGTTATAACAATGAAATTATTTAGATAATCCTATTTTTCTATTGTCATTGCCTGATCATTGTTATGAAAATATATATGACTAAAATAGTTATAATTCCAACACTATCATTCTTCAGAAACCACCTTGATATCACCACTATCCAGCAAATCATAGAATCCTCTGACTTTTCTCTGTTCTTTACACTGATACATCTTCCATGCCATTCCTGCAGGAGTCCCAATTACTGCTGCAAGAACTATCTCCTTTATCACACTTGGTCCTCTCAATGCAGCGTGCGCCACTTTATGCCCAACCATTATGTTTTATCACTCCAAATCTGAAAGTCACAAACATAAACAAATCACGTTTGAATTAACATTTTATTATTTGATCAATTAAATTCAGTTGTGAAGGATAGAGAAATAACCTGCAGAGAGTTGGAGGTTTGATTAGATTGAGAACTCTGCAATGTTAATATGCCTCTTAATCTGAAGTAACTGATCCATTGGCAAATTTGTTTCACAGTCATATTTGAAATGAAAAAAGAGAGAGAAAACAGATCGAGGGTCTGATGCCATTCGTTTCTAACAAAAACGTCGAAGGACCCGCACAACAGGTTAAATTTGAGGATGAAAGATTCAATTACCCAAAATGTAATATTCATATATAGTTGATTTTGATCAGAAAAGACTGAAAGTTAATTAGAAAGAGTTTGTACTTTAACTAATCAAAATACTAGCAAGTAAATCAATGGCCAGGATTAGATAGAATTAAAGGATGAAATTTGAAGTTAAAATGGAGTAAGAATAAGGGAGACTCTTGATCCATTCCCCCATATATATATATATATATATATTTTGCGGGGAAATGAAGAATTTAGCTCATAATAATAAACATTAAGCATAAAACAAACGTTGCTACTTGTGATACAAAAACAATGGATAGCAAAATGCTTGACAGCTAAATTAATAAACCAAAATCCAGTGATAACAGAAAAATAAAAATACAGCCTTACGTTCAGTCCTTTATTAGTAACTAAAGGAGATTGGGAATATACTATGCTTTACGTACAGAAGATTTCGAATATGTAGTTTTACTGTTAAAATATATATATATATATATATATAAATATATTTATATATAATGTTGATGTAAAAAAAAACTATTATGTACTATATATATAGTGTATGCGAAAATATTCATCATCTAATTGTTTATTAAAATTCTTTCCTATCACAGAGACATGAAAGAAAAGTTGTGAATGGATTTATAACATAATATACGGTCTGTAACTTATTGGACATAGGTTATATGATCATATGGATCATATTATTAGTGTGGAACAACCGTTGAAGATGATAATTAAGCTGTCTGCTTTTATCTGTATATTTGAAGTGTGGGTTTATTGGTGGCGATGTAGGTCAAGATGATACGCTCTGATCCATGCTTCCATGATCTCAACTTCAGTTTTCCTCTGAGCAACCAACCATCCCGGGTCATCTTTTCTAGCTCTCAGTATGTCCAAGCAATGCGATCCTGTAATATATACATGTGATCAATTTGTGTCATCAAAATTTAAATATTTAAGAATCATGGTACGAACGAACCATTTTTCGTGTACACAGCAACCAGACTGGTCGATAGGTTCTGCAGAACTCTGTGATACTCGACAAGGAAAAATTCAGAATGATGCAAAAGCATAGAGAAAAGTAAAATCTAATTACCCGGCAGTGCTGTAAGGATCCCTTAAACCATTTGAGAATATGATGTTGCTCCCGAATTTCTTAAGAATCTGCTTTATATCCTGCAATATGCACATACATATAGCAATCAATTTGAGAAAAAGTAAGGTGAATACAAATTAAATTGATTATAATTTACCTTGCCTCCATAGTATGTGGTGATCCAATGTGGTCGAGGTGAGACACCATATCTAGACTGGCAGTCTTGAATGTAATCAGCTAAGATGAATGGATAGGGCGGGAACATGGTATCATTGCTGCCCCGCCCGATGGGCATCACAATTTCGCTGCATAGCTGAGATGACCACGATTATATATCAAGTAAGTGCTCGTTCAAAAGGTGATTCATGTTCATTTGGAGAATTAATCATGATTTTGATTGCACGTCATGTTTACAACTAGCAAAGTGGGATGCATCATGTAGTTTGGTTGCTTGACAAAATAAATACATGATGAATATTTGTAAAGTCAAGAAATAATAAGTCGGCAATTCTTATGAGCGAATACTTAGATATGATAATGTCTGCCATAGTTTTTCAGGAATTTAGACATTGTCATGTCCAGCAAACGTAGAGTACGTAATTACCTGCCAACGCCATCCGGAGAGAGTTTGGGAGGGAGCCAAGTAGTGGGTCGTGTCGTAGCATGAAAGGTTGCCTTTGAGTGACACTAATCCCGCTATGATCCGATCGATTACCTTAGTCGACCCTTTCGTAGCACTATCCACTCCATCACAGAACTTGCTCACTGGGTATGTCGGCGGTGCGTTGTATTGTGCGTTGCTCGTGTACGTCCACTCCAAGTAATCCTTTAGATCCGACGATACTTTTAGTCGCCTACAAATAACAGATATTTTACTATTCAGTATATATATCGCATGCTTGAAATAGACGTATGTATAGTTAAATTCAAATTAAGTGCTCGGGTATTTATGAGTAATTATCTATGTGTTCATGTGCCTCTGAATTTTGAGAAAGTGCCCTTGTGCCACTTAACTGAGTTGAATTCTTGATTCAAACCACTAAAATGTAAATTTGATACTTCTATTTCATTCAAAATATCTGAATTAGAAAGTCAAACTTCAATCAAAGGGTACACGAACACTTTATCAAAACTCAGTAGTACTCAATCACATAATCAAATACTCAAAAGTAAAGGTGTATTTTATCCTAAATTCAAAAGTTAGGGGATTTTTTCAGTCACGATCGTTTTCCCTTGTGGGTAACCATATATACAAACAAAAGCAATCAGAATGGTTGTAAAAGCATGCTTGATGTACCGATCGAACAATAATTCTGATCGATAGTGTGTGTCTATATCCTTCATCCATTTAAACACTTTATTAAGACTTTTTTACGAGCCACAAATGTCACTTTATATACAGTACCACTACCATAGCTTTACAATTGTAGAACCTATCTTGTGAAAAGCTACACGTTTTTCCTAAACTATAGACTTTTCTATATTTTTCCTTTTAATGTAACATTTAAGTTAAGCACATCCACAATAAACTATTTGAATGTTTACCCAAAGTAAGAACTTTATGAAAATGCTATATGTTTATTGTGAAAATCCTTGTCCTACACCTAATGATGATAACGACGGCCTTAACAAAGTGTAATTGATGGGTAATAATAATATGTGAAAAACGTGGTTGGTTCATGCTAATTAATCAAGATTTTTAAAATATTAAACTTTTATATAATTAACTTGAAGCGTACTAGTTTTATTCTATAAAATCAAAATTCAGTGTCATGTATAAACAAATAAAGAGGACTGATAGGTGCAGATTCAAATGAATTATATAGGTCTAAAAATGTGGTTAAATGCATTTGTGAAAACCAGAATTGAACGGTAGTGATCATCATTTTACTTGCATGTCTTGAACTTTTGGCTGAGCCTACTGAGACCCCTTGGTTGAGAAGCAGCATCGTCAATGGCTGCCCAAGAATCTCTAATTGTTTGGTAGCACTTCTCGCTCACCTCCTATCATATCACACGTTAATAAAAAACTATTAATCTGACTTTCATATTCTTAAACCAGATATGATCATGCATATAAGATGCTGTATATATAAACCATAATTAAATTAATATAATAAACATTACTTTGAAGTCCTGTGTGACTTTAGAATAATAACCATTCTGTGGAGTGATGTCATCAAAGTAAAGAATTGGAGCCGACGAGGCTAATGCACCCGCAGCAATATGTGGATACTTGAGTCTGAACCACGAAGCAAGCACTGCATGCACAAAATATATTGAATCAATATTATATAATTAGGTTTATCTCCTGTAAATCATTTAATTAATTAATATTAACTGATTGAAGACATACGGAAAAGTAAACAAAACTGAATAACTGAGGTCATGTTTACTTACTTCCTCCGTACGAGCTACCGAAGACGATAACTGGTGAGTTTTCAGCAGACAATTTTTGCTTGATATAAACCAGAATTTCAGCATAATCAGCCAAAGCTTGAGCCGAGTTGAAATATCCTCTAAGCTCCTTCTCTCCCAATGATTTATCCATTGATCCGACGGGATTCGATTTGCCATAGAACCGATGCTGATGAGATCAAGTACAGAAAATGATCAGTACCATGATCAGAAAATGAACAACGTTAATTCACTTCATTTTCATTTTGAATGATAATATGTTTGTACCTCGATGTACACCAGGAGAGCCTTAAATCGAGCAGCATTATCGGTGAGAAGACCGACGATGGGTATGTCTCTGTCTAGTTCTGATTCAGCGCCGAGGTATGCGAGGATTGGAGAGATGGAACTGGCACCACCCCAGTGCTTGGAGTTGATCACATAATATTGCTTGAATTTGGTGTAGCTTTTGGGGTGGTAATTGAAGTGATCCAGGGTTTGGTCGTAAAAGTTGGCCTCAAAATCTTTTGTGAGGGAGTTTTCAGAAACAGTGCCATGATCTCTTTGTATTATTCCGAGCCTTGGAATTCTGTGGAATGATGGCAATGGTGTGACTGAAGATGAGAAGAATGTTATCACCAGAACAAAATAAAGACAAGTCATAGTACAATATGCTTTGTGCTCATTTGGCCAATGCCTTACTTATTAATTTATCCTTTGTTTGGTTAATGTGTATATATATTAAATAAAGCTTGCAAAAAAAGATAAAATCCAGACAGCTGTGACATTAACATTTCATTATAAAATAAATTTGGGTAATAACTAAAGTGAATCCCCACAATAAAATCCCACCCATTTCCCCCTAGCTCCCTCATAGTTGAACCCAAGACCGGGTCTCTGGTAAAAGTGTCTTACCACTAGAGTCATTGACAACTTTCACTACTAGAATATCAAGGCATCTAAGGCAGTTCATCCTTCATGTGTTAAAGCAGAAAACAAATGTCTTCCCTGGTTGTGACTTAAATGAGAAAAATCATCTAAGGTGGTTCTTCTTCCGCCTTAGATGTTTTTGGATTTAAGGCGTTTGTTTCCGCCTTGGATGAAGGCTTATCCGCCTTGTTCAATACTTACGAACTCGCTAGCATGCAAGTCTGGATGATATGAATTGACTCTTTGCAAGGTCGTAACTAGCAAACGCTAGTACCAAACAAATGGTTGATTGTTTTGTTACGACAGAAGCTTACGAATCGCCAGATGAAATACTAACGACCTCGCAACATTGGAAAGCCTAGACTGTTATGAATGTGTGCGAGATTGGTTGCGACTTTAACCTTGCGGATCGCTAACACTAGTTACGATTCCGTAAGGTAGTCTAGCTTGTCATATATTCATCTGCTGACGAGACTGGTTACGAACAACAGAGGTGATTCGCTGGGTCTGAAGTAGCGAACTCGTTACAAGGCAAATTAAACATTTAGGGTTAAACAAAACGAGCCAGGTTAAGACAGCCACGTACTACTCGCTAGTAAAACCGTGGCGAGATCGCAACCGAAAAATTGTATATAATAAAAATTGTAAAAATATAAAAATTGTAAAAATTATATTATAAAAATATAATAAAAATTGTGGTAACGAGAGAGATAACGATATCGTAAGAAAATCGCTTATGTGTATAGTTACGGACTCGCTACAGATCTCGCTTCATTTAAACGACGTCGTTTGAACATTGGGTGAGCGAGAAAAACAGATGACGTTACGACTAAGCTAGAGATTCGCCTGGTGTTGGCGTGAATGTTTACGAGCTCGACAGAGATCAGATTGGAGAGGCAGAAAAGAATGAGCGATTGGGTAGCGATGGCGCAAAAACTAAACTCAGAAATATAATTCTGGCGAGTGAAGTAGCGATTGTACAAGATGGTAGCAACAATTTTAATGTAACTGGCGAGAGAAGTAACGATATCGCAGGGAATTCGTAAGTGTCACAAAATTATAGGATTTGAGCCATTATCCACCCATTTTCACTAAAATTGGGTTTCATTTTAATTGTCTAAGCTGTCAATTGCAAGATGCATGGTATCTAAGCACAAAACATGAACATGAAACACTATCAAGCCACACTTTATAAACTAATGGAAGTAATGGAACTCAAAAGTATATGTATCCATTTGACAAAAAAAGAAACTAGTTTTTATTGGGAATGTGAGGTCTAGAGATGTACCGAGATCTAATAAGGACCAAGTGTCTAGCCAATGCATCTCTACCATCCTCCAACTCCTTCTTGGTGTATGGTGCATGATTTTCCTCGATAATCTAAGAATATGAAATGTTTTTTTAATACTATTAAATGCTATGTAGATAGTAATAGGTACAATAAGTAGGTTGTAAGAATCCTTACGCGGTGTAACTCCAAATTATCATCAACAAGGCCAGCGACGCACTCAGTGGCATACAACATCATATAGTAACCGCACTCCCAATTTGACAATTGCTTTCGGTGCTGAGAGTGAAGAAGTATAACAAATGATTTGAAATGAAATGATAGTGGAAATAAATGAGCATTGGATTTGTAATGTCATCTGAATCTGTATAAGGTTGAAGGGAAGTAGTGTGTCGTCATGTGCACTATGCATAGCAACCTCTAATAAATCTGCAAATTTTTTAGATGGACCAAAGTGTAGCGGGTCCATCCAATACGCTCGCTTCAACGATGGTATCATAGCTACAAAACTCCAATGTCCACTACATATTTTAAGAAATGAAAATGTAAGAACCCGGCTCGAAGATTAGAATGTTTATGAAATGCAAATATCCAATTGTAAAAAAGAAAACTAACCTTTGTAGATATGGGCCTATGTAAATTGTCTTGGTCTTGTCACTAAGGATCTTAGAGAGATAAGCAAGTCGCGATTGATTACTTTCATTCATTTCTTGCAAGCATATTGGGTGCAAAAAACCAATGAAAGTCTTTGCGTTTAGAGCAAGGCATTGCATGTACCTAAATAAACAATAGATGGGATATGAACGTATAATAGTGCACAAGTATATGAAAATTCGTAACTTGAAATACGATAGAAGAGATGAGATCAGGTAGCTTACATTTGATGTAGTATAAGGATTGTTTCAGGAAGGGTTTTATAGTGCCAGAAAAGGGCAAAGTCTTCCCATGGAACGACTAATTCCCTCGCTTCGCCGAACACCTGTTTATTGGAGTAGAAATAGTAAACAGAATCCCAACTATGGTGGCCCACCAGATCATAAAACGTGCGAAGGAATCCCGGGAGTGATTTTATGAATCCAACTTCTCCCGCCGACATCGGCTTCTTAGCTACCGGGAAATCTAGTGGGTCTACGACGGGTGAAGGTGTGTTTCTATTATTTGGGATAGAATTAGAATTCACATCAACGACCAACCATTTGGGCCACACAAATAAAACGGCCCAAACCTTTACCCACTGTCGTGCACTCTTGATCCGCGACCGGTACCAACGCATCCTCAACTAACACATGTAGTATAGAAACCATAACGAAACCAATAGGGACTTTGGCTTTATGATGTAGTGCCATGTCAGGATATGAATTTCCCATTGCAACGTGGCGGGGTTGAGAATTCATCCCACATTCAGCGTACAACTTGCAAGAAGGGGAGTTCTAATATACAAATAAGGCATGCTTAATTAGGTCGAATTAGACATATGTAGGAAGATTGTATTTATAAAATATCAATAATAATGAGTTGTGTAGAATTATTCATTTGATTGAGGTGCAAGAATTTAACGTACCTTTGGTTTGGGATTGGATGGTTGTATGTGAACTTGCTCTTTGATAGGGGCCGAAGGTGTGCATATTTCCTTGTTGGGTTCAACAATAGGTTGGTCAAAAGTAGGTTGGTCAAAAATATGTTGGTCAACCTCATGTTGTGGTGGGGAAGGATGTGAACCTCTAGACGAGGGTCCCTTGATTGGATCGGTGTCACAAAAATCGGATGGAAGAGGATACTTTATAAAAGAACATATATTGGCCAACATTGTTTTCAATTTCTTGACCTCTTGGTCGGATTTTTTGGCTTGGTTCAATGCTATTTGGAGTTTGGATGGCTTAGGGTCTTTACTACTACGTTTGATACCAAACGCCTCTATTTGAGTAACATAACAACCAATTCCCTTAGCTCTTCCCGGATGCTCGGCCTTCCCAAGTGCCTTATGTAGCACATCGTGTTTACCGACAGGGATGAACAAGCCTTCTTCAACTTCACGCTCGACCTCGTCCTAAAAAGGTAGTATTGTAAATTAAAAGTTATTATCGTCATCAATTGTTGTGTTTGATGGTGTGATTGTAGTACTAAAATGGAACATGGTATGGCGTAGTAGGTAAAGCGTACCACTCGATTAGCCACCCTTTTTGCCTCATCACTTGAGAAAGTCCCGTCTTTTTTAATTCTACCAAAGACGAATAATTGCTGTCTACTATATGTTGCAGGGTCTTCGGTAATGACTAGCTTGTTTGCCGCTTCCGCGTCCATGCCCCCATCCACAAGCTCTTTCACCTCGGTTTCTTGCTTTTTTTTTGAGTTCTTCTTCCCCACACCCAAGTACCCCGCCCTACCCCCGGTGTAAGGCATAACATTATCAGCAGTGGCTTTGCGCTTCCTATCCCCCAAAACCTTTTAAAAATTCTATGTTATTTTAGGAATAAAGCACTAACCGAAACAAAAATATTTGGCTAATTCACATATAACTATTATTGCAAGATGTAGTAAGTAAACTAACCTTTGCGTCATTTTCTAACTACCGTTTCTTGAATGCCTCCCAAGTAAGGGTTACAATGTGATTGTAACGCGTACTTGGATATTGCCCAAACCTCGTGCCCTTTGGTTTGATATAATCCTTGGCAAGGGTATATTTGTGTTCTCGATGAGCTTTAGATGCGATTTGAAGAGCCTTCTTCTTCACTTGATCATAGGATGTTGCCTCGATAATAAAGGGGCGCTACAAATGTGATCATAAAAATAGTCACATTCACAATTTTCAATTGAAATTAAAAATAACAAGTGCCACACTAACCTTTCATTCCTTGCATTCCTTCCATATATCCTTTTTGATGTCGATGCTTAGTAGCCTCCAATTCTTTGTGTGTAATGGTGTGCGTATCCTACCCGTCTTAGAACACCAACTCGACCATCACGCGGCATCATCGTCGGGTGAAATAGCAACACCAATGTCATTAAACTTGACATGTGTTAGTATTTTGTTATCGATCCTAATCTCTAATTCGCGACAATGTGTGAGGATTTGAGCTTCTTTCGATGCGCGACTCACTTCTCGTAGTCTTTTAACCTCACTTGAACCGCCAACAACATTCCCCCCCCCCCCCCACTTGAGTCGGAATTACCGGAACTTGTTGGTCTATCCATTAATCTTTCCCTTGCATAGTGAAATTAGTTAATGTCTAATGCAATGCTAATAAGTCAAATTTGTACTTCTGAGTAATACCTTATGAAACATAATCCTAAAATTTAGGGCTAAACTTGCAAGTGACAACATTAAAATAAAATCTTGATTTTCGTTCGGGACATGCTTCTGACATGATATTTAGTAATAATATGATTAATGGAGGAACTATGTACAAGAAAATCAAATTTTTAGCAAATAAGAATGAAAAAAACCGTACCTTTGGTATATGTCAAAGTTGTGTCGGGAGAATTGATTATGTTGGTTGGGGATGGTCTACCTTGTTTGTCCCTCTCCTACCCACAACAAAGGATGTTACCAAATTGAACAAGCACAACTAAAGATTGACATTAATTGCAAGAATATAGGGAAAAATGTGGTTGGGAATTCATTGCAAAACATACCAATCTTTTGCATGCAATTAGTGGCTAGTTCCACTTTGTTTTGACACAATTGATGTTTTGGACATGTATGGGATGGGATATGGAGATTTGATGTGAAGAAAGGTGAGGAGATTTGAGAAGTGTAAAAGTTTGATTTTTGGAGATGAAACCCGTAAGATGTGATGGATAAGATGCCAAAAGTGTTGTGTTTTTCTGTTCTTTAACGTGTTCATTTTATTGTAGCTTACCTTGTTGCGAACTCGGAACTCTCTCGTTACACCTGACGAGGGTTGTTACGATTTCATTACATGCTCATGTGATAACTTTTTTATGGTTTACTTTATATTTCTAGCGAAATCGTAAATGAAAAGTCAAAAAAATTGTTGTGTCTTGGTAGTTGCGATTTCGCTACCTATGATCGCCAGAGCTACATAACATAATATGACTTATTTTTAAAACGCACTCATACATGCTTGGATCACGATATAAACAATATGATGTTATGGAATAAAACACAAATTCTTCTATTGTAAAAATAATTTTTATTTGTTCCGTCATAAGCTGATGTATAACAGTATAGGGATTGGCTGACTTAATGTGCACTTACACTATATAAAGTGTTCCAGAATCTATATCTGTAATTGTAAGACATTAAGAAACTCTACAAATCACGTGTACGCTTGTAAACGATGTCCGGCGATTACCTTTAAAGACAACAGCAGAGTTGTTGTTCACACAGGAACTACATATATGCGCAGTTCACTTGATTTTGATTATAGAAACTTGGTTTATTGTAACTCATGTCTGTGATTACAAATACAATTCATGAAGTAAACAAATTATCATGCACACATACACTCACCAATTGTAATTACACATCATACTAACGATTATCGCTTTATAACATTGCATGTTGATGTACTAAGATGTGCTTTGATAGACATAATATTATGATCGATATCTTCCAAATTTAGTATTATACTGTCTATCTATAAAATGAAAATATTTTAGAATATGATTGTTCTTAACAAAATTGAAACTGAATTATCTTGGTTTTACATTGAGTTATCTTATATTGCTTATGTACATTTCCATGCTGATGTACAAAGACGTACTCTACTTGAGTTAATCTCATGATCGATATTTTCCGAATTGAGTATTATACTTTCTCTTTTAAAAATGTATATATTTTAGATTTTGAAAGTGCTTTAAAAAAATAAAAATAATATTTTTTGAGTTATCTTCAAACTAGCTTGTTTACTTTCGAAATCGCTAGTTTACAAGTCATCATAGTTAAACCCTGAACCCTAAACTCACAGACCCACAAACCCACAAACCCATGAAACCCATTAAACCCCAAAATTCTTGTTGCGATATCGCTAGTCAATAAATATATTTAAAAAAGGGTTTTTGGGTTGGGGTTGGGCTGGGCTTGATGCTGGGCTGTGTACTGATAGTATAATTATTGGGCCTCATGTAGTAGGTCATAGCATAGATGTTTCATGTTCAGTTTTGCGCGGGTCGGCGACTTATCGATCCATTCAATAATTTCAATCAATATATACGGAATAATGGCCATCTGATGAGCCGATGTGGGAAAATACTAACGAGACTACTAGCGATTTCGCTACAGGTATAATTAAATTTGATAAAATACTGAATAGAGCTTGTAGCGACTTCGCTAATGACACGCTTGACTGGCGAGCATAATAAAGATCTCGTAACTAAAACTGTAGGTATGAGAGACTTACTTACGATATCGCTAGTAGGTTTAAGTAGCTACTAACGTGTGAGGTAGCGAGCTCGCTACACAACTGACTATAAAAAAAAATGAGGGATCGGGGCTAAAATTACTTATCCCCAAATTAAAAACGCGAGAAAGCAGACGACACAGACAAATCCTGCCTAAATCCCAGCAATCTAGCTGACGTTATGCCGCCAAAAACCAGGGGTTCTAGCAGTGGTAGAGGCCGGTCGGGTTCTGGTAGTGGTAGGGGACGGGGAGCAGCCGGAAACAAGCGCCGCCGGACTGAGTACGAGAATGAGGAGGTTCAACCGCTGGCGGCACAAGAAGTTCCTGTTCAGCCACCCGCTGGAGATGCCGTAGCTGATGTTGATGGTGCTCCCAACGATGCCACTGCCACTGAAGAGGAAGAGACTCCAGAATTCTTCAATGACGCCGCCAGAGCTAGGTATGCTCGCTGTTCTTCTCAGAAAATAGTCAATAACAATGTGTTTGACAGTTGCGTTGTGCCAACTTTGCAAATAAATTATGTGCTAGACCACTTTAGGGAACAACATCTAGACTATTTACTACAACTCCCTGAGCCCATTTACCTAGAGGAGCTCTTACAGTTTTATGCAAACCTAGGGTTAGAGGAGGGATCGGATGATATCACTACTATTGTGAGGGGGTGAAGTTTAAAGTAGATAAGTTTATGATAAACAGTGTGCTGAAATGTCCCTACAAGAGTCGTGACGATCTTAGGCCTACCAAGAAAGATGGGCCGTACGAGGTTCATTATGAGCAACGCTTTCCAGCTGTTAGCCCCAAACATCCGTTGAAGGCGGGTGAGATGGGTATGAAGTGGTTTGGGAGAAAATCAAATAGGCCTGGTACAGCTAGGAGATACCCGATCCACAGGCTAACCGAGGAGCAGCGATTAGTGTTTGAACTAATCTGCGGGAATGTGTTGCAATCCCTTGGTCATGCCTGCGAGCCTACGGTTTGCAGCCTCATGGTGTTCTACCACATCATGGAGAAGATTCCGATCAACCCCGACTACACTATTCTGACATAGATGATGAAGATGGCGAGGCACAAGACCGCGGCGCTTCCATATGGCGGTTTGATTACAGCCTTGATCAGGAAAGCGGGAATTTTCCCAAGAGGCCGTCTGATGCCGCTTGGCAAGTACGACAAGGAGTGGCTAAAACACAAGAGATTGGAGATGAAGGCTGATGGTAAGTACGGGAAAAAGAAAGAAGCTGAAGAGGCTGCTAGAAGGGCACGTGGTGGTGTATAAGGTATGATAATGCTCACATCTTTACATTTTGTTATGTTTTTGTATAAGGGAGTTGATAGTGCTCACATGTATTATAATGCTCACATCGCAAGTTTTGTATGTATTGTAGATGCTGTATTTGATGCCCGTGGTCGGCTAGTAGTGTCTCTGGGTCAATTAGTGAATGAGATTGAAATGGCCGAGAAGAGGTCCAATGCAAACAACGAGTATCTCAACAAGCTGGTGGCAAGTGGGTTGATAGACTGCAAGTTGAGCGATGACGAGGAGGTACCTGATTTTCTAACTACATTCCCCAAGAACACCGACTCTGCCGGGCCAAGTGTGCAACAGCCGAAAGAGAGCGCCAAGGACCCGTTGCCTGCAAAGGGGGAGGCTGAAATTGGTACTGACGAAGAGGAAGACGATAGTGATGGAGAAGCCGACGTGGATAGTGATGGGTCTGATGGGGAAGACGATTTGGCAAAGTATGAGATGAAGAGGAAGGAGAGATTGATTGGTGAACGCGAGTTCGCCGAGGAATCAGGTGAAGTCCATGCTGAGAAGACATGCCAAGAAACACAAGATTTGCCCACTCCAATTGGCCAAGAGAAGCCAGAAAATGACCAAGGCAAGCCACAAGATGACTAGGAGAAGGGTGTTGAAGACGCTCTAGTGGAGAAGCTAGATGGCGTAGAAGATAATTCGATCGATGATTTGCACGCCGTTTTAGTGGCAGGCCTGTGATGTACTAGACTTAATAGGGATGATTCAACATGTTTTGTTTGTTAAGATATTTCTATTTGCATTCAAGTTTAATCGACTTTTTAGTTTCTTTATGGTGATGCAAAGGTCATAAATCAGTGTGCTAGACTGAACTTGGAGCATTTCATGTTAACATGTTAACTGGAAACAAGGTTATAATTGTGAGAATATACATTTTGCTAGTGTGAACTAGCTTCTAGCGAGATTGCAGGTTAGTCGCCTACTACCAAAATGAAACTAAAATGAATCTAGCGAGATCGTTACACGGTCGCCTACTCTTCCGTGTCTCTTGTGAGATCGATAACTCCCGTACAACTTCAACAGAGCCTAGCAAGCGAGTAACTTACGAGATTGTTACCAAATCGCCTACTTTTCTGTGTCTCTTGCGAACTCGCTAAGACCCGTACAACTTCAACAGAGCCTAGCACGAGAGACAACTAGCGATCTCGTAACAAGTAAGCAATTAAGTAGCGAGTTCGTAACCTCGTTGAGTTCATCCTGTCCTTCTTACTGGTGATACGCTGTCGTTTTACATTGTAACGAGGAAGTTACGAACTCGCAAATACATAATTATATCCCCAGCTATGCCGTTACGATTTCGCTACTCTCTGGTCTATAGTTACAAAAATTGGGGATTTTTTGAATTGATACGCTATCGTTTTATACTCTAACGAGTGATTTGTGAGATCGTAAGCTATATTGTTATACCCCAAGCTAGGAAGTTACGACATCGCTACTGTCGGTTATATATAAAAAAAAAATTGGGGATCTTCAAAAATCAAAACGCGAGAAAATCAATTGAATCCAACCCAAACACAGAAACCCTCACGCTCAAATCTCCCAACAAGAATGGCTGGGACTAAGCAGCTTGCACACAATCCGTTTGTACCAGCTCGGCGACCACCGGCACAGGCGGGTTCATCTTAGGCACCGGCAACCACGACTCAGACTGTTGGTTCAAGCTCTACCAAATATGACAAGGCCAAATTCGTAAGTTTTGATGCTTCCGAAGCCTATTTGAATTTCATGGAGCATAGTGACTTGCTAGAATGTTATGTGGTAGATTTCAATCAAATTAAAGAGTTAGGGTTAGAGAAAGTGATGCAAATCTTTCAAAGCCACGACATGGGTGAGCTGTTAGGATTGAATTACGTGGCACATAAAGCTGAAATGTGCCAGTTTTATGCTAATTTCCACCAACTTATCGAGGAATAAAAGGAAACGGGTAGGTGGTTTACTAGGGTAAATAAGGACTTTGAGATCGGGGAGGAAATGTTTAACAAGGTATTAAATGTGTCTTATGCTGTAGAGGAAGACTCAGCGATCCTCCTACCCCTGGTTTTTATTGTAGGGAACAATGGCCCGACAATGCCATTCTCGACCTGGAGCAAGTGGCAGAATATGCGGAGAAGTATTTTGGTAGGCAAAAGGACAATTTAGGGAAGCCTGGGGAGTATAAGATTGATAAGCTTAGTTGTGAGGATAGGATAATATATGAGATGGTTGCTAGGTCTGTGGTTCCTAAGGGAGGATGGATCACTGAGATGAACTACACAACGGTAAGCATGTTTTACTGCGTAGTGGAGGGGATCAGGTTGAACCCGGGGCATGTGATATTCGAGCACATGCGACGCAGTGTTGTCAAAAATGGTAGAACAGTGAAGAAGCTACCATATGGTAATTTCATTACCAGATTTTTGACCAACGAGCACCCTAAGATGAAACTGTCTTCTAATGCGGTAGAGTGTTGCTTCTACACAATGTCCTACTTCAAGAGGAAAGGGAAATGTGAGTTGGTTGACGGCAAGTGGGAGAAAGCAGGGGCGGGATCCAAAAAACCACTTGAATTTGATCCAGAAGAAGTAAGAGAAACTGTAGAAGGTACGCCTCACTACATTTCTTGTTCATTGGTTTATCACATGTTATTTAGTACATAATTCTTCAATTTGATTTGATTCCATGAACAGCTGTACCCTCGGTGGCGTACTACAAGGGGCTAGAAGACACTGTCGACCTTATGAGGCAGCGTGTGGCCAAAATAAATCAAAATTGCTGGATAACGGAGAAGGTGATACGTGGAATTGAGAGGGCGCATGCCAAGAAAAAACAAAGTCGACCCACCAGCTCCAAAACAGACCCCACCTCCTAGCAAGGATGATTAGATTAGCATTCTATGTTGGCTAGTACTTGTACTGAATTCTCGAATTTCTATTTCGAATTTTTTGTGTCTCAAACAAATTAGTATCAAATAATTCTTTCTTATATCTGTTGAATAATATTTCTATTTTAATATATGTACTTATATTAGTAATAATATTGTGTTTTGTTTAATATTAAAAATATTTACAAATGAGTTAAATTTAAATTCTTATGAAGTGACGACTTACTTGCGACGTCGCCAGAGTCAAGTTAGCAAATAAAATCAATAAAAAAGGGACCTAGCGATATCGTAATCTATCAGAATGAAGAGACAGAAACTAATCTGTGATTTGAAGCCGGTTGTAGCGAGCTCGTAACAAACACG
Source organism: Sherardia arvensis (assembly GCA_948330725.1). NCBI lineage: Eukaryota > Viridiplantae > Streptophyta > Magnoliopsida > Gentianales > Rubiaceae > Sherardia > Sherardia arvensis. The sequence goes on along the minus strand of OX415237.1, from coordinate 19,612,151 downwards.
CTTAAGTTACGAGCTCGCTACTTAGAAGTTAGCAAATAAAATTAAAAAAAAATGGACCTAGCGAGACCGTAACCTATCAGAATGAAGAGACAGAAAATAATCTGCGATTTGAAGCCGGTTCTAGCGAGCTCGTAACAAACAAGCTTCAGTTACGAGATCGCTACTGAGCAAGTTCACTTAAATTGGTGTTGAGCGGCGGGTGTTACGATATCGCTAATGCTAAAGCAGGGTTCTTTTTTGTTTGAATTACATGAATTATTATCCTAAATTCAATCACAAATGAACTTTAATTATGATTACCATGAATTAAAACAAACATTTGATAGAAACACAGTATTCAAAACCAATGATAATCAAATATGCTACTTATGTTTTTTACTCTTTTTGGTCTTCTTCTTCTTTGGTTGCCGCCCCTTCCTCTTTGTAGTTTTCCCTGCAGGATTAATCCACATGCTTTCTTCATGATCCATTCCGCACACCGACGCACAAACAATGTCATCATCTTCCTCTAGAGTTTCGTACACAGAGGGCGGAATGGTGTCTTTAGAAACAGTGCAGTCATCATCGAACAAGCCGTCACCATAGATGAATGTTTTCTTTCTTTCCATCAACAACGATCTCCCAAAGAGGATCAATTGGATCTTCCACATAGAAGACCTGATGAGCTTGAGCCGCCATGATGAATGGATCTTCTCTAGACCCAAGAATTCCCCTATTGACTAGAGTCATGCCTAAATCCTCTAAGCGCACCCCTTCAGCTTGATCTACCCATTCACATTTAAACAATGCGATTCAGACATGAACAAAGACCATTTCCCATATATCAGTAATGGTACCAAAAAAACCATTATCACCCTCTCTAGGTACTGATACGCCACTATTTTGGGTTGCAGATCTATCGTCACTCTACTTAGTACCAAACATGTATCCATTGATGTCATACCCGCTAAACGACGTGACTGTGCCGAGGGGTCTCTTTGCAACCCATTTTACAACATCGGGGTGTTCACCGCCATTCTGCACATGTATTTTGAGCCAACTAGTAAAGTCGCTGCAATGAGTTTCAAGAATCCTAGGTCCCAACCAGCTCGGGTGTGTTGAACTAATCTCATTAAGGTGAACATCAACATAAGGACTCACTTCATGATGGTTGCGCAGAATGTAGAGATGGGCTATAGATATTTCATTGGAAGAAGGGCTAAATTTAGACTTATGGCGTAGTCCGACACCATCCAATATACCATCGTGTCTAGAGACCGGCAATCCTATAGTAGGTACATCCTGTAAATAGTTGGTACAAAATTCTATTACCTCTTCCGCGACATATCGCTGCACTATACTGGCATCTAGTCGGTAACAATTCTTAACAAAATGCTTGAAAATGCTCATGTTCCGCTCGAATGAATACATCCATCTCAAGTATACTGGTCCGCAAGCCTTCACCTCCCGCACCAAATGAACTATCAAATGAATCATTATGTCAAAAAAGGAAGGGGGAAAATACATCTCTAGCCTGCACAATACTTCAATTACCATATCCTGCAATTCATCCAACTTATGCCGACTCACTTTCTTGTGACATATCTGTTTAAAAATATAACAAAGCCTTGCAACCGTGTCTCCAACGTGAGAAGGCAAGCAAACTATCAGAGCAATTACGTTTAAATACTGCATCAGATTGTGGCAATCGTGCGACTTCATTCCCACCAATTTCAGCTCAGCAGTAGATACACAACTACTAATATTAGAACCATATTTACAAGGCACCTTCACTGATTTCAAAGTCTTACAAAAACTCTCCTTCTCCTCAGATGACAAGGAATAACAAGCAGGTGGTAAGTATGTCGTGCCTACTTCTTCTTGCACGGGAGCAAGTGACGTCTTTATGCCAAGATTAACTAAATCCTTTCTAGCTTTCAATCCATCTTTACTCTTCCCTGGTGTATTCAAGAGCGTCCCAACCAAACCTTCACATACATTCTTCTCTATATGCATGACATCTAGACAGTGGCGCACATCCAAGTGCTCCTAATAACCAAGTTTGAAAAATATCAAACATTTCTTCCAAATCGTAGTTTGTGTGCTTTTCTTTTTTCCCTTTCCCAACACGTTATCCATGCCCGATACTTTTGCAAATATTTCAGAACCTGATAATGGGACGGGGGCAACACCATGCTCTTCCTGACCGTTAAACCACTTCTTAGCACTCCTCCATGGATGACTCCTAGGTAGAAATCGTCTATTACCTAGATACACAGGCTTACCACCGTGCTTTAATTGACAATGGCTGGTATTGCTCTCACATACTGGACATGCAAAATGATCATTCACAGAACACCCTCCAAGGTTACCCAACGCAGGGAAATCATTGATGCTCCACATCAGCATGGCTTTAAGTTTGAATTTCGCGTCCCCTCGACTTCCGTCAGGAATATGAATCCCATGCTTAAATAAGGACTCCAACTCCTCAACAAGAGGCACTATATATACATCAATGTCATTACCAGGCCGCTTAGGCCCCGAGATCATAGTGTTCAAAAGCACATACTTTCATTTCATCATCAACCATGTAGGTGGATTATAAATAACAAGCATCACTGGCCATGAACTGTGGGTGCTAGACATGTTGCCGAAAGGGTTCATTCCATCAGTAGATAGTCCTAAGGGCACATGTCTAGGTTCCTCACCAAATTCTGGGTACATAGCATCCATCTTCTTCCACTGATCACCATCAGAAGCGTGAGATATAATATCATCATCTTCCTCTCGAACCCTATCGGCATGCCATGTTAACAATTTTGCATCAACTGGATTGGCATACAAACGCGTTAGTCTCGGTTTCAAGGGCATGTACCACATCACCTTAGCAGGTCCTTGCTTTGTCGATGTTGTCACTGTTTCTCCATATACCTCGACCTTTCCCTCATTCTTTTTCCATCTCGACTCACCGCATACCTTGCAATCATCCCTCAAAGAATCAACACTCCCCCTATACAACATACAATCATTCGGGCATGCGTGAATCTTAGTAAACTCCATGCCCATAGGACACAATATCTTGCGCGCAGCATAAACCCTGTCAGGACATAAGTTGTCCTGAGGAAGTAACTCCTTAACCAACTCTAGCAATTCCATCATTCCTTTATCTGAAATACCATACCTTGCCTTTACGTTCATTAACAACAATGTTGCGCCCAGTCTAGAATGCCTAGCCCCAACATATAAGCTTTTCTGTTTATCGTCATACATTGCCTCCAACATACTTTTCTTCCCAACAAACTCCATAACAACATCGTCGCACATGTTTGAAAGCTGTTCATTATACTGCAGGATTTCCTCGACGCTACCCTCCTCCATCTCAACCTGGTCACTTCCATAATGGCCTTCCCCATGCCAAACCCATTCTGTGTAGGATTTGTCAAAACCTTTACAAATTAAATGTTCACGCACTACATCAATATCTTCAAATATGGCGTTGTTTCTACACTTGTTGCATGGAAATCTAACCCCTCCTATGCTATTCTGCCTAGAATGTCGCAACCCAACATCTAAGAAATTTTCCACCAAATCTAAATGCTCCTTCGATAATCGAGCATTCTCGTTCATTATTCTTTCGCGGTCCATAATTCACAAATCGGACTAACAACTCCACAATACTACTAACCCACTGACTTTAGATGATAAACACATAAACTACACACTGCATTAACATAAAAATGAAAAGAAATCAAAATGCATACAAAAATTATGCATCAAATAAACCAAATTCAAGAGACTGGCCAGTACAATGCGCATATTAAACCTTACCTACTCCAACACGGGAACAACGAGACCTCCAAACAAACTTGAACTGATCACCCTTCAATATCCACCTGTTTAGACCCTTTTAAGTTTTTTGTTTTTGGAGTTAAACGGCCAGTTCAGATTAAATCTTTGACCCATACAGAGTCTCTTGCAAAATCGCTACTACCTCGCTCGCACTTTTGAGTAGCCAGCGAACTCGTAACAATACAATCAACCTCACATGCACTGTACATGCACTGTACATTCTCAAATCTCATATACGACCTATACAGTAGCGAGACCGCAACATCACTCGCCATATCCTAGCATCCAAGTTACGACACGTTGCATATTCTCGCCTGTTGAAATTAGGGTTTAGGCAAGCTTACGAGTTCGCAACGGCCAAAGTACATTCTAACGAGCTAAGCTACGATTTCGCTACATAGACGTTTAACTTACCACAAATGTTACGAGTTCGTAACAACCCTCTCCATTTAAGGCGGATCCTTTTTTCCTCCTTAAATTTGTACATTTTTACGTCAGAACTGATTTCCGCCTTCAACAACGTCTATCCGTCTTAAATTTCATTTTTTTCCTAACCTGAGATACTAGCGAGTTCGCAACGTTCAAGTAAGGCGGAAAAAAACGCGAACGCCTCAAATGCCTTAAATATGTGTCTTGCATCAACCCCTTTGTAGTAGTGTCTCTACTGGTTTTAAACCCGTGTAGTACTAATTTTCATTTTCATGTTAATATTTATTTCAACATAATTAATAACTAGTATAATCTCCATCGGCGTGGATATGTATTTAAAATTATTATAATTTAATAAAAGTAATGCTTTTATTTATCAATATTTATGAATTTCACAGAACTTGAAAATCATTTAAAATTTTGATTAAAAATAGAGTTTAACATCGTGTGTGATAAGTCCATGGTTCGTATTCTAGGACCTCATTCAGTCTCCTACCAAGACCCGAGAAGGGTCGTGGACTCGATCGAGTTACGCGGGGATGGATCCACGGGTCCATCGATCCAAAACCTTAAAAGGAATTCGTATATTCAGGATGTCCTACAAGAAATACACTTCCTTTAAACATGATAATACAGCCGTGTCCGACATACGCTTCCTCTATACATGGTAATACAACTATTATCTCTATAAGAGTTGTATTCATACCATAATTACATATCTTGGCGATCTACGGATCGTAGCCTTATAAATACAAAATGTTTGGTAGACCTTCTCTATTTCACAATACATACAATAAGCCTTACGCACTTAAAGCTTCCCTAAGCTGTTTGCTAACTTGAGCGTCAGAGTGTCTACCTCTGGGCCATCCCGGGGCTCTGTCTTGCAGGTCAGTTCGTGAGCGAAGTTCGTGATCAAGGGCGAGTTCCAGATATCCATCAATTTGGCACGTTCGGTGGAACTCGCGTGTTTATTTATCAGCGAACTTCATCTCAGATCTGATCGTACCGACCATCTTCTCAGCAAATTAGCAACATCATGTCAGAAGCCAGGGCCGGGCCTGGCCCAGTGCGGGCTGTGCTCCCGCACAGGGCCCAAAAATTTAAGGGCCCCGAAAATATATTTAGGTGTATTGTATATATGTGTTTTTTTAATTTGTTTAAAAATGTAATGATTGGAGTTATATTTTGAAGGACTTTTTTCTCTTTTAGTTTAGGCCTTTTACTTTTTTAAGTGCCTTTTCTTCTTTGAATTTGGGCCTTTTAAAAGTTAAAATACTTATCTTAATAATTTTAATCTTTTGGATAAAACTAAATTGAATTCCAATATATATTATTTTGAACTAACTAATAATAATATATATTTTACTATAAAGGAACCTAGAATTAAATTTTCGACATTGGGCCTCAAAATACGTTGGAACGGCCCTGTCAGAAGCCAGCAATCCAAGGAGGAGCGCGCGGATGCAAGGAATGGATCCAGAAGGAAACCGTGACGGTGAACAAGCCCCCCAAGGACGCGGACGCGGACGTGGACATGGACGAGGAAGAGACCGATCTCAATCACGCTCCGTACCACCACCAGACTCTACCATAGGTGCTGGAAACTCCAACGTTCCACACACCTCAGGTCCGAACCCTACTGCGTCCGGAGCACCAACCTCTGATAACCCTACCACGGCCGGGCCAACTTCTGGTCCAAACCCCACTGCGTCCGGAGCACCAACTTCAGACCCAGGACCATCCAACCCAAGAGTCTCGCTCTAGACGGACATGAATTACAGTAACTTCACGGATGGGCGAGATGGGCAGTTTGAAGAAGAAGATTTTGGATACAACGAAGAGGATTCAATCCTTACCGAGGAAGAGAGGAGGTTGAGGGATGAGCAAATCCTAGAACGGAGGCGCGAGGAGGAATTACAAAGGAGACACCAAGCCGCGGCCTCAAACCCTACCTTGGGCCCCTTAGTTTCTCAACCTCTGATCTCGGGCCACCCTCGCGCAAATCTTGTCTCGGACCCTCCGGCAGGCGAAATCCCGGAGGACGTCCGGCTCTTGATGAGGAATTTACAAGCCCAATATCCCGATCTAGTAGCGACTCTGCTGAACCCTAACCAGCACCTCCATGCCCAGACGCATGATGCCTCAAACCGAATGTCAGTTCCTGAGGCTTCACTCCAAGGGGCCAGGAGCACACCGCTCTCGAACCCTGCCCAGGATCAGAGATTCTTGAATGACCTGTCCCGGAGTCTACCTCCGTAAGTCAGTTAACAACAATTTCTGCCGCCCCTGAACCCAGAAGGCAACAACTACAACGGTGGAGGCATGGGTATGGAGGAAAGACAAAGACTGCACATTCAGAACGTCCAAGAGGAACTGAGGCAGCAACAAAGAGAGAGGGTTCAAAACGATTTGCAATCAAACCCCTGCCGACCCTCGAATTAGGAGGAGGTATACCAAAACCGGGGGAAGTCCGAGATTGATCGGGAGCTAGATCGACTCCTCGGACCTAGAGGGCAGCCCGTTCTCCCTTTTCTCCCTGGCGTTCTTCCAAAGAAAGAATTTCACCAAATTCATGGGTGATCTTGGATACGTCTCTCGCCGGGAAGGAGAATCTGTGGAAGGACACTACACCATATATATGGATCTAGCAATTGAGTGCTTTGATCGGAATGACCTCCTCATAATCAACATGTACCGCATGAACGTTGACGACGGCGGATTGAGGATGAAATTAGCCACGAAGAACCCTACCACCATCCAGCACCTTCAGGCCATCATGGAAAAGTATGCTAGCAAGGTGAACGCTGTGGCTGGCAAACATGAGCGTGATCCACATGTGGATAGCAAGGCTAAGGAGCCCAAATTAAAAGTGCCAAAGTTGGAAAAGTCCGACAGCCCTTCCAAGCCCAGCTTTGAGTCCTTCACTCCCCTTACTCAGTCTCGGGTTGAAATCCTATCCATTTATAGGCACCTTCTCAAGGACCTCCTTCTCGGGTTGAAATCCTGTCCATTTATAGGCACCTTCTCAATGATCCCCAAAATGCAAACAAAATTATTACATGACCCTAAGATATTTAAACACTTAGATCAATCACGTAACAGAATCATGAGAAGTTATAGAATTACTTACCTCCAGTACTCATTATAGTGGAGAGATTGATGTCCTGAATCTGTGAGTCTTGAGTAGGGGTTTAGCTTTCTCTCTCCTCGCCTATGCGCTTTATGTGCTGTGTGAATCGGCAGCCTTTCAGATTCGCTTTAGCTTTAGTGCCCTTAAGGATTCTCATAAGTCTGTCATTCTAATGCCTTTACAATGGATTAAATACATCAATTTATAGGTGGAGAGAGGATCTAAATCCTCTTTAGGGTTTCCGTAGGATTAATCTCAACCGTCCATCAAAGTAGAGATTATTAGGAATTACCAAATATATAAGGGAATAGCAATATTCCAATAGAAAACATGATTAATATAAGACCATATAATAGGGAATAAATATATTCTTACAGTCTCCACTTGGTCGTTATGTGTATCCATTAATGTTTTCTATTTGAAATCATAAGGCCGGCATAATATGCTAAACATTTTTCATTTGGTCATCATAATTGTCTTGACCAATCTAGTAATCAATGGGAGTCATGGCGGTCACAAATCATTCTGCAACATGATCCCTTCCATGTAATACTGCATTGACTACCTTCATGGCTAAACCATAAACATAAATAGGAGTTTCATAATGGTTCCTTTTATGTCTTAAAAAAGACTAATTTTGTTATCATAAATTCCAAAACAATAACGTGTGTGCGCAATGGGAACAGAATACATAAAAGATATAAAAAAAATCATAAGAAATCTCAAATTAATGTCAAACAAAGGCTAAACGTATAAAACAGACAACATAGTGAAGAGCTATCCTCAAGACCAATACTTTCAGCATGCTTCATAATGGTCTTAAGAGGTAATTCTTTCGTAAATATGTTTGCGACCATAAGTTCAATGCCTATGTGTTCAATGACAATCTTTCCTCTATTCTGAGAAAATAAAAAATAAAAATAAATCCAACCATCTGTGGATGTGTTGATTTTCTGGACATCATCATGTAATTTCTTTTTCAACGAATTCATTATTGGCGATTTTCTATAATGGAGTAGATGATCTTTATCACTCCCACTAATCTCACCATTCTTTCAAAAACATTAACAACACAAAAATTAAATTGAATAATATGACAACCAATTATAGTGTTCCTATGGGTAATCACTATAATCTCATTAAGGTCACATATTCATGAATCATAAGTAGGTGATGTTGTGAATTATTTAGACTAAGTTATATGTGGATATCCATAGTCTACACACATACAAACACTTCATAAATTATTAATCATCTTATGTTCATAGTCTACCTGTGGGTAACTAATTATACATAAGAAAAACATAATTTTACATAGATATGGTTTTTCATATGCAAATCATTCTAGGATATAGTCACTATGGTGATATCGAAATCCAATTTATACACATTATATGAAACCAATGAATCTAACATTAAATCTATTATGTCTTGTACGGATTATGCATAAAACTATCTTCAGAATCTTAATGCAAAACTGTTTCTGCAAAATTAAACCAATTAGGTTTTGAACGCATAATGGACAAAACAAATTTCAGAATCTTAATGCAAATTTGTTTCTGTACTCATAATGCACAAAACAATCATCATCGTTAATTTCACACGGATAATGCACGATTGATAGGACACATAACATATTCTATGAAAATCATTCATTTAGAGAATCACAAAATGTCACAAGTTCAAAAAACTTTGCTATATGTTTACTCAGTAATTACATATACAAATTCACATTAACTCTGCAAGACACCGTTATATACACTACTCATGCATAATGAAAGTATAATTTTCATGTACTTTTATGTCACATTCAAATGGAAATAAGATGCATATTTTGTATCATAATAAACTCATGGTTATCAATCATCACATAAAATTATGTGCATAATAATGTATATCAAAAGGTCCAAAACCGAAATCACGCGGATATATACATCAAAACAAACTTTCACTCGTCTTAAAATTAAGCGAACACCACAAGCAAACATGCACTTTCAATAATTAAATCAAAATCATACCATATAACCTTGTATGTATCAACGTAATATACAATCATGGTATATATTCCAGCAAAAATACCATAAGGACGTGCATGCATAAACTCACTCACATGTACACTTATTTGGATATTCAAATATTCATGGTTAAACTTTATTTATTGACTATGCATTTAGAATACAGATTCTGTATCAATTCCAAATTACATGCTAGTTTGCATGCACCATTATAACCAATTATATTTATGCCTCAGTATTATGAACATATACATATATATAAATTAACCAATTTATGTATGTTCATCTTAATCACCATCTTCCACGCGAGATCCCTACAGAAGGGTTAAGTATCCCTCGAGATCTACCACCTCGGACAGGATGCCTAATTATTTGCTTCGAGCTCGGGGCTGAGGAAGATTCACCTATCTCCTTTCTTGATGACTGGGATGAGTGATAAACACACCTGGGCCTCAGTTATTTTAGTCAGATCCTATAGGTATCCAACTCGGTCTCTCATAGCCTCAACTCTTTAGTGACAACTATTATCTTATGGTTAACGTTATAAGTTTCATTCTGAAGAGCAGAGATTCGAATATCTTGATTATGGCCTTCACCTCTGGCATCCTTTAAGCTGCTAACGGCCTTCTTTATTGGCTGCCAAGACCTTGCCATGGATATCCTCAAGATCGATATATCTTTTCTGGACATCATCCAACTGTCTCCCCAGATCAGTTCTCCGACCCAAGCAAATCTTTTTCCGGCGGCGAAGAGAATCCCTCTCCTCTTTAGCCTGGCTAAGGAGCATTTGCAAAAGGTCTTTTTCATCCGAGAGATTCTCATGATCTTGGGAGAGAATGTCATACTTACTCTACAATTCTCCACTAGTGGCAACATAACACTAGAAATAAAAGAAGATGAATGACAATCAATCTCATGAAAAATATGCTGTTCAAAGTACATGAATGCCAAGACAAGGCGGAAAAATATTATCCTAAGTGAGAGTAAAGTCTCTTGGAAATTACAGTTTTGTGCGGCTCTTCCTGGCCCCTATCTTGGTCAGGTACTGGCGCATCTACAACAAGCTTCTCCACCAGGAAAGACAACTCAAGGTATAAAGCGAGAATCCTCTCTTTGGATTCCTCCGATGTTAAGGCCTTCTCCAGGGTCTCCAAGCTAGCCACCAACCCGGGCTTGATCCCCCCACATGACGGAGCTTATTTCGAAGCTCCTCTAAACCTTGAGTAGCCTTAGGCCAATTATAGTAGGGAACCAACACCTCCCGGTTAGTTTCGCTATGGAATTTCTGAAGAGACACTGACATACTCGGAAATTGGGACTTTTGGTAGAGTTTACAGTGATCACATTAAAGCTCTTCCATCTCGGGACAGTTGACGCATAAATCTACTATCAGCTGGACAAGCTGCTTCTACTGGACAGGATCGACATACCGGTCTCTTTCCGCCTCCAATGCAGTCATCTTCTTGTTTAGATACAGGAAGCGGATATCTCAAACTCTCTTATGCTCTTTCAAGCTCTTAATCTCTTCAGCCAAAGCCTCATTTTTAGCTCTCTCCTGAGCAGCCACATCTTGAAAGTGCTTGACCAACTCAGGTGACCTACTAACCTTCTCGGCAACCTGTGCTTTCAGTTGCTCAGTCTCAACCATCTGCTCCTCCACTACCCGCTCTAAAGCTTGGCATCGAGCATGCAACGTCTTGACTGATCCATACAAAAGCTTCATATGACTGTCGGACATCGCAACACCCTTCAAAGACTGCAAGGGTAGTAAAACTGTAAGGAAACTATACACTCGGATAAGCTGGTGAAGTCATGCTGCAAAGCGTACCTGGCTAATCTCTGGAAATTCCGAAGATAACTCGGACTCAGCCTCCGAAACCTCAGGGGAGGAAGCATGACATAATCCTCGAACCGTCCTAATGGTCCGAGATTGAAATTAGCCCTTTTGGGAGACCTGTCCTCATTCCCAGGGGATCCCCCATGGCTTCCAGTTTCCTTTTCTTTTCCTCCTCCACTGCTAGTTCCCTCCGTTGAACCATCATGGCCATCAGTCCGCTACGCTATCTAGCTCCGCCTTAGAAGTACTCACTACATATAAGAAGAAAGATATCAGGAGTGAAGAAAAAGACACAATGTGAGCACAAAGGATATGCATTTCAAGAATAGCTAACTTCAGGCAACGCATCTGAAACAATCACAGATGTTACAAAGCCGTCATCCTCTGCCCTACCAAACTTAGTACGCTAGTACTCATTAGCACTGGTTGTCTGTGGGGAAGAAGAAATCCGAGTTACTTCCTTTCTTGGACCCCAAACCAGGGCTACGCCCTCCTCTTCCTTCTCATCCGATGGATCTCGGGCAATAGGCACAAATAGATGTTCTGTCTCACTAGAGGCATGGTCCTGTGATCGAGTCTTCTTCTGTCCCCGAACCCACCTCCTAAAACGACGCCGGGCGTCTAACATATATAAATTCAGACCTCTCCTCATCCCGAGAAGTCCGAGACAAAAGCTCTTTCTCATAAGTCTCTCTTCCTTCAGCTCAGTATCAATGTATCCCACTGCTATACAGCTTTCTGGTTTTGCAAGTATTATGGACATACCCTGTTAACGGTCCCATTTTTCTGTGTATTCCAGTAACACGATTTAGTCCCCTTGTTATAGGACATTCATGAAAGGAAAAATGTGAGATATAATAGTTTACCTCTCAAAGCGCAACATCCATCTATACTGAGCTGATACAGCCAAGATTGCTTCTTCCGATCGTGAGGTGACTCAAGATATGAACCATGATATCAAAAAAGGATGGTGGAAAAACCCTTTCAAATTTGCACAAAAGTTTTGCAACCCTTATTTTCTCTGCCTCCATGACATCAACATATGTTGTTCTAGAGCACAATTTGCCTGGAAAACTCACTTAGTTCATACAACATTACTCTAACCTCTTTAATTAAACAACCCTTGATTGCCGCGGGCAGAACAAGTTGCATAAGAACGTAATATGACTTTTCATTCCAGAAACTTGAAATTCAGAGCCTTTCACACCGCGGGACATATTAGAGGCCAACCCTTTGGGAAATTTATTATTATTAATCAAATTTAGAATTTTGATCTTTTCTTCTTTCAAGTGGTAAGCAGCCTATGGAATCTCGTAGCCATCCCCATTAGGCTTCATGTGTAGATCCTTTTTCAAGCCCAAATCCATCAAATCTTTACGAGCTTTGGAGCCATCCTGGACATGGATGGAATGTCAAACATGGTACCAATTAGACTCTCAGTAACATTCTTCACCATACGCATGATGTCAATGTTATATCTCACCTTTTGATCCTTCCAATAAGGCAGCTGAAAAAAAACACTTTTATTTTTCCACTGGCAGCCCCTATCTCCGCGCTTATGCTTTCTGGAAACTCCCTTCAAATTTCCAGCCCCGTACAAATATGGTTCCTTAATATGATCATCAATGTAGGACAATATTTCCTGACCAGACTTTCTAATCATTGGGCCACGAAATTCAACAAGACCATTAATTTTCTTCTTATCTTTATGCCGACTATGATCAGCACTGCGAGACCTGAGATGACCCATGTAACAAATCTTCTTGCTGTTTGTGAGGTAAGAGGAATCTGTATCATTCAAGCATGCATGACATGCATTGTACCCCTTGTTGCACCTTCTTTTTACCACAGACATGGCAGGGAAGTCATTCACAGTCCACATTAATTGGGCATAAATCAAACTTCTATTGCTTATATATATGCATCATATGCCTTAACTCCCACCCATAGTTCTTTCAACTCATCAATAAGGGGTTCTAAGTACACATCTGTATTCTGACCTAGTGATTTAGGACCTGGGATCAATAATGGCATGAATATAAAAGGGTTTTTCATACATTTCCAGGGAGGCAGGTTATACGGAACGATAAAAACCGGCCAAATGTTGTAAGAGAGGCTCAAATTTCCAAATGGATTAAATCCATCTGTAGCTAGCCCCAAACGAACATTACCGGCATCCTTAGCAAAAATGGGATACACACTATCAAAGTGTTTCCATGACTGACAATCTATTGGGTGTCTCATTACATTACTATCATTAACTCGTTTATCTTTATGTCATCTCATATCACGTGCAACTTCCTCAATTGTAAATATTTTTTGCAACCTAGGTATGAAAGGAATGTGGCGAAGAACTTTTCTTGGAAGGTTGCAATAATTCCCAGAATAACGAGGTTCTTTGCGTTTGTCATCAGGACAATGTGTAAGATGTTTACGATCTTTATGAAATAACACACAATCATTGACACAATAAGCATGAATTTTAATAAAAGGAATTCATAAGGATCTTATATATATACATATCGCATTCATAGTAATTTTTAGGTACACAGGCTGAAGTAGGCAAGGATTTTATAAACACATGGAGAAGATCATCAAATGATTTTATTGTCCAACCCCACTAGTTTTTAAGCTCAAGAGGTTCACTATGAATGTAAAATGAGAAATATTTTTTTCACCCTTTCCAAAGAGGCGTACGAGAATCCCCAATTAAAATATCAAATGAATCCTTGCTACACTCAGCATTATTATGTCATCTTTCTTCCAACCCTCACCCCATTTCGCTATACCTATGTCATTTAGCATTTCATCCACACCATCATCAAATCCTTCACCAATGTCCAAGTCAATGAATTCATGGTTTGAATCATCATTATTAACATGAGTCTCTCCATGATAAATCTATTTTACATATTCACTTGTTATACCCCATTGAAGCAAATGTTAAACACACTTTCCCTGCAACCCACCCTATAATTATTGCAATTTTTACAAGCGCAAGGAATGTTCTCAACATTTGACTTATCTCGGTAAGCAAAAGCCAAAAAAGGTTCAACACCCAACTTGTACCTTTTATATTGAGTTCAATTAGAAATCTACATCCAAGATTTGTCCATTGTACTAACACCTATATGAACATTTAAATATCATAATTAAGTCACGTTTATAAGCATAAACAGTTACAGTAGAAACTATTTTCTTTAACACATTATGTATGAGCAATTGCAACTAAAGAGTCTAAGTAGCTTTAACGGCCTTTTTAATCAACATTGAAATAAGTTAAAAATAAGAATTCATACTCTTTAAAAACATTACCAACCATGAAAGTGACCCGAAAATACTAACCTAAAAGTTACATCACTACGAAGCTACCCCACCATATCCCGTCTCAATAAATTCCTCAATATTCATTATAATAAATTAGAAAAGTGTCATTTTCATCAAGCCCACCAAACCACCATCAAGCACAAGGCGTCAAAATTTGTATAATGACAGTATAAACAAAAGATGAATCAAAACAACTCATTAATAGACAAAGAAAAAGCTGACCTTTTACCGTCAACATGACCAAGATAGGAGTCGCAATACCCAATGCTCAAGGCCAAGTGGAAGTAGAAAACTCAAAACAAGGGGCACAACTTTCCAAAGAGTAAAGTGAAACTTTTCCGATTAGTATATTAGACCCAGGTCTTTCGGCAGCCATGAAGTAGTATATTAATCTATCCAATAGAAGTTAAAAATTGGTTGTGGCATCGGTCAGTGTTTTCAACTTAAATGTTTATTTAACAGTTAGGTAAGCAGTGTATTATTATAAGGTTTATCAATATATCATGTCCGTCTTCATAACGGTGTTCTATATTTATCACCCAATCAGGAATAAACTAAATTTTATACTTAAATAAATATAACATAAACTAGTATTAACTATAAGTGTTCACATCTATAACTGTACTGAAAATATTTTGTTAAATTAAAAAATGGATATATTTATAAAAACTTAGACATTGTTAAATGCCTATTCATATATTTTTTACCATTAAAAATTATTGTTCATTTTTTATATTTTTTATGATGTAATAATGTTAACAATAGAAAATGATGAATGAAGATTGGAGGAAATCTACTGTGTATTTTAACTCGCCCGTGTATGAATAAATTGATTTAAAAACTAGAAGCAAAATTAAAACTTTATGATAGCCTCTTGAAGCAAATTAATGAGTAAGTAGTTTCGATGGTCGTCACTGGCGTCACGAGAATCAGTAGAGAGGGTGATGGGGCTAAAGAACCTTTCAACTCATCAATCAGAAGAGGACCTAAACAAGACCACATGCATATGTATCTGTTGGTCTTAGCTACAACCGCCGATTTTACCTCGGCATGATCCAATCCCTTCCCTGTGGGATTCATGGATGAGGTGATATCCTCCATTTCAGATTCTTTGATGAACGAGGATAGGCTGTATGAATCCGAGACACAGTATTCAGTGCAACATGACGGGCAACGACCGATTGATGAGGATGAATGAGGAGATTCTGATTTCACCGTCAAATTTGTTCATGTATAAGGATATTAAGTTAAATGACCAAAAGCTTAATTCACATGTTATAGGAGATAGGTTCTTTAAAACCAAAATATACAAGAAACCAGACAGATCATAAACATTAAGGAGGCATGTAGCAATCCATTGCATTCAAATACAATATGGTATTTATAACCTACACATGCCCAGCATATCAACATAACAATTTTTCTTCACCATACTAAATCAACATCATTGAAAGTAATTTTTAATATACTACAGCTGTTGATTACAAAGCATCTTGTGACAGGGTTGTGTAAACGACATCACTAAAAGTACTTTAAAGAAAACACTCAAATATAGCAGGCATGAATCACAACCAGCATAAAATTTAGATATTGAAATGGTTCTTATTTGTCCCACAGTTATTATACAAGTAGAAGATTCAGAATATGCAAACACAAAGCAGTAAAATTGAGACAATCGATTAAATTCAATACAAAACATAAAAGCAGAGATGCATCTCTACTTTTCACAAGTGTATGAATGTATGTTGAATATATAAACAAACACCTAAAAACAATCAATTAAAGCATTATCCTCGACCAAGATCCAAAAACAAAAAGGCTGAGCTTTTAACCTGAGCAGAGCTAATGGGAGTCGGCGAATATGAAGTCAGAGATGTAGTGTTTCCGACGTATGACGGCGAGAGCACTGTCACCGGAGCGTCGCTATTTCGTTCGGAAAGATGATATGCAATGATGATCTGTTAAGGAATATACTAGAGATATTTAATTATGGATATAAGGTCATTTCTTTTGTGCATGATCCAATCCCTTCCCTGTGGGATTCATGGATGAGGTGATATCCTCCATTTCAGATTCTTTGATGAACGAGGATAGGCTGTATGAATCTGAGACACAGTATTCAGAGCAACATGGCGGGCAACGACCAATTGATGAGGATGACTGAGGAGATTCTGATTTCACCGTCAAATTTTTCCATGTATGGAGATATTAAGTTAAATGACCAAAAGCTTAATTCACATGTTATAGGAGATAGGTTCTTAAAAACCAGAAAATACAAGAAACCAGATAGATCATAAACATTAAGGAGCCATGTCGCAATCCATTGCATTCGAATACAATATGGTATTTATAACCTACACATGCCCAGCATATCAATCTAACAATATATCTTCACCAGACTAAATCAACATCATTGACAGTAATATTTAATATACTACAGATGTTAATTACAAAGCATCTTGTGATAGGGTTGTGTAAACGACATCACTAACAGTACTATCAAGAAAACACTCAAATATAGCAGACATGAATCACAACCAACACAAATTTCAGATATTGAAATGGTTCTTATTTGTCCCACAGTTATTATACACGTAGAAAATTCATAATATGCAAACACAAAGCGGTAAAATTGAGACAATTGATTAAATTCAATACAAAACATAAAAGTAGAGATGCATCTCTACTTTTGACAAGTGTATGAATGTAGGTTGAATATGTAAACAAAAACCTAAAAGCAATCAATTAAAGCATTATCCTCGACCAAGATCCAAAAACAAAAAGGCTGAGCTTCTAACCTGAGCAGAGCTAATGGGAGTCGGCGAATATGAAGTCAAAGATGTAGTGTTTCCGACGTATGACGGTGACAGCACTGTCACCGGAGCGTCGCTATTTCGTTCGGAAAGATGATATGCAATGATGATCTGTTAAGGAATATACTAGAGATATTTAATTATGGATATAAGGTCCTTTCTTTTGTATGAATTAATCCTTTTTCCCATTGTACTTTGTATGTATTTATCCCACCTTGGTTATTGACGGCCTAGAGGTTGCTGTCTAGAATTATAAATATTGTAATCATCCTCTTGTAATAATGACCTTTGATAATATATTTGAAGTGCCTATTGTATAACATTATTTATTATACATGATCTAATCGACAGGCGGATGCAGGTCGGGCTCCAGTAGAACGCGAAGTGCAAACCTCTAAATGTCGTGGCTCGATTGGGCAATCGTGCTGACAAACGTAGACGGAGTCACTGTAAATGGACGGCACCAACGGAATGGCAGGAGAATTGAGAATCTGATTTAGGTAGATGATATAGGAAATTTTTGGGTGTTTTATTTAGAGTTTCGAAAGCATGGGAACTAAATCCTCCACCTCGTCGTCAAAATAAGGATTTTGTACAGAAGATGGGAAATTTGTGGGTTTTTTTATTTTCCAAAATTGCAAGCTAAATGTTCCAAGTTTTCGTCCAAATAAAGGTTTTTTTGTCAAAGTTTTATTTATTATTGATTTGAATTGAATTGAACTTATCTAAATTGAATTGAACTAAACTAAACTTTTACAAATGATAAGTCTATGGTTCGTATTCTGGACACCATTTCTTCTCAGACCAAGGCCCGAGAAGGGTCGGGGGCTCAATTTATGCGGAGGATGGATCCACGAGTCCATCAATCCAAATTCTTATAATGAATGCGTATATTCTGAATGTTCTACAAGAAATACACTTCCTCCTAAACATGGTAATACAACCATGACTGAAATACACTTCTTCTTGTAATAGACATATTATCTCCATAAGAGTTGTATTTATACAATGATTACATATCTCGATCTATGGATTGTAGCCATATAAATACCAAAGGTTTGGTAGAGCTTCTCTATCTCATAACTCATACAATACGCGTTACGCACATACTAACTTGAGCGTCGGAGTGTCTACCCTTGGGACACCCGAGACTTTGTTTTGCAGATCCATTCGTGAGCCAAGTTCGTTGTCAAGCGTGGTGCCACACATCCATCAATTTGGCGCAACCAGTGGAACACTGCGTGTTAATTGACGACGTCGCTGAACTGTGTCTCCAATCTGATTATAATCACCTGCTCAGCAAACTTGCGATGTCATGTCGGAAGCCAACAACCACAGACGAAGCGCCCAGATGCAAGGAAGGGGCCCAGAAGAAAATTCCGACGGAGAACAAGCCCCCAAGGACGTGGACGTGGACGCAGTCGAGGAAGAGGCTGATCTCAGTCACGTTCTATATCGAAACCACCACCAAGCTCTACCTTAGATGCTGGAAAATCCAACGTTCTAAACACCTCCGGTTCAAACCCTACTGCTTCCGGAGCACCTACCTCCGGTCCAAATCCTACTACATCTGGAGCACCGACCTCCGGTCCAAACCCTACTGCGTCTGGAGCACCAATCTCCGGGCCAGATCCTACAGCATATGGAGCCCCAAACTCGGGCTCTGGACCATCCAACGGTCGATCGAAATCCAAGAGTCTCGATTCAGACCGACATGAATTATTGTGACTTCATGAATGAACGAGATGGGCTTAGCGTCGAGAACGAGTTCGGATACAACGAATTCAACTCGATCCTTACTGAGGACGAGAGGAGGTTGAGAGATAGCCAAATCCTCGAACAGAGGTGCGATGAAGAGTTAAGAAAGAGACGCCAAGCCGCGGCCTCAAATCATAACTCGAACCCCACAGGTTCTCAACCTCCCATCTCGAACCAACCTCGCATGAACCCCGTCTCGGACCATCCCTCAAGCGAGATTCAAGAAGATGTTCAGACTCTGATGAGGAACCTACAAGCCCAGTATCCTGCTTTTATAGCGTTGTTGCTGAACCCCACTCAACATCTCCATGCCCAAACACATGACGCCGCAGGCCGAATGTCAATCCCAGGGGCCTCGCTCCAAAGGACTAGGGATACACCGCTCTTAAATCCTGCCCGGCAACAGAGATTTTCGGACAACATATCTTGGAGTCTGCCTCTGTATATTTGTCAGCAACAGCTACCGCCACCTCCAGATCCAACAAACTACCGCACCGATGGGCACTGATTGAAATTCAATGGAGCAGACCCCTGTTGCAGAGGGGACCATCCTTGATGTCACCCGCCGCCGGCAAACCCACCTGTACGGCATACCGACCAAGAGCCCATGACTCCGGAGATGTTTCAGG
Organism: Sherardia arvensis; assembly: GCA_948330725.1. Classification (NCBI taxonomy): domain Eukaryota; kingdom Viridiplantae; phylum Streptophyta; class Magnoliopsida; order Gentianales; family Rubiaceae; genus Sherardia; species Sherardia arvensis. The sequence continues at coordinate 19,592,385 of OX415237.1, read as the reverse complement.
TCATGATGGCTCCATTCTTAGCATCCAAGGAGCAGGTGCTATCAAAACTGAAGTCCGTGGAAGAGAAAGAGGAATCCCGACAGCTCGGCCAGAAGATCGCGCCGACGAAGCTGAATTTCGACGACGAGGAGCAAGAAGTGGCATCACACCTCCCGGCGAAGAAGCAGATCCAGAAGAAAGGCAGCAACAACGAGGCTGCCAGATCGGATGGACGCAGATCCTGCCAGCATGGAGGGAGAGTCCATGATCCAGATCTTAACGACTGGAAATCAGGGTATGTTTACTCCAACGCTAGAGAAGTTCACATGGAGGACAGGAGGCGTGGGGAGTATGAAGATCACCTTCCGGAGATCGAGAAAGGGTCACGTGGGTGAAGAAGATCCGACTTGCTGTGGTCGATCCTAAAACCAAGATCCCCCAGAATCTGGGCACGTACAGCGGTGCTGTCGATCCTGAGGACCACATGCACACGTTCATCACCAACATGTCGACGTACGCCATCCCGCAGGCGATCTGGTTCAAGGCGTTTGCTACCACCCTCAGTGGAGCAGCACGTCTGTGGTTCAAGGCTCTACCTGATGGCAGCATCGCCAGCTTCAAGATGTTGGAGGAGAAGTTCCTGCGCAGGTTCATGCAGAGGAAGCAATTCACTAAGGAGTGCACCGACATCATGTCGATTCGCCAGAAGAGAGTAGAAAGTTTGTTCAGTATAGAGAACGGGCATCGAGCCTGGCCAACCAGGTGAAGAACCTCACCGAGAAGCTGATGATTCGCAAGGAGATGAAGTATGAGTGCTATCTCCACAAGGTGAAAACCCTAGAGGAGTTGATGGATCGTATTGAAAGCTTCTCATGTGTGGATGAGATGAACCTGGAAGGGGATGATGGCGGTTATGTTGCACGTAGCAAGAACAAGAAGAACACCGGTTCCAACACGCAACCGTCAAAGAAGGGTGGAGGTGAGAAGTTCAACAAGTTGAAGGACACCTCCTTCACTCCGCTGACACAATCACCACATGAGATCCTCAATCTTGTAGCTGGCAAGAACCTGCTGGATTCTCCGAGCAGGATGAAGAAGCCAGCCAACATGAGGAACAAGGCGTACTACTGTGAGTACCACAATGACCATGGACATGACACCAACGATTGCTACCACTTGCGTGCTACAATTGAGAAGTGTGTGAGATCCGGTCAACTCGCCCACCTTGCCAAGGAGGCCAGAGCCCACAACAAGGCCACCTGGTCGACCGAAGCATCCGAACGGACGGATTTTCAAAGATATACAAGAGGAAGAGCTCGGACTCCAGAACCCTCTCGTCCCAGCTTCAGGGGGAAGGAGGTGGCGCGAGTAGGGAGGTATTCAGAGGATGAGGATGAGCACTACGAGAAGCGACTTCGTAAAGACCGGGAAGACACCCCAGATGACAGTAGAAACATTTACACCATCATAGGTGGAAGTGCAGGTGGCAAGACAGAATCCCAGAGGAAGGCTCGGTGTAGGAAGGTACCAGAACCAACACCGAAGGAGAGGAAGTTGGCGGAAGATGAAGTCATCACGTTCAGCTCAAAGGACCCAATTCCGGATCGTCCCGCTGGAGGTGATGCGGTGGTAATCCAAGTCTAGATTGCAGACAAGCTCATTCACATGGTGTATGTGGATGGGGGCAGTTCAGCCGAGGTGATGTACTGGCACTGTTTCACGCAACTGGACAAGGACATGAAAAGGAAGCTGAAGCCAACTGCCACCCCTCTTGTGGACTTTGCGGACATTGAGGTGTGGCCGGAAGGTACGATTTACATTCCCATAACTTTTGGTGAACACCCATATAGCAAAACCATCGAGGTGGAGTTCATTGTGGTGAAAGCCAGCAGTCCCTAAAACATGATACTTGGGCGTCCTGCATTAGCGCTCATGAAGGGGATAGTGTCGATCTTGCACCTGTTACTCAAGTTTCCAACCAAGGCGGGCATCGCTACGGTTAAAGGAGACCAACAGAAAGCAAGGGAGTGTCACCGCATTGCTCTTAGCAACAAGAAGAGGAATATGGACGGCACGGGTGAAGAAGCAGGTCCAGGTTACTGCCGACGTGCTGTGGCCATGGTGACGACCGTAGCACTACGCGAGGAAGAAGACCCGGTAGGCGAGACTGCACCTGTCGAACTGGGGCGCAAGGGGAACCAGGTCGTGCAGGTTGGAATATCTCTACCGGAGGATGTGAAAGAGAGATTAGCCGCAGTGCTAAGGGATTATGCAGACGTGTTCGCATGGGAGTCCAGCGACATGACAGGGGTATCGGAGGAGATTGAGTGCCACGCCCTCAAGATCTCACAAGACTACAAGCCTGTCGTCCAGAATAGGCGAGCACTCTACAAGGACAGGAACAAAGTAGTCAGCAAGGAAGTGGACGAGTTGATCAAGTCGGGTATCCTGGTCGAGGTGAAGTATTCCACCAGGCTAGCGAACCCCGTCCTGATTAAGAAACCAAACGGATCATGGAGGATGTGTATTGACTACACCAGCCTCAACAAGGCCTGTCCTAAAGGTTGTTACCCGCTACCAATGATTGATCAAAAGGTGGATGCATTGGCAGGGTACAAGGTGAAATGTTTTCTTGATGCGTATAAAGGTTATCACCAAATCCCCATGAAGAAGGAGGATGTGGAGAATACAACCTTTATTACGGAGAGAGGAGCATTTGGATACCGGATGATGCCGTTCGGTCTCAGGAATGCTGGAGCAACATGCCAACGTGTGGTCAACAAAATCTTCAAGGAGCCGATATGGCGCAACTTGGAGGTCTACGTCGATGACATGGTGATCAAGAGCAAGGACTTCAACACGTTGACTGAAGATGTGAAGGAAACCCTGGAACACTTTCGAAGCACAGGTCTGAAACTCAACCCTCTCAAGTGCCAGTTTGGGGTCCAAGAAGGTCGATTCTTGGGTCACATGGTTACAAACGAGGGGGTACGAGCAAATCCAGACAAGATCAAGGCGGTGCTTGACATGAAACCACCAAGGACAGTGAAGAAAGTGCAAAGTCTGAATGGTAAGTTGGCGGCGTTGAACCGTTTCCTGTCGAGAGCGGCTGAGCGTGCACTCCCTTTCTTCAAGGCATTGAAGAACAGTGTCAACAAGAAGGGAGATGTCAGCTGGGGACCTGAACAAGATGAAGCTTTCAGCGACTTGAAGAAGCACCTGCATAGCTTGCCCTTGTTGACATCGCCTTAACAAGGTGAAACCCTCTACCTGTACGTGTCGGTTGGAGTGGAGACCGTCAGTGCAGCCCTTGTACGAGAAGAAAGTAAGGTACAGAAACCCATATACTTTGTAAGTAGAGCTTTGCAGGGAGCAGAAACAAGATGCACGGGAGAAGAAAAGCTGGCCCTGGCCGTAGTACATGCAGCTCGACGGCTCAGACACTACTTCCAAGCGCATCCCGTGGTGGTGCTGACAAACCACCCTATGAAGGCCATTTTTACCAGACCAGAAGCGTCAGGCCGGTTGGCTAAATGGGCGGTAGAACTGGGCTAGCACTCCATCGAATACTCACCAAGAAAGGCCGTCAAGGGTCAAGTTGTCGCTGATTTTCTAGCATAAATGCCACCAGAAGTGAAGAAAGAAACACCCTCACCTGAAACCAGTGCAGTTGGAGAAAAGAGAAAACGATCTCCAAGTGATGAGTGGCAGCTACATGTAGATGGAGCATCTGGTGTAGAAGGTGCCAGCGCGGGTTTGGTTCTGACCGACCCAAGTGGAGTTGAAGTCACTCATGCTTTGCGATTCGAATTCCCTGCATCAAACAATGAAGCTGAGTACAAGGCTCTGATTGCGGGAATGGAGATAGCAAAGAAGCTCAGAGCGAGAAAGTTGATGGCACATAGCAACTCGATGCTTGTGGCGAAACAATATGAAGAATCTTACCTAGCAAAGGACCCTGGAATGAAGTACAGGGACAAGGTGAGATTGTTGGCGTCGGAATTCGAGGAATTCGACGTCGTCAACGTGCCAAGGTCAAAAAACACCAGAGCTGACGCCTTGAGCAAGTTAGCATCCTCAACACGGGCACACTTGAACAAGGCAGTGATGGTGGAAACCCTCACACACAGGTCAACTTACATCAAGACGGTGGGAGCTGTCGATGTTGTAGAAGGAACAAGTTGGATGAAACCAATGATGGATTTCCTTGCAAACGGAGTGGTTCCTGAATGCAGCAAGGAAGCCAGAAAGCTGAAACTCAACGCTCCTAACTATGCACTGAAAGATGGAGTTCTGTACAGACGGGGTTTCTTAGAAACCTGGTTGAAATGTCTCTCCCAGTCAGAAGCAATGCGAGTGGTTCGAGAGGTGCATGCAGGATGTTGCGGAAGTCATCAAGGTGGCAAAGCACTTGCATTACGGATCACCAAAGCAGGTTACAATTGGCCTCGCATGAAGAAAGATATCAACCAGATGACCAGGAGCTGCAAGAAATGTCAAACACATAAAAATGTACCAAGGTTGCAGAGTGAGAAGCTGACGCCTATACAGTCTCCGTGGCCTTTTGCAATGTGGGGAATCGACATTGTCGGCCCTTTTCCAGCTGCAACAGGAAGACGCCGTTTTCTTGTCGTAGCAGTTGATTATTTCACCAAGTGGGTTGAAGCCGAGGCACTGGCAACCATAACAGGTCGAAGGATGACGAGCTTTGTGTGGAAGAATGTGGTCTGCCGCTTCGGAATCCCGCAAGTGCTGGTCAGTGATAACGGCACTCAGTTTGAAGGAGAATTGTTCAAAGATTGGTGCAGCAACTTAGGCATCAAGCAGAAGTTCACATCAGTGGCTCACCCACAAGCCAATGGGCAGGTGGAAGTCACAAATCGAACTATCATGCAAGGACTCAAGAAGAAACTCGAGCAACGCAAAAGAGCATGGACAGAGGAGCTGCACAGCGTGTTGTGGTCTTACAGGATGACCCACAGAACCAGCACAGGGGAATCTCCCTACAGACTGTGTTTTGGCACTGAAGCCATTATACCACCTGAGATACTTGTACCTACCCTGCGAGTAGAAGATCCTCTGCCAGTTGCAAAAAATGATGAAGGGTTGAGGCCGAACCTGGAGGAGTTAGAATACGAGCGGGAGAAAGCGTCGCTCAAAGAGGCAACTTACAAGTCCTGGATGGAACAAAGATACAACAACAAGCTGCGACCTCGCAGTCTGAAGGTTGGTGACCTGGCCTTGAGAAAGAATGAAGCATCAAGAGTGGAAGGACAACTCAAGTTGGAAGCCAACTGGGAAGATCCCTACCGTGTTTTTGAGGTACTGGGAAAGGAGCGTATAAGCTGGAGCACCTGGATGGAAACCAGTTCCAAGAACCTGGCACATGAACAACCTCCACAAGTATTACATGTAAGGCGCAACATGGATCCCAACAGAGGTCAGGGAACTCACTAGAGTTTGCAAGATGATCTTGAGGGAAGCCTCATGAAATGAAAACGCCCCCAACAGAGGTCAGGTAGCCTGATAGGATTTGCAAGATGATCTTGAGGGTGGCCTTTGTAGTTCCAGAATTCACAAGATGAATGCAATGAGAAGTGTTTTTAAGTATATCTCACCAAGGCACGAACCAGTCAACTGGTAGATGTCTCTTTTCTCGTTTTTCTTTCATTATGCACTGACACGAACCATTCAACTGGTATATGTCATTCTACTTGTTTCTCTTCTATGAAAATGCAGCGACAACAAGAACAAATATTGCCTGAAAAGTCTAAAAAGAGAACTACAAGAAAATGGAGTTCAAAAAACAAAAAAAACCCAAAATAAAGGCAAACAGTTTCAGAAAAGAAACTTACATCTAAAAAGGGGCCTATGATGCCTTAGCCATAAAAAACAAGTTGAAAACTAAATTCAACTTGTCACATGGTGCAAAGGGCTACATGATGGAGACGTCCATCATGCCCATAAATTTGCAACAAATAAAGCTTATAAAAGCGAAAAAAGCAAACAAGCAAATAACAAATGCTTATGCTAATTAAAAACATCCCAGAAATACGAATTCAAATATTCAAAGGGAAACGAAAGATGGAACAAGCGCCATAAGAAAAGAGCATACAAGCTCATCAGCAAGTCCAGAAAAGAAATTGAAAAGTCAAACGTCTTCACCATTTTTTCTTCTACTTGTTATCAGGGGCAGAGGGAGCTGGCTGGTCTGGCTGCCACTTCATCAGGTCCTCCAAGACCATGTCAGGACAAAGGGTGGAGAAGTATTCCTGGAAGTCATACTGCTGAAAGGGAGCATGCACACGACCAAGTTGAACCTTCATCTCAGCATCATTTGGCACATTGGCCATGATGTGGTCAGCTTCAGTTAGGGCCTCATCCAGAAGGCGCCTGGCCACCGGGCTCTGATCCACAATTGCCCTAATCTTGCTGAAACCCTCATCTCTAAGCCAAACCCTTGTCCTGAGATGCTCCCCAATGACAGAGTAACGCTGGTCCAACTGATCACGCAGAGAAGCACTCACCCCACGCTCCAACTCCAAATCTGCACCCAGAGATTTGATCTTGGCCGCCAGATCCTGGTTGGCCGTCATTGCCATGTTCAGCTTCTCGTTCGTCTCTTTATTCTTGTCAGCGAGCCGAACCACCTCCTAATTCAGACCCAGTTTGGTCTCGAGCAGTTTCTCCTTATCAGATTGAAGTTGGGCAAGAGCCAGATCCTTCTCCCTGGGCAGCTCGCGAATCTTAGCAATGTTGGCATCAGCCTTGTCAAACATCTCTTTCGCCTTGCCAAGTTCACCTCCAAGATCCCTCTCCCAGGCCTGAATTGCAACAGCAGCACACAGACCCTGTGCAACAAGCAAAAGAAAAGTAATGAACAAGGACACGGAGAGAACAAAAACAAAGTAAAACAGAAGAAGCCAAGGGATAGCTTCATAGCTGTAGCAGCCATCCTATTTCCTATACTGCTCACTCCCGACAGGTTGATGAGTGGGTTGGCGCCCCAAGATTGCATATGGCTATCAGGGATGGATTGCAGCAGGAGTTGACGAAGGGAAGCTGTAGGACAAACTTGTGTCTCAAGGGCAGGATCCAAAGGTTTCTCTCCCGACACATGCCCAAGTCCTCCCAGCAAAGAGGCTATACATTCTTCCAGATGAGGATCCTTAGCAGGGTGACGCATCTCACCTTGATCCACCTTCGCCACGTCCTCTGACTTGGTGGCCTCCAACATGTCCTGCACCTTGGACTCATCCAGCATGTTCTCTGTCTTAGCACGAGCCTGCTTGACACCAGCATCTGATGAAGAGGAGGGCCTTTTCTTGGAGTGAGATGGTATGTCGCTATTCAAATCAATCAACCCAACAGGCAACCCTTCTCCTGCTCTTCTGCCAAGGCCGCGACTCAGGCGAGATGGCCGGCGTCTAGGTCCAGTAGAGACAGGAGGTTCAACTTCAGTGGGAAAAACTACATTACAAAAATAAAGAACAAGATAAGAACCTAATAGCCGCATAGTGACATTAACAACACAAAGGTGAGATGCTTACACACGATGAGAGGATCCGTCACTGTTTTGCAAGCCATGGGAAGGAAGGGCATCCCAGATCCCTGTAGGAGGACATCGTAGTAGAGATAGTAAGCAGGAGTGGGATTCTTCTTCGGCAAGTCGACAGAAGCACGCAAAGGGACCATCTCCCCCTCATCAGGAGACTTCGTGCGGCTGCGGAGAGGCCCTGGCGGATATATGCCCGGATTTTCCCCAAAAACCAAGGATTTCTTCACAAATGCAAACTTGCGAGTCCAATCAACCCGAGTCGGCAACTCGGTTATCACTCTGGAACCTTCCCAATTCTTCAGAAAGAACCAACTTGGTGGCTCCTTGCATAGGTGGTAAAAGGCACGAAACAGCTGGTGGGTTGGCTCAACCTTGCGGACCTTGTACAAAACCTTGAAGGCCACCAAGATGCGAACCGAGTTTGGGGTTAGGAGTGAAAAATTCAGATCGTAAAACCCTAAGACCTACTGGAAAAAGGGGGAAAGCGGGAAACACAGGCCACAATGGTCAAAGAAATCCAAATAAATCACGCAGAACCCATCCTGAACTTGGTTAGCTGACACATCAGCCGCCGGCAAGACAAAACAGTCGGCAAGATCCGCCTGAACAGGGTCTGCCTCCTCACGAAGAAGGGCATTGGCTTGCACAGAAGCCACAGATTCGCTGCGACGGCGAAGAAGTGATAACTCCGCCTCAGTGGTGGTACAAAAAAGGGTTTCAATGGTAAAATTTAGCAGAGAAAACAGAAGTAAGAAGAAAGAAATAAAAGTTGAAAAAGGCAGCTTAAATAGGTTGAAAATAAGCGTGCCTTTTCATTATGAAAAGACACGTCACATTAATGATAGATTGATGGGAAAACAGGCTAATAAATGATGCCTTTTCTCGAGAAAAGATATGTCTTTTCTTCAAGACACGCCAAACGACACAACCGTGCAAGAAAGACTAACCGCCAAAAAGAAAGCAAAGGAAATCGCCATCAAGATGAAGCACGTCTACATGTATTACTACTCCAACATGTTCAGAAGCTTCATCACGAGTTCCACAAGGCCATAGCCGCTTACCACATCATACCGACGCCTACAATGACGCAGCAAATAGTCCTGCACCATGAGAACCATGGACAGTACTAGGGGGACTTGATAGGGTATGGGCCATAAAGCCCATACAAGGTCAATTAGTCCACACAAGATGAGGACCCCCACCTTACTTGACAGCTCACATAAAGTACGCACGCGTGAGACCCCGTGCTCAACACGTGCAGAACGCATGGAGGAACACAACAGAATCAATGGAGACGCTCACACCGGATGAGGCTCCCAACAGGTAAAGAGGAAGGAGAGCTTCCTCTCTCTTTCCTCAGATTCTCTCAACCTGTCACTTAGATTTCCTCTCTCTAATATGCCTCAAATCTTACTTGGGCGTCGAAGCGGGCGACGGCCGAACGCCACCCGCCTGAGCTCACTTTGCTCATTGTGTAGGTACGAGAAGAAGGTCATCACCTTGCTGGAAGTCCAATCCATACCGGAAATCGAGAACCATATTAGTGTTCATTCTGGATGAAATTTATTCTTTACTATCTTCGTCTGAAATCCTAACCCATTTATTCTATTTTGTTTTCAGGACCAGCCCAGAGCTTGTGCTTAATTGTGTGAGATTCCTGATTCCTGCTGCAGGACAAAAGGGAGACGAGTTTCAAATTTCAGAACGCTTAGACATCGTAATTGATATAGTGGACAATGGCGTTGCTTTTATGGTACAGTGGACAATCGATCATTTTAGCTACAATTATATATGCTTTATAGATGAACTTTCAATTTTAAAGAAGTACTGAACTTTAAAGGAACATAGTTTGATCCTTGGAATTTCAATGTTATGTAGTTTGTTTCATTCACAAGAATTGTTTGATAATTTGAATTAGTGAATGGTTAAAAAAAAGTGATGCTGTCATGTTTACGGAGCTCTCTGATCCAAATATTTTTTACCCAGGAGAATGGACTTAAGACATCGCAAGCTGTCCAGCTTGCTATTATAGAATTGACTTGAGATATCGCAAGCTGTCCAGCTTGCTAGGGTTTTTTTCTTCAAACGAGCTTCCTTGCAAACTCGCAACTTACGTTTAAGGCAGAAAACCTGTGCTTTAAGGCGGAAATAAACGCCTTAAAACTGAAACGTATAAGGCAGAAGAGGAACCGCCTTAGATGATTTTTCTCATTTAAGACATAACCACCAAAGGCATTTGTCTTCTGCCTTAAAACGTGAAGGATGAACCGCCTTAAATGAAGTGATTTTGTAGTAGTGAATATAAGCTTTGTTCTGAAGAGCAGAGATATGGATATCTTTATTATGGCCCTCTATTCTGGATTCCTTCAAGCTACTCATGGCTTTCTTCAACTCCAGATCAAAATCTTTATTGACGGCCAAAATCTGGCCATTGACATTTTGATGACCAGTATATTTCTCTTGGAGATCATGTAGTTGCCTCCTCAGCTCAGTTCTCCGAGCTAGGAAATCTAGCTGCTAGCGACGAAGACTATTTCTATCTTCTCGAACTTGGCTACAAAAGCCCTTTGAGTCCTCTAACTCATCTTGAAGATCCTTGTTTCTTTGAAGAGCAGCTTCATATTCAACCTGCAATTCAGCACGAGCAACAACGCAACATTGGAAATACAAGACGAAGAACAATCAATTTCAAAAAAAATATGCTGTTTAAAGTACATGAATGCCTAGACAGGGCGGAAAAAACAATCTCCTAAATAAGAGTAAAGGCTCTAGGGAATTATAGTTTTGTGTGGTTCTTCCCGGCCATGATCCTAATTGGCTACTAGCTCATCTATGATATATTTCTCCACCAGAAAAGACAGCTCAGGATACAAAGCATGAATCCTCTCCTTAAGTTCCTCCAAGGTCAAGGCCTTCTCCAAGGTCTCCAGACTAGTCATCAAGCTGAGCTTGAATCCCCCCACCTGACGGAGCTTATTTCGGAGCTCCTCCAAACTCTAAGCAGCCTCGGACCAATTTTAGCAGGGAGCCAACACCTCCCGATTAGTCTCGCTAAGGAATTTCTGAAGAGACACCCACATACCCGGAAGTTGGGACTTGTGGTAGAGTTTGCTGCGATCACATTGAAGATCTTCAATCTCAAGACAGTTGATGCATAAATCTACTGTCAACTAGACAAACTGCTTTTGCTGGATGGGATCAGCATGCTGGTCCCTCTCCGCCTCTAAGGCAGCCATCTTCTTGTTCAAATCCAGGAAGCGGATATCCCTAACTCTCTTGTCCTCCTTTAAGCTGTTAATCTCTTCTGTCAAAGCCTCATTTCTAGCTCTCTCCTGAGTAGTCTGATTTTGGAAATGCTTGACCAGCTCAGTGAGCCACGGGACTTCTCGGCAAACTGTGCCTCCAGCTGCTCGGTCTTGGCCACCTTCTCCTCTACTACCCGTTCCAAAACTTGGCATCGATCATGAAACGTCTTGACTGAACCATAGAAAAGGTTCATATGATTGTAGGACGTTGTGACACCCTTCAAAGACTGCAAGGGAATGTAAATTAATGAGGATACTATACACTCAGAAAATTCAGAATCAAGGTAAAAAGCACACCTGGCTAATGTCTGGAAAATCCGATAATATCTCACACTCAGCCTCTGAAACCTCGAAGGAGGAAGCACGACATAATCCTCGAACCTTCCCAACAGTTCGAGATCGAACTTGGCCCTCTTGGGAGACCTGTCCTCATTCTCAAAAGATCCTCCGATGGCTTCCAGCTTCTTTTTATTTTCTTCCTCTTCTTCCAATTCCCTCCGCTTAACTAGCATGGCCATCATTTCTGATACGCTATTTGGCTCCGCCTTGGAAGTGAAGAAAAAGACGCAATATGAGCACAAAGGATATGCATATCGAGAATAGCTACCCTCAGGTAATGCATCAGAGACTATTATAGATGTTACAGATGCGTCATCCTCTGCTCTACCAAACTTAGTACACCAGTACTCATTTACACTGGTTGTTTGTGGAAAAGAAGAACCCCGGGTTACTCCTCTTCTCGAACCTCGGGCCAGAGCTAAAATCTCATATTCCTTCTCATCTGATGGATCTCGGGCAACGGGCACAAACAGATACTCTGCCTCATCTGAAGCCTTGGCCCTTGATCGAGTTTTCTTTGGTCCCCGAACCAACCTTTTCAAACGATGCCGAGCGTCTGACAAGAATCCAGAATTTTCCCCATCCAGAGAAGCCCGAGATAACAACTCCTGGTCTTGATCTTCTCTCTCTTCAGCAGCCCTTCGAGCTCGAAGTGCCTTCGCTGCATTAATAGGATCCTACTCACCTAACAAAGTGGTTTCATACCGCTCAATCTCTAGGCCTTTTGGCTGATCAAAGTATGCCAACTTCAGATAACTACCACTCACAAGGTTCGCCCTGGTATCTCATACAGCCACCCAAAAGTCTCAAGAGGCCATAGCCAACCCATCTGGTGGTCCATTGGCACAAACTTGCCATCCCCGAGTCTTATATTCTCATTAACCAGCTTCTTTGCTATATTTAGCAAACGGAAAGAAGTCAGAAGGTCATTCTTAGCTTCATTTTGGAGGTCAGTATTCCAATGAGGCACTTGATACTTTTTTCGATCAAAGGTCATTTTCACCTTATCCCATTTCTCGCTCTTAAGAAGTAAAACAAAGGCCCTACCTATATCGGAATCTCGAATAGCTAAGTTTATCACCCTCTTCACAATTGAAACCTTATACAAGGTCCACAATGTTATAGTCGCGATATGTGTCCTGATGATCCGTCCTAACGATGAGATGGGATGAACCTGCTAAGAATCAAGAACTCTCAGTCTGGGCGGGGAGGGTAATTGTCGTTCCCGCTCCGATACTAAAGTCAGTAGATTGTTCGGAGAGTGGGAATGTGTTTGGTTGTGTTTAGTCAACTTACCTCTCTCTAGTGTGATAGAGAGATATATGTAGTGCTGAAAAGCTGACCCTGGTCCCATCAGACCACGCTGTTAGGTGGTCTGGGAAGATTCTCCTGCCAGGGTCGGTAAAGCTGCTGCCTGCTGTCGGGTCCGGCTCGATCGTCATGCAGGATGAGGGGTCGGGATGAACCATGCAGGATGGTGACATGCCCGACCCTGACAAGTCCCCCCAAGTCCGAGCTCGAAATGAAGGTTCGAGCGTGGGGCTGTAAATGGGCTTTTGGAATCTGTGCGATAGTGGGCCTACTAACTAAACTGCATGTCTGCCACGTGTCGTCACTTTTTCTCGGGGATGCGATGGTTTATCCTTAGTAACTGTGCAACTTTTTGGCAACCGCCATTATTACTTTAACTGCTCGCATAACTCCCCCCTTTTCCATTCAAATTTGAAACTGCTCTTCATTTTTATCTCTTTCCTTCTGTCACAAACTCGTTGCTTTCAACCTCAGGTATTCTGCACTTGTCATTTAATTTTCCCATTTTTGTGCTTTCTCGCTCCCTGCCTTTGTCGTGTTTCGCCGATTTCGGACATGGCGTATGTTCCTTTTTCCAGCGCGTTCTGCCAGATCACCGACGATGAAGTGGCTTAGTTCATCCAGATCTGTCGGGACACTGAAGGCCTCTAGATTGCTGATATGGCGAAGTCCATTATCCGGCCTAAACCTAGCGACACCATCAACGCTGTTCCGGCTGGCATGGTTCCAGTTTACTATGAGCACTTGACTCGCTGCAGCGTCAGGTTCCCCATTACTCCTTTCTGTCAATCTATCATGTGCTATTTCGACATGACTTTGGGCTCGATGACGCCGAATGTTGTTCGTAACATGATTGGCTTTGAGACCCTGTGTGGTGCTCGTGGAGTTGTCCCCTCTGTTACCCTGTTCCGGGTGTTCTTTTACACCGGTGGTGGTGACAATGAGGATGGTTGGGGCCATATCAAAATTCGCCCCAAAGCTGACCTGCACATCCTGACTGGCATATGCCCAAGACGAGGGATTGGAAAGTTAAATTCATGTTTGTTGATGAGGATGTGGTGTATGGTCCCGTCGCCTCGCGCCCAAATCAGGCCGTGGGCGATCCCGACACTCGCGGTCGTGCTCCAGATAGTGTGTCTCAGAACCGCTTGGCTACCGCCATCAGGGCTTTGAAAGAAAGGCCGGAGAATTGGGATGTGTTGAAACTGGATGAGAGGCTGCGGGATTCTGGCCTGCCTCATCGTCGTGTGCTCCCCGCCATCCGGGATGATGCTGCTGACGGTCCGGGTGATGATGGTGCCGTCCAGAATGCTGAACCTGTCCGGCATGATGTTGAGAACTTTAGCCCGCCTCCTGAGCTGACTGTCTCGAAACTTGGTCAAACCGACAAAGGCATGTAGCTAGGCTTGACCCTCCTCGTTCATTTTTCATGTATTATTATTTCTCCTTTTTCTTGTACCAACTGTACTTGTCTCTTGACGCGTGACTGCTGCAGCCATGGCTCATCGTTGTCCGACCATTAATGTTTCCAAGTTCAACCGCCCTTCTCAACGTAGGAAGTTGGATGACAGCACCGGCCCCAACCAGTCCACCCAGTCGCATGGTTAGTCTTTCCATACTGCCAGGATGGCAATGCTGATGGTTCCTCCATCCGGTATCAGGATACCGGATCGTCAAGGGGGCTACTGAAGCCTGACCAGCTCTTCCAGATGGGGCTCGGAGGTGGCGAGAATGCCTTAGCCCGGCCCCAAGTGTCCGGTCAGTTGAAAGGTGGCCCTGACGTGACTGGCCAACAACATGGTGGGAGAGCCCCTCCGCACGCTGGTGGTTTTCAGACCGATAAGGGTAAAACCAACTCTTCCACCGTCTTCCTCAACTCGCCTGCCGATCGGCTGGAGTACCTCAAGGAGGTGATGCCCATTGATCATTTCAGGGTCTGGGTGAAGAATCCGACGCTGAATCTTCATGGGGTCAGAACTGTCACGGATAATCTGATCTCATCCGTCTTTGATGTAAGTCTCATCTGGTTGTCGCTCTTTGGTGCTCTGTTTTCTCCTTCAACTTTCTCATCTTAACTTTGTAATGTCAGGGTGCTTGCTCATCTCTCGCCGTCATCTCAGACTTCAGCGCTTTGTGCTTGACACATGAGGATGATCAGAAAGTGCATCGCGCCACCCTCGTTGATCTCGCTGATGCCGAGATAACTAAGCTCCAGGCTGATGCCAAGGCGGATGCTGACGCCGAGTGGACGCCCGACGACTGGATGGAATCCGAGCAGGTGCTGAAGAAACAACTGGATGCTGTCAACGCCCAACTGGCGTCTGCCATTTTGGACGGCGAGGCGTTGAGAAAAGCAAAGGAGACCAGCGATGCTGCCCTGCTGGATGCCCAGAAGTCTGCCACTGAACTGCAAAAACGCCTAGATGAGGCTGTTGAGAAGGCTGGCTAGATGAGCAAAGTGTCTGACGACTTGGCTGCTCTTCAAGCTCGCTACGCCGAGTCTGAGGACCAACTGAAGAAGGTGCTAGAGGATAAAGCAAATCTCGCCATCAACTATCAGACTGTGGTGACCTCCAGCATGCGTGAAGTGTTTGCCAAGGTGGCTTGCTCTGAACGTGCTGTTGCGCGCTCTTCTGCCTTTCTGCGACGGGCGTATGCACTGGACAGCGTGTATAACGACTCTGCTCCCTATGCCACTACTCTTTCTGAGCTCACAGATGCCTTTGTTTGTTATGGCTTCCCTGAGTACTTCTCTACACAGTCTGGTGAGATGACTCCCGCTGAGCTCGCTGCATGGGAACCCGATGTTGCAGTCCCGCCTGTCGTCATGGACGGTGAAGTTGTGGCGGATGAAGGACTTGTCAAGGACCTGTAGGATGCGGGAAACAATGTTCTAGTTACCGCCCAGAACCATTAATTCAGTCTTCCTTCCCTTCTTTCCTGCTTGTTTTCTTTCTGGACAATTTCCTTTGTTTTCTTTCTGGACAATTTCTTTTTAGTTTGTAATAACCCCTAAGGGACAAATTTGCTTTCTTTGTTTCAGTACTGTCATGAAACTTCTGCATTTGCATCATGAGTTATATTGCCTTAGTGTTTTACCTGTTTGGCTCATGCCTTTGTTATACTTTGTCATTTTGTTTACCATCGTTCATGCTGAGAACTCATCATCCCTCTTCATGAAGAGGGATGAGTTGCCGTGATGAACTATTAATGTGACATGACGAGTTAACCGTGCATGACTTGATGCCATGTGTTAGGCTATCTATCGACTTGGAGGTCGCTAAACCTTATCCAAGCCACCAAGGTATGGGGGCGTCGCCCTATCCTTGGTTTTATTCTTCAAAGCCACAGCTGTTAAGCCATGGACTTTGTTAATCGGTCCGTGCCCGACATGGGTATTCATTGAAGAAAAATCCCACCTTTTCTCCAACCCAGTAGCTATCCGAATTTGGAGAGGATATGGTTTGCTCTGTTTACTTGTCCGCATTTGAACGAAACCACGCCTATGTTCAGTACTCAAGAATGGCGGCTAAGCCTCAGTCTCGGTCTGGCGGTTACGATCATGATCGTGTCATCCGACTTGCCCATTGGTGTGGTGGTGCACTTGACTACATCTTTGCCTCTCCAGAGATATTTCTGGCACATTTGGCAAAGATGCATCTTTGATGCTTCACAAACTAAGTATGGAATGTGTCGTGTGTTCTAATGCCTTCTCCGATTAACCGGAGCGGTGGCCTGAACTGCCACCCTTAATGTCCATTATCACTAATTCCGATCACGTCGTTCGACTTTCAAAAAGAGGTATAAATGAACAAACAAGAGATGATGTGTTCTTGAACTTGACACTTGAAATACACTGAAAGAGGAGAGTACAAAAGATACAATTTTGCGCGGGAAAACTAGATTTCCTCAAGATCGCATCCCTCATGAGGGCAAAAGTCGCGATCTGTTCAGGAATCTGTTTTCCAAAACCATTTCCCCATTATATACAGACTAATTGGTACCTTTCTTGTGGTCCTGACGCTGCTCAGCCGTAGTAACGGCGGAAGTTCTCCATGTTCCACGTCCTTGGGACTGCTTCGCCCGACATGGTTTGCAGCTTGTATGCGCCGTTCCCCAGCACTTCTGCGACCACATACGGTCCTTCCCACGTGACATTCAGCTTTTTTAGGCCTTCAACCCTGCTAGCTTCATTCTTTCGGAGGGCCAATTCACCTTTCTTGAGGTTCCTTATGCGGACCCTCGCGTTGTAGCGCTGTTCCACGTATGACTTATAGGTCGCCTCCTTGATCGTGGCCTGCTCTCTGGCTCTTTCCAGGTCCTCCAGGCTTTCCCTCAAACGTTGCTCATTGTCTGCCTCAGCATCCGGGATGACGGATCGTGGCGACGGAATGATGAGCTCAGGCGGGATGATGGCCTCACTACCGAAACAGAGAAAGTAGGGTGATTCACCTGTTGCAGTTCGCGGCGTTGTCCTGTATGCCCAGAGCACCGATGGAAGCTCGTCCACCCAGTTCCCTTCTGCGCCATCTAGCCTCCTTTTTAGTCCTTGGACAATTGTTCTGTTGGTCCGCTCAGTGAGACCGTTGGCTTGCGGGTGGGCTATTGTGTAACATTGCTCGATGCACATCTGGTTGCACCAGTC
Organism: Sherardia arvensis; assembly: GCA_948330725.1. Lineage (NCBI taxonomy): Eukaryota > Viridiplantae > Streptophyta > Magnoliopsida > Gentianales > Rubiaceae > Sherardia > Sherardia arvensis. The sequence goes on along the minus strand of OX415237.1, from coordinate 19,575,248 downwards.
TTTGAAAAAACCTCCTTCAAACTGGCGCCCGTTGTCGCTGATGATTGTCCTAGGCAGGCCGAATCTGCAGACAATGTTCCTCCACACGAAACTGGTCATCCTCTTACCCGTGATGGTTGCCAAAGGCTCCACCTCGACCCACTTGGTGAAGTAGTCGACGGCCACCACCAGGAATCTTCTTTTGCCACTGGCTTGGGGGAAAGGACCGACTATGTCGATGCCCCACTTCGCGAACGGCCATGGGCCTGTGATACTCTTCATGGGCTGGCCGGGTTGAGATGACACACGATCGTGTACCTGGCACTGATGGCACGTCTTGACCACATGGTCGGCATCGACCCTCATATTGGGCCAGTAGTAACCTGCTCGTGTTGCCCTCAGTGCAAGTGTTCGGGCTCCTTGATGGCTTCCGCCGCTTCCCTCGTGGAGCTCTCTGTAGATCCTTTCCGCTTGCTTGGGTGTTAAACAGCGCAACCACGGCTGCAAGTATCCCCTCTTGTACACCACCCCATTTTTGAGCGCAAATTTCAGCGCCCTTCTCTCTAAAGCTTTCGCCTCCTTCTGGTCATGTGGTAATGCTCCACTGAGCAGATAATCCCGCATCGGTGTCAACCAACACGGTGGCTCGGCCTCTATGACAACGACCATCATGCCGTCGGTTGATCTGGTTGGCAGTATTTCCACCAGAACTTCCTTGGACAAATGGCTACTTGCTGTGGAGGCCAATTTGCTAAGGGCATCTGCTCTCGTGTTCTCGGATCTTGAGACTCGGGTCACCTCAAATCCTTCGAACTGTATGGCCAAACTCTTCACTTTCGCCAAGTACTTCTGCATGGATGGCTCCTTGGCTGGGTATGACCCGTTGAACTGGTTTGCCACCAAGGCCGAGTCTCCATATGCGTCCAGCATGGTCGCTCCCAACGCTTTGGCTATCTCCATCCCTGCAATCAATGCTTCATATTCGGTTTCGTTGTTCGTGGCTGGGAACTGGAATCTCAATGCATACGTCGTCTCCATGCCATTGGGGTCCGTTATTATCAACCCGGCTCCCGATCCTTCCACACCGGATGCGCCATCCACATGCAGCTTCAACCATCCCGTCCTGACGAGGTGTCGTGGCTTTTTGTCGGCTGGCTCGCTTGGTGCATCGATGGTGACCTCATCTCCTGCCTCGATCCTGGATAGCAACTCTGCTAGGAAATCGGCCATTATTTGCCCTTTGATAGCTTTTCTTGGAGCGAACTCGATGGCGTGCTCGCCTAGCTCGACTGCCCACTTGGCCAACCTTCCCGACATTTCTGGCCTTGTCAGAATTGCTTTGAGTGGCTCGTTTGTCAGAACCACAATAGGGTGTGCTTGGAAGTATGACCTGAGGCGTCTTGCCGCATGGACTAGTGTCATGGCCAACTTCTCTTGGGCACTATATCTCAACTCGGCCCCCTGCAGCGTTCGGCTGACATAATAGACCGGACGTTGGATCTTGCTCACCTCCCTGACCAATGCTCCACTGACAACTTCCATCCCGGCAGCAAGGTACAAGTATAGCGTCTCACCTTGTTTGGGCGGGGACATGGCTTGGAGGTCCTTCAAGTGATTTTTCAGCTTGAGGAACGCTTCATCCTCGGCTTAGGCCCCATTGGATTGCTCATTTCAGCCCGATGCTGCCTTTGAGGATCCTCAGGAATGGGAGTAACTTCTCTGCGGCTCGGGATAGGAATCTATTCATAGCCGCCAGTTTCCCATTCAGACTCTGCACCTCCTTGACATTCCGAGGTGGCTTCATGTCCAACACAGGCTGGACTTTCTTTGGGTTGACCTCCAAACCATTGTTGGACACCATGAGGCCTAAGAACTTCCCGGCCCCTACTCCGAATTGGCATTTGGCCGGGTTGAGCATCATGCCCGCTGCGTTCAAAGTCCTCAAGGTCTCGTCCAGGTCTTTCACCAACCCTCTGTATGATACGCTCTTGATGACCATGTCGTCGACGTAAATTTCCATGTTGCGGCCGATCTTTGCTTTGAAAATCCGGTCCACCACCCTTTGGTAAGTGGCTCCAGCATTTCGCAGGCCAAAAGGCATCATCCTGTACGCGAAAGCTCCTCGCTCCGTGATGAAAGCGGTTTTGTCAATGTCGTCATCCTTCATTGGGATTTGGTGGTACCCCTTGTATGCATCTAGGAAGCATTTGATCGGGAAAGGTTCCAGCGCGTCTACCTTCTGGTCGATGATGGGCGTCGGGTAGAAATCCTTGGGGCAAGCCCTATTTAACGCCTTGTAATCGATGCACATTCGCCAACTCTCATCTGACTTTTTGACTAGGACTGGGTTGGCTAACCATGTCGGATATGGCACCTACCGTAGGATTCCTGCGTTCACCAACTCGGTTACCTGTTTATTCACTGCTTCATTCCTTTCTGGGCACAGCGGTCGCCTCTTTTGCATGACTAGCGGGTGTGAAGGATCCACTCTGAGGGCGTGTTGGCCGAGTTCGGGTGACACTCTTGTCATGTATGTCGCCGTCCATGCAAAGACCTTCTGATGCTTGATCATGACTTCCAGAACCTCCTGTCGACTTGCCTCGGGCAGGTCTAATCCCACTTGGACTCCTCTGCATCCGTCTTGGTCAAGGAACATGGTCATGCAACATGCCGACAGGGATTTGGGATCTGGGCACCCCGACCGAACCATGTGGACCGGGCGCCGAGGCGGCGATTCGTCATCTGAACGCTTGCGCTTCTTTAGCGCGATTCAATGGCACTCCCTTGCTTTTTGCTGATCACCTCTGACGGTCGCTATCCCTCCTTTGGTTGGGAACTTCAACAGAAGATGAAGGGTTGAGACAATACCTTTGAGCTGGGCTAGCGCTGGCCTTCCCAGTATTAGGTTGTACGGGCTATGAGCCTTGATCACGATGAACTCCATGTCCACCTCTTTCCTGGTCGGCCTCCCTCCAATACTTGGCAGTTCAGTGGCAGACTTCTGGGCATCCAGCAGGGCAGCATCGCTGGTCTCCTTTGCTTTTCTCAACGCCTTGCCGTCCAAAATGGCAGACGCCAGTTGGGCGTTGACAGCATCCAGTTGTTTCTTCAGCACCTGCTCGGATTCCATCCAGTCGTCGGGCGTCCACTCGGCGTCAGCATCCGCCTTGGCATCAGCCTGGAGCTTAGTTATCTCGGCATCAGCGATAGCCAGCTGTCTTTTCACATCTCCAAGTTCAACGAGGGTGGCGCGATGCACTTTCTGATCATCCTCATGTGTCAAGCACAAAGCGCTGAAGTCTGAGATGACGGCGAGAGATGAGCAAGCACCCTGACATTACAAAGTTAAGATGAGAAAGTTGAAGGAGAAAACAGAGCACCAAAGAGCGACAACCAGATGAGACTTACATCAAAGACGGATGAGATCAGATTATCCGTGGCAGTTCTGACCGCATGAAGATTCAGCGCCGGATTCTTCACCTAGGCCCTGAAATGATCAATGGGCATCACCTCCTTGAGGTACTCCAGCCGACCGTCAGGTGAGTTGAGGAAGACGGTGGAAGAGTTAGTTTTACCCTTATAGGACTGAAAACCACCAGCGTGCGGAGGGGCCCTCCCACCTTTGGTTGGGAACTTCAACAGAAGATGAAGGGTTGAGACAATACCTTTGAGCTGGGCTAGCGCTGGCCTTCCCAGTATTAGGTTGTATGGGCTATGAGCCTTGATCACGATGAACTCCATGTCCACCTCTTTCCTGGCCGGCCTCTCTCCGACACCAACTGGAAGTGTAATCGTTCCTTCTGGCCACACCGTCTTTTCGGCAAAATCCACCAGCGGCGTACTTGTCGGGACCAACTTGGCCTTGGTATTGTCATCCAACTTCTCGAAGCAATGCCAATGCATTATTTCTGCTGAGCTGCCACCATCCACGTATGCCCGATGAACCATTTAATCCATGATTTGGACCGTGATGATGACCGCGTCGCATTCAGCCGGGCAATCCGGGATGGGATCGTCAACGCCGAATGTGATCAGCTCATCCTTCCCCAGTCTCATATTCGTTGGAGTGTGTTCTGGGGCTATCCCGCACCTAGCTTTTCTCTGTGAATCCGAGTTTCCTTCGGCATTCCCGCCTATGATAGTGAGTATATCATTGCTCGCGCCCCTGCTGGCTCTCGTTCCGGTGACTACTCTTTTTCGCACTTGGCTCTTTTTTCATCGAGTCGCTCAGCCCGAGCCACCTCCTTTCCTTTGCCACGTGCTCTGTTGGCTCCTTGATCCTGGCCGCCATTCCTGTTGGCATATGTCGCCTTATTGTGGGCCTTGGCCGTGGCAGTGAATTGCTTCAATTACCCTTTGCGCAGGCATGACTCGATGACCTTCTTCAAGTTGATACAATCTCTGTGTCATGACCATGGTCGTCATGGTACTCACAAAACTTGTTAAATTTTCGCTTGTTGGGGCATCTTCATGGCGCGTGGAGGAGGGATGACATCGCGGCTTGCCAAGGAAACTTCTCCGGGCGTCTTCGTCAACAGGGTGAAAACCCTTTCTTGCGTGACTCGGGGGCCCAGCCTATCCTTCACCGATGACGTCTTCTCTACTTTGGCCGGTTGACCATCCTGGATGAGCTTCTGCTTTGGCCAATAAGGTCGGGCCTCCTTCTGCATCGCCAGCTTCTTCTTCTTGGCATTCTCGTCTGCTCGGTGAAACATCTCCACCACCATATGCAACTCATCCAACGTATATACCGCTCGGAGGGTGAGTTCTGAATCCAAAGCTTCGTGATCCAGACCTTGCATGAAAATTTCAATCAACCACCGCGGCTCGCCACGGTGTACCACCCTGTTGCTTTCCTCGATGAAGTACTCATAATACTCCATCAGGCTCTCGCCGGATGATGCCCTGTGGTGTATCTTCATCAGGTCCTGCGTCGTGTTGGTGAACTTCCTTTTCTGCATGAACCTGGTGAGGAAAAGTTCCTCGAGCTGCGCGAAGCTGGATATGCTCCCCTTGTCCAGGTTGGTGAACCACACCCTTGCTGCCTCCTTGAACGTGGTGGCGAATACTTTGCACCACACGGGCTCGGGCGTGGCGTACGTTGACATGTTAGTTGTGAACGTGTGTAGATGATCAGCTGGGTCCGACAAACCATCATGTGTGCCCAGATTTGGCGGGATTCGGAGGCGGGGGTTAGCGACGAACTCCATGATCGCTTCTGAAAAAGGGCTTCCTCTTTTTTGGCAATCTGGGGTCTCGTAAAACACCGACAGCCTCTGCTTGGCTGGTACTCTGGCCTTGACACTAGGCTTGTGAACATACGTCATGGCCCATTCCTCGGGCTGGGACCCTGGGTTGGCCTCTTTCGCATTTAGATCTTCCCATTCCTCGTTTGAATCATCCGGGACCTCGTTCCCGTCATCGTTCAGCTCTGTAAGGATGGGAGCTTTGCATTTTCTTCGGGTGGGTTCGTCAAAAAGCTTAGTCGGTGCGACTGTTTTTGCCAAACCTTCGAGGCGCCGCGTTTTCGGTGGCGTGCTTCGCAGCTCCTGCAGGTACTTGTTGATGGTAGCCTGTGACTTCAGGATCTGGCGGAGCACATCACCATCCTCAACTGTGAAGGATGGTGAAGCGCCCGGGTGCCGAGCCTGCTCAGGCGTCGCCGAGATCGACGTTGTTGCCGGGTTTGAGGGAGTGAATGGGTTTCCAACCCCTCATCGCCCAGATCTGTGACCACCGCCTCTGGATGAGGAGTGCCGTGGACTTGTCCTTCTCTGCTCATTCGAAGTGCGTGGGCTGTGAAGATAATCGGTTATATCCCCACAGACGGCGCCAATGTTAAAGTCGCCATATGCGTCCTGATGATCCGTCCTGATGATGAGATGGGATGAACCTGCTAAGAATCAAGACCTCTCAGTCTGGGCGGGGAGGCTAATTGCCGTTCCTGCTCCGATACTAAAGTCAGTAGACTGTTCGGAGAGTGGGAATGTGTTTAGTTGTGTTTAGTCAACTTACCTCTCTCTAGTGTGATAGAGAGATATATGTAGTGCTGAAAAGCTGACCCTGATCCCATCAGACCAAGCCGTTAGGTGGTCTGGGAAGATTCTCCTGCCAGGGTCGGTAAAGCTGCTGCCTGTTGTCGGGTCTGGCCCGATCGTCATGCAGGATGAGGGGTCGGGATGAACCATGCAGGATGGTGACATGCCCGACCCTGACACACAACATATCAAGACTTGGGTCATTCACCTTTCGAGCACACCAAGTTATCAAAACCATTATGATTACTATCACATTGGCATGCAGCTGCACCAGATGCACCTTATAGGATTCCAAAAACTAACTCAACGGTGGGGGAAAGGGATATGCCAGACTGTGCTGTAAGAACCTCCCATAGATAACGCCTCGGGTCAAAGTCACTAGCTCTGACACGGGCTTATCATCTCTCACATACATGAGATCACAGTCACTTAGAATTGAATATCGACAACCATCGGCAAAAATGACGGTCTGCACGCGCCTTATCATCCTTCACCGACCTCTTACTGCTACCTTCACCATGCGCAGACGACACACCCCATGGTGCACGCGTCATTGTGGGGCTACCCCCTTTATCTAGACCCGTCTCGCCGCAGCAATCAAACTCTTCTCTTTACCAGAGGCTTTCCTCTTCAACACTACGTCCTCTTCCCACTCGCTACCTCGGCTCTACGGCGATCACGGGAGCTAATCTCCTCGGCATTAGCACATGCATACTCTTAGCACATGCACATGTCGGGGGGTGGAAATCGTTTGACATACTAACAAAGAGTATGGGGGGAACAATAGAAAAAGAGAAGCAGACACAGAGAAGAAACAAGAAAAGAATAAATACTTACTGGCTGTGATGGAGCAGAAATTGGGGTTTCCGGAAAGGATAAAAGTATGGAAACATCCTCTGCACTCTGATGAAGAAATTTCAAGTAGAGAAGACAATGGGAATGATTTAGGAAATTTAACCCAAGACCAGAAAACATTAACACGAGTAATTACCTTGATCTGTGTTCCGATGCAAGCAATTGGAGAGACGGAGGACAAACCGCCTCTACCCCCAATGAATATTGACACATGTATTTTATTCCTGGATTTTAAAAGGGATTAATCTCAGCCATCCACGCATCCTGATGGAATACGAAATAATTTGAAGATAGATATTCAGAAGGGTCAGCCCGGGAGGTTAGTCCTAGAAGGACACTCCGGGCTTAATGCCCCGAGTTACTCTCCCTCGAGTTATTGTCCTTCCCTCGAGAATCAAGTCTCTCATCCAGCCTTCGAGGTGGAGCCCTCGAAATTTTGAAGATCAACCTTGGGGCTACTGATAAGTCCATGGTTCGTATTCTGGACCTCATTCAGTCTCGGACCAAGACCCGAAAAGGGTCGTGGGCTCGAGTTACGCGGAGGATGGATCCACGTGTCCATCAATCCAAATCCTTATAAGGAATGCGTATATTTTGAATGTTCTACAAGGAATACACTTCCTCCTAAACATGGTATGACTGAAATAAACTTCTTTTATACATGGTAATACAACTATTATCTCCATAAAAGTTGTATTCATACCATAATTGCATATCTTGGCGATCTACGGATTGTAGCCATATAAATACCAAAGGTTTGGTAGACGTTCTCTATCTCATAACTTATACAATACGCCTTACACATACTAACTTGAGCATCGGAGTGTCTATCCTCCGGACACCCAAGGTTTTGTTTTGCAGATCCGTTCGTGAGCCAAATTCGTTGTCAAGCGTGGTGTCATACATCCATCAACAAACTAAAATGAATTGCATTGAACCGAAGTTTACTAAATTAAACTGAACTGCTCTACTTATAAGTCTAGCAAACAAGACCAAAATACTATTTATTGTTATCGTTATTTTCGTATAAAAGTTTATTAAAATTAACACGGACTAAGATTTTTTATAGGTATTTTATGTAATTGAGTATGTTACTATAGTTATTTTCATTATATAAATTGGTGTTTTTAGTTAAGCATAATAATGAACTTTATATATATATATATATATATATATAATATGTGAAATTCTCATATATTGTCTTATGGTGAGCTTTTTCTTTAGTTCATACATTTTATATTTGTTGGTTAAACCAAATGGAAATAAAGGAAACACACAATTTTTTATTTGAGTGTTGAAAGATTTGAAAAAATTATTATGATGTGATAATCACCATCAAAGTTTTAAAAATTAATAAAAAATGTCTAAGATGTTTGTGAGGTTTAAATCGTCTATATGTTTAAAATATGTAAATTAGCTAGAGTTAAGAATTGTGGAATAAATTTGATATGTTTCTATTCTAATAAAAAATTCATTTGTTCATATACTCTTGAACATTTGAAGGCCAGTTTCACTGATTTGAATTTTTTACATTTATTTTCAGAAGACACCACTACCATGTATTTGGTGACTAAAATTATTGGTCAATTTAGTGAATAAAACGGGTTTCGTGAGCAAACTTGTCACCAAAAGCTCATTGTTTTAGTTACCATTGCTGCACTACCCATTAGTGACCAACTTGATGAGCAAAAATATATTTCCGTCACTGAAACTCTAATGGGTGAAAAAATGAATAGTGACGAACTGTTATGATCACCAAACAATAAATTGGTGACCCCAATGAAAATGGTCACCAAGATTATGGTCGCCAAAGACCCAATTTCTTGTAGTGAGCTTACACCTTCCCTCTCAAGGCCCCTAACATGTCTTGGGAGGATGATTCGTGCTCGGGGCTTCTCCCTCTGGGAAGTCTGTCTAGCAGCAACAACCCTTGCGGCTTCTTCAGGATTTTCTTTATCAATCAAGGCCGCCTCATACCAGATCACATTTTCACCCCCGTTGGTTCCTCAAAATACTCAATTTTAAATAGTTGCAATTCAAAAGGGTCTAATTCGGGACACTTTCAAAATATATATATATATATATATATATATGTCTCAAAAGGCTAAGCCACCCCTCCTGTGGTTCCCACTCACCCATTTTCTCTTCTAGAACTTGATTTAATCATCCAGCAACTTAGTAATAGTTGCAACTAACTCGGCAAAAATAATGAATCTGGTCTTGCTCTCAGTCCTTACATCTGAATTCCAATTAAGAACTTCGCATATAGTTTTGTCAAAAGTCAACCAAGTCTTGTCCTAGGTACCCCTATTATTGGGAAACTCAAAGGGTTTCCTCCACTGAGGTGTCATCGTTACTATTGTAGAAGTCACTAATATCATGTAAACTACGAAAGAGATCTAGGCTTCCTTATGGACTCTTCTGCACACCACGAAATTGAACCCATAATGGCCACTACTACGCTCAAGTGACACTACTCGGGATGAAGATGTTCTAAGAACTCCAAAAATAAAGGAGGGAAAGGAAAGCTAAGGCCCTGCTTTGCTCAATGGGTTCAACATCTTACCGAAGATGACCCCCTAGGAGATAAAAGTGCCTGAGTTGCCACCCCATCATCATCATACCTTAGGTCGGTCGCACTCGAGGGGAAAATGACACCCTACCATCTTTCACAAAATTTCGGGCCCACTCTCGCCCTACTCTTACTTCCACCAGAACTTCGCTAAGTCCCTCTACTGCCTCACTAGTTCTCTTCTTATTCTTCTGACGGGGCTTTGTATTCTTGACTCGTTGAGGAACATCTTGCAAGGGTCTCGCATCTAGGTTTATGTCCTTAATGCTTAATGGTTTTTGTCGTAAGACCTCATTTACAAGCCCAATATCCTTGCCTTTCCCTCGGGGCATGGGAACAAATTCACGTTTGCTGGCGGCAATAGCCGCCTGGTGACTACTCATACCCTCAACAGTTTCTTCCAACCTGATAAACTCATCTCCTCCGTCATCATGAACGGAATAGTTACAGGCCGCAGATTGGACTTTGCCTAAACATGATGGCTAAATAGACGGGGGGTTAATATGCGATATTGAAGAAAAGAATTGAAGGAAAGGAAAAGATACAAACTCGATAAAATCAAATGGTTTAAGTACTTACTGATTTTCGAGTCTGGATTCGGGGCTTCTAGGCAAAGAGAAGAAATTTGAAGATGTGGTAGAGTCAACAAATTAGAAATAATAGGAAAAAGCAAAGTGAATGCCAAAAAGAAAACTTTAGGATATATAACTAAAAATTAAAAGGCATTTAAGCGGTGAAGTACCTCGATCCACGCAACGATGCAAGTAAGTGGTAGGAGTGGGAATAAACCGCCAACAGTACCGTATACATAGACGACACGTGTTTCCCAGTTTTTAGATTGGAATTGGGTTTATACTCAACAGTGCATGTGTTAAGAAAGGAGATGGAACAGCATACTGCTCGATATGTGAATAAGTGACATCGAATAGTCAACCCGAGTGGTCAACCCGAGAGTGCCTCGAATTGTACCGAATCTACCCCTCGAGTTGAAGCCCCAAAGGCCCCCTCGAGTAGAGCTCTCAGATATCAAATATCTACATTGGATTACTGATAAGTCCATGCATGGCTCGTGCTTATGGGTTTCGTCCGGGCCTTCCTTATGGACAGAAAGGTTTGGACTCGATATACATATATGAAATGTGGCTTGAGAATGCACCGACCTATCCTAAATATGTCTTGTGTATATTTCGAGTTAAATACATGGAAAAATACACTTCTTATAATTATAAGAATAAAACTATTCTTATTATAATTATTAAAATTTTACTAGAATTACAATCCCTATTGGTCTAAGTACTAGGGTACTATACAAGGCCCAATACGCATCTTACACACACTGCGTTCTTACACTTACACCTAGGGGTGAGAACGATCACGAGCGTTCGTTAAAAAGATCGAGATCGGATCGGTTAAAGATCGGATCAATATCGTTCATTTAATAAATGAACCGATCATGATCAAAATTTTATGATCGTTTATTAAATGTACGATCAACGATCATGAACATAAAAGTTCGATCATGATCGCGAACAGATCGATAAGATGACCGATCGATAAGGTGATCGAGATCGATCGATAAATTAAAGTAATATAATTATATACATTAATAATAAATGGGAAATATTTTAATTTTAATATGTATGTCTATAGTTTGTTGTGTATTTTTATTAATTTGATAATTTATGTTTTTTTGATTTTTTTAAAAATTAACTTTTTAGTTGATCAAATGATCGATCACGATTGATCGCGATCGTTATCGATCGTTGATCGTTTGATCGATTATCTATAACGAGTCGATCACGATCATTGTGATTTTTAAACGAGCCGGTCACGATCATGAATTATTTTGGTCGCTTCGATCGCGATCGATCGCGATCACCTCAAATTTAAAACGATCTAATCATGAACATAGTGATGATCGTGATCGGATCGACTCGTTATCACCCCTACTTACACCTACTTTCGATACTCTCCTGTTCTGGATACTTTCAATTTAACTCTCCGCTTTAAATTGAGCACTTCAGAAAAGAGATAGCGTAAAAATTATTTAAAATGATACGCTGAATGAATTCGAGACTGTGAAGTTTACTGAGTAAGGTAAACCTCTGGACAAGTGGGTTATACTACTTTAGTCTAAACCGTCATATTAATCAACCAGTGAGATTGAAATAATCAGCAGCGCGGTTGTTAAGGGATATGCACGAGGGACCTTAGCCTGTATCGGAGAAAAAAACGAATAAACATACGAATGGATAAGTGATAACAACACGTCGAAGGCTTCAAGCCTTCAGAGGCGGTCTGATTAATATTACTTTGCAATCCAGAAAACTGAGTAAAAGTTAGATGTTACGAGAACCGACAGCATTGCAGTAAAAGCAACACGTGGCAATCGTTCGGAACCTCAATCTCTGGAGTTAGTAGCACGTCATGCAACACGCGTCATCTTCCCGGAAGGCCCATACATGCAAACACCTTTATAAATTAGACGCTCTCTATACAGTCCCCACTCATCAAGTTATACAATCAGAGAAAACACAATACATATATATCTACACAGTTTGAGTTGAAATGGCGTTGAATCTGGATGACAAGAGCAAGGCAAGGGAAGCTGTGGAGCAGCTGGACGAGGATGAGAAGAACGAGCTGAACGAGAAGGTGCAGCAGGGGGAAACCGTGGTACCCGGTGGAACCGGTGGCAAAACCCTCGAGGCTCAAGCCAACCTCGCTGCAGGTACCCGCTCTTTATATATGTAGTCACAGTCTGTGTGCGTGTTCGTGTTTCTTTGTTAGGATTAAATCATTTTGATATGTGTAGGGAGGAGCAAAGGCGGCTCGACTCGTCGGGATGAGATAGGGACAGAGGGATATAAGGAGATGGGGAAGAAGGGAGGGCTGAGCACCATGGATCAGAGTGGCGGCGAGCGTGCTGCTGAGCAAGGAGTCAGCATCGACGAGTCCAAGTACGCCACCAGGTCTCGCCAGCCCCAGTCCCACTAAGCATCGACGTCTCTGCTCACGTTTCGTGCTAGCTAGCTAGTGTGTGCTTCAATTAGTTTCTGTGTTTGGTTTGTGTCGCGTGCTTGCGTGTGTTCAATATTAATAACATGCTTTGCTCAATGCTCACAGTGTGTGTTGAGCATTTGCAGGCCATAGCTGGCTTTGATGTAAGGGGTTAGTTTGGTCGACTGTCTGTATTTCTTGCTTCCGTTTAATGCAGCGTACGAGACGTTCTGTAAATTGGTTTTTAAAATTTTCATTTTTCAACTTCCCCCAAGTTTTTGGTTCTTAATGCTTATTCGACTGACCTCATAGTCTGAAGAACATGATTGACCTAGTTTTTCTACTTTTACTGAACAACTAGGTGGTCTTAAATCTTGATTATAAAAGGTCCGAGAAGAAAGTACGTAATACCACGGATCCACACTTGCATCATCTGCTTCCGTTTGACTTGCAAATCTCATCCAGATTCTACTGATTAAGGCCCTGCATGTGTAGGATTAGGATTAGGTATTTGGGATTTACGAGTAAATCTAACCAAGTTTTGCCACATTCTATATTTAAAATATTGTTATATTTGGTTTTTGAGATTTACGAGTAACACTCAAAATTATTCTATATTTAAAATATTGTTATATTTGGTTTTTCAGATTTACGAGTAAATCTCAAAAGTTAACTAAGTTTTGCCATATTTTTTATTCTATATTTAAAATATTATTATATTATTTATGTTGATATTTAATTTTGAAATAAAATTGAAACATTATAAATATTATTATAATTTCCCTGGAAATGATATTTATATTTTGAAATATAAATACACAATTATTTAATTTTGTAATGGGTCGGGTCAAAATTAAAGACTACACTCTATTTTTAAAAAATAAAAAAATAAATAATTTTTTCATAATTTTTCAACCCATTCAATTATACTATGAAAATTGTAAAATGTAAATAAAATAAAATTTATATTTTTAATATAGTTATATAAAATAATTTAATTATACTTTTTAAAATTATATTATGATATATTTTTCACAAATCTTTAGTTCATCTACTTTAAAATAAATCCTTCAAAAAGAAGGATACACATATTTTGCATATATTATTATTTTATTAATAAATTATTGCAAAACTCAAAACCCAAGGTTTTGCCAAATCTGAATTTTGCAAGATCCACTCTAAATCCAAGGATTTGTATAGTGTCAAGATCACAAGATCCAAATCCCACAAAAACCCAGAACATACTGGGACTAAAACCCTTCTTCAAAATTTATGTTCTCAACGGAGGTAAATCACCGGGCCATGCCAACTTATTCTGAAACTCTGTGCGAAAATGTAACTCTAGGGCCCTTTATAATAAAAGCTATAATTATACTATTAATTGATTAAGAATTATATATATTGGAACCTAGCCAAGTGCAATGCTAGGAGGCTCACCCCATGCCTGTTATATTTTATTAACATATTAAAAATATTACAAAATAGAGGGGTATATAAACCAAAACCCTCAAAAATAATACATATTTTGATCATACTAGAATCTCTTGAATTCGAAGTCCTCCAATCCAATTTTAGTCTTACTCTTCAAATCCTCGAAATCTATACTTTTCTTTATATACTGCCTACTTGCACACTTAGAAGCAAATTCATCAATTATATCATCAACATCAATATTTTTCAACACCCTTTTTTTCTATGCTCAATATTGCTAATGCATTCAACCTATCTTGAGTCATAGTTGTCCTCAAATAAGATTTTATCAATTTTAATTTTGAAAAACTTCTTTCTGCACTAGCTACAGTGATATGAATGGTTAGCAAAATTCTATAACAAGGGAGTAATCAACAGAGTACATAACCATTGTTTGCGAATACTGGAATGGTTACGTGAATTGGGTCCTCTTTGCTTTGATATTATAATTTAGCAAGTTCAGCAAATACTTGCTTGCTAATGGGTAATAAGAGGGGATTTTAGGGGTTTAGCGAATACTTGCCTCTATATAACTAATTGATTTGCAGAAATAACTCATCTTTAGCCAATGATCAATGAATGAACCTACAAGTTAGTCTAAGCCGACATCTTCATCATATATATTTTCTCTTCTTTGCATTGCATTGTATTTGTGTGTCTTATTGTTCTCTTGTTAGTAGTTATAATCAAACAACTTTCAACTTAAGGTGTGGTTGCTAAACCAAAACTAATTAGTAGGTTAATCAATAATTTCACACCGTTCTCTGTGGATTCGACCCTGCTTACCACTGTGCTAGGATTTTATCCTTGGTGTATTGCAGGTTTTATTTGTGTGAGTGAAACGACGCTCACCGGATTATAAATGCGGATTGATTTGATTGATGTGCCATTTAAATGCTAATTTAATTTGATTAAAAGGCCCAAATTTCCAAGAAGAAAAAGCCCTTCAAGGAAACTAAAGGCCCAATTTTTGTAAAAAAAATGGCCCTTCAAAAAATCATTATAATAACTATATTTTTAAATAATAAAAAAAATACACATATATAATACCTCTAAAATGTTTTTCGGGCCCCCTAAAATTACGGGCCCTATGCGATAGCAATGCCCGCACTGCACCAGCCTCGGGCCTGGTCTAAATCGTATATTGCAAATCAATATAAATGTCAATTGGTTCGAGGGTGGTGGTCAACAAAGGGTTCATATATCCAGTTATCCAATATAAATTGGAAATACGTAGGTTCAATACATAAACAAATCCAGAGATTCTATCATACGATCAATTCACATATTGTAAATTGGTCCACCGATCTTATACTAAACTTCAATCACGTCATTTTTAGGCTGGATTTATTTTCAACATCATTCCTCAAGTGCAAGAGAGGAAGACTTGCACTTGAAACAAAGAGAGTTCCAAGCCGAAATCAGAGTTTAATAGCATATTAGAAATCCTTACGGGAATAACATGTCCGTCATATAAAAATCGCATACAAAATAGATTCAGCAAACAAATTAAATGAGATTTCATCATAAAATCAATTGGAAATATGTGGATTGGTCTACCAAATTTATATATTGAGCTTCAACCACGCCGTTTCCAATAAATAATAATAATATAAAATAGGCACTTCAAATGTATTATCAAAATCAATTATTATAAGAACGTGATTGTTACAATATTTATAGAAATTGTTGATAACCAATGTAGGATAATTAAAATATAAGGTACAACAGGAAAATGATTACTTCATAAGGATCTAATATGCATGATTAAATATCTCTAACATATTCCTTAACAAGTCAACTAATAATTTGTTTTCAAAATAACTAATATCTTACCAATTAAAGAATACTATGGGATCTATCATTTATATCATTTAATTATTCAAGATAGGATGCAATACCAAAATGTCTCATTTATAGACTTGTAACATTAGGTATCAGCCTAGGAATTTCCATTATGTATGAAATTGGGTATTTGATCCAATAAGTACACTATATATACCTATGAAAAGAATTAATTTACTAGGAATCCTTACCAATATTGAGAATCTTCAAACTTATCATTTTAATCTATTTTAATATAAATTTATAGGTTTTTTTGAAGGAAATATGACTTATATTATTTAAAAGAGGAATACATGTTACAAGTATCCATTATTTTAAGTTGCTTTCTCTCTCTAAACTAGTTTCTCTCACTTCTCTCTAACTTCCATAACACTATTTCTAGTTTTCAGACGTATGCCCCCACTTTTCTCACTTTCTGTGCACTAATTACTACCAATAACGTACATATAACGGCTCCTACCATGGCGGCGGCAACCCCCAAAACCGCAGCTTTCTGCAAGCACTTACCTCCAAACCTCCTCCTCTATCTCCTACACTGCCCACGAACCCTGAAATCATCCCTATCGGCGAACACAAAAGAAAAATCGCTTGTATCGTTTCGCCGGAACAGGCTTCCCATCTAGCCATCCACTACCAGAAAGTTCTAATCGGCAAGTTCGACAAAGGGAAGCCGTCCATGGAAACTCTCAACGAGGCTTTCAAGTCCATTGGCTTCGGCTCAAACTTCCAGATCGACTCCATCGATTACCGACATATACTAATCCGATTTGATGACTAGGAAGATTATCAGCGGTGCTGGCTAAAAGGTATCTGGAACCTCAAAGGCTTCCCAATGAAGGTGCTCAAGATGTCAACTGATTTTACACCAGGTACCGAATCTTCAGTCGTTCCCATCTGGATCACAATTCAACAGGTTCCAATTTTCCTCTACAACACAGCCATGTTAGAGTTCATTGGCAATAGAGTTGGAAATTTTATTAAAATGGACTCAGCTACTGCTTCCCTTACTCGACCTTCTGCAATAAAACTGTGTGTAGAGATAGATGTCCAAAAAAAACTCCATACAGAGATAACAGTTGGTGTTGCAGGTTTTACTGTGGATCTTGATATTGAGTATGAAGAGCTACCTTTGTATTGTCATATGTGCAAAAAGCTAGGTCACTCTCCTAATGAATGTAGAGTAGCTCAGACCAACGATAAAGAAGGATGGAAAAATCCACCAAAAAAGCCCCAACCCTCCCTGCAAAAAACCCAAACATACAAAAAATCTCACCCTGTTCTGAGGCCTAATCCTTCCCCTCCTGTAGCTGCTGTCCCCTCCTCCACCTCCACATTGTCCAAAGATCCCTCTCCCAATACCACCAACCCCCCTATGGGAGAAACATCTGGTATTACAGCTAAAGAAAAAGTCAGAGTTATAGCAGCTCAGGAGTTGAAGAACAAAGCTCCAATTTCTCCAATGTCAGCCATGACTCACTCTCCCCCTCACTGCCCTGATCCTCCTAATGCCCCCACCCCTCAGCAGCAGACACAAGCTGAATTTAGTCAAGCTTATGAGATAAAAAGGCTAGAATAGAGGCCTATCAACAGACCAAAACCTATTACCTATGCAAAGGATGACCTCCATGTCAGCACCAAAAGCATCCCTAAGGAGGAACAAATCTTTTTTACTACTGACCATGTTACTTGTTTTTCTCAGGAGAAGAATAGAAACAGATTCCAACCACTGCAGCAAATAAGCACAAAATTTGAATCTGATGAAGAAGAGGAACTTCTGGCTGAATCACCTCCACCAATGGCAGTAACTCACAAAGCTGTAACTACTCCAGCACCTGCTAATAAAAAAGAACAGTTAAGCACAGTTCAGGTGAGACAATCATCCAGACTATTAGCTAAAAATGCCCCCGCTATTAAACTGAAAACCTATTTTACCCAACTTAATCAGATTATATCTGGTTCTGCCACAAAAAGCCCATTGTCCAATTCTAATGATTGTTAAATCCCTGAAAATTAAATTTCTTGTTTGGAACATCAGAGGGATGAATACTTCACTTGATAGACTGATGGAATTAAATTTAATTCATAGGTTTGACCTGATCTGTTTGATTGAACCTATGCATGAGAACTTTAAGTGTGTTGATTATGCTTCTGCCCTTAAATTCTCTACTTGTATTGCTGCTCAGAATGAGAGGATATGGTTGATGTGGACTGAAAATATTCAGGTTTCACTGATCCAGGACCACCCTCAATTTTTGCATGTCTCCCTTCATAGCCTTAAACTGAATGCTTGCATGGAATCTGTGTTTGTATATGGTCTTAGAACTAGGAAAGAGAGAGAACAATTATGGATTGATCTGTCAAAAATCTCTTTTCCTGAAACAATATTTATTGGAGATTTTAATGCTATTGCCTCCATTTCTGAGTATAAGGGTATGTCCACTCCCAGTCTTAGAAGCATAAAAGAATTTTCTGCATTTATAGACAGCATGCCTTTAGAACACATTAACACAGTAGGGAATACTTTTACATGGACTAATGGGAGATATAAAAATTTGCTTGATCTCAGTGAAAGTGGAAGGAATAAAATTCCAACCATTAAAAGATTAGACGGAGGCTTATGTTCTCCTAACTGGAAAATAAAATTCCCTGATTCCTCTATTCTTATGCTTAATAAAGAGTCTAGTGATCACTGTCCTTTGCTACTAAGTGTAGGGAGCAATTTAAAATCATCTCCAAGACCCTTTCGATTTATTAATACCTGGTTTAAAAGAGATACTTTTTTACACGTTATTAGTGAAAATTGGACTGCTGAAATTCAAGAGTCTGGCATGCTAAAATTTTATCTAAAATTGCTCAGACTTAAAAAATGTTTGAAAAAATGGAATTTTGAGGTCTTTGGTAATATTCACCAGAATGTTATTAATGTTGAGGAGAGTCTTAGATTACAGGAGTTAGCTTATGATGGCAATCAGTGTGAAATGGAACTGGTTGCTCTCGGACTTGCCAAAGCCAATCTAACTAGGTCCATTAAAGAGCAAGAACATTTTTTTAAATACAAGGCAAAAATCAAATGGCTTAAGGATGGTGATGATAATACCAAATATTTCCATAATTCATTGAGGGAGAGAAAGAGCATGATGTCAGTTACTAAAATTCAGAATTCTTCTGGTGACTGGCTAGATGAGGTGTCTGAAATTGAGAAAGAGGTTGTCTCTTTTTTCTCAAACCTCCTCTCTGCTGAAAATCACCCAGACCAGAATATATTCTATTCCCACTTTTTGGCTCAGATCCCTAAAATTATCACCTCTGAGGATAATATAGAGTTGACCAAACTAGTGTCTTTGATTGAGGTTAAACAAGTTGTTTTCTCTTTAAATAAACAAAGCAGTCCGGGTCCAGATGGTTTTACTCCTAATTTTTACACAAAGGCTTGGGATATTATCCACATTGATTTATTGCATGCTGCAAATGATTTCTTGTCTAGTTCTGTAATTCCTAAAGGTTTAGCTAGTACATGGATAGCTCTCATCCCTAAAGTTGATACCCCCTCAGCCTTTTCTGACTTTAGGCCAATAAGTCTCTCCACAGTAACTAATAAATGTTTTTCTAAAATCTTAATGGAGAGACTTAAGCCTCTGATGCATAAACTGATATCCCCTCACCAAACTGCCTTTCTAAAAAATAGAGACCTTGCTGACAATGTTTTGTATGTCAAAGAAATGCTTAGATTTATTGATAGGAAGGGAAGGCATCCAAATTGTATCCTAAAGCTGGATTTAAGGAAAGCATTTGACAGAGTTTGTTGGAAATTCTTGTCAAATGTTCTCATTAAATTTGGCTTCCATGGTAAGTTTATCTACTGGGTTATAAAGAACCTTTCACAGGCTTGGTTCTCTGTATTATTAAATGGTGCTCCAGTAGGTTTTTTTACCCGATGATTTGTGTATAACAAATCAAGTCAATGGACCATCATCTAGAGGCTCTCATCCATCCCTGCCCCAAGCTGAGGTTGACCAACCAAATCATCCATTAGACCACATCGACATATGCACACCATTGGCTCCTAGCAAACCGCAAGTTGATATACAACTTCCCAAACCAACCACAAAGGTTAGGTTATTTCCCTTTTCTAAGCCTTACATTCAAATTAATTTCGCTTAATCATCTAATGCTTTTTGAAAATACTATTTTAACAACCTAATTTTTTTCCTTGAATCTAGATTTCCCATTCTTTCAAGTTGTACGTTGTTAGAAGTAATACGTCTCAACCAATACACGTTGCTATTGGGAATTCCTATCCTCATATGACTTTGTATCAAAAATCAAAAGTCCCTAAGGGGTTCGTAAGGGTTTCCATAGTTGAGGTGTTTGTAGAAGAGGCCTTGTTGCCGGTGACTGGGGAGGATGAATGCACAACTGTTGGTCAAGGTTTGGGATTTTTTTCGTATGGCCCGCGTGGTTGGTTGTAGATGCTAATTCAACATGTATCCCCAAGAACACAAAGCAACCAACACAGACTACCGACCTTAATTTCCCAATCCCTAAGATTCCTCTCTCTAATGAGTATGTGGGTTTCATGAAAGCTCTCACGGGTTTCGTTCGCACACTATTTGACATGATAGGTCATCATAGCCGTGAATCTGTGTACTATTTGTAGCCAATCCAAGGTATTTGGCGAGGCAAAGGAAGTGGTTGTTCCTTGGGAATATTTTGCCCTATTTTGGCATAAACAAACCCTTCCCGAGACTATACTAATCCAATATCAAATGTAAGTATTTTTGTTTAACCTAGTGGTATTTATGTCTTACTTGATTGTGCCCGTGTTTATATACTTCTTCCGATACTTTATGCTCTAATGTTGTTGTAGGTTCATGCAATACGTCGCTTTGAGCGTGAGCAAGACATTCATCGGTTTTTTGCACACAGTTTGCTTGCAACAAGCCCAACAAGGTAATCATGTGAGGCTTGCTTACCTTTCAAAGTTGCTAAGCGACAAGAGCAAAACCATTTTCATTGGGCCATACCTAGAGGGGTATGTATTTACTAATTGTGTTGATTAGTAGATATTAGTTTCAATTGCACATAATCTATATTATATTCTGAGGTGCATGTTGTTTAATATGTAGTGGTCATTGGAGTTTTGTTGCAATGATTCCATCATTGAAGCGTGTCTATTGGATTGATCCACTCCATTTCGCTCCATCTACAAAATTCGCCAATCTATTGGAGATTGCTATTCATGCTGTCAATGAAGACACACTCCTTAACTTTGAACTTATTCAAATTCAGGTTCAAAATGTCTACTCCTTTCTTACGTATTTGCACCTAAATAGATTTATATACCATATGTTAAACTACTTCAATTTCAGCACCGCAAGCAATTGTCCAACTGAGAGTGTGGATACTACATGATGTTGTATGCCTACGAGTGCATTGATACCCTTACAAGTGACAATTTGGAACTACATCGCGTGAGTACTCTTACAATATGATAGTTTTTATCTATTCCCTACAAATTACCTTAGTTTGTATTAATAAACGTATCTTCTTCGTAGATACTCGAGGAAAATCAATCGGCATACACTAAAAAAGAGTTAGAGTTGGGGAGAGATAGATGTGCAAAGCACTTGGTCATCGTCAGAGCTCGATTCATAACTAGACCACACGTACCATGTAAGGATGCATGTAAAACCTAGGTCGTATTACTACATTTGTTATACATACAAAGGGTTATAATTTATGAGTTCTTTGTGTTTGCCATTTAGTGGAATACATATATCCTTGCAATTGACAAGTTTAGATATGCCATTTATACTATTTGTGCGGGAAATTTACCAAAAATCAAAATTTATTGTACTAGCCTTATTTCCTGGCAATATCGTCACCTATCTCGTTAAGCACCAAAATAATTTTTGCGAGTTACATGCGTACTCGACAGTAGTCAAGCATAGATGGCGGTATCGCCACCTGGCTCGCTAGGTTGTCCACTGTCTCACCAATATTATGTCTAACGCCATCGCTACTTAGCTCGTCTGCTCTGGCGAAATATAGATGCGACATCGCCACAAATCTCCAGAAACCAAGCTCAATCACAGTTTACTAGCGTGTTCGCAACTCTGTCGCTCCTTAGCCACTCCCTCTCCAGTCTCCCACACAGCGATATCGCAAGTCTACTCGTCAATCCTGGCGAGCAACTTAGCGAGTTCGCCAATAAACAGATAAAATCGCTTAATCTCAGAAAATACGACGTCGTCCAATCATGCATGAGAGTACACTAGTAATTTTCTTGCGATCGCTTATTGTTGTCGCAACTACTCAAGTTCCACCCTAAACCCTAAACCATAAACCCTATCTAAAATAAAATGTTGCGAACTCGCTACGTTTTATTTAGCGAGTCGCCTAATGCCATCGTAACCACTCAGACTCACACATAATTTCAACCTTGCATTAAACCTGGCGAACTCGCCACTTGGTGAGTAAGGGTTTGATATTAGTAGGTGATGCGATGTCGCAACACTTGTTAAAGGCGGAAGGGTTATGCATCTAAGGCGGAAGAAACGCCTTAAAACAGAAAACTTTTAAGGCGGAAGAGGAACCGCCTTATAACTTTTTCAGGTTTTAAGGCAATACCAGAGAAGGCATTTGTCTTCTACCTTGAAACATGAAGGACCAACCACCTTAAATGATGCAAAATTGTAGTAGTGGGTGTAGGGTAATAATAAGCGCAAATCCACTAAGTATAATAACACGTCCAACACCAGTGGACGGGCAGATATTTTTGTGTTGGGAAAAAGACGTCTAAAAACAAAAGGGTGGGAAAGATAGAAGAACTAGTGGATGGGGGAATGGATGAGGAAGAGGCACAAAAGCAAATCGTGCAAGAAAAGCCAACAAACAATAATTATTCGTATTGGGTAGAATGAAGAAGGACAGAGCATACTCAAGCGATGAGGCAAAAATGATTGCCGATAGAGTGCCTAGTTTAACACATTTCGAATATGTAAATTGTTTTTAAACACACTTAAAACACTACTTTCATTTGATGCCGATAACCACTAATAACACATCAATACGTTGTTTAGGAAGAGCGCAAAGTGGAAGAAGGTTTGTTCATCCCAGTTTTGAAACCAGATGTGTTGCACATGGCACTAGGAAATGACGAAAACGCGACCAAGAGGTCAAGAAGTTGAAAGCCATGATAGCCAACGTGTGCGCCTTTGTTAATTATCATATTCCCGACGATTTTTGTGTATCAAATACCATCACTAGACTGTCATCTAGAGGATCTCATCCTTCCCCTCCTCAATTTAAGGTAGACTAACGTAATCTTGACGCTAACATTGACAAATGCACACCAACTCATCCTATCAAAGAACAAGTAGACATACAACCATCCAAACCCAACGCGAAGGTATTTTTATTTCCTTTGTAAAAAATTATGTGAATTTTATTGCAGACTTATTTTGGTCATTATAATGATTAAGTTCACAATTTAATAATCTATTGCCTATCCTCATTTTATATGTTACTATATTTACCCATCCTGCAAGTTGTATGTTGATGGTGGGCCGAATTCTCAACCCTAACACATTGCAAATGGAAATTCCAATCCTAACATGGCAATTCATCATGGCGAAAATGTCCCTACGTGTTTTGTTAAGGTTTCCATAGTTCATGTGTTGGTCGAAGATTCCTTGTTACCGGTCACGGATGATGAGTGCAAAACTGTGGGTAAAGGTTTAGGCTTGTTCTTTTTATGGCCCAAATGGTTGGTTGTAGATGTAAATTCAACCACTATCCCTAAAGAAGAAAAAGAAAGTAACACAGAATGCTAGCCTTAATTTCCCCATTCCTAGGAATCCAATGCCGAAATTGGTTTCATGAAATCTCTCCCAAGATTTGTTCGCACATTGTATGATATGCTCGGTCACCATAAACATGAATCCGTGTACTATTTTGTTTCCAATAATAAGGTATTTTGAGGGTCGAAGGAATTGATTGATTCGTGGGAAGACTTATCCCCTTTTTAGCACTATAAAACGCTTCGTGAGACTATCCTTATCCCATCAAATGTAAGTTTCTTTTCATCATCTTCTAATGTTACTAATCTAGTTTAAATTAGACGTGTTGATTTACTTTCAAACCAAATTCCATTGAATTGTGTTCGAATATTGTTATAGGTTCATGCAATACGTTGTGTTGGCTTTGAAAAAGATGTTCATTGGTTATTTGCACCCAACTTGCATGCAAGAACTAAGTGAAACTAATCGAGCAAGACTTGCTTATCTATCTAAGGTACTTAGTGACAAGAGCAAGAGCATATTCATAGGGGCCTATCTAGAGCGGTATGTACAATTTATTTATTATTTGTATATACATGTGAATTACAATTCCACCAAATGAATCGTATAACACGAATTGCATTTTATTTCATATCTAGTATGCATTGAAGTTTTATAGCAATGATACCATCATTGAAGCGTGTCTATTGGATTGACCCACTTCACTTTGCTCTATCTACAAGATTCGCCGATTCATTAGATGTTGTTATGCCTGATGCAAATGACGACACACTCCTTAACTTTGAACTTATTCAAATTCAAGTTAGATATCAAATCCCTTCATTATTTTTTATCACTATGATTGAAGTGTATTTCGTGTGTTATACTAATTCATTTTCAGCACCGGAAGCAATTATCAAATTGGGAGTGTGTATACTACATGATGTTTTTTGCCAACGAGTGCATTGATGGGCTTACAATTGATAATTGGAATTAAATCGCGTGAGTATTATGACCAACTTCTCTGTGCATCTAATTCCATCTACATTGCTTTGATGCGTATTAATAAAGGTTCCCCATTCATATATACTCGAGGAAAATCAATCGGCATACACTACAAAGAGCTAGGGTTGGGAGAGATATATTCGCAAAACACTTGGTTATGATAAGAGCGCGATACATATCAAGGCCACATGTACCCCCTAAGGATACATGTTTCATCTAATTATTTTTCCTAGATTAGTTCTATATTGAATTGAATACCACTCCTTCACCACGAGTATAATTTAGTCATTCGTAGTGTTTTTACATCTATATTGTGTGTATGTAATTCATGTATGTTGTAATGAACATGTTAGTTATAAACAATTACAATTCCGGTTAAGTTTTCGGTGTAAAATGTCCAAAAATGGAATGCTCAAATTAGTTGTAATGGCTGGCAAACTCGTTACGTCAATCGCTTGTGTGCAATACACACTTGAATACCCTTGCGCATTCACAGCACAATTCGCATAACAAAATCGACATTTGCGCATTCGCAATAGCAATCGCTTAAGAACTACTGTCACCCCATTCTAGCGCTCTCATAATCACTTTTGTAAATGTTACCGAAATACCATACGACATCACAACTAAATCATTTTCTTCGCTTCTTGTACCACTAAATTAACAACGTCGCTTGATACGGTTCTAGATTTCCGGTGTGAATTGGACTTCCAGCAGGGTGATGACCTTCTTCTCGTTCCTGCACAAAGAGCAACGTGAGCTCAGGCGGGCAGTGTTCGGCCGTCGCCCGCTCCGACGCCCAAGTAAGATTTGGGGTGTTTTAGAGAGAGAAAATATGTGTAACAGGTTGAGAGAATCTGAGGAAAGAGAGAGAAAATCTGTGTAACAGGTTGAGAGAATCTGAGGAAAGAGAGAGGAAGCTCTCCTTCCTTTTTACCTGTTGGGAGCCTCATCCGGTGTGGGCGTCTCCATCGATTTCGTTGTGTTCCTCCATGCGTTCTGCACATGTTGAGCACGGGGGCTCACGTGTGTGTACTTTGTGTGAGCTGTCAAGCAAGGTGGGGGTCCTCATCTCGTGTGGTTTGCTTGACCTTGTATGGGCTTTATGGCCCATACCCTATCAAGTCCCCCCTAGTCCTGTCCATGGTTCTCAAGGTGCAGGACTATTTGCTGTGTTGGTCGTGGGCGTCGGTCTGATGTGTTTAAACAGCTATGGCCTTGTGGAACTTGTGATGAAGCTTCTGAACATGTTGGAGTAGTGAGACATGTTGACGTGCTTCATCTTGATAGCAATTTCCTTTGCTTCTGTTTTGGCGGTTCATCTATTCTGAACGGTCATGTCGCTTTGGCGTGTATTGGAGAAAGGGCATGTCTTTTTTCGAGAAAAGGCATCATTTATTAGCCTGTCCTCTCATCAATCTATCATTGATGTGACGCGTCTTTTCGTAGTGAAAAGGCACGCCTCTTTTCAACCTATTTAAGCTGCCTTTTTCATCTTTTTTATTTCTTTCTTCTTACTTCTGTTTTTTCTCCAAAATTTTTCTTCTGTTTCCTTCTCTCCCTCCATGATGAAGAGCACCATTGAAACCCTTTTCTGTACTACTACCGAGGTGGAGTTGTCGCTTCTTCGCTGCCGCTGTGAAACTGTGGCCTCCATGCAGGCTAATGCCCTTCTTCCTGAGGAAGCAGATCCCGTTCAAGTGGATCTTGCTGACTGTTTTGCCTTGCCGGCGGCTGATGTATCGGCTTACCAAGTTAAGGATGGGTTCTGTGTGGTTTACTTGGAATGCTTTGACCATTGTGGTCTGCGTTTCCCACTTTCCCCCTTTTTCCAGTCAGTCCTAGGGTTTTACGATCTGAACTTTTCGCTCTTAACCCCAAACTCGGTCCGCATCTTGGTGGGCTTTGAGGTTCTGTGCAGGGTCCACAAGATTGAGCCGACTTACCAGCTGTTTCGCGCCTTCTATCATCCACGCAAAGAGCCACCTAGTTGGTTTTTCTTGAAGAATTGGGAGGGTTCCAGGGTGGTGACCGAGTTGCCGACTCGGGTTGATTGGACTTCCAAGTTTGCATTTGTGAAGAAGTCCTTGGTTTTTGGTGAAAATCCGGGCATCTATCCGCCAGGGCCCCTTCACAGCCGCACTAAGTCTCCTTATGAGGGAGAAATGGTCCCTTTGCGCGCTTCCGTCAACTTGCTGAGGAAGAATCTCACTCCTACTTACTACTTGTGCCGTGATGCTCTTTTGCAGGGATCTGGGATGTCCTTCCTTCCTATGGCTTGCGAAACAGTGACGGAGCCTCTCATTGTGTGTAAGTATCTCACCTTTATGTTGTTAATGTCATTGTGCGGCTACTGAATTCTTATCTCGTTCCTTCTTTTTGTAATGTAGTTTCCCCTACTCAAGTTGAACCTCCTGCCTCTGCGGGAACCAGACGTCGGCCGTCTCGTCTGAGTCGGGGCCTGGGCAGAGGAGCAGGAGAGGGGTTACCTGTTAGAGTGATTGACTTGACTAGCGACATACCATCTCATTCCAAGAAAAGGCCCTCATCTTCATCAGATACTGGTGGTAAGCAGGCTCGTGCCAAGACAGAGAACATGATGGATGAGTCCAAGGTGCAGGACATGTTGGAGGCCACCAAGTCAGAGGACATGGGGGAGGTGGATCAAGGTGAGATGCGTCACCCTACCAAGGATCCTCATCTGGAGGAATGTATAGCCTCTTTGCTGGGAGGACCTGGTCATGTGTCGGGAGAGAAGCCTTTGGATCCTGCCCCTAAGACACAAGTCTGTCCTACAGCTTCCCTCTGTCAACTCCTGCTGCAATCCATCCCTGATGACCATATGCAATCTTGGCGCGCCAATCCACTCATCAATCTGTTAGGGGTGAGCAGCATAGGAGATAGGATGGCTGCTACAGCTATGGAGGTATCCCTTGGCTTCTTCTGTTTTACTTTGTTTTTGTTCTCTCTGTGTCCTTGTTCTTTACATTTCTTTTGCTTGTTGCATAGGGTCTGTGTGCTGCTGTGTTGTCAAAGCTTGGGAGAGGGATCTTGGAGGTGACCTTGGCAAGGCGAAGGAAATGTTTGACAAGGCAGATGCCAACATTCCTAGGATTCGCGAGCTGGCCAGGGAGAAGGATCTGGCTCTTGCCCAAGTTCAGTCTGATAAAGAGAAGCTGCTTGAGACCAAGCTGGGTCTGAATGAGGATGTGAATCGTCTTGCTGACAAGAACAAAGAGATAAACGAGAAGCTGAACATGGCAATGACGGCCAACCAGGATCTGGCAATCAAGATCAAATCTCTGGGTGCAGACTTGGAGTTGGAGTGTGGGGTGAGTGTTTCTCTACGTAGTCAGTTGGACCAGCGTGACTCTGTTACTGAGGAGCATCTCAGGACAAGAGTTTGGCTCAGGGATAAGGGTTTCAGCAAGATCAGGGCCAGTGTAGATCAGAGCCCGGTGGCCAGGCGTCTTCTAGATCAGGCCCTAACTGAAGCTGATCACATCATGGGCAATGTGCCAGATGATGCTGAGATGAAGGTCCAATTTGGTCGTGTGCACGCCCCCTTCCAGCAGTATGACTTCCAGGAATACTTCTCCACCCTTGGTCCTGACTTGGTCTTGGAGGACCTGATGAAGTGGCAGCCAGACCAGCCAGCTCACTCTGCCTCTGATAACAAGTAGAAGACAAGATGGTGAAGGCATTTTTTACTTTTTCTTTATTTAGGATTGGTTGATGAGCTTGCATGCTCTTTTATGGCGCTTGTGCCATCTTTTTATTCCCTTTGAATTTTTGAATTCGCATTTCTGGGATATTTCTAATTAGCACAAGCATTTATTGCTTGTCTGTTTTTCTTGCTTTAACAAGCTTTTATTTGTTGCAAATTTATGGGCATGATGGACGTCTCCATCATGTAGCCCTTTGCACCATGTAACAAGTTGAATTCAGTCTTCAACTTGTTTTTTATGGTTAAGGCATCATAGCCCCTTTTTTAGATGCAAGTTTCTTTTCTGAAACTGTTTGCATTTATTTTGGGTTCTTTTTTTTTTGAACTCCATTTTCTTGCACTTCTATTTCAAGCAATATTGGCTCTTGTTGTCACTGCATTTTTTATACAAAAAAGAAAACAAGTAGAATGACCTCTACTAGTTGACTGGTTCGTGTCAGTGCATAATTTAAAGGAAAAACGAGAAAAGAGACATCTACCAGATGACTGGTTCGTGCCTTGGTGAGAAATACTTAAAAAAACTTCTCATTACTTTCATCTTGTAAGTTCTGGGACTACAAAGGCCACCCTCAAGATCATCTTGCAAACCTTATCAGGCTGCCTGACCTCTGTTGGGGGCTTTTTTCATTTCATGAGGCTTCCCTCAAGATCATCTTGCATACTCTAAATGAGTTGCCTGACCTCTGTTGGGATCCTTCACTGCATCAAAAAGAAAAAGAAGAAAACGAGGGAAAAAATCACAAGTAAGGCGAGGAGACGAGATCCATGTTGCGCCTTACATGCAATACTTGCGGAGGTTTTTCATATGCCAGGTTCTTGGAACTGGTCTCCCATCCAGGTGCTCCAGCTTGTATGCTCCTTTTCCCAGCGCCTCAACGACAAGGTAGGGGCCTTCCCAGTTGGCATCCAACTTGAGTTGTCCTTCCACTCTTGATGCTTCATTTTTTCTCAAGGCCAGGTCACCAGCCTTCAGGTTGCAAGGTCGCAGCTTGTTGTTGTATCTTTGTTCCATCCAGGACTTGTAGGTTGCATCTTTGAGCGATGCTTTCTCTCGCTCATACTCTAACTCCTCTAGGTTCTGCCTCAACCCTTCGTCGTTTCTTGCAGCTGGCAGAGGATCTTCCACTTGCAGGGTAGGTACAAGCATCTCAGGTGGTATGATGGCTTCAGTGCCAAAACACAGTCTGTAGGGGGACTCTTCTGTGCTGGTTCTAGGAGTCACCCTGTATGACCACAACACGCTGTGAAGCTCCTCTGTCCATGCTCCCTTGCGCTGCTCGAGTTTCTTCTTGAGTCCTTGCACGATGGTTCGGTTTGTGACTTCCACCTGCCCATTGGCTTGTGGGTGAGCCACTGATGTAAACTTTTGCTTTATGCCCATGTTGCTGCACCAGTCCTTGAACACTTCTCCTTCGAACTGAGTGCCATTGTCACTGACCAGTACTTGTGGGATCCCGAAGCGGCAGACCACATTCTTTCATAAAAATCTCGTCATCCTTCGCCCTGTTATGGTTACCAGTGCCTCGGCTTTGACCCACTTGGTGAAATAATCAACTGCCACGATAAGGAAACGACGTCTTCCTGTTCCAGCTGGGAAAGGGCCAACAATATCAATTCCCCACATTGCAAAGGGCCACAGAGACTGTATGGGCGTCAGCTTCTCACTTTGCAGTCTTGGTACATTTGCATGTGTTTGACATTTCTTGCAGCTCTTGGTCATCTGGTTGATATCTTCCTTCATGCGAGGCCAATAGTAACCCGCTTTGGTGATCCGCAATGCGAGTGCTTTGCTGCCTTGATGACTTCCGCAACATCCTGCATGCACCTCTCGAACCACTCGCATTGCTTCTGACTGGGTGAGACATCTCAACCAAGGTTCTAGAAAACCTCGTCTGTACAGAACTCCATCTTTCAGCGCATAGTTAGGAGCTTTGAGTTTCAGCTTTTGGGCTTCCTTGCTGCATTCGATGACCACTCCGTTGGCAAGGAAATCCATCATCGGTTTCATCAAGCTTGTTCCCTCAACAACATCGACAGCTCCCACCGTCTTGCTGTCAGTTGACCTGTGTGTGAGGGTTTCCACCATCACTGCCTTATTCAAGTGTGCCCGAGTTGAGGATGCTAACTTGCTCGAGGCGTCAGCTCTGGTGTTTTTTGACCTTGGCACGTTGACGATGTCAATTTCCTCGAATTCCGATGCCAACAATCTCACCTTGTCCCTATATTTCATCATTCCAGGGTCCTTAGCTAGGTAAGCTCCTTCATATTGTTTCGCTACAAGCATTGAGTCGCTATGTGCCATTAACTTCCTCGCTCCAAACTTCTTTGCTATCTCCATTCCCGCAATTAGGACCTCGTACTCAGCTTCATTGTTTGATGCGGGGAATTCGAATTGCAATGCATAAGTGACTTCAACTCCACTTGGGTCGGTCAGAACCAAACCCGCGCCGGCACCTTCTACACCAGATGCTCCATCTACATGTAGCAGCCACTCGTCTCTTGGAGCTCACATCCTCTTTTCTCCAGCTGGGCTGGTTTCGAGTGAGGGTGTTTCTTTCTTCACTTCTGGGGGCATTTCTTATAGGAAATCAGCGACAACTTGACCCTTGACGGCCTTTCTTGGTGAGTATTCGATGGAGTGTTCGCCAAGTTCCACCGCCCATTTAGCCAACCGGCCTGATGCTTCTGGTCTGGTGAGGATGGCTTTCATGGGGTGGTTGGTTAGCACCACCACAGGATGCGCCTGGAAGTAGTGTCTGAGCCGTCGAGCTGCATGCACCACAGACAGGGCCAGCTTTTCTTCTCCCGTGTACCTTGTTTCTGCTCCCTGCAAATCTCTACTTACAAAGTATATGGGTTTCTATACCTTACTTTCTTCTCGTACAAGGGCTGCACTGACGGTCTCCACTCCAGCCGAAACGTACAGGTAGAGGGTTTCACCCTGTTGAGGTGATGTCAACAAGGGCAAACTATGCAGGTGCTTCTTCAAGTCGTTGAAAGCTTCATCTTGTTCAGGTCCCCAGCTGACATCTCCTTTCTTGTTGACACTGTTCTTCAGCGCCTTGAAGAAAGGGAGTGCGCGTTCAGCTGCTCTTGATAGGAAACGGTTCAATGCCGCCAACTTGCCGTTCAGACTTTGCACTTCCTTCACTTTCCTTGGTGGTTTCATGTCCAGCACTGCTTTGACTTTGTCTGGATTTGCCCGTACCCCTTCGTTTGTGACCATGTGACCCAAGAATCGACCTTCTTGGACCCCAAACTGGCACTTGAGAGGGTTGAGTTTTAAACCTGTACTTCGAAAACGCTCCAGGGTTTCCTTCACGTCTTCAGTCAGCGTGTTGAAGTCCCTGCTCTTGATCACCATTTTGTCGACGTAGACCTCCAAGTTGCGTCCTATCTTCTCCTTGAATATTTTTTCGACCACACGTTGGTATGTTGCTCTGGCATTCCTAAGTCCGAACGGCATCATCCGGTATCCAAATGCTCCTCTCTCCGTAATAAAGGCTGTCTTCTCCACATCCTTCTTCTTCATGGGGATTTGGTGATAACCTTTATAAGCATCAAGGAAACACTTCACCTTGTACCCTGCCAATGCATCCACCTTCTGATCAATCATTGGCAGTGGGTAACAATCTTTAGGACAGGCCTTGTCGAGGCTGGTATAGTCAATACACATCCTCCATGATCTGTTTGGTTTTTTAATCAAGACGGGGTTGGCTAGCCAGGTGGGGTACTTCACCTCGACCAGAATACCCGACTTGATCAACTCGTCTACTTCCTTGTTGACTTCCTCGTTCCTGTCCTTGCAGAGTGCTCGCTTCTTCTGGACGACAGGCTTGTAGTCCGGTGAGATCTTGAGGGCATGTGATTGACGTCGTTTACAACAAAAATATTCCTACAATGCTAAGAATATTAAAGAATATAGTAGCAAGTAGAGTCGAACCCACAGAGAACAGATTAACACTTTTATACTCCTAAAGATCAGATTTTGGTGTTTAGTCACCACACTTTTAACTTGAGAGATTGGGATTAACTACTGAATAATATATAAATAACTAAGAAAGAAAAACAGAATGATTGAAAATTGCAAAGAGAGATCAATTTATGAAAGAAATCCGGCTCAAATAATTCCACACCAGTCATATGTTCTGATCATTGATGCAAATATTTTATTAACTACTACAAACCAACCAGTTATAAGATACCGTGAATACAGCGGACATACCCCAATTCCTACTTAATTTATCGATAGCTAGCAAGAGACGCTTATATTAACTATTTCTCTTATCAAATCAATCCTAGTTGGTAACGCCAGTTCTAAGTTGTTTTGATAGCATGAAGGTTTGAAGGAACCCAGTTTAGACAAATTAACCAAGAACACAAGTATTAAACTGTCTACCATATTATTCTCACTATCTAAACGATAGCTTTACCACTAATTAGCCCTTTCCAACAATTACGGATTGGTGGTACTAATTGGTTGTAATCCTATTTCATCTAAGTTGATCAGACTCAAACAAATCAGATATAGCAGGATGCACAGAGAATAAACCAAAATTCACAGCATTAATTTTCATGCACAATTAGATCTCACAGAATTCTCATGACTAGTGCTTCGTTATTCTCGCCGAATTAAATAATTAGTTACTCATATTACGATGAGCACAATCACAATAATATGAATTAAACATGAGGGAAAGAAATCACCGAATTGAAGAAATTGCAAAACCCTAACTTTCGTCCAAAGTCGGCCGAGAAGAAAACAAAGCCTGTACGTGTGTATTGAATCCAAAATAATAATACAAAGGGTTTATATATTAACCCTAAAACCTAATTAGTCTACTTGGCATTATTGCCTTATTAGAATTATAATGGGACAAAACTTCCCAAAACCAACACATGCACACACGTGCATACTACATATATGCAAGCATGCATATTTTTATTTAATTAATTATTGGTCCACCTTGGGCTTTCGAGCTGCTCAGCTTTGGACTTAATATTAATTTAGCCCAAAATAAATGTAGCCTAATACTGATTTCTTCAAAACGTATAGCTGATTAGTGATCGACCCGCGAAGCACAACTTAGCCGCCCGTAGAGAAATCAGTACTAGGATTTGCTTTCAGCTCGTTGCTTCTTGCTCCTCGCCTCTCCGGTGCCGGAATAATAGAATATGACGATCTATTATCTCCGTTGGAGCACACTACCTCATTAAAAACCCGTAAGAAAAAAGAGTATAGTGTATCGCTCCCCTTCGTCTTCAAAACAGCATCAAATTGCTCTCTTTCTAGCAAATCTTCATTTAATATCATCATCCTCCATGTTTTCCATGATTTACTACAAAATAACACACTTTCGAGCACATCAAGTGGGCAAATAAACGTATAAATCCATATAAATTAGACGTATAAATACACCTCATCAGCATGGCACCCAATCTCCTCTGACACCCCTGTCATGTCGTTGGACTCCCATGCGAACACGTATGCGTAATCCCTTAGCACTGGGCTAATCTCTCTTTCATGTCTTCCGGTAGAGACACTCCAACTTGTACGACCTGGTTCCCCTTGCGCCCCAGTTCGACAGGTGCAGTCTCGCCTATTGGGTCTTCTTCCTCGCGTAGTGTTGCGGTCGTCACCATGGCCACAGCACGTCGGCGGTAACCTAGACCTGCTTCTTCGCCCGTGCCATCCACATTCCTCTTCTTGTTGCTAAGAGCAATGCGGTGACACTCCCTTGCTTTCTGCTGGTCTCCTTTAACCATAACGATGCCTGCCTTGGTTGGAAACTTGAGTAACAGGTGCAAGTTCGACACTATCCCCTTCATGAGCGCTAGTGCAGGACGCCCCAGTATCATGTTGTAGGGACTGCTGGCTTTCACCATAATGAACTCCACCTCGATGGTTTTGCTATATGGGTGTTCACCAACAGTTATGGGGATGTAAATTGTACCTTCTAGCCATACCTCCCTGTCCGCGAAGTCCACGAGCGGGGTGGCTGTAGGCTTCAGCTTCTTCTTCATGTCCTCGCCCAGTTACGTGAAACAGTGCCAGTACATCACCTCGGCTGAGCTGCCCCCATCCACATACACCCTGTGAATGAGCTTGTCTGCAATCTGGACTTGGATTACCACCGCATCACCTCCAGCAGGACGGTCCGGGATTGGATCCTTTGAGCTGAACATGATGACTTCATCCTCCGCCAACTTCCTTTCTCTCGGTGTTGGTTCTGGCACCTTCCTACACCGAGCCTTCCTCTGAGATTCTGTCTTACCGCCTACACTTCCACCTATGATGGTGTGGATGTTGGTAATGGCTGACTTCCTTCTGCTATCATCCGGGGTGTCTTCCCGATCTGCACGCTGGCGCTTCTCATAATGCTCGTCCTCATCTTCCGAATACCTCCCTACTCGTGCCACCTTCTTCCCCTTGAAGTTGGGACGAGAGGGTTCTGGAGTCCGAGCTCTTCCTCTTGTATCCCTTCGAAAATCCATCCGTCCAGATGCTTCGGTCGACCAGGTGGCCTTGTTGTGAGCTCTGGCCTCCTTGGCGAGGTGGGCGAGTTGTCCGGATCTCACACACTTCTCAATTGCAGCACGCAAGTGGTAGCAATCGTTTGTGTCGTGTCCATGGTCGTTGTGGTATTCACAGTAATACGCCTTGTTCTTCATGTTGGCTGGCTTCTTCGTTCTGCTCGGGGCATCTAACAGGTTCTTGCCAGCTACCAGACTGAGGATCTCACGTGGTGATTGTGTCAACGGGGTGAAGGAGGTGTCCTTCAACTTGTTGACCTTCTCACCTCCACCCTTTTTTTACGGTTGCATGTTGGAACCAATGTTCTTCTTGTTCTTGCTACGTGCGGCATAACCGCCATCATCCCCTTCCAGATTTATCTCGTCAACACGTGAAAAGCTTTCAATGCGTTCCATCAACTCCTCCAGGGTCTTCACCTTGCGGAGATAGCACTCCTGCTTCATCTCCTTGTGAATCAACCCTTTCACAAAAGAGTCGATCATCAGCTTCTCGGTGAGGTTCTTCACCTGGTTGGCCAGGCTCGAGACCCGTTCCCAATACTCGAATGAACTTTCTCCTCTCTTCTGGCGGATCGACATGATGTCGGTGCACTCCTTAGTGAATTTCTTCCTCTGCATGAACATGCGCAGGAACTTCTCCTCCAACATCTTAAAGCTGGCGATGCTGCCATCTGGTAGAGCTTTGAACCACAGACGCGCTGCTCCAGTGAGGGTGGTAGCAAACGCCTTGCACCAGATCGCCTTGCACGTATGTTGGTGATGAACGTGTGCATGTGGTCCTTAGGATCGACAACACCGCTATACGTGCTCAGGTTCTGGGGGATCTTGGTCTTAGGATCGGCCACAGTGAGCCGGATCTTCTTCACCCAAGGTGACCCTTTCTCGATCTCCGGGAGGTGATCTTCATAATCTCCACGCCTCCTGTCATCTACGTGAACTTCTCCGGCGTTGGATTACACATAGCCCGATTTCCAGTCGTGGAGATCTGGATCTTGGCCTCTCCCTCCGTGCTGACAGGATTCGCGCCCATCCGATTTGGTTGCGTCGTTGTTTCTGCCTTTCTTCTGGGTTTGCTTCTTCGCCGGGAGGTGCGACGCCGCTTCTTGCTCCTCGCCGTCGAAATTCAGCTTTGTCGGCGCGATCTTCTGGCCGAGCTGTCGGGCTTCTTCCTTTTCTTCCAGGGATTTCAATTTTGACAGCACCTTCTCCTGGGATGCTAAGAACGGAGCCATCATGACCTGAAACATTTCCGGAGTCATGGGCTCTTGGTAGGTGTGCCGCACGAGTGGGTTTGCCGGCGGCGTGACATCAAGGATGGTCTCCTCTGCAATTGGGATCTGCTCCATCGAAATTCAATCAGTGAATTGAGCTGCGTGAGCGAGATAGATCAGCGCTCCCCACAGACGGCGCCAATGATATGGTTCCGGATTTTTGGTGTGAATTGGACTTCCAGCAGGGTGATGACCTTTTTCTCGTTCCTGCACAAAGAGCAACGTGAGCTCAGGCGGGCGGCGTTCGGCCGTCGCCCGCTCCGACGCCCAAGTAAGATTTGGGGTGTTTTAGAGAGAGAAAATCTGTGTAACAGGTTGAGAAAATCTGAGGAAAGAGAGAGAAAATCTGTGTAACAGGTTGAGAGAATCTGAGGAAAGAGAGAGGAAGCTCTCCTTCCTTTATACCCGTTGGGAGCCTCATCCGGTGTGGGCATCTCCATCGATTCTGTTGTGTTCCTCCATGCGTTCTGCACATGTTGAACACGGGGCTCACGTTTGTGTACTTTGTGTGAGTTGTCAAGCAAGGTGGGGGTTCTCATCTCGTGTGGTTTGCTTGACCTTGTACGGGCTTTATGGCCCATACCCTATCATCGCTCAACCAAGCGACTAGAACTTATGAAATCGCAACGTATATGTATATATATATATATATATATCATCGATGGTCACTTACGACTTCATAACAATAAAATCTACCAACTAGCTGCTGAGATCGTAAATCTTCTAGTACGTGCAAAAAATAAAACACAGTTCAAAATTACTTGCGACATCGCAAGAAAACCCTTAGCGATACGCTTGGTGCTGTTCCAAGTAAGTTTGTCTATACTAGTAACAAATCATAGGTCAAAGTAGTAACGAGATCGCTAGCCTATTTCTAGCGACATGTAAGGTGCTATCGTAACATGTTGTTTACGTGGAAATAAAAAATCATACGTTAGACGTACTAGTGAATTCGCAAGTCCGACCTTAGCTGCACGCGTCGGATTAATTTCCAATTTTATTGGTATAAACGCAAGTCTACATTTCAATTTGCGAAATTGCAACTAGTTCATTTTAAAAATACCATCATTTAGGCTTCCGGCTTCACAAGTGATGTTAAGGCGGAAAAGACACTCTCCAAGGCGGTAACAAACGCCTTCATACAGGAAAATTTTTAAGGCGGAAGGATCCACGTTCAAGCATTTTCAGGTTTAAAGACACATACAACTAAGGCATTTGCCTTCCGCCTTAAAATATGAAGGAGAAACCGCCTTAAATCTCATGTTTTTGTAGTAGTGGCGACTTCTTCTTGGCTCTCTTTGACACCTCAACTATCTCTGTCTCCATGCATTTCCTTTTTCTTGTTTTTTCTTAGTTCCAACACCACCTACGGCACTAGTATTTGGCTGTCAAAATATCTGTATAGGAGGAATATCATGGAAAACACGAGGTAAAGGAATGAGGCTCAGTTTCAGACTATGGATCAGCAGCAGGTTTTCGCTTGGCAATCTGTGGCTCAACATTCTGAAGAGAAACCATCTTTTTCCAAATGTTCACACCCAAAGGACCTTTATTCTTCGACAATTATGGTGGCACTTAAAATATTCATCTGAGGTATTAAGGGCTTGTGGTTCAAGATTTTGGAAGTCATCAGACGACTCAGGGGCTGACACCTCCGTACATGCACATCTCTTCTGTGCACTCTTCTTCTCTGCAACCTTTTTCTTTACAACTAGTTCACCTTCTTTTTACAAGTAGCTAGACGAACATCTTTCTTCTGAGAAGATGGACATTCTGTGCATTTTTTTATGAAGTTGCAACTTCCTCTTGCCTATATCAGTAAAGCAATGAAACAAAACAATCATTGCTACGAGTTATATCAGAAAAACTGACATGTTTAGGTTATATAGAAAACATATATTTTATATTTAAAAATAAATTTTAACATAAAAACGACCAAGACTATAAAAAATTCATGCAGGGTAAATGGGATTTCATGCCTGCACCTAGAGCATTTTAATGATTACAAGTAGTTGAAGTAACGCCTTCTTTTTGCTTGGGTTTTGCACACTTCTGTACAATTTGAGACACATTAATATCATTTTCCATGTCATCATCTTCATCAGAATTTTGGACCTCTTGGGAATTAATATCTATGAGAACTGTGGACAAGACTTCGTTAGCAAATTGCTGGCTTTCAGTCTCATCTTCATTGGAAGAGTCTCCCAATTTTACCTTTTTGGGAACGTAAGGCACGATGGTAAACTTTTGTATTTGTAGAGTATATACAAAGCGTAAAGACTCAAATCAGTTAGTATACTCTTTGTTTTTAAACACATACAAACACAAAAGTATTCAGACTAAAAATTCAAGTTTTCATAGTAAAACCATTACATTTCATGAAAAGGAAGAGAAATAAAAAACAATCAGTTACTACACTATCTGAATTTTGTGCACATAAACACCAAACTATTTAGACTAAAAGGTCAAATTTTTCAAAGTTAAAGCATATGATATTACATAAGTAAACATAGACAAATTGAAAAGGTCAAGTTTTCAAAATAAATACATTAAATTTCATGTAGTAATCAAAAATAAACAAAATCCAAATTAAAAGGTCAAGTTTTTATAGTAAAACTATTATATTTCATGAAAAGGAAGAAAAGTACAAAACAATCAATTCCTACATTGTGTGAATTTTGAGCACATAAACACCAAATAATCAAACTAAAAGGTAAGGTTATCAAAGTTAACGCATAATATCTCATGTACGTAAACCATGAGACGGTCCAAAACCTCCAAAGTAATCAGTAACTACACACAACCTCCAAAGTATTTAGACTAAAAAGTAAAGTTTTCAAAAGCAAATACACATTATTTCAAAATTAGGAACCGACAAAAAATAAATCCACATTAATGTACAAGTTTTCAAAAATAAAGCGTAATATTTCATACAATAGACACAAACAAAAAGACACAAGCACACACATCAACAAAAAAAGGAGCGGGAAAACACAAAATAATGAAGTTGAGTATGAAGATTTGATTGCAGGAATGGAGATAGCAAGGAAGCTTGGAGCAAGAAAGCTAGCGGCATATAGCGACTCGATGCTCGTGGTAAAGCAGTATGAAGGGGCTTACACGGCAAGAGATCCCATCATGATGAAGTACAGGGACAAGGTGAGGTTACTGGCGCCGGAATTCGACATCATCAACGTACCCAGGTCAAAGAACACCAGAATCGATGCCTTAAGCAAGCTGGCGTCCTCAACACGGGCCCACTTGAACAAGGCGGTGATGGTGGAAACACTCAAGTGCTAGGAAACAGACAACATGATGGTAGGAGTTGTTGACGTTGTAGACGGAACAAGTTGGATGAAGCTGATGAGGGATTTCCTTACAAGTGGAACGATCCCTGAATGCAGCAAGGAAGCCAGGAAGTTGAAACTTAATGCTCCCAACTACGCGTTGAAAGATGGAGTCTTGTACAGACGTGGTTTCTTGGAACACTAGTTGAAATGTCTTCCCCAGGTTGAAGCGATGTGGGTGGTTCAAGAAGTGCATGCAGGATGACGTGGAAGCAATCAATGTGGTAAAGCGATCGCGTTACGAATCACTAGAGCGGGTTACTATTGGCGTCGCATGAAGGAAGACATCGACAAGGTGGTCAAGTGCTGCAAGAAGTGTCAAGCACATGCAAACGTGCCAAGGTTGCAAAGCGAGAAACTGACGCCAATGCAGTCCCCTTGGCCCTTTGCGATGTGGGGAATTGGTATCGTCGGTCCATTTCCAGCTGCAATCGGAGCCGTTTTCTAGTTGTAGCGATTGACTACTTTACTAAGTGGGTTAAATCTGAGGCCTTGGCAACCATAACGGGACGAAGGATGACAAGTTTCGTGTGGAAGAACATGGTCTGCCGCTTTGGAATCCCACAAGTGATAGTAAGCGACAATGGTACTCAGTTTGAAGGAGAAGTGTTCAAGAACTGGTGCAACAACTTGGGCATCAAGCAGAAGTTCACGTCGGTAGCTCACCCACAAGCCAATGGCGAAGTTGAAGTGAAAAACCGCACCATTATGCAAGGGCTCAAGAAGAAGCTTGAACAACGCAAAGGAGCATGGACAGAAGAGTTGCAATGTGTGTTGTGGTCTTACAAGGTGACCCCCCGGACCAGCATAAGGGAGTCTCCTTACAGACTATGTTTTGGAACTGAAGCCATCATACCACCTGAGATACTTTTTACTATTTTGCGATTGGACGACCCCTTGCCAGCTGCAAAGAATGATGAAGGCCTAAGGCAGAACTTGGAAGAATTAGAGTATGAGCGGGAGAAAGCGTCGCTCAATGAGGCAACTTACAAGTTCTGGATGAAGCAAAGGTACAATAGCAAGTTGCATCCTCGCAGCTTGAAGGTCGGTGACTTGGCCTTAAGAAAGAATGAGGCTTCAAAAGTGGAAACCCAACTCAAGTTGGATGCCAACTGAGAAGGCCCTTACCGTGTTGTTGAAGTCCTGGGAAAGGAGCGTACAAGCTGGAGCATTTGGATGGAAAACCAGTGCCAAGGACTTGGCACATGAACAACCTCCGCAAGTACGACATGTAAGGCGCAACGTGGACCTTACCTCCTCATACTACTTATGTTTCTCCCTTTGTTTTCATTCTTTTTTAATGCAGTATAGGATCCCAACAGAGGTCAGGCGGCTCAATAGAGCTCGCAAGATGATCTTGAGGGAAGTCTAACGAATGAAAGAACCCCCAACAGAGGTCAGGCGGCTCGCTAGAGTACGTAAGATGATCTTGAGGGTGGCCCTTGTAGTTCCAAAATTTACAAGATGAAGGCAATGAGAAGTGTTTTTTAAGTATACCATTCCACGACACAAACCAGTCATCTGGTAGATGTCTTTTTTCTTGTTTAATATACTATGCACTGACACGAACTAGTAATCTGGTAGCTGTCTTTCTTCTTGTTTTTTCTGCCTAAACTACAGCAACAACAAAGACAACATTTTTGGAAAACTCAAAAAGCAATAAATGAAGTTCAAAGAAAAATGAACCCAGAAAATATGCAAACAGTTTCAAGAAGAAACTTGCATCCAAAAATGACAATAAAAGGCCTATGATATCTAAGTCATAAAAGAGCAAGTTGAAAACAAAATTCAACTTGCCACTGGTTGCAAAGGGCTACATGATGGAGATGTTCATCATGCCCACATACTTGCACCAGGTAAGCCTGTTTGAGAGGAAAGAAAAACCTCCAAAAGAAAAACAACAAAGATAAACAAGTAATAAATGCTTGATCGTATTATAAAATATCCCAAAATATGAGCAAAAATCCAAAAGGAGATAAAAGATGGCACGAGCGCCATGAAAAAGAGCCTGCATGCTCATAAATTGTCTGAAAATTAAGGAGAAGCAACCTTGGAGGAACCAGCATCCCCATCACCTTTCTTCTCCTCGTTAATAGGGGCAGGAGGAGCTGACTGGCCTGGCTGCCACACCATCAGGTCTCCCAAAA
Organism: Sherardia arvensis; assembly: GCA_948330725.1. Lineage (NCBI taxonomy): Eukaryota > Viridiplantae > Streptophyta > Magnoliopsida > Gentianales > Rubiaceae > Sherardia > Sherardia arvensis. The sequence goes on along the minus strand of OX415237.1, from coordinate 19,533,677 downwards.
CCAAATCAAGCATGGAGAAGTACTCCTGAAAGTCATACTGTTTGAAGGGAGCATGCACACGACCAAGTTGAGCTGCCATCTCAGCATCATCCAGCACGGTAGTCATGATATTGTCAGCCTCAGTCAGAGCTTCATCAAGAAGACGTCCAGCAACAGGACTTTGATCCACACTAGCTCGGATCTGGCTGAAACCACGATCCCGGAGCCAGGTCCTCACCTTGAAATGCTCCTCAATGACAGCTTCACGTTGCTCTAACTGATGACGGAAAGAAGCACTCACCCCACGCTCCAACTCCATATCTGCATCAAAGGTTTTGATCTTGGCTGCCAAATCCTGGTTAGCTGTCATCGCCACATTCAGCTTGCCGGCTGTCTCTTTGTTCTTGTCAGAGAGCCTAACCACTTCCTCATTCAGAGCCAATTTGGACTCGAGCAGTTTCTCGTTGTCAGATTGAAGCTGGGCAAGAGCAAGATCCTTCTCCTCGGCCAGCTCACGGATCTTGGCAATGTTGCCATCAGCCTTGTCAAGCATCTCCTTAGCCTTAAGGTTTAAGAAACTGAACGTATATATTCTTACAAATGTTTAGAAAATTCTATAATGACATAGTATAAGGAAAAGAAAGACCATTACCTTGTCAAGCATCTCCTTAGCCTTAAGGTTTAAGAAACTGAACGTATATATTCTTACAAATGTTTAGAAAATTCTATAATGACATAGTATAAGGAAAAGAAAGACCATTTTTAAGGAAAAGATACCGAAATTGAATGAAATTGAATGAAACCAATCTAATTAAACAAATTAATTGAAAATCAGAGAAAATCTAAAAATAAATTTTGAAAATAGGTCTAAAATAACAGGAATGAACCATGTGGAACCAAACAAAATCATAAAATATCATAACCAAAAATAACAAAAGAAACCATTATGGTATAATTAAGGAAATAGATTCAAAATAATTACAATTCAAATTAAAATTACAAATATGTCACCCTAATTAAGTCACTAATTAAATACACACCACGGAACAACATATTCTTATCATGGCGTTTGTAAGGGATGATTCGAATTTTAAAAAATTCAGACCCAATCTATAATTATATTCTGCACAGAACCTCCCTAAATTATCGGAATAATTCAAACTATCATGAATATATATTTTGTATACACTTAGAGGTTTAAATAATAATTGAACCCGGTGATTGTTTATGGTAAAATTTGCATGCATTCTTCGGTCTTTCAAGACCGGCGGAAGGTGAGCATACATCATACGTTGGTCGTATTCACAACAATAACATGATTAACAGCCATAAAAGTCCACCCTTCTTCGCTATAATTCTTCATCCAATGAACCATATTTTTCACCAAAAAAGACTATTTTCCTTGAAATTACCGTCAACCATAATGAAGGTGACGATTTCAGTGAATGGATTTGAGTTTTCCCTTGACATAGAGCCTCGAGAAACCATTCTGAAAATAAAGCAGAAGATTGAGCATCTGCTGAGCATTCCAGTAGCCTCACAAACCCTTACCATTTGGGGCTGGGAACTGATCGATGGCCTCGACATGGAAGACTATCCAAACATGGACGAGTTCACCAAAATCGCTTTAACCATAAACCATCCCTCACTATTTTCTCCCTTCCCAGAAAACAGCCCTAAAATCCACGTCACCGTGAAGTTCTCAGCCAGGAAGATTAGCCTGGATATCGACCAAACGGAAACCGTTCGAAGCCTCAAAGAAAAAATCCACATCGTCGATGGCACTCCGATCAAGAGAATGGGGCTGTATTTCTCAGGTAAGGAATTGGATGAAGAGTTTCGTTACTTAACAGACTACGGTATCTCGAGTCATGCAGAAATCATAGTGTTCTTGAAGAGTATAAACCGCATGGGTGCAAACTCTCTTCCAAGAATGGTGAATTGCACTGTGCAAACGCCTTCTTGTTTTCTGAACTCTGCTAAAATTCCCGTGGAGATGAGCGATTCGAGCACGGTTTCTGAGCTTAGACGTTTCTTGTTGGAGAAGAAGATCCTTCCACTCTATGAGTATATATTCATTCACAAGCAAAGAATCATGCGCGAAAATTGCAGTCTCCGTTGGCATGGTGTTGAGAATGGTGATTTTCTCTACGTTTTTAAAGGAAGTATTAGCCGAGGCTAATATATATACAGTCATGTTTTGGTTTCCTCCAGACTGGGCATGTTTTTGCTCTTCTTTTATTTTCTATGTAATGCCACTGATTTATTCCCAAGTCTAAATGTTGTGTTTTAGTTTCATCATACGAACATATGATGAAATGCCAGTCAGTTATTTTAGATATTGTGTTTCAATCACCGAAATATACCCCCATTAATATAATTGATGAGTTCGATTGTGCAGCCTGTTCGTTAATGAGGCCGGCATAATTTATAAATGTTGAGATTTAAAATTGTATTCCATAAATCGATTTATAAGAAATCTAGTTTTTGGTAACATATTTTGTGCGACCAATTTATAAAAGTTGTATATTCACCACACTTTGTATCAATGTGCTGCTTATTGGCGACACCTTTATGTCACTTTCGTTCTATGTCTTAATTATTATGACACTTATGCGTCACTTTAGCGAAGTGTTCCAAATTTAGGACATATTATTAGGACACTATGAAATTATGTTTTGATTATGTGACACATTTATGAATTTGTTGTGAATTTGTGGCACAATGGCGTCACTTATTTTGGAGTGATGAATTCCTTTCGACATGTATGCGACATTTCATACAATGTCATGAAATTGCCTCATATTATTTGTGACACATAAGTAACATGTTTTAAATATACCACACATGATGTATGCCGGACACCAACACTTCGACGACGAACCAGGCTCTCGAACTGATCTGCAAGACAAAGACCCTGGGTGTCCCGGGGATAGACACTCCGACGCTCAAGTCAGTATATTTGCTTAAGGCGTACAGTATAAAGTATGAGATTAGATGAGAGGTCAACCAAACCTCTTAGGGTATTTATATGGCTACAATCCGTAGATCACCAAGGTATGTATTTATGGTATGAATACAACTCTTATGGAAATAGAGGTTGTATTACCATGTATAATAGAAGTATATTTCGGACATGGTTGTGTTACCATGTTTAGGATAGCTGTATTACCATCTTAGAGAAGATGTATATTCCTTGTAGAACATTCATAATATACGCATTCCTTATAAGGATTAGGATTGATGGACCCGTGGATCCACCCTCCGCGTATCTCGAGCCCACGACCCTTCTCGGGACCAGGTCCGAGTATGAATGAGCCCCGAATACGAACCATGGACTTATCAGTAGCCCCAAGGTAGATCTTCAGAATATAGAGTACCCCATCTCGAAGGTTGGCGAAGAGGCTTGCTTCTCGAGGAAAGACCAATAACTCGAGTGAGAATAACTCGGGGTATTAATCTCGGGGTATCCGTCTAGGACTGTCCTTTCGGGCTTACCCTTCTGAATATCGAGCTTCAAACTCTTTTTGTATTCCATCAGATATATGGACGGCTGAGAATAGCTTCTTTTGAAATCCATATGGTAGATACACGTGGCATGTCTTTATTGGCAAGTAGAGACGGTCTGTTCCACGCCTCTCCAATTACTTGTCTTGGAAATAGAATCGAGGTAATTGCTCATCTTCAATGCTGTCTGGGTTTGTATTATGTTTCCCAAATCATTCCCATTGTCTTCTCTTATTCGAAAAAAGTTTTCTTTCCAAGTTCAGAAGGCGCATCAATACTTCATCAATTTCTGAATCCCCAAATTTCTGCTTCAATCACCAGTAAGTGCTATCTTCTTTCTCTGCACATTTGCTTGTGTCTGTTTTTTCCTTTTATCTCTTGTGTGTGTATTTCCCCTCATACTCTCGTTAATCATGAGCAATAGTAGTAGAACAATTTCCTTCCCCCATCATGATGAGGGAGAGTATGTAGAGGCTCAGGCTAAGGAGAGTAGCTCCCATGACCGCCGCAGAGCTGAGGTAGCGAGTGGGAAAAAACATGTAGTTTTGAAGAAGAAAACCTCTGAGGAAGAGAAGAGGTTGAGGGCTATGGCCAGGAGGGCTCAGATAGAGGGGAATAGCCCCATGGTAATGCATTCATCCAAAGGTATAGTGTCCATGGATTGCGAAGGTAGTAGTAGAAAGTCTTTGAAGGAGGATAAAGCACGCGCTGATGCTGCTATCTTCGCAGAAGGTTGTCCCTTTTTCCATTCCTTCTGATGCTGACCTCATGTACTTTTGAGAAGACAAGTCTGCAGTTGAGTTAGTAACTCCGACCCGAGGGGTAATATATGGGAGGTTTCTGCAGCATGGGTTAGCCTTCCCTTTTCCCCCACTGTTGGATGATTTTCTTCAGCATTATAAGGTTCATCCAGGTCAGTTACATGCCAATGTGATAGTAATCATTATGGCCTAAATAACTTGGTGTGCTCGTAAAGGTTATCGCCCCAGTCTCTCCTTGTTGCGGACCATGTATAAGGATTCCGTTGTTAAACAAAGTGTGACCTTGACCTCTCGTGACACCACTTTAGGTAAAATTTGTGTGCTTCCGGTGAACTGCGGTAAGTGGGATAAGGTAAAAATAACCTTTGATCGAACCAAGTATGAAGTTCCTGATTGGAATGAAGATGTCCAAAATGAGATCTGGCATGAAGTGGAGTCGTCCCGCCAACTGCTGGATATAGCTGGGGAGTTGGTGAATGATAAGATCAAATTTAGAGAGGGTAGGTTTGTATCTGGAGATCATCAAATGGGTTGGCAATGGCCTGTAGAAATGTATGACTGGTTGAATCAACTATCCGGCCATACTCTTCAAAATTGCAGCTTCTTGAAGTTGTCACATTTTGATCAGCCAGAAGGTGTTGAGATGGACTGGTATGAAGCCCTCCTATCTATGGAGCAGGATCCAGGTGGTTCAGCTAAGGCATTGAAGGCCTATAGAACTTTAGAAGAGAGAGCTGCCCAAGATGAGATATCCGAGAAAGAGGTAAATAATGAAATCTCGGGTCTGATGAAAGATGCTCGACGTGGACGTCGGTTTAAAAGTTTGCTTCAAGGACCTAAGAAGACTCAATCACAGCTGAAAGTGATTGGGGAGGCAGATTGCCTATTTGTTCCTGTGGATTTAGATTAATCAGATGAGGAAGAGGATGAGGGTTCTGCCTTAGTTCGGTGTTCGAGATAGGAAATGTCTCGGACCTCTAGTGTCCTTCCCATCACGACCGAAAATGTCGATGAGGTCATGATGATAACTTCTGTTGTAGAATCAGATGCGTTGCAAGAGGGTATTCCTTCTTGTTTTATATTCTCGTCCACAATGTATCCATTGCTTCTTACGCTAACTTCATTCCTTGTATGTGCAGTGGGTGCTTCTAGGACGAACATGGCAGCCAGTTTGTTGTCTCAGATAGCTGAATCAAGGGGGTTATTGAGTAGTAATGAGAAGAAGAGGGATCTCGAGGCTTTAGGGATTTCTGCAGACAAGTCTCCAAAGAAGCCAAGGCTCAAACTCGGACCATTGGAAGAGTTCGAGAAATATTTGTCACCTTCTCCTTCTGAGGTTCTGGTCGAGGTGGTACCGGGCTGTCCCGCAATAAACCAGGTATGATTTGTCATGGATTTTGATAGGATTAGCTGTGTAGTTATCTGATCCTCTTTGTCTTCTTTTACAGTCTGCTAGTCAAATGAGGCATATGTACAATTCTCTTCGGACATTGTATGACCGTTCTCAAGGACAGGATTCTGAGCTCGCGTTGATGGAGGAGGAGATGTCCAGGAGGTCCAGGGAACCTTCAGATATGCTGAAGCATCTCCAGAGTGAGATGGCTCAGGCTAAGGACAAAATAAAAGCCTTGCAAGAGGAGAATCAAGCCTTGAAGAAGGCAAAAAGGCTGTCTGATGGTTCCTTCTTAGAATTGAAGAGGAACATGGCTTCGGTGGAAGCTGAGAGAGACCGGTATGCTGATCTTGTTAGCCAGTGGCGGCTAGTTCGGTTGATAATAGACTTCTGCCTCAACTGTCTAGAGATGGAAGCACATCGTCAAGAATATGGTGAATTCTACCATAAATCTGAGCTCTCGAAGATGTGGATTCCTCTTAAGGGGTTTCTCAGTGAAGATCTTCAAGGATGTCTTGCCCTGCCTACACTTGGCCTGAAGTACCAGAGAATTTGAAGGAATTTCGGGCGAAATTTAGCCAGATTGGGGGGTTTGAGACCAGTCTACTGTCTAACCTGGAGTCTTTGAAGAAGCTTTTAACTCTAGAGGAGTTTCAGGACAGACTGTCCGGTTTGTATCCTGAGCTGACGTTCCTGATAGAGAAGCGGGCTGCTGAAACTTCACTTGTGGACCCAAAGACTTCTGATAAGCAGGAGAATATTGTAACTCCTTAAATCCTTGTCTTTTACTTCAAGATTTTTCTCTTTTCGCCAAATTTTGGCGTTTCATGTAATCTGAACATGTGTTTTGTCTTTGGAATTAATTGGTCTTTTCCTTCCTTTATGTCCACTGTTGCTCTGCCGCATGTACTGATTTGCAGGTCAAGTATGAAGCTGTCCTTTAAAAGAACGAGAAACTGGATGAAGATCTAGATGACTCCGAAGGCAGTTTCAGCATTGTGCGGGAAGAATGTGAGAGTCTTCGAGGTGGGCTCAAAGAGGCTTTGAAGCGGAGAGCTGAGCTGAATCAGGAACTAAGTGATCTTCAGAAGAGATATAGAGATCTAGAAGATGCTCACAACAAGGTCGTGGCCACCAATAAAGAGTATGACCAAGAATGGAGGAAAGTCAAGATTGACTTGATGGCAGTCAAGGGTGAAAGTCATGAGAAGGATCTTCTTATTTCTAGACTTCGAGATGAGACCATCACTGTGAATCACAAGATTTCCTCCAAAATAGATGAATTGAGAATGTGCCAGGCCGAGCTTAACGCTTGTAAGTTCCAAATAAAGGAACTAGAGACTCAAGGTGTGTTTGTCATGCCTTCAGGGTCTTCAAGGAGGGAAGTAGGTGGACCTACTAGTGTCCTATATTCAGGACCTTTGATAAGGTCTCATGCACAAAGGGGTGTATCTCGAGGGATCCCATGTGGAAGGGGCAGAGAGGTGACACCTACTCCTAGAGCTCGTGGCTCTCCTGCTCGACCTGTGGAAAATAGAATTGGGTCCCTTACGCCCTCTCAGTTGATGAGGGTGGCAGAGGAAAGTAATTGGGGCAGTGGCCTCCAGAGTGTTCGAGGTCGTGCCTCTACTTCTTCTCGCGGTCGGGGTCGTACCCCTATATTTAAAGACCTTCACGAGGTGTAAGAAGTTTCGTAGTGTAATAACACTTTTTGATTTTGCCCTTATAAAGGTCTTTATATCGCAATCCTTGAGAAGATTGACTCTTTAGACTTATGAATAGCCTTAATAAATAGTGATGTGTACCTTAATAGGAGTATCACGTGGAGGGTCGAGTTCCAAGTTTTGTGAGTTTGCATGACCCATATTATGCTGGTCTTTGACCATATAATTTTTATAAGTATATCATTTTATTTTGGTCTAAGATGATTGTAGTTCAGACACGTAGTCTAAACAGCTCATATTAGATAAGCATCAATCGTACACTTATAAGCGTATAGATCTTTAGGCAGCAGTCTTCACTTATGCTTTGTGAGGCAGTTTCTCTTTGTATTTAGAGAGTATAGACTGCTTCAAAATAAAATAGAAGATATATAAATCAAAAAGAAATTGCATTCTTCGAACTTGAGAGTTCGGTAAAATTATAAAAGACAACCTCGAGTTTGGGAGCTCGGGTATAAAAATATAAAAAGATGAAAAGAAAAAGAGATTGGCCCGTAGGCCTTATTGAAGTAGTTTCTCCTTAGATGGAGAAGGTCTAATTGGTTTTAGCTCCGAGGTACCTGCGTAGGAAGGGCGCCATAATGACAGGGTCCAAGGGCTCTCCTTCGCATGTTTGCAAGAGGTAGAATCCACCGGATTGTGCTGCGGAGATTTTGTATGGTCCTTTAGTCCTCGGCTCCAGCGTTCCTCCTAACTTGTTGGTGCACCACGGGCCAACTGGCATTACCGGTTCCCCCACTTGGAAAGTTTGGTGGCGGCGTTTATGCCATAGTGCAGTCATCTCGTTATAGGCCTCTTCTTCAAAATGGAACACCATGGGTTGTTCGAGATCAGGATCGGGTACCACATCTCCTAGAATAGTGTTGACGGCCGTGATATTGCTCACTTTTCTGGCATCACGGATGCCCGTGATCATACAAAAGCGCGCCACTCCTTGGTCTCCTTTGATTGAAGTAACTCCTTGTGGTGTTGGAAACTTCAGCATCAGGTGGTAGGGAGACCATACAGCTTTAGCTTGGCACATCCAAGGTCTGCCAAGGATAATGTTGAAGGGTGTGACCGCGTCTACTACCACAAATGTGCAGTACAAGGTTAGGCTCTTGGCTCCTTCTGCTACTGTGACGGGGAGTGTGATTTTCCCGAGAGGTATTACTGGATTTCCTGTGAACCCCGAGATCGGACCCGTAGGTTTGAGGTCATCTTTAGTGAATCCCAACTTCTGGAAGCCGTCTTGGAATATTACTTCTACCCCACTCCCATCATCTATGAAGATTCTTTTTACTAGAGTATCTTGTACGGTTGCTGAGATGATGAGGGGATCCGAGTGTCAGGATATCTCTTCAAAGCCCAAGTAGAATGAAAGATGATAATGTGTTATGTTCTTGTTTGACTAAGAGAGTTAGACCCAATAAGATTGAGTTAGGGTTTAAGGGGAGGTTTAGTATTAATATTATATATTTAGCTAGAGCCTCCATGTTGGTTAGGATTTTGAGTTCATGAGTTTGTGAGTTTGTGAGTTCGAGAATAGGGATGATATAAGAGTGTTGAGAGACATTGTGTGTTGAGAGATAAAGCATACACTGTAAGAACTCTTCTATTTTTCTAGTTGATTGGTCGTGGTTTTTCCCGATTTGGGTTTTCCACGTAAATTGGTGTGTTTGTTCTTTTCTTTGTGTTGATTGATATTGTATTCGAGCGGTGAGGGATTTTATCCCAACAGCTGGTATCAGAGCTAGATTGAAGGGATCAACACGATCCAAAGACCTAAACTTGAAGAGGAAATTTTCGGATTTCAAATTGCAGTTTTGGTAGAACTGTGTTTGCCCAATAACTGACCATTGGATCTTGTTGAAATTCTGGCAGCGTGTTCTTGATTTGTGTTTCTAAATTATGAACGGTGGAGATCGGCAGCTGAGTTTCGGAAGTGCTTCTGTCAGAGTCAAACATTAGCTGTTAATTGGTGACTTTTCTCCTCTTTTGTTATTTTTTCTTGGTTGTGGTTGTGGTTATTTGAATTTCTTGAAAATGTCAGAAACAAAGTTTCATATTCCTCTTTTCGATGGAAAGATGGATTTCACTGTATGGCAGAGTACGATACAAAATGTACTTGTGAGGGATAATCTCGATCAAGCCCTTGAGGACGAGAAACCTGAAGGAATGACTGATCGTGCTTGGGCAAATATGAAGAAAAAAGCTGTTGCCACGATCCGGTTAGCCCTTGCTCCAGAAATCAAATATGGTATCATTTGGGAGGCAACACCGAAGGGTATTTGGGATAAGTTAGAGAGCGTTTATGCTTCCAAGTCAATGACAAACCGGTTGTGCATGAAGATGGATCTTTACACATTGAAGATGGAAGAAGGAGGTAATCTTCTTGATCATATTAATAATTTTAGTCAAGTAGTGTGTCGACTTCAAAACACCGGTGAGGATATTGAAAGTGAAGAACAAGCTTTATTGTTGTTAGCTTCTTTAGCACTGTCCTATGGCCCTGTTAAGCAATCTATGTTGGTTGGAAGGACCACTCTTAAATTTGATGATGTTGTTACCCAATTGAGAGATAATGAGAAGATAATGGGAAAGAGTAATGTACCCAGTGGGAATGAAATACTAGCCACTACACGGATGTCGAATCGAGGGAGGAGTCGTTCTATTATAAAAAATGACTTTGGTGGAAGATTCCAGACAGGCCTTAGTAATGTTGAATGCCATTATTGTCATGATATGGGTCATTTTCAATCCAAGTGTCCAGTCATGATGGATGATTTGAGAAGTTTCTGACAGATGAATAACAAAGGAAAAGAGAAAGTTAAAGAGAGTGGCAACTCTGCGAATCTGGTAACTCATGATGATTCAATGTCTCACGATGATTTGTTTGTGATGAAGAGTAATGGATCGAAAGACTCAGGTTGGGTGTTGGATTGTGCATCTTCAACGCATATCTGTCACGATAAATCTTCTTTTGAGACTTTGCAGGTTGATGGGGATCTTGGACATGTTACGGTTGGAAATGGTGAGAAGATGAATATCAAGGGTGTTGACATTGCACGCTTCAAGGATCACAATGGTGTTGTTAAGAGATTGGCTGATGTGAAGTACGTACCAAGTTGTGGTGATAACATCATTTCATTGGGAAAGTTATGTTCTCGTGGGTGCAGATTCACTGGTGACAAGGATGTTTGCAAAATTTTCAAGGGAGATGATTTGATCATAAAAGGAGTGAGAAGTGATCATAATCTCTTTTATGTTGGAAGTTCGAGGAATGGATCTTGCGCTAAGCTTGGCATTCACAAAGATGAGGAGTCTAAACCAAAGAAGAAGATGCAATTTGCACGCGTTGAAGATATTGTATTTGGGTCTTTGAGTCGAGGGAGGAATTGTTAGGATATCTCTTCAAAGCCCAAATAGAATGAAAGATGATGATGTGTTATATTCTTGTTGGGCTAAGAGAGTTAGGCCAATAAGATTGAGTTAGGATTTAAGGGGAGGTTTAGTATAAATATTATATATTTAGCTAGAGCCTCCATGTTGGTTAGGGTTTTGAGTTCATGAGTTTGTGAGTTTGTGAGTTCGAGAATAGGGAGGATAGAAGAGTGTTGAGAGACATTGTGTGTTGAGAGATAGAGCATACACTGTAAGAACTCTTCTATTTTTCTAGTTGATTGGTCGTGGTGTTTCCCGATTTGGGTTTTCCACGTAAATTGGCGTGTTTGTTCTTTTTCTTCGTTAATTTTCTTTGTGTTGATTGATATTGTATTCGAGCGGTGAGGGATTTTATCCCAACAGTGAGGCATCTAATTTGGCACGGCATCCGCATCCGAGAAGGTAATGGTTTCCTCAGGGCGGAGCCTCTTGTTGACTGGCTCAGTGTGGGGTATAGCTCGCACACTATCTTTCAGCTTGGTCAAGGAAATTGCTTCTCCTGTGTAGCCATTGATGCCGTTGATGACTCGGTTGGCTCCATTTGGCAGTGGTGGAGGAGGATCTTGAGGGTTGTTACCTCCGCCGCCCTGGTTGTTATTGTTATTATTGCGATAGCCATCCTTCTTCTTCTGCCAGGGCTTTCCCCCATACCTTCTCTGGGTCCCCTGGTTATCGCCAGCTATTGAAGGTGCGATATGTTGCACAATTCCTTGACGAATTAACTTCTCAATCTCATTCTTGAGCTGGTAGCACTCCTCCGGATCTTGCTAGAGGAGTGTAGGACTCGAAGGTAGGCTTTGGAGCGTTATCAGTTTTCTTGACCTTCGGTATCTTCGCCCTGGATTTTTTTCTGTCCATAAAGAATTCTGGGGGTCTTTTGCCCATCACAGCATTTGATTTGCTAGAGTATTTTTCCATGATGGCCTGAAGGTGTTGAATGGTTGTTGGGTTCTTTGTTGCCAGCTTCATCCTTAGAATGTCATCATCCACGCTCATCCGGTACATATTTATCAGGAGGCGTTCATCTCAATCATAGCATTCGGCAGCTAGATCCATGTATATATGATAGTGTTCTATCACAGTCTCCCCTTCAAGGCGGGCCACATACCCCAGATCTCCGAGGGACTTGGTAAACTTCTTCTTCTGGAAGAAAGCGTGGAGAAGGAACTCGGCGAAATCCCAGCAATCAAATAAAATTTCTGGTTTCGTCTGGGTTAACCAGGTCTGTGTTTTTCCTCGGAGGTAACTGGGGACGATCTTGCATATCTCCAATTCATGGAAGTTCCTGGTTTCTAAGGTCTTAAAAAAGACCGAAAGAAATTCTCTAAGATCGCTGGTGCCATCGTATGTGGGTAAGTGCTCTGGTACCTTCTTGTGGTTATCAAAAGGGAGGTTCACAATATGCCGCGAGAAGGGAGAACGAGCAGCTTGTCCTCTGGGTTCTTCTTCTATGTTGAGGATACGCATCCTTCTTACCTCCTCCCTACTTAATCCTGTGCCTTCACCCTGATAATTGGATACATTAGGAGGTGGTGGCAGACTGCTCTGAGCATTATAAGGTGGCAGATCCTTGGATAATTTATTGAGCAGTCTTCGCTCCTGAGTAGGATCAGCAGGTGGTGTAGTTTGGGCTCCTGAGACAGATACTCGGTTGGGAGCTTCATGCATCTGTGCACTGAGTTGTTGACTTGAGTTTATCAAAGATGCGACAAAATCAGGATATTGGGCTTGTAAGTTCCTCATCAGCGTTCGAACATCTTCAAGGATCGTTCTCGGAGGGTCAAGGTTGATATAAGTTGGCCCGGAACTTGGAGGGTTATGTCCTACAGTCCGGCTCAAAGTTTCCCTAAGACATCTTTGTCTTTCCTCCTCCTATTGTTTTTCCGTGAGGATTTGTTGATCTCTTAGTGCTTGTTCTTCAGAGGTGAAGATCGAATCAGGTTCGTCATATCCAAGCTCATTCTCTGGGTCGAGGCCGTCTTGATTGTTGACGTGTTCGCTGTAGTTCATGTCAGTCTGGATCGAAATTCTTGGTCCCGATTTCGGTGCTTCAGATCCAACAAGATTCGATCCAGAAGGTGGTACTCCTGACGCAACAGGATTTGATATAGAAGGTGGCACTCCTGACACAACAGGATTTGGACCGGAGAGGGGTGTTCCAGATACGACAGGATTCGGACCGAAGGAGCTTGGAATGTTGGAGTTTCCTGCCCCCACGGTGGAGCCTGACGGTGGTTCAGAGGTGGAGCGTGTGCAAGATCCTGCGGGTCGAGCGCGTCCTCGTCCTCGTCCTTGGGGGGGTTGTTCTGCTCCTGGATTCTCCTCCGGATTTTTCCCTAGCACACGGACGCTTCGTCTGTGTTGCTCGGCTTCAGACATGTTGGAGAAGTTGCTTATTCGGGTGCGTTAGACCAGATCGGAAACAAGGTTCGGCGACGTCGTCAATGGGTGTGAGATGTCCCACTGGGCGTGCCAAATTGATGTATGCCGGACACCAACACTTCGACGACGAACCAGGCTCTCGAACTGATCTGCAAGACAAAGGCCTCGGGTGTCCCGTGATAGACATTACGACGCTCAAATCAGTATATTTGCTTAAGGCGTATAGTATAAAGTATGAGATTAGATGAGAGGTCTACCAAACCTCTTAGGGTATTTATATGGCTACAATCCGTAGATCACCAAGATATGTATTTATGGTATGAATACAACTCTTATGGAAATAGATTGTATTACCATGTATAATAGAAGTATATTTCAGACATGGTTGTGTTACCATGTTTAGGATGGTTGTATTAACATGTTAGAGAAGATGTATATTCCTTGTAGAACATTCATAATATACACATTCCTTATAAGGATTAGGATTGATGGACCCGGGGATCCACCCTCCGCGTATCTCGAGCCCACGACCCTTCTCGGGCCCTGCTCCGAGTATGAATGAGACCCGAATATGAACGATGGACTTATCAACACAATTATTAAATTGTTGAAAATTTGTGACACACATGTGTCATTCTTTCCCTTGTGTCACAATCCGTGCGACATATTTGCGTCACTTTATATGACGTCCCAATATTACGACAAAATATTTACTACACATACAAAACATGTCTCAATTACACTACACAATACTAAATTTGAAGCAAATTTGAGACACATTTGCGTCATATAACTCCTACCTCGTGATTGTGTTAGATACCACCTTTAGACCAACTCAGCTAGGCCAACCATTTGGTAAAACGTTTATAAATAATTTAATTATATAATCAGAAGAAATTTTCTTTTATGATAGGTGTACTTATTTGAGTTGATCGCATAAAAGTTCAACTTTCTAATCTTTTTATGAAAGTTCAACTTTCTATATTTTGTGAAGGTCTTTTTTGCACTTTTATGTTTATATAATATTTTTTGTAACTTTAAATTTATAAATAATTATATAATTGAAACATGTTTTATAATATGTTTAAATTGAAAACCATAGTTTTTTACTTTAAATATATATAATGATAGTTTCATAATATTTAAGAAAGTTTGAATTTCGATATACTTGTCAGTTTATTGATTATATACTCAATAGTGCCCAACAAAATGACTTATTAAAATTGAACTGATATAAAATATATTGAATTTAAGTAAAATTGATATACTAGAAGTTTAATAGTGTGGCTAAACTAAATTAGTTTTTATCAAATCTAGCTTGAACTAAACTAGATTAAAGAAACAAATAAAATAAACTTACCTAATATATACTACATTAAAAATTCTTAAAGAGAACATGCCTTATTTTTAGAGGAAAACGAATCTAAGCCTAGTCAAAATGCTATTGATCAAAAATATTTCCTAAATAAATTTAATATAGTTTTTATATCTTATTATTATGTTTCATTTTTTTCCATGATCTAATATGTACAATTTTTAACCATTCAATACAAATATGTTTTGATAAAACTAAAATCATTTAGATATAATAACTAGCATTGATAAAAAATTTACAAAAAAAATGAGATGGACGAAATACATTTATAAATGAATGAATATATTTGAAATCGAGTAGAAATTAAATTTGAAATCAAAACGAATGATCATAATTCGAGTTATAACCAAGGCAACACGATATTCATTGTCATAGTCATAATCAAAAGTCAACTTGTACTTTTCTATCAAACTTATAAGTTATAACTAAATCGAACTTAACTTATCAAAAGTCAACTTTTACTAAGGTTTTGTTCCTGTGAGATTTTTCTTACTGAATTGAAAGTGATAAGACTTGATAATAAATTGAACTAAATATGAGCTCGATGCACGAATGATCTCAATTTGAGTAATAACCCATCCAATATATATTTCGTTCTTGCCTAAGTTATAATCAAAAACCAACTTTTTAATATATTTTCAACTTATAACTAAATGAGTTCAACTAATCAAAAGTCAAATCTTACTTAAACTTTGTTCTCGTGAGATTGTTTCTTACTAAAGTGAAATAAAATGAAAAATAGAGATACGGACGACTAAATTTACTTGAATTTCATCAAAATTAAGTTTTTGCTAAATTAAACCGAACTAAATTAAATAGAACTAAACTGATCTACTAACAGACTCAGGAAAACAAGACCTTACTTATGTATAAAACACTTATTATAATAAGTACTCCGGCTAATTAAAAGTCAACAGTCAATTCTTACTAAGACTTTGTTCTTATGAGATTGTTTCTTAATGAAATGAATAGTTATCAGATTTGATAATAAACTGGACTAAACATGACCTCGCACGAATGATCACAACTGGTGTAATAATCAATCCAACATATATTTCGTTCTCACCTAAGTGATAATCAAAAATCAAATTTTTAATCTATTTTCAACTTATGAATTCAACTAATCAAAAGTCAAATCTTACTTAGATGTTGTTCATCATGAGATTGTTTTTTACTGAACTGAAACTGCTAAAATTTGAAAATAACTTGAACTAGACATCACTTTAATATACGAATGATCACAATTCGAGTTATAAACAAGCCAACATATTATTCTTTCTCATCTAAGTGATAATCGAAAGTCAACTCTCACTTTTTTATAAAACTTGTAACTAATTCAAATATCAACTTATCAAAAGTTAAATCTTACTTAAGTTTTGTTCTCGTGAGATTATTTCTTACTAAACTGAACTAAAATGAAAAATAGAACTACGTATATATGACTAAATTTACTCAAATTTCATCAAATTTTAGTTGCTACTAAAGTAAACCAAACTAAATTAAATAGAACTAAAATGATCTACTAATAACTTAGGAAAACAAGGCCTTACTTTAGTATAAACACTTATAATAAGTATTCCAGCAAATTAAAAGTCAACAATCGCTTAATTTCAATAAACTATCTAAATTGATGAGTTTAAATAATCAAAACCGGAACCCTTTACTTGATTTTTTACACACTAATAATTTAATTGAGTTTAACTTAATTAGAATTCAAGTCTGACCTAACTTTTTATAAACCTTTGTAATTAAATAAATTTCAATTAACCGAAAGTCAACTCTAACAAATATATAGATACCACATATATTTTTTACTTTTAGCTTTTGGTTAAAATATTAGAAAACCTATTTTCTTAGAAATTATTTATTACAAAATAACTTAAATTTACTATATCTATTATATGTAACTAACCTTATTGTTTTAAAAGGTTAAACCATCACAAGGATGGGGGATTTTATTAGGCTCTCCAAGCCATAAAAAAGCCAAAATTTTTGAATTTTGGTATAAGTTTTCTCGGATTCTCTCACTACATGAAGTGAGAGACAAAAAAATAAAGACATATATTGGCACAGAACAAGTGGTCTTGAAGTTAGGCAAGCTTCCAAAATTGGGACTAAGTAAAAAGCCTAAGCTAATTTAAATAGAGTTCTATGTAGGTGGTGGAGTATTATGTGTCTTTGAATCTTGCTTTCAAAACCTATTAGCGAATTGTAAACAAAACACAAGGCGGCATTGAAAGAGAGACAATAGACAGTCATATTCTCCATATGTGGCAATAGGATTCTGAGCTTCAGGATGGTAGCAAAAACTGGATTGTTTGAGTAGAAAACGATCCCTGTCTGATGAGTAGCCAGCCTCCTTCACTGAGTGAGCACCTGCAATTATGTAACAAAACTAATGAGCTTAGCAGCCGATCTACGGGGGATGAAATCTAATAGCAGGCAGTGACTGTTTATCCAAAAGCATCAGGCCTCTGGAAACAGGAGGAAGGAGAGAAAGAGAAGAGAACTTTATTGCTACTTTCTGATCACATGCATATTTAGATATGGAGTCAGCAACTTGATTTGCTTCTCTTGGCACATAGGACAGAATAGAATTATGGAGATTGTCTAAGTTGAATAATTTCCAGTGTGCACAGTGAGGCTGTAAAATCATTTTTATGGCTGATGCACTATCTGACTCTATCTGGATATCTTCCTCAAAAGAGCCACAAACTGACAGGGCTAAACCAATACCAAGGATTTCAGCATGCAAAGGGGAAAGGGAATTTGTAAAAATACATTCAGCAGACACAAAGTCTCCATTTTTATTTCTAACTACAGCCCCCAAACCAGTATCCCCTGAAATTTTTTTCCAAGAAGCATCTACATTACACTTAAGTCCAGATACTGGTTTCCCCCATGAAACAGATTGTGTATTAGGCTTAGGGGGTTTGAGATATTTTGGGAAATAGCCATCAGATGCAAGTTCTATATCAAAGGGGGAATAAATAGAAAATGGCTTAGCTGCAAAAGAGTGGTAAACATGAGATTTAGTATCCTGGATGATAAAAAATGGATCAGGAGTGATGCCATCAAAGATATATCTATTCCTAGCCTTCCACAAACACCAGCAAGTAAAAAGGACTGTATTCTGAATTAATATGGAATGAATTCTAGATAATCCTTGTTTAGTAAGATAGTAGCAGATTCCGTTCCATATGGTTCCAAAAATGGGGGTTTGAATGTTGACAAAAGAGTTAATACCTCCCCAGACTAGAGATGCAATTTTACATGTGTTAAAAAAATGATCCAGTGAATCTTCATGGTCACAGAAAACACATTTAGAAGCAATATTGAACCCATAGTGAATTAGAACATTATCAAAGGGCAAAATAGAGTTCATTACCTTCCACATGAAGATGGATATTTTTTTCTGAACCCTAGAGTCCCAAATGCTCTTTAATGATCTAGCTGGCCTCCTTTTGGGTCTGAGTAAGTTGTAGCTTGATTTAAATGTAAACTTTCCCAGAGGATCAACTTTCCAAATGAGCCTGTCATTTCTGTGAATTTTTAGGGCAGCTACCTGCAATGTAGAGAGAAGAGAAGAGTCAGCATACTGTGACAGTTGGGTTATAAATTCTTGCCTGTTTTCAATAAAAAATTTCACAGTGCAGTCATCAGAGATTAGAGTGTTTTGAGGATCAATCATATCACAAATGGCACCCTCCCGTGTCCAATTTGATTTTCAAAAACTACAGGCCCCATTACCAATGATAACCATAGAGTTCCTCTCAGCAAAAATATTGATTTTACATATACGCTTCCATGTTTAAGAGGATTTAGAAGATGTAGGAAGAGAGGCCAGAAAAGTTGTCCAGTGGGCTAGACCTAATTGGTATTTCCACCATAGTTTGACTGAAAAGGTCTTCACTATGGTGGAAAGGTTTCTGAAATTTAACCCATTTTATGCGGTTGGAAAACAGAGGTTATTCCATTTTTTCCATGATTTTTTAGGCTTATTATCCACAGAACCCCAAAAGAAAATTGCTAATCTCCTTTTTATTGCTTTGAGAATATACACAGTAGGTTCTAGCACTGCCCAGACATGTTGGGGTAGGGAATACAGGCAAGAATTTATAAGAATAAGCTTACCCCCTTGAGATAACCAGCTGTTCTTCCAATTATTTAGCCTTCTGTCAATCAGTTCAATAATTGGCTGAAAATAAAAAAATTTCATTCTACCTAGAAAAATAGGAACTCCAAGATATTTAAATGGGAAGTTGCCTTTTTTCATGGCCAAAATATTTTTTATTTCTCTGATTTTTACAGCAGTAGCATGCTTGCTTATGTAGAAATCACTTTTTTCAAAATTAATTTTTTGTCCTGAGACTTTTTCAAACACAGAGAGGAAAGCTTTCATTTTTGTTAAATTATTTTTGCTGGCTTGCATAAAAATGATAGTATCATCTGCATAAGTTAAATGTGAAATGTTTTCAGCATTTCTTGGCAAATTAAAAGTGCTGCATACTACCATTTTCAAAAATATAGGCCAAACTCCTGGTGAAAGCTTCTGAAAAAATATTGAATAAAAAAGGAGAGAGAAGATCACCTTGTTTTATGCCTCTTGTTACATTAATAAACCAACTGGTGCCCCATTGATTAAAACAGAGAACCATGCCTGTGAAAGATTTTTAATCACCCAATATATGAACTTACCATGAAAGCCAAATTTAAGTAGGACATTTGATAGAAATTTCCAGCAAGCTCTATCAAATGCCTTTCTTAAATCCAACTTTAGAATGCAGTTTGGGTGGACTCCTTTCCTGTCAATAAATCTCAGCATTTCTTTAGTATATAACAGATTGTCAGCTAATTCCCTATAACTAAGAAAAGCTGTCTGGTGAGGGGATATCAGTTTCTGCATGACAGGCTTGAGTCTCTCCATTAATATTTTAGAGAAAAATTTGTTTGTAACTGTGGAGAAACTTTTAGGCCTAAAATCACTAAAGGTAGAGGGGGTGTCAATTTTGGGGATAATGGTTATCCAAGTACTAGCAAGACCTCTAGGCAGTGAAGAACTGGACAAATAATCATTGGCTGCATGCAATAAATCAGTGTGAATTATATCCCAAGCCTTTATGTAAAAATTGGTAGTAAAACCATCTGGACCCGGACTGCTTTGTTTATTAAGGGAAAAAACCACTTTTTTAAGCTCAGTCAAAGAAACAGGTTTTGTCAATTCTATATTGTCCTCACAGGTAATGAGCCTAGGGATCTGAGCCAAGAAATGAGAATAAAATCTATTCTGTTCTGGATCATTCTCAGCAGTGAGAAGGTTAGAAAAAAAGGCAACACCCTCTTTTTCTATTTCCAGGGCCGGCCCAATAGTGAGGCCAATGAGGCCTGCGCCTCAGGGCCGAAAATTCAACTAATTTTTTAGGCCCAATTTTTTTAAAAATTACAACTAATTAATGTTAAAAAATCAGTACTTTGGGCTTGTTTTTAATTAAAATCCAGGTCTTATTTGGGCCCATTTTAAAACAAAAAAACAATCTTTCAAAGCCACTTTTTATAAAAAACGAATTTAATATTTGAAAAATATTAAAAAGGAAAAAAGGGTTCTTCACTCACGCAGAAGGCTTCATCTTTCGAAATCTGGATGGAGACCATTTTTATTCTTTACTTTTCGATCATCTTTATGTAAATCGTGCTCAAATTATTTTTATTCTTCTATTGAGATAAACACCCAAAATCTCAATTTCAATATATGGTAATATATATAAGATCAATTATGAGATGGGCAAACATATTTTACTTTTGTGCAATTGTGCTAATGTGTTTTTTGTTAATCTTGATTTGATTGAATAATTTTAATTGGTATTGAACTTGAGTATAAATATTATATATGTAAAAAGTTGTGTATGTGTCATGTGTGTGCGGTGTACGTGTGTGATTTGATGTGCAAAATTTGGGTTTTGATTACTTTAATATATATACATTATGCATTAGTATACATGATGTCTTGTTTTAGAGACTAAAGAATAAAAATGATAGGAGATATGTCATATGTGCTATTAGACAATTTTTGAATGCTTATACTATATTTGTTTGTCGGGTTTGATTTTTTGAGTGGATTACCTACATTTTCTATTGAACATGAATTAGTTACAGAATTTGATTATAAAAATTTGATTAGTGAATTTTCTTCTAAAAAAACAGGTAGAGTTGAACTACTTAATTAAAATATTGCACTATATTTTGAAATATTGTATTTTTTAAAAATAATATAAAATTAATTATATTTTTTAATATCGGGGGCCCTATTTTGTTACATCGCCTCAGGCCCTAAAATACTTAGGGCCGGCACTGTCTATTTCAGACATCTCATCAAGCCATTCACCAGAAGAGTTCATAATTTTTGTAATGGACATTCTGCTCTTCCTTTCCCTCAATGAATTGTGAAAAAACTGTGAGTTATCATCCCCATCTTTAAGCCATTTTATTTTTGCTTTATATTTAAAAAAATGTTTCTGCTCTTTAATGGCTTTAGTTAACTTGGATTTAGCCTGTCTGAGGGCTATCAGTTCTATTTCACACTGATTACCATCATAGGCTAGTTTCTGGAACCTGAGACACTCTTCTGCATCTATAACATTTTGGTGTATGTTTCCAAAAACCTCAATGTTCCATTTTTTCAAACACTTTTTCAGTCTGAGCAATTTAAGATAAAATTTTAACATGCCAAACTCTTGAATATCAGCAGTCCAGTTTTCTTTAATTAACTGGAGGAAATTTTCCCTTTTAAACCAAGTATTAATAAATCGAAATGATCTGGGAGATGATTTTAACTGGCTACCTAAACATAACAACAAGGGACAGTGATCACTGGTTTCTTTATTTAGCACAAGTATGGATGAGTTTGGGAATTTTAGTTTCCAATTAGGGGTACACAGGCCTCTATCTAATCTTTTAATAGTAGGGGTTTTATTTCTACCATTTTGGCTAATATCCAACAGATTTCTATATCTCCTATTTGTCCAAGTAAAGGCATTGCCTACAGTGTTAATATGCTCCAGAGGCATTGAATCTATAAAAAAAGCAAATTCCCTGATACTTCTAAGACTGGGTGAAGACATACCCTTATACTCAGAAATGGATGCAATGGCATTAAAATCTTCAATAAACATTGTTTCAGGATAGGAGATATTAGCAAGATCTAACCACAGTTGCTCTCTCTCCTTCCTTGTTCTAAGACCATAAACAAACACAGCTTCCATACATGCATTTAATTTCAGACAACTTAAGGAGACATGTAAAAATTGAATGTTATCCTGGATTAGGGAAATATTAATGTTGTCACTCCACATTAACCAAATCCTTTCATTTTGGGCAGTGATTCATTTTGAGAACTTAAGTGCAGAAGCAAAGTCAACACATTTAGCATTTTCATGCATAGGTTCAATTAAGCAAATAAGATCAAACCTATGAATAAGAGTTAATTCCATCAATCTATCTAGTGATGTATTCATTCCCCTAATGTTCCAAACCAGGAAATTCATTTTTAAGGGTTTAACAATCATTAGAACTATTGAGTGGGCTTTTTGTGGCAGAACCAGACATGATCTGATTAAGCTGAGTGAAATATGTTTTAAGCTTAATTGCAGGAGTCATTTTGGCCATAAGTCTGGTGGATTGCCTTACCTGAGCTGTGTTTACCTGATTCTTCTTTTTTGTGGGGATGGCTGGAGTATCCTCATTTGTGTTATCAGCTGTAGCTTGTTCATCCTTGGAGTTTTCCAGTGTATCATTAACTGGCACCTCCTCATCCTCAGATTCAGACAGGGAGCTCATTTGTTGCAGTGGAAGTAATCTATTTGTCCTGTTGTTTTCCTGAGAAAAATAGGTAGCATGGTCAGTAGTAAAGAATGAATTATCATCCATAGGCTTGTTCCTGGAGGTAACATGTAGATCATCTTTGGCATATCTAACTGGTTTAGGCTTGGTAATGGGTCTCCACTCCAGTCTTTTGATTTCATGACCTTCTTGTATTTTCTGGTTAACAATTCTGACAGGAGGGGCTATGTAATTTTCAGAGGGGGAGTTCTCATGCTCAGAGAGGGAATTCATAATTGCTTTTTTCTTCAGTTCTTGAGCTGCAATCACTCTTGTCTTCTCTTAAGCAGTAGTGCCAGAAGTCTCTCCAGCAAGTGTATTATCTATGATGGGAGGGTTATGTTCAATAGGGGGGCTTTCTGATGGAATAGGGGCAATAGGGACAGTAGGAGGGCTGACAGAGGAAGCATTAACAGTGGGTGGTATGATCATATTTGTGGCTGGAATATTAGATTTTGGGTGAGGGGCTGACTTTCTATAAGTTTGGGATTTTATGAGGGGTGGCTGCTGCTTCTTTGACTGGAGCTTCCATCCTTCATTATTGCTATTCTGTGCCAGTCTGCATTCATTTGAGGAATGCCCTAGTTTTCTACATATCTGACAATACTCTGGGAGCTCCTCATACTCATTATCTAAATCAACTGTAAAACCAGAGACTCCAACAGTAATTTCAGTATGCAGTTTCTTCTGCAAATCAATCTCCACACAGAGGTTAACAGCTGATGGCCTAGTTAGGGAGGCTGTGGCTGAGTCCATTTTTATAAAATTCCCTACTCTATTCCCTATAAATTCAATCATTCTTGTGTTGTAGAGAAAGATAGGAACCTGATGTATGGTGATCCAAACTGGAACCACAGATGACTTAGTACCTGGGATGAAATCGGTAGACCACTCGAGCACTTTCATCGGAAAACCTTTCAGATTCCATAGCCCTTTCATCCAGCACCGCTGGTAATCTTCCTGATCCTCAAATCTGATTAATATGTGCCTGTAATCAATGGCACCGATCTGGAAGTTGGAGTTGAAACCGATGGATTTGAACGCTTCATTTAGTGTCTCCATGGTAGGCTTTCCCTTCTCGAACTTGCCGATTAGAGCCTTTTGATAGTGCGCTGCCAGATGAGAAGCTTGCTCTGGCGACACTATGCAAGCAATCTTCCCTTTGCGTTCACTAATCGGCACAATTTCAGGGTTATTTGGTAGCGTGGGGGAGAGAGGGGGCGGTTTGGAGGTAAGAGCT
Organism: Sherardia arvensis; assembly: GCA_948330725.1. Lineage (NCBI taxonomy): Eukaryota > Viridiplantae > Streptophyta > Magnoliopsida > Gentianales > Rubiaceae > Sherardia > Sherardia arvensis. The sequence goes on along the minus strand of OX415237.1, from coordinate 19,510,021 downwards.
TGCAAAAAGGACCGATTTTGGGGGTTGCCGCCGCGGGGCTGCGGCGCCGCCGCCATCCTAAGAGCCGTTATTAAGACGTTAATGGCAGGGAATAGTGCACTGAATCTGAGAAAAGTGGGGCATTAGGCTGAAATTTAGGAATATTAACGTTGGGTGTAGAGAGAAGTGGGGGCAAATTTTTTAGAGAGAGAAAGCTGGTTGAAAATTTTATACTTTGAACTAATAAAGACTTTTTTAAAAGAAATTAATTATAGAAGATTCTAGTATGAAATTATTTTTACTATATTTTTATTATTATTAAAGCAAATTTATACGGCAAACTTTCATTAACAAAATTAATAAAAGCAAACTAATAATAATTAAAGAGAAAAAAAAAACTAAAAACAACAAACATCCATTAAAGCAATACTTTCCGATCAAATTAAAATAAATTATAAACCACTACTACTTTTTTGATTTAAACATATTTTGTTATTCTTTAATCTACACCGTCAATTAGGGGTGTAAATGAGTCGAGTCGAGACCGAACACGGGTATGCTCAAACTCGACTCGTTAAATATTTTTTGAACTCGAGCTCTTTCGAAAATAAAAAATTGTGTTCATGACTCTACTCATTAACTTTTTGTGAGCTCAAGTCCGACTCACGAGCTTAACGAATTCAAGCCAAGTGAACTCGTTTAACTCAAAAAACTCGTTTTACTGGAATTCGCGAATGGAAGAAGAGGAAGAGTTAGAGTTGGACTTGGATTTGGGGTAAAATTGAAAGTTTAGCGTGTATACAGATTATACACAAGCGGTACTACAATCATACATACCATAATACTTAATTTAGATTTTATATTTTTAATTATTTCCAAATAAACCCATATATTAGCTATATATCTAATTATATATATACATATATATTTGCTCAATAAGCTCGTCGAGCTTATCGAAATAAAATTAAAAGCTCAGACTCGACTCGTTACATATTCGAACGAGTTCGACCTCGAGATCGAGTTTGGTCAACCCGAGCTCGAGGTCGAGCTTTGACCAAACTTCTCGAGATTTTCTCACGAACGACTCGACTCATTTACACCCCTACCGTCAGTATCTCATAAATTAATCGCAACTGTTCATTAAACCCTAATCTTACATAAGTACATACCTGCCTTACTCTTCTCTTGTCCATCGCCGCTCTTTTCCGCATCTCTCATCCGCACCTCCAAGTATCAGATCACGATACAAGATGCCCTCGCTCTTCCAGGCTGGCGAGCTCCGAGCTCGTTCCCCTCGTGGAAACCGCATTGCTGAACAAGGATGGGAAGTTATACGCAAATGAAGTTGCTTGGATCATGATCTCGACTCCACCGCGTCGGTGGCGGTAAACTATTCTGACAAGAGAATCAAGAGCTGGTGCGACTATCACTGCAGGTACACTGAAACAGCACTCGGTAGAGCAAGACGTACGAGGTCTCGCCACTGTCTGAAGCATGCCGGAGACCACCCAGGCCAGCACCGCTGCAGTACGAAGCTGCGTTGAGCATGCCAGACGAGCAGTGTGAGGAAGATGAGGTTTGATAGGGCTGACGCTGTCGCGACGCCTCGGATTTCCATGTCGAGCTTGACTGATAATAGGTATTTCAGTGGCTCGTGGAATGCTAGAACTATGGCGGTGCCGTGCATGACCGGATGAGTGATCTCCTGTTTTATCAGAGCAGTTAGAGTGTGATTATCATGTGGTGATCTGTGACGAATTGATAGCGAAGGGTTTACTGGCCTCACACCTCCCCTTGGCTCCGGTATGTGAGAAGCGGTTAATTGGATGGTCTGATCTTTCTAGGGATTTAATTCGTATATCTCTTTATTTTTCTTTAAAATTATGTTGTTCTTCGTGTACAATAATAAAGTTTGTATTTTGTGTGATTTAAACTCTTAGTGTTCTTGTTGCAATCTGTAGGAGTGAAAGACTTGACAATTAGAAGAGTGGTGATACTTCATTTGGATTACCACACAAATCTGAGCTGAATTCAACACATTGCATGGTAATGCTTGCATCAACTGTGAAGTGGTTAATGATGAGTTAATATTGCTTGTATGCTCTTGTGCTTGTGTTTTTTATTTTGATTTTCGTAAGATTGCTAATACTCTTTGCCACCAATTTAATTGTTAAAGTGTTCCACCTGTAAGTGTGATATCCCACTTTTAATATAGCAGAATTAACATCATGGTTTTTCCGTTGCAAATTGTTGAATAGATGATTAGTAGCTTATGCTTCTTGAATGATTACCTGCCTTCAATCTTGCACATTCAAAATATATGTGAATATGATTTTCTGAGTTGTTCTTATTATATTTGAATGTTGGATTGTTTCTGTTCTAGAGAATAATCGATTTTTGAAGTTTTGGGGCATCGTTGCATGCTCAATAGCTTGTATAATATAGATAATCAAAACATGGGATTCCTAAAGGATATGCAATATCAATTCTTTTGCAGAATCCAATTCCAAGGTCATACATGGTAAGGGACATTGCAATTTTTGGCTGGCTAACTGGACAGACCAAGGCCCTTTGATTGACTATTTTGAAACTGTTCCTGAACAGTTTAAAAATCTTTCAGTAGCTGAATTTATAGCCAATAAACACATAGCCACCCCTTTTCTACAGCCCTCCCTGCCACCCAATATCATGCAAATCCTTCTCTCAGCAACTATTTTTCCCCATAGGCATGATAAATAAATCTGGAAACCAGATACACTGGGAAAATTTACTTTCAGATCAGCATATTTGGCTCTCAGACCTCCCAGACAATCCTTCCCTGTACTTTCAAAAATCTGGTCCCCTATGATCCAAAAGAAACTCTCTGTGTTTATGTGGAGGGTTCTTAATGCCATTCTGCCCTTTGATGATGTCCTGGCTCAGTATGGATTTAACTTACCTTCTAAGTGCTGTTTTTGTAACCACATTCACTCCCTTCAACATTTTTTCAATGAGTGTCACATTGCTACACAATTGTGGAGAGTTATGTACAATATTTGCTGCTCCTCTTATATAGTCTGTGATAATCTGTGGGATAGATTAGCAACATACTGGTCCTTCTCTGGTCTGTCCAAACTGCATACACAGCTTCACCACTGTGCACCTGTCTTTGTTTGTTGGTTGTTGTGGAAATCAAGAAATAAAATGATATATGAAAGTATCCCACCAAACATTGACAATCTAGCCAAAAACCTCAAGGATCATATATACTTGTCTCTACTGGCCAAACCTATTTTCCTGACTAGAGAAGTAGATTATGAGCTGGCTGCAAGTGGTTTTGTCCCACCTATCAGGATGCCACCAAAACCTTTGATTTCTCCTGTCTTATGGCAGAATCCTATACAGGTTATCAAAATCAATGTGGATGCTGCTTGGGAGCAACATCAAGCTGGAATCTCAATTTTAGCAAGAAATTCTGATGGTGTTTGTTTGGAGGCCTCTGGTTTCTCTATTTCATCCCTCTCCCCTCTGTTTGCGGAGATTCTGGCAATTGAAGCAGGTATAAAGAGAGGGTTGCAATACATACAGCCATTCTGTATAGAGTCTGATTGCAAAACTGCAGTTGAGATGATCAAGGCACCTGAAAAAAGCCATTGGAAGCTGTTCAATAAGGTGGATGAAGTATCTCAGCTACTTGGCAGCAATTCACTCACCCACATCCTCAGAGAAGCAAACCAACCTGCTGACAGGATAGCCAAATTATGCAGAAATCACAGTACTCAGATATTCTATACAGGTTCTGAACTGCCTCCCAACATCCAAGGTTTGATCTTACTTGATGCTGCTCACATTCCAACACTGAGAATCTCCGCCACACAAGCATAATGGAATCTGGCTGCCCTATCTACCATTTGCTGCATCTCCTACTACTCAATATGCTTCTGCGGTTCTGCCTTCTGTTTGCAGATTTTTAGTTTCTATAGTTTAAGTACTTTATTTCTTTTCAATATTTTCCAGTTCCCTAGTCTAAAGGTAGATCCCTCGGGCGTCATATTTGTTCTTCGTCATAGACGTTGGTTAAAATGATTCTCGTATGTCGTTCTACGTTTCAGACCTGGGAAGTGAGGGTGATTATTTTCACCTATATTTTTGGAGAGCTCTCAGCTCCCATATCTCCTTAGAGATTGTACTGAACAGGTCATATGGCCATTTTATATGGGTATGGGGTGCCCAATAAATCCCCCTCCTTTTATTCAAAAAAAAAACTATATGGAAGGACATGTTTGGAGGTTTTAATTTCGCTGAGAATTATCTTCGTCTTATTGTTAGTATCATCTAACATAGAAAATTCAGTTGGTGCTTTAACCCATAGGATATGCATATGATCCGACTTGATGTTGTTTTATTTCCTTTATTAACAATAGATTTTATGAAATTTAAACTGACCTAATCACCGATCTCACGACTATGGTCACTATTTATATGACTTCTTCATTAATGATTGGCCTTGTTCAGCTGAAAAATGGCATTGTGTTGAACAATGTCATACTGATCAGTGGTGTGTTATGTGGTATTGTGCTGAGTGATGGATGTTTGGAACCCGCGATTGACCTCGAACCGAGCTCACAAACTGATTTGTAAGACAAAGTTCCGGGGTGACTAGGGGTAGACACTCCGATGCTTAAGTCAGTGACAGTTTTATGAACCTTATAAGCGTTAAACGTAGTGTATGTAAGATGAATGAAGAGGTCTACCAAACCTTTGTATGTATAGAGTTCCAATCCGTAGATTTGTAGAGTTAGTAATTAAAGTAAGAATACAACTTTTATGGTGATAAATGTTGTATTCCCATAATTAGAAGAAGTGTATTCCTTGTAGGCAATTAAGAATATATGCATTCCTTATGAGGATTGGGCCGATGGACCCGTAGGTCTGTCTCCCGCGTATCTCGAACCCCAGAACCTTCTCGGACCCTGGTCTGAGTCTGATCGAAATCTAAGAGTGCGAACCATCCACTTATCATGAGCTGAACAATCACGATCTTTTGCTAAATAGTATGAAGTGTTTATATGAGTTGAAAATTAATGAGATGAGTTAAAAAATGTTGAGATGAGATGGAAAATGAGGAAATAAAGTCTGCTAGATTGATATGAGTTTAACAATACTATATTAGACGGATTTTTAAAAAGTTCACTCATGTACTTAGTTTATTACGCACAATCGCAATCGTTGTTCTCAAGTTCAATTTGTTAGATTTTAATGGACTCTACTTATCCTTATGGTCCTCTCTTCTTGCTATAACGTTTTTGTCGAGTTAGGAGTATACCTACAGATATAAAATCTGGCTGAGAGACAGGGGCGAATGGAAGTGTGGGCTTGTGGGTGCTCAATCCATCACTTGCCAAATAATTAAGATTAATTTTTTTAATATATAAATATAGTTATATTTGCTTAAATTTATCACATTTTTACTAAAATTAGTATTAAATTCACTCACAAATTTATGTAAGTATATTTTCAGCCCCACTAAAAATAATTTCTGGATCCGCCACTACTGTGAAACACTTATGCTTATAATGAAATTTGATCACCTTCACCCACCATTTACTAACTCTTAATTAATCACGTAAACTCTATATTTTAATTCATTTACTAACTCTTAATTAATCACGTAAACTCTATATTTTAATTGGTACTTTTTCGTTCTTGCCTGTTCGTTCTCATCATTTCACACAACATAAACATTTAATACAATCTCATTCATTTTTGGATAATAATATAATATTTAATATTTAATTTAGAATATAATATTAGTCACAATTAAATACTGAATATTTTATACTAACATAAATTACCATAATATTTATAAATAAATTTATTATTCAATATAAAATTCTTAAACTAAATAATTTATTATTCAATATAAAATTCTTAAACTAAATAATTTATTATTCAATATAAAATTCTTAAACTAAATAATTTATTATTCAATATAAAATTCTTAAACTAACATTTCCTTACTAGCAGGAAAACCACAATATGACTTGTTAGCAGCCTAACTAGCCTTCTTTTGCCAGCATGAAAATCACAAGTGACTTGCTAGCAGCCCAACCCGCCTATCCTTGCTAGCAACGCCACCACCACGTTTATGCTAGCATCACCTGCGTCAAATTTTTGATAGCAAGTTTTGCCCTGCTACCTCCCTAAAACAGCCACCATCCCACCACCACCCAAAAACAGCCACCGCCCAACCACCATCCCAAAGCCATAGCCCGCCACCAACCTCGAAACCCCACCCTTTTAATTATTCTCATCGCCCCGCAACTACGCCCCCTCCATTCAGGAATACCATACATATCCCATGATTGTGGATATTGGCCGCCCCGTCAATTCAAATCACCGTTGTCCCTGAGATTTAGCCACCACCGCCCGATCATTCCCCTCTCCTCCGTCCTTATATTGTAGGGCTTTGGCGGCAGAATAACGGTAAGAACCTCCGACAAGAAATGGATGATTAAAATGTGCAGGAAGTTTATGTTCAATTTTTCCAATCTAATTTTTGGGTTTAAGTATTGAAAATGTGTTTTGAATTGTTTTAGAAATTAGATGAATAGTAATATACACGTATCATACTTATTAGGGCGTGCCTAGTAAAATACAGGGTGAGATATACCAATTCACGGAGAAAAAGAAGCATCAAAACAATGGCGACGCACTTTTTCATCCTTTGCCCTCTCAACCTGGTACCAATTGTTTGGTCTAAAGAGATTGAGAATGAATAAAACCATTGTAACATTTTGGATCTATATATATGTAGGTAGGTATGTCTTACTTTTTTTCATTATTGTTGATGATTTAGTTACTAGCTAATATATGTATTATAGAATTTACTGAGATTACTTTGATTCTAAGAATCGTAAGTTGAATTTTGCTTTTTTCTAAAAGCTTTAAAACTTGAAAAAAAAAACCTTATATTTATATGTCATAATTCTTTTATTTTATAGTCAAATGAAAACATAGAATATGCAATTTTATATTGGAGATTTGTCATTAACATGTAATAATATGATATAATTTCAATGCAAGATACTTACAGAATTTCTCTGTCCCCACCAAAATTTCTTAATTGACTTTTCAAAAGTCAAATTGAGTTCAATGAAAAAGAATGGGGACCCTTTCTCTCTCTAGAAAGTAGAGAGTAGTTTCCTCTCTTTTCTTTCATATTCTCTTTCCTTCTTCAACACAACGCATCCTTATCTTACTCTATAATCATCATCCTTTCCTTCTTTTTTGTATTTGATTTAGCTATAAATCGTTGTAAGCTGTAATCATGTTTGAGTTTGAGGTTCATTAGATTCCCAACCCTAGTCTGGGTTCTAAAAGGGGGAAAATGGGAAATCTTGTGTGTACTTAAAAAAAAAGGTTCTTCCTTTCTGTTCAAAATCGAGTCTTTATGGTCTAGTTTTGATAGATTTGTTCCTTTCTCTGTTTTTTCGTTAAAAAGGGGGGTTTTTCTTTAGTTTTTAGATTGAAAGAAAGGATCTTTCTCAGTTTTCTTTAATAAAATCAAGGAGGCTAAGTTTCTTGCTTCCTTATTGATGAAGCTAGCTGATTTGGATATGGGTAAGAATCAAATCAAGCCGGATCTAACGCATGCAAGTCTATTCCGCGGGAGAAGTTGTGTTGGAATGATAGTATCAAGAAAGCAGATAAAGATACATGCAATAAGACATATACTGCAGCAATCTTGGAAAGGAATAACTTTTAAGGTGACTGAACATCAATCCAACGTTTTCCAATTTGTCTTTTCAAATCAAGTGGATCTAAGGTATGTCTTGAAAAGAGGTCTATGGAATGTTGAGAATAATATGCTTGTTCTGAAGCCATGGAAACCCAATTATAAGTTAGACATGCAAGATTTTCAGTTTGGATTACTTTTGGCTTAATGTTTTGGATGTGCCTGATGAAGCCTATCATAGAGACGTTGCTTTTAAGATTGCCACAAGTTTGGGTGTCTACACACATATGTAGTTGAGAGAGACTTTGATGACAAAAGAGAAGTTTTTCCGATTCAGAATTGCTGTCAATATTATGATGCCACTTCCGAGGTCAGTTGATTTTGCAGGTGCAAGTGGGGTTTTGATGAAGAGATTGATCAAGTATGAACACTTGCCAGCAGTTTGTTTTGCTTGTGGAAGGATAGGGCACAAGTTGAGAAGTTGTGATCGGGCTGAGCAACAGTGTAAGGAGCATGAACTTAATAAGAGTTGGATGATGCAGAAACAAGAATCCAATGTATTATGGTCTTGGAATGCTCTGCGGTGTACTTGGGTTCAGAATGAGACGAGTCAGTTGTCCACGGAAATTGAAGGCACTGATGAGCAGCAAGTGATAAATCAGACATATGGAAGGCAACCAGACAGAAGCACCTATGTACTTGAACAAACAATATCAAAGAGAAAGTTTATTCAACTGGATGAGGCAGTGCTGCTGCAATTTGGAGTACATGAAAGGAGATCGAAAAGAAGACGGGAGTGCCATCCTTTTCACCATCAGAGGAAGCCGGGTTACATTATTGGTCTGAAGAGGAAGGCAGAAGAGCTAATAATGACTTCAAGGAAGAAATCACATAAGCTGTTGGATGATATCATTCATGGCACGAAGGTACATAACTTGAAGAAGTGCTTAAGCAAGTTGGAGCCTTTGGGTAAAAGGACAAGGGAGCACACAATACTTGAGTTTACACAACCATGGAAGAAAGCAAGAAAGCATGAGGAGAACACAAAGGAGAATTCGCTTTCAACTGGGAAACAGAGCTGCGAGAATGAAACAATATGTCTGGGCAAGATAATACCAGTTCATGTTGAAGTGTTCCCAGTTCTCAACCTACTCCAAGAGGATTCACAGGTGTTTCAGGCTTTACTTTCAGTAGGAGTACAACAGTCAGGGTGCGTTATTGACAAAGTAATCTCACAAGTTGGCCTGCCATATGCGAAGCTTCAATGCACTCAGGTTCTGCCAGATACTGGTGATCATCCAGAGTCCAAGTTCCCCAAAATGGTTAAGGACGGTATGTCAACTAAAGACTTCCGCAAACAACCAAAGGGTTTATCATTGGACTCAGATTATGTATCATTAGCATTACTGCATGTGGTGCTACTCATCAGCCTCTCATCCAACCTAGCGGGATCAACCGAGTTGCTATGGAGCCCTGGTGAGATCGAGATACTATTTGTGGGAACCGAACACAAAATGCCCTCTGGATTTGGTTATGTGTTTGGTTATGCAGATCCTTGGAGGTGGAAGGTGTGGAACAAAATCTGGAATTTCAAGGTCCCATACAAGTTGGTTTTCATTTGGGAGCTAGAGATTAAAGAAATAGCTGGGGTCTCACCGTTGTTGAGCGGTGGGGTATGGCAAGTTGGACTACATCCATCAACTTGCATCACTCTATTGCAGGTCCTAATAGAGACCTGTAAGAGAATTATCAAAGCAGCGATCAGGGTTGAAACCTAAATGATTTGCTTGCTCATGGTTTCGTCCGGTTTAATGGTGGCGCCAAGAGAGATACCGAGCATCGTAGGAGACATCTCATGCTTTCTGCATAACTCATTCTCTAAGTCTATGGTAAAAGAATTTATTAAGAGCGAACTTCTACTTTATATGCTTTATGATTGTAATATGGCTCTAGGTCAAGTTCATGTACTTTGTAACCAGTATTTTTAATTATTAATGAAGTGTTATTTATCAAAAAAAAAGTATATTATGTATAGTTTTAGATTCATTTTATATCATATATTTTCAAATTATTATTTTAATTAATTTTTAATATATAAAAATAAAAATTATATACTGTATGATCAAAATCGAGTTTATTTAAATTTGAAAAGTCTAACTCATAAATTTTGATTGGTTGGGTTACATGGAAATTAGTGGTTAGCATGCCATATTTATTGTTTAGACTAAGTGTTTTGGTGAATCAATGTTAGAAAAATAGATGATAGATATTTCATTTCATTAAATAGCATATCATAAAGTGTTAAAACATTTTAATTATAATTTTTTTAACAAATTTATGATGGATAAAATGAATACTATTAGAGGTGGTCTTTTAGGTGATGGTATATAAATATAGACCAACTAGTATAATAACCCGTGCCGATGCACGGGAATTTAATATTAAAATATTATAATTTAGTTTAATAAAATAATTACAGTTAAATAATCTTGACCACGTATTATTTTGTGACAGTTAAGTAATACAATGTAATAGCATTTTGGCAAAAAAATTGGTCGCTAAAACATTGTTACGTTTTCAAGAATTTAAGAAATTAAGAAATTACATAATTTTATTTTCCCAACTCTTAAAACACTTCATTATAAACTACATTAATGGTATTATGGACCGGTTTATCATTCTTGTCAAAAATCAAAATCTTCAACCATTTTTATTTTTTACCCTAGAGACAACAACTTATAGTTGTCCATGAGTGAAAACGGGTTTTGAGATGTAGTGTTTTTCATTGATAGTTGTCCGACGTAGGAGTATCTTTGAGACATGCTGCATGATTCATAAAACTTAGGTATAAATCAAAAATCAATCATATAAATCAGACATATAAGTGGTGAAAAGACAAATCTTGATAAGTTGTTCAAGAAGAAATATGGATTCAAAGTTGGTAGATGTTTAAAGGGGATGATTGTGACGGTGGTTGTTTGCTTTTGGGTGAAAGTATATATAAATATATAATAGTTTCCTAGACGCTTCATAATTTCATACATTCATCGTAGGCTATAAATAATAAACGGTGCATGACTTACCGCTACAAAACTAATAAAGAATCTGTGAAAATGATTAAGTGTGATTTTTATTTCAGGGAACGTTATGATGCAGGTTTTAAAATTAAGTTTTACTGTTAAAAAAATAACAAAGAATTTGTGAGGATGATTATGTGCCGTTTTCATTTCAGGAACATTATGATGCAGGTTAAGTTTTAATAATTTTTAATGAAAAATTGCAAGCTATAAAGAAGAAAGAGTACATGAGTTACCGTTACAAAAATAATAAACAATCCGTGAGAATGATTAAGTGCAATTTTTATTTCAGGGACCGATATGATGAAAGTTTTAAAATTAAGTTCCAGCGTTACAAAAATAAAAAGAATTTGTGATGATGATTAAGTACAGTTTTTATTTCAGGGAACGTTATGATGCAGATTAAGTTTTAATAATTTTTAATGAAATAATTGCAGGCTATAAAGAAGAAAGGGTGCATGAATTACCGTTACAAAAATAATAAAGAATTTGTGAGTATGATTAAGTGCATTTTTTTATTTCATGGAACGTTACGATGCAGGTTTTAAAATTAATTTTTACCATTTCTAAAATAACAATGAAATTTGTGACGATCATTAAGTGTAATTTTTATTTCAGGAACGTTATGATGATTTCAAAATTAAGTTTTGGACAGTTTTAATGAAATAATTGCAGGCTATAAAGAAGAAAGGGTGCATGCATTACCGTTACAAAAATAACAAAGAATTTGCGATGATGATGAAGTGCAGTTTTTATTTTAGAGAACGTTACGATGCAGGTTAAGTTTTAATATTTTTTAATGAAATCATTGCATCCTATAAAGAATATAAAGGGTGCATTATGTGCTATTTTTATTTCATCGGATGCTATGATGCATGTTAAAATTTAATAATTTTTAATGAAATAATTGCAGCCTATAAAGGAGAAATGTTGCATGAATTACCGTTACAAAAATATTAAAGAATCTTTGAGGATGATTAAGCGCAATTTTACTTCAGGGAACGTTATGAGCATGTTTTAAAATTAAATTTTAATTCCTCTTTTAAAGTATAGTATAGATGTTTAATATGATATATTAAGAAACTTTTAATTCTTTCAACCATTTCTTCTTTATAAAAATATGTTTTTTTAAAAAATTCAATGCATGATCATTAAGTGGAAGTTAAAGGTATGATTATTAGTCTAACTAAAAGTAAATAATAATATTTGTAAGATGAAAAATAAGATGCTGATGTGTCAATTCCTCATTAATCCTAAAAATAATTCAAAATTCTAAGAAAATTCTAATCCATCCTCTTTTAAAGTATAGTATAGATGACCATTTTAGAGTATAAAAGGAATGAAATCCTTATTTGCAAATTTTGAAAACCGCACTGAACACGCGCACTGTTCACCGGTCACTGTTCCCTAGTACTATTCACACATTTTATTTTGAAAAAACCCCATTTTATTCTAAAAAAAAGACACTTTATACTGAAAAATAGAAGTACAATTACACAGTTGAAAAAACATGCATTTTATTCTAAAATAACACTTTCTACTGAAAAAAAAGTAGAATTTTAAAAAAGCATTTTAATCTAAAAATATGACACTTTAGACTGAAAAATAAAAACATTTAATAGAAATACAACTAAATAATTAAAAAACAAGCACTTTATTTTAAACATAAAACACTTTAGACTTAAACAAATAGAATTTAAAAAACAAGAATTTTATTCTAATATTAAGACACTTTACCTCTCATTCTTTGTCTAAGATACCATCCATTATCTCTTAGACTGAGAATGAAGTCCTCATTAAGCCTTTTACACTTTCTTAACTCAAGCAAGTTGTCTTTAGCCTTAATAAATCAAGCAGTCCATGGCCAGATGGCTACACTGCACAATTTTTTATCAAGGCAAGGAATATAATTTGCTTAGACTTATTAGAGGTATCAAATGACTTTTTAACAAGGTCTCATCTGCACAGGGGTATTTCAAGTACATGGATCACCATCATTCATAAAAAAGAAATCCATATCCCATTCAGTGATTATAGACCAACTAGTCTCTTTTCCAATAAGATTTTTTCATAAATAATTATGGAGAGACTGATACCATTCATGCCTAAATTAATATCACCAAACCAGTCTGTCTTTCTTCAAAATAAAGACATAGCTGATGATGTTATCTATCTAAAAGAAATGGTAAGATTTCTAAACAGGAAGGCCAGAGAACCAAACTGCAGTCTGAAATTAGATCTAATGAAAGCTTTTGATAGGGTTAACTGGCTCTTCCTTAAAACAATTCTCCTTAAATTTGGATGTTGTGACAGATTTGTTCATTATATTATGAAAAACCTGTTTGATGCTTGGTTCTCAATATTAGTAAATGGGAGACCTGTTGGATTTTTTCCAGCCACTAGAGGGATAAAACAGTGGGACCCCTTTTCACCCTTCTCTTCAATATCTTCACTGAAACCTTTACCAGAAGCCTCTCATATATTTTTCAATCTGGTGCAGTACTATTGTCTCTAAGAAATGCCATTTCTATATCACACCTAAGTTATGCAAATGATACAATCATCTTCTAACAGCCTCTATGATGAACTTAATACAAATGAAGGCATTTTTTTTCTAAATATGAGGAGACTTCTTGTCAGAAAATTAACTTTGAAAAAAAGTGAATTTTTCATAAGTTCAAGAACTACTGAGGATAAGTTGAGACAGGTTAAAAGCATAATGGGAATGAAACATGGTAATCTGCCATTTAAATACCTAGGAGTACAAATTTTTAGTGGTAGATCTCTAAACATTCGGTATCAATCTCTAGTGGAAATGATTGATGGAAGGACACTTAGTTGGAAGAATATCTGGCTATCTTCTGGAAGCAACTTGACCTTAATTCAATCTTGCCTTCAATCACTGGCCCAGCACATTTGGGCTGTTATGGAGCCTACAAAACACATGGTCAAAAAAATTGAAAGAAGGATGGCTATTTTTTTCTGGGGCGGTTCAGAAAAAGGTCCTAACAAAATAGAAAAAATGGGATTCTGTGTGTTTCCCAATGACACAGAATGGTCTAGGGATCAGGGCTTTACCTACCACAATTATGGCCTACTCATGCAAGTTTTAGTGGAAGTGTCAAATAGGCAAGGCACCATGGACAAGTTTTGTTGCTTTCCTACCCGCTTCACTCAGAAAATCACAGAACTGGAAGAGAATTTGCAAAATAAACAACTATGCTGAAGCTAATACTAGAGTGATTCATGGTGATGGTCAGTGTAATTTTTAGAACTCCAATTGGACAGACAAAGGTCCCCTCATTGATCTATTTGAACCACAGAATTAGGACCTCTTAAATTGTACGAATGCTGACTTTGTTACAAATAAGGACACCCTGCTTCCTTATTTATAACAAGTGCTACCAGAGGTTGTGATCAATATTATAAAGCAGTGGCGTAGCTAGGATTTCATGAGTGGGTGGCAATTTATGTCAAAAAAGTTTTTTGCAGACTTACAACAATTCTTGTAAAATAAGATATAAATAGATGAACAAAAATCATGTAATCAAAACAAAAATCATTAAAATCAAATACATACCGTTAATATTATAATATACATCAAATTGTACCATTAAAATACTACAAACACTAGAATTACACCTTAGAAGTGACATTATCTTGGAGCAAGTTTCATTGCATCATATTACAAAACACTAATATTTGGGGCTTTTTTAATTTATAAGGGTGGGAATTAATGAAAATTATTAGAAATTTTATGACCATTATAGCAATTTTCGAGAAGTGGTGGGGTAGTATTTGTAATTTTCAAAATTTTACCATATAAACTAAAATATAATTAATTTCCAGGGTGGCAGCTGCCACCCTTTGCACCAACATCAGCTCCACCTCGGTTATAAAGGATGTTGTCAGTTTTCCACTAAGGCCAGTGGTGAGCGTCGTTTAACTCACACGTATAATTCCTGCAATACGCTAAGAATATATAATAAACAAGCACAATGGTAAGAAGGGTCGAATCCCACAGAGAACAGAGTAATTAAAAGATCAATTTCCTAAGATCAAATTTGGTGTAGTCACCACACTTTACAGTTCAAGATCGGTTTTCTAACAACTAAGAAATAAAATAAACTATATTAACTACTAAGATAGAATCAAATCAAAGAAACTAAATTAACTACTAAAATAAAATAGCAAATAACCACACGAAAGACATTCAGATTCGAATAATTCCTCACTAGTTATTACGATCGATCATTGATTCATAAATAAATTAGCACCCGTGAATCTATCAGTTATAGGACAGCAAGTATTTGCTAAACCATCCCAATCATTCCTTTCATTCTCGATAGTAGGCAAATATCTGCTGAACCCACTATTTCTCTTATTAAGATGTCTCCAGAAAATATTCTCTAAGCTAGATACACATCTCAATAGCATGAAGCACGGAAAGGACCACCCAATATAAAGAATCACCCAAGTATTCGCAAGTAATGCCTTGTTTACTTAATTGTTCCACATCCCTGTTATTATATAGTCTGTATCAGTAATCAATTACATAGACATGAATTTGGCGACTTTAATTAACTATAACCTAATTAACTCTAATTCCAGGCCAGTCGCCGGTTCCCATCAACGAGTGAAAACCCCTGACTAATATTTATTTAACTAAACCTAAAACCTAATGCCCTCATATGGCTGGACAAGGTATATAGGCCCTGTCAACTTGGACTGAGATTAACTGAACTGAGATTATTCCAGCTGAACTGAGATTATTCTGGCTGAACTGAGATTATTCCGGCTGAACTGAGATTATTCCGTCTGAACTGAAATTATTCTCGCTGAACTGAGATTATTTCAACTGAATTGACATTATTGTGACTAAAATCATTTCTTGTTTTTGACTTGAATTAAAATTTTGTAAAATATAATAAAAGATGATATGAATCTTTTAAAAATTCATTATAATATAATAATTACTTATTTTTATATCAAGTACTTATTTATATCTAAGTAGGAATTGATGCTACCAGTCTTCTCCTGGATACCAGCTCCGGGGCAGGTTTGATCCGGGGAAAGCTGGAATCCTAAACCGCGGTGGATCTCTCACCTAGGTCCTGCAAAACAAAGCCCCCGGGGTCTTCCAAGGGTAGACGCTCCGGCGTGATGATGAAGATTGGGCTTTATGCAGAGGAGAGAGAATATGAATAAATATAGAGAGTATCTAAGTCTGATAGAACATGCCTTTTCACTGTTGATCATCCCTCTATTTATAATGGAAGAGCCCAACGAGTCCCAGCCGAGTGGTCCTCACTTTGTTGTGTACTCGGGGGGTGCGAAGTCATTATCTGTCCTTCTTGTCCCCGGGTACATCCAATATAGCTGATGTCATGATAGGACCACTTGTGGGCTGGGCTCCTTCTACCCTCCTACTAGCCTGCTGCACGTAGCCTCATATGGGCTGAGGCCATATCACCACTAGCCCCCCGAGACCCTGACTTCCGGGCTGTAATACCTGGGTCAGTGACCGGGAGACTGGGTCTCTAATGCGTGGAAAACTCTAGGGAGGATGGCCCAGTTTGTGAATGTGTTCACGCGCTTAATACGCGCCCGACGCGCGCATGCCTCCTCGCATCCTGTATTTTCTTTAATGCTCATTATTGCGCTCTCGAAGGATGGGCCTACTTTTCCCAACTCCTAGAAATTATTCCTTCTGCTTCCTCTATAAATATCAGAAGAGAGCTCATTCTTTTTCCACCAACTCGTAAAAAAGTGTTGTCGCTTTCCTTCTTTTGTTTTCATTCCTTAATCTTTTTTCTCTATCTGTTGGATATGAGTCAGAGCACTCCCGGTGCTGAAGACGATCACTCACTAGATATAGAAGATCTGCCTCCCCGTTCGACGGGTGGAAAAGGGTTAATGACATCCAAAATCACCATCGTCTATGGAGCTCCAATTCCACCCGACCCCAAGGATCCTGGTGAGACCCCGGTGCATGAGGATGTCCGGGAATTGGTTAAGCGGATGTATGTCCCGCTATCCTATGACGCGAGACTCGAGCCACTCGATGGCGAGATGGAGTCCCAAGCTTGCGTGCCTAGGCATCAGTTTCTTCACGGGCTCACTTTTCCCCTACCCCCGCTATTCACCAAGTTCCTGGACTACTACAACATCTCCCCGGCCCAGGTGCATCCTAACATTGTTAGTGTGATGCTTGTTTTCCTCTACTATTGCCATCAAAGTGGGGTGACCGGGAGCGTTGCTTTGTTTCGCAGCTTCTACTACTTGTCCGGCACCGCTGTTCCCGGTGTTTTTAACGTTCAATGCCGCACTAAGATGAAAAAGATCTGCTCTGGGAGGCTTGAATCTGTCAAGACAAATGTCTAGATGAAGGAATATTTTTCCTTCGATGCCAAGAAATATCTTGTCCCGATGTGCAGGGGCAATCCGAACAAGAAGAAGAAAACCGAGGTCTTCCCCGTCCAGCAATTGGCGTTCTCTGGCCTTCCCCGTTCCTTCGTCCAGGGGCAATCCGAACAAGAAGAAGAAAACTGAGGCCCACTCTCATGACTCCTCCCGAAATCCAAGAAGGGAACAGCTGGACAAGTCCACCGCTGAGAGCCAATTGGGGCCGATTAATGAGAATAAGGACGGGTCCTCATCTCATACCGTTCTGCTAGATAGCTCCCTGGTATGGAAGTTTTAATATATGTCTGGATTATTTTTCCTTCATTTTATTTGTTGTTTTTTAATGGGTCTTTTCTCCTGTTCAGGATTGTGCTTCCCATCTGTTTAGCTTTCCCGGGGTGCGGGAGTTGATCAACGAAGCTTGTGACTCCAGATCACCTGGTCTTTCCCAGGAGTTAAAGAAACTGAGATCGCAGAATGCTACTCTCTACAAGGACCTGGCCACAGCCCATAAGGAACTCTCCAGTGTGAAGAACGAAATGCAGATTGTTGGGGAACGGGGTCTAGCTCCCGCTCAAGAGGCTTTGTGTATGGCCTTCACCGATCGAGTCTTCACAAGCCGTTCCTTTGAAGACAAGCTCTTGGCCCTTTGTGATGTTTCCAATGAGGCCATCCTGCACTCGGCCTACAAATTGGTCCGGGAATATCTCCCGCGGAAGAAGAGGGTCGAGTTCCGGGATACTTGGTATCGCCCTAATGCTGAAGGGCGATTCAACTATGCTGTGGACCAGTTTATGAAGGAGAGAGTTGCGGGGATTTGTCCCGGGGTGGTCTCCCTCTTTGAAGGCGCCAAGAGTGTTGAGACCGGGGATATCGCTTCTTTTGCTGAGGATGCAGCTAAGCTCTCCCGGAATAGGGAGAATCCAGGTCCGGATGACCTCATGGGTGATATCGAGACCCCGGTGGTATCGGCAGAAGAAACCGATGGGGGGTCTGATGATGAGGAAGCTGAGTCACCCAATCATAAGGTGGATCAAGTACTCCCGGAGAATGAAGAAGCCCAGGGGACCCCGGATAATGGTGAAGCACGGGAGGAAGAGAAAACTCCCAGGACTGATGATGAAGATACAAATCTAGAAGTATAATTTCTTGATTTGTTTATTAGTTTCCTTTTGCTTTGTATTTTGCTACCCCCGGGCTTCCCCACTGAGCGATACTCTTTTGTCTTTAGGGTGGGAGAAAGAGCTCAGGGATGAGAGTGATGACTCGAACGATGTAAGGGCCTACGCCTCTTTTGTTGATTTAATCAGAGATTTTTCCTTGTAATTTCTCAAAGTATGAGTATTTCTAAGTGTTTTCTCACACTTGGGATTTTTTTTGTCTTTTGTTTTTTAAAGCCTCGGGACGATCCTCCTGGTATGATTCCATCCGGGTCACGGTCTGCTCCCCCGGAACCCGATCGTGGAAGCGAATCGTCCTGCCCCCTATGCGTGGAACTAGAAGAGCAGCTAAGCCGTTGGCAGTTAGACAGGATCCAAACCCGTTACCTATTAGTCCATTCGAGAATCGGATCCGTAATAGATGAATTCCCGGATGTAACTTAACTTGTCACAAAACTCCAGGAGATATCCAATCAGTTCAGCTCGCTTTCCCGGTATCAGTCCTTGGCTCGAGATCGAGTGAATGCAGTTCTCGATGCAGATGCTACAATATCCATGCTGCAAGCCGAGCATGATACTTTCAAGTCCCGTCTCAAGGATGAGTTCGATTTGGTTTGGTCTGAGCTCCCGTTTAATTGTGAAAAGCTTAAGTGGTTGGAGAAGAAAGGTGATCCACTTAAAAGGAATCTAAAATTAGAGAGAGAGAGAGAACCGGGAGCTGGCTGCCCGGAACTTAATTCTCCGCGAAAATTTAGTTACCCTCCAACTTACTTATCACTTAACCGGTTTGCGTCTCGGAAGGGTTTCACCCCCGCTGTATACCAATTTTCCCCAGGAGGTAGGGGCCTTGCTTGTGCGTATGTTTCGAATGGGTTGGAACGTTCTTGAATCCCGGTTTCACCCCGCGTTTAAAGAGGCTGCCGTATTGTGGCCGCGTCAAAGGGAGGGGCGCTACTTGCCCCCATCCTTGGTTCTTATCCCTAGTCGGGTCGATCCGGAGGAATCTGCCCGAAGGGTTGCTCGGCTCCGGGCCGACGCTTCTCGGATTCGAGCCTTTATTGCCTCCGAGGATGCTAAGAAAGAACAGAGACGTCTCGCCCGCGAGAAGAGCAAAGGGAAGAGCAAGGCCGTGGCTAAGAAGATAAGGTATCCCCGTGCTCAAGGGCCCATCATCATTGGTGCCCCCCGGAGGGAGTCATCCCCAGAACTTTCATCCTCTGACGACGATATCGAGATTTATGACGAAGCAGGTCCTTCTGGCATTCCTCCTAGTTCTCCCGTGGTCGCAGCCCCGGAGAATGCGTCGAATACCCCGGGACCCTCTCATCAGGGTGGTGATCCCCCCTCCCAGAATGTGCGGGCTTCATCGCCTATTAGCTGGGAAAACGATTGGCCCCGTTCTCCTGATGCTAATAGTTAGTACTAGGTTATGTATGTGTAGCGGAATTAATGTTGTAACTTAACACGTTTGTAAGTTCAAGTGACTTTTTTGTATATGTGTATATGTTCTGTTGTCTTCTTCCTTTTTTAGTTCTCGCACTAGCCCCAGGGTGCTTGTTCAAGCGTACCCGGTCTCAATTCTCGTGTTTTCACCGGGCGCTTATTCAAGCGTATCCGGCTCCAATTCCCGTGCTGCTACCGGGTGCTTATTCAAGCGTACCTGGCTTCAATTCTCGTGCTAGCCCCCCGGGCGCTTGTTCAAGCAAGCCCGGTTCAGCTTATCAAACGTGAAGGTTATAAAACTACCTTCCTAGGCATATTCCTTGCCAGAGGGGTAAGTACATAAAACTAGGCATAATACCTACGTAAATTTGCGATGTTCCAGTGCCGCGGGACTTTTTTCCCGGCCTTGTCCTGTAGTTTGTAACTCCCTCCGGGATGAGCTGCTGTCACCTTGTAAGGTCCTTCCCAGTTGGGAGCCAACTTTCCGCTGGCCACTTGCTGGCTCTTGTCGTTCCGGCGCATTACCCATTCTCCCGGGGCAAATTGTTCTTTGCGCACCCGCCTATCATAGTATTTCTTGAGTCTTTCTTTCACCCGGGCCTCATAAAGTGCTACTTTTTCCCGTTTCTCCTCCAACAGTTCCAGGTCCAGCAACCGATCATTTTGATTAGTTTGCTCATCCGGGAACATCGTGCCTCGTCCCCGTAAACCAAACTGTAGGGAGATTCTTCTGTGGCAGAACTCTCCGTCATTTTACACGCCCAAAGGACACTTGGAAGTTCGTCAACCCAGTTTCCCCTTGCACCCTGGAGACGCGTCTTGATCCCGTTAACAAGAGTCCTATTGGTTACCTCGACCTGCTCGTTCACCTGAAAGTTGTAGACCGAGGTTAGCTTCAGTTCAATCCCGTACTCTTTGAACCAGGATTTGAAAGGGTCATTCTCGAACTGCGCCCCGTTATCTGTTACTATAAACCGGGGTATCCCGTAGCGACAGATGATATTCTTCCAAAAATCACACAAGTACTTCCCCTAATATTGGTCAGCGGGGCAGCCTCAACCCATTTGTTGAAGTAATCCACCGCAACTATCAAATACTTGAAACCTTCGGGCGCAGGTGGGAAAGGGCCTACCAGGTCAAGACCCCAACGGAAGAAGGGCCAAGTCCCGGATATCCCAATCATCTCCCCCTGGGGTACATGGATCAGAGGTGCAAATTTCTGGCACTGTCCACGGGAGCAAACGGCTTTTTGGGCATCTTCAAACAACGTGGGCCAATAATACCCTGTACACGTGATTTTCTGGGCTACGGTCCGGGCTCCCTAATGGCTTCCGTTAGGACCCTCATGCACTTTTTTCAAGAGATGTCGGGCTTCCTCCCCGTCCACACACTTGAACCATGGTTAAAAGTATCCTCTCCGTATCAACTCCCCGTCCAGGACAGCATACCGGGGAGCTTTAACCCGGATCTTCCGAGCTTTAACTTTATATTCCGGCAACGTTCCCTTCTTCGAGTATTCGAGGATTGGCGTGATCCACGACTCCGACTCTCGTACTGCCGCGAATTGCCCCGGTTGATCGTAGCCTCGGACGGTCACCATTTCCATAAATAAGTTCCGATCCTGGTCCGGCTTGAGTTCTGACGAGGCTAGCTTACTTAGCGCGTCCGCCTTACAGTTCTCCTCCCGGGAATCTGTGTAAGTGAAACCCGGAGGAAACCCTGAATTGTTGTTTTTACAGCTTCCAGGTACCGTTGTAGACTTCTTTCCTTAGCTTCATACTCCCCATTTACTTGTTGCACCACAATGGCCGAATCACTGTAAGCATCCACCACTTTTGCACCCACCTCTCGGGCCAAGCGCAGCCCGGATAGGAGGGCTTCATACTCAACTTCATTATTGGTGGTCTTGATACTCCTTCCCCCCGGAGCTAACCAGCACAACCCCGTTTCCGCTTCCCCAGGCATGGGAAGAGCTATCCACATGTAGCTTCCACCCTGGTTGATCTTCCACCGGGTCCTTCTCAGCATCATCCCCCATTTCCACCAAAAAGTCGGCTAAGGCTTGGCCTTTGATGGACTTTCTAGCTTGGTAAGTTATCTCGTGCTTCTCCAGCTCGATCGCCCACTTCATCATCCGGCCCGATGCCTGTGGCTTTTGCATGACTTGATGGAGTGGTTGATTAGTCAGGACCGTAA
Organism: Sherardia arvensis; assembly: GCA_948330725.1. Classification (NCBI taxonomy): domain Eukaryota; kingdom Viridiplantae; phylum Streptophyta; class Magnoliopsida; order Gentianales; family Rubiaceae; genus Sherardia; species Sherardia arvensis. The sequence continues at coordinate 19,488,044 of OX415237.1, read as the reverse complement.
TGGGATGTCCTTGAAAGTACGGGCAAAGTCTTCGGGACGCGTGCACCAGGGCTAAGAGTAATCGTACTAACGAGGAATAGCGCCTCTCCGGTCCCTGAAGAGCCCGACTCACAAAGTACACCGGGGTTTGAGCCCTTCCGGATCCCCGGACCAGGGCGGCGCTTATCGCTTGCTCAGTTGCCGCGAGATACAAGAACAGTTCCTCCCAGGAACCGGCTTAGAAAGAGTAGGGAGATTCCCCAAATTCCTCTTCAACTCCTGGAACACTTGCTCACACTTGGGGGTCCACTCAAACTTTTTTGCCCGCCTCAGGATGTTGAAGAAAGGTAGCTGCTTCTCCGCCCCTCGTTCCAGAAATCTTCTCAGGGCCGCCAAGGACCCTATTAAATGCTACACGTCCTTTAACTTACACTGGGAGGGCATACTAAGGCTCGCATCAACCTTCTCCGGGTTTACGTCAATTCCCCGGTTTGACACCATGAACCCCAAAAACTTACCCGCTGCTACTTCAATGGTACTCTTCTCTGGACTCAGCTTCAAGTTGACTTTCCTTTGGCCTATCCTCTGGGGCCATAACAATCTGGTGGTATCCCCGATGCGCGTCAAAGAAAGCCAGGAGTTGATATCCCGTTATTGCTTCCACCAATTGGTCGATGGATGGCAATGGGTAGCTATCCTTGGGACAACACTTGTTCAAATCTGTGAAGTCTATGCACATCCTCCAAGATCCGTCGTGTTTCTTCACCAGAACCGGGTTGGCAATCTATTCTGTGTAGGTGATTTCTTCCACCATGTCGGCATCCAACATCCTCTTTACCTCCGACCGGAAAAATTCCACCCATTCTGCTGCCAAGGCTCTCTTCTTTTACCTAATAGGTTTCAGATCCGGATAGACGTTCAGCCGGTGGATCACAAATTCCTCTAGTATTCCCATCAAATCTTCCGTTTCCCACGAGAATACATCTTCATATTCCCTGAGCAATGCCCGGAGCTCTTGCCTCACGTTCCCCGGGAGATGCTTCCCGACACTCACCTTCCTCCGGGAACCTACCTCCATATCTTCCACTTCAATTCTGCTGCCAAGGCTCTCTTCTTTTACCTAATAGGTTTCAGATCCGGATAGACGTTCAGCCGGTGGATCACAAATTCCTCTAGTATTCCCATCAAATCTTCTGTTTCCCACGAGAATACATCTTCATATTCCCTGAGCAATGCCCGGAGCTCTTGCCTCACGTTCCCCGGGAGATGCTTCCCGACACTCACCTTCCTCCGGGAACCTACCTCCATATCTTCCACTTCAAAGGACGCCGGGTCACCGTGCACTGCTCCCACCGTGTCCTTACCCCCGGAGCCTTCCCCGGGTTCTGAGGCGTGCACTCTCCCTGCTCCCCCTTCCTTAGCGTCCTTTATTGCAGTCAGCATGCTGCTGCGGGACGTCGTTTGGTTACCTATGACTGAAGCAATTCCCTGATCTGTCAGAAATTCATGGTTAAATGGTAAGGCGAGCATATTGCCCGCGCTTGCGTCAACCAAGGGCGACCTATGATCATGTTATACGGGGAGGAAGCATTTATCACCGCAAAGTTGCACAAAACTGTACACCTCACGTTGATATCCAGGTGGTCAACAAGAGTCACCCGGAGTGGTATGATCCCGAGAGGATGGACTGTCCGGCCCGTAAAACCAGATAACGGGGACAAGCACGGCTTCAAGTTCTATCGGCCAATGTGTAGCTGGTCAAAACAATCAGCAAACATGATCTCCACACTACTCCCATCGTCCACAAAAAATCGCTTTATCACCACTCCTTCTACCTCTGCGGTAACCACCATGGGGTCAGAGTGTGGTACCTAAGCCGGGACCGCGTCTTCATCCGAGAAGGTGATTGTCTCGCTGTGTTTAAACCTCTTCCCCTGGATTTCCCCCGGGGGGGACATATCTACTCTTTTCCTTAACTGCCGAAAGCGTCTGTGCCCCATCTCCTACTACCCCGTTGATCACGTTTATCATCCGAGGTGCCCCGGGTCCCGGGGTGCCGGGTCTTTGAGCCTGTAGGGCGGGGTTAGGGGCAGGGTTAACTTCTGCCGGTTGATTACCGCATCGGCCTCGGTTGTTCCTCCAATTCCGCTTCCTTCCTTGTCCCGCCGGGGCAGCTACCTGGTGTGCTTCTCCCGCCACTCAGTCGCGGAGCTGACCCCGCTCCACCAGCTTCTGAATATCCGTGCGCAGGACTCTACAACCCTCCGTGGTATGCCCGTACGACTTGCGAAACTCGCACCACTTCTGTGCATTGACCGGGGCCGGTACCCTTGTATAACCAGGGGGTCTGTGAATAATCCCCGGTGAATGGCCAAAATCTCCGTTTTCGTCTTGGATAGAGGGGTGTATGGTGGTATTACCACCAAAGTCTGTCCCCCTGGTGCTGGTGCTGCCCCCTGGACTGGTTGGCGTTTCATAGGATCCTGGCGAGCACCCTAGTGGGGAGTCGCCCGGAGTGTGGTAGTTTGGGTAGCTGTGGCCGTGACCACCCTTTGTTCAAAGAAACCAACGGTGTTCATCCGGGTATGATTGGCCTCGTGGACGGTGCAGTGCATCTCCACTGTCAGCTGGAGGTGATAGAAAGTTCCCAGCATGTTCTTCATCAACTCAATGTAGAACATCTCTTCCCGCAACCCGTTCACAAAGTTTCCAATCAGGGCATTCTCGTGCAAGTTCCTATCCTGCACCTTCATAGACTCGGCAATGTACCGAACGTAATACTGCCAAGTAGACTCCGATTCCAGCTGACGCATTGCTAAAACTGTTGCCAAATTCACAAAGTTCGTCTTCATAGCCGCATATCGATGGACCAGGACGGTCGCGAAGTCCCAGAAAGTCTTTAGTGATCCCTTGGGGAGACTCTTAAATAAGCTCAAACAGTTACCCCGGAGGTAGGAGGGCAACAACTTGCACTGCAGCGGCTCATCAATATTCCGGGCCCCATGACGCTGAGGTAGGTGTGAACAAACTCCTCCGGGTCTCCGTCTCCGTTGTACATTGGAACTCCATCTGGGGCCTTGGTCCCAGCCGGCCACTTATAATTCAGAACCTCCGGAACCCACGGGGAATGGGAGCGCATCCCCCGCTTTCCGTTCAATCTACTCAGACGCTCTTCAATCGAACCATTGTTGAACGGGGTATCATATCTGGTAGGGTACGCGATCGTCTGCTGGCCTCCATAATAAGGTTGAGCATGCGGGTTTAAACCTCCTTGGAACATCTGCTGACCCGGGTACGCTTGTTGACCCGGGGGCATCTGTGGACCCGACATTTGTTGGGCCGGGGACATTTGATGACCCCCAACTTCCCCTGCCCTATCTCACCCGTCTTTTTCCAAGTCCACCACCTCGGGTGCCTTGGTAGGAGCAGCAGCCTGGGCTGCCTTCCACTCTCGAAATTCTCCAAATTCCACAGCATTGGTATGGATGGTATCCGGCCCTCCCTGCTCGTTTTCCCACGGGGCTTCATCCTCGGAATCCAAATATTTCTCCTGCTCATATCCTTCAGCGTCCCCGAAAGTCTCTTGATTCCGCCTCTCCTTCTCCTGCCGGGATTTTTTCCTCTGTTCTTTTTGCATCTCCCTGAGGGTGCACACCGGCACTGTCTTCTTTCCTCTACGCTTCTCAGCAGCCGCTCGCGCCTTATCAGCAGCTAACCGGGCAGTCTCCTTGCGCGCCTGCTCCTTCTCCTCAGCAGCCTTTCATGCTGCAATGGCAGCTGCGGCCCTTGTTGTCTTAGGGCCGCCCTCTGTTTGATTGGTTTCCGGGGGTGGTTCTCCCCCGGACTTTCTGGGCCTACTGCGTGGCATAACGAAGCACAAGATATCCGATCCCACTGGGCGTGCCAACTGATGCTACCAGTCTGCTCCTGGATACCAGCTCCGGGGCAGGTTTGATCCGGGGAAAGCTGGAATCCTAAACCGCGGTGGATCTCTCACCTAGGTCCTGCAAAACAAAGCCCCCGGGGTCTCCCAAGGGTAGACGCTCCGGCGTGATGATGAAGATTGGGCTTTATGCAGAGGAGAGAGAATATGAATAAATATAGAGAGTATCTAAGTCTGATAGAACATGCCTTTTCACTGTTGATCATCCCTCTATTTATAATGGAAGAGCCCAACGAGTCCCAGCCGAGTGGTCCTCACTTTGTTGTGTACTCGGGGGGTGCGAAGTCATTATCTGTCCTTCTTGTCCCCGGGTACATCCAATATAGCTGATGTCATGATAGGACCACTTGTGGGCTGGGCTCCTTCTACCCTCCTACTAGCCTGCTGCACGTAGCCTCATATGGGCTGAGGCCCATATCACCAGGAATACTCTATTTTATTGGTTGATATATTTATAACTTCCACACTTTAAACTCATGGAGTACTATCTTTTTCTTTTAAGAAATTTAAATACAATTGTTTTGTATTATTTTTTATCCATTCTTTTAGTATTGGAAAACAATATTTTTTTTGATAGGAATATAATCGAGATATAGTTTTGAGTCATGTGACCTTAAAAAAAATATTTTTATGCGGAAAGAAATTCTCAAATTAAAATAAATGGAACGAGAAATTTAGAAGAAACTCACCGAAAATGATTTTAGCAACACGCCACCTCCCTTCATAGTAGTGAAAGTAATTGATTTTAATTTTTGAATATCTGATATGTATGAAGTAATAATAATAAAAACAAATCGATTATAAGGTTTTTTGCATCATGTTTGATAAATGATAAAATACATCCTTTTAAAGAAATTGCATTGAATTTGTGAAAATCCAATCAAATTGAGTAGAAATATACTGAATTATATTTAACTATACTAAATTAATCAATGAATTATATAGAATTGAATAAAGAAAAAATTGATATATTGAATAAATTTTAAGTTAGATTAATCAGACTGAACTAAGATTATTCCAGCTGAACTGAGATTATTCTGGCTGAACTGAGATTATTCCAGCTAAATTGAGATTATTCCACCTGCACTGAGATTATTCTGGCTGAATTGAGATTATTCTAGCTAAACTGAGATTATTCAAGCTGAATTGAGATTATTCTAGCTGAGATTATTGGGAAATAAGTTGAAGTTGACAGGGGAATATACCTCAGCCAAAATAAACCAAATCAAAATCCAACGCACACACATTCACCCTACAGGGCCCACGGGCTTTATTTAATATTTCTAAATGGAGCTAGAAGAGTTATTTCTTCGCTCAATAAATAAATCAATAAAAAAATTAAAAATGATGAAACTACGTAGTTTTGACTAAAGCCGCCACATAACCACTGCAAGTTCACTATATTCCGGCGCCTACCATTTTTATATATTACTTTTTTTGTTTTTTTAATTTTATTGTTTCATTCTTCATCGATGATGATAATACAACATCCACCTATTTTTTTTTTACAAATACAACTCATTCCACCTATAAAATCCTAATTTACACGCTAATTTACACGGTAATTTCAGTCCATCATGCTAATTAACACGTATGTAAAAGGAAAACATGAATGTGCGATATATGAAATATGCATGGAAATATTCTGTATTACTACAAGATCACCATATTCTGGTGCATATAATTTTGATACATTACTTTTTGGTTTCTTTAAATTTCATTCTTTTTTACCGAAAGTGTTTCCTCCTTCTATATTAACAGAAATACAACTCATTTTAAAAGCTCTCTGGGTGAAAAAGGGATGAGCAAAAACTGAATTATTTCCTCAATCTTCAATAGAAGCGATCTCATTTCTTGTTGAAAACATGTGATCCTATAATGGTGCGCTGGATTCGTCTCTGAATTCCGCACGCGACCATATAAAAATCGCACGATTCCGACATCACATCAATCAGATAGAGGGTTTTGCAATATTCTGCATAAAGAGCACAATAATCAGAGGATATCTCACTTCTTGTTGAGAATCTGTGATCCTATGATGGTGCGTTGGATTTGTCTCTGAATTCCGCACGCAACCATATAAACATCACACGAATCCGGCATCGCATCAATGAGATAGAGGGGTTTGAAAAATTCTGCCGAAATAGGTTTTGTCGTATCTTCAATTTGGCTCTTTAAAATCGATTGGGCTTGATTGGAATGTGTTCGGCATCATCTAATTGCTAGGAATTGACCATCAATTCACTGAATTTCATCGAGTTTGAAGGTTTTGATTTGTGGAGATGAACTAGGGTTTAAGCCTCGATTTGGGGGTTTAATTTCTTCGGGATTGCTTGAATCGTGAATTGGACTTCATAGCTAATATTCGGAGGACGTGTGAGCAGATCTTTGCTCTTTCAAGGTCATTCACATCACTCTTAAACTCTTTGGAATTTACTTGTTATTTTCTAGGATTTTTGGGGTTTGATATTTGAGCTGTTCTTGAAATTTGGTGTTTGCTATTTACCCCCAATAACTTGTTTGGGAGTGTATTTGTTGTTTTTCCTCTTTCTTTGTTTCCTACAGCATGGATGCATCGTCATCTCCCGTTGCAAAGAAATCGAGGAAAAGAGGACCGAGAAACAACAAACAGAGAAGGATTAATAAGAGGGAGAAGAAAAGGGCTTTCAAGGACCATGCAAATACTTTAAATTAGGGGGAACAGACTGGTCAGAGAGAGATACGGGCTGATGTACTGCAGCAGAGGCCTTGGAATGATCAGAACTTGGAAAGAAAGCGATCTTGGACTGACCCAGAAATTTTACTTGATACTATTCCCATTGAGCCTGTCCCGAACACTGAGATTGAAGTACTGTTCAAGGTGCATGAAGAGGAAACTCACAAGGAGAGCGCACAACCTTTCTTTGGTTTTTTTGGCATCTTCTCGGGCTACTTTCCGGGTATGTATGCCATCAGGACACTCTTGGTGAAAGAGTGGGGCGTGCGCTGTAATGTGCAGGCTATGACAAATAGTTACCTCAAATTCATCTTCAGGACTGCAGAGGATAGGGATACATTCATGCATGGGCCGGAGCATTACCTAAATGGGAAGAAACTGTTTATCTATCCCATTGAGGAGACAAGAAAGTATGACATGCGCACGCTTGCTATCATACCAATATGGGTGAGGATAGAGCATCTTCCGAAGGCTTTCTGGCATCCGAAGTCTGTGTCTAAGATTGCATCAGTTTTGGGAAAGCCTATCATTATGGACAATGGAACCAGAGATCTAGTTGGGTACTATGCGCGAATGCTAGTCCATATTGAGACATCGAAGAGGCTCAGACATGAGATTACTTTCCAGGAGCTGAATGGAAAGAACCGCACTCAACATATTCTCTATGATTATTACAGGCCTTGGTGCCCAACTTGTGGGGAAAATTCCCATATAGAGGAAGCATGTGATAACTTCTGGAAGGAATGGGAGCTTGAGAATGCCCGGACCGAACTGATGATAGCTTGCACACTTTGCAAGCAGCTAGGTCATATGGCGCAGTCTTGCAAGTGGAAGGGAAAGGTTGCAGAGGGAAGTGGTACAGTCCAGGACAGAGGGTCTAGACAACAGCAGCAGATGCAGGCTAGGCACAAGGTTTGGGTTGAGAGGGACCCGATCAGGGATGGTTCAGCTCAGAGAACTGATGTTCAGTTAGGGGAGCGGCGGTTGAGTTCTGGATCAGGTAATTTGGCTGGAAAGACAGTGCACGAGAGCGGTTGACCAGTGGAGAGGGAGCCGACCCTTCCTGAGTTAGAGCAGAACCGAGCTGAGGCCGAAGATACCGCTGAAGCACATGATCCATCAGAGTCGGCTCAGACAGTGGTATCGAAGGGGACAGAGAGAACAAAGATGAGGAAAGGTGGGAGGAAACAGGCAGTGGAGAACGATGCACCTGCACTTACTGTTGATGAGGATACTGCTAACCAGGGCAAGGGAGATGTGACCACCCACATTCCTTTGCCCTTTGGGCAGGATGATGTTCCACTCGAGGGTGCGGGTGACCTACCCGAAACTATGATACACCCGGAAGTTCGCGATGTTGGCCCTAGGAGACGAGACAGAAATAAGAGCAGCCCCCCTGTCCGTCCAGAGGGAGATAAGGGGCTCACTAGGCGTCATCAGAGTAAGAGTCGTACTAATATCCCAAGGCTGGGGCAGCAAGGGCTGGAAAATCTGATGGCGGCGGTCCGAAGCCAGAAGGGACCTCAGTTTCCCAATGAATATAGCATCAATGAATGTTAGGGGATTCTCGTCTCCTACAAGGTGGAGGTCGGTCAAAGGGATCATCTCTGCGAATAATGTTGGGTTGTGCGGTCTAGTGGAGACCAAGCTAAATGAAAAGGTTCTCCAGATCTTCCTAAGATCTACGAGAGGTTGGAGTTCTGTCAACAATTTCGACCTTTGTGCAAACTCCAGGATACTAGTCGTTTGGGATCCAATGAAGTATGATGTTGATGTATTGGATATATTTGAGCAGTGCATTCACCTGAAGACACGAAATTTGTCTATAGGAATGAATTTCTATTGTACTATGGTCTATGGTCATAGTACTAGTGTATCGGCACGGAGGCCTCTTTGGGCCGAACTTCGACAATTTGGGAGTGCTCTGAATGCACCCTGGATGGTGTTGGGTGATTTTAACGCCATCCTAAGTGTGCATGACTATTCAGGGCCCTCCGTTCCTAGCCAGTATCATATTCGGGAATTTAGTGATGCATGCACTAGTTGTGGCTTGGTGGATGCTCCTACTGATGAGGCTCACTTTACCTGGTCTGAGGAGCCGAGGGCAGATGGTACAACGACTCAGAAGACACTTGATAGGGTGTTGCTTAATCATGGTTGGGACAGTATGGCGTGCAGGACCACCTTCTTGCCGATCACTGAGCAGCTAGATCACACTCCGATGATTGTTTCCATGACACAGGTAATCGAAAGTAGAGGCAAGCCTTTTAGGTTCCAGAACATGTGGTTACTACACCCTGACTGCGACGAGGTCGTCCGGCAGCATTGGGGTGCAGACTATTACGGGTGCAAGCAATACACGGTGACCCGCAAGCTCTCTGACTTGAAGGCTCCACTCAAGGAGTTGGGAAAGCGAGATTATAACCACATATCTGAAAAGGAAAAAAGGGCTAGCAAGGAGTACACTGATGCTTTCCAGAGATTTGACCCACGTAATCCTACGGAACAGGAGGTGGAAGAGCTAAGGAGACTTAAGAAGCATGCATTACAGTTGTACAATGTCGAGTCTTCCTTCCTTGCCCAAAAGGGAAGGATAAATTATATCACCCTAGCAGATAAGGGCTCGTCCTACTTCCATCAGCAGGTAGGGAATCGCAAGGGAGGTGGTATCCCGGCCATACTTGATGCAGATGTGAGACTAGTGACCTCTAATGAGAGGAAAGGGGAGCTCTCTGCGGACTTTTATAAGGGGTTATTTGGTGCTGCGAGAGATAGAGTTCCAATAGACCAGGAGGTGATCTCTTCTGGGCCTTTGTTGGACAGCCATGATAAAGGAGTACTGGGACAGGCTGTGTCGCGGAATGAAGTTAAGTTTGCGCTCTTTTCGATGGACGACAATAAAGCACCAGGACCAGACGGGTACTCGGCAGCCTTCTTCAAGAAGCAGTGGAATACGGTCGGTGGAGAGATTACAGATGCAATTTTGGAATTCTTTGAGGAGGGTAGCCTGCTTAAGAGGCTTAATCACACCACCGTGGTCCTAATCCCAAAGAAGAAGGATAACCTGAAGGTGGGGGACTTCAGACCCATCTCGTGCTGTAATGTTCTCTACAAGATCGTTACTAAGATTATAGCCAATAGAGTGGAGCGCTATCTCCCTAGGCTTATTGATCCTTGTCAGGGGGCCTTTGTTAAAAGAAGGAATCTGACAGATAATGTGATGCTTGCACAAGAGTTTGTCAGAAGATATGGCAAGGCACGTACTTCCCCCAGGTGTATGATCATGGTTAACCTGGCAAAGGCCTTTGACACGGTCTCTTGGGAGTTTTTGCAGGAGGTTCTTCTTGGACTTGGCTTCCCAGACACTATGGTTAGTAGGATCATGACTTGTGTTTCTACCTCCTCGTTCTCCGTAGCAGTTAATGGAAGACTATGCGACCACTTCGATGGAAAGCGGGGTATTCGCCAGGGGGATCCTCTTTCTCCCCTACTCTTTGTTATCTGCATTGAGTACTTCTCCAGGCTTCTGAAAATCCGAGCATCCTCACGTCACTTCACCTATCACCCACGATGTGATGTGTTGAAGATCACCCACCTGGCCTTCGCGGATGATCTTATGCTCTTTTCTAAGGCGAATACCGATTCAGTGCATATACTCATGACGGCCCTGAATGACTTTGCGAGGACATCTGGCCTCACTGTTAATGCTACAAAGACTAAGTTCTTTGGATTTGGAATCAAGGAGGACCTCATCTTTACAGGCATTCCCTGGGCATCTTTCCCGGTTCGATATCTTGGTGTACCTCTCGACTCCAGCAAGCTCAAAATGGCGCAATTCGATGTGCTACTAGATAGAGTGGACTCTGAAGTTGCGAAATGGAAGGGACACACTCTATCATATGGAGGCAAGTTGGAACTGGTGAAATCCATTGTAGGAGGCATTGCGGGATTCTAGATCCAGAACTTCATCATCCCGGTGACAGTGATGGAGCGGTTAAAGAGCAAGTGCATTTCATTCCTCTTGGGGGCATCAGAGAAAAGCAAGGTAGCCTGGGAAAAGTTGTGTTCGTCGAGAGCTAACGGAGGACTAAGGATCAGGGATTTCCACACTTGGAACCAGGCAGCTATGGCACAGAAGTTGTGGGACCTTCACTCAAAGAAGGACAACCTTTGGGTGAAATGGATGCATGCGTTCTACTTCCGACAGGATGGAGTCATCTGGATGCACCCAAGGATAGCTAAATAACAGATTGTAAGACAAATGCTACACTCACATTGGGGACATCTGCACACTGCGAAACACGCTGAAAAGCATGTCCGGAGGGGATACAGGGCAGATGATTGCCACCCTCCGGAGTTGGGCAGCCTCGGGGAAGTTTAAATCCAATGCTTATGATTTCATACACAGGAAGACCTACCCACAAGTCTACCATGAGCCAGACCAACCGAGGGAGAGACTATTTAGGGGTCTTTGGAGGGGTTTTGTACCAGCCCGGTTCTCCTTCATATCATGGCTAGCTGCGCTTAGTCGACTGCAAAATAAGGATAAACACAGGGAAGAGGATGATGAGGATCTCACAGATCGGATGTGCCACCTTTGTGATCTCGAGGTGGAGACTAATGCACATCTATTCTTCCAGTGCGAGTTCTCACAGGTTGTCTGGGATCGGGTCAGGAGTTGGATTGGCTTGAGGAGACGACCTCTGTCCATCGCTTGTGCTGAAAAATGGATCCGGAAGCAGGATACTGGTTCAAAGCTGAGGAAGAAACAGGGTCCTCTAGCTCTGTTCATGGAATGAGAGAAACAAGGTGCGGCATGGTGAGTTTTCTCCTAATTCGGCCCGGGTTTTCAGCCAAATCATCCAGAATTGCTACATAGTACTCAATCGCCTGTTCCCGGAAGATAACCTCTACTGAGTACTAAAGCATCCATGAGGCCTTAGGAAATATCATACCATGGTGTTTGGGAGTTTGATCTATGATTTTCTTCACCACAGCCTGAGATGGAAACTGAGACTTGCACCTTTGGGTAGCCTTTTCTACGGAGACAATCTTGACCAAATAGGTAGCCAGTCCTAGGTCGATATTGAATCCTAGATCAAAGGGGAAACAGAACTCTTGGTGGGTGACATAATAGGATTGGATTTGCATTTACGGATGGGCAAGTATCTACTGGTTGCACATATAGGTCCACCCACTTTGGACTTGCATCTCAGTGCCGCTACATCTCTGCGGATAGCATCTTTGGAAGGCCTCACGCGTTGGAGGTAGAAGCGGATTGTTTTATGGGTTGGGGTAGTGAGTTTGTTCTCACCCCTAACCATACTCTCTTGACTTTAGCCTCATTTGTTTTACCCGAGTATGTATTTTTTGGGTGGTATATTATGTCCCCTATGCGACCATTAGTTTTGTTCTTGGGGTAGAATTAGGATTTATTGTATTATACGGGGATTTAGCGTCAGGTTTCGTCCCCGTAGACTGTCCCACGGGATCATTTCTAATTTTTTACCATATTTATCTATAACAAATACAACTCATTCCAACTCTTATAATATCATATACTGCCATATAAATAAAATCCTATAATAATTCCACCAATAATCTTTTGAAATTTGCCACTATAATTTTGTTAATTATCTTAAAGATTTTTTTCTTTAAACACACTTCATCCTCATCTTCATAAGTTTGTTCATAATATTTATCTAAAAAAGATTAAATATATTGTACAACGCACGATAATATTTAACTAGTTAACTAATAATAATAATAATAATAATAATAACTAGCAATAATTCAGCCCAAATAAATTGAGCTGAAATTCTTCAATGTTTTCACTTTAATTCTTCATTATTGCCATCTTATTATTACTCATCTTTGAGTATATTGGATCGCTAGCTCATTAAAACCCCAGTGAAAAAAAAAGAGTATAACGAATCCACTTCTTTTAGGCTCTAAAATGCTCCATCAGTTTCACCTCAGTCCGGGTCGACTTCATCGAGCAATTTAGTGATCGTTACACGAAACACAACTCTGCCAAATGAAGGATTCCGGAATTAGGGTCAACTGGATCAGCATCCTTTTAACTTCCAAATTGCTCCAAAAATCGTCAAAACCGCATCCTTTGTGCATTGAGCTCCAATCTCCTCCATCGACCAGATCTGCATAGAAAACACACCTAAAGGGTACATTAATTTCGTAAAAGCACAATATAAGCCCTTCAATAAACAACATATAATCATCACATCAGCCAGACAACCTTATATGGAAGTTGGATCTGCAAGGAAACTTCTCTATCAAAACAGCTTAAAAATCAGAACTATCGAAGGTAAACTACCAGTATTGTCTAAAATCTGAAATTCTTCTGTGAAAAAAAAATCTCAATTTATGTGAAGATGATATTCACGGTATGGATTTCAGTGTGCTTCTAAATGTTGTTTTTGTTTCAACTCCGATTCCTTACATCATTTTTATAATGGCTGCCATGTTGCTGTTCAATTATGGGAAAAGATGCATCAAATTTGTGGTTCACTGTATTTTAAATGTGCCAATATGTGGCATAGATTTGCAATTTGTTGGGTATTCTCAGGCCTATCCAGACTCCATACTAGACTTAACCATATTTCCTCAATCTTTGTATGTTGGATATTATGGAAGGCTAGAAACAAGTTTATCTTTGAGAACTGTCCTCCTGATATACCAACCATGACTCAGGAACTATAGAACTACATTTACCTCTCTCTCTCTCTCATAAAAAATCCTCTACACAGGGTTGTATCCCCCCTCTATATATCACACCAAAGCATAATATATCTCTGATTCACTGGTCTAAAACTAGTCTAGGGTTTAATAGTAATGTAGATGCCTCATGTAAACAGGATATGGCTGGGATTGCTTTAATTGTTAGGAATGTATCTGGGGAATTTATTCATGCTCAGTGCTTATATGCTAATGCAGCCTCACCACTTGAAGCAGAATTAATGACGATACAAGCTGGAATCATTTGTGCAATATCTCTTGGTTTCTACCCTGTATGTATTGAATCTGATTGCAAACAAGCCATTACTATGATACAGAATCCTTTAGCATGGAATTGGAGGGTGTTTAGTATACTCAACCATATCTCTGATTTGCTAGGTCATTATGAGATTATACACACATTTAGAGAAACTAATCAGCCTGCTGATTCACTTTCTAAAATATGCAATAGTAACAAATTTTCTCAGATATTCACATGGCTATCTTTAAGAGCAGGCTGGCAGAAACGGAGGAGCTTGGAGTCTAGAGGGGCCCGACCCCCCTCAACTAGGAAAATATCCCTATTTTAGGTATTATGTTAGTATTTTATTTAGTGTGTTACAGTGTTAGCTCAGTCCCGGCCCACATGATGAACCATGTGAAGCCCAGGCTTCAGGCCCCCAAATTTGGGCTTTTTTAGGGCCCCCAATTGGAAATAATTTCATCTGATAGTATATAAAAAAAATTAAATTTTAATATTAAATCCCCAAAAGAAAAAGAACAGTCGCATAACATGAGCCTCTATCTCTGACGGAGGAACGATTCACGAACGCCACCGCCACGCCATCCGCCGACGTTTGCCGCCACCGCCTGCCACTTTCACCGTCAGCCGCCGCGCCCACTACCTCCACGGCTCCACCGTTGGGCAATCGGAACCCTACTCCGACTGGGACTGGGCTGCCTGAAAAGTTTGAGGTAAATACCCAAACTTTATTCTTGTTTTTTGATTAATTCTTATTGTATTTTGAATGTTAGTGTTAAATTTGTATTCAATTGATTGTTAATTTAGATTTTATTTTTTCACCCCCAAAATCCCCAAGCATTTGTGTGTGTATTAATTTGTAGATTATCTTATCTTTAGATTATGGAAAACAAGATACCGTCAAAACCAAAAAGAAACTATCCAAGCGGTTGTTCTAAAAAAAGAAGAGGTTGAAGAATGAGTTAGATGCAAGTCAACAAAGAGGTCATATTGAGGAAATGTTTGGTATGAAAAATAAGGAGAAAGAGGAGAGAAGCAAACAAGTAGAAGAGGTATTTTATGATGATCAAGTTGAGGTGAGTAGTGATGATGATCGAGTTGAGGTGGAAGATGAAATTGTAGAGGAAGTACAAGTGATTGAACTTGATTCTGTTGAGAGTGTTGAACCTGATGTTGATAATGTTGATGAACAAATGGGAGATGATAGTGTAAACATTTATGATCCCGGAACTTGGGGTACCATTTCTCAAAATTTTAGAGATTTGGTGGTGAAGAAAGGTCCACAAAGAGAAGATGTCAAGTTTGAGTTTCCGAAAAGTGATGATGATGATAGGCATTTTTTTACCTCTCATTATACTCGTTATATGAGTAATGGAGAAACTCAAGAGAAGAGATGGCTAGTGTATTCGATGAAAGAGGATGCAGTGTTTTGTTTTTGTTGTAGATTGTTCAAGGAAAGAAACAACACCACTACTCTAGCTAATGGAGGTTTCAAAGATTGGATAAATATCGGGAGGACACTCAAAAGTCATGAAAGAAGTGGGATTCATATGAAGTTCATGAAAAGTTGGATTGAATTGGATAAGAGGTTTCGAACAAGCACAACTATTGATCGTGATGTACAAGAGCAAATTCTCAAAGAGGAGCGATGGAGCGAGGTGTTGAAAAGAATATTAGGGCTTGTGAAAACACTTGCAAAATGTAACATGGAATTTCGTGGAAGTAGTGAGAAGATAGATGAAGAAATCAATGGAAACTTTTTGAGCTTTATTGAATGGATTTCCGAATGGGATCCAATTATGAGGGAGCACCTACGTCGTATCCGTGAGAAAGAAATGAGAAAGCACTATCTTAGCCACAAAATTCAAAATGAAATGATTCTTTTGATGGCCGATGAGGTTAAAAGTGTGATTCTCAAGAAAATCAAGAAAGCAAAGTACTACTCAATTATTCTTGATTGTACTCCCGATCTAAGTCACCAAGAACAAATGTCACTTGTGATACGGTGTGTCGAAGTCTCAACAACTTCGTCAAAGGTGGAGGAGTTTTTTATTGAGTTTATAAAGGTAGATGCTACTAAGGGGGAAGGACTTTTTGAGACTCTTAAGAGTATTTTGGATAAACTTGAACTTGATATTGATGATATAAGAGGACAAGGATATGACAATGGTTCAAATATGAAGGGCAAAAATAAGGGTGTGCAAAGAAGATTGCTCGACATCAATCCTAGAGCATTTTACACTCCTTGTGGTTGTCATTCACTTAACCTTACCCTTTGTGATACGGCTCATTGTAGCTCCCTTGCCATTTCTTTTTTTGGAGTTATACAACGTATTTATACATTATTTTCATCTTCAACAAAGAGGTGGACAATTTTTAAGAGCGTGGTTAAAACTTTTACCCTCAAACCATTGTCTCAAACTCGATGGGAAAGTCATCTTGAAAGTGTGAAAGCCATAAGATACCAATGTTCTAATGTTAGAGATGCATTAATTTTGTTGGCCGATAGTTTTGATGATCCAAAGGCAAAAAGTGAAGCCGAATCTCTTGCAACCGAGCAAATGGAGAATTTTGAGTTCTTACTTGGATTGGTTATTTGGCACAATTTGTTGTCTCAAGTGAATAGGGTGAGCAAAATTTTGCAAACCGAGAATATGGACATGAAGGAGGCATTGTTTCAATTGAAAGAACTTCTCTCTTATCTTAAGACTTATAGAGAAAGTGGATATGAAGAAGTCTTGATAGATGCTAAAGCTCTTGCTATGGAGATGGGTATTGAACCCGAATTTCCTAATAAGCGTCACCGTGTTAGAAAGAGGCAATTTGATGAGAGTAGTAGCGAGGATGTGAACATGTCCTGTGAAGAGACTTTTAGAGTTTTGTACTTTAAAAATGTGGTGGATAATGCTTTGATGTCATTTCAAAGTAGGTTTGAGCAATTTGATGTGTACCAAGAAAAATTTGGCTTCTTGTTTGATGTGCTAAAATCAAGGGAATTGAGTGATGAATGCTTGAAGACCTCTTGTTATGCTTTAGAAAAGTATCTATCAAAAGGTACAATTTCGGACATAGATGGAGAAGAATTGTATGGAGAGTTGAAACAATTGAGAATTATACGGTTGCCACGACAAGATATGCTAGCCATTGAAATGGTGAATTTTTTGGAGGATATGAATGGTTGTTATCCAAACTTCTTGATTGCTTATAGATCTTACTCACCATTCCCGTGACGGTTGCTTCCGCGGAAAGAAGTTTCTCCAAGTTGAAGTTGATTAAATCGTACCTTCGTTCTACTATGTTGCAAGATAGATTGAGTGGACTAGCTACACTCTCTATTGAGCGTGAATTAGTTAAAGAGCTTGATTATAGAAGTTTGATTAGTAAATTTGCTTCTAGGAAAGCAAGTAGAATTGAATTAAATTAGTGGAATATTGTAATTTATTTTGACTTGTAACATTATTTTGAATCTCGTTAAATAACTATGTTTTGAATTTATGTTAGGGCCTCTTTTTTTTTGGCTCGCTTCAGGCCCCCAATATGCTAGGGCCGGCACTGGTTAGACTATGTGACCCCTCCCGTGATAATTTTAACTGGCTTGTACACGTTAGAATTTCATTGAAAGAAAGAGATGATCACTTATTTAAGAAGAACTAGTATAATACCCGTGCCGATGAACAGAAATTTTGTTTTAAAACATTATATAACTTAGTAAAACGCAATATTTTTATTTAATGATAATATATGCATATGAAATTTTAGTTTTAATAGTTGTTATAATTTTATAATTCCGTGTCGATGTACGGATATCGATCCACTTCAATCTGCATTATGACTTTTTGATACTATTTACTATTATTAGACTTTGATCATATATTTAAATTGATATATAATCATTAATATTATCATATTTGATATCATTAGATTAATCACAACCTATGGTATTCAAATATCAAAAAAAAAATTAATTAAAGCCATCATTGGTGGGGGGATATATTGGCACCCCATGCCATAAATAGGACTAGCCTCAGTGTTACAAAATAAGAGACAAAGCTCTATGAAGCAACTAAGCTTCCAAAAATGACAGAAATGTTTGATTCTGTTCTAACTAGCCAGTGGATCAAAATTATTCTTATGCTCAAAGTGCCAAATGGGGAGCAGGTTAGTGATCGAGTAAACAAATACAGAAGCACACTTTTGCCACCCATTGCTTTGAGGATAAGAATAAATTCCACATATCTAGTCTATGTTACAAAAGTTGGTGCCTCTATTGAGGTAAAAAATTGCTAGCAGTTCACAGTATTGCACCAGATCAGTGATTAGCTCCATAGTGGTGAAGAAGCCTTCCTTAGTGTTGAATTTGTAGGCTCCAGTGATTACCCTTTCAGCCTGTTCATCAACTGCACACTTAACAAACATATTAGTAGCATCTGTTGAAGTAGGTTCTGACAGATGGAGTTCCAATTTTATCTAGCATTAAAATGCCAGATAAATTGGATTGGAGGTTGGATGTGCTTAATATACTGGACTGTTTCTGCTGCAAACATAACTTGGCCAAGAAATCAGCAGCTCTGTTGGCTTCTCTGAGATTGTGGAGAACTGGATTGGTGTGGTGGAAACTATGCAGTTCTTGGCATATTGAGTAGTGTTTCCAAGATGCACTCAGTGGGTTTGAGACCCCTTTAACAGCTTGTGAGCAATCAGTTTCAACCTGAAAGACAGTGAAACCTTTCTCCTGGGCCAGTTCATATCCATATTTGATGGCATACAGCTCAGAAAGTAATGGAGAATCACAAATCATGAAAATCATTTTTAGCAGTATAGTGATTTCATTTCTGTTTCTAACAACAATTCATATACCTGCATTTCCATCTTTACATGCTGCATCAACATTTAATTATAAGTAAATAAATATATTGTTTGGTCAAAAATGTGTGTTGGATAGTGTAATTTTGTTTTCTAAAATTAAACCACACCATGGTGGAGTGAATTTATTGGGCTCACCAAACCGAAAAAGGACCAAAAAGGTCATAGGGTTATTACATAAGTGTTGCCTTACAGACATGGTAATAAGAATGTGATATGAGGCTTGATACCAAAAGGAAAATCTTGACTACTTATGAGCCAACGAGCATTTTAGCGAATCGTTAAACGAAACTCAATTTAGCCAATTGGGATATGGTTGTCAAGATTTTGTATCCAGCTTCACTTCAAAAATAAAATGGGATTGTGACTATTAATACAAATAAGAAGGAGCAGTATTGTTGTAACTCCAAGTATTGCAGCTTCAGATCATGGGGCTGAGTGAACATACTTCCTTGGTTATACCATACAGCAGCATATTTCTTCATCAGGTTCCTCCATTGCTTAAAAAAGCTATGGGTCTTCTGTACCTGAAAGTAATCAAGGGAGCAGTAAGTAGTTCAAGTGGACCTCGGATTGGGAATTCCCATTGCATATGTTTCAAGAAATCCCAGCAGTACAGGAGGAGCATCTGATAGTAAGAATTGGCCAGTAAAGAAAAGAGATAGTGCTTTTCTAGATAAGAAGTCAGGTGCACCATTGCACTCTCTAATTACATGCTTAATACATAAATGAGCACCTAAGGCATGTAAATCATGAAACATGCTAAACATTTCCCATTGAGATTGGAAGGGGTTTTTAATCCCTCTGACTGCACTAAGGCAATCAGATTCCAGCTCAAAGTGAGTTGACAGAGAAGTTCCCAATGCAAATCCTAGTTGAATAGCAATAAGTTCTGCATGTAATGGGGATGTAGCCTGTACACATTTCAGATGCATAGAAACAACAACATTGTTGATATCCCTAACTACTACCCCTATTCCAGCAAGACCATCTACAAAAGAGGCATCAATGTTTATTTTCAAACCTGTTGCTGGAGGTACCCATCTGACAACCTTAACATGCTTTGGTCTCTTTCTTTTTAGTTAGGGGATCAAACCAATGTTAAGAAGGTCTCTGTGTTTTTCAATTGATCCAAAAGGTGGGAAAACTGAAAAATATATAAATGTTTGTTTCAAGCAGTTCTGAATCAAGACAGCACCATCATTTTTGATGTCATCAAAAATGATCCTATTTCTACAAGTCACAAGTTGCATAGCATGGTGCACAAAGCTATTGATTGAACTAGTGTGTGTGTCTTAGACCTCCCTTTGTGCTCTAAATAGTATGATATCCTGTGCTTAGCAGACTGGAAGGAAGGGACTGGGATGTGCAACTTATAGTGTAGAAAATCCAGCATAGACATGTTGAAAGTTAATGTTGGATATAAAAGTTAATTGTGCAGATTAATTTGAGACAGATGTAGTTTATGCTCTCAAATTCTATTATTATATGCATGTATTAGTTTAATTAAAATTATATATTTAATCGTCAATAATATATGCATATAAATTTGATAGGAATTTACAAATTTGAAGACTTATCAATAACTATCATATTATATTTAGAAGATTCAAGGAATCAAATAAAAATCACAAACTTTTCACACTTTTGCCTTCCGACCCACTCTAATGTAGTGGTGGAGGAAAACACATATCACAACACCCTCATTGTTGGGTGACCATAGAAAAGCATCTAAGATCACCTTCCCAGTGGATAAGTTGAGATGATTAGCTAAACTACCCAACATATGAAAGCGTTCATTGTAGCATGTTGATTCATTCTAAGTCAAATTCATGCATTAAGCGTAAAAACGAAGTTGCTATAGGACTGTTATCTATCACACCTCAGTTTAGATTGTCAATCAAAGCATACACCTCAATTAATCCACTTGAACAATCAATAAGAGCCAGATTTCTACCAAGGATTCTAGATGGCTAGGCTAGTAAGCAATACCACAAATAAGGTAGACTAGTATAAGCATTTCACCAAGAAAACATACATAATAATGCCAAGCAACATGTATGTGGAAACAGGCATTCGTATCAAGAGATGTAATAGAATATGAAGATGATGAATTGAGATCTCGCGTCAATAGAGAATTATTCTAAATCAACCCCCTACATAAATATTTAGCCTAGAAGGCTACTAATCAAAGAAACAGATTCAAATGGAAGTGGGTGAAATGATGTCACTGTATGCATTAGGTTTAGGGTGGTTGTACAAGTGGGACCCATTTAGTTCAGCATGTCCAAATTATACATAAAGTGATGATGATGTCTTTCTTAAATATTAATTATAATTTAAGAAATGATGTCTTGAAATAATAATAGTATTCCTGCTAGAATTTATGTTAACTTGTAAAAACTAATGAAGTATGATAATTTACCACTTCTATTAATCTGTTGAAGTAAACCCTAAATCCTAACCCAGTCCTGCATATTAGCAAACCCTTAGGTTTATTTATTTACTAGACAAAATATTATGCAATAAAATAAGTACTTGTAGTGAAATGTATGTGAAATCGATTCATCCTAAATAACAGTTTAATATATATCAGGATCATCCTGATATAAGCAATATCAGACATCAATTAAATAACTACACATCATCTTTAACTAATTTATGATTGAGCCACGTATTCAATCATTACCAGCAAAGTCTCTAGAAAGTCAAACTTTCCTAAATGCTATGGAACTACCACTACATATTTAAACTTAAGTGATACAATTTTGTGCTAAAACATAGATCATGTTAAAATAAACATATAGTAAAACATGTTTTAATGCGAAAATTCAAGAAATTTAATGTAAAAATTAAAAAATTTTAAGTGATAAAATATACAGTTCAAATAGAAAGGTACACTATATAAGTTAAAACGTATAAAGATTTTCATGGAAAGTCAGGAAAGTTGAGAGTTCGGGAGATCTTTTAATCATTACTCATACGGGTATAGGTATTATATGTTAAGGTTTTAGAAATATACTAAAAATATCTTAACCAATTGAAACATTATCATTGTACACGTGTCATTATCTTATTGGTGCTTGATAAGAGTTATACCAGGATCATCCGGATGAATGTTATCTTTTTACTAGGTATATATTAAAAAGTAAAGAGTGGCGGCATAAATAAAATATTTTTAATTATACATAGTTAAAACTACGTAGTCTTATAGCGGTGAAGTGGTGGTTTATAACCAAAACTACGTCGTATCATAGCGGCATTGTGATTTTCCGGTGACAACTTTATATTAGGAAAATAAATATTTAAACAAGGTATATAACCTCCACCTATAATATTGGCCCCGTTTGGCAGCAAGAGGTTACAAGAGTTTTGAAGGAGAGTTTTGGTTTTTTTGCTAAAAACCGATTTATGACTTGTCAAAAAGCTACTTACGGTGTTTGGTGAGATAATGAATCATCTAGTTGTTTGATCCAAACCTCTCAATTTGAAAACGCTTGAAAAAGCTGCGTTTCCAACTTAACTCAACAATTAATATTACAATTTTCCTTTTTATCCTTTACTCTCAGCTTTCATGCATACGAATCCTTTCAAATATTTTTTCCAGTAACTGAACACAATATTTTTATTCCTTATTATTCTTTTAAAAATTACAAGTTTTTTTTATTTTATCCTTGTAAGAATATTAACTAAAAACATAAAAAATCTTATATATGTTAATCAAAAATACCTCAAAATAAACAAAAATACAACAATTATTAGACAAGTTTTTCCATACTTTTAAAATAATAGATCACACACTAATCAAACTAAAAAAAACCTTATAATAAATTTTAATTATTTTTATTTTCTAGAACAATAAATTTGAATTATCTCGAATAAATATAAAATATAAGTATTAAAATTATTTTTCATACTTCAAAATAAGATCACACTAAATTTATAAACTAATGATAAATTTTATTTATTTGTGTCCATTTTTGTCATTTAGCATAACAAACAGCTATCCGCTATTTATTTTTTACCAAACACTTATTTTACAAACAGTTATTCAAAACATCTAATACAATCTGCTAACAGCTAACAGCTAGTACAATCCGCTAACAGCTAACAGCTAACCGCTAGTTCCCAAACGGGGGCCATTACCATGCATAATAATCTTTCCTAATAGATAATAGTTAATTTCCATAGGTGAATATTTTATTTCCATATATTATACATATGCTACTAAAATATTAATAAATATATAAAACAGTACATAATCTCAACCCACAATATTACCATATATAATAATCTTTTCTAAAAAATAGTAGTTAATTTCCGTAGGTGATTATTCAGTTCTACATGGTATGAATATTTTATTTTTCATATATTAATATATTATAAATATACATATGTTTTGTTAACTATTATTAGTTGTGTGTATTTTATCTTTCTACTATGTATATATCAAGAAGAAGAGAGTGGTGGTATAAATAAAAAAAATATACCGCCGCCGGAATAATTATCTAAAACATAAAACGGTGTGTTTTGTTAACATCACTCGTTTTGATTAATTATTCCATAATTCTATTTTTTTTTATATATCGGCGGCCGTTTTAGATGGAAATATATAGATGTATCGGCGGCTGTTTTCCAATTTTTATATAATTCCATGTATGACGGTTTCATTACTATAACCATGTCATTTTTCATATACAAATATATATTAATTAACGTCTGTCCTTTATTACTAAGATACTATAGAATAACAATTAGGTAAGGCTGCCTTACCATAAGGCAGCCTTCAAAATAGGAAACGGGGTTCATAATAAGTTTTCTACAAAATAGGGGTCCTTGCTTGCAATAAAATAGGGGACGGAGTTCATAAAAATTTTCTAAAAAACAGGGGCCCTTTTTTGCAATAAAATAACATGTTTATATACCCCTTTTTCACATTCTCTCTCTTCATTCTTTCTGTGTTCTTCTCTCTGGTGGCGACTGCGATTAGGGTTTTTGAATCGGCGACTGCGGATTCGGCGAAATACAGGTAATCGAACTTGATTTCGGTTGGCGATTTACCCGATCTGTACTCGTATATGATTGATTGATCTGGTTTCTGTGTTTGTTCATCAGAATGGCAACTGATTTAGGGTTTTGAATCGGCGACTGCGGATCCGGCGAAATACAGGTATTTGCACTTGATTTTGATTGACGATTTACCCGATCTGTACTCGTATATGATTGATTGATCTAGTTTCTGTGTTTGTTCATCAGAATGGTGAAAAAGCGAAGGATGATGAAAGATAAAACCGAAACCGGCGGCAGATCTGTCAACGGTGAGGCCGAAGCTCAGAACAAATCTCCGGCCAAAGATCCGACTAAAGCTCCGGTCGAAACTGCTGGCGGATCGGCCAACGCTGAGACCGAACCTCCTCCTGAGCCTCCTGCCAAAGGTCCGGCTAAAGGTTCATTGTAAATCCAAAATTATGATGCATGTCTAGTTTTTGATGATCTGGTCCTATTTGTCGATTTTTTTGATAATTTTTTTGATGATGCATGTTTAGCTCTTTGATGATCTGGTCCTATCTGTTGATGTATAGTGTTTTTTTTAGCTGATATTATTTGATTTTTGATTATCTTATCCTATTGGTTGATGTGCAGGCCCGACCAAAGCTCCTGGACGATCGGCCAACGCTGAGACCGAACCTCCTACTGAACCTCCTGCCAAAGGTCCGTCTAAAGGTTCATTGTAAATCCAAAATTATGATGCATGTCTAGTTTTTGATGATCTGGTCCTATTTGTCGATTTTTGATAATTTTTTTTGATGATGCATGTTTAGCTCTTTGATGATCTGGTCCTATCTGTTGATGTATAGAGTTTTTTTGAGCTGATATTATTTGATCTTTGATTATCTTATCCTATTGGTTGATGTGCAGGTCCGACCAAAGCTCCTGGACGATCGGCCAACGCTGAGACCGAACCTCCTACTGAACCTCCTGCCAAAGGTCCGACCAAAGGTCCGGCTAAAGGTTCATTGTAAATCCAAAATTATGATGCATGTCTAGTTTTTGATGATCTGGTCCTATTTGTCGATTTTTGATAATTTTTTTGATGATGCATGTTTAGCTCTTTGATGATCTGGTCCTATATGTTGATGTATAGTGTTTTTTTGAGCTGATATTATTTGATCTTTGATTATCTTATCCTATTGGTTGATGTGCAGGTCCGACCAAAGGTCCAGCCGAAACTGCTGGACGATCGGCCAACGCTGAGACCAAAGCTCCTACAAAATCTCCTGCCAAAGGTCCGGCCAAAGGTCTGACTAAAGCTTCGGCCAAAGGTTTATAATGTTTATTTGTTGATTATTAATAATTATTTGTTGTTTTGATGATGCATGTCTAGTTCTTTGATGATCTGGTCTTATCTGTTGATGTACATTTTTGTTGTTTATATGTTGATTATTAATAATTATTTGTTGTTTTGATGATGCATGTCTAGTTCTTGATGATCTGGTTCTGTCTGTTTGATGTACAGTTTTATTTTGTTGATGTATGTGTTGATGTGCAGTTCTTTTCACAGTTGAGTTTTTGATGTCTAGTTATTGATGTCCAGTTCTACTTTTTGTTTGGGTTTTGATGATATTTTTTTGTTTTTATTTTTGGAGGTGATGGTGATGGGAGTCCTGTTCTTCGGCATTCAAAGAGGCTGCATGGTAGATCAGCTGATGAAGTGAATTTAGGTTTGTATTGTTTCTGAATTTTATGTATATGCTTGATTATTTATGTATATCCATTGAGTGTTATTTTATTTTTGACAGCAGATCAAAATAAAAAACCAAGGCGGAACCTTAATAAGAAAAAACCTCCTCTCAGTAATCCTGATGATCTTGCTATTAACACGCCGGAAGGTACAGTTGTTTCAGAGTGTTTTTTCTGCACTATTTTTAAGCGTTGTTTCTAATAATCTGAAAATTTTATTTTGATAGATATCTTCTGTACTGCTCAAACTCAGCCTGCTCCAACTCAGCCAATAGAGGAAGTAGGCGCTGATGGTAAAACTGATACTGATAGTGATACTGATTTTGATGTTGAAAAGAATAAGGAAGATGGAACTGGAAATATGGATGCCCTTGATGCAGTACCTATACGGACTGTTAAATTGACTCACAAGGCTGGCAACAAGGAGCATGACAAGGAGAAGGTGCAGAGCGACAACAGAGCTGGTGCGGAGAATTTGAATCCTAGCAAAGAGGTGGAGAGCGAGAAGACGCTTGTTGAAGAGAAGAAGTTGAAGAAACCTGTTAGAAAGAGGGTAACAAAGCAGCTTGTAACCACCAGGTAAATTATGTTTTTATGAGCTGTACACTTTACTTTATGATTATTTGTCACTTTGTTTTGATTTTTTGTTAAAACAAGTTGATGATGAATAATGTTGATCGTCTATCTGTTTTTTAGTTGATTATGTGCCATTTCACTGATGATTTTGTCACATTTTAGGTTGTAACTGTGTAGGGTTTAATTATGTTTTTTTTGTGGAACTGAGTTGATGACATGCTTGACGATCTGTACATTTTGTTTGATTTTTATTAAGACACAGTTGATGATTTTATTTGCTTGATTTTTTTGCAGTTTGTTTGTTGGACGAATGTTCATTTTGAGTTGATGATGTCCAATTCTGAATGACTGTTTTTGTTTTTCTTAACAGCGTTGATCCTGATAAAGGATTTTCTACTAAATGCAACCCTGGAAAGGTAATAATAACTATGCCTTTACTGTACAGCTTACTGTTTTGATAAATATTATTCTCTCCCTGATAGTTTTTTTTTTTATGATTAAGGTCTAGTTGTTGAAGTCCAGTGCTATATTAGTTGATGATTCAGGTCTAGTTGTTGATGTGTATCCCTATATTAGTTGAGTTTAATCTCCAGTATGATCTGATCTGAGTTGTTGATGATAATGTCTACTTGTTGATGTTCGGTGCAATTTTTTCATGTCTAGTGCTATTTTTGTGTTTTTGATCCATCTTCTGTTTGATATCAGGTATTCAAGCTGGTTAGTAGCTTGACTGATGCACAGAGACTAGCTGTGGAGGAGATCGGTTTTGGAGGGATTTTGAAGCTTCGGTTTGATGTTTTGCCGGTGGCCCTTACTCACGAGCTGGTGAAGAAGTTCATCCCTCAGACTCGAGTCCAGTGCGTTGGCTCTTACAAGTACTGGATCCGCAAAGACGACATCTATGATGTGTTTGGGTTGCCGATTAATGGCTTGTCAGTCCAGGATTTCATCGTATCTTCTTATGGTCTAGAGCGTGACTTGGATCTAAGAGAGAAATGGAAGAAGGAGTACGACTGTCAGGAAGCTGTGGAGATTCCATGTACGGCTGTGATGAAGAGTTTGAGTAGGGACAGTGGCGCTCTTTTCAGGCAGCAGTTTGTCATGTATGTTATGTCGAATTTCTTTACTCCCACTGCACGCTCCCAGGTGGATTTCAAGCTTATTAGTATTCTGGAAGATGTTGACAAGATCAAGGAATTTGATTGGTGCGAGTACATACTATTCAAGCTTTCTGAAGCCGTTGCTAGCTACAAGTCCATAAGTTTTACTTTTGTCAATGCCTGTGTTGTGGTGCTGCTGATGTGCTTTTTGCACAGGTAATTAAGCTAGCCTAAATGTCTTGATGATTTAATATCTGTTGATGTCCAGTGCTATTATTTGTGTTTTGATGAACATCTTGTTGTTTTTGATGATATAGGTCAAGTTGTTGATGTCTGTTGCTATATGTGTTGAGTTTTTGATGATCCAGTGCTATTTTTTGTGTTTTACTTGTTTATGAATTACTTGTTTTTGATGATCTATGTCAAGTTGTTGATGTCCATTGCTATATAGTTGAGTTTTGATGCTCCAGTCCTGAAGTTCATATTTTCTCCAGTTCTGAGT
This sequence comes from Sherardia arvensis, assembly GCA_948330725.1. Lineage (NCBI taxonomy): Eukaryota > Viridiplantae > Streptophyta > Magnoliopsida > Gentianales > Rubiaceae > Sherardia > Sherardia arvensis. The sequence goes on along the minus strand of OX415237.1, from coordinate 19,460,627 downwards.
TGAGTTGATTGATGATGTTTGTCTACTTGCTGATGTCCGTTCGTAAATGTGTTGATGATCCAATCACATGTATTGATGTCCAGTGTTATATACTTGAGTTTTGATGATGTTCTTCTGTTTTCATGGCAGGTTCCCTACAAGAGGTGAGGATGTTCCACGTTCCCTCCCTTTGATTCGAAACTGGGATACAGAGCGGTTGGTCGAGACTTGTGAAGCTATCATTGGTGGTGGGATCGAAAACTGCATCATGAAAAACAAGGGTTTTCCTCTGACTCGCTCTGGCAAATCTCGGTGGTGCTCTTCTTTGAAATACCTGAAGATCTGCCATCAGATTCTCAGATTTTTTCAATGGAGGATAATGTGAGTATTTTTCAGTTTTTTCCCCAACATCCTATGACTTTGATTATCTGACTTTAATATTTGATGTTGTGTTTGATCTTCCTTTGCAGGTTATAAGCAGGCATAGTGCTATACTGCGCAGGAATGTCGATGTTGTTGTTCGGGCCCACCTCGAGCGGTTTACAGTTCTGAGCGGTCTGCAACTCCTCCTAAAACCACTACTGCTGAAGGTGCCAGTGATACTCCTCCTGCTTCTGGGCCTGCAACTTCACCAATTGCTGTTACGGCTTCTCTTGCCTTTGATGATTCGGTCTTCAATGACGATTTTATCCATGAGATTGATGAGATAGTTAGAAAGGCAACGAGGAAGTCCATTTCAACTATCGGTGCAATTCCAAGTTTTGATCTTGGCCTTGATTTGGATCCATTATCTCAGTCAACAGAAGAATACCCTTCGAAGAAGAATGATAAGAAACAGTGCAACAAATAGATGAATTGTTGTTAGTAGTATGTGACTGGATATTTGTAGTATTTGACTGGATTTTTTTGAAGTGCTTCAGACTCTGTAGATGTGTTAAGTTGTTTTTGGTCCCTGATTTGATGTTTCAGGGTTTACGATGAATGTCTGAAGCACTTGCATGTTTAGGCCTTTTTGGATTGATGTTCTAGGGTTTGACTGGATGTTTAGGTGTTTTGGCCCTGAATTGATTTTTTAAATGGGTTTAATGGATGTTTGAATTACTTGCAGATTCATTTACATGTTTTGTGCTTTTAAATTAATTTTTCTGAGATCTTTCTAACTAAAAATTGTTCAAGTTCAACTTTTGAATTGAAAACATCAGCATAATTCAATTGATCAACACAAAATCACTGATCATCAACACAAACACACTGATCATCAGCACTGAACAAGTTATCATCACCAGAAAATAACTGATCATCTACACAAAATAATTGATCATCAACACAAAATCACTGATCATCAACGCAAAACAAGTTAGAACAAGTGCCAGAACAAGTGACAGATCATCAAGTCAGAACAAGTACCAGAACTTTATTACAATAATTCATCAAAATGCAACTAACAAAAAAGTCAGAACAAGTGTGGGTTTGGTGCTTGGGATCCAAACTCATTTGCAGCTCCCTTTCTCTCGATTCCAGATTTCGCTCTTTTACTTTTACCCTTGGTAATTGCCTTGTCTGGATTTAGCACAGTTGGTGGTGGTGAGCTTTCAATTGAATGTGCAGCATCCTCCATCGTCGGCAACATAGCATTTACTGTTTTTGAAACATTGTCAAATGCTTCTTCCATAATCTTTCTTGCTTCCATGCTCGCCTCGCACTTTGTGACTAAAGAGTAATACTGCCTTCCCATGTGCATGCGCCATGGCAGTTTGTCCCTCAACAGCATTTCCTGTAAATAAAAAACAAAACAGGTTCAATTTTGACAAACCGTTAACCATCATCAACCAAGTTTCACAGACAATCAACAGGAATGAGCTGATCATCAAACATAAATTGATTGATCATCATCAACCAATTTTCGCAGATAACAAAACAAGAATGGACTAATCATCTACCAATTTTCACATATAATCAACAAAACTGACATATCATCATCAACCAATTTTCACAGATAATCACCAGAAATGGACTGATCATCATCAACCAAATTTCACAGATAATCAACAGAAATGGACTGATCATCATCAACTTACCTCAGAAGCGTTGCCCTCATTTATTTCCAATTTGGCCCATAGTTTCAGCTTTGCTACTTTTGTCCATCTTGTCTTGATGTACTCATCTGGGATCTTTGTTTCATTCATCAAGTGCATTACACGGATAGCATGGCCACAAAGGAATCCTACTTCTTCGAAGTGGTTACAAGAGCAAACCACCTCTGCTTGATGATATGTTGTCTTCGTGTACATTACCGTGTAATCTGTTGCACCCTTGTCGTGCTCCACTCTGTAGAAAACTGAACTTGAGGTTGGGTCAAAATGCTGGAGATGTGCCTTTGTTGCCATGCCCTGATCCCATTGCAGCTTGAAGTCTTTGAATATTTTATGCGTGTATATTGTTGCAGCATGCTTCAGTAGACCGGGCCCATCTTGTTCTTCCTTTTGCTTTGCTTTGATGCAGTAGAACTCTTTGCTGATTTCTTTGCTTCTCCAGGCCCTTAATGTAGCATTGAAGACGGCATAAAACCTAACTAGGTTAGTCGTCTTCGTTGTATTCCAACCAAGTGCTGCATTCGTGCTCTCGCTGCGCTGTGAAGACAGCGTCCTCGCAGAGAAGTAGTCCTTGCTGTATGCTGTAGACCACTTCTCCTTGAGTGAGTAGATTCTCTTGAACCACGGATGGTCTGTCAATCCATACTTCTCTAGCATTTCTGCCCATTCCTCCTCAAACTCCTCTTCATCCGTGCAGAACATCAAGCACTTGTCAAAAGCCTTGCGAAAATCTGAGTCACTTCTCATGTTGCCATAATGGCTCATGGCATTCTGCTTCAGATGCCATATGCAAAGTCTATGCCTTGAGTTTGGGAACACCTGATCATTAAGACAAAATGAATGATCATTAACACAAAACAAGTTACCATCACCAGAAAATAATTGATCATCACCAGAAAATGACTGATCATCAACACGGAAGCACTGATCATCAAAACTAAACAAGTTATCATCACCAGAAAGTAACTGCCCATCTACACAGAAGCACTGATCATCAACACAGAATCACTGATCATCAACACAGAACAAGTAATCATCACAGAATCACTAATCATCATACCTTATCTATAGCTTTTGCCATAGCTGCATCTTGATCTGTGAAGATACTAATTGGATCTTTTTGTTCCATTGATTCTTTGAATGTCGACAATAACCATGTAAACGTCTCTGCCGTTTCGTTAGAGATGAAGGCACAAGCGAACATAATGTTCAGCCTGTGATTGTTCAGTCCGACAAATGGAGCACAAATCAATCCATACTTGTTTGTTCGGTACGTTGTGTCGAACACCAGCACATCTCCATAAATCTTGAAATCTTCAAGCATCATCGAATCCCTCCAATAAACAGCCATCAACTTGCCATCTTTATCCAGCAGCACTCTATAAAAAAACCCTTCTTCAGTTTTCTCCCGTTCTCTGAGCATTTCTACCAACTTTTGAGCATCTCCAATGTCCACTTCCCTATTTCTATACCTGTTTGCAAAATAAATTTAACATCAATAAATATCAATAGATCATCAAGTATTGCTCAGTACATACAGAAATATCAACTACAGTCAACAGATCATCAAGCATTTCTTAGTGTAAGAACAGAACATCAACGAAAAACAATAGATCATCAATGTACCTGTTCACAAAGTTCAAGTGGTCACCCATAAGGTGGCCAACAGCGTCTTCCCGTCCGGCATCATTTAACAAGTATCTATACCCATCTGCTGGTTTCAGTCCCGATTTTTCCATTTGAATGATTTGTGACGCCACATCAGGATCGATTTTTCGCTCATTTAGTTGCAAATACTGCCACTCCGGCCTGTTTAGTTGATGATTGTGCTCTGTCCTGTGCTCATGCACTCTATACAACCCGTCTTGATCCAGCTTTATCCACAATCTTGCTATACACTGTGTTCTTGTCACTGGGCATTCTTTTCTTTTCCTGTTCGACTTTGGAGGAATAGGCGGAGTCTCCCTTTCTGCCTTCTTTCCTTCACATGAGCATGTGAAGATCTTTTCCTTCAGGACTTTATCTTTCACCCGTGTCGTGAAGTTTCGCACATTAAAACCAGTAACATTTGCATGACGAACGTACACTGCTCGCAATTCCTCTATAGTTTTAGCTTTGACACCAGTTAAGCTCTCGTACACGTTGATTTCTTGTATTTCGTCTTTCTCACCTGTTGGTCAACAGAAACGACAGATCATCAATTAAAAGTTACAGATAATCACACCAATTAAAAATAACAGATGCTTATCATCAAGCACTTCACCACTTCAACTTATTTCTAACATAAATCAATTAAAAGAGGAAGATCATCAAGTACTTTACATCCTGGTTATCATCTTATCTGAACCAACACAAAAGATCAGGTTTTCTGATTTTGAACACAAATCATTCCAAAATTACACAACATCAATCCATATACACTGATCATCAATTATTTCTTGATTTCATCAGCAATCCATTCTAAACAGATATTTCATCAATTACTGCACATCTGTTCAGAAGCTAGCAATTATCAACTCATTATACACACAACATCAATCCAGATACGCTGATCATCAACTACCAATTTATTTGAACCGAAAGTGAATTAAAACAGATAATTCATCATTCACTGCACATCATCTTCTTAGTCTAACCATAAAAGCTAAAAAAAACACAAGATCGTCGTTGTTTTACCTTTCACCCTCATCAAATGGGTGTTCTTGACTTGTGATTCGGCCGAAATATCAACTGATGCTTCTGGCTGTTCCATTGAACTCTCAGGATTCTCTTTCGATGCTTCGTTGATGATTTGCAGATCCGGAATTGACTCCGGCGTGAGTTTTGATGAATTTCAGTTGATGAACTCGCTTTGTTCTTCGTGGACGATTAGATCAGTCAAACTCGAATCCGGCGTATCCATATCTTCCATGATGCCTGATGAATTCAATTTGATGATATTGTTGTGAATCTGGTGATGAATTTGGGTGTCAATCGAGCTCTGGTGAATTGGGGGAACTGGGGTTTGATGAATTGGGGATAATTGGGTGTAATTGGGGAAAGTTGTATGATATTTGCACATTAGTCCCTAATATTTCTTGGATCTTTCACAATGGCGCCGAATCCATAATATTAATAATTCTGGCCCAAAACTAGTAGAAAGGGGGTATTTATAGTCCCTTGCCTTATGGTAAGGCTGCCTTACCAGAGAGTTTCTCGATACTATAACCATAAATTTATAATTATCAATATACTATTACCATAAATTTATATTAATTGATCATTCTATTATTTACTTACCAAAATAGGCGAATCTTATGTTAATTGTTATTTTGGCAATGTTAATTACTTATATGGAAATAATACATATACCCATTTAAAAAAATTTCAATATGGCAAGCTCCGCTAATGCCTTTTAAATATGGCGACAAATGTAATTAAAGATAGTATTAGTATATTTGTTTTGAGGTAATAATATATTATTTTTTGTTGTATAATAAAAACTAACCATATGCAACAGGTAGGTACTGATCTTCAGGTTTCGTCGTTTTGTGATCGATCGGTTCATTATTGATTTGCTTTCCAGCAGATTTCAGTTTAGATGTTTTGGATTTCAGGCATGGTCCACAGAGATCTTCTTCACCACAAGCGTTTAGTGGTTATATATTTTGTATGGCTTCGGGGACGGTGATCATCTTATTATTCTTCTCTCTATTCTACTCCATTCCACATGCAGGTGATTATATGAGTGTTTTCTGGGAGGGAAAGTTTGAATTTTAAAGCAAATTTCAGGGCGTCTCTTTCTGGGTCAACTTAAATATGCATGTCAACCTCTGCAATTTGGATTCCAGGTTTTCCAAACAACTGTAGTTGGCATTGGGCGTGATCCCTTCAATGGCACAAATTTTGTTGATTGCTTGGAAAAATTTGTTTCTGTCAGTTTTGGGATGAAACTGCAAAGAACCGGCGTTTGGTGGAAGTTGTTCCAGGTACTTTGAGATTTTTTATGCATGTTCTTTAAAATACAGGAGTAGTTTTTTAGAGGTGTATTTCATGCACGTGATAACTGCTACTCCAATTCGTAATAGTCTTTACGAATGGCCTTCGGTTACTCCAAGATTTGAGCAAGCAGTGCAAGATTATGCAGTATGTCATGTCGCTCACTTATCGGACAGTACCAAGGGCCATTCTTGTTGTGGTACGGTTTCCAAATTTTCCTTGTAAGTGTTGATTTAGCCATCATAGCTAGAAAAACCATGTCCGATTTTTTGATTCTTGAAGACAGGCATCTTCTAAGACTTTTGTTTGTGTTGATAAGCAATTAACATGAAAGGTTTGGCTATAGATAAATTTTTGTTTTAATCTTTCATTGACCTATAAAAAGAAAGTAAAGATAACTTAATCACACATTCACATGATAATTTACTTAGTAGTTTGGCTCAACCATTACATGTTATTCTTTTTAAATTCTTATATAATATACCAAATTATATTATTTATTCATTATAGTTTGGTTTACTTAATGATTTATAAAGTTGAATAGCATCTCTAAAGTATTTATACTGAAAATATATCATGAAATATTTCTTATAGAAAACAATAGTATATAGGCTTTACAGTCAAGATAATATTGCACAACCGTCTATAAAATAGATTGTATAGTAATCGATAAAATTATGTTAGTCCGGTTCGAAATATTTTATGATATTTTTAGTAAGTTTAATTGTATAGAATATGTCTAGCATAATTTATATGTTAGTTCTGTTGGAAATTGAACTCGATTTTTATATACTTAGTATATCTACTACGCCCACTTAATCTTATGGTTTTTGTCATCATAGATGTTATTTTAATTGACTTTCATTCACGTCCTAACTTTTTTTTAAAATTTTGAAATTGAATCTTCGAATATTCCAGATATGTGACAGAAAATTTTTCGAGTGTTTACTGAATAAATATATTGATTTTGTGAAGTCCATTGTTTTCTGCAAGTTTTTTTTGACATCTGACTGCATGATGTTTTGTTGCATCGTTCATTTTTGACATATCAGAATTGATTCGTCCTATCAAAAGTTTATTAATCAACTTTAAGTAGATACTTATTTTAATACTTATTATATTTTCATACTCATACTTATTATTTTTTTTATCATACTACGCATGTATACTTTGAAATATTTGAAATGTCTTAATATAATTAATGATCAATATAATCGAATATTGATATAATATCTTAGAAAAATTACATGCAAAAAAAAAATTAAATATTGTATAAATTTTTATTTTCAATGAGAAGTTTCAAAAATACATTAAAAAAATCGCGCAATGCGCGATCCGGTTAGCATAGTTCTCCCAGAATGATAATAAAAAGCTTTATAATCAAAATTTATTTAAACACCTGCTGAAAAGCACACGCTTCTGATCATCATTGAGGCCATTGTTTTAAAAAGACTAAATTCAAAAAATGGACCTAACATTGGTTGAAATGTTAATTTTAGGACCCAACATTCAAAAGTGTCAATATTTGGTACCCAACATTATGAAAATGTCAATTTTAGTACCCAACATTCAAAATGGTCAATATTTGGTACCCAACATTCTGAAAATGTACAATTTTTAGACTTTCGTTAAATTCACCTGTTAAATCTATTAATTTCAAGGGCGTTTTGGTAATTTTCATAATAAATAAAAGATTAAAATTTATAAATCCACCAAAATCACCCATCTCATCATCCCCAAAAATCTCAATTGACATTTTTGGCTAACTCTCTTTGTAACTCCACCGGTAGCCATTTGCCCGCATTACCTCGTCACTACCGGAGCCTAGTAACAGTACCATTTTTACCAACATCTTTATCCTATCCATCAAGACGAAAATGAAACATTTGCCTTAAATTCAAATCTATAAATTCAGGTCTCGTCTGACTATAAGATGCGCCAATGGTGGTGTACATTTTGGACATTGATATACTCCTGGATATTCAGTAGAGGAAAATTACCAAAATGCCCTTGAAATTAATAGATTTAACAGTGAATTTTATGAAAGTCCAAAAATTGTACATTTTCAGAATGTTGGGTACCAAATATTGATCATTTTGAATGTTGGGTCCTAAAATTGACATTTTCAGAATGTTGGGTACCTAATATTGACACTTTTGAATGTTGGGTCCTAAAATTGACATTTCTACCAATATTAGGGTATTTTTTGGAATTTAATCTTTTATTACTAGGTATTTTTTTTTTTTTTTATATTAAAAAGCAGAAAGTGGCGGCATAAATATAAATATAAAAAAAACACTGCCGCCGGAATTGTGATGACAAAACATTAAACGACACTCCATTCTGCGTTTTATGGGGAAACGCCGCCTCCGGTAACGGATCTTCTACAATTAATGTACTAAGAATTCCATATTATGAATGGTATCAACGCGAACGTATCAACGTACTTACCATTTTTAAATCAAACCCATATTATGGTAGGAGACCTAAACATAGAATTAGTATATTTCTAGGATTTAGTTTGTGCTGACAATCAACTCATATATTCTCCGAATCGTGTTGATGGAGGCCTGGGCAGAGCAGAACCATATTTTGGTGGTCCACCGAGCCTTCAACTCTCAGTCTCTCGATCTCCTCGGCGGTAAGGGCTTTCTTCTGGAAATCGGTGGCGGTGATCGGAATTAGCTACCCAAGAAAAGGGGGAGGCGGTGGAGGCGGTGACGCATGCTTGAATGCGGCGGATAAGAGCATGTACCCGGTGGCAGATCCGTGGAAGAGGAGCTCCATTTTTTTCTCTTCAGAATCCAGTGTCAGTGTGTGAGGTAAGGTTTACTTTTGTTCATAAGAGCTAGGCCTAGGGATCATCGGCTTCAAACCCTTGCACCTCCACCGAAATTCGAATGGAAGCAGTTCACCAGCGCCATCCTACATCATTCCGAGCAGCATTCTTCAGGTTCAAACCATCTTTACATGCTATGTTTAGGATAAAGGTTTAATTTTTTTGAAGGATATAGGTTCACCGGATAATGAAAATCAGAGGTATTGAAACGAGCGACCCGTAATGGAGCAGATGAACCTTAGGTTAATTAAGCAATTCCCTTCAGCAATTTTCAAATTTAAAAATCATTTGAGTATCCAAGTGATGTGTAGTTGATGCAATTCTCTGTGATTTTTTGAAAATTTTGTCCTCATTGGATTTGTTTGTGAAATTGACATTTGCCTGTTGACCTTTGTTGTGAATTAGACTGTGTTTGTAAGTCTGTTGTGATTCTGTAAGCTACATGATGCGTAGATGATAAATTGACTGAATCAATATGTAAACTATAATTTATTGTGGTTCTGTCTCACTGCCCCTCTGTCCTGGATTTAAAGGGGATTTTAGCGCCTCCAAATTGACAAAGTGGACCGGGCAATTCACTGTCGTTAACGTGTCTTAAAACCATGGTATTAAAATAAACCACAGTGGTACTCGGTGTGAAACAGAAGGTGTGTGTGTGTGTGTGTTTCCATTAGCCGTTGATTTGAGAATGGTTGAATATGATTTTTATTTTCTTGCTTCAAATTGGAAACGTCTGTTTTATCTTTCCTCTTGCTCCAGTTGGATATTGTACAATTATTTCATTTCTTAAAATTTGTTTTTTCTGTGTTTGGCTTGCTCATAATTGCTGAACTGAAGTTATCTAACGATTCAGGTGCATTATGCCTCTTTGATGTTCAAAATCTTTGCATAACGGGTAAAAGGTAAGCTAATTCTGTAGCATTATCAATTGTTATTGTTTTTGTATATTTAGTTTTATGTTTCTCAAGTTAGGATCTTTGTGAGTGTTTATCAGGTTGTGGTATTGGATTTCAGCATTATCGTTTGTCTAATATTCATAGAATAATCAAGGAGCGAATTTGAGCTGCTAGAATGGAAACAGATGATGATGGAAAACAAGACCACTAATAGGTCAAATTGCTTTCAAGTTGGCTTCTATTTAGATTCTGATGAGTTTTAGGTTCGTCTAAAATTTGTATTATAAAAAATATGAATCCCCATGATCACTGTAACTGAACCTTTTATTTGGCTGGTTAGAAAGTTCCAATTTTTTTTTTTCATTTTGTAGATGAAGCTATACAGACGTGATTATGGAACCTCCATGGTGAAAGCTCCTAAAAATCAACATTGTTGCGAGCGATTCTAAATGCTTCTCCAGGTGTGCAAGCTTATTTCATTTACCATAGTATTATCAATCTCAGTTAACGTTTTTGTTTTACCAAGTGAAGGTGTGGTTGTTTACATGTTATGAACTGGAACTTAGGAGCCTACGTATATATTTTAGGATGGAAACGGATAGCTCCATTGAGAAATAAGGTTTGATTTAAACTTTTTTGTCCACTTATTTGGTTATTATAATCTATATTACCGCTCTTCTCTTCTGTTTATAATTATGATAAAGTGTTGATCTTGATGTAAATTTTGGATTTTTATTGATGGTTTCAGATATTGGGACTCTTTTATTCTGAATTGGGATTCATTTAGTGTCGGAAGGTGAAGGGGTTATTGATCTGTGTTTTGTGTGATTTCGGCTCAACGATTTGTTTTTTGGGCGAAACCAGAATTTAGATCAAAAGGGCTTTTAGCTTGATTTTTTTGTCTTCAGAAGAGGACATTTTGATACGGTTGATTGGTTTTGGTTCAGTGACATGTTATAATAAGTGATGTGTTTTAGTGCCTGATGATTTAAGCACTTCATATGATAACAGGTGAGGATACAGTTGGGCATATATGCTGAAGAATGCAGGAGCTGGTGCAATCTATTAGGTCTGTATACATTATCGCAATTTGATTTTTTCTATGATCCCTGAATGTATGCAATTGGTTGATGTTGATTTAGGTATAATGAAGGAGTTGGTGCATTCTATAATTATAAAAATTTGGTTCACTTGGTTGCAGTTTGAAATATCCTGACATGCTGTTCTCAATAGATAGTAGATTTATAGGTGAATTGTTGTTCTCAATGGATGGTAGATTTATAGGTTAAGTCGTCTCAGTAGACTAATTTCTTGATTGATAATTTTCTCTATTTAGGAATGCCATAAGTTGAGGATAGTAGCTAGATAGCCGCTTTCTATCTATCTAGGATTTTTTCATAGGTAAATTCTTAATTTTTGCCTTTTTTTGTTTGTTAATTATTGGTCGCAGTAATGACAACCTTTATGATTTTGAATTTTGTTCAACTAATTAGTGTAACTTCTGATTATGATATGGATGAGGCTGATAGTTTATTAACTGAAATTATTGTGGAACTTCTGCTTTCTTCATTCCATTGGTGTGTTGATTCCTGTGAAAGAAACTTTCTTCTTTAGTTGGAATTTAGGTTGAGACATGATGTATCACTTTCTTCCTGGTAAAGTCTGAAGCCAAAATGAACAGGCCAGGGACCCTGGTAGTCTTGGTTCTAACTCCGGGAAACTCAGATTTATTAAATTTCTTGCTAGGCATAACTGGAGTTTTTTCCCCCGATTGTTGGTCATCAGTGTGTACAATTAAGAAATATGATAGTGTTGCTGCTTACTGGTCTGATGTTCATGGTCGAATTAATCATAGTAACCTAAGCTGTCAGTCAACTCCGTTTCTTATTACGCTTCCTTGGAAGATATGATCCTTTACATGTATATATGCTCTAAAACATAATCCACCTATGTTTTGGGTGCCATCTTTTGCTTGAAAACCATGTCATGGATTTTGCAGCAAGCAATGAGAAAATGGAACAAAGAACATATATACTTCAATGAAGACAAACAAAGCTTGAAACTTTGGGACAATATCCAGCGAGAAACCAGTGTTTTCAGCGAACCATTCGACGCGTCCTTCATTGCCTGTATAAACAAATATAGGGGCTGGGCCATTCTTATGCCAGAACTGGCTGTTTATCAGGTACTTATGGTAAAATATGTGTAGCTTTCAGGTTTGAATGTGAAATGGTCTAAATTCTGAGGGAAATACTTGGTTTTGTATGGTATTTTTGGCCTCAATACTGCACTATTCCTCTGCTTCTTTGATGATGATAATTTCTATGATCCTGGTGCATGGAATAACATTGATTCTGCTGCAACAAGCAGCAAAAGCAGACACAAAAAGAATGAAGATGAAGTCATATGTTTTCTTTTGAGTTTCATCAAATTTACTGATGATACCATTTACTGATTATAACCTATAATGTATCTTGATATTGTGAAACCTATTAGCTCAAATGGAAGAGCGTTGTGTAAATACACATGTGTGGGGGTTCGAATCCCTCATAGGTTATATTGTACTTGAGATATATATATACGTGAACTTATTTATCCTGGGCCATGTTGTAGATAGGTAGTATCTAGCTGTAAGATGTATTGTATTGTGTTCTTAGGTCTAGAGGCTGCAGCTTCATGTATAGTTACAATTTTATATAAATTTGCTAATGTGTTTGTACGTGGTATATGGTGACTAGACTACATGAGCTAATTCCTTTATTTTGGTTTTGTGCTTTTTTTTGAAATTGATTACAAGTCCATTGCCGAAAATGATGATTTATTATTTGAGCTCAAGAAGTTTGGTCTAATTGAGGTATTTTCATCTACATCTGTGTTGTTTGTGTACAACAAGGTTAGTACGCTACACTACAGTCAAGACTTGGCAATTCCTTCTTAAGATAACACTGCATCTTTCATGTCATTTAGTTTTACCTTATACGAACCAAAATAAAATTTTTAAAATGTATGACATAGTGACTAAAATGAGTGTCTGTTTGTCTGAATTCATTTATTGTTGAACTAAGTTTAACTGATCTGAATTGAATTGAAGTGTTCTACTGATAAGCTCAGTATTGATGTTTTCTTGTAAGGTAGGAGAACATGTCCTAAATGTAAATTTTAATTACCATCATCTATGCATAATCAGCTCATTTTTTTTTCTTTATATTTCAATCAGTTTAATGAGTTAATAAATTTTCACAATATATAAAATATTCTTAAATATATCATAAAAAATATAAGAATAATGTCTTAAAACCATGTTTCTAATTTTATTTTGGAAATATTTCTTTTCCATGTATATCCTAATTGTTAAAAATTGGGGTATGACGTAACAATTGGTTTTTATTACCAGTCATTTTTATTTCAATTCATCGTCATTTCTATTTTCAAATACAAAACACTTCAAGTGACCGCTCATCAAATATACATCTAAAACTATACATCAAATAAGTATAGTATCCTATTTGTACTATCGATCAACTGATTACATGTATCATTCCAAAAATGGATATTGTTCAAATTTGTATATTGATCTAAACATTTTAAAACATACCTCAAATAACCGCGCAGCGCGCGGTCAGGTTAGCCTAGTCTTTTAAAAACATGAGTCTATTGTTTTTTGAAGATGAACATTACTTTATTAAATATTAGAACAACTATTACATTTTAGGCCATTGGCCATAGCATGTTCTTTGCACAGAACCTTCCTATCAACTTTCTTACAAACAACAGAAATAAAAGATGACATGATACTCCTAGTATCTAAAATTAAAGCTTGAACTTCCCATGGCACTTCCATTTCCTTGTCTTCCAGCAATTGCTGCAGTATTGTAGAATCTGTGTGCAACTCCAGCTTTGCAATATTCATTGCAGCTGCTGCTAATAACCCTTGAAAACATGATGTTGCTTCAGCTTGCAAAGGACTATGTGCTTGGAAATGACAGTTCTGTAGCCACTCAGTCTGCTCAGAGTCCCTCATTTTTATGCTCCAAGCTGCTGATCCATGTTTATATCTGTCCCAAAAGGCCCCATCAAATCTTAGCCTAGCCTGCATACCAATATTTACTTGTTCCTCATGCTGATCTTGATTACCTTCTTCTACAGCCTGTCTGTGTATTGTTTTGTTAATAATCTGACCTAACTCCTTTTTCTCTCCTTGAGTACTGAACAACTTGTAGTCTACCATACTTTGCTCCAGCACCCTCTCTATGTCCAAATTCATGTTTCTGAACACTCCCTCATTCCTAGATTTCCATATGTTCCACAGGTAACAGCATATAATCATTCTGATTTGTTCATCTGGTGCCTCTTTCATCCATCTCCAGAACCAGTTAGAAAAAGTTTTTTCCTCCCCTGGCTCAAATATCAATCCTAATATTGATGCTCTCCAAATTCTTTTAGATTCCTCACAATATAGAAACAAATGCTCAGTATCCTCCCTTAACCCTGCATTACATCTGCAGCATGTATGATACAACAACATTTTCCTCTTGTAAAAATTCTCTGCTATTGGCAAACCATTTGTTAAAGCCCTCCATAAACAGATCAACACCTTCATTGGCAACTGCAGCTGCCAAAATGATTTCCAGTCTGGTTTAATATGATTCGATGAGGTAGCCTCACATTCCATTGATTTATCCTGACATCTGTACCCACACTTGACTGTGTAAGCTCCCAATTTATTATAAGGCCAAATGATCTTATCTCTAGCCACTCCCACCTTAGGAACATGGATCCTTAAAACCTTATCCACCTCTGAATCCTGAAATATTTGTTTCAATTTGTTCACATTTCATTGCTTATGCTCATCCAACAGGTCATCTACTCTCATTTCACCTTGTCTTATATCCACTCCAGGCCTTAACTTTAAATTCTCCTTCTCCATACTCCAGTTATCCAACAAATCTACCTGTGAACCATCTCCAATGATCCACTTCCATCTTTTCTTAACAAATCCCTAGCCCATAATAAACTTTTCCATCCCCATGAATCCGAATTCCTCATTTTTACTTCTGCAAATGAGACATCCTTACAATATTTCTGTTTTAAAATCTTAACCATCAAGGAATCCTTATTTTGAATTATATTCCAAGCATGCTTTGCTACTAGAGCCAAGTTTAATTGTTCTGCTGACCTTAAGCCCAACCCTCCTTCATTCTTGGCCATACACATCTTTTTCCATGATACCTAATGCACCCCTCTACCTTCTGCATCCCCCTTCCATATAAATCTAGCAATGATCTTATCTATCCCTTCTAACACACTCTTTGGGAGTCTGAATATTCCCATTGGATAAATAGGTAGAGAAGCAAGAACATGTTTAGCCAATGTTACTCTCCCAGCTAAACTTAAAAACCTAGTTTTCCAGGAATCAAACTTAGCTCTCATTTTAATCAAAATATCCTTATATATTTGACACTTATTCCTTGTGAAATTAATATTCATTCCTAGATACTTACTTCCTATCCCCTCACCATGAATATTCAAAGTAAACTTCATATATTGCACCATAAGAGGATCTGTGTTTGCACTTACCATAATCCCTGACTTTTCAAAGTTAATCCTTTGCCCAGAATACCTAGAAAAGAGATCCATAGCCCTAGCCAACCTGTTAACAGCATCTGTTTTGCACTCCAAAAATATCAAACAATCATCTGCATACATCAGATGAGTAATCCTTGAAAAACCTCTACCAGGGCTATATCCACAGCCTGTTTCTGATATTAAAGTTGACTGTATCATAGCAGATAAGTACTGCTGACTGATTAAGAATAGCAGAGGTGACAAAGGACAACCCTGCCTTAAACCTCTTCTGGGCCAAAAGAAATCATAATTTTGTCCATTCACCCTCAAAGTCATGGATACTGTTGTGACACACTTATGTATTAACTGAATCCATGTAGCTGGAAAGCCTATATGTGACAGTGCACTGAACAGAAAAGGTCATGAAACTCTATCATAAGCCTTGCTCATGTCCAATTTGACTGCAGCAACTCCAGTTTTACCTTTCTTTTTCCTCAAAAGTGAAGCATTTCATGCGCCAATAGTACATTTTCCCCTATATTCCTGTCTTTTATGAATCCAGACTGTGCCTTATCAATCAGTCCATTCATTACCAGAGCCAACCTTCTTGCCAAAACCTTAGCAATAATTTTGTATTTCACATTACACAATGAGATTGGTCTAAAATCTTCAGGTCTATTAGCTTGCTTCTTCTTAGGAATTAAAATTATCACAGTCTGATTCCAGTCCCTTGGCAACTCCTCTCCATTTAATATCTTTAAAATTGCATTTGAAACCTGATCACCAACTATATCCCAATGTGTTTTGTAAAATCCAGCTGGTTATCCATCCAATACAGGAGCTTTCCATGACTTCATGTTTTTCAGTGCCTCTTCCACTTCTGCCCTCCTAAATGGCTCCATTAGATTGTTCCTCTGTTGATCATCCGGTCTCAAATTATTCTCCTCCATGAATTGGACCAATGTAAGTTCTGGGGCTGGCTGAGCTGGATAAGAAACAGGACTAACATAAAGATTACAGAAATGTGCCTGCATGATCTTTCTGATATCCTCTTCCTCCCTTTGGCACATCCCATTCACATCTTTCAGCTCCACTATTTGATTTATTGCTTGCCTTTTTGATGCCCATCTATGTAAGAAAGCAGTATTTCTGTCCCCATTTTTACTCCATTCTACTATGGATCTCTGGTGCCAATAATCAGCTTGCATCTCCATCAAATGTTCTATTGCAATCTTACACTCTCTTTCCTGACTTAGCACCTCATTTGTCTTGACTGACCTTTGCAGCTCTTCCAATCTATTAATATTATCCTTTATTTGTTTTTCTAAATTTCCATAACTCTTCTTGCTCCAATTTGCCAAGTGCAACAAAGTGTATCTTAGATTAGAAGACAATTGATCTACTTGCACCCTTCCTTTCTCCACCACTTGTTGAGTCCATACTTTAGTAATAATCTGATTAGGTACCTCACTATGTTTCCAAAATGACTCATACTTGTTCCACTTAGTTCTCCTCACACTTCTAGGCATTAAATCTAACAACACTGGACAATGATCAGAAGCAACTATGGGTAAATTCCTAGTTATACAACTTGGGAAATATTCTTTCCACTTCTTATTGACAAAAGCTCTGTCAAGTCTTTCTGCTATATACTCTCCCAACTGTCTATTATTGGACCAAGTATACCACAATCCCTCACTCCTTACTTCATCCATTTCTAAATCACATAACAAACTTTGAAGTTTAGAACTAGATTTTGTAATTTTAAAGGGGACTCCACCTATTTTATCTTCAGCAGATAAAATTTGGTTAAAATCACCTATCATCACCAAAGGGTAGTCTGAACTAGGCATTATGCCTCTAATATTATCCCACACTTGTTCCCTAGCATCTATTGCAGGTGATCCATACACAAACAACTGAAACCAGCAACTAGATTGACTACCTACACATCTAGCTAGCACAAAATTACTACTATAACCCAATATATCTACCTGCACTAGGGAAGACCAAAATACTGAGATACCCCCTGCCAAACCAGAAGCCTCCAGATGCCAACCTCTCCGGAATCTTGTTGATTGCTGCCATTTCTCCATATCTGCCTTTGTAGACTTGGTTTCAAATAAACACAATATCTGAGGGTTAGTTTCCTTTAGCACCTGATTCAGCCTTTGTCTTGTAGGGGTGTTTTTAATACCCCTACATTCCACACTAAGGACCTCATGGCCCTTGGTGCAGTTGTTTTGGGACAACTGCACTGAATCCCTTAGAGATATCTTCTTCCCTTACTGCTTCTCCCCCTTCCATCTCCACCTTCTGACCTTGACTGCTATTTCCATCTCCATTCAGCCTTATCTTCTTGACCTGAAGCCCTTGTCTCTCCCACTCCATAACCAGCAGTGTATTGATGGACTCAGAACCTTCATCCTCATCTTGTCTTTTCCTCTTCAGGTCTCTCCTTTCAGTGCTCTCAACCACTTGTCTGTTACTGAGTGCTCTGTCCCTCACCTCTGAGTTCACCATCTCAGGTTCTTGCCTCTCAGTAGCTTTACTTGTTGACTTCTCCTGCCCCCATTCAGTCTCTTTAGCCTTTTTACCACTGCTGACAACATTCAATTCATCCCATTCCTCCAGGCTATCATCTCCAACTGATCCAAATATTTTACTTAACACATCATTCCTCTTTTTTGCCTTCCTCCTATAATACACCTTGTAGATTGCTGAGTTCCTTACTTTTAACCATTTTACACCTTCCCCTTCCTTCTGCCCCTTCTGCATTCTTCCACCTGGGATCTTTTCCCTCCTTTTATACACTATATCCTTTCTCCCATCTATCTTGTCACTTTCCACCACTGCCTTTATCTTCTGCAATTCCAAAACAGCTTCCTTGAGAGTTCCCTGAAGATCAAACTTGGCCACTTGCTCATCTTGCTCCTGTATCATATCCACTGTAGTGGTGAAAATTTGCTGCTCCTCTTGACCTATCACTGTGATGACTCCTTCTAGAATCACTCCATCTTTGTCAACTCTACTCAAGTCATTCTGCTGGATTGCTTCCATCTCTTGGTCCACTGTCCCAGCTTGTATACTCTGTATGGCATTCCATCTCCCACCACACCTCCACCAGGAACTTCATGAAAACCATTTCCATAAACCCCATCTGGTAATTCAGGTTGTACCTGTGGTGGAACCTCAGAAATCAACTGATTTTGAGACTGCCAACCTGGTTGTTCTTGTCCCATCCCAGCCCCAGGTTGATTATCTTGATCATTCCCTCCATCTCCCTCCAACATACTTTCATCTTGGTGTCCTTCCATTCCCACATGATTATCAGTATCCACAACATAAAAAAACCCATCTTTTATTCTATCCTCATGGACTGATGTATAATAAGGTGCTTGTACATCCATGAAACCAGTTGGAAAAGTTGTGTTCCTCTTATGAGTCCTATGACCATGAGCCCTGATTGCATCAGGGTACAACTTCTTACTGGGATCAAACACAATCTGTGTCCCATGCCTGTCATTATGTTGCTGGAACTTCACTTGCAGAAACTGTGATAGCTCAACATTGTCCTGAATAGGGCATATAGTAAAAGAATGGCCAATTCTGCCACACCTTCTACAAAAATTATGAACTCTCTCATACCTACAAGACAGCCAATATCTCATACCATCTGGCATATCAACATAAAACCCTGGGATGAGAGGGTTATCTGGATGAACCAAGATTCTTGCCCTAATGTATCTGATATCCTTAACTGGTATGTAGATTAAATCTAGGTCCACCAACTCACCCACATAATTGACTAATTTCTTAGCAATTTGGGGAAAAAAACATTTAGCAGACAGCCCATAAATTCTTACTGCAACCATCAACTTTGACACCCTAATACGACTTAAAGGAATCATAGGCTCCCACCTTCTAATGGCAAACAGACCACCACTAATAGCATACGGAGAATTGTGAATAGCAGCTAACATAGCTTCCCTAGAAGGCAGTTTAATCACGAAAAACTTACCCTCCCAGTGTTGTATCCTTATATCCGTTCCCCGGTGAGTCTCCAGATAGTTCTGAATCCTTTGACGCCTGAAAACTCTGTAGTCGTGCCATTAGACAATCACGCAATTCTCCTCATGCTGCACAGACTCCTGCAAATCTTCCATGGTTAACTGCATGACACCCCCAACCCGCTGATGTTGAAATGTACTTTGGACCACTTCCAAATCAAACCCTGAATCACGTCTTTCTTCTGAAAACTCTGAGCCTTGAGCAGTATGAGCAGAAACAGAGCTCATATCTGATATCTGACCCTCCATCTTACTGTAAATATCTTTCTGTTGGTAGCCAAAATATGAGTTTTGTTGTGCTTTATTCCTATCCTTCCACCTTTTTATAGTGGCTGTATTGACCTTCTCTCCTCCTTGTGATCTCCCCATCCCAATATTATAATCCCAGAAAACCATCTGAATTGCCTAACTTACTCACTACGATTCACAGAAACAGTATTCCCCACCGTCCAGTACTGTAATCCCCCCAGGTTCCCTTATCAGAAATTTCGATACTTGCCTAACTTTGAAAAGCCACAATCTTTCCACCTTGGTTCTCCTGTATAATGATTACCACACCACCACACAAGAAGCTTGAATTAATTTAAAGACTAACCCGACTTGTGACCGTCGATGCAATCCGATCGAACGATTTGTCCTGACACCCTCTATACCGTCGGTGCCCTTTTCCTGTTTTTCACATGTGAATCAATTCAGGCCAACCCCGCGATCTTCTTTTTGCCCAAATTCTGAACTTCTAGGTAACTACAAGCCAAACTTGGAAGATGCTCTCTTTTTCCTGTGTTTTCTAGAGAGAGAGAGACTCTAAGAATGAGTCTATTGTTCCTTGTCTCTCAACACAAACACGATCAAATTCCATTCAATACTGGAAAATAAACCGAAGAGAACCAGAATCGGAGTGGAGTTATAGATGGGGAGTGTGGAAAGCTGTTTGGAAAAATATGGATATTACCGAAATAGTATAGGAAAAATTCTCATAAAGGGCATAATAAGAGTTGAAATTTCTGCTTAGGGCGTAAAACTTTTGATATTCCTACTTAGGGCATTGAATTAGTTTTAAGATAATTTTACCCTTTATTTTATTATTTTCAATTTACTTAATTTCTTTTATATCCTAAATTCTTGAATTACCTTTTTTGTAGAACCACGGCCTCTTCTTAACATATTCTTGAACAATGAACTAACTGCGTGTTTTCTAAGTCTTAAATCTTGTACTTTTGGATTTGTATAGTATAATGAATATACACTCTGTCATTGTTTGGACTCAGGAGTCAGGTCATTTGACTCGTAGCAGTGATGCATGTAGCTATGGTGTTGTTCTTCTTGAGCTCTTAACAGCCAGAACATCATTCGATTCAAAGAGGCCATCAAGGGAACAGTGTCTGAGCAACTGGGTAATTTCCTTGCTACAGAAGAGTGAATATGCTAGCATTATTGATCCAAGACTTGAAGGAGATTATCCCATCAAGGGTACTGTTCAAGAGTTTGCCATGTTGGCCACTCGCTGTTTGAATCTTGACCCAAAAGCACGACCAGGGATGAAGGACATTGTATCACTCACCGACCCTTCATGGGAGAAGTCCTCGACTCACCGACCCTTACTGTCTGTAACAATGTTGTTGATGTACAAAGATCCATACACACCTCTCTCTCCACCTTCAAGGGTCACTCACCGACCCTTGCTGTCTGATTTACAACGATGTAGACGAGATGTGCATCCAGCGTGACTCGTCAATCCTCGACTCAGACTTCAAGGGTGACCAGGTCGCATCGGAGAGCAGCTGGTGGAACAACACAGGGTTGACCCCGAGGCTGACTTCCGGGCAGGCCTCGCCATTCATAACAATGGACTATAGCTCAGGGCCGCTCCATGATTTGGACAGCCGGTTGGGGTCGATGTCTAGTTTGGTCGGGGTCGCGCTGCCAATCAAGCATGGCAACCGGTCAGGCCCGTTGCCGACAATGAGGAGTAAGAAGGCGTTTTACGGGTTGAGGGGGAGCATGGTTCTACAGAGAAGGTAATTCAAGAATTTAGGATATAAAAGAAATTAAGTAAACTGAAAATAATAAAATAAAGGGTAAAACTGTCTTAAAACTAATTCAATGCCCTAAGTAGAAATATCAAAAATTTTACGGTCTAAATAGGAATTTCAACTTTTATTACGCCATTTATGGGAATTTTCCCAATAGCATAATATTGTATCCCCCGAGTAACTGAGGTGGACCTGTTTTACCGGCTTATTTGTTTATATAAAAGGCCCTTCCCAAAACCCTTTGTTAAACCCTCCTCTCATCAGTCGCCTCCTTTTCTTCTGCTTTGCTCTCTAAGAAAGAAGAACTCGACGAAGACGAAAAATGCCGCTCGGAGAGAGGAGTGGAGATGAGAGAAGCGAATCCAGGTACTGCGGAGTTGAGACCCAATTCTGCGATGACATGCCCAAGCTTCTCTCCGTTAACATCAATGGCGGCTTCGACTTCGTGCTCGCTCCTCTGGTTAGTCTCTACCTTCTCATCCTCTTAACCACGAGCGTAATTGGTAATTGACACTGCGTTTTGTCGGTGATTAATTAGCCTCTCACATTGATGCGCCGTTGCGGTTGTGTTTCCTATGTGTGTGGTCAGTATATCACCAAGAGAAAATCCCTGTGTTTAATCACCTTGTCATTGAGAACGTTGCATTGAATTTCTCATAGGCATCAAACACTACATTTTAATCCAGATAGCTAAACATACTAACCATGAAATAGAGAGGGCAGTTACTTTTTGCTGGTTTCAGCTATTAGGATAGAGAATTAGATAGACTTTATGATGATTTTGGGTGTTTAATTAGCCACTCACACCAAAGCCAACCGCCCCCTTAGGGTTGTGGCATTACCATGTGTGAATGGTCAGTATTACACCTACAGTATATCTCGTGCCAAATTGCCTTACGTTGAGAATATTGCTATTATATTCAGTCTTTCTCAAGCTTTTTGGTTCGACATGTTATTTCAATTCACTTCAATTCGAGTAGGTATTGATGTAAAGTTGTCTCAAGTTCGTACTATAGAGAAGTTTGAGGTCCTGAATAAATTTGACCACATTGGAAAAGTAATCACCTTTATGATGAATAACTTGAATTTTACAAAGTTAATTTGGTCATGAATGTTTTTGGGTGTTTAATTAGCCACTCACACCAACGCCAACCGTCCTTAGGGCTGCAGCGCTATTATGTGTGAATGGTCAGTATTACACCAACAGTGTATCTTGTGCCAAAATGCCTGAATTGAGAATATTGCAAATAATTTCAGATTTTCTCAGAGCTTTTTGGTTCGACATTGTAATTCATGTTGATATTCATACAAAGTTGTGTCTGAAGTATTATTTTTAGCTCAGCTTTGTATAAATTCATGTAGACACTCACAGCATTTTAAAAATTCCCTATTAGGAAATCAATATCATGGTGAACAACTTGTTTTTTCATCCTTATTCCCCAGAACCTATTATGTGTTTCCTGACTCTAGTTTTATGGAATTTATGATCACTTTTTATGTGTATGCTTCTGAGCTGGAATGTTCTTTTTAATTTTTGGCACCAGTTTCTGCAAGTTCTCATTTGAAATTATTATGATGTAGATGGACCCGACTTACAGGCCTAGCTTAGCCCAAAATGGTGCCAATGGAGGTGTTTTGCCATTCGCTAGTTCAGACTTGGAAATGAGCCCCTCGCATTGGAGCGGCCATGTTGTTGGTATGGGTTTTTCTGGTTACTGGAAACTAAGTTTTATAACTGTCTCTTGTGTAGTTTCTAAGGACTTGGCTTATCTTATACTGATAGGCCAGAAATATTGAAAAAGGAATAATACTTCCTCCATTCTTTTACTCTGTGCACTGAATTTTGGAGGGGAAGAAAAGAGGAAGGTGGCAACACTTGCCTAGGTGCTAAGGGTAATTTTGTAAGGAAAAACATGTTTTTTAAATTGGGATGTAGTAATTATTATGAAGCCTCCATTAAAGTAAATTGTAGCAATATTATAAGTACATTAGAAGTATAGCAAATGAATAACAATTGAATCTCGAGTTTTTTTTAAAATAAATTTTACATTCTGACTACTTCATATATCCTATTTATTAGAACTTGTACTAGACAGCTCAAGTGCTTTGCCATTCTACTCTGCAGTAATAATATTGCTTCGGTAACTTGGATATTCACTTAAAAGAATCAACTGATTAATGTGTTGTTAGAATTGAGAATCTCATATTACACACTATAGTTTCTCAATATTTGGAATTTTCTTTATGGGGACTGACAGTATAAACCATATAAGAGTATTATACTGCAAACTGAAAAAAGAACGATTTGGACTAGTTAAACTCTTGTTAGTACATGTAAACAGTTTAACATGTCTATTTGGCAGGTAGGATTAGCTCTTGGATTGACTTGGATTCTGAAGATGAAATTCTTTGCAATGATTCAGAAGTAGCTTTAAAGCAAGAAATTTCTTGGGCTTCTCATCTCTCTCTTCAGGTGCATGACCTACTCATATTGATGATGAAAATGAATACTTTTAAGACTTTGTTTTTTAATTTTATTTTGGCAAAGTAGTTTTACAAAACTGTAGTATCATATTGTAACCATTTACCGTAAGCCAGTGGGTTTCACTCTTGTTTTCTCAATTTCATTACCTATCACTTCTTTGAAAAAATATTACACAAATTACTAGCTGCAACAATTTCATGTAAGTCTGCATTTGGTCAGTCACTTGGTGGTCTAAGTCTGCATTTTTTCAATCATAATGTGATCTGGGAACACTTATTTTGAGAACTACACAGGACAAGAGCATTAGAGATGTTGATCTATGCCTTCTAATGAGATTGGTTGACTAATAATATATCATCTCTGCAGGCTTGTCTTCTTCCTTCACCCAAGGGATCATCTTGTGCAAATTATGCTAGATGCGTCAATCAAATTCTGCAGAATCTAACCAGCATGCAGGTTCAATTCTTCTCTGGTTTTAGAGTTGGTATATGGTTATAAAAAATGTATTGTCTTATATTATACTTATGTCAGTCAATTCATTTGTTGGACTGATGGCCTCTTTAAACCTTCTTTATTTTTTTCTAAAGTTATGGCTTAGGATTCCTCTGGAGAAATCTGATGATTCTGAAATCAAGAATTCGGTGAGTAACATGAGAAACTGTTTTATAGTTCCATAATTTTATCACCTTTGCTTTCTGTTGGCCTTGCATTCCTTGGGGATGGGGGTAAAGGGAGAAATTTTTGGATTTGACTATTCTCTTCAGCTCTTAGATGTGCATTAGCATTTATGGTTTATCAATCTCCCATGTTGTAACTGTTATAGTGTGGCGCGCCACATCCTTTGCAGGTTGATTCATGGGAGCTGTGGAATTCTTTTTGCCTGCTCTGTGAACAGCACAGCCGCTTATCAGTTGCTCTTGATGTTTTGTAAGTATTACCTCTGTTAAACCCTTCCAACACTTCTATACATCTAAGTTTAAAGAAACTGATCTATTGGTCTGTATAGGTCGTCGTTACCTTCAGCAATCTCGCTTGCTCGGTGGTTTGGAGAGCCAGTTAGAGCAGCAATCATCAGCACCAATGTACTCATATGCTCTATTAATTTCATGTTCCATATTTGTTTGCTATTTTATCTTGGCTCTAACTTTCTAACAATAATTATTCATCGCAAGTCTTTTCTGACGAATGCACAAGGCTATCCATGTCTATCAAAGCGTCACCAAAAATTGATGGAAACATTCTTCAACAATTCCATTCAGGTGACATTCATCCCTTGCTCTGATTGCATGATTATACCTTCGAAATATGAATCTCTATTTGGTATCAGTCACTGAAACCTCTTAAAAATATATTTAGCGCATGGCTGTGTTTTTTGTGCATAAATTTTTGAATTATGCACTCTTTTAAAATTTTACATAAGCGACACTGATAAGTTTTGATTTGTTAGTTGATATAAGTGGGTAATGTTGTCTTATTGCCTTGACCAAAATGCCGTTTTTAAATCTTAATTATATACAATTATCAAAACTCAATTGTCTTATCTATCAACCATGTTTACCCCTAAATTCTTGGTGATTATTCATGAACTCATCTTCCTCTTAGTCCAGTACTCCAGTTATTGTTGCTAAGTCGCCAGAAATGCCTGTCCAATTTATGTTTTAAACTTCCTATATTAAGAAATCATTTAACTTGATATAATATATAATATATAATATAAAGACTACGAGTTCAAACAAGTTAGTGTGCTTGCCTGTGTATCGATTAGATTGAAATTTGAACTTGAATACACAGAGCAAATTTGATAATTGTAGGGCAGAGAGAATTTACTCAGTGCAATGTATTGGTCTGTGTGGATAATTTGATTTTAATTTTTTGTTGTATGGAAACTTTTTGCAGGTTGTGATTTCTGGTGATCTACCACAAGGTCTTCAATTATTGAGTCTGGATTCTATGGCCAGTGATTCTAAAGTATTGACGGTATGTCTGTCTTATGAATTTTTTCCTTTTTGGTCATGAAGTATTTTTACTAATTAGTAATTGATCAGCTGATCCACATTGCTTTTGATGTGTTGCTTTCTCCATAGTCAGGTGTTAAGCAACATCCTCTGCGGTCATATTTGGATTATGTTGCTTATCTGTATCAAAAAATGGATCCTCTTCCTGAGCAAGAACGGTTTGAGGTAGCATCTTGTACCCCTGAGCATTGTACAAGCGTTCAGCATATAACTATCATAGGTCATTTAACTCTACTTTTTGTGCCAGATTAACTACAGGGATTACTTACAATCACCTCTGCAAGTAAGTAGCTCTTTACCTGATTTAATGCTGAGTTTGCTTTCTGAGTTGTGGACATTCTTAACAAGCAAAAGCATTTTTTTTGTTTATTCCAGCCCCTCATGGATAATCTAGAGGCCCAAACATACGAGACATTTGAGAAGGACACTATGAAGTACACACAGGTAATATCCTGATTTTTCAAGAGTTTTTCATTGTCTATTTGTATGCTTTTTTCCCTTCATGTGCATTCTCTATATTGAGTATTATTATTGAAAGCTTCCTAGCATATAATGTTGTTGCGCTTTGGAAAATTTTGAAGTTTGCGCTTCACTTGGTCTGCACTTTTTTAAACCCAGATTGGGTGCTAGTTTGTATGCACCCCCTTATTCATAAACCTGACAAACTGATTAATCATCATGCAGTACCAAAGAGCAGTCTCTAAAGCTTTGCTGGATAGAGTTTCTGATGAGGAAGCATCTACAACCACTACTGTAAGTTAGTAT
This sequence comes from Sherardia arvensis, assembly GCA_948330725.1. Taxonomy (NCBI): domain Eukaryota; kingdom Viridiplantae; phylum Streptophyta; class Magnoliopsida; order Gentianales; family Rubiaceae; genus Sherardia; species Sherardia arvensis. The sequence continues at coordinate 19,433,909 of OX415237.1, read as the reverse complement.
TGAAAGTACTTTGTGATCTCACTTATCCCCTCAGTCCTTCTAATGGTCCATTATATGCGCATTAGTAGGGACAAAAAGCTCCCTGTATATACTACTTCTTTCTAAAGTATCAGTTGAAAAATTGATTTACATGTAAAGAGGTGAACGTGGGAAGTAATAAGAAATGGTAGAAATGCTATGCAGCTACGTTACTAGATACGACACAGTAGACACTTGTACACTTGAATTTAGACTTTAAAAAGCTGATACTACATTCGGACACCTGTGTTTGAGTGGATACTTGATTCGAGTCTGGGTAGCATAGTTCGATTCTTTTATTTTGTACTAAAGATTAGACTGAGATAAGTACATAGTAATATAAAAAGAAAAGCTTGTCCTAAATCTGTTACATACTCAACTTGTGCTCTAAGCTTGTTTATAATAAAAACCTACATATATATACTTAGCAATAAAAGATTTGTAAATGGCTGTCACTTTACTAAAACTGCAAAAGAAAAGAACAACCATTATTGAACTTTGGATATTATTTTAACTTCTTAAAATCAATTTGAATGCTGTTATAGTTTCTTGTATTTTAATTTGGATATTGTAGGCTTTGAGTCTCTTTCGCATTTATATGAAGAATTGATACATGTGGAGTACATTCGTTCTTTCTTCCATATGTTGAACAGACTAGCATAGGAAATGCCTATAAAGTAACAAGTGAGGAATTGTTGTAGTTTCACTGCACTAAAATGGTGATCGCTGGTGTGTAAAATTCTGGCTGTATTAAATTTTTAATGGGATAGTCTTATTCCCCCCCTATATCTTAAAAAAGATTCAAATCACACTACCTGAACAGTTTATATAAATTATTATCTATTATAAAGAAGTACCAAGGAATTTTCACTTGTGTCCTTTGTCTTCTGTGTCTTCAATTTGCATCAACGCTTCTGATCACTCCACACCCTAAAAGGGAAAAATGCCATGAAAGTGATGGAAAGATATTAATAAATGCTGTTGATAACTGATATTAATCTGGACACAAGAAGTAAAATGATGGATCGTAGGTGGCAATGTAATAGATGTTCAAATTTCTCTACCTAACTCTTATCCTTGATTGCAGATATTGATGGTTGTGGGTGCTGGCAGAGGACCTCTAGTTCGAGCTTCATTGCAGGTATGCCTTTGTGTTTCACATAAATATTCTACTTAATGACCACTTGGTTTTTGTATATACCTAATCATTTTTCAATACTAATAATAGGCTGCGGAGGAGACAGGACGAAAGTTGAAAGTTTATGCTGTAGAAAAAAATCCAAATGCAGTTGTTACACTTCATGTAAGATCTAGATTCTTGACATGTCATTCTTGTAGTTCATCTCATATGGTCAAAGTACACATTCCAAAATTGTTAATATGTTTTTTTGCCTGCAATATAGAATCTACAAATTCTTTGCTTTGGTAAATCGTTTGCTTGCATACTTTATTGAAGGTCTGTTTTTTCCCACTCGAGTGTGGTCTAGTGTTCAGTTCAGAAAGCATGTTATGAGACTGCATGCTTCTTTTTTTTTGACAGAGCTTAGTTAAGTTGGAGGGTTGGGGCAATGTTGTAACTATAGTTTCCTCTGACATGCGCTCTTGGAGTCCTCCTGAGAAAGCTGATATTCTGGTATTGTAATATTTTCTATTTTATTTTTCTCTAAAGGAGAACGTACTAACTATTAATGCAAATTGGCAGCTTGACCCTTGCATTTACTTTCCTACTTAGGTTAGCGAGCTCCTAGGTTCATTTGGAGACAATGAACTATCACCGGAGTGTCTGGATGGAGCACAGAAGTTGTTAAAGCCTAATGGGATCTCAATTCCTTCCTCGTATGTAGCTTTTTGATTTAAAATAGTTTGGCCTTGGATTTTTCTTTCTTAAATCTGCTTATGATGTCTAAATTCTATTCTTAAGCTACTCTAATCAACCCAGTACTCTTTTAAAGGGTATATAAGGGTTACTTTATCATTGGAAATCATTGCATTGCTAATTGCAGCTAAATATACCAGCTTCAGTAAAATGTGTATCTGCAGTAAAATACCAATATTTTGCTCCATTTTAAGGTTAGAAAAGAATTGTAAGCACACTGAGTTTGTATGTGACCACACCCCTGCACCTATTTGAAACACATTATGTCTATTCACTTCATTAATTTATGTAGGGGTAAGTTCTCTAGTGGCAATATGAGCACTGTGGTTGATGTTTTGTTAAAAGGACAGGAAGTCGCATAGGATAAGCATATGCTTAAAATCTAGTGCTTGATAATATTTATTTTCTAAGATGGTGATTTCGTGTCTTTGTTTTCCTCCTTTTGCAGGTATACAAGCTTCATCCAACCAATTACAGCATCAAAACTCTATAATGATGTACATCCTTGCATCCTCAGTCATAATTTAATTTTTCGTCTAACCCTGTGAAGTGTAATTTTTGTGTGTTTAATCCTCTCATTTTCTTTTGGTCTTAGATCAAGGCACACAATGATCTGGTACACTTTGAAACAGCCTATGTCGTTAAGCTGCATAGGATTGCAAGGCTTGCACCTTCCCAACCTGTAAGTTAATGGTTCTTGAAGCATATTATGTTTATACAAAACCTGTGATGGCTGGTCCTCTGGGGCTATTTTCCTGTTGAGCTTTACCTAAAAACTGTGCAAAAAAGATGTATCTTGTGTCTGTTGTTGAACTTATCTTCTTATGTGGGTTGACAGATCATCCTTTGGTTATGTTTGCCTGCTTCTGAACAAGAACCAGCATGCCTTTTGTGTTTGGACCTGATTCTTGACATGCGGATTCCTTATTTGGCTTTTAGAATGTGTTTCTTCAGATTGATTTAATAAACTTGTGGATTTCTTTGCTAGGTTTTTACCTTCAATCATCCTGACTACTCGAATAATAAAAGAAACGACCGATACAAAAAGCTACAGTTTGTGATCCCCACTGACACTGGATCAGCATTGATTCATGGTATGTATATACAAGTTAATAGTATTATATTCCTTACAAATTTGTGGTGCTGGAATTTGTTCTAGACTTCTTGTTGTAAATTTTACAAGAAACTTGGATTATCTCTACACATGTGATGTTGATCTAGTTAATGGACTCGGTGATATACGAATGCAATTATGTGCACAAACAAAATATATTCTCTAGCTCTACACCTCTATATAATACTCCTTTTTGAAATCGCATGAATGTAGTGAAGCAAGATATGTTAAAACCATCTTTTAGTTTCTGTAAAATACATATATCTCCTAACTCTAACTCTCTTGTGGTAGGGTTTGCTGGCTACTTTGATGCAACACTTTACAAAGACGTGCACCTTGGTATTGAACCATCAACTGCAACGCCTAACATGTTTAGCTGGTAGGTAGTCTCGTTTCATGCAAAATTAAACAGTAACTGCAGAGTTATTATTTCCTGATGTATCTCATAGATGAGGTCTCTTGGTATGGAACAAAAGGTGTGTACAAAGATGTAAAAAAAGCTTTGTCTGAGTGTGACCCTTTGTTGAATTTGAGCAGGTTTCCCATCTTTTTCCCACTGAGGACTCCAGTTTGCATTTCTCAGGGGGTTCCTCTAGAAGTTCACTTATGGCGGTGCTGTGGCTCCACAAAGGTATTCACTTGCTTTATTTTTTTAAACAAAATGTGGGTTGTGTGATTCTGTATTGGTTTCAGTCTAAACCAGTACTGATATTAATTTTGCCAAAATTTACAGGTCTGGTATGAATGGTGTGTGACTTCCCCGGTCTCTTCTCCTGTACATAACACCAATGGCCGCTCATACTGGGTTGGCCTTTAGGCCCATAGTCACCTAATATGTGTGGAGTTGTCTTGAGTAGATTGTTTAGCCATATATCTCACACTATTTTCCCATTTGTATTGTTATTAATTGTGAGATTGGTGCTTAAAATTTTTTAAAGTGCACAGTGATAATTAGATTGTTTTTTATGACTGATTATAAGGATAATATTCAGTGATCACTGTTTTGTAACTTTATTTGTTCATAAATAAAGAAAATGGCGATTCACATCAATATCAAGTTCATTCCTCAAATTCCCATCAGAAACAAAACATTGTTTTGATATATAAATATCACTATCCTTACCATAATAAGTTTAAAAATGCTGTTGGTAATAATTTGGGTTAATAGCAGCAGAGGTACCCATAAATTTATAGAAAGTGCCAATATACCCCCGAGTAATTCAAAAGTGCTGATGTACCCCTATAATAACATTGAATAAAGAAGTGTATCCTTAAAGTAAATTTTTCAACAGAATATTGAACTAAAAGATAAATTTACCCTCACTTGATTATTTTTTTCCCTGATCCAAATGCCCATGGCACAAAAAAAAATCCAAGAAATCGATATTGAATTACAGAATTACACTGAATTACAGAATAAATGCACATTATTATTGAAAAAAATTAACCTTTATATACAAACTCAACAAATTGAAAACATTGATGAACTTACATAGTTTCGCCAACTCTATTCTCTCCTTTAATAATTTGAGCTAGTCACGCAAATTATTATTGGGTGTGGCAATTTCGGTTCCCCGGCTCACACTAATTTCTAGGCACGGTGGTTTTGCGTTCGTCCTAAAATTTTGCTTTTTTACCATTAAATTATAGTGAGGGTATTCTTGACATTTTATATTTGGTAAAAGAAAATTATGTCCAAATTATACATTTGAGGGTATAGTGACACATTTAAAAAACATAGGGGTACATTAACACCTACTTAAACACTTGGGGTACAATAGCACTTTTTTCTAATAATTTTATCAGTTAACGTTTAAATGGTCCAAGTTTGGTATTGCCAAATACCAAATGCCTATTGAGTTGGCTTCATTTGATAGCCGATCTGGTAGGATGGCGCACATGAGTGTTGAGTGTTTCTTCAGGTAGATTTTTGTCTTATTTTTGGTCTACAAAGTAATTCATTTGGATTTAGTGTAAATTAAATCAAATTTAGTGTATATTTTATTTTAAATTACAAACACTTCTAGTCACATCCAGATACTAGAAATTTGTTATTTTTGCATTTTGTAAACATGTGCCATTAAATGGTATGACTGACTTAGAAAGATCGCACAGGGAGAAAAAATTCAGTTGTCCCTTGTCTCAGCTTAAACCAGTGTTGCCTTTTTTCCATTTGGTATCTCTTGACTGCAGGATGTTCAAACAAAAAATCTCATGACATGTGCTTTTGCTTTGTCTCAGTTTAAGCCAGTGTTGCCTTTTTGCCCTTGGTATCTCTTGACTGCATAATGTCAAAACGAAAAATGACATGACATACCCCATACAAAACAATGAAAACGTGCTCAATGCGCGAGAGATGGAGAACGAGAAAGGTACCTGTGCAGCAGCCGATCTTTTTGAATCCAGGAACTGCCTGTAAATGTCATACAGCCTTTGTTTCTCAGTATCTGAAACTGATGGCTTCGCCTTGGATGCAATGTCTTTCAGAAGAGAGTCAGAGATCAATGGCATCCTTTTGCTCTTAACATCACCCTCACTGCCTAAAAGAACATGAACTGCTTCAAGCTGTGCATCTGATAGAAGTGCTTGAAGATCCGCACCACTGAACCCTTCAGTCACACGAGCAATAGCATCCAAATCCACATCATCCGCCAAAGGCAGCTTTTTTGAAAGGACTCTCAAGATGCTCAATCTCTCACTTGGAGAAGGGAAATCACAGAAAAGAAGCCGATCCAGTCTTCCAGGCCGCAGAAGTGCAGCATCAAGCAAATCTGGTCTACTTGTTGCAGCAAACACAAACACACCTGTCAAGACTTCAACACCGTCCAATTCTGTTAAAAACTGATTTACCACTCGATCAGTCACTCCTGTGTTGTCATGCCCTCTCTTTGGTGCAATGGAATCAAACTCATCAAAAAATAAAAGGCACGGTGCTGCTGATGCTGCTTTTGAGAAAATATCTCTAACCGCTTGCTCAGAAGCACCAATATATTTGTTCAGCAGCTCAGGCCCTTTCACTGAGATGAATCGCAAGGAACAGGATGCAGCAGCGGCACCAACAATATGTGTTTTTCCACAACCAGGGGGGCCATATAGGAGAACATTGGAACGCAGTCTTAAAGGAGCTTGTGCAAATATACTTGGGAATTTCGAGGGCAGCTCAATCATCTCTTTTATAGAACTTTTTATGCCATCAAGACCACCAACGTCCTCCCAACCAGAACGACTTCCTTCAGAAGGAGGTTTAGTGATGTCACGCATGGCAGCAGGAAGAAAATCATGCATGGCACTAACAAAATCATCCTTTATCAAACTAGATTTCACAAGCACCTTGGAAACAAAATCATCAGACAAGCTGCGAGCAACAGCAGCATGTACAGACCTATCAACAAGAATTTCAACATCATATGCGTCATAACCATCACACTTTGATGCTATATCTTCAATAACATCATCGGGGCATTCTAAGGATCGCTTTTGGACTTCGTGTTTTAATAAAGCAGCACGTTCTGCTGCTGCAGGAGCTGGCAATGAAATATGGAAGTCGAATCTCCCAGAAGAACTCAATATCTGGGGCACATTAGTCAACGACTGTGCAGTAGCAATGAGCGCAATAGGGCCAATGCCGCACAAAGTCCTTCGCTTCTTCTCATATTCATCCATGATGTCCACGAGAAATTGAGTCAGTGCAACAGAAGATGCTGGCTGTTGCATCCCTTCTAAATTAGAGGAAGATGATATGAGGCTGTCAAGATCATCAAATATGATAACGGAAGGTGCATGATCTAGGGCTTCTGAGATGTAGCTTGAGAGTTCTTGACGAGTTGTTGATTGCTTTTCTGAAGCCAGTCTAGAACAACATACGGTAACAACATGTGCCAGGATTTCCTCTTCCTCTTGAACAGACTTTGCAGCCATCTTTGCTAATACTGTTTTTCCTGAACCAGGAGGACCATATATCAGAATGTGACCAGGCAAAGGAAGACCATAGTTACTCAATGCCATCACAGAAGTTAATGAGAGCAAAGCTTTCAATCTGTTTCTTACGTCTGTTACAACTGCACCCATCCAGTTTAATGAAGTCACAGTCATATTGACATATTTTTCAGAGACATGCTGGTTCACAGCGGTAATGAATTTATGATCGCCCAACTGTAATTTTGAAATCAGAAGCTCTAATTTTTTGTCAGCTATATTTCCCTCAGAGACATCAAAACTGAATTCATACAAATCCATATCTTTTGCCTGTAGCAGCTCTTCCGATGTGGACAATACATACAGTAACTCCACTGATGGTACTCCAGCTTGATTTCGACTTTTCAATATAGAATCTTCTGGTCCTTGCAACTTTCCATATTGCTCGCACAATTTTCCTTTGACCACAAAGTGAAGTAAAGTGTTGCTACCTAACACCAATGAATTAACTTGTGCACCTGAATGTGAAGCAATTGCACTCACCTGAGCATGATACCATGCAAGAAAAAAAGCTGCTAATCCTTTCTTTATGCCTGACTCATCAGCATGATCTTTTCGGTCCTCATGACCCATAAATTCATTGGATATATTAGCAGCAATCCTCTCATGAGCTAACCAATCAATCATAAACTTATCTGAATCTGGATTCATCAGGGGATGCTTTTCTGTGGCTGTATGATTCTTCCGGCCAACCAATACTTCTGCACCATTGTTTTCAAGAGCTTCGCTGCTCTGGAACTTGTGAGCATAACAAGGTGATAGCCTTAACATAGGTAATTCCTTTTTCAAATTCCCATGGCAACTCTTCAAATATACCCCTGACAACAAAACAGCATACAATTCTTTATCAGGTTAAAATTTTGTCTTTAAGCCAACGTAAGACCGACAATTCAACACACAAAAATAATCAAGACCTCTAAAAGAGTATCATTCTAAGGAGTAACCATTGGGTCCAAATAGCAACATATACATATACTAAGAATAATCATCACCCAAGGACCCTATTAGTGTTCATGAACATAATAGCTAACTTCAGAATACTCATAGCCCAACACAGTTCTACTAGTCATCATGTTTATTAAGTATATATATGCCTCATCAGAAGAGCATTGGTCATCAAAGGAATAAGTTAAAAGCCATTACAGCACACCACCAAAAGTTACCCAAGAAGCATTGTAATCCACATCATAACATCGGGGCAATATGATGTAATAAGTAAAGCAGCATTTCAAATGGCATTGTAAGAAACTTAAAATTTGATTAGGATCAAGAACATAAATGAAGTCTTGAGAATAAACCTACATGAGTGCAGGCCTGCTCTCAAATAAAGACGGAGGGACTCAGAAAGCATTACATGTCCTCTGGCAACTGATTCTGAGAATAGTAAACACACTACTGTTTGGCCACACTCCCATTTATCAATTGGATTTTCGTTACTGACTTCTTTTGCTGTTCTACCACCTTTCATTTGCTGGTTAGCTGTACTAACATGCTTGCGATCCCTAGATGACTTTCTAAGAACTATTAGCACATGCTGAAGAGAGTTGAAGGAACACTTTACAGCTGTTTCAGGATGTATAAAAATGGAAGAAGTCATTGAGACTCCCACACTAGCACCACGGATCTCTCTGTTAATGCATGTTTTATCTGAATCTTGCAGTCGAAGAAGAGCCTTAGTTACATGACCCTCAATAGCTGGTATAGAGGAATCCTGATAACTTTTACGCCTTTTAGGAGCGACTGCAACCTCAGATCCTGGTACAAGAAGAACTAAAAGCAATTTCGCTAGTAAGATAGCAATTCTCGAAAGCTCGGCTAACAATAACGACATATAGTGCAATATTTTAACTCTGCTAGAATGTAATATTGGTAGATGCATAACATACTATGCAACCCAGCCAGCAAACCGTTTAATCGAAAAACGGGTATATTCATCTAGACTATAATACCAGCCAGATAACAGCTTGTGAAACCAAAAATTACCCTGAACAAAAACATAAAAGAACTATAAGTGAAATAGATTCAATCTTACCTACCGGTTTCTCGGGAAAAGTTGAAACAACAAGAAACGTAACGCTTGTTTGACTGTGCAGCCACAGGGGAAATCTCATTGCTTCATGCACAATTCCAACCTGCATCATCCAGGTAAATGTACGGAGGAACATACACACTATAAGTGAACATACACACTTATATTCCAGGTAAATGCATTTAAAGCAAATATTCAGCTGAATATGAAAGCTATATGAGTGGAAAATAGTTTTCATCTGTAATTAAACCAATAAATCTCCAACGGCAGTGTACGCACAAGCTTTATACATAAACTTCCTAAGTTAGAAACACATTTTTTCTGCCATTAGAGTCATCTTTGAATATTCGATGGAAGACCATAACCAAACATAACACTTTACATCTCAGGAAATATAGCAGTCTTGGTTTTCAGCATCCTCAATAAGGGGATGAAAACCTTGTCTTATTTCAGTGTGTATGTTCCTCCGTTTGACAAATACACACCGGCCCTTTGACAAATACAGTTTGAAACACAGTTATCCTAAAATTTGTGAGAAATGGAAGAACAGTCTTTATATGCTCTACAGATATTGTACCCTCCCAGATTCTCACCTGCTTCAAAATTGCTTGTTCTGCGAGCTCGGAATTAAGCTCCAGAATTTCCCAATCATCCTCGGTATGCGGCTCAATAGTCACCAGTGTCGCTTTAGGCACGTTCGGAATCACCTTGACTTGTACAGTAGTGCGGTCCAACAAACCAATACATTCTGCATACAACTGAGCAACCTAGGCCACAAACCAAATACCAAAACACAAATAATCAGCAACGAAATATCCAACAAACTCTGTATACAGTAGAACAAAGTAAATAACAAAATTAGAAAAGATCCAAGATTGCACCTTTAACCCCCATAACATAGTTAAACAACCAAATACACTGGATACAACAAATTAGGGAAAAGGAAAATGATTCAAGTAAGCACCTCTATAGCTGAAGAAGAGGAGGCAGAGCCAGACCAAGAAACATGCCAAAGTTGAACAGTGGAACGGAGTTGAAGGGGCAGAATTGGAGGGAGGGATCCGGAGAAAGTAGTGTTCTGAAGGGTGTGAATCAAAGAAAGCGGCAGAGACACAAAGCAGCTCTCCAATCCAACCACCAATCTCACTTCAAACTCCATTACCTTTCTTTAGATTTCCTGCTCTTCTCTCTGCAGTGACTTTGTTGTAGATTGAAAGCGTTCACCTATTCCCAAAAGAACAAAATAATATAATGAATGTTTCAATGTGCTTCCAAAGATTACTAGTATAACAGGAAACAAATAACAAAAAAAACCAAGATTTTATAATTAAGAAAACACCTTGTATTGGGTTCGAGTAATGATAAGCTGACCGTCCAGGAAGAAGCGGCTCAGCGGAAAAATTCGCCCACCTTTAAAAAACAAGTGTTATGTTAGATAGATGATCACCTGGTTTAGCTCTTTAACTTTAACTTGTGAATCATGTATGAAACTGCAAAGAACTGTATCCATAACTTTTGTTCCTACTCTTGCTTATTTGATAAACATTTGATAGAGAAAGAGAAAGACATAATAATCATTACCGACCTAACAAGCTAGCGAATAAGGTAAAAGGCTCCAGAGTCTGGGATTGTGATGAAGAAGCCAGCCGGAAACTGTGGTTGTTGAATGCCAAATTGAGTGGATCAAGGATTGGCGGGTGGCCAGAACTAGGGACTAGTTTTTGGTTCGCGTGGGAATAACCAACGTTTGACTCGCCGTAATCCTCAATTTTTTAATTTATTTTCATCAGAACCCTCAATTTTTAACTTGCCTCAATTTGATTTAAAATAAAGCTTAACTCAAAAAAATATTTAATTTTTAAATAGATGTATATCTCAATAATAATTTTATATTTTAATTGCAGTTTGAAATTGTATTTATCGAGAAAATCTCCTGAAAATCCTACTTTCCTGTGACAATAGGAACTACGGGGCTGAAAGTGAATTATTAGAAATATCCTGGCCAACATGCGTAATTATTAGAATCTATTGGGAACCCTCACGTAATTATTAGACAATACTACTATATGGAACATATTCTTTCCTAAATCGATCAATGCTCTGGTAACCAGAGAAGCCTCAACGATGATACGGATCCGAAGTTTGGCTGCAATCATCCACGCATCGGATCATTCCGCTTTGGTTTTAGTTGCTGACTTAGTGAATAAGAAGAATTTTGTATCCTGGAGCAGGAGCATGGCAGTTGCTCTGGGAACTCGAGACAAGCTGGGGTTCGTCATCGGACTCGTGGAAGAACCTCCTGTTGCATATCCGGCTCGCAAACAATGAGAAAAGGCGAATTCCATACTTCTTTCTTGGATTTTGAATTCGATGTGTAGGGAGATATCTAAGGATTCCTGTTTATAAGTGATGCTAGAGTTTTGTGGATTGAATGCACATAACACTAACATAATAAGTGATGTTTCAGTTTATAACTCCAGATAATTAACATATTTGATGCTCAAACCGCTGCAACTCTCATTTATCATCAATGTGAGAATTCAGTTCCCTATGACCCCGACAAAAATCCACCGAACCTTCTTTCTTTGACACCAAATTTCTAATCTTGCTTTTTTACTTGTTCAAAATAATATTTCACACTTCCATATATCATAATTATCAATTTAATTACAGCTGTGGAGTAACGGTTTCCGACGAGCGGTGGACAAGCGTCACCATCATTTGCTGCAACCTGCACTCGTCCTAATTCAGGCACAAATCAATGAAATCATCACCACTGTCAAATTCCTTGTACTTCAAAAGATCGTCGTAATTTAACTTCAACATTAGCTCATCGTGCGTCGTCCGCCACTCATCGGGATCTGCCGCCCACCAGGATGAAATCGGGGATGGAGAATTCGGGATGTGTTTCACCTTTTTCTTCTCATCCACCACCGTCACGGCCAAATATTTATCGAACTTGGGAGTGATATGATGAATTTCACAGTTACGTATCTTCACGAGCTCCGAATCACCGCACTCTTCATCCCGAACGCGTAATCGGAGTATAACCCGAAATCAAGCCCCACCGGAACACCCCGTAGAATAAAATTGTTTTTGGGGAAGTTCTTTTTGGAGAATTGCACACTTGGATTTTGTGATTTGACCAATGTCTGAATTTGTGATTTGGATTTGGATCTATGTTTGAATTTCTTATAATGGCGGAGAGCAGGATTTGGATTTGCAAGGAATAGCTGGTGGAGAAGATGATTGACATTCATCTTGAAGTTACAAATTTACCCTACCATATTCGGGCTAACGTTAACGTTATAGCTGAAAATGGGCAAAGGCCATGAGACATACAAATTATAGTTTTGGGGGATCATAACACAACATTTTTTTATTAAATGGCACAAACAATATATTTGAATGTTTAGGGGGCATACAAAATAGTTAATTCATCTTTAATTTTTTTAAAGAGTATCAACGACGAAAAGTCTATGATGAAAAGTCTATGACGAAAAGGCTACGGCAAAAAGTCGACAGGGAAAAGTCTAAGAAGAAAAGTCGACTATGAAAAGTCTAAGAAGAAGAGTCGACAATGAAAAGACTAAGACGATGAGAGGAGCAAGTATATATATGATACTTTTTCATCCTGATTCCCATGTCTTCTTTTCCAATTACTTGGTAATCTCTCCTTTGCACTTAGCTATCATCTCTCCTTTGCACTTAGTCATCTTCTTTCAACCAAGTTTTATGTTTTTGATGTCCAAACTCCATGTGTTTTAGATTGTTACTGGAATGCGTACGTACCATAAATATTTGTGAGTATGTTTTTGTTAATACTATTCATTTCTAAATTGATGGATCATTGTTTAATTTTTTCTGAGATTTCCTAATGGACAAGATTAATGCTTTTGATCGATCATTCTTTTGATTACTTTATGCATTCTACCTGTACACATTATTTTATAAAGTATTTAATTTATCACTTTGGTTCTCATTTCATCACTAATATTATACATTATTGTTAGTAGATGGTCGATCATGTGAAAAGCATTATGAGCACTCTTGTCAAGCCTTTTATAAGGCATTTCCATGTTTAATGTTTTTCTGATCATTTTTTTAAGTAGGTAATCTGCCACAAGTCCTCATGTCGAATAAGCAACCGAAAACTGCTTCCGGAAAAAGTTACAATGCCAAAGTCGCTGAAGATTTTGACTTTGAGCACTACATTTCTTCAGTTAAAAATCCACACTTTATTGTTACTCTTTCCAAACAAAATATATCTACAAGGAATTTATTGTTAAGCTACTTTTCTACAATAGATATATAGTGGTACTCGTATAATACCTTAGATTGAAACTTGAAAAATATTGAAGATTAACTTGTTCTTAATGTATCCAGACACTTCCCGTATCAATGCAAAATATTCTACCTGATGAGAGGATTCCTGTAGTTCTTCAGAGCTATGGAATGAAATGGAGAATGTATTATACAGGTAATTGCCAGCACAAAAGATTAAATGGAACATGTTGGGGATCATTTGTAGCTAGAAATGACCTAAAAATAGGAGATGTGTGTTTCTTCGAGCTTTTGGGGTTAAGCAAAAGCAATGGCGAGATCATTTTCAACGTAACTGTGAAGAAACAAGCCATGAACTGACTTTAAGTCCGTCTACAAATGGCAGAACTCAGAAGGCGTTAATCATCAACATTTAGTTTAAAGAGTGGATACATTTACAAAATACATTTTGTATGATTAAATTTTTGAAGATTTATATTTCCTAAATGCCTTATAAGTCTTAATAAGCAATTGAATTTATTTGGAATATCTTCTCAAATGCATTTCTTTGTATACTTAGAATTACATTTTGATTGTTTCATATGAAGTGCTTGAATTCTCGAATTTTTCTTAATTGGTGTTCATCGCCGCATTGAAAAGTTTTCTGTCATAATTTCGCATATGATGGAGCCATATATAGTAGTGGGAAATTCCCCGTGTTCTTTTCAATCATACAAAAAATGTTCATTCTATTGTGCTGAACTTCTTGATCGAATTTCCATAGACATCCAAACAAATATGGAAAACCGTCATAGCTACAATCCATATCATAGAGTACCTCGTCTTCGTAGTTGCCAGTAGGAAACAGACCAGCACTTGATGGTCAACCTTCACTTCATCCATCATTTTTATAGCTTTCGCGCCTAATCAAAACTAAGTTACAACTTGAAGCATCCCTTATTTTTCCAATAAAGATATTGTTACTGCGGATAGTAAATACAGAATATGTTACAAGTCCGTCAAAATTTTAGGGATATTTGTGTCATTTTAAATTATTTTGGACACGCATATAGCAATTCAGTATTTTTACTATCTTCGTAGTTGATTATATTGTTTTATAATGTTTAAGGTGCGGGTCCTAGAAAAATTATATTGTAAGTTGCTATAATTTACACTAAACTAATCTAAACAAAATTGATATAAATTAATCTATTTTCTTGCTTCCCATCATACTGAATTTTGTTCTAGTTTACAGATATTTTGGTGATTGAAAAGGCGTTCACCAACTTATTTGAACTAATTGAGCGGAATTGAAGTAAAATTATTACATTAAAAGTAGTCACGATATAACTAATTTAATCTTTATAAACATATATTTTATTAAACTAAATTGAAAATTAATATTTTAGATAATTTCAGGAGACTGGAAGTTAGACTATTATCTCTATCTATAATACAATGAGAGGACATGCTAATGAATTTTTAAGAAAAATACTGATGGCAACACCGTTGTTGTACGCGTCACTTTTAAGTTTGGTGGAATGTGGTATGGCGACACCACGCTTGCTGACGAACCCAGCTCCACGAACAGATCTGCAAAACAAGGCATCGGGTGTCCCGAGGATAGACACTCCGACGCTCAAGTTAGTATGATGCATAAGGCGTATTGTATGAGTTATGAGATAGAAATGATGTACCAAACCTTTGGGTATTTATATGTCTACAATCGGTAGATCACCAAGATATGTAATTATGGTAGGAATACAACTCCTGTGGAGATAACAGTTGTATTACCATGTGTAGAAGAAGTGTATTTCGGTCATGACTGTATTTACCATGTTTAGGAGGATCTATATTCCTCGTGGAACATTCATAATATACACATTCTTTATAAGGATTAGGATTGATGGACCCCTGGATCCATCCTCCGCGTAACTTGAGCCCATAACCCTTCTCGGGCCCTGGTCCGAGACTGAATGAGGTCCAGAATATGAACCATGGACTTATCAGTAGTCCCAAGGTAGATCTTCAGAATTCGGAGGGCTCCATCTCGAAGGTTGAAGGAGAGGCTTGCTTCTCGAGGGAAGGCCAATAACTCGAGGGAGAGTATCTCGGGGCATTAAGCTCGGGGTATCCTGCTAGGACCATCCTCTCGGGCCGACCCTTCTGAATATCTAGTTTCAAGTTCTTTTGTATTCTATCAGAACACGTGGACGGCTGAGATGATCTCTTTTTGAAATCCAGATGGGAGATACACATGGCGTATATTCATTGGAAGGTAGAGGCCGTCTGTCCCCCGTCTCTCCCACTGCTTGCATCAGAACAAGAATCGATGTAATTACTCACCTTAATGTCGTCTGGGTTTGGGTTAAATCTCCCAAATCATTCCCATTGTTTTCATTATTCAAAATTTCTTCTTTCAGAGTTCAGAAGACGCGTGAATCCTTCATTCCTTTTTGAAACCCCAAATTTCTGCTTCCATAATCATCAGTAAGTACTATCTTCTTTCTTCGTTACTTTTCTGTGTCTGCTTCTCCTTTTCCCTTGTGTGTTTCCCCCCATACTCTCTGTGATCATGAGTAGTAGTAGTGAAATGATTTCCTCCCCCATCATGATGAGAGAGAGTATGCATGTGCTCAGGCCGAGGAGAATAGCTCCCGTGACCGCCGTAGAGCCGAGGCAGCGAGTGGGAAGAGGCCCATGTTTTTGAAAAAGAAAGCCTCTGATGAAGAGAAGTGATTGTTGGCTGTGGCGAGAAGGGCCCAGATGGAGGGGAGGAGCCCCATAACGGCGCGTGCACCCGGAAGTGGACCTTCTGTGCATGGTGAGGGAAGCAGTAAGAGGTCAGTGAAGGATGATAAAGCCCGTGCTGACGCTGCTGTATTCGTAGAGGGCTGTCGGTATCCCCAGTGTTAGTGATCTCATGTATTTTGGGGGAAAATAAGTCTGCCTTGGAGCTTGTACTCCAATCTGAGGTGTCATTTATAGGGCTGTACAACCGGGTCAACCGGGCCCGGCCCGGCCTGAATCCGGAATGACCCGGATTCGGAATATCTAAAAATCTTGGACCGGGGCCCGGTCCGGTTGGACTGTTTCTTGAACCGGACTCGGTCCGGAATTATTCTGGGTTTGACCCGGATCGGACCGGTTGACCCGGTTACAATCTATATTACACTTTTTTTTACTAAAAAAGTGCTTACATTAAGAATCGAACTATAGACCATTGTGTCACAGTCTCCTTACCACTAGACACCATTTCTTTTTGTTGATAAATTGTATGATTAATTAATATATACGGATGTTAAATTTACTTTAAAAAACAAAACACTAAAATTATACTTTTGGTGAGATTTGAACTCTAGTTGTATGCTACAAAATGACAAGTCTTACCACTAGAACACAATTAAATATGTATAATAATTGCATATCTATGATATATAACTGGGCTCCCGGGTTGACCCGGAATCCGGAATGGACAAAAATGGTGACCCGGAATGCAAAAAATCCGGGTCCGGGTCACCAATTCCGGTCCCGGGCCGGGTCATTTTTCCGGGTTGACCCGGCTCATGTACAACCCTAGTCATTTATGGGAGGTTCTTGCAGCATGGGATGACTTTTCCCTTTCCCCCATTGTTGAGTGACTTCCTAGAGTGTTATAAAGTTCATCCAGGACAACTGCATGTCAATGTGATAGTTATGATGATGGCCTTGATGACTTGGTGTGCTAGTAAGGGTTTTGACCCAAGTCTTTCCCTGTTGCGGACCTTATATAAGGTGTCCATTGTTAAGCAAGCGGTAACTTTGGCTGTTCGGGATACCGAAATAGGCCGAGCCTTTGCACTTCCTTCAAAATGTGAGGGGTGGGATAGAGTGAAGTTGACCTTTGATCGAACGAAGTACCCAGTACCACATTGAGACAAGAAGCTCAAGAATGAGGCTAAGTATAGTGTCGAGTCCTCGCACAAATTGCTGGATATAGCTGAGGAGCTGGTGAAAGAAAAGATCAAACTTGGTAGTGGAAAATTTGTGCCAGGGGACCATCAGATGGGTTGGCTATGGCCCCTTGAAACATATAAGTGGCTGTACGAGATGCCCGGTAGAACTCTTCAGAATGGTAGCTATCTGAAATTGTCTTGTTTCGACCAACAAAAGGGTTTAAAGATTGAGTGGTATGAGACCACTTTGTCTATGGAGCAAGATCCCGTTGGTGTTGCGAGGGCGCTTCGTGCATGTAGGGCTGTTGAGGAGAGGGCATTTTGATGAGCATATTATTATATATTAGAGCAAAATTTATGTTCAAAGTTTTTACTAATAAATTAACACTATAAAATTACTTTCCATTCACATCAAATTAAATTTCATAATAAATATCAAGAGATTACTAAGATTTAAAAAATAAATAAACAAATTTCATGTAGTAATAGTATGAATTTTATTTAGTTGAAATTTTGTTTATTGATCAATTCCAACAAACATAATTACATGTCCTAGCTTTCTCTCCTAGCCATAGAGCTTTCAAATTTGTTAATAAAATATCTTGCAACTAGAGTTTTTCTACGTGAAAGAATCCATGCTATCTTCCTATGATGGTCTAATCTAGCTCTACCCCAATTTTGGGATGAATCCTGATTAGACTAAGAAATAGTAGCGTTATAGGTTTATTCACTCTCCATTCTTACACATATCAAACCCATGTATATTCCCTCAAGTAATAACATGACTAAAGAAAACTTTAATTTATAAAATTAAATGTTTACTAAAATTATATTGAAACTATAAAAAAGAACCATCCATTTAGTATGAAGCTTTGTCCTCTGAAACTTATTTGTTGATAACTTTAGTTGACTTGAAGCTAATTTGGTGATATTTAGCTATATAGATTATCAATGTGTTAAATCCAGTTAATTTCATCATGAACTAAATGTAATAGAACATACCCTAAAATAGTGTATAAATCTTACCAATTCAGGGAATTTTTTTAAAATATATGATGAATAACTTTTTAAATAATTAGAAGTTAAGAACTATATATATTTTATAATATTGGTTATCATTTGATTCTAAGTACATATAATATCGGGTGACGATCAATTTGGATGCCTTCGGGTCAAGTGTTATTAAGGTTAGGTTGTTTCTTGGGGTTTTGTGTGTATTTCGGGTTCGAGTTAGGGTTCAGGTTTGGAATTTGTTCGAGTATGAATCCCTTCGGGTCTGAGACTTTTATTTCTGGTTTGGGTTAATCGGGTGCAATTCAGATTTAGGTCATTAAACAGGTATTCCGGTTTTATTCCAAATTCAAGTTCAGTATAATATATTTATATATTTTCAGTTCAGTTTAGTATATTTTTTTCTAGTTCAGTTCAGTTTAACAAGAATTAAGCCTTGACAAAAAGGGCCTTTGTAACGTTCCGTCAAAGGGTAAAATCGTCATTTTGAAGCATCTACCTCACAATCATGGCCGCCGCTTGGAAGTTCCTAATCCGAAACACATATTCCATGCCCAAACCGCTGCAAGACTCATTTATCATCAATGTGAGAGTTCAGTTGCCGATGACCCCGACAAAAATCCACCGAACCTTCTTTCTTTGACACCAAATTTCTAATCTTGCTTTTTTACTTGTTCAAAATAATATTTCACACTTCCATATATCATAATTATCAATTTAATTGCAGCGGTGGAGTAAAGGCTTCCGACGAGCGGTGGACAAGCGTCACTATCATTTGCTGCAACCTGCACTCGTCTTAATTCAGGCACAAATCAATGAAATCATCACCACTGCCAAATTCCTAGTACTTCAAAAGATCGTCATAATTTAACTTCAACATCAGCTCATCGTGCATCGTCCGCCTCTCATCGGGATCTGCCGCCCACCAGGATGAAATCGGGGATGGAGAATCCGGGATGTGCTTCACCTTTTTCTTCTCATCCACCACCGCCACTGCCAAATATTTATCGAACTTGGGAGTGATACGATGAATTTCACAGTTACATATCTTCACGAGCTCTAAATCACCGCCCTCTTCATCCCGAATGCGTAATCAAAGTTTAACCCGAATCAAGCCCCCACTGGTATACCCCGCAAAATAAAATTATTTTTGGGGAAGAATTACTTAGTTCTTTTTGGAGAATCGCACAATTGGATTTTGTGATTTTGACCAATGTCTGAATTTGTGATTTGGATTTTGACCTATTGATGCTACCAGCTTCCAGTCCCGGCCTGGAGTACAACTGGTGCCACCGGTCCGGAGAAGATCACATCTGTGGCCCGCGCGCTCTCACCTAATAGGCCTACAAAACAATGCTCCGGAGTATCCCGAGTATAGCTACTCCGGCGTGATGATGAATGAGGGGCCTTTGAATAGGAGAGAGAATAAGGATATATTGAGAGAGTTTAGATCTGATAGAACATACCTTTCTCCAAAAGTGAAAAATGTATTTATAGGTGTAGGTGGTGAGAGCCCAACCCAAAGGCAGTGGTCCTGCCTGTTTGTCCTCACATGGGTGATAAGTCCATGGTTCGTATCGGGCCTCATTTATACTCGGATCAGGGCCCGAGAAGGGTCGTGGGCTCGAGATACGCGGAGGGTGGATCCACAGGTCCATCAATCCTAATCATTATAAGGAATGCATATACTACGAATGCTCCTCAAGGAATATACATCTTCTCAAAGATGGTAATACAGCTATCCTAAACATGGTAACACAATCATGTCTGAAATACACTTCTATTATACATGGTAATACAACCTCTATTCCCATAAGAGTTGTATTCATACCATAAATACATATCTTGGTGATCTACGGTAGGGGTGTTCAAAAATGCCCGGCCCGACCTACCCGCCCCGTTGACCCGGCATAAAATAACCGGGTACTTTCTTATATTTTACGGACAGGTACCCGGCCCGTTAATTTCGTAAATTACTGGGTCCGGGTCCGGGTCACATAAATGTCATTTTCCGGGTACCCGGAAACCCGGTATAATATGTATTTATTTAATTAATTATAATTTTAATTATAATTTTACCTTTTAATATTGACATTTTACAAAATTAAATATCAATTCATCCTAACTAGACTCAACCTCTTAAGTTTCCAATCCACCTCTCCAACCATTTATCTTTTGCTTTGATATTGCTACTTTTTCTTCAACACAAGCGCACAACCGCATCCCACACTGCATTGGAGTACATCCACTAATTTGTCTCTAATGATAATTATTCATAATTTTATTGATATTTTCATATTAAATAATATTTAATTAGTTTTGTACTTTTATACGGATAAAGTATATTTATTATTAAATAATTAAATGTATTTTGTAGCACTTTTCATAAGTAATAAAATAAAATAGGGTACCCGGTTACCCGGCCCGCATAATTGGGGTACCCGGTCATACGGGTACCCGGTATATCCGGGACGGGTCACGGGCCGCATTTTCAACTACCCGGTTGTACGGGTACCCGGTTGTACGGGTACCCGGTTGTACGGGTACCCGGTTGTACGGGTACCCGGTGTTTGAACACCCCTAATCTACGGATTATAGCCATATAAATACCCTAAAGGTTTGGTAGACCTCTCATCTAATCTCATACTTTATACTTTACGCCTTAAGCAAATATACTGACTTGAGCGTCGGAGTGTCTATCCCGGGACACCCGGGGCCTTTGTCTTGCAGATCAGTTCGTGAGCAGGGTTCGTGATCAAGTGCGGGTCGTAGACATCCATCAATTTGGCACGCCTAGTGGGATCCGTAGGCTAATCTTGATCTATACGACCTTCTAAATCATGGCTGATCCGGCTGAAAACCTTCGTGGGAGTACACAAATCCGTTTCTCGGTCCCGACAGGAGTAAGAAGCATCAACAGCGACGAGACAAGCCACACCAGCAACCAGGGAGTAGGAAGGAGCATCAATGGTGTGCATCGATCGATGCAAGAAGCCTCTCCCTGGGAATGGGAGAGCAAAAGATCTCGCTTAGACGGAACTGTTACTTTTTCATTTGAAGATGCGGTTCCTAATCAAATTCCCCATTCAGATCCCCTAGTGATTACGGTTGACATAAACCATAACATGATCAGAAGAGTTCTGGTGGATGGGGGAAGTGAAGTAGAAGTCATGTTTCTCAGTTGTTATGAACAGTTGGGATTGGACAAAAATAATCTCACGCCCACAAGCCCTATCTCAGGATTTACCGGCAATCCTGTCATTCCTTTGGGAAAAGCTATTTTACCAGTGCATGTGAGAGACGGTCCTCGGAGTATAACCTTGCATTGCACCTTTACGATCATCGACTCCAAGGCACCATACAACATAATCCTTGGAAGGCCCTGGATGTACCAGGCAAAGGCAATCTGGTCCCCTTATCATTTGGCGATGAAGTTCCCCACCAACAGAGGGATTGCCACAATCCGAGGTGACCAACAATTAGCTCGAATATGCACAATTCAAGCTATCCGAGAACCAGAAAAGGAGAATCTTGAACCAGCCAAGTACTCCGAGTCCGAGCCGATGCAGCTCAGAGAATCAGGAACCGTTGAGGTTGGAACTCTCCTACCCCCCGAGATAAAAGCTAAACTACGAGATCTTCTCAACCAATACGTAGACGTTTTTTCCAGGGACACCAATGACTTGGTGGGGGTATCCCCTCAAATGGCGGAACATTACCTGAATATCAATCCCTCACAAAAACCCATTAAGCAGAAACGACGCATCTTTGCACTAGATTGAGTTGAAGCCATTGGAGAAGAGGTAGACAAGTTACTTAAAGCTTGTATAATCGAAGAAGTGCAGTACCCAGAATGGATAGCTAACCCAGTGATGGTCAAGAAGCAAAATGGAAAGTGGAGAATGTGCATCGACTTCACCAACTTGAACAATTGTTGTCCTAAAGATAGTTATCCCCTACCCTCGATCGACCGATTAGTGGAAGCGATTGGGGGATACCAAGTACTAGCCTTCTTTGATGCCTTTAAAGGATATCATCAGATCCCTATGGCAGAGCAAGATAAAGAAAAAACCTCCTTTATAACCGATAGAGGAACTTTTGGCTACAAGATGATGCCTTTTGGACTGAAAAATGCCGGAGCTACTTATCAACGACTGGTAGACAAATTATTCAAATCTCAGATAGGGCGCAACCTCGAGATTTATGTAGACGACATGGTAGTAAAGAGCTGCAGCTATGACGCCTTCTTTGAAGATCTAAAGGAAACCTTCGACACATTACGGGCCTCCAACTTGAAGCTGAACCCCGCTAAATGTACCATAGGCATGGGAGCGGGAAAATTCCTAGGATATATGGTATCCAATCAAGGAATCGAAGTAAACCCCGAGAAGATAGAGGATTTGCAAAATATGCAACCTCCGAAAACCGTCAAGGACGTGCAGAAGCTGACAGGTTCCCTTGCAGCCCTTAGCCGTTTCCTATCCAAAGGAGCGGAAAAACATCTACCCTTCTTTAATATCCTTAAGAAGGCAAACCAGTTTGAATGGTCACATGAATGCGGAGAAGCTTTCCAAGAGCTTAAAAACCATCTTCGGCAACTTCCGACATTGTCAAAGCCAGATAAAGGAGAGACTCTTTACTTATATATATATATATATATCTCTCTGCATCCCAGCTAGCCATCAGCGCTGTATTGGTCAAGGAAAAGGAGGGATCGCAACACCCCATATATTATGTAAGTAGGGCCTTACAAGGGCCCGAGACCAGATATACTCCCCTCGAACGCTTGATAATAACCCTCGTCCACGCTTCTCGGCGGTTGAGACCATACTTCTAAGCACATACAATAGTCCTCTTAACCAACTACCCGATCAGGCAAATCCTCCAGAAGCCTGACGCTTCAAGACGAATGATGAAGTGGGCCATCGAATTGGGAGAACATGATATACAATATAAACCTCGGACAGCCATCAAGGGCCAAGCCTTGTCTGATTTCATAATGGAGTTTGTTGAACCAATGGAGATCGACAAGCCAAACCCAACTCCGGACTCCGGAAAATGGCAACTATATGTGGATGGGTCCTCCAACTCAGGGGGAAGCAGTGCTGGAGTCTTACTCACCAGCCCTGAGGGAAAGGACCATCCTTACGTTCTCCATTTTGATTTTCGAGCCACTAATAATGAAGCAAAATATGAAGCCCTCATTACGGGGCTAAAGTTAGCAAAGGACCTTGAGGTCAAGGACCTTGAAATCTTCAGTGACTCACAAATCGTGGTTCAACAGGTTAAAGGCGAATACGAAACTCGAGAATACAGTCTCTAGAAATACCTTGAGATAGTTAAGCCTCTCCTAAATCAATTCCGACATTATGAGCTGAATCATATCCCCCGAGAAGGTAACCACAAGGGGGATGCACTTAGGAAACTTGCCTCCTCGGACCTCAACATCAGATCTTCTCAAGAATTGCTAATGGAAACCATGGCTAAGAGAAGTTACGAAGAGAGTAGCATCATGACTGTTGATATCTCAGACACATGGATGAACCCCTACATTGAATACCTCTAAACAGGTACCCTTCCCGAGGACAAGCACCTTGCACGGAAGGTTCGAGTTAAAGCTCCGAAATATGTAATCCACAACAGTATTCTATACAAGAGAGGATACCTACAACCCCTACTTAAGTGTGTCGGGCCTTCTGACGCGGAACACTTAATACAAGAAACACATGAAGGAGTCTGCGGTAGCCACAAAGGTCCACGTACCATCACCCGAAAGCTCCTACAGATGGGTTATTTCTGGCCTACGATGCTACAAGACGCCAAAAGATATATCAATTCTTGCCACCAGTGCCAGAAATTTGCCAAGATGATCCACGTGCCATAGGAAAATATGATTACCATCCAAGAATCCTGGCCATTTGTTCGATGGGGCATAGATCTCGTCGGATCTTTTCCTACAGCCCCTGGAAACTTCAAGTACCTCATTGTGGTCATCGATTATTTCTCAAAATGGGTAGAGGCTGAAGCCCTAACCAACATAATTGGCATGACAGTTATCAACTTTTGCTGGAAGAATATCGTATGTCGCTATGGCATCCCGAGATACATAGTGACCGACAATGGTGCACAATTTGCTAATGATCCCTTCAAGACATGATGTACGAAGTATGACATACACCACAAGCTCACCTCGGTATATCATCCAGAAGCAAATGGCCAAGTAGAGGTTACGAACCGTACCTTGGTAAGCGGTATAAAGAAACGCCTCGAAGGAGCTAAAGGAAACTGGATTAAAGAACTACCAAGCGTGATCTGGACCCATAGAACTACACCAGCCACAGCAACGGGAGAGAATCCTTATAGCTTAGTCTATGGGTCCGAAGCGGTCATCCCCATGGAGATTGGGGTCCCTTCCGCTCGTACTTCTCAACCAGATGATGAAGAGGTCACGACCAATGAAGAAAACCTTCGTCTCGACCTTGGCCTCCTAGAAAAGAAGAGAGCAAATGCTATAATCCACGAGGCCAAGCTAAAGGAAAGAGTCAAGCGCTACCATGATAGAAGAGTCCGCTTAGCCACTTTCGTTAAAGACGACCTTGTCATGAGGTTGAATGAAAAAAGCAAGAAGGAAGTGGAAGGGAAGCTAGCCCGGAACTAGGAAGTTCCATATCGAGTCCTAGAATCCCACCCAGGGGGAAGCTACCTCTTGGAAACCATGAAGGGGGAACCTATACCACGAAAATGGAATGTGATTAACTTACGAAAGTATCACGGAAGATAATAACTCAATGGAGAGCCTCACAAAGGTTCGAGACTATCAAGAATGTCCGAGAAGCCTCATCAAGGTCCGAGACAAGCATGCTTAATCACAAATGGGTACTCAAACTCAAACCCACTATTTACTTTGCTTCTATTCTTAAAGTTATAAACTTAGATTGAAGTCATTTTTATACCTATCCTTATAACAAGCAATTTTAAAATCCTTTTCTAAAAACAGGATTGTTGTCTTAAGCATAACATTGATTGCTATTCAAAACAATATTCTTTATAAAGTATATGATTGGTCAATTTGGATCCAATATTCGAATGCCAATCGTTTTGAATAAAAGAGAGAGGTTCGAGATAAAGTACTTCAAAAAGTGCTTGATTGAGTTCTACAGACCAAAAGGGCAGACGTGCTCAAGAATCAATCATCTCAACATAAATAGGAGAAACCTCAAAAACAAAAGTTGAAGTTCATATCAAAGGTGTTATTACATCAGGATATGATACTTCTAAAGCTGGCATCACTTATGGACCGGTCCACTACTTGGGTCAGAGCTCAGATATGGGTCAAAGCCCATATCACCACTAGCCGCCCGAGATATGGGATCCATCAGAAGGTTTCGAGACCGATCTGGAGGAGGGGTCCCGTGTCTCCTCATTCCGCGGTGGCTCTTCTGTCGAGCGCGCGCCTTTTATCACGTTTTTGCCTTTCCTTTCATGGGATCCGTCCGGGGGCGTTTAAGTCCAACCCGGAGGCGGGTTCCCATGTTTACCGTGCGACGACTCTTCTGTCGAGTGCGCGTCTGATCATGTTCCTGGTTTTAGTCTTCCTTTACGCATGAGCGCGTGCGTGCCGGCGCGTTTATGGCGTGTGCGACAGCCTCATAAATGAGGTGTTGTCAATCGATAAATTCCTTTTTCCCTTTTCAAGAAAGCAATAATGTTTCCTTGGGAGTTGGTCCCCACATTTCAAAAGGATTTCTATAAATAGAGGTCTTTGTCAATCACTTTTTCGTTTCTCACTTTCTTGTTTTCTGGTTTTCTCCTCCCACTCTCTACTCTTCCCTTCCTTCATATTCTCTTTCCTCTTCATACTTTCCCTCTTTCCTTGACAACGACCACTAAGAACTCAGAGAAAGAGCCCGAGGTTCCCCTTGCTCATGAACAAGAGAAGGAAAACAAGGAGGATTTCTTGGATGACGAGGCTATCCAGACGGAGGTGAAGGAGATGAAAGTGGGCTTGAACCCTGATGGATGTCTACGACCCGCGCTTGATCATGAACCTAGCTCACGAACTGATCTGCAAAACAAAGCCTCAGATGTCCCGATGATAGACACTCCAACGCTCAAGTTAGTATGATGTGTAAGGCGTATTGTATGTAAGATAATAGATGGAAAAGGTGTACCAAACCTTTGGGTATTTATATGGCTACAATCCGTAGATCACCAAGATATGTAAATATGGTAGGAATACAACTCTTATGGGAACAATAGTTGTATTACCATGTATAGAAGAAGTATATTTCGGTCATGACTGTATTACCATGTTTAGGAGAAGTATATTCCTAGTAGAACATTCATAATATACGCATTCCTTATAAGGATTAGGAATGATGGACCCGTGGATCCATCCTCCGCGTACCTCGAGCCCATGACCCTTCTCGGGCCCTGGTCCGAGACTGAATGAGACCCGGAATACGAACCATGGACTTATTAGTAGCCCCAAGGTAGATCTTCAAAATCTAGAATGCTCTGTCTCGAAGGTTGACGGAAGACTTGCTTCTCGAGGGAAGACCAATAACTCGAGGGAGAGTAACTCGGGGTGTTAAGCTCGGGGGTGTCCGCTTGTGACTAACCTCTCGGGCTAAACCTTCTGATTATCTAGCTTCAAGTTTTTTCGTATTCCATCGAGACACGTGGATGGTTGGATCTGAATTTATCTTCTTGCATTCTGAGGGGACTGACGTGTGTCTTCTGTTCATTGTATCCTTTGGCGGTGAGGAAGACCAACCTTCAAATTGTCGGCATCGTTTCGTGAGTCGAGGTAATTACTCCGCTTAAATACGTGTTAATTACCGGCTATATAACCAAGTAATTTTTCCTTGTGTTTATCATCAATCTTTATCCAAATACTTTGCGTTTCCAATCTCAGAAAAAGTTCTTCAAAACACTTGTCTTCTTCCCTTTATATATATTCTCTTCCCCCATTCTCTATACTGCCATGTCGTCAACAAACTCTAGTATTCCCCTGTCAATGAAGAGAATGTTGCTGAAGAAAGAGCCCTAACTGCTCGTGATTTGAGTACCTTGTTCCTGGAGGTTGAATCTGGGGAGCTGATAAAGGTGACCGTTGCGATGCCACTACAGGCTATGACAGCGGTGGTGGATGATGGCGCATCTGGGTCGGATGTGGACCCAGATACGGAGCCCCAAGTTGATAAACGGGTTCCGGTTGCTGGTGATGCAGGTGGCGTCACCAAGGTGGTCGATCAAAAGACGCTGCAGCATCTGCGGTCATGCAGGCTGTCGTATCCCCTCGAGGCTGGTTTGATGCTCAAGGATGCGGAGTACCAACTGAAAATCTGGTGAGCCCTATTCGGGGGGTAATTTATGGGAGGTTTTTGCAGCAGGGGATAAGCTTTCCTTTTCCCCCGCTATTTCATGAGTTACTGCAGCATCATCAGCTGCATCAGAGCCAAGTTCACTCCAACGTGGCGGTGTTAATCATGGTTGTGATATCCGGGTGTGCTCGGAAGAATTATGAACCGAGCCTGGATTTATTTAGGAGTTTGTACAAGTTATTCTCTTTCGAGAAGTACGAGTACATCACCCTCACTCCAAGGAAGACCAAGCCCATCGTGTTCCCTGACAACAGTGGTGTGTGAGAGGCTGACCACTTCACTTTTGACCGTAGTAAGTACGAGGTCCCTGATTTACATCCCAAGCCGAAGGACGCTATAGCTCGTGACAGGGTCTTCATTATTCCCGTTCACTTAAAGGGCATCATTGGGGAGCTCTTGAAGGAGGTTATTACCCTTCAAAGAGGGGATTTTGTGATGGGCGCGTATGGCTCTGTCTGGCACTGGCCCTCTATCACTTACTCGTACCTAGGGGTGTAAACGAGTCGAACTGTTCACGAACGGCTCGTGAACAACTCGGTCAAAACTCGAACTCGTGTTCGAGTTGACCGAGCTCGACTCGAGCTCAAACTCGTTTGTATATATACGAGTTCGAACTCGAACATCTTAAAGCTAGCTCAATAGGCTCGTCGAACCGCGAGTCAAAAGAATTCATTTTTTATATATAATATATTTTGCATCTTTTATAATTAAAATTAAATATTTATTAATTATGAACTCGAACTAGCTCAAACTCGAATTTGATCGAGCTTACGAGCCGAGCTCGAACTAGCTAAAAATCATTCGAATCGAGCTGGAACAAAAATAATATAGCTCGTTCGAGTTCGAGCTCGATCACGAACACAAAAATTTTGTTCGAGCTCGAGCTCGAACATGCCTTGTTCGCGTTTGGCTCAGCTCGTTTACAGCCCTACTCGTACCTGCTGGACGTTCCTCGGTCGAAGTCCACATCCAGCTTCTTGAAACCTGACCGGAATTGGGCCCTCCCTGATAAATTCCAGGGAGAAAAGAAGAAGGCCATGAAGCGGGTTTCGAGGAAGTCACCCCGGAACCAGGGTGAATCCTCCTCCAGTCGGTCCTCTTCAGGTAAATTCTTGATTGATATACTGTAGTAATGCAATATATTTATTTCCGTATTATGTATTAAAATCTCTTCTTCTGTATATTGCGTCTCCCCCAAAGAAAAAGATCAAGAAAGGGAAGGCAGTCCTGGAGGCCGTAGAGGAGGAGGAGGAGGAGGAGTCCGAGGAGGTGGAACTGGAGGTTGGGTAGTCCTCAGATGATGATGAATCTGACCTTGAGCTGGTGATCCCTGAAGATGCTCCTTTGAAGAAATTGAAATATTATCTGAGTCGTCCAAAGGAAGAGGATGGTCAGGCTTCTCGGAAGTCTTTCAAGAAGTATTCCTTCGTCTCCGAGGTAGTGATTTTTCTTGTCGTATTATATGAATTCTCAAGTGTCAAGTATCAGGCCTTTATATGTCTTCTATTTTACAGCTGATGACAGATCTATCCTTGCTCGGAGGTCGGGCCAATGGTGAAATCCTACACTTATACGACTCCGTGAAGGAGTTGCATTCCAAGTGCCGGGCTTTCAGGGCTAAAAAGGAGGAGATGGAGGCTGCTATTGCAGCTTTGACAACTGATTCAGCCGAGCCTTCTCCATCTATCCTAGCTCTATTGGATTTGACTCAATTGGAGGATAGGGTGAAGCAGCTTGAGGCTGAAATAAGGCCCTATGGCTTGCAAGGGAGTCCCAAGAAGGTGAGCTGAGGGTTTATCAGGACACCGTAACCGAGTTGTCGCAGACACTAGCTTCTCGGAAGGACTCGGAGGAGCTGAAGCGGCTTCTTAGGCTTTGGGGTGCCTTCATCGCTTGTAGCCCCGAGTTTAAGAGTCACCGGGAGGAGTATGGGGACTTATTCCATGACTCTGAGCAGCATAAGGTTTTAAACGACAAGGAGATAGATGTAATGAAGACTATCTTCTCTCATCCGGATGCTGCTGATAAGCTATCTGCCTTGACTGCTAATGGCTGGGTTCCTGGGGCCGAAGTTTTGGATGCATTGGATCCCTCCGAGAAGATAATGACATCAGGAGACTTATTAAAGCTCATTGTAGCAAGATATCCCGAGTTGTCCTTTCTCGGTGAGATGCTCTCCATTCCTTCAGATGGCAAGGCAAGTTAGCCTCTGCTGGCTCGCTGGCATTTCCTCATAAGCTTTAGGGCTTTGGATTTACTCCTTTGCACATAAACCTCGGTCTCATGGTTTACTGGAAAGGAGCTCCTGTCCTATTGACGAAGCCGAGATACTCCGGGATCAGGTCTTCCCAGTTGTCCATGATGAACACTCTGCGAACATACAGCTTGATGTTGTTGGGCTTCTTCTTCGGTCTTCTTCTTGCAAGGCCTTTTATGTCACAGCGTGCAGAAAAGTTGACAATAGCCCATATCTCTAGTGCCACTTCTGATGAAGTCCTAGATGACCCTATTTGGTGTAATTAGAAGTATCATATTTTGACGTAATAACATCTTCTTCATGACTTTTGTATCAATTTTTGAGGTTTTTCCTCTATGTATCCCTTTAGGTATTAGTAGTATCATATTTTGATGTAATGACATCTTTGATATGACCTTGTTGTGTTCGAGATTTTGCCTCTTTGTTATCCACTTGAGATTTTTTAGAAGTACCATATTCTGATGTAATAACACCTTTTGAGTTTGATATGAGTTTTGACTTCTGTATTTTGAGGTTTTTCCTCTTTATTTTTTGAGATGATTGATATTTGAGCACGTCTGCCCTTTTAGTCTATGGACCTCAATCAAGTACTTCTTTGAAGTACCTTATCTCGGACCTATCTTCTTTATTCAAAACGATTGGTAGTTTGAATTTTAAATTTAAATTACTTATTTTATATAAGCTGACCAATCATATACTTTATAAAGCATATTGTTTTGATTAGCAATCAATGTCATACTTAGGATAACAATCCTCTTTTTAGAAAATGAATTTTAAGATTGCTCAGTATAAAGATAGGTGTACTTGTAAATAATATAACTTCAATACGAGTTTATAACTTTGAGAATATAAGTAAAATAAATAATGGGTTTGAGTTTTAGTACCCGTTTGTGCTAGAGCATAATTGTCCCGGACCTTGATGAGGAACTCGGACATTCTTGATATTCTCGAACCTTTGTGAAGCTCTTCCTCGAGTTTTATCTTTCATGATACTTTCGTAAGTTAATCACATTCCATCTTCGTGGTATGGGCTCGCCCTTCATGGTTTCCAAGAGGTAGATTCCCCCTGGATGGGATTCTAGGACACGATACGGCCCTTCCTAGTTTGGGGCTAGCTTTCCTTCCACATCTTTCTTACTTTTTTCATTTAGCCTCATGACAAGGTCTCCTTTGACGAAGGTAGCTAAGCGAACCCTTCTGTCGTGATATCGCTTAACTCTTTCCTTTACCTTGGCCTCTTGGATCGTAGCATTGGCTCTTTTCACTTCTAGGAGGTCAAGGTCGAGACAAAGATTTTCTACATTGGCAGTGCCATCTTCATCTTTTGGCTGAGAAGTACGGGCAGAGGGGACTCCAATTTCCATGGGGATGACCGCCTCGGACCCATAGACTAAGCTATAAGGAGTGTCTCCAGTTGTTGTGGCTTGTGTGGTTCTATGGGCCCATATCACACTCGAAAGTTCTTTGATCCAGTTTCCCTTAACTCATTCTAGGCGCTTTTTGATGCCATTCACCAAAGTCCGGTTCGTAACTTCCACTTGGCCGTTAGTTTCTGGATGGTACACCGAGGTGAGCTTCTGATGTATGCCGTAATCCTCACACCATTTCTTGAAAGGGTTGTTGGTGAATTGGGCTCCATTATCAGTCACTATGTATCTTGGAATGCCATAGCGACACACAATGTTTTTCCAACAAAAGTTTATGACTGTTTTGCCCGTTATGTTTGTCAAGGCTTCAGCTTCCACCTACTTCAAGAAATAGTCAATAGCCACAATAAGGTACTTGAAGTTACCAGGGGTTGTGGGAAAGGATCCGACGAGGTCGATACCCCATCGGACGAATGGCCAAGATCTTGGATGGTAATCATATTTTCTTGAGGCACATGGATCATCTTGGCAAATCTCTGACACTGGTGACAAGAATCTATATATCTCTTGGAGTCTTCTAGCATCGTAGGCCATAATAACCCATTTGTAGCAGTTTACGGGTAACAGTGCGTGGACCTTGGTGACTAGCACAAACTCCTTTGTGTGCTTCTTGTACTAAGTGTTTAGCGTTGGAGGGCCCGACACATTTAAGTAGAGGCTGGAGATATCCCTTCTTGTATAAGTGCCTTCGTGAATGATATATTTGGGGGCCTTAACTCGGACTTTTCGTGCCAAGTGCTTGTTCTTCTGGAGGGTTCCCGTTTGGAGGTATTCAATGTAGGGGTTCATCTATGTGTTCGAGATGTCAACAACCATGATGCTGCTTTCTTCATAACTTCTCTTTGCCAGGGTTCCATCAGTAACTCTTGAGAAGATCTTATGTTGAGGTCCGAAGAGGCGAGTTTGCTTAGTGCATCTGCTTTATGGTTGCCTTTTCGGGGAATATGATTCAATTCATAATGTCGGAATTGGTTTAGAAGAGGTTTAACTATCCCGAGGTACTTCTGGAGGCTGTACTCTCGGTCTCGTATTCACCTTTGACTTGCTGTACCACGATTTGTGAGTCGCTAAAGATCTCGAGGTCCCTAACATCGAGGTCCTTTGCTAGCTTCAACCCTGTGATGAGGGCTACATATTCTGCTTCATTGTTAGTGGCTCGAAAATCAAAATGGAGAACGTAGGGATGATCTTTTCCCTCGGGGCTGGTAAGTAATACTTCAACACCACTTCCCCCCGAGTTGGAGGATCCATCAACATATAATCGCCATTTTCCTGTGTCTGGAACTGGGTCTTGTTGGTTGATCTCCACTGGTTGGACATACTCCATTATGAAATCAGATAAGGCCTGGCCCTTGATGGTTGTCCGAGGCTTATATTGTATATCATGTTCTCCTAACTCGATGGCCCACTTCATCATCCGTCCTGAGGCATCTGGTTTCTGGAGGATTTGCCTAATAGGGTAGTTGGTTAGGAGGAATATCGTATGTACTTGAAAGTAAGGTCATAACCGTCGAGAGGCATGCACGAGGGCTAATATTAAGCGCTCGAGAGGGGTATATCTGGTCTCGGGCCCCTGTAGAGCTCTGCTTACATACTATATTGGGTGCTGCGATCTTTCATTTTCCTTGACCAACACAGCACTGATGGCTAACTGGGATGCATATATATATATATAAATAGAGAGTCTCTCCTTTATCTGGTTTTGACAACGTCGGTAGGTGTCGGAGGTGGTCCTTAAGTGCTTGGAAGGCTTCTCCACATTCGTGTGACCACTCAAATTGGTTAGCCTTTTTAAGGATGTTGAAGAAAGACAAGTGTTTTTCCGCTCCCTTGGAAAGAAAACAGCTGAGTGCCACGAGAGATCCTGTAAGCTTCTGCACATCTTTCACGGTCTTTGGAGGTTGCATGTTTTGTAGGGCCTCTATTTTCTCGGGGTTCACCTCAATTCCCCGATTAGATACCATGTATCCTAAGAATTTTTCTGCCCCGACACCAATGGTACACTTTGCGGGTTTTAGATTTAGGTTGGACTCCCGCAATGTATCAAATGTTTCCTTTAAGTCTTCAAAGAAGGCGTCATAACTGCGGCTTTTCACCACCCATGTCGTCGACATAGATCTCGAGATTTCTTCTTATTTGAGACTTAAACAGTTTATCTACTAGCCGCTGATAGGTAGCCTCGACATTTTTCAATCCAAAAGGCATCATCTTGTAGCAGAAGGTACCCCTGTCGGTTATGAAAGAGGTTTTCTCCTTATCCTGCTCTGCCATAGGAATCTGATGATATTCCTTGAAGGCGTCGAAAAAGGCTAGTATTTGATATCCAGCGATCGCTTCAACTAGTCGGTCGATCGAGGGCAAAGGGTAGCGCTGTCTTTGGGGCAACAATCGTTCAAGTTAGTGAAGTCGATGCACATTCTCCACTTCCCGTCTGGCTTCTTGACCATTACTGGGTTGGCTATCCACTCTGGATATTACACTTCTTCGATTATACGAGCTTTGAGTAGCTTATCTACTTCTTCTCCGATGGCTTCGACTCGATCTAGTACAAAGATGCGTTGTTTCTGCTTTATGGGCTTCTGAGCGGGATTGATATTCAGGTAATGTTCCGCTAAACGAGGGGATACTCCTACCAAGTCATTGGTATCCCAGGAGAAGACATCTATATACTGGTTGAGGAGATCTCGAAGTTTGGTGTTTATCTCGGGGGGTAAAAGATTTCCAACCTCTACGGTTCCTGATTCTCCGAGTTGCATCGGCTCAGACTCAGAGTATTTGGCTGGTTCAAGATCCTCCTTCTCTGGTTCTCGGATAGCTTGAATCGTACAGACTCGAGCTAATTGTTGGTCACCTCGGACCGTGTCTATCCCTTGGTTTGTAGGAAACTTCATCACCAAATGGTATGGGGACCAGATGGCATTCGCTTGGCACATCCAAGGTCGTCCGAGGATTATGTTGTAGGGCGCTCTGGAGTCGATGAACGCGAATGTACAACGGAGGGTTATACTCCTTGGACCATCTCTAACTCGTACTGGTAGAGTAATATCTCCTAAAGGAGTGACGGGATCGCCAGCAAATCCCGAGATAGGGTTTGTGGGCACGAGATTACTCTTGTCCAATCCCAGCTGTTCATAACAACTGAGAAACATGACTCCTACTTCGCTTCCCCATCCACCAAAACTCTTTTGATCACGTTATGGTTTATGTCAACTATGATTACTAAGGGATCTGAATGAGGGAATTTGATTAGGAACCGCCTCTTGAGATGAAAAAGTAAAGGTTCCGTCTAGGCGAGATCTTTTGCTCTCCCATTCCCAGGGAGAGGCTTCTTCGGGCGATCGATGTACACTGTTGATGCTCCTTCCTGCTCCCTGGTTGGTGGTGTGGCTTATCTCGTCGTTGTTGTGGTCGATATTGGTGCTTCTTACACTTGTCGGGGTCGGAAAACGGATTTGTGTGCTCCCACGAAGGTTTACAACCGGATCAGCAATGAGTTTGAAGGTTGTATAAATCAATACTAGCAAGCGGCTTCCACCGGGCGTGCCAAATTGATGGATGTCTACGACCCGCGCTTGATCACGAACCCAGTTCACGAACTGATCTGCAAAACAAAGCCTCGGGTGTCCCGAGGATAGACACTCCGATGCTCAAATTAGTATGATGCGTACGGCGTATTGTATGTAAGATAATAGATGGAAAAGGTGTACCAAACCTTTGGGTATTTATATGGCTACAATCCGTAGATCACCAAGATATGTAAATATGGTAGGAATACAACTCTTATGAGAACAGTAGTTGTATTACCATATATAGAAGAAGTATATTTCGGTCATGACTGTATTACCATGTTTAGGAGAAGTATATTCCTTGTAGAACATTCATAATATACGCATTCCTTATAAGAATTAAGATTGATGGACCCGTGGATCCATCCTCCGCGTACCTCGAGCCCAATAACCTTCTCGGGCCCTGGTCCGAGACTGAATGAGACCCGGAATATGAACGATGGACTTATCAAACCCCGTTCCGGAGGATGGGGATCCTGTTCAAGGTGAGACCGTCGACATCGACCCCGCCGTAGAAGACCTGGTCCGGAGGATGGTGGTGCCGGTCTTGAAGGATTCCAAGCTGAGTTCGTACGACGGAGATCATACTAAGGTGGCCGCTATCCCCAGAGTCATTTTTTTACGGTCTCACTTTCCCTCTTCCCCCTCTCTTCCTGGACATCTTTAAGCACTTCAAAATTTCTCCGGCCCAATTGCAGCCCAACTATATTGCCGTTATCAGGGCGTCTTCCTGAACTGCTGTCGCTGCGAGATCACGCCCTCTCTCGACCTATTCCGGGCCTTCTACCATCTGGAGGGCACTAAAGACAAGGGGATCTTCACATTCCAGAAGAGGTTGAAGGTGAAGGATTTCTGCAAGGATCGGCATGACAGCTACGCTAACTGGCAGAGGTTCTACTTTACCTTTGACACGAAATGGTATTCATGCCGCAAGTGGAACCAGCAGGCGAAGAAGGAAGACATGTCGGTGCTCCGGCCCGTCCACCTAGAAGCTAGTATTTCCAAGCTGAGTTACAACCAGTTGGACTTGACCAGGTACTGGAAGGGTCAATATGTATTTCCCTTGATGGCGTACGAGACAGAGGTGCTCACCAAGTGCCGGTTCTACGTCGTTCAAGATCCCGCCCGTAAGTGTTTCTTGATTACATCTCCGTTACTCGTTTATTTAGCTTTCTTGATCAACGCGGTTAAGATCCAGAGGTCGGATAAGGCAAAACCCAGTTCGGGGGCCGGCATGATAACCCCAAAGGAAAGCGACACGGAGAATAAGAAGAGGAAACGTGACCTGGTCTTGAAGGATGAGGAGGAGGCGAAGAAGGCGGAGGCGGTTAAGGTGGATACCACACTCACGGAGCGACCTCCAGTGAAGGCAAAGGACTATGAGGTCGCCGCGGCAGCCACCAATCGGACTGCGGCCCTTACCGTCACGGGTCCTCAATCTTCTGAAGATGAGGAGCACTCGCCCCCGAAGAGGCGGAAGGCGTTGTCGACGTCTCGGAGACTAAACCATAGCCAACACTCCCAGGTTGGTGATCAGAATAGCGGCAAGAAGATAGTTTCAGACAATCAGGACGGAATGAAACTCACTCCTGCCGATCATAAGGATGGAAGGGAGACCACTCCGGGCATCATTCTTCAGTCCAGTCGGGTAATTAATCTTGACTTTTATGGCTCATATGTGTGACTATGTTTGTTTGCTGACGTCTTGCCTTTATCTGGATTTTGCTTCTTACATGCTTAATGCTCCAGGCGTTGTTGATTCCATCAACAAGGCTTACCACGTCCAAAATACGAGGCTGGCTCAGAGAATCAACAAGGCTTACCACGTCCAGAATACGATGCTGGCTCAGAAACTCAGCGGGCTGGAGAGGGCCAATGGCAATCTAAGCAGCAAACTTGCCCAAGAGGAGGCTCGGGCTAAGGAGGCGGAGGCCCGGGTGAAGGAGCTGGAGGCCATTTCTTCTCCGTCCGCTCAGAAAGAGTCGTGCGTGGCTTTCATTGAGAAGGTGCTCCGGAGTCTTGCTTTCGAGCGGGACTTAACAGATATTCGCCGAGCCTCCAACAACCTGTCCATCAACCAGGTATACCGTAAAATGAAGGGTTAGGTTCCGGAGAGCCGCCGGGGCGAGTATGGCAAATACTTCTACCATCCTGATGCCACCGATCACTACAACTACTCTGTAGACCAGTTTCTCCGCGGCGGATGAGTTGATAGGATGAAGCCTGCCACTATCGCTGTTAGATGAGGACCACGAAGCGGAAACCCAAAAACCGGTGTCCGCTGAGGCTGTCTGTACCTCAACCGCGGGCTGATGGATATGAGCAAGACAGTCGCTCTGCCCGAGAAGAACCATGCTCCGGAGTCACCCGCCAAGGCCAAGTATAAGGAGTTCCTCAAGATGTACGCCTCTCCGGCCGCCGAAGATGATCATGAGAACGGAGATAAGGAGGAGGAGGGCGAGGACGGAGGAGGCGGGGACGGAGGCAGGAATGGCGGCCACGACAGTGAGGAGACCGACGTAGAGCCCACCCCTTAGTTTTTTTCTTATGTTTTAATGTACTTTTGTCGAGTCACTTCCGTCCGGCTAGGATTAACACTCTCTTGTTTAGTGTAGGAAGGGCGGAAGTGATTCGGACGGAGATGATGATCATCTGAACAATGTAATCTCTTTTTCATTTAATGGAATTCTGTTATTTTTCATCACTTCTCGTTGCTCTGTTTTCATTATTTCTTCACTTCATAGCTATTATAATCTATATCTTATCTCATTGCCCTTAGCCTGGCGGTCAAGGTCATGTGCTCCGGTCCGGAGGTAACAAGACGCACCCTTCTCCGAATAGTTCCCATTCGACAAGCCCTCTGTGTCATAGATGTCAGGAACTAGAGGCGGTAGCCAGCTGGCAACTGGACGAGCAACGGACCCGAGACCTATTTATCCGATCCGGAATGGAGCCCTTGATGACCGAGTTTCCGGATATTCCGTCCTTGGTTGCTCGTCTTTAGAAGATCACTGATCAATTAGGAACTCTGACCCAATGCCAGATTTTTGCTCGGGAACAGATACGCAACCCTTGACGCGGATGCCACTATTTCCATGCTTCAGGCTGAGCACGAGGACTTCAAAGCAAACCGAAGACCGAGTTGGATTTGGTGTGGGCCGTCTTGCAATTTTATTGTGCCAAGCTAAGGTGGTTGGAAAAGAGGTGGAAGGAGCTACGAGCCCATCTTAAGCTGGAGAATGAGAATCGAGAGCTAGCCGGGCGGAACAGGCTCTTGCAGGAGAACTTGGTTACCCTGCGACTCTCGTACCATCTTACTGGCCTCCGCCTCGGGTTGGTGTCTGCGCTCGTTTATCAAAACTTTCCTCACGACATGAGCAAGCTAATCGTACGGATGTTCAAGATGGGCTAGAACGATCGCGAGTCTAGATATTGTCCAGCTTTTGAGGAGGCGGTCGAGTGGTGGAAACGTATGCATGCTGGAACGTATCTCCCCCATCTTTAATATTCATTCCTAGCCGAGCTTCTATTGACCTTACATTTGAGAGGTATATAGGGATCCAAGTATCAGTCGACCCGGAAGAATCCGCTCGCCGGGTTGCGCGCCTCCGTGAAGATGCTGCAGTGATCCACCCCTTCATCGCGGAGGAGTTGGCCGAGCTAGCGAGGCAGCGGGAAGCCCGTATCCGAGGGAGAGGCAGAGGGCGTGGTGGAAGTCGCCGCGGGGGCGGAAGAGGTCTGCGCGCTCCGGGTTCCCTGAGGATTGGGTCTCCGTCCCGGAGTGCCTTAAGCGCTGAAAACTCGCCCAAGGGCAAGGCCCCTATTTCTGATTCTTCCAAAGGCAAAGCTCGGGTCTCTGATGACGAGATGTTCGACTCTGACTCCAACTTTTCGGACATCATGTTTGGATCCGACTCGGAGATACCTGTCCCTCATTCCCCCGAGCCACAAGATCCTGCTTCCACATATCCGGGCGAGCCATCAACCACTTTGGCCGAGGATAAGGTCGTGGCTCGCGTCCGGGCCTCACTGTCGGAGCTGCCCGAAATTTCTCCATATCCTTTCTTGGGCCATGTGGGTCTGTCTAGTGAGCCGAAAGTGTATGATCTTGATCCCGACACTCTGGAGCGGACTCCCGTGGAGGCGGAGGTCATTCCACCCGTGCCCGGCGTGAACTCCCCGGATCCAAAGATCCATGATTCGGCTTCTATTCCGGAGCCTCCTACTCCTGCGGGGTTGGGGATTGCTACATCAGCGCCTCCCCCGGAACCTCCTACTCCGAGGCCAACTTCTCCCATCGACTGGGATAGTATTGACTGGCCCGAGCGTCGCAGTCCTTATACTCATGCCAGGACCAATGATCATCGGATGTAGATAGTGTATACGTATAGGCATTTGTTTTCTATGTATCCTCTTTCCTTTCTTTGTATACAAGTCCGTCTGGAACTAGGCATTTCAATTATTCAAATGTTTGTATTCTTTTCCTTTCTTTGTAAGCAAGTCCGTTCGGACCACACATCCTTTGAGTAATACCGTATTCTTTGCACCAAGAACGGAACAGATCATTCTTGAAATGTGCCCCGTTGTCCGTGACTATACATTTTGGGATCCCGTACCGGCAGATGATGTTCTTCCAACAAAACTTCACGCAAGTGCAACCCCGGATGTTAGTGAGAGGCTCCGTTTCTACCCATTTGCTGAAGTAATCGATGGCTACAATTAAGTACTTAAATCTCCCCGGAGCGGAGGGAAACAGACCGACCAGATCAATGCCCCACTTGTCGAAGGGCCACAAACTGGTGATCCCCACAGGCACTGAAGTATTTATGGGTATCTTCGAACAAAGCGGGCCAGTAGTAGCCCGTGCACATTATCTTCCTGCAATGGTCCAGACTTCTTGATGGCTGCCGTTGGGTCCTTCGTGCATCTCCCTCACCAAGCGTTCCGCCTCGTCTGAATCAACACACCTCAACCAGGGCTGGAGGTTTCCCCGTCTGAGCAAGGATCTATCCAAGATGGTGTAGCGGTGCCTTCTGTCGAATCCTCTGTGCCAGTGCCTTATCCTCCGGGAGCTTGCCGTTCTGTAAGTATTCGAACAAGGGCGTCATCCATGATTCTTTCGAGGCTTCCACTACAACTTGTGGGGCGTCATAGCTCCGTGCGGATAAAGTCTCCATCAGCAGGTTGCTTTCCGGATCGGGCTTGATTTCCGATGAAGCGAGCTTATTTAAGGAGTATGCCTTGCCATTATCTTCACGGGGGATCTGTGCAAGGACACGCTGTGGAACTTCGTCAGTAGTGGCTTAACTACCTCCAAGTACCTTTGAAGGCTCCATTCCTTCGTCCCATACTCTCTGTTCACCTGCTGGACCAGTATCTGAGAATCACTGTACACCTCCACATCTTTGGCTCCTATCTCCAATGCCAATCTGAGTCCAGCCAGAAGTGCCTCGTACTCCGCCTCGTTGTTGGTGGCCTTGAAGCCGAACTGGATGGCATATCTGTACTCTGTACCCATCGGACATGTAAGTAATCCTCCTGCTCCGCCACCATTGGCGTGTGATGACCCATCCACATACAACTTCCATTTATCAGGGGGCGGTTCCGATCCGGACTATTCACCTGCTGGTTCGGTCATCTCCACAAAGAAATCGGCCAACGCCTGTCCCTTGATCAAGAAAGCTAAATAAACGAGTAACACAGATGTAATCAAGAAACACTTACGGGCGAGATCCTGAACGACGTAGAACCGGCACTTGGTGAACACCTCTGTCTCGTACGCCATCAAGGGAAATACATATTGACCCTTCTAGTACCTGGTCAAGTCCAGCTGGTTTAACTCAGCTTGGAAATACTAGCTTCTAGGTGGGCTGGCCGGAGCACCGACATGTCTTCCTTCTTCGTCTTCTGGTTCCACTTGGGGCATGAATACCATTTCGTGTCGAAGGTAAAGTAGAACCTCTGCCAGTTAGCGTAGCTGTCATGCCGACCCTTGCAGAAATTCTTCACCTACAACCTATTCTGGAATGTGAAGATCCCCTCGTCTTTAGTGCCCTCCAGATGGTAGAAGGCCCGGAATAGGTCAAGAGAGGGCGTGATCTCGCAGCAATAGCATTTCAGGAGGACGCCCCAATAACGGCAATACAGTTGGGCTGAAACTGGGCCGGAGAAATCTTGAAGTGCTTAAAGATGTCCAGGAATAGAGGGGGAAGAGGGAAAGTGAGACCGTAAAGAAATCGGCCAACGCCTGTCCCTTGATTGCCTTTCGGGGCTGGTACTTGATCCCATGTTCCCCCAGCTCCACCGCCCACTTCATCATTCTACCCGAGGTCTCCAGTTTGAGCATGATCTGTTGTAGTGGGTGGTTTGTTAGGACCATGATCGGGTGCCTTTGGAAATATGGTCGGAGGCGTCTGGAAGCGTGAACCAGAGCCAATATCAGCCTTTCTAGGGCGGTGTACCTCATTTCCGGGTCTTGGAGTGCCCTTCTCACAAAGACACCGGACGTTGAACCTTGCCATCCTCCCACACCAGGGCGTAGCTGTAGCATGCTCGGTCGCAGCTATGTACAAGAAAACTTCCTCTCCGAGCACTGGTTTGGACAGTGTAGGGAGGCTTGCTAGGTGGGTATTCAAGTCTTTGAACGCTTGATCACATGCTTCTGTCCACTCAAATGGTCTGGCCTTTCAGAGAATGTTGAAGAAAGGGAGCTGCTTCTCAGCTCCGCGAGCTAGGAAACGGCTCAGTGCGGCCAGCGAACCAGTCAACTTCTGTACGTCCTTCACCCTTTTTGGAGGTGGCATATCCATGAGTGCTAAGATCTTCTCCGGGTTGACATCGATCCCTCGAGCCGACACCGTGAAACCCAGGAACTTCCCCGTTCCGACTCCAATTGTGCTCTTTCCGGGAATGAGTTTCAGGTTCACCGTCCGGGGTACGTCAAACATCTCCCGGAGATCCGACAAGAAGGTCTCATATGTCCGGCTCTTCACCACGATGTCATCCACAAAGACTTCTAGGTTCCGTCCCATTTGGCTTCGGAAGAGCTTATCCGCCATCCTCTGGTACGTTTGGTTGATGGCCAAAAGGCATTTTCCTGTAACAAAAAACACCAAAGTCAGTAATAAAAGACGTCTTGAGGCGATCCTTGGCCATCGTGATATGGTGATACCCACGGTGCGCGTCAAAGAATACCAACACCTGGTAACCTGTAATGGCCTCAACCAGTTGGTCGATGGAAGGAAGTGGATGGCTGTCTTTCAGGCAGCATTTGTTCAGATCCATGAAATCAATACACATTCTCCACGAGCCATCGTGCTTTTTCACCAAGACCGGGTTTGCTATCAACTTCGGATAGGATATCTCCTCAACGATCCCAGCTTCCAACAATCTTTTTACCTCCGCCCGAACTTCCTCTACCCGTTCCGGAGCAAGAGGTAATTTCTTCTGACGTATGGGATTTAATTACGGGATAACGTTAAGTTTGTGGACGGTGATCTCCTCCGAAACGCCCGTCAAGTCTTCCGTTCCCCATGAGAAGACGTCCTCGTACTCCGAAGACCTTCCTTCACATCCTCCGGGAAATTCTTACCCACACTTACTATACCTTTCCGTCCTACCATCATGTCCTCCACTTCATACGACGCCGGTTTTCCGTGGATTGCACCGACTTAGATCGCACTGGTCTCCCTTTGATGTGATGATTATATGTTGTTTATTCAGGGTTTTATATAGTGCTTTTAGCAGATTAATGTGCACTTTAGGTGTGTTATCTATGCAGATTTGGTTGATGGAGGAGATTGGAGCTAAATGCACAAAGGATGCGGTTTTGACAATTTTTGAAGCAATTTGGAAGCTGAAAGGATGCTAATCCAGTTGACCCTTATTCTGGAATCCTTCATTTGGCAGAGTTGTGCTTCGTGTAACGATCACTAAATTTCTCGGTGAAGTCGACCCGAACTGAGGTGAAACTGATGGAGGATTTTAGAGCCTAAAAGAAGTGGATCGTTATACTCTTTTTTCCCACCGGGTTTTAAATGAGGCAGCGATCTAATATATTCAAAGAGGAGAAATAATAAGCTGGTAATATTGAAGAATTAAAGTGAAGACATGGAAGAATTTCAGCTCAATTTATTTGGGCCGAATTATTGCTAGATATATTATTATTATTATTTGTTTATTTTTATTTAAATAATAAAATAAAGGCCATGGGCCCGGGCCTGCAGTGTGAATGTGTGCGTGTGTTTTAATTAGGTCCATATAATTATTTGGTTTTGGATTTGGACGACCAAGGTATATATACCTTAGGTTCAACCGTAGGAATTGTATTAGGGTTTAGTTTAGTTTAATAAAGAATTAGTTAGGGTTTGTTATTTTTGGAGGCCGGCGGCTGGGCATATTATATACGTATAATTCATCATCGAGAATGCCGATCAGATTGATTTTTAAAAAAAACCTTCTCTGGTTCGGTTAACTTCAGCTGGCTCCCTCTGGATCGTGCATCTTTGATGGTCGTCACCATGCAGCTCTGTGCGGTCTGCTGATGTCCCCGGACATATGCGATTCCCTTCTCAGTGGGGAACTTCATAATCAAATGGTAAGGAGAGCAGATAGCCCGTGCCTGAGACAACCATGGTCTCCCAATGATCATGTTGTAAGGAGACGCGGTATCAATCACGGCGAAGTTGCATTCCACCGTGGTCCGCTTCGTCTCGTCCTGGAAATCCACCATTGTCACCTTCAGAGGGATGATGCCAAGGGGGTG
The DNA here is from genome assembly GCA_948330725.1 of Sherardia arvensis. Lineage (NCBI taxonomy): Eukaryota > Viridiplantae > Streptophyta > Magnoliopsida > Gentianales > Rubiaceae > Sherardia > Sherardia arvensis. The sequence continues at coordinate 19,390,288 of OX415237.1, read as the reverse complement.
AACCGTCCGCCGTGTGAACCTTGATAAGGGTGAATGGCATGACTTCAGGTTTTGTCGGCCGATTCCCAGCTGGTCAAAGCATCCTGCAAACATTATCTCTACACTGCTACCATCATCGAAAAACACCCTCTTGATCAGGACTCCTTCCACTTCAGCCATGACCACCATCGGGTCAGAGTGAGGGACCTGAGGAGGCACCGGGTCCTCATCCGAAAAGGTGATGGTCTCACTTGCCTTGAATCTCTTCTGTTGTATCTCCCCCGGGGGAACGTATATGCTTTTGGACTTGATTGTCGTCATTGAATTTAGTCCATCTTCGACTATTCCATTGATCACATTAATCATCTGCGGGGGTGCAAGAGCCTACGCTGGTGCAGCTTGCCGTGGAGCTGGATTTACAGATTGGCTTGGTTTCTGCCCCGGGGACGGTTATTCCTCAAGTTCCTCTTTCTTCCTTGTCCAGCGGCGGGGGCCGTAGAAGCTGCTTGGCGCATGTCCCCGGCCACACAGTCTCTCAACTGGCCAGTGCCGATCAACCTTTCTATATTAGAGCGGAGTGCCCTACATCCTTCTGTGGTGTGACCATGGGACTTGTAAAAGTCACACCACTTTTCCGCATTCGCTGCCGCAGGTACCCCGAGTATAGGCTGCGGTTCTGTGAATAGACCTCGGTGGACTGTTAGGATCTCCGTGCGGGTTTTGGATAAAGGGGTATAGGCAGGCCGTGCGGCTACTGCTGGAGCTTGAGCTGCCACCGCTGGGGTTGCCACTCGTCTGGTCTGGTCGTTCCGAAACGGAGGTCGGGCGGCTGGGATCTGAGCTCCCGTTGCCGTTAGGGTCCTCCGTTCAAAGAATCCCACTGTGGTCATCTGGACATGGTCAGCATCGTGCACCGTGTAGTGCATTTCCACCACAAACTAGAGGTGATAGTACGATGTTGCATGTTTTTCATGAGCTCAATGTAGAAAGCATTGTCTCTTAGCCCATTCACGAAATTGTGGATAATGGCCTTATCCTGCAGGTACCTATCCACGACCTACATTGACGCTGCAATGTACCAGAGACTCGGATTGCCTCATTGCCAGTACTGTGGCCAAGTTGACAAACGTGTGTTTCATTGCCGAGTAATGTCGCACCAAAGTGGTTGCGAAATCCCAAAAGGACCGGAGGGATCCGTTTGGGAGACCTTTGAATCAAGCCAAACAGTTTCCCCTTAGATAAGTGGGCAACATCTTGCACCGCAACTCCTCCGGGATATCTCTTACATACATTATGCTCTGATAGGTATGGACGAACTCCTCCGGGTCCTCTTTCCCATTGTAGGTTGGGAGTCCGTCCGGAGCCTTGGTGCTTGAAGGCCACCTGAAATTCACCACCTCCGAGACCCACGGCGACTGAGGTCTAACTCCATCTCGGCCGATAAGGCGATTCTGGCGGTCCTCAATGGAGTCCGGGCAAAAAGGAGTCTGAAATTCAAACCCGCCCGGATAGCTCGCTCCAGGGGCTGGCATCCCAAACATCATCTGCTAAGGTTGGCCTCTGGGAGCAGTCATGCCATGTATGGCCTGCTGGGGTTGTCCTCGGGAGCGGTCATGCCATACGTTTCCTACTGGGGTTGTCTGCCCCAGTATGGCGGTGCATACTCGGAATTTCTACCGGTCGGTCTGTGGTTGGACAAGGGGTGGCCCTCCATAGGTAGGGTTATGATGATCTTGCTCTGGCCTGACACAGCCCGAATCATTATCGAGTTCGACATATACCCGCTGTCGTCCTGGAAGAGGAACCTCCGTTCGGGCGGGGGCCTGGCGGAGGCCTTCCTTGCCTGAAACTGTTGATACTCCGTCGTCCTTAGAATGCTTCCTCCGGCTCTAGAGTCATGGTACGCACACTCCTCCGGACCAACGTTCCGTGTCACCTGGTCCTTCTCCGATCGACTCTTAGCGTCATCTTCCTGCGTAGCATACTCCTTTGAGCCTTTCAGCTCCTCCGACCTCTTAGGATCATCCGAATCCCCGCCCGACTCCTTACAGTCACTGAACTGCGGCTGCCTCTCCTTTGCAGCCTGCAGCCTCTCCTTGTTCTCACGTTGCATCTCCGCCAACATCCGTTCCGCAGTCGCCTTCTTTCCCTTCTCCTTCTCCGACGCCAAGTGCTGTTGTCGACGTTCTTCCGCTGCAGCCTTTGCCTCTACTGCTGCGTCCTTGGCTCGGAGAGCTCGTTCCTATTCTACCGCCAGCTTCTGGGCCCCAATGGCCGCGACAGCTCTTCTGGTCTTCGGTCCTCCATCCGCTACATCTCCGGGCGGAGGAGGATTCTTCCTAGATCATCCGCGCGGCATGGACGCAACTTGTAAACCGGAACGTGAGGTCCCACCGGACGTGCCAACTGATGCCACCAGCTTCCCGCCCTGGCCCGGAGTACAACTTGTGCCACTGGTCCGGAGAAGATCACGTCTGTGGCCAGCGCGCTCTCACCTAATAGGCCTGCAAAACAACGCCCTGGAGCATCCTGAAGATAGCTACTCCGGCGTGATGATGAAAGAGGGGCCTTTGAATAGGAGAGCGAATAAGGATATATTGAGAGAGTTTAGATTTGATAGAACATACCTTTCTCCACAAGTCCAAAGCTGTATTTATAGGTGTAGGTGGTGAAAGCCCAACCCAAAGGCGGTGATCCTGCCTATTTGTCCTCATATGGGACAAGTCATATTCATGTCCTTTGTGTACTCGGGTAACGCCATTCTAGCTAGCGTCACTTATGGACCGTACCACTACTTGGGCCGGAGCTCAAATATGGGCCAAAGCCCATAGCACTACCTATGTTTGAATTTCTTATAATTGCGGAGAGCAGGATTTGGATTTGCAAGGAATAGCTGGTGGAGAAGATGATTGGCATTCATCTTGAAGTTACAAATTTACCCTGCCATATTCGGGCAAACATTAGTGTTGATAAGTCCATGGTTCGTATTCGGCCTCATTCATACTCGGACCAGGGCCCGAGAAGGGTCATGGGCTCGAGATACGCGGAGGATGGATCCATGGGTCCATCAATCCTAATTCTTACAAGGAATGCGTATATTATAAATTTTCTACAAGGAATTTACACCCTCCTAAACATGGTAATACAACCATGACTGAATTACACTTCCTCTATACATGGTAATACAACTAATATTCCCATAAGAGTTGTATTCATACCATAAATACATATTTTGATGATCTACGAATTGTAGCCATATAAATATCGAAGGTTTGGTAAACCTCTCTATCTATTATTACAATAAGCCTCACGCATCATACTAACTTGAGCGTCGGAGTGTCTATCCTCGGGACACCCGAGGCTTTGTTTTGCTGATCAGTTCGTGAGCTGGGTTCGTGATCAAGCGTGGGTCGTAGACATCCATCAATTTGGCACGCCCGGTGGGATTTCCTCGTCATTCTTGATCTATACGACCTTCAAACTCATGACTGATCCGGCTAAAAACCTTCGTGGGAGTACACGAATCCTTTTTTTGGCCCCGATAGGAGTAAGAAGCATCGATGCCAACCATGATGACGACGACGAGATGAGCCACGCCACCAACCAGGGAGCAGGAAGGAGCATCAAAGATGTACACCGGTTGCCCGAAGAAGCCTCTCCCTGGGAGTGGGAGAGCAAAAGATCTCACCTAGACGGAATCGTCACTTTTTCACATCAGGATGCGGTTCCTAATCAATTCCCTCATTCAGATCCCTTAGTAATCACAGTCGACATAAACCATAATGTGATCAAAAGAGTTCTGGTGGATGGGGGAAGTGAGGTAGAAGTCATGTTTCTCAGCTGTTATGAACAGGTAGGATTGAACAGAACCAATCTCGTGCCCACAAGCCCCATCTCGGGATTTGCTGGCTATCCTATAACTCCTTTAGGAGAGATCACTTTACCAGTACGAGTGAAAGATGGTTCTCGGAGTGTAACCCTTCGTTGCACCTTCACAATCATCGACTCCATAGCGCCATACAACATAATTCTCGGACGACCTTGCATGTGCCGAGCAAAAGCCGTCTGGTTTCCATACCACCTGGTGATGAAGTTCCCTACGAACCAAGGGATAGCAACAGTCTAAGGTGATCAACAATTAGCTCGAGTCTGCATAATCCAAGCTATCCAAGAACCAGAGAAGGAGGATCTTGAACCAACCAAGTATTCCGAATCTGAGCCAATGCAACTCGGAGAGTCAGGAACCGTCGAGGTTGGAACTCTCCTACCCCCCGAGATAAAGACCAAACTTCGAGATATTCTAAACCAGTATACAGATGTCGTTTCCTGGGATACCAATGGCTTGGTAGGAGTATCCCCTCGTCTAACGGAACATTACCTGAATATCAATCCCTCACAAAAACCCATAAAGCGGAAACAACACATCTTTGCATTAGATCGGGTTGAAGCCATTGGAAAAGAAGTAGATAAGATACTTAAAGCTCGTATAATCGAAGAAGTGCAGTACCCAGAATGGATAGCTAACCCTGTAATGATCAAGAAGCCAGACGGGAAGTGGAGAATGTGCATTGACTTCACCAACCTGAACGATTGTTGTCCTAAAGATAGTTATCCTTTACCCTCGATCGACCGATTAGTTGAAGCGATCACTGGATACCAAGTACTAGCCTTCTTTGATGCCTTTAAGGGATATCATCAGATCCTTATGGCTGAGCAAGATAAAGAAAAAACCTCTTTCATAACTGACAGGGAAACCTTCTGCTACAAAATGATGCCTTTCGGATTGAAGAATGCCGAAGCTACTTACCAAAGACTGGTAGACAAATTATTCAAATCCCAGATAGGATGCAACCTCGAGATTTATGTGGATGACATGGTAGTGAAAAGCCGCAGTTACTATGCCTTTTTTTGTAGATTTAAAGGAAACCTTCGACACATTACGGGCGTCCAACCTAAAGCTGAACCCTGCTAAGTGTACTATTGGTGTTGGAGCAGGAATATTCCTAGGATACATGGTATCTGATCGAGGAATTGAAGTAAACCCCGAGAAGATAGAGGCCTTGCAAAATATGCAACCTCCGCAAACTGTCAAAGACGTACAGAAGTTGACAGGATCCCTTGCGGCCCTTAGCCGATTTCTCTCTAAAGGAGCAGAAAAACATCTCCCCTTCTTTAACATCCTTAAGAAGGCAAACCAATTTGAGTGGTTCCATGAATGCGGAGAAGCCTTCCAAGCACTTAAAGACCACCTCCGACAGCTTCCGACACTGTCGAAACCAGACAAAGGGGAGACTCTCTACTTATATATATCTGCATCTCAGCTAGCCATTAGTGCTGTGCTGGTCAAGGAAAATGAAGGATCACAACACCTAATATATTATGTAAGCCGAGCTTTACAGGGGCCCGAGACCAGATATACACCTCTCGAGCGCTTAATATTGGCCCTTGTGCATGCCTCTCGACGGTTGCGACCATACTTCCAAGCTTATACAATATTCCTCCTAACCAACTACCCAATTAGGCAAATCCTCCAGAATCTGGATGCCTCGGGACGAATGATGAAGTGGGCCATCGAGTTAGGGGAACATGACATACAGTATAAGCCTCAGACAGCCATCAAGGGCCAGGCCTTATCTGATTTCATAATGGAGTCCGTTGAACCAGTGGAGATAAACCAACAAGACCCAGTTCCAGACACAGGAAAATGGCGATTATATGTAGATGGATCCTCCAACTCGGAGGGAAGTGGTGCTGGAGTCTTACTCACCAGGCCCGAAGGAAATGACCATCCCTACGTTCTCCATTTTGATTTTCGAGCCACTAATAATGAAGCAGAATATGAAGCCCTCATCACAGGGTTAAAGCTGGCAAAAGACCTTGATGTTAAGGACCTCGAGATCTTTAGTGACTCACAGATCGTGGTGCAACAGGTCAAAGGCAAATACGAGACACGAGAATATAGTCTCCAAAAGTACCTCGAGATAGTTAAGCCCCTCCTAAATCAATTCCGACATTATGAGCTAAATCATATCTACCGAGAAGGTAACCATAAAGCAGATGCATTGAGCAAACTTGCCTCCTCGGACCTCAACATTAGATCTTCTCAAGAATTGCTGATGGAAACCTTGGCAAAAAGAAGTTATGAAGAAAGCAGCATCATGGCTGTTGACATCTCAGACACATGGATGAACCCCTATATCGAGTACCTTCAAACGGGAACCCTCCCCGAAGACAAGCACTGGCACGGAAGGTCCAAGTTAAGGATCCCAAATATGTCATTCATGAAGGCACCCTATATAAGAAGGGATATCTCCAGCCTTTACTCAAATGTGTTGGGCCTTCCGACGCTGAACACTTAGTACAAGAAGCACATGAATGAGTTTGTGGTAGTCACCAAGGTCCACGCAAAGTTACCCGAAAACTCATACAAATGGGTTATTTCTGGCCTACGATGTTAGAAGACTCCAAGAGATATATTGATTCTTGTCACCAGTGTCAGAGATTTGCCAAAATGATCCACGTGCCTCAAGAAAATATGATTACTATTCAAGAATCCTGGCCATTTGTCCGATGGGGTATAGATCTTGTCGGACCCTTTCCTACAGCCTCCGGTAATTTCAAGTACCTTATTGTGGCCATTGACTATTTCTCGAAGTGGGTGGAAACTGAAGCCTTGACCAACATAACTGGCAACACAGTCATTAACTTCTGTTGGAAGAACATCGTGTGTCGCTATGGCATCCCGAGATACATAGTGACAGATAATGGAGTACAATTCGCCAATAACCCCTTCAAGAAATTGTGCGAGGATTACGGCATATATCAGAAGCTTACCTTGGTATATCATCCAGAAGCTAATGGACAGGTGGAGGTTATGAATCGAACCTTGGTAAATGGCATCAAGAAGCGCCTAGAAGGAGCCAAAGGAAATTGGATCAAAGAACTACCGAGCGTGATCTGGACCCATAGGACCACAGCAGCTACTGCAACCGGTGAAACTCCATACAGTTTAGTTTATGGGTCTGAGGCGGTCATCCGCATGGAAATTGGAGTCCCCTCTTCCCACACCTCTCAACCAGAAGATGATGATGGCACTGCCAATGAAGAAAATCTCTGTCTCGACCTCGACCTTCTGGAAAAGAAGAGAGCTAATGCTACAATCCATGAGGCTAAGGTGAAGGAAAGAGTTAAGCGCTATCATGATAGAAGGGTTCGCTTAGCCACCTTCGTTAAAGGAGACATTGTAATGAGGTTAAACGAGAAAAGCAAGAAAGAAGTGGAAGGGAAGCTAGCCCCGAATTGGGAAGGTCCGTATCGAGTCCTAGAAGCCCATCCAGGGGGAAGCTACCTCTTGGAAACCATGAAGGGTGAACCCATACCACGAAGATGGAACGTGATTAACTTACGAAAGTATCATGGAAGATAAAACCCGAGGAAGAGCCTCACAAAGGTTCGAGAATATCAATAATGTCCGAGAGCCTCATCAAGGTCCGAGACAACTCTGCTCTAGCACAAACGGGTACTCAAACTGAAACCTACTATTTATTTTACTTCTATTCTTAAAATTATAAACTTAGATTGAAGTCATCTTATTTTTACACCTATCTTTTAAGGAGAAATCTTAAAGTTTCTTTTATATAAAAGGGATTGTTATCACAAAGTATGACGATCGATTTCTATTCAAAACAATATGCTTTATAAAGTGTATGGTTGGTCAGCTTATATAAAATAAGTTATTTGAATCCAAAATTCAAAATACCAATCGTTTTGAATAAAAGAGATAGGTTTGAGATAAAAAAGTACTTCACGAAAAGTGCTTGATTGAGGTCTATTGACCAAAAGGGCAGACGTGCTCGAAAATCAATCATCTCAAAATAAAGAGGGAAAACCTCAAAGGCAGAAGTTAAAATTCATATCAAAGGTGTTATTACATCAGAGTATGATACTTCTAATTCCCAAAGGGATACATGGAGGAAAAACCTCGAACACAAATAGTTCATATCAAAGGTGTCATTACATCAGAATATGATACTTCTAAAATCCCAAAGAGATACAAAGAGGAAAAACCTCGAAATTTGATACAAAGGTCATAAAGAAGATGGTATTACATCTGAATATGATACTTCTAAATATACCCAATAGGGTCTTCTAGAACTTCACCAAAACTGGCACTTGAGAGATGGGCTATTGTCAACTTTTTTGCACGCTGTGACATTAAAGGCCTTGTCAGAAAAGGACTGAGGAGGAAATTCGCAAGACTTTCAACATCAATATGTTTGCAGAGTGTTCATCATGGACAACTGCGAAGACCTTATCCCCGAGTACCTCAGCTTTGTCAATAGGACGGGAGCTCCTTTCCAGTAAACCATGAGAACGAGGTTCATGTGCAAAGGAATAACCACCACCTCCTAAAGCTGACGAGGAGATGCCAATGAGCCAGCTGAAGCTAACTTGACTTACTACCTAAAGGAATGGAGAATCTCTCACCGAGAAAGAACAAGTCAGGATATTTTGTTACAATGAGCTTTAATAAGTCTCCTGATGTCATTATCTTCTCGGAGGGACTCAATGCATCCAAGAACTTGGCTCCAGGAACCCAGTCATTAGCAGTCAAAGCAGACAGCTCATTAGCAGCATCCAGATGAGAGAAGATGGAGGTCATAACCTCTATCTCCTCGTCAGATTGACACAACCCCAAGATTTTATCCAAAATCCTGTGCTGCTCGGAGTCGTGGAATAAGTCTCCATACTCCTCCCGGTGGTCCTTAAACTCGTGACTACAAGCAATAAAAGCACCCCAAAGCTTAAGAAGCCGTTTCAGCTCATCCGATTTCTCATCCGAAGACAAGGTCTGCGACAGCTCATCCACGGTGTCCTGATACATCTTCAGCTCCTTTTTCTCGGACTCTCTTGCCAGCAGTAAGGACTTATTCTCAACCTCGAGCTGCTTCACCCTACCCTCCAAGTGAGTCAAATCCAATAGAGCAGGAGGTACCACTGACTTAGTCGATAAAGAGTTGATGATAGCTTTCATCTTCTCCTTATCGGCCTTGAGAGCCCGGCACCTGGAATGTAACTCCTCCACAGAGTTATACAGGTGTTTGATCTCACCTTTGGTCTGCCTTCCCAGCGTGGATATATCTACCATCATCTGTAAAATAGAAGATGTATAAAAACCTGATATGTGACACTTAAAAGTTCACATAATATGACAAGGAGAATCACTGCCTTAGAGGCAAATGGATACTTCTTGAAAGACTTCCTAGAAGCCTGACCATCCTCTTCCTCAGGACAACTCAGATAATACTTCAACTTCTTCAGAGGTTCATCCTCAGGAATCACCAGCTCAAGGTTCCACCTCCTCAGACTCCTCCGCCTCCTCCTCTACAATCTCGAGGACTGCTTTCCCCTTCTCGATCTTTTTCTTTGGAGGAGATGCTACATATAAGAGAACAAATATTAAGATACAATATGGAAGATAACATTACTACAGTATGCGAATCAAGACATTACCTGAAGGAGACCGACTGGAAGAAGATTCATCCTGATTCCGGGGTGATTTCCTGGCAGCCCGCTTCTTGACAACCTTCTTATCCCCCTGGATTTTATCAGGGAGGGTCCAATCTCGATCCTTCTTCAGGTAGCTGGATGTAGATTTTGACCGAGGAACGTCTAGAAAATAAGAATAGGTAATAGAAGGCACTGCCACACTGATCCATGAGCCCCCCGCACAAATCCTCCCTCCTGGAAAACGTCTTTTCCTCCAAGAGCTCCTCAACGATGCCCTTTAAATGAGCAGGAATCTCAAAAACATCAAGAGGCACAGCGTCTTTCAGCTTCGAGTTCCAGTCAGGGACCTCATATCTGGTTCGATCAAAGGTTAGCCGAATATCTTTCCACTTACCGCTGTCATCAGGAAAAGTGAAGACCTTGCCATTTCGAGGAGTAAGGGTAATATGCTCACACTCCTAGAAAGAGAACAGCTTGAACAAGCTCCTAAATAAATCCAGGCTTAGCTCGTAGCCCTTCCGAGAGCACCAGGAGATAAAAGCCACCATTGTCACCACCACATTAGAGTGAATTTGGCAGGGATGTAGCTGATGATGCTGCAGAAACTCCGAAAACACGGGAGGAAAGGGAAAACTCAGTCCCTGTTGTAGGAACCTACCATATACTACCCCTCGAGTGGGGCTCACAAGATTCTGGACCGGAGTGGTCTTATCCTCGAGCCTCAAATCAGCCTCGACGGGGTACGACAACCTGCATGACTTCAAAAATTGCAGGGTCTTTTCGTCGACCACCTTGGTGACATCACTTATGCCACCGGCCACCGGAAACCGTTTATTAACTTGGGGCTCCGTATTCGGGTCCGTATTTGACCCAGAGGCACCATCATCCACCACTACAGCTACAGCCTGCAGCGGGGTAGCAATGGTCACCTCCATCAACTCCACATACTCAACCTCTAAGAACAAGGTAATCAAGTCACGAGCAGCTGGGGCTCTTTCTTCAACAAAATTCTATACATTGCAAGAGGGAATATTGGAGTTTACAGAAGACATGGCAATACAGAGAATGGGGGGAAGAGAGTATATGAAGAAAAGAAGACAAATTTGAAGAACTTTTTCTGAGATTGGAAACGCAGAATACTTGGATGATTGATGATAAACACAAGGAAAATTACTTGGTTATATAGCCAGCAATTAAGCATGCATTTAAGTGGAGTAATTACCTCGACCCGCGAAACGATGCAGGCAATTGGAAGGTTGGTTTTCTCCACCGCCAGAAGATACAATGAATCAAGACCACGTGTCAGTCCCCTCAGAATTCAAGAAGACAGATTCAGATCAACCGTCCACGTGTCATAATGGAACACGAAAGAACTTAAAGCTAGATATTCAGAAGGTTAAGCCCGAAAGGATAGTCCTTGGAGGACGTCTCGAGCTTAACACCCCGAGTTATTCTCCCTCGAGAAGCAAACCTCTCCTTTAACCTTCGAGATGCAGCACTCTAAGTTCTGAAGATCTACCTTGGGGCTACTGATAAGTCCATGGTTTGTATTCGGCCTCATTCATACTCGGACCAGGGCCCGAGAAGGGTCGTGGGCTCGAGATACGCGGATGATGGATCCACGTGTCCATCAATCCTAATTCTTACAAGGAATGCGTATATTATGAATGTTCTACAAGGAATATACATCCTCCTAAACATGGTAATACAACCATGACCGAATTACACTTCCTCTATACATGGTAATACAACTACTGTTCCCATAAGAGTTGTATTCATACCATAAATACATATCTTGGTGATCTACGGATTGTAGCCATATAAATACCGAAGGTTTGGTAAACCTCTCTATCTATTTTCTTACATACAATACGCCTCACGCATCATACTAACTTGAGCGTCGGAGTGTCTATCCTCGGGACACTCGAGGCTTTGTTTTGCAGATCAGTTCGTGAGTAGGGTTCGTGATCAAGGGCGGGTCGTAGACATCCATCATGTGTTATAGCTAAAGATGGGCCAAGGCCATGAGACATACATATTTTAGTTTTAGGGGATCATAAAAACAACATTGTTTTATTAAATGGCACAAACAATGTATTTGAATGTTTAGGGGCCATACGAAATAGTTAATTCCTCTTTAATTTTCTAAAAGAGTATCAACAACGAAAAGTCTATGATGAAAAGGCTACGGCAAAAATTCGACAGGGAAAAGTCTAAGAAGAAAAGTCGACTACGAAAAGTCTAAGAAGAAAAGTCGACAACAAAAAGACTAAGACGATGAGAAAAGCAAGTATATATATGATACTTTTTCATCCTTATTCCCATGTCTTCTTTTCCAGTTACTTGGTAATCTCTCCTTTGCACTTAGCTATCATCTCTCCTTTGCACTTAGTCATCTTCTTTCAACCGAGTTTTATGTTTTTGATATCCAAACTCCATGTGTTTTAGATTGTTACTAGAATGCGTACGTACCATAAAGATTTGTGAGTATGTTTTTGTTAATATTATTCATTTCTAAATTGATGGATCATTATTTAATTTTTTCTGAGATTTCATAATTAAAAAGATTAATGCTTTTGATCGATCATTTTTCTGATTACTTTATGCATTCTACCTGTACACATTATTTATACAGTATTTTATTTATCACTTTGGTTCTTTCATTTCATCACTAATATTATACATTCTTGTTAGTAGATGGTTGATCATGTGAAAAGCATTATGAGCACTCTTGTCAAGCCTTTTATAAGACATACAAAACGGCTGGAAACGGTAACCCCACGGCGAGGCCGCCGCCCAATAGGGGCGGCACAACCGCCGGAAAATCCTTTATGCAAGCTCTCACCACCAAAAACACTCCCCTCTTTGAAAGCCTACCTTCTAATCCTGAAATAAGACCATCTATCACCAAACTCAATGGCCGTCTGTTGTGCTTGTACGACCCAGAATCGGTCAAAATCATGGCAGCCCACTATGATAATGCCCTAGTCGGCAAATTTGGTCGAGGTAAGCCTCCTATGGAGCACATCCATGCCGCCTTCAAAGCGATGGGCTTTTCCTCCCAATTTCAGATCGTTCTGCTCGACTACCGCCATATACTGATCAGATTCAAGGAGCAAGAGTACTACCAGAGGCTATGGCTGCAACCATATTGGTCCATCACCGGAGCCACCATGAAGGTCCTTAAACGGACAAAAGATTTCTCAACAGAACATGAATCCTCAATCGTTCCAGTGTGGGTTACAGTCAAAGAGGTTCCGGTGTACTACTACAACCAAACTCTAATCAAAGACGTGGCAGCTCAGGTTGGCACCTTCATCAAGATGGACGCTTCTACACAGGGAGTAACCAGGCCCTCCGTCATAAAAATGCGCCTCGAATTAGATCTCAAGGAGGATAGGATCCACTCCATACCAATTGGACGCACTGACAACTACAAAGAATGCCCAATCGAGTACCATAACCTCCCACTATACTGCAAGGGCTGCAACAAGATTGGGCATGAAGAATCCACCTGTATTCACCTCCACCCTGAACTCAAGAGAACATGGAGGAAAAGAGATGTCGCAGACACGACCAAATCTGATGGACAAGGTTCCAGTGGACTCACTACTGCTCAGAAAGACCTAGAGGTGGAACAAGCAACTCTATGGTTGTTTACAATGATGTGCCAAGTTTGACAGCAACTCCCAGCCCCCACACATCCCAGCATCCACCCATGATGATTATATCTGCCACTGTGGAAACCAGCCCCAAATCAACAGTATCCTTTTATGGCTTAGATGACCTCCATGTCAAAAAACTGAAATCTGAAATCAAAAATAGATTCAGAACAAAAAACCTACACATTGTTCCTTACAACTCACACCTGGAGACTTCCAATCAATTTTCTGTTTTGCAGGAACCTATTGTGGAGGAATAAGTGAACTATGAAGCCATTGATGACACCAGTGGTAAGGGAGGTACTTTCTTTCATTGCACTGAAATTAGTAATGAAATTGTCACTGAGCCAGATATGCATGTTTACCAAGAAAGTACTACCCCTCATGATTCTCTATTAATGTCTGATGTGCTTCAAGAGTCTGTTAGTTTAGGCCCTGTTACACCTGTTGTATAGCCATCCTCAAACACAGCAGTTCCTAGTAATAGCTCAGCCAAGAAAAAAGAGAAAAAAACCACTCACTCAGATAGTGTAGTTAGGTCACTTAGGCCTAAACAAAAACTCAAATATCCAGTTTAAGCACACCATAATAGGTAATGTGCTAGTCTGGAATATTAGAGGATTAAATACATCAATAGATAGACTCATATCTCTCACTGTACTGCATAAAATTGACATTCTGTGCTTGATTGAGCCCATGCATGACAACAGTGTGTGTGACAGTGTGAAACATATTTTACATTTTAAATACTCATTTTATGCTGATAATGCAAAAATTTGGATTTTGGAACCAAAAATTTCAAATTGACATATTACATCAAACTGACCAATTTGTCTATACCTCTATCACTGACTCACATACTTTAATCTCATGGAAGGCTGTTTTTGTTTATGCTAAAGTATTTAGGAACCTTAGAAGGACACTATGGAGTGACCTTCTAGCTTTACCCCAATCTCCCACAATATATGTGGGAGATTTTAACACTGTAAGGAGTTTAGTAGAGCGTAGAGGTAGAACTTCTCCCCCCTTAACCAGTATCAAAGAATTCTGTGCATGGATTGATGGTTTGGCACTGCAAGAGATCACCACAGTAGGTAGTTTCTATACTTGGTCAAATAACAGGAAAAAGGATGATCTTCTCCTCCAGAGACTAGATAGGGGTCTGTGTAGTATTGACTGGCAAACTTATTTCCCTCACAGCTCAATCCAAACCCTCAATAGGTCTACATCTGATCACAACCCTCTCTTACTAACCATCCAAGATGCAATTGAACACAGCCCAAAACCATTTAGATTTCTGATAAGTCCATGGTTCGTATTCGGACCTCATTCATACTCGGACTAAGACCCGAGAAGGGTCGTGGGCTCGAGATACGCGGAGGGTGGATCCACAGGTCCATCAATCCTAATCCTCATAAGGAATGCGTATATTATGAATGTTTTACAAGGAATATACATCTTCTTAAACATGGTAATACAACCATGTCCAAAATACACTTCTATTATACAGGGTAATACAACCTCTATTCCCATAAGAGTTGTATTCATACCATAAATACATATCTTGGTGATCTACGAATTTTAGCCATAAAAATACCCTAAGAGGTTTGGTAGACCTCTCATCTAATCTCATACTTTATACTTTACGCCTTAAGCAAATATAATGACTTGAGCGTCGGAGTGTCTATCCCCGGGACACCCGGGGCCTTTGTCTTGATGATCATTTTGAGAGCCTGGTTTGTCGTCGAAGTGTTGGTGTCCGGCATACATCAATTTGGCACGCCCGGTGGGATATCTCGCACTCATTGACGATGTCGCCGAACTTTGTCTCTGATCTGGTCTAGCGCATCTGAAGAAGCAACTTCCCCGACAACATGTCTGAAGCCGAGCAACCCAGACGTAGCGCCCGAGTGCTAGGGCAAAATCCAGAAGAAAATCCAGAAGCAGAGCTACCCCCCAAGGACGAGGACGAGGACGAGGACGCGGTCGACCCGGAGGATCTCGCACACGTTCCGCCTCTGAACCACCGTCGAGCTCTACCGTGGGGGCAGGAAACTCCAAAGTTCCAAACTCCTTCGGTCTGAATCCTGTCGTATCCGGAACACCCCTCTCAGGCCCAAATCCTGTTACATCAGGAGTGCCACCTTCTGGATCGAATCCTGTTGCATCAGGAGTGCCACCTTCTGGATCGAATCCTGTTACAACAGGAGTACCACCTTCTGGATCAAACCCTGTTAGATCTGAAGCACCGAACTCAGGACAAAGAGTATCAATCCAGACGGACATGAGCTATAGCCAACGCGTCAACAACTCAGTCGGCGTTGACCAAGAGAATAGGCTTGGATATGAAGGACCTGATTCGATCTTCACCTCAGAAGAACAAGCATTAAGAGATCAACAAATCCTCGCGGAAAAACAATAGGAGGAGGAAAGACAAAGACATCTTAGGGAAACCTTGAGCCGGACTGTAGGACATAACCCTCCAGGTTCCGGGCCAACTTATATCAACCTTGACCCTCCGAGCGCTACTGAGGAACTTGCATGCCCAATATCCTGACTTCGTCACATCTTTGATAAACTCAAGTCAACAACTCAGTGCACAGATGCATGAAGCCCCCAACATAGTATCTATCTCAGGAGCCCAAACTACACCACTCACTGATCCTACTCAAGAGCGGAGACTCCTCAACAACTTATCCAAGGATCTACCGCCTTATAATGCTCGAAGCAGTCTGCCACCACCTCCTAATGTATCCAATTATCAGGGTGAAGGCACAGGATTTAGTAGGGAGGAGGTGAGAAAGATGCGTATCCTCGACATAGAAGAAGAACTCAGACGCGAGAAGAGGGAGCGATCTCGAAGCGAATGGCAAAATAGCGCTGATCGGCCCTACTCACAAGATGGAGCCTACACTACCCGAGGTAAATACGAAGTTGACCAAGAAATCACACGTATCCTCGGACCTAGAGGACAAGCTGCTCGTTCGCCCTTCTCACGACATATTGTGAATCTCCCCTTCGATAACCACAAGAAGGTCCCAGAGCACCTACCCACATACGACGGCACTAGCGATCCTAGAGAATTTCTCTCTGTCTTTTTTAAGACCTTAGAAACCAGGAACTTCCATGAATTGGAAATATGCAAAATCGTCCCCAGTTACCACCGAGGGAAAGCACATACATGGTTTACCCAGACGAAACCAGAAAGTTTATTTGATTACTGGGATTTCGCCGATTTTCTTCTCAACACTTTCTTCCAGAAGAAAAAGTTCACCAAGTCCCTCGGAGATCTAGGGTATGTGGCCCGCCTCGAAGGAGAGACTGTGATAGAACACAATCATAGATACATGGATTTGGCTATTGAATGCTATGATCGAGATGAACGCCTCCTGATAAATATGTACCGGATGAGCGTGGATGATGACATTCTAAGAATGAAATTGGACACCAAAAATCCAACAACCATTCAACACCTTCAGGCCATCATGGAAAAGTACTCTAGCAAATCAAATGATGTGACGGGCAAAAGACCCCCAGAATTCCTGATGGACAAAAAAGAATCCAGGGCAAAAATACCAAAGGTCGAGAAGACTGATAACGCTCCAAAGCCTACCTTCGAGACATAAACTCCTCTGGCGAGTTCTCGGGCCAAAATTCTATCCATTCACAGGCACCTTTTGAAGGATCCGCCTGCCATGAAGGAATCAGCTGAACGTCAAAAGTCCCCGAAATACTGCCAATATCACCGAGATCAGGGGCATGACACGGAGGAGTGCTACCAGCTCAAGAATGAGATCGAGAAGCTAATTCGTCAAGGAATTGTGCAACAAATCGCACCTTCAATTGCTGGCAATAACCAGGGGACCCAGAGAAAGTATGGGGGAAAGCCCTGGCAGAAGAAGAAGGATGGCTACCGCAATAATAACAATAACAACCAGGATGGCGGAGGCAACAACCCTCAATATCCTTCTCCACCACCGCCAAACTGAGCCAACCGAGTCATCAACAGCATCAATAGCTACACAGGAGAAGCAATTTCCTTGACCAAGCTGAAAGATAGTGTGCGAGTTATACCCCACACTGAGCCAATCAACAAGAGGCTCCGCCCTGAGGAAACCATTACCTTCTCGGATGCGGACGCCGTGCCAAATCAGATGCCTCACTCGGATCCTCTCATCATCTCAGCAACCGTACAAGATACTCTAGTAAAAAGAATCTTCATAGATGATGGGAGTGGGGTAATGTTCCAAGACTGCTTCCAGAAGTTAGGATTTACTAAAGATGACCTTAACCCTACGGGTCCGATCTCGGGGTTCACAAGAAATCCAGTAATACCTCTCGGGGAAATCACACTCCCCGTCACAGTAGCAGAAGGAGCCAAGAGCCTAACCTTGTACTGCACATTTGTGGTAGTAGACACGGTCACACCCTTCAACATTATCCTTGGCGGACCTTGGATGTGCCAAGCTAAAGATGTATGGTATCCCTACCACCTGATGCTGAAGTTTCCAACACCACAAGGAGTAGCTTCAATCAAAGGAGACCAAGGAGTGGCGCGCTCTTGTATGATCACGGCCATCCGTGATGCCAGAAAAGTGAGCAATATCTCGGCCGTCAACACTATTCTAGGAGATCTGGTACCCGATCCTGATCTCGAACAACCCATGGTGTTCCATTTTGAAGAAGAGGCCTATAACGAGATGACTGCACTATGGCATAAATGCCGCCACCAAACTTTCCAAGTGGGGGAACAGGTAATGCCAGTTGGCCCGTGGTGCATCAATAAGCTAGGAGGAGCGCTGGAGCCGAGGACCAAAGGACCATACAAAATCACCGCAGCACAATCCGGTGGATTCTACCTCTTGCAAACACGCGAAGGAGAGCACTTGGACCCTGTCATTATGGCGCCCTTCCTACGCAGGTACCTCGGAGCTAAAACCAAGTAGACCTTCTCCATATAAGGAGAAACTACTTCAATAAGGCCTACGGGCAAAGCTCTTTTTCTTTTCATCTTTTTACATTTTTATACCCGAGCTCCCAAACTCGTGGTTGTCTTATATAATTTTACCGAACTCTCAAGTTCGAAGAATGCAATTTCTTTTCGATATATATATCTTCTATTTTATTTTGAAGCAGTCCATATTCTCTAAATACAAAGAGAAACTATGTCTCACAAAGCATAAGTAAAGACTGCTGCCTAAAGATCCATACGCTTATAAGTGTGCGATTGATGCTTATCTAATATGAGCTGTTTAGACTACATGTCTGAACTACAATCATCTTAGGCCAAAATAAAATAATATACTTTTAAAAAGTATATGGTAAAAGACCAACATGATATGGGTCATGAAAACTTACAAAGTTTGGAGCTCGACTCTCCACGTGATACTCCTATTAAGGTACACATCACTATTTATTAAGGCTATTCATAAGCCTAAAGAGTCAATCTTCTCAAGGATTGCGATATAAAGACCTTTATAAAGGCAAAATTAAAAAGTGTTATTACACTACGAAACTTCTTACACCTCGTGAAGGTCTTTAAATATAGGGGTACGACCCCGACCGCGAGAAGAAGTAGAGGCACGACCTCGAACACTCTGGAGGCCACGGCCCCAATTACTTTCCTCTGCCACCCTCATCAACTGAGGGGGCGTAGGGGACCCAATTCTATTTCCCACATCTCGAGCAGGAGAGTCAATAGAGCCACGAGCTCTAGGAGTAGGTGTCACCTCTCTGCCCCTTCCACATGGGATCCCTCGAGATACACCCCTTTGGGCATGAGGCCTTATCAAAGGTCCTGAATATGGGACACCAGAAGGTCCACCTACTTCCCTCCTTGAAGACCCTGAAGGCATGACAAACACACCCTGAGCCTCTAGTTCCTTTATTTGGAACCTGCAAGCGTTAAGCTCGGCCTGGCATATTCTCAACTCATCTATTTTGGAGGCAATCTTGTGATTCACAGTGATAGTCTCATCTCAAAGTCTAGAAATAAGAAGATCCTTCTCGTGACTTTCACCCTTGACCTTCATTAAGTCACTCTTGACTTTCCTCCATTCTTGATCATACTCTTTATTGGTGGACACGGTCTTGTTGTGAGCATGTTCTAGATCTTTATATCTCTTCTGAAGATCACTCGACTCCTGATTCAGCTCAGCTCTTCGCTTCAAAGCTTCTTTGAGCCCCCCTCGAAGACTCTCACATTCTTCCCGCACAATGCTGAAACAGCCTTTGGAGTCATCCAGATCTTCCTCCAGTTTCTTGTTCTTCTGAAAGATAGCTTCATACTTGACCTGCAAATCAGCACATGCGGCAGAGCAACACTGGACATAAAGAAAGGTAAAGACCAATTTGGCGAAAAGAGAAAAATCTTGAAGTAAAAGACAAGGCTCTAAGGAGTTACAGTCTTCTCCTGCCCATCTGAAGTCTTTGGGTCCTCAAGTGAAGTTTCAGTAGCCTGCGTCTCCATCAGGAACGTTAGCTCAGGATACAAACCGGACAATCTGTCCTGAAACTCCTCCAAAGTTAAAGCCTTCTTCAAAGATTCCAGACTAGACAGTAGACTGGTCTCAAACCCCCCCAGTCTGGCTAAACTTCGCCAGAAATTCCTTCAAATTCTCTGGTACTTCAGGCCAAGTGTAGGCAGGGGCAAGACATCCTTGAATCTCTTCACTAAGAAACCCCTTTAGAGGAATCCACATCTTCGAGAGCTCAGATTTATGATAGAATTCACCATAGTCTTGATCAATGATGAAAAACGTATGTGTTGGCTAGCTCCAAAGCCTACGGATGGCCTCCAAACTCCGGAACCCCCAAAATAATATAATGTCTAAGTATATATAGGTTTTAGGGTAAACAAAACCATAATCCGAATATTACAAGGAATTGGACTAATAAATTAATATATTATAATATAATTTGGCCTTCAAATAAATTTTCATTGTTTTCTCCATGTAGCCCAGTTAAGCCCACTTTATTAAGACCGCGACTGCAACAATTTAGCCCAATACTGATTTCTTCAAGAAAGTATAACTGATTAGTGATCGACATGTTGAAGCACAACTTAGCCGCCCGTAGAAAAAAACCAGTAATAGAATTACATCTTCAACTCGCAAGCGTCTTCTTCTTCCCGGAATAATGGAATTGACGATCCATTATCCGTTGGAGCACACTAGCTCATTAAAAAAACCTTTCGAAAAAAAGAGTGTAGTGTCTAGCTCCTCGCCATGGCTCCAAGTGCTTGATTTTGCATCTTTTTCAGCGCTTTTCCATTTGATTGTATTCCACCATTTTTCTTATAATTCCTGCACCAAAAACACCTTTGTGCACATCAAATGGCAAAAGAGAGATATAAAATCATATAATTAGATGCATAAAATACGCCTGATCAATGCTCTCCTGGCTCAAATGGCTATCAGGAGCTTTCTACTCTCAGTTTTGGGATACTATCAAGACTGACCTGCTTCAGGCAGTATCTGAATTTCTGGAAGGGAAAATGATCCCTAAAGCCATAGCAAGTACCTGGCTTACACTTATTCCAAAAAAACCTTCACCATCATCCTTCTCAGATTACAGGCCAATTAGCCTTTCTAACTTCCTCAATAAAATCTTTTCCAAGTTAATTACTGAGAGGATGAAGCCACTGATGAATAAGTTAATATCCCCCGAGCAATCAGCTTTCCTTAGAGGTAGTGATATATCTGACAATACTCTCCAGATGCTAGAAATGACAAGGCTGTTAGGGAGAAAAAATAAGAACCATAATCTAATAGTGAAGATGGATATGCAGAAGGCATTTGATAGGGTATCATAGGGTTTTTTAAACTCTATAATGCAAAATTGGATTCCATGGATCCATAGTGAAAATCATAATGCATAATATCCATGCTGCTTGGTTCTCAGTCATAATAAAGGGCTCAGCCTCTGGATTTTTCCACTCCACAAGAGGGATCAAGCAAGGTGATCCCTTGTCCCCATTTCTGTATAATATGGTTACAGAAGCCTTCACTAGAGGCCTACAAAAATTAGTGGAATTACAATATATCCAACCATTTATCATGCCTAAAGGAGTGGACAATGTAACCCATCTGATGTATGCAGATGACACTGCAATATTCATAAACTCAAAGAAGAGGAATATGAATTGGCTGAAATCCTTCTTAATGGCATATGAGGTTACATCAGGTCAGATGGTGAACTACTCCAAATTAGAGTTCTACACCCACCATGATACAACCTCCACTAGATTGAGAATCATCAAAAGAACCCCAGGGATGGTGGAAGGGAAAATGCCATTTAAATATCTGGGGGTACCAGTTTTTAGTGGAAGAAACAAGGTTTCTCACTATCAACCTCTTCTGGAGAAAATGCAGAATGCAACTGCAAACTGGAAAAATAGATGGTTGTCCCCAGCTGGTAGGATGATACTCATTAAGCATATTCTGATAGCTATCCCAGTCCATGTACTTGCAGTGCTTAAACCCCCCAAACAGGTCATCAAAAAAATGGAGAGCATAGGCTCAAGATTCTTCTGGGGAGAGACAGAAACTGGTCATAAGATGGTATGGAGGAAATGGTCAAAGACTGCCCTTCCCAAAACAGAAAATAGTTTAGGTTTTAGGGACCTTAGGGCACTAGTCGAGGCTCTCTCTTACAAGCTCTGGTGGAAATTGCAAAGAAATGAAACCATCTGGACCAATTTCTTATAGACTATACCTGCATAATACAAAACCTCTCCAACTTGGAGGAGAATCTGCACAGTCATAGAGCTCTGCAACAACAACAGCTTTGTCTGCTATGGAAAGGGGAACTGCTCCTTCTGGGATTCCAACTGGACAAGACTTGGAGCTTTGATCTACCTATGGCCACAGGACAGGGATATTCCTTTCCCCTCCCTCACAGTCTCTGAATTTATTCTTCATAAAACTGATTATATGCCCCAACTTGAGCCTTTCCTTGCTATTAATATTATCAATTTATTGCAGGACTCACAACTGGAGCACTCTCATGATGATATCATTATATGGAAGCCATCCCCCAATGGATACTTCAACCATTAGATCAGATTAATGAAAAACTCAGGGAATCAGGGCCAAACATCACTTTGCTTGAACAGGTATTGTCCAATCCAATCCCAGCAAAAATGTCTATTTTAACATGGAGGCTTAGGAATAGACTGTTGTCATTTGATGATGTGCTTGTTAAATTTGGATACCATCTTCCATCAAAATGCCTTTTCTGTAAAAGTGAGGATACTATTGAGCATTATGTTAATAGTTGCTGCACTACTTTACTGATTTGGTCTAAGGTTAACTCCATTTTAGCAATTAAACCACCTCAGTTCAATAGTGTAAATCAAAGGTTGAATTTTCTCCTCAAATATACACTGTCCTCTAAAATCCATAACAAGTTAATAAGAGTAACTACAATGGTGGTACTCTGGGCCCTGTGGATTAGGAGAAACAAGTACATTTTTGAGTGGACAATTCAACCCAATACCTCAGTTGTCACCAACATCATCAGACAAACCTCACTTATCTACACAGCCTTTCCTCTCTCTGATAATCTAGAAAGGCACCGGTTCTTGGTTGATAATGGCCTGGTTCCCTTTATAAAAAGGAGCAGATCTAAACCAGTTAAAATTATCAAATGGATGCCTCCTGATTATGATTAAAAAATCAATGTGGATGCATGTTTTGCTCAGGATGGCTCCACTGGTATATGTATAATCATCAGGAACAATTTAGGTCAGGTCTTCAGGCTATCAACCTTTTTCACCAATTGTTCATCCTCTCTGCATGCTGAGATATCTGCTATTCAATTAGGTTACAGGCTTGGTAGGGATATGAGCCTTCCCAGTTTTTGTTGAGTCTAACTGTATGTTAACAGTTAAGAGCATCAAAGATATTAAACACTCTCCCTGGCCTTTATACTCTATCTGTCATTCTCTTCATGCTCACACTGCCTCTTATCCTATATGTCACATCATGAGAGAAGACAATCAAGCAGCTGACTTTTTAGCTAATCTGTGCATCTCCAGTAGAGAATCCAAAGATCTAAACCTCAACTCTGCTCCGTGCAGACTCAAAGGAATAATTGAACTTGATAGAATATCCCTTCCTTGTCTGAGATTTCAGCTTTTATAAAGGAATGTGATACTGCTTTCTTCCTTGTAGGAAACAGATGTGCCAACAAAGCAGAGACAATTTCAGCTAAACCTCACAACAGAAATGGACTTCACTGATGGATGTCTACACAACCAGGATCAGAAATCAACATATTCCAATTACAGGCCATTTTTGTAATTCTCATTGCTGCTAGGGACCTATACTCTACTATCAAATCATTGGGTGGCTAAGTTGTGCTTCACTCTTTGTTGAACTGCACAGTCTAGCTCCCCATATGATATTTTGGTATAGAGTATATGATTTATCCATAGCAACAATCACTCTCTAGTTTAGATCCACTAGATAGAGTTATTCATTCATTCTTTTGTCAGAAACACCTTAGGTTTCTGGAGCTTCTGCTCACCTTGTAAACAACTGCTTATTAAAGCTTCAAGAAATGTGCTTGTTTTTTGGGTTAGGGGTGCCAATAAATTCCCCACCAATGGTGGTTTTTAACTAAAAAAAAACAAATTATGTTCTAGTTTGCAGATATTTTGGTGATTGAAAAGACGTTCCCCAACTTATTTGAACTAATTGATGCGTATTCTACGCAAAGACACTTGATGTAATCGAAACAACGTAAACACACGAACTGGGTTGATAACTAGCTAACAACTGAAGCTAAATTATCGAGGTAACCACCGTGAACACCTGTCCTCGGGCGATTCAACTGAATCTAGAAATTGAACAAATGTCAATTATTTAGGAAACTCCTTATATTTATCAATCAACTCTGAATAATATTACAATATGAAGTCTATATTTATAGCCGAATCCTAGATCATAATACTACCTAAAATCTGAAAATAATAATCCTTTCCCTACTATGAAACAATTAACAAAACCTATTCCTACTAAGGAAACATATAAAACTCTTACCGGATTAAAAAACTCGTTTAGGGAAAAACCTTGGTAAGATTGGAAACCTAATTCGTTATATCCGTAGGCCTGATATTGATTTTATCTACCCATAATGCCCGTAAGGTTTGGTCTACGGTTTTGGCAATCTCTCTCACATCATACTCCCCTTCTTTGAAAAGAATTGTCCTCAATTCTTGAAGTTCTTAAAAAAACAGTATGTGTGATTGCAAATCATATTGTCTTGAACGTTAGGTCCATCGCCATCACGTGCTTCAATCCCAATTGCAATTTCTGTCGATGTATATACCTTGTGTAACTTGTTGAAAAACTCATCTGCATTCATCCGCTCTTGCTTGTAGAATTATTTTTCAACATTGATGATGATTTTATCATCATTGTCAAGTTCAACATCTTTACGAACTTGAGCTTTCTTCTACTTAGGTTAATGTTTATCTCTAAAATGATCAACTTCTTTCTCAGCACTTTCATATTGAGATCCAGTAACTACAAAATGAACCAATTCTCCATCTCCATCCTCCAAACCAATATTAAATATTTCTATGTCACTATCATCGAGATCTTCTTTTTTATTCTCAACATCAAATATTGGTATTGTAGAAGGATCTTGAATGTCATGTGTGCCCGCACCAAATAGTAATGATTTATTTTGAGAATCGTCATCATAAATTGAAAGTTCAGAATTGATCTCGATATCATTGATATTGTCGGTTTTAGTATCAAGTATTGTCGTGTCACTTCCATCAAGATCTTCTTCTTTAATCTCATCATGAACATTAAGGACTGTAGAACATGAACACTCTCGGTTTCAATCAGAGGAGTAGAATAATCATTAACATTGTCGACTTCAGTTAGAGAAGTAGAATTATCCTCTTTACCATCCTCAACGACATCTTCAACATAAGCATCAACACCTCCATCAGTTACCAAATTACATAGTTTGCCTTGAATTAGGCAACGAGAATAGAACAGTTGCTCTCGTTGTTCATGTCCTTGGTTAAGTGATATACTATGGAGCGCTCTCCAAACCATTAGGCTTGCCCCATGATCTGCGGCTGACACGTCTAGAACCTCATCGTTGATGTATGGCGGACACCACGCTTGACGACGAACTCAGCTCACGAACTGACCTGTAAAACAAAGCCTCGGGTGTCCCGAGGGTAGACACTCTGACGCTCAAGTTAGTATGATGTGTAAGGTGTATTGTATGTAGTATGAGATAGAAAAGGTGTACCAAGCCTTTGGTGTATTTATATGGCTACAATCTGTAGATCACTAAGATACGTATTTATGGTAGTAATACAACTCTTATGGGAATAGTAATTGTATTACCATGTATAGAGGAAGTATATTTCGGTCATGGCTGTATTACCATGTTTAGGAGGATGTATATTCCTTGTAGAACATTCACAATATATGCATTCCTTGTAAGGATTAGGATTGATGGACCCGTGGATCCATCCTCCGTGTAACTCGAGCCCACGACCCTTCTCGGGCATTGGTCCAAGTACGAATGAGGCCCGAATATGAACCATGGACTTATCAGTAGCCCCAAGGTAGATCTTCAGAATTTAGAGTGCTCCATCTCGAAGGTTTGAAGGAGAGGCTTGCTTCTCGAGGGAAAACCAATAACTCGAGTGAGGATAACTCGGGGTGTTAAGCTCGGGGTATCCTCCTAAGACTATCCTCTCTGATACGAGTATAAATGGAAAACTATGTTAATTAGGAATTATTCTCTTACCAAGAATTTTCCTATAAAAATGTGTTTTAATTCTAGTAAGAATTTAATTATTTTCCATTATAGTTATAGAATTAGATTTATTATTCCCGGATTAATGTTAGGATTGTGATTTTATTTGAGGTTATCAATATAAGCCTCAACCATGTAATTTTACACAGAGATTTATTATAAAGAAAAAGGAGGTTTTCCGGATTAATTGACAGTTGTTCAATTTCAAGATTCAGTTGAGTCGCCCATGACAGAAGTTTGTGGTTTCTAGTTAATTGGCTGACAGCTATTCAAGTGATTTTCATATCTCAAAAGCAATTTATATATATTCCGCTGCAAGAAAGTAAATTACCAAGAAAATACGCATCAAAGTGGTATCAAGAGCAAGGCTTTCACGAATTCTTATTCGTGAACGATTATGACAGGCAAAGAGAGTATGATAGAAGAATGTATGACTTTGTTGGCAAAAGACACGGCTTCGTTGGCGAAAGACATGGCGCTTGTGCTAGAAATTGTGAAACAAGATTTTAGGTTGAATTACCCAAAATTCGGAGACAAAATTGATCAGGAGTATTATCTGAATTGGGTCCGAAAGATGGATCATATATTTGACTTTACAGAGCATGATTATCGCACGAGGTGCAAGATTGCTATAAAACAACTCACAACGCGTGCATACTTGTGGTATGATCTTTTGTAATTCAAACGAATGCTTCAGGGAAAATCAAAAATCAACTCGTGGATTAAGTTGAAGAAACACCTTGATCGTAGATTCTTACCTCCTACCGATATGTTAAAAGAAGAGTCTCATTCTGTGGTTGAACTTGTGGTGAGTAAGGAGCAATTTGAGGCAAAGAATGATGTTGATGGAGGTGTTGATGCTTATGTTAAAGATGTCATTGAGGATGGTAAAGAGGATAATTCTACTTCTCTAACTGAAGTCGACAATGTTAATGATTATTCTACTCCTCTAATTGAAACCGAGAGTGTTATGTACTCATGTTCTACAGTCCTTAATGTTCATGATGTGATTAAAGAAGAAGATCTTGATAGCAGTGACATGGCAATACTTGATATAAATTGCTTTTGAGATATGAAAATCGCTTGAACAGCTGTCAGCCAATTAACTGGAAACCACGAACACCTGTCATGGGCGACTCAACTGAATCTTGAAATTGAACAACTGTCAATTAATCCGGAAAACCTCCTTTTTCTTTGTAATAAATCTCTGTGTAAGATTAAAAGGTTGAGGCTTTTAATGGTGTTTGCTAAATGCAGGTCCAGTTTACTTCTACAGGTCCAATGAAAGTGGGAAAATACCATAATTACCCTTCATTCGTTTATTAATTTTTAAAAATATATTTCTAAAACCCTAATTTTGAATGCATAAACCCGTCAATGTAAGAATTGAACACGTAACCTAATCATAAATTACTTTTTCATGAAATATAATACATATTTAAAAGGGATATTATTGTCACTTCAAATTTAATTTGGACCTGCAGAAGTAAACAGGACCTGCAAATAGAACCACCCTATATTTATAACCTCAAATAAAATCACAATCCCAACATTAATCTGGGAATAATAAATCTAATTCTATAACTATAATGGAAAATAATTAAATTTTTACTAGAATTAAAACACATTTTTATAGGAAAATTCTTGGTAAGAGAATAATTCCTAATTAGCATAGTTTTCCATTTATACTCGTATCACTCTCGGGCTTAACATTCTGAGTATCTAGCTTCAAGTTCTTTCGTATTACATCTAAATATACGGACGACTGAGATTAGTTTCCTTTGAAATCTAGATGGTAGATACATGTGGCGTGCGTTCATTGGTGACTAGAGGCGGTCTATCCCCCGTCTCTCCAATTGCTTGCATCGGAGCTAGAATCAAGATAATTACTCGTCATAAATGTTGTCTGGGTTTGGGTTAAATCTTCTAAATCATTCCCATTGTCTTCCTTATTCAAAATTTCTTATTTCCAAGTTCAGAAGACGTATCGGTATTTCATCCCTTTCTGAAGCCCCAAATTTCTGCTTCCCTATTCACCAGTAAGTGCTATCTTCTTTCTTCGTTGTTTTATTCCTCCTGTTTTTTCCTTTTCCTCTGTGTATGCAATTCCCCCCATACTCTCTGTAATCATGAGTAGTAGTAGCGAAACAATTTCCGTCCCCCATCATGATGAGGGAGAGTATGTATGTGCTCAGGCCGAGGAGAATAGCTCATGTGACCGCCGTAGATCCGAGGTAGCGAGTGGGAAAAAACCTGTAGTGTTGAAGAAGAAAGCCTCTGAAGAAGAGAAGAGATTAATGGCTATGGCCAGGAGGGCTCATATAGAGGGGAATAGCCCCATGGTGCTGCATGCCTCCGGAGGGAGATTATCCGTGAATGGCGAAGGTAGTAGCAAGAGATCGGTGAAGGAGGATAAAGCACGTGATGACGCTGCTATCTTCGTTGAAGGTTGTCTCTTTTTAATTCCCCTTGATGCTGATCTCATGTATTTCGGGGAAGAGAAGTCTGTGTCAGAATTAATAACTCCGACCCGGGGGGTCATATATGGGAGATTTTTACAGCACGGGCTGGCCTTCCCTTTTCCCCCACTATTGAGTGATTTCCTTCAGTGGTATAAGTTGCATCCATGGCAACTGCATGCCAATGTTATAGTAATTATAATGGCTGTGATAATTTGGTGTGTCCGTAAGGGTTATAACCCTAGTCTTGCTCTTTTGCGCACTTTGTATAAGGTGTCTGTTGCTAAACAATCTGTGATTCTGACTGTTCGAGATACTTCCATGGGTCGAGCCTTTGTTCTTCCTCAGAAATGTGGGGAATGGGACAAGGTGAAGTTAACCTTTGACCGGACAAAGTATGAAGTACCCCATTGGAATAAGAAGCTCAGTAATGAGGCCTGGGATGATGTTGAGTCCTCTCATAAATTGTTGAATATAGCTGAGGAGTTGGTGAGGGAGAAGATCAAACTTAGAGACGGCAAGTTTGTGTCAGGAGATCATCAGATGGGTTGGCAATGGCCTTTCGAGACTTATAGGTGGTAATACCAAATGCCTGGCAGAACTCTTCAAAATGGTAGCTATTTGAATTTGTCTTGTTTTGATCAGCCAAAGGGTGTAGAAATCCAATGGTATGAAGCCATTCTATCCATGGAGCAAGTACCCATCAGTTCAGCTAGGGCGCTTCGAGCCTCTAAGGCAATAGAAGAGAGGGCAGCTCGAGATGAGATGTCCGAGAACCAAACTCCTTTGGATAGGGAAGTTTCAGGATTGATGCCTGATGCTCGGCGTCGGTTCAAAAGATTGGTCTGGGGAAACAAGAAGACTCGATCAGAGGCTAAGGTCCTTGATGAGACAGTGTTTATTCGTACCTGTTGCCCGAGATCCGTCAAATGAGGAGAAGGAGGAGGGTTTAGCCCTAGTCCGGTGTCCAAGAAAAGAGATGGCTCGGACCTATGGTTCTCCACAAACCATGTTCGGTAGACCCGGGAATAATGGGTCTATAACTTCTGTAGTAGTCTCTAATATGTTGCATGATGGTACTTCTTCTTGTTAAGTATGACATTCTCGTCTATAATATATCTTCTTTTTCTGTTTCTAACTCCATCTCTTTTTTCTGTAGTGGGTGCTTCCAAGACCGAGAGGGCGACAAGCAAGTTGGCTCAGCTTTTTAAGGACAGAGATCTGAGAGGCCAAGGGAACAAGAGGGATTTGGAGACCTCAGAAAACTCTGCTGAAGCCTCTGGTAGGTCCCAAAGAAGGCCAGGCTCGAGCTTGAACCATTGGGTCAGTTCGAGAAATATGTGATGCTTCCTTCTTCCGAGGTCGGGGGTCGACATGGCTTCAGAATGTCCTGAGATAAGCCACATATGTTTTATTTTAGCTCTTAATTTGATCGAAGGTGTAATCATCTAATTGTCTTGTTCTCTTTCACAGTCTCTGAATCATATGAAGCACTTGTATGGTTTTGTCAAAGGATTGTACGACCACTACCAAGAACAGGCGGCTGAGGTAGAGATGTTGAGGGGGAAGATGGCCAAGAAATCTAGCGAGCCATCTGAGCTGATGAAGCGTCTCCAAGATGAGATGGCGCGGGAGAAGGCCAAAAGAGAGGCCCTGGATAAGGAGGTTAAGACCTTGAAGGAGGATAAAAGACTGAGGGATAATTCCTTTCAAGAACTACAGAGGAAGATGGCTGCAGTGAAGGCAGAGAGGGACCGATATGCCGACCCTGATTGTCAGAGGCGGCTTGTTCGGCTGATAATGGATTACTGCTTCAACTGCCCCGAGATGGAGGCTCATCGCCAAGAGCATGGTGAACTCTATCATAAATCCGAGCTTCCACAAATGTGGGTGTTGCTTCAGGGGATCCTCAGTGAAGATGACCAAGAATGGTTGGCTTCTGGTTAAAACTGGCCGGAGGTGGCAGGAGATTTGGAGAAGTTCAAGGCAAATTTTCGCCAGATAGGGGGGTTCAAAACCAGCTTGCTAGCTAGTTTGGAGTCCTTGGAGAAGGCTTTAACTCTGGAGGAGTTTCAGGAGAAGCTTTGCGGTCTGTACCCTGAGTTGTCATTCTTGGTGGAGAAGCCGGCTGTGGAAACTTCAACCGCGGGCCAAAAGACTCCAGATGGGCAGCAAAAGATTGTAACTCCTTAGAACCTTCACTCTTTATTTAGTAACTTTCTCTTTCTGCCGAATTTTGGCATTTATGTACTCCAAATAATATATCTTTTTCATGAAATTGACAATTCCATGTCATCCCTTATGTCCAGTATTGCGTAACTGCATGTGCTGAATTCCAGGTTAAGTACGAAGCTGCTCTTCAGAAGAGAAAAGATCTAGAGGAAGAGTTGGCAGATTCCAAGGGCGTATACAGCCTAGTTCGAGAAGATTGTGACAGTCTTCACCGTCAGCAAGTGATAAGTCTGGAGCAGAGGGCTGAGTTGAATAACCAGTTGAAAGAACTCCAGCAAAGGATTAAAGCTCTTGAAGATGTTCATGGCAAGGCTCTAGCTGCCAATAAAGATTATGACCGAGAATGGAGAAAAGCCAGGAGGGAGTTGATGGAACTCAAGAGCGAGAGTCATCATAAAGACTCTTGTATATCTGCTCTTCAGAATGAAAACATCAATGTAAATCATAAGATCGCCTCTGTCATTGAGGACTTGAGGATATATAAGGCCGAGCTGAATGCTTGTAGGATCCAAATAAATGAGCTGGATTCTCAAGGTGTGTTTGTCACGCCTCCGATATCTTCAAGGAGAGAGGTAGGTGGGCCTTCTTCAGGCCCAAACTCGGGGCGAGGAATGAGGCCTCCTGCCCGAGGTGGTATGTCTCGAGGGACAACTAATCTTCCCGTATGGTCTTCAAGTGGAAGAGGAAGATGAGTGTTACTTACTTCTGGAACTCATGGTACAATTGGTTCTCCTCCTCTACCTGTGGCAACAGAAGGTAGGGTGGATCTCCTACATCTTCTCAGTTAATGAGGATAGCAGAAGAGAGTAATTGGGGTCGAGGCCTCCAGGGAAACCGAGGTCGTGCCTCTACTTCTACTCGTGGCCAAAGACGTATCTCTATTTATAAGGACCTTTACGAGGTGTAGGGAGTATCATAGTGTAATAATAATTTTTAGTTTTTCCTTTATAAAGGTCTTTAATCTTTGAGAAGATTGGTTATCAGGCTTATTAATAGCCTAAATAAATATTGATGTGTACCTTAATAGGTGTGCCATAATGAAGGTCGATTTTCAAACTTTGTGAGTTTGTACGACTCATATTTATGTTGGTTTTGACCATATACTTTTTATAAGTATATTATTTTATTTTGGCCTAAGGTGACTGTAGTCCGAACACGTAGTTCAAACAGCTCATATTAGATAAACATCAATCACACGCTTATAAGCGTATAAGTCTTAGGCAGCAGTCTTTACTTATGCTTTGTAAGGCATGGTGTTTCTTTGTATTAGAGGGATGTTGACTACTTTAAAATAAAATAGAAGAAATTGTATTCCTCGAACTTGTAAGTTCGGAAAAATTATAAAGGACAACCCCAAGTTTTAGAGCTCGGGTATGAAAAATAAAAAGATGAAAAGAAAAAGAAGTTTGGCCCGTAGGCCTTATTGAAGTAGTTTCTCCTAATTTGGAGAAGGTCTACTTGATTTTAGCTCCGAGGTACCTGCGTAGCAAGGGCGCCATTATGACAGGATCCAAGTGCTCTCCTCCGCGAGTTTGCAAGAGATGAAATCCACCGGATTGGGCTGTGGAGACTTTGTATATGGTCCTTTTATCCTTACCTCCAGCGCTCCTTCTAGCTTGTGAGTGCACCACGGGACTACTGGCATTACCAATTCTCCTACTTGAAAGGTTTGATGGCGTCTCTTGTGCCATAATGTAGTCATCTCGTCGTAGGCCTCTTCCTCGAAGTGGAATACCAGGGGTTGTTCGAGATCAGGATCAGGTACCAGATCTCCTAGAACGGTGTTGATGGCCGAGATGTTGCTCACTTTTCTGGCATCACGGATGGCCGTGATCATGCAGGAACGTGCCACTCCTTGGTCTCCTTTGATGGAAGCTACCCCTTGTGGTGTTGGAAATTTCAGCATCAGATGGTAGGGAGACCATACGGCCTTAACTTGGCACATCCAGGGTCTGCCAAGGATAATGTTGAAGGGTGTGACGGTGTCGACCACCACAAATGTGCAGTAGAGGGTTAGGCTCTTCGCTTCTTCTGCTACTGTAACTGGTAGTGTGATTTCTCCAAGAGGTATGACTGGATTTCCGGTGAACACCGAGATCAGGCCCGTAGGCTTGAGTTCGTCCTTGGTAAATCCTAGCTTTCGGAAGCAGTCTTGGAACATCACTTCTACTCCGCTCCCATCATCCACAAAGACTCTCTTTACCAAGGAATCCTGTATCGTTGTAGAGATGATAAGAGGGTCAGAGTGGGGCATCTGGTTTGGTACGGCGTCCGCGTCAGAGAAGGTGATAGTTTCCTCGAGGCGGAGCCTCTTGTTGATTGGTTCGGTGTGTGGTATGGCCTGCACACTATCCTTCAGCTTGGTAAGGGAAATTGCTTCTCCTGTGTAGCCGTTTGTACCGTTGATGACTCGGTTGGCTCCATTTGGCGGCGGCGGAGGAGGATCTTGAGGATTGTTGCCCCCACCCCCTTGGTTGTTACTGTTGTTGTTGTTGTTGTTGTTCCGGGGGCCATCCTTCTTCTTCTGCTAGGGTTTTCCCCCATACCTCTTCTGGGTACCCTGGCTGTCGCCGGCTATTGAAGGTGCAATCTGTTGCACAATACCTTGTCGAATCAGCTTCTCGATCTCGTTCTTAAGCTGATAGCACTCCTCGGTGTCATGCCCCCGATCTCGGTGATATTGGCAGAATTTCGGGGATCTTTGACGCTCGGCTGAATCCATCATGGCGGGTGGATCCTTTAAAAAGTGCCTGTGAATGGATAAGATCTCAGCCCGAGATCTAGATAGAGGAGTGTAGGACTCAAAGATTGGTTTGGAGGCGCCTTCTGTCTTCTCGACTTTAGGTACCTTCATCTTGGGCTCCTTTCCTTTATTGTCCATATAAGACTCTCACGGTCTTTTGCCCGTTACCGCGTCTGCTTTGCTAGCATATTTCTCCATGATGGCTTGGAGATGTTGGATGGTAGTAGGATTCTTTGTTGCCATCTTCATCCTCAGAGTGTCACCGTCCACACTCATACGATACATGTTTATCAAGTGGATCTCATCTCGATCATAGCATTCTGTGGCCAGATCCATATATCTGTGATAGTGCTTTATCACAGTCTCTCCTTCGAGGCGAGGATAATATCCCAAATCTCCAAGGGATTTAGTGAATTTCTTCTTCTGGAAGAAAGCGAGGAGGAGAAATTCGGCAAAATCCCAATAATCAAATAAGCTCTCTGGTTTCGTTTGAGTAAACCAAGTTTGGGCTTTTCCTCAGAGGTAACTGGGGACAATCTTGCATATCTCCAACTCGTGGAAGTTCCTGGTCTTCAAGGTCTTGAAGAAGACCGAGAGGAATTCTCTAGGGTCGCTGGTACCATCGTATGTAGGCAAGTGCTCCGGGACCTTCTTGTTGCCATCAAAGGGGAGGTTCACGATGTGTCGTGAGAAAGGGGAACGAGCAGATTGTCCTCTGGGTCCAAAGATGCGTTTGATTTCCTAATCGACCTCGTATTTTCCTCGAGTAGGATAGGCTCCGTCTTGGGTGAAAGGCCGATCGGCTCTGGTTTGCCACTCGCTTTGAGTTCGCTCTCTTTTCTCGCGCCTGAGTTTTTTCTGGATGTTGTTGATGCGCATCCTCCGCACCTCTTCCCTGCTCAGCCCTAGGCCTTCATTATGGTGATTGGTTGGATCGGGAGGCGGTGGTAGGTTTCTATGAGTGCTGTAGGGAGGTAGATTCCGGGATAAGTCCTCCAGGAATCTCCGATGTTGATTAGGATCAGAGGGTGGTGTTGTTCGAGCTCCTGGGATAGACAATCGATTTGGGGCTTCATGCGTCTGGGCACGAAGTCGTTGACTTGAGTTTAACAAAGATGCAACGAAGTCAGGGTATTGAGAATGTAAATCCCTCATCAGTGCTCGGACATCCTCAGGAACTTCTCTCGGGGGGGGGGGGTGTCCGAGACAAGGTTGACATAGGGCTGCTCAGAGCTTGAAGGAGGAGGAACTGTATGTCTGAGAGGTTGGTTAAGGGATACCCTTAGTCGTCTCTGTCTCTCCTCCTCCTGCTGTATTTCTGCGAGGATCTGTCGATCCCTTTGCGCCCTTTCTTCCAAAGAGAAAATTGAGTCGGGTCCGCTATACCCTAACCCATTCTCTCAGTCGAGGCCTTCTGAATTGTTGATGTGATCGCTATAGTTCATGTCAGGCTGGATCGAGATCCTTTTGCCTGAGTTTGGTACTTCAGATATAACAGGATTTGATCCAGAAGGTGGTACTCCGGACGCGACAGGATTAGGACTGGAGGAGCTCGTAACGCTGGGGTTCCCGGCACCTACGGTAGAGCTCGGCGGTGGAATCGACGTGGAACGAGCTCGGGATCCTCTGGGTCGGCCGCGTCCTCGTCCTCGGGGAAGTTGCTCTCCCTTTGATTTTCTTCTGGATTTTGCCCTTGGTTTCGGGTGCTTCGTCTGGGTTACTCAGCTTCAGACATGGCGTTGAAAACTTGTTGAACAGGTGCACAGGATCAGATCAGAGACAAAGTTTGGCGACGTCGTCACTAGACACGATGTCCCACCGGGCGTGCCAATTGATGTATGGCGGACACCACGCTTGACGACGAACTCAGCTCACGAACTAACCTGCAAAACAAAGCCTCGGGTGTCCCGATAGTAGACACTCCGACGCTCAAGTTACTATGATGCGTGAGGCATATTGTATGTAGTATGAGATAGAAAAGGTGTACCAAGCCTTTGATGTATTTATCTATAATACGTAGATCACCAAGTTACGTATTTATGGTAGTAATACAACTCTTATGGGAGTAGTAGTTGTATTACCATGTATAGAGGAAGTATATTTCGGTCATGGTTGTATTACCATGTTTAGGAGGATGTATATTCCTTGTAGAACATTCACAATATACGCATTCCTTGTAAGGATTAGGATTGATGGACCCTTGGATCCATCCTCCGCGTAACTCGAGCCCACGACCCTTCTCGGGCCCTAGTCCGAGTATGAATGAGGCCCAAATACGAACCATGGACTTATCAATCATGATCCTCATATGCTATGTCGTTTTCTGGAATCGGTCCCGTTATCAAGGCTGCTCTTTCTAGATCTCGAATTGTCCGAATTTCCATGATAGTTAATGACCTCTTGTTGGGACATTGGTTCTTAAAATGCACGTACCCTTGACAGGTGAAGCACTTCAACTGGGTGAGGTCTCTTTCTTCTGCAGCTGGATATTCGGTCTTATCTTTATAGGAGCAGTAGGTGTAGTCTTCGATCCACTATAACTCCCATTAGACCCTGGAGTTGTAGCATATGATCTTGAAACAGTTGTTTGAGCGGGTGTTTCTTTCACAAAAAGTTGTTTCTCACATGTTGTAGCTAACTTACATATTTCTGCAAACGAAGAACAGGGTTGCAGTTCTATCATATTTGCTATGCTTTGCTTTAGTCCTCCTAGATAACGAGCCAGTTTTTGTTCCCGAAGTTCCCGTACTTGGCATTGCAAAGTTAGCCTCTCAAATCTCTTCGTATATTCACAAACGGACATAGATTCTTGCTTGAATCTAATCATTTGAATATAGCAATCATTCAGATAATTGGCCGGTACAAAACACCGACGCATAGCTTTCTTTAATTCCGTCCAGATATCTATCATAGTCTGCTCATTACGTTTCCTTTCGTTATTTTCTTCTTCGAACCATAGATAAGCTAGACTATTCAGTTTTAACTTGGCCAAGTTAAAACTTTCCTTATCGTCGTATCCTTTGTATTCGAATACACGATCAGCTTTGCACACCCACTCCAGATATTCCTCTGCACCGGTGTTCTCGCCGAACTCGGGTATATCCAGCTTTAGTCCTTGATCATCGCGCTGGCGACGATTATGATGACTGCTTTCATCATATGAAATAAAACCCGTCATTTTTCCTGGTTTTTGCTCCTCTATGGACTTCTTGCCTTTCAACTCCTCGAGGAGCAGCCCTGTTACTGCTTCCAGTTTAGTCATACGATCTTCCATATTTTTATCTTTATCCTCCATGACCGTTCACAAACTAGAATTTGTGAAAGCCTTGCTATGATACCACTTTGATGCGTATTCTACGCAAAGACACTTGATGTAACCGAAACAACGTAAACACACGAACTGGGTTGATAACTAGCTAACAACTGAAGCTAAATTATCGAGGTAGCTACCGTGAACACCGGTCCTCGGGTGATTCAATTGAATCTAGAAATTAAACAACTGTCAATTATTTAGGAAACTCCTTATATTTGTCAATCAACTCTGAATAATATTACAATACGAAGGCTATATTTATAGCCGAATCCTAGATCATAATCCTACCTAAAATCTGAAAATAATAATCCTTTCCCTACTATGACACAAATAACAAAACCTATTCCTACTAAGAAAACATATAAAACTCTTACCGGATTAAAAAACCCGTGTAGGGAAAAACCTTGGTAAGATTGGGAACCTAATTTGTTATATTCGTAGGCCTGAGATTGATTTTATCTACTCATAATGCCCGTAAGGCTTGGTCTACGGTTTTGGCAATCTCCCTCGCATCACTAATTGAGCGGAATTGAAGTAAAATTATTACATTAAAAGTAGTCACGATGTAACTAATTTAATCTTTATAAACATATATTTTATTAAACTAAATTGAAAATTAATATTTTAGATAAGTTCGGGAGACTGGAAGTTAGACTATTATCTCTGACTATAATACAATGAGAGGACATGCTAATGAATTTTTAAGAAAAATATTGATTGCAACACCGTTGTTGTACATGTCACCTTTAAGTTTGGTAGAACACGTCTCACGGTCAGATTTTGGTGACACCCGGTTAGCATGGATATAATTCAGGTATTTTTATTCGGCTTTGGGTCTCATCAACCATTTTGGAAACATATTTGTTTTGGGTCAGGTTTGGGTTTCATCGTTTCGGCTTTGGATACATGTCGGGTTTATCTTTTTGTAAATTAATTTTAGATCGGATTTGCTTGAATTAGTTTGATTCGGATACAATTCGGGTACATTATCTTTTGAGTCGAATTTCATTAGGATTTTCAAATAGTCATTCAAATACATGTAGTAACATTTTTTTATTATAATATTTATAAGCTTATTATGAATATAGATTTTGTCTTCTTTGCTTAAATTTTGATGAGCATATATTATATATTAGAGCAAAATTTATGTTCAAAGTTTTTATTAATAAATTAACACTATAAAATTACTTTCCATTCACATCAAATTAAATTTTATAATAAATATTAAGAGAATACTAAGATTTAAAAACTAAATAAACAAATTTCATGTAGTAATAGTATGAATTTTATTTAGTTGAAATTTTGTTTATTGATCAATTCCAACAAACATAATTACATGTCCTAGCCTTCTCTCCTAGCCATAGAGCTTTCAAAATTTTCAATAAAATATCTTGCAACTAGAGTTTTTCTACGTGAAAGAATCTAGGCTATCTTCCTATGATGGTCTAATCTAGCTCTACCCCAATTTTGGGACGAATCCTGATTAGACTAATAAATAGTAGCGTTATAGGTTTCTTCACTCTCCAATCTTACACATATCAAACCCATATATATTCCCTCAAGTAATAACATGACTAAAGAAAAATTTAATTTATAAAATTAAATGTTTACTAAATTATATTGAAACTATAAATAAGAATCATCCATTTAGTATGAAGCTTTGTCCTCTGAAATTTATTTGTTGATGACTTTAGTTTACTTGAAAGCTAATTTGGTGATATTTAGCTATACTGATTATCAATACGTTAAATCCAGTTAATTTCATCATGAACTAAATGTAATAGAACATACCCTAAAATAGTGTATAAATCTTTCTTAAAATATATGATGAATGACTTTTAAAATAATTAGAAGTTAAGAACTATACATAGTTTACTAGTTTTAGTGTCTGCCGTGCATTACACGGCAACCATCTTTTTAAAGGAGTAACATCCCAAAATATATGACATTAACATTCATTAGAAAATATATTTGAAACATACGACATCCCTTAACTGTGATAAACAAATTATGAATTTCATAATAATAATAAGTACTAGTCATCAAATGTAAAAATAAAAATATGTGTTACTAATTACATTTAGAGGCTAAAGTGAAAAAATCTCACTGAACACCTTGTTGACCTGGAAAACCACACCACTCATATTTATCTACATCCTAAACCTTACTTCAGTACTATTTTTAGTACAATTTTTTGAGAATAAACAAAAATGTGACCACAACAAGTACGTGTAATAGAAGTCCCTAGATTCCCTATGCAATGAAGGCTTCCCGGTGGTCCGGCTTGGCATCGGAATCCCCGCATCTGTTGGCATGTGCTTGTGTGGCCTAGAGGGCTTCTTCAAACTTCAATCTGATAAGAACCAAAACAAAACAA
This sequence comes from Sherardia arvensis, assembly GCA_948330725.1. Classification (NCBI taxonomy): domain Eukaryota; kingdom Viridiplantae; phylum Streptophyta; class Magnoliopsida; order Gentianales; family Rubiaceae; genus Sherardia; species Sherardia arvensis. The sequence continues at coordinate 19,351,218 of OX415237.1, read as the reverse complement.
AACAAAACAAAACATTTATCAGCTATTAATGATACTTGCAAAGGATAAATTAATGAAAAAAAGGACTCTTATTTTACCTCATCTTAACACAAATCATTCATTAGGATTTGGGGCCCATAGTTAAGACAATCAAAAGGTAATATAGAATAAAATGTAAACAAGTGAAGGGCATTACCTTAATAAGTTAATGTAGCAGGCAAATAATTGTTCCGCTTTCCATGCATCATAGAGCTGTTTTAAGGGATGTATGTACCAGTCAGATAATTAACTAAAATTTGGGAGTTCAAAGAGCTGTTTTACTATGCATATGCATCATGGAAGAAACAAAAATCATCAGAAAGACAGAGGCTATTGAAACAATCTCATTTTCAGTTACTTTTAAATAAGCAGAAGTAGCAGACTGAAGTTTTATCTGTTGTAACTCAATCCCATTCTTTCAGGTACTATTAAATAAGTAGAAAATAGCAGACTGAAACTTCATTTGGTGTATGTAACTCAATCCCATTGTTTCAGTTACTATTAAACCGGTAGAAAATAGCAGACTGAAGCTTTATCTGTTGTAACTCAATCCCATTCATTCAGTTACTATTAGATCAGTAGAAAATAGCAAACTGAAGCTTTATCTGTTGTAACTCAATCCCAGTTCAAAATAAACTAATACTCATTACTGTATTGATAAGTCCAGGGTTCGTATTCGGACCTCATTCATACTCGGACCAGGGCCCGAGAAGGGTCGTGGGCTCGAGATACGCGGAGGGTGGATCCAAAGGTCCATTAATCCTAATCCTTATAAGGAATGCGTATATTATGAATGTTCTACAAGGAATATACATCTTCTCAAAGATGGTAATACAGCTATCTTAAACATGGTAACGCAACCATGTCCGAAATACACTTCTATTATACATGGTAATACAACCTCTATTCCCATAAGAGTTGTATTCATACCATAAATACATATCTTGGTGATCTACGGATTGTAGCCGTATAAATACCCTAAAGTTTTGGTAGACCTCTCATCTAATCTCATACTTTATACTTTACGTCTTAAGCAAATATACTGACTTGAGCGTCGGAGTGTCTATCCTCGGGACACCCGGAGCCTTTGTCTTGCAGATCAGTTCGAGAGCCTGGTTCGTCGTCGAAGTGTTGGTGTCCGGCATACATCAATTTGGCACGCCTGGTGGGACATCTCACACTCATTGATGACGTCGCCGAACCTTGTTTCCGATCTGGTCTAGCGCATCTGAAGAAGCAACTTCCCCAACAACATGTCTGAAGCCGAGCAACCCAGACGAAGTGCCCGTGTGCTAGGGAACACGTCAACAATCGAAACGGCCTTGACCCAGAGAATGGGTTTGGATATAACGAACCTGATTCGATCTTTACCTCAGAAGAACAAGCATTAAGAGATCAACAAATTCTCACAGAAAAACAACAGGAGGAGGAGAGACAAAGACCCCTTAGGGAAACCTTAAGCCAGACTGTACGAAATAACCCTCCAGGTTCCGGGCCATCTTATATCAACCTTGACCCTCCGAGAACGATCCCTGAAGATGCCCGAACGCTGATGAGGAACTTACATGCCCAATATCCTGATTTCGTCGCATCTTTGATAAACTCAAGTCAACAACTCAGTGCAAAGATGCATGAAGCCCCCAACCGAGTATCTGTCTGAGGAGCTCAAACTACACCACCTGCTGATTCTACTCAACAGCGGAGACTCCTTAATGACTTATCTAAGGATCTGCCACCTTATAATGCTCAGAGCAGTTTGCCACCACCTCCTAATACATCTAATTACCAGGGTGAAGGCACAGGATTAAGTAGGGAGAAAGTGCGAAGGATGCGCATCATCAACATCGAAGAAGAACTCAGACGCGAGAAAAGGGAGCGAACTCGAAACGAATGGCAAAATAGTGCCGATCGGCCCTACACCCAAGATGGAACCTACCGTACCCGAGGTAAATACGAAGTCGACCAAGAAATCACACGTATCCTCATACCCAAAGGACAAGCTGCTCGGTCTCCCTTCTCGGGGCATATTGTGAATCTCCCCTTCGATAACCACAAGAAGGTCCCAGAACACTTACCCACATATGATGGCACTAGCGATCCTAGAGAATTTCTCTCGGTCTTTTCTAAGATTTTGGAAACCAGGAATTTCCATGAATTGGAAATTTGCAAGATCGTCCCCAGTTACCTCCGAGGGAAAGCACAGACATGGTTAACCCAGACGAAACCAGAAAGTTTATTTGATTGCTGGGATTTCGCCGAGTTCCTTCTCCACGCTTTCTTCCAGAAGAAGAAGTTTACCAAGTCCCTCGGAGATCTGGGGTATGTGGCCCGCATTGAAGGGGAGACTGTGATAGAACATTATCATATATACATGGATCTAGCTGCCGAATGCTATGATTGAGATGAACGCCTCCTGATCAATATGTACCGGATGAGCGTAGATGATGACATTCTGAGGATGAAGCTGGCAACAAAAAATCCAACAACTATTCAACATCTCCAGGCCATCATGGAAAAGTACGCTAGCAAATCAAATGTCGTGACGGGCAAAAGACCCCCAGAATTCCTCATGGACAGGAAAGAATCCAGGGCGAAGATACCGAAGGTCGAGAAGACTGATAACGCTACAAAGCCTACCTTCGAGTCATACACTCCTCTGGCAAGATCTCAGGCTGAAATTATATCCATTCACAGGCACCTTTTGAAGGACCTGCCCGCCATGAAGGAATCAGCCGAGCGCCAAATGTCACCAAAGTTCTGCCAATATCACCGAGATCGGGGGCATGATACCGAGGAGTGCTATCAACTCAAGAACAAAATCGAGAAAATGATTCGCCAGGGAATTGTGCAACAAATTGCACCATCTACAACCAGCGATAACCAGGGGACCCAGAGGAGGTATGGGGGAAAGCCCTGGCAGAAGAAGAAGGATGGCCCCCGTAACAACAATAACAATAATAACAACTACGGTGGCGGAAGCAACAATCCTCAAGATCCTCCTCCTCCACCACCTAATGGAGCCAACCGAGTTATCAACGACATCAATGGCTACACAGGAGAAGCAATTTCCTTGACCAAACTGAAGGATAGTGTGCGAGCTATACCCCACACTGAGCCAGTCAACAAGAGGCTCTGCCCCGAGGAAACCATTACCTTCTCGGATGCGGACGCCATGCCAAATCAGATGCCTCACTCGGATCCTCTCATCATCTCAGCAACCGTACAAGATACTCTGGTAAAAAGAGTCTTCATAGATGATGGGAGTGGGGTAGAAGTAATGTTCCAAGACTGCTTCCAGAAACTAGGATTTACCAAAGATGATCTCAAACCTACGGGTCCGATCTCAGGGTTCACAGGAAATCCAGTAATACCTCTCGGAGAAATCACACTCCCTGTCACAGTAGCAGAAGGAGCCAAGAGCCTAACATTATACTGCACATTTGTGGTAGTAGACACCGTAACACCTTTCAACATTATCCTTGGCAGACCCTGGATGTGCCAAGCTAAAGCCGTATGGTCTCTTTACCATCTGATGTTGAAGATTCCGACACCACAAGGAGTAGCTCCAATCAAAGGAGACAAATGAGTGGCGCGTTCTTGCATGATCACGGCCATCCGTGACGCCAGAAAAGTGAGCAACATCTCGGCCGTCAACACTATTCTAGGAGATCCGGTCCCCGATCCTGATCTCGAACAACCCATGGTGTTCCATTTTGAAGAAGAGGCCTACAACGAGATGACTACACTGTGGCATAAACGCCGCCACCAAGCCTTCCAAGTGGGGGAACTGGTAATGCCAGTTGGCCCGTGGTGCACCAACAAGCTAGGAGGAGTGCTGGAGCCAAGGACCAAAGGACCATACAAATCTCCGCAGCACAATCCGGTGGATTCTACCTCTTGCAAACACGCGAAGGAGAGCACTTGGATCCTGTCATTATGGTGCCCCTTCCTACGCAGGTACCTCGGAGCTAAAACCAAGTAGACCTTCTCCATATAAGGAGAAACTACTTCAATAAGGCCTACGGGCCAAGCTCTTTTTCTTTTCATCTTTTTACATTTTTATACTCGAACTCCCAAACTCAGGGTTGTCTTTTATAATTTTACCGAACTCTCAAGTTCGAAGAATGCAATTTCTTTTCGATATATATCTTTTATTTTATTTTGAAGCAGTCCATACTCTCTAAATACAAAGAGAAACTATGCCTCACAAAGCATAAGTAAAGACTGCTGCCTAAAGATCCATACGCTTATAAGTGTATGATTGATGCTTATCTAATATGAGTTGTTTAGACTACGTGTCTGAACTACAATCATCTTAGGCCAAAATAAAATAATATACTTATAAAAAGTATATGGTCAAAGACCAACATGATACGGGTCATGCAAACTCACAAAGTTTGGAACTCGACTCTTCATGTGATACTCCTATTAAGGTATACATCACTATTTATTAAGGCTATTCATAAGCCTAAAGAGTCAATCTTCTCAAGGATTGCAATATAAAGACCTTTATAAATGCAAAATCAAAAGAGTGTTATTACACTACGAAACTTCTTACACCTCGTGAAGGTCTTTAAATATAGGGGTACGACCCCGACCGCGAGAAGAAGTAGAGGCACGACCTCGACCACTTTGGAGGCCATGGCCCCAATTACTTTCTTCTGCCATCCTCATTAATTGAGAGGTCGTAGGAGATCCCCTTCTATTAATTACAGGCCGAGCTAGAGAGTCTATTGAGCCACGAGCTCTAGGAGTGGGTGTCACCTCCCTACCCCTTCCATTTGGGATCCCTCGAGATATACCCTCTTGGACATGAGGCCTTATCAATGGTCCTGAATATGGGACACGAGAAGAACCACCTATCTCCCTCCTTGAAGACCCTGAAGGTATGACAAACACACCTTGAGCTTCTAGTTCCTTTCTTTGGAACCTGCAAGCGTTTAGCTCGGCCTGGCACATCCTCAGCTCATCTATCTTGGAGGCAATCTTATGATTCACAATGATATTTTCATCTCGGAGGGTAGAAATACAAAGATCCTTCTCGTGAATTTCACCCTTGACCTTCATTAAGTCACTCATGACTCACCTCCATTCTTGGTTATACTTCTTATTGGTGGCCAAGACCTTGTTGTGTGCTTCTTCTAGATCCTTATACCTCTTCTGAAGATCACTCAATTGCTGATTCAGTTCGGCTCTCCGCTCTAAAGATGCCTTCAGTCCGCCACGAAGACTTTCACATTCTTCTCGCACGATGCTAAAGCAATCCTTGGATTCACCCAAATCCTCCTCCAGTTTCTTGCTCTTCTGAAGGACAGCTTCATACTTGACCTGCAAATCAACACATGCGGCAGAGCAACACTGGACATAAAGGAAGGTAAAGACCAATTAATTCCAGAAATAAAGCATATGTTCAGAATATATGAAACGCCAAGATCTGGCGAAAAGAGAAAAATATTGAGTAAAAGACAAGGCTCTAAGGAGTTACAATCTTCTCCTGCCCATCGGAAGTCTTCGGGTCCTCAATTGAAGTTTCCGCAGCCGGCTTCTCCACTAAGAATAACAGCTCAGGATACAAACTGGACAGCTTGTCATGGAATTCATCAAGAGTTAAGGCCCTTTTCAAGGATTCCAAGCTAGTCAATAGACTAGTCTCAAAACCCCCGATCCGGCTAAACTTCGCCCAAAACTCTTTCAAATTCTCTGGTACTTCCGGCCAAGTGTAGGCAGGGGCAAGACATCCTTGAATCTCTTCATTGAGAAATCCCTTCAGAGAAATCCACATCTTCGAGAGCTCAGACTTATGGTAGAATTCACCATACTCTTGGCGATGAGTCTCCATCTCTGGACAGTTGAGGCAGAAATTTATTATCAACCGAACTAGCCACCTCTGGCTAATGGGATCAGCATACCGGTCTCTCTCTGCTTCCACCAGAGCCATGTTCCTTTTCAGATCTAAGAAGGAACCATCAGATAGCCTTTTTGCCTTTTTCAAGGCTTGGTTCCCCTTCCAAGGCCTTTATTTTGGCCTTATCCTGAGCAATCTCAGTTGTGAGGTGCTTCACCATGTCGGAAGGTTCCTTAGACCTCTTGGATATCTCCTCCTTCATCAGCTCAAGTTCAGAAGCCTGCCCTTGAGAACGGTTATACAATGTCCGAATGGAGTTGTACATATACTTCATCTGACTCACAGACTGTAAAAGAAGATAAAGACAGTTAGCTAACTACACAGCTAATCCTATTGAGAGCTAAGCCGAATCATACCTGGCTAATCTCAGGACAGCTTGGTACCACCTCGACCAGAGCCTCGGAAGGAGGAGGTGACACATATTTCTCGAACTCCTCCAATGGTCCAAGTTCGAGCCTTGGCTTCTTTGGAGACTTGTCCGCAGTGCTCCCTGAAGCCTCGAGATCCCTCTTCTTCTCATTACTATTCAACGGCCCTCTGGATTCAGCTATCTTAGCCAACAAACTTGCTGCCCTCTTCACCTTAGAAGCACCCACTACATATACAAGGACGGAAGTTAGCGTAAGAAGCAATTGACATATTGTGGACGAGAATATAACACAAGAAGAAATACCCTCTTGCAACGCATTCGAATCTACCATAGGTGTTATCATCATGACTTCATCAAGATTATCAATCATGGTTAGGAGGACACTAGGAGTCCGAGATACTTCCTTTCTCGGACATCGAACTAGGGCTGAACCCTCATCCTCTTCCTCATCTGATGGATCTAAAGCTACATGAACAAATAGGCAATCTGCCTCCTCAATCACCTTAAGCTGGGGTTGAGTCTTCTTGGGCCCTTGAACCAGCCTTTTGAACCGACGACCACGTCGAGCATCTTTCATCAGGCCCGAGATCTCCTTATCTACCTCTTTCTCAGATACTTCATCTCGAGCAGTTCTTTCTTCTAATGCCCTATAGGTCTGCAACGCCTTAGCTGCACCAACTGGATCCTGCTCCATAGACAGAAGGGTTTCATACCAATCCATCTCAACACCTTCTGGCTGATCAAAATGTGTCAACTTCAAGAAGCTGCAATTTTGAAGAGTACGGCCGGACAGTTGATTCAACCAGTCATATGTCTCTATAGGCCATTGCCAACCCATTTGATGATCTCCAGATACAAACTTACCCTCTCTAAGTTTGATCTTATCTCTCACCAACTCCCCATCTATATTTAGCAGTTTGCGGGAAGACTCCACTTCATGCCAGATCTCATTAGGGACCTCTTTGTTCCAATCAGGAACCTCATACTTGGTTCGATCGAAGGTTAGTTTTACCTTATCCCACTTCCCGCAGTTCACAGGAAGCACAAAAGGCTTACCTAAAGAGGTATCCCGAGAGGTCAAGGTCACATTTTGTTTAACAACGGAAACCTTATACATGGTCCGTAACAAGGGGAGACTGGGACAGTAACCTTTACGAGCACACCAAGTTATTAAGGCCATAATGATTACTATTACATTGGCATGTAACTGCCCTGGATGCACCCTATAATGCTGAAGAAAACCATCCAACAGTGGGGGGAAAAGGAAGGCTAACCCATGCTGCAGAAACCTCCCGTATATGACCCCTCGGGTTGGAGTTACTAATTCAGCTGCAGACTTGTCTTCTCCAAAGTACATGAGGTCAGCGTCAGAAGGAATTGAAAAGGGACAACCTTCTGCGAAGATAGCAACATCAGCGTGTGCTTTATCCTCCTTCAGCGACTTTCTACTACTACCTTCGCCATCCATGGATACTATACCTCCGGATGCATGCACTACCATGGGGCTATTTCCCTCTGTCTGAGCCCTCCTGGCCATAGCTCTCAACCTCTTCGCTTCCTCAGAGGCTTTCCTCTTCAGAATTACAGGTTTTTTCCCACTCGCTACCTCAGCTCTGCGGCGGTCATGGGAGCTACTCTCCTTAGCCTGAGTTTCTACATACTCTCCCTCATCATGATGGGGGACGGAATTTGTTTTACTACCATTACTCATGATTACAGAGAGTATGGGGGGAAATACACACACAGAGATAAAAGGAAAAAACAGACACAAGCAAATGCGCAGAGAAAGAAGATAGCACTTACTGATGATGGAAGCAGAAAGCAGAAATTTGGGGTTTCGGAAATTGATGAAGTGCTGGCGCGTCTTCTGAACTTGGAAAGGAAAAATTTCGAATAAGAGAAGACAATGGGAATGATTTGGGAAATTTAATCCAAACCCAGACAGAATTGAAGACGAGTAATTACCTCGATTCTGTTTCCAATGCAAGTAATTGGAAAGACGGGGACAGACCATCTCTGCTTGCCCATAAAGACACGCCACGTGTATCCACCATCTGGATTTCAAAGGAAGCTAATCTCAGTCGTTCATATGTTTGATGGAATATGAAAGAACTTGAAACTAGATATTCAGAAGGGTAAGCCCGAGAAGAGAGTCCCCGAAGGACACCCCGAGCTTAACACCCCGAGTTATTCTCCCTCGAGTTATTGGTCTTCCCTCGAGAAGCAAGCCTCTCCTTCAACCTTCGAGATGGAGTACTCTATATTCTGAAGATCTACCTTGGGGCTACTGATAAGTCCAGGGTTTGTATTCGGACCTCATTCATACTCGGACCAGGGCCCGAGAAGGGTCGTGGGCTCGAGATACGCGGAGGTGGATCCACAGGTCTATTAATCCTAATCCTTATAAGGAATGCGTATATTATGAATGTTCTACAAGGAATATACATCTTCTCAAAGATGGTAATACAGCTATCCTAAACATGGTAACGCAACCATGTCCGAAATACACTTCTATTATACATGGTAATACAACCTCTATTCCCATAAGAGTTGTATTCATACCATAAATACATATCTTGGTGATCTACGGATTGTAGCCATATAAATACCCTAAAGGTTTGGTAGACCTCTCATCTAATCTCATACTTTATACTTTACGCCTTAAGCAAATATACTGACTTGAGCGTCGGAGTGTCTATCCCCGGGACACCCGGGGCCTTTGTCTTGCAGATCAGTTCGAGAGCTTGGTTCGTCGTCGAAGTGTTGGTGTCCAGCATACATCATGTATCAAGATTCAAGCCACTTTAAAAATAATCAACAAACTATTGAAATTTATGCATAAACCAGACATTAAAAACTTTAAAAAACAAAATAAATTGAAAATAAAAACAAAAGGATACAGAACCATCTAGAAGAAAGACAAGCACAGAAATGAACTATAGCAAAATCAACACCGCAGTATGCGACCTGCAAACGAATCGTAAGTATCATAAAACATTGTCCTGAGCAAATGAAAATGCAGTTAAGTTGAAAAGAACGGGTCTAGAACATAAAGCTTTCGAATGCCTCCAGCTCACTTTACTGAGATACTATCTGCTCAAATCATATACAGAGAAGAAATAAAATTTGATTAATAAATCGTAGAGAGAAATGTCACTAATACAGAATCAAAAACATGCGAAAATATTCAAGTACTAAATTGAAATCTTTGTAACGAAATATTTTGTTAGATGCAGTTGCAAAAACCATGATAACTTAAGCTTTAGAGGAATATTTACGAATTAAATATGAGATATGACTTAAATCATGAAGTACCTTGGAGGGAATGTTTTACATAAACTTCACATACAAAGAAATCGAAAAACCATCTGAAACCTTTTGTTTGGAATTCTGGAGAAAAAGAAAAGCCATAAAAAAATACTAATGCAATCATATAACACTAATAGTAATTAAAATAAAACAAATTCCAATAAAATATCATTTTAGAAAAGGGAGGATAAGTTTTGGAGGCTTGGATATGTTGAAAACAGACCAGTATACCAGCCGCAGCACATGCAGCGAAAGCCGAAAAAAGTTGCATATGATAAAAAATATCAAAGGCAACAGTTGCTTAGAATTTAGCCAAAATAAGTAAATAGTATCACATCCTCATTGTAATCTATTACACTGACAAATAGTAGTTGAAAGAGATACACATATAATATTTTTTATCAAGAATGGACCTTTCTAATTAGTATAATTCAATAGCCAAATAAATGAACAAAAAGGACAAGACATTTGCAAACTGTTTAAATTTTCTTAGCATACCAACACCAGAAACCATCAATTAAAAACATCATACAACACACAATTTAATGATATTTTCAAAACACATTAAGAACCTAAATTTGAGACAAAACAGAAATAAAAGCGATGATTTGAAAAGCTTACCGAAATCTAAACATGAAGGTTCTAACTTATAAGAAAAATACAATGATCACTTTCCTGCTAGTAAACAAAACATATTTGATCAGAAACTATGAATTCGAAGACAAATAAAAACATCAAAGAATCAGTGTGATGAATAGAGATTTTCAGGGTGTGTTTGGTTCGCCAGGTTTTTGAGAGTCTGGATTTTGTTTTGGGTTTTTGAGAGTTTGAGTTTTTGTTTGGGATTTTGAGAGTTTGGTTTTGGAAAATCCTTGTTTGGTTGGGTTGAGTTTGTGAGTATAAAACAAAAATTTTGATTGGTTTTTAGGATTTTGCAAGTCTGGATTTTAGAAAACTTGGTGAACCAAACAAGAATTTACAAAACTGGACTTGGATAGTCCAAGTTTTGCAAAAATTTGTCCAACCAAACACACCCTCAGCGATTTCAGGAGATACCTTTGGGAATTAGGACAAAAGCCAAATCAACACTTTCCGCTCCCTAGGACTACTACACACCGACTGCTCCTAATTTTTCCTCACACAGTTTAATATCACTACCCACAAAACAACACCAATCGAAAATTAAGAACATGCTCGGAAGAAAAGAGGAGAACTTACTGGTATATGACTGAAATTCTTCAATCACATGGCTGGACTATTTATAGGAAAAATTGGTCAGGAAGTTGGAGTGGGTTGATGAGAACTGAACTGAAAATCGACTTATGGAGTGGGATCGTAGATGGAACTGCCGTGAATAAACCGAGTGGAAGCGAGGAGTGGAAGTGAGGTTGTGGGTAACTGGATAACTAAAAGGGAAAATAACTATAATTAGAAAATATGAAAATAAGTAAAGGAATTATTATTTATAGGGTGGGATATTCTGAAAAAAATTTACAGTCGTTGGATCTAATCCAACGGCTGATATGGATTTCACTGGCACATGCTAAGGGGTTTAATATAGTAAGTTAGATAATATTGGGTAGCATTTGATTCTAAGTACATATAATATCGGGTGACGATCAATTTGGATGCCTTTCGGGTCAAGTCTTATTAAGGTTAGGTTGTTTCTTGGGGTTTTGGGTGTATTTCGGGTTCGGGTTCGGGTTTTGATTTTGTTCGGGTATGAATCCCTTCGGGTCTGAGACTTTTATTTCTGGTGTGGGTTGATCGGGTGCAATTCAGATTTAGGTCATTAAACAGGTATTCCGGTTTTATTCCAAATTCATGTTCAGTATAATATATTTATATTTTTTCAGTTCAGTTCAGTATATTTTTTTTCCAGTTCAGTTCAGTTCAACAAGAATTAAGCCTTGACAAAAAGGGTCTTCGTAACGTTTCCGTCAAAGGGTAAAATCATCATTTTGAAGCATCTACCTCACAATCATCGCCGCCGCTTGGAAGTTCCTAATCTGAAACCCATATTCCATGCCCAAACCGCCACAAATCTTATTTATCATCAACGTGAGAGTTCAGTTCTCGATGACCCCGACAAAAATCCACCGAACCTTCTTTTTTTGACACCAAATTTCTAATCTTGCTTTTTTGTTGTTCAAAATAATATTTCACACTTCCATATATCATAATTATCAATTTAATTGCAGCGCTAGAGTAACGGCTTCCGACGAGCGGTGGACAAGTGTCACCATCATTTGCTGCAACCTGCACTCGTCCTAATTCAGGCACAAATCAATGAAATCATCACCACTGCCAAATTCCTTGTACTTCAAAAGATCGTCGTAATTTAACTTCAACATCAGCTCATCGTGCGTCATCCGCCTCTCATCGGGATCTGCCACCCACCGGGATGAAATCGGGGATGGAGAATCCGGGATGTGCTTCACCTTTTTCTTCTAATCCACCACCGTCATGGCCAAATATTTATCGAACTTAGGAGTGATACGATGAATTTCACAGTTACGTATCTTCACAAGCTCTGAATCACCGCCCTTTTCATCTCGAACACGTAACCAGAGTTCAACCCGAAATCAAGCCCCCACCGGAATACCCCGTAGAATAAAAACAATCTCGGGGAAGAATTAATTAGTTCTTTTTGGAGAATCGCACAATTGTATTTTGTGATTTTGACCAATGTGTGAATTTGTGATTTGGATTTGGACCTATGTTTGAATTTCTTATAATGGTGGAGAGCATGATTTGGATTTGCAAGGAATAGCTGGTGGAGAAGATGACTGACATTCATCTTGAAGTTACAAATTTACCCTGCCATATTCGGGCTAACGTTAACGTTATAGCTGAAAATGGTCAAAGGCCATGAGACATACAAATTATAGTTTTAGGGGATCATAAACACAAAAGCTTTTAATTAAATGGCACAAACAATATATTTGAATGTTTAGGGGCCATACGAAATAGTTAATTCATCTTTTATTTTTTAAAAGAGTATCAACGACGAAAAGTCTATGATGAAAATTCTATGATGAAAAGGCTACGGCGAAAAGTCGACATCGAAAAGTCTAAGAAGAAAAAAGTCGACTACGAAAAATCTAAGAAGAAAAGTCAACAATGAAAAGACTAAGACGATGAGAGGAGCAAGTGTATATATAGAAAAAGGTGATCTTTCACACTATATGGGCAACCTTTCACCATAAGAATGGGACTTTGAAACTTAAATGTTGAAACTTATAAAAGACATAGAAGACAGTTTATAAAGTAACCAAACAAACACTAAAAACTTGATAGAATGTTTGAAACACTGTCACTAACTGTTTGAAATGCTGCCAAATATTTGAAACTAAACATACAAGTTAAAACTTGGAACAATTAGGGTGGGATGGTGTGTAAAACAGCTCGTCACTATTAGTAAACAGAATAAAACGGGGCAGTGAGCTTGCTATTTTCTTTTCAAAGGTTCTCTAGAAATCAAGGACTTGATTGTCAACACAATTCATGGAATGCTGGATCAACAAAACATTCCTGGCTACTCTGGGAATTAGCAACAACTTCAATAGTGGCAAAACTTGAATCTTCATCTTCACCATCAACAGCATTTGCAGCACTTTTAAGAGCAGGAACTTCACTTTGGAACTTTGAATACCGCTCATGAAACTTGGCAACAGCAACAACATCTCTTCTTAGAAATTCCAAATGCTTCTTGAGGAGGCTAAAAAAAAGTAAGTTAGAATAAAAGAACATGCATGGAAACCAAAACATATAAATGTAAGCTGTGTGGATAAACTGTAATGTTTTAGTGTATAACCATAATCTTTTAAGCTATGCCACTGAACTTTTATAAACACAACAGCTATGGCACTGAACTTTTGTAATGCAATCTATTACAAATCTAAACAAGGATACAAAAAGTATGGAACTTTTAGATTATGACCGAGGCCTTTGAGGTTACGCACAAGACCTTTGCATTACAAAATCAAACTTTCATGTAAAACAGAGACCTTTTAAATTATGACCGAGACCTTTGAGATTATGCACAAGACCTTTACATTACAAAAGAAAACTTTCATGTAAAACATGGACCTTTTAAGTTATGACCGACCCTTTGAGGTTATGCACAAGACCTTTACATTACAAAAGCAAACTTTCATGTAAAACAAGGATCTTTTAAGTTATGACCGAGACCTTTCTGGTTATTAACAAAACCTTAACATTACAAAAACCAAACTTTCATCTAAAACAGGGACCTCCTAAGTTATGACCGAGACCTTTTAAGCTATGAATTAGATCTACAATTATAACCCAACCATATGCACGTCTACAGTTAGGATCCGATCTTTCAACCTATGAACCAAATATTTCAAACTACACAAATGACCTTTGACTTTATGCAAGCATAAACACATCGAACGCTAAACATAAATTCAAAATATAAAAGAATAGCGTGAACCTTCTTCGATTTCATTGCCCATCCCAACCGCATCAAAAGTCGCTCTTCTCAACCACCGGACCATCGGTCTTCTTAGCCGTCGGACCATTACTGAACAATAGCACACAAATTGAATTAGAAAAAAACAACGAAACACATATAAAACAAATTCAAAACACATCTGCAATAAAATTGATGTCGGGAAGAAGTTACCATCAATAAATCAGTCTGGTTGCAACGAATTCGACGCGAAAAACTCAATTTGAAAACGTAGGGTTTGATCGAGAAGAGAGAGAGAGGGGGGGGGGAGAGATTCAGGTATGTATGTACTAGCCCATATTTTGTTGTAATTCTAAATTGACCCCCAAAAAATCCCACAACTTTTAATAATTACAAATAACCCCGTAGTTCCTAATAGCTCCAGAAAGTAGGACTTTTTGGAGATTTAGTATTCATCTAAATGTATCATGTATAGAAATGGTTAAAGTCTATATTTATTCGTAGATCAAATTTGATGGTGTATCTGATGATTGCATTGCTTGGATGAGATTTTAATTAGATATAAAAGTATGCGCACTTTCTTTTTCACCGCATGCGTATTAAAGACTCAAATACCATTGTTTTACAATGTAATTGTGAAGTGTTTCCTATTAGAATCCAAAACAGACTATAATGGCTCATATTATTGCAACTGCAACCAACAACTTAAAGTAGCAACAAAGAGTTTTTTTTTTATTCATATCAGTTTCTCCATCTAGTGGGAAGATGGGGAACAATAGTTGATTAATTTTATTTAGCGGACTTAGCACTGTAGCTAGGTAAAATATTAAACGTGAGAAATCAAGGAATATATTAAAACATTACCCGTAACACACAACTCCATGTATATTGTAGTTCATATAAGCAATCCAAAAAAATGTAAGCCAAAGAAGTATATCTTTTTCAGTTAGTAAAAGAGCAAAAATAACATTGCATTTAAAAAGTACATTAAATAAGATCTTGAGGTCATCCTGATTTTTTATCGACCTTGCGATTCTGGAGAACTACAAATAAATCTTATTGACTAATAGGATAGTGAAGTGTAGAAAAGTATCATAATTTACATACAGCAGTTTGTAAATAAAGCATATATCCATTGCAATTGAAATATAGTATATAGGCCAACTGCAAGTGCAACCATCTCAAATTTGTTGAACAAATTCACAATATAGAGTAAAAGACTACAGTGATCATATTTCCGTTGACTCTTACATATATCATTCATAAAGGGAAATAAACACAACAAATTAAGATAACGGAATTCCCTATTGATATTAAACTTATATTACGTGAAATTTGTTCAGTGTTTGAGAGGAATACCAGAGGTTTCATGCTCTCAACTGTGTATTACGATGCTTAGGCAGAAATGCTACTCAGTCAACGGCTCAACCTGGTTAATGATTATCCTATAATCGTCATCCTCAACAAATAAAAAGTGTTTTGTTTATTAAATTTTAATTCAAGAAATTAAAGCGCAAAAACATGAAAAACAGAACATTATTATTTTCAAGTTACAAAGGGACAAAACAAACACAAATATGTTGTTTACGTCAAAATTTGAGTGTATATACACGACCCTCTTGGAGATAGATTCATGAAAAATGAGCTTATTTTCCCAACCAAACATTATTTCCTGAAAAATCAAAAATTTTAAAACTATAGTTAGGACTCTTAATACTAGATAATTAAATATGGTGTGTGAGTTGCGTAACTAAAACATATAGCTTGATTACCCGGGACGTCCTGAAGCCTCTCAGAGGCACTCGGCTGGAATCTTACCAATTCTATAGAGCCCATAATCATCCGAAAGGTGCCATGTCGCTCTTGTCACATTAGAAAATGGCAAGCAGAACACATCAGTAGGATGTACCGGCTTTCATATTAGAAAAGATTCAATTTTAATCGACGTTAGGAACCAACGAAAAATTAATCAGTAATCAACCCAGAATCTCACCTTCGAGGTTCTCCATGCAATTTTTAATATGCTCATTCCATCCCTTTTTTCCAGCACAATCGTTGAGAGTCAATGCAAGAGATCAAATTAATTCATTTGATATTAAAGCCAGAATCCATCACGGTCGAGAGGTTGTGAGATTATGGCACTAATTAAGATATAATGCCACGTCCTTTTGACATTACAAGTTCTTTATTTAACAATAAGAAAATTTTACAAATACCATATATAATACATCTATGCTAAATTGAAATCCAGAAGATACCAAAATACATAGACTTAGGCCGCAAACCATTCAGAAACACAAATACACTCTCATAAGGCAATCTGTAATTTAAGAAAATAAATTGATATTTTATATAGAAATACCGAATATTGATAAATTTTCTGCCGGCATGTAGTTGAACACGCCATTTTATGTATATATGTTATTTATAGAAAGAACGGCGGCTATAGATGTTTATACAATATATGAAAAGAACGGTAGTAGGAGGAGACCAAAACACATATATGATGTCATTTTGTTAAGTGTTTTGGTTGGTCAAATATACATTAATTATATTTATACCGCCACATTCTGATATTCTTAATATACTTGTAAAGATAATCATCAAGTTACATGTAAAAAAATCAGGCCAAATTCTTTTCTTTGTCTTTGAAAGAGCGCTCTTAATGAAACAGCTGAGAGAACGAACCATGTAGAAAAAAAAATTGAGCCTTCCACGATACTTTGATCTCTGATGGCGTTAATTCATAGTCGTTAAGTGCCGCCAATGACCGAATGATACCGTGAACAGAGACATTGTGTGGGATGAAACCATGTTTGCCACTTTGAAAGTTCTCCGACAAGATCTTGCTGCAACTTTCAATGGACTGGTGCATGTAGTAAAAATTTGATCGTGGTTGTAAGACATCTAATGCCACATTATGAATATTAACTGCCTAATTTCTTGGATGATCTTAGCGATGACTACAAATGTCATTACCCAATAGATCCCAATTACAGTACCAATAAAATGAGAAGGGAAATTATTGATAAAAAATATCAGTTTTTGACCAAGTGAAACTAGGAGCATTTAGGAATGAAATATAATAGGATTGAAATTGAAATCCCACAATCTCTTTTAGAATAGAAATAACGAGAATACGATTAGGATCCCATAATTCCCATAATTTCTCAACTGTACATTTGTGTTATTTTATAAGAGATTTTGTTAGATTGATAATTATGTCAATGTTATTCATGATAAAAAAGTATCAATGTAATTGAAAATCTCATTTTTCTATGTATTAGAATTGTGTTGGGATATATCGAAATTTAGAATTTCCAAATATTGCGTAATCATAATCCCATTTAATCCAAAAATGTAATAGGGAATAGATCCTCAATTCCAAAATTTCTCATCCCGATTTCTTCCCAATCCCTCTAATTGCCACACATGACTGATCTTCATAGGTAAAACTTCACATGTGTCTCTTTCATTAACCTTCTATTCACATACATCGGCTAATATGGGACAACCAAGGTGTCCCTTGCATTTCCCTAATGCAAGGAGAATGCAAAGGACACATGAAAGGTGAATGCAAGTTGATGGACTAATATGCCAAGAGGCGTACATGAGGTGAATGTAAGTTTTATGGGAGAAACAATTATATCTTTAGGTGTAAATCAAAGAAAATTAAGCGAATAAGAGAAGGCATACATGGATTTGAGAGAGGAGTAGAATATAAGAGGCGTACATGAGAACAGACAAACAAAAAGGAAACGTTAAAATAGTGAATTTAAATGAAAAGTACAAAGAGTTTTTTTGAAAGTTCTCCTCTATCAGCGTTTTTGAACTAAGCTGATTAGGAACAAAAAACTCTTCCCACCAGCTCTTTATCAACACTTAAATTAGCCTTTCATGGTCAGTTAATTTGAGCCAAAAAATCACTTCACCAAAAATCTCACACCCTCTTTCCATCGCATTTGGTCTCGATGATGGTTAATCTGGTTCTGTCGGATTAGATGGGATCCCAATGGAAACAATGAGTTGAACAATGTTCAAATAGAAAAATAATGCAAATAGAATCCTTAACTTATTTGTGGTTGAAAATCGGTCCTTGACTCGCCTAATCAATTAAAAGTTATCATGATTACCATCTGCTGGGAAGGCTTCTTCTAACTAATCTTGCCGCGAGACATCTACTAAGAATATCTTCACTGCTTTGACTTTGATGGATTGCGGATGGTTCACCAAGAAATTAATTTCCCCAAAATATGATATTTCTGCATTTTGTTTTGCACGTACTAAGTCTTTATAGTCTTGACAAAATAGTGCGACAAATTCGTTGATATACCTTCGACAATTAGTTTGATTAAAATCTTTACTAAATACTTAAAATATGGCAGTGATGTATTGTTTGTTACCAAGAATTAAGCTACCGCTTTATAACGTCACGTGTCTCCAAATCAATCACCTGAGTTGCCACAACTAGACCTTTATTCTTCTAAATAAGCTCGCCAAATGTGACATTATGTTCATATAAAGCCTTGAATGAGTCAAACCTTGTTAATATGATAAAAAGGTAATTTAGTTCAGATTCTTCTTTATCTTATATGTCAGGATCAATAACTTGAGTTGAGATCAAATGAGCTGAACCACCATCCCTCCTCCAACAGGTGAAGTATGGTCACATACTCATATTACAGAGTCTTTTGCCTAACTAACCTTATTTTTGAAAATAAATCCCAAAATAACACTCTTTCGAAACTAACTCTAAGAGTAATACCCCTATACATATGGTGGGGTCACAATATATAGTCTTACGCCCATAAACTTTTGTATATTTCAATTAAACCCACTAATTTATAGTTTTCCCAATATTATGAACATCAAAAACAACCATGGGGAAAGAGGGAAAAAGCCTAATCAGCAGGAACTCTGCAACTTTGTAAATTGTATGCATCCACTTTCGAGTGATAATCGGTTAGTCTATGCCATAATGAGTGGTGGGATTGTTGTAATACACACAACTTCTGATATCTATTCGAGGCTTGAGACTGATCCATCTGTATACTTTCCTTCAACGTCATGTACATTTTCGAATACCACTTAAATCTTGACGCTGAGATATGAGTTTGTGTATCATGGTTTAATTCTACATTGTGAAATTGCAGTTATGATGGGGTGTACCCAGTTGTGGTTGCAGCTCATCGAAGAAACCAAACCAGTTTGCACTAGGATTAAATGATAGTGGAGTTGTCGTTTTAGAACCAAACGAAGATGAAGAAACATGGATCATATTCTTAGAAAATTTTATCGATGATGATGATGATGATGAAAAAGAAGAAGAATTTGCATTTTCAAGCACAATAACCACAAATTGAACTAGATGTGTGTATTTGTTCGGAATTTTTGACATCGTATTCTTCAAAAGTACAAATCTGAGGTTACATTGTCTGAAACTAGTGCTAGAGTGGTACATTAATTGCATGAAATTAGAGTTACGACATTATTGAAGTCTTGGAACATAAAAGTTTTAACTAGTGATGATGGTTGCAGAAATTAGATTCACAGTGGATGCATACAATTTACAAAGTTGTAGAGTTCCTGCTGATTAGGACTTTTTCCCTCTTTTCCCATGGTCGTTTTTGAAGTTCATAATATTGGGAGAACTATAAATTAGTGGGTCTAATTGGAATATACAAAAATTTATGGGTGTAATACTATTTAAATTCATAGTATTTGGGCAACAATAATATTTTGTTAGTGAATCTCAGCTGATGAAATTCATCAGCCGTTCTACTAGTGGTCGGGTTTGATTTCAGATGTTAACGCTTCATAATTTATTAAGATTTTCATCTGAATTGGTTTTAATTTGGCTAACCTCACCGTTGAACTGATGGAGAATTAGTAACCATCGTTAATTCATGGTTAGTAGGCCACCATCGGTGGAGTTTTTGTTCGGCTGCTAGCGTAGTAGTTTGCGTTGGATGCTAGCAACCCATTTAATTTCTCAGTCACCAATATGCCCTTATCTTTGGGTTGCAACTCTTCGACTTTTACTCTGGTCGTCGTATTTGTCAACACCGTATATGAAATTGTTGGAGTTGGACTCTGAACAGTAGCTCCTGAGATTTGAATGTCCTAGAATTATTTGTTTTGTTCATTGAATTAATTGTTAACTCAATAATGGGGGTTAAGTCCAATAAATTTACCAAGATTAGTACACACATTTTTTGAACTATTATCTTGGCAAGTTTTGTACTTTAAAGCCCTGTTTGCTAGAGATAATTTCTCGCTGAACTGAGCTGAAAAAATAAAAAAATACTGAACTGAAAAAAAAAATACTGAACTGAACTGGAAAAATAAAAAATATTGAACTGAAAAAAAACTGAAGGAAGTGAACTGAAAAATATAAAATACTGAACTGAACTGAAAAAATAAAAATACTGAACTGAATTGAATTGAACTGAAGAAAATATAAAAATACAGAACTGAACTGAACTGAACTGAAAAAACATAAAATACTGAACTGAACTGAAAAAATAAAAATACTGAACTGAATTGAATTGAACTGAAGAAAATATAAAAATACAGAACTGAACTGAACTGAACTGAAAAAACATAAAATATATTGAACTGAACTGAACTGATTAACTATCGACATTCTTCTCTAAGAAACACTATGGAAAGGTCATTTGGCAACTTGAAGAATAGATGGCGCATGCCTCAAAGTGGCAAATGACCATAATAGTAGCAACAATCACGCTTCATAACTATATGCGAATGGAAAAGTTTGGGATATCTTTTGTAGAGCATGACGATAATGTTCAAGGAACGGCGGATAAGGAATTGCTCAGTTCTCAAAGGAAGGAAGAAATGAATCAAGTTCGACTGAATATAGCAACAAGAATTTTGCGGTCTATGCCCTCATGATGAAAATACTGGAGCGAACTAAAAGTGATTATTTTGAATTGATTTGATATGGTATGAAACCGAATTGATTTGAATTAAAATTAAATGTAAGACAAAAGAGTAATATTACTTCTGAATCACTTTGATCGAACAAGGTTTATTGATTTACACATACCTAAATACTAATTGTACACTTATATTAGGTTGAATAGTATCAACAAACTTTAAAAAAATTGATTTGAATTGCTATGAAATGAACAAAAAGTAAATATACTGAAAATATTATGACTAAATTATTTTAGATTGCATCAAATCACATTTTGAAAAAAATTCATTTTCTGATCTGATCTGATTTGAATTACATATAAACTGAACTGAATCGTAAAAATAGTAGAGAGTTATAATAAAAGAAATATAGGAAATCAACTGAACTGAAAAAGTATGATATATTGAACTGAACTGAACTAAATTGAACTGAAAAAAATACTGAACTGAACTGAAAAAATAAAAAAATATTGAATTGAACTCAAAAGATAAAATACTGAACTGAATAAAAAAAACAAAAAAAAACTGAACTGAACTGAATTGCTTGACAGAAACACTCTAGCAAACATGGCCTAATTCCGGCAAAAATTGGTAGAGAAATTTGAGTTTTTCAAAATATAAAGAAAAATGATATTTATATTTACGTGTATATACATATATGATTGCGTGATTTAGGAAAATACAGGTCGTTGTGAGGCAAAACTCATAAATTTGAGAGGACATACCTGGCTAAATTTTAGCCCAAGCCCAAGGCACGTATGTTTCTTTTCCACTCAACCAAGAATAGCACTGCGCGGTGACTGATCACATTGCTGATCTGAAAAGGAAAAAAACGAGCAGAAATTAGAGTGACGTGAGAGGTAGCTGTGTGGATCCGATCCAGCTGAGGCGACGTCCGAAATGCTGGATTTCGTGATTCTGTGGTGAAATGCAGTCCAACGCACTGCCATTTCCCTTGAGCCCATTCGTACTATTCAATGGCGGCGAATTGAGCGAAGGAGGCTTCGAATTGTCCAGGGTTTTGTTCTTCGGATCCCTCCTCTTCTCCCAGGGCGACACCATGGACCTCTCTAAAGTTGGAGAGAAGATTCTCAGCTCTGTTCGCTCTGCCCGATCCCTCGGCCTCCTACCCTCCACCTCCGATCGCCCCGAGGTACTCCCGCCCCTTCCTTTTTGTTACTTGCAAATGTATTTTACTTCTGCTTTGGAATTGTCTCTTATGTAGTGAAAATGTAAGAGATCATGTTCACAAGTGATAGAGACTTTTGCATTAACGAGGGCTCTTATGATTTATAGGTTCCCGAGCGAGTTGCAGCAGCTGCTCTTGCTGCTAGAGTTCTTGCTTCTCTTCCCCCCCATCAGAGATATAGTCTTGCATCAAGTTCCGAAGAACTGAATTCGATATATGGAACTAACCCCAATGCTCAAGTTCTGGACGAACTTGAAGAGGAATTCTATGCAGAGGTAAATTTTATTGCTTTAGGTGGGTTTGAATTTCTGCTAGACGCTCTTATCAAATATATATGTTGAAACTCAAAACATTAGTTTATAGCTTAGGCATATATATAATTTTGAAACTGACACTATCCTACATACTTAGGAAAGCAGGATACTGTTATGTGTAGTTCCCCTGATTTGCATATGCTGTGCAGATCGATATACAATCATGTTAAATATGACATACAACTTTCTGGTAATTTATTTGTATTCTTCTGTTTATAATTTGAGTATTTTTTATAGTTTCATATTTTAGTGGGATAAAGGCTGGGCCACCAGTGTGGGTGATTCCACAATGGAAAAAACTAGGCTACTTAGAGGTAAGAAGGATCTGCTATAAAGTCAGCAATCCTTTATGGTTCACCATCTTGACTGACATGAAAAAAAAGAAGTAAGGTAAAGAATGAAACTGTAAACACGTTTGATTACGCAGTACATGTGATAAAACTGTTGCAGCAGCATTGTAGGAGTACCTCCAATAGATGAAATAGTGAGAAGCGCACTTAGGAGGATTTGGGCATGAATGTTAGAGACCCCTAGACTTCCAATCCCCCAAGAAGGTATTTCAAAAACTGGTAACTACTAAGAAAATAAAAGTAAGAAACATGGAGATCCAAGAGAAGAATTGGATTGAGATGATAATAAAATACATATATTATGTAAACATAAACCAAGCTATATATCTCAACACAATTTTTTTTTATCCATATAGCTGACCCGCTTATGGTGGATAAAGGTTTAGTTACTGGCGTTGTTTCTATAAAGGCATCATCCGAATCTCCTAAACTAAATATTATCAATCACTAACTGCATGGACTCACCCATGTTAGGAACTATCCAGTCTATTCGAGGCAATTGACATTTACACCATCTCCTGTAAAGAAGGAAATTTTACTGTGCTTTTATTTATATATGGCAATTTATGGAACTTCTCATCTTGTCTAAAAATGATAATGATATTAGCTGTTAATGTATGTACATGAAAGATCTCTATAGTGGCTGGATAAGGTAGATACTATCTTTGTTAAAGTATATAAAACTGCAACTGTTTGCGTCCTTCTGTTATGGTTGGTTTGAAATTGACCTTTTATTTTTGATGGTAAAACTGACGCTATTATTCATCACATTTCACTTATTTTTCACATCCGACTGTTGTCTCTGTACTTGAATCCTTATTCTGCTTTCACTCATACCTAAATATTCTTCCAACGGCAGGAGTTCGACCCAGTAAGACATATCTTGCAGAATATGCCATCTGAAGAGAATGAACTAGCATATTTTGAGGAAAAGGTAACACATCAAATAATTTCTCTCTACATGTTTCATGTATTCACTTGTTTTAGTGTGTTGTTTGTACATATTGGAGGCTGGTAAGTTAACCATCTTTTTATAGAACTTTTAGTGTTCTCTGTTGGTTTACCTCTGAAAATAAGTAGATCTCATGATTTATATTCTAATTAGAAATTATCTCTCCATTTAGGTGGTAAAAACTCGGATGTCTCTCTGTTTGGAGTCCTCTGTAAATTATATAGAAAACTTGCAATTTTTTTTCTGGTGATCCTCATCCAGCTAAGCGTGGTTGGCAAGTCTAGTTTTCTCATAATATGCCCTTTAGGTCGTTCAGATGAAATGTATTTCCGTGCTTGATTTATCTTTCTTGATTTGCTCCTTTGGTACATCAATATTTTTTCGCAACTTGTTTGTATCACTGCTAATTTACCTTCTTCTCCATTCTGTTATTGGTAGGCTGCTATGAAACTAGCTCAGTTAGACAAAATATCTGAGAGACTATCCCGTCATGTTATGGAGCATTATGAAAAAATGGGTATGGTTATTCTACCTTGAAGCTAACTATGATATTCATTTGTAACTGTAAAGGATTTAAAGACTTCTTTTAAATGTTCTCTATTCTTTATCTTATGTACCCGTTGATTCTCTCAATAGTTCTATCATCTAAATACAGATGTTTAAACTTTAATTCACATTCCCTAGGGTATCACCTGCCAAGATTTATTTCAAGTTTACATTTCTTATGTTGCGATGCCACATTTATGAGACATGTCTAATTATTAACTAGTAAATGACGAATGGACAAGCCCCACTTTATTATTATATGAAATACTTAGGATGGAAGTAATTTTTGGCTTTCTCCTTCATTTCTTTGTTTGATGTGTGATGTGTCACAGAATCCTGCTTCCTTTCTTTTTATAGTATGTACAAAAGTGTACCTTAATTGTGATAGTTTAACATGGGATGCATTTCCTAGTGAAGGGAATGAATTTGGTACGGGAGTTGGAGAAGGACTTGAAGGTTGCGAATGTCATTTGCATGGTAAGCTTGGAATCTTCCATTTAATTAGTTTACCGTCGAGTCTGTAAGTTACAAGTTTGTATATATGGTAATGGTATGCCTGAAATTCTGTATAGAATTTTTTTTACTGATGACGAATGGAGTGCTAATTTACCTTTATTTAATGCAGAATGGGCGGAGGCACCTTATTTCCTCAAGGAATGAAGTATCAAGGGATCTCATTGTTAACAAAACTTCTAAGAAGAAGCAGGCACTTCTGGTATCTCCTTCAGCTCAGTCAGAGCTGTTTAATTTGTGCTCCATTATGATTCCTATTTATTAGCAAAAAGCATGTAACAAATAAGCCGTATGTTATCTATTAGTTTTTTGTTGATTCATTTTCTCTGATTGATTCCCTGCTTAATATTAACAGAAGCAAAATTTTTAAGACTCTTCCTCACCCAGCCTCCTCTCCTCACATGTGGACCTAATATTACTTCTGTAACCTGTAGGACATGCTTCCAGTTGTGACAGAGCTTCGCCATGCATTAGATTTGCAAGCAACTCTTGAAACTCTTGTTGAAGAAGGGAACTTTTCAAAGGTTCCCCCCTCCCTTTTATTTCCTTCTACTTGTCTGTTATTTGGTATCCTATCATATTTCCAAGATCATATCCCTTACTTCAAAATATAATATATTTCGATATTAACAAATTGATAAAATCTTCATATATATCAATGTACAGGCGTTTCAAGTCTTATCAGAGTATTTGCAGCTCTTAGACAGCTTGTCAGAGCTTTCTGCTGTACAAGAAATGAGCCGTGGTATTGAGGTGAGTAAGTAATGATAAAAGGTATTAGAAATTCCAGTTCCCAGTTGTTGCTCCTTTGTAGGCTACTAAATATAGTTCCACCACCCTTGCAGGTTTGGCTTGGGAAAACTCTTCATAAGCTAGATTCACTGCTATTGGGTGTTTGTCAGGACTTCAAAGAGGATGGATATATCACTGTAAGTTTCTTGTGTTGGTGTTTGTCAAAATTTCTAGTTTAGGTCGTTGAAATCACTGTATTCTGCTCTTTTTGTTTGCTTGATATTATTTTCTTGGCTTAAAAAGGTGCTAAAATCTTTTGTTTTCTAGTGACAATAGTTGAATATTGTACCCACTGTGAATACTTGGTTTGCGACTTGGTCTCAAAGACTAAGTGTGGTTTGTCGCAACAGTAGCTGAGTGATACCTGCATCTCTTTGTCATGTTTGCAGGTGCTTGATGCTTATGCATTAATTGGAGATGTTTCTGGACTGGCTGAGAAAATACAAAGCTTCTTCATGCAGGAGGTCATCTCCGAAACACAGTCCGTCTTGAAGACTATTGTAATTGAGGTATGCTACTTGATTGATTTCTCTGTATCTTTTACAAATTCAAACTTGCTCCGTGCTTGCTAAACTGCAATCTGAATTATAATTCTTTCTGTGTGCATTGTGGGCTGGTCTATCATCGTACATTATCAAGCCTCTTAGTGTCAATACATCTGCCACAAGACATTAGTGCGATTTCTAGGCAATCCTTTATATGTTAGCCTTGTGAATAAAGCTTCTGGGGGCTATGAAGCTATTTTTTTATGCTAAATGAAAATAATCATATTCTACTTGATGCTCTAAAGGATCATTTTGTGAGATGAAATACAAAAACTTGATATTAACATATAATAGAGCTGTATATCGTGATCTAGCCCATCAGTTTACTACCATGATGTATATCGAAAAAAAGAGAAGGGCATGTGAAACACCCCACTCTACTCTTTGGAAACAAGCATTACTCATGGAAAGAAGATCATTATGGTTATTTCAGTTATTTGTATGCTATTCTTGTTCTTCACTTCTCATTGTCATTTCTCCACTTGTACATCACTCTATATACCTGCCTCTTAGTATTTATGGATCCACCTTGAGAGGAGTTTCATAAGCTATTTGGCATGAGTAGCTAGAGTCGATAGCTCATGGAGCACTATTGTCATAGCGTCTGGCGAGCTTTATGTGTTAAATGTGTAAGCTCATGTAGCGTGAACTATAATTTGTAGCCTTTCCTCCAAACTCTTGTAAATTTGACTTTTGGCAGTAGTGCATATTGCTGAAAATACTGAATAGTCAAGATGTTATGATTTTCTTCATGATCACTAAAACGTTGCTCATCTTGGTTGTTTTTTATGTTTTTATTTTTTCTTTTCTAGTATGCTCTCCCAATCTAAATATCTGGTTTACTTGTTCCAGGACATCGATCATCACAATGTGCAAAGTTCTAGGTATAAATATCATGGATTGTAGTTTTTCCCACAGCAGCTCTCAATATCAACCCATTAATGTTCTTTTACTATGCATATTTGCAGGCTTACTTACAGTGACCTATGCATTCAAGTATCAGAACCAAAGTTTAGGGAGTGTTTACTAGCTATATTAGCTGTATTGTTCAAGTTGATGTGTTCATATTATGCGATATTGAACTTCCAACTGGAGGATGAGGTAAAGTTGTCTCATGACCTTTCTAATTCTTGGATGCCCTTGTTCAATGATTGGTTGACTGGCCTATCATCCTTGTTATCGTGGTAGGGGGTGGGCATGGTACCTTGCCTGCACAAATTGTTTAAGATTCCATAAGTTTTGGTTTGGAGCAAACGGGTGCCAGTGTGGTTTCCCTTTTATCTAAAATAGAGCATGGGGTAGCACATAGGTAAAATGTACAAAGAATGTTTGATACTTACAAGACTTAGAAAATGGAGGTTGTGAAGATTCCAACCATGATTAAGAATCTTGGATAGTAAAATTATGTAACTGAAACATGATTTTGAGAAGAATGGTATGCAAGCTTAGGTAGTTGAAGGCAGTCAACTTGGAACTTTGAACTTAGTTGCTTACCTTGATAATGATTTGAAGATGAAGTAGAAACTGAAAAATGCTCTACTTTGTTTGGATTTCTTATGATCTATTCTGATATCCTCATATGTGATGTTTTTTCAGAGGATGTAGAATTTTCACTTCTTTTAATGAGTAATGTTAGTAGAGATGTGCACACTTTACTTTTTTCCAAATCTGTTAGCTGTTATGAAAAATTCTTTTATATCGGGTTGCAGATTTTGCCAAGTCTAGACCAAAATCAAGATGGTAGGGTGGAAGAATCTTTCACGAAGGAGGATGATGTGCACACCTCCTTTGGTGGCAATGCACAAGTTTCCTCTGCTCAGGAGCCATTGTCAAATTCCGTTGCACAGCCTAGTACTGATGGAAGTAAAGATACGAGTCCCACAAATTACTCAAATGATGAGAGAGATGATGGAAGAACTGCATCAAGCAGTGGATCCCCATGGTTTCAGCTTAGGAAAGATGCTATAACTTTGGTTGCACAAACATTACGAAGAGGCCGCAAGAATCTCTGGCAACTGGCCACGAGTCGTGTAGCAGTTTTGCTCTCTTCTGCAGCTGTTTGTTCTACTAGCACACATCAATTTTTGAAAAATTATGAAGATTTGAACATCTTCATCTTGTCCGGTGAAGCATTCTGCGGCACTGAAGCAGTTGAGTTCAGACAGAAAGTGAAAAGTGTGTGTGAAAATTACTTCATAGCTTTTCATCGGCAAAATGTACATGTAAGCTTGATTCGATATTACCTGTTTGTTGATGTCCTTGTGAATGTTTCCATGTGTTTTTCTTGTTTCTTTGTAAGAGCTAAAATTTTGTCCCATGTCTTGTGATTGATGATTTGATTTTCCCCAACTGAACCAAAAAAAAAAAGATAAGATCAACCAATCTCATTTAATTATTCTTCTAGATCTCCTGGTAATTTGAAAATGAGCAGTTATTTAGGCATGAGTTTGTAACATATTTGATATTCTTGTCTCATATAGTGTGATGCCCCATTTTGTATTGTAATATTTGCTTGATGACAAAATTTGGTAGCGGGGCTTTTCATCTATTTAATAGTTCTGTTTCAGTTTTAAGTAATATATAGTTAGCAAGTTGCATAGCCAAAAGTTGAATGTCTTAATGAATAGCTAAGTAATGTTCAGGGTAAGGTTGCTTGCCAGTGACAATCTTGTTTATTTTATTACCATGAGCAATCTCCCTATAAATTTGGAATTCTCATGTAAAAGTGGATGCTAGGTACATTTTAGCACACCTAACTCAAGACAAAGCAAAATGTCTCTTTCGTGATCTATAAATATCTAATAAAAGTACAAGTTTATATATATGACTACACCAAGTTTCCAGTTTTTTTTGAATATACGATCTGCTACTCGGTTCCAGCATTCAAATATTGGAA
This sequence comes from Sherardia arvensis, assembly GCA_948330725.1. Taxonomy (NCBI): domain Eukaryota; kingdom Viridiplantae; phylum Streptophyta; class Magnoliopsida; order Gentianales; family Rubiaceae; genus Sherardia; species Sherardia arvensis. Next base: position 19,322,142 of record OX415237.1, on the reverse strand, counting down.
TCTTATATGTAATCTTACTTCTGTGATTTAAAATTTCAGACCTCAGTATAGGATATGATATTTAACGGGTTCCTTCTCCATGTTAATATATTTTTGACCTAGCCATGTATGTATTGTACTGGCATATTGAGTTTCTGCTCTTTGAATAATTCTTTCCTTTACATGTCCTTCAATTACTATATCATTTCCTCTCTTTCAGGCTTTGAAAATGGTGATGGAAAGGGAGAGTTGGACAACACTCCCTCCGGAAACAATACAAGTTGTAAGCTTTGCTGGTCTTCTAGGTGATGGAGCTGCTCTTATTGCTTCATCTAATAGGTCTGATTCTCAGTCAATGCATGCTCATAAGTATGTGACTACTGTTGAAAGTGGTTCCAAGATTAGTGGGTTTGAGAATTGGCTTAAAAGTGGAAATCCATTTCTGCCGGAACTTGATGGTAGTTCCAGGGAGTACTCTGATATCACTTTACATAATGGAGATTCTTGGAATCCTTTAGGAAAACCTCCCCGAAGTAAAGCTTCTTTTAAACCTGATGATGGACAACACGTCAATGGAAATGCATCCTTTTTAGAAGAAGAAAATGAAGACCTTCACGCTGATTTCATTGATGAAGACAGTCAACTCCCAAGTCGGATTTCAAATCCCACTCATAGAAGAAGTCATTCTTCGCAGTGGAATGATGAAGAAACGAATGCTCAGACTGGATCATCACTATGTCTCCTAAGGTATGATCTTTAGTAACGTTTTTATTCACCCTGAATTTTTGGAGGCATAACCCTAAATATGCTCTACAAACTATAGGTTGATGGATAAATATGCAAGGCTAATGCAGAAGTTAGAAGTAGTCAATATTGAGTTCTTTCAGGTAACTTATTGCTTCGTATGCTTGAATTTTTCCTCTTTCCTTCCTCTTTGTGTCCTTTTTCTTGAATTTCTGCAAATTCATCAACAGGGAATCTGCCAATTGCTTGGGATCTTTGTCCACTTTGTATTTGAAAATTTTTGTCAGATTCAGCCGAGCGGAAGAGGCTTTAGTGACTCAATTTCTTGTAAGATTAATGTTTTTGGTTGATGCAAAAAAAATTTTTGATGCAACAAACATCTCAAATTTTGTGACTTCTCCAGACAGGTTAAGGACTACTTTAACCAGGATATCCCATGATTGTGATCAATGGATAAAGCCCCAACTTTCATCTACTATATCCTCTTCCCCTACCTCATCTAATTCTTCATTCAGCCTTTCAGATGTTACCCCAGCAAGTCCTCCCAGTAGCTTCCCCAGCACATCGTTTAGTCTGAAGGTATCATTTAAATGTTCTACACTTGTATTTTCATTATATGATACTTGGGTTGTGGTTTCAGAGAGATGATGGCTGCTTTTTTCTAATGTGATGGCCCTTCACCACATAATTATAAAACATCAAGAGAGACTTTTCATACTTGCACATGCACACAGATATTTATGTGGAGAATGATAGAATATATTCGCTACCTCCTAATAAAAGGTTCACTTATTCGTTCTTGGGAAATGGGCATGAATATAAAGTGTACCATGTGGATCTCATTATTGTCTTAAATGCCTAATGTGTGAGCCCGTTTCCTTTAGATGAGAAAAGAGTTTTATATTGTATGAAAATGTGTACAGATAACTTTCTTGACTGCTTCAATATATAAGTATAAGTAGACAATTTGGTGTTTTATAATTTCTAATTTTCATTTTTGAATTAGACTAAATTTAACGAGATGATTTAGTATGGAATTTATTTTACTAGAAAGAATCAGAAATTAAACATAATACTATTATTATAACATTTTAGAATAAGAGTTTTACATTTTTGACTATTATTATAACATTTTAGAATAATGCACAACAGGATCCAACATAATACTTTTATCTACGTCCACGCGCCCATGCAGGCAGATAGATACAATGACAGTTCATCCATTTGTTACGATATCAACATTTGGCACTATAAGTACATGTATCTTATGTGGTGGATGACATTTATTGACTATAGGAGTGCCATATTATTTCTGTATGAAGACATCATTATATATTAGATAGTTCGATAAGCAGTCGCCTCTTGGAATTGAACTGATCCTCTTGAGGAAACCTTTTTTTATCTGTTAAGTAACTTTTAGCTGGTTTCTTGTGAAGTAACTCTAGATTACTTTAGACAGTGTGGTTAACGCCACAACTATTCCCATAAGCTCTCATCTATAAAATATGAATACTTGATATATATCTAATGGAATCCTACTTCCCTAATTTTTTGTGCTGTCTTAACTACATTATACACTGCAACTAAATGTGTTTAGCTAACTAATGGTGGGTCCACTTTGTTTGGCTCCTTGCACCCCCTGCAATGCAAAAGTACCTTCTTCTTTTTAAAAAAAGTGGCAAAAATAAGGTAATGCATAGTTGCAAAATGATATGTACTTGACTTGCCCTGATGCTAAACAAGAAAAGGGACAACATCCAGTGATTATGAAAATTATATGTTGCAAGCTTTTTCTTTCTTATGGTAGTACTCACCAAATATGTGATTTAGTCGACATGTGTTAAAATTTGATTATGAGAAATACCTAGATTCTGTGCATGATGCAACATAATGTTATGTTGCAGGAAAGATGTACTGCTGCTGACACTCTATCCCTTATTGCTCATCTACTGCATAGATCAAGGACTCATCTTCAGTCCATACTCATGCGAAACAATGCAGCAATAGTTGAAGATTTCTATGTGCATATGGTAATTATCCCACGACATTATATATTCAATTCTTCATGGTGTTGGCCACGTGGATACCTATTGGTGTATATATGCTATATAATGGGATGTGACTTGTGTAAACTTTATTCAATGGCTACATAGAAATTTCCAGGCACTGGCTACAATGAATATGTAATTCAATTTTCTGCATGAATTAATGAAGCTGAATTTGGGCATAATAATTGACGAACAAGGTTTGAGATTTTTGTTTGATTGTCAGTGAACTATGTTACAATGGTTAGTGTTTCTTTTTATAGAGTAAAACATGAGTGAATAATTTCTTCATTAGGTGGAAGCCGTACCTGATCTTGCACAACTCATTCACCGAACAACTGCTAGACTGCTTCTCCATATTAACGGGTAAGTTGTAAGCAGATATTTGAAAACAAAATTCATTTAATTCGTGGAATGTGATGACATGAATAAGAATTTGATTAGTTTTTGTTATTAAATTACAACTTGTATTGGAATGACCACTAGTCTTTTCGCATTTGAAAGGCTCATGTTCTCTCAAAAGGAAACTGTATATGTTTGCTTAATTCACATCATATCATGGTATGCACTAAAACATATTGCAATGGTGAGCTGAAGTACATTTAAAATCTAGATGTGTTTTGATAGTAACTGTATTTGAGCAGGTATGTTGATAGAATTGCAAGTGCCAAATGGGATGTAAAGGAACTTGGAATGGAGCATAATGGGTACGTCCTTATTTTATTTAAAATAGGCCTTCGCCACAACTTTTGTTAAAGAACGTTTTATTTCAGCCTATTCTGGAAAATATAGTCTTTCCTGAAAAACATTACTGTATGATAAAAATTATTTACCTATATTACAGTTGCTTTTAATATCCTCGAAATATGAATACTATATACTTTGGGGCCCAACAAGTCATTTTAACTAACAGCCCATATTTCACTCTATTTTCCCCAATCTGCACGTTCTGGTGGTAAACAAAGTAATTAGGTCCACCACAACTGCAAAAAGTTTGAGTCTTTGAGTTTTGCTGCATTGTTGGTCAAACTAGTCTTAAGTTTTTCGAATCCTAGGATTTTGTGTCAAAACTATCTACTTTATGCTGATAGGTATGTGGATTTAATGCTGGGGGAATTTAAGCACTACAAGACACGACTTGCACATGGCAGTATCAGAAAGGAGGTAAGCAGATCTAAAGTTTAGCTAAAGTTTCCATGTTCACAATTGTGTACTAGGTAGTTTGTCTGAAATTATGAGAACTTTTTAATTCAGATGTAAGATCATTTGACCATGTAAATTGCTATATATAACGACCCATTTTATCTGATCGATCATCCTGTGTAGTGATTAGGGTTAGGGATTTTCACATTTGCCTTGTTAGCCATACAAACTACTGCTATCAATAGTTTGGGTTTTGCTAGTTCCTTGAATGATTGTACCTGTTGTCTTTTTTTTCCTTTTTTCTTTTTACCCTTGGAAGAAAAGGCCATAGTTAAATGGGAAAATGCTAGTTTTCTTTTGCTTAAGTATGTAATTATCAAATCACTTAAAAATGCAGATCCAGGGCCTCCTTTTGGATTACGGAGTTGACATTGTGGCAGAAACTCTTATCGAAGGTCTATCCAGGGTAAAGAGGTGTACTGATGAGGGACGGGCCCTAATGTCACTGGATCTTCAGGTTGCTATTTTTGGTGAAAGTTGATGTTCTATTGTTGTTGCTTCTCCTCTGTGTTTTTATAGGAGCTTTCTTTCAGGTTTTAATAAATGGCTTAAAGCATTTCGTCTCATTTGATGTGAGACCAAAAATGCAAACAGTGGAAGCTTTTGTCAAGGCAAGTATATCATGGCTATTATAGGGTTTCCTATGAAGTTAGTTAGTGAACCTGGATTGTACATTCTCACAGTTTGTAAGAAGTTTCACACCTGGTATTTGTGCAGGCATATTACCTTCCAGAAACCGAATATGTACATTGGGCACGAGCTCATCCTGTAAGATGACATATCTCCGAGTTTCAAATTGAAGAAACCTGTTCACATGATTACTCTAACTGGAACTTGTGGTCTCTTGGTATGCAGGAGTATAGCAAAAGCCAAGTCGTTGGACTAGTCAATCTTGTGGCAACAATGAAGGGCTGGAAAAGGAAAACCAGATTGGAGGTCTTGGAAAAGATAGAATGATCTCTTTCTGTAGGTTACTCCAGCTAGTTTTATATCACAAGAAGCAAACAGATGAAATTTTCACTGGACTTGCAAAATTTTTCCCTGTAAAATTCATGTAAATTGGATATTGAATTCTCACAAGCTATTTTTATTAAAGCATTGATCTTAAGGGTTTGTATATCTAGGCTTTGTAATATAAGTTCCCTTTTTGCAAAGACTATAAATTCTAAATTGCCTCGCTTTTCACCGAGCAAGTGACAGAATAAGGTTACCATACCATACTTATTTTTGTTCCAAGCTGATTGTATAACACAACACTGTAAATGAAATGATGTTCACAACAAAGGTTCTTTGCTGTTTTTTTAATAAATTTTTACCCCCACGGATACCTCCAAAATTCCATCTTTGCAGAGGACTAAATTTTTTTTTGTACGTAATATTGCTCAAAACATTAATTTTTGTATCTAACATTCAAAGTGTTTAAAATGTGTATCTAACATTCTAATAGTGTTCAGTTTTTGTACCCAACATGCCAATATTGCTCAACTTTTGTACCTTACATTAATTGAACGTTGAAGTTGTTTTTACTGTTTTACTAGGGGTACTTTGGTAATTTCACTCTAAATTTAGTTAAAATAAAATTTATTTACTTCTAATAAAATTCAGTTTAAAATAATTAACATAACTAAATTGTATATATAATTAAAAATTTTAAATGCTGAATTTGATAAAAAATTAAAATATTCTAAACTGAAAATTTTAAAAAATTATTTTACATAAAATGATCAAAATACCACTGGTAAAATAGTAAAAACAACAACTTCAACTTTAAATTAATGTAAGGTACACAAATTGAGCAATATTGAAATGTTAGATTCACAATTTTAACACTTTGAATGATGGGTACAAATATTGAACAATATTGGAATGTTAAGTACACAATCTGAACACTTTGAATGTTAGGTACAACAATTAACGCTTTGAACAATGTTAGGTAAAAAAATGAAATTTAATCTAATTTTGTGCCCAAAAGTTTTTTTCTATAATATTTCAAGATTATATAATGAGAACTTATATCCACTTTTTTGTACCCTTATAACTATTTCTCATTGACTATGGGAACATATTCCTCAGACCTGAGTAATTCATTGTTTACTTATTTGTGGATTGGACATTTTAATTTCTGTCAAACGCCTTGCCGTAAAAAGGGGTTATAAAGACAGCTATTGGATTGCCATGAATCAAGTAGAGAAAACTTGAATGTACAAGATTGGGATTGTCCTCTCATTAACATGAGATTGTTGTCTTGTAGGCCTCTCGGAGAGTTGAGACTGTAAAACGCATGGCCATGCTCAGATGGATTAGAGATTAATCATCTGTCTTTAACAGTTCACTCAGGAATTCGAGAAATGCATTTGAACTTGATAAGGATAACATGTTATCTTACCTTATGTTCGAATGAAGACATTAAGTGACAAATGAATATGAGTGCACACTTGTCTAAAAGGACAAGTGGGAGATTGTTGGAATTATGTCATTTAATCAATGTGCACTTTCCTAATATAGTTGGAGGTTACGTTAATTACGGAAATAAATAATTCATTCATTTAAGTGATTAGAATGTTTAGGTGGAAACCGCTTCTATCAGCTAGTAGCAGCTTATTATGACTGAACCTGTAGGGTCAAACACAAGGCATGAAATTGGGAAAAACTAATTATCAATTAGACTTAGAGTCTAATTGTAATTATATGAGATAAGTCATGGAATCCAATTGGATTAGGATTATCTTATCCAGTAGGATAGAGATTATCTAATTAAGTAGGATAGAGATTATCTAATCCAACTGGATTGAGGATTATCTAATCCAACAAGATTGGGATTACATGGACTAATTCAGGTTGGAAACTAATTCAGTTTAACCAGTATAAATAGATGGTACTGGGTTAAACAAAATTCATAATTTATTCTAGAGTTCATGTGTTGAACAAGCAGAATAAATAAACTCTGAAATTCTCATAAAACAACCTCATCGTAAATCGGAAGAAGGAAGGCGGTCGCCGGTCCTGCTTGCTGATCCGTTCTAAGCTGACAACGGTGTAGGCGTTCTGATCGTGCTGTGTGGATACTTATAGAGGAATCACACTTGAGGTTCTTGTCTCCGGAGTGGATTGCACCTGAAGGAAGAACACGGTTGAAGAAAGTCCTTTTCCCCGCATAGATTTATTCTGTTCTACAAGGTAATTCTAAACACTCACTCAGATTCATATTAATGACATGCATGCGATCTTTGGTTTGGTAATTGATATTCCGCTAAATTAGATTTAATCAATTCCATCAGCGTTTTCTCATCTTCATCGCCGTCCTCGTCGATAAGGATGTCGCAATGATGGCAATCAGAAAGGTCTCAGCTCTCAGAGAAATCCAAGACCAGCCCAGGCCGGTTTGGACCAGTTGGCTTGGTCAGACCTGTCGGGTCAGACATGTCTGGCCGGGTCGGACTATTGTGAAATCCCCAACTCTAATAAGAATAACTTCATGAAATAACCATAAAATTTTAACAAAACCAAATATTAAGATTAGTTAAATTCGAGTGATTATATAATACCTTATCAATTAATATGAAATTAATTTGATTTCATATATTTATCAATAATGCAAGAATGATCAGATTATAGTAAGAAAAATGCTAACTCTAACACTCTAACACTTGTGATCAATGCAACATGATTGGTCATTTCATGGAGGACCGCAAATGGAAGGAAAATCCAAGGAGAACTGAGCAAGCTAAGCAGGAAAAACCAGCAACTGGGAAGAAGAAAATGTATTTACCAGTGGCAGCCCCCCAAAAATGGCAACCAAGACTAGCACCTGAGCCAGCAGAGAAGAAGGTGGAGAATGAGACAGCTAGCCAACAGCCTAGGAGGGAGAAGGGGACAACCCCTAAGAAACAGCAGGTGATGTAGGGCCCCTCTCTGCAGAGGGAGGGAAAACATAAAATGGAAGACTTCCATACCCCTGACCAGCATACAGTGGCAGTTCTGAACAGGGGAAATTCTAGGAATTTTCACTTAATGTCAGACCCCCATGATCAATGAGTAACAGTATCTGTGCCTGGAATGTGAGGGGACTGAACCAGGTGAAGAGACAGAGGCAGGTAAGGGAACAGTGCTATAGACACATAATATAGGACTGTTGGGTTTGGTGGAAACAAAGGTGAAACAGGAGAAAGAAGGGAAGATCTGGGATCAGATTGGACTCAGTTGGAAAGTGATTACAAATAGTGATATGGTTGGATATGTAGGATTTGGCTTGCATAGAATGAGAATCAGTTCACTATAACAGTTTTGAGGAAGAATATTCAGTTCATTGATGTGCATTGCGTGCTTCCAGGAAAAAGGGGAGAATGCTATGTGACTGTAGTATATCCCAGAGGCAAGGAAGAAGCTGTGGAAATTGCTTATTAGCATTGATCATCAGGAGCCGTCCTGGCTCATATTGGGGGATTTTAACTGTCCATTGGCTTATGATGATAGAGTGTGTGGTGCACCTGTCCAGCCTTCTGAAATTGAGCCTTTTCAAGAGGTCGTGGATCAAATGCAGCTACAAGAGATGAGAACCAGGGGCACTAAGTACACATGGAGTAAAATAAGACAAGAAGGAAGGATTTTCAGTAAACTGGATAGGGCCTTGGTTAATGGAGAATGAGTGCATAAGTTTATGGAGGTAGAGTGTGAAGTGTTACTCTTGGTAGACTCTGATCATTTTCCCTTGGTAATTCAGGTAAAAAAGAGTACTAAAATGAGGAAAAGGCCATTTAAATTCTTTAATATGTGAACAAAGTCACCTCAATATCTGGGGATAGTTGCAACTACTTGGAGTCAGCTCAGTTGTCTAGACATGGGAGATGTGTTTCAAGCCCTGGGAATTCTAGAAACTGCATTGCTGAAGCTCAATAAAAGAGAGTTTGCAAATATTTAGATTAAAGCTGAAAAGGCAAGAGGAGTTTGGAAACAAAAATATACAGATCTTATGGATAAGGTCAGTGACTTGGATATGCAGAAAGAAAAGGAAGAATGCAGGAAGGTAGCTGAACAGTTGAGTGAATCAGAATTCCAATTTTTGCGGCAAAGAACAAAGCTGGACTGGTTAAGAAGTGGAGATAGACCTACAAGGCAGTTTCACCAAGCAATGAAAAGGAAGTAGTATTAGAACCTGGTATTGAGCCTAAATGTGGATGGTAAGCCGGTGGATGGAATTCAAGACATAGAGAAGGGCCTATTGACTTTCTATAAAGGATTGTTAGGGACCTCTGACATCACCACTAAGAAGATTGATCCAGTGGTGGTAAAGGAAGGCAAGGTGTTAACAGTGGAACAACAAATGCAGATGATAAGACCTATTTCTACACAGGAGATCCTCACAGCTTTGAAGGGAATCAACTCCTCAAAAAGCTCTGGGGTGGATGGATATACTAGTCATTTTTTTAAGGAGGCATGGCAAGTAATTGGGGAAGATATATGTAGAGCTGTTAGAGGGTTTGTTTAAGGGAGATCAGATGCCCAATACTTTCAGTAGAGAAGCCCTATCCCTCATACCTAAGATCTCCCAGCCACAACAAGCAGCTGACTTCAGACCTATTTCCTGCTGCAATGTTCTGTATAAGCTGGTCTCAAAGATTTCGTGTAGCAGACTGGGATCTGTGCTACCTATTCTGGTGAGTGAAAACCAAGGTGCTTTTGTAAGAGGAAGGAGTATAACTCATAACATACTACTAGCACAGGAGTTGTTGAGCAAATATAACAAATCATGGATGTTCCCTAGTTGCATGATAAAGGTGGATATCAAGAAGGCATTTGACAGCATTGACTGAAAGTTTCTATTTGCCTGGTTGGAGTGCCTCAAACTTCCGGGTCCCTTTATCACATGGATCAGAACTTGTGTGGAAGGATGCTCCTTTTGTATAGCCATAAATGGAAGTTACACTGATTCATTCCCAGGTAAGAAAGGAGTGAAGCAAGGGGATCCTCTTTTCCCCTTACTTTTTGTTCTTAGTATGGAATTTTTGACAAAAAGACTCAGCCTTTCTTTTAGAAGAAAGGAACTGGAATTTCATCAAAGTTGCAGTAGAATTGGTCTCCATAGCCTTATCTTTGCTGATGATCTACTCATCTTCTGTAGGGCTTCACCTAGCTCAATGGAGGGAATCCAGACAATCTTAAATTATTTTTATTGCACTACTGGTTTGGCCATCAATAGGAGCAAGTCAATGGTCTACTTTTCAAGGTTTGATGAGCCTGATAAAACCTTCCTTGCTAGCATACTGCAAATTCCTGTAGGAGCATTTCCAGTTAAGTATTTGGGAATTCCTCTATCCACTGTAGCTTGGGATAAGGTCACTTGTGCACAGTTAGTGGATAGAGTGGTGGAAAAGATGAAATCTCTGAAAACTAAGACCTTGGCACATGCAGGAAAGTTATACCTTATTAGCTCACCACTCCTGACTCCTGAGTCTAAATAGCTACTGGGAAAGAGCTGTTAAAATTCCAGAAAGCATTCACCAGGAAATTATCAAGCTTTGTAGGGATTACTTGTGGGACAGAGATGAGACTCAAAGGAACCTGGTACCTATTGCATAGGAAACTATCTGCATCTCTAAGGACAGATGAGGTATGGGTGTGAAGGATCCATCTATATGGAACAGAGCAGCACTTTGCAGTCTTCTATGTGACATTCATACTAAAAAGGATGTACTATGGATCAAATGGCTCCATGCATACTACCTAAAGGGGAAAAGCATAGATCAGTACGTTCTGGCTAAGACTCCAAGATTGACAATTGGCTATTGGAAAGTTCTTATGCAGGTGAAAGAAGAGATTGGAGCAAGGCTACAACAGTGTGTGTATCAGAGGGGACACTTCAGTAATTCCACTGCATATGGCTTCCTAAAGGGTGCAACTGGAAAGGATTACATTTTTAGATGTATCTGGAGCACCAAACTAATTCCAAAACATAGCTTCTTCATATGGATGCTACTCAAAGGTAGGCTTTCAACACTTTGTAGATTGCACTCCTTAGGCATACAGAGAAGGGTTCAGAACTGTTGTTGTATGTGTGTTGATGATGAGGTTGAAACAACCCAGCATTTGTTTGTACAATTCTCCTTTGCTAGGCAACTTCAGGAAAGGTTGGCACTACAGCTGGGAAAAAACCTAAGAGAGTTCAAGAGAATTTTGGTGATGGCTGTCAAAAGGGGGAAGAAGAAACAACTGGTGATGATGGTGGGTTTGACATACCAAATATGGATGGAAAGGAACAGAAGGAGGCTCCAACAGAAGGCTCAACCAATGGAGGTAATCCAGAAGAATATGACAGTTTTTTGCCACCATGACTTCAGTAGTCTGTTGGGAGATTTAGCAATGTGGGAGTAGGAAGTAGAAATTGTGATATGGGATGCGAGATAAATTTCTGTCAGACACTCTCCTCTTAGCTTGGATCAGCTCTCTCAATGAGGGGGCACCAGATCTGGCTATGATAGAGGATTAGCCTGAAACTTTGACCCTTATCTCACAATACTAGAATGCTAGTTTTAATTTTGTTATTCAAAAAGTCCAGGAGAGAGGGTTAAGATGTGTAAGATTTTTGTTGGATCGAAATGAAATATACATAATTCCATTAAAAAAACACTTGAATACATGTAATAATCTAATATTATTAGGGGTGGTTCTATATGCAGGTCCAGTTTGCTTTTGCAGGTCCAAATTAAACCTAAAGTGACAATAATGTCCCTCTTAAATATGTATTATAATTCACGAAAGAATAATTTATAATTTGGACACGTGTTCAATCATTACATAGACGGGTTTATGCTTTCAAGGTCAGGGTTTTAGAAATATACTTGTAAAAACTAATAAACGAATGAAGAGTAATCATGATATTTTCCCACTTACATTAGACCTGCAGAAGTAAATAAGATCTGCATATAGATATTATATTATGATAATTATTATCAAGTTAGAAAAATGCTAACGCCAACGCATATAGAACACATGGTAGTACATGCAGTTCGATAACACATTGTTAATACGTGGTTATTATTATCAAGTGAGAAAAATGCCAACGCTAACGCGTATAGAACATGTGGTAATACATGCAGACCGAAAACACATTGTTAATACGTGGTAATACATCCTTCCACTGTAATTCCTAGAATGTTTCCATTTCCATTTATATACTCCATAAATCCCTTCTGTTTACCCTTTCCTCACCGTTTGGAACCACTCTTCCCTATACTCACCGCTATGCAACCTTCACATTCTCTACGCAGATAATTCCTACGTAAGACAACATCATTTAGTATATATCTACTTAAGTTAGCAATATCTGAATATATGTACGAGAAGGAAGACAGATTCTTAGAAAACTAAATTGATCCTCACCAGTCAGCAAGTAATGTATGAAGGCTGATGTGTTTTGATTTGATTAGATTTAAGTAAACAGTGAACTCGGATGATGTGTTTTGATTTGATTAGATTTAAGTAAATAGTGAAACTCGGGCATGAGTGTTTTGATTTGATTAGATTTAAGTAAATAGTTAAACTCGGGTGGTATTGTTACAGCAATCCTACAACAAATTCTGAATCGAGTTGGAAACTCTATATTGTGCATGCTCAGATAAAACAAAATTTAGAATAAATTATACCTATAGGATGCTAATTGTGACAATAAAAGAATTTGAGTACTGATTTATAAATTATGTTAGCCTTTTGTATATTGCACTTATGTGCCTAGGGTTTAGATAGCTTCTGTTAATTAGTTTTAAACCCTTGTATGTAATATAAATATCTCTTGTAAAGGCAGTACAAAGCACGAAAGGAAATACAGTTTACATGGTATCAGTTGCCTAGCGATCCTCTTCCTAAAACCTGATAGGGTGCTAAACCCTCTCTTCCTTTTTCTTTTCTTGGCCACTGCACGCTTCATTCCCCGCCGCCCTCCCTTCAAAAAAAATTATTCTTCTCTTTTTTGGTTAATTGCTAGATCATGGCTGAATGTAAGAACGATGATGTGCTTTCAATCAACACCATGATTCACCCACTAGTGGAATCAGGGACAGAACACGGCGGTTCCGTCCCAGTTGGACGGCGGTTTTGACCGCCGTCCTTGGTGGCGCCGTTCAATTGGCGCCACCGTTACTCGGCGGTTGAAACTGCCGAGTAACGTTTACGAGTTCGGAAACTTACCCGAATGGGTGCATTTCCGGACTCGTAAATACCCACTGCTAGCAGGAGGCTTCACCGGCCATTACGAGCCGACAGTAAGCCGGAGATACATTTTTGCTCCCCCGGATGGTAAGCCGGGAAATATTCCGGCGCGGGCAGTACTCCGGCCACCGTGAAACGGTGGCGGAAAATAGGTAGTTCCGGCTACAATTACGAGACCGGAAACCTAGCCGAATATATGATTTACTAAACCGGACGCCAACCAGGGAACCCTTCGGGAAAATGGGTGGAAAGAGGGTATTTTCTTCCGGATAGTGTTTCCGATACCGGAAGGTTAGCCGGAAGAAGATTGAACTGTCCGGCCAGAATTCAGATTTCGGAAAAGTTTCCCGAATTGTTATTAAAAATCTGAATTTTATTTATTTCGGCTTTTGAATACAAAATAGAAAGTATTTAAATGGCGCTAGTGAAGAATTATATGTTTCAAATGGTTGTGATGTATTAAGAATGAATGTATAATGTAATACATCAATTGAATGCGCTAAATACACCAACAATTGCCAATAACACATAAACATGTGTCAATTTATAGCTAGAGCGGATTCATGCGAAGTTACGACAAATGATGCAACACTACTCCTCGGTCGATTCAGTTCTTCAGGTGAGTAGGGGCTTGTATCCTCTTCAAAAATCTGTGCATTAGCAAACACAATTCAATATATGACACAAATATATGAATATGTGTAAGGTAGATGCCCTTATAGATTTGAAACTTACGGGCTCAAGGTCGTTGTCGAATTCATTAAATTCCACTACCAACTTGAGCTCATACAACATAACATAAAAACCGCATTCCCAGTCGCTACCTTGTCTCTTGTACTTTAACACAAAAGGTAGATCACATTGTTAAATACAATCGATCGATGTCGATAAAACTAGTGTGATTACTGAGGGAGAAACGTGTAGAGTACCTTGATCTCAGTCATTCCAAACTCCCTCCTAGAGGGATTGACATGATTCAAAGCTTGTCTAAGGAGGTGTTCGAAAGACGGGATAGGCGGACGATGGAGAGGATCTATCCAATAAACTTCTTTGGTTTTTTTGTGGATCAAAACCAATCTCCAATGTTTACTAACAAAAAATGCATATCCGTTCATCAATAATGACAATATAAAAGCTAACATGAGATAATAATGTATAGAATTAGTTAATATGAAATGCTTACCCGGAAATGAGTGGTGCTAGGAGTGCGCGCACGTTTTTAGTGAGTGCTAATAGTGGTACTTATTAGTGAGTGCGCGCACGTTTTTGCCTAAATAAACAACTTCCGGCTCCCATTTCCGAACTCGGAATTCTACCGGATCAGTCAGATTATCTTTACTTAACCGGATGACAACCAGGGAACCCTTCTGGAAGTTGAATAAAAAGTCTCGCCTAACCAAAATACTTCCGGATAAACAGTTTCCGAGTTTGGGAACTTAGCCGGATAAGGTTGATCAACATTTCCTTATCCGGATAGTTACCCGGAAGAAGGTAAATCCTAAATTTGCCCTATCCGGGGAATGTTTCAGAAACCGTAAAAGTACCCGGATAGGTTTAAAATTGAGATTTGTCTACTCCTTTTTATTCTATTGGATAGATCAAACAAAGGTTAAACCAAATATTTACATGAATTACAAATTAAAATTAAGTTTGGCATAGTTGTATTATTAGTAGCTGATAACACAAAGAAATCAACGACTAACGCCTGAACTTAGTCTTCGGCTTAACTTTGAAAATCAACTTCCTCTTCAGTTCGTTGCCTTTCCTATCTATCACTATGCGTTCTGCGTGATCGGATCTTTCGCGATAGATTGACATGTTTGCCTCTGTTTCCTCCATATTAATCGCGTCTTTATTCGTTGGCACAAAAATGTGAGCAGCTCGTTTGTCATACTCTTCGAATAGCTCATCACCACACACCATTTGTTTCCCATCAAAAACAATCTCGTAGTGCCGATCAGAAGGATCCTGAACATAGTAAACTTGGTCACCTTCGCCAGCAAGTATGAACGCATCCGACTTTGATCTCACTTTCTTCCTATCAACCAATCGAAACCCTAAATGATCGGTCTTAGTTCATGTCTTTTGATCAACCCACTGACACTTGAATACAACCACCTTCAATGCCACATAGTTTAACTCCCAGATCTGAACAATGGTACCGAAATACCAATCAAATGAGTAGGATCTTTCTAGATTTTTCTTCCGTGACACAGCAATTGATTCGGAAAATGTAGTGACACCGCTATTTTGCGAAACACCTTTAGCATCGCTCTGTTTGGTCCCGTACGAGTAACCCTTCACATCATAACCACTGTAGCTGATAACCATTGTTAGCAGCCGTCTAGATAGCCATTTCACGTCCTCGGGATGGTCACCAATCTCTACCGTGTCCCTTAACCACTCACAAAAGGTTCTAATATGCTCGTCATGTAGTTGGAAAGGCTTTAGGGTTGGGTATAGACTTCTCAATTACTCCATATGAATGTCAACGTAAGGGTGAACCGATTCATGGTTTCGCATCACATACAGATGAGCAGCCTGCAAATTGACCGCTGGCGGGTTATGCAATGTGCCTCTAGTTCCATGCCCGTTGAAACGAAAATCATGCCTCGAGGTAGGTAGTCCAACCGTGTCAACCTCATCTAAGTAAGCCTTACAAAATTCAATTGCCTCCTCCGCAACATATCTAGATACAATGCTTGTGTCAGGCCTATACCTATTCTGTGAAAAGAATTTAAATATCTTCATGTATCTCTCGAAAGGATACATCCAAAAGAGGAACACCAGACCACACTCCTTGATCTCCCGCACAAGATGGACAATCAAATGCACTATTATATCAAAGAAAGAAGGGGGGAAATACATCTCCAATTGGCACAATCCATTGAAGAGAACCACGAATGGAAATTATGTTCAAGTCTTGCATCAAAGTGTGACAATCATGTGATTTTAACCCGAACAATTTTTGATCCTTAACATTGACACAGTTACCAATGTTTGAGGAAAAATTAGAGGGTACCTTCAAATCTTTCAGGCACTGCAAATATTTTGTCTTCTTAGCTGACGACATATTGTAGCAAGCTGGAGGCAAGAAAGTGTTCTCATCCTCGATTACAGGAGCCAGTTCCCTTCTAATACCCATTCTTTCCAAGTCTTTACGTGCTTGAAGTCCATCTTTGCTTTTTCCAGGAATATTCAGTATCGTACCAAGCAAACTATCACAGACATTCTTCTCAATGTGCATTACATCTAAACAATGCCTGACAGCCAAGTGCTTCCAATATTGTAAGTCAAAGAAAATGGACCGTTTCTTCCAAGGGCCGGGGATGGGCATCTTCCTACGGTTTTTCCCAAAATTATTTTCAATATCCTTGATTTTCTCGAATACCTCCTCGGCACTGATAGGAGGGGGGGTGGTGCATTCTCTTCCTTCCCATTAAACCAGTTCTTAGCCTTACGGAACTCGTGACTGCATGGTAAGAAATAACGATGTCCTTGATAAACATTTTTCTCCCGTGTTTTAATTGAGAGAAACTAGTATTCTCCTCACAAACAGGACAAGCTAGATGACCTTTGACTGAATAACCAGCTAGATTACCAAGTGCAGGGAAATCGTTCACGGTGCAGAACTACATTCCTTTCAACTTAAACCATTCCTGTCGATATTCATCCCACGTCCAATTCTCTTCGAACCACAGTTTCTGAAGGTCGTCAACTAAAGGTTCTAGGAACACATCAATGTCATTACCAGGCTGCTTTGGCCCTGCGATCATCAACGACAACATCACATATTTCCTCTTCATGGTCAACCACGATGGTGGATTGTAAATAACAATGATCACAGGCCAAGAACTGTGTGTACTACTCAAATCTCCATACGGATTCATACCATCAGTGGATAAACCCAACCTTACATTCCGAGCTTCCTTCCCAAAATCAGGATACAGATCATCAATTTTCTTCCACTGATCACCATCTGAACAGTGTGCAATCACATCATCATCTTCAACCTTCTCTCTATCTGCGTGCCATGTCAAGTTCTTTGCTTCTTCCTTGTTAGCAAACAACCTTTGAAGCCTAGGTATAATAGGGAGATACCACATGACCTTCGCGGGAACACGTTTGTTGGTTTCCTTAACAACATCTCCTCCCACATCCACTTTTTGTTTCACAGCTTTGTATCGTGACTCGCCACAAACGCTACAATTTTCCAATTTCATCTCATCTTCCCCTCTAAACAACATACAATCATTAGGACAAACATGAATTTTCTCAAGTTCCATACCCATTGGACATAGTATCCTCTTTGCAGCATATGCCCTATCAGGCAATAAATTTTCAGTGGGAAGCAGCTGTCTAATCAACTCCAGCGCTTCTGTTAATGCCTTATCTGAAAGCCCATCCTTGGCTTTTAAATTCATCAACAATAAGGTTGCGCTTAGAATAGTGTGGATTGACCCCTCATACAAAGGGGTCTGCTTATCATTATACATCGCTTCAAGCGCCTCAGGTTTTCCAAAAAAATGCATTGCAACATCATCTACCAAGTCATCCAATTTATCGTCATAATTACCAACCATTTCGTTTTCTCCTACAACCTCCATTGGTTCATTAACAACAACAGTGCTACGTTCTTC
The DNA here is from genome assembly GCA_948330725.1 of Sherardia arvensis. Taxonomy (NCBI): domain Eukaryota; kingdom Viridiplantae; phylum Streptophyta; class Magnoliopsida; order Gentianales; family Rubiaceae; genus Sherardia; species Sherardia arvensis. The sequence continues at coordinate 19,304,330 of OX415237.1, read as the reverse complement.
CCCATGCCATACCCACGTGGTATAGGAATTTTGGAAACCCCTAACAATCAAATGTTCACGCAAATCTAGAACTCCTAAATACACATCGTTAGTGCAATCCTTACAAGGGCACCGCATGGCCGACTGATTTTCTACTCTTGCATTATCAGAAGCAACATCAATGAAATATTCAACCAGTCTCATATACTCTGGTGAGGTCCGACGATCCTCCCTAATAATCCTACTACGTTCCATAACATTTGTGTACCTATTTTCATAAATTTTAGCAAATATTAATGAATTCACTCATCTACATCGTGCTACTTGACAACATATCAAATACAATATGGTTTCATAAACACAAATAACTAGGAATCAACACGCAAGTTCATATATTATTCAATGAAATTAAGGACACACATATATATTCATGCTTGAAATTAACAAGGATCCGCCCATCAATACTAAATTTAGCGGGAGATTACCTCATCGCGGCCTAGGATTCAGCGAGCCCAAAGATTGGGAAATTCTCTACGTCCTTCAACCCAAAACAAAGATGGAATAGACTAGATAGAACAAAAGGATCCGTTTTTCGTTTTATAGCACTCTGTTTTTAGCTCATCCGGGGACATTTCCGAGTTCTGAAATCTTTCCCGGGAATTTTTTCCTTATCCGGCCATGTTTACAAGTTCTGGAACTTACCCGGACGACCTTTTTGACTTGACTCCACCGACATCATAAACTTGCCCCGTCGACTTGACCGCCAAAGTCAAGCCGGTCAACGGGGAAACTTCCGGCTACACATTTCCGATGTCGGAAATGAAGCCTGGTCGGCGGTTAAACGCAACCGCCGAGCAAAAATTGCTTTTACACGGCGGTTGCATCACAACCACCGTGTAAAAAGCCATCCGGATAGAGAACATGTGTTTCCGAACTCGGAAATGTCGAAGGACGGCGGTTTCCTTATTTTCCCGCGGAACCGCCGTCTTCCGGCGCCGTTTTCCGGCCACATTCTACTAGTGACCTTCTCAACATGAAGCTTGAGGCTTTAACGTACCTGCAGTGGAAGCAGCAGGTGGAGTACTTGTTCAAACCCCAGGGTTTGTTTGGTCACCTGGATGGCTCCTCCCCTCGCCCCCTTGCTCCAGTGCCGCCGCCGGCCTCCTCCTCCTCCTCCTCACCGTCGGATCTTGCTGCTCTCCAGAAGAAATAGGAAGCCTACAACACTGCCCTGGCTGCCTACAACTCCTGGATCGTGGATGATCAGAGGCTTTGCAATGTTCTTCTTTCCTCCCTCACCGCTGAAGCGAAGAATGAGATCTCACAGTGTTTCACTGCCCAAGATATGTGGGATACATTTGCTAGTTCCTAAAAGCACAACACCTCCATCGCTGTTTTCAGCCTCCGCCAGCAGGCTAACCTCCTCCGTAAAACGGGTACGATTCATGAAATGCATCTAAACTTGATGAATATAACTGACCAGTTGAGTATTATGGGTCAACCTGCTGAGAATCGTGATAAACTTATGTGGTTTCTTATTGCTCTTGGGCATGACTATAAGAATTTTAGTGCCCTTATTGCTGTTCGTAATCCCCCCTCCATATATTACTGTTGTTGATCAAACGAAAGGTTATGAGGCCTTTTTGGCCAATTTTGAGTAGACGAGGGTGCCTAATGTGCAGGGACAGGCTCCGACAGGCCCCGTGGCCTTTGTGGCGGCCGCCAACCAACCTGCCCAGGCAGCAGAAGGCGACGCGTGGGCCCACGCTGGAGAGTCCGTGCGTGGGGCTCACACGCGGCCGGCGGTGGTCGGTTTTGAGGCTGCTGTGGTGGTCGTCGCTCTTGGAAAGCTCATGGAGGTCATGGTGGGGTCAGATATGCTACTTCAGGATCTTAGATTCAGTGCTACACGTGTGGAGGCTTCAGGCGTATCTCTCGGAAATGCCCATCCTCTGCAGCGCGTTATGTGACTCCATCACCATAGCCCAATGGCCAGCAGCAGTACCAACTTCTTGTTTCTCGGTCGCCACAACTTCCATCGACTCCTCAGGCCCTTGTTGCTCAGGCATATGCTGCTCCGGTTGCTCTTGCTGTTATGGCTCCCCAGCCAATGATGTATGCACCACAGTATGTTCCCTACCAGACTCCTCAGGCTCAGCCATCTCTTGCTCCTACAGCTTCAAATTGGTACCTTGACTCCGGAGCTACCAACCATATGAGTGCATCTACTTCAAATCTATCTGGTGTTGCTCCATAGAATGGTAATACTCTTATTTCTATTGGTAATGGTGCATCTCTTTCTATTACTGCGGTTGGTGATGTTTAGTTAGCCCTTCTATACATTTATCTGATGTCTTGGTTGTGCCTGCTATTACTAAAAACCTTTTGTCCATAAGCAAGCTTACCAAGGAGCTTTGTGCTATTATTTCTTTTGATGACAGATCGTTTGTTATTTAGCACAATCTCAGCAGGGCAATTCTGGGGCCGGGGCACAGTGAGAATGGCCTATATGTGCTGGACCATGGTGAGGCAGCACTCCTTTCAGTGGTGAAGACGAATAATATTAGAGCATCTTTTGAAGTTTGGCATGCTCATTTAGGACATGTGTCTTCTAGTATTGTTTCTTTGTTGAACAAAAATGGATTTTTGTCCCTTACTTCTGTACTTACGAAACCTGGTATTTGTGAACCGTGTGCAATGGGTAAAGGCCATAAACTGTCTTTCATTGAGAACCCCAGACGTACCAATCACGTTCTGGATTTGATTCATTGTGATTTGTGGGGGCCATCTCCGGTTATTTTTGGCAATGGTTTTTCTTATTATGATTTGTTTGTGGATGATTATTCACGATTTTCCTAGTTCTATCCTTTACGCCGTAAGTTGGACTTTGTCGATGTCTACTTCCAGTTTGAAGCATTCATAGAGAACCAATTCTCATCTCGCATGAAGATTTTCCAAAGTGATGCAGGGACTGAATTCATCAACAAGTTGCAGTCTCACTTTGGAACTCGTGGCATCCACCATCAAGTCTTGTGTCCTTATACACCTGAGCAGAATGGTCGGGCAGAACGAAAACACAGACACATCATGGAGATGGGCCTCTCCATGCTGTTTCATTTACACTTGCCGCTATCTCACTGGGATGATGCGTTCAGTGCTGCTGTCTTCACTATCAATCGGCTGCCAACTCTGGTTGTTGACAACAAGTCTCCCTTTGAAGTACTTTTTGGGCGTTCTCCGGACTACTCGAACTTTCATCCATTTGGGTGTAGAGTTTGTGAGGATCGTGGGCCTAATGATCCGGTCAACGGCCCAAACGGCTTGTCAAGCGTCAGTCCAGCAGGCCCGTCAATGTCAAAGGCAAGGGGGGACAAAGGCAAGAGAAGCCAGGCCCAACATGAGCCCACAGACCAGCCTTAAACCCTACGAAGATGAATCTTGGCTGAGGGTATAAGAGGAAGCAGAAGGGGAAGACGGAAGGTAAGTTCACAAACACCACTGTAGACGTAGATCTCAAACACTGCCAGTGAGCTAACTTTGGCATCGGAGCGGGAACGGCTGTCGCCCTCCCCGCGTTGACCTTGCCTCTACTTGTCTACCCGCAGGTTAGCTGTCGACGACCTTATCCAGAGAGAAGTCCGTGTTCGTGGCTGTAACATTGGCGCCGTCTGTGGGGATCCTTGTTATTCCTACAACTCACGCACTCAATCGATGAGTGGAGAAACCAGCAGTCAGATCCCGCCCCTGATCGATCCGACGGGGCGCGAGGACGATGAAGATGAAGAACTCGACCAGTACTCGGTCAAGCACCCTGCCATTCGCCGGCTGTCGAGCCAAGTGGTAGGACTGGAGTCAACGCTGACCCCTGGCCTGGGGGAAACAAAGGAGATCATGGATCTGCTTCAGCGCATCGTCAACTCCCAAGAGCGCATGGCCAACCAGATTCACGAGTTGCAGAGCCTGAGCACCAGAGCGGGAAAGGTCACTCTGAAGCGCCTGTTCCAAGGTGTTGGCGCGATGAAGCAGAGAGTGCCAGAACTGTCAGAACCGCAGGCGCAGGGCATGGAGGCAAACCCCATTCCGGTCACCCAAGAAGACGAGGACTCCGACGGAGATGAAGATCCAGAGCAGGTATGGGCGATCTCGTATTTTCACAAGCCAAAAAGTCCCACCGCGAGTTCCTGTTCACAGGCGCCTTGTCGTAAACTGGACCCCGCCGGAGGGAGAGAAGCGCCGAGGAAGCCCGTTCACCCGGTCAGTGATGGAGTTCGTAGCCGACTCAAAAATTCGTATCCCCACAAACTTGGGGTCATACGACGGTTCGACGGACCCGACCGACCATATCCATACCTTCACGACGTCCATGTCAACGTATAGCACTCCCGAGCCAATCTGGTGCCGAGCGTTCGCCACTACCCTCAAGGAGGCGGCGAGGCTGTGGTTTGCCAATCTGGAAAACGATAGTATTTCTACCTTCGCAAAGCTGGAGGATCTTTTCCTGACGCAGTTTATGCAGAAGAAGAAGTTCGCTCTCACCACACAGGATGTACTGCGGATCAGGCAACGGTCGGGCGAATCGCTCATGGACTAATACGAGCGCTTCATCACCAAGTGCAACAAAGTGGAGGATAGGTTGGACGAGAAATGCCTGGTCGAGATTTTCGTGCAAGGGTTAACCCACACTCTCCTGAAGGTTCGGCTGTCGAAAAAGCCTGTTTTCACGTTGTACGAGCTCCACATCAAGGTCGAGGAGTATCACAGAGGCGACAAGGCCACCAAAGATGTAACCTCTGGAGGGGAGTCGAGGAAGGACAAGCCGAAAGGGTCAGTGAAGGACCGGATGGGTAGCAGAGAAGAACCATCGATATACAGGTTCTTCACGCCTCTGACTAAGACCCCAAAGCAAATTTTCATGGCCGTGGCGGATCAAGGAGTCCTTCCGGTCCCCCGAAAGATGAAGCTGCCGCCCTCCAAGAGGGACATGAGCCTTTATTACGACTACGACGAGGATCACGGCCACGATACCAACGAATGCATACACCTCAAAAGAGTCATTGAAGCCTGTCTCAAGCGGGGGCACCTCAAGAAGTATGCCAAGGAGGCGCGGGAGTACAACAGGGAAGAATACTCGTCCCGATCAGGTGAACGTCGACCCGAACGAGGAAGCGAACGTGGAAGTGAACGGCCGCGTGATCGGTCGACAGGACCCAGATCCAAAGAGGTTGCCCGGGCCAAGAAGGAAGAGTCGGGAAAGAGGCGAAGGTATGAGGACACCTCCTCCCAGGATGAAGAGCCAACCGCTCCCACCGGAGCGATACTCGCGATCATCGGAGGGAACGCGGGAGGGGCAACGGAGTCTCAGAGGAAGGCGCGATGCCGCAAGACGCCCGAACCGACACCAATGTCAAGGAGGCTGACGTCGGAAGAAGTGATCACCTTCAGTTCCGAGGATCCTATCCCAGACCGGCCCGCCGGGGGTGATGCCGTGGTCATCACGGTACAAATCATGGATAAATTGGTACACCGCGCCTATGTCGACGGCGGCAGCTCGGCGGAGATCATGTATTGGCATTGTTTCGAGAAGTTGGACGAGAACACGCGCAAGGGATTGGTCCCGACGGCCACGCCGTTGGTAGACTTTGCAGACCGGACTGTCTGGCCAGAAGGAATCATCACCCTGCCGGTGGCGGTCGGGACGGTCCCCCGCAGGAAAATCGTGGACCTTGAGTTCATTGTGATCAAGGCGCACAACCCCTACAACTTGATACTCGGCAGGCCAGCACTGGCAGCCTTGAAGGGGATCGTTTCCACCCTCCATCTCTTATTGAAATTCCCCACGAAGGGAGGAATAGCGACGGTGAGAGGTGATCAACAGAAGGCGAGAGAATGCCACCGGGTGGCTCTCAGGAAGAGGAAACACCTCGGGGAGTCGTCCGGGCTGCCGTCGGGCGAGACGTCCAGTAGAACGTCGGCTAGGAGGGTGCAAATGGTCAGCCCGAAGGAAAGAACTATCATTGAAGAACTGGGAAGCGAGGTGGAAACTGTATACCTACATGGGGACCACGCGATGCCCATACAGGTTGGAGTGAACGTTCCCAAAGAGGTGAAGCAATCGATGGTCAAGGTGTTGGAGAAACACGGGGCCGTGTTCGCGAGGAAGCCGTCGGACATGACCGGGATATCCCAGGACCTTGGGATGCACTCGTTGAATATCAACCCCTCACACCGGCCGGTCATCCAGAAGAGGAGACCCTTATGCCGCGAGAGGAACGAAGCGGTCAACTGGGAGGTCGATGAACTTGTCAACCCTGTTTTGGTCAAAAAGCAGGACGGCAGCTAGAGGATGTGCGTCGACTACAAGACCCTCAACAAGACATGCCCGAAGGACTGCTACCCGACCCCGGCTATTGATCAGAAGGTTGATGCGCTCGGAGGTTTCCCGATCAAGTGCTTCCTGGACGCGTACAAAGGTTATCACCAGATCCTGATGAGGCCAGAAGACGTGAACAACACCGCCTTCATCACCGAGAGAGGATCCTTCGGTTACAAAATGATGCCGTTTGGACTGAGAAACGCAGGGGCACTTATCAAAGGGTGGTTGATCGCGTGTTTCGGGACCAGGTGGGCCGCAACGTGGAAATCTACGTGGACGACATGGTCATCAAGAGCAAAAGTTTCGATGGTTTGATCGGGGACGTGGACGAGACGCTAGGCAAGCTGAAGGAGATAGGGATGAAGATGAACCCGACCAAGTGCCAGTTCGCTGTCGGGTAAGGGAAGTTCCTAGGCCATATGGTTTCAAACGACGGCCTAAACGTGAACCCGAAGAAGGTGCAAGCGGTCGTGGACATGCCCGCTCCCAGGACAGTGTAGGATATCAAGAGCCTCAATGGGAAGTTGGCCGTGATGAACCGGTTCTTATATCGGGCGGCGGAGAGGTCGCTATCTTTCCTAAAGATCTTCAAGGGGTGCGTCAAGGCGGCTGGAGCTGTGCAGTGGGGACCCGTAGAGGACGAGGCGTTTCGAGAGCTGAAGGAACATCTCAAGGCGCTGCCGACTTTGTCGCCCCCGGAAAGCGGAGAAATCCTCTTTCTATATCTGGCCGCAAGAGCGGAAGTGGTCAGTGGATCGTTGGTTCGAGAAGAAGGCAAGGTGCAGCGCTCAGTGTACTACGTGAGCAGGACGTTGCAGGGAGCGGAAACCAGGTATACTGATCAGGAGAAGCTGGCCCTCGCCCTCATCCACTCGGCGCGGAGGTTGAGATCATACTTTTAAGCCCATCCCGTGGTCGTCTTGACGAACGATCCCCTGAAAGCGATCCTGGCGAAGCCTGAATTGTCGGGCAGACTGACAAGTGGGCCGTTGAGCTAGGAGAGCACGCCATCCAGTACGCCCCCAGGAAGGCGATCAAAGGACAAGTGATGACAGATTTCTTAGTAGAAACCCCGTCGGCGGTGGAGATCACAAACGAAGACCCGATGGCGGATGTGATGGAAATTCCACGCCGGGCCCGACGATAGGAGGACAGGACAAACTGGTGGAAACTCCACGTGGACGGCGCGTCGGGTGTTGAAGGCGCGGGGGCTGGTCTGATTGTCACGGACCCCGACGGACGGGAGACCACTTACGCCCTGCGTTTCGAATTCCCGGCGACAAATAACGAGGCTGAGTATGAAGCATTGATAGCTGGGATGGAGATCGCCAAGAAGTTAGGGGGAACAAGCTGGACGCGTATGGTGACTCGTCTCTAGTGGCCAACCAGTTCAGCGGAACTTATCAGGCGAAGGAGCCGTCGATGCAGAAGTATTTGGCGAAGGTAAAAGCGCTAGCCACGTCATTCGAGGGCTTCGATGTTACCAGGGTCCCCTGCTCGGAGAACACTCGAGCGGACGCGCTCAGCAAGCTGGCGTCAACCGCCAGCAGTCACCTGTCGAAGGGGGTGCTAGTGGAGACGTTGACCGCGAGGTCGACGGAAGGCCAGGAACTGCTAGCCATCTCGACTGAACCTCCCAGCTAGATGACCCCGATCAAGGAGTACCTGTTTAGCGGGCAGGCCCCCGACGACGCTGGCAAGGCGAGGCAGCTTGAGAGGAGAGCCTTGGAGTTCGCCCTGAAGGACGGCGTGCTCTACAAGAAGGGATACTTGCAGCCTTGGTTAAGTTGCATCTCCCTTAGACAGGCAGCCCGACTGCTCGCGGAATTGCATGAAGGGACTTGCGGGAGCCACCAAGGGGAAAGGACGTTAGCTCTGAGGGCTTCGCGAGCGGGATTTTACTGGCCGAACATGAGGACCGACGCCGACGAGTTGGTAAAGAAGTGTGTCAAATGCCAGGCCCACGACAAGGTGCTGCACTCTCCTGGAGCGCCGATGAAGAGCATATCGGGCCCATGGCCCTTCGCCAAATGAGGGATCGACATAGTTGGCCCGTTCCCTATGGCGACGGGGAAGAGGCACTTTCTTGTTGTGGCGGTGGATTACTTCACCAAATGGGCGGAGGCCCAGGCTGTGGCGAGCATCACCGGCAAGCGAATGACGAACTTCGTGTGGAGGAACGTCGTCTGCCGATTTGAACTGTCCCGAACCATCATGAGCGACAATGGAAAGCAGTTTGAGGGAGAACCGTTCAAAACATGGTGCACCCAGCTGGAGATCGAGCAAAGGTTCACATCGGTAGCGCACCCCCAAGCGAATGGTTTGACGGAACGCACCAACGGGATAATCGTCCAAGGACTGAAGCGACGACTGGATCAAGCCAAAGGAAGCTGGATGGAAGAGCTTCCGTCGGTATTGTGGGCATATAGAACCACGCCCAAGACGGCCACGGGGGAATCGCCATACCGCCTGTGCTACGGGAGCGAGGCGATTATTTCCCCCGAAGTGATCGTGCCGTCGCCAAGGCTCGCCGAGCCGTTGGCCGAACCGGAGAACGAGGAGGAAATCCGAGCCGGTCTAGACGAGCTCGAGCATCGGAAGGAGAATGCAGCGTTGACAGAGGCAGCGTACAAGTCTTACGTCGAGCAGAGGTACAACAGCCGCGTCCGAGACCGCTCATTGAAGGTGGGCGAACTCGCTCTCCGGAAGAACGAAGCCAGCCGAGCCGAAGGGACGAAGAAGCTGGACGTCACGTGGAAAGGCCCGTACCAGGTAACGGAGGTGCTAGACAATGGAGCTTACAAGCTCCACTCCATGGCGGGAGAGCCCGTCCCTCGCACCTGGAACATGAGCAATCTCCGAAAGTTCTACGGATGACCAGGTATCAGCCTGGATATTTATGTATGAATAGACAGTAAGCCTTAACCTGTGGGCAAGAAAAACACTTTTGGTCGGGTTCCCGACGCGATCATCCTGCCCCCGTTCACTGGCTCGGCGGGGGAATGATCGCCAGGGGACTCGCTTTATTTCTTTTGTGGCAAGTAATATAAAGCAGGCTTAGCGGTATGAATGTTAACCACGCGCACGTTGGGCGACATAATCGAGCTCATTGCCCCCAAGAACCACTTGGGTGCTCAGCCGCGTCAGTCGCCTCGACGTCCACCTAGACAGGTGAGCCCGACGATGAACCCGACAACGAGCTCCGCGAGTTGTCGAGGCAACACTTAACTAATTTCGTTAGCTGGCCGACATAATCGAGCTCGTTGTCCCCAAGAACCACCTGGGGGCTCAGCCGCGTCAGTTGCCTCGACGTCCACCTGGACAGGTGAGCCCGACGATGAACCCGACAGCGAGCTCCGCGGGTTGTCGAGGAGACACTTATTTAATTTCGTTCACTGGCCAACATGATCGACCTGGGGGCTCAGATGCGTTAGTCGTCTCGACGTCCACATGGACCCGACGGTGGACCGATGGTGGACCCGACGGTGAGCTCCGCGGGGTGTCGAGGCAACCCTCAGCTCATTACCCAGATGACTTTTCCAGCTCGTCGCTCGATGATGACCTCGACGACGGGCTCGACGATCGGGAAATGGCCCTTAGTCGATTTCGCGTTCTCTAGTCAACTTACTGCCCCAATTCATCTGGGACCAAGGCGACGACAGAAAGACAGCAACAAAAAGATGCGAAATCCAGTAAAGAAAGGAAGGAAATTGTCAAGAGTACGAAAATAAAAGAAAGGAAATTGTCAGGAGTACGAAAAGAAATTAAGGCCACAAGCGGCGCAAAAGATAAACAACGCCACGCAGGGCGGTCTTGAGGAGTTTTCTAGTTTCTGTCAACTTTCTCGCCAACGTTCTCAGCGCAGGATTACCCTTCAACAACCCAGCTTCTCCCAGGTCTTCCAACAGGCCATCAGGCGCGCCCTGCTCAACAGTCTTGGCCCCCCCGTTGGCCGGACTCTGGTCGGACGGATGGGTCGTCGAGGCGGCAGAGAGCAGCTGTGGTTCAGGCCTGGCCAGAGGAGCCCACCTCACGAGCGTCTCGGGACCCATGTCTGCAGATAATTCAAAAAAATATTCCGTGAAGGGATACTTACTGAAGACGGAGAACAGCTCGTCCAGGGAACGGTCGAAACGAGGAACGTCGTCTGTGTACATATCATCCAAGTCAAAGGACCTGTAGATCGCTCGATGGAAGCGACGACGGGCATTGTCGCTGGAAGCTATCTTAAGAAAGATGTCAGGAAGACCAACCTCAACGACCCACTTGTACTTGGCGTCGGTGACGGCGACCCGAGCGTCGTAACCAGCGAGGGCCTCCTCAGCTTTCTGCAGCTTGAGGCGCATCTCCCCGAACAACTCCAGCTGGGCTTGGGCCTCTTTCAGCTTTGCGTTGGCCAGATCTCGTTCAACGACGACAGTCCCGTTCTCAACTTGAAGAGCAGCAAGAGCCGCAGTTAAGTCATCGACCTTAGCCTGGAGGGTGGCTGGAACGGTGGCGGCGACGGTCTCATTCAGCTCGTTGATCATCTGCTCCTGCTTCTGGTTCAAGTTGCGAGCGGCCTGAAGAGCTGCTTGGCAAGACACCAGCTCACCCCGAGAATGAGCTGCGTCGAGATTCAGCCGACCCAACTCACCCCGGAGGGAAGCAGACAGACAAGCTACCTACGGATACCAAACAGACCAACTCTTAAACACGAACAAGTAGGTGAAACAGAGAAGGAGAGGTGAAAGGGGGCGACATACCTCTAAGCTGACAGAGTCATACCGATCCACGAGACTCGTTGAGTTATGGAAATTGACCATGGTGTTAGCGCGCCACGCCTCAAGATGGCTCTTCGGGAGGGTAGTCGCCAGGAAGTCGGCACGACCTTTCGGAATAGTCAGCGCGGGCCCTGCAGAACGGGGCGGCATGCTGGTGCCCGATGACCCTGCCTTGAAAAGCTTCCTCCTGTGCTGATCGTCGTCATGCGGCAGGGAGGACACATCAACGGCACTGTCATCCGTCGGCTCGCCCACCGGCCTCTTGAGAGTCCTCCCCTGACCACCCGAGTCATCATTCTCCAGATCGATGACACGGGAGGAAAGGTGAGGAGAAGGCAAGGAGAGGTTGAGATGGGATTCCGTGGGCTGAGCGAGGCTGTCGGTATGGTGGGGCGTTGAAGAACGGGCCTGGCGACGTCGAGAACGGCGGCGATCGGACTCCATGGGTGCTTCGGTAGTTTGGAGGTCGGTTTGGACGTCCGGCTGGTTGTCTCCCTCACCGTCGGTGCTCTCAAAACCTATTTGTGATGACAACAAAAATTAGCAGAACAACATCATAAAGCGGGAAAGGAGGAACAAAACAACAAAGAACTTAAGCACTAGACGACCTTCCGGGCCCTCGGAAGATGGGACTGGGTGAACGGGAATATCAAACCGGCAGTAAGGGAGGCTGCACTCGCTAAGAAGCTTGTCTGAATTAACCGTCGTCCACAACATAGTCCCCCTCTTCAGTTTACGCACCTCTGGGTCCAGCATGGCCGCCTCGCCGTCGCTAGGCCTGAGCCCGCGGGTCGCCGGGTCGCCAACCGGGTACTTGAACCGACCAGCGCGTGGGCCCCACACCAGTTTGTCGACGACATACACGAATTTCGACCCCCATCCGGACTTCTTGGGCCTCTTCTGGAGCAGGGACTTGCCGATGGATGGTCGGAATTTGAGGTGGCAGTAGCCCTTGTCGATGCAGGGGTAAAGCGAACGTGCGCAGCAGAGGAAGCGAAGGGATGACCTGCTGCTGAGAACACACGATCTGAAAACCAATCAAGACCTTGACGGAGTTGGGCTGCAGGTAGCGTAAATCAAGGCCGAAGAAGGCCAGAGCTTCCTTGAAAAAGCCGGTCAACGGAAAACGGAGGCCACTAGCGAATCGGTACTCGCAATAGATGGCAGTGAAGCCCTTGGGGGCCTCCGCCACCAATTGCCCGGCCGTGGGAAGGTGGATCTGATCCTCTAAGTCCGAAAATCCGAGCCCCACCGTGCTGCGGCACTTCTCCCTGAAACCCTCGACGTTGCATGTCGTGGTAGTGCTTCCCAGGCCGGGACCTATACGAGAATCAGCCATCGGAAAGGGCAGGAACCGGAGGGCCGAGGAAGGTCGCCGGAATAAAAGAGATGATGAAAAAGAGTAATACCTGAATGAAGATGGAGATATGCTGCGACGGGAAACTCTAGAATGATGAATTGAAGAGAATGAGAAGAGATTTTTTCAAATAAAAGGGGGAGGCAGTGAATTTAAGACTGAGTGGGAAACTGTGATCGAGGCGGGCCCACACACCATCGAGAAACGGGGATGGCAAATACGTGTTGGACATGCATTAAAGAGGGAGCCTGAAGCGGTTCGCAGGGGAGAACAAAGGTCTGGCCCATCCCATTTTTTAGTCCTTCGCCCGCGTTTGGCAAAACACGCCCTCGCACTTGGGGGGACTTGTGAGGATCGTGGGCCTGATGATCCGGTCAACGGACCAAACGGCTGGTCAAGCGTCAGTCCAGCAGGCCCGTCAATGTCAAAGGCAAGGGGGGACAAAGGCAAGAGAAGCCAGGCCCAACATGAGCCCACGGACTAGCCTTAAACCCTACGAAGAGGAATCTTGGTTGAGGGTATAAGAGGAAGCAGAGGGGGAAGACGGAAGGTAAGTTCACAAACACCACTGTAGACGTATATCTCAAACACTGCCAGAGAGCTAACTTTGGCATCGGAGCGGGAACGGCTGTCGCCCTCCCCGCGCTGACCTTGCCTCTACTTGTCTACCCGCAGGTTAGCTGTCGACGGCCTTATCTAGAGAGAAGTCCGTGTTCGTGGCTGTAACACATTTGGGTGTAGAGTTTTCCCTATATTCGTCCCACATTTGAGCATAAACTAGCTCCTCGCAATCTGCCTGTATCTTTTTGGGCTATAGTGCGCACTACAAAGGATTTAAGTGCTTGGATACTGCTTCCAGACACATCTATATGACTCACCATGCTCCCTTTGATGAGAATCATTTTCCATTCTCGAAAGCATCCTCTGAGGCTCATTTCTCTTCACTGGATGTTTCCTCCTTTGTTGACCCCACTGATCCGAATCTAGAGACTGTCTCTGTTGAGATCATACCACCACAGCAGCCTTGTACTATGTGTCATGAGTCCTTTTCGACTGCACCAGTAGTGATCACTGATGACCCTGATCCGGCTACTCCAGTACCATCTCCAGGTACCTCGAGCTCATCACACTCGTCCGGTGATTTAGCCTCATCTGGGAGTGGTTCTATGACTCCTCCTGTTTCCATGACTCAACATGCTCCTCCACCCCCACCCGCTCCTCGTGCTCATCAGATGGTCACTCATCATCAGGATGGGACAAGATTCGCTCACAACCTTGGACCTGACTTTGTGGCTACAGGTTTGGTTGTTGAGTTGCTGGTATAGAAGGAACCTCGCAACTTTAAAGCTGCGGTGAAGGACTCACGTTGGGTTACTGCTATAGATGAGGAGATTGATGCACTTCATCGGCAACAAACGTGGCAGTTGGTTCCTTGTCCTCCACATGTTAATGTGGTGGATTCCAAGTGGGTCTATCGATTGAAGTACAAATAGGATGGCTCTATTGAGAGGTATAAAGCACGTCTGGTGGCTCAGGGTGATGCAGGACGGATAACGCGTGATTTATGTAACGGATCCTAGGGTTCGAACGTGGTGAATAACTGGTTAAATGTTAGTTGATGGATGTAGAAAAAATGTATAATCGACTGGAGACTAATAAAAAGTAACGATATTGTCCTTCCACGTCACGCTTCAGGGTCCGTCAAACGTCGCATCTGTCGGGTAAGTTTGAGTCGCTCGCACTTGAAAATTTACGATTTTTGTCGCAAAGAATTTTATATATCAATTGTCTGAATAATTCTCCATAGGAGATTACAATATATATTACCTAAGAAAAGTAAATCTAAAGAGGATTAAGATTTCCTCTACTTTCCTATAATAATAATGTCCTAAATCTAAAAGGAAATAAATAAAACATATTTAAAATAAACCTTCTAGAACCATGGTTACCATTTTTAGATTATATGAATAATCTAAAAATAGTCACTTCTCATTCCTCATCATTCTCGCCAGCTTGAAAAATCTCGACTCCCGGTGAGTTAAAATCATAGGTCATCTCAGAAGGCTCCAAATCTGTATAATTTGAACATTTTTCACGTGGATGTCCCTTCCATCGAACTAGATACTTCCAACGAATAAGATATTTCAGGCATGTACTAATTCCGGAATTTTTCTGAGACGTAGCACATCCTTACTTCCACCTTGCGATACTGAAAAAACTACCTTAGCTAACTTGGGAAAATACTTCACTTTATTCCTAATAATCTTCTTAACTCCTCCAAAAGAGCTAAACGCAGATATAGCGAGTTTGTATTTCCTTTGCTTCAAACTGTTTGGCATATGAACCTTTCCGATAGACCTCGCATATGATATTTCCTTACCAAAAAAAATTTGAACTTCTGGGACTGAATTAGTAGCTGGTCTTTCAACATTTGTCTCTTCTGCCACCATTTCTTTACTCTTGAAAGCTTCTTTATTAGGTGTCTTCTCAAATATTGGCCTGCACTTCCCATCCTCTTAAACCACTTTAACATGTTCAAGGGTTTGACTATAATGCTTATCCTCTTCAGCATGATCTAAATGTTGTCCGCTCTCTGTATCCTCCCTCACTTCTTTAACCTTCTCGATCCTTACCCCCGCAGCACTCGTTGGCTTCGTTAAGTTCTTCATAGCTTCGGAACTCAAGGATTTTAAAACAATGTGCTCATTGTTGAAGTCGAAAGAGTAGGTGTTGGCATGACCATTATATGAAACATTCGGATCATTTATCCAAGGACAACCTAAGAGAATATGAGTAACCCTCGTAGGCACAACATCACACCAAACTGAATCTGAATATCTACCCGTCTTCAAGTGTACCAAACATCTCCTGTTTACCAGAATAGAAGTATTATCCATCCAAGCAATTTTGTGTGGTTGAGGATGTGGTTAAGTTGATAATTCAAGTCTCTCAATTGTAGTTTCTGAAACCATATTAATACTGCTACTTCCATCAATGGTGAGTTTTCGGTATTCCCTCCCACAATTCACTATAGTCTGGAAAATTGTTGACTAGCCATTAAAGATCCTTCTACTAAGATTCAACAAGGACTCATCTTCTCTCTCTCTCGTTCATTAATACTTGGCGATTCGACTGGGGACTCAGTAATTGTAGTTTTATTGAAAATCTTTGGCAGTGTGAACTTCATTGCAATTCCTTCCCGTGTAGTGTTCACTTTCGTGAAAGAATGAAGCTGCAGACTCAATACGAATTGAAGAGCTAGTTGGAAAGTTGCAGTGACAGTAGCAACTGGGTGAGGCATCATACGCTTGTGGATCTCTGGATTAAGGCCTAACTTGAATCTAGTCAAAGCCATCTCTTCACTATCATAAGCACTCCAACGCACCTTTGACTCCTCAAACTTCTTCATGTACTCATGAACGGTCATATCTCCTTGGCTCAAAGAAATTATGATAGATGGATCATCGTCATCCTTGTCATTCTCTTTCTGTTTCACCATGTTTGATTGAGCTCTGATGCCAAAATTATGCAAGACGGATAGCGCGGGATTTATGTAACGGATCCTAGGGTTCGAACATGGTGAATAACTGGTTAAATGGTAGTTGATGGATGTAGAAAAAATGCATAATCGACTGGAAACTTATAAAAAGTAACGATATTGTCCTTCCACGTCACGCTTTAGGGTCCGTCAAACGTCGCATCTGTCGGGTAAGTTTGAGTCGCTCGCACTTGAAGATTTACGATTTTTGTCGCAAAGAATTTTATATATCAATTGTCTGAATAATTCTCCATAGGAGATTACAATATATATTACCTAAGAAAAGTAAATATAAAGAGGATTAAGATTTCCTCTACTTTCCTATAATAATAATGTCCTAAATATAAAAGAAAATAAATAAAACATACTTAAAATAAACCTTCTAGAACCATGGTTACCATTTTTAGATTATATGAATAATCTAAAAATAGTCACTTCTCATTCCTCATCACTGGGCTTCTCCCAAGTTCCAGGCTTCGATTTTGATCATACCTTCAGTCAAGTGATTAAGGATGCTACTGTCCGAACAATGATTGCCATTTCCACTATGAAGAGGTGGCCACTTCATCAGCTAGATGTCAAGAATGCCTTTCTGAATGGTGTTCTTGACAGCCCAGTTTACATGGCTCAACCAGTTGGGTATCAGGATCCTGCCCGTCCTGATCATGTCTGTCTTATGCAGAAAGCCATCTATGGTTTTAAGCAAGCTCCTAGGGCATGGTTTGATCGCTTCAATGTGTTTGTCAAAGGACTTGGCTTCGTTGGCAGTTTGTCGGATCCTTCCCTTTTTGTGTTCACCCGTGGTTCAGTCATCATATACCTTCTTATCTACGTTGATGATAGCATTCTCACCGGGAATGATGAGGTTGCTATTCGCAGTTTCATAGCTCGTGCTGATCGGGAGTTCTCTGTCAAGGATCTTGGACACCTCAGCTATTTCCTTGGCTTGGAGGTTACACCCACCCCTACAGGGTTGTTCCTGGGTCAAGCCAAGTATGATAGGGATATTCTTCAGAGGGCTGGAATGTTGGATGCTACACCGGTCTCCACCCCGTTTCTCCCCTTGTCTCAGCTTCATAGCAGCACTAGTGGACCGTTCCACAATCTGAAATTGTATCGATCTCTTGTTGGTGCTCTTCAGTACCTTACCATCACTCGTCCCGACCTGTCCTTTGCTGTAAATTCTGTGAGCCAATATCTCCAAGATCCACGGGATGATCATTTTGCCGCTGTTATTCGAATACTCAGATATGTTCGTGGCACGCAACATTATGGATTGACCTTTGCTGCTGATGGTGTTTCAGAGGTACTAGCATATTCTGATGCAGACTGGGCGCGCTGCTTGGAGACACGTCGCTCCACTTATGGGTATGCTGTCTTTCTTGGTGGGAACTTGGTCTCATGGAGTGCCAAGAAGCAACCTAAAGTCTCTTGATCGAGCTCTGAATTGGAGTACAGAGCTCTTGTGAATACAGCTTCAGAGGTAGTTTGCCTGTTACACATTCTTCAGGATCTTTGTTTTCCACTTCAGAGATCTCCGGTGCTCCTTTGTGACAATAAAAGTGCTATCTTTCTTGCTGAGAACCTTGTTGCTCACAAAAGAGTTAAGCACATCGACATGACTACCACTTTATGAGGGAACTTGTAGGCGCTGGCAAAGTTCGCGTTGGTCATTTTCCCACCTCGTTGCAGGTTGTAGACATTTCACTAAGGGGATAAATCGTGCGCTGTTTGAATTCTTTTGATCCAAGCTTCAAATCTCGATTAATCCGACGCTTCGCTTGAAAGGGGGTGTGAGTAGAAAATTGGAGGACTGATTTATTAATTATGTTAGCTTTTTGTATATTGCACTTATGTGCCTTGGATTTAGATAGCTTCTGTTAATTAGCTTTAGACCCTTATTTGTAATATAAATATCTCTTGTAAAGGCAGTACAAAGCACAAAAGGAAATACAATTTACACTAATTAATCAAGTCTTCTTCTCCTTGCATATACTTTATCAAATACTGCTTTTTTTCTATTTATGTATAGGGATAAATAAAATGAATGGAACTCATGGTAGCTAAGGATATATCTCTAGACTAAAATTAGTAGAATCTTATAGTAACCTTAACACTTCGGGCAGTCACAACAGTATTCCTTTTCTCAAATCAAACTAATAAGTATATTATCATTCCTCTGGAAACATTCTTTGGGGGTGTACTGTGACAGGCTGGTAATACGGTATTTATAGATTGTAATTAGAATGATTATCAAGCTAAGGAAATAGGGTGTTATCTCCTGAGAGCTAACCAACTCTAGTACGCTCGAAAAATACATAAACATGTATGTGAAGTATAAAGACAAATAGTAAGACACAAGAAACATGAAAAAAAAGAGTTAGAGTTATACAGTAACCCTTATGGAGATGGTACTAACAAATTCATACTTTAACACAGAAGAGAGAGCGCTTCAAGAGCCAAAACCAACCCCAAAATTTTTTAACCCAAACTAAAGCCTAAAGGTGAGTGTTTCACCGCTCTAGCATATGTATGAAATGAAAACAATTGGCTAGGAGCATGTTATAGGACTAAATGTTTGACTCTTGAATTAATTTTGTACTCTTGGGTTTACTATATGATTGCATACCTTGCTATATATTTGAATTGAAAAGGATGGGGTGTACTTTATCCCTCCGTCCTCAATTAGATTGGTTATGTGCATGACCAGTTTGTACTTTATCTCGCCGCGATTATTTGACCAGATTGCTCTTTGTTATTTCACTTGTGCTTGTGTTTGCTAAATTCGGGGTCCCCGGCGTAATTGAAGCCGGTCGAAATCAGCGGGGACGGCAACGGGCCGGACCGTTTGATTAGACCGGCTATTTGCGGTGTTTCGGTATGCTAGCATAACAATCTGTTTTCAAAATGAGCTCATATGTGAATGTGTTTTTGGCCATGGCTAACGAGAAATGATTTTTGAACTCTTGGCCTTTGGGCAATGTGAAAATTGTGTTCGGTATTATGTTTGGTTGATAGTCACAACACCCATCTAGGGGCTTGACTACAGTTTGGTGTAACCGCATGTATCCTTTTACTATGTGTTAGGAATTATGTGCTTATATTTCTTATATGATCACTAAAGTCACTCGTTTATTAAATGCGATGGATCTCACTGAGTTTAAGGAAGCTCACCCTAGTTAATCAAACCATACAGAGGTACCAGCGTAGGTGAGAGATCGCTGACTGAAGTGTGTGACGCCTTTACTTCTTTTGAAATAGGATCCTCTAAATAAATTATAATGTGCAGTGACACTACATATTACCTACCTTTTATCCTAATCTGAAACCATTGTAAATTATCGATTACTAGTTAAACATGTACTGTAATAACTAGTAGCTAAATATGTATTTTTTAACTCGCTTCCGTATAATAAGATTTGTTTGATCTGCCTTTGTGGTCCAAAGCAATTTGGACTCCGGTAAACACGTCTCAATTTTACCTAGTGTCTGCTAATAAGCAAGACACTCGGATTGGGGTGTTACAATCATAGCATTTGGGTCGGGTCAGAACAGTCGGGTCAGGCAATTTGGACCGGTCATACTTCTACGGATCTGGCACCATTAGATGGAAGAGTTGATTTTACTTCTTTTTTCCTTTTATAAAATTTACTGTATTTTTTAAGGTATATGTGTATTGATGTTTGTACTAAAATATGGGATTTATTGTGATTTGCTAATCTTAGTTTTCTGATGGGTCATTTTGCTCAGCAAAATTTTGATTAGTTTCAGATCTGGTTTGTACAGTTAGGAGAAATCCAAGTCAAAGTAGTTTGAATAATTACTATTGGCGACACTGTTTCTAGATTCGTAGACTGGTTAAGCTTTAAGCTTAAATCGAGTTAAATCGCATTTTTTCCGTCCAATATTTGGCCGTCAGCTAATCAGATTAGGATTGGTTGGAATTACTCTAGTAAAAATATTAATTTACATATATCTGTTTTTTAGAGAGATATGATTTGGAGTGGGTATTTTTGCAAAACTGTCTTGACTAATTTACGGATTATCCTTACCTATTTGTTTATCATGTCCCTTCTAACCCGTATTTTGGCGAGAGGGAAGATCCTTTGGGTTTCGGTCTGTGCAATACAAGTAGAGGAGAAATCCAAGTCATTTGTAGTTTTAATAGTTTACTAATGGCGTTTCTGTGCATAGATTCTGTAGATTCTGAGTATTTTTCACTGCAGAATTAAGTATGTTATATCTGTCAGGTAGTTAGATATCATTGGGTATTAGACCTAGGCTTTCTAACGATGTATCCCCTGTTTTAGTAGTACATGCCACCCCGAGTCAGAGTAGTAGTACGGCTGTGCTGGAATCACTCTGCACCTCACTCAAATTGCCACAAAAATCCCAAAAAGATTTCGTGTGTATTATTGGGGGTACCCAAACCCGATCATGTATTTTTACCGCTTTTAAGGGAAAACAAGGAGAACTTATATCCACGGAGACTATAATAAGTAATAACATATAGCATTGTAATAAGTATAACATTAAAATAAATTTACTAATTTAAATATATAATAGTTATTAGATCAATTATAGTTTTAGTATTTTAACTCCAAGTATGGCATCTTTATATGTAATGTTGTTACTATATATGTATTTACAAGTTTATCTTACACAACCAATATTAGTTCACTTTTCATTCGTGTCAAATTTCGTTACTTTTAATCAATAGAGAGATTTAGAGTTGAATCAAACTATATAAAACGATATGACTAAACAAAATTAAACATTATATTTTTACTTAATCAAACTGATTTGAACTTGATTAAATTGAAACAGTGAATAAGCCATTATTTTTTTTCTTCAACTTATTCGTAGACCAATTCAATTCAATATAGTTTAGTTCACTTCAGTTTATTTGGTGAATGGTAGCTATACTAAAATATTACTAATTAGTATAAAAACTATATTAGTAGAATAATAATAACAAGTTAAGAAATAAATATAATAATAATATTTGGGTATCCTTTTATTTAAGTCCATATTACGGGCGAATATCGATTTAGGTACCTTTTGGATTGGGTGTTATTCAGGTTTGGGTTCGGGTGTTTTTAGATTTTAGGTGTTTTCGGGTTTGGGTTCGGGTTCTGTTCGGGTATCGGTCCTATCAGGTATGAAACTTTTAGTTCGCGTTTGAGTGTATCAGGTGTAATTCAGACATGGGTCATCCAACAGGTTTCACTATTCAGGTCTTATTCCAGGTTTGAGTTAAGTATAATCAGTCGGGTTTTCGGGTTCATTAATATTTTGCCAACTCTAAGCAAAGGCCCTTGAAAAGGATATTTTTTTAAGGATCCAAATTTCATATACTCTTATACCAATAATTTTGAGTTGGACAAACCACAAAAGATAAATATAGGTGTTTGCTATATGCAGGTCCAATTTACTTCTGCAGATCCAATGAAAGTGAGAAAATACCATAATTATCCTTCACTCGTTTATTAGTTTTTACAAATAAATTTCTAAAACCCTAACGTTAAATGCATAAACCCGTCTATGTAATGATTGAACACGTGTTCAAATTATAAATTATTTTTTCTTGAATAAAAATACATATTTAAGAGGGACATTATTATCATTTCAGATTTAATTTGGACCTGCAGAAGTAAAGTGAACCTGCATTTAGAACCACCCTAAATATAACCTCCAATCAATTTCTTCTTATAAACAAGAAATCTGGTGTTGACGAACTTCACTAAACATTTCATTCCAGTAGTAAGCTAAAAGGTTCTAAATATTGCCGCGCCAGCAAAAAATTATTAACTTAAAAATTGACGGTCTCATTTAGATCAACAATGAAGCTATCAATTACCTATGTTTACAATGAATTGCATATTTCCTTTTGTGTGTGTATGTGAAAGCTGAGTTTCTTATTTTCCATAAAAATCTGAGTTCTTTACTTTGTAGCCGTAGGAGATCCAGTGATGCTACCGATCATGGTCAACGCTAAACAAGGTTGGTCAACGGGAACCTGCAATACAAGTTAAGCAACACATCACGTTATTTTCAGTTCAAAAACACAAAAATAATAAGCAAAAAGTTCAGCTAACTATGGGACACTCTCTAAACTGATAATTTCAACATCTTACGACTCGTGAATCCTAGACAAATGCATGATTTAGGGTTTGAATTTAAGTGTGCTAAAACAGGCCACTATTAGCAAATGTAAGCATAAATATGCTAGTACTTGTAGAAAGTGAAATCAGAAGACATCTTCATGCAATCCGTGACAGCAGGGAAAATATTGATTTATTTATGACATGACGTTAATCAGATTAATAGAAAGATCAGTCCGACTTACAAAATGACCAGCTTTAAGAATCCAGTAGAAATGTAGATTTTTGAACGACTTTGTGAAACCCCGGGTTACTTGGTCTCCACAGGTCAACGGAGTTCTATCCATGTTCAAAAATGATTTTATTCCATCCCACCTATTATTCACATACACAAAAACAAATCAGTTTGGTAGCCTTATGAATATGTGAGTGGAAAAAAATAACCAAGTGTAGTTTGACGGTTTACTTGAGCTTTTCTACCCAAGCATTTGTTCCTTTGGTAGCACAAATCAGATCCAGCTACAGTCAAACAATACCATAAATTAGCAGCGAGAATTCATTTGAATCTTATCTTTGTCTCACTTACAAAACAGCATGCAGATCGCATACTAGCAATGATTGATATGCTATGGCGCAGATATAGTGAAAAAATGGTATACATAATCAACTCTTTTACTTCTTACTTGTCCATTGTATATAGTAACATTGACTCCTTTGGCCAATAGTTCATCAACCTGCCAAAACAAACACAGATTGGAATTCTTAAAATTGATAGATATACAACAACACAAAAGTCCGAGGGAAAAAATGCAGATTCTGATTCAGTTACCTCATTGATCCTTGGCCTCATGAAATCACCAGAAAGTGATCCGAAAACCGCATTCGACTGTCCTCCCCATCTGTAAAATGGTGGCAATAGAATTCACGAGTACGAGTCATTTTTAACTAAGGCGAAGAAACTAAAGAGAAAGGAACTCACGAAATGTTTTGTGGAATGGAGAACTTCCTTTTCAGGACACCATTCATCAAGGTACCAAGATTATCATCACCTCCTCCTGGAGAAGACTTATCTAAGGTGTTAAGATATCTAGAATACCTATTCACAGCCACTCTTTGCTTCAGCTCTGATGCTGTCAATGCCAGAGGATCATCCCCGGAATCCAACAGAAAATTGTAGAAATCCTGCCCGACATAACATAACAACTCAAGATATATACATCAAATTCATCTGTAACATCTACGATGGCAAACAAAGTATGGATTGTTACCACATTGTTGCTGTACTTCAATATGACATTCTCCAATTCACCCCATGAGTCTGTGGCCTCTTTGAAATCCCCAGCCTCGATTTGCTTCCTAATTTCCACAGCGAGACTGCATCATATCGCATCACATCATGTCAATTACTCTCTGAATACATGGAACTTCCAAAAATTAAATAAGCGACGAATGCACTAATAAAAAACACCTGTTTGATTTCTGTAGTCCATTAGTGTCAAGCCTAGCTACATCTTTCAGAAGAGGACCCCATGAAGACTATAGTTTCATGTACAAAATCATTAGAGAGAAATGAAAAATAAAAACTGAAAGCACAAAGAAAGAGGCAAAAAGGGCTGATCTGAAAATGCATACTGTGAAATCCTCTGGTGAGATCCAACTGTCCCCTAGTGCAACTCCTAAAAAGGAAAAACATCACAATAGTTTAGAACAAAAGTAGGCAGACTTAAAGGCCTAAAAAACATTCAAAAGAAAATTTACCTCCAAAATTAAGCTTTAACTTTCCAGCCTCAACAGCCTTTAAGACAGACAAAGCAAGAGTAACAGCAAACTTTCCACCATAAGACTCTGCCACAATATACAAACGACTTTTTTGAAGAGTTTCATTCCGGTTGAAAAGCGTCATCAGCAATGCGGTTCCATCAGTTGCAGCCTCCACATCAGTCTTCACAAACAAGCTCTCATCTTCCACAAAGCTGTATCCTGTCCCAACTGGATAGTCCTACACACACATTGAAATTTTTGAGCTTTTAATAATAAAACAAAAACCAAAAAATCTGCAGCAAGATTTAGTCTTGATCCCAAAAAACAATGTTCAATACTGCATCATAATTCAGTCTTGAATAAAATTTATAAAAACCAGGTTCGATGATAACACACACACACACCACAAAGAGGAGATCGGCCTTCTGCAACCATGTGGAATTTCTTGGCTTCAAGGATGTGTCTAAAGGTCCAACCTCCTGGAAATTTCCAATCCCAACCCCTGAAGCGCCCTGTAAATGACATGTACAAACATTAGTATTTTTTATACAGTGTGCAGATTGCATGAACATCTACAAAATGTATGCTTTATTACTCACAGGTCCACCCTGCAACCAGAGAATGATTGGCCACGGACTGGATGGATCCTTGATTCTGTTAGGACTTGCGTAGTGCAGCCAGAACATGTGAGCCTCTGAAAACACATGATTAAGAAAGAAGATGACGATCAGACAAAAGAAAGCAAACCACACGGAAATGGTAGAAATGTAGCTCAGCACTAACTTGGCCGGACTTGAACGTATCCCCAAGATTGTGATCCATCTGGGCTGCTTCGGAATGCAGTGGCGAGCCCAGAAAGAAGCAGAAGCAGGCAAAAGGGAAGCAGAGGAGACCCCATTACCACTTGCACAGTTTCACTGCGATAAAGAAGCTGAGCATTTATGGAGTTGTGTATCTTGTCAGAATCGAAAATAAAGTAAGGAAAAGATGATTGACTATACAGAGCAGAAGAGAAGGAGTGTTTTCTTTTCCTAGGAGATCTCTGCCCATAAACTTGACTTGGAGTGCCTGTTGCGGAGGAATTAACCAATCTAGTCGTTTTCAGAGAGCAGAGAAAATAAACAAAGGCAAATTCTCAAATACAACCATCATGGCGTGCTGGCGGGGATTGGTCCATGTCATCATTTCGTTCAAAACGCCCAAAAATGGGGGATGGTCCCTTATCTTTATTCCCTTCAAATATGGGGATACTGTTATGTTACTCTTAAAACGTGATATGATTTGGTAAAATTCAAGTTTTTTAATTCACGAGAATAGAGCTTTTAAAAGTTTTTATGATGAAAGCATCCAGTTATGGCTTGGAAGAAGTAGCTAAATTCATTAAAGTTATTATGATAACTTAAAAACAATTAAAAAAGAGAGGAAACAAAATCACTTAGAATTTTATAATTACACACCTAATATGAAAAACAAAAAACAGCTCACACCACTATTGAATAACAAAATTCAGAGCCAATACTTTTAAGTCACTTCACAATACTAGGGGTATGTTTGGTTGGACAAATTTTTGCATAACTTGAATTATCCAAATTCAGTTTTGTAAAATCTTGTTTGGTTCACTAAGTTTTTCAAAATTCAGACTTGCAAAATTCTAAAAACCAATCAAAGATTTTGTTTTATACTCACAAACTCAACCCAACCAAACAAGAATTTTGCAAAACCAGACTCTCAAAATCCCAAACAAAAACCCAAACTCTCAAAAATCCAAAACAAAATCAAGACTCTCAAAAATTTTGCGAACCAAACACACCCTAGAAGTCTAGAAGTGAATGGTGCCAAAATGGCAATTGTATGAAGAGAAAAATTAAAAAGCGAAGTTCATGTTTACGGTTACGGAATGCCGACGTGACGGACTTGAAAGATCATTTGATGCGACGAGGCTTACCTCCGAGGAGAGGCGTGCAAAGTATTTATTATACGAATCTATTACTGGATGGTTTGTTTTCCACTTTTACTTTAGTCCCAAATATTTATTTAGATAAATGTTATATATTTCCCATATAATTTGAACTCAAGACACTTTTTTTAAAATTTACAAGTAATATATAATTTGAACTCAAGACACTTATTTTTAAAATTTACAAGTAGTATGGTCATTATTAACTTCATTCAATTTTATTAAACACGTCTTTCCCCCTACAAAAACCAAAAAGTTCCACTCATCTTCAATGCCTCTAGGGGCTTTTGTCCCTTGTGCGTATGCACATTGTAAAATTATGACTTTTATGTTTCCTTTTAGGTTTGGGAAGCCAATATATCTCCCCATCTCATGATGGTTTTAATTAAAGAAAAATCATTTTCTGTTTGAAAAGCTCAAAAATAGAAAACGTGAGAATTAGTTTTCATTCATAAGATTTTTTATATGAATGCTTAGTTTTGTAAAATAATAAAAATCCTAAGCTTTTAAAGAAATTATACAAAATGTGATTTGGCAACGAGATATGTGTCTGGTCCAATTGCCTAACACGAGATTGATGTGTTCTCTTCATTTGGTAGAAACAAGATTGTTGTGTCCGTTCAATCAGTGGGACACGAGATTTGTGTAACTAACTTATGGAGTGAACACATTATTTTTGTGTCTGTTTGTAGAGATATGCGGATTTTGAGGCTAAAACTTCTTTCCGTGCCGGAATAGCATGGCAGATAGAATTCATGTGAGTCCCGCTATCATCATGTTCGGATCACGAGGCTAACATACTATATTCTTGTCCGGCTTCTAGATTAGACACACTATTTTCATATAAGACCCGAAATTCAGACCACCCTATATGTCCTATTCAAAAGTTTGAACACACTACTTTCTTTTGGAGATTTATTGGAGAAAAAGAAAAAAATTTAAATTTTATTTTGGAATGTTGAGAAAGGGAGTTAAAAGTAAAATTAACGGGATTAAAGGGGATTTGTTAAGGATAAGATAGTCCATTCTTGTGAAAACTAGGATTGCATGAAGTAAAAATAGGGACTGCACGTAGCAAAACAAAAAAGGTACGGCAATAAATTAACTATATTATGACTATTGATCAGATTATAATAATTACTTCCTACGTTTTAACTCAAACTGCATAAGTTCCTATTCATTTAGTCAAAATTGAGTATTTTCAATGTTTAAACTGAAATTACATTATTAATAAAATATGATCATAGAGATATTGTTAGATTCATTAAAACGTGTGTTTTAATAATATCAAAATTTCATCATACTTACATACAAATAATGATTGATTGTCATATTTCTGATCAATTTAAAAAACTCAATCTGTAAAGTTTATGTTGGGACGAAGAGATTAATAAAACTTGAAACTGCGAAAGATTGAGTAATTTAATTGATCGTAATATTTTTAATGGACAACAATGACCTGAAATCGTAAGTGCTACAAATATAGTTTAGCCCAAAACTGAATATATTTTTTATTATGAGAATGAAATGGTCCACAATTAGTTCGATTGTACCTTAGTCTTAGACTTAATTTATGAAAATTTTAAAATACTTTTGAATGACCTTAACATTAACAACTATATTTAAGTTACATTGAAAATATACAATACTATGTTTCAGAAAAAGATGTTGAAGGTTCAATTAGGGTTTATTTTATTTATTTCAGTGTACTTTATATTATATCCTCATATACACTATATGTGTGTTTGTAGAGTTATATTTATGATTAAAAATTAGCTTAGCTTAGCTAATAGGAAGAAGTTGGGTTTTCTCAGGTTATGCTTTTGGGTTAAAAAATAAATATAAAAACGCAAGTGTTATATTATTGAGAAGTATCAAACTGGGATATCACATTCTGGATCAAAATATCGCAAATATGACTTCATTAACTCCAAGGTAGTTAATTATACAATGATGTTTATGTGTCCTTTGTTGTATATTTTATTTTACTAAGCTTACAATGATCTTTATGTGTCCTTTGATGTATATTTTATTTTACTAAGCTTACAATGATGTAGATGTCATTTACATAATATTTACCATAACATTTGATGTTTCTCTCAATTTTCACTTGTAGGGATCAAAACTCAAACTTTTTAGTAAGCTTGAACCGGTATTTTTGCATGGAAAAGTATATGTAGCATTATCAAGGGCAAGAACAAAACATTGTGTAAAAGTTCTCATCATGCCACAAACTTTATTAGAGAAGAAAAATTGATTCAAAGACTATCAATGTAGTATTCAGTGAGGTTTTCACTTTAACCTCTCAACATAATTAGTAGTTAATTTTTAATTTTATATTAAAGACTACAGAGTTTCTCTCTCTCTCTCTCTCTCTAGAAACCAAGAGAAAAAGAGACCATCTTCCATATTTGGCATATAGTGATCTCGATTTCACAAATATTGACATAGTGGGTGTTGCCAAACTTGATCTGCATGTGCAGAACGGGAAAGGAGCACCGCCGGATTCAGAAGTTTCAGAACCTATCGTTGGATCAATATTAATCAACGGCTAAAATCAGGTTAGTAAGTTAATTATGATACTACCTCTGTCTCAGCCAAATCAGCACAGTTGACTTTTCACACTATCCAACACACATTTTTGACCAACAACATTTACTTCTATTATCGAAAAGTAAAAATTTGATATTTGAATACTCTATGTTTGCGATTACTCTAAGAATACCAAATATTATAATATTCATGATTATATATCTATTTAAATAAGCGGTCAAAGTTTAAAAGCAAATAGTGTCAAAAAGTCAGAGTGCACATTAGGCTGAGACGGAGGGAGTATTTTGAACTGGAGTGAAAACATAATCATCACAAAGGAGAATAGAGGTGAGGAAATTGGAAATTTAGCAAAGTTAGGCAAGCTGTGTAATTTCTGATAGGGGAAGGGAGAGTGCAACACAGTATAGGACGGTGAGAAATACTGTTTTGCATAACTTAGTAACAAAGCTACGCATTGGAGATGGTTTTGTGGGATTATAATATAGAAGTGGGAACATTACAAGGAGGAGATATGTTTAAAGCTGGTACTATAAATAAATGAAAAAATAGGAACAAATTCAAGCACAGAACAAATAATAGCTACCAGAACAAAAAAGTGAAAAGAAAGATGGATGGGCACATGTTGGACTTGAGCTCAGTATCAGCTCACACCGCTCAGGGTTCGGAGTTCTCATAGGAAAGAAGGGAACCAGGATTTGATGCAGATGTAGTTCAAAGCACGCTCCAGCATTAGAGGGTTGGAGGAGTGATGAAGTTAACATTGGAGGATCTTCAAGAGTCAGCACAACATGAAGAGAATTGTGGCATTGCATACAAGCATGATTACAGGGTGTTAAGGAGGCCTAGAATCCAAAACTATCTGGAATCACTCTGGGGAACTGATGTACGGATCCAGCACTAGGAAGATAAGTTTTTTGTGATTAAAATGCCATCAAAGGAGGCTATGTTACCAGCGATCCATAACTCACCTTAAGCTATAAGTGGGGGGCAGTTTGCAATTAGGAGATGGGACCCACTAGTGGAGGAGTATAGAACGCACGGCGGTGGATTTAGGGAAGCACAACATTACCCCTCCCGCTGTCACTTGGGACGCAATGCTTCGTTTGAAGCATGGCGGGATTTTTCCCCGCCGTCCTATTAATTTCCGATTTCGGAAATTATTCTGAAAAATTATTGACTCAGTCGGAAATCGTTACGGAAAAGTAATTTCAGAAGACGGAAATCATTCTGGAAAGGCACTTCATAACAATTTCCTCATCGGAAATGTGTGTGAGATTCATAAAAAAACACCGGCCGTAGGCCGGCGAAATCAAAAGGAGAATGGAGTCACATTCAATTAAAATAATCATCAACAGAGTATGTCACTCAATTTTCTTAATTATGAAACTACTGTCTATACACTACAATTTCCACATCTTCTATACCTCCAACTTTTCAGCATTGACTCCACCCTTGATACGATTCAGCAGCATCACATGTCCGCCGAAATGCCAAATACAACTCCTCTTTGCAGTGCTTAAGTTCCCAAGCATTGCACTCCATTGATACCTTTACAAGGCAAAAGATGGTCAAGAGTTAAAAAAAAACTTATGCAGAGAGAGCATCTGTTTTATATTAGCAAGATGTTCATGAAACTGAAAACAAAATAAGCTTAGATACAAGCCTGTTTTATTTTGAACTACTGACATCAATAATAAGAATACAAGCAACTATAATAAAGGGGCTCACCATCTTGCTAATATATCCAAGGCCATCTCATAGACATACTTATGGAAAATTCAGCAGCCACGTTCCTAGCTTGATAAACTAAGGTCCTTTGCATCAGCTAAAAAAGAGAAGGTATAGGGTGAGTCCTATAAAACACCCAAAAAATACAAAACTGCAAACAGATGAAGTACTCAAATCTTTCTATTGAATGACGTTCAGTAAGAGGAAAATATAAATGTAAGTCATGCCCAATAACAGCAATTAGAAGGTTCGCTCAGTACAGTAAACCAATGTACACATAAAAGGTTAGTTACAGTAGAATAAATTCGTCCAGAGACGGTTTGATGCCAGGCCACAAGGGATTCTTTATCGTGAAACTTTTGATCTAGCACGTCTAAGACAACACAAAACACGAATAAACAACGGCACGAAAAGTTCAATTCTAACTCTTAAACTATAGTTTTAAGTAAATTCAGAAAATGTTCTTTTTTTTTGCTTGAATATCATCACTACACAAAAAGCTCAATTGGAACACATGTAAATAATGCTAAAACCATTTTGTATTTTACATTCATGTTCTCAAGTCTTATATATGTTTGAACGACATTGTTTTTTACTGGAATTGTATTTTCAGATACAAGACAATGCTAAAAACGGCTCGACTCATCATCACACATCGAAAACGGCTCAACTTATATGCATATTCAAATAATAGATTATATACAACACATAACAACAATAGATATCACCTACATCACAATCTTCACGATCCAAACTATAGACTTTATGCATTAATGTCATCAATTCATCACTGGCAAACACAAGTAAAAATGCTCTTGAGGAATTAGGTATAAAATTAGGACAAAATGGAGAAACTAGGCATAATTACTGAAACTAAGAGCAACTGAAACAAAGTAGTGAAATGATGCTTACCGCTTGAGGTTTGACCATAGTTTACTGACCCAGCTAGGCGGCAGGACCACCACCGCCCGTCACACCTCACCACCACCGCCATCAATCCCTTCCCGACACCGGTGATGAAGAAAATAATGTTCTTGTTCACTAGCTTGAACGGGAATATGATCCCTCGGGTACTCCTCCAGCAGCATAACCACCGGATCACCGAGGAATTTGAGTAGCCCGCCGATGATGTAGCCCGCGCCCTCTGTATTCCATTCTCAATCGACTCGGCCCACCGCACCGTAGCCGCCGCAGCACCACCATCAGTCGCTGGTCAGAAGATGCACTCTAAACCGCCACCACACACCACAGCCCATCACCCCGGAGAAACGATGAGTTCAGAAGATGTGGGATTTTTGGGATAAGGCTTCACGATTTAATTATATAGCAAAAATATCAACCGCCGATATTTATGAGCTAGAAAAATTAACGGTCCAGATTTTCATCAAATCCTTTTCCGGATCCGTATGCAATTCTTTTTCTGATATCGTAAATTTACCCCGCACGGCGGTTTCTCATGTCCCACTGTTCTAATCACTCCGAGGCACGAGTCCTTCTCCGCCCGATATATTTCCGATTTCAGAAATCCCTTACACGGCGGGATTTGGAAAGTCGGATTTCCCCGCCGTGCTTCCCCGTTGCATATCCACCTTTCTCCACTAGTTACCATATGATACCATTGAGTAGAATAAGAGTGACAAAGATTATGGTTGCTGTAAGAATATATATATGGTCTATCTTTTAAGTGCTTCTTTCCTGAAATTACTGGAAAATTGATGAACTATGTGGGTGAAGTGATAGATCTTGACCCGTATTATATACCTGTTAAAAATATAAGATATATCAGGGCTAGAATTTTGGTAAACCCGGATAATCCACTTATTTTGGGATTTTATGTAGACAAGCCAGATGGTAGCAGGTACTGTTTGTCATGTAGGTATGAAAGGGTTCACAAATTTTGTAGAAGGTGTGGTAGAATTGGCCATTCCTTTACCATTTTCCCTATACAGGATAATGTGGAGTTATCTCAATTTTAACAAGTTAAATTCCAGCAGCATAATAAGAGACATGGAACACAGATTATCTTTGATGCCACAAAGAAGCTGTATCCTGACTCAATTAGAGATCATGGACATAGACCTCACAAGAGGAATACTACATTCCCAGCCGGTTTTATGGAGTTACAAGCACTATGTTTCACCACTATACATGAGGAAATGAATAAAGATGGTTTCTTATATGAGGTAGATACTGATAATGATCTGGGAATGGAAGTAGTGCAAGATTTTAATATGATAGAAAGGAATGGAGATAATGACCATAATGATCAACCAGGGCAGGAGAATTGGCAGCCACAGCATCAATTGATATCTGAAGAGCCACCTAATAATCACCATGTGTTACCAGAGGGTGTATATGGCAATGGTTTTCATGAAACTGGGAGTACAGTAATGGTGCACAGGCATGATGGAAGTTTGAGCAGGAATGGAACAGAATAGGAAGATGTACAACAGTTGGGAAGTGATAACATTCAAGTATAAGACAGTCAGGCTGGAGTGGAGGATCAAGAGATGGAGCTTATGTAGTAGGAAGAACTAGGAAGAGAACGAAGTAATGGAGTGGTTTTTGAAGGAGTAATTACAGTAATTGAGAAATATGAAGGTCAATTCCTAACCACTATAGTTGATGTTCTCCAAGAACAGGACACACAGGTTGCAGCACTTGATCTACAGGGAACCATAAAAGAGGCAGTTCTGGAATTATAGAGGATCAAGAAAGCATCAACCAACATAACTGAAGCTGGAAAATGAGACATTGTATATGTGAGAAGGGAAAAGAGCAATCTTAGAAGAACAGAAGCACTTCAGAAAGTTAAGGAGACAGTAAGGTGATTGAAGGATTTTGAAATGGATGAAGTAAAAAATGAAGGTTTATGGTATACCTGGTCTAATAATAGACAGTTTAGTGACTATATGGCTGAAAGGTTAGATAGGGCTTTTGTAAATAAAAAATAGAGCGATCATTTCCCTAAATG
Organism: Sherardia arvensis; assembly: GCA_948330725.1. Taxonomy (NCBI): domain Eukaryota; kingdom Viridiplantae; phylum Streptophyta; class Magnoliopsida; order Gentianales; family Rubiaceae; genus Sherardia; species Sherardia arvensis. Next base: position 19,271,243 of record OX415237.1, on the reverse strand, counting down.
TAAGGTTACAAACTTACCTATCATAGCCTCAGATCATAGCCCAATACTACTAGATCTAATACCTAGAAATGAGAGGAGGACACATTGGAACAAGTATGAATCATTCTGGAGCCATAGTGAGAGTCTGGAGACAACAAGTAGAAGCAGATGAGTCAACATCTATAGATATCTTGTCAAAAAAGCTAGATTGTGCTCTATTACATTTGTCTAATAGGATCAAGAAAAGTTATGGTAATCTGGAGAAACAGATCAAAAAATAGTATAAATAAGTTGGGAAAACTACAATCTTCTGTGTTTACTGCAGAGATTCATATACAACAGAGGAATTGTAAGATAGATAGAGATTTTGATGAAAAAGCAAGCTGATTATTGGCACCAGAGATCTAGACTAGATTGGAGTAAGAAAGGTGAAGAAATTACAGCTTTCTTTCATAAATGAGCAACAAGGTGGCAAGCAATAAACCAGATTACAAACCTAAGAGACGTCAATGGAAATATGCAGAGAGAAGAAGTAGATATAACACATATTCTGCAGTCACATTTTTATATCCTCTATGTTAGCCCTACATCATATCCAACAAAACCAATACCTGAAATCACAATGATTCAGTTCATGGAAGAAAATCAATTAAGATTGAATGACCAACAGAAATAGGAGTTGATGAGTCCATTTTTGAGCAAAGAAGTGGAGGAAGCAATAAAGAGGAAGAAAGCATGGAAAGCTACTGGTATAGATGGATTGCCTGCTGGATTCTACAATCACACTGGGACATAGTTGGAGATCAGGTATCATATACTATATTCCAGATCCTGAATGGGAGAGAATTGCCAAGAGTCTGGAATCAAACAGTGATAATTATGATACCTAAGAAGAAGCAAGCTAGCAAACCTGAGGACTTCAGACCAATTTAACTTTGCAATGTAAAGTACAAAATCATTGCAAAAATTCTAGCACTCAGGTTAGCAAAAGTAATGGGTACTCTGGTTCACAAGGCTTAGTATGGGTTCATAAAGGACAGAAATATCGGAGAAAATGTTCTCTTGGCTCAAGAAATGATATATTTTTTAAAAAGGAAAAAAATGAAGACTGGAGTTGCTGTTGTGAAGCTAGACATGAGTAAGGCCTATGACAGAGTGTATTGACCTTTCTTGTTTAGTGTACTGTCACATACAGGGTTTCCAGAAACCTGGATAAAACTGATTATTAGTGTATAACTACAGTCTCTATGACTTTAATGGACACCACCACATTAGAGTGAATCTAGCCATGATGGAGCTGATAATGCTCCGAAAACTCCGAGAATAGAGGGGAAAGGAAAGGTAAAACCTTTTTGTAGGAATCTACCGAAGAACAAACCTCTACTTTGAGTAACCAAGTCTCGGGTATCCTCCTCGTCTCCCCGTACCTCAAATCGCATTCGAGGGGGTACGGCACCCTACAACCCTTCACGAATGCTTCATCCTTCTTACAACTCACTAGCACCACAGCCGAGACCTTACTCGAACCTCCCACCTCGGGGATCAGATCCTCCTCCCCATGATGGGGCTCCACAAGCTGGTCCGCATGCGTCTCAGATGGATATCCGACAACCTGCGGAGGGACAGCCTGCAAAGGCACCGTGTCCAAAATGAACTTGTGGATGCTAAATAGCTCCGTTGGTTGAAGTAATGAGTTTAATACTTCAATATCTTTGCCCGGACCTAGGGCTCGAAGAGTCAACTGTTGCAAAGCAGTAGCTACAAAAGCAGTAGCTATCATACACTTTCACAAGTTCTTCTAAGTTCCGTGATGCATTCTCCCCACTACACGGAGTGGCGCTGGAGTTTGATTGGGACATGATTGTAGAGAGAATGGGTTGAATAAGGTGGTAAGCACGGAAAGAAGAAATATTTGAAAAACAAGAATATGGAGATTTTCTGGAAATCAGATATGATGAATAAGATAAGCAAAAAATGGAATTTATTTGGGATGTATAACCCAAGATTAAATAGCAATTAAGCGAGTTATTACATCGACTCGCTTAACGATGCAAGCAAGTTGAAGGGTGGGTATACACCGCCGGTGTTACCGTATCAACAGATGACACGTGTCAACAAACCTCAGACTAAAAGGCGATTTGATCTCAGTTGTCCACGTGTCCAGATGGAATGCGAAAAAATTTAAAGCTTGATAGCTGTCAATCCGAGAGGATACCCGTGTTAACACTTCGAGATACATCCCTCGAGTTCCTCAATTTTACCCCCGAGTAAAAGGTCTCGAGAAAATCCTTCGAGAGGAAATCTCGAATACTGAACATCTACCTTGTGGCTATTGATAAGTACATGGTTCGTACTTGTGGGCTTCGTTTAGACCCGATCCAAGGACCGAGAGGCTCCGGGCCCGATATACGCGGAAGGTGGGCTTACGGGTCCACCGACCTAGGCTAAACATGGCTTGCGTAAATTCCAAATTGCCTACAAGGATTACACTTACTCTAATTACGGGGAAACAACTGTTATTACCATAAGAGTTGTATTCATACTCGAATTAAAAACCATGTCGATCTAAGGATTGGGACACTATAAATAAAAAAACTTGGTAAACCTCTCAATCTATCTTACACACACAACAATGCTTATTGCTTCTCAAGACTGTTTACTGACTTAAGTATCAGAGTGTTTACCCCCGGCCACTCAGGGGTCTGTTTTGCAGATTAGTTCGTGAGCTCGGTTGGAGATCATCCTCGGGTCCGATACATCTATCACCTCCTGCAACATCAATTGAACAATAACACAACCCTTCAATATTATTTCAACGAAACCATTTTCTCTTCCAAGAACTGATAAACGAGCGAAAAAGGGTTTTTTATGAATAAAGATGCCAAAACTAACACAAATTGTGGTGTCCAAGGAGATGAGCAAGTCCAACGGAGATTCGGAAGTGTATGTGAATAGGCAGAGTTGAGGGGTGGAGGATGAAGAGGAGAGCCAGGCTCCATTTCCACCACCACGGCACCCCCATGTCCTGCCCTTAACCAGGCGGCCGTCTGGATCCAAACCGTGGCGAAAACAGGCCCTCACATCAGATGATATTAATTGGAGATTTTTCTTACTTGATATATGAAAACGTAGCCAATTCCAGTAGGTCCGCCTTGCATCGTCGCCACGATATTCATGTTCGGCGAGACTTTGGTCAGCTAGGATACAGTGTTGGACCAAGGCTCATGCCTCCTAAAATTACAAATTTACCTCTGCACTGTAGATGGATCCATGGCAGTTTAGGAGGGGTAAATTTTAAATTTGTAAAGATAATGAAGATAATGACAGTTTAATAAAGCCAGTACTAAAAATAATGACAGTTTAATAAAGCCAAAGTGATTACATGCCTATAAGTCTTTCCAATGTTACAAACAAGATTTTCTCTAAACTAATAATGGAAAGACTCAAGCCTTTGATGCCTAAATTAATCTCACCATAACAGACAACTTTTCTAAAGAATAGAGACATTTCAGATAATGTCATCTATCTCAAAGAAATGCCCAGTCTTTTAAATAGAAAGGATAAAGACCCTAACTGTATTCTTAAACTTGATTTGATGAAAGTTTTTGAAAGGGTCAGCTGGACTTTCTTAAAAAAATAATCAAAAAATTTGGTTTTCATAGTAAGTTTACTCAGTGCATTATTAAAAATCTGTCAGATGCTTGGTTTTCAGTACTCATTAATGGGTCCCCTGTAGATTTTTTCAAAACTTCCAGAGGCATAAAACAGGACGACCCCATTTCCCCATTCCTTTTCAACATCTTTTCTGAAGCATTCTCTAAAAGTTTAGCCTATGTTTTTGAATCTGGAAATATGACATTTTACTCTTTACCAAGAAATTCAATACATATTTCCCACCTAAGTTATGCCGATGACACTGTCATATTTCTAAAAGCTTCCAGACCTAACCTGATCAAAATGAAAGCCTTCCTAGTGAAATTTGAGGAAACTTCTGGACAAAAAATTAATTTTGAAAAAAGAGAGTTTTTTGTGAAGAAAAAATGTTATAGTTTCTAAGCTAAGACAGATTAAATCAATAATGTGCATGTAACATGGTAACTCGCCTTTTTAAATATCTTGGTGTACAGATCTTCACTGGTAGGATTCTGAATATTCATTTTCATTCCATACTGGAAATGATTGAAAATAGAGTCAGAAATTGGAAAAATGTGTGGTTATCTCTTTGGGACCGATTGACTTTGACACAATCATGCCTTTATTCATTACAACAACACATATGGGCTGTCATGCTCCCCACTAAATAGATAATTAAATAAATAGAGAGGAAATTAAACTCTCTATATTTTTCTGGGTGTGACAGACTTTGGTCCAAAAAGAACATGGAAGAAGTGGGATTTTCTATGTTATATATCCCACTTCACAAAATGTATTAGGATTCAGGTCCTTGTCCACCATAATACATGCCTTTTCCTGTAAACTTTGGTGGAAATACAAAGTGGGAATAGCTCCATGGTCTGGTTTCTTGGCTTTCCTACCTGCTTCAGCAAAAAATAAGTAAAAAATTTGGAAAAGGATCTGTACTGTAAACCTATTTGCTGAATCCCGATCCAAAGTGATACATGGGATGGGGGAATGTAACATGCGGTCCTCTAATTGGACAGACTGTGGTCCATTAGTGGATATATATGACCCAATCAATGAATATATTTCCAGCCTATCAGTAGCTCAGTTTGTAAACAACAAAGCTCAGTTACTTCCCCGGCTATCTCAAATCCTTCCTCCCTATGTCTCAGCCATCCTACATTCTGCCTCCATTTTTCCACATAGGTCAGACAAACTTATATGGAAACCAGATCCCTTAGGCAGATTCACCTTCAAAACAGTTTATGCAAACTCAGAGAATCAAAACAGGTTTTTGCAATTATGTCTAAAATATGGGCTCCTGAATTACAAAACAAAGTGTCCATTTTCATGTGGAGGTTATTCAATGCATTGCTGCTCTTTGATGATATCCTTACTTATTTTGGTTTCCATCTGCCTTCAAAATGTTGTTTCTGTCTAAACCCTGACTCTATATACCATTTCTCTCAGAGTGTCATGTTGCTTCCACACTATGGGAATACATGCATCAAATATGTTTTTCTAAATTTTTCAGATGTAATAGTTTATGGGACAGGCTTGCTACCTGCTGGGCTTTTACAGGTCTCTCTAAAGCTCATACAAAGATCAACCATGTGGCGCCATCTCTGGTGTGCTGGATATTGTGGAAGGCCAGAAACAAATGGCTTTTTGAAGTATTTCCTCCATCACCCGACGCTATGGCAAAAGAACTTAAAGATTACATGTTCCTGGCCTTCACAAGGAAACCTCTGAAACTTACAAGAGAAGTGGATAAAGAACTTGCAGAATCAGGAGCCATACCTCTTCCTCCATACATTCCTCCCAAACCAAACTTCGTCCATGTTCTGTGGAAGAGACCTATCTTTGGATATGTAAAGAGAATGTAGATGCTGCATAGTCAAATGGAAAGACATGTATAGGAATAATTATCAGAGATCAACATGCTACTCTGATAGGTGCAAGAACTTGCTATACGTCCTCCATTTCCCCTCTTCAGGTTGAGATCATGGCAATAGAAATGGGTATCAAAACTGCAAGGTCTATGAATATATCTTTCTCATGCTTTGAATCTGACTGTCTCCAGGCCATACAAATGATTCTAATTCCAGAAGTCAGACAATGGAGACTGATACACTTGCTGGACTCAGTACACACTCTGCTTGGAAACTCAATCATCACACACACACTCTAAGGGAAGGAAACCAGTCTGCTGACTCTCTGGCTAAAAATGCACTCACAAACATGGAAGAAAAGATCTACTCCTGGAATTCACTGAACCCTACTGTGAAAGGACTCATAATTCTTGATGTTGTTCAGGTTCCTTCAATCAAGTCCACTCAATCTGGTGAGATTGTGCACTAAAACTCCCAGCTTTTTGACTATAGTCTGTTAGATATAAACTAGGCTTTTTTGTTCCCTTTCCACTCCCCTGATTACTTGCAACTGTTGTGGCGGCTGAATTGCTCTTCGTTTTGTAACGTTGGCTAAAAGCTTTTTCAACTAGATTACAAGTTTAGAATTGGGGGAGTGAGGATGAGACTTTTTCTGTCATCTAGAGGTAGACTTTTTGATAGCCTAGTACTCAAGGCTATAAGGCAACTATAAACAAATTGAGCTCATGTACGATCCTTTATTTTTCTGTTTTTTATTTCTTGGCTTGGGGCCGGTGCCTATAAACTCCCCCACCTATATAGTTGGCATTAAAAATAAAAAATGATTGAAAGACAATTTGTATTAAGAAATGAAGAGAGACGAGTCTAATTATACATAATACATTATAAAATAAGAATATTCGTATTATGTGTTTTTATAAAAGGTTTTTTAAATCTTATATCATAGAGTAAGTATTTTCATATATTAAAATATTTAAATGTGTATTATAAATTCATTATTTGTTTATTGTTTGGATCTAAAGAAAATATGGTTTAAAAGTAGAAAACAAAAGCATAAAAAGGTTAGTCTTAAATGTAAATAGATTTTAGAGAATGAAAAATGGGGAAGCTGTTGTATTTGGAATAAGAAAATATGGGGAATATGTGATTTGATTCTCTATTATAGAGAATATGGATGGAGGAACTGTTGGACTTGCTCTTAGCTTCTCAGTTACAGAACTAACTATGAACTGTGTATGAGGTTTAAACTTAGACGAAGATTGAGAGTAGGCTTGTGTAATAGATATGAGTATATTCTGTGTATTCTTGGCAAACACAATTCTGTTTGGTGTTACATTATCATGCAGAAAATCATTTCATGCAACCTAAACAAACCAGAGAACCACTACTGGATCAATCTTGCAATGTTAGTTTTAAACAACGATTGATCCTTTAGATTCCGGTAATAGTACAAAACATTCCAGAGAGCATCAGAGTTCAGATGCAGTATATCAAAGTAACTGCTCACTGAATTCCAAATCCAATGGATAGTACTACGTTTGTTAAATCCATGGTGGAAGTCATCTTCAGAAGTATAGCAAAAATAACAGATAGAGGGCCGATGGATACTTAAATCCTCTAGGATATCATCTGTGGGAATTATTCTGTTAGCTAATCTCGAACAGAATAAAGACATCTTTTTTGGAAGATAATTTGACCACGTATGCTTGAAAGAATTTACTTGTACTTTCTTTGGCCTTAGTAGCTCATAGGCAGAAGACACAAAAAATATACCATTAGAATTAGGTTTCATGATTATTGTATCTTTATATTGAATATTGAATGTTTCCTCACACACTTTGGTACGCGTTGACTGTGGGTGATCTCACCAACCACTAGGTGCGATCTGATCCGGCCTAATTTTTCTTCAGGTTCCGGTGAATCCATTCCGGTAGTATCTGCCATGAGTTCGAGAGGGAAGAAGAAATTCATGGATCGGGAAATCAGAACGGGGAAGCAATGGATGCAATACGATGAGCTGTTTGGTGACACAATGGCGGATGAGGATCGATTAATCCGACGAGATATGGAACTTGTGGGATTGAAGGATGTTTGCGGAGACTTTCAGTTGTCAGGAAGTCGTCTGAAGAATGTGATTACGATGCCAGGCTCAAGAACGCAGGAATCAGATTTGGGTGATTAAGGGGGCCTGGGTCAAGAGAAATCTGAGGGAAGTGAAGATATGGAAGGGTGGCCCTAACACCCTTCTCGAAAATCACAAGAAGGAAGCACTCAAAGGGGCTAGGTGTGGGGCAGCTTGAAAAGACTCAGTCGCAGCTGGTTGATTGGGATGAACAACAGTCGGAGGGAGTGTCACAACAGGAGTAGCCGGAGGTTACTGCACCACATGAGCAGCAGACTGTCTTAGCGCAACCATGGGTTAACCTAGTTAACCAAAAATAGGTACACTAGTATGAAACTACACTGGTAGATGGAGTCAGTATGGCTAAGATACCAATGGCTGAGGTTTAGGAGAGTGTTGATTGGTGGGAAAATGCTATGTTCTGTAGAATTCTAGGTGGATTCCCCCCCCCCCCCCCCCTGCATGTCATAGAAATATTTAAATCTTATATCATAGAGTAAGTATTTTCATATATTAATATATTTAAATGTGTATTATAAATTCATTATTTGTTTATTGTTTGGATCTAAAGAAAATATGATTTAAAAGTAGAAAACAAAAGCATACAAAGGTTAGTCTTAAATGTAAATAGATTTTAGAGAATGAAAAATGGGGAAGCTGTTGTATTTGGAATAAGAAAATATGGGGAATATGTGATTTGATTTTCTATTATAGAGAATATGGATGGAGGAACTGTTGGACTTGCTCTTAGCTTCTCAGTTACAGAACTAACTCTGAACTGTGTATGAGGTTTAAACTTAGACGAAGATTGAGAGTAGGCTTGTGTAATAGATATGAGCATATTCTGTGTATTCTTGGAAATCACAAATCTGTTTGGTGTTACATTATCATGCAGAAAATCATTTCATGCAACCTAAACAAACCAGAGAACCACTACTGGATCAAACTTGCAATGTTAGTTTTAAACCACGATTGATCCTTTAGATTCCAGTAATAGTACAAAACATTCCAGAGAGCATCAGAGTTTAGATGCAGTATATCAAAGTAAATGCTCACTGAATTCCATATCCAATATATAGTACTACGTTTGTTAAATCCATGCTAGAAGTCATCATCAGAAACATAGCAAAAATAACAGATAGAGGGCCGATAGATACTTAAATCCTCTAGGATATCATCTGTGGGAATTAGCCTGTTAGCTATTCTCGAACAGAATAAAGACATCTTTTTTGGAAGATAATTTGACCACGTATGCTTGAAAGAATTTACTTGTACTTTCTTTGCCCTTAGTAGCTCATAGGCAGAAGTCACATAAAATATACCATTAGAATCAGGTTTCCAGAGTATTGTATCTTTATATTCAATAATGAATGTTTCCTCACACGCTTTGTTACGCGCTGACTGTGGGTGATCTCACCAACCACTAGGTACGATCTGATCCGACTTACTTTTTCTTCAGGTTCCGGTGAATCCATTCCAGTAGTATCTGCCATGAGTTCGAGAGGGAAGAAGAAATTCAGAGATCGGGAAATCAGAACGGGGAAGCAATGGATGCAATACGATGAGCTGTTTGGTGACACAATGACGGAGGTTACTGCACCACATGAGCAGCAGACTGTCTTAGCGCAAACATGGGTTAACCTAGTTAACCAAAAATAGGTACACTACTATGAACCTACACTGGTAGATGGAGTCAGTATGGCTAAGATACCAATGACTGAGGTTTAGGAGAGTGTTGATTGGTGGGAAAATGCTATGTTCTGTAGATATGGTCAGATTTAAGCTTAGAACTCACAAGGATGTGGTGATGGAGAAGGGAAACATCCTTTTCAATAGGAAACCAATCCTTATCCAGGAGTGGAAATAAGACCCGGATCTGAGTGCACCCACTTCTTTTCCTGTATGGATTCAACTGCCTAAATTGAAAATTGTTTACTGGACTCCAGCCATTCTCAGTATAATAGTTAGCCCACTTGGAAAGCCTCTGAAATTGGATAATCAAACACTGGACATAGAAATATTACACTATGCAAGGATTCAGATAGAGGCAAAGGTGTCTGATTCAATCCCTGATTCAGTCTCATTCATTGATGAAAATGATGTGGTGCAACACCAAAAAGTGATCTATGAATGGTATCCCACAAAATGTGCACAATGCAATATGATTGGCCATTTTAAGGAAGATTGTAAATGGACTGAGAGGACTGAAAAGTTGAGGCCTGAGCCTGAGAAACTAAAGAGGTATATCCCAGTAAATGCACCTCAAAAGTGGAAACCAAGGGACTTGGAGACTACAGAGAAGGTGGTAGAGAACCAGGGAAAAGGCACTCAGAAGGTGAAGAATGCTGAAAAGGAAAGTGGTGACTCAATGGTTAAAAAGAGGAGATTGAACCTGGGGCTAAAGCACAGAGAGAGGGAAAGCAGAAGATTGGAGATGGTGTATAGGGCTCTGGTGAACAATGAATGGATCAATAAGTTTATGGAGGTGGAATGTGAGGTGTTACCATTACTGGATTCAGATCACTTCCCCTTAGTGATTCAATCTAAGAGGGGAAAAAGGTTGAGGAGAAAACCCTTCAAATTTTTTAACATGTGGACAACATCAGCACAATTCTTGGGTTTGGTAGCAGCAACTTGGAGGAAGTTTCAATGCACCACAATGAGGGATGTTTTTTGAGACAGTCATGCTAAAATTGAATAGAAGGGAATTTGCTATCATAAAAATCAAGGCCAACTCAGCAAACACTACTACAATACCCTTCATTTAAGACACCCGTTTAAGGCATTTAGGCGGGTTCTGAAATTTTCCGCCTTACTACTATCTTGCGAGTTTGCAAGACATACAAGCATGGGTTCTAGAAAAATATTAAAGGCGGAAAATATCGTGTAAAAGACGGATATCCATTTTGTCGTAAAAAATGGTATGTTAAGGCAGATATTTAATTTACGCCTTGAAACATGAATACATGTTGCGATAACGCAAGTTGGCCGTTAGGGCAGGCGTACTAGTTACGAACTCGTCTGTTATCACCGCTTGTAGTGGTTTGAGCAAGTTAGTAAGTTGCGATGCCGGCATCTGTTAAAGACTAATTTTGATGCTTGTGGCGAGCTTGCATCCCTATTCGTTTTGTTTTGAAAGATATTGCTGTGGTTGTTGCGTACTCGCAAGTAACATTTAGAATTTTAAGGCACGTGTACATTATACATGCTTGGAAGTTACGAATTCGTCACATGTACATTACCCCGTGAGATACATGTGACGAGTTCGGTAGGAACTCAGGTTTGTGTAATTGGCGGCTTGTAAATTCGCAACATGCTAGACAGTCCAATAAAACAGATTTCCTAGCGGATTTGAAAGAAAAAAAAACAGAAATTTGAATGGTTGAATGTTGATTTTTTCCTTTGAAATTCCATATGCTTGATTAGTTAACCTTTGTGAGGATTTCTGGTCGCTACCAAGGTGGTGGGTAAGGTATTTCCCAACTTTGCGTGTGTGTGTTTCTTGCTTATTGATGTGGTTTTATGTAAAAATTTCCATGTATGTTGTGATCATTTTGTGATATGTTGATGTTAAATGTAGGTGGTGAGTGCTACAACACTGTGGGTTAGTTCTTTTGTTGAGAGTTGATTATAGTTTGTGACTTATCGTCCATTATGGATCGTGAAAGCATTATGAATAAGAATGCTAGGTTGTCGAACGAATATATAGATTTTGTGGAAGAATTCTTAGAAGTTGGGTTGCGGCATTCTAGGCTGAGAAGCATAGGCGGGGTTAGATGTCCATGTAGGGATTGTATGAATAACGCAATATATGAAAATATTCTTGTTGTGCGTGAACATTTAATCTGTAGAGTGATAAGTCCATGGTTCGTATTCGGACCTCATTTATACTCGGACCAGGGCCCGAGAAGGGTCGTGGGCTCGAGATACGCAGAGGGTGGATCCACAGGTCCATCAATCCTAATCCTTATAAGGAATGCGTATATTATGAATGTTCTACAAGGAATATACATCCTCTCAAAGATGGAATACAACCATCCTAAACATGGTAACACAACCATCTCCGAAATATACTTCTATTATACATGGTAATACAACTACATTTCCATAAGAGTTGTACTTGTACCATAAATACATATCTTGGTGATCTACGGATTGTAGCCATATAAATACCCTAAAGGTTAGGTAGACCTCTCTATCAAATCTCATACTACATACTTTACGCCTTAAGCAAATATACTGACTTGAGCGTCGGAGTGTCTACCCCAAGGACACCCGAGGCCTTTGTTTTGCAGATCAGTTCGTGAGCAGGGTTCGTGATCAAGTGCGGGTTGTAGACATCCATCAATTTGGCACGCCCGGTGGGACCCGCATGCTAATCTTGATCTATGCGACCTTCATACTCATGGCTGATCCGGCTGAAAACCTTTGTGGGAGTACACGAATCCATTTCTCGGTCCCGACAGGAGTAAGAAGCATCAACAACGTGAAACGAGCCATGCCAACAACCAGGGAGCAGGAAGGAGCATCAATGGTGTACATCGATCGGCACAAGAAGCCTCTCTCTGGGAGTGGGAGAGCAAAAGATCTCGCTTAGACGGAACTGTTACTTTTTCATCTGAAGATGCGGTTCCTAATCAAATTCTTCATTCAGATCCCCTAGTGATTACGGTTGACATAAACCATAACATGATCAAAAGAGTTCTGGTGGATGGAGGAAGTGAAGTAGAAGTCATGTTTCTCAGTTGTTATGAACAGCTGGGATTGGAAAAAAGTAATCTCACGCTTACAAGCCCTATCTTAGGATTTACCGGTGCAAGTGAAAGATGGTTCTCGGAGTATAACCCTGCATTGCACCTTTACGATCATCGATTCCAGAGCGCCATACAACATAATCCTTGGAAGACCCTGGATGTACCAGGCAAAGGCAATCTGGTCCCATTACCATTTGGTGATGAAGTTCCCCACCAACAAAGTCCATGGTTCAACACGTTGCGGGCCTCCAACCTAAAGCTGAACCCCGCTAAATGTACCATAGGCGTTGGAGCGGGAAAATTCCTGGGATATATGGTATCCAATCGGGGAATTTAAGTAAACCCCGAGAAGATAGAGGCTTTGCAAAATATGCAACCTCCGAAAATCGTCAAGGATGTGCAGAAGCTGACAGGGTCCCTTGCAGCCCTTAGCTGTTTCCTATCCAAAGGAGCGGAAAAATATCTACCCTTCTTTAATATCCTTAAGAAGGCAAACCAGTTTCAGTGGTCGCATGAGTGCGGAGAAGCTTTCCAAGAACTTAAACACCATCTTCGACAGCTTCCAACACTGTCAAAGCCAGATAAAGGAGAGACTCTTTACTTATATATATCTGCATCCCAGCTAGCCATCAGCGCTGTATTGGTCAAGGAAAATGAGGGATCACAACATCCCATATACTATGTAAGCAGGGCATGCAAGGGCCGAAACCAGATATACTCCTCTCGAGCGCTTGATATTAGCCCTCGTGCATGCTTCTCGGCGGTTGAGACCATACTTCCAAGCACATACAATAGTCCTTCTAACCAACTATCCGATCAGGCAAATCCTCCAGAAGCCTGACGCTTCGAGACGGATGATGAAGTGGGCCATCGAGTTGGGAGAACATGACATACAGTAAAAACCTCGGACAGCCATCAAGGGCCAGGCCTTATCTGATTTCATAATGGAGTCTGTTGAACCAGTAGAGATCGATAAACCAAACCCAGCTTTGGACTCTGAAAAACGGCAACTATACGTGGATGGATCTTCCAACTCGGGGGGAAGCGGTGCTGGAGTCTTACTCACCAGCCCCGAGGGAAAGGACCATCCTTACGTTCTCCATTTTGATTTTCGAGCCACTAATAATGAAGCAGAATATGAAGCCCTCATTACGGGGCTAAAGCTAGCAAAGGACCTTGAGGTCGAGGACCTCGAAATCTTCAGTGACTCACAGATCGTGGTTCAACATGTTAAAGTTGAATACGAAACTCGAGAGTACAGTCTCCAGAAATACCTCGAGATAGTTAAGCCTCTCCTAAATCAATTCCGACATTATGAGCTGAATCATATCCCCTGAGAAGGTAACCATAAGGCTGATGCATTTAGCAAACTTGCCTCCTCGGACCTCAACATAAGATCTTCTCAAGAATTGCTAATGGAAACCCTGGCGAAGAGAAGTTACAAAGAGAGTAGCATCATGGTTGTTGACATTTCAGACACATGGATGAACCCCTACATTGAATACCTCCAAACGGGTACCCTTCCCGAGGACAATCACCTGGCACGGAAGGTCCGAGTTAAAGCTCCGAAATATGTCATCCACGACACCATCCTATACAAGAAAGGATACCTCCAACCTTTACTCAAGTGTGTTGGGCCTTCTGACACTAAACACTTAGTACAAGAAGCACATGAAGGAGTTTGCGGTAGCCACCAAGGTCCACGCACCATCACCCGAAAGCTCCTACAAATGGGTTATTTCTGGCCTACGATGCTTCAAGATGCTAAAAGATATATAGGTTCTTGTCACCAGTGTCAGAGATTTGCTAAGATGGTCCACGTGCCACAGGAGAATATGATTACCATCCAAGAATCCTGGCTATTTGTCCGATGGGGAATGGAACTCGTCGGACCTTTTCCTACGGCCCCTGGTAACTTCAAGTACCTCATTGTGGCCATTGATTATTTCTCAAAGTGGGTGGAAGCTGAAGCCTTGACCAACATAACTGGCAAGACAGTTATCAACTTTTGCTGGAAGAATATCGTGTGTCGCTATGGCATCCCGAGATACATAGTAACCGATAATGGAGCACAATTTGCTAATGACCCCTTCAAGAAATGGTGTAAAGAGTACGGCATACACCAGAAGCTCACCTCGGTATACCATCCAGAAGCTAATAGCCAAGTAGAGGTTACAAACTGAACCTTGGTAAGCGGTATCAAGAAGCGCCTCGAAAGAGCTAAAGGAAATTGGATCAAAGAACTACCAAGTGTGATCTGGACCCATAGAACCTCACCAGCCACAACAGGAGAGACACCTTATAGCTTAGTCTATGGGTCCGAAACGGTCATCCCCATGGAGATTGGGGTCCCCTCTGCCTGTACTTCTCAACCAGATGATGAAGATGGCACGGCAAACGAGAAAAACTTTCGTCTCGACCTTGACCTCCTAGAGGAGAAGAGAGAAAATGTTACAATCCACGAGGCCAGGGTAAAAGAGAGAGTCAAGCGCTACCATGATAGAAGAGTCCGCTTGGCCACTTTCGTTAAAGGAGACCTTGTGATGAGGTTAAATGAAAAAAGCAAGAAAAAAGTGGAAGGGAAGCTAGCCCCGAACTGGGAAGGTCCAAATCGAGTCCTAGAATCCCATCCAGGGGGAAGCTACCTCTTGGAAACCATGAAGGGGGAACCTATACCACGAAGATGGAATGTGATTAACTTACGAAAGTATCACGGAAGATAAAAACTCAAGGGAGAGCCTCACAAAGGTTCGAGATTATCAAGAACGTCCGAGAAGCCTCATCAAGGCCCGAGACAAGTATGCTCTAGCACAAACGGGTACTCAAACTCAAACCCACTATTAACTTTACTTCGATCTATTCTTAAAGTTATAAACTTAGATTGAAGTCATTAAATTTTTATACCTATCTTTATAACAAGCAATCTTAAATTCCTTTTCTAAAAAGAGGATTGTTGTCTTACGTATAACATTGATTGCTATTCAAAACAATATACTTTATTAAGCATATGATTGGTACACTTATAAGTTGCTTGGATCTAATATTCAACTACCAATCGTTTTGAATAAAAGAGATAGGTTCGATATAAAGTACTTCAAAAAGTGCTTGATTGAGGTCTATAGACCAAAAGGGCAGACGTGCTAGAAAATCAATCATCTCAACATAAAGAGGAGAAACCTCAAAAACAGAAGTTAAAGTTCATATCAAATGTGTTATTACATCAGAATATGATACTTCTAAAAAGTCCCTCAAAAGGGCACATAGAGGAAAAACCTCGAACACAAATAGTTCATATCAAAGGTGTTAGTACATCAGAATATGATACTTCTAAAAAAAACCCTCAAAAGGGCACAAAAGAGGCTAAAAACCTAAAAAGGTCATATCAAAGGTGTTATTTACATCAGAATATACTTTTAAATATACCCAATAGGGTTTCCTAGGACTTCACCAGAAGTGACACTTGAGAGATGGGCTATTGTCAACTTTTCTACACGCTGCGACATTAAAGGCCTTGTCAAAAGATACCCAAGGAAGAAGCAAAACAACATTAAGCTCGCAGAGTGTTCATCATGGATAATTGCGAGAACTTAACAACCAAGGTTGGTGCTCCTTTCCAGTAAACCATGAGACCGAGGCTGACGAGAAGATGCCAGCAAGTAAGGTAGCAAACCTGTTGAGATTACACAACCTTGCCAGTGGAAGGATTAAGCACCTCTTTAAGAGAAGGTAATTCAGGATACTTTGCTCTAATAAGCCTCAATAAATCTCCTGATGTTACTATCTTCTCGGAGGGATCCAATGCATCCAAAAACTCGGCCCCAGGGATCCAGCGTTTAACAGTCATAGCAGAAATCTTATCAGCAGCATCTGGATGAGAAAAGATTTCCTCTATCACCGTCACCTCTTTCTCGGATTGGCATAGTTGCAGGACGCCACCCAAGTTCTCATGCAGCTCAGAGGAATAGAATAAATCCCCATACTCCTCCCTATGGCTCTGAAACTCGGGGCTACAAGCAACGAAGGCACTCCAAAGCTTTAGGAGTTGTTTGGGCTCCTCTGGGTCCTTCTCCGCGGCTTGATTTTACGCCAGCTCCTCTGTTATATCCCGATAAGTCTCCAGCTCTTTATCCTGAAATTTCTTTGCCAACATTAGGTCCTCTTTCTCGGTCTCCGGCTGTTTTACCCTGGCTTCCAGTTGAGTCACCTCTAATGGAGCCTGAACAGGAGGAGTAGGCGCGGCATACTCGGTTGTCATAGTCAAAAGGGCGGCCTGCATCTCCTCCTTCTTTGCCCTGAAGGCCCGACACTTGACATGTAACTCCATCACAGAATTAGACAAGTACCAGATCACATCATTAGCTCGACACCCCAATGTGGACAGATCCGCCAACAACTGTAAAAGTGGAAGACATATAAAAACCTGATATCTGAGAAACCCGTATAACATAAAGGGAAAGATAATTACCTCAGCGACGAAGGGATACTTCTTAGAAGACCTCCGAAAAGCCTGACCATCCTCTTCCTTTGGGCGGTTCAGATAATACTTCAGTTTCTTCAGAGAAACATCTTCGGATTCCACCAGATCAAGGTCAGATTCATCATCATCTGAAGACTCCCCAACCTCCGGTTCCATCTCCTCTACCTCCTCATCTATGGCCTGGAGATTGGCCTTCCCTTTCTTGATCTTTTTCTTTGGAGGAGAGGCCGTACACATAAAGAAAGAGCGTAAATATGCTAAGTAGAAGAAATATACCAGACAACTACGATGTTTCAAAACAGAAATTACCCGAAGAAGATTGACTGGAAGAAGATTCACCCTGATTTCGGGGTGACTTCCTAGAAGCCCGTTTCCTGGCCTTCTTCTTCTCTCCCTGGATTTTATCAGGGAGGGTCCAATCTCGATCCTTCTTCAGGAAGCTAGACGTGGATTTGGACCGGGGAACATCTAGCAGATAAGAATAGGTGATAGAAGGCCACTGCCACACCGAGCCATGAGCCCCCCACACAAATCCTCCCTCCTGGAAGACGATCTTCTCCTTCACGAGCTTCTCAACGATGCCCTAGTGAGCGGGAGTCTCAAAGACATCAAGAGGCACAACATCCTTAGGTTTCGGATTCCAGTCAAGAACCTCATGTTTGGTCCGATCAAAGGTTAGCCGAATGTCCTTCCACCCGCCACTCGAGGAGTGAGGGTAATATGCTCACGCTCCTTGAAATAGAATAGCTTGAACAAGCTCCTAAATAGATCTAGGCTTGGCTCATAGTCCTTCCGGGAGCACCAGGAGATGAAAGCCACCATTGTCACCACCACATTGGAGTGAATCTGACAAGGGTGAAGCCGATGATGCTGAAGAAACTGTGAAAACACGGAGGGAAAGGGAAAACTCAAACCCTGTTGCAAGAACCTGCCATATACTACCCCTCGAGTGGGGCTCACAAGATCTTTGACCGGAGTGGTCTTGTCCTCAAGCCTCAAATCAGCCTCGATGGGGTACGACAACCTGCATGACTTCAAAAATTGCAAGGTATTTTCGTCGACCACCTTGGTGACATCATACACGCCACCTTGGAACCCGTTTATCAACTTGGGGCTCCGCACTTGGGTCCATACCCGACCAAGAGGCACCATCACCCGCCACTACAGTTACAACTTGCAGTGGTGTAGCAATGGTCACCTCCATCAGCTCCCCAGATTCGACCTCCAAGAACAAGGTATTCAAATCACGAGCAGGTGGGGCTCTATTTTCAGCAACATTATCTTCATTGCCAGAAGGAATACTGGAATTTGCAGAAGACATGGCAATATAGATAATGGGGGGAAGTGAGTATATATGAAGAAAAGAAGACAAATTTTAAGAACTCTTTCTGAAGACAGAAACACAGAATATTTGGATGAAGATTGATGATAAACACAAGGAAAATTACTTGGTTATATAACCAGTAATTAGTATGCATTTAAGTGGAGTAATTACCTCGACTCGCGAAACGATACAGGCAATTGGAATGTTGGTCCTCCTCACCGCCAGAAGATACAATGAACAATGGCCACGTGTCAGTCTCTTCAAAATTTCAGAAGGCAGATCCAGATCCAACCGTCCACGTGTCTTGATGGAATACGAAAGAACTTTAAGCTAGATATTCAGAAGGGTAAACCTGAAAGGACAGTCGTAGAAGAACACCCCGAGCTTAACACCCCGAGTTATACTCCCTCGAGTTATTGGTCTTCCCTCGACAAGCAAGCCTCTCCTTCAACCTTCGATATGGAGTACTCTATATTCTGAAGATCTACCTTGGGGCTACTGATAAGTCCATGGTTTGTATTCGGACCTCATTCATACTCGGACCAGGGCCCGAGAAGGGTCGTGGGCTCGAGATACGCGGATGGTGGATCCACAGGTCCATCAATCCTAATCCTTATAAGGAATGCGTATATTATGAATGTTCTACAAGGAATATACATCCTCTCAAAGATGGTAATACAGCCATCCTAAACATGGTAACACAACCATGTCCGAAATATACTTCTATTATACATGGTAATACAACTACTATTCCATATGAGTTGTACTTGTACCATAAATACATATCTTGGTGATCTACGGATTGTAGCCATATAAATACCCTAAAGGTTTGGTAGACCTCTCCATCTAATCTCATACTTTATACTTTACGCCTTAAGCAAATATACTGACTTGAGCGTCGGAGTGTCTACCCCCGGGACACCCGGGGCCTTTGTTTTGCAGATCAGTTCGTGAGCAGGGTTCGTGATCAAGTGCGGGTTGTAGACATCCATCATAGAGGGTTTGAGAAATCGTACACAAAATGGGTGTGGCATGGTGAGGGCAATTTTGGGAGCAAGAACATCGTGGTGGATGAGGGAAACGAAGAGGAAATCCTGCAGTATAACGAACAGTTGTCGGAAATGTGCGACGATGTTGTTATGGAATTAGTTGGGAAGAAAAGTATGCTAGAGGCTATGTATGCTGATAAAAAAACAAAGTTATATGTTGGCTCAAACCATTCAAGGTTGGGTGCAACATTGTTGTTGATGAACCTAAAGGCTAAGCATAGGATTTCAGATAAAGGAATGACCGAGTTGTTGGAGTTAGTTAGAGACCTGCTTCCTCTAGATAACTTGTGTGCTGATTGGGTGTATGCGGCTAGGAAAATCTTATGTCCCATGGGAATGGAGTTTACCAAGATCCATGCTTGCCCGAATGATTGTATGTTATATAGAGGGAAGGATGATGGTTTAAGGGATAATTGCAAGGTGTGCGGTGAGTCAAGGTGGGAAAAAAAGGAATTTAGAGTTGATGTATGTGGGGAAATAGTGACAACATCGACAAAGCAGAGTCCCGCTAAGGTAATGTGGTACATGCCTCTTAGACCACGATTGACGCGTTTGTTTGCAAATCCAAGTGATGCGAAACTGTTAACATGGCATGCCGATAGAGTTCGAGAGGGAGATGATATTATTTCTCACGCTTCTGATGGTGATCAGTGGAAGAAGATGGATGCTAGGTACCCTGAATTTGCTAATGAACCTAGGCATGTCAGACTCGACTTATCTACAGATGGCATGAACCCTTTTGATAACATGTCTAGTACTCATAGTTCTTGGCCGGTTATGCTTGTTATTTATAATCTCCCTTCTTGGTTGATGATGAAGCGAAAATATGTGTTATTAAACACTATGATCTCAGGACTTAAGCAACCTGGCAATGACATTGATGTTTATCTAGCACCTCTTGTTGAGGAGTTGTCATCATTATTTGAGTTTGGTATGGAGATTCCCGATGGTACTCTTGGGGATGCTACGTCCAAACATAAAGCAATGCTAATGTGGAGCATAAATAATTTTCCTACGCTAGGTAATCTTGGAAGGTGCTCTGTTAAAGGACATTTTGCATGCCCACTATGTGAGAGCAATACTAACCATTATCAGTTAAAGCATGGAGGCAAGCCTGTTTATTTAGGTCATCGACGTTTCTTGCCCTAGAGTCATCCCTGGAGGCGAGCTAAAAAGTGGTTCAATGGTGAGGAAGAGAGAGGTGTAGCCCTAGTCCCACTCTCGGGTGCCGAAATTTTTGAAAGATGGGGGGCATGGAATACGTGTTAGGAAAGGGTAAGAAGAAAAGCAAACAAACTTCCATTTGAAAAAAGTGTTCTATATTCTTCAAACTATCTTACTGGAAGCATTTGGACGTACGACACTGTCCGGATATGATGCATATAGAGAAGAATATATGTGAGGCTTTGGTGGGGACATTATTGAATAATCCTGGGAAAAGTAAGGATGGATTGAAAGCAAGAAAAGATTTAGTTCATCTTGGCATAAGGGCATCCCTTGCACCTGTACAAGAAGAAGCTGGTAAAATGTACCTACCAGCTGCTTGCCATTCATTATCATCGGAAGAGAAGGAAAGTTATTGCGCAACTCTGAAATCAGTGAAAGTTCCTTCTAATTATGGTTCAGACATTAGTAGTTGCGTATCAATTGCTGAAACAAAACTGGTTGGACTGAAATCGCACGATTGTCACAATCTGATACAGGATTTGAATGTCATAGCTCTACGTGGATGCTTGCCTACTCACGTGAGGAAGGTGGTTGCTCGTTTATGCTTTTTTTAAGCAGATATGTTGCAAGAAGGTGAGTCGGTGTAAGTTGGATAAATTGCAAACTATGGTGGTGGAAGTCTTGTGTAGGCTGCAGATGTATTTTCCCCTATCATTTTTCGACATAATGATTCATGTGATAGTCCATTTGGTAAGTGAGTTAAAGTTGTGTGGTCCCGTGTACTTAAGATGGATGTATCCATTTGAGAGGTATATGAGCATTTTCAAGCATTTTGTTAAGAATCGATATCGTCCAGATGCAAGTATTGTCCAACATTATGTGGATGAAGAGGTGATCTAATTCTGCACCAACTACTTACAGGATATTCCAACTATAGGTATTCCAATTGCTAGGCATGAGGGTAGAGTTGACGGCGTTGGACTACGCCATAGGTCAAAGTTCACCCCATTCTCAGATGAGATATCTAAAACTCATCTTTACATTCTACACAATCATTGCGATGTGAGTCCTTATGTTGATGTTCACCTACAAGAGATTAGGTCTGCGCATCCAAGTTGGGATGGTCCAAGGGTTCTTGCGTTACACTGTAAAGATTTCACTAGTTGGTTGAAAATTCATGTGCGGAATGGGGATGAGCATCCACGTGTGGTAAGGTGGTTGGCTAAGAGACCACTCGGCACATTTACGTCGTTTAGTGGATATGATATAAATGGATACATATTTGGTACAAAGTGGAGTGATGATAGATCGGCAACCCAAAATAGTGGAGTATCAGTACTTGGAGAGAGCGGTATGCTTGGCGAAAATGCATTTTTTGGTACAATCACTGATATTTGGGAAATGGATTTTGTCCATGTCAGAATAGAAACTTTCAAGTGTGAGTGGGTTGATCAATCAGGAGGGACGCGTACAGAGGAGTTAGGGATGACTCTAGTCAATAGAGAAATGAAAGGGTCAAGTGAAGATCCATTCATAATGGCAGCACAAGCTCATCAAGTGTTTTATGTCAAAGATCTAGTAGATGAACGATGGGAGGTCGTGGTAGATGGTAAGAAGACTTTTGTTTATGGTGATGGTTTGTTTGACGATGATTGCACCATTTCTAGTCATAACATTCCATTGACGTGTAATGGTGGCGCCAATTGCACGGCGCCACCATGGATGGCGGTCAAAACCTCCGTCCAACTGGGACGGAACCGCTGTGTTCCGTCCCGTTTTCCTCTAGTGAATTTTGGCAAATCTCATCTTGGATCAAAATAACGCCATCTCGATATTCTTCAATGGCGCCAAAATTTGATTCAAACGATTTCTCAGTTTTGGTGCCAAATTCTCTGAACTCCATATTTTCTGCGGAGAAACATGAGAATTTCTTCAGTGAACTACTACTACACTAACTTTGCTATAGTGTTTTGTGCCAATTTATTTCCCTGAGATGAGTTTTCATGAACAGTTGTTGTGTGGTTCTGATGTTGACCTTATCGTCCTTTGAATTTCGATGCTTCATTAAAATGTTTAAACCCACTAGCTTTGTAAGTTCATCCAAATACCTTTCAAAACTAACACGTGTAAACATCATCAAAGATTTACATAAATGATTTAGATGCATTTTGAACTAATTGGGATAGTGATTTCTATGCTAGAAGATTAGCCATTGCTTTGCACACATGAATTCACAAGTTAATTGAATGAAGTAGCTATAAGATCAGACACTGCGTTTTATAAAGTAAAAACTACATTTGATACAACTAAATTCAGAAGGACACGGAGTGTATACCCGATGTGATTATATGCTTCTTGATAAAGTTACAACCACAATTCTTTCGCTTATATTTACTTATATTTGATGAAACTGTGTAAGATCCACAGAGATAATTGCATGTAAATGTTTAAACTGTACAAGGTCCGCCGTTTGATGGAAAAAGGCCAAACATTCCTAAAGTGGCATCGTCATGTTTCATGCCAATATGCCATTAATGATTGAAAATGAAAACACAACCAAACAAAGGGTCCCTTCACTCATGACTCATGAGTATTCTCACATATTTTTGATATATTATGTAGAGTTAGTCGCGTTCAAATGGGATGGAAATGAATTTAATTGAATTGAATTGAGTTTGATTATTTATTGTTATAAATGAATTTAATTGTTTACTGTAGTGGTTGGGTTCAGGTGCTAGAAAAGTGGTGGTAACAGGAGTAGTGGCGGTGGCTGGAGTAGTGATAGTGGGTGTAGTAGTGGTGTTAGCTGAAATAGTGGTGGTGACCGGAGAAGAGGTGGTGGTCGAAATAATGGTGTTGGCCAGAGTAGTGGAGGTAACCGAAATAGTGGCAGTGACTTGAATGGTGGTTGTGGCCGGAGTAGAGGCAGTGTCGTGAATAGTGTTGGTGGCTGGAATGGTGGTGGTGTCCGGAACAATAGCGGTGACCAGAATATAGGTGCTTGATAAGTAAATGGTTCGTATTCGGACCTCATTCATACTCGGACCAGGGCCCGAGAAGGGTCGTGGGCTCGAGATACGCGGAGGATGGATACACAGGTACATCAATCTTAATCCTTATAAGGAATGCGTATATTATGAATCTTCCACAAGGAATATACGTCTTCTCAAAGATGGTAATACAGCTATCCTAAACATGGTAACACAACCATGTCTGAAATACACTTCAATTGTACATGGTAATACAACCTCTATTCCCATAAGAGTTGTATTCATACTATAAATACATATCTTGGTGATCTACGGATTGTAGCCATATAAATACCCTAAGAGGTTTGGCAGACCTCTCATCTAATCTCATACTTTATACTTTACGCCTTAAGCAAATATACTGACTTGAGCGTCGAAGTGTCTATCCCCGGGACACCCGGGGCCTTTGTCTTGCAGATCAGTTCGAGTGCCTGGTTCGTTGTCGAAGTGTTGGTGTCCGGCATACATCAATTTGGCACGCCCAGTGGGACATCTCACACTCATTGACGACGTCGCCGAACCTTGTCTCTGATCTGGTCTAGTGCATCTAAAGAAGTAACTTCCCCGACAACATGTCTGAAGCCGAGCAACCCAGACGTAGCCCCGTGTGCTTGGTCAAAATCCAGAGAATAATCCCGAAGCAGTGCAGCCCCTTCAAGGACATGGACGCGGTCGAGGACGCGGACAACCCAGAAGATCTCGGGCACACTTTTCCTCACAGCCAGCACCAAACTCTACCATGGGTACCGAAAACTCCAACGTTCTGATATCCATCAACCCAAGTCCTGCTGGGATGACACAACCAATCTCTGGTCCGAATCCTGGTATGTCCAGAGCACTTCCCGGATCAAATCCCATCGTATCCAGGATACCAGCATCCAGCTCCAATCCTACTACATCCAGGACCCCACCTCTTGAAAGAAACCTTGTTGGGTCTGAAGTACCAAACTCAGGTCAAAGGGTTTTTATCCAAAACGACATGAATTACAGCACAAACGTCAACAATTCAAATGGGCCGAATCAGGAAAATAGGTTGGGGTATAGTGGTCCCGATTTGATCTTCTCTCCAGAAGGAACACAAAGGGATCGGCAAATCTTTACAGAAAGAGAGCAGGAGGACGTTAGGCAGAGCCGTCTCAGGGAAGCCTAGAACCAAACCATACAACACAGCCCGCGGGGCTCTGATCCACTCCAAATTGACCTTTTCTCGGACACTTCCCCGAGGGAACATAGTAGGTGTAACTCGATCTTCTCTCCGGAAGGAAGAGCACGAAGAAATCGACAAATTCTTGAAGATATACAACAAGAAGGAGAATCTGTGATAGAACACTATTATAGATACATGAATCGCGCCACGAGACGCTATGATCAAGATGAAATCCTCTTAGTAAACCTGTACCGGATGATGGTAGGTAATAACACTCCGAGGAAGAAAAAGAAGAAGCAGGGTAGCTCCCACAACAATAACAACCAAGGTGGAGGAAACAACAATCCTCAAGATCCTCCCCCACCACCATCAAATGGAGCCAACCGAGTCATCAACAGCATTAATGGCTATACTGGAAAAGCAATTTCCCTAACTAAGCTGAAGGATAGTGTATGGACCCTACCACATACTAAGCTGGTCAACAAGAGTCTCCATTCCGAACAAGCTATTACTTTTTCAGACAAGGATGACATACCAAATCAGATGCTTCAATCTGATCCTCTCAGCATCTCGGCAACCATACAAGATTCTTTGGTAAAACGAGTCTTCATAGACTGCGGGAGTGGAGTAGAAATAATGTTCCAGGACTGCTTCCAGAAGTTAGGATTTACCAAAGATAACCTTAAACCTACGGGTCCGATCTCGGGGTTCAC
This sequence comes from Sherardia arvensis, assembly GCA_948330725.1. Taxonomy (NCBI): domain Eukaryota; kingdom Viridiplantae; phylum Streptophyta; class Magnoliopsida; order Gentianales; family Rubiaceae; genus Sherardia; species Sherardia arvensis. Next base: position 19,245,969 of record OX415237.1, on the reverse strand, counting down.
AGGAAATCCAGTAATACCTCTCGGGGAAATCACACTCCCCGTCACAGTAGCAGAAGGAGCCAAGAGCCTTACCTTATACTGCACATTTGTGGTAGTAGACACCGTTACACCCTTCAACATTATCCTTGGCAGACTTTGGATGTGCCAAGCTAAAGCCGTATGGTCTCCTTACCATCTGATGATGAAGTTCCCAACACAACAAGGAGTAGCTTCAATTAAAGGAGACCAAGAAGTGGCGCGTTCTTGCATAATCACGGCCACCCGTGACGCCAGAAAAAAAGATGACGGTTATATGTCAAAGCTTCCTCCAACTCGGGGGAAAGCGGTACTAAAAGTTTTACTAACCAGCCCCGAGAAAAAGGACCATCTTTGGGTTTCTCACTTCAATCTCCAAGTCACCAGCAATGAAGCCGAGTACGAAACTCTCAGTACCAGACTAAAACTACCTAAAAACCAGGAAACAGAAGACCTTGAGGTCGAGGACCTCGAAATCTTCAGTGACTCACAGATCTTGGATCAACAGGTTAAAGGCAAATACGAAACTCGAGAGTACAGTCTCCAGAAATACCTCGGGATAGTTAAGCCTCTCCTAAATTAACTCCAACATTATGAGCTGAATCTTATCCCTAGAGAAGGTAACCACAAGGCTGATGCACTTAGCAAGCATGCCTCCTCGGACCTTGACAAGCGATTTCCCACGTCGTTAAATGGGAATCCGCGAGATCAAAATACTATTTATAAATCACCTACAACTTCTAACTACTAGAAAGTAGATAGTGGGAAGTAGGGGTCGAACCACAAGAAGAAGGGACTTGTAAGAGTGTTTTAAAGTAGAAAATAAGCATACTTATATATTATATAGAAAGCAATGTAAACAAGGGGGGTTTTAAGATTGGTTTGGATGACACTATGAAAGCAAATTAAACTATCATTAGCTAAGCTAAGGGGATGATACTAGGATTATGAGGCCTTGGGAGGCAAATGACTTCAATTTCCAACTATCGACTTATCACCGAGCAAATGCAATTACAAGGAAGTTTAGACCATTGTCAAGGATGAAAGCATCATATTCTCTCGAATGTTGCTAGAGAGGATGATAACACCACTCAAAAGCTCTCATTGTTGACTCACCTAGATGATAACATCATAGATAACTCAACAAAAGTATTAGGATTATAGAGACAAACTTACTCACACACCCGCGATAGCGAGAGCATACAAATAAGACATTTGATAACTAGCAAGAACCAAGACGATGCTAGCATATATGTCTCGACTCCTACTTTGCTACTTAATGATATTGGAGTAAACGATAACGTTCTACCCACAAATCTAGCTATTCGTTGATAACAATCATACTTTAAAAAGGAATCTTCAACTCAAGTATACAATCACATATTAGGGGGACCAATGATAACATTCAATCCTTACCAAAACACATAATTGATTAATCATGCAAGTTCATAAGATTTCCACTTCTAACAACTCATATTTATCATGGCATTCCTTAACTACAATCACACACCAAGGGGAAGAACTTGTCATCACTCAACCCCTTCCATAGTCATTAATCTAACAACTAGAGATTAAACTACCATTATGCTAAGTCACCATCATCATCACACTAAATTACTCTAACCAAGCTAACCTAATTAATGACTATGGAGCATGAAATTGATATAAAACACAAAGCCCATAAATAATTAAGCAAGATTGAACAACATTCATGCACAAGAATTCAAGTTCATCAAATGATAATCCAAATCTCAAGTTTAAGCATACAAGGCCCTCAAAGTTTTAAGGGAATGAATTCAAATGCTCCCAAGGATCAAACTAAGCTATACTACAATACATGGAATCAAACTACTAATCTAAGGGAAATGAATGGAAGAAAAGGGAAAGAAAGATGAAGAAAAATGGAGATCTACATCATGTTGGAAGTTTTTGCTCTTGGAGGGGATAAGGAGTATTTATAGAATGCAGTGCAGGGGCCATGCACCAGGTAGAGCACTGGTTGTGAAGGGCCATGCAGCAGTGCAGGGCCATGCACCAGGTAGAGCACTGGTTGTGAAGGGCCATCCACTTTAACCGTTCATCCGATTTGCATCTTCTAGTAGTCCATTTAGAAGCTCTTGACTAGAGGAATCCAATGGTATGATCCATGTTCTCTAATTCCTTTGCGAACATTTCCAAAATCAAGCTTCAAAACATTAGTGCATCACTTGTTCTTCAAAATGTAACCTCGACAAGTTTAGCTTTAAAGCTCCTTACTTTGCACCAAATGCTACTCAAATTAGATCTCAAATGTCATAAAAAATAGTATATTTAGGGCACATCAGACCTCAACATAAGATCTTCTCAAGAATTGCTAATGGAAACCCTGGCGAAAAGAAGTTACGAGGAGAGCAACATTATGGTTGTTGACATCTCAGACACATGGATGAACCCCTACATTGAATACCTCCAAATGGGTACCCTTCTCAAGGATAAGTACCTGGCATGGGAGGTCCTATTTAAAGCTCTGAAATATGTCATCCATGGCAGTATCCCATACAAGAAAGGATACCTCCAACCTTTACCAAGTATGCTGAAAACTTAATACAAGAAGCACATGAAGGAGTTTACGATAGTCACCGAGGTCCCCACACCATCACCCAAAAGGGTTATCTCTTGCCTACGATGTTTCAAGACACCAAAAGATATATCGATTCTTGCCACCAGTGCCAGAGATTTGTTAAGATGATCCACATGCCACAGGAGAATATGATTACCATCCAAGAATCCTGGCCATTTGTTCGATGGGGAATAGATCTTGTAAGGCCTTTTCCCACGGCCCCTATTATCAACTTCTGCTGGAAAAATATTATGGGTCGCTATGGCATCCCGAGATACATAGTGACCGATAATGGAGCACAATTTTCTAATGATCCCTTCAAGAAAGGGTACAAGGAGTATAGAATGCACCAGCAGCTCGCCTTAGTATATAATCAAAAAGCTAGCGGCCAAGCAGAAGCTACGGACCGAGCCTTGGTATGCAGCATCACAAAGCGCCTCGAAGGAGCCAAAGGAAACTGGATCAAAGAATTACCAAATATGATTTGGACCCATAGAACCACACCAGCTACAACAACAGGAAAGACTCCTTGTAGCTTAGACTATGGGTCCGAAGCGATCATCCCCAGGGAGATTGGGGTCCCTTCTGTCCGTACCTCTCAGCCAGATGATGAAAATGGCAAGTCCAACGAAGAAAACCTTTATCTCGATCTTGACCTCATAGAGGAGAAGAGAACACATGTTACTATCTACAAGGCCAAGGTAAAAAATAAAAAAAGTTCAAGCGCTACCATGATAAAATAGTCCGCTTGGCCACTTTTGTTAAAGGAGATCTTGTCATAAGATTAAACGAGAAAAGCAGGAAAAAAGTGGAAGGGAAGCTAGCCCCGAACTAGGCAGGTCCATATCGAGTCCTAGGTTCCCATCCTGGGGGAAGCTACCTCTTAGAAACCATGAAGGGGGAACCTATACCACGAAGATGGAATGTGATTAACTTACGAAAGTATCACAGAAGATTCAAAACTCAAGGGAGAGCCTCGCAAAGGTTCGAGACTATCAAGAGTGTCCGAGAAACCTCATCAAGGTTTGAGACAAGTATACTCTTGCACAAACGGGTACTCAAACTCAAAACTCACTATTTACTTTACTTCTATTCTTAAAGTTATAAACTTAGATTGAAGTCATGATATTTTTATACCTATCCTTATAATAAGTAATCTTTAAATTCCTTTTCTAAAAAGAGGATTGTTGTCTTAAGTATAACATTGATTGCTGTTCAAAACAATATACTTTATAAAGTATATGATTGGTCAACTTATAAGTTGTTTGGATCCAATATTCAAATACCAATCGTTTTGAATAAAAGAGATAGGTTCGAGAAAAGTACTTCAAAAAAGTGGTTGATTGAGGTCTATAGACCAAAAGGGCAGACGTGCTCGAGAATCAATCATCTCAAAATAAAGAGGAGAAACCTCAAAAACAAAAGTTGAAGTTCATATCAAAGGTGTTATTACATCAGAATATGATACTTCTAAAAAAACCCTCAAAAAGGGCACACATAGAGGAAAAACCTCGAACCTATATAGTTCATATCAAAGGTGTTATTAAATCAGAATATAATACATCTAAACAAGACCCTCAAAAGGGCACATAAGAGGCTAAACCTCGAACCTAAAAAGGACATATCAAAGGTGTTATTACATCAGAATATGGTACTTTTAAATATACCCAATAGGGTTTCCTAGGACTTCACCAGAAATGACACTTGAGAGATTGGCTATTGTCAACTTTTCTGCACGTTGTGACATTAAAGGCCTTGGCAAAAGATGCCCGAGGAAGAAGCCCAACAACATTAAGTACGCAGAGTGTTCATTAGGGACAATTGCGAAGACCTGATCCCAGATTATCTTAGCTTGGCATGAGCTCCTTTCCAGTAAATCATAAGACCGAGGTTCCTGTGCAAAGGATTTCAGGCTTTGAAGCTGACGAGGAGAAGCCAAGACTAATCCACCCTATTTATGGAAGAACTAGAAATCACCTCTTCAAGAGAAGGTAATTCAGGATACTTAGCTTTAATAAGCCTTAGTAAATCTCATGATGTTACTATCTTCCCTTTCTTGATCTTTTTCTTTGGAGGAGATGCTGTACATATATAAAGATAAACCTCAGCATATGACACAAGAAAAACATATTATATGACAACAATATATGACTAGAAGAGTTACTTGAAGAAGACCGACTAGAAGAAGATTCACCATGATTCCGAGGAGACTTTCTCGGACCCCCTTTCCTGGCCTTCTTCTTCCTTTCTTGGATTTTATCAGGGAGGGCCCAATTCCGATCAGGCTTCAAAAAGATGGAAGTAGATTTCGACCAAGGAACATCTAACAGGTACGAGTAAGTGATACTAGGCCAGTGCCACACAGAGCCATGTGAGCCCAGAACAAAATCCTTTATTTGAAGGGTAATGTCCTCCTTTAGGAGCTCCTCAATGATGCCCTTCAAGTGATCAGGGATGATGAAACCTCTGTCACGAGCTATAGCATCTTTCGGATGGGGATACAAATCAGGGACCTTGTACTTGCTCCAGTCGAAAGTGAAACAGTCTGCCTCCCACACACCACTGTTATCAGGAAACGTGATGAGTTTTCTCTTCCTCGTAGTCAGGGTAATGTACTGGTAAGTCTCAAAAGAGAATAACGTATGCAGACTCCTGAGTAAATCCAGGCTTGGATCGTAGTTCTTCCGAGCGCACCAGGAAATCACCGCCATGATCAACACTACCACATTGGAATGTATTTGGCTTGGATGCAGTTGATGATGTTGCAGGAATTCATGAAATAAAAGGGGAAAGGGAAAACTTATCCCTTACCGTAAAAACCTCCCATAAAGTACCTCTCTAGTGGGACTCACCAGATCTTTAATAGGAACTTCTCCATCCTCGAGCTTCAAGAGGATATGACAGCCTGCAGGACCGCGGATACCTTAGCGTCCTTTCATCAACCACTTTGTTGACATCATTCACACCATCGGAGGCCGGAACCCGTTTATCAACTGGGGGCTCCGCATTAGGGTCCATCTCTGACCCAGAGGCACCGTCATCCGTCACTACAGTTACTGCCTGCAACGGTGAAGCGACGGTAACTTCCATCAGTTCCCCAGCCTCGACTTCCAGAAACAAGATGCTCAAGTCACGGTCAGCTCGAGCTCTGTTTTCAACAACATTCTCCATATTTCCATGGGGAATGCTGGAATTTGTTAAAGACATGGCAATGTAGAGAATGGGGGGAAGAGAATATATGAGGAAAAGAAGATAAGTTTGAAGAAAATTTCTTTATAAGTTTGCAGAAAATTTCTTTGAAAAATTGAAATGCAGAGATGAAGATTGATGATGAAAGGAAAAATTACTTGGTTATATAGCCAGTAATTAACACACATTTAAGTGGAGTAATTACCTCGACTCGCGAAACAATGCAGGCAATTGGAAGGTTGGTCCTCCTCACCGCCAGATGATACAATGAACCAAGACCACGTGTCAATCTCCTCAGAATTCAAGAAGGCAGATTCAGATCCAACCATACACGTGTACCCACCATTTGGATTTCAAAGAAAGCTAATCTCAGCCGTTCATATATTTGATGGAATACGAAAGAACTTGAACCTAGATATTCAGAAGGGTAACCCCGAGAAGAAAGTTTCTGAAAGACACCCCGAGCTTAACACCCCAAGTTATTCTCCCTCGAGTTATTGGTCTTCCCTCGAGAAGCAAGCCTCTCCTTCAACCTTCGAGATGGAGCACTCTATATTCTGAAGATCTACCTTGGGGCTACTGATAAGTCCATGGTTCATATTCGGACCTCTTCATACTCAGACCAGGGCTCGAGAAGGGTCGTGGGCTCGAGATACGCGGAGGGTGGATACACAGGTCCATCAATCTTAATCCTTATACGGAATGCGTATATTATGAATGTTCTACAAGGAATATAAGTCTTCTCAAAGATGGTAATACAGCTATCCTAAACATGGTAACACAACCATGTCCGAAATACACTTGTATTATACATGGTAATACAACCTCCATTCCCATAAGAGTTGTATTCATACCATAAATATATATCTTGGTGATCTAAGTATTATAGCCATATAAATACCCTGAGAGGTTTGGTAGACCTCTCATCTAATCTCATACTTTATACTTTACGCCTTAAGCAAATATACTGACTTGAGTGTCGGAGTGTCTATCCTCGGGACACCCGGGGCCTTTGTCTTGCAGATCAGTTCGAGAGCCTGGTTCGTTGTCGAAGTGTTGGTGTCTGGTATACATCAGTAATGCCTGAAGTAGCAATAGTGGTTGTAATCGTGGTGTTTGCCTGAGTAGTGGTTGATGGAATAGCGGCAGTGGTCGGAGTACCAGCCGGAATAGTTGTTGGCCTGAGTAATGATAGTATTGGGGTGACCAAAATAATGTTGGTAACCAAAGTACTGGTGGTGTCCAGATTAATGTCTGTAGTAAATATGGTAAGAAGAAAAAAGATCCCGTGGGACAGTCTCCAGGGACACAAGCTGATGTTACTTCCCCGTATAATACAATAAATCATAATGTTAACCCCAAGATCCAAACTAATGGTCGTATACGGGAAATAATATTCAAACCAAAAAAATACATACTCGGGTAAAACAAAGGAGGTTAAAGTCAAGAGAGTATGGATGGAGGTGAGATCAAACTCACTACCCCAGCCCATAAAAAAATGTACTTTTACCTCCAACACGTGAGGTCTTCCAAAGATGCTAGCCACAGAGATCTAGCGGCAGTGAGGTGTAAGTTCAAAGTTGGTGGACCTGTATATGAAACCAGTAAAAACTTTCTCATCCGTAAATGCAAACTCAGTCCTAGTATGTCGCCCACCAAGAGTATTTTTTCCCCTTTGATCTAGGATTAAATCTCAAACCAGGATTGGCTGCCTAATTGGTCACGATCATCCCCATATAAAAGCCTTCCTCTTCCCTCTTGGAATGGCTATAAGCAGTCGAGAGTGGTCTTGGTACTTGGGCTGACAGCTGTGAAAGATGATGTGGATGTGTGTGCTGGTACTGGTAGACTAGTCATGATGGTCGCAATGCTCCGGCCTGATGAAGTATCTCGGTGAGCTCCGACGTAGTAGAATCTGTAAGTGGTGGTGATGATGATGATGATGATGATGATGATGCTGGCCACCACAGTCGTGAGTAGAGTGATGTTGCCACCACAGTAGAGTGATGTTGCCATCAATCCGTCAAGGGTGACCCTGAGAATGCGGCTCCTACCATGTGCACCTACAAAAAAGATATATGATGGTGACGTTGGCATGCAAACGATCCTGATAAAGAACCGAGGCTGAGTCTCGTAGTGCTGAGCTGATGTAAAGCGGAGCCTAAGGCTCAATATGGTGTCCAAGAGATGCAACATTCCGAAAGATGAATCAGATCAGGGGCTCTTGTAGCGTGCGTCGGGCGTGGCGGTTCTAAAATCTCCCTCTCCATTACCGGCAAATTGATGCAGGACGGATAGCGCAGGATTTATGTAACGGATCCTAGGGTTCAAACGTGGTGAATAACTGGTTAAATGGTAGTTGATGGATGTAGAAAAAATGTATAATTGACTGGAAACTTATAAAAAGTAACGATATTGTCCTTCCACGTCATGCTTCAGGGTCCGTCAAACGACGCATCTGTCGGGTAAGTTTGAGTCGCTCGCACTTAAAGATTTATGATTTTTGTCGCAAATAATTTTATATATCAATTGTCTGCATAATTCTCCATAGGAGATTACAATATATTACCTAAGAAAAGTAAATCTAAAGAGGACTAAGATTTCCTCTATTTTCCTATAATAATAATGTCCTAAATCTAAAAGGAAATAAATAGAACATACTTAAAATGAACCTTCTACAACTATGGTTAACATTTTTAGATTATATGAATAATCTAAAATAGTCACTTCTCATTCCTCATCACAAATGTACAACATTCTCCACTTTAGCACCATAGTCTGAACACTAATGTGCAGAGCGGGAAAAGACGCAAGTAGTAATTTGCATCGTCTACAAGTCAGAGATGGAAACAGCACGTTAATCCCTTAATCATACAAATGGCTAGCGAGCTAGTCGAATTACAGACATCATCATGCACTAGGTAGTCACTGATTAAGTAATAACCTTTATTGCTCGGCTAAGAGATAAATCATAAATCCGGAACTTATCCGTCAAGTCCTTGGTCACATTAGCTTGCAACCCGCCCAACGAGTCAGGCAAGTTACAAAATACATCATGTACCAACAGTGCTGGCCTTGATGGTAAGCAAGTTACTATCTTGCTTGAAGCCTCATTTTTTAATGGAAAAAGGGGCCTTATTTTTAGAAATAATGTAGAATATATATATATATATATATATGTGTGTGTGTGTGTGTGTGTGTGTGTGTGTGTGTATGTGTGTGTGTGTATGTGTGTGGATAATTTCTAACCACAAAGTCTCTTGAAAGTCCAAAATTCCTAATTGTATGGAACTATCAATATATACTTAAACTCAAGTGATATAATTTTGGAGTTTTTTGTCTAAATAATACTCTTTCTCAAACTATTTCCCAAACTAACACACTTTTGATATTAATTCCCTAAACAATACTTTTTTTGCCATGTAATAAGCCACATAATGTCTTATTTCCACTGTACAATTTTTGTTTTTTTTCTTCAAAATACAGCCTTCTAAAACAGTTTTATAGCTTCTAATTTGTGTCTTTGTATTTTTCTGATTTTTTGCTAGATCAAATTAATTGTCCGATCAAGTCGAATTAGTGGCTACAGCAGTTAAGGCATCGAGAGCATTCTCAGGGCATCCTCGGAAGCAGGGGTGAAGCGCCTGGTGATGGTCTCCTCCACCGCCACCGTGATGTTGAACCCTAGCTGACCTAAAAATAATGTTCCCCTGGATGAGACGTTCTGGTCTGATCCCGAGTCCCGACTACTGTAAGGCCACCAACTTAAGTTACTTCCTAATGTTTGGTTATCATCAATTCATCTGCAGGTTTCTTGATTTATATACTATGTTTTGCGTAATTATTATTGCATTCAGAACTGATATTGTTACTCCAAGATCGTAGCAGAAACTGAGGGCGAAACGCACCGGTCGAAACCTCGTCCTTCTTAAGCTTATCAAAGGTACACTACGCTCTTTTCATCTAAACTTCAGCATTTACATTCATTTAAGTTCAAATCAGGTGAAAAGAACTGAGTGATGCAATCTGCTGATTGTGTATCTTGGTCCATCATGACATGTACGTAATGTTTAGAAGAATATGAGGAAATCGAGAAAAGGTCGCGGAATATTGTTGATGTGCGCAATGTGGAGGAAGGGCTGTTTATGGTTTATGAGAAAGCAGAAGCTGAAGGGATGAGGAATGATGGGAACATTAACCTGATCCCAATCTTCCTAAGAGATGACATATCTAACATTCATGATTCTTGTTGGTTTTTATGTGTGTTTCAAAAGATGACCAATTTTATTGATCTGCAAAATACGTACTTTATGCTTATTGAATGTGTATATTGTGGACCAAGAGAGAAGAAGCTGGGATGGAGATTCAGATCACTAGAAGATACATGCAATGGTTGACTTTGTTGAAAGCTACAAACATCTGGGATTGTTATCTGCATATTGATACAAGATTCCACTCAGAGAGGGTTTAGCGAAACAAAGAGAGGATTATGTTGTTTTAACCTTTTGCAACGGTCCACCTACATAAATATTTTATACACCATTTTTATAACGGTCCAGTGTATATTTTTTTTCAGAATGCTGTATTTTTAAGGAAAAAAACTTGATATATATGTACAGGTATAAAAAATCTATGTGGCTTATTACATGGCAAGAAGAGTATTGTCCTAAAGGGAACTAGAAGAGTTATTGCTTCAGTCAATATATAAATTAATAAAAAAATTAAAAAGGATGAAACTACGTAGTTTTGACTGAAACCGCCACGCAACCACTGCAAGTTTACCATATTCCGGCGCCTACAACTTTCATATATTCTTTATTTATTTCTTTATTAAAATTTCTTTCTTTAATTCTTTTTCCGCCGTAATATTCCTTTTTAACCTATTATGATATTATTAATTGGTTCTTTTTTCCTTTCAGCTTCATGGACGCAAAAACAAAAATTTCCCATTTCTTTCATGTGCGCTTTTTGCTTTTTTCTTTTCTTCGACGGAACACGTTTTCTTATTTTGGGATTAAGAAAATATTTGGATCTGAATATTTTCTTATATGAGTTGTATTATATTTATGGTAGCAGGATATTCTACGTGATTTGGACATGTTGGATGTAATATAGTACTAAGGCAAGATTTTACATACGGTATATTTTTCACAAAATATACCCCTCTTCATTTGATTACTATAATATATTATTTTTCCTTTTATTGTGCACATATCTCACGAGAAAATATACTGTCTGTTTTAATATATTATAATTATGGTATGCATAGATTGCACTTTAATGCGAAAAGGACATCGTTTATATATATTGTTATATTGCTTATGATGATTATATAACCTGTAAGGCTCTCATACTCTTTCTACATATCTATCAAACTGCTTGAGGCATTCGATCGATCATTCAACGTATAGGCCAATCGCTAGGTTAGTTGATTTGGGGAACGTTTATTTTTTTATTGTTACGATAATAATGAGTTCTTGAAGTTAATTTTACTAATTTAGGATGTTTTTGCTTGCTTTTTGTGTACAATTATTTGATTAATTGAACTGGAAGGTAAGAAACTGAAATTATGTATAAACCCGATCCAGTTGTACACACTTGTTCCTGGGGCTTTCTCCGTTTATTTTGATTGTTCGGATTTGCTTAATTAATCTCTTTTGTTTTGATGTTTTCAGGTCAAATTTTTGAAAATATAAACAACTATGATTTAAAGTTATGTTGTTTTGCTCTGCGAATTGAGTCGCCTGGCCTATGTATCTGTGTGTTCATGCTATGTTGACAGGCAAGGAAGGTAAGTGGTGTACATAGCCGCAACGAGCTCACAGATAAGCTCGCCCGATCCAGATATCACATTATTTTAACTAGAGGTATACCGTATACGGAGTGTGGTAATATGGTCATGGCATTTGAATGTTACTCATATTAAGTTATTATTATTAGTGCCGTTGTTTTAGTCTGCATGAGCAGGAGTGGAGGCGCTGTTAGGCATGTGGAAGCTGTTTGAACAATTTTGATTATGAAGAGACTTTCTTTCTTCTCTGTCTCTGTATGAACTGTTTCAAACTTGCTATAAACTGTCCAAACCAGCAAAAGAAATTACCTTTCTTTAACTTTTAAGCTTTGTAACTAATTTCAAAAAATTATTCCGATACAGCACAAATAATACCATACACATGAGATATGTATCCCATGTGTATTATACAATTTATACATGTGCATTTTTATTTATATAATTGTGCATTTTAAATATTTTTACTTATAATTTCTCTAAATAGTATACATAAATTGTTATCAATGGAATGCACAATTATTAAGTTAAAACACACATTAAAGGTGAGTGTACATACACCCCTAATATGGTATAGGAATTGCCGATATAATACACTTTGGGTATTTAGATAGCATACTAATACTTTTGATTATTATATCAATAATTATAGAGATTGATAGATTTAGGGGCATGTTAGATGCAGTCCGTATTTTGCTTATTTTGCAGTCCAAAATAAAAATACGCATTCGATATATATGATATGGTCAATAATTAGGTATATCGGATATATGCATCATATATACTACTTTTATTGCATACACTTGCAATTCAGTTATATATTAGAATCATTGTATATATGATTATTTTAAAAAAATACGGACTGCAAGTAAGTAAAATACGGACTGCGTATAGAAGGCTTATAGATTTATTATACAAGAAATCTAATTGATTTGGAGTTAAATGTATATAGGCTACTATATAACACAGTAATACTGTAAAATGTTGCCTTGGAAAAATGTTTATATTTGTCATTATTATTCGTAGACATATTAATTATTTTATTATTTTAGAGACAGAATTAATACTTTAGATTAGTAATTCTATTGAATGAAAATCATTTTTTATGAAACCTTTCAATTAATGTATTCTATAATTTTTATAACTTCATTACTTTCAAGTACTCTATTCACTCATTTGTCATTGCTACTCTTATATACTATTATTATATATTAAGTACGGTTTTTTTAATTTTATTCTAACTGAAATTCAAAAGAACTTTAACATACCGCGCAACGCACGGTGAAGAACAAGCTAGTTTTGGGAATTAGTATTGAAAGTATGTTAGTTTGGGAAATAGTTTGAGAAAGTGTATTATTTAGGCAAAAAACACATAATCTTGTGTTAAAACATTGATCATTTTAAAGTAAATATAGAGTAAAATATGTTTTAATACAAAAAATCAAGATATTTATGTAAAAATTAAATAATTTTTTTTAAAATATATATATATATATATATATATATATATATAGCTCAAATTAAAAGGTACATTGTATAAGGTGAAACGTATAAAGACTTTTATGGAAATTTAGGAAATTTGGGAGTTCAGCAGATCTTCTTATTTCTTATTTATGTTATTTTTATCTGTATTATTTTTAGAAAGTGAAGATTTTAAATAGTAAAATATACATTACAAATACATTTCAGTCTAAAATATATAATTTACATAAAATAAATGTATTGTTATTTAGAAAATTACAATTACATTTATAATTCTCTATTTTGGGGCCCCAATTTTTATATTTTGCATAAGGCCTCTATATTTCTAGGACCGGCACTGTGTACCAAAATGTAGTGTTTGGTTAAGAGACGAGTCTCAAGTCTCAAGCATGTCGCGAGACCAATATGTGTTGCCTGGTAAGAGGTAAATCACTAGTCCAGAGCATAACCATCAATTCCTTGGTCAAATTAGTTTGCAACCACCCGGCAAGCCAGGAAGCTACATAAGACATCATGTACCAAAACAAATACTCCTCTACTAAGAGAAAGCACTAAGTCGAGGAGCTGATCTGCCGTCAAAATTAAGTAACAACTCAAATGAGACAGTCACTAGGGTGTTGGTCCTAGTTTCCATCTCAGGTTGTTGTAAAGCAAATAAGAGAATAACCTCCCAAACACCATGGTATAGTATTTCCTAAGGCCCCATGGATGTCTTTGGCCAGTAGAACTCAGTAGAGTTTCTCCTCCTTGAATAAGCAATTGAGCACCATGTAGAAATCCTAGATGATTAGCATGTGAATCCCAAGCCGAATTAGGAGAAGAATCACCATGCCGCACCTTGGAACCAGTAACCTGCTTTCTGATTAATAAGTCTGTAGGTCAATGGACAGTACATAGGCGTGAATAGAGCTAGAGGACACTACTTCTTCCTCAGCTTGGAACCAGTAACCTGCTCCCTGATTGATAAGTCCATAGTTCGCAGTCTTAGGCTTTCTTCGGACTCGGACCGAGGTCCAAGAGAATCCAAGCTCGAACTACGCGAGAGATGGGCTTACAGGTCTATCGACCAAAACAGTTTGTACAGCTTCTAGATTTGGTTTAGTAGGGTTCTTGGAGACTAAGGTGAAGCAAGCTAGGGAACAACTAGTTTGGGAAACTTACATCAACATGGGATGAAAATGGCTCACTAACAATGATGTGATATATCAAGGAAGGCACTGTGTAGACCAGAGGCTTATGATATCATTGCAGTTCAGAAGAATGAACAGTGGCTAAATGTGCACTGTTTCATAAAAGCATTGAAACAAGAGTGCTTTATCACTTTTGTTTATGGTTATCATACTATTGTAGATAGGGTGCCACTGTGGAATCAACTCATATTGTTAGACCACAACTCTCATCCATGGCTCATTCTGGGAGATTTCAATGCTCCTCTACACTTGGAAGACAGACAAGGAGGGATCACAGTCCAAACAAATGAGGTTACATATTTCCAGGAATGTGTGCAGGATATGCGATTGCTAGAATTGAAAAATATTGGCCCTACTTATACATGAAAGAACAGGAGGGCAACAGGAGAGAGGATTTTCAGTAGGATTGACAGATCCATTGTCAATCACGCTTGGATTTCCACTTTCCTTGAAGCTTTATGTTTTGTTAATCCTCTTGAAATTTCTAACCATGTCCCACAAATGGTTCATTTCAGGAAAAAGGAGAGACAGGCCCCTAACCCTTTAAATTCTTTAACATGTGGAGCTCCTCACCACTATTTAAAGATATTGTTAAGGTTGTTTAGGAGGACACATCAGTACAGACAATGAGAGACCTTTTCAAGAAGCTAAGGGAGATTTAGGCCCCTCTTCTTTGCTTGAATAGAAGACAGTTCTCAGAAATTGAAAAAAGAACAGCTTTGGCAAAGGAAGACTGGGAGCAAGCTGTCACCAAGCTTAGTGAGGATGTCAGCTCTCAACGGTACCAGACATTGGAAAAAGATAAGAGGGGGCTACTGGAGTCTTATGCTGAAGCAGAATTCAAGTTCTTACAGCAAAGGGCAAAAGTACATTGGATCAAGGAGGATGACAGGCCTAAAAAAATGTTCTACTCACTGTTGAAGGCTAGACAATACCATAATCAACTTTTAGGTCTCTCAGATGGTGCCAAATTGATTGAAGGAAGGGATGCCATTGATAAGCATTTGTTGGAGTTCTTTAAAAACCAGCACTGCAACTTTGAAACTGAATCAGGAGTATGTTCAGATGGGAGGTACACTTTCAGTCAGTCAGCAACATCTTTAATTCAGGGGGTTACTAATGAGGAGATTTATGATGCACTATAAATTATTGGTTCTTCAAAAAGCCCAGGTCAGGATGGCTTCACAAGTCAATTTTTCAAGAGGACATGGGATATTACTGGCCCTGGAATCATTAGGGCAGTAAAAGGTTTCTTTGCTAGAGATAGTATGCCTGCTGACTTCAGCCAAGCAGTTTTTGCTTTAATCCCTAAATGCCCTTTACCACAAACATCAGGTGATCTTAGACCTATTGCATGCTGCTCAGTATTATACATGTTGGTTGCTATGATCCTTTGTACAAGACTTGGAGTGGTTCTTCCATCAGTGGTCAGCAAGAATCAAGGAGCTTTTGTAAAAGGGAGGCAAATTGCACATAATGTGCTTCTAACACAGGAGCTCATTCAAAAATGTAACGGCGGTATAATGAGACCTAGTTGTTTGCTGCAAATAGACATCAAGAAAGCCTTTTATAATCTTAGCTGGGATTTTTTATTTGCTTGGCTTACTGCTTTGAAGTTCCCTGGTCTGTTCCTGAAATGGCTCCAGAAGTGTGTCCTCACATCCTCCTTCCGCATTTCTATAAATGGAGGTCACACTACTTCTTTCAAGGGAAAGAAAGGAGTTAAGCAAGGTTATCATCTCTCACCCCTCCTTTTTGTCATTGGAATGGAATATTTGACATAAATGCTTGAGTTCAACTACTCATCCAAGCAAATTCAGTATCACCAGAGATGTGAGAAGGTTGGCATTCACAATCTTATCTTTGCTGATGATTTGCTAATTTTTTGTGGTGCAACTGCTCAATCTATGAGGGGCATTAAACACTGTTTGGAGGAGTTCAGACACACATCTGGACTAGGCATAAATGAGAAGAAGTCAGTGTCATTCTTTTCAGTGATGGATGAAGGTGAGAAAGACTTATTAGCTTCAATCCTAAATGTTTCAAGGGGGAACTCCCTCTGAAATACGTAGGATTGCCCCTCAACACATGCAAATGGGATAGGGTGACTTGTGCTACTTTGCTAGACAAGATTAGAGTCAAAATTGCTGGTTAGAGGAGCAGATACTTGTCTCATGCTGGGAATGTGCATGTGATCAACACTTTACTTCTTAGCTTAACTAGCTACTGGTCTAGTGTTCTCAAGATCCCAGAGGAGATTCATGATGAAGTTGAAAAGCTGTGCAGGGCTTTCTTATGGGGAAAAGATCCAAACAGCAGATACTTCACACCAACAGCATAGAGTACTTTGTGTATTGGCAAGAATTTTGGTGGCATGGGAATCAAGGATCTCTCACTGTGGAATTTTGCATCTCTATGCAAGCATGTTTGGGAAATTCAAAAGAAAAAGGACATCGTTTGGATAAGATGGCTTCAAGCATTTTATCTGAAAGGCAAACCTTTTGGCACTTATAGATCTTCACCTGGACAGAGCTGGATCTGGCAGTTGCTTGTAAGACTCAAGAATACTATGTTTGAAAAACTGCAGCATTGTACAAGGAGAGGGGGAGGCTTCTCTATTACTGCTGCATATAACATTTTGAAGGGGGCAAGAAAGAAGGATAATTGGGCTAAGCTGGTGTGGCATACCAACCACCTTCTCCCAAAGCACAAGTTCTTCTTATGGTTATCGTTGAGAAGGAGACTAGCCACAGTGGAAAGGTTTCAAAATTCAGAATTCAGCAGAGATATTCTCTTATCACTGGGATTGCAGGTAGTTTAGTTCACTGAGGGCCCTGGGGAGGAGGTTATTGATGTGGTGCAGAACAGGTCAAGTGTACAAGATTTTCTGTCAAGTTGCTACACTTTATAGCAGGATCTTTTAGCATAGAAGACTGTTGGCTGCAGAATTGGGGAAGAAAGTGGAAGCTGAATTCCACTGGTCCAAAGGTGAATTTTCATGTGATTAACATTTGTCTTTGAACCTAGAAATGGTTAGAAGTTTTTGTAATAGACTTGGAGTGAAGGTCTAAATTTTGTTTTAGTTTTGGTGATATTTAATGAAAAATTGGGATCATAAAAAAAAGAGTTGTATTCTTATTTGAATTACAAATGCTTGACGGGATATAAATACAAAGGCTTGATACACCTCTCTATCTATCTAATACACACTACACTTTTATGCTAATAACATGTCAAGGCTATCTACTGACTTAAACATCGGAGTGTCTAACCCCGACCATCTCGGAGTCTGTTTTGCAGATCAGTTCGTGAGTTCGGTTCGAGATCATTTGCGGGGTCCAGACATCCATCAATTTGGAATTCCCAGTGGGACTCGTGTGCTTATTTTGATCAAATCGATCTCGAACTCATGACTGATCCGGCTAAGGACCTTCGCTGGAGTCAGCGAGTCCGTTCGATAGCCCCGACAGGAACTTGAAGCATCGCCATCGGATCTCTCGCAAGAAATCAAGAAACGATGTATGCTATGACCAATCTCCGCTGGACTACAAGGAAGGATACCTTAAAGACAGATCCCCCGAGGGACAGCCTCTCTCGAGCTTTAAAAACCATCTCAGGAGCAAACAGGAGTATAAATGGTGTACATATGGCACCCGAGAAAGCCTCTCCTCGAGAATCGCAAAACAAACGACCTCGCCCTGACGAAATCATTGTCTTCTCAAAAGAGGATGCGCTTCCTGACCGAATCCCTCATTCTAACCCCTTGATTATATCAGTTATTATTATGACAATCAAAAACGGGTCCTCATAGATGGGGAAGCAAAGCTGAATCATGTTTCTCAGTTGTTATGAGAAATTAGGCTTGAGTAAAAGCGATCTTTGTTCATACAAATCCACTATCGGGATTCGTTAGGAAACACCATAACACCTCTGGGAGAGATCACATTGCTCGTTCAAGTGGCAGATGGCCCTCATAGCTTAATACTTAGTTGTACCTTTGACAAGTGATTTCCCTCGTCCTTACATGGGACTCCGCGAGATCAAAATACTATTTATATATCACCTACAACTTATAACTACTAGAGAGTATATAGTGGGAAGTACGGGTCGAACCACAAGGAGAAGTGACTTGTAAGAGTGTTTTAAAGTAGATATAAGCATACTTATATTATATTGAAAGCAATTTAAATATGGGGGAATTTGAGATTGGTTTTGATTACACTACGGAATTAAACTAAAGTATCATTAGCTAAGCTAAGGTAATGATATTAGTTTATGAGACCTTGGAAGGCAAATGACTTCAATTTCCAACTATCGATTTATCACCGAGCAAATGCAATTACAATGGACTTTAGACCATATGTCAAGGATGAAAGCATCATATTCTCTCGTTTGTAGCTAGAGATGATGATAACATCATTCACAAGCTCTCATCATTGATTCACCTAGACGAGAGCATCATTAGATAACTTAACAATGGTGTTAAGATCGTAGAGACGACAAACTTACTCATACTCAACGAAAGCGCGAGATATGAACAAGACATTTGAAAAATAGCAAGAACCAAGACGATGATAGCATATATGTCTCAGCTCCTACTTTTCTACTTTGATATAGGAGTGAACGATCGCGTTCCACCCATAAATCTAGGTAGTTGTTATAAAAATCATACGCTAGAGAGAACTCTTGATCCTATTGCACAATCACACATAAGGTAAATCACGAAAGCGTTGAATCACAACTTACACACATGATTGGTTCATCATTCATATTCATAAGAGTCTCAACTCTAGCAACCTATATTCACCATGGCATTCCTAAACTTTACTCACACATCCAAGGGGAAGAGTTAATTTTTCACTGCTCAACCCCTTTCCATAGTCACTAATCTACAAACTAGAGATTACATTACACCACAATCCATCACCATTCCAATTACACTAGAATTACTCTAAGACTAGATTACCTTGACCATAAGACCTAATCTACTCTAATTAGTGACTATGAGGCATGCAGCTGATATAAAATACAAAGCCCATAACAAATTAAGCAAGATTGAACTACATTCAAGCATAAGAATTAAAGTTAATCAAATGATAATCCAAATCCGATGTTTAAGCATACAAGTCCCTTAAAGCTTCAAGGGAAGTGAATTCAAATGCTCTCAAGAATCAAACTAAGCTATATTACAATACATGAAATCAAACTACTAATCTAATGGAAAGAAATGGAAGAAAAGGGAAAGAAAGATGAAGAAATTGGGGATCTACATAGTTTTGGCGTCCTTTAAATGGGAGGATATAAGGGGGTATTTATAGAATGAAGTGCACGGGCCGCGCAGCACTAGGCGCACTTTGTGAAGGGCCGCGCACTTTAACCGTTGATCCGATTTGCATCTTCTAGTAGTCCATTTCGAAACTCTTGATAAGAGGAATCCAATGGTATGACCTTTTTGCTCTAATTCCTTCGCAAAAATTTCCAAAATTGAGCTTCAAAATATTAATGCATCATTTGTTCTTGAAAATGTAACTTTCACAAGTTTAGCTTTAAAACTCCTTACTATGCACCAAATACTATCCAAATTAGATCTCAACTGTCATAAAACAAGAGTATATTTAGGGCTCATCAACCTTCATAGTTATTGACTCCATAACGCCATACAACATTATACTTGGCCAACCATGAATGTGTCAAGCTAAGTCATCTAGTCTCCATACCACCTCCCATGAAATTCCCTACGAGTCAAGGAATCTACGATATGAGGAAACCAAGAAGTGGCACGAATATGCACCATCATAGCCATCAAGGAGGCAATACGAGGGAACACCGAAAATTCGACACCCGAGCATGTCAAATATTTCGAGTCCGAGCCCATGCAGCTTGGAGAATCTGAAACCGTAGAGGTGGGTACGTTCCTACCCCCGAGATAAAGACGCGACTTCGAGATCTTCTCAACCAATACATAGACGTCTTTTCGTGGGACACCAATGATCAGGTGGGAGCCCGTCCAGCTCGCATAGCATTACTTAAACATCAACTCCGCACAAAATCCAGTAAAGCAGAAACGCCGCATCTTTGCCCATGATCGAGTTCAAGCCATTAGAGAAGAAATACAAAAGCTACTTGAAGCCGACGCAATTGAAAAGGTGCAGTATCCTGAATGGATAGCCCTTCTAGTGGCGAATGTGCATCGATTTCATCAACCTAAATTATTGATGTCCCAAACACATATACCCCTTGCCATCTATAGACCGACTGGTCGAAGCAATCACCGGGTATCAGTGTTAGCCTTCTTCGATGCCCATAGAGGATATCATCAAATTCCAATGGTGGAGAACAACAAGGAGAAAACCTCTTTTATCACAAACAAGGGAACTTTCTGTTACGAGAAGATGCCCTTCGAATTAAAGAATGCTTGAGCTACCTACCAGCGATTGGCTGACAAGCTATTCAAGTCTCAAATCAGACGAAATATGGAAATATATGTTGACGATATGGTGGTGAAGAGCCACAGTTATGACATATTCCTCGAAGACTTGAAAGAAACCTTTGATACACTTCGAACAGCCAATCTGAAATTAAATCCGGCTAAGTGTACCATTGCGTCGGGGCTGGAAAATTCTTAAGATACATGGTATCCAATCAAGGGATCGAAGTTAACCCCGAGAAGATAGAAGCCTTGCTAAATATGCATCCACTGAGAACAGTGAAGAATGTGTTGAAGTTAACGGGATCCCTCGCGGCCCTAAGTCATTTCCTTTCAAAGGGAGCTGAAATCATTTGCCTTTCTTCAATATATTGAAAAATACCAAGTGCCAACAAGTTCAAATGGTCCCAAGAATGTGAAGGAGCTTTCCAGGACCTAAAAGATCATCCCAAACAATTACATGCACTATTGAAGCCCAACAAGGGGGACATTCTCTACTTATACATATGTTCCTCACAACTAGCCATTAGTGTAGTGTTGGTAAGAGAAAATGAGGGTTCTCAACACTCCATATACTATGTGAGTAGGGCCCTATAAGGGCCCGAGACAGGATATACCCCCTGAAAGGTTAATCTTAGCCTTAGTGCATGCCTGGAGACGGTCAAGTCCCTACTTTCAGGCACACACTATAATACTTTTAACCAACTAACTGATCAGATAAATCCTGCAAAAACCCGATGCCTTGGGGCGAATGATGAAGTGGGCCATCAAGTTGGGAGAACATGACATACAATACAAGCCTCGGAACCGCCATCAAGAGCCAAGCCATTGCAGATTTTATAATGGAGTCAGTAGAGCCAGTGAAAGTCAACCAACAAGAACAACATGTAACCACGAGAAAATAGCGCCTATGTGTTGATGGATCCTCCAACTCGGGGGGTAGTTGCGCTGGTGTTCTATCAACTACCCCGAGGGAAAGGACCATCCATACGTCCTCCACTTCAACTTCCGAACCATAAACAATGAGCTGAGTATGAAGCCCTAGTCACGGGGTTAAAGTTGGTGAAGGACCTTGAAGTTAAAAATTTAGAGATCATTAGTGATTCACAAATCGTGGTACAACAAGTCAAAGGTGAATACGAAATTCGAGAGTATAGTATGTAAAGGTACCTCGAGATAGTTCAAATTCTTTTAAAGCCTATTCCAACACTACGAGGTGAATCACATCCCCCGAGAAGGCAACCATAAATCGGATGCGTTGAGCAGACTCGCTTCCTCGGACCTCAACATTCGCTTCTCTCTGAAATTACTGATTCAGATGTTGGAAAAAAGAAACTATGAAGAAAACAGCATAATGGTTGTAAGCATCTCGGACACTTGGATGAACCCTTTTATAAAATATTTACAAAATGGAATCCTCCTAGAGGAAAAATCTTTGGCTCACAAAATCTTAGTGAAGGCCCCGAGATATGTCATACATGAAGGTAGCTTATATAAAAAGGGATATTTGCAACCACTTCTCAAATGCGTTGGACCATCCAACGCAGAATACCTCATTCGAGAAGCACATGAAGCCGTTTGCGGAAGTCACCAAGGCCCGCGAACAGTTTCTCAAAGGCTCCGACAAATGGGATACTATTGGCCTACTATGCTGGAAGACTCTCTGAAGTACACCCGAGCTTGCCATCAATGCCAAAGATATGCCAAGATGATCCATGTGCCATAAGACAACATGATTACGATTCAAGAATCTTTGCCTTTCTTCAGATGGGGAATGGATCTTGTAGGTCATTTCACCACAGCCCCAGGAAATTTTGAATACATCACAGTTTGCCATTGACTATTTCTCAAGGTGGGTGGAAGCTGAAGCTCTGACGAACATAACTGGTCAATCATCAATTTTTGCTGAAGGAACATTGTATGCCGCTATGGAATACCTAATTACATAGTCACAGACAACAGATTTCAGTTCGCCAACAACCCCATCAATAAGTGGTGCGCGGACTATGGGATTCAGCAAAACTTAACATCGGTGTATCACCCTCAAGCTAATGACCAAGTGGAGGTCACCAATCGCACAATTGTAAATTGCATGAAAGGACGACTACAAGATGTAAAAGGAAACTGGATATATGAACTCCCGAGTGTCATATGGGCCCATAGAACCACGCCAAGTACCGCCATTGGGGAAACCCCTTACCGCTTGGTATGTGGGTTGAGGCGGTAATCCCAATTGAAATTGGGATCCCCTCAGCTAGAACTTCTCAATAAGAGGATCAGGATGGCAACGCCAACAAAGAAAACCTTCTTATCGACCTTGACCTCCTCAAGGAAAAGAGAGCCAATGCTATAATCCATGAGGCCAAGGTCAAAGAAAGAGTCAAACGCTACCACAACGAAAGGGTTCGATTGCCAACATTCGCTAAATGAGACCAAGTAATGAGGTTGAATGAAAAGATCAAGAAAGAAGTGGAAGGGAAGCTAGCCCCGAACTGGGAAGGTCCTTATCGGGTCTTAGAATCCCATCCAGGGAAAGTTACCTCAAGGTAAAAAAGGTGGAACATCTGACCTGTGTTTATCCTTGGTATGCAGTCTACCAAGTGCAGCTAGTCATGATATGAAAGAGCATCAGTGATATATCCATGGTTCGTATTCGGGCCTCATTCATACTCGGACCAGGGCCCAAGAAGGGTCGTGGGCTCGAGATACGCGGAGGGTGGATCCACAGGTCCATCAATCCTAATCCTTATAAGGAATGCGTATATTATGAATGTTCTACAAGGAATATACATCTTCTCAAAGATGGTAATAGAGTTATCCTAGACATGGTAATACAACCATGTCCGAAATATACTTCTATTATACATGGTAATACAACCTCTATTCCCATTAGAGTTGTATTCATACCATAAATACATATCTTGGTGATCTACGGATTGTAGCCATATAAATACCCTAAAGGTTTGGTAGACCTCTCCATCTATCTCATACTTTATACTTTACGTCTTAAGCAAATATACTGACTTGAGCGTCGGAGTGTCTATCCCCGGGACACCCGGGGCCTTTGTCTTGCAGATCAGTTCGAGAGCCTGGTTCGTCGTCGAAGTGTTGGTGTCCGACATACATCAATTTGGCACGCCCGGTGGGACCTCTCACACTCATTGACGACGTTGCCGAACCTTGTTTCCGATCTTGTCTAGCGCACTTGAAGAAGTAACTTCCCCGACAACATGTCTAACGCTGAGCAACCCAGACGAAGCGCCCGTGTGCTAGGGAAAAATCCAGAAGACAGTCCAGAAGCGGAGCAGCCCCCTCAAGGACAGGGACGCGGTTGAGGGCGCGGACCATCCAAAAGATCCCGGGCACACGTTGCCTCAGAGCCATCATCAAACTCAACCATGGGTACCGAAAACTCCAACGTTCCGATAACCATCAACCCAAAGCCTGTTGGGATAACACCACCAATCTCTGGTCCAAATCCTGGTATATTCAGAGCACCTCCTGGATCAAATCCCATCGTATCCAGGATACCAGCATCCGGCTCCAATCCTGCTACATCCAGAACCCCACCTCCTGAAACAAACCCTGTTGGATCTGAAGTACCAAACTCAGGTCAAAGGGTTTTCACCTAAGACGACGTGAATTACAGCGCAAACGTTAACAATTCAGATGGCCTGTATCAGGAAAATAGGTTGGGGTATAGTGCTCCCGATTTGATCTTCTCTCCAGAAGAACGAACACAAAGGGATCGCCAAATCTTTGCAGAAAGACAGCATGAGGACGTTAGACAGAGACGTCTCAGGGAAACTCTGAACCAAACCATACAACACAACCCGCGGGACTCTGATCCACTCCAAATCAACCTTTTCTCGGATACTCCCCCGAGGGAAAATAGGTTGGGGTATACTAGAACCAACTCGATCTTTTCTTCAGAAGGAAGAGCGCAAAGAGATAGACAAATTCTTGAAGATAGACAACAAGAAGGAGAATCTGTGAACATTATCATAGATACATGAATCTCGCCACGAGACATTATGATCAAGATGAAATCCTCTTAGTAAACCTGTACCGGATGATGGTAGGTAATAACACTCCGAAGAAGAAGAAGAAGAAGAAGAACGATGGCTCCCACAACAATAACAACCAGGGCGGCGGAAACAACAATCCTCAAGATCCTCCCCCACCACCATCAAATGGAGCCAACCGAGTCATCAACAACATCAATGGCAATACCGGAGAAGCAATTCCCCTAACTAAGCTGAAGGATAGTGTGCGGGCCATACCACATACCGAGCCAGTTAACAAGAGGTTTCGCCCCGAGGAAATCATTACTTTCTCGGATGCGGATGTCGTACTAAATCAGGTGCCTCACACTGATCCTCTCATCATCTCAGCAACCATAAAAGATTCATTGGTAAAAAGAGTCTTCATAGACAACGGGAGTGGGGTAGAAGTAATGTTCCAAGGTTGCTTCCAGAAGTTAGGATTTACCAAGGAAGACCACAAACCTACGGGTCCGATCTCGGGGTTCACCGGAAATCTCATAACACCTCTTGGAAAAATCACACTCCCATTCACAGTAGCAGATGGGATGAAGAGCCTAACCCTCTACTGCACATTTGTGGTAGTTAACACCGTCACACCTTTCAACATTGTCCTTGGCAGACCTTGCATGTACCAAGCTAAAGCCGTATGGTCTCTCTTTCATCTGATGGTAAAATTTCCGACACCGCAAGGAGTAGTTTCGATCAAAGGAGATCAAGAAGTGGCGCGTTCCTGTATGATCACGGCTATACATGACGCCAGAAAAGTGAGTAACATCTCGGCCAACAACACTATCTTAGGAGATTTGGTTCCCAACCCTGATCTCAAACAATCTATGGTGTTTTACTCCGAGAAGGATGACAGTTATATGTCAAGAGATCCTCCAACTCAGGGGGGAAGTAGTGCTAAAACTTTTACTAACCAGCCCTGAGGAAAAGAACCATCCTTACGTTTCTCATGTTGATTTCCAAGCCACCAACAATGAAGCAGAATGTGAAGCCATCATCACCGGATTAAATTTGGCTAAAGACCTGGAAGTCAAAAACCTCAAGATCTTCAATGACTCACAGATTGCAATTCAGCAGGTCAAAGGCGAATTCAAAAATCGGGAGTACAATCTCCAGAAATACCTCGAGATAGTTAAACCTCTCATAAATCAACTCCGATACTATGAGCTAAATCATATCCCTTGAGAAGAATTGCTAATGGAAACCCTAGCAAAGAGAAGTTGCAAAGAGGATAGCATCATGGCTAATGGCATCTCAGACACATAGATGAACTCCTACATTGAGTACCTCCAAACGAGTACCCTTCCCGAGGACAAGCACCTGGCACGGAAGGTTCGAGTTAAAACTCCGAAATATGTCACCCATGACAACATCTTATACAAGAAAGGATACCTCCAGCCTTTGCTCAAGTGTGTTGGGCCTTCCGATGCTAAAACTTAGTACAAGAAACACATGAAGGAGTCTACGGTGGTTATCAAGGTCCAGGTACCGTTGCCCGACATCTCCTACAGATGGGTTAATTTTGGCCTACGATGCTACAAGGCGCCAAAAGATATATCGATTCTTGTCATCAGTGTCAAAGATTTGCTAATATGGTCCACGTGCCACAGGAGAATATGATACAAGGATCCTGGCCATTCATACGATGGGGCATTAACCTCGTCGGACCTTTACGTACGGTCCCTTGTAACTTCAAGTACCTCACTGCGACCATAGATTATTTCTCAAGATGGGTGGAAGCTGAAGCATTGACCAACGTAACTGGCAAGACAGTTATTAGTTTTTATGGGAAAGATATAGTGTGTCGCTATGGCATCCCGAGATACATAGTGACCGATAATGGAGTACAATTTTCTAATGATCCCTTCAAGAAAGGGTATAAGGAGTATAGCATACACCAGAAGCTCACCTCGGTATATCATCCAGAAGCTAGCGGCCAAGTAGAAGTTAAGAACCGAATCTTGGTATGCGGCATCAAAAAGCGCCTCAAAGGAGCTAAAGGAAACTGGATCAAATAATTACCAAGCGTGATATGGACCCATAGAACCACACCAGCTACAACAACAGGAGAGACTCCTTATAACTTAGACTATGGTTCCGAAGCGGTCATCCCCATGGAGATTGGGGTCCCCTCTGCCCGTACTTCTCAGCCAGATGATGAAGATGGCAAGGCCAATGAAGAAACCTTCGTCTCGATCTTGACCTCTTAGAGGAGAAGAGAGCAAATGCTACTATCTACGAGGCCAAGGTGAAGGAAAGAATCAAGCGCTACAATGATAGAAGAGTCCGCTTAGCCACTTTCGTTAAAGGAGACCTTGTCATGAGGTTTAATGAAAAAAGCAAGAAAGAAGTGGAAGGGAAGCTAGCCCCGAACTGAGAAGGTCCATATCGAGTCCTAGAATCTCATCCAGGGGGAAGCTACCTCTTGGAAACCATGAAGGGGGGAAACCTATACCACGAAGATGGAATGTGATTAACTTACGAAAGTATCACGGAAGATAAAAACTCAAAGGAGAGCCTCACAAAGGTTCGAGACTATCAAGAACGTCTGAGAAATCTCATCAAGGTCCGAGACAAGTATGCTCTAACAAAAACGGGTACTCAAACTCAAACCCACTATTTACTTTACTTCTGTTCTTAAAGTTATAAATTTAGATTGAAGTCATGATATTTTTATACCTTCTTTATAACAAGAGATATGTAAATTCCTTTTCTAAAAAGAGGATTGTTGTCTTGAGTATAACATTGATTGTTATTCAAAACTATATACCTTATAAGGTATATGATTGGTCAACTTATAAGTTTTTTGGATCCGATATTCAAATACCAATCGTTTTGAATAAAACAGATGGGTTAGAGATAAAGTACTTCAAAAAAGTGCTTGATTGAGGTTTATAGACCAAAAGAGCAGACGTGCTCGAGAATCAATCATCTCAACATAAAGAGGAGAAACCTCAAAAACAAAAGTTGAAGTTCATATCAAAGGTGTTATTACATCAGAATATGATACTTCTAAAAAAGTCCCTCAAAAGGGCACACATAGAGGAAAAACCTCGAACACAAATAGTTCATATAAAAGGTGTTATTACATCAGAATATGATACTTCTAATAAAGTCCCTCAAAAGGGCACACATAGAGGAAAAACCTCGAACACAAATAGTTCATATCAAAGGTGTTATTACATCAGAATATGATACTTCTAAACAAGACCCTCAAAAGGGCACATACGAGGCTAAACCTTGAACCTAAAAAGGACATGCCAAAGGTGTTATTACATCAGAATATGATACTTTTAAATATACCCAATAAGGTTTCCTAGGACTTCACCAGAAGTGACACTTGAGAGATGGGTTATTGTCAACTTTCCTGCACGCTGTGACATTAAAGGACTTGACAAAATATGCCCGAGGAAGAAACCCAACAACATCAAGTACGCAGAGTGTTCATCATGGACAACTGCGAAAACCTGAGTATCTCAGCTTGGCATGAGCTCCTTTCCAGTAAATCATGAGACCGAGGTTCATGTGCAAAGAATTTCAGGCTTTGAAGCTGACTAGGAGATGCCAAGACTAATCCACCTTATTAATGGAAGAACTAGAAATCACCTCTTCAAGAGAAGGTAATTCAGGATACTTAGCTCTAATAAGCCTTAGTAAATCTCCTGATGTTACTATCTTCTCGGAGGGATCCAATGCATCCAAAAACTCGGCCCCAGGGATCCAGCATTTTACAGTCAGAGCAGAGAGCTTATCAGCAGCATCAGGATGAGAGAATATTTCTTTCATCATCTCCACCTCTTTCTCGGATTGACATAGATGCAGGACGCCACCCAAGATCCCATGCAGTTCAGAGGAATGGAATAAATCCCCATACTCCTCCCTGTGGTTCTGAAACTCGGGGCTACAAGTAATGAAGGCACTCCAAAACTTTAGAAGCCATTTAGGCTCCTCTGGATCCTTCTCCTTGGTTTGGTTTTGCGCCAGCTCCTCAGTAATATCTCGATAAGCCTCCAGCTCTTTCTCTTGAGACTTCTTCGCCAACAGCATGTCCTTATTCTCGACCTCTAGCTGCTTCACCCTGGCTTCTAGTTGAGTCACATCTAATGGAGCCTGAACGGGTGGAGTAGAAGCAACAGACTTAATTGTCATAGTCAAGAGGGAAGCTTCCATCTCCTCCTTCTTTGCCCTGAACGACCGGCATTTACTATGTAATACCATCACAGAATCAGACAAGTGCCGGATCAAGTCATTTGCTCGACACCCCACCGTGGACAGATCTGCCATCAACTGAGAGGTCAGGGATATATCAAAACCTGGCATCTGAAGAATCTATGTAGTATAACATGAAAGACAGTTACCTCAGCGACGAAGGGATACTTCTTAGAAGACCTCCGAGAAGCCTGACCATCCTCTTCCTCTGGATAGCTCAGATAGTACTTCACTTTCTTCAAAGAAGCATCTGTGGAGATCACCAGCTCAAGGTCAGACTCATCATCATCATCTGAGGACCTTCCAACCTCAGTTTCCCTCTCTTCGGACTCCTCCGCTTCCTCATCTATGACGTGGAGAGGGGCCTTCCCCTTCTTGATCTTTTTCTTCGGAGGAGACGTTGTTCATATATAAAGATAAACCTCAGCATATGACACAAGAAAAAAATATTATATGACAACAATATATGAATTGAAGAGCTACCTGAAGAAGATTGACTAGAAGAGGATTCACCATGATTCCGAGGAGACTTTCTCGGACCCCTTTCCTGGCCTTCTTCTTTCTTCCCTGGATTTTATTAGGGAGGGCCCAATTCCGATCAAACTTCAAAAAGCTGGAGTTAGATTTCGACTGAGGAATATCAAACAGGTACGAGTAAGTGATACTGGGCCACTACCATACAGAGCCATGTGCGCCCAGAACAAAATCCTTTCTTTGAAGGGTAATGTCCTCCTTTATGAGCTCCTCGATGATGCCCTTTAAGTGATTAGGAATTATGAAACCCCTGTCACGAGCTATAGCGTCCTTCGGATGGGGATGCAAATCAGGGACCTCGTACTTACTTCGGTCGAAAGTGAAACGGTCTGCCTCCCACACGTACACCACTATTATCAGGAAACGTGATGGGTTTCCTCTTCCTCGGAGTGAGGTAATGTACTCGTAATTCTCAAAAGAGAATAACGTATACAGACTCCTGAATAAATCCAAGCTTGGATCGTAGTTCTTCCGAGCGCACCAGGAACTCACCGCCATGATCAACACTACCACATTGTAATGTATTTGGCTTGGATGCAGTTGATGATGCTGCAGGAATTCATGAAATAAAGGGGGAAAGGGAAAACTTATCACTTGTTGTAAAAACCTCCCATGGAGTACTCCTCGAGTGGGGCTCACCAGATCTTTAATAGGAACTTCTCGATCCTCGAGTTTCAAGCCAGCCTCAAGGGGATATGACAGCCTGCAGGACCGCAGATACCTTAGCGTCCTTTCGTCAACTACCTTGGTGACATCATTCACACCATCATCAGCCGGAACCAGTTTATCAATTTGGGGCTCCGCGTTAGGGTCTGTCTCTGACCCAGAGACACCATCATCTACCACTACAGCTACCGCCTGCAGTGGTGTATCAACGGTAACTTCCATCAGCTTCCCAGACTCGACTTCCAGGAACAAGGTGCTCAAATCACGATTTGCTGGGGCTTTATTTTTAACAACATTCTCCACATTTCAAGTGGGAACGATAGAATTTGTTGAAGACATGGCAATATAGAGAATGGGAGAAGAGAGTATATGAGGAAAAGAAGACAAATTTGAAGAAAAAATTTCTTTGGAAATTTGAAACGCAGAGATGAAGATTGATGATAAACACAAGGAAAAATTTCTTGGTTATTTAGCCAGTAATTAACACGCATTTAAGTGGAGTAATTACCTCGACTCGCGAAACGATGCAGGCAATTGGAAGGTTGGTCCTCCTCACCGTTGGAAGGTACAATGAATCAAAACCACGTGTTAATCCCCTCAGAATTCAAAAAGGTAGATTCAGATCCAACCGACCACTTGTCCTGATGGAATACGAAAGAACTTAAAACTAGATATTCAGAAGGGTAAGCCCGAGAGGAGAGTCCCCGAAGGACACCCCGAGCTTAACATCCCGAGTTATTCTCCCTGGAGTTATTGGTCTTCCCTCGAGAAACAAGCGTCTCCTTCAACCTTCGAGATGGAGTACCCTATATTCTGAAGATCTACCTTTGGGGCTACTGATAAGTCCATGGTTCGTATTCGGGCCTCATTCATACTTGGACCAGGGCCCGAGAAGGGTCATAGGCTCGAGATACGCGGAGAGTGGATCCACAGGTCCATCAATCCTAATCCTTATAAGGAATGCGTATATTATGAATGTTCTACAAGGAATATACATCTTCTCAAAGATGGTAATACAGCTATCCTAAACATGGTAATACAACCATGTCCAAAATATACTTCTATTATACATGGTAATACAACCTCTATACCATAAATACATATCTTGGTGATCTACGGATTATAGCCATATAAATACCCTAAAGGTTTGGTAGACCTCTCCATCTAATCTCATACTTTATACTTTACGCCTTAAGCAAATATACTGACTTGAGCGTCGGAGTGTCTATCCCCGGGACACCCGGGGCCTTTGTCTTGCAGGTAAGTTCGAGAGCCTGGTTCGTCGTCGAAGTGTTGGTGTCCGGCATACATCAATCAGGCCAGTACAAAACCCCTCCAATGAACCCTAAACATTCTCTCCCACGACTGGTCCGGCTCATGGTAGACCGTGGGTAGGTCTTCCTGTGTATGAAATCATAAGCATTGGATGTAAACTTCCCCGAGGCTGCCCAACTCCGGAGGGTAGCAATCATCTACTCTGTATCCCCTCTTGAGATGCTTTCCAGCATGTTCCTGCAATCTATTATTAGCTATCCTTTGGTGCATCCTCATGACTCCATCCTTTCAGAAGTAGAACGCATGCATCCACTTTACCCAAAGGTTGCCCTTCTTTGAATGGAGGTCCCACGGTTTTATACCATAGCTTCCTGGTTCCAAGTGTTGAAATTCCTAGTCCTGCGTTTTCTCTTAGCGAGCACAACTTTTTCCAGACTACCTTGATATTTTTTTTATTTCCCCCAAAGGAATGAAATAAACTAGCTCTTCAACCGTTCCATCATTTTCACCAGGATGATAAAGTTCTGGATCCAGAATCTCGCAATGCCTCCTACAATGGTGAAAGATTTTCACCAGTTCCAGGTTGCCTACATATGATGGAGTGTGTCTCTTCCAATTTGCAACTTCAGAATTCATTCGGTCTTGTTGCACATCGAATTGCGCCACTTTTAGCTTTCTGGAGTCAAGAGGTACACCAAGATATCGAACCGGAAAGGATGCCCAGGGAATTCCTGTAAAGTGGAGATCCTCCTTGATGCCAACTCCAAACAACTTAGACTTTGTAGCATTAAAGTGAGATCAAATGTCCTCACAAAGTCATTTAGGGTCGTCATGAGTATATGCACGAAATCAGTACTCGCCTTAGAAAAGAGCATAAGGTGAAGTGACGTGAGGATGCCCGTATTTTCAAAAGCCTGGAGAAGTACTCATTGAAGATAACAAAGAGTAGGGGAAAAGAGGATCTCCCTGGAAAAAACCACGCTTGCCATCGAAGTGGTCGCACAGTCTGCCATTAACTGCTACGGAGAACGAGGAGGAAGAAACACAAGTTATGATCATGCTAACCATAATGCATGGAAAGCCAAGTCCAAGATCCCTCCTGCAAAAACTCCCAAGAGACCTTGTCAAAGGACTTTGTCAGGTCAACCATATCATACACCTGGGATAAGAATATGCCTTTCCATATCCTCTGACAAACTCCTTTGTAAGCATCACATTGTCCATCAGATTCTTGCCTTTAACAAAGCCCCCTTGGAAAGGATCGATAAGCCTAGGGAGATAGGCTCCACTCTATTGGTTATGATCTTAATAATGATCTTGTAGAAAACATTACAGCACGAGATGGGTCTGAAGTCCCCCACCTTCAGGTTATCCTTTTTCTTCGGGATTAGAGCCATTGTGGTGTGATTAAGCCTCTTAAGCAGGCTACCCACCTCAAATAATTTCAAGACTGCATTTGTAATATCTCCAGCGACAGTATACCACTGCTTATTGAAGAAAACTTCCGAGTACCCGTTTAGTCCTGGTGCTTTATTGTCGTCCATTGAAAAGAGAGCCAAATTGACCTCATTCCGCGAAACCGCTTGTCCTAATACTACTCTATCATGGCTGTCCAACAAAGGCTTATAAGAAAGCACTAGTTCCATTCGTGAAACATGCAAAAGTAATTTGGATTTGGCGACGATTTTCCATTCGAGGCATTGTCTTTAGCTTTCTGCAATTACTCTTCCACTGTCCAAATGTTCCCTTTATTTTCATTCTCAATGAACAATGATGTTTGTTAAAATGCAATTCTTTTAAAAAAATTATGTGTATCTATGAATTTATTAGTATCATATTTGAAGTCAAATAATATTATTAAAATATACTTTCACAAACAACTAATTTTCACTTGATAACATCTTACAACAATTGTTACTGGCTCAACTGGACGGACTACTCCAGAATCATCTTCAATAATAATACTTTTCCATGAGCAGAAATATCAAGTCATATTTGAAATTACTATCGATCAGATTATCAGTGTTCTTAACTAATACTTCTACTTCGGCAAATATGTTTAAACATGCATTACAGTTTAAACATGAAAAGTAAGAACACCCGATGTGTTTACACAGTTCAATGCTAAAACACCTACATCTGCGGGGCCTTGCCCAGTCTGAAAATCATCCACTAAATAATCAAGATCAGTTACAAAGTTCACAAACTATTAACTATCTATGACTTATCTTTCCGTGTGGATTGGTGAGCTCCCCTCACAGCCAGTCAGCAACCCCTCGTTACTATCTTTACCACTTCTCCCGAAGTATTAAAAGGCTTTCCGATTTCAGACTCTGGCGATGGCAAAGGCCAGTTCAATTCCTCGAATCAAACGCTGCTCCAAAAACGTAAAGCTATTCTGCCGTGCATAATAATTTCACTCAAGATGGATACTTTGTGTCGCAGCTTCTTTCTCTATTTATAGCTCAATGTTGTGTTGCCGTGTTGATCTTCTCGGTCCTTCAATCTCAGTAATGTTGATCTGCTCGTCCAGCTCATCACAGCTGCAATTAGTCTCCTAGCTATATTCTACTTCTATAGCTAAACTGTAGGAAATGTAATCTTTCCTTATTTGAGACTAATCCTAACTAAAATACAACTCTAGAATATATTCTCTATCTAATCAAATCATTGTTGAATCATTCTTCAAATATCATCTCTGATTCACTCGAATATCTTCTTTGATCGCCCATGAGTTGTACTTTATCACAATGACTATTGCTCGGTTTCTGATTCTGCTGGAACAAGTGTTTAAACATCAGTATGTTTAAACATAGTGACTTCTACAAAATAGCCAACTAATTCATGTTGAGTCTTCTGGACTCTTCAATCTCCCCCTTTGGCATTTTGTGAACCATAACACTTAATTTTGATGCACATATAATACATAGCTCCCCCTTTCGTTAGAAATCCAGACTCCATTCTCATAGCATCAAATTAATCAGAAACAACATATATATTCAATAAGCTCCCCCTACTCACCAGACGTAGATATAGACAGTCATATATGCTCTATGGCCATAACAATGTTCCAAAATAAATGGGCATATTAAAAGATCAAAAAAATACAAAATCAATGGCCAACCAATATCATCAAAATTATCTCCCCCCTTGGGAAAATAAAATGTGCCAAAGTTGCACCAAAAATATCCCAAAAGTAACAAATTAAAATAACTCCCATAATTCAATAAAAATAACAAGTTCATGAGAGAGAGAGAAATCATCAGAATTGCTCTGAACCACTAGTTTCATCATCAGTCTCAGCTATGGCATCCAGCTCTTCTTGAAGATCCAACAGCTTCTGTCTGTGGTATCTGATCTTACCTCTAAGCTCCCTCTTCCTGAATGTGGCAAAAGTCTTCCTGTGCTGGTAGCTCATCAGACTCCACATCCTCCTCTTCAGCTACTGTAGGCAAGTCATTCCTCTTCTGAAAGATAGTCCTGTTGACTTGCACAACATCACAGAATGAGATCTCATCATCAACATCATAACTAATCCAACATGATAGAGCAGGCATGTGATGAGGGCGGGATAGGTAATGTACTCATCAGACTTCTGATGCTGAGCCACTAGAAGGATCCTATCATAGATAAACCATCCCAGATTGAAAGGTCTTCTGGTGCCAATGCTATACATGAGGCAAGCCATTTCTTTTGTCACCAGAGATACATTCCTGGACATGGCCCATAGATTTTCCACCACCCTGTACAGACAGAAATACTTCTGTGTGAGGTATGAGGCCTTGATAGTCTTAGCATCACCCCATTCTCCAAGACTCCCTCCAGACAACTCCAAGGCAATCACATTATAGTCCAATGTGAAATCTTCAAGATATGCTCCATCTGGACAAGTGCTGTGATCAGTTCCCAGAACAAGATTGATTAGAGAGGGATCGAATCTGTAAAGTTTGCCTCTGATGAAGACTTTCCTATACCAAGGGGAGGCAGGATCATTGTTGGTTCCTCTCAGATTTGCATAGAACTCCAGCACAAGAGGATGATTGACCTTCACACAGAAATTTGCTGGTTCAAACATGTGAATCCTTTTCATGTAGGTCACAAAGCCAGGATGTTTAAAATTGTCAGTCATCCTCTTCTCCACATGCATCTTCCTCTTGTACAGCCCCTCAAACACCTTCAGAGCTTTCTTGGAGTAAAACCTCTCATCAAATGGCTTCTCCAGGAGAGGGTCATCTTCTGGAAACACCAATGGCACCTCATCATTGCTCTCAGGAGCATCAGACTCCTCAGAACTACTCTCCATAGCTTCTGCAGTAGGTTCTCTAGATGGCTCCTTCTCCTGGCTATCTGGAGCTTCATAAACCTTATTCAGATCAGGAACTGACTCCCTCTTTCTCTTGCCATTCACTGACTCAAACACTTGGATAACTGGGGGCAGTGGCTTCTGCTTCAACTTCTCCTGTTTCAACTTCTGAAGCTTCTTGAACCTGGAGACCAATGGCTCATCATCCATCATATCTGGTGCAGTCTCAGAATGTGGTTCCATCACATTTTGAGCATTTTTCAAGTGTCTCTCCACAACTACTGGTTGCTCAACCTCCTTAGACTTCTCTTTCTCAACAGTGTTCTGATCTCCCTCAGCAGTCCTGAACATCCCAAGTCCATCAGACACTTCTCCATCTCTTTGAACCCTCTTCTTTCTCCTCTGGTAAACCTTTGGACCCACAGACATAGATTCAACCTTCTCTGACTCAGATTCTTCAACCTCAAAACTTCGATAGAAAAACTCCAACTGGGGTTCTCCTTCCAAATCAACCTCCATCCTAACAGCTGGGGTATCAACAGGAGCCACAGATTCTGGTGTGGCTCTAAGGGTATTGGGATTCAGTTCCAGGTTCTGTTCAATCCTACCCATAACAAGATTGTCTACAGGCAGACTAATGGGGGTTCAGTTGACTGGGGTCTTAGATTGAGGGCTTCCCATGGTTGTTTAGACACAGTCACAAGTTCTAACACACAGATAGACTACCAACAGATCCCAACAGCAGCAACTAAGGTATTATGAAATTCAGGTAATCTCCTAAACCCTCAAAACACAACAAAAATCCAAGCTTAATCAAGAAAATCAGGGTTTTACCTTTTGCATGCAACTTCTTGATGCTTGATCACCGACCAGACAAAGCTTGAAACTTTCTCGCAGTAGACACTCCGATCGGCCAATGCAGTGTATAGAACTGCCGACAAAAACTTCAGAGATCAATTGCAGAGTTGCTCGATGATGAAATCCGGCAGAAATCGCTGAGAGTCTATTGTCGGAATTTGGAGCATCGGAGGGATGTTTGTTGCAGAAAAATAAAAGGAATTTTCCCTCTTATATTATTGGATTTTCAGAAATTCAAATCCGAACCCAAAATGGAAAATAAATCCATAATTGCATAACAGTTCACAACTTTCAAATAATCATTGATTTGCCCCTCATAAAATAAATATGAGTCCAAAACTTCTGACTCATAATAATGCAGCCCACTCAGATTTTTCAGCCCAATAAGAGTTGACTCGACTGGCCCAAAAGACTTTTCTCTTCATTTTCTGTCTAACTCCCATGTGTTTAAACACACTCATCCTCAGTGTTTAAACATCCTTCACAACTGACTTCTTTTTGTGTTTTTCTTTTTCAAAAATAAAAAATAAAGCAGTAAACTAATGTACAACAATGAGAGGTGAGCAGAAATACCTCAAATTCGACAAACACCTAAGTGTTGTCTTAGTGTCTCAAAGGTTGCAGAATCCAGTGGCTTGGTGAGGATATCTGCAAACTGTTTAGCACTAGGAACAAATTCAATGGTTAGTTCCTTCTTTTCCACCAAGTCTCTGATGAAGTGGTGCTTGATGTCTATGTGCTTGGTCTTTTTGTGATCAACTGGATCATGAGAGAGATCAATAGCTCCTTTGTTGTCACACTTGATGATTAGAATCTCCTGCTTGTAGCCATAGTCCCTCAATATTTGCTTCATCGAAAGCAGTTGCTGACAGCAACTTCCAGCTGCTAAGTACTCAGATTCAGTGGTGGATAGTGAGATGGAATTCTGCTTCTTGCTGTATCATGATACAAGATTTCCTCCTACATAGAAAAAACCACCAGTAGTACTCTTCCTATCTTCAGAATTCCCAGCCCAATTTGAGTCACTGTACCCAATAATTTCTGCCTGACTTCCTCTAGAATACCAGAAACCATAATCAGCAATTCCATGTACATATCTGATAATCCTCTTGACTGCAGAGAGATGACACTCCTTAGGATCAGATTGAAATCTTGCACATAGTCCAACACTCAGACAAATATCTGGTATGCTTGCAGTAAGATACAGTAAACTCCCAATTATACTTCTATAGAGCTTAATGTCCACCTTCACAACATATTTTTCATAAGTTAGCTTCTCTGTTGAGGCCATTGGAGTTCGCACACTCTTAGATTCATCCATTCCAAATCTCTTAACCAAGTTTAAAGTGTACTTGGTTTGATTAATGAAGATACCTTCCTTGTGCTATTTGACTTGGAGCCCTAGAAAATAAGACAGTTCACCAACCATACTCATTTCAAACTCACTTTTCATCATCTCTATGAAGTTATCAACCAGCTTTTGAGATGTTGATCAAAAGACAATATCATTTACATAAATTTGAGCAAGTAGCAGATGTTTATCATGTTTAAACACAAAGAGCGTTCGGTCTACTCCCCCTCGTCGATAGCCTTTCTGCAGAAGAAATTGGGTAAGACGCTCATACCAAGCCTTGGGTGCTTGCTTAAGACGATATAACGCCTTTTTGAGTCTATTAATGTGATCAGGCAGATATGGATCTTCAAAACCCTTGGGTTGCTCAACATAGACTTCTAAATTGATGATGCCATTTAAAAACGCGCTCTTGACATCCATCTGATATAGAGTAAACTTCATAATACATGATATAGCAAGTAAGAAACGAACAGACTCTAACCTTGCAACAGGAGCAAAAGTTACATCAAAGTCAACACCTTCAACTTGTGTGTACCCTTGAGCTACAAGTCTTGCCTTGTTTTTGGTAATGTTACCATCTCCATCAGACTTGTTCTTGAAAATCCACTTAGTACCTATCACATTTACTCCTGGAGGTCGTGGAACAAGATACCATACATCGCTTCTAGTGAACTGCTCCAGTTCCTCTTGCATGGCTGAAATCCAGTATCATCATTCAATGCTTCTTTGTGATTCTTGGGCTTAATGGATGAAAGAAAGCATTGCAAGACATGTAATCCAACATTCATTTTGGCATAGTCCCTCCGTTCTTTTGGCTGAGATTGTACACACTAGATGGGGGATTGACATTAGTAGGTGCTGGTGCAGAGGTATCAGATGTTGTAACATCAGAAACTATTGTAACATCTGAAACTGTTGTAACATCTGGCAGAGATTGATCAATGTCTGAACTGATTGATAAGTCAGGTTCATCTTCAAGTAGTATGCCACTGTTGATATCCTTCAGATCTTTAACTACCACATTGTTGGACTCCATCATGACATTTGTACGATTGTTGAAGACCATGTATGCCCTGCTATTTGGAGAATAACCAAGGAAAATACAAACATCAGCACGCTTATCAAACTTACCTAGTGGTTCACGATCTCAGAGAATGTAGCATGCACTCCCAAACACATGAAAATATGCAACGTTTGGCTTCCTTCCTTTCCAAAGTTCATAGGCAGTTTTCTGAGTGAATGGATGGAGGTAAACTCGGTTGATTGTATAACATGCAGTATGCACAGCTTCAGCCCACCACTTCTTAGGAGTATCATTTTCTGCCATCATGGCTCTGGACATGTTGATGAGGGTCATGTTCTTGCGTTCAACAATACCATTCTGCTGTGGTAAGATTGGGGCAGAGAACTCATGCTTGATTCCAAGGCTTGCATAGAAGTCCATCATTGTAGAATTGGAAAATTCCCTTCCATGGTCACTCCTTACTCAAACTACTTTCAGGCCATCATGCGTTCTTTCTATGTTGACTTGAG
The DNA here is from genome assembly GCA_948330725.1 of Sherardia arvensis. Lineage (NCBI taxonomy): Eukaryota > Viridiplantae > Streptophyta > Magnoliopsida > Gentianales > Rubiaceae > Sherardia > Sherardia arvensis. The sequence goes on along the minus strand of OX415237.1, from coordinate 19,206,495 downwards.
TGATGAGCTTAATAATAATGCTCACTGCATCTGATTTTTTTTTTCAAGAACTCCACCCAAGTATACCTGGAAAAATCATCTACACATGCAAAAATATATTTCTTGCCCGACACATTAGTTGAACTGATTGGTCCCATCAAGTCCATGTGAAGCAGTTCAAGTCCATAAGAAGTAGTAATCTCATGAAGTTTAGAGTATGGTGACCTGACCTGTTTACCTTCATGACACGGTGGACATGTTAACTCCTTTGTATATGATAGAAGTGGTACTCCTCTGATTGCTTCAAGCTGTGTGACTTTAGAAAGTTTTTTCAGATTTGCATGTCCGAGTTTCTTATGCCACAGAAGGTTGTCATCCACACTTACTTTGAGACAGCTTACAGAGTCATCCAGAATGTAGCAGTTATCTGAAGATCTAGTGCCAATAAGGACACCTCTTTCATCCTTTCTGACCGTACACACTTTATCATCAAATAAAACTGTTAAATTGTTGTCACAAAGATGACTTATACTGAGAAGATTTGCCTTTAGTCCATCCACAAGGAGTACGTCTTGAAATATTGGAAAGTTCTTGAATTGTAACTCCCCCTTTCCAGTTATTCTACATTTCTCCCCATCTCCAAATCTGACTGTTCCAGTCCAAGGAACAATATTGCTCAACAATTCAGAAGAACCTGTAATGTGTCTAGAGCAACCACTATCGAAATACCACGAGTCTCTGGCATATGAGCTATAACAGGTATGAACAACATCGCAATAGGTTGTTTTAGGAACCCATACCTTTTTTGAATGCTGAACCCTTTCTGGTTGCACCATGTTGTAACATGCTCCATTTGTTGGTCCTTGCATCAAATCTCTTAGAAGACGGAAGCAACGCCTTTTGTAATGACCTGGTCGTTGACAATAGTTGCATGTTGCCTCCCATCGTGGTTGAGGTCTGTTTCTATGCTGAGGATAGGTAGATCTATACCCCAATTCATACTTTGGAGGTTTCAAAATGCTACTCGAAACTTTGACAGGTTGTTCTTGTTTAACTTGACCATGGTTAGACTAATTCTGAACAACTTTCTTTTCTGTCTGCTTGGACCTTTCTTTCGTTGTTGCTCCACCATATCCTAGTCCATGCCTGTCTCCAGCTACTTTCCCCATTCCAAGGATGTCATCCAATGCTGCGGTACATTTGTTTAGTTTGGAGATAGTTCCTTCAGCTACTTCTGCTCGAGTAAGAGCTATCTTCAGTTCTTCTCTCATAGCCTCAAGAGTGGTTTGAAGTTGCTCAACTTCTTCATCCAAGCTGAGCTTATCTTTCCTTAAGCTTTTGTTCTGCTCAGTTGCCTTGACCCAGAGCTTGTGCAGCTTATCATATGACTCATGAATATCATCTACATCCGAATCCATGTTTAAACTCTCACTGTCAGAGACTACAGTAGCACCAAATGCAATGTGGGTCTCTTATTCGTCTTCATCTCCATTTTGTAAGGTAACTGCTCCAAAAGCTACATGATTGCTTACATGCTCATCTTCAGATTCTTCTCCATCACTCCAGGTGGCGTTGTAGGGTTTTCGCTTTTTACTGGATGATCCACTTGGGCATTGTGCTTGAATATGCCCGTATCCTTCACATTCCCGACACTGAATTTTTCTAGCATGTTTAAACACAGACTTGGATTCTGACTGATCATTGTTTGATTGTCTGTTTCCACTGGAACCTTGCTCTCTACCATCATTCCTTCGTGCTGTAGACTTTCTTAATACCTTAACAAAACTGCTTGATATTTGAGCAAGTTCATCCTCGTCAGCATCTTCATAATTGCTCCTCGTAGTATGTTTAGACACAGAATTATGTTTAGACACAGAGTTTAGTTCAGCCGCTTTTCTTGCAGTTGCTGTGAAGGCCAGATCTTTTTGCCTTATTGTAACCATCTCCTTCATCTCATATGCTGATAGTGCTCCCATGACCTCATCTATAGTCCTCTCAGAAGTATCACTTAACTCCTCCATTGCATCAGTCTTTCATTTGAACCTTACTGGTAGAGACCTTAATATCTTCTGCACAACATCATCTTCATCAAACGGCTTCCCTAACTGATAGGCTGTGTTGACCAGATCTCTGATCTTTGCATTGTAATCAGTAATAGTTTCGTTGTCATGCATAATCATTGTTTCAAATGTTGACTTCACAGTATGCATCTTTTGTCGTTTCATTTTGGCATCCCCTTCATAGCTGGCTTTCAATTTATCCCATGCGTCCTTTGCAGTACAACAAGTTGAGATCAAGCGAAAAGCTTCTTGATCAATAGCAGATTTGATACAATTGAGTGTTCTGTTGTTAAGTCGTTTGTCCTTTCTTTCTTGAGTAGTCAGCTCATCTTTGGTTTTCAGAACACCTTCAGTTTCGCCTGCTGCTGGAGGGTTTCTAGCTGGTTGCCATTCATTCTCAACCCAGTGCCATGCCTCTTTATCAAGTGCATCAATAAAGTGCCTCATCCTTTCTTTCCAGTACCCATAGTTGTTTTTGTCCAACATGGGTGCACGTGTGTGAAACGAACCATCTCTCTCATGGTTTGACATGATCGATATACAAGTTCTGATACCAATTGAAATTACTATCGATCAAATTATCAGTGTTCTTAACTAATACTTCTATTTCAGCAAATATGTTTAAACATGCAATACAGTTTAAACATGAAAAGTAAGAACACCCGATGTGTTTACGTAGTTCGGTGCTAAACACCTACATCTGCGGGGCCTTGCCCAGTCTGAAAATCATCCACTAAATAATCAAGATCAGTTACAAAGTTCACAAACTATTAACTATCTATGACTTATCTTTTCGTGTGGATTGGTGAGCTCTCCTCACAGCCAGTCAGCAACTCCTCGTTGCTATCTTGACCACTTCTCCCGAAATATTAAGCCTTTCTGATTTCAGACTCTACCCTTGGCAAAGGCCAGTTCAATTCCTCAAATCAAACACTGCTCCAAAAACGTAAAGCTATTCTGTAGTGCAGAATACTTTCACTCAAGATGGATACTTTGTGTCGCAGCTTCTTTCTCTATTTATAAGCTCAATGTTGTAATGCCGTGTTGATCTTCTCGGTCCTTCAATCTCGGCAATGCTGATCTACTCGTCCAGCTCATCACAGCTGCAATTAGTCTCCTAGCTATATTCTACTTCTATAGCTAAACTGCATGAAATATAATCTTTCCTTATTTGAGACTAATCCTAACTAAAATACAATTCTAGAATAAATTCTTTATCTAATCAAATCATTGTTGAATCATTCTTCAAATATCATCTCTGATTCACTCGAATATCTTTTTTGATCGCCCATGAGTTGTACTTTATCACAATGACTATTGCTCGATTTCTGATTCTGCTGGAGCAAGTGTTTAAACATTAGTATGTTTAAATATAGTAACTTCTACAAAATAGCCAACTAATTCATGTTGATTCTTCTGGACTCTTCAATATTCTCCAGACAGATTAACGGGGCATGCTATACGCAGTCCGTATTTTGCTTATTTTGCAGTCCAAAATAAAAATACGCCTTCGATATATATGATATGGTAAATAATTATGTATATCAGACATATGCATCATATATACTACTTCTATTGCATACACTTGCAATTCAGTTATATATCAGAATCATTGTATATATGATTATTTAAAAAAAATACGGACTGCAAATAAGCAAAATACGGACTGCGTATAGAATGCCTGTTAATTATTGATATTAATGTTTCACTTGAGACGGACAAAAAATTCACCCCGTCAGTACACTGTTTGCTAACAGTACCGGATATGGTATTATTGCTCAACCTCAACGGCTCTCATATACCACCCACTCCCCTTAAAAATACCAAATATAATAATAGCAGTAAACTAATTGATCAATACTTATATAATTATTTTATTGCGCCTTTACATTCATCTTAGGTTGTGAAGTTGAGATAGAGCTCCACAGTCTATCATATGTCATCCCTATCTTACACAGGAACACTTACCACCTAATCATTTCAACCACACCAAAACACCGTTCTGATCTCTCCAAAAGTTATCCCAAACCAAAAGGCAACAAACACATCAATCTTACATATGTCCAAAGCTTCTGAAGAAAGTTCCTCTTCAAAGGGCTTGAAGGAAGAAGAAGATGATCAAAAGAAGCCCAGAAAGAAGTCCAAGAGAGTTCATCAAGTTGATCAACAGGACGAAGAGCAGTGCAAGACGCCGATATTAACCGAAGATCAGAAAATCCCCGATGTCGGAAGCTGTCCGCCGGCGCCGCCGCGCAAGAAGGTTGCGGAGGAGGGAGCTAGCCGTCTGAGGCGGAAGAGAAAAGGTTCCAAGCTGCTCAAGTTCTTCGAAGCCGCCGGAAAAGAAGAGGTAGACACTTTTTTCCGATCAGCTACTTCTTCATCTGCTGCAACTGCTGCTGCTGTCAGTAGTAACAACAGTTCCAGTGCCGATGCTGTTTTATCTCAGAGTAGTGCCACTTCTAGTTCTGCAACTCCTCCTACTAGGAAAAGACGAAGAAAATCTACCAAGTGATTCGATTGTCTGTCTCTCTTGGTTTTTAATTATATTCATTCCCTTTGTAAATTACTTAAATTCTTTTGCTTTAGTTCTACGAATAAAGAAATTAATCATCTTCCGTAGTAAATTATGAATTTAAAGTTGTAATTTCGATGTAATTTGATCAGGAACTTTTCCCTATTGATTTTGCTACACTTTTTCCACGCTTTGTATGGTTGATGCAGTACCCGAACTTTTTGATTATTTCATTCTGTGTTTGATTATTTCATCTTCTGTGTTTGTGCCGATTAAGCAGTATTAATCTTGAAGCTCATAATTAGTTTACCTGAGAATATGATATCCTTTATTACCAACAAGTCTCCAGGTAGAGAACAGTAAAACTAATCAGTGGTTGTCATTCTTGTAAGAAAGTTAATGCTAGTATGAATCCTCGCAACTTCTGGGAAATGATAATAAAAGCATGACTTCAGTCATTCCAAATTTTTTCTTTCACGTACTTCCTCTAATTAACTAATAATGTCATTTTCTTTTTTCATGTTTAATCATAAATTTCTTATAACGTATATATAATAATACCATCATGTATGAGATATTTTTGAATTCTTCGTAACATGTAATTTTTAAATATTAAAATTTTATTATTTATTATTTTATGAAATTACAGTTGATCTAAAATGACATGCAAAAGTAGTTGGTCAAACAGTGAAAAAAATAGTGGATTGAAGAGTTACTTATGTGTACGTGACTTGTTACCCATGACCATTTTAGGAGTAGTATACATATTATGGAAAGAATTCAATACATATGTGATTTTTTTTTTAGCTAAATTTCTTGAAAGTCTAAATTTCCTGAATGTTATGGAACTATCACTGTGTATTTAAACTCAAGTGATGCAATTTTATATTAAAATATTGATCATTTTAAAATAAACACATAATAAAACAAGTTTTAATGCAAAAATTCAAGAAATATTATATAAAAATCAAAAAATTGAAAAAACAAAATATACCTTTCAAAATAAAAGGTACACTATATAAATTAAAACACTCATTTTTTATTAACACCAATACATAATATGTGATGTTGTATACTTCATTATCTCAATGCTACTGTAATTTGATAGTGAGATTTATATGATTAATCCACTCGTTTGATTGCGTTTTTCATGCATATAATAATTAGTTTATCATTTTAATGAAACTTTTTGTCCGTACCCTCGTTTAAGGTTTTGCCATAGTCCGTACATTTTATCAAGCGATAACTTAAATTCAAATATGATGAATTTTAAATGAGTTATATTATTGTAATGTTACAAATTAAGTATCATATATATCATTCTCATTAAAAACTTATTCAGTATAATGAGCATAATATTGAACTCCATTCTAAACTCTAGTAAATGTACTAAGTTTGATGTTTACAGCCCATACTTTATAATGTATTTAAATATGTAAATAAATATGTATCATAAAGTATATATTGAATGTATTTTATTGCAATACAGCAAAGTACGAATTGCTATAGCAAACTTTTAAGTATGTGATGGCACAATCTCAACTATTCAAAATCAAATATGTATGTATATATATATGATCTTGATATATATTAAACTGATATATATTTATTGATGTGTTATTTTTAAACATGATACTGATTCCAGACTTTCTAACCATTTGTCCCTAATAAAGATGTACTGTGCGCGGGCAAAATCGCGTTTGGATCTACTTTGTACCCTTCCTTTCATGTATGTAGCCGTTATGTCAAAGCTATTAAACCATTTTCAAGTTAAAAAAACCATCTTTTATGTTATTCAATCTTTCAGCCTAGGAGGAGCAATTGAATGGAGAAGTTATAAGTTATGGTCGAAACAGGATTTTAAACTGATGGAACAATATAAATTTAAGGGTCATGCTTTTTGCGAGTTGTATTTTACTTTTTCTCGTCTACATTATTTTTGAGATAGACAAATAATCATCTTATCAGTAGCTGCAATTTGAAGCTAATAAAGTAACTAGACCAATATTGTTAGTTCTTGTTTAAATACAAACTGCATAAATAAAAAAACTTGCAAATGAAAATTTCAAAATTTAACTTTAATGAGGAGTATATACAATAATAATAAAAGAACAAGTACTAGAACTGGACGTACATTTCCTTTCGCATAGTTTTTGTTAGGGTGAGTAGAAATAACCTAAATTAAAAACCGAACTAAACTTAATTGAAATTTTGGTTGATTGAATTAAAAGGGTAGAAATATTTTGGTCAATCGAACCGAATCGCGGTTTGGGAACGAATGGTATTTTTATTTTTAAAACTGAACGGTTAAATTGGAATCGTTTTGCAATTATTTGCATGTGTTATTAATATTGTATATACAAATTTACAATAACAGTTACTAAAGTTGCGATAGTCTTTCTAGAAAATATCTAGAAATTATATTTTACACTCTATTTTGACAATGAAAAAATACTAATTTAATGCTTAATAAATTTTATAATTACTATAAAAATTTTAAAATCAGTGTGGTTAACCAGTAGATAATTGGTTTCTCAAATGGTATTGATGGTTAAACTGTTGTAATAAATTTTATAATTAATTGAACAGAATAAACACAAATGAAATAATGAAATTTTGCTGGATATATAATTTGATTAACCGAACTGAAACCACCCCAAATTTTTATTCTGAGCTTTACCAAAATGTATTTTTCTTTGTAACCGAAGTTGGGGAGGCTTTTAGAAATAGTAAAGCAAATAATTGAGGAAAATATAGCAGTGGCGGGGCTGGCGTGAAGCGGCCTCGAATGTCAAAGATTCCACGTTTCTGCTGCTGCTGCTTGCTTCATTATGGTAGACAATTAAAATTTCCCATTACCTTTGTCCTTCCCATGCATGTACATGAATATTTTGTTTTACTCTTTTAGAAATATACTATAAAATATATGGTGTCCTACACACACATATATTATTATTGCAGCTATGAATTGCGTGCATTTATTCTTTGGTATCCGAGGTTGAGCGGCCATGGAAAAGTACAAGGATGGCCGACACTTTTCCACAGTTACTTCTTCCCAAGTTTTTTCAATCCGTTAGGGAGATTATGATTAAGAGGCGAGCTTTCGGTTGAATTTAACTGTTTTACAATTCGGATTACAGGTCAAGACAGTTGCTAAATTTGGGTGAAGCTATACTTTGACTCTACTACTTGGACCAAAACTGCACAACAATTTTGTTACACAGCAAAGAAGATAAGCCCCGTTTGTTGAAGAGCGTTTTCAACAGCGTTTAGCGTTTTTGTCTAAATATAAACGTTTGACTGGTCAATACGCTTCTTACTGTGTTTGGTGGATAACCGTTTATATTCAGCGTTTTGGAATGAAACGCTACTTTTTGAAACGCTCGTTGGAGCTGCGTTTCATCTGGAACGCTTTTGGTAATTTGGTGTAAAGTTCTGTTTTATCCCTATACGAGTTGTAGAACATTTCTATATCATAATTTTTTGGTAATAATCATATTCGGTAATGTTTTAAAATTTATTATCACACGGAAATATGGTAAATCATACACGTGTGTTTTTGATAGTGTTTAAAAAATTTCCATCACAATAAAAATTATGAAATATATTAATTCATTTTAATTTATATAGTAGTTTAATGGATCATATTTTCATTTAAATTACTAAAATTTCAGTAAAATGTGTTAGTTCATAATGTGATATATATATACATATAAGTTCAGGATAAAGTTATGTGTTATAAATATTTATTAGTTTAGTAAATGACATATCAATTGCTAATATATTTATTTGAGAAATATATCTTTAGAAACATAACATTTAAATTTTACACTTGCATGTAATATAATAGTATTATTCTTTATTATCAAAATTTGATATGAAATGAATTTTGTAGTATGAATAACATTTTATATAACTAATTATTGTAATGAAATAAGTGTATATGTGACTAATATAAGAAATTTTCATATAAATTGTATTGATGTCCATTTCCGTTATTTTACATAACAAAACAGTTATCAGCTACATATAAGTTACCAAACACCAATAAACAAAACGCTAGTCAAAACAGCTAGTCAGAACCGCTCATACAATCCGCTAACAGCTAACAGCTCATACAATCAGCTAACAGCTAACAGCTACTCCCCAAACGGGGCCATGATATAGGTCTATATTTTCTGACAATTTGTGTTTTTATGATAGATTTACACAATAACAAATACACTCAGCATTAATTGGTAAAAATCAAACATTTTTCTATAGTGAACGATTACTATTCGACATATGGTAGAATAGGAGAATACAAAAGTCAATTGACTAGTAGAATTGATGGATGTATAGAATCCGCGTTTGATCACGAACCCAGCTCACGAACTGATCTGCAAAACAAATCCTCGGGTGTCCCGAGGATAGACACTCCGACGCTCAACTTAGTATGTGCGTAGGGCGTATTGTCATAGATAGAGAGACTTACCAAACTTTTGTTATTTATATGGTTACAATCCGTAGATCACCAAGATATGTAATTATGGTATGAATACAACTCTTATGTGAATATTAGTTGTATATTACCATGTATAGAAGAAGTGTATTTCGGTCATGGTTGTATTTACCATGTTTAGGAATATGTATATTCCTTGTAGAACATTCATCATATATGCATTTCTTAGAAGGATTAGGATTGACGGACCCGTGGATCCATCCTCCGCGTATCTCGAGCCCATGGCTTTTCTCGGACCCTGGTCCGAGGCTAAATGAGGCCCAAAATAAGAATCATGGACTAATCAGTAGCCCCAATGTAGATCTTCAGAATTTCGAGGGCTCCATCTCGAAGGCTGGATGAGAAGCTTGCTTCTCGAGAGAAGGCCAATAACTCGAGGGGGAGTAACTCGGGGCATTAAGCTCGGGGTGTCCTTCTAGGACTAACCTCTCGGGCTAACTCTTCTGAATATCTAAATTCAAGTTCTTTCGTATTCCATCAAGACACGTGGATGGTCGGATTTGAACCCGTCTTCTTAAATTCTGAGGTAGCTGACACGTGGCATCTGCTCATTGTACCTTCTGGTGGTGAGAAAGACCAACCTTCCAATTGCCTGCATCGTTTCGCGAGTCAAGGTAATTACTTTGCATCGATGCGTGCTAATTACTGGTTATATAACCAAGTATTTCCTTGGGTTTATCCTTAATCTTCATCTGAGTATTCTTGCATTTTCATCATCAGAAAAATTCTTCTATGCTCGAAAGTTCTTCAAAATTTTCTCTTCTCTTCACATAGTTTCTTTCCCCCCATTCTCTATATTGCCATGTCGTCATCAAACACCAGCATTCCCCCTGGCAATACAGAGAATGTTGTTGAATAAGGAGCCCCAGCCACCCGTGACCTAAGTACTTTGTTCTAGGAGGTGGATTCTGGGGAATTGATGGAGGTAACCATCGTTATGCCGCTGCAGGCTGTGACTGCGGTGGTCGATGGCGGTGCGTCTGGGTCGGGTGTGGACCCAAATATGGAGCCCCAAGTTGATAAACAGGCTCTAGTTGCTGGTGATGCGAGTGGCGTCACCAAGGTGGTTGACGAAAAGACGCTGCAATATTTGCAGTCATGCAGGCTGTCGTACCCCATCGAGGCTGGTTTGAGGCTTGAGGATGAGGCGACCCCGGCCCAGAATCTGGTGAGGCCCACTCAAGGGGTAATTTATGGGAGATTTCTACATCAGGGGATACGTTTTCCTTTTCCCCCTCTTTTGCAGGAGTTTCTGCAGCACCATCAGCTGCATCCGTGCCAGATTCACTCCAATTTGGTGGTGTTGATTATGGTTGTAATATTCTGGTGTGCTCGGAAAAATTACGAGCCGAGCTTGGATTTATTCAGGAGCTTGTACAAGTTATTCTCTTTCTAGAAATACGAGTACATCACACTCACTCCACGAAAAGCCTAGCCCTTCATGTTCCCTGACAACAGCGGCACGTGGGATGCCGACCGTTTTACTTTTGACCGAAACAAGTATGAGGTCCTTGATTGGAAAACGAAGCCAAAGGATGCTATAGCTCGTGATAAGTTCTTCAAGATTCCCGCCCACTTAGAGGGTATTGTTAAGGAGCTTCTGAGCGAGAAGATTGTCCTTCAAAGAGGGGATTTTGTGCGGGGAGCTCACGGCTCTGACTTGTAATGGCCTTCAATCAATTATTTCTTACTTGCTGGATGTGCCTCGGTCGAAATCTTCATCCAGCTTTATTAAGCCGGACTTGAATTGGACCCTCCCTGATAAAATCCAGGGGGACAAGAAGGAGGCCAGGAAGCGGGGTCCGAGGAAGTCTCCTAGGGGCCATGGTGAATCCTCCTCGAGTCGGTCTTCTTCAGGTACTTTCTTGCATGGAATATTGTAGTTATGTTGTATGTTTCTCTCTATAACATGCTAATGTTCTTTTTTCATGTATACAGCATCTCCCCCGAAGAAGAAAGCCAAGAAAGGGAAGGCCGTCCTCAAGATGACAGATGAGAAGGCTGAGGAGTCCGAGGAGGTGGAGTCCGGAGAGATGGAACCCGAGGCTGGGGAGTCTTCGGATGATGACTCCGAGTTTGAACAGGTGGCCCCTAACGATACTCCTTTGAAGGAGTTAGGGTGTTATCTGGGTCGACCTGGAGAAGAGGCTGGTCAGGCTTCTCAGAAGTCCTTCAAGAAGTATCCCTTTGCTTCAAAGGTAGTGGTCTTCCTGTCTTGTGGTGTGAGTTCTTAAATATCAAGTATCAGGTTTTCATATAAATTTTGTTTTAAAGCTGATGACAGATTTTTCTAAGCTGGGACACCGGGTCAACGGTGAGATCAAGCATCTGTACAACTCCGTTAGGGAGTTACATGCTAGGTGTCAGGCTCTTGAGGCCGGGAAGGAGGAGATGGATGGTGTATCTCGGCATTGACGACTGAATCGGTCGTGCCTCCACCATCTATTCCGGCTCCGGTGGATGTGACTCAGCTAGAGGACAAGGTGAAGCAACTTGAGGCTGAGAATAAGGTCTTACCGCGGGAGAGGAAGTCCCAGGAGGATGAGCTGAAGTTTTACCAGAACACTGTGGATGAGTTGGCTTCGGAAGCGGTCTTCGGAGAGCGATCCCGAGGAGCAGCAGTGACTTCTTAAGCTCTGGGGCGCCTTTATTGCTTGTGGCCCCGAGTTAAAGAGTCACCGTGAGGAGTATGAGGATTTATTACATGACTCTGAGTTGCACAAGAGCTTAGACAAAGTCTTGATACTGTGTCGGTCCGATGAAGAGAGAGAAATGATGACAACTATCTTTTCTCATCCGGATGCTGCTAATAAGCTCCCAGCCTTGACCGGTAGTCACTGGATTGCTGGGGCCAAGTTTTTGGATGCATTGGATCCCTCCGAGGAGATACTAACATCAAGAGATTTATTAAGGCTTATTGAACCCAAATATCCTGAGTTATCCTTCCTTAGTGAGGTGTTATCTAATCTTTCCACTAGAAAGACAGATTAGTCTCGGCAGGCTTATTGGCATCTCCTCGTCAGCTTCAGGGTTTAACCTCACTCTCTTGAACATGGACTTAGGACTTGTGCCTCGGTCTCATGGTTTACTGGAAAGGAGCCCCTGCCTCTATTCTACTATTATAGAGGATAGGTTCTGGCGGCTAACACCCTTGACGAAGCTGAGATACTCCGGGATCGGGTCTTCACAGTTGTCCATGATGAAGACTCTGCGAGCATACAACTTGATGTTGTTTGGCTTCTTCCTCTGACAAGGCCTTTTATGTCACAGCGTGCAGAAAAGTTGACAATAACCCATCGCTCAAGTGTCACACTTGGTGAAGTCCTTGATAACCCTACTGGGTATATTTAGAAGTATAATAATCTGATGCAGTAACATCTTTTACATGACCTTTGTATCAAATTTCGAGGTTTTTCCTCTACGTATCCCCTTGGGGTTTCTTAGAAGTATCATATTCTGATGTAATGACACCTTTGATATGACCTTTTGGGTTCGAGGTTTTTCCTCTTATCCACTTAGGATGTTTCAGAAGTATCATATTCTGATCTAATGCACATTTGATATGAGTTTTAACTTCTGTTTTGAGGTTTTTCCTCTTTATTTTTCGAGATGATTGATATTCAAACACTTCTGTCCTTTTAGTCCTAGACTTCAATCAAGCACTTCCTTAAAATACTTTATCTCGAACCCATCTTCTTTATTCAAAACGATTGGAACTTGAATTTTGGATTCAAACAACTTATTTTATATAAGCTGGCCAATCATATGCTTGTTAAAAGATACTGATGCAGGATGGATAGCGCGGGTTTGATTTAACGGATCTTAGGGTTCGAACGTGGTGAATAACTAGTTAAGTGGTAGTTGATGGATGTAGAAAAAAGATGTATAATCGCCTGGAAACTTATAAAGTAACGATATTGTCCTTCCACGTCACGCTTCAGGGTCCGTCAAACGTCGCATCTGTAGGGTAAGTTTACGTCGCTCACACTTGAAGATTTACGATTTTTGTCGCAAAGAATTTTTTATAAATCAATTGTCTGAATAATTCTCCATAGGAGATTACATTATATATTACCTAAGAAAAGTAAATCTAAAGAGGATTAAGATTTCCTCTATATTCCTATAATAACAATGTCCTAAATCTAAAAGGAAATAAATAAAACATACTTAAAATAAACCTTCTAGAACCATGGTTACCATTTTTAGACTATATGAATAATCTAAAAATAGTCACTTCTCATTCCTCATCAGATATTGTTTTGACTAGCAACCAGTGTCATACTTAGGATAGCATTCCCTTTGTTAGAAAAGGAATCTGAGATTGCCCCGAATAAAGATAGGTATAATTGTAAGTAACATAAGTTCAGTCTGAGTTTATAACGTTAAGAACATAAATAACGGAAATAGTGGTTTGAGTTTTAGTACCCGTTTATGCTAGAGCATAGCTGTCTCGAACCCTCATGAGGTTTTCAGACATATTTGATGTTCTCGGACCTTTGTGAGGTTCTTTCTCGAGCTTTATCTTCCGTGATACTTTCGTAAGTTAATCACGTTCCATCTTCGTGGTATGGGCTCGCCCTTCATGGTTTCTAGGAGGTAGCTTCCCCCTGGATGGGATTCTAGGACTCGATATGGACCTTCCCAGTTTGAGGCTAGTTTCCCTTCCACTTTTTTCTTACTTTTTTCGTTTAATCTCATGACAAGGTCTCCTTTAATGAAGGTGGCCAAGCGAACCCTTCTTTCGTGATAACGCTTGACCCTTTCTTTCACCTTGGCCTCGTGGATGGTAGCATTGGCTCTTTTTTCTTCCAGGAGGTCGAGGTTGAGACGAAGGTTTTCTTCATTGGCAGTACCATCTTCTTTTTCTTCTTCTGGTTGAGAGGTACGGGCAGAGGGACTCCAATTTCCACGGGGATGACCGCCTCGGACCCATAGACTAAGCTGTAAGGAGTTTCTCCCATTATCGTAATTAGCATCGTCCTATGGGTCCAGATCACACTCGGGAGTTCTCGGATCCAGTTTCCTTGAGCTCCTTCTAGGCGCTTCTTGATGTCGTTGACCATGGTTTGGTTTGTAACTTCTACTTGGCTGTTGGCTTCTGGATTATACACCGAGGTGAGCTTTTGATGTATACCGTATTCCTCACACCACTTCTTGAAGGGGTTATTAGCAAAATGCGAGCCATTGTCGGTCACTATATATCTCGGGATGCCGTAGCGACACACAATGTTTTTCCAGCAGAAATTTATGACTGTTTTGCCCGTTATATTTGTCAAGGCTTCAGCTTCCACCCACTTCGATAAATAATCAATGACCACAATGAGGTACTTGAAGTTTCCCGGGGCCGTGGAAAAGGGTCCGACAAGGTCAATACCCCATCAGATGAATGACTAAGATTCTTGGGTAGTAATCATATTTTCTTGAGGCACATGGATCATCTTGGCAAATCTCTGACACTGGTGACAGGAATCAATGTACTTCTTGGAGTCTTCCAGCATAGTGGGCCAGTAATATCCAATTTGTAGGAGTTTGCGGGTGACAGTGCGTGGACCTTGATGGCTGCCACAAACGCCTTCATGTGCTTCCTGTACCAAGGGTTCTGCGTTGGAGGGCCCGACACATTTAAGCAAGGGCTGGAGGTATCCTTTCTTGTATAAGGTGCCTTCGTGGATGACGTACTTAGGGGCCTTAACTCGGACCTTACGTGCCAAATGTTTATCCTCCGGGAGGGTTCCCGTTTGCAGGTATTCAATACAGGGGTTCATCCGCGTGTCCGAGGTTTCAACAACCATGATGTTGCTCTCTTCATAACTCCTCTTTGCTAGGGTTTCCATTAGCAATTCTTGAGACGAGCGTATGTTGAGGTCCGAGGAAGCAAGTTTGCTCAGTGCATCAGCTTTGTGGTTGCCCTCTCAAGGGATGTGATTCAATTCATTGTGTCGGAATTGATTTAGGAGAGGCATAACTATCTTGAGGTACTTCCAGAGACTATATTCTCGGGTCTCATACTCGCCTTTGACCTGCTGTACCAAGATTTGTGAGTCACTGAAGATCTCGAGGTCTTTAACTTTGAGGTCCTTAGCCAGCTTTAGCCCCGTAATGAGGGCTTCATACTCGGCTTCACTGTTGGTGGCTCGAAAGTCAAAGTGAAGAACATAGGGATGGTCCTTTCCCTCGGGCTGGTGAGTAATACTCCAGCACCACTTCCCCCCGAGTTGGAGGATCCATCGACATATAGATGCCATTTTCCAGTATCCGAAACTAGATCTTGCTGGTTGATCTCCACTGGTTCGACTGACTCCATTATGAAATCAGATAAAGCTTGGCCCTTAATGGCTGCCTGAGGTTTATACTATATGTCGTGTTCTCCTAACTCGATGGCCCACTTCATCATCCGTCCTGAGGCGTCAGGTTTCTGAAGAATCTATCTGATCGGGTAGTTGGTTAGAAGCACTATAGTATGTGCTTGAAAGTATGGCCATAGCCGTCGAGAGTCATGCACGAGGGCTAATATTAAGCGCTCGAGAGGAGTGTATCTGGTCTCGGGCCCTTGCAGGGCTTTGCTAACATAGTATATGGGGTGCTGTGACTCTTCCTTCTCTTTAACCAATACTGCACTGATGGCTAGCTGGGATGCAGATATGTATAAATAGAGAGTCTCCTCTTTGTCCGGTTTTAACAGTGTTGGCAGGTGCCGGAGGTAGTTTTTGAGTGCTTGGAAGGCTTCTCCACATTCATGTGACCATTCAAACTGGTTGGCCTTCTTAAGGATGTTGAAGAAGGGCAAGTGCTTTTCCGCTCCCTTGGAGAGAAATCGGCTAAGGGCTGTAAGGGATCCTGTTAGCTTCTGTACATCTTTGACGGTTTTTGGGGGTTGCATATTTTGCAGGGCCTCTATCTTCTCGGGGTTTACCTCAATTCCCCGACTGGATACCATGTATCCTAAGAATTTGCCTGCTCCAACACCAATGGTACTGATTAGATATGGGCCATAAGAACATAAGCCCATACAGTCCACGGTCTTCTACCAGACCAAGGCCCATACAAGGCCAAGACCCTCAACCTGCTTATAGCCCATGAATAGTACACAGACGTGACACCACATGCCTGACATGTGAGACTCACGGGTGGGAGCACAACAGAATTCATGGAATAGGACACACTGGATAAGGCTCCCTGCAGGTTTATAGGTAGAGGACCTTCCTCTCTCTTTCCTCAGATCTGCTCCAGCTATCATTCTGTCCCCAAAAACACCATTTCTTACTTGGGCGTTGGAGCGGGTAAAGGCTAAACGCCGCCCGCCTGAGCTCACTTTGCTACTTGTGCAGGTTCAAGTTGGAGCACGTCATCTCGCCGAAAATCGAGATCATATCAGGTACATTTAGCAGGGTTCAGCTTTAGGTTGGATGCCCGCAACGTATCAAAAATTTCCTTTAAATCTTTAAAGAAGGCGTCATAACTGCGGCTTTTCACCACCATGTCATTGACATAGATCTCGAGGTTACATCCTATTTGGGACTTGAACAATTTATCCACCAGCCGCTAGTAAGTGGCTACGGCGTTCTTTAATCCGAAGGCATCATCTTGTAGCAAAAAGTTCCCCTATCGGCTATGAAAGAGGTTTTCTCCTTATCTTGCTCTGCCATGGGAATTTGATGATATCCCTTGAAGGCTTCGAAGAAGGTTGGCACCTGATATCCAGCGATCGTTTCAACTAGGCGATCAGTCAAGGGTAAAGGGTAGCTATCTTTGGGGCAACTGTCGTTCAGGTTGGTGGAGTCAATGCACATTCTCCACTTCCTGTCCGACTTCTTGACCATTACTGGGTTGGCTATCCACTCAGGGTATTGCACTTCCTCGATTATACGGGTTTTGAGTAGTTTATCCACTTCTTCACCAATGGCTTCAACTCGGTCCAACGCGAAGATGCGTCGCTTTTGCTTTATGGGCTTCTGTGCGGGCTTGATATTTAGGGTATTTTTCCGCCAAACAAGGGGATACTCCTACCAAGTCATTGGTATCCCACAAGAAGACATCTGTGTACTGGTTGAGGAGATCTCGGAGTCTGGTTTTTATCTCGGGGGGTAGGAGAGTTCCAACCTCGATGGTTCCTGACTCTCCGAGTTACATCGGCTCAGACTCGAAGTACTTGGCTGGTTCAAGGTCCTCCCTTTCCGGTTCTCTGATAGTTTGAATTGTGCAGATTCGAGCTAATTGATGATCGCCTCGGACCGTGGCTATCCCTTGGTTGGTGGGGAACTTCATTGCCAGGTGGTATGGGGACCAGATGGCTTTTGCTTGGCACATCCATGGTCTTCCGAGGATGATATTATACGGCGCCTTGGAGTCAATTATTGCAAAGGTACAACAGAGGGTTATAATCCGAGGACCATTTTCAACTCGTACTAGTAAGGTAATTTCTCCAAGAGGTGTAACGGGATCGCCAGCAAACCCCGAGATGGGATTTGTAAGCACAAGGCTACTTCAGTCCAATCCCCACTGTTCATAACAGTTGAGAAACATAATTTTTACCTCACTTCCCCCATCGACCAGAACTCTTTTAATCACGTTGTGATTTACATTGATCGTGATTACTAAGGGATCTGAATGGGGGTATTGATTAGGGACCGCATCTTTTAGTGAAAAAACAATGGTTCCGTCTAGGCGAGATCTTTTGCTCTCCCACTCCCAGGGAGAGGCTTCTTCGGGCGACCGGTGTACGCCGTTAATGCTTCTTCCTGCTCCCTGGTTGGGGCGTGGCTTTTCTCGTCGTGCTCGTGGTTGATAGCAGTACTTCTTACTCCTATCAGGGTTAGAAAACGGATTCACGTGCTCCCACGAAAGTTTTCAGCCGGATCAGCCATGAGTCTGAAGAAACGTATAGATTAAGATCGGAAAGCGGATCCTACTGGGCGTGCCAAATTGATGGATGTCTAGAAACCGCGCTTGATCACGAACCCAGCTCACGAACTGATCTGCAAAACAAAGCCTCGGGTGTCCCGAGGATAGACACTCTGACGCTCTAGTTAGTATGTGTGTAGGGCGTATTGTATGTAAGATCATAGATAGAGAGGTTTACCAAAACTTTGTTATTTATATGGCTACAATCCGTAGATCACCAAGATATGTAATTATGGAATGAATACAACTCTTATGGGAATAGTAGTTGTATTACCATGTATAGAAGAAGTGTATTTCGGTCATAGTTGTATTTACCATGTTTAGGAAGATGTATATTCCTTGTAGAACATTCATAATATACGCATTCCTTATAAGGATTAGGATTGATGGACCCGTGGATCCATCCGCTGCGTATCTCGAGCCCATGGCCTTTCTCGGGCCCTGGTCCGAGGCTGAATGAGGCCTAGAATACGAACCATGGACTTATCAAGAATAAATAAATATAAATATCGAGCTATTAAAAAATGAGCAGATGACCATGGACGTGAAAAATTCCTTGATTAACACTGTTCTATCATCAGAATACAATAGAATGCACACTCCTCCTCACTATACTTTGATGAATTTGTAATATTTTCAAACAAAACATGGTATATGAAGTTACTGGGTTTTGTAGAGTTAGTGTAGTTGAATTGAAAGGAAAATGTGAAGAAGAATCGAGATTTTATGTGAGGAGATGTTTCATGCGAAGAGTAAAGGAGGGTAACTTTGAAAAATTTATAATTTATGATACGAAGTAAAGTTAAATCTATATTTAAAAATTCACTTTACCTACTTTTTTTAAATTTGAATGCCACTCGAGGTGGAGTGAATTATATTGGGTTCACCACACCCTTAAAAATCATCCAAAAGTAATAATACAAAGTATAATTGTTACAATGACAGGAGAGTGGAATTATAATACATGTATGTAGCATATGATAATACTCATGTCAACTCGAGGAAGCAAGTTAGGTATCGCTAAGCGAAAACCAATTCTGCCGACAAGAGGACTCATGACTCGCAAGCATGTTAGGGCTCACGAAGCGACCCCAAATCTGCCGACGAGTACAGAGTGTTTCATAGCTAGTATGTTTAAAGTGTATTCCCTCTATAAAATTGATTTTTTTGGACCTCAGTTTCTGGTTGCCTTTGAATTTGTGTGCACCTGAAACAAAAAAAGCAGATATTAGCAGTGAGAGTTCTTATAATCTGATATAAGGGAATTCCCTTATATCAAGATTCACCAATCCCTTATATCAACATTCCAATCCCTTTATTAGAGCTACTGCTTCAGCTTCTAAGCTTGTTCTTGTCTGTATATATATCCCTCTTGCTGCTGCAACCCCGCCACTTCTATCCCTTATGACTAATCTTGCACCTGAAATTCCAGGATTACCCCAAGAAGAGCCATCTGTGTTGAGTTTGTACTATTTCCTTGGAGCTTTTCAGTTGATATGTTGGGCTGTTGTCCTCCCGAGGTTGGTGGAAATTGGTGCTAGTTGCAAGATGTCTGAATGTAATGCTCCCACTTCAGAAGGTTTCCAGCTCAACCTGTGAACTTTTAAAACACTTTGTAGAATGTTTAGTATCAGTTTGATCATAACCTAAAATCTTAGTTTTCTGTCATCATATATACATGCATTTCTTGTACACCAAATAATACAGGTAATGAATACAGGTAACATTCTAACAAATTTCCTATGCAGCTCATTTTTGACTCTTGCATTCCAGTAATAATAAAATCTGTCCCATAGGTTTTTAAAGTTTTCAGGTACCAAGTCAAACATAATATGAAAATACTGCCAGATATTACTAATTAGAGAGCAATCATGAAATATATGCTGAAGATCCTCAGCAGCCTTTCCACAAAAACAGCAATTGAACAAAAGATATGATCTATTTTCATGCAATATCTCTCCAATAGGTATTAATCTACTTAGTAATCTCCAATTAAAAACTGAGATTTTTGATAAGTCCATGGTTCATATTCGGGCCTCATTCATACTCGGACCAGGGCCCGAGAAGGGTCGTGGGCTCGAGATACGCGGATGGTGGATCCACGGGTCCATCAATCCTAATTCTTATAAGGAATGCGTATATTATAAATGTTCTACAAGGAATATACATCTTCTCAAAGATGGTAATACAGTTATCCTAAACATGGTAACACAACCATGTCCGAAATATGCTTCTATTATACATGGTAATACAACTCTATTCCCATAAGAGTTGTATTCATACCATAAATACATATCTTGGTGATCTACGGATTGTAGCCATATAAATACCCTGAAGGTTTGGTAGACCTCTCATCTAATCTCATACTTTATACTTTACGCCTTAAGCAAATATACTGACTTGAGCGTCGGAGTGTCTATCCCCGGGACACCCGGGGGCCTTTGTCTTGCAGATCAGTTCGAAAGCCTGGTTCGTCGTCGAAGTGTTGGTGTCCGGCATACATCAATTTGGCACGCCCGGTGGGACATCTCACACTCACGGACGACGTCGCCGAACCTTGTTTCCGATCTGGTCTAGCGCACCTGAAGAAGCAACTTCCCCAACAACATGTCTGACGCCGAGCAACCCAGACGAAGCACCCGTGTGCTAGGCCGAAATCCGGAGGAGAATCCAGAAGCAGAACAACCCCCCAAGGACGAGGACAAGGATGAGGACGCGGTCGACCTAGAGGATCTCGTACACGCTCCACCTCTGAACCGCCGTCAGGCTCTACCGTGGGGGCAGGAAACTCCAACGTTCCAAGCTCCTTTGGTCCAAACCCTGTCGTATCAGGAACACCTTCCTCCGATCCAAACCCTTTCATTTCAGGAACACCCTTCTCCGGTCCGAATCCTGCTACATACGGAATGCCACCTTCTGGATCGAATCCTGTTGGATCTAAAGCACTGAACTCAAGACCAAGAGTCTCGATCCAGACGGACATGAACTACATCGAACACGTCAACAATTAAGACGGCCTTGACCCAGAGAATGGGTTTGGATATAACGGACCTGATTCGATCTTTACCTCAAAAGAACAAGCATTAAAAGATTAACAAATCCTCACAGAAAAACAACAGGAGGAGGAAAGACAAAGACGTCTTAGGGAAACCTTGAGCCAGACTATACGAAATAACCCTCCAGGTTCCGGGCCATCTTTTATCAATCTTGACCCTCCGAGAACGATCCCTGAAGATGCCCGAACGCTACTAAGGAACTTACATGCCCAATATCCTGATTTCGTCGCATCTTTGATAAACTCAAGTCAACAACTCAGTGCACAGATGCATAAAGCCCCCAACTGAGCATCTGTCTCAGGAGCCCAAACTACACCACCTGCTGATCCTAATCAACAATGGAGACTCCTCAAAAACTTATCCAAGGATCTACCGCCTTATAATGCTCAAAGCAGTCTGCCACCACCTCCTAATACATCTAACTATCAGGGTGAAGGCACAAGATTAAGTAGGGAGGAAGTACGAAGGATGCGCATCATCAACATCGAAGAAGAACTCAAACGCGAGAAGATGGAGCGAACTCGAAGTGAATGGCAAAATAGCGCCGATCGGCCCTACACCCAAGATGGAGCCTTCCCTACCCGAGGTAAATACGAAGTTGACCAAGAAATCACACGTATCCTCGTACCCAGAGGACAAGCTGCTCGTTCTCCCTTCTCGTGGCATATTGTGAATCTCCCCTTCGATAACCACAAGAAGGTCCCAGAGCACTTACCCACATACGATGGCACTAGCGATCCTAGAGAATTTCTCTCGGTCTTTTTTAAGACTTTGGAAACCAGGAACTTCCATGAATTGGAAATATGCAAGATCGTCCCCAGTTACCTCCGAGGGAAAGCACAGACATGGTTTACCCAGACGAAACCAGAAAGTTTATTTGATTACTGGGATTTTCCCGAGTTCCTTCTCCACGCTTTCTTCCAGAAGAAGAAGTTTACCAAGTCCCTCGGATATCTGGGGTATGTGGCCTGCCTCGAAGGAGAGACTGTGATAGAACACAATCATAGATACATGGATCTAGCTACTGAATGCTATGACCGGGATGAACGCCTCCTGATAAATATGTACCGGATGAGTGTGGATGATGACATTCTAAAGATGAAGCTGGCAACAAAAAATCCAACAACCATTCAGCACCTCCAGGCCATCATGGAAAAATACGCTAGCAAATCAAATGCCGTGACGGGCAAAAGACCCCCAGAATTCCTTATGGACAGAAAAGAATACAGGGCGAAGATACTGAAGGTCGAGAAGACTGATAACGCTCCAAAGCCTACCTTCGAGTCATACACTACTCTGGCGAGATCCGAGCTGAAATTCTATGCATTCACAGGCACCTTTTGAAGGACCCGCCCGCCATAAAGGAATCAGCCGAGCGCCAAAGGTCATCAAAGTTCTGCCAATATCACCGAGATCAGGGGTATGATACCAAGGAGTGCTATCAACTCAAGAACGAAATCGAGAAGTTGATTCGCCAAGGAATTGTGCAACAAATTGCACCATCAACAACCAGCGATAACCAGGGTACCTAGAGGAGGTATGGGGGAAAACCCTGACTAAAGAAGAAGGATGGCTCTCGTAACAACAATAAAAATAATACCAACCACGGTGGCGGAGGCAATAATCCTCAAGATCCTCCTCCCCCACCACCTAATGGAGCCAACCGAGTCATCAACGACATCAATGGCTACACAGGAGAAGCAATTTCCTTGACCAAGCTGAAGGATAGTGTGCGAGCTATACCCCAAACTGAGCCAGTCAACAAGAGGCTCCGCCTCGAGGAAACCATTACCTTCTCGGATGCAGACGCCGTGCCAAATTAGATGCCCCACTCGGACCCTCTCATCATCTCAGCAACCATACAAGACTCACTGGTAAAAAGTGTCTTCATAGACGATGGGAGTGGGGTAGAAGTAATGTTCCAAGACTGCTTCCAGAAGTTAGGATTTACCAAAGACGACCTCAAACCTACGGGTCCGATCTCGAGGTTCACAGGAAATCCAGTAATACCTCTCGGGGAGATCACACTTCCCGTCACAATAGCAGAAGGAGCCAAGAGCCTAACCTTATACTGCACATTTGTGGTAGTAGACACCGTCACACCTTTCAACATTATCCTTGGCAGACCTTGGATGTGCCAAACTAAAGCTGTATGGTCTCCCTACCATCTGATGCTGAAGTTTCCAACACCACAAGGAGTAGCTTCAATCAAAGGAGACCAAGGAGTGGCACGTTCTTGCATGATCACGGCCATCCGTGACGCCAGAAAAGTGAGCAACATCTCGGCCGTCAACACTATTCTAGGATATCTGGTCCCCGATTTTGATCTCGAACAACCCATGGTGTTCCATTTTGAAGAAGAGGCCTACAACGAGATGACTACACTATGGCATAAACACCGTCACCAAGCCTTCCAAGTGGGGGAACTTGTAATGCCAGTTGGCCCGTGGTGCACCAACAAGCTAGGAGGAGCGCTGGAGCCAAGGACCAAAGGACCATACAAAATCTCCGCTGCACAATCCGGTGGATTCTACCTATTGCAAACACGCGAAGGAGAGCACTTGGACCCTGTCATTATGGCGCCCTTCCTACGCAGGTACCTCGGAGCTAAAACCAAGTAGACCTTCTCCATATAAGGAGAAACTACTTCAATAAGGCCTACGGGCCAATCTCTTTTTCTTTTCATCTTTTTACATTTTTATACCCGAGCTCCCAAACTCGGGGTTGTCTTTTATAATTTTACCGAACTCTCAAGTTCGAAGAATGCAATTTCTTTTCGATATATATCTTCTATTTTATTTTGAAGCAGTCCATACTCTCTAAATACAAAGAGAAACTATGCCTCACAAAGCATAAGTAAAGACTGCTGCCTAAAGATCCATACGCTTATAAGTGTATGATTGATGCTTATCTAATATGAGCTGTTTAGACTACGCGTCTGAACTACAATAATCTTAGGACAAAATAAAATAATATACTTATAAAAAGTATATGGTCAAAGACCAACATGATACGGGTCATGCAAACTCACAAAGTTTGGAATACGACTCTCCATGTGATACTCCTATTAAGGTACACGTCACTATTTATTAAGGCTATTCATAAACCTAAAGAGTCAATCTTCTCAAGGATTGCAAGATAAAGACCTTTATAAAGGCAAAATCAAAAAAGTGTTATTACACTACGAAACTTCTTACACCTCGTGAAGGTCTTTAAATATAGGGGTACGACCCCGACCGCGAGAAGAAGTTGAGGCACGACCTCGACCACTTTGGAGGCCACGGCCCCAATTACTATCTTCTGCCATCCTCATCAAGTGAGAGGACGTAGGGGATCCCCTTCTATTTTCTATAATTATAGGTCGAGAAGGAGAGTCAATAGAGCCACGAGCTCTAGGAGTAGGTGTCACCTCTCTGCCCCTTCCACATGGGATCCCTCGAGATACACCCTCTTGGACATGAGGCCTTATCAAAGGTCCTGAATATGGGACACCAGAAGGCCCACCTATCTCCCTCCTTGAAGATCCTGAAGGTATGACGAACACACCTTGAGCTTCTAGTTCCTTTATTTGGAACCTGCAAGAGTTAAGCTCGGCCTGGCACATTCTCAACTCATCTATCCTGGAGGCAATCTTGTGATTCACAGTGATATTTTCATCTCGGAGGGTAGAAATACAAAGATCCTTCTCATGATTTTCACCCTTGACCTTCATTAAGTCACTCCTGACTTTCCTCCATTCTTGGTCATACTCTTTATTGGTGGCCAAAGCCTTGTTGAGCGTTTCTTCTAGATCCCTATACCTCTTCTGAAGATCGCTCAATTGCTGATTCAGTTCGGCTCTCCGCTCTAAAGATATCTTCAGCCCGCCACGAAGACCCTCACATTTTTCCCGCATGATGCTAAAACAGTCCTTGGATTCACCCAAATCTTCCTCCAGTTTCTTGTTCTTCTGAAGGACATCTTCATACTTGACCTGCAAATCAGCACATGCGGCAGAGCAACACTGGACATAAAGGAAGGTAAAGACCAATTAATTCCAAAGACAAAGCATATGTTCAGAATACATGAAACGCCAAAATCTGGCGAAAAGAGAAAAATCTTGAAGTAAAAGACAAGGCTCTAAGGAGTTACAGTCCTCTCCTGCCCATCGGAAGTCTTCGGGTCCTCAATTGAAGTTTCCGTAGCCGGCTTCTCCACCAGGAATGACAGCTCAGGATACAAACTGGACAGCTTGTCCTGGAACTCCTCAAGGGTTAAGGCCTTCTTCAAGGATTCCAAGCTAGTCAGTAGACTAGTCTCAAACCCCCCGATCTGGCTAAACTTTGCCCGAAACTCCTTCAAGTTCTCCGGTACTTGCGGCCAAGTGTAGGCAGCGGCAAGACATCCTTGAATCTCTTCATTAAGAAATCCCTTTAGAGGAATCCACATCTTCGAGAGCTCAGACTTATGGTAGAATTCACCATACTCTTGGCGATGAGCCTCCATCTCTAGATAGTTGAGGCAAAAATCTATTATCAGCTGAACTAGCCGCCTCTGGCTAACTGGATTAGCATACTGATCTCTCTCCGCCTCCACCAAAGCCATGTTCCTTTTCAGATCTAAGAATGAACCATCAGGTAGCCTTTTTGCCTTCTTCAAGGCTTGGTTCTCCTCTTCCAAGGCCTTTATTTTGGCCTTATCCTGAGCCATCTCATTCTAGAGGTGCTTCAACATATCTGAAGGTTCCTTAGACCTCTTGGAAATCTCCTCCTTCATCAGCTCGAGCTCGGACGCCTGCCCTTGAGAACGGTTGTACAGTGCCCGAATGGAGTCATACATATACTTCATTTGACTCACAGACTGTGAAAAAAGATAAAGACAGTTAGCTAACTACACAACTAATTCTATTGAGAGCTAAGTCGAATCATACCTGGTTAATCTCAGGACAGCCTGGTACAATCTCGACCAGAGCCTCGGAAGGAGGAAGTGACACATACTTCTCGAACTCCTCCAATAGTCCGAGTTCGAGCCTTGGCTTCTTTGGAGACTTGTCCGCAGAGCTCCCTGAAGCCTCGAGATCCCTCTTCTTCTTATTACTATTCAACGGCCCTCTGAATTCAGCTATCTTAACCAACAAACTTGCTGCCCTGTTAGCCTTAGAAGCACCCACTGCATATAAAAGGGAAGAAGTCAGCGTAAAAAGCGATTGACACATTGTGGACGAGAATAAAATAAACAAGAAGAAATACCCTCTTGCAACGCATCCGAATCTACCATAGGAGTAATCATCATGACCTCATCAAAATTATCAACCATGGTTGGGAGAACACTATAAGTCCGAGACACCTCCTTTCTCGGACATCGAATTAGGGCAGAACCCTCATCCTCTTCCTCATCTGATGGATCTAAAGCCACGGGAACAAATAGGCAATCTGCCTCCTCAATCACCTTAAGCTGGGATTGAGTCTTCTTAGGCCCTTGAACCAGCCTTTTGAATTGACGCCCATGTTGAGCATCTTTCATCAGACCTGAGATCTCCTTATCTACCTCTTTCTCAGATACCTCATCTCGAGCAGTTCTTTCTTCTAATGCCCTATAGGCCTGCAATGCCTTAACTGCACCAATTGGATCCTTCTCCATAGACAGAAGGGTTTCATACCAATCCATCTCAACACCTTCTGGCTGGTCGAAATGTGTCAACTTCAAGAAGCTGCAATTTTGAAAAGTACGGCCGGACAGTTGATTCAACAAGTCATACGTCTCTATAGGACATTGGCAACCCATTTGATGATCTCTAGATACAAACTTACCCTCTCTAAGTTTGATCTTATCTCCCACCAACTCCCCAGCTATATTTAGCAGTTTGCGGGAAGACTCCACTTCATGCCATATCTCATTTTGGACCTCTTCATTCCAATCAGGAACTTGATACTTGGTTCGATCGAAGGTTAGTTTTACCTTATCCCACTTCCTGCAGTTCACAGGAAGCACAAAAAGCTTACCTAAAGAGGTATCCCGAGAGGTCAAGGTCACATTTTGTATAACAACGGAAACCTTATACATGGTCCGCAACAAGGAGAGACTGGGACGGTAACCTTTACGAGCACAACAAGTTATTAAGGCCATAATGATTACTATCACATTGGCATGTTACTGCCCTGGATGCACCCTATAATGCTGAAGAAAATCATCCAACAGTGGAGGAAAAAGGGAAGGCTAACCCATGCTGCAGAAATCTCCCATATATGACCCTTCGGGTCGGAGTTACTATTTCAGTTGCAGACTTGTCTTCTCCAAAGTATATGAGGTCAGCATCAGAAGGAATTGAGAAGGGAAAACCTTCTGCGAAGATAGCAGCATCAGCGCGTGCTTTATCCTCCTTCAGCGACTTTCTACTACTACCTTCGCCATCCATGGATACTATACCTCCGGATGCATGCACTACCATGGGGCTATTCCCCTGTATCTGAGCCCTCCTGGCCATAGCCCTCAACCTCTTCTCTTCCTCAGAGGCTTTCTTCTTCAAAACTACAGGTTTTTTCCCACTCGCTACCTTAGCTCTGCGGCGGTCATGGGAGCTACTCTCCTCAGCCTGAGCTTGTACATACTTTCCCTCATCATGATGGGGGACGGGAATTTTTTTACTACTATTATTCATGATTACAGAGAGTATGGGGGGAAATACACACACAGAGATAAAAGGAAAAAAACAGACACAAGCAAATGCGCAGAGAAAGAAGATAGCACTTACTGATGATGGAAGCAGAAATTTGGGGCTTCAGAAATTGATGAAGTACTGACGCGTCTTCTGAACTTGGAAAGAAGAAATTTTCGAATAAGAGAAGACAATGGGAATGATTTGGGAAATTTAATCCAAACCAGACAGCATTGAAGACGAGAATTACCTCGATTCTGTTTCCAATGCAAGTAATTGGAGAGACGGGGGAAAGACCGTCTCTGCTTGCCAATGAAGACACGCCACGTGTATCCACCATCTGAATTTCAAAGAAAGCTAATCTCATCCGTTCATATATTTGATGGAATACGAAAGAACTTTAAGATAGATATTCAGAAGGTTAAGTTCGAGAGGATAGTCCTAGAAGGACACCCCGAGCTTAACACCCCGAGTTATTCTCCCTCGAGTTATTGGTCTTCCCTCGAGAAGCAAGCCTCTTCTTCAAACCTTCGAGATGGAGTACTCTATATTCTGAAGATCTACCTTGGGGCTACTGATAAGTCCATGGTTCGTATTCGGGCCTCATTCATACTCGGACCAGGGCCCGAGAAGGGTCGTGGGCTCGAGATACGCGGAGGGTGGATCCACATGTCTATCAATCCTAATCCTTATAAGGAATGCGTATATTATGAATGTTCTACAAGGAATATACATCTTCTCAAAGATGGTAATACAGCTATCCTAAACATGGTAACACAACCATGTCCGAAATATACTTCTATTATACATGGTAATACAACCTCTATTCCCATAAGAGTTGTATTTATACCATAAATACATATCTTGGTGATCTACGGATTGTAGCCATATAAATACCCTAAAGGTTTGGCAGATCTCTCATCTAATCTCATACTTTATACTTTACGCCTTAAGCAAATATACTGACTTGAGCGTCGGAGTGTCTATCCCCGGGACACCCGGGGCCTTTGTCTTGCAGATCAGTTCGAGTGCCTGGTTCATTGTCGAAGTGTTGGTGTCCGGCATACATCAATTTTTTTGGCACATACTTCATCCATATACTTTTATATGACTGCACCATACCCTTTTTTCCCCTTAAAAGTTCATAAGTAGAAGAGATGGTAAATATTCCATGTGTTTCTAGTTTCCAGACCATATAATCTTCATAATCCTCATATAAAGGAAAATATTTAGCTAATAGTGCACTTATATGAGATGGAAAACCATTAGCTAACTCACAGATTTTATTGGTTTGATCATAGAAAAACCGACTAACAATAAGCTCAGGGTATAATAAATCCAAATTAGCATACCACATGTCAATTAGAAGTCCAACATTAAACCAATTTCTTTCCCAAAAGGAAGAACTACCTGAACCAACCTGTACCAATGTGTTTGCCTGTGCCATATCATCAACTTCCTTGTATGTCTTCCATGTTCTTGAGTTTCTTTTTGACCTTGGCAAAGACCACATAAAAGAAGACCAAAGACTATCTTCTTTTTGCAATTTCCACCATATTTGCATAGATAAAATGTCAACCAAAGTATGTAAATTCTTCACAGCAAGTCCATTTTCCAGGTATGGGTAACAAATATTTTCCCAAGATCTCCATATTTTATTCTGACCATATTCTTTCTTACCCCAGAAAAATCTAGCAAATATTACATGTAATCTATCCAAAACCCCTTTAGTTGGTTTAATCATTGTTAGAATGTGCAAGGGAATTGCAGATAGAACATGCTTAACTAATATCAGTCTTCTTGCTTGATTCAACCATTTGTTTTGCCAACTTACTAATTTGACACTATATTATCAAATAGTGGTTGAAAATATGTGTGTTTTTTTTCCAAAATATATAGGGCATCCTAAATATTTAAAGGGAAACACCCCTTTTGAAATGCCCGTACTCTGCAAAATCATTCTATGGTATGACAAGGGTGCTTTTCTGGACAAATAATATGATGATTTTTCTATGTTTATCTTTTGTCCAGTTACAGTCTCATATTTCAATAAGAATTCCATTAATGCATCTAGACTGTATTTGTTAGCTTTCAGAAATATCATGGTATCATCTGGGAAGGAAGGAGTTGAGAGCCTTGAAGCGTGCAGAAGGATGTTCCACAATAGGGGATGCCTCGAATGTACATGCTAATGAAGAACAATATAACCATGAAGGCGACGAGCATGATCAGGACTTTAGAGGGTGGTTTTGAATATTTAGTTTTTGAATTTGTAGCTAAGTATGGATTTGGCGTATCAACACTTGTTTCGTGTCAAACAATAATACATTTTAAAGTTACGTCATTAACGTTTGAATGATATCGAGTTATTTGTATGGGAGCATTTAGAATTCCTACCATTCTTTGCATTGTAACTTTTAAACAACTACGTATTAGTGATTGCGCGCACGTATAAAACTTCAGCTAAAAAATATTTCTGGGACCTATTTATGAAATCGGAAATCTGGCCGGAGGAGCTTGTCAAAACTTTACTAATCCGGATGGTCGGCCGGGAATGCTTCTGGAAGTTGAAAAAATAGGCTTACTTCATCAAAAATGTTTCTGGGTTCAGATATCTGAAACATAGCCGGATGCGCTAGTAACATATTTAAGTATTTGGATGTATAGCCGGGAACACTTTGGCAGTTTATTACATTGGCTTATTTCAACAAAAATACTTCCGGGACATGTTTCGGAATTTGAAAACCTAGTCGGATAGGTCTAAAATATTAGTACATTCTATTTACTTGTTGGGTCCTTTAACCTTTTTATTCATGGATAGGTACACGGATATGAAATTCATGAATTACAAATTCAAACAAAGTCTAGCAAAGTAGTAATATGAGTAGTTGTTAATACAAACATCTCTGACTAACGCCTAAACATAGTCTTCACATTCACTTTAATCTTCAACTTCCTCTTCGGTTCATTGCCTTTGACATCTATCATCATGCGTTTGGTGTGATCGAATCTTGCGTGATGCATTGATATATTAAGCTCTGTTTCTTCCTTATTGATCGCCTCCTTCTTCGCTGGCACAAAAATGCCAGCATGTCGTTTGTCATACTCTTCGAATAGGTCAACTCCACACACCATTTGGTTCCCATCAAGGATAATCTTGTAGTGCCGATCGGAAGGATCCTGAACATAGTACACTTGGTCACCTTCAGTAGCCAGTATGAACGCATCCGACTTTGATCCCACTTTCTTCCTATCAACCAGTTGAAACCCTAGAGGATCCGTCTTAGTTCATGTTTTTTGATCAACTCACTTACACGTGAATACAACCACCTTCAATTCCACATAGTTTAGCTCCCAAATGTGAACAATTGTACTGTAATACCTATCACATGAGAATGACCCTTCAAGATTTCGCTTCGGCGACACTGCAATTGATTCGGAAAATATAGTGACACCGCAATTCTGTGAAACACCTTTAGCATCACTCTGTTTGGTCCCATGCGTGTAACCCTTCACATGATAACCACTATAGTTGATAACCGTTGTTAGCGATCGTCTAGATAGCCATTTCACTTCCTCGGGATGGTCACTGTGTCCCTTAACCACTCACATAAAGTTCTAATATGTTCATCATGGAGTTGGAAAGGCTTTAATGTTGGGTTTTGACCACTCAACTCCTCCATATGAATGTCAACGTAAGGTCGTACTGATTCATGGTTTCGCATCACATACAAATGAGCAGCCTCCAAATAGACAGCTGCCGAATTATGTAACGTTTCTCTAGTTCTATGCCCGCTGAAACGTAAATCATGCCTCGAGGTGGAGAGTCCAACCGTGGCAACCTCATCTAAGTGAAATGTACAAATTTTAATCGCCTCATCTGCGACATATCTAGAAACAATGCTTGTGTCAGGCCTGTTCCTATTCTGTGAAAAGAATTTGAATATCTTCATGTATCTCTCGAAAGGATACATCCACTAAAGGAACACCGGGCCACACTCCTTAATCTACCGAAAAAGATGGACAATAAAATGCACCATTATATCAAAGAAAGAAGGGGTAATATACATCTCCAATTGGCACAATACTTCAACTACCATCGTCTGCAGCTTATTTAGCTTACGACGGCTAACTATTTTCTGGCAAATTCCCTTAAAAAATAAGCATAGCTTGCTGATGCACATCCTAACGTGGATTGGAAGAAAACCTCGAATGGTAATTATGTTCAAGTCTTGCATCAAAGTATGACAATCATATGATTTTAACCCAAACAATTTTTGATCCTTAACATTGACACAGTTACCAATGTTTAAGGAAAAATTATAGGATACCTTCAAATCTTTCAGGCACTGCAAATATTTTGTTTTCTCAACTGACGACATGTTGTAGCAAGCTGGAGGTAAGAAAATGTTCCCATCCTCGATTACAGGAGCCAAATCCTTTCTAATACCCATTATTTCCAAGTCTTTACGTGCTTGCAGTCAATCTTTGCTTTTTCCAGGAATGTTCAGCATCGTACCAATCAAACTATCACATACATTCTTCTCAATGTGCATTACATCTAAACAATGTCTAACAGTCAAATGCTTCCAATATTGTAAATCAAAAAAAATGGACCGTTTCTTCCAAGGGCGAGGGATGGGCATTTTCCTACGATTTTTGCTAAAATCATTTTTCAATATTATTGACTTTTTCGAATACCTCTTCACTGATAGGAGGGGGTGGTGCATTCTCTTCCTTCCCATTAAATTGGTTCTTAGCCTTACGAAACTCGTGACCGCATGGTAAGAAACAACGATGTCCTTGATAAACAGTTTTTCTCCTGTGTTTTAGTTGAGAGAAACAAGTATTCTTCTCACAAACATGACAAGCTAGATGACCTTTGGCTGAATAACCAGCTTGATTACCAAGTGCATAGAAATCATTAATGGTGAAGAACAAAAATCCTTTCAACTTAAACCATTCCTCATGATATTCATCCTATGTCCGATTCTCTTCGAACCATAGTTTCTGGAGGTCTTCAACTAAAGGTGCTAGGAACACATCGATGTTGTTACCAAGATGCTTTGGTCCTGCTATCTTCAACGACAACATCACATATTTCCTCTTCATGGTCAACCACGATGGTAGATTGTAAATAACAATTACTACAGGCCAAGAACTGTGTGTACTACTCAAATCCACATACTATTCATACCATCAATGGATAAACCCAAGCGTACATTTCGAGCTTCCTTCCCAAAATCAGGAAACAATTCATCAATTTTCTTCCACTGATCACCATCTAAACAATGTGCAATCACATCATCATCTTCAACCTTCTCTCCATCTTCATGCCATGTCAAGTTCTTAGCTTCTTCTTTGTTAGCAAACAACCTTTGAAGCCTAGGTATAATAGGGAGATACCACATGACCTTCGCGGGAACACATTCGTTGGTTTGCTTAACAACATCTCCTCCCACGTCCAATTTTTGTTTCTCAGCTTTGTAACGTAACTCGTCACAAACGCTACAATTTTCAAGGTTTATATCATCTTCCCCTCTGAATAACATACAATCATTAGGACAAACGTGAATTTTCTCAAGTTCCATACCTATTGGACATAGTATCCTCTTTGCAGCATATGCCCTATCAGGCAATAGATTTTCAGTGGGAAGCAGCTCTCTAATCAGCTCAAGCGCCTCTGTTAATGCCTTATCTGTAAGCCCATGCTTGGCTTTCAAATTCATCATCAATAGGGTCGCGCTTAGAACAGTGTGGGTTGAACCCTCATACAAAGGGGTTTTCTTATCATTATATATCGCTTCAAGCGCCTCAGACTTTCCAACAAAGTGAAATGCAACATCATCTACCAAGTCATCCAATTTATCGTTATAATTACCAACCATTTTGTTTTCTCCTATAACCTCCATTGGTTCATTAACAACAACAGTGCTACGTTCTTCTCCATGCCATAGGAATTATGGAAACCCCTAACAATCAAATGTTCACGCAAACCTCGAACTCTTGAATACACATCGTTAGTGCAATCCTTACTAAGGCAAGACATTGCCGACTTATTTTCTAACTCTTGCATTATTCGAAGCAACATCAATGAAATATTTAACTAATGCCATATACTCTGGTGAGTTTCGACGATTCTCGCTAATAATACGACTACGTTCCATAACGCTTGTGTACCTATTTTTATAAACTTTAGCGTATTAATCAATTTATTCCACCACATCGTACTAGATGACAACATATCACATAAACCATGGTTTCATAAACACCAGTCACTAGTAATCAATAAGCAAGTTTGTATATTCTTCAAAGAAATTAGGCATACATATATATTAATGCTTCAAATTAACCAATGTAAGAGAGCCACCCATGAATACAAGATTATATCCTTCTACTTAAACTCATCCGGGGCATGTTCCGAACTCTGTAACCATAGCCAGATGATTTTACCTTATCCGGATACGTTTCCGACGCGGGATACTTACCTGGACGTCTGTTTTGCCTTGACTCCACCGACATCAACAAATTGTCCCGTTGAATTAACCGTCAAAGTTAAGCCGATCAACGGGAAATGAAGTTGACCGCCCGGTTTGTCATTTCCGGCCTAAAAAAACAGACGTTAGTCGGCGGTTAAATGCAACCGCCGTGCATAAAATCAAGTTACACGGCGGTTCCACCAAAACCGCCATATAACTAACCATCCGGCTAGTGACTCCCTGTTTTCGAACTCGGAAACTTAAAAGGACGACGGTTCCCTTCAATTCACGCGAAACTGCCGTCTTCCAGCGATGTAATCCGCCCTGTTTCCACTAGTGTTAGTCCAATATTTTAGTACGAACATCAATAAACATACACCCTTAAAAGACTGAAAATAAATTTGATAAAAAAAGAAAACAGAATTAAAATCTCCCCCTCAACTCCAATGGTGCCAGCTCCAATCCTGTCTGAACGACTGCCCAACCCGACCCGCTAAGCTGACCCGACCCGCTCAACCGACCCGACCCGGGCTTCAAACCCGGTCGGTCGACTCGATCCGGACCGCCGACCCAAATTGTTAGGCCGGCCTAAACGGTCCTCCGGTCAGAGCTCTATGCATCGTGAGAATGGGATCACCTTTGAATCACAAACCCAGCCCCGAAGCTCGTTCCGGATCCACCTTCGCCCAAACTGATCAGGAGTCAAGCGTCCTCAACCGCCACCGGTCGCTCCAAGCTTTTGTGTCGGGTCCAGATGAGATCGGGCGATTCCATTCAGGAGATCGTTTGCACCGCAGTCGATCCAATCAGATCGCATAGCATACTATTGGAGCTGTAAATTGTCGACAAAAGAGAAGGTTTCGGGTGTGAGGTGGGAAGGGAAGGTCGGGGGACTGAGAAAAAGGTGTGAGGGGAGGCCGCCAGCCGTTGGTAACAGCGACGACCTCTGATGAAATTGGATCTAGGGGGTTTGTTTTGGAAGAAAAGAAGGAGGTTGACTTTGATGAACGAGTATACTAACTACCTCATGAATGCGTCAAAGTAAGCAAATGAGGGGTTATGATAATTGTTTGTAAAAAATTAAAAGTTAGGGGAGATTTGTAATCAAAAGTAAATCAGAATAAAATAGAGGGAAGAACATCCTCACACACATGAATCCACTATTATATATTTATACTAGCAATGGCAGGCCGCGCAAGGCGCGGCCATGGCCCAATTTTCATGAAATAAAATGAATAAAAATGATGCAATTTTGTAACAGCGCCATAAACATACATCGGTTATAATAAGTACTGCAATCGAAAGAAATTATCTACATTTCTTTAATGGATATTTTGCTTCATTTGTCGAACACAAATGGTGTATGGTTCTCTCATCTAAATGTTTTGCTTTATCTGCATAAATAAAATATAAAATGCATTTTAATCGAGTATAGTAGCTTACCATCTACTTTCATGCATGACATGAACTCATACAAATAAAGTGTTTTTTTCTTTTATGAGGAACATTCAAATGAAGTTTAGAACTGTATAATGTATGAAATTAATCATAAGGAAGGAGATATTGTGATATAATAACTAACTTAAATGCAAATTCCATTCAATTAAGTTTATTTTATTTGGATTTATTTTTATTTAGTTTGCAATTAATCTATTCACTTTGGAAGGATCTATTTCATCATATATAGTACAATGTATTTGAGAAATGATGATGTCGCCTTTAAAATCAAATGGCAATCATGACTTTCAAAGTATAAGTCTTATTGTGTAACTCACGAACTCTTCAATTTCAAGTATCAATCAGAATTAATGTTTTTTTGAACTTACAATCTTTAATAAACACTAAATGTAAATGTAAGTGATAGAGAACAAACTCTAAATATATGATAATCCATAAGCAGTTTCAATATAAGGGTTTTATCGTTTATTTGTCTTTTTCTGTTCAGTTCAATATTTCAATTTAGTTTAAATGAAATAAGGTTTAACAAAATTAAATTAAGTTAACAATGTACAGCTGCTTCACTTATTCATTATCTGCATGTGCTTCGGATCCGGGCTCTCTTCAGATCAATGATACAGTTTACAAGCTCCAAGCTGTTGTACAACTCGGAAGTTATCATCATAAGCTATTTTTGCACGGTGGAGGCTTTGGGAGGACTATGTTGAAACCAGATAAAACTTCTCTAAAGAATGTAGCATTTGTGCACATTAGTGAGAAAACTCATTACATCCTTCAACTATGAACCAACACCAGCCCTGTTGGGATTAAATCAAATTAACACATAATAAGAAAAAGTGGATGACAAACTTTGTAATGAATTGATATTCATATGCAATTGTATTCATCGGTTGCAGCTACTTGTAATTAATTTGATCAAATACAAAAGTTTGATTAGTTACCTCCGTCAAATTCATGGAAAGAATATGGTCACTGAGATTATTGAAAATGCTTTTTGCTTACTCTGGAATTAAGTCCTTGAATTCCCAGCACATGTTTACTCAATGCAAACATCTCATCACTTGTTTTCTCCGGGTATGACCGTATGAGCTTCTTTCGGCATCAAACAAAAACTACAACGAGTTGCAAAACCAAAACACGTTATTTAATCTCAGAAATATTATCGAGCACATATACATAAGAACACTAACCAGGAAGACTCGGAATAATTTTGTTTTAGTAGAGCCAGACAGTATCTGCAAATGAATTTCAAAGTGCGGGGTGAGCCAGCAATTCCAGAACAATAAGAAGACAGCTTATAGAATAACCTACAGCTACAATACCAAACAAAATGTGTTTACATAAATGAAAGAATAAGAAATTGTAAAGTCTTTTCTAGTTCATCAATTATTGTTTCTGTAAACAACTTCAACACCAAAAACCATTGATGTAGCCTGAAACTCTAGAACAATCATATATACGTGGTTCTTTAGTTATAATCATCACATTTGGCTGGAATGTATACTTGATCAACAAAAACAATGTACAATTCGACATCACAATATAGCAAAAATAGTGAAGATTGAAAGAGAGAACCAAGATTACCATGGAGAAGAGGAGCGGTGATATGGATTGGATCGTGAGCAACAAGGACCCATATATCCGGTGCTGATACTGAATTGTTGGCAGAAACATTGAGCCGGATAGATGGCGGAGGTAATTAGTCAAAAGAGAAGTCGGCGGTTAAAACTATAAAGCCTTGAGGACTGCCGGAGGTTTCTATTTTATTTTAATGGAGGGAGAGTCCGTTATCAAATCTGGAATGAATGGACTGGCGTATAACTGAATTTCCCAGTGTGGAGATACAGTCATGGAGCCATATGAGGAATGTGGAGGTTGATCTCAATCCCATCCTCAAAAGTTTTATATGAAAAATTAAGTAGTTCTGAAAGATACTGGAAAATGGATTAGTGAAATTAAGAACATTGAATCGAGCATGAAGAATCAATGAGAATTAATGGGATTAATTGAATGAAGGGCTTAATACTGAATTGAAGAAGAAAGAAGATGATGAGCCGAAGAATTAAGCACAGGTTTAGGACATCAAAGGGTTTTTTGGAGTTAATGAGCCTTGAAGCAAACTGAAGAAATTGCAGAGAAGGGGAAGATGGGAGGCTTTAGCCGTTTCAGACTAAGGTTAGAGGAAAACCAACAGTTATGGGAAAGCATCAAGTTTCAGCATTAAAAGGTCATAGAATTTGAAACTGAAGAAGTCTAAAGGTTAGGATGGAGAAGGGCTTGCCATAATCAGAATAAACTGGCGGCGAGGAGGCGGAGAGACTGGCGGCGCAGACAGAGTGGTCGGGCGGCGAGGTGGCAGGGGGACCGCGCGGACGGAGGCAAGATGGCGGAGGCCGGAGTATGGTCGGTGATGGGCGAGGTTGGGGGCGAGGTGAAGGAGGAGTCTGGTCGGAGGAGGAGAGTAAGAGGTGAAGGTAGAGAATTGCAAAAGACGCTTAAACGTAGAGAACGAGGAAGTTGATAGGGTTAAGAAAAGATGAATTTAATTAGGGCTGGCAAACGGGTCGGGTTGGCGGGTTGGCGGGTTCGTGCCGGCAGGTTGGCGGATTTGAAATACTAAACCCAAACCCAACCCAATAATATTTCGGGTCAAAAAACATTGACCCAAACCCGACCCATTAAAAAACCGGGTTACCCAAACCCAACCCGCGAAACCTATTTATTAATAACGGGACTGAATATTTGACTAAATTTTAAAATTTATGCTGCTAATGATAATTTCATATGGAAACTAAATCAAGAATTACAAAATTAACTCTCAATTTCATCATAAATTTGTTGGATAATCTCCATGATGTTGGCATTAGAGCATTTGTTTGCATTTGTAAAGACAATTTCAATCATTTGCATAATTACACCGTAAATATATGGGTCAAACGGGTTACCTATTTAACCCACGGGTTTGACCTGAACCTAACCCATTTATTTTCGGGTCACTCGTGTCCAACCCAACATAGACCCATGCCGTGTTTCGTGTCAATCCAAACCCACTAAATTCGTGTTCGGTTCAGGTCGGGTTTTCGTGTCGTGTTCCAAATTGCCAGCCCTAAATTTAATAAAATTAAAAATGGTAAGGCAGAAAAAATGGAAGGAAATTAATGGATGGGCCAGACTATGAGGTGGAGCTGATGTGGTAGGTGATGTGGCATGCCACATGTCAGGCAGGAAGGAAGGTTTTTTTAAGAATGCATGTCTTTTTATATAAGGTAGATATTTCAGAATATGAAGATGAAGAAAATACAGGTAAACATGAAATTGAAATTGTACAGATTTATGTTTTCAAACCATAATCCTTTAAAGGACCTGAGTTTAGCTACTAAAATAATCTTATAATCTCAAATTACATGATCGATTAAAAATATGGAGTCTCCAAAGAATGAGAAAGAGAGAAAATTTGCAGCTCTTCGATCCCTACTCCCTGCGTTGAGATGAACTTATACGTATATTTAAAATCAGTCGTCCTCATACCACATACAGCTAGCTCGTCTTTTCATAATCAATC
Organism: Sherardia arvensis; assembly: GCA_948330725.1. Lineage (NCBI taxonomy): Eukaryota > Viridiplantae > Streptophyta > Magnoliopsida > Gentianales > Rubiaceae > Sherardia > Sherardia arvensis. The sequence goes on along the minus strand of OX415237.1, from coordinate 19,167,353 downwards.
AGTTTTGGACTACGACCAATGTTTTATTTCCTAAAATAATTAAAGAATTACACATATGACCCTACCAAGTTGGGTTGAAATTAATTTAATTGAAATTTGTTTAGTTTAACTGAGATTAAATTAAATTAACTGAGATTAATTTAACTGAACTGAGATTTTTCTGGTTGAACTGAGATTAATTTAACTGAACTGAGATTAATTTAACTGAAAAGAAAATATTATATATAAAGTAAGGGCCTGTTTCCACGAACTTATTTCATGTTGAACTAAATTTTACTAAAGTGAAAATTAATGTATTAATAATGTAATCAATATGTCTAATTTTATTTGAATTTGTTCAAAATATATTTTCACTAAACTGAATTTAACTGAATTGAATTGAACTACTGATAAGGTCCACAAAATAGGGCCTAAGGGGCGGTTTGCTTGAGCTTATTTCTTACTAAGCTGAGCTGAGCTGAACTGAACTGAAGTGAAAATTAATGAATTGAAAAATAGAATTAGTATGTCTAAATTCACCTGAATTTAATCAAATTATATTTTTACTAAATTGAACTGAATTGAATTGAACTAGACTGAATTGAACTGAAGTGAAAATTAATGTATTAAAAATAGATCAGCATGTCTAAATTTACTTGAATTTTTTCAAATTATATTTTGATTGAACTGAATTGAACTGAACTGAATTGAACTGAACTGGACTTATTTGAACTGAAGTAAAAATTAATGTATTTAAAAATAAAATCAGTATGTCTAAATTTACCTGAATTTTATCAAATTATATTTTGATTTAACTGAACTGAAATGAATTTAATTAAACTGGGATGAGTTGAATTGAACTGAACTGGACTAAACTGTTCTTATAAACTCCGGCAAATAAGCCTAAATCGTTATGTTTTGTATCCAATTGAAATAAAGTTAAAGTAACTATTTTATTGAATCAAATCAATCTCAGTTTATTCCAGTTTAACTTGAGATTAATTTAACTGAATTGAGATTAATTTAATTAAACTGGGATTAATTTAATTGAATTGAGATTTATTTAGCTGAACTGAGATTAATATAACTGAATTGAGATTAAATTAACTGAACTGATATTAATTTAACCGAGATTATTTTTCAATAATCTGAACTTGACAGGGCCATAAACAACACACAACATACACATAAGCAACATTCATCTGGTACATACGCACCAATCAACTTTGGATTGGACACCTAACTTGAACAAGTTCGTCTAGTGAACCAAGCAAGAGAGAAAACTAGAACTAGAAACAGCAGTAAAATATATATGCATAGACCGCCAAGGAGAACAACCACAAGTAGACTACTTAGTTTTGGACTGCTCCGAAAGATAACGAGTGACAGCCTTGGTTCCTTCGGCAATGGCATGCTTCCCTAGTTCACCAGGCAAAATCAGCTTCACAGCATCCTGAACATCCCAAGACGACAGGGTTTTCTTCTTGCTGTATGAAGACAACTTGGCAGCCTCAACAGCAATCTTCTCGCACATATCATTCATCATGTTATTCAAGATTTTCATCGCCTTGAACGACATCCCCAACTCTGGGTGCACCTGTTTTAGAACCCTGTAAACATATCTGTTGAAAACGAGCCCTGCCTCACAACTCCTCACCTTGGCCGTCCTCTTCTTCTTCTTCCTGGTCTCTACGGTTTCCTTGCTCTTTGCCTGCGGTTCGCCGACATCGGTACTTTGCTTCCTCTTCTTTCCCGCTTCCTGTGGCGGCGGCGTAGTCATGATCACTTCCTTTTCTTGAGGTTCCACGATTTCACCTTTTGAGGGCGGGTCCTGTGAGTCTCTGGGTTGAGTTTCATCGTCGTCGTCTCCATCAATCGGGGCGTTTTCTGTGGGATCTTCCACGGGAATGTTGACTAGAATCGGGGCTGAAGGTAAAGAGACCTCAACTTTCTCGGTCTCCTTTGATGAAGAAGAAACCGCGTTTTGGAGGTCCTCCATAGTAACATCATTCTGGGTTGGAGAAACCACCACTTCGACGGTTTCCTTGACGACTTCCTTCGTCTTCTTCACCACGGTTTTCACTATTTTGCCTGAGGAGCGAGTCTTTGGCGGCATTCTATATAACCTGCGTTTTAGAAATGATGGTGGATAAATTGTACTGTGCAGAGTGTGTTTCTGGAATGGTAATGAAAGAGATGAGGCGGTTAAATGGTCAAATTTAATGGGGATGGGATTGATATTGAAATGATCTTCTTGAAGTAATGGAAAGGTGACACGTTGAGATGTACGTGTCAAATGGCTGGAGTTGAATGGGCTACGTAGGTGCATGACATTTCGGGACATACCGAGAGGATAAACATGGAAGTACTACCGAGAAAAACACAAAAACAAATTAACCAGTGATCGTACCTTAGTCCCTAGTCCTGTTACTGGTCCCTAGGCCTGTTAAGCAGTCGGGAGCGAATTCTGAATTTTATCTTTAAAAGGGTCGGACTAATCACAAAAATTTGATTTTGAAAGAACTAATGAAATTATTAAAAATAATGGTATTAGTATGTCTTATTACTGATATGTTATAAGATTAAAATAATATTATTAATATTCTTTAAAAATAATTATTATTATAATATCGTATAAGAATTATAAATTAAAAAATAAAAACAAAATACTAATAAAAAACTAACAAAATATGTGGTATCTACAGATGGTCCACTACTTTTATTAGAAGTTTAATTTTAGTAGAATTTTCTACTCTCCTTATATAAATATATTTTGCTTTCCATAAAAAGGACCACCAATTAATTTCTTATAAAATATTATTTAATAGGAAATAAATAGTATATATATACTATTTCTGAACAAAATCATGAGGTGGGCCCGACCTCTTTTAGACCCAGTAAAATCCGCCCCTATACGCAGTCATGCTACTAGCTATAGCTGCAATCAAACTGTCCAGGAAGAACATAACTTGGCTAATATTCAATATAAATATGTTTTGCCTTTTGTTAAAAAAATTAAAACTACTAATTAATAGTACTATTTTATATGATAGAATTGATAATGTTGATAATTAATATAATACGAGGCGTTGTATGTATGAAATATTAGTACTGTACATATTCTAACACAAGTAATCTGTTATTAATTTATTTAATTTGAAGAAAAAAACACCACTTGTTCGTAAGGGTTCTTTTCTTAGTTAAGGAATATAATAAGCAAAATCCGCTTGACAGGTTAACTCATCTACTGTATTGTCATCACATCATTGTTAAATTCTGAAAATGACCAGTCAGCATTGTAATAAGGATTACTCACCATCTTTAATCATACTTCTTACATCTATGCAAGGTTAGTTTGTTATGAAGAATTAAAAAAAATATTTTGAAAACTTTAATCTTGTTGACAATTGACACCCATAGCCAGACAAAACGGGTCTATTGATCGGGTTTGGGTGACACCCAATGGCTTTGAATACTGTTTGGGTATATGATTTTATTCTGATTTAGTTATTAATCAGGTTTTTTGGGTTCGGGACTCGTCGGGCATTTTGAAAAAATATCAGGGTCGGTTCGGATTTGGGTTTCATTGTTTCAGGTTGGGTCTCGTCTGTTACTTTGAAAAATATCGTGTATCATTCGGATTCAGGTTTCATCCTTTCGAGTTTGGATTGGATTTTGTTTTAATTGATTTGATTTCAGATACAATTCGGGTACAATCTTTTATGAGTCGAGTTTGATTCGAATATACTCAGTCAGGATCACATTTAAATACATTAAGTAAATTTTATGATGAATGTTTGGAACCGTGGATGATCTAGAACCGAGCTCACGAAACTGATCTGCAAAACAGACCCCAGGTTGGCCGGGAGTAGACATTCTTATGCTTAAGTCAGTAGACAGCCTTTAGAAGCTATAAGCATAAAAGAGTAGTGTATATAAGATAGATAGAGAGGTTTATCAAGTCTTTTATTTATAACCCCTCAATCCGTAGATTGGAAGGGTTTGTAATTCAAGTAAGAATACAACTCCTATGGTAACAGTTGTATTCCCATAATTAGAGAAGGTGTATTACTTGTAGGTAATTCAGAATATATGCAATCCATGTTTAGACTAGGTGGATGGACCCGTAAGCCCATCTCCTGCGTATCTCGAGCCCGAAACTTTTCGGACCTCGGTCCGATTTTGAACGAAGCCTTCGAGTGCGAACCATGGAATTATCAGTTGCCCCAAGGTAGATATTCGGTATTCGAGGTTTCTTCTCGAGGGAATTTCTCAAGGCTTTTTACTCATGATAAAATCGAGGAACTCGAGGGACATACCTTGAAACAGTAACCCGGGGCATCCTCTCGGATTGAGTGCTCCGGCTGACTCTTCTGAATATCTAGTTTTAAGTTGTTTCGCATTTTATATGGATACGTGGACGGCTGAGTTCAAATCGTCTCTTAGTCTGAGATGGGTAGACATGTGTCACCTTCCAATTGATGACCTTGGCGGTGCATAACCACTCTTCCACTTGCCTGCATCGTTTCGCAGTCGATGTAATAACCCGCTTAAATGCGGTTTAATGATGTGTTATATATCCCAAATAATTTCCATTTGTTCTTATCTCTGCTCTTAACCTTGATTTTCAAGTTAATTTGTCGCACAAAAAATCTCCAAATACTTTTCTTCAAAAGATTTTTTCTTCTTTCCACTCTTTATTTCCCCCATTCTCTCCGCGAGCATGTCGCAATTGAACTCCAGTGCCACCCAGGGTAGAAGAGATAATTTCGCACTGAAGTATGAGGACATTCCCAAAGAAATGGATAGCCTCAAATCCTTCATCATCGACATCTTGCCGGCGGCGACTCTCCGAGCCCCGGGTCTGGGCAAGAGTCATGCCTCAGTACAGCCGCTGCTCCAACCTCTAGATCGAGGGGTTTCTCCGAATTGGCTTTGGATGATGTCCCGCTGCAAATTGTCCCACGACTGTACTGAGGGGGCGCAAGAGAGCCCAAGAGTTTGTGAAGGGGTGCCGGGTGTCGTATCCTGTTGATGCTGATCTGAGGCTCGAGGAGTATGGGGTGCTGATGCAAAATTTGGTTACCCCGAGTAGAGAAATGTTTTTGGGAGGTTCCTCCAGTAAGGTCTTACCTTTCCCTTTCCTCCTCTTTTCCTCGGCGCTTTTAAAAGCATTATGAGCTTCATCCTGGCCAAATCCACTCTAATGTGACGATGTCCATCATGGCCATCAACGCATGGTGCACGAAGAATAAAGAAGGGCTAAATCTAGATTAATTCTTCCGCAGTCTATACATGTTGTACTTTGCCGACTCATCGATCACTCTGACTCCTCGGAGAAAGAAGCCATTCGAGTTCCCCGCTAATAGTGGTGATTGGGACGTTATTAGCCTGACTATTGATCGGGTTAAATATAAGTGATAAGTCCATGGTTCGTATTCGGGCATCATTCACACTCGGACCAGGGCCCGAGAAGGGTCGTGGGCTCGAGTTACGCGGAGGATGGATCCACACGTCCATCAATCCTAATCCTTACAAGGAATGCGTATATTATGAATGTTGTACAAGGAATATACATCCTCCTAAACATGGTAATACAACCATGACCGAAATATACCTCCTTTATACATGGTAATATAACTACTATTCCCATAAGAGTTGTATTACTACCATAAATACATATCTTGGTGATCTACGGATTGTAGCCATATAAATACCCAAAGGTTTGGTAGACCTCTCTATCTCATACTACATACAATACGCCTTACGCATCAAACTAACTTGAGCGTTGGGTGTCTACCCTCGGGACTCCCGAGACTTTGTTTTGTAGATCAGTTCGTGAGTTGGGTTTGTGATCAAGAGCGGGTCGTAGACATCCATCAATTTGGCACGCCCGGTGGGATCCCCTTGCTAATCTTGATCCATATGACCTTTAAACTCATGGCTGATCCAACCAAAAACCTTCGTGGGAATACACGAATCCATTTTTTAGCCCGGAGAAGAGTAAAAAGCATCGACGTCGACCACAACAATGACGAGATAAGCCACGCCACTAACCAGGGAGCAGGAAGGAGCATCAACGGTGTGGACCGATCGCCTGAAGAAGCCTCTCCCTGGGAGTGGGAGAGCAAAAGATCTCGTTGGGATGAAATCGTTACTTTTTCACCTCAAGATGCGGTTCCTAACCAATTCCCTCATTCAGATCGCTTAGTAATCACAGTTGACATAAACCATAACTTGATCAAAAGAGTTCTGGTAGATGGGGGAAGCGAAGTAGAAGTCATGTTTCTAAGCTATTATGAACAGTTGGGATTGGACAAAAGCAATCTCGTACCCACAAACCCCATCTCGGGATTCGCTGGCGATCATATAGCTCCTTTAGGAGAGATTACTTTACCAGTGCGAGTGAGGGATGGTCCTCGGATTATAACCCTTCGATGTACCTTCGCAATCATCGACTCCAGAGCGCCATGCAACATAATCCTCGGACGACCTTGGATGTGCCAAGCAAAGGCCATCTGGTCCCCATACCACCTGGCGATGAAGTCCCCACGAATCAAGGAATAGCCACAGCCCGAGGAGACCAACAATTAGCTCGAGTTTGCACAATTCAAGCTATCCGAAAACCAGAAAAGGAGGATCTCGAACCAGCCAAATACTCTGAGTCCGAACCAATGCAACTCGGAGAATCAGGAACCGTCGAGGTTGGAACTCTCCTGCCCCCTGAGATAAAGACCAAACTTCGAGATCTTCTTAACCAGTATATAGATGTCTTTTCCTGGGATACCAATGACTTGGTAGGAGTATCCCCTCGATTGGCAGAACATTACCTGAATATTATTCCCTCACAGAAGCCCATAAAGCAGAAACGACGTATTTTTGCACTCGATAGAGTTGAAGCCATTGGAGATGAAGTAGACAAGCTACTCAAGGCCCGTATAATCGAAGAAGTGCAGTACCCAGAATGGATAGCTAACCCAGTAATGGTCAAGACACCAGATGGAAAGTGGAGAATGTGCATTGACTTCACCAACCTTAACGATTGTTGTCCTAAAGACAGCTATCCTTTGCCCTCAATTGACCGACTAGTTGAGGCAATTGCTGGATACAAAGTACTAGCCTTTTTTTATGCCTTCAAGGGATACCATCAGATCCCCATGGCATGTCAAGATAAGGAGAAGACTTCCTTCATAACCGATAGGGGGACCTTCTGCTACAAGATGATACCTTTCGGATTAAAGAATGCCAGGGCTACCTACCAGCGACTGGTGGACAAATTGTTCAAATCTCAGATAGGACGTAACCTCGAAATTTATGTGGATGACATGGTGGTGAAAAGCCGCAGTTATGACGCCTTCTTTGAAGATTTAAAGGAAACCTTTGACACATTACGGGCATCCAACCTAAAGCTAAACCCCGCTAAATGTACCATAAGTGTTGGAGTAGGCAAATTCCTAGGATGCATGGTATCCAATAGGGGAATCGAGGTAAACCCCCAGAAGATACAGGCTTTGCAAAATATGCAACCTCCGAAGACCGTCAAGGATGTGCAGAAGCTAACGGGATCTCTTGCAGCTCTTAGCCATTTCTCCAAAGGAGCAGAATAACACTTACCTTTCTTTAACATCCTTAAGAAGGCAAACCAATTCGAGTGGTCTCATGAATGCGGAGAAGCTTTCCAAGCACTTAAAGACCATCTCTGACAACTTACGACGCTGTCGAAACCAGAGAAAGGAGAGACTCTCTATTTATATATATCTACGTCTCAGCTGGCCATTAGCGCTGTGTTGGTCAAGGAAAAAGAAGGATCACAAGACCCCATATACTATGTAAGTAGGGCCTTACAGGGGCCCAAGATCAGATATACCCCTCTCGAACGCCTAATACTTGTCCTAGTGCATGCCTCTCGATGGTTGCGGCCATACTTTCAAGCGCAAAATTGTGCTTTTAACTAACTACCCAATTAGGCAAATCCTCCAGAAACCGGATGTCTCAGAGCGAATGATGAAGTGGGCCATCGAGTTGGGAGAACATGACATACAATATAACCCTCGAACAACCATCAAGGGCCAAGCTTTGTCAGATTTCATTATGGAATATGTTGAACCAGTGGAGATCAACCAGTAAGACCCAGTTCCGGACACGGGAAATTGGCGGCTATATGTCGATGGATCCTCCAATTCCGAGGGAAGTGGTGCTGGAGTCTTACTCACCAGTCCAGAGGGGAAGGACCATCCCTATGTTCTCCATTTTGACTTCCGTGCCACTAACAATGAAGCAGAGTATGAAGCCCTCATCACAGGGTTGAAAATAGCTAAAGACCTCGATGTTAAGGACCTTGAAATCTTTAGTGAGGCGAATATGATACCCGAGAGTACAGCCTCCAGAAATACCTCGAGATATTAAAGCCTCTCCTAAATCAATTCCGATATTATGAGTTGAATCATATACCTCGAGAAGGTAATCATAAGGCCGATGCACTTAGTAAACTTGCCTCCTCAGACCTTAATATAAGATCTTCTCAAGAATCGCTGATGGAAACCCTAGCGAAGAGGAGTTATGAAGAAAGCAACATCATGGCTGTTGACATCCAGACACATGGATGAAACCCTACATTGAGTACCTCCGAACGGGAACCCTTCCTGAGGAAAAGCATCTGGCACGGAGGGTCCGAGTTAAGGCTCCCAAATATGTCATCCACGATGGTACCTTATACAAGAAAGGGTACCTCTAACCTCTATTTAAATGTGTCGGGCCCTCTGATGCGGAGCACTTGATACAAGAAACACATGAAGGAGTCTGTGGTAGCCATCAAGGTCCTTGAACCGTTACCCGCAAACTCTTACAGATGGGTTATTTCTGGCCTACGATGCTAGAAGACGCAAAGAAATACATTGATTCTTGTTACCAGTGTCAGAGATTGGCCAAGATGATCCATGTGCCTCAAGAAATATGATTACCATACTGGAACCCTGGCCATTTGTCCGATGGGGTATAGATCTTGTCAGACCCTTTCCCACGGCTCCTGGTAACTTCAAATACCTTATTGTGGTCATAGAATACTTCTCGAAGTGGGTAGAGCTGAAATCTTGACCAACATAACTAGCAAAACAGTTATCAACTTCTGCTGGAAGAATATTGTGTGTCGCTATGGTATCCCGAGATACATAGTGACCGATAATGGAGCACAATTTGCAAACAACCCCTTCAAGAAATGGTACGAGGATTACGGCATACATCAGAAACTCACATCGGTATATCATCCAGAAGCTAACAACCAAGTGGAAGTTACAAATCGAACCTTGGTGAGTGGCATAAAGAAGCGCTTAGAAAGAGCTAAAGGAAACTGGATTAAAGAATTACCGAGCATGATCTAGACCCATAGAACCACACCAGCTACAGCAACCGGAGAGACTCCTTACAGCTTAGTCTATGGGTCCGAGGCGGTCATTCCCATGGAAATTGGAGTCCCCTCCGCCCGTACCTCTCAACCAGAAGATGAAGATGGCACCACCAATGAAGAGAACCTCCGTCTCAACCTTGAACTTCTGGAGGAGAAAAGAGCTAATGCTACTATACACGAGGCCTAGGTGAAGGAAAGAGTCAAGCGCGCTACCACGATAGAAGAGTCCGCCTGGTAACCTTCGTCAAAGGAGACTTGGTAATGAGGTTAAATGAGAAAAGCAAGAAAGAAGTGGAAGGGAAGCTAGCCCCGAACTGGGAAGGTCCATATCGGGTCCTAGAATCCCATCCAGGGGGAAGCTACCTCTTGGAAACCATGAAGGGCGAACCTATACCATGAAGATGGAACGTGATTAACTTATGAAAGTATCATGGAAGATAAAACTTGAGGAGGAGCCTCACAAAGGTTCGAGAATATCAACAATGTCCAAGAACCTCATCAAGGTCCGAGACAATTATGCTCTTGCACAAACGGGTACTCAAACTCAAACTCACTATTTACTTTACTTATATTCTGAAAAAGTATAAACTTAGATTGAAGTTATGTTATTTTTTACACCTATCTTTATAATGAGCAATCTTAAATTCCTTTTATAAAAGGACTGTTATCTTCGAGTATGACATTGATTTCTATTCAAAACAATATGCTTTATAAAGTATATGATTGGTCAGCTTATACAAAATAAGTTGCTTGGATCCAATATTCAACTACCAATCGTTTTGGATAAAGAAGATAGGTTCGAGATAAAAGTACTTCACAGAAGTGCTTGATTGAGGTCTATAGACTAAAAGGGCAGACGTGCTCAAAAATCAATCATCTCAAAATAAAGAGGAAAAACCTCAAAACTAGAAGTTAAAATTCATATCAAAAGATGTTATTACATCAGAATATGATGCTTCTAAAAAATCCCAAGTGGATAGTCAAAGAGGAAAAACCTCGAACACAAATAGTTCATATCAAAGGTTTCATTACATCAGAATATGATACTTCAAATTCCCAAAGGGATACATAGAGGAAAAACCTCAAAATTCGATACAAAGGTCATGAAAAAGATGTTATTACATCCGAATATGATACTTATAAATATGCCCAATAGGGTCTTCTAGAACTTCACCAGAAGTGGCACTTGAGAGATGGGCTATTGTCAACTTTTCTGCATGTTGTGACATTAAAGGCCTTGTCAAAACATGCCCGAGGAAGAAGTCCAATAACATCAAGCTCGCAAAGTGTTCATCATGGACAACTGCGAAAACCTGATCTAGGAGTATCTCAGCTTCGAGACAGGAGCTCATTTCCAGTAAACCATGAGACCGAGGTTCATGTACAAAGGATTTCAGGCCTTGAAGCTGATGAGGAGATGCCGGCAAGCAAAAGGCTAATCTACCTTATCAGTGGAAGAGTTAGGAAGCACCTCGTCAAGAGAAGACAACTCAGGATACTTAGCTTTAATAACCCTTAGTATATCCCTAGCTGTGGTTATCTTCTCGGAGGGATCCAATGCATCCAAAAACTCGGTCCCAGGAACCCATTGGCCGGCAGTCAGAGCAGAGAGCTTGTAAGCAGCATCCGGATGAGAGAAGATCGTTTTCATTGATTGTACCTCATCATCAGATTGACAGAGTCGCAAGACATATTCTGAAATCTTGTGCTGCTCGGAGTCGTGAATAAATCTCCATACTCCTCCCTGTGATTCTCAAACTCGGGGCTGCGAACGATGAAAGCTCCCCAAAGCTTAAGAAACCGTTTTAGCTCCTCCGAATCTTCTCTTGAAGCCAATGTCCGCGCCAGCTCATCCGCGATTTCCTGATACACTTTTCACTCTTTTCTTTCGGACTCTCTTACCAGCAGTACGACCCTATTCTCAACCTCGAGCTGCCTCACCCTACCCTCCAATTGAGTCGAATCCAATGGAGCTGTAACAGATGAAGGAGGTACCACTGACTTGGTCATTAAAGAAGAGATAATGGCCCTCATCTCCCCCCTCTCGGCTTTGAGAGCCCGACACCTAGAATATAACTCCTTCACAGAGTCATACAAGTGTTTGATCTCACCTTTGGTCTGACGTCCCAATGTGGATATATCTATCATCAGCTGCAAAATAGAAGATATATAAAGACCTGATATTTGACACTTGAAAAACCATACAACAAGACAAGGGAAGTTACTACTTAAGAGACAAAGGGGTATTTATTATAAGACTTCCTAGAAGCCTGACCATCCTCTTCCTTCGGATGACTCAGATAATGCTCCGACTTTTGCAGAGGTCCATCCTCAGGGGTCACCAGCTCAAGGTCAGATTCATTGCCATCTGAGGACTCCCCAACCTCCAGTTCCGTCTGCTCGGACTCCTCTGCCTCCTCCTCCACAACCTCGAGGGTTGCCTTACTTTTCTTGATCTTTTTCTTTGGAGGAGATGTTGCATACAGAAGAAAAAATTTCAATACACAATATGGAAGAAAGCATTATTACAGCATGCAAGTCAAGACATTACCTGAAGGGGACCGACTGGAAGAAGATTCATCCTGAGTCCGGGGTGATTTCCTGGCAGCCCGCTTCTTGGCCTTCTTCTTATCTCCCTGGATTTTATCAGGGAGGGTCCAATCTCGATCCTTCTTCAGGTAGCTGGATGTAGATATTGACCGAGGAACATCTAGCAGATATGAATAAGTGACAAGAGGCCTGCCACACCGAGCCATGAGCCCCACGCACAAATCCCCCCTCCTGGAAAACGATCTTTTCCTTCAAGAGCTCCTCAACGATCCCCTTCAAATGAGCATGAATTTCAAAGACATCAAGAGGCACAACGTCTTTTGGCTTCGGGTTCCAGTCAGGATCATATTTGGTCCGATCAAAGGTTAGCCGAATGTCTTTCCAACCGCCGCTGTAATCAGGAAAAGTGAAGACCTTGACCTTTTGAGGGGTAAGGGTAATATGCTCGCGCTCCTTGAAAGAGAACAGCTTCAACAAGCTTCTAAATAGATCCAGCCTTGGCTCGTAGCCCTTCCGAGAGCACCAGGAGATAAAAGCCACCATTGTCACCACCACATTGGAGTGAATTTGACAAGGGTGTAGCCGATGATGCTGAAGAAACTGCAAAAAACAAAGGGGGAAAGGGAAAACTTAATCCCTGTTGCAAGAACCTGCCATACTACCCCCGAGTGGGGCTAACGAGATCCTTGACCGGAGTGGTCTTATCCTTGAGCCTCAAATCAGCATCGACGGGGTACAACAACCTGCATGACTTCAAAAATTCCAAAGTCTTTTCGTCGACCACCTTGGTGACATCATTTCAGCCACCGGAACCCGTTTATCAACTTGGGGCTCCATATTCGGGTCCGTATTTGGCCCAGAGGCACCATCTTCCGCCACCGCAGTTATGGCCTGCAATGGTGTAGCAATGGTCACCTCCATTAATTCCCCAAATTCAACCTCTAAGAATAAGGTACTCAAATCATGAGCAGCTGGGGCTCTTTTTTCAGAAACATTCTCTCCATTGCCAGAAGGAACACTGGAGTTTGATGAAGACATATCAATACAGAGAATGGGGGGAAGAGAGTATATTATAAGTTTGAAGAACTTTTCTGAAGTTGGAAAAGCATAAATTACTCGGATGAAAATTGATGATAAACACAAGGAGAAATTACTTGGTTATATAGCCAGTAATTAGCACGCATTTAAGTGGAGTAATTACCTCAACTCACAAAACGAGGCAGGCAATTGGAAGGTTGGTCTTACTCACTGCTAGAAGATGCAATGTATAATGGCCACGTGTCAGTCTCTTCAGATTTCCAAAAGACAAGATCAGATCCAACCGTCCACGTGTCTTGATTGAATACGAAAGAACTTTAAGCTAGATATTTAGAAGAATGAGCCCGAGAGATCAACCTCAAGCAGGTTTCCCCGAGCTTAACCTCCCGAGTTACCCTCCCTCGAATTATTGGTTTTCCCTCGAGAAGTAAGCCTCTCCTTCAACCTTCGAGATGGAGCACTCTAAGTTCTGAAGATCTATCTTGAGGCTACTGATAAGTCCATGGTTCGTATTCGGGCCTCATTAACACTCGGACCAGGGCCCGAGAAAGGTCGTGGGCTCGAGTTACGCGGAGGATGGATCCACAGGTCCATCAATCCTAATCCTTACAAGGAATGCGTATATTATGAATGTTCTACAAGGAATATACATCCTCCTAATCATGGTAATACAACCATGACCGAAATATACCTCCTCTATACATGGTAATACAACTACTATTCCCATAAGAGTTGTATTACTACCATAAATACATATCTTGGTGATCTACAGATTGTAGCCATATAAATACCCAAAGGTTTGGTAGACCTCTCTATCTCATACTACATACAATACGCCTTACGCATCATACTAATTGAGCGTCAGAGTGTCTACCCTCAGGGCACCCGAGGCTTTGTTTTGCAGATCAGTTCGTGAGCTGGGTTTGTGATCAAGAGTAGGTCGTAGACATCCATCAATAAGGTTCCTGAATGGAACCCTGAACCCAAGAAGGAGGTGAAGAAAGCTTTTGTGCTTCTGCCCCATCTGATGGAGAATGTCAGGAAGCTGCTCGGAGAGAACATCACCTTTTTTCAATCTAAGAATTGGGTGACAGGAGCTCATGCCTCGGGATGGCGATGACCATCTGCGACCTATGAGTATCTTGAAAAGGTACCTAATTGGTCTTCTACTAACTGCAGCTTTATAAATCCAGTGCACTTCCTTGTCTTGAAGGGTGGTGGTATAAAGGTCGGGGTTCCTGGATATGCTGTTGATGAGAGTAAGGGGAGCTCAGCAAAGCCGACCCAGGACTCTGGTAAAGTCTCCTGTTAGCCAATCTTCTGGTGGTATGAATCTTTATCCACTTTATTTATGTTGCCATATCTTCTAGTTTCCAGTATGTTGTTTCGTGCGATGTAATATTGTAGGCCCTTTGCCCCAGAAGAAACAGGCCAGGAATGCAGAAGAGATCGAGGTCGAGCTCGAGGAGACAACTGATGAAGGTTTCTCCCAATCTGAGCAGCCAAGAGTGTGGAAAGGTCCTTTGGAGGAGATTAATTACTACTTGGTAGACCATGAGGATAAGGTCATGGCGCGACAGTAACTCGAGCCTTACATTGAGTATCCCTTAATGTCAGAGGTAACTTCTCTTCTTTATTTATAGTGTTCTGATTATTTCATAGCTTGTGTTGCTAAGAGATATGTCTTTGTGCAGTTGCTGACTGATCTAACTAAGGTGAATAGCCAGACTTTGGCCAGATTGTTGCGTATGTATGACTCCACCTCCGAGTTACATGCTCGGTGTCAAGCCCTCGAAGGTGTGACAGAAGAAATGGATGCTATTCGAGCTCAGGTTGATGCTTACAAGGCTAAAGCAAAGGAGCCACCAGTACCCTCTGCGTCCTTCATGGCGATCCGCCGCTTAGAGGTTGAGGTTGCGAAGCTCAAAGGGGACTAGGAGGCAGCTACCTGGCTAAGAATACGGCTGAGTCAGATCTGAAGTATACGAAGGTTACTATCGAAAGACAGGCCCTTCAAGCTAAGGAGTTAAAGCGGACTCTGCTTGGAAATTTTTTGGAGCAGCAATGACTACTTCAACTAAAAAATGACTTCTGCATCTGCTGCCTCGAGAGGAGCGGCCATCGGGTGGAATATGGCCGGCTTCTCCCTCGTTCCGAGCAAGATAAGTTGTGTGAGGTTGTGTCCGGATTGTTCGAGGATGAGAAGGAAAGAGTTTCCGTAGCTAAGAATTTATGTCATCCATCGGAGGAGCTAGCCGCTCTTTAGAGCTATTCCTCGACAGCACGGGGCCCTCGTGACGGTACTTTTGGCTCGTGTAAGGGCCACTGGGAAGATAACAACATCAGAGGATTTATTAGGCATGATTGGAGCCATATATCCTGACTTGTTTTTTCTTGGTGACTCCTTCGAGAAGAAAACTATTATTGGAGATAGCTCAACTTCATTCCAAAATAAGGAATGCGAAGAAAAGGAATCTGAGCCTCCAAGCAAGGTGCCAATCGAAGGAGAAGAACCCATCCCCCGAGTTGAGAGCTCTTGAGTAAGAGTCCTCGAGCTAGCACGATCTGGCCTTTTAGAAAGCCACAGGGTACTTGTGCACGTGTTGCTATTGGACAGGTGCTTCTCTCTGTTCACACTACTGGAAATGTCACCGGAGACGTCGCCATTGCACGGCGGTCCGTCCCAAACGCCGGCTGCCAATGTTTTCTAATTCAAAAATAGGTCGGGCAAGTAGTTAGAAATTTCACACGACGTAAATCAAAGATACACCGTGTGATACAAGTTCCGATATCGAAATAAAAATGGTTGAAGTAGAGTATTGAACAATTTCAGGTGTTCGGTTGAAGGTCTAATTTTAAGATTAGAAAAACATGAACCAAACACTTCATTCGAAATCGAAAACACAAGTAGAACAAGTTTAAGATTAGAAAAACATGAAAAAAACACTTCATTCAAAAATTGAAAACACAAGTAGAAGTTTAAAATTAGAAAAATGAATGACACATGATAGTACCATGTTTCAAGTTAAATGTGTGATGTTTTACGAATCGAAATTAATGTCTCAAAAGTTCCGAAATCAATAACAAAGGACCATTTGGTGATGACGTAGATGTAATATTTTAGTACGCCCTGTTTACGACTTCGAAAAAACATTGCTGGTTTAGTAAACTGTAAGCCTTCAACTTTTATATCTCGAAAATGAGTATAAGTGGTGTTTACGTAGTAGGAGAGTGGATAGAATGGTACATGTATGTAGATTTCGAATTTGAAAAGTGTGTTTTATGTACTAAAATGAAATGACGGGCTCAATGTTTTGAAATGTTTCTAACATTTGTTTGAATCTTAGGAGTTCCTTGATTCAACACCATAGTTTGGGAGCTGATGTGTGAAGGTATGTATATAATGAAATGATAATATACATGGTTGTAATATAGTATAACAACATATACATATAGTGCTTTCAATAAATGATGAAATTATTTCTCGATTGGATCGAGTTCATGCAGTCGCATTTCTCTTTGTCGTAAAGGGAGACGAGAATATACATCAATAAGTAAGTATTAGTCTACGAAATCTTAAATTTCTACAATCTAGAAGTATAAGAAGTCGTATAATGTGACGTTCAATTTAAAAGTTGAGAACTCGGAATTTCACATATTTCTCTTACTTTTAGATGTCAAAAATTTGCTAATTTATTTATATTAATTTTTATTGCGCTTTTCATGCTTAGTGGTGCATCATTCTTAAATAAAATAGAATATGAATGAAATTAAATATAATGAAATCATAATATACGTGGTTGTAATATAGTATTACAACATATACATATAGTACTTTCAATAAACGATGAAATTTATTTCTCGATTGGATCGAGTTCATGCAGTCGCATTTCTCTTTGTCGTAAAGGGAGACGAGAAAACAGGTGAAATTCAATACAAATGACATAGGTACCAATAATATGCTACATATATTAAGACATCAATAATAAGGCACATATATTAAGGCATCAATATTAAGGCTACCAATATGCATATACACAAGAATCGTTAGTACATATATATGCTAGAGAACATAAGTACGACCAAGAAGTTGGAAGTAGAAAATTTGACACATTAACCTACCTGTGTATATAGAGCGAATTATAACAAAAGCTAATTAATTTCATATGCAAAATATAATGTAGAATATTTCCGTTAAAATAAAAAATTTAGGTAGAACTAAACCAAAATTACCCTACAGTTCTAGATGTCGAACTTGTCAATGGCTTCTTAGCCGATTTCTCGTGCTCCACATGTTTTGCATGGATACCAAAATGAATTCAAGTAATTAAAATTCTCTCGATATGTTAATATTGCGACCCAAGGGGGTGGGTTTAGGGTTTAGGGTTTTGAGATGAATTTCTAGTGTGTGTGGTTTGCGATGTCGAATATACATCAATAAGTAAGCATCAATCTACGAAATCGTAAATGTCTACAATCTAGAAGTATAAGAAATCGTAAAATGTGACGTTCAATTTAAAAGTTGAGAAGTCGGAATGTCACATATTCCTCTTACTTTTAGATGTCGAAAAATTTGCTAATTTATTTATATTAATTTTTATTGCGCTTTTCATGCTTAGTGGTGCATCGTTCTTAAATAAAATCAAATATGAATGAAATTAAATATAATGAAATGATAATATATGTGGTTGTAATATAGTATTACAACATATACATATAGTACTTTCAATAAACGATGAAATTTATTTCTCGATTGGATGAGTTCATGCAGTCACATTTCTCTTTGTCGTAAAGGGAGACGAGAAAACAGGTGAAATTCAATAAAAATGACATAGGTACCAATAATATGCTACATTTATTAAGGCATCAATAAGGCCACCAATATGCATATACACATGAATCGTTAGTTTATATATATGCTAGAGAACATAAGTACGACCAATAAGTCGGAAGTATAAAATTTGACACATTAACCTACATGTGCATATAGAGCGAATTATAGTAATTTCAATGAACGATGAAGCTTATTTATTGATTGGATCGAGTTCATGCAGTTCAGTCGCAATTCTCTTTGTAGTAAAGGGAGACTAGAAAACGAGTGAAATTCATTGCAAATGACATAGCTAGGTACCAAAAATATTGATGAACAATCATGTAGGTCAGCAGAACCGGAATCATATCAGATCACATGTTAAGGCAACCAATATGCATATACACAGGAACAGTATGTTCATATATATACTAGAGAACATAAGTACGACCAAGAAATCGCAAGTTCAAAAATTGATACATTAACCTACCTGAGTATATAGAGCGAATTATAACAAAAGCTAATTAATGGTTGAGTGTACATTATAACGTCGAATATTTCCACTTAATATAAAAACCATTTATCGTAGCGCTAAACCAAATCTACCCAACAATTTTAGATATCGAACTTGTAAATGACTTTTAAGCCAATTTCTCGTGCTACGCATTCTTTTCATGGATATCAAACTGAATTGGAGTAATTAAAATTTTCTCAAAATTTACACGAGTGTTTTAAATATTGCAACCCACGGGGGTGGGTTTAGGGTTTAGGGTTTTGAGGTGAATCTGTAATGTGTGTGGTTTGCGAATTCGAATAAACATGAATAAGTCATCATCAGTCTCGAAATCGTAAATTGTATAAAGTAAAAATATATAAGTTGTCGAAAAAATGTGGCGTCAAATTTAAAAGTTCAGAAATCGAAATGTCATGTATTCCTCTTAGTTTTAGATTTCGAAAACATGGCTAATTAATTTATATTCATTTTTATTGAGTTTTTTATGCTTAGTGGTGCATCGTTCTTAAATAAAATAGAATATGAATGAAATTAAATATAATGAAATGATAATATACATGTTTGTACTATAGTGTTACAACATATACATATAGTAATTTCAATAAATGATGAAGTTTATCTATCGATTGGATCAAGTTCATGCAGTTCAGTCGCAATTCTCTTTGTAGTAAAGGGAGACTAGAAAACGGGTGAAATTCATTACAAATGACATAGCTAGGTACCAAAAATATTAATGAACAATCAATCATGTAGGTCGGCAGAACCGGAATTAATCATATCAGATCACACGTTAAGGCAACAAATATGCATATACACAGGAACAGTTAGTACATATATATACTGGAGAACATAAGTACGACCAAGAAGTCGCAAGTTCAAAAATTGATACATTAACCTGCCTGAGTATATAGAGCGAATTATAACAAAAGCTAATTAATGGCTGACTGTAAAATATAACGTCGAATATTTCCGTTTAATATAAATACCATTTAACGTAGCCCTAAACCAAAATTACCCAACATTTTTAGATATCGAACTTGTATAAGGCTTCTAAGCCGATTTCTCGTAATACACATTCTTTTCATGGATACCAAAATGAATTTGAGTAATTAAAATTCTCTCGATATTTACACGAGTGTTTTAAATATTGCGACCCAAGTGGGTGGGTTTAGGGTTTTGAGGTGAATCTGTAATGTGTGTGGTTTGCGAATTCGTATGAACATGAATAAGTCATCATCTGTCTCAAAATCGTAATTGTATACAGTAAAAAAAAATATAAGAAGTGGCAAACTTTCATCATACCAAGTTTAAACTATTTTCGAGTTCTAAAACTGGTCTTCACATATGTTTTCTATAAGGATTATTATCTGATTTTCATCTTCATTCACAAATCAAAAAGAGGGATACCCGACTACCTAATCGGGGACGTAACAGTTTTAGTAAACCAGTTACGAAATCGAAAAATGTTTAATCATTCCTTCTTGCGAATGAGAAACCTATTTGATAGAAGTTTCTCCGGACCAGTACAATACTCTAAAATGTACCCTGAGTCGTGTCAAATTCATCTGAAGAGGATGTCATAATGTTCGATTTCGAAACAAGTTAGAAAATCCACCCTATTTTAATATCGAATTCTTAAACACTAGAACAAATAGGACGTTCTCTTGGCGGTATTTCATCCTTCGGAAGTATGATAGAGGAAAAAAAGCATACTTTAACAAGAAATAGTAATGACTTGTAAGTTCGATTTCTTAAACCCTCTTATATTTTCATTTGTCCTTGCGTTTTCGACTTCGTAAATAGTTAGCCGGTTAAACTTAAGCTTCCTATTTATATTGAAGTGGGAATACACAACACTTATTTCTCTCATTTTTTCACTACTCTATCACATCTACTTTATCATATACCCCCATTTTCTCTTCCAAATCTCTAGATCTACTACTTAATCATCCTCAAAATCATAATCTATACCTCTTTTCTTGATTATCTACCATATCACTTGATTGGGTGAGGTTTTAATTGTTGTTGTGTTTGCATGAATGATGTGGTTTGTTTATGTAGAAATTTCAATGTGGGTATCACATAAAAATTTAGTATATCTCTCTTGCATTTGGTGATTCTTTATGGAATGAATGTGATTTTTAATTTAGTTATTCTAAATTAAATGTTATTTAGTTTTATAAATGTGAACTTGCATATTTTACATTAGAGTCCTAGACTCCTCCCATTTACCTCGCTTGGAGGCATGTTTGCGTGATTAATATTGTTAGGATTATCAAACTTTTGAAATGATGAAATAGCCATTTTGATACTTTGAGAAACTATAAGTTGAAACCCTAAACCTAGCATTAAATACATACACACATCTTCCTAACCCTAGGCATGATTATGGTTGAGCATTTATGGTGTTTTTTCTTCACCTTAGTTTTAACCTTAAGTTTAATCTACCCATGTATAAACCTATGTTAGGGAAGTGCATCGATATGATTGCATATTTAGTTGGTATCACATTGCCTTACATTAATTCTAACATCTATCTCATGTCTAAGATATCACATTTGAGGACTTGTTGAGGTTTGACATGCTAACGGAGACGCTAATGTCCCTACTTCAATGGTATGTTTTATTTGTAGGTATGGTTTGTAGTGGTTTCACAATTGTTTAGATTACCAAACCTTTCATGTTATTTATCGATTGTTTTCATTTTTGGATGAAGCTTCTTGCATAGTGTAGCACAAAATTGTGGTAGGCCATGGATTGGTTTTCTATGCCCCGAGCATAATCAAGAGATTGTGCATTCTCGCAAAGAATGCCTAGCATACTTGACGGTTGGACTAAGCGATCCTACAAAAGTACTCTTCTTGTTGCCATTACTCCACAAGTAAGTGCTACATTAATAGTTGTGAAATGCCCTTATATACATTCCTTGGGTATCAATATTTTTTGAATAAAGGGGTCATTGGCATTTGGTTGCAATCAATAAGACAACTAAACAAGTGTATTGGATTGACTCTCTGCACCTACCACCAATCATTTTTTTTTGTTGAGATTGTCAAACAAGCGTTGGATGACTTTGTTAATCCAAACTGTCAATCGGCCTTTGGTGTGCATCAAATCAAGGTATGCCAAACTAGACACAAGTAATGTATGGGCCGTTGATGCAGAATGCCCATGCCTAAAAATACTAATCACTACTTCTCCATGTTTATTGTATAGTACAGAAAGCAAAATATTTGTTGGGAATGCGGTTATTTTCGATGGTGACGACACTTCAAGTGTCTCTTCCGCTAAGTTGAACAATAACCTTGAATCGGTGAGTATTTACTAGAATTTTACTCCCCTTCATTTTTGTATTTGTTTTTCCTAACATGTTAGTGAACGTGATATGTTATCTTTATTTTGTTTAACTTGCTTTTCAAGAATGACTCAACGATCCTTACACACTTGATGGGGATGAGATCCTCTACGCAAGTTATAATGCGCAATTAGTGCGCAACTTGTCAAACGACGCCGTTAGTTATGTACACGTAAAATTAAGTAATTTATTTCTTAACTCGAGATTTATACATGTTTTTTATTTAACAATTTATATTTAAACATATCATATTAGTTTTTTAAAAAACATTATGAGATACAACATTGTGAATTTTAATTTTACTATTTACATATTTTAATATGATTCAAGAGTATCTATATTTATATTATTTTTTTAAAGATATATTAAATACGAGTAAATACCGTTTCCAATTGAAATTTATTACTTTAATAATGATAAAATAAATTAAATTATTTAAATAGAGTCTTTGAAAATGGAAGTTTTTGTTCTGTTTACTATTACTTATGAATTCTACTTTTTATCTCTAATATAATTGATGAAATTAAAATAATATTTATTTTTTAAAATTTTTTAATTTAGATATTAACTTATAATATAGATGCTAATTTTGAAAAATAAATGATATGAATCTTGGTAGTGAAAAATGTATTCCAAATGTACTAAATCTTGAAAACTAAATAATAGATGATTGTTTTTCTGGAGAAAAACAAGTATTGTTAGTGATAAATCTCGAGTGAGTAATAAAATAATTAATTTATTTGTAAATAACGGCATTGTTTGGTAATTTGCGTACGGGTTGCGCATTATAACTTGCGTAGAGGATTCCATTCCCACTTGATGACATGAACACCGTTGTTAATAACTTTGCGGGGTATGTGCTACATGTTCGTGGGTACTCTCAAAACCTCTCATGTAAAGATTTCACGTGTATCGATGTTCATGCGGTGATTTGTGTGTAACTTAGAATATTGTTTACTAATTGGCGGGTATGATACCCTAGACATGTTGCCTCTTTTGCTACACCTTTGTTCTATTTTTCATCATTCTAAGGATGTTAACTCACATTTTGGAGTTTGGATATCGCCATATTGGCTTTTCTAGTATGCAAAATGATATGAACGTAAATTGGTGACCATATTTTACAGATTCTGTTTTTTTTCATTTTCGAAATGCACTAAATTTGGCTTTCATAGGCCACCAGAACATTTACCCTAAAATGGAATCATTTCCAATACTAATGTGCGTGTTTTTACGAACTCGAAAAACATAGATCCAAACTGCTTTCGACATCGCAATTTGTTCATCATGCAACCAAACTTTACAGATCCATCCCCTACTCATCATCCGATCACACAAAATACTCAATAACATAACACCATCCTTTCAATTAGTAAACATACCTACAAAGAATCCAACTTTCGAATTCTAAAACTTGTAAACAATATTACCCTATGTAACACCCTATCATGCAATTATTTAGTCACAAACCGTAACCAATTTAAGAATCGTAAACTTAAGCACTAAGATCCCCTACATTTCACCCGAAAAGAACCCAAAATTTTGATTTCATAGATAAATAAGTTCATAGTCTTCGATTTCTTAAATACGAGCATTCTACCAACCACATCTGATATCGAAACATGAGGGTGACCATGTTTTACGATTTCTAAACTATCTATTTTTCTACTCATAAGTTTTAGGTCGTGTCGGAGCTCAATCCTACACATAAAAAAACTTTCGAATTGTAAACATGACGCCAAGAATTTTTGAATTCAAAAACAATGCATGGCGGCGCCTTCCGACGTGCAAAACTGGAACGCCAATGGACGGCGGTTCCAGTAACGGCGGGTCCGACCACTGTAGATCCTGCCCAGTACCGACGTGGGGGCTTCCATCCTACACTAGTGTCACTGCAAAGGCTCTAATAGCTCCAATGATCAGGAAGCTTTGGGTCTGCTTCATGGGCACGAACAGATCGAATGCTCGGGAGGCTTGGGGTCCACTGTAAGGACTCTAAAAGCTCTAATGCTTAGGAGGCTTGGGGTCCGCTGCAAGCAGTGCTATCCCTTGGCATGTGCCATGCGGGTGATCGCACCGGGCCCCCAAATTTGAGGGGCCCCAGTTTTTTTTAATTTCTATATATTTCGTTATGCATTTGAGATTTAATCGGAAAGAATTTATACAAATTTAAATAGATATGAGAAATAAATTGATTTTGATAAGAATTGAGGGTTCTAGATTCTTTATATTATGTATATATTTAGTTATAACTAAAGCGTAATCGGAAAAAAATAAAAAAGTTCAAAAAATCAAGAAAAACTGAACCGGGGAAAAATTAAGGGTCACGATTTATTTTTGCACTAGGCTCCAAATATTACAGGGACAGCCCTGGCTGCATGGACCCTAATAGCTCTAATGCTCAGGAAGCTTTGCGTCGTGCCAAGTCCAGGCTCCATATTTCGTACAAGTAGCGTATTAGAAAAGATGTTCTTTTCTTTGGATAGGTTTTATCCCTCCTGAGTTATTATGTTTGGAGGCAACAACTCATTGTTTTTGAGAATATGTTTCTCTCATGTACTCAAGGTTTCTCCTCGAGGTCCTTTATTCGGGCGTTAACTCGGGAATCCTCTCGGACTGACCTCTCGGGTCAGTGTAGTATAGGTTAAGTATCATATTTTTGATGTAATGACACCTTTGATATGACCTCTTAGCCTGTTATAGGCTTTGTCTTGTTTTATCTCGAGAATTGGTTTTCAAATTTTGTTTGTTCAAATTGCTTGGCCCGTAGGCTTCAATCAAATACTTTTTCAAGTATTAATCTCATCTTCTAATCTTTCTTTATTTTACTCAAAGTAATTGACATTTGATTTTTTAATCCAAACAGCCTATTTTATATAAGGGTCAATCATATACTTTTCTCAAGTGTGTATATTACTTATGATTAGCAATCAAGGTTATGCTTGAGAAAACATTTCCTTTATTAGAAAAGGAAATTTTGACTGCTTAAAGATTAAGATAGATGTAAATAAAGTGTATCTTATTCAAGTTCGTAGCTTAAAGTGTAAATAAAGGGAGTAATCCCTCGAGTGTTCTACTCGGGCTTCAAAACATGAAGTAGCCGTGCTACTTTATTTGAGACTACCTTGGACTGCTCCTTGACTGTGTCGCGAGTCTTATCTTCTGTGGTACCTTCGTAGGTTTATCACGTTCCATTTTCTTGGTATGGGTTCGCCCTTCATTGTTTCTAAGAGGTAATTTTCCCCTGGATGGGATTCTAGGACCCGATATGGACCTTCCTAGTTTGGGGCTAGCTTCCCTTCTACTTCCATCTTGCTTTTAACTTTCAACCTCATGACTAGGTCTCCTTTAGCAAATGTTGCCAATTGAACCCTTCTGTCATGGCAGCGCTTGACTCTCTCTTTGACCTAGACCTCATAAATTGTAGTGTTAGCCTGCTTTTCCTCGAGGAGGTCAAGGTCGAGACGGAAGTATTCTTGGTTGGCATTGTCATCCTGGTTCTCTTGTTGAGAGGTTCTAGCCGAAGGGACCCTAATCTCAATTGGGATAACCGCCTAGGCTACATATACTAAACTGTAGGGTGTCTCCCCGATTGAAGTGGCCAGTGTGATTCTATGGGCCCATATGACACTCGAGAGTTCATGGATCCAAGCCTTAATCAAAGAAACCTCTCTTCATCCTCCTCAGATGGATCTGGAATTACTGGTTCAATAACAGGGGTGGGTTCGCTAGAACCTCGCCTTAGCCTCTTAAAGGACTTTTGGGAATTTTCCATAAGCGCGGGGCCCTTTACGTTGGAGATCACCAAGGGCTATTTGAAAAGTGAGAGGTCCTTGCAATGAGATTCCCGCTTCTTTGCGGCCTTCACGGCCCGAGCGGCCCAAAGAGCAGCTTCGGGATCCTCTGTGTTCAGCAGTTTCACCTCATACCATGCTATGGTATACCCGTCTTTGGGTTGATAAAAAACTATTTTTTAAATGGCTACAGTTCTCGAAGGTCCTACCAGGAACTTCCTCCAACCACTTGAAAGTCTCAATTGGCCATATCCGTCCTCCAACTGATGGTTCCCCAGAACCCATCCGTCCTCTTGGAGCTTGATATTTTCCTTGATGAGTTTTAACACTACACTGACTAAATGGGAAGGAATCTCGAACTCATATTTGGTCTCATTCTTAAAGTTCGAGTTCCACTGAGGCACCCAGTATTTTGTCCGATCAAAGGTCAGCCGAACACTGTTCCAATCCCCGCTCTTGCTAGGGAGGTCAAAGGGCTTCCAGTCTCGGGGTGTCACGGTTACCTTGGTCGCTACGGCATCATCAGCATACATAAGGTCACAGTTTGACGGAAAAGAATATCGGTAGTCCGCGATAAACTCTCGGAACTCATCCCGAGCCTTTTGATCCTTCGCTGGACTTGCTGGAGCCCTCTATGCTCTGCGATGGATATACCGTTTTAGGAGGATGCGGTGAGGAGGTTGCATCTCTCTCTCTATAGGGTAGTAGTGATACTAATAGTAAACCCATATGTTTTCCTCTCCCCTTATGTGCTGATATCTCAACTGGACGTTTACCATGGGCAATTTCAACCCTACCATCATGGAAGGGGCTAGATGTCGCTTCGTAATCTTAGCTAATATTCGACATGATGACAGAGATGATGGGGGAAAATATGGGAAAAATAGAACAAAAAACACAAAGAGTAATCGGAGAAAAAATTCGAATACTTACTGATCAAAGCAAAAGATGGATTTGGGGCTTCTGAAAAATAAGCAGTTGAAGAGAGCGTCGTCTACACAAATTTGATGAAATGTTGCAAGTGAGAATGCCAAGAAAATATTTGGGAAATATAACCCTAAATTAAACATCATTTAAGCGGCCTATTAC
Source organism: Sherardia arvensis (assembly GCA_948330725.1). Classification (NCBI taxonomy): domain Eukaryota; kingdom Viridiplantae; phylum Streptophyta; class Magnoliopsida; order Gentianales; family Rubiaceae; genus Sherardia; species Sherardia arvensis. The sequence goes on along the minus strand of OX415237.1, from coordinate 19,140,821 downwards.
CTTGATTTAGGTATCGATGCAAGCAAGTGGAAAGGTGGGGAACAAACCACCCTCATCATCGAATAAATAGGCGACACGTGTATGCAGTTTACAGATTGGAAAAGGAGTTAAACTCAGACGTCCACGTGTTCAGATGGAATATGAAACAACTTGAAGATAGAAATTCAGAAGACTCAACCCGAGCGGTCAATCCGAGAGTATGACCCGAGTTACCGCTTCGAGACACCTCCCTCGTGCTCCTTGGCTTTACCCCCGAGTAAAAAGCCTCGCGAAACCCCCTCGAGAGGAAACCTCAAAATTCTGAACATCTACATTGGGGCTACTGATAAGTCCATGGTTCACACTTGTAGGCTTCGTTCGGACTCGGACCGAGGGCCGAGAGGCTCCGGGCTCGAGATACGCTAGAGATGGGCTCACAGGTCCATCAACCTAATATAAATATGGATTGCGTATATTCTGAATTGCCTACAAGGAATGCACGTCCTCTAATTATGGAAATACAACTGTCATTACCATAAGAATTATAAATCCTTCCAATCTACGGATTGATGGGTTATAAATACAAAAGCTTGGTACTCTTCTCTATCTATCTAATATACACCAGGCTTTTATGCTTATAACTTCTCAAGGCTGTCTACTGACTTAAACCTCGGAGTGTCTACCCCCGGCCACCTGGGGTCTATTTTGCAGATCAGTTTGTGAGGTCAGTTCGAGATCATCCGCGAGTTCCAGACATCCATCTATCACGACAGCGATGATGATGATGATAGCTTTATGCTTGATACTGAATGTACTTCCAAATAAACGGAAAACCCCATCTCTTCCGATGCCGACGCCTAATCTTTCGGCAAAATTTAGGTTTTCGAAACAAATTAAAAGGACCATTGTAAACTGTATTTCCTTCTGTAATTAGTATTGCCTTTACAAGAGATATTTATATTACGTACAAGGCCTAAAGCTAATTAATAGAAGTTATCTAAACCCTGGACACATAAGTGCAATATACAAAAGGCTAACATAATTAATAAATCAGTCCTCCAAGTCTTCTATTGTCACACCCCGTTCAAGCGAAGCGTCAGATTGATCGAGACGCGAAGCTTGGACCGAAAGAAGTCAAACAGCGCACGATTGAGTCCCTTAGTGAAGATGTTAATAGGTCGTTTTCCACCAAATAAACCTGCAAACAATTAGGTTTAAATTCAAGTATAGAGTAAGTAGGTTCGATCCCACGAGGAACAGTGCAGTCAGATTCTTATATCTAAAGATGAGTCTTTTGGTTAGTAACCACCTTTAAGTTGAGAGAGTGTGTATTATTAACTACTTAAGAACTAAATTAAACTAAACTAAGAATGCAAATAAGAATTAAAATAAACAATGCAAAAAACACGAAGACACTCACACAATGCAATCCGGTTACAGGTAAATCCACATTAACAATTCATTCGATCACGGACTCAGTAATTTATTAAATTGTATAAACCAATCAGTTATAGGCCTTCGAGAATAGCACACCCGGTCTGATTTCTTCTTACTTTGTCGATAGCCGGCAAGAATATCTTAACTGACTATTTCTCTAATTAAGATACAATCTAACTGGAATAGCCTACCTAGATTTAATATCTCAACAACATTAAGCACCAAAGAAACCCGATTCAGATAATTTATAATCAGAACAGCCATCACAAATTATCTACCCTGTATTCCCAACTATTGGCGTATAGTGTCGCTACTAATTGAATCTACCCCCTAAATACAGATAAATAGAGGAACTCAACTGGCACTATTCCAAATAACAGAAGACTGATCAGATCTCAAACAATTAAGAAATAAACATTATACACAGAGAATAACAAGGAATCCACACAAAATAATTATCAAACACATTTAGGCCTCACATATGAATCATAGTTAATGCTTCAAAACCTTTACCAGAAACTAATCTAGCTACTAAACATATTATTAAGCCCGCAAATAGTATAATAAATCATGATAAAATAACAAAGAGATGAAGAAGAAAAATCTTATTGATTATAATGACGAGGAAATTGCAAATGATGGCTCGAGTACAAAGAATTATTTTTCAGCTCCAAAACCCTAGTTTTCTCACGGATGAGCTCTAGGCTCACGCACGGCTGCCCAGGCCCTAATCCCAACCTATTGTCTAGGTCTAAAATATATAAAGAAAATCCAAAACAAACCCTAACTCTAATCCAAAGTAGAAAAAGGAAAATTCAATTCTTAATGCACACAAACACGCGTGCACTTTCTTTATTTGCAATAATTGTACCCTAATTAATTATTTTTGCCACCACTAATTAAGGACAATTAAGTAGACTTTCATGCACAATTCAGTCCACCTTTTAGCAATGATCTTTCACAATACGCATAGCTGATTAGTGAATGACATGTCGAAACATAACTTATCCGCTCGTAAAATAAGACCAGTATAGAAATTGCCTTCTTCTCGTCGCTTATTCTTCTTCCCGGAATAATGGAATTGTACCGATCCACTATCCGTTGGAGCACACTACCTCATTAAAAAACCTTTCGGAAAAAGAGTATAGTGTCTAGCTCCCCCACCATGGCTCTAAGTGCTTGATTTTGCATCTTTTTCAGCACTTCTCCATTTGATTGTTTCACACCAATTCTTCTATTAAACCTGCTCTAAAAACACCTTCGTGCACATCAAATGGCAAAAGAGAGATATAAAATCATATAATTAGATGCATAAAATACGCCTGATCAATGTCTGCAACCTGTAGCGAGGTGGGAACATGACCAACATGAAGTTTGCCAGCATTTACAAGTTCCCTCACAAAGTGGTAGTCGATGTCAATGTGCTTAGCTCTCTTGTGAGCAACAGGTTTCTCAGCGAGAAAGATAGCACTGTTATTGTCACAAAGGAGCATTGGAGATCCTTGAAGTTGAAAGCGAAGATCCCAAAGAATGTGTAACAGCCAAACTACCTTTGAGGCTGTATTCGCAAGAGCCTGTACTCTGATTCAGAGCTCGAGCGAGAGACTATAGGTTTCTTCTTTGCACTCCATGAGACCATGTTCCCACCAAGAGAAAAAGCACACCCATAAGTAGATCGACGTGTCTCTAAGCAGCGTGCCTAGTTTGCATCAGAATATGCCAGTACCTCTGAAACACCATCAGCACCAAAGGTCAAGCCACAGTGTTGCGTGCCGCGAACATATCTGAGTATTCGAGTAACTGCAGCAAAGAGATCATCCCGTGGATCCTGGAGATATTGGCTCACAGAGTTGACAGTATAGGAAAGGTCAGGACGAGTGATGCTAAGGTACTGAAGAGCACCAACAAGAGATCGATTCAACTTCGGATTGTGAAATGGTCCACTAGTGCTGCTGTGAAGCTGGGACAACGGGAGAAACGGTGTAGAAACCGGTGTAGCATCCAACATTCCAGCCCGCTTAAGAATATCCCCAGCATACTTGGCTTGCCCCAAGAACAACCCTGTAGGAGTAGGTGTAACCTCCAAGCCAAGGAAATAGCTAAGGTGTCCAAGATCCTTGACAGAGAACTCCCGATCAGCACGAGCTATGAAACTGCGAATAGCAACCTTATCCTTCCCAGTGAGAATGATATCATCAACGTAGATGAGAAGGTATAGAATGACTGAACCGCGGGTGAACATAAACAGGGAAGGATCCGACAAGCTTCCAACAAAGCCAAGTCCTTTAACAAAGGCACTAAAGCGATCAAACCATGCCTTGAGAGCTTGCTTAAGACCATAGATGGCTTTCAGCAAAAGACACACATGATCAGGGCGGGCAGGATCCTGATACCCTGCTGGTTGGACCATGTAAACTGGACTTTCAAGAACACCATTTAGGAAGGCATTCTTGACATCTAACAGATGGAATGGCCACCTCTTCATAGTGGCAATGGCAATCACCGTTCAGATAGTAGCAGCCTTGATCACTGAACTGAAGGTATGATCAAAATCGAAGCCTGGAACCTGTGTGAAGCCCTGAGCCACCAGACGTGCTTTATAGCTCTCATGTTTGTACTTCAATCGGTAGACCCACTTGGAACCCACCACATTAACATGTGGAGGACAAGGAACCAACTGCCACATTTTTTGCCGCTGAAGTGCTTCAATCTCCTTATCCATAGCAGTAACCCAACGTGAGTCCTTCACAGTAGCTTTGAAGTTGCGAGGTTCTTTCTGTAGCAACAACTCAGCAACCAATCCCGTAGCGAAAAAGTCAGGTCAAAGGCTGCGACCTACTCTTGTCCCATCCTGATGACGAGTGGCCATTTGATGAGCACGGGGAACAGGTGGGGCTGTTGGCGCCTGTTGAGCCATGGAAACAGGAGGAGCCATAGAACCAGGTGAATCGGATGAGGCTGAATCACCGAGTGAGTCGGATGAGCTCAAGGTTCTTGGAGATGGTACTAGAGTAGCTGGAGCAGGTTCATCAGTGATCACTACTGGTGCAGTCGAAGAGGATTCATGACACATAGTACAAGGCTGCTATGGTGGTATGGTCTCAACAGAGGCAGTCTCTAGGTCTGGATCAGTGGGGTCAACAAAGGAGGAAACGTCAAGTGAAGAGAACTGAGCCTCTGAGGATGCTTTGGAGAATGGAGAGTGATTTTCATCAAAGCGAGCATGGCGAGTCATATAGATACGTCCGGAAGCAGGATCCAAGCACTTAAATCCTTTGTAGTGCGCACTGTAGCTCAAAAAGACGCAGGGCAGACTGCGAGGGGCTAGTTTATGCTCAACTGTGGGACGAGTATAGGGAAAAACTCTACACCCAAATGGATGAAAGTTCGAGTAGTCCGGAGAGCGTCCAAAAAGTATTTCAAAGGGAGACTTATGGTCAACATCCGGAGTTGGCAGCCGATTGATAGTGAAGACAGCAGCACTGAACGCATCATCCCAGTAAGATAGCGGCAGGTGTGAATGAAATTGCATGGAGAGGCCCATCTCCGTGATGTGTCTGTCCTTTCGTTCTGCCCGACCAATCTGCTCAGGTGTATAAGGACACGAGACTTGATGGTGGATGCCGCGAGTTCCAAAGTGAGACTGCAACCTGTTGTTGATGAATTCAGTCCCTCCATCACTCTGGAAAACCTTGATGCGAAATGAGAATTGGTTCTCTCCGAATGCTTCAAACTGGAAGTAGACATCAACGAAGTCCAACTTACAGCGTAATGGATAGAACCATGAAAACCGCGAGTAATCATCCACAAACAAAGCATAATAAGAAAAACTATTGCCAAAAATAACCGGAGATGGCCCCCACAAATCACAATAAATCAAATCCAATACACGATTAGCACGTCTGGGGTTCTCAATAAAAGATAGTTTATGTCCTTTAGCCATAGAACACGTCTCACAAATACAAGGTTTCGGAAGTACATAAGTAAGGGATGAAAACCCATTTTTGTTCAACAAGGAAAAATACTAGAGGACATATGTCCTAACCGAGCATGCCAAAATTCAAAAGATGCTTTATTATTATTCTTCTTCACCACTAAAAGGAGTGTTGCCTCACCACAGTCCAGCACATATAGGCCATGCTCACTGTGCCCCTGCCCCTTGCCCTGCTGAGCTTGTGCTGAATAATAAAAGATTTGTCATCAAAGGAAATAATAGCACAAAGCTCCTTGGTAAGCTTGCTTATGGACAAAAGGTTCTTAGTAATAGCAGGCACAACCAATACATCAGATAAATGTATTGAAGGGCTAACTCTAACTTCACCAACAGCAGTAATAGGAAGAGATGCACCATTACCAACAGAAACGAGAGTATTACCATTGTATGGAGCAACAGCAGATAAAGTCGAAGCAGATGCACTCATATGGTTGGTAGCTCCGGAATCAAGGTACCAATCGGAAGATGTAGGAGCAAGAGATGGCTGAGCCTGAGGAGCCTAGTAAGGAACATACTGAGGTGCATACATCAGTGGCTAAGGAGCCATAACAGCAGAAGCAACCGGAGCAGCATATGCCTGAGCAACAAGGGACTGAGAAATCGATGGAAGCTGTGCCGGCTGAGCATCAAGGGGTTGGTACTGCTGCTGGCCATAGGGTTGTGGTGATGGAGTCACATAACGCATCCCAGAGGAAGGAAAGAACCGAGAGATATGTCGGAAGCCTCCACACGTGTAGCATTGAACCTCGAGAGCCCGAGACACCATATCTGACCCCACCAGGACCTCCAGGAGCTTTCCAGGACCGACGACCACCACGGCGGCCACCAAACCGACTACAGTCGGCCGCGCGTGAGCCCCACGTGCCGTCGCTAGGCGCGGCCTCTCTAGGCACGTGGGCCCATACGCCGCCCTCTGCTGCCTAGGCGGCCAAGGTATGTTGGTTGGTGGTCGCCACAAAGGCCACGGGGCCAGTCGGAGCTTGTACCTGCACATTCGTCTGCTCCAATTTGACCAAAAAGGCCTCATAACCCATCGCTTGATAAACAACAGTAATATATGGAGGCAGGAGATCACGAACAGCAATAGGGGCACTAAATTTCTTATAATCATGCCCAAAAGCAGTAAGAAACCACATAAGTTTATCACGATTCTCAGCAGGTTGGCCCATAATACTTAACTGATGAGTTATTTTCATCAAGTTCAGATGCAAATCATGAATCGTACCCGTTTTACGGAGGAGGTTAGCCTGTTGGCGGAGGCTAAAAACAGAAATGGAGGTGCTGTGCTGGTAGGAACTAGAAAATGTATCCCACATCTCATGAACAGTGACACACTGCGAGATCTCATTCTTCGCTTCAGCAGTGAGAGAGGAAAGAAGCACGCTGCACAGCCTCTAATCATCCACAATCCAGGAGTTGTAGGCAGTCAAGTCAGAGTTGTAGGCTTCCTGTTCCTTCTGGAGAGCAGCAGGATCCGGCGGTGAGGAGGAGGAGGAGGCCGGCGGCGGCGGCACTGGAGCAAGGGGGCTAGGGGAGGAGTCATCCAGGTGACCAAACAAACCCTGGGGTTTGAACACGTACTCCACCTGCTGCTTCCACTGCAGGTACGTTGAAGCCTCAAGCTTCGTGTTGAGAAGGTGAATCATGGTGTTGATTGAAAGCACATCATCATTCTTACGTTCAACCATTGTCTAGCAATTAACCAAAAAAATAGAGAAAATAAAAATTTTGATGAAGAAGGGAAGGAGGCGGCGGATTTTTGAGAAAGAAGAAGAAGGAGGCGGCGGCCAAAGGAAGAAAGAGAGAAAGGGTTTAAGAGCCCTAGGTTTTTGGTAAGGGGATCGTCGGGCGACTGATACCATGTAAACTGTATTTCCTTCTGTAATTCGTATTGCCTTTACAAGAGATATTTATATTACATACAAGGGCCTAAAGCTAATTAACAGAAGCTATCTAAACCTAAGCACATAAGTGCAATATACAAAAGGCTAACATAATTAATAAATCAGTTCTCCAACTCTTCTATTATCACAACCATCTTCGTTGTTATTCGGGTGGGTCATTCTCTTAAAAACACCAACGCAAACGATAGTTCGGAACTGTAGTTCACTCCTTGGACAAACACACTGTTGGGGATTTTAACCTCAAACCATAACACCGTCGAGATCAAAATCCCCCCATCACCATAAATTAGGGATTTAACTTCGAACCCTACATCGAAAATTAAACACCCCGTCTTGAACCCACGACAACAATCACCAACAACTATGAACAAGTAGTCAATCAACCATCAACAAAATAAAAACAACCAACACAACGTTTTACGTGGAAACCCTAATCGGAAGAAAATCACGGGAATCCGACGATTCCAATTCACTAGAAAATAGAAGAGTCTTTTACAAAGTATGTTCTATTTCTATACGCTAACACACTATATTTCTCTCGCTCACCCTATCTTCTATCTATCACGAACCAATCTAACCAATCCCTTTCTTCACCATAGTTAAAGAGAAAGAACACCAAATAAGTTTCTCCTCTCTAACTCTTTAAGAGGTGACTTTCTACAATTGAACTAAACAAGTCTATTTATACTAAAACATACCCTTAAACCCTCCTTAAACCCTAGGCCTAATCTATTTGGGCCTAAACTAATTTAGCCCATCAAAAATTAAATTTAAAGTAACACTAACTCTATTTGAATTTAGAAGAGAAAATCCAACACACACAAACTCCGAAAATCTAAATCAAAGACCCTATCCATTAAATCATCAAAATAGACGAGGACAAATCCACACTTTACCATCTCCACTATCCCTGCATTGTGAAAATGACCTTGAACGTGTAAGACTCCTTCAAATTTAGCCTTTTCCCTATATAGGCATATAAGTTTTGTTATAGATGAGTATCAACTAATCTGCCATCGAGGGATGTATAAATGCATTGATATTATAAGAAGAAGGGATAATCATTCCCTTAGATTAATATTAATTAATGAGAATGGTTCTTTTAGGCTAACATATGTAGGAAAATTTCGATATGTACATACCATAATTCTTTTTGTTGGTTGTATTTGATATTTGTTAATTTTTCCATTAGAGCACTACTGATTCTAAAAAGTTTATCAAGAACATTAATATAAAATCATAAAATTAATATTAATCTGTTTGAACTTTTTGAGGGTCTTGTAGAAGATTTTGAATATTAAATAACGAAAAATAGTTATGCCTTGTTTATCACATAAGATTTCGTAGAAATTTCCCAGGATCATAATTTAATTTAATTGGTAAAGAATAATTCGAAGAAACACAGATACCTTGAATTTAATTGAAAGTGCAAAATAACCAACTGGCTGAGAAAGTGAAGGTGGACATGTCCTAAACATGGAAATGAATGATTCAAGGCGTACGTCCGGATTGCCAAATGATTTCCTGGAAAACATATTGAACATCTTCAAACTGAAAAAAGCCCAAAACATGCATACTCTTTTTGTCCCTACTCCCTAAGCATAACCATCATTTACGTCAGCTTCTACGCGCACATGCAAATATCAGGAATTCTAGATTAATACATATCATTTAGAGTGAGGTTGCATTTCGTAATCAACCATCCAACTTCAGATTAATTAGTTCATTCTCTTTTAGGTTTGATATCCAGTTTTAAACGACAAAATTGAGGCCAGAGTCGATATATATCTCTAAATCCTGTATGCGTTGTATTTTGTGAAACACCTGAAGTATAGTCATGGCTTTCCGGAGTTCACTCATGACACCGGACCCCATTCTCCGGCCAGAAAATGGCTCATCGGAAATTTCAGCCACCACAAAAACGATTAGTTCTAACACTTTCACCTTCTCTATGCCCTTGAACGTACTACTCTTCTTAACGATTCTTGTGCTCATGGGATTCTTCTGCATATTCAACCGCCGCTTTTCCGGCGAGAACTGGCGCCGGAGACACCATTCTCCGCCGTCTCTCCTCCGCCGGAACTTAAAGCGCGGCGGCGTTGATTCATCAACGATTAGAGCACTGCCCACGGTACCGTACCGTGAGGGCACAAACCAGGGGATCACCGACTGCTCAATCTGCTTAAGCGAGTTCGAGGAGGGAGAGACCGTGAAGCTGATTCCCAGCTGTAGACACGTGTTCCACTCTCCCTGTCTTGACACTTGGCTGTCTTCCCACGTGTCTTGCCCAATGTGCAGGGGTACCCAGTTTTTCAGGAGGGCCGGCGGTGATGAGGTGGAGGTGCGGTTAGAAGGCGGTGGGAGACCGACGGTGGATGGTTGTGACACGTTGAGGGCTGAGATGATGAGGAGTGGCAGTTCTATCGATCTGGGAGATCGTCCGGTGGTGTTGCATAGAAGTTTCAGTTTATGATACATGCAATATTTGGTTTTATTGAGTTTGAAATGAATACGATGAATACGTATATATAGTTCATCGGAGTTTTATTATCTTTTTTCGCAATCTCTTTATGTAATTATTCATCATGCATATTAAAAATATTCTTTAAACAAGAAGTCAAACATTTTACGTCATAAACAAGTACTTAGAGCGATGGAATATTGGAGGCCATAATTCTGTATGTCAGTCTCTGGGTTTTGGATGATTCTACTCAGTACTCAGTCTCAGTACAGGGTCTAATTTGGAGTAGCCTTTAGTGATTCGAACAAAAGGTACATCCTCTAATTTAGGGCATGCTATACGCATTCCGTATTTTGCAGTCCAAAATAAAAATACGTCTTCGATATATATGATATGGTCAATAATTATCTATATTAGACATATGCATCGTATATACTACTTCTATTGCATACACTTCAAATCAGTTATATATTATATATTCATTGTATATATGATTATTTAACAAAAATAAGGACTGCAAATAAGCAAAATACGGACTACGTATAAAAGCCCTGTTAATTTATATAGTTAGGACTAGGTTGTGGAGTATGCACTTTGTGCAAACTCACCCGGACTTTACATTCGAAAATTGGGCTTTTTCTGAAATTGGAAATGATGTGGTAAACATTCATGTGTTAGGGCAAGTCCAACAGATACTGCAAAATAGGGATTTTAATGGTTTTTAGGGATTTTGTGCTTCAAGAGATTCCCCAAACCAAGCTGCAACTTGTAGAGAGAGTGAATTTTCAAATTTGTAGAGAGAGAAGAGAAATTATAGGGAATGGATTTGAATAAAAAATTAATATTCTCTCCTTCAACTTGCTACTCTCACCCCCTCTGATTTTTCACTGGAACATTCTCCGGTGTTCAAAAACCGCCGAGCAGGAAGAGGATGTGCCGGCATCAAAGAAATCGATTGAACTGGATGCCGACGGAAGAAGATGGTGGCGATGTGGTGGAGGAACATGAAGAGGAGGAGGGCAGAGAAGAGTAGGAGGGCGGCGGAGAAGTGGCGAAAGAGGGCGGCGGTTGTCGGGATAATTTGATTCTGTCTCTAGTGGTGGAGGAATGATGGTGGAGAAGAGGGATCGATCGGCTGTCCGTAGTAGTGGAGGAAGAGGGATTGGCGGAGGAGGAAGAGGATGAGTTGCAGAGAGATTAATATTTGGAGTAAAAAGAAAAATGAAAACAGAATATTTGTATTAATTTAATATATTTAAGAATACCTATAATAGAGGAATTGTTGGAGTGGTTATGGAGATTTAATGAATCAATGTTTTCATTCCCTATTTTAGAGGAGAAGATAGGGAAGCTGTTGGACTCACCCTTAGGAACAACATCAAAAAATATCCAATCATTAACACTAAATCATTAGCGTTGGATAATAGCTAAGGAGCTATTCTTCTTTTTTAGATACGATAAAGTATAAATCTCGAAAAAGTAACAAACCGGTAACATAGATCTATTTATATACAGCACCACAATTAATAACCCCGTTTGGCAACAACTTTTTGAAGCAGAATTTTATATTTTTTTGTCAAAAATAGATTTTGACTGATCATACAACTATTTTACTTGTTTGGTGAGAAACTTTTCCCATTGAGGTTAGGATGAAAACGCTCAAAGAAAGAGTTTTTTACGTGTAATTAATTGGATAAATATTATAAATTATCTTGTTATCCCTTTCTTTACCTTATTAAGTAATTTTCTTTTATGGCCCTTTGTGCATACCTTTGTTTTTGAGGGATGAAACTTTTATTTGAAACTATCGCTTAGTAGCTAACTTTTTTGTTAGTACATAATTAATTCTTTTGATTTGTACTAATTTGTATTTTGATCAATTTTAAATTTTTAAATTTTAATAATTGCTTAAAATTTTAGAGTACAATTTTATAAATAAATATAAATTCTTATATATGTTAGTGAATATCATCTGAAAGAAATAAAAATAAATATAGATACAAGTATTAGAAATATTTTTCTATACTTCAAAATAAAAGTCACATAATTTGATGTCCATTTCCGTCATTTAACATAACAAACAGCTAACGTCTATTTATCATTTACCAATAAACCATCTAAGAACCGCAAGTCAAAACGGTTCGTCAAAACAACTAATATAATCTGTCAACAACTAACAACTAATACAATCCGCTAACAGGTAACAACTCGGCTAATTACAAAACGGGATCAATATCCAATCAGAAACACAGTCACACAATATATAGTCCTAACACATATTAAGAAGATGATCCACATACTGAATTACATTGGTTCGGCCAACATCAAGATGTCTGAAACTTGAGTTTTTTCGCTCTCATACTACTACAGTTACGAGATCAATAAATTCGGGTTAAGAAGCTAGCTAGCTATAGGCAATACTACAAACTACAGCTGCTCCTACTCTATGAAGCCAAGGAACAATAATTAGCTCAATCTCTCTTATACTCCCACTTCTTGCTGTCTAATGGGCAAGTTTGGGGGTACCTCGAGGTCGTGGTATACCTTTCAATGCAGCAACCGCACTCACCACGAGCCCAGTAGTACCAGCGGCAGCACACTCGATGCATTTCTCCAAAAGCTTACTCCAGCAAATCTTACATTGATCCTCGCGAAGATCATAGCTCCAAAGTGCATGCGCAGACCAACCCTTAAGTTCAAATTTCTGGTCGGAGTCGGATTTCTTGCCCGGATCCTCCTTCCGGGCTGGATACGCAGACCCATTTCCAGCCTTAGCCTTGGCCGAGTCCATGGTGGTGGTATGCAACCTTACTGAGAGGGGGTAGGCGACGCCGCGACGGAGAGCGAGAGTGGGCACTAAACATCAATAACATCAGATAATAGCTAAGGAGCCATTCTTCTTTTTTAGTTACGATAAAGTATTAATCACAATAAATAGAATCATTATGTAGAATACAATAACCTAAAACGTCACATAAATGACAGTATACAATATAGTTTTGCTATTTATGTCTGCATCGAAAAAAGTTATAAACCAGTAACATAGAGTTTTTTATATACAGAACCACGATATGTTTGTTAGTTGCTGCTGCAATTTCAGTGGATGAGTTTGAAGGTTTCAGTGACATTTTTTTTTAAAATCTTCTTGTATTCTGGGAGTGGTTCCAGCAATCTTGACAGTGTTGCATTAGAATTCTCAGATCATCGACAAGTATTGGTTTTTTTTAACAAACTCAAAATCGGCTACCCGACCATCGTTGTTCCTTTTTCTAGCTCCTTGTGACAGAGCATTTGCAAGGTTACTACGCTTTCCATGGTTCTTATGGGATTGTTTAAAACATCAAAATTCAATAAATAATAGTTTGTTCACTTTTATGTATTTGTGTAGGTAACAAAAAAAAAACTTCATAAAAGGAAAACTATACAATTATTAACACTGATTCGCTTCATTCATTCACACTATAGTTAGTTTCGTTAGAAATTCCTCTGCACATCCATATTTTTTTCTCTGTAGTTAATGATATACTATAATTAAAATAAGAGCACCCTCCTAAATGAAATTGATGATAATAATAATAAGGCATAAAACCACTCCCAAAAAGAAGTCACAACAATGTATTCACATCTGTTCGTTCCATAAAAGAAATCTTGTAAGGAAAATTTTAACTGTGTATACACATTTGTAAAACTAACAAAATAAAAGTAACATAATTGCATTATGAATGGTGCCACAAATAACTCATTTATTACTATACTATTGTACATGTGCTGACATGTATCATATTCAAAGCAGATATAATTTTCAAGCAACAAACCTCCAGCGAATGATATATAACTGCAGGAATGTACTTTTGCTCAATGCCCCTTCTCAGTCTATGCAATTCTGCACCTCTTCAACCAGTGCATTTACCCTAACTTTATACTCTTCATATTCTCTCTGTGATAATAGTCCAAAGAAGAGAGTTTAGTGTTTTAGAGTCAAGAAGCAACAATCTGAGCTAAAAATGCTTACTTTCACTGCCCGGCGTTCCTTGACAAAAGAAGGATGCACTTTGTCCTTCAAGTAATCAAACTTCTGAGAGAAATAAAACTGTGGCGCTCGTGACTCAATCGAATACTTGTTGCGGAATGGGACTCATCTTCTGGCAAATTCTGAGGTGTCAACAAGAGACTCGAACGAAAGCATTGCAGCACCATCATCAGAGACATAGTAGGAGACCTTATCGACCGGGCAGTCCACAGCAAGAATCGAAAGAACCGTATTTGCAGTGATCAAAGGAGGCTCTTTTAAAGGATCAATTGTGCTCACAAAGAAGTCCACTGCAGCAAGCTGAGCTGGTTCCCCTTCTCTTTCATACCTGTTTAAAAGTGCAATGAAATCATGATTTATGCTACAAGTCTAAAACAACAGGACAGATAATCATGCTAAATGAAATCATTGTTTCATCTTCGTTCAGGATAATATAACATCGAGACATCCTCACAATCGGTGTGGTTATAAAAATAAGCCAAATCTAATACCATAACAGACGATGAAGATTATACTAATGAAAAGGATTACTAAAGAAATTACCAGTATGTTGTTTGCAGCCAGTTGATTTCCTAGGAGTTGCAGCACCCTAATACCAATGCAGTAAGTAAAGCATACCTCCAAGACATTCGCTATATCGACAGAGCAGAGTTTTCTTTGCCTCTTCCTCGCAGTTTTGAATGCTATGCGAGCAATGCGATCAATCTGGAAAATTTATACACGCATTCATAAGATTTTCAAGTTTTAACTAAGAAAAAAAAATCTTCTGTTACAAATTGATGGTTCTTATACATGACCTTCAAAGGTTCAGAAAATAGGTTGAAGAGTGCATTAAGATGTTGGTTTCTAAAGATTATTTTTGGAAATTATGGAGCTCTTTGGGGACTTGGAATGATGAGTTACTTATGCAGAAAATGCAGCACAAGAAATGCAGAAAATGCAGGTTGAAAAATGGAGAAAAGGTAGCTCAAATGCATCACAACAAATGCAGAAAATGCAGCTTCACAAATGCAGAAAATGCAGCTTCACAAATGCAGAAAAGGAAGCTCAAATGCAGCACAAGAAAGCCGGAAAATGCAGCTTCAAGAATGCAGAAAAGGCAGCTCAAATGCAGTCCAAGAAATGCAGAAAACGCAGCTCGAAACTTTCTGTCCATCCACAAACTACTGCAACAGTTCAGAGCCAAACAAAGCTAGTACTTTTTAAGTTCTTCTCCTTCACAAAGCTCAATGTGTAATTATAACGGAAAATATACGAGATGAATTAACAAAGGTTTGATATTCCTTTTTCTATGGTGCCTCAAGAGATTTTGGTCTATATATGTGGTAATTTCTAAAGGATTTAAGTTATTGAAGATTCAAAGATATTGTAATGGAGTTAAGAATACCATAAAATATAAATGTTGTTTTCTTTGTTGACACTAATGTGAAGGTAACCAACATGGAATGGGGTAGCTTCCGATCATCACATCTTCCACTAAATGAGTATGACCAAATTCGTATGCAAATCAGACGCACATCTAATATTGTCATTGAAAATTGCAAAATCAAACAAGAACACACATCAAAATACTAAATGTGCAATAACAAGGCAAAGTTTCGGTTTTGCATACTCCACAAGAGATTGAAGCTTTTACTAAAATCTAGAGGGTGATAAAGAAAAGCAAAGAGCACATAAAAACAAATTTCAGACTCAAATCTTTTATCCTATCAATTCTTTCAGCTAACTTTTCAATTTGCAAAGGTGCTATTTTGTTCATTTGCAACTTGCAAATAGAAGCCAAAAATCCTATCACCGTATTACATTGATATATTTATCTTGATCACATTTATACATTAATTGCAAGTGTACCTTCATCATGTAGACTGGATGAATTGTGTCCATTTAGTCCAGCTTCTTCAGAAAGGGATTCCGACTGAGTACTTTCAGCTAACTTAGAAGTACTTCCCACACACTTGTCCAGCTGCTCAAGAGGATCTGGAATAGGGTCAGCAGGCAAGAAGCGTAGTTCATCCACTGATGTATCAGAATCACTAAAAGCTGAATCTTTATCCATTGTCATGATATCAATTTAATCATTTTCATTTACATCCAATTCTTTCACCTACAAACATCAACAGAGTTAGAAGTACTGTAAAATTGAAGCAAAAATAAAGTTCCAATCAAAACAACACTCATATGTCACCTTTCCATTATCTGGTACCAAGTCAAATTCATCCTCTCGTTATATGTATTCTTCATTCTCCTCGAGCAGCAACTCCCTTAAGTAGAAACCACAAGTTAGCTGAATAAATTTGAAGGTTGCTAAAGTTGATCTTGTAGCAGAATAGCTTGACAAACATGAGACTCCCTGGGGCTGGTGGTATCCCCTTCATTGTCGGCTCAGTCCATGTCCCATGAACTGGTATAACACAAAAAAACAACAAACCCAATCAAATACAGAATGGAAATCATCAATGGAAGGACACAAAATCTGTAGCCAAAAAAGAGAGTCCACAAAAACCAAAACTTTCAAGTTATGAAAGATTAACAACCACCGAATACCTAATAACGACAACATGATACTACTAAATCATCATCATCCTGATCATTGATAAAATTAGACAATCGTCTCCAGAATCCAGAAAAAGGTAAAGATGAACATCTTTGAAATCAAGTCATAAACATAAACAACCTAAACAAGCTAATCAATTAACAATCCATGGTCATCTTCCACTGAATCTAATAAATATCAAAATCCATCAATTCCAGACATAAAAACACCAATTTTGGGACAGTCTATGATCAATTATCAAGACAATGAATAATCAAGAACATGATATAATAAAGGAGTGGTCTTTACAAACCTTGTGAATCCAATCGACGACCTGCAGCCAAGTGCCCACATCCAAGTCATCATTTTGAGCCTCTTGAGATAATCAGAAGCAGGTAAAGGCTCACATTCCTCACACACTTGACCGCAATATTAAAGGAGAAGCATATAATGAGAAAGTATAAAGCAAGCAAGCTAAACTCACCAAATCTTCCCAGAAACAGCCTGAAATAGGCTTCTTGAATCGAATGATCCATTTACCACCATTGCAATTCATAGGATCCTAAAGAAGCATCATAAAATTGAGTTGTATCATTTCATAAAAATGGAGATGCAGTGTGTGTAAACTACAATTTCTAGAAAATTACCTCCCAAAGAGGACGAATGGCGGGCCTGAAAAGATGCAAATTAGTCTGGACAGGCAGTGCGAGGAGCGGGCAAATGGCAATAGCTGACCCAAAAACCCTCCACC
Source organism: Sherardia arvensis (assembly GCA_948330725.1). NCBI lineage: Eukaryota > Viridiplantae > Streptophyta > Magnoliopsida > Gentianales > Rubiaceae > Sherardia > Sherardia arvensis. The sequence continues at coordinate 19,123,732 of OX415237.1, read as the reverse complement.
TACTGAATCCTGATGAAACTTCTTAGCCAATTGCTCGATGATCTTCAGTCGTGCAAGCAGACTCTTTCCAATGCAGCACAAGCAAGCTTCATCAGAGGCATTGTAAAGGGCCTAATTCCATCTGCCTGCCACACAAACAAACTACTTCATCAACTTATCCCAGTCAACATTACCCCAATTCAAGCAAAATCATCCATTGTTTTGAAAAACAATTTGGAACTTGAAAAATAAAGGCATAAAATTGAAAAGGGCTTTTTCACCTGGTAATCCCATCAGCAGAAATGGCCATGGCAAGAGATGGGGTGAGGCACTTGAGGGGGGGTTTGGCAGGGGTTTTTAGGGGTTCTGTAATCGAGCATCACTGTCTAGCCATTGCCATTGCCACCATCGGCTTCCCGGGCGGTCACCTTCGGGTAGAATATCCTTCCGACGAAGATGGGTCGTCATCTTTTTGAGACTGCGGATCTCCGGCAGCAGCGGCGACGCTGCTGTACCAGCGGAGATTCGACGCTACAACAGTTCTGGAACAGTGCCGGATTTGGTAGCGCCGTCATTTTTCTGCTCCTTCGCTCCGTCCGGGAGATTTGCCAGGCCAAGATACTACCATTTCAACCATGCCCAGAGGCAATGGTCGATGAGGCGGCATAAAAGGATAATTTTGGATAGCAGCAAACAATGATGCAGGCAGGTGACCCGCGAAGAATAGAAGATACGTTCCCTTGGAAGAGCCAGAGGTTGACACGTGTGGCGGCCTTGTACAGCGCATTAGAGAGGAGATGGACCGGAAACCGGGAACAGTAGCGGGAATAATACAGGTGGAGCAGGAGAGAGATGAACTGTGAGATTGTGATGTGAGGAAGAAAGACGGACAAAAACCCGCTACCGTACCTATACCGGAGAGGTAGTAGCCATCCGCCCTTATAATTAGTGTAGATAGATAGATAGATGTAGATGTAGGTGTGTTTGGTTGGACAAGTTTTTGCAAAATTTGGACTATCCAAGTCAAGTTTTGTAAAATCTTGTTTGGTTCACCAAATTTTTCAAAATCCAGACTTGTAAAATCCTAAAAACCAATCAAACATTTTATTCTATACTCACAAACTCAACCCAACCAAACAAGAATTTTGTAAAACCAGACTCACAAAATCCCAAACAAAAACCCAAACTCCCAAAAATTCAAAACAAAATCCAGACTCTCAAAAATTTTGCGAACCAAACACACCCGTAGATTTTTAGAGCTCTTCCATGTACTACTTCGCTCAACTCTATCTCTCTGCAACTTACTTATTTTGTACAGTTGGCACTTTATTGGTCAAGTTATTTATCCCATGTTTAATCATATAATGTAATTTATCAACGAATAATAATATTTCTATGAGAATGTAAAAATTTTTATTTTTTATCAAAGTTGTGAGCCTTACAAATTTTAGTTTAGTTTAATTGGTTTATGATATTCTATTCTTTAATGTTTATAAAGCTGAAGTAAACTTAAAATTTGATACTAAGTGCAATGGGACTCACTACTACAAAATCGTGGCATTTAAAGCGGTTCATCCTTCACGTTTTAAGGCAGAAGACAATGCATTTGGTGGATATGTCTTAAATGATAAAAATCATCTAATTAAGGCGGTTCCTCTTCCGCCTTAAATGTTTTCATGTTTAAGGCGTTTACTTCCGCCTTGGACCATGGCTTATACGCCTTCCACGACGCTTCCGAACCCGCTAGGGGTATAGCAGACTGATATTCATTTTCTGCTTGCGATTTCGTAAGTTTGAATCGCAAATGCCAAAGAGGCGGTAGACTATTTTGTCACGACAGCAGATTGCGGGTCGCTAGTTCTATAAGTGGCAAACTCGCTAGTTGGGTAAGCCTATATTGTAAAATAAATCTGTGCGAGGCAGGTTACGACGTCCTTCCACGTGTGGATCGCTAGTAATAAGTTACGATGGCGCAAGTTGGCCAAGCATCTCATTTGTTTATCTTCTAACGAGACTGGTTACTATCAGTGTTGGCGATTCGCTGAGTCTGAATTTGCGAACTTGCTACCTGGCGAAGCCAAACATTTCAGGTTGGCCTGAACGAGACTAGTCACGGCAGTGACGTGCTAGTCGCTAGTAAACGTGTAGCGATGTCGCAACTGGACCAACCATTAGAGTAAAAAATATAGGTACGCGATGCCACACGACATCGTAAGAAAATCATCTATGTTTTCAGTTGCGAGATCTCTGCTCATTGCGTTAATATAAACGACGCCGTGTGATCATTTGGTGGGCGAGAAAAACAAATGATGTTGCGAGTCAGCTAGTAAATTCGCCTGGGTTTGGCGAGCATGGTTACGATCTCGACAGAGATCAGATTGTGGAGGCAGAGAAGAACGAGCGATTGGGTAGCGATGGCGCAAAAAGTAAGTTAAGAAATATGCTTTTCTGCGAGTATAGTTGCGACTGCGCTAGATCATCGCCAATGTTTTAGGTTACAAGCGAGCCTATTTACGAGGGTCCACCATATTATGGGCCACCAATGAATCCAATTTCTCCCGCCGACATCGGGGTCTTAGCTACCGGGAAATTTAGTGGGTCTACGACAGGTGATGGTTTCTTTCCATTAATTGGGATAGAATTAGAATTAACATCAACGACCAACCATTTGGGCCACACAAAAAAATGTCCCAAACCTTTACCCACTGTCGTGCACTCTTTATCCACGACCGGTACCAAGGCATTCTCGACTAACACAAGTAGTATAGAAACCCTAACGAAACCAAAATGGACTTTGGCTTGATGATGTAGTGTCATGTCAGGATCTGAATTTCCCATTGCAATGTGGCGGGGTTGAGAATTCATCCCGAATTCAACGTACAACTTGCAAGAAGAAGAATTCTAAAAAAATAAGCCATGCTTAGGTCGCATTTAATATATGTAGAATGTAAGAGTATTTTTATAAAATATCGACAATAATGAGTTGTGTAGAATTATTCATTTGATTGTAGTGCAAGTTAATAAACGTACATTTGGTTTGGGATCGGATGGTTGTATGTCAACTTGTTCTTGGATCGGGGCCAAAGGTGTGCATATCTCAATATTAGGTTCAACAGTAGGTTGGTCAACCTCATGTTGTGGCGGTGAAGGATGCGATCCTCTAGATGAGGGTCCATTCATTGGATTGCTGTCACAAAAATCAGATGGAAGAGGATAATTTACAAAAGAACACACATTGGTCAAAATCGTTTTCAATTTCTTGACCTCTTGGTCGGATTTTTTGGTTTGGCTCAATGGTACTTGGAGTTTAGATGGTTTAGGATCTTTACTACTACGTTTGATACCGAACGCATTGATTTGAGTAACATAACCACCAATTACCTTAGCTCTTCCCGGATGCTCCGGTTTCCCAAGTGCCCTACGTAGCACATCATGTTTACCGACTGAGATGAACAAGCCTTCTTTCACTTCACGCTCGACCTTGTCCTAAAAAATTACTATTTTAAATCATAAGTTATTATCGTCATCAATAGTATTGTTTGATGTTGTGATTGTAGATTCTAAAATGGTACATGGTATGGCGTAGTAGGTAAAGCGTACCACTCGATTAGCCACCCTTTTTGCCTCATCGCTTGAGTACTTCCAGTCTTTTTTAATTCAACCAAAGACGAATAATTGTTGTCTAGTATATGTTGTAGGGTCTTCAGCAATGACTAACTTGTTCGCCTACTCCGTGTCCATGCCTTCATCCACTAGTTTTTGAGATCTTCTTCCCCACACCCAAGTATCCCGCCATTCTCCCAGTGTAAGGCATACAATTATCGACAGTGGCTTTGCACTTCCTATCCCCCAACCCCTTTAAAAATTGTATGTGTGTTTTAAGAAGGAAGCACCAATGGTGGCAATAATGTTTGACAAATTTGCAAGACACTATTGTTCCAAGATGTAGTAAACTAACCTTTGCGTTATTTTCTAGCCATCGCTTCTTGAATGCCTCCCAAGTAAGGGGTACAATGTGATTGTAACGCGTACTTGGATCTTGCCCAAACCTCTTGCCCTTTGGTTTGATGTATTCCTTGGCAAGGGTATATTTGTGTTCTCGATGAGCCTTTGATGCAATTTGAAGAGCCTTCTTCTTCACTTGATCATAGTACTTTGCTTCGATAATAAAGGGGCGCTGCAAAAGGCATCAAATAGAGAAACATGTAAAAATGTCTATTGAAATTAAAAATAGCAAGTGCAAAACTAACCTTGCATTCCTTCCATACATTCTTTTTAATGTCGATGCTTAGTAGCCTCTAATCTTTTGTGTCTAATGGCACACGTATCCTACCGTCTTACCACACCTACTTGACCATCGTGCGGCATCATCGTCGGGTGAAATAGCAACACCGATGTCATTAAACTTGACATGTGTTAGTATTTTGTTGTCAATTCTAATCTCTATTTCGCGACAATGTGTTAGTAATTGTGCTTCTTTTGATGCGCGACAAATTTCTCGTTGTCTTTTAGTCTCACTTGAACCGCCAACCACACCCCCCCCCCCCCACTTGAGTCAGAGTTACCCGAACTTGAAGGGCTATCCATTAAGCTTTCCGTTCTAAAGTGAAATTTTTTTATGAATAATGCAATACTAATAAGTCATAGTTATATTCTTTAGTAATAACAAGATAAAGAAAAATCCTAAAATTGTGGCTAATTAAGTTTGCAAGTCAAAACACTAAAATATAGTCTCGATTCTTGCTAGAGACATGCTTCTGACATGGTTATTAGTAATAGCATGATAAATGTAGGTGGTATGTACAACAAAATCCAATTTTTAGCAAACAAGTATGAAAAAAATTGTACCTTTGTAAATTACACAGTTTTGTCAGGAGACTTGATTATTTTGGTGGGGGGATGATCTACCTTCTTTTTCCCTCTCCTTCCCACAACAAAGGATGTTATCAAAAATAAAGATTAACAAGTTAAGATTGACATTAATTGAAAAATTGCAAGGGAAAGAAGTTGGTGAGAATTATTGCAAACTTACCAATTGTTGCATACAATTAGTGCCAAGTACCACTTTGTATTGACACAATTGATGTGTTCAACATGTATAGGATGGGTTATGGACATTTGATGTGAAAAAAAAGTGAAGAGATGTGAGAAGATGTGAAAAAGTTGGATTTTTGTTGATGAAACCCGTGAGATATGATGAATAAGATGCCAAAAGTAGTTTGTTTTTCTTTTCTTTAACGTGTTTACTTATTCTAGCGACACTAGTTGCGAACTCGTAACTAACTCGATATTGCTGGAGATGAACTAGCGATTTCACAACATTGTAATATGAAGACATTTCTTGGTAAATTTGTTCTACGTTTGCCGAGCTCGCTAGATTGTAGCTCCATCCAATTGTTGGCTGCACGGAGCTGTTATGACTTCTCAACAACTAATATTGAATTGGCTTAGTAGTTGAGATATTGCAACTGCTGCTCGCAGAGGTAGCAAAAAAGCAAAATGACATATATTGAATATTTTTAGTAGACGAACAAACAGGCCGGGTTCACGGCATATACAAAATAAAGTGTTCGGGTAAAGAAAAAGTTATTATATTGTTACAATGTATGTCGCTGTTTATGCTACATTGTTGAAAGTATAGTAGAATGGGTAGTTGTGTAGTTGATACGTGTTTATACAATTTAGCGAGATTTTCACCAACTAAATTTGTAATTGTGTAACATTACGAAGGTCTACAAACTTGTATACATATGTAATCGAAGTTCGTCTACGTTGAATGACAACTGTCTAGCACAGCTTCACATAGCCACTACAATTATACGCAGATCAAGTGCATTTGATTAGACAAACTTATGAATCTTTTGTGTCTTTACAAGTTTAATTCATTATTTAAATAAAGTAGTGTCGATGGTTACACCCACCTATTGTCATCACGCATCATACTATAGCTTGTCGCTTATCAAAATTGCATGCTAATGTACTAAGATGTTTACTGATTGACTAACTATGTTGAACAATACTAAACTTGATCTCCATTATATTGTCAAATTTTACAAGTTTTACCTTTTAGTATATAAACGTGATATTCCCAAATTGAAAATAAATTAATTTCAAGATTTTGTGTGCTATATTTTATTAGGCGTGCTGACTTGCGAACTCGCTAGTATACATGTAAATGGATATAAACCCTAAACCCAGACACGTAAATGAATATAAACCCTAAACCCATAGAAAGAGTAAAAACAACCAAACCCTTGCGACCCCGTAAGTTACACTAACAACTACAAAAAAAGGGTTTTGGGCTTATGGGCCATGGTGGTGGGCTTGACGATGGGCTATATTGATAGTATAAGTATTGGGCCATGCTGGCAGTATTACATAGTGTGGGTGTTTCATGCTCAATTTGCGCTGGTCGGCGACTTGTCAAACCATTCAATAATGTTAAACAATATAAACTGAAATTCATTCATCTATACAGGTGATGTGGGAAACTTGTTAGCGAGCATGATTGCGAACTCGCTAGTGTATGGTATGGTCTTGCTAAGAATTTGAGTATAGCTTGTGCCGATTTCGCAAGTTGCATTCATGCCCGGCTAACTTTCTTTAGTTGTCGCAATTAAACCTCAAACTATGAGCGAGCTAGTCACGAACTCGCTCGTAGTCTCTCAAGCCCCTAGCGATGAGAGTGGCGAGATCGTAAGTAGTGGAATTATAAATAAATAAAAAGGTATCGGGCTAAAATTCCAAATTCAAAATCCTTCAAAACCCTCAATTATCTCCGACCATATTCACCCCCAATTTACGCCGCGTATCTTGCAGCTTGATGGCACCCAAAACCAGAGGACTGGGAAGGAGAAAAGGCACCGGAAGAGGATGGGGAGCATCAGGACACAAGCTACGACGGATTGATTACGAGGATGAGGTTTAGGAGCTGACAGCCGCTCCTGAAGCACCTGCTCAGCCCGTCTCCGGAACTGCGAGAATCAGTAAGATGAAGAAACAGTTGAATTCTTCAATGATGCCGCAAGAGTTAGGTATGAACGTTGTGCATCTCGCCAGATTATTAATAATAAGGTTTTTGATAGCTGTGTAGTCCCAACACTGAAACTAGACTATGTGTTAGACCATTTTAAGTCACAGCATCTAGACGGCTTATTACAACTCCCAGAGCCTGTATACCTAGAGGAGGTTTTACATTTTTATGCTAATTTAGGCTTAGAGGAGGGGGAAGATGATATAACAACAATTGTGCGAGGGGTGAAATTTAAGGTTGATAAGTTCATGATTAACTCTGTGCTGAAATGTCCTTATAAGTCCCGTAGCGACCTTAGGCCTACAAAAAAAGATGGGACGTACGAGGTTTATTATGAAAGCGGTTTCCATCGGTCAGCCCCAAACAACCGTTAAGGCGGGTAAGACGGGTAAGAAGTGGTTCGGTAGAACTTCAAATCGGTCGGGTACGGCTAGGACATACCCGATCCACAGGCTTACAGAAGAGCAGTGGTTAGTATTTGAGCTAATCTGCAGGAATGTGTTACCATCCATCAGCCACGCTTGTGAGCCTAGTATAAATACCCTCGGCTCCACATCAACATGACTTTAAGTTTGAACTTCGCGTCGTCTCGACTTTCATCAGGAATCTCAATCCCTGAGTTAAACAAGGATTCCAACTCCTCAACAAGAAGAGCTAGATACACATCAATGTCATTACTAGGTTGCTTAGGCCCCGAGATCATAGTGTTCAAGAAAACACACTTACGTTTCATCATCAACCATGAAGGAAGATTATAAATAACAAGCATCATTGGCCATGAACTATGGGTACTAGACATGTTTCCAAAAGGGTTCGTTCCATCTGTTTATAGTCCCAGTCTGACGTGCCTAGGTTCATTAGCAAATTTCAGGTACCTAGCATCCATCTTCTTCTACTGATCAACCATTAGAAGCATGAGATATAATATCATCTTCCTCTCGAACCCTATCGGAATGCCATGTTAACAGTTTTGCATCAATTGGATTAGCATACAAACGCGTCAATCTCGATTTCAGAGGCATGTACCACATCACCTTAGCAGGACTTTGCTTTGTCGATTTTGTCACTGTTCATCCACATACCTCGACCTTTCCTTCCTTTTTTTCCATCTAGACTCACCGCATACCTTGCAATCATCCTTCAGAGAATCAACACTCCCCCTATACAACAACAATCATTCGGGCATGCGTGAATCTTAGTAAACTCCATGCCCATAGGTCACAATGTCTTCCGCGCAGCATAAACCTTGTCAGGACATAAGTTGTCCTGAGGAAGAAAATCTCTAACCAACTCTAGCAATTCCGTCATTCCCTTATCATACTGTGTCTTGCCTTTAGGTTCATTAACAACAACGTTGCGCCCAGTCTAGAATGCCTAGCCCCAACATATAAGCTTGTCTGTTTATCGTCATACATTGCCTCCAACATACTTTTCTTCCCAACAAACTCCATAACAACATCGTCACACATGTTCTTAAGCTATTCATTATACTGCAGGATTTCATCAGCACTTCCCTCCTCCATCTCAACCTGCTCACTTTCGTAATGGTCTTCCCTATGCCAAACCCATTCAGTGTAGGATTTGTCAAAACCCCTACAAATTAAATGTTCAGGCACTGCAAGAACATCCTCAAATATGGCGTTGCTTCTACACTTGTTGCATGGACATCTAACCCCTCCTATGCTATTCTTCCCAGAATGCAGCAATCCAACATCTAAGAAATTTTCCAACAAATCTAAATACTCCTTCGATAAACGAGCATTCTCGTTCATTATTCTTTCGCGATCCATAATTCACAAATCAGACAAACTACTACACAAGGGCCTAGAACCTTCAACAATACTACTAATCCACTGACTTCCGATGCATAACTACACACTGAATTAACACAAAAATAAAACCAACCGACATACAAAAATTATGCATAATACCAACCAAATCAAGAGACAACCCAACAAATTACGCAAATTAAACTGTACCTACACCAAGACGGGAACAATGAGACCTCCGAGCAAATTGGAACTAATTATCCATATGTGAATCCAACAATACCCACCTATAAAAACCTTTTGAAATTCTATTTTCTGTGTTTTAACGGCCAGTTGATATTAAATCTGCGACACAGTGCTACTTTCTTGTGATGTCGTAAGTAACCCGCGAACCCATCTGAACATCTTGTGAGTTCGCTATGTTTCAATCACGCCCACCTGCACTGTGCACTACACAACCTCATATATGACATTTTTAGTGGCGATGTCGCAACATGCTTCTATACTCCCTAGCGACCGAGTTGCGACATGCAACAATATTCTCGTCTTCTCAAAATATGCATCAGCCTACGACCTTGCAACTAACACAACTGCTTAGCCTAATACTGACAATTTTTAGTTACGATATCACAACAAGTACGTTTACCTTACTTTATTGGTTGCGGGATCGTGACTACTAATTCACTTTAAGGCGGATAATATTTTTCCGCCTTAGACACAACTATATTTACGTCATAAATCACTTCCGCCTTGAAGTGGTTCTTTCCGCCTTAAATTTATTGTTTTTGCCTGGCTAGAAGGACTTGCGATATCGCAAGTTCTAAGCAAGGCTGAAAAAAGCGCACCTCACTCAAACGCCTTAAACATGTGTCTTGCATCACCCCCTTTGTAGCATCAAGTGATAATCCACAATCTCTAAAATAGATAGGTAGTTCAAGTCACACCATTCTTCTAGCAAAAATTGCGAATAATAGAGTACTTTCTCGTAAGGATTTACTCGGCATATAGATTCGTTAGTGGTTTTCATAGTAGTTGCTCCCATACAACAGGTGGTTCATAATGGTGCGATTAGTAATTTCAATCGGCTTCATGGTGATGGCTCGCTTGCAGCAGCTAGGTCTTCTGAAGATGGATTTAGAATTGAACTAAACTAATAAAGACATAGAATATCTGAAGAAAAATATATATACATCCACCTACCTTAGTTTAACAAAACCTTACAAACTGAATAATTTGCACACTTATGTATATGGTTTCATATTAAGAAGGTTTGAATCAGAGTTTCTACTTTGTGATGTTCAGATACAAGAGTATGGGTGTTGTATTTTTTAAAGGTTGAGAGATGAATTCATTTTTGTTTTCGTGGGTGTTGTATTCGTTTAAATCAATAAAACGTTTAGAATTGTTTGACATCAAGAAAAAAGAAAAGCTAACTCATGTATGTATATTTTTCTATTACATTCAACTTTGCATGCATGGGTAATACATGTGCTAACCGTTATTAAATCAAATCGTGTAGCACCAACTATCCCCTGATTTCTATATTTAGGTCGGAATATTGCAATGGTGGCGTGACTACCATTCTGATCAAGGTCACACAATCACCCACCGACTAATATCTTTTCTTAGCTAAACCGCTAATTTAATGGCTAGTTCAAGAGCCTTTTTTGTTGGTAAATATGGTAAAAAGAAGAAAAGATCCCGTGGGACAATCTATGGGGACACAGGCTAACGCTAAATTCCCGTATAATACAATACATCATAATGCTACCCTCAAAACCCAAACTAATGGTAGCATAAACAAAAAATATACAAATACGAAAAATACATACTCAAGTAAAACAAAGAAAGTTAAAGTTAAAAGAGAATGGTTGGGCGTGAGAACAAACTCACTACCCCATCCCATAAAATAATCCGCTTTTACCTCCAACATGTGAGGCCTTCCAAAAATGCTAGCCGCAGAGATATGCGGCGGTGAGGTGCAAGTCCAAAGTGGGTGGACCTATATGTGCAACCAGTAGAAACTTGCACATCCATAAATACAAACCCAATCCTAGTATGTCACCTACCAAGAGTCTGTTTCCCCTTTGGTTTATGATTCAATCTCGACAGAGAACTCCGTAGAAAATACTTTCTCTTCCTTGTTGGAATGGGATTTGAGCAGTCAAGAGTGGTCTTAGGTCTTGGGCTGGCAGTTGTTAAAAACAACGTGGATGGGTAGTTGGTACTGGTAGACTAGTTATGACGGTGGCAAAGCTCCAGCTTGATGAATTATCTCGGCGAGCTCCATCATAGTAGAATCTGTCAATGATGATGATAATGACGCTGGTTGCTACAGTCGTGAGTAGTAGAGTGGTTATGTAGTCAATCCGTCAAGGGTGGTCCTGACAATGCGGCTCCCGTCATGTACACCTACAAAAAAGATATATAATGGTGTTGTTGACATGCAAACGACCCCAATAAAGAACTGAGGCTGAGTCTTGTGGTATTGAGATGACGTAAGGCGGTGCCTAGGGCTCAATCTAGTGTCCAAGAGATGCAACCTTCTGAAAGATGAATGAGATCGGGCGCTCTTGTAGTGTGCCTCTGGTATGGCAATTCTATAACTGCCCTCTCCGTTATAGGAAAATGGACAACCTTCTCTCTTTTAGCACCATAGTGTGAACACTAACGTACACCGCGGGAAGAAGACGCAAGTAGTAACTGAAAGTGTACACGTTAGAGCTGGTAATATGGCGTTAACCCCTTAACCATGCAAACGGCCAACGAGCTAGTCAAATTACAGATGCCATCATGTACTAGGCTGTCAGCGATTAGGTAAACAACCTGTATTGCTCGGATAAGAGATAATCTTGAATCTTAAACATATATGTCAAGTCCTTGGTCACATTAACTTGCAATCTGTCCGGCAAGTTAGGCAAGTTACAGAAGACATCATGTACCAACATGTAGTACTTGGTTAAGAGACGAGTCTCAAATCCCGAGCATGTCATGAGACCAACATGTGTTGCTCGGCCAAGAGGTAAACCCTAGGCCGGAGCAAATTCATCAAATCCTCGGTCACATTAGTTTGCAACAGCCCATCGAGCCAGGAAAGTTACGGAAGACATCATGCACCAACATGTAGTGCTTGGCTAAGAGACAAGTCTCAAATCCCAAACATGTCGTGAGATCAACATGTGTAGCTTGGCTAAGAGATAAATCATCAGTCAAGAGTATAACCGTCAATTCCTTGGTCAAATTAGCTTGCAACCACCCAGCAAGCCATGCAACTACAGAAGACATCATGTACCAAAACAAACACTCATCCACTAAGAGCAAGCCCTAAGGTTGAGGAGCTGATATGGCGTCAAAACCAAGCAACAACTCAGGTGAGACAGTCACTAAGGTGCAGGTCCTAGTTTCCATCTCACGCTGTTGTGAAACAAATCAGATAACAACCTCTCAAACTCCATGTTATAGTATTTCCTAAGACCCCATGGATAGGTCACAAAGGTGGCACATCCGATCTGTGGGATCCTCATCATCCTCTTCCCCATGTGCTTATCCTTGGTATGCAGTCTCCCAAACTCAGCTAGCCATGATATGAAGGGAAATTAGGCTGGTACAAAACCCATCCAGAGACCCTAAACAGTCTCTCCCACGGTTGGTCCGGCTTATGATAGGCTTGTGAGTAGGTCTTCTTGTGTACGAAATCATAAGCATTCGATGTAAAATTCCCCGAGACTGCCCAGCTCCGGAGGGTGGTAATCATCTGCCTTGTATCCCCTCCGACCATGTTTTTCAGTGTGTTTCGCAGCTCACAGATGTCCGCAATGTGAGTGGAGCATTTTTGCTCCAATCTATTATTAAGCTATCATCGGGTGCATCCACATGACTCCATCATGCCGAAAGTAAAACGCATGCATCCACTTCACCCAAAGGTTTTCCTTCTTTAAGTGGAGGTTCCACAGCTTCTATGCCATAGCTGCCCGGTTTCAAGTGTAGAAATCCATGATCCCTAGTCATCTGTTTACTATCGACAATCACAATTTTTCCCAAGCTACCTTGCTTTTCTTTGATGTATCCCAGAGGAATGAAAGGCACTTGCTCTTCAACCGCTCCATCACTATCACGGACTCACAGGGATGGTGAAGTTCTGGATGCAGAATCCCATAATGCCTCCTACAATGGATTTCACCAGTTCCAACTTGCCTCCTACAATGGATTTCACCAGTTCCAACTTGCCTCCTACAATGGATTTCACCAGTTCTACCTTGCCTCCAAATGATAGAGCCTTTGTTTTGGCAAAAGTTGGGTTAGATACGCCCATTAATGTCTCTGAGATACTCCCTCTGATTTTTTTATTGTGGCACACTTGAAAATTATTACTATTTGACGGCAAGTTTGGCCATTAAAAACTTTTTTGCGTATATTAACAAAATCTAAACTTTTTATATTTGAAAATACATGTTTAAAACCATCCAAAAGTTTATCACAAGATGATAATACTATTCATATAATACTTCTAATTGTTTGATCAAATTTTATGACGAATAGTAGTGTGCCATTATAAATAAACGGAGGGAGTAGCTCTTTAAAAAGACGTTTTTCGTCCACCGCGAAAAATGCAATGCCGGCTTTTCGATCAATATTCCAGCATTTAGCCATCCATATAGGGAGTTAAGGTACCCGATGTAGGGATGACATTGGAGCGAGTTTATGTTGGTATCCGCCCCAAATTCGCCTCATATACGTGGATATGAATCATTGAATTGATAAGATGGGGCAGGTATGGATATGATTTTTAAACCATGGTGGGTATGGGGCGGGTATTCAATTTTTTAAACCCGCCCCACTCGCTCCAACCCACCCGTAATATCTGTATAATATCCAGTATGATATAATAAATAAAAAATTTTATTTTATTTTATTAATTATTTATATTTTAAAAATATAGACTATTAAAAAAAGGGTCAAAAGAGACTACACAAGTATATACTATATATCAAAGCTATCCAAATTTTCAAATCTAAGTCCAACCCCTAGACGGCTTTAATTAGTACTCCCCTCTCTTTAGGCAAAACTAAATGATTCATGTGCCTATTCTCTGCAATTGCAATATGCTTATCTTTTGGCTATAACCTATTGAATCATGATATGTATTTTTATAGATGCAAGAAAGAGATGATTTTGTTTGTTTAATAATTGGAAACAGGAGGAGACGGTTGCCTTCAAACTAGCTGAGTTACAGCTACTGGAAAATTCATGTGAAAGGTTAAACTCTTTTAAAACATATGTTTACATATTTGAAACTTAAGAGAATTTTATAAGTATCTATGATAAATATTTCGTGATTTTCTTGATTACACATATGAATTTAATATGTACTTTTCTTTTCTTTTTTTAAGTACATATCGATATATTTTAAACGAACAGATGGATATCCAGATTGGGATTGGGATTGATATCTAAGTGGATGGATATAGATATCCAGATCGATAGGGATGAATATCAAAATAAAATTCATCGTGGGCTCATAGATGTAGATGTATATTAAAATTTTATATGGACATGGATACACTGGCATCCAAGTCCATCTGACTCGATGAACATCGCTAACCCGATATCATCGCAAGAAGCCAAGAATTAACAAAGTTTCGAGAAGGGAGATTGAAGAAAATGAGGGGCCTATAGTTGAATATATAAAGTTATAATTTATTTTAATAAATACTAATAAAACTAGCTAAATATCATCGTGCGTTGCACGATATATTTAATTTTTTTTATGTAAATATTATGAACAAACTTATGAAGATGAGCATGAAGTGTGTTTAAAGAAAAACTCTTTAAGATAATTAACAAAGTTTTAGTGGCAAATTTCAAAAGATTATGAAATTGTCAATATATATCGTAATTGCCGGGTTATTCATCAAAAATAATTATTATAAAATAATATATATTAATATCAAAATGGAAGAAATTTATTTAATATTAAATTAATAGATAAATATTAACATAATTAACATAGAAACACTATAATCTATATTGATAGTCTAATATAATCTATGGTGATCTTGTAGTAATACAGAATATTTCCATGCATATTCCATATATCGCACATTCATGTTTTTCTTTCGCAGACGTGTTAATTAGCATGATGGACTGAAATTACCGTGTAAATTAGGATTTTATAGGTGGAATGAGTTGTATTTGAAAAAATAAAAGACGGAAGTTATTGTATCATCATCGATGAAGAATGAAATAATAAAATCAAAAGAAACAAAAAAGAAATATATTAAAATAGTAGGCACTGGAATATGGTGAACTTGCAGTGGTTGTGTGGCAACTTTAGTCAAAACTACGCAGTTTCATCCTTTTTAATGCTTTTTACTAATTTATTTATTGACCGGAGCAATAACTCTTCTAGTTCCCTTTAGGAATACTCCACAAAGGATCATCATAATAAGAATCTTACAATATTTAACATATAGAGTTCTTTTTTTGTATCTTCAATTGTCATTTCTTTTATTTCCCTTCAATGAACAACAAATATATATCTTTAATGCAAAGTCTTTTGTTTGAGCTTCTAAGAAGATGACAACTAATAAGGCAATCACAACCATAGTTCATAACTTTATTAGCCAACTAATCCTTAAGAACTTCATTTGAGCAGCAGACAAGGCTATTGCAATAAAATGATCAATAGCTCAACATTTGTTCAAGCGGTTGCTAGTGACTAATGCAGGTTACAAAATATTGAGATAAATAGTTGCCATCTCCTTTTGTTGGAATCTTTACTACATTTAAAGGGAAAATTATAACTGAGTGAGAGTTTTGATGCACATCAAAAATCCACTTTACAACAGCAAACTGGGATGGGAAATAACAGTCTGATATTCTGAATTCAGGCGGACGGAGGATCCAAGTGAAGCAAAAACTTCGATCTCTCTTGTTTATCCCCCCTTTTCAAATCGAGAACAATTTCATACTTGGCCTCCTCTTCAATCACCTGCACGCCATAGCATCAAAGAATCAAAACCAACATTCACATCACAATCCAATTCACAGTGTTACTCTATTAAATGCACAAGTCACAGGAACAAGCAGAGCTATGTTAATATTAACGATGGATTCTTCTTGAGCCAACATTCATATCACAATCCAATTCAAAGAGTTACTCTATATAATGCACAAGTCAGGAATAATGCAGAGCCACGTTATCATCAACGATAAATTCTTCCTGACTATACTCAAACATTAATGATGCATATGCTGAATCCATTCGAATGTTGCCGAATTTGGATAACTAATAACAAGTCAGGAACCCCAAGCAACCAACCAGCTATGTTGATGTTATTGAAGATAAAATACTCAAAAAAACAGAAAGGATTAGCACCTCAACCCTGGATTCAGTATCTGTTGAAGCCGGTATGAATTTGATTTCTGCAGCAAGGACTTCATGACATGATCCACTGCTTCGGAGCTGCAACACAATCAGTTACTACACGGTGGTTAAATGAAAAGTGAATATTGAAAATGATAAGAAAAAGAAAACTTACTTGGCAGAAGACAAAGGTGTTGAAAATGATGGTATTGAGAACCAGATCAGAATTAGGACCGCAGAGGAAGAAGAAGACCTTTCCAAATGCTTGGAGGAAACATATGACTAAAAACTGGTACAAAGATAGGCCTAATATATTCCTCCACATCACATTGCTGATGAAATTCCAGTCCTTCCAACTGGCTTTCTCTTCATTCTCTTACAAATAAAATGGTTTTCGAGTTTTCAAAGTTTTGAAATACTCACTTCAGTTCCAGCATTCCCCGTTGCAAGCTCTAGACTCAGACCTTGTTCTTTTCACCTGATTTCTACTAAATATAAGTTAGGTGAGAATTTATCTGAAGTTTGTCAGTTCAAATAAGCTAGGGTTTAGAATGTACCTGGATTCTGGATACCTCCATTGAGCTACTCCCTGGGGACTCAAATGGCGTAGCATGATCATTTCTTTCAGCTGTTCCTTGATAGACAGTATATATAAAAACAAGGCCATAATATAAGTTAAAGTTTAAGACCATATAATCTAAATAAAATAAGACCATGGATTGTAAAAGAAAAAACTCAAAAGCAATACAAGCGGTGAAAAAACCAAGTTCAGGCATTAAATAAACAAGTCAAATGAGGGTTCTAAAGCATCAAATGAACATGGAATATGAATAAAAAAGCATTCTTGCACTCCAATGCAAGCTGTATACAAACCTTAGCCCCAGCCTGAGCAGCGAACCGGCCAGCACAAACACCACCACTTCCAGCACTAATCACAAACAAATCATAATCAAACTGAACATTCCCTCCACAAGGCACACCATCAGCCAACCCCTTCCTCCCCAAGCTTGCCATGACGTACAAAATGCTGCATACACATGATCCAAACACAATAAACACCAGCGTGAACATAATAAATTATTCCCCTTTCCTCCCAACGGAACAAAAGAAAACACGCAAACACTAGAAAACAAGGCTTTCTACAATGAACAGCAACAAAAGAAAGGCGGAATCATAAACAAAAACTTTTGTGCAGGTTCCCGCTACCTTGAATCCTCGACACACCAATGTGCTGAACCTAGAATAAGTACCTGTGATTTCTGGCATGGGAACAAAGAGAGAAACCGGAGGCCTCCCAGTAAGTCAGTAACTAGGCTGCTCTCAAGCTGCTGAGAGCTTCTGATTGGCACAACAACATTCAGTTTCAAATGGTTATGATTTACAGGGAGAGCAGACCCTATGGATGGAAACGATGAACCCTTCATCCAAAGGGGCTGCTGAAAAGAACCAATCACTGCACCTTGCATCTTCAAGTCTGCTCACATGAGAAACAAATGCATGAGAAAACTTTAAACGTATGAAGCTTTTACGAAAATAAGGGCGACCTTTTGGTTTTAAAAAGGAGTTTAGAAGCAAAAAGCTGAAGTATAGGTGAGCATTAAGCTAAAAGTTTAGTTACTCACTTGCAGACTGAATCTCCAGCTCCACCAGTCAACTCCTCAGACTCGCCGTGGATCCCATCCACCTTCGCCACCACTGAACCCTCTCCGCACCCCTTTCCCGCGGTGCCATCTCCTAAGGCTTCTTCCTTTCCTGAATCTGTCGCTCTTCCGCCACCCTCTACACCGATTTTATGGCCGCTGAATTCTCCGGGCGCCGTTAATTCATCACACTTCCGCGCCGGAGAGCTTGCAGCGTTTGTCGAGGATTGCTCTTCACGACTGAGATGTACGAGACGACGATTTACTAGTCGGAGAGCGTGTGGAGGAGAGGATGGGATTGGGGGTGAGCTTCTGTTTGCGGTGGTGGTGGAGTTGCGAGCCACGTGGAATCCCTCGGGGCCAAATTACAAACTTGCCCCTTTTAGATAGAATACAGTGATATATTCCCCGTTTGGCAGCTAGAGGTTACAAGAGTTTTGAAAGAGAGTTTTGGTTCTTTTACTAAAAATAGATTTTAACTGGTCAAACAGTTACTTATGGTGTTTGGTGAGATAATGAATCATCTACCTGTTTGATTCAAACCTCTCAATTTGAAAACGCTTGAAAAAGCTGCATTTTCAACTCAACTCAACTCAACGATTAATATTACAATTTTACTTTTTATCCTTTACTCTCAACTTTCATGTGTATAAATTCTTTCAAACATTTTTTCTAGTAACTGAACACAATATTTTTATTCCTTATTATCTTTTTAAAAATTGCAAGTTTTTATTTTATCCTTATAAGAATATTAACTAAAAACATATAAAAATCTCATATATGTTAATCAAAAATACCTCAAAATAAATAAAAATACAGTAATTATTAGACATGTTTTTCCATACTTCTAAAATAATAGATCACACACTAATCAAACTAAAAAAATCTTATAATAAATTTTAATTATTTTTATTTTCTAAAACAATAAATTTTAATTATTTCTAATAAATATAAAATATAAGAATTGAAAACATTTTCCATACTTCAAAATAAGATCACACTAAATTTATAAAACTAATGATAAATTTTATTTATTTGTGTCCCTTTTTGTCATTTAGCATAACAAACATCTATCCGCTACTTATTTTTTACCAAATACTCATTTTACAAACAGTTAGTCAAAACAGTTAATACAATCTGTTAACAACAACTTCTAAACATCAATTGATTGCAACTTCTCTTCTTAATTATACTCTTGTTTTCGAGAGATTTATTTACTCCTCATTTTTTACCGTCACGAGTTGTACTATTTACTCTTCCCTTTTTATAGGTTGACTATGTTTCGCTAATTTGTATTTTAACTAAGGGTAATTCTATTTACACCACCCCAATTGCTAAATACACCTACCTGACCCATTTTTATCTAAATTAACGTGTATCACTTACTCAACTTATAAAGTTGATATTTATTACTTGTTAAATTCTGGACATAATTGGCAAGGGTTTTTGGGTGAACCCTCTCTTCATTTAATATGGTATCTTCTTATTTATATTCATTTTAAAAAAGTCATAATACACATTTTCAGAAATATTTTAACTAGAATAGAAATAAATAATATCTAAATTACTATTCAAGTATTTAAAATATTGATTTATATCGGAATAAAATATAAGAAAAATATTTATTTTCACCCCAATATTAACCTGACCATCTTATTTTATAATTTAACTTTCATATCGCTGATATTTCCAATAAATTTGAACACAAATTTCTATTTTATGTCAAAACAAACCAATCTAACCATATTTCAAAATATTGACCTAATTATTCTATAATTTTTGATATTGAATGTGAGTTGGAGTTGGTTGGGTGATACTAACCATTTTTTTGTAAATTTTTTATCAATATAATGTTAATATATATTTTTATTAATTTTCTATATTAACGTGATTTAAAATCTAGTATCAAATAATATTTTTATAAAAATATCCAAGAATACATAATTTACCTGATATAATAATAATTTACCTAATACCATCATACCCTAATCAAATACAATAATTATGACACATTTTACTATACACGTAATAAATATGGTAGGTGCAAATAACATTTTATTCTATCTACACCACGTGGTCCACCAATTTTTTATAATACCGAAGTTATTTTCACCACTAGCGTGGTGTAAATAGCAACACCGTTTAACTAATATATCCTCACGTTTACCGGCCCGGATAAAGTATAAATTAAACTTAAAATTCTGATTTGAAAATCGCATCTTAAATAGTATTTTTAGCTTTAAAAACTTTCTCCTAATCTTGTATGCTTGCTTACATATATACTGATTCCCAGAATTATCCTTGTTGCTGCAAGAATTTTGTTAAACCGAAATATGACTTGATTTCCTAAATTTTAAAATCAATATGAATTATCTAACAAAAATATACATGTCTTCAAAAAAAATATATACATTATATTATATTATATAAAATCTTCATAAATTGAAGGAATACTTTTTAAACTTATTCCTGATGAAATAAATTGAATTGAAAAATATTAAAAATTATGATATAATTAATTTAAATTATATCCATCAAAACTGAACTAAATTAAATTAATTAAAATTAAGTGAGTAAAACCTGCTCATATGTTGCTTAGTATACAATCAATCGTGTTTTCTATTTACTACTCATTAATTAAAAAATCACTTGTTACTAAATATAAAAAACATCTACATATTTAAAAATCAAAACATTAGTTTATTGGATAAAATTTTAGATAAGTATGGTAAGTTTTCATGAATATCGTAATTTTAGACATAACAAGTATGGTAAATATTCATGAACACTGTAAATATTCATGGATGCAGTAAATATGGTAAATTTAAATATGGTAAAAAACAAGATAAGTATGATAATTAATTTTGAGATTAGCTAGAGATGTAAATACAGATGTTAAGTAATTAACGGTCAGATAAAAAATAATTGTATTACATAAAATTTTATGAAACCTATTTGTTCTTAACAAGTACACGGGCACTCGTTAGAAAAACAGTAATATAAATCGTTGCTCAGTTGACTCCTCCAGATACAGCATTCGGGTCGCTCTAGCAGAGGCGGCGATGAGTTTAGTTTATCGGGGCTTATCCCGCACCGGCACCGGCCTTTGCGGATTAATTGCTCGGGCTTCCCGGTCAGGCCGCCAAATCCCTACTATCAAAGGCAAGTAACAACGCCCAATTCTTCTTTCACTTGATGATTATTTCTTCATCCATGGTTACTAGCTGATAAGATTGGTTTTTATACCTTGATTCCACCTTATTTAGCATCATCCACCCAGATCTCAGATTATATACCTGTGGACTTGTGTACATGAGATTGTTTCCGTGTGGCCGTTTGATTTTCGGAAATCCTATTATAGTGTAATTCCAGCCATGGTCATTCTGGTGTTAGGTTGCTGGATCCAAAAGAGTAGAGTTATGGGATTTAATGCTTAATCATCTCATATGTGTATGGGAATGTTAATTCTTTTGCTATGCCCATATACATGTAAACATTTTCTTGCCTAATACTTGTGGTTTTAAAAGTACTGGTGCAATTTGGTTTCCAGCATTTGCCTATTTGTTATAAATCGGAAAGATGGAGCTGTTTTCCCCTACATTCCCATCTATCTCCTTTTCTCAATTTGCTAAGCTTTTCTTCTCACGTGTAGGTTGCTTTCTTATTAAGTTGTTATGCTTTTAACTGGTCATTTGAACTTCATTGAAATATGTATTTTACCTCACATACTAGCACACTGTTTCTCTATGGAGGTTGTTGACATTTTTCCTCTGCATTCATGACCTAACTATCCCAAGTACCCATGCTTCTTGGCTGCTCCCTTACTTGCTACATCAAAAAACTGTCTAGGGCTAGGTTTCTTTGATTATAGATGTTTTAACCAATTTGTTCGCTTCAATTTATTTTATTTTACTACAGACAATGTTGAGGGCTTCAAGAGCAAAATGGTTAGCAGTGGATGGCAGAATCTGGCTTCGCCATGTCTGAGTTTTCAGCGGTTTATGCATTTTGACAAAGCTGAAAGTCAGACTACTTTTCGGCCATCGGACTATGTTAGAGGAGCCCTAGAAGAATATGGTGGTGGATTTGGTGGACATGAGCAGAAGAATGTTGAGCAAAATGCTGATGTTCTACGTATCACAATGCTTCGCAACAATACTTTTGTTACTCTGACAGACTCCAAAGGACAAAAGAAGAAAGGTGTGTGTGCTTCAGCTGGAACTTTGCCAGACAAAGGAGGAAAGGATTCTCGGTATAGCGCTGAAGCTGCTGCAGAACATGTTGGGCGTGAAGCTCAGAAAGCTGGGGTCAAGACTGTGGTTGTGAAAGTTAGTGGCTTTACTAATTTCAAGAAAAAAAGGCAAGCAATAATGGCTTTTAAAGAGGGCTACAATCATGGCCGTCGCGGTGATCAGACTCCAGTAGTATACATTGAGGATAAAACTCGTCTCGCTCACAATGGGTGCCGTAAGCGTAAGAAGCGTCGCATTTAGATGTTTGATTTTGGTATTTTTGTTCTTCGGCAAGCTCTGCGTTTAGATGTTTTTGATATTTGTTCTGCGACACTTTCTGTTTATTTTACCAACACTATTTGACTTTTTTGTTTTAATAAACAATTAAACGAACACTTGCTATCCAAAAGCTGTAAGATGCATCTCAATTACTGCAGGATGTTTTATATCCATCCATAGCATTATAGCATATATAGCTTCCAATTCATGAGTTACAAAGAAGTTATATTATTTGACTGCTGGAATAGCATTTATAAACTGTTTCATATAGTTTTATTTTTGATTGTTTTGCTTTAAGTATGAGAATTATGGTGAGTTTTGAAAACCCACGATGTCTGGGCTGCCAATGAACTATAACCTGATCAGAGTCAGTGAAGAGTTGATCGAGTTGCAGCTCGATAGCCAAGGGAATCCAATATTAATCTTCCCAGCCAGCTTACAGCAGTAGCTGATGAATGATTTGCTAGCGACACGTGATGAATTCAGAATGTGATTGGATTCTTTCATAGATTGGTTGGTGATGCTAAATTTCTTGAAGATAATAGTTTTGAATTTGCTGCACAAGTTTGAGGTATATGATGAGGAAAGCTGCTTCAGACTGTTTTGAGGATTTGTTGATGATGGTGGGAATCTGCTGGATTTTGTGGAAGATTCAGAATCTTTTAGACCGTGTTAACTGATTGTTGAACTGTGTAATGGACACAGATTGAGTGGGGATTTCAGAGCGTTCAATTCAGTCTTTGCTTAAACATTCCCACGAGTATCAAACAGCCAGTACACCATATCAAAGGCCTCTCTTTCTCGCTTTCAATGGATCTTAACCTTTTCTGTAGACAAAAATACTGACACCGAAGAATGTTCAGCTAACTCCGGAATGTTCTTTTTCTTCTGAATTCCTATTCAGAAGCTAGTATACATGTGTTCAGTTGAGCAAATAGATGTGAGAAAGTGATCAGAATGCCCTCGAATAACGATTTCAAATCTAGTATTGTATACATAGCTATAACATAATAGTAGTTTTAAAAGAAATGTCAGTGGGAGGAAGGATAAACAAGGATGAGTGTTCAATTGCCACAATTTATAGATTTTTGAAATTTTGAAATGGAAAGTAGGAAAGGGAAACCAAATAAGGCTACAGAATCAGCTCAAATCAATCCATTGGCAAAAAACCCGGTCTTAGCACAACAGATGAACATCAGAATGGAGCAACTTATTACTGACAATAAGAAATGAAGGATGCCAAAAAAAAGTCAATTTTATTTAAAACTCGCTTTCTCTCTCTAAGAAAGAAAGCGCTGCCTTCTCTCTACAACTTTCGCCCCACTCGCCCACGCGCCTCCCACTCTCATGTCTCCCCGTCCCACTTTTTACCTTTTATAACCGTTACAAACTGTCAGCAATCTGATAACAGACATAAACGGCTCCCCAATGGGGGAAACGCCACCGCCCCACGGTGGTGATTCGGCCGGAAAATCCTTTGCTCAAATTCTAGCCGCAAAACCGAGCCCCCT
This sequence comes from Sherardia arvensis, assembly GCA_948330725.1. Taxonomy (NCBI): domain Eukaryota; kingdom Viridiplantae; phylum Streptophyta; class Magnoliopsida; order Gentianales; family Rubiaceae; genus Sherardia; species Sherardia arvensis. Next base: position 19,099,923 of record OX415237.1, on the reverse strand, counting down.
CTTCAACACCCTACCTTCAAATCCAGAAATAAAACCTATCACAACCTTCAATGGCAAGCCTGCCTGTATGTACACTGCAAATCAGGTACAGGTCCTAGCTAATCACTATCAGAACGCTTTGATCGGTAAATTTTCAAGATTCAAGCCACCAATGGCCATCATCCAAGCTGCTCTCGATGATTTCGGCTTTTAAGGCTAAATTCCAACTGAGATCACTGGATTATAAACACATATTGATCAGATTCCAGGACAAGGACGACTTCCAGAGATGCTGGCTCAAGCCTTTCTGGGCAATATCTGGGTCACCGATGAGGATCCTGAAATGGACGCCGGAGTTCTCGCCGGAACATGAATCACCAGTAGTTCCTGTCTGGATCACGGTAAGAGACGTCCCCCTCTATTACTGGAATTACAAAATGCTTGAGGATATGGGTAACCAATTGGGGAAGTTCATTAAGCTAGATTCTGCAACTAATTTGGTTACTAGGCCGTCTGCCATCAAAATGTGCATCGAGGTTGATGTTACAGGTGAACTTATCTCATCCATCCAGGTTGGACACCCTGAAAACTTTAGGGATTGTTCAGTGGAATATGATAATATGCCCATGTACTGCAAGCATTGCAGAAAGCTAGGTCATCGTGATGCAAATTGCATGATGCTGCATCCTGAACTGAAGAAAAATTGGAGAAAAAGGGAGTATTTCAAGCCAACCGAGTCAGAGGTGAACACACTTTCTGAAGTAAACCTTACCACATCTCCAACCAACCAGACAGCCCCAAACAAGCCACCACAATCCACTAAAAGAACACCTTTCCCCCTAAATCCAAACACTACTCCAATAGCTAGTAAAGCTAGTACCTCTGGCCTGAGCTCCAAGGACAAAGAAAACATTTTCACTGCTCAGAAATGGGTCAAAGTGCCTCTGAGGAAAAAACAAGCTACCACTAATGAGTCAAACAAAATGATGGTTTTATATGACCACTCTCAGAATAGAGAAACCAGCATCAACTCAGGAAGCCAGCAGAAAGAGTCTGGACTCCTTCAACAGAGAACTATGGTCTGGAGCCATGATTCCTTCCCAGTCTCCAAAATATATCCTTTTAAATCTTATTCATTTGATGATATAGATGTACCTGGTAGGAAATTAGCCAACAAGTTGCACAAAGCACACAAGCACAAATCTTCTGTTGATGATACTAAAGACAATTCCACATCACTTGCAATTATTCCTTACCAACAAGTGGAACTGTCAAGCTCTTTCTCTGTCTTGCAGGATGAAGATGATGAGAACATACTTGAAGATGGAACTATAAGACAAGAGATAACTCTTACCACCCAGTCATCAATACAACAAAGTGAGGAGTATTTTAGCATTGTCTCTCCAGTCACTGGTGATGCAGTGCTGAACACAGACTCCCCTAAATCAGGTAAAATGGTAAGATCATCTGAAAGTATAAGTAAGGTATTAAGACCCAAACAAAAGGTTAAATATACTTTTAAATGATTAGTCACAAAATAATATGCAATATACTAGTTTGGAACATAAGAGGATATGGAACTTCCTTAGATAGACTAAAAACTCTACTTGCTATACATCATGTCTCTTTCCTGTGCTTAATTGAACCAATGCATGATAGTTCAGAGATAACAGACTTAAAATTCCAGTTAGGATTTCATAACTGCTATGCACCTCAACATGCTAAATTATGGCTATTTTATAGAGACAACTTAATGGTTGACATCTTGGCAGAAAGTGATCAATTTGTGCAGGTTAAAATCACTGATAAAGTTTCCCTTGCTGAATGGTACTCTATATTAGTATATGCTAAAACCACTAGGGACCTAAGACTAAACCTCTGGCATGACTTGGCTACGTTACCTATAGGACCATCAATCTTTATAGGGGATTTCAACACTGTAGCAACAGTGAGTGAATATAAGGGCAGTCACCATCCCTCAGCTAGGAGCATGACAGAATTTAGGACCTTTCTAGACACACTGGCATTACAAGAAATCCCAACTGTAGGTAACCTATTCACATGGACCAACAATAGAATGAAGGAGGATAGACTCTTACAGAGACTGGATAGAGGTTTAGGAAATCATGACTGGTTTGAAAAATTTCAACACTCCTCCATCCAAGTCCTAAACAGAACAACCTCTGACCATAACCCCTTACTATTATCCATCCAGCAAGCTTGTGAGCAACTCCCCAAGCCATTCAGATTCCAAACCATGTGGTTAAGTAGAACTGAACTTAGAGGGCTTATGGAGGATAACTGGAACCTACCCTGTCACTACACTGGTATGTACAGACTGGTATTCAAGCTTAAGAGGGCCAAGGAATTTCTTAAACAGTGGAACAAGTCCACATTTGGGAATGTTCACCAAAACCTCATAGATGCTGAAAATAGAGTCTCAGTATTGGAGGAAACATATCAATGTACAGGTGATGATACTAACCTAATTAATCTCAACAGAGAGAGGGCCATACTGATTAGGTCACAGAAAGAGAACACTACTTTCTGGAGGCAAAAATCAGGAGTGAAATGGCTACAAGAGGGTGATGCCAACACACATTTTTTCCACAATTCAGTGAGAGAAAGGAGAGCAAAGTCAAGGATTGCAAAAATTAAAACTGGAGAGGGAGAATGGATATCTGACCCACAGCTCATTAAGGAGGAAGGTGTCAGATTTTATGAGCAGCTCCTAAATGACCCTAGCCTAATCTCTCTGGATCATACCTGGAGCACTTTAAGTCCCAAATCCCCAAACTCATTACTGAAGAAGAGAATTTACAGCTTCTGAAACAGGTGGATTTAGATGAGCTTAAAAAGGCAGTCTTTGAGCTCAACAAGGAAGGAGCACCTGGATCAGATGGATTCTCTGGTTAGTTCTACACTAGCTTCTGGGAAGTGATCAAAGAAGATTTCCTAGAATCAGCAAATGAGTTTTTGAGAGGTCAGAAGTTGCCTAGAGCTATAGCAAGCACTTGGCTAACACTCATTCCAAAAAAACCAAACCCATCCACCTTTGCAGACTTTAGGCCTATTAGTCTATCCAATTTCTCTAACAAAATTCTTTCTAAAATTCTAATGGAGAGAATGAAGCCCTTAATGCCCAAGATCATATCTGAGGAACAGTCAGGATTTATGGCTGGAAAGGACATCTCAGATAACATCTTACAGATGATGGAAATGGTAAGGCTGTTGAATAAAAACCCTAGGAACAAGAATCTAGTGGTTAGGTTAGACATGCAAAAAGCTTTTGATAGGGTAACATGGTCCTTTCTGAACACAGTAATGTTACAGTTTGGTTTCCATGGATCTTTTGTTAAAATTGTGTTGCAGAACATACAAGCTGCATGGTTCTCAGTTATTATCAATGGTGTGGCCTCTGGATTCTTCAATTCAACCAGGGGAATAAAGCAAGGGGACCCCCTTTCACCCTTCCTCTGTAATATAGTCACAGAGGCTTTTTCTAGAGGAATTAAAGCTCTTTTCAACTCCCAGTACCTACACAGTTTCATAATGCCTAGAGTTGTACCACCTATATCACACCTCATGTATGCAGATGATACTGCAATCTTCCTTACTGCCTCCAAAATTAATCTGAAGAGGTTGAGGTGTTTTCTGAAGGCTTATGAACAATGCTCAGGCCAGAAGATTAACTTTAATAAATCAAATTTTTTCCTCCACCCCAGAGCCACTCTCCACCAAACCACTATGGTTACAAGAATACTGGGAATGAGGCAAGGACACCTGCCATTCAAATACTTAGGGACTCCAATTTTTTCAGGCAGAAACAAGGCCTGTCACTACCAGCATGTAGTTGAGAGAATGGAAAAGGCTGTATCAAACTGGAAGAACCATTGGCTTACAGCAGCTGGGAAAATGGTCCTCATTAATTCAGTTCTTATGGCCATACCAACACATATATTCTCAGTCCTCAGCCCCCCTAAAGCTATTGTTAGAAAAATGGAGAAAGTGGCATCAAGATTTTTTTGGGGGGAGTCAGAATATGGTGAAAGGAAAAGATGGAGAAGTTGGAGCAAAATGGCTATACCAAAAAATGAAAATGGTCTGGGATTTAGGGACTTGGAAGCTGTCATTAAAACCTTTGCATGCAAGCTATGGTGGAAGCTCCAGAAAAATAATACCATCTGGACAAGATTTTTATGGTCCATTCCAGAAACATACAAAAAATCACACACATGGAGGAGGATTTGTAGCATAACAGAATTTGCTAACTCACAATCCCAATTACTGTGTGGTAAAGGCTCCTCATCATTTTATGATGGAAACTGGTTAGGGATAGGGATATTATATTATATATGGCCCCAGGACTTAGAACTACCTTTCACTGATATTAATGTGGCCCAATTTGTTAGTAGGAAAAATTACTACCTAACTTTGTTGGAGCCCCACTTGGCTACCAGTGTCTTATCTTTACTGCAGGGATTCCAACTTGAACACACACATGAAGACAGACTCATATGGAGACCATGTCATGATGGAAACTTCTCAATCAGCTCTGCATACAACAGCCTAAGGCACAGGGACCAAACAAATGACTTGTTTGGACAGGTTTGGAAATTACCCTTACCTGCAAAAATCCCTCTTTTACTGTGGAGAATGAAAAACAGGCTTTTGCCTTTTGATGACATTTTACAGAAATTTGGTATTAATCTATCTTCAAAATGCCCTCTGTGTTGTAGCAGTGATACAGTAGAACACTATTTTAACAAATGCCAGGTCAACAGTGAGGTATGGGAATCTATCCATTCACTCACTGTCATACAGGCTCCCCATTTCAACACCCTGCAAGGGAGAATGAATTTTTATCTGGCATATAATGGCTTTTCAAAGGTTCATACTAGGGTCATCAGAGTAATCACTATGGTAACTTTCTGTAACCTTTGGACTAGGAGAAATAAGTTAATTTTTGATGGTAAAAAGTCTAGCAATGCTCTAATCTGTGAAGAAGTTAGAAAGCAGACCTGGCTCATATTCACTGCATTCCCACAGATTGGTAATATGGAGAGAAATTTTTTTCTAGTACATGCCAAATTAGTTCCATTTCTGAGACAGAAGAGACCCAAACCTGCTAGAGTTATAAAATGGCACCCACCTAATTCTAGTATTAAGATTAATGTTGATGCTGCTTTTAAACTGGGAGCTTGTGGGATAGGTTTAGTGGTTAGGAATTGGCTGGGAGACACCAAAATGCTTAAAATGATTTATATGAACCGTGTCTCACCCCTCCACTCTGAGCTACTGGCAATACAGCAAGGTCAACAGGTTGCAACTGAGCTTAACCTTCAAGCATACACACTGGAATCAGACTGCAAGATGGCAATGCTTGGCATACACTCACCTGCAACTTGTATCTGGAAACACTACTCACTGTGCACAACTTTACAATCCATCCATCCACAATCACATATAGTGCATGTTCTCAGAGAAGGTAATAAATCAGCAGATTTCTTATCTAAATATTGCCTGGAAAACAGAATATGTGCTGTCCTTCAACCAAATCAGGCACCCCCCCTATAAAAGGGATTCTGCTGCTTGATAAGATAGGAATGCCCTCAGTCAGAGTATAACATTAGAAGCTTTTACTGTCATAGAACTCTGCTGTTTTTCATTTCATTTTGTAGGATGGGAGTAGCAGCAATCTAAAAGAAAATGAAGTCCTAATCCAAAAGACCAGATGCAACTTCTGCTAGCATAATATTAGCATCAACTATCATGGCATAATTATAGCCCAGATTGATCATTTTTGTGTAAATATCTCCTTGGAATGGTGTCTATTCTGTTTTTTCATTACATCAGGTGGCTAAGTTGTGCTTCGGTCTTTGTTGACTCGATTACTAAATTGCTCCTTGATTGTGCAATGAAGACAGAATAAATCTAATCCATCTCCAAGGATCTAGGAATAGGCATTTTATTGGCCATTCCTTTTGGAAGCATTGTGCTTCACAATATTTTGTAACAAACATTTGTGACTTATATGGTTTGGGGTGCCAAATGAATTCCCCCCACCAACGGTGGATTAATTTTTTTTAAAAAAAGAAATGAAGGATGCCCTTGCTAAGATCAGTGTTCCCTGTAAACACAATAAAGCGGATAAAGAAATCCATATCCCAAAATAAGATTATGCAGAAGACAAAATAGTATAGGATCTTACGAAGTGGCAGAACAAATCAGTAAAGTGTGAAAGAGGGATATAGAGCACTACAAACACACGTGAATAGTCCAATTACTCGAGTCAACATAAATTGTGCTAAGCTCCTGCTTGCTGGAACTTATAAGTAGATCAATTTAGCTCAATCAATTTAATTTAATTTAATTCAGTTTAGCTTGGATCAGTTCAATTTGGTAAAAATATAATTTGATTAAATTCAGGTAAATTTTGACATACTGATTATATTTTTCAATACATTAATTTTCAATGCAGTTCAATTCAATTCAATTCAATTCAGCTCAATTCAGTTTAGATCAGCAAGAAATAAGATCAGACAAATAGGCCCTAAGTTTTGGGACCTCAACCTACATTTGATGATAATTACAGGGATTCAGAAAGCTTTGCAAAATTCATGTCCCACTGCTTTAGGGTTATGGTTCAAGAACTGCATTCAATCGAAAATTTGCAAAAGATGTGGCATAATTCAAGAAAATGATACACATCTTTTTGTACGCTGTGATAGGGCTAAATGAGTTAGGAGACTCTCTAGGTTGGGTTTTGATTTCACAGCACATTCAGTAGGATATTTCAGTATATGGTTTTGGTCATAGTTTAATACAACACCATCAACAAATGACATTTTACTCAATGTTTTTCGAATATGGAACATCATGACAGAAAACATCATGATAGAAATACAAAAGTATTTGAAGAAAAAAACAGTATCCAGTGTACGTAGCAAGTCGACCAACAGAAGATGTGGATCTATCAATGGCAGACTAGGATATTGACTCCATCCAAGTACCTTTTTTTTTTAACTTACCTATCTATTACATACATCCTAATCTAGGACTATACTAGGAGATACCACCATTAAATTTCGTTAAGCACAGTGAAGTTTGCACTCCATCCATTGACTAGTTTTGGGACGCTCTCCTAAGAAGACCCATGACTGCTTCACCAACGAGCCACCAAACCACCGAAACCGGAACACCAATCGGACCACCTTGAACCACCTGCAGTATGGGAGACCACAGTGGGGACCAACAACACGGTCCCTTAGGCTATCCATGGCCCATTAACACTGCGTATAGGCCCTTTCAATAATTGCTCTAAAATTCACAAATCATTGTCAGGGGTGTGATTTGAACCTGGAACCTCTCAGATATGAGAGGGTGGGTTTTACCACTTCAATCAGGCCTCATTCACGACTCCATCCAAGTACCTAAACCAGCATGAAATCTAAATCAATCGAATAGGCCTTCTCATCAGAACTGGGATGTCAGGTTCGACGGGATTTCAAGAAGGAATCTGGAATTGTGTGCGGGGTTTGATACATGTGCACGTGCGATAGGCCCTGATTGTGGGGCTATATTCTGTTCCATCATTGTCTTCCTCCTCCAAGGTTGTTGTCTTTGCATGCCTCCTCCTCCAGTATTTGGTGAGTAAAAAGGTGACTGGTTTGATGAAACTCCAAAGTTATCGGGGTCGTTGATCTCATCTCTAACTTCTTTCAGAGGTAACCACTTGCTAGCACACTCATCTCTTTTATATCTATTGACTCAACATAACTCACATATTGTTGGAATTTTTTCATAACTCAAGGGCATTGTGGTACTGTACCCTCTGAGCGCTTAAAAACGTTTGGCACAATTGGTTATATCGATCTCCACTCGAATCCTAAGAAAGCTACCTACAACCCTGCTATTCACATCCTTATCCACCTTGATGTAGCGACCAATGTCATTGCCTATCTTCACAGCATCTAGGATAGTAAACTTCTCCGTCAGGAATTTGTGTATATGAACCCAAAATTGTGCTTCATCAAAAATAAATTCTGATATGATCATACCGTGATCACTAGTTCTTTTAGCACTAGTATGCTACGATCCATTAACCATGGTTGCATGCTAAAAACCCTAACCTTCTAAGCCACATTAGGGAATTCAAACTGGTATCGTGTAAAGTGTGCACCTTAAGCTGGTTACAGAGATTCCAAACCCATGAGAAGATCGCTTGGATCCCCTCATGGGGTACGCTTCTTGCTGCGATAAGTTTCCCAACCAGAGTTCAATCCCAATTTTCTATCTCCTTCAGCGGATCACCCAAATCCATTTGTTCCTCCTCCTCTGCCATAAGTTTCAGTTTCCCATAGAGCTTTTCAATATCCTCCAATCCCTCCATAGTTTCCATTCTCACAATTGCGTCAATCTGCTACCAACAGGTGACTATCAGGCACGGTAGCGTCCTCGTTCTCCGCTTAGCGCCTATCTGCTGCCCATGGATGCCTATCGATCACCGTCTTGCATCAATGATAGCGTGTACGCCGGCTTGCTTTGCTATTGAGTGCTGATTTCGATATGCTTCTGTGTGCTTGAAGAAAATCCAATTCGTCATCTACGCTTGAAACCCCTAGAGTTTTAAAGAGAGAAAGCACGATAACCTTGCTCCAAATATTGATAATTGAAACCATTTGTTGATCAACTTAGAGCAGGCATAGTTGAATAATTTTCGAATGTTTTGGAAATAAAGATAAAATGTAACTTTTTATTAAAGATTTTGATTATGATATTATTATTGATAAGTTTTCAACAAAATAAATTTAAATGAAATATTTTTTAGGTGAAAGAATAAGCATAGATGTTTTACATTTATATATTCAACACAACTATATTTATTTATACTAGGTTAGTCATGCCGCGCGATGCGCGGCTTATTAATTGTATCTATTTGACTAAATGAGTGAATGACTTGATATTGATTTTATTTTCAACCCTCAATTATTCAACCAAAATGGTGAAAACCCACATGATAATAGTTTAAACTACTTGAATGAAATTGAACAAAATTTATTTAATTAATATACTCCCTCCATCCCAACCAAAGGGTCTGCGGGGACGGAGACTCAATTTTTAAGAAAAATGATGTGGCAGTGGGGCATATGGGTAAAAGAATGGAAAAAGACCATTTTAACCTCCATAAGTATGTGGGTCAATTATTTATTAGAGATTCATTAAGGATAAAATAGACAATTTACTTTATATGTTTTGCCAAATGAGGAAATATTGAAAGTAAGACATTTTGGCTGGGACATCCCAAAATAGAAAGTAAGACACTTTGGTTGGGACGGAGGGAGTAATAATTTATTCAATTAATTTTTAATTTTATTTACATGGTACTTGAACTAAATTGATTTAATTTATTCGTGTGTATTAGTGTTATATCAATCTGTGATGTCGTTTGAAATTTTAATGTTTATTTGAATTAAATTTGCATCACATTACTATATCATAAATAAATTTGTATGCCATTACTATATCATATATAAATTTGCAAGGAAAAGGTCGGAATCGTAATCCTAATACATAAATGAAAATAGAATATATATATATATATATATATATATGTGTGTGTGTGTCCTTTATTATGAAAATACTCAAAAAGATTTATCAAGTCATGAGCATTTATTTGAATATAGAAGCGTGTAGAATTATTTATTATATTTTTTGCTACATTGCATAAGAAATACAAACATTAAAAATACAAATTATGTGAACTAAAACAATCCTGGAACAACGGCTTAATTTTGTTTAATATATTTTAACTACGTATAATTTGTTTGTAGCTTACATAATTCCACATGTAACTGTTGAATGATCTGATATCCTTCACAATCTGTAAATGAAAGAAATATTGAACTATCATATTATTAAAATTTTTGCACATTAATCTTCTAGTCAGCAATCAACCAAATATATAGTTCCTCACGAAAAAACAAAACAACCAAATATATAGTGAACACTCGGTTCAGTTCGACCCTAAATTGGAGCAAAATTAGGTAAGAGAATCAGAGCAATATATATGCACAATTAATTGCTGATGTTGGACCGGTACCCTAATTCAATATCATATATACTTTGAAAAACAATTCTATATCATATATAAATTGTTGCGGTGAATATATATAATGAATACCATATTTAAGGAACATATACCAAAATTTAATTAATTGAACGAACCAAAATTACATAATTAACTAAATCAATTGAAAATTAGGAAATAATTACGAAAACGGATCTAATTGAATTTGAATGATACACATAGAATCAAATAAAATAGTAAATTAACTAAAAATAATAAAAGAATAAAATTATGTATGGTTGGGAGAAAAAAGACAAATAAATACAATTAAAACTAAAATTACAAAATTAACCAATAATTAAATCCCAACTAAATCTTAATTAACTGCACTACGAAAACTTTTATTCTGACTAGCATAATTGAACCGTGCGTTGCGCGGTGAGTATAAAGTACTTTTGAGTGTAGTGCATTAGTGTTGTTATTCAAACACAATTTTTTTTTGAAATAAGACTTCATTGATTAATCAGAAAGAGTTACAAAGTTGGGGATGTTATCCCATTGACAAGTTTGATCTTGAGAAAACTTAGCAAATTGAGCTAATGAGTGGCCAACATAATTGTGCCTTCTGCTAATCCAGTATAAAATTGGATGATTATGAGATGCTACTAGTCTAGCGACATCCCGAATGATAGATCCAAAAATCAGATAGGTCCTCTCTAGGTTGTCGGACATCATTAATAACAATTTGGGCATCTCCGTGTACATTATGGATGTGTATCCCTTTGTCAAGAGCTATGTGTAATCCTCGTCGAATGGCTATAACTTCTGTAGTTTTTACCTCCAAAATGCCCGAGATTCTTTTTGATTCTCCCATAATCCAGCCTTTGTCAGAATTTTGGATATACCATCCTAGGCAACTGCTATTCTCGGACATGGCCACATCAAAGAAGAGAGTATTCCCACTTAGAGAAGGAATATTACTTTGACTTCTGGGAGAATGAGAATGCAATGTACTCTCCGGTTTCGATGTCATCTCAGATATTATCCTAGTGGCATAGCTGACACGGTGTTGAGGGATAAGCTCATGAGTCTCCCCATGAAGCTGCTTGTTCCTGTGAGTCCATTACTTAGGTAATGAATTTGATAGCAAGTGAAGTGTAAGTCTACCTAAATTCGATCGGTTTTATCAATTTAGATCAATATATCATTTACTGTGTACGGGACATTATAATGTCTAATATGCGGAATTTAAAAAAACACAGCAATTGATAACGCAGTTCGGTATAACAACCTACTCTGCGAGGCAGCTCTGCCCAAACTTGAAGAATTTCACTAGAAAGCCCAGTTACAGTACACAATCCATTTGCTACTTAACTCTATAATTAGTGCGAGTCAAGGCTGCACTTCTTCAAGCTGTCCCAAACACAAGCTCCTTTTCTGTTGATCTCCTGATCTCTTGTTGTCATTGTCGTCTGTCAATCTTTGTGAGTGAACCTCAAACACGGCTCTAACTTCTACGTCGATTCTTCTTTAGCAAAAACCTCAAACTCCCAGTTATGCTTATACGTTGAATCTCCTGAATCGATGCTGAATATAGCCATGGGGCTCTGTATTTATAGAGCATTGAATCCCTTGATCAGTCGGATTCATCACTCTTCTTTTCCCTGTATGAATTGTGATTTACATATTTGCTATTCTATTACATAAGGGATAAGAATGTTATAATCTAGATCTAATTAGGAATAAACCATATTAATTTGGTTCTATTCCAAATATGTTTTAATCTTACCAAATAAAACACAAAATAGAATCTAGATTGGATTCGGCTGAATATCATCTTTCCATGTTTGCTCGATCAGCCATAATTAATCTTGGACTTCCTTGTTTGTTGTTTTTCTGAATCTGTGTCTTCTTGACATTACTTCATGTCGAAGTTCCTGAAGAACTTGGCGCCTGACATGAATTCATGTCAAAATCTTCACCGTTTAATAAATTGCCAACTCAAATAATGCTTGACTTTACAATCTCCCCCTTTGGCATTTTTGTGAACCCAACACTTCTTGACTTTTAAACATCTCTTCATAGCACAAGTGTTGTTGTAACTCCCCCTGAATCCTTGAATAGCTTGTAGATCATCAAAAGTTACAGGTCACGCAGAGGACAATCGAATGTCCCGAACAGCAGAAAAACATATTACATGGAAATAAACTAAAAAGTTTAAGAAGTCCAAGAATATCAAACTACTCTCCCCCTGGGGTCATTAAAATGCCAAAGCCACCTTGCTTGTCTTCATGTAGCTGGTGCAGTACTCAGCAGGTGCTTGCAATTCCCCAAAGATCACTTCTTGAGAGTAGCAAATTGGTCATCAGTCCCAGTATCATCATCTTTACTGGATTGTGAATGCTCACTATGTACTGAAGCTCCCAGGCCTTCAGTAGTATTAGCAGTAGTGGTATCATCATCAGTAAGAGAAGCTGCCCAGTCACCTCCTTCTCCAGTTTGGACCCTGTAGACAGTCGAATGTCTCACCAGTCTCCAGCCACTCTTCTTGGTTGTAAAGACAGTCGAATGTCTTAACTACCACCTTCTCCTCAGCTCGCCGTGAAAGTACAAAATAAGTACATAAAAGAAAAACTACTGCTAATTTCTTTTTCTTTTTTTAAAGACTATAAAAATTTACCTCACATCCTGCAAACACCTAAGTGTTGCCTGAGATCTTCAAAATTTTCACCATCTAGAGGCTTTGTGAAAATATCAGCATATTATTGTTTAGTGGGGACATGAATGACTGTGATCTCCTTCTTCTCCACAAGATCTCTGATGAAGTGATGTCTAATGTCAATGTGCTTGGTTCTGTTGTGTTGAACTGGATTCTTTGCAATGTCAATAGCACTTTGATTGTCGCACAACACAGTGAGTGTTACATCCTTGAATCCATGGTCTTTCATCATCTGTCTCATCCAGAGCATTTGAGCACAACAGCTTCAGCAGCCAGATATTCAGCTTCAACAGTGGACAGAGAAATTGAGTTTTGTTTCTTACTGTACCAAGAAACTAAATTATCACCAACATAAAAACAACCTCCTGTTGTACTTTTCCTGTCATTAGCATTGCCTACCCAGTCTGAGTCACTGAATCCAATCAAATGTGAACCTTGATCTCTAGAGTACCATACACCAAAATCTGAAGTTCCATTAACATACTTGATTATTCTTTTCACAGCAACAAGGTGAGACTTCTTTGGATTTGCTTGAAATCGAGCACAGATGCCAACACTTAAGAAGATATCTGGTCTACTGGCAGTTAAGTAAAGTAGATATCCGATCATGCTTCTGTATAGTTTCTGATCAACTGCTTCTCCAAACTTATCTTCTATGAGTTTTGCAGTTGCTGACATAGGTGTTCTGGAAGTACGGGCACTAGTCAAACATAACCTTTTTACTAGATTATAAGCATACTTATGTTGATTAATGAATATCCCGTCCTTTTCTTGCTTAACTTGTAATCCCAGAAAATAAGTAAGCTCTCCAACCATGCTCATCTCAAATTCATATTTCATCAACTTCAAAAATCCTTCTACCAGTGCTGGTGATGTAGATCCAAATACAATATCATCAACATAGATTTGAACAATAAGTTTATGTCCATCTTGTTGATACACAAACAAGGTTTTATCCACTCCCCCTCGTTTGTAGCCCTTTTTAATCAGAAACTGTGTCAATCTTTCATACCATGCCCTTGGAGCCGGCTTCAATCCATACAGTGCCTTCTTCAGTTTGTATACATGGTCTGGAAAGAATGGATCTTCAAATCCTTTGGGTTGTTCTACATAAACTTCCTCCTTAACAATCCCATTTAGAAAGGCTGTCTTCACATCCATCTGGTATACTTTGAAGTTCATAACACAAGCAACAACAAGTAACAATCTGATAGCCTCAAGTCTTGCCACCGGTGCAAAGGTTTCATCATAATCAACACCTTCTACTTGTGTATATCCTTGAGCAACTAATCTGGCCTTGTTTCGAACAACTAGTCCATCAGCATCTGATTTATTCTTAAAAATCCACTTGGTGCCAATGATATTCGAATGTGTTGGTCTTGGGGTCAGAACCCATACATCATTCCTTGTAAACTGTTCTAACTCTTCTTGTATTGCCGCTATCCAGTACTCATCTTCTAGTGCTTCTTTCACATTCTTGGGTTCGATCATAGAAATGAAACAAGAATATCCTGCCAAGGCTATAAAGCACGAATAACCAGCTAACTGTTTGTAGTTTATAGGCTCAGTTTGTCGAAGTTGCATTCTATGTCTTCTGATAGGCTCCATTTCAGTTACTACAGTTTCAAGAATATTATCATCATCAGCTGCTATGGGTTCAGAAACAGAAGTATCAACATTGTCAGAGTTTGGTAATACAATATCTGATGGATCATTTTGGTCGCTGGACATTAAAATGTCTGGAGCAGGCTGTTCATTATTATCAGTAGAAGCTAGAATCTTTTCTTCTGTCTGATCAGACTCCTCAATATCATCCACTACAACATTGTGTGACTCCATAACAATATTATCCTTCAAGTGTAGAACTCTGTAAGCTTTGCTAGTGGTAGAATAACCAAGAAACATCCCTTCTGAACTTTTCTCTTCAAACTTTCCAAGTAGTGTTTTTTCTTGAAGAATATAACACTTGCTTCCAAACACATGAAAGTATGAAACATCAGGTTTTCTTCCTTTCCAGATCTCATAGGGTGTCTTTTCAGTCAAAGGTCTCAAGTATACTCTGTTAATAACATAACATGCAGTGTCAACTGCTTCTGCCCACCACTTTACACCAACATTCTTTGCAGCAATCATAGTTCTAGCCATTTTGTTAGAGTCCTGTTCTTCCTTTCAGCAATTCCATTCATTTGGGGAGTATAATGAGCTGAATACTCATGATGAATTCACAGTGATTCACATAATTGGGAAAATTGTGTATTCTCAAATTCTCTTCCATGATCACTTCTGAGTCTAACAATCCTTGCTCCTGAAGCAGCTTTCTCTGTATGTAATTTGTTGACCAGTTTTGTAAATACATGAATAACATCAGATTTTTCTTTGAGAAAACTCACCCGAGTATATCTTGAATAGTCATCAATACAGACAAAGATATATCTCTTTCCTCCAACACTTGAATTCCTCATAGGCCCCATCAAATCTATGTGTAATAACTCTAGGACTTGAGATGTAGTAATCTCATGGACTACCTTGTGTTTCTTCTTTGTCTTTTTTCCGAGTTGACAAGATCCACAAACTTCTCCAGATATCTCTTTTAGCTTGGGCAATCCTCTTACAACTCCACTCTTTGATGCTTTAATCAAGGATTTGTAGTTCATATGTCCCAACTTTCTGTGCCATACCTTCTCATTGTTCAGACTTGCACTATTGCATTGTAGTTTCTCATCCAGAAGATAGCAGTTATCAGATGACCTTGAGCCAGTAAACATCCCTCCATCATACTTGACTGTGCATTTTTGTTTGTCAAAGTTTACAGACATGTCACTATCACACAACTGACTGATGCTCAATAGATTTTAGATCTTGAACTAAGAATACGTTTGTGAACACTGGAAATCCTTCAATCACCAGATCCCCTTTTCCAATAATCTTGCTTCTTTTTCCATCTTTAAACTTCACAGATCCAGCAAAACATGGTTTTAGATGTTGTAGAAAATCTGGTGATCCAGTCATGTGTCTTGAACAGGCACTATCAAAATACCATGCATATTGAGATTCAACATGATGACACACATAACTTGAGTAACATACAATGGTGGATTTTGGTCGCCATACTTTCTTGCAAACTGGTAGTGGAACACTATAGACATTATACTGTTGGCTTCGTTGTACTGGCAGTGTATTCTTCTTCTGGACAGTTAAATGTCTTGCATCCTGTTTTGAGTGGTCCATGTCTCGAAAAAGAACAAAACACATGTTCTTAGAGTGTCCAGTCATTTTGCAATAACTACATCTTCTGCTTGTTTCTTCTTCTGTATTTGAGGCTGATCATCTTTTTCAATTATTACTTCTGCTTCCTTGTACTTACTCAGAATTTGTGATGGCTTGTTTTCATATCCAATACCTTGTCTAGTATGTTGACCCATTGTCAATAACTCATCAAGTTTGGCTCTTCCAGTATTGAGTCTATTGATTGCATTTTCTGCTTTTTCTACTCGTTCAGTTGCACTAGTCAGCTTCTCCTGTAGTTCATCATTCTTCATCTTCAATTCTGCCTTATCGTTTGTAAGCTTTTGGTTGATCTTAACAATCTTTTCCCAAGATTTATGCAGGTCAATGTAAGCACTGTGAACATCATTATCAGAATTTCTCTCTTCATAAACTGAATCTTCAGTATTATCCATTCGGACATTCGAATGTCTCTTTCCTGCATCCGTTACTTCAGTAACCTTAGCTCCAAAAACAACACAATTGCTTGTTAGGCCTTCAGTATCTTCATCTTCGTCACTCTAGCTGGAAATCATAGCTTGATCACTCATTTTGGCACTATGACAAACATTTTGAAAATACCCTAAACCTCCACAGTTTCTACATCTTTCATCTTTGCTTCCAGCTATGTTTATTCTGGAATTTTGCTGCTGCTGTCTTGAAGACCTGAAGTTTCTTGGATCTTGAGTTCTGGGTTTCCAGTTACTTGGTCTATCTTGAGAATTAAGGTTTGAGACTTTGTTCAGAATTTTGGAGAAATTTCTGGTCAATAAGGCTATCTCTTCACTACGTTCATTATCGCCTGGACATTCAACTTCCCTATTTTCAGTGGTTCTGAAAGCTAAGTTCTTCTTGGTCTTCTTTTCAGAATCACGATGATACTCTATCTCATAGGCTTGTAGTGTCCCAACCAGCTCATTCAGAGTCATCTTGGTTAGGTCTCTAGCTTCTTTTATGGCTTCCACTTTATTTTCAAATTTGTCCTTTGGTAAACATCTAAGGAACTTCATGATCAGCTTCGGTTGTTTGTGTTTCTTTCCAAGAGCAACCATTTTATTCATTAGATCTCTAAATCGGCTATTAAACTGGGCGATGGTTTCATCATCATTCATCATCAAGAGTTCATATTGTCCAGTTAGCACACTCAGTTTGCTCTCACTAGCCTTTGCATCTCCTTCATGTACTGATTCTAGTATATCCCATGCTTCCTTGGCTGTAGTGCAGTTAGAGATGAATTTAAACTGCTCGGAATCAACTGCAGTGAAGATAGCATTCAAAGCTTTGGGGTTTGCTTGACATGCTTTTAATTCTGTAGGAGTATATGAAAGTTTAGGCTTTAGTACTTCTATAGCTCCTTCTTCTTGATTCTCAGGTTCAACGGGTGGAGACCAACTTGTTATTACAACATCCCATGCATAATCATCAACAACGTCAATGAAGACTCTCATCCTTGTCTTCCAGAATGCATAATTTTCCTCTCCTTCAAGAAAGGGTGGCTTAGTGGTAGATCCTCCTTCTCTGCTAGCCATAGGTAGAACTCTGTCCGGATCTGCTCTCCTTGCAGTCAAGGGCATTTTAAGCACCAGCTCTGATACCAATTAAAGTGTGAGTCTACCTAAATTCGATCGGTTTTATCAATTTAGATCAATATATCATTTACTGTGTACGGGATATTATAATGTCTAATATGCGGGATTTAAAAGAACACAGCAATTGATAACGCAGTTCGGTATAACAACCTACTCTGCGAGGCAGCTCTGCCCAACTTGAAGAATTTCACTAGAAAGCCCAGTTACAATACAAAATCCCTTTGCTACTTAACTCTATAACTAGTGCGAGTCAAGGCTGCACTTCTTCAAACTGTCCCAAACACAAGCTCATTTTCTGTTGATCTCCCGATCTCTTGTTGTCGTTGTCGTCTGTCGATCTTTGTGAGTGAACCTCAAACACGGCTCTAACTTCTGCGTCGATTCTTCTTTAGCAAAAACCTCAAACTCCCAGTTTATGCTTATACGTTGAAGCTCCTGAATCGATGCTGAATATAGCCATGGGGCTCTGTATTTATAGAGCATTGAATCCCTTGATCAGTCGGATTCATCACTCTTCTTTTCCCTGTATGAATTGTGATTTCCATATTTTCTATTCTATTACATAAGGGATAAGAATGTTATAATCTAGATCTAATTAGGAATAAACCATATTAATTTGGTTCTATTCCAAATATGTTTTAATCTTACCAAATAAAACACAAAATAGAATCTAGATTGGATTCGGCTGAATATCATCTTTCCATGTTTGCTCGATCAGCCATAATTAATCTTGGACTTCCTTGTTTGTTGATTTTCTGAATCTGCGTCTTCTTGACATTGCTTCATGTCGAAGTTCCTGAAGAACTTGGCGCCTGACATGAATTCATGTCAAAGTCTTCACCGTTCATAAAAATTTCCAACTCAAATAATGCTTGACTTTACAGCAAGAATAGAGAAAATTACAACGAAATAAGATTATTAAATTCAAAGTTCAATTAACACTTTATTACATTTTAGTTTAAAGTATACAAAATAGAAAATTTTAAAGGGAAAACAAATTTTAATACCTGAATTTATTTAATGACTAAATAAATGACCACTTGTTTTTTGAAATGAAGTGCGAATTCCAAAAATAATATTGTCTTAGCAAAGCATATGTTGTACAATAAATAGCATACAATATTTTAAAAAATAACCAAATGAAAGAAATAAATTACATCAAATGTAAATGTGAATTTAAAAGATGACTAACATATCCTATTTCCAAAAATTATGTGGATTTTCATTATTTTTCAATGTTTATTTTTTAACTTTTACAAGTATTAAAATGTTTTATAGTTCATATGAAAACGTGTTTACTTGCCTTAATTTATATTAAGGCAATACAGTTAGAAGAATACAAAAAAATTGATAAGACGAATTATGATAAGACAGGACTTGTTGTGTATTTAAAAATTGGTCTAATTACTAATTTGAGTGTAAAAAATGAAGAACTAGACCATTACCTTATTATAAGGCCGTCGTATACAAGTATTTTCTCAAAGAAGAAATGACATGAGGCAATTAATAAAGTGTAAAATGCATATATGTTAATTATGACCCAAAGACAAACTTTGGGAATTATCAGATATATTATTTAAATGAAATATTCCGCATGACAAAAGTATGAAATAGTAATATAATTTTCTATGTAATATTTATAAATAATATAATAGTATCATACTTGAAAGTTGAAAAGGTAACTAATAATATAGTTACTTAAATTTTTTTATTTTGAGGATTTACTTGAATATTAGAATTGTAGGTAATATGTTAATTACTAATAAAGTTTAAGTAAACAAGTAAGGAAATTTTATTTCATTCATTTTAAAACATAGTAATCAGAAAGAAATCAATTGAATATAATATTACCAAGAATATTATCGATCGATTGAATTTAACTTTATACTTAGCTTAGTTGAATTCAATTCAATTAAGTTAAAATATATTTGATTAAAATTAATATGAATTATAATTATAAATACGTAAATTATTACTTAGTTTTTAATTTAGCTCAATTCAATCGGATCAGAGAAGCCCTCTCGAATCTCTGCAGCCAAACACGTAGACTCAATGTGCATCTGATCTTCTTCTCCTTCAACACATTATAATTCAGGTTTCACGAATACAGAAATTTGGATTTCCGGCCAATATTGGAATTTCTGAAAATATGGTAGTGAAGGGATTGATCCGCATCATCTAATGTTGATTCATATGATAAATAATATGGTAGTGTTATTATCTCCACCTACAATCAATGATTTGAAATGAATTTTCTTTGTAAAGGTTAAGCATATTGCAAAGTTATCTACAAGTAGCCAACCATAAGTACTGGGCAACAAATTAAGCTTGACCAAATGAACGGTAAGATTAGGGAATAAGTAAACTATAGTTAACCATCATATCGGGCGCCATTAATTACCTGCGTTGCACGATATATATATCATACCATGTTCATCGTAACCATCGGGAGCCGCCACTATTACAGATATATTCTGCTCGATTAAGGCCACCTTATCCTTCATATGGCTTGAGGGGGAGGAAAGTTGTAGAAGGCTACGGAAAACAATCCGACTCCCCGCTTCGAAACATAATTGCTACAAAAACAACAACTTAATCATTAGGACAACGCAATACAAAAGAAGATACCAAATCAAAAAAATCAAAAAAACCTTTCATCCTGGCCGATCGATGCACTCACAAAGAAATAAAAAAATAGACATGCTCTAAAACATCACGCTTTTTTCAATCATCATTCTAACATGCTTGTCTAATATGGATTGTGTGTATGTAATACTTTTATGCTTAATTAATTATGGATAATTGCGGCATTCATGTTAATTGTGTGATGTAATATTCATGTTTTCCTTTCGTAGACGTGTTAATTAGTATGATGGACTGAAATTACCGTGTAAATTAGTGTGTAAAAAAATATTTTATAGGTGGAATGAGATGTATTTGTAAAATTAAAAGCCGGAAGCTATTTAGTATGCTATAATATATGCATACCATATATTATATATATTGAAACAGCCAACTGCATATTATATATATACGATAATGAACATCATGACACTCATATTAGAAAAAAATATATTAATACTAAAGCAATTGCGTAGATTAAATTCGGGTAAATAGTATTAATATGGTATACAATATTAAGTTCGGTAAAGTTCGTAAATAAAAGAAAAAAAAGAATATATAAAAATGGTAGGCGCCGGAATATGGTGAACTTGTGGTGGTTATGTGGCGGTTTTAGTCAAAACTACGTAGTTTCATCCTTTTTAATTCTTTTATTAATTTATTTATTGATCGGAGTAATGACTTTTCTAGTTACCTTTAGGATTAAGGTGTCAATAAGGATTGATTCAGTAAGGGTCTATAATTATAGAAAAGAATATGTCAAGATAATTTTACGTTTTACGGTATTTTTCATTAGTTTGAACACGTGGGTTTTTATCAAAACCTAGTAGTCATTAAGGTCTTCAAGAAATGATAACCGGAGCTACCGCCAATACCACCGGAGTCAACAACACCACCGCCGCCAAACATTGGAAGCCGCGGTATGTTTCTGGCCAAACAGAGTTCCTTTCCGTTCTCGTGTATTTTCTGTCCGTCGTTATCTTCTTCGTTCTCCTATTTTCTTTGATTTCGTGGCTCCGCCGTCGCCGTGCAGTCTGTGCCACCGCCGCCAATCCACACTCCCACTTCCACAGGCCCAACGTCATTTTTTTTTATTCAAACCACTCAAAGAGTGGAGGGATGTTAATTAGATTCCCTTAACCCTTGATGAATAAGGCCTGAAAGGCCATAGTTTTCTGTCATTGACAGTTACATAAAAGAGCATCAGCTCATGAAGCATAATGCTTCCAAAAAATGAAAGTACTAGGGTGGCTAGACCTTGCCCTGTGTCATCCATTTGATCCCAAGAGATAATTTTTCAGAGCCTATTAGAGAGTTGCAAGCAAAACTCAATGCGGCACCAAAAAATATCCATGAGACAAAATTTTTTGGAGATGATAATGCCAAAATCTAGACTATGTACAAAGTCAAAAGACATTCATTTTCACAGGGGCAAAAAACTATTTTTCAGCCTTTGTTTTGAGCTCATCTATTGATTGAGCTGGTTCTGGTTCATATCTGCTCCATGGCATCCCACTGGTCTCCTTCCAGTGGGTCTTCATTTCCTGCAGTAACCAAGGCATCAGTAGTAACTGTAATCAGTAGTAACTATAATTCATGCAGTCCTAAGATTATGCAATCCCTATTTATCCAATAGAATTAAGTTTTTCAGCAACTGAGGGGCCATGTAGTTAGGCATACATTGGATGTGGGGATTGGTAGCACTAAATTTTGCCAGGAAGTCTGCAATCAGGTTACCCTCTTTAAAAATATGGATTATGTCATTTCCTTGTATTTTTTCATGAATGTGGTGACATAAGCTCATATGTTTCCAGTATGCCTCTGAGGGATTTTTAATACACCTAACTGCAGACAGACAGTCAGACTCAACAGTGTAGGTATGAAAAACTTGTGCAACAGAAACACCAAAATCTATGGCTAATATTTCTGCATGCAGTGGTGATATTGCAGAGCAATGTTTGAGAGCCATTTTGATTACCCTACAGTGCCTATCTCTTACAACCAGACCTAATCCCACTGAATTGGGAGAGTAAGATGCATCCATATTTATTTTAAATCCTAAATCAGGGGGCACCCACCTAATAGATCTTGCAATTTTAGGTTGTTTCTGTCTCACGAATGGAATAAGTCCAGACCTTAGAAGATCTCCATGTTTCTCAGCCTTTCCAATAAGAGGGAAGGCAGTGAAAACCAAGGAGGCCTTTTTGGACACCTGAATCGAAATTGTCTGGTTACTGTCATACTTATCCTCAAAAAGAATTTTGTTTCTTCTGATCCACATAGACCAGAAGGTAAAAACAATAGTGGTAAGACTCACTACAGTGTGTACCTTAGACAGATTTCTATAAGACAAGTAGTATGCAATTCTATGCCTGAAAGATAGAAATGTAGGGACAGGCATCTGAAACAGGGAATGCATAAAATCCAGTAACTGCACATTTTTCTCACACTTGTTAAAAAAGTGATCTATTGTATCACTGTGACCACAGAGTGGACACTTAGATGCCAGAGAGATCCCAATTTTAACAAGTATGTCATCAAAAGGGATCAAACCATTGACTATTCTCCATATCAGTATTGACATCTGAACAGGTATGTATTTATTCCATACCTTTTTAATTGAGTGTTTGTCACTTGATTGTGCTCTCAGAGTTCTATATGCTGATTTAATTGAGAATGATCCATTTTGTTCAGGCCTCCAAACCAGCTTGTCATCATGGTTGTACTGCACCACAGCTTCCTGCAGTAGTGAAAAAATATTGGTAGCCAAAAAAGGCTCCAGAACAGGTAAAACTTGAGATTTGTGAGCACAAAAATTTGCAACAGAGAGCTTAGGAAAAGGCAGTTTGACCCCATCTGGCCACTTGTAATACAGTGCTCCTTCACCTATCCAATTTGAGTCCCAAAAAGAGGCTGAACCCTTTCCAATTAGGACCTGTGATTGAGAGTTGCAGAACTCAGTGACAGTACATATTCTTTTCCATGTATGAGATGCTCTATAGCTCACAGGGATGCTCCATAAAAAAGATGTCCATATAGCACTGTTATTTTGCATTTTCCACCACAGCTTGCTTGAAAAGGCCTTTACTGAAGCTCTAATATCCCTGAAGCCCAGTCCATTTTGTTCCTTTGTTGCTGCCATTTTTTTCCAGTTTCTCCAAACTTTTTTAGGCCCCATTTTAGACTCTCCCCAGAAGAATTTCGCTCCCATCACTTCCATTCTCTTAATGACAGTTTCAAGTGGCTGTAGGACAGTGAAGTAATGTTTTGGTAGTGTTATTAAAATAAAATTCAGAAGGACTAATCTTCCTACTTTTGTCAGCCATCTGTTCTTCCATCCATTAAGTGTCCTTTCCATTTTATCCAATAATTGCTTGTAGTAACATATCTTGTTTCTACCACTGAAGATAGGGATTCCAAAGTAATAGAATGGCATTTTCCCTTGCCTCATGCCTGTCTTCCTTTTTATTACTCTGATTCTTGTTTTCCCAGCCAATCTATTAACATAGAATTCAGATTTTTCAAAGTTTATCTTCTGCCCTGAGCAGATCTCATAAGCCTGGAGAAATCTGATAATCCTTTTGAGGTTTCTTTTTGTGGCTCTAGCAAAAATGGTTGTATCATCAGCATACATCAAATGGGAGACCATGTTTGCCCCATGTGGCATGATAAAAGGTTGAATGTATTGTATCTCCATCAATCTTCTGAGACCCCTTGAGAATGCTTCTGTGGCTAAATTGTATAGAAAGGGGGAGAGGGGATCACCCTTCTTTATTCCTCTAGATGCTGAGAAGAAGCCAACAACAATTCCATTAATTAACACTTAGTACCATGAAGCCTTTAGGTTCTGCATCACCACTTTGACTATATTACCATGGAATCCAAAAGCTAGTAGAACTGAGTTCAGAAAGGTCCAAGATATTCTATCAAAGGCCTTATGCATGTCCAGTTTGAAAATAATATTTTTGCTATCTGGATTAGTGCTGACAGCCTTAACCATCTGTTGCATCTGGATGATGTTTTCTGCTATATCTCTACCCCTCATGAAAGCAGATTGCTCTTTTGAGATTAATTTTTCCATCACTGGTTTAAACCTCTCCATCAATATTTTAGTAAGCACCTTGCTCACAAAATTTGACAGGCTTATGGGTCTGAGCTGGGAGAAGGAACTAGGGTTAGGCACTTTAGGAATGAGGACAAGCCATATGCTGGCCATGGCTTTTGGGATCATTTTTCCTTCCATAAATTCAAGAGCTGCACTCAGCATATCTTCTTTGATAATTTCCCAGCAGTGAGTGAAAAAATGGCTTGAAAAACCATCAGGCCCTGGTGCACCATTTTTGTTCAGGCTGAAAACTGCTTCTCTAATCTCCTCCATTTGAACAGCTCTACCAATCTGCATATTATCCTCCTCACTCAGAATTGTAGGGATCTAATTTATGAAAAAGTTTAAGTATCTTCCAGAGGCATTAGGTGCCTCTTCATTCAGTAGACTTTGATAAAAATTAATACCTTCAGTGGCTATCTGATGAGGATCTGTGACCCAGACTCCACTTTTAAGCTTTATTTTTGTGATCTTGGATTTCTGCCTCTTTTCCCTGACCATATTGTGATGATATTTGGTATTTGCATCTCCTTCCCTAAGCCATTTGACATTGGCTTTCTGTTTCTAGAAAACTCCATACTCCTTCTGAGATCTGATGAGCACAGCCATCCTCTTATTTAGTTCCATCCTGTCAGTTTCTTCACCAGTGTCCTGATATCTGATTTATGCTTCTGAGACCTCCTTTTCAGCCTTTTCCAGGTTTCTGTGCACATCCCCAAAGACCTCCTCATTCCAAGTCCTAATTTCTGGTTTCAGCCTCTTCAATTTGCAGATTAGCCCTCTCATGCCTATTTCCGAGCAAGGTTTTTTCCAGCTGCAATCCACCAGCCCCAAAAAATCTTTTCTGCAAGTCTACATCTCCTGGAATCTGAATGGCTTTGGTGCACTAATTTCTGATGTTTGGATAGAAAGGAGGAGTGGGTTATGGTCTGAAGTAGTCCTACTCTTTACTTGAATAGAGCTATTTGGTAAGAGATCACTCCATTCACTGTTGCACAGGCCTCTATCCAATCTCTGAACCAATAAATCTCTTTTTGTTTTGTTGTTGGTCCATGTGTATCTATTTCCAACAGTCTTAACCTCTACCAGATCTTGAGCAGATATGAAACCATTAAAATCTCTGATACTCCTTGCTGATGGGGGTTTTCTACCCTTTCTTTCTTCACATGCTGCAATGGTGTTAAAGTCACCAATAAATAGAGTGGGGACTCTAGGCAGTGCCTTAAGATCAGCCCACAATGGTTCTCTCAGGACCCTTGTTACTTTGGCATATACAACACAACAGTACCACATTGTTTGACACATAGGTTTATGTACAGACAGCATAATAAATTGATCAGTTTGCTTAACTATGTTAATTACTAAGTTATGGTTCCAAAAAAGCCAGATCTTTGCATGGTCTGCAGGAGTGGCATTTGAAAATTGTAGCTCAAATTGCAGTTGGGAGATATTTGTATTAAGGTGCATTGGTTCTATTATGCATGCCAGGTCAATTTTATTTGTTCTTATCAGATGTTGCAATCTAACAAGTGAAGTTGAGTATCCTCTAATGTTCCAAACAAGCACATTTCCATAGATATTGTACCTAATCATTGACTAGATTTTTTGGACTTATGTGATGACCTTAACCATTGTTCCACTGTTTTCCCACCCTCAGGTATGCCTCTCCTAATTCTTTTTTTTTTTGGTTCAGGACTAGGCAATAGAGTTTCAGAAAGTGTACCTGCTGTGTTGGCATTGGTGGTTTCAGGCTGTGTGTGATCATTGTTCTTGTATTCCAGTTCACTGGTGGCTTCCTCATATGAGCTACTGCCATCATCATCATCTTGTTCCTGTAAAACATGAAAAGAGTTAGAAATTGTCACCTCCCTTGAATGTGCATATGGTACCATGGCTAGGTTATTTGTGAGATTCTCAGGTGGCCTATTTCTGATATTCAAATCATCATAGGAGTAAAAAGGAAGCTTTGTGGGATTTGTTACTGCTTTAAGGATGTCAAGGGGAGAGGCATGGCTTGGTATAGAAGGGGTGATGCTGGTTTTAGGGGTAGGAGGGCTGGTAGTATCTAATGGTATCAGTTGCTGTTGCTCCACATTGGGCTTAGGTTGGGAGATTTTTGGCTGAGGTGGAGCTGCTAGTGCTGAGCCTGTTGGTACATATTGTGGGATAATATTCTTCTCTGCTCTGGATAGTCCAGAACCTCCAGCAGCTACCATAGATATAGGAGCTTTCCTCAATTCTTGCCCCTCCTTTTCTTGCCCTCTGTTGATCAGTTTCCGGCCATGAGTCTTTTTTAATTCCGGGTGCAGGAAGCCACACTTTTGGTCTTCATGTCCAATCCTCTTGCAGTATGTGCAGTAGTATGGAACATTATCATATTCTATGTCACACTCCACATACTTATTGGGGGCTCCAATGATGATTGATGGCTGCAGAGGCTGAAGAAGGTCGACCTCCACGCATATTTTGATTGCAGATGGCCGGGAAAGTGATGCCGTTGCAAAATCAATCTTAACGAAAACTCCAATCTGATTCTCTATATCTTTGATGGCAGAACTGTTATAGTATAGGATGGGTGGCTTGTGGATGGTCGCCCAGACCGGGACTATGGATGATTCAGTGTCGGTGGAGAATTCCGACGACCACTTCAGAATTTTCATAGGTTTCCCGTTGATACTGCAGACTGCTCTCATCCAGAATCTGTGATAATCTTCCTTGTCCTCCATTCTGATGAGAATATGCCGGTAATCAAGAGAACCAATCTGATATTTCCCGGTGATCCCCATTGCCTGAAAGGCCTTGTGTACCAACTCTATCGGTGGTTTCCCACTGGGAAATTTTCCGATCAGAGCAGTCGAGTAGTGAGCTGCAAAGGTTTCAATTGATTCAGAGGCGTAAATGCAAGCAATCTTGCCATTCACTCTGTGGGAAATAGGCTTAATTTCAGGGTTAGACGGTAAGGTTGAAGAAAGGGGCTGACTTTTAGGGGCTAGTGCATCCTGAAACGATTTTCCGGCGAGATTTCCGCCGGTCCCAGGCGGAGGTTTCGCCATGGGAGAGCCGTTATCTGTCCGTTTTTTGTGTCAGGATACCGATAATGTTCAGAAAATAAGGAAAAAGAAGGTTGTAGGAGCGGCGCGTGTAAAACAGATTAAGAGAGAAGGCAGAGTATTTTGATGAGAGAGAAAGGATGTTGTGAATTTTTTGAAGATCGCAGGCCCAACGTCATGATTAATATAAAGAATTTATTTCAAAAATAACACTATAACTATCCATGAATATATTTCAAACAAAAGTAAACATCTGTGAGTATTACTTGTAATTTTCTTCAATATATTTTAACCGTGTATAACAGTCGTCCAATACCATTTATAATTTTCCATGAATATGTTGAATAGTAAATATACCAAATTTAATTTAATTGAATGGATCAAAATTACATAATTAACCAATTCAATTGAAATCAATTGAAAATCAAGAAATAATTACGAAAACATGTCTAATTGAATCTGAATGATACATATAGAATCAAACAAAATAATAAATTAACATAACTAAAAATTGTAAAAGAATAAAATTATGGTATGATTTGGAGAAAAATTCCAAATAAAAATAATAAAAACTAAAATTATAAAATTACCACTAATTAAATCCTAATTAATTTCTAATTAAATACACTACGAAAACTTGTATCCTTAGTAGGGTGTCAGTAAGGGATTTATATTTTATATTAGATAAACAATAATCATATTTGTTTCTTATTATATTTTAAATTTATATTTAAATTGAAATTATATATCAATAAATATTTCAATGCTAGCTTATTCGTCTTCTTCCTAAAGGGAACTAGAAGAGTTATTGCTCCGGTAATATATAAATTAATAAAAAATATTAAACTACGTAGTTTTGATTAAAACCACCACATAACCATCACAAGATCACCATAATTTAACGATTTTCCTTTCTTATTTAATTTTCCGGCGCCCACAATATGTTTGTATTCCTTTTCCCTTTTCATTTTCTATTTATTAATTAATTAAGCGTCACAATATATATTTTTCTCGCATTTATATACCTTTTATATATATCTTAGGGAGTTGGTCTCTGGAGTGACCGTCTATATTATAGCATAATATAGACCAAGGACTAAATTACAATATGGAATGAAGGAGGTTCTTATTTGCAAAATTTGGGAAAAGTAATATTCACGGCACTGTTCACGGCACTGTTCACGCAAAGAATATGACACAAATCAGTTAATATAATTTCTGAATTTTAAACACTTGTAAACACAAAAGAATTTAGGTTAGAAAGACAAGTTTCCATATTATAAACATCAGATTTTAGGTACATAAAAACTAGGGTGTTTAGGTTAAATAATGCTGTGTCAAGTATAGTCAAGTTTCACCAAAGTTTTCAGCCTAAAAATTCACAATCATCACAGTTTTCAACTTAAACAATCAAGTTTCACAAAAATCACAGTTTTCACAATAAATAATCAAGTTTCGCAAACACCAAAGTTTTCAACTTAAACAATCGAGTTTTCACAATAAAAACAGTTTTCAACTAAACAATCAAGTTTTACAAACACCACAATATTTAGCCTAAAAAATATAGTTTCTACAATCACTGTAGTTTTCAACCTTAATAACCAAGTTTTCACAATCACAGTTTTCACATTAAAAAATCAAGTTTTACAAACACCACAGTTTTCACAATAAATAATCAAGTTTCAACACAAATCAAGAAGCCTAGTTTTCAAGTTAAACACGTAAAATTTCATATGCAGACAAAAACCACATTAAGCAGTCTAGATTTCAAGCTAAACACATAAAATTCATAACAAGACAGAATCCACATTTAAAAGTCCAGTTTCCAAGATAAACACATAAAATTTTACACATTCTGAATACTACCTGACAAAAGATCCAATTCAGAACTTTTCCCAGCGGTTGATAACCGTATCGTAACCGCCGCTCCGACGAACACTCTCACGATTCCGGTGATCACGATTCTGGTTGTGGTCGAACGCCTTGTCGATGCCGTCGCGGTAGACCTTATCCGCGAGCTTCAACACAGGTACGTTGTCGTAACCGTCCGGCTTGACGAAGGCGTGGTTGTAGTAGGCGGCGAGCCGGCTCAGATCGGTGACTCTCGGTAGCTCCAGACCGTAGAACTTCTCCAGCTTCACCTGCAGAGCCTTCATCCCGACTGCGGCGACCATCGTCTTGGTGCCGATCAGCAGATCCTCAGGCATCTCGGAAGCTTGGTGAGTTCGTGAATGACGTTGGGGTTGTAGAAGAACAGAACATGCTGGTCGTCGATGCAGATCTGGAGAACCATAGCACACCGAAGCTCATCCCCAATCCAATCCTCTCCGCCGCCGTTCCTCCGATGCCGCGGCGATCAATCACCGACTCCACCACGCTCATCCCCAATTCGGATCAATCATCGGATCAATCACCGGATCCGACGCCGCGGCGATCAATCACCGGCTCCACCACGGTTGGATTGGTTTGATTGCGCAGAAATGGAAAGAGGGTTTGGGGATTGGAAATTGGGAACGATGATCAGAAGGTTTTGTAAAATAAAGAATAGAAATATGGTATATATATTTATTGAGGAGGGTCTGTGATGCAATTTCCCTATATTACTAAAAAGGACCCGCATAAATATTAATTGCAAAAGAGGAGCCGCATTTCCTATTTTAATTGCAGAAATGGACCGTCTATATTATAGGTATAATATAGACGGTCTATTCCAAGACTAATATTATCTTAGGTATATTTACGTGTTGTGTTTATCTTATGCATAACTAACCGATGGGCTATACTCACGTTATCATGTACATATTTAGGAAATGTATATTATACACTACTTCATTTATATGGTATTAATATAATACCCTTATATTTATATCCTTTTATTTGTGTTAAACTTAATCTTACCGTATATTTCTTTTTTCCCTTTTTTTACCCACTTTATGCAATACAGTATATTGTTTACTATGATATAATGTAGTTATGGTAGTAATATATTGTATTTTGATGCCAAATCGTCAGAGTTTATGCCTTCTATATTATTATAAACACGAAATTACACAATACAACTCATTCCAACTCTTATAATATCTTATACTACCATATAAAAATTTCATATAATATTTCCCTTTGATTCCACCTATAAAATCATATATAAAAAACCCTAAATCATATATACACGGTAAAGACTGGTTTTGAGTACACTAAACTACACCTAAAACCCCATAAAAATAACAAATTAGTAATTGGTAATGCTCTCAAAATTAATTTCACTCTTGAAACTTTGCCTCTCAAGAATCATACTTGTTCATCTGCATATTCTTTATCTTTTCATTCATGAACCCTCTAGGCTCCAGTCCAATGCCTTCAACTTGTTTTTGAAAGCTGGCGTGTTCTTAACCAATGCAAGAGCCTGAATGGAAAACAATCAACAAGTTAAAGAATGAACATATACATTCGAGCATATTAGATCAAATCCGTATTTTTAAGGACTCGGCGTTCAGTAAATCTCAATTGTAGCTCCATCTGTACATGAACTTAGGAGAATCTGGGATAACTTGAACTTTGATTCTTGAATCTTCAAAGACCTAAATAAATAAAAACCAGGAAAATATATTTATAGAGTCGGAATTGAACACGAAACTAGCAAAGTATTCAGTAGGGCAGTATATAAAAATCTAACCTTTTTTCAGATAAACTCTAATCTCATTAGAAAAGGACAACAGTCACCTTGACAAAGGCAACATCGTCCGGAATGAAAATAATCACGCAGACAATGAAAACTATACCTATATTTCACACAACCACACATGATCCTACAACATTTTAGCATACACACCATATATACTTTCCTAGTCATTAATAGGAACCAAATCCTAAACAAATATGATACACAGATTTTGCATATAAAATGACCTTGCAATTAGCCTGCACTACAAAAGTAAGAAAATTTTCAAGTATTGCATTCCAATGTAAATTAAAGTACCTTCAGCTACAAAATCCATTGCCTGCACTTTCTTGTCTATGTAATCAAATAGCTCCCATGCTAGTATTATTATAATTAATGATGCGTGGAACTTAAAAATTGTCGATAATCGATCTTTAATTAGATTTTATCAAAAATGATAATGTGAAATTTAAGAAACATTTCTTATTTTCTATAAACAATTTATAAAAATTGCATGTTAAGTTTAAAACCCAACCATTAGATATTCTCTAGTATGCATGTAATATCTTGATACTTGTAAAATCCCAAAACCTGTTGCCACGGTCAGGCTTCCTTATTTTGTTAGATCGCATCATTTTCTCTCACAATTCATATACATACAAACAAACAAACAATTCCAGATAAAGCTTTCAAGGATTTAGATATACCAGTTCCTCCACCTTCAACAACCACCACCCCCTATCTCTACCTTTCTTGTAGGCTCTAACAACTTATTTTTAGTATTACTTCTGGTTACATACTTCCTCAGAGTGTTATATATTAATACAAATTTTAAGAAAATGAAAAATCGGTGGTGGAGATTGAGTATATAAAGAGAAAAGTAATTGTGTGGTTGACATTAATTTAAAACTTACCAAAAAAAAAGTGATATAATTAGTAAACTTTCCAAAAACGGAAAGTGTGCCAATATAAAAGAGTCTGAGGGAGTAGTATTTATTATAATTTTTGTGTAAAGTTTGATTGTAAATTTGAAATATTATATGAATAGTAATATTATTTTACAATATATTTTTAATTTTTTTTGAAATATAGTTTTTAAATAAATTTTATTAAAATATAAATAAAGATCGGTTTTTCTAACGAGTGCCCTCGTTAACAACCTTTCAGATTCCATCATAAGTTTTGAAGTCATAGATGATTTTATCATGATTTAATGTCGGATGAGTAAATGAAATTTATTAATGTAAATGCGAGTCGACCACTCGTTTAATCGAACAAAAAACATTTACTCCATTATCAAATAACGTATTATCAAAAATATAATATTATTTGTGTAAAGGACAAGGCTCCCAAACGCTCCCAAACTCTCTTTCCTCTGTTTCCACAATAGTGTTTTCCCGATAGTCTTTCCCTCTTTTTCAGGTATGACCCCACCTTTTTGGCCAGAAACGGTCATATAACGGTCATAAAATGATAACGCTTATGGCGGAGCCACCGCAGCTCCGCGGTGGCAACCCCAATTTCCGATCTTTTGCTCAAGCCCTCTCATCCAAACCACCTCCTCTAGCCACTGAACTACCATCTAACCCCGAAATTCATCCAATTGGGGAGCATAAAGGAAAGATTGCGTGCATCGTATCTCCAGATCAAGCTGCGTCGCTATCAAATCACTACAGCAATGCTTTAATCGGCAAATTCGAGAGAGGGAAACCTTCAATGGAAGCCTTAAACAAAACTTTCAAGTCTATTGGTTTCTCCTCTTCCTTCCAGTTGGGCTCAATCGATTTCAAACATGTGCTCATTAGGTTTCAGGACCCTCATGATTACCATAGATGCTGGTTAAAAGGAATCTGGAGTTTCAAAGGAGTGCCTATGAAGGTGCTTAAATGGACAGCTGATTTCAATCCCAGATGTGAGTCATCTATTGTACCAGTTTGGGTAACTATCCCTAACCTCCCAATATATTTCTATAACACTGTCATGCTTGAGTTTATTGGGGATAGGATAGGTAGCTACATAAAAATGGATGCATCTACAGCCTTACTGTCTAGACCATCTGCAGTTAGGCTCTGTATTGAAGTTGATTTGCTAAAGAAATGGCATAGAGAAATAGCAGTTGGTGTCACAGGACATGTTTCTGATGGAGATTCTATATGATGATATTCCTCCCTATTGTACACACTGTCTGAAGCTGGGACATAATATTGATGAGTGTATTTCAGCAAATCCCCAACTTAGACAGCCCTACAACCCAGGAAAGCCTATGCCTTATGACCCTTCCAACCAGCAAAATAAAGCCCTTCCCAAACTCCCTGCACCTCTTCCCAAATTAACTGCACCTCACTCTCAGAACAAGCCCCCAAACTCTCTCCAGAATGAAAGTGTTTCAGGAGTCTCAGCTAAGGAAAAAGATAGAGTTATTAGATCCCAAATGACTTATGTGAGAAAAGACTCTCTGCCAGCTATACCTTCTCAGCCAGTATCTTCTGTGAAAGGGAAAGAGAAAATGAATATAATGGTGCCCTCAGATGAACTGCAAATATTTAAACCCCCTGCACCTATACAGTCAGATTCAGACAATATCACATTTCAAGAAGAGTCTATCAACTTTGCAAGAAGAGCCAAACTCCCCCCAAAAATTACAACCCCCAAACTCTTAACACTCCTTCTCCTCTCTCCACCACCAGTCATTCCCCCATTTTCCTACTTTCTGAACCATCAATTACCCTCTCTCAAAATCAACCTTCTGAACCAGTTACCATCCACTCCCAAGACTCCCTAATTTCTTCCCCCACCAAGCATCCTCCACTTAAACACCCAATACTTAGGCCTGAAGAAACAGAATGGCTATCATTAAACCACAGGCCTAAAACATATGCCTTAGATGACACAAAGTTGGAAACAGGTAAAGCTCACTCACTGGATGATGTTTCCTTTGCTTCTAATAGTGCTCCTTTTTTCTCTCAGAATAAGTACAGACACAACAGATTTCTCCCATTGATGGAAGATGAGCAGCTGCAACAACTGAGGAAAGATTGTCAACAGCCTCCAATTGAATCTGAAGTTGATCTGTCTACATCTAATGAAACTGAAACTCCACAGGTGAGCAATGCACAGGTGAGCACCACTCAGGTTAGGAAATCCACAAGATTACTAGCCAAACATACCCCTGTGATTAAGTTGCAATCATATTTTACTCAATTAAATCACATTGTGTGTGGTTCTATTACCAATAGCCCTAAAATGAACTCTTAATGATTAGTACATCCCTCAAAATAAAATTTCTAGTCTGGAATATTAGGGGCATGGAAACCTCACTAGAAAGATTAGGAGAACTGATTGATACCTACAGCTTTGACCTTATTTGTCTAATTGAACCCATGCATGACAATTCAGAGTGTAATTACTATATGCATGTTTTTAAATACCAAAACTGTCTGTCTGCTCAGAATGAAAGAATTTGGCTTTTCTGGAAAAATGACATCCAAATCTCTATGATCACTGTTCACCCTCAGTTTTTACATGTTTCAGTTCATAGCCAGAAACTGAACTCCTCTATGGAATCAGTTTTTGTATATGGATTGAGAACTAGGAGGGGAAGAGAAGATATATGGATAGATTTACAGAAAATTAATAGTCCAGATACCATTTTCATTGGTGATTTTAATGCTATATCATCCATTTCTGAGTATAAAGGACCATCAACTCCCAGCATTCATAGCTTTAGAGATTTCAGTAAATTCATTGATGATATGGCTTTAGAGACCATAAATATGTAGGGAATTTATTCACTTGGTCTAATGGAAGATATCAAAATCCCCTTGATCTTAGTAATAGTGGGAGGATTAAAACTCCAACTATTCAAAGACTGGATAGGGGCCTGTGTACTGTCCAGTGGAATTCAAAATTCCCAGATTCTTCTATACTAGTGCTTAATAAATTAACCATTGACCATTCTCCCCTCTTTCTGAGTATAGGTAGTAGTGTTAAATCTTCCCCTAGGTCCTTCAGATTCCTTAACACCTGGTTCAAGAGGGACTCTTTTATGAACCTCATTAGAGAAAACTGGACACCCTCTATTAATGGCTCTGGAATGTTAGGATTTTACCTTAAACTTCTAAGGTTGAAAAAGCAACTGAAAGTCTGGAACAAAGAAGTTTTTGGTAATGTCCATACTAATGTCATAAATAGTGAGGAAAATCTGAGATTATGTGAAATTATTTATGATGATGACCAAAGTGAAACAAATTTGGTCAGTCTAAAATTAGCCAAAACATCTCTTGCTAAAGCCATTAAAGAACAAAATCATTTTTGAAAATATAAATCCAAGGTTAAATGGCTTAGAGAAGGTGATGACAACACAAAATTTTTTCACAACTCAGTTAGGGAGAGGAAGAGCAAAATGAGTATTACTAAAATTCAAAACTCTCTTGGTCAATGGATTGATGATTCCTCAGAAATTGAGATAGAAGCAGTGGCTTTCTACACAGACCTACCCTCTGCTGAGATAAATCCTAACCAGACTGATTTTTATTCTCATTTTTTAGCTCAGATCCCAAAACTTATTACAGAGGAAGATAATGCTGAGCTTATTAAACCTGTCTCTAAAGAGGAATTGAAAATCATTGTTTTTTCCCTTAATAAGAATAGTAGCCCGGGTCCAGATGGCTTTACTGCACAGTTTTACATAAAAAGTTGGGATATTATTCATTTAGATCTTCTCTGGGCAGCAAATGATTTTCTCTCTAGCACCATCATGCCCAAAGGAATTTCCAATACTTGGATTGCCATCGTACCAAAAATAGATACTCCCTCCTCTTTTAGTGATTTTAGACCAATTAGTCTCTCCAATGTTACAAACAAAATTTTCTCAAAAATTCTCATGGAGAGATTAAAACCATTTATGCATAAAATCATTTCTCCCCATCAGACAGCTTTTTAAAAAAATAGGGACATATCTGACAATATTTTATATCTACAGGAAATGTCCAGATTTATAAATAAAAAAGGGAGAACACCAAATTGTATTTTGAAACTTGACCTGAGAAAAGCTTTTGACAGGGTATGTTGGAAATTTCTAACTAATATCCTTCTCAAATTTGGATTTCATGGAAAGTTCATTTACTGCATTATAAAAAAATCTCTCACAGGCATGGTTCTCTGTTTTGTTAAATGGTAGTCCAGTAGTTTTTTTTCAGGCTTCTAGAGGTATCAAACAAGGTGATCCCCTCTCTCCTTTCCTCTTTAATATTTTTTCTGAGTCTTTTACAAGGAGTATGGCATATATTTTTCAGATAGGAAAGCTTCAATATTTTATTCTGCCTAGATCTGCTTCACTTATCTCTCACCTTACCTATGCTGATGATACTATCATTTTTATGCAAGCTAGCACTAGGGACTTAACCAGAATGAAAGCTTTTCTTGTAGTTTTTGAATCTATCTCTGGACAGAAGATAAATTATGATAAAAGTGATTATTATGTTAGTAAACATGCAACTCCTGCCAGAATCAGAGAAATCAGTAATATTTTGGGCATGAAAAAGGGCACTTTTCCATTTAAATATCTAGGAGTTCCTATTTTCTCTGGTAGAACAAAAAATATATATTTTCAGCCACTTCTTGAAATTATAGATAGGAGGATAAACAACTGGAAAAATAAGTGGTTATCCACTGGAGCTAAAATGATTCTGATAAACTCCTGTTTATATTCACTTCCTCAACATTACTGGACTGTTCTTAAACCTACTGTGCAGATCATCAAAAAAATCAGAAGAAAAATTTCCATATTTTTTTGGGGCTCTGTTGATGACAGACCAAAGAAATCATGGAGAAACTGGAATGATTTGTGTTTCCCTATTTCTGAGAATGGTTTGGGCTTTAGAAATTTGCACACTATAATTAAATCATTCTCAGTTAAACTTTGGTGGAAATTTCAAATTGCACAAGCACCATGGACTAATTTTCTATCCTCTTTACCTAAATCTGCTCAGACATCACAAACTTGGAAAAGAATTTGTGATGTCACACCTTTCTGTGAGCAAAATTCTAGAATTATTCATGGAATGGGTTTGTGTAATTTTTGGCTATCCAATTGGACTGGTAAAGGGATACTTTTAGATTTTTTGAACCAGGAAAGCACAGAAATTCCACTTGACTGCACAGTGTCCACCTTTATACATAATAGGAACTCTCTCTTGCCTTCCCTATCTACCCTTGTTGATCCTCCTCTTCTGTCAATTTAACAGGAAGCAACTATCTCTCCTCACAGAGAAGACAGGCTCATATGGAAACCGGAGGAGACTGGAATTTTCACCTTTAAATCCACATACAATCAACTCAGAAACAAGAGAGGTAACTCTGTATCTCTATTCAAACTGTGGAACACCAGGATCCCTAAAAATATCTCAGTCTTTATGTGGAAAGTACTTAACTCTCTCCTGCCTTTTGACAATATTTTAACTTATTATGGTTTTAATATAGTCTCAAAATGCTGTTTTTGCAACCACTTTGATGATCTGGATCTTTTTTTTTAACAACTGTGTTTTGGCAGCAGCAATCTGGTCTGAGATAAACAGATTTATAGGCATTCAGACCCCTAATTTCACTTCTATATGGTCAAGGGTCTCATATTATCTCTCTAGACCTGGTCTGTCAGCAATACATACTTTGATGATAAAAAACACACTTCTTTTTTCTTGTTAGAGTCTGTGGAAAGCTAGGAATAAATATATCTATGATAATATTTTACCAAGCCAAAACAGAATACTTCATGAAATAAAAAGTATGATTTTTGAATCTTTTGTTGCAAAACCTTTCTATATTCATAGAGCTTGTGACATTGAGCTAGCTTCAAATGGTTATTTTTCTGTATATCTGAAACCTCCAAAGCCTAATTTTCAAACTGTTGCATGGTCCTGTCCTCCTCTAGGTTTTAAACTTAATATAGATGCTTCCTAGAAGCCTATAGAAGCTCAAACTGGTATTGGAATGATTATCAGAGATGCTTCAGGAACCTTTATTACTTCTAAGTGTCTATATACACATGCCATATCTCCTTTGCATGCAGAATTATTGGCTATTGGCTTTGAATTTTACATGCTAGAATTCTAGGTAC
The DNA here is from genome assembly GCA_948330725.1 of Sherardia arvensis. Taxonomy (NCBI): domain Eukaryota; kingdom Viridiplantae; phylum Streptophyta; class Magnoliopsida; order Gentianales; family Rubiaceae; genus Sherardia; species Sherardia arvensis. The sequence continues at coordinate 19,061,754 of OX415237.1, read as the reverse complement.
CCATCTTATGGTAGAGTCAGATTGCAAACAGGCTATAAACTGTATACAGAATCCTAAAATGGCTCCTTGGAAACTATTTGCCCTGGCTGATGACCTGCACATTGAGTGCACTGGCATATATCTGTCCCATATTTTTAGAGAGTCTAATCTGGTGGCTGACTCCCTTGCCAAATATGCTATACTTACTCAGTCATCTCATGATTTCCTGTCCATCTCCAGTTTGCCTACTAAGTCTAGGGGCTTGTATTTGCTTGACAAATGTGGTACTCCTACCATCAGATTACACCCCCCTTAGACAGATATTGCTCTTACTTGCCTCTTTTTTCATTTCAGGTGAAACTGTGACAACTATAGGAGTAGACACTATTACTGGTTCTCGGACTGGACTCCCAATATTCAGCACATTCTTTCCAGTGCTTCTACTGATGTTTTGCTCCATCAGACTAGAACTTGCTCTAACCACATTTAGACTATATACTCATTAGCATGATTTAGACTTAAGGCCGCATTGAGTTTTGTTTTACAATTCTCTAATAGGTGCTTAGGTTTTTAGATCATGCTTTTATTTTCGGCCTATGTTACATAGTGCGTATAGTCTAGTTTTATCCATTTTCGAAAAGCATTACTATGCTTTTGGGACATTGTCCCCCACAAACTTGGCTTGGTTACTATAGCCTTGATTGTATTGCCCTATTCTTAAAGGTTTGGGAAGCCGAATAAAAATTCCCCCACTTCTGAGTGGTTTAACTGTTAAAAAAAACGTATTATGGTAATTAGCGTTCGTTTATCTTCACTCGCATGTACTACATACGATGTAACTATATAATACTTCTCCAAACAAAATAGCTGTCAGTATCATACTGTACAGATAATGATAAAAGCGTACCAATGTGGTAGCCCTGGCTCTCATATATATACTCAATATTTACACGGAAAAGTCTATACTAACATTTACCATAATACACCCCTCAATCTTTACGGGGTGCAATTACGGATAGATTGGATCTATATTTACAAAACAAATCACTAGAAAGACCATTAGTAAATATATCAGCAACCTGCAATTGTGTCGGAATCAAATGAACTCGGAGACCACCATGGGCGACCATTTCTCGAACAAAATGATAATCAACATCAATATGTTTGCTACGATCATGCTGAACCAGATTGGCAACAAGATATGTCGCAGAAACATTGTCACAATAGAGAGTGACCAGATGACGAAGATAGTACCCAAAGTCCGCAAGCAATTAACGAAGCCAAATAGTCTCCATCGTAGTGTAAGCAGCAACATGATATTCTGCCTCCGTAGAGGACTTCGACAAAGTAGGTTGTTTCTTAGAGCGCCAGGAAATCAAATTCTTCCCTAGGAACACAACATAGCCTGTGGTGGAGCGACGAGTGTCCGGATAACCAGCCCAATCAACAACGGAATAAGCAATAACCATATCCGGAGAATTTGCGGCATGGAGAAAAAGACCAAAATCCATAGTGCCCTGCAAATATCTGAAAATCATCTTCACAACATGAAGATGAGTAGTACGGGGAGCATGCATAAACTGAGAAACCATATTAACAGCATCTGCAATATCTGGACGAGTCATAGTTAAATATTGCAATGCACCAACCATACTACGATATTCAGTGGATCAGCAAGAAGGTCACCATCAACAGATGAAAAAGTAATTCTAGAAACACCAGGGGTCCGTACAGGTTTAACTGTGTGAAGGTGAAACTTGCGCAACAAATCAGACACATATTTTTGTTGAGACAAAAATAAACCCTTAGGAGTACGAGACACCTGTAACCTAGAAAATAATGAAGATCCCCTAAATCCTTCATATCAAACTCAGAAGACAAAACAGAGATGAATTTGTGAGCCAAGTCATTACTACTACCGGTTAGGACTATATCATCCACATATAGAAGTAAAATAAGCATGTGACCCTTATATTTAAGAACAAACATAGAAGAATCACAACTGTTACATTTAAAACCAATGGATAATAAGAAATTGCTAAATCTGGAGAACCAAGCTCGAGGAACTTGTCGTAACCCATAAATGGACTTACGTTACCGACAGATGTGATGAGGACGAGAAAGATCAGCAAAATCTGGTTGTTGACGCATATAAACTTCGTCATTCAAAAAACCATGCAAAAATACATTTTTAACATCAAGTTGACGGACAGTCCAATTAAGAGAAATAGCAAGAGTGAGAACCAATCGCACAGCAGTAGGCTTAACAACAGGACTGAAAGTTTCAAAATAATCAATACCTGCCTGCTGGTGATTTCCAAAAACAACAAGTCTGGCCTTAAACCCTCCCATGACCCATCAGAATTGTATTTAATTTTATACACCCATTTACATCCAAGCACATTGCGATTGAAGTCGCGTGGTACCAACTCCCAAGTATTATTTTTTAAGTAATGCATTATACTCATCAAGCATAACCTGTCGCCAACGAGAATCTTTGGACGCTTGTTTGAAATTAGAAGGCTCTAATTCTACAATATCATATTTTAAATTCATTAACCGACAAGGCTTGGAAATACCAGTTTTAAGACGAGTGACCATGGGATGAGCATTGGAAACCAACGTCTGTGAGGAAGAGGCAATTGAAGGCAAAATAAGAGAGGAAACACTCGGATGGATGACCGACTGGGAAGGTAAACTAGACGGTGACGGAGAAAGACTAGAGTCAGCAGATCGAAGCTCAGGAGACGCAGATACAACCGGACTATGAACCGGGCTAGAAGCGGGAGATCGATAGACAGGAGAGACTGACTCAGTAACCGGGCTAGACAAAGAACTCGACATATCCACAATTGTTGGCAACATAGGATCCATCGTAACCGGAGGTGAGTTAGGAGACGACGCGGGAGAGGGCGAGATAGGATGTGACTCAACAGAACGTACTAGAGACGTACTAGGAGGAGGAGACACTAGAGAAAGAGATGACGATAATGACGGGAATGTCGACTGAGTAGACGAACTAGATCCCGTAGACACCACAGTAGGCGACCAACCCTCCGAAAGATCAAGCGGTGAGGAAAAAGGTATGCTAGACTGAGAAGGAAGGAGACTGCGATAGGGAAATTGTTTTTCATGGAAAAGAACATGACGACTAACATAAACTCGACCAGTGAGAGGATCAAGACACCTATAACCCTTATAATCAGATGCATAACCAATGAACACAATGTTTTGATTTAGGTTGTAATTTGTTGATTTTAGGATCCATTAGAAAAGGAAAACAAGCACAACCAAAGACTTTAAAAAAAATCATAAGATTGAGAATGATGAAACAATTTTTCAAATGGAGACACACCGCCTAAGGTCAAGCTTGGTAAACGATTAACAGTAAAAACAGCTTGAAACACGGCATCAACTCAGAATTGAGCTGGAAGATCTGACTGAACAAGCATTGTCGGGCTATTTCAATGATATGGCGATATTTGCGTTCAGCAACTGCATTCTGAGCTAGTGTGCCGGGACATGATTTTCGAAAAATTATTCCACATTCAGTAAAATGTTGGAGAAGAGAAGTATTATCAAATTCCCGACCTCCATCACTTTGGAAAATCTTAATTTTGCAATTAAAAAAATTCTCAACCATCTTTTGAAATTTTAAAATTGTGAGTAAACCTCAGATTTTCTACGTAAAGGATAAACCCATGAAAAACGTGAGAAATCATCAACAAACACAACATAATATCAAAAATACTGGTTCGATAACACAGGAGATTGCCAAACATCACTATGAATCATATATAAGGGATATGGAGCAGAATGTTGAACTGGTTCAAAAGACAAACGATGAATTTTTCCCAATTTGCAACAACACAATCGTCATGAAATTTCGAAGTACATGAAATTTTATTACTTGAAATCAAATTCCCTATAACTCTAGAAGATGTATGACCCAAACGAGCATGCCAAATATCACCAGACTCCTTAGTGGCTAGAAAAGCAGGTACGGATGACTGAGGACTCACAAACGCTGGTTGGATTGGATAGACACCATTCTTACTGGCCCCCTCTAGAAGCACCTCCCCCGTTTCCTTGTCCTTAACCCAAACAGAAGAATCGTCCAAACTCATAATACATGCATTTTCTTTACACAACTTACTGACAGAGAGGAGATTGTGTTTAAGACCAGGGACATGACAAACAGAGGATAAGCTAAGTGGGCGTGAGGGTGTTTGAATTTCCATTTTACCAACATGTTTAATTGGGAGAGTGGTACCATCGCCAACAACAACAGAACTTGAACCATGATATGGGGTTGTAAAAGAGAGTTTACCTTCTTGATGAGTCATGTGCGAAGCAGCCCCAGAATCCGGATACCAGACAGAGTCATTTGCTTCACCACCAACAGACAGGGCAGCGCTCTGGTAACACTATCTTGACCAGGGGGCACAAAATTTGGATTATATCTGTGAGGACAGAACTGTGTGACATGACCTGGAGTAAGACAGAAACAACAAGAATCGGGAGAGGGAGTAGAGGTAAAATTGCCATTGGATGAATCATTTCCTGCTGAGCACGCATTATTAGTAACACAGTTGGTGAAAAGCAATAATGAACATGACAAATCAGAAATATTACTCATACCATTGTTGCGATTTCTGTTGTTGTTTGCAGCTCCACTGCCTACAGTTGATCCTTCTAAGCGATTTGAATTTCCACAATTATTGTTACCACGACCTCCTCTGTTGCAATTGTTTTTATTCTTATTCTTGCCACCCCCTGAATTCTTGGATCCAGTAGACGAGGAACCAGATGACTGTAGTGCCACGAGTGCATGGGAAGAAGTCTCAGCAAGATCCTTCAAATGTTTCAGACGTTGCTCATGGAGTAACAACTTCGGACGTAGATCATCAAAACTCAGCTCCAGTGGATAATGAATCAAAGTAGTAACTAAATGAGCATAATCAGGTCCCCCTCCAAACCAAAGAGTGTAGACTGTACCAAGTCATGATTGGGAACAGGACACTTGATAGTAGCAAGAGAATCAGCTAAAATCTTAATGTCACGCAAATAGTCATCCATAGACTGAGAATCAGGTTTTCTTAGCCTAGATAATCTACCTTTCAATTCCATAGACTTAGCCAAACTAGCTTGCATAAAACGCGACTCCAAACGAACCCAAATATCACGAGAAGTATGCAGTTCATGAACATCAACAAAAACATTCCGAGATATCGTAGCAAATATCCAAGTCTTAACTTGTTGATCAACACGTAGATAATCAGAAAATTGTGAATTTTGTATCGTATTCCCATGCACATCATAAGTTAAAGGAGTGGGAAGAGACGAGTTACCATCAACCAATCCAAGCAATTGATGAGACACGAGCAAACATGTCATTTGAGTCTTCCACAACAGATAGTCCTTCGGTGAAGAGACCTGGATAGTCACCAAATTTGATGGGTTTGGAGCAGACAAATGAGCCAGAGAAGGCACCTGCAATCCAAGTTGGATTGCTGAGGAAAGTTGTTGAAATAAATTCTGTGATGGCTGGCTAGTTGGAAGGACTCCTAGAGAAGTTGGTAAATTTGCTTGCTGCTGTGGAAGTGTCTGTGCTGTCGGAATTACTGTTGAATAAAACCATGGATCAAGGTTATGGCCAGCAAATCCAATAGGATGGTTCAGTTTTGGTGAGGTGTGAAAGTATGCAGCAACGGGCCAAAAAGGAGCAGAAACAGACCCAACAAAACATGGCGGAACAGTAGCGGTGCGTGGGGTCCACGCGCCTGCGTCAGAGCGTGGGAGACACGCGCCAACAGGAGCAGAAGATGGCGGCGCGCGTGAGCTACATGCGTTAGTGTCCGCGCATGGAAGCCACGCACCAAGAGAGGCCACAATTGGTTTGGCGCGTGCGCTCCACGCGCACAGGTCTGCGCGTGGCAGCCACGCGCCCGAAGGAGGAAACAGCCCTGATCCCGCGCGTGAGATCCACGCGCCCGAAGGAGGAAACAGCCCTGGTCTCGCACGTGAGATCCACGCGCCCGCGTCAGCACGTGGGTCCCACGCGCCCGAAGAAACGCGAACAACATTTTCGCTGCTGTCTGGACTGGCCGGAACTTCGATTCTTGGATCGACTGAGACGGCGACAGCTACACTCTGATCGACGTTGGATCCTGGTAGCGCTGATACAGTGGCGGCGCCTGATTTAGGTGGGGTAACGACCGATTGGGACCCCGAATTGAGCGTCGATGAATCGGACATGGGCGATTCCGATTCACGATTTGACGCAGTGGCAGTGGAAAAGGAGAGACCCGTACCATTTTGGTGGAGAGGGGCATCAACAGGGTTCGGTGGGTTTTGCCGGAAAACCAACTTCCGATCCTGATTTCGATGGTGTATCAGCCATTGGAGAAGAAACTTTGTTGTTTTTTTTCTTTTTGTTTAGAGAGAAGAAAATAATAAAACCTAAGCTCCTGATAACATGTTCAGATAATGATAAAAGCGTACCAATGTGGTAGCCCTGGCTTTCATATATATTCAATATTTAAATGAAAAAGTCCATACTAGCCCTTACCCTAATACATACAAATAAAACAAATTTTATTTGAGAATATTTGTTAATATCAAATTTTCGAATTTAAGCTATTAATGATTAAAAATGTCTGCATTTTTATATACGAAATATTGATTTTGGGCAAGTTTATCATGCCTAAAATTTAAAAGTTTATACTTGATTCCAATGTTCTACCATTGATATTACTGAGATGAGATTGGTTGGAGCACTGTATGTATCGTAGATAACAAAATGGATATTAAAAAAATGTTCATTAATTAACATTACACATCATTCGTGAGGATGGAGTAACTAATTGTCTGTTCTACATAAATGAACATAACATTTATGTAGACAAATTTCATTCACTCATCCAACATTAAATCATCTATAATCTTGTTTGTCAATGTTGTCAAGGCTATGGAACCCTAGAGTACAAGTATTATTCTATAATGAGGATATTTTAATATATAGGTAGAACAAGGCTTGCTAATATTTAAAGGATAATATTTGAATTTTGATCTCACAGGCCATAGCTAAACAACTCTACAAACATAAAAATGGCAAATAACACAATCTATTTAAATTATTCAGTTTCCAAGTAGAGATATGGTTTTATGGAATAGAGTAGTATTAAAAAATTATCATCTAAAGTATTCGGTTATCACAACCTCCGAGTTAACTATTGCTTCATTGTAATTTATCAGTTTTCTTTTTAAATATATCTCATAAAAGTATTCAAAAATATTTTTATAAGTTTGACCATATACATTTCACATTTTAATTTAAACTATATATTTTATATTTTAAAATTTTATATTTTTATATGAAATTTCTTGAATTTTTGCATCAAAACATGTTGGATTATGTATTTACTTTAAAATGGTCAGTGATTTAACACAAAAATATATCATTTGAATTTAAATACGTAATAATAATTCCATAGTATTTCATAATCTCTTAAAAAATGATAAACGTTATCATGTGTACGGTAAAAAAATGTATTCCGGCAAGACAAATTAATTCATGTGCATTTTTATATTTTAAATTTATGCATGGTTCGTTAGTTAGTTGGAGGGATGATATACGGTAAAGATGGTGAATCATGTAAAGAAGTTGCTGGGATAATCGATGAGCAGAAAGTTTTGTTTCGACTTTTCTGTTTCATTTCCAAACTTATACTATATATACTCATCAGATTACTCCTCCCCACCTTCTAACCATAAACCCCATCCATCCTTATCTCCTCTGCATTTTTCCAGAAATATAAATCTATATTTATCCTTATTCGAACCAAAAAAAAACACACTAAACCATATTTCTGAGTTTTCTGACCACCATGAGCGAAACAGGCAGCACTTTTCATCATGTGTTGAAGAACAGGAGACTAATCCTGCAAGTCCCTATGGATGGAGGAGCTTTGCCCAGCTCCGGCGAAGCCCCGGCGGAACCCTTTCCCCGGCCAGAAAATGCCCCCTCGGGAGAAACAGCAACCGGAAAGACGACTAGTAGTAGGTTTACCCACACCAGTACCCCTTTTGACTCGTCCATGGTCCTCACCGTCTTGGTCCTCCTAACGGCTCTTTTTTTCATGGGATTCTTCTCCATATACCTCCGCCGCTTTGCACAGGAGGATTCGTCGGAGCTCCGGCGCCGGAGACACCACTCTCCACCGGCGCTCCTCCGACGCAACCAGAAGCGCCGCGGCGTAGATTCATCCACCGTCGAAGCGCTGCCCACGGTACCCTACCGTGGGGGGGCGCACCAGCTGATCACCGACTGCTCAATATGCTTGAGCGAGTTCGAGGAGGGTGAGAATGTGAAGCTGATTCCTCATTGTAGACACGTGTTCCACCTACCTTGCCTGGACACGTGGCTGGCTTTCCACGTGTCGTGCCCGCTGTGCAGGGGGACCCGGTTTTTCAAGTCGGCGGATGGCGGTGGGAGACCGACGGTGGATGGGTGTGACACGTGGAGGGGCGAGAATGAGATGATGAGGAGGAGCGGTAGCTGTACCAATTTGGGTGATCCTCCGGTGCTGTTGCATAGAAGTTTAAGTTTTTAATTTGGTTTTGGATATTTGTCTGATTGTTGCTTAACACTTCAAGTTATTTAATTAGTTACTTGCCTGACGAGGTTATCCATATACTGTAATTTATTCATTTTATATATGTTGTAAGTATATACTGGTGAATTGAAATTGGAGTGTACAAGATTTCCCAGGGATCGTTTTCAGCGCATTTTCAAAGGTTTTATTACGAAACTTGATTTCTCGTGGATATAACTTGATTAAACACGGTTCAAGCCAATCCATTTTCAATTGGAACTGATCAGTAAGTTGTTTGAGATTTTGTAAGTCTAGATTTGTTAAAACCTTATCTGGTTGTTTTGAGATTTTGTAAGTCTGAAACAAAAATCTTATTTGACTGGAGTGAATTTTGAAAGTTTATAACAAGAACCTTGATAGTAATATACTTTTTGTAAAAACTAGATTTTGTAGGGTACAATCTAAATTTTGTAAGAGCGAGTCCAACAGTTTCCCTATCCTCTACTCTAAAATAGGGAATGAAAACATTGATTTCTTAAAACTCTAAACCACTCCAACAATTTCTATATTATAGGGATTCTTAAATATATTAAATTAATGCATATATTCTAATTTCCTTTTTTTATTTATCCCAAATATCAATCTCTGCAATTCATCATCTTCCTCCGACGATCCTTTTCCTCCACCGGAGACAGCCAATCCCTCTTCCTTCACCATCAGAGACAGAATCAAATTTATTCCGGTTACTTGCCGCCCTTCTCCGCCGTCCTCTTCCTCCTCTCCGCTCTCTTCCTCCTCCTATTCATGCTCCTCCGCCACAACGCCGCCATCTTCTTCCGTCGGCATCCAGCGCGTCGATCAATTCCCTTGACGCCATCACATCCTCTTCCTGTTTGACGGAGCACCAGAAAGAGCGTCAGCTATGGAGAATAGAAAGCTGCTCGTCGAAGCACCGGAGAGACGTCGGCGATGGAGAATAGCGAGGGAGAATAGAAAGCTGAAGGAGATAGAATATTAATTTTTTATTCAAATACATTCCCTAAAATTTCTCCTCTCTCTCTACAAATTTGGGGATCCACTCTCTCTCTCTACAAGTTGCAGCAAGTTTGGGGAAGCTGTTGGAGGCTAAAAAGCACTAAAATCTCTAAAAAGGCACTAAAATCCCTATTATGCAGCATCTCTTGGACTTGCCCTAAGATAAAACATGTACTTTCCAAAATAGCGAATCAAACAAGATTTTGCAAAATCATGCCCAACCAAAATGCACCCTAAATATTTCACGAATCTTTGTAACATTTCTATGAGCTCGAAATAATAGTACAGTTTTAGGTTTGTACCAGTGCCGGTAACAGGCTTGACCAATATCAAAATTGCAGACTATTTGTAGATGCTGGTACAATGTCAATCAGAAGAGACTTCCACTACTAAATGCTCGTGTCCTACAAGTGACTTCCAGTCCAGCCATCAATATAACTTGGTATCGATCAAGTCATCATAAAAATTCGACGACTTTCCTCTCAATAAACATGAAACTTGGTATGTGATCCACCTGAAATAACAAACAAGGATTCTAATATTACTCTCATACTTCACCTACGGGTATGAGAAGAAATATCGAAGTGCAATGAGCAGTAAGAGGATTTATGAATGGATACCTGGAGAGACGAAAAACAGCAGCAGAAGTTCAAAGTCTCTAGTGTTATCTACCAGTAATTCTAACAATTATTTGCTAATCATCCCATTTGAATCTTTCTGGATCACTGGATGGAATATGCTCGGACCATCTCGACTACTGGTGCCCTGCACATTGGGCACTTCTCTTTCTTGTGAACCAAATTCTCAGCACATCCTGAACATGTACACATGTGCCCACACCTGCATTAAATCAAAAGGATGAAAAACGAGTTATTTATGTGCATGGAAACAGAATATTGTTATCAGGAGAAAATCACGATCAGAAAAGGCATTCTTGGGTCAAAAAAGCAGTACCTGTAGAGCAACGAATCTATGTTGTGCTCAGTACAGATACAGCAGATTCCTTTCCTCACAAACTCCCACCTCGACTCGTCCTTACATGGATCATCCTTCAATGCATCTATACACAATGAGGATGTCAGAAATTATCAAGATACGATCTATTATTAATCCAAGCTAGCTTGTGTGAACTCAGCACAGATATTGCAATACTAATCCAAAGTATATATTAGCAAGCAGAAGTGTTGAACAACCACCTGTTGCAGCAGTAGGCCTATTCAATGCAGCAGAAACCTCTTGCCGAACTGACCGTTGTAGTTCAAGCTGCATGTCCATGCACGCTTCTAGCATCCTCTGCATGCCATTCATACGCTGTTGAAGCCTTACCATGTCCATTCTCAATTCATTGATGACTTCCCACTCCTTTTTCAGGCAAATAAAGATTGGTTCAGCCCGGGAGAAGATACATGATGTATTAGTTCTTTATAGAAATAATCCCATTGTTTTCTTTTTCGAAGGCATATAAAAATAAAACCAACTGTTTATAAGATGGGACATTAACTGAATAAAGAACTACGAGCTTCAGGGGAATCGGGCCAAAAACCTTTTCATCAGCCATAAACCTCTCTTTAGTTGGTATAAAATAAATGTGTCTTCCTTACTTCTATTTCATTGTTGTGTTAATTATGAACAGTATATGAAATAATGAAAGCCACAGATACAAATATGAAAAGAAGGTAACGAAGTTTAGAGGTTACAAAAGGGAGGCGTGAACTTACATTTCCTGGCTGATGATTAGAGCTGTTACGCGGCCAATTTGCAGGCTGTGCATCTCTGTTCCACAGCGGCTGAGCAGCATCGTCTGCTGGCAAAAGTCTATCAGTCTCCTGTACTGGCTCACCATTCTGTTGCTCCTCATTTTGCTCATTAGGGGCAGGAGAAGATGGGGACTCCTCTGGATCCCAGTCCATAGAAGTATTTCCTTGACGGTCTACATAAGATTGTATCAATTGGTCAAGGCTTGCACGAAAACCACTTCGCAGAAGGCCAGAAACACGTCTCCTGAATCAAAAGTAAAAACATGAACAAGAAGAACTATTTCAAAATCGATCAAGAAGTAGAAAATAAAAATAAAATAACATGCAAGGTATACCTGCTCAGAAGTTCTCTTAATTCTACACTGTGCGCATTATCATCCTCTGGAAAATAGAATGCATCATTCCTTCCAAGGGAACCAACTTCCTGCCCTGAAGGAGCATCTAACCAACTATCAATAGCCTCTTGAAAACCATCTTCGTGCCAGTCTTCCTGTTCTTCATGCATATGATAATCTTCTCTTATATCATCATCTAGTCTTTCCTGCTCCCATTGACTGGGAATATTGTCTTGCCAAGTTCTACCAATGCTTTCCTCATTAGCATTTGTCCAATCATTAGATTCAAGGGTTAATTCTTGCCAATATTCATCATCAATTGTTGATTCCTGCCGCTCTTCAGCTTGAGCTAAAGTTCCATGCTCATCTATATCTTGAACAACATCAACTTCAAGATCCTCATCTGGACTACCTACTTGGTGGACAGTGCTCACATCAATCCTTGTTTCATCTCGTTCATGAAGCAAATCATGAGCAACCATATGACATAGTGCACTACTCGTGTCATTCTCTGATGTTTCATGTACCAATCCGTTAGAAGTGCTCTGTCTATGTTGCCCATTACAAATATGGTCAACACTCCTTACTGGCCCTATTTCTTGGTCGCCTTCTCTTAGAAGTTGCACAGAGCTTTCAGCATCTTGAACAGCAGAATGACGTCCATTTGAATTTTCAGTTGCATCAAATTCTGAGCTACATACTACTGGAGTATCATTTCTATCTCTTTCCTCATCGGAAGGCTCAAAGAGATCATATATGTCTTCTGAAACCCCCGGCACCTCATTTATTTGATTGCTTTCATGATTATCACCGTCCTCATCACAAGAGGCGTCACCTGCTTCAGAATTGGTTGATGAACCCTGAAGTGAATTGACGGATCTGGACAAGAATCCTTCTCTGATTGACAAAAGTATCAGGTTAGAATCGTATTTAAGCAGGTGTATCCAAAGTGTGTTACAGAAAAAACAACACCAAAAGGGAAAGCTGCAATATAAATTGCCTCATGAAATAGGTAGCAAAATGGAGCTTTTTTGAAGTGAAATGTTAACCAAAGATCATTTTCCTTAGATGAAGGTACAAAAGCAACAAAGTAAGAGAGCGGATCAATGCTACTAAGATCTCATTATCCTATTATTATGGTGTCACCAGAACAGGAGTACAGACGCATCGTCTTGACAAGTAAAAACCAGAATGAGACCAGAAATTTCACTAATGTCCTATTGTGTCATAGAGGCGTTATCATGGACATCATTTACAGAAGCAGAAGTTTGCCATAATTTGACATGGGGGTGACTGATTTTTTTTCTTAATTAATTTTCTTTATTTAACCAGGCATCAACCCTATGCCACATTTAATCAAGAGAAGAGATTACACCATTTTACAAAACAAGACTTGAAATAGATTACACAAAACTCAACCATATGAGAAGAGTACCATAGTATTTAACTCAAGCTAGTAAACTGCATTCCTCAATTCCAAAATCACTTTTACTAAACTTTGGACCTTATCCAGATCACACTCCATCTGAAGGTGCCAGTCTCTATATCGTGCTTTATTTTTAACGTAGCACGTAGGATATAGGCATAATTCAAATATTTCGAGCTTTTTTTATGAAATATGAAAGGGAAACGGAACTTAATATGCTGTTTATATAACTAATAAAAAGGCGAAGGATAATAAAAGGCATCGAGACTAATAACAGCTGGTGCCAAATCATTAATTTGGGATGTTGCAGGATATGAAGTTTAGACTTCAAGCATGGAAGTGAAAAAGACGTTGTGTAGAATAAGAAAGCAGTAGGGGGTACAAAGTAAGTATTCTGCCAAAAAAGACTATCTTCAAGTTCAGTTACCTTAAGTCAGAAACTGTTTGCCTTTGCCTCAGTAAACCCAATTCACTGGCTGCCCTAGAGTTCAGTCTTTCTTCTTGAGTCATGATTTCATTTCGCAAAAATCTACCCTTGAGAAGTGACTGCACAAAACAATATATTTGAGGAAGTTAGCTCACTGCGCACATACAGAGAGCTAATCAGCATTGATTTTGTAGGCAAAAAGAATTGCAAGATTAAATTAAAGCCTGACCTGAATACGATTGCGATGAGTGAAATTTGATACTGGCTTATGATCCAACAATTCTTGAAGCTCATTTTTTGTCTCCTTCTGTGCTCGTTCAAGTAAATCGAGAAGAGCCTGCCTGCCACACAGCTTACGAATGGCTTTCCGTTCTGGCCATTCACCACTGTTCACCAGCAATCCATCACGCACGAGTTTAATTTGTGGACCAGTTTCAGAAGAACCTTCATCTCTGGGAGAATCACAATTACTTCTCTGCTCAGAGTTCACTTGCACCCAATCCATGATGCTTCTGACTCGTTCCCTCTCAATTTCACCAAGGTAATGCGCTCTTGAGCGGTGGTTCATACCTGAGACATGGCTTTCAGAGCCATTGTTCATCCATTCTTGGAAAACCTTCCTAACTCTCTGACGCTCCACCTGTCCAAGATCCGCAGACTGCTCAGAAATAACACTGCTGCTGTCTTCCATTTCAATCGCTGAAACCCCCGAACGTGGTGAATAATTGTCACACGCATTCTGAATATCATTAGACTCCAAGTTCTCATTTCCACTGGTACTCTCCTGTCCATCAGACAAGTATGTGATAACAGATTCAGGACTCGATCTATCACTCCTCTGCCGCTGAATCTTCAGACCTATCTTTGAATAAGGTTGATTCACCACACTTTCTCCTTCCAGCTCCCTCCACATTTGCAGAAGAGAAGAGGCCCTAGAACTTGGCTGCTGGCTTTGTTCATCATACTGGGTTGGCTCTGGAGATTGACTCTCCCTACGAAATGAAGAATCAAACATGGAAGCAATCTGTATGCCTGCAGCAACAGCCATCCTATTGGATCACAAGACAACCATCTGATAACATGCTCCCAAAGTGTTCCTCTAGCTGCAACAATATTTTCACAAGGGAAAAAATAAACCAATCAGCATCATGGCATCATCCCTTCAGATGAGTTGAATAAAAAACTAGATCCATGAAGCAATGTAAACAGTATGAGAAAAGTGAGCATGTACTAGAGACTATAGATTCTTTCCTTTCTCTTTTCAAGTTCTTTTGTTTTTGGGCATAAAGCAAATCCCACTACTCAAGAAAAGCCAAAATATTCAAAACTTGAACAATTCAGGTAGTCCATATTTGCCTCCAACACAACAAAGGTATCAAAATGCAATATCAGATCAAAGCAAATAAATGAATAATATACTCCAAGATCACCTTTTTATTGATGGTCAGAGAAAACCCAGTTGTGTTCTTCAAGGAAAGAGCAGGAAAGATGAATCCTTGAAAGCAAAATGAGGACTTTGGGGAATTTATAATACTCAAGCAAGCATGAGAGAGAGGGGGACACGTCAGAGTTGTTCTTGACTGGAATTGATGCAAGGCGGAAATTTTGCCTTAATTCCAACGTTTTAACAATTCGGACGCTGTACCAATGCCAAATTTATTGTCTTAATTGTCGTTTTCCTTCAACAATACCGTCAAATTTCCCACACTGACTTGAATTTAACGGTAAGCTCGCTGTGAAGTCGCAGCACCAAACGGTGTCGTTTCGGTGCGGTAGGTGAAATTGAGCTGTGTCTGTGTCCGTGGACCGTAGTAGTTTAATTGGTCACAAAGTTTGGGTAATTCACTACCTAGTACCTACTACCTACATTATCACTTTAGTTTTATAGGTTTTAGACTAACATGATCAAATAATATTGTTTACTATCGGAATTTTCATGCACAAAATGATGAATATAAAATGTCACCATCTAAATATTTAGTTTTTTATATATTTTTATTTACACCCATTTTGACTCCTTAAGAAATTAATTACATCTTATATAATGTTTAGTTATAAATAAGTTCTGTTTTCATGCGTATAGGTGAAATGCTGTAAGTGTACCGTATTATTAGATACAGGGAGATAAGAATATTCTTGACTAGATTAAATTCTACATATTTTACTAGTACTTATTTCTCAACAGATATAGATGACCCTCACTGCATAAAATTTGTTGCGGAGAAGTAATTTATAGGTTCTTAGAAGAATTAATTTTTCATACTATTAAAGTTTACAATTTTGAAATAAAAATTTTAAACTATCAATCAGAGACATCTATTCATGGAGACATATTTTGCAACCAAAAATTAAATTTAAATCACTAAGGCCCTGTTTGTTAGAGTTTATTTGTCGCTGAACTAAACTGAAAAAAATAAAAAAAATACTGAACTGAACAGAAAAATATTTAAAACATTGAACTGAACTGAAAAAAATAAAAAAAATACTGAACTGAACTGAAAAATGTTTAAAAATACTGAACTGAACTGAAAAAAATAAAAAAATACTGAACTGAACTGAAAAAAATAAAAAAATGCTGAACTGAAAAAAATAAAAAAATACTTAACTGAACTGAAAAAATATAAAAATACTGAACTGAACTGAAAAAATAAAAATGCTGAACTGAACTGAATCGTTTTGAAAAAAATTAAAAAAATACTGAACTGAACTGAAAAAAATTATAGCAAAAAAGTTCATAATTGACAAATAAAATGAACTGAATCGTACTGAATTGAATAGAAATGAAACGGGATAAAGTATAATGTATTGAAATAATGACTAAACCCAACATAATTCATCAAATCACATTGGTTGATAATCAGATTAAATGAACTGAATTAAAATGGATTAAATAAAAGTGGACTGAACTTAACTGAATAGAAATGAATTGGACTGACTGAAATGATTTAAACTAGAATAGTAATAATATGTAAGATTACAACTGAAATTGATGAACTTATTATAATGGAATGTATTAAAAATTAGTAATAATATATGACTGAATTAAACTGAAATATTTCATAACTATATGCGAATGGAAAAGTTTGGGAAACCTGTTTGTAGAGCATGACGATAATGTACAACAAACGGTGGATAAAGAATTGCTCAGCCCTCAAAGGAAGGAAGAAATGAATCAAGTTCAACTGAATATAGCAACAAGAATTTTACGGTCGATGCCCTCATGATGAAGATACTTAAGTGAACTAAATGTCGTTATTTTGAATTGATTTGACGTAGTTTGAAACTGAGTTGATTTGAATTAAAATTAAATGTATGACAAAAGATTAACATTACTTCTGAATTAATTTGATCGAACAAGGTTTATTAATTTAGACATACTTAAATACTAATAGTACACCTACATTAGATTGAATAACAACAACAAAGTTTTTAAAACACATTTGAATTGCTATAAAAAGAACAAAATGTAAATATAAGGAATATAGTATGACTAAATTAAATCATATTTTGAAAAAAATAATTTTTTGACTTGATCTGAATTCAACTGAATATAAATTGAACTGAATCGAAAAAACAGTAGACAACTATAATAAAAAAAATACATATGAAATTTACTGAAATGAAAAGAAATATAAAAATATCTATCTGAACTGAATTTAACTGAAAAAATAAAAAAAATATTTAACTGAACTGAACTAAACTGAAAAAAATAAAAATTACTGAACTGGACTGAAAAATAAAAAAAAATT
Organism: Sherardia arvensis; assembly: GCA_948330725.1. Lineage (NCBI taxonomy): Eukaryota > Viridiplantae > Streptophyta > Magnoliopsida > Gentianales > Rubiaceae > Sherardia > Sherardia arvensis. The sequence goes on along the minus strand of OX415237.1, from coordinate 19,044,449 downwards.
AACTGAACTGAAAAAATAAAAAAAATACTGAACTGAACTGAAAAAAAACAAAAAAACACTGAACTGAACTGAAAAAAATAAAAAAATACTGAACTGAACTGAAAATTAATTAAAAATAAATATGCTGAACTGAAAAAAATAAAAAAAAATACTGAACAAAACTGAAAAATATTTAAAAATACTGAACTGAAAAAATAAAAAAAAATACTGAACTGAACTGAAAAATATTTAAAAATACTGATCTGAACTGAAAAGTAATTAAATTATACTGATCTGAACTGAAAAAAATAAAAAAATACTGAGTTTTTTTTTCCAGAGTTTTTCTGTAAAGCAGTTCAGTTCAGTTCAATATTTTAAATATTTTTCAGTTCAGTTCAGTATTTTTAAATATTTTTCAGTTTATTTCAGCATTTTTTTATTTTTTTCAGTTCAGTTCAGTTATATTCAGCAAAAAATAAGCTCTAGCAAACATGGCCTTACTGAAGTTTTAACATCTTGTCTGCCTAGTTTTACTCCATAAAATTGCTTCTTCTCTTTTCATTTTTTCACTCGATTGTTGTTTGTTTTCATAATTTCATTTTCACATTTCTTTTTTTTTAACATATTCATTCATATCGGTTCAAATTTCTGAAAAACGTTCAGAATCTTTTAACAAAAAAGTGATGGAAATGTCCATGAATTAAAATCTAGGTCGCTCGTCTTTGTAAACAAAACTAAGCAGTGAGCTATATAATTCTAGTGTCTAGCTACACAATACAAACCCGAAAAAGAACCCATTTCAAACAAAAATTTAACACATTTCATATTGCGCATTTAAAATTAGTGCTCCATCAATTTCAATTTATTTTTCTTGCAGTTAAAGTTAAGCTAACTTTATCTAATTTCATCTAATTGCAACTGGTTTCAACGAATTACAGATGGGTTCAACTAACTGCACCGTGTTTCAGTTAAGTTCAGCTGGTTTTTAAAAAAAATGATTTTTTTTTTGAAATAAAGTAATTTTTAATCAAATACTAATGGTATATTTTTGTTTTGATTTATCAAATAAATTTTCTTTTAATATGTTTAGTTTAATAATCGAGAATAGATCAAATTAATTTATACTCAAAGTAATAACTTGAGCAACTATTCCCAAAATACATGTCGGTTGAATCTGATACTAATCTCTATCATCTGATGGTTTAATTTCACTAGTATCCAAATATGTTCAGTTACACCTTCCACACTTCTGCCGTAGTTCTTTTTCGATGTTTATCAAATATAGTGAAATCACTAGTTCTCTGCGTTGACTCGTGATCTAAAATAGAAATGCCAATCTGTTGCATTCGGATAAATTTATGAAGCGTGAAACATACAACAATAATTGACATTTGATGAGAATTTTCAATTTTAAGCATTCTTTTTAGCATTGTTCAAGTACATTCAAATGTCTAAATGCACATACGATTTTCATTTTCAATTAAGACTGTCGTTTGTTAAAATACTCCGCCTTACCTCGAGGCGGTGCATGTCTAAACTCTAATACATGTTTTCTTACTCTTGTACAGGAAAATAGAGCCATGTACCCTAAAGTGTCTGGGTACCCAAAATCAACAAAATCATAATTTCCTACATAAATTGAACAATACAAACGACATTGTAGATTTGGAAGAAGAAAAATAAAATAGATCAAAAAGAGCAGTTAAAGGAGAACATATTGGCCCCGTTTGGGAACTAGCTGTTAACTGTTAGCGGATTGTATTAGCTGCTAGCTGTTAGCTGCTTTGACTAGCTGCTTTGACTAGCTGCTTTGACTAGCTGTTTTGACTAGCGGTTTTTAGATTGTTGTTTGATAGATGATAAATAGATGTTAGCTGTTTGTTATGTTAAATGACAAAAATGGACATCAACATAATTTAAATTATAAATTTTATTTTTGTGTGACATTAATTTTGAAGCATAGAAAAATATTTCTGATACTTGTATCTATATTTATTTGTATTTCTTTGGAATGATATTCACTAACATATATAAGAGTTTATATTTATTTGTTAAATTGCACTCTAAATTTTTAAAATAATTATTTAAAAATAAAAGTGATAGAAATAAAAATTAGTACAAATCAAAATAATTAATTATGTACAAACAAAAATTTTAGCTATTAGTTGATACTTTCAAACGAAAGTTTTAAAAATAAAGTTATGTACAAAGGAAATGATAAAAGAATATTACTTATGATAAAAGAAAGGATAAAAAGGAAATTTTGTAATATTTATCCAATTAATGACAAGAGTTTTCATCCAAAAAGCTCCATTTTCGAGCGTTTTGAAAACAAGAGTTTTCATCCAAAAAGTTCAATGGAAAACGCTTCTCACCAAACAAGTAAAGTAGCCGTTTGACCAGTCAAAATCTATTTTTAGCAAAAAAAACAAAACGCTCCTCCAAAACGTTATTGCCAAACGGGGCCATTATATTTGGTGCAGGATACATGGGATTATCTCATGATTCCGATGAATCTTATTCAAGGGAAAAGACTAAATTTCAAGAAATGACCCTAATATTGGTAGAAATGTCAAATTTAGGACTCAACATTCAAAAGTGTTAATATTTGGTACACAACATTCTGAAAATGTTAATTTTAGGACCCAACATTAAAAATGGTCAATATTTGGCACCCAACATTATGAAAATGTACAATTTTTGGACTTTCATAAAATTCACTGTTAGATCTATTAATTTCAAGGGCATTTTGGTAATTTTCCTTAACAGAATATCCAGGAGTATATTAATGTCCAAAATGTACACCACTATTGGTGCATTTTATAGTCAGGCGCGACCTAAATTCATAGATTTGAATTTATGGCAAACGTTTCATTTTCGTCTTGATGGATATGATAAAGATGTGGGTAGAAATTGTACTGTTTCTAGACTCCGGCAGTGACGAGATAATGCGGGCACATGGCTAGCGGTGGGGTTACAAAGAGAGTTAGCCGAAAATGTCAATTGGGATTATTCGAGAAGATGAGATGGGTGATTTTGGTGGATTTATAAATTTTAATCTTTTATTTATTATGAAATTTACCAAAATGCCCTTGAAATTAATAGATTTAAAAGGTGAATTTAACGAAAGTCCAAAAATTATACATTTTCAGAATGTTGAGTCCTAAAATTGACATTTTCAGAATGTTGGGTACCAAATATTGACACTTTTGAATGTTGATTCCTAAAATTGACATTTCAACCAATGTTAGGTCCATTTTTTGGAATTTAGTCAAGGGAAAATATATAAGTTTTGAAATTTAAAAAGTGGAAGCGGAAGATTAAACAATTAAAAAATTATTTAGTGCATCCAAAAAAAAGGAAGGAGGAAAATTTAAAAAGTTAATAAAATTCTATTTATGTGCGGAAAGTTATAAAATTTATAATAAAATATTTTCTAGTTTATTTCAGCAAACTGCAACATATTTCCGTTAATTGCAGTTTGGTTCAATTAATTCCAACTAATGCCATATGATTTCAACTAAGTGCGGCGTGTTTCAGTTATAGACAACTTATTTCACTTAACTGAAGTTTACTTTATTTAAATTCATCTAACTTCCGCGCAGTTCAATACAGCTAAAATAAAAATAAATTAAATTAGATAAGGCCTAGATGTTTCTTGGTTCACAAAATAAATGTATAAACAATTATTTTGGTGATTCCAATTAAAGAATCTAGAGTCTAGACGGAATTTCTAGATACGTATTGGTTAAGGGGCTGTTTGCCGGAGTTTTTCTGTAAATCAGTTCAGTATTTTTTTATTTTTTTCAGTTAAGTTCAGTATTTTTAAATATTTTTCAATTCATTTCAGTATTTTTAAATATTTTTCCGTTCAGTTGAGTATTTTTTCATTTTTTCAGTTCATTTCAGTATTTTTAAATATTTTTCCGTTCAGTTGAGTATTTTTTCATTTTTTCAGTTCAGTTCAGTATTTTTAAATATTTTTCAGATCAATTCAGTATTATTAAATATTTTTCAATTCGGTTCAGTATTATTTTATTTTATTCAGTTCGGTTCAGTATTTTTAAATATTTTTCAGTTCAATTCAGTATTTTTTTAATTTTTGTAGTTCATCAGTATACTTATATTTTTTCAGTTCAATTCAATGTTTTTTTATTTTTTCAGTTTAGTTCAGTTCGAAAAAATGTTTTTAATTTTTCAGTTCAGTTCTATTCATATTAATATTTTATATTTTTTAATTCAGTAAATTTCTTCTATATTTTTTATTATAGATCTCTACAGTTTTTTCAGTTAAATTCAGTTTATATTCAGTTTAATTTGATCCAGTTTAATTCAGTCCATTTAATTTGGTTATGAAGAAATATGATTTGATGAATTTCAGTTTCATTCAGTCGTATAATTACTATGTTCAATGCTTTCAATTATAATTCGGTTCAATTAGTGTTTACTAGATTAATACAAGTTCATTGTTTGTGAATACGATAAAATGGAGTAATCTTTGTACGCTAGTGGTTCTATCATATTCTGAATATTCTTTGAACCAGTTCAGTTCAATTTAATTAAAATTAAAATTAAAATTAAGTCTATTTCAATTATGTACAAGTGTATGTTGATCAATTTCAGTTTAATTTAGTCATACTGTTATTGTCTTGAATACATTGAACTTTACTTTAGTTTAATTCAATTTAGCTATAAGTAAATGTGATTTGATAAAATTAGTTGCATTAAGTCATTATTTCAACGCATTACACTTTATTCCGTTCCATTTCTATTCAGTTATGTATTATGTACAATTCAGCTTATTTTATTTGTTAATAATAAATTTTTTAGTATATTTAATTTTATTTTTCAACTCAGTTCAAATAAATATATATATATATATACATATTTTTTAGTTCAGTATATTTATATTTTTTCAGTTCAAGTCAACATATTTCAGTATATATATATTTTTTCAGTTCAAGTCAACATATTTCAGTTCATTAAATTTTCTTCAGTTCAGTTCAGTATTTTATAATTTTTCAGTTCAGTTCAATATATTTTTATTTTTTTCAGTTCAGTATGTTTTTTTATTTTTTTTCAGTTCAATTCAGTATTTTAAAATGTTTTCAGTTCAGTTCAGTATTTTTAAATATTTTTCAGTTCATTTCAGCATTTTTAAATATATTTCAGTTTAGTTTAGTATTTTTTTATTTTTTTCAGTTAAGTTCAGTAACAAATAAGTTCTAGCAAACAGGGTCAAAGTTGGTATGGATTTAGATGTAGTTTTGATTGACCTACTAAAATTAGGAAAAGGAGTTGAATGGATAAAATGGGGATTGATCTGAATTTTGACGGTGGAGCTATAATTTTTTTCTTCTTGGGTAGTCTTTTTTTTAGACTAAAATTTTATGCTAAGGTAGTATTAAATCTTAATGCTCTAACAACTAAGTCCATTTCAAGTTCAACTTATTTTTGCACCTTGCAAATAATTTAAGCTTACTTCATTTTTTTTCAGCAACTTGCAGCCTGTTTCAGCAACCTGCAGCGTACTTAAACTAACTGAAGCTTACATCAGCAAACAACAGCGTGCTTCATCTAATTGCAGTTTGCTTCAGCAAATTTCACCTAATTGCAGCGTGTTTCAGCTAATTTCATCTGGATTCAAAAAAAATTCAATAAGTATTTTGAATAAATTTTTTTTATCAAATGTCAATTATATATATATTTGTTTTGATTTATCAAATAAAATTATTTTAATATGTTTAGTTTAGTACTCGAGAATAAATCAAATTAATTTATACTCGAAAGTAACAATTTGAGCAAATATTCCCAGAATGCATATTATTTGCATCCAATACTAATCTATATCATACGATCGTTCAATATCACTAGTATCACCACCTACCAAATACCAAATCTGTTCAGCTATACCTTCACGTACTTCTACCATAACCCTTTTTTGATGTTCATCAAAATAGTGAAATCCCTAGTTCCTCGTGTAGACCCGTGATCTAAAATAGGAATGTCAATCTCTTGCATTCAAATGAATATATGAAGCGTGAAACATGCAACAATAATTGACAGTTGATAACAATTTTTAATTCAAAGCATTCTTTTTAGCATTCTCCAATTAATTTTCAACTGTCCAAATGCACCTTCATTTTCATTCTTAATGAAGAATACTGTTTGTTAAAATGCTCTGCCTTACCTGTAGGTGGTGCATGTCTAAACTGTAGTGCATGTTTTCTTGCTCTTGTACCGGATACATGGGATCTTAGGGTGATTCAGATGAATCTTATTAAAGGGAAAATAGATCAGTTTTGAGATTTAAATTTTTTTAAAAAAATATGTAGTGCATTTAAAAAAAGAAAGTTAATAAACTTTTAGTTATGTGCTAAAATTTATAAGATTCAAAATAAAATATTTTTTAACTTATTTCAGTGAACTTAAGCCAATTTCAGCTAACTGCAGCTTGCTTCCGCTAAGTTCAACTACCTGCAGCGTGCTTCAATTAACTGCTGCGTGCTTCAGCTAATGTAAGCTAACTTCCACGCAATTCAGCGCAGTTAAGCTGAAAATAAGCTGAACATGACAGAGCCTAAGTAACAATATAGCAATATGTCAGATATCGTGTGAATTTTCATGTACAAATTGAGTAAGAGTATCTTTTTCTTTTTTGAGGCAAAATCATCCAAATATATGGGAGGAATATTTATGACTCCTTCAAACCTAAATAAAAATTGTAAAGGTACATGATTGGGTAAACCCAATGTCACACATAAAACAATGATGGTTTTTGTGGCAATTTGAATGAGATTACAGAGAATTTTCTAACATAGTTGTACTAATTCTCTGTCTCGGTGGTGTTCCATAAAAAGAGATATATCGAAAGATTCCTAAAAACAGATACAAAAGTATCTAAACTATTTTGACGGATATAATATCCTTAACTTGCAGCATAAAAACTGAACTAAATGCTCAAAATCTACAAGTCTATGCACAGAAACGCCGATAGTAAGTTTTCAAAACTACTTCGATTTGGATTTCTTCTCAACTGTGATTGCAAAAACTGAAGCCCAAAGGGCCTTGCCTCTCGCCAATTAAGGGGTAAGAGGGACATGACAAACAAATAGGCAAGGATACTCAATACACTTGTCAAAGTAATTTTGCAAAAGTCCTAACTACAATCACATATCCCTTAAAACTAAAAAAATCTAAGAAAACGGAAAATAAAATAAAAGAGAATTTAACCCCACAGTCCAAATCCAGAAGGCAGGCTGAGAGTGCACATGCGGCCCACTATCGGCGCGTGATCTCCGGCGGCCGAGCGTAGGTGCCTCGCGTGTGAAGAGACGCGCCAGTGCGTTCATCCCCTTCTGCAGTCCGGATCAGAACCTCTAGCTGGGCGGCCCCTACAAATTGACAATATCGCCGGAGAAAACTCAAATCTAATATCTTCAACGTTAAGTTAGAGCTTACCTCATTCATATTAATTTCAAGCGAATGAAGTAAAAAAACTACATGTTCAAATAGTGGTAACCTACACTAGTTTGTAGTTTATGTTATTTAACTAAATTTAATATTAAATATCATCTTAGCTAAAATACAATGGAATAATTGTATGGGTAAGTTAGAAAGTTACAGATACTTGCAATCTACACATGAGAAATGAAAAACAATGATATTTACTGTGAATTTGAAATTCAGAATGATTGTATTGATCTGAGAGTGTACAATATATAATACAAGAGTCCTAAACTAGGTAACTCTAAACTAGGAATGGATATATTCTACAACAATACAAGAATATCTTTAAATTAAATTAAGATATTCTATTATCCCTCCTCAAGCGAAGCGTCGGATTCGAGGAGACGCAAAGCTTGGAACGAAACAACTCAAAAAGCGGACGAGATAGACCTTTGGTGAAGACATCAGCCACTTGAAGAGCAGACGGGACATGACTAACACGAAGCTTTTTAGATGAAACAAGCTCACGAACAAAGTGATAGTCAATGTCAATATGTTTGGCTCTTTTATGAGCAATCGGATTTTGAGCCAAGAAGATCGCGCTACTGTTATCACAAAGCAGAAGCGGAGTGGAGGACCGAGGAACCCGAAGTTCACGGAGAAGCTGACACAGCCAAGCAAGTTCAGCAGCAGTGTTCGCCATAGCACGATGTTCAGACTCACAACTGGAACGAGATACAGTAGGCTGCTTCTTAGCACTCCAGGAAACAAGATTGCCACCAAGGAAAATAGCATAGCCATAGGTGGAGCGGCGAGTCTCAAGACATCGAGTCCAATCAGCATCGGAGTAGCCAAGAACAGGAAGACTAACAAGCGAAGGACGAAACATCAGACCATAATAGTGTCCCACGAACATAGCGCAAAATGCGAGTAACCGCCTGAAAGTGATCATCAGTAGGAGACTGCAGAAACTGACTGACCGAGTTAACCGCATAAGACAAATCAGGACGGGTAATCGTCAAGTACTGCAGTGCACCAACGAGAGATCGATAGAGCTTGGGATTGGAAAACACAGGACTAGAAGAGCTGACAAGCTGCGAACCCGAAATAAACGGGGTAGAGACAGAAACAACATCAGTCATTCCAGCTCGCTGAAGGACCTCCATAGCATACTTAGCCTGTCCCAAAAACAATCCGGCCGAAGAGCGAGCAACCTCAATACCCAGAAAGTAGTGAAGAGAACCAAGATCCTTTACAGCAAACTCAGCATCAACACTAGCAACAAACTTGCGGATAAGAGCAGAATCATTGCCTGTAAGGATAATGTCGTCAACATAAACCAACAGATAAAGTACAGTCGATCCACGAGAGAACACAAACAAGGAAGTGTCCGTTAAGCAGCACTTGAACCCCAAAAGCACAAAAAATGAGCTAAACCGCTGAAACCAAGCCCGAGGGGCTTGCTTGAGTCCATAAATGGCTTTACGAAGACGACAGACAGAATCCGGATGAACAGGATCAGAGTAACCAGCTGGCTGTTCCATGTAGATCGGTTCATCTAGAACTCCATTAAGAAACGCATTTTTAACATCCAGCTGATGAAGCGGCCACGAAAACGTCACAGCCAGAGCAAGGATGATGAGAACAGTGGAAGCTTTGACAACAGGACTAAAAGTATGAGTGAAGTCAAAACCAGGAAGCTGAGTAAACCCTTGAGCCACCAGACGAGCCTTGTATCTATCAACAGAACCATCGGGACGATGCTTGATCCTATAAACCCACTTGGAACCGACAACATTAGCATCAGCAGGACGCGGAACAAGATCCCAAGTGTGCTGTTGGCGAAGAGCATGCATTTCCTCATCCATGGCAGAAGTCCAGCGAGGGTCCTTCATAGCCGAGCGAAATCCACGCGGCTCAGTCTCAGCTAGCAAAGCAGCAAGAAGACCAGTCATCTCATAATCACCAAACCTACGATTTGCTGTAAGACTACCAGTTTGCAAACGAGTAGTCATGCGTCGCGGAGGAGCAGGCGACGGATTCGGAGAAATCATTGGAGTAGGAGGCGAAGGAGAAACCGGTGGAGACAAGGGCGGTGAAGCAGAAACTAGTGAGGAACTGGCTGAGGAAGCAGGCGACAAAACTGGAGGTGCAGTAGGTGAAGGCGTGTCTACCAAGGGAGGTGGAGTAGAGACTGTACCCGAGACAGAATCATCCAAATCCACAAAAACCGAAATATCCAAGGTGTTAGGAGCAACATCAGCAGCAGGAGTCAAATCGGTAGCAGATGGAAAAGAGATCTCATCAAATCGAGCATGACGAGTGAGATAGACCTTCTTGGATGACGGATCAAGACAACGGAAACCCTTATACTGAGCACTGTATCCAATAAAGATGCAAGGTACACTTCTTGGGCAAAAGGTCGGGTATAAGGATAAACTCTACATCCAAAAGGGTGGAAATTAGAGTAATCAGGATGACGACCATAGACCAGAAAGTGGGGTGAGACATTTTGAAGCACCGGTGTAGGAAGACGATTGATGGTGTAGACTGCAGTAGCAAAAGCAACATCCCAGTATGATGATGGTAGCTGAGAGTGCATGAGCATCGAAAGTCCCATCTCCGTAATGTGCCTGTGTTTGCGTTCGGCTCTACCATTTTGTTCAGGTGTAGCAGGACAAGAAATCTGATGAAAAATTCCTTTGTCTGAAAAATGAGCCCGCAGACGCGAATTTGTGAATTCAGTGCCTCCATCACTTTGAAATATTTTTATAGAGCAGGAAAACTGATTCTCAACCAAATTCTGAAACCGCAAAAATGTCTCAAAAAAATATGACTTCCGCTTCAACGGATAAAACCAAGTAAAGCGAGAGAAATCATCAACAAAGATAGCATAGTATGAAAAACCACTTTCTGATAAAACTGGTGCAGGACCCCACAAATCACAGTGTACCAAAGCAAGTAAAGAGTCAGCCCGTCTGGGATTATCCATAAAAGAAAGCTGTTTACCCTTAGCTCGTTCACATGAAGAGCATAAAGAGGGTTTAGGCGAAAAAGAAACAACCTTAACCAGGTTCAACTTATTTAATAATGAAATAACAGCTAGGGAAGTATGACCCAGCCTAGCATGCCATATGTCGAAAGACGCCCTATGTTTATTCGCTTAAACATAAGCAACAAAAGCAGCACCACCCTGCTCCAACACATACAGACCATTCTCACAGCGACCTCGGCCCACGATTTCCTTTGTGACCTTTGTCTGAATAACAAACATATTCTCATCAAAAGAGATCACAGATTTCAAATCCCTGGTCAGTTTACTAATGGAGAGAAGGTTTTTCGTAATATCCAGAACTACCAGCACATCAGATACATAAAAATTACGAGAAAACCGACGATGACCAACATGAGTAATATTAACAGGTCTACCATTAGCAAGAGCAACAGAACGATTACCGTTATAGAGAGCACTGTCGTCCAGACCAGAAGATATGGTTGCCATGTGATTGGTTGCACCAGAGTCTAGGTACCAGTCCGAAGAGTCATCGAGAGACACATTGGACTGAAACGCATCAGCAAGATTGGACTCAGGCTGGGGATTCGTGCATGTTTTGGAAATGTGACCAAATTCTTCACAGAGCTAGCATTTGGGATTCCACTTCTTGCGACCACGACGGTTTCGGCCACCTGAAGACTGTCCACCACCGGAGGATTGACCACCAGACCTGCCACTAGAAGAGTTGCCACCAGAACGGCCGCGCGTGGCAGTCGACGCGCCAGAGGGCGGCGCGTGCGAGCCACGCGCCTGGTTAGGGTTTGAAAAGGTGCGCTGGGCTGAAACGGCGAAAGCTACAGGGGACGATTCAGACGCCGGAGCTGCACCATAACCACCTGTTGACATCAAGATTTCATGACTGCGAGCCCTAGCGACGATCTCGGCATAGAGCGGGAGAGGAGACGAGGCAAACTGGATGGTGACGGACGTGTCGAAACCGGCGCCGAGACCTCAAAGAAAGTGGAGAACTTTATCCCTGTTGGCCACCGGAGTTCCGATGGCAGCAAGACTATCGGTGATAAGCTTGAACTGGCGGTGATATTCCATGACGGTGGAGGAGCCGCGGCGGGCCGAGTGAAGCTCGTCGTGAAGTTGGATTTCACGAGCATCGGAAATGCTGTCATACGCCGCTAGGAGAGCTTCCCACATGGCGGCGGCGGAGGAGCAGCCGATGGTCTCCATGATGGAGTCATCGGTGAGAGAGGCTCGGAGGAGAACCTGAACCAGCTTGTCTTGAGCGATCCACGATTCCGGCGTGAGGCCCGTCCGACGACGCGGCCGGATCGGCGGGGGACTTCAAGGCCGCGGCAGACACGTCGGTGGAGGAGGTTGACTCGGCCGGAGCAGCGACGGGCGGTTTGACGAGGGATCCATTAAGATAACCAAAAAGTCCCGTCGACTCGAAGAGCGTTTGAACCTGTGACCGCCAAGCCATGAAGTTGCCGGATCCAAGTTTGATCGGCATCATATGGATCATGGTGGCGTAGGAGAGGGTCTTACCGGATTCCATGAGTTGATCGGAGAAACGGGAAGAGCAACGGAAGAGTGACACCTAGAGCAAAGACTAGGGTTTGAGGAGTGCACCTAGAACGGCCGAGAATCCAAGGATTTGTTGTGGCGGCACCTGGACACGGCGGGAAGCTAGGGTTTTGATCGGAGAAGAAGCACCTAGCTGTCGTCGGCGGCGGCTAGGGTTTAGTAATGCACCTAGAGCTTTGACGGCTAGGGTTTAGTAGGTTAGGGTTTGGTGCACCTAACACTATTTTGGGTAATAATTTTGGAGATCGATAACCAAAACTGATACCATGTGAATGTGAAATTCAGAATGATTGTATTGATCTGAGAGTGTACAATATATAATACAAGAGTCCTAAACTATGTAACTCTAAACTAGGAATGGATATATTCTACAACAATACAAGAATATCTTTAAATTAAATTAAGATATTCTATTATTTACTAACTTAATTTTTTTAAAAAGTTGCATAGCAAATCCAAATATCAACCATTACAGATGCTCACATTTTGTGTGAAATTTTCCGACGGCTTTGGACCGAATTTGTTAAATTTTGACTATAAATTACCATCTATTAATAAGAGTTTGTTTTTTAATTTAGTTTAATCTGTTGAATATTTTACAATTCATTTTAATTTAATTTTGATAAAATATAATTTGATAAAATTTAGCATAAATTAGCTAAACTGTTATTATTATTAATACATTCACTTTTTTCAGTTCAATGTTAATTTTAAATATTTCAGTGCAATTTAATTTAATTTATTCAGTTTAAATAAGTCGTATAGACTGGAGAAATAATTAGATAAGGCAGCCTTATGGTAAGACAAAGGGACCTCATATGGTTCATACAAAAGTTGTGGGGTCAAATCATAATTATTATATTTTAGTTATTTTCAAATCAATTAATTATATCAACTTAAAATCATCTCCTTCGTCATCAAATCATCACTACTCATCATCAAATCATAGACATTCATTACCTAATCATTGACGTTCATCATCAAATCATCGTTGTTCATCAAATTATCACCGTTCATCATTAAATCGTCATCGTTCATCATCAAATCATCGTCGTTCATCATCAAATCCTCGTTGTTCATCATCGTTCATCATCAAATCATCAGTCATTTATCATCAAATCATCGTCTTCATCATCACTATAAAATCATCATCAATAAAAAATAATCAATCATCAAAACAATATAACTGACACGAATCATCAATCAAAACTCACCAATCATCAAAAATTAATAATCAATCATCAATATCAAATCATCAATTGATCATCAGATCCACGGTCATCATGAATCATGTCATAACCATCATCAATCATAATTCTCAAATCATCAACTAAATTGTACACATAATCGAATTGTGAAACTGAATTCTCATGACGAAAACGAGGTCTATTTGATGATCTGAGCCACGATTCTACGAGAATCTAGTTTCCCGAATATTTGACGGTTTGATTATGTGTATATTTTAGTTGATGATTTGATGTTTATGATTGATGATTTTTTATTGATGATCGAACGGATTGATGACGAGGATGAGTAATGTTGGTGACTACGATTCTACGAGAATCTAGTTTCCCGATTTGACGATTTGATTATGTATATATTTTAGTTGATGATTTGATGTTTATGATGGATGATCGGAATGATGACGAGGATGATTAATGTTGGTTACCAAGCATGCATATATATATATATATGCAAGAGGTCTATTTGATGATCTGAGCCACGATTCTACGAATATCTAGTTTCCCGATTTGACGGTTTGATTATGTGTATATTTTAGTTGATGATTGGATGTATATGATTGATGATTTTTTATTGATGATCAAACGGATTTATGACGAGGATGAGTAATTTTACTGACCGAGCCATGATTCTACGAGAATCTAGTTTCCCGATTTGACGATTTTTGATCATGTGTATATTTTAGTTGATGATTTTATGTTTATGATTGATGATTATTTTTCGATGATAGAAATGAGTTGACGATCGGATTGATGACGAGGATGAGTAATGTTGGTGACCGAGCATATATACATATGTATATATATATACAAGGATGACGAAAACGAGGTCTATTTTATCATCCGAGTCACGATTCTACGAGCATCTAGTTTCCCGATTAGACGGTTTGATTATGTGTATAGTTTAGTTGATGATTTGTTGTTTATGATTGATGATTTTGTATTGATAATTCTACGAGAATCTAGTTTCCCGATTTGACAATTTTTGATAATGTGTGTATTTTAGTTGATGATTTTATGTTTCTGATTGATGATTATGTTTCGATGATAGAAAGGAGTTGACGATCGGATTGATGACGAGGATGAGTAATGTTGGCGACCGAGTGTATATATATATATATATATATATATATATATATATATATATATATATATGTATAGATATAGACATGTATACTATGTCATTAATTGCGTTTTTATGGTATCAGAGCCAAAAACATCTGGGGGGGTATATCATGAATAAAAATATTAGTACACTTTTTTATCATATTATCTTATCATTTCCAGTAATATTTAGAGTAACAATTAGGTTTCATGCACTTAACTTTGGTAAACATCTTTAGCCTATAAGACGGTTGGTCAGCCTAGATTTATGGTGGTCCACGCAAGGTATAGATGTGTTCGACTTATGTGTAAGAAGATCTAATTTATACAATAAATATTAAAGTTAAAGATAAGATACTATGATAGAAAAGGTTAGGAAGTTTTTATTCGGAGGATCTAGTTCTTCGAATTCATCATCTCATACATCATGTAGCATATTACAAAGTCATGAAATACAACAAGTATTACCCAGTCAAGCTATTAATTCAATTTATCAGCATGGAATATTAGAGTTTAGTAAAGCATACTCGATTAAAATTCATGAAGAAATACTCCCACTGCATCAAGAATTTCAATCTATAAAATTACTTTCACAAGAAGCTATTAAGAAATATAAGGCTCAAAATTATAGATTTTTACATTTTGGTTTAATGCAAATAGCTTTGCACTCATTAATAAGATTAGGAATAGATACTCCAATATTTATGGCTTTAAGAGATGATAGAATAGTTGAATATAAAGATTCAATATTAGCAATGATTCAAACTAATATTTGTAATGGAACAATAAGATTTGATTGTATTCCAAATTATTCTGTCAGTTTAACAGATCCAAACATTATGAATTCATTAAAATTAGATATTCAATTAAAACAAGACAAGATAATGCATGCGACAGAACATTTTGTATTAATATATAGAGTATATTTTAAATTAATGAAATCCATGATTCCAACTGCATTAAATTTAAACCCAACAGAAAAAGAAGAATCAGTCTATGTTACTACAAATTCAGATAATACAAGAATAGAAACTGCAAAGTTATTAAAATGGAATGAAATAACTATTCCTGAAGAAATAGTAGCTGAAAGACCAGTAAGTATACAAAGAAATTTAAAATTAATAGAACCTTCAACTATCGAAGAACAGAAAGATGGAAAAGTATTAATAAAATTTAAAAGGTCTATGTCTAGTAGGTCTATGTCCAGTAAATATGCAGAAACACATAGGTCCTCATTAGATCAATCTAGCAACTATCAATTACCTAGACATTCAATATCTGATTTTCATGAGTCAAAACTTAGATTTTCAACTCCACTACCGGAAGTAATTCCAGATACTACCTCTTCAATAGAATCACCTACCTATAGCCAAATGCGAAATTCATAATTAAAGATGATGAATAGTGATGAAGAATTTCTAATAGATAAACAAGCATTAAACAAAGATTATTATAATTTAGAGAATATTAATCATAGAAAATGGTTTGAGAATTTGGATATTCAAATTAGGGAAAATTTAAAACAGGAATTTTATAAAGAATTAAAAGAAAAAAAGATTTAAAAAATGATTTTTTTATATGGTTATCATACTACCTACAAAAAGAAAGAATAGTAAATTCCGATCATATAGAAGAAATTCCATCATTAATGTACAAACTAATTTATATAAAAAATGGAAATTACATAATAATAATACTATTGTAAGCTCTATTTATCCCCCTCTAAAAAGTATCAGCATTAATTTAGAAGGTGATGTTATAACGGCATCTCCTTTTAAGCTAGGAAAAGAAGGAACTGAGCCTGCAACTGTAGAAGATATTAAAAATGTATATCATCAAAATAATTATACAAATCAAATATTACATACTATATCTAATCAAGTAGATTTAATTTCAACTAAGTTAGATAATAAACAAGAAGGATTCCCAAGAGAAATTTCAAAGCCTCATTTTCAAGTTTCTTCATTTCCTAAACACCTGGAAAATTCAATATCATTAGTTCAGAGAGATAAACCTAGTACATCTCAAAACATAGGAGTAATTCCGCAAATAAATTCACAATATTCAAGTAATTCAGAATATTCTTCAGAATCTGAAGAAGAAGAGATATGAGATCAGATAGAAGCAATAGAACAACAATTTGGAGATTACCCAGAAGAAAAACCACAATTACAAATTAATAGAATAAAAAACCCTAGATTTAATAAATCAAATAGAAATTGGGTAAACAATAGAACAAAAAATTACTATCCCAGACCTACGCCTCCGGATATTCAATATGAAGAACAAAATAATGCATTAAATAGTTATGATGGATCATCTTTATATCAATGGAACATAGATGGAAAGTTTGAATATCAAATATTAAATATATTACAAGAAATGGGTATGGCTAGAATGGCATACAAAGCCAAAACCACACATTCAGAACCTATTATTGTTGGATTTCTAGTAACAGGTTTTATGGGCCAACTAAAAGGTTGGTGGGATAATCACTTAACATTAGAAGATAAACAAGTCATTGTTAATCATGAAATAGAAGAAGTAAAAGAAGAAGGTAATGAAATACAATATGTAATGGTTCAAGATGGTTCAGCTTATTTAATATATGTCATATCTATGTACTTTATTGGAAATCCAGAAGAAGAATTAACTAGTTCAAAAATATGTTTAACTAATTTAAGATGTCTGTCTCTTACAGATTTCAAATGGTATAAGGATTTATTTTTAACACAAGTACTAAGAAGAACAGACTCAAATGCAGCATTTTGGAAAGAAAAATTTATTACAGGATTACAAAATCTATTTTCACAAAGGATAATCACTAATTTACAAAAAAATATTAGGAACAGACAAAATAAATTATGATGCATTAACATTTGGTCAGATATTTGCATTTATTAAGAAAGAAGCATTGACATTATGCCAAAATTTAAAAATCCAACATAAGTATGGATCTGAAAGAAAAGAATTGGGTACTTTTTGCCAACAATTTGGAATAATGGGGATTAAACCACCTTCATCTGAAAAGAAAAGAATATTTAGAAAAAGTAGAAAATACAAATATAATAGTAGAGATAATTATAAAAATTATAATAAAAATCAAAATACACAGAAGTATAAAGGAAAAAATAAATACAAAAATATTCAGTGTTATAAATGCAAGAAATTTGGTCACACTGCTTCACACTGTAGAACAGAGAAAAAGATTAATTCACTATTTTCAGAAGATAAAGAACTAAGAAATAAATTATTATCATTATTAGTAGAAAACTCAGATACAGAAAAAACAGAATATGATTCAACATCAGATAGTTCAGATAATTCAGATGTGTGTCAATGTAAGATTCAAACAATTAATATGTTAAATAATACAAAAAATAATAAAAACACTTTATTAGACATTATTGATAAAATAGCAGATTCAGAAAATAAGAATGACTATATAGAAAAACTAAGAGAATTAATAGCAGAAGAAGAAAAACCAAAATTACCACAAATAGAAGAAGTATTTAGTTTAAGTAAAATAATCACAAAATACTCTGAAATAGAAAAAAGAAAGTCAATAAAAGCAGATGATTTAAGAACAGAGATTAATAAACTAAAAACAGAGGTTAGTTCAATAAAAAAAGAATTAAATAGGTTAAAAGATAAGGATTTAGATTTAGAGTTAAAATTAAGCAACATAAGCCAAAACAATAATAATATGCCTAGTACAAGTATGGAGATAGCTGAAGAAACTCCAACAGATAATCAATTTTTTGGTGCTACTAATAAAATTAATATGGAAAAATGGTACTCATTAGTAATTATAGGAGTTGAGACTTTAGTGTCACAGTTATAGCATTGCTAGATAGTGGTGCAGACCAATCATGTATTCGAGATGGAATAATTCCTACTAAATATCTTGTTAAACTAAAGAAAGATTATCAGCAGCAAATGGTACTCCAATGACAGTAAACAAAAAACTACCTAATAGTTTAATATGTAACAATAATTATTGTATTAAACATTCGTTTCTCATATTAGAAAATGTGTCTTATGATACTGTATTAGGAAATCCATTTTTATATCAGATTACCCCTTTCAAGAAAACTCAACAAGGAATTAGTACTAAAATATTAGGAACAAAATTACTATTTCCATTTATTGATCCTCCTACTCAGATAGAATTAAATTTATTACGGTCTAACTCCATATATCGAAAGATTTGTTTGTTAAATACTAAACAAAAGAATATTTTATATTTAAAAGAAGAATAAAGTTATTCAAAAATAGAAGAACTAATTAATAACAATTTAGTACAACAAAAGATTTCAAAATTAGAAGAAGAATTTAAAAATAAGTATGTTCAAATCATCCTAATGATTTTTGGGATAGGAAAAAACATATAGTATCATTACCATATGAGAAAGAATTCAATGAAAAAAATATTCCAACTAAAGCTAGGCCGATTCAAATGAATACGAAATTAGTAGAATTATGTAAGCAAGAAATTCAAAGTCATTTAGATAAAAAACTAATTAGAGAAAGCAAATCTCCATAGAGTTGCTCAACTTTTTATGTCAATAAACAGGCAGAAAAAGAGAGAGGAGTTCCTAGATTAGTTATAAATTACAAGCCATTAAATAAAGTATTACAATGGATAAGATATCCTATTCCAAACAAAAGAGATTTATTAAATAGATTATATAATGCAAGAGTATTTTCAAAGTTTAATTTAAAATCTGGATATTGGCAAATTCAAATAGATGAAAAAGATAAATATAAGACAGCATTTGTAGTCCCATTTGGCTAATATGAATGGAATGTTATGCCATTTGGATTAAAAAATGCACCATCAGAATTTCAAAAAATTATGAATGATATATTTAATCCATACTCAAAATTTGTAATAGTATATATAGATGACATACTAGTCTATTCTGATTCAATAGATAGTCACTTTAAACACTTAAATTTACTACTAAATATTATAAAGAAAAATGGTCTAGTAATATCGGAACCTAAAATGAAATTATTTCAAACAAAAATTAGATTTTTAGGGCATATTCATTTAGGGAAAATTAAACCAATACAAAGAGCAATAGAATTTGCAGATAAGTTTCTAGATGAAATAAAAGATAACAATCAATTACAAAGATTTTTAGGTTGTTTAAATTACATATCAGATTTTTCCCCTAAATTAAGGATAATTTGTAAACCTTTATATGACAGATTAAAAATTAATCCATCGCCTTGGACAGACAAGCATACACAAATCGTCAAAGAAGTAAAATCAAAATCAAAATCATTACCATGTCTAGGAATTCCACACCCATTGGCATTTATGATAATAGAAACAGATGCATCAAATTTAGGATATGGGGATATATTAAAACAATTGCATTTAGAAAAAGAAACAATAGTTAGGTATCATTCGGGATTATGAACTAGGGCACAGATGAACTATTCAACAGTCAAAAAAGAAGTTTATCAATTGTTTTATGTATTTCAAAATTTCAAGATGATTTGTATAATAAAAAGTTTTTATTACAAATTAATTGCAAATCAGCAAAAGAAATTTTACAGAAAGATGTTAAAAATTTAGTTTCAAAATAGATTTTTGCACGATGGCAAGCAATATTATCAGTTTTTGATTTTGAAATTGAATTCATTAAAGGAAAGGATAACTCCCTTCCAAATTTTTTGACTCGAGAATTCCTTACAGGAAATCATGAGTAAATATTCAAGTCAGCAGGATTCTCAAACTCAAAAACAGCCAAAAATTATGAAATTCCAAGACCATTAGCTCCTAAAACACCTACTCCAGATTTTCCACCTCTCACTTATTCCACAGTTGCCCAGACTCCTTATTCAAGGTTGATTCAAACACCTGTTTTAACACCCAATTACACCATATTCCCTAAACCTAGCACACAATCCTCTACCCAACAACCAAAAGCCCCTTCCTATTTTGATAAACCAAACCCAGAATATATTTTCCTCACCCATTTCCAGACAGAACCAGAAGTCCATCAGTTAAAGAATTTTGTGTCCAAACATTTTTTACCTACAAGTCAATGGATGACAGATGATATTCAAAAAACTCAGCAATTTTATGAATTAATTCTAATAGATACCCAGTCAGTTGATATTCAGCATATGAAAAATAAATCAGATCCCAACATAATAGACTTCTCCAAAATCCAAATTAAAAATATTCTTCAGCCTACCCAGTTCAAGGACATACATTCCCCAGTTTCATTCACAGTTCGTCATATCCCTCAAACATTCAACTATGTAGATTATATGCAAGCTTGGTATAGAACATTTTATATTAGGTCATTAGATCATTCATGGTTCATCAATTTTCATTCATCCTTCGACGGAGAAATTCCAATGTGGTTCATAGATTGGTGGCTCAAATTGGGACCATCAGCAGAAATTCTACCACAACCAGTATCGGAGGCATTGGAAACATTCTACAGACTCAGCAAAGCAAAACAATTCGAGAAGCATATATTATTCCATGCAATATTCCGAGTACCATGGATATTTGCGTGGAGTTTTCAGATAAGACAGATTCATGAAGGTTTGCCTTGCTCACTCATAAGGCAATTCACGATCAAATGGTGGAGCAACTACAAAGTCCAGTTTCGTTCAACAGAAGCGGTGACCCATTATCTTAAAACAGGAGAAAAATTAAGAATTCAACTCAGTCCAGAAGACAGCCCAATCAAAGGAGGCCCAATTCAACAAGCCCTAAGTATTCAGACCAACAGCAAAAGCCCAGTTCAGCAAACAATAAGCATTCAGCCACCATCTACTCAACAGCAGCGATCAACTCAACAACTAAGGATTTTACCTGCAACACTAAGAACAAATCAAGAAGAAGAAGATTTCAAGAAATTTTACCAAATGTTCAAGCAAATGAAGGAAACAGAAGTAAAACAAGAAGACAGTCAAGATGAAAATCCATTCGGAGGCCCATTAGCCCAAGATCCATACGAGCTATAATTCAGCAAGCAGCAGCCCAATTCAGGATTTAATTAATGGAGAGCAGATTCCAAAGTGATAAAATTCAACAAACCGGAGCAAATGGAGAGACCAGACACCCACTTCAAGTTCAACAAATGAAGGAGTGCAGATTCCAAAAGAGCTACTATTCGACAAACCGGAGCAAATGGAGGGACCAGACACCCACTTCAGAAGACCATTTCAGATTCAAAGATGCGATTATTGGAACAACAAGCCAACGTGGAGGGCCCATTTCAACACTACAGATTCAAGGAGTGCTATTATTGAAGAAACAAGCCAACGTGGGGGGCCATTAATCACTACTGATTCATCATTACACCTCAATTGTATTAGTAAGAATTTCCTATAAATAGACTAGTTTTCATTGAGAAGGAGGCACGCTGATTTCAGCCCCTTCTTACTCTCTACAATTACAATCTTGAGTTCATAGAACTTCCCAAGCCTTGTACTCCCAAGCCTTGTAAACAACCATTCCCATGTACTCTCCTCTCTCCCATTAAACCTTTATTCAATACAAGAAATTATTCAAGGTACTGATTTTCTCATGTTTTTTATTTTTACTTTTATATATATATATATATATATATATATATATTACGTCATTAATTGTGTTTTTCATTGAGAAGGAGGCACGCTGATTTCAGCCCCTTCTTACTCTCTACAATTACAATCTTGAGTTCATAGAACTTCCCAAGCCTTGTACTCCCAAGCCTTGTAAACAACCATTCCCATGTACTCTCCTCTCTCCCATTAAACCTTTATTCAATACAAGAAATTATTCAAGGTACTGATTTTCTCATGTTTTTTATTTTTACATTTATATATATATATATATATATTATGTCATTAATTGCGTTTTTATGGTATATTTTCTCATGTTTTTTATTTTTACTTTTATATATATATATATATACTATGTCATTAATTGCGTTTTTATGGTATAGATATATACATATGTACGAGGGATGACGAAAACGAGGTCTAGTTTATGATCCGAACCACGATTGAGTATCTAGTTTCCCGATTTGACGGTTTGATTATGTGCATATTTTAGTTGATGATTTGATGTTTATGATTGACTAAAGTTCGTTTTTCGTACCTAACATTGCTCAAAATGTTAATTTTTGTACTTAATATTCAAAGTGTTCAGATTTTGTACCTAACATTCCAATATTGTTCCTTTTTTGTACCTAACATTCAAAGTGTTCAAAACGTATACCTAACATTCCAATATTGTTCAATTTTTGTACCTTATCTTAATTTGAAGATGAAATTACTGTTTTTACTATTTTACTAAGGGCATTTTGGTAATTTCACGTTAAAATAAAATTTCAAAATTTCAGTGTAAATGATTTTAATTTTTAAAATTAAATTCAGAATTTAAAATTTTAATTACATATACACTTTAGTTATATAAAATCATTATAAACAGAATTTTTGTGAAAATAAATAAATTTTATTTAATTTACATTTAGATTGAAAATTACCAAAATACCCTTTGTAAAATAGTAAAAACAATAACTCCATCTTCAAATTAACATAAGGTACAAAAATTGAACAACATTGGAATGTTAGGTACACGTTTTGAACACTTTGAATGTTATGTAAAAAATGATACAATATTGGAATGTTAGGTACAGAATCTGAACACTTTGAATATTAGGTACAAAAATTAACATTTTGAACAATGTTAGGTACGAAAAACGAACTTTAGTCTTTATGATTGATGATTTTCTATTGATGATTGAACGGATTGATGACGGGGATGAGTAATGTTGCTGACCGATGCATGATTCTAAGAGAATCTAGTTTCCGGATTTGACAAATTTTTGATCATGTGTGTATTTTAGTTGATGATTTTATGTTTATGATTGATGATGGTTATGACATGATTGATGATGACGGTGGATCTGATGATTGATTGATTGATGATTTGATGATAAACGATGAAGATTTGAAGATAAACAATGAAAATTTGATAATGAACAACGATGATTTGACGATAAACGACGAAAATTTGACGATGAACGACAAACATTTGATGATTTGATGATGAACAACGAAAATTTGATGATGAACAATAATAATTTGATGATTGATGATTTAATATTGATGATTGATGATGGTAATGGTTAATAGGGAGATTAAATGTGGTATATATTCTTATTTCAAAATGGTCCCCGAGTTTTATTAATATTTACTGTAGGGGCACCAAAAAATTAATATTTATATTCCAGCCCCGAAAGTATTTTGCCCCTTAACCCTACACCCACTGTCTTACCATAAGGCTGCCTTATGAGAGAGTATCTCGTATAGACCCCCTAATATATTATATTTTAACAAATAAATTTTATAAATTTTTAATTCTTTGTGTAGTTGAGTATACCCATTTCCTTAATGGGCACTATAGTTATGAATTTATTATCCAATTCATATGTATAAACGTTTATCATTTCAACTAAACTTAATTTCTACTAACATGAATCTGATTAATACGTTTTATTGTAATTTATTTTGGTAGTAAGATTCATTATATATTCCTAACAAGAGCATTACTATTTCAGCCATCATATATAATCGAAACGTGATTAAGAAAGGTATGTTTCTGATGGTATGTTTCTGTCTCAACGGAAATATACTTTGGATATTTTGACTGATACTGGTTTACTAGGAGCAAAGCCCACTGACTTTCCCATGGAGCAACAACATAATTTAGCTCGTGATGAAGGTCCGTTTTATGAAAATTCAGCACAGTACAGACGTCTTGTTGGGAAACTCATTTATTTGACTATAACTCGTCCGGAGTTGAGTTACTCGGTTCATACTTTGGCACAATTTATGGAGACACCACGTGTGGCGCATTGGCAGGCTGCTTTGCGTGTTTTGCACTATCTGAAAGGTCATCCCGGTCAAGGCTTATTTCTATCGGCTAATAGTCCTCTTCGGCTTACAGGATTCTGCGATTCAGATTGGGCTGCTTGTCCTCTTACAAGACGGTCTTTGACTGGTTACTTTGTGACTCTTGGTGAATCTCCTGTTTCATGGAAAACAAAGAAACAGCCCACTGTGTCTCGTTCTTCAGCTGAAGCAGAATACCGTGCTATGGCTTATGCTTGCTGTGAGATGATTTGGCTTAAGGCTCTTCTTCGCTCTTTGGGTGTGCTTCATTCTCAACCGATGACACTGTTTTGTGATAATCAAGCAGCTCTTCATATCGCAGCAAATCCAGTTTTTCATGAACGCACCAAACATATTGAGATTGATTGTCATTTTGTTCGTGACTTAGTCCAGTCTGGCGAGATAGTTACTCATCATATACGTACTTCAGAACAACCCGCTGATCTTTTCACTAAGGCACTTGGACGTCGTACATTTCGAGAATTGATTGGCAAGATGGGCATTCGGGATCCTCATGCTCCATCTTGAGGAGGAGTGTTAAGGAGATATTTTGGAATATTAACATTAGGTTTATTTGGTTATTAGCAATATAACCCATTCCTTGTATGTTTGTGATATATTAGGTAAATTCCATATATAAATTAGGTTAGCCTAATTATCTCCGTAGGTGTATATATATATATTTGTATATCTCCCGTTCATACACAGATGAATATACACAAATTTATATACTCTTCTTCCGTTTCTACAAAAGGTATTAGGTATGAAAAACATAAAAAATTAAATAACAATTCAAATAAATCCCAATAAAATCCTACATTTTTCCCCTTTATAAGAGCTGAACCAAGACTAAACCAAGAAATCCATATTTAATACTATCCCATTCCCAGAGAGAGAGAGAGGAGAACAGTAATGCAGAAGGGAATCTACTTTGAGTTTTCAATTTCATGATCATTCGCATGTTTCATACTTTGATGATCATTAGCTAGGGATTTAGAAAACTAGTGTATCTAAGAATGAATGTCGGCATTATAAAATTGGCATGCATTATTAATTTGCTTTTGAGGCTAAATTGTGTGGGGAATTATATATGCGTCTGCTAAAGTGAAGTTAATATATAGGGTTTGTATAACGCGTATGGCAGGAACGATCATTAATGATGGACTATTTAAATAAAAAGTCAGTTCTTTGAATTATTATTTTTTGAAAATATTAAACTTTTGTTTTCATTTTTCGAAGATAAAAACCGTATAAATTATTTCAACAAGTTTATTCATAATCAAATGTCAAACATAATTGGCACTTGGCAAGCTATAATCAACACGTATCATCCAACAGTGGTTTAATCTAATGATTTAATTGTGTTTTTTTAAAGATAATGATGTATATGGGATACCAACACTTCGACGACGAATCAGACTCTCGAACTGATCTGCAAAACAAAGCCCCGGGTTTCCCGAGGGTAGACACTCCGACGCTCAAGTCAGTATATTGCTTAAGGCGTAATGTATGAAGTATGGGATTAGATGGAGAGGTCTACCAAACCTTTAGGTATTTATATGGTTACAATCCGTAGATCACCAATATATGTATTTATGGTATGACTACAACTCTTATGGGAATAGTAATTGTATTACCACGTATAGAGGAAGTATATTTCAGTCATGGTTGTATTACCATGTTTAGGAAGGTGTATATTCCTTGTAGAACATTCATAATGTACGCATTCCTTATAAGGATTGAGATTGATGGACCTGTGGATCCACCCTCCACGTATCTCGAGCCCACGACCCTTCTCGGGTCTTGGTCCGAGTATGAATGAGGTCCGAATACGAACCATGTACTTATCAGATAAAATCACTCATTGAGTGGGGAAATTATATTTGGGCATCCCAGACCCTAAGTCTTAAATGGCTAATAACAGTGTTTTACAACTGAGAGACAAAAGTCCCCAAAAAAGCACTCTAGTGCTTTCAAAAGATAGGGCTCTATACAAAAGGGGGGGACTACTCCAACCCAAAATTTATTAGTGAATTGCTAGGTAAAACATAAAGCGACCTCAAGATGAAGCAGTGCAACAGAGCCAACTATACATATATATATATATTTGACATGAAATAAGCTAAGCTGAGGAAATAGCAACAGTTGAGAGCAATGTGCAGTAGGGTGCAAGTAGAGTAGCTGGTCAGCATCTGATTGTAGGCATGTCCTGATGCTGCGCGCCTGGTCCGTCTGAGTGGTCCCTTAGTCCTTGATCCGATACCTAGCCCTGCAAGACAGAGCCCCGGGAGGTACCCGAGGGTAGACCCTCCGGCGTGATGATGAAAGATGGATCTTGGGAGAGAAAAGGGGGATTCACTAGAATAATCAGAAGATACTTACTTGGAATAGTGCTGAAGAGCACTATTTATACAATAACCCATGCTCTCCATGTGGTCCATGCTCTGGGTGTCCTTTAGTATGCTTGTCCCTTTCCGAGTTGTACGAACCCGGATACTGCCAAGCTGTACCTACCTACCGGTGGGCCGAGTCCACGCTACTGCCGAGTAGTTGGGCCTGGGCCTGGTATCACCATGTCCATCAGATCCAGGAGAACAAGAGCCCTAATATCAGATGGCAACATTTCCCATGTAAACATTTGATCTTCCTTCTTGGTGATGGCCAGTTTAGCTAGTGAATCAACAACCAAATTTGCTAGTTTGAGAGAGTGTTGTAGTGGAGCTTGTATTAACAGTTGGGCCTGATCCCACAGATGAAACAACTTCCAATGAGTTGTGACAAGATTCTTGATCATTGAGATACATGTGAATGAATCAGATTCAATGCAAAAGTTATGCTGGCCATAGAAGCAACCAAATCTGTAGCCAGCAATAATGGCTTTAATCTCAGCCTCCAGTGGAGAGGCTGCTGATGAGTAGGAGATGCCAGCTGCAATGAAATTGGCAGAAGAGTCTCTGAGAATATAGCCTAAGCCACACTCAGAACCCATATAAGAAGCATCAATATTGAGTTTAAAACCCAACTCAGGCCTAGTCCATCTGACTATCCTTAGTATAGGTTTTGGAGGTTTCTGAGTGTATGGAATGAATGCAGCAGTAGCAAACTCCCTGTCAGAATCCTGGGATATGATCACCTTAGTGGACGCAAGAGAGAGATGGAGAGTGTGTTTTATCTCCCTAATTATCATAAACTTGTTGGGATGTATCTCCTCAAAAAGAAATTTGAATCTGGCCTTCCACAGGCACCAAACTATTACACAGCATAAAAATCTCATCAGCCTCACATGGAAGCTGGATAATCCAGTATATGTTAGATAATAGGATAGTCTATCCCAAATGGCTCTGAACTGAATATCAATAATGCCAATATGAGCCAACATTTCTTTCCATATGGAAGATGTCAATGCACAGTGATTAAAAAATGATCAATAGAGTCTGAATTATGGCAGAAAGGGCACTTGGAAGCTATCAGGAAGCCAAAGTGAACTAGTACCTCATCAAATGGTAGCATAGAATTAAAGAGCCTCTAGACAAAAAAAGGTGATTTTTTTGGGGACTCTTATATTCCATAGTTTCATCAGAGAAAGGGATATAGGCCTATGATCATGGATGAGTTTGTATACAGATTTAAAAGATAAGTTCCCAGTGGTGGTTGGTTTCCAGATCAGTCTATCAGCTCTGTGGGGATAAAGGCTTGCCAGCTCCATCTTGCTAACTATGGGGGGAGGAAGAGCCCCAGACAGCTAGGGTAAGAATTGCCCTTTATTTTCAATAAATTATGCCACAGTGCATGTGTGTGGTATATCTATCAAGTCAGGTGGGTACAGATCAGTAATAGGACCAAAACCAGTCCAGTTTGCTGTTCAGAAATTACAGTAACCATTCCCATGGATGACCACATAATACTTTTCCCCTATATGGTTTACTTGACAAATTGTCAACCAGGTCTTTGAGGACCTTCATGAGGGTGGAAGGGACTGTAAGAAATGAGTCCATAATGCTTACCATGTTGAAACTTCCACCATAGTTTAATAGAGCAAGCTTGAACCATATAGGGGATAAACCTGAATCCCAGGCCATTCTGTTCAACAGGGAAACACTGTTTTGACCACTTTCTCCAGGTTTTCTTAGCCTTGACAGCATTAGAACCCAGAGAAATACTGAGAACATTTTCTCAATGGAAATAATGTGTACTGTTGAGACTGTAATGATATGCTGGGGAATAGCATATAATACCGATTGAATCAAGATTATCTTACCACCAGTAGATAACCATTAATGTCTCCAATAACTTAGTTTTTTGCTAATTTATTCTAGCAATGGATTAAAATAGCAGTTGAGTAGTTTCCCAACAAAAATCATGCATCCCGGATATTTAAAAGGAAAAGACTCTTGCTTCATACCCAAAATGTCTATGATCTGGTTCCTTTTAGCAATAGAAGCATGCTTACTTAAGAAGAAGTCACTCTTTTCATAATTAATTCTCTGTCCAGTGACTTCTTCAAAAGTAGTTAGAAATGATTTAAGGTTGATCAATGTTCTCTTATTTACTGAGATAAACATGACAGTATCATCAGCATATGAGAGATGGGAAACAGGCTCAACATTTCTTGGAAGGTTATATTGAGATAGTTTCCCATTTGCAAAAATGAAAGGCAGACTCCTAGAAAATGATTATGTGAAGATATTAAACAAAAAGGGGGAAAGAGGATCCCCTTGTTTAATACCTCTAGATGATTTGAAAAATCCCACAGGCTTGCCATTGATTAGAACTGAAAACCAAGCATCTGAAAGATTGTTCATGATACAAGTAACCAGTTTCTGGTGGAAACCAAACTTGATTAGTATCATTTTCAGGAAGTGTCAACTAACCCGATCAAAAACTTTCCTCAAGTCTAGTTTTATGATGCAATTAGACTCTCTGGATTTTCTATTTAGGTGTCTAACCAGCTCCTTTAGATACAGAACATTGTCAGCAATGTCCCTTCCTTTCATGAAAGCAGTCTGGTGTGGTGAGATGATTTCTTGCATGAGGGGGCTCATTCTGAACATTATCACCTTGAACAAATTTTATTAATGACATTTGAGAGGCTTATGGGCATGTAATCATCAAAAATGGGAGTGTCCTTTTTAGGTATGATAGTAGTGATCCAGGTTGCAGCAATACCCCTTGGTATGCTGGCCCCATTCATGAAGCCATTTACAGCCTCCATCAAATCCTCAGAGATGATATCCCAGGACTTTATATAAAAATAGGCACTATAACCATCTGGTCCTGGAGTGCTATTTTCATTTAATGAAAAGACAACTCTTTTAAGCTCCTCAATATTTACAGGTTCTAGGAGTGCACTGTTGTGTTGATCAGTGATCGATTTTGGCACTTGTGACAAGAAATGTGGGGCAAAATGTTCATCAGATACAGTTTGCTCACTGGTGAGGAGATTAGAGTAGTATTGGATAGCTTCCATCTCAATATCTGCTAAATCCTCAAGCCATAACCCAGCATTGTTTCTGATTTTGGAAATACTCAGTTTGGATCTTTTTCCTTCAATGAGTTGTGAAATAAATTGGAATTTATATCACCCTCTTTGAACCACTTCAGCTGAGTTTTATATTTCCAGAAATGTTTTTGCTCTTTTATAGCTTTTTTGAGCGAGGCTTTTTTGA
The DNA here is from genome assembly GCA_948330725.1 of Sherardia arvensis. Taxonomy (NCBI): domain Eukaryota; kingdom Viridiplantae; phylum Streptophyta; class Magnoliopsida; order Gentianales; family Rubiaceae; genus Sherardia; species Sherardia arvensis. The sequence continues at coordinate 19,014,498 of OX415237.1, read as the reverse complement.
GTAGCTCTTGATCACATTGGTTGTTATCATAAATAATTTCTTGCACTCAAAAGCCTCCTTTGCTAATTCCACATTTTTGTGTACATTCCCAAAGACTTCCCTATTCTAAACCTTAAGTTACTTTTTGAGTCTCTGAAACTTAAGAAAGAACTTCATCATACCAGACTCATAATTAGGAATATTCCAGTTAGACTGGATTAAGGCTTGGAATTCAGTCCTTTTATACCAAGGAGGAATAAATCTATAAGATTTTGGTACTGTCTGAACCTGTGTATCTATAGTGAGCAAAAGAGAAGAGTGGTCAGAGTTTTCTCTATTAAGGACTAAAACTGAGGAGTTAGTGAACTGAGTATTCCAAGTTTGGTTACAAAGTCCTCTATCAAACCTCTCAAGAGTAGGCCTCAGTCTTTTGTTTGTCCAAGTGAACTCATTTTCCACTGTGTGTATGTGAATTAATTACATTTTATCAATAAACTTCTGAAAGTCCCTCATACTTCCAAGACTTGGAGATGATGGACCATTGTAATCAGAAAGTGATAACATGGCATTAAAGTCACCTACTTAAAATGTTTCAAGGTTTGGCAAGACACTGAGATCAGCCCACAGTGCCTTCCTGCCCAACCTTGACCTGAGTCCATATACAAATACACCAAACATAGAGACATTGATGATAGATTTATGTATGTGTACACAAAGGAATTGAAGGTTATCAATTGACAGTGAGATATTGAGACTATCTTTCCAGAAGATCCAGATATGACCACTGTTTGAAAACATGCAGTTTGAAAATTTTAAAATGCTTCTATAATGATCAGATTTTGAATTTGGATGCTTAGGTTCAAATAAACAAAGAAACTCAATTTGATGGTCTCTAATAAGTATTGTTAATCTATCAAGGGCTGTTTCCATTCCTTGAAAATTCCACACCAAACATTTTATCTTATGGTTGTATATAATCATAAAAAATATGTTGGTTAGAGATTTTTTGAATCTGGCTTTGAGAAAAACGGATTTTTATTAAACTGAGTGAAAAAAGTTTTCAGTTTAACTTTTTGAGAAGATGCAATTTTTGGTAACTTTGATTGACTAACCTCATTACCTTCTGAGTTGTTTCCAGAGTATGTGTCAGAGATATAAGTTTCATCTTCCTCAGGGCCTGGTTCCAGCAATGGAGCAAACCTGTTTTTGTTCATCTCTTGAGACAGAAGATCAAGTTATTAGATTTAAATTGAGGAGGGGGATGTTGTGCAAACCTGTGGTGATAGCATTGTCATCTTTTGCATAGGTACTTTTGTGATTTGGCCTAGCAGAAACCATTGTGAAGGCATCCTCCTGTGCTTAATTGTGCTTGATCGATTTTGGTTGCTACAAATCAACTAAACTAGTTAATTAGTAGTCCTAGAGATTCATTAATGGCTTATTTATTTATTTATTTAACAATAAGTTTTTATTTAAAATATAAAGTACATGGACTCTTCGAAAAGAGTTAATTACTTAATTGAGATATTACTCACTTTTAAAAATAATAGACTCCTCATTACGTTTCATTTATTCATGTATCAATTCAACCTTGTTAATTAATTACTGGGTGAAGAATGAAGACTCTTGAAGGGGAATGGAATCCTCTAAGCAATCTAGAGTACGCAATCCGTGCGGTGAAATGATGTCGTCGCTATGTGTATTTTGAAATAAAATTTTTAGGGCATTGTTTATTTCAATATTTACTTATGCAGTCCATATTTATTTTAAGTAGCATTAATACCATCAATATTTATTCATAAATAAATATGGTTCCCATAAATAATGTATATTAGGTACTTTAAATACAAATACGGACATCAAAAGTAATGTTGGACTACACCTGTCAATTCTCAAATAACAAGCACGTATGAATCTCGAGTGAGGAAATAAAATATTTAATTTTGTTTATACCTAACGGCGTTCGTTTCACACATTACGCATGGGTTGCGCACCGTAGGTTACGTAGAGGATCCCATCCCGGGAAGTAGGGGTGTAAATGAGATGAACTGTTCGTGAGAAAATTTCGAGAAGTTCGATCAAAATTTGAGTTTGAGCTCGGGTTGATCGATCTCGACTTCGATCTCGAACTCGTTTGAATATGTAACTAGTCGAGTATGAATTTTTTATTTTTATTTTGATAGACTCGACGAGGTTATCAAGCAAATATATATAATTAAATATATAATTAGATATATATAATTAGAAATATATATATATATATATCTAATTAGATATATTACTAATAAAGGGGTTTCTTTGAGAACAATAAAAAATGTAATATCTAAATTACAAATACAATGAATGATGAAAATTATCTGCATTGAATGATGAAAATATAGAATTGAACAAATTAGTTAAATTAGATTGAGATTGATCTTTTTGAGTTTAACGAGCTCATTTGGTTTGAGTTTGAATTCGAATTTCGTTAATCTCACGAGTCGGACTCGAGCTTATAAAAAAATTAAAAAGTCAATTTTTGTGCACAATTTTTTATGTTCGAAAGAGTTCGAGATCAAGATCGAACTCGCAAAATATTTAACGAATCTAGTTTGAACATACTCATGTTCAGTCTCGACTCGACTCATTTACGCTCATTAAACGACGAAGTGCATCATTAATGAGGAATTCTATGTACTTTAAATTCGAAACAACCGGCGGTAAATCACAAGGTGCATCTGTTTTTTGACATTTTTAATGTAAAGAACATTGTTTTTCCATTGAGAATTGTTATTATAGTTATAGATTAAGCAATACTAATTTTCAGTCATTTCAATATTTTTCTGTTCATTTCAGTTCTACTCAGCGCATTATATTTTTTTTAATAAATTATGTATTAATAATTCAGTTCAATTCAGAGAAAATTTAATTTTGATTCAGTCAAGTTCGGTGAAAATATAATTTAGTGATTATAAATTTATATTGAAAATACAGTTCATTTCAGTTTAGTATAGTTCATTTCAGTTAAGTGTAGTTCAATTCATTTAATTGTATTTCAGTTTAGTTATATTTATCAATACATGGATTTGCCCTTAATTCAGTCAGGCTCCTTTCAATTCACACTAGTGAAAAAGGGCAGAAGACATCGCCGATGGACGGCGGTTCCGCGTGCATTTAAGAAAACCGCCGTCCTATTTAGTTTTCGATTTCGGAAACTTTCGTTCACTAGCCGGATGGGTCGTAACACGGAGGTTTGGTTGTAACGGTTGTGATTAACCGCCGACCAAAGTTAGTTTCGAGTCCGGAAATGACTAAGCAGAAGATCAATTTCATTTTTCCGTTTACAAGCTTGACTTTGACGGTCCATTCAACGGCGAATTGTGTTTATGTTGGGTAAGCATCCGAGTTCGTAAACGTATCCGGGCAAGGCTAAAACCATCCGGGTATTGTTTCTGATTTCAGAACATTATAATGTAGAAGGGTATAAAATCAGATATTTATCTATTGTGGTTGTATCTATCTTTGTTTTGGGTTCAAGGACGCTGAGAATCTTCCAAACTTTGGGCTCCCTGGATCATAGGCCGGGATGAGGTAATCTTCTGCTAAATCTTGTATTTTTGGGTGGCTTCACATATTGGTTAATCTGAAGTATGAATATATATGTATGCCGACCATGTTTCATTGAAGAATATATGAACTTGTTTATTGATTCCATGTGATTGGTGTTGATGAAATTAATGTATGAAACCATTAGATTTATGTGATATTTTGTCATGTACGATGTGGAGGAATTAATTCATTAATTTGCTAAAACCTATAAAAATAGGTACGCAAGCGTTATGGAACGTAGTCGTATTATTAGCGAGAATCGTCGAACCTCACCAGAGTATATGGTGTTGGTTGAACATTTCACTGATGTTGCTTCGACTAATGCAAGAGTAGAAAATATGCAAGAATAATGGCATTGGTTCAGTTCAATTCAACATGATTTAGTTCAATTCAGTTTAATGTTTGATAAAATTTAGCTAATTTAGTCATATAAATGCAGTGATTTGTTTATTCAATTCAGTCCAAATCTAGTAAGTTCAATTCAATATAAATTTATTATCAAAGGATTATTTGTAATCAAAATTTTGAATATAAATGTATTTTATCAAATATTAAAATAAATTTAAGTTTAGTTCAGTTCATTTAAGTTCAATATTTTTTCAGTTCAGTTCAGTTTTTTTTAGTCCAGTTCCGTGCAGTTTAGTATTTTTCAGTTCGGTTCAGTTTTTTTCAGTTCAGTTCAGTTCAGATATATTAAACATGCCTTTATTGGAATTGATAAATAATCCACATGATATTATGTAAGACTTATTGGAATTGATATATAATGAATTCATGACTAAACTTTTCAACGGTTAAAAATAAATACTGGACAGTGTACTGCATATAAGAATGCTCAGTAAAATAGGAATTGATAAGTACAGTCCAACATATTTTTCTGTCCATCTCATATATATTTTAAACACCTAATATATTTTTATTTATAGAAATACATTTATGGGAACATGATGTATTCCCGCAATGCAACAACCATTATTGAAATTTACATCATAAAATACATTAATTTTATTCATATCATGAAAAAGAATGCCACATCAAACTAAAAACCCTTATTTCTTAATAATGCCACATGAAAACTACTTGTGTTTTCTTCATGTCAAACAGCTGAATATACCTAATTGAGTGTTGTTATATACAGTTCGATATTTTAATTTTATAGTTTAAAATATTGAGTGAATTTATAAAAATATATTTAGTATGTTGATTGGAAAACTTATTAATATTCAAAGAATGATATGATTTCAATAAATTACGCTCAATAAGATACTTAAGTGTGTATAACATCTCAGATATACTTCCGTAAAAATGTCAAAAAAGGGTTTGTTTTGATCAAGGTTTATACCTCACCATCTCCATATAAAAAGGAAAAGTAATATACTTTTACGAACGATTTTCCATTCACGGTCCACTAAACACGTTCATCAGAATGAGTGAGTTTGAAAAGAAAAAAATCGAGTTGACTGAAGAAACTTATAGCACTAAGCCGTTAATTAGCATACAGCTAACAATCCATCCGATCTTTGGATTGAATAAATTATTAGTATAGAAGTAATTTCAAGCGACGGTGTCGCTTCACAGAAGGACAAAATGTTGCTGAGAAAACATGAAAAGGTAGCATCATCCCACTACTTGAACACATGAGCGTGTATACATATTTTACCTAATCCACCATTATAAAACAATTGTTTCTGGGAGTTGCATGCATCTTGGCTCTTGCATGCCCCTGTATTAGGGCACCCTCATTTGACTGCCCATGTATGGAATTATTGCTTCAACGTGCATCTTCTTTCAAGAATTTGTTGTTGTTATACAAAATCATAATTTAGTTATTTTGTTGTATAAGGTCACGTCTTATTTCAGATAATTAAATGAACTTGATAATTTAGGGTGTATTTGATTGGAGAGAATTTTGAGAGTCTGTATTTTGTGTTGAGGTTTTGGAAGATTAGATTTTTGTTTGGGATTTTGATAGTCTGGTATTGAAAAATTCTTGTTTGGTTGGGTTGAAATTTTGTAAGTCTGAAACAAAATCTCTGATTGGCTTTTATGATTTTGCAAGTCTGGACTTTGGGGTCAAAAATAGGATTTTGTAAAATTTGGTGAACCAAACACGAATTTGAAATTCTGGACTTGCAAAATCCCAATTTTCTACAATTCCCGTGAACAAAACACAACCTTAATATAGTGAGACTTTTTAAATCAATTTTTATAAAGACGAGATATAAAATAAAGAAATACGAGACGCGCGACATTGTATCCGGGTGAATTTATGGTGTTTTCTAGTTAGTTTTATAACATAGAAAAGATAACTAGTGTGGTAAATACGTGTTTTATATATGAGTTATACTAATGTGATTCTATTGTGGAAGTAGACCAATTTTTTATTTATTGTCATTGACATATATTTGTTGCAGTGTTCTAATATTGTTAACGATTAGAATTGGTATTGGAAAAATGAAATTAAATTCTCACCAATTTTATTACAATAAAAACGCAAACGTGGCTCTACACACCGTGTTTAAGTATTACAAACAAAAAATTTCTCTGTATAGAGATGTTTGTTGTTTTGCTCATTGGATCTCAGTGGTTATAAGGACGGGGGGCTGGTGCAAAATTCATGGTATCATGTTCGGACAACAATATACACAAAGGACGAGAAGGAACTGGTATCATTATTCATAATGTTTATGTGGCCGTACGTGATCATCACATTGTTAAATGTATTGTTGGTCTACCTGTCTTCATTTGCTTTTCATCCATACCATTGTCTTCATCATCCCCGCCGAGGCCCCGACCCTCTTTATCCCTTAGGGGAGTATTACATACAACGGCCGGTTAGCCCAATCAATATAGGGTCCGGCAGATTGTGAACTTAAATTTTACAAATATATATATTTATCTCCTGTCTTTCCTCTTACCTTCATCACCTTTTACTCTTATATTGAGTCTTTTATAAATACACAAATTTATACAAAAATTTTATAAATAAATTTGAATTAGACAAATTAAATATGTATGTTTATATCTTTTTAGTAATGTATTTAATTAGGATTTAATTAGTAGCGTAAAAATCAGCTACACAAATTTTATAAATAAATTTGAATTATACAACCTTTATTTTCTATAAATCAGATATAATATTAAATTACTAAATTCAGATATAATCTCCACTGTCCAGAAAAAATTAAACGGAATTCAAGATAAACGACAATTATTGAAACCAAAATCACAACTCTCTGAAAAGGTTAATGAAAAATTATTTGAATTCACCAATCTTACACTTTCGACCACCACAGTTAAACTACAACTTAGTAATATTATATGAACCATCACCCAAGCTACCGCAACTATGTCGCATTGAACTATATAATTCTCTATAATTTTAATTGAAATGAAATAAACAGTTTTAAAAAATATTCAGATATTTAATTGAACCACAAGCGTGCGGATATCGCTTCATTGCGTCATATTCACAAATAATAAACCTGCATTAATCTAGTGAACATTAATTTAATTAAATTATAATTTAAGAACACACTAATTATACGACTTAATGAAACTAAAATTCATCAAAACTTAATTGATCTAATTTAAACAAAACGAGATTACTCTGATCAAACAATATTTATTGAATTGGAAGAAATACTAAAATATTAATACTACACCTCATTAGGTCACATAGCATCAACAAATTTTAAAAAATGGATTTGAACTATTAAGACTGAACAAAAAGTATTAATACTGAAAGTAGTATGACTAAATTATTTTAGATTGCATCAAATCACATTTTCAAAAAAAGTAATTGACTTATCTGATCTGAATTGAACTAAATATATCTGGATTGTAATGAACCGAAAAAATGTAGAGAACTATCATTTAAAATATAGATGAAATGTACTAAACTGGGAAAAATAATTGGAAATATTTATCTGAACTGAATTAAACTAAATATATATATATATATATATATATATGAATTGAAAAAAATATATTAAAAATTTATTTTAACTAAACTGAACTGAAAAATAAAATTTTATTTGAACTGAACTGACATATGTTTGAACAGAGAGCAGGCCACAATATTATTTTATCTCCTTTATTGGTTTAATCCAATGACTATTTGCCACGTGTTCAGCGGTTGAACTAACCGCCGATTGAATGTACACTTTTCGTATCCTTATACTATGTATCAATTTAGTTAAGAAACCCATGGAGAGAACATTACAGAAATTGTAGATTGACTTTTTCTTTTGGATAAGTTTCTGAATTTGCCTCTTCGGTTATGGGGCCGTCACCTGATTTCTTTTTTTGAAAGATACACTACAACGACCTAATCTGATACATGGATCCTATAACTATCATAGTCTAATCCTATGCTATCCTATTCTACTTGATCCAGTATGTCGAGTGGCCGAGGTCCTCACTTTACTGCTTAGAGTGGGGTGAAACTCCCACTTGATACACTCGCTGATGTACTTCGCCGCTTCGCACTTCATGCGCCAGTTGATGCAACTCCACGGTACTCACTTGAGCACGCCACATGGGAAAGGAGACTCGGAGAGACTGGAAGAAGTCACATGGGGGCTTGTTGGAGGGGAGATTTGAACCCTGAATCTCTCTCCATCCAAGATCTTATGGGAAGGTTTTTGGCCAAGTGGGCTAGTCCACTTGGTTCGTCACCTGATTTGATCATCACGCATACTATATGCCATGCTTTAACATTTTAGTAATTTTAAGTATCATTTAATTCAATTTATTTCAGCTTTATGGTAAATTATCAAAAGTATTATGGTAATAAGTGTAAGGGCCTGTTTGCTAGAGTTTTTCTGTAAATCAGTTCAGTTCAGTTAAGTTCAGTATTTTTTTACTTTTTTCAGTTCAGTATTTTTAAATATTTTTCAGTTCAGTTCAGCATTTTTTTATTTTTTTAAGTTCAGTGCAGTATTTTTAAATATTTTTCAGTTCAGTTCAATATTTTTTTACTTTTTTCAGTTCAGTTCAGTTCAGTTCAGTAAGAAATAAACTCGTGCAAACAGGGCCTAAGTGGGAGGAGCAAATTATAGTGTATTTGGTTGGAGAAGAATTTTGAGAGTCTTGATTTTGTTTTGAGATTTTGAGAATCTGATTTTGCAAAAGTCTTGCTTGGTTGGGTTGAGATTTTGTAAGTCTGAAACAAAATTTTTGATTGGTTTCTAAAATTTTACAAGTCTGAACATTGGGACCAAAAATAGAATTTTGTAAGATTTCATGAACCACAAATTTTTGGAAAACTGAACTTTCAAAGTCTACTTTTTGAAAAACTCATCCAACCAAATGTGTTAGGTTTTCTGCAAGCTTGTTGTTGAGCTAGCAACTGAATGTTAGTTGGGAATTCTGTTAACTAGCTATATAATTGGTTGTTAGATCTTGTTTTAGGCATTTTCATTGAGGGGAATCAATTGCTGTACTTTTATTTTACCATTTAATGAAATAATCACATTCTCTTTGCGTTTTCAATTCTTTAAAACCATTCAATTGTTTTGTGTTAGTTTTCCCGATCGTCATCTCCAGCAAGACTCATTTCTTTACGTTTTTAATTCTCTAAAACCATTCGATTGTTTTGTGTTAGTTTTCCCGATCGTCATCTCCGGCAAGACTCATCGAATCACGACATCAGTATAGAGTTCAATTCAAACCCGATCAAACAGGTGAAAAAGTGAGGTATGCGCTTAAAATCCTAAAGAATGGGCTACAATAGGCCCCCAGTTTTTATCTAAAAAGAAGAACAGATTAAGTATTTTTTTAAAAAAATATTCTTTAAATCCTTATATTTTATTAAAATTGGCTAAAATGAGGATCCAATTTTTTGAAAAATAAAATCTATCATGCATTTTAATTAATCTTAATTCAGTTTCTCTCTTAACGTACGTATTAAACTTGACCGGGCTTAATCGAGACACTTTAAAAGCCGTGATTTTGTGTTATTTGGAATTTAAGTGGAAATAAGCTGGAGTGTGCATGTGATCAATTATGCAAATGAAATGGCTTCCACCATTTTCCTTTTTGCAGAGATATTTTGGGGGCTGGGATGAAGTGAGATGGATTATTCATTATGCACAGAATCTGGGATTTGCAGAAGCCTTCCTTTTTCCCTTTTATTTCATAAGATTCGAGAACCATCACGTCCGCTGTCAAAATCGAACTGTCAGAGTTCAGACAGTGCACGTTTTTATAATTTCAAAGTAAAGAAGAATATTACAATAATCTAGAACCAAGATAAGGAGACAGGCTGCTCTTTATGGTAAAGCAACAAGAATTTGTTGCTAATAAGTTCGAATTTGGGGACTAATCAGCGTACTTAAACATTAATCATCGGATGCTTATGATGTTTCAGTTCTTATTTGCCCAATAATTAGGCCGACTTGATCATCCAAAGTTTGAGGCGGTGAAAGATGTACTGCTCCATCTGGATGGTTCTGGAGTATTATCTATCTGTTGAATGATCTGGACCTAACTTCCTGAGGTTGATGTATTGGATGCTGCAACTGGACCAACTTTTCCAAGTTCATTTTTGGATGGTATTTTACAGCATCCAAAGGTGATTAATTAAGAACTTTTTAAATTTTTAGTCATAATTGTAGTTCCATGTTTTTTTTAATTTTTTTTTTCTAAATCTAAGGATATTGGAGTAAAAATGTATGAGCTCACCATATTCTAAAAGCGTTCTTCAAAAAATGGAGACAATTTTTGAGAACAGGAGGACAGTCTAAATTTATGACAATCGGGGAGTCTCCTCAATCCTCTATATGAATTATAATTTATAGAGAATTTTCTAAAATGTAAGAGCATCTCCACCGGTGTTGTTTTGGACTTGCTTGACAAATTTTAAAAAATAATGATAGCAGTATTGCTTATCATTGTTTTTGCGTTCGCGTGCACTGTTTGGAGGAAACTGTTGCTTGCGGGAGCAGGCTTGCTTGAGATAGTACGCATTGAATGCCATTAAATGTTTCATTACAAAGAAAGTGGATTTCACATGGGATCGGATCCTCTGCGCAATTTCCTACGCAAATCGTCTGCAAAATAATAAATAAAGTAGTTTTTGTTTCATATGGTACAGGTATGCTATGCGTTAAATTACATCTTACTGATAAGGTTCTCCAAATAATTTTTTGACAATTTTGTTTTTACTTATGACAATTATTTTTGTTTAATTTTTTTAATATCAAGACATTGGTTATTCATTGAGTATTTACTAAATTTTACTACTTAATTTTTCCCATTATTATAAAATATGTTATTATATAATCATTACAATAGAAGAAGAATGTGATTCCTTTCAAAAAAAAAAATATAGAAGAAGAATGTGATTCATTTTTAAAATGAGATTTTTTTTCATATTAAATATACGTGGGCCCAATCAAGTTACATGTGTTTTGTAGCTTACCATTAAAAGAACAAGTAGCTTGTCAAACCATTAGATTGAAAAGATGACATTGCACCTCAAGTTACAATAGATGATCTAAATTACTTAGACGTTCTTTGCATTAATGACGGTGACCATGCGATTAATTAACCGGTTATCTATCCTACTTCTAGAAACACGGTAAAAAGTAATGGTTAAAGTTAGGCAACGATTCTTTCAAAAATTCACTTAGAGGCATCTCCAATGATAAGAAAATAAGGAGTGCTTTTTAAATGTCACATCATCACTTTTGATAGAATCTAAATAAGGAGCAACCATCAACAATGGAATGGTTTTTAAGTTTCATACATCATCCTAAAGGGAACTAGAAGAGTTATTGCTCCGATCAATAAATAAATTAATAAAAAGTACATAAAATGATGAAACTACGTAGTTTTAACTAAAACCACCACATAACCACCGCAAGTTCACCGTATTCCGACGACTACCATTTTTATATATTTTTTTTTGGTTCTTTAAATATATATTATTGTTTCTACTAAATAAATAAATGACAGCTAAATATGGCACTTGGTTTAAATATGGACTTAATATATTCATATAAAGCTAATATGATTGTATGTCAAAACAATATTTGTTTCCATCCTCTTCACATCAGTTTGAAGCCAAGACATTCCATTAATAGAAAATACAACTCAGCTTCTTTCTTATTTTTGTTTCTTCCGGTGCCGAAACATAGTTTATGTTATGTATTGTATTAATGCAAATTTCCTTTTTTCTAAAGGTACTTTCTACGCGTCATTTTTAATTGTAATATTCCATGATTTACGTTTTTCATATCTTTTACCTTAGGTTTCCTTTTACATACATTTTTATATATTTAATTTGTTTACATATGGTATTAGTATTTTTTTTATATGCTAATAATATATTCAATATTATTTCGTTATTTTTTTCTATATAATCATTCTTTACCGAACTAATCATAATTACAAACCATTCTCAATTTTTGTCTTGAAAATATGCTTGCACGGGATTTAGTCACACAGTAGCCTCTTGAACTGCCTGTATGGCTTCGAGAGCTCGCCCTACGGAGCAGTCACACACCGTAACCTCTTGAACTGCATGTATGACTTCTAGAGCTCGCCCAACTGTAAGCTCTCGAAACCACGCTTGAAGAGATAGTGTCAGTGGAGGTGTCATTAATTACATGGAGTTTATAGAGAGGAAAGGAACCGGTTCTGCGGAGTTAAACCAACAATACGTGATTTACACATGTTGTAGGAGATCGAGCTGGAGAAAATAAGGGAGAAAAGGAGGTTAGGGTTTCAGATCTCATATTCAGAAGGGTTTCATGTTAACTGTGTGTGTGTGTGTGTGTATATATATATATATAATATTTTTAGGTAAATGCGTTTTGTATCAAAAATATTTATGGTAGAGCGCACAAGTATGTTTTCAGTGTGCAATTCCTTGCGTAAGGGTTATTCCATGCTCTTGTTGTTGATGTTATTATTTTTTTGAATACAATATGTTGATGTTGTTATTAAAATTAGAAAGACTTTGATCAAGGTTGATTGATTATTTGTACGTGCAGGTCCACATTAAAATTTTACTTTTGCTACCTGATCTTTCTTAACGCTTTGTGCTCTTTTAGGTGAGAAACATGGGGAGAAATCAAAAACTAATATTTCTCCCTAAAGTATTGATAGGGCAAAGAGTAATACTTTTTTAACTTTGTAGCGAAATAAGCCTCTGTTTGCCAGAACTTATAAATAGAGTAGTTCAATTCAGTTAAGTCCAATTTAATTTAATTTAATTTAATTTAATTCAATTAATTCAGCGAAAATATAATTTGATGAATTCATGTAAATTTAGACATACTAAATTGATTGTTAATACATTAATTTGCACTTCGATTCAGTTTCGTTTAGTTAATGGAGTACATCACAAGTATTGGTTTCATGCATGATCAGAATGATTAGAAATTAATATTAATGAAATTTAATTTTGTTCTACCTATTAAAAACTAATATATTAGTTTCAAACACGAATATATTTTCCTTAATTAAATATAGTTTAAAAGTGTTTTATACATATACCGCACAACGTGCGGTTCACCCAAACTAGTTAATTATAATAATAATATTCATTGTAAGAAGTAAATATGTAATAATAAGAATAACAAAATAATGAAACGTTCAATTTTTTGTTGATGTATAATTTCAATTTCATATAAATTGAAAATGTAATAAAATAATTATAAGATTATTCTTTATCTAGTATAAAATATTAATATAAATACATTTAGTCGTTTTGAATATATGCATATAAAAAACTAAGCTTTTTCTTTCATTTTATTGAAAACATGTTAATAATAATATCATAATCAAAAGGAGATGCAAAAAGTGAAATTGGCTGCAATAAAAGATTTGGGAACAAAATTGTCGATGAGCACAATGAAGGAAGAGTTCAGTCTATTGAGGGAAGATCCAAATACAATGACAGAGGATCAAAGGAAAGTTCATCAACAAATGGTTTCAATTATCAAAGCCAAATTTAACATAAATTAGATCATGAAATTTTATGATATTTTTAAGTATGCATTTTTATTCTCATTCTATTATGTTTTTATTTTATGAATTTAATACTTTAATCAAGTGATTTATTTTGTGACATTATATTCGAGTACATGTTTATTTATATTTAATTTGGTTTGGATGAGGTGATTGATAGATATTTATTTATATGAAGAATATATGTTTTAAATATTTATTTGTGTATGTGATAATAATTTCAATTTAAATTGATTTTAAATACATATCTTTTACAATAGTTTCAAATTTAAAAATAATCGGACAATTCTTACAATATATTAATTTGTATATATATCATCTGAAAAAACTCAAAAACATAAAAGTAAAATAAGAACTTACAATTATTAATTGATGGGGTAATTCTACATTTAATTAAGTAGTACTATTCTACAATCTCTAAGCGAATAATAATATATAAATTCAATGTATAGGAAGAGGTCCGATAGTTGCAAGATGATAAGGTATGCAACTCAAATAATAAATAATGATAAGAGCAGTCCCAACAGTTATTCTATAATAGAGTTTTTAGATAAATTTATCCTTTTTAATTATATTATTGCTTCCAACAGATATTCTATCACATACTCTAAAATAGAGATATGGTAAAATTGAAAGAATGAAAGGGCATATGGGCTACTCTTCTTTCATACTTCAAAATTTAATACTACCATTGATTCTTACTTTTTCCTTCCTTTTTAATCCTATACTTTCTTAATCATTCACATCTTCACACACATAAAAATATTGAAAACAAAAATTTGCAAATAAAATTAAAGTCATGTTTGCCAGAAAATTAATATAATTCAAATAAATACCGAAATTAAACAACTTCATTCTAATTCAATTTAGTTCAGTAAAATATAATTTGATCAAATTCAAGTAAATTTAGAAATTCCGATTCTATTTTTCAATATATAAATTTAACTTCAATTTAATTTAGTTCATTAAAATATAATTTGATCAAATTCAAGTAAATTTAGACATTTTGATCCTATTTTTCAATACATAAATTTAACTTTAATTCGGTTCAGATTAGTAAGAAATAAGCCCAGACAAACATGCGCTAATTGTGTGCTCTTGGGAGTATCAAATAAAATTAAGTATAACTATTATTATTTATGACAATAAATTCATGGAATGGTAAAATAGAACAACTGTTGGATGGAGTCTAAATAATTATAGAGTTTTTGAAATTTGGTACTCTATTATAGAGATTGTTTTAGAGTAGATGTTGTGCTTGCTCTAACATCACACAAATAATTATATATTACCGTGTCATAATGAAGTGTGATAGTTGAGTATTTGAAAATGGATTAAATACTATTTAGAGCTCAAAAAGCGACAGCAATGTGTATCGATAAAACCATGTTTTACCACAACTACATTAGTTATTTCATATAACTATCAATAATGAAATTTAATGGATTTTCATATCTAATGAAATAACCACTTGGTCTTAGAAGAAGTGGCCACATGCAATGGCTCACTTAATGGAGGGTAGATTTTCAAATCACTCCAAGAGAAACATTTCAAGTACGCCTCCTAATTTTATCGATCAAGTTTTCAATACGCTCAATTACGAATCAGAAGCTACATCGCCCACTTAAAATACAGACATCTGCATGTGTAATCAGTTAGATCTTCATCTCCATCCTACGTGATCAATAAAGTAGGATAAAATATGATTAGAGTAGGAAATACTAAATTAAATCATTAAAATATGAGAATAACATTCGTTCGGATGATCCTGATATAGGCTTTATCAGGCATCAATAAGATAATGACACGTGTACAATTGTAATGTTTTAATTGGTTAAGATATTTTTAGTAAAATTCTAAAACCCTAATTTAGAATGCATAAACCCGTCTGGGTAATGATTGAACACGTAGCCCAATCATAAATTAGTTAAAGATGATGTGTCGTTATTTAATTGGTGCCTGATATTGCCAATATCAGGATGATCCTGATATATATTAAACTGTTATATTGTACGTTAAGAAATCAAAAATCTAATCAAATTAAGTTACCTCAATTTAATGGTAGTGGTACTCCATCATAATTTCAAGCATAAATCTAGCTCAGTAAACCAAGAATAAAAATGATCAATTTATGCTCGTAATATATGCACACTTGCTCTGATTAAAAGTTTACAATTTTTAAATCTTGGATTGTGAAGTTTTTTTTTTTTTTTTGATCAATTGGATCATTTCGGGTGTGTTTAATTTGAGAAAATTTTGAGAGTTTGGATTTTATTTTGAAATTTTGAAAGTTTAATTTGAAATTTTGAGAGTTTAATTTGGAATTTTGTCCGTAAAGTTTTGCAAAAATCTTATTTGGTTGAATTGTGATTTTGTAAATTTGAAACAATATACTTGTTTGTTTCGTCGAGATTTCGCAAGTTTAAAATAAATATTTTAAGTCTGGACTTGCAAAATAAAAACTGAATTTGGAAGTGATCAGAAAATTTGAATTTCTAAAATTATACAAATCAAAATATTTTTAAAAAACTTATCGCAGCACATTTCAGCACAGCACAGCACTGGTCAGCACAGCACAACATTCATCAGCACAACACTTTTCAGCTCAATGCATTTAAGCTCTAAATGGACACTATTTTTATATTTTGTAAAAATAATATTAATTAAGTAAATTTTTTGTTCGTAAGCAATAAACATTGTGTTTTTTCTTCAACTCAAATATACACTATTCAACACTTTCACCACTATTCAGCACAAGATCAGCACAGCACCAAATAAATTTTTATACATTTTAACTTATACCGTGTACTTTTTAAGTTGAACTATTAATTATCTAATTTAAAATATTTTAATTTTTATATGAATTTTTTGAAATTTTACATTAAAACATGTTTTAAGTTATGTTTACTTTAAAATGATCAATGTTTTAACACAAAAATGTATTATTTGAATTTAAATACGTGGTAGTTCCCCAACATTTAGAAAAGTTGGACTTTCAAAAGAATTTACAAACCTTAAAAATCTAATTTTAAAAAAATGACCCTTCTTTTCTTTTCTTTTCTTGAGATCCAATGGTTGTATTTTTGGACTTGCTTTGTAATTTTTAAAAATAGTTAAACTACTTGCTTATCATTGTTTTTTGCCACGTCTTTAGCCTTCTCAAGAAAGAGTTACCTTCACAAGCAACTAGTTTGACATTATTTTTGTGAGTCCTACATCACTAATTCAATAGTATTTGGTAGATATTGTGCATATATGGGACAATCATATGCTAAATTCAAGGTAGCTTACCACTAATTGAAACACTAACTTGACAACTTATTTGGTTGAAAAAATGACGTGACAAATCAAGGTACACTATCATTTTGCTTACCACTAAACAAGATATAACTCATCAAAGTGCTCACTCGTGCCACATTTCGATCCAATACTGCTAGTTTTCTTTTCAATCCACTGGAGAGCAAAGACTGCTGTCATGAGAACACCCCAGACAGTTCGGGAGGCTCGTATTATTTTTTTAGCCCATTATTCATTTATTCTTGGATGTATTGTGATTAATAAATTAAGGGTTATTTAGTACAACTTATCTGAAAATTTTTCAGTTCAGTTCAGTTCAATTTAATATTTTTCAGTTCAGTTCAGTTCAATATTTTTCAGTTCAATTCAGTATTTTTCAATTCAGTTCAGTTTAGTTCAGTATTTTTCACTTCAGTTCAGTACTTTTCAGTTCAGTTCAATATTTTTCAGTTCAGTGCATTGTACTTTAAAAAAAATAAACAAATTAAATGTTAATAATTCAACACAATTCAATCCAGTTTAGAGAAAACATAATTTATTTCAATTCAGTTCAACGAAAATATAATTTAATGATTTTAAGTTCATATTGAAAATCCAGTTCATTTCAGTTAGGTGTAGTTCAATTCAGTTCATTTTATCGACTCGGTTCATTTCAGTTAAGTGTAGTCCAATTCAGTTCAGTCGGTTCAATTCAGTCGGTTCAATTCAGTTCAGTGTAGTTCAATTCAGTTCTATTTCTATTCTTGATTAAATACAACCTCATTTAGTTATATCAATGCATTGATCGTTTTCTTCAATTCAGTTCAATGAAAATATAATTTATATATTTTAAGTTCATATGGACAATCCAGTTTAGTTCAGCTAAGTGTAGTTCAATTCAGTTCAGTGTAGTTCAATTCAGTTATGTTTTGTATTCTTGATAAAATAGAACCTCACTTAGTTATATCAATGCATTGATCGTTTTCTTCAATTCAGTTCAATTAAGTTTAGCTCCATATGATTCAGTTCAATTAAGTTTAATTGGATTGGTCCAATTAAGTTTAGTTCAGTATGATTCAGTTCAATTCAGTTCAAGTCAGTTTAGAATTGATGAAATATGATTTGATAAACATTTTCTAATTAAATTGTATGAATGCATACTTTTGTAAGTTCAACTTAATTAATTTTGGTGCTAATTAAATTTGACTTGATAAAATATAGTACAACTTGGCTATATCAATTTAGTTCAATAAAGTTCAGTTCAGTATACTTCGGTTCAATAAAGTGCAGTTCAGTATATTTCAGTTCAATTATGTTCAACTTCTAGGATAATGATGAAATTTAGCTAATGTCGATGTAGTGATTTGTTTCTTCAATTCAGTTTTGTTTAATTAAGTTCAATTCAATACACTTCAATGACTTGTTTTTTAATAAGAATTTTGAATATAGATATATATGTTATATAAAAGAATCAAATGTATTTTTCAGTTCAGTTCTGTTCAGTATTTTTCAGTTTAGTTTAGTATTTTTCAGTTCAGTTCAGTATTTTTCAGTTCAGTTCAGTTCAATTCAGTATTTTTCAGTTCAGTTCAGTTCAGTTCAGTATTTTTCAGTTCAGTTCAGTATTTATCAGTTCAGTATTTTTCAGTTCAGTTCAAATCAGTTCAATTCAGTTCAGGCGTATTAAACCAGCGCAATTGATGCTAAATCATCCAGTATTTCGTACGGCAATCAGCATCATTCTCAGTTTCAAAAGTTAACTATTCATGCATACATTTCCATTTTTCAGCATTTCCGATAACCTCACAAGAGAAGAAACGTATAAATCCACCAATTCGTTACTTTATTTTTTTATTTCTTGAGGAGAGATATTCGTTTCTTTTCTTGAATGTCCACAGTAAGCTTTGGAGTTGAATATTTAAAATGCTACCAATATTGATATAATACTGTTACATAATGAAGGTAGCAAATACTTTATGATTTATCTAATTTTTAGTTAACTAAAGTGTGATTTGAGTCCTTCAATTTTGTTCTTGTCTTTAAATACCACAAGTCCCTAATTAAATAGGGCATAAACTATGGTATATATATATACATATACGAACCCACCAAATCATTTACAAAATGATAAATCTATACTCATTCAATGTATAAACAATATGGAAAAATAAATATTACATCATTACATGCATGCATGTTACCAAACCACTCAAATAACAATACATCGAACCCCCAAAAAAACATCACAATGGACGAACCAAATTAACCAACCAATGACACAGACACAAACGAAAACTGAATCACAAAGAATAACAAATTAATGAACAGAATCGCATTCAAACTCATTATAGGTCGACTTCGCAGGGAGTCCTCTCGAACAGCTTCGAAGAAGAAAATGGTACCACAACAGGAGCACAGAGGAGCCTCAAGGTACGATGATTCTTAAGCGCGCCAAGCTTGAACCTTATCTTAGCCTTCAACCTGACTTCAAGTTCAACCTCCCGAGAAGTCTTCTCCATCAGCAGATTCTTAGCCACGCCTGGGAATAGTTCAACGTCAGTCGAAACAAAACTCAGCCCCAGATGGGTCACGTTTCGGCTCGGCTGATGAAACGGCTGGATGGTATTAACCGCCAGCGTTTGGTCGTCGTAGAAAACCTTGGTCTCGACCCGGTCGTAGTAGATCGAGACCTTGCTGTTCGGATTGTAGGCTCTCAGCTCGAAGTTGAACGTGGCGTTTAGGTGGTTGCTGGTTAGGTTGAAGTTGTGGATTGAACCGGATTCGATCGTGTAAACCAGCCTTTTCGGTCTCACGGTTACCCAGATAACGATCACGGTTAGGGCTGTGAGAATCATTAGGGCTAGGAAAAGTGTCGCTATGAGTCTCAGCAGCCGGGACTGAGCCGGTGGCCGGGCTGCTGCATTGGCCATTACTGCTACGGTTTGGTTGATGGTTATTCCTTGGGTGGATAGTGATCAGTGTTCAGTTGTATTATGTATATATAGAGGAGAAAAAGTTGTAAATTTTCACCCTTTTGGTCACTTTTTGGTTGTTTCTTGCTTGGAAGAGGGAATTCCAGATTCGGATGAATGGGAATGTGCTTGTCTTGCAGAGTTAGAAAAGGAGTGAAAAGTTGATGTGTATGTATTAGTGATTAATTGGGTGAGGCTTTATAAAGATCAATATCTTATTCCTTGGCTGGAAAATTCTTGGCTTTGCCTCCAAGATGTTCTAAGCCTCAAAATGGTTATTTTCTAGCTTGAGGAACTTGATTTGGTATAGAATGACGCGGTTCAAGGTTTATGAATTCAAAATCAATCAAAACGCACTTGCAACATTTATACATGATCTTTAGACGAAAAGTCTAGGTATAACCGTAGGTTGGTCTAACTGTCTACGTGTCAGTCTCTGAAAAATTCGATCAATTTAGTCATTATTTTAGGGGCATATTGAATGCAGTCCGTATTTTGTTTATTTTGCGGTCCAAAATAAAAATACGTTTTCAATAAATATGATTTGGTCAATAATTATGTATATCAAACATATACATCATATATATTACTTTTTATTGCATACACTTGCAAATCAGTTATATATCATAATTATTATATATATAAAACACTGACTACAAATAAGTAAAATACGGACTGCATATAGCAGGTCAATTATTTTATTGATGGTCAGTTATTGTCTTCAATGTATTGAAGACAATAACATGTTTAAATTAAACTGATATTCATCAGTTTACATTGGTACATAATTGAAATATAGTCTATTATAATTTTAATTGAAATATAGTCTATTATAATTTTAATTGAATTGAAATAACTGGTTCTAAAAATATACAAATATACGATTAAACCACTAGTGTACGAAAATTGCTCCATTTCATCATATTCACAAATAATAATCTTGCATTAATCTTGTAAACATTAATTGAATCGAATTATAACTAAAGAACACATTAATTATACGACTGAATGAAACTGAAATTCATCAAAACTTAATTAATATGATTTAAACAAAAACTAGACTTCTTTGACCGAACAAGATTTATGGATTTGGAAATGCTAAAATAATAATAGTACAACTACATTAGGTCGTATAGCATCAAAGATTAAAAAAACTGATTTGAATTGTTAAGATTGAACAAAAAGTATTTAAACTGAAAATAGTATAACTGAATTTTTTTGGATTGCAACAAGTCACATTAATTTTTTTAATTGACTGATCTGATTTGAATAGAAGTGGATATATCTAGATTGAACTGAGCTGAAAAAATTGTAGAGAGTTGTAATTAAAAATATAGAGGAAATGTACTAAATTGAAAAAAAATTGGATATATTTATTAGAACTGAACTGAACTGAAAAATATAATTATATTTACCTTAACGAACTGGAAAAAATTCCTTACCAAAAACTGAACTGGAAAAAATAAAAAATATTGAACTGGATTGAAAAATACAAATATAGTGAATTGAACTGAGAAAAATATAAAAATATTATACTGAATTGAAAAAATATAAATATAAAAAACTGAATTAAAAATATAAATATATTAAACTAAACTAATTTGCACAGCTTATTTGGCGAGAAAGTAATAAAAAAGAGTATTATAGTCCATCTATAACGAGACCCCACACCACCGATTGTCCCCAACAGGTGGCTATATATAATGCTCCCTATTGGAGCCTAGCCTTAGAATATAACCCGTACGTGCGTATCATCACAAATGCTAATTCATTATTTCAAAGTGAACTGCACGTCTTACTCTTCTTTTTCTTTTTCTATTTTTTAATTAATAATTTTGATAAATGGAGGGAATTTTATTTGGCTCCCTAATAAAAAACCAAAATCAGATTTTGGTTGTAATTTTCTTACTTTCACTTCATGCAGTGAGAGTCAAAAGAATAAATATATAATGGCTCACAACTTGGCCATGAAGTATAGGAATGCTCCAAAAATGGTGGAACCTATATATTATAATACAAAGTAATTTTATGATGTTTTGACTAATCGAACCATCAAACTTAGAGCTTATTAGCGAACTGATCTCTCAAAACACAAGGCGGCACTAAGATTAGTCCAATAAGTCATCATGGTCAGCTTGAAGTAGGGTGTGGTAGGTCACCATAAGCAATTTGTGAGGTGCTAAAATATGTTTCTGGGATGAGAAAGTTGTGTTGATAGAGATCCAGCAATCTGGTCAATGTGGTCGAACCTGCCTTACCTTCCTAATCTTTCTGCAAAAATTTCAAACAAACTAATGAGCATAACAGCTGATATATGAGGGATGGAATCTGAGGGAGGGAGTTTCTAATTTATCCAGGTTTAGAAGTTTTCTTGACTCAGCAGGAAGTTGAGAGACAGATAGAAATTGTGAACTGATTTTTGTGCACATGCATGCTTAACAAGGAAATCAGATACGTGATTAGGTTCTCTGGGAGTGTAAGACAGTGATATATCATGCAGGGAGTGGTGTATTTCATCCACCAAATTGAAAAGGTTCCAGTGTGCATAGCTGGAATTAGAAATCATTTTAATAGTCTCAGCACAATCAGAATCAATTCTAATTTTTTGGTTATAGGATGAGGATACTAACATAGCTAAACCAATTGTAAGTATTTCAGCATGGAGAGAAGAGAATGCATGTGTATAGATACATTTAGCAAATACAAACTGACCATGAGCATCCCTAATTATCATACTCAACCCTATGTCACCAGTGACAGTTTTCCAAGATGCATCGACATTAAATTTAAGACCCTCACCTGGCTTTACCCATTTAACAATCACAATTTTTGGTTTTGGAGGTCTCAGTCATTTAGGGATATCCATTAGAGGCAAGTTCAATGTCATAGGGGGAGCTTATGTAGAATGGTTTAGCAGCAAAAGAATGGTTAACAAGAATTTTGACCTCCTGTATGATATGCTGGGTGACTGGTGCTATACCTTAAAAAACATATCTATTTCTAGATTTCCAAATGCACCAGCAAGTAAAAAGGACCACATTATGAATCAGAATGATATGAATCTTGGAAAAACCAGGTCTACACAGGTAATAACTGATCTTGTTCCAAATTGTACCAAAATTTGGGGTAACAATGTTGATGAATAGGTTCATACCAGTTCAGACCCTAGATGCAATGTGGCAGTTATTGAAAAAATGATCCAGAGTATCAGCATGTTGGCAGAAGCAGTATTTGGAGGTAATATTGAACCCATAATAAATAACTAAAATAAGAACATTATAAAATGGTAAAATTGAGTTCATTACCTTTCACATGAAGATAGAATATTTTACGGGATCCTTTTGTTCAAGATTTTTTCCAGTGACACAGCAGTGCTTCTTTTAGACCTGATTAAGTTATATCTATACTATATTTTAAAAGAGAATGATTTAGAATTTTCTCAGAAATTTGAATTAATTTTAAAATTCCATAATATTTACACGTCAGCTGCACCTCAAGAATGTATTCCTCTCCCTTTTTGTTTTTTATTTTTTTATCTTTCTCCCCTTTTCTCATTATTGGAAACGTAAAGCCTTCATCCGTTTTATAATTCAATTCCTTCACTACGATATTAATCGCCTTACGTTTCTTCAAAGTTTCACCAGTTATTGAGATTTGATTTCAGGATATCTAACGGACGACGACGACGATGGAGAGCGGAGAAGGCCGATGGGACAGGGCGGCGATATGTCTGTTTTTCACGGCGCCGTTCAGGATTGCCGTGATGATGACGTGGAGGCGTCGAGACGAGCTCTAATAGCTAATAAGGGGAAGGTGAAGAAAGGATTGCATGAGGATGCTGCTCAGGTGGAGAGATTCTCCGGGTTGCGAATTCGGTGCGTACTGCATGCATATCAACTGTTTGATTAAATGTCTCTTTGGTGTTTGGGCATGGATTTTGATTTTTTTTGTTTGCTTCAGGAATCAAGTGGTCTCACCTGCTGAGATAAGCAGTCGCATTGCGGATATTCGATTCGTTCGTCTACCAGCGATAAAGTATGCTGACATTATGATTGATTATATGTAGTTTATGTGTAGGTAGAAAAGTATGCTGATATTATGCTGACATTATGATTGATCATTTTTGGCGTTTGATTGTCTCTAATGCTGCTAAGGTGGATCTACGGTGGTGCCTTAGGTTTCTGGCAGTTTGATTTGTTGAATCACAAGTTCACCAGCAGCATCCAGGTCAGGCGAATGAGCCCGGGATGTATGCGATTTACAGGTCTCAATTTCTGGGTTTTAGTTACTTTAGTTTAGTTTTTTGTTTTAAGGTTATTTGAGTCTCAATTGCCTCCCAGGTATGCATAAATTTGGTGCCTTTTTTCGCTTTTCGTTTTTGTAGGTTTTTGCTCTGTTTATGGTGTGGTTTGAATTGTTTTTACTCAATGCTATGTTATTGGTTTTTGAATTGTATTTCTTAGTTATATAGATATGCTATGTAGGATCCAAGCTGTGTTTTTTATGGTGGTTTGATTACTCAGTGCTCTGTTGTTGGTTTTTGAATTGCATTTCTTAGTTATATATGCTGTGTAGGACCCAAGCTGTGTTTTTTCATGGTGGTTTGATTATTCAATGCTCTGTTGTTGGTTTTTGAATTGCGGTTCTTAGTTATTTTGATGTGTAATGTGTAGGATCCAAGCTGCATTTGTATGCTTACAAGAAGCCGACCAAAGTCTCTGATGTTGCTTTGGGGCTGAGCCACCATGAGACTGAGACTGAGCCTCCAATTTCTTTTTCTGGATTCCCTCCTTTTGAAGGCAATTCGCAAGGCCTCTGTTTCCCTCCTTTTTCTCGACCAGCCTCCCAAAGTATGCTTCCCAGGTAGCTCAGAAGAACATCAAGAACTTTCTGAATCTGAAAAATGCTGAATTTGCTGCGTCTTGGAACGAGATTGCTTCGCAGAGGAGTAAAAACGGGTTAGTAAA
The DNA here is from genome assembly GCA_948330725.1 of Sherardia arvensis. Taxonomy (NCBI): domain Eukaryota; kingdom Viridiplantae; phylum Streptophyta; class Magnoliopsida; order Gentianales; family Rubiaceae; genus Sherardia; species Sherardia arvensis. The sequence goes on along the minus strand of OX415237.1, from coordinate 18,989,735 downwards.
ATGCTGAATTTCTTCGCTATATTTTGTTTACTCATATTGGCAATGTTGAGTTTGACTATTGATCAAACATATGTTTCAAATCTCTTATTACATGCGAGGAATTCTGAAGAGGCCAGGAGTATGGGCCTTTCTACGCCTTTCTAAAATTCTGCTCTTTTTTATTTTAGGATGAGTCTACGAAGAAGTTTGCGTTTCAGTTTCACTGCACTAGATTATGTATTTGGTTCTGCATACATGCTTTAAGATTTGACTTAGATTTTGTGTATGAAATCATTTAGCATTGATTCATTGACTTATAGAGCTAAAGGCATTGATAAACCAACATTCAGCAACTCCATTCGAATATCATCCACGATCCCTCTGCGTAATGGTGGGGAGCTCATGCATGGAGTTGATGGTGTCAATCATTTGAAGGCTGAAACGAGACATTTCTGCATTTTTGCATTTGTGGATGGACAGTGGTGTTTGAGTTGGGTGCTGAATATGGTCTTAATCTACATAAACCAAGGCTCTTTGCTTTGCTGATGCATCTAAAATATGGTCTCTGTAGGAACAACACATCTTTTTCCTGCCTTTGCTTGATCACTGTTGAATTGTATGTCACTATATTATGTTTTTGAATCGAAGTTTTCGGGATTGTTGGATTACTGCTTCATAAGGTTAAATTGTATGCTTCTCATGTGTTATTTGATTATCATGATTCCGTTCTTAATTGAGTATATATTTTTTCATAGAAATTAACTAATGATTGAATGTATATTTCCACTCATAGATCTTGAGGAAGTTAAGTAAAACTAAGAAGTCCAAATGTTGGTGGTGAAATAATTTTATTTTTTGTGAAAATATGTTATATAACTCTTTTCACGTTTTAATAAGGAGAGAGAGTATGTAATCGAAGGGACCTTCTATACATTTTAACTTAAACTCTTTACTTTATTTTTACTTTCTTTACTTTATTTTTACTTTTTTAAGTTTAATTGTATATTTTTATAAATAAATTATGTATTTTATAAATTAACTACACCCAGTTCAATTTTTTGATACCTTTTATTCATTCTCTTGAAAAACCCACATAAAATATTCAATATTCTCATAATATTTCAATAAATTAATATTTTAGCAAGTATGTAGGATAAAGTCATTCAATGTTAAATATTGAATATTTTAATAATTAAAAATTCTATCAAAATCTATCTCTTGTCCATTAGGACCTATACTTTGTTGTATAGTTCTATTTTCATATTGACTAATTACATTGATTTGATAATTGAGTAATACAAGTTTTAGTATATTTATTTTTTAATTATTTTATTTTAATAAATCATTTCTGTAATGGATGATAACATATTTTTAAATCATATATGTAATAATCTTCGATTAGCATCTATCCGTGCATCGGCACGGGTATTATACTAGTGTGGATTTAAATGAGAAGTATCCTTTGCTATCTGGTATCCAGATAAGCTTGTCATTTCTGTACATTTTCAAAGTTGATTCCTGCAAACAAGTCAAAAGAGAGTCATCAATAAACTGAGCAAGTTGACTTATAAATTCTTTATAAAATGAACTGAAAGTCTTACATTATTTCTAAAATGGACAATAGATCATTAATTTATATTTTTATAAATATATAATTAATGAATTATAGACATTTAGGTTGTGAATTATGGACATTTAGACATATATAATTTTATTTCTTACCACTGAGCCGAACTTATCAGAACACAATTGAAATAAATTAAACTGAACTAAGCTGAATGTATTGAAAAATAGAATCAGTATAACTACATTTACCTGAATTTTATAAAATTATATTTTACTCAACTGAATTAAACTAACAGAACTGATGTACAAGAGAAATCATGCATACTCTTTTATTAATTTCTAGTTTAAATTAAATTCTCCAACTATAAAAGTTGAATTAGTTGGAACTAGCCAAAATTCAAATAAACTTCATGAAATTAAATAAAATCAAACTGAATTGAATTCTTTAAAAGTGAGTGATTGAATTGAACTATTAAAAAAAAGATATAACTGAATTTATTTTATTGATTAGAGTAATAACAAAAAGATCGATTTCACACTTGAAACAATTCCAAAAAAATTGGGCTGAACTTTCTCTCAGTAGGAAAAATGCTCCACCTTCTCTCTTAATCAGAGCCACACACGCCGCACTGAAAACCACCCCTTTTTACTATTTTTAGAACGTTATCAGCAAACTGCCATGGCGGAGCAGCCGCCTGGGAACGGCGGAAATCTCGCCGGAAAAATCCTTTAGAGACGCACTAGCACCCAAAAGCCAACCCCTTTCATCCCAACTACCCTCCAATCCAGAAATCAAGCCCATATCACACAGAGTTAACGACAAGATAGCCTGTATCTACGCCGCCGAAGCAATTGATACTTTCACAACTCACTACAGCACTGCGCTAATCGACAAGTTCACTAGTGGCAAGCCGCCGATGGAGCTCGTTCACAAAGCTTTTCAGGCGATAGGAATCGCCAGAAAATATCAGATAGGTTCATTGGATTATAGGCACATCCTAATCCGGCTGGAAGATAATGACGACTATCACAAATTCTGGATGAGAGCTGTTTGCAGCATCAACGGAAAGCCAATGAAGATACTGAAGTGGTCACCGGAGTCCTCCACCGACACAGAATCCTCGGTTTTTCCAGTGTGGGCAACCATTCATAAACCGCCCATTCTATACTACAACATCTCGGCAATTGAGATTTTTGTTGAGGTGGACCTTCTCCAGCCTGGCCTGGAGATTCTCCACCTCAACACAAATCTTTGTAAAAATGGATGCAGCAACGGCTTCTCTCTCCAGGCCGTCGGTAATAAAGATTTGTGTTGAGGTGGACCTTCTCCAGCCACTGCAGCCGTCAATCATCATCAGAGCTCCAAACAAATATGTAGTGTGTGACATTGAGTATGAAAATGTGCCATACTATTGTACATACTGCAAAAGGATAGGACATGATGACCAAAGATGCGGTTTCCTGCACCCAGAACTGAAAAAGTTACATGGTCGGAAGGTAGCTAACAGGGACCATGAAGGGGAGGGTCATGAGTGGAGGCAAGCACCTGCTGCTTCTAGCTCTGGGCTCACTAGAGCACAAAAGAATAAGGATCTGCAAGCACAATCTAGCAAGTTCACTCATCAGCAGAGCCAAGAGCCATGAATCCCCAACTGCACACCAGTTACAAGAAGAAGTACCACCCAAAAATATGGTGGAGGAGCTTCCCTGCAGCCACAATAATAAGGAGCCACAAATATTGCAAATAACCAACCCCAACCAGCCTCATACCTCCCACATCATCTCACCAAACCCCCTAAATTCAGTCAGCAAAGCTGTACCATCAGATCTCCTCAGCCTAGTTACAAAACAAACAAAAATTCTTTTTTACTCCTTTGATGATATAAGTGTGCATAGAGCCAGCTCAAAGCCACTGGAGGGAGTCAGAAATAATAGTTTAGCCCTAGTGCCATATGAGCACCCTAGAGAGGTTGCCACTTATACCACTTTTCAGGTTTTGCAGGACTATGAAGAGGGGAGCAGCTCAGGTTATGAGGAGGCTGCAAGTGAACTGAAACTCAAAAATAACAGTGATCAGGATGAGGGTTACAATGATAGCAATACATGTACACACTCAAACACTTTAAATACACAACCTTTGGCTGAGCCTAAGAAAAGATCTAGGAGAGAAATGCCAGAAGGTGGAAAAACTGTTGAGAAATGGTTAAGATCATCACAAAAGTCCAAAAAATCCAGTCAATGATTAGGTACAATACATATATGGAAATGTGCTAGTCTGGATCATTAGAGGCTATAAAACTTCACTTGTTAGATTACAATCATTGTTAAGGTTAAATAAAATAGACTTAGCATGCATAATAGAGCCAATGCATCTTAATACAGACATTACTCTGCTTCAATTTGAGTTATAGTTTCAATATGCCATGCCTGCACATCATGCAAAAATATGGATATTCTTGAATAGTAATTTGCAGATACATGACATCCACCAATCTGATCAATTTCTGGTTATCTCTGTACAAAAACCAAACCAATGTGTTCTATTAAATGGCATTGTTGTCTTGTTTATGCTAAAGTTACTAGAGTCTTAAGAGAGACTTTGTGGGAAGATTTGAAAGCTTTGCCTAATATCCCCACAGTCTTTATAGGTGATTTTAATGCAATTGCAGTAAGTAGTGAAAGAAAAGGCAGGAGACCACCATCAGCAAGAAGTATAAGGGATTTCAATAGTTTTATATCAGCTCTGGACCTTCTGGAAATTAAGACAGTTGGTAATAAATACACATGGACTAACAACAGAGCTAAGGAGGATTATTGCTTCAGAGGTTGGATAGGGGACTCTGCAATGGTGATTGGTGTGATTTATTCCCCCATAGCTCCATCCAAGTTAAGAACATGACCACATCAGATCACAATCCACCAATCCTCTCCATTCAGACAGCAGAGATCAGCATCCCTAAGCCATTTAGGTTTCAGGAAATGTGGACCAACAGAGGAGATTTTTTGGAACTGGTTGATGCAAGTTGGAAAAAGGAATGCTCAGAGCTAGGGATGAGGCAGATGGTCTGTAAACTCAAGAGGTTGAAGGGTGAAATCAGAGCTTGGAATAAAGAAAAGTTTGGAGATGTACACAGTAACATAGAGAGGGCAGAAAAGGAGGTTTCTGAGATGGAAATAAGGTACCAAAACATAGGAGATGAAATGGACATAATGGAGCTGCACAAGAGAATGACAACACTCATCAGGTCACAGAAAGAGAATGTGAAGTGGCTCAGGGATGGAGATGCCAATACCAAATACTATCACAATGTAGTTAGGGAGAAGAAGCAAAGGGCCAAGATCACCAAAATTAAAAACAGCAATGGTTCTTGGATTACAGATTCTAAACAAATTAGCAGTGAGGGGGTAAATTTCTTCCAGGACTTGCTCAAGGAGGAACCTAACACAGCTGGCAGATATCTGAATTACTTCATGGAGCAGATTCCAACAATACTAACTGATGATGACAATGAGAAGCTAAGAAGACCAGTGGATATGAAGGAGGTGAAAGAAGCAGTTTTTGGTATGAACGGAAATGGAGCACCTGGCTCAGATGGTTACTCAGGGCACTTTTTTACCCACAGCTGGGAAGTAATAAAGGATGATATGCTCAGTGCAGCTAAGGAATTCATGGAGGGAGAGTACATGCCAAGGGCTATGGCCAGTACATGGCTAGCACTAATATCAAAAATCCCATACCCTAGCTCCTATTCACAGTTCAGGCCAATTAGCCTATCAAATTTTGTGAGTAAAGTTTTCTCAAAATTTTTGATGGAAAGATTCAAACCTTTGATGGACAGGCTTACATCTAGGGAGCAATCTGCATTTATGAAATGGAGGGATATAACTGATAACATTATTCATATGCAGGAAATGATCAGAGTGCTGAATAAAAACCAAGCCTATAATAACATCATTTTCAAGTTGGATATGCAAAAGGCATTTGAAAGGATCTCTTGGACCTTTCTAAACTCAATACTTATGCCATTTGGTTTCCATGTACACATAGTAAAGGTTTAATGTAGAACCTTAAAGCCTCATGGTACTCAGTTCTCATCAATGGGATTGCTGTTGGTTTTTTTCCCTCCACCAGAGGAATTAAACAAGGAGACCCCCTCTCCCATTTTCTGTATAATTTAGCAACTAAGGCCTTCTCAAGAGGACTGAAAAAGCTAATGGATATTCAGTACATTGAGCCATTGATATTGCCAGCTGGAACTAATATGGTCTCTCATTTGATGTATGCTGATGATACATCAATCTTCTCAACATCATCAAAAAGGAATCTAAAAAGGGTTAGAAAATTCCTACATGCCTATGAGATCTCTTCAGGCCAAAAGATCAATTATGAAAAATATGAATTCTATGTTCACAGTCAAGCAACTATAACAAGGATTAGAGTCATTAAAAGGAAGACATGAATGAAGCAAGGAAAAGTCCCCTTTCAGTATCTAGGAATCCCCATTTTTAGTGGAAGAAATAAAATCTGCTACTATCAGCTGTTGTTGGAAAGAATGGAAAAGCTACTAAATGGATGGAAGAAAAGATGGTTGACTTTTGCTGGGAGAATGAACTGTTAAACTATGTCTTCATTTCAGTTCCTATACATTATTTTTCAGTGCTGCAACCACCTGAGACAGTTATTAAAAGAATGGAAATCATGGGGGCCAAATTCTTCTGGGGTGAATTTGAGATGGGACAGAGAAAGGTGTGGAGGAAGTGGAGCAAGATGGATGCTACAAGGGGACAAAATGGGTTGGGATTCAGAAATATCAAAGCCATCATCACAGCTTTCTCATGTAAGCTGTGGTGGAAAATGCAGCAAAATAATGTACTGTGGACATCCTATCCATGGAACATCCCTGCCACTTACAGAACATTACATACCTGGAGGAGAATATGTTCAGTTACAGGATTCTCAAATATGCAGTCACAGGTGGTTATTGGAAAGGGAACAACACCATTATGGGATTCAAATTGGACAGGGACTGGAGCTTTGTATTATGATTGGCCTGATGGAGTCTCACTACCTTTTCCTAAACTTAATGTTGCTAATTTTTGTGCTAAAAAATCACAGGTTATGCCTGCACTGGAGCCTTATATGGCTACCAACTTGATTCCATTTTGCATGAAGCAAAAGTGAAGGACTCTCATGAAGACACATTAGTTTGGAAACTAGAGTAATCTGGTAAATTTACAGTCAAGTCCACATACAAGGCACTGATTCCACAAGATGAGGACAGACACTGCATTGAAAGGGTATGGAATAAATACATATCCGTTCAGATGTCTATATTTATATGGAGGATTGTAAATAGGTTGGTCCCTTTTGATGACATACTTGTTAAAATTGGGATCTATCTTGCATCAAAATGTCTACTTTGTGGTCACAGTGATACAACAGATCACTTTTTTAACAAGTGTGAAAAAATATCTCCATAATGAATTACTTGCATTCTGTGTTTCAAGTTCTAGTACCTGTCTTCTTGTCATACAGACATAGAATTGCATACTATTTATCATATAAGGGTCTGTAAGCACACACAATAGTTTTTATCTCTACTATCATTACTACCTTTTGGACTTTGTGGGGTAGAAGAAACAAAATCCTATTTGAAGACAAGTGTGATGCTAACCACACCATACTCATTCAGGTGGCAAAAAAGGTCTCCCAAATCTTTACAACTTTCCCCTTAGTTGGAAATGCTGTGAAGCATGGAGATCTATTGGGGATAGGGCTTGTCCCCTTCCTCAGACATAAGAAATTGAAAATTGCTAAGTCCATTAGATGGCTGCCACCTGAGTTAGGTCTAAAAATTAATGTCGATGCTTCTTTTATCACAGGTTCAGTTGGTCTAGGTTTGGTAGTTAGAGACAAGCATGGTAATGTAATTAGGATGGATCTCAAACACTGCACAGCCTCTTCACCACTGCATGTTGAACTATTAGCTATAGATTTAGGAGTCACAATGGCTTTATCTTACCAGTCATGTGTGCTGGAAAGTGATTGTATGCAAGCAGTTAGATGCATCAATAATCCTGTTGTGGCTAACTGGGAGTTGCTAAGCTTAAGTCACCAACATTCATGCTAGATCAACAACAGGTCATGCCATTCAACATGTCTTTAGGGAAGGAAATCTGGTAGCTGATTATTTGGCTAAGTACAGTGCATGTCACTCTTTATCTGCAACCATGTTAATGCATGAGGCTCCTCAGATTTTGAGGAACCTTATATTGTTAGACAAGTTAGGAGTGCCTACTGTAAGGAGGATGTAGATCAATAATTTCAGAAGCTACTGACTATTATAATTGCAGGAAGCTGAAGACCCATTGACAGGAGGTCAGTGGGATTCCAACGGAGTATCTGGGACTCACAAACATTTTTTGGGAAGAAAGCCGAACTCAGAAACAATTTTTTTGACAACTCTAGCTCCCTCTCGTTTTGGCAGACTTGTGTTTCATTTAATGATTCACTAATATGCTCGGAGGCTGAGAAGATATAGTCAGAGTATAATGCTTATGCATCAATTCTTTCATTTTTTGAGCCATTATATGGCTGTCACATACCATGTAAAGAACTTGGTTCATTGAACCTTTTGATGGTTTGGCAAGGGGAGCCAAATAATACACCCCCACCTTTGGTGGTTTTGTTTAAAAAAAGAGAGTAATAACAAACACAACCAAACTAATTAACTTTAGTTAAAATAAATGAACAAAACTATAACTAAAAAAAACCAAGCATAAGAGTGCCTATAATTTATTTATTAATTAACTTATATAAATGCAAGTTAGTTATAAATATTATGCAAAACTTACGCCACACTTTTTAAATTATATACAAATTGTAATCTTTATTTTTATTTTTTAAACCACTCTTAGATAGAGGGAAATAAATTGGGCTCCCGTTCCAATTGTAATCTTTAAAACCTATTCTCTAAAGTTTATTTTTGCTGGACTGAACTGAAATAAATTGAACTGAACTAAAGTAAAAATGAATTTATCGAAAACAATGAAAGAATGTTGAATTTCATCAATTCATCAATAAATGAATGCTGAATTTCATCGATTCATATTTCAAAAAGTTGTTTAGAACAGAAAGATACTAAATGAAGTAAAAAAATATTAAGTTTTTTCATCAAAAGTTGTTTAAATCCACTAGTTCGACAAAATACTCTTTTCTGAAAGGGTAAACTTCATACTTGGTACTCATATATCTAACCTCAAAAATGATATACTGGACAATTGTTGTTTGATAATTCAAAGTTCCAACGGTCGATCATTTTACTCGGTTAAATTATGTTGTCTGGTTCTTAGGATGAACATGAGAGATCCAAATCGATATAGTTTTTTGAAACTTTTATTCTGGCTACTCTAAGTATATCGGATGTAGTTTTTGTTTTTAAAAAAAATTTAAAAACAACTTATGATGTGGAGTGAAATTTATTGGCTCACTACACCCAAAATCAAAAGGTCATAAGTTGAAATGTTTTACGAAGTATTGATACATTGATAGTACAAGAATTGGAATTGCCACGGTTAGGCTGAGCTTAGGAAAGTCAAGAATTGCGCACTTTGATGCGTTTGAAATTTCTTTACTTAATTTTTGGTGTGATACAAAATCATATGTTTCTTTTATAGAAATTTGAAATCGCAGTTAAATTGTTTTGGAGTATGAGTAGCCTCGCCGAGTCAATCTGATGGTCGTTTTTTACTTTTGAACAAACAAGTTGAATTTGAATTTGAATTCTTTTTCTTCGCGTTACATTGAAGTGTTGGAAGTGAGAAAAGTTGAGGGGTGAAATGTAATTATTTCGTCAATTTTTGGGCTGAGATTTGAGTGTGACCCATAATGATTTGGGTCGATTGAGGAATATATTCATATTCTCCTCCACGAGTACTATAAAATTGATTATTTAAACACTCAAATCGGACCAACGATGAATGAGATATCGATGCTCAAAGTTGGTTGGTTGAACTTGGAAAAATTGATGAATCTAAATTCGTCTATTTTAAAGTTTGGAAAGTTCGAAAGGCTTCCAATTAAATTTGGACTTTCTACAGAATTTTCTGAAGAGCTCACTTTCATAAAGTACTTTATGATCATGAATGTCTCATATTTATGCTCATAAATACATAACGTTCCAATAATCAAATTCTCATATTTATGAGAATGAATTCAGGCAATTCAATTCAGCCTATAGAGCACCACTATAGAAACTACCATATAGAGCCATTTAGATAAATCCAACACGAGTCAGTCTTATGCCTAAAACACAATTCACATTCTCTCTCATGTTCATCAGTCTGGCTCTGTCTTTTCGTGCTCTTGAGTCTCCTGTCTTCAGGTTAGTTCTGCGTGATAGATTGCCTTCGGGCTGTGCGCCAGTACGGGGCTTTGCTACAGGTTAGCATAACCCTTGATGGGTTTACCATATGAACGCGGACCAATCCGGTTGGCCTAAATCGTTTCAAGGGCAGCGTCCGTCGCGACTCCATCTTTGTTGAAACTTTGCTCTTAATTTTGATTTTGAGCATGCTAGTTATATTGATATTTTAATACAAGTATAATTTGATATTGCATGTTACTACTTTGATTTATTGTTAATTAAATTTTGCACTATTTAGAAAATATAGTTCCTACAGTCTTGAAACGATTTAACCTTTAAAGGTTCTATATTTTGTTAAATTGGTAGTGTGAAATTATTTGACAATTTGCAAAACATATTGCATGATTTTTGGGGAAAAAAAATCGTGTGCTCTATGTGATAAGATTTTCTCGGAAATTAGTGGCATATACTAATCTTGGAATTTCATGTGATGAAACCATGTTTAACTTATGGGTTTTTGAGTGTTGAATCCATGGCCATGAATTTGCTACAGGAAGGTGCAAATGTTTTATTAGAGTGGACTTGATGGGAGAGGGAAGATGAATAATGGCTCAAATGACCTATGGTTTAAATGGCCTCATCTCTCGACTATATCAAATAAAAGGTTAAAGTATTGTGAATTTAACAAATTGAATCAGATTTTATGGTATTCAATTTAGTTTAATGCTCACGATTTTGTTTGATACCATGACTAATCTCTCTATCTGATTAAAGCATCCCAAGTTTGGTGATAACGTGATAATTGCATGTTTATTTTCGTGAAATTGAAAATAAAGTTTATATAACATAAACTTGCATGCCTGTGGTATTTTATCGGTGCTTATTAATTTTGCATGACTTTGTTTTAGAAAAACATGTATTTAGATTGCATAAAGGATGAATATGCATACATGCACAGTTATATATATGGGATGAATATAGATCTGGTACATGAGTGCATGCGAGAAACTTGAAGTTTTAATATTTATTTTTTCCCATGATTATGTATCATTTAGTGAATATTATGATCAAGTAATATGCATATAATTATGGGAAAATGCTAAACACTGAAAATGTCAATGCAGTCTAATGAAAGGACTTTGGTAATATATGTGGTTTATTACCTGATTGCATGCGTGTGACTGTGTAACGGTTTTCATATGAATGAAAATTAATTATCCAATAATAAATATTAAATATGCAATGAGTACGTATTTAATTGGCATTGATATATGAATACGTGGTTTTTATTTGCATATTATTTTGGTAAACCGAAAACGCTTATATTGCAAGGATATACATGTTTACCACGGTTTTAAAAGTTTTACCTGTTATAATTGTTTGATATTTGTGAAAGCAATGTGTTTTGTTTTCTAACAATTAATCAAGATGCAATTTTTGTGATTTGTTCATGCAATCTATATGGTGGATTAATTATTAGATTCCATGAACATGCAATATGTGTGGATCAATTTGTTAGTGACTTTGTGGTATGAATGCAAAACAAGAAAATGTAGACAGGTCTACATGCATGGTTTTGGTTTTGAATTGCATGAGAAAATTGATAATTATTTTGTTAAATTAGCAATGTGGTATGTGTATATATATGTTATTTCATGCCATGCTTTATATGGTTCTGATATATGCATGGTTATTTATCATTAAATATGTATGCATGCTTTCATGAGAACCTGGTGTCGATATGTATGCTCGATACGTGTTTTATGCTTATATTCATAAATATCGGCATGTAATGTATGAGTTGATACTTACAGATTATTAATTTGTGTTAATAATACATGCACACTTGCCTTGACCTATGATCTGTGGTCATGCATTTTCTTTATTTGCTCTATATGTTTATGCATGCAATTCCGCGAATCATTTTATTTTACAACTAATCACTTGCATGAGATTTTGTGGCAAAATGATTCGTGAGTTTGGTAGCCATCCAATTGGTTGTTTGTAATGAATTGCGCAATTATACATTGCACACATAGAACATACGGCTCGATGTTCAGTATTTTGGTTATTTTGAATAACGTATAAAATCTGAATGTGATGACATGAGTTGTTTAACTATGTCAAGGGTTTATGATTTTATAAATCATGACGATAACACCCTAAAGCATGAGTTTTCAAAACTATGCTAAGAATTCCGAACACTTGTAATCAGTGAAATTTGGAAATTCGTCAGAATTTCAATTGAAAGACACGAAAGTCTGAAATTAAAATTTCAGATAAATTGCAATTGCAGAATTTAAAATCATGAGAATTTTGAAATTCTGAATATGACATGAAGTTCCGAGAAACTATACATGTGGCAATATTAAGGATACCATCTTAATGTGGGGGATACGAATCCTAAAATTCATTGATGATATGAATTTTGAAAGGCTATCTCGGAGAGAAGAGTTATCATTCTCGACCCATGGGTATAAATCCATATTCTCGGTTCATGGTTGAACTGGAAGTCGCTAGAAACGATCAAGCGATGTGGGGGAGGAAGCCGATATATTGGCTGGCGATAAGATATTCAAAAGGAGAATAAAACTCTTTATGGTGTAGAGTCATCCTATACATTTCTTCAAATGTGGGGGTTGACGTCTTACAAGGATAGTAATGCAATTGTATATTTACTAGATATGCACAATATAATGGTGTTTGTCGATATCCTAAATATATTTTATGGAAATCTTGAAATGACATCTTGATCTATCCTAAAATGAAATTTTGAGTCTAAGGATTAAATCAATGATGGTCCTGGATTGACCTAAATGAAGCAAATACGATAGGACATGGTTTTGTGCCTTATTTGCTTTAAGGTTGAATCTAAAAGCTTTCCTGAAACTGGAATTTCCAAGAATTGTGTTTATGGAATTCGTTGATCAATGGAGAATTTGATCTATGCCTTATTTTCTTTAAGGTTGAATCTAAAAGTTTTCATGAATCTGGATTTTCGATGGTCCTGGATTGACCTAAACGAAGCAAATACAATAGGACATGGTTTTGTGCCTTATTTGCTTTCAGGTTGAATCTAAAAGCTTTCATGAAACTGGATTTTTCAAGAACTTTGTTTATGGAATTCGTTGATCAATAGAGAATTTGATCAATCTGATAGCGATAAATCACTAGATTTCTAGTAGATTTCAACAATTAGTAAGTATATGTGTATACTTGATAGTCATTCTCTTGACATGAGAATGAGTCCTATAATGATTGTACTTGCTATTGAGGCTTTGTAAAAGTTACAAGTAAATCAAATGGAGCTAAGTGGTTAATTGGAGATTTAGATAGTAAAATCTAAACATGGCAATATATATATAAAGCCACCGCTCCATACAAATGGTTCATAAGCTGATAAACTAATTGTTGTTTTGCAAAAGAGCATGATAATTTTTTTCGTTAAAGGACACGAAAAATGACCATGTCATTTGCGTCTTGAAATGATGATTATTGCTCATTGTTGGTAACAATATGCCGTAGTAAGGGAAAGAACTCTATAACTGTGTTAAACTACCTATAATAGGTATGTCTTTCTCAAACTGATAGAGTATTAGAGTCATTGACACTGCTTAAGTTGTAAGCAGATGGATGAGTAATCCTAGTGACTCACACTAGAAGGGAAACAAGATTATTGAGAGATTTTCGTTTAATTCTAGTGTATATACTGCAATTTACTAGTTATCCACTAGTGGTTATTTTACACTAGGTGGTGGACTGGGCTCACAGAAATCCTGCAAACAAACTGCAATAACTCTATATCCACGATGGAATCAGAGTTTGTCACCTTAAATAAGGTTGTGAAGAAACATATTATTTCGTCGGTTTGTAGAGGATAGTCATGGTGGCAGAAGTCTAAACTAGCAATTTGCATTGCAACAACTTCTCTCAACTAGAGTGATCACAACTGTTTATGTAAAGTCGAGAGACGACATAGCAGATCCCTTAACTAAAGCGTTGAATTGAGAGATAGTTGAATCATCGAGAGGAATATGACTTATGTCCATTAAATGGTGTGGTTAAGTATGTGGATACCCAACCTATGCGATTGGAGATCCCATGGTCTAGGTTCAAAAGGACAACTAAACTGCAAAGACCCACCGACGTTCACTGTGGGGGATTTTTTTTTTACACCTCCCGTCCTATTCCTAAGATGAACAAACAGTGAGTGGTTTTGGAGGATAAGCATTCAACATGCTTTTAATGATTCACGGCCTCAAAGTATGGATTACTTGAGTGTAGTTATATAAAAAGTTCAACGAATTCTCCTCAGCAAAGAATCACCTATGTAAGCGAGAAGTTTGGCCGCTTCGAAAGGGGATTGTCGGGACGCAATTTCTTAGAAACCTTACAGAATAGGGCGTGTCCATGGTTGTAAAATGGACACAACCGAGGAAAGCGCACGAGCTAGGAAAGGGTGTTGTGGGAACTACTCTGAAAGTCCACACAAAAGGTTCAGGGAAGTTCAAATACATCAAGTTCATACTTCCTAACCAGTGGAATAAGGTGTACGACTCAAGGGAAAGTTCAAAGGGGACAACCTACTTATCCTATGCAACATCCTAAGCCGTCGATAACGAATCTATCACACAGTCAAATTCCGCGTCTGTCGTCTGTTGCGAATTGTTCTGATTCCTACATCAATATCTGATTCATGTGGGGGATTGTTGGAAGTGAGAAAAGTTGAGGGGTGAAATGTAATTATTTCGTCAACTTTTGGGCTGAAATTTGAGTGTGACCCATAATGATTTGGGTCGATTGAGGAGTATATTCATATTCTCCCCCACGAGTACTATGAAATTGATTATTTAAACACTCAAATCGGACCAACGATGAATGATATATCGATGCTCAAAGTTGGTTGGTTGAACTTGAAAAAATTGATGAATCTAAATTCGTCTATTTTAAAGTTTGGAAAGTTCGAAAGGCTTCCAATTAAGTTTGGACTTTCTACAGAACTTTCTGAAGAGCCCACTTTCAGAAAGTACTTTATGATCATGAATGTCTCATATTTATGCTCATGAATACATAACGTTCCAATAATCAAATTCTCATATTTATGAGAATGAATTCACGCAATTCAATTCAGCCTATAGAGCACCACTATATAAACTACCATATAGAGCCATTTAGATAAATCCAACACGAGTCAGTCTTATGCCTAAAACACAATTCACATTCTCTCTCATGTTCATCAGTCTGGCTCTGTCTTTTCGTGCTCTTGAGTCTCCTGTCTTCATGTCAGTTCTGCGTGATAGATTGCTTTCGGACTGTGCGCCGGGACGGGGCTTTGCTACAGGTCAGCATAACCCTTGATGGTTTTACCCTATGAACGAGGACCAATCCGGTTGGCCTAAATCATTTCAAGGGCAGCGTCCGTCGCGACTCCATCTTTGTTGAAACTTTGCTCTTAATTTTGATTTTGAGCATGCTATTTATATTGATATTTTAATACAAGTATAATTTGATATTGGATTTTACTACTTTGATTTATTGTTAATTAAATTTTGTACTATTTAGAAAATATAGTTCCTACCTGAAGTGCATGCAACCAATAAAGAAATACTTAATAAGCTGCCATTTGCTTATTATAGAACATTTGAAATCAATATCAGACCGTAAATTCGTATTATAGGTGCAAAATAACATAGTTGCAAGCCTGCTGTTATTAGTATTTCCAAACACAACTGGTTAACGTGTGACCTGTGTAATGTGTTGTTCGTCCATTCGCAGAGTGCTGTTATCATCAAGCCTTATTTTCAGCTTTAGGTACTAATACAATTTCGTTTACTGTTTTCTCTTTAAATATTGCAGTTATCACAGCTACCATACATGGCTAAAGCTCCGGAGCTTCGTGCACCTCCAAACAACATACTGTTCATCCAAAATCTCCCTCACAAGTCAACATCAATGATGCTTCACATGCTCTTCTGTCAGTATGCTGGATTCAAAGAAGTTAGGATGGTGGAAGCAAAACCCGGGATTGCTTTTGTTGAGTACGAGAATGAGCTGCAATCGACAGTTGCTATGTCATCACTGCAAGGCTTCAAGATAACACCAGAAAATCCGATGCTCATCACTTCTGCAAAGAAGTAGAAGACCAGTGGCATTTCGTTCTTTTGCTGTGGAAAACTTTAAAAATGTCACTCACCAATGTCATGAAGGAGTACAATCCAAATGCCCCCCAAAATCTTGCTTCAACTGCCAACATCTACAAAGGCTCATGGAAGATAATAGTATAAGCATGTGTATTGTAAATAATATTCTGGAATAGTTATTGTTTTGGAGGCTCAGGAAGAAAATTGACTAACCTCTTTTGACGACTTCGCCTGCGAAACATCCTGGAATAATGGGAACTTATCTCCAAAAGAATCTTGGTACAAGTAAACCAGCAATTGAGCATGGTATGAACATCATATAAGCCAAGAAAGGATTTGAAAACCTGAAAGTAAAAGAGAAGCAATCTTTAAATGTTCCATATTCCACAACAAAGAAAAACATAGTTTCGTAACAAATGCTCTAGACATACCAGTTCATTGCCATTCCTGAAAATTGCAGTCTCGAGATAGCAAAGACAACTGGGAAAATTATTGCTAGTATAATCCCCAGACCATGGTGCAGCGTACCTGTACAAGAAAACACAAACGAAATTCATAAAGGAAAAATGCTTCCACCCAGAGACTATGTTCAACACCAGCATTAGGAATTACCGACTTACCTTTAACAAAGTCATACAAAGTTATAAATGAGCAGGAAAGTGACCTATTTGGAAATTGCAAAAACATTGGCATGAGAAAGAAGATTGCAGTAGGAACATTATGGAGCAGCACTGCCAGCCACCTTGGATAGAATACCAAAGTGAAATAACCAATTAAATTTAATAAAAATGAGGAGAAACAGAAGCAAGATAAATGGGACATGTGAAAAGTATAAATGCACCAAGAGCTGTGAGAAGTAGTCAAACAAAACTGCACTTTCATCAACAGTTTGATTTTCTATTTTTCTTAAAGACTCTCTTTCATGTGCATTTCTAAGGATAGATGAGTTTGTGAAGGCTTTCAGTAGACTATATAAATTATCTCCCCTTGCTGCATGCTTCCAGGTCTGCACGAGAAACGGTATGCATCACAACAAGAAAACCAAAAACCCCTAAATAAATGGACTAAGCCAAATTTCTGATTCGAAATCATACAGTAGTCATTCCACAGTATCATAGGAGGTATGATAAAAGTATCTCCCTAGGAGAAAGATGATTTCAAGTCCAGGAACATCCCCATAATCTTGGGCGAAACATTCTGTAATCTGTGTCAGCAGGTACTGCACCAAAAACGTCCTGAAAGCGTTTTGGAGAAATATACAGTTACAACAACGTTGGCAATAACTAAAAACATCATCACGAGAAGTCTCTTGATATAGTAGGAAGGAAAGGGGTAGCACAAATAGAAGTGAAAACCTGAGCAGCACTATTCGCCATAGGATGTATGACCGATTGACCATAGATATACGAAGGCCACCAACCTGACTCAGAATCTTGGGCTTGTTAATAGTCGAAAAGATGACTTCCTGGACATAATGTATGCACATACATTGATGCAGGATAGACTTTGTTTGCATTTAGGGATATCTCTACCACATTTGATAATCATACATCACATACAGGTCAAAGTAAAGAGTGATTATCACATACAGTTAAGGCACGAAACACTTTAGTAATGTAGTTGAAGACTTCTATATTGATTTGGCAGAACCAGTTAGATACAAACATAGTAGCTGAAAGAACTTATGTTAAAAGATGAATAAGAAATGCAAGTTAACATGCACATCAGAGGTAATATGCTTATACAAAAGAAGTTTCTGAAGTCTTCATACTAAATATTTCATCCCTTACTACTGTTATCGGAATCACAAAAAAATTTTCATAATTCTTTTCAATAACTTATCTACATGATACTCGCCAGCTAGCAATCAAATAGAGGACAATAGCTAAGTAACAGCTGAACCTGGTATCAATCAGAACAAGATTTTTCCCAGTAAAAAATAAGTTCTTTTTTGCAGAAAACAAGCAGAAGAAGATGAAAAGTTACTTGCTTAGTGGCTCCAAGACCAATATGATAAGGAAAAATAGTGGCTTTATAGACAGCATTGTTTCCATGGATATCATCAATCCCATAAAACATAGGTATGCCCAGACGAGTCGACAAGGATCCCTTCTGGAAGTCATTCACCATGTCTATCCAGGTCTCGGGAGAAGCTCGCCTAGCCGGAGCACTGCCTCCACCACTTATCACACTGCCTGCTCAACAGACATACCATCACTATGTCTACACTTTAGGACTACACATTCTAGTATAGATAACTAAACAACCAAACAAAAAAACTGCAGTGCTTACCAATATGGTACTTTCTCATAACTTCAGCTGATGCAACAGAACGTTCAATATGTCATTTGGCCAATCTTTTCTCCAATGTCATCCTCCTCATTAAATCCTTGATCCTCGTACCCAATGGTTGGTCAGAATCTTTGTACCTAGCATACTCCAACTTCGAATGTGCATTCGCATTCCAGCAGCATAACGTTAGAAGACATATGAAAAGGAAACAACTTTTCACCAATTCCATCATCGGCATCAACTGAAAAGGCCCAAATTTCAACAACTCGAGAAATTATATGGTATCAATTAGAACATTAAACTACCCTAACTTGAATCTTCATAAATTTTGATAAATGATGTACATGACATGTCTCCCCACCACTCTCTCTTCTGCTTCCAACTCGAGAGGATCCTTGCGTAAATTTTGAAGTTCCATGAATTGGAAATTCTGCAAAACATAAAGACCAGGTTGCAGTAAGCTTAACCATAGCTATACGATACACTTCTTTGGCAGATAATGTTGATATATTCACCAGAATGAAGCAAATTTTTAGTACTACAAAACCATATTTACATAAACAAGCAAAGATATACAACAGATAACTGCATGCAAATTCAATGACCATAGATGTCGAAATCATATAGCATAAATTTTAATCAAACTTTAGTGCATAGCATAAACAACTATGGAACTATCCACTCACTTTAAAGACACCACTATTTTTCATTAGGACACTATCTTCAACCAATACTTCAGCAAATCAACGCCATAAGACATTTAGCCCATACTACTGATACTATGCATATAATACAATAAGAGAAACATGACAAAGAAAGTACCTAGACAGGTCAGACTTCAATTTCCAGCTACGCTGGGCTCTGAAATCTCCAGTTTCTTCACCCACACAGGTTCAGTAACTCCAGCAGCAGCTCTTGGCTTCCCAAACTTTTGCCTTTGCCAACCATGTACTTCCTCCTCCATGCTACATTATCCTCACTGCCTTCATTCAACGACAGAGAACTCAAATCCCTTCGAATATTGGCTGATATGATAGCCAAAACCACGTCAGCATCACCATTTGTTAGAGACCCCATCTCAGTCTTCCCCACCTTCCCATCTTTTCCTTTGGCAAGAACTCCATCCATTCCCACATTTTCCTCTAATCCCATCTCAACTTCACTTTCCATAGTCTCCCAATATTCCGTTCTTTTCTTCCCGCCACCACTGAACCCTCTCCGCACCCCTTTCCTTCCTTTCCCGCTGTGAATTCCAAATTTGCCCATTTACTGTGGATCCATGAACAAGAAACGGCCATTCCCCTTTAGTATGGTGAGATAAGATATAGTGAAAACGAGTAAAATGAAAACCAAATACTACCATGATTCCTTTTATTCTCTCACCTACTCACAAGTTCCAAACCATATGGTCATCTTTGTAGCCAGCAAAAGTTTCAATATTCTGAATACTTCCCCACCGATCATTCCATCGCCACCGCCAGTCACGACTGGAGCGCCGGTGATCTCCAACCCGCTTAATCAACACGGCCCATTGTAGCAAGCCTTCGGGAACGAACGATCTTCACCTCATCTCCACTGGAGCAGTAGCTAGAGAACCTACGCCGGTGAGTCCGATCTCCAACGCTACTGAAGCATCAACGTTGGCCGCTCATCGTTACGAAGAAAAATTAAATTGTTTGTTCTATTTCAAGATTGGAGCGTAGGGCGGAGGTGAATTGGGGAGCCGAAGGAAAGGTGTAGAAAGAAGTGATTGAGGCGCGAAAAATTGACCCGTAATTTGTTATAACCCGATTTTGACCCGCGAATTTTATCTCATTTTCTTCTATTTGCAACCCGATCCCTAGTCTATATGTAACTTAGGAGACCAACTCGAGAATCAAAGTGATAGAAGAAAGGAATCGAAGTAGAATCATGGTGGCACGAAACTTCGTGGTTAAGCACAAGGATTGTAGCTACGACGTGGATTACGATACCGATGATGGGTTTGAAGTGTGTCTTTGCCTTCCTCTTCTTGCCATCTCTGTATATCTGCAAATTATGTGTCATCTTCTTGCATTTTCTGTTTCAGGTTTTCAAATTCCAGCTTTTCTCGCTGACTTTAGTTCCTCCCGATCAGCAAAAGGTATCAATTGTTGCTATCTGGATTTCCAGTGATTTGTTTACGTTGCTTTGCTGATAGCCATGTTTTCATTTCCCTTTATTAATATTGCAATTTTTGGGATGCTTTGAAAGGATCACTTGTCAATGGACCCCCAAAATGTTTTAATTTTCACACTGTTTATATATCCTTTTAAATACTTGTAATGAACCTATGTTTAATTATGAAGGACTAAGTTAGTGAAGGCGTGAAATATTTGTGCAAAATTGATCCTTTTGATAAAAGATGAAATGTTCAATCTTGATCCACTGGGACTCTTTTTTTTGGGATAGACGGAGTTAATTTTTTATCGTAAAATCCAAGCTTATATTCCTGTTTATGTCACACATTTAGATTATATATATATATATATATATATATATATATATATATATATCTATTTCTTAATTTATGCGCTCAAAAAGCATTAAGAACCTTCTACCAGGACACTTAATCTAATGCATTGTTCAGGGTTTTTATTTTGCAATCTGTTACTGATCTCTATGTGAATGCATATTTCTGTTGAAGTTGCACATAGTGGTGCATATCTGTTCATTCACAGCTCACAAAATTTAACGTACTGTTTTAATATTTAAAGTGTTGCTAAAAGAACAATTAAAAAATGTGGCTTTGTTTGTAAGAGCAGATATTGGTAGACGAAGATGACCGGGCAATATCAGATGACTCTGATCTATTGTCAATTTCCAATAAACTTCAATTGGTTTCTATTGATAATGGGGAAAACGAGAAGCCGGATACAGAATTTGCAACATCTGATGAAGAATTAGCCCGGAGATTACAGGTTGGCTGCTCATGATGTATACATACTTTTTATAGTTCTTTTATATTATTATTATATCTTTTGATGTTATGCATGATATTTAGTTTCGCCTAGCATCCTTCCACATGGTGGTTATGCTAGGTAGCAGTTAGGATTTTGAAAATTGTTCATTGCAGAAGATTACATATGTGAAACATGATATGACTTCACACTTCAGTAGGAAGAATTGAAACATTAAATGCTTTAAAAAAGCTTGATACTAGTAATATTATTCTCATTTTTCCATTTTTTCGTTGAACAGAATTGTAAATTATGCTATTATCATTTTCTCATTATTTATTTAAGTCATTGATTTAAGTTGAATAAAGCAGGTAGGGGCTGTTTAAACGTATTCAATTAAATGACCAGTGAATTTGTATCTATTCAGGCTGAAGAAGAGGCACTCATGATGCAACAGTTTGCCATTGCTGACAATAAGGAATTAATGGAGCAAAGGATACAACCTTATGTTGACCAAGTTCTAATGGTTGGTATCCTGTGTAATTATTTGTTTCGAGAGTTATTGAATAATAAAAAATTAGGTTAATAACTGAAGATAATATGCACTTACTTCAATCTTTCCTGGTGGCTCATAGTTTACTCTTTAAGGGAATTATTTGTGTGACAATATTGAAGTTACTTTATACTGGTGTAGTACGAAGACCCACATCGTCGAGCGGAAGCTCGAAAGACGGTCCCGGTTGACAAACTGGAGGAGAAAGCATTGGTTGCTTTAGCCAGGGTTAGAAACATGATTCCTCTTACTCGAATTGAATGCACTATGTTTAGTACATATCTAATCATGACTTGTCAGCACTAGTTCTGACTGTAGCCAATGATTCATCAAGAAGTAGTACACAACATATATCCTCTACTTGTGATTTATACATGAGCTCTTTAATATATTATTACATTGCTTTTCTACTCTCCATCACCTCTTCTGTTTATGTTGTTTGTATTATATTCTTCTTTTGTGTAAATAGTAGGAAAACCTTTTCATACACTTTAGGAAGCAAATTATTATAGTACCAATTTTAAATGAAAATGATAATATTTCATTCAACCAGAAGCTAGTATAGTATTGCATCGCTGCCACAATATTTTCAGACTGATGAGTATTATTTTGTATAGGAGGGATATTCTCAACCATCAAAAGGTGAGCAAGATCAGGCATTCCTTCTGCAGCTATTGTTCTGGTTCAAGCAGTCATTCAGGTGCTCTTTTTATAGTACTGCCTCGGGTTTTGTTACTTCTCTTGTATATTATATGTCTGCTTGTGTTATTCGGTTTTGTTTTGTATGGCCCATGCAAAATGTAAATTCTGGAGGGAATCATATTTCTGTGATCATTCTAACTTGTATATTTTCTAGTTCCCTTAGTTTCCTTAGTTTCCTTAACTTATATATATTTAGTCATTCTAACTTATATATGTTGTTTGAAAAGTCTAACATGACGCTTTGGCTGGGAAGTAGGGAGTATAATTAAAGTTTTTGACCATGGCTTCAGAGATTTGTCAAAAACTTAGGAAGTTATTTTTGTGACGAAGGGAGTACTATGTTAATGATACTCAACTCTGGTATTTTCGTTATCATTTGGGCTTCTCAATCTTTTGTTCTGCTTTCTAGGTGGGTGAATGCACCTCCTTGTGACAATTGCGCGAGTGAAACTACAAGCCATGGCATGGGTGTTGCGGATCCTTCTGAAACTCGTTATGGAGCCTCTCGAGTGGAACTTTATCGGTATGGCCTTCATGATTCATATTCCAGAAATCCTATACTAGTGTTATTAATATACCTTAAAATGATTATTATCTGCACTTTGTGGTTTTTTGAGTTTCTTTCGGCTTTCACATGTGTAAGAACTCATAAAGCTACAAAACTCTCATTTAGTTCCAGCTAGTGCCTAAGATAATAACACTCTTAGTTTAAGTTGCTTAGCAGGTTTGATTCAATGACTTAATTTTCTACATGCGTTGCTTAGCATCCTTATCTTTTGTTTGGACATGGATAAAAATATTAAATATGCATTTTATGGTAACATGTGGTTGCTAAATTTTACAAAATTCTGAACAATATTTTTTTAATACTACAATTTACTACTTGCTACGCCCCAAGTTTCCAATTATGATATTTTGGGACAATTATAGATGTTATCCATGAAAATGTTATTATATTCAGTTTGTTAACTATATTTATATTTTTATCAGCTACCAGATTTTGCTCAATTCATGGTTATACCTTGAATACAGAACATTGTTCCTTATTTAAAGCTTCTGTTCTTTTTACGTTTCTGTTTCGGCCATTATATTGTGCTATAGTTTGTGTTCAGCGATTCTCTTTATTCTCTTATCAGTGACTCCATCCTTGTAATCATGACATAGTTTTTTTGGTGGATTAACATGATAACTTTAATGATCTATGAAACCTATCAATTGGGTATCTCCTGTCACATCAAGTCCTTATATAGAGCTCATTGTTCATGAATTACTGAGTGAAAATATTATGATTTTGTTTCTAAAAATAATCTTCTCTTTTTTTTTTGGTATTGCCTTGGACTATTATGTGTATGTCTTAAGAGTGTCTCATTTATCTAAAATGCTGCTTGGTTGCTTTGTAAAGTTCCCTTTGCTGGGAGGATATTGTTTATTTTATTGGAATCTGGAACTTGTAGTTGAGCTGTACTTCTCTGCTTGATGACATCTCCGTTTTTATGATTACAGCTGCAACTCATGCTCAGCCATCACCCGCTTCCCAAGATATAACGATCCTCTGAAGGTATTATTTTTGTGTTTCTCTTACTAATGCTTTTTCAAAATTTTCTCATTACTTTCTTGTGCAGCTTCTTGAAACGAGAAAGGGTCGTTGTGGAGAGTGGGCCAATTGCTTTACTCTTTATTGTCGAGCTTTCAACTATGAATCTCGTCTGGTGAGTTAATATGTGGCGGAGTATCACACACACACACACACACACTTGATATTTGTTTCCATGTGTAGCAATGGATATGAAAGAATTCGCCTATCAGTGTTAATATTCAATAAACTTGTTTGAATGGCTTCTTAATCCTGATTTTAGTTGACGTTCTTCATATTTATCATCCTTTATATAACAGATAAGCATTTTTGCTTTTGGGTTGAAGATTAGTACTTTATTAATTTATGCTTGGCTAGACATTGATATCATATAGAAAATTTCTTATACGTGTCCTTGGCTCACTTGATTCCGTGGAATGTGTGAATTTTGTGATTGTTGTTAAACTCTGCAATCTTAAAATTTATCTCTTCCTTTCGTAAGAGAGAATAATAATGTATTTGTAACCAACTATCTTGACCCTAATCAAAAAGTTAACAAATGTGTTCTCCTGATGAAAGATGGGTATCTATTCTTTGCTCCTGATATAAACTATTGAACTTTGGAAATTGAGATCCTGAACTATCTGACTGTCAGCTGCTCCATTCTCTCTTAGATTTTGGATTTCACTGACCATGTCTGGGCAGAATGCTTTTCACCATCTCTAAGAAGGTACTTTTTACCATTTTCTGCTATTTATACTTTCCTTCAAAAGCTATCACTGAAGCTCATGGTTGTATATGCGCACAGGTGGATGCACCTTGATCCGTGTGAAGGAATATTTGACAATCCATTATTATATGAGAAAGGGTACTCTAACTCTATTCCTACTAGTGTCAAATTTCTGAAAAAATCCTCTTATCCTAGTTGATAAGTATATGGGCTTACTGCTTAGCCACATAGGAGATTGCTGGGGCTTTAGGTTTATTCATATTTATCTTTGGCACTGTACTTCATGGAATATATGTACAATTTGTTCCTGATCAACATCTTCTCATTTGAAGCTGGAAAAAGAATCTGAACTATGTGATTGGTATATCAAGAGATGGAGTTTATGATGTCACTAAACGTTACACTAGGAAGTGGCATGAGGTAAATGTTCTTCCTTATATGTAGAATCTTTAATTTCAGTCAGTGACTTGCTAACTTCTTTGGGGTTTGAAGGTTCTAGTACGAAGGAACATCACCACTGAGCCAACTCTTTCGGTTATTCTTGCAAGCATAACAAAAGAGTGCAGAAAAAGTTTTCCACCTGAAATTCTCAATGCTCTCGAGGAACGAGACAGAAGTGAAACTGAAACACTTAATCAGGATTTGTATGCACAAGATGATGGTTCGATCTCATTACCTGGAAGACTCAGTGGGAATGTGGATTGGCGCATATCCAGATCTGAGTTTGGCTCTGAATCATTGAGCTCTTCTTCTTGTCCAGTTCGCCGCTGTTTAGATACTCATGTGACTAAGATCTATAACGCATTTTCTCCTATTATTTCTCAGTTAGTTGACCAATCTTCTTCAAAATCTCAAGCTACTGAAATTCTGAGATCTTTGAAAGAGGTTTTTGTTAAACTTAAGAATACCCCCTTCAAGACCAGGAGGACATCAATCAGCCATGTTTCTAATAGACAATTCTTGAAGATGATTTCTTCACTTTCCAGCTTGTTGGATGCTCTTTCATTGAAGGTCGAATTAGATGCGAATGGGAGGGGTGATATTTGTTTGGCATCTGATCCCGTGAGAACATCCTTAGCATTTCCTGTTGTCTTCCATGCGTTGGATGATGTCATATATCAAATCAACCACGTAGACAACTTTGATAAAAATACTCTTTCATGGCCACTCCTGAAGCTAAATAGATTATGTTGTGGTTTGGTCCTAGCAAGTGGGGAGGAGCTTCCTTTTGGAATAGTAAGTCTCCTGCTTTTTTTAAAATACAGCGTTAGATTCCATGATTAGATTTTTTATTGATGTTTGCTTCTTATATTAAAGAAACTTTTTCTTGTGAAATTCCAGTCCACATCAGCATTTGACGGTACTCGGTTGTCTAAGTGGGAAGAACCAAATGGTGCAACAGGTAGACTCATAGCACAATTTATATCTTATATAGTGTTGTTTAAGTTGGTAGAATCCCAATAAGTGGATAGCAATACTCATAATCAGCTCGTAGTTACCTCCTTTTACATGTATTTAGACCAATAAAAATTTCCATATTTCTTACACAAGTCTTGCTTACATATGCTTATTTTTTTCCAATTTTGACCTCAAGGATAACTTCCACTTGGATGTTTGAATGGGTGCACCACAAAATTTAAATTAAAATAGGTAGCCCATCAAAGATATGTGTTTTTTGATCAATAAAGTTTAATGCCTATCCATAACGTATTCTTGGATGAATTTTAAAGTGAGAATTTATTTATCCTTTATAGAGTTGTCAAATTGAATGCTCATGATGTTTTCTAACTTATTTTTGCTTTTTTCTTTTGTTTTCATTTCTTTGAAATATATATTTTTCTTCCTGTGGTTTCTATTGAGTTCCAGGAATTATTATTTTCAGTTTGTTTTCCTTGGAATATAATTTAGCTTCAGGCATGTCACTAATTGTTAGTTTTTCTGTGAATGTGTACGTGATAGTTGCCTATGAGTTCAAATTAGAAAATGAGACCATAATCGATTTGATCGTTGTTCCACTGCTTATTAAAAATTAATAAAAGGAAACAGTTGGTCATAAATGACTATTGGTGATTTGGGTACACTACCCTTTCACTACGGATCAAATTGTCAAATGTGAAATTGCAAGCTACTAAAAGTAGTCAATCTTACTGCATTTGAATTTTCGGGGTCTAACTGAAATTATAATTAACGACTTAGTTATATTTGTTATAAATGCCTATCAAGGAAAATCAAATTTTAACTCTTTCATCATTCCCCTAGTTATCTATGATCTTTCTACTCTATACCTATGAGTCCTAAACTCACTTGTTTCTATCCATTATTAATTCTTTCTAAACCAGTTTATGTAAATCATAACTTAATTTATCTCCAAATTACGTTGGAAAATTTTCGGACTTTAATGGCATCTTCTATGTTACATTTGTAAGGTTGCTGGATTATTTATCAAGGTTTGGATAATCAGATGTACGAGATAGTGACATATGAGCTTATGTCAGCAAATGATGCGCCAGAGAGGGATCCAACAGATTGGTATGATGTTTTAATATTTCAAAAACTTGGGATTAGTTTGACGTATAGAGTTTGTTTGCGTAGATGTATATGAGTAAGTTCAGTTTAATTTGGTGGCGAATCCAAAGTTGTGGTCAAACTCAATGAGAATCCGTGGTTGGTTATGTCACAAGAGCTGAGCAAGTTTATGCAAGAAAAGTATGGTATGAAAGGGTATTATGATATCATAAGGAGTCTTACAAAACAGTTAACGAGTGGAATAAGGGAAGGCTTGAGACTTGATAGTTATTCGATAGGATTGTTAGAGAGTGTGTAGGGCTTGCAGTAGGTGTAAACACATTTTTTATTATGTAATCTCTCGCCATTTTATCTGTTTGGGTGATATTATATCAGTCATTCCTTTTTGAAATGAAAGGGTCAAGAGGTCATTTTACAAGAACTGATTTTAGGGGAACTTGGAGGGATGGCATGTTGATAGTTGAGTGAGATTGTTTGGAATTGTTTCTTCTAAGCTGGAATAGCTTACTACTACGTAATCTGTGACCACACAGTTTATTTTCTTAAGTGTATTTTGTATGTCGTTGGATTAGTTGTTTTTCACGTTTGCCTTTTTGAGAGTCGAAGTTTATTAACTTTGAATCTAAAATTTTAAATTGCTTTTGATAAATAGGTACTCTGAGTCATATGTGGGACTTTGTTACATTTGTCGTAATATATAGGCAATCATGCTTTTTTTTTTTTTTGTTTCGAATTGAACTTACATTGCAAGTGTTTTGTTCTGTTGACTTAAGGGTGCTGGAAGGAAGCCAGGATGAAGGTGCGAACTGGTTTATATTAGATAAACAAAGTGGTCAAACATTTGAACAACGCTTTCTGCGAAAATCATATAGGATCAATCCGCCCATAATTTCAGCCAATGCCTTCAGGTAAACTCTCATGGTTCATGTTTGGCTGTGATTTTTAGATGAAATATTTTCTAATGTTAACAATCCTTTTTTTGATCAGGTTTAGGTTTACTTCAGTGAGAGATCGAAATGCAACTTCTAGATTTCAGATTGGTAGTATCGACCTTTATTCAAAGCAACCATTTCCTTGTGGCTAAAGCATCACCTTTATAGGTTATATGATGTATTTTGGCATCCCCGTGTGGTACATCTAAGTTCTTAAATGTACAAACAGTTCGGTACATCTTGTATTTATAACAACTAAGTTCTTAAATGTAATATCTGCATTCTCAAAAGCCTGTGTAAAATAATTGTTAAAACTGAATAAAGGCAAGTTAAGGTGTACTCATAAGAACTAATTTGTGAGTTATGTTATAGTAATCTTTTCCAGGGGATCCAACCCTTTATATTAAATCAATCGGCTCAGCATTGTTTGGTCTCTCAGCAAAGATCCTTCATTGGGTGGTTGCAAATACAGAGCCGAAAAATCACATCACAAATTGATAAATTCTTCTTCAAAACATCAATTGCAAATACTCTTGAATCTAGTTTACAACATGCTTTTGCAACGATTGTATTTTGCATTTGTGGTCAATCAAAACGCGTGGTAGGGGATTTACCACTGTGATCCCGACAATGATCGACTTTGGTGTTTCTGAAGCAAGAAGTCCATTGTTTGTCAATCATTTCATTTAGATGTTCATTGTTAGAAAAGGAATGGCACTATCTCTGCAATCACATGAAGATATGTATTATTATATGATATCACGTAAATATTATAAACCAAAACTTCAACATTAGAACACCGCTCACAAAGCCTACGAACTCAAAAGATAGGTTTGTATTTTATTTCGTTTATTTATAGACAGAAATATAATAACACAACACCTATCTATTCAAACTAATAAAAAAATGGATACAAATCTGACTATTGAAAATGAAGAAACTTCAATGAGCAAATTAGTATTGTCCCTATTTAACTCGTTTCACCACCCCTCGTTTGGTATACACTAGGGGTGTTCAAAAATACTCGGCCCGACTTACCCGCCCCGTTGACCCAGCGATCCGGTATAAAATAATCGGATACTTTCTTATATTTTACGGACGAGTACCCGACCCGTTAATTTCGTAAATTACCGGGTCCGGGTCCGGGTCACATAAATGTCATTTTCCGGCTACCCGGAAACCCGGTATAATATGTATTTATTTAATAAATTATAATTATAATTATAATTTTACCTTTTAATATTGGTATTTTTAAAAATTAAATACCAATTCATCCTAACTAGACTCAACCTCTTAAGTTACCAATCCACCTTTCCAACCATTTAGTCTTTTGCTTTGATATTGCTACTTTTTCATCAACACAAGCGCACAACCGCATCCCACACTGCATTGGAGTACATCCACTAATTTGCCTCGAATGATAATTATTTCATAATTTTATTGATATTTTCATGTTAAATAATATTTAATTAGTTTTGGACTTTTATACTGATAAAGTATATTTATTATTAATTAATTAAATGTATTTTGTAGTACTTTTTATAAGTAATAAAATAAAATAGGGTACCCGGTCACCCGACCCGCATAATTGGGGTACCCGGTATTTCCGGGACGGACCACGGGCCGCATTTTCAACTACCCACATGTACAGGTACCCGGTGTTTGAACACCCCTAGTAAACACCATAAAAGGGAGCAGAAACTTATTGGATAAGGATATAAAGCAGAAGCGAAAATGTTGACATGTATAGTTCGAGATTGGATCATCTAAGCTGTATTCTAAATAACATGTTTGAATCATATTGTTAATCAAATTTATTGGGCAACACCAAAACAAAGTGCATTAAATCACAGGCCTCAACCACAACCACAACTAGCGATTTAAGCATTAGAGAATATGTAAAGGGAAAGACGATCATACAGATTCGCAGAAGGCTCTCTGTTGCACCATATTCTTGCAAGGAGAGATGTAATAACTCCGATGGCCACGAAAATCAGGGTTGTGGGCCTTGACCATTATGAACTCCAAGTAGACCACTTTTCGTCGGGGATTGGAAACCCACCGTCACCGGCAAAGTGATCATGCCCTCGGGCCACACCGCCCGGTCCGTGAAGTCTACAGCGGGGTTCTAGTTGGAACCATCTCTTCCTGATGTTCTCGTCGAAAGTCTCGAAACAATGCCAATACATTATCTCAACCTATTAGAGAATATTTTAGATTGATCATTATTGATTATTATTGATTGTATATGAATTATAGTATATTTTGTTTTAGTTATAGTCTATTTGATTTCCCTCTATTATGGGAAGTCTTGTTGTATTACTGTTAGGACATCCTTGTATATAAATAGGAGTTTTGAGTTAATGAAAAATCAACTTTTGCAATAAAAACATTTCTGCATATACGTACGTAGCACTCGTACAAACACACGCATACTTTTATATGGTATCAAAGCCATCTTTGATTTTCTGGCGGAGTGTCTTTCAACTATTTTTGATACCGATTTTGTCTCATATGTTATATTTGGATTAGGCGCTGACTACAATGCTTTCAAGACCGCCATCAGCATGCGAGACTCTGTTTCTTCTGACGAACTCCTTGGTCTCCTTCTTCAAGAGGAGCAACGTATTCTTGAATCCTGTGACTTGATCTCTCCTTCGGCTCACGTGGCTCATCGCGCTCCGGCCCTACTCGTGCTCAGCCGTCTGAACTTCCTGCTGATGGA
This sequence comes from Sherardia arvensis, assembly GCA_948330725.1. Taxonomy (NCBI): domain Eukaryota; kingdom Viridiplantae; phylum Streptophyta; class Magnoliopsida; order Gentianales; family Rubiaceae; genus Sherardia; species Sherardia arvensis. The sequence continues at coordinate 18,958,733 of OX415237.1, read as the reverse complement.
GGTGATCCACCTCGCACTGTCTGTCAAATCTGCGACAATCCCTATCACTCTGCTAAGAACTGCTACAACCGCTTCAACGATGTGGACTATCCGCCTACAAATCACCGATCAGCGGAACGTCAGAAGCAGCATAATCCAGCTCGCAAGCAGGCTCATGTGGCGGACACCAGTCCATCGGCTCTCACTGATCTTTGGGTGATGGATTCTGGAGTCTCTCACCATGTTACGGTGGACCTCGATGCACTCAATCTTCAATCTCCCTACACTGGCACTGACAACTTAGTTGTTGGCAATGGTTAGTCCCTTCCCATTACTCATATCGGTACTCGTAATCTTTCTTCGTTGCATGTTGCAATAAAACTCTTTCTCTTAATGAAGTTCAGTTGTACCTAAGGTTTCAAAAAATCTCATTAGTTTTCAAAATTATGTAGAGATAATAATGTATCTGTTGAATGAACTGCGGATCATTGTTTTGTTAAGGATCCTCAGGGTCAAAAACTTCTCAAGGAAATCATTGAGAATGATCTGTATTGTCTGCCTTCCCCATCATCTCTCAGCCCTAGAGTTTTTGTTGGTGAACGTGCTTATGTTGCTTGTTGGCACCATCGGTCCGCTCATCCTCACGAGTTTATTCTGCGTCGTCAGTTGTCTGCTTTTAATCTACCAGTTTCTGCGAATAAAACTTTACCTCTTTGTAGTGCTTGTCAATTAGGAAAGAGTCATATATTGCATTTACCTTCTTCTCATGTGTCATCAAGTGAACCTTTTGATTTAATATATTCAGATGCTTGGGGTCCTGCCTATGTTCCTTCGTTATATGGAAATCGCTATTTTGTTTTATTCATTGATGATTGCACTAAATTCGTTTGGATTTATTTTCTCCAAACAAAATCTCAGGTTTTCTCTATCTTTCAACTTTTTAAACCTATGGTTGAAACTCAGTTTTCAACAAAAATTAAGGCTTTTCAATCCGATTGGGGAGGTGAGTATCGTAATGTATCAACTTTTCTTCAAACTCAAGGAATTTTACATCGAATTTCTTCCCCTCAAACACCTGAACAAAATGGTGCTTCTGAAAGGAGGAACCGTATTGTTGTGGAAAAGGGTTTGGCACTGTTAGCTCATTCTCATCTTCCGATAGAATTTTGGGAACAAACTTTTCACACTGTCATTGATGAGACCTAAATATACTCTTCTTTTATGAAATTTGAGATCTAATTTGGGTAGAATTTGGTGCAAAGTAAGGAGCTTTAAGGCTAAACTTGTCAAAGTTACATTTTGAAGAACAAGTGATGCACTAATGTTTTGAAACTTGAATTTGGAAATGTTTGCAAAGGAATTAGAGCACATGGATCATACCATTGGATTCCACTCGTCAAGAGCTTCGAAATGGACTACTAGAAGATGCAAATCGGATCAACGGGTAAAGTGCATGGTCCTTCACAAAGTGCGCCAAGTGCTGCGCGGCCCGTGCACTACATTCTATAAATACTCCTTATCCCCTCCAAGATGAAAAAACGGCCACAACCATGTAGAACTCCATTTTCTTCATCTTTCTTTCCCCTTTCTTCCATTTCTTTCCATTAGATTAGTAGTTTGATTCCATGTATTGTAGTATAACTTAGTTTGAACCTTGGGAGCATTTGAATTCACTTCCCTTGAAACTTTGAGGGCCTTGTATGCTTAAACTTGGGATTTTGATTATCATTTGATGAACTTGAATTTCTATGCATGAATGTTGTTCAATCTTGATTAATTTGTTATGGGATTTGTGTTTTATATCAATTGCATGCTTCATAGTCATTAATTAGGTTAGTTTGGTTAGAGTAATTTAGTGTGATGATGATGGTGACTTAGCATAATGGTAGTGTAATCTCTAGTTGGTTAGATTAATGACTATGGAAGGGGTTGAGTGATGATAAGTTCTCTGCCTTGTTGTGTAATTGTAGTTAAGGAATGCCATGACAAATATACGTTGTTAGAAGTGGAAATCTTATGAACTTGCATGATTAATCAATTATATGTTTAGGTAAGGATTGAATGTTATCATTGGTCCCCCTAATATGTGATTGTATACTTGAGTTGAAGATTCCTTTTTAACGTACGATTGTTATCAACAAATAGCTATATTTGTGGGTAGAACGTTATCGTTTACTCCAATATCATTAATTAGCAAGGTAGGAGTCGAGACATATATGCTATCATCGTCTTGGTTCTTACAAGTTATCAAATGTCTTATTTGTATGCTCTCGCTATCGCGGGTATGTGAGTAAGTTTGTCTCTCTCTAATCCTAATACCATTGTTGAGTTATCTATGATGCTATCATCTGGGTGAATCAACAATAAGAGCTTTTGAGTGGTGTTATCATCCTCTCTAGCTACATTCGAGAGAATATGATGCTTTCATCCTTGACAAATGGTCTAAACTTCCTTGTAATTGCATTTGCTCGGTGATAAGTCGATAGTTGGAAATTGAAGTCATTTGCTTCCCAAGGCCTTATAATCCTAGTATCATCCCCTTAGCTTAGCTAATGATATTTTAGCTTACTTTCATAGTGTAATCAAAACCAACCTCAAACCCCCCCCATATTTACATTGTTTTCTATATAATATATAAGTATTGCTTATTTTCTACTTTAAAACACTCTTACAAGTCCCTTCTCCTTGTGGTTCGACCCCTACATCCCACTATCTACTCTCTAGTAGTTAGAAGTTGTAGGTGATTTATAAATAGTATTTTGATCTCGCGGAGTCCCATTTAACGACTTGGGAAATCGTTTGTCAGTCATCTACTTGAATAACAAAACCATCACTCCTATTCTAGATTATACATCTCCCTACTCTTGTCTTTACAAAGGGGAACCTGATTATCCATTTTTAAAATCTTTTGGGTGCTTATGCTTTCCCTACTTAAGGCCATACATTAACAGCAAACTTGAGTTTCATTCCGTTGCTTGTATTTTTTGGGCTATAGTGTTAAACACAAAGGCAATCTTTGTTTCCATGCTCCGTCTTCTAGGACCTATATAGCTCGCCATATTGTATTTGATGAGTCCCAATTCCCGTTTATTGATCACATTGCCCAATCCCGATCCTCAGTTTCTCCAAATTATGACCTCTCTTTGTTGAGTTCTATCCAGTCCCATCCCTATTCCCAGTCCCCTCAACCAGTGACTGGGTCCCACCTTGTCTCTATCTCACCAACTGCCGCCACTGGGCCCTACCCTACCTCCATCTCCTCGTCATCATCTCCTTCCTCGTCCCAATCGTCTGCCTCGGCGTCTTCTAGAGATCCGTCGTCCCTCCATCGTCGTCCCTCCATCGCCGTCCACCAGCCCTCCTTCGTTAGCAACCGCCAGTCATCGACGTCGCCGGATCCCAGCTCGTCATCTACCGGAGGTCCTTCGTCGACTGGGTCCTCGTCTGCATCTGGCCGATCAGAGTCCTCACCTATGGGTCCCTGTCCTTGGCCGAGTCACAGTCAACAGAGCCGTCTTCATCTTCAGTATTTGACCAGTCAACTGGGTTTGACCAGTCAACTCCTTTCTCTTCCTCTCTTGCCATTATTCCTTCCCCACGCGTCCCTTCTTACTTCAGACAATCAGACACTTCTCAACATCCCATGATCACTCGTGCAGCCACCAATTCTTTTAAACCTAAAGCTCTAATTGTAACCAAATATCCTGTCAATCGTGACTTTTCTCACCCTAAACCAAAAAAATTTTACACGAGCTGCCAAACATCCTCATAGGCAACATGCAATGTAGTTAGAGTATGATGCTTTAATGACTAATGGGACTTCGGACTTAGTTCCAAAGCCCTATACTTCTAATGTTGTTGGTTGTAAGTGGATTTTCAGGGTTAAAACGAAGATTCATGGCACTGTGGAACGTTACGAAGCACGGTTGGTGGCTAAGTGACGCAGCTGAGATATCAGTTGAGATCCGCCAGCACGAATCTGAATTAGTAAGGAGTTGCCGACGCTGCCTCCTTGTCCGGTTGTTGTTGGAATCTACCAAATAAGAGATAACACTCTTGAAAGTATATATTATTGATAATTGAAAGTTGTCAAATAATGATTACAAAATCCCTATAAATACTAAGACCAATTCTTATGAGAAAACCTAATGTAAAACTAAAACGGAATATTAAAAACTATTCTAATTCTTAAAGGGAAAATAATAAAACTATTTAAGGAAGCCTTGTAAATCGAATCCTTCGAGTAAAGGGATTTTGCATCGGACGAACAATGGCATGGATCGTAAATTCGTCCTACATCAGTCACCTCCACTTCATAAGAACTCGTCCGGAGTTCTCTTCCTCCACCATCAAGAGTTTCGATCTCCATTGCAAACTCTGTTGACGTAGAAACAACATGTAACTGCTAAACCTTTAAGCTGAATGATTTTGCTCCAATTATTGTATAAAGTTTCCCTGCATCATTCTCCTCCACTTTAAAAGAACTCGTCCCCGAGTTATCCTCTGGATCTAGAAACTCATATACGTTGAGCTTGTTGTAAGCAATAGCTGAAAGCCTCTCCTTCAAATCGTTCATAATGCTAAAGCTCATTGACTCCAATCCATAATCAGCTGACTTGATACAAGTTGCACGAGGATGTCCCTTCCAATGAACAAGATACTTCCAACGCATACCACATTTGTGAGCTAGTACTTGTTTTGGTGGTTTGGTAGAACGTAGAATACTTATGACAAAGGAATCAACTTTAGTTTGTATATTATATATTCCTTCATCATTCTCCTCCACTTTTAAAAAAACTCGACCTGAGTTCCCCACTTCACCATCCAGAGTTTTGACTGCAAGTTTATTAAATATGGGAACGTCAATAACACCATCTACATTTCCAACTCCATACTTCATCTTCATATTTTCGTCCTTATCTCTCAAAAGAACAATCTCATCAGTATATTCCTCACCAGTCTGAAAATCAACCTTAAAATCTTCATAAACTTCAATAGGATCTTTCAAAGGAACGTGTAAATCTTGTTCAAGATACGAATGTTTTATATCAGTATCAAGGGTAAGACCAACTTTAATTTGATTATCATCTTCAACCTCAAACTCTATCTTTGCATTTTCTTTATCGCATATTTCAAACCCTCTTTCAAGATCTTCACCATAATTTAAACCATTGCTATCAGTATGAGCAACAGACGAAACTTCTATAGAACATACTTGAGATTCCTCAACAAAACTTTCACAATTCTGGGATGATATAAAGTACACCTCTGAAGAATTTTTCATTGATTGAAATTCTATAAACTCATTTTCCATCATGCTCATAGGATATTGTGGAAGGTTTAGTAAGATAGATTTTTTTAATCAAGTCATTGTGATGTGGAGTAGCTGGAGGTAGTTCGTTTGATAATTCATCACCAATTAATGAATTAGAATTCATCAAAATATGTTGTGGCTCTCCTGGGATCACTGTCTCCACCTCTTTCTCCATAACTAACTTCTTACTTGCGGAAGGAGGCTCAAAGTTTGGTATAGATGCCATTTTAATCTTATGTGTATCCCATGTAAAAACCATTACCTCACCACCATTCCTATACTTACTCTCATGGTTATACTGCCAACTTTTTCCCAATAAAATATGACATGCATCCATATCAAGAACATCACATATCACACTCTCTCTATAGTGTTTCCCAATAGAGATAGGTACATTGCAAGTCCGGGAAACCTTTACCTTATTACCCTGATTATCCCAACCTAGGGTGTAGGGTTTTGCATGCGGTTCAGAGGTCAAATTCAAATAATCAACCACTTTCTGGGATATGATATTTTCGGAGCTACTATTATCCACAATCAAGTTGAAAACTTTCTTGTTGATCGTACAATAACTTCTGACAATATTCACATGTTGCACTTCTTCCTTGGGTGATAATAGAATTTTTCGCAATTCAAATTCCACCTTCTCAGTTGACACATATTCTTCTTTATTTGAAGGAAACTTGTCCCTGTCTCTAGCCTCATTGTTTCTGCAGCAAAGGATTTCTTCATAGTTATAATGTAGGAATTCATCTCGCATGTAACACTTCATCTTTTTCCAGGTTCTAATCGGCACCTTGTTTAATGCTTGCCTAGAGAAAAAAAGACGTTCCCACCATACATTAGCTTTGCCTTTCAGCTTTAATGCTACCTTCTTTGCTTGTTTTTCTTCAAGCAAATCATACGTATCAAAGATGTTATCAACATCAATCTCCCAATCCATGAATTCCTCTTCTCCTCCATAGAAAAAATGGAATTACTCTTTCCTTATGATTATGATAATCATTATTGGATACACTTTTCTTGAAACTAACTTTTTCAAGGGTTGAGGCTAATTCCACATCCCACTTGTTAAAGTTTGATTTGTTAACACGATGATCTCCCCTCATGAATCAAATAATAAGAACGGGAGAAAACCACGCTCTGAATACCACTTGATGCAGCTGAGATATCAGTTGAGATCTGCCAGCACGAATCTGAATTAGTAAGGAGTTGCCGACACTGCCTCCTTGTCCGGTTGTTGTTGGAATCCACCAAATAAGAGATAACACTCTTGAAAGTATATATTATTGATAATTGAAAGTTGTCAAATAATGATTACAAAATCCCTATAAATACTAAGACTAATTCTTATGAGAAAACCTAATGTAAAACTAAAACGGAATATTAAAAACTATTCTAATTCTTAAAGGGAAAATAATAAAACTATTTAAGGAAGCCTTGTAAATCGATTCCTTCGAGTAAAGGGATTTTGCATCGGACGAACAATGGCATGGATCGTAAATTCGTCCTACATCACTAAGGGATTCAACCAAGGGAAGGTGTAGACTACTTTGATACATTTAGTCCTGTTATTAAACCCACTACTATTCGTCTTGTACTCAGTATTGCTGTCACTCGGCACTGGCCTCTTCGTTAGGTTGACTTCAACAATGCTTTTTTGAATGGGGATCTTTCTGAGACTGTGTTCATGCAACAACCGCCAGGGTTTGTTTCTTCTTCATATCCGAACTATGTGTGCAGGTTGAAGAAGTCTCTTTATAGTCTCAAACAGGCTCCCCGAGCTTGGTTTCAGAAGCTTAGTCATACTCTGCTTCAACACGGATTCAAGCAGTGTGTTTCAGATACTTCCCTCTACATCAAGTCTCATAGTGATCATGTCATTTATGTGTCGGTTTATGTTGATGACCTGATTATCACTGGTTCTCATTCCAAGTTCATTGATGAGTTCGTTCTCTACCCGAACTCGGTTTTCACTCTGAAGGATCTTGGTCATCTTAATTTTTTTCTTCGCATTGAAGTACACCATCTTTCCTCAGGCTTACTTCTGTCTCAAATTGGATCTATTTGATCGTAGCAATATGGCTGATGCTAAGCCAATTTCTTATCCAGCTACTCCTGGCTCGCGGCTCCAGATTTCCAGTGATTTTTATCCAGATCAGCACCTTTATCGCAGCATTGTTGGAGCTCTTCAGTATGCTACCATCACTTACCTTGATATATCTTATGCTATGAACCGTGTGTGTCAGTTCATGCACAAACCAGCAACTGAGGACTGGCTTGCTGTCAAACGCATTCTTCGCTATCTCAAAGGCACCATCAATGCTGGACTTTATTTCCGACAGGCTTCAGATTCTCGCCTTGTTTGCTACATTGATGCTGGATGGATTTCAGATCTACGTGATTGTCGTTCTCAGCGTGGGTATTGCTTGTATTATGGTGGCAACTTGGTTAGTTGGCGTCCAAGAAACAAGGTGTTGTTGCTCGTTCTAGTACTGAATTCGAGTATCGTGCCGTTGCATTTTCTGATGCTAATTAATTTGGTTGCAACCACTTCTCAAGGAAATGAATATTGCTCTAACTGGGCCTCCGACGGTTCTGTGTGATAATCTGAGTGCAACTTTTCTCACAGCTAATCTTGTTCTTCATCACCGTTCGAAGCACATCAAGCTAGATTTTCACTTTGTTCGTGAAAAAGTTTGTGATGGTTCACTTGTGGTTCGACATGTTAGCTCGATCGATCAAGTCGCTGATGTGTTTAATAAAGCCGTTGGGACGGCGAGATTCAAAGACTTGTGTTCCAAACTTCTTGTTCGTGCCCAAACATGAGCTTGCGGGAGGGTATCAGAGAATATTTTAGATTGATCATTATTGATTATGATTGATTGTATATGGGTTGTAGTATATTTTGTTTTAGTTATATAATATTTGATTTCCCTCTATTATGGGAAGTCCCGTTGTATTACTGTTAGGACAGGAGTCTTGAGTTAATAAAAAATCAACCTTTGCAGTGAAACCTTTTCTGCATATATGTACCTAGCACTCTTACAAACACACGCATACTTTTATACAACCGAACTGCCTCCGTCGACATAAGTTCGATGAACCATTTTATCCATAATATGGATGGTAGTCATGACCGCGTCCCCACCTACGGGTCGATCGGGAATGGGGTCCTCTGAACTAAAAGTGATTGCCTCATCGGCGGCCAACTTCTGGCCCACTGGAGTCGGTTTCAGTGTCTTGCAGCATCTCGCCTTCCTCTGGGACCCCGTTGCTCCACCCGGATTTTCACTGATGATGGTGAGAATGTTTCCACACGGGACAATGTCCGTGGTTGGTTCTGGGGAAGAATCATCCTCATACCTACGCCGCATACTCAATTTGTCGCATGCCTCCGCTCAGGCCACCTCTTTGGACTTAGGACCCGATGTTTAATCAGACGATTGTCCCGAACGATTATCAGGTTTCGACCTGGACGTGTACGCCGCCTTGTTATACGAGTGTGCCTCCCAAGAAGAAGGAAAGAAGGGCAGTTGCTCGCATAAGTCGGTAAAGGATAGACTGGGTAGCAAAGAGGAGTCGAACAAGTCACTCACCCCACTCACCTCCGGGTCCGCGGCCTGTGGCTTAGTCAATTTATCAACTCCATGGTACTCCTTTACCTTGATGTGGAGCTCATACAAGGTGTGCACTGGCTTCTTTGAAAGCTTGTGCTTCAGCAATGGGTATCGGAATTCCTGTACGAATATCTCGATCAACCATCTTTCATTGATTCTATCTTCGACCTTGTTGCTCTCGGTGACGAACCGCTCATAATAGTCCATCAAGAATTCACCAGCATGTTGCCGGATCCTCATCACGTCCTGGGCAGTGAGAGTGAACTTAACCTGGTTAGCAATAGGTCTTCCAGCTTTTGAGAGTGTCCTCCGGGCTGACCACAACGCTCGATAGTTGGGCCCCTTGTAGGTGCCTTGTCGAGTTCCGATCTGCATTCCCATTGTCACCTGGGGTTATGGAGCCCGTTTGGGACGGGATCTGCTGCTTGTACCTCCACTCATCGGATGAATGCATGAGCTGTAAAAACGCGTCGATCCCCACAGACGGCAGTGATTTTGCGTTTCACTGCCAACTTGCTTCTTCTCTGAGCAAACTGTTGAGACAACAATGAGACTAGGTCCAGGACGGGATGGCTGGTGTTGTTCCCCCTCTGATGCCTAAATTAGCACCGTTGGAGATATTTTGTATCGTCTAATGAACATGACTCCAGAGACCTTACCCTCTCCTCACGTGCTCCTTCCTCTTCATCGCTTCCTCATGGAGGCTTCTATCCCCATGTCGGTAAGTCTAGATTCTTACCCACTAGCATGAGTCGAGACTCCCCTTTTTCACGACACAGTTGGGTTGAATGTGCCTAATGAGCCCTTATTGATGGGTCAGCTGTACAATGATCGGGCCGGGATATGATCATGACAAATCCCATATTGAAAGATAAAATTAATGATGTTCATTATACATGGTATTACAAAATGCTACAACCATAGATAGTACAATTAAACATATTAGCAACAACACACAAAATTGTAGTAAAGGATTGAGGATTGCTAATATGTAAATAGTAAGAAAAAATTTGAATAGTAGTAAAGATTGAGGTTAACTATTATCCTTATCTTCACAATGTAAATAATATTATTACTAGTTTTAATGTCCGCCGTGCGATGCGATGCACGACAACTAATTATTTAAGATGTCAAGTCCAGGTTATATGTTATCTGAGTATGCACTTGAAATATAATTGTTTACATTAATAACAAACATAGTAGTGATATAAAACATCATTCTAAATGTAATAATATGAATAAGTACTTGTTCTTATATATAAATTTCGAGAAGAAACTACTATTTACATTGAGAAGTTAAAAGTGAAATGTCACTGAATACTACATTGATAATGTCTGAATCAGTTTTTGCTTCCCCTAAAATTGATGGCATGATGAGAACTCTTACACACTGCTTTATTCTTGCCCTTGATAATGCTACATATAGCTGCCCATGCGAAACAAAATCCAAGGTTTGTCCACGAGCCTTGCTTATTGGCATTGCGAAGCACAACCTCACTGGAATGCTAAACATTGTTTATTGTCATTGCAAAGCACAATCTCACTGGAATGGAAGTGCACTAAATAATTTATATTAATATCAAAGCTTTATTGAAAAATATGGCATAAAACAGATACACAAATGGAAAATTTATAAAATACCACACTCCTGGACTAATTTAGGATTAAACATTGTTTATTGAGGTTGTTATTGAATCTTATTTGAATGAATATCAAAGTTTTGTTGAAAAATCTAGCATAAAACAGATACTCAAAGGAACATTTTATAAAATACCACAGTACTGGGCTATTTTAGCATTAAACATTGTTTATTTAGGTTGTTATTGATGCTATTTGTATGACAACAAAAGATTATATACAATTGATTTATCTATCACAAATCAGAAGAACAAAGCACGGTGCCATGAAATTATCTAAGATCATCTATCACCATATTGTTGTTAAATAAATAAGGAGAAGCATGTTATTATCAGAGATTTAATAAAGATTAATATTACTCAAGTTATAATGAGAACGATTAGGGCCACACTAAAAATGGAACTGATAGAGAACCATCAAGAACATCAAGCATCAAAAGACCCATAACAAATCCTTGATTTGGCATGATGGGCTAAAGCAAGACAGAAACACCAATTGAACACAATAATCTGTACAATAATGAACAGAAACAACTGTAAGTGGATGATATTCTTGGTATCATTTGCATAGTGAAACATCCGTCAAAAGTATGCCGTTATGAATTTGAATTCTCTCTGAATGGAATGAGTGATTGAACAGATGAATTGGAATACAAGAATATTGGTTTTATATATAGTATTGAACTCTGAACGTGGGTTGATCATAGGAAGGGTAGTGGAGGAGATATCGGGGATGAACTGCAAAATCGTGGGAAGAAAGAGGGATAACCGTGTACGTTTGGATGAAATAGCAATTAAATACTGGTAAAAAGGAATTTATCTTGATTGATGAGATTTGCTCCATATAAGAACTGCAGAAAAATAAGGTAAATTGCTAAAATGGAAGAACTTGATTACAAACATAACATCTTTTTGTAATGGAAACGGTTAAGATAAACAATGGATAATAAGGTAAACTAAGATAACGCAAAAATAAAAAATAAAAAATAAAAAATTACTGGTCTCGCTTACGTTAATTACAAACATCATATTAATTTAATGGTACAATAAGAACCACAGTAAAATAAAGTTAGTACGGTAGAAAAGTAAGATAAAAGAATAAATTACGTCATGTCCTTTTATTTTTATAATAGAAACAATTAAGATAAACTATGGTAAAACTAGTTTAATGTCCGCCGTGCATCTGCACGGCATATTGACGAAATAATATTTTATTATTTGATTTCGATACTTCATAAATCTAACATGGAAAAGAGTAGCCTAACAGTTATATATGCCATGCTTGTTTTCATACCTGAACAACAAATTTTTACAAGAAATGAAGCAAATAGAAAAATAATATAAATAAATATATCTTTGATGAGAATGTCTCAAAAACTCCCAACTTTTATAACCTTTCAGCAAAGTCTTAAAACCTTTTAACTTTTACAATCTACTTTTTCAATTTGAGCTTTATATTTTGTTACCTAAAATTTTGTACTAATTTTTTATATGAAATTTCTTGAATTTTTGAATTAATACATATATTACTATATGTATACTTTAAAATGACCAGTGTTTACATATATAATGGCAGTTTCATTGCATTTAGAGATGTTGGACTTTCAAGAGACTTTGCGATCTATGATATTAACTCCATAGAGAAAGATGCATACAAGAGTATTATAAATTGTCATATAAATTTTTTTATAATAAAAGACTAAACATCAGAATGTATACCTCACCTTCAGACTTTCTCCTAACGAACTGCTGACTGTAGACTCTACATGTGATAAGTCACAAACAATGGTTTGTCGTAACAAATAGTTGTTGCCCAGAATTTCTTGATCAAGCAACTCTCTGCTTTCTGGCATAACTCGAGAAGTTTGACCATCTCCCATTGCTTTTAAAGCCAACAAATGCTGAAGTAAAAAAAAAGAACTTGAAACGTTTAAAACCACCTTCATTCAAACCAGTCCATACCATAGAAAATATTTGGAAAGCTCTCAAAATAACACAACAGTCAAAATAAGCTTTAATGTCCATAATTCATATACCACCATTATGATCCTGAGGAGGAATATAAGCAGTAAGCCGTTAAGCAGGGCTTCTAAATCATCATTTCCTAAAACCAGCCGTTATGGTTCTGTCGTAAGTTTTCTTCTGGAGCCTAAGGGAATGCTGCATTGTACAAGAGAGCAGAAATCACACAATCTAGGAAGAAAATAGAATAAAATGAAATGAATTGAAGTGAAAAGTTAGTAACAGTGGAGATAAGTTGGCCTAACTCTTTTCTCCAGAAACTTTCCCAGAACTTAACTTTGAAGCTTCTTCTTCTTCCAAAATATGCATCAGAATCGCACAAGCACGACTAGTACAATAATCACCACAGTCTCGAGCGACAAAAACAGTACGATCATTTTCTCGTTGCCAGTATAGATGCTAACTGTCTTGACACCAGTTTGTGAGCAGCTAGAGGCAAACTTCTGACCTGCAATAATAAATGGAAGATAAAACAGTGCAGAGATTTTATGCTATAGATTATAGACCACTACTCACTTGAAGCAGCCATGAAGGCTAGAAGGGTGCTCTCGTCGAGTTTGGAATGCTGCAGATCACTCTGAGAAAGATTGTTTTGAAAATGACCTACAAAAGGGCATCAAGAAACAAAACATGAACCTATTTGACCAACTATTGGATAATGTTTCTAAGATTAAAATTTTAAAATAATGAGAATTATGTACCTAGAGAGTGGGTTTCAGACCAGTAGATAACTCCAGTAGTTGGAACAAGCATTGTAAAAGATGATCTTTTTTGGCTTCAATGCTGATATGTACTTATAATTTCCCAGTTCACGGACAACTTTTCCTTCCATCTCTGTCTGTGACACATATACTCCAAATCCAGAACAATCTAGAGTATGACTAATCTGGATAACGAAGTCTGAATTAACCGAATCAGGGAATTTCTTGAGAGATCCGACCGGTGAAAATGAGTACAGGAAGCCATCTAGCGATCCTAGCGATATCCATCCTAATGCAGTTTGGGAAGAAAAAATGTTCAAAAAAGAGAAGCTAATGTGTAAATAATATCAATTTTTTTATAGGCAAAGCACACATAAAGATAGCAACTTTGTATTCTGAGCAGCGTCGAGAAAAGCCCTGCAGTTCATAGATGCAACCATAATACGTGTGCAGAAAGTGCCACAGACAAAAACATAGCAGCGAAACCATGAAAACAAAGAGTTCACAACTGTAACCAAAAGGTAATAGCAACCATGGAAGAACATGCTTGTTTCTCTTTCAACAAAAAAAAAGAAACTTATTGCATCAATCCATTGAACCATCTGAATAACACAAGACCAAGAAACATTAGAAAGACCATTGAACTCATTCACTCAGAATCCAAACTCATTCACTCAGAGTCCTGAATGACATGTTGCAATATTAGATATTGCATGTTTCTGTTCATATAGATTTGGAGTTCATAAAGCTTGGAAATTGAAGAAAACCTGGAATCTAGCTGCTAATAACAATTGACATGTTCCAGCTCAAATTGCTCATCAATTCTCATAGCCAGTATTCGATCACCAAAGAGTATACCTCGCTACCCAGACATTCCACCAGAGAGTGTCCGAAGACTATAGATAAAATATACGCCATTTAGTCCGTAAAACCAGACAACAAATAGCAAGGATGTAATGAAAACAAGTCAATACTTCTGATGAAATTTCTTCAACACAATGAAAGCCAAATTCAGTTTTACTGAACCATTCACTAATCACTATACATGAAACTAATTTACTTTTCAACAAAGGCACTGAATTTGTCTAATATAAGAATGCTGTAATGAAAAAGCCAATAGCAATCACGACTTGTTGATATTTTCCAACTAAAACATAAATCTCACCAATTTCCAAACAATAAATCTCACCAATTTGGGTATCTGGCGGAAAGTGTACACATAACCGGTGGTTTGTCCAACCACCGGTATGTACATGTAAATATCTCTATAATTTAATCTAAATTGGCTATTAAATTATTTATGTAAAGACCAAGTAAAATTTTCACATGATAATTATCAACAGTAATTTACACAATTAAAATTTTTATTTTTGACTGAAAAATTTGGGCATTTTAAAAGTTACTAATCCAATAATTAATTAGACTTGTCAATTTTTATCCGTTATCTGCAGGTAAAACGGGATTTATTTTTTATTCATATGATGAATACGGGTAAAATATGGATACGGGTAAAACGGATATGTGCATAAATGAGTAATTTAAAAAGACTGGTTAAAACGGGTTGGGTCAATGGACTCATATGGGTAAAAGTGCACGGGTCTAACCCGCAGATTAAACAATTTTTATATATCTTTTACCCGTTTCCAGCGTCACCATCTTCGGCCATGTTTGCTAGAGTTTATTTCTCGCTAAACTGAACTAGAAAAATAAAAAATTACTGAACTGAACTAAAATGTTTTTAAAAATACTGAACCGAACTAAAAAAATACAAAAATATTAACTGAACTGAAATAATATAAATATACTGAACTGAACTGAAAAAATATAAATATGTTGGATTGAACTGAAAAATATAAATATACTGAACTGAAAAAAAATTAAATATATTTTAACTGAACTGAATTGAAAAAAATTAGATATAGTAAAAATATTTATTATTAACAAATAAAATGAGTTAAAAAAATATTGGGACTGAAAATACTGAACTGATGGAGTTTTAAAGTGAATATAGTATTATCACATGGTAAATATTAAATTATTAAAAGATGTGGTTGGCCTAACCGTTGGTTATACGTAGCGGCTCCCTCTGGAATGGGTTGATTTAGTATTGCTGAAATCATAATCTCAGCCTGCTACAAACAATTTTTAATTAGTACAAGTGAGAAACCCCATATCAAAATCTTATCCCTCAAAACACTAAAAAAGAAACGATATACAATGGGTCACTTGAGGAGAGAGCGATAAGATGAGAAACAAACGATACCGGATGATGTGATAAAACTAATTGCATTGGAGTGGTAACATGGATAGTTGGAAAAAGATTGCGGTTGAGCAGTTGTGGAGAACTGTGAGACGAATAAAATATGGGAATAAAACTGTAACATTGGATTTGGGGACGCCAGACTCACCAGAGAGAAGATATCGTGGCAGTGGAAAATAAAAATTAATAATATTAAGTGAAAATAACTGTAATGATTTCCTATTTACTGGAGGGGAATTTAGAGAATAAATAACAGCCGTTAATCCAATCCGACGGTCGACGTTAATTTCACTGGCACATGCTAAGGGATTAATATAATAAGTTAGATAAGATAAACTATGATGAAGTGATGTACGTTAAGTAAGACAGAAGAATAAATTCCTTCCTAAACCTTTTTTGTAATGAAAACAGTTAAGATAAACTATGGTAAAATAAGGTAAACTAAAATACTGTAAAAATAAAAAGATAAAAGTAAATATTACTGGTTTCACTTACGATAATTACATGCATAAAATTAATTCAATGATACAATAAAATACAGTCAATACGGTAATGTAAAAGAAATAAGTAAAAAAGATGAAATTAGAGCATTATTTGTAAACTAGAGTAAAAAGGTAAACTACGGTAATGTAAAATTTAAAAAATTAAAAATTAAATTGCTATTTTAGGAGTTAATCACTGCCCTTGAATTAATCTAATGGTTTCTCCGCAAATTGTTGGTCAATGTTTTGGAATACTCTTTAAGGGAAAGCAAATAGATTCGACAACTACTTTATTTTTTAAGTGAAAACTTGTTCTTGATAATTTAAAAGATTTGGTTCACTAATCTAAACAATTTATTTATTTGATGATTTTTAGAATGATTCCTATTTTAATAAATTCTAATAAGATAATCATTAAGTAAAATGAACTAATATATATTGAATTGAACTAAAATTAATTTATTGAAAGTAATAATAGTATAATTAAATTAAGAGGAATTTATCAAATCATATTTGATGAGAGTGAAATAAATTTAACTAAATTAAGTTATACTAAACTGAACTGGATTGAAAATATTCATATTAGATGGGGAGAGTGGACACTTAGTAGATTCAACATACTTACTAGGACAAAGTCATTTATCTACAAAAATTTGAGAGAACACTCCAATGAGAACAATACCAGCAACATTGTATATATATCTTAATTCTTTAAGCTCAGGTAAAACTAAATCCTAATATAAACGGTGTTAGGAAATATTAAGAGCATCTTCAATTTAAAGGCTTTCACCAGAGAAGCACAAGTCGGCGATTACCATTTTGCATCCCCATTCGTGACTTTTTTGTTGAAATCACATATCTATTACATAGATACATATCCTAATCTAGGACTATATTAGGAGACACGACCATTGAATTCGTTAAGCACAGTAAAGTCTTGCACTCCATCCATTGACTAGCTCTTGGACGCTCCTGAGAAGACCCATGACTTCTTCATCAACGAGCCACCAACCACCGAAGCCGAAACCACCAATAAAACCACCTTGAACCACCTGCAGTGTGGGAGACCACAGTGGGGACCAACAACACGGTCCATTGGGCTATCCATGACCCATTAACACTGGGTAGAGACCCTTTCAATAATTTCTTTAAAATTTGTAAATTATTGTCAAGGGTGTGACTTGAACCTGGAACCTTTCAGTAATGAGAGGGTGGGTTTTACCACTTCAACCAGGCCTCATTCACTCCACATTCGTGACTTGATACGAGAACGCTAGTGCAAGGAGCCGTGGTATCAATTCGGTCGGTTTCGGTTCGGCTGAATCGAGTTTGGACCAAAACGGTTCGGTTGTGTTGGTAAAATTTTCTTTTGCTGGTTAATATCGGTCATGTTGGCTTAATATTGGTTCAAGTTTAATCGAATCAATTCGGGTTCGGATGATTTCAGGTTCGGTCATATGTTGATCAGTAAGATTTGGGTTCGGATTCAAAATGAGTTTGATGATATTAATTTTGAATTTTTTGGTAGTTTAAATTTGCACATAAACTAACTAAATTGAGTTTAACTAATCAAATTATTACCCTTATTTAAGGTCTCGTTTGGTTCATGTGGGAGTTAAATTCCTACGGGAATTCTTACTTCCCCTGATTTTGTTTACTCCATTGAAATACTAAGATACTTACAAAACTTGTTTGGTTATCGATGTGGGAAGTTAGAATACCAATGATTTACTTTACGTGATGTTGTTTGGTTGAAAGCATCTAATTCATGGAAATTTCATTGTATAACTACTTTTTAAAATATATAACTCATCAAAATCTCTAAACATTCAAACACTACTGGAAATGTCGTCGGAGACGTCGGCGTTGCACGGCGGTCTGGCCCAAACGCCGGCCGCCAAAGTTTTCGAATTCAAAAAAAGGTCGGGTAAGTAGTTAGAAATTTCACACGGTGTAAATCAAAGATACGCAGTGTGATACAATTTCCTGTGTCGAAATAAAGATGGTTGAAGTAGAGTATTGAACAATTTCAGGTGTTCGGTTGAAGGTCTAGTTTTAAGATTAGAAAAACATGAACCAAACACTTTTCATTCGAAATCGAAAACACAAGTAGAACAAGTTTAAGATTAGAAAAATGAATGACACATGATAGTACCATGTTTCAAGTTAAACGTGTGATGTTTTACGAATCGAAAGTAATGTCTCAAATTCCGAAATCGAAAACAAAGGACCATTTTGTGATGACGTAGATGTAATATTTTAGTACGCCATGTTTACGACTTCGAAAACACATTGCTGGTTTGGTAAACTGCAGGCCTTCAACTTTTAGATATCGAAAGTGAGTATGAGTGGTGTTTACGTGGTAGGAAAGTGGATAGAATGGTACATGTGTGTAGTTTTCGAATTTGAAAAGTGTGTTTTATGTACTAAAATGGAATGAAGGGCTCAATGTTTTGAAATGTTGCTAACATTTGTTTTAATCTTAGGAGTTCCGTGATTCAACACTATAGTTTGGGAGCTGATGTGTGAAGGTATGTATATAATGAAATGATAATATACATGGTTGTAATATAGTATTACAACATATACATATAGTACTTTCAATAAATGATGAAATTTATTTCTCTATTAGATCGAGTTCATGCAGTCGCATTTCTCTTTGTCATAAAGGGAGATGGAATATACATCAATAAGTAAGCATCAGTCTACGAAATCATAAATGTCTACAATCTAGAAGTATAAGAAGTCGTAAAATGTGACGTTCAATTTAAAAGTTGAGAACTTGGAATGTCACATATTCCTCATACTTTAGATGTAGAAAATTTGCTAATTTATTTATAGTAATTTTTATTGTGCTTTTCATGCTTATTGGTGCATCGTTCTTAAATAAAATATAATATAAATGAAATTAAATATAATGAAATGATAATATACGTGGTTGTAATAGTATTTACAACATATGCATATAGTACTTTCAATAAACGATGAAATTTATTTCTCGATTGGATCGAGTTCATGCAGTCGCATTTCTCTTTGTCGTAAAGGGAGACGAGAAAACAGGTGAAATTCAATACGAATGACATATGTACCAATAATATGCTACATACATTAAGGCACCAATATGCATGTACATAGTAATCGTGAGTACATATATATGCTAGAGAACATAGGTATGACCAAGAAGTCGGAAGTAGAAAATTTTACATATTAACATACTTGTGTATATAGAGCGAATTATAACAAAAGCTAATTAATGGCATATGTAAAATATAATGTAGAATATTTCCGTTTAATATAAAAATCATTTAGCGTAGCCCTAAACCAAAATTACCCTACAATTCTAGATGTCGAACTTGTCAATGGTTTCTTAGCCGATTTCTCGTGCTACATATGCTTTTCAAGGATACCAAAATGATTTCGAGTAATTAAAATTCTCTCAATATGTTAATATTGTGACCCAAGCGGGGTGGGTTTAGGGTTTAGGGTTTTGAGATGAGTTTGTAGTGTGTGGGGTGTGCGATGTCGAATATACATCAATAAGTAAGCATCAGTCTACGAAATCTTAAATTTCTACAATCTAGAAGTATAAGAAGTCGTAAATCGTGTCGTTCAATTTAAAATTTGAGAAGTCGGAATGCCACATATTCCTCTTACTTTAGATGTCGAAAAATTTGCTAATTTATTTATATTAATTTTTATTGCGCTTTTCATGCTTAGTGGTGCATTATTCTTAAATAAAATAGAATATGAATGAAATTAAATATAATGAAATGATAATATACATGGTTGTAATATAGTCTTACAACATATACATATAGTACTTTCAATAAACGATGAAATTTATTTCTCGATTGGATCGAGTTCATGCAGTCGCATTTCTCTTTGTCGTAAAGGGAGACTAGATATCAGGTGAAATTCATTACATATGACATAGGTACCAATAATATGCTATATATTAAGGCATCAATATTAATGCGCATATATTAAGGCATCAATATTATTAAGGCCACCAATATGCATATACACATGAATCGTTATTACATATATATGCTAGAGAACATAAGTACGACCAAGAAGTCGGAAGTAGAAAATTTGACACATTAATCTACCTGTGTATATAGAGCGAATTATAACAAAAACTAATTAATGACATGTGTAAAATATAATGTAGCATATTTTTGTTTAATATAAAAATCATTAGCGTAGACCTAAACCAAAATTACCCCACAGTTCCAGATGTCGAACTTGTCAATGGCTTCTTAGCCGATTTCTCGTGCTACACATGTTTTGCATGGATACCAAAATGAATTCGAGTAATTAAAATTCCTCGATATGTTAATATTGCGACCCTAGGGGGTGGGTTTAGGGTTTAGGGTTTTGAGATGAATTTGTACTGTGCCTATTTAAGAAAGCGAAAATATGAAACATATATCACCTCTCAATTTGTAATCCATGAATTATTCATTTTTTCGAATTCTACTGTAATACGCTCCACTTTTTTGGTTTCAGGCTAACATCAATTATGAAGTAATAATTTTACCAGTTGAACTTCAGACATATGAAACTAATTTTACTAGTTGAAAACAAATGAAACTAATCAATTCAAATTATGAGAATATAGCAACATATATAATAGAAACAACAACTTCCAGTTACAAATATGAATTAAACCACTAAATTCACGTATTGTTCGAACTCGCAAACGTTCATCAAACTAACCGTTTTAGTTCTACCTGTTAAGAAATCGAAAACTGTTGAATCATAAGTGTCTACGAAGTCGAAACCTATTTGATAATTTTTTTCACACCAGTGCAATACTCTAAAATGTACTCTGAGTTGTGTGAAATTCATTTAAAGAGGTTTCATATGTTTCGCTATCGAAAGCAAGTTACAAAGTCCACCCTATTTTATTTTTGATATCGTAAACCACTAGAAGAAGTAGGACATTATTTTGGCGGTATTTTATATTTCGAAAGTATGATAGAGGAAAATAAATCATACTTTATTAAGTAACAGTGATGACTTGTAAGTTCGAAATCGTAAACCTTCTTATTTTGTCATTTTTCCATACTTTTACGAATTCAAAAGTATACAGCCGGTCAAAATTCAGCACCATATTTATAATGAAGTGGGAATACACAACACTTATTTCCCTCATATTTTTTCACTACTCCACCACATCTACTCTATGATATACCCCCATTTTCTCTTCCAAATGTCTAGATCTACTACTTAATCATCTTCAAAATCATAATCTCAACCTCTTTACTTGATCATCTACCATATCAATTCATTGGGTGAGGTTTTAATTGGTGATTCATTGGGTGAGGTTTTACTCTCTCTTGTATTTGGTGTTTCTTTATGGAATGAATGTGATTTTTAATGTAGTTATTCAAAATCAAATGTTCTTTAATTTTATAAACGTGAACTTGCATTTTAATTTTACATTAGAGTCCTAGACTCCTCCCATTTACCTCGCTTGGAGGCATGCTTGCGTGATGAATATTGTTAGGATTATCAAACTTTTGAAATGATGAAGTAGCAATTTTGATATTTTGAGAAACTATAAGTTGAAACCCTAAACCATAAACCTAGCATTAAATACATACACACATATTTCTAACCATAGGCATGATTATGGTTGAGCATTTATGGTGCCTTTTCTTCACCTAAGTTTTAACCTTATGTTTAATCTAGCTACCCATGTATAAACCTATGTTAGGGAAGAGCATCGATATGATTTCATATTTCCTTAATCACATTTCCATACATTAATTCTAACATCTATCTTATGTCTAAGGTATCACATTTGAGGACATGTGGAGGTTTAACATGCTAACGGAGACGCTAATGTTCCTATTTCAATGGTATGTTTTATTTATATGGATGGTTTATATATAGTGGTTTCACAGTTGTTTAAATTACCAAACTTTCATGTTATTATCGAATGTTTTCATATTTGGATGAAGCTTCTTGCATAGTGTAGCAGAAAATTGTGGTAGGCCATGGATTGGTTTTCAATGCCCCGAGCATAATCAAGAGATTGTGCATTCTCGCGAAGAACGCCTAGTCTACTTGAAGGTTGGACTAAGCGATCCTACAAAAGTAATTTTCTTGTTGCCATTGCTCCACAAGTAAGTGTACATAAATAGTTTTAAAATACACTTATATACATTGCTTGGATATTATTGTATCTAACAATTTTTTTTGAATTAGGGGTCATTGTTGTTTGGTTGCAATCAATAAGAAAATTAAACAAGTGTATTGGATTGACTCTGATCTGCACCTACCACCAATCACTTCTTTTGTTGAGATTGTCAAACAAGCGTTGGAGTTTGTTAATCCAAACGGTCAATCGGCCTTCGGTGTACATCAAATCAAGGTATGCCAAACTAGACACAAGTAATGTATGCGTCGTTGATGCAGAATGCCCATGTCTAAAATTACCAATCACTACTTCTCCATGTTTATTGCATAGTACAAGAAACAAAATACTTGTTGGGAATGCGGTTATTTCACGATGGCGACGACACTTCAAGTTATCTCTTCCGCTACGTTGAACAATAATCTTGAATCGGTGAGTATTTACTAGAATTGTACTCCCCTTGAATTTTATATTTGTTTTTCCTAGCATGTTAGTGAACATGATATGTTATCTTTATTTTGTTTAACTAGCTTTTCAAGAAGGACTCAACTCCTTACACACTTAATGACATGAAGACCGTTGTTAATAACTTTGCGGGGTATGTGCTAAATGTTCGTGGGTTAAGACTCTCAAAACCTCTCATATAAGGACTTCACGTGTAACGATGTTTATGCGGTGATTTGTGTGTAACTTTAAATATTGTTTACCTATTAGCGGGTATGATACCCTAGACACATTGCCTCTTTTGCTACACCTTTGTTCTATTTTTCATCATTCTAAGGATGTTAACTCACATTTTGGAGTTCGGATATCGCCATATTGGCTTTTCTAGTATGCGAAATGATATGAACGTAAATTGGTGACTATATTTTACAGATTCTTGTTTTTCGTTTTTTAAATGCACTAAATTTGGCTTTCATAGGCCACTAGAACATTTACCCTAAAATGGAATAATTTCCGATACTAATGTGCCGTGTTTTTACGAATTCGAAATACATAGATCAAAACTGTTTTCGACATCGCAA
Organism: Sherardia arvensis; assembly: GCA_948330725.1. Taxonomy (NCBI): domain Eukaryota; kingdom Viridiplantae; phylum Streptophyta; class Magnoliopsida; order Gentianales; family Rubiaceae; genus Sherardia; species Sherardia arvensis. Next base: position 18,935,548 of record OX415237.1, on the reverse strand, counting down.
TTTGGTCATCATGCAATCAAACTTTACAGTGCAATCCCCTACTCATCATCTGATCACGCAAAATACTCAATCGCATAACACCATCCTTTCTATTAGTAAACATACCTACAAAGAATCCAACTTTTGAATTCTAAAACTTGTAAACAAGAATACCCTATGTAACGCCCTATCATGCAATTGTTTAGTCACAAACCGTAACCAATTTAAGAATCGTAAACTTAAGCAGTGAGATCCATTACAATTCACCCGAAAAGAAACCCAAAATTTCAATTTCGTAGTTAAATAAGTTCATAGTCTTCGATTTCTTAAATACGAGCATTCCACCAACCACATTCGATATCAAAACATGAGGGTGACCATGTTTTACGATTTCTAAACTATCTCCTTTTCTACTCGTAAGTTTTGGGTCGTGTCGGGGACCAATCCTACACATAAAAAACCTTTCGATTCGTCAACATGATGCCAAGAGTTTTCGAATTCGAAAACAATGCACAGCGGCTCTTTCCGACGTGCAAAACTGGAACACCGATGAACGCCCAGTGGGATCGCATTCTGCTTCGTCATGCCCCGCGGTAGGCCCAAAAAGACAGGGGGAGAACCCCCCACTAAGGCTAGTCAGGCAGAGGGTGGCCCTAAGACAAAAAGGGCCGCGACTGCCCAGGAGGCGCGAAAAGTGGCCGAGGAGAAGGAACGGGCGCGCAAGGAGGCTGCCCGTGTGGCCGTTGAAAAGCGCAAAGGAAAGAAGAAGGTGCCGGAGCGAACTCTCAGGGAGATGCAGAAGGAGCAGAGGGAAAAGGTCCGGTAAGAAAAAGAGAGGCTAAACCAGGAGACTTTTGGAGATGGTGGTGAATCCGAACCGGAGTATTTCGATTCTGGGGAAGAGTATCTGGATGAAGAGGAGTTGGGAGACCCTGAAACCATCCATACCAATGCGGAGGAATTTGGAGAATTTCGAGCATGGAAAGCGGCAAAGGCAGCGCCCATAACAAAGTACCTGATGTAGTGGACTTGGAGAAGGGCCCGGGTCAGCAGATGCCCCCGGGTCAGCAGATACCCCCGGGTCAGCAGATGCCTCCAGCCCAGCAGCAGTATTCGGATCAGCACCTCCCCGGTGGTTTAAACCCGCAGGCTCAACCGTATTATGGCGGATACAACACCCCGTTCAACAATGGTTCCATTGAAGATCGGCTGAGTAGGCTGATTGGAAGGTGGGGGATGCGTCCTCATTCCCCGTGGGTTCCAGAGGTTCTGAATTATAAGTGGCCGACAGGTACTAAAGCGCCCGATGGAGTTCCGACATACAATGGGGACGGGGATCCGGAGGAGTTCGTCCACACATACCTCAGTGTCATGGGTGCCAGAGACATTGACGAGCCATTGTAGTGCAAGTTATTACCCTCCTACCTCCGGGGTAACTGCTTGAGTTGGTTCAAGAGTCTCCCCCAGGGTTCGTTGAAGACTTTCTGGGACTTTGCTACTGTCCTGGTCCATAGGTATGCAGCCATGAAGACGAATTTTGTGAACCTAGCGACGGTGCTAGCCATGCGACAGTTGGAGACGGAGTCTACTTGGCAGTATTATGTCCGGTATATTGCTGAGTCTATGAAGGTCCAGGATAGGCACTTACATGAGAAGGCCTTAATCGGCAACTTCGTGAATGAGTTGAGAGACGAGATGTTCTATATTGAGCTGATGAAGAACATGCCGGGAACCTTCTACCACCTCCAGCTGACCGTGGAGATGCATTGTACTGTGCACGAAGCTAACCATACTCGGATGAACACCGTTGGTTTTTTCGAGCAGCGGGTGATCACGGCCACGGCAACCCAAACTACCACACTCCGGGCAACTCCCCATCAGGGTGTTCACCAGGATCCAGTAAGGCGCCCACCGGCCCAGGGAGCGGCACCTGCACCGGGGGGACAGACGTTGGTAGTAAGACCGACGTATACTCCACTCTCCAAGACAAAGATGGAGATTTTGGCCATTCATCGAGGTCTCTTCACGGATCCCCCAGTTATACAAGGGGTCCCGGCTCCGGCCAATGTGCAGAAATGGTGTGAGTTTCACAAGTCTTACGGCCATACTACGGAAGGTTGTCGTGTCCTTCGTACAGATATTCAGAAGTTGGTAGAGCGGGGTCAGCTCTGGGATTGCGTGGCGGGAGATGCACACCCGGTAGCTGCTCTGGCAGGACAAGGAAGGAAGCGGAATTGGAGGAACAACCGAGGCCAAGGCGGCAATCGCCCGGCGATGGCTAACACTGCTCCTAACCCCGCCCCACAAGCTCATAGACCGGGAGCTCCCGGACCCGGAGCGCCCCAGACGATAAACATGATCAATGGAATAGTGGGAGATGGAGCACAGACGCTGTCGGCGGTGAAAGCTAAGAGTAGATATGTTCCCCCGGGGGAGATCCAGGGGAAGAGGTTCAAACACGACGAAACTATCACCTTCTCAGAAGAGGATGCAGTCCCAGCCCAGGTGCCTCATTCTGATCCCATGGTGATTTCGGCCGAAGTGGAAGGAGTAGTGATAAAAAGGGTCTTTGTGGATGATGGGAGCAGCGTGGAGATTATGTTCGCTGATTGTTTTGACCAATTACACATCGGACGCCAGAACCTGAAGCCATGCTTGTCCCCATTATCATGTTTCACAGGCCGGACGGTCCATCCTCTTGGTGTCATAGCCTTACGGGTAACCCTTGTTGATCATTTGGACATCAACAAGAGATGTACTGTCATGTGTAACTTCGCGGTTATAAATGCCTCCTCCCCGTATAACATGATTATAGGCCGTCCTTGGTTGACGCAAGCACGAGCGATATGCTCTCCTTACCATTTAACCATGAAATTCCCAACAGACCAGGGGATTGCTTCGGTTATCGGTAATCAAACGACGGCCCGCAATTGCATGCTAACCGCGATAAAGGATGCTAAGACCGGAGGATCTGAGAGGATACACGCCTCGGAACCCGGGGAGAGTTCCGGGAAGGATGTTTCGGTGGGAGCAGTGCATGGTGACCTAGCATCTTTTGAGGTGGAGGACATGGAGGTAGGATCCCGGGGTAAGGTGAGTGTCGGGAAGCACCTCCCGGGGAATGTTAAGGAGGAGCTTCGGGGGTTGCTCAAGGAGTATGAAGATGTGTTCTCGTGGGGAATAGAAGACTTGACGGGGATACCAGAGGAATTTGCGATACACCGGCTGAATGTCTATCTGGATTTGAAACCCATCAGGCAGAAGAAGAGGGCCTTGGCAGCGGATCGGGTGGAGTTTGTTCGGTCGGAGGTGAAGAGAATGCTGGATGCGGGCATGGTTGAAGAAATTACCTACCCGGAGTGGATTGCTAACCCGGTCTTGGTGAAAAAACATGATGGTTCTTGGAGGATGTGTATAGATTTTACAGACTTGAACAAGTGTTGCCTTAAAGACAGTTACCCGTTGCCGTCCATTGACCAGCTGGTGGAAGCAATAACGGACTATCAACTCCTGTCTTTCTTTGATGCACACCGGGGATATCACCAATTGTCATGGCCCCGGAGGACCGGCCAAAAACCTCTTTTATTACTGACTTTGGTACTTTTTGTTACAGGAAAATGTCATTCGGTCTTAAAAATGCAGGAGCCACATACCAGCGTATGGTAGATCGGGTGTTCAAAGATCAGCTCGGGAGGATTATGGAAGTCTATGTGGATGACATGGTAATCAAAAGCAGGACGCATGATGCTTTTTTGGAGGATCTCCAGGAGCTGTTCGTTGTGCTAAGGAGGGTTAACCTGAAGCTGAGCCCGGAGAAAAGCACTATCAGGGTGGCTGCAGGCAAGTTCCTGGGGTATATGGTGTCAAACCGGGGGATCGATGTGAACCCGGAAAAGGTCGACGCAATCCTGAGCATGCCCTCCCCGAGCAAGGTTAAGGATGTGCAACGCTTAACAGGGTCTTTGGCGGCATTGAACAGATTCCTGGCGCGGGGGACGGAGAAGCAGCTTCCTTTTTTCAACATTTTGAGGCGAGCAAAGAAGTTTAAATGGACTCCCGAGTGTGAGCAAGCGTTCAAGGAATTGAAGGAGCACTTGGGGAAACTCCCGACCCTGTCCAAGCCAGTCCTGGGAGAAGAGTTGTTCTTGTATCTAGCAGCCACGGATCAAGCTATAAGTGCGGCCTTAGTCCGGGGGTCCGGGAGGGCGCAGAGTCCGGTGTATTTTGTGAGCAGGGCCCTTCAAGGACCGGAGACGCGTTACTCTTCACTAGAACGTTTGCTTTTAGCCCTAGTGCACGCGTCTCGGAGACTCCGCCTGTATTTCCAAGGCCATCCCATCACAGTCCTCACAAACCAACCACTTCGCCAAGTTATGCTGAAACCGGAAGCGTCAGGCCGGATGATGAAGTGGGTGATTGAGCTGGGAAAGCACGAGATCACTTATCATGCGAGGAAGTCTATCAAAGGACAGGCTCTGGCTGATTTCATAGTTGAAATGACGGACAATGTCGTAAAAGAAACGGTGGAAGATGAGCCGGGGTGGAAATTGCACGTGGATGGCTCTTCCCATGCTGGGGAAAGCGGGGTCGGGGTTGTGCTGGTCAGTCCCGGTGGCAAGGAGTATCGATACGCATTGCAGTTTGATTTCAAAACCACCAACAACGAAGCAGAGTATGAGGCCCTCCGTGCCGGGTTACGTCTGGCCCGGGAAGTAGGTGCAAAAGTGTTAAACGCCTACAGCGAATCAGCCATTGTGGTTCAGCAAGGCAATGTGGAGTATGGGGCCAAAGAAAGAAGTTTGCAGAAGTACCTGGAGGCGGTGAAGATAATGATGCAGGGTTTCCTCCGGGTTTCCCTAACACAGATCCCCCCGGGAGGAGAACTGTAATGCGGACGCATTGAGTAAGTTGGCTTCGTCGGAGCTCAAACCGGATCAGGATCGAAATCTATTCATGGAGATGATAACTACCCGGGGATATGAGCACCCCGACCAAGTCGCAGTGGTTCGGGAAACGGATTCCTGGATCACGCCCCTCCTCGAGTACTTGGAGAAGGGAACGCTGCCGGACGACAAAGTTAAAGCCCAGAAGATCCGAGTGAAAGACCCCCGGTATGCTGTCTTGGACGGGGAGTTGATCCGAAGAGGATACCTTCAACCTTGGCTGAAGTGCGTTGACGGGGAAGAAGCACGTCACCTGTTGAAAGAAGTACATGATGGCCCCAACGGGAGTCATCAAGGGGCCCGGACAGTGAACCGAAAGATCATGTGCACGGGGTATTACTGGTCCACGCTGTTTGATGACGCCCAAAAAGCTGTTCGCTCCTGTGGGCAGTGCCAGAAATTCGCACCCTTGATCCATGTGCCGCAGGGGGAGATGATTGGAATATCCGGGACTTGGCCCTTTATCCGTTGGGGTTTGGATCTAGTAGGCCCTTTCCCGACAGCGCCCGGAGGTTTCAAGTATCTGATAGTGGCCGTTGACTACTTCAGCAAATGGGTAGAAGCCGCTTCATTGACCAACATTAGGGAAAGCACTTGTGTGAAATTTTGTTGGAAGAATATTATCTGCCGTTATGGGATACCCCGGTTCATAGTAACAGATAACAGGGCACAGTTCGAGAATGGCCCTTTCAAATCCTGGTGCAAGGAGTACGGGATTGAGCAGAAGTTAATCTCGGTCTACCATTCTCAGGCCAATGGGCAAGTCGAGGTCACTAACAGGACCCTTGTCAACGAAATCAAGACACGTCTTCAGGGAGCAAGAGGAAACTGGGTTGATGAACTGACAAGCGATTTCCCACGTCGTTAAATGGGACTCCGCGAGATCAAAATACTATTTATAAATCACCTACAACTTCTAACTACTAGAAAGTAGATAGTGGGAAGTAGGGGTCGAACCACAAGGAGAAGGGACTTGTAAGAGTGTTTTAAAGTAGAAAATAAGAATACTTATATATTATATAGAAAGCAATGTAAACAAGGGGGATTTTTGAGGTTGGTTTTGATTACACTATGAAAGTAAACTAAACTATCATTAGCTAAGCTAAGGGGATGATACTAGGATTATGAGGCCTTGGGAGGGAAATGACTTCAATTTCCAACTATCGACTTATCACCGAGCAAATGCAATTACAAGGAAGTTTAGACCATTTGTCAAGGATGAAAGCATCATATTCTCTCGAATGTAGCTAGAGAGGATGATAACACCACTCAAAATCTCTCATTGTTGATTCACCTAGATGATAACATCATAGATAACTCAACAATGGTATTAGGATTAGAGAGAGACAAACTTACTCACACACCCGCAATAATGAGAGTATACAAATAAGACATTTGATAACTAGCAAGAACCAAGACGATGCTAGCATATATGTCTCGACTCCTACTTTGCTACTTAATGATATTGGAGTAAACGATAACGTTCTACCCACAAATTTAGCTATTCGTTGATAGCAATCATACGTTAAAAGGAATCTTCAACTCAAGTATACAATCACATATTAGGGGGACTAATGATAACATTCAATCCTTACCTAAACACATAATTGATTAATCATGCAAGTTCATAAGATTTCCACTTCTAACAGCTCATATCTATCATGGCATTCCTTAACTACGATCACACAACAAGGGGAAGAACTTGTCATCACTCAACCCCTTCCATAGTCATTAATCTAACAACTAGAGATTACACTACCATTATGCTAAGTCACCATCATCATCACACTAAATTACTCTAACCAATCAAACCTAATTAATGACTATGGAGCATGCAATTGATATAAAACACAAAGCCCATAACAAATTAAGCAAGATTGAACAACATTCATGCACAAGAATTCAAGTTCATCAAATGATAATCCAAATCTAAAGTTTAAGCATACAAGGCCCTCAAAGTTTCAAGGGAATGAATTCAAATGCTCCTAAGGATCAAACTAAGCTATACTACAATACATGGAATCAAACTACTAATCTAAGGGAAATGAATGGAAGAAAAGGGAAAGAAAGATGAAGAAAAATGGAGATCTACATGGTCTTGGCCGTTTTTTTTGCTCTTGGAGGGGATAAGGAGTATTTATAGAATGCAGTGCAGGGGCCATGCACCTGGTTGTGAAGGGCCATGCAGCAGTGCAGGGGCCATGCACCAGGTAGAGCACTGGTTGTGAAGGGCCATGCACTTTAACCATTCATCCGATTTGCATCTTTAAGTAGTCCATTTCGAAGCTCTTGACTAGAGGAATCCAATGGTATGATCCATGTTCTCTAATTCCTTTGCGAACATTTCCAAAATCAAGCTTCAAAACATTAGTGCATCACTTGTTCTTCAAAATGTAACTTTGACAAGTTTAGCTTTAAAGCTCCTTACTTTGCACCAAATGCTACCTAAATTAGATCTCAAATGTCATAAAAACAAGAGTATATTTAGGGCTCATCAAATATCCCACACTTAAACCTTTCTCGTCCTCGAGAAAGAACGATTAAAGTCTAAGTGCATACTCCAATCAATTTCATAACAAGACATGTGAGACCTTTACAAAATACAAACTTTCCTTAAGATGAAAACACAAGAATCATGTCTCATATCCTAATCCTAAAGAAAGTTCTACCCAACCCCACTATCATTATCAAGAACTAAGAGTGTGCCAATTTACAAGTACAAAAGCACAATAATTAACTTGGCACAACCTTACCAAAAAGAGACCACAAAAGACATCACAAAAATTTCATCAAAATGAGACCACCGAAACAATAGCAAGTTTACCTCTCCTTTTGCCTATGCGCCTTTCGGTTTTCACATAGCCCCTCTTTTTTTTTCTTTTTTTTTTAACTCTCCTTTTGCCTAGGTTATAACCTAGCCTCTCATTTTTCCGCTCACTCTCCTTTTGCCTAGGTTATACCTAGCCTCTCATTTTTCCACACAAGCCTCTCACTTTTGCCTAGACCTTTTTAATGTTTTGACCTATCCGGGCTTTTCACTCTTTTTCTTTTCACCACAAATTCTTCAAAAGAAGTACACTTTTTACAATGGAGTGAAGCAAAACATGCATACTAAACCCTCCCCCACACTTAAACTAAACATTGTCCTCAATGTGTTAAAGCAATACAATATCGAGGAGAGGGAGTGTGCACAAACTCAGCTACTACTAAAGCAGAACTTACTCTACTCTATGTGAAGATATCACCAAGACAACATCCACCAAAAGATCAATTTGATCACATTGAGTATAAACTAGTGGCGGCAAACCCATGTTTAGCATGTAAAAATTCAGTACACAGCCTCACATAACACACAGTAGCAGCACAGCAAACCATCACAGAAAGCATAAGGATTTTTAGAATGAGATACCGAAACAGTGATCGTCGACGACGATACTGGCGGAGATGGAGATGGTGGTGCCGGGCTTTGGTGAAATCGACGGAGTGGCAATGGCGGTGGGAAGGTGGACACGGCAGTGCCGCTGCAGAGATGGTGGTGTTGTTCCCGAACGGAGAAGGGCTGCGGTGGCGTCGGAGGTGTGGAGGTGGTCGTCTGACGTTGCGGCGGTGATGATGATGTTGGAGGTGGCGCCGACGAGCAGAGGTGGCGCCGACAGAATGGTGGTTGTCAGCGGAATGACGAGGTGGCCGGAGATGGATGGGGATGTCCTGGCCCGGTGGAGATGGGTCGGAGATGGGTGGAGGTGAGGTGGGTCTGTGGAGGTGCTAAGGCAGCCGGTTAACGGCGGCGGAGTTGACTAGAAGGTGATGTAGGTGATGAGAGGATGGGGTGACGGGTTTGCGGCGGGGATGGGGTGTAGGTTCTTCACCGGCGTTCCAGAGGGGCGGCCGGCGACATGTTCAGGCGAGCCCGAGATGGTGCCTGTGGGCGGTGAAGAAGAGGGGTTGGAGAGTGGTGTGTGGCGGTGCTATCGGTGTGGTGGCCGACGGTGGTAGATCGGGAGAGGTGAGTGGCGGCATGATGGTGGGCGGTGGAGATGCGGTGGTGGAATGGTGGGGAGATGGTGACGGGATCGAGAGAGGGGAAAAGAGGTGGGCTGATGCGGGAGAGGAGAGGAGAGGAGAGAGGGTTTCTTTTTTTTTAAGGTCAAAAGTCAACTGAGTCAACCGAGTCAACTGGGCAAAATTACAAGGGCCAAACACTAGGTCCAACACTCTTCAAAGGGCCATGCAATTAAGCCTTGAAATCCCCCTCCAGGAAACACCGCAAGGGCCATGCGGTAGGTAGAGCGAAATTTTTCTGATTTACAAAGGCCCATGCGGTTTTTTTTTATTATTATTTATTTTTTTATTTTAAGTATCTACAAATTCCATTCCCATATGCGTCCATTCCTGCATCAAAACACTACCAAAGTGTAAGATCTTATAAATAAAATTATCATAATAATCAAATAAAATAAAGCCAAATTTTATTATTATTATTATTATTATTATTATTATTTTTTTTTTTTTTTACAAAGCAACTAAAGAGGAAGAAAATATGAAATTGTAAAGAAAGTAAAATTAAAATCGTGGAGCTACGATCAAAATCAGTTTATTTAAAGTCGTCGACACGACATGGGAGGTTCATCCCAATGGTACAATGGGTGCCTCAAGAGAACTACGTATCTTTAAGGTCGTCGTCACGACCCTAATGTTATTCAAATAACAAAAGATTAAAATCCCTCACCCTCACATGGAAGGTAAAGGGAAGTCGAGGAGGTTTAAGAGGAGGATTGTATGGTTGAGGTTTTGGAAGAGGATGGATAATTGGAAGTATGAATATAAATGGCTCTATAATCTCCTCCAAGATTGATGGAAGTGGTAGAATTGGTAGTATAGGTGGAGTTGATGAAAATAATGATAATGGATGTTCAAGAGTGATCACCTCCCTTTCTACTTCACTAGGCTCAATAACCAACTCTTCATCCCATTGAACTTCTTCCTCATACAAAGAGGTGACTTCACTCACCAAAGTATTTGGAATAGGTTCTATGTGGGATGGTACTTCTTCAAACAACCTACTTGGCTCCTCTAATGGTTTGGGAAGTTGGGGAAATTGTGTAGTATGTAGAGGCAAGGATGATAATGGTGATGGTAAAAATTCAAGAATAGCGATCACCTCCCTCTCTAATTCACTAGAGTCAACACACAACTCCTCATCCCATTGAACTTCTTTCTCATACATAATGGTGGGATCACTCACCAAAAAATTTGTATTAAATTCCATTTGGGATGACTCTTCCTCTAAAGATTGAGCTACCAAGAGCTTTACCTCTACGGCCATTTCATGCATTCGCCTCTCAAGATTTTCAAAACACCTATTTCTTTCATCATCTATCGGATCTTGCTCTTGAGGCATATCCCAACAAGCTGGGGGCATGTCTTGGTACTCATAGGGTTGGTTTTCATCTAGATATCCATAATTCAAATGATCACTCCCTTGTGGCTCATAAGAATTTTAGTATGGATTATATCTTTCTTGAGTTTGAAAACCAACTCTCTCCTCATTATAGCACTTATCATGATAGTCACTTTGGTATGAAGAACCAAAAGACATTTCATTATTGTAGTGCTCACCACATGAGTCAAAATTGCAAGGCTCGGAAAAATTATTTGACTTGTAAGTATCACTCGAGCTTGCCATATTATTCCTAATCCTTTCCTCATTAAAGGCAAGGAATTCTATATAATCTTTCCTACTTAAATTAAACATAATAATAAAAGTTTGAAATTTGCAGTGCAAGAGTTCTAGATCGGTACACACTACAAGTGGTGTCGTCCACAAAAGTACTCGAGCAATACACACTTCAAGAAAATGGATTTTTTTTTTGAAAAATCTAAAAATAGAAATATAATCTACGATGAAACACAAAAACAAAATACGCCTTCTCCCCGGCAGCGGCGCTAATTTTGACAAGCGATTTCCCACGTCGTTAAATGGGACTCCGCGAGATCAAAATACTATTTATAAATCACCTACAACTTCTAACTACTAGAAAGTAGATAGTGGGAAGTAGGGGTCGAACCACAAGGAGAAGGGACTTGTAAGAGTGTTTTAAAGTAGAAAATAAGCATACTTATATATTATATAGAAAGCAATGTAAACAAGGGGGATTTTTGAGGTTGGTTTTGATTACACTATGAAAGTAAACTAAACTATCATTAGCTAAGCTAAGGGGATGATACTAGGATTATGAGGCCTTGGGAGGGAAACGACTTCAATTTCCAACTATCGACTTATCACCGAGCAAATGCAATTACAAGGAAGTTTAGACCATTTGTCAAGGATGAAAGTATCATATTCTCTCGAATGTAGCTAGAGAGGATGATAACACCACTCAAAAGCTCTCATTGTTGATTCACCTAGATGATAACATCATAGATAACTCAACAATGGTATTAGGATTAGAGAGAGACAAACTTACTCACACACCCGCAATAGCGAGAGTATACAAATAAGACATTTGATAACTAGCAAGAACCAAGACGATGCTAGCATATATGTCTCGACTCCTACTTTGCTACTTAATGATATTGGAGCAAACGATAACGTTCTACCCACAAATCTAGCTATTCGTTGATAGCAATCATACGTTAAAAGGAATCTTCAACTCAAGTATACAATCACATATTAGGGGGACTAATGATAACATTCAATCCTTACCTAAACACATAATTGATTAATCATGCAAGTTCATAAGATTTCCACTTCTAACAGCTCATATCTATCATGGCATTCCTTAACTACAATCACACAACAAGGAAAAGAACTTGTCATCACTCAACCCCTTCCATAGTCATTAATCTAACAACTAGAGATTACACTACCATTATGCTAAGTCACCATCATCATCACACTAAATTACTCTAACCAATCTAACCTAATTAATGACTATGGAGCATGCAATTGATATAAAACACAAAGCCCATAACAAATTAAGCAAGATTGAACAACATTCATGCACAAGAATTCAAGTTCATCAAATGATAATCCAAATCTCAAGTTTAAGCATACAAGGCCCTCAAAGTTTCAAGGGAATGAATTCAAATGCTCCCAAGGATCAAACTAAGCTATACTACAATACATGGAATCAAACTACTAATCTAAGGGAAAGGAATGGAAGAAAAGGGAAAGAAAGATGAAGAAAAATGGAGATCTACATGGTCTTGGCCGTTTTTTTTGCTCTTGGAGGGGATAAGGAGTATTTATAGAATGCAGTGCAGGGGCCATGCACCTGGTTGTGAAGGGCCATGCAGCAGTGCAGGGGCCATGCACCAGGTAGAGCACTGGTTGTGAAGGGCCATGCACTTTAACCGTTCATCCGATTTGCATCTTCTAGTAGTCCATTTCGAAGCTCTTGACTAGAGGAATCCAATGGTATGATCAATGTTCTCTAATTCCTTTGCAAACATTTCCAAAATCAAGCTTCAAAACATTAGTGCATCACTTGTTCTTCAAAATGTAACTTTGACAAGTTTAGCTTTAAAGTTCCTTACTTTGCACCAAATGCTACCCAAATTAGATCTCAAATGTCATAAAAACAAGAGTATATTTAGGGCTCAACATGAACTCCCAAGCGTCTTATGGGCAAGTAGAACAACGGAGAGTTCTGCCATGGGCGAGTCCCCTTACAGTTTGGTTTACGGGGGAGAGGCGGTAATCCCGGCAGAAGTTGGAGTACCCAGTCTTCGTTCGAAGTTCCTAGATGAGCAAGCAAACCAGAATGAACGGCTGCTGGACCTAGATTTGCTGGAGGAGAAGCGGGAAAAAGCAGCCCTACACGAGGCCCGGGTGAAGAAGCGGGTCAAGAAATATCACGACAGGCGAGTGCATAAGGAGCCGTTCACTCCGGGGGAGTGGGTGATGCACCGAAATGACAAGAGCCAGCAAGTTACAAGTGGGAAGTTGGCTCCCAACTGGGAGGGCCCTTATAAGGTGATAGCAGCCCATCCCGGCGGGAGTTATGAGCTGCAGGACAAGGCCGGGAAGAAGGTCCCACGACACTGGAACATCGCAAATTTACGTAGATACTATGCCTAGTTTATTTCTGTATTTACCCCTCTGGCAAGGGATATGCCTAGTATGGTAGCATGATAGCGGCATGGGAACCTCTGGCCAGGATTGAGCCTAGGTTGTCCCATGGCCCGCATTTGCATTTTATGATTATGTCTATGAAGTTGCTTGGCGAGCTTTATTTTCTTGATATCAGCTAAACCGGGGCAGCTTGAACAAGCACCCGGGGGGCTAGTGCGAAAGTATAAAACGGGCACGCTTGAACAAGCGCCCGAGTTACAACTAAGAACATACATGGGTACGCTTGAACAAGCAACCCGGGAGAGAAGGAAACTAAACAATGCTTGAACAAGTATTAAAAAAGAACATAAAAACATACACTATATACTTGCAATGAATAAATGTGGAAATTTACAACTTTAAAACCTTTACTATGCAAACTTAATCAACGAGGAGAAGGAGGACCATCCCAACTAATAGGGGATTGGGCCTGGTCGTCCTGGGAAGGGAGATGACTTGATTGATTGGGAGCGTCTGCATTCTCCGGGGGACTAGACTCCCTCGCCGGGGGAAAACCTGAAGGACCAGTACCGGAAGGCCCCGCCTCGTCGTACGGATCAAAATCATCATCTGAGGACGAAAATTCGGGCGACGATGCCCTCCGGGGAGCTCCAATAACGACGGGTCCTCAGGCACGGGGAGACTTTTTCTTTTTGGCAACAACTTTGCTTTTTCCCTTGCTTTTTTCCCAGGATAGACGTCTTTGCTCTTTGGTGGCCTCCTCGGAGGCTATAAAGGCTCGGATTCTGGCAGCGTCTGCCCGGAGTCTAGAAACCCTTCGAGCAGATTCTTCCGGGTCGACAAACACGCGAAACCCGAGATACCTTTCCACGGTAAAATCTATGGAAACCCGACTCGGAATAAGCACCAAGGAAGAGGGGAGATAATGACCTTATCTCTGACTCTGCCACCACGCGACAGTTTCCTCGAAAGTGGGGCGATACCGGGACTCGGGGTCATTCCAACCCATACGAAACATACGCACTAACAATGCTCCAACCTCGCGGGGAAAGTTAGTGTATAACGGGGGAGAGACCCGGCCCAAACGCAACCCGGTCAGGTGATAATTTAGTTGAAGAGTAACCAAGTTCTCTCGAAGGATTAAGTTTCGGGCCGCCAATTCCCGGTTCTCACTTTCCAGCTTCAAATTCCTTTTGAGTGGATCGCCCCTCTTCTCTAACCACTTGAGTTTATCGCAATAAAATGGAAGTTCGGACCACACTAAGTCAAACTCATCCTTAAGTCGGGATTTGAAGGCATCATGCTCTGCTTGTAGCATAGAAATGGTCTGGTCAACATCTAAAACGGTGTTCACACGGCCTCGAGCCAGGGATTGACACCGGGAAAGGGATCCAAATTGATTTGATATTTCCCGGAGTTTTGTTACTAACGAAGTGACATCTAGGAACTCATCTATTACCGACCCAATTCCGGATTGAACCAAGAGATAACGAGTTTGGATGCCGTCCAATTGCCAACGACTTAGCTGTTCCTCTAACTCCACACACCGGGGACATGACGTCTCATTCTCCGGAATGGCCCCGGAAGGAATAGTACCAGGAGGATTATCCCGGGGCTACACAAGCAATAAAACTCAGATACAAACTTGACAACATGCAATTTCAGAACATGTGTAAACAAACATTCATGAAAAATTAGATAAAAGTTGGATAAAAGTTGTACTTAGAAATTTTTTTTTGCAAACAGAGAGAAACTCTTACATCATTGGAGTCATTGCTCTCATCCCCTGAGCTCTTATTCCCTCCCTGATTCACAAAAGAGAACTGTTAAGGGGAGGAGCCCGGGGAAAACAAAAAGACAATCCAAAAGAGGAAAGCAACAATCCAAAGAAAAGAAAATGAAATCAAAATACGAGGACTAAGTATCTAGACTATACTTCCACATCAGTGTCCTCGTCATCATCCCGGGGAGATGGCTCTTCCTGCTGGGCTTCATCACCATCCGGGGAGACTTGAGCTTCCTCATTCTCCAAAGGCACTTGCTCGACCTCATGGACCGGGGACTTATCGTTCTCTTCATCAGAACCCCCGTCTTCTTCTTCTGAGGCTGCCGGAGTATCGATGTTAGCCAGATTGTCCAGATCATCCGGATCAAGATCCTCCCTGTTTGGCGCAAGTTTGGCGGCATCTTCAACATAAGTACTGATATCCTGGGGGTCAACACTCCTAGCACCCTCAAAAACAGACATCACTCCGGGGGATATCCCGTCAACGCCTTCTTTCATAAACTTGTCCACCGCATAATTGAACCGCCCATCCGCTTTGGGACGATACCAGGCAGCCCGGAACTCCGCCGTACTCTCCCGGGGCACAAACTCCCGGACTGATTTATAAGCAGCATGCAGGGCTGCTTCATTGGAGACATCACAGAGGGCCAGTATCTTCTCCTCAAAGGTGTGGCTTGTGAAAACCCGGTCAACAAAAGCCCGGCAAAGAGCTTCCTGCGCGGGAGCCAGACCGTGTTCACCAGCCTTTTTCGCGCGAGAGAGTTCCTTATGGGCGACGGAAAGCTCCTTGTAAAGAGAGGCATTCTGCGACCTCAGCTTGTCAACTTCCTGGGAAAGGCTAGCCGACAGGGAATCACAAGCCTCGTTGATTATCTCTCGCATCCCGGGGAAACCAAAAAGCTTAGAGGCATGATCCTACACAAGGATAAAAACTTAAAACATCCGCAAAAAACACAAGACCAAAATAAACAAAAAGAATAGAAATACACATACCTGTGAGTCATCCAACAAAACAGGATGAGAGGAAGAGCCAGCCTTGTTCTCATCTATAGGCCCGAGATTGCTCTCAGCAGTGGATTTTTCCAGTTGCTCTCTCCGGGGAATCCGGGACGAATCTTGAGAACAGGACTCGGTTTTCTTATTCTTAACGGGATTACCCCCGGTAGAGGGAACGGAAAAGCCAGAGGACGACGGTTGCCAGCTGGGGGAACCCCGGCTAACCCGACCCCCTTCTCAACACTGGAAGCTCCGGGGCCCTTCACATCGGAACTCTCTTCCCCGACTTTCCTTTTCTTGGTCTCCCCGACCACTTTCTCGCTACCAACCTTGACCTTCTTCGGTTTTTCGGAAGCGACCTTCCCTGCCCCCTCGCCGGACTTCGACACGGGTGAGACTATCGCTGGTCGGGGGGATATGGCTAGCACATAAAAAATAAAATATTAACTAACATAGGTAGCAAAAGAATATAAAAGAAATGATAAGAACAAATGGAGAAAATTACCAAGGCTCCGCTTCGCATACAGGCGTCGGCAGGTAAATACCTCTGCGGGATACGCCTCCCGGGGAAACTCATAACCGCCCACCATCTGGTAATCCTTCAGACTAACAAAGAATCCAGATTTCAGGTTGTGACTCTCAGAAACTTGGCGGAATTGAGCCGGAGGAAGTGCACCCTTCATCTCTGCAGCCCGTTGTTGATTCCATGCTGGGACGGGATATTTCTGCTCATTGAAAGTAAAATAGTTATTCATCCAGTCACTTGGTTTCACAGAGTCAAGCTTCCCGGAGCAAATAGCCTTCGTTTTGTTCCGGCGCTGAACGTTGAATACCCCGGGGACAGCAGTACTGGATAGATAGTAAAAACTACGGAATATAGCAGCAGTCCTGGTCACCCCAGCCTGGTGACAAGAGTAGAGGAAGGCGATCATGACGCTGACAGCATTAGGATGCACTTGGGCCGGGGATATTTTGTAGTAGTTCAGGAAATCGGTGAACAATGGAGGGAGGGGAAAAGTAAGACCATGAAGGAAAAGATGCCGGGGCACGCAAGCCCGGGACGCCATGTCACCACTAAACGGCTCGAGCCCCGCATCGTAGGATAACGGAACATACATCCGCTTGATAAGATCCCGGACCAATTCATGCACCGGGGTCTCGCCAGGATCCTCCGGGTCAGGAGGAACGGGAGCACCATAAACCACCGTCACTTTTGAAGTCATCAACCCCTTTCCACCTGTCGAACGGGGAGGAATATCTTCAATGTCTAATGAGTGATCGTCTACGGGGACAGTGGCGCTACGACTCATATCAGATAGATGGGAAAGTGATGGGTAGAAGAAGAAAGTTTTGCGAGCAAAGAAAGTGACAGCACTTTGTTGATATGAAGGTAAAAATGAAGCTTTGATCAGGTATATATAGAGAAGGAATACAAGGAATTTCTCGAAATTGGGAAAAGAAAACTCAACATTCAAGAAAAAGCAATAATTAGCATTAACTAGGATGCGGACGACGAAGAGACGCGCACGCTAAGAATGCGCAATTGGTGCGTGGTGATACGGGCTGACAATGATGTAGCCCGCTGGGTTCCTTTTCAGAGACCCAACCTACCGGGCCAAGCCCCGGAAGCCAGGGTCTCGGGGGGCTAGTGGTGATATGGGCCTCAGCCCATACACTGACCCGAGAAGCCTATTGGCAAAGGAGAAGAGAGAGTCCAGCCCATCAGTGGTCCTCCATGACATCAGCTGTCTTGGATCTACCCGGGTACAAGAAGGACATGAAAATGACCCCTCAACCTCGAGTAGACGACAGGGGAAGGACCACTTAGCTTAAACCCTCTCTGCTCATTGCCATTATAAATAGAGGAGTGACCAACAGTAAAAGGTATGTTCTATCAGACTGAAATACAAAACATAAGTGTAGTATATGTGTAGTCTTCTGGGAGGCTGAAGAAGAAACCAACTTCCAGTGGATTAAGAGCAATCTTTTTTTGAAACCATAATTACTTCAGCATGGGTAATCCTCCCATTTCATTACCTCAGAATTCACTTTCATTGGTGTATCTGCAGAATCAGGCAGTGGAGGGAAGTGAAAACTTTGCACGCGTTACTGATTGAGGGAAATAAAATTTCATGCGACATATATGGGATAATGATAATTACTGTAAAGACTAATTTTCAACGTAATCTGTATTGACATAATGAGCAGCTATTTATACTTACAGAGAGGGTCCTAACTGTTACAAATTAAACCCTATGGGCATACATGCAATATACAAGAATTACAACTAATTATCTTCTATGTCCCAAGTCTTTTATTGTCACACCCCCCTTCAAGCGAAGCGTCAGATTGATCGAAACGCGAAGCTTAGACCAGAAGAAATCAAACAACGCACGGTTGAGTCCCTTAGTGAAAATGTCTGCTACTTGCATGGTATCATAACAGCTATTTATACTTACAGAGAGGGTCCTAACTGTTACAAATTAAACCCTAGGGGCATACATGCAATATACAAGAATTACAACTAATTATATTCTATGTCCTCCAAGTCTTCTATTGTCACAATTACACGAGTAAATAACGATGGAATTGTAAACTATCTAGGTTCGACTCGGTAAGAAAAATCACTCGTTATGTGGGAAGTAAAATTCCGCATATTTCTATATTCCTCCACACAACGTGAAGTCCTCTAAAATCATGAGATTTTGAAATTCCACCTGTATTTGTACCTCCAACCAAACGACCTCTAACTTTCTACAAGTGATAATTAAATTGAAATCAGAGATGATCTCTAATATGACATTTTGTAGACATCAACTCAGTTGAGTTTAACTAATCAAAGATCAATCCTTGACTTTTTATTAAGGATTCTGGTTTGGTTTCGGTTAATTTTTTGTCGGTTCAAATCGGGTTTGGTGCGAGCAAATTCGGTTTCGGTCGAGTTCGGATCTAAATTAGATCAGTTTTTGGGTTGAGTGCGGCTCGGGTCGGTTTTAGACTAAGGTATTTTTTTTTTCAAAATTGAATTCGATTCGGGTCGGTTTGAGATCATCCGGATCGATCGGTTTATTCGGTTTAAATCACAACTGACAGTAGTAGCAAGAAGTGATGTGGCTAGAATGCGCCTAAAATAACAAGAGTAAAAACTAGATGTGGTAAATTAGTGTAAGTATTCGAGTAAAAAATGCATTGCCCATAGCGATACAAATCTTTTTATATCACTGTACACATTACATGTTGATGCATCACAGTCAATTCATAAAAGGCTGGTTGAGCTTGCAAACGCTCCTTGGTTCTAGAATCAGTGAAGGCCATACATTTTAAACAGATAGCAAATCGATTTGAATAGATTTCATTGTTTGAGTTAAGTGTATTAACCTAGAATAGTATAGGTGGGACTAGTAAGATCTGTTCAGATGTATACAGCATATACAATTTTGAAAATTCGAAGTTTTTGCCATTTATTTCTTCAATCAATATCCTTATTTCTTGCTCCATTTGGCTTTTGACTTGTCACTTGTGCCGACGTGAAAACTGATACATTGATAATGTGGTTCTTCTCTGAATTTTTCGGTTCAAATGTCTGCTAATAAAAGAGAATGAAGTTTGTATTTCGCATACACACTAGCATAGGTCTCTCATGTTCTTCATTACAGTTCAGCAAATGTGTTGAGAATAGCCAGAAATGCAGAATAGGAAACTTCAATTAAGATCAAATGGGAAACAGGAAAGGCAATCCAACAATTTACGTTTCATTCAGGGAAGGAGGCGGCTTCCGTATATTGGTGGCTTGTTCAAATGCATAGGCAATCTCAATCAGCTTCGGCTCACTGCCTTTTAATCCCGAAAAACAAATCCCAAGCGGCATGCCTTCTCTTCCATAACCTGCTGGAACAGTTATTGCTGGAAACCCTCCAATTGCTGTCACACCACACGCTAGAGCACCCGGTGTCACCATTGCGTCCAAATTGTGCTCCAGCATCATTTTCTCAAATCCATTTTCAGAAAGTTTCTCAAGCTTCTCCACAATGCTCCTCTCATGCTCTCCAAATCCATCAGTTTCTTCTGCCTGGATAAACGTTTGCTGATCATATTCATTCAGCTTTTCCTGGGATGAAAGAACAAGAGTTAGTCTACTCTTCAAGCTTTTACAGACTCGAGAAAAAGAAAGTGGTCACAGAAGAAGTGTCGTAGGTACCAATTCAGAGTTGTTCTTATTGAAGGCGATAATCTCTGCTAATGATCTTACAGGAGAACTGATCAGTTCCTTGAGGTATAGATTTATAGCAGTCTTGAAATCAGCCATCATTATTGTTATTTCACCACTATGCTGGGGTTCGATAATCGTGTCAATATCTGCTATGTGGAGGTTATTCACAACCGCTGCACCTTCCCGCCTTAAATGTTCAGACAAAGATTCATTAGGCTTAGTCATCAAAAGGCTATAGAAATATAGAAAGAGAAGAAGCCAACAAAATCTGCCACAATGAAATGAAATACCTATGAAATCACCTTACCTTAATTTGTCTATATGTTGCTCGAAAGCTTCACGTTCAACAGCATCTTTAATCTTCTCCACAAATGGATGTTTGACAAAGCCTAATCTCTTGCCTATAAGTCCATCTTTGCTGAGAAATTGTACATAACCTCCTTCAGGAATAAATTTAGAAGCTTCAGAGGTTACTGCATCTCTTGAATCAATACCAGCGATTACATTAAGCAAACGAACAGCATCTGACACAGTCCTGCATATAGGCCTGCAATATGCAATCAAAACAAGACAACATTCAAAGTTTAGCCCAAAATATAATGAACTTAAAATTCACAAAGCCATAGGAGCAAGTTTGTCAATATTATTACCCAATGGTATCCCAGCGTGGAGCCACAGGTATGACACCAGCTCTGCTTGTGAGCCCAACAGTTGGTCTGATGCCTACGACCGAGTTGTGATCCGCTGGACATATTATGGAACTATGCGTCTCCGTTCCTAGAGATACTGTTGCAAGATTTGCAGCTACCGCTATAGCTGGTCCGCTGCTTGACCCGCATGGAGACTGGGACTCAACATAAGGATTCTGCACACATTCAGATGGAAGCACGTTATTAATTCTAGAAAGCACAACACAATAATAGCAATTACTGATGTCTCATTCCATAATTCAAGATACAAAGTGACCAACTGACCACTGTACAAGTAATTTTCGATAAAACGATGGTAGTAATTAGTAAAACGAAGCAACTTCCACCTTAAAAGAAATTCCAATACACACATTAAATTAGGACGTATCCATAATTGATTGGCTAAAGGAAACATTGACAAAGATGATTCCATAGATTCTGTCCACTTTTCTGAATTCTGAGTCCCAGATACGCCTGTGAAATTGACAACCATTCCTTCAGGCTTCTGTCTTAACTACAACCACATTTGTCCCATAAGCTACATTAGTTTTGCATTGACAACAAGATTAACCTAATAAATGGTAGTAATAAGGGAAAGGTGACAACTTACAACACCTTGGCCGGCTCGGGCGCACCACCCATTAGGGACTCCAGATAGAGACCGGAATTTATACCATTCACTAAGACTAGCTTTCCCCAGCATTATCGCCCCTGCCTTCCTCAGCTTCTCCACCACACCGGCGTCCCTCGGTACCTCCGACCCGAGCAATGCATAAGAGCCTGCGGTGGTACTCATCTTGTCTTTGGTCCCAATGGTGTCCTTGAGAAGCACCGGTATCCCGTGCAATTCCCCCAGACCATCGATCGAGCCGCCTTTTAACTTCCGTTCCAGATCAGCGCAGTCAGCCAGCTCAGCGGCGTCGGGGTTTACCTCAATCACAGCTCGCAGCCTCGGGTTGAGGGTTTCGATTCGATTCAGGTAGAAATCCACCAGCTGCCTAGCCGTGAGCTTTTCTTCTGCAAATGCCCGGTGGATATCTTGGATCGTTGCTTCTTCGATGGTGAAACTGGTGCAGCCCTCCATAGCTCGCCTACTCTTCTTCTGCCTGCTTATTAATTGAAATTGAACTCTCAATAATCTGGAAAATGGAAATATGACTTGAAAGCACAAACCCATTAGCTCTTCATTAACACAGTCCCGTTTAGGAGTGCTAATTGAAACCGTTGAGTCGTGATTAATTCGAAATGACTCGGTCAAAATTCATCGAACCTCGATTCGATCTAGCAACGAGTCGAATTTGAGCAAGAGCTAACTCGACTCGAAAAATTCTTGAGTAACTCGATAAGTATATAATCAATTATAATTTTATACTATTATAAGATTTTACTATAAATTCAATCAATTTAATTATCTAATCTAGTTAGTTTATATTTACCACGAGAAATTCTTGTGTAAGGCAGACTTACGGTAAGGCAAGGGGTATTAGGTCCAGGGACAAAATACCTTTGGGGCTGTAATATAATTATTTAATTTTTGGTACAGTACTTAAATAGTTAATAAAACCCAGAGACCATTTTGCAATAAGAATATATAATACATTTAATCTCCTTATTCATCATTACCATCATCAATCATCAATATTAAATCATCAAATCATCGTCGCTCATCATCAATTCATCAACAATCATTACCAAATTATCGATGTTCATCATCAAATCATCGTTGTTCATCAAATCATCATCGTTCATCATCAAATCATCGTCGTTCATCATCAAATCATCGTCGTTCATCATCAAATTTTTGTTGTTCATCATCAAATACTCAAATATTCGTCGTTCATCGTCAAATCATCGTTGTTAATCATCAAATCATCGTCATTCATCATCAAATCATCGTCGTTCATCATCAAATTATCATTGTTCATCATCAAATCATCAAATCTTCGTCGTTCATCGTCAAATTATCGTCGTTAATAATCAAATCATCGTCGTCCATCATCAAATCATCAAATCCGTTCGACCATTGATAAAAAATCATCAACTAAAATATACACATAATCAAACTTTCATCGTTTATCATCAAATCTTCGTTGTTAATCATCAAATAATGAAATTTTCGTCGTTTATCATCAAATCATCAACAATCATCAATTGATCATTAACAATATCAAATATCAACCAAAAATATCAAATTATCATAAAAACATCATAAATCAAAATTTATCAAATTATAATAAAAACATTGAAAATACCAATCATCAACAAAAAAGTATCAATAATCAAATCATCATATGTAATCGACATCAATTATCAATAAACAATCATCAATCATTAACTTATCTATCGACATTAAACATAAATTATCAATCGGAAAGTATCAATCATCAATCTTAAATCATCAATCATTAAATTACCATTACCAAAATTAATCATTAATCATTAATCATCAACATCAATTCGTCAAATCATTATAACCGACATCAATCATTTGCCCGTCATCATCCCTAACATTTAAACATCAAAACGGAAAATCATTAATCATCAAACCAGAAATCATGATCATCAAGTTTTCAATAAAAAAAAGAATCATGATCATCAACGTAATAACCTTCATAAATTAACACCAAAACCATCAACATCAAAACCAACAATTATCATTATCATCACCACCACGAAAATCATCATCTCATAAACACACGTGTACCAAATCATCTGCATCACTTTATAAAACCCCAGCCACCAACTAATCCTCCGCCGCCCCGAACCCGACGAGGTTCCCAAACCTTTGATGATCGGAATCTTATCCGGCTCGTCGACTCGCCGGAAATTCAACAGAAAGAGTGACATCAGAGAAATCCCATCTCGGAGCGCGTGGTGCGCACGGAGCACACCGTAGTTGTGGGACAACAAGAGGTGGATTTCCCACGGCGGCTTATCGGTGGGTAACGGCGAGGAGACAGCGAGATCGGCGAGGAAGTCGTCGACGGCATCCTCGTCGGGGACAAATGGTGAGGAAGAACTGGGTTTGGGGATTTATATGGTGATGTTTCACAATTTGCGATATAGTCCCTGCACTTGTGGGAAACATACAATTTGGCACCGAGAATAAAATATTCAATGTTTGGCCCAAAACTAATTAGAATTGGATTTGCCATGACCAGTGCCTTATGGTAAGGCCGCCTTACCTAATTGTTTCTCATTTACCACTCAATATTGAACTTACTAATTAATTGTACTTGTATTTAAAATAACTAGGTTAGTTGCGCCATGCATCGCATAGCGTTTTTAATCACCAACTTTTATTACGAATTAATAATAATACGTAAATTATTTTAACTTTAAATAAACTATATAGTGATGAAATGAGTTTTAAAATATTATGACTTATTGCGTAGTGTAAATTGCGCGAAAGTTGAAAGAATATATTGAAAATTATGAAATATTTATCCCCAAATCAGATTCTTCTATCCGACCATATCATTTTGTGGGCAAAGAAAGGTGGATGTTTCCTGAATTCCTGTAATGTAAGACTCGTTTGAGACGAGACCTCTCTCTGGTCGAGAACATAAATATGACCCGTATAAATATAAAATGATAAATTAAAAATATAAACTTGAGATAATGAGAATAACAAAATAAACTATAAAAACTTTATTTCATCCTTAACCGGCGAATAAGAAATTGTATTGTATTAATAGAGGTTGTATTAATTAACAATATGTGACATATCTAATAAATATATTTTTATAAATATTTAGAAAATTGTATAATAATATAGTGATAGAGAATAGAAGACCATGGGATTCCACAATTGAATGAAATTAAACGGACTATAATTACAAATTTACCAAATCAATTGAAAATCAGGAAACATTTACGAAAATAGGTCTTAAATAACAAGAATGAAACATGTGGAACAAAACAAAATCGTAAAATATCTTAAATAAAAATAACAAAAGAAAATAATTTTGGTATGATTGGGAAAATATTCTAAATAAATACAATTATAACAAAATTATAAAAATAACCCTCGATGAAATACACAATTAAATACATATGAACATTATATTCTCAGGCCCTGTTTGCTGGTGCTTATTTCTTGTTTAACTGAACTGAATTTTTTAATAAATATACTAAATTGAATTGAAAAAAATATAAAAATACTGAACTGAACTGAACATATATATATATATATATATATATATATATATATATATACATGTTGAATTGAATTCAATAAATATAAATATAACGAACCTAACTGAACTGGAAAAAATTATATATATTTATTTGAACTGATTTGAAAAAAAAAAGTATGAACTACTATATTTAAAAAAACTACGCTGACCTGTTTTTTTTGAAAGGTAAAACTACGTTGACCATTGCGGAAGCTAATTACCTTCCTATAAAACAATATAAATTATGATTTCAATTATATTAAACTAAGGTCATCTAACTGTAAAAATATATATTTTGATGTCAAATTAAAATTATTTTAAAATATAAGTAGACGATTAGGGAAGCTAATTTTTGTAGCCAATAGATAGATAGTATTAATAGCATCAAAACTATTTATTTTGATTCAACATCATATATAAATTAATTGTTGCCGTAAATAAATGCGTGGAATATAGCATAGAGAAACAATTAGATAAGGCAGCCTTATGGTAAGGCAAATGGACCTCATATGGTTCATACAAAAGTTTTGGGGTCAAATCATAATTATTATATTTTAGTTATTTTCAAATCAATTAATTATGTCAACTAAAAATCATCTCCTTCATCATCAAATCATCATCGCTCATCATCAAATCATAGACATTCATTACCAAATCATCGAGGTTCATCATCAAATCATCGTTGTTCATCTAATCGTCATTGTTCATCATAAAATCTTCGTTGTTCATCATCAAATCATCAGTCATTTATCATCAAATCATCGTCCTCATCATCACTAATTATAAAATCATCATCAATAAGAAATCATCAATCATCAAAACAATATAACTGACATCAATCATCAATCAAAACTCACCAATCATCAAAAATTAATAATCAATCATCAATATCAAATCATCAATCGATCATCAGATCCACGGTCATCATGAATCATGTCATAAATATCATCAATCATAAATATCAAATCATCAACTAAATTGAACACATAATCAAATAGTCAAATCGTGAAACTGAATTCTCGTTGGTGAATAATATATGTATATATATATATATACGAGGATGACGAAAATGAGGTCTATTTGATTATCCGAGCCACGATTCTACGAGAATCTAGTTTCCCGATTTGACGGTTTGATTATGTGTATAATTTAGTTGATGATTTGATGTTATGATTGATGATTTTTTATTGATGATCAAACGGATTGATGACGAGGATGAGTAATGTTGGTGACCGAGCCATGATTCTACGAGAATCTAGTTTCCCAATTTTTTATTGATTTGATTATGTGTATATTGTAGTTGATGATTTTGTGTTTATGATTGATGATGGTTATGACATGTTGATGATGACGGTGGATCTGATAATTGATTGATTGATGATTTGATGATGAACGTTGAAGATTTGATGATAAACAATGAAGATTTGATGATATACAATGAAGATTTGATAATGAACAATGATGATTTGACGATAAACGATAAAGATTTGACGATGAACGACAGACATTTGATGATTTGATGATGAACAACAAATATTTGATGATGAACGACAATAATTTGATGAACGATAATAATTTGATGATTGATGATGGTAATGATTAATAGGGAGATTAAATGTGGTTATATTCTTATTTCAAAATGGTCTCTGAGTTTTATTAATATTTACTGTAGGGGCAACGAAAAATTAATATTTATATTCCAGCCCCAAAAGTATTTTGCCCCTTAACCCTACACCCCTTGCCTTACCATAAGGCTGCCTTATCAGAGAGTATCTCTATAGCATATACCAAAATTCAATTCAATTGAAAAGACTAAAATTACATAATTAACAAAATCTATTAAAAATCATGAAATAATTACGAAAACGGGTCTAATTGAATAAGAATGATACATGTAGATACCAACAAAATAGTAAAATAACATAACTAAAGATAGTAAAGAGTAAAATTATGGTATGATTGGGAGAACAATTCCAAATAAATACAATTAAAACTACAAATCATCCACTAATTAAATCCTAATTAAATCATAATTAAATGCATCACGAAACATTGCATTCTTATTAAAGTGTCAGTAAGAGAAAAAGTTTAAGGTAGTATGACTGAATGCAACTATATTCCATCAAAAAATTGCATTTATTCATAGCTGAAATTAAACTAAACTGAAGTAAAATTTAATATATACATTGATTGATTGTATCATTCTTATTATTTTATTAAGATAAACTCTCCGGTAAGGCTGCCTTACCATAAGGCTAGAGACTATTTAGTCCCGCCTCCTACTATTTTGGACCATAAGCATAATTATTTTACATTCGGCACCACAACTGAATGAGCTAGAAAACATCAGGGGCTTAATTGAAATTAATCAAAACACTTCCCAATTACTTTCTTCGATATTAAGCAAACCTGGCTGCTTCAGGATCCTTAATATTCATCAAACTGAATTCATCAAATCGAAGCGATTGAACAATCAAAGCATGCTAAGGAACAATCAAAGCATGCTAAGGATGTGGCGGAGTCAACAATCAATCCGCTCACCCTCCGCGAAGCATCGCCAGAGAATGTGAACTATTCAATCGGGTCAATTTTTTGATTCATCATCAAAAAATTGGGGGAAGTCGAATTTCAAGAGATTTGTAATCTTAGTTTGTTGATAATGCGGAGAAAGTTCGATCTTTGATAGGTTTGAAGAACCGATGGAGATTTCAGACAAATTAGAGGTGATGATGTGTCGTGCTTTGATGATTTGTGTCGTTTAATTGATTTCCGTTGATATTGAGGATATGATGTGCAATACTTGACTAATCAGCATTTTTAAATGAAATCTGTTCAAAATGATGTGATGATGTTGAATGCTTGATGATCAATAGCTTTTAATTGATTTTGTGTTGCTTTTTGGATGAATATTGGTAAAACTAAGTTGGCGATGAACAATGCTTGATAATTTGTACATTTTTGTTGATTTTCTGTACAAACTAAGTTAGCATGTGCAGTGTTTGATGATCTGTAGCTTTTAGAAGATTATATGTTCTATTTTGAATGAACTTTGTAGGTTGGCAATGTAGAATATGTTGCCTCGTCATAATGTGAGCCGTTTTCTGATGATTAGTAACTTTTAATTGATTTTGTGTTGGTGGTCGTATGAATTTTGTTAAATTGATGATGTAAAATATGATGTATTATTTGGTGGATGGGGATAGTTGTTGTGCTTAATGATGAGTCAAAGCGTGAAACAACTATTGTGTGCTTCAGTGAAAAGCAGTGTTTCCTTTGCACGGCTGAGATTGCTTACAATGGATGTACCATTCTTTTGGCTGAGATTGAAAAGTTGGATCGAGTATAATTTCTTATCTCACATGTGGTAGATTGGTGCTACTGCTTCTTGCTGAACAATCCTGCTAGGGTATAATTGATATAGGCTTCGATGTTCTTCAATTATTGTATGACTATCGTATTTTATGACTTGATATTCTATGTAACATTGAAACCAACAACTGATGTTCTTATTCTTTTGATAGATGATTTAATTCTAATGTGTGAAAATTCATGTCAAACTTTGATTTTAGATCATCAGTTAAAAACTCAATAACATCCATAGTCAAAATTTATTTGTAGATCATCAATTAAAAACTCAAAAAAACATCCAATAGAAAGAAAGTCGATCTTTAATTGGAGATCGTCAATTTAAAACTCTATACACTAAAAGGCCACTACAAAGTTTTTAGAAAATTTAGGGTGTGTTTGGTTGGAGTGGATTTTGAGAGTCTCGACTTTGATTTGGGATTTTGAGAGTCTGGTTTTGCAAATTCCTTGTTTGTTTGGGTTGGATTTTGTGAGTATGAAACAAAATCTTTGATTGGTTTTTAGGATTTTGCAAGTCTGGATTTTCGGAAACTTGGTGAACCAAACAAGATTTTACAAAACTGGACTTGGATAGTCCAAGTTTTGCAATAACTTGCCCAACCAAACACACCCTTAATATCTGAAAGTAACCAATGATGATCCATTCAGATATGAACAATTCTCAAAGAGTTAAACAACAAACCACAAATAGTAGCTACAAATATATACAAAGACAGATGCTACTTGGCTTGATCTCGACGCCAAAAGCCAAAAACTAAGAGGTCGTTTGGTTGTATGTGGGAGATTAATTCTGTAGGAAAATGAAATTCCTAGACCATTTTAAATTCCCATGATTTTGAAAATATTGTTTAGTTGGGATGTGGGAGAAGAAAAATCATGGGAATTTCTAACTACCAAGGGGGAACTAGGTAAGAAAATTCCACCATTGTGTTGGAATTTGGAGTTCCTAGGAAATTGAAACTCCCACATTTTTTGTCAACCAAACAATTTGTAAGATTTTAATTCATGGGATTTTCAAATTCCCACATCTTTCACCTCCAACCGAACGACCTCTAAATTGTCAACAAGTCTCATCACGGTTTTCTAAAGTAAAACCTTGATATTTCACACGCTCAGCAGCGTTCCGGTGAAGCCAGTTCTAAATACACCGTGTTGTCGCACAAGTCGTATCATTGAATTACTTCCACTATATATATACAATACATATATGTACACATGTACACATGTATTAGACTGACAGAGCATCAAACCATTCAAACCATAGCCCCAAATAATCAAATGACACTAACTATGAAGCATGACAAAATCAGCACATAAATGCAAATCAGCATAAAATAAAGTATGCAACTGACTAAACAACACATCTCTAGAGAGCATAACAAAATCAACAACAACATCAAATAGTATCAAATTTCAAGAATGGACCATCATCATCATAAAATCATCAATCATAATCATCATCATTCAAGCATAGATGATCATCATCATCAAAGCATAAATTATCATCATCATCAAAGCATAAATCATCATATCATCACCATCAAAGAATCAATTTTCAAAACGTAGACGATGAGCAGCATGTCGAGTGTCCTCACGCTTAATCATGCATTTTCTCGAACACCTTGTCTGCATCTTTCAGCAGCCCGGCCTGGCCTTAAGAGGATGATGAAGAACCGAATTCATGTCGGTTCGAGTGATGGCTCGAGAAAATTAGATCTTCTATGAGCCAATGATCGATCTTGGACGACAAACTCACCAATCGCTTTATCGCACAGAATCAGAAGATCCCTTCGCCGCTCGGTACAAATCCGGTGAGAATCTAGTCGATGAATGATGCTTCCTGTGTTGAAAATTCACCTATCGCAAATCGTTGTTCATGGGATTCATTGTGATTTTCGCCAGATTGAATCGCGTTTTGAACTAGAAATTGTAAAGAAGTGCATTACAGCATTTGACTTTGAGACTCGCGGAATAAGCACAATCACGTCTAATTTGGTGATAAAAGTAGTCAATTTTGCAGTCTAGTCCCTATAATTATGCGCCACTTACATTATATGGCACCGAACACATAATAATCACTTTTCACCCCAAAAAGTCTTTTGCCATGGTTATGTGAGGTTTTGCCTTATCATAAGGCTGCCTTATCTAATTGTTTCTCTTTTATTAAACCTGTTTTCGTAATTTGTTTATGATCTGTTTATTTGTTTATGATTTGTTTAGATTAGCCACTAATTAAATCCTAATTAAATACACTACGAAAACCTGTATCCTTATTAGGGCGTGAGTAAGGGATGAATATATATGAATATCTATGAATATCGGTGTGGGTAATTATCCATGAATATATAGCATGTAATTTTCTTCAATGTATTTTAACCATGTATAACAGCCATTCAATACCATTTATAATTTTCCATGAATATGCTGAATAGAAAGTATACCAAATTTAATTTAATTTAATTGACCAAAATTACATAATTAACCAATTCAATTGAAATCAATTGAAAATAAGGGACTAAAGACGAAAACAGGTCTGATTGAATCTTAATGATTCATAGAGAATCAAACAAAATAGTAAATTAACATAACTAAAAATAGGGGTGTAAATGAGTTGTGTTGTTCGTGAGAAAATCTCGAGAAACTCGGTCAAAACTTGATCTCGAGCTCGGGTTGACCAAGCTCGATCTCGAGTTCGAACTCGTTCGAATATGTAACGAGTCGAGTCTGAGCTTTTAAATTTTATTTCGATAAGCTCGACGAGCTTATTGAGCAAATATATTATATATATTATATAGTTAATATAGGAGTTTCTTTGGAAATAATTAAAAATATAAAACCTAAATTAAGTATTAGGGTATGTGTGATTGTAATACATCTTGTGTATGATCTATATACACGCTAACCATTAAATAAATGAATACATTTCATGTGTTTATGGATTTTTTAATGGTTGTATTTTATTTAATTAAAACTTATTTAGCTATATTACTTAAATTTGTTTGAAATCGAGTTTTTTGAGTAAACGAGCGTACTTGACTCGAATTTGAACTCGAATCTCGTTAAGCTCGTGAGTCAGACTCGAGCTCACAAAAAGTTAATGAGTCGAGTCATGAGCATAATTTTTTTTGTTCGAAAGAGCTCGATCTCGAGGTCGAGCTCGAAAAATATTTAACGAGTCGAGTTTGAGCATACCCCTGTTCGGTCTCGACTCGACTCATTTACACCCCTAACTAAAAATAGTTGAATAATAAAATTATGGTATGATTGGGAGAAATATTCCAATTAAAAACAATTAAAACTAAAATTATAAACTCACCCACAAATGAAATCCTAATTAAATGGCTAATTAAATCCTAATTAAATACACTACGAAATCAAGTATTCTTATTAGGTGTGAGTAGGGATAATTTCATTATTATATGTAAAACCACTTATATACAATTAGAAAAACATTTCATACTAAAAACGTTTTTAAATAGGTAATGTGATTATGTATTTTATTTTTTATGGTAGTATTAACATTTATTTAATATGGTTATAAAACATTAATGTCAAATATAAAGAATAAATTACTTTATCATTTTAATTAAGTGATTAAAAAGGAGTAGTAAATTATTTTGTATTCATTGCTTGGACGAAGTTCACTTTTATGACGATTTAGAATAAACTATTAACTTATGGAATAATTAGTTAACTTTTTATTTAAAAAAGGAAAAAACAATTCGAGTTCGAACCCGCAAGTCGAGTCGATAATCGATAAATAATAACAAGTTCGAGTAGAGCATGGTGTTATTAAACTCGCGAGTTCTCGAGTTGAGTCGAATATGGTTAATATAGTTCCGAGTCGAGTCAAGTTACCCACTACTCGCGATCGACTCATTCGATAAGCATCCCTAGTCCCGTTGTTGCGTCATTCTATTTGTAGCCATCAATTTATTTGCTTTCAAACTCACCCATTGATTTTTATAATTTCTTTTAACAATTTACTTATTGTAATTACCAGCAACTGACCGCTCCATTATACTGCTCCATCAACCTTCCGGCGTTCTTCTTTGTACGATTGAGAATGCGCCAGAAAATGAATTCAAATCCACTGAAGTTCAGCCTAAACCTCCTGAAGAAATGCTCGGAATATCCCCTTTACCACAACTTGAGGGAATGTTGAATGACGCTAAATCAAAAGTGATATAGTTTAATGATGGATTTGCATGTTTTAAATCTCCAAATTGGTAGTCCTTTTATTTTTATTTTTATGGTGTAAATGTAAGCATTCTCTTGTGCATTTTCTGCTGCATTTCCTTATTTGAATGGGAGCATTTACAGCTGCATTTTATAGTGATATTTTACTACATTATTGGTATGAGTTTGATGCATAAATTGCTGCTTTTTTTTGGTGCATAATTTGCTGCATTTTGTGGTCTACATGTGTGAATTTACTGCTCTATTTTCTGGTATGTATATGGTACATTTTCATGGGTGAATCTGCTGCATTTTATGATCTGAATTTGAGCATGTACTGCTGCATTTTCCAGTGATAAGATGCTGCGTAGTATTCAGTTTGGAATGCTTGGCTTAGTTATATGCTCGACACATATCTCTCTGACAAGGCCTTGAAGAGAGGTAAAATACTATAATGAGGGACGTGCCACTCTTGGAGGAGCCGGTAATCATGGAAGGTGTCAGTTATTTCATTAGCCAAGAAAGGGATAAGAGCATTTACAGTGCGATCTTTTGGAATGAGTTTTGTGGGGAAAAAACCAAACAAGTACTCACAATGGGCAGATTTTAATAGAGATTTTGTAAAATCCATGAGAGAGAAAATCTCGTGGGATGTACTTTTGAGACCCTTGAGTTGTATTAGTTGGACCAACCAAATCCTGCCATTTGGCTCCTGGGACCATGTAGTGTAGAAAACAAAATTCCTTTGCCATTTCGTCCTGACATTTATTTTTTTTGAATTATAATTGTATTTTATCATATTAAAATTTGATAAATGTGTATTATAAATTAATTAATCTTTAAATAAACCAAAATTGAAGTATGTAGTTCGTTATTTTACTATTTTAAAAAAGTAATTAATAAAACTAAATAATGGGATTGATTTATATGTTTGCTACAATTAATTTAAATAACTCTAAAATTGTAGCTCTTTTAAAATTTTTAAATAAACATTATTTGAATTCAAAAATTAAGCTTAGAATATGATGTGTATATAATATGATGATATGGCAGGGTTTATGACTGTGAGTTGAAAACTGAAAAAACTGAAGATTTATGACAATGTGGGGTATGTAGCTCTTTTTTGAGCTTGTGGGTTGCAAATGCTCTAAGGAGATCAACCATCATCCACGTGTTCATCAAGAAGTTCCAAAGATAAGATCTTAGAGCATGTTTTATGATAAGATTCTAGTGGATTTTTTCTAGGTAAAACTTTCAAGAAACTGGGATTCTTGCTCACAGATTTGGAAGGATTATCTCCTTGAATCACGACTGGGATTTCAAGTTGAGGTTACAAATAAGTAACCCTATAAACTCAGCCACATACTCATGTTTTGGACCTACTTTCACACCTGGATTTGGACTTTCCTTTTCTTTGTTTACTAAAATAGCAATAATTACTAGTATAGCAACAACAATTACTTCCTTTTTGTAATAATTTTTAATTCCAACAATCATTCTAGAAATTAATTATTCACATGCAAATTTTTACTCTAATACATAATAATAATTTGTATTTAATTATTATATAAGGATAATTTTACTTAAACTGAATTGAATTAAACTGTATTTCATACATAATAAATCAATTAAATGGATCTTATAATTTAAAGTGCCAAGTATTTTTTAAAATTCTTTAATTTTGTTACACAGATGTTTGATATAGTAATTTCAAATACTTTTTTTAAAATTATTTTGAAGTGGGTTCGCATTATTATGTTACATAATTATATATGAATACAATGATAATGATTGTGTAAAAGAAAAAGAATGATTTGTTGGATAAGAGAGAAATTGAGGTGAGACATATATTAGATGATGTGGGAATCAGGTGAGAGTTTTTATGATAGTGGAAAATGATTTTTTGGGAGAAAAGTTGGGGTAGGGGTTGTGTTATAGCACATGCTCTTATGGTCTATGCTCAGCGTGCTAGAAGCTACTCAATGTATTGCATTTTTTTATTTCTTATGGTAGTCCTATGATGGATACTCTTGAAGGAGCCGGTGATCATGGAAGGTGTCGGTCATTTCATCAACCAAGAAAGGGCTGAGGAGATCAACCATCAGATCCACGAGTTCATCAAGAAGTTCTAAGGATGAGATCTTATGGTCTATGCTCAATGTGCTAGAAGCTACTCTATGTGTTGTATGTCTTTTTAGTTTCTATGGTGATCCTATGATGGATACTAAGGTTGGATGGTTTGTATATGTTAAGTTTTAAAGCTACTCTCATGTCTATAACATTTCATCTCTATTCTACAATAACTTAATCAGAATCCAGAATCCTCGTGTCCATGCTATAACCTATAACCTAGAGGGGCGGAAGGCAAGTGATAAAACAATATGACCCTTGACTTGCTAATATGATGCACATAATTTTCTAAGGTATGTCCTGTTTTCCAAAAGCATAGTAAAATTGGATCGTCAAAAGTAGTAGAACACAAGTGTCCACAAATATGACGATATCGTTTGTTTAGGTCAGCCCTCATAAATAACATACTAGTGCATGCACGAAGAAGTTGAATCATCAATTTTAAAAAAACTTGGAAAAGTTATTCATTAACTAGTATCATAGTTTGGCAGCAGTTTAACACAACTCAAAACTTACCACCAATTCGATACAATAAAAGAGAGCCCAAATTCAGCCTCAAAAGTTTTTGGAACCATCCCTCATATGTAAAACACACTAATACATGTCTATGCCTATTTAAGGTACATGTGCAAAATCAAACTTGTCAATATTAATCAAATGAAGGCCTGAACAGAACTTCAGCTTCATCAACAGATCAATACATCTCCCAGAGAACTGCTCTTGAAAAGACATTAACACTGACACTAGCTAAGTTTGATCATACTTTTAATCATTGACAACGAATACTCAAATCTAGACGCTCCATCTATGAATACAAAAAAATAGATCTATTAATATTTCAATCCAATATAAGTCTAGTGTAGAAATCACATCTACAAATTCATCAACATTCGCCTTTGACTTTTATTTCCTAAAATAGACAAGCAAGTTGTGTGGCAACAATGCTATACAACTGAAGAGAGAGTGAGAAACGAAGAGTGCCAAATGATTTACCTTACAGGAATTTAAGAACAATAGATAACATTGACAACCACCTAATTAAATCTTTCTAGAGAATTGACGTATGGCAGACACCACCCTTGACGACGAATTGTGCTCACGAACTGACCTGCAAAACAAAGCCTCGGGTGTCCTGAGGATAGACACTCTGACGCTCAAGTTAGTATGATGCGTAAGGTGTATTGTATGAGTTATGAGATAGAAAAGGTGTACCAAACCTTCAGGTATTTATATGGTTACAATCCGTAGATCACCAAAATATGTAATTATGGTAGGAATACAACTCTTATGGGAATAGTAGTTGTATTACCATGTATAGAAGAATTATATTTCGGCCATGGCTGTATTATTATGTTTAGGAGGATGTATATTCCTTGTAGAACATTCATGATATACGCATTCCTTATAAGGATTAGGATTGATGGACCCGTGGATCCATCCTCCCGTAACTCGAGCCCATGACCCTTCTCGGACCTTGGTCTAAGACTGAATGAGGCCCGGAATACGAACCATGGACTTATTAGTAGCCCCAAGATAGATCTTCAGAATCTTGAGTGCTCCATCTCGAAGGTTGAAGGAGAGGCTTGCTTCTCGAGGGAAGACCAATAACTCGAGGGAGAACAACTCGGGGTATTAAGCTCGGGGTGTCCTTCTAGGACCATCCTCTCGGGCTGACCCTTCTGAATATCTAACTTCAAGTTCTTTCGTATTCCATCAGGACATATGGACGGCTGAGATTAACTCTTTTTGAAATCCAGATGGGAAATACACGTGGCATATATTCATTGGAAGGTAGAGGCGGTCTGTCCCCCGTATCTCCAATTGCTTGCATCAGAAAAAGAATCGAGGTAATTACTCACCTTAATGTCGTCTGGGTTTGGGTTAAATCTCCCAAATCATTCCCATTGTCTTCCTTATTCAAAATTTTCTATTTCAAAGTTCAGAAGACGCTCAGTACTTCATCACTTTCTGAAGCCCCAAATTTCTGCTTCCATAATTATCAGTAAGTGCTATCTTCTTTCTCTGTTACTTTCCTGTGTCTGTTTTTTCCTTTTTTCTTATGTGTGTTTCCCCTATACTCTCTGTGATCATGGTAGTAGCGAAACAATTTACGTCCCCCATCATGATGAGGGAGAGTATGTATGTGCTCCGGCCGAGGAGAATAGCTCACGTGACCGCCGTAAAGCCGAGGTAGCGAATGGAAAAAGGCCTGTGATTTTGAAGAAGAAAGCCTCTGATGAAGAGAAAAGACTGATGGCCATGGAGAGAAGGGCTCAAATGGATGGGAGTAGCCCCATGGTGGCGCGTGCACCTGAAGGTGGACCGCCTGTGCATGGTGAGGGCAGCAGTAAGAGGTCAGTAGAGGATGAAAAAGCCCGTGCTGACGCCGCTGTATTTGTGGAGGGCTGCCGATATTCCATCCCTAGCGATAGTGATCTCATGTATTTTGGGGAAGATAAGTCTGCCTTTGAATTGGTTACTCCGACCCGAGGTGTCATTTATGGGAGGTTCCTCCAGCATGGGCTGACTTTTCCCTTTCCCCCATTGTTGAGTGACTTCTTGGAGTGTTACAAGGTTCATCTGGGACAGCTTCATGCCAATGTGATAGTTATCATGATGGCTCTGATGACTTGGTGTGCCAGTAAAGGTTATGATCCCAGTCTCGCTCTGTTGCGGACTCTGTATAAGGTGTCCATCGTTAAACAAGCAGTAACTCTGTCTGTCTGGGATGGTGAAATAGGCTGAACTTTTGTACTTCCTACAAAATGTGATGGGTAGGATAGAGTGAAGTTGACCTTTGATCAGACAAAGTATCTCGTACCCCACTGGAATTAGAAGCTCAAAAATGAGGCTAGGTATGGTGTTAAGTCCTCGCACAGATTGCTGGATATAGCTGGAGAGCTGGTGAGGGAAAATATTAAACTTGTTGGTGGCAAGTTTGTGCCGGGGAGCCATCAAATGGGTTGGTTATGCCTCTTGACACATATAAGTGGCTGTATAAGATGCCCGGCCGGACTCTTTAGAATGGTACCTATCTGAAGTTGTCTTGTTTCGACCAACAAAAAGGTGTGGAGATTGAATGGTATGAGGCCATTTTTCCATGGAGCAGGATCCCGTTGGTGCAGTTAGGGCGCTTCGGGCCTCTAGGGTTTTCGAGGAGAGGGCAGCTCGGGATGAGATGTCCGAGAATCAAGATCCTTTGGATAGGGAAGTTTCTGGATTGATGCTTGATGCCCGTCGTCGCTTGAGAAGGTTGATTCGGGGACCAAAGAAAACCAATCACAGACTGAGGAGATTGATGAGGCAGGGTGTCTGTTTGTGCCTTTTGCCTGAGATCCATCAGATGAGGAGGAAGAAGAGGGTTTAGCCCTAGTGCGATATCCGAGAAAGGAGGTGATTCGGACTTCTTGCTCTTCACAAACTACCAGTATTAATGAGTACTGGTGTACTATGTTCGGTAGGCCCGAGGATGATGATTTTGTAACTTATGTAGTAGTCCCTGATGTGTTGCATGAGGGTATCTATTATTGTTATGTATAACATTCTTGTCCATACTTTATCATTTTTCCTGTTGCTAACTCCATTCCTTTTGTATGCAGTGGGTGCTTCCAAGTCCGAGAAGGCAACAAACAAGCTGGCTCAGCTAGTCCAGTTAAGGAAATTAAAGGGCGAAGGAACTAAAAAGAGGGGATTGAAGGCCTCAGGAGAATCGTCTGATGCCTCCGGGAGGTCCCCTAAGAAGGCCAGGCTCGATCTCGAACCATTGGAGCAGTTCGAGAAATATGTGGTGCTTCCTTCCTCTGAGATCTCGGAGGCGGGGATCAAGATAGCTTCAGGGTGTCCTGAGATAAGCCAGGTATGCCTACTCTTAGATTTTAACTTGATTGAAGGTTCCATTACCTAATTGTCTTGTTTTCTTTCACAGTCTCTGAATAGCATGAATAACCATATGAAGTACTTGTATGGTTCCGTCAAGACGCTGCATGGCCGATGCCAAGTTGTGGAGCAAGTGGCAGGGGAACAGGCGGCTGAGGTGGAGCTGCTGAAAACTCAAGTGCTAGGAAAGCTAATGAGCCATCTGAGCTGGTAAAACATCTCCAAGATGAGGTAGCATAAGAGAAGGCCAAGACAGAGGCCTTGGATGAGGAAGTTAGGGCCTTAAAGGAAGAGAAGAGATTAAGGGACAATTCTTTCCAAGATCTGAGCAGGGAAATGGCTGCGGTGGAGACAGAGAGAAAATGATATGCCGATCCCATTCACCAGAGGAAGCTCGTTCAATTGATAGCAGATTTTTGTATCAACTGCCCCGAGATGGAGGCCCATCGTCAAGAGCATGGCGAACCCTATCATAAGTCCGAGCTTCCACGTATATGGGTTTTACTTCAGGAAGTCCTCAGCGATAGTGACCAAGAATGGTTGGCTCCCGGCTATAATTGGCCGGAGGTGGCAGAAGATCTGGAGAAGTTCCGGGCGAGGTTTCGCCAGGTATGGGGGGTTCAAACCCGGCTTGATTGCCAGTTTGGAGTCCCTGGAGAAGGCTTTAACTCTGGAGGAGTTCCAGGAGAAGCTTTGCAGCCTGTATCCCGAGTTGTCATTCTTGGTAGAGAAGCCGGTTGTGGAAGCTTTAGCTGAGTGCCAAGGGACTCAAGATGGGCAGCAAAAAATTGCAACTCCCTAGAGCCTTCACTCTTTATTTATGATTTTTCTCTTTCTGCTAAATTTTGGCGCTTATGTACTCCAAATAATATATATCTTTATGAAATTGACGGTCCTTCGTCTTCCTTTATTTCCAGTGTTGCGTTGTCAAGTATGAGGCTGTTCTTCAGAGAAGCAAAGATCTGGAGGAAGAGCTGGAAGACTCTAAGGGCTTTTGTAGCCTAGTCCGAGAAGATTGTGATAGTCTTCGCCGTCAGTAGGAACTAAGTCTGGCTCGAAGAGCTGAGTTGAATTAGCAGCTGAGCGATCTTCAGCAAAAGAACTGGCTCTCGAGGATAATTGTGGCAAGGTTATGGCTGCCAATAAGGATTATGACCGAGAGTGGAGAAAAGCCATTAGTGACTTGAGGGATGTCAGGAGTGAGGGTCATAATAAAGACTCTCGTATATCTGCTCTTCAGCATAAAAATATTGATGTGAACCATAAGATCGTCGCTGTCACTGAAGACTTGAGGATATGTGAGGCCGAGCTGAATGCTTGTAGGATCCAAATAAAGGAGCTGGATTCCCAGGGTGTGTTTATCACGCATCCAATATCTTCAAGGAGAGAGGTAGGTGGACCTTCTTCAGCCCCGAGTTCGGGGCAGGTGATGAGGCCTCCTGCCCGAGGTGGTATATCTCGAGGAATGGTTAATCCTCCAGCAAGGACTTCAAGTGGAAGGGGAAAATGGGCGTCACCTACTCTCGGAGTTCATAGCTCACTTAGCTCTCCTTCTCAACCTGCGCCTATAGGAGGTGGTGGGGAATCCCCTACATCTTCTCAATTAATGAGGGTAGCAGAAGGCCTTCATGAAAATCGAGGCCGTGCCTATACTTCTACTCACGGTCGAGGACGTACCTCTGTCTTTTCGAAGTGTAGGAAATATCATAGTGTAATAACACATTTTAATTTTTCTTTTATAAAGGTCTCTAATCCTCGAGAGGGTTGATTATCAGGCTGTTAGAGCCTAAATAAATATCAATATGTACCTTAATAGGTGTATCATAAAAAAGGTCGAATTTCAAACTTTGTGAGTTTGTGTGACCCATATTATGTTGGTTTTGACCATATACTTTTTATAAGTATATCATTTTATTTTAGCCTAAGGTGATTGTGGCTCGAACACGTAGTTCGAACAGCTCATATTAGATAAGCATCAATCACACGCTTATGAGCGTATAAATCTCAGGCAGCAGTCTTTACTTATGCTTTGTAAGGCATAGTGTCTCTTTATATTAG
The DNA here is from genome assembly GCA_948330725.1 of Sherardia arvensis. Classification (NCBI taxonomy): domain Eukaryota; kingdom Viridiplantae; phylum Streptophyta; class Magnoliopsida; order Gentianales; family Rubiaceae; genus Sherardia; species Sherardia arvensis. The sequence goes on along the minus strand of OX415237.1, from coordinate 18,895,081 downwards.
AGGGATATTGACTGCTTAAAATAAAATAGAATGTATATATCGAAAAGAAACTATATTCCTCGAACTCGTAAGTTCGGCAAAATTATAAAGACAACCCTGAGTTTTTGGAAATCGGGTATGAAAGATGAAAAGATGAAAAGAAAAGGAAGCTTGGCCCGTAGGCCTTATTGAATTAGTTTCTCCTTATTTGGAGAAGGTCTGCTTGTTTCTAGCTCCGAGATACCTGCGTAGGAAGGGCACCATTATGACAGGATCCAAACGTTCTCCTTTGCGAGTTTGTAAGAGGTAGAATCAACCGGATTGGACTGTGGAGACTTTGTAGGGTCCTTTTGGCTTTGACTCCAGCGCTCCTTCTAGCTTATCGGTGCACCACGGGCCTACTGGCATTACCAGCTCCCCCACTTGGAAGGTTTGATGGTGTTGCTTGTGCCATAATGCAGTCATCTCGTCGTAGGCCTCGTCCTCGAAGTGGAATACCAGGGGTTGTTCGAGATCAAGATCAGGTACCACGTTCCCCAGGATGGCGTTGACGGTTGAGATGTTGCTCACTTTTCTAGCATCACGGATGGCCGTGATCATGCAGGAACGTGCCACTCCTTGGTCTCCCTTAATGGAGGCCACTCCTTGTGGTGTTGGAAATTTCAGCATCAGGTGGTAAGGGGACCATACGGCCTTAGCCTGGCACATCCAAGGTCTGCCGAGGATGACGTTGAAGGGTGTGACGGTGTCAACCACTACGAATGTGCAGTAGAGGGTTAAGCTTTTCGCTCTATCTGCTACTATGACCGGCAGTGTGATCTCTCCGAGAGTGTGAACCCCGAGATTGGGCCCGTAGGCTTGAGGTCGTCCTTGGTAAACCCTACCTTTTGGAAACAGTCTTGGAACATCACCTCTACTCCGCTACCGTCATCCACAAAGACTCTCTTCACCAGGGAATCCTGTATTGTTGCAGAGATAATAAGAGGGTCAGAATGGGGCACCTGGTTTGGTACGGCTTCCGCATCCGAAAATGTGATAGTTTCCTCGGGACGGAGCCTCTTGTTGATCGGCTCGGTGTGGGGTAATGGCCCGCACATTATCCTTCAGCTTTGTGAGGGAGATTGCTTCTCCCGTGTAGCCATTAATGCCATTGATGACTCGATTGGCTCCATTTGGCGATGGCGGAGGAGGATCCTGAGAATTGTTGCCCCCACCCCCTTGGTTGTTATTGTTGTTGTTGTTGTTCCTGGGGCCATCCTTCCTCTTCACCAGGGCTTTCGCCCAAACTTCTTCTGGGTACCCTGGCTGTCGCCGGCTATTGATGGTGCAATCTGTTGCACAATTCCCTGTCAAATCAGCTTCTCAATCTCGTTCTTAAGCTGATAACACTCCTCAATGTCATGCCCCGGATCTCGGTGATATTGGCAGAATTTCGTGACCTTTGACGCTCGGCTGATTCCTTCATGGCGGGTGAATCTTTCAAAAGGTGCCTGTGAATGGATTAAATCTCAGCCCGAGATCTAACCAGAGGAGTGTAAGACTCGAAGGCAGGTTTGGAGGTGCCTTCTGTCTTCTCGACCTTGGGTATCTTCATTTTAAGCTCATTGCTTTTAATCTCTGTATAGGGCTCTCGCCCTCTCTTGCAAGTGACTGCGTCTGCTTTGTTAGCAAACTTCTCCATGATGGCCTGGAGATGCTGGATCGTAGTGGGGTTCTTGGTGGCCAGCTTCATTCTCAGGGTACCATCATCTACACTCATGCGGTACATGTTAATCAGGAGGACCTCGTCTCGATCGTAGCATTCCTATCACAGTTTCTCCTTCATGGCGGGGCACGTACCCTAAGTCTCCGAGGGATTTAGTGAACTTATTCTTTTGGAAAAAGGCAAGGAGGAGAAACTCGGCGAAATCCCAATAGTCAAACAAACTCTCTGGTTTCGTTTGGGTAAACCAGACATATGATAGTCTAAATAGATTTCCTAAATAGTCTAAATAGTCTAAATAGTCTAAATATGATAGTCTAAATAGTGCCTACAGTCTTACATAATATCCTACTGTTTGCAGACTCTGAAAATAGATTTCAGGATAAAAATATCTCGGAACCTGTGAAAACTAGTTGAAGAACGATCAGAATTTGAGAAAATTAATCAGCATATGTGAAGGTGAGTGTATTTTTATAACAGCCTTGGATAGAGCTTGATATGATATGTAGCATTAAATTGCTCAAGGTTGTACCAAGAATGGAATGTTTGTCTTTAACAGGTTTGAAGGCAAGCTGGAGAGAGCGTTGAGTGATACTAGTTCAAGATCACACTTGATAATCAGGCTGGTATGCTCTCTAGGTTTTGTTTGACTACTGATAAACATAGTAAAATCACTGTTTCTGTTACTAATTAAATATGTTTTGGATATCTGTCATTTGTGCAGACTGTGGAAAGCACTCATTTTTGTGAATTGATGTTTCGTTGTTTTTGTTCTTTTCAGAAACTGGTCAACTCTTGCGGGATCGAGAAGTGTGCAATAATCTTCTCTTCGCACTGTGATATTAATGGCCTTGTCAGAGATATTGAAAAAATGTGGGCTATGAAATGAATTGTATGCCTTCTTACTTTCCATGCTCTAATATACGTTACAGAAAGTTACTACTATATTTGTCCTTAATCACTGAGTTTGTGTTGCAGATTGTTGAACCTTCCTTTGATGAGGACGGTTGGAATTCGAAAGTTATTATGGCGAACTGAAGTGCAGCTGAGATGGAACTCAAAGCCAATAAAACTTCCCTCTACATCTCCGCTCAGTAGAAGCTACCAGGTCTTCTTTATGACTAGGGTGGTATTAATGCATACTCTCATTACTTTTTGACTTTCTTGCAGTTGCCTTGTCAAAGAGAAACAAACCCCAAGTTCATGATGCAGCTCCATTGGAATGATGAGTTATGCAACAAGCATACACTACCTGTCCATCCATGCTTGCTGCCTTTGAAGGCTACGCAGTCAGATGCACCCTCTAAAAAACACTTGCACATGTGATACCTTTACATGACTCATATTGATCCCTTGTGAGAGAATGTTGATATTCTATCACCTTGCATGACTCATTTATCTTTTACATGACTCATTTATCCTTTACATGACTCAGTAATATTTCTAAAAAACCAAATGCTTGGCATATTAGTACAGTGTAAGCTGAAGGTACAGCACCAACAGGCAATACAGAATTATTTTCTAAAACTCCCAACTTTGCTCAGTAAAATTAAGCCATGAAGTGGCAAATAGTAGAAGCGGTGAATTCTAGACAGGTTCCTGCAGATGTGTTTACTGGTTATTTCTCTTTGTTGCCTTTATTTGGGAATCAAAATGCTCACTGGATTTTAAATTGTTAACTCCATGCTTTTAGTTTGGCACCTGTTAGGCTATTAGGTGTGCTTTGTTGTAAAATCTCATTTAGTTCAAATGCCATTTTCTGTAGATTGAAATTTAGGTTAGATTGTTCAGTCAGACTTCAAGGAAATTTTAAACTGGTCTGGATGTATGTGTGATAAAATGTATACCTTATTGATACTCGTTATTCTACCTATTATGTGAACTTTGAGGTTTTGAATATGGAGTGGAGATTTTGCTATCTGAATTGGAAAAATGAAGATACACAAAGCGACTTTCCTTGCCGTATTCAGTCATTATTATGTACCTATGTTTGATTTAATGCATGAACTTATTTTCATTTAGCGGGCAAGAGTCCTATTTGATGTTTAGTTGGATAGTTTCTCAGGATACTGTGGTAGAAGATTTATATGATATTCTTCAAAAATATGTGAGTAAACTGAAGATTGATTTGGTCGAAATTTAAGTCTGCTTGTAGCTGTTTGAAATGGACTCAGTTTTCACTTGCACATATAAAAACTCTAGCTAAGTTTTCTTATTGTGCAGAGACCCGAGTGTTAGGTTTTTGGGCCTTAGTATCATGATGTGGTGGTGGGAGGTAGGGATGTTGGCTTCAGAATTGTCATGAGGCGTTCAGGGTCGGTGCCTCGTGTCTTCTGAGTTTCCCATATGTACCGATTATGCGCAATGAGATTCTTTGTTCTAAAGTCTATACTGTGGAGTGTGGAATCATCATCGCTTTTTTATAATAGTTTCTTGGTTCACTTTCATCATCTACTCTGGATTTGAATATGCTTGAAGATGATCATTAGGGATTAAAGTGTCAGCTTAAAGGATCAGGAATGAGTTTCCTATGGTTGCCTCTTCCAAATACAAGCTAAGAGCATCTGTAAGTTATGTGAAATGTTGGTTGCTTGTTACTCACATATGTATCGCTCATTTTACCGTTCTTATGATAGGATTTCTAAGAGTTTTAATTTGAGTATATATGATTGCTGATATTGTCTACTCACTTGTTCTACATATTCCATCACTTTCTGAATGCCTTGCAACTCTCTTTAATGATTTTGGATGCATCAGAAAACTGTGTTTATACTTTTAGTTTGTTATATTATTGCCAGCAAAACTTTATACTTCATTGAAGAATGTCTCTGGAACTTTGTTGCTAATTGATGACTGTGATCATACTATTTTTTTTTTTTGAGCAAACCACTATAAAGTGGGGGAAATTATATTTGGCTTCCCAAACCGCAAAAAAGACAAGTACAAACTATGATACACTAATGCCCCGAGAACAAGCATAAGTGTGCGGAGATAAACTCCCAAAGCATTTGGAAAATGCTTTGCAAAAAGAATAGGCTTTCAAGCCCTATACAAAAGAATGTAGGAATAATAACATTCATGATCTATTAGAGAATTGCTACGCAAAACTCAATGCGACCCCAAAGTAATCATTCTCTACTGATAATTCTATCTGCATTAGTCCCAAAACCAATTGTTATATTAAGTACAGGGGACTGAAAATTACAAATTGTAAGTGAGAGTGAAGCCTGAAGTGTAGACCAGAAGCTGAGTAAAATTATGATCCTTCAGCAGTGTCAGTTGCTTTGATGTTGTTTGTGCTGCTCTGGCTTTCAGAGAATCTCTTCTGTATCCAAAAATATGTAAAGTAAAAAACAAAACAGAGCCTACCCAAAAAAAAGAGATCATTTATGCATTACATGCTGATGGAATCACTATCTGTTTAGTCCATTAATGAACATAACATATATGAATTGAAGCACTGCACTGAATTTGTTACATGAATTACGTTTGATGCCAAGTATTATCTGTGAAGTTGTTTGTACGATGGTGCTTTCTAATCAAATTTAGATATGCCATTTTTTTGTAGATTGAAGTTGAGGTTCCACCTAGATTTATTTGCTGAACACTTCAGGGAAGTTATAAATCACATGACATATGTGTGATGGATTTTCTATCTCATTGATACTTGTTATTCTTCTGATATAATGTGAAATTTGTTATGTGAATTGGGAAAATGAAGATACGCAACCTCGTTTTCAGTCATTGTTTACTTATCGACTGTTTGATTCAATGCGTGAACTAATTTTCCTTTATGGCGGGTAAGGCTCTTATTTGATGTTCAGTTGGATAGTTTCTCAGAATACTGTGGTTGAAGATTTTAACATGATTGATTTTCTTCAAAACATGTGATTACACTGGAGTTAGTTCAGCAATAAATTGGTTGAAATTTATGTTTTCTTGTATTCTGAAGAAATGGACTCTGATCTTTCGAAAACTCTAGCTAAATTTTGTTTTTTTTCTTCATTTGGCTTATTTTGGATTATATATGTTGTTGAGTGTATGAATTTTGCTTTCATGAGATGGGTTTTAGGAGAAATTATCTGTATTCTATGCACATCATTCATAGACTTACAATCTAGTGCTAAATTAGCATAATATTTGATGACATTGTTGAGGAAATGTTGAGTGTTGCAGCATTGAGAAAGAGCATAAGCGGAGAGAGTGCCCGATATAATACTTTGTATTTTACCTATCATGTGAAATACTGGAATTTACAGATGTGAATATGAATTGGAGAATTTTTATTTATGCATTGATCACTTTCCTCCTTGTTTTCAGTCACTATGTATGTATCTACGTTTTTGATTAAATGCCTGAACTAATGTCTTACTCTTATTTGATGTTTAGGTGGATAGTTTCTCTGGATACTTTGGAAGAAGATTTAATATATGATTGATTCTCTTCAAAACATTTGATTCAGCAATAAAATCGGTTGATATTTAAGTCTTCTTGTAGCTGTTTGAAATGGATTCTGAATTTTCACTTGCGCATTTAAAAGCTTGGTAGTGGGAGCGGGTGCTGGCCTGAGAGCTCATGAGGCTTTCAGAACATAACATCTTCATTGCTTGCAGTGGGAAATCTTATGAATGTGGGGTTATAGATACATGCATGAGTTTGAATGAATATCTGTAGTCTGCAACACTACGCCATCTCTCCTCAGATCATTTTTTACCAATAATTTCTCTCGCAGGGCGCTGCCTTGTTGTGGAAACCTGTAATCTATCTGCATCCAAGGCTACTTCTGGATCAAGGGCCTTTCCTTTTTGTACCGATTATCCGCGATGAGATTCGTTGTTCTATATTGTGATTGTGAATCATGAATGTTTTTTCATTTGTCATCTACTATGGACTTGAATCTGCTTGTAGATGGTGAGTCGGGATTAAAGTTGTTAGCTTAGAGGAATGGGAATGAGTTTCTGACTGTCTCTTCTTCTAAATACAAGCTAAGAGCATCTGTGAGTTTAGTTAAATGTTGGGTTGTTTTCTTATTGCTCGCAATGCTAATACATAGAATCCTGGCATCAGGATTTGACATTAGCATTGCTCTGAATTTGTTCTGGGAATTATGTGAAGTTCTTTGTATGGTGATGCTTCTCTAATTAAATTTATCTTGTATGATGTAGAATACTGTGGATTCTTCAAGACGGCCATGAGACTGAAGAAAGATAATTGTACGGAGTCTGCAACTGCTTAATGGAGGAATTTATGTTTAATTCAATAACAAATTGAATAACAAATGAGGCAAATCACGACACGTAAATTTTTCTTGTTTTTTTATTTTTATTAAGAGTTAATAAAAAATTTGCGTGTTTACAAAATGTGCGCTTAACTTAATAAATTAATAACGTAGCTGTCATACCATATCAGTGAGTACCCTGCATCGAAGCATTAAAGAGCTCCATGCATCAGCCACATCTTTTGAGATACTCTCAACGGCCAACGCTCCAATTATGACCGGAGGTGATTTTTCAAAATCAAATCGAACATTTTTTTAAAAAAATAAAGTCAAACCGATCTTGGATATACATATCTTCATTTGTAGATTAAAAATATTAAACAGAAATGATAACTTAAAAAGATATGATGTCTAAATTAATTTTTCAAAGTCAAACCGACTTTGTATATCCATATGTTCATTTGTATGTTAAAAATATGATATTAAATAAAAATAATAACTTAAAATTATATGATTCTATGAATTTTGAGATGACATCTACTATACTGATACTAAATATATATTATTATAAGTTTAATTTACATTGAAAAGTCAACTAGAAATTCTGATTGAGATGGAGTCAAATCTTTTGAGATACTCTCAACGCCCCAATTATGTTTAAGTTGATTTCTCAAAATCAATCCAAGTTTGAATATACGTATCTTTATTTGTATATTAAAAATATTAAATAAAAATAATAACTTAAAATATATGATTCAATCAATCTTAAGATTATATCTACTATGTTCATACTAAATATATATTATTATATATTAAACGTTAAAATGAACTTAATTTAACATTGAAAAGTCAATTAAAAATTCTGATTGAAATGGAGAGAATAGAATAATTATTTAATATTAAAAGAAAACTGAAATCTTTTTGGTCTTACGCTACAACAACGACATGAAGCAATGCAAGAAAAGAAATTAAACGAAAAGAGAAACAACTATTCATGAATTGTAGGCAATTTCGGTGGCGACTCCAGCGGCGGCGGTGGAGGAGGAAGCCCGGATAGGTCGCAGGTGGATCCCGGCGCGGTGATGATCTGCCGGTGGTAGCCACGGGTGCAGCCACACACGCGGCAGCTCGCACCGTCCGTCGGTTGGAAAGCCGTGCAGCAGGTGACGGCGGGATTCTGGTGGTTCCTGAGAACGCACCCCAGGTAGATCACCGTGGGGTGCTGCCTAGTGTTGTGGTGAAACATGTTCTAGTATTTAGTATTGGACGAGGGTTAGGGTAAAATGAGTCTCATTTTATAGAGCAGAGTGTTATATATGCAATCCAGCATTGTACTCTTATAATCCAACATACAGTTTAAAATTACAAAAATATACTCACTTATTAGGTTTATTGATAAACTTAGCAATTAATTAGGGGTATTATTGTAATTTAAATAATACTTTGAATTATATTGAGTAAAATTGGACTGTGCACAACACTTCAATAATATTTAGTTTTGTAGAAAAAAATCATAATTAATTAATACAAAAGATTTTGTAATCTTCATTGGTGGTTGGTGGTTTGGCTTTCGCTTTGGTCAAATAGTGAATTAAATTTATTCTCATCTTTCCAAATTTCTGTTTGTAGCTTTTAATTTACTTAATCAAACTGTATTTTAAAAAAATCTGACAAAATTACCCTTACTAGTTTATTAACTTAAAAATTGTAATCATTAACAGAAAGGTATATTTGTTTTTCTGAAAAATAATACAGAGTGCAAAAATAAAATACAGCGTGCAAATAACATGACTCTTATATTTCTCATTAAGTAAACGTAGTAATTTCAAACCTAGATGTTTGACTTCAAAAATTGTATCCTACTAGCTAATAACAACCATAATACATTAAGCGATTTTGTACATGTTTGTCTGAGCTTATTTATTTAAATTAGACTAAAATAAAGCGAAAATGAATATATGTTGAATAATAGAATCGACTATCTAAATTTGATCACACAAATAATATTTACCGTTTAAAACTTTCATTTTAATTGATTTGGACTTTGATTTGTGGTGTGATCTTTTGTTGGCAAATAAGGAACTAACCAAAATCATCATCTTATTTTATTCCTCATAATTGATCGATCATCTTCCAAATTTGCTGATGGATTTAATCTAGTACTTATTCTGACATATGAGGAGATGATGAGAAGGAGAAGGTGCACCATGGAGTGAATCTAAAATTACAAGAAATCATTTTCAACTTTACTTGGTCCATCCATATCAATTATATATGTGTTTCAAAGCACTAGAGATACAGTAAAATGCTCAATGAAAATTTCTTGTATTTCAAGTGACTGTAAATTCATCTCTTACATTTATTTCACCTTCTAAGATAATGAATACATAGAAGTTTCACAGCAAAGGATTAATTCATTGACAGATTCACTAAAAATCTATGGTAGGTTCTCAATCGTGTTGAAATACAATTTACAAAATAAGAGAAACTAATACATCAATTATAACTTGTGGTAATTTACAGTATTCCATTGTTTCAATAGGTGGAAAGTTTCAATAATTTCTGGGCATATTTTTTGTATTCGGCACTGAATTGGTACAAACTATATATTTTTGAAAAGGAAACATGCCAATTAACATAACTCAATACTTACCATGCTAATTCAGCCATCTTAGATCGTTTAGGGCCTTATAAATGTGTTTTAATATTTTTTAGATATTTTATTTTCTATTTTAATATAGGTTTAGCTTTGGGTCTCTGGCACTTCTTGTAGCAACCACAGGCGGAATCACATGAGAGTCCGGGTAGGTCGATGTTTACCCTAAAATCTGATACTCTAGGTTAAAATAGAGTGGTGATACATGCAGATCCATATTTACTAATGCAGGTCCTAAATATAATATTTTGAATGCACTAGCACAATTTAGGGCCACATCTTGTGTTTTTCAGACCTGCATTTAGTAAATATGGACTTACATGTATAATTTCTCATAAAATATTATTTTCTGGTGAGAAATGGAGCTTTTGGGTCTAAGGCAAGACTACCCTAACTTTTTTACCACCTGAAATATATTCCTGGTTCCACCACAACTAGCAACCACGAATAATTTAATTATTCTATAAAATAGTTTGAGAGTTTTCTCTTCTTCTCCGGTGAATTTCAGAATTCTGATGAATACTAGACGTTACCGTTGGGTTTTGCACTGTCGGCCCTTGATTATTTTTTACTGAATCATACTCAAACATTAGAATCATAAAAGACCACATTCTCAAAATATTGTACAGGTTCAGTCATATTGCCAACAATTGATATTGCATTTATTTTTGCTAAAGAGCAACTAAGGATTAGGCATCAACAGCCGACACAATAGTGGAGAATAATGGATATGCAACGGCAAAGCATGGCGGGGAAATGAGTTTTTCCGACGAAATCCGCGGTGTAATGATTTATGAAATCGGAAACATTTTGGATGGAGAAGGGCTCCTGCCGCGGAATGAATAGCATGGCGGAAAATAAGAAAACGCCGTGCAGTGAAACTGTACGAACACGGAAAGATGTTGGATTTGCATTCAGAATCATGTTCATCAATGGTTCCAAAATTGTAATATTTAGACTCAGCTCGGAAAATACCGTGGATTTAATAGCATAGAGTGTTCTGAAGTTGGAAGAGGATTAATACCAACTTGATGAAAATCTCGGTCGTCCATCTTTTCAACCACAACCAATCTCGTTTGTTTATATTTTTGCCTATATAAGCAAATCCTAAAGCCTTATCTTTCATATCCCCAAAACTCACATCGCACAACTGAGCTCATCGCATTGCACAAAATTGGTTATGAGGTGTGGTGCTGTGGTTGCGGCATCGGTGGTGCTGCGGCGGAGGTCGGTGTTGCGATAGATGGTGGTGGTGTGGTGGTGGAGGTGCAACGGAGGTCGTCAATGTGATGGATATTTGAGGAAATTGAGAATGGCGATGGGTTGGGTCGATTTAGAATGGATTACAGAGGTGATTACAGAGGTAAAAGATTTTCATGTCCTTTGTCTCGGTTTGGGTGATGAAACTTTCTGAAATTTCAGGAATAGTAACTGTTTTGACACATGCGACTTTTAGATATGTGATTCATCCCATTCAAGACTTTCAGACTTGATTGTTTACTTTAAGACTCACCCTTATATGGCTTCTTTGTATATCTCTTTGTTTTTAATTAATATTTTTCATTGCATTCAATTATTAATGGCTCCAAATTGAAGTGTAATCTCGGTTGCTGCCATGTGACTTGGTGCGAACCCTGCAAGTAATCTCTTGCAATTGCAAAGGTGGTTTATTTCACTTTTGCGTGGCCCCGTGGTTTTCATGGACATCACCAGGAATAGTGGAGCTCTTGTAGCACCAGGTTGCCCCTTTTATCAACACTCGTGGTTAGTGTTTTTCCAACAGCAATCAATAAAGAGGAATACGGTTAAAATTACAAATGACTTGTGATGTTTTCTTCTCAGTGTCTTAATACTTTGAGATGTTTCTAACAAACTTATAATCTGAAAATAATTTGGATGTTAACTGCTCTTTTTATAATTTACATGCAACTATTGAAAAGTATACATAAATGATTATGAGATGTTACTTTCTCTTGATGACAATAACAACCATGGCGGTGCATCGGCCTCTCGAATAAATAAATTTCCCCAATCAACTGTTTAGGTATCCACTTACACTTAATTGAGTTGTGTTTGTATCTAATGCTCAGAGAAAACTCAGACAAACTCGAAAGTATTATGGAACCTATATAACCCGCTGCTTGAGTTAAAGGAAATGATGCTTAATGAGATATCCTTAATGAACTCCATCAGCTAACAGGTGTGGACACATTGTAACAATAACCTTTTATGGTACTTATGATTTTCTTTGTTACATTGTTATCTGACATCTGATATTGTTGGGATTGCATGTTTAGATGTTATGAGTACATGTGGTGACTTTTTGTTTCCACGTGGTTAGTCTCATCTACTTCGTGACTCATGAGTACATTTTTTTGTGAAATGCCTATGTCAAGTTAGAGTTGTTGTTTTGCAATTTTGAGTATTAATAAGTTGCTGCATCCATTAAAATGCCTCAACAAATGTTTCTCTTTATTGAGGGATAGTCAAAGAAAATGACCGCAGCTTGGAAGTATTATGCTAGTATCTTAGAATCTCAGAGAGAATGATATATCGATTTAAAATTAAACAGTATAAACTCCGAGTCTATGAATAATGCACACATTTAATGCTTCTTGCTGCCAAAGCATGATTACTTGCTTCTTTGGATTATTTCTCTATATTTGTCCATAAGAGGGTGAATTCCCCAAAGAGAATGGAGAATCACAAAGCAACGGGATTGGAAGGGATAGTTGATCTCTAAAAGGTGCAGAGAAGCAACCTGATATTGTAGATGACTATCATGACAAATCAAGGCTCACATTTTCTTTCTTTTATGCCTCAACAACTGCATATGCTATAGGTATGGTTCTTCATTCAAAGTTTATGAGCAAAAGTAGAAGCATGAGCAGAAACACGAGTCCGCCATTGCTAGAAACCGTGAATAATTTAATCATTCTATAAAATAGTTTGAGAGTTTCTCTTCTACTCTTGTGAATTCCAGAATTCTGATGAATACTAGAGGTTACCCTTGGGTTTTTGCACTGTCAGGTCTTGATTATTTTTACTAAATCGTACTCAAACATTAGCAACATAAAAGACCACATTCTCAAAATATTGTACGGTTTCGGTCACATTGCCAATAATTGATATTGCATTTATTTTTGCTAAAGAAAAACTAAGAATTAGGCGTCAACATGCGACACAATAGTGGAAAATAGTGGATATGCGGCGGCAAAGAATGGCGGGGAAATAAGTTTTTTCGACGAAATCTGTCGTGTAATGGATTTCTGAAATCAAAAACATATTGGATGGAGAAGGACTCCTGCTGCAAAATGAATAGCATGGCGGAAAATAATATGTTGGATTTGCATTCAGAATCATGTTCATGAATGGTTTCGATATTGCATTTTTAGACTCAAGTTGGAAAATGCTGTGGATTTAATATCATAGAGTATTCCAAAGTCGGAAAAGGATTAATACTAAATTGATGAAAATCCCGGTTGTCCATTTTTTCAACTACAACCAATATCGTCCGTTAATATTTTTGGCTATATAAGCAAATCCTAAAGCCTTACCTGTCATATCCCTAAAACTCCCATCGCACAACTAAGCTCATCACATTGCACAAAACCGGTTATGGGATGTGGTGCTGCGACGTCGGCATCAGTGGTACAGTGGCGGAGGTCAGTGTTGCGGCGGATGGTGGTGGTGCGACGGTGGAGGTGCAATGGAAGTCGTCGACGTGATGGGTATTTGGGGAAATTGAGAATGGTGATGGGTTGGGTCGATTTAGAATGGATTACAGAGGTAAATTCTTTTCATGCCCTTCTTCTCGGTGACCTTTGATTATTTAGGTGATAAAGCTTTCCTGAAATTTTAGGAAAAATAACTGTTTTGGCACCTAGGCGACTTAGATATGTGATTCATCGCGTACAAAGATTTCAGAATTGATTGTTTACTTTAACATTCACCCTTCTATGACTTCTTTTAATGGTGCTAACCAATTGTTTTGGGAATCTTCTTTGTATATCTCTTTGTCTTTAATTTGTATTTTTCAATGCATTCAATTATCAATGACTCCTAATTGAAGGGCAATCTTGGTTGCTGCCATGTGACTTACGAACCCTGCAAGTAATCTCTTGCAATTGTAAAGGTGGTTTATTTCACTTTTGCGTGCCCTCGTGGTTTTCATAGACACCACCAGACATAGTGGAACTCTTGTAGCACCAGACTGCCCCTTTTATCAACACTCGCGGTTAATGTTTTTCCGACAGCAATCAATAAAGTGGAATATGGTTCAAATTTCAAATGACTTGTGATGTTTTCTTCTCAGTGTCTTAATACTTTGAAATGTTTCTAACAAACTTATAATGTGGAAATAATTTGGATTTTAACTGCTCTTTTTCTAATTACGTGCAACTGTTGAAAAGTAAGCTTTATTGGGTAAAGAAATGATTATGAGATGTTACTTGCTCTTGATGACAATAACAACCATGGCGGTGAATCTGCCTCTCGAATAAATAATTTTCCCAAATCAACTGTTTAGGTTAGGGGTGTAAATGAGTCGAGTCGATACCGGACAGAGGTATGCTCAAACTCGGCTCGTTAAATATTTTAGGAGCTCGACCTCGAGCTCGAACTCTTTCGAATATAAAAAATTATGCTCAAAACTCGACTCATTAATGTTTTATGAGTTGGAGTCTGACTCACGAGTTTAACATAATTCGAGTTCGAACTCGAGCCAAGTGAGTTTGTTAAACTCAAAAAGCTCATATGAGATGTACAGAGCTCAAAAACTCAAAAATTCAAAATTCGGGTACAAATATGATGATGAGATGTTACTTGCTCTTGATGACAATAACAATCATGGCGGTGCATCTGCCTCTCGAATAAATAATTTGCCCCAATCAACTGTTTAGGTATCCACTTACACTTAATTAAGTTGTGTTTGTATTTAATGCTCAGACAAAACTCAGATAAACTCGAAAGTATTATGGAACCTATAACCCGCTGCTTGAGTTAAAGGAAATGACGCTTAAGGAGATATCCTTAATGAACTCCATCAGCTAACAGGTGTGGACACATTGTAACAATAACCTTTTATGGTACTTATGGTTTTCTTTGTTACATTGTTATCTGACATCAGATATTGTTGGGATTGCATATTTAGATGTTATGAGTACTGTGGTGACTTTTTGTTTCTGTGTGGCTAGTTTTATCTATTTCATGACTAATGAGTACAGTTTTTAGTGAAATGCATATGTCAAGTGCGAGCTGTTGTTTTTGCAATTTTGAGTATTAATAAGCTGCTGCATCCATTACATAAAATGCCTCAACAAATGTTTCTCTTTATTGAGGGATAGTCAAAGAAAATGACTGCAGTTTGGAAGTATTACAGAATCTCAGAGAGAATGAAATCTCAATCTAAAATTAAACAGTATGAACTCTGAGTCTATAATGAGCCTATTTAATACTTTTTGCTGCCAAAGTATGATTACTTGCTTCTTTGGATTATTTCTCTATATTTGTCCATAAGAGGGTGAATTCCCCAAAAAGAATGGAGAATCACAAAGAAACGGGATTCGAGGGGATTGTTGATGTCTAAAAAGTGCAGAGAAGCAACCGGATATTGTAGACGACCATCCTGACAAATCAAGACTCGCATTTGCTTTCTTTTATGCCTCAACAATTTCATATGCTATAGATATGGTTCTGCATTCAAATTTGATGGGCAAGAGTAGCAGGAGCAGAAACACGAGTCCTGAAATATCAAGAAGACTTTAGTGATCCATTAGTTGCTTTAGTGATGCATCGAGAAGACTTAAATGTATAGAAGGTTATGAATGCAACAACTTTAGCATACATATGATAGTTCTTTTTTTGCAAATTCAGTCATATACTTTATTAAATGAAGATTTTGATTGAATGTGATTTCGTTTTCCTTTTGATTTCACCGACAGATTTGGCCGGTGTTTTTTAATTCAATCCCATAAAAGATTAAGGAAATTGAGGAAATTATTTTTTAAATATTAAACCATCCCATAGGATGGGGGAAATTTTATTTGGTTCCCAAAACCATAAAAAATCAAAATTTTAATTTTGATAGTAGTTTATATGCCTATCTCATTACATGAAATGAGAAACAAAAGAATAAAGACATAAGCGGCACACACAAGTGGCCTTGAAGCTTAGAAAGCTTCCGAAAGAATGGAGAATCCTATCTAACTAAAGAAAAAACTGAGGACATTGAAATATGCTTAATCCAGATTTGAAGAATCAGAGCCTATTAGCGAAATGTTAAACAAAACACAAGGCGGCACTGAGATTCAAAATTGTGTAAAGCACATTCCTCAGAGGGATCAGTAGATGAGCTTTCAAGCTGTGAGTTGAGCATCAGTAGAAGGTGAGTCCTTTGAAGTTATGAGTAGTATTGTCCAGCCAGAATGATCAATCTGCAAAGAGTAGAACAAGTTCATGAGGGTAGCTGCTAATCTGTGGAGGATGAAATCTCAAAGAAGAAAGATCCTCTCTATCTAAATATAGGAGCCCTCTAGAAATAGTAGGAAGGAGAGACACAGACAAAAATTGTTCAGTTAATTTCTGGTCACATACATACTTAGCAATTGAGTCAGCTACTTGGTTAGTTTCCCTAGGTACATAGGACAGTGTAATATCATGGAGCTTATGGTGTATATCATCAACCAAGTTTAGTACATTCCATTGTGCAATCTGGGGATCCAATATCATTTTAATGACTTGGGCACAATCTGACTCAATAATAACTTTCTGATCAAAAGAGGCACAGACTGACAGAGATATATTTATAGCTGGATAATTATTCTGAAATGCCTTTTCCGAAAGGATTTTTCAAATTAGAAAAAATGGTTCTGAAACGGTTTTTCCATAATAATTTTCGATTTTTAAAATTCTTTCTCCGAAATGATTTTCAAAATCAGTAATTATAAGTATGGTGGGGAGAAAACCGCAGTCCTTCGCGAAATGTGAAGCACGGCGGACAAATAACGACGTGGGCTTCCTGACGTGCTATGTCCAAATTCCCCGCCATACTTTCTACCTAGTTCCACTAGTGACATTAACAAAAACCACGCAAAGAAAAATCTTTCTTCATAAACTAATTTTTGGATTTGCTATTTTAGGAACATATAGACCGGTGGTAAATGCAATCAAATCCATTTCCTTGAAACAATCTAGCATTTGAGTAACCGGCAAAAAAAACCTTGCTCTCTCCTACCACATTGGAGTAGATTCATCTTATAAATTAGTGATAATCTAAGAAATAAACAGTACTTAGAGCAAAATCCAACAATTTGGATAGCAAAATTAACTTAGAATTTACTACCCTAGCACTTGAACACTTGGTCTTCAAGTTTTTCAAGTTTTAAAATTTAGAATTATGAAATTCAAACTAAAAAAAGTTTTAGGATAGAATTTTGTGACCATTTAATATTAGAATTTTGTGAATTTTATACTCTCTAAGTTTGAGTAATTGACTTTCTTTGACTAGAAATACTATTTAAATTTAGGGAAAATTCTCACAAAGTGCGTAATAAGAGTTGAAATTCCTATTTAGGGCATAAAACTTTTAATATTCCTATTATAGGCATTCAATTACATTTAAGACAAATTTACCCCTTTTATTCTTTTTTTAAAATTTAGTTTTACTAAATTTAATCATGTAAATTATCAAAAATTATCAAGACTAAGAATTATCATGGAAAGTTTATCATGTAAATTATCAAGAATAAGAATTTCACAGATAACAATAATATAAAATATAATATTATCATGTAAATTTACATTATATATTAATTAAAATTTGACTAATATGACCAACTCTCTGATAAAATTGTATCACAGTAACATCCTGCAAGTTTATATATCGAATTAACCAATTACAATGATATGGAGACGAAAAATAAAATTTAATACATGGAGAGAAGTCCATGATAAAAAAATTTATACATGATAATTTACATGATAAAATTAAGTAAAACTAAATTTAAGAAAAATAAAATAAAAGGGATAAATTTGTATTAAAAGTAATTGAATGTTCTTAGTAGAAATATTAAAAGTTTTATGCTCTAATTAGAAATTTCAACTCTTATTATACTTTTTGTAAGAATATTCCCTTTAACTTAACTAAAGTATAGTCGAATTTGATTAAGCGAGCTTGTAATCCGTTAGAGGCGCACACATATTAGAACATTGGACCTTTTGAGATTGGACCTATGCACGGATTCACCTATTCGTTTTTTTTAAAATAAAACTAAAGTGTAAATTCTGATGTTATAGAAATGCATATGCTGCGGAGAATCCGGAACAATCACTCAGTAACAGTATTATTTATATACTACACATTTATGATAAAAAAAAATGGAACAAAAAATATTATAGATAGTGGAATGCCAATATCAATACCATGAAAACGCATCGTCGAGTCAAATCCAATTCCTTATGTTAAAGCTGAATTCTATAATATAGGGTCTAAAGATAATCATCAATATGTTAAAAGATTTTGTGGGTGGAAATTTTATTATCAGAGGATTAGGCAATTTTAGGATTAGAATAATGTAAAATGAATTTGGAGGCAATCTTTAGACTTTCAAAACATAAAAAATTTAGAAAATTTAAAAAGGTACAAAATAGTGTTACTTGAGGTTGAGGTACAAAATATTTGATGGAGAATTTTTAAAACATTACATTGCTGCACCATTGTATATGTGTAGACATTTGATTGAAAGGGGAATTGGGAATTGGGAAGTAAACACTCTGTCTTCTCTCTATAATTTTAGATTTTTAACCGTTATTTCTAGCCGTTCACGGCAGTAACGGTCATATCCGCGGTGGCGCTATGGCGGATCCACCGCCGGACCGTGACGGAATACCCAAACCCATGTCCTTTCTCCATGCTCTCACCACCAAACCTCCACCCCTATCACCCTCTCTACCTTCTGACCCACTAATCCAACCAATTACTGAGTTTAAAGGAAAGATTGCGTGCATTATTACGCCGGAGGAAGTCGCCCAACTGTCATCCCACTACAACAATGCCCTGGTTGGCAAATTTCTGAGGCTGAAACCATCTATGGAGTATCTATATGAAGCTTTCAAATCAGTGGGCTTCAACGGGAAATATCAACTTGGCTCGCTGGATTTCAGGCACATCCTGATCCGCTTTGAGGATCCCGACGACTACCGGAGATGCTGGATGAAGCAATCATGGTCTTTCAAAGATCCTGTAATGAAAGTCTTCAAGTGGACTCCAGATTTCACACCAGACTCAGAAACTTCTATCATTCCAATCTGGGTGACAATCCACAACATTCCTTTGTTTTGGTATAATACTGCGATGTTGGAAACTATTGGTAATATCAGTGGCAAATTTATCAAAATGAATTTGGCAACTGCAACTCTATCTAGGCCCTCGGCAGTTAAAATGTGTGTGGAGATAGACCTACTTGCCAAAATCCACAATACAGTAACCCTTACTACTAGTATAAGTGGTTATGTTGCAGATTTTGAGATTGAATATGAGCAGATACCATTATACTGTAGGCACTGTAAGAAACTAGGTCATGAGGCCATAGAATGCAGAATCCTGCACCCTGACCTAAAGCCAGCTCCATACAATCCCAGATTCAACAATCACTCTGACTCCAAAACCAACCCCCCACCTCAAAGTAAACCCCACACTCAGTACTAAAAACAAATTCCCACACCTCAGACTGCTTCCTCTTCTGGCACTACATATGCAGACAAACAGAAAACCTTGAGAAACCAAGCTCCCCAGGTAGACAGATCCCTACCCAAACCAAAGGAACCTGAACTGAGATATGTCCAGAAGGTGGCTCCACCTCCTATACAAATAGATGATGACCAGCCAAAATCTCCTCAGAAGTTTAAAGGGAAAATGACTGATATCCTTGACACTACCTTAACTGATCCACTGGAAGTGAATCAAGATTGCTACATCACCTCTACATCTGGGGATAAAGTTCCTACAGAAGCAACTCTCACTCCAAATGAACCCCCATCATCCCAACCTATGGAGTCCCCTCTTTGCCCCCTGCCTGAAAATCAATCTGACAAGTTTCCTGGTCTCGCACAGCAACCCGAGTCACATCAGTTCCCCCACTCTACTCCCCCTCCTGTTCAACCACAATCAGCTCAATGGTCCACACCAAAAAAACCAAGAACTTTTGCAGCAGATGATATACACATACACTCAGGTATCTCACAAATCTCACATGGTAACCCTTTTAATGCTAATAAGTTTTCCTTCTACTCTCAGCCAAGAACAGGTAACAATAGATTTCTACCACTTATACAAGAAGAGGAAGAACAAGCAGAAGTGGAAGAAACTATGGACAGTCCTGTCAGAGAGGTGAATCAGGTCTCCAACAGATTTTTGCCTGTTCTTGGCTGAGAGTAGAAGGAAAACTATCATGAAATACAAGAAGGAGAGGACCAGGAATCTACTTCAGATGAGGAGTTTACAGATGCTTTGATGGAAAAACAACAGGACTCTCAAGATGATACACTCACTGAGGCTACAAAAAATAGCACTCCAAATTCTGAGCAAAATCAAGGTACTGTTTCTACCTACTTTACTCAAGTCAATAAGGTCATTACCAGGACTGCTACAAAAAGTATCCAACCCCATAAATATGATAAATAAAACCTTAGATATTAATATCTTGGTATGGAATGTTAGGGGTATGGAGACTTCAATTTTGAGGATTGAGAAACTGATAAGAATTCATAAATTGGATCTTATCTGCTTTATTGAGCCTCAACACAAAAATCATGAAATTTTTGACTATTGTAAAAAACATTATTTCACTCACTTCATGCACTCATCTTTATGTGGTATTTGGATTATGTGGAATGCTCAGTTAGGAATAAATCTAAGGCTTGATCATAATCAATTCTTACTAGTACAGATTAAAAGCCATGTACTCAACCAGTCAATGGATGCTGTTTTTGTGCATGGTTTAAGATCAAGGAAAGGAAGAAAAGAATTATGGTCAGACCTAACTAGTTTAAATCTGACTGAGTGTTTATATATAGGTGATTTCAATTCCACGACTACAACTTCTGAGTATAAAGGTCCTACTTCTCCTAAATTAGGTAGTATACAGGATTTTAATGATTTCATTAACACTATGGCACTCCACACACTGAGCACAGTAGGGAATTTTTTCACATGGACAAATGGCAGATTTAAGAAAGTTGGGAAAAATTTAATTATTGAAAGACTGGATAGAGCATTGTGCTCCCTCCAATGGCTATCAAAATTTCCACAAACTTCTGTCCTAGTCCTAAATAAGTTATCTTCTGATCACTGTCCTCTTCTCTGTAGAATTGAATCTGATATTCCTTCTACTCCAAGACCTTTTAGATTTGTTAACACCTGGTTTAAAAGAGATCATTTCATGGATTTGATTAAATCTCACTGGAATGAACCTCTGGAGGGTAGATGAATGTTTAAACTATTTATCAAGCTAAATAATCTCAAAGTACATTTGAAAAAATGGAACAGAGATCTTTTTTGCAATATTACTGATAATATAGTTAAAGCAAAAGAACAAGTGAGACTCCAGGAAGTGGCTTTTGATCTTAATATCTCAACTGATGAGTTAATTAAATTAAATAAAGCCAGAGCCCTTTTAGTTAGGTCACTAAAAGAGGAGAAACATTTCTGGAAAAATAAGGCTAAGGTAAAATGGCTTAAAGATGGTGATGAAAATACAAATTTTTTCCATCAATCATGAAGGAAAAAAGATGTAGATTTCAAATCACTAAAATTAAAAGTGGCTCTGGGAGGTGGCTTGATGACAGTACTGAGATAGAAAATGAAGCAATCATTTTTTTCCAAAACCTGTTATCTGATGAGCCTCATCCTGAGCATGAACTTTCTGCTACACATTTTCTCTCCAAAATCCCTAATATAGTGACTAAGGAAGATAATGATGAGCTAATTAAGCCAGTTACCTCAGAAGAACTAAGGCAAATTGTTTTCAGCCTTAATAAATCAAGCAGTCCAGGACCAGATGGTTACACCGCTCAGTTTTATATTAAGGCCTGGGACATCATTAGCCAAGATTTACTTGAGGCATCAAATAATTATCTATCTAGATCACATATACATAGGGGCATTTCTAGCACCTGGATCACTCTTATTCCTAAAAAACAGACCCCTATTTCTTTTAGTGATTACAGACCTATAAGTCTTTCCAATGTTTCCAACATGATTTTTTCAAAAATTCTGATGGAAAGACTAAAAACTTTGATGCATAAATTAATTTCCCCACATCAATCTGCTTTCCTTCAGAATAAGGACATTTCTGATAATGTCATCTATCTGAAGGAATTGTTCAGATTTCTGGATAAGAAAGTCAGAGACCCCAATTGCATTCTTAAACTAGATTTAATGAATGCTTTTGATAGGGTCAACTGGTCTTTTTTTTAAAAAATACTCCAAAAATTTAGTTTTAATGACAAGTTTATCCACTGTATACTCAAGAATCTATCTGATGCATGGTTCTCTATTTTGATTAATGGTAGGCTAGTAGGGTTTTTCAAAGCCACTAGGGGCATTAAATAGGGAGACCCCCTCTCCCCATTTCTGTTCAACCTTTTTTCTGAGGCCCTTCACCAGAAGTTTAGCTTTTATTTTTGAAACTGGTAAACCGAGCTACTGCAGCCTGCCACCCCATGCCATCAACACCTCCCACTTATCCTATGCTGATGACACTGTGATTTTTATAAAAGCTTCCAGGCTCAATTTAATCAGGATCAAAGCTTTTCTAGTCAAATTTGAGGACACCACAGGTCAAAAAATAAATTTTGAAAAGAGTGAGGTTTTTTTGGGGAAAAATGCCACAGAAAATAAACAGAGACAGGTCTTGAGTATACTTGGTATGAAAAAAGGTAGCTTTCCATTCAAATATTTAGGAGTATAAATTTTTCTGGTAGAACACTCAATATCCATTTTCAGACCATTCTGGAATGTATTGATAGTAGAGTGAAAAATTGGAAAAATATCTGGTTGAAAAATGACTCTAATCAAATCATGCTTACAGTCTTTACCACAACATATATGGTCAGTGATGGAGCCAACTAAGCAAATCATAAAAAAAAATTGAGAGGAAATTCTCAATATTTTTTTGGGGCTCTACTGAAAAAGGACCAAAGAAAACTTGGAGAAAGTGGGATACACTATGCTATCCTACTTCTCAGAAAGGTTTAGGTTTCAGGGTTCTCTCCACCACAATTACAGTTTTCTCATGTAAATTGTGGTGGAAATACCAACTAGGGAGTGCACCATGGACCCATTTTTTGGCCTCCCTGCCTGATACACACAGGAAGTCACAGAACTGGAAAAGAATCCGTAAAGTTAACAGCTTTACAGAAACTAACTCAACGGTCATTATTGGTTCAGGCTCCTGTAATTTTTGGAGTTCAAATTGGACTGATTTTGGTCCAATCATTGATTACTATGAACCACCTTCAGATGGACTTCTCCAAGTCACTGTTGCAGATTTCATCCAAAATAAAAGTGCCTTCTTACCTTCTCTGCAACAACATCTTCACAGTCATATCTTCCAACTTCTTCAAAATTCCACTACCTCACCCCACAGAGAAGACCAACTGGTTTGAAATCTTGATGTGACAGGAGCCTTCTCAGTAAAATCCACATACCTCAAACTGAGACCTTCCCTTCCTCATACGCCTGTGCTTAAAATTATCTGGTCTCCACAGCTTCAAAAAAAGATCTCAATCTTTATATGGAGATTACTCAATGCCCTCCTACCCTTTGATGATATTATTACTTTCTCAGGATTCCAGTTTGCCTCAAAATGTTGTTTTTGCAACAACCAAGACTCATTACACCACTTTTACAACACTTGCCCTATTTCTGTTGAACTATGGAAAGTGAAGCATTCTATATGTTTCTCCAGGTATTTTTACTGTGATAATCTATGGGATAGACTTGCCACACTTTGGGCCTTTCAGGGACTATCACCTATTCACACCAGACTGAACCACATTGCACCTGCTCTAGTCTGTTGGCTGCTATGGAAAGCAAGAAATATGAGGCTTTTTGAAGACACTCCACCATCTCTACAACAACTGTCTAAAGACCTAAAACAGGAACTGTACTGGGTTTTCACCAGACACCCTATGCCCCTCACTAGGCAGGTGGACTCTGAACTTGCACTGGCTGGAAATATTCCAACCCCACCCATCCCTCCTAAACCTAACATAATCCCTGTCAGATGGAGCACTGATTCCCAAGGCCTCAAAATTAATGTAGATGCCTCCTGGCAACATGGTAAGGCTAGAATTGGTTTGGTTTGCAGAAACAATTCAGGGAGTCTCATCCAAGCAAAGACTGTCTTTTTAGAAGCTACTGATCCCCTACACTAAGAATTACTAGCTATCAGAGCTGGAATGGAGCTAGGAAGGCTTTCTGGATACACTGATATCACTGTGGAATCAGACTGTCTGCAGGCTGTAACAATGATTCTCAATCCACTCAAAAGGCATTGGAAGCTAGCTACTTTACTGGACTCTATCTCCACTACTCTCAACCCCTTCCACCTTGTTCATACCCTTAGGGAAGGCAATTAACCAGCAGACTCTCTGGCAAGGTGGGCTGCAAGTTCACAATCTGCAGAAGTTTTTACTGAAGCTACCCTCCCCCCTCTACTAAAGGACTACTAGCTCTTGATGCCTCTCTTGTCCCTACTCTAAGGATCCATAGAGGTCCTCTGACTGATCCAGGTTGAATGATACTTCCTAACGTTTCCTGATCTTCAAGGAAGAGCTTCTTCTTTTTGTGTGCACTCATCTCAGTTTCAGTTGGGGATTGCCTTGTGTTTTGCTTGCAATTCGCTAATAAATCACCAACTGAATTCTGAGGTTTTGGTTTTAGTGCACAGAGGTCTCTGCCCTCAATTAGAAGCTTAGGCTAGATGTATTTAGCGACTCATTGCCATCTGGCTTGTAATTTACTTTCAGATGTAATTTTGCTACTTTGGTGGTTTTTATGGCTTAGGGAGCCTTATATAATCCCTCCATCTTTTGATGGTTTACAAAAAAAAAACCATTGTATATGTGTATAAATAATCAAAAATTTATAAGAAATATGTTTGAAATGTATTTAGATAAAATTTCATAATTAATATCAAGTATTGAATAAAATGTAAATTATTGTACTGTATGTTTAAAGTGTCAACAAATTATACCTAACATTTTAAAACTAACAATTACTTTTTTACTTTTATCAATTTCTAGCGTTAGCACTACTAACTTTGAATTTGTTAGCTATTACCATAAAATTGAATTAAATTGATTTCGAGTCAAGTCAATAAATTAATTTCAACTCATTTTAATTCAATATAAAAGTTTGGTTTGTTCATCACTACCACCACTTCGAGCGCTGACCATCACCACATTCCCTAGCACCACTACTTTCATAATCACTAAGGTGTCATCTTTTTTTTTTTTTTTGAAGTTAAACCACTCATGGAGTGGGGGAGAATTTGTATTAGGTTTCCCAGACCATATGCCATAACTGGCCAGAGTTTTGATACAAGGACAGAAGTCCTAAAAAAGCACTCTAGTGCTTTCAAAAGAATAGAGCTATCTAACTCTATACAAAAGATAACCAGACTACCTAAATCTAAGCCTATTAGAGAATTGCAAGCAAAACTCAAGGCGGCTCTGGATTAGAAAGAATGGTCAAAAGAATTGAGTACAAGAATGGGCACAGCCATTTCATATGAAGTGAAGTAAACCCTGACAAATCCAGGGGCCATTTGAGTTGAGGAGTGACTTTAAGACAAGCTGTTGAGGAGCCTAACATCTGATTGAAGGCATTTGGGATTGATCCAGTAGAAATGTGGCCTTGATATCAGATGGCAACAATTCCCAAGTAAGCATCTGAGTGCACCTGTTGGTCAGAGCAAACTTGGCAAGTCCATCAGCCACCAGGTTGCACTGTCTAAGAGCATGCTGCATTGGTGCCTGAATGAGTCTGTTTGCTTGATCACATAGTCTGAACAGCTTCCAATGAGCTGTCACTGGGTTCTTGATCATGGATATACCTGTGAGAGAGTCAGATTCAAAGCAGAAAAGATGATGGCCATAAAATGAACCAAATTGATAACCATCAATAATTGCTTTAATTTCTGCTTCAAGTGGAGACTCAGCTTTGCAGAAATATGTGCCTGCAACAATAAAATTAGCAGAAGAGTCCCTTAGAATGTACCCTAAGCCACACTCAGACTGTGTGCCACTAAAAGAGGCATCAACATTCAGTTTAGAACCTAGGTCTGGCCTGGACCATTTCAAGATTCTGAGCTTTGGTTTTGGTGGCTTTTGGGTATATGGGATAAAAGAGGCTGAAGCTAACTACACATCCATTTCCTGGGAGATGGTAATAGGGGATGCAGTCAGTGATACGTGCAGTGTGTGCTTTATCTCTTTTATGATGACTCTATTATTAGTGGAGATTTCTTCAAAAATATATTTGCATCTGACTTTCCACAAAGACCAAACTATTATACAACATAAGATTCTTATCAGCTTAGCCTGGAAGCTTGACAATCCACTGTATGTCAGATAATAGGATAATCTATCCCAGATTGCTCAAAATTGGATATCTCTAATACCAATAGAAGCTAACATTGTTTTCCAAATACCAACAGAGAGTGCACACTGATTGAAAAAATGATCAATTGAGTCTGAGTGTGTGCAGAAAGGGCATTTTGAAGCCATCTGAAATCCATAGTGACATAAAACCTCATCAAAAGGCAAGATAGAGTTAAAGAGTCTCCAAACAAAGAAAATAATCTTTCTTGGTACACTAATATTCCAGAGTTTAGCCAAAGAAGGAGAGGATGGTCTGTGATCATGTAATATCTGGTAAGCATATTTAAATGAAAAGGAGCCAGTAAGTGAAGGTTTCCAGACAAGCCTATCCTCTCTATGTGGAAAAAGTGTAAGATTCTGTAGATGGCTATATATCTGAGGGGAGACAGCATCAAGAAATTGTGGCAAATAGGTATTCTTGTGGGTGTAGAACTGAGCCACAATACAGTTTAGAGGGATGTCTGTTTGGTCTGGAAGAAAATGGTCAAGAATGGGGCCAAGGCCAGTCCAGTTTGCTGACCAGAAGTTGCAGCTACCCTTAACATGTATAACCAGTGAATGTTTTTCACATAATTGGTTAACTTGGCAGATTCTAAGCCATGTTTGTGAGGATCTGGAAGAGGTTGGGAGGGATTGAAGAAAATGTGTCCATAGGGCTGAGCCATTTTGGAACTTCCACCAGAGCTTGACTGAACAAGTTTGGACAAAGTGTGGTATAGATTTAAAACCCAAGCCATTTTGCTGCACAGGAAAGCATAGCTTGGACATTTTCTCCAAGTTTTTTTTACCCTAACTGCCGTTGATCCCCGCAGAAAGACAGAGAACATTTTCTCCAAGGTTTCAATTATATGGAGGGTAGGGGTCATGACAGTGAATATGTGCTGGGGGATGGCATAGAGGACTGATTGAATTAGGGTAATTTTTCCCCCAGTGGAAAGCCACTTATTTTTCCAGAAACTTAGCTTTTTGCTAATCTGTTGCAACAATGGTTTAAAGTAACAGTTCAATAGCTTCCCTTGAAATATCTGGCATCCCAGATATTTAAATGGAAATGAACCTTGCTTCATACCCAGTATATCTCTGATCATATTTGTTTTAGCCAAAGTAGCATGCTTGCTTAAGAAAAAATCACTCTTTTCATAATTTATTCTCTGCTCAGTGACTTGTTCAAAAATAGCTAAAAAGCCTTTTAAATTGATCAGTGTCTTCCTATTTACTGAGATGAAAAGAACAGTATCATCAGTATAGAAGAGATGGGATAGTGACATTACATTCATTGGAAGATTGTAATAATTCAGCTTCCCATTATTAAAAATGTAGGCCAGACTCCTTGAGAATGATTCTGTGAAGATGTTAAACAGAAAAGGAGATAAATAATCTCCCTGTTTAATGCCTCTAGATGACTTGAAAAACCCTACAGGCTTGCCATTTATCAGCACAGAAAACCAGGCCTGTGATAGGTTGTTCATAATGCATGATATCAGGTTTTCATGAAAACCAAATTTTCTGAGAATCATTCTGAGGAAGGGCCAACTAACCCTATCAAAAGCTTTCCTCAAGTCTAATTTTAAAATACAATTAGGCTCTCTAGCTTTTCTATTTAAATGTCTAACCTCCTTAAGATACAGGACATTGTCTGAAATGTCCCTTCCTTTCATAAAGGCAGTCTGATTAGGGGAAATTATGTCATTCATGACTGGACTCAACCTGTACATTATGACCTTAGAACAAATTTTGTTGATTACAGTGGAGAGGCTGATTGGCCTGTAATCATCAAATGAGATAGGGGTGTCCTTTTTAGGAATAATGGTAATCCAAGTTGCAGCAATACCCCTTGGTATTTCTGCACCAGTCATGAAATCATTCAATGCCTCCATCAAATCCAAAGAAATGATATCCCAGGAATTTCTATAAAAATAGGCACTGTAACCATCAGGTCCTGGAGTGCTACTTTTATTTAAAGAAAAAACAACCTGTTCAATTCATCCAGAGTGACAAGTTTAATAAAATCCCCATTTTGTTCCTCAGTAATCAAGGCTGGGATTTGTGTAAGAAAATGTGGAGCAAAATGGAGATCATCTTTTGTCTGCTCACTTAGTTAGCAATTTAGTATAGTATTGAATGGCTTCATTTTCAATATCAGTCATGTCATCTAACCAGATCCCTGCATCACTCCTTATTTTGGAAATTCTCAACTTTGATCTTTTTTCTTTTAAGGAGTTATGAAAGAATTTAGAGTTAATATCTCCCTCCTTAAATCAAATAACTTGAGTTTTATATTTCTAGAAGTGCCTTTGCTCCTTAATGGCTTTTTTCAGTAGGGCCTTTTTGTGTTTAAGGGAGATTAGTTCCTGATCACATTGATTATGATCAAAAATAATCTCCTGAAGCCTAAGTGCCTCTTCAACCAGTTCTACATTTTTGTGTACATTTCCAAAAACTTCCTTATTCCAGACCTTTAACTCCCTTTTTAATCTCTGTAGCTTTAGAAAGAACTTAAACATACCAGATTCTGAGATAGGGATGTTCCAGTTAGACTGGATAAAGTGTTGGAATTCTGTTCTTTTGTACCATGTAGAGATAAACCTAAATGCTCTAGGTACAGATTGTACTTGTGTGTCTATTCTAAGGAAAAGTGGGGAATGATCTGAATTTTCTCTATTAAGGACTAACACTGAGGAGTTTGGGTACTGTGTATTCCATTGATGGTTACACAAACCCCTATCTAACCTCTCCAGTGTAGGTTTTAACCTTTTATTAGTCCAAGTGAATTCATTTCCCACTGTGTGAATGTGAACTAAAGCCATGTCATCAATAAATTTATGAAAATCCTTCATACTCCCAAGAGATGGAGATGAGGGACCACTGTATCAGTTAGAGACAACATGGAATTATAGTCACCTATGAGGAATGTAGCAAGATCAGGTATGGCTTTGAGATCAGACCACCGAGCTTTTCTACCTTTTCTTGACCTTAGACCATATACAAAGACTCCATGTATGGACACATTAATGGTAGTTTGTTGTATTTTAACATGCATAAATTGAGGATTGTCTAGTGCCAGTGTGAGTTGGAGGTTATCTTTCCAGAGAATCCACATATCACCAGAAGCAGAACAAATACAGTTTGGGAAATGAAGAATATTTTTGTAATGATCACACTTAGAACTAGGATGTTTAGGTTCAATTAAACATAACAGCTCAATGTGGTTATCATTAGTAAGTAGGATTAATCTATCAAGTGCAGTCTCCATTCCTTGTAGATTCCAAACCAAAACATTTATTTTATGATTGTGTATAATCATTAAAAATATTTTTAAAGATTTTTTGATGATGTCTTTGAAAAGGACATTGTTTTGTTAAACTGAGTGAAAAAGAACTTCAGTTTAACTTTTTGTGCAGAAGCAAGTTTGGGAACTTTAGAGCTTGATACCTGCTCCTCCTTTGAGTTTGCAGAGTCAGTCTCTGATAGATAGGCCTCATCATCCTCCTGGGAGTGATCCAGTAGGGGGGTGAACTTGTTCCTATTTCTATCCTGTGAGAGAAAGAGAAGACTGTCAGCTTTAAAATGTGGAGGGGAGATGTTCTGCAAACCTGATGCAATGGCATTATCATCTTTTGCATATCTGTTCCTCAGCTTTGGCTTTGAAGTGACCCGAGTGAAAAGATCTTCTTGTGTTGGTGGTGACTGATGCCTGTGTAGAGTGGCTCTCCTCATGGATTGAGTGAATGGGGGAATTGTATGAGAGTGAGAGGATGAAGTGGTGCTTGTAACTGGTGCAATTGGAGAGCTATTTAAGGTTGGAGTAACAGCTGTAGTGACTGGAAGTTGGTGAGAGGAGGAGGCCTGTGGCTTAGGGGGAGAAATAGGTACAATTTTGGGGTTGGCAGTCATGTTGATGAGGTAGTATCAGGGGTTGTAAGGTTTTGAGGAGTTGTATCAGTGATATATAGAGAGGGATTCGTGGCAGCACTTGTAGTAGCTTTAATGCTTGGTAACATTTTGTTGGAGTTCTGAGCTAGTTGCCATTTTTTGGTCCTCTTTTTTGCTGGCTTTTTCTTCACCACTCTATGAAGTTTCCTCATTCCAAAGGAGATGTTCTGTGGATCCTTGCTCAGTGTCTGAGGTGTGTCAGACTTGGGGAGAAAATTGGTATCAATATTGTTGGAGGTTGAGGGGAATATTGGAGGGGTTGGGACAGTCACTGGGGGTTTTAGGGTGGGAGTAGTCTGTTTGGTAGCAGGGGCTTGTTGAGATGGTTTATTTCTGTAGTTTAGGTCAGGGTGAAGCTCTCTGCATATCTGTGTGTTTTGGCCAACTTTACTACAATGTGAGCAGTAGGTTGGGAGGTTGTCATATTCTAACTTAGCTTTCTGACAACTCACAGTAGAACCAAGCCTAATTTCGGTGGGGATTGGCTGTTGTAAATCTATTTCTACGCAGATTTTGATAGAAGAAGGCCTGATGATAAGTTGTGTGGCAGCATCTATCTAAATAAAAGTGTCTATGGTGTTGCCTAACTGCTCCAAAACAGCCTCATTATAGTAGTGAACTAGAGGTTTTAAGAGAGTTATCCACACTGGTACAATTGAAGACTCTATATCAGTTGAGAAATCAGGAGTCCATCTCAGGACTCTCATTGGAAAACCATCAATTGCCCAGTTCGCCTTCATCCAGCATCTCTGGAAATCCAGCTTGTCTGCGGAACGAATCAGCACGTGTCGGTGGTCGATGGCACCTAACTGGTAGCTTCCGGTGAAATCTGCAGCCTTAAAAGCTCCTTCGATGGAAGGCATAGAAGGCCGACCTCTACTGAACTTGCCAATAAGGGCGTTTCGGTATGGCCGGCTCAGAACCTCGATCTGCTCCGGCGTGAAGATGAACGCTAGCTCCCCTTTGAATTCAGACGTAGCCTTGATTTTCGGATTGGTTGGAAGGGCCGCCGAGAGGGGAGGGGATTTGGATTTTAGGGCATTAAGGAAGGTCTTTTGGCCACTAGACAAGGATGGCTATGCCATGACGGCGGAGCAGTGGTGGTGAGAGAGCCGTTCACGGCGGGCTGACGGTGTCAGTTATCGTTGAACGGATCTATTCTGTCGGAAAGTGAGTGAAATAGTAATAATTGTAAAGAGAGGTGAGAGTGTTTATTTTAGAGAGAGAGAACTGCTTAGGAGATATGCTCCACTTTTTTTTATAAAAAGGTATCGATCACTAAGGTGTCATCTGGTCAAGTAATATTAAATTATTATGTAATTTATTTTTTCTTCACATACATTATAGTTTCTATTCCAAACAAAAAGAACTTCTTTGAAATTCCAGATCCATGAAAGTGATGAATGAAAGTGATGAATGAAATGATTATTTCTAAATAGAAAATTATTTCACTCTTTCAAAACATTCACCATAAATATATTACTTGTGCGTTTGAGAATATTTTACAAAAATAATTATTTAGAAATATATTACTCCCTCCGTCCTTATGTCTGATTTGAATTTTCAAAGTCAAACTAAAATGATTTTGACCAGAAATATTTTTATCTTGTGTACAAAAACAATTTTGAAAAATATTATTATTTAAAAATATACGCTTTTATGAATCAATATATTAGATGACAATGATCTATAATATTAGATGATAATAATTAATTGTCAAAGTCGTCTTTGATTGACTTTGAAAAGTCAAACAAAACTGCTTTGGGTTTGACAAATGGAGTACGACATATCTTTTAATGTACATTAGTTAAATCAAAAAATATTTTGTAAAATTGTATTTTTTTTTATTTTTGAAGGAAAATAATAGTTAAAATTGTGTACAATACTTCAAATTAAGGGCTTATTTAGTTCAACTTATCTGAATATTTTTCAGTTCAGTTCAGTATTTTCATTTCAGTTCAGTATTTTTCAGTTCAGTTCAGTGCATTATACTTTTTAAAAAATTAAACAAATTATCTTTCTATCTATCTATACTAATTACTAAAGTGTCTTCAACAAAAAATACTAATTACTAAAGTAGTAAACACTGGTGTCACGTGTCTCATTCTCCTGCACTTATTTCCCGCCAAAACTATTTTTTACTAAATTTAAAACTTATGGCAATTTCTCCAAAAATTATATAAATAACTAAAAATATTACTAAATAATCTATACTAATCTATCTATACTAATTTATCTATACTATTAAAATAGCAACTTCTTGAAAAGTCAAACACCCCCTCCTTGCGCCACGTCAGCTTTTAGAGCCCTCCTGAAATTGACACGTATTTCCTTTTTTTTGTTTTCTTTTGCACGGCTTTTATTTACTGACAGTCTCTTCGATTCCTTTTTATCTGGCCATCTGTTTTTTCTACTGGAAACGCATTCGAATGACAATGCAATGACTCATGTTCGACAGTGGAGTCAATGGAAAGGAATTTCAAAACAACCTTGAAAGACATAAGTAATAGTAAGTATACTAAGATGTGTAAAATAGAGAAACATTTTATATGTATATTAAGTTATTAATTTTTTGTATCCTATGTACGTCGATAACATTTCGCACACAGATTGATACTGTATACAAAACCCATGATGCACTCAAACCTGGAAAATACATGCTACACGGGACTAATGCCAGTAAGTAAAACGCTCTGTCTTATCCTCATCATATATTATATGTGTGCAGAATTTACTAATGATTCAAGTTATTTCATATCAATGATTTTTTCAGTTGTGCCGATCACTCCGTTCTCAAGATATTCAGATCAATTATATGAAGGTACGGCTTCGAGTAACACACATGTTTTCGTGGATGAACAGAATACTGTGACAAGTCCATCACGCTGCAGCATACACGTCGGCCCTTCAGTAAGGAGACATGCTACTAATTCTTTAGGGTAAGTACATATATAATTACGTACTATATATATCCACTTCCCTGAATGAAAATGACATCTATTGAATTCAGTACGTGCATATATTGATATTTAAAACTATAGAAACCAAACTTTACTAAATAGATAGAAAAACTATAAGAATGTATGTTTACACACAGTCTTTTTACTTTTTACAATATATCAGATATTTAACATTTCAAATTATAGGGAAATATTTGGATATAGGGGACCCATCCTGGAAATGCAAGGAATGTGGTGCGATGATGTGGTATGCCGAGAGAATTCACTAGCAAAGAAGAGAGTCAGAACCAACCTTCTCTTTATGTTGTATGAATGGGAAAATTCAGCTACCACTTTTGAAAAGTCCTCCACCACCTCTTTTGAAGTATCTTGAAAACAAGGATGCTAAAAGAAAATATTACGTTAAAAATATTCGGTCATTTAACATGATGTTCAATTTCACATCTATGGGAGGAAGGATTGATTATTCAATCAACCAAGAAGGACGCGGACCATATGTATTCAGGATGCACGGACAAAATTATCATAGAATTGGTAGTATGCTCCCGAATCAAGGAAATCCAATGCACAATTGTACATCCATGACACTGACAATGAGTTTTCAAATAGATTATCGACCATCAGGTATATTGTTAACTCTGCTAATATTATTCATCAATTAATTACGTTATTTATAAGATTTTTTAATATATATATATATATATGTTTTTTCATGTATGTGTTACGGATGTCATTAAATTTCAATGAATGGGTCAAGCTCTCTTGATGGTGATATTGTCGAAGATATAAAGAAAATGTTGGATGGGCACAATCCTCTCACTAAGGCATTCAGGATGGCAAGAGAGCGATTTGAATCACAAGAATCTCAAAATGTCAAACTAAGGCTGATTGGAACAAGGGGCGGTAAGGATGGAAGAACATATAACCTACCTACCACATCTGAGGTAGCTGCTCTTATTATTGGTGATCCGTCTAACCCCGTAGATAAAAGAGATATTGTCGTCGAGAGAAAAAGCGGAGTGTTACGCTGTATTAGTGAATTACATCCTTCTTATCTTCCTCTCCAGTATCCATTATTATTTCCATATGGAGAGGATGGTTATAGAGTTGACATTCCATTTGGAAATAAGGCTGGAAGTTTGACAAGAAAAAGATCACGAATGAGTATGAGGGAGTTCTTTGCTTATCGAGTTCAAGATAGGCTAAATGAAGCTTCCACCATTCTTTGCTCAAGAAAGTTGTTCCAACAATTCTTGGTAGATGCTTACACCATGATTGAATCGGAAAGATTTTCTTACGTTCGAGAAAACCAGAAAAAGTTGAGGTCCGAAACTTATAAAAATCTAGCTGAGGCTGTACAAGGTAATGCTGGCCCTGGATCCACTGGCAAGCACATTGTGTTACCATCTTCATTCACAGGCAGATCTAGATATATGAAGCAAAATTATTTGGATGCAATGGCGATATGCAAGTCGTTTGGATATCCTGATCTATTCCTAACATTTACTTGCAACCCTAAGTGGCCAGAAGTCACTAGATTCATGACACAACATGGACTCCAGCCAGAAGACAGACCAGATATTCTATGTCGTGTATTCAAAGTCAAACTAGATAAGCTTATCAAAGACTTGAAGGAAGGGAATATTTTCGGTCGGGTACAAGCAGGTACGTGATCACTGCCCTTAACCGTATAAATAAAAATGTTTATTTGATTTTATAACTATTTTTTATATAATGCAAACTAATATATTACTTTTATAAGATTGGATGGGGGAATGGCTTTTCTGATGTATTGAAATTAATTTCAGTTGTATACACGGTGGAGTTTCAAAAGCGTGGACTTCCTCATGCTCACATGCATACTGCTATTTATGCATCGAGACGACAAATTTCCTACTCCGGAGGATATTGATAAGATAATATCTGCGGAGATCCCTGATAAAGATGAGTTTCCAGAATTATACGAAGTTGTTATGTCTTATATCATACATGGTCCATGTGGTAGCTTAAATATGAATTCACCCTGTATGATGATACATGGTCCATGTGGTAGCTTAAATATGAATTCACCCTGTATGATGAACAGAAAGTGTTCAAAAAACATCCCCAAGAAATTCCAAGAGAGTACAAACGTTGATGAAGATGGTTATGCTAATTACCGCAGAGGGGATGATGGCAACACAGTCGAGAAGAATGGAATTCGTTTGGATAACAGATTTGTGGTTCCTTACAATGATGTACTATTATTGAAGTATCAAGCACATCTGAATGTTGAGTGGTACAACCAATCTCGAGCTATTATATATCTCTTCAAGTACATAAATAAGGGAAATGATCGTGTTACTGCATCTATCAGCAGTCGAGACCGTGAGAAGAGAAGTGATGGAGACAATGGTGTTGTTGATGAAATCCAGATGTATTACGACTGTGGGTATATTTCTCCGTGTGAAGCTGCATGGAGGATATTTGGATTTGATATTCATTATAGAAGTCCACCCGTGGAAATATTGTCTTTTCACCTTCTTAACGAAAAAAATGTTGTTTTCCAAGATGAAGATATGATTGAATCAGTTATTGACCGTCCAGGAGTCGATGATTCGATGTTTTTGGTCTGGATGGAATGTAACAAGGTTTATCCAGAAGCTAGGCATCTCACCTACGTTGAGTTTCCAACTAAGTTTGTTTGGAAAAGAGATTTAAAGGAATGGAAGCCAAGACAACGTGGCTTATCTGTTGGTAGGATACATCATATTCCTGTTGGTTGTGGGGAGCTTTACTACTTGAGAATTTTGTTAAATCAGATACGAGGAGCTACGTGCTACGAAGACATACATACGATCCATGGAGTATTGTATCCATCATTCAAAGAAGCATGCTACGCTCTAGGATTGTTGGATGATGACAAAGAATATGTTGAAGCCATTAAAGAAGCAAGCTTTTGGGAAAGTGCACGTTATTTGCGAACTCTATTTGCTGTGCTTTTACTGTCCGACAGCCTTCCCAGACCTGAATCGGTATGGGAGCAGACATGGTCTTTTCTGGCAGATGATATTCTCTACAACCAGCGAAGAATTTTAGGCGTTCAAGTTACGTGTATTTCTCTCTCTATTTTGTATAGATTTATTATTGTTAAATGTTGATCTCTTCTTAATAATTAATGAGTGTTTCGTGCTTCATTATCTACAGACTTGCATCTCACAGAATTCCAGCTACAAAATTATACTTTAGCAGAGGTTGAGAAAATATTAAACAAGAGTGGCGGTAGCCTTCTTAGGCACCCACAAATGCCCATTCCAGATGGAATGATCATATCGGATGGAAACAATAAGTTGATCCAAGATGAGCTTTGCTACGACAGAATTTCTTTACTGGGAGAGCACAATGCTCTTTTGTCCTCTGCAACAGATGAACAGCATGAGGTATATGATACTATCATGAGAGCTGTGTCGACTGGCAAAAAGGTGGTGTATTCTTCTTTTACGGACATAGAGGAACAGGAAAAACATTTATTTGGAGAACTCAATCTGCTGCTATACGTTCCAAAGGTGAGATAGTGTTAACAGTTGTTTCGAGTGGTATTGCATCACTACTTCTCGGTGGTGGAAGAACTGCACATTCAAGATTTTCCATCCCAATTAATGCAGACGAGGACTCAACATGCAACATTAAACCTCGGACAGAGCTAGACGAACTGATTGCTAAAACCAAACTTATTATTTGGGACGAGGCCCCAATGATTAATAAGCATTGCTTCGAGGCTTTAGACAGAAGTTTGAGGGATATTCTTCAGATTTCTAATCCAAACGCTTAGATCAACCATTTGGAGGAATTATAGTTTTTGGAGGTGATTTTCGACAGATATTGTCTGTGATTCCAAAAGGGAGTAGGCAAGACATTGTCTCTGCCACTATCAACTCTTCCTATCTGTGGAGTGTTTATAAGGTATTAAGGTTGACGAAAAATATGAGATTACAATCCAATGGCCATGAAGAAAGCCTGGATGATATTAAGGAGTTCGCCGAATGGATTTTAAAGGTCGGTGATGGACGTGTTGGAGAGCCTAATGACGGAGAAACAGATATTGAAAATCCAGAAGACATCTTAATCACAGATACCAGTGATACGAAAGGTTCGATTGTTGAATTTACATATCCTGCATTATCGGATAACTTGCCCAATCTTGATTATTTTAAGGATAGAGCAATATTGGCTCCGACTCATGATACTGTGGAGACTATTAATGAATATTTGCTTTCAAAGGTGGAGGGTGAGGAGAAAATATATCTCAGTTCAGACAGTATATCTAATGCGGATAGAGATCCAACCACTGATGATGATTTTTATTCTCCCGAATTTTTAAATAGTCTCAGATACTCTGGATTGTCAAATCACAAGTTGAAACTTAAGGTTGGTGTTCCAATTATGTTGGTCAGGAATATAAACCAATCTGAAGGATTGTGCAATGACATTCGATTACAAGTGTGTAGATTGGGAAATCACGTTATTGAGGCAAAAATTATTACTGGAAGCAATATTGGGCACAGGGTGTTTATCCCTAGAATGATTTTATGCCCGTCGGATAACAAAGTTCCGTTTAAGCTTCAAAGAAGCAATTTCCCGTGGTTCTCTGCTTTGCTATGACGATAAACAAGAGTCAAGGACAATCACTATCACATGTTGGCCTCTATCTACCAAGACCGGTGTTTAGTCATGGCCAATTATATGTTGCAATATCAAGGGTGAAATCTAAAAGAGGATTGAAAATTCTTATATGTGATAAGAAAGGTCAAACGTATCGTACTACAACCAACGTAGTATACAAAGAAGCATTTCAGAATTTATCAGTATCATGAAGGTAATGCTTTTAAATTTTGAATTAGTATTTGCCTAGGTTATTATTTTAGATATGGTATGGGTAGTTATAATTTTTTTATTCACTTGGCAGGGCGCTGGCTTCCAGCAATTAAAGAAAAAATGGATGTTGAAATCTCAGCAGCAGAAAAAAATTTGTTTTAGCAGAAAGCGGCAGCAAATGAATATGGTGATGGATGTGAATTAATTTTCATTTAATTCAAATAAATGTATGGTGATGGATGTGAATTAATTTTCATTTAATTCAAATAAATGTATTACTCGAGTTTGACCTCCTATTTCTTCAAAACTAACAAAGTTGTTATGCTTTCAACATCTAATTAGTTTACCTGATTAATTGTTTTGTTTGATCTAATTTAAATACAGCTTTGAATTTTAAAACTCGATTGATTCGGTGTCTATACAAGATGTCGCGACGATAGAGTTTATAGTTTGATTTGATTTAACATGTTGCGACGATGGATAGATAGAGTTCCAGACAAGTGAGATGTTAGATCAACCATCTGGAGGAAAGGTTACTGTATTTAGAAGTGACTTTCGACGGAGGTATATCTTCCATACCTATACGTGGATATACGTGAAACTTTTATTCATACCTATACACAGCACACACGACAACAACAGAGTATTTTTATAACCCATCTAAATAATATATATTCATTCATACACCAGATGTAAAATAAATAGGGAATATTCTCCATACATTTTCATACATACAAATAATTTAATTTCCGTCCTATTATGTATTATGTGATGTTAATAATATAAGTTGATTCGATAACATATTTATTCGAATATTATTCTTTTATTTTTTTAAAAAAATATGTGTTATATATCAACGATCAATAATTAGTAGGTCACATAATTTTATTCAGAAAAATAATTTCATAACATAAAAAAATAAAATATATAAATGCAATCATTAAAATATATTTTTATTTACAAATCTAAATTTTAAATTCCGTGTGTAACACGGGTATTACACTAGTACTAATTACTAAAGTAGTAAACAGTGGTGCCACGTGTCTCATTCTCTTTCACTTATTTCCCGCCAAAACTATTTTTTACTAAATTTAGAACTTATGGCAATTTCTCCAAAAATTATATAAATAACTAAGAGTATTACTAAATAATCTATACTAATCTATCTATACTATTAAAACAGCAACTCCTTGAAAAGTCAAACACCCCCTTCTTGCGTCAGGTCAGCTTTTAGAGCCCTCCTGAAATTGACACATATTTCCGTTTTTTTCTTTTCTTTTGCACGGCTTTTATTTACTGAACGGCTCTTCGATTCCCTTTTTTATCTGACCATCTTTTTCTTTTTGGTTGACTCTATTTACACCACGCCAATTGCTAAATACACCAACCTGGCCCACTTTTATCTAAAATTAATGTGTATCACTTAGTTAACTTGTAAAGTTGATATTTATTACTTGTTAACTTCTAGACATAAATGGTAAGGGTTTTTGGGTAAACCCTTTCTTCATTTAATTTGGTATTTTCTTATTTATATCAATTTAAAAAAAAACATAATACACATTTTCAGAAATTTTTAATTAGAATAGAACTTTCACCTGTAATTTCAACGGATTTTTACTACTAATATTACCAATTACCAATAACTTTGAACACAATTCTCAATTTTTACCTCCAAAACAACCAATGTTGTTAATGTACTAATATTGACCTGACTGACTTATTTATAATTTAACTTTCATATCGCTACTATTTCCAATAAATTTGAACACACGTTTCTATTTTACGTCAAAACAAACCAATCTAACCATTCTTCAAAATATTGACCTAATTATTCTATAATTTTTAATATTGAATGTGAGTTG
Source organism: Sherardia arvensis (assembly GCA_948330725.1). Classification (NCBI taxonomy): domain Eukaryota; kingdom Viridiplantae; phylum Streptophyta; class Magnoliopsida; order Gentianales; family Rubiaceae; genus Sherardia; species Sherardia arvensis. Next base: position 18,855,252 of record OX415237.1, on the reverse strand, counting down.
GAGTTGGTTGGGTGATACTTACTAACTATTTTTTGTAAATGTTTTTATCAATATATTAACATATATTTTTATTAATTTTCTATATTAACGTGATTTAAAATGTGGTATTTCTACTAGAAACGCGTTCCTTTATTTAATTACCCTCTTCATCTTCCCGATGTGAAGCGTGCTCGACACTTTTCAGCCTCTTTCTCATCTTTCTTACCGAGTCTTTTGATTTACTCCTCTTTGTATTAGAAACCCCTCCCTCTTTTATTCTTCTTTGATTTAAGTGATCTTGATTCTTCAAAGCTGTGTATAGAATTTAACATGGCCTTTTGTTTTGTTTAGGAAACGGGGCTGTTAGCTTTGTGTCAGAAGACGGAACGGAGATTTTCGATATCCGGCGAGGAGATATTTCCCGGGTGCCGGCGGGGACTATGCATTACTTCATCTAAAAGAACAACAACCGCAGGCTTGTCCTCATGAAGCTTACCCAGTCTGTGGCGAATCCTGGCGAGTTTGAGGTATATGTTAACTATTATTCTAATCATGCCCAGAAACTTCTTCTCGGCTTTGACGCTTTGAGAAGAATGCCCTTGAAGATAAGAGAATATGTCAATGTTTATGATATTAAAAGGTTTTGTCTTTTTCTGTAGACTCTGAAAGAAAGGAATTCCGTGGCTAAATTTAATGGAAACAGTTTGGTGAAGATAAAGTGTTGGTTCGATGTAATTTCACTTTCAGAGCTGGTCAGGAATGAGAGATATAGGGCTGATTCTGCCAACTCAATATTGGCTCTTGGTAATTTTCGATTCTTCTTTTGTATTTGATATGAACTTGAGTTTTGAAGTTTTGCGCAACTTGAAGAGCAATGGCTTTATTTGATACCACTTCAGCTTGCTTATTCTTTTTAGTCAAATTTGCTATTGCTGCTGTTGATTCAGTTTGAATTGTGCTGCACCTTGCATTTAACAAGTACCGATCATGTGAAACTCTAAAAGCAATGTTATATGCTTGGTTTGTATTAGAGTTCTATTTTTTTAGGACAGATTATTTTCCAGAGTCAATCATCTCTCGCAATTTATATTTGATAGGACATTTGAAGCATCAATAGGATAGCCTGTGGAGCAGGAGAAAAATATACCATGCCTCAAGAGAGGAGGCGGCATTCCAATGAAGGAAACAATGTTGTGGAAGAATGTTGGTAATTACCGTAACTTAAATGTCTTTTTATACTCATGTTGGGTTTAGCATGTGAATTTGGTTGGGTTTTTTTTAATTGAATTGGATTTGGGAAAACTGTTGATATCGTGCGCTTGAGTCAGATGAATGTGGCTTCTTCTTGGTGTTGATTTTGATGTTGATGAATGTTATTGAACTCATACAATTTTGTGCCTGACTTTTATGAGGAATTGATGATCATTAGGATTGGTATATAAATGATTAAAATGATTGATTGTGTTTGTTGATTTTTGGAGTTGTAGAAAATTTCGGTCTGACGGTTGTATATTGTATACATGACAGAAAGGTTTATTATCAAAAGATTATTTTTTGGATTCTGAAAATATTACATCAGCATGTGAGTGTTGCGTCACCATGTTGTGCAGATTGTATTTCGTTTTTGTATCTCAGTCTTATGTTGTTTTCCTGTGTTATGTTATTCAGATTTTATTTTCCGAAGATTTTTTTTCACGCAGCATTCTGTTCAAACCTTGACTACAAATGTTTATTGAGCTTCAACGTGAGTTCTTCAACCGTTATTCTATGTTTGATGAGTTTCGAAAGTTATTCGTCACCTGACAGAAATATTGGTTGTATGCTAGACAACCAGTGGTTCCTTGACATGCATATCTACTCATATGAATCTTTTTCAGCTAAAAAATGAACATGTCTTTAGATGCTAAAAACGCTCTTTATGCTGTTAAATGGAAATTTATGTAGCTTATGTCACATTTATTGAAAGCTGAGCGGGTATAGACCATCAAAACTTTGGTTCATGGTGTTGAGATTGATCAAATTGTTGCCAAGGCAAAACATTTTTTGATGTTTGAGCTGACGTTGGAGCTTATCGATGGATCTAAGTTTTGTTGTTGTTTTGGTGCATGAGATCATTTGACTCGACCATGTTACTAATCATACTATGTTTTTATGATTATTGAGGTCCGATGGTCTTGCTGATGTGCCCATTTTGTTATCAGAAGATGAGTAGGATTTTTTTTAAAAATGAATATCACCCTAGAAAGGGTGAGAGGGATTTGTTGGGCACCCTATACCCTTAAAAAACTAATAAAATTGGCTAAATTTGTTACATGCCTTCTCAAAAGGCCAAAAATATGGATGTGATGACACCTTCATCTTACAGAAGGAAACAAGAGCTTCATGAGGAATCATGTTAGCCAATGTCTAGGACAAAGAGCAAAGCTGGCGCCTTAGAGTCTTGAACCAAGCTGGTAAGATGGTATTTACAAAAAAGTAGGAGCAGAAAATATTAAAATTGGACCTCAGTAGAGTCTGAGGTGAGAGGAAGAGGCTCTGGCCTTTAAGCTGGATGAGGGGGACAAAGCAGAGTGAGCAAGTACATGTCAGTGGCACCTGAGATGATCATACAGAGATTCTGAGTGATGGAGTATTTGAGGCATCCAAAAGGATCAAACCTTGAATGATTGGTGGAAGCTCAGACCATGTAAAAATCTGTTGAATAAGTTGTTCTCTACAATGCTTGGCCAACATGTCTGCAAGTTGGTTTGCCTCTCTGAGAGTGTGTATAAGTGGATGAGGCCCCAGCAACTGAGAGATAGAGTTCACTAGATTAAAGAGAGTCCAGTGACTCTTATGTGGATGATTAATCATCTCCACTGCAAGCTTACAATCAGACTCAATAGTAAAGGGACCATTCAGTTGAAGTGCAATTCCGATCCCAGCTTGAATAGCTATAATCTCTGCATGGAGGGGGATGTAGAATTAGTAAAGAAACCAAAAGCATGTAAAAATGATCCTGATAAATTCCTGATGAGTATAGAGATCCCAGCATTGTTGTGCTTCCAAGAAGCTTCAACATTGACCTTAACTCCCTGAGTAGGTTTGAGCCATAGGAGTTTTGAAATTTTTGGCTTGGGAGGTTTTTTGATGGGAGGAACATATCCAGATTTAGCTAGTTCATAGTCTATTTCCCTAGAAAATGTATAGAGGCCTGGCCAACAGGGATTCAAAAATATGAACTTTAAGGTTTTTGGAGAGTAAATCCAAGTTGGGGGGAATATTATCAAAGATGAAGGAGTTCCTGGCTCTCCAAAGCAGCCAACACATAAAGATGGGGGCACAATGGTTTAAATATGTATGCAAAGTAGACAGTCCAGTAAATGACCAGTTTAAAACTAATCTATCCCAAAGGGATTCACTATCAACGTATGAAGAAGCATATATGAAGTGCATCTGTCTCCATAAACCAACTGAAATATAACACTCAAAAAAGAAATGCTGAAGTGAGTTACCCTTGTTGCAGAAGCAACATTAAGAAGGTACGTTGAAGCCAAATTGGGTTAGCACATCATCAAAGGGTAAGATGGCATTGAGAAGTCTCCACATAAAGACATATAATTTTTTTGGAATGTGTGGGGACCATATATGAGCTAGGACTAGAAGAGATTGTTTTGATGAGCAGGATATATGTGATTGAGACTAGAACTGTAGTAATTAGGGTTGTACATGAGCCGGGTCAACCCGGAAAAATGGCCCGGCCCGGGACCGGAATTGGTGACCCGAATTTTATGCATTCCGGGCCGGGCCCCGGGTCACCATTTTTGCCCATTCCGGATTCCGGGCCGATCCGGGTCAAACCCGGATTTTTCCGGGTCAACCCGGGAGCCCGGTTATATATCATACATTTGCAATTATTACACATAATTAATCTTGTTCTAGTGGTAAGACTTGCTATTTTGGAGTATACAACCAGAGTTCAAATCTCACCAAAAGCATTACTTTTGTGTTTTGTTTTTAAAATAAATTTAACATCCCTATATATTTCTTAATTATACAATTTATTGACAAAAAGAAGTTTGGTGTAGTGGTAAGGAAATTGTAACACAATGGTCTATAGTTCGATTCTTAACAAAATCACTCTTTTTGTAAAAAATAAATGTAATAGAGGTTGTAACCGGGTCAACCGGTCCGATCCGGGTCAAACCAGGAAAAATTCCGGACCGGGTCCGGTTCAAGAAGTAGTCCAACCGGGCCGGGCCCCGGTCCAAGATTTTTAGATATTTCGGGTCCGGGTCATTCCGGATCCGGGCCGGGTTGACCCGGTTGTACAGCCCTAGTAGTAATGTTAATTTTATATTATATTTTAATATCATAGTTATGATCATGTATGCTATGCTGGCCGGTGGATGAGCAAATGTTTACTTTTCCATTATTGCGTTTCGGAAATGCAGACGACTAAGAAAGTACTAATGTATTAGTTTATTTTAACAACAATAATTTAAGTATACATTTGATTTTTGTGATTTTCGTGTTCTATAAAATTTGTTGATATAATGTTGACTCATAACAAAAAGTTTGTTATTATTTAATGGGGTTTGTTATATTAATATTATCAGAAATCTTAAAAATTTGCATACATATTACAAAGTTAGACAAATTGAGTTCATTTGAATTGTAATTATCCAATTTATATCCGTAATTTTTGAATTAAATTGATATCTTTATTAAGCAGCTTATATTATTACAATCAATGCTACCATAACTAAAATTGAATTTATTATTTATATATATTTTAAATATAGTAAATAAAATAAAATATCGTGAATCGGCACGGGTATCATCTAGTTATTAATAAATTAGTAAACACTGGTGCCATGTGTCTCATTCTCCTTCACTTATTTCCCGCCAAAACTATTTTGTACTAAATTTAGAACTTATGGCAATTTCTCCAAAAATTATATAAATAACTAAAAATATTACTAAATAATCTATACTAACCTATCTATACTAATTACTAAAGTAGTAAACACAGGTGGCACGTGTCTCATTCTCCTTCACTTATTTCCCGCCAAAACTATTTTTTACTAAATTAAAGCAATTTCTCCAAAAATTATATAAATAACTAAAAATATTATTAAATAATCTATACTAATCTATCTAATACTAAATATTATTTTCTATACTAAATTTTAATAATTACAGTAAAAACGGTAAACTCAAGTATCGCTTTCTCTTTATCTTATTTTTGTGCCTAATGTTTTACTAATTAAAAAACTTATTTCATTTTCCCAAAAAACAAAACTGTGTGTACATAACTAAAAATAATTTTCCATAATTGCTTGCCTACTTCTTTTACTAATTTAGTAAAATTCACTTCTCCTTACTAAATTTTATTTTAATTATTGTACATTTAGTATACCTCATATGTTTACATACTTTGTGTAATAAAACATTATGAATGATCAGTTTTGTATATAGCTAAATGATTAGATTTGTAATTTTGATCATATTAAAACATAACTAAAAATACCTTTCACTATTTGTTTACCATTTTATACTAATTTATTACTAATTTTTTTTCACTGATTTTTGTACTATTTATCTTTTATTTTTCAAATTGTGATATAAAAATTATCGATGACTAGATTTGTATACAACTAAAATTATTAAATCGTAATTATGATCATACCAAAACGTTCATTTATTTTTTAAAATTAATTAACAGAAAAAATAGATTAATTAAATCCTAATCAAGTTGTCTTTTGATTGATAATGTTTATCTACTTCAATTGTGCTATTCAACACATAAGTTTTTCCATTATAAACTACCGCTACTTTTTATTTTCAAGAATTTTATCCAATGTAACTAAAATATTAATGACGAGGTGTGCAATAAAATAATGATAACTAGAACAACAATTAAAATGATTTGAAACGGTCACATTCAACTATGTCGATACTTTTAGAGTTAGAAGTATAGTAGTGTCACAAAATTTCTTATAAATGTCACATCATGGTAAAAAATTATTTTCAACATGTGAATAAGTAAGACTAAAGATAATTTATTATTAAATTGTGCTATAATTAAAAGATGATAATGTATAGTCATTAGTAACATATTCATAATAAATATAGTTTATTTCATTTTTCCTTCAAATGTATATATATTTCGTTATTTTCTCGCCTTATGAAATTATATTTTCATTAGTTTACCATTTTACTGAATCCAAAATTACATTCTAATTTCTTTTTACACTAACGACATTAGCGATCAGATTTTTACTTAATTTAAAATAATCGACTTAACTGAAATAAATTTTACTTTTATTGAATTCAAATTATTTGCATTACATTATTAAATAAATATAATTTCAATAAATATTGTATAATTCGTTATTCTACAGAAATGAAAAACGGTGATATTTGATCACATAATTTAATAACAATTTGTATTTCTATAAATGGGCACTAATCCAAGTGGTCCCCGAAAATATTTTCACCCCCTTTATCCCAGATGGAAATGGAATCCAGGATTTGGTTATAAGAATGTTATAATGTTTAAATGATTTTTTAATCAATTTTTTTATTACTAATTACATTAAAATATAATTATTATTTATATAATATTATATATAATTTAAAATTTCGTGTGTAACACGGGTATTACACTAGTACTAATTACTAAAGCAGTAAACATTGCTGCCAAGTATCTCATCCTCCTTAACTTATTTCCCGCCAAAACCTTTTTTACTAATTTTAGAACTTATGGCAATTTCCCCAAACTTATATAAATAACTAAAAATATTTCTCACTAATTTCTAGCCTAATATATTTACTAAGTATAGTAAAATTTACTTTGCTTTACTAACTTTTCACTGATTGTTGTACTATTTTTTTCTATGACAAGATTTGTATATATAGCTAAAATTATTAGATTTTCAATAAATATGATCATATCAGAACATGCAAATATGTTTTTACTAAAAGTTAAAAACAAGTAAAATTAATTAGATCCTAATGAAAATCTCTTTAAGATTAATTGATGATATTTATCTACTTTAATTGTGATATTCCACGCGTAAATTTTTTCATCACTATTATCTTCTATACTAAATTATAATAATTATAATAAAAAACGGTAAAATCAAGTGTCACTTTCTCTTTATCTTATTTTTGTGCCTAATTTTTTACTAATTATGTATAATAATTATAGTAAAAAGCGGTAAACTCAAGTGTTGCTTTCACTTTATCTTATTTTTGTGCCTAATGTTTTACTAATTATAAAAATTATTTCATTTTCTCAAAAAAATGTGTATACATAACTAAAAATACTTTTCTATAATTGTTTGCCTACTTCTTTTACTAATTTAGTAAAATTCACTCCGCCTTACTAACTTTTCATTTAATTGTTGTATACTTAGTATTAATTCTTATGTTTTCAAATTGTGGGATAAAACATTATCAATGATCAACTTTGTATATAGCTAAATGATTAGATTTGTAATTATGGTCACATTAAAATATAACGAAAAAGACCTTTCACTATTTGCTTGATTTTTTTAATACTAATTTAGTAAATTTACTATGCCCTGTTACTAACTTTTCACTGATTATTGTACTATTTATCTTATACGTTTCAAATTGTGTGATAAACATTATCGATGACCATCTTTGTATACAACTAAAGTTATTAGATCGTAATTATGATCATACGAAAACATTCAGTTTTTTTATTAAAATTAACAGAAAAATTAGATTAAATCCTAATCAAATTGTCTTTTGATTGATGATGTTTATCTACTTCAAATGTCCTATTCAACACATAAGTTTTTCCATTACAAACTATCGATATTTTTAATTTCCATGAATTTTATCCAATGTAACTATACTATTAATGACGAGGTGTGCAATAAAATAATGACAACTAGAACTACACTTAGAATGATTTGAAACGGTCACATTCAACTATGTCGATGATTTTAGAGTTAGAAGTATAGTAGTATCACACAATCCCTTATAAATGTCACATCATGGTAAAAAATTGTTTCAACATGTGAATGAGTAAGATTAAAGATAATTCATTATTAAATTTTGTGCTATAATAAAAGATGATAATATATAGCCATTACTAACATATTCATAATAAATAGTTCATTTTTCCTCAAAATATATATATGTTGTTGTTTTCACTCCTTATGGTATTATATTTTTATTAGTTGACCATTTTATTGAATTCAAAATTACATTCAAATATCTTTTATACACTAATGATATTAGTGATCAGATTTTTACTCAATTTAAAATATTCGAGTTAACTTAAATCAATTTTACATTTAGTGAATTCAAATGAATTGCATTACATTATTAATTAAATATAATCACAATAAACATTGCATAATTCGTTATTCTACAGAGTTGAAAAATTGTGATATTTGATCACATAATTTTATAACAATTCGTATTTCTTCAAATGGGCAATAATCTAAGTGGATCCCCAAAAAACTTTCCCACCCCTTTATCCCAGATAGGAATGGAACCTCGGATCTCTTGACTATAGGAATGTTATAATTTTAAATGATTTTATAATTATTATTTTCTACTACTATAATTACATTAAAATATGATAATTATTTATTGATATATATAGTTCAAAATTCCGTGTGTAACACAGGTATTACACTAGTATGTTAATAATTCAGTCCAGTTCAATCTAATTCAGAGAAAATGTAATTTATTTCAATTCAATTCCCCAAAAATATAATTTGATGATTTTAAGTTTATATTGAAATTTTAGTTCATTTCAGTTAAGTGCAGTTCAGTTCAGCTCATTTCAGTTTAGTGTAGTTTAGTTCATTTCAGTTAAGTGTAGTTCAATTCAGTTCTATTTTCTATTCTTGAGTTTCAGTTTCTCTACCATTAGGTAGAGATCTCCATTTGATTTGGTTGCAATATCCGTTCGATTTCAAACAATACATTGATTTGTTCTTCAATTTCTTTATGTTCAGTTAAGGGCTTGTTTAATAGGCCTGAACTGAATTGAACTGAAAAATACTGAGCTGAACTGAACTAAAATTCATTTGATTTTTATATAAAATAAATTTATGTTCAAAATATTGATTACAAAACAAGCCATTGAAATATATTGAATTGAACTTAGCTGAACAAAGCATCTTAGAAGAAACAAATCACTGCATTGATATAAATATATTATCTAGAGTTTATCAAATTATAATTCATCAGAATCGAACTTAATAAAATGATCCTAGATATATAATAAATTGAGCTGAAGTATACTGAACTGTGATGGATGTATGGAACACACGCTTGATCACGAACCCAGCTCACGGATCGATCTGCAAGACGAAGCCCTGGGGTGGCCCAGGGGTAGACGCTCCGATGCTTAAGTTAGTACTAGCTTAGAGAAGCTTAAGGCGTATTATATGTAAGATAATAGATCCAGAGGTCTACCAAACCTTTGGTATTTATAGGGCTCCAATCCGTATATTGGTAAGATATGTAATTATGGTAAGAATACAACTTTTATGGAGATAACATTTGTATTACCATGTTTAGAGGAAGTGTATTCCTTGTAGGACATTTAGAATATACGTGTTCCTTATAAGGATTTGGGCCGATGGACCCGTGGATCCGTCTCCCGCGTATCTCGAGCCCCTGGCCCTTTTCGGGTCCTGGTCTGACTTAACGAGGCCCTAGAGTGCGAACCATAGACCTATCAGTAGCCCCAAGGTAGATATTCAGAATTTCGAGGTCTCCTCTTGAAGGCATGATGAGAGGCTTGCTACTCGAGGGTAAGGCCAATAACACGAGGGAGATAACTCTGAGTATTAAGCTCGGAGTATCCTCTCGGATTGACCACTCGAGCTAACCCTTATGGATATCTATCTTCAAGTTGTTTCGCATACCATCAGGACACGTGGACAGTTGGGTTTAATTCGTTTTCCAATCCAAAAGCAGAATACACGTGTCTTGTATTTATTCGGTGGCGCTGGTGGTTTGTCCCCCATCTCTCCACATGCTTGCATTAGAACAAGGATCAAGGTAATTGCTCGCTTTAATTCTATTTTAATTTGGGTTATATCTCCCAAATAATTTCTTTCATCTTCCTAACTTTTGATCTATTCATCCAAGTGCAGAGGACATTTTCATCCCATATTTCCGAACCCCCAAACTCTTGTTCAGCTTCAATCAGTAAGTATTTGGATCTCTTTTTTTGATCTCTGTTTGTGTTTTTAATTCAAGTATTCCTCGTCATATTCCCCCTATTCTCTCTGTAATCATGTCTAGTAGTAGTGAAACGATTTCCGTCCCCCAACATGATAATGAAGAGAATGACTACACCATGGCTGAGGAGATTAGCTCCAATGATCGCCGGAGAGCAAAGATAGCTAGTGGAAAAAGGCCCATGTAGTTGAAGAGGAAACATCCGGGTAAAGAGATGAGTTTGGTCATGGCGGCGCGGCAAGCCCAAATGGAGAGGGATGGTTCCCTGGTAGTGCGTATGCCAGAGGGTGTGCCGCCGGCCAATGATGAGGGTAGTAGTAAGGTGTCGGCTAAATATTAGAAAGCTCATGCAAAGGCTCGAGAGTTCGTTACTGACTGCCAGTATTCCATCCCTATCGATTGCGATTTTATGTAGGCAGAGGATGGTTTTTCTGCCAAAGAGCTAGTCCCTCCCACTCAAAGGGTGATATATGGAAGGTTTATACAACATGGTCTTGCCTTTCCTTTTCCACCGTTGTTGGTGACTTTTTCAACCACTACCAAGTGCATCCGGGGCAGTTTCATGCCAATGTGATAGTTGTGATCATGGCGTTGATGACTTGGTGCGTTCGTGAGGGCTACAGCCCCAGCCTTGAGCTGTTACGAAACTTGTATAAGGTAGCCGTGGTAAAGAAAGTTGTGACCTTAACACCTCGAGATGGTAGACCGTTCGAGCTCCCCACCAAGAGTGGAAAGTGAGACAAGGTGAGGTTAAACTTTGATAGGACAAAGTACCTCGTACCCCACTGGAACCACGGCGTTAAAAATGAGTCCAAGAATGACTTTCGGGTTCCCCGTCGTCTGTTCGAGATCGCACAGAAACTTATTACGCAGAAGATAAAGCTCGAGGACGGCTGGTTCATGCTAGGATACCATCAGACGGGCAGGTTGTGGCCTATTCAGACCTTCAAATGGTTAGATGAGATGCCAGGGTGGACCCTTGAGAATGGCAGCTATCTGAAGAGCGCCTACTTTGACCAGCCCAAGGATGGTTTTGACATCCAATGGCATGAGTCCACTATAATTGATAAGCAAGACCCTGTTGCAGCGGCGATGGAAGCTCGGGCTTGAAGGGTCGTGGAGGAGCGAGAGGCTCGAGGAAGGGACAAGATACAGTCCAAAGGATCCATGGAGCCTTCTGCTGAGAGAAGTTCTGCTTTTATGGCAGATGCTCGATGTCCTTTTAGAATGTTGCAACAAGGTCCAAGTGAATCTGCCCCTGTTGTTGTGCCAATGGCACGAGATCTATCTGATGAAGAGGATGATGAAGAGGCTCTGGCCGAGATCCGAGAAGACAGGGGGAGGATGTGACTACTTCCCAATAGTCAGCCAGTACAGGTGAGTTTTGGTTCACCTGTTTGGTGATGAAGAGAATGATGATCCGGTGACGTCTACTATAGTAGAGAAAATTCCGGCTGAGGGTAGCCTTCTTTATATATATAGCTTGTACCTGCAGTTTTCTTTTCTGCCTCTAATATGCTATCTTGTTGTGTAGTGGCTTCCCTCAACGACGAACTTGACATTATCGGCGGGCTAGATCTCATAGCCCAACATCGAGAGAAGGAAGAAGAGGAAGCCAAGAAGAGAAAAGATCTAGAATCTTTTGAGGGAACTGATGGTACGAAGGAGAAAGCCCCCAAGAAGCAAAGGGTTGGCCTTGAGCCTTTAAGGAGGTTCGAGGAGTATGTATCGTGGTGATATGAGCTCTGGCCCATATCAAGACTCCGGCCCAGAGAGTGGTCCGGCCCATATGACGTCAGCTAGAATGACGTTATCCGGGGACAAAGAGGACATGAATATGACCTATCCCCGGGTGAGGACAAACAGGCAGGACCACTGTCTTTGGGCTAGAGGCTGACCACTCACACCTATAAATACAGCTTTGGACTTGTGGAGAAAGGTATGTTCTATCATATTAAACTCTCTCAATATACCCTTATTCTCTCTTCTATTCAAAGGCCCTCTTTCATCATCACGCCGGAGTAGCTATCCTCGGGATACTCTGGGGCATTATTTTGCAGGTGTATTAGGTGAGATCGTGCGGAGCACGGACGAAGCCTCATCCGGACCGGAGACCATCCCTGTATCCGGACCGGGACTGGAAGCTGGTAGCATCAGTTGGCACACCCAGTGGGAGCTCACATTCCCAGTCATAAGTTACGTCCATGCCGCGCGGACGGCCAAGGAAGAACCCTCCCCCGCCGGAGGATGAAGCGGACGGAGGGCCAAAGACTAGAAGGGCAGCCGCAACGATTGGGGCTCAAAAGTAAGCGGCTGAGAAGGAACGATTTTTCCGAGCCAAGGAGTCAGCAGCGGAAGCAAAGGCTGCAGCTGAGGAACGTCGAGGACAGCGCTTGGCGGCGGAGAAGGCCAAAGGAAAGAAAGACACTCCGGAACGGACGCTAGCTGAAATACAGCGTGAGAACAGTGAGCGACTGCGGGCTGCGAAGGAGGCGGAGAAGCAGCGGCAGTTCGGAGACCGTGCGGAGTCGGAAGGAGACGCTGATGATTTGGAAGGAACGGGGGACCTGGGTAATCTGGAGGAAGAGGACGCTCAGAGTCGGTCAGGGCGGAGGGCCGGTACGGAGGAGCGTGAGCGCCATGATTCTAGGGTTGGAGGTAGTATCCTGAGAACAAACGTGGCGGAGTATCAACAGTTCCAAGCATGGAAAGCGGCTCGTCAGGTCGCAGCCGATATGCTTCCTCCGGAACAATAGAGGGTGCCAAATCCAAATCCACTTCCGGGCCAACCACAAGGGAACCAACAGTAGACCACTGGCCTGAATCCGAACGCACCCCCATACTGGGGAGCGCAAGCTCAACAGGCCTATGGGATGGGTGCTCCCGGAGGACCTCAGCAGATGATGTTCAGAATGTGTGAGGATCGTGGGCCAAGTCAATGATCATGCCACTTGGTCAAGAGCAGGCCCAAGAGGCCCAGTGGTGCAGTGGGAATGGACGGCTGGAACGGGCTGGCATGGGCGTGTGCCGAGATCCTCAGAGGCCCATCAGCGTGCCTAAAACCCTAGACGCGGAAACTTGGCATGAGCTATAAAAGAAGGAGCAGGAGAAAAAGGAAGGTAAGCTCACAAATACTGTGGAAAGAGATAAACCACAAACACTGTCAACCGACTGACTTTGGCATCGGAGCGGGAACGGCTATCGCCCTCCCCGTGCTGACCTAGCCATTCTTCTTCCCTGTGCAGGTAGCCCGTTGACAGTACTGTTCACGGTGAAGCACTTATTTGTGGCCGTAACATTGGCGCCGTCTGTGGGGATCCTTGTTATTCTCACAGCCCACGCACTCAACCGATGAGTGGAGAAACCAGCAGTCAGATCCCGCCCATGGCCGATCTGACGGGACGCGAGGACGATGAAGATGAAGAGCTCGACCAGTACTCGGTCAAGCATCCCGCTGCTCGCCGGCTGTCGAGCCAAGTGGTGGGACCGGAGTCGACGCCGAACCCCACCCTGGGGGAAGCGAAGGAGAGCATGGATCTGCTTCAGCGCATCGTCAACTCCCAGGAGCGCATGGCTAACCAGATCCACGAACTGCAGAGTCTGAGCGCTAGAGCGGGAAAGATCACCCCGAAGCGCCTGTTCCAAGGCGTCAGCGCGATGAAGCAGAAGGCGCCCGACGAGTCAGAACCGCCGGCGCAGGGCGTGGAGACAAACCCCATCCCGATCACCCACGATGGTGAGGACTCAGGGGAAGACGAAGACCCGGAGCGGGTATGGGCGACCTCATACATTCACAAGCCAAAAGTCCCGCCGCGCGTTCCTGTTCACCGGCGCCTCGCCGTGAACTGGACCCCGCCGGAGGGAGAGAAGCTCCGAGAAGCTCGTTCACCCGGTCGGTGATGGAGTTCGTGGCCGACTCAAAGATCCGTATCTCCCCAAACTTGGGGTCATATGACGGTTCAACGGACCCGGCCGACCACATCCACACCTTCACGACGTCCATGTCGACGTACAGCACACCCGAGCCGATCTGGTGCAGGGCGTTCACCACAACCCTCAAGGAGGCGGCGAGACTGTGGTTTGCCAATCTTGAAAACGACAGCATCTCCAACTTCGCGAAGCTGGAGGACCTCTTCCTGACGCGGTTCATGCAGAAGAAGAAGTTCGCCCTCACCACGCAAGACGTGCTGCGGATCAGGCAACGGTCGGGCGAGTCACTCATGGATTACTACGAACGGTTCATCACCGAGTGCAACAAAGTGGAGGACAGGCTGGACGAGAAATGGCTGGTTGAGATTTTCGTGCAAGGGTTAACCCACACCCTGTTGAAGGTTCGGCTGTCGAAAAAGCCTGTTTTCACCTTATACGAGCTCCACATCAAGGTCGAGGAGTATCACAGAGGGGACAAGGCCACCAAGGACATCACTTCTGGAGGGGAGACAAGGAAGGACAAGTCGAGAGGATCCGTGAAGGATAGGTTGGGCAGCAGAGAGGAACCGTCGAAGGACAGGTCTTTCACGCCTTTGACCAGGACCCCGAAGCAGATCTTCATGGCCGTGGCGGATCAGGGAATTCTCCCGGTCCCACGCAAGATGAAGCTACCGCCCTCCAAGAGGGATATGAGCCTCTACTGCGACTACCACGAGGATCACGGCCACGACACCGACGAGTGCATACACCTCAAAAAGGCCATCGAAGCCTGTCTCAAGCGAGGGCATCTCAAGAAGTATGCCAAGGAGGCCCGGGAGTACAACAGAGAAGAGTACTCGTCGCGGTCAGGTGAACGACGGACTGAACGAGGAAGCGAGCGTGGGAGTGAACGGTCACGCGACCGGTCGACTGGACCCAGGTCCAAGGAAGTCCAACGGGCCGAGAAGAAGGAAGAATCGGGATAGAGGCGAAGGTATGAGGACGTTTCTTCGCAGGATGAAGAACCAACCGCTCCCACCGGCGCGATACTCGCCATCATCGGGGGAAACGCAGGAGGAGCCACGGAGTCTCAAAGGAAGGTGCGTTGCCGCAAGACGCCCGAGCCGACGCCTATGTCAAGGAGGCTGACGCCGGAGGAGGTGATCACTTTCAGTTCCGAAGATCCTGTACCCGACCGACCCGCTGGGGGTGACGCCGTGGTCATCACGGTGCAAATCATGGACAAGTTGGTGCACCGCGCGTACGTTGACGGCGGCAGCTCGGCGGAGATCATGTATTGGCATTGTTTCGAGAAGCTGGATGAGAACACGCGCAAGGGATTGGCCCCGACGGCAACGCCGTTGGTCGACTTTGCGGACCGGACTGTTTGGCCCGAGGGGATCATCACCCTGCTGGTGGCGGTCGGCACGACCCCCCGTAGGAAAGTCGTGGACCTTGAGTTCATTGTAATCAAGGCGCACAGCCCGTACAACTTGATACTCGGCAGGCCGGCACTGGCAGCCTTGAAGGGGATTGTGTCCACTCTCCATTTGTTGTTGAAGTTTCCCACGAGGGAAGGAATAGCAACGGTGCGGGGCGATCAGCAAAAGGCCAGGGAGTGCCATCGAGTGGCCCTCAGAAAGAGGAAGAACCCCGAGGGACCGTCCGAGCAACCGTCGGGCGGGACATCCGGCAGAACGTCGGCTCGAAGGGTGCAAATGGTATCCCCGAAGGAAAGGACCATCGTCAAAGAGTTGGGAAGCGAGGTAGAAACCGTATACCTACATGGGGACCAAGCGATGCCCATACAGGTCGGAGCGAGCGTTCCCGATGAAGTGAAGCTGTCAATGATCAGGGTGCTGGAGAAACACGGGGATGTGTTCGCGAGGAAACCGTCGGACATGACCGGGATTTCCCCGGAACTCGGAATGCACTCGTTGAATATCGACCCTCTACACAGACCGGTCATCCAGAAAAGAAGGCCCTTGTGCCGCGAAAGGAACGAAGCAGTCAATAGGGAGGTCAATGAGCTCGTCAACGCGGGAATTCTTGTGGAGGTGCCGTACCCGGTCTGGCTAGCCAACCCTGTTTTGGTTAAAAAACAGGACGGCAGTTGGAGGATGTGCGTCGATTACAAGACCCTCAACAAGGCGTGCCCGAAGGATTGCTACCCAACCCCAGCCATCGATCAGAAAGTGGACGCGCTGGGGTGTTTCCCGATCAAGTGTTTCTTGGACGCATACAAAGGTTACCACCAGATCCCGATGAAGCCCGAAGACGTGAATAATACTGCCTTCATCACCGAGAGGGGGGCTTTTGCCTACAGGATGATGCCGTTCAGACTGCGGAACGCGGGGGCCACTTATCAAAGGGTAGTCGATCGCGTCTTTCGGGAACAAGTGGGGCGCAATGTCGAAATTTACGTGGATGACATGGTCATCAAGAGCAAAAGTTTCGGTGATCTGATCAAGGATGTGGACGAGACATTAGGCAGGCTGAAGGAGATAGGGATGAAGCTGAACCCGGCCAAGTGCCAGTTCGCCGTCGGGTCAGGGAAGTTCCTGGGTCACATGGTTTCGAACAGTGGCTTGAACGTCAACCCGAAGAAGGTACAAGCGGTCGTGGACATGCCCGCTCCCAGGACAGTGAAGGATATCCAGAGCCTCAACGGGAAGTTGGCCGCGATGAACCGTTTCTTGTCTCGGGCGGCGGAGAGATCGCTACCTTTCCTGAAGGTCTTCAAGGGATGCGTCGGCGCGGCTGGGGCCATCCAGTGGGGGCCCGCAGAAGACGGAGCATTTCGAGAGCTGAAAGAGCACCTCAAGGTGCTGCCGACTTTGTCGCCCCCGGAAAGCGGAGAAACCCTTTTTCTGTACCTGGCCGCGGGATCGGAAGTGGTCAGCGGAGCGTTGGTCCGAGAGGAAGGCAAAGTGCAACGCCCCGTATACTACGTTAGCAGGACGTTGCAGGGGGCAGAAACCAGGTATACTGATCAAGAGAAGTTGGCCCTCGCCCTCATCCACTCGGCAAGGAGGTTGAGATCATACTTCCAAGCCCACCCTGTGGTCGTCTTGACGAATGAGCCTTTGAAGGCGATCTTAGCTAAGCCGGAATCATCGGGGAGACTGGCCAAGTGGGCCGTTGAGCTTGGAGAACACGCCATCCAGTACGCCCCCAGGAAGGCGATTAAAGGACAGGTGATGGCAGACTTCTTGGCGGAAATCCCCTCGACAACGAAGGTCACGACCGAGGACCTGGCGACGGAGGCAGCGGACGTCCCGATCCGGACCCGGCGCCGGGAGGACAGGACGGATTGGTGGAAACTCCACGTGGACGGCGCGTCAGGTGTCGAGGGAGCGGGAGCCGGTTTAATCGTCACAAACCCCGACGGACAAGAGACCACCTACGCTCTGAGGTTTGAGTTCCCGGCAACGAATAATGAGGCTGAGTACGAGGCGTTGATAGCGGGGATGGAGATTGCCAAGAGATTGGGAGCGAACAAGCTAGATGCGTATGGTGACTCGGCCTTGGTGGCCAACCAGTTCAGCGGAACCTATCAGGCGAAGGAGCCGTCAATGCAGAAATATTTGGCAAAGGTAAAGGCGCTGGCTACGTCGTTTGAAGGTTTCGACGTCACCCGGGTCCCCCGTTCAGAAAACACTCGAGCCGACGCGCTCAGCAAGCTCGCTTCGACCGCTAGTAGTCACCTGTTGAAGGGGCTGCTGGTAGAAACGTTGGCCGTAAGGTCGACGGAGGGCCAGGAACTGCTAGCCATCTCGACCGAACCTCCCAGCTGGATGACCCCGATCAGGGAGTTCTTGTTCAGCGGACAGACCCCGGACGACGTCGGCAAAGCGAGACAGCTTGAGAGGAGAGCCTTGGAGTTCGCCTTGAAGGACGGAGTGCTCTACAAGAAGGGATATTTGCAACCTTGGCTGAGATGTATTTCCCCCAAGCAGGCGGACAGGCTGTTGGCGGAACTGCACGAAGGGACGTGTGGGAGCCATCAAGGGGCAAGGACATTGGCCTTGAGGGCCTCGCGAGCGGGTTTTTACTGGCCGAACATGAGAGCCAATGCCGACGAGCTGGTGAAGAAGTGCGTCAAATGCCAAGCCCACGACAAGGTGCTGCATTCCCCCGGAGTGCCGATGAAGAGCATCTCAGGCCCGTGGCCCTTCGCCAAATGGGGAATAAACATAGTCGGCCCGTTCCCCGTGGCGACGGGAAGGAGGCGTTTTCTCGTCGTGGCGGTAGACTACTTCACCAAATGGGCGGAAGCCCAGGCGGTGGCGAGCATCACCGGCAAGAGAATGACGAACTTCATATGGAGGAATGTGGTGTGCCGGTTCAGACTGCCCCGAACCATCGTGAGCGACAATGGGAAGCAGTTTGAGGGGGAGCCGTTCAAGTCACGGTGCTCCCAGCTGGGGATCGAGCAGAAGTTCACTTCTGTGGCGCACCCCCAAGCGAACGGCTTGACGGAACACACCAACGGGATAATCGTCCAAGGACTGAAGCGACGGCTGGATCAGGCCAAAGGGAACTGGGTGGAGGAGCTCCCGTCAGTACTGTGGGCATACAGGACCACGCTCCGGGCGGCCACGGGGGAATCGTCGTACCGCCTGTGCTATGGGAGCGAGGCGATCATACCTCCGGAAGTGATCGTGCCGTCGCCGAGACTCGTCAAGCCGTTGGCTGAACCGGAGAATGAGGAAGAAATCCGAGCCAGCCTGGACGAGCTTAAGGACCGGAGGGAGAAAGCAGCGCTGACTGAGGCGGCGTACAAGTCTTACGTCGAGCAGCGATACAACAGCCGCGTCCGAGACCGGTCGTTGAAGGTGGGCGAGCTCGCCCTTCGGAAGAATGAGGCCAGCCGTGCCGAGGGAACGAAGAAGCTGGACGTCACGTGGGAAGGCCCATACCAGGTAGCGGAGGTGATGGGCGACGGGGCCTACAAGCTCAACACTTTGGCGGGAGAACCAGTTCCCCGCACCTGGAACATGAGCAACCTCCGGAAGTTCTACGGGTAACCAGGTACCAGCCTGGATATTTATGTATGTGTATAGACAGTACGCCTTAACCTGTGGGCGAAGGAAACACTTTTGGTCGGGTCCCCGACGCGATCACCCTGCCCCGTTCGTTCGCTCAGCGGGGAAATGATCGTCAGGGGACTCGCTTTTCTCTTTTGTAGCAAGTAATGCAAAGCAGGCTCGGCGATATGACTGTTATCTGTGCACGCGTCAAGCGACGCGACTGAGCTCGTTGCCCCCAAGAACCTCCTGGGGGCTCAGCCACGCCAGTCGCCTCGACGTCCAAATGGACAGGTGAGCCCGACGATGAACCCGACGGCTAGTCCCGTGGGGTGTCGAGGCAACACTTAACTAATTTCGTTCGATGGGCGACACAACTGAGCTCGTTGCCCCCAAAAACCTCCTGGGGGCTCAGCCGCATCAGTCGCCCCAACGTCCAAATGGACAGGTGAGCCCGACGATGAACCCGACGGCTAGTCCCGTGGGGTGTCGAGGCAACACTTAACTAATTTCGTTCGATGGGCGATACAACTGAGCTCGTTGCCCCCAAAAACCTCCTGGGGGCTCAGCCGCATCAGTCGCCCCAACGTCCAAATGGACAGGTGAGCCCGACGATGAACCCGACGGCTAGTCCCGTGGGGTGTCGAGGCAACACTTAACTAATTTCAGCCGCTGGCCGACATAACTGAGCTCGTTGCCCCCAAAGGTTACCTGGGGGCTCAGCCGCCTCAGTCGCCCGATGGAACAAATGGACAGGTGAGCCCGACGATGAACCCGACGGCGAACGTCGCGGGTTGCCGGAGCTACACTTAACTAATCCGCTGTTCGGCATAATCAAACCCGCGGCCCTCGGGACGATGGAGGGCACGGCCGTGCTGGACGACTAACTCGACGTCCGGATGAACGGTTGTATCGGTACATCCGAGCAGCGTCGACCCGCGGTCATGGACAAGTAAGGGAGAAACGGAGAAGAACAAAGGATTCAATACTAGAATTAAAAACAGCCCGAAGTGGGCAATATCCGAATAGTGCATAAGGTAAGAAATATTGTTATGAGTAGCAAAACAAGACAAAGCCACAGATGGCACAAAACAACGCCACGCAGGGCGGATCATTCAAACGCTTCAGTTGCCGCCGGTCTTCTCGCCGTCACCCTCCATGGTCGGCTCGTGCGCCGGCGCCTCGCCCACCAATCCCGCTTCCTGGAGGTTGTCCAGCAGGTCATCAGGCGCGTCCTTCTCAGCGGTCATAGCAACCCCTTCGACAGGACCCTGGCCGGACGGGTGAGTCGTCGACGCGGCAGAAGGCGGCTGAGGATCAGAGCGCTGGGGGGGAGTCCACCCCACGATCGCCTCAGGTGACATCTCCGAAGACAACTCAGAGAAGTATTCTGCGAATGGGTACTTACCAAAGACAGAAAACAGCTCATCCAGTGAACGGCTGAACCGAGAGGCATCACCCTCGTATATCTTGTCCAAGTCGAAAGCTCGGTAGACCGCCCGGCAGAAGCGACGACGCGCGTTGTCACTAGAAGCCACCTTGAGGAAGACATCAGGGAGACCAACCTCGATGGCCCACTTGTACTTGGCGACGGCAGCGGCGATCCTAGAGTCGTGGTCGGCCATGGCCTCCTCAGCGCTTTGCAGCTTGGCGCGCATCAGATCGAGCGTCTCCAGCTGGGCCTTGGCCTCCTTCAGCTTCCCGCTAGCCAAGTCCCGTTCAGCGACGGCGGCATCTTTCTCCACCTTCAGAGCGGCGACAGACGCGGTCAACTCGTCCACTTGAGCTTGGAGATCGACCGGGTTGACGGCGGCGCGAGCGTTCAGCTCCCCCATCATCTGCTCCTGCTTCCGGTTAAGGTCGCGAGCTGCCTGACAGGAAGTGAGCAGGCCGCGAGAGCGGGACGCCTCACAGTGCAGACGGCCCAACTCACCCCTGAGGGAAGCAGAAAGGCAGGCCACCTGGAAGTGAAAGGAAGATGACCGTAAAATGAAAATGCCTATGTAAACAGTGGCGGATGGAAACAGAAGAAGAAAGATCATACCTCCAGGCTGGCTGAATCAAACCGGTCCATAAGACTGACGGAGTTGTGGAAATTAACCAGAGGGCTCGCGCGCCAGGCCTCGAGATGACCTCTGGGGAAAGCTGAGGCCAGAAAGTCAGCACGACCCTTCGGGGTAGTCAGCGCCGGTCCGGCCAGAGGAGGCAGAGACTCCGCCCGAAGAAGCTTGTTGCGATGCAGCTCGTCGGGAGGAGGCTGAGACGTCCCCTCGAAGGCGACCTCGACATTCATCGCATCGGCCGGCATCTTGTGGAGGTTCCTGTGGTCACCCGAGTCGTCGCCCTCCAGGTTGATGAAATCGGGACGCAAGACGTTAGGCTCGGACATGTCAAGCTGAGACTCAGAGTGTTGAGCGTGACTGTTGTCAAGTGCAGAGGCAGACGAGCGAGCCTGGCGACGTTCGGATCGGCGAAGGTATTTCTCCATGTCAGAGTCAGCGAACTGAGCGTCCGAGTGGACGTCGGGATGACTATCAGTCTCACCGTCGACGGTCCTGGAAGCTGTTGAAAATAAATAAAAAGGGGGAAAGAGGAATCAGTAGAACGGCATGATTGGTCAAAACAGGAGTGACAAAAGAAAATAAAAACTAAAGCACGGTTAAAACGCTGGTCGACCTTCCCCCGGACCCTCGCTGGACGGGACAGAATGCCTCGGCGAGTGCATCACCACATCGAGCCGACAGTGAGGGAGTCCGCACTGGCTCAAGAGCTCGTCGGAGTTCACGGCCGTCCACAACATCGTGCCCTGCTTCAGCTTGCGAACCTCCGGATCCAACACGGCCGCCTCGCCGTCGCTGGGACGGAGCCCCCGAGTCGCCGGATCACCTACCGGGTATCTAACCCGACTCGCTCGAGGACCCCACACCAGATCGTTATCCACATACACGAACTTGGATCCCCAGCCAGATTTCTTCGGCCTTTTCTGCAGCAGAGACTTGCCCGCCGCCGACCGGAACTTGATGTGGCAATAGCCCTTGTCCACGCATGGGTAGGCGAACACCCTAAGCAGGGGCAAGGTGGGGACAACCTGCTGGCGGGAGCACACGATCTGGAAACCGATCAGCGCCTTGACGGAGTTGGGCTGAAGGTAGCGAAGATCAAGCCCGAAGAAGGCCAGCGCCTGTTTGAAAAAGCCGGTCAATGGGAGGCGCAGACCGCAGGAAAAGAGGTATTCGCAGTGAACAGCGGTAAAGCCCTCAGGGGCTTCCGATACCAACTGCCCAACCTCCGGGAGGCGGATCTGCACCTCCAAATCCGTAAATTGCAGCCCGACGGTGTGACGGCATCGTTCCCGGAAACCTTCGACGTCACCGGCGGTCGTGGTACTGCCCAGCCCGGGCCCCATGCGTCGGAGAGCCATTGAGGATGGTCGAGGGAGAGGGTAAGGTCGCCTGAATAAAAGAAGTTGCAGAGAAGGGAGAGTACCTGTAAGAGGGCAGAAGAGCGCAGCGGTATGATGGTTCGGAAATGAGATAGAAGAAGAAGACGAAAAGGGAGAGTTATTTTCAAACAAAAGAAGGCAGATGAGGAATTAAATCTGCATGGGGAGACGTGATCGAGGCGGGCCCACGCGCCATCGAGAAAAGGAGATGGGGGACACGCGTTCGACATGCATTAAAGGCGAAGGTTAAAGCTGCGCGCGTGATGCAACGACGGCCAGATCCTCGCCTCTTCAGTTCTTCGCCCGCGCTTGTCAACACGGCCTCGAACTTGGGGGGACTTGTGAGGATCGTGGGCCAAGTCAATGATCATGCCACTTGGTCAAGAGCAGGCCCAAGAGGCCCAGTGGTGCAGTGGGAATGGACGGCTGGAACGGGCTGGCATGGGCGCGTGCCGAGATCCTCAGAGGCCCATCAGCGTGCCTAAAACCCTAGACGCGGAACCTTGGCATGAGCTATAAAAGGAAGGAGCAGGAGAAAAAGGAAGGTAAGCTCACAAATACTGTGGAAAAAGATAAACCACAAACACTGTCAACCGACTGACTTTGGCATCGGAGCGGGAACGGCTATCGCCCTCCCCGTGCTGACCTAGCCATTCTTCTTCCCTGTGCAGGTAGCCCGTTGACAGTACCGTTCACGGTGAAGCACTTATTTGTGGCCGTAACAGAATGCAGCCTTCCGGAGGAGGATTTCCCAGAGGTTTCGGAGTTCAGAAGCCTTTCTGTCCGGACTCCATTGAAGACCGTCTGAACCGCCTCATCGGACGAATGGAGTTGGGCCTCAATCACCTTGGATTCCGGAAGTGTTGAGCTTCAAATGGCCATCCGGAACCAAGGCTCCGGACGGACTCCAAACCTACAATGGAGAGGGAGACCCGGAGGAGTTTGTTCATACTTATTCAAGCATCATGTATGCAAAGGACATCCCCGAGGAGCTGCAATGCAAGATGCTGCCCTCGTATCTAAGAGGGAAATGTTTAGCATGGTTCAAAGCCCTACCAAATGGTACCCTTTGGCATTTTTGGGACTTCGCCATCGCTTTGGTACGGCGCTACTCGGCTATGAAGCACACGTTCGTAAACTTGGCCACAGTTTTAGCAATGAGGCAGCTAGAGAAGGAGACGACTTGGAAGTTCTACACCCAGCACATAGCAGCGTCGATGAAGGTGGTGGACCGACACTTGCAGGAGAAGGCTATCATCCATAACTTTGTGAACGGATTGAGGGACAACGCCTTCTACATCGAACTCATGAAGGACATGCCGACATCGTATTATCACCTCCAGTTGGTGGTGGAGATGCATTGTACGGTGTATGATGCCAACCAGGTCCGGATGACCACTGTGGGTTTCTTCGAGCAGAGGACCCTCACGATGACAGGAACCCTGACCGCGGCTGCCCGGACTCCGGCCCAGAATGATCAGGTCAGGCGCTTACCTGCTCCAGCAGCTGCGGTCCAGGCTCCGGCAGCAGTCGCTCGGCCTACCTACACCCCTCTCTCCAAAACCCGTACGGAGATCCTCGTTGTCCATCGAGGTCTGTTTACGGATCCGCAACCTATCGTTGGCAACCCAGCACCGGCGAACGCGGACAAGTGGTGCGAGTTTCATAAGTCGCACGGCCATACCATGGAAGGGTGTAGGACGCTCCGTTCTGATATCGAAAGGTTGATTGGCGCAGGCCAGTTGAGGGACTGTGTAGCGGGCGACGCACGGCAAGCAGCGGCTCCGGCCTCTGTAGTTGGACAGGGAAGAAAGAGAAATTGGAGGAACAATCGTCCTCGGGGCGGAAACCAAGCCAACCCTGCAAATCCGGATCCGCGTCAAGCCGCACCAGCGCAGGTACCCGCTCCGCCCCGGATGATTAATGTGATCAACGGCATAGTTGGAGACGGGCTCAACTCCATGACAGCGATCAAGGCTAAGAGCAGATATGTGCCTCCGGGCGAGATACAAGAGAAGAGGTTCAAGGCAAGTGAAACCATCACCTTTTCGGACGAGGACCCGGTGCCTCCCCAGGTTCCTCACTCCGATCCGATGGTGGTGATTGCAGATGTGGAAGGAGTGCTGATCAAGCGAGTGTTTGTAGATGATGGGAGCAGCGTGAAGATCATGTTTGCAGAATGCTTTGATCAACTCGGAATTGGGCGACAGAACTTGAAACCGTGTCATTCCCCTCTATCAGGGTTCACCGGACGGACCGTCCATCCACTCGATGTCATCCCTTTGAAAGATACTTTGACGGATTTCCAAGATCCGACGAAGCGGACAACGGTGGAATGCAATTTCACCGTCATTGATGCGGTGTCTCCTTACAACATGATCATTGGAAGACCATTGTTGTCACAGGCGCGGGCCATCTGCTCGCCATTCCATCTGATTATGAAGTTTCCTACGGAGAACAGTATTGCGTCGGTCTAGGGACACCAACAGAACGCTCGGAGTTGCATGCTCATCGCCATCAAGGATGCGCGATCCGGAGAGGGCCAGATGAAGCTGTCCGACCCGGATAAGGGAAAAGCCAATGCGAGCTTGGTAGGAGCCATTCATGGAGAGTCACCATCGTACGAAGTGGAGGACATGATGGTCGGTCAGAAAGGAGTAGTAAGTGTGGGAAATAACCTTCCGGATGACGTGAAGGAAGAGTTACGTCACTTGCTGGCGGAATATGAGGATGTGTTTTCATTGGGAACGGAGAATTTGACGGGTGTTCTGGAGGAAATCGCCATTCACAGGCTCAAAGTCTTCCCGGAACTGAAACCCATACGGCAGAAGAAGAGACCTCTTACTCCGGAACGCGTGGTGGAAGTCCGAGCGGAGGTGGGAAGATTGCTGAGTGCCAGAATCGTGGAGGAGATATCCTATTCGGAGTGGATAGCAAACCCAGTTCTGGTGAAGAAGCACGATGGCTCATGGAGAATGTGTATTGACTTCACAGATCTGAACAAGTGCTGCCCGAAAGACAGCTATCCGCTCCCCTCCATTGATCAGCTGGTCGAGGCCATTACTGGTTACCAAGTGTTGGCATTCTTCGATGCACACTGAGGGTATCACCAGATCACGATGGCCAAGGATGACCACCCCTGATATGGTTCTGGATTTCCGGTATAGATTGGACTTCCAGCAAGGTGATGACCTTCTTCTCGTTCCTGCACAAAAAGCAACGTGAGCTCAGGCAGGCGGCGTTCAGCCGTCGCCCGCTCCGACGTCCAAGTAAGATTTGGGTGTTTTAGAGAGAGAAAATCCAAGTAACAGGACGAGAGAATCTGAGGAAAGAGAGAGGAAGTTCTCTTTCCTTTATACCTGTTGGGAGCCTCATCCGGTGTGAGCGTCTCCATGGATTCTGTTGTGTTCCTCCATGCGTGCTGCACGTGTTGAGCACAGGGTCTCACGTGTGCGTACTATGTGTGAGCTGTCAAGCAAGGTGGGGGTCCTCATGTCGTGTGGTATGCTTGACCTTGTATGGGCTTTATGGCCCATACCCTATCAAGTCCCCCTAGTCCTGTCCATGGTTTTCGTGGTGCAGGACTATTTGCTGTGTTGTTCATGGGCTTCGGTATGATTATGGCTTTGTGGAACTCGAGATGAAACTTCTGAACATGTTGGAGTAGTGTGACATGTTGACGTGCTTCATCTTGATAGCAATTTCCTTTGCTTCTGTCTTGGCGATTCATCTTTTTTGAACGGTCATGTCGCTTTGGCGTGTCTTGGAGAAAGGGCATGTCTTTTTTCGAGAAAAGGCATCATTTATTAGCTTGTCTTCCCATCAATCTATCATTGATGTGACGCGTCTTTTCGTAGTGAAAGGGCACGCCTCTTTCAACCTATTTAAGCTGCCTTTTTCAGCTTTTTATTTCTTTCTTCTTACTTCTGTTTTTTCTCCAAAATTTTTCTTTTGTTTCTTTCTCTCCCTCCATGATGAAGAGCACCATTGAAACCCTTTTCTGTACTACTACCGAGGCGGAGTTGTCACTTCTTCGCTGTCGCTGTAAAACTGTGGCCTCTATGCAGGCTAATGCCCTTCTTCCTGAGGAAGCAGATCCCGTTCAGGTGGATCTTGCTAACTGTTTTGTCTTGCCGGCGGCTGATGTGTCGGCTGACCAAATTAAGGATGGGTTCTGTGTGGTTTACTTGGAATGCTTTGACCATTGTGGTCTGCGTTTCCCACTTTCCCACTTTTTCCAGTCGGTCCTAGGGTTTTACGATCTGAACTTTTCGCTCCTAACCCCAAACTCAGTCCGTATCTTGGTGGGCTTTGAGGTTTTGTGCAGGGTCCACAAGGTTGAACCGACCCACCAGCTGTTTCGCACCTTCTACCATCCATGCAAGGAGCCACCAAGTTGGTTCTTTTTGAAGAATTGGGAGGGTTCCAGGGTGGTGACCGAGTTGCCGACTCG
This sequence comes from Sherardia arvensis, assembly GCA_948330725.1. Lineage (NCBI taxonomy): Eukaryota > Viridiplantae > Streptophyta > Magnoliopsida > Gentianales > Rubiaceae > Sherardia > Sherardia arvensis. The sequence goes on along the minus strand of OX415237.1, from coordinate 18,828,215 downwards.
GGTTGATTGGACTCGCAAGTTTGCATTTGTGAAGAAATCCTTGGTTTTTGGTGAAAACCCAGGCATCTACCCGCCAGGGCCCCTCCGTAGCCGCACTAAGTCTCCTGATGAGGGAGAAATGGTCCTTTTGCGCACTTCCGTCGACTTGCTGAGGAAGAATCCCACTCCTGTTCACTACTTGTGCTATGAAGCTCTTTTGCAGGGATCTAGGATGTCTTTCCTTCCCATGACTTGCGAAATAGTGACGGAGTCTCTTATTGTGTGTAAGTATCTCACCTTTATGTTGTTAATGTCATTGTGCGGTTACTGAATTCTTATCTTGTTCCTTCTTTTTGCAATGTAGTTTCCCCTACTCAAGTTGAACCTCCTGCCTCTGCGGGACCAGACGTCGGCCGTCTCGTCTGAGTCGGGGCCTGGGCAGAGGAGCAGGAGAGGGGTTGCCCATTGGAGTGATTGACTTGACTAGCGACATACCATCTCATTCCAAGAAGGGGCCCTCATCTTCATCATATACCGGTGGAAAGCAGGCTCGTGCTAAGACAGAGAAGATGTTGGAGGGGCACAAGGTGCCGAACATGCTGGAAGCAACCAAGTCGGAGGATGTGACGGAGGTGGATCAAGGTGAGCAGCGTCACCTTGCTAATGATCTTCATCTAGAGGAATGTGTAGCCTCTCTGTTGGGAGGACTTGGGCGTGTGTCAGGGGAGGAGCCTTTGGATCCTGCCCCCGAGACCCAGGTTTGTCCTACAGCCTCCCTTCGTCAGCTCCTATTGCAATCCATCCCTGATGACCATATGCAGTCTTGGCGTGTCAACCCGCTCATCAACCTGTCAGGGGTGAGCAGTATAGGAGATAGAATGGCTGCTACAGCTATGGAGGTATTCCCTGGCTTCTTTTGTTTTTCTTTGTTTTGTTTTTTCTGCGTTCTTGTTTTTTATTTCCTTTTTGCTTGTTGCACAGGGTCTGTGTGCTGCTGTTGCTATCCAAGCCTGGGAGAGGGATCTTGGAGGTGACCTTGGCAAGGCGAAGGAGATGTTCGACAAGGCTGATGCCAACATTGCTAGGATTCGTGAGCTGGCCAGGGAGAAGGATCTGACTCTTGCCCAACTTCAGTCTGATAAAGAGAAGCTGCTTGAGACCAAGCTGGGTCTGAATGAGGAGGTAGCTCGACATGCTGATAAGAACAAAGAGACAAACGAAAAGTTGAACATGGCAATGGCGGCCAACCAGGATCTGGCGATCAAGATCAAATCTCTGGATGCAGACTTGGAGTTAGAGCGTGGAGTGAATGCTTCTCTGCGTGGTCAACTGGACCAGCGTGATTCTACCATTGGGGAGCACCTTAGGACAAGGGTTTGGCTCAGAGATGAAGGTTTCAGCAAGATCAGGGCCAGTGTGGATCAGAGCCCGGTGGCCAGGCGTCTTCTAGATGAGGCCCTAACTGAAGCTGATCACATCATGGCCAATGTGCCAGATGATGCTGAGATGAAGATCCAACTTGGTCGTGTGCACGCCCCCTTCCAGCAGTATGACTTCCAGGAATACTTCTCGGCCCTTGGTCCTGACTTGATTTTGGAGGATCTAATGAAATGACAGCCAGACCAGCCAGCTTCCTCCTCTTCTGATAGCAAGTAGAAGAAAAGGTGGTGGTAGTGTTTTACTTTTCTTTTGCTTTATTCTGGACTTGTTGATGAGCTTGCATGCTCTGTCCTCATGGCGCTTGTGCCATCTTTTCATTCCCTTTGAATATTTTGAATTCGTATTTCTGGGATATATTTTGAATTAGCACAAACGTTTATTACTTGTTTGCTTTTCTTGCTTTAGTAAGCTTTATTTGTTGCAAATTTATGGGCATGATGGACGTCTCCATCATGTTGCCCTTTTGCACCATGTAACAAGTTGAATTCAATCTTTCAACTTGTTTTCTATGGTTAAGGCATCATAGGCCCCTTTTTTAGATGCAAGTTTCTTTTCTGAAACTGTTTGCACTTATTGGTTCTTTTGTTTTTTGAACTCCATCTTCTTGCACTTCTCTTTCAAGCCATATTTGCTCTTGTTTTCACTGCATTTTTATAAAAAAAAAGATAGCAAGTAGAAATGACCTCTACCAGTTGACTGGTTCGTGTCAGTTCATAATTTAAAGAAAAAATGAGAAAAGAGACATCTACCAGATGACTGGTTCGTGCCTTGGTGAGATATACTGAAAAATACTTCTCATTGCATTCAACTTGTAAGTTCTGGGACTACAAAGGCCACCCCTCAAGATCCTCTTGCAAACCTTATCAGGCTGCCTGACCTCTATTGGGGGCTTTTTTCATTTCATGAGGCTTCCCTCAAGATCATCTTTCAAACTCTAATGAGTTGCCTGACCTCTATTGGGATCCTCCACTGCATCAAAAAGAAAAAGAAGAAAACGAGGGAAAAAATCACAAGTAAGGCGAGGAGACGAGATCCATGTTGTGCCTTACATGTAATACTTGCGGAGGTTGTTCATGTGCCAGGTTCTTGGAACTGGTCTTCCATCCAGGTGCTCCAGCTTGTATGCTCCTTTTCCCAGCGCCTCAACGACACGGTAGGGGCCTTCCCAGTTGGCATCCAACTTGAGTTGTCCTTCCACTCTTGATGCTTCATTCTTTCTCAAGGCCAAGTCACCAGCCTTCAGGTTGCGAGCTCGCAGCTTGTTGTTGTATCTTTGCTCCATCCAGGACTTGTAGGTTGCCTCTTTGAGCGACGCTTTCTCTCGCTCATACTCTAACTCCTCCAGGTTCTGCCTCAATCCTTCGTCGTTTCTTGCAGCTGGCAAAGGATCTTCCACTCGCAGGGTAGGTACAAGCATCTCAGGTGGTATGATGGCTTCAGTGCCAAAATACAGTCTGTAGGAGGACTCTTCTGTGCTGGTTCTGGGAGTCACCCTGTAAGACCACAACGCGCTGTGAAGCTCCTCTGCCCATGCTCCCTTGCGCTGCTCGAGTTTCTTCTTGAGTCCTTGCACGATGGTTCGGTTTGTGACTTCCAACTGCCCATTGGCTTGTGGGTGAACGACTGATGTAAAACTTCTGCTTGATGCCCATGTTGCTGCACCAGTCCTTGAACACTTCTCCTTCGAACTGAGTGCCATTGTCACTGACAAGTACTTGTGGGATCCCGAAGCGGCAGACCACATTCTTCCACACAAAGCTCGTCATCCTTCGCCCTGTTATGGTCACCAGTTCCTCGGCTTCGACCCACTTGGTGAAATAATCAACTGCCATGACAAGGAAACAACGTCTTCCTGTTGCAGCTGGGAAAGGGCCAACAATATCAATTCCCCACATTGCAAAGGGCCACGGAGACTGTATGGGCGTCAGCTTCTCACTCTGCAGCCTTGGTACGTTTGCGTGTGATTGACATTTCTTGCAGCTCTTGGTCATCTGGTTGATATCTTCTTTCATGTGAGGCCAATAATAACCCGCTCTGGTGATCCGCAATGCGAGTGCTTTGCCGCCTTGATGACTTCCGCAACATCCTGCATACACCTCTCGAACCACTCGCATTGCTTCTGACTGGGTGAGACATCTCAACCAAGGTTCTAAAAAACCCCGTCTGTACAGAACTCCATCTTTCAGCGCATAGTTAGGAGCGTTGAGTTTCAGCTTTCTGGCTTCCTTACTGCATTCGGGGACCACTCCGTTGGCAAGGAAATCCATCATCGGTTTCATCCAGCTTGTTCCCTCAACAACATCGACAGCTCCCACCTTCTTGTTGTCAGTTGATCTTTGTGTGAGGGTTTCCACCATCACTGCCTTGTTCAAGTGTGCCCGCGTTGAGGATGCTAACTTGCTCAAGGCGTCAGCTCTGGTGTTTTTGACCTTGGCACGTTGATGATGTCGAATTCCTCGAATTCCGATGCCAACAATCTCACCTTGTCCCTGTACTTCATCATGCCAGGATTCTTAGCTAGGTAAGCTCCTTCATATTGTTTCGCCACAAGCATTGAGTCGCTATGTTCCATCAACTTCCTCGCTCCAAACTTCTTTGCTATCTCCATTCCCGCAATCAGGGCCTCGTACTCAGCTTCATTGTTTGATGCGGGGAATTCGAATCGCAATGCATAAGTGACTTCAACTCCACTTGGGTCGGTCAGAACCAAACCCGCGCCGGCACCTTCTACACCAGATGCTCCATCTACATGTAGCTGTCACTCGTCACTTGGAGCTCGCTTCCTCTTTTCTCTAGCTGCGCTGGTTTCGGGTGAGGGTGTTGCTTTCTTCACTTCCGGGGGCATTTCTGCTAGGAAATCAGCGACAACTTGACCCTTGACGGCCTTTCTTGGTGAGTATTCGATGGAGTGATCGCCGAGTTCCACCGCCCATTTAGCCAACCGGCCTGATGCTTCTGGTCTGGTGAGGATGGCCTTCATGGGGTGGTTAGTCAGCACCACCACAGGATGCGCCTGGAAGTAGTGTCTGAGCCGTCGAGCTGCATGTACCACAGCCAGGGCCAGCTTTTCTTCTCCCGTGTACCTTGTTTCTGCTCCCTGCAAAGCTCTACTTACAAAGTATATAGGTTTCTGTACCTTACTTTCTTCTCGTACAAGGGCTGCACTGACGGTTTCCACTCCAACCGACACGTACAGGTAGAGGGTTTCACCCTGTTGAGGCGATGTCAACAAGGGCAGGCTATGCAGGTACTTCTTCAAGTCGTTGAAAGCTTCATCTTGTTCAGATCCCCAGCTGACATCTCCCTTCTTGTTGACACTGTTCTTCAGCGCCTTGAAGAAAGGGAGTGCGCGTTCAGCTACTCTTGATAGGAAACGGTTCAATGCTGCCAACTTGCCGTTCAGACTTTGCACTTCTTTCACTGTCCTTGGTGGTTTCATGTCCAGCACCGCTTTGACCTTGTCGGGATTTGCCCGTACCCCTTCGTTTGTGACCATGTGACCCAAGAATCGACCTTCTTGGACCCCAAACTGGCACTTGAGAGGGTTGAGTTTTAAACCTGTACTTCGAAAACGCTCCAGGGTTTCCTTCACGTCTTCAGTCAGCGTGTTGAAGTCCTTGATCTTGATCACCATGTCGTCAACGTAGACCTCCAAGTTGCGTCCTATCGGCTCCTTGAATATTTTGTCGACCACACGTTGGTATGTTGCTCCAGCATTCCTGAGTCCGAACGGTATCATCTGGTATCCAAATGCTCCTCTCTCCATAATAAAGGCTGTCTTCTCCACATCCTCCTTCCTCATGGGGATTTGGTGATAACCTTTATACGCATCAAGGAAACACTTCACCTTGTACCCTGCCAATACATCCACCTTCTGATCAATCATTGGCAGCGGGTAACAATCTTTAGGACAGGCCTTGTTGAGGCTGGTGTAGTCAATACACATCATCCATGATCCGTTTGGTTTCTTAATCAAGACGGGGTTGGCTAGCCACGTGGGGTACTTCACCTCGACCAGAATACCCGACTTGATCAACTCGTCCACTTCCTTGTTGACTGCCTCGTTCCTGTCCTTGCAGAGTGCTCGCTTCTTCTGGATAACAGGCTTGTAGTCCGGTGAGATCTTGAGGGCGTGGCACCCAATCTCCTCTGACACCCCTGTCATGTCGCTGGACTCCCATGCGAACACGTCTGTGTAATCCCTTAGCACTGCGGCTAATCTCTCTTTCACGTCTTCCGGTAGAGACACTCCAACCTGTACGACCTGGTTCCCCTTGCGCCCCAGTTCGACAAGTGCAGTCTCGCCTACCGGGTCTTCTTCCTCGCGTAGTGCTGCGGTCGTCACCATGGCCACAGCACGTCGGCGGTAACCTGGACCTGTTTCCTCACCCGTGCCATCTGCATTCCTCTTCTTGTTACTAAGAGCAATGCGATGACACTCCCTTGCTTTCTGTTGGTCTCCTTTAACCGTAGCGATGCCTGCCTTGGTTGGAAACTTGAGTAATAGGTGCAAGGTCGACACTATCCCTTTCATGAACGCTAGTGCAGGACGCCCAAGTATCATGTTGTAGGGACTACTGGCTTTCACCACAATGAACTCCACATCGATGGTTTTGCTATATGGGTGTTCACCAACAGTTATGGGGATGTAAATTGTACCTTCTGACCATACTTCCCTGTCTGCGAAGTCCACGAGCAGGGTTGCAGTAGGTTTCAGCTTCTTCTTCATGTCCTCGCCCAGTTGCGTGAAACGATGCCAGTACATCACCTCGGCTGAACTGCCCCCATCCACATACACCCTGTGAATGAGCTTGTCTGCAATCTGGATTTGTATTACCACCGCATCACCTCCAGCAGGACGATCCGGGATTGGGTCTTTTGAGCTGAACATGATGACTTCATCCTCCACTAACTTCCTTTCTCTCGGTGTTGGTTCTGGTATTTTCCTACACCGAGCCTTCCTCTGAGATTCTGTCTTGCCACCTGCACTTCCACCTATGATGGTGTAAATGTTGGTAATGGCTGACTTCCTTCTGCTATCATTCGGGGTGTCTTCCCGTTCTGCACGCTGGCGCTTCTCATAATGCTCGTCCTCATCTTCCGAATACCTGCCTACTCGTGCCACCTCCTTCCCCTTGAAGCTGGGACGAGAGGGTTCTGGAGTTCGAGCTCTTCCTCTTGTATCTCTTCGAAAATCCGTCCGTCCAGATGCTTCGGTCGACCAGGGGGCCTTGTTGTGGGCTCTGGCCTCCTTGGCGAGGTGGGCGAGTTGTCCGGATCTCACACACTTCTCAATTACAGCACGCAAGTGGTAGCAATCGTTGGTGTCGTGTCCATGGTCGTTGTGGTATTCACAGTAATGCGCCTTGTTCCTCATGTTGGCTGGCTTCTTCATCCTGCTTGGAGCATCAAGTAGGTTCTTGCCAGCTACCAGACTGAGGATCTCACGTGGTGATTGTGTCAGCGGGGTGAAGGAGGTGTCCTTTAACTTGTTGAACTTCTCACCTCCACCCTTTTTTTGACAGTTGCGTGTTGGAACCGGTGTTCTTCTTTTTCTTGCTGCGTGCGACATAACCGCCATCATCCCCTTCCAGGTTGATCTCATCAACACGTGAAAAGCTTTCAATGCGTTCCATCAACCCCTCTAGGGTCTTCACCTTGCGGAGATAGCACTCCTGCTTCATCTCCTTGTGAATCAACCCCTTCACAAAAGAGTTGATCATCAGCTTCTCGGTGAGGTTCACCTGGTTGGCCAGACTCGAGGCCCGTTCTCAATACTCGAACAAACTTTCTCCTCTCTTCTGGCGGATCGACATGATGTCGGTGCACTCCTTAGTGAACTGCTTCCTCTGCATGAACCTGCGCTGGAACTTCTCCTCCAACATCTTGAAGCTGGCGATGCTGCCATCTGGTAGAGCCTTGAACCACAGACGTGCTGCTCCAATGAGGGTGGTAGCAAACGCCTTGCACCAGATCGCCTGCGGGATGGCGTACGTCGACATGTTGGTGATGAACGTGTGCATGTGGTCCTCGGGATCGACAGCACCGCTATACGTGCCCAGGTTCTGGGGGATCTTGGTCTTGGGATCGGTCACAGCGAGCCGGATCTTCTTCACCCACGGTGACCCTTTCTCGATCTCCGGAAGGTGATCTTCATAATCTCCACGCCTCCTGTCATCCATGTGAACTTCTCCGGTGTTGGAATAAATATAGCCCGACTTCCCAACATTGAGATATGGATCATGGCCTCTCCCTCCATGCTGACAGGATCTGCGCCCATCGGATTTGGCTGCGTCGTTGTTGCTGCCTTTCTTCTGGGTTTGCTTCTTCGCCGGGAGATGCGACGCCGCTTCTTGCTCCTCGCCGTCGAAATTCAGCTTTGTCGGCGCGATCTTCTGGCCATGCTGTCGGGCTTCTTCCTTCTCCTCCAAGGACTTCAGTTTTGACAGCACCGTCTCCTGAGATGCTAAAAACGGAGCCATCATGACCTGAAACATCACCGAGGTCATGGGCTCTTGATTAGTGTGCCGCACGGGTGGGTTTGTCGGCGGCGTGACATCAAGGATGGTCCCCTCAGCAATTGGGGTCTGCTCCATCGAGCTTCAATCAGTGAATCGAGCTGCGTGAGCGAGATAGATCAGCGCTCCCCGCAGACGGCGCCAATGATATGGTTCTGGATTTCCGGTATAGATTGGACTTCCAGCAAGGTGATGACCTTCTTCTCGTTCCTGCACAAAGAGCAACGTGAGCTCAGGCGGGCGGCGTTCGACCGTCGCTCGCTCCGACGCCTAAGTAAGATTTGGGTGTTTTAGAGAGAGAAAATCCAAGTAACAGGACGAGAGAATCTGAGGAAAGAGAGAGGAAGCTCTCATTCCTTTATACTTGTATGGGCTTTATGGCCCATACCCTATCACTGAAGAAGCACGATGGCTTATGGAGAATGTGTATTGACTTCACAGATCTGAACAAGTGCTGCCTGAAAGACAGCTATCCGCTCCCCTCCATTGATCAGCTGGTCGAGGCCATTACTGGTTACCAAGTGTTGGCATTCTTCGATGCACAACGAAGGTATCACCAGATCACGATGGCCAAGGATGACCGTCCCAAAACATCTTTTATTACTGACTTTGGTACTTTCTGTTACAGGAAAATGCTTTTCGGACTGAAAAGTGCAGGTGCAACATACCAGAGGATGGCGGACAAGCTTTTCCGGAATCAAAATGGGACGGAACCTGGAGGTTTACGTGGACGACGTGGTGGTTAAGAGCCGGAATTATGAGTCTTTCTTGTCGGGTCTCCGGGAGATGTTCGACGTGCTCTGGAAGGCGAACCTCAAACTCAGTCCCAGAAAAAGCACCATCGGAGTCGGAGCAGGGAAGTTCCTCGGTTTCATGGTGTCAGCTTGTGGAATCGACGTAAATCAAGAAAAGATATCGGCGCTCATGGAGATGCCACCTCCGAAAGGGGTGAAGGACGTGCAAAAGTTAACCGGATCGCTGGCCGCTCTGAGCCGATTCCTTGCTCGGGGGGCGGAGAAACAGCTTCCCTTCTTCAACATACTCCGTAGGGCCAAACCATTTGAGTGGACGGAGGCATGTGATCAAGCATTCACGGATCTAAAGGCCCATCTGGCAAGCCTCCCTACCCTGTCCAAACCACTGTTCGGAGAGGAACTCTTTCTGTACATAACTGCAACGGAGCATGCTATCAGTTCTGCCTTAGTCCGGGAGGATGGTAAGGTTCAGCGTCCGGTATACTTTGTAAGAAGGGCGCTCCAAGTCCCGGAAACAAGGTACACCGCTTTGGAGAGGTTGATACTGGCCCTGGTTCACGCCTCTCGGCGCCTCCGACCGTATTTCCAAGGACATCCGATCACGGTTTTGACAAACCATCCGTTAAGACAGATCATGCTGAAACCGGAAGTCTCAGGAAGGATGATGAAACGGGCAGTGGAACTTGGAGAGCATGAGATCAAGTATCAGCCCCGGAAGGCCATCAAAGGACAAGCCTTGGCGGATTTCTTGGTGGAGATGACTGAGCCGTCGGGAGATCCGTCCAGATCAAAGCCACCCTCCGACAGATGGAAGTTGCATGTGGATGGATCATCTCATGCAAGCGGTGGCGGGGCAGGGGTATTGCTTACATGTCCAAAGGGAACAGAACACAGATATGCCATTCAGTTCAGCTTCCGAGCGACGAACAATGAGGCGGAGTATGAAGCGCTCTTAGCCGAACTTCGACTGGCGTTGGAGGTAAGAGTCACGGATGTAGAAGTCTACGGTGATTCTCAGATAGTGGTTCAACAAGTGAACGGAGAATACAAGGCGAAGGAGCGGAGCTTGCAGAGGTTCCTCGAGGCGGTCGAGCCATTACTGGCTAAGTTCCGTAGTATAACCGTGACACGGATCCCCCGTGAAGACAATGGCAAGGCGGACGCTTTGAGCAAGCTTGCTTCCTCGGAAATCAAGCCAGATCCGGAGAGCAACTTGATGATGGAGACCCTGTCCAATCGGAGCTACGACATCCCTCAGATTGCAGCAGTAGAAGTGTCAAAAGAGTCATGGATGATGCCTCTGTTTGAATACTTGCAGCACGGTAAGCTCCCGGAGGACAAGGCATTGGTACGGAGTGTTACGGCCACAAATATGAGCTTCTCCTTGAACGGAGCTGTCAACGGGCTACCTGCACGGGGAAAGGGAATGGCTAGGTCAGCACGGGGAGGGCGATAGCGTTCCCGCTCCCGATGCCAAAGTCAGTCGGTTGACAGTGTTTATGATCTATCCTTTTCAATAGTATTTGTGAGCTTACCTCTCTTTCTCTTCTGCTCCTTCCTTTTATATCTCATGCCAAGGTTCAATGCCTAGGGTTTTAGGCATGCTGATGGACCTCTGGTGATCCTGGCACGTGCCCGTGCCAGCCCATGCTAGCCGTCCATTCCCGCAGCATCATTGGGCCTCTTGGGCTTGCCCTTGACCAAGTGGCATGACCTGTTGACTTGGCCCACGATCCTCACAAGTCCCCCCAAGTGCGAGGCCGTGTTGCCAAACGCGGGCGAAGAACTGAAGAGGCGAGGATCTGGCCGTTGTGACCTCACGCGCGCAGCTTTAACCTTCGCCTTTAATGCATGTCGAACGCATGTCCCTCGTCTCCTTTTCTCGATGGTGCGTGGGCCCGCCTCGATCACGACTCCCCACGCAGCCTTAATTCCTCATCTGCCTTCTTTTGTTTGAAAGTAATCCCCCATTTTCATCTTCTCCTTCTGTCTTAACTCCGAACCATCATATCGCTGCGCTCTTCTGCCCTCTTACAGGTATTCTCCCTTCTCTGCAACTTCTTTAATTCAGGCGACCTTCCCCAATTCCTCGGTCTATCCTCGATGGCTCTCCGACGCATGGGACCCGGGCTGGGCAGCACTACGACGGCCGGCGATGTCGACGGTTTCCGAGAGCGGTGCCGTCACACTGTCGGCCTGCAATTTACGGACTTGGAGGTGCAGATCCGCCTCCCGGAGGTTGGGCAGTTGGTGGCGGAAGCCCCTGAGGGTTTTACCGCCGTTTACAGTGATTTACTCTTTTCCTGCGGTCTGCGCCTCCCGTTAACCGGCTTTTTCAAGCAGGCACTAGCCTTCTTCGGGCTCGATCTGCGCTACCTTCAACCTAATTCCGTCAAGGCGTTGATCGGTTTCCAGGTCGTGTGTTCCCGCCAGCAGGTTGTCCCCACGCTGCCCCTGCTCAGGGTATTCGCCTGCCATGTGTGGACAAGGGCTACTGTCATATCAAGTTCCGGCCGGCGGCGGGCAATCTGCTCCAGAAGAGGCCGAAGAAGTCCGGTTGGGCATCCAAGTTCGTATACATGGACAACGACCTGGTATGGGGCCCTCGTGCAAGTCGGGTCAGATACCCGGTGGGTGATCCGGCGACGGGGAGGCGGCCGTGTTGGATCCAGAGGTTCGCAAGCTGAAACAGAGCGCGATTGTGTGGACGGCCGTGAACTCCGATGAACTCTTGAGCCAGTGTGGACTCCCTCACTGTCGGCTTGACGTGCTGATGCAGTCGCCGATACATTAAGTCCCGTCTACCGAGGATCCGGGGGAAGGTCGACCAGCGTTTAGCCGTGTTTTTGCTTTTCCTTTCTTTTGTCACTTCTGTTTTGTTCAATCATACCGTTCTACTGATTCCTCTTTCTTCTTTGTTTGTAACGTCGCACAGCTTCCAGGACCGTTGACGGTGAGACCGACAGTCATCCCGACGTCCAATCGGACGCTCAGCTCGCCAACTCCGACATGGACAACTATCGCCGCCTATCCGAACGTCACCAGGCCCGCTCGTCCGCATCTGCTCTTGCCGACAGTCGCGCTCAACACTCAGAGTCTCAACTAAACGTCTCCGAGCCTAACGTCATGCGTCCCGACTTCATCAACTTGGAGGGCGACGAATCGGGTGACCACAGGAACCCCCACAAGAGGCCGGCTGACTCGATGAATGTCGAGATCGCCTTCGAGGGGACGTCCCTGCCTCCTCCCGACGAGCTGCACCGCAACAAGCTCCTCAGGGCGGAGTCTCTGCCTCCTCCGGCCGGACCAGCGCTGACTACTCCGAAGGGTCGTGCTGACTTTCTGGCCTCAGCCTTCCCCAGAGGTCACCTCGAGGCCTGGCGCGCGAACCCCCTGGTCAACTTCCACAACTCCGCCAGTCTCATGGACCGGTTCGACTCGGCTAGCCTGGAGGTATGATCCTTCTCCTTCTGTTTCTTTTCTCGCGTCTATTTGAGATCGCATTTTGTTTTATGGTCATCCTCTTTGAACTCCCAGATGGCCTGCCTTTCCGCTTCCCTCAGGGGTGAGCTGGGCCGTTTGCACTGTGAGGCGTCCCGCTCTCGCGGCCAGCTCGCTTCCTGTCAGGCAGCTCTGGAGGCCGCTCGCGACCTCAACCGGAAGCAGGAGCAGATGATCGTGGAGTTGGACGCTCATGCAGCCGTTAATCCGGTCGACCTCCAGGCCCAAGTGGACGAGCTGATTGCATCTGTCGCCGCTCTCAAGATCGAGAAGGAGGCTGCCGCCGCCGAACGGGACTCGGCTAACGGGAAGCTGAAGCTGGCCAAGGCTCAGCTGGAGACGCTCGATCTGATGCGCGCCAAGCTGCAGAGTGCTGAGGAGGCTATCACCGGCCACGACTCTCGAATCGCCGCTGCCGTCGCCAAGTACAAGTGGGCCATCGAGGTCGGTCTCCCCGATGTCTTCCTCAAGGTGGCTTCAAGCGACAACGCGCGCCGTCATTTCTGCTGGGCGGTCTACCGCTCCTTCGACTTGGATGAGATATACGAGGGTGACGCCGCTCGGTTCAGCCGCTCACTGGATGAGCTGTTTTCTGTCTTTGGTAAGTATCCATTTACAGAATACTTCTCTGAGTTGTCTGCGGAGATGTCACCTGAGGCGATTGTGGGGTGGACTCCCCCCAGCGTTCTGAACCCCAGCCGCCTTCTGCCGCGTCGACGACTCACCCATCCGGCAAGGGTCCGGTCGAAGGGGTCACCATGGCCGCTGAGAAGGACGCGCCTGATGACCTGTTGGATGACCTCCAGGAGGCGGGGTTGGTGGGTGAGGCGCCGGCGCATGAGTCTACGGTGGAGGACGACGGCGAGAAGATCGGCGGCAACTGAATGTTCTGAATGATCCACCCTGCGTGGCGTTGTTTTATGCCATCTGTGGCTTCATCCTTTTTTTGCTACTTCTGACAATTTCTCTTACCTTCTGCACTGTTTGGATATTATTTACTTTTGGATGTTTTTATTCTGACGTTTGGTAACGAAACCTCTCTTTTTGACCCCTCTGGCATTGTGTCCTTTGTTCTTCCCCGTCTTTCCCCACTTGTCCATCGGTGCGGGTTGATGGTGGTGGAGTTGACGTGGGTCGTTCATCCGGACGTCGATTTGACCCTCGGGCCTACTGGTGCGGCCGTGCCCTCCGTCGTCCTGAGGGCAACGAGCTCGGTCGGCGAGGCCAGTGGTACTGTCAACTTAGTTAAGTGCCGCCTCGACGCCCCACGGAACTTGCCGCCGGGCTTACCGTCGGGCTCACCCGCCCGTGCCATCGCCAAGGCGACTGATGCGGCTGAGCCCCCAGGCGGTTTGAGGGCAGCGAGCTCAATTATGCCGAATAGCGGACGGAATTAGTTAAGTGTAACCTCGACAACCCGCGGCGCTCGCCGTCGGGTTCATCGTCGGGCTCACCTGTCCATTTGGACGTCGGGCGACTGAGGCGGCTGAGCCCCCAAGTGATTCTTGGGGGGTAACGAGCTCAGTTATGTCAGCCAGCGAACGAAATTAGTTAAGTGTCGCCTCGACGCCCAACTGCCCATGGCCGTTGGGCTTACCGTCGGGCTCACCTGTCCATTTGGACGTCGGGCGACTGAGGCGGCTGAGCCCCCAGGTGATTCTTGGGGGCAACGAGCTCAGTTATGTCGCCTGACGTGTGCCCAGACAACATTCATACCGCTAAGCCTGCTTTATATTACTTGCCACAAAAGAAGAAAAGCGAGTCCCCTGACGATCATTCCCCCGCCGAGCGAGTGAATGGGGGCAAGATGATCGCGTCGGGAACCCGACCAAAAGTGTTTTCCTCGCCCATAGGTTAAGGCTTACTGTCTACATATACATAAATATTCAGGCCGACACTTGGTCATCCGTAAAACTTTCGGAGGTTGCTCATGTTCCAAGTGCGGGGAACTGGTTCTCCTGCCAGAGTGCGGAGCTTGTACGCCCCGTCGCCCAGCACCTCCGCTACCTGGTACGGGCCTTCCCATGTTACGTCCATCTTCTTCGTTCCCTCGGCACAGCTGGCCTCATTCTTCCGGAGGGCGAGCTCGCCCACCTTCAATGACCGGTCCCGGACACGGCTGTTGTATCGCTGCTCAACGTAAGATTTGTACGCCGCCTCCGTCAGCGCTGCCTTCTCCCTCCGGTCCTCGAGCTCGTTCAGGCTGGCTCGGATTTCTTCCTCGTTCTCCGGTTCAGCCAACGGCTTGGCGAGTCTCGGCGATGGCACGATCACTTATGGGGGAATGATTGCCTCGCTCCCATAACACAAGCGGTATGGTGATTCCCCCGTGGCCGCCCGGGGTGTGGTCCTGTATGCCCACAATACCGACGGGAGCTCCTCCACCCAGTTCCCTATGGCCTGATCCAGTCGCTGCTTCGGTCCCTGGACGATTATCCCATTGGTGCATTCCGTCAATCCGTTCGCTTGGGGGTGCGCCACCGAAGTGAACCTTTGCTCGATCCTTAGCTGGGAGCACCACGACTTGAACGGCTCCCCCTCAAACTGCTTCCCATTGTCGCTCACGATGGTTCGGGGCAGTCCGAACCGGCACACCACATTCCTCCATACGAAGTTCGTCATTCGCTTGCCGGTGATGCTCGCCACCGCCTGGGCTTCCGCCCATTTGGTGAAGTAGTCTACCGCCACAACGAGAAAACGCCTCCTTCCCGTCGCCATGGGGAACGGACCAACTATGTCTATTCCCCATTTGGCGAAGGGCCACGGGCCTGAGATACTCTTCATCGGCACTCCGGGGGAGTGCAACACCTTGTCGTGGGCTTGGCACTTGATGCACTTCTTCACCAGTTCGTCGGCGTTGGCTCTCATGTTCGGCCAGTAAAAACCAGCTCGCGAGGCCCTCAAGGCCAACGTCCTCGCCCCTTGATGGCTCCCACATGTCCCTTCGTGCAGTTCCGCCAACAGCCTGTCCGCCTGCCTATGAGAAATACATCTCAGCCAGGGTTGCAAATATCCCTTCTTGTAGAGTACTCCGTCCTTCAAGGCGAACTCCAAGGCTCTCCTCTCAAGCTGTCTCGCTTTGCCAACGTCGTCCGGGGTCTGCCCGCTGAACAAGAACTCCCTGATCGGGGTCATCCAGCTGGGGGGTTCGGTCGAGATGGCCAGCAGTTCCTGGCCTTCCGTTGATCTTGCGGCCAACGTTTCCACCAGCACCCCCTTCGACAAGTGACTACTGGCGGTCGAAGCCAGCTTGCTGAGCGCGTCAGCTCGGGTGTTCTCCGAATGGGGGACCCGGGTGACGTCGAAACCTTCAAACGACGTAGCCAGCGCCTTTACCTTCGCCAAATACTTCTGCATCGACGGCTCCTTCGCCTGATAGGTTCCGCTGAACTGGTTGGCCACCAAGGCCGAATCACCATACGCATCCAGCTTGTTCGCCCCCAATCTCTTGGCAATCTCCATCCCCGCTATCAGTGCTTCGTACTCAGCCTCGTTATTCATTGCCGGAAACTCGAACCTCAGAGCGTAGGTGGTCTCCTGTCCGTCGGGGTCCGTGACAATTAAGCCGGCTCCCGCTCCCTCGACGCCCGACGCGCCGTCCACATGGAGTTTCCACCAATCCGTCCTTTCCTACCGACGCCGGGTCCGGCTCGGGACGTCTGCCGCCTCCGTCGCCAGGTCCTCGATCGTGACCTTCGTCGCCGAGGGGATTTCCGCTAAGAAGTCCGCCATCACCTGTCCTTTAATCGCCTTCCTGGGAGCGTACTGGATGGCGTGTTCTCCAAGCTCAACGGCCCACTTGGCCAATCTCCCCGATGATTCCGGCTTAGCTAAGATCGCTTTCAGGGGCTCGTTTGTCAAGACGACCACAGGATGGGCTTGGAAGTATGATCTCAACCTCCTTGCCGAGTGGATGGGGGCGAGGGCCAACTTCTCCTGATCAGTATACCTGGTTTCCGCCCCCTGCAACGTCCTACTCACGTAGTACACCGGGCGCTGCACCTTGCCTTCCTCTCGGACCAATGCTCCGCTGACCACTTCCGATCCCGCGGCCAGGTACAGAAAAAGGGTTTCTCCGCTTTCTGGGGGCGACAAAGTCGGCAGCACCTTGAGGTGCTCTTTCAACTCTTGAAACGCTTCGTCCTCTGTGGGCCCCCACTGGATAGCTCCAGCCGCACCGACGCACCCCTTGAGAACCTTCAGGAAAGGTAGCGACCTCTCCGCCGCCCGAGACAAGAAACGGTTTATCGCGGCCAACTTCCCGTTGAGGCTCTGGATGTCCTTCACCGTTTTGGGAGCAGGCATGTCCACGACCGCTTGCACCTTATAGGTATGCTTTCCGGTAGAGTTTATAGCTCCGGGTCCTCTGGCTAGGGTTGAGCCTAGGGCCTCATTTTGTTTTATTCACCATGTACTTGACTTCGGCTCCCAGAGGCAAAGGGTATGTCTGGCCAGAGTCCACTTGGTTTAATGAATGAAGAGCTTGCAAATTTTATACTTGTTTATTTTCAATTCCGCACGATTAAATTCCTTCGTATCGTTTGAATAAACTGACGGGGGTGAGCAAAGGTAAAAACGAATAAACAGTTTGATCAAACAACAAGATGAAGCGCTTGAACAAGCTAAATCTTAAAAGGAAAGAAAAAACACATTGGATAAATGATACATTTGAATAAATAAAATACGCCACGGTCCGGATGGACTAAGGGTACAAACTAGGCCCGAACGGACCGGTATATAAATACAACAAATACAATGGTACAATCTATTAAGTCCAGACGGACTAAGATACAAACAAAGAAAAGAACCTATTAATACTTGGGCCAATCTATGTCCCAATTGATAGGAGAAGACGTAGGCTCCGGAGTAGGAGGCTCCGGAGAGGGTTTCATGGCACCATTCTCTGGAGAAGGAGGTTCCGAACCTTGAGGACCTGCACCATGACTTTCGGCGGCAGGATTCCACTTCGAAGTGTCAGGATCGAGATCGTGGACCTTGGCATCGCTGGTCTGACCCGCCTGGCCCAAGTACGGAAAGGGAGGGATTGGCGGAAGCTCTGATGGACCTGCTGCATCCGGGTCGGATCCGAATATACCATCAGAGTCCGAGTCGGAGGATTGCACCGCTTCCTTAGTGACTTTAGCCTTTCCTTTGCCTTTAGTAGAGGGTCCGGCCCTCGACTAGTGGAACGGGTTCCTGCTGGGATACCGCGACGGAGAACGAATCCGGACGGGAACCTGGGGACGGCGCGCTTGTTGGGTACCTCTTCCCCTCGTCATTCTATTAAGGAGACAGTTGAGGTTCCGACTATTTCCGCGACGGGCACCTTGGAGATCCCCCGGAGTCCCCGCCTCTCTCTGCCTAGACCCCGACCCCGGATACGAGCCTGCCGGTGCCTCGCTAATTCAGCCAACTCCTAACAATAAAGGGACGGATGATAGAAGCGTCTTGCCAAAGCTGTTCCACGCGACGAGCAGACTCTTCCGGATCAACAGATACTTGTATTCCAGCATACCTCTCGAAAGTGAAGTCCAATACTACTTGACTCGGAATGAGTACAAGTGAAGGAGGGAGAGGACTGCCGGCATGCATCCGTTTCCATCATTCGACAGCTTCCTCGAACGCTGGACGGTAGCGGGATTCCCGGTCGTTCCATCCCAACTTGAACATCCGGACGATCAACACACTTACATCACGAGGTAAGTCGCGGTATATGGTCGGAGAAACAAGTCCGAGTTGTAGTCCGGTGAGATGGTATGATAGCTGCAAAGTCATCAGATTGTCCCTAAGAACCATCACCCGGTCGGCCAGCGCACGATTCTCTTCCTCCAGCTTCAGATAATCTCGCTGGAAATCCGTCTAACTAGCCAACCACTTCAACTTCTTGCTGTAGAAGGGAAGCACAGACCACACCAGATCCAACTCGGTTTTCAGCTTGGCCTTAAAGTCTTCATGTTCAGCTTGTAACATGGAGATCGTCTCATCCGCATCAAGGGTCGCACTGATCCGTTCGCGAGAAAACTCTTGGCACTGAGACAAGGTACCAAACTTTTCAGATATTTCTCCGAGGCAAGCGGCCAAAGATGGAATATCTGGGAACTCTTCCATTAGAGGATCCATTCCAGAATGGATGAGAAGTTCGCGAGTCTGTTCCCCTTCCATTGTCCATCCGGACAGCTCCGTCTCCAGCTCCACGCATCTGGGGCACGGAGGGCTCGTCGAATGAGAACTGGCTGGTGAAGAACACTCACCCGTACCTACGGTTCGGATCACAGGGCCCTCACCTCCGGGCTACAGACACAAGACAACGAAGTTATGAATAGAAAAATGACGAGTCGGAAGTAGAAAACATTCGTTTATAAAGGTAAAAGGGAGTTACATTATCCGGAGGGTTTTCATCCCCATCCGAGCCGTCGCTTCCGTTCTTCCTACACTAAACAAAAGAATATCAAATCTAGGTGGACAGAAGCAACTACAAAATATTACAAAGTGAAAACTAAGGAGTATGTTCTACATTTGTCTCCTCACTGTCCGAGCCGACATCCTGATTGGCACCAGCACCACCTCCATCCTCGCCACCATTGTCCTCATCCGCTTCATCTTGATGATCTTCATTGGCATCAGGAGGAGGAAGCATCTTCAACACATCCAAATACTTGGCCCTGACGGGTGATTCAGGGGCAGTCCTCTTTTTGGGCGGAGGCACCTCGACACTCAGGTTCACCAGCCCTTCGTTGAAAGCACGGATGGCTTCGACGGACACCGGCTTCGGAATCCCCTCAGGATCCGCCTTGAACATCTCAAGCACGGAGGGCTTCATCCTCTCAACGCCACCTCGGTAGAACTGGTCCACATCATAGTTATACTAATCAGCAGCTCTCGGATGATAGTAGCACTCGGTGAACGGACCCCACTTACTCTCTGAAACCCAACCCCTCATTTTCTGATACACTTGGTGGGCGGAGAGCTTGTTTGAGGAGCGTAGCAGTCCTGTCAGATCTTCCTCAAAAGCCTTGCTCTGGAGCACTTTATCGGCGAAGGCAACGCACAACTCCCGCTGCGCGGATGAAGAGGTAAGAGCCTCCAGCTCCTTGATCCGAGCATCCGCCTCGGTGGCTCGAATCTTCACCGCTGCAAGGTCGCGGGTGAGGTTCCCATTGCTCTTCTCAAGCGAGCTGATCTTTTGAGAGAGCCTCGTATTCTGGACATGGTAGGTCTGGTTGATGGCCTCGGAGACTCCAGGACAGGCGATCAAATAAGCAGGAAAGTCCTAAAAAAGATAACACGTGAGAAATACAGTCAATTGATTCCGTACCAGAGAAAGAAACATAACTCACCCTGCCAGTCTGGCTCCGACTGCTGCTCTGAGTGGTCTCCTTGCCCACCTCACCGGTCAGGTTGGCCACTCGCCTATCCGAAACCTTCTTCTTCTCTCCATGGGGATCACCCGCACGGGAGTGCTGGCTGTCCTCCGGTTTTCGAGACGTCGGAGGTTTCTTGAGCCTTAGACGCTTTTGGAGAGGATTAGAATCATCTTCATCCTCGGATGACTGAGGACCCGGAACAGCAATGGCTGCAGCCCTATTTCCAGCCGACTCCGTAGTTGCATCCACCGTCTCCTTGATCAGAGGCTGCTCACCTCTGCCGGTACTAGCCTTAGCTGCGGCCTCCTTCGCTTTCTTGGCCGCGGCCTCCTTCTCCTTCCTGGCTTTCTCCTGTGGGGTTTTCATGCCGGTCCCCGAACCGGTTGGTGGCTTATCCGTCTTAGTCACCTTACCCGATCTGGACGGGGGATCGGCGCCGTTCTCAATTACAGGATACACTGCACACATCCGAACCGGATGAGAAACATACCAATAAAAAGGGAAAGAAGGAAAAGAAAGAGGGAAGGAAAGGTCGACTTACTCGCCAGATCCCTACTAACGTAGAAGCGGCACTTGGTGAATATTTCCGGTTCGTATGCCCTCAGAGGGAAGACATACTTCCATTTCCAGAAGTTAGACAGATCCAGCTGATTGAAGCTCAGCTTCGCGATGTTCTCCTCTTGTCCCTCCGGGCTGAACACCGTCTTCTCGTCCTTCTTGGCATCGTGGTTCCAACTGGGACACGGATACTTGTTAGTGTCAAAAGTGAAATAACACTTCTGCCAGTTTGAATAATTGTCACGCCGACCCCTGCAGCAGTCCTTCACCCCCTTTCGTCTCTGAAAGGTAAATATCCCTTCATCCTTAGTTCCCTCCAAATGATTGAAGGCCCGGAACAGCTCCAGAGACGGCGTCACATCGCAACGGTAATAGTTGAGAAGAAACGCCTGGACCACGGAGACGCCAGAGAAATGTCAAAGTGATCGAAGATGGAGGTGAAAAGAGGGGAGAGGGGAAAAGTAATGCCGTAAAGGAAATGACTCTGAGGGATAGCCGCCGTTGTAGTATGATCCCCCTCAAACAAGCTCAATCCAGAATCGATTGAGAGCGGAATCACCATCACTTGAACAAGATCTCTCACGGCCGGACTGATGTCCACGTCATCACCCTCGATTGGATCATCCTCCTCTGGCATTTGGTTTACACCCACCTTCACTTCTCCGCCAGACAAACCGGCGCCGCACTCATTCTCTTCGTTTTCGTTGGCCATGATGCGAATGGTTGAAATATGAAGAGGAAAGAGAATATGGAGAAGGGGACGCTAGAAAACGAGAGAAGAAAGCAAGAAGATGAAAAGTGAAAGTGATGAAGAGAATGATGAAGAGGCTCTGGCCCGAGATCCGAGTTTTGGTGAGTTTCCGGCCCACAGTCAGCCAGTATGGGTGAGTTTTGGTTCACCTGTTTGGTGATGAAGAGGATGATGATCCGGTGACGTCTACTGTAGTAGAGAAAATTCCGGCTGAGGGTAGCCTTCTTTATATATATAGCTTGTACCTGCAGTTTTCTTTTCTGCCTCTAATATGCTATCTTGTTGTGTAGTGGCTTCCCTCAACACGAACTTAACATTATCGGCGGGCTAGAGCTCATAGCCCAACATCGAGAGAAGGAGGAAGAGGAATCCAAGAAGAGAAAAGATCTGGAATCTTCTGAGGGAACTGATGGTACGAAGGAGAGAGCCCCCAAGAAGCAAAGGGTTGGCCTCGAGCCTTTAAGGAGGATCGAGGAGTATGTATCGGAGCCTGCCAATACCATTGTGGTGGCTTCTGGGTCCGAGAAGGATCAAGAGTTCCCCGAGATTACTCAGGTTTGCGATCCCACGCTCGTTTATTATCATCTTTATGTATGCACAGTTTGAAACTGATGACTCAAGTCTTTGACAGGTCATTTCTGACTCCCATAGAGGTGTTGCGGCCATTGAGAGCCAGCTGGTTCATATGTATAAATAAGTGTAGGTGCTTTATTCTCGCTATCAGGCTTTGTAGAGAGTGGCTGATGAGAAATCAGCGGAAGTGGACATGTTGAAGGTCCAGATTGCTGAAGAATCCAGTGAATCTCATGTGCTGATTGAGCGGCTTCGTAGCGAGGTTGCAGAGAGAGGGCTGAGAATGAGGCTCTATTGAAGGAGAATAAGGCCTTAACTGATGATCGACTGGCTCGGAATACGACTCTTAATTTTGGAGATGAGTAAAGAGATTGCTGATCTGAGAAATAAATGGGAACTGTTTGATGACCCCATGAAACAAAAGTAACAACTCCAAGTGGTGTCTGAATTCGGTGCTAATAGCCCCGAGATGAAGGAGCTCAGGGACACCTGTTGTAAGTTCTATCATCGTTCCCAACTCCACGGGATGTGGAGGCCTCTTCAAGTGTTCCTTGTAAGAGAGGAATATAAGAAGAAACTAGCTCCCTACTATTATTGGCCCAATGCTGCTCAGGAGCTGAAGGAACTAGAAGAAGGGTTTCGTCGAGTGGAAGGCTTCCAAATGAGCTTGATGAAGAGTTTGGAGGCGATTATTAGAATGGTGACCCTCGAAGACCTCAAGGAGAGGATCATGGCCTTGTATACTGGCCTGTCTTTTCTGATGGAGGGGGCTGTGGAGAGTGAGCCATCAATAAACCAGATCCAGAATCCGCAGCCCAACCATATAATCCCCTAGAGCCTTAACCCTTTTAGGATATTTTATTTATTTTCTTGCCTTTCTAGGTATTCTTGTAATCTAAACAACATATTTTTAATATATTGAATTCTTCATTTTTCTTCGTGCCCAGTGTTGAACTGTATCTTGTGTCTGATGGTAGTGCAGGTATAAGGCTCTTTCTCTTGAGATACGAGGATTTGGAAGTTGAGAAAGAAGACATGAAAGGGTTTACAAGCGAGGTCTGAGAAGAAGGAGCTTCGATTCGTCGACAGCTTAAAGAGTACATAGAGAGGAGGATCGAGCTGAGGAGACAGCTGGATGAACTCAAAGAGAAATGCATCAATCTTCAAACTGCCAAGGATGAGTTGCAAAAAGCCAATGGAGACCTTAATCGGGAGTTAAAGAGGGTAGTAAGTAACTGGAAAGAAGCCAATGCCGAGGGTCAACAAGGATCTCCATATAAGCACTCTTCAGAACAAAACTTGTGATATCACCCATAAGTTAACTGTTGCTACTGATGAGCTAGAGCAATGTAAGGTGGAGCTAGCTGCTTATAAGGCCCATTTTGAAGAATTGAACGCTCAAGGAGCATTTTCTGCATCTCCAATAACTGCTTCTTCTTTGATGCCGCTAACAAGAGGGGAGAGAGGTGAGTCTTCCTCGGCTCCGAGCTCGAGGCAGATAATGGGGCGTGGGGTCTGAGGGAATCTAGGTGTGTCAGACCCTGTTCCTCGGTCCCTATCTAGAGGAGGGAGAGGAGAGTTCTCTCATATCTTCAAATCTGAGACAAGTGGTGGAATATCATACTTGGGGGGCCGTGGCCTCCGAGGTGCTCAAGGGCCTACCTCTTCTTTCCCTCGCGGTCAAGGATGTGCCTCAACTTTTAGGGACCTATTTGATAGGTAGGAAGTCTTTTGATGTGTTGACATAGTATGTTGTGTTAACACTTCTTTAGCCTTTTGTGTAGACTTTTTATCCTCGAGAAGATCGATTTTTAGACTGTTAAAGCCCAAATGTACTTATATTAGATTAGTATCAATCGCATACTTTGTTAAGTACACTATCTCGGGATGTGCTCAAGAAGGTTGATATTCGGCCTTGTAGAGCCCAACCAACATATATTATATAGGTTTCAATCATACACTTATTAGAAGCATATCATCCTGAGTTACTTTATTTTTGCCTAAGGTGATTAGCTTAGGTAGCAATCATGCTTATGCTTTATAAGGCATACTATCTCTTCAGTTAGAGGAATGGCGACTGCTCAAAAAATAAATAAGATTGTTGTAGAATAAATAAACTTGATTCTTAGAGCTCGTGTCTCGGTAAAATTGAAAACATAAGATATCCTTGAGTTTAAAGCTCAGGTATAAAAAATAAAGAAAGAAAGAAGCTTGGCCCTTATTGTGCCATCATCACGGTGTGTGGATGCTCTCCTTCGCGGGTCTGCAAGAGGTTGAATCCCCCTGGATGGGCTTTGCAGATTTTATATGGACCCTTAGGTTTTGACTTCAATGCTCCTTCCAATTGCTTCGTGCACCACAGAACTACTGGCATTACCAGATCTCTCTGCTTGAAGGTCTGCTGGCGCTTATGCCAAAGCTGTGTCATCTCGTCGTACACCTCGGGGTAAAAATGAAGACGAGAGGATGCTCGATATGTGGATCTTGCAAGAGGATTACTGAGCTTGTATTGATGGCCGAGATGTTGCTTCATCTTCTAGCATCCCGAATTGCAGTAATCATGTATGAACGTGCCACCCCCTGATCTCCCTTTTTGGATGCCACCCCTTGGCTCGTAAGGCTTTTAGCACAAGGTGGTAGGAGACCAAATTGGCCTTAACCTGGCACATCCATGGTCTGCTGAGGATAACATTGAACGGTGTAATTGTGTTGACCACCACGAACATGCAGTAGAGCGTGAGGCTTCGTGGTCCATTTGTCACTTGGACCAGTAAGGTGATCTCACCGAGGGGTATCACTAGGTTTCCAGTGAAGCCTAAGATCGGACAGGTGGGCAATTTTTCAAAGCAGTCATAAAACATGACTTCTACTCCACTACCGTCGTCCACAAAAACTCTTCTAACCAGAGAGTTATGAATGGTGACCGAGATGATGAGAGGGTCGGAGTGAGGTACCTGGTTGGGTACAGCGTCCTCGTCTGAGAAGGTAATGGTCTCCTCCGGGTGAAATCTCTTGTTAATCGGTTCAGTGTGGGGTATGGCTCGAACACTGGCTTTTAGCTTGGTCAAAGAGGCTTCCTCGCCCGTGTAGCCGTTAATGCCGTTGATAACCTTGTTGGCTCCATTCGGCAGCGTTGGAGGAGGATCCTGGGGGTTATTTCCCCCATTCCCCTAGTTCTGGTTGTTATTTCTCGGGCCATCCTTCTTCTTTTTCCGCCAAGGCTTTCCCCCGCTCCTTTGTGGGGCTCCTTTGGTTGTCCACAACTGACGAGGGGCTAGCTTGCTGGACGATCCCTTGCCGGATTATCTTTTCAATCTCATTCTTCAGTTGGAAGCATTCCTCTGTATCATGCCCTCGGTCCCTGTGGTACTGGAAGTACTTTGAGGATCTCTGTCGCTCCGCAAACTCCTTTATTGCGGGCGGATCCTTGAAGAGGTGTCGGTGAATAGACAGTATCTCTGCCTGGGACCGAGTTAGAGGAGTATAAGACTCAAAACTAGGTTTGGAAGGGCTCTCGTTTTTCTCCATTTTTGGCACCTTCAACCTAGGTTTTTTAGCCTTGCTATCTTTGTTCGGGTCGCGATCGTGCTTTACCATCACTACATTCTCTTGGCTGGCATACTTCTCCATAATAGCCTGGAGATGTTGAACGGTCGTGGGGTTCTTGGAGGTTAACTTCTTCTTTAACCCATCATCGTCAACATTCATCATGTACATATTTACCACGAGAATATCCGTCCGATCATAGCAATCAGTGGCTAGATCTATATATATGTGGTAGTGTTCTTCCATAGTCTCTCTTTCCCTACGGGGGACATGGCCCAGGTCGCCTATAAATTTGGTGAACTTTTTCTTCTGAAAGAAGGCTAGGAGGAGGAATTGGGCGAAATATCAATAGTCGAACAGGCTCTCCGGAGTGGTTTGATTAAACCAATTTTGTGCTTTTCCACGCAAGTAGCTGGTGACTATCTTGCAGATTTCCAGATCATGGAAATTCCTGGTCGACATGGTCTTTTTGAAGACAGACAAGAACTCTTGGGGGTCGCTGGTTCCGTCATATGTGGGAAGGTGGTCGGGCACCTTCTTCATATTGTCGAATGGGAGGTCTGTGATATGGTGCAAGAAGGGATAGCGGGCCGCTTGTCCTCATGGTCCAAGGAGGCGATCCAGTTCCCTGTTGATCTCTTCTTGGTCTCTTGTTTGATATGTCCCCGCATTATCCGCGGGTTGGTAAGTGTCAGGATTTGGCGGCCAATTGGTTTGGGCTCGCTCCCTCTTCTGTCACCTGATCCGCTCTTGGCTATTTCGGATGTGTAGCCTTTGGCGTTCCTCCATGCTCAGGTTTTCTCCATTATTGCCATTGGCCCCCGTATGTTGGAATGGCGGCAGTTGTTGTTGATTGACAAATGGTGGTAGACTCCTGGATAACTCCTCCAGGAACAATTGTTCTTGAGAGGGGTTCGAGAGCAGCATGTTTTCCATCCCGTGAGGCGGTATGTCGGGGATTGACATTTGAGCTGATACTTCAAGCATTTGGGCATGAAGGTGCTGACCAGGATTAGCTTGTAGGCTTGCCACCAGCTGAGGATAGCGGATTTGGAAAGTTTGCAGCAGAAGATCGATGTGCTCGGGGATCTCATCTGACGGGGGGATCGAGGTCGAGCCTGTGGGGGGAAGGCTCGAGATCGGACCCGACTGTGGGGGTTGAGATGTTGTTGGGCCCGAGGTGGGGGCTGTAATGTTGAGGTGCCCGCAGCTTGGCGCCTTCTCAAGCTCTTCCTGCTCCACGCGTGTAGTGTATGCATGGTCAGTCGCAAGTCGAGTTCGTAGAGGTTCACTAGTCGACGGTCATGGACCCGAGGTGGGTGCTCCTAACATAGGTTTGGCGGACCCAGTGACGGTCGAGTTTGGACCGGGGTGAATGGAACGTCAGAGTTTTCAGTACCGATGGTGGAGCATAACTGTGGTTTAGACACGAATCGTGATACTGACCTTCCTCTCCCTCGTCCCCGTCTGCGTTCGCGTTCCGGTCCACGAGAGACTTGTCCGACATTGAGATTCTCTTCCGCTTAAGGAGTTCTCCCATGGATGCGAGCGCTTTTTCGTTGGTTGCTGGATTCTGACATGGCTTCGGGCATTTGGGAGGTTTGTTGAGATGATCAGATCTGAGCAACAGGTTGGTTTGATCAAGATTAACACGCGTGTCTCACTGGGCGTGCCAATTGATGGATGTCTGGAACACACGCTTGATCACGAACCCAACTCAAAGACCGATCTGCAAAACAAAGCCATGGGGTGGCCTAAGGGTAGACACTCTGATGCTTAAGTTAGTAATAGTTTAGAGAAGTTTATAAGCGTAAGGCGTATTGTATGTAAGATAATAGATCCAGAAGTCTACCAAAACTTTGGTATTTATAGGGCTCCGTAGATTGGTAAGATATGTAATTACGGTAAGAATACAACTCTTATGGAGATCAAAGTTGTATCACCATGTTAGAGAAAGTGCATTCCATGTAGGACATTCAGAATATACGCGTTTCTCATTAAGGATTTTTGCCGATGGACTCGTGGATTCATCTGCCGCGTATCTCGAGCCCCTGACCCTTCTCGGGGCCTGGTCCGAGACTGAACGAGGCCCTAGAGTGCGAACCATTGACTTATCAAATTGGACTTTATTCAACTGAATTGATGAAGATCAATGTATTGATATAACCAAATTAAGCTATATTTTATCAAATCATATTTTGTCAGCACCAAACTTTATAAATCGAACCTAGATTGATAAACTAAAATGAACTGAAGCATACTGATTTGAACTAAACCTAACTTAAATAAGCCGAACTTACAAACGCATGCATTGATGTAATAAAATTTACAAAATTTTGTCAAATCATATTTCATCAATAATGAACTTAACAAATTGTACCTAACTTATTAAACTATATTGAGCTAAATCACACTGAACTGAACTTAATTGAATTGAAATATATTGAACTGAACTTAATTGAACAAAAACAAGTTGAAGAAACAAATCAATGCATAATCGAATGAATAATGCAACCAAACCAAATGGATATAGCAACAAGAATTTGGCAATCTCTACCTAATGGTAGAGAAACTGATATAAAATATAACTGAATTGAACTACGGTTAACTGAAATGAACTGAACTGAACTACACTTAACTAAAATGAACTGAATTTTCTATATAAAATGAAAATCATTAAATTATATTTTCACTGAACTGAATTAAATTATATTATGTTTTCTCTGAATTAGGTTGAATTGAACTGAATATTTAACATATGATTTTTTTAAAAAATAAAATGTATAATGCACTTAACTGAACTGAACTGAAAAATATTGTATAAAACTGAAAAATACTAACTGAAATGCAAAATATCCAGAGAAGTTGTACTAAACAGGCTATAAGTCAGTTCAATATATTTCAATTCAATTAGTTTATTAAGTTCAGTTTTGATGATTTATGATTTAATAAAATATAGCTTTATTTCAATCCATTGATCCTTTTCTTCAGTTCAGTTCTGTTCAGTATTATTCAGTTCAATTCAGTTTAATAAGTTAAGTCCAATTTTTTAAGTTTAGAATTGACTCATTTTCATTTTTTTGTACCTAAAATTGCTCAAAACGTTACTTTTTGTACCTAACATTCAAAATATTCAGATTGTGCATATAACATTCCAATATTGATCAATTTTTTTACCTAACATTCAAAGTGTTCAAAAATCAAAACATGTACCTAACATTCGAATATTGTTCAATTTTTGCACCTCATGTTAATTTGAAGATGAAATTGTTGTTTTTACTGTTTTACTAGGGGTTTTTTGGTAATTTTCACTTATAAAATTTGAAAATTTCAAAATTTCAGTTTAAAAGATTTTAATTTTTTAAACTGAATTCAGAATTTAAAATTTTAATTATATTTACATTTTAGTTGTATAAAATTATTTTAAACTAAATTTTTTAAAAAATGTATAATTTTTATTTAATTTACATTTAGACTAGAAAATTACCAAAACACCCCTAATAAAACAGTAAAAACAACAATTTCATCTTCAAATTAACGTGAGGTACAAAAATTGAGCAATATTGGAATGTTAGGTACACGTTTTGAACACTTTGAATGTTAGGTACCAAAATTGATCAATATTTGAATGTTAAGTACACAATCCGAACACTTTCAATGTTAGGTAAAAAATTAACATTTTGAGCAATGTTAGGTACAAAAAATGAAATTTAGTCTTTAGAATTGATGAAGTATGATTTAATAAACTTTTGCTAATTTAATTGTATTAATGCATAATTTTGTAAGTTCAGCTTAATTAAGTTTGATTTAGTTCAATTCATTATTTTTCAGTTCCTGTTGATCGAGCTAGGTTCGATTTATTAAGTTTGGTGTTGATAAAATTTGATTTGATAAGATATAGCATAATTTGGTTGTATCAATTCAATTCAGTAAAGTCCGTTTAGTATACTTCAGTTCAATTCTGTTTAACTTCTAGGATCATTTTATCAAGTTCGGTTCTGATGAAGTATCATTTGATAAAATTAAACTAATTTAGTTATATCAATACAGTGATTTGTTTCTTCAATTCAGTTTTTTTCAGTTAAGTTCAATTCAATGGCTTATTTTGTGATAAAAATTTTATAAATATTTTATATAAAAAATCAAATGAATATAATTAGTTCAGTTCAATTCAGTATTTTTCAGTTCAGTTTAATATTTTTCAGTTCAATTCAATTCAGTTCAGTATTTTCCAGTTCAGTTCAGGTGTATTAACAAGTCCTAAGAAGGTTGAGTGGGAGGAAGTAAGTACTACTAGATTGAACAAAGGGAAAATATGGATTAGGGGAAGTGGAAGTTTCAATATTTATAAAGAGGGTGTAACATTCAACTAATTTCTAAAAGAGGAAGTGAAATACTTTTAAAAAATCTGAAAATTTATATTTAAAGATATATTACAATAATACCCCTCATATAATTAAATTTAAAATAATTTCTCCACCGGAAAATTTGAACCAGGCGTCTTCTCTGTATGATCATCTGCAATTACATGACGCAATACCTTTTCCTCCAGCAAACGGCCGAAAACGCTGCTCATTCACCTCCACAACTTCTCCCAATTTAAGGAGATGAAGATTGCATAATGGCCGTTGACGACCACCGATCACACATCTCTGACGTTTGACGTCGACTCGCTCAAGTCATCCCCTCACTGTCTTTAATTCCCAGACCATTACGTCCTCAACTCGCTCGATTTCATCGTTGAGGCCAAGAACACGTGCGGGAACCTCATACGAGCAGATTGGGCATCTCTCGCTTCAAAGTTCCAAGTTTTGATTAAAATGGTCATTCCACCGCATACACCCAATTTCATCGTCAATATTTAGGGTTCCACCGCATTGGTCGGAAGTGTAGTCCCATGTCTTCATGCATCTTTCCCCAAATTTACAGTACCCTTGCTCCCAATACCCACAAATTTGATTCATCTTCACCGGCAAAGCCATAGCCACCACTGGATAGGTAGCAACTCCAATTTTGTGAACGCATTCGAGCATGGTTTGGTCGGTTAATTAACGCCGGAGAATTTGATTGTGGAAAGTTGGTGGAAAGTAGAAATGAGGGTATTATTGTAATGTTTCTCTAAGAGGTCGTTTGGTTCATCTGGGAGTTGAATTCCTACAGGAATTCTTATTTCCCATGATTTTGTTTACTCTGTTAAAATACCAAGATTTTTACAAAACTTGTTTGGTTAGCGATGTGGGGAAGTTAGAATTCCTAGGATTTATTTTACGTGATATTTTTTGGTTGAAAGCATCTAATTCCTGGGAATTTCATTGTAAAACTAATTTTTAAAAATAACTCACCGTATAACGTTAACAAAATAAATCATATAAAAATTAACTACACTACATAAGAAATTAATCAATAAACAAATAAAACAATTCGAATAAATTAACCTCGACTCTATTCTAATTAAATAACTAATAAGCATTCACACAAATCATACTCCAAAGCAAACGATATAAAATAAAAAATATAATTTCGTTTTCTTGTAAACATACTTTATTAACTATTCATTCTTAATCAAAATCGTCATATTTAATATAATAATAAAATCTATAACAAACCTCAATATTTTGCACCAATATTGATAGACCCGCAACTATGACGGAGCTAGTAGAGGGAAGTGAAAACATTGCGCGTGTTATTGATGGAGGAAAATAAAAATTCGCCCCATATATGGGATAAATTGGTAATTACACGAATAAAAAACGATGGAATTGTAAACTAGCTAGGTGCGACTCGGTAAGAAAAATATTACGTTCTGTGGGAAGTGGAAATTCCGCGTATTTCTATATTCCTCCACATCTATCAAATTACGCAGACCAAACAAACCGAAATCATTTAAAATCATGGGATTTTAAATGATTTCGTAACTCCAACCAAACGACCTCTAAAATATAAATTTTCAGATTTTTAAAAAGTAATTCACTTCCTTTTTTAGAAATTAGTTAAAAGTTACACCCTCTTTATAAATATTGAAACTTCCACTTCCCCTAATCCATATTTTCCTTTGAATAAATTGTGTTTTAATAAGGATAAATACACCTTTTACCACCTTGGCTGAATTCTTGCTGGAAAAAAATTAACTTTTACCACAAATTACCTCTTATTTATCATCTGATATTATTCATTCTTTGCAAGAGCACAGATTCAATACACTCATGCTGACAGGCTCATCTGGAAACCATCCAGAAATGGGGAATTCACTGTAAAGTCTGCATACCATAGCCTCAGAAGGAGAGGTGAAGAAGTCACTAATCTAAAACAGGTTTGGAAAAAAACTCACTCCTCCAAAAATCTCAACTTTGATATGGAGAATTAGGAACAAATTGCTTCCCTTTGATGATATTTTAAGCAAATTTGGTTTCAATATTTCATCAAAGTGCCCATTATGCTGTAACTCAGATAACATAGAACACTATTTCAATGCATGTGGCCCTAATCTTGAAATATGGGGCTTTTTTCATAGAGTCCATGATTGTAGAACATTTAATCAGAGACTGTAATTTTACTTATCATATGAGGGATTAACAAAAAGTGCATACTACAGTCATTAGAACTACCATAATGGTGGTGGTCTGGACATTATGGACTAGGATAAATAAGCTCATATATGATGATAAAAAATGTGGCACTCAGATAACTTGTCATCAAATCATTAGACAAGTGGCACAAATTTTTACAGCATCTCCATTAACTGGTAATCTTGACAGGAATCATTTCATTATTGAGACTGGTCTGACTCTATTCATTTAACAGAAAGAGGCCTAGACCAGTGAAGTTAATCAAATGGAAACCCCCCGACAATGGATTTAAAATTAATGTTGATGCGTGTTATATAACGGATGACACTACTGGCATTGGTATTATTGTTAGAAATATTAATGGGGAGGTTGTGCTAATTCCTATGCTTTACACTTTTTGCTCATTTCCCACTCATGATGAGATTACTGCCATCAAAATGGGATATCAAAATGGTATTGAAATGAACCTGAACATTTCAAGTTGAGTCTGATTGCTTGGTTGCAGTAAAGGGAATCCTCAATGCAAATTCCATTGATTGGAGGTATTTTTCCCAGTGTTATGAACTGAACCCAATGAGTGCTTTATACCCACTGTCATACATTTTTGAGAGAGGGTAATACTGCTGCAGATTTTGTAGCTAATATGAGTGCAGAATAGAAACAGACACATGAGCTGACTCTTAGTATGGCTCATAACAAACTTAGAGCCATATTACAGCTTGACAAAATGGGCACTCCAAACTTAAGATTTAATCTCCGGTAAAAACATCCAGAAAGTGGTATTGCTCCTCTTTGTACTTCATTGCATGAAGAAGGAAGGAGGAAAATGGCAGCTAAAACTACCAGGCAAGATGAGACAATACCGTGTGCAGACAGACATGGCATGGAAGCTAGAATTCCATGGACACATGGATGCATAAAGGATATATGGCAGCTAGCTTAAACTACAACACTCAAGCAGCAACATGTTCTGATGACAACTATTTTCGTATATACATGCTTTCTATGGATAACTTCTTGATTCAAAATCATCGGATGGTTAAGTTGTGTTTCGGTCTTTGTTGACTCGATCACTAAATTGCTCCCCGATAGAGCTTTTGAATCCAAGAAGCATATGATCTGTAAAAGTAGCCTGTAAAGAATATATAGATATATAAAGAATATATAGATATATTCTTCATTTTCTGGAAGATTGGTTGCTTCAACAGCTCAGGGTTGTGTTTTCGGCCTATTCAAGGTTTTATAAAAATACCAATGACTTTTGCCTCTTGATTCATGGTCTGGAGTGTCAATAAATTCCCACCAAAGGCTTAATTTTTAAAAATAAACAAAAAGGGTAAATACACCTTTGAAAAAACGAAAAAAAGTCGAGTATGACTATTATCCAAAATGATTTATACATCACAGCCGTCACGTCAAGCCTTTCCGACAGTACGATCTGGACATTTTGACTATCGCCCGCTCCTAAACTTCCCCACCTTCTTACCGTTATGTAGCTCACTTTTCCGTCAAAGTCGCACTTGATATTAACCAATTTCAAAAAAGAAGAATCATAAAATAAGACAAAAAAAAACTGGTACAAGCAGAAATTTCACTGTAAGTGGGGATTCTGAAACTGGAATCTCACGGAGGATGGAAATTGTTCTCCCCGGCGGCGATTCTCGAACTCACCGACGGCGGTTTACTGGCGTGAGGCAGATCTGAGCAGCTTCCTATTTTGTTGGTCACTGTCGGCGCCGCTAATGTCCTCCTGTCGTCGTGGCGCTATTGGCGGTATATGCCCTATCTCCTTCTTTCTCTGCTCCAATTGTTTCAATTGAAATGTACGATGCCAAAGAAGCGTCCCTTTTTGCTGCCTGAGCTAATTGTCTATGTGTTTCAGAGTAATTTTTATCAGTTCGTGGTCTATTCTTCCATTTTAAGGCAGTAATTTTCAGAGGCACTCTTTGATTCCGCCATTTACTTTGAATACCAGTATATTTTTTCCCTATTTTGATGATTCTTGACAGTGCCCGGAGTTCAATTCACATGTATGGAATGTGTAGAAAAGAAAGGAAAGTAAAGGAAGTAATATGATTATGATCCATTGGATGAGGGGATGAATAGTAAGTGTGGGTAAGAGAAGGCTCTGCCACCGTCTAATGAGGAAAGTGTGAACTGAAGTTGGCGTCGGAGGGAATACTTGCATAACATATTGCAAACGATAACTGATTTGATGTTAAAGAAGGGGAACCCTTGAGGATTAAGACACTGTAACTATGTTAGGAGGTTTTATGGCTGTTGTTTGACCTCTTATCAGTATTTTTGGAGATCTAGTGATTTTTGCAGTTGCATATGATTCATGTGCTGCAGTCTGTGTATGTTTTTCGTTGGTCAATTGAATTCTGGTGCTAGTATTCATTCAGTCACTGAACCTGCAAGTTGACGGAACTATGTTTACAGAGTTTTTATGGCTGTTGTTTAAGGTCTTATCACTATTTTTGGAGATCTAGTGAGTTTTGCAGTTGCATATTATGTTTCTTGTGCCTCAGTCCTTGACATGTTCTTTGTTGGTCAATATGATCTGCCAGTCTTAACTTGCAATTTGATGGCTTTGTTTGGAGTTAGTATGGCTGATGTTTGATGTCTTATTCTCGTGCCTCTGTTTGTGAGAAGTTTTTTCTTAGTCAAAATGAATTCTGGTTTCCAGTATACATTGTATTTTCTCGTGTTAACTATCTTGAATTTTGATAAACTACAAAATGTAATTTGTCATATGCAGGGCTGATGCTCAAATGGCTGCTTGCTTTGCTTTACATCTTATCGACCTCATTTTTGGCCAATGCTAATGTAAATGGACATGCACTACCCCCATCAGCTGTGCCTACGACGCCAATGTTCCATAGATCGGGCCATAAAGGTTTTCCATCTCCAAAGTTTGGGTTACAACCAGCTGAGCCTCCTTATCATGATCCATATCCAACATCTCCCCATCCTCCTAGCTCAAGTTTGTCTAATCCATTGATGAAGAAAGGTGGAGTGGTGGCGCCCCCCATTAATGGCCTCGGTCATCCTCGCCTTGCAGATATTGCCCCAGCGCAATCTGGCCCCAACACTTTACCAGCTGGTCTTGTTCAGCCACCGCTTTCACCTCACACCTCAAGTAGGATTTATCTCTATCTGATTATAAATTGCTTACAATATTGTTAATGTTCGATATCTAAATGCATAAACGTAAGTGGCATATTCCATGATTTTGTTACTTATTTTACATGGTCTTGTTTCTCTCAATTTCAGATTGTTGTCAAGAAGATATGGTGCTAAAACGTGGAACTCAGGGTTGCCATTGCGTGTATCCCATTAAGCTTGACCTTCTCCTCTTAAATGTCTCATCCAACCCAAATTGGAATCTTTTCTTACAACAATTTGCATCGCAATTAGGTCTGGAAGGTTCTCAGATTGAGCTTATTAACTTCTACATGCTTGGTTTATCGAGACTTAACATATCAATGGACATAACTCCACATAAAGACCTCAGCTTCTCGGCCAAAGAAGCTGCTCAAATAAACTCTTCATTGTCTTTGCACAAGGTCCAACTAGACCCTGCATTGGTGGGCGACTATAAACTTCTGAACCTGACCTGGTTTAAGCCATTGGCACCATCTCAAGGTAAATCCTTGCCAGTCTTCTCTATGAGCACTTTTACTATTAGTTCGAAAGTGGGTAAACTAAATATTTGACTCGTTTTCAGCTCCACTTTCTGCTGTTCCACCTGTGGCACTATCTGCCCAATTGCCTTCTCCTGCTTCCTCTGCCCCTCCAACCAAGGGGAATCACTCAAGTCTAGTTCTTGTTATTGGAATTGGAGCTGGAATCCTAATAATTGCTGCTATTTGCTTGCTTATAATTTGCAAGTGTGCTCATAGTGGAAAGAAGAGAGCACCTATCACGGAACCTGGTAAGTGCAGAAATCTTTTAAAGCTAATTTTAGGTTTCCTGCCAATTTCATGTTTGTTGCTAGTAAGAAATAACAACTTTACACGTCTTATTGCAGAAAAAACGAGATCTGTAGATGCAATTCTGTCAGCTAGATCTCTTCCTCATCCTCACCCAAGTAGTACGAGATTTCTGGGTTATGAAGAACTTAAGGAAGCTACAAACAACTTTGAAACTGCTAGCATACTTGGGGAGGGTGGTTTTGGTCGTGTTTTCAAGGGTGTACTTAGTGATGGAACAGCTGTAGCTATTAAGAGGCTTACTAATGGAGGACAGCAAGGAGATAAAGAATTTCTGGTTGAGGTTGAAATGCTGAGCAGGCTTCATCACCGCAATCTCGTGAAGCTCATTGGTTATTATAGCAGCAGGGATTTGTCACAAAATCTTCTCTGCTATGAGCTTGTCCCAAATGGAAGTTTGGAATCATGGCTCCATGGCAAGTCTTTTGAATGCTTTGTCAAAGAGACAATTACTTCCCTTATTCATAATTAATTAGTCAATTTTTATGGAGTCTGGTATTGAAAGTATAGCTGATCTACTGCAGGTCCAGTAGGGGTTAATTGCCCTCTAGATTGGGATACTAGAATGAAGATTGCCCTTGATGCTGCACGAGGGTTAGCGTATCTGCACGAGGACTCTCAACCTTGTGTAATCCACCGAGACTTCAAGGCATCTAATATTTTGCTTGAGAACGACTTCCACGCGAAAGTTGCTGATTTTGGCCTTGCCAAGCAGGCCCCAGAGGGCAGGGCAAATTTTTTGTCCACTCGAGTAATGGGAACTTTTGGGTCAGTTATCATTTTTCAGTTATAGCTAGCTAGACAATTTGAAACTCTAGGGATTAAATTATTTTTTTTCATCCATTTCAGGTATGTAGCCCCAGAGTATGCTATGACAGGCCATCTACTGGTCAAGAGTGACGTGTATAGCTATGGTGTGGTGCTCCTTGAACTGTTGACTGGAAGGAAGCCTGTAGATATGTCACAACCCTCAGGAGAAGAGAACCTTGTCACATGGGTTGGTTATATAATGTTCATGCCACTCTAGTTATCGTTGATCTTTTGATACATTGTTTCTCAAGGCTTCAGTATTTAGCTAAAGCATGGTTTCTCTATCTCATTGATTTCAGGCTCGTCCAGTTTTAAGAGAGAAAGATCGCCTGGAAGAGCTAGCTGATCCTATGCTTGAGGGCAAGTACCCGGCTGAAGATTTCATACGTGTGTGCACAATTGCGGCAGCTTGTGTTGCCCCAGAAGCTGCCCAAAGGCCCACCATGGGTGAGGTGGTTCAGTCATTGAAAATGGTACAGCGTGTTGCCGAGTATCAGGATCCGTCTCTAACTTCCAACAATCGGCCGAACCTTAGGCAATCATCTACGACTCTTGAGTCAGATGGTGCTTCTTCGATCTTCTCTTCTGGTCCTTACTCTGGCCTGAGTGGATTTGATAATGAGAACCTCTCCCGGACAGCTGTAACTTCTGAAGATCTTCACGAAGGACGGTAAATTTTCATACCCCTTCATGAAGATGCTCTTTTGCAAGGTTTTGGACTTTTGGTCCAGTAGTTTTACTTTGACATGTTAAGTGGATACTTTTGCAGTTATTGCTTTCTCTGAATTAGATTCTAGATCCCATGTTTTCATCCTACTAGTTGAGAAGCATTATCAGTTTTCCCCCTAGTGGTGGTTATTCTCTTCTGTGTTGGATGAAAAAGACTGTAAATATCATTGGCGTCTCTTAATCTCGTGCATTGTGTTTGCGTAGTCCAGAGAGAGCATAGTTGGCTTTGATACTTTGATTTGTTCTCTTTGCAATGACATTTCTTGACAACTCCTTCTTAAGTGCAGTTAAAATCTTTGATTATTTTAGTAGAATAAGTTTTGTAACAATAATGCTGCTGTAGTTTACTGTCTCAATCAGACGAGTTGGCTTGAGGTTAACGAAACGAGTAAAGTTGAGCTTAATATGAATACTTGGTTAACTTATAGGGCTTGAACCTCAAAATAACGAGGAATGCCAGGACTACATTTTTTTTTTCCAATATATAGTGATTTCAGTTCAAGCTCAATATTTCTGAGCATGAATTTAAATGCAAAAGCATGTTTCAAGATTGAGCTCTCGGGCACGGTAATGTTTACATTCGGATCTACCCACTTGCACGCTAATAAAATAATGTTTAGCTTAATGTACATGTTTGACTATCAATAGATAAAAGGAAAGAAACAGGATTAAAAGCAGAGGTACCCCAAGTTTATAAGAAAGTGTCAATGTACCCCGAATAATTCTAAAGTGCTAATGTACCCCTATAATTACATTAAACAAACAAGTGTACCCATGAATTCAATTTTCCAGCTGCATTATGAATTAAAAGACAAATTTACCCTCATTTATTAGGCTATTTTTTACCCTGACCCAAATGTCTCCGGGCACCAAAAAAATTTCTAAAATCAATATCACTGAATTATAGAATAAATGCACAATATATTGAAAGTTTAACTTTTATATCCGAAAACTCAACAAATTGAAAACATTAGTGAACTTACCATAATCTCGCTAACTCTATTCTCTCCTTTGGTAATTTGAGTTAGTCACACCAATTAATACTGGGCGTGGCGATTTCGGCCCATCAACTCACACTAATTTCTGGGCACAGTAATTTTGGTCCCCTTGAATTCAGCCCATCGACTCACACTAATTTTTGGGCACGGTAATTTTGGTTCCCCTCGACTTCAAAAGCGTTCATCTGATGAATTAACGGTGCCTGGTAATATGGATTCGGATTGCCTTGCTTAACTGGGTGTGAAGTTAAAAGGGAAGCGGGAATTAGATGAATATATGGGTAGTAGATGATTATTCATTGATTTGGTTGGGGCATTTTCATCCTAGAATTATTTTTTTTTACCATAAAATAATAGTGAGGGTGTTCTTGACATTTTACATTGGCAAAATAAAATTCTGCCCAAATTATATATTTGAGGGTATAATGGCACTTTTAAAAAACACAGGGGTACATTAGCACTTATTTAAACACTTGGGGGTACAAGAGCACTTTCAACAAAGTTTGAAAATAGTTCTGAACGAAGTTGTGAAATATAATTAATTGAACGTTGTGAAATATAATTAATTGAAAATAGGGTCATTTAAACAAGATTAATATTGTTATATAAAAAATCTATTCATAAGAAATCCTTATTGTGGCTTTGGCCGTAGACAAGTGAAAGCATTATCTAGTTGGCCATCATTTTATCATTAGAACCTGATCATCAGAGTTTGAAACACCTTATTTTATAGAAACTGACTAATGCCTTGCAACATAAATGGATCACTAAACTGTTAGATCTCAGTTTTAAAATTCATTACAAGATTAAAAAAAACTAATGTTGTTGTTAATGCCCTATCAAAACTACCTAGCCATTACAATGTTACTGAGATGATTTAGGATGACCCTATATTGCTAAAGGAGGGGAACAGATGGAGAGCAGCCTGCAGAAACTACAGCAGATGGGAAGCAGCCTCCGGGAAATGCAAAAATAGAAGAGTTGGAATGTGCTAAAATAAGTTCTAGCACCTCTCTAATTCCTCATTGGATTCCGGAAATTGAGGATAGTTTTGAGAATGATTCTTATTGCCGGGAGTTAATAAGCAAGGTAGTTTTGGATCCTCAACAATACAAGGAGTTTATTTATGCTCAAGGCATTTTGAAGAGGCATCAGAAAATTGTGGCTGGAGCATCTTGAAATGTAAGACAGGAAATTCTGATTTCCTTGCATGCTTCAGTTATTAGGGGGCATTCTGGACAAACAACTACCATTAAGAGTGTACTCTCTTTGTTTTTCTGGCCCCAAATGAAGGAACAGATTGTGGAATTCATCAAGAAGTGTGAGATCAGGTAGAGAAGTAAGCCTGACACTGTCTAACTCCTGGTTTACTACAACCTCTGCCCATCCCCCCTCAGATTTGGAGACAAATAACTAAGGATTTCATTGAGAGATTGCAGAATTCGGGAGGATTTGACAGCATATTGATAGTGGTAGACAGATTGACTAAATACAGTCATTTCGTCAAACTTAGCCATCCATTCACTGCTAATCAAGTGGTCAGAATTTATTTCAATGAAGTCCGCAAACTGCATGGAGTTCCTGATTCTATATTCTGACAGAGACAGTATATTACCAGCAACTTTTAGAAGGAATTGATGGGTTTACT
This sequence comes from Sherardia arvensis, assembly GCA_948330725.1. Taxonomy (NCBI): domain Eukaryota; kingdom Viridiplantae; phylum Streptophyta; class Magnoliopsida; order Gentianales; family Rubiaceae; genus Sherardia; species Sherardia arvensis. Next base: position 18,788,484 of record OX415237.1, on the reverse strand, counting down.
GAAAGTATCATTGCAGTTTAGCACATCTTACCATCTTGAAACGGATGGCCAAACAGAGAGGTAAACCAGACCTTGAAGCAGTATCTGAGGTATTTTTGTTGTGACAAACCAAGCACTTGGAGTGAATGGTTAGGCTCTGCACAATGGTGGTACAATATCTCATACCATTCCAGTATAAGGATGACTCCATATGAAGCTCTTTATGGAGTAAAGCATCTTTCCATCCCTCTTGGCCTACTCACTGAAACAATATTTCCAGCTGCTTACAACTTGAGAACAAGTGAATCAGCTGCTCCACAAGCATCTGCAAAAGGGTCAATCCAGAATGAAGCAGTTTGCAGATAAAAACAGGAGTGAGAGGATACTGTAAGAGGGAGACTGGGTGTATCTCAAGTTTAAAAAATATAGACAGATCACTGCTATGGCCAGATAAAGCTTCAAGCTTGCTCCTAAGTTCTATGGCCCTCATGAGGTATTGAAGAAAGTAGGAGAGGTAGCCTACATACTCAAAATGCATGTGCATTGCTGAATCCATCCAATCTTCCATGTTTCCTTGCTCAAAAGCATGTGGGACCTCCTCCTACTTCTACTATAGCCATTCTAGAAGCAGATGAGGAAGATATTATACACAACCAGTGAAGATCTTGCAAAGAAGATGAGTCTTTAGAGATGAGTTTCAAGTGGTGCAATGCTTGGTAGAATGGAAGGACTTGTCGAGGGAGGAAGCTTCATGGGAATATGCTACTTTCATTACAAATCAATTCTCAAATTTCAAAGTCTGAGGACAGCTTAGAAGATGAGAAGAGAGTGTTAGCATTTGAAGAATGTGTTGTAAATTGAAGAAGTATGTTTGGGCCTTAGTATAATAAATAGCATAGATCAGAGAGCTAATTGAAAGTCAAAACAGTCAAAGGCGTTGACTAATGGTTTGAGCTTGGATCAAACTAGCTGGAAGAGGGATCTTAACCGCATCAGTTGGAAATCTTGTTGGTTCTATTAAATAGGGAAATATTGAGTTAGATTAAATCATTTTTCGATGTGAGAATCACACAAATTGTATTTTCATTTTCTTCTTCTTTAATAAATGAAAAACAATATCTTTTTCAATTAATTCCCGTAAATTCTGATTAGTCCCTCTGATCACTTCGTCGGAGCATGACACCTCCAAAATTGTTGAAACCTAACACCCATACTAGGTTTAATTTGAAAATTTTGGGCCCATAAAATTGATTTGATTTTCGGGCTTGAGACAAGGACCTCACTTTCCTCTATACTAGGCCGCCCCTGTGCAAGTGTAGTTGTCAGCGCCCGGTCGGGGGGAGGCGAAGAACCAGCTCAGCTCGATGCCCAGCAGATCAGCTTCACCCTTACTCGCGATGACTGGTTTCGAAGCTTGGGTGGTCTGGTGTGTGAGTGTGTGAGCAGTGTCGGCCCAAGGATTTTGCGGGCCTTAAGCAAAAATAAAAAGGGTCTTAGAGAGAGAGAGAGAGAGAGAGATCTGTATCATCGACTAACAAATTCGATAACTATCCTAACTGCCTAGCTACTAATAGTATATATGCTATACGATCCGATCAGTTGAGACTGAGCTCGCTGACTGTATATATCTTTTGTTGCATAATTGCTTAGTAATTCATTAGTTTATGTGTAAACTCTAAAATGTTTTCATTTAGTCTAGACATTTGTATACATTTTAAATTGTAATTTGACTATATTTATAAGGCTTCATACTCCAGCTGTGTTTATCTGATTTGATTGCTTTTAATATAAGTTTTCATTGGCAAAATGATGAATTAAACTTGTGGTATTGATAAGAATGATTGGAATATCACATGATGAGCAATAGAAGGCAGAGTAATATGTGTGAGTATGCCCCTCCTTTGCACACGAAACAACTCAAGTGAAGTGACTATATATCCTTTGGTATATGTTGTGTTCTATGCGGAATCGACATAGAAGCTCTTCAATTTTTTTTACTGCTTGTTCATATATTTTTTCCGTAGTTGGTCTTAAAAGCTTTTGTAACTGGTCTGAAATCAAAATTGAGATGGCAGATTGTTGCTCCAGCGACCCTAAACCTTCCCGAGAGTTTCAAAAGAGAGTCATGGTTTGATGTATCAAAACGTGCTATTTGACTATGCAATACATCAATAGATCAGGTAAACAAGAAATATGTAAGAAGATTGTGCTAAGGCAGGCTCCTAAAGTTCATATTGTAAACTAAATGGTGTACCTTTACGGTGATCTCAATTTTTGTGTGTACTATATATAACGATTGCGCATGTCCTTGAATGTATAGGCTTAATATTGGAAAAATCCACCTGTTTCTTGGGCAATGTCGATTTCGATTTATTTTGTTTGTGTTGGAGTGAGTTGTGGTCTTGAAAAAAGTGCAGGCGGGAAGGGTGTGCATGTAATGACTTGATTCTTTGTTAGGTGGTCCATTTCTTCCAGCTCTATAGCAACATCTTTTCTTTTCTCAGTAAGGAAAGTTGGTTAGAATGAAAATTGTAACATTCATCTTTTGGCAATGAGTTAACAACAAAATATAACAAATATATTTGCAGTAGCTCATCCTGGGAATGAATGTATGCCGTAAATATTGGCCTAGTAATTTCAAGATTATCCAATGCAATGAAGATGAATGCTTTCTACTACTGGAAAGTCCACTTCAACCTCAAGTAGTTTTGAGTAAATATAATATATAGAAGACACTACAAATATGTAGTATAAAAAATATCTTATACCCTTTATTAGAAATATGCTAGCATTGTTCAAGACATGAATATCAACACCGTGCAGAGCACGGTGTGTCTCACCTAGTATATCACAAAATATATCACCATATGATACAACCTATTCACCTCATTTTTTATAAATTCATGAAGCACACATGCTCCGAAAAAAAGTTCTTTGTAGGAGAGGACCAAGTCACTCAGCCTCGCCAACCTTCTCAAACTCATGCTCCTTCTGTACATATCTAAATATGAAACTAATATAAATTATTTTTTCAATTACTTCGAAATATGATCCTTCTAAATGGAGTTCAATTACTTTCATCCTATCTATTTTTCTGATCAGAATAAAGTTGAAGTACTTGTCACACTTTCTAATCCAATCTTTTGGCTTAATTCCTACACCAGAGAAATTTGGTAGTTCCGGTTTACTGATCTTTTTTTCAACAGTATCTTTCCAGTGTTCATGTTTATCTTGAGCATGCATGTCTATCCTAGTGTGGTAATTTGAAGCCAAATGATCTTTCTGAAATAGATTTACTGGTGGAGAATCAAAGGCTGACGGATTGTTCAGTTGTACCTTAGGTTTTGGTATTGCATTCAACGGTGGAGTTCTCAGGGGGAAACTGCCGGAATTTTTGTCAGGATCGCCAAAATAATCCCCCATTTTCTGACCTTGCCACTGGTTCATTAAGGCTATAATCTGTCTGGATAATTCACTGGTAGCAGCTACTGAATCTAGATGTTGCTTACACGCTTCTTCATGCTATCTGGCCATCTCCATTTCCCAACGCTTGTCACGTTCGACAAATTTGGTAGCGATGTCGCCGGTGATGCTGTCTCGGATTTCCACGACCTTGTCATCCCAGTCGCTTTCCATCGCTCCGAACTTGTCTGTCCACCCTTGCTCATTCCGGCTGATCACTTGCAGCAGTTCGGCAAAATTCCGGTCGACTAGCTCAAGTTGCTCTCGGACTTCCCCGTTCTTTCCAGCCATGATTTGTCAGGGAATCGGTGCTCCAATACCACTCTTAGGATTTCTCCAATTAGCCCAAATCAGAATAGTAATTTGTTTTTATTCAATACTCAAGAAATACAGTTACGAGATGAAGAGGAAAGAGAATAGGGAGAGAGCAAAAGAAACCAGCTCCGTTTGATCGACTAACAAATTCGATAACTAATCCTAACTGCTACTAATAGTATATCTAGGGGGTTGATAGGTGCAGGTCCAGAATTATTATGCACCGGAAATGACTCAAATGCCCTCAGGGCACAGATTTGATTTTCGAAGGACTTTTCGGCAATTTGGGGTCGAGGACTTTGCTGCAAATCTCTAACTGAGAGAAGGGTGAAATCAGAACCCCATATTGAAAATATATTGAATTCTTCCCTCTGACCACGAGATTATCCCCCAATCACCCACTCACTCTTCCCAAATCCCTCAATGTCTTAATCGAACACCAAATCCCCCGCAAAGTTTATAGGATTTTCTTAGTTTCTGGTGTGGGATCCGGATGCCTGGTTTATTGGCTTGGCCGGAGTTTAATTTGATCCCGGGCGTGGTTTGATTAGTGTTTTGTTGTACGCCGGAGATGAGTTATTTGGCGTGTGAGTTTGGTTTCCGATTCTTGTTCGGCGTTTGTGATCCGGACGGCTTTCAGGGTTCGAGATCTGTTCGGGCTTCGGTGTTCTGAATCCGAAGGCGGCCAGCGGTCTTGGCATCCAGGTGCAGTTTTTCGGAGGCGCCGGTTCCCGTAAGCGCGGCGGAAACGGCGCTGCCTATCCGGTCGTATGATTTGCCGGTGAGTTTAGCGGCGGTTCACTTTTCAAAGAGGTTGTTCATCCGGAAACGTCACCGTTTCGTAAGGTATGCGATCTGGTAAATGTGTATATGTATTACGGGCCAAGGCTATGTGTTCATTAGGATTTGTCCAGTTTTTGATCTGCTATGTCTGTTGGGCTTAAACCCTGACTGCGTAAATGACAAGTTTACCCCTTATGAAGTAGGAGAGCTAATAAAAAAGGCTGGTTGCATTGGGCTCATATGATGTTCTTGGCAATGCAGACTGAGATTTAGCGTTTTTTGGTTTTTTGTACAATTAAATGCAATTAACAGAAATAAATACAATCACAATCATTGATCAACTTGTACCGAAATTGATACCCTAATTGGTTAATTATGATGTACTTATAGTACTGATTCCTATACAATCTTCCTCTCATTCTGTGCTATTCACAATGAGCCAGCTCCTTCTTCTTCCTTCTTTCTTGTAATTACCTTTATGTCCTTGGGCTTATTTCATTTCCTAACACAAGACTAGGCATGTAATAAATACGGGCCGAGGCCCACTAGGATTTGTCAAGTTCTTTATCTGTTACTGTCGATGTCTTAAACCCTAGCATGTGTAAGTTACGATTTTACCCCTGTTTTAAGTGGGACATATAAAAGGATGGTTGCATTTTCTCGATGACAAGACTAGGCACATGAATTCACTGTCCACCTGACCTTGCTTGTTTTTTCTTTCTTCTTTCTCCTCTCTCCATAAAAAGTAGTCTATTTATTCTGCACCTGCTCCTTATTCTTTCTTTCTTTGTTGCTCTGAATGTAATATCTTTCTTGTCTCATGTTTCATGGTGAAACTGAGGATGGAAACTAAGCAAATGTGCATGTAAGTCGATCTATTAATAAATACATTTTTTTTATAGATCCGATTATTTCTAGTTAAATCCAGGAGATGTGTTTATGATGTATGTTCTTTGTTGGTGAAATGTAGGTAGGAGAGCTTGGAGAGCAGCATTTGAAGTTGTGTAGTTAGAGTTTGGAGGTCCTTGCATTGACTCGTATTAACCATGGGAGATGTGAGTTGCTGCCTCCCTCAATCCAGTTTATTTTGTGATCTGTTTAAATCAAAAATAAAATTGATCATGCCTACGATGTATGTTGTTTCTGGAATGAAGTTTGTTGGAGAGTTAGTGTACACATTGTTAGGGAAATTGGTGATTTATATAATTTGGATAAGGAATAGTGTAAATCAAACTTGTATTTGTAAATGTGTGGGGGGCTGAAATTGCCAATTTTAAATGATGAATGTTGTTCTAGGTTGAGTATAGCTATACAGTACTGCTATGTTTGTAAAGTGTTTTGCTGCCTTTTTTTAGTTTTGGAAAATTAAAAGGCTGTACTATAATGCATAAAGTTGAAGATAGATGTAGGCTCCCTAGTGCATCTTGAAAGGAAGAAGTTATATGTAATAAAGTGGGGGAGAAAAGTTGGTGGGAAAAAATAAAGTGGACCATGTGAATTAAATTGTAAAAGTATGTCAAATCAATAGTGTTCATGACAGTCCTTGCTTGCAGCTGTGAGGCCCCCTATTATTTTTGGTAATTCATTTGGTAGTAACTAGTAATAAGCCTTTTCATGCAAATATCATTGTGGAAAAATATTATTTTCTACATTTTCATGCAAAGTACTTTGAATACAAAATTTAAATATATAAAATTTGTTTTTTTAGTTTTTAATTCTAAGCGTTTAAAAAATAGTTTTGCATTTTATGTGTATCCATGAATGGAGATTTTACATACTTGATTTGCTGTTTGAGAGGATGATTTAAGAGACGTTTAGATAAATCTCCACAATTCACAATATTTATGAAATGTGCAGGATGCTGTGCCTGATTTTACGTCGATATTGTCGAGTGAGGGTAATGGGCTATCGTTCGAGGATGAGAAAACTGCTTTTGATTGGGCACAAGGGCTGGCAAATGACAATCTTTTTAACATTATCAGATCATCTAGAAGAAAGCGGTCTGATGGTTCATTCCATCATTACTTTACTTGTGAATGCGCATTTCGTTCCGAGTCTGCTGTGGTCGAACGCCAACAGAATCGTAAGAGGAAAAGTATATTCTCAACTCTGCGTGAAAAGGGGCAGAGAGTGACAGCCTCGAAGAGAGTTGGCTGCAAGTTTCGTGGAGTGATCAGAAAGGAGCAGGATGGATTGTATCATGTTACTGTGTTTGATGGGTGCCACAACCATCCGCTTACCTACTATGTGCAGGGTAACATGGCGTATACTCGTTTAACCCACGCAGACAAGGAGAAAATTAGGGAGATGTGGTTTGCTCACTGCACGCCAAAAGCTATTGTAAAAGCTCTGCAGTATTCTGAAGAAGTGAAGCATGTGTTGAAGAGGGCCGTCTATAATTACACATCCTGCCTGAAGAAAGAGGCTGCATCTGGGAGAAATCCAGCAATGCAATTCCTGCAGGTTGCAAGTGCCAGAGGCTATGTCACTAGGTGTGTCGTCGAGGCCGGCACAAACAAGATGAAAGGTAATTGTTTGTCAGCTAATTTAAATGTGTTTTGAACCATGCTTGGGATCTTATGTGATGAAATATTTAGACATTTATGAATTGATAATTTCAGACATGTTCTGGTCACATCCTCACGGAAGGCAAATGGCACGAGTGTACAACTCAGTTTTCTGCATTGACTCTACTCACTCCACGAACAAGTACGGCTATGCACTTGTCGAGTACATCGGCACAACTCTGACAAATCAAAACTTCACTGCCGCACAGGCTCTTCTCCAACATGAAGACACAGAGAGTTACATGTGGGTAATGAGATGTTTTGCTGAGTTATTGGGAGAGGTACAACCACGTGCCATGGTTACTGATAGAGAGCTTGGAATTTTTTAGCCAATCGCAACTGTGTTTCCCGAGTCGCATCATTTGCTGTGCATGCAGCACGTGAAGAAGATGATTAGAGCTAGGGCACTGAAGTCCCTGAAGTCAAGCAAGGATGCCGATAGAATTTGTAATGGGGCTGTGAGGGTGATGCTTCATTCGGCAACTGTTGAAAAATATGTGGAAAATGAGAAGAAGCTAAGGTCGAAGTATGGCTGGGTTCCGGGGTTTATGAAGTACATGGACAGGACATGGCTTGTACACAAGGAAAAGATTGTGCTCGCTTGGACGAATGCTGTGAGGCATTATGGGAACAACACTACTAATAGGGTAGAGAGCGCACATTCTGCCTTGAAGGGATGGATGTCTTCATGCAGGGTCGGGCTGGACACTCTTTTTGAGAAGACTCATGTGGAGGTTGAGTCTCAAATTGATGAGATCAAATGTATGCTCGAGTGGAGTCGAGCGAGGAACCTGAATGGTTTTGCGGTGTCACCGTTTTCATCATTGTTGCGCCGAGTGACCCACACCTGCCTTTTAGTGCTGAAGGATGAGTGCATCAAGATGGGGGCGTGCACACATGCCCTGCCGACAACTCACGGCTTGCCATGTCGCTGCCAAATGGAAGTGCTGCGACAAACTGGTGACTATATTGACCCGGACTTAGTTGATCCGTTCTGGTCAACTTTTGCCTACGACGGAGCAGAAGCAGCTGCCCAGACTGCTCCCTTTGGGTACGATCAGATGATTCGGGAGTTGGAAGAACGGGACCCGTCCGACCAGCAACGCTGCGTTGATTTTTATTTTGGCGAGATGCACCTGGAAGATGGCGGTTACGAAGAGCCCGTGACTAAAGAAACCAAGAAGGGCAGGCCTTCGAAGAAGAAGCCAAAGATTCACAGGCAGCTTTCGGGGTGGGAGCACACCGACAAACTTTTCGGTTCCAGTCAAACCGCGGAAGAAGTGAGAATAAGTCTAGCAGGTTAGTCCATTAAAACTTTCTCAAACTCTCTCCCAATGTTATGTTTTAAGTTAAATGCATAATATTATGTCACAATTAACGTGAATTTGTGAACAGATGAGGAGCTTGACAGAGGAGGAGGCAAGGACGTGCCAGTCTTTGTTAGAGAATATTTGGTGGCAATAGAAGATGTCGAAGGCGATGGTAATTGCGGATTCCGATGTGCTGCCTTAAGATTCCTGAAATCTCCCGATTCATATGTTATGGTGAGGCAATTAATGGTGGAAGAGATCAATGGTTATAAAGACATTTATAAGTTGGTGTACGGTTGTGATGATGCTAGAGTGAAGGCGAGGGCGAGGGGGCCTGCCCCTGGAGTTCAGGCCGCAACTCGGCGCATCGACTGGAAGGGAAAGAAAAGCCCCATTACACACTGGATGAGCACTCCTACTGACCTATTTCCTTTGGCTCAAGTCTTCAGAGTCGTGGCGACTTTGTACTCCTTCAACGATACTGGAGGTCTCGCTTGCACAACTGTGCTACCCTGGAGGGGCAGCTTTGATGAGTATGATGAGCTACAGGAGATTTCTCTCATTCTCAGGCGGGGAAGGCTGCACTATGTGTTGGGACATTTCTGCGTAGATGATTCATATGTGCCTGATAATCCCCTCCCCAGAATCCACCCGACTTGGTTTCGAATCCGCAACCGAAGCCTGAGGGTTTGGGAGGACGTGTATGCCAAGCGTTTGCAGCGGTATCAGCACCTCGAAGAACTTTGCAGTAATGCGTCTAAGCGCGGTAAGAGGGCAAAGGAGTTCGTCCAAGTTGATCCTTGATTCCCTCCCTCCCGTATGTGCCATGGTTGCGTTTGATGTCATGTATTAGAATTCAAAAGACTTGTTTCATGTTCTGCACTTTTCATGTTTGCTGTAATGTGATGCACTGGTGTGGTGTGTTTATCTCGCGTCCCGAACCCTCATGTTATTTAGATTTGCATCAATCCAGAAGAAGTATTTCATTAGACCGCAAATAGTAAAGTGGTGCAATCAATCTTCACAAAAGTAAAGTTAGCATCTACTGATACTTTCGTTCCATTATAGTATAATGAAAAAGAAGAATTTTGTTAAACTTAATTTGCACATATAGCTTGAGGTTATGTATTGTGGCAATGTTTTCTGGCAAATGACAATTACACAATGTGTTATGATATTATGAGGTATGCCAACTGTTTTAGTAATCATTGTCCATCAAATGTCACAATAATTTGCAACACACCAAAATGACATCAAATCCATAAGATTTCACTCCAAAATGACACATAAAACATTCTGAATTCAAATCTCAGGTGCAATTTATTGGCCTGGTAATTCAAAGCACCTTTCAGCTAAAATTCTACATCGGGGGAAAGCTTGGTGGTGGAACGTAATAATCCCCAACGTGGAAAGTTGTGCCTTCGCCCTCAATCAGAATGAAAGTGGCATTCAGATCTTCATCTACTGATGCCCGAATTCGACTCTCACCCTTATCCTGCTTGCTGCGCATGTCTGCTTCCATTGCATCCATCGCTGCCACCACTCGCTGGCTAATCTCTTCCATCGCTTTCTGAAAGAACATCAAAACATATCAGTGAGAGTACTACTCAGTATTTGAAACACAGGAAAGCAGCATGTGAAACACATCAACTCAGTCGACATTGCAATTTTTACCCGATCTGCTGCTCTAGCCGTGTTGCCTGCATCAGCTTCGAATTCCTTCATAATTGATTCCAACTCTAAATAATAAATTCAGATAAACATGTTATTAACCCATGCTCCAAACTTTTGAAAGTCACGACCCGGAAATAAAATACCTGCAAAAGTTCTGGATCTACTAGCGGCGATAGCATCCTCCATGTTTGCCCGCAACTCGTTAAGATACGCGTTCAAAGCAGCCATTTTTTATTCCTGCACAAAGAAAATGGGGGGTTTTATTTTTTGGTTTGGAAAGTAAGCAACAAATATGTAGTAGATGGCAGGGATAGTGGGTGAAAGGACAAGTCATCTGAATGTCAGTTTCTTCACATGGCCTTGTTTTATTATTCTTGCAGGTCCTTGTTTTAAAAATATTAAACCCTAGGACTGAAATAGGTGTGCTAGATTGACTGTGGAGCATCAGATCTTTTACCCAACTCTGCACGCAAATAATGCAGAAATATTCGCATGCCTCGGTCCCTCGGAGCTGACGGATTTGATATTTCTATGTGAGCAACTTTGGTTTTTTTAAGCCACTATAATTAGTATCCGATTTTATGGGATTATTCTATTCTTGGTATTTATCCATTAATACTGTAATTTAAATTAAATTACATTAAATTCTGGTAATGATGTAATTGAAACTTAAGTATATAATTTAAACCGTACTCTTGAGTAATTGAAAAAATTTATAAACGTTAATACTTAAGTATATATTTTTTGCTAAAACGGTTTATTTTATTGTCGTCTTAGTTAATCACTTTTAAAGAAAACAGTGTTTTCTATTACTGCATGAGTTGTTATTTTTAAATATTAAATATTTAGTCTATCGGGAGCGAAATTGACCGTCACACTTGTAAGTTAATTGTATTGAAAATTGTGACATTCGTATAGATGTAGGGAATGTTTAATACGCCTGTACTGATTTGATCTTAGCTGAACTGAAAAAACTGAAGTGAAGTGAAAAATACTGAAGTTAATTTAACAGAATTGAAAAATATTCAGATAAGTTGTACTAACAAGGCTCGTAGTGACCCCTTTTATCATGTTCAGTCCCGGCCGTGATAGTATGAAGGTTACAAGATTGTTCGGTCAATCACTAACAGAATATAAAAAAATTGGAAACAAAAATCAAAAGTATATACCAATCTAGCAACAGTATATACCAATTTCATATAACTTTCGCGCCTATTATTTTTACAATACATACAAACTCATGAACATGGTAATTACACGGTAATTTCAGTCCATCCTACTAATTAACATGTTTGTGAAAGGAAAATATTTATATTTATATTTATTCAAATTAATTTGAGTTTAGTTCTAAACAGTAAGAAATAAATTCAGTTGGCCATGTACTTACTTCATTTTTTTCTAGTAACTGTATCATTGATGTACAAAATATTCATGTACAAAATATTCATTGAAATATATTGGTTTCAATTGATTTCTTTATTATTATTATGTTATAAACTATTTGATGCAATCATTTACTTTCTTAAACTTTATAATTTATTAACCTACTACCTACGATTCAATATTTTTAACTAACTATTTTTATTAATCACCTTTCCAATTTTTAAGTATGATACTATTATATTATTTAAAAATATTAAATATAAAAGAACTTATACTACTTTACTACATCATATATACCTATGCCATATGGGATATTTCATTTAAATTGACATACATGTATTTTACATTTTTTTGATTGCCTTGCCTTAACTTAATGATTAGTTGTACAACCTCATATTAAGATAATGACTTCATTCTTCATTAAAACGTTAATAAAAACGTTAATAAAAACTTCATAAAAAATTATTAGAATAGGGGACTCTCATCGAGCTACATTCCTCTCTTGAATGAGTAGATGAACATGGCAATCAAATTTGCCAGAATTGAAACAATGTTAACGACAGTGAGAGCCCAGACCACTGAACTACATCGGCAGGTATTATATGGCACTGATTCACGAATGGTCAGCCGCTGATCCGGCAGAAGAGACATGTCCTCAACTTCGATCTCCACCAAATCTCCCGACGGCACCACCCTTCGGGTACTCCGCTGCCTTACACCAGATCCAGACCTGACTCCGCTAACCACCTTGTCCATCCATGCTCAGGACAGGCATAATAAACTCGACCAGGATTAAGAGACGTGATGGAAACAAGCAGATTAGTTATTCTTCCACACCTTGGACATGAAACCCTGTCGGATCTGATGTTTGATACTGAGTTAGAAGAGGTTGACTGAGCCATGGTGTATAGATAGGCCTATGAGAGCAAGATATCTGATGGGGGGAGGGGGTATGGAGCTTGAATGAATATATTTTTCTTGCTTGGTTGCTTGGAGTATTATAAAGAGCCATTCAGGGATTCTGTCACCATACACATCAGAGTGGGGCTCACCAATAGGCAGCCCAGGCCTGTAATCCAAAAGCCTGTATAATATATATCTCCATGTAGCCCGAATATAGAGCAAAAGGATTGATGGGGTATTGTGGTAAGACTGATGTTTCCTCCACTATTGGTTGGGAGTTCGATTCCCTAGTTTCAGAATATAAGATGTTTTTATTTTTTCAACTCTATTAAATAAAGAATGTTTGAACTTCACGTGCTGGTAATTCTATTTTACTCTATATTTAACTCTAATTTTTATTTTTAAACTATGATAATCACTTTGAACTTCAATTTAATATTTTCTGAAAGGGAACATATATGAACCCTACAGTCATAATCTAATGCATTTTTACGTCTAATTAAGGTGTATTATTATTCTCCTTCTCAAAAAATGTCTCTAACATTGTATTCTCTTTTATTACTTCCTTTTAATATTTTTTCTTTGCTTCGGTAACTAGTGTAGTTCTAAAATACTAAGGATGTGTTTGGTTGGGCAAGTTTTTGCAAAACTCGGACTATCCAAGTCCAGTTTTGTAAAATCTTGATTGGTTCATCAAGTTTCCCGAAATCCAGACTTGCAAAATTCTAAAAACCAATGAAAGATTTTGTTCCATACTCACAAAATCCAACCCAACCAAATAAGGATTTTGCAAAACCAGACGACTCTCAAAAGTAAACTTTGCGAACTAAAAACAAAACAAAATCCCGAATCTCAAAAACTTTGCGAACCAAACACACCCTTATTTGCGTTGCAAATATTGTACAGACGTTGAACAAAAATGGAAACAGTAGACCACAATTAAAGCTGAAGCATACAATAAATTGAAAATGTCTAGATTTAGCCTGGAATATTACCAAATTGAGACCGGAACATAGTACATGTCTAGCAAATAAATCCAACAAACGCCACAACATCAATCCAAAGCCAATTACAGGCTCACATCAATCCAAAATAACAACATATGAGGCTCAAACACGGTACAATGAGCCCAGTTCGACGCACGGTGAAGGCAGCAGCTTCATTCTGGCAAGGCACCTTTGGAAGCCAAGAAGTGTGGAATTCTATCATACACCGCCTGTCTGTTGGTGTTTTCCTCTGCCATGACAATGAAGTATAGATAAGATATCCTCAGCTGCACCCTCTTCTTTTCCTACACCACATTACACGGCACACATTCAGCATACAGAACATTCCTCTGCCATTGAAATGCTCCAGCATGCACATGACACTGAACCCCCTATCAGCATACATAAGCGCATCTCGCCATTTCGGAGTGAGCACCTCGTAATTGAATGCACGGTACTTGTCAAGAACATCATGGTACTTCTTCGCCTCGAGCAGCTGCCAAAATGTGGTTCCCTGCAAAAGATTCATATCACAAGTTTAGGCCATTGACATCATGGTCCCTTGCCACAAAATGATATAATTTCACTTACAATCAAGCGCCCCAACTTCTCCAAATCAGGGTCCCCGGCTTCTGGCTGTTTGAGTTGGATAGCTTGAACTCTCTTTTCCATGAAGTTGATCACAACCAGTGAGTACTCGTTCTTGTAGATGATTGGCACGAATACCTTGAAACAACCAAATAAAAGAGTTAAGTGTTACACATTGAATCCATACCTGACAGTGCATGCATGCATATAAACAAAACTCCGATTGCTTACAAACGCTGCAACAGAGAGGTCGAGCTCACAAGCCTCCAACCAGAGCAGCCAGCGGTCCACAACCACAGCTGGGTTAAAACTGCTCTCATCCTGTAGCATTTTAATTGTCATTACACTTAAATTCACAAACTTCCTGTCCACTAAAAATCTCATAATAAATATCTAACATATTTTAACCATCTTCACTCCAAGCATGCACACTCTGGAAGTCCACATTTTCCTGTCCCAGTAGGAGTTCAACAGCATCGACAACACATTGACAACATCAATGTCAACGTTCCTTAAACGATCAATTGACAACAGTTTACCCCTGGCCAACGATACTCCCGGCATCACATCTCCCCCCTTGGTGGCAAACAGCACCTCCCCGCTGAAGTGAATAAAATATAAACATACTTCAAACACAGAATGCAAAATGACAAATCAGAAGCGAAGCAAATTTACTAGTGGCCTTACCTATCTGGATGTGATTGTAAGCAGTAGTCAGCGATCTCCAACCTGTGCTACTCGAAATTATGGCTTTTCATGCACAACTTCTTCAAAGTTAAGCTACTGTAGTTCGGAGGGTAGGGGAAGGTCCATGTTCGCCAAGGGCTGTTCATCATCTGCTGAAGCAGGAAGTCCTCATCAATTGGCTCAATGACAGGGTTGGGCCCACCATGAATAGCAGCATCAAGGGGTGAAGGTCGGGCTCTCCCAATCTCGGGCGAGAGCGTATCACACACTTCGTACAGGTTGCTCACCATGATGTCGTAAGCATATCCGACATCGAACTTGAGTGTGCCGTAGCTCTTCAGCCTGAAGCAGCTCTCCTTGAGGGGTCTTGTCGGTATGTCCAAACTTGATGCATAATCCTTCAGTCTGTGGTCAATGTCATTCAAGATTTGCCAAGTCTTCTTTTTGAGACCCTGTTCAAATGAAAAAATTAGAAGATGTTGATATACCGTGTGATCAAATAATATACTTGTCAACACATTAATGAATATAATTAATTACTGACACCTTCAAAAATTTTGCAAGATTAACATGATCTAGGAACAATTCATTTGGAAATTCAGCACCTCGTTCAAGCAAGCCAAGTGCTCATGGATTAAAATTAGCATTTTGTATAAATTTGTCAAGCAATTTGTCAAAAAATGGATGATTCACTAGTATCAAGCATTGTAATTTTTTTAATTCATATGATTTTCCAACTAAATTGTTCCTTACTACATGATTTACGTTAATGCAAGTGTAAATCAAAATCGGTTATGTAGATATAAAAGCATAAAAGTGTAACAGGCAGAGATTTAATGGACCAGAAGGCAAGCTCACCTCAGACAGAGAAGCTTCTACATCTTCTGCCGTGGGCAATGTCAAAAAATGGATGATTCACTAGTATCAAGCATTGTAATTTTTTTAATTCATATGAGTTTCCAACTAAATTGTTCCTTACTACATGATTTACGTTAATGCAAGTGTAAATCAAAATCGGTTATGTAGATATAAAAGCATAAAAGTGTAACAGGCAGAGATTTAATGGACCAGAAGGCAAGCTCACCTCAGACAGAGAAGCTTCTACATCTTCTGCCGTGGGCAATGCCATCTCAGCCCTCTGGTTACTGGATCCAGACACACCCTCCACAGCTGGTCCTAGTAGAGAAGCAAATCGAGCCCTCGAGCAATTGCAAGGAACACCAGGATTCTTGAACAGCAGCTGCCCAAACCCCTTTGCCTGCATCTCTTGTTGAACCCTCAACATGATGATGTCACCTCCCCATTGCTTGATATATGGTTCGTCGTCAGATAATGGATGTTTTGGCCAGATAGTGTAATGGAAATTGGTGATCAGCAGTAGCAGCATACAGCCCTGGCTCCCCTTGCTCAGAGGACTCCTCTCATTCCCTTCTCTCTCAACATACCTACGCAATTCACGGCAAAGGTGATCCACCACATAGCCCACCCAGTTGTAGGACTTGATGCTGTCTACATCCCACAGGCAATTGAGGAGGCCCAGGTCTATGTTTGTGCCAGCAGTGGGGGTGAGCACCATATGCATTGCGTACAACACAAAGAACCTTTTGAAATCATCTCCTCCTTGACGTAGTTTCCTAATCATTGAGTGCACATCTACTTCCGGCATCGTCGGCGCCACCCGCAACCTGTGAACCTGCCTCCATTCCTCCTTCACATTCCTCACTTCAGGGGTGCGAGCATCTTCCACCACGGCCTTCTCTGGGTTCACATTAAGCCCAAATACCTTCCTTGCATCCTTAGCTGTGAGAGAGAACCGGATCTGGCCATCAGAATGGAAGTACTTGGTCACTGGATCGAGCAATCCACCAACCATTTGTTGATAGTATGTGCGGCTAATTCGGTTCTGAAGTGGAGCAGCCCCCCAAATCCGATCTCCCTGACATCTGCCTCCTGAAGGGGAGAGAGGTCCTTAACCAGCTGGGTGAACACATAACACCTTCTGTTGCACACATCTGAAAAGAAGTAATCCTCGGACTCATCATACGAGTGATCGCTCCAGTCACTACTGCTGCTGCTCGAGTCACCGCTGCTGCTGCTGCCGATGCTTGGGCTCCTTTTCCGTTTGCCCGCAGCCTTGGATTGACTACACTCGGCTTGGGCCGTCTCCCTGTGCTCGGCGCCGGGATGTCCAGATTTGGCAGATTTGGATCTGCGAGTGTAGACTTTGATGGTCTTGGAAGACTGGCTCGGTTGCCCTGCAAAATATATAAGTATACAACAAGGATAAGAGTTAGTGTTATCCAACCACCAAAACTTGAGAAGACAAGTCAAAACCGAATATTCTGTGGTCCAAAATAATAGTCAAACCCAAACAACAAAATTAGGCTTGTAAGAAGGGCCAAAAAGGTCGACAATTCCCATAAATTGTGGTCCTAACTGTGTGTATAAAAGAAAACAAAGTCCCAACATCACTGGCCCAAAAATGACCCAAATTTTTACGATTAAGGCCAAAACAGTACCTTATTTGTACTTTGTACAATACAAAAAAAAAAACACCGACATCAAGGATTAGAATATTCAACTAATCCAGAACCAATAAAAATATTCTCCAAAAAAATGTGGCTCTCATCAGCATCGATGGATAAAGGTTCTGTCTTTACTCCGTACATAGAACCTTCTTATTACAAAAGAAACGGATTCAGTTATGCCTTCCATCTTCCCCTCTTAAATAAAATTAATTTTATCACCATCTTTGTCAAACCACAAAAATATAATAACATTTCTTGCCCTAAAGACATCATCTTTATTTTTAATTTTATAGTTCAAGTCATATTATCCATACTCCCTCAGAAAAAAAAACATTTCATCTCAATGTTTATCAAAGCCATACCAAAAAACTGAAATGAAGCCTAAAAAAAACTGTCATTTTAGTTGAATATTTTACAAAGCAAGGCAGATTATCCAATTTTCCTTCAACTAAAAGTCAAATCATCTTCATCTTCATCAAACCCATACACAAAAATACAACTCAAGCCACGAATACTGTTATTTTAGTGGAATAGTTTACAGATGAAGTCATCTTGTCCGATGAAGTCATCTTGTCCATCTTCCATTCAAACAAACTCAAACCCCAACAAAAGTTTACAAATCAACAACTAAAAAGTATGATTTCAATCTTATATGTTACAGATCTGTACACGAAAACGGCCGATCAAGACGTATTGACACACTGAGACTATAAACCAAAAACATGCAAGCCCCAACTTCGAATAATACAGATCGCTTTAGGTTGAGATGAACTACTTACTACTGGGTGGAGAAGATGGTGGCAGAGTTTCCGTTCCACGTGGGGGGCTTGATTCAATCCCAGTGACAGGTTCCGGCGCCAGATCGGTGAATTCGTCGCCATCAGAGAACGAGTCGCGATGAGTTAACAGGACCATCGTCTCCGTAAAACACGAACGAAATATGTGAGTAGTTTGAGGGGAGGGGGAAGGTTTGCCTGAAACAGGTTGTGGGGGAATGGGAGAGGTTCGATGTTATCTGTTGGAATGACCTCTCAGTTGTCCCGACATTAAGTAATTATTTCCAGCACAACTTTTCTCGCGGGCAGTTTTGTGGCTATGGGAAAATTAAATTTCTTTTATTAATTATTTTGGGTATTCAACGTACACGTGTAGCACATGCAGGGATCCAAATCATCAAACCGTTCATTTTGGTATCAAACCGTTCATAAGGCCCGTTTTCATTTTCCTTTTCAAACCACCTTTTAAAATAACGGCCCGAGTTTTACTACATACCATTTTACTTGGATTATTTTTTAAGGGTTATATTTTGTTTTTGATTAAAGTGCAAAATATGGCCCTTAAAAGTTTGAAATATATTGTTTATGGCCCCTAAATAAAAACTGCATAGTTTGTGGCCCCTAAAAGTATAAAATGTATGATTCATGGCCCCTAAAAAATAAAAATGTAGTATACATGGCTTCAAGGTAATTTATGTTAAAAACATTTAATTTCTAGAAGGGTATATTAGTCAATTCGCATTTAATCAGCTTTTTATAATAAAAACAAAAAACATGATGATGATGTATAGTGATATCTTGCATCTGCATCACCCGCCTCCTTCTTCCACGATGTCTATTACCTTATCAGATACAACATCGACAAACCGACCAAATGATCCCAACTGAGTATTCAACTCTGGTCCCCTCCGTATTCGAGGAGTACATAAAACTCGAATCATGTTAACCAAATTTTACCCGACAATTGAATAATATCTCAATCATCACCTGCAAAAATTTTAAATCCCTCGTCGACGATTAATTGACGGGGAATTTCCCATCGCGCGCTGGAGATAACTATTTGCTGAGAGATCGGATAGGTCATTATTCAGTACAATTGGTGTGGTGGTGGAATAAGGTCGCGGCGGTGGTGGAACCGGTAGATGGAGTGACCGGCAGACGGGGAAGATGGACTGGGAATTGATGGACTGCGGCGGATCTATAGGAAGTTGGGGAGAAGATGATCATCACATTTTATTTTTTATTTTTCTTAATTTTTTAACATGTGAATTTTCAATTATACCCTTGATAAAATTCATTTTTTTAATAAAATGGGTAAGGGCTATGAATTAATCATTTTATACTTTTAGGGGCCACAAACTATGCACTTTTTATTTAGGGGCCATGAACAATACATTTCAAACTTTTAATGGCCGTATTTTGCACTTTAATCTTTGTTTTTTCCATTGTAAAAACATCATCCTTCCCGTATCATAGCTAATTTGAAAAACGTTGGTTCGCACTAAAACATTTTGATCAATACCTATTAGTAGTATAGATAGATAAGTGGTTAGCACTGATTAGTTCTGTTATCTATGTCCAATTACCTATTCATGGGATTAGTAGTATTGGAGGCCAATGAGTATCACTTAGCACTGCATATGTAGTTTTGTGATGAATGCCTTAGTGCAAACGCCTATTCAATATGAATATCATGTATGAAATGAATGACACTCACTATCACCCTATAACTACTTCATCAGTACTGAAGCATGTGTTAACCCATACATCTGATTATCAGTAAGTAATTCATAAATGCACAACATTTTTATTAGTAGTATTTAAATTTCACCCGCTGATCAAGTCTTCCGAGTGCTAATTGATATCGTCAACTCGAGAATAATTCTATATAGGCTTGGTAACAATTCGGGCATACATCAACTTGAACTAACTCGAATCGGTATCGACAATAGCCGAACGGTTATCGAGTCTAGTTTCAGCTAGACCTAACTAGTTACTTTGTACTTATTACTTAATATCGAACTAGTTAATTGATTGTATTTGTATTTCATAATTTCATTATGAGTGTGTAAAGCACACACATAAATATAGAATTTCATACTAAGAATTGACTAAACAATATTAAGGATTCTGTATTTTATTTTTTATATTTATTACCATGGTAGTATTAATATTTTTTTATTATCAATATTATATTTATTACCATGGTAGTATTATTACTTATTTAATATGAATATTAGATTTTTTTAATTATGAAAATTAAAAGGGTAGTACAATATTCTGTTTAAACTCATCAGTATTTATCGATTAATGAAAAGACACATAAAAGCTTGTGCTTATTGTGTATAGTTCCCCAAGTATATTTCAAAACACAAAATACTAATCTTAAATAGTACTCTTAAATAGTCAAGAGACACGTACAAATTTAAGTATATTTCAATCCAAATTATAAATAATTTATGTGTGTCAAGTAGGAGTACACAATAAACTCATAAATAGTACTTCAAGTAAACAAATACGTGTCAATAATAATTATTCAAATATAAAGAATACACAAATGGATCAAATACTAAGACCCAAACATTCATCTCCAATTAATTGTCACATGCCCAAAATCAGACATTCTACACACTAGCTTCCAACAAAACAAAAATGAAGTACCATGGAGTACTACACATTGGAACCAAACGTGGTAATCATTAAATGGGACCCACCATTTCTTCCACAAAACCAGATCCTTTTTGAAGACATAGACAAGTCAGAGTGAGTACTCCATCTTTTGGATTTTGATTTCATTTCTAACTTATCAAATTATTAGAACTAGTATGTGTTTTTCAATTCACAAAATCTCATGAAATTAAATTTAATTCATATCATTGCAACCAAATTCTGAGTTACTGACTGTTGCACTAATTTTTTTAAATTTGGCCAAACCACCGGTGGAGGGATATTCTATTAGGCATCCCTTGACCTTTAAATTGACATAAAATAAAATACAATGATCTCCTCTGGTGGTTGGCAATTTGTAAGATTACAGATAGGTTTCTAAAGATATAGCTATTCTAAACCTTCTCTGTATCTGAAGCAGGAACCGAAACCGAAGTAGTTAGATACAGTCATACTAGTTATCCACTTCGATAGTTGTACCTAAAAAAATACATGAATCGAAAGATTCCTTAAAGACCGACACAAAAGCGTCAAACTGCCTTGACAGGTGTAATATCCCTAATTTGACTCAATAAATTAGTCAAACCAATTTTGCAAAAGGTCAGGGTGTCAATCACCCATCTCACTGATATACCCAAACCTGTACTGACAGTTTCAACCCCGATAGATCTCGTACCCGATCAAAAAGGTGCCTAAACTATAAATTATAATTACAACATTTAAATCTTCAATGTAGTCATTAAAAACACGATTTCATCATCATTCTTTATCATCATAAAAATACAATTCTTCATCTTTATTATTTTTACCCTTAAAATGTTACAGTATTAACTAAACTTGGAAAGATACATGTGAGGATATATTGTAGTTCCCTTTATGATATATTTATTTTCCTACAAAAATAACCAAACTGAATATATGTATTTTCTTTCCTTCATCCTTAATGCCATGCAACTCAAAAAATTTACCCTCGGCTAAGACATCAGTAAAATCCTTTGAACTTCTATGGGGTAAATTATTTTGGGGGTTGGCAACAGTAATCATGAAAAGGTGGAAAAGCCTTTACCTTTTCCTACAGTAATTTCCATCATTAAATATATATTTGTGGGGACTCGCACATGTATCAGCCCTACTACCCTATATATCAGCCCCTCCTCCCTGTAAATCACATCAGAGCCTCCATTCCCACAGCTTCCTAAATATTCTCCCCCCTTTGTTTGCATATCTCTTCCCATGGATTTGTCCCTGTTCATCACAGCCCTCCCATCTGATATCCAGACGTTGATCTTCATTCGTGTGTTCTTCGAAGCCATCCTCCGTATGTACGTGAGTGGAGATAATCCAGAATGGTGTCTCTGGTGGCTGAAGAAAGCCTCTGACTTGGGTCACCAAGAGTCAACCTATGCGTTGGCACTTTTCAAAATCGTTGACGGTGATATGCAGGAAGGCATCCAGCTGATCACTACCATGAAGAGGACGGACAAGACTGGCCTCCGGCTTGCTCGTCAACGCGTCAAAGCTTGTCTGGCTTACACTTGGGGTTGGTTGAACTACTTCAGGTTCATCACAAACCAAGCTCCACGACCTAGGCCGATCTGCTGCAATGTGCATGTTGCTCTCAATCGCAGAGTGAGGTACGACCGCTAGGTAAGGGTAGATCTGGCGGACATCTCCTGTGACGCATGCACCTGCGATCAGGAGGTCATTCATATCCTGGGATCTCCATGAGCATGCACCTGCGTCTGTGTGTTTTGTGTTGTTTCTTCTTGATTCTGCATGTTTTGTGTCACTTGTTTTTCACTATTTCTGTTTCAAGATCAAGGGGTTCAACAAATCAGGGTCTTCATGGAACTGTAATTTAATGAACTTGTGTTTACTTTTGTGGCATATTGTAATTATTGCAAATCTTTTCTTGTTTTGATGCCTTGTCACTTACTCTTTGTCCCTGACACGACAATAGTCACGTTTATAATTGTGAAGCCATTATTGCAAACTAATCCGGTGGACAAGTCAAAACAAGAGAAATAAGGGTGATAATGCATATCAATTGTGTCAATTTATTTAACATTGATTAAAAAAATACTCCCTAAGTTCACCTATTTATATCTTACCATGAGATTTTTGATATTCATTTAATTTCTGATCTGTCCATTCCTGGCAATGGTTTAGCTATCTTCTCCATCTCACTTTTTCTTCCTCCCCTCTTGCTTTGAAACACGCACTTGATTCCTTCTTACCTTATGTGCAAATATTGCTAAGAAAATATTTGGTAAAAACTTGTAATTAATTTCAAATTAGTTTACTAACTCCAAAGATAAGTTACGCAAAAGTCGCATTTCATTTATAAGACGTAATATTTTTGAATTATTCTAAACACTTGTTTGGATATCGCACTTGTTAAGGTAATAGCGTTTGGCCCTCAAAATACAAAAAATCGACGGAACTAGCTATTATTTATTTTTGGTAAAAACTTGTAATTCATTTCAAATTAGTTTACTAACTCCAAAGATAAGTTACGCAAAAGTCGCATTTCATTTATAAGACGTAATATTTTTGAATTATTCTAAACACTTGTTGTAGACAACTAGTCTTCTTCATTACATATAGATTTTGGTAATGAAGCGGGACTATGTCTACGTTTATAAGTTCATGAAAATGTTAACCTCAATTTACTGTTTCATATGAACATGCATGGGAGAGTAAAAGTATATTTGGCAACTACAGAAGCATTTACTGGCAAACACATGCATCTTTCAAAATAATCCACGTGTTTTAGCATCAGCACGCACGCTAATGTCCTAAATAGCAACAATTTACACACGAATTCAATAAAATCCAAAAGCATGGCCCAACATGCCCAAATACAAAAAGGTAAACTCAGTATGGGGGCAAAAATGATAAAGTCCACATTCAGTACGGACTGAACCCCATAAAATCACCACCTCCTCACACTAGGGCAGCTTTGCTTTCGATGAAACCTGGAATTCGATCAAGCAGTGCCTTTCTTTTTACGTTTGAATCTGATAGAAGAATAAAGCACAAATATGACAAGCGCAGCTGCAGCCTTTTGCTTTTCTGCAACACATTTGGATGATTATTAATTCATTTTATGAGCATATAGTGAATAATCCACACACCTTCAAGAAAAAAACCAAAAACCACTTACCACATCCAATCTGAGACTATCGAGAGATGGTATCGAACCAGTGAAATTCTTCATCATGCACATGACGCACTCACCCCTATCGGAATAAAGCAGACTATTCCTCCAGAGGGGGTATAGCACATGGAAGGTGAAAGAACGGTACGCCTCAAGAACAGCCTTGTGCTTCTTAACCTCAAGCAGGCGCCAGAAACACGTCCCCTACACATTCAAAGTGAGTTTGGAATTGTTACATTTCTTTACTATCAACAGCCAACATCAACAGCCAACACTTATACGAAATACACATAACTTACAACTGCACGACCCAGCTTCTCAATCTGTCCATCTTCTGGAGCTTCCCTTGTAGTCTCGATCAGTTGAATCTGGCCCTCCACGGCGTTGATAACCACCAGGTAGTAATTTCCATCGTGAAGTATCAGTATGTACACCTACAATTAAACATAGTGTTTATTCAAAATGAATCCAACATTAATAGTTGTTAATGAGTTCAAGCAAGCTGGATCAAGAAACACTTACAAAGGAAGCACTTGGAATGTCAAGCTCGCACGTACGCAACCACCTAAGCCACTGATCCACCACCATAATTGGGCCAAACATGTCCTTGTCCTGGAAACTTAAAAAATCAGAAAATCCATTCCATTGTTGAAATGATTATAGCACACATTTACATATAATGCTTACCATCCGAACTGCGCGGAGACATATTCTTTTCTCCCATGGGAATCCCAGAACCTGTTCAGCAACATGGCAAAGACATTAACTACCTCCACAGAGATGTTTCTGTATGCACCCATGGACCACATCTGCACAACTCGGTTCTCAACCACTGATCTTCTCCTTTCTTCACAAATAGAATCTCCCTGCCAACAAAAAAACAAAGACATCATTAATCCAATGAACCATTTAATAAAACAAGCTACTGAAATGAAGGTAAAGGTAGCCTTACGCTGGTTGACCGTCTCCTAAGCAGTAATCGGCAATCTCCATCTTGTACGGCTCGAACTTGTGGCTAATTCTGCATAGGCTCTGCACAGAGTAGTTAATGTAGGTGGGAGGGTAATTGAAGGTCCATGTCGTCCACGGACAGTTGCTCATCTGATCATGGGGGAATCGCTCATCCAGAGGCTCAACGACAGGGTTGGGCTGACCATAGAGGGTATGTTGAAGGGGCGACGGCCTGCCTATCCCAACCTTGTTGGAGAGTCCATTGCACAGTGTGTGCAATTTGCTCACAACTGTATCGTAGCCGAAGCCCACATCAAACTTGGCTTTCCCCTCTGGATTCAGTCTGAAACTGCAGGCTGTCAGGGGTCGAGTTACGACGTCCATATACTTGGCATGCTCGTCGAGCGTCTGATCGACATCTTTAAGGATGAGCCAAGCCTTCCTTTTGTTTCCCTATTCCCAAAGGCATAGGACATGCTTATGAGATGTTTGCAGTTGCATTTAATATAATATTATATGAAACAACACATTACAATTTCAACCTTTTAAGTATTCATGCACCAACAAAGATTAAGTCAAAACACTTTAACCAATTGTTTTTGCCTAAATGTTCAGTAGGTACAGTACTATTTACATTTATAAAGCCCTAACACAAACATTTGCACTTAAGGAATATTCCTTGATATTCTTTATAAAAAAATAATTTATTATCCTTTTTATTCTTTGCGATACTGCAAAGTTAAGTCACAATTTATTATAGAACTTTCATTGGAATTTTTATTAAGTTATAATACTAAAAATTTTCAACATTTTACTTTATAATGTAAGTTTGCTAGTAGAAAATATTAGAAATTAGGTGTCATTATTATTATAGTGGTTCCCCTAAGTGATATATTAAAGGGAAAAGGGCAAAGAAATTTAAAAAGGAAAAATACCAAGATTTATTTAATTTACTATGAATTAGAAAGAAACGAAAATCAAATAATTATTCTCTTGTTATTATTTTTGATTAAATCAACTATTTTTTGGATTGAAGGAGGGAATTTTACGTTTTGAGAATGGGTCAAAAAGTTAAGTCACAATTTATTATTTAACTTTCATTGGAATTTAGTTTAAGTAATAATTCAAAAAGTTATCAACATTTTACTTAATAATTTAAGTTTCTGTGTACAAAAATAATAGAAATTAATAGTGGTTCCCATAAGTGATATGTTAAAGGGAAAAGTGCAAAGAAATTTTAAATTGAAGAATACTAAGATTTATCAACTTTACTATAAATTAGAATTATTATTAAGTTTGATTTCAGCAAATGTTTTTAGAGATTGAAGGGGATTTTTACTGTTTGAGAATGGGTCAAAAATATTAGCCTCATATTATAAAGCAAATTCATACAGAAAATTATTTTACCTTATATTAAAAATATTTTTTGACTTTACTACTTTTATTTACTTGTCAACTAATATTGCACATTATACAAACATATATTTATATAAGGCCTTTGAAAAAATATACTCTTTTTATTAAACAAATATTAATATATATTATTTTAAAAAAAATTATATATTCATAATCATGGACAGTTGCATTCACAATATTTACTTCAAGCAAAGCTTACCTCTTTCAGAGATTCACCAATATCTTCAGCAGTCAGAACTGAAATGTCCTCACTAGATCCTTCCTCTCCATTGCAAAATGGTTTCACAAGAAGCCTACCACAGTCAAACTCACCAACACACTTATCCTTGAATAGAAGCTTCCCAAATCCCATTGACCGCATCTCTTCAAACACCCTAACCCCAATGCTATCCCATCCCCAATGTTTGATGTATGGTTGGTCGTTGGGCAAAGGCTTTCCTGGCCAAATCGTGCTGTGGAAATAGATTAGCTGGACTAAAATCAGACACCCCTCACACCCCCTGCCAAAAGAACTTGCCTCCTTTGCTTCTCTGACCTTGAACTTGTACACCCTAGTGCACAGATGATCCACCACATGCCCGGCCCAGTCGTAGGACTTTATGTTGTCCACATCCCACAAGCAATTCAGAAGTCCAAGGCCTATCTCTTTGCCAAACCTCGGTGTCAGCAGCGTGTTCATCACGTACAAAACAAAAAACCTCTTGAAGTCTACCCCACCCTGGGGTTGTTTCAGAATCATGCTTTCAACTTCTCTCAAATGCAGCCTCGTAGTGAAGCGCAAACCGTAATAGTCTCTCCATCTCTGCTTCACCATTCTCACTTCATGATTTGCAGATTGGATCACCACCTTCTTCTCAGGATTAACAGGCAGGCCAAACACCATCCTTGCATCCTCTGCCGTGACTGAGAAACGAATCTGACCATCACAATGAAAGTACCTCTTCACAGGATCAAAGCAATCCACCAGCCACTGGTTCATCTGATCTGGGACTGCAGCAGTGCTGAAGTGAAGCAAACCTCCAAATCCTATGTCCCTCACATCTTCCTGCTGCATCGGTGAAAGCTCCTTGAGAACACGGTTTAAACGTTCTCTCTTCCGGTTAAGCACCTGGTAAAAATAGTATTCCTCAAACCCATCGTCTGAATCAGAACTGTGAGCACTGGCTGCGCTGCTGATGCTCAACCGTTTCCTTTTTCCCAGACTCCTAGACGGGCCAACTCCTCCACCACGCGGCTTTTTCCGGTGTTCAGTATTGGCCGACTGAATTCTTCGCTGATAAACTTTCACAGCCTGAGAAATCGTTCGAGATGTGTCTGCAAAGTGTAGATAATAAGAAGACCGATTAATGTTACCCAACACAAGGTGGGTCTATACCCTTGAATAAAAATATTCCACCGACATGAGTTGGTCATAAAACACCCAAATAATATGAATTATTTACTAGCAAAACATGATATAACTAGTTCCTAATTTTAACTAATTTATACTATCATAAAATCCAATCAAACGGGGGAGGATCTAAATTAAACTTAATCCGAAACCAAAAGTTACCCTTGCACAAAACACCGGCCTTTTATTTTACAGAAAGATTCGACCTTTATAAATTAAGATTCGACATTTACAAGTACGGATTGACACTTTAGAAAAGTTAATTTACAAAACAAAACATTCGGCCGAAAAAAAGGGAAGTAACTTTTGCACATAGTGCGTCTGAAAGCTTGCTTCTTTAATGGATCAGTTGTGATTCTTTTAAAAATTTTACCGATCTATCTAATCCAAACCACGTGGCTGCTCCAACCAGAAAACCCTAACTATTGCTGGTTCAAAAATAAAAGATCTGTCAAACAAGGGTAGAGGCGATGATCTTACCAGCTGGTGGAGATCCGCCGGCGCTCCCTTCATGTCCATTAGCAGCAGCAGCAACACTGAGCTGCCTACCGGCCGTTTCTGAGGCCGCGTTAGGGGCGGCCTCGTTCGAAGAACTCAGATCGAGAATCCCACCGACCATGGCGCCTTTTCTATCTGATTATCACAAGAACAATATACTTTTCCCTCTGCTTGGAATGTGAACAGTTATATTGAACCTGTGTTTTCGTATAAATGGAGAGAGGAATGGAATGGGAAGAGGTTGATGTGGGGAAGTGCGCTCTTTTTTTTCGATGGCCCGACAACTAGTAAATAATTTCAAATGCTTTTGTGGAGCTGCCTCCGAATTTTAAAATTCTTATTAATTAATTTATGTCCCGTTACTAAGATAGGACCATACACGTGGCATGTAGGTATGAAATCGGACCATACACGTGGCATTTATGTACTACCAAAACAGCTTCCTCTAGTCAACTGAATTCGTGACACATTCAAAATGTGTAGTGCTAAAACCAAATTTATTTCTAAGGATCAAAAACCAAAAATATTTCTAAAACATCACCATGTAACAAATTTAAAACCTTTTTATAAAAATGTACTAGTCGTACTATGGGCCAACCCTAAGTCAACGCGATTTTATAACATAATTTTGTAAAAATAGATTGAAATCTCAAGTTAACTGAACTTAACCGAACTAAATTGCACTACACAAAATTGCGTTTAATCGCAAATACAATAACCATAGTAAATTCGAATATAAGATAGAATTTAATTGAAAAGTACTTCAACTGAACTGTACTAGATGTTACTATACTTCACTGATAAAATCGAAAGTATACCACACTTGATTGAGAGGATCTAAATTGAACTGCACTCAACTGGAATGACCAGAATCGATAATCACTATTCAAAAATAATATAATTCAAAAGTATTTCCTCAAATTAAAAGGGTTTCATCATTACCTCAATTGAATTTCGCAAAGCTTCGTTTAAAACTACTGAACTGCGGTGAAATGAATTTCAATAAGCTTCGTTTAAAACAACTTAGTTCAACTACACCTGAACTGAGGGAGGTGACAACGATTGAACTACAATGAACCCGAGATGATAACGATTGAACTACTATCAGCTCATAAGAGCTTAATTGAACCACTACTAACCACGACTATGCATACTGGACACTGACTCTGCGACAAGTTAAAACTAAGTCAGCTACACTTGGCTAAAATGATAAGAATTGAACTTCAGTTATCTAACATGAGAAGAAATGAACTTCACTTAGCTGAGATTATAAGAAACAAATGACCATCGCTTCTTTTTAGTTGAGATTGACATGGCAACAATTGAACTACAATCAACCCGAGATGATAACGATTGAACTACTATCAGCTCATAAGAGCTTAATTGAACCACTATAATAACCACGATGATGCATACTGGACACTGGGTCCGCGACAAGTCAAAACTAAGTCAACTACACTTGGCTAAAATGATAGAATTGAACTTCAGTTATCTAACATGAGAAGAAATGAACTTCACTCAGATGAGATTAGAAATGACCATCGCTTCGCTTAGCTGAGACTGAGATGGTAACAGTTGAACTACAGTTAGCTGAGATGATAACAATTGAACTACACTTAGTTGAGATGACAACAATTAAACTACAATTAGCTAAAAAATATAAGACCTGAACTTAACTACTATTAACCAAATTGAACTACACAACCCCTAATGTCTAGAGTTCAACTACACTTAACCAAAATGATCATAGATCGAGCAGACTCGGTGAATTGGGATAAACTTAAATGAATTCAGCTAATGACAACAAAAATGAACAACACTAAGTTATATGAACCTAATCCCTTAAACTTCAGTAATTGAAATGAGTAAATTGAAATTCAATTAACTAAAATTTACTGAATTGAAATTCACTTCAAAACCATCAACTTCAAATCAGTTGGTAAACTATAACATGAACAATTTCATTCTAAAAGATAATTTCATTACATTAACTTTTATTCTTTTTATTGCATCACCACATTCAACCAATTTAGATAGGATAACACAGATTAGTTCAACCATATTAAAAAACCATTATTTAGAGCAGGTTTAAATTATTCAACATAAATTCCTAATTATCAAAACTAATTTGTAATTTTCACCATTTAACCAAGATATGAATAGTTATTTCCAAAATTATGAAATATAGCCCAAATATTTTCCCACGTGTATTTCCCGCGCTGTTGTGACTTCCCGCGTAATATTGAAACATGCATTACCAAATTCATCTGAAGTGGCCAGTTCCAACTTCCGAAGCAGAAATAAAAAATAATAGTACATTTATACTCATTATTTGTTCATGGTCTTGTCCCATCAAACCAGAAGTTAGTTGTCAGTCCATTCCTCCCACTTGCAATTTCATTCATGCATGTCCAACCGAAAATAAATTCTCCTGTGATTATCATTTCATTTTTATTATATTTGTGATTCTGATTATATACTACTCATGATATTAAAGTTAAAATTCACAATTCATTTTAATTATAATTAATTCACCTTTCATTTTTATCGATACTATTACTTGCTGAAGAGTCCAGAAGACTCAGCATAAATTTGTTGGCAATTTTGTAGAAGTTGACTATGTTTAAACATGCTCTTATGTTTAAAAACTTGCTCAAGAAGATCAGAAACCGAGCAATACGTCTTTGAAGTGAAGTACAACTCAGATGCGATCAAACGAGATATTCTGACGAATCAAGATGATATTTGAAGAATGATTCGGTTCTGATTTAATTAGATAAAGAATATATTTGTGAGTTGTATTCTATTTAGAATTAGTCGTAATTAAGGAAAGAATATATTTCTTATCGTATAGCTATAGAAATAGAATATAGCTAGAAAGCATGCACAATGGAGTCCCAAAGGAGAGACTTTTTTTAGTTATTGGGACTCTAAAATCCCACAATGGGAGTCCCAAAGGTTGTTTTTCAGTCCATTTATGCCACATGGCATGGAGGAGACTTGATACATGAAGTCCCCATCCGGACCCGCCCCCACGCCTACGTGGCGCCACGTGGCAGCTGAAAATTCTTTTTCTTTTTTGTTTTTTCTCATCCACCTTTCTTCTTCCACTTTCATTTCTTTTCTTTTTCTTCTTGTTTTGGTTTAATGGCAATATTATCATCCTATATATATTATTATTATTTTCTTTTTTTCCCAACGGTTATATTTTAATTTTGTCTATAAATAGAGCCCAATATTACCATAGTTTGATACATTATTTTTTTGTCACATTCTTTTTTTTGTTTTCTACGACGATTCTATTTTTAAGATTGTAATATGCACTTTTATTTCTATTTATGTAAAAAGTTGCATTTAAATATTACTATTGTATATTTTTTGATGATAGTTAATCTTTTATTAATTATTGTATTTGATAATGATTTAAAAAAATCATAATGCTTTTCATTTATTATGTTCCAATACCCCTTAATTTTGATTATTTAAATAATTATGTCCAGAAGACTCAGCATGAATTTGTTGGCAATTTTGTAGAATTTGAATATGTTTAAACATGCTCTTATGTTTAAACACTTGTTCAAGAAGATCAGAAACCGAGCAATACGTCTTTGAAGTGAAGTACAACTCAGATGCGATCAAACGAGATATTCTGACGAATCAAGATGATATTTGAAGAATGATTCGGTTCTGATTTAATTAGATAAAGAATATATTTGTGAGTTGTATTCTATTTAGAATTAGTCGTAATTAAGGAAAAAATATATTTCTTATCGTATAGCTATAGAAATAGAGTATAGCTAGAAGACTAAGTGTAGCTGTGATGAGCTGGACGAGCAGATCAGTATTGCCGAAATGGAAGGATCGAGAGGATCAAGACGACATCACAACATTTGGACTATAAATATACAAAGACGCTGCGATAACAAGTATCCATCTTACAAGAAAGTATTCTGCAGATCAGAATAGCTTTATAGTTGGAGCAGCTTATTGAAGGGAGTTCAATAGGCCTACCCCATCGCCAGGAGTCTGAAAACAACAAGGCTTAATACTTCAGGGGAAGTGGTCAAGACAGCAACGAGGAGTTGCTGACCGGCAGTGAGGGGATCTCACGAATCCACACGAATAAGATAGGTTTTAGATAGTTAATTGTTTGGAGAACAGTGTAAATGATCTGAATTATTTTAGTGGATGATTTTCAGACTGGAAAACGCAGAGGTAGGTGTTTTAGCACCGAACTGCGTAACCAATTCTGTGTTCTTACTTTCAGTGTCTAAACTCTGTCTCATGTTTAAACAAACGTGCTAGAATAGAAAGATTAGTTAAGAATTTTGTGAAACTGATCGATAGTAAATTTCACTTGCTTCTTTGGAATTGTATATCAATACAATGTAAACCCACATAGCGTTTAGCGGAGCGTAATATTAATGTTTCGATGAATTGCAGTTAATGCATTAGGTCGAAAAGGATCAATCGGTGGGAGTTTTCAACAATTTTGTTGAATTGTATCATTACTCGTTCGACAATTAAAATAATTTTCTATTCATCTATCAACCTTATTCCATTAGTCAAGATAGTCTAGGGTGAAAAGGATGACCATATATACAGATCGATGTCACACTGAATGGATCATGCATATCATAAATGAACCGCTTAAGATGGAGATTTTAAACTCGTTTTTAAAATTAGAGATCATCAATCGTTTCGACCCTAATACCATTACCCGATGGGTCTACTGGATCCCGGGGGTCTTAAATGGGTCATTATTAATTAAGTGGAAAACATACCCTAAACCCTAAATCCATACAATAAACACTAGCACCCCAAAACCCTAAAACCATGAGACCCATGCTAGACCCATACTTATTGGGTCTAAAGAATTTAACCCATATATAAGACCCATGTATAAAGTTAAACACCTTATTGCTTATCAAATACAAACTATATTGCTTGTCAAAACTAACTAATCCCTTTTCCCGATAATTCTATATATATATATATATATAAATATATAAATATATATATATATATGTATTGGCAACCATGTAACCTCTGCATGCGAATTCTATAGTACGTTTCATTATGGAACACAAAATGTGCATGAGAGTTTAAGGTACATGTTTAGTATTTTGAGTGCTCATTAATAATTCAGAAGCAATGTAGTTTTTCATATTTATCGCTAAGACGTTGTCACTAGTTCATACTTCTAATTCAAAATCATAAT
Source organism: Sherardia arvensis (assembly GCA_948330725.1). Taxonomy (NCBI): domain Eukaryota; kingdom Viridiplantae; phylum Streptophyta; class Magnoliopsida; order Gentianales; family Rubiaceae; genus Sherardia; species Sherardia arvensis. The sequence continues at coordinate 18,755,240 of OX415237.1, read as the reverse complement.
ATAATTGTCAGTTATTCACCACGATCGACAATATGCAATTCTAGTTTCCAAACTAGTTAATCATAGTCATTTAGTAGCTATGCTATTACGTATCATGATGTGATAAGTTCATTCGTCTTCGTAATTGCCTGATAGTATCGTCTAACAATCCGGTTGGCTGGTATAACGCTAATTATCCCGATAATGTAATGTCAGAACTACCCTATAATAAGATGCAATGATTCAATATACTAAACCGGATGTTCATTTACGATACTTCCACATTGCTAGGACCCCTAATTATATATCTACACTTGCCTAATTATGACATATTACCAGCATATATTAGAGCTAAACTAAAATTCGTCAAATAAATTTTCTAAACAACTGATTTTTCTAATTCAATCACAATTATGTTGTATCACAACATATTTTAAACCAAACAAAAATAAAATTCTTCTATTCATTAGATATGAGTATTTTTTACCTCTAAAATACTCATTATTCGCAATATTCTCTAACCATTTTCTTACAACAAACCATAATACACCATAAACTTCCAACTAATTTATATTGCTATTTAATTCAACACTTTCTCTTCCACAAAAATTATAAACCTTCCAAATTCGAAGTCAACTCGGGAACAATCTAGAGCACAAGTCAAAACCGTGGTTTAGCCAATTGTTTATATCTCACTCACAAACTGAAAACCACAAACCATACTCCAAAACCACGTTCTCCTCTTCCTCTCACAAAGCTTGCCAAATCATCACACCAAAACCACCGTCCCATCTCTCTCCTACTCGTGTCCACCAGTCCTCCAGCCCCGACCAGATCTGGTACGAAACTGCCATTATTTCCGGTGACAGCTGTCACCGGTGCCCTGCACGCCAGCTCTACTGCCTTCCTACTCGTACCTCCAAACCATTAGTTTACTGCCTTGCCTCAAATCCAGCTTTTTCCAATCCACCGACGATAACGTTTTCTACATCTCTAGTTACGATTATTCATTTACCATTTATCTACTCTATTCTTAAAACATTCTCAACGCAGCTCAGAGGTGTCAAGCATTTTGCAAATTTGATTCTGTGATAAGGTACTGGTTTTCCTCAACTTTCAATATTTTCCGATTTTGGTTTTCCTCCAGAAACTTAAATTCCAGATATTAAAAAATGAAGCACACAACATTTATGAGTACAGCTTTTTAAATAAATGAAGCACACAAGATTTATACAGCTTTTGAAATGAAAGTATCATGTTCATTATTTAAGTTATTAATTTGGTTTTCTGAAGGTTTTTGTAAGTCAAGACCTGCATAGTGGTGTGGGAAAGGTTCATTCCGCCGGACCTACTGCTGCTGCATGATGTAGGGGAAACAGGTATTGCATATCTTTTCATATTTCATGACCTGCATTAGTATTTTCACCCACTTTAACCCTTTTTTTTTGTCTGTGCGAGAGGCATGGGGAACTGCAACTTAAAGGATTGCATAGAGCCCTGCAAAAGATTTGCAGCACAATACCTACACTAATACTACTTTTTTTTCCCATCACACGGCATCATAGGGTCAGGTCACATCGTCGTTCCCAAATGATTTTATAAATCTAACTAAGTACTAACTTTGCTTGAATCCCATTTTATGTTCTTTTTTGTCACAATCACGTAAATAATTGACCTCAAACCTAACCACAACATTTTTATATCACTTAATAAATAATGCGGGTTTAATATTTTTTTCAATTCTGTGCATTCCAAAAACATTATGTTTTTGGAATTTAATTCACCCTTCCTTTTTATCAATTTAGAGTCATTTCTTCCCATACAATATAGCAACAATTACCTTTTCTGTTTTTTTAAAATAAAAAATTACTTTATCTGTTTAACATAGAAGTTAGGAGTTAGGCACAATTCTAGTTTTATTACAAATCAAGTCATTAGTGATCGAGGACTAAATTAGTGTAGTGTGTGATTAACCTATAACCATGTGATTGGAGGCAAACTAAATAATTCTACGCCGTATATAACTCATAGAATTTCGTAACCATTGACAATTTTAGCTTATTCTAGTATCTTGTTCCATTCTGGAGGGAATTATTTGCCTTTCTACCATCTCTTTCCATTTTGGAGGGAAATTGTTGCCTTTTTCTTACTATTGTTTACCATTTTGGAGGGAAATGTTGTCCTATAAATACATCAATTTCCCTCAATGCAACACCACACCTTTCTCAATCAAATCGAACCCGCCCTGTCTTATTTCTTCTCTTCAACTATGAATTCGAAGAAGCCTACCAACGCATCCATCACCGCCCCCCGGCTCAAAAAATCCGTTCAAAAATTGCCTTCCGAGACCAAACCCCACTATCCTAGGGTTTGCACTTGTGGCTTCAAACAGACCAAGAGGTTTTACACCCCAACAGCCAAAGCTTATGAGAAATTTAGGCCATCACTGCCGACGGTTCAGGAGTTGGATGCTGACATTCCTATCATCGATGCTGACATTCCTATCATCGATGCTGACATTCCTATCATCAATGCTGACTCATCGGATTCGGAGTTTGAAATCCCGACACTTCCCCCGAAGAGAATGCACCCGAACATGGTATGGTCCGCCAGACATGGCCGCTTCATGTATAGCCCTAAACTCACCGCCACCTCCACCGCCATCTACAAGACTTCCTCTACCATCACCACCGCCTCCCCCCGCGGTTTCAAGAGTGCGGCGGCCACCTCCACGGCCTCCCCCCCCCCACGCAGCTTCAGGAATGTCGCGGCCACCTCCAACGCCCTACCACGCACCTTCAAGAGTGCCGCGGCCACCTCCAGCGCCTCCCCACGTGGCGGCAAGAGTACTGCCATGAACACCTCCACCACCTCCCCACGAGCGGCCAAGATTGCCGGGACCACCTCCACCGCCTCCCCAAGTGGCGGCAAGAGTACTGCCATGAACACCTCCACCACCTCCCCACAAGCGGCCAAGATTGCCGGGAACACCTCCACCGCCTCCCCACGCGGCGGCAAGAGTGTCGGGCCGACCTCAATCCCCACCCCCTACAAATCTATCTTCAACTTCGCCGCTACCACATCAGCCGATGGCAATGGCCCGATGCAGTACGTGCTCATTGACTCAGATTACGAGGATTCCCTTCACGAGCACTCAGAAAACGAGTATTCCGTTCGTCCACTCTCTGAATTTTACGATGATTCCGACTCCGACTATTGCGACTTGAAAGATTCTGACTTCGACCTTGCCGGTTACGCTGAGTACTAGCTGCATGGGAGGACCTTTTGGATGGGAGGACTAGTTGGATGGTCTTTTAAACTACACTAGTTGGAGGACTAGTTGGATGAGGGTTATTTTGTTCATGGTTTTTTTCAATTATATGTTTTAGCCTGTCCCAACTATGGTCTAACAAACCATATTTTGTTGTAACATGTCTTTTGTCAATCTAATGAAAGTTTTCCCATTTCTCTATCTCTATGGATAAATTTGACCAAAAACATTGACATATTAACCACAAACAAGAACATTTCTTCTTCTCAAAATACCTAACTTATTTCTACTTTTTTTTCATATTTCAGCCTAAATACAAACTTTATTAAGCCCAAAACCATGAAATATCTTCTCAGCTTCTGAAAATAGAAAATTTATTTATTATTACATATTTCAGCCCGAATTCTTACTTAAAACGGTCCGCCATGTTTTATTAATAGTGATGTTGGGCTTATCTATTATTTCGGCCTGAAGCCCAATCTATTATTTCGGCCTGAAGCCCAAAACCAATTCTAAACTACTTCCTTCCAGCTGCTATTTCAACTGATTTAGCCTCGTGACCTTCCTCCAATCTGCAACTGGTTTGACCAGTCTTAGCTTATGTTGACTGAGCTATTGCAAAGCTAGTTTTGCCCTTCTGATTATTTATTTCCACAGTCATGACACTTATATGTTTTTTCGGCCCATAGACCAAACCCAAAGACTAAACAAGCTGAAAATAAAACCAACACCAAGTCACCAAATCATTCCCACTTATCTGTTTTTTCGGCCCAAAAACCAAACCCAAACACTAAACAAGCTGAAAATAAAACCAACACCAAGTCACCAAATCATTCATCCTTATCCATTCAATCACAACTCAACCAAAGATCACTCGCTCGCCGCCGGTGATTTCACTGTGTGAACTGGGCGATGATTTGCATTTTTTTTTCATTTTGGATTGCCCCATTTGGGTACCAAAACTGGATTTGGGTACCAAAACTGGAGGTACTTTCCTCCGGCAACTGTGATGCGTCTGTGGTGCGGTGCTCCGATCAATCTCCGGCATTCATCGGAAAGAACTAGGATCCCTTCTTCTCGTCACGGATGCGTCGCCGGTTCGATCCAGCTCGCTGTGATGCGTCGTCTCCGATCAACCCTGTTTGATTCGCCGAGCGTGCCGGAGACTGAAATCAACGTCGGGCTCTGAAATTGGGGGTGTTTGCAGACCGAGGTTGAAGATGATTTGGCAAAGGCATGACTTTTCTTGACTCGTTTGACTTTTCATTAAGTGGGGGCTCAGACAAAATTACTACTTTTTTAATCCCTTCCCCGCAAATACACACATTCCACAGGTCAAATGTGCAATTATGTTTTACACATCTCAATCCTAAGTTACTCAAGGATATTCTGGACTTTTTCGGATCTGCATAATAATTTTAGACCTGCGTATAAAATGCACTAACTATAAGGGCGGATCGCCTAACCTATCTCCGGTATAGGTACGGTGGCCCGTTTTATTACTTTACTTCTATTCGCCGACGTGTTTGCTGCCTCTGTTCCTCGTCCGCTCGCGATGACCGGTCCCTTACCTACAGAAAAGGTACGCGGTTGCGCCGTCTTTGGAGACGAAGACCTCTACTTGCGCTCCCCTAATTCCTCCACTCAGCGCATGGTGACACGCACCTGCATGACTCATCGATTTGGTATGGGCGCCCATTGAGCCCACTCTGATCCATTCCCGGTTTGCAGTCCCATTCTCTTTCCCCTCGCCTGGCTATCTTGCCCTTCCGGAACAAGGTGCTGCTGCCCGGCGCTATCATTCGAATTCGCTGCACCTCTCCCAGCAGGTTTGTTTTCGTAATTTTATCGCAATTCTCATCAATTTTGATCAAAGTTTGTGGTTTTTGTTGTTTCTGTTTGGAATTCTGTGTTTGGTGCGGTTGTTTGTTCAACACATAGTCTGAATTTTGCGCCAGTAGCTGGTTTCATGGACAAGTTTTCGTCTTTTTTATGTGACTGAAGATATACACCGTGGACCTATATGATGGCTGAGCTGAGTTTTGAGCTAATCGTAGTTTGAATTTAGCTGCAATCGTTGGTTTCATCCACAAGTTTTTGTCTTTTTTTAATGCGACTGAAGATACTGGACCTATCTGATTGCCGAGCTGAATTTTGAGCAAATTCCATAGTCTTATTTAGCTGTAATTGCTGGTTTCATAGACAAGTTTTTGTCTTTTTAATGCATTAAAGTACTCTGGACCTATCTGATCGCTGAGCTGAATTTTGAGCTAATTGCATATGCAATCGCTGTTTTCATGGAAAAGTTTGTCTTTTTAATGTGACTGAAGATACTGTGGACCTCTTTGATCGTTGTGCTGAATTTTGAGCTGTGGAGATTCTCTTAATATGTTGTTCATGAGCTAGAATTGTGGTCGAATTGCACATTTAGATATGGGAACCACTTCTGTGTTAATGATATTTGAGATGAAACGAATGGTACATAGAGGAATAGGAAAGAGGAAGATAGAAGAAACAGTTACACCGCACTGCTTCCTTGCTGCATTGGGAGAAATGAAAATTTTAAATTTGTGCTTCCAGTGCTCCATTATTGGTCTGATTATGTTTAAAATGTTAAATTTAGGTTCTAGATGGTCATTGTAGTGTTGAATAGTCTTCTGTGTTGCTTTCTACACTTCAGATGCTAACTGGATGGTAACTCAACGTGTGTTTTTCCTTGTTTAGTGTAAAGTTGGTGGAGCAGGAGCTGTGGTAGAGGGATGAGAAGGGGTTGATTGGAATTCTTCCAGTTAGAGATTCTGCCGAAACAGCAACAGTGGTCAGTGGGTGCCACTCTATCTCAAGGTGATAGTTAATGCTACGTTTACATTTCTATGCAACTTGGATGATTGTTTGTCCATAAGTATTTAAGCTGCAATAGGTAATATTTTCTGAGGGGGGGGGGGGGGGGGGGGTCTCATGTTTGTCAAGCTATTCTGCTACAAGATCAACTTTAGCAACCTTCAAATTTATTCAGCTAACTTGTGGTTTCTACTTAAGGGAGTTGCTGCTCGAGGAGAAATTTGACTTGGTACCAGATAATGGAAAGGTGACATATGAGTGTTGTTTTGATTGAAACTTTATTTTTGCTTCAATTTTACAGTACTTCTAACTCTGTTGATGTTTGTAGGTGAAAGAATGGATGTAAATGAAAATGATGAAATTGATATCATGACAATGGATAAAGATTCAGCTTTTAGTGATTCTGATACATCAGTGGATGAACTACGCTTCTTGCCTGCTGACCCTATTCCAGATCCTCCTGAGCAGCAGGACAAGTGTATGGGAAGTACTTCTAAGTTAGCTGAAAGTACTCAGTCGGAATCCCTTTCTGAAGAAGATGGACAAAATGGACACAATTCATCCAGTCTACATGATGAAGGTACACTTGCAATTAATGTATAAACGTGATCAAGATAAATATATCAATGTAATACGGTGATAAGATTTTTGGCTTCTATTTACAAGTTGCAAATGAACAAAATAGCACCTTTGCAAATTGATAAGTTAGCTAAAGGAATTGATAGGATAAAAGATTTGAGTCTGAAATTTGTTTTTATCTGCTCTTTGTTTTTCTTTATCACCCTCTAGATTTTAGTAAAAGCTTCACTCTCTTGTGGAGTATGCAAAACCAAAGCTTTGCCTTGTTATTGTACATTTAGTATTTTTATGTGTGTTCTTGTTTGATTTTGCAATGTTTAATGACAATATTAGATGTGCGTCTGATTTTGCTCTTTTGTAGTCTTCTTGATTCTTTTATGATCGGAACACATTGTCTTGTCATATTAACAGTTTATTAGTGGATTAAAGCATGCATCTGTAGTATAATGTTGAACCTGTGCATCTTATCGTTGTAGTCTTTCATCGTCTGATTATGCTGTCATATGGCGTTTGATTGTGATTTCCTTTTGCATTGTTTCGATAAAAGTAGCAATCTTTTCAAAATAGTGATGGATGTCTTGTTTCTAAAGTAGCAATCTTTCCATCTTCGTTCCCCAAGTGTTTGAGTTGTGTGGAGTTGTGATGTTTTGTTTACATAATAGCAAACTCTCGGTTTATTAGTCTTCCTTCAAAGTTGTAAACTTTATCGTCATTAGTTTCAGCCGTTTTGGTGCTCTATTACTTGATTTGTCGCATCAGTACGGCGTTCTTGTCACCTAATCGTGAGGATGAGCAGGAGGATTACGCCCACAGTGGTGGATGGAGGCGAGCAGTGATCCTTCACTCGGGTCGGTTCTTGTCTCGGGTCATGCTTTTCGTTTTTAGGTTCTATTGGAATCAGGAACATCCTATGGAGAATGCTGATAGTGAGGTACTAATTTGATTGAGTGTTCTATCTATATCAGTTAATGATTGTGTAGATTAAGGATTACTCTGCACCACTTTTGTGTTTCAGCATTTGACAGAAGAAATATGTTGTCACTTAGTTATCACACTATCTAAATTCAAGTTGTTTTTAGTTGTTTATACTGTTTTGTAACCTTTTGCAATTATGCTAGGAGGATTGCTTGGACCAGTCGCCGGAGTCTGCTAGACCTGGTGTGAGTGTATCGAATCATGTGTCGTATGTGGACATCTTGTACCAACTGTAATTTTCGTTTTCCAGCTTTGTTGCTAAGGTTAGGGATTTTATGTTGTTTCTTCTGCTATCTGATTGCTAAAGTTGATGTTTGTTAGTGAATATTATGAATATTGATTTCCAGGTTTTTTGTAGAACAAGATGGATTAATTGATGAACGATACAATGGATATATCCTCAATATCATTGCAACATTTAGGTACATGAATTTTGCTGAAACTTGTTCTAATTTAGCTGTGTATGTGTGTGTCCTTTTTTGAATTGATTGATTAGCTGTGAGTTATGTTTAAGGGGAATTCGCGGAACAGTTGAAGAAAGAGTTGAGTGCAGTGGAGACTAAAAGTGCTGAAATTGAGAATGAACTTGAGCGACTCTCGGCAAAATATTCCCAAGGTTGTAGAATGAATTTTTGTTTTTGGTATCTCCAGTTTTATGAGTTCATTCATCCATTTCTTTTGCTCGTACTATTACTGTATTTGATTTTTGTTCATTTCTTTAATTCCAGACTCGGGTACATTTAACTGTGAAAATCAAGGTTTAGATGGTTCCTTGAGTTTTATTGAGCAGCAGGTAAGCTAACAAACCTTGGTTTGCTATTTGTAGTTTATGTTTTTGTATAGCTTGAATGATATCGAAATTGTTGGTTGGATGCCGCGTGCTAGATATTAATGACTATGCTCCTCCACTTGCAAACTCCCTCATTTAGAGATTTTATATTCCTCATTACAAAATTTGTGATTCAATCCTTAAAGTTAACATTCTTATATGCAAAACTAACTGTCTTTTCCTTCTCTTATGTACTGCGGAGAAAGATGCTTGTTTGCCTACTTTAATGATGTTGGATAGTTATTTATACACATTACTCACTCCAAAATGTCACCTGGCATTAGTACTCGTTTTCTGAAGAGGCCGAAATATGGATGTCAAAGGCCTCTGTTTTTGCAGTTAAATTTGAGGTTTTAAAATTGTTCGTCATTGCTCTGTGTGTCTCTTTCCCCTAAATGGTGTAACCTAGAAATCAAGCTTTGTAAGAGCAGCTCTTTGTATTCACTTCAGCTTGCCTTGGCTTGGTGAATATCTCTCTTAGAACGGTTTCCTGTGGTTTTTATTGATTCTTTTTTCTTTCAATTTCTCATTTTTTTGGTGCAGTTGTATGAACCAGGTGCTTGTTGTCTGCATACCTTCATCTCCCATTTCAGGTTAGTCAAATTTTTATATGTTTTCTATAATTACATTTTTACTGGTGATAACACACTCACATCCACTTTTCCGCGGTGTCTACATTTCAATTTTATGGAACCTGAACCTCAGAAGAACTACCATAATAATGAGTAAGGATACTCCTTTCCCAAGCTTATATATTTCTTAGATTATATTTAGTTATTTACTGTAACATGCTTTTGTGTTTTCCGTCTCAACTGGGCTACATTTAGCACAGGAGACGAACGTTCCAACAATGGTTCCAATCTGCTGTAAGTTGTGTGATTGTGTAGCTTGTGCCGTTTTTGAAGGTCTGCAAGTGGTATCTCGCGAGCGAGAGTCAGGATGCTGAGAGTTGCGGAGAGGTTCTCCAGGAATGGAGGTTCTGGCTACGCACGAGTCATGGCAATTGCCGTTGTCAGGTACATTTTAATCCTTTTTTTCATTTTGTTGTGCGGCTGCTCTACTGTAATTGATTTGTTGTTGTCAATTCTGGTGGTGTATTTGAAATTTGAATCGAGGCTAGGCTTTCTGTTTTGTTAGCTAGGTGAAAAGTATTTGTTAAGTTTGTATGGTAATGGTTGGATTATTGTGTTAGTGTTGGTATTTGTGATTTATGAAGCTGGATTTGGAATGGTTTCTGCAAATGAACTGTGATGTCATTTATGATTTGCCAAGGGCAGCAAAATGATCTCTGCTGTAATTCCAAGTTCACATCAGTTTTCCCCTGCAGATGTTTATGAGGTAGTTCAGAAAAAAAATTCAACACACTTTTGTTTTGTGCTCCACTGAATTATATTTGTGTTCCAGTGATATGCTGTTAAATCACACTCTCAAGGACCCGAATTTTCTGATATCATGATGTTTCTGAGTAATGTATTTGTGAATGGAAGCATGTATACTCCATGTCACAGAGCTCTGATTCTGCTAGCAGATAGTGCATGTTTAGCTTCTTAAACTCTAACAAACTTCTGCAGTCTACCTATGTTTTGGACTCACCTTCTACTTTTTACAGGTTGGAAATGGCCAATAATATTGCCCCAAAGAAACTTAAGGAAGTTAATGATACATTTACGAAGACCAAGAAACAATGGTATTTGTACTCCCAAATATATTGTAACCATATGTTTTAGCATTGTTACTGTCATTTATCACTGGTTATGCTCGGTGTTAGGGACTCTTTTCATGAGTTGGGAATACAAATGGAATTTTGTTGGAGTTAGAAATTTGTGTGTTTGGATGAAATGCTGCAAAAATGAGTGCAATCTGGGGATGTAAAGCAACTTTAGAGTGATTTATCCATGGCTTTTCTTAATTTTAATGGTGAAATTTAGCTCACAACTGAACAGGTACATACTTTCTACCCTCCAAGCTGATTGCGCTATTGTAGATAATAGTAGCCTATGTATTTTTTCAGTTGGGAAGTGTTTCTTACGTTCCCTTGTTTACCGGTTGGATCCATTGTGCGACTTCATAAGGGGGTTTCTGTATTGTTTGCCAAATTTTTCCAGCAACATGAGAACAATATTGACCTAATACTTACTGATTGTTGATAGTATTTCTTAAGTTTCACTGATGCAGGAGCAGTATTCTTTAAATTGTCTAAGCCCTCTACGGATAGAGATTGTAAATGTTTTTTAGTCGTGGTACATAGGAGAAGAAGCAAAGGCAGAACCTTTCAGGAAGTACTTAAGAGGGTAGAGGAGTTGTTCATGCACTCACCAAGCTGCTCTCTACATAAATGATTGAACAAGTTTCTTGCTTCTACTAATAATTGTGTTCAGACTCTAGACCTTCATATATGTACCAACAGTTCTTTTGAAGGCATAACAATCTCATTTTCAACATCATGTTAATGAAAAGTTACATGTTAATTTATATGCGAGCTTAGGATATGTTTCTCTTTTTGAAATATAGAAATTGAATCATGGTTTATAAAAGTTTCAGCTTAAATGATTCTTATTGTTCGTTTAATTTCTTATGAGTAGGTTTAGGCCCCGTTTGGGAGCTAGCGGTTAGCTGTTAGCTGTTAGCGGATTGTACTAACTGTTAGCTGTTAGCATATTATATTAGCTGTATTGACTAGATGTTTGTAAAATGAGTGTTTGGTAAAAAATAAATAGCGGATAGCTGTTCGTTGTGCTAAATGACAAAAATGGACACAAATAAATAAAATTTATCATTAGTTTTATAAATTTAGTGTGATCTTATTTTGAAGTATGGAAAATATTTTTAATACTTATATTTATATTTGTTAGAGATAATTAAAATTTATTGTTTTAGAAAATAAAAATAATTAAAATTTATTATAAGCTTTTTTTAGTTTGATTAGTGTGTGATCTATTATTTTAAAAGTATGGAAACACATGTCTAATAATTGTTGTATTTTTATTTATTTTGAAGTATTTTTGATTAGCATATATAAGATTTTTATATGTTTTTAGTTAATATTCTTACAATGATAAAATAAAAACTTGCAAATTTTAAGGATAATAAGGAATAAAAATATTGTGTTCAGTTACCAGAAAAAATGTTTGAAAAGATTCGTACGCATGAAAGTTGAGAGTAAAGGATAAAAAGGAAAATTGTAATATTAATTGTTGAGTAAAGTTGGAAACGCAGTTTTTTCAAGCGTTTTCAAATTGAGAGGTTTGGATCAAACAGCTAGATGATTCATTATCTTACCAAACACCATTAGTAGTTGTTTGACTAGTCAAAAATCTATTTTTAGCAAAAAAAACAAAACTCTCCTTCAAACCTCTTGTAACATTTTGCTGCCAACCGGGGCCTTAGTAAGCTAATGAAAAATACAAAATAAAGGTAAAAAACAAATTTGGAATCCGGGTTAAATTGCAGGGAGTGCAAGGGTGTGTTTGGTTCGTCAGGTTTTTGAGAGTCTGGTTTTTGTTTTTGGTTTTTGGGAGTTTGGGTTTTTGTTTGGGATTTTGAGAGTCTGATTTTGCAAAATCCTTGTTTGGTTGGGTTGGATTTTGTGAGTATGAAATACAATCTTTGATTGGTTTTTAAGATTTTGCAAGTTTGGATTTTGGGAAACTTGGTGACCAAACAAGATTTTATAAAATTGAACTTGGATAGTCCAAGTTTTGCAAAAACTTGCCCAACCAAACACACCCCAAATCTCCTTTCCTAGTATACTGAATGATCGGATCAGTTGAGATTGAGCTCGTTGACTGGACGGTTTCTTAGCTCCCGGTCAAGAACCGGACTTAGCTTAGATTTGGTGAAGCTGGGATTTTACCCTTTTGCCTTGCATAATTCTTTGGCATCATGACATAGGATTAGATATGGATAGGGTGGCACGAATTATAGGGGCGACTGGAAATAAAACAAGCCACGTAGGTGAAATTGATCCACAAAACAAGCCCACCACGCCATAACAAATGTAGAGGCCCATTTCATCTTCTCTGCACCAAAACGACAACAATGGCTAGCCGGCTTCGTTTCTGCTCCAAATTGCCCCATAATAACCTGGTTTCCTCTTCTTTTAGCACTAGGACACTGATCAATCAGAGGAACGTTGGGTACGGACTACGTAGTAATCGGAGGGTTGTTCTAGGATTTGGAGTGTCGTTTTGGTCACACTTCTTGAATATGGCCGGCATTTCTGGCAGCAAAACCTTCCTCGCTTCTGCTACGCAGAAGACTGCAGTTGAGGAGGTATTGTTTATCGGAGTTATATGGTTTTCAGACATTTTTGTATTATTTCAGGGCATGATTGTTGATTCTCTTTGCTACTTTCTTTTTTTGCAAAATGGAGGTCCTGAAGAATGTGGATTGGCCAGAGCAGTTTCCTTTCAAGGAAGAGGATTTCCAACGCTTTGATGAGTAAGTTTCCACTCTTCAGTTCAGTTCTGAGTATTTTACTAGTGTGTGTCCGTATAACGTAGCTTGAATTAAATTGAAGATAGTGAAGATATATAAGGCATGAAATCCATCTAGGTCTGTTTTGGTTGTCTGGTTCCTGGCTGTGCATTTTCGGGACAATCAGATCAGATACAATATGATGTTTTAGTTTGTAATTTTCAGGTCATCTGATTTGAATTTCTATGGAACTCCGCGCTTTGTGACTCATATAGATGACCCAGCTATTGCTGCACTTACTAAATATTACTCGGAGGTTTTGCCTCCTAGTAATACTCCTGGTGTAGCAATCCTCGACATGTGCAGTAGCTGGGTAACACATGTTTTAACTTATGCTTTTCGACTCAGATAGTACATGAACTTTACCCTTTCATTTTATCTAGGTCAGTCACTACCCCAAAGGCTATAAGCAAAACCGTATTGTAGGGATGGGAATGAATGATGAAGAGCTAAAGAGGAATCCTGTGAGTTTGTAGTCGTTTGTAGTCTGAGATGTAACTTTGTTAGTGGATGCAATTTTCTGAGATTTTTCATTCACTGCAGGTACTGACAGAATATATTCTGCAAGACTTAAATGTGAACCCGAAGCTCCCTTTTGAAGACAACACATTTGATGTTATAACAAATGTAGTTAGCGTCGATTACCTTACAAAACCTATCGAGATCTTCAAGGAGATGGCCCGGGTCCTTAAGCCCGGTGGACTAGCTGTAATGAGGTAAAACCTCGAGCTTCTGACTTTCCAACCTTAGACATTCTGTTTAATATACAAAATTAGTTTGTAACGAAACTGCTTATATGCCAGTTTTTCCAATCGGTGTTTCTTTACTAAAGCAATCTCAATATGGACATCAACTGGAGATGCTGATCATGTAATGATCGTTGGAGCCTACTTCCATTATGCTGGAGGATTCGAACCACCTCAGGTGGTGAATATCGTTTTTCTTCATTAACTGCTGCATTTATGAGGTTGAGGTCTCATATATGGAAATTGTTGGTGCAGGCTGTAGATATATCGCCTAATCCTGGACGTTCTGACCCAATGTACATTGTATATTCTAAAAGGTTGGCAACAGCCTGAGTTGGTCTGATCTCCCCAAGGAAACACATTTTCTTTGGTTAGTGTTCCATTCAAGTAGCGAAATAACTGTTTTGTTAATTGAAAATACGATTTTAGTCAATTTCTGTTTTAAGAAATCAACTTCTAAGCCGACTTCATCCTGCCGATTTGATGCTTGCTAGATCTCTTGAAATGTATACTGTTGGAGCATAGAGAGTAGAGAAGAGTGCAGTTTGAAAAAGTCAATAGTTGACCGCCAAAAAAAATAAAGTCAAAACTCAAAAGCCGCCAGACATCACAATCACAAGAATTCCAACCCCTTGATAAGTCTCTCATTCTCAGAATTCCACAATCCAAAATTCCACAAAATGTCTCTGTCTCTGTTTCTGCTGCTATCTCTCCTCACTCTCTCAAATCTGCATTTCATCACCTCCCAGCAGACTATCATCATCCAATCTTTCTCCGATTCAGACGCCGCATGGACTCCCAACCAGAACAAAATCCTCGTTTCTCCCAACTCAACCTTTGCTGCTGGCTTTCTCCCTCTTCTCTCTTCACCAGACCTCCTTACATTTTCCATATGGTACTTCAACGCCACCCATGAATTTGCAGTTTGGTCAGCAAATCCAAATTCCCCTGTTTCGAGCTCCTCTGCTTCTTTGCAGATTTCCCCAACAGGTGAATTAACGCTAACCAATCACTCCCCAGGTCCAAATCTGTGGCCCTTGAGACCTGTAAGAACCGCCAATGCGTCCCAACTAATCCTCCGAGAAACTGGGAACTTGGTTTTTGACAGGTGGCAGAGTTTCAATACTCCGACCAACTCGATTCTCCCCGGCCAGAATATCACCGGGACGACCTTAACTTCCACCAACGGGAAATTCAAATTCATCAGCTCCAGCCAGCTGGTGTACAACGACAATCCGTTCAACTACTGGAGCATCGCGAACGCCTTTCTTGGCATTGATGATCTGGGAAGGATTTCAATGGCCAACGGTTTTTCTTACCTGTCTTCAGACTATGGCGGCCGCAAGCTGAGACGGTTGACTCTCGATGAAGATGGGAATCTCAGACTTTACAGTTTTGATCCAAATTTAAACCAGTGGGTGGATGTTTGGAGAGCCATGTCCAATCTGTGTCGAATTCAAGGTATTTGTGGCCTCAATTCTGTGTGTGTTTACGATTCCCTGGCTACTTTTGTAACTTGCATATGTCCTCCTGGATTCGTGAAGAATTCGAATGATCCCGATTCTTGTGATCGGGTGATTCCGATGTCAGATATGGCGAAAACCAAATTCTTACGCATGGATTATGTCAACTTTACTGGAGGCCTGCAGCCAAGCCAGACGGTTAAGATGTTTGCAAATTTAACCGTCTGTGAAGCTGAATGTTTAGGGCGGCAAAATTGCTTGGCGTTTTTGTTTCAGTATGATGGTAACAATTCTTGCATACTTCAATTAAACAGTCTGTTTCATGCATTCTGGAGCCCTGGAGTTAAGGGTGCTTCATTCTTGAGGGTTGATGATTCTGAGAATGCCACGAATCCGATATTTACCGGCCTCACTTCTGTCATGGAGACATCATGTCCTGTTACAATTAAGCTTCCATTTCCACCCAAGGACTCATCAGCAACCACTAGGAATGTTGTTATCATCTCGATTTTCTTCGCGGCCGAGCTGATGAGTGGTGTGTTTTTCTTCTGGTCATTTCTGAAAAAGTACACCAAGTATAGGGACATGGCGAGGACATTCGGGCTTGAAACTATGCCAGCTGGCGGACCTAAGAAGTTTGCTTATTCTGAGATCAAAGATGCCACTGAGAATTTCAAGCATGTTATCGGGAGAGGCTCTTTCGGTATAGTTTACAAGGGAAGCTTGAGCGATGGAAGGGTTATTGCAGTTAAGTGTTTGAAGAATGTGACAGGTGGCGACGCTGATTTCTGGGCCGAGGTCACCATCATTGCCCGGATGCACCATCTCAACTTGGTCACATTGTGGGGCTTCTGCACTGAGAAAGGTAAGAGGATGCTAGTGTATGAATACGTAGCCAATGGGTCACTAGACAAGTTTCTTTTTCATAAGAGCCAAGTTGTTTCTGATCGGGTCCAGAGTCTGGACCCGACTGGAAATGGCTCAGATTCAACTGCACAACAAAAACCTGTGCTGGAATTGAATATCAGGTACAGGATTTCAATTGGTGTTGCGAGAGCAATCGCGTATTTGCATGAGGAATGCTTGGAGTGGGTGTTACACTGTGACATAAAGCCCGAGAACATACTGTTAGGGGAAGATTTTTGCCCTAAAGTATCGGATTTCGGGCTAGCCAAGCTGACAACCAAGGACAGGATGAGCATGTCAGGCATCCGTGGCACTCGTGGGTATCTGGCGCCTGAATGGGTAAGGGGTGATGGGCAAATCACTTCAAAATCCGACGTCTACAGCTTTGGAATGGTGCTGCTGGAGATAGTATCTGGTGTGAGGAACTTTGAGCAGCAAAGCTCTAATGTGGAGAGTGATGAATGGTATTTTCCAATGTGGGCTTTTGACAAGGTTTTCAAGGAAATGAACGTTGATGAGATTCTTGACCCGAGAATCCGGCAGTGTTCGGATACCCGAGTTGAGATGGAGATGGTTAATCGGATGGTCAAGACGGCCATGTGGTGTGTTCAGGACAGGGCTGAGGATAGGCCGTCTATGGGAAAGGTGGCTAAGATGTTGGAGGGAACCGTGGAGATTACTGAACCTGAAAGACCTACCATTTTTTACATGGGAAATGGAAATCATAGCAATTCCAATCAGGCCGAGTAATTCAGTTACTTACTTGTATATCAAACACAGTCTTCTTCTTGCAAATAGAAATTCAGTTGTAATATAGTAGCAAACAAGAATCATATGCAGTTCTCCTTCATCCCCAGTAAACGTTAAATTACAAACATTGAGATAACACGAATTGTACCGTTACAAATGCACATGATGATACCAAGCTCTTATACGGTAGTGGATCTAGGAATTAATATTAGGGTAGGCAGTAATATAAGCGGGTAAGTGCTACACTGACGGTTAGGTTGGAAAATATGGTTGACAGGTTTGTTTCGCGGATTCGAGGACAGGCCGCCGTCTGTCTTAGCATAGGCATAGATCCGCCTCTGCTCTTATAGATTCTACATGGATTTGCTGATCAATGAGGACCGGGAGGAGAGCGTGGCTTGGGCACCCTGCAAAAGCACAAAAAGGACCAAAAACATGAGGCAAAATCATGAGAAGAAAACCCCAAAATTCATGTTTTCCATCAGATTAAACACAATGTAAAAATTTCAGGAGATGATTAACTGAAAGGGCAACCAAATATGATATATACTTACCTGCCTCGACTCTGAGTTTTGACATGCGATACATAATGAAAATATTGGAGGAGAAGGATGATTGAATTGATCAAGAACAAGATGCGGACAATAACAGCGGCTGATACTCGAACCATATCACACGCCTTTCAGCTGACTTTTGCCCTTCATAAACTGATCACTACAAGTACAGATATAAACTGCATTTATACCAGAAGTCAAGGCCAAAATTGTGTTTTCTTTTATCAAAAGCAAAAGAAGAATAATCGAATTAAAGTAATTGCAAAACGGCCTGTAAAGCACCCCACTCACGAAATGTCAAACCTTATATATATATATATATATATATATATATATATATATATATTTCCTACTGATTATGGATAACATACGTTATTATTCCACAAGCCTGCTGTTGGGAAAAATTGAGCATTTTCCCTATTTGTGTGATTAAGATGATGAATGAAAAATAAACTAAAGTAAACAAGACACCGGTATTGGTTACGCGGAAAATCCAAATCGGGAAAAAACCGTGGGACTTGAGAAATCCAACTCTTCCACTATATGCTTATAGTAGGGTTACAAAGATCTCACCCAATGTGGATGGATTACAAGAACACTCTCACACAGTGGTGGATAACTAAACTAATTAGAGAGGATGAAGACTCTCTCTAACTCCTCACTTTAGAAGTGGATCACTCTCACTAGGAGGCTAGAAGGAATGCTTTAGACTTGGATGATGAAAACTCTTCCAAGAGCACCATTTTTATAGTTGAGGATGGAAGCTCTAGATGTCTCTTCCCATTCTCCAACTCTCATGATGAATGCATGGAATATTTAGGATGTGCCTCTAGAATTTCCACACACCATTCATCTTCATCTCCCTCCTCCTAAAAGTTCTAGAAGAATTAGGGAGGAATCCCAACAAATCTCCCCTTCCGACCTAATTGGAAGGAATCGTTACACCGGCGTCATTGCAGCAATCATCGAACTTCTTGCTTGGTAGTGCCTTAGTCATCGTATCTGACCAATTATCATCGGTGTGAACTTTCTCAAGTTGTAGTCGCTTTTCCTCCAACACATCTCGGATCCAGTGATACCGAACATCAATGTACTTTGTCCGAGAATGGTATGCTGAATTCTTGGCTAAGTGGATGACACTCTGATTGTCACAATAGAGGACATATTTCTCTTGCTTTAGCCCAAACTCTAGCAGAAAATTCTTCATCCACAACATTTCCTTACAAACTTCCGTGGCAGCAATGTACTCTGCCTCCGTCGTTGAAAGGGCAACACATTTTTGAAGTTTTGACCGTCAAGAAACAGCTCCCCCTGCAAAAGTAGTTAGATATCCCGACGTCGATTTTCGAGATATCAAGTCTCCGGCCATGTCAGCATTTGTGTATCCCTCCAACACAAGTTGTTGAGCTCCAAAGCGCAAATACATTTTGGTTGTTCCTCTGAGATATCGAAGTATCCACTTCACAGCAGCCCAGTGCTCTTTCCCAGGATTTGACAAAAATCTGCTTACCACACCAACCGCGTGTGCGATATCTGGCCGGGTACATGAGGCTTCCAACAGCGGAAGAATATGGAACGCCTCGCATTTCTTCATCCCTGCATGGCTTCTTCTTCCCATCAAACTTGAAATGTCCAGCTAGTGGTACACTTACAGGTTTGGCTTGTTGCATGTTGAATCTCTCTAGAATCTTCTCAACGTATCTTTCTTGAGATAGCCAAAGTAGCTTTTCAGATCGATCTCGCGTGATCCGCATCCCAAGAATCTGCTTGGCCGGTCTCAAATCTTTCACGGAGAAAGAGTTACTCAATGCTTTCTTAAGAGCAACTATCTTGCTTTTATCCTGGCCAACAATCAACATATCATCAACATAAAGCATGAGTATGAGAAAGTCTCCCCGATCATACCTCTTCATGAAAATACAATGATTTAGTGTGCGTCTTCTTGAACCCATGACGATTCATAAAGGATTCAAACTTCTTGTACCATTGACGAGACGCTTGCTTCAAACCATAGAGACTTCTCTTAAGTCGGCACACTAAGTGCTCATTTCCCGGCTCTTTGGATCCCTCGGGTTGCTCCATGTAGATCTCCTCCTCCAAATCTCCATGTAGGAAGTCTGTCTTAACGTCGAGTTGTTCAACCTCTAAATCCATGCTAGCCGCGAGGCCTAACACAACTCGGATTGATGACATCTTTACCACCGGAGATAAAATCTCTTCAAAGTCGATGCCTTTCTTCTAGTTGCATCCTTTGACAATGATCAGTTCCTTGTACCTTGGTCTTGGATTGTTCTCTTCGATCTTGAGCTTATACACCCACTTGCATTTGAGAGCTCGCTTCCCTTTAGGCAACTCTACGAGATTATATGTATGATTCTCGTGCAAGGACTTCATCTCCTCTTGCATAACTTTTTCCCATTCATCTTTATGGTCGCCTGCCATAGTTTCACCATAGTACTCGGGCTCCCTTTCATCGGTGAATGTCACGTACTCATCTAAGGAGTATCTGGTCGAACGTTGTTTCTCTCTGGTGGAACGCTAAAGTTGGGGTGTAACTGGTACATTTTCTCCCTCCACTGCTTCACCACTTTCTTGGGATTGCTCCGTAGCTTCTCCAGGTTCGTGGTTTTCGACTTCTTCACCGTGATCATCCTCGACCGGTTCTCTCCTCGTGTCTTGTACAATGGGAGACAGAATAGGCTCAAAATTCTCTCTAGTCCGTCTACTTTGAGCTTCACGTGCCTCCTTTATATTCTTGATTGTCTGGTCCTCGAAGAACACAACATCGCGGCTTCACACGATCTTCTTCTGTGCTAGATCCAATAACCGGAACCCAAAATCATCCTTGGGAGAACCAAGATAGATGCACTCCTTCGTCTTTGAGTCTAACTTGACGCGCTCATCCTTGGGAATGTGTACAAATGCTCGGCATCCGAACACCTTCAGATGGTCATATGAAACATTCTTTCCTGACCAAATTTCTTCAGGTAGATCTCCATCCAAGGGAACTGAAGGGGGGCATGTTGATGATGTCAAAAACGGTTTTCACAGCTTCTCCCCGAATGACTTAGGGAGGTTTGCATGAGATAGCATACATCTAACTCGCTCTTCGATTGTGCGGTTCATCCTCACCACAACTCCATTCAACTGTGGCGTCTTTGGTGGGGTCTTCTTAAGTCTGATTCCGTAAGACTTGCACTACTCTTCAAATGGACCGCGATATTCTCCACCATTATCAGCTCGGACAGATTTTAACTTCTTGCGCGTGTCTCGTTCCACCCTTGCATGGAACTCCTTGAACGCCTCAAGTACTTGATCTTTAGAGACGCCCAAACTTTGCGAGAATGGTCATCAATGAAACTCACAAAGTATAACGCACCTTTAAGAGATCTCTCAGTCATAGAGCAAACATCAGTGTGAACTAAATCAAGAATATGCTCTCTTCTTCTTGGATATGTAGGTCTTTGGAAAGAAACTCTATGTTGTTTACCAGCTAAACAATCAGTGCAAGGGTCAAATGTGGTACCTTTTATGCCTGGGAGGATATTTTTCCATGCGAGGATTTTTAGTCTCTTCTCGCTCATATGGTCGAGCCTCTTGTGCCACAACTCCGTGTTCGAGTCTTCATGGGCATCATTTGCTTCTCCCTTGCCGATTTGTCCTTGCATGACATATAAGGACCCTTCCTTCTTTCCTCGACCAATCACCATATTGCCATGACTGATCTTTCATTTTCCTTCTCCGAAGTGGTCTATCATTCCAGCATCGTCGAGCTTCCCCGCCGAGATAAGATTGAGCCGCAATTCTGGAACATGCCTTACATCCTTGAGCTCGAGCTTGTATCCCGTGTTTGTCTTTATGATGATGTCGCCTCGACCAACGATCTTACTAGTGATTTGATTTCCCATCTTCATAGTGCCGTAGTCTCCACGATGATAGGACGAGAAGAGCCTTTCATGTGGGGTAACATGGAAGGATGCACCGGAATCACCAAGCCATAAGTTGTCTTCATATGCGAGATTGACATAGTCGTCAATCACGAAAACTTCGCCATTTTCCGCGGATGCGACTGCCGTGGTGCTTTCTTCTTCCTTCTTCTTCGGGTTGAACTGGTCTTGTTTGACCGTACCATTCTTCTGGTCTCTCTTGAGATTGCGACATTCATCTTTCTTGTGACCCGCCTTGCCACAGTAGTAGCAGATAAATCGGAACGAGACTTTGATCTCCCCCGTGATTTGTCACATCCGCCTCCTCGGAATTTTCCACGGGTGTCGCTCCTTCCTCGATTCTCGATCACATTTGCCTCCGAGCAGCTTGATGCGCCACGTTCCTTTCTTCGCGCTTCTTCATTTATCAGGCTACGCCGTCCATGGTAAGCTTTCTTTCTGGAGCTGAGTTGCTAAGCGTGACCACCAAAGTGTCCCAACTTTCAGGTAGTGAACTTAGGAGCAACAAGGCTTGCAACTCGTCATCGATCTTCATCTCGATCTTCCCCATTTGATTCACGAGCCCCTTGAAGCTATTCAAGTGCTCGATCATATTTTGGCCATCTTTGTACTCCAACTTGACCAAACGCCTCACAAGGTGGCCTTTGTTGCGTTGTGTCTTTTTTTGAATCATGGACTCAAGTTTTGTCCATAACTCAAATGCATTAGTGTAAGAATCAACATGTTCAAATAAACTCCGGTCGATATACTTACGGATCATGGCGACCGCCTTCCGATTAAGAATCTCCCATTCTTTATCTCCCTTGTCCTCCGGCTTGGTCTCCTCCGTGGTTGGCTCGTACAAATCTTTGCAATACAAGTGGTCCTCCATCATGGGCTTCCAATATGCATAATTCTCCGCCGTGAGTTTTAACATGTCTCTGTCATGAGTGATGCTTCCCTCCATCTTGAATCACACAAGAAAACAACGCCAACGAACCAAACTCTTGATACCACTGTTGGGAAAATTTGAGTATTTCCCTCTTTGTGTGATTAAGATGATGAATGAAAAATAAACTAAAGTAAACAAGCACCGGAATTGGTTACGTGGAAAACCCAAATCGGGAAAAAACCGCGAGACTTGAGAAGTCCAACTCTTCCACTATATGCTTATAGTAGGGTTACAAAGATCTCACCCAAGGTGGATGGATTACAAGAACACTCTCACACAATGGTAGATAACTAAACTAATTAGAGATGATGAAGACTCTCTCTAATTCCTCACTTTAGAAGTGGATCTCTCTCACTAGGAGGCTAGAAGGAATTCTTTAGACTTGGATGATGAAAACCCTTCCAAGAGCACCCTTTTTATAGTTGAGGATGGAAGCTCTAGATGTCTCTTCCCATTCTCCAACTCCCATGATGAATGCATGGAATATCTAGGATGTGCCTCTAGAAATTACATACACCATTCATCTTCATCTCTCTTCTCCTAAAAGTTCTAGAAGAATTAGGGAGGAATCCCAACACCTACCACTACCACCACTTAGGTCCCGTTTGACAACAGAGTTTTAAAATAGTATTTCATACTTTTTATTAAAAATAAAGTTTTACCGATCAAACAACTTTTTTTATATAAGAAATTTTTTTTATTGAGAAAATTGGATGAAAACACTTGTATTCAAAAGGTTGGAAAAAGTTAACTGGATAACTATTATAAATTTTCCATTTTATCTTTAAGTAATAAGGTAAATTATTTTGTTTTACTTTATCTTAAATAATTTTGTTTTATTCTTTCTTATGTACATAACTTTTATTTTCGTTCCTATAATTATTTCTTTTCTTAGGTAAATTATTTCTTTTGATTTTTACTAATTTTTATTTTTAATATTTTTGTTTTTAAATAATTGCTTAATAAATTTATAGTACTTAGCTTTTTTATGTGCGCCTAAATTCAAACGTTTTAACAAATAAATATATATTCTTATATATGTTAATGAATTACGTCTCAAATAAATAAAATAAATAAAAATACAGGTATTAGAAATATTTTTTATGCTTTAAAGTAAGAGATCACGCTAAAATGAAAACAAAATAGATAAATTATGTTAGTGTCTTTTCATGTCATTTAACATACAAAACAACTAACGATTATTTATGTTTTATCAAACAATCATCTGCGTACCGCTAGTCAAAAAACCTAATCAAAATCAACTAAGAAATGGAAATTACTACTTTTTAATTATGAAATTAATGGAAAATGTGAATGTTTAGAGCATTTTTTTTTATTAAAACCAGGTTACCTTTGGGTACTTTATACTGAATGTTAAAAAATAAAAATAATTACAAATGTCGAAAATTATAATATAATATTTTATTACTTAATATGAATGATATGAGTTAAACTTGACATTAAATGTAATATTTAATTGTAAAAATAGTAATCCATTTAGTTTAGTTCAACCTATTACTTGAATCATAAAAATTTTATTTCATTCTTAACCGGGTTGTATTAATTTACGATGAGTGTCGTATCTAATACATTCTTTTATAAAAGGTTTCGGAAATTTTTATAAATACATATAAATACATATATATTTATATGTGTATATTTATTCATTCATTTATTTATTTATATTTACTTTATAAAGGTTTAAGAACTTGTATAATTAAAAGTCTAGGAAATTCTATAATGATATAGTAATTGAAAATTGAAAATACCATATTTACAGAAGGCATACTAAAATTCAATTTAAATGAAGGGACCAAAATTACAAAATCAGCTAAATCAATTGAAAATCACAATATAAACAAAAATGAGTGTAATTATATTACTGAATTAATATAGTTATAATATACCACTTCCGGCCAGATGTTGATGTTATATGTAACATAGATTTATTTAGAATTCAGCAACTCGATTATTATGTATTCCATTTTTCAAACTTACTATAAATTTTTATAATTTTTAAGAATCGGTTTTTCCCTATATCCATAGAGTTGGTCTTTGGAGTGACCGTCTATATTATAGCATATTATAGACCAAGGATTAAATTACAATATGGAAGAAAAGAGGTCCTTATTTGCAAAATTTGGGAAAAGTACTATTCACGACACTGTTCACGTGCACTGTTCACGGCACTATTCACGCGCATTGTTCACGGCACTGTTCACGCAAAGAATATGTACACAAATCAGTTAATATGATTTCTGGATTTTAAACACTTGTAAACACAAAGAATTCAGGTTAGAAAGACAAGTTTCCATATTATAAACATCAGATTTTAGGTACATAAAAATTAGGGTGTTTAGGTTAAATAATGTTGTGTCAAGTATAGTCAAGTTTCACCAAAGTTTTCAGCCTAAAAATTCACAATCATCACAGTTTTCAACTTAAACAATCAAGTTTCACAAAAATCACAGTTTTCACAATAAATAATCAAGTTTCGCAAACACCAAAGTTTTCAACCTAAACAATCGAGTTTTCACAATAAAAAAAGTTTTCAACTAAACTCAAGTTTTACAAACACCACAGTTTTCAGCCTAAAATATATAGTTTCTACAATCACTGTAGTTTTCAACCTTAATAACCAAGTTTTCACAATCACAGTTTTCACATTAAAAAATCAAATTTTACAAACACCACAGTTTTCACAATAAATAATCAAGTTTCAACACAAATCAAGAAGCCTAGTTTTCAAGTTAAACACATAAAATTTCATATGCAGAAAAAAACCACATTAAGCAGTCTAGTTTTCAAGCTAAACAAATAACTTTCATAACAAGACAGAATCCACATTAAAAAGTCCAGTTTCCAAGATAAACACATAAAATTTTAAAAGCAGAAACACATCACATTAAACAGTCTCGTTTTCATAGTAAAACACATAAATTTCATTGAAGAAATTTGCAGAACAGTCACAAAGTACAAAAAAACAACAAAAAAGGACTATCACCTCGCTTATTAACCACCTCCTCTGGATTTAGACATATTCATTGTTTTCAGATCTGCAGAATACAAAGCAGTACATGAAAAACAGCACAAAACAACAGAATCATGAAAACATTAAGTTAAAAATAGTTGGATTAATACCTGAAACTCTGATTTTGGCACGACGGCGTGAAGGAGGGGGAGGTGAGCTCCGGTTCGGAGACGGTGAAGAAGGAGCTGAAGAAGCAGAGGAGTTTCCGGGGAGTTCGGAGACGGCCGTGGGGGAAGTACGCCGCCGAGCTTCGGAATTCGACCGGGAATGGAATCCGGGTCTGACTGGGGACGTTTGACACGGCGGAGGAGGCGGCGCTGGCTTACGACAAGGCGGCATTCTCGATGCGGAGAGCCATGCCGATTGGATTGCGCAGATTGGGAACGACGATTGAAAGAGGGTTTGGGGATGGGAAATTGGGAACGGCGAATGATTTCAGAAGGTTTTGTAAAATAAAAAAATAGAAATAAGGTATATATATTTATGGAGGAGGGTCTGTGATGTAATTTTCCTATATTGCTAAAAAGGACCCGCGTAAAAACTATTTGCTAAAGAGGAGCCGCTTCTTATTTTAGTTGCAGAAATAGGCCGTCTATATTATTGCTATAATATAGACGGTCTATTCCAAGACTAATATATATACATAATTTAAAACAAAGTATTATGTGCAGTTAATGTCATCTTAAGGGCACTAGGTCGCATAACGATTGAATAGGATATGGCCCCAAGAGATAACCCAAGGCCGGAGCAAGTTGATAAGGAATAAAACTTGCTCGGCCAATGATAAGTCCATGGTTCTATCGTGAGCCGGCGGTGCTCCGGCGGCTGAGATCGGCGGGAGTTGGCCGGAGATCGGATGGACGGTTGAGAGAGTTGAGGAGAGAAAGAAAAATCATACCAGACTTTAGCATCCAGAACAGAATTAATTGCTTTTACCTAAATTACCCTTCTTCCGTCAAAGTTTACTTATTACCTTTTTTGTTTCCTTTTTTTTACGGATTATCCAGATTACACTTTTCTTATTTCCTTTTTTTTCCGACATAACATTCTATTTTTTAGGTATTGAATTGATTAAAAACAAAAGTTTAGACGTAAACTGAATGTCGAATGCCTTACAAAACCTCAATTTTAACAGAAGAAAAAATCAGAGACGCAAGATAAAATCAAACATCAAAACTTAATATAAAAAATTAATAATTTTTGAGCAATTAGATGAGTAGCATCGTTCAAACCATAACCTCGGCATAAAAAAAAAGTACAACAACATTAAAATAGCCGAAAAAAAGTGCAGCAACATTTAATTTTTTATCGTTAATGCTAATCCAATTATATCTTTTAAAAAATATAAATTTTCAATCTAAATATTTTTTACTGTAAAAAGTTTTTTCCCATCTTTTTTTTTTTTGAAGACAAAATAAGATTATCATTTCATTCTCCTGGAAAACGTCCAGAATCGTTTGATACAAAAAACGGTGGGGGAAGATCCCAAGAAGTGGAAGAAACTGCACAATACTTAGCAAAACGAGCAACCATGTGTGTCTGAACATTTTCAGATCGAGGAACCCAAAAAGGCATATCTGTAAATCACCATGGAATAATAACTCCTTAATATCTTCAACAATTGCAGATATCTCCATCGAGCAAAGAACATCACCCCGGATCATTTGTATAAGGCTCAAAGAGTCACCCACCAAAATTGGCCATATTGGAAGGGTTTGAGCGAGTATAACTGCTTCCCTTGCTGCCCATGCTTCCGCCATCAAAGGATCTGTAACACCATTCATTTTCCTAACCAGCGCTTTGATAAAACCTCCACCATCATCCAGAGCCACCACTCCCAATCCAGCACTACTCAGCATGATACCCGCGTCAAAGTACACAGTAGGAGTATGCAATGGTGGTCTCAACAGTGAGGATGTTGCCAATGAATCTGATAGCCGCTCAGGCCACAAATTTGCCCTGTGAAAACTTTGCAAGGAGTCAGCCACCGACCCAACAAGAATTCTCCCATCCAGGTGCTCATGGTCAAACAATTCTCTGTTACGCTGGTGCCAAATAGCCTCACATAACATTAACAAGAACTTCGAGATAGCTGAGTCATTATCCAACAATAATTGTCGGAACCATAGCTCACCCCGAGACTGCTCCGAGGCTTCAACTTGATCCCATAAGCCAACATTGGTATAGACTTGCTTAGCATACGAGCATCGGAAGAACAGGTGTGCTGTAAGGCCATCATCCTCTCCACACAACAGACAAGTGTCAGATGCATAAAGAGTTCGCTTTCTAAGATTTTCCACCGATGGTAAAGAATCAGTAGCAAACCGCCATGCAAAATGAAGTACTCGATTGGGAACCTTGAGCTTCCATAACATCTTCCAAAAACTCGTATCACCGGGCAAAGTAGGAGGTACATGATGCTGCAATAAGTACTGCGGTTGCTCAACCAAAACATGATACAGTGATCTTACCGTAAACTTCCCAGAATTAGTAAAATGCCAACGCCATCTATCCACACCACCAGAAGAGTGCAAAGGAATTTTCCGAATTGTATCCACATCAGCAAGATCAAAATAGGATGAAAGAAAATCCATACGCCACCTTCTTGTGTCTGAATCAATCAAATCTCTCACAACACGTAAATGGCTTGGAATGAGCATGGGGTCACGGACATAAAAGCACTGACTATCAGGGAGCCAAGGGTCATGACAGATACTAATGTTGGAGCCGGAACCAACATGTTTCCTGCAACCCAGTTTCAGAGCCTGGATCCCTTTGTGAATGCTTCTTCACGCCCAAGACGGTCTGCTTCCCAGATCAGCTGTAAAGACTGAACCATTGGAGAAATACTTATCCCTGTAGACTCTAGCAAGAAGAGTAGATGGACAAGTAAGCATCCTCCACCCCTGCTTAGCAATCATTGCTAAATTGAAAGCCTTTAGATCCTTAAACCCAAGACCTCCGTTACACTTTGCACGCGCCATCTTAGCCCAGGATGCCCAGTGAATCTTCCGCTTCTCATCAGTGTCTCCCCACCAAAATTCCCCAATCATGGATCTGACATCATCAATAATATACTCCGGGATAAAGAAACAACTCATCGAATAGGTCGGAATCGCTTGAAGGACTGACTTTATCAATACCTCCTTGCCTGCTTTGGAAAGACACCTCTCATTCCACCCGTCCAGTCTCTGACGAATTCGATCCTTCAGATTCTGGAAAACTTCGGCTTTGCTTCTTCCGATTTCAGAGGTTAGGCCTAGATACTTCCCATGAGACCCACTTCTGGGATACTGAGGATGTCACACACTTTCTGTCGAATAGAGACATCAGTGTTTGGACTGAAAAGCACACCTGATTTATCATAATTAATCCTCTGACCCGAGATGTTCTCAAATAAAGAGATAGCCCACTTAAAGTGAGTGGCTTCCTGCTCCGTTGCCTCCCCAAAAAGAAGAGTATCATCCGCAAAGAACAAGTGAGATAGCTTTGGTCCATGTCTGGAGACACCAATTCCTCTTATCTTTCCAGCCCTCATCAAGTCAGTCAGAATACAGGAAAATACCTCAGAACATATGATGAATAAATATGGCGAGAGGGGGTCACCTTGCCTAAGGCCTCTCATAGGCTTCAAATATCCCAGTTCACCACCATTAAGAACAAAAGAGAAAGCCACCGTAGACAAACACTGCTCCACCAGTTGCACGAAACTAGAAGGGAAGCCCATCTGAGATAAGGTACTAGTGACAAATTTCCATTCCACCCTGTCAAAAGCCTTACTCATATCCAACTTGATACTCATGTGTCCCAGCTTTGGTGCAGTTCTCTTCCTCATAATGTGATGAAATTCATGCGCAATCAACACATTATCAGTAATAAGTCGACCAGGAACAAAAGCAGACTGTGAATCCGAAATGATGCTCGGAATTATCAGTTTAAGGCGGTTAGAGACCACCTTAGATGCAAGCCTGTAAATAACATTACAAAGGCTAATAGGGCGAAAATGAGTGATATGTTCCGGTTTCTCCACCTTGGGGATCAGCACAATATGGGTGTAATTAACCTTAGGCTCCAGGACTCCGTTGTTCAAAAAATTCAGAACAAAAGAGGTGACATCTCGCCCAACAATCCGCCAAAACTTCTGGTAGAAGACAAGACTCATGCCGTCCGGGCCAGGAGACTTGAAAGGATGCATCTGCTTGACTGCTCTCGTCACTTCTGGTGGGGAATAAGGTCGGACCAGATCATTCCCCATGTTAGGATCAAGTCTCCTATGAACATGATGAATAATCTGCTCCATAAGCTCCGGAGGAGGATTAGAGGAAGAAAACAAACCACCATAATAATCCAAAATAATCTTCTGGATACTCTCTTCGTCTGTATGAAGCACATTCTGGTCATCCTTCAACCCCTCAATGAGATTCTTATTTCGTCGATTAGTAGCAAACCGATGAAAAAACCTTGTATTCCGGTCACCTTCCTTGTACCAATGCTGCTTTGCCCGCTGTTTCCAACGGATACTATTCGCCTCCTGCAATATCTCATATTCACGCCTAAGGGCAAGAATTTGATCCTGGACTGCAGCTGTGATGACACCAGACTGGAGTCTATGCAGTTCTTTCTTCAGTTCCTCCAGTCTTTTTGGAATAAGTGGGAAAGCTGTTTTACTCCAATTTAGAAGCCCCAAAGAGCAAGTTTTCAGCTTATCCAAGAAAGGTATATCATCTTCCCTCCAACTCTGTTCAATCATCTTCTCACAATCAGTTGACTTGATCCAATGAGCTTCAAAATGAAAGCCACGCTTCTTCCTCCGCCGATGTGCCTGAGTATCACGACTTCTCAAAAGAACATGGACCGCCATATGGTCCGAGCAAACCATAGGTATGTTTGTCACAGTAGACCACAGGAGTAAATCCAATAAACCTTGGTTACAGACGGCTCTATCAAGCCTCCCTCTTTGAGTGCTCGGATCACGAATCAACCTATGCCAAGTGAAAAAAGGGCCAGAACTCCCCATATCAAAAAGACCACAGTGATCAAGGGCATCCCGAAAGGTAGTTATTTGCCATTCAGCTCTAGGACGTGCTCCCTGAAATTCATCCTGTGAGAGTACCTCATTAAAATCCCCAATGCAAATCCAAGGAATATTAGAGGGCGGAGCTAAAAGCTTAAATTGCTCCCAAGCACGGCGACGCAGAGAGACATTAGGTTCACCATAAACACCAGTTAGGCGAATAACACTACCAAGCAAGGTTGCATGAGCATCAATATAGCGAGCAGAAAAAGATTTCAATATAACGGAACATTGTTTATGCCATAACAAAGCAAGGCCACCAGATTGACCTTGAGAAGCCACAGCCACACCAAAATAATTCAACTCTGACTTCAACTTATCAATAAAAGAAACAGTAGACTTAGTTTCACGCAAGAAAATAACCAACGGAGACTTCAAACGCACCATAGTGCGCAATTCCTGAACTGCCTGAGGTCTGCCCAACCCCCGACAGTTCCAACTTAAGAGACTCATAGTTCTGAGCAGGACTGGTCATCCTCGCCAGTCTCTGCCTGAGTTTTTGGGCTGGTACACGAACCATGATCAGCAGCAGAAGAAGTCTCTCCCCTAACCTTCGATCTTTTGTTTCCAAGAGCTGAACAATCCAGCAAAGCCAAAGAATCATCAACTCGTTGCTTTCTTTTTCACGGAGCAGAAACATCAAGCACATCTTGAGCATGTCTCCCGCCACCTCTCCTACCCCTTCCACGAGTTGCACCAGCGCCTCCACGGTCAGAGGGCCTTGACCTTCCTCTAGAGGCAGCTCGCGGTCGACCGAAGATAGCATCAACCTGGGCATTAAAAACTACGGGCACGGGGACCAAAAAGGGATCTTCCTCCATGAAAGCATTCCCAGAAACAGCATTGATAACTTGGTTTATAACATCACCTGTGGCAGCTTCTCCATCATTAAAAACCTGCACCTCCGGTAACAGCGTAGAAAGCTGGTCCACAGAGCTAGAGCCACCTGATGTCAAATGGAGTGGAGCTGGTCCACGGATCAGGTCATAAGAGCTGGAGCCACCGGTCGAAACAGTGGTGCCACCCGTCGAGATAACAACAGCTTGATCCAAGCCTGAGTCCAACATATCCCTCGAGGCGGCTCGAGAGTGAGTCCCAGCATCTCCCTCGGGCAGCAGCTCCTGCATCTCCGTAGTGACACCTGGAGCATTCCCAGCAGGCTGTGAGGGCTGGGCACGACTTGGCGAAGAAGCATGCAGGTGCAGCGGCGAACTATGGCGGCGTCGAGGAGCTGGGGAAGCTGGACGGCGCCTTGGAGGAGGTGAAGCGTGACGGGCATCTGGGGGAGGCGAAACTGGGCGACGCCCTGGCGTAGGTGAAGCATGACGACGCCATGAGGGAGAAGTCTGGGGCAAGTTGGCGGCGGAGCATAGCGGTGGAGTGGTGGAGAAGTATTGCGGCGGAAAGGCGATGGAGTCTGGCGGTGTAGCGGTGGTGAAGCCTGGCGACGATGAGGTGGTGAAGGTTGACGACCATGAGGCCCAGATTCCACAAAAGGAGAAGAGTTAAAATCTGCCCTCATCCAACCTGGATACTTGATTCGGATACGGTCAACAGCAGTAGCTAACCTCCGAGATTCGCAATCATTGTGAACATGACCTATAAGGCCACAAAAGGAACAAAAGACCAAGGGAAGCTTCTCATATTGAAAAGCTAGGTTTTTTAGAGTACCAAACTTATATGTTTCCAAGAAACGAAGGAGTGGCTGAGTAACATCAATTTCACATCGGATTCTCATAAATTTCCCCACAGTGGATCCATCTGCATCAGTCTGCACATCCAAGAACTTTCCAAGGCCATTCCCCACCCATTCAGCGGTCTCAACGCTCATGAAAAAAGGTGGAACACCATGGACAAGCACCCAAAAAGGGATCGTGTTAAACTCCATACACGAGGGATCCATCCCCGGAAAGGGTTCACGGAGGACCAACAAATACTTATCAAACAACCAAGGTTCTCGTTCAAAGACCCAAGCCTTCTCCGCCTCGGAGTTAAACTGAAAAAGAAAGGTATTTTCAGCTAGGGTTTTGGTACGTAAACCTGACCTGATATTCCAAAGGCCTTGAAACAAACTTGTTGCATCAGATCGTGGGATACTCCTTGGAGCAAGGATCTTCCCAACGAGAGAACAACGGAAATCGGCATCCGATCGCTGAGGGCTACCCGGAACAACAGCCTGTTCCCGATCGGTGAGTGTAAGCTTCGCGCACAAACTAGCAATATCTTCCATCGGATCAAAGGTGCTACCACGCAAACAGATCAGACCGCCGAAAAGCTGCCGGAGCAATAAAGCGTAGAAGAAAAAAGCTTTTCTTTGTTAAACCCTAGCCGCCGCCGCTAGGGAAAGAGAGTTTTTTTTTTAGAGTTTTTTCCCATCTTTAGTCTTCATACTTAATTAGAAATTAAACTTTTTTTTTTCAAATGTATCAGAATATAGATACATATACTACATTCATTTGATTTTCATCAAATTATATATTAATCAAATATCGAATTAAAGTGAAATTTTTTGGCGGAAGATCAGGAACTGGAAGACTGGTTCAGTAACTTGTAGAAAAATAATTCAGTAAAAAAGAAAGTAGAAAAAGATAATAAGTATACTTTGACTGAAGAAGGGTATTTTGGGTAAAAATAATTAATTCTGCTCTGGATGCTAAAAACTGCTCTGGCAATATCACCATCCTATATATATGGACAATATATATAGACAGTTGCTTATTATATATGGATTCAAAACACATTAATTATGTCCATGTTAATCGGTGTATATTAATTCCATATATGTGCTTAAACTAGCATATATAGCTATATGGTAAATTAAACTCCAATAAATTAACTCTCCCATCGTTTAAACCCTAATTATGCGGTAGTTTTTTTCTTTGAGGAAATGTCATAGTTACTAAATTAACACCTTAAAGCTGTCATAATATATTAGGATAGTAAATGCTAAATTAGTTATCTTTCTACTATATATTATCTTTTACTATCTCATATTATTTATTTATCTTCTACTATGTTATATTTTTATATTGAATGGAAGAGAGTGGCGATAAATTTATATATATATATATATATATATATAAACTGCCGTCCCGGAATTTTAACTAAATAGAAGGTATATAGAATAAAACGACCTTTGGCTGTGTGTTTTGTCCCCTCCACGCCCCGCCACGCCGTTTATAATCTTAAAGGGAATTAGAAGAGTTACTGCTCCGGTCAATAAATAAATTAATAAAAAGAATTAAAAAGGATGAAACTACGTAGTTTTGACTAAAACCGCCACATAACCACCGCAAGTTCACCATTCGTTTTGAACCATGCCGCCGTCATTCGGAATAATTCCATATAGAGTGTCACTAATTATGTTAAGCCACTAATTATTGATTAACCTCTGACTGAATAATTCCATATAGAGTGTCACTAATTATGTTAAACCCTAATTATTGATTAATCTAATTATGGTAATTGATATATATTCTGATTTCTGACGTAGTAATTTTAGTTAATTAATATAACATCTAACATCGTCGTTTTCCATATACAAAAATTAATATATGTTAATTAACGTCTGTCGTTTATTACCAAGATATTATGGCGGTCGATTTCCATATACAAAGATTTATATGTGTTAATTAACGTCTGTCGTTTATTATCAGCATACTATTACCATAAATTTATAATTACTAATATACTATTACCATAAATTTATATTAATCAAATCAAATTAAATATATTTAATTTACTATTAACTATATACATATAAATAGGCCAGGGTTTGTGTTGAATCAACTCGCACAAAACAAAACTAAATTTGCATGAATACCAGGTCTTGGTATGAATATATAGAAGCGATACAGACCATAATCAATTTCACTTTTTCAATGCGAAGTTATGACAGATAAGGACTTGGAGATTGATTTACTTCATGGACAGTAGCGGAGATGGAGAGATCCTTACTGAAAAAGAAGATATCGAGGTGTTAGAAGAATATGGGATGGAAGGGGAGAATCTTGGAGATTTTCTATGGAAAGCTTTTATTTTCCGTTTTGATTATCGTGTGAACTTTGGTCCTAGAACGGCGAGACAGTTTACATGGGAAACTCAACTATCTTTGTGGTGAAGGGATGTGGTGCTAAAGATAACGTCCGGCAAGGAGCTCACGTTGAAGAATGTGCTGTATGTTCTAGACATTCGCAAGAACTTGGGGTCCGGTTCAATGCTGAGAAAACACGGACCAGCAAAGTATTTCGCAGCTGTGGGAACCTGGCGATAATGCTCTAGGTTCAGACTACCTAGATGTGGTCTTTGATGTCATATATGTGGTTTATCATATTTGATGACATATAATTAATAATCATGCATATCTCATAAATCATAATTAGTGAATTTCAAATCAAAGTTACCATGCATGCCTCTTTATAATCATGTATGTGTGCATCAAAAACATGTTTCATAATTATATATTAGCATAATGTATATCAATTTCGCATGCAACCATATAGCCATTCGATCTCACGTGTGTGTATATATATATATACTATATTCACGTAAAAACCATACCGAAGTACCCATTTAGCATCCAAAGGCCAAAAAACTTGTCGGGTATTATGTGACTGTATGCATATTTGTAGAATTCTTCTATCTTTTGAAAGATGCCATTTTGTACACGTTTTGTCGGATCTACAAATTACCAAAATATCATCTTTTGATAACTGAAAAACTAAAATTAATGTAAACTTATTTTTAAATTTGATTTACTTTCTAAGTTGTACTTAATAAGAATAAAGAAAAACAGTTCATCCTGATATAAACAATATCAGGCATCAATTAAATATCGACACCAATTAATTTTAGATTGGGCGACGTGTTCAATCATAACCCAGACGGGTTCAGACATTTTAGGTTAGATTTTTAGAAATATACTAAAAACATCATAACCAATTAATAAAATATTACAATTATACACGTGTCATTATCTTATTAATTAATGCCTGATAAGAATTATATCAAGATCATCCAGATGTTATCATCAAAGAAAAAATGTCCTAAACTCATCACCAAGCTTAATGAAATTATTTATGATAATAATTTCTTTTCTTGAACATAACAACTTTAATTTCATTATAAAATTTGTGATTACATAATTGAATGATTATTGCATTTTGAACTAAAAGTTTTTTAAATGTACATCAAAAATCGCGCAACGCGCCATCCCGGTTAGCCTAGTTGATTAAAATGAACAGAAAATTATAATGAGTGATTCCCAACAACTCGAGAATAGTTCTAATCTTACTAATTGGCTAACTATATAACAGATTGGATCATGCCAAATCTGTGAATGATGCCAACTGACTTTCCCGCAACTTTCAACTGCCAAACCTTCCTTTGCCCTTCTGAGATAGCACAAAGACTAAAATACCCTTGGTGATGGAATGAATTACCATTTAAATCTGAAATTTTGCGCTTCAGTCCTTCACTCAACACATCCCTTCCCTCTTATCAACAAGATATCCTCAGCTTAAGAAATATGGAAACTGTTTGGTGATGAAAAGAGCATCTTCCCAAAAAGCTTCATCAACAGGCAAGTAAGTTACCAGCCGCTGCACCACTTGTTGCTGGTTCTTCAAAGCTAACCTTCTTTGGAGGATCTTGGCTGGTTCCAGTATAGGTAAGTCTTCAAAGTCAGCCACAGGTAAAGGAACTAAAATAGTAGGGGGATCCCCAATATGCTTTTTAAGAAGAGATACATGAAAGATTGGATGAATTCTGCCGTGAGTAGGCAATTTTAAGAGATAAGCTACTTCACCAATCTTTTTCAAGACCTTGTAAGGGCCATAAAATTTTGGGGAGAGCTTGTAACTTTGCCTCTGAATCAGAGATTGTTGCTTGTATTTCTGCAACTTAAGGTACACCCAATCATCTACCTACAAGGTCCTCTCACTTCTGTGTAGGTCGGCAAATTGCTTCATCCTAGATTGAGCAACTTGCAAATGTTTGTGGAGTAACTGTTGAACTTGATCCCTTTATTGCAGTAAATTTTGAGTGGCTGGGAAAACCACATTAGTCAGAATTCCCAATGGGAGA
Source organism: Sherardia arvensis (assembly GCA_948330725.1). Taxonomy (NCBI): domain Eukaryota; kingdom Viridiplantae; phylum Streptophyta; class Magnoliopsida; order Gentianales; family Rubiaceae; genus Sherardia; species Sherardia arvensis. The sequence continues at coordinate 18,718,804 of OX415237.1, read as the reverse complement.
GAAATAGGCTTAACTCCATATAGGGCTTCATAGGGAGAGAGAGAGTAGTTCTTGAATGCACAGTGGTATTATACCACCACTCACTCCAGTGTCTGATTTATCTCCACAAAAGCACCTAAGATATTGTTCAAGGGTTTGATTCATTCTTTCAGACTGACCATCAGTTTCTAGGTGATTTGCAGTAGTAAATTGAAGCTTGACCTGCAATAAAGACATCATTTCCCTCCAAAAGTTACTGGTGAAGATTTCTCTGTCAGATGTGATGGTGTCTGGAATTCCATGCAACTTACTGATTTCATCCAAGTACAATCTAGCAATCTGAGTAAAAGGATGACTTAACTTCATAAAATGGCTATATTTCGTAAGTCTGTCAACTACTACCAGTGTCAAATCCCCTAGATTTAGGCAGTCTTTCAATGAAATACATAGTGACATGCCTTCAAGCATGAGTAGGTATATGAAGTGGTTGTAATAGCCCTAGAAGGAGACAGTGTTCATGCTTATTTTTTTGACAAACCTCACAGGATTAAATATACTGCACAATATGCTCTTTCATATGAGGCCAATAGAAGAAAGATAACACTCTTCTGATGGTAGCTGTTTGCCTTGAATGCCCCCTATAGCAGAAGCATACATTGAAGATATGATTTCCATTCTGATATCCCCAGTCTTACCAACCATAATTTTAAGCCCTTTCTTAAATAGACCTTGTTGGAAAGAAAACTCAGAATTCCCTGATGGCTCTAGCATAAGCTTACTGATGAGTGTCTGGACATTCCTTATCATCCTCATAACTTTTTTCAATTTGCAGCATCCACAAAGCCACAAAGGCACCAGAGAGGATGAGATTGTATTAACTTGTAGCAGCTCTCCTTCTGACAGATTGTCAACGGTCTCAATAGGATTATGCTTAGAAACCAGCTTGTCATTGTCATTGACTTTTTCTAGCTGAAATGGATTTTCAGGAGCAGTGTAGAGAGATGCATGCCTAGAAAGAGCATCAGCAGCAGCATTGGTTTTGCCAGTCTTGTATTGAATTTCAAAACTGAGCCCTAAGAGTTTTGTTATCCATGTATGCTGTAAAGCATGTGTAAGTTTCTGCTCAATAAGATATTTAAGACTTTGGTGGTCAGTCTTAATGATGAAATGGCTTCCTACTAGGTAATGCTTCCATTTATCAACTGCTAAAGCCACAGCCAAGAGCTCATTTTCATAGGTTGATAGCCCCTTGTTAACTGAACTGAAACCTTTACTTAGGTAAGCTATTGGTTTTCTGTCTTGCATCAGAACAACACCCATACCTACTTCTGAAGCATCAGTCTCTACCACAAACACTTTATCAAATTCTGGAAGTTTCAGCACTGGGGTGGAAGTCATGATATGGTTAAGTTTTTCAAAAGCAACGGTAGCATCCTCACTCCATTTAAAAGAATTTTTTCTGAGTAATAGATGCAATGTCTTACAAATGATGCCATAGTTATGTATGAATCTTTTATAATATCCAGTGAGGCCTAGAAAACCTCTTAATTCCTTCACATTTTTGGGGATTGGCCAAAATTTTATACATTCAATCTTTTGTGAGTCTACTGCAACTCCTTCACCAGAAATGACATGACCTAGATAGTCTACTTTTAGACTAGAAAAGGTGCACTTAGACAGCTTGGCTATTAACTGGTGTTGCTGCAATATTTCCAACACTAATTTCAGATGAAGTATATGTTGATCCAAACTCTTGCTGTAGACCAAAATTTCATCAAAAAACACAAGCACAAACTTCCTCAAATATTGATCAAAAAATATGATTCATTAATGATTGGAAAGTAGTTGGTGCATTAGTTAAACCAAAGGGCATCACTAAAAACTCATAATGGCCTTGATGAGTGGAAAATGCTGTTTTTGGTACATCAGAATCTCTCACACGAATTTGGTGATAACTAGCTCTAAGATCTAACTTTGGAAAGTAAACTGAAACATGTAATTCATCTAGCAGTTCATCTATAACAGGAATAGGATACCTATCTTTAAATGTTAAATCATTTAGCCTTTTGTAATCAACACACAATCTCCAACTAGCATCCTTCTTCTTTACTAGAATCACTGGAGATGAGAAAGCACTATTACTGAGTTGGATCACTTTATTGGCAAGTATTTCTTTCACTTGTCTGTCAATCTCCTCCTTATAGGCATGAGGGTACATGTAAGGTTTGATTTTAAAAGACAAAGAATCAGGTTTTAAAACAATCTTGTGATCTATAGTTCTCCTGGGAAGTAAACCTGTAGGAATACAGAAGACATCAAGGAAAGTTAATAGCACCTGCTTCACTTCTGATGACAACTTGAGGTATTCCAATTCTTCTACAAAAATCTTCTTCCTTACACATTTCTTTTGACCAGTCTGATGATCTTCTAGGGCTTGAACTCCTCCCAGCAAGCTGACATCTTCCACTGATTCCACTGCAACTGCTTTCCTTTTTCCAGTGATATTACTACTGTCTTGTATCTTGTACTTGCAACCATTTGTACTCCCTTCCAACACCCAATAACACCCTTGATTGAGTATTGCTACCTTCTGATGAGACCAATCAAAAGTGAATGGGTCAAACCTTGAGATCCAATCCACTACTAGAATGATGTCATGCCCCCCAGAGTCATTACTTTCAAGTCAAACACAAAATTGTGGTTCCTGAGCTCCCACACCACTCTTGGACATAAGGTTGCTCCCCTCACAATACTACCATTGGCTATTTTAACAGCAAAAGGCCTAGTTTTCATGGTTCCCAACCCCACATTTTGAATTACTGTTGGATCAATAAAGCTATCTGAGGCAGGCACCAGTGTCCAGCAGAATGCTAACCATTTCCCCATACAAGAAACCATAGAAGGTCATGGTGTGAGATCTGATATTAGGGCTAGAACTAGATCTTTCAGAAGGTGTGGCAGCTCACACTGATTTCAGAGTTATCTGCTTCTCAGTAGGATCCTCATCAATCATTGACAACAACCCTTCATCATCTTCTACCACCATGATAGTACCAGGCTCCAGCTATTCTTCACCTTCCATGAAATGAATTTCCACCATTTTACAGACATGGCCAGGAGAGACTCTCACCACATTTGTAATAAAGTCTATGTTCCCTCCTGTACTGTTGTAGTTCAGGAGAAATCCTTTTAAATTTTTCTTGACCAATAGTTCCAGCCTTATCTTTCTGACCACCCTTCCACATGTTCTTATCTACTGGCCTGACGTTTGGGACTTGATGGAAAGTGGCTTGATGTTGCTGTCCCTTCTTCTTATTAGCATTATCCCCCATATAAAGCTCAATTGCAGCTACTTTATGGTGATCAGGAACCTTATAGTAGTTAAGAAGGTGTTACACCTACTCAACCAGTCCCTAGGATTTTCACCCTAGCCCTTTGCATTTCAGCACAACGACCAAATCTAGCCCTCCAGTCCTCATTTTCAGGCTCATACAACACTTCATTTCTACCACCTCTATGTTGTCCCCCTTATAGGTTCAGGTTTCCTAGAGGTTCCTATTTGTTAGGTCTAGTCTCAGGTTGCATAGGGGTCATGAAATTTCTAGGATCAACATGAATAGGCATATTTCTAGGCTCAGAAAATACGTGTCTACTATCATGCAAACCCCTAGGATTAGTGATTACATGCGCGTTCCCTCTCAATATTGGATTCACAAGTTCAAAATGCACATCGGATGGAGGCTTACCGATCACCAATGAAGGCGATCCTTTGCTCGGAACAACGCCAGCTGTCTCCGGCACACGGTGCAAATTGAGGCCGGAAAGCTTCGCAGTCTGAGCCTCCATTTGTTGCAGGAACATATTATGCACTTCTAGTTGCGACAGAGCAATTGCTCGCGAAATTCTGCTTGAGTAAGGGTTTCGCGGAACTTGTCTCTGATTGCATGGAATTCTTGATCATGTTTTCCGATTGCTTCATCGAGCTTCTCCTGTAATCCACAGGTAACTTCTGCCGCATCGGAGATCTTGAACTCCAGATTCTTCAATTCTTGCTCCATAGCTGTCGAATAGAGTGATTTGGGCATCACAGATCGACATGATAGGTGCTATGATACCAAGTTGTCGTGAGTCGGCGGTGCTCCGGCGGCTGAGATCGACGGCAGTTGGTCGAAGATCGGATGGACGGTTGAGAGAGTTGAGGAGAGAGAGAGAGAGAATATGATTTATTGATTAAAATAAACAGAAAATTACAATGAGTGATTCCCAACAACTCGAGAATAGTTCTGATCTAACTAATTGGCTAACTATATAACAGTCTGGATCATGTCAAATATGTGAATGATGCCAACTGACTTTCCCACCACTTTCAACTGCCAAACCTTCCTTTGCCATTCTGAGACAACACAAAGACTAAAATACCCTTAGTGATGGAATAAATTACCATTTAAATCTGACAATTTGCACTTCAGTCATTCACTCACAGCAGGTTCACACCCATGGATTTCGTTCGGATCCGGTCAAAGAACCGAGAGGTTATTGGCTCGGTATACGTGGAAGGTGGGCTTACGGGTCCACCGACCAGTCCAAACATGGTTTATACGTATATTCCGAATTAACTACAAGGAATACACTTCCTTTAATTATGGAAATGCAACTCTTATTACCATAAGAATTGCAAACCATGTCAATCTAAGGATTAGGATGCTATAAATATAAAGACTTGGTAAACCTCTCTATCTATCTTACACAAACTACACTTTTGTACTTATTGTTTCTCAATACTGTTTACGGACTTAAGTATCAGAGTGTTTACCCCCGGCCACACCGAGGTCTATTTGCAGCTTATTTCATGAGCTCGGTCGAGATCAACCGCAAGTCCTAGACATCCATCAACCAAGGTACATGAACGAGGGTTAAAATAACAGTGATTAAACGATAAAATAATTGCAAGTTTTGAAGGCGGTTTGAGCGTGCATGGTGCCTTTTTCAAGTTTTGAAGGTGATTTCATCATAGAGATATCATATATTTAATGATAGATTTATATACTCATCGAAATCAACACATGCGTATTAAATTATACCGTGTGGCAATAAAAAGTCTAAAATAAAATCTCTTAATAAACGACGATGTCGATTGGAGTGCTTTATCTCCTCAACCCAGCCAGCAATAGAAATATCAATGATACATGAACGAAGGGTTGAAATGGAAGCTATTTAGCGATAAAGAAACTTCCAGATTTGAAGGTGGATTGTGCGTGCACCGTGCATTTTTCAAGTGTTTAAGGCGATTTCATAATATAAAAATGTAATGTTCATAACTTCTCCATACCTTGAGTTGCACTTTCGATTTTTCCATTATCTATAAAGCGTTTAAATACCCCATTTTCTCATGGAAAACATGTGTTTCAATCATGAAATTTATTAATGAAAATATGAATTTTTAGATCATATTGTTGATTAACATGAGAGTTGAAAAATTGAACCAAAATTTTATTATTGGGCTACAATAATGAACATAAAATGGGCCTATAAATTAAATTAAGATTAATTTTAGTAAAATGACCGCTTTTTATTTCTTAAAGATATGAGCGATTTCACATACTTCCTACATGGGGCGAGCATTTTATTTTTGACGTAATATGCCACATTGCAGTTGATGTCAGCTCAAGGGCACCATCATCGCATAAAGATAGAATATGATATATCCCCCAAAAGATACCCTGGGCCAAAGCAAGTTTTATTCATTTTCCACGGCGGCGGCGATTGGAGAGATTTAGATATGCAACCCAACCAACAATGGAAACATAAATGGTACATGAACAACAGGTTAAAATAGCCGTGGTTAAGATGTAAAATAACTGCGATTTTTTAAGGCGATTTGGGCGTGTGCGCTACATTTTACAAATTCCGATGGCGATTGTGTCATAGGTATCATCTATTTAATGCTAGATTTTTAAACTCATCGAAATCAGCACATGCTTATTGAATTATTATATTTTGGGCAGAACAAGTCTAAAATAAAATTCCTTTAAACGACGACGGTTATTGGAGAGCTTTAGATCCACAACCCAACCAGAAATTGAACACCAATGATTCACAAACGACATGTTAAAATAGCAGGGATTAAGCGATAAGATTTTGGGTATGCGTGTTGCATTTTCAAGCTTTTAAGGTGATTTCGTCATACATATCATCTATTTAATGATAGATTTTTATACTCATGAAAATCAGCGCATGCTTATTGAATTATTTTGTTTGCCTAAACAAGTCTAACACAAAATTCCTCTTAATCGGTGGCAGCAATTGGAGAGATTTATCTCCGCAACCCAACCAACAATAGTAACACCATTTATACATGAACGACGGGTTGAAATAGTAATTAATAACCGGTAAAATAATTGCTAGTTTTGAAGGTGAATTGTGTGTGGATGGTGCATTTTTCAAGTGTTTAAGGTGATTTTGTAATCTATATTGAAAGCAATTTGAGAGATTTAGATTCGCAACTCAACCAACATCAATGGTACATGAACAACGGGTTAAAATATTAGTGATTAACTGATAAAACAATTGCAAGTTTAGAAGGAAATTATGGCGTGTGTGCTGCATATTTATAGTTTTGAAGGCGATTTTGTAATAGAGGTGTAAATTCTGTAATGGTATTTTAACGGTATCAACATCAATGATCCGCATGTGTGCTTCATGTTTCATGTTTTGAATGCGATTTTGTAATCTACATTTTGTAATCTACATTATGTAATTTTCATAATGTCTCCATAGCTTGAGTTGCGCTTCCAATTTTCCACTATTTATGAAATTTTTAAGTAGTTCTTTTTTCTCATGTAAATCATGTGTTTATGTAACACATTTTGTAATATCCACCACTACCACAACCTTAATCCAGTAAAATATGGAAATGCCTACTTTTAAAATTGTTAATTATTAAGTATTAAATTATGAATTTTTAGTGCTTATGTCTTACTAACATAAGATTTAAGAGCTTGCACCATGATTTTATTTACTGGACTGCATAAATGAACATAAAATGGGCATGTAAATACAATTAAGATTTTATTAGTAAAATGACCCTTTTTATTTCTTTAAAATTGAGAACCTAAACCAATGACTTCACATACTTCCTACATGGGCCGAGCCGATTTCCGACACAACATGCCACATTAGTTGATACCAGCTCAAGGGCACCGTCATTGCAAAAACATAGAATAAGATATATCCCCCAAAAAATAACCCTAGGCCAGAGCAAGTTTTATTATTTTTCCACGACGGCGGCGATTGGAGAGATTTAGATCTGCAACCTAACCAGCAATTGGAAACATCAATGATATATGTACGACGGGTTGAAATAACAATGATTAAGCAGTAAAACAATTGCAGGATTTGAAAGGCGATTTGGGGCGTGCGTGCTGCATTTTTCAAGTTTTGAAGGCGATTTTGTTATAGATGTATCATCTATTTAAAGGTAGATTTTTATACTCATCGTAATCATCACGTGCTTGATGAATTATTTTGTCTGTGCAGAACAAGTCTAAAGATAATTCATCTTAAACGGCGGCGTCGATTGCAGAGATTTATCTACGCAACCCAGCCAACAATAGAAACATCGATGATACATGACTGGCGGAAGAATATAACGTTGTAGGAGAATAAAACAATTGCAAGTTTTGAAGGCGGTTTGGGTGTGGGTAAAGGCTGCATTTTCAAGTATTGAAGACTATATCATCTTGAGGTATCATCTATTTGATAATAGATTTTTTTTACTCATTGAAATCAGCATGTGCTTGTTGAGTTATTTTTGTTTAGTTCTTATTACATAAGTTTGCCAAATTTAAATTATCAGAGATTAATTTATCTTACTTCGTTGATTGTAGAACTCGAACTCATCTTTTACACAGTAATTTCTGTGTTGTTGTGTGAATTAAAATATGTATATTGATTGATTGATACAATATTCACCATCTGAATTAGCTAGTATTGAATAGAATAGAAACACAAATCTTTAGGCCTTCCTTGCAAATTTATTATGACATATTAGATCTTATGAAATCTTAAGTAAATATTTGATTGAAATTATACTTTTCTGGTTATAAACCATCGTATAGTGAGGACTAGGGTATTTGTAGGGGTGTTTGTAGGGGTGTATATGTGGTCGTGTGTATAAATTTCATATGTATCTTTCTTGGGTATTATGTTGAAAAGATTAGACTATATATTGTTGGAAAATTGAAATAAAAAATTATAGAACGCATAGTGCACACTTTGAACACATTAAAGTTTACATAATGCATATTTTGTGCATATTATTTATTTACGGCTTCTGGACTCAACACATTATGCACTTTGAGATATTAGACAATATATTTCTGTGAGAACAAACTTGTTGCTGCTAAAAAAACCCCTAAAATCATGCATAAACTTACTTAAGCACGGTTTTATACAAATTGGCCTAATTAGGCAGAGATGTTATCTAATATCAAAATTTCTAGACTGCACAACGCACATTTTGAGCACGATGATTTATGTCATCTAAACTGTCAAAGCACATTTTTTGTACCGACTAAGTATTTTTTCTGCTGCATACTGATTAATTCCATAGTTATTATAGTGAACAACTACACATAAATTTAAATTACAGATATGTCATCTTAGTCTTCCAATATAATTTTTAGCACACATTCTAATTTTTTTAAAAAATATTTTCAAATACAATATTATCCCTTGTCCATTAAAACCCCAAAATCTACTCAATGCTACATTTCATCTGAGATTGGCTCTTATTTTTAACTTATATGTTGAAAATTGATTTGTTATTGTATGTATCAATCAAGCTGAATTAAAATGTGTTGAAATTTCCAGGCGATAAAGATAACAATGGCCGGGGATTTGCACAACTATGTAGAGCACTCAGTAGATGATGAAGGGAAGAGACAAACAAATGACATCTCTCAGCATCTGAACGTGGAGGTGGAAGCCAGTGATGCTGAAAATATCAAGATATCATCAAATACTGAACGGATTGAAGATCAAGAAGGAGGGAAAAAGTCTAAAGAAAACAATATTTCTCAAGGAAAGGCAAGTGCAATGTTGGCCGATGAAGAAAACACTAATGCATTGGTAAGTCATGAGCATGCTCGTTTCTCCTATATGTATCTTATTTGGCATTTCAATGTTCTATATCGCTAAAAATATATTCTTCACTTTCTATTAGTTCATTTATATTGTGTGCATGTTATAGTTTTTGAAGTTGTAGGGTTAAATTGGATATATAGCCTACTTTAATTTGAAGTTTTTGGATCAAACTGGGTATATGGTATGCTCTAATCTGATAATTGAATAAAAACCAATGGTTATTGATAGATGTAGTTCAACATTACTTTTACAGTTTTTATTTGTATTAAAATACCTGATATACCTTTATTTATGGGAACCACATTTACTTTTGAATAAATACCGAGGATATTAATGTCACTTCATGAATAATTACGGACTACATAAGTAAATACTGGATTGCATTTAACAATGCCCAAACCTGTATACATCAAATTATTAAATAAATATCAAATTATATACCTTGTTAATCCCAAAACTACAAAAATCACAGCATACACATAATTGTAACTTTAGATATTGAACATTGACAATTGAATTAAAAAAAATGGTATGTATTAAGTCAGAGTAGCGCCACATCACCCAATTTAATTCCAAAACTTCAACAAGCACAACATGGACACAAATGACACAATTTGCACAGTATGAAATCAGAGTATGCAAACAGTGGATACTACTTTGGGCTAATGAATAAGTATGTTTAAAGTTGAGGGACAGAGGTGGGGTTTGTAAAAATTGATAAAATACACAAAAATTTCAGGCTATAGAGATAATAATGGCTGGGAATTTGCACAACAATAGAGATCTAGTACGTGACGACGGGAAGAGCCATCCGAACATGGAGGTGGAAGCCGATGATAGTGAAGATATCAAGATATCAACAAATACTGAACGAGAAGACGATGAAGAAGCGCACACTAATGTATTGGTATGTCATGGGCATAAATTCTTTCCGTATCTTCTATACATGATATTTGGTATTCCAATGGTCTATATCGCTAAAAAATATTTTTTTTAATAAAGGAATATTTAACTTATGTAATTTGTTTCAACACATCTTTACATCAATTTATATTTCTGCCATTCACTCTACTAGGCGTGCATAGTAAATATTTTAATATTTAATTATTCAAATTTTTTTAGTTTATCCTAGTAATTTTTTGTATATGTGTGTGCGTGATGTGGTTTTGGAAATTTTGGATCAAACTGTGTATATCATTTCCAATATTTATTCCAAAACTTGATGAAAAGGCGCAAGATGCAGTGAGTATGCCCAGAATATGCAGGGTATGAAAGGCAGGAGTGTCTACTAAATTGGGCTAATGAGTAAGCAAGTTTAAAGGTGAGGGACATTAGGTGGGATTAGTAAAGTACAGAGAGTATTATTTGTTATTTCTTGGAAACTCTCCTCTCCGTCCCTCTCCCTTCCCCTTTTCTTCTTCTGCACAAAATACTTGTTCAATAAACCATTGTAAATTCTAACTCTCTTCTGCGCATTGGATTATCTGTAAATTCATGTAAAGATTGAAATACCAAAAGCGAAAGCCCAGTACATTGATTGAAACCCCAAGAGACGACTTGCATGTTTGACAATATGTTGAAAAGGAAGGATTTCGCATGCTTGAATCTGATTTTGGGTGCCTTTTAGGTGATTGAGGAAGGGTCAGCAATGGCGAATGGCGAGAATTTGGAGTCTTCTTCTTCAGTGAGGCCAGGGATGAAGAGGGAGTTTGCTGCCATGATGAGGGCGCAGGCTGAGAGTGGGATAAAGGTGACCCCTGAGGGAGGAAGAATCACGCGGTCGCGGGTCAGCCCCCCTTCGGTCACCAGAAGCGGCCGGAGTATCAAGAGCGGTGATGCTGATCTGGAGCTCAGCCCCAGGAGTAAGAAGAAAAAGAAGGGGAAGGCTCCTCAGGGTGGTAATATTGGGGCTGAGGTCAATGCTGGTGATGAGGAACCCAAGAGTGATGTGCTGGATGGGACCAGCGAAGGCGAAGCCGTGGCAGAAGCTGCACAGAAGGAGAAAGCTGATGAAGGGACTGTAGGTGCTGCTGATTCCAGTAATGTTGATACTCCCCGGACTTATGTGAGACGGTTTACGCGGTCAGCACTGAAGCCCCCTGCTGCTGGGACAGAGGCTCCTAAGAAGAAGTTGAGCAAGGCTGCTTTGTTGGAACAGACTCTTGAGAAATTAAAGGAGATTCTCAGCACTGGACTGTTGGAGGGGTTGCCTGTTCAATATCATCGCACAAGGGTAAGTTTGTTGGTGATATCACTTTCCTTCTTTTTGAAACATGTTGCTAATGTTGTCTGTTGCACTTTCAGGCTAGCAAGGATTCAGAAGAGGGTCTCCGTGGAGTCATTCAGGGCTGTGAAATACTGTGCTATTGTGATGGCTGCCAGGGCATTCGAGTAAGTACTTGGAATTCAGTTTCTATTTATTTGACCATACTTGATGCCTTGATTGGGTTGAGGAGCATGCATTTGAATTGAATTGTTTGTTATTTTTCACTTTCTTGAAAAATTGATGCCTTATGTATTTGTGGGTTTAGGCAGTGTCACCTGTTCAGTTTGAGCTACATGCTGGAAGTGCGAACAAGCGCCCACCAGAATGCATTTACTTGCCCAATGGAAACACCCTGCATGATGTTATGAAAGCCTGTAAACTTGCTTCTCCTCATTCGATGGAGGAGGCGATTCGTGGAGCAGTCACCGCTCCAAAAGCTAGATTTTGCAGAGAATGCAAAAGTAATATAGTTATCCTCATCCTTTATATACTTTGCACTACTTGTATTAATGTTAAAGGGGGATTTTTAATTTGTTGCTTTCTTGCTTTACAGGTCAAGTTACTAGTCTTGATGCCACCATGCTCTGTGATTCTTGCGTTTCTTTAAGCAAACCCCCAGAGGAAATCTCAGAGTCCAGTGATAGGTAGTTATATCTTTTTCTTTTTTACATTTCATTTAATAAACTGGATGGAAAAACTCTGATTTGCTGCCATGGGATTTGGGAGTTAAGACGTGCTTTTTAATTTCTGCACGCAAACAGTTTTCTTTATGCACACTTATTTTGCACATTTTTCAAGTTGTATACTCTCAGCAATCTGATCATAGCACAATTTCATCACACTTTTATATTAAAAGCATAAGCTGAATTACAATAAGTTCATAGATTGAAAATAAATGTAAAAGTCCTATGTTAGTATTTTAGGTTACTGCACAAGATGAAATCAGCTGTTACCCAGTAAATATACGTGTCTGACTTTCTGGTGTCACAATAATTAATAATATCATGAATCACAAAATAAAATTCTCGATGCAATAGCTGAGTGGGTTGTGAGATTGAATTGCTAATAGAATATCATAAGTGGTCCTAATTTTGTTGAGCTCTATTTGTCTCTCGTATTTCAGGATGTTGTTGCCTGTCTCCAGTGAGAAGTCTGTTAGTGCGAAGATTACTAGCCAACCTTCAAAGAGTAAAAAAAGCCAGGGAAAGCTCACTAGGAAGTGAGTTTATTTTGTCTATAATGTTTAAATCAAACATGAATTGCCATCTTCCATATTGTAATCACGGTCTCTCTTTTTTGTTTCTTACTCTAACAGGGATTTGGGATTGCATAAGTTGGTTTTTCAGTCACCGTACCTTGAGGATGGAACTCCATTATCTTATTTTGTACGCGGAAAGGTAGTGTGGTACTTTTTGGCAAGCATGTTAACCCCCCACGCACACACTTCTTGTTCCAACATAAAGATTATTGTGTGTGGTGCTTGGGACTCTTATTGATTTGTCATTTCTTTTGAAACAGAAATTGAATACAGGTTACAAATCTGGCACTGGAATTTTCTGCAACTGTTGCAAACAAGTGGTGAGTGTGTTTTATTATATGTATATAGTAATTGACATTTTAAGAATTTATATTGACTCGAAAACCATACGACCAGGTCAGTCCATCGACCTTTGAAGCGCATGCTGGTTGTGCTTCCCGCCGTAAGCCGTGAGTTTCTTTATTTTCCTTTTCTTTTTTCAATATCCTGTTGAAAAGGTGTTTCTGGTTGACTTTTATGATATGCTCTTTTTTAAACATAATCAATATGCTGTAGAATTTCTTTTTCTTTCATTGATTCATAGTGTGTTTAATAGTTACTTGCCTTAAGATATGAACAAGTTAGCTATATCTTCACTTGTATCTGCTATTCACTTAATGTCATGTGATATTTGTAGTTACGACCAGATATTCACAGCTAAGGGAGAATGCCTTCATGAAATAGCTTTGGCAATAAAACGATGCTCCAAACATGAATCGACGGAACAGAATGATGACGTTTGTTCTATCTGCAAATGCACGGGAGAACTTTTGTGCTGTGATTTGTGTCCTAGGGCTTTTCACAAAGGTAAATTTAGAAAAAAGAAAAAGAAAAACTCATTTATAATCTTGTCTTGTTGAAGAAGAATTATCTTGTCTTCTGCCTGTCTTCTTAAAGACTTAAACTCTTTAAGAGCTTCTGGGCATTTACTGTGCACTTTTTGTTCAGTTCTGCATTGTACCTCTATTTTTCTTGTGCATTTAACTACTACCGTAGCTTTTATTCTATTTTATTTTATGCAGAGTGTGTTAATCTTTCAAGCATCCCCGAGGGTGAATGGTGCTGTAGAGTGTGTACGCTGTCACTCAAAGCGAATATGGAGGAGAACGCCAATGCATTGGCTGCTGGACGACGTCCTGGACTTGATGTTGTGGAAGAAGTAAGAAAACGATGTACTCGCGTTGTTGGGGCTTTAGAACTTGAAGTAGGGGGATGCGTACTTTGCAGGTTTGTTTTTAACTTGACTTAGAAGCAATGTTTGAAACTCTTCAAGTTCTCTTAGGAATTAGGGGTTTAGATATGCTAATGGGCAGCATTTAAAGTGTGTTGGGATGAAAATTTGTGCTACAGCACCCCTTTAATGATTGCCTATTCTCAAATAGAAGCAGCATCTGGATTTAAAATTATTACTGAAATGGAATACTTCTGTTTTATGGTTAATTACATTGTCTTTTTGTTTGTGCGTGCAGGAGTCATGATTTTAACAAAGGAGAATTTGGCCCTGGTACAGTTATTATTTGTGATCAGGTTAGCATGTACTTGTGTTTTTTTTTTTGAAGGAAATCCTTGTATTAGCTTTGGTCATATGTATAGTTTTAATCGTGCATATGACTGCCTTTTATCGTGCAGTGTGAAAGAGAATATCATGTTGGCTGTTTGAAAGAGCATGGGATGGATGACTTGAAGGTATCATCTAAGTTACATGTTTTATGCATTACTTTCTCTGTTCCTTTTTGTTTGTGTCCCTTTTCAGTCGAAATAAAATAATGAAAAGTTTGACTGGAAAAAAAGAAAAACAAAAAGGAGGTTCATTACTTAATCATATCTATATGCACTAAAGGTTCATTTCTTGCGGAGTGCTCTTAATTTGAATTTAATTTTTGTTCTATTAGTTTTGTATTTAATTGTATTATTGTTGATGTTACCGGAGTAATTAATTTGCTTGAATATGCCATTTTCTTGTTCTTGGAAACAGGAACTACCAAATGAAAATTGGTTCTGCTGTAGTGGATGCAGCAGCATTCATTCTTCACTTGAGCAGCTTGTAAATGATGGAGAAAAGAAGCTTCCAGACCAGCTGCTAAGTATCATAAAGAAGAAACATGAAAACGGGGAGTCGGAGGAAAATTCTGATCTGAATATCTCATGGAGACTTTTTCAGGGGAAAGTGGCTTCTGATGAGGACAAGAAGTGGTTGTCTGATGCGATTACTGTTCTTCATGTAAGTATATGTCAGTCTTTAGTTTCTTGACCATTTCCCCTGGAAATTTAGGATTAGGAAGAACTATTACTACATGAGTAGTATATCCACCTGAAACTGGAATAGTATTAAACCTTTATGGAATTATTTTAGCATGTACGCGAGTAGTTAGCTTACACAAATGAATGGGACTATTTGAGGAATTATAAGTGAGATTGATATGGATAATATATTCACCTTGAATGGAGGTATATTTAATGAAAGACTACAGTCAACTATGAATTTGATAACCAAACATTGTCACCCGCGTGAGATAAGTGCATAAGCATGTCAGGGTGTCCTAAGGGCACGCCAGCTATTGGCATCTGTACTTAGGTGTTAAATGGATAGATACCAGACTGATGACAATTTGTGGGAACACATTTTATGCTTTTTAGTTAAAGAGCACTGTGTGATATATGATTAGCAGCAGCTGCTTGAAATCTAATTTGCATTCTTTATATATTCTGTTGGTTCTGTGTGATTTTAAGATTGTACCTAACTTTCTGTGTTTGGGTTTTTGTAGGACTCTTTTGATCCCATCAGTGATTCAAAGAAAAACAGTGAAGATCTCATTCCTCTCATGATTCATGGGTGAGAATCAATTGATTTGTGTTTTTTTTTTTGTTTCCCTGCAGTGTCTTCAACAGTTTGAGATGACATTATGTTACTTATCCTCTTATGTTGTTCTTACAGAAAGAGCAACATAGACCAAGATTTTGGGGGAATGTATACTGCAGTGATGATAGTCAAGTATGTATTCTCATATACTGTTTTATGTGTTTGTTTTTGTTGTTCTTTCTGTACAAGTATGCATATCTTGGATTGCTTTGCTGATGCACTTCTGCTTGTGCAGCTCAAGGGTGGTTTCTGCTGGAATTTTCCGTATATTTGGACAAGAGGCTGCCGAAATACCGCTAGTTGCAACCTTGAGCACATGCCAAGGAAAGGTAAGTGGTTGTCACCTATCTTAAATTTTATGCATATTACAAAAGCCTGTTTTTTTTCCAGATGCCTAATACGTTCAATCTTTTTATTTTTGATCCCCAGGGTTATTTTCAGGCATCATTTAGTTATATTGAAAATTTCCTGAAATCCTTAAATGTGAGAGATCTGGTGCTTCCTTCCGCACATGAATCAGAATCGATATGGTTGAACAAATTTGGGTTTGTGAAGATCAGTGCAGAACAGGTAAAAACTACAGTTCTTCCTTTTGTTTCATTCCACTCTGTTTTTAATTTTGTCCAAACTCAGTGTGGTATGTTGTGGACTGTTTCAGCTGAAGCAGTACAGAAGGGATTACCAAATGATGATCTTCGAAGGGACGTCTGTGTTGCACAAGACATACCAACCCCTAGAGAAACAGGCATCGACTTAGCAGCAGAAGGGATTCCTTTCCCGTATCTTTTGGTCTATAGTGTGCAGGTTTTGTTCTGGGGACGTACATGGGGTTTACAAACATAGAGTAGAAAATGTTGATAGTTCAGCACAAAATTTTGCCCTGGAACTAAGAAGGGATAACCTTGGTTACGATAGGCATTAGAGGTTATCTTTTGATGCTAATACAATAGACATAGTTAGATGATCTTTTATGGCTGGTGGTGGATCCGATTAGATGGTGTAGTTACCCATTTTTGTGGCCGGCATTGATCAATTTTGTATACTTTCCCCCTCTTTTGACTGTGGATTCTGTGATTGGATCTCATCCACATTCCGCCTATCTAGTGGGGAATGAAGGCCGCGTGTGGCGTCACCTTGGATTTAGATTTTAGGATTTCAAATTCAATTTTGCCCAAATTCTTGTGTGGTATCCTAGGATTACAAATCCGGATCTTAAATCCAGTTTTAACCCACTTATATTTTTTATTCAATATCTGTACAGTTGACTTTTCACACTATCCAACACATATTTGAGCAACAGTATTTTTATTTACATATATTTTTGTGAAAATTAAAATTTTGATATTTGAATATTATATGTTGCGATTAATCTAGCGATACCAAATATGATTATATTAATGATTATATATCTATTACAATTTGTTGTCAAAGTTGAATAATAAATATAGTCAAAAAGTCACAGTGCGGATTTAAGTGAGACAGATGTAGTAAATTACGGCATGAAACTTTGAGGTAATAAACTATGGTGGCAATTTAAACTTTGATCACATATTGTAATAGATATATAATCATTAATATCATCATATTTGGTATTGTTATATTAATCGTAACATATAATATTCAAATATCAAATTTTAATTTTACAATAATATCAGTAAATAAAGATACTGTTGGTCAAAATGTGTATTGGATAGTATGAAAAGTCAACTGTACAGATTAATTTGAGATATATGTAGTAATTCAAAATATAAAAAGCCAACTACATTAATTCATTCAATATTGATTTTCCTTTTTATTTAAAATAATTTAATTCAAAATCCAAATTTATACCAAATAATAATGATTTGAAATCTCAAAAACTCAAAATCCAAATTTCAAATTTAAGATTTTCAAAATCCTAAAATCAAATCCAAATCCTCCAATCCACTGCCCACACACGCCCTAACGTTCGTACTTAATAGTGAAAGAAACAGGCAGAAAATGTGCAATTAATTTTTTTTGGTGTGCAACAAATCGATGCAAATAATTTTTGGTTTTGTTTTTTTGTTTTTTTTTTTTGCCAGATATGTGACATCGCACACGTATGGTGCCCTCTCTGTGCCCAAAAATTGCACTTGAAATGGACGGTCCAAAATCACGATTTTTTAATTACATTTGAGTGTTTTTTTAAAAGATTAAATGGTTTTTGATGGTCCCTAATTTGCTAGATGTATAATTTATGGCCCTATCTACCATGACCCTTGAAAACCAAAAATATAAATTTATGACATTTTGACCGTTTCAGTCTTATAGTGTCGGTCAACACCCAAATTACTTATTTCATCCGTCCTAATATAAACTTTTCAAATTGTGTTTTTATAGAATAATCATAAATATTTTGGCCATCAATATCTTATTTGTGTGTAGTTATCTTTGATGAAATTTAGATATTATGCAAAACAATATCTCATATGATTATATTTGATTAATAAATAAATATGGACTTGTGCAGATTGAATGGAAACGAAGAGAAATTATGTTCGTTAATTTTCTTTTTCCATATCACGTAAAAATAGTAAATTTCATATCTCAATACACACAAAATGTGCAACTATTTCAAATTTCGAAATGAAAATGATACATAGATCAATGCACAACAACACATACGACAGTGTACATATATCTCATCCATGGTGATGCACGTGTATATTTCCACCTACAGACATAACAAAATCGATCATATTAGCAATGCACATCGACCTTACCACAATGCATATTTACTGTATCCTTAGTGCACACATGCATTCTTCAACCTAGGATATACAAGACGCAATAAATCGTCTAAAATATGGAGGAATGTAATCAGAGGCGAATCCAAAAATATTTTTATGGAGCAACAACATTAGACATAAAAGATACACTAACTTATTAAATTAAATAATGTCTTATTACAATACTTTTTTCGACAAATACTGTCAGCAAGAATTCATAATCTCTTTAATTAGAATTCATGATAATCTTTTAGAAATCACAAAATGTTGGAATAGTCTTTTAACATTGAGTATATTATATGATATTAAAGAAAGTTTAATTGGATTATATTGAGTATATAATCAATTGGTGAAAGTATATGTATATATGTTTATACATGAATGAGTTAATTATAATGAATAGTGATGATAGACAGACGTGTCTATTTACTGTGAATTGATACGTATGAATGGATGCATCTAAAGGGTACGAATCTTGCTTGGAGTTCATTATAAATACACGGTGAAACTTTCACTTATGAAATTGAGTTGATCTTTAATGTCCTGTTACATTCCTTATTCTATCTTTCGTTCGTAGGAGAATTTGTGGTTGTTGCTATCACATTTTCTATTGTTTAGGGAAATCTTTGAAGTAAGCTAGCCAGTTAACTCACAGCAATCCGGTGGTGGGGGCTACCATTACTTTAAGGACAGTGCTTCTCACGGCCCTAAGCAGATCTATTAGTTCCGTAGTTCACAAAGTTCTAACAATCTTAAAGTAATGGTATTTTTCAATGGAGAATCCCACTGAAGAACTTTGGCAATACAATAAATCTCTATCGAGTTTATGGAGTTGATTTATTCGTGAGAAGAAACATTGGATATGAGGTACGTAATTAATATTATGTTGTGGTATCTATAGTATTTATTTATATCTTTGTGTAAGGCAAAGAAAGTGTATACGGAATCTGTCATGGAGAAGTACAGTCCAGAGAGTATATGACAGATAAGTTTATTACTGTGAAATTTATTTAGTTTGAATGATGTTACATATGAACTGTGAATTATATATGTTCTTATTATTTTCATACGAAATGTTAACTTACCATTGTTGGTAAAAATTAACAAAGAATGTGTGATTAACGTCTGCTACAATCGTGGTGACAATGGCTATGATATTTGATTATCATATTGGATGATACAAGGCATGCATATGGTTTAACCGTAAGTAGCGAGTGATGGTATGATTCTGAAGGGTCATATATATGATATAACATTGAAAGGCCAGTTAGTTTCGAGTGACCCTACTCTCGGATCTACTTTCAGTTTTATAATATAAGCATGCAACACATAAGAGTTTATGTTTGTAGTCATTTTGATGATGAAATACATATTAAATTATGAATATATCCAAATGTGACTTATGTGTTTTGTTGATTGTTGACATGCTATTTTGATATACATATTGATCATGGAATTAATGTGGAATGGTGCTATTTAAGTATCAACACTACAATATGTAGTGGGGGTTTTAAGCATTTTCATTGTGTTGAAAAATGCTCGATTGGTTTTGTTTTTAGAATCAATATGAAAGTGATATTATATTATTCATCAAAATTACAAGATAGTGGGGGTGATTTAGTGAATTACTTTCACTTTGTTGAAAGAAAATGCTCAATAGAGTTGAGCATTTGGTTTAAAGAGTTTGACTCCATGTTTGACATATCTTGTATTTTGAGATGGAATAAGAAGTATTATCACACAAATGTGATGTGAGAGTGCAAGAGAGAATTGGATGTATGTATTGAAACATACTATATTTTGCAGCAAGCAAACTCTCTAGGTTTATATTTGTTGAATATAGTATCGATGATAATAATCCATGAGGGATTTTGATTTTTATATATCTTTTAAATGGTTTGATCCATGATTGATTTGGATTTATATTTAAAAGATTTGGTGGAGGAGTAGTTTCTTAGACGTCAGAGAAACTATAGTGTATATCCACCATGGAGGGATAAATTTATAGCCTTAATGGTGATAGAAATGGTTGAAAGATATGCTATTGGATATTAAGTTGTGGCCACAAACCATTTATTTGGATTGTTAATATAGCAAAGTTACTTTTTGAGATTGTACAATGAAAACCCAGTTTGTTTGGATTTTGTAATGAGATTTTACAATGAAAAATTGGGTGTAATGGACGGGACATGATTTTATAAAAATGTCCTAAGAGATGAGGTTTGAAACCTATTTAGTTTAATCAGCGCGACGGGAACCCAACCTTTCGGTAGAACTACCACTATCCCAAAGGTTTAATGTGGTAATAACAAGTTGTTGATAACTGATTGGTGTATTGACTATTGTTGATTATAGTTAGTACATAGTTTAAGGGTGAGTTTTATATACTCTTAATGAAGTAGTTTTATAAACTCTTAATGAAGTTCAAAGATTTTTGGCTTCACCTATATGAACATCGGAGTGGTGCCACTCCAAATTGAGGTTTGAATATCTGGATGTTCATGAATACCAAGATGAGCACATGGCCATAAAAGTGCTACCGGTTTTACGAGCGATTCTTTATGGGAAGTTTGTGTGTGATATTTTCGGTAGTGGTACAAGGAATTGTGGGTCAAATGCTTTTAAGCACCCATCAATTTCATCATTACTTTAAAATGTCACACTAGGTGGAGGTCTAAATCGAAAGATACCTACATGTATGCATACTTGCCGGGAAGGGGTTATACATAATGTTGAAAAGACTAAGTCTTTTAACATTGAGTATATTATATGATATTAAAGAAAGTTTAATTGGATTATATTGAGTATATAACCAATTGGTGAAAGTATATGTATATATGTTTATACATGAATGAGTTAATTATAATGAATAGAGATGATAGACAGACGTGTCTATTTACTGTAAATTGATACGTACGAATGGATGCATCTAAAGGGTACGAATCTTGCTTGAAATTCATTATAAATACACGGTGAAACTTTCACTTATGAAATTGAGTTGATCTTTAATGTCCTGTTACATTCCTTATTCTATCTTTCGTTCGTAGGAAAATCTGTGGTTGTTGCTATCACATTTTCTATTGTTTAGGGAAATCTTGGAAGTAAGCTAGCCAGTAATGGGGCTACCATTACTTTAAGGATAGTGCTTCTCACGGCCCTAAGCAGATCTGTTAGTTCCATAGTTCACAAAGTTCTAACACAAAATTCATGAAAGTCTTTTAGAATTAAAACCATAAATCCATAACTCAACCTTAAATTAGATTTATACATAATATACTTATACAAATCAGTGAAGGTTGCCAACTTGCCGGACCAGATAGAGAAGCGGAGTATTAATTTATTGAGGCAGAACTGACAAAATTTATTGAGTAAAGAACCGACGTTTCTTTGATTTAGATTTGAAAATTACATTTTCTTTTCTACTGGTAAAAGGCTGTGTGCTTTTTTTTTGCGTTTTAGTTTTTGTATCCGCGTGTCTGATTATTAATATTAAATTATTTTTATTAAATTAATTAACTCTTCTTTTCTATTAATAAAATACTAATATCATTTTTAGTACGTTACTTGTTTTGTTTCTGATTAAATTGATCTTTTTTCTATCAATAGAAGGATAATATTTTTATGTGGAGTAACATACATAATAATACTAAATAATTTCTTTTTACCATTGGGTAACAACTGTTACTCCATACTCCTAAGTGGCTCCGCCCCTGAATGCAATACACATGTAGTTTAACCACAATGCAAAAAAAAAAAGTAGGTTATCTACAATGCACATGTTTTTCTGTATATGATGCACATATGTATTCAACATAATAAATGCAAAACACCATAAATTGTAAAGATGAGTAATGCACAATAAGTAGAATAATGCAATGACACATCTTCGTATAGAAGTTGGAAGAACAAAATTGAAATCGGGTGACAGTTTTAATTAAAAAATAGTAAAGATGGTAGATAGAATTTGACGGAAACAAAAATTATTTAATTTTTTAAATTAACTTACTGGGAAAACGATTCTATAGGTACCTCAGTGTACCATATATGAATATTAGAGAATATTTAGATTGATCATTATTGGTTACTATTAATTGTATATGAGTTGTAATATATTTTGTTTTACTCATAGAATATTTGATTTCCCTGTATTATGGGAATTCCTTTTGTATTACTATTAGGACATCCTTGTATATAAATAGGAGTTTTGAGTTAATGAAAAATCAACCTTTGCAGTAATCTTTTCTCTGCAATATTTATATGGTATCAGCTTAACACGCGGTCCTTACCGATGGCCTCATCTACGTCTTCCGCTTCATCGATATCATCTGCGTCTTCCGCTTCATCGATATCATCTGCGTCTTCATTTTCAGCGCAGAATATCCTCATGGCTGCTGGCGGAACCACCACCACCCTCCAGCTTCCTACTCTTTCCATTCGCCTAGACCACAGTAATTACTCTCTGTGGAAAGGTACTGTGCGCTCGGCTCTTGAAGCCTTTGAGCTTGATGATCACCTTCTCTCCGACCAGACTCCGGCCAAAACCATTACACCGACTGGAGACTCGGAGACAACCACGCCGACCCCTAATCTTGCGTACAAACCTTGGAAACGAAACGACAATTTCGTTCTCCTTTGGCTGCGTACCACTCTCACCATTCTGATACTTGGACATGTTGCTCGTGCCACCTCTGCCGCTGATGTCTGGACCATGCTTTCCCAGATGTTTCAGTCTCAGACGCGAGCACGCCAGAATCACCTCAAACAGCAGCTGCAGTCTCTCCCCAAAGGCTCCATGTCCATCATGGAGTATGTCGAGAAGAAATGGGGCATCTCCGATTCACTGGCGGAATGCCTCTCAACCGTCTCTGATGATGACTTTGTATCATATGTCCTCTTCGGCCTGGGTGCTGAGTACGCCACTTTCAAAACGGCGATCAGCATGCGTGATTCAGTCACCTCCAATGAACTCCTCGGCCTTCTTCTCCAAGAGGAACAATGAATTCTAGATTCGTGTGCTTCCGTGGTTCCCTCGGCGCTCGTTGCTCACCGCCGTCTGTCTCTGCTCAGCCGTCAGAAGGGGCAGCCGCCGAAAGTGATCCACCTCACACTGTCTGTCAAATCTGCGACAAGCCCTATCACTCTGCTAAGAACTGCCACAACCGCTTCAACGATGTGGACTATCCACCTACAAATCACCGATCAGCGGGACGTCAGAAGCAGCGCAATCCAGCTCGCAAGCAGGCTCATGTGGCATACACAAGTCCATCGGCTCTCACTGATCCTTGGGTGATGGATTCTGGAGCCACTCACCATGTTACAGCGGACCTCGATGCTCTCAATCTTCAATCTCACTACACTGGCACTGACAACTTAGTTGTTGGCAATGGTAAGTCCCTTCCCATTACTCATATCGGTACTCGTAATCTTTCTTCGTTGCATGTTGCCAATAAACCTCTTTCTCTTAATGAAGTTTTAGTTGTACCCAAGGTTTCAAAAAATCTCATCAGTGTTTCAAAATTATGTAGAGATAATAATGTATCGGTTGAATTAACTGCGGATCATTGTTTTGTTAAGGATCCTCAGGGTCAAAACTTCTCAAGGGAATCGTTGAGAATGGTCTGTATTGTCTGAATTCCCCATCATCTCCCAGCCCTAGAGTTTTTGTTGGTGAACGTGCTTCTGTTGCTTGCTGGCACCATCGGTTTGCTCATCCTCACGAGTCTGTTCTGCGTCGTCAACTGTCTGCTTTTAATCTACCAGTTTCTGCGAATAAAACTTTACCTCTTTGTAGTGCTTGTCAATTAGGCAAGAGTCATAGATTGCATTTACCTTCTTCTCATGTGTCATCAAGTGAACCTTTTGATTTAATATATTCAGATGTTTGGGGTCCTGCCTATGTTCCTTCGTAAAATGGAAATCGCTATTTTGTTTTATTCATTGATGATTGCACTAAATTTGTGTGGATTTATTTTCTCCAAACTAAATCTCGGGTTTTCTCTACCTTTCAACTTTTCAAAACTATGGTCGAAACTCAGTTTTCTGCGAAAATAAAGGCTTTCCAATCTGATTGGGGTGGTGAGTATCGTAATTTATCAACTTTTATTCAAACTCAAGGGATTTTACATCGAATTTCTTCCCCTCACACACCTAAACAAAATGGTGCTTCTGAAAGGAGGAACAGTATTGTTGTGGAAAAGGGTTTGGCACTGTTAGCTCATTCCAATCTTCCTATAGAATTTTGGGAACAAGCTTTTAACACTGCCATCTATCTAAATAACAGAACCATCACTCCTATTTTAGATTATAAATCTCCCTACTCTTATCTTTATAAACGGGAACCTGATTATCAATTTTTAAAATATTTTGGGTGCTTATGTTTTCCCTATTTAAGGCCATACAATAATAGCAAACTTGAGTTTCGTTCCGTTGCTTGTATTTTTTTTTGGGTTATAGTGCTAAACACAAAGGTTATCTTTGTTTTCATGCTCCGTCTTCTAGGACCTATATAGCTCGCCATGTTGTGTTTGATGAGTCTCAATTCCCGTATACTGATCACATTGCCCAATCCCAATCCTCAGTTTCTCCAAATTTTGACCTCTCTTTGTTAGATTCTGTCCAGCCCCACCCTGTCTCCTGTCCCCCAACAACCGCCGACACTGGGCCCCACCCTGTCTCCAGCTCACCACCAGCCTTGGACCAGTTAACAGCTTTTGACCAGTCAACTTCTGAGTCCTCTTCCTCTTTGGCCATTATTCCTTCCCCACGTGTCCCTTCTTACTTCAGACAATCAGACACTTCTCAACATCCCATGACCACTCGTGCAGCCACCAATTCTCTTAAACCTAAAGCTCTAATTGTCACCAAATATCCTGTTAATCGTGACTCTTCTCACCCTGAACCGAAAACTTTTAAACAAGCTGTCAAACATCCTCATTGGCAACAGGCAATGCAGTTAGAGTATGATACTTTAATGACTAATGGGACTTGGGACTTAGTTCCAAAGCCCTATACTTCTAATGTTGTTGGTTGTAAGTGGATGTTCAGGGTTAAAACGAAGGCTGATGGCTCTGTGGAACGTTACAAAGCACGGTTGGTGGCTAAGGGATTCAACCAAGAGGAAGGTGTAGACTACTTTGATACATTTAGTCCTGTTATCAAACCTACTACTATTCGTCTTGTACTCAGTATTGCTGTCACTCGGCGCTGGACTCTTCGTCAGGTTGACATCAACAATGCTTTTCTGAATGGGGATCTTTCCGAGACTGTGTTCATGCAACAACCGCCAGGGTTTGTTTCTTCTTCACATCCGAACTATGTGTGCAGGTTGAAGAAGTCTCTGTATGGTCTCAAACAGGCTCCCCGAGCTTGGTTTCAGAAGCTCAGTCATGCTCTGCTCCAACACGGCTTCAAGGAGTGTGTTTCAGATACTTCTCTCTACATCAAGTCTCATGATGGTCATGTCATTTATGTGTTGGTTTATGTTGATGATCTGATTATCACTGATTCTCATTCCAAGTTCATTGATGAGTTCGTTCTCTATCTGAACTCAGTTTTCTCTCTGAAAGATCTTGGTCGTCTTAATTTTTTCCTTGGCATTGAAGTGCACCATCTTTCCTCATGCTTACTTCTGTCTCAAAGGAAGTACATTTTAGATCTCTTGGATCGTAGCAACATGACTGGTGCTAAGCCAATTTCTTCTCCAGCTACTCCTGGCTCGCGGCTCCAGACTTCCGGTGATCCTTATCCAGATCAGCATCTTTATCGCAGCATTGTTGGAGCTCTTCAGTATGCTACCATCACTCGTCCTGAAATCTCTTATGCTGTGAACCGTGTCTGTCAGTTCATGCACAAACCAACAACTGAACACTGGCTTGCTGTCAAACGCATTCTTCGCTATCTCAAAGGCACTATCAATGCTGGACTTTATTTCCGTCCGGCTTCGGATTCTCGCCTTGTTTGCTATACTGATGCTGGATGGATTTCAGATCCCGATGATTGTCGTTCTCAGCATGGGTTTTGCTTGTATTACGGTGGCAACTTGGTGAGTTGGGCATCTAAGAAACAAGGTATTGTTGCTCGCTCCAGTACTGAAGCCGAATATCGTGCCATTGCGTTTGCTGCTGCTGAATTAATCTGGTTGCAACAGCTTCTCAAGGAAATGAACATTGCTCTTTCTGGCCCTCCGACAGTTCTTTGTGATAATCTAAGTGCAACTTTTCTCACAGCTAATCCTGTTCTTCATCACCGTTCGAAACACATCAAACTAGATTTTCACTTTGTTCGTGAACAAGTCTGTGACGGTTCCCTTGTGGTTTGACATGTTAGCTCAGTTGATCAAGTTGCTGATGTTTTTACTAAAACCGTTGGGACGTCTAGATTCAAAGACTTGCGTTCCAAACTTCTTGTTCGTGCCCGAACATGAGCTTGCGGGAGGGTATTAGAGAATATTTAGATTGATCATTATTGGTTACTATTAATTGTATACGAGTTGTAGTATATTTTGTTTTAGTCATAGAATATTTGATTTCCCTGTATTATGGGAATTCCTTTTGTATTACTATTAGGACATCCTTGTATATAAATAGGAGTCTTGAGTTAATGAAAAATCAACTTTTGCAGTAATTTTTTCTCTGCAATATTTATAATGAACCGGGAAGGATAAACATAGGCGGTTGTATTTTTGGGAATCCAGGGGAATAATGAAATTAACCGACGTCACCCGGTGTCTGCGATTTGGTCGGTCGGAGATCTAAAATTTGGGTTCGATGGAGGTGTTAGAAAGGAAGAAGAACATGATCAATAACATGACAATAATGTCCCTTGACTAACGGTGTTAAAGACATAAAATGGTTAAAGGCCATAAATTTGACACTTTTGGTTTTAAGGGGCATGGTATAAAATTGTTTTTATAAAAATCGAGGCATGAATTACACATTTAGTAGATTAGGGGCCATCAAAAATCATTTAAAACCTAACATTTTTTATCAAAATTTAAAACTCCCTTTCTATCTTCAAACTTAGACAAAATAATTGCAGCATGCTCTCTATATTCCTCATTGAAACCATATTAAAAATTCTTTCTTATATACATGATAAGTACTATTACACACATTTTCTAAATTTATAAATTTATGAAGGTATAGAACGTAGGTATATTATTTGTATTCTTAAACTTACAGTTACACAAGTAATTGTTATCTAGTATTGTTAGTGGATATCAATTTTGTTAAAAAACTCCGGATATCACTTAAGAACACTTAGGGAGTATTTGGTTGGTGTAAATGAATGACAATGATAATAGCGGAAAATGAAAGAAATGAAAATAATTAAATTTGTATTATTTGGTTTGAATTGGGGAATGAATTGCATTTTTTGAATGTTTTTTGAGATATAACATATTTCATTACTAATTAGATAAGAAGTTCATACAAACAGTACACCCTAATCTATAGTTTGTGTCGTGTACATTTGGCAAGAATACCTGACTAACCTTCAAAACCACAAACTCAGTAAATGAGCTTAACAAAGTAACTATCTTAATAATTAAACCATTTATCTCCCATGGGGATTTATCAGGATTGATAAGAGATGCTACCAAAACCGACGAGTCTGAGATTATATTGGCCCGCCTCACTTGCATCCTTCGTGCCGCCTTGATGGCCTCCATCACGCTTACGCCTCAGCTTGCAGAGTAGTAACACACGGAAAAAAATTGATCCTCTAATATCCTCCCGTTCAGTGAGGCAATTCCTCTGAATCTTCCATGCACACGACCCCATTCAGAATACTGGTCTAAAAGACCCATCAAAAGAGATCTTGACTGCATATGTTCATATTCATGGACTTCCATGTCCTCATCTTGCCTATGATCGTAGCTGGAATGACATTGATCAATTCATTCTGATGCTTCCATGCATGTCTAAAAAGTGCATGCTCCGACTTAGCCATTTCCCATGCATGTCCTGCATCGTCTAGGATATCATCAAACACATTTCGATTTATGTGCCTCCAGATGTTCCAGAGGACAAATATTAGGGTGCGTTTTGATAACCACATTCAGCGCTTAACTTAACGGATCTCGCGCTTATTTACATATCGCGTGTTTGATAATATAATTTGCATATATGAACGAAATAAGTGGCACTGAACCGCACATACAAGTAGGATGGCTTAATTAAGTGATTCACGAATCACTTATGACTGAATCTGAAGATAGTACACATTATTTAAAATTTTGAAAATATTCGAAATCTATATTTATGATAATATATTTGTCTCAAAATCATAATCATAGGTATTTAATATTTTTGTGTGTTACTTATTTAATTAGCAAATAATTTTGTAATTGATTTTAAAATAATAATCAATACTTGTGTACTCATCATTATAATTACATTATAATAGATATAATTTATACGTAATGTAATGTAATTATCATACACACTAAAATTTGAAATCGAATACTTAGATGTTGAAGTGTAAATTTATAATATTTTCAAAATTGAATAAATTGAATAAATAGAATATTTATAAATATTCTATATTAAATATTGATCATATTCACATCATAATAGTTGATTTTTTCTTGTTAATATTAAATAATACTGGTCCATAAACTATTTTTTAATGTTCAAACAATCAATTAGGTTTTATTCATCCAATTATATATATATATATATATATATTGTTCAGCGTTTATTTGAGTTTCATCAAACAACTACACATATTAGTATTCAATACTTATCAGATTCAGACTTCAACTTTCAGATTTCAGACTTCAGTTTTCAAGATTTCACTTTTATCAAACAAAGCCTTAGTAATTGTACTGTCTCTAGATTCGAATTACTCTCTAGCCACTGCTTGAAATCTGCACTAACATCATTCCACTGTTGTAAACCCCTAGATAATGGTGACAAATTACATACTTTCCTAGCATGAGTACAAGACAGAAATAAGTGTGACTCTTCATCTTCCACTTGAACTCCACACCTTTTACAAGTCTGATATATCTTGAGGCAGTTTCCATTTCCAACAGCTCCTTGCCCTTGGCAGGCCACGCTGGAGTATATGCCACATGAAAATTGGTAGATTAGAGTAGTTTTAGATTCATAAACTTGATCTTTATGTCAGCCTCCGACTGTTGTAACTTGTGCATCCTCTGTTGTACATGTCTCCTGAATGTGAACTGCTTGGATATGCGGAATTATATGCGGCTGGAAAATGCTCCTAATGAGTGGAATTCTCCGCTGATTTGTAGTTTCATCAATCAGACATTGCACCTTAAGGTTTGTCGAAGTGCTTAGTACTGAATGTTTATCCACTGGATTTCGAGTTATGGGGATACATTGATCATCAACTTTGATCTTAGAACCAACTCCAATTCTCCACCCCAAATTTTGCTTGTTCAGATCTCTTCCCCACAACACAGACTGCCATCTACATGAGTTTCTTGACTTGGTATTCACCTCCAAAAAATCAACATTGGTCAAATACTTTGCTTTGTAAACCTTGTAGAGCAATGAATCCTTATTACTGAGGATATTCCAAGCATGATAAGCTTATAACGCCTGATTCATTTCATGTGTAGAGCGGAGTCCTAAACCTCCATACGACTTTGAACTACACATAGTTTCCAACTATTTCCATTAAACTGTTATCCCCTCCATCTCTCATCTCCATATAAAAAGTGATGTCATGCTATCTAGTTTGTTCAGCACTTCTTTCAGTATCCTGAAAATGGCTAGATGATATATTGCTAAAGAATACAAGACATGCTTTGCAAGAGTGACTCTACCAGGAAGGCTTAAAAACTTGTCTTATTTTCAGGAATTATACTTCTCCTTAAACTTTTGGATGAGACCTGTGAAGATCACCTTCTTCCTACCACCAACACTAATAATACTCCAGAGATAGGTGCCACCAATACCTTGGGCATGAATATTTAGAGTATAACTCATCAACTGTTGCATATGTGGTGGTGTGTTGGGACTGAACATTGATGAGATGTATTCATACATCTAATTTATATGGTTTTATACGTTTATTTGCCCACTTGATGTGCTCGAAGGTGTCTTATTTTGCAGTAAATCATAGAAAACATGGAGAAGGATATTAAATGAAGATTTTCTAGAAAGAGAGCAATTTGATGCTGTTTTGAAGTGAAGGGGAGCTATACACTACACTCTTTTTTCCTACGGGTTTTTAATGAGTTGGTGTGCTCTAACGGAGATAATAGATCGTCTTTATTCTATTATTCCGGCACTAAAGAGGCGAGGAGCAAGAAGCAGCGAGAGTTGAAAGCGAATCTGAGTACTGATTTCTCTACGGGCGGCTAAGTTGTGTTTCGCGGGTCGATCACTAATCAGCTGTACGTTTTGATGAAATCAGTATTAGGTTACGTTCATCATGGGCTAAATTAATGTTTAAACCCAAGCTGACAGATCAAAGTCCAATAATATTGCACTAATAATTATGCATGAATTCTGTCATGATTCTGGAATAATGATGAGGGCAGATTGGTAATTCCACTATAGTCAAAGCAGTTGGTTGACTGGCAGTTACAGGGCGGTTACACGGTGGTGAAGCTGGGGGATTAAATACTATCTGTCACGTTTTAATTGGGGGATTCAATCGGTAAACTACTTTCATCTCTGTAACTTCATTTTCAGTTAGGCCATCAATGGCATTTCACTGTAAATTGACGATTATGCAATTTAATTGATTGGGAGTTCTAACAAGTGGTATCAGAGCCATACGCTCCTCGGAAAAATGGCAAACAAGAAGGTGGATGAAGCATTGAAGGCAATGGCTGATCGGCAGGAGATGATGGAGGTCTCTGTGCAACAGATCCAGCAGGAATTTTCGGAATCCAGTTCAAGGCTGCATTCGGATTTAGCTGCATCAAAGGAACAAACCCGTACATTGCTGGAGCAATTTGCCCGGCAGATCGCCGACCAGTTCTCGGAGAAGTTACGGACATCGGAGAACCACACCGCACTCCAAATCCAGCAGTTAATGGAGGCGCTGCATTTGCCTAGGGAGCCAGTGCCGACGGACGGCGAAAGTGCTCGGAAAGTGTCTAATGCAATGGTCCATGACAACGGTTTGAGGGTGGACAGAGGCAAACTTCCGATCAGTACTTCGACGAGTGTTGGACCCGATCTCCCGTCTCTAAATCGGTTGAATCCGATCGAGGTATCATCACATCAACATTCTCATGATTCTTCTGTGAAATTGCATGCTGCAAATAAGTATCCTAGAGTTATGCTGGCAGTTAATTGTTATTCTCCTAAGATAATTTGGCATGACAATGAACCTGAACCTCCTAGATATGGTTATGTGGATCAAATTGATGTTAATAAGAAGAATTGTGGTGATATCAATCCTAAACTGATTGATGAAAATGTTTTAGAGGTTAAGTCAAGCTCTGGGGTTATCGGTAGATGTAATGGATTGCTGGTTAAAGATTGCGAGAATTCTAAAAGCACAGTTAGTGGTACACTTGAGCTGTTGAAAACAATTGGTGATAATGATGAAGTTACTGAAGGAATTTCTTGTTTTGATCCTGGTATTAATAAGAAACTTACTAAGAATTCTTGTCTTCTTGATGGTTTGAATAAAGAGACAGAAAATCCAGTATATGATGAGAGATTCAGGCCATCTAGGAGTAATGATGATAAGGATGGAAGTGTTATTGATCCTAGGAATATGATGAAGTCTGGCTGCAAACTTGAACGTCATTACCTTGAGATGTTCTGTAAACAGCAAACCAGTGTTGAAGGTTGTGAGTTTTCTGTGTCTTGTCAGAGTTTTGACCTTGGTATGAGTATTGATGAGAAGCAGTCCATAGATAAAGGTGAGAATCAAGATTGCAGTAAAGGAATTAGTCCTCCAGTGTGCTTTGACCCTGCTATCTTTGAAAAGTTTAGTACATGGTTTGAACCTATTGAGAATTGTAAGAAGTTTAGTTCTAATCATTATAGAACCAGTGAATGCAGTAAATGGATAAGTTCTATTCACAGTTTTGATCTTGGAATTTTGTCTATGGTTTTGTCAAGTGTGCAAGCTGGTGTAATTGGTCTCAATAAACTGCACTATTTTTATGAAGAATTTACAATGTTGGTTCTTAAAATGGAGGATGGAGTGTTAGGAGTCTACCATGATATGGAGGGTTGGCCTGCAATTCACCAGGGTGGAACTGGTTTTGAATTTGAAAATATTAATCATGGTGAAGGTGTTGAAAGTTCTGAATCTTCTGTGTGTTATAAGAGTTTCGGTGAGAGTTTTTATGATGTGAATATGTGTCTCGGCGACGTTAGAAGAAGTTGTACCTTTGAGGATCAGTATTCTTCTAAGAATGAGGGACTAAATTTTGTAGCTGTAATTACCTCACAGTTTAAAGAATTGAAGGAAAGCTACCTTAGGGGTGGAAAGTTCTCTGGTTCTGCAGTCAAAAGTGGCTGGTTTCGAGCTTGTAGCGAGGTTGAGCATATGTGCCATGAACATGGCAGTGAGGGTTCTTTTGTGGATAAACCATCTCGTGCGTTTTTGGTTTCAAATATCCAGGAAACAAACGAGGAATTTGCTCTAACATTTGACCCTGGAGGCATTGAATCAAGTTGTGTGATTACAAAGTTTAATGGTTGTTGCTGGGAGTGCTTTAATTATTGTTTGCTGACAGATTACATCGAGTTGCATTTGTCTAGATGCAGATTCTCTACCTTAAGCAATCCCAACATTTTTGAGCTTGGGGACAAGCTCAAAGATTAGAGGGAGGGAGTGTATGTGTTCATATTATTGAGTTGGTGTTTGGAATTTGAAAAGAGTTATCTAGTTGACAATACTAGTGCTGTCAAGGATGAAATGTGGCCAATTATTGAGATGGTAAATGCTGATGAGTTTTCATATAATTTGGCGCATTTAGTTGAGATGGAAGTTGCAAAATCTGCTCACTGGAGTACAGAGATCAATTATACCAACAAAATGGTAAATATTCTAATGCCAGCAGGGAATGACAAATCCAGATTTGAAGACACAACTATGGAGCCTAATGATACTCATTCTCCTTTGATTTTTGTCATGGCTGCAATTACTTCTACAGTTGGTGAAATATGGTACTTCTTATTCTCCTTTCACTCAGGAAGCCTTTTGGAGCTGAAACTCTTCAGGAGAGGGGATGTTAAAAGTAAAAGACAGTCAAACGATTCCATGATCACTCTCCAGGAGTTGAATCTCATCCATATGCTCCAACTGCTAAATTCTTGGGATAAAGTTGTGACAATATTCGAAGGTGGTACAAGCTTACTGAACCTT
This sequence comes from Sherardia arvensis, assembly GCA_948330725.1. Lineage (NCBI taxonomy): Eukaryota > Viridiplantae > Streptophyta > Magnoliopsida > Gentianales > Rubiaceae > Sherardia > Sherardia arvensis. The sequence continues at coordinate 18,685,196 of OX415237.1, read as the reverse complement.
TTTGGAACGGTACAAGAAATACATGACATCTATTATTTTTCAAGCCTAAGCACTTGCAGGTCTATGAGTGGTTCAGATGGTAAAAGCTCGGTATGTGAGGAGTGCTTAATTTGTGCTTTAGCTGCCTCCAGTTTATGGGTAACAAGTTGCCTTGCTGCAATGGTTTGGTGCATTTATAATGCTATGTTCTTATTAGAAATTCATGCATCAGTAGGGATTGCTGCAACAAGTGCATGCATGGCTCACTGCCAGGAACAAGAATATTGCATGGGCATTCTTATTTCTTGAAATTCTTGTTAGATAATTGGCTTATGCCATTCAGTTGTTGATACTATGCTTGAGGACAAGCATGGTTTTAGAGGGAGAGATTTGTCATGATTCTGGAATTATGATGAGGGCAGATTGGTAATTCCACTATAGTCAAAGCAGTTGGTTGACTGGCAGTTACAGGGCGGTTACACGGTGGTGAAGCTGGGGGATTAAATACTATCTGTCACGTTTTAATTGGGGGATTCAATCGGTAAACTACTTTCATCTCTGTAAATTCATTTTCAGTTAGGCCATCAATGGCATTTCACTGTAAATTGATGATTATGCAATTTAATTGATTGGGAGTTCTAACAGAATTCATATGGTAAACCACACGTGTGTGAATGGTTTTTGGACTTTTTGTCATTATATAATTCTAATAAGGCAAGTCTTTCCAACTGTAGATTAATTAGTTGTAAAGTGCAAAATATGGCCCCTTAAAATTTGAAATATATAGTTTATGGCCCTTAAAAATAAAGTGTATAGTTCATGGCCCTTAAAATATAATGTGTAAAGTTTGCGGCCCTTGACCAAAATCTATCATAACGGTTCCGTTAATCATCATCTTTAAGGGGTAAATTGGTAATTTTACTACCACTCCCATTTAATTGATCACCCCCCATCCCCACTCCGCCGTAAATGATCGAAGAAGCCCCGTCCCTATCCCCTGTGGTCCTCTTCTCGAGGTCGTACGTCACGAGCTTGTAATTTTTTGGTTTTTGATCATCGTTTTTCTTGAAAGGTCGGTTTCTTTCTGGAGTATGAATAAAAGGGAATAAAGCGGTGGAAGAAAAATGATAAATTCGACCACTCACTAGCCTACTGTTAGTCCCTCATGCTTTGATGCAAAGTGAGCCCCGGCCCCTCTTCCTGTGTTTAGCCCTTTTTCTTGGTGTTTTCTTTTTTGTATTTTGGGTCATTTTCAAGAGCTCCCTCTTCTTATTCTACCTCCCTTTTGCTGCTTGGATGGGTTGTTTTTGCTGACGAATTGATAATAACCCCACTTAGATCACCACCCCTTTTTGCAGAGCTTTTGTTCCTTGGTTTTGGATCATTGGGGCATGCTTCAATCCTCAAAAAGAGTGTGATTTTACATTAAAAAGGTGGGATTTTTGAATTTTGAGGCCTGGTTTTGCATGCACACTTAAAAAGATGAGTTCTTGATGCAAAAACGAGGGTTTTTTTGTGTGTAAATTGAGGTATTCTGTAAGAGGGTATGGCTGTTGTTGTTGAGGAGAAGGTTACTAAGCCGAGTGTGGTGACTGTGCCGAATTCCCTGGTTGAGGAAATGAAGCTGCTGAAGGAAATGCAAGAGCATTCTGGTTGGTCAACCTTATTAATCCGATCATTTGCGGCGGAGTGGGGATGGGGGTGATCAATTAAATGGAATTCCGGTGAGAATTTGTGGAGGAGAAGAAGTGGTAGTAAAATTACTAATTTACCCCTTAAAGATGGTGATTAACGAAACCGTTATGACAGATTTTGGTCAGGGGCCGCAAACTTTACAAATTATATTTTAAGGGGCATGAACTATACACTTTATTTTTAAGGGCCACAAACTATATATTTCAAACTTTAAGGGGTCATATTTTGCACTTTAATCATGATTTTATTATAAAATCCCTTTTTTGAATTTAGAGACGACTACAAACCGACTTTGCTTTCGGCCGAGACATTGAGGACGAAAGTTAGGGTTTTACAATTTCTTCAATTAGGTAATTTCTTTCTCTCATGTTTAATTTATAGTATTATGATTGTGTTCATCGTAATATGAGTAACTAATTCTATAATTCGGCGAGAATAACGAATCACTAGTCATGAGAATTCTTTGAAATCTAGTTGTGCATAAATTGATTGCTATGAATTTTGGTTTATTCTCTGTGCATCCTGCAATATCTGATTTGTTTGAGTCTGGTCAACTTAGATGAAATAGGATTACAGCCAATTAGTACCACCAATCCGTAATTGTTGGAAAGGGTTAATTAGTGGTAAAACTATTGTTTAGATAGTGAGAATAAACTAGTAGACAGGTTAATACTTGCGTTCTTGGTTAATTTGTCTAAATTCAGTTCCTTCAAATCTTCATGCTATCAAAACAACTTAGAACTGGCGTTACCAACTAGGATTGATTTGATAAGAAAAATAGTTAAGACAAGCGTCTCTCGCTAGCTGTCGGTAAATTAAGTAGGAATTGGGGTATCTGCATTCACGACTATAACTGGTTGGTTCGTAGTAGTTAATAAAATCTTTGCATCAATGATCAGAACATATGACTAGCGTGGAATTATTTGAGCCAGATTTCTTTCATAAATTGATTTTTCTTTGCAATTTTAAATCATTATGTTTTCTTTCGTAGTTATTTATATAATTAGTAGGTAGTATAATCTCTCAAGTAAAAAGTGTGGTGACTAAACACCAAAAAATGATCTTTAGGAATATAAAAGTGTTAATCTGTTCTCTGTGGGTTCGACCCTACTTGCTGCTATATTATTTAATATTCTTAGCATTGTAGGAATATTTTGGTGGTATTCGATGTCAACCAAACATAATGGAGCAGTTATCAAAATTCAGACGCTACCCAGAGTATCTGGCATAAAGACCCATTGTTTTCGCCAAGTCCATAACACTACTTTCTGTGCACCTTGTAAACATGATGCGATCATCCGCGTACGTTAAGTGTGTTACTCTGGGAGCTCTATGGGATACCTTATTCCTAAACTCCGATTACTCGCCATATTCTTTTCCAGCCACGTTGACATGTACTGTTGGGTAATGATGAGGTAAGGTGAAAGTGGACATCCCTCTCTAAGACCTTTTTTGGGGAAGAAGAACTGCTGACTATTACCATTCACTTGCACTTGGTAGGTAACAGTCTGATCACACATCAATCCTCTGAGCAAAACACATGAACTGGAGCGCTCTTTCTAAAAACTCCCATGAGACTCTATCACAGGCTTTGCTCATGTCTAATTTTATAGCCGCCAAATCCACTCTTACTATCAAGTATTTTTTCATATTCTCTACAATCTCATGTGACAGGACATTCTCAGAAATATTTCTTTCAGGAACAAAACCGCTCTGGTTGTCTGAGATTATACCATCCAGGACTCTCTTAATTTATAAGGCTAATACCTTAGCCATAATCTTATATTTCACGTTGCACAATAAGATGGATCGATAATCCCCGACTAAGAAAATCTACCCTTGATTCCTCCCCCCTTGTATGATGTGCCCATTCCACACCTTTCAATAATTTGCTACGCGTGATCCATCCGCCCCCAAAAGGCTTCAAAGTGCAACTTTCTTCTTCTAGTTTGTGTTGTAGGTGACATATCAAGCACTAAAGGGCAGTCATCTGAGTTATAAAAAGATTAATTATCCACCTTTGGTGCAGGCTATTTAGCTCTCCATCATGGATTTGCGAATCCTCTATCCAGCCTTTCAATCACCGTCTCCGGTTCATCTTTGTTGTTCGTCCATGTGAACCATAAACCTTGCTGAGGTATTTCGACCAAGTTGTTTTGTCTGATTAACTTATGCAAGCCAGTGTTTAAATCTTGAGCTACTGCACTTCCTCCCTTCTTGTCCTCTTGACTTAGAACCTGATTAAAGTTACCCACTAGTACTATGGGAAATCGGTCAAAGTAAACAAAAGACAAAATCTCATTCCAAACAAAAGCCCTATCTGAAACTACCGAGGCACCGTACACAAGACCAAGATACGCATCAACAACTACACAAAATATAAAATGACTAGCTACCTGAACCACATGAACTATTAATCCACTACTCCAAAAGATAGCAAATCCACCAGATCTCTCAAGTGGATCTACATACTTATCATCCACAAATGACGTGTTTTCCAGCCAACAGTCGAGTGTGACAATGTCAGCGTTAGTTTCAATTAGACACAAAAGGGGTGTTTGGTTCGCAAGATTTTTGAGAGTCTGGATTTTGTTTTGGGATTTTGAGAGTTTGGGTTTTTGTTTGGGATTTTGAGAGTCTGGTTTTGCAAAATCCTTGTTTGGTTGGGTTGGATTTTGTGAGTATGAAACAAAATCTTTGATTGGTTTTTAGAATTTTGCAAGTCTGAATTTTGGGAAACTTGGTGAACCAAACAAGATTTTACAAAACTGGACTTGGATAGTCCAAGTTTTGCAAAAACTTGCCCAACTAAACACACCCAAAATGTCAGGCTTATTTGACTTCACTAGTTGGTCGACCAACTGTTTTGTAGAGGCATTGTTGAAGCCTCTACCATTCCACCCAAGGACCCTCATGGCTGCTCGGATGGTTGATTTGGTTCAACCACCACAAAACCTTCAATATGAGTAACTTATGCAGACTCATCCCCCTGTAGTGCAGTTCCATCTTCATCTTGGTGCATTTTATTTTCCCACTTTCTTCTTCCTCCACCGGTAGTGCAGTTCCATCTTCATCTTCCTCCCACTTTCTTCTTTTGATAGTCATATATTTCTTTTTTCACCAAGTGATCCATTTTGAGATCATGTAGATCCCCCATCATATGTTTATGTTGTCCTGTTACTCCCATAACCATGACTTTATAATTCATAACCCCGAAATTAGGAGTATTCCATCTTTGCCATCTACACTTCTTTGTCATTATTAAGTCACTGATCATATTGATAGCAGGATTCACAAAGTTTGTTTTAAAAAATTTCAGCTGACTTTAGCATCCTAAGGGCTAAGGGAGTGGGACTTTTGACAGTAGCAAGAGAATTCACACGAGTCATAAAGGCTTTAAAAGACAAGAACTGATTCAATTTTCCGGGGTTAGTTAGCAAACCTTTATGAGGGATCTCGACTGAGTGTTTTACATCTTTAATATTAGGATCTGAGTTTGCTGGTATCACTTTCTTCTGCCAAATACGTTGATTACGATGCAGGCTTGAAGGTTGTTTATCTTTGGATGCATCACTGACTGTGATTTAGAGGCTACCATCGCAATATATCCTTTACTTACTAGGTAGACACCTGGAGTCTTCTCCGTCGCTTTTGTTGTGAATTGCAGTCGCCCCTCGACCTTATTTACATACTTGGTGCTTTTCTGATTGCAAAATTTTGGGGGAAAAAATTTAGCTATCCTTTCGCCTTTGTACCGTAATCGCAATCCTTGCATTCCTAACCATCTGGGTTTGGTTTATTCTACGCTAGCTCCACCGCAAATAGACGAACCCGGTCTTAAAACACCAATCGGGAGCTCTTAAAAGTATTAGCCACAACAATCGCCGAGTGAACTGCTGCTCCCAAAGCCAAAATTCGAACTATATTTTGGTTCTGGAGGAATCAAATCGTAAGATTTACACGAAACTCAATAAATTTTTGTCACCTGAAAACAAAGACTCTATAAATTAGAGCTGGTTTGGTCGGGCCATAACAAAAATCTGACGGCCGTTTGTAGTTGCCTGAAACTTATTACATATTCCTGCCCCACCAGGCTTCGCTAAACTAGATGATTGACCATTCTCCTAAACAGAGGCATTCTTTGACAAGTGTGATGTGTGCGACAGCACCGGGCCCAAAATTTTATATTGTGTATATATTTTGTTATGGTTGAAATATAATCAGAAAGGATTTGTAAAAACATTTAAAAGAGTCGAGAAAGAGTTTAAACTGAAAAAGAATTGAGGTGCCCAATTTTTTTAAATTATGCATATATTTTGTTATGTTTAAAGTATAATCGAAAATGATTTGTAGAAATTTAAGAAAACCGGGAAAGAAATTGAACTGAACAAGAATCGAGGGTCACAATTTTTATTTTGCACTAGACCCCAAAAATTACCGGGACAGTCCTACTTCTAATAGAAGTTAAAACACATTGTATGTGTAATCAAATGATACCATAAAAAACCCACACTGCCAGGATTCCGGATCTGAACTCTAATTACGAAAATGCTACTCTAATTGGAAGAGATATAAGATTGAAAGTTTTAGAAAATCCTTATTTCCCCATCGAAAACATTTGTTTTATATGTTGAGCAAGGAATGAAACTCATAGTACATATAATGTGAGGGGAACAAATGATTACATGATATTTGAGAATGGCGACACGACCTGTATAATGATAATATCAAACCAAACACCTAACTCCACTATGATACTTATTCCATATCCCTCAAACCCACGTACCAAACACCCCTTACTAATATCTTGTACATGTGGTGGATTTCATCCCTAGAACACTATTCAATAGAAGTTTAAGATAAATATATTTGCATGAACAAATAATGTACTTTTAGTTTATTTGCAATTGAACCACGAATAATTGTATCTTTTATTATATCGAAAAAACTCTTTAATGCGATGATGTATTTAGATCACGTGTTTTGAGAGTCGATTGAGAATAAAAGTTACGTATATTGAATCATATGTTAATAAATTTACTATTGAGATAAATATGTATTTTCTTTTTACGTGGTTCTTGCCAAATTTCACTAGAATAAATATTACATAATCTAGCATGTGATATTAATATTTGATTTATCACACCATAATTTAAAATAAAATTATATTTAAGATGATTAGATCAAATAAACATAATCATGAAACTTATTGAGTTTTTAATTCAAAAATTCAAATACTTTCAACTTCTCGTACGCCCACCGTCCCATCTGAATGTTCATGTTTGACTTTTGTCATATGACTTTGGAAATATTTGACTATGAATATTTCTAAATAGGTTTATATGCAAGTTATGAAATGTTGATATTTTAAAAATATACGATATCATTAATCCAACAAGATCACACATGACAATATTTAATATTACGTGTCAATTCAATTTTAAGTTCAAAATTAAGCAAGTTTGACTAAATTAATAGTCATGTTACAGATTGGGATAGAGGGTGTATTTATTTGTAGGATGTATTAACAATGTGTGATTGATTTCACTCCGTATTTTTATGTTAATGCAAGATGATATAGGTGAAATTTCAATGATCTACTCATTCCACATAGTAATACATACATTACAAGAGTAAAATAGTAAGATAAACCCTAACTAGATGGGTGCGGTCCATTATCTCATCTTAAAACCCCTTAAAACTATGTGTTGTGTTAGCCGAAATGTAAAATTTGAATCTATAAAACTCAAAAACAGCGGTCTCTAATTATATGATGATTAAGAGACAATCATCTTAAAAAATTAAAAATTCACAGTCCTTTACGTATGTATAATTAAAAATTTTGTATACACCTATATCATTTGGCATTTTCTCTATTTAGTTATCTTTGATTGCTAAAGATTGAGTTGTTTTGTAAAATATCTTCATGTTCAACTTTAATCCCAATATTCTTTCAATTAAAAATTTAATTGTAATGCTACCGTTGACCACTAGACTCCACATGTACCTCTTATTTTTAGCCCGCTCTTTTGACATTCTCGACTCTCGTTGAAATGACTCATCTTTTATATGATTTTCTCCATTTATCATGTCATAATTAAAAAGATTTAGGAAAATATAGAAGATATTTTTGTAAATTTTAAAAAAATTGAATTAGAAGTGAGAACAAATAGTCAAATACACAATTTCGCCCGGAAAAGGAGCAAAAATTCATGTTATCCCTGATAAAAGGAGCAATTTCAATTTTGAAGCTATGGGATTTGCAAAACATAGAGAGCGGGAAGTGAGTTTAAATTTTGAAATTTAAATCGAGGCGTAAAAATCCCATAGATATAGAAATATCCCAGATATCCTAAATTTCCATTCCTACCCTGAGGCCCAACCCCCCCGCTCCTCCCCTAAATATATTCCATCTCCAAACGCTTTTCCCACACACTCACCATTCACACATTTCCGCTGCTCTCTACAGAAGGTACAACACAGTCGATCGATTCAATCCATTTGTTCTTCGCTCTTTCAATCGTCTTCAACTTTTGTTTTCTGTCTCAATCGCAGATCAGTTCGGAGCGCCGGTGATCGGAGACTGAAGGATGGGGCAGATCCAGTACTCTGAGAAGTATTTCGATGATATCTTCGAGTACAGGTAAATTGATTTTCGATGAAAGGCGACGATTAGTTTCGGAATCTATTGTTTTCTCCTTTTGAATCGCTATTTGGTTGTGATATTTTAGGCACGTCGTTCTCCCTCCAGAAGTTGCAAAGCTGCTCCCGAAGAATCGCCTTCTCTCTGAAGTAAGTTCTTCATCTGGTTTATCTACCTAGGGTTTGATATATTCTTTTTGTGTTCAATTGGTTGACCAGGATTTAAGTTTACCGGTTGAATTTATCGAAAACAAAGTGAGAAATCACGAGTTTGAAATTCGAAAGGTTTTTGGATTATTGAGAAGAACTTTTTTTAGGGGATAGATGTTCTATAGCACAAGTATACGTCTGTAGGTAACACATACTGTGGATAATGTTTTAGTGTTTGAATAGCTGTAAAAGTGTCAGAGTTGTGCTTGTTCAACTGTTTGTTCGTGTTTGTGCTGAAGAATTTCTCTTATAAATTGAGATGAAACCATTCATTTGAACTGGCCATTCTGTGATAGAGTAGTATGCAATTTAAATCATCTCTCATGTTCTGTTTGAGTTCAAATTGTTGACCAGGATCTAGGTTTTATCGGTTTAATTTATGGAAAACAAAGTGGGAATCATGAATTTTATAGCCTTATGCTGTTTGTTGTTGTAATGTGATGCGAGTGTTGCCAGATGAAAGGTTTTTGGATTGCACAAGTATCTATCTGTAGACAAACAAATACTGTATGGACTGTGGAGACTGTTTTGATGTTTGAATAGCTGTAAAGCTGTTTGTTCGTGTTTTGTGCTTTAGAATTTATGTTATAAGCAAAGTTGATGATTCCATTTATTTGAACTGTGGCCAATCAGTAGTTAGAGAGGTGTCTGCATTTATATCTAAATGGAGTTGAGTCTGATAATTTGCTGATTTCGGTGTAATAGAATGAATGGAGAGCAATTGGTGTCCAGCAGAGCCGTGGCTGGGTGCACTATGCAATTCACCGCCCAGAGCCACATATCATGCTCTTCAGGAGGCCACTCAACTATCAGCAGCAGCAGGATCAGGCTCAGCAGCATGTTCTTGCGAAGTGATCAAACTTACCTGTTCTTCCCTGCTTAGGATCTTTCTATAAAACTCTTGGTTCATTTTCTTCTAGAAATGAGCCAGTATCCTATTATAATGTTAGGAAGTATGATCTTGTGATGGAGATGTAAAACTCTGATATTGCGTAGTCTGCCTTGTGTTCTTGAAGGCTGGAGTGCTTTTTATATGTTTAAACTTCTGCTGCTAGGTTTGCAAAGGGATTTATTTCAAGTATTACTTATTTCTGATGGTTTTATGCGGCTTTCTAGAGGATTAAAATTTGTTAGCTATATGTTATACTAGACCATATTTGATGTGCCCTATTGCTTAATCTACTTTGTGTCTGGTATGTGTGCATTACAGATAGCTGCTATTACACTTAAGTAGTGTCTTTGTGTGACTAATACTGCAAGTTAGCATTCTCTTTAATATTGTGACTAAGTCATGTTAAAGAGGAAATCTGTACTGCCAAACAGGCCATGGCTGAGTATGAGGCACAACTTATGAATTTCTGCATAATTTTCACTAAGGCTATTAAGCAATAATTTGCAATAAGGCTGTCTTGAGGCATTTGAGGATTTACAACTACCATTGAAGAGTTAGGGAATATACTTACAATCATCATGGAATGAATGTGTCTGTTCCCCCAAAGAACAACTGCTTAGCTTTGGCCTGATGTAAGATAATTGGATAGCATAATGTGTTTGAAGTTGTTCACATGACGCATCACAGATATCATAGACTTGCTCCATCTCATGGAATAAGGTACCAAAGTACTCTAGTACTTTAAAAGAACAAGATATGAAATTCTATGGAAATTTTTGATTAGTGATATGATATTTGATTAGATTTACTGTCGCCAATTGCGCCTATAATTAAATATTCATGTGAAATTCTTATAGATGAGTTTTCCAAGAAGAAAGACTAGATGAGACTTTCTATTTTTTCAATGAGAACCAGTATATATAGCTTGCCTTTCAAACCGTCAATCGATTGCAAGAGTCCTACAAAATAAATGCAAGAAACGAACTATAGAAAAGCAATTAGATAGATCGAGCAACTATCTCTCTCTAAAAAGAGAGTAGCAAATTTCCGGTCACTTCTTAGATCAAATCAACAATCATTCCCATCAGTTTTTTCAGATCAAAATTAAGGATCTGTCTTATCAAGTCCTCGGTAATACATTGGGGGCATTAATCTCCACATGCATAAAGGTTTGGTTTAGGGTTCTTCGGCACGCGAAGTAGACTAGTCGGAGGTTTGGAAGTATCTGGAAAAGCAAGATTCCCCGTCCGATTGGCCACCTGGTTGCACGACGATTGGGGGGCGAACGGAAAAATCACGTCAGGCGTCTAAAAAGGAGGGCTTTGCGTGTGTCAGTAAATTCGGCGAGTCCCAAGGCGTCAGAAATCTCAAGGTTAGTGCATTAAAATCTCGTTAATTGGACGAAAATAGTTAATTTATAGACAAGGCTATCGATCTCTGGGAAAGATAATCATGAAGGGTGGGGGCTCGAGTAATAAGTTCAATTCAGACAAATTCTGTTGAAGAGAAGATGAAAAGATGTTGTGGAGGAAAGGTTCTATAAATACGCTCCATAAGGAAGGTCCAGAGTCCAGAAATCAACCTTGCCTCATACCTTCTGATACTTGGCAACAAGAATATAGAAATAAGATTCCTTTTGAAACTCATTATCCCCGCAACACCTCGATGGGAGACAGTCAATCAATGAACACGGAGGAGAGGGCCCTATCACCAACGAGTTTGGAGTATTCTGAGGAGCGACATGAGCTGAATGCAGGAAGAGTGAACTTTGATATGTATGCTCGGCCGACTCGGAGAGGAGGGGTTCTGACGCTGACAAGAGAAGATATCGAAGCGTCAATCCCGGTGGAGCAGAATTGCTTGTTGGCATACTGCCTGGATACTAGAAGCTTCTCGGAGGAGGCCGTGGAGGCTTACTTCAGAAATTTCTGGGCGGTCACAGCCGAGATAATTCATAGGTACGGTAACTTCTATGTTGTTAGATTTGATTCTCGTGAGGAGGCGCTAGCGGTACTTCACCGTAGCCCCTATGCCATTGCGGGAAGTCTGCTTGCCTTTAGGAGATGGGGAGCTGGGGTTGTCCTGAGAGATGTGTGTGTGGAAAAGGTTAAGGTGAGGGTGCAGCTGCATGGACTTCTAGCAGAGGCGTTTGCACCAATGACAGCTATAAAGGCGGCAAACATGGCGGGAGATGTAATAGACGTGGAGATTGAACCGCCACCAGCCAGAAATGTTTCGTATCTCAGGGCCACTATGTGGGTGGTGCCCGGCGAACCCCTGGTCACAGGTTTCTATGTCAATCTGGAATATGTGGAGAATCCAGAAAACAGGAGGATCTGGGTGAACGTGCAATATGAAAGAGTATTTATGGTTTGCCATAGATGTGGAGTCATTGGACACTTGATGAGTAGATGTCCAATAGTAAGTGATGAAATGCTAGGTGAATTCATAGAACACAAGGTTCGCTCTCATTTTGAGCTAAGGGGAGTCAATATAGTCTATGACCCCAGACGGCAAATGTTTGCTGGTGATATCAGGGCATACAACCACAGACGAGAGCACAGGAACACCAACATCCCAGTGGATTACATGGAGAATCGACGTCTGAGATTTAGGCACATGAGAGATAGAGACGTGCAGGAGGGTTTCCTTATCTCAATGAGGATGGAACCTGGGAATAATAGGAGATTCACGATTGGTGATAGGTTGGAGGGATTTCCATTCCAAGCTAGAAATCAGGCCTTTGATCCTTATTTAGGGGAACAAGAGAGGGAACCCCAGGGGCCAATTCCTAGACAGGAGTCACTGCCTTCTTACATGATAATTGACGATGGCAATTATAATCCGCAGCTGCAAAATGTGGAAGTCCAAGACCTAGGTGCTTGGGTCAGAAATCAGGCGGAGCTGGAAAGCAATATGAGAGCGGAGTTGGAGAGGGTGACAGTGGACCTGCGAAACCTAGAAGCAGCTGAAGACGCCCTTACTGCGATCATGGAAACAACTTTGCAAGGAAACTCGGATGGAATGCATCTACGAGTCACAGTGAGAGGAGTTTCAGCCATCCCAGGTTGGGCAGGAGCTATTTCAGAAACCCCTCCTCCTTTGCAACAGGTGCAATGGTTGGAGCAGATGCCAGAGGGAATAGGAGGAGAAGGTCATTTGGAAAATGAGGTGATTGTCATCTCCTCAGACGAAAGTGACTCAGATGCATCGTCACTGGACTCGATTTCTGAATCCTCCAGACAGACTAGAGGACCTGCCATAGTCATTGGTCGACAGCGGGGTCGTAAGAGAAATAGAACTCAGGCGGAAGAGGAGGAAGACAAGGGTAAAAAGAAACAGAAGCTGGTGCAGCCGGAGAAGAAAATCAGAAAAAGAAGAGGATTTGCCAGATTTGTGTTGAGACGGAGGAAACCTAACTTTGAGGTGGGGCAGTCATCAAGGCTAGCGCAAGATCTTACGGCAAGTCACTAGGTTCAGCAAGTGCTAGCCTGAATGATGAGGATCCAGAGAGAGATCATGGGGAGCAACCTCAACTTCACACTAATGTGGAGAACAATGGAGAGGAAAATGCAATGGTGGAAGTCACTTACAAATGGAACGTTAGAGGAGTGAATAGAGCATCATCAGAGCCAATTCATCAAACGGGAGTCCATCAAGAGAGGAAAAGAGCTCGCTCGGAGGAGCCACTACCAGATTTCAAAAGCTCTCCCAAACGTAGAAAGGTGATTCTGAACCACATCATTAAGGACAGTGAGGAGAAGCAGATTGTACCAGATTCAGATTAGGAGGAGCAAATCAGTCGCATTGTTGGTATGGGGAGAGAGATTCTGGTCATCCAGTCAGAAGAAAGCAACAAGGAGGAAGGCAATGTAGACAGCTCAGATGAGATCGGGGAGGATCAGATTGAAGAGAAATTGGAGCTTGCCAAGGAAGATAGTGAAGATCCTTCCACCAGTACTGGAGGAGAGGAGGTGTCCTCAGCAAGACTGCCAGTGCTGAAGGAGGCAGAAGAGGGAGCCTCAACTGCAGGTTTTCAGGTGATTGAGCCAAATCAATCACCTCAGCAGCCATGACGACCTTAGTGTGGAATTGTAAGGGCTGCAATAACGCCCCTACAATGAAAAAGATCGACCAACGCATCAAGCAGCATCAACCAGAAATATTGTGTCTCCTAGAAACCAAGGCCACTGAATCACATTTTGTAAGGTGGCAGGAGAAGACATATTTCAGGAGTCCAAAATAGTAGATGCAGTTGGAATATCAGATGGCTTAACTTTATTTTGGTCCAATAGTATTGTAGTGGACATAGAGTCTGCATCTAGTAATAGCATTGTAAGTCTAGTTTCAAATGCCTCTAGGCAAAGGTGGTGCCAAATAGTATTGTAGTGGACATAGAGTCTGCATCTAGTAATAGCATTGTAAGTCTAGTTTCAAATGCCTCTAGGCAAAGGTGGTGCCAAATAGTAGTGTATGGTCCTCCTTTAGCCCATGACAGACCAGCATTTTGGAATTAGATGGGTAGTTTGCATTACTTCTTAGTTTTTCCATGCATCATATTAGGGGATTTCAATCAAGTGGTATCCCAGGCAGACAAGAAAGGAGGAGCTCCTGTACAGTCCACTCCTCATCATGCATTAGTAAAGTTTCTAAAGTTGCATAGTCTCAAGGAGTTAGAATCAGATGGACCGTAGTACACATGGTCTAACTCACATCAGCAACCACACACAATTGTGGAAAGACTAGAAAGGGCATTTGGAAATCTGGCATGGCTAAGGATGTGGAGGTCAGCAAAGGTAACTAACCTAGCATTCTCTCATTCTGATCACATTCCTTTATTACTAAGATTAGTTAAACAAGCTCCAAAGAGGCAGAAACAACTAAGATTTGAAGTTATGTGGGCAAATATGGAACCACCTAAGCTTATCTTGGAAGAATTTGGGATAATCTCTCTGGAACACACACAAGAGTTAAGTGGAGATGTTTTAACTGCCAAGCTGAGACTCCTATTAGTTCATCTAGACAACAGGCACAGGAGAACCTTTGGTAACATGGAAAAGAAGTTAGCAAAGCTTGATGGAGATTTAGAGAGATTGCAGAAAGGGAATGGAATGTACTTTAATGCAGAGAAGATTAGAACATTAAATGTACAGAAGAGAGAGTTGGAACAGCAGATTTCTGACTATTGGCAACAAAGGGCTAAGGTGAACTGGATGAGACAAGGAGAGAAAAATACCAAATTTTTCCACAAATGGGCTACTAGGAGGAAAGAAGCTAATACAATTCAAGGTCTGCTGCTACCTGAGGGAGAATGGATTACAGATCAAAAGGAGATGTTGTTGCATATGACAAATCACCTGAAAGGAATACTAACAGAACAACTCCATGTATCTGACAACAATTCAAATGGCTTGGAGGCAGATTGGAATACCTTGCTTCAAGCAAATGACAGGAAGCTCACAGAGGCACAGGTGAGCCAACTGAGTAAGGAATTCACAAGACAAGAAGTGTGGGAAGCTCTGAGAGACATGAAGTCATGGGGAGCCCCAGGAGAGGATGGGATCCCAGCTGGATTCTTCAAGAAATATTGGAACAAGGTGGGGCCAGATTTAGCCACAACCATACTAAATGTACTAAAGGGGCAGGACTTTCCTATACACTGGAACAAAACATAGATAATCCTGATCCCAAAGAAGAAACTCCCAAGACTGGTGACGGATTTCAAACCAATCTCCCTTTGCAATGTAAAATACAAAATCATTGCAAAAACAATTGCCAGAAGACTAAAGTCTCACATGGAAGCACTGATTGGTCAATCACAGAATGGATTTGTCCCAAGAAGGCAAATATCTGAGAGTGTCCTGCTAGCTCATGAGGTGATAGATCATATCAGAAAGTACAAAACTGCAAAACAAGGAATGACAGCAATTAAGTTGGATATGAGTAAGGCATATGATAGAGTCTCCTGGCAGTTCCTGGAAAGAGTTCTCAGATTCATCAAACTCCCCATGGATCTGGTTAACATCATCATGATGTGTGTACAAACAGTCTCATATCAGGTGGTTTTAAATGGATCAACAAGTCACACTTTTACTCCAACTAGAGGACTCAGACAAGGATGCCCTTTGTCCCCTTATCTCTTCATATTATGTCAACAATTTCTTTCAGCAGGCCTGAAGTCACTGGTGTCAGGCAACAAATCACTAGGGATAAAGGTCTCAAGGAATGGACCTCAGATTACACATGTTATGTATGCGATGACTGCCTTCTCTTTGCTAAATGCTCACAACAGGCAGCCAGAGATCTGGGAAACATCTTACACATATACACATCTGCAGCAGGCCATAAGCTTAATACAGACAAGAGTGCTATATTTTCAGTCCAAACACATGCCCTGAAAATCAGCAATGTATGAGGGACCACCTTAACATTCGCTCTCAAGGCATTGGAGGCACCTATCTGGGAAACAACATTCTCTTTGATCAAAACAAGACAGAACTTTTCAAGCATCTGATCTCAAAATTCAGGCACAAGTATGATTCATGAAAGTCCAAGCTCTTAAACCTCTCTGGAAGAATCACAATGGCAAAACATGTGCTTCAATCTTTGGCAATTTACCCCCTGGGTATCTTCAGAATTCCGTCAAACATTTTAAAGAAACTGGATTCCATGACTGCAACTTTTATATGGGGAGGCAAATTGGATGGAAGATCTTTGCACTGGAAGGCTTGGAAATATATGTGCAAGGCTAAATCAGAAGGGGGACTGGGACTCAGATCTGCTGTTGGAATGAATAAGGCCTTGTTGGCAAAACATGCCTGGAATATCATTTCAAACAAAGAGTCACTACTTGGTATGGTATATAAAGCCAAGTACCTCAGACATGAGGGCATTCTGAAAGCTCTGCCAAAGCCTGGAGACTCATGGGGTTGGAGATCAGTTTTATGGGCTGCAGAGTTGTTGAAGAAGAATTTAAAATGGAAAGTTGCTGATGGGAAAGACATACACATTCATGAATAATGGATTCCTATAGCTCAAAATACAGTTCAGAATACAGCAATAGTGTCTACCCACACAAACCTCAGAGTCTGCCACCTTATTGACCAACAGAATGCAACATGGAGACTCCCTTTAATCAGGTTAATCTTCCCTCATCAAGTAATACCTCATATACAATCAATCCATATGGATCTTCAAGGAAAGGATGAAGCCTACTGGGGATGCATAAGAGATGGCAAATACACTCCAAAATCTGGCTATTATAAGGCAATGGGGGACCTGGATCACCCTCTTCACCAAGCCAGGTTGAGTCTAGTAGCTAGAAAATTTTGGAGCACAATATGGAAGCTTAACATCCCACAGAAGCTCCTTATTTTTGTATGGAGAATGCTCACAACAAGTCTGGCCACAGGTGTTAACAGAGAGAAAAGGAAGCTAGATAATAATGCTAATTGTTGCAGATGCCAGAGTGCTAGAGAGGATGAAAAACACCTATTTTTGGAATGCAGGAACTCTAGACAAATCTGGACTGCATCAAATGCTCTGTTGCCACAATCTCAGGACTCCCCTTTCAGCAGCTGGTTCTTCCATGAGGTAGTGAACAAGCAGCAGCCTGAACAGCTGATCAAGCTCATTGTTACTCTATGGGAAATATGGAAACAGAGGAACATGAAAATCTTTGATCACCAAGACATTTCCCCAGTCCAATGTGCCCAGAACATTCAAGCAGAATTGGAAGTCATACTTAAACATGACTACCACCAAGAGGAGGATGCAGGAGACCATTCTACAACAGAACTTGGGACACCACACAACGAAAATAATCAGGTTTCTGTGCAGGACATTAGGGAGGGTTCATCAACTGCAGGTATACCCCAAGCATGTGTGATCAGTTTTGATGGATCATTTCGGCGGGAAATGAACTTAGGAGCTGGAGGCTGGAAAATCTGGAAGCCAGGTTGGGATATTCATACAGACATCTCAGGCTCTGACTTCTTTACGGCAGTCACACCTCTACAGTCGGAAGCTGAAGCATGTTGGAGAGCTTTAAAAGCAGGAAAGAAGACATGACATCCAACGAGTTAACCTGGTGACAGACTCAACGGAGCTACAGAAATCAATCAAAAATCCTGAAATGGCCCATATGGAGGTCAAAGGGATCATCTATAGTATTAGGCAATTACTCAATTCTGTCATGGAATTTGAGGTAATTAAGGTTCACCGCTCCTTCCTTTCGGAAGAGCATAGGTTGGCCATAAGCCTTAGCAGAACCCTATGTAATAGCTTTAGAAACCCGTTTTAATTTCATTTAATATATGTTGGTTTTCAAAAAAAAAAAGCAATTAGCAGTGTGAAATTTGGTCACGAGAGTCTTACAAAGTATGAGACAAACAAAAGAGGTAGAAATAATGTTGAGCGATTTCTGAGGGAGCTCAAAAGTGAATTGCGATGAAGATGGCCAACTTTTTATGCATTTGTAGAGAAGAATTCATGTGCATTTTATTCGATAAATAATGTGTTACACGATTATCATCAAATTTAATAGTGTTATAAAATATGCTTGAGAGATAGTTATACTAATGTGACAATGGAATCAGAATTGGAGGACTGATTTATTAATTATGTATGTATTTTGTATATTGCACTTATGTGCCTAGGGTTTAGCTAGCTTCAGTATTTAGCTTTAGGCCCTTGTATGTAACTATATATAGGCATGCTTCTGCCCTATTCTAATCAAGCAATCAGATACAGTTTACATGGTATCAGTCGCCTGACGATCCTCTTTCCTTAAACCCTCTCCCCCTTTTCTCCTTCTTTGGCCGCCGCCGCTTCTTCCTTTCTCCCACACGCACGCAAACATTTTTTTCTGCCCTCCACTCCCAGTTCAAAAATTTTCTGCCCTCTTTTTCGTTGTTCACACAACGATGGCTGCTACCAGGGATGATTCTCTTACAATCAACACGATGGTGCATCTTCTCAATACCAAGTTGGAAGCTTCGACATACCTGCGGTGGAAGAAGCAGGTAGAGTATGTGTTCATGCCTCAAGGATTGTTTGGCCATCTGGATGGCTCTACTCCTCGCCCTCCCGTTCCCGTGCCGCCAACGGCCGCCTCTTCCTCCTCCTCACCACCGGACTCTGCTGTTCTTCAGAAGGAGCAGGCCGCCTACGACACTGCCCTTGCTGCCTACAAATCCTGGATCGTGGATGATCAGAGACTTTGTAGTGTGCTCCTCTCCTCATGCACTGCTGATGCGTTGAATGAGATCACCGGGTGTACCACCGCTAAGGAGATGTGGGACACTTTTGCCAGCACCTATCAACACAGCACCTCGATTAGCGTTTTCAGCCTCCGACAGCAGGCTAATCTCCTTCGCAAGACTGGTACGATTCATGATCTTCATCTGTCTCTGGTTAAATTTTTTGATCAATTGAGTATTATGGGCCAACCTGCGGATAACCGCGACAAGCTTATGTGGTTTCTCACTGCCCTTGGTCAAGTTTATTCAAATTTTAGTGCACCTGTTGCTGTTCTTGATCCCTTGCCCCCGTATATAACTGTTGTGGATCAAGCCAAGGGCTATGAGGCTTTTTTGGCGAATTTGGAGAAAATGAATGTGCAGGTACAGGCTCCGGTGGGACCGGTAGCCTTTGCTGCGACCGCCCAGGAGACTGCCCAGGCCGCCCAGCATCCAGACGGTGGCGCGTGGGCTCACGCGCCTGGACAGGCCGCGCGTGGCGGCGGCGCGTGGGGCCCACGCGCGGCTGGCGGCGGCCGGTTCGGCGGTCGTCGTCCCTGGGCAGCTCTTGGAGGTCCTGGTGTGTCCAGATCTGGTGTTTTGGGTGCTCAGATTCAGTGTTACACGTGTGGAGGTTTCGGGCACATCTCTAGGTTTTGTGGCAACTCTACGCAGAGTTATGTGGCTCCATCACCACAGCCTTATGGCCAGCAGCAGTACCAGACTTATGTTCCTCAGCCAGCACAGCCTCCGTCTGCAGGCTCTTGTTGCTCAGACTTATGCTGCTCCTGTTGCTCCTGCGGCAGTGGCTCCTCAGCCACCTGTGTATGCACCGCAGTACGTTCCCTACCAGGCTCCTCAGACTCAGACCGCTACTGCTCCTACAGCTTCAGACTGGTATCTTGATTCAGGGGCTACCAATCATATGAGTGCCACCCCTTCGAACTTGACTGCTCTGGCTCCATATAATGGTAATATCTCTGTTTCTGTTGGTAATGGTGCTTCTCTTCCTATTACTGCTGTTGGTGTTGCTAGAGTTAGCCCTTCTATGCATATATCTGATGTCTTGGTTGTGCCTGCTATTACTAAAAACCTGTTGTCAATTAGTAAGCTTACCATGGAGCTATGTGCTGTTATTTCTTTCGATGATAAGTCTTTTACTATTCAGCACAAGCTCAGCAGGGCAATCCTGGGGCAGGGACACAGTGAGCATGGGCTGTATGTGTTGGACCATGGTGAGACAACGCTTCTTTCAGTGGTGAAGAAGAACAATAACAGAGCATCTTTTGAAGTGTGGCATGCTCGATTAGGACATGTGTCCTCTTCTACTCTTTCTTTGTTGAACAAACATGGATTTTTGTCTTTTACTTCTGTACTTCCAAAACCTGGTATTTGTGAACCGTGTGCTATGGCTAAAGGCCACAAACTGTCTTTTGTTGAGAACCCCAGACGGGCTAAGAATGTTTTGGATTTGATTCATTGTGATTTGTGGGGGCCATCTCCGGTTGTTTCGGGAAATGGTTTCTCTTATAATGCTTTGTTTGTGGATGATTATTCGCGTTTTTCGTGGTTCTACCCTCTTCGTCGCAAATCAGATTTCGTCGATGTCTACTTCCAGTTTGAAGCATTCGTAGAGAACCAATTCTCATCTCGCATCAAAGTTTTCCAGAGTGATGGAGGGACTGAATTCATCAACAACAGGTTGCAGTCTCACTTTGGAACTCGTGGCATTCATCATCAAGTCTCATGCCCATATACACCTGAGCAGAATGGTAGAGCAGAACGCAAGTACAGACACATTACGGAGATGGGCCTCTCCATGTTGTTTCATTCACATCTACCGCTGTCTCACTGGGATGATGCATTTAGTGCTGCTGTCTTCACTATCAACCGGTTGCCAACACCAGTGATTGATAACAAGTCTCCTTTTGAAGTACTCTTTGGACGTTCGCCAGACTATTCGAACTTTCATCCCTTTGGTTGCCGTGTGTTTCCCTATGTTCGGCCTACATCTGAACATAAATTAGCCCCTCGCAGTCTGCCATGTATCTTTTTGGGCTACAGTGCACACTACAAAGGATTTAAGTGCTTGGATCCTGCCTCTGGCCGTATTTATATGTCTCGTCACGCTCGTTTCGATGAGGGTCACTTCCCATTCTCGAGAGTATCCACAGAGGCTCATTTCTCCTCTTTGGATGTCTCTTCCTTTGTTGACCCCACTGATCCTGATGTAGAGACATCTTCTGTCGAGGTCCTTCCACCACAGCAGCCTTGTACGACATGTCATGAGCCTTCTTCGACTACATCAGTAGCAATCGCCGATGAACCTGAACCAGCCACTCCAGAGCCTTCTCCAGTATTCTCGAGTTCTTCGGATTCACCTGGTGATTCAGTCTCGTCCGGAAGTGTTCCTTTGACTCCTCCTGCTTCCACAGCTCTACAGGTTCCAGCAGCCCCACCTGCTCCTAGAGCTCACTCGATGGTCACTCGTCATCAGGATGGAACAAGAGTAGCTCGCAGTCTTGGACCTGATTTTGTGGCCACAGGTTTAGTTGCTGAGTTACTGGTACAGAAGGAACCGAGAAACTTCAAGGCTGTAGTCAAGGACTCCCGATGGGTTACTACTATGGATGAGGAGATTGATGCACTTCAGCGGCAACAGACATGGCAGTTGGTGCCTTGCCCTCCACATGTTAATGTGGTTGGTTCCAAGTGGGTCTATCGATTGAAGTACAAACAGGATGGTCTATTGAGAGGTACAAAGCACGTCTGGTAGCTCAAGGATTCTCACAGGTTCCAGGGTTTGATTTTGATCATACCTTCAGTCCAGTTATCAAGGCTGCCACTGTCCGCACAGTGATTGCTATTGCTACTATGCGGAAATGGCCACTTCATCAGCTCGATGTTAAGAATGCTTTTCTGAATGGTGTTCTTGACGGTCCAGTTTACATGGCGCAACCAGCTGGATATCAGGATCCTGCACGTCCTAATCATGTATGTCTTTTGAGGAAAGCCATCTATGGTCTTAAGCAAGCTCCTAGGGCATGGTTTGATCGCTTCAGTGCCTTTGTTAAGGGTCTTGGCTTTGTTGGCAGTCTATCGGATCCGTCTCTGTTTGTGTTTACCCGTGGTTCAGTCATCCTTTACCTTCTCATCTATGTCGATGATATCATTCTTACCGGGAATGATAAGGTTGCTATTCAGAGTTTCATAGCTCGGGCTGATCGGGAATTCTCTGTCAAGGATCTCGGATACCTCAACTACTTCCTTGGCTTGGAGGTTACACCCACCTCCACCGGGTTGTTCTTGGGTCAGGCTAAGTATGCTGGGGATATTCTTCATAGAGCTGGGATGTTGGATGCTACGCCGGTTTCCACACCATTTCTTCCGTTATCTCAGTTACACAGCAGTACCAGTGGACCATTTCACAATCCGAAGTTGTATCGTTCTCTTGTAGGTGCACTTCAGTATCTCACCATCACTCGTCCTGACCTATCCTTTGCTGTCAACTCTGTGAGTCAATACCTTCAGGATCCACGGGATGATCATTTTGCTGCAGTTACTCGTATTCTCAGATATGTTCGAGGCACGCAACATTGTGGATTGACCTTCACTGTCGATGGTGTTTCGGAGATACTAGCCTACTCTGATGCTGATTGGGCGCGCTGCTTGGAGACACATCGCTCTACTTATGGATATGCAGTTTTCCTTGGTGGCAACTTGGTCTCATGGAGTGCGAAGAAGCAACCTACAGTCTCTCGGTCAAGCTCTGAATCGGAGTACAGAGCTCTTGCGAACACTGCTTCGGAGGTAGTATGGCTGTTACATATTCTTCGGGATCTGCGCTTCCCACTTCAGGGATCTCCGGTGCTTCTTTGTGACAATAACAGTGCTATCTTTCTTGCGGAGAATCCAATTGCTCACAAGAGAGCTAAGCACATCGACATCGACTATCACTTTGTGAGGGAGCTAGTTAGTGCTGGTAAACTACGAGTTGGTCATGTTCCGACATCCTTACAAGTTGCGGATATCTTCACCAAGGGGCTCAATCGTGCGTTGTTTGACTTCTTTCGGTCCAAACTTCGCGTCTCAGTCAATCCGACGTTTCGCTTGAAGGGGGGTGTGACAATAGAATCAGAATTGGAGGACTAATTTATTAATTATGTATGTATTTTGTGTATTGCACTTATGTGCCTAGGGTTTAGCTAGTTTCAGTATTTAGCTTTAGGCCCTTGTATGTAACTATATATATGCATGCTTCTGCCTTATTCTAATCAAGCAATCAGATACATTTTACAACTAATACTACTATGGTAAATTTTAATTTGTACGGTGTTTTTTTTATTAATTCACACATAGTCTAACAGAGAATATATTTAAGAATTTCATTTAGACAAAGTTAATCCAAAAAAACAAATACTACTGTAGTATTAGTAGTAGTGGTAGTATGAAACTTGAAACCGTGTGTGGTCGAACCATAAAAGGCCTGCCCGCATATTTTCCCACCTTGAACGGTCCCAAACAAAACCCCAACGCAAAGGTCAGCCCGCCGTTTTCTGAAATGGAACTCAAGGCGCCGTCGCTTAGAGGATTCAATGGAATGAAGCTGCACAGAACCACCAACCTCACACCCAATCCTACTCATCTCCTCCGGGCACCACCGACCTTCCATTCCATAGCCGCCGCCTCTGGAGCAAAAGACAGCAGCAGGATTAAAGCCGTGGTTGATGGTGCCAAGGTAATTCTTCTTTACTCCATCAGAATAGCCTGTAGTTCAAAACGATTGCGTTGTAAAAATCTGCTTTTGTTGTTCTGTTAAAGGTAGCAAAACCCATGGCGGCTGCTGCTCCTGATTTGGAGCTCCTTAGCTTAACGGCTCTATGCCCCCTTGATGGTCGTTACTGGGACAAGGTCAAGGCCCTGGCTCCCTATTTAGGTGAATTTGGTTTAATCCGTTACCGCGTTTTGGTTGAGGTAATGTGGTTATGTAAATTATTGGTTAGCTGGTGTGTTTATGTACTCTAGTTTTTTTTGATGTCCATTCATTTATACTGCTAGGTGAAATGGTTGTTGAAACTGTCTCAACTTCCGGGGGTCCCGGAAGTCCCGAGCTTTTCCAAGGATGCTGAAGGCTACCTCCTAAGTTTGTTTGACGATTTTAGTTTGGATGATGCTATAGAAGTTAAGAAAATTGAGAAAGTCACTAATCATGATGTTAAAGCTGTTGAATACTTTTTGAAGAAAAAGTGTGAGTCCCACCCCGAGATATCAAAGGTAATGACTTGTCTACTATGTTATGAAAACTCACTGAAATGAGTGTTATTTTATGTGCTTTGTAACGGTAGCTGCATTACAGGTGCTTGAATTTTTCCATTTTGCTTGTACTTCTGAAGACATCAATAATCTCGCTCATGCCCTGATGTTGAAAGAAGCTCTGAGTAGAGTTGTCTTGCCAGCCATGGATGACGTGATTTTGAAGATTTCCAGATTGGCTGTGGATAATGCTTGCATTCCTATGCTTTCGCGCACACATGGCCAGCCAGCTTCACCTACAACCTTGGGAAAGGAAATGGCTATTTTCGCCTACAGGTTAAATGGTGAAAAGAGGGATATTTTGAAAATAAAGATATTGGGGAAATTTGCTGGTGCAGTTGGAAATTACAATGCACATGTGGTTGCATACCCTGACATAGATTGGCCGTTGGTTGCAGAGGAATTCGTTACATCTCTAGGAATTGGTTTCAACCCCTATGTACCTCAAGTGTGTTTCCTGCTCTTTTGGTTTTTCTTATTTGATTATACTAATACTATATATTCTTTTCCATAGTTGTGAGTCTATGATTTGGTTGTTAATTACTAGATCTTGAAGATGTCGTCCATAACTTGTTTAAGTCTAATATTCTCAGCTAGACCTTAGAAACTTACTTTTATCTTTTAATTATGCATTAGTTCTACTAGTGCGCGAACTGATCTTTCTAGACTGAATGATGTAACAGTGTCTTGGAGCCGGATAATTGGTTAATAATGTAACATTGCTTTGTATAGTTATTGGCTTATTGCTCAACATACACAGTGTGCTATCTGACTAAATTGTTCTCTAGTTTTATGTTGTCTTTGTGCTTGGTTTTGATTTTGGTGTTTTCTATCTGCAGATTGAACCTCATGATTACATGGCCAAACTTTTCCATTCCATCATTCAGTTTAACAATATATTGGTTGATTTCAATAGAGATTTATGGGGATATATCTCTTTAGGTTACTTTAAGCAGGTGAGTATTCACATGATTGTATCCTTTGGACTCTCTGATTGTCAAACTTAAGTATGCACACTAACGCAATATTTGGACAGATAACTAAAGCTGGAGAGATTGGGTCATCAACTATGCCTCACAAAGTTAATCCAATTGATTTCGAAAATAGTGAAGGCAATCTGGGTGTGGCTAATGGGGGATTATCGCATTTAAGCACAAAGTTACCGATTTCACGATGGCAGGTATTATGCAATAATGATTAGTATTCCAAATCTGGTTTTGTCTATTTCACTTTCATGCACTCAGATGTCAGCATCCATGCTGTTTTGTCCATACTACTGTGTCGTGATCTTAAAAAAGTTGCATGCCTCACTGCAGAACCCAGTATGCATGAATAGATAACTGTAGTCCTGAATAAATGTACTAAAGCACAGTTTTGCATTTTCATGTTGCGTTTTTGTTTCTCCAACTGCTAGGATACTTACATTTACTTGTTATTCTTTCTGCAGAGAGATTTGACTGATTCTACTGTTCTGAGAAACATGGGTGTGGGTTTAGGGCATTCCCTTCTAGCCTACAAGAATGCGTTGCAGGGAATTTCCAAGCTCCAGGTATGTGACAGAGTGCTCTTATGGAATATCAACAAACACGGGATCTCCTGAATTCTAGCTGCTAAGGATTCTTGGTTTGATACTGCATTTATACAATTTACGGTCTGTCATGCTGTACAAAGTTATGGCAAAAGAGATAAAGTGAAGTGATGTCAGAGTCTGCGATATCTAGTAATATTTTATCTTTAAAAAGTAATTTGTGTTTAACTGGTTGATTATGGCACTATTGATGTATTCCTGGTTGCATAGGTTTGAATTTAGGTCAATGATTAAGTCTAAGAACTGTCCTCATTCATACTAAATAGACATGTTAAGAAGCTTTACCTATGCTTCTAGTCTGGAATTAACTAATTCTGTTCTGTTATAGGTCAATGAAGCTTCGCTGAGTGAAGACTTAAATAATTGCTGGGAAGTGCTTGCAGAACCAATACAAACAGTATGTCACTTGCATTTTTATCAATGCTCTTTACCTTAATCATAAATCTCTTCAGAATTTGTTTTAATTTTTTGTCGTATATTTTGCAAGAGTTATCTGTTTTGTGTCCTTGATATTAGATTGAATCAGCACAAGTGTTCCAGTCCACTAAAAATTTAGCTTTCTCTGTCTTGCATACCTATTCAAATAAGATAATTTTCTCTAGGAAATTTATATATTTGCTTCATCCCACGTGTCTTTGTGACTTAGCTGATAATTAGGAGATTTCTGAGTTGCAAGCCAGTGCATTAGTTCTGTTTTGATAAGATTTTGATCTGTCTGCGGTTTGTGCGGTGTTTTTTCTCATACATTAGTAAATAAAGTTTGGACCACTGTGGTGTTTTTCCCCTTTCCTAGACAAATCTGTTACTACGTCCCATTGTTGATTTTTCCATCAAATTTGTATGTATTATGTAAGGATTATATTTCACCTACTTTATTCAGGAAATATTTTAAAGAAAAGAATGATGTTTTATTCATGAAATAAGAGATGGAGAAAAAAATGTGTATAAAAATTATACTTTATTTGCTTATATAGATGAAATAGTTGGGAAAAATACGTAGTTATGTCATAGGTAATTTTATGGAGCAAATATTAAAGAAGGATGCTGTAGTGAATATCCGCAAAAGCTGCGAGGATCCTCCGTAGCTTAGGTGCAGAGAGAATGAGTTAGAGGTTCTAGTTTAAGATTGATTTTGCAATGGGCAGTTTCTGGTAAGTGTACATTGGAAATTGGCAAGGATAGTTTGAAGTGCCAGTGGTGTGTTCATTGTGAGTGGGGAGGCTGTGGACACCAAATCGTTTTGATTTTTGCATGTTTAGTGTAAACTGTTGCGTTCATTTGTTGCTAATTATGTCTTCCCTTGGGCTCTTGTTGTTTTCCAATGTTATAACCTTTTGGTGAGATCAGTTTCATTAGTACTACAAACTGTACAGTGAAGATATTTTGTTAAAGTGCATTACAGTTCAGAATTTAGTGCAATTTGAAATGTCTATAGTATTCTCTTTTCCCCTCTCAGCTTACTAATTCCCTTGTTTTACTTCCAAACTTATACATGTAAAAGTTAAGAAAAGTCTGATTTTTGTATCTCTATGCTTGAATGGTCCCTGTTTGGCTGGCCAATGTAGCCTTCTGATAAGGCCTGTTGGCTGGTTTGATCAGGCCTGTGACTAGCTAGGGACCAAAATGGGTCGCCTGAATATTGCACACAAGTCAAGTGTGTTTGTTTCATTATTGACTTTACCCTTTTGGCTGTAAGGTGATGAGAAGATATGGTGTACCAGAGCCTTATGAGAAACTGAAGGAGCTGACGAGAGGGAGAGCAGTAAACCAAGAGAGCATGAGAGAGTTTATAAAAGGTCTGGACATTCCATTGGATGCTAAGACAGCTCTCTTGGAACTAACACCTCATAAATACATTGGAGCGGCGGATATGCTGGCTAAAAATATCCAAACAGCCTTAAATCTTGTAAACGGAAACGGAGTTGTCTGAGTTAGGATTCGAGATCTGCTCCAGTTGTACAAGGAAGAGTGTGATAGGCAGCTGCTGAGTACTTTTTTTTGTTACATCTATCAAGAAAAGCACTTTTTATTTTATTTTAAACCACTTGAATGTGTATCCACTCGTGTATGTGGTTTGACTGGTTTCCAACAGCATGAGTGAGCTAATAGAACAGTGACATTTTGTAGCAACTATAATAGTTCAACTTCTGATTGATGGAATCAGATTTTCTGCTTATAACTTTCTGTATTTCCAAGTGTTAGGAGTGTCGTCGAAAATCTAGTTAACAGGTGCCCACCTGGGTAATTACAGTGAACTGTGTTGATCAACGTGGTTCATCATCTGGTTGGTTGCTTGCTTGCTCACAAGGCAGCTTACTAAGATTTGAACAAATTCTTGCTTAGTCTTCCTTTGTTTGTACTGTCCCAAATACCAGACAAGGCATTGGTTGCTGCCTTCACCAACCGTTTTTGATTCAATTTAAAGTTATATATATATATATATATATATATATATATATATATATATATATATATATATATATATATATGAGTTGGTCTCTGGAGTGGCCGTCTATATTATAGCATAATATAGATCAATGACTAAATTACAATATGGAAGTAAAGAGGTCCTTATTTGCAAAATTTGATAAAAGTACTATTCACGGTACTGTTCACGGCACTGTTCACGCAAAGAATATGTACTCAAATCAGTCAATATATATTCTGTATTTTAAACACTTGTAAACACAAAAGAGTTCAGGTTAGAAAGACAAGTTTCCATATTATAAACATCAGATTTTAGGTACATAAAAACTAGGGTGTTTAGGTTAAATAATGTTGTGTTAAGTGTAGTCAAGTTTCACCAAAGTTTTCAGCCTAAAAAATCACAATCATCACAGTTTTCAAACTAACCAATCAAGTTTCACAAAAATCACAGTTTTCAGCCTAAAAAAATCAAGTTTCTACAATCACTCTAGTTTTCAGCCTAAATAAATAATCAAGTTTTCACAATTAAGTTTTCACAATTTTCACAATAAATAATCAAGTTTCGCAAACACCAAAGTTTTCAACCTAAACAATCAAGTTTTCACAATAAAAACAAACAATCAAGTTTTACAAACACCACAGTTTTCAGCCTAAAAAATATAGTTTTTACAATCACTGTAGTTTTCAACCTTAATAACCAAGTTTTCACAATCACAGTTTTCACATTAAAAAATCAAGTTTTACAAACACCACAGTTTTCACAATAAATAATCAAGTTTTAACACAAATCAAGAAGCTTAATTTTCAAGTTAAACACATAAAATTTCATATGCAGACAGAAATCACATTAAACAGTCTAGTTTTCAAGCAAACACATAAAATTTCATAAAACGACATAATCCACATTAAAAATTCCAGTTTCCAAGATAAACACATAAAATTTTATAAGCAGAAAGACATCACATTAAACAGTGTAGTTTTCATAGTAAAACACATAAATTTTCAAACTAAATAATCAAGTTTCCACAGTTTTCACACTTTTCAGATTAGAACTCACCGGCGACGATCCAGCTCTGCATCGGCCACCACTGCCTCATCTTCAAGGTCTCCCACGCGCCACGCGTGCCGGATTCGCTCCACCGGTTTCTATCCGACCCGGATATCACCTTCGTCGGAGTGAATAACCACCGCGATAACGGCCTTCCGATGAAATACTCCCCGGTCAATCTCCGCCTGAGCATTCAAATTCTTATAGATCTGGTCGACGTGGCGGTGGAATCGATGGTGATCTCAATGGAGACGCTGGCGGGTCTGGAGCTCCAGATTCGAGTCAGCGAGGACCCGGAAGTTGGCCAGAGCAATTGGAACGATTACTATCTCAGCAACGAGCAGGTGAAGTACGCTTGCGGTGGAGAACTGGAACGTCGGATTGCGCCGGAGATCGCCGGAATAATGACGGTTGGGGGGACGAAGATTGGATCGCCGATGGGGTTTCAGAATGAATTGGGGGAAATTTTGGAGAGCAGATTGGGATTGGGGTTCTGGAACGAAGTGGGCCAAAAAATAAAAGAAAATAGCTATATATATTTGTGAGGTAAGTTTTGGAATTTACATAATAAGGACCCGCTCAAATGTAAATTGCAAATAAGGAGCCGCGTCCAGATTTAATTGTAAAAAGAGACCGTCTATATTATTGCTATAATATAGACGGTCTATTCTAAGACTAATATTATATATATATATATATATATAAAATAATAAATAATAAGAAGCTATGTGAAAATTAGAGTTACATTACATTTCTTAAATGATCGTTGAATCAAATAAATGTGTAAAACAACTCAGGACTACTCTGTTCCCTTTTCGTATTTGAACCAAATGGCCAAATCTATTGAAATTTAGCAATAGTAGTATATATAGAATTATTAAACAAAAAAAGCAATAATATGGAATTTTTTTGGCGTGTTTTATTTTTCCGCCAGTAAGTGGATGCTATCACGGGTGTACGTACCCCGAAACCCCTAACTGCAATAAATGGATATTTTCATAAATAGTAAATATACGTTACGTGGGAGGTTAAATTCCTGCTCACTTTCCCCACTAAATCGTAACCGCCGCATCGTTTTGCTGATAATATCATTTGAACTGCACATCCACATACCAATCTAAACCCACCCGCACGCGCTGTTACTGAATTGGGTGATGTATCAAACAGATTATATATACAAAAAACACGATGAAGGGTTATGAAGCAGATGATCTGTTATTGTGGGTAAGGTCTTAGATATCGGTGTTAATTCAAAACTAAAAACGTTATGTGTTGATTTAATGGTAAATCTTTTGTTTATATCGATTGCAGGTTAAATTGTTAATAGGTATACCAAGTTTAGTGATGGAGAACGAGGATTTTGCTGATGCACGTGTAGTCATTCCGGCGGCGAAAGTAATTTAGTTTTTTGGCGTTTTTCTTAGCAATTTTGTGATTTTGGTAGGTTGCGGATGGTGTTGTAACGTTTGGTGGTTGGATATGAGTAGATTGGTATATGATTGTAAGACATGTGCATTAAAATAATATATGGATGTGCAGTCCAAATCTACCGTAGGTGCATTATATGTAGATAGAATGTGCATAATTAATTACCACTTCCTGCGGTGTTTTTGTATGTTTTATAGAAAAACATGTGCATTTAAAAATATGCGATTGTGCATTCCAAATCTAATGGATGTGCATTATATGTTGATGGAATGTGTATAGTCCATCGCTACTGTGCACTGTATATTTTATTGAAGAATAGTGTGCATCCTAATCTTAAGTGGCTGCATTCCAGTATACTATTATGTCCAGTATACTATTATGTGCATTCTAAATCACGTCGGTTTACTATGTTCATAGAATATTAATTATGTTAATTATTGTAGTTTGAATGAATATAAGATGCAAATTTTGATTTTGATTGTAGTAATTTTTTATTTGAATGACTACATGCATATAAAAAAATGTATGATTGTGCGTTTAAAATCTACTGTATGTACATTGTTTGTTGATGGAATGTGCATAAAGTACCACTCGCTAATCTATGTTTTATTGAAAAATAGTGCATCCTAATCTTAATTAGGACGCATTCCAGTATAATATCATGTGCATTTTAAATCACGTTCGTGAACTATGTTAATGGAATATTAATTATGTTTAGTGCAGTTTGAATGAGAATAAGATGCGAATTTTGATTTTGATTGTAGTAATATTTTTTTGAAAAACGATACGCTTATTAAAAATGTATGATTGTGCATTCCAAATCTACTGTATGTGAATCGTATGTTGATGGAATGTGCATAGGTATAAGTACACCACTTCATCCCTCCTTGACCAGATATTGTATTGAAAAATATGGTGCATCCTAGAATAAAAGGGGAGCATTCCAATCCGTTTGTGTGTGCATTTTTAAAGTATTTAGTAGCCACCCCACACTTCTTGCTAAATGAGGGAAGGTGCAATCCAATCTGATTATATGTGTATTTTAAATTGCGTTAGTGTGCATGACAAATGACATATTAATTATATTATGTGTATCCAATATTTTATTACGTGCGTTATAAAATATGATGTTGTGTATTACCGATTGAATATTAACCGTTTTGAATTATAGAATATTACCAGATGAAGGAGGGGTGGTATGTTGTTGTGGATGAGTCATCGATGCGTAAGAATATTACCAGATGAGAGTGGTATGTTACGGCGGGTGAGTCACAAACGCATTTCTTTTATTGATGTGTGTGAATTTGTGATCGCAGAGTGTTTAATTTACAATATGAAAAATATCAGAAACAATCGTGGGTCATTCAATATTCAACGTGAACGTGAGTAGGTAGTGCGGTAATATTCAACGTAATTTAACCTTGGTTAAAAACGAATGAAAGTTTACTCAAATATTTATTTTATTTATAAACACGGGATTCGGGGTACGTACACCCGATGTACGATATAAATTGTGTTTTTTCGCAGCACAAAATAAAAAAATACGTCTTCAATATATATGTTATAATTCATATTTATTTATATCAGACATACATCATATATATAATTATTACGTATAATTGCAAATCAGTTATATATCAAAATTATAGTGTAAATTATCCCAGCAAAGTCTCTTGAAAGTTTAACTTTCCTAAATGCTATGGAACTACCACTATAAATTTACACTCAAAGGATATATTTTTGTATTAATAAATTGATCATTTTAAAGTAAATATATATTAAAATATGTTTTAATGCAAAAATTCAAGAAATTTTATGTAAAAATTTGAAAATAAAATACAGTTCAAATTAAAAGTTAACCATTATAAGTTAAAACGTTTAAAGAGTTTCATGGAAAGATAGAAAAGTTGGAAGTTCAAGAGATTTTCTCTATTATCCCTATATTATCCCTATGTTAATCCTAAATGGAACTAGAAGAGTTATTGCTCCAGTAATATTTATTAAATATTTTATTTATTTAAACATGTCAAACGATGTCGTACACGGTAAAACCATGACGGAACCACCACTTTACCACTTTACCACGGCGTACACCGTACTCAACTTGCCGCAACGCACCACATATATAACCATTTTCTTTCTTTAAACAAACGTGTTTGTCTTCCAAACGCCGCAAAATACCATAAACATAAACTCTTTCCCTTTATGTTTGATTTGATACCGCGTTAATTATTCTAATATTATTGTTATTATTATTAATTGCGATATAATACCATAAGTAGCCTTTTCTCTTGTACGTTTGTCACAATTTGTATAATATATTGTGGACGATTTACTTTCTCCACACTACTACAAAGGGGTAGATGCAAGACACATATTTAAGGCGTTTAAGCCTGGCGCGTTTTTTTACGCCTTGATTGAAAGTAGCGAGCTCGCTACAATGTCAAGCTAGCAAAAAAAATTACATTCAAGACGGAAAGAAGCAGTTAAAGGCGGAAATGGGTTTTGACGTTAAAAAATACTTGACCAAGGCGGAAAAAATGTATCCGCCTTAAATTGAATTGGTTGTTGCGATCTCGTAACCGTTGTAGTATAATAAACGTGTCCGTAACGATTTCGTAGGTTAGCTCGTTAGTCGTAGGTTTGTGCGTTGCGATCTCGTAAGCTTTGTTAAACCCTAATTTTAGCAGGCGAGGATATGGGAGATGTCGTAACTGGGACGCTAGTATATTGCGTTTGATGCTACGGTATCGCTTCTGTGCACGTCAAATTTGTCATTGTTCAATGTACAGTGCATGTGAGGGTGATTGAAATGTTACGAGTTCGCTGGCTATTCAAAGGTGTTAGCGACGTATTAGCGACTTCGCAAGAGCGTCTGTATGGGTCACAGATTTAAGCTGAACTGGTCGTTCTAACTCCAAAAACAAAAACTTTAAAAGGGTCTAAACATGTGGGTATTGAAGGGTGATCAGTTGAAGTGCTCTCGGAGGTCTCATTGTTCCCGTGTTGGTGTAGGTAAGGTTTAACTTGCGTAATGTACTGGTTTGTCTCTTGATTTTGGTTGATTTTATGCATAATTTTTGGTTGCATTTTGGTTTATCTTGGTTGTTTTGTTAATGCAGTGTGTAGTTTATGTGTTGATCATCTAAAGTTAGTGGGTTAGTAGTATTGTGTAGCTGTTTGTCTGATTTGTGAATTATGGACCGCGAAAGAATAATGAAGGAGAATGCTCGATTATCGAAGGAGTACTTAGATTTGGTTGAACATTTCTTAGATGTTGGGTTGCGACATTGTAGACAGAACAGCATAGGAGGGGTTAGATGTCCGTGCAACAAGTGTAGAAACAACGCCATATTTGAAGATATTGCTGTAGTGCGTGAACATTTAATTTGTAAAGGTTTTGACAAATCCTACACAGAATGGGTTTGGCATGGGGAAGGTCATTATAGAAGTGACCAGGTGGAGATGGATGAGGGAAGCACCGAGGAAATCCTGCATTATAATGAACAGCTTTCAGATATGTGTGACGATGTTGTTATGGAGTTTGTCGGGAAGAAAAGTATGCCGGAGGCAATGTATGACGATAAAAAGACAAGCTTATATGTTGGGGCTAGGCATTCTAGACTGGGAGCAACATTGTTTTTAATGAACCTAAAGGCAAGGCATGGTATTTCTGATAAAGGAATGACGGAATTGCCAGAGTTGGTTAAAGAGTTACTTCCTCAGGACAACTTATGTCCTGACAGGGTTTATGCTGCGCGGAACATATTGTGTCCTACGGGCATGGAGTTTACTAAGATTCACGCATGCCCGAATGATTGTATGTTGTATAGGGGGATTGTTGATTCTTTGAGGGATGATTGCAAGGTATGCGGTGAGTCTAGATGGAAAAAGAAGGAGGGAAAGGTCGAGGTATGTGGAGAAACAGTGACAACATCTACAAAGCAAGGTCCTGCTAAGGTGATGTGGTACATGCCCTTGAAACCGAGATTGACGCGTTTGTATGCCAATCCAGTTGATGCAAAATTGTTAACATGGCATGCCGATAGGGTTCGAGAGGAAGATGATGATATTATATCTCACGCTTCTGATGGTGATCAGTGGAAGAAGATGGATGCTATGTACCCAGAATTTGCTGACGAACCTAGACACGTGCGCTTAGGACTATCTACTGACGGAATGAACCCTTTCGGAAACATGTCCAGCACCCACAGTTCATGGCCAGTGATGCTTGTTATTTATAATCTACCTTCATGGTTGATGATGAAACGAAAATATGTGCTATCCATCTTTGATGTATATCTAGCGCCTCTTGTTGAGGAGTTGGAATCCTTATTTAAGCATGAGATTCATATTCCTGAAGGAAGTCGAGGGGACGCGCAATTCAAACTTAAAGCCATGCTGATGTGGAGCATCAATGATTTCCCTGCGCTGGGTAACCTTGGAGGGTGTTCTGTGAAAGGTCATTTTGCATGTCCAGTATGTGAGAGCAATACCAGCCATTGTCAATTAAAGTACGGTGGTAAGCCTTTGTATCTAGGTCATAGACGATTCCTGCCTAAAAGTTATCCGTGGAGGAGTGCTAAGAAGTGGTTTAACGGTCAGGAAGAGCATGGTGTTGCCCCTGTCCCATTATCAGGTTTTGAAATATTTGCAAAAGTATCGGGTATGGAGAACGTGCATGGAAAGGGAAAAAAGAAAAGCACTGAAACTACGATTTGGAAGAAATGTTTGATATTTTTCAAACTCGGTTATTGGGAGCACTTGGATGTGCGCCACTGTCTAGATGTCATGCATATAGAAAAGAATGTATGTGAAGCTTTGGTTGGGACGCTCTTGAATACACCGGGAAAGAGTAAGGATGGATTGAAAACTAGAAAGGATCTAGTTAATCTTGGCATAAGGACGTCACTTGCTCCCGTGCAAGAAGAAGTAGGCACGACATACTTACCACCTGCTTGTTATTCCTTGTCATCTGAGGAGAAGGAGAGTTTTTGTAAGACTTTGAAATCAGTGAAGGTGCCTTCTAAATATGGTTCTAATATTAGTAGTTGTGTATCTAGTGCTGAGCTGAAATTGGTGGGAATGAAGTCGCACGATTGCCACAATCTGATGCAGGATTTGAACGTAATTGCTCTGAGAGGTTGCTTGCCTTCTCACGTTGGAGACGCGGTTGCAAGGCTCTGTTATTTTTTAAAACATATATGTCGCAAGAAAGTGAGTCGGCGTAAGTTGGATGAATTGCAGGATATGGTAATTGAAGTATTGTGCAGGCTAGAGATGTATTTTCCCCCTTCCATTTTTGACATAATGATTCATTTGATAGTTCATTTGGTGCGGGAGGTGAAGCTGTGGGGACCGGTATACTTGAGATGGATGTATCCATTCGAGCGGTACATGAGCATTTTCAAGCATTTTGTTAAGAATCGTTACCGACCAGATGCCAGTATAGTGCAGCGATATGTCGCGGAAGAGGTAATAGAATTTTGTACCAACTATTTACAGGATGTACCTACTATAGGATTGCCGGTCTCTAGAGACGATGGTAGATTGGATGGTGTCGGACTACGCCATAAGTCTAAATTTAGCCCTTCTACCATCATGAAGTGAGTCCTTATGTTGATGTTCACTTAATGAGCTTAGGTCAACACACCCGAGCTGGTTGGAACCTAGGATTCTTGAAACTCATTGCAGCGACTTTACTAGTTGGCTCAAAATACATGTGCAGAATGGCAGTGAACACCCTGATGTTGTAAAATGGGTTGCAAAGAGACCCCTCGGCACAGTCACATCGTTTAGCGGGTATGACATCAATGGATACACGTTTGGTACTAAGTGGAGTGATGATAGATCTGCAACCCAAAATAGTGGCGTATCAGTACCTGGAGAGGGCGATAATGGTTTTTTTGGCACCATTACTGATATATGGGAAATGGACTTTGTTCATGTCCAAATCGCACTGTTTAAATGTGAATGGGTAGATCAAGTTGAAGGGGTGCGCTTAGAGGATTTAGGCATGACTCTAGTCAATAGGGGAATTCTAGGGTCTAGAGAAGATCCATTCATCATGGCGGCTCAAGCTCATCAGGTATTCTATGTGGAAGATCCAATTGATCCTCTTTGGGAGATCGTTGTTGATGGAAAGAAAACATTCATCTATGGTGACGGCTTGTTCGACGATGACTCCACTGTTTCTACCGACACCATTCCGCCCTCGGTGTACGAAACTCTGGAGGAGGATGATGACATTGTTTGTGCGTCGGTGTGCAGAATGGATCATGAGGAAGGCATGTGGATTAATCCTGCGGGGAAAAGTACAAAGAGGAAGGGGAGGCAACCAAAGAAGAAGAAGAAGACTAAAAAGAGTAAAAATCAAAAGTAGCTATTTGATAACCATTGTTTTTGAATATTATGCTGTATATTATGGTTCATGTAGTTAAATTTTGATTTAATTAATTTTAGTACACTAAATCTTCTAATTCTAAAAAAATTGTACACTGTTGTAGACGTGGCGATACCGTAACTAAACACGCTAGAAACCAATGCATATTAACTTGTTACGTGGCGAGTTCGAAACATTGGCGAACCGGTTACGATTTCGCAACAAAAGGCTGAAATTCGCAGATGAGCTTCTGTCTCTTGAGTATGACAGGTTACAATCTCGCTTGATGTGTATAAATTTGTATAAATTTGATTAACTTGATACTAGCGAACTCGGTAGTAGCTCGCCAGGTGAGTAACTTGATACTTGCGAGCTCGCTAGTATAAAGCCACATACCAAAAATTTAATTTTAACTCCTTAGTAAAGTGGTGTTATATTTTGAAAATTTAGCCGCACTAAATAAATAATGGAAGTTTAAATAATCAAATATACATAATAAAATAGATGACATTCAAATTCAAATATTCTTTGCAATGTTGTTTGAGAAACTGACAGAAACAAATTGAAAATGAAATTGTTTGGATTTGAGTACAACTACTAGCCAACATGAACGAATGCAAATCTAATCATCATTGCTAGGAGGTGGTGTCTGTGATGGTGCTGGTGGATCCCCCTTCGATTTTTCCTCGCACTAGCCCTTTCAATGCCACGTATCACCTTCTCCGTTAACCAGTTTGCGTGATTGATTTTGGCCATCTTATCCCTGAAAAGGTCGACCGTGTCTTCTACACCCTTGAAGTATGCATCTGAGGGTACACCTGTTCATGTAAGTGAAACAAAAAAGGGTGAGTATAGCAAATAACATGTATAAAACAGAAAATAAACTGTAGGGGTTTAGTGTGGCTAACCTTTGACGTTCTCTCTGACTTCTTCAGGATTAAACTGTAGCGGTTTCTTGGGTCCATCCGCTACTTTCTGCCACACACCATCAATCAACTCAAACTTACCTTTCCTCTCAAAATATGACATCGTATAGAAGCAACACTCCTGGGCTATTGGAGATAATTTTATCTTGGGATTTTGTGAGGTAAGAAACATGGTTATGAAATTACCGTAAGGGAGCTTCTTGACCGTCCTATTATTTTCGACCACACTTTGTCTCATTTGCTCGAAAATGACATGGCCCGGGTTCAACTCTATCTCCTCCATGATGCAGTAAAATATGCTCACAGTAGTATAGTTCATCTCGGTGATCCAACCACCCTTAGGCACGACACTCCTAGCGACCATCTCATAAACATTCCTCTCCTCACCACTAAGTTTATCCAACTTATAAGATCTAGGCACCCCTAAATCGTCAGCATCTCTATCAAAGTACTTCTTAGCATACTCTACAACTTGGGCTCGATCCAAAACCCCACACTCAGGCCATTGTTCTCTATTGTAAAACCCCGGAGGGGGTTGGTTGCTATAGTCCTCGTTAACAGCATAGGACACGTTCAATGCCTTGTTAAAAAGCTCCTCCCCAATCTCGTAGTCCTTCTTATTAACCCTAGTAAACCACCTACCCGTCTCCTTTTGTTCCTCAATCAACTGGTGAAAATTAGCATAGAATTGGCACGTCTCATCCTTATGTGCCGGATAAATCAAACCTAACAAGTCACCCAACTCATGAAATTGAAATATCTTTAACACATTCCCCAAACCTAGTTCATCTATCTGATTAAAATCAACAACATAACAATCTAGCAATTGACTATGCTGCATGTAATTAGAATAGGCCTGGGATGCATCCAAACTTACAAATTTTTGCTTATCGTATTTGGTTGAACTTGTCCCCGCCGTCGCCCGTGGCTGAGATCCCGAAGCATGACCTTCATCACGTCGGGCACCCTGCACAAACGGATTGGGTGCCAAATTCTTTGTCCTTGCCATTACTCTTGTCGGATGGGTTTGTGAGATTTTGGTTGGTTTTTTTTCTAAGCTCTGAGACGTTTGATCGATGTTTGAAATCAGAAGATCCCCAAATTTGATATTTGATATTTTGATCCCCAATCAAAAGTAAAATGTAAGGGACAAGGTATCAAAACAAGAAAAGCTATTCAATAATTAAATGTGCCAAAATGGCAGACAAAAACTTATTACAATCCTAACAAATTTTACATAAAAAACAACAGAATAAAATAAGAAAGAAACTACAACATTTCAACTCAAGGAGAACCGAGGAGGACGTGAAGCACTTCCTGCTCGCAAGTGCATGCATCACATTCGATGTCCGCTGGATCAACCCTCGTGTAGCGACGGTACCTCAAGCCGCGATTGAGGTCAGCATGTTCCTGGTAGCATCTAGGCCTAGGCACTACTACATCGAGGTACCCGAAGTAGTGCGCATTGCCCCAGGCGTAAGCCAATTCGGCTATGACGCGTACCCGAACTTCCTTGAGGCCTTTCTTGTCGGTTCTCTTCATGGTGGTGATGACATCCATGCCTCTCTGAGCATCACCTTCGCAGATTGCAAATATAGCCAAGGCATAGGCCGACTCTCTGTGACCTATTGCAGAAGTCTCGGTGAGCTACTGTCGAGCCCAATCGGTCGCTCTTCCGCTCACGTAGCGACGAAGAACGTGTTTGAACATAACACGAATCATTATGAGATGAATCATGTCATCTGGG
Source organism: Sherardia arvensis (assembly GCA_948330725.1). Taxonomy (NCBI): domain Eukaryota; kingdom Viridiplantae; phylum Streptophyta; class Magnoliopsida; order Gentianales; family Rubiaceae; genus Sherardia; species Sherardia arvensis. The sequence continues at coordinate 18,645,680 of OX415237.1, read as the reverse complement.
AGGGTGCTGAAAAATGTCAAATCCATGGGAAGAAGAAGGCAAAGAATAGGAGAAGGGAGAAGGGAATATGGGAATGAAGGCTCTGATGGGGCTCTAAAGGGAGAAGGGGCTGATATTTATAGGGGTGGGGTTCTACATTTGTCAAAAAAATGTGAGAGTTCCGAGACTAAAATTAGTAATTGCTGTATTAAAAGAAGAAAAATGTAAAGGCATTCACACCTTTTCATTGACCACATTCACACCCCCAAACAAATTAATTACTGATGGTTTTAGACAGTAGCGATATCGCTACTCTCCAAGCCTAACAATTGTTTGTCAGGTGTGTCAAGCTTTGTTGTTACGAGCTCGCTAGAGAATCTCAAGCTAGAATCTGTTGACTGAATATGACTTGTTGCAAGGTCGCTACTATAAGTTACCCAGGTAGCGAGTTCGCTAGTGAGGCGCCAACTTGGCTCTGTTGACTGAGTACGAAACATTGCGATATCGCAACTTACACGTAAACAGGAGCGAGGACCAAGCGACATCGCTAGGAGCACGAACAATACCAAAAGTACTTGATTTTGCTGAACTGAAGTAACAACAACTCTATAAAAAATTGAACAGTCTACATCTAAAAATTGTAAAATTTATTGACCACATTCTTGTAACCAAAACGGCATCTTTGGTGACGCGTACACAAGTGATCATAATCCAAAAACTAGTTAATATTCAAAAAAGTATATGTTTAAACCAAACTAAACTACGAAATCACAGGCCGGCGACTAAAATATCATGCAAGTCATCAACACACATCTTGTCTCTGCCTTCGGCCTTCTCCCCCGAACTGCCTTCATCGTTTTGCTTTTCTTGCTAGTTCTGGCCTGCTGGTCGAGCTTCAGTCTCGATGCAGGTGTTCTCTTCTTTGCCTTGTCCCGGTTCAACATCCTCGTCGGGTTCTCCGATCAGCCTCTTTTTCCTAATCATCTCATACCTCGCCGGCTCATCTTCTGCATCAGAGTCGCTGTCATGATGATCACCATCATCACCATCATCACTTTCCGCATCTGCATCCCTTACATGATCAGCAACAAGCTTCCCATCGGATGGCTCCTTCTCGTTGGCTGTAGGCAAATCTTGGCTAGGACTCGCGGTGTCTTTTTGCTTGGGAAATGTGGTGCGGAAATCAGGTATCTCCTCCTCATCGCTCATATCGCACTCCACTACCCCGCTGGATATCAGTTGGCCGAGCCGTTCGTTGTTAGCACATGCCCTTTTCTCAGCCATTTCAATCTCATTCAATAACTGGCCCATAGACACCACAAGCCTACCACGGGCATCAAAAACAGCATCTACATAAACACATCAAGGTTCATAAGAACAAAAACATGACAAATGAAACAACTTGAACCAACTACAGTTAATAACAAGCTAGAATCATACCTGATACTCCCAGCCTACCCCTTACCCTTCTGGCTGCCTCTTCTGCTTCTTTCTTTCTCACGTACTTCCCATCGGCCTTCAACTCTAACCTCTTATGCTTGAGCCACTCCTTGTCGTATTTGCCGAGTGGCATGGGACGGCCTCTTGGAAAAATACCCGCTTTCCTGATCAGAGCTACAATCAAATTGCTATACGGAAGCGCGGCGTTCTTGTGTCTGGCCATCTTCATCATTTGAGTCAGAATTGTGAAGCCGGGGTTGATTGGAAGCTTCTCCATGATATAGTAGAACACCATGAGACTGCAAACTGTGGGCTCACATGCATGCCTTAGGGACGGGACCACATTACCGCGGATTAGCTCAAAAACTAATCTCTGCTCCTCGGTAAGCTTGTGGATCGGGTAATTCCTAGTTGTACCCGGCCTATCAGAAGTCCTTTTAAACCACTTCTGACCCATCTCACCGGTCTTCAACGGTTGCTTGGGGCTAACAGAAGGAAACCTCTGCTCGTAATGTACCTCGTACGGACCATCCTTTTTGGTAGGCCTCAGCTCGTTACGAGACAGATAAGGACATTTCAGAACTTCATTGATGCTAAACTTATCGACCGTAAACTTAACACTCTGCACCATTGTAGTTATTTCCTCCACCCCTTCCTTTAAACCTAGGTTCGCATAAAATTGGAGAACCTCTTCATTGTAAACAGGCTCATGCAACATAAGCAATTTATCTAGATGTTGTGCCCTAAAATGGTCTAGCACGTAATCTAGTTGCAGCGAAGGCACCACACTACTATCAAACACATTATTATTTACAAGTTTCCGAGAGGAACAACGCTCATACCTAGCTATGGCGGCGTCGTTGAAGAACTCAGGAGTGTCCTCCTCCTCACTAGAACTGCTGGGCCCTTCCCCACCATCATTTCCGGCAGCAGCGGCGGCGGCAGGGACGACTGGAACTTGCGGGGCGACTGGAACCTCTGCCTGAACCGCAGGCTCCTCAGTCCGAGGCCGTTTATTTCCCACCGCCGGACCACGTCCCCCTCCACTGTCTGAGCCTCTACCACCGCGTCCTGTGCACCTCTGGAACTTGCGGGGCGACTGGAACCTCTGCCTGAACCGCAGGCTCCTCAGTCCGAGGCCGTTTATTTCCCACCGCCGGACCACGTCCCCCTCCACTGTCTGAACCTCTACCACCGCGTCCCCGCACCGCTCCTCTGGTCTTTGGCCGCATTTTGTCGGAGAAGTTACAGCGTCGTCGCTGGTTTTTAATTTCAGTAGGGTTTTCAATTTGGGGCTAATTAATTTTAGCCCGATCCCCTTTTTTTTAATTTATAGTACTGTTACTTGCGAAGTCGTTAATATCTCGCTCAAACCTGAGTTTCTAGTAGCGAGTCTTAAAAAGCCTCGCCAGGCAAGCGTTCGAGTAGCGAATTCGCTAAAGAAGAATCATTCTAATTAGTAGCGAGGTCGTAACCCAAAAAGCATTTTTTTTATTTGAACTACTAACTAGTGCTATCGTAACTCCTTCATACTGGTTTTCTGGGTTATGTGGGTTTGTGGGTTTGTGGGTTTGTGGGTTTTGGGTTTAGGGTTTAGGGTTTAACTGTGGTAACGTGTATACTAGCGATTTCGCTACTACACAAGCTAATTAGATTGTAACTAAAAAATAAAACTTTTAATTATTTATTAGCAATTTTCACATTCTAACATATATATATTTTATATAGATGCAGTATAATACTCTAGTTGTTAAATATCCATCATGATATTAACTTAGGTAGAGTACATCTTTGTACATAAGCAGTATGACATAACTCTATGTAAAACATCAATGATTCGGTTTAAAAATTTTTAAACGCACTATCATATTCTTAAATATGTACATTTTTTATATACACAGTATAATACTCAATTTGGAAAATATCGAACATCACATTATGTCAAGCAGAGTACATCTTAGTACATCAGCATGCAATGTTATTAAGCGATACTCGGTAGTATGATGAGTGATGACAGTTGGTGAGTGAACGTGTGCGTGATACTTTGTTTAATTCAAGAATCGTGCTTGTAATCACATAAATGAGTTGTAATAAACTAAGTATCTCTAATGAAATGCACGAGAACTGCGCATACATACATATATATATATATATATATAAACATATACATATATATATATATACATATATATATATATGTAGTTCATGTGTGAAGCTCTACTATGCTGTTGTCTCTAAAGGTAAGCGATAGATAGCGTTTTCAAGCGTACACATGATGTGTAGAGTTTCTTATTGTCTTACAATTAAAGACTAAGTTTCTTAAAAGTCTTTCAAATTATGTAATTGCAGATTAAGTTACCAAATCCCTATCCCGTTATACATGAGCATACGATGGAACAAATGAAAATTATTCCTAAAATAGAATGATTAGTGTCTTATACCATCATTTCGTTTAAATCGTGATTTAAAAATGTAAGAGTGCATTTTAAAAAAAATAATCTTAAGTAGGGTTCTAGCGAGCATCCGTAGCGAAACCGCAACATCCTAGTAACATACTTTATGTCAGCTTTTTAGTTACGATGTCGCTAGAAGTATAAAGTAGACCATAAAAGGCAATCACATGAGCACGTAACGACTTCGTAAATAGCCACGTCAGGTGTAACGAGAGAGTTCCGATTTCGCAACAAGGTAAGCTAGAATAAAGTAAACACGTTATAGAACAGAAAAACACTACACTTTTGGCATCTTAACCATCATTTCTTACGGGTTTCATCTCCAAAAGTTCAAACTTTTGCACATCTTCTCAAATCTCCTCAACTTTCTTCACATCAAATCTCCATTACCCATCCCATACATGTTGGACACATCAATTGTGTCAAAACAGAGTGGAACTAGCCACTAATTGCATGCAAAAGAGTGGTAAGTTTTGCAATAAATTCTCAACCACATTTTTGCCTATAGTTTTTGCAATTAATGTCAATCTTTATTTGTTCTTGTTCAATTTGGTAACATCCTTTGTTGTGGGTAGGAGAGGGACAAACAAGGTAGACCATCCCCAACCAAAATAATCAATTCTACCGACACAACTTTGTCATATACCAAAGGTATGATTTTTTTCATTCTTATTTGCTAAAAATTTGATTTTATTGTACATAGTGCCTCCATTTATCATGTTATTACTAAATATCATGTCAGAAGCATGTCCTGAACGATAATCAAGATTTTCTTTTAAAATTCTCCATAGCTTGCTTAGCCCTAAATTTTAGGATTATGAAATATAATGTTTTTACTACAAAGTACAACTTTGATTTATTAGTATTGTGTTAGTCATTAACTAATTTCAATATACAAAGGAAAGCTTAATGGAGAGCCCTTCAAGTTCCGTTAACTCCGACTCAAGTGGGGGGGGGGGGGGGGGGGGGGGAATGTTGTTGGCGGTTCAAGTGAGGTTAGAAGACAACGAGAAGTGACTCGCGCATCGAAAGAAGCTCAACTCCTCACACATTGTCGCGAATTAGAGATTAGGATCGATAACAAAATACTAACACATGTCAAGTTTAATGACATTGGTGTTGCTATTTCACCCGACGATGATGCCGCGCGATGGTCGAGTTGGTGTGCTAAGACGGGTAGGATACGCACACCATTAGACACAACGGATTGGAGGCTACTAAGCATAGACATCAAAAATGATATATGGAAGGAATGCAAGGTTAGTGTGGTACTTGTTATTTTTAATTTCAATTGAAAATTGTGAGTGTGACTATTTTTATGATCACATTTGTAGCACCCTTTTATTATCGAGGCAACATCCTATGATCAAGTGAAGAAGAAGGCTCTTCAAATCGCATCAAAAGCTCATCGAGAACACAAATATACCCTTGCCAAGGATTATATCAAACCGAAGGGCGCGAGGTTTGGGCAAGATCCAAGTACGCGTTACAATCACATTGTAACCCTTACTTGGGAGGCATTCAAGAAACGATGGTTAGAATATGACGCAAAGGTTAGTTTACTTACTACATCTTGCAATAATAGTGTCATGCGAATTAGCCAAATATTTTTGTTTCGGTTAGTGCTTTATTCCTAAAATAACATAGAATTTTTAAAAGGGTTTGGGGGATAGGAAGCGCAAAGCCACTGCTGATAATGTTATGCCTTACACCGGGGGTAGGGCGGGGTACTTGGGTGTGGGGAAGAAGACCTCAAAAAAAAACATGAAACCAAGGTGAAAGAGCTCGTGGATGGGGGCATGGACGCGGAAGAGGCGAACAAGCTAGTCATTGCCGAAGACCCTACAACATATAGTAGACAACAATTATTCATCTTGGGTAGAATTAAAAAAGACGGGACTTCTCAAGTGATGAGGCAAAAAGGGTGGCTAATCGAGTGGTACGCTTTACCTACTACGCCATACCATGTTCCATTTTAGTATCTACAATCACACCATCAAACACAACAATTGATGACGATAATAACTTTTCATTTACTATACTACCTTTTTAGGCCGAGGTCGAGCGTGAAGTTGAAGAAGGCTTGTTCATCCCTGTCGGTAAACACGATGTGCTACGTAGGGCACTTGGGAAGGCCGAGCATCCGGGAAGAGCTAAGGGAATTGGTGGTTATGTTACTCAGATAGAGGCGTTTGGTATCAAACGTAGTAGGAAAGACCCTAAACCATCCAAACTCCAAATAGCATTGAACCAAGCCAAAAAATCCGACCAAGAGGTCAAGAAATTAAAAACAATGTTGGCCAATATATGTTCTTTTATAAAGTATCCTCTTCCATCCGATTTTTGTGACACCGATCCAATCAATGGACCCTCGTCTAGAGGTTCACATCCTTCCCCACCACAACATGAGGTTGACCAACCTATTTTTGACCAACCTATTTTTGACGAACCTATTGTTGAACCCAACAAGGAAATATCCACACCTTCGACCCCTATCAAAGAGCAAGTTCACATACAACCATCCGATCCCAAACCAAAGGTACGTTTAATTACTTGCAACTCAATCAAATGAATAATTCTACACAACTCATGATTATTGATATTTTTTAAATATACTCTTCCTACATATGTCTAATTCGACCTAATTAAACATGCCTTATTTGTATATTAGAACTCCCCTTCTTGCAAGTTGTATGCTGAATGTGGGATGATTTCTCAACCCCGCCACGTTGCAATGGGAAATTCATATCCTGACATGGCACTACATCATGAAGCCAAAGTCCCTATTGGTTTCGTTAGGGTTTCTATACTACATGTGTTAGTCGAGGATGCGTTGGTACCGGTCGCGGATCGAGAGTGCACGACAGTGGGTAAAGGTTTGGGCCGTTTTTTTGTGTGGCCCAAATGGTTGGTCGTTGATGTGAATTCTAATTCTATCCCAATTAATAGAAACACACCTTCACCCGTCGTAGACCCGCTACATTTTCCGGTAGCTAAGAAACCGATGTCGGTGGGAGAAGTTGGATTCATAAAATCACTCCCGGGATTCCTTCGCACGTTTTATGATCTGGTGGGCCACCATAGTCGGGATTCTGTTTACTATTTCTACTCCAATAAACAGGTGTTCGGCGAAGCGAGGGAATTAGTCGTTCCATGGGAAGACTTTGCCCTTTTCTGGCACTATAAAACCCTTCTCGAAACAATCCTTATACTACATCAAATGTAAGCTACTTGATCTCATCTCTTCTATCGTATTGCAAGTTACAAATTATCATATACTTGTGCACTATTATACGTTCATATCCCATCTATTGTTTATTTAGGTACATGCAATGCCTTGCTCTAAATGGAAAGACTTTCATTGGTTTTTTGCACCCAATATGCTTGCAAGAAATGAATGAAAGTAATCAATCACGACTTGCTTATCTCTCTAAGATCCTTAGTGACAAGACCAAGACAATTTACATAGGCCCATATCTAGAGGGGTTAGTTTTCTTTTTTACAATTGGATATTTGCATTTCGTAAACATTCTAATCTTCGAGCCGGGTTCTTACATTTTCATTTCTTAAAATATGTAGCGGCCATTGGAGTTTTGTAGCTATGGTACCATCGTTGAAGCGAGTGTATTGGATGGACCCGCTACACTTTGGTCCATCTACAAAATTTGCAGATTTATTAGAGGTTGCTATGCATAATGCACATGACGACACACTACTTCCCTTCAACCTTATACAGATTCAGGTGACATTACAAATCCAATGCTCATTTATTTCCACTATGATTTCATTTCAAATCATTTGTTATACTTCTTCACTTTCAGCACCGAAAGCAATTGTCAAATTGGGAGTGCGGTTACTATATGATGTTGTACGCAAGCGATTGCCTCACTGGCCTTGTTGAAGATAATTTGGAATTACATCGCGTAAGCATTCTTATAACCTACTTATTGTACCTATTACTATCTACATTGCATTTAATAGTATTAAAAAAACATTTCATATTCTTAGATTATCGAGGAAAATCATGCACCGTACACCAAGAAGGAGTTGGAGGATGGTAGAGATGCATTGGCTAGACACTTGGTCCTTATTAGATCTCGGTACATCTCTAGGCCTCACATTCCCAATAAAAGCTAGTTTCTTTTTTTGTCAAATGGATGCATATACTTTTGAGTTCCATTACTTCCATTAGTTTATAAAGTGTGGCTTGATAGTGTTTCATGTTCATGTTTTGTGCTTAGATTCCATGCATCTTGCAATTCACAGCTTAGACAATTAAAATGAAACCCAATTTTAGTGGAAATGGGTGGAAATGGCTCAAATCCTATAATTTTGCGACACTTACGAATTCCATGCGATATCGTTACTTCTCTCGCCCATTACATTAAAATAGTTGCGATCATCTTGTACTATCGCTACTTCTCTCGCCAGAATTATATTTCTGAGCTTAGTTTTTGCGCCACCGCTACCCAATCACTCGTTCTTCTCTGCCTCTCCAATCTGATCTCTGCCGAGCTCGTAACCATACACGCCAAAACCAGGCGAATGTCTAGCTTACTCGTAACGTCATTTTTTTTCTCGCTCACCCTGTGCTAAAACGATGTCGTTTCATCTTAGCGAGATCAGTAGCGAATTCGATACTATACACATAAGCCATTTCCTTACGACATCGTTACATCTCTCGAACCAACAATTTTTATTATATTTTTATAATATGATTTGTACAATTTTTATATTTTTACAATTCTTATTAAATACAATTGTTCGGTTGCGATCTCGCTACGTTGTTACTAGCGAGTAGCTAGTGGCTGTCGTAACCCGGCTCGTTTTGATTAACCAGAAATGTTTAATTTGGCTTGTAACGAGCTCGCTACTTGTGATCGAGGGAATCGCCTCTATTTGTCGTAACTAGTCTCGTCAGCAGATAAATATATGACAACCTAGGCTCTCTTACGACATCGTAACTAGTATTAGCGATCCGCACGGTAGAAGTCGTAACCAGTCTCGTACACATTCATAACAGTCTAGGCTTTTCAATGTAGCGAACTCGTTAGTATTTCATCTGGCGAGCAGTAAGCTTCTGTCGTAACATAACAATCAACCATTTGTTTGGGACTAGCGTTTGCTAGTTACGGTATCGCAACGAGCCAATTCATATAATACAGACTTTCACGCTAGCGAGTTCGTAAGCTTTTAGCAAGGCGTATAAGCCTTCATCCAAGGCGGAAACAAACGCCTTAAACCCAAAAACATCTAAGGCGGAAGAGGAACCGCCTTAGATGATTTTTCTCATTCAAGTCACAACCAGGGAAGGCATTTGTTTTCTGCCTTAACACATGAAGGATGAACTGCCTTAAATGGCTTGATATTCTAGTAGTGCCAGCTAATCCGACTACTCCTCCACCGGTGTTGGATGTTACCTTTTCACCCCATCATCTCCGCCATCTTCGTCAAAATCTCCCCAAACTTCTGTTTCCGATTCAGACTCTACCACTGACATAGTTTCTCCTCCTCACCGTAGACATCAGATGGTTACCAGACACCAGGTTGGTACTCGCCGTGTGATATCCCGCCCGGATTTTGTTACTACCGGTCTTCTTGCTGAGGTTATGGACCATTCTGAGACTCGGGATGATCGTGCAGCTCTCAAAGACCCAAATTGGGTTCGTGCTATGGATAAGGAAATGGATGCACTTCGACATCAGAAAACTTGGGAGTTGGTGCCTCAACCATCGCATGCCAACATAGTGGGCTCCAAATGGGTATTTCTGCTGAAGTATCGTGCTGATGGTAGCATTGATCACTACAAGGCACGAATGGTTGCTCAGAGATATTCTCGGATTCCAGGTTTTGACTTTGACCATAATTTCAGTCCAGTGGTCAAAGCTGCAATGGTGCATACAGTGATTGCCATTACTACTTTGAGACAGTGGCCTCTACACCAGCTTGATGTGGTGTTCTTGACACTCCGGTTTATATGGCCTGTTGGCTATAAGGATCCATCTCGGCCTGACTATGTTTGTCGTCTGCGGAAGGCCATTTATGGACTCAAACAGACTCCTCGTGCCTAGTTTGATCGGTTCAGCTCTTATCTCCAACAACTCGGCTTTTGGTGTAGCTCTTCTGACACGTCTTTGTTTGTATTCTCACGAGGTTCTACTCTACTATACTTTTTGGTCTACGTGGATGATATCATTCTTACTGGTAATGGTGCTGGAGCCATTCTCCAGTTCATCGCACGGACTGATCGAGAGTTTTTCGATCAAAGATTTGGGGTACTTGAATTATTTTCTTGGTCTTGAGGTGTCTGCTACACCATTTGTCCTCTTTCTTGGACAGGCCAAGTATGCCAAGGATATTCTTAGTCGAGCGGGTATGACTGATGCTTCTCCGGTAACCACTCCATTTGTACCACTTTCACAGCTTCAAAGTAGCACTAGTGCACCATTTAGCAATCCGACTATCTATCAGTCTTTGGTTGGTGCACTTCAGTATTTGACCATCACTCGCCCTGATCTGTCATTTGCAGTGAATTATGTTAGTCAATATCCCCACGACCCTCGCGAGGATCACTTTGGTGCGGTTACCTGGATTCTACGTTATGTAGCTGGCACGCCTCATCATGGTCTCATATTTCGCCCAGGAGGTTCGTTTACTCTTTGTACTGATATTTGTGCTTACTCAAATGCTGATTGGGCCAGTTGTCTGGAGACTCGACGATCGACCTACGGCTATGCGGTGTTTCTAGGCGGTAACTTGGTATCTTGGAGTGCCAAGAAACAGCATACGGTATCTTGTTCGAGTTCAGAGTCCGAGTACCGTGCACTTACCAAACAGCGGCAAAGGTTGTCTGGCTCTGTCATCTTCTTCGGGACTTACAGTTTCCTCTTAAAGGTCCGTCATTGTTGTTATGTGACAACAGTGCCATTTTCTTAGCTGAGAATCCAGTGGCTCATAAGCGGGCCAAGCACATCGACATCGACATCGACTATCACTTTGTTCAGGAGTTAGTTGCTTCAGCTAAGGTCCGTGTTAGTCATGTTCCTACTTCGTTGCAGTTGGCGAACATCTTCACTAAGGGTCTTCCAAAGACCTTTTGAGTTCTTTAGATACAAGCTTTGCGTCTCAGCTAACCTGACGCTTAGCTTGAGGGGGTGTTAGGATAAAAAATAGCTTCAATGGCCTAGCCCATTAGCTAGATTCAATGTATCTTGTACACTCTTGTACCTATATATTTCCTAATCAATCAATCCTCACATCATCGAGGTTTCCCCTCTATCAGTATAGGAGTATCATTTTCAATAATCCTCTGAAAATAATGTTCAGAGAGTGGTTTACATAGACATGGAAGAGTATTTTGCAAGACGCATCAAGTCAGTAGAAATCTTGATGAATCCCGATTTCACCGAGGAATCCAACGTTTTCCTCCTCCACTAGTTTAATACTTCATATTTTTACAACTATCTAGTTCTTCTTTTCTTATAATTTCTCAATGCAGAGTTTTATTTTTCATATGAAATTACATTAATATTTGTTCAGTTTATGTTTCTATTCAATCCCCTTTAACAAAAACTACTTATGAATGAGATAAACAAAGTCATAATTTATTGAACTCACTAGTAGATCAATTTAATTCAATTCAATCTAAATTAGCTCAACAAAAATATTGTAAGACAACTATTCTATGTACACACACACACACACACACACACACACACATATATAGATATATATAATTTTATTGTAAACTCTTTACTTACTTTTTAAGGTTGAAATTGTTAAAATTATATGTGAGTCATAATTTAAGGTAGTTAATTACCCAAGATGTCCAAACAAAGCCTTATGTGAGCATGAATTTCAATAGTTTGGAGGAAATGAATCTGAGTCCCGATGGAGAGAGGAGTTTCCTTTAGGTATGTACACCACCTAAACGTGAAAATGTGGAATAATAGTCCTACCCTTTCACCTTTTCTTTACTTCAGAACCTTTTGGAGTGGAAGTTGAAACATTTGGATTTTGCTTTCAATCAATGAAAATGTACACAACTTACTCCATTTTCCATGTATATATGTACCCAGTGGCACAATCAGGGCTTTCCGGAGGTGGCGGCAGTAACCCCAAATTTTAGAGGCGGTAATTAACCGATGTTACGAGACAGTTCTGTTCAACAACTCCATAAATTTCCATGACTGTATATATACACATAGTCATGGAAGAAAAAGCCTTCAAATACTATTAGCTAGATAACCCCATCAATTGTTAGTAGTAGGGAATGACATGATTTTATACTCTAATTAATTAATCAACCCATTAATTCCCAAACCCATTAATCAAGTTGAGATGTTCCAAACTCACTAATTACTCGACATGCACTAGGTTTATCAAAACTAAATGACCAAAAGAGAATTCAATCTAGTCGTTGCACCACAACATAGCGTCCATCTACTTCCTGCAAGTCATGCGGGGATTGAACTTGTCGCTTCACAGCAGTTGAGATGTGCCGGGAGGCTGATAACAACGGGAACTCATTAGATGCACTCAAATCAGGAGGTCCGGGCATATAACTAAACCAAAGGAGCAACCTCCATTTTATTCTCGCCTTTTGCAATTTTTCATGTATCTTCTTTACGATCAGGTGCAAAATTCAGAACATCAACATTTGACACAACCTCATAAAAACCGAATTGAGGAATCAAACTAATTAGCTCGATTGAAACTCGTTGATTGCATCACGAAAATCCTATGCAAAACGTAGACTGCTAAAACAAAAACAATGATAATGAATTAAAAACCTATGCTCAGGTCACACAAATCAAAAATTTCATTCAGTCGAACATCCTATGACCAGATTTGACCGTATAAGCATCATACACGATTTATACTAAAATAGCAAAACTCATCCAGATCAAAAGGCAAAACATAGGTAAAGAATCAAAAACCTATGCTCATGTTACAAATTTTTTTTAAAAAAAAATCATTCAATCAAACATTCTATTATCATATTTAACCATATCACAAACAAAATCAACTCAATCAATGCTACATCGCAACGATTTTCATTCTACACGATTCACTATCAAAAAGTTGAGGTTGTTTTTCAACGGTATTATTGAATTTCGTTGAAAGAGGAGCATAAAAGCGTTGAAAGGAAAAAGTTTCAACGCTAAATACTGTGTTGGTCAACAAACTTTGGAAGTTGACTAAGTGGCTTTCACCAGTATTATGTACGTGCGCTGGAAGAGCTAGACGAGCGGACCAGTGTTTCAACGCCTTTAACAAATTCGTTGAAATAAGTGGTGACTTGGCAGTTTGACTAAACTCCGCGTTAATTATTTTGGTAGACCCCACAGAAGTAGCAACGATATTTTGACATATCGCTGCAATGGTTACTGACTGTACATGGGCTCGATTTTGAGCCCACCAGATGTGGGTTATTGTTGTGATATTGGGTTGGGCTGTATAGAATTGATTTGAACATTTAAAAGTCCAATTGGATATGGCGCAAAAAAGTAGCGGGGCGTTGCTGCTCTGAGGCGGACTAAAAAATAATAAATTTTGATGTGTGACGTAAGGGGACCTGAGCAGCTGCGCGTTGCTGCTCTGAGTCTGATTAAAAATGTTCTTAGTTTACATGAATTGATAATTAACTATACGAATTGATAATATACAGTGGTGTAAACTTGGTGGGACCCAATTCACATATACTCTTGGTATATATAGTAACAATTAACTGATGCACTTGGTATAAAAATTTTAAAATATCAAAATTTAATTTTAAACTAGTTTTTTATGACAATGATACATTTACTTTGTATATGATATTTTATTCGTATGATTAAAATATCACATGAATTGAAAATTTGATTGATGGGACCCAATTCATATAAAATTTATGGTATATATAGCCACATTTAACTGCTACACTTGGTATAAAAATTTTGAAAAATGTCATAAAACATTTAATTTTCAATTTAAAACTAGTTTTTTATGAAATCATTTTATTATTATATGATTGTTTCTTGATGTGATTAAAATAACACTTGAATTTGAAAGTTTGACTTGGTGGACCAAATTCATATAAAAATTATGTTATGGGGAGTACATAACAACAACTAACAATTGGTCTGGGTATGCATAGCAGCAATTAACTGCTACTCTTGATATAAAACTTTTTGAAATTATCAAATTATCAAATTTTGACTTTTAAACTTGAATTTTTTAATGATTATGTTAATGTATAATGTATGCGACACTTTTTGTGTAAATTTACATTGGTATTGGCTCCATGAAAGGTACGTGTAGTGAGAACTGTAGTATCAAGAACCTGAGAAACACTACTAAGCCTATAAAATGTAGTTAAGTATTTATATTTTGGAGTCATATTTTAACCATAGTCGTGATCAATTTATTTCCAATACTGAATGAAATTAAGTATATTTGAGTGTTTCTATGACATTAGAACATAAAGTCCATGAAATAATTGCTGCTCTTGGTATAAAATTTTGAAAAATGTCATTAATTATCAAATTTTGACTATAGAACTTGATTTTTTAATGATTATGTTAATCTTATAATGTATAAGACACTTTTTGTGTAAATTTACTTTGATATTGGTTCGATGAAAGGTACGTATAGTGAGGACTGTAGTAGCAAGAACCTGAGAAGCACTAATAAGCCTATAACATGTAGTTAAGTATATATACTTTGGAGTCATATTTCAACCATAATCATAATCAATTTATTTCAATTACTGAATGATATTAAGTATATTTGAGTGTTTATATGACATTAAGTATCACATATATGAATGTTTAGTTTAATATCAAGCATATAGTTACGGTTTATGTTGAAATCACTATATTTTCAATGGCATTATTCCATTTATAATGTACTAAAATGAAATATACGTACTAACGATTACCCATTAATTGTATAATATGCACGGTATCATTTTTAAATGAGTATAAAAAGTGTATGGGTGAATTTAGAATTTATATAAATTTTAATTGAGGCTCTATGTTCCAAAGTTTCCATTATTTTTTGCATGGATAATGTTATTCGATGTATATATTTGATATTGAAAATCAATCATTTGTGTTTATTGTTTAAAAGTATTTAGATCGTAAGTAAAATATATTACAATTCATGAGTACTTATGCAATTTTTAAAATTTGTATGCCAAAAAGCAACATCTAACTACTGCGTAAAATTAAGAAAATGAAGTATTAATTGTGATTGTCTATAAACATTATTTATACTGGGTTGATCTGATCCGTCAATTAATTTTCTCCATTTAATCTCAACCGTTAACACCTTGCATATATATACCCAGAACCTCATCCCTTCCTTTTCCTTATCCTTTTCTGATCTTCCATCTCTATTCTTTACTCCGCAAATCCCTCATTCTCGAAGTCAACTTCATCTCCGCCCAAGATCTCAAGGTCCCATCCGCCTGAAACCATCAGCCATCGGAGATCTACGCCATGGTTTGGGCGGAAGATAAATCCAAGAAGCTCCAATCAAGAATCGACAGCTCCGGCTCCGGCCCCGGCCAAAACCCTACCTGGAATGATAAGTTCCTCTTCCGCGTCTCGCCGCAGTTCAGCACGACCACCACCTCCGCCGTGAGCGTCGAGATCTACACCGTCCGCCGCTACTTAAGATACTCCCTCGTCGGCTCTGCGCGGTGCCTGATCAACACCGGAAAGTTCATCAGCTCCGTCCACGTCCACCGCCCTTCTGGAAGCTTTCACGGCATTCTCAACATTGCCGCCACCGTGTGCGACGGCGCCGATGATCGGTTCTTTGAGGGCTATGGATCTTCATCGATGAATTTCAGGAGTCCTGCTTTTCGGCGCGAAGTCGTCGACGTCAATTTCTACAATCGGCTACGAGGGTTCACTTTTTTGTTGCTTGCCTCCGTTCAGGTATGATCAGGGTTTAGTAATCGTATCTATCTGGCAAGGAATTTGTGTAGGCTAGGGTTATGGTTTTGTGCAGAGTGTATTGTTTCTGTGATTGTTTTGTGATTGTTTGAGCTGAGATTATGTGTTTTATGCTTAGGTTGTGGATGGTTATATGTTCTGTGGTAGAGTTCATTGAATACCAGTTCTTTGGAAGTAATGCCTATTGTTTCCAGTATGTTGCTGTTGATTACATACTCTGAAGAAATAGTGGATGGAAAGTCAGTCTATATATCCTCCCACCGATTAAGGCCCGTAACAGTGAACCTGCTGGCCGTTCTTTTCGTGCTGCTACCCTTCAAATATCTGGACATTCTTTTCATACTGAGGTGAGAGAGATTCTTCTTTAATTTTAATTTCAGTTTTGTTTTTCTTCTTCAATCTTTATGAAGAACTGATTCTTCCTGATCCAGTTGTGAGTGATGGCAGAGGTGGCATTTATCGGTGCTGATATTCAGGAAGTGATTGGGAGTGTTATTGCTCTTAACATTCTCAATGGAGACAGTGAATTGGCCGTTGACATTGGCGGGCTGATGATTGCAAGCAGTGTTTTTGCAGGTGTTGAATCACTCCCTGAACGCCCTAATGTAAGCACGAATCACGAATCTTTCTCCCAACGGCGACATGGGTTATTGAGTTTGGCAAGTTTGACTTGAACCCTGATTTAACACGCAGGTCACAGATGAGAGTGAAGTCGTGGTATTGCCTTCTCAATTTAATTCACTTGCAGATGATTCCACACAAACTGATAGTGACACTGGCATGCATCAATCCCATAAGGTAAATGATAAATTGCTTTCTTTTTTTGTATCATACAAGTTATGATATTTGTGGTATCTATCTAATATATAATGTGGTGTAGGTTGAAGGAATCCCACTCAAAGTTGTTGTCCATGCAATCCAGAGGTCAGTGTGTCCCAAACTGAGGAAAGTCAATCTGGTCATCTCTCGGGCATGAAAACCTCAAGGATTGTTTCTGGTGCATATCATCTCATTCTTTAATTTGCATTCAAGCATATGATGTTGAATGAGTTGGCCTGGTTGGTTCAGTGCATAGTATCCCATTCTTTAAACTGCATTTAATTAAAGGATGTTGAGAATGAGTTTGACTTGTTGTTTGTAGTGCTTATTATCTCATTCTTTAATTTGCATGAGTTTGCCTGGTACCAAAGACGAAGAAGGACAGGATTAAGCTGCTGATCATCCTGTTTGTAGAGCTTCTGTTTGTTGGTATCCTTGCACTCCTGGTTCTTGAGTTAGCCCACACTCACAAGTTCAGGCCTAACATTGTTGGTTTGATATCCATTGTTGGAACATCATGATGTATGCTTCCCTCATGGTAATCACTCTCTTTTTTATTGATTGTGCTGGCCAGTTTTATTGAATTTTATCAGCAATATTCAGACATGTAGTATAGATAGAACATTGGGGCTCCATATGCAATGTTAGAAAGGATTTTTGGTTAGTGTAGGAGGATATGGATTATTGTTATGACATTGGATTGTAAACATTATTGATTTTAATATAATTTTTATTTTAATTTATTTTAGCAATTCTATATTTTATTGGCCATTTTTGCTTATTTCAATTAAATAAATCTAAATATTGGTTTCACCGTGGGAGCGGGAAACTGAAAATTCAATCAAATCGGGAATTTTTGAAATTCAAAAATTTCAAATATCAATTTTTTTTTACTTTTCAAAATTTGAATGTATAAACGCTTTTAAGATCCGCTGCAAGGGCTCTGAATGCCAAATCACCATTGTCAACGTGTAAATAGCGGGTCCCTCCATTTGGTCTTTCAGCACCTCTTACTATAATGTTTCACCGGTCACATGGACAGTGCTACCTTATCATAAGAAAACGCTGAAATATATGCATAATACCGCTGAAAAAAAGGCTCAACTTTCTGATAGTGATTTTAACATAAAAGAACAAAACTCATCCATAGTGCTACCTTATCATAAGAAAACGCTGAAATATATGCATAATACCGCTGAAAAAAAGGCTCAACTTTCTGATAGTGATTTTAACATAAAAGAACAAAACTCATCCATATCAAAAGGCGGAGTCCGGATCCTCTACGCAAAACTCCCTACGCAGTACGTCAAAAGGCGGAGTCCGGATCCTCTACGCAAAACTCCCTACGCAGTACGCAAACTCCCTACGCAGTACGTCAAAAGGCGGAGTCCGGATCCTCTACGCAAAACTCCCTACGCAGTACGCAAAAATCATTTACGACGTAGTTTTGACCATGTGTTAAACATAGGTTGTTATTCATATACTACGACTCAATGTTTTACTAACTTTTGTAACAATTTCATTCCTATGTTACCTAGTATTTTTTATATTTTCCATATAAATTACATTATTAAATTGATTTTGTTATGATTATTTTTTTAAAAAAAAAACAGAAATAAAGTATGTGCAACATACGATTATTATTAAATCTTAGTTCAAACAAGATGTTTTATAAACAAATTTGTAGAATAAATCTCGAGCATGATTTAATTATTTCATATGAGAAAAAATATTTATCATTTACAACATGTATATAGATTAATTTTATAGCCGGATTTAATATATCTATTACATTATAATTTTTATGAAAAACAAAATTGTTTTTAACTGATATATACATTTTAATTTTATTTATTTACAAAACTATGAATAATATGTTTTAAATTATATGAATCTAAATATATGTGTTTAAGATATTATTAATAAATGATTTCTTCTTTTCAAAAAATAATTTTAAGCTAATAATGTAATTTAGTGTATAAAAAATAGGTAAATAACATAGCTAACACGTTATTTTTTTTTTACTTTCACCGTAAAAATATTATCAAACGTGGTGTATATTATCTTATTTTAAAGATAGATAGCCAAAACTACGTCGTAAATGGTGTTGCGTACGAATTGCGCAGAGGATCCGAACTCCAAAAGGCAAAATGGCATGAAACGTAGATCACAGATTGAAAATATGAATCAATTCAATAAACTACGTAGGTCGATTTCAACAGTATAGAACACGCAACAACAGCTTAGATCAGGAAATTTAAGAGATGTGAACATTCTCTATCAAAAATTGAACAAGAAATGAGAAATTATTACCTTGAATTGAACAAGAAATGAGAAATTATTGCCTTAGAAAATTCTTTATTATCTAAACTATACTCCCTCCGTCCCAACCAAAGTGTCTTACTTTCTATTTTGGGATGTCCCAATCAAAGAGTTTTACTTTCAATATTTCCTCATTTGGCAAAAAAAAAGAGTCTATTGTCCATTTTATCCTTAATTAATCTCTATACATTTTTTGAATCACATACTTATGGGGGTTAAAATAGTGTTTTACCATTCTTTTGCCCATATGTCCTACTTCCACATCATTTTTCTTAAAAATTGAGCTTCCGTCCCCGCGGACACTTTGGTTGGGACGTAGAGTATATGCTTTCAGGGAATAGGAGAGAAGGTGACAAAAACGCTGATGTTTGCGTTTGTGAATGTTTAAATAGTTAAAAAACATGTGCGACATTCTTTGTTGTTTCCCTATATTCATCCTGTTGTTCTGAATCTATAGATTTTCCTTCTATTTTATTAAAGAGATATCACTGGCTAAAATTGGTTTCCTGCAAGTATCAACTTTGTAAGTGCAAAAGCAACTAGGGGTAAGCTAATCATTTATTTAATTTTTTGGGTTAAAAGGTGAGGTACCCCAAATTTATAAGAAAGTGTCAATATACCCCCGAGTAATTCAAAAGTGCAGATGTACCCCTATAATTATATTGAATAAAGAAGTGTACCCCTAAAGCCAATTTTCCAGCAACATTTTGAATTAAAAGACAAATTTACACTCACTTGTTGGGTTTTTTCCCCTTGACCCAAATGCTTACGGGCACAAAAAAAAATCAAGAAATCAATATCACTAAATTACAGAATAAATGCACAATATTATTGAAAGGGGCATGCTAGATGCAATCCGTATTTTTCTTATTTTGTAGTCCAAAATAAAAACACGTTTTCGATATATATGATATGATCAATAATTATGTATATCAGATATATGCATCATATATTTATATATATTACTTCTATTGCATACACTTGCAAATCAGTTATATCATAATTATTGTATATATGATTATATAACAAAAATACAGATTGCAAAATAAGCAAAATATAGAGAATTATTCATTGATTTGGTTGGGACATTTTCGTCCTAAATTTTTTCTTTTTTTACCATCAAATAATAGTAAGGGTATTCTTGACATTTTACATTTGGCAAAAGAAAATTCTGCCCAAATTATATATTTGAGGGTATAGTGGCACTTTTGAAAAACATAGGGGTACATTAGCACTTAGTTAAACAGTTGGGGGTAAAACAACACTTTTTTCTAATTTTATTTTGCTTTTCAAGACCCCACAAAATAAAATAAACATGTTTTTTGTTTTTTAACAATGTTAATCTATTAGCTCCAATGGTGCGTAGAGCGCGTGGATGTGGGTTGTATTTTACAAAATCAAAGTTCGTTCAACTTTTTTTAAACTGATATCACACGTCAAAATTAACTGTAATTAATCTATTTGGGTAGATTTAAATATTCTGAATTCAACAGAATTTTGAGAAACTGAGAACATGCCCTTAGATTATATTTTTTAACTACATTCTTTGTCCCTTGCTTTCTATCTCCTCAGTTCTCACTGAACTACGCCACCACTCTGCCTTCTTCTCACCGCTCACAGCCTTGCAATCCCGCCCCTTCAGCTTCTCTCTCCTCGTCAGAATTACAGAACCGCTCGCCACTTCTTCATTCTTCCGTGAATCAAATCATGGCGTACGTGCTGTATATATGCACCAAGCCTCTCTCAGCAAGCCCTCCCCCCTCTGTCAGGCCAATTCGAGCCAGAAAGGGGGTCTGATTAAAAAAACTATGAACAGAAATTTACAAAATTTTACCCTTAGCTCATGAATTCGTTATAGAACAAAAAGCAAACTTTTTTTTTGAAAAGTCTTTCTTTATTTAAGATAAAGAACAAATCAAAATAGATTTTGAAAAATATAATTCGTTGTGATAAGTAAAGTAGATCTATTTACTTCATGGATTTGGTTGGTGTTTTCTTTACGTGGTTTATAAAGGCGATTCCTTGATATATGAGGTTTTTATAATTAAATTTTTGTGATTAAAGAAAGGAATAAGTAAATATGACATTCTGTAAATTTTGTCTGTTTTAAAAAATGAAAATAGATCCACTAAAGTTATTGTATTTTTTATATTCTAGAGAAATTTTTTTGATTTGTTAGCACTAGTGGAGGTATAACCTATCACTGCGCTGGAGCACGGCGGTTCCAGAAAACCGTCGTGTATTAGGAGGTTCCGATATCGGAATGTTGCGAGAGTGCAAGTGAAATATTGAAATACGGCGCTACTAGACTAAAACGCCATAGTAAATGGCAGATAGAGATATACGGCGGATCGCCAACATCGGTTATTGAAAATCACCGTATATTATGATAAGGTTCCGTTATCCTAACTTGATGGTATAAAAATTCCGAGAGCCGAACTACATTGCATAACTATTTCCGGTTGAGGAAATACGTTGTCATTAAGGTTCTCTGTTCTTAAATATAATGATGAATATGTTCCGCAATCCTAACCGGAAATTTATGATGGTTCATAAGAAGTTAAGTATGTATAAAACTGTTCCGATAGTATAACATGGTATGTTTATAAGTACAGCAAGCGGAACAACTTAGTGAAAACATTAGTAAGTATGGTCATGCATACGAAACAACCGAAGACAAACAAGTTTGGTGATCTAATTGTGGAACATAATTATGCTCAATATTTGTTTTGTCTCCCATATAAAACAATCACGGAGACCGAATTGGCGCCTGCTTCCGGAAGAACAGAGCATGCCAAATTTGCGGTACACATATGACTGTTATGCTATCAGAACATAGAAACGAAAAATAGGAAAAAATACTGAAGAAAAGGAAAATGTGTATAAAAACTTAATCACGACTCACTGTTTTTCATCCTTTCCCGAAATAGTTCAGAACAGATCACAGATGCGATTTTCAAGGTTCCGGTGGATGTCGATCTGGGTTTCTTCCATCCTCTCTATTCCTCACCTTCAATTTCTCATCTCAGTTTTCAGCGTTGATCACTCATCGCTGTTGCTCTCTCAAATCCCACCTCGCCACCACCGTTGCTCTCTCAGATCCCGTTTCACCGCCGCCGCTATAGCTCTCTCAAATCCATCCTCACCGCCGACGCTGATCTCTCAAACCTAGGGCCCCCCTGCTTCACCATGGCGACTGCTTCATGTAAGCTCTCAATCTTCCAATTTGATATTAGGGATTTCGATTTCATCAAAATTAAATTTTTGGATTTGTTTTTAACTTTGTGAGTTGGGATTTCTCGGCAATATTTTTGTTTTGTAGTTGTAGTGTTCTTCGCCTCTATAATGTTGTATGTGATAGCTGATTATTTTTGTTGTTGTTGTAACAAATACGTCCATTGTGGAGGCATTATTTCCAGAACATGCAGGGTCTCAATTTTGTGGTGGACAGCAATGACAGGGACCGTGTTGCTGAAGTTAGAGATGAGCTACATATAAAGTTGAATGAGGGTTGTCCTCTTTCTTGTTGGTCAGTTACATAAGAACAATGAATATACAGAGCTGAACCATCGGGTGATGATTAGTAAGACGAATCGATGTTGTGCTTTTAATCACAAGATTATTGATCACTACAGAAAAAAGAGACTGATGTGGATTTCGAGTTTTGCACATAAAGTCTGTAAAGAAGGCGAATATTATGAAGTGATGATGAGCTACCTAAGAAGGAATCTTTCGGTATAAACTCTTCTTGATGGATTCTTTTTATTCAATACATAGTGAAATTGTGAATCATTTGCATGCATTGTGCTCTTTGTTTTTTATAATATGTTATGCAAATGGGAGATTATAAAGTAAAATTGACGTGTTTCTAAAATTCTGAGTAAGGCGTGTTTTATAGCCTTCAAGTTGTCTTATTGAAAGGACTGGTCTTTAGCTTATATATTTAGCCGCTTTGTTCTTATATATTTTTAGCCGCTTTGTGCTTAGATATGCTGGTTTTTTTCCAATGCTAAACTTGTTTGAATGCCAGGTTGGTTTCAACCATAGCTGATGGAAGTCCACATGCCGATTGGGTGAAGATGAATGTTTGTCAAACTGTAAGTTTTGGATGGACATTAGTGGATTTTGAATGATTGCTTCCCCTTTTTACTCTTTACAATTTAGTGCTTTCATTTGCAGATGGATTGCGTTGAAGGTGTACCTGGTCTCTTATGCGAAGAGGTTGGTATCTAGTGTGATACTTCTTTAAAATTTCATTCGCTATGATGTGGTTTTAGTATTTACTTAAGTTATTATTATAAAATGCTAACGATAATTAATTGAAGCTCCACTGTATGAGCTAAGTGATAAAAACATCAACTATCAATTTGCGCACAAAAATACATTTTATCATCATTAGATTCATATGAATGGTAGATTCATAAAATTGCACATTTGTTCATCACTGTCTCTCTTGCTTGTTTTAAAAGGTTATGTTTTTATTAGTAAGTAGTGATTGAGCTCTGACATAACTTTCTAGTATATAAATGCTTAACTTTGCTTATATTTTATGAATGTGTATCCACTATTGCTTGAAGTAAGAGTTTTTGATGACTTAGAGCGAAATGCAACATCAAAGAACGATATGTGTAGAGACTAGATAACAGTGGAAGAACGATATGTATAGAGAGCAAAATATGTACCCTGCTCCCAAATTTGGATTTTCCGATTTAAATCGAAAAATCCTTTTTAAAAAGTCAAATCTACATGTAGTTCCGATATCAGAACTACGTTCAAGTTTTTGTGTTCCGACATAGGAATCCATTAATTGGAGGGATCGTGGAATTATAGTTCCGTCAGAGGAACCTTCATTTGGCGACCTGTGTTATGAGAGTTCCGACATCGGAACTTGGAACCTAAACGGCGGTATTCCAGAACCGTCGTGGCTGGAATCAGTATACGGTGTGACCTCCAACGGCGCACAGTAGCACCATGGTAGGGGTGTCAGATGCGCCGTGAAAGGCTTCCTCGTCCACTAGTGTAGTTCAACTGTTTAATTCCCTCGTCTGATTTCTTTGATATGTTTATCTTCATTGATTATCGAAAATCGTAAACTCTTAAATCAATATTTGATAAATATATCAAAAATATAAAGATATATAATATAATTAGAATAATATATTATAATATACAATAATATAAGTTAATTATATAAAATAAACAATAATAAAAGCTTAGCGTTATTGAATTTTATTAAATTCTTTAATATTTTAAAATATAAAATACAATAGAATTTCAGCTGATTACTACATTAATTATATTGTTGTACATAAGAAATAAAAAATTCTTCTATCTAATGTAACACAGTAATTGTCTTTTTTAAGTATCTCCTTCTCTGTAATGAAATGAGAAAACAATAAAATCAATTCAACATGTAGATCATAATGAATTAATTTGGAATGGCATATGGATCATATTAAAATAATTATAAAATAAAATTTCATGTTAAACAACAATAATTATTTGTAAATAAGAATTATTGAATTTCAGTAATTAAATTTAGTTGTCTCATCATAACTGTCAACCAGGCAGCTTGTGCAGAACTTGGTGAGGACTGTACAGATAATCACACACTCTATTTGGCGGATCCTATTTGGCAACATGTCAATGCATGCTTCCTGGACCACCTCTCTGGAAATTTGAACAAATGAAGTCCTTAAGGGTGTGTTTGGTTCGCAAGCTTTTTGAGAGTCTTGGATTTTGTTTTGTATTTTTGAGAGTTTGGGTTTTTGTTTGGGATTTTGAGAGTCTGTTTTTGCAAAATCCTTATTTGGTTGGGTTGAGTTTGTGAGTATAGAACAAAATCTTTAATTGGTTTTTAGGATTTTGCAAGTCTGGATTTTGGAAAACTTGGTGAACCAAACAAGATTTTACAAAACTGGATTTGGATAGTCCAAGTTTTGCAAAAACTTGTCGAACCAAACACACCCTAAAGCCCTTTCATCAATATGATAAAAGCAACTTCTCCATCCTTCTTCAATTCTTCAATATCTTTACCTGATCTCCTGATAATTGAACTAATTCGAGCATGTGCATATTGTAAGTAAACAACAGCATTACCCTTGTCACTAAACATTTGATCATAGTTAAAGGTATAGCTGGTTAATCTGTTGTTATTTAGATCAGCATATTTCACAGCCCCATATCCAACAGCATCTGCAGTCCTTTCAATCTCCTCTGCAGGCCACAAAATATTCCTCCTTAAGTTGCAGAAAGACTAAAGTGCAAAAACTAGACCAAACATTGGTCAAAATACTCAATTTCTAAACCCAACATTTAAAGTGTTCAATTTTTAGTACCCTACATTCTAAAAATATCAAATTTCTAGACCTTGGTTAATTTTCTCCGTTAGTTCAATTAGTTTGAGGGGTATTTTAGTAATTTATATTCTAAAAAAATCATACTTTCCATTTTGTTCTTCGTATATCCCGCACGAAAATCCTCAATTCTCTTTTCTTCTGCAACTCACTAGCGCTCGACTAAGGGGTGTGCCAACCCGGAAAATTGATCCGGCCCGGCCCGGATTTTTTCACCCGGACTCAGATTTTAAGTATTACGGGCCGGATCTCGGACAACCCTTTTTTCATTTTTCGGGTTTGACTTTTCGAGTTGCGGGTCGGTTTGGGTCAAACCCGGTTTTTCTAGGGTCAACCTGGTGATTTTTTTGTGGAGATACGAAGAAAAAATAGGAAGTATGATTTTTATGAATATAAATTACTAAAATACCCCTCAAACTAACTGAACTAACTGATAAAATTAACCAAAATCTAGAAATTGAGTATTTTTAGAATGTAGGGTACTAGAAATTGAGCACTTTAAATGTTGGGTTTAGAAATTGGGTATTTTGACCAATGTTTGGTCTAGTTTTTGCACTTTAGTCTTGCAGAAAGGTTAATTTCAATTAATTAATTTTGAATGGCATTAAAATAATAAAAAATTAAATTTAATGTTAAACAACAATAATTATTATGTATAAATTATTTGTAAATAAGAATAAATATTAAAGGTTAATTTCAATGAATTAATTTCGAATGGCGCGTATTAAAATAATTTAAAAATTAAATATCAGGTTAAACAACAATATATAATTAATTAGTATAAATTATTTGTAGTAAATAAAGAATAGATATTCAATTTCATTAATTAAATTTAGCTCAAGCTCATTAATTCAATTTCATTAATTCAATTTCATTAATTAAATTCAATCTCATCATAACTATCAATACTCAAGCTCCTTTGAGTTTGAGTGATCATGATTTATGTGTTTTTTTTAAAGGTTTTCTGAAGAGATTTGAGAGATGCTATATTTCCGCTGGTGGTGGGAGAAGCTCACTAGAAATTACGCTGTTTACACACTTCCCGAAAGGTTGGCGATCAGAAGTTATTTTCAAAACCTAAACAAATTTAGAGTGCGTTATTCATTCACTGCATGTCTTTCTTAAATTTAGAGTGCGTTATTCATTCACTGCATCCTTTCAGTATGTCTTTCTTTGTGGAAGTTATTCAAATCTATCGGTATCGTATCGGTACGCATCTATCAGATCTATCGGTATCAGATCGGTATATATGTATATATCAGATCTAACAGTTGTGGTGTTGAACTCGACTGGTGTGAGAAATCATCAGTTGTGGTGTTGAATACTATGATTTATCGGGAAAATATTTGAAGTTGTTGCATCACTATGATCCCTAGAGACCAAAACTCCATGTGCGGTATTTGGTGATAGACATCGACGCCGCCACGACCGGGTTCAACTCGAGGAGGATCATCGGACCGTCTACGCTGCGGTGATGCACGACGGCGATCCTGGAGGAGATTCTAGGAGGAATAAAAGGCATATGAACTGGTAATCTTAATCTGGCTGTTAAAAGTCCCTAGTTGAGCAGCTATATTTGACTAATTTCAGCAGGTTTTCTTTCAAGGTATTGATCATAGCTTTTCTTTTGCGAGTTGGGTTTTGATTCTTTTGTTTGTAGAGTAGAAACTGCAATTGAATTACTTGTTATTTTGTTTTTTCCTTTTTTTTTCTTTTACTCAGTTTTGTTTTACAACGATTCCCTTAATATTCTCCCCTCGAAAAGTGAAGATTTAGCTTTCCGACGACTCCACAACTCACATTTACCAAAGATAATCAATTTGTATTCGAGAAGATTCGCAAACTCTCCAGCTTCTCTTATATTCTCTTTTCTAATTTTTTGCCTTAAGTAGAATCTATACGGTGAATGGTGATTATGATTATCTGAAAGCGTCACTGCTACGCCACCAAATTTATCGTCTATTCCGTATTTATTTGGATTGGATTAGGTGGGGAACTTTGTGTACAGACCACCAAGAAGAGGGTCATCACTTGCAAGAGAATTCAATCATGTGGGGCTGAAGGCCGTCACTTGCAAGAGGAGGATAGTTTGAATGTGCTTCAAAGTTCAGATTTTGGACAGAGAATCTAACTGGGGCGGCGGGAAATCAATGTTCTCAAGCAAGGTATAAAACTACATACAAATGTTGAATTCATCTTGATTTGGATTAGAAATTCTGTACTGATTTGAATTGATCTTTGAATAGGTTTGTTTAATAATTATTTGTACTTCTTTTTTTGTTTGGTAAAGGATTCATTGAAATATTCAGGGCTACTATCTTTGTTTGGTAAACAGTTCTTTGACATTCTTACCAAGTTTGTGAATGTGAAATTCAGAATAATTTCATTGATACGAGAGTGTACAATATATAATACAAGAAACCTAAACTAGGCTAATCTAAAATAGGAATGGATATATTCTACAACAATACAAGAATATCTCTAAATTAAATTAAGATATTCTATTATCCCCCCTCAAGCGAAGCGTCGGATTCGAGGAGACGCAAAGTTTGGAACAAAACAGCTCGAAAAGTGGACGAGACAGGCCTTTGGTGAAGACATCAGCCAATTGAAGAGCATACGGGACATGACTAACACGAAAATTTTTAGAGGAAACAAGCTCACGAACAAAGTGACAGTCAATGTCAATATGCTTGGCCCGCTTATGAGTAATCGGATTTTGAGCCAAGAAGATCGCGCTACCGTTATCACAAAGCAGAAGAGGAGTGGAGGACCGAGGAACTCGAAGTTCACGGAGAAGTTGACACAGCCAAGCAAATTCAACAGCAGTGTTCGCCATAGCACGATATTCAGATTCACAGCTGGAACGAGATACAGTAGGCTGCTTCTTAGCACTCCAAGAAACAAGATTGCCACCAAGGAAAATAGCATAGCCATAGGTGGAGCGGCGAGTCTCAAGACATCGAGCCCAATCAGCATCGGAGTAGCCAATAACTGGAAGACCAACAGGCAAAGGACGAAACATCAATCCATAGTGAAGCGTCCCACAAACATAGCGCAAAATGTGAGTAACCGCCTGAAAATGATCATCAGTGGGAGACTGCAGAAACTGACTTACAGAATTAACCGCATAAGTGATAAGACAAATCAGGGCGAGTAATCATCAAGTACTGCAGCGCACCAACGAGAGAGCGGTAGAGCTTGGGACTTGAAAAAGCAGGACCAAAAGAGTTGACAAGTTGCGAGCCCGGAATAAGCGGAATAGAGAGAGAAGCAGCATCAGTCATACCAGCTCGCTGAAGAACCTCCATAACATACTTAGCCTGTCCCAAGAACAGCCCTGCCGGAGAGCGAGCAACCTCAATTCCCAAAAAGTAATGAAGGGAACCAAGATCTTTAACAGCAAACTCAACGTCAAAACGAGCAAAAAACTTGCGAATAAGAGCATGATACTTGCCGGTAAAGATAATGTCGTCAACATACACCAACAGGTAGAGCACAGTCGATCCACGAGAGAACACAAATAAGGAATTGTCCGTTAAGCAGCACTTGAAACCCAAGAGCATAAGAAAGGAGCTAAACCGCTGAATCCAAACCCGAGGAGCCTGCTTAAGCCCATAAATGGCTTTCCGAAGACGACAGACGGAATCCGGATGAATATGATCAGAGTAACCAGCTGGTCGTTCCAAGTAGATCGGCTCATCTAGGACGCTATTGAGAAACGCATTTTTAACATCCAGCTGATGGAGCGGCCACGAAAACGTCATAGCCAGAGCAAGGATGATGCAAACTATAGAAGCTTTGACGACAGGACTAAAGGTATGAGTGAAGTCAAAGCCAGGGAGCTGAGTAAACCCTTGAGCCACAAGACGAGCCTTGTATCTATCAACAGAATCATCGAGACGATGCTTGATCCTATAAACCCATTTGGAGCCAACAACATTTGCATCAGCAGGACGCAGTACAAGATCCCAAGTGTGTTGTTGGCGAAGAGCTTGCATTTCCTTATCCATGGCAGAAATCCAACGAGGATCCTTTATAGCCGAGCGAAATCCCTGCGGCTCAGTCTCAGCAAGCAAGGCAGCAAGTAGTCCAGTCATCTCATAATCTCTGAACCTACGATTTGCTGTAAGAGTACCAGTTTGCAACCGAGTAGTCATGCGTCGCAGAGGAGAGGGTGACGGATTCGGAGAAATCGTGGAAGTAGGAGGAGAGGGAGAAATCGGTGGAGACGAGGGAGATGAAGTAGAGGGCGGTGAGGAACTGAACGATTAGACGGGTGACGAAGCTGGAGTTGCAGCCGGTGACTGTGCTGAAGCCGTGTCGACCAACGGTGCTGGAGGCGAGACTGTGGGTGGGATAGAGTCATCCAAATCCACAAAAACCGAAACATCCAAGGTGTTAGGAGCAACATCAGCAATAGTGGCCGAATCTGCAGCTACCGGAAAGGAGGTCTCATCAAATCGAGCATGGCGAGTGAGATAGACCTTCTTGGATGAGGGGTCAAGACAACGGAAACCCGTGTACTGAGAGTTGTACCCAATAAAGATGCAAGGAACACTTCTTGGCGCAAGTTTATGAGGTGCAAAAGGTCGGGTATAAGGATAAACTCTACACCCAAAAGGGTGAAAACTAGAGTAATCAAGATGACGATCATAGACCAGAAAGTGGGGTGAGACATTGTGAAGCACCGGTGTTGGGAGACAATTTATGGTATAGACTGCATTAGCAATAGCAACATCCCAGTAAGATGATGGTAGTTGAGAGTGCATGAGTATCGAAAGTCCCATCTTCGTAATGTGCCTATGTTTGCGTTTGACTCTACCATTTTGTTCAGGTGTAGCAGGACAAGGAATCTGATGAAAAATCCCTTTGTCTGGAAAATGAGCCCGAAGACGCGAATTTGTGAATTCAGTGCCTCCATCGCTTTGAAATATTTTTATAGAGCAGGAAAACAGATTCTCAACCAAATTTTGAAACCGCACAAATGTCTCAAAAAAGTCTGACTTCCGCTTCAACGGATAAAACCAAGTAAAGCGAGAGAAATCATCAACAAATATAGCATAGTATGAAAAACCACTTTCTGATAAAACAGGTGCAGGACCCCACAAATCACACTGTACCAAAGCAAGTAAAGAGTCAGCCCATCTGGGATTATCCATAAATGAAAGTTGTTTACCCTTAACTCGTTCATATGAAGAACATAAAGAGGGTTTAGGCGAAAAAGAAACAACCTTAACTAGGTTCAACTTATTTAATAAGGAAATAACAGTTAGGGAAGTATGGTCCAACCTGGCATGCCATATGTCGAAAGACGCACTATGTTTATTTGCTTGAATGTAAGCAACAAAAGCAGCACCACCCTGCTCCAACACATACAGACCATTCTCACAGCGATCTCGGCCCACGAGTTCCTTTGTGGCCTTTGTCTGAATAACAAACATATTTTCATCAAAAGAGATCACAGATTTCAAATCCCTGGTTAGTTTACTAATGGAGAGAAGGTTTTTCGTAATATCCGGAACTACCCTGCACATCAGATACATAAAAATTACGAGAAAACCGACGATGACCAATATGAGTAACATGAACAGGTCTACCATTAGCAAGAGCGACAGAACGATTACCGTTATAAGGAGCAATGTTGTCAAGACCAAAGGATGTGGATGCCATGTGGTTGGTTGCACCAGAGTCTAGATACCAGTCAGAAGAGTTGTCGAGAGACACATTGGACTGAAACGCATCAGCAAGATGGGACTCTGGATTGGGATTCGTGCATGTTCTTGCCATGTGACCAAATTCTTCGCAGAGCTGGCATTTAGGGTTCCACTTCTTGCGACCACCACGACGATTGCGACCACCAGAAGATTGACCAGCACCACAAGACTTGCCACCAGAAGAGCCACCAGTCAAGCAGCCGCGCGTGGAAGCCGATGCGCCAGACGGCGGCGCGTGCTGTCCACGCGCCTGGCTAGGGTTTCCAAAACCCGGCTGAGTGGACACTGCAAAAGTTGCTGGGATAATTTCAGGCGCCGGAGAAGGTCCATAGCCACCAGTGGACAGCAGGATCTCATGGCTACGAGCCCTGGCAACAATCTCGGTGTACGGTGGGATCGGGGACGATGAAAACTGGATCGTGACGAACGTTTCGAATCCGGCACCAAGACCTCGAAGGAAGTGCAGAACCTTGTCCATGTTCGCGACCGGAGTGCCAATGGCGGCGAGACCGTCGGTGATGAGCTTGAAGCGACGGTGGAACTCCATGACGGTGGAAGAGCCGCGGCGTGCCGAGTGAAACTTGTCGTGAAGTTGCATCTTGCGAGCGTCTGAGGCGTTGTCATAGGCGGTGACCAAGGTTTCCCACATGGCGGCGACGGTAGGGCGGCCGATGGTCTCCATGATGGAGTCGTCGGTGAGGGATGACCGGAGAAGAATCTGGACGAGCTTGTCCTGCGCGGTCCAGGATACCGGCGTGAGGCCAAAGTCCGACAATGGGACTGGATCGGCGGGAGACTTCAAGGCAGCCTGAGGAGAGTCGGGCGAGGAGCTTGACATAGCCGGAGCAGCGACGGGAGGCTTGACAAGGGATCCGTCAAGGTAGCCAAAAAGTCTAGTCGATTCGAAGAATGTTTGCACCTGCGAACACCAAGCCATGAAGTTATCGGATCCAAGCTTGATCGGCAGCATATGGATCATGGTGGCGTAGGTAAGGATATTCCCGGAATCCATGAAGTTGGCCGGAAAAACGTGATGAAGCAGCGGGTGCGAGCAACGGAAGAGCGAGACACCTAAAATGGAGGTCTAGGGTTTTGATCGGAATACCTAGGGCATAGCTGAGACACCTAAGATTTGGATCGGAGACACCTAAGGCACGGCGGAGATGCTAGGATCTGATCGGAAAAGCACCAAGCACGGTCAGCGGCTAGGGTTTAAGGGAACACCTAGAGCTTTGATGGCTACACTAGTGGAAATTGGTAGATGTGCAGCGCAGAAGCACGGCGGGAAAAAGGAAAGTTGTTTTTCCCGCCGTCCTTTGGATTTACGAAATCGGAAATGTAATGGAACCCAATGTATAAACACCTTGGAACGATAATCACGGCGGGGTTTTAAAACCCGCCGTGTATTGAGAAAATTTACGAAATCGGATATGATTTCCGATTTCGGAAACTATCCGGAAAAGGAATTTCCAAATGATTTCCGATGGAGGAAACCAGCCGCAAAAATTTATGATTTTTCGGATGATTTTCGATGGAGGAAACTGATCCGGAAAATGATTTCCGAATGATTTACGATGGATGAAACTGGCATGAACAAAAATTTTTTAAAATTAATAAATGATATCTTAATTGTTACCTAATAAATATCCATATATATATATATATATATATATATATATATACTTATTTTTTTTTTCCATTAACTAGTGTTTTCTTTCTCCCTTTACCCTCCACCATTTATCCCGACCTATTAAGTTTAAATTATCAAATGATAAATTTTACTTTATTTTTTGTGAACTCTAAAACATGTGTAACTAATCAAAATCAAATCTTACTCGACTCTCTATAAACGCTAACTAAATATAACATAACATATCAATTGAAGAACATAAATTACTTTTTTTTTGTATATTAATAACAATTTGTAATCGAATATCTCTATATATACAACTTTCTATGGATACTAAATTGAGTCTAACTAATCAAATATCAGAACTTACTTGACTTTAGAAACTAATTGTATTAAATTTAACCAATCAAAGTCAAACTTAACTTATTTCTATGTGAACGCTAACTAAATCCAGATTACTTAATCAAAACTAATATACTTTCTATATATATATATACACACATTACCATTAAAATAGAATCGATGGTAGTTTAACTAATCTAATATCAAACTTACTTGTTTCTTTGTGAACACTAACTAAATCCTTATTAACTAATCAAACATTACTTTACTTGTTACATACTTTACTAATCAAATATCAAAACTTAACTGACCTTAGACACTAACTGTATTCAATTTCACTAATCAAAGTCAATCTTACTTGTTTCTCTGTGAACACTAACACAATTCAGATTAACTAATCAAACATTACTTTACTTGTTACATACTTTACTAATCAAATATCAAAACTTAAGTGACCTTAGACACTAACTGTATTCAATTTCACTAATCAAAATCAATCTTACTTGTTTCTCTGTGAACACTAACACAATTCAGATGAACTAATCAAATATATTACTTTACTTTCTCTATAGATACTAATAAAATTGAATATAAATAATGATTTTTATTAAATTTTCCATAAACACTATCTAATAGAAAACTCTAATTGAGATTTTGTAACACTATTTAAAAGTATAAGTAAATCAACTTTATATATTTAGTTATCAACTCTTATTTAAAATTTTAAAAAGTAATATATATTCCATAGGAATTTTTAACTTGTTATGAATATAAATCATAACAAAATAATATTTAATCCCCTCTTCTCCTCCTATCGCCGTCCGCTTGATTCTCCTCCTATCGCCGCTCCTCAACCACTCATCTTCAAACGGTTCCGATGATCAATCCCCCTCTTCTTCTTCTTCCCCGTCGAAATCATCGCCGCCTCCAATTCGAGTCAAATTTATAGAGGCGGACGGCCGAGGAGTTTTTGCGACGCGGAGAATCGACGCCGGAAATCTCATCCACACAACTAAGCCCTTTGTCTGCCATCCTACTCTCTCTTCTCTCCACAGCGTCTGCTATTTCTGCCTGAAAAAGCTTCCCGCCGTTGATTCCGATAATGTGCGATTTCGCAGGGACGAATGTGAAGCTCAATCTGCAGTAAGTATGGTTATTTTTCTCAAGAAATTGCGTACATGTGTGCTCATAATGATATGCAGATGAATTGGGCGTGAAAAATCAATGAATTGAGATGCTCACTAGGTGTTTGTCAATATGCTTCTTAGAGATTTTTTTAATTTTGAAATTGATTATACGCCGGATTGTCTCCGACTATGGCTTCGTCGCCTCCGAGTTCAGTGCCTTTCCCGAGTTTCTTCAGCAAGATGAAGGCGAAGACCAAAGGTTGATTAACCAAAGGTCAACAAACTTTGGAAGTTGACTAAGTGGCTTTCACCAGTATTATGTACGTGCGCTGGAAGAGCTAGACGAGCGGACCAGTGTTTCAACGCCTTTAACAAATTCGTTGAAATAAGTGGTGACTTGGCAGTTTGACTAAACTCCGCGTTAATTATTTTGGTAGACCCCACAGAAGTAGCAACGATATTTTGACATATCGCTGCAATGGTTACTGACTGTACATGGGCTCGATTTTGAGCCCACCAGATGTGGGTTATTGTTGTGATATTGGGTTGGGCTGTATAGAATTGATTTGAACATTTAAAAGTCCAATTGGATATGGCGCAAAAAAGTAGCGGGGCGTTGCTGCTCTGAGGCGGACTAAAAAATAATAAATTTTGATGTGTGACGTAAGGGGACCTGAGCAGCTGCGCGTTGCTGCTCTGAGTCTGATTAAAAATGTTCTTAGTTTACATGAATTGATAATTAACTATACGAATTGATAATATACAGTGGTGTAAACTTGGTGGGACCCAATTCACATATACTCTTGGTATATATAGTAACAATTAACTGATGCACTTGGTATAAAAATTTTAAAATATCAAAATTTAATTTTAAACTAGTTTTTTATGACAATGATACATTTATTTTGTATATGATATTTTATTCGTATGATTAAAATATCACATGAATTGAAAATTTGATTGATGGGACCCAATTCATATAAAATTTATGGTATATATAGCCACATTTAACTGCTACACTTGGTATAAAATTTTTGAAAAATGTCATAAAACATTTAATTTTCAATTTAAAACTAGTTTTTTATGAAATCATTTTATTATTATATGATTGTTTCTTGATGTGATTAAAATAACACTTGAATTTGAAAGTTTGACTTGGTGGACCAAATTCATATAAAAATTATGTTATGGGGAGTACATAACAACAACTAACTATTGGTCTGGGTATGCATAGCAGCAATTAACTGCTACTCTTGATATAAAACTTTTTGAAATTATCAAATTATCAAATTTTGACTTTTAAACTTGAATTTTTTAATGATTATGTTAATGTATAATGTATGCGACACTTTTTGTGTAAATTTACATTGGTATTGGCTCCATGAAAGGTACGTGTAGTGAGAACTGTAGTATCAAGAACCTGAGAAACACTACTAAGCCTATAAAATGTAGTTAAGTATTTATATTTTGGAGTCATATTTTAACCATAGTCGTGATCAATTTATTTCCAATACTGAATGAAATTAAGTATATTTGAGTGTTTCTATGACATTAGAACATAAAGTCCATGAAATAATTGCTGCTCTTGGTATAAAATTTTGAAAAATGTCATTAATTATCAAATTTTGACTATAGAACTTGATTTTTTAATGATTATGTTAATCTTATAATGTATAAGACACTTTTTGTGTAAATTTACTTTGATATTGGTTCGATGAAAGGTACGTATAGTGAGGACTGTAGTAGCAAGAACCTGAGAAGCACTAATAAGCCTATAACATGTAGTTAAGTATATATACTTTGGAGTCATATTTCAACCATAATCATAATCAATTTATTTCAATTACTGAATGATATTAAGTATATTTGAGTGTTTATATGACATTAAGTATCACATATATGAATGTTTAGTTTAATATCAAGCATATAGTTACGGTTTATGTTGAAATCACTATATTTTCAATGGCATTATTCCATTTATAATGTACTAAAATGAAATATACGTACTAACGATTACCCATTAATTGTATAATATGCACGGTATCATTTTTAAATGAGTATAAAAAGTGTATGGGTGAATTTAGAATTTATATAAATTTTAATTGAGGCTCTATGTTCCAAAGTTTCCATTATTTTTTGCATGGATAATGTTATTCGATGTATATATTTGATATTGAAAATCAATCATTTGTGTTTATTGTTTAAAAGTATTTAGTTCGTAAGTAAAATATATTACAATTCATGAGTACTTATGCAATTTTTAAAATTTGTATGCCAAAAAGCAACATCTAACTACTGCGTAAAATTAAGAAAATGAAGTATTAATTGTGATTGTCTATAAACATTATTTATACTGGGTTGATCTGATCCGTCAATTAATTTTCTCCATTTAATCTCAACCGTTAACACCTTGCATATATATACCCAGAACCTCATCCCTTCCTTTTCCTTATCCTTTTCTGATCTTCCATCTCTATTCTTTACTCCGCAAATCCCTCATTCTCGAAGTCAACTTCATCTCCGCCCAAGATCTCAAGGTCCCATCCGCCTGAAACCATCAGCCATCGGAGATCTACGCCATGGTTTGGGCGGAAGATAAATCCAAGAAGCTCCAATCAAGAATCGACAGCTCCGGCTCCGGCCCCGGCCAAAACCCTACCTGGAATGATAAGTTCCTCTTCCGCGTCTCGCCGCAGTTCAGCACGACCACCACCTCCGCCGTGAGCGTCGAGATCTACACCGTCCGCCGCTACTTAAGATACTCCCTCGTCGGCTCTGCGCGGTGCCTGATCAACACCGGAAAGTTCATCAGCTCCGTCCACGTCCACCGCCCTTCTGGAAGCTTTCACGGCATTCTCAACATTGCCGCCACCGTGTGCGACGGCGCCGATGATCGGTTCTTTGAGGGCTATGGATCTTCATCGATGAATTTCAGGAGTCCTGCTTTTCGGCGCGAAGTCGTCGACGTCAATTTCTACAATCGGCTACGAGGGTTCACTTTTTTGTTGCTTGCCTCCGTTCAGGTATGATCAGGGTTTAGTAATCGTATCTATCTGGCAAGGAATTTGTGTAGGCTAGGGTTATGGTTTTGTGCAGAGTGTATTGTTTCTGTGATTGTTTTGTGATTGTTTGAGCTGAGATTATGTGTTTTATGCTTAGGTTGTGGATGGTTATATGTTCTGTGGTAGAGTTCATTGAATACCAGTTCTTTGGAAGTAATGCCTATTGTTTCCAGTATGTTGCTGTTGATTACATACTCTGAAGAAATAGTGGATGGAAAGTCAGTCTATATATCCTCCCACCGATTAAGGCCCGTAACAGTGAACCTGCTGGCCGTTCTTTTCGTGCTGCTACCCTTCAAATATCTGGACATTCTTTTCATACTGAGGTGAGAGAGATTCTTCTTTAATTTTAATTTCAGTTTTGTTTTTCTTCTTCAATCTTTATGAAGAACTGATTCTTCCTGATCCAGTTGTGAGTGATGGCAGAGGTGGCATTTATCGGTGCTGATATTCAGGAAGTGATTGGGAGTGTTATTGCTCTTAACATTCTCAATGGAGACAGTGAATTGGCCGTTGACATTGGCGGGCTGATGATTGCAAGCAGTGTTTTTGCAGGTGTTGAATCACTCCCTGAACGCCCTAATGTAAGCACGAATCACGAATCTTTCTCCCAACGGCGACATGGGTTATTGAGTTTGGCAAGTTTGACTTGAACCCTGATTTAACACGCAGGTCACAGATGAGAGTGAAGTCGTGGTATTGCCTTCTCAATTTAATTCACTTGCAGATGATTCCACACAAACTGATAGTGACACTGGCATGCATCAATCCCATAAGGTAAATGATAAATTGCTTTCTTTTTTTGTATCATACAAGTTATGATATTTGTGGTATCTATCTAATATATAATGTGGTGTAGGTTGAAGGAATCCCACTCAAAGTTGTTGTCCATGCAATCCAGAGGTCAGTGTGTCCCAAACTGAGGAAAGTCAATCTGGTCATCTCTCGGGCATGAAAACCTCAAGGATTGTTTCTGGTGCATATCATCTCATTCTTTAATTTGCATTCAAGCATATGATGTTGAATGAGTTGGCCTGGTTGGTTCAGTGCATAGTATCCCATTCTTTAAACTGCATTTAATTAAAGGATGTTGAGAATGAGTTTGACTTGTTGTTTGTAGTGCTTATTATCTCATTCTTTAATTTGCATGAGTTTGCCTGGTACCAAAGACGAAGAAGGACAGGATTAAGCTGCTGATCATCCTGTTTGTAGAGCTTCTGTTTGTTGGTATCCTTGCACTCCTGGTTCTTGAGTTAGCCCACACTCACAAGTTCAGGCCTAACATTGTTGGTTTGATATCCATTGTTGGAACATCATGATGTATGCTTCCCTCATGGTAATCACTCTCTTTTTTATTGATTGTGCTGGCCAGTTTTATTGAATTTTATCAGCAATATTCAGACATGTAGTATAGATAGAACATTGGGGCTCCATATGCAATGTTAGAAAGGATTTTTGGTTAGTGTAGGAGGATATGGATTATTGTTATGACATTGGATTGTAAACATTATTGATTTTAATATAATTTTTATTTTAATTTATTTTAGCAATTCTATATTTTATTGGCCATTTTTGCTTATTTCAATTAAATAAATCTAAATATTGGTTTCACCGTGGGAGCGGGAAACTGAAAATTCAATCAAATCGGGAATTTTTGAAATTCAAAAATTTCAATTATCAATTTTTTTTTACTTTTCAAAATTTGAATGTATAAACGCTTTTAAGATCCGCTGCAAGGGCTCTGATTGCCAAATCACCATTGTCAACGTGTAAATAGCGGGTCCCTCCATCTGGTCTTTCAGCACCAGATTGAAAATATGAATCAATTCAATAAACTACGTAGGTCGATTTCAACAGTATAGAACACGCAACAACAGCTTAGATCAGGAAATTTAAGAGATGTGAACATTCTCTATCAAAAATTGAACAAGAAATGAGAAATTATTACCTTGAATTGAACAAGAAATGAGAAATTATTGCCTTAGAAAATTCTTTATTATCTAAACTATACTCCCTCCGTCCCAACCAAAGTGTCTTAATTTTTATTTTGGGATGTCCCAATCAAAGAGTTTTACTTTCAATATTTCCTCATTTGGCAAAAAAAAAGAGTTTATTGTCCATTTTATCCTTAATTAATCTCTATACATTTTTTGAATCACATACTTATGGGGGTTAAAATAGTCTTTTACCATTCTTTTGCTCATGTATCCTACTTCCACATCATTTTTCTTAAAAATTGAGCTTCCGTCCCCGCGGACACTTTGGTTGGGACGTAGAGTATATGCTTTCAGGGAATAGGAGAGAAGGTGACAAAAACGCTGATGTTTGCGTTTGTGAATGTTTAAATAGTTAAAAAACATGTGTGACATTCTTTGTTGTTTCCCTATATTCATCCTGTTGTTCTGAATCTATAGATTTTCCTTCTATTTTATTAAAGAGATATCACTGGCTAAAATTGGTTTCCTGCAAGTATCAACTTTGTAAGTGCAAAAGCAACTAGGGGTAAGCTAATCATTTATTTAATTTTTTGGGTTAAAAGGTGAGGTACCCCAAATTTATAAGAAAGTGTCAATATACCCCCGAATAATTCAAAAGTGCAGATGTACCCCTATAATTATATTGAACAAAGAAGTGTACCTCTAAAGCCAATTTTCCAGCAACATTTTGAATTAAAAGACAAATTTACACTCACTTGTTGGGTTTTTTCCCCTTGACCCAAATGCTTACGGGCACAAAAAAAAATCAAGAAATCAATATCACTAAATTACAGAATAAATGCACAATATTATTGAAAGGGGCATGCTAGATGCAATCCGTATTTTTCTTATTTTGTAGTCCAAAATAAAAACACGTTTTCGATATATATGATATGATCAATAATTATGTATATCAGATATATGCATCATATATATATATATATATTACTTCTATTGCATACACTTGCAAATCAGTTATATCATAATTATTGTATATATGATTATATAACAAAAATACAGATTGCAAAATAAGCAAAATACAGAGAATTATTCATTGATTTGGTTGGGACATTTTCGTCCTAAAATTTTTCTTTTTTTACCATCAAATAATAGTAAGGGTATTTTTGACATTTTACATTTGGCAAAAGAAAATTCTGCCCAAATTATATATTTGAGGGTATAGTGGCACTTTTGAAAAACATAGGGGTACATTAGCACTTAGTTAAACAGTTGGGGGTAAAACAACACTTTTTTCTAATTTTATTTTGCTTTTCAAGACCCCACAAAATAAAATAAACATGTTTTTTGTTTTTTAACAATGTTAATCTATTAGCTCCAATGGTGCGTAGAGCGCGTGGATGTGGGTTGTATTTTACAAAATCAAAGTTCGTTCAACTTTTTTTAAACTGATATCACACGTCAAAATTAACTGTAATTAATCTATTTGGGTAGATTTAAATATTCTGAATTCAACAGAATTTTGAGAAACTGAGAACATGCCCTTAGATTATATTTTTTAACTACATTCTTTGTCCCTTGCTTTCTATCTCCTCAGTTCTCACTGAACTACGCCACCACTCTGCCTTCTTCTCACCGCTCACAGCCTTGCAATCCCGCCCCTTCAGCTTCTCTCTCCTCGTCAGAATTACAGAACCGCTCGCCACTTCTTCATTCTTCCGTGAATCAAATCATGGCGTACGTGCTGTATATATGCACCAAGCCTCTCTCAGCAAGCCCTCCCCCCTCTGTCAGGCCAATTCGAGCCAGAAAGGGGGTCTGATTAAAAAAACTATGAACAGAAATTTACAAAATTTTACCCTTAGCTCATGAATTCGTTATAGAACAAAAAGCAAACTTTTTTTTTGAAAAGTCTTTCTTTATTTAAGATAAAGAACAAATCAAAATAGATTTTGAAAAATATAATTCGTTGTGATAAGTAAAGTAGATCTATTTACTTCATGGATTTGGTTGGTGTTTTCTTTACGTGGTTTATAAAGGCGATTCCTTGATATATGAGGTTTTTATAATTAAATTTTTGTGATTAAAGAAAGGAATAAGTAAATATGACATTCTGTAAATTTTGTCTGTTTTAAAAAATGAAAATAGATCCACTAAAGTTATTGTATTTTTTATATTCTAGAGAAATTTTTTTGATTTGTTAGCACTAGTGGAGGTATAACCTATCACTGCGCTGGAGCACGGCGGTTCCAGAAAACCGTCGTGTATTAGGAGGTTCCGATATCGGAATGTTGCGAGAGTGCAAGTGAAATATTGAAATACGGCGCTACTAGACTAAAACGCCATAGTAAATGGCAGATAGAGATATACGGCGGATCGCCAACATCGGTTATTGAAAATCACCGTATATTATGATAAGGTTCCGTTATCCTAACTTGATGGTATAAAAATTCCGAGAGCCGAACTACATTGCATAACTATTTCCGGTTGAGGAAATACGTTGTCATTAAGGTTCTCTGTTCTTAAATATAATGATGAATATGTTCCGCAATCCTAACCGGAAATTTATGATGGTTCATAAGAAGTTAAGTATGTATAAAACTGTTCCGATAGTATAACATGGTATGTTTATAAGTACAACAAGCGGAACAACTTAGTGAAAGCATTAGTAAGTATGGTCATGCATACGAAACAACCGAAGACAAACAAGTTTGGTGATCTAATTGTGGAACATAATTATGCTCAATATTTGTTTTGTCTCCCATATAAAACAATCACGGAGACCGAATTGGCGCCTGCTTCCGGAAGAACAGAGCATGCCAAATTTGCGGTACACATATGACTGTTATGCTATCAGAATATAGAAACGAAAAATAGGAAAAAATACTGAAGAAAAGGAAAATGTGTATAAAAACTTAATCACGACTCACTGTTTTTCATCCTTTCCCAAAATAGTTCAGAACAGATCACAGATGCGATTTTCAAGGTTCCGGTGGATGTCGATCTGGGTTTCTTCCATCCTCTCTATTCCTCACCTTCAATTTCTCATCTCAGTCTTCAGCGTTGATCACTCATCGCTGTTGCTCTCTCAAATCCCACCTCGCCACCACCGTTGCTCTCTCAGATCCCGTTTCCCGGAGCAGCGACGGGAGGCTTGACAAGGGATCCGTCAAGGTACCCAAAAAGTCTAGCACCAGGGGGTACATACTCATCAATGTCTTCAAGCACCAGGCACATATGGGCTCTGGTCACAAAAGGCCTCATCATCAGACAAAACATAATAAACTACAGCATCTTAACTAGATCAAGATAAAATCTTTTGAAACAGTACGCTGGCAATTACTGAAATGACAACCAAAACTATGACACAAATGACAGTGAGTCAGTGACTACCAAGGTTGTCACTGTACCCTGTCACGAAGGGGTGCCAATGGGCTGCCTGCTGCCATACTGCATGCAATCACTATTCAGTATTCAGCAACAATTTCCATACTTTATGCACAATAAAACATAACATTTTTTCAAACTTTAAACTGTGATTGTTTGACATAGGGGTATTTATGTGAGTTTATTTATATCTAAAAGAGTCCTCCAGATCACCAGGTCATCATGCTGGGTCTGGTGAAGACTCAAACAACTACGGTGCCCTGTCTAGACTGAAAAGAAACTGACTGCAGTGGAAATGCATTTTGATGCGGTCCCATAGATCACACTCAATTTTAGACGCACCTGTTGCTGCAGTCACTTGGGACTTAATAAAGTGGCCTTTGTTTCTGAACCACTCAGCTATAAATGGCACACCAAGATACATTGCCATCTTTCCCAATTCTTTAGCAGCCTGCCTTGCATATATGTAACCAATTGTGTTCAGCATGTCAACACCGTAAGCTGTGAGAGAGTCAAAATGATTACTGCGAATACAACAATATGCTGAAGACAACCAAAGTAGCCATTTTTTTGGGCATGTTATACGCAGTCCGTATTTTGCTTATTTTGCAGTCCAAAATAAAAATACGTCTTCGATATATATAATATGGTCAATAATTTTGTATATCAGACATATGCATCATATATACTATTTCTATTGCATACACTTGCAAATCAGTTATATATCAATATTATTTTATATATTATTATTTAATAAAAATACGGCTGCAAATAAGCAAAATACGGACTGCGTATAAAAGGCCTGTTTTTTTTTTTTGGGGAAAAGGCACAAAAGAACAAGTGGGCAATCACAAAGCACACACAAAGAAGAAAAAATACAAATTAGGAGAGCCATGGATGGTATAGTCTTTGTTAAGGGCAATATAAGAGAGAATGATTACAGATTTTAGTAACAGTTACAAGCAAGAAATAGTCCAGTTTGAAATCCAAGTGCAGCTACATGTAGACTCAAGG
Organism: Sherardia arvensis; assembly: GCA_948330725.1. Taxonomy (NCBI): domain Eukaryota; kingdom Viridiplantae; phylum Streptophyta; class Magnoliopsida; order Gentianales; family Rubiaceae; genus Sherardia; species Sherardia arvensis. The sequence continues at coordinate 18,602,153 of OX415237.1, read as the reverse complement.
TCCAAAACCACCACAATGCTAAATACCCTAGAGCAAGAAAGGAACCACATCTAGTTGCATTCATATAAGACATAATTAATGCATGAAACAGATAAATAACAGACCACCAAAACATATGAAGAGCTGTAAATAATTTTCAAGGTTGAATGAGCGAAGCTATATTACCCGCATTAGAAAGCCTTGATACCTCAGCTTCAGCATGACTGATAAAGTCTTCTTTATTGCCTTGCACGTAAAAATTTAATCTACCTTTTAATATTTCAGCAAGCTTCTCTTCTCTTTCCTTTTGAACAACTTGAGTGTAAAATTGTTCTTGGCAAGGGAATAGAAGAGGCAATTGTAGAGGCATTTGAGGATAAAAAGAAACAATTTTGTACATAAAAAAGAAGCAATAAAGTGTACCCGCATCTTGTCTTGCGCGCGGCTTCCTAGTATCGAACTCCTCGCCTTCAGTGAAGATATCCATCGAAGAGGTTGTATTTGTTGATGTGTATACTCTTGAGTTTAATTTTTGCTGAACTGAACTAAAATGAAAATTAAGCTAAATAAAATTAGTTGGATTAAATTTAGCTGATTTTCATCATATTATATTTTGGTTAGACTAATCTTAGGACAAGGCTTAATTAATTTTTTCACGTCATCAATAAAATATGCTCAAAAGTGATCATGCACATACTCAAAACCTATCATGAGACATTATTTCCCCTCATCAAACTGCTTTCCTTGAAGGAAGGGATATTTCTAACAATGTCCTTTATTTGAAAGAAATGGTGAGACACATCCATAAAAAAGCCAGAGAGCCAAATTGCACTGTCAAATTGGATTTAAAGAAGGCTTTTGATAGAGTTAGTTGGGTTTTCCTTAAAAAGATGAAAAGTTTGGCTTTCACAGCAAACTAGTTGAGTGCATGACGAAAAATTTATCCCATGCTTGGTTTTCCATACTTGTAAATGGTAAACCTGTGAGATTTTTCAATGCATCAAGGGGTATTAAACAGGGAGATCCACTCTCTCCTTTTCTGTTTAATATTTTTACAGAATCTTTTTCTAGGAGCCTTACATATATCTTCAGCATGGGAAAAATTTCTAAGTTCAATCTCCCAAGATACAGTGAACCAGTTTCACATTTATCATACGCTGATGATACTGTTCTTTTTTTTTTGCAGTGAATAAGAGAACCTTGATAAATCTTGAAGTTTTTTTGCACACTTTTGAAAAAGTCACTGGTCAGAAGATCAATTATGATAAGAGTGACTTTTACATTAGTAAACATGCAACATTAGCCAAGATAAATCAAGTAAAACAAATACTGAGTATGAAAGAGAGAGTTTTTCCTTTCAAATATTTGGGATGTCCTATATATGAGGGTAGAATACTTAATTGCTATTTTAATCCTCTCATTGAACAGATCCAAAAGAAACTCAGTTTATGGAGAAATAAATGGCTATCAACTGGTGGAAAATCACTTTGATCCAATCAGTCTTATATGCCATTTCACAACATGTTTTTACTGTTATGGCTCCTACAGTTCACATCATAGAAACACTGGAGAAATTGTTTGCTTCTTTTCTCTGGGGATCTACTGCTGTGAAACAAAAAAAATGGAAAAAATGGCCTAAACTATGCTACCCTATGACTCAAAATGGTTTAGGTTTCAGATCCATTCCTTACATTGTGCAGACTTGCTCGGTCACACTATGGTGGAAATTTCAACAGGGAGAGGCCATCTGGACACAATACTTACACTCAGTTCCCATAAGTTCCAGAAACTCACAAACATGGCACATAATTTGTCTAGTTAACTGTATTGCATAACATCACTCTCTGGTTATCCATGGGAGATGTGACTGTAATTTTCTGGACTTCCAACTGGATTGGTCATGGTCCTTTGGTTGATTTTTTACCACAAGATCTAGTACCAATCCCAATTTCCTACTCTGTGTCTGATTTTCTAAACCAGAAACATCTTATGTTGCCTCACTTGGAAGGTTTCCTTAGTCCTGCTACTCTTCAATTGATACACACATCCCTGATCCATCCTTACAGACCAGACAGACTAATCTGGAAGCCCTCTTTAAATGGTCTGTTTTCATTTAAATCTCCATATTAGATATTACATGATCTTAGAAGTCCTTCTCCTACCTTAGCCAAATTGTGGAAGATAAAAATCCCAAAAAAGATCACTTTCTTTCTTTGGAGACTTTTTAACTCAATCTTACCCTTTGAAGAGGTCCTCTGTCATTATGGCTTCCAGTTTGCTTCTAAATGTCCTCTGTGCACAAACTCAGACACCATTGATCATTTTTTTCAATGAATGTACTTTCTCTACTGATGTATGAAAAAAAATCTTTAACCAACATTGGAGTTCTTGACATGCATTTTGCTTCCATTTAGGACAGACTTTCATATTATCTTTCACATACAGGCATGACCAGTTTCCAGTCAAAACTGATTGCCATGTTGTGTTGTATTATATGTTGGTCCTTATAGAAAGTTAGGAACAAATTACTCTTTGAAAATGTCAGACCTGTCTCCACTTTTATACTTAGAGATATCAAGGACATGTTACATTTTTCTTTGGTTGCTAACCCCACTGAAATCTCACAGGAGTTTGATAAAACTTTGGCCGCAGCTGCTTTCATCCCCATGACTGTGAAAAAACACAAACCAAGACTCAGATCTGTGGTTTGGAAATGCCCCTATATAGTTTCAAAATTAATGTAGATGCAGCTTGGTCCCTAGAAGGTTGTGGCATTGGAGTGATTATCAAAGACTCTAATGGTCATGTACTGGCAGCAAGGTCCATTATATCATCAGCCTCTTCTTCTCTTGAGGGAGATATTAAAGCTATACTGGCTGGGTACCATTTTGGTTTCTTTTATAGTCTACACAGTTTTATCATTGAGTCTGACTCTCTTAATGGGATTTCTATGATACTTAATCCTATAACTGCTCACTGGAAATTATTCAGACTCTGTGATGAAGCTACGCAGATAATCACAGCACCTATTCAGCATATCTTGAGGCAGGCAAACAATGCAGCAGATGCTTTAGCCAAGTTAGCATTGTCACAACAACTTAATGCAGTCTTCAACTGGAAACTTCTCCCCCCTCAGATCAAAGCAAACTGCATCCTGGATCAGAAACAAGTGCCTTCAGTTAGAGCATGATCTTTGGCTCACATCTTTCTCCACTTCTGTTGCTTACAATAGTTTCTAACCTATTCTTTTGTCACCTCTATGAATGTCAAACTGTATTTGGCGCCACATTAAGTTTTGCTTAATAATTCTCTAATAGGCTTCATATATAATTTGCCATTTGTTTGGAGGTGTTCATGTATAGAGTAATTTTTGACTCTATTCTTTTGTAATCTTTTCATCTAGGATTGTTGTAATAGGAAGGTTCTATTTACAAACAATGGTCATTTAAGACAATAGGTTTTGGGAAGCCTAATATAATTTCCCCACCTATGGTGGATTATCTCAAAAAGTAAAGGTGGGGAAGGGTGGTGCAAATAGCAGTTAGAGTGGTGTAAATAGAATCGCCCAGTCTGAATCGAGATTGAATCGAGATTTAATTATTGGGCAAAGTTTTCAAGAAGATTAATTTCAAATCAGCGTGGAGAAGAGGAGTAGACGTAAGCGTATTGGAGGATGAGAAGGAGAAGGAGAGAATATTCTGGAAAGGTGATTTTATTTAAAGTTTTTTTAACTAGGGGAAAAATTGGGAAAGCGCCACATAGTAAAAATGATCTCCTTTAGTATATACTAGGCTAGCCGGACTGCGCGTTGCGCGATTCTTATGATGTAATTGTAAAATAATAATAATGAGCATGTCGATACAAAGTAAATATTTGATATAAATGGTATTGTAAATAATGTAAAATGAATAAAGTTTGTTTTATTGAAATCTTTAAAAGTGAAATAATTGAAAATAGCCAATTTTTGACCTCTTGCTTTCTTCACAGTCGACTTCAGTGTATTATTGTATTTGTGTATCCTTAGTCTTTGTGTTTTTGTTCGTTCGTAGTTGTATTATTGGAAGTTGTCTTCATCATGTTGAGGTAAGGTTGTCATTTTATTCACCTCTTTCAGATAAACCTCTAAGTATCTCGTATGGATTTCTCTATGTTTTGGTTTTGGAGTTTGGAGGAACACAATGTACTTTTTACTTTCAACAACATTCTTCATTTCTTCTGGAAATCCAGTTTTTACAATGTAACATAGTATAAGGTTATATGAAAATAAGGTAAGGACATTTATCCATGTATCCTGCATTTTATAAACTTAAATTTATAATGCTGGCATAAGTTTTATGTAAAATATAACTTTACATAAATAAATAGTACTAACAAAGTTTTGAATTTATACATTTAAAGAGAATTGTATATCTCATTACTTGAACATTTTAAATATTTATATGAATTTTTTTTGAATTTTTGCATTAAAACATATTTACTATATATTTATTTCAAAATGGTCAATATTTTAACACAAAAATGTATCATTTGAGTATAAATACGTAGTGGTAGTTCATAGCAATTAGGAAATTTGTTCTTTCAAGAGAATTTGCAATATCTAAATAGTTCGTGTTAAATTTGGCAACGACAAATAGAATTAAAAATTCTTCAATTTAAGAAGCACATTTAAATATATATATGTAAGGAATGATTTTATTTGGTAAATTAATTTGATGTCAATTCATAAATAAAAATAAAATAAGATTAAAATTCGTAAATGGGTAAAACAATTGGACTTCGAAAAGATAAAAAATATATCGTCGATAGGGTTTAGGTATATAGTAACAAAAATGGTGGGAATTAGTTAAATTAGTAAGTTAAATTTGTTAAATTTTTGTACCTACCATAATTAATCAAAAGGCAAAACAGTGGGATAGTTAAAGTAATAAGTTGGTTAAATTAGTCAATTTTTGAACCTACCATAATTAATCAAACTGGAGGCGGCATAGTGGCGGGGTGTGAAGACAAAAGGTACAATCCTGTGTCGTTTTATTCTATACACCTTTTATTCCGGTGGCGGTATATTTTTTATTTATATTAATGCCGCCACTCTCTATAAAAATATATTATTACACTCAAATAAGGATAGGACTATACATTTAATTAATTTTCCAATTAATCAAAGCATCTTCTACACTTCTGATGAATGGAGCAAATAAACATCACTGTAATAATTCTAAGAAAATACTACATGGACCAAATAATATGACATCCATATATTGATCGGATCAGCAAACAAATTATACATCAGTTATACCAAAGAGATGGGAGTGGAAAACAAGAGTACGGTTGAAAAATACGCATGATTCTGTATTTGCTTCCAACCTTGCAAGAATCTCAATTGCACAACATAACCTTCTCTTCCATCACCACATAGTAATTTAGATGGTGATAATTAGAATCGCAGTTCTAGTCAGCAACCGTGCGTGGTGATTCTTATAAATGGTGATAGTTGATGTGTTCTACAGGTGCATGCGGTCATCGAAGCAATCAATAATATTAATTTCCGTAAGATCTCTCGACTTATCACTCAAATATCAAAAGTGAATCTCGGCTTGTGGAACTGACTTTGAACCAGAGAGGGCTGAGGAGATGCCCTTGCCGCATTGGCATATACCAAGGATCAAATGCATACACACCACGAACAATAATACGATTAGAGAATATATCAATGCTTACATCTCAAATTCTCAATATACAATGATATTAATGGATGATCCCGTGCTATTGGTGTGCAAATAAGGAAATAAAATATATAAGAATTTTTTTTTTTTGACAGAATTAGTTGATCATAATATATGGTAATGACATCACATACTATAAAGACATCATGCTTGCAAATTTTCAATGGAAAAAAGGGAAAAAATGTACATGTACGTATATTAATAAGAATACATAATAGAAATTAAAGAATAGATGACAGTAATATATTTATGTAAATTATTATAAATAAATAGAAAAGTAGGTGCACCGATTATTTTTATAATATATACCATGTTTAGAACGATGATGCCATATTTAAGCTTTTGTTTCAATACAACCCATACAGCGGCGGTCATGCATATTAAACGCAATATTATGTGTGGTTTGTAGTTTTATTAGTAATTAAGGGTGGCGGCCGGGGTGATTGAAACGGCTGTGTTTTTTTATTATTATTACTTATGCCGCCACTCTCTGCTTTTTAATATATACTTAGTAAAAATATTAAGATTAAGATTGACCAGTGCTCAAATGGAGTAGTATACTAGATTGTGTTAATAATAAAAGGGAAAATATTGATTAAAGGCGGTATAAGTTTCATAATTTGAAAGTGGGGTGTAACTCTTACATAATTTCTAAAAAGGGCGATAATTTATTAGTCTATATTCATTTAATTTAATTTTTGTATTAAAGACAGTTTTGCCCCTGTTTTGAAGTTACAATTCATTTCATTTTATTTAATTCTATTCAATTCAGTTTGGTTTTATCTCACTAACTTACTCTAATTCAATTAAGATTATTTTCAGCAACATCTAAATATTTTAGATTAAATTCAGTTCAGTTCAATTTCATTGAATTTTGTAAAGTTAAATAAAATTAAATTTATTTTGTATAATTAGTTTCGTTAATTTTTTTCAAATTCAATTTTAAAAATTCAAATATTATTTAATTGAATTTAAATCAGAATTTTGCAAACTTAATAAAACTGAACAAAATTATTAAAATTGTGATGAAACACTCAATTGATTTAAGTTAACCAACATTTTAATAAAATGAACTTCATGGAATTTAGAAACATTAAACTGAATTGAATTCTTTCAATGTGAATTAAATTGAAATTCTTTTTTTTTTAACGTTAAACCGCTCGAGAGCGGGGAATTTTTATTCGGCTTCCCAAACCTATAAAAGATAGTACAAATCATGGCCATAATAACCAAGCCAAGTTTGTGGGGGACATAGTCCCAAAAGCATAGTAATGCTTTTCAAAAAATGATCTAAGCTAGACCACTTGCACTATACAATGATAGGCCAAAATAGACATGATCTACTCCCAAGACCTATTAGAGAATTGCTCAGCAAAACTCAATGCGGTCTAGAGAGTAAGAACAAGCTAAAAAATAATAAGTTTATATATATTACATCTGAGCTAGGGCCTAGAGTTAGGGATGAAGCCTTAAGGAGAGAGCATTTGAGCTGAGAAGAGTAGGCAGAGACAGGCCAGAAGTGTTGCTTCACCAGAAAGTATTCCTGTTTTTCCATTTACAACTAAACAGCTTTGCAGGTGCCAAGTCCCTGCAAAAACAGAAATTGAAGCAAGTAAGAGTAGCAGCTGCCTAAGGTGGATGCAATCTGAGAGAAGGAGTGCCAATTTTATCAAGCATGTATAACCCTTTAGCCAAATGGGGTAGCTGTGAAGATGAGTTGAAAGAATGAGCAGATTTAGTAATGACTGCATATTTAGCTAAAGAGTCAGCCACAGAGTTGTCTTCCCTATAAGTATGAGTAATGTTAATGCTAGAGCACACATTATGCAGTTCATCAGATAAATCAAAGAGCTTCCATGGTGCAGTGTGAGGGTTCAGTATACATTTAATAGCCTGAATGCAATCAGATTCTAGCACAAATTCAGTGTTAAGCTTTCTAGCATTTATAACCCCAAGACCTATTGCCAGTAGTTCAGAGTGTAAAGGGGACTGAGCATGAGTGTAAATGCATTCAGCAGTTATAAAATTGCCAGTAACATCCCTAATAATAATTCCAATCCCAGTTTGATTATCTAAGGCCTTCCAGGAAGCATCTGTATTTACTTTACAGCCTACAGATGGACAAGACCATGAGATTTTCTGAATATTAGGCTTAGGGGGTTTCAGCCACAAAGGAAAATATCCATTGGAAGCAAATTCAATATCCACTGGCCTATGAATATAAAATGGTTTAGCTGCATAGGAATCAAAAATCATACTTTTGATTTCATGCAGTAGTGTAGGCTGGTTAGGGACAGTGTTATCATATATAAACTTGTTCCTAGCCTTCCATAAAGACCAACATGAGAAAAGGAGTATATTTTTTATCATTTGAGAGTGCACAGTTGATAAACCAGGCCTGGATAAGTAGTGAGAAACTCTGGACCATATATTGGAAAAAACAGGAGTTTGGATCCCTATGAATCTATTTATTTCAGTCCATACAGCTGTGGCAAGGGTGCACTGATTGAAAAAGTGATCAAGCTCATCCTTATGGTTACAGAAGCAACATTTTGAAACAATATTGAATCCATAGAATGTGAGAACATTATCAAAAGGGAGAAGCGAATTAAGAGCCTTCCACATGAATATTGAAAATTTTTTGGGGACTCTAGTATTCCAGATTTTGAGAAGAGATACAGAGTTACCTCTCTTGCTTCTGAGCTTGTTGTAAGCAGATTTGAAAGTGAAAGCTCCAGATTCCTCAGGCTTCCATATTAGCCTATCCAATCTGTTTTGGGTGAGTTTAGCTACCTGAAGTGAGGAAAGTAGGGCAACATCAGTATGAGCAGATAGTAGTGGAATGAAAGCATCTTTATTATGAATAAAATTGGCCACTGTACAGTCCAGAGGAATATCAACAAGCTCAGAACTTAGAATATCACTCAGAATCCCATTTCCTAGCCAATTAGAATTCCAAAAATTACATGTACCAGCCCCATGTATAACTCTAGAATTTTCCTCACAGAAAGGAGTCACCTCACATATGCGTTTCCATGTTTGAGAAGTCTGTGAGGATTTAGGCAGGGAAGCAAGAAATACAGTCCATGGTGCCTTGGAATTTTGAAATTTCCACCACAGCTTTGCAGAGAATGATTTAATAATGGTGTTCATATTTCTAAAACCTAAACCATTCTCAGATATTGAGTAACAGAGGTCATTCCAGTTTCTCCATGATTTTTTGGGTCTATCATCAATAGTACCCCAAAAGAAAATAGAGATCTTTCTTCTAATTTTTTTTATGACCTGTACAGTTGGCTTCAAAACAGCCCAGTAATGTTGAGGAAGTGAATAAATGCAGGAGTTTATCAGAATCATTTTAGCACCAGTGGATAACCACTTATTTTTCCAATTATTTAACCTCCTATCTATCATTTCTAATAATGGCTGAAAGTATACATTTTTCACTCTACCTGAAAATATTGGGACTCCTAGATATTTAAATGGAAAAGATCTTTTTTTCATACCTAGAATGTTAGTTATCTCCCTAATTTTAGTCTGAGTGGCATGCTTACTAACATAAAAATCGCTTTTGTCGAAGTTAATTTTCTGTCCAGAGACAGATTCAAAAACCACTAAAAAATCTTTCATTCTAGTTAAATCAGTAGTGCTAGCTTGCATGAATATCACTGTGTCATCAGCATACGATAAGTGAGAGATCAGAGAAGCAGATCTAGGTAGATTAAAATATTTAAGTTTGCCAGATTGAAATAAGAAAGATAAACTCCTAGTGAAAGCCTCAGAAAATATATTGAAGAGGAAAGGAGAAAGGGGGTCACCTTGTTTGATACCTCTAGTAGCTTGAAAAAATCCAACAGGACTACCATTAATTAAAACAGAAAACCAGGCTTGAGACAAATTTTTTATAATACAATAGATAAACTTTCCATGAAATCCAAATTTAATAAGGATGCTAGTAAGGAAATTCCAACAAACCCTATCAAAAGCTTTTCTCAGGTCAAGTTTCAAAATACAGTTAGGAGTTCTGCCCTTTTTATCAATAAACCTAACCATTTCCTGTAAATATATAATGTTATCAGAAATGTCCCGATTTTTCAAAAATGTTGTTTGGTGAGGGGAAATGATTATTTGCATGTAAGGCTTAAGTCTCTCCATTATAATTTTTGAGAAAATTTTGTTAGCCACATTGGAGAGGCTGATAGGCCTAAAATCAGTAAATGAAGAGGGAGTGTCCATTTTAGGTATTATAGCGATCCATGTACTGGAAATGCCTTTGGGCATGATTGAGCTAGAAAGAAAATCATTTGCTGCCCAAAGAAGGTCTAAGTGAATAATGTCCCAACTCTTTATATAAAACTGTGCAGTAAAACCATCAGGGCCTGGGCTACTGTTCTTATTTAATGAGAAGACAATGCCTTTAAGTTCTTCTTTTGAAACAGGCTTGATAAGGTCAGCATTGTCTTCATCATTTATAAGTTTAGGGATCTGAGACAAAAAATGAGAATAGAAAACTCTTTGGTTAGGATTTTCCTCAGCAGATAGTAAATTAGAGTAGAAAGCCACAGCTTCTGCTTCTATCACTGAGGACTCTTCAATCCAGTCACCAAGTGAGTTTTGAATTTTTGTAATGCTCATTTTGCTCTTCCTTTCCCTTACTGAGTTATGAAAATTTTTTGTGTTGTCATCACCTTCCTTAAGCCATTTAACTCTGGATTTATTTTTCCAGAAATGATGTTGCTCTTTTATGGCTTTAGTAAGGGATGTCTTAGCTTGTTTGAGGCTGACCAGATTTATTTCACTCTGATCAGAGTCATAAGCTATTTCATATAATCTCAGATTTTCTTCCATATTGACAACATTAGTATGGACATTACCAAAAACTTCTCTGTTCCAAATTTTAAGTTGTTTTTTCAATATGAGAAGTTTGAGATACAGTCCTAACATTCCAGAGTTGTCAATAGGAGGTGTCCAGTTTTCTCTAATTAAGTCCAGAAAGGAGTCTCTCTTGAACCAAGTATTAAGAAATCTGAAAGGCCTTGGGGATGATTTTATCTTGCTACCTATACTAAGAAAGAGTGGACAGTGATCACTACTCAGTTTATTCAAAACTAGTATGGAAGAATCTGGAAATGTTGAATTCCAGTGAGCTGTAAATAGACCCCTATCAAGTCTCTGGATGGTGGGAGTTTTTACCCTCCCATTATCACTGAGATCAAGGGGAAAATTATGTCTTCCATTAGACCATGTAAAAGGATTGCCAACAGTATTAATATTCTCCAAAGCCATATCATCAATAAATTTAGTAAAATCACTGATACTACGAAGGCTGGGAGTTGACTGACCTTTATACTCAGAGATAGATGCAATTGCATTAAAGTCTCCAATGAAAACTGTATCTGGGCAATTTATTTTTTGCAAATCAATCCAAAGATCCTCTCTACCCTTCCTTGTTCTCAGTCCATATACAAACACTGATTCCATGGAGGAATTTAGTTTTTGGCTTTGGACTGAAACATGTAGAAATTGAGGGTGATCATTGATCAAAGAGATCTGGATATCATCTTGCCAAAAATCCAGATTCTTTCATTATGAGCAAAAAGGCAGTTTTTGTATTTAAGTACATTCATATAATACTGACATCTAGAGTTAACATGCATAGGCTCAATTAGGCAGATAAGGTCAAAGCTATAGGTATCAATCAATTCAGCAAGTCTTTTTAAAGATGTTTCCATGCCTCTAATATTCCAAACTAGGAATTTTAATTTGAGGGATGTACTAATCATTTAAAAATATTTTTAGGGCTATTAGTAATGGATCCAGATACAATTTGGTTCAGTTGAGTAAAATAGGATTGCAATCTGATGCCAGGGTTCTGCTTAGCAAGGAGCCTAGAAGATTTTCTTACCTGACTTGTGTTTACCTGATCAGCATTATTATTGGAGTCCTCAGAGGCTGCCTTATCCTTACTGGTATCAGTAGATAGTGAAATCTCTGTTGCAGCTCTAAGTTCCTGAAGTTGCTCATCTTCCATCAAGGGAAGGAATCTGTTGTGCATGTGTTTAGCCTGAGAAAAAAAAGGAACAACATTAGAAGTAAAAGTATCATCAGCAGGGGATGTTGGTGTACCAGATCTCAGTTCTAGATCATCTGATGCATAGACTTTAGGTCTGAGATTTTTGGCAAGCCAATCAGATTGTTCAGGCTGGAGGAGAGGGGATGGAGGAAGGTGGATAGGAGATATAGGAGTGTGTATGGATTGGGAAGGGGGGGCTTCAGTGGGTAAACTATAGGTAAGGAGCTGAGCTGGAGAGGGGGTCAAGGCATAAGGTGTCTGTTGAGGTTGATATAGGTTATCTGAGTTCTGAGCCTCATCATGGATCAAAATAGGATTTTTTCCAGTGTGATCAGTAGGAGGGGAGCAGCGCTGAGATGAAGATTCTAGTAGCATGAGTTCATCATCTGAAGTACACATCTTCTCTTTGCCTTTGTCCCCAGTTGCAGTGGCTGAAAGAAGCTGAATCTGAGCAGGAACCATAGTCTGAGCAGGAGTCTTTTTTACATAGATCATCTGAGCTTTAATAGTCCTGTCCTTTTCCTTAGCAGAAACCCCTGAAACACCCTCAATGATAGAATTAGTTTGAGGTTTAGCAGACAGTTGAGGGGCTACTCTCTCGGGGAATTTATGTTGCTGGTTTGAGGGGTCAAATGGCATAGGCTTTCTAGGGTCAAAAGGTTGTTTGAGTTGGGGGTTAGCTGTGATGCACTCCTCTAGACAGTGACCAAGCTTGCAACAATGGGAGCAGTATTGGGGCAACTGATCATAAATGATGTCTAAGTCTGTGACTTGGCCTATAACTCCAACAGTAATCTCCTCATGCAATTTCTTTTGTAAGTCTACTTCAATGCAAAGCTTAACTGCAGATGGTCTAGTCAATGAGGCTGTAGCAGCGTCCATTTTGATAAAACTACCAATTCTATTGCCAATAAACTCTAGCATAGCCACATTATAGAAAAAGATTGGTAGGTTAGAGATTGTTACCCATGCCGGGACAACTGAAGATTCACAGCTAGGACTGAAATCAGTGGTCCATTTCAGCACCTTCATAGGGACTCCTTTGAAGCTCCATGTGCCCTTGAGCCAACATCTCTGATAGTTAGTGGAGCTCTGAAAGCGGATCAGGACATGCCGGTAATCCAGTGAGCCTCGTTGGAAGGCTGAATCAAAACCGATTGACTTGAAAGCTTCATTCAAAACTTCCATGGACGGTTTGCCCCTCTCAAACTTGCCAATCAGAGCGTTCGTGTAGTGATTTGCGAGCGAGGCTGCTTGATCTGGGGAAACAATACATGCTATCTTGCCTTTGTGCTCGCCAATTGGAAGGATTTCTGGATTTGTGGGAAGGGAATTGGACAGTGGGGGAGATTTGGATGAGAGAGCTTGGGCAAAAGTACGTTGGTTGGGGTTGCCACCGCGGAGCTACGGTGGCTCAGCCATGAAAATTGCCGTTTTATGACCGTTTTAGGTATAAAGGCGTGGGGTCATATCGGAAAAGGGGGAGAATCTTATCGGGAATAGTTGTAAAATGAGGAGATAAAGGAATCGCACACATTCACGGTGTAATCGCCCACACTGAATTCTGAATGACCCTTGAAATATTACTTCATCAATCCTTAAATTGGAATTCAACTAAATTGGAATTCAACAAATGTTATAAGTTATAACCAGGGCTGAATTACTTTTTAATCAAGTTTAGAATCTACAAAAATGGGTTAAATTTATACTAAAATTTAGACTACAAAATAGGGGTATAAATGTCTTTCATACAAGAATTAAATTAAAAGAATATATGCTAAAAAATCACCGCCCTTTTTAGAAATTATGCAAAAGTTACACCCCATTTTCAAATTATGAAACTTATACCGCCCTTAATCAATATTTTCCCATAATAAAAAGTCAAAACGGGGCACATTAATAATTAGAAGTCCATTTATATGTGGAAGAATACAAGGAAAACATGTAAATAGTTCTGATTTAGTATAGCCTAATTTGAAAGACCAAATCAAGGCAGCCTTCCCATTCTTTCATTAGAGAGCTGATACATCACCCCTGGAGGGTGACACCCTCCCTCCACGTGTCAAGCAACAATTGGTTGCTTTGTTGAATTTAATTTATGTTTATTTTAGTTTTTCACCAATCAGGACCCATGTGGGGTTCTATGTTTCATGTTTACCACATTGACTGGACTGCCGTAACTTTTACTAATTATGTTTTATCCGAAATTAACTAACGCGACTAATAACACACATGACGTAGATTTCACCGATATTATTTGAATCTAACTTCCCGACCGGCGATCCACCGACAATACAGATCCCAAATCCACGTAAATTTTTTCCCCAGGAAGTTGCAGGACACACTTGATTGTTGCCGTGGATTATTCTTGAGCTGCAATTTAAGATCCGTCGACGCCCACCCGGTGGTTGCTCGGTGCTCGCTAAGCACTGGTTATTCTCCGGGCAATGTCTGCGCGGTCTGCGTATAGGTAAGACAATTAAAGCTTTTTTTCGACGAACCCATGCTGTAATACCATAGCTCGCAAATAAAGTAAATTATTTGCTCCATCAAATCATGATTATTCGTGATTTGGGGGTTTATAGATTCGGCAAGCGATATGGTGTTTTACTGTTTAATAATTATGTTGATTGTTCAGTGAAGTTGTGAAGTGGTCGGTGTTGGTGGGGGGCTAAGAAACTCGCACTGCTGGGGAAGTTTACCGATCAAAGTTTGAAGATCTTCTTGTTGCAAGTTTGGGGCTTGCGGCTTGCCAGGAGAGCAAAGTTTGGCGAATGGGTTCATTGTGAAGCTGATTTTGGAGTTGAGAGAAGGCAATTCGTTTCCGGTAATTTGTTTTTTGCTTGTTTTGGTTTGATATCCGAAAATTGGGAGTCAGTTTAAGAATGCTGTATTCCTCTACCATGATGTGTTTGATCTGTCAAGATGAACTTGAATGTTTATTGAAAATGTGGTCATAAACTCTGGATTTTACTAAGTGATAGTTGCCTGTTTAGGTCAATCAATCATTCCACACTCATCTGAATATCCAGTGAGTACATTGTCGGTGTACCCAACCTGGGACATGATTCATGACTTACATGACCTGTTTAATTGTAGTGTTTAATTGAAGGGTTTACATGACTTACCTGAATCTGAAGCGTTTAATTCTGTTACAGTTTTAAACTGTCGTACTTGAATTGATTTTTGGTGCTAATTTGAGTGGTTCTGTGTTTATCCTCCAATATTGTCCTTTACCCACTAATTCAATGGTAAGGAAGGATTTGGGTGGGTTTTCTTTCAGGTTAGATTTGTAAAACAATTGGAGAATAAATTGTCTGAGTTTAGATTACTAGTGTAGAAATGGACAATGGTTGGTAAATTTGTAAGTTAGCATTCGTCTAAATACTTTACTGGGATTTGAAGATGTGTTGGTGTGGAATCATGCATGCAAATCGGCATTCAAATGAAAGTCTGTCTACATTGTTCAAGCAACACCAAAATCTGATCACACGAAAAGCAACACCAAAATCTTTTATTAATATTTTCATTTTCTTATGAATCTGTCCAGTGTAAATTTTGCATTTAATTAAGTGTTTTAGTCAATTTCATTTTATAATGAACCATTGTAAACCATTTTCTCCATGCTCTAAGTACTTTAGCGTCACTGTTATAGTTGGCCTAAAACCAAATTTACTTATTCAGGTATTCTATCAGTGTGTCTCTGGAGGGATAACAGGCTAAACAAATTCCGCTTCTAACAGTTCATCATTGAGATCAGATACCTCTTCACCGTCTTATTTTTGTTGTAAATAATATCAATTATCGGGATATGAGTCAATATATGTGTATTTAATCTCATGACATGCTTATTAAATAGTAATGTGTTGTCATCGGTTTTTTACGCTTGTATAATGTCTTGTTGTTAACAAGTGCTTACAATGGTTGTTCCGTCTACATGAATATTTGTAAACCTTTTAATTTCAGTTCTGGATTTTCTTTTCCAGTGCTCATTGGGTAGTGTTGTTTCTGAGTGAATGAGTACAGTTAGAGCCTTGTTTGTAGCCTATATAGGTGTTGGTGTAGGAGCATGCTTACTTGGTTCGTAATCATTTGTACTCAGGAAATTGGTCAGATGCTGTATTTGTACCCTTACTGATCATCTCATACTCTACCTTTCCCGAACTGAAATATGTTTCCGAATTTATCGGATGCAGGTGATGGATTCAAATGTGCAGTATGCAGAGACTGATGGGGATGGGAGCTTTGTAGAGATAATAAATGGTATCCATCGTCGATATGTTAGAAACATAAATGCTGATGGGGTTGACGTCGTTGAAATTGAAGATATTGGTGATGATGAATCTGACGCTCCCGACACTGTTGATAAATCACCGGTGGAGGATGTGGATTTGCTTCATTGTAATAGGACTGCCACAGGTAATGATGATGATAATAATGTTTGTGTAGTGGAGGAAGTGAACGAAGAAGGGGAAATGGTACTTAGGTATCTCCCGGACCAGGATGGGGAAGAGAATGAAGAGAATGAAGGGAATGAAGTGATACCGCCACCATTAGTAAGACCAGTGATTTTTCAGAGGTTCAGCTCCGGCGGGGATTTCTTAGAGCAAATGAACATCTACGCTTACTCATCGGGCTTCACAATTACTATTAAGGAGCCAGTAAAGGACCAGAAAGATAAGCTCCTGAATGGGCCTGCTCAGGATGTGGATGACTTGTTTACTTTTGACCTTGTCAGAAAGTACAAGAATCACCGCAAGCTAAGACTACAATGCGGCAAGGCAGGTGCCCCCAAATCCAAGAGTTCTGATCCAAACAAAAGTACGACTTCCCGAAAGACCATGTGTCCGTGGAAGGTAAACGCTTGTAGGTCGCCTAGTAGTGGAAATAGCTGGAAGATCACGATGTTGAACGATGTGCACAACCACGCATTGGACCCAAAACTCAGTAGGCTGTTGTGTAAGTACCGAAGGATGTCAGTGGGAGATCAGACCAAAGCACTGGAACTGCACCGAGGCGGCATTGGGATTTGTAAGATTTATGGTCTATTTGTCAGTAGGTATGATGGGATTGACAAAGTACCGTTCTTGGAGCGGGACCTGAGGAACTTTCTCAACTTTTCTGCTGGTGAAGGATTGAAGGGAAGTGATTTTGTTAAAATGGAGACATATTTCAAGAAGATGAGCCTAGAGTCTCCTGGTTTTTTTTACGAATTTGAGACTGCGATCAAAACCAGTTGAAGAGTGTGTTTTGGGCAGACGCTAGATGCCGTGCAGCTTTCAAGGTTGTTGGCGACACCGTTTCATTTGACACAACATTTTTGTGTAACCGGTATAAGTACCCGTTTGCACCATTTTCTGGAGCGGATCATAATGGAAACACCATTTTGTTAGGATGTGCATTGCTGTCGACAGAGCATGAAACCAGCTTTGCGTGGCTATTCCGAACCTTTAAAAAATGCATGGGGAAGCAACCAGATAACATTATCACAGACCAAGATATTAAAATTGGTAAGTCAATCTATTTCTCATATTTTTCGAGTTAGGATTTTAAATTTTTCCCGTATCAACTGATTGCTGGTAATAGTATTGACTGGTAAAATATCGTTATTAGCTTTGTAGCCGAATTGTTGAGAAGTGACAGGTTTAAAAAAGATGGGAGAAGCTAAACGAACAGTACATAATCTTATATCTATTTATGAAGGAAGCAAAATTCAATATCATAGTTGTGTGCGTTGTGTGCCTGATGTCGGCTTGTGATCACTGATTTATATGTCAGTGAAGCATGTTTGAGTCACAGCTAGTGTGTGTTGCAATTGTCATGGTTGTATGTACATGTGAATGCCTAATTTAATTAGTGATCCTTAGAAAAGGATATGAAAACAAATGGGATTGGTTGCTAAATGTATAAAAATTATAGAACAAATAATCATCATGAAGCAATCTTTTAATCTTCTGTCTATAAGTTTTGATTTACATAGTCAGGTGGGACTCATTAAATTTTAAGTGTAATGCAGGTGTTGATAAACAGAACAGCTTGTAATCGTAAAATAATTTCATGTTAGATCTTATGAATGTGCCACATGAATATATTTAATGTAATAATAATGATGGATGTTAGAATAGTGTTGCAACAGAGTCTTGCTCAATGCGGAAAACATTTTGTGGAAAAACACATGCAGTTGTGATACACTAGTATTTTAAACAGAATGTAATTATCGAATGAATGGATTACTTTATCTCCCAGAAATTATATTTAGTTGGTTCATAAAGGACTAGATCAATATAGAAGGGGTTATGAAATATATATTAATTAAAAAATATATTTTAGGTGTATGAAATAGAATTTCGTTGGTGGAATTTCTAACTCTAATCCAGATTATTTGCATAAAAATATAAATAATAGTGAGAAAGCGTTTCTTTTAATGTACTTTTGAGCTCTGAGGTAATACCACTGTAGACATTCATTGGGAATGGTCTGGCAGGTTAAACAGTGAAATCTGAATTCGATGTAGAACAAAGTAATTGTAGACATGATGTCACCACTTTGTTTTGTATTGATCCTCACAATTTACCGTTATATTGTGTCTACTTGTTGCTTAATCGTAGGTAATGCGATAAAGTCAGAATTTCCAGGAAGTAGACACAGATGGTGTTTATGGCATATCAAGCAGAATGCTAGGAAGCACCTCGGAATGCTGCCTCGGTGGGGGGAAATGTCTGATAAACTGCAGGAGATTTTGCATGATTCATTTTCTGTGGAGGAGTTTGAGTGTGAATGGCAAGCCTGGGTAAACGAGTTTGGAGTTGCTGGCAACGGCTGGGTTCAGAGGGCGTATGCCGACAGGGAAAGGTGGGTGCCCGTTTACTTCAAATCCATATTTTGGGCTGGCATGTCTAGTACGCAGAGGAGCGAAGGGATGAACAGGTATCTGAAATTGTTCGTTAATGTTAACACAAGTCTTGGAAAGTTTGTGGAAGAGTATGGCAAGGCTGTCAGTAAAAGAGTGTTTGAGGAGGTACGGTGTTCGAAGATTGGAAAGGATCGGTCTTCGCGTAAGACTAGCAATCACCCATTTGAAGATGCCTTTGAGAAAATGTATTCTCGGAACCAGTTCTTGAAAATGCAGGAGGAGATGACAGATATGAGACACAACGCAGCCACCGTTGAGAAAGTGACAGATGATACCATTGTTGAGTATAAAGTTGTGGTTAAAACTTTCAGGGAGGGGTGGACAAAGCGCAAGTATTTCAGGGTGGTTTTTGATCGTATTACCGTTGGTTTAAAGTGTGAGTGCCAGTTGTTCGAGTTCACGGGTATTATATGTTGTCACATGCTGCGTGTGTTTTGGGAAAAGGACATATGCACTGTTCCCGAGGCCTACATTTGCGAGCGGTGGAGGAAGGATGTTGTGCGAGAGTATGAAAGTATGTCCTATCCTATGGATTCAATAAGACCTCCTGTTAGCGCTGAAGTGAAACGGTACAATGAAATTCAGAAGGTTTCCGAGAGCATTTCTGCAATTGTGATGTATGATGAGGTAAGACACCGCGAGACGCTGGAGAAACTAAATGTCATTCATTCAGAATTGAAACAAAGCATGGCTAATGTAGAGGGCGAAGCATCCTTTGGGGTAGGTAGTGTTGGATCTAGGTATAGGGCAGCAGCGAAAGCAAGGGAAGCTAAGGATCCCGATAAGGAGCTGCCGGTGGATCTTGAACCTTCACTCCCGCCGGTGAAGGATCCTGTTGACAAGCGAGGGATGGGCCGCGGTGCTGCGAAGAGGAAATTGTCTTTTGCAGAGAAGAATAAAGGAAAATGGCCCAACCGGAAGAGGGGAGCCGGTAAAGAAACAAACGGGAGTACTACTAACACGCCTGTGAAACAAGTGGAGGTAATGTACATGGGCAATGTCATTAGTTGATTAGGTATTGCACTCTGTTCATCTGATCATTTGTTTTTTTTTTGCAGACTGTGTTTTGCCGGCGGTGGCAGCCTAGCGCAGCTGTGGCCGGATGGAAGCCGGGTGTGACAGTTACCGGTACCGGAAAAATTCCAGTTGCAGCTAATCCCTTCACCCAATCCTGAATTGTTGCACCAGTGTATCTCATGTAATAAAATTTGTTGATGGATTATGTTTCTGAATTTGAGTTTCCATGCATGGCAAAGACCATCGCCTGATTAGTATTTGATGCCTGATTTATTTTATCTAGCTTATTGTGGATTAAATTAAATTGTGAAAGTCTCACACTGAGCCCAATCTTGTTTTTGTTTCAGCCCAAAGTTATATTGGGCTGAATATTGATGTAGTGTGGGGGGCTTAAAGGGATGCAGATTCACTGCATGTTTGCTTTTTTGCTGAATTGTTAGCTTGTGTTATGCTATTCATGATGATAAAAAACCAATGTCCAAATTCATAGCTTTCTTAATTTACGAGCATTAGGCCAATTTAATAGATATAGTATCCGGCTATCGGTGCCAATCATTGGTATCCATTTATTTTGGATCAAATTCAGCAGTTAATTTCAGGTATCGGTTGATCTGAGTTTTTGCAAGCCTTAAACATTACTTTTGCTGTGTTCCTAGTTTGCTATCTCAGAGAAATTAGAGCTGACAGTACTGATTACATTTCAGCTCCATTGAATATAACAGGAATATGAACGGGCGAATAATGCGAATAAAAATATGTTATACAGATAGACAGCTTCCAAACACTGTCAATCAAACGGTGAAGTAAATCATCATGTGATAAAGACTGGAAATGATGAAGATGAAACAAAACATAGCAGGAATTCATGGGAGTAGTGCTGCAGGTCTTTATCGACAAAAGATCTGTTCAGATCAAATCATCGGTGTCCATTGGAGCTGGCTTCTGTATCGTTTCACTTCCTCACTTGGGAAGATCAGATTGTTGCATTTCAGTTCCACCAATCTGTTTGCTGATTCAATGACTTGCACCCGCTGCAAGTTTATGGCCGTAGAAGCAATGCAGGCGCAGAAGTAAACACGATTCCTCACACGAATGTGTTCCTGAAAGAGATGATTTTTTTTATTAAAGTTACATAAGCATTTTGAGGCAGGAGTATGCTGAATTGTTAGTCATTAGATGTAGAAAGATTGAAACCACAATTGAGGTACCTCACTCAGGCAGAGTGCGGGAGACGAGAATGGGGAAGCCGGACTGTAACACTCCATCATATGCATCACCGTTACACCACTGTCTTCATCGTGAATTGAGCGGCTCCAGGGAGGGTAACTGAGCTGCATGCCAAACCTGGTGAGCTGATGTTTTCTATCGTCCCCAAGTGCATCCAGAACTTTCCACAAGCACACCAACTATGAATGAAGTTGTTGAATCAAAACATTCATATCATATTCACTGTAAGAAATAAATCGACGCGGCAAATAATGTATACGTATGCTTACCAGCTTTGATTCCATGATTTCCCATGCAGAGCGGGAGGCCCTATACACCGTGTCGATGCAAACTATTTTCTGATTGATGAAGTCTACGATCATGACGGTGTAATGAGTGCCTATCAAAACTGGAATGAAAATCTAGGGAACAAACAACAACATTGAAATTAGTCATTATGAAACTCACAATAACATTGTAGACAGATGAAATGATTGTATTTGCAAAGATTGACCATTTCAGGCTTCCGAATTTGGTGTCTATTGTTGCCCGCTGCAATCCACGAGAACCAGTGGTCAATCTGATCATCCTCAGATTGATTGCTATCCTGTTCAGAGAGTCAAATACGGTGAAGTGGTTAACATATTTAAAATTCAACAATGGAGATGTAAACTTTTGACACAGTTCAAACATAGTAAGGTGGTGCATCGCAGCTACCGACATGTACGAATCATTTGAAATACAACACTTATACCCCACATGTAATAGTTGTTATTATTGTAGGAAGCAAGTTGTAGATGGCAATCTGTGAGGACTAACCTTAACAACAACGTCAAGATACAGCTTTTCCGCTGTCCCAAGTGTGCTCGATGTCTCCATCAGGGTCCTTGCCCATGCGTTAACCACAGACGGAGCAATCGCAAGACCGATATCTAGGGTGTGCATATCTTTTCTGAATACAGATAAACCTTGAACATCCTCATATATGAACTCACTGAAATGCAACAAAGTCAGATGATCAAATTCATACTCATTTAGTGTTCCTGGAATGGTTTTAAAATTTAATAATCACAAATGAAAAATATGTGCACTGACCTGTCAGCCAAGTTAGCGTTCTTCGAAATGCAGTAATCAGCTATGTCAGCGTAAGATCGAGGGAGACACTGAGTGCTGCAGTTGTACCTACACAATAATTTACTTAGATATAAACCCTTGTAATTCTTGCCAACCAGATTCGGGAGGGTTTCACGAGCTGCATTGTGTCCGCTGACGCTACTGTTGCCTGCGATTTCGTTACCGCCATCTAAAACAGAGGTGACAGCTTGCCTGACGGAGATCAGTTTATTTATCACCTCAGTTAATCCATTTGTTAAGGAGAATGATGGCCCTAGACGATCAAACGACACATGAGTGTTTATTGACCTCAGCTTCTGTCCGGTCATGCGTAGGAGATGAGAACTCAACACCACTTGCAGATCACGGGCAAGGAGGATCACTGCCCTCTCGTCGTCCTATACCCAAATCAGAGAAGGAACAAATGTTGAGCAGCCACAAACAAATCAATGAACATGGTTTGAATAATTACGTTTATAAAGTGTATGAGTATCACTGGAAGTGTTTTTCTGTATAGGAACACTGGTTCTTAATGTACTCAAATAAATGTTTTCTTAAACAGCAGCTTCAAAATTTAATTTCAACAGTTTTGCAAGAGAAACCGTTGGAGCATAAATTAGGGTGACACTATACTATCAACAATTCAATGTAAATTTAATTGTATTCCATGAAAATGATCAAGAGCAACCAGAACATTTGAAGCAAAACTTACACAATCGAAGATATTCTCCAATTCCCGCTCGCCCTGGTATGGTCGCTCCAACGGAAACCATATGACATCATCTTCGTCGTTATTAGAGTCCTGGACCATTTTGGATGTCCTTGTTGGGGTTGCTTTCCCTCCCCTACCTGACATCAATTATAGGGTACAAGGATTCAATTAAAACTGTGACATTAAACATCTATATTCAACCAAAAATTGAAACAGCACGACACTACCCCAACAACCCAAAGCCAGCAACCACACAGACAGAGAAATACCCATCCATCTAATGACGTTAAAAAAACTGTAAAATGCAAAGGTTACACAATCAACATTAATTTTAGTACATACACTGAAACAACAATAGATGAATCATCACCTATGACCGAATCAACATTTATGTTAGTAAATACACTGAAACAACAACAGAGGAATCATCACCTGTGACCGAATCTTCAATTACTTCAGTGGGAGCTTCTGTAGCCTCACTGGTTGCAGAGTCGAGAAGACTGTCAGGCCAATCGGGTACTCCTTCCTCGTCGCTGTTCTCACAGCTGAAGCGGTGGACGTGACCAGCGCTGGTGGAGTAGCTCTGATATCCACTCATTCCACTGCTCGGCATCTTCGGCGTGTTTTGCTTCTGGTTTCTCCGGAGTAACTGTAACTAGGAGGACAAAGGCTTGAACAGGTGAAATAGGGACTTTGACTTTTCCCAGAAAGAAGAAATGGTTTAAAAGGTTGAAAAGGAGTGGTTAAATTCCAAACTCATCCAAACCGTAGATATGAGATTTTTAATCCGAACTCTTCCTACTACTAGGTGCCATATTGCAGAATATAGCCCAAAATATCAACCATATTATAGTTTACACCCCATATTCCCACCAAGTGGGGGTGTGTGTTTTATTTATATTATTTGAATATCATGTGTTGTATTGACTTGAAATTGACATACACTAAATCTACTCATCACCATCCCGAAAAGATACATTTGTAGAAATTTAATGTGTAAGATTATATAAACTTGAAATTTGGGGTGACAAACATACCAACTCCAAAAGTAGTTACATTTAATAAATATGTGTGTAGTACTTCAATCCTTAATAAAACAACCAAAAATGCAACATTGATATTTTTATCTCAAGTTCCAAAAAAATTTATTTTAAGCTACTCATATTATATTATGTTGTGTATTTCACAAATATTGAGTTGTTCGACTATATAATAACTAAATAAACAATAAAAAATCATTTTGGTTTCCTAGGTCAATGTTTGAAACAAATGAAAATCTCAAGTGCAGGGAGCTGCCATATTAAGACTACTCTGACCAAAAGATATGCTCATAGGGATTAAATTGAACGAAATGTTAAGAAGAAAATAAAGATTTAGGGTTTCAAAGCAAGAAACGGTGTACCCTTCATATGAGGGGATGCAAGTGATTATATCTATTAACATCCGATATATGTGTGTCATGAAATTAAGATAGAAAGTGGTTAACGAGTCGAGTTTGAGTAAAGTCAAAGACGACTTGAAAAAGTCGTGATTAACTCGTCGGGTATAAGCAGTTATAGTTTCATAATATCACAAGTTTAACCTATCAAAACTCCATCATCTAATGTAGTCAATGTTCATTTACTACTCAATATTTGTAACTACGTAATTACTTGCATTGGTATGTACATAATTATTTCAACAAGTTTATGTAAAAGCACAAATTTCCGAAGTAGAAATTTTCACAGACCATTCGGGTTAAAATAGGACATCGTAGTATTAAAAATTATTCAATACGTTTACTACAGAATATTGTTAGATGTAACACAGTAAATAAATTATGTAAAATAATATAAACTATGTCATGAATTTAAAATAATATAAACAGATATTATGTATTAATTTTATTGACTAATTTATATGAAAATATTAATTTGTTGAATAATTAGTTTAGTTTCTTTTTAAAATGGAAAATGAAAAAAAAACGTTTTCCAAATTTTAGTGAAAACTACTACTTTGTGAAAAATTAAGGTAAAACAATTAGAAAACTTTTTGTTAAAAAGGGAAAAGACGATTTGGTTCGAACTCGCGAGTTGAGTCGATTCTTGATAAATAATACCAAGTACGAGTTGAGTATAGTATTATTAAACTCACTAGTTCTCGAGTCGAGCCAAACATTGTAAATATAGTACTCGAGTCGAGTCGAGTTACGCACTACATACGATCAAGTCGTTCGATTAGCATCCCTATGCATGACATAACATACTCCCTAGGCTGGAAACAAACAAGAAATTGTTCGCAACCCAATCACATTTAGTAGTAATGTTCCGAATTCTATTGAACGAACATATTTTAATCATTGCATTATGGGTTACATACATTTATTAAAAAATCCAAAAACTAGATGAATATATAATATAATTTATGGGATATTAATTCATTCTGCACTAGATTATCCTATTCGAGATTACACCTGAATTATCTGAAACTGACAGGGCCATAATTGTGATCATACTCTTCATCCATCAAACCGACAAACGTATAATTACAATTCTAGGGTAATCTTAATAAAGGGCACATTCATATGGGGAATTTGATCATATGGCACACATTTTTTATGGATTGCATACTCCAGTTACACATAATGTCGGTTGTTTTATGAATTTATAAGGGCGAGGGGTTATGTAACAAATTGTATCAAATAGTGGGCAATTTGTACTGGCTATCTTCTCCGTTTTTTCCACTTTTCCAGTTCGCAAACACAAAGGCCAGTGCAGACGGGGTTTGGTTCAAACTGAGAGCAGCAAATGACCACTCACTGACTTCCACTAGTCATAGGTATGAAAGAAGCTACTATTCTGACATCAACAACTGTCAGAGCCTTTGTGTCCCGAGGGTGGTAGCGTATCACTTAAAATCTGGGGATCTGACACAGAGTAGCCGTTGTCCACCAGAAACAAGGCTGTGGCGTTAATGAGAGAATAGTAGGTTTGCAAGATTGTCAGAAGTTTGCATGGGGAATTGTTGAGGCATGGGCCAAAGCTACCAATGCGTAGTCAGGGAATCTCATTGTTGGAACCGAACGAAGTTGAGTTGTCGTAACTGGAAATGAGTTAACTGGAATTGAGGTAAGTGGATGGTGCAACAAGAGAACTACACACACCAACATTAATTATATCCTACATAATACTTATTTAAAGTTTTGATTAAGGTGCATAACCACTATATTACAACTAGAAATACAGGTGTAATATAATTATTGGTTAATACTTACAAGTACTGGCCTTTTTGTAAAGAACGTCGAAAACATATGGGTGTCTCCAAATCACACCCTGTACTTTTCTTACTAAAGGGCCATATTACGTATAAATACATAACATATTTATCTTGAGGGTAAAACTAGTGAAATATGTACAACTGATTATAATAAACTAAATCAACAAAAAATTTAAGTGAAAGGAACTATGATCCGAATTGTTCACGGTAAAGCCACCGGGAAAGTTACCGGAAAATGGTCAACCAAAAAATTGATCATACAATTAATCAACATATGATCGTTCCGGTGGCTTTTCAGGAGCGCAGAATTCGAGATTGTTCCGGTGACATTTCCGGAGACTTTACTGGCAACTGGCAAGCCGGATCCGATATTCTTTCCTTTCAACAAAAAGTCCGACACACCATTTCAAACTTCACGGGAAAGGATGACGAGAACTCAAAAAAAACTAACCACCTTCATTATAAATAAATATGGTCAAAATTAAGAATAATTATGTTAACAATATAATAATTAGCATTATAAGGTAAATGTATTTGTTTTTATATAAATACATGGCGTTTGTAGAAATAATACAGGGCGTGAGTTCGCAATTCACAAAAATGTTTAGAAATTATACAATCATGTACAGAAATCCGCTCTTTATGTTAATCTAGTTTCATTGACAAGATTAGAGTTAATCTTGTCTCAATTACAACATTTTAGAAATGGATATTAGACAATCTACTTTTCTCCATTATGGATTCATATTTTATAGTATTCTCTTCACGTTTTATTCAACACATGCTTGCGAGTAATTGCATCCCGACACCCAATTGTAGTCGATACATTTACACTAACAGAGGGTGGCAATTGATAAGGTAAATATGTATGGATTTTTGTAGATACACAGGAACCTTGTAAGATTAAAACAAGGTTTGATTTCCTCTTCCCAATGCACTATGTGCAGAAGATGAGCCTGGAACTCAATATTGTGTGATAAAATTTAGTTCCGGTTATGGGTGCCAGTTCCATTTTCACAGAAAGAGTGTGGAAACATTGTTACTGTTTATTATGTACATGGTTAAAAAAATTAATCAATTATTTGTTGGGTTGCATTTAACACCCAATCTGAGGCGTAACTCCGCCTCTCACAATGACTTTGGTTTTGTTTCACTTACCATCCACCCTCTAACAGCTATAAGTATAGTTTGTGATTGCAACGCGTAGTAATAATGATTAAAATGTACGCGGAGAAGAATTATTACTTCCATTTCTTTATGTTGTTATTATTACCTATTTGTAACACTACCATGTCAATGATAAATGAAGCCAAAAAAAAAAAGGGCCGCCTCACAATGCCCCTTCAACAATGATAGTAACATTATCAAAGTATATATTTAATTTAAATATTAATGTTGTTATTTAATACTAAATTGACAATTGTTGGAATTAACTTGTAATTGAAGTCGACTTAAGAAGTTGATAAGATGCTAGTAATAAAATTACATACATGAATATAAAATTGATTCATCGAGTGCACTTGTAGTTCATATTGGGTTGATAAAATTTCAGAATTGATACGCTTTTGTGGAGGGAAAAAAATGGCGGGAAATTTTGGAGGGAGTTTTTCAGCTATAAAGTGAGAGTCCAACCCTTCATTGTGGTTTAGGTCAACATTATCATATCAGCAAGAACTTAAATCCAGAAAATGGTCATTGATGACCTACTATTTATATGAATTATACAATATACGTATGTAAAATGATGTGTGGAGTAATTCACATCTGATTGTAAACATCATATTGTACACCCATTTGTTGTACCAATAGTACTCGATACTCACAAAGTTTACGATCGATAAATACAACAACTTTTAATGTATGTATATCTTGTATCTCTTATAACGTAGAGCAAATTTAAATAGTCAAACCTTGCTTAGGGCAGATATCAAAGAGATCCTCAATGTCTAAGCAAAAACTTCAAATGCAACAAATATTGGGTTTCAGTTTTTATTGCGACTACTACAACAATAAGATCTCCTACTTTTGTCTCCCATGTATCTTGCATTATTTATCAGTTAGTATAAACATTTTCCCCTAGTCTTGGTAGAATAAACGTTGTGATATGTACTTGTATACAGTTCAAACATTGATATTTTTAATTTCATAAATATTTTCATAATCATAATTATATAATTGTTTGATAATAAAATTGTTCAGAGAAGAACATAGTTTACCATTTTTCCGTTTCTCTATCAATACTATTACACACTTCCCTAATCAAATGACAATGTTTGATTTCCCATAACGTGCAGTTTATGTTGGCTTAATCTGAATCCAGTATGCAGACAATAACCCAACATTTTTGAGTTTTCATTCACTTCACCCGATTTGAACAAGTTCAGTGTATTATCACAAACGTACACTTTTTGGGTTAAATGTGTCCTAAAAACTGAGAACCCCTTGATAATTACACTATAAGTGAAAAACAAAGTCACACAACCGGAGGCAGAATAAGATGTCCACAGTATAGTTTTCAATACACAATTGCCAGTAGACGTGACGGGACCTTGTTCAAAAAACTCGTACTACGGACAGAGGGATATTTACACAAAATGATGACACCAGTGTTTAGTCATCAGACTGTAGACACAGCCGGCTTACACTAATCTCAAATCTTCGTAAACAATGCAGAGGTACCCTAAATAATTTTTTCAAAAAGTTTCATTACCAATTATCCTTTTCTACAAATTGGATAGATCCAACAATTATCCTTCTATTAGATCAACAACTTTGTCCCGTACCTCCAGGCGGATGGTTTGCACCGCCCGGGAATAATTCAATAATGGAGCGGAGCGGGGTGTGAGGAAAGCTTGCACTTCCATACAAAACACTAGAAATCTAAACAGATTGAAACTTAAATCAAATGATAACTAAAGTGTTTGGTTGTCAGACTTTTGTCATCACTCTTGTTCTCACTCAACTACAACCCATTTAAACGAGAGCTGGTTATCCATGATTTTCAACCTCCTGACATTTGTTGTCTGATGAGTCTGACCTACCTGTTCCTGTTGAACCTGTTGCTTGCCTTCATTACTTCACAAACCAAACAGTAATCATTTATTTTTGGAAAATGGCAACGGGTACTTCACTTATTGTTGTGTATGCTTATCACCCACCTGACAACAATCAGGTACATTTTCTTTTCCAATTTCAATTGAATTCAAAATAAACAGGCCGGGGAATGTGAACTAGTCCATGGAAGAATCGCTCACCAGTTTCATTGTTTAGAAAGATTAATATTAGTTACCACCATACCAAATTACAAAAGGTATATTATTTGTTTATGTTTTTTCTCGTATCTTAATATAATTAGGGTCATTGTTATATACAGTCCAGTACTTACGTACGCAGTCCGTATTTATTGATGTAGTGAAACGATTTAGAGCATACTTTATTTCTGAAACAAATCACAGTGAACTGACTATAATGTAACAATTCAGAGCATACTATATTTCATTGACGGCCCTAGTTACCCATATAAAATAAAATAAACCTCGGAATTTAAATGCGATCCAGGTAATCACAGTATGTCGAGATTTTGCAAAGTTGATCTTCCAAAGTATGTCGAGATCTGGAATACTCTTGTATAGTATGAACATTATGTTATGGTGCTCTGCAGTAGTTAATATTTAAAATTATTGTACATGCAAATACATCTCGACAAATTCGGTTTTTGTAATAGTTATTGTGTTGGTAGGTGAACTAATGATTTCTTCAAAATACATAATAACATTATTTTGACTATAGATATTAATATATTAATTAACACAATATTAATAATGATTTTATGTTTTCATCTTCCATTTTCGATGAAGACCAGTTCAACATTATTGTGGAATACAGATGGGTGTTAATGTTTGCATGGTAGTTATAATCACATTTAATATTCCTCTATTACTAAAAAAAAGTAATTTGAACATGAATGATATAATAATAGTCTAAACTTAACAAAAAGGGTGTGAAAAGTTGGGTCGATTAAGGGACACAAAACGCAAAAGATTTCCACAAAATTGTTGATCTTGGAGCTTAGTCAACAAATTGGAAATCCTAAAACCCCAACAATTATGATGACAATATATATACGAAATTTTCTACATATTCTATATTCATGCCTCCTCCATAACCCTAGCGTTACGGCACTATAATTACTCATTCACCCTCCATGTGCCATTGACGGTCATCACTGGTCCACACATTTTCGCTTTTGCCCAGAGCAAAATCATCCCTGAAATCAGGAGACTCTTATGTGCACCGACCAGGCATGGAAACAGCTGTCGATCGAGAGGCGAATCGAAGGAGAACACTGGATGAGAAACTCAGAAACATGAGGGGGGAGCTCCAGAAAGGTTTGTTGTGTAACGCTTATCATTCTATTCATATTTCCATGAAGCTGAGCGACGTTGTACGTTTGTGTGCCATGTGAAACACAGATCTGGCCGACATTGAATATCAACTGAATGTCAACCAAAATCGTTGGATGGAAGCATTTCGTGTTCTTGAGGCACTGAATAAAAATGACCTGACTACCAAGGAACAATTCCACAACATGTATACGGCGATCAAGGTAACTCATTATTTATGCATGTTGCGAACTAGAAACGTTTTCGGATATTCTTTCCAAAAAAATTAATCTGGCTTGCAGGAAAAACTTGATGAGATCAAGGCAGGAATACTTGGTGCTATGGATGCGTTGGAGGTGGATGTTCGTAGGTGCCACGACGCTTTTGAAGATCGATTTGGGGAAGGCGACGACCGTTCTGAAAATGAAATTGTCATGGATCTCAGCCTCAACCTAGGACAGTACTATGAGTTGCCTGACCTGAACTGAATACTTTACCCTTTCCTTGGAATAATCTGATTTCTACTTTATAATTTGATTTTCGACTTTTTTAACATTCGAAAAAGTCCGAGATTTAACATTGTCTAAGTAAGATTAAAATTGACTAATCCAGTGTTCATATAGCCCAAAGGGAAGCCTCTATGCCACAATATTTTACAAATGAAGTGATTCAACCTTATATTTCAATCAGCTAATCTTACAGGCTAATTCGTACATTGCATATGTGTTTTTTTATTTGTAACAATATATGGGTTTTGAACTTTATTATGCACAAATAGCCGCTGGTATATACATGACACCAACTAGTGGTAACTAGTACATGTACATTGTACAAGTTGTCAATCTAGAAAGTGAGATGTTTCATCATTGCTTATAGTAAATGAATTCAGGTCTAATCAGCAACTACTTTGCAGAAAATACACCATCACTGTTGACAAGTCCTTCCAAACGCCTTACATACTCAAAAGATTCGTGGCCTCCCCCGATTTTCAGTTGGGTCCCGTGCTGGCAACTACGGGTTTAGGGAATCAAATTTCTGACATCAAATTCGTAGGGTTCCATCCTACTATCTTTCTTAATTCTAAAACCGTGTTCAAGCATCCTTGTTTCTTGCAGAATAGCGGGTAGATATGTTTTCATGGTAACGGATAGAACTTCTATATAAGAACATTTCATCCTATATACTACCATTTTAGTTTTATAAAAAGTACTCAATTCCTGGTTGTTTTAAATCTCATAAAATGGATGAATAAATAACAACATATACATTGTGTGTGCAATGTTTATGCGATATTGTAATGATTACTTTTATAATGCGAAAGTGGTTTAAATTGTAGGAGCTACAAAATGTACGTGTAGGTGCTACGAAATGTTTCTATATATGCTTCAACTATAATGTGAATGTGATTTAAATTGTAGTGATATGAGTTTGAATTGTAGGTGCTATGAAATGTACTTATAAGTGCTTCAACGTATAATACGAAAGCGTTTTAAATTGTCGATTCTTAAAATATTTTATAATTATTACATGTAATTTAAATATCCAAAATGCACACAAAATTATTAAATTTAGAGTTTTAAGAATTCAATCATTATTATAATATTCCTGATATTTGTTTGTGACTCCACTCGCACTATTTAATATTTCTAGATACTTGGGTGATTAGATGGCGTGTCCTACACTAAGTAAATAAACTGAGAACTAGAATTACTAATGCATCTGAAAGAATGTTGAAATATTATGTAAATAAAGGATAAATGACTTGGATTTTTTAATTTTATGACCGATAAAATAATAAATTTACCACTATTGGAATTGGCAGCTGCAATGAATTCCAGTCACTGGTGTACGGACATGTGTTCGGCCTCATCATTCTGACACAACATTTCTAGCAGCTGGTGCTACTTCCCTACTTGCTTCTATCACTCCAAAACCACCAAAATCCCATATTTTTTATAGTAACCTACACCGGGAAGCGCATACTTCTGTATTTGCTATTGTTTCTGAACAACCTTCTGACAACAAACTGTCAACTTTGGGCTGGCGATTTTCTATTTTATCCCTACCAACTGGCCGTTGAATTTATAACCCCGTATATTTAATCTAATCGGTTATACTAGGAGGGAGTATGGGTTTTTGCGTGGGTATTGCTATTATGGGGTTTTGGTGTGGGTCTGAATAGTGGTCAGGGTTGCTATCATTTTAGGGTTCTTGATTTTATTTGTTTGCGCTTAGGGTCGGAAACATACACATAAGTAACCTTCCACAATAATTAGTCCAAACATACACATAAGTAACCCCCGTCTCAATCATGGAAAGCTCTCGATTACAATATTTCATTTGTATGGTTCTGGATTATTATTTACAAAACGTAACCTATAATTAAATATGAGACGTGTTTATTAATTGCGTTTGGAATAAAAATTAACATTTTTCGGGATATATTGCATTAGATATTAGCACATAATGTAATATAATACCTGAAAAGCGCTAGTGTAATAAGCACTAGTATACTGCATACATGAAAAACCAAACCATTTATATATTAGTATACTACTCCTTATTATACTTGGAACTGTGTGTTGTGAGGTACATGTGTGATTTGGATCTTTTCATTATGCACATTGTTCAACCACATTGATTTACAGTGAATCTAGCAAAATACATATGTAGCAATCCCTTACATGGTGTAGAGATACATATTTTGGAGTCTCTGGACTTATGATTTGTGAACATTATGTCATTATATAATTTGGATAAGTATGATTAAGCTTGTTTTTATTTTGTCATCTCTAAACCTCTTTTGTATTTTTGATCTATGCAAGCTTGTCATTATCTATAAAATTGAATAGGTAAAGTTATTTGGAACCGCTGACTTACTTTATCAATATGTAGACTGGATTTTAACATTAATTGGCCCTGCTCGATTTCAAAATTACATATTTGAAAATATAATGTGATACTATCGTTTTCAGGAGACTTATAACGCTATTCTAATATGTCACTGTTACTTCTAAACTGATATTCAATCCACTAATCTTATAATGTCAATGTTAATCCGCTCACCCTGTCATTATATCACTAGGCTAAATGTCAGTAATACATTCAGCATCCAACCCACATTCATGTCGATGAGTCCTCCAATTAATTCGACAATGCATGTGTGTGCGTTTATTTAGTACAGAACAATTTTATTTTGACCACAGAGCCAATAGCGTAAACGTTACACCCACTTGATTCAACCATTACATGCACAATTGTAATGGGTTATAGCCTGATATTCAAAGGTTGATTCATTGGTTATAGTAGTAAGTGATGTTAGGGCTCATCAATTGTGGCTATGAACTGAGAACGAAGCTCATCAATCTTTCTTTAATTCCTTGTGGAACTTGAAAGGTTTGCTGATGGAATAAGAATGTTGGGGATGCTTTAATCTGAATTCCGTCAAATGTAATTTCATCAGATCAAACTATAATAAATTTAGATTATTGAAAAATTAGGTTTTTTATTTTTATTTTTAAACATTACGAAAAAAATTTCATGTGATAAATAAAAATCTCGAGTTGATAAGTTGCATCTCTACAATTAATAATTATTTGAATTTCAACAACACTAATGTTGATAGTAAAAACTGTTAGAGTTCCTAGTAAGAACTTAAAGGCATTCTCACATTTTCAAGATAACCAAATGCACACCCCAAAAAAAATTAATTGCTTATGGAACTTGAAAGGTTTGCTGATGGAATAAGAATGTTGGGGATGCTTTAATCTGAATTCCGTCAAATGTAATTTCATCAGATCAAACTATAATAAATTTAGATTATTGAAAAATTAGGTTTTTTTTTTTTTAACATTTCGAAAAAAATTGCATGTGATAAATAAAAATCTCGAGTTGATAAGTTGCATCTCTACAATTTATAATTATTTAAATTTCAACAACACTAATGTTGACAATGAATCATCCAGAAACAATGAATAAACATTAATCCAAACATTATCCAGAAACAATGAATCATCCAGAAACAATGAATAAAGATTAATCCAAACATTATATATAGGCATCTCATTTCCCCTGTTCATATCATTACCATCAGTCTCACCAACGTTAGTAAAGAAATCCTTCAAATTATTTCAGCATCTTTTTTTCATATGGATTCTTCCAGCTTTTTCCCTTCAGACATGGCCTTCGAGATACTAACCAGAACCCCTTCTTTAGCCACGTTGGATGCTTGCAACCTGATTTGTGCAGATTGGAACGAGCTCATACATATCCCAGTTTTCATGTCTGATTATTACAAGAACACCAAGAATCTGTACGGATTCATTCTGGAGGGAAGTTCGAGGAACGGACAGGAATTTGTTTCAGTTAAGGATACTGATCATCAGATCGAGAAACTTGGAAGGTACATGCTGAGGAACAATGGGAGGATGTTCTCATCATATGATTACGATCTGAAGATCTTAGCTTCGTCGAAACAAGGTATTTTGTTTGCTGTCGGTGTTAATATCAACTACCAGGAGCGGATGGTTTACGTTGGTAAACCTAATCTTGGGTATTGGATATCTTTGAGCAGTAACCCTGATTTCTGCAAATATGAAACGGTCACGGCGGCCGTGGTTGTGCTGAGATCTAATCCGATCAGGTACAAACTTATCCGTATTTCTAAGGAAAAGAGAATTGCTTATCGAGTGGAAAATATGTTTCACTGGGAGATTTTCGATTCGAAGAATTGGAAATGGAAGACGCTCGCAAGCATAGAGGTGAATTTGGATGTTACTGCAGGTCAACCGGTGACAATAGGTAACCTAGTACACTGGCTAACAAATGATGGCCAAGTGCTAGCTTTCAACGTTGAAGATGAGACCTGTTACCGGTTTCCTCAACCGGAAATTGGATTGTACGGTGATTGGAGAACTCTGGTTGAGTTTGAAGGGAAGGTTGGAGTGATGTATTCCGACAGGGATGAAGGCACTACGCAAGTGTGGGCTCGGATCCATGGCACGTGGAGAATAGTGATGTGGTTCGAACTGGAGCAGTCGCTCAGACAAGAAGAGGCCAGACCAGTTGGGGTCTATAATCGAGACATTGTTCTCTTAAGCACGCACGAAAAGGTCGTCTTCTACAACGTGCGTGATTCAAGAGTTCTCAGATCCTTGAACACTGGAACTCATGGAAATTCTCAGAAGATCTTCCAATTTAGGTCGGATTTCGAGGAAGTCAATCTTTTCCGGAGTGAACAAAAAGTCTTCCCAGACTCACAGCACTCATGGCAATGCTTAGAAGATGTTTGATGCAGTACATCGGACGCACGCACACATTTTGTTTTGTTATTAATTCATGATTTGTTTTTATTTTTAATTTTTTTGGATTTTTGAATTTGATGTTGCTGCTTCTGTGCTGCAGCAGGAGGAGATATTTATAGTTATTAAATTGAGAAAAAATACCTGCTGTTTGTTCTTTCTTTTGAGTGTTAGAATTTGAGAGTTAAAAGGTGAGTGAATGGATCCCCTCCCCTATTTTTAATATATGTATTTGTATATATGTTTAATTTTATTTATACTGATCCCCATATTATATTGTAAACAGAACACGTAGAGAATGGTAAATTTTTTTGGCTTTTGCCTGGTATTTAAGAAAATCATTTTGTTGTCACTCTTACAACGTAACGAAAACAATAAAAAAATAATTACATCCATGTTCAACATTAAAAAATCAAATCATATTTTTCATGTAACCTATAACATGCTCAACGTCAATTAAACTCCGCCATTTTCATAAAGATCATTTACATACACCTTCTCATTAACATTCCATTTTTTTGTGAATGTGTTCATAGCAAGAGTAGGTGTACGGTGGACAGCTAATTTGGGCAAAATTAGGTGATTGACGCCAAATAGCTTTTTTTATCAACATTAATCTAGTCGAAAGTTAAATTAATTTTAAAATGTAGAGATAAAGTTTATCAACTCGGATTATTATTTAGCACATGCTCTTTTTTCCCTAAAATTTAAAAAATAAATAAAAAAACTTCAAAACTTTCAATTTAGTTTATTTTGATTTGTTGAAATAAAATTCAAAAATATTCAGTAAAATATTAAATTCAACAAGGAATACAATTTTTTTTGGGGATGAGGTGATCTTGAAAAGGTGAGAATGCCTTAAAGTTGTTATAGTTTGAATTTGTTTGATCAACATTTGACGAAATTCCGAATTTTGAATCCACAACATCTGATAAACATCAGTAAACCTTTCAAATTCCACAAGTAATTTAATTTTTTTTGGGGATTGCATGAGCTGATCTTGAAAATGTGAGAATGCCTTTAAGTTTTGACTAGGAACTCCAAAAGTTTTTACCCTTTCAGCATAGTAAAAAGGTGAGAATGCCTTTTTACTATGGAAAGGTGAGAATGCCTTTAAGTTTTTACTATGTTTGAGTCTCCTTATGAGAATTTCTTTGTATAACTAATTGTTAAAAATAACTTACAGTATAACATTTGGAATATAAGTCATATAAGATTTAACTATACTGCACCAAAAATTTAACCTGTAAACAAATAAAACAACTCGAATAAAATAACCTCGATTCCATTTTTTTTCATTAAATAACTAATAAGTATTTATATTTTTCATACTCCAACGCAAACGACAAATAATGAAAAAATAATTTCGTTTCCTTCTAAACATACTTTATAAATTTTTCATTCTTAATCAAAATTGTCATATTTAATAATAATAATAATAATCTATAACATATCTAAATATTTTGCACCAATATTTTGATGGAATAAAGTAAACATTGGCCTAATATATTGGCTAAGTTGGTAATTACACGAATAGAAAACGACGGAATTGTAAACTACGTAGGTGCGGGTTGGTAACATAAATCCTACAAACAGAAGAGAAATTTAATTCAGTTGGTAAGGTAAATCCTACAAACAAAAGAGAAATTTAATTCAGTTGGTAAGATAAATCCTACAAACTCAGAAATTTTACAAAAGTTAAACCTATCAACATTAGTTCATTTGAAATTTAATTGTCAATTTTAAATTGTAGACATGAAATTTATCAACTCAAGATGTTTATCTTCCACATGCTCTTTTTTTCAAGATGTTCAAAAAAAAAAAAATGTTTCGTTGCTTTATTATGGTTTGATTTGTTTGATCAACATTTGACTGAATTCAGCATCTGATAAACATCAGTAAACCTTTCAAATTCCACAAGTAATTTAATTTTTTTTGGGGATTGCATGAGCTGATCTTGAAAATGTGAGAATGCCTTTAAGTTTTGACTAGGAACTCTAAAAGTTTTTACCCTTTCAGCATAGTAAAAAGGTGAGAATGCCTTTTTACTAAGGAAAGGTGAGAATGCATTTAAGTTTTTACTATGGAACTTGAAAAGTTAAACCTATCAACATTAGTTCAGTTGAAATTTAATTAATTTTAGATAAAAGATATGAAATTTATCAACTCAAGATTGTTATTTACCACATGCTCTTTTTTTCAAGATGTTAAAAAAAAAATTCGTTTTCTGTACTTTATTATAGTTGGATTTGTTTGATCAACATTTGACTGAATTCAGCATCTGATAAACATCAGTAAACCTTTCAAATTCCACAAGTAATTTAATTTTTTTGGGGGATTGCATGAGCTGATCTTGAAAATGTGAGAATGACTTTAAGTTTTGACTAGGAACTCTAAAAGTTTTTACCTAAATGGAGCACCTCAACCCTATAAATATCAACCCCTCCTCCCTATAGAACCTCATTATAGACATCATTCTGACATTCCCTTCTCCATTCTCATATTGTTTGTCTTCTGATTCCCATGGATGTTTCTATCTTCAACGCCCTCCCGGATGACATGATTAATCTAATCATGATTCGAGCAGAGTTCAACTGGGTTCTTCGTCGCTACGTTAGCGGAAGAGCGACCGAGTGGGCTCGACAGTGGCTCACCGAAGCTTCTGCAATAGGTCACACACCGTCGACCTATGTGT
Source organism: Sherardia arvensis (assembly GCA_948330725.1). NCBI lineage: Eukaryota > Viridiplantae > Streptophyta > Magnoliopsida > Gentianales > Rubiaceae > Sherardia > Sherardia arvensis. Next base: position 18,563,785 of record OX415237.1, on the reverse strand, counting down.
TGGCTGTTTTTGCAATCTGCGAAGGTGACATTCAAAGAGGCATGAATGTCATCACAACAATGAAGAGAACCGACAAACAGGGCCTCCGTCTAGCTAGGCAACGCGTCAGAAGAGGTCTGATTCATGCTTGGGGTTGGACACACTACCAAAGGTACTTCTCAGAAGCAGCAGTTAGGCCTAGGCCGATCTGCTGCATTCCGCATGCTGGCCTCAATGACTTTGTTAGGTACGATCCCTGGCTGCCCATTGATCCGGCGGACATCGATTGTGATGCATGCACCTCCGATCCGGAATTGCTTCACGTACTCGGTCCTCGCTGAATCTAAATCTTATAGTTTATTTGTTGTTTGAATATCTTCTTTTTTTTGTTGTTCTTTCTTTGTTTGAATGTTATAGTGTAATAATCTTTTGTAAGCCATTTTGGAACAATTTATTATTTTATGGTCTTTTTTTTTTTTTCTATACCTTGTCCCTTACATTTTCTGTAAGTTTATTAATTTTTATTAATTAGCTTTTATGAACCTCGCATACTAGTACCATATCAGTTTACACTAGTACCATACTAGTACCAATTTTTCCTCCAATACTATTTACGAAATCGGAAATATAAAATTAAACTTCATCCGGCTAATTTCAGAAGCCGTAAATCGGTCTTTTTTTATCTACATTAATCTAGTCGAAAATTAAATAATTTTAAAATTTAGGGATAAAGTTTATCAACTCAGGAAGGTGTTACTTTGAAATAATATCTGGAGATCTAGTTTCAATTTAGTTTCAATTTAGGTTCGTTTAATTTGATGAAATAACATACAAAAAAATTCAGAAAAACCTTTCACATTCTTAACTCACGGCCAGTGATTCATCTTTACGATTTCGGAAAGGACATCACAAATCAAAACCTATGAGGATGAGGCTAGACATTTCCGAAATCGGAAATGTTTATGTCCGGATGAGGCTAGACATTTACGAAGTCGGAAGAGGGTAGCACAGCTCAGTTCACCCGCCGTTATTGCCAATCAACTAATGTATACCAAACACATTTTATACAATCAGCTAATCAATCCATCTAATGCAATCATCTAGTCAACACAGCTAATGGGACCACCTAACAGCAATCGGCTGTCAACTACTCACTAAAGTTCTAGGGCTGTAAACGAGCCGAGCATAACGCGAACAAGGAATGTTCGATCTCGAACACTAACACAAAAATGTCGTTACAGACGGAGCTCGAACGACTCTTTCGTGTTATTGATGGAGCTCGAACTCGAACGAACTAGATAATTACGTCTACAGCTCGACTTGATCGCATATTATTTAGTTCTAGCTCGGCTCGTAAGCTCGATCAAGTTCGAAGTCGAGCATGAGCTCATAATTAATAAATATTTCATTTTTAGTTAATATAAGGAAAAACATGATACGAAACGTATTGTCATTTTTGGACTAAAGCAGGTCGGGGACAATATCGAGCACCCTTTGAGGTGGTCGCGTGCGAACTCGTATATATACAAACAAGTTCGATCTCGATGAACTCTAACACGAGTTCACGTTTTGACAAAGAAGTTCACGAAATGTTAGAGAACACCGAGACTCGTTTACGGCCCTAACCCAAACCATCCGATCCAAACCGTAGCATCACTATTTCATTCAATAAAGGAGGTTTTGGAGGGTGGGCTTACCTTTCTGAATCGGCCCGTTTCAATTTTCTGTCTAAGCCCATACGGAGTTTGCAATGTCGAAGTGAAACGTTTCAGTTACCCCATTTTTGATATATTACAAAACTCAGTTACAAATTTTTCTACCATTTATTGAGCTGCCGACCATGACAGTCCAATAGGATTGCATGCAGGGAGAAGTTTGTCGGTTCCATCTTCAAAACTGTAGACACTAAATTAATACTGAATTCATTTCAATTTACAATCCCCACAAACCTTCCCCTTCAACTTCTCATTCATCCTTCACTCATCCATCATCCACCACCAACTTCACCGTCGCCCACCATCCGCCATCCACCACCAACTTCACCGTCGCCCACCATCCACCATTCACCACCAACTTCACCGTCGCCCACCATCCACCACCAACTATGACCGGAGAATCTTCTCCCCGAGATAAACCATACCTCCGTTCGCAGGCAAAAAGAAAAGCAGAGGCTGCAGCACAACCAGTGGAGCCGAAAAAGCAGAAGCGCAGACGGATGGTGATGTCATCATCTGACGAGGAGGTACATGCAGAAGAGCCTGCCGGCAAATCTGGCGAGGGAAACGGTGATTCGGCGGAAGAGGACTGCCAAATCATTGACCCAGACGGAAAGGTTGCTCCGAAAGGAGCACGGAAGGGTTCATCGTCGGGAGGCAGCCGGAGATCCGCCGTAGATAAGGGAAAGGGTACATTTCTTTTCTTGTTCTATTTTTCAAATAAAAAAAAAGCCTAATTAGGATTTTACAGTTTTAACAAATCCATTAATTGTTTTTCCCTGGACCTGTGTTGATTTTTCTACAGAGCTATGAATTAATTTTACAACCCCATGAATTGATTTTACAGTGCTACGAATTCTAAAACATCTTAGTTACATCGCTATGTGCTAGTGAAGAATATAGTTTTGATGTCAAAATTAGACAGCCTGTGTATGGGAATGAGAGTGGTAATACAATGAAAAATTAAAATCAAAAGATGGACATAATGTTAAAAGGGGGAATTTATTAAATACTTTGGACATTCAGCCCCATTAAACAATTTGGTTGATCTGCAAATAATTACTTCAATCTAGTCTATAAAAACAGACAAGCCAATGTATAATAATTTATCATGTTCTTATTGCCACCTATTAAAAATGATAAATATTAGGCTAAACCATAATTAAACTGGGAATCCAGTATGTTTATACACAACCACCTTATTTGTATGTTTATATCATGGTAATAATTTACAGTCATGTCCCCTTGTGAAACCCCCATTCATTTGAACTGTGAAAAAACCTGATTGTAGTAAAATTTAGCCATTCTTGCCTCGCTATAAAACCATGTTTTGGGATACACAGTCTGATTTCAATAATGCCATGACCCCTTTTCCAATCAAAATGTATCATACAGGGTACAAATGCTTTCTAATTTGTTACATTTTATAACAAAAAGTATGGCATGACTTCACCTTAATCCAATCTGACATATAAATCTCGTTGGTATGAGCAGCCAATCTAGTTGTTATCGGTAGACAACCTTTTTCTTTGCTGAATGCTCATTTGTATTATTATTTGCCGCATGCAGTGAAGCAGGAAGCTGAACCTCCACGCAATGTCATGCTCATTGCTTCAAAACCTGGCAAGCTGTTTTCGCTATGCTGTGAACTGTCGCCTGAACAGCACTTCAGCATCATAGAGGCCGGTTTTGGAGGACTTCTGGAGGTCCAGGTCCAGCACGTCCCATCTGACATGACTGACTGGCTGATCAATGCTTTCAATCCAGAAACAAGGGAGGTAACTCACAATGGGAGTGTGCTGTTCACTCTAACCCCTGCAGAGGTGTGCGACGCTTTCCTCCTACCCTGGTGCCCTTCCAATCCAGTCGCAACCACAATTACTCCGGAATACAATGCCCTGAGAAAGCGATGGGAGGTTGAGTACGGTTTCAAAGCGACGCGACAAAACTTCACCACTGGAATAAACAGGCTTGAGCAGATAATGAAGGAGCTAGACGCAGGCGAACCAGACTTCATTCGCATGTTCTTGGTGTATGCGATGTCGGTGTTTCTGGATCCAGTCTGCAGCAACCGAGCCGACTTCCGCCCGTTGATGTGTGCGGTGGATGTTGAGATGATAAAGACATTTGATTGGTGCGGCTATGTCCTGGATAGATTCTGTGAGGCAGCTGCAAGGTACAAAGGAGGTGCTGATCAGAAGACATTCTCAGGCTGCTTGCTGCTGCTGGTGGTGACATACTTCCACAGGATGGGTGGGGAGGGGGTGTCAGTTCCAGCTGTCGCAGCCCCTCTTGTAATGAACTGGAGAACGTGGGGTCTGCAGCGGAGGATGTCACAGGAACTGGCAAGAGGCTACGGTAGCGGCACACCTGACAACATCAACTATCCTATACACACGAGACCACATGACATGCCGGCGGCTGAACCCCAATCCATCATCTCCTTCACTGTCCCAGCTGATTATCACACTGACCTGCAACTCATTAATCTGCTACCAAACGTAAGCACATCGTCACTCCTCCTAATAGAATTGTGATGAATTTTTCAGTGCTTAGTTACGCTGTGAAGTTACCATGCTCACCGGTGTGACCTTTTTCATAATTTACACTTTTTCAACTTTTTCTAACCTAAACCATTTACTGTCTCTAACCTGAATGAAATAGTTTTACACTCTAGGCCAGTAACATTTTATTTGAATATGTGTCTACTGAATTTAACTTGTATGTTCCTTGTTCTTGAAGGAGTTCCAAAGAAATGTTGCGACATTGGCTAGGAATGTCAACATTGTCGTCGGTCCTGCTTTGTCCAGCTTGGAACGGATGGATGATATCAGTTTGACGGAGAGCTACCCAAGATGCATTGAGGGCTTCATGCCTTCAGTGATGGATAAGGGTAAGCGCGCAATCCGGCTACTGACTAAATGTGTGAGACTCCTAGAACTCCAACTGCATAAAAGCCAGCACCCCAGCTCATCCGATTCCGAGGACACATTTTCTGGAACAAACATTGAGCCGCCATTAGCACAGAACACTGCAACCGACACCCCGACTCATGCACATGCTAAATCTAAATCTAGCATCGGGGTGTCATCAGCAGAGAAGCCTTCAACCATCACCCCGACTCAGGAACATGATATATCTAAATCTAGCGTCGGGGACATGGATATTGCTGATGCTGGGAATGTAACCGTTGAGGAGACAGATCAGTCGGAGCTTCAGGTGTCAGAAACTGATGATCACCCACTCCTCAGCATTGAAGAGCAGCCTGGAGTCGTCGCGGACAAGGTAGAGTTTTAAAGTAATTTATAACTACGCACAGTATTACTATTACACTTTGTCAGTTGACTGTACAACATTATGGTATTCAGGTGGATGGTCCTCGGTATTTTATCGATGAACAGCTCTACGCGGCGCTTAAGGCCTCACCACAGGCATTTGTCGGGCCCTTGCCACGGGAACATGACATGATTACCATCAATTCGGATGAGGTATGTAACTCAGACCATCCTTTCTGTTCAAAAAATCAGTCTACTAGGCTAACACTTCTAATACTTGGCTCAGATTAGGAAAATTTTGAAGTCCTTGCTTCCGTATGATCCAGTCAGCGAGACTCAAGAAGTTCCTCAACCTGAGCCTGCTGCTGAAGCTGAGCCTGCTTCTTCCTACCAAGATAATCATGTTGAATCGGAATCAGATGACGAATTAAGATCTGTTTTTGCTGAAACTGATGCTACCGTCTTGTCTGATGAATCCGATTGTGAGGAGCGTGTCAGAGAGAGGGCGCAACGAAGAGCTGCTTATCTTGCCGCGCGTGGGAAGAATGTGCCAGCAACCAAGGTACACCCTAATTATTTAGTGACATTTTAATATAATCATTTATTATTTTCATCACATAAAAGGTTACTACTGAACAATTACCCTACTGCAGGTTGAAACTGCTCCCATTGAACGAGCCTGTATTGTGGTCCCCATCACAGGAGTTGAAGAGAGGTTGACTCCTGTGATGTTGTTTTTTCCAGTACAATTGGGGGTAGGGGTTGAGTCCTGAACCTAACTTTTTTCAATCAGTTCCTGATCTTCTTACTTAACAGTTCCATTAATTCTTACTAATTTCCCATCTCCAGGTCCCTTCAATGTTTAATCCTGCATCGGCTATGGGTGTGAATGACAAGCGTACAACTGCAAACAACAAGGTTCGATCCATCCTCCATACAAATGAATTTAACTATCATTACTTATTGATAATGCATGTAATAATCATTGCTAAATTAATCAACAGTTATTCTTTCGGTACTGCCTGGGTTTTAAAACCTCTAACTCAGTTGTGTATCAATAGGAGGTTGAGCCAACCCGCAAAACAAGGGCCCCACAGTGCGTGGAACTGGATGTGATGACTAGTCAGGCTGTGCTGGCTGCAGAGGTGCAAAATATGGAGGTAAATTTCATTTCATGAATTAAGACCATTCATTTTCCCAATACATTCCAAAAACATTGTAACATGCACATTCTAGGGATTGAATTTGATTGGATAAATGTACAGATACAATAGGACTTTATCTGAAAAGTAATTACCACATGACCCTAACTTGCCTATTACATGCTACTTAACTTTGAATTGAATGTTAAAATAGGACTCAAATCTCTGTTCTTATAGTTGATGGAAAACTACTTGTTTACTACTTCATTGTTACATCTATTCTTGAACAAGCTAAGACTTGAAATGATGGTACAACTTACAGTACATTTTTTATCTTTGATTCAGATTGATTCTGTACAGAAAATTACTGAGCCACAACAAGATCAAGAAGCCAGTCCCAAAGATGTATTGTTTGAAGAAATGGTTGACCGCGTGAATGATGCGGAGTTATCTCCAACCTCGGTTCCATGGTACATCACCTGTCCATTTTGAGAGAGATTGTTCCTCAAAATTGGAATTTCCACATCCTTCAGACACTAGTTCTATCTTATTAACTTCCTTATGTTTTGTTTCTTTTGTGATTAAACATCATTAAGCTTTTGGAATTTCCATTGATTTTGGAACTATTACTGTATTTTATCCAGCTACATTACACCATCAGTGGTGAACAAAATGTTTTCAACAATAAATGCTCGGACAAAATGTTTTTACGGTATCCGATTGAGTTCATCAGACCCTATTGCATCAACTTGGACTTCACGTTCAAGCTATAACCATGCAGCATCTGTATGATTCTTTGCACTCATTTCCCAGATCATTATTTACAGAATATATGATCTAATTTATCGGAATTACATGCCTTACAATCATAATTCAAATAGATGAATATAAATTGGTACATCATGAACAATGTAAGCACAAGCATGTTTTTCGATGATATAATCAATTAATAATAGCCAATCAGTCTATAACAACAGTAAAGCCCATCTATTATGTCCACAATTTCATCATGATCCAGTCCATTGCTTTGTCTAATATCCAGCACTTTTCTGGAATGGCATTTTTCATCCTCTTTTGGAATTACCATTATCTTTTGGAATGGATTTTTTCTTCAAAACAAAAACAATACAAACTTAGTCCATATTTTGATGTGCTAAATGATAATGGTAATTCTAAAATTAGTAAGGAGCCAGTGCAACAGATTTATTTTGGTTTCTTCTCCCTTGCCCGCCACTGAGGCTACAAGGTCAGCCTCCATCTGCATAGCATCAACATTCATACATTTAAACATGAGGACCATATGCAGTTCTATATCTAGACATCCATTGTTAAGGGTTCTTTTACTTCCGACTATAAACCATTAATTCAGTACTATGCAGAGAAGACCATAAATATATGATGCATTCTTATATATCTAGACTGCATCAAATTTCATTCGAAGACAAGTTCTCCCCTGGTGCATATCCAAACTCCTGCTTTGCTGCAATTTTCAAAAAAGTTTCATGGTCATCTTCAAGTTACTGAAAATTTCGGCTTCCCTGCAACCTACCATCCAAGACATACTTTGTAATATCATCAGGACCCTTACAAACTTTGTAATCAGGTTGTGTGATGATGAGCATTCTGGCATCAGTGCACACACAAAACTATCTGCTGATGATCTAAAACATTATAGTCTGAAATCGCACCCTTCTAGTACTTCCTGCATTAGCCTAAACAACAAACTAGGGTTCCTTAACATCTAAATGTTTGCCGGAAGAAAATAACTAAACGCTGTGATAACTGATAACCATATCAACAGTATAGAATAATCACACGTATCTTCATCAATCTAAGCTATATAAAATAAGGCATCCAAGGCGTTCCCACTAGATTATGTTCATTTAATATCATATGTTGAATGATTTAAGCTCGTCGGGATTCTGTACTTAGCTGAATTACCTGAGATACAAGAACATTTAGGCCAGCATGCTACTTATCCCAAGCAAATTCATTACGGTTGTCTTCAGCACCCAACGTTTTACCGTTGTTCTGTATGTAAGGGAGACAGTAGCCACCTTGAGTAGCCTTCCTCAACCAAGCTGCCCCCCACAGTAACTCATCCTGAGTATTCCACACAGCAAGTCATCCTGCACCCCACAACAACTCACCCCACAGCAAGCTTTTTTTTTAATCAATGCTCTGACAACAGCGTGCCCATGACGAACAACATGTCTCTGGTTTGAAACTCCGGATCTACCTGCATTCAAACAACACAATTACCCAACAATGATCACAACATTCACAGATCAACCATATAACAATTCTAAATTAATTTATCACAAGATTTTGGTGCACAATATTTTGCTTCAAGATAGTGACAGATTGATCTCTCTTCTTTTTCGAGTAAATAATTAAAAAATAAAGCAATGACATAATATAAAACAACCATCACATAAACAGGACCGTTCCGAACAACACGTTGAGTTGGAAATCTAGAGGATACGGTGAGAGACCTCAGCGCGTTAAACTATTGCTCCCTCTGTTGTAGAATTTTCCTTTCTTTAAAGTAATTTTGTGCCATTTTCTTTTACTAGTAAGTTTATATAAGTTTTAATATTATTTGCATGTGACTGAGGGAAAACAGGTGCTAGAAATGCTCTGCAGCCTAGGTCGGAAAAAAACAAGGAGATCTGAATTTCAGAAGCCATTGTCTATCGTCCTAATGACAGCAACTAGGTTGAAACATACAATGCACAGGTGCACAAGCAGAGTGAAAAGATTGGTAACAGACAATGCAGAAGGTAATATCAGCAATGATTATCGTAAATCAGTCAGATATCCTTTTCCAAGAACTACTTCAATACCTGTAACTCATTTCTCCATCAGTCTGCTTGAAGATTCCTTCCCCAGCGGCTTTCAAAGTACGCCTTAGATCACCATCCGTGAACGTACCAAGCAAGTGGTCAGAACTGTCCACAACAAGCAGGCAGACAAATCCTTTGCACTTCAGCTCCACCAGCTGATCCATTATCAACTCCCCCTCTTTGAAAACAGGAAGGTCTCCCTTCTTCATAATGTCCTTCACCTGTAAACAAAAGCCAAAATCCACATTACATCAAAACTCTATATGCAATTCATCCTACCTATATTGACATACCAAACATTTCTACAGCACGGCTGTTTAACAGATTAAACCACATAAACATAATCAATACTTAAATTTTCCAACATTAATTCCTTAAAGATCAACGTCTTCTAAATGCTTCCAGCAGGGTGATTAGCATCATACATATCCTTGCTAAAATTCTTGGAAGCTGATCATCGCAATGGCCACGGTGTCAAGGGTCACAGGGTCACAGTACCAATGGCTAGGTACAAGGGTCACAGGGTCAATCACAAGGCTAGCTACAAAACAAATCCGATATTCAACTGAATGCTGCTCAGTCAAAGTTCTACCCATCAAAACCATCAAAAAACGCAACTTTACCTTCAGTTAAGTAACTAACCGGCGAAATAAGCTTCCTCCCCGACTGAGCAGGAGATCCGCATCGACTCCATGGTCGCCGGCCGGTGAAGGGAACCTTCGAATACCTACCCGCGACAGCTTTGACCATACGGCTAAACCGGTTTCAATTGACTGAATTTATAAGGGACTGAGACTCGAAGAGCTTGAATTGAAAGAGGGGTTTTAAAGGATCATCCGTATTCATGCCTTCATCTTTTGCGCCGGGAGGATTTTCCGGCAAGTACAATACAGAAACTTTCAAAAAACGAAAAAAGTAAAAAACGACATTGTCGCCCTAATCGCATTCTTCCTAGGCCGAGCCAACTAAACATTTACCTGAAATCACTTAACTCTTTTACCTACAAGGTGAATTTACAAAATATTGGCCCACGAGCCCAGGACGGGACCAACATTAGGGTCCAGCACATAGTGGGACCGACAGGGAGGGCGGCACCCTTGGAGGGTGCCGTAGACATTTTGTCTTTAATCATCAACATAGTGCACCCAAGCATCCAGAGTCGGAGGAGAGGGGATATCGAGTGGGGTCCGGCTTCCCTCAACTAGAAAAATATGTTTAAATATATCTATTATAGTTAGTGTTTTATTTGATGTGTTAGATTTTGTGGCCCCTCACATGATATTATTAACTAAAAATAGGGAAGATTTTTTTTAGTACACACAAAAGGAGATGATTAGTTATAAGAAGAATGAGACCACAGTCAAACACACTAAAAGTATGATTATATATAGTAACAATATAATTAATTTATAACTTTTTTAAAAATTCTAATTGATTGATTGCTATATAGGCAATATTTTCTTTAAGAAAAAATATAATCGGTGCATGAATCTATATAGGAATGGATTCATTTATGAATTAAGTTTTACTTTATTTTTAAACAAATAAGGTAGTTATATATTTAAGAATGTAATATTATATTAGAATGTGAATCGAGTTTTAATTTTATCAAATTATTAATCCGATTATGAGTTGGATTTTATCTACTAAAAAGTATAAATGGACTATTGTGCCTTGTATTGACTCTTCCAGCATCTACTGCAACATCGAAACGAGCTTCTTCAGCAATGAAAATTGTGAATTTTTGCGAAATTATTATTAGTTTATATCGAAAAGGAGATCGCCGAGACAATCAGTATTGATTCGAGTATCGATACTTTCAGTGAGGTTTCAGAGAGAAATGTGCGAGTTCAATAGTGATTCACGTATATGATGTTAAATTCATCCATTTTTAAATTTATCTAGCAATGTTTGTCTTTATTGTATTAATTCAATTTTTTCATATTTCAATGAATTGTCGTATTTTACATTATTTTAATAGGTAATTCAAATTATTATGTTCCGGCCCCCACATATAAATTTTTAGCTCCGCCCCTGCAAGCATCCATTTACTGATGCCGAATCCAAAGTTAATGATAATCCCAAAATGGTCTTAATCATTCAAACCAGCCATACCCATGGTGCTAAGCAAGTAACCACCATCCTAAGTTTAATTTTATAAACTTAAATCCTAATCAAATTCTAACTTCTAAGAGCAAGTCCAACAGTTTCTCCATTCACATTCTCCATAATAGGGAAGCAAACCTCATATTTCCCATATTTTTCACCTCAAACAACAGTTTCTCCATTTTTCATTCCCTAAAATTTATTACTAACATTTAATACTATATATTTATCCAATTTTCTTCTATTTTTAGAATCATATATTTAATAAGTCCAAATAATAATGAATAAACAAATAATGAACTTATAATGAAAGTTACATTAACATTTCATATTTGACATTACTTATTCCATAATATAAAAATTATAAAAATATATTTTATAAAAATAACACATTACGAATTACAATAGTATTATTTTTGTAACGTATTATGAATAATTAGACTCGTCTCTTTTTAATTATTTATTACAAGTTATTGTTTTTCAACAATTAAAAATAAAATGTTTGCCAAAAAAAGGATTTAGTTTAGACGTTATGACTTATAAACAAACGTCAAAATAAATATATTTATGAATTTAAAATTTAGTAAATTTATATTGAAAAATAGATTATATTTTATTATTAATATCAATAGATATGTACATGTAAAAATAGTCATATGAGATCTTATTACAATCGTTTTTATGCATATTTTTAGAATATGTATTTTTTACAAAAAATATTTGTAATTATTTTAAGATATTATCATTTAAAATTATTGAAGAGAAATAATTAATGAATTAAATAATCAAAAACTCTCCAAGAAGCATTAAATGTTGGTTCACCAAAAACTTTTTCTCATTCTCCAAATTTGGGGAATCAAATCTTCTCTCTCTTCAATTTCTCCATTATGGAAAATGAGATGGAGAATCTGTTGGAGTTCAAAAAATGCCCAAATTCTCCATATTTGAGCAAATTTGCTATTATAGAAAATTTGTTGGACTTGCTCCAAGGTATAAATAACTTCGTCCCTTTAATATTTTTATTATGATTTGGTTTATTGGTTCTCTTTATGTTCGATTATAATTGAACTTAACTCAAATATAAATTTATAAATATTGAGAAATCGGGGAGATTAGTATTTAGTTTCTTTAATGTTTTGGGGAAATTTTTAATATTTTGTTACTTTGATCTCGATCTCCATCGACACAAATATGAAGAAATATGGCCAAAATCGGAATTTCGCCAAAAGTATCAGTTTAAGTTATTTATAATCCTCTCATACTAATAATTTAGTAGTTAGGATGCATCAAATTACACATGAGTATTACCTCAAAAAATCGCGCAACGCGTGGTTAATCCATGCTATAATATTAAAAAGTTATTCTCACTTTTTTTTGTCCAAATTTTGGTTTGCTATTTTTTAGGCAAATTTTTAGCTTTTTTTTTTACAAACTTAACTCCTATAGATTTCAAAATTAATTCGTAACTGATTTCAAATGTATAATTCATTTAGAAAAGTATTTCGTGCATCTCATTTTTTAAGGTAATTTTTTATCTATTTTATACAAACTTAATTCCTAATCAATTTTAATTTTTTTTTAATATATTCTACTTCTTTCCTTTTGTATTTTGATTATAATTTGGTTTATTAGTTCTCCTTATATTCGATTATAATTGAATTGAACTCAAATATGAGTGTAAATTAATAATTGTTGAGAAACCGTGAAGATTGCATCGATTTTTTATTATTATTTAGTTTCTTTGATGTTTTGGGGACATTTATTATTTTGTTACTTTGATCTCGATCTCCATCTACACAAATATGGAGAAATATGACCAAAATTTTGCTAAGAGTATCAGTTGAATTGAGGTGCATGTTGCTCTCAGTATGTGCGATTTCACCGTCAGTGTGTGTCCTCGCCAGATCCGATCGTCTTGACTTTTTTCTTCAGTTCTGGTGTTGATTTCCGCCGGAGATCAGATGCCGCCCACCGGGAAAACGGGGGGCATCAAAAAGAGAGGTCGGAACAAGCTTATTCTACACAGGCATGATGATTTCTCAGTTACGTCATCGGGGAAGTCGAACCTTACTGCTTTGTTGACAGATCTGGAGCAAGCCCAAGCTTCAGTGAGGGAGGAATTGCCACAAAAGAGTGGAATTGTGGATGAGGGGACAAGCCAAACCCCTGTGAAGGAAACCCAAAAGCTGAATTTGATTTCGCTGGTAACACGGGCTGGGGAATCGCCCAATCGCTGGTCGGATCAGATGGAGGAACAAAAGGATTCTAGTTGGAAGCAACACCTATTCCGGGCTGAGGAGATTCACTACTTTGCTCCGGTCACGCACGAAGGTATCCAAATGGCGAGAATTCCGAGAGAAGAAGTGGAAGATAGCTTGAAGACCTGGGAAACTACAGTTGTTTGCAAGGTTTTGGGAGCTTTTCCACCACACTGGGTCATGGATGGTTATTTTCGCAGAATTTGGGGAACAAACAAGGTGCAGAAAGTCTAGAGGATTAAGGAGGGCATTTTCCTGGTTCGACTCTGCAACAAACCTTGAAAGAGGTATGCTTCTATTTGATCACAAACCTGTTTTCCTTAAGCCTTGGTCTAAAAACTGGATGGAGTTTGAATCTACTAAAGTGCCAATATAGGTCCAGCTTCCTGAGCTCCCTCTCCCTTACTGGAAGCTCTCAATCCTTAGTAAAATCATTAGCCCAATTGGTAACCCCATTAAGATAGATGAATGCACCCTGAATCATGATAGGCTTGGTTTTGCTAGAATTCAAATAGAAATGGAAGTGAAGGATTCTGTCCCTACTATTGTTCCATTTTTAGATGAAGAGGATGTGATTCAACACCAACCTTTGCATTTTGAGTGACTGCCTACTAAGTGTGGTGAATGCGGAAAGCTGGGACACATGAAAGCTCAATGCAGGAAAGATGAATTAGCCCAGGAAGTGATTAGGCCACCAAAGAGGAGATGGATTCCTGTCTCCAAACCTGCACCTTCCTCTGTACCTAAACCACCATCTAAGGTTATAGGCTCTGGGCAAGGTGTTAGGAAGCAGGGAGGAACCAAAGATGAGGAGGGGTTTGAGGCTGTTCAAAGTTATGTAGCTAACAGAGTTGGAAAACAGCATGTTACTGATTCTGATGAGGAGGGTGCTATAAGTGGAAGGTATCTGGTTCTGGCTGACCCCCTGATGAATAGTACAATATTGGCATGGAATATCATAGGTGTAAATAGGAGAGATAAGCAGCAAAAAATCAAAAAAAATTGTACAGATTTCAGATTTGGTTTGGTTGGCTTTTTGGAAACTAAAGTGAAAAAACAAAAGGAGCAGGCTATCTGGGATAAATTGAGTTTGGGTGGCAATGGCTTGCAAACAGTGATGTGGTGGATCAGGGCAGAATATGAGTAGGTTGGAACCTGATGTTTTTGATATCATCAGAGTGGAGAAGAATGAGCAGTGGATAGATATGCACTGCTATGTAAGAGAGCTGAAGCAGGAATGTTTTATCACTTTGGTCTATGGATATCACACCATAGAGGACAGGGAGACACTATGGATTCAGTTGACAAGATTGGATAATGGGGATGTTCATCCTTGGCTCATACTTGGAGATTTTAATGCTCCTCTCCATTTGGAGGACAGGCAGGGAGGTAATCCAGTTCAGATCAAGGAGGTTCAAGATTTCCAAGCACTGGTTCAGGGATTGAATTTGTTGGAATTAAAAACTTATGGTCCTAGTTATACATGGGAAAACAGAAGGCAGACTGGGGAGAGAATCTTTAGCAGAATTGACAGATCACTGGCCAATCATAAATGGATTTCTACCTTCCCAGAATCCATTTGTTTTATTAAACCAAATGAGACATTTGATCATTTTCCTCAACTAGTGCAGCTCAGAAAGAAGGGAAAAGGTACTGCTAAACCTTTTAAATTCTTTAATATGTGGGCTTCCTCACCATTATTCAAGGATGTGGTTAAAGCAGTCTGGGATGACAAGGCAGTTCAGACAATGGATGATCTTTTTCAGCAATTGAGGGAACTACAGGCTCCACTATTATGTCTGAATAGGAAACAATTTTCTGATATTGAGAAGAGAACAACATTAGCCAAGGATGAATGGGAGAGAGATGTTTCTGTTCTGAGTGAGGACCTAAGCTCCTTGGATAACCAGCAGCTGGAAAAAGAGAAGAGACTAGCCTTTGAATTTTACACAGAGGCTGAGTTCCAGTTCCTACAGCAAAGAGCAAAAATTTATTGGATCAAGGATGAGGATGAACCTACTAACCTGTTCTACTCTATGCTGAAGAAGAGGCAGTACCACAACCATGTCCAATGCTTACATGATGGACAAAAATTGATTGAAGGAAGGGAGGCCATTGAAGCTCATCTTCTGGAAGTATTTAAAAATCAGCTAGGAGAGGTCAGCACTACCTCTAGAAAGCTAAATCCTGCATATGTGAAGTTGGGGGAGACTCTTTCTGTGACTTAACAGGCAGGATTGATAAAAAATGTGACAAATGAGGAAGTACACAATGCATTGAAAAGCATTGGCTCTGCAAAAAATCCAGGCCATGATGGTTTCACAAGTTTATTCTTCAAGCAGACTTGGGAAATTACAGGCCCTGGAATTATCAGAGCAGTAAAAGGTTTTTTCAATGGTGATCAAATGCCAGCAGATTTCAGCCAAGCAGTATTAGCACTAATACCTAAATGTCCTTTGCCCCAAACAGCCACTGACTTGAGACCTATTTCATGTTGTTCAGTCCTTTACAAAATAGTTACAAAAATTCTGTGTACCAGGTTGGGAGAAATTCTACCTTCTATTGTGAATTTGAATCAAGGTGCCTTCATCAAGGGTAGGCAGATTGTTCATAATGTGTTGCTCACTCAAGAACTGATTCAAAAGTATGCTAGCACCACAATGAGGCCTAGTTGTATACTGCAGATTGACATCAGAAAAGCTTTTGACAATTTAAGCTGGGATTTTCTCTTTGACTGGCTCACAGCTCTAAAGTTCCCTGGACTATTTCTGATTTGGCCGACGAAATGTGTGATGACTTCTTCTTTCTGCATCTCTCTTAATGGAGGGTATACCTCAACCTTCCAAGGTAGAAAGGGAGTCAAGCAAGGGGACCCATTATCCCCTTTACTGTTTGTTATTGGCATGGAGTACTTGACAAGGTTACTTGAGGCCAGGTATGCTACAAAGCAAATTCAATTCAATCACAGATGTGGCAAAGTAGGGATCCACAGTTTAATCTTTGTTGATGACCTACTCATCTTCTGTGGGGCAACAGTGCAATCAATGAAGGAGATCAAGCTTTGTTTGGAGGAGTTCAAGTACACAACAGGTTTGGGAATCAATGAGCAAAAATCAGTTGCATATTTCTCCATCATGGATAGGGTAGAGAAAGACCTCCTCGCAGCAATTCTTAATGTTACAAGAGGGGAGCTGCCACTGAAGTACTTGGGTCTTCCTCTTACAACTTGCAGATGGGACAAGACTGCTTGTGCATCACGATTCACTGCTGGATAAGGTCAGATCAAAAATAGCTGGTTGGCAAAACAAACACTTTTCTTATGCTGGGAATGTTCATGTTATCATACTATGTTACTCAGTTTAACTAGTTAATGGTCCAGTGTTCTAAAGATCCCAGAGGAAGTTCATGATGAAATGGAGAAATTGTGCAGGGCTTTTTTATGGGGCAAGGATCCAAATAGCAGATATTTTACACCTGCTGCATGGAGTACTTTGTGTAGAGGCAAGAAATATGGAGGAGTGGGACTTAGGGACACATCCCATCTGGAACCATCTTATGGATCAGGTGGCTCCAAGCATTCTATCTCAAAGGCAGCTCCTTGGCCTCCTACAAATCAAAAATTGGGCAGAGTTGGATCTGGAGGTTTTTTATTAGACTGAAGGATCTCATGAAGGACAGATTGCAGCAATGTATTAATGCTAAAGGCAAATTCTCTATAACTGCAGCTTATAATGTTCTTAAAGGGGCTGACCAGGAAGACATGTGGCCAAATTTAGTTTGGTACACTAAATTCTTGCCCAAACACAGATTCTTTATGTGGATGTTTCTCAAGGGGAGGCTTGCTACTGTGGACAAACTCCATAGATTTAAGATTCTGCACCAGCAACCTAAGTGCTGTCTCTGTGGCTTGGAAGATGAGACTGCTTTGCACCTCTTTGCCAAGTGCTCATTTTACAAGGAGGTCTTGCTTGTTGGAGTGCAACCTATTTATTCTTTGAGGGCTCTAAAGAAAAGGCTGCTGCATTGGAGAAGGACAGGTCAAGTGAAAAAACTTTTCTGCCAAGTCTCCACTCTTTATCATATTTGGGAGGAGAAGAATCTCAGAATTTTTCAACACAGATCTACTGAAGCATCAACTGTGGGAAGAAGGGTCCTAGCAGAGTTTGAATGGTCAATGGGAAAGTGTACTGTGTGATACATTTGCTGTTTTTTATTCCTAGTAGTAGGATTTGTTTTTTGTAAAAGGCTGGGAGTGAAGGCCTGAACTTTGTTTTGATTGTTTTGTGAATTAATGAAAAATTGGTTCATCAAAAAAAAAAAAGAGTATCAGTTCAAGTGATTTATAATCCTCTCATGCGCAGTTAATCCATTCTAGTTGTTTAATAAATATATGGATTGCAAATAACCAAAATACGGACCGGGCGTGGGAGACCATTTCTTTAGGAAAGCAATAGTATAGAATTAAATTGATGTATATATTAAATAAAATTGATTTTTGCTAATAAGTTGAAAGAAGCCTCTTTATCCAAACCGCGAACACCACGGGTCGGGTTTTGAGGCGTCGGAGCAAGAGGAACACTGCGGTGGAGCGTTTTAAAGGTCGGCGGCGGCGGCGGCTTAGCCCAATCAACAACGCTGTACACTCGAGGTAATATTGTTCCTTGGGTCTGTTTAATGTTATGCTTTATAGGGTGCCGTCTATAAGCATTCATCCTTCCATGTAGATTGTTATTGTGATTCTATGTCTCCATTCCGTTGAATTTTCGTTGGATAAATTCTGTGGCTGAGTTTATGGTTGAAGTTTTTGTGGCTGAAATTTGTGGTTGAGTTGATTTCTTATGAAATGCGAATTGGGGGAATGGAGGGGTTGGATTCTGGATCATGTCATTCTGGCCTTGAGGAAGATATGACTGTGTAAAACACCATGCAATGCTAGTTGCTTCTTGTCTTTTTTACTTTCCTGTTTTTGATATCCTTTTTTTATCATCAATAGGGAAGATTGATATCATTCAGTGGAATTAGCGGTTAGACCGTTAAGAAGATTCAACTATTATCCTTCTGTCAGACATTGAATTTGAGCCTCTCGTTCACAGAGATTTCCAGGTGGGTGGGAGGTGTCATTTGCAGGATTGGTTTATCATCCTTCCTGTGTTATGTTCCTGTACTTTTGTTTTGTGCTACTCCATTGACGTTTGCCATTGGTATCTTGCAGTTCTCTCCCCCAATGTCTCGGAAACGCAATGCAATTGTTGCTTCAGGGCTTTTAATCTTTGCCAGTGCAGGCTTGGCATTTCCTTTTTACATGGCGTGAGTAAAGTTGTTAATGTTTTACATAGTGTTTCATTTTTTGTAGCTTATTTCGGTCGGTTCATGTGATGACTTTATTTGTTTGAAATTCAGAACGAAATCAACAAAGGCAAAACCTGTGATTGATTCGTCAAAGGCTCTGCCCCCTCAGGCTACATTCCGCGGACCTTATATCAATACAGGGTCGCGAGATATTGGACCTGATAATCGAACGTACCCCAAGAAATGAAGTGATAGTTGCTGAGTGATGATGGAGGCCGTTCTCTTGTCCCTGTAATAGCTGTGTTTGAATCCTTGAGGCCCAAGAAAGTGAAAATATACTAGGATTTTAGGGGCTTGAAATAAACTAGTATGAAAAAAGAGTCTCATACATAATTAAAAGTTAGACACGTTCATGCTATTCTTCAATCCAAATTTACTTATTTCCTTGTGTTATTGAGGGGAGCAGACTTCCTCCATACTCACCAGCTTTTGTAATAGTTGTTCCCAACAAAAAGATGGATGAAATGAGGACGTGGCTCATTCGGACTTGCATCAAATTGGCTCGTTATCAGGATTCGACTTGCTGTTTTACCATTACAAGCAAATACCTTTTTGTGGAATCTCTTATGTCATGCATCACACTGATCCTAAACATAATATGACAACTCACATGATCAAAGAAAAACTGGTTCTTCAAAATCTGCTAATACTGAGACACTCTTTGGTGGACTGCTGAAATTAAGCAGATCATTTGATTTCATTTATTCCATCACATATCCTACACATGTCCAATACAGAAGCCTCATTTCCAAGAATAACTACACTACTGATTCCAAGTATAACTAGACTGTTGATTTTAGTGTACGAGGCAATGTCTTGAGAAGTGAAGAAGATGGTCTGCGCACCGTATGATTGAGGAGAAGCATGAAACTTAGAAGCATTAGAGCTCCAGCTTGATGAGCTGTGCCAAGCGATACTGGCACATAACTTAAGAGAGTTGATACTCCCAAAGTCACCTGCAGGGAGATGTGGTCAACTTAATTCCCAGGAAATAATACAGGCAACGCGTAGCACAAACCTGAAGAGCAGCCATGCCTACTGTGGTTCCGATTATTGACCGTACAGCAGGATGTAAGTCCAGTTTCCGAGAGGCCATCCATAAGCCACCAATTGCTACTAAAGTTGAAGTGGCAAGTATGCGATGATCCAACTGTTGAAAATGAATTTAATTAGTATACGCGTTTAAAAAGTGAAACTAATACACAAGAATCACATGTCAGACTAAATTGAGAGGGCAATCTAACGCTAGTCAATTCAAAAACTAGGAAGAAAAGAGTTACCTGCACAGTTGCTGTATTTTCGAAAAAAGTTCCTGAAAGGCGGTTTCATGCTAAGAATATCTTCTGGAATCCAGTAATCACCCATCTTAGGAAAAGTGATCTTAGGAAAAGTGTTAAAAGCACGACCCTGAAAATTTTCATGAAAATCAAAACTTAAAATTCTGAGTACATCGAGCAAATCTTAATTATGGCTGTTCGCAGCATATGAAACTCACAGCATCATTTCCTGCAACAAATGCTCCTGAGACAGCAGTGATCCCAACAAGGATGCTCACAGGAAGCGCTATTCGCTTAACTTTTGCAGCGCCTTTAACCCAGGTGAGAGATTCAGCAGGAGGTTCAGGCATGACAACAGAAAGAGCAGTCCAAAAGAGTCCACTGTAGATGGCAAATGCTGAAGTAAGATGGGCAGCAAGGCGGTAGGGCTAACTCTTGGTTCAGCATGTTCGGATGGGGGCTCCTATGAAAGAAATAAGAATTTCAGATAAAGTACGCGCCTTTTTTTTTTCAAAGTGCATCAGAAAAATACAAGTATTTTTATACCTCTAAACCACTCTTAACCATCCACCAACCTAATCCAGATAGTCTGACTCCAAGGTTAAGTGTGATATAACCTTTGCGAAGAAAAATTGAAAATGGAAGGGCAAACATGACACCTAGTGCCCTTCCCCACATTCGATGTGCATACTCCATCCAATATATGAACTTGAAGTCTTCAACACTCATACCTTTATTCATTCTATGAAACCACAAACATCATAACGTCACTTATAAAAACCAGCCTGCTGATAAGAGATCGGAACAATGTAAGGCATTACAAATTCCCGAACATACCGTTTGTATTCAGGTGATTGTTTATATATTTCAAACTCGACCAACCAGTCTTGATCTGATAGAGGAGGAAGGCCGCCAGTGAACTTCCAGTCAGTCATTGAAAGTCCTGATCTGGTTAACCGTGTCATGCCACCTAGCACAACCGTGTCAAGCTGCAGAACCAAAGAGCCACAATCCGACTAATTTCTGTGCATGAGGCCCGCCATTAACAAGCTGCTTCAGTCCACCGTTACTTCCAACAGAGGCAACTGTCATGGTGGAGAAGTTCCTAAAGGAGGGCCCACAGTATCCCTGAATCAACCAAAAATCAACAACAGCCTACATAACATTTCAATTCTGAAGCTGCTACACCAACAGAAAGAAAGGCACAGCCGTACATTATCTAACTGAAATAGTCATGAACATTTATTTTGCCACAAGATCAATATTTTTTCCCCTTTCACCACTACTTCGTATCTTTCATGTTTCCTTCTTATTCCTACACCCACATTCTTTTTAATCATACGCTCACTATTTCTGGGAAAAGTAAGTGGAAAGGAGGAAGCATAATATGTAACAGCCTAACAAAACATAAAGTTAAGTGAATGAATCTGCAATCATACATTGTTTAACACAAAAACATCCCAGGCAATGGAAAAAGGAGAAAACGATGAATCAGATATTCAATTTAGTAGATCTAGTTCATTAAAATTTTGAACTGGGAGCTTCAAGAATCAAACGAACCTTATTATAATTAGTGAAATGGGGGCGAAATGGCGGCGAAGCAAGGTGTCTGAAAATTCCGTTTGGGTGCGAGGGGAACTTGGATCCATTGGGTGAGCTGGAAAATGTCATATTGCCCTTTCTGAGAGCTGAGATTAAAATTCCCGGGCTTTTTCTCCGTTTTCGGTTTCAGACGGGTTTCGCGGGTTATAGCTTGGTTTTACTGGGCGTGGCTTTTGAAATTACTGGACGGATGGACACAGGTGACAGGCCACCATGTTTAGTTTAGGGGGCCTAAATTTTTGCTCCACAAATGAAATCCTATGTGTCAATATTTTTCAAACAAGTGATTAATTTATCTAATCTGAGTTGACAGAAAAAATCTCTCGGAAGGTTGAATTTTTGAGTAAATTTCATCGGTTGTTCCTAAATCACGCTTAATATTCTTCTTATTAACACCCTAATACGTATAAATATATAATATATTTATCTTGAGAGTAAAATTAGTGAAATATTTACAACTGATTAATACTAAACTAATTCAACACTAATTTTACTGAAAGAAAAGATAATCGGATCCGGCATATCCGTTGCCGGAAAAGTTATCGGTAAAGTCACTGAAAAAGTTACTGGAAAATTTTCAACTGAAAAATTAACCGGAAAATTAATAAACTGAAAAAATTGATGAATGTTTAGAAGTTGAAAATTTTCCGGTGACTTTTCCGGCAACGGGCATGTCGGATCCAATCATCTTTCTTTTCAGTAAAAAATCGGACGAGTGCTTAGAAAATCTCACCACTTTTATTATAATTAAATATGGTAAAATTTAAGAATAAGTATGGTAATAATATACTAATTAAAAGTATAAGGTAAATGAATGTATTTTTGTATAAATACAAGACGTTAGTAAGAAAAATATAGGGTGTGATTTAGCAATTCACATTTCGCCGAACCCGAATTCTTGTAAAATCTACACTATCCATAAGGGCGAATAGTCTACAAATTTTCTGGTTTAGGTATGGTAAACGGTCATCTTTATCTTTCCAAATATCATATCTCCTCCCGCTTCATTTTATGACTCCTTCACGTCTCTGACCTTCCGTGCTAGTATCATGTTGTTCTATCAACAGCTGATTTCGACGACCAAAGACTCCACTTAACCCGAGGTGTTGTCTCATGGTAACTCGGGAGCATGTGTGTCTTCTAATCGGTTATTCTAAAAGATGAGTTAACGGAGTAGCTACTTGTATCATCAGATTGCTTGGGCGCCCCAACACGGTACTTACCTTCTTGATCCCACAGGATGATTCTAATCGTTTCCATCTCAGTAATAATCTTTATCGCCTAGCCCTTTTAATTTTATTAGATTGTGTTTGTGATTTTATTAGTAGATTTGAACTCTTTGATCATGCTTATTAGGTGTGTTTGATGTATTGTACAACCCAACGTTATCATAAACAATGTTCCCGATTTGATCATTACTTGAAAGTTCATCCCTTTTTCATTTGTTCCTGCAGAATTCATCTCTTTGTTGGTGTAATATTATACTTTGGAGCTATTGATTACTTCATTTAGTTTCAACGGATTGAATGTTCTAATACCGCCATACTTTCTTTCGATGTTAATATTATGCTTATAAATTATTTGATGTGCTTTGCAGAAAAGATATTTGATCTCAAAACTGTGACATGCCAGCGGATTCTTGAGTATCCACACACTTGCTGTGTATTATATTTCTGTTATTGATGACTCTATTAGTTTTTCTTCTCTGTAGCAGTTATACAGTTCACATCAATCAGGTCAGAAGAAATTTCAAAGGTAATTTATGTTGAAATGTGATTTTTATTGATGAATTTTACAAGACTGGTAATTTTAAACATTAAATGCACAATCATGTTTCTGTGGACGTTGTAGGTTACCGGTGATAATATGAGATAGCAAACTTGTTTAATTACGCTGAAAAAACATCCTTTTGATGGATGGTTGTTTTCAGACAGTAAGTATGCAAAACCACATGTTATTATCACTCGTACCAAAACCCTTTTCATGTGCTTTCTTTTAGATGTCTTTTAGGGTATATTTGGTTGGAGGGATTTTTGAAAGTTTGGTTTTTGTTTTGAAATTTTGAGAGTTTGAGTTTTTGTTTGGGATTTTGAGAGTCTGGTTTTGCAAAAATCTTGTTTGATTGGGTTAGAATTTTGTAAGTCTGAAATAAAATTCTTACTTGATTTGTTAGGATTTTACAAATCTGGATTTTGGGGTCAAAAGCTGAATTTTGAAAAACAGTTAAACCAAACAACTATTTGCAAAACTGGACTTTCAAACCAAATGCACCCTTAGATTCTTGTTTCAGTTGCACAACTTCATATCCTTTTTTAAGTTTCTCTTATTTATCTTTGTTTTGTTACAACAAAAAAACAAAAGAAATTATACCAAATTACGCTTGCTATTTATTATCCATTTAATCTGTTAATCCTTCACTACCCTACTCATTCAAAGTTATATAAGCACACCTTTTAAAATTATCAGTAACTTAGACAACCCACTACTCGGTCATTTTTATGTAAGAAAAAAGCAAGACTGTTAATCAGATAAAATGATATGCATATTAGTTTTGATGAGTGGTTCTCTCTTTTATTGATATCATTTGCAAATACCAGAATGATGGAAGGAACGTAGTTGTATTCGAGATGATCATTGCGTACTCTTAGACCCGGCCCACATGACGAGTCATGTGAGACCCAGACTTCAAGCCCTCGTAATTTTGAAAATTTTTGGGGCCCCTATTAAAATTTATTTTGACTGATATAGTATCTAAAAAAAATATATTTTTAGTAATTAAATTCCAAAAGCATATCCCAAAGAACAGACGCGAGACTCTCTGAGCCGAACACTCACAAATGCCGAACAGTCCACCTCCGCCACCGCCACGCCATCCGTCAACCGTCAGCCGTCCGCTGGGGCCCCATTTTTTTTCCGCTTCAGGCCTCCAAATAGTTAGGACTAGCCCTGCATACTATGTATGCAGAGGCGGATGCAGTTAGGAGTATGGGGTAACAAGTGTTACCCCATGGTAAAACAAATTTAACTAGTATTAATATGTATGTTACCCCAAATAAATAATTATGATCATTCTATTAATAGAAAAAAAGTTAATTTACCTAAAACAAAAATAAAGCACACGGATCAACACACGCTCAGATGCATCACATGTAAAAGAAATATTACTCTTCTATTAATAGAAAAGAATAGTTGATTTAATCATAAATAAAAATCTATTAATAAAAAAGAAAAGTTAATTAAACAAAAACAAAGCAGACGCAGATGCATCACACATATAAAAACAATATTACCCTTTTATTAATAGAAAATAAGAGTTGATTTAATCATAAACAAAAACAACGCACACAGTCATTTATACGAATAGAAAAGAAAATTTCGGTTTCAAACCTAACTCAAAGCAAGTTGGCTCTTTCCTCGGCATATTTGGTCATTAAAAATAAGTTGAGTAATAGTATGAGTGATCAATTGTTGAATGATTTCTTAGTTAAAATTTTAGACCGGGACTTGTATGTAACTGTGAATGATGAAGATCTTATAGAAAATTTTGAAATAATGAAGCCTCCCCGACAATATGTGTCGAAAAAGATATTGTAGTAAGACATTGTTTAATTTATTAAGTTAATATAACTTATATATATATATATATAAGTTATATATATATATTGTTACCCCATAAATATATTTCTAGATCCGCCCCTGTATGTATGTGTAGTTTAGTCTTTTACTTTGCACTTCTCTTATTGTAGTACAATGACAATTATGATCATTTAAACAAAAGAATAGAAAATGAATAAAGATGTCTTTGTTTATTCATTTCAACTTATTCCAATAGTTTAAATTCATTCGAGTTCTTGTAGTGCAATGACAATTATGAGTTTTCAAGTTACCTTTCCTTCTCCTCTTTTATTGTAGTACAATAGTGATAATTTTTTAAGTTACTAATGGAGAAAGGCTTCTATTCTTTTGTTAAAATGATCTCTGCTCTAACTGCAAATATACATTAGTCTTCCCCTGCAGATCTTCATGAGGTAGTTCAGAAAAAAACTCAAAACACTTCTGTTTTTGTGACGGTGATTGAAGAACATGCTTGTAAGTTAATATACTATCACACATGAACAAAAAATTGGGAATCATGCACATGAGTTTGATAAAATCATCACTGAATTCACATTGTAGAAGTACAATTCACATTGTGGATAGTCAGTGATTGAGATAATCAGTTTGACTGGTAAAATACTGTTCTGGAAAAGTTTTATTCATATGTGATTGCTAATTCTGTGCAGAGAGGCCTACAATATCAGTACAATCCGCTACCAAGTAACATGTAAAAACTAGTTCCCAAGCGGGGCCAAATTAGATTTGGATTATGCTTTGGGTTCAACGAATATGACATTGCTAAATATTCATGACAAATGTGTGTGTATTATCAACAAAGATAAAAAGAACAATTGCTAGCTGGATATTTAGGAGGTTTGAGTGTTTTTGAGCTATAGATTACTTCAAATAGTTTAAACTTCTTTGTTTTCTAGGTTATACTTCCTAAAAATAAATGAAAGTTTGAAACATCGTCTATGCTTCTAAAGATTATTACTCATTGCGTTCAACTTTGATCCTTGGCATGGTTTTGGAGCTGGTCAGGGTGGCAAAGGTTATAGAACAAGGGTGTTTGGTAAGCTGCACCATTTAACTTGGGAGCTAATTGAGGTGGAAAAAAGAGGATGTATGAAGCTAAGGTTTTGGTTCAGACCTTTGGTGGATTTCAAACAAATCCAGGAGTTTAAGGGTGTGTTTGGTTGGGCAAGTTTTTGCAAAACTTGGACTATCCAAATCCAGTTTTGTAAAATCTTGTTTGGTTCACCAAGTTTCCCAAAATCCAGACTTGCAAAATCCTAAAAACCAATCAAAGATTTTGTTTCATACTCACAAAATCCAACCCAACCAAACAAGGATTTTGCAAAACCAGACTCTCAAAATCCCAAACAAAAACCCAAACTCACAAAAACCAAAAACAAAAACCAGACTCTAAAAAAGCTGACGAACCAAACACACCCTAAATATGTTGGAGATGCTCCATTCCCTACTTCATCCAATTTGGACGCTAAAGAGATATATAGTGATTTAGTTCAGCATAAATCATACTAATGGACGCTAAAATGCCTTCAATACCACTCCCATACTTGGTATCAAGGTTCACCAAATACTCGAGACCGATGATTTGTTGTTTTTATTTTTCAGAATGAGGTTCATATTGATGAGTACACGCGCTTTAAAATAGTGTATAACTACAAAAATTGTATTTCATATTACTTAAAGAACACCAATATCTGAATAAATCCTATGAATTGGTCCTGTCCCTTGACTTGCCTAAACTTTTGTACTCAGTGGAGCATGTGTTATGGTTAGGCAAATCACAGAGGTTATTTTAACCTTCGTTTTGAGATATGCAAATTCCTGAAAGATAAATAGATTATTTTAAACCAAAAAATATGAGGAAATTATTAAAAATTTAGGGACATGCTATACGCAATCCGTATTTTACTTATTTTGCAGTCCAAAATAAAAATACGCCTTCGATATATATGATATGGTCAATAATTATGTATATCAGACACATGCATCATATATACTACTTGCATTGCATACACTTGCAGTTCAGTTATATATCAGAATCATTGTATATATAATTATTTAAAAAAAATACGGACTGCAAATAAGCAAAATACGGACTGCGTATAGAAGGCCTGAAAATTTATCATTGTTAATTTGATTCTCATGATTACACATAGTCCGGGTTGAAGTTGCACACAAGTGCAACCCTCCACCTCTAATTCTATTATAATCCTTGATATTCATTGCGACACTTTCCGGTACAATGGAGCTACAAAGTGACTTATCAAAGAATTTAAAATTACCGGAGGTTTTGATCAGGAGGAAGGAAAAATCAAAATGCTCACCACACATAAAAAGAAAAGAAGAAGAAGAGGAGGTAAACCAAAAGTGGCACATTGTTTGGCCACCTGTGTTGTTGCGTAGTGGCGATTAGACGTGTGGAAATACGACTGAAAAACTTGGCTGTGGAAATTATGGTTGCATTCTCATATGATTCCAGAAGCGCCTGATTGCAAACGCTTGCACGCCAAGGCTTCTTCCTCAGTCCCCACTCTTCATGTTTGCTTTACCTTGTTCCCCTGGAACTCCGAAATCTGAACAGTAAAGATCTGAGAGCGAAAAATGGTTTCCTTGCCTCTACCACCAGCTCCACTCACCGCCACCGCCACCAGCCGCCGTCCATGCCTATCTTCCCGATCAATGTACAGTCCTCGTCCCAGTGTCAGTGGTACAAGGAGAAGAAGAAATGATACTGTCCAGCCTCTACGCGTTGCTGCTCCACCAAATCCAGCACCCACCCAAGATGAGGAGACGAAATCGATCGACAGCGAAGAAGAAGAGCAGAGTTCTTCCTCGAAATTCACCTGGAGAGACCACTGGTATCCCGTGTCTCTCGTGGAGGACCTGGACCCGGGTTTGCCCACTCCATTTCAGCTCCTCAATCGCGATCTCGTCCTCTGGTTCGACCGGGCTACCTCCCACTGGGCTGCTTTTGATGACAAGTGCCCTCACCGCCTAGCCCCTCTATCTGTAAGTATTTTCAAATCATGTATTTTCTCTGTCCCGCTGTTGTAATCTTCTTCTTTGATTGAGCAATTAGCAGTTGTTTATTTGACTGGTTAATTTAGTGTTGTTTATGTTATTAGCTGGTGTGACTGGTATAAAATAGTATTGTTTGTATTCAAAAGCCAAGAGCCAACTCAAGTTGTTCTCATTAAGTTTCTGGTTCAGAGGAAAAACTATTTAATTAAACAAAAAGCTAGGTTGCGAACACCCCCTTAGTGTCCACGAGAACAAGTAGAAAAAGTAAATGGGAGAATGTAATTGAAGTGGTCAAAATGAGTGAGCTGATGAATCTTTCCTAAGCAGACAAGCTTCACCTTCAAAAATGAACAGAAAGTAAGAAGAAAGAACTCTGATTGCCCTCTTTCCATTGTTTAGGAAGGGAGGATAGATGAGAATGGCCACTTGCAGTGCTCGTATCACGGATGGTCATTTGAAGGATCTGGATCATGTACCAGGATTCCTCAAGCTGCATCAGAGGGCCCTGAGGCTAAAGCAGTGAAGTCTCCTAGAGCTTGTGCCACTAAGTTCCCTACCATGGTCTCTCAGGGCCTACTCTTTGTCTGGCCTGATGAGAATGGGTGGGAAAGGGCACTTGCCACCGAACCCCCAATGTAAGTTTAGATGTTTCCATTTGTGTTGCACTAAAAGCTGTTGATTTAATGATTTCCATTCCGCTGACGTCCATGCTAGTATTGTTTTTTTTTCTGGCCTAATTTCTATAGAGGTGTCATTTTTTCATCAGGTTGCCAGATGATTTTAATAAACCCGAGTTTGCAACGGTGACGATTCAGCGTGACTTGTTCTATGGCTATGATACTCTGATGGAGAATGTGTCTGATCCTTCTCACATTGATTTTGCACATCATAAGGTAGAATATCTGCTGTTCTGAATATTAATTATTTTATTGCAGCTCCTCTAGTATTTGTGATATTTAGCTGTTATTTGCTAGATGTAGCGAGACACGCAATACTCTGAAACATTGGCCTTCAGTTCCACCCTTGCGGATTTGGGCAACAATAGTATAGTGATATATTAGAAGTGGCTTTGTCTAATATATGGCTGAAAACTTTAAATTATTATATTCAAGCTGGAAGTTTTTTAGCACAAAATTTGCCTTTTTAATAAACTAGCCTTCCAGATTCTGTTCTCGTTTTAAGTGACCTTTATATGCAACTATTAACTCCACTTTCCGCCAGGCTTGTGTGTGAGCAGCTCAAGGGGTTACTGTTTACAGTTCATTGAAGCCATTCTCTTTACTGTGTATAATTTACTATCATGACTAATAACCTCTATTTTAAAAATAAATATGCAGTTTTCCTTTTGCCCGCTTCTATTTTAATTGATAGTCTTGTTTGTAATTTTATGGAATAGCTTCTGAAGTCAGCGGATTTCTACAATTTTGAACTTAAAATCAAGATGCTTTATAGTTTATAGACTTCATGCACGTTCATATTGTCGCGAGCATCTAATGTTTCTTTAATGTTATCTAAGGCTATCTTGGCTACAAAATGCCTAAACAGTTGCGTGATGTACCTATTGTTTAGAAATTGGGGGGCACCTTCCTTTGGTGAACTTCCATTTAGATAAACTAGACGAGCTTTAAATTAGAATGTCTGCTACCCTTTGCCTGACAAGAGCATTTTACAGGTTACTGGGAGGAGGGACAGAGCCAAGCCATTGCCCTTCAAGATGGAATCTTCTGGGCCTTGGGGTTTTGCTGGTGCAAATGATGATAAACCTAAAATCAGTGCTAAATTTGTAGCACCTTGTTACTCTATGAACAAGTGAGTGATGCCGCACAACATAGTGTTCTAGAAGACTACTGAGTTATAGTATCTGTTGATAGTGCTGGAAATAGTCATTCTCGTTCCTCATCATCATGCCTTTCATCATATCTGATCTTGCATGCTCCGAGTTACATGTGTCCAGCTCATTATGTGAATATATTGCAACATACTTCTGCATCATATTCTCAATCCTTAGAATCAAGTACAGAACTTAGGCAAGACTGAGCATGTTAAGTTCTTTGGCAAAAGTTCAGTTGTTCTGCTTGGCAGTTTAGTATTCCATTCAAGCATGCTTCTCTTATATTTCTCTGCCTGTATAATGAAGAACTTTTACATCTTGCACCCAGGTTCTTTTTCATCCGTGGCTTGTTTGCAAATGCTGATTGTATTAGTGGCAGTTTGGATATTTTTGCATACATCATTCATAATATGTTGACATGTGCACTATTACGATAAATATATTCCTCTTATTCTTTCTTTTCCAGAATTGAAATTGACACTAAGCTTCCAATTGTGGGGGATCAAAAATGGGTAATATGGATTTGTTCCTTCAATATACCAATGGCACCTGGGAAGACCCGTTCAATAGTTTGCAGTGCCAGGAATTTTTTCCAGTTTTCAGTACCTGGACCTTCCTGGTGGCAGGTAATTGTTTCCCCCACTTTCCTGCTTCAGGATTATAATTGTAACATGCCCCAAATTACTGCGATCTAATCACTTTTCACCTCTGTTCGATGTTTGGCACTAATTTTTCAGTTTCACACTTTTAAAATGAAATTTGAAGAGGTGATCGCATGTAGGTGATCAGAGGATAGAACTAAAACAAAAACAACCAGGTTTACTCTTTGGTATCTTGACTAACTGTGTAATTACTTGTCTAACAAATGTGCATATAAGAAATTTTCTGTGGGAATTGCTTTGTCTCGTATTTATTATTGAACAACTAAATTTGCTCCTAAATATGTTGTTAGAACTTTTCCTTACATTTTGTGCTCCTGTGGCTGAATTGGGAATCCTGAATAGCATTATTATGAAATGTAAATGCCTATTAGAGTAGGAATTCCCATCTCCTGTACATCCACCAAGTTATGTCGTATATCAAAACCTGTAAAAGACATCATTACTGAACTTGCTGCTTTACTCAATTTCAAAACAGGTGGTTCCCAGATGGTTTGAGCACTGGACATCAAATAAAGTGTATGATGGAGATATGATAGTGCTTCAGGGTCAAGAAAAGGTATTTTTATCTAAGTTAAAGGAGGGTTCTGAAGATATAAACAAGGAGTATACCAAACTTACGTTTACACCTACACAAGCTGATCGGTTTGTCTTGGCATTTCGGAATTGGTTGAGACGACACGGAAACAGCCAGCCTGAGTGGTTTGGCACAGTCGATCAGGAGCCACTACCCTCCACAGTCTTATCCAAACGTGAGGTAATTGCCTATGTTAGTTTTGGCTTGGTATAATATATTAAATAGTTCAATACTCGTGCCTAAATTTTAGATAGCTGTTCCAGGTTTTTATATGCTGCAACTGTTGTGACAGATGATGGACAGATTTGAGCAACACACTTTGAAGTGTTCATCTTGTAAAGCAGCTCATGATAAATTCCAAACGCTGCAGAAGTTGTTTATTGGCCTTACTGTGCTCTGCTGTTCCACAGCCGGGATCCCTTCAGATGTGAAACTGCGTATTCTTTTTGCCGGATTAGCAATTGTAAGTGCAGGATTGGCATATTTACTGATTGAACTCCAGAAGAATTTTATTTTTGTTGATTATGTACATTCTGAAATTGAGTAATTAGTACGAGGTATAGAGGTTCTTGTATAGAAATATGAGCAACGATGTAGAATCTTTGAGATTCTTCAGTTGCAAATAGAGTAACTTAGAAATCTGTAATCAAAAGCCATTTTGAGGAATGGAATAGTTAACTTTTCCCCATTGGCCAGCAAATGTGTCTTACAAGTTGCAAGCTATTTAGTCCAAGTTGTCCAGATGTTGTTTGGTTTCTAAATCTGCATCGACAAACCATACTTCCCCATGAAAAGCAGCGCGAATATCTTGAAGATGATTAAGGCACTTCATCAGTGTCAACTTCATCAGTGTCGGTGTCAACTTCCAGCTCTCAAGACATCCAAAGTCTTCATCAGTGTCAACATCTCAAACACCTCAGGCAAATTATGTAGCTCATCTGCCGATCGGTTGAGGAAGGCAGGATAACGGATAACAGAAACGGAGATCTAGAGATCCTAAGTTACAGATTGTCCCTGGCAATTGCTTTATGGGATTCTTACTCAAATCCAAGTATTGGAGATGTGTCGCTCAAGAGTTCTTCGAGTTGACAAAAAGATAAAACCAACCTTCATATCTTTCCAGTGTCTGAACATATCTTCAGGATTTTGAAAATCCAGTTTTATATGAAAGGCTCGCTCCTTTCTACTGCTGGGGACAGCAGGAGCTGAATAGTTCTTCTTGCAAACATATCCACCGGTCTTATATCGTATAAATTCATGCACCTCGCAGCTGGTTATCTTATCTTTGTGAATCGAAACCTTGAAAGTAAGATCTATTTACCAAGTCGTTCAAGTACTCAATGCCCTTCATTTCCAAGCTTCTGCATTTAGGCTAGGATCACCAAGATAACCTTGTGCCATCCACAACCAAATGAGGTAATCAACATTTCGGAAGTCAGCACAGTACAAGATGCACAGATTTAACTATGGGGTAACTCATCATAACTGAAATAAAAATGGCGAAAAAGCTCCTTAGCCACATCCTTCATGTCCCAAATCTCCATTTCCAGCACACTTTGCCACTCTTTTTACATTATCCTTGTTTAGCAGAAGATAGCCTAAACTCTTTGCAGCAAGTGGTGAACCCTCGCATTTTTGTGCAAGTTTTCACCTAAGCTTCTGAACCTCCTTGTGAAAACTATCCCTCCCAATCAGTGGAGGGAGAAAGGGGACATAATTTTTGATAATCCTTGGGTATCGAACGAAATCTTACACGACTTGCTACTGTTTGAAAACCAGCTTCCTTTTAGGCTCCTCAACACATTATATGAACATTTTGTTTCTAACAAGGTGGAGAAATGATAAAATGATCATACTATTAGTCCTCCATCTTTCGATGAGCTTGCACACAAGTACTTTAAGGATGTGGGAAACACTGGAAAGTTGCTTCTTAAGGGAGATTTTCAACATGCCAGGCATTTTGTGGAGTTTTTATCAATTCTACACATGCCTCGAGAGCAAAAACGCTTTACTAATGCAAGTAATCATAATGTTGTATATCATTTTGGAAGATCGATTATTTTGGTCAATGTCCAACTGCAACAGAACTCAAAGCTGCTGGAGTCAAGTTCCAAAAAGGGACTGGAAATTGCCTCTTGGATGTTCACTCTGATGATAAGAATGGAGTGCTAATGATCCCACCTGTAACAGTCAATAGTTCCACTGAAACCTTTTTCAGAAACAAAATAGCATTTGAGCAATGTGGATACCATTTGAAGCACATGATGAGCTTTGTTATATTCCTAGACAACTTGATAGACACTCACAAAGATGTCGACATCCTCATGCAGCATGGGATCATTAGGAATGAGCTTGGCAGCAGTGAACAAGTTGCAGATCTTTTCAACAATCTATACAAAGAGTTCGTTTGCTGTATTGAAACACGACTATTTCAGCACTCCCTGGTCTGTCATCTCCCTTGTTGCTGCAGTTAATGTTCTTGGCCTTACTGCTACTCAGACAGCCTATTCTATCCTTCAGGTTAAATATGCACATTAATTAAGAACTAGACAGTAATTTCACAAGTATATTTCAGTGAAGAAATAATAGATAAAACTAATGAAAATGTTGCACAAAGTCCAATTATTTCCTTGTGGTTCCATCAAACTACACTGATATTCCTGAACCACAAAATATACACGAAAACAAAAAAGAGGTAAGTGAAATTGAGCCTTTCATCTGATTCCATTATCATAAACCTTTTCCCATCTTCACCAATGAGCTAGCCGCAGCTTCATGGCCGGCGAACAAAGCAACATGTCTTAAGAGCTTATCCTTCCTGGAAAACGAGTTTCCACAAGAACACATCCATTTGACATCACCACAGTGCTTTTCATGAGTCCTAAGATCAGAGAGAACTGAGTAGTGCTTCTTGTTGCAGAGCTTGCAAACATACAGCTTTGCACAATGGCTTCTTTTGTAGTGATTCTTGACACATATCATGGATTTCAAGGGCTGGAACTTGGGATGCTTCTTGTTATACCTGCAACCTTCTTGTGGACATGAATATTTTTTTGCTAACTCTTCACTTTCACCAAAATTATAATCAGTATTCTTCTTTAGGGGATTAGTTAAAGCAATTCGAGATTTATATTCATCCCCATGAGCCCTCATGTGCATTCTCAAGTTTGCATCCCTTTTGAATCCTTTTCCACACACTTGGCAATAATGTGTGTACTTTGCTAGCAAATCAGCAACTTCCATCTCCACAATGTCACAATTATGATCAACTTGTTGAATTATTTTTTCACTACCACCTATGTTACAATTAATATATATATCACCATACAAGTCAATCGGCGGGTGTTTACCGCCATTTTCATGGCACAACACAATCTGATCTTGGTGGTGATTATTTGTTAGTGATGAAGGGGTGGTTTGAAGACCGAGAGAAATGCGCTGGCAAGTGAAAATCAAAGAAGAGGCAGTAACAGTTATTTCTTGAATTAACGTACCCATATTGCTGGCTATCACTTCAGCTGTTGACTGATTGGAGAGTTGATGATGATGATCAGTACTATAATCCGAGTACTTACTGATGAATATGGTAGCCAAGGATTCAACTTGATGAACTTTTTCTTTCAGAACTGAGAGGTTATACAAGAAGTTGCCTGCATTTGAACTTGTAGCAGCTTGAACATCTTTTTCATTTACACCATACATTGATAGGCCTTCAGGACCACTAACAGAAAAACCTGCTTTTATTGTTATATTTATTTTTTGGTAGTCTAACTTTGTTGCTTGGTAATGGGGGCTGAATCTGAGCATATATAGTTTGATTAAGTGTAGTTATCTGTGGTTGTATGCCAATAAACATGACGTTTGGAAGCATATAAACTCATCACCACAAAATCACTCCCTTGAATATCACCTATTCCTTACAATTTAACTAGTATCTGGTTTTCAATGCCATTATTATATACTTATAGAGTTTAAATGACAATGAATATATTCTTATAAAACCGTGTTGCTTTCAGGGGCGGATCCAGGATTTTACCTACAAGGGGGCCGGACTAATCACAAAAAATTGAGTTTGAAAGAACTAATGAAATGATAAACATTACGGTGTAGCAAAATATTTTATTTATAAATAAAAGAATCATCCATATAAACTACTAACTATTATTAAAGAAAATATATTTTATTTGAATCTCACTCTTCTCTCTCTTATTTGGTCTAATATACAAAAAAATTGAAGAATACAACAAAAAGTTCAAATATCTTAGACCCCAAATTATTTAAATCATAATTATTGTCAAGTTTTTGTCTCTATTTTTGATATACCATATATTTATACTATCTTATAATTATTATTTTTTTAAAATTAAAAACCACCATTGGTGGTGAGGATTTTATAAAGGTACCTCGGACCCAAAAAATAGACCTATGAAAGGTCAAAGTAATATACAAGATCCATATAGGATGGTGGGGTATGGGTGCCCCGAAGCATAGCATATGCTTCCAAAAAAATAGGTTTTTGAGGACTATTTAAAAATAGCTAGTCTAAAAACTATGGCAGCTATACAGAAAACCAAAATTCAGAAACTGTAAAGAGAGCCTGTTAGTGAATTGTAAAACAAAACACAAAGCGGCCCCCAATACTAGGTTCTGAAATGGTTATAGCTGAAAAGAGAGTCCAGTGGTATGCTCTGAAGCTGATAGAAACTCTGGTAAGTCATGATCATAGATGATGCAGCTGGCCTGTTGTTATGGAGCTCAGGTACGTCCTTCTTTTCTATTGTCTTGAATTCTGCAACATATAAACAAATTAGTAGCACCTGTGTCAAGATGAAATTCTAAGAGAAGGGAGCCCTTGTTTGTCAAGTAAAACCAAGCCTTTGATTCTATCAGGAAGTTGCTCAAAAGAGTAATCAAGATCTTGTTTCAGCTCATAAGTTAACTTAGCCAAAGAATCTGCCACTAAGTTAGATTGCCTGAATATATGAGTAATCACAGTGGTAGGTTTAACCATGAGTCTGGAAACAATATCATAGAGTTTCCAAGGTGCAGATAATGGCTGTGATATAGCTTTTGTAGCAAGAAGCAATCAGTTTCAATTCTAGTATTACAAAGCATGCAATTGGCTAAGTCATTTGCAACTTTAATGGTAAGAATCTCTGCCTCCAAAGGGGAAAAAGCCCTAATTAGATAACAATAAGCATGTATAAAATTTCCAGTGGTGTTTCTAAGGGCAACAGCAATTCCAGCAGTGTTGTTATTGTGCCAAGAGGCATCAACATTCATTGTAATACCAATCTGGGGGGGTTTCCAGGCTATGGGGGTAACAGTGGGCTGAGGTGGTCTGGTATGGAGGGGAAGGAAGCCCAGGGTAGATAGTTCCATGTCAAAAACTGAGTTTGATTGGAAAGGCTTAGCACTAAATGTAAGGAAAACAAGATCTGAGACTTCCTTAATGAGAGACTGAGCATTAGGTATTAATCCCTCAAAAATATAAGTGCATCTGGATTTCCAAATGATCCAGCAAATCATGGAGGGGATTAATTTAAAAAGGGCAGTGTGTAGTTTTGTATTGCCCTGATATGACAAATAGAAGGAGATTCTGTCCCATGTATTTTCAAAGGGGATAAGGGCTAGGGATGATCATGGGGCGGGTCTGGGTCTAATTTAGCTATATCCGGCCCCAATCCGTAAAAAAATGTTGGATCCAAATCTGACCCATATCCGCAGGGTCTAAAATTTTAAAATCCATATCCATATCCGCAGGGTCTTACGGGTCTAAGGGTCTTAAACGGGTCATAAATGGGTCTACTAAGATATCGACAAATTCTTTAAATAGATCTTTGAGATTTTCATAGTTAATACAAATATGCCAAAATTTATTTGTTTTTATCACCATAAGCACATATGTTAGCATATATATGAATTATTAATCCACAATACACATCAAATTGCATCAATTCATTAAGATCGAAATTGTAATTTAGTACAAGAACGTAGTAAGTGTAAGAAAAAATGATATCTTCTATGGTAGAAGAAATCTAGCACTCAAAGGACGCATTGTGCAACTTCGTCAACACAACACCAACTCCATCAGAATAGGGTTTGAGAATATATAAAAGATTTTTATCTTTCCCTATATTGTATCGGGTATTACGAATTTGGAATAGATAATAATTAATATTAAAGAGAAGATGAATTAGAATTAGAAATTAAACATTAAATTTAGGGGTTTTATACATGCAGGTCCAATTTACTAATGGAGGTCTGAAAAAGATAATATTACCCTTCACTATTTCACAGTCTGGACCTGCATTAGCACAATTCAGGGGCAAAATATTGTCTTTTTCAGACCTGCATTAGTAAATTGGACTTGCATGTATAATTTCCGTAAATTTGTCACATTGTTATAGTAATAATATATTATTAATTATATATTTAATATGATAATGGGTCTGGATATGGATATGGATCCGGGTTTGGATCTTAATACCATATATCCGTATCCGATGGGTCTAAAAAAATTGGATCCAAATCCGACCCGCGGGGTCTAAATCCGCTGGATCTGGAGCGGGTCTGAGATCCGTGATCATCCCTAATAAGGGCAGTTCCAACCATAAAATGAAAATGATTCCATAAAGTTTTGGCTAGATGGCATTCATTAAAACAGTGGTCCATGGAGTCAATGTTATGCATGTAAAACATTTAGATGGATAATGGAAGCCCATTCTCATAAGGATTTCAGGAAATGGAAGGAAGCCATTAACTAATTTTCACATAAAAATACTGACTTTTTTTTGCAGTCTAGGGTTCCAAATGTATTGCAAAGTTTCAGAAGTACCTCTAGTGTTAGCCATGATCTGATATGCTGATTTGAAAGTAAAATGGCCTTTAACATCAGGGGTCCAGATAAGTCCGTCCTTTCTGTTTTGGAAGCATATGGTAACCTGCAAAAACTGAGACAGAGATGGGTGCAGAAAAGGTAGGAGTTGGGACATATACTCAGATTTATTGTCACAAAATTCAGAAATTGTGCAATCTTGAGGAATGTCAGTATGAGATATTGGGACTATATCAGAAATGGCACCAAAAGGTGTCCAGTATGAATGCCAGAAACTACTAGTGCCCTGCCCATGAATGATTCTGGTAACTTTATGAGCCATATCATCCACTTCCATTATTCTTTTCCAATTCGGGGAATTTCTATAAGATCTGGGCAGATTACAAAGGAATTTTGCCCACAGAGTATCACCTAATTGAAATTTCCACCAAAGCTTAAGGGAGCATGCATTGACAATAGTTTGTATGGATCTAACCCCAATCCCATTATGTTCCACAGGGTATGTCAGTTCAGCCCATCTTTTCCAGAATTTTTTAGGTCTTAAATCAGTCTCACCCCAGAAAAATCTAGAAAGGATCTTTTCAATTCTTTTGACAATACATACAGGTGGTTTCATTACAGACCAAATATGCTGAGGAATAGAGAAGAGGCAAGATTTGATAAGAGTTATTCTGCCCCCAGGAGAGAGCCAAAATTTTTTCCAGTTTGAAGTTTTGCTTTCCAATCTTTGAAGAAGGGGTAAAAAATATTCAGTAAGTACTCTCCCTTTAAAAATTTGCACTCCTAGATATTTAAATGGGAAGGAGCCTTTTTTCATATGCAAAACCTCTTCGATCATTTTAATCTTACCAACAGAAGCATGCTTACCTAGAAAGTAGTCACTCTTGTCAAAATTTATTTTCTGTCCCGTGGTTTGTTCAAAAGCCACAAGGAAAGAGTTAAATCTGACAAGGTTAGACTTTGAAGATTTGAGGAATATGATGGTGTCGTCAGCATAACTCAGATGAGAGATTGGTGAGGGTCCTGCAGGCAGATCAAAGTATTGCAAAATACCAGAAGAGAACATGTATGACAGACCTCTTGTAAATGCCTCTGAAAAAATATTGAACAGGAAAGGGGAGAGGGGATCTCACTGTTTGATTCCCCTTGTTGGAGAAAAAAAGCCATTTGGTCTACCATTTATCAAAACAGAAAAATGTGCATTTTTAAGATTTTTCATGACACAGTGCACAAATTTTCCATGAATACCAAACTGTAATAATATGCTGTTTAAAAAACCCCAGTTAACCATGTCAAATGCTTTTCTCAAATCCAGTTTAATGATACAGTTAGGGTTTCTGCATTTTTTATCTAGAAATCTAATCATTTCTTTAAGATAAATGATGTTATCAGCAATGTCCCTATTTTGCATGAATGCAGACTGGTGGGGTGAAATGAGTTTAGACATATATGGTTTCAGTCTTTCCATTAAAAGTTTTGAAAAAATTTTATTGGTAAAATTAGAGAGACTTATAGGCCTAAAATCATCAAAGGAAGAAATAACATCTTTTTTGGGAATTAATGTTATCCAGGTGGCAGAAATGCCTACTGGAATATCATTCTGATTCATAAAATCTTGAACTACATTCAGCAGATCAAATTTTATTATTTCCCAAGCTTTTGTGAAATTTTTTGAAGAGAACCCATCAGGGCCAGAGCTACTGCTTTTATTTAGGTTAAAAACAATAGCTTTAAGCTCTTCCATGTCTACTGGCCTGATTAAATCTAAATTATCAGTCTCAGTAATTATTTTTGGGATTTGGCTAAGGAAATGACTATAATACTCCCCATTAATTAAATTGGGGGGGTTCTGTCAACAAATCAGAATAGTAGGACACTGCTTCTGATTCTATCTCAGTCATGTTATCAAGCCAAATCCCTTGGGCATTCTTAATCTTAGTAATACTAAGACCAGTCCTTTTTTCTTTCACAGTGTTGTGGAAGAACTTAGTGTTGTCATCACCCTCTTTAAGCCAAGTAACTCTAGATTTTTGTTTCCAAAATTTCTTTTGTTCTTTTAAGGCTCTAAGGTGTAGTGCTTTAAACTGTTTAAGCTTGATCAATTCATGAGTTCAATTATCATTGTCAAAAATAATTTCTTGCAACCTGAGGCTTTCAGCAGCATTGATAACATTACTATCAATGTTCCCAAAAGTCATTTTGTTCCATGATTTTATGGTTAGCTTCAGTCTTTT
Organism: Sherardia arvensis; assembly: GCA_948330725.1. Classification (NCBI taxonomy): domain Eukaryota; kingdom Viridiplantae; phylum Streptophyta; class Magnoliopsida; order Gentianales; family Rubiaceae; genus Sherardia; species Sherardia arvensis. The sequence continues at coordinate 18,523,446 of OX415237.1, read as the reverse complement.
CAGTTTCATGAAAAAACGCAGCATACCAGTTTTGTTCAGTGGGAGATTCCAATCATTGGATATAATATCCAAGAAGTCATCTCGGCAGTGGTGATATGGGCTAAGGCCCATATCCTGGTCCAGCGGATATACTGGTAAAGGAGAAGAAAGGGCTAAGCCCAGCAGTGGTCCTCCCATGACATCATCTATCTTGGACACACCCGGGTTAAAGACCACTTAGCTTAAAACCCTTTCTGATCCGATTCATTATAAATAGAGGAGCGATCAACAGTAATAGGTATGTTTTATCAGACTTAAATACTCTCTGTATTTATTCATATTCTCTCTCCTCTGTAAAAAGCCCTACCTTCATCATCACGCCGGAGCGTCTACCCTCGGGAGACCCCGGGGGCTTTGTTTTGCAGGGTTTAGGTGAGAGATTGGCCGCGGGCTAGGATTCCAGCTTTCCCCCGGATCACCTTGTACCGGAGTTGGTATCCCGGAGCTTACTGGTAGCATCAGTTGGCACGCCCAGTGGGATACGCTTCGTCATGCCCCGCGGCAGACCTAAAAAGGCGGTGGAAGAACCCTCTTCCAAAGCTAATCAGGCAGAAGGCGGCCCTAAGACCAAAAGGGCTGCGGCTGCCCAGGCGACGCGAAGGGCGGCCGAGGAGAAGGAGCGGGTACGCAAGGAGACTGCCCGCGCGGCCGCTGAGAAGCGCCAAGGAAAGAAGAAAGTGCCGGAGCGTACTCTCAGGGAGATGCAGAAGGAGCATAGGGAGAAGGCCCGGCAAGAAAAGGAAAGGCAGGATCAGGAGACGTTCGGAGAAGGCGGTGAATCCGAACCGGAGTATTTCGATTCCGGGGAAGAGGACCCGGAGCGCAGGGATCCAGAGACGATTCATACCAATGCGGAGGAATTTGGGGAGTTTCGGGCATGGAAGGCAGCTAAGGCAGCAGCACCCAGCAAGGTGCCCGAAGTGGTGGACCTGGAGAAGGATGGGAGAGGTGGTCCTGGATATCAGCAGATGCCCCCGGGTCAGCAGATGCCCCCGGGTCAGCAGATGCCTCCAGGGCAGCAGATGCCTCTCGGTCAGCAGATGTTTCCAGGGCAGCAGCAGTACCCGGATCAGCAGTTTCCAGGAGGTCTAAACCCGCAAGCACAACCATTTTATGGTGGATACAACACCCCGTTTAACAACGGGTCCATTGAAGATCGCTTGACTAGACTTATTGGTAGGCGGGGGATGGTTCCTCATTCCCCGTGGGTTCCAGAGGTGTTGAACTATAAGTGGCCGGTGGGCACTAAAGCGCCTGATGGGGTTCCGACGTACAACGGGGACGGGGATCCAGAGGAGTTTGTTCACACCTACCTCAGTGTCATGGGGGCCCGGGACATTGAGGAGCCGTTGCAGTGCAAGTTGTTGCCCTCTTACCTCCGGGGAAACTGCTTGAGTTGGTTCAAAAGCCTTCCGCAAGGCTCATTGAAGACTTTCTGGGACTTTGCTACGGTCCTGGTCCACAGATATGCAGCAATGAAAACAACCTTTGTCAACCTGGCCACGGTCTTGGCCATGCGGCAGTTGGAGACGGAGTCCACTTGGCAATATTATGTCCGGTATATTGCTGAGTCTATGAAGGTCCAGGATAGGCACTTGCATGAGAAGGCCCTGATTGGTAACTTTGTCAATGGTCTGAGAGATGAGATGTTCTACATTGAGTTGATGAAGAACATGCTAGGAACTTTCTACCACCTCCAGTTGACAGTTGAAATGCATTGCACTGTGCATGAAGCTAACCACACTCGGATGAACACAGTCGGGTTCTTTGAGCAGCGGGTGATTACGGCCACAGCGACCCAAACAACTACACTCCGGGCCACTCCTCACCAGGGGCCCCGCCCGAAGGCAGCAAGACGCCCCCCGGCCCAGGGAGCAGCACCTGCACCGGGAGGACAGACGTTGGTGGTCAGGCCAACATATACTCCACTCTCCAAGACCAAAACGGAGATTTTGGCCATTCACCGGGGCCTTTTCACGGATCCCCCAGTTATACAAGGGGTCCCGGCCCCGGCTAATGCCCAAAAATGGTGTGAGTTCCACAAGTCTTATGTTCACACGACAGAAGGTTGCCGTGTCTTGCGTACGGATATTCAGAAATTGGTGGAGCGGGGTCAGCTTCGGGACTGTGTAGCAGGTGAAGCACACCCGGCGGCTGCCCCGGCAGGACAAGGAAGGAAACGTAACTGGAGGAATAACCGAGGCTAGGGCCAGGGCGGCAACCGCCCCGCGGAAACCAACATTGCTCCTAACCCCGCCCCACAAGCACCCAGACCAGGAGTTCCGGGACCCGGAGCACCTCGGATGATAAACGTGATCAACGGGATAGTGGGAGATGGAGCGCAAACCCTGTCGGCGGTGAAGGCCAAGAGTAGATATGTCCCCCCGGGGGAGATCCAGGGAAAAAGGTTTAAACATGACGAGACAATCACGTTCTCAGAAAAGGATGCAGTTCCGGCCCAAGGTCCTCACTCGGACCCGATGGTGATCTCAGCTGAGGTAGAAGGGGTGGTGATAAAGCGAGTCTTTGTGGACGATGGGAGCAGTGTAGAAGTTATGTTTGCTGATTGTTTTGATCAATTGAACATTGGTCGACAGAATTTGAAGCCATGCTTGTCCCCGCTGTCAGGCTTTACGGGGCGCACAGTTCACCCGTTGGGTGTCATAGCGTTACGGGTGACCCTTGTTGATCATCTGGATATTAACAAGAGGTGCACTGTCCTGTGTAACTTTGCGGTCATCAACGCTTCTTCCCCGTACAATATGATCATAGGACGTCCCTGGTTGACACAGGCCCGGGCGATATGCTCGCCCTACCATCTAACCATGAAGTTCCCGACGGACCAAGGAATTGCATCGGTCATTGGCAATCAAACGACCGCCCGCAGCTACATGCTCACCGCGATAAAGGAAGCCAAGAATGGAGGATCGGAAAGAACAAATGTGTCGGAGCCCGGGGAGTGTTCCGGGAAGAATAGCACGGTGGGAGCCGTGCATGGCGACCCGGCCTCTTTTGAAGTGGAGGACATGGAAGTAGGATCCCGGGGGAAGGTGAGTATCGGAAAGCACCTCCCGGTAGGTGTGAAGGATGAGCTCCGGAAGTTGTTAAAGGAATATGAGGATGTATTTTCTTGGGGAACGGAAGACTTGACAGGGATACCGGAGGAGTTCGCCATCCACCGGTTGAATGTCTACCCGGAATTAAAGCCCATAAGGCAAAAGAAAAGAGCCTTGGCAGCAGATCGGGTAGAATTCGTCCGCGAGGAGGTGGGAAGGATGCTGGACGCGGGTATGGTGGAAGAAATTACTTATCCAGAATGGATCGCCAACCCGGTCCTAGTGAAAAAGCATGACGGGTCCTGGAGGATGTGTATCGATTTTACAGACTTAAACAAGTGCTGCCCAAAAGACAGTTACCCGTTGCCCTCCATCGACCAACTGGTGGAAGCTATAACAGGCTACCAGCTTCTAGCCTTTTTCGACGCACACCGGGGATACCACCAGATCATCATGGCCCCGGAAGACCGACCTAAAACCGCTTTTATCACTGACTTTGGTACTTTTTGTTACAGGAAGATGCCATTCAGTCTTAAAAACACAGGAGCAACATACCAGCGCATGGTGGACCGGGTGTTCAAAAACCAGCTGGGAAGAATCATGGAGGTCTATGTAGATGATATGGTGATCAAAAGCAGGACTCATGACGCTTTTTTGGACGACCTCCGGGAGCTTTTCGTTGTGTTGAGAGAGGTAAACCTGAAGCTGAGCCCGGAAAAAAGCACCATCGGGGTGGCGGCAGGCAAGTTTTTGGGTTACATGGTGTCAAACCGGGGCATTGACGTGAACCCGGAAAAGGTCGAAGCCATCTTGAGCATGCCCTCCCCGAGCAAGGTGAAAGATGTACAGCGTTTAACCGGGTCCCTGGCAGCGTTAAGCAGGTTCTTGTCCCGGGGAGCAGAGAAGCAGTTGCCTTTTTTCAACATTTTGAGACGAGCAAAGAAGTTCGAATGGACTCCCGAGTGCGAGCGAGCTTTCAAGGAGTTGAAGGAGCACCTGGGTAGACTCCCTACTTTGTCCAAACCAGTCCCGGGGGAAGAATTGTTCTTGTATCTGGCAGCTACAGATCAGGCTATAAGCGCGGCCCTGGTTCGAGGGTCCGGGAGAGCGCAGAGCCCGGTGTATTTTGTGAGTAGGGCTCTACAAGGACCGGAGACGCGTTATTCTTCACTAGAGCGTTTGCTGCTGGCACTGGTGCACGCGTCCCGGAGACTTAGGCCATACTTTCAGGGTCATCCTATCACAGTCCTCACAAATCACCCACTTAAGCAAGTCATGCTTAAACCAGAGGCATCTGGCCGAATGATGAAGTGGGCGATAGAGTTGGGAGAGCACGAGATTACTTATCAAGCCAGGAAGTCTATCAAGGGCCAGGCTTTGGCTGATTTCTTGGTTGAGATGGCGGACAACACAATGAAGGACCCGGGTGAAGGGGAACCGGAATGGAAGTTGCACGTGGATGGTTCCTCCCATGCCGGGGGGAGCGGTGCCGGGGTAGTTCTGGTCAGTCCTGGCGGCAAGGAGTATCGGTATGCGTTGCAGTTTGAGTTTAAAACCACCAATAACGAAGCCGAATATGAAGCTCTCCTTGCCGGAGTACGCCTAGCCCGGGAGACGGGTGCCAAAGTGATACAGGCTTACAGCGACTCGGCCATTGTGGTCCAGCAAGTAAATGGGGAGTACGAGGCAAAAGAAAGAAGCTTGCAGAAATATTTGGAGGCAGTGAAGGTGATGATACAGGGCTTCCTCCGGGTAACCCTGACTCAGGTCCCCCGGGAGGAGAACTGTCAAGCGGATGCACTGAGCAAGTTGGCTTCTTTAGAGCTCAAGCCAAGTCAAGACCGGAATCTGTATATGGAGATGTTAACAACCCGGGGATATGAGCAGCCAAGCCAAGTTGCGGCAGTACGAGAAGCCGAATCCTGGATTACACCCCTTCTGGAGTATTTGGAGAATGGAACGCTGCCAGACGATAAGGTGAAAGCCCGGAAAATCCGGGTCAAAGCACCCCGGTATGCCGTCCTGGACGGGGAGTTAATCCGGAGGGGATATCTCCAACCTTGGTTGAAGTGTGTGGATGGAGAGGAAGCACGCCACCTTTTGAAAGAAGTGCACGAGGGCCCTAACGGAAGTCATCAAGGGGCTCGGACAGTGGCTCGGAAAATCATGTGTACGGGGTATTACTGGCCAACGTTATTCGAGGATGCTCAAAAAGCAGTCCGCTCCTGTCAGCAGTGCCAGAAGTTTGCACCCCTGATCCATGTGCCGCAGGGGGAGATGATAGGGATATCAGGAACTTGGCCCTTCATCCGATGGGGTGTGGACCTGGTAGGCCCCTTCCCAACTGCTCCGGGAGGTTTCAAGTATTTGATAGTGGCAGTTGACTATTTCAGCAAATGGGTAGAAGCTGATCCCCTGACGAACATCAGGGGAAGTACGTGTATAAAATTCTGCTGGAAGAACATCATCTGTCGCTACGGAATTCCCCGGTTCATAGTGACAGATAATGGGGCGCAATTCGAGAATGATCCTTTCAAATCCTGGTGCAAGGAGTATGGGATTGAACAGAAGTTGACCTCGGTCTATCACCCACAGGCTAACGGCCAAGTTGAAGTGACCAACAGGACCCTTGTTAACGGGATCAAGACGCGGCTCCAGGGGGCAAGAGGAAATTGGGTTGATGAACTCCCAAGTGTCTTATGGGCAAGTAGAACGACAGAGAGCTCCGCTACGGGTGAGTCTCCCTATAGTTTGGTTTATGGGGCGGAGGCGGTCATCCCGGCCGAAATTGGAGTTCCCAGCCTCCGATCAAAGCTCCCGGACGAGCAAACGAACCAGAACGACCGACTCCTGGATTTAGATTTACTGGAGGAGAAGCGAGAATAAGCAGCCCTGCATGAGGCCCGGGTGAAGGAACGGGTCAAGAAATATCATGACAGAAGGGTTCGCAAGGAGCAGTTTAGCCCGGGAGAGTGGGTAATGCGTCGGAATGACAAAAGCCAGCAGGTTGCAAGCGGAAAGTTAGCCCCCAACTGGGAGGGGCCTTACAAGGTGGTAGCAGCCCACCCCGGAGGAAGTTACGAACTGCAGGACAAAGCCGGGAAGAAGGTCCCGAGGCACTGGAATATTGCAAATCTACGTAGGTACTATGCTTAGATTTTCCTATGTATTCACCCCTCTGGCATGGATTATGCCTAGGACGGTGGCAGAGAAGCGGCACGGGGACCCCTGGCCAGGATTGAGCCTGGGTTGTCCCGTGGCCCGCGGTTGCATTTTCTCATTTTACTTATGAAGATTATCTTTCGAGTTGATATTTTCTCTTAAGTATAGTTAACCCGGGGCCGCTTGAACAAGCGCCCGGGGGGCTAGGACAAGAATATACGGGACACTTGAACAAGCACCCGGAGAATAAACTAGGCATGCTTGAATAAGCGACTGAAACGAATATGTGAACAAACATAAAGGAAGGATAGTATAACAAACAAATCATTGACATATGATTGAAGATTACAAAATTTACAACTTTGAAACTTAGAAAAGAAAAGCCTAAAACAAAACTAACAAAGGGAAGGAGGACCACCCCAACTAATAGGAGAGTCCGGATCATCTTGGGTTCCGGGGTGACTCGGCCGATTATTAGCAGCAGAAGGGTTAGCAGTAGCACTACTCCCCGGGACATTGGGATCCGCAGCTGGATGAGTACCGGACGGACCAGCCCCCGAAGGACCCGCTTCGGCATAGGGGTCATAGTCGTCGTCTGAGGATGAAACCTCGGGAGATGGCGTTCTTCGGGGAGCTCCAATGATAACCGGCCCTTGGGCACGGGGGGATTTCTTCTTTTTCGTAGCAACGACTTTGCTCTTGCCCTTCCCCCTTTCCCGGGCCAAACGCCTTTCTTCTTTGGCGGCGTCCTCGCGGACAATGTAGGCTCGGATTCTGGCAGCATCCTCACGGAGTCGGGACATCCTCCGGGCGGATTCTTCCGGGTCAAATGAAACACGGAACCCGAGATACCTTTCAACGGTGAAATCAAGGGAAATCCGGCTTGGCAGAAGTACCAGGGACGGGGGGAGATATTGCCCCTCCCTTTGACGCTGCCACCAAGCTGCAGCTTCCTCGAAAGCGGGCCGGTACCGAGACTCGGGGTCGTTCCAGCCCATCCGGAACATGCGCACTAACAATGCAGAGACCTCCTGGGGGAAATTAGTATAGAGAGGGGGAGAAACCCGACCTAGACGCAACCCTGTCAAATGATAAGTCAGTTGTAGGGTTACTAAATTTTCCCGGAGGGTGAGGTTCCGGGCTGCCAGCTCCCTGTTCTCTCTTTCTAGCATTAGATTCCTCCTAAGGGGATCGCCCCGCCTTTCTAACCATTTGAGCTTGTCGCAGTAAAATGGAAGCTCGGACCACACAAGGTCAAACTCCTCCTTGAGACGAGATTTAAAAGCGTCATGTTCGGCTTGCAGCATAGAAATAGTCTTGTCCGTATCCAGAACAGCGTTTACTCGGTCTTGAGCCAGGGATTGACACCGGGAAAGGGATCCAAACTGATTGGATATTTCTCTGAGTTTCGTTACTAGAGAGGTAACGTCCGGGAACTCATCGATCACTGAACCTATCCCGGAATGGATGAGAAGATACCGGGTCTGAATGCCATCCAGTTGCCAGCGACTCAACTGTTCTTCTAATTCCTCACACCGGGGGCATGGCTTGTCGTTATCCGAGGCCGCCCTGGATGGAACTGCACCGGGGGGATCATCCCGGGGCTGCGCAAACAATGCACAAAGATTTTAAACTTAGATTTAAAATAAGCTCGCACAAAGCCCAGGGAATCAGAACAAAAGATAGAAATAAGATAGAAATTTGAAAACAAACATCAAATAATACACCCGGACAAGTATCATAGAAATGAATGTTTGGATTGCAGAAAAGAAAAGAGGGACTCTTACATCGTTAGAGTCGTCACTCTCGTCCCCGGAGCTATTGTCTCTTCCCTGAATTACAAAAGGGAATGGTTCAGGGAAGAAGCCCGGGGGAAAATAAGATAAAAAACATAGTTGAAAAATTAAAAGAACGAGAAGACTAAGTATCTATGTTTACTTCTTCTTCGTCTTCGTCCTGGGGAGACTGCTCTTCTTCACGAGCCTCGCCTTTCTCAGGGGTCGACTCCTCTTCACCCGGGGTCTCCTCCTCTTCTGACTCCACTGGTTTGAACTCTTGTTCCGGGATTGGAGACTTGGCATTTTCATCATCAGAGTCCTCCTCCTCCGAGGTCTCGATGGAAGCAAGATTAGCTAAGTCCTCCGGCCTGGGATCTGCCCTATCCTCAGCAAGCTTTGCGGCATCACCAGCATAGTTAAGGATGTCCTGGGGGTCGACACTTCGAGCCCCCTCAAAGACTTCAAGCACTCCGGGAACTATCCCGTCGAGGCCGTCCTTCATCAACCTGTCCGCCGCAAAGTTGAACCGATCATTTGCCTTAGGGCGATACCAGGAGTCCCTGAATGCCGCCCGACTCTCCTGGGGGATGTACCCCCGGATGGCTGAATAGGCGGCGTGCAGGGCCGCTTCATTGGATATGTCGCAAAGGGACATCATCTTGGCTTCAAAGGAGCGGCTCTTAAGGACCCGGTCTGTGAAAGCCCGGCATAAAGCTTCCTGCGCTGGGGCCATACCGCGCTTGCTGTCCTTCTTCACCCGGGATAGCTCTTTGTGGGCCTCGGAAAGTTCCCGGTAGAGAGAGGCCTTTTCCAGTTTCAACTGATCGACCTCCCGGGACAAACTCTCAGACAAAGAGTCGCAAGCCTGGTTAACCAGATCTCGCAACCCGGGAAATTCTAATAGCTTGGAGGCATTGTCCTACAAAAAACAAAACAAAATATATATATACTTAGAAATGAAATAACAAAGAACTGAAACTCTAAGGGGGGGGTGACACAAACCTGAGAACCATCCAAGACCAAAGGTTGAGATGAGGAGCCGTCCGGAATCTCCTTTATAGACTGGAGGCGGCTGTCAGCAGTAGAGTTTTCCTCCTTCCGGGGGATCTTGGATGAGCCGTCAGAGCGAGGCTCGGTTTTCTTCTTTTTAAGCGGGTGACTACCCCCGGGAGTTGGGATGGAAAAGGCTAGCCAACGGTGGCCGACTGGGGGTTCTCCTGTAGAGCTCGCAACTTTGGAAGCCCCGGTCTCCTTATCCCCGGACCTACCTTCCTCAGACTTCATTTTCTTCGAATCCTTGACCGTTTTCTCGGTCTCGGACTTATCGTGTTTCAGCATCTTTGTGACCTTATCACTCCCTTCACCGGACTTCGACCCCGGGGGGACTATCGCTGGTCTGGGAGATACGACTGAGACAAGAATGGTAATAAACTTAGCCAAAAACTGAAAGTAAGGAAAGTAAACTCGAGGAATAAGTTGAAACATTACCAAGGCTGCGCTTGGCATAGAGGCGGCGGCATGTAAACACCTCTGCAGGATACGCCTCTCGGGGAAACTCATAACCCCCCGGTTTCTGATAATCCTTCAACTGGACGAAGAATTTGGCAACCTTGTTGTGCTCATCTTGCACTTGCCGAAACTGAGCTGGGGGTAGAGCCGCCTTGGTCTCAGCAATCCTTGGCTGGTTCCACCCCGGGACTGAGTACTTCTCCTCGTTGAAGGTGAAGTAGCTGTTCATCCAATCGCTGGTCTTCACGGATTCTAGCCTCCCGGAGCAGATGTTTGGTGTCTTGTTCCGGCGCAGAGCGTTGAATACCCCCGGGACAGAAGTGGCCGCTAGGTAGTAGAAACTGCGGAATATTTCCACAGTCGCTGTAATCCCCGCCCGTTGGCAAGATAGGAGAAAGGCGATCATCACGCTGACGGCGTTCGGATGCACCTGGGCCGGAGAAATGTTGTAGTACTTCAAGTAGGAGAGGTAAAGCGGGGGCAGAGGAAAGGTTAATCCATGCAGAAAGTGGTGCCGGGGGATACATACCCGGGTTTGCACATCCCCGGTGTAAGGCTCTAACCCCGCATCATAGGATAGAGGCACGTACATCTTCTTCACCAATTCCACGACTGCCTCGCTCACCGGGGTCATGCCGGGATCTTCTGGGTCCGCGGGCTCCGGGGCACCGTACGCGATCTTGGCTCTGGACGTCATAAGTCCTTTTCCGCCGGATGGCGGGGGGGAGAGGAGTATCGTCTATGTCCAGTGAATGGTCGTCTGCCGGGTTGAGGATTTTGTTGCTCATGACAGATGGGTAAAAAGATAGAAATATTGGTAAAAGAAAGCAAAGACTAAGAGAAGAAAATGAAAGCGACAGCGCTAAGTTGATGGAAAGTGAATCAGAGATTTTTTGATGAAGTATTTATAGGGAAGGATAAAAGGAATTTCTCGAAGATGGGAAAAGTAAGCACAGCATTTTAGAAAAGTAATAATGAGCATTTATGGTTGCACGAAGGGCGAAAAGGCGCGCATAGTAAAAACTAAAAAGAAAAAGGAAGGACGAGCACGCGCGGCGCGTGATGATACGGCCCCATATATCCTGCAACCCAATAACACTTTTAAGAGACCTAGCCCACCGGGTTGAACCCCGGAAGCCAAGGTCTCGGGGGGCTAGTGGTGATATGGGCTAAGGCCCATATCCTGGTCCAGCGGATATACTGGTAAAGGAGAAGAAAGGGCTAAGCCCAGCAGTGGTCCTCCCATGACATCATCAATCTTGGACACACCCGGGTTAAGGACCACTTAGCTTAAAACCCTTTCTGATCCGATTCATTATAAATAGAGGAGCGACCAACAGTAATAGGTATGTTTTATCAGACTTAAATACTCTCTGTATTTATTCATATTCTCTCTCCTCTGTAAAAAGCCCTACCTTCATCATCACGCCGGAGCGTCTACCCTCGGGAGACCCCGGGGGCTTTGTTTTGCAGGGTTTAGGTGAGAGATTGGCCGCGGGCTAGGATTCCAGCTTTCCCCCGGATCACCTTGTACCGGAACTGGTATCCCGGAGCTTACTGGTAGCATCAGGCAGAACCATGCATTGATGAACCTAAAGGAGCTAGGTGTAGATGGGATGGAACTACCTATTATGAATAACATAGGTGAATGGTCAGAAGTACCTCTATTAAGGATATGTATGGATGATGTGGGGAATTGGGATTTCCAGCTTTGGGTGGCAAGGCCTCTATCTAATTTCTGAGTTGTTGGACCTCTCAGCCAGCTGTTTGACCAGGTGAAGAGATTTCCCACAGTATTGATTTCAGAGAGGGCCAAACTGGAGATGAACTCATTAAATTGAGTCATACTCCTTAAGCTAGGGGTTGAGGGTCCACTGTACTCATGAGGAGATTTTATTGTATTAAAATCTCCTATGAGGAAAGAGTTGGAAAGTTGTTTTGTTTTGATAGCCTGCCACAATAAATCCCTGCCAGGTACTGTTCTCAGTCCAAAAATAAAAATTCCTTCCATTGAAATGTTCATTTTTGGACTAAAAATATTGACAGAAAGAAATTGTAGGTGGTCAATAAGTAAGGTAATTTGAATCTGATTATTCCAAAATAACCAGATTTACCACTTTCAGCACATAGAGAGTTTAAAAAATTCAGAATTCTACTGTATTTTTCAATCTTGTGCTTTTTATGCAGGGGTTCTATAAGACATAATAATTTTATCCTATGGCTTCTGACCATATCTAGAAGTCTATCTATTGAGGTTCTCATCCCTCTTATATTCCAGACAAGAGACTTAATTTGAAGAGTGGAACTAATCATTTAAAAAATGGTTTAGTACTTCTTGATCTAGTTAAAACTTTGTTTGGAGAGGGTTTGTTAACACTCTTTTTTGGAGTAAATTTTTTGTTAATTTGTGTAAAAAAATTAGACAATTTAGATTTTTCCAGTGAAGGATTATCATTACTGTCTAATTGAGCATTCATAGGGCTTACCTGATCTGGTTCTGTCTCCTGTAAATTATCATCTTCTGAGGATTCACATTATTTATTAAGTGATTGCATCCCATTATCTTCCTCCTCATTCTGGTTGATGTGACTCAGTATAGTGAACTGTTCCTGATTTGTTCATATGAGGGAGCAGAATTTTTGTTAGGGGATAAAGAATTGAACAGGTTTGGATGCTTACCAGAGGCCAGTTGCAGATCATCTTTTGCATAATAGGATCTCCTGGGAGGTGAGCCCATGTTTTTGAGTAGTTCCCTGTCAATTGAAAGTGGAGTGGAGTGGAGTGGGGAGGGGATAGTGCAGGGCTTAGGTAGGTTGGTAAGCTCTGTGAGTGGGGAAAGTGGTTTAGGGGATAGGTGAGGTGGAGAAGGGGTAAATTTTGGAGTGTGGTTTCTCTTTTTGGCCTTGGTCCAAATTTTCTGCTGGACTCTAAGAGTTGCTTGCTTCTCCATTGCAGAGATTCCAGAAGTTCCAGCACCATTATCCATTACATTGACAGTCACATTGTCAGGAGTATCAGAGTCAACTATGATGACTTCAGGAGTGTCTGAAACCTTATGGAGGTTAAGGTTTAGTTCAGGAGTGGGGGCTTTCTGGGCTGTATCTGGTAAGGGGGTAATGTTTGGGGCAGGCTTCAGTTTTTCTCTTAGCTCTGGATGTAAGACAGTGCAGTTCTCATTACAATGACCTAACTTGCAGCATTTCTCACAGTATAGAGGGAGATCTTCATATTCAACTTGATACTTAAGGATGGCCTCTCCTTCTATACCTAGCTTAATGTAAGATTTCAGCTTCTTCCGGAGGTCTACCTCTACACAGATCTTTACCACATTCGGTCTAGTGAGGGCAGCTGTAGCCGCGTCCATTTTTATAAAAGTTCCTATTTGGTTGCCCATGGACTGAATTAAGGTCGAATTGAAGAAGAAAAAGGGTACCTTGTGTATGGTGACCCATACTGGAACTATGGATGACTCTGCCTATGGTGAGAAGTCGATGGTCCACTTTAGCACTTTCATTTGCGAGCCGGCCAGAATCCAATATCCTCGCATCCAGAATCTCTGATAGTCTTGGAGCTCTTCAAATCGGACGAGTATGTGCCTATAATCAATTGCCCCAATTTGATATTTGCCGGTGATGCCAATTGTCAGAAAAGCCTCGTGGAGTCGCTCCATTGACGGTTTACCTCTGCAAAAATTTTCCGATGAGGGCGTTCTTATAGTGGGAGGTGAGGGTTTCTGCTTGGGAACGAGTGACTATGCAAGCTATGTCTCCCTTGTGTTGGGTAATGGGGGATATTTCAGGGTTTTCCGGCAGCGTGGCAGTGAGTGGTGGGGTTCTGTGAGTGAGGGCTTGGATGAAACTTTTACCACCGGCGATGGAGCCACCGCGATGAAGCGGGGGAATCGGACCGTTGCCACCGCGTGGTTGCGGTGGCGCCGCCATGGGCGGAGGAGAGGATGTAACCGTTATCAATCCGTTGTAGGCGGAGATACGGTGGATAACGGGAATAAAAAAGGGGGAAAAGTTTGTTTGGTAAACAGTGGAATTAAGAGAGAAGGCGGAGCGAAATCATAGAGAGAGAAACTTGACGCTGATTGTCTTAAATGATCTTATAATTATTTAAATTCCAATGAAAATCAAATTACAAAATTCAAATCCCAGTGGCATTAGTATGTCTTATTTTTGTCTCTATTCTTGATATACCATATATTTATACTATCTTATAATTATTCAAAATTCCAATGAAAATCAAATTACAAAATTCAAATCCGGCATTAGTATGTCTTATAGCTGATATTTTATATATGATTAAGAAAATATTACTAATATGATATGTTATAATAATTATGAATATAAAAACAAAAATAAAATACTAATAAATATGTGGTCCCAACTCAAGATCCACTACTTCTATTAAAAATCTAATTTTAGTAAATTTTTTAACACTAAAGAAAAGTATATAAATGCTATTTCTCGGCAAAATTATGGGGTGGGCCCGGCCCCTTTTGGCCCTCCCCATAATCCGCCCCTGGTTGCTTTGGCAGAGGCTGTATCACCAGCAACAAGTTTAGCTGCTGATGGATTTGTATTTACATTTCTGCTTATTAAAGATTTGTATTCCCCATTTTTACATACTAGTTAGCTTTCGCCACGTTGCGTCGAATGTTGATGGATTTGAAAATTATAATATAATATATTAAAATAGATGTTACTTAGTACTAGCATGGATTAACCGCGCGTTGCGCGGTATTTTCAGGTAATACTTGTGTGTAATTCGATACATCATAAATCACTTATTTAGAGGATTATAAATCACTTAAACTGATACTCTTGGCAAAATTTAGATTTTGGTCATATTTCTCCATATTTGTGTCGATGAAGATCAATATCAAAGTAACAAAATATTAAATTTGTCCCCAAAATATCAAATAAACTAAATGATAATTAAAATTTATGCAATCTTCCCGGTTTCTCAACAATTATTAATTTATACTCATATTTGAGTTCAGTTGAATTATAATCGAATATAGGGAGAACTAATAAACCAAATCATAATCAAAATATAAAAGGAAAGAGGTAGAATATATTAAAAAAAGGTGCTGATATTCCCAGAGCAAATATTAGCATCCAGAGAAATATTTTATTCTATTTCCTTAAATGCCCTCTGCCATATTCTATCTTATTAGTTTCTGTTTTACTGTATGATTTCTTCTGCCATTCCACCTATATAGAAGAAATCAATCCTTTTCAACTGGCGATTTCTCCCCACACTCTGCCGTTAAACCCAACCCATCATCACTACGACTACTCATACCCTCACCTTGCGGTCATCGATGTAATTTTAACGAATATAAGAAGCAAACCCCTAAAACGCCAGAACCATGGCAATTATCTTAACCTTGCTCATTTGATCACGGAAGAATATGAGAGCCACGAGCGGGTGATTGCCAGTTAAAGCGGGCTGATAACGTTAGAGAACAAGGACGAAACAACATAAATCAATCCCACCACTCCAACGGCACAAACCTGCCAAGTCACTGCATTAAGCACCACTATCAAAACATAAGAGGCTTGTCCATATGAAAAAACTAATTAATCATCTCTCCATGTAGTGTTTTCCACTTCCCGCTCGCGAAAAGACCGATGATGCAAACACAAGTGGCCACAAAAGATATGAATATTTGCAGTTCAAGCACCACAGATGTGTCCTTGTTTATAACCTTCTCAAAAGAAAGTTGCATCAGGGCATGAGAGAATAGACAGATGATGTGATGCTGCCCGCCTGGTCGGTCTGAAAGGTCCCCTAATCTCTGATCCAACGACCTAGCCCTGCAAGACAGAGCCCCTGGAGGTACCCTCCGGTGTGATGATGAAAGATGGATCCCGGGAGAGAAAAGGGGTATTCACTAGAATAATGAGAAGATACTTACTTGGAATAGTGCTGAGGAGCACTATTTATACAATGATCCATGCTCTCCATTTGGTCCATGCTCTCTATGGCATCTAGTGTACCCGTCCTTATCCGAGTTGTACTATCCCGGATGCTACCATGTTAGCTTACCTCATCATGGGCCGAACCCGAACTACTGCAGGGTAGTTGGAACTGGGCCTGGTATCACCATGATGTTCCAAGGATGGTAATAAACACTAAGAAGAATCTTCCTTTCAAGGTTCCTGCTGGTTTCGAGGAGTCGCCATTGATAGCAATGAGTGCAGCAGAAATTGTGAGAACAGCCACTGAATTAAGGATTCTATCAGTGAATTTCTGCTTGTTGACGAGCAATGAAAATATGGCATTCGAGCGTCGCGCTAATAAGGGAATAAGTAGAGGCAGAGAAGTATCTGAGGCCAACTGAGTATAACATATTATCACCAGCTAGCTCCTAAAACCAGGTAGCGGATGAATGTGAGTGGAATTTCTTGTTCTACTCGGTGGTGTCGGTGTCGGATCTCTTCATCTAAGGATTTGTAATTAAATCTCTTGATTAATGAACCTGATTTCAGTTTCTAAGCTTCACCTTCTCATGTTCTCGATCTGATGGTCTCCAGATTGACCAGAGCTTAGAGAGGAATCATCTTCTAGATTGACGTGAAGGGTTTTGGGGGGGAGGGGGGGGGGGGGGGGGGTTGATGTTGGTTCAAGAACATGAATTTTGATTAAAGGGCAATTTGGGAAAGAAAATTATATATTGCTCTGGATACTAATAGTTGCTCTAGCAATATCAGCACCACCCATTAAAAAATTAAAAATTGATTAAGAATTAAGTTTGTATAAAATAGATAAATAATTTACCCAAAAAAATGAGGTGGACGAAATACTTTTATAAAAGAATGAATATATTCAAAATTGATTAGTATTTAAGTTTGAAATCTATTAGGAGTTCATAGGCAATAGAGTGGGGAATTTTATAAAAATGGACTCTGCAACTGCCTCTTTAACCAGACCTTCTATAGTTAAACTCTGTGTTGTAGTAGATCTGTTGAAAAAGCTACACACTGAAATCACCATAGGAGTCTCTGGTATGAAATTTAGAAATTGAGCATGAGCAGATCTCTCTTTACAGTCCTCACTGTAAGAAACTAGGCCATACTTTTGAGGAATGCAGGATTGCTCACCCCAAAAAGGATGATTGGAAACCCCCTCCCAAGAAACAACAACCAGCCAACACAAACCAAGCAACCAAAGGCCTGAACCCTTCCCTCCTCACCAATAAGAATCCCAATCCAGTTAACCCTTTGCACAAATTACAAAATGATGCCAGTGAGTCATCATGTACCACAACAAAGGAGAAAGAAAGAACAATTGCTGCACAGAAGATCATGAAGAGGAATGCAGCAAATAAGGATAATACTATTCCAACAGCAAGTCCTCATGTCAAACAAAATGTCACCTTGTCCTATTACAATGGTAGCAAAGCCAATTCCCCAATAGTCTCAACACAAAAATAAGCCAGGCATAGCCAAGAATCTGAGTGGTTCAAAAGATTGGAATGAAGGCCTATACCAAAACCAACCACTGTTACCTATGCCAAGGATGACATTAGTGTCAACACAAAGAACCATGAACAATCTCCTTTTTCTACTGATCATGTTTCTTTCCTGTCTCAGGAGAAGAGTAAATTTAACAGGTTCCTTCCCCTGCAACAAGTAGGCTTGCTTTCAGACTCAGATGATTTGGAGGAGGTACAAGAATCTGAGCAACAAGAACCAGATCAGTAACAAGATTTGGAGGAGCAACAAGAACTAGTTCAGGAGTTCTCAACAAATGATGAAGTAATGAATACAAAGGCAGATTGCACTCAGCCTGAAGGATCATCCACTCCTGATACATCAAAAAATAAACAAGTGAGCATATCACAGGTTAGACAGTCATCTAGACTCCTTGCAAAAAAGACTCCAGTCATTAAACTTCAAACATATTCCACACAGCTAAATCAGATTATTTCTGGTTCAGCTACAAAAAACCCTACTTCAACTGTTTCCAATGATTGACAAAACCCTAAGATTGAAATTCCTAGTTTGGTGAATATTAGGGGGTTGAACACATCACTTGAAAGGCTGGAACAAATGCTTTTAATAAATAAATTCGACATAATATGTTTAATTGAGCCCATGCATGTGAATGCTAAATGTGTTGATTTTGCTGCATCACTTAAGTTCACTACATTAACCATCTGCTGAAATTAAAATGTTTATTATTCATCGGATTCAAGAATCGAAGGATGACTTACTGGATTTAAATACACAACATATATCCATAATAACATTAAAAAAAAATTTAGACTTACAATAAGTTTGGACATGAAGCTTTGTTTGAATGTGATAGATAATGTCACGAGTCACTTGAGCTTCTATACGGTGCAGATTTGTTAGTACCATTCTTAATTTGTTTTTTGCTTCACAAATAGCACTGAGCGTATCAAGAGCATCCCCGGAATAAAGAACTGTCAAAATTATGAAAAGAAATTAGAATAAAAGAATAAAAGAATTCCACCAATCAAAACAAACCATCAACAGTATGTATGAAAAACAAAACAAAATATTTAGAACAAATTAAAATTTACCTTCAAAATTGCAACTTCTGAGAAGAGTTGATATGATGTTTGTGCAATAAACATCGGCGATAGAGAGGAGAATGCATAATCCAACAAATGCCATGAATGTTGAAGGTTTCAAAAAATATTCGCGAAATAAGGGTTTAACAATTTTTGTTATTAAAGGTCAATAGAGCAGCGTCTACAATTTATAGAGAACCTGGGGTTGTTTCCATTGTGTACTGGGCGGGAAAATCTTTCCATACGTAAAATAAAGTGTTCTTTTTTGCATAAAATTTTGAATTTTGAATTTTAAACTTTAAAAAGATTTTCTAGTGATACCTTTTATTTCTTTCTTATTTAGAAAATGATTGATATAGAAAAATATTATTTGTATAAGTAAAATAATAGTATCCAAATGCTGAGTTAAGTAACTAAATTATTAAATAAATCATTCGCAGTATGAACGTAGGCAACATATGCACATTTAATTAGTTACAAATTACGTGAAGATATTTTTCCACTTTACTAGTATTCAATTTTTATAATGATCCTTGATTAGCTACATTCAACATATATCTTTCTTAGCAATATGAATGGCCTTTGACAGGATCTCTATATAATTAGTCTTTTTTTTTTTAAAACTTAAAACCATCAAAAGATGGGGGAATATTTATTGGATTCCCAAACCAAAAGAATAGGTGCCTTTAAAACAGCAAGTTCATACAACCTACATAGGCACAAGGACAAAAGCCCTTAGAAGCATAGTAATGCTTCTCAAAAATGATCTACAAGCCAAACTCTTTTAGCCTCAAGTCTATTAGTGAATTGTCAATACAAAACACAAGGCGACCTAAGGATCAAGAGGAAGGCATGATACAAAAACTATACATCAAAACTATATAGTTTGTTACAGCAGAATGGGGGACTGAACCAGATTGCATAGCTGTAATTCCCATCTGAGTTGAGCTGTTTGCTTTGTGAAGCTGGCAGAAACATAGGTGTAACACCAAAAGGTCATCTCTCCCAACCTGTATAGGAGAAAATACAATAATTAGCAGTATCAGTTGAGAGAAGAGGAGATTCTGATAGTAGGAAATGCTGCAGCATCAAACAGAATTTTTGTTTTAGCAATTGCAGGCAATGAGTTCCAAGTATAGATCAGAGATTGCTGGTTTGTATGACAAAGTTTAGCTAGGTAATCAGATGGCTGATTGGCCTCTCTAAAGATGTGACTGAACTTAAAGGTGTGTAACTCATTTGAGATAAGGTTCAGTAATCTATAAAATCTCCAATGCCATAAAGCTGGATTGTGTATCATATCAATGGCCTGCTTGCAGTCTGATTCAATTTCCACAAGGGAAAGGTTAAAAGATCTTGCAAAATTGGACCCTGCTAGAATAGCTTTGAGCTCAGCTTCTAAGGATGAGAGGGCCTGACAGTGTATGGATTGGGCCAGAAAAAGCTCACCATGTATGTTTCTAACAGTGAGTGCTAAACCAGCCTGTCCAAACTTCCAGGCTGCATCTACACTGATTTTGTATCCCACTGATGGTCTAGACCAGTAAATAGGAGAGATGTTAGGTTTAGGGGGGATATATAGAGGAGGAATACATGTCTGAGAGGCCAACTCTCTATCCACCTCATTTAAAATTGGGAGAGGATTTCTGGTGAGAGAGAAGTAGATAAGACTATGTAATTCTTGAGCTAAGGCACTAGGGTTTGGGGGACAGTCCTCAAAAATCATTTTATTTATGGCTTTCCATAAAATCGAACAGACTAGGATAGGAGCAATATGATTGAGTCTATTATGCAATCTAGAAAGACCAGAAAAAGCCCAACAAGTTGTAAGCCTATCCCACATATTTGCACAACTGAAAAAAATAGATCCACATATGTGATGCATCTGTCTCCACAAACTTATAGCAATGTGACAATTATTATAGAAATGATGCAGAGAGTCAGAGCTAGCACAAAAACAGCATTTGGATGCAAATTGGAAGCCAAACTGAGATAAAATATCATCAAATGGAAGTAAACAGTTAAGCAGCTTCCACATAAAAATAGAGATTTTTTTTTGAATAGAAGCATTCCAAATCTTGGACAATACAGGGAGTTTACCTAGTAAAGGGTGAAGTTTCTGATAAGCTGATCTGATAGAAAAATTCCCCTGAGGAGTCAGCTTCCATATTAGCTTGTCCTGACTTCCTGGATGTAATTCAGCTCCACTGATGGTGTCTATGACCTCTTGAGGTAAGACCAGAGCCAAAGAAGGCAGCAGAGCAGGTTTGTTAGCTATAAAATTAGCAACAGTACACTGTAAAAGCTCTACTTGTTGTGGTTCATAGAGATCTACAAGAGGACCATGATCAGTCCAATTAGAACTCCAGAAATTACATAAACCCTCCCCATGAATCACTCTTGTGTGAGCCTGTGCAAAACTATCACTTTTGCATATTCTTTTCCAGTTTTGTGACTTTCTGAGTGAGAGAGGCTGAGAGGCTAGGAATTTTGTCCATGGTGCTAATCCTAACTGGTACTTCCACCAGAGTTTACAGGAAAAGGCTTTTATAGTGGAGGATAGATCTCTTATTCCCAGTCCATTATTAGACACAGGCTTACAGATAGATGACCATTTTTTCCAGGCTTTTTCAGGGCCTGTTTCTGATGATCCCCAAAAGAAAATGGCAAGCCTTCTTTGAATCTTTTTAATCATATGCCTTGTAGGCTCCATCACTGCCCATATGTGTTGAGGCAGAGACTGAAGGCAAGATTGTATCAGAATCAATTTACCTCCAGTTGAGAGCCATTTATTTTTCCAGTTAAGAGTCCTTCTATCAATTAATTCCACAATTGCTTGTGAGTGAATATTTAAGGCTCTTCAACTGAAGATTTGTACTCCTAAATATTTAAATGGCAGATCACCTTGTTTCATGCCTAAAATGTTTTTTACTTGTCTAAGCTTGTTCTCAGTTGCCCTAGAGCTCAGGAAGAAATCACTTTTTTCAAAATTTATTTTCTGACCACTGTTTCTTCAAATTTAACTAAGAAGGCTTTCAGTCTAATTAAGTTAATTCTGGAAGCACTGAGAAAAATCACAGTGTCATCAGCATAACTTAAATGGGAGATAGGGATGGCATTTCTGGGGAGACTGAAATATTGCAATTTACCAGTACTAAATATGAAGGAAAGGCTTCTGGTAAAAGCTTCACTGAAAATGTTAAACAGAAAAGGAGACAGTGGGTCTCCCTGTTTGATCCCTCTAGTTGCTGGGAAATAGCCAACTGGTTTGCCATTTATTAAGATTGAGAACCAAGTATCAGACAAGTTTTTCATAATGCAATCAACAAATCTGTCACAAAAACCAAATTTGAGGAGAATTTTTCTAAGGAACTGCCAGCTAACTCTATCAAATGCTTTCATTAAATCCAATTTTAAGATACAGTTTGGATCTCTGGCTTTCCTATTAATGAATCTAAACATTTCTTTTAAATAGATAACATTATCAGAAATGTCCCTATTTTTCAGAAAAGCAGACTGGTTTGGAGAAATCAATTTAGGCATCAATGGTTTCAGTCTTTCCCTAATGATTTTTGAAAAAAAATTGTTTGTAACATTGGAAAGACTGATAGGTCTATAATCACTGAAGGAAATAGGTATTTCTTTTTTAGGAATGATAGTGATCCATGTACTGGAAATACCTCTATTAATGTGAGACCTAGTTAGAAAATCATTAGATGCCTCTAATAAATCTGAGCAAATTATGTTCCATGCCTTAATAAAAAATTGGGCAGTATAGCCATCAGGCCCTGGACTGCTTGACTTATTAAGGCCAAAAACTATTTGCTTTAATTCAGGCATAGAAACTGGCTTAATGAGTTCATCATTCTCTGTCTGTGAGATCAGTGAAGGTATCTGAGACAGAAAATGTGTAGAAAAGAGGTTCTGGTCGGGGTGTGGTGAGTCAGTTAGAAGATCTTGGTAAAAAGCAACAGCTTCAGACTCAATATCCTCATTTTTGTTCAACCACTGTCCCTGTGAACTCTTAATTTTAGTGATTCTAAGTTTACCTCTTTTCTCCATAACAGTGTTATGAAAATATTTGGTATTCTCATCACCCTCTTTAAGCCATGTTACTTTTGCCTTATGTTTCCAGAAATTATTTTGCTCTTTTAAAGATTTTTTTAGAAGAGCCTTTGCTTGTTTGAGCTTGATTAGTTCATCAGTTGAGCTGTTCAACTCAAAACTAATTTCCTGGATCCTTAACTTTTCCTCAGCTTTTATTACATTCTCATCAATATTACCAAAAATCTCCTTATTCCATTTTTTAAGGACAGATTTAAGGCTTTTAAGCTTGAGAAAGAATTTATACATTCCAGTACCCTCAGAGTGATCATTCCAATGGAGATTGATGACATCCATGAAACTTTCTCTCTTGAACCAGGTATTGATGAACCTGAAGGGTTTGGGGACTGAGGGTATATTACTACCTATTCTAAGTGACAATGGACAATGATCTGAGGTGTCTTTGTTGAGCACTTGGATAGAGGACTGAGGAAATTTAGTACTCCAATCATGAGTGCACAGTCTCCTATCCAATCTCTCAACAGTTAGCCTCCTTCCTTGTTCCCTAATTCTACCATTAGACCAGGTATAAAAATTACCTACTGTATGTACATGAAAGAGAGAAATGTTATCAATGAAAGCACTGAATTCTCTAATACTTTTTAGACTTGTTTTAGCATGACCTTTGTATTCTGAGATGGAAGCCATAGCATTAAAATCACCTATATAAATTGCTTCAGGAGATGATATAGCTTTAAGGTCAGACCACAGTTAAACTCTTTCTTTCCTAGTTCTTAATCCATACACAAAAAATATCTCAGTAGATGATTCCAGTGTATGAATTGAGAGCTGTACTTGAATAAATTGATTATGGTCTAAAATTAAAGAAATGTCAACTTTACAGTTCCACATAAGCCAAATATTACACAGATTAGAATACATGCAGTTTTGAAAGTGTAATTTGTTTTTGTAAGAGTCACACTCTGAATTATCATGCTGAGGTTCAATTATGCATAGTACATCAATTTTATGGTTAAAAATAAGTCTAGATAGTCTAAGCATAGAAGTTTCCATGCCTCTGACATTCCAGACCAGTACATTTAGACCTAATGTTGTACTAATCATTTACGAGTTTTTATGCTATTAGTTGCAGTTCTAGTCACTACCTTATTAACCTGAGCAAAAAAAGTTGGGACTTTAATCAACTCAGAATCATTAAGAGAGGTACTAGCAGTAGATGTCACAGCATCAGCATAGGATAGGGGAGTTACCTGTGAATGAGATTCAGGAGGTTGGGGAGGTTCCACATTATTTCCAGCCTCAGTTGACTCCTCAGAAGTGTCCTCAGTGCTCTGGTCTACCTCCATGATCAATGGGAGAAATCTGTTACTACCCTGTCTAGGCTGAGAGTAGAAGCTGACTTTGTTGGTGTCAGATGAGGATGGCCTGGATGAGTGAAGATTCATGTCATCCTTTGAGTAATTTTTTGATTTCCTGGGGGTGCACCAAGGTTCCTCAGTTGATATGGAGGGGTTGTGAGGAGTGGAGGAGGTAGTTGGTTCAAGAGGAGTAACAGTGTTGGACTCAGTGGCCAGGGGTTCAGTGGAGGGGAGTGACTGATCCAAAGGAAAACCAGATGAAGAGTCTGATAGATCTTTAGCTAGACTATCAACAAACTCTATAGTTTTTGCACCACTGGCATGGATCTGTGGGGATTTTTGTGAGATGGTTGGAGTATTTTCTGTGTCAGATAGCACTTCAATTGGAGAGTCATATATCATTGGAGTGGTATGGCAATTTGTGGTTTGGTGAGTGGTAACAGTAGGAATGAGAGGAGTATGGTGAAGGGCTGGTGGTGGTAGGTTGAGAGGAAGAGCTGGTGTTGATATGGGATCAAGAGCTGGAGAGAGGATAATTTCCTTTCCTTTGTTCTATATAATTAGTCATATTATGTTCGTTGAACGGATTGTAAATTAATAATGCACCAATGAGAAAATAGAGTGCGCTTTTAGTTTCAATGGATCGGTACACTTCATCCATATATAGACCATTTAAAAAAGGGAATTTCAGATAAAGAAACGTTAAAACCTTCAAGATACTGGTGATATGGGCTAAGGCCCATATCCTGGTCCAGCGGATATACTGGTAAAGGAGAAGAAATGGTTAAGCCCAGCAGTGGTCCTCCCATGACATCAGCTATCTTGGACACACCCGGGGTAAGGACCACTTAGCTTAAAACCCTCTCTGATCCTCTCCATTATAAATAGAGGAGCGACCAACAGTAATAGGTATGTTTTATCAGACTTAAATACTCTCTGTATTTATTCATATTCTCTCTCCTCTGCAAAAAGCCCTATCTTCATCATCACGCCGGAGCGTCTACCCTCGGGTGACCCCGGGGGCTCTGTTTTGCAGGACTTAGGTGAGAGATTGGCCGCGGGCTAGGATTCCAGCTTTCCCCCGGATTACCCTATACCGGAGCTGGTATCCCTGAGCTTACTGGTAGCATCAGTTGGCACGCCCAGTGGGATCACGCTTCGTCATGCCCCGCGGCAGACCTAAAAGGACAATGGAAGAACCCCCTTCCAAAGCTAATCAGGCAGAAGGCGGTCCTAAGACCAAAAGGGCCGCGGCTGCCCAGGCGGCGCGGAAGGCGGCCGAGGAGAAGGAGCGGGCGCGCAAGGAGACTGCCCGCGCGGCCGCTGAGAAGCGCCAAGGAAAGAAGAAGGTGCCGGAACGTACTCTCAGGGAGATGCAGAAGGAGCATAGGGAGAAGGCCCGGCAAGAAAAGGAAAGACAGGACTAGGAGACGTTCGGAGAAGGCGGTGAATCCGAACCGGAGTATTTTGATTCCGGGGAAGAGGACCCGGAGCGCAGAGATCCAGAGACAATTCATACCAATGCAGAGGAATTTGGGGAATTTCGAGCATGGAAAACAGCTAAGGCAGCAGCCTCTAACAAGGTACCCGAAGTGATGGACTTGGAGAAGGATGGGAGAGGTGGTCTTGGATATCAGCAGATGCCCCCGGGTCAGCAGGTGCCCCCGGGTCAGCAGATGCCTCCAGGGCAGCAGATGCCTCTCGGTCAGCAGATGTTTCCGGGGCAGCAGCAGTACCCGGATCAGCAGTTTCCAGGAGGTTTAAACCCGCAAGCACAACCATTTTATGGTGGATACAACACCCCGTTTAATAACGGGTCCATTGAAGATCGTTTGACTAGGCTTATTGGTAGGCGGGGGATGGTTCCTCATTCCCCGTGGGTTCCAGAGGTGTTGAATTATAAATGGCCGGTGGGTACCAAAGCGCCTGATGGAGTTCCGACATACAACGGGGACGGGGATCCAGAGGAGTTTGTTCACACCTACCTCAGTGTCATGGGTGCCCGGGACATTGAGGAGCCGTTGCAGTGCAAGTTGTTGCCTTCTTACCTCTGGGGCAACTGCTTGAGTTGGTTCAAAAGTCTTCCACAAGGCTCCTTGAAGACTTTCTGGGATTTTGCTACGGTCTTGGTCCACAGATATGCAGCAATGAAGACCAACTTTGTCAACCTAGCCACGGTCTTGGCTATGCGGCAGTTGGAGATGGAGTCTACTTGGCAATATTATGTCCGGTATATTGCTGAGTCTATGAAGGTCCAGGATAGGCACCTGCATGAGAAGGCTCTGATTGGTAACTTTGTCAATGGGCTGAGAGACGAGATGTTCTACATTGAGTTGATGAAGAACATGCCAGGAACTTTCTACCATCTCCAGTTGACAGTTGAAATGCATTGCACTGTGCATGAAGCTAATCACACCCGGATGAACACGGTCGGGTTCTTTGAGCAGCGGGTGATTACGGCCACAGCAACCCAAACAACTACACTCCGGGCCACTCCTCACCAGGGGCCCCGCCCGGAGGCAGCAAGACGCCCCCCGGCCCAGGGAGCAGCGCCTGCACCGGGAGGGCAGACGTTGGTGGTCAGACCAACATATACTCCACTCTCCAAGACAAAAACGGAGATTTTGGCCATTCACCGGGGTCTTTTCACGGATCCCCCAGTTATACAAGGGGTCCCGGCCCCGGCCAATGCCCAAAAATGGTGTGAGTTTCACAAGTCCTATGGTCACACTACAGAAGGCTGCCGTGTCTTGCGCACGGATATTCAGAAGTTGGTGGAGCGGGGTCAGCTCTGGGACTGTGTAGCGGGTGAAGCACACCCGGCGGCTGCCCCGGCAGGACAAGGGAGGAAACGTAACTGGAGGAATAACCGAGGTCAGGGCGGCAACCGCCCCGCGGAAACCAACGTCGCTCCTAACCCCGCCTCACAAGCACCTAGACCAGGAGTTCCGGGACCTGGAGCACCCCGGATGATAAACGTGATCAACGGGATAGTGGGAGATGGAGCGCAAACACTGTCGGCGGTGAAGGCCAAGAGTAGGTATGTCCCCCCGGGGGAGATCCAGGGAAAGAGGTTTAAACATGACGAGACAATCACGTTCTCAGAGAAGGATGCAGTTCCGGCCCAAGTGCCTCACTCTGACCCGATGGTGATCTCAGCTGAGGTAGAAGGTATGGTGATAAAGCGAGTCTTTGTGGATGATGGGAGCAGTGTAGAGGTTATGTTTGCTGATTGTTTCGATCAATTGAACATTGGTCGACAGAATTTGAAGCCATGCTTGTCTCCGCTGTCAGGCTTTACGGGGCGCACAGTTCACCCGCTGGGTGTCATAGCGCTACGGGTGACCCTTGTTGATCATCTGGATATTAACAAGAGGTGCACTGTCCTGTGTAACTTTGCGGTCATCAATGCTTCTTCCCCGTACAACATGATAATAGGTCGTCCCTGGTTGACGCAGTCCCGGGCGATATGCTCGCCCTACCATCTAACCATGAAGTTCCCGACGGACCAAGGAATTGTATCGGTTATTGGCAATCAAACGACCGCCCGCAGCTGCATGCTCACCGCGATAAAGGAAGCCAAGAATGGAGGATCAGAAAGAACAAACGCGTTGGAGCCCGGGGAGTGTTCCGGGAAGAATAGCACGGTGGGAGCCGTGCATGGTGACCCGGCCTCTTTTGAAGTGGAGGATATGGAAGTAAGATCCCGGGGGAAGGTGAGTATCGGGAAGCACCTCCCGGTGAAAGTGAAGGATGAGCTCCGGAAATTGTTGAAGGAATATGAGGATGTGTTCTCGTGGGGAACGGAAGACTTGACAGGGATACCAGAAGAGTTCGCCATCCACCGGCTAAATGTCTACCCGGATTTGAAGCCCATAAGGCAAAAGAAAAGAGCCTTGGCAGCAGATCAGGTAGAATTCGTCCGGGCGGAGGTGAGAAGGATGCTGGACGCGGGAATGGTAGAAGAAATTACTTATCCAGAGTGGATTGCCAACCCGGTCCTAGTGAAAAAGCATGACGGGTCCTGGAGGATGTGTATCGATTTTACAGATTTAAACAAGTGCTGCCCAAAAGACAGTTACCCGTTGCCCTCCATCGACCAATTGGTGGAAGCTATAACAGGCTACCAGCTTCTAGCCTTTTTCGATGCACACCGGGGATACCACCAGATCGTCATGGCCCCGGAAGACCGACCAAAAACCTCTTTTATCACTGACTTTGGTACTTTTTGTTACAGGAAGATGCCATTCGGTCTTAAAAACGCAGGAGCAACTACCAGCGCATGGTGGACCGGGTGTTCAAAAACCAGCTGGGAAGAATCATGGAGGTCTATGTAGATGATATGGTGATCAAAAGCAGGACTCATGACGCTTTTTTGGACGACCTCCGGGAGCTTTTCGTTGTGTTGAGAGAGGTAAACCTGAAGCTGAGCCCGGAAAAAAGCACCATCGGGGTGGCGGCAGGCAAGTTTTTGGGTTATATGGTGTCAAACCGAGGCATTGATGTGAACCCGGAAAAGGTTGAAGCAATCCTGAGCATGCCCTCCCCGAGCAAGGTGAAAGATGTACAGCGCTTAACCGGGTCCCTGGCGGCGTTAAGCAGGTTCCTGTCCCGGGGAGCCGAGAAGCAGTTGCCTTTTTTCAACATTTTGAGACGAGCAAAGAAGTTCGAGTGGACCCCCGAGTGCGAGCAAGCTTTCAAGGAGTTGAAAGAGCACCTGGGAAAACTCCCTACCCTTTCCAAGCCAGTCCCGGGGGAAGAATTGTTCTTGTATCTGGCAGCCACGGATCAGGCAATAAGTGCGGCTTTGGTTCGAGGGTCCGGGAGAGCGCAGAGCCCGGTGTATTTTGTGAGTAGGGCTCTTCAAGGACCGGAGACGCGTTATTCTTCATTAGAAAGTTTGCTATTGGCATTAGTGCACGCGTCCCGGAGACTTCGCCCATACTTTCAAGGTCACCCTATCACAGTTCTCACAAATCACCCACTTAAGCAATTCATGCTGAAACCAGAGGCATCTAGCCGAATGATGAAGTGGGCGATAGAGCTGGGAGAGCACGAGATCACTTATCAAGCCAGAAAGTCTATCAAGGGCCAGGCTTTGGCTGATTTCCTGGTTGAGATGGCGGACAACACTGTGAAGGACCCGGGGGAAGGTGAACCAGAGTGGAAGTTGCACGTGGATGGTTCCTCCCATGCCGGGGGGAGCGGTGCCGGGGTCGTGCTGGTTAGTCCTGGTGGCAAGGAGTATCGGTATGCGCTGCAGTTTGAGTTTAAAACCACCAACAATGAAGCTGAATATGAAGCCCTCCTTGCCGGATTACGCCTAGCCCGGAAAACAGGTGCCAAAGTGATACAAGCTTACAGCGACTCGGCCATTGTGGTCCAGCAAGTAAATGGGGAGTATGAGGCAAAAGAAAGAAGCTTGCAGAAATATTTGGAGGCAGTGAAATTGATGATACAGGGTTTCCTCCGGGTGACCCTAACACAGGTCCCCTGGGAGAAAAACTGTCAAGCGGATGCGTTGAGCAAGTTGGCTTCCTCAGAGCTCAAGCCAAGTCAAGACCGGAATCTGTATATAGAGATGATAACAACCCGGGGATATGAGCAGCCAAGCCAAGTTGCAGCAGTGCGAGAAGCCGAATCCTGGATTACACCCCTTCTGGAGTACTTGGAGAATGGAACCCTGCCAGACGACAAGGTGAAAGCCCGGAAAATCCGGGTCAAAGCACCCCGGTATGCCGTTCTGGACGGGGAGTTAATCCGGAGGGGATATCTCCAA
The DNA here is from genome assembly GCA_948330725.1 of Sherardia arvensis. Taxonomy (NCBI): domain Eukaryota; kingdom Viridiplantae; phylum Streptophyta; class Magnoliopsida; order Gentianales; family Rubiaceae; genus Sherardia; species Sherardia arvensis. The sequence goes on along the minus strand of OX415237.1, from coordinate 18,494,146 downwards.
CCTTGGCTGAAGTGTGTGGATGGAGAGGAAGCACGCCATTGAAAGAAGTGCACGAGGGCTCTAACGGAAGTCATCAAGGGGCTCGGACAGTGGCTCGGAAGATCATGTGCACGGGATATTACTGGCCAACGCTATTTGAGGATGCCCAAAAAGCAGTCCGCTCCTGTCAGCAGTGCCAGAAATTTGCACCCCTGATCCATGTGCCGCAGGGGGAGATGATTGGGATATCAGGGACTTGGCCCTTCATCCGATGGGGTTTGGACCTGGTAGGCCCCTTTCCAACCGCTCCGGGAGGTTTCAAGTATTTGATAGTGGCAGTTGACTATTTCTGACAAACATTAGGGGAAGTACATGCGTAAAATTCTGCTGGAAGAAATCATTTGTCGCTACGGAATTCCCCGGTTCATAGTGACAGATAACGGGGCACAGTTCGAGAATGATCCTTTCAAATCCTGGTGCAAGGAGTACGGGATTGAACAGAAGTTGACCTCGGTCTACCACCCACAGGCTAACGGGCAAGTTGAAGTGACCAACAGGACCCTTGTTAACGGGATCAAGACACGGCTCCAGGGGGCAAGAGGAAACTGGGTTGATGAACTCCCAAGTGTCTTATGGGCAAGCAGAACGACAAAGAGCTCCGCCACGGGTGAGTCCCCCTATAGTTTGGTTTATGGGGCAGAGGCGGTCATCCCGGCTGAAATTGGAGTTCCCAGCCTCCGATCAAAGCTCCCGGATGAACAGACAAACCAGAACGACCGACTCCTGGACTTAGATTTACTGGAGGAAAAGCGAGAGAAAGCAGCCCTGCATGAGGCCCGGGTGAAGGAACGAGTCAAGAAATACCATGACAGAAGGGTTCGCAAGGAGCAGTTTATCCCGGGGGAGTGGGTAATGCGTCGGAACGATAAAAGCCAGCAGGTTGCAAGCGGGAAGTTAGCTCCCAACTGGGAGGGGCCTTACAAGGTGATAGCAGCCCACCCCGGTGGAAGTTATGAACTGCAGGATAAGGCCGGGAAGAAGGTCCCGAGGCACTGGAATATTGCAAATTTACGTAGGTACTATGCGTAGATTTTCTTATGTATCCACCCCTCTGGCATGGATTATGCCTAGGATGGTGGCAGAGAAGCGGCACGGGGACCTCTGGCCAGGATTGAGCCTAGGTTGTCCCGTGGCCCACAGTTGCATTTTCTCATTTTGCTTATGAAGATTATCTTTCGAGTTAACATTTTCTCATAGTATAGTTAACCCGGGGCCGCTTGAACAAGCGCCCGGGGGGCTAGCGCAAGTCGATCCGGGAATGCTTGAACAAGCGCCCGGGGGGCTAGGGCAAGAATATACGGGACGCTTAAACAAGCACCCGGAGGATAACCTAGGCACGCTTGAATAAGCGACTGAAACAAATATTTGAACAAGTATAAAGAAAGAACAATATAACAAACGCATCATTAACTTATGATTGAAGATTACAAAATTTACAACTTTGAAACTTGAGAAGCCAAAACAAAACTAACAAAGTGAAGGAGGACCATCCCAGCTAATAGGAGAGTCCGGGTCATCTTGAGTGCCGGGGTGACTTGGCTGATTATTAGCAGCAGGAGGGCTCGGTGGGTTGGCAGTAACAGTACTCCCCGGGATACTGGGGACCGCAGCCGGACGAGTACCGGACGGACCAGCCCCCGAGGGACCAGCCCCCGAAGGACCAGCCCCCGAAGACCAGCTTCGGCATACGGGTCGAAGTCGTCGTCTGAGGATGAAACCTCGGGAGATGGTGTCCGTCGGGGAGCTCCGATGATATCGGGTCCCTGGGCACGGGGGGACTTTTTCTTTTTCGTAGCAACGACTTTGCTCTTGCCTTTCCCCCTTTCCCGGGCCAAACGCCTTTCTTCTTTAGCGGCGTCCTCGCGGGCAATGTAGACTCGGATTCTGGCAGCGTCCTCGCGGAGTCTAGACACCCTCCGGGCGGACTCTTCCGGATCAACTGAAACACGGAACCTGAGATACCTTTCAACGGTGAAATCAAGGGAGATCCGGCTTGGAAGAAGTACCAAGGACGGGGGGAGATATTGCCCCTCTCTTTGACGTTGCCACCAAGCAGCAGCTTCCTCGAAAGCAGGCCGGTATCGAGACTCAGGGTCATTCCAGCCCATCCGAAACATGCGCACTAACAATGCAGAGACCTCTCGGGGAAAGTTAGTGTAAAGAGGGGGAGAAACCCGACCTAGACGCAACCCTGTCAAGTGATAAGTCAGTTTTAGGGTTACCAAGTTCTCCCGAAGGGTGAGGTTCCGGGCCGCCAGTTCCCGGTTTTCTCTTTCCAGCATTAGATTCCTCCTGAGGGGATCGCCCCGCCTCTCCAACCATTTGAGCTTATCGCAATAGAATGGAAGCTCGGACCACACCAGGTCAAACTCCTCCTTGAGGCGAGATTTAAAGGCGTCATGTTCGGCTTGCAGCATAGAAATAGTCTTGTCTGCATCCAGAACGGCGTTTACTCGGTCTTGAGCCAGGGATTGACACCGGGAAAGGGATCCAAACTGATTGGATATTTCCCTAAGTTTTGTTACTAGAGAAGTGACATCCGGAAACTCATCAATCACTGACCCTATCCCGGGGTGAACAAGAAGATACCGCGTCTGAATGCCGTCCAGTTGCCAGCGACTCAACTGTTCTTCCAACTCCCCGCACCGGGGGCATGGTTTTTCGTTATCAGAAGCCGCCCCGGATGGAACTGCACCCGGAGGATCATCCCGGGGCTACATAAATAAATCAAAATACAAAGATTTTAGAGTTAGAATTAAAGCAAAACATGAGTAAAAAGATAGAAACTTGAAAGTCTAAGCAAGATACCAAAAACACAAAAACAAAAAGAGAGAGAGAGAGCAAGTCATAACAACGAAATGAACCGGAATGGATGTTATAAATGCAAAAGTCATGAATTACAAAGGAAAAGAGAGAGACTCTTACATCGTTAGAGTCATCGCTCTCGTCCCCGGAGCTATTGTTTCCTCCCTGAATTACAAAAGGGAAGGGTTCAGGGAAGGAGCCCAGGGGAAATTAAGACGTAAAGCATAAATAAGAGAAAAAGAAAGAACGAGAAAACTAAGAAACTATGTTTACTTCGTCTTCGTCCTCATTACGGGGGGACTGCTCCTCTTCATGAGTTTGGCCCTTCTCCGGGGTCGGCTCCTCCTCATCCCCATTCGCCTGTTCCGGCTCGAACTCCTGCCCCCGGATAGGGGACTTAACATTTTCTTCGTCAGAATTCCCCTCCTCTTCCGAGGTCACCGGGGTTTCAATGGCGGCAAGATTGGCCAGGTCGTCTGGTCCGGGGTCCGCTCTATCTTCAGCGAGCTTGGCAGCATCGCCAACGTAAGCAACGATATCCTGGGGGTCGACACTTCGCGCCCCCTCAAACACTTCAAGCACCCCGGGAACGATCCCATCGAGGCCTTCTTTCATCAACCGGTCCGCCGCATAGTTGAAACGGTCATTTGCTTTCGGACGGTACCAGGTTTCCCTGAACGCCTCCCGGTTCTCCCGGGGGATGTACTTCCGAACAGCCGAGTACGCGGCATGCAAGACGGCTTCATTGGAAATGTCGCACAGGGACATCATCTTTACCTCAAAGGAGCGGCTCTTCAAAACCCGGTCGGTGAAAGCCCGACAAAGAGCCTCTTGCGCCGGGGCCATGCCGCGCTTGCTGTCCTTCTTCACCCGGGACAGCTCCTTGTGAGCTTCCGACAGCTCCTTGTACAGAGAGGCATTCTGGGACCTCAACTGGTCAACCTCCCGGGAAAGATCTTCGGACAAGGAGTCGCATGCTTGGTTGACCAGTTCTCGGAGCCCAGGAAATTCTAGCAGTTTGGAGGCATGGTCCTACACGAAAATAAACACTTAGAATAAAAATACAATACGAAGAATTAAAATGTTAAGAATAGGAAACACATACCTGGGAGACATCCAGCACAATGCGCTGGGAAGTGGAGTCGCCATGGATTTCCTGGATATGGTGAAGGCTGCTGTCAGCGGTTGACTCCTTCTCCTTCCGGATGAAGCGGGATGAACCCTCGGAGTGAGGCTCAGACTTCTTCTCTTATGGGGAGGCCCCCCGGGCATAGGAATAGCGAACGCCAATCGTCTATTCTCTACTGGAGGAACCACCGTCGATTCCCCGGTACCCTTCTCCCCGGATCTCCCATCTCCGGACTTTCTCTTCTTGATATCTTTGACCGGCTTCTCGGTCTCAGAGTGGCCTTTCTTGGACTTCCCCGAAGTCCCCTTACCTTCTCCCTCGCCGGACTTCGACCCTAACGGGGCTATCGCTGGCCGAGGAGATATGGCTAACAAAGGGAAACAAATGAAATTAGCTAAAAGCAGTTAGAGGAAACAATACAGTTAATAAAATCAACAAAGAAAATTAAAACTTACTAAGGCTCCGTGTGGCATACAAACGGCGGCAAGTGAACACTTCCGCTGGATACGCCTCCCGGGGGAATTCGTAGCCCCCCGCCCTCTGGTAATCCTTCAAATTAACAAACTTCTTGGCAATTAAGTCATAACTGTCGGTTACCTGCCGGAATTGGGCCGGGGGAAGCGCCGCCTTGGTTTCGGCGATCCTCTGCTGGTTCTACGACGGGACTGGATACTTCTTCACGTTGAAAGTGAAGTAGCTGTTCATCCAGTCGCTCGTCTTTACAGACTCGAGCCTCCCGGAGCAGATGATCGCCGTCTTGTTCCGGCGTAGAGCATTAAACACTCCCGGGATGGAGGTCGCGGCGAGGTAGTAGAAGCTTCGGAATATATCCACAGTCCCGGTCACGCCAGCCCGGTTGCAGGACAAGAGGAAGGCTATCATGACGCTAACAGCGTTGGGATGCAACTGCGCTGGAGAGATGTTATAATACTTCAGGTAGGCGGAGTATAGCGGGGGGAGGGGAAAAGTGAGCCCGTGCAGAAGATGATACCGGGGGATGCACTCCCGGTCCTTCATGTCGCCGGAGTATGGCGCTAGCCCCGCGTCGTATGACAGAGGCACGTACATCTTCTTTACTACCTCTTCCACCGCCTCATGAATCGGGGTCATCCCGGGGTCTTTCGGATCAGCAGGCTCCGGGGCTCCATAAGCCACCTTTGCTTTAGTCGTCATCAGACCTTTGCCGCCTGATGGAGTAGGAAGAGGGAGGTCGTCAATATCCAGAGAGTCATCCTCTACCGGGGTAGGAACCTTGCTACTCATATCAGGAAGCTAAAGAGGGAGAAAAAGAGAATGGCAAACGAGAGCAGAAGAGGACGAAAAGAAAGAAAGTGACAGCGCTTAGAGGATGAAAAATGAAAGTGAAATTTTTGAAGAGGTATTTATAGGGAAGGATACATGGAATTTCTCGAAGTTGGGTAAAGTAAACTCAGCATCCGAGAAAACGCAATAATGAGCATTAATTAGGGAGCAGGCAGCGAGGAAGCGCGCACGTTGTAACACACGCGCGGCGCGTGGTGATACGGGCCCGCACAAACTGCGACCCGCTATTTTCCTATCAGAGACCAGCCTACCGGGCCAAGCCCCGGGAGCCAGGGTCTCGGGGGGCTAGTGGTGATATGGGCTAAGGCCCATATCCTGGTCCAGCGGATATACTGGTAAAGGAGAAGAAAGGGTTAAGCCCAGCAGTGGTCCTCCCATGACATCAGCTATCTTGGACACACCCGGGGTAAGGACCACTTAGCTTAAAACCCTCTCTGATCCTCTCCATTATAAATAGAGGAGCGACCAACAGTAATAGGTATGTTTTATCAGACTTAAATACTCTCTGTATTTATTCATATTCTCTCTCCTCTGCAAAAAGCCCTATCTTCATCATCACGCCGGAGCGTCTACCCTCGGGTGACCCCGGGGGCTCTGTTTTGCAGGACTTAGGTGAGAGATTGGCCGCGGGCTAGGATTCCAGCTTTCCCCCGGATTACCCTATACCGGAGCTGGTATCCCGGAGCTTACTGGTAGCATCAGATACAATGTAATCAGTCCCACATATATAACGACATAAATTAAAATTTAGTTTTTATACTTTTACCATTCAAAATATATATGAGATCATTTGAAAGCTGCTAGTGTCATATCAATTTATTCTGATTCAGTTGGGAACTTTATCTGATATTTACCTTTGTTTGGACCTGTATTTGCTTTCTTTATGATGTTGACCGAGTTTCTGTTGCACAGAAGAATATTTTGGTTCACTAGTTCTATCTGTAAGTTTTATGTAAAACTACGTGGAAATCAATATCTTATAAAGGCTTCCCTTTAAGTTATGTTTCCCTCCTACCTAAGTCCGCACTACAGATGTATTTATGTTTTGGTGGTGTAAAAATTTAAATACACTTAACCGGTTCATACCACTCATTTACGTACTTTAACAATTACTTCATTCAAATACTATTGATCAACAAACAAGTCAGAGCCACCTTAGCTTATCGTTGTGAATGATCTTTCCGTTGTTGATTTTAATTTTAATCTTTGTGTCTTCACCAATTTACGGCTATATATATAATAGTCTCAGACTCCTTTTATTTTGCACTCCTTTTGAACTTCAATTATGTAATATAATAGTTGGGGTATATCTTTGATCAAATCATGTGTGATAGGCCGTGATACAATTTTCTATTTGCATGCCATCATAATAAGTAAATACTTGACTCAAACCATTCGCAATTACACACATAGTGTGATCTTCTTAATCTTATAGCAAACGAATGTCTGTTCTTCTAACCCATCATAGTACATAGTCGACACCTTGAATAAAATTACCGAGAAAATTATATCATACTTATTACACTAAAAAAGTAATTACAAAGCACATATAATATTAGGATCGAATAACTTTGGATGAATAAAATCTAAGAGCACATTGTCCTTGATCTAGCCTAAAATCTTGCTAGTAATTTATCAAAAACCAAACCATTAAAAGGAGTAGAGTGTGTGTTACTAAAATGCTTTATAATTCCGATCATAAACTAAACATATTATTCCGGATGCATGCATTCAGTAGCCTTGTTAAATATCCTCCTCCATATGAAATTTCACACAAAGAGGATCACATGGAAACAATATTTCATAAAATAAGATATGCATAGCTCATTTAATCACCATAAACTCGATTCTATAAGAGATGACCGACACTCTCATATGAAAATGCCAAGATTAATGATAGACAATAAATTTTCAAAGTTTCAAATTTGACAATGACTGTCAGGCCATTATGTAAAGAAATTCTTCTCATGAATTTTAATTTTTAAATATTTTTTTAAAGAGTTCAAGTTTATACAACGACACATTTAAACTTATAACCTATAATTTTAAAAAGGAATAGACCTATATTTAATGTTTTGTCAAATAAAACTAGGCTTCTATATCAAATGGCAAGATTAAATTGAATCATGTACCATGAATCTACGAATCATAAGACTCTCAGCAACAAACCATACAAAAATAATATCAGAAAACCTTTCTGAAAAACAAATTGGTAAGGTTATCAAAATAGATAGAGTTAAAAATGGAATACTAAACCATCAACGATTAAAATATGCATTCAAGTTTGTCTCCTTCGGGATAGGTTCATAACCATTCTTATTGGCAGCCCAAAAAGTTACTATAGGTGTCCCATTTAGTATGATAACCAACCACTCAATTGCAAGCAATGCAAGTATAATTTTAATTTGTCACCGAACAACTTTAGATATATAGAAATAAGATTTACTAAATTTTAGAAAGTATTATTCAAACTCAATTTCACAATAAGAAAATTTGAAAAAGCTTTTGATTACTGTTTGAATAGCCCCAAGTAATAGTAACCCTTCATGGATTTTATTTTTTAAAACATATAGATTATAAGTGAAATGAAAATATATTATAAAAGTTTCCAAAGCAACCTAAAAGTGTTTACAATTCCAATGTAAGGTTTATATGAAAGAAAAATAATTGACGGTATATGACATGTTTATGAAATAAAAGTTGTTTCAATCCAATTTAGGCGGTTTGCCCTAGAAGTTCTCAAGCATGGAAGAAATATCTTCGTCTACAACAACTTCTTCTTCCACAGGTGTCATTGAAGGTGGCTGTAGGTTTTCATCGTTATGAGTAGGCGCCATAGGTACCTCCCTTGTAAAGACATTGTCTGTGATTTCAATTGATATCCCAGAGCTTGAGAGTTTTAAACCAGTATAAACACTAGGTATATTGCACGTCATTGGAGATTCGCTAATACTTTTGGTAGACGCCTCATCATCCACTTTTAACAATCGGTTACGATATTTCTGAAAATTCAAAGTACAATTAAAATTTACCGAAAAGAGATATCATAAATATGTATTCTTTTAGGACTAATGATCATCACCTGCAAATGACTGGCAACACTTTTAATGTTTAACTTTTTAACCCCCATATGTTGCATTAATTCCTTTGGTTTTCCTGAAATACAAGAATCAAAACAATGTGCTTACAAGTTGGACCATATGAAAAAAAAAGAATACTCAAGTATTACATAATTGAACAAAGTTTGTCTTACTCTTATTTGGTGGTAGGCTATGTATGGCCCTTAGAAATTTCTGTTGCAAATCATCAGTCCAAGATACCCTTGCCTTATTCTTATTCCCTGTGTCATCATCACTACTTTCTTCAAGCACAGCTGATGCCGTTGATGATGTCGCCTCATTTGGATTCCATGAAGACATTATTTGATTTGTCTTTGCTATTGCCATGACTACCTCACCACCTTTTATTGTTGATTTCATCCAAAAATCGGCATGATTATTGTAGAAAGAGTGAACAATATATGCTATAAATGGGGCCGCACCTTTTTCCAACCTAACCTTTTTATTATCGGGGAACATAACTGAAAATTCAAGTAATTTCATCTCATATTAGTGATATAAAAAATACTAGTTTTCTCCACGTAACCTATTAGTTCAAAAAAACAATTATCCACCGCTAATGGATTCTCGACTCTCAGAAGTTCTCTTTATTTTTCTTTTTTTTTGGGCTCTCTTTTTACCCTGTCAAACAATCTTTTGTAGAAATGTTCCTAAATCAGATTTTCAAATAGTATACTTGGACATATACAAAAAAAATCATTTATGAGAACAATCATTATCAGGTTTCCATATAAAATCAATTATTTGTTGTTTACGAGAAATAATATTTGAGCCAATCTTATTCGATAACAATCAATGGTTGCTTGATTTTCCTGACTTAATACGTTTAATATGTTACTAAAATCATACAAACACATCTTCAATGTAGGATAAACATACTAAAATGGCTCATTAACAAAATCACATTCATATAATAATCTGTAGAAGTTAAAAAGTTTATTGTTAATTAACAAAATCGCTTTCAATTAATCATCTGCTGAAATTAAAATATTTATTATTCATCGGATTCAAGAATCGAAGGATGACTTACTGGATTTAAATACACAACATATATCCATAATAACATTAAAAATAAATTAGACTTACAATAAGTTTGGACATGAAGCTTTGTTTGAATGTGATAGATAATGTCACGAGTCACTTGAGCTTCTATACGGTGCAGATTTGTTAGTACCATTCTTAATTTATTTCTTGCTTCACAAATAGCAGTGAGCGTATCAAGAGCATCCCCGGAATAAAGAACTGTCAAAATTATGAAATGAAATTAGAATAAAAGAATAACAGAAATCCACCAATCAAAACAAACCATCAACAGTTTGTATGAAAAACAAAACTAAATATTTAGAAAAAATTAAAATTTACCTTCAAAATTGCAACTTCTGAGAAGAGTCGATATGATGTTTGTGCAATAAACATCGGCGGTAGATAGGAGAATGCATAATCCAACAAATGCCATGAATGTTAAAGGTTTCAAAAAATATTCGCGAAATAAGGGTTTAGTAATTATTGTTATTAAAGGTCAATAGAGCAGCGTCTACAATTTATAGAGAACCTGGGGTTGTTTCCATCGTGTACTGGGCGGGAAAATCTTTCCATACGTAAAATAAAGTGTTATTTTTTGCATAAAATTTTGAATTTTAAATTTTAAAAAGATTTTCTAGTTATACCTTTTATTTCTTTCTTATTTAGAAAATGATGGATATAGAAAAATATTATTTGTATAAGTAAAATAATAGTATCCAAATGCTGAGTTAAGTAACTAAATTATTAAATAAATCATTCGCAGTATGAACGTAGGCAACATATGCACATTTAATTAGTTACAAATTACGTGAAGACATTTTTCCACTTTACTAGCATTCAATTTTTATAATGATCCTTGATTAGCTACATTCAACATATATCTTTCTTAGCATTATGAATGGCCTTTGACAGGATCTCTATATAATTAGTCATATTATGTTCGTTGAACGGATAGTAAATAATAATGCACCAATGAGAAAATAGAGTGCGCTTTTAGTTTCAATGGATTGGTACACTTCATCCATATATAGACCATTTAAAAAAGGGAGTTTCAGATAAAGAAAAGTTAAAACCTTCAAGATACAATGTAATCAGTCCCACATATATAACGACATAAATTAAAATTTAGTTTTTATACTTTTACCATTCAAAATATATATGAGATCATTTGAAAGCTGCTAGTGTCATATCAATTTATTCTGATTCAGTTGGGAACTTTATCTGATATTTACTTTGTTTGGACCTGTATTTGCTTTCTATATGATGTTGACCGAGTTTCTGTTGCACAGAAGAATATTTTGGTTCACTAGTTCTATCTATAGTTTTTATGTAAAACTACGTGGAAATCAATATCTTATAAAGGCTTCCCTTTGAGTTATGTTTCCCTCCTACCTAAGTCCGCACTGCAGATGTATTTATGTTTTGGTGGTGTAAAAATTTAAATACACTTAACCGGTTCATACCACTCATTTACGTACTTTAACAATTACTTCATTCAAATACTATATTGATCAACAAACAAGTCAGAGCCACCTTAGCTTATCGTTGTGAATGATCTTTCCGTTGTTGATTTTAATTTTAATTTTTGTGTCTTCACCAATTTACGGCTATATATAATAGTCTCAGACTCCTTTTATTTTTCATTCCTTTTGAACTTCAAATATGTGATTTAATAGTTGGGGTATATTTTGGATCAAATCATGTGTGATAGGCCGTGATATAATTTTCTATTTGCATGCCATCGTAATAAGTAAATACTTTACTCAAACCATTCGCAATAACATACATAGTGTGAGCTTCTTAATCTTATAGCAAACGAATGTCTGTTCTTCTAACCCATCATAGTACATATTCGACACCTTGAATAAAATTACCGAGAAAATTATATCATACTTATTACACTAAAAAAGTAATTACAAAGCACATATAATATTAGGATCGAATAACTTTGGATAAATAAAATCTATGAGCACACTGTCCTTGATCTAGCCTAAAATCTTGCTAGTAATTTATCAAAAACCAAACCATTAAAAGGAGTAGCGTGTGTGTTACTAAAATGTTTTATAATTCCGATCATAAACTAAACATAGTATTCCGGATGCATGCATTCAGTAGCCTTGTTAAATATCCTCCTCCATGTGAAATTTCACACAAAGAGGATCACATGGAAACAATATTTCATTAAATAAGAAATGCATAGCTCATTTAATCACCATAAACTCGATTCTCAAAGAGATGACCGACTCTGTCATATGAAAATGCTAAGATTAATGATAGACCATAAATTTTCAAAGTTTCAAATTTGACAATGACTGTCAGGCCATCACGTAAAGAAATTCTTCTCACGAATTTTTCTTTTGAAATATTATTTTAAAGAGTTCAAGTTTATACAACCACACATGTAGACTTATAACCTATAATTTTAAAAAGGAATAGACCTATATTTAATGTTTTGTCAAATAAAATCAGGCTTCTATATCAAATGGCAAGCTTAAATTGAATCACGTACCATGAATCTACTGATGTATGGCAGACACCAACACTTCGACGTCAAACCCGTCTCACGAACTGACCTGCAAAACAAAGCCTCGGGTGTCCCGATGATAGACACTCCGACGCTCAAGTTAGTATGATGCGTAAGACGTGTTGTATGTAGTATGAGATAGAGAAGTCTACCAAACCTTTGAGTATTTATATGGCTTCAATCTGTAGATCACCAAGATATGTATTTATGGTAGTAATACGACACTTATGGGAATAGTAGTTGTATTACCATGTATAGAGGAAGTATATTTTAGTCATGGCTGTATTACCATGTTTAGGAGGATGTATATTCCTTGTAGAACATTCATAATATACGCATTCCTTGTAAGGATTAGGATTGATGGACCCGTGGATCCAACCTCCGCATAAATCGAGCCCACGACCCTTCTCGTGCCCTGGTCCGAGTATGATTGAGGTCCGAATACGAAACATGGACTTATCAATAGCCCCAAGGTAGATCTTCAGAACTTAGAGTGTTCCATCTCGAAGGTTGAAGGAGAGGCTTGTTTCTCGAGGGAAAACCAATAACTCGAGGGAGGATAACTCGGGGTGTTAAGAGCAAGTCCAACAGTTTCTCCATTCACATTCTCCATAATAGAGAAGCAAACCTCATATTCCCCATATTTTTTCATCTCAAACCCAACAGTTTCTCTATTTCTCATTCCCTAAAATTTATTAACATTTAATGCTCTACATATTTATCTAATTTTCTTCTATTTTTAAAACCATATATTCAATAAGTTCAAATAATAATAAACAAGCAAATAATGAACTTATATAAAAGTTACAATAACATTTCATATTTGACATTACTTACTCCATAATATAAAATTATTAAAATATATTTTTATAAAAATAACACATTACGAATTACAATATTATTATTTTTGTAACGTGTTATGAATAATTAGACTTACCTCTTTTCAATTATTTATTACAAGTTATTTTTTTCAACCATTAGAAATAAAAATTTTAATAAAAAACGTTAGTTGTAACGTTATGACTTATAAAAAACGTCAAAATAAATTTATTTATGGCCTTAAAATTTAGTAGATTTCTATTGGAAAGTAGACTATATTTGATTATTAAATATCAATAGATATATACATGTAAAAATAGTAAAATTGCTCCTACCCCTACTTTAATGCAAAAGCATATAAAGGACTTTGTTTTTACAACCTATGCTGCCAGACCCATCCCAGCCATATCTGAGTTTGACAGAGACCTTTGTAGTCTTGGCTTTCTACCTTTGCATACTAGACCCCCTCAGCCAATAATCTCTGTTGTAAAATGGTTAAAACCAGTTTTAGGTTTTAAAGTAAATACTGATGCCTCTTGGCACCAATCTAACCATGCAGGGATAGGAATTGTCATTAGAAACAGTGAGGGCAATGTTATTTCAGCATATTGTGGATACATATCTGCTGAATCACCCCTGCAGGCTGAAATGCTAGCCATTCAGAAGGGTGATGAACTGGGGAGATTACTCTCTTCTGTTTATACCCTAGAGTCAGACTGCCAACTGGCCATGAAAGCTATCAGTAATCCTCTGACAGCTCCTTGGAAAGTGTTCCAACTTGCTTCTTCCATGAAGAACATCAGCAATATTGTCCACACAAGAAGGCAGGGAAATGCAGCTGCTGATGCAATTGCAAAATTGGCATACAGTCAGCAGATCACCTCATCCTTAAGCTACCCAGACCTTACTAAGCAGATACAAGGTCAGCTACTACTTGACAAATGGGGAACACCCTCACTTAGAATTCAATAGAATAGATGCTACTGATATGTATATATTTTGCAGATCTGGACACACCACCAGTCTGGGGACATCTTTCAGAAGATCTGGACTACTTTGCAGTGAAGTCTGTTATTACTACCTGCTTTTACACTCTTCTCTGTGATGGAGTGAAGATGCTGACATTTTTTGATATGTGTATCTATTATCCCCACTTCAATTTTGGTGCCGCTTTGAGTTTTGCTGAGCAATTCTCTAACATGCTTCAATCTTTGGTGTGGTGGTTTATTAGACACTATAGGGTGTGGCTTAGCCACTTCATTCTTTCATCCCCTTTTTGGGAGCATTTTCATGCTCCAAGAGCCTATGGCTCTTCTTATTGTAACTGTCTTTTTTGGGCAGTAAGAACTATGGGCCTTTTTTGGTCTTTTTTAAGGTTTAGGGAACCTAATAAATATCCCTCCACTCCTTGAGTGGTTTAATCCAAAAAAAAAAAAAAGTCATATGAGATCTTATTACAATCGTCTTTATGCATATTTTTAGAATATGTATTTTTGATAAAATTTTATTGTAATTATTTTGAGATATTATAATTTAAAATTATTGAAGATAAACAATTAATGAATGAAATAACAAAAAACAATGCAATTAAGTAGCAATTTTGCTTCTCCAAAAACTTCTTCTCATCCTCCAAATTTGGAGAATCAAATCTTCTCTCTCTTTAATTTCCCCAATATGGAGAATGGGATGAAGAATCTGTTGGACTTCAAAAAAGGCCCAAATTCTCCATATTTTAGCAAATTTGCTCAAAGCTGTTGGACTTGCTCTAAGCTCGGGGTTTCCTTCGAGGACTATCCGCTCGGGCTTAAACTTCTGAATATCTGGCTTCAAGTTCTTTGTATTCTATCTAAATGTATGGACAGCTGAGATTAGCTTCTTTTGAAATCCAGATGGTAAATATACGTGGTGTGCATTTGTTGGTAAATAGAGGCGGTCTGTCCCCCGTCTCTCCAATTGCTTGCATCGAAACCAGAATCGAGATAATTACTCGCAACAAATGTTGTCTGGGTTTGGGTTAAATCTCCCAAATCATTCCCATTGTCTTCTTTATTTAAAATTTCTTATTTCCAAGTTCAGAAGACGCGTCAGTATTTCATCACTTTCTGAAGCCCCAAATTTCTGCTCCCCTAATCATCATCAGTAAATGCTATCTTCTTTCTTCGTTTGTTTCATTGTTCTTGCTTTTTTCCTTTTCCACTGTGTGTGTATTTCCTCCCATACTCTCTGTTATCATGATTAGTAGTAGCGAAACGATTTCCGTCCCCCATCATGATGAGGGAGAGTATGCATGTGCTCAGGCCGAGGAGAATAGCTCCCGTGACCGTCGCAGAGCCGAGGTAGCGAGTGGGAAAAAGTCTATAGTTCTGAAGAAAAAATCCTATGAAGAAGAGAATAGATTAATAGCTATGGCAAAGAAGGCTCAGATAGAGGGGAATAACCCCATGATGTTGCATGCCTCCGGAGGTAGACACTCCGTGAATGGCGAAGGTAGTAGCAAGAGGTTGGCGAAGGAGGATAAAGCACGTGCTGATGCTGCTGTCTTCATTGAGAGTTGACCCTTTTCGATTCCTCTTGATGATGATCTCATGTATTATGGGAAGGATAAATCTGTATCAGAGTTGGTGACTCCAACCCGGGGGGTCATATATGGGAGATTTTTGCAGCATGGGCTAGCATTTCCTTTTCCTCCAATGTTGAGTAATTTTCTCCGGTGGTATAATGTGCATCCAGGGCAGCTGCATGCCGATGTGATAGTAATCATAATGGCATTGATAACTTGGTGTGCTCGTAAGGGTTATAAACCCAGTCTTGCTCTATTGCGGACCTTATATAAGGTGTCTATTGTTAAGCAATCTGTAATTTTAACTGTCCTAGATACTTCCATGGGTCAAGCTTTTGTTCTTCCTCAAAAATGTGGGGAATGGGACAAGGTGAAGCTAACCTTTGACCGGACCAAGTATGAGGTGCCCCATTGGAATAAGAACCTCAGTAATGAAGCATGAGATGATGCTGAGTCCTCCCATAA
Source organism: Sherardia arvensis (assembly GCA_948330725.1). Classification (NCBI taxonomy): domain Eukaryota; kingdom Viridiplantae; phylum Streptophyta; class Magnoliopsida; order Gentianales; family Rubiaceae; genus Sherardia; species Sherardia arvensis. The sequence continues at coordinate 18,478,340 of OX415237.1, read as the reverse complement.
ATTGATGGATATAGCTGAGAAGTTGGTGAAGGAGAAGATCAAACTTAGAGACGGCAAGTTTGTGTCAGGAGATCACCAGATGGGTTGGTAATGTCCTGTCGAGACATATAGGTGGTTATACCAAATGCCTGGCCGAACTCTACAAAATGGCAGCTATTTGAAGTTGTCTTGTTTCGATCAGCCGGAGGGTGTAGAAATTGAATGGTATGAAGTCATTCTATCCATGGAGCAGGATCCCATTGGTTCAGCTAGGGCGCTTCGGGCCTCTAGGAAAGTAGAAGAGAGGGCAGCTCGAGATGAGGTTTCCGAGAATAAGGAAATTTCTGGATTGATGCCTGATGCTCGGCGTCTGTTCAAAAGATTGGTCTGAGGACCCAAGAAGACTCGATCAAAGGCTAAGGTCCTTAATGAGACAGAGTGTCTGTTCGTACCTGTTACCCGAGATCCATCAGATGAGGAGGAGGATGAGGGTTTAGCCCTAGTCCGGTGTCCGATAAAGGAGGTGGGTCGGACTTCTTGTTCTCCACCAACCATGTTTGGTAGGGCCGAGAATGAAGAATCTTTAACTTCTGTAGTAGTCTCTGATATGCCGCATGAGGGTATTTCTTCTTTGTTATGCATGACACTCTTGTCCATACTATATCATATTTTTTCTGATGCTAACTCCATTCCTTTTGTATGTAGTAAGTGCTTCCAAGACCGAGAAGGTAGTAAGTAAGTTGGCTTAAATATTCGAGTCAAGGGAGCTGAAGGGCCATGAAAGCAAGAAGAGGGATTTAGAGGCCTCAGGAAATTCCGAGGATGCCTCCAATAAGTCTCTAAACAAGGCTAGACTTGAGCTCGAACCATTAGGGGAATTCGAGAAGTATATGATGCCTCCCCCTCCCGAAACTAGGATCGAGATGGCTCCAGAATGTCTTGAGATAAGCCAGGTATGATTAACTGAACTTTACGTGGTTCGTATTCGGGCCTCATTCATACTCGAACCAGGGCCCGAGAAGGGTCATGGGCTCGAGATACGCGGAGGATGGATCCATAGGTCCATCAATCCCAATCCTTATAAGGAATGCGTATATTATGAATGTTCTACAAGGAATATACATCTTCTCAAAGATGGTAATACAACCATCCTAAACATGGTAACACAATCACGTCCGAAATATACTTCTATTATACATGGTAATACAACTATTATTCCCATAAAAATTGTATTCATACCATAAATACATATCTTGGTGATCTACGGATTGTAGCCATATAAATACCCTAAAGGTTTGGTAGACCTCTCCATCTAATCTCATACTTTATACTTTACACCTTAAGCAAATATACTGACTTGAGCGTCGGAGTGTCAATCCCCGGGACACCAGGGGCCTTTGTTTTGAAGATCAGTTCGTGAGTGGAGTTTGTGATCAAGCGCGGGTCGTAGACATCCATCAATTTGGCACGCCCAGTGGGATCCGTAGGCTAATCTTGATCTATACGACCTTCTAACTCATGGCTGATCCGGCTGAAAACCTTCGTGGGAGTACACGAATCCGTTACTCGGCCCCGACAAAAGTAAAAAGCATCAATAACGACGAGACAAGCCACGCCAACAACCAGGGAGCAGGAAGGAGCATCAATGGTGTGCATCGATCGATGCAAGAAGCCTCTCCCTGGGAATGGGAAAGCAAAAGATCTCGCTTAGACGGAAATGTTACTTTTTCATCTGAAGATGCGGTTCCTAATCAAATTCCCCATTCAGATCCCCTAGTGATTGCGGTTGACATAAACCATAACATGATCAAAAGAGTTCTGGTGGATGGAGGAAGTGAAATAGAAGTCATGTTTCTCAGTTGTTATGAACAGCTGGGATTGGACAAAAATAATCTCACGCCCACAAGCCCTATCTCAGGATTTACCGGCAATCCTGTCATTCCTTTGGGAAAAACTATTTTACCAGTGCATGTGAGAGACGGTCCTCGGAGTATAACCTTGCATTGCACCTTTATGATCATCGATTCCAAGGCACCATACAACATAATCCTTGGAAGGCCCTGGATGTACCAGGCAAAGGCAATCTGGTCCCCTTATCATTTGGCGATGAAGTTCCCACAAACAAAGGGATTTCCACAATCCGAGGTAACCAACAATTAGCTCGAATATGCACAATACAAGCTATCCGAGAACCAGAAAAGGAGAATCTTGAACCATCCAAGTACTCCGAGTCCGAGCCGATGCAGCTCGGAGAATCAGGAACCGTTGAGGTTGGAACTCTCCTACCCCCCGAGATAAAGGCTAAACTACGAGATCTTCTCAACCAGTATATAGATGTCTTTTCCTGGGATACCAACGACTTGGTGGGAGTATCCCCTCGCTTGGCGGAACATTACCTGAATATCAATCCCTCGCAAAAACCCATTAAGCAGAAACGACTCATCTTCGCAGTAGATCAAGTTGAAGCCATTGGGGAGGAGGTAGACAAGCTATCTAAAGCCCGTATAATCGAAGAAGTGCAGTACCCAGAATGGATAGCTAACCCAGTAATGGTCAAGAAGCCAGATGGAAATTGGAGAATGTGCATCGACTTCACCAACTTGAACGATTGTTGTCCTAAAGATAGCTATCCCCTACCCCGATCGACCGATTAGTTGAAGCGATTGCGGGATACCAAGTACTAGCCTTCTTTGATGCCTTTAAAGGATATCATCAGATCCCTATGGCAGAGCAAGATAAAGAAAAAACCTCCTTTATAACCGACAGAGGAACTTTCTGCTACAAGATGATGCCTTTCGGATTGAAAAATGCCGGAGCTACTTACCAGCGACTGGTAGACAAATTATTCAAATCTCAAATAGGGCGCAACCTCGAGATTTATGTGGATGACATGGTAGTAAAGAGCCGCAGCTATGACGCCTTCTTTGAAGATCTAAAGGAAACTTTCGACACGTTACGGGCCTCCAACTTGAAGCTGAACCCCGCTAAATGTACCATAGGCGTGGGAGCGGGAAAATTCCCGGGGTACATGGTATCCAATCGAGGAATCGAAGTAAACCCCGAAAAGATAGAGGCTTTGCAAAATATGCAACCTCCGAAAACCGTTAAGGACGTGCAGAAGCTGACAGGGTCCCTTGCAGCCCTTAGCAGTTTCCTATCCAAAGGAGCGGAAAAACATCTACCCTTCTTTAATATCCTTAAGAAGGCAAACCAGTTTGAGTGGTCGCATGAATGTGGAGAAGCTTTCCACGAGCTTAAAAACCATCTTCGGCAACTTCCGACATCGTCAAAGCCAGATAAAGGAGAGACTCTTTACTTATATATATCTGCATCCCAGCTAGCCATCAGCGCTGTATTGGTCAAGGAAAAGGAGGGATCGCAACATCCCATATACTATGTAAGTAGGGCCTTACAAGGGCCCGAGACCAGATATACTCCTCTCGAGCGCTTGATATTAGCCCTCGTTCATGCTTCTCGGCGGTTGAGACCATACTTCCAAGCACATACAATAGTCCTCTTAACCAACTACTCGATCAGGCAAATCCTCTAGAAGCCTGACGCTTCGGGACGGATGATGAAGTGGGCCATCGAGTGTGGAGAACATGACATACAATATAAACCTCGGACAGCCATCAAGGGCCAATCCTTATCTGATTTCATAATGGAGTCTGTTGAACCAGTGGAGATCGACAAACCAAACCCAACGCCGGACTCCGGAAAATGGCAACTATATGTGGATGGATCCTCCAAATCGGGAAGAAGCGGTGCTGGATCTTACTCACCAGCCCTGAGGGAAAGGACCATCCTTACGTTCTCCATTTTGATTTTCGAGCCACTAATAATGAAGCAGAATATGAAGCCCTCATTATGGGGCTAAAACTAGCAAAGGACCTTGAGGTCGAGGACCTCGAAATCTTCAGTGACTCACAGATCGTGGTTCAACAGGTTAAAGGCGAATACGAAACTCGGGAGTACAATCTCCAGAAATACCTCGAGATAGTTAAGCCTCTCCCAAATCAATTCCCACATTATGAGCTGAATCATATCCCCCGAGAAGGTAACCACAAAGCTGATGCACTTAGCAAACTTGCCTCCTCGGACCTCAACATAAGATCTTCTCAAGAATTGCTAATGGAAACCCTGGCGAAGAGAAGTTACGAAGAGAGTAGCATTATGGCTGTTGACATCTCAGACACGTGGATGAACCCATACATTGAATACCTTCGAACAGGTACCCTTCCCGAGGACAAGCACCTGGCACGGAAGGTCTGAGTTAAAGCTCCAAAATATGTCATCCACAACAACATCCTATACAAGAGAGGATACCTCAAACCCCTACTTAAGTGTGTTGGGCCTTCCGATGCAGAACACTTAATACAAGAAACAAATGAAGGAATTTGCGGTAACCACCAAGGTCCATATACCGTCACCCGAAAGCTCCTACAGATGGGTTATTTCTGGCCTACGATGCTACAAGACGCCAAAAGATATATCAATTCTTGCCACCAGTGCCAAAGATTTGCTAAGATGATCCACGTGCCACAGGAGAATATGATTACCATCCAAGAGTCTTGGCCATTTGTCTGATGGGGCATAGATCTCGTAGGACCTTTTCCTACGGCCCCTGGTAACTTCAAGTACCTCATAGTGGCCATTGATTGATTTTCAAAATGGGTAGAGGCCGAAGCCTTAACCAACATAACTGGCAAGACAGTTATCAACTTCTGCTGGAAAAATATAGTGTGTCGCTATGGCATCCCGAGATACATAGTGACCGACAATGAAGCACAATTTGCTAATGACCCCTTCAAGAAATGGTGTACGGAGTACGGCATACACCAGAAGCTCACCTCGGTACACCATCCAGAAGCTAATGGCCAAGTAGAGGTTACGAACTGTATCTTGGTAAGCGGTATCAAGAAGCACCTCGAAGGAGCTAAAGGAAACTGGATCAAAGAATTACCAAGCGTGATCTGGACCCATAGAACCACACCAGCCACAACAAAAGAAGAGACTCCTTATAGCTTAGTCAATGGGTCCGAAGCGGTCATCCCCATGGAGATCGGGGTCCCTTCCGCCCGTACTTCTCAACCAGATGATGAAGAGGGCATAGCCAATGAAGAAAACCTTCGTCTCGACCTTGACCTCTTAGAAGAGAAGAGAGGAAATGCTACAATCCACGAGGCCAAGGTAAAGGAAAGAGTCAAGCGCTACCATGATCGAAGAGTCCGCTTAGCCACTTTTGTTAAAGGAGACCTTGTCATGAGGTTAAATGATAAAACAAGAAAGAAGTGGAAGGGAAGCTAGCCCCGAACTGGGAAGGTCCATATCGAATCCTAGAATCCCATCCAGTGGAAGATACCTCTTGGAAACCATGAAGGGGGAACCTATACCACAAAGATGGAATGTGATTAACTTACGAAAGTATCACGGAAGATAATAACTCAATGGAGAGCCTCACAAAGGTTCGAGACTATCAAGAATGTCCGAGAAGTATAAAGTATATGAATGGTCAACTTATAAGTTGTTTGGATCCAATATTCGAATGCCAATCGTTTTGAATAAAAGAGATAGGTTCGAGATAAAGTACTTCAAAAAGTGCTTGATTGAGGTCTATAGACCAAAAGGGCAGCGTGCTCAAGAATCTATCATCTCAACATAAAGAGGAGAAACCTCAAAAACAAAAGTTGAAGTTCATATCAAAGGTGTTATTACATCAGAATATGATACTTCTAAACAAGACCCTCAAAAGGGCACACACATAGAGGAAAAAACTCAAACACAAGTAATTCATATCAAAGGTGTTATTATATCAGAATATGATACTTCTAAACAAGACCCTCAAAAAGGCACATAAGAGGCTAAACCTCGAACCTAAAAAAGACATATCAAAGGTGTTATTACATCAGAATATGGTACTTTTAAATATACCCAATAGGGTTTCCTAGGACTTCACCAGAAGTGACACTGGAGAGATGGGCTATTGTCAAGTTTGTGCACGTTATGACATTAAAGGCCTTGTCAAAGGACATCCAAGGAAGAAGCCAAACAACATTAAACTCGCAGAATGTTCATCATGGATAATTGCAAGAACTTAACAACCAAGTTTGGTGCTCCTTTCCAGTAAATCATGAGACCGAGGCTGATGAGAAGATGCCAGCAAGTAAGGTAGCAAACCTGCTGGGATTACTCAACCTTACCAGTGGAAGGATTAAGCACCTCTTCAAGAGAAGGTAATTCAGGATACTTAGCTTTAATAAGCCTCAGTAAATCTCCTGATGTCACTATCTCCTCGGAGGGATCCAAAGCATCCAAAAACTCGGCCCCAGGGATCCAGCGTTTAGCAGTCAGAGCAAAAAGCTTATCAGCAGCATCTGGATGAGAAAAAATTTCCATCATCATCTTTGCCTCTTCCTCGGATTGGCATAGTTGTAGGACGCCACCCAAGATCTCATGCAGCTGAGAGGAATGGAATAAACCTCCATACTCCTCCCTGTGGCTTTGAAACTCGGGGCTACAAGCAACGAACGCACTCCAAACCTTTAGGAGTCGTTTGGGCTCCTCTGGGTCCTTCTCCGCAGCTTGATTTTGTGCCAGCTCCTCTGCCATATCCCGATAAGTCTCCAGCTCCTTCTCCTGGAATTTCCTCGCCAACAGTAGGTCCTCTTTCTCAGCCTCCAGCTGTTTTACCCTGGCTTCCAATTGATTCACCTCCGACGGAACTGGAACAGGAGAAATAGGTGCAGCGGACTCGGTTGTCAAAGTCAAAAGGGCAACCTCAGTCTCCTCCTTCTTTGCCCTGAAGGCCCGGCACTTGGCACGTAACTCCATTACAGAATCAGACAAGTACCGGATCACATTATTAGCTCGATATCCCACCGAGGACAGATCCGCCATCAACTGTAAAAATGGAAGACATATAAAAACCTGATATCTGAGAAACTCGTATAGCAGAATGGGAGAGATAATTACCTCAGCAACGAAGGGATACTTCTTAGAAGACCTCCGAGAAGCCTGACCATCCTCTCTTCCTTTGGGCAGTTTAGATAACACTTCAGTTTCTTCAGAGAAGTATCTTCAGATACAACCAGCTCAAGGTCAGATTCAACATCATCTGAGGATTCCCTAGCTTCCGTTTCCACTTCCTCTACCTCCTCATCTATGGCCTGGAGATTGGCCTTCCCTTTCTTGATCTTTTTCTTTGGAGGAGAGGCTGTATACATAAAAGAGAGCGTAAATACACTAGGTATAAGAAATATACCAGAAAACTACGCTGTTTTGATACAGAAATTACCTGAAGAAGATTGACTGGAAGAAGATTCACCCTGATTTCGGGGTGACTTCCTAGAAGTCCGTTTCCTGGCCTTCTTCTCATCTCCCTGGATTTTATCATGGAGGGTCCAATCTCGATCCTTCTTCAGGAAGCTAGACGTGGATTTGGACCGTGGAACATCTAACAGATAAGAATAGGTGATAGCAGGCCACTGCCACACAAAGCTATGAGCCCCCCGCACAAATCCTCCCTCCTGGAAGACAATCTTCTCCTTCAAGAGCTTCTCAACAATGCCCTTCAAATGAACAGGATCTCAAAGATATCAAGAGGCACAGTGTCCTTCGGCTTCGGATTCCAATCAGGAACCTCATATTTTGTTCGATCATAGGTTAGCCGAATGTCCTCCCACTTGCTGCTATTGTCAGGAAAAGTGAAAACCTTGCCCTTTCGAGGAGTAAGGGTAATGTGCTCGCGATCCTTGAAGCAGAATAGCTTGAACAAGCTTCTAAAAAGATCCAGGCTTAGTTCATAGTCTTTCCGGAAGCACCAGGAGACTAAAGCCACCATTGTCACCACCACATTGGAATGAATCTGACAAGGGTGAAGCCGATGATGCTGAAGAAACTGTGAAAACACAGGGGGAAGGGAAAACTCAAACCCTGTTGCAAGAACCTGCCATATACTACCCCTCGAGTGGGGCTCACAAGATCCTTGACCGGAGTGGTCTTGTCCTCGAGCCTCAAATCAGCCTCGATGGGGTACGACAACCTGCATGACTTCAAAAATTGCAGGGTATTTTCGTCGACCACCTTGGTGACATTATTCACACCTTCGGCGTTCGGAACCCGTTTATCAACTTGGGGCTCTGCATTAGGGTCTACCTCTGACCTGGAGGCACCGTCATCTGCCACTACAGCTACCGCCTGCAGCGGTGACGCCATAGTTACTTCCATCAATTCCCCAGACTCAACCTCTAGGAATAAAGTGCGCAAATCACGAGCTAAGGGAACATTCTCTCCATTGCCAGAGGGAATGCTAGAGTTTGCTGACGACGACAATACAGAGAATGGGGGGAAAAAGGTTATGAGAAGAAGACGATGAAGAAAGACAAGAGTTTAGTTGAGAATTTTTGCAGAGATGAAAATGCAAAATACTTGGATGAAGTTTGATGATAAACACAAGGAAAATTACTTGGTTATATAACCAGTAATTAGCATGCATTTAAGTGGAGTAATTACCTCGACTCGCGAAACGATATAGGCAATTGGAAGGTTGGTCTTCCTCACCGCCAGAAGATACAATGAATCAAGACCACGTGTCAATCTACCTCAGAATTCAAGAAGGCAGATTGAGATCCAACCGTTCATGTGTCCTGATGGAATACGAAAGAACTTGAAGCTAGATATTCAGAAGGGTAAGCCCGAGAAAACAGTCCTAGAAGGACACCCCGAGCTTAACACCTCGAGTTATTCTCCCTCGAGTTATTGGTCTTCCCTCGAGAAGCAAGCCTCTCCTTCAACCTTCGAGATGGAGTACTCTATATTCTGAAGATCTACCTTGGGGTTACTGATAAGTCCATGGTTCGTATTCAGGCCTCATTCGTACTCGGACCAGGGCTCGAGAAGGGTCGTGGGCTCGATATACGCGGAGAATGGATCCATAGGTCCATCAATCCCAATTCTTATAAGGAATGCGTATATTATGAATGTTCTACAAGGAATATACATCTTCTCAAAGATGGTAATACAACCATCCTAAACATGGTAACCCAATCATGTCCGAAATATACTTCTATTATACATGGTAATACAACTACTATTCCCATAAGAGTTGTATTCATACTATAAATACATATCATGGTGATCTACGAATTGTAGCCATATAAATACCCTAAAGGTTTGGTAGACCTCTCCTTCTAATCTCATACTTTATACTTTACGCCTTAAGCAAATATACTGACTTGAGCGTCGGAGTGTCAATCCCCGGGACACCCGGGGCCTTTATTTTGCAGATCAGTTCGTGAGTGGAGTTTGTGATCAAGCGCGGGTCGTAGACATCCATCAAGCATCAATCACACGCTTATAAGTGTATAAATTTTAGGCATCAGTCTTTACTTATGCTTTGTAAGGCATAGTGTCTCTTTGTATTAGAGGGATGTTGACTGCTTTAAAATAAAATAAAAGATATATCTCGAAAAGTAATTGTATTCTTCGAACTTGTGAGTTCGGTAAAGTTATAAAAGACAACCCCGAGTTTGGGAGCTCGGGTATGAAAAATGAAAAGATGAAAAGAAAGAGAGGCTTGGCCCGTAGGCCTTATTGAAGTAGTTTCTCCTTATTTGGAGAAGGTCTACTTAGTTTTAGCCCCGAGGTACCTGCGTAGGAAGGGCGCCATTATGACAAGATCAAAGTGCTATCTTCCACGAGTTTGCAAAAGGTAGAATCCACCGGATTATGCTGTTGAGACTTTGTATGGTCCTTTCGTCCTTGACTGCAACGCTCCCTCTAGCTTGTTAGTGCACCACGGGCCTACTGGCATTACCAGTTCTCCCACTTGAACGGTTTGATGACGTCTCTTGTGACATAGTGTAGTCATCTCGTCGTAGGCCTTTTCCTCGAAGTGGAATACTAGAGGTTGTTCGAGATCAGGATCAGGTACCAGATCTCTTAGAATGGTGTTGATGACCGAGATGTTGCTCGCTTTTATGGCATCACGGATGGCTGTGATCATGCAAGAATGTGCCACTCCTTGGTCTCCTTTGATGGAGGCTACCCCTTGTGGTGTCAGAAATTTCAGCATTAGATGGTAGGGAGACCATACGGCCTTAGCTTGGCACATCCAAGGTCTGCCAAGGATGATGTTGAAGGGTGTGATGGTGTCAACCACCAAAAATGTGCAGTAAAGGGTTAGGCTTTTCGCTCCTTCTGCTACTGTAACCGGGAGTGTGATCTCTCCAAGAGGTCTGACTAGATTTCCAGTGAACCCCGAGATCGGGCCCGTAGGCTTGAGGCCGTCCTTGATAAATCCCAGCTTTTGGAAGCAGTCTTGGAACATCACTTCTACTCCGCTCCCATCGTCCACGAAGACTCTCTTCACCAGGGAATCCTGTATCGTTGCAGAGATGATAAGAGGGTCAGAGTGGGGCATCTGGTTTGGAACAACGTCTGCATCCGAGAAGGTGATAGTTTCCTCGGGCCGGAGCCTTTTGTTGATTAGTTCGGTGTGGGGTATGGCCTGCACACTATCCTTCATCTTGGTAAGGGAAATTGCTTCTCCTGTGTAGCCGTTGATACCGTTGATGACTCGATTGGCTCCATTTGGCGGTGGTGGAGGAGGATCTTGAGGATTGTTGCCCCCACCCCCTTGGTTGTTATTGTTATTGTTGTTGTTTTTCCTAGGGCCATCCTTCTTCTTCTGCCAGGGTTTTCCCCCATACCTCTTCTGGGTACCCTGGTTGTCGCCGGCTATTGAAGGTGCAATCTGTTTCACAATTCCTTGTCGAATCAGCTTCTCAATCTCGTTCTTAAGCTGATAACACTCCTCAGTGTCATGCCCCAGATCTCGGTGATATTGGCAGAATTTCGGGGACCTTTGACGCTCAGTTGAATCCTTCATGGCGGGTGGGTCCTTTAAAAGGTGCTTGTGAATGGATAAGATCTCAGCCCGAGATCTAGCTAGAGGAGTGTAGGACTCGAAGGTTGGTTTGGGAGTGCCTTCAGTATTCTCGACCTTTGGTACCTTCATTTTGGGCTCCTTTCCTTTATTGCCCATATAGGATTCTCGAGGTCTCTTGCCTATTACTGCGTCCGCTTTGCTGGCGTATTTCTCCATGATGGCTTGGAGATGTTGAATGGTAGTAGGATTCTTTGTTGCCAACTTCATTCTTAGAGTGTCATCGTCCACACTCATTCGATACATATTGATCAAGAGGATCTCATCTCTTTCACAGCACTCTGTGGCTAGATCCATGTATCTGTGATAGTGTTCTATCACAGTCTCTACTGAGGCGAGGCACATATCCCAAATCCCCGAGAGATTTAGTGAATTTCTTCTTCTGGAAGAAGACGGGGAGGAGAAATTTAGTAAAATCCCAATAATCAAATAAGCTCTCTGGTTTTCTCTGGTTTCGCCTGAGTAAACCAAGTTTGAGCTTTCCCTCGGAGGTAACTGGGAAGAATCTTGCATATCTCCAGCTCGTGGAAGTTCCGGGTCTCTAGGGTTTTTAAGAAAACCGAGAGAAATTCTCTAGGGTCGCTGCTACATCATATGCGGGCAAGTGCTCCGGGACCTTCTTGTTGCCATCAAAGGGGAGATTAACAATATATCGGGAGAAGGGGGAGCGAGCAGACTGTCCTCTGGGTCTGAGGATGCGCTTGATTTCCTGGTCGACCTCGTATATTCCCCGAGTAGGATAGGCTCCGTCCTGGGTGAAAGGCCGATCGGCACTGGTCTGCCACTCGTTCTGGGTTCGCTCCCTCTTCTCGCGCCTGAGTTCTTCTTGGATGCTGTTGATGCGCATCCTTCACACCTCTTCTCTGCTCAGCCCTAAGCCTTCATTATGGTGATTGGCTTGATCAGGAGGTGGTGGCAGGTTCCTCTGAGTGCTGTAGGGAGGTAGGTACCGGGATAAGTCCTTCAAGAATCTTCCCTGTTAATTGTGATCAGAAGGTGGTGTTGTTCGAGCTCCTGGGATAGATACTCGACTTGGGGTTTCATGCGTCTGGGCATGAAGTTGTTGACTTGAGTTTATTAAAGATGCAACAAAGTCAAGGTACTGGGAATATAAATCCCTCATCAGTGCTCGGACATCGTCAGGAATTCCTCTCGGCGGGGTGTCCGAGACAAGGTTGATATGGGGCGGCTGAGAGCCCGATGGGTTATGCCGTATGGGCTGATTCAAGGATTCCCTGAGACGTCTCCGTCTCTCCTCCTCCTCCTGTCTTTCGGCGAGGATTTGTCGATCCCTTTGCGCTCTTTCATCCACAGAAAAGATCGAGTCAGATCCGCTATATCCCAAACCATTCTCTCGGTCGAGGCTTTCTGGGTTATTGACGCGCTCGCTGTAATTCATGTTAGCCTGGATCGAGATCCTCGGACCTGAGTTCGGTACTTCAGGTCCAACAGGGTTCGATCCAGAAGGTGGTACTCTGGATGCAGCAGGATTTGGACCGGAGGGGTTCGAAACGTTGGAGTTTCCGACTCCCACGGTAGAGCTTAGTGATGGTTCCGAGGTAAAACGCGCTCGAGATCCTCTTGGTCCACCACGTCCGCATCCTCGGGGAGGCTGCTCTGCTTCTGGATTCTCCTCCGGGTTTTGCCCTTGCATACGGGCGCTACGCCTGGGATGCTCTGCTTCAGACAAGGCGTGGAAGACAAATTACGCTGGATCAGATCAAAGACAAAGTTCGACGACGTCGTTAATTAACACGAGGTCCCACCGGGCGTGCCACTTGATGTATGGCGGACACCAACACTTTGATGTCGAACCCGGTTCATGAACTGACCTGCAAAACAAAGCCTCGGGTGTCTCGAGGATAGACACTCTGACGCTCAAATTAGTATGATGCGTAAGGCGTATTGTATGTAGTATGAGATAGAGAGGTCTACCAAACCTTTGGGTATTTATATGGCTACAATCCGTAGATCACCAAGATATGTATTTATGGTAGTAATACAGCACTTATGGAAATAGTAGTTGTATTACCATTTATAGAGGAACTATATTTCGGTCATGGCTTTATTACCATGTCTAGGAGGATGTATATTCCTTGTAGAACATTAATAATATACGCATTCCTTGTAAGGATTAGGATTGATGGACCCGTGGATCCAACCTCCGCGTAACTCGAGCCCACGACCCTTCTCGGGCACTGGTCCGAGTATGAATGAGGTCCGAATACGAAACATGGATTTATCATCTATGAATCATAAGACCTCAGCAACAAACCATACAAAAATAATATCAGAAAACCGTAATGAAACATAATTGATGATGCCTTTTTTTCAAATTGGTAAGTTTATCAAAATAGATAGAGTTAAAAATGGAAATAGTAAACCATCAGCGATTAAAATATGCATTCAAGTTTATCTCCTTCGGGATAGGATCATAACCATTCTTATTGGCAGCCCAAAAAGTTACTATAGGTGTCCCATTTAGTATGATAATCAACCACTCAATTGCAAGCAATGCAAATATAATTTTAATTTTTCACCGAACAACTATAGATATATAGAAATAAGATTTACTAAATTTTAGAAAATATTATTCAAAGTCAATTTCACAATAACAAAATTGGAAAAATCTTTTGATTACTGTTTGAATAGCCCCAAGTAATAGTAATCCTTCATGGATTCTATTTTTAAAACATATAGATTATAAGTGAAATGAAAACATATTATAAAAGTTTCCAAAATGATCAGAAGAGAATACAGAGTGCCATGGAAGTTACAACAAATCATCAGATCTATTTGGCATCTACAAAGTGAGTTTACTATATCCTTATCTTTTACACATATATTTAGAGAAGCAAACTCAGTGGCAGACTCATTAGCAAGACTGGCCAGTAAGGAAAAACAAAATTTTGTATTTGATCAAATGAACCTTCCTAGAAAAATCAAAGGAATGGTTATACTGGACAATAACGAAATGCCATATGTAAGACTGTGATATGATAAAATACATGTTACTGCTGATATTTTCTTTGCTTATCAGGCGCAAGGCCAGTCCCAGAAGCAGAGGAAGAATGACTCAAAGGAATACATTGGAACCAGCACAAAATCAGAGAAAAAGTTTTAAAGGACCAAAACCACATAGAGCTATGGCACTGTTCTATTATACTTTCAATTCTGATACATTCTCCATTTATTCTAGGGACAATCCGTACTTGTCGGCAGAGTTGGGTTTTGCCTTGGCAATCCCTAAAATGCTTGCTAGTATTGAGTCTTCCCATCGGCAGAGTTGGGCTTCGCATTTGCGATCCCTAAATTGCTTGTGGGAATTAACATGGTTGTACACTAGAAACGCTTTAATGGTAGATGTATACTATATAACAAAATTGTATAGTATACATCTACCCTAAAACGCTTTAATCCGCACGTCATTGGAGATTCGCTAATACTTTTGGTAGACGCCTCATCATCCACTTTTAACAATCGGTTACGATATTTCTGAAAATTCAAAGTATAATTAAAATTTACCGAAAAGAGATATCATAAATATGTATTCTTTTAGGACTAATGATCATCACCTGCAAATGACTGGCAACACTTTTAATATTTAACTTTTTAACCCCATATGTTGCATTAATTCCTTTGGTTTTCCTGAAATACAAGAATCAAAACAATGTGCTTCCAAGTTGGACTATATGAAAAAGAAAAGAATACTCAAGTATTACATAATTGAACAAAGTTTGTCTTACTCTTATTTGGTGGTAGGCTATGTATGGCCCTTAGAAATTTCCGTTGCAAATTATCAGTCCAAGATACCCTTGCCTTCTTATTCCCTGTGTCATCATCACTACTTTCTTCAAGCACAGCTGATGCCGTTGATGATGTCGCCTCATTTGGATTTCATGAAGACATTATTTGATTTGTCTTTGCTATGGCCATGGCTACCTCACCACCTTTTATTGTTGATTTCATCCAAAAATCCGCATGATTATTGTTGAAAGAGTGAACAATATATGATATAAATGGGCCCGCACCTTCTTCCAACCTAACCTTTTTATCATCGGGTAACATAACTGAAAATTCAAGTAATTTCATCTCATATTAGTGATATAAAAAATACTAGTTTTCTCCACGTAACCTATTAGTTCAAAAAAACAATTATCCACCGCTAATTGATTCTCGACTCTATGAAGTTCTCTTTATTTTTCCTTTTTTTTGGCTCTCTTTTTATTCTGTCAAACAATCTTTTGTAGAACTGTTCCTAAATCAGATTTTCAAATAGTACACTTGGACATATACAAAAAAAATCATTTATGAGAACAATCATTATCAGGTTCCCTTATAAAATCAATTATGTGTAGTTTACGAGAAATAATATTTGAACCAATCTTATTCGATAACAATCAATGGTTGCTTGATTTTCCTAAGTTAATACGTAAATATGTTACTAAAATCATACAAACACATTTTCAATGTAGGATAAACATACTAAAATGGCTCATTAACAAAATCACATTCATATAATAATCTGTTGAAGTTAAAAAGTTTATTGTAAATTAACAAAATCGCTTTCAATTAATCATCTGCTGAAATTAAAATATTTATTATTCATCGGATTCAGGAATCGAAGGATGACTTACTGGATTTAAATACACAACATATATCCATAATAACATTAAAAAAAAATTAGACTTACAATAAGTTTGGACACGAAGCTTTGTTTGAATGTGATAGATAATGTCACGAGTCACTTGAGCTTTTATACGGTGCAGATTTGTTAGTACCATTCTTAATTTGTTTTTCGCTTCACAAATAGCAGTGAGCGTATCAAGAGCATCCCCGGAATAAAGAACTGCCAAAATTATGAAATGAAATTAGAATAAAAGAATAACAGAAATCCACCAATCAAAACAAAGCATCAACAGTATGTATGTAAAACAAAACAAAATATTTAGAACAAATTAAAATTTACCTTCAAAATTGCAACTTCTGAGAAGAGTTGATATGATGTTTGTGCAATTAACATCGGTGGTAGAGAGGAGAATGCATAATCCAACAAATGCCATGAATGTTGAAGGTTTCAAAAAATATTCGCGAAATAAGGGTTTAACAAATTTTGTTATTAAAGGTCAATAAAGCAGCGTCTACAATTTATAGAGAACCCGGGGTTGTTTCCATTGTGTACTGGGCGGGAAAATCTTCCCATACGTAAAATAAAGTGTTCTTTTTTGCATTAAATTTTGAATTTTGAATTTTAAACTTTAAAAAGATTTTCTAGTGATACCTTCTATTTCTTTCTTATTTAGAAAATGATTGATATAGAAAAATATTATTTGTATAAGTAAAATAATAGTATCCAAATGCTGAGTTAAGTAACTAAATTATTAAATAAATCATTCGCAGTATGAACGTAGGCAACATATGCACATTTAATTAGTTACAAATTACGTGAAGATATTTTTCCACTTTACTAGCATTCAATTTTTATAATGATCCTTGATTAGCTACATTCAACATATATCTTTCTTAGCAATATGAATGGCCTTTGACAGGATCTCTATATAATTAGTCATATTATGTTCGTTGAACGGATAGTAAATTAATAATGCACCAATGAGAAAATAGAGTGCGCTTTTAGTTTCAATGGATTGGTACACTTCATCCATATATAGACCATTTAAAAAAGGGAATTTCAGATAAAGAAACGTTAAAACCTTCAAGATACAATGTAATCAGTCCCACATATATAACGACATAAATTAAAATTTAGTTTTTATACTTTTACCATTCAAAATATATATGAGATCATTTGAAAGCTGCTAGTGTCATATCAATTTATTCTGATTCAGTTGGGAACTTTATCTGATATTTACCTTGTTTGGACCTGTATTTGCTTTCTATATGATGTTGACCGAGTTTCTGTTGCACAGAAGAATATTTTGGTTCACTAGTTCTATCTGTAGTTTTTATGTAAAACTACGTGGAAATCAATATCTTATAAAGGCTTCCCTTTAAGTTATGTTTCCCTCTTACCTAAGTCCGCACTACAGATGTATTTATGTTTGGTGGTGTAAAAATTTAAATACACTTAACCGGTTCATACCACTCATCTACGTACTTTTTAAATATTACTTCATTCAAATACTATATTGATCAACAAACAAGTCAGAGCCACGTCAGCTTATCATTGTGAATGATCTTTCCGTTGTTGATTTTAATTTTAATTTTTGTGTCTACACCAATTTACGGCTATATATCATAGTCTCAGACTCCTTTTATTTTGCACTCCTTTTTGAACTTCAATTATGTGATATAATAGTTGGGGTATAACTTTGGATCAAATCATGTGTGATAGGCCGTGATAGAATTTTCTATTTGCATGCCATCATAATAAGTAAATACTTGACTCAAACCATTCGCAATAACATACATAGTGTGATCTTTTTAATCTCATAGCAAACGAATGTCTGTTCTTCTAACCCATCAGAGTACACAGTCGACACCTTGAATAAAATTACCGAGAAAATTATATCATACCTATTTCGCTAAAAAAATAATTACAAAGCACATATAAAATTAGGATCGAATAACTTTGGATGAATAAAATCTAAGAGCACATTGTCCTTGATCTAGCCTAAAATCTTGCTAGTAATTCATCAAAAACCAAACCATTAAAAGGAGTAGAGTGTTTGTTACTAAAATGCTTTATAATTCCGATCATAAACTAAACATAGTATTCCGGATGCATGCATTCAGTAGCCTTGTTAAATATCCTCCTCCATATGAAATTTCACACAAAGAGGATCACATGGAAACAATATTTCATTAAAGTAAGATATGGATAGCTCATTTAATCACCATAAACTCGATTCTATAAGAGATGACCGACTCTCTCATATGAAAATTGATGTATGCCGGACACCAACACTTCGACGACAAACCAGGCTCTTGAACTGATCTCCAAGACAAAGGCCCCGGGTGTCCCGGGGATAGACACTCCGACGCTCAAGTCAGTATATTTGCTTAAGGCGTAAAGTATAAAGTATGAGATTAGATGAGAGGTCTACCAAACCTCTTAGGGTATTTATATGGCTAAAATCCGTAGATCACCAAGATATGTATTTATGGTATGAATACAACTCTTATGGGAATAGAGGTTGTATTACCATGTATAATAGAAGTGTATTTCGGACATGGTTGTGTTACCATGTTTAGGATAGCTGTATTACCATCTCTGAGAAGATGTATATTCCTTGTAGAACTTTCATAATATACGCATTGCTTATAAGGATTAGGATTGATGGATCTGTGGATCCACCCTCCGCGTATCTCGAGCCCACGACCCTTTTCGGGCCCTGGTCCGAGTATGAATGAGGTCCGAATACGAACCATAGACTTATCAGTAGCCCCAAGGTAGATCTTCAGAATATAGAGTGCTCCATCTCGAAGGTTGAAAGAGAGGCTTGCTTCTCGAGGGAAGTCCAATAACTCGAGGGAGAATAACTCGGGGTGTTAAGCTCGGGGTGTCCTTCAGGGACTTTCTTCTCGGGCTTACCCTTCTGAATATCTAGCTTCAAGTTCTTTCGTATTCCATCAAATATATGAACGGCTAAGATTAGCTTTCTTTGAAATCCAAATGGTGGGTACACGTGTATGGTTGGATCTGAATCCGCCTTCTTGAATTCTGAGGAGATTGACACGTGGTCTTGGTTCATTGTATCTTCTCGCGGTGAGGAGGACCAACCTTCCAATTGCCGGTATCGTTTCGCGAGTCGAGGTAATTACTCCACTTAAATGCTTGCTAATTACTGGTTATATAACAAAGTAATTTTTTCCTTTCATCCTCAATCTTCATCCAAGCAATTTTAATCTTTTCCTTCTCTGCATTTCAAGTTTCCAAAGAAATTTCCTTCAAATTTGTCTCCTTTTCCACATATATTCTCTTCCCCCCATTCTCTATATTGCCATGACTTCAACAAGTTCCAGCGTTCCCCCTGGAAATGTTGAGAATGTTGTTGAAAACAGAGCCCCAGCTGACCGTGACTTGAGCACCTTGTTTCTGGAAGTCGAGGCTGGGGAGCTGATGGAAGTTACCGTCGCTTCACCGTAGGGTCGGAGATGGACCCTAATACGGAGCCCCAAGTTGATAAACGGGTTCCGGCCTCCGATGGTGTGAATGATGTAACCAAAGTGGTTGATGAAAGGACGCTAAGGTATCTGCGATCCTGCAGGCTGTTATATCCTCTTGAAGCTGGCTTGAAGCTCGAGGATGGAGAAGTTCCTATTGAAAATATGGTGAGCCCCACTAGAGGGGTACTTTATGGGAGGTTTTTACAGCAAGGGATAAGTTTTCCCTTTCCCCCTTTATTTCATGAATTCCTGCAACATCATCAGCTGCATCCAAGCCAAATACATTCCAATGTGGTAGTGTTGATCATGGCGGTGATTTCCTGGTGCGCTCGGAAGAACTACGATCCAAGCCTTGATTTATTCAGGAGTCTGTATACATTATTCTCTTTTGAGACTTACGAATACATTACCCTGACTCCGAGGAAGAAAAAACCCATCACGTTTCCTGATAACAGTGGTGTGTGGGTGGCGGACTGTTTCACATTCGACCGGAGCAAGTACGAGGTCCCTGATTTGCATCCCCATCCGAAGGATGCTATAGCTCATGACAGAGGTTTCATCATCCCTGATCACTTGAAGGGCATCATTGAGGAGCTCCTAAAGGAGGACATTACCCTTCAAAGAAAGGATTTTGTTCTGGGCTCACATGGCTCTGCGTGGCAGTGGCCTAGTATCACTTACTCGTACCTGTTGGATGTTCCTCGGTTGAAATCTACTTCCAGCTTTTTGAAGCCTGATCGGAATTAGACCCTCCTTGATAAAATCCAGGAAAGAAAGAAGAAGGCCAGGAAAGGGGGTCCGAGAAAATCTCTTCAGAATCATGGTGAATCTTCTTCTAGTCGGTCTTCTTCAGGTAACTCTTCTAGTCATATACTGTTGTCATATAATATGTTTTTCTTGTGTCATATGCTGAGGTTTATCTTTATATATGTACAACATCTCCTCCAAAGAAAAAGATCAAGAAAGGGAAGGCTATGCTCCAGGCCATAGATGAGGAAGCAGAGGAATCCGAGGAAGTACAGTCCGAGGAGGTGGAACCGGTGGCGGAGGAGTCCTCCGAAGATGATGAATCTGACCTTGAGTTGGTGGACTCTGAGGATGCTTCTTTGAAGAAGTTAAAGTACTATCTGAGCTGCCCAGAGGAAGAGGATGGTCAGGCTTCTCGGAGGTCTTCTAAGAAATATCCCTTCGTTTCCGAGGTATTTATTTTTCTTATCATACTGTATAGATATCTTGAATGCCAGGTTTTAGTATTCCTTTTATTTCGCAGCTGATGGCGGATCTGTCCACGGTAGGGCCTCGAGCTAATGATGTGATTCGTCACTTGTCTGATTCGTGATGGAATTACATAGAAAGTGCCGGTCCTTCAAGGTTGAGAAGGTAAAAATGGAGGCTGCCCTTTCATCTGTGACTGCTAAGTCTGTTGCGAGCACTATTCAGACTACATTGGATGTGACTCAACTGGAAACTAGGGTGAAGCAATTGGAGGCCGAGAATATAGATCTGCTGTCGGCAAAGAAGTCCCAAGAGAAAGAGCTGGAGGCTTATCGAGATATTACTGAGGAGCTGGCGCAAAAACAAGCCAAGGAGAAGGATTCAGAGGAGCTTAAACGGCTTCTAAAGTTTTGGAGTGCTTCCATTACTTGTAGCCCCGAGTTTCAGAACCACAGGGAGGAGTATGGAGATTTATTCCGTTCTTCTGAACTGCATGGGATCTTGGATGGCGTCTTGCCTCTATGTCAATCCGAGAAAGAGGTGGAGATGATGAAGGAAATCTTCTCTCATCCTGATGCTGCTGATAAGCTCTCTGCTCTGACTGCAAAACACTTGATCCCTGGGGCCGAGTTTTTGGATGCATTGGATCCCTCCGAGAAGATAGTAACATCAGGAGATTTACTAAGGCTTATTAAAGCTAAGTATCCTGAATTACCTTCTCTTGAAGAGGTGATTTCTAGTTCTTCCATAAATAAGGTGAATTAGTCTTGACTTCTCCTCGTCAGCTTCAAAGCCTGAAATCCTTTGCACATGAACCTCAGTCTCATGATTTACTGGAAAGGAGCTCATACCAAGCTATGATACTCCGGAATTAGGTCTTCGCACTTGTCCATGATGAACACTCTTCGTACTTGATGTTGTTGGGCTTCTTCCTCGGGTATCTTTTGCCAGAGCCTTTAATGTCACAGCGTGCAGAACAGTTGACAATAGCCCATCTCTCAAGTGTCACTTCTGGTGAAGTCCTAGGAAACCCTATTGGGTATATTTAAAAGTATCATATTCTGATGTAATAACACCTTTAATATGAACTATTTAGGTTCGAGGTTTTTTCATCTATGTGTGCCCTTTTTGAGGGTCTTTTTTAGGTTCAAGGTTTTTCCTCTATGTGTGCCCTCTTTGAGGGTCTTTTATATAAGTATCATATTCTGATGTAATAACACCTTTGATACGAACTTCAACTTTTGTTTTTGAGGTTTCTCCTCTTTATGTTGAGATGATTGATTCTCGAGCACGTCTGCCCTTTTGGTCTATATATAGACCTCAATCAAGCACTTTTTTTAAGTACTTTATCTCGAACCTATCTCTTTTATTCAAAACGATTGGTATTTGAATATTGGATCCAAACAACTTATTAGTTGACCAATCATATACTTTATAAAGTATATTATTTTGAACAGCAATCAATGTTATACTTAAGACAACAACCCTCTTCTTAGAAAAGGAATTTAAATATTGCTTATTATAAGGATAGGTATAAAAATATCATGACTCCAATCTAAGTTTATAACTTTAAGAATAGAAGTAAAGTAAATAGTGAGTTTTGAGTTTGAGTACCCGTTTGTGCTAGAGTATACTTGTCTCGGACCTTGATGAGGTTTCTCGGACGCTCTTGATAGTCTCGAACCTTTGTGAGGCTCTCCCTTGAGTTTTGAATCTTCTGTGATACTTTCGTAAGTTAATCGCATTCCGTCTTTGTGGTATAGGTTCCCCCTTCGTGGTTTCCAAGAGGTAGCTTCCCCCTGGATGGGATTCTAGGACTCGATATGGACCTTCCCAGTTTGGGGCCAGCTTCCCTTCCACTTTTCTCTTGCTTTTCTCGTTTAGCCTTATGACAAGGTCTCCTTTAACAATAGTGGCCAGGAGGACTCTTCTATCATGGTAGCGCTTGAACTTTTTCTTCACCCTGGCCTTGTATATAGTAGCATTTGCTCTCTTCTCCTCTAGGAGGTCAAGGTCGAGACAAAGGTTTTATTCGTTGGCTTTGCCATTTTCATCATTTGGCTGAGAGGTACAGACAGAGGGGACCCCGATCTCCCTGGGGATGATCGCTTCGGACCCATAGTCTAAGCTATAAGGAATCTTTCCTGTTGTTGTAGATGGTGTGGTTCTATGTGTCCAGATCATATTTGGTGATTCTTTGATCTAGTTTCCTTTAGCTCTTTCGAGGCGATTTTTTGATGCCTCATACCAAGGCTCAGCTCGTAGCTTCTGCTTGGCCGCTAGCTTATGAATTATATACTGAGGCGAGCTGCTGGTGTATTCTATACTCCTTGTACCTTTTCTTGAAGGGATCATTAGCAAATTGTGCTCCATTATCGGTCACTATGTATCTCTGGATGCCATAGCGACCCACAATATTTTTCCAGCAGAAGTTGATAACAGGGGCCGTGGGAAAAGGCCTTACAAGATCTATGCACCATCGAACAAATGGCCAGGATTCTTGGATGGTAATCATATTCTTTTGTGGCATGTGGATCATCTTAACAAATCTCTGGCACTGTTGGCAAGAATCAATATATCTTTTAGCGCCTTGTAGCATCATAGGCCAAAAATAACTCTTCTGTAGGAGCTTTTGAATAATGGTATGTGGATCTTGATAGCTACCGTAGACTCCTTCATGTGTTCCTCGGACCTTCCATGCCAGGTGCTTATCCTTGAGAAGGGTACCCGTTTGGAGGTATTCGATGTAGGGGTCCCTCCATGTGTCTGAGATGTCATTAGCCATGATGCTGCTCTTCTTGTAACTTCTCTTCGCCGGGGTTTCCATTAGCAATTCTTGAGAAGATCTTATGTTGAGGTCCGAGGAGACAAGCTTGCTAAGTGCATCAGCCTTATGGTTATTTTCTCGGGGGATAAGATGCAACTCATAATGTTGGAATTGATTCAGGAGAGGCTTAACTATCCCGAGGTATTTCTGGAGACTGTACTCTCGAGTTTCGTATTCGCCTTTAACCTGTTGAACCAAGATCTGTGAGTCACTGAAGATTTCGAGGTCCTCGACCTCAAGGTCTTTTGCTTCCAGGTCTTTAGCTAGTTTTAGTCTGGTACTGAGAGTTTCATACTCGACTTCATTACTGGTGACTTGGAGATTGAAGTGAGAAACCCAAAGATGGTCCTTTTTCTCGGGGTTGGTTAGTAAAACTTTTAGTACCGCTTTCCCCCGAGTTGGAGGATGCTTTGACATATAACCGTCATCTTCTTTTCTGGGGTCACGAGCGCCCGTGATTATGCAAGAACACGTCACTCCTTGGTCTCCTTTGATTGAAGCCACTCCTTGTGGTGTTGGGAACTTCATCATCAGATGGTAAGGAGACCATACGGCTTTAGCTTGGCCCATCCAAAATCTTCCTAGGATAATGTTGAAGGGTGTGATGGTGTCTACTACCACAAATGTGCAGTATAAGGTTAGGCTCTTGGTTCCTTCTGCTACTGTGACGGGGAGTGTGATTTCCCCGAAATGTATTATTGGATTTCCTGTGAACCCCGAGATCGGACCCGTAGGTTTAAGGTTATCTTTAGTATATCCTAACTTCTGGAAGCAGTCCTGGAACATCATTTCTACCCCACTCCCGCTGTCTATGAAGACTCCTTTTACCAAAGAATCTTGTATGGTTGCCGAGATGATGAGAGGATGAAGCATCTGATTTGGTACGTCATCCTTGTCTGAGAAAATAATAGCTTCTTCGGAATGGAGATTCTTGTTGACAAGCTTAGTATGTGGTAGGGTCCATACAATATCCTTCAGCTTAGTTAGGGAAATTGCTTTTCCAGTATAGCCATTAATGCTGTTGATGACCCGGTTGGCTCCATTTGATGCTGGTGGGGGAGGATCTTTGTTGTTTCCGCCACCTTGGTTATTATTGTTGTGGGAGCTATCCTTCTTCTTCTTTTTCTTCCTCGGAGTGTTATTACCTACCATCATCCGGTACAAGTTTACTTAGAGGATTTAATATTGATCATAGCGTCTCGTGGCGCGATTCATGTATCTATAATAGTGTTCTATCATAGATTCTCCTTCTTGTTGTCTATCTTCAAGGATTTGTAGATCTCTTCGTGCTCTTCCTTCCGGAGAGAAGATCGAGTTGGACCTACTATTGTCCCGAGGAGGAGTGTCCGAGAAAAGGTCAATTTGGAGTGGATCAGAGCCCCGTGGGCTGTGTTGTATGGTTTGGTTCAAGGCTTCCCTGAGATGGCTCTGCCTAACGTCCTCCTGCTGTCTTTCTGCAAAGATTTGCCGATCCCTTTGTGTTCGTTCTTCTGGAGAGAAAATCAAATCAGGACCATTATATTCCAACCTATTTTCCCGATCCAGGCCATCTGAACTATTAACGTTCGTGCTGTAACTCTCCTTGTTTTGGATGAAAACCCTTTGACCTGAATTTGGTACTTCAGATCCAACAGGATTTGTTTCTGGAGGTTGGGTTCTGGGTGCAGTAGGATTGGAGTCGGATGCTGGAATCCTGGATACGATGGGATTCGGTCTAGGAGGTGTTCTAAATATATCAGGATTTGGACCAGAGATTGGTGATGTTATCCCAGCAGGAACTGGGTTGATGGATATCGGAAAGTTGGAGTTTTCGGTACCCATGGTAGAGTTTGGTACTGGTTGTAAGGCAAAGTGTGCCCGAGATCTTCTGGGTTGTCCGCGTCCTTGACTGTGTCCATGTCCTTGAGGGTTTGCTCCGCTTCTGGATTCTATTCTGGATTTCGCATTAGCATACGGGCGCTTCGTTTGGGTTGCTCAGCGTCAGACATGTTGTCGGGGAAGTTGCTTCTTCAAGTGCGCTAGACCAGATCGGAAACAAGGTTCGGCGGCGTCGTCAATGAGTGTGAGAGGTCCCACCGGGCATGCCAAATTGATGTATGCCGGGCACCAACACTTCAACGATGAACCAGGCTCTCTAACTGATCTGCAAGACAAAGGCCCCGGGTGTCCCGGGGATGGACACTCCGACGCTCAAGTCAGTATATTTGCTTAAGGCGTAAAGTATAAAGTATGAGATTAGATGAGAGGTCTACCAAACCTCTTAAGGTATTTATATGGCTACAATCCGTAGATCACCAAGATATGTATTTATGGTATGAATACAACTCTTATTGGAATAGAGGTTGTATTACCATGTATAATAGAAGTGTATTTCGGACATAGTTGTGTTACCATGTTTATGATAGCTGTATTACCATCTCTGAGAAGATGTCTATTCCTTGTAGAACATTCATAATATACGCATTCCTTATAAGGATTAGGATTGATGGATCTGTGGATCCACCCTCCACGTATCTCGAGCCCACGACCCTTCTCGGGCCCTAGTCCGAGTATAAATGAGGTCCGAATATGAACTATGGACTTATCAAAAATGCTAAGATTAATTATAGACCATAAATTTTCAAAGTTTCAAATTTGACAATAACTGTCAGGCCATTACGTAAAGAAATTCTTCTCATGAATTTTAATTTTGAATTTTTTTTAAAGAGTTCAAGTTTATACAACCACACATTTAAACTTATAACCTATTATTTTAAAAAGGAATAGACCTATATTTAATGTTTTTTCAAATGAAATTAGGCTTCTACATCAAATGGCAAGCTTAAATTGAATCATGTACCGTGAATCTACGAATCATAAGACCTCAGCAAAAAACCCTACAAAAATAATATCAGAAAACCGTTCTGAAAAGCAATTGATGATGCCTTTTTTTCAAATTGGTAAGGTTATCAAAATAGATAGAGTTAAAAATGGAATACTAAACTATCAGCTATTAAAATATGCATTCAAGTTTATCTCCTTCGGGATAGGTTCATAATCATTCTTATTGGCAGCCCAAAAAGTTACTATAGGTGTCCCATTTAGTATGATAATCAACCACTCAATTGCAAGCAATGCAAATATAATTTTAATTTGTCACCGAACAACTTTAGATATATAGAAATAAGATTTACTGAATTTTAGAAAGTATTATTCAAATCAATTTCACAATAAGAAATTTTGAAAAAGATTTTGATTACTGTTTGAATAGCCCCAAGTAATAGTAATCCTTCATGGATTCTATTTTTAAAACATATAGATTATAAGGGAAATGAAAATATATTATAAAAGTTTCCAAAACAACCTAAAAGTGTTTGCAATTCCAATGTAAGGTTTATATGAAAGAAAAATAATTGACGGTGTATGAAATGTTTATGAAATAAAAGTTGCTTCAATCCAATTTAGGCGGTTTGCCCCAGAAGTTGTCAAGCATGGAAGAAATCTCTTCGTCTACTATAACTTCTTCTTCTTCTTCTTCTTCTTTATCCACAGGTGTCATTGAAAGTGGTTGTAGGTTTTCATCGTTATGAGTAGGCGCCATAGGTACCTCCCTTGTAAAGACATTGTCTGTGATTTCAATTGATATCCCAGAGCTTGAGATTTTTAAACCAGTATAAACACTAGGTTTCAATTGATTCTTTTAGGACTAATGATCATCACCTGCAAATGACTGGCAAAAATTTTAATATTTAACTTTTTAACCCCCATTTGTTGCATTAATTCCTTTGGTTTTCCTGAAATACAAGAATCAAAACAATGTGCTTACAAGTTGGACCATATGAAAAAGAAAAGAATACTCAAGCATTACGTAATTGAACAAAGTTTGTCTTACTCTTATTTGGTGGTAGGCTATGTATGGCCCTTAGAAATTTCCGTTGCAAATCATCAGTCCAAGATACCCTTGCCTTCTTATTCCCTGTGTCATCATCAATACTTTCTTTAAGCACATTTTATGCCGTTGATGATGACGCCTCATTTGGATTCCATGAAGACATTATTTGATTTGTCTTTGCTATGGCCATGGCTACCTCACCACCTTTTATTGTTGATTTTCTTTAAAACTCCGCATGATTATTGTTGAAAGAGTGAACAATATATGCTATAAATGGGCCCGCACCTTCTTACAACCTAACCTTTTTATCATCGGGGAACATAACTGAAAATTCAAGTAATTTCATCTCATATTAGTGTTATAAAAAATACTAGTTTTCTCCACGTAACCCATTAGTTCAGAAAAATAATTATCCACCGCTATTGGATTCTTGACTCTCAGAAGTTCTCTTTATTTTTCCTTTTTTTTTGGCTCTCTTTTT
Source organism: Sherardia arvensis (assembly GCA_948330725.1). Lineage (NCBI taxonomy): Eukaryota > Viridiplantae > Streptophyta > Magnoliopsida > Gentianales > Rubiaceae > Sherardia > Sherardia arvensis. The sequence goes on along the minus strand of OX415237.1, from coordinate 18,450,895 downwards.
ACCCTGTCAAACAATCTTTTGTAGAAATGTTCCTAAATCAGATATTCAAATAGTATACTTGGACATACACAAAAAAAATCATTTACGAGAACAATCATTATCAGGTTACCTTATAAAATCAATTATTTGTAGTTTACGAGAAATAATATTTGAGCCAATCTTATTCGATAACAATCAATGGTTGCTTGATTTTCTTGAGTCAATACGTTAATATGTTATTAAAATCATGCAAACACATCTTCAATGTAGGATAAACATACTAAAATGGCTCATTAACAAAATCACATTCATATAATAACCTGTTGAAGTTAAACAGTTTATTGTTAATTAACAAAATCGCTTTCAATTAATCATCTGCTGAAATAAAATATTTATTACTCATCGGATTCAAGAATCGAAGGATGACTTACTGGATTTAAATACACAACATATATCCATAATAACATTAAAAAAAATTAGACTTACAATAAGTTTGGACATGAAGCTTTGTTTGAATGTGATAGATAATGTCACGAGTCACTTGAGCTTCTTTACGGTGCATATTTGTTAGTACCATTCTTAATTTGTTTTTCGCTTCACAAATAGCAGTGAGCGTATCAAGAGTATCCCCGGAATAAAGAACTGTCAAAATTATGAAAAGAAAATAGAATAAAAGAATAACAGAAATCCACCAATCAAAACAAACCATCAACAGTATGTATGAAAAACAAAAAAAAATATTTAGAACAAATTAAAATTTACCTTCAAAATTGCAACTTCTGAGAAGAGTTTGATGTATGCCGGACACCAACACTTCAACGACGAACCAGGCTCTCAAACTGATCTGCAAAACAAAGCCCTGAGTGTCCCGAGTGTAAACACTCCGACGCTCAAGTCAGTATATTGCTTAAGGCGTAATGTATGAAGTATTAGATTAGATGGAGAGGTCTACCAAACCTTTGAGGTATTTATATGGCTACAATCCGTAGATCACCAAGATATGTATTTATGGTATGAATACAACTCTTATGGGAATAGTAGTTGTATTACTATGTGTAATAGAAGTATGTTTCGGAAATGGTTGTGTTACCATGTTTAGGATGGTTGTATTACCATCTTTGAGGGGATGTATATTCCTTATAGAACATTCATAATATACGCATTCCTTGTAAGGATTAGGATTGATGGACCTATGGATCCACCCTCCGTTTATCTTGAGCCCATGGCCCTTTTCGGGCCTTGGTCCGAGTATGAATGAGGTCCGAATACGAACCATGGACTTATCAGTAGCCCCAAGGTAGATCTTCAGAATATAGAGTGCTCCGTCTCGAAGGTTGAAGGAGAGACCTGCTTCTCGAGGGAAGACCAATAACTCAAGGGACAATAACTCAGGGTGTTAAGCTCGGGGTGTCCTTCTAGGACTGTCCTCTCAGGCTTGCCCTTCTGAATATCTAGCTTAAATATTTTTCGTATTCCATCAAATATATGGACGGTTGAGATTAGCTTTCTTTGAAATCCGGATGGTAGATACACGTGTTGCATAGTCATTGGAAAGTAGAGGCGGTCTGTCCCCCGTCTCTCTAATTGCTTGCATCGGAACCAGAATCGAGATAATTAATCACCATAAATGTAGTCTGGGTTTGGATTAAATCTCCCAAATCATTCTTCTTGTCTTCCTTATTCGAAATTCATTCTTTCCAAGTTTCGAAGACGCAACAATATTTCATAATCTCTGAAGCCCCTAATTTCTGCTTTTTGCTTCCATTACCAGTAAGTACTATCTTCTTTCTCTGTACATTTTGTGTCTGTTTTTTCTTTTTCTCTCTGTGTGTATTTCCCCCCATACTCTTTGTAATCATGAGTAATGGTGGCAAAACTATTTCTATCCCCCATCATGATGAGAGAGAGTATGTACATGCTCAGGCCGAGGAGAGTAGCTCCCGTGATCGCCGCAGAGCCGAGGTAGCGAGTGAGAAAAAACCTGTAATTCTGAAGAAGAAAGCCTCTGAGGAAGAGAAGAGGTTGAGGGCAATGGCTAGGAGGGCTCAGATAGAGGGGAATAGCCCCATGGTAGTGCATGGATCCGAAGGTAGAATATCCATGGATGGTGAAGGTAGTAGTAAAAATTCTGTGAAGGAGGATAAGGCACGCGCTCACGCTGCTATCTTCATTGAAGGTTGTCTCTTTTCGATTCCCCAAGATGCTGATCTCATGTACTTTGGAGAAGATAAGTCTGCATTTGAATTAGTAACTCCGATCCGGGGGGTCATATATGGGAGATTTCTGCAGCATGGGTTAGCCTTCCCTTTTCCCCCACTGTTGAAAGATTTTCTCCATTGTTATAAGGTGCATCCAGGGTAGCTACATGCCAATGTGATAGTAATCATTATGGACTTGATAACTTGGTGTGCCCGTAAAGGTTATAATCCCAGTCTTGCCTTGTTGCGGACCATGTATAAGGTTTCCATTGCTAAACAAATTGTGACTTTGACTTCTCGGGATACTTCCTTAGGTAAGCTTTTTGTGCTTCCCTGTGAAATGCGGGAAATGGGATAGGGTAAAACTAACCTTTGATCGGACAAAGTATGAAGTTTCTTCTTGGAACAAGGAGATCCAGAATGAGATCTGGCATGAAATAGAGTCTTCCCGTAAACTGCTAAATATAGCTGGAGAGTTGGTGAGTGATAGGATTAAACTCAGAGAGGGTAAGTTTGTATCAGGAGATCACCAAATGGGTCGGCAGTGGCCTTGATACAGGACTCCTGCGTTGATGAATCGTGGTTGGAAAAAAGAACTCGTAACAAAATATATAATCAATCTTGGCAATCACACCTAGAAAAATATATATAAATCCTTTGGCAATCACACCTCCGGGAAAACTGGTTTAAAACTCATACTCTGAATTTTTATAAATCTCCAAATCTCTTCTCCTCTCTTTTCTCTAAGGATTACAATATATATAGCTATGAAAGTAAAAACAAAATAGGAAAATAATATATGTCCTAATTCTATTCTAAAACTAAAAAGAAAACAAATATAATCCTTTCCAAACTAAAATTCATTTTTCATGAATAGTTTTGGAAAATAGTTGTTTCCATTCCTCATCATTCTCCCCCTCTTGAAAAAATTCGACTCCGACGAATTATAACAAATAATCTTCGTGGAAGAACTCTGCAAATAAGAACCAATGCTGGACTCCTTACGTGGATGTCCTTTCCAATGAATAAGATACTTCCAACGTAAAAGACTTGCTTGGATCCCAAACCCATCAAAAGGTCTAACAATGTATTTATGGTGATGTATACATTACATCCTTGGTCGAATATTCTCTATTGATATTTGATTAAACACCTCCATATCTTGATATAGATGGTGTCCTTGAACTTGATGTTCCAATCGTTGATATGGCTCAATCTTTAGCTGTGAATGTTGTGATGGATCATCCATTTGAAGTGAGGATGAATTCTGTTGTTGAACCTTCACAGATGATGGTGAATCTTGCTCATCCATTGGCGTCTCTGTTGGTGAAGACTGCTGCGGCTTCAATATCGGCATACAATTCCGCACAATAGGTTCGAAGCAAGCAATCGATGTTTTTATGATTGCCGGTGGATTCATCGGTGATGGTGGCGATAGATTATTCGCATCCATTGCATCAAGGCGAGCAATAAACTGTTTTAAGGAGTCCTTGATTTCAGCAATGTCCGAACCGTACTTAGCAATCATAGTATCATGTCTGCTAATGACCTCTTCCAAATCTTTCAACGTCATTGTCGAAACCTTGCTCTGATACCAAAAATGATGCAGGACTCCTGCGTTGATGAATCGTGGTTGGAAAAAAGAAGTCCTTTGGCAATCACACCTAGAAATATATATATAAATCATTTGGCAATCACACCTCCGGGAAAACTGGTTTAAAACTCATACTCTGAATTTTTATAAATCTCCAAATCTCTTCTCCTCTCTTTTCTCTAAGGATTACAATATATATAGCTATGAAAGTAAAAACAAAATAGGAAAATAATATGTCCTAATTCTATTCTAAGACTAAAAAGAAAACAAATATAATCCTTTCCAAAGTAAAATTCACTTTTCATGAATAGTTTTGGAAAATAGTTGTTTCCATTTCTCATCAGGACTATTGAGACATATAATTGGTTGAATCAACTGGCTGGCCGAACTCTACAAAATTGCAGCTTCTTGAGGTTGACACATTTTGATCAACCAAAAGGTGTTGAGATGGATTGGTATGAAACCCTTCTATCTATGGAACATGATTCAGTTGGTGCAGTTAAGGCGTTGCAGGCCTTGGTAAATCCTAATTTCTGGAAGCAATCTTGGAACATTACTTCTACCCCACTCCCGTCGTCTATGAAGACTCTTTTTACCAGGGAATCTTGTATGGTTACTGAGATGATTAGAGGGTCAGAGTGAGGCATCTGATTTGGTACGGCATTCGCGTCCGAGAAAGTAATGGTTTCCTCGGGGCGAAGCCTCTTGTTGACTGGCTCGGTATGTGGTATGTCCCGCACACTGTCCTTCAGCTTAGTCAAGGAAATTGCTTCTCTAGTATAGCCATTGATGTCGTTGATGACCCGGTTGGCTCCATTTGGCGGAGGTGGAGGAGGATCTTGAGGATTGTTGCGCTCCGCCGCCCTGGTTGTTATTTTTATTGTTGTGGGAGCCATCCTTCTTCTTCTGCTTAGGTTTTCCCCCATATCTCTTCTGGGTACCCTGGTTATCACCGGCTATCGAAGGTGCAATTTTTTGCACGATTCCTTGACGAATCAGCTTCTCGATCTCATTCTTGAGCTGATAACACTCCTCAGTGTCATGCCCCCAATCTCGGTGATATTGACAAAACTTCGGGGACCTGTGAATGGATAAAATCTCAGCCTGAGATCTACCCAGAGGAGTGTATGACTCGAAGGTAGGTTTGGAGGCGCTTTCCATCTTCTCGACCTTCGGTATCTTCATTATGGGCTCTTTTTTATCCAGATGGGAGTCTGGAGGCCTCTTGCCTGTTACGTTGTTTGCTATGCTAGCATATTTCTCCATGATGGCTTGGAGATGCTGAATGGTTGTTGGATTCTTTGTTGCCAGCTTCATCCTTAGAGTTTCATCATCTACACTCATTCGATACATATTGATCAAGAGGCGTTCATCTCGATCATAGCATTCAGTGGCTAGATCCATGTATCCGTGATAGTGCTCTATCACAGCCTCTCCTTCAAGGTGGGCCACATATCCCAAATCTTTGAGGGACTTGTTAAACTTCTTCTTATGGAAGAAAGCATGGAGAAGGAATTCTGCGAAGTCCCAGTAATCGAACAAACTTTCTGGTTTCGTCTGAGTAAACCATGTTTGTGCTTTCCCTCGGATATAGCTGGGGATGATCTTGCATATTTCCAGTTCGTGGAAGTTCCTGGTTTCCAGAGTCTTGAAGAAGACTGAGAGAAACTCTCTGGGGTCACTGGTGCCATCGTATGTAGGCAAGTGTTCTGGGACCTTCTTGTGGCTATCGAAGGGGAGGTTCACAATATGCCGTGAGAAGGGAGAACGAGCAGACTGTCCTCTGGGTCTGAGGATACGCGTGATTTCTTGATCGACCTCGTATTTACCTCGAGTAGGGTAGGTTCCATCTTGAGTGAAAGGTCAATCGGCACTGTTTCGCCATTTGTTCCGCGCTCGTTCCCTTTTCTCGCACCTAAGCTCTTCTTCAATGATGTTGATTCGCATTCTCCGCACTTCCTCCTTACTTAATCCCGCGCCTTCATTCTGGTAGTTATGTGGATTAGGAGGTGGTGGCAGATTGCTATGAGTATTATAGGGCGGTAAACCCCTAGATAAATCATCTAAGAGTATCCGTTGTTGAGTAGAATCAATAGGCGGTGTTGTTTGAGCTCCTGAGATAGATACTCGATTGGGGGCTTCATGCGTCTGTGCACGGAGTTGTTGACTTAAGTTTATCAGAGATGCAACGAAATCAGGATATTGGGAATATAAGTCCCTCAATAGTGCTCGAACATCTTCAGGGATCGTTCTCGGAGGGGTGTCCGAGTCAAGGTTGATATAGGGTGGCCCAGAGCTTGGCGGGTTATGTCGTACAGTCTGGTTTAAGGTTTCCCTAAGACGTCTTTGCCTTTCCTCCTCCTGCCGTCTTTCTGCGAGTATTTGTCGATCCCTTTGTGCTTGTTCTTCCATAGAAAAGATCGAATCAGGTCTGTTGTACCCAAGCCCGTTATCTCGATCAAGGCCGTCTGAGTTGTTGACGTGTTCGCTGTAGTTCATGTCAGTCTGGATCGAGACTCTCTGACCTGAGTTTGGTACTTCAGATCTAACAGGATTCGATCCAGAAGGTGGCACTCCAGATGCAGCAGGATTTGGACCGGGAAAGGTTCTCCGGATACGACTGGGTTTGGACCGAGGGAGTTTGGAACGCTTGAGTTTCCTGCCCTCATGGTAGAGCTTGATGGTGGTTCAGAGGTGGAGAGCGTACGAGATCCTCCGAGTTGACCGCGTCCTCGACCGCGTCCGCGTCCTTGAGGGGGTTGCTCCTCTTCTGGTTTGTCTTCTAGATTTTTCTCCTGCACGCAGGCGCTTCGTCTGGGCTGCTCAGCGTCAGACATGTTGTTGGAGGAATTGTTCTTCAGGTGCGCTTAGACCAGATCAGAGACAAATTTCGGCGACGTCGTCAATGGGTGTGATGTCCCACCGGGCGTGCCAAATTGATGTATGCCGGACACCAACACTTCGACGACGAACCAGGCTCTCGAACTGATCTGCAAAACAAAGCCCCGGGTGTCCTGAGGGTAGACACTCTGACGCTCAAGTCAGTATATTGCTTATGGCGTAATGTATGAAGTATGAGATTAGATGGAGAGGTCTACCAAACCTTTGAGATATTTATATGGCTACAATCCGTAGATCACAAAGATATGTATTTATGGTATGAATACAGCTCTTATGGGAATAGTAGTTGTATTACCATGTATAATAGAAGTATATTTCGGACATGGTTGTGTTACCATGTCTAGGATGACTGTATTACCATCTTTGAGAGGATGTATATTCCTTGTAGAACGTTCATAATATACGCATTCCTTGTAAGGATTAGGATTGATGGACCTATGGATCCACCCTCCGCGTATCAACTCTGATAAGTCCATGGTTCATATTCGGACCTCATTCATATTCGGACCAGGGCCCGAGAAGGGTAATGGACTCGAGATACGCGGAGGGTGGATCCATAGGTCCATCAATCCTAATCCTTACAAGGAATGCGTATATTATGAATATTCTAATAGGAATATACATACTCTAAAAGATGGTAATACAGGCATCCTAAACATGGTAACACAACCATGTCCGAAATATACTTCTATTATACATGGTAATACAACTACTATTCCCATAAGAGTTGTATTCATACCATAAATACATATCTTGGTGATATACGGATTGTAGCCAAATAAATACCCTAAAGGTTTGGTAGACCTCTCCATCTAATCTCATACTCTATACTTTACGCCTTAAGCAAATATACTGACTTGAGCGTCGGAGTTTCTACCCTCAGAACACCCAGGGCTTTTGTTTTGCAGATCAGTTCGTGAGCTGGGTTCGTGATCGGGTGCGGGTCGTAGACCTCCATCAATTTGGCACGCCCGGTGGGACCCGCATGCTAATCTTGATCTATACGACCTTCAAACTCATGGCTTATCCGGCTGAAAACCTTCGTGGGAGTACACGAATCCGTTTCTCGGTCCTGACAGGAGTAAGATGCATCAACAACGACGAGATGAGCCATGCCAAAAACCATGGAGCAGGAAGAAGCATCAATGGTATACATCGATCGGCACAAGAAGCCTCTCCAAGAGAGTGGGAGAGTAAAAGATTTCGCTTAGACGTAACTGTTACGTTTTCATCTGAAGATGCGGTTCCCAATCAAATTCCTCATTCAGATCCCCTAGTGATTACAGTTGACACAAAAAATATTACGATCAAAAGAGTTCTGGTGGATGGAGGAAGCGAAGTAGAAGTCATGTTTCTCAGTTGTTATGAATAGCTGGGATTGAACTGAAGTAATCTCACGCCTACAAGCCCTATCTCAGATTTACTGGCAGTCCTGTCAATCCTTTGGGAAAAACTAATCTACCGGTGCAAGTAAGAGACGGTTCTCAGAGTATAACCATGCATTGCACCTTTACGATCATCGATTCTAGAGTGCCATACAACATAATCCTTGGAAGACCCTGGATGTGCCAGGCACAGACAACCTTGTCCCCCTACCATTTGGTGATGAAGTTCCCCACCAACAAAGGGATTTCCACAGTTCGAGGGGATCAACAATTAGCTCGAATCTGCACAATTCAAGCTATCCGAGAACCAGAAAAGGAGAATCTTGAACCAGCCAAGTACTCCGAGTCCGAGCCGATGCAGCTCGGAGAATCAGGAACCGTTGAGGTTGGAACTCTCCTACCCCCCGAGATAAAGACCAAACTACGAGATCTTCTCAACCAGTATATAGATGTCTTTTCCTGGGACACCAACGACTTGGTGGGAGTATCCCCTCGCCTGGCGGAACATTACCTGAATATCAATCCCTCACAAAAACCCATTAAGCAGAAACGACGTATCTTTGCACTAGATCGAGTTGAAGCCATTGGTGATGAAGTAGACAAGCTACTTAAAGCCCGTACAATCGAAGAAGTGCCAGTACCCAGAATGGATAGCTAACCCAGTAATGGTCAAGAAGCCAGATGAAAAGTGGAGAATGTGCATCGACTTCACTAACTTGAACGATTGTTGTCCTAAAGAAAGTTATCCCTTACCTTCGATCGACCGATTAGTTGAAGCGATCGCGGGATACCAGGTAGTAGCCTTCTTTGATGCCTTTAAGGGATATCATCAGATCCCTATGGCAGAGCAAGATAAAGAAAAAACCTCCTTTATAACCGACAGAGGAACTTTCTGCTACAAAATGATGCCTTTCGGATTGAAAAATGCCGGAGCTACTTACCAGCGACTAGTAAACAAATTATTTAAATCTCAGATAGGGGGAAACCTCGAGATTTATGTGGAGGACATGGTAGTAAAGAGCCGCAGCTATGAGGCCTTCTTTGAAGATCTAAGGTAAACCTTCGACACGTTACGGGCCTCCAACCTAAAGCTGGACCCCGCTAAATGTACCATAGGCGTTGGAGCAGGAAAATTCCTGGGATATATGGTATCCGATCGGGGAAATGAAGTAAACCCCGAGAAGATAGAGGCTTTGCAAAATATGCAACCTCTAAAAACCGTCAAGGATGTACAGAAGCTGACAGGGTCCCTTGCCGCCCTTAGCCGTTTCCTATCCAAAGGAGCGGAAAAACAACTACCCTTCTTTAATATCCTTAAGAAGGCCAACCAGTTTGAGTGGTCGCATGAGTGCGGATAAGCTTTCCAAGAACTTAAAAACCACCTTCGACAACTTCCAACACCATTAAAGCCAGAAAAAGGAGAGACTCTTTACTTATATATATCTGCATCCCAGCTAGCCATCAGTGCTGTATTGGTCAAGGAAAAGGATGGATCGCAACATCCCATATACTACGTAAGCAGGGCCTTGCAAGGGTCCGAGACCAGATATACTCCTCTCGAGCGCTTGATACTAGCCCTCGTGCATGCTTCTCGGCGGATAAGACCATACTTTCAAGCACATATAATAGTCCTTCTAACCAACTACCCGATCAGGCAAATCCTTCAAAAGCCTGAAGCTTTGGGACAGATGATGAAGTGGGCCATCGAGTTGGGAGAACATGACATACAATATAAACCTCGGACAGACATCAAGGGCCAGGCCTTATCTGATTTCATAATGGAGTCTGTTGAACCAGTGGAGATCGACAAACCAAACCCAGCTCCGGACTCCGGAAAATGGCAACTATACGTGGATGGATCCTCCAGTACCGGGGGAAGCGGTGCTGGAGTCTTACTCACCAGCCCCGAGGGAAAGGACCATCCTTGCGTTCTCCACTTTGATTTTCGAGCCACTAATAATGAAGCAGAATATGAAGCCCTCATTACGGGGCTAAAGCTAGCAAAGGACCTTGAGGTCGAGGACCTCGAAATCTTCAGTGACTCACAGATCATGGTTCAACAGGTTAGAGGTGAATACGAAACTCGAGAGTACAGTCTCCAAAAATACCTCGAGATAGTTAAGCCTCTCCTAAATAAATTCCGACATTATGAACTGAATCATATCCCCCGAGAAGGTAACCATAAGGCTGATGCACTTAGCAAACTTGCCTCCTCGGACCTCAACATAAGATCTTCTCAAGAATTGCTAATGGAAACCCTGGCGAAGAGAAGTTACGAAGAGAGTAGCATCATGGTTGTTGACATCTCAGACACATGGATGAACCCCTACACTGAATATCTCCAAACGGGTACCCTTCCCGAGGACAAGCACCTGGCACGGAAGGTCCGAGTTAAAGCTCTGAAATATGTCATCCGCGACAGCATCCTATACAAGAAAGGATACCTCCAATCTTTACTCAATTGTGTTGGCCTTCCGACGCTAAACACTTAGTACAAGAAGCACATGAAGGAGTTTGCGGTAGCCACCAAGGTCCACGCACCATCACCCGAAAAATCCTACACATGGGTTATTTCTGGCCTACGATGCTTCAAGACGCCAAAAGATATATTGGTTCTTGTCACCAGTGTTAGAGATTTGCTAAGATGATCCACGTGCCACAGGAGAATATGATTACCATCCAAGAATCCTGGCCATTTGTCCGATGGGGCATAGATCTCGTTGGACCTTTTCCTACGGCCCCTGGTAACTTCAAGTACCTCATTGTGGCCATTGATTATTTCTCAAAGTGGGTAGAAGCTGAAGCCTTGACAAACATAACTTGCAAGACAGTTATCAATTTTTGCTGGAAGAATATCATGTGTCGCTATGGCATCCCGAGATACATAATAACCGATAATGGAGCACAATTTGCTAATGGGGTCCCCTCTGCCCGTACTTCTCAACCAGATGATGAAGATGGCACGGCCAACGAAGAAAATCTTCGTCTCCACTTTGACCTCCTAGAGGAGAAGAGAGAAAATGCTACAATTCACGAGGACAAGGTAAAGGAAAGAGTCAAGCGCTACCATGATAGAAGAGTCCGCTTGGCCACATTCGTTAAAGGAGACCTTGTAATGAGGTTAAATGAAAAAAGAAAGAAAGAAGTGGAAGGGAAGCTAGCTCCGAACTGGGAAGGTCCATATCGAGTCCTAGAATCCCATCCAGGGGGAAGCTACGTCTTGGAAACCATGAAGGGGGAACCTATACCACGAAGATGGAATGTGATTAACTTACGAAAGTATCACGGAAGATAAAAACTCAAGGGAGAGCCTCACAAAGGTTCGAGACTATCAAGAATGTCCGAGAGCCTCACCAAGGTCCGAGACAAGTATGCTCTAGCACAAACGGGTACTCAAACTCAAACCCAATATTTACTTTACTTCTATTCTTAAAGTTATAAAGTTAGATTGAAGTTATGATATTTTTATACCTATTCTTATAACAAGCAATCTTAAATTCCTTTTCTAAAAAGAGGATTGTTTTCTTAAGTATAACATTGATTGTTATTCAAAACAATATACTTTATAAAGTATATGATTGGTCAACTTATAAGTTTTTTGGATCCAATATTCAAATACCAATCGTTTTGAATAAAAGAGATAGGTTCGAGATAAAGTAATTCAAAAAAGTGTTTTATTGAGGTCTATAGACCAAAAGGACATACGTGCTCGAAAATCAATCATCTCAACATAAAGAGGAGAAACCTCAAAAACAGAAGTTAAAGTTCATATCAAAGGTGTTATTACATCAGAATATGATACTTCTAAAAAGTCCCTCAAAAGGGCACATAGAGGAAAAACCTCGAACACAAATAGTTCATATCAAAGGTGTTATTACATCAAAATATGATACTTCTAAAAAAGACCCTCAAAAGGGCACACAAGAGGCTAAACCTCGAATCTAAAAAGGTCATATCAAAGGTGTTATTAAATCAGAATATGGTACTTTTAAATATACTCAATAAGGTTTCCTAGGACTTCGCCAGAAGTGACGCTGGAGAGATGGGCTATTGTCAACTTTTCTGCGTGCTGTGACATTAAAGGCCTTGTCAAAGGAAACACAAGGAAGATGCCAAACAACATTAAGCTCGCAGATTGTTCATCATGGATAATTGCGAGAACATAACAACCAAGGCTGATGTTCCTTTCCAGTTAATCATGAGACCGAGGCTGACGAGAAGATTCCAGCAAGTAAGGTAGCAAACCTGCTGGGATTACTCAACCTTACCAGTGGAAGGATTAAGCACCTCTTCAAGAGAAGGTAATTCAGGATACTTGGCTCTAATAAGCCTCAATAAATCTCCTGATGTTACTATCTTCTCGGAGGGATCCAATGCATCCAAAAACTCGGCCCCAGGAATCCAGCATTTAGCAGTCAGAGCAGAAAGCTTATCAGCAGCATCTGGATGAGAAAATATGTCCTCCATCACCTTCACCTCTTTCTCGGATTGACATAGTTGCAGGACGCCACCCAAGATCTCATGCAGCTCAGAGAAATGGAATAAATACCCACACTCTTCCCTATGGCTCTGAAACTCGGGGCTACAAGCAACGAAGGCACTCCAAAGCTTTAGGAGTCGTTTGGGCTCCTTTGGATCCTTCTCCGTGGCTTGATTTTGTTCCAGCTCCTCTGCAATATCCCGATAAGTCTCCAGCTCCTTATCATGGAATTTCTTTGCCAACAGCAGGTCCTCTTTCTCGGCCTCCAGCAGCTTTACCCTGGCTTCCAGTTGAGTCACCTCCGATGGAGCTTGAACATGAGGAATAGGTGCGGCAGACTCGGTTGTCAAAGTCAAAAGGGCGACCTCCATCTCCTCCTTCTTTGCCCTGAAGGCCCGGCACTTGGCATGTAACTCCATCACAGAATCAGACAAGTACCAGATCACATCATTAGCTTGACATCCCAAAGTGGACAGATCCGCCATCAACTGTAAAAGGGGAAGACATATAAAAACCTGATATTTGAGAAACCCGTATAGCATAAAGGGAAAGATAATCACCTCAGCAACGAAGGAATACTTCTTAGAAGACCTCCGAGAAGCCTAACCATCCTCTTCCTTTGGGCAGTTCAGATAATACTTCAGTTTCTTCAGAGAAGTATCTTCAGACACCACCAGCTCAAGGTCAGATTCATCATCATCTGTAGACTCCCCAGCCTCCGGTTTCATCTCATCTGCCTCCTTATCTATGGCTTGGAGAAGGGCCTTCCCTTTCTTGATATTTTTCTTTGGAGGAGAGGCTGTATACATGAAGAAGAGCGTAAATGTGCTAAGTAAAAGAAATATATCAGACAACTACGCTGTTTTGAAACAGAAATTACATGAAGATGATTGACTGGAAGAAGATTCACCTTGATTTTGGTATGACTTCCTAGAAGTCTGTTTCTTGGCCTTCTTCTCATCTCCCTGGATTTTATCAGGGAGGGTCCAATCTCGATCCTTCTTTAGGAAGCTAGACATGGATTTGGACCGTGGAACATCTAACAGATAAGAATAGGTGATAGCAGGCCACTGCCACACTGAGCCATGAGCCTCCCGCACAAATCCTCTATCCTGGAAGACAATCTCTCCTTCACGAGCTTCTCAACGATGCCTTCCAAGTGAGCGGGAGTCTCAAAGATATCAAGAGGCACAACATCCTTTGGCTTCAGATTCCAGTCAGGAACCTCATATTTGGTCCGATCAAAGGTCAGCTGAACGTCCTTCCACACGTCGCTATTTTCAGGAAAAGTGAAGACGTTGCCATGCCGAGGAGTGAGGGTAATATTCTCACGCTCCTTGAAATAGAACAGCTTGAACAAGCTCCTAAACAGATCCAGGCTTGGCTCATAGTCCTTCCGGGAGCACCAGGAGATGAAAACCACCATTGTCACCACCAAATTGGAATGAATATGACAAGGGTGAAGCCGATAATGCTGAAGAAACTGTGAAAACACAGGGGGAAAGGGAAAACTCAAACCCTGTTGCAGTAACCTGCCATATACTACCCCTCGAGTGGGGCTCACAAGATCTTTAAACGGAGTGGTCTTGTCTTCGAGCCTCAAATCAGCCTCGATGGGCTACGACAACCTGCATGATTTCAAAAATTGCAGGGTGTTTTCGTCGACCACCTTGGTGACATCATTCGCACCATCGGCGACAGGAGCCCGTTTATCAACTTGGGGCTCCGAATTAGGGTCTATCTCTGACCCAGAGGCACCATCATCTGCCACTACAGCTACCGCCTGCAGCGGTGTAGCAATGGTAACCTCCATCAGTTCCCCAGACTCAACCTCCAGGAATAGAGTCCGCAAGTCACGAGCCACATGAACATTCTCTCCATTGCCAGAGCGAATGCTAGAATTTGCTGACGACATGGAAATACAGAGAATGGGGGGAAAAAGGTTATGAGAAGAAAACGATGAAGAAAGATAAGAGTTTAGTTGAGAATTTTCGCAGAGATGGAGAAGATTAAAATTACTTGGATGGAGATTGATGATAAACACAGAAAAATTACTTGGTTATATAACCAGTAATTAGGCGTGTATTTAAGGGGAGTAATTACCTCGACTCGCGAAGCGATACAGGCAATTGTAAGGTTGGTCTTCCTCAACGCCAGAATATACAATGAATCAAGACCACGTGTCAGTCTCTTCAGATGTCAAGAAGGCAGATTCAGATCCGACCGTCCACGTGTCCTGATGGAATACGAAAGAACTTGAAGCTAGATATTCAGAAGGGTAAGCCCGAGAGGAGACTCCCCGAAGGACACCCCGAGCTTAACACCCCGAGTTAGCCTCCCTCGATTATTGGTTTTCCCTCAAGAAGCAAGCCTCTCCTTCAACCTTCGAGATGAAGTACTCTATATTCTGAAGATCTACCTTGGGGCTACTGATAAGTCAATGGTTCGTATTCAGGCCTCATTCATACTCGGACCAGGGCCCGAGAAGGGTCGTGGTACGAGTATGAATGAGGTCCGAATACGAACCATGAACTTATCAAGCGTCGGAGTGTCTACCCCCGAGACACCCGGGGCCTTTGTTTTGCAGATCAGTTTGTGAGCTGGATTCGTGATCTAGTGCGGGTCGTAGACATCCATCAATGATGTTTGTGCAATAAAAATCGGCGGTAGAGAGGAGAATACATAATCCAACAAATGCCACGAATGTTGAAGGTTTCAAAAATATTCGCGAAATAAGGGTTTAACAATTTTTGTCATTAAAGGTCAATAGAGCAGCGTCTACAATTTATAAAGAACCTGGGGTTGTTTCCATTGTGTACTGGGCGGGAAAATCTTTCCATACGTAAAATAAAGTGTTCTTTTTTGCATAAAATTTTTAATTTTAAATTTTAAAAAGATTTTCTAGTGATACCTTTTATTTCTTTCTTATTTAGAAAATGATGGATATTGAAAAATATTATTTGTATAAGTAAAATAATAGTATCCAAAGGTTCAGTTAAGTAACTATATTATTTAAGAAATCATTCGCAGTATGAACGTAGGCAACATATGCACATTTAATTAATTACAAATTACTTGAAGATATTTTTCCACTTTACTAGTATTCAACTTTTATAATGATCCTTGATTAGATACATTCAACATATATCTTTCTTAGCAATATGAATGGCCTTTGACAGGATCTCTATAAAATTAGTCATATTATATTCTTTGAACGGATAGTAAATTAATAATGCACCAATGAGAAAATTGAGTGCACTTTTAGTTTCAACGGATTGGTACACTTCATCCATATTTAGACCATTTAAAAAAGGGAATTTCTGATAAAGAAACGTTAAAACCTTCAATATACAACGTAATCAGTTCCACATATATAACGACATAAATTAAAATTTGGTTTTTATACTTTTACCATTCAAAATATATATGAGATCATTTGAAAGCTGCTAGTGTAATATCAATTTTTTCTGATTCAGTTGGGAACTTTATTTGATATTTATTTTGTTTGGACCTGTATTTGCTTTCTATATGATCTTGATCGAGTTTTGTTGCACAGAAGAATATTTTGGTTCACTAGTTCTATCTGTAGTTTTTATGTAAAACTACGTGGAAATCAATATCTTATAATGTCTTCCCTTTAAGTTATGTTTTCCTCCTACCTAAGTCCGCACTGCAGATGTATTTATGTTTGGTGGTGTAAAAATTTAAATACACTTAACCTGTTCATACCACTCATCTACATACTTTACCAATTACTTCATTCAAATATTATATTGATCAACAAACAAGTCAGAGCCACCTTAACTTATCGTTTTGAATGATCTTTCTGTTGTTGATTTTAATTTTAATTTTTGTGTCTTCACCAATTTACGGCTATATATAATAGTCTCAGACTCCTTTTATTTTGCACTCCTTTTGAACTTCAATTATGTGATATAATAGTTGGAGTATATTTTGGATCAAATCATGTGTGATAGGCCGTGATAGAATTTTCTATTTGCATGCAATCATAATAAGTAAATACAATATATGACAATGTCAAATGGGATGCAGCTTTAATCATGCAGAGTTCTTTAAAGCAAACATATATGTTTTTCTCAGCTTTCCCACCAGTTGGTTCAATTGAGAAACATAGAGATCTCCTAAATATTGGTTTAATCCCCTACCTGAAAAGGAAGAGGCCTAAACCACTTAGAGTTGTTGCATGGAAGCCACCTGTTTTAGGCCTTAAAATTAACACAGATGCATCTTTTAGGCTGGGACAGGCTGGCTTGGGTATTGTGGTTAGAAATAGTATAGGGATAATAGTAGCAATGCATACGAAAGTAGTTGCTGCATCATCTTCACTTAGGGCTGAAATTTTATCAATCCAGTTTGGATATAAAATAGGAATTCTTCTAAATCAGCCTTTTGTTATAGAAACTGATAGTCTTCTGGCAGTTAGGGGCCTAAAGAATCCTTCTTCTTCTAATTGGGAGAATTTCAGTTTGTTGCATGATTTGAGTGTGAGTGGTTTGCATTTATACACTCACCATATTCTGAGCGAAGGAAATGATGTGGCTGACTTTCTGTCAAAAGCAGCATTCTCCCTAGGGCAAGTTGGACAGTTAAGTATGGATGATGCCCCATCAGCTTTACTTTGCCTAGCTCATGTTGATCTACTTGGAATTCCTAATATAAGGATGCCTTGAACTACTTACTGCTATTTTCTCCATGTCTCAGGATGCCAAGGCCCACAGCTCAGGTGGAACTGTGGATGAAACACAGGCAGTCATGGATCAGGGTGAGCAGAATTGCAGCTGGACCACTCTGGCATTTCTAAGCTCCAACTTCAATCTCCAGAATAGGGGAAATGCTTTCTCCCATACCCATACACAGTCTTAAAGTTTGAACATGATACATAATCTTGAGTACCTCCTTCCAATTGGCAGACTTGTGTTTCGTTTACGATTCGCTAAAATGCCCGTTGGTCGCAAGGGATCAAGATTATGCCTTTTGTTATCATGTCAATCTAACTTTTCCTACTATTTCATTGTATAATCAACTCGAAACAACTATGTGGTATTTTTGGCCCATTGGGCATTTGAAGGTGTGGTGAGCCTAATAAAAGTCACCCCACCATGGTGTGGTTTAAATTCAAAAAATAAAATAAAATAATAAGTAAATACTTGACTCAAATCATTCGCAATAACACACATAGTGTGATCTTCTTAATCTTATAGCAAACGAATGTATGTTTTTCTAACCCATCATAGTACATAGTCGACACCTTGAATAAAATTACCGAGAAAATTATATCATACCTATTTCGCTAAAAAAATAATTACAAAGCACATATAATATTAGGATCGAATAACTTTGGATGAATAAAATCTAAGAACACATTGTCCTTGATCTAGCCTAAAATCTTGCTAGTAACTCATCAAAAACCAAACCATAGTATTCCGGATGCATACATTCAGTAGCTTTGTTAAATATCCTCCTCCATGTGAAATTTGAAGTTCATGGATGATGGCTTCCAAAGAAGATACCTGGAGGAGGATAAATTCATGGATGATGGCTTCCAAAGAAGATACACTTGAATTTTTATTTTGAATTATTTTTTTAAAGAGTTCAAGTGTATACAACCACACATTTAAACTTATAACCTATAATTTTAAAAAGGAATAGACCTATATTTATTGTTTTGTCAAATAAAATTAGGCTTCTATATCAAATGGCAAGTTTAAATTGAATCATGTACCATGAATCTACGAATCTAGTAGTGTGCTATGGAAGAGGGACTTGCTCCTTCTGGGATGCAAATTGGACAGGGAAAGGAGCTCTTTGCCATCTATGGCCAGAATACATTCCAAAGCCATTCCCTGAGCTCTCACTGGCTCAGTTTCTAGAGAACAAAAATGGATGTATGCCAGCTCTAACACCCAATTTATCCACTGATATTTTATTTATTTTGCAGGATGCACAGGCAAGATCTGACAACCTAGATAAGTTGATTTGGAAGCCATCAAAGAATTGGGCATTCACAGTCAAGAGTGCTTACCACAGCTTAGAAGGAGGGGAGATGACAATGGCATCTTGAAGTAGGTATGGAAAAAACCCTTGCCCCCAAAAATATCTACATTGTTTTGGAGAATTAGAAATAATTTTCTCCCTTTTGATGATAATTTAATCAAATTTGGATTTATGATGCCATCAAAATGTCCTTTGTGCTGCAATTCTGATAATGTAGATCATTTTTTCAACACATGTGTCATTAACCTTGAGGTCTGGGATTTAATTAATACACAACCTGCTTGCCATAAGAGTCATTTATTTCAGAACTTTCAATCAGAGAGTGACATTTTACTTTTCATATGTTGGTCTATCTAAGGTCCATACCAAAACTATTCAGATTACTACAATGGTAGCTGTCTGGGGGATATGGACTAGAAGAAATAGGCTGATATATGATAATGTAAACTGTAGTTCTTTGACCTTAGTTAAAAAAATCATCAGACATGTATCCCAAATATTTATAGCATCTCCACTAATTGGTAATCCACCGAGGAACCATTTTATAGTTGAAGCTGGACTGGCCCCTTTCATTAATAGGAAGAGGCCTAAGCCAGTCAAAATTATCAAGTGGGAGCCTCTAGATAGTGGATTTAAAATTAATGTTGATGCTTGTTTTAAAAATAATGGCAATACACATGTCATTAGTTAGGGATAATAATGGTGAAGTAATACACATGTCAATGGTGTATACTGAGTGTACTTCCTCAACTCATGCTGAGATATCTACTATTAAACAAGGTTACTATCAAGGAGCACTTATGAATTTAGATGCATTTAAAGTGGAGTCAGATTGTCAGATTGCTGTCAAAGGCATCAACAATCCGTATTCCATTGCCTGGGAGTTTTACTCTCAATGACATGAAATTCATAAAATGGTAGAAGCACATCAGCTCACACATACATATAGAGAGGCAAATTATGCTGCATATTACATTGCTAACATGTGTATGGAGCAGCAGATTACTCAGGAGCTGTTGCTCAGTATGACACCATCCAAACTTAGAGCCATTATCCATTTAAAAAAATTGGACTCCCAAATCTCAGATTCTGTTTACATTCCAGCTTGCAAGAATGTTGGTACCGCTGCCTTTTGTTTTTTCATACAGGAAGAGGAGTGAGGATGCTCCAGGATCAAAAATCTTACTTGGAATAGCAACTGGATGCTGAAAACCATGACTTGGAGAAAGAGGGCAAGAGGAAATCACTGACAAGCATGAAAAACATCACAGTGAAGAATGTGAGCTAAGACTCAAAGCAAGCTCAGAGACAGCCTTATGTATAGATCTTTTGGTATATCTAGATTAGCAATTCTTTTGGCAATCTAGCTTGATTCTATGGATATCCATTCTTGCTTTCATAATTTGGGTGGTAAATTTGTGCTTTGACCTTTGCTGGCTCAATCATTAACATGCTCCCCAAAGACATGATTCAAGAATGGCACTATAACATCCATAGGATTAAGAACTAAGAATGGCCAGTTTAGGTTGTTCTTTTGACAAGTAGGACCTCACTAAGCTCAATCTTGTACAAACATATTTATGCCTTTTATAGGCTTTTTTGGTTTGGGGTGCCAATAAAATCCCTCCACCAATGGTGGTTTCAACTTTTAAAAAAAAGAATCATAAGACCTCAGCAACAAACCATACAAAAATAATATCAGAAAACCGTTCTGAAAAACAATTGATGATGCCTTTTTTTTTTCAAATTGGTAAGGTTATCAAAATAGATAGAGTTAAAAATGGAATACTAAACCATCAGCCATTAAAATATGCATTCAAGTTTATCTCCTTCGGGATAGGTTCATAACCATTCTTATTGGCAGCCCAAAAAGTTACTATAGGTGTCCCATTTAGTATGATAATCAACCACTCAATTGCAAGCAATGAAAATATAATTTTAATTTGTCACTGAACAACTTTAGATATACAGAAATAAGATTTACTAAATTTTAGAAATTATTATTCAAACTCAATTTCACAATAAGAAAAATGGAAAAAGCTTTTGATTACTGTGTGAATAGCCCCAAGTAATAGTAATCCTTCATGGATTCTATTTTTAAAACATATAGATTATAAGTGAAATGAAAATAAATTATAAAAGTTTCCAAAACAACCTAAAAGTGTTTGCAATTCCAATTTAAGGTTTGTATGAAAGAAAAATAATTGACGGTATATGACATTGTTATGAAATAAAAGTTGTTCCAAACCAATTTAGGCGGTTTGCCCCAGAAGTTGTCAAGCATGGAAGAAATCTCTTCGTCTTTAACAACTTCTTCTTCTTCTTCTTCTTCTTCCACATGTGTCATTGAAGGTGGCTGTAGGTTTTCATCGTTATGAGTAGGCGCCATAGGTACCTCCTTTGTGAAGACATTGTCTGTGATTTCAATTGATATCCCAGAGCATGAGAGTTTTAAACCAGTATAAACACTAGGTATATTGCATGTCATTGGAGATTCGCTAATACTTTTGGTAGACGCCTCATCATCCACTTTTAACAATCGGTTACGATATTTTTGAAAATTCAAAGTATAACTAAAATTGACCGAAAAGAGATATCATAAATATGTATTCTTTTAGGACTACTGATCATCACCTGCAAATGACTGGCAACACTTATAATGTTTAACTTTTTAACCCCCATATGTTGCATTAATTCCTTTGGTTTTCCTGAAATACAAGAATCAAAACAATGTGCTTACAAGTTGGACCATATGAAAAAGAAAAGAATACTCAAATATTACATAATTGATCAAAGTTTGTCTTACTCTTATTTGGTGGTAGGCTATGTATGGCCCATAGAAATTTCCGTTGCAAATCATAAGTCCAAGATACCCTTGCCTTCTTATTCCCTGTGTCATCATCACTACTTTCTTCAAGCACAACTGATGCCGTTGTAGATGTCGCCTGATTTGGATTCCATGAAGACATTATTTGATTTGTCTATGCTATGGCCATGGCTACCTCACCACCTTTTATTGTTGATTTCATTCAAAATTCCGCATGATTATTGTTGAAAGAGTGAACAATATATGCTCTAAATGGGCCCGCACCTTCTTCCAACCTAACGTTTTTATCATCGGGGAACATAACTGAAAATTCGAGTAATTTCATCTCATTATAGTGATATAAAAAGTACTAGTTTTCTCCACGTAACCTATTAGTTCAAAAAAACAATTATCCACCGGTATTGGATTCTCGACTCTCAGAAGTTCTCTTTATTTTTCCTTTTTTTGGCTCTCTTTTTACCCTGTCAAACAATCTTTTGTATAAATGTTCCTAAATCAGATATTCAAATAGTATACTTGGACATATACGAAAAAAATCATTTATGAGAACAATCATTATCAGGTTCCCTTATAAAATCAATTATTTGTAGTTTATGAGAAATAATATTTGAGCCAATCTTATTCGATAAAAATCAAGGGCCGTTTGATTTTCCTGCGTTAATACGTTATTATATTACTAAAATCATACAAACACATCTTCAATGTAGAATAAACATACTAAAATGGCTCATTAACAAAATCACATTCATATAATAATCTGTTGAAGTTAAAAAGTTTATTGTTAATTAACAAAATCGCTTTCAATTAATCATCTGCTGAAATTAAAATATCTATTATTCATCGGATTCAAGAATTAAATATTTCTTAGCAAATTTCCTACTCTTACTACTAGAATACCTATAATATAATAATATATAAAAGCGATGTAAATGGGGGGGGGGGGGGAATTGGAGTTTTGTTGTAGAAAACACTACAATGTCATGCCAAGCGAGAGTTTAAGATCACAACTAAACTATATAAAAGATGGGTTAACTATGAGAGTACTGGACTTGGGGGCACTCGACTTCAGTTTTCGACTCGAGATTAATCCTTGAACTACAACACATTGCATTTTAGGGTTTATGATTATTTATCGACATTAACTACTTTCGAAAGTGAAGATAGACAATCATTCTCTCGTTTATAACCAAGAAAAAATGTAGCATTATTTCAAAGTTCTCACCTAGATATAACAAGTGAAAACACTATGTTCAATCTAGTGATGGCATTGGATATGAGAATCGATAAACATGTAAGCAAGGAAATTGAACACTAGATAGGGAACAATGGATGAAAGCATACAAAGCACTATTCCTCTTAGCTCTAATCATCAATTAGGCAAAATGGAAGCCTTATACCCATGGATTTAGCAAGTATTCAACACATTCTACAATTAGGAAGAAAGCCCAATCAATTCATGCATCAAATTCATATGAAATCATCACATTCAATTGCTAATCACAATACCCATAAACAATGCATAAAGAGTTCTCATAATCAAAGATCGAAAGTCTACATCGAATGCTCCCAAGAGTTGTTTATCCTACTACAATCATACTAATCATACAATACAAACCCATAGATTCAAAGAGATGAAAAGATGAAGAAGAAAATGGAAATAGAGAATTTTCCTTAGCTAAATTCGAACCCCTCCATGAAATGGATGGAAAGAGGCTTTTATACTCTCCAAAAGATAAGAAGAAGTCAACTTGCAGCAGTGCGCAGACTCCGCGCCAGTTAGTGCACTTGTTGTGAAGGGTTGCGCACTAGAGTGTGCGTGGACCGTGCAGCAGTTGGCGCACTTTGTGAAGAGCTGTGCACTAGAGGGTGCGCGGACCGCGGAGCAGTTGTCGCACTTTGTGAAGGGCTGTGCACTACCCCATTGTTGCTTCTTTCGGAGAGTTCCGGTTCTACCTTTTCAGAAAGGCTTTCATCTTCATGTTTAATCACAATTATGTCGCTTCAATCTTCAAGTACCTATAGAGTGATGAAACCATGGCATATGGCGTATAACTTCCATACATCACTCTACTCTCAAAATAGTAACAATTATCAACAATTAGGCCTACTTAGCACCATTAGAAACCATTTCTAAGTGCAACAAACATGGTATAACTTGAGCTCATCAGTAAGGACAAACAGGCAGGAGCACTGTCTCTGAGTTGTATCCTCACCACCTCACACCTATAAATACATCTTTGGACTTGTGGAGAATCGTATGTTCTATCATATAAAACTCTCTCAATATATCCTTATTCTCTCTCCTAATCAAAGGCCCCTCTTTCATCATCACGCTGGAATAGCTATCCTCGGGATATTTTGGGGCGTTGTTTTGCAGGCTTATTAGGTGAGAAGGCGCGGAGCACGGACGAAGCCTCATCCGACCCTGAGACTCCAATTGTATCCGGACCGGGACTAGAAGCTGGTAGTATCAGTTGGCATGCCCGGTGGGACCTTACATTCCCAGTCACAAGTTGCGTCCATGTCGCGCGGACGACCGATGAAGAACCCTTCACCGATAGGAGATGAAGCTGATGGAGAGCCAAAGACCAGAACGGAAGCTGTAGTAATTGGGGCCCAAAAGTTAGCGGCAGAGAAGGTACGAGCTCTCCGAGCCAAGGAGGTAGCAGCAAAGGCAAAGGCTGCAGCTGACGAACATCGACGGCAGCGCCTGGCAGCGGAGAAGGCCAAAGGAAAGAAGATGACTCAGGAACGAACGCTGGCTGAGATACAGCGTGAGAACAGGGAGCGACTACGGGCTGCAAGGGAGGTGGAGAAGCAGCGGCAGTTCGTAGACCGTGAGGAGTCGGAAGGAGACACGAATGACCTAGAATTAACGGAGGAAGAGGACGCTCAGTTTCGATCGGGGAAGGGTCGGCCTGGGCGGAGGGCTGGACCGGAGGAGCGTGAGCGCCATGACTTTAGGATCAGGGGCAGTATCCTGAGGACCAACATGGCAGAGTATCAACAGTTCCAAGCGTTGAAAGCGGCTCGCCAAGCCGCAGCCGGACTGAAGATACCTCCTCCGGAACGAAAACGGGTATTTGTTGATCTAGAGAATGATGCGGGTAAGGCTGGTCAGAGCCAGGGACCAAATCCGCTTCCGAGCCAACCACAGACAAACCAGCAGCGGACAACCAACCTTAATCCGGATGCGCCACCATACTGGGGAGGGAAAACTCAACAAGCCTACGGGATGGTTGCTCCCGGGGGACTGATGGATGTCTACGATCCGCACTTGATCATGAACCTGGCTCACGAACTAATCTGCAAAACAAAGTCTTAGGTGTCCCGAGGTTAGACTTTGTTTCGCGAGTTGATGTGTTTACCCGCTTAAATGTGTTTTAATTACGAGTTATATATCCTAGATAACCTCCTTTGTGCTTATCATTGTTTTTTACTCCAATTTGCGATTGTTTAAGAATTCCCAAATTGTTATTATCTTTCCTATTCAAAAACACTTCTTCTACAATATTTTCCCCCCGTTCTCCCTGCCATCATGTCTCAACCAAGTTCCAGTGATCCCCATGGCAGTAGGATAGTGTTATACCGGTGCACGAGCCGAGGGTGTGCCGACGGGAAATCGACCAGCCTCTGTTCTTGAAATCCGCATTAGGGGATTTCACCGAGATTGCTGTTGCAACGCCCCTGCAGGTTGTTCCTGCATAAAAAGGGGAAGGTTCGTCCCAATCGAGTGCCAATTGGAATGCACGGTCTCCAGAACCCGACTCATCATGGCGCTAATCCTACACCCGATGAGAAGGTAGACAAGCCATCGTCTGGTCCGGTCGTAGGATTCCTAGAGTCATGGCGCTCACGCTCCTCCGGTCCGGCCCTCCGCCCAGGCCGACCCTTCCCTGATCGACTCTGAGCGTCCTCTTCTTCCGTGTCATACTCCTCCTGTGGATACCCCAGATCCTCCGTTAATTCCAGGTCATTCGTGTCTCCGTCCGACTCCTCACGGTCTCCGAACTACCGCTGCTTCTCCGCCTCCCTTGCAGCCCGCAGTTGTTCCATGTTCTCACGCTGTATCTCATATTTGGTCCGATCAAAAGTTAGACGAACAACCGAGACCGAAGCTTTTACCTCATATAAAATGTCCAGGAGTGCCCAGGATTCAAGTAGATGGAATTCGATGGAGAGCTGTTGGAGACATCCTTCAGATACATATACGTGACTGCCGGCCATTGCCACCGCGAAGCATGAGCTCCCTCTATCCACTTCCCATTCTATCCTGGATTCTCTTGATGACCCCCTCCAAACGAGTCGGGATCTCGAATGCCTTGTCTACTTTTTCATCTGGCGTACGATTCCAATTGGGTAACTCATATTTGGCCCGATCAAAAGTTAGACGAACAGCGTACCACGCGTCACTCTTGAAGGGAAAGTCGAATGGATACGGAACTCGAGGAGACAGAGTTAGATGAAGCTGATTCTTTACAGAATACAGCCTATACAAACTTTGGAATAAATCCAAACCAGGTTCTTCCGCATTCATGGTGCACCAAGAGATGACAGCCATGATGGACACCACCACATTGGAGTGTATCTGGCCCGAATGAAGATGATGCACCTTAAGGAATTCGGTAATCAAAGGGGGAAAAGGGAAGCTAAGACCCAGTTGCAGAAACCTCCCAAATATAACCCTCCATTCGGGGTCACCAAATCCTTGGTCGGGACCGAGTTATCCTTGACCCTCAGATCAGCATGAGCAGGATATATACGACAACCTGCACGGCTTCAAGAACTCCTCGGTTCTTTTTTTTACTACTTTGGTGGCCTCGCTCGTGTCACCAACATCGGAAACCCGTTTGTCAACTTGGGATCCTACGCCCGTTGAGAATATAGACAAGGCATTCGAGATCCCGACTCGTCTGGAGGGAGTCATCAAGCGAATCCAGGATAAAATGGGAAGTGGATAAAGGGAGCTCATGCTTCGGGGTGGCAATGGCCGGTTGTTACTTATATGTATCTAAATGATGTCTCCAACAGCTCTCCATCGAATTGCATCTACTTGAATCTTGGGCACTCCTTGACTTCTTATATAAGGTAAAAGCTTCGGGCTCGGTTGTTGTCGAGGGCGAGGAGAAGCCCAAGAAGCAGAGTAGGTGACGAGCTCGAGATAAATCCCACGCGATCCAATCCTCCAAAGGTATGGGTTCTTTTCCACTCAGCTTTAATGCATATGCTTGTTAGTTTGCAAGCGTTGACATGCTTTCCTGCAATGCACAGGTCTTTCATCCAAGAAGAAGCGGGCCAAAAATGAGGTGCTTACTTGGCTTGAGATCAAGGAGGACTTCGAGGGAAGTAATTCCAGTTCCGAGCAGACTATCCTTGAGTAATGTCCTTTGAAGGAGCTGAACTACTACTTGATGGAGCCCAATGAGGAGGAAATGGCTCAGACGGCTATTAAGCCTTATGAAAAGTATCCCTTGATGTCCAAGGTAATACCTCTCTCATGTTTGAGAATCTATCTAATTTAAGTAGTAGATTATGTTGTTGAAGGAGTGTTTTTGTGCAGCTGCTGATAGGTTTGACCAAGATAAGTGGCCAAACCATGTCCAGGCATATGCGCTTGTACGATTCCACCTGCGAGCTGTATGATCGATCCAAGTCTCTCAAAGGTGTCGCATGGGAGAGGGACGCTCTATGGGCTTAGTTCAAGGTCCTTAACGCTCAAATAAAGGCGCCACATGTACCTACTACTGCTTCTAAGGAGGTCGACCGTTTGGGGGTCGAGATGGAGCAGCTCTGAGGTGAGGCAGAGGCCATTGAGCAAGACAAGGACCTGAGGGAGGAGAGACTGGCATCCTCAGAAAGTACCAACAATGAGCAGGCCCTTCGCATCAAAGAGCTGTCCCGAGAGCGGACATTTCTTAGCGATACTTCGGAACAGCGGCGGCTGCTCAAGCTTTGGAGTGAGTTCAACGCTTGTAGCCCCTGATAAGTCCATGGTTCATATTCGGGCCTTATTCATACTCGGACCAGGGCCCGAGAAGCGTCGTGGGCTCGAGATACGCGGGGGGTGGATCCACAGGTCCATCAATCCTAATCATTATAAGGAATGCGTATATTATGAATGTTCTATAAGGAATATACATTCTCTCAAAGATGGTAATACTGTCATCCTAAACATGGTAACACAACCATATCCAAAATATACTTCCATTATACATGGTAATACAACTACGATTCCTTAAGAGTTGTATTAATACCATAAATACATATCTTGGTGATCTACGGATTGTATCCATATAAATACCCTAAAGGTTTGGTAGACCTCTCAATCTAATCTCATAATCTATACTTTATGGCTCAAGAAAATATAATGACTTGAACGTCGGAGTGTCTACCCCCGGGACACCCGGGGCCTTTGTTTTGCAGATCAGTTCGAGAGCCTGGTTCATCGTCGAAGTGTTGGTGTCCGGCATACATCAGCCCCAAGATGAGGAGTCATAGGGAGGAGTTTGAGAAGTTACTCCATCACTGTGAGTTGGATTTGGTGCTGGATGACGTTTTTATCCTATGTGACACCCCTCAGAAGTGGAAGACATGAATGCTATCTTAAGTCATCCTGATGCATCTGGGAAGTTGGCAGCTTTCTTATATGACCCTTACAAGCATGGCATTCCAGGGCAGAATTCTTAGCCCAAGTGGGTTCCACTGAGAAGATACTGACATCTAATGATTTATTAGGCATTATTATAGCCAAATATCCTTACTTGTCCATTCTTGGTGATTCATGCGAGGGAGACTCCTCATCCTCAGCGAGTTGACTGCCGAAAGAGGAGGATCTATTCCTCCTGCTGAAGACCCTTAAGTTCAAAGGAAACTGTTGATGCCTTCCTACAAAAGGTGTTCGGAGTTTGAGCATTCATGAGCTCGACATAATTCGGGTGGAAGAAAGTTGTTGATGCCTTCCTACAAAAGTTCTTCATAGTTTCAGCATTCATTCGCTCCACATACTTCAAATGGAAGATAGAGAACTGTATCAAGGCTAGCCAGCGACGGGGCTTCACCAATTTCAGCCGCTCCAACTGATGGATGTCTACGACCCGCACTTGATCACGAACCTGGCTCACGAACTGATCTGCAAAACAAAGCCTCGGGTGTCCCGAGGGTAGACACTCTGACGCTCAAGTTAGTATGAGGCGTAAGGCGTATTGTATGTAAGATAATAGATAGAGAGGTCTACCAAACCTTTGGGTATTTATATGGCTACAATCCGTAGATCAACAAGATATGTATTTATGGTATGAATACAACTCTTATGGGAATAATAGTTGCATTACCATGTATAGAGAAGTGTATTTCAGTCATGGTTGTATTACCATGTTTAAGAGGATGTATATTCCTTGTAGAACATTCATAATATACGCATTCCTTATAAGGATTAGGATTGATGGACCTGTGGATCCATCCTCCGCGTATCTCGAGCCCACTACCCTTCTCGGGCCTTGGTCCGAGTATGAATGAGGTCCGAATATGAACCCTGGACTTATCAGTAGCCCCAAGGTAGATCTTCAGAATTTAGAGTGCTCCATCTCGAAGGTTGAAGGAGAGGCTTTCTTTTCGAGGGAAAACCAATAACTCGAGGGAGGGTGTCTCGGGGTGTTAAGCTCGGGACGTCCTTCAAGGACTATCCTTTCGGGTTTAACCTTCTGAATATCTAGCTTCAAGTTCTTTCGTATTCCATCTGGACACGTGGACGGTAGGATCTGAATCTGTCTTCTTGAATTTTGAAGAGACTGACACGTGGTCTTGATTCATTGTATCTTCTGGCGGTGAGAAAGGCCAACCTTCCAATTGCCTGAATCGTTTCGCGAGTTGAAATAATTACTCCATTTAAATGCGTGCTTAATTACTGGCTATATAACCAAGTAATTTTCCTTGTGTTTATCATCAATCTTCATCCAAGTATTCTGCACTTCTACTTTCAGAAAAATTTCTTCAAACTTATTCTTCTTTTCTTCATATATTCACTTCCCCTCGTTATCTATATTGCCATGTCTTCTGCAAATTCCAGTATTCCCTCTGGCAATGTAGAGAATGTTGTTGAAGGAAGAGCCCCAACTACTCCTGACTTGAGTAGCTTGTTCTTAGAGGTTGAGTCTGGGGAGTTGATGGAGGTTACCATTACTACACCGCTGTAGGGTGTAGTTGTAGTGGCAGATGATGGTGCCTCTAGGTCAGAGACGGACTCAAATGCGGAGCCCCAAGTTTATGAACGGGTTCCAGCGACCGGTGGCATAAGTGATGTCACCAAGGTGGTCAACGAAAACACCCTGCAATTTTTGAAGTCATGCAGGTTGTCATACCCTGTCGAGGCTGATTTGAGGCTCGAGGATGAGACCAATCCCGTCCAAAATCTCGTGAGCCCCACTCGAGCGGTAGTATACGGTAGGTTCTTGCGGCAGGGACTATGTTTTCCCTTTCCTCCTGTGTTCTCCGCGTTTCTGCAGGATCATCGGCTACAAATTCACTCTAATGTGGTAGTGA
The DNA here is from genome assembly GCA_948330725.1 of Sherardia arvensis. Classification (NCBI taxonomy): domain Eukaryota; kingdom Viridiplantae; phylum Streptophyta; class Magnoliopsida; order Gentianales; family Rubiaceae; genus Sherardia; species Sherardia arvensis. The sequence continues at coordinate 18,420,978 of OX415237.1, read as the reverse complement.
CAATGGTGGCCTTTATCTTCTGGTGCTCTCGGAAGGGCCATGAGCCAAGCTTGGATCTATTTAGGAGTTTGTTAAAGCTGTTCTCTTTCAAGGAGCGTGAGCATATTACCCTTACTCCTCGGAATGGCAAGGTCTTCACTTTTCCTGATAACAGTGGTAAATGGGAAAAAATTCGGCTAACATTTTATCGGACCAAATACAAAGTTCCTGACTGGAACCCGAAGCCGAAGGACGCCGTGCCTCTTGATGTCTTTGAGATTCCTGCTCATTTAAAGGGCATCATTGAGGAACTGTTGAAAGAGAAGATAGTCTTCCAGGAGGGAGGATTCGTGCGGGGGGCTCATGGCTCAGCGTGGCAGTGGCCTTCTATCACCTATTCTTATTTGCTAGATGTTCCTCGATCAAAATCTACATCCAGATACCTGAAGAAGGATCGAGATTGGACTCTCCCTGATAAAATCCAGGGAGATAAGAAGAAGCCAAGAAGCAAACTGCCAGGAAATCACCTCGGACTCGGGATGAATCTTCTTCGAGTCAATCTCCTTCAGGTAATATCTAGATTTGCACACTGTTGTAACGTTATCTTCCATATTGTATCTTAATATTTCTCCTTTTACTTGTAGCGTCTCCCCCTAAGAAAAAATCAAGAAAAGGAAAGCGGTCCTTGAGGTCGTAGAGGAGGAGGGGGAGGAGCCCGAGGAGGTGGAACCGGAGGTTGGGGGTCTTCGGATGACGATGTATCTGACCTTGAGCTGGTGATTCCTGAGGATGAGCCTCTTAAGAAGTTGAAGTACTATCTGATTTGTCTTGAGGAAGATGATGGCCAAGCTTCTCGGAAGTCCTTCAAGGAGTATCCCTTTGCCTCTGAGGTAGTGATTCTCCATGTCCTATTGTGTGAAATTTTTAGGTGTCACATATTATATAGGTCTTGTTATATCCCCTATTTTACAGCTGATGGTAAATACATCCGCGCTTGGACGGCAGACCAAAAGTGAGATCAAACACCTGTATAGATCTGTGGAGGAGTTACATTCCAGATGCCGGGCTCTCCAGGCCGAGAAAGAGGAGATGAGGGCCAATGTTTCAATTTCAATGACCGAATCGATGGTTCCTCCTTCCTCTGTCCCAACTCCATTGGATTTGACTCAACTGGAGGATAGGGTGAAGCAACTTGAGGCTGAGAATAAGGACTTATTGCTTGAAAAAGAGTCTGAGACAAAGGAGCTGAGGATGTATCAGGACACCGTGAATGAGCTGGCACAGACCTTGCCTTCGGATAGGAAATCAGAGGAGCTGAGACGGCTTCTTAATCTTTGGGGTGCCTTAATTTCCTTTAGTCCCGAGTTTAAGGATAATAGAAAGGAGTATGGAGATTTATTCCATGACTCCGGGCGGCACAAGATTTTGGATCATGTCCTGCAACTCTGTCAATCTGATGATGAGGTGAAAGCAATGAATACTGTCTTCTCTCATCCGGATGTTGCTGATAAGCTTTCTGCTCTGACGGCCAGCAGATGGGTTCCTGGGGCCAAGTTTTTGGATGCATTGGATCCCTCCGAGAAGATAACCACAGCAGGAGATTTACCGAAGCTTATTAAAGATAAGTATCCTGAGTTATCTTCTCTTGACGAGGTACTTTCCAGTTCTTCCATTAATAAGGTGGATCATTCTTGGCATCTCCTCGTCTGCTTCAAGGTCTGAAGTCCTTTGCACATGAACCTCGGTCTCATGGTTTACTGGAAAGGAGCTTCTGTCTCAAAGCTGAGATACTCCGGGATCAGGTCTTCGCAGTTGTCCATGATGACTCTGTGATCTTGATGTTGAAAGTCTCGCGGATCTCCTCATCAGTCCTTTTGACAATGCCTTTAATGTCACAGCGTGCAGAAAAGTTAACAATAGCCCATCTCTCAAGTGCCACTTCTGGTGAAGTTCTAGAAGACCCTATTGGGCATATTTATAAGTATCATATTCCGATGTAATAACATCTTCTTCATGACCTTTTTATCATGTTTCGAGGTTTATCCTCTATGTATCCCTTTGGGAATTTAGAAGTATCATATTCTGATGTAATAACACCTTTGATATGAACTGTTTGTGTTCGAGGTTTTTCCTCTATGTATCCCTTTGGGAATTTAGAAGTATCATATTATGATGTAATAACACCTTTGATATGAATTTTAACTTCTGTTTTTGAGGTTTTTCCTCTTTATGTTGAGATGATTGATTTTCGAGCACGTCTGCCCTTTTGGTCTATAGATCTCAATCAAGCACTTTTTGAAGCACTTTTTGGTCTATAGACCTCAATCAAGCACTTTTTGAAGTACTTTTATCTCAAACCTATCCCTTTTATTCAAAACGATTGGTATTTTGAATTTTGGGTTCAAACAACTTGTTTTATATAAGTTGACCAATCATATACTTTATAAAGTATATTGTTTTGAATAGCAATTAATGTTATACTTGAAGATAACAGTCCTTTTATAAAAGGAGTTTAAGATTGCTCATTTAAAGATAGGTGTAAAAAATAACATGACTTCAATCTGAGTTTATAACTTTACGGATAGAAGTAAAATAAGTAGTAAGTTTGAGTTTGAGTACCCGTTTGCGCCAGCGCAGAGTTGTCTCGGACGTTGATGAGGTTCTCAGACCTTTGTGAGGCTCCTCCTCTGATTTTATCTTCCGTGATACTTTCGTAAGTTAATCACGTTCCATCTTCACGGTACGGGTTCACCCTTCATGGTTTCCAAGAGGTAGCTTCCTCCTGGATGGGATTCTAGGACTCGATATGGACCTTCCCAATTCGGGGCTAGCTTCCCTTCCACTTCTTTCTTGCTTTTCTCGTTTAACCTCATTACAAGATCTCCTTTGACGAATGTGGCTAAGCGAACTCTTCTATCATGGTAGCGCTTAACTCTTTCCTTCACCTTGGCCTCATAGATAGTAGCATTAGCTCTCATTTCTTCCAGAAGGTCGAGGTCGAGACAGAGGTTTTCTTCATTGGCAGTGCCATCATCATCTTCTGGTTGAGAGGTGCGGGTAGAGGGGACTCCAATTTCCATGGGATGACCGCCTCGGACCCGTAGACTAGACTGTATGGATTTTCTCCAGTTGCAGTAGCTGGTGTAGTCCGATGGGTCCAGATCACGCTCGGTAGTTCTTTAATCCAGTTTCCTTTAGCTCCTTCTAAGAGCTTCTTAATGCCATTCACCAAGGTTTGATTTGTAACTTCCACTTGGCCGTTAGCTTCTGGATGATATACTGAGGTGAGCTTCTGATGTATGTTGTAATCCTCACACCATTTCTTTAAGGGGTTGTTGGCGAACTGTGCTCCATTATCTGTCACTATGTATCTCGGGATGCCATAGTGACACACGATGTTCTTCCAGCAGAAGTTGATAACCGTTTTGCCAGTTATGTTGGTCCCAAGGCTTCAGCTTCCACCCATTTTGAGAAATAATCAATAGCCACAATAAGGTATTCTAAATTACCAGAGGCCGCGGGAAAATGTCCAACAAGATCTATACCCCATCGGAATGGTAATCATATTTTCCTGAGGCACATGGATCACCCTGGCAAATCTCTGACACTGGTGACAAGAACCAATATGTTTTTTGGAGTCTTCCAACATTGTAGGCCAGTAACAACCCATTTGTAGGAGTTTACGGGTAACAGTGCGTGGACCTTGGTGACTACCACAAACTCCTTCGTGTGCTTCTTGTACTAAGATTTCAGCATCGGAGGGCCCAACACATTTTAGCAAGGGCTGGAGATATGCCTTCTTATATAGGGTGCCTTCATGAATGACATATTTTGGAGCTTTAACTCGGATCTTCCGTGCCAGATTCTTGTCCTCGGGGAGGGTTCCCGTTTGAAGGTACTTAATATAGGGGCTATCCATGTGTCTAAGATGTCGACATCCATGATGCTGCTTTCTTTATAACTTCTCTTCGCCAGGGTTTCCATTAGAAATTCTTGAGAAGATCTAATGTTGATGTCTGAGGAGGCAAGTTTACTCAATGCATCTGCTTTATGGTTTCCTTCTCGAGGGATATGATTTAGTTCATAATGTCAGAATTGACTTAGGAGAGGCTTTACTATCTCGAGGTACTTCTGGAGGCTGTACTCTCGGGTCTCGTATTCGACTTTGACCTGTTGCACCATAGTCTGGGAGTTACTAAAGATCTCGAGGTCCTTAACATCGAGGTCCTTTGCCAGTTTTAACCCTCTGATGAGGGCTTCATACTCAGGTTCATTGTTGGTGGCTCGGAAGTCAAAGTGTAGAACGTAGGGATGGTCCTTTCCCTCGGGGCTGGTGAGTAAAACCCCAGCACCACTTCCCCCGAGTTGGAGGATCCATCGACATATAACCGCCATTTTCCTGTGTCCGGAACTGGTTCTTGTTGGTTGATCTCCACTGGTTCAACTGACTCTATTATGAAATCCGACATGGCCTGGCCCTTGATGGTTGTCCGAGGCTTATACTGTATATGTCATGTTCCCCTAATTCGATGGCCCACTTCATCATTCATCCCGAGGCGTCTGGCTTCTGGAAGATTTGCCTAATCAGGTAGTTGGTTAGGAGAACTATTGTATGTGCTTGGAAGTATGGTCGCAACCGTCGAGAGGCATGTACGAGGGCCAATATTAAGCGCTCGAGAGGTGTGTATCTGGTCTCGGGCCCCTATAAAGCTCTGCTTACATAATATATCGGGTGTTGTGATCCTTCTTTTTCTTTGACCAATATTAAGCGCTCGACAGTGTCGGAAGCTGTCGAAGGTGGTCTTTAAGTGCTTGGAAGGCATCCCCACATTCATGTGACCACTCAAATTTTTTTGCCTTCTTGAGGATGTTGAAGAAGCGCAGATGTTTTTCTGCTCCTTTGAAGAGGAATCGGCTAAGGGCTGCAAGGGATCCTGTCAGCTTCTGCACCTCTTTGACGGTCTTCAGAGGCTGCATATTTTGCAAAGCCTCTATCTTCTCAGGGTTTACCTCGATTCCCGGATTGGACACCATATATCCTCGGAACTTGCCTGCTCCCACACCAATAGCACATTTAGCAGGGTTTAGCTTTAGGTTGGATTTCCGTAACCTGTCGAAGGTTTCCCTTAAATTTTCAAAGAAGGCGTCGTAGCTGCGGCTCTTTACTACCATGTCATCCACATAAATCTCAAGGTTGTGTCCTATCTGAGTTTTGAATAATTTGTATACCAGCCGATGGTAAGTGGCTCTGGCATTTTTCAATCCGAAAAGCATCATTTTGTAGCATAAATTTCCTCTGTCGGTTATAAAAGAGGTTTTTTCTTTATCTTGCACTGCCATAGGGATTTGATGATATCCCTTAAAGGCATCAAAGAAGGCTAGTACTTGGTATCCAGCGATCGCTTCAACTGATTGGTCGATCGAGGGTAATGGATAGCTATCTTTAGGACAACAATCGTTCAGGTTGGTGAAGTCAATGCACATTCTCCACTTCCCGTCTGCCTTCTTGACCATTAGTGGGTTAGCTATCCATTCCGGGTACTGTGCTTCTTCGATTATACGAGCTTTGAGTAACTTATCCACTTCTTCTCCAATGGCTTCAATCTGATCTAGTGCAAAGATGCGTCGTTTCTGCTTGATGGGTTTTTGTGAGGGATTGATATTCAGGTAATGTTCCGCCAAGCGAGGGGATACTACCACCAAGTCATCGGTGTCCCAAGAAAAGACATCTATATACTGGTTGACAAGATCTCGAAGTTTAGTCTTTATCTCGGGGGGTAGGTGAGTTCCAACCTCGACGATTCCTGACTCTCCGAGTTGCATTGGCTCGGATTTGTAGTATTTGGCCGGTTCAAGGTCCTCCCTCTCCGGTTCTAGTATAACTTGTATTGTGCAAATTCGAGCTAATTGTTCCCCTCGGACTGTTGCTATCCCTTGGTTCGTGGGGAACTTCATCGCCAAGTGGTAGGGGGACCAGACGGCCTTTACTTGACACATCCAAGGTCGTCCGAGGATTACATTGTATGGTGCTCTAGAGTCGATGATTACGAAGGTACAACGAAGGGTTATACTCCGAGGACCATATTTTACTAGCACAGGTAAAGTGATTTCTCCTAAAGGAGTTATAGGGTTGCCCGTAAATCCCGAGATGGGGTTTGTGGGTATGAGATGGTTTTGTTCAACCCCAACTGTTCATAATAGTTGAGAAACATGAATTCTACCTCACTTCCCCAATCTACCAGAACTCTTCTGATCACATTATGGTTTATGTCGACCGTGATTACAAAGGGATCTGAATGAGGGAATTGGTTAGGAACCGGATCTTGAGATGAAAAAGTGACGGCTTCGTCCAGGCAAGATCTTTTGCTCCCCCACTCCCAGGGAGAGGCTTCTTCAGGCGACCGTCGTACACCGTTGATGCTCCTACCTGCTTCCTGGTTGGTGGCGTGGCTCATCTCGTCATTGTCATAGTCGGTATTGATGCTTCTTGCTCCTGTCGGGGCCAGAAAACGGATTCGTGTACTCCCACAAAGGTTTTTAGCCAGATCAGCCATGAGTTTGAAGATCGTATAGATCAAGAATGATAAGCGGATCCCACTGGGCGTGCCAAATTGATGTCTACGACCCGCACTTGATCACGAACCTGGCTCACGAACTGATCTGCAAAACAAAGCCTCGGGTGTCCCGAGGGTAGACACTCCGACGCTCAAGTTAGTATGAGGCGTGAGGCATATTGTATGTAAGATAATAGATAGAGAGTTCTACCAAACATTTGGGTATTTATATGGCTACAATCCGTAGATCACCAAGATATGTATTTATGGTATGAATACAACTCTTATGGGAATAATAGTTGTATTACCATGTATAGAGAAGTTTATTTCATTCATGGTTGTATTACCATGTTTAAGAGGATGTATATTCCTTGTAGAACATTCATAATATATGCATTCCTTATAAGGATTAGGATTGATGGACCTGTGGATCTATCCTCCGCGTATCTAGAGCCCACTACCCTTCTCGGGCCTTGGTCCGAGTACGAATGAGGTCCGAATACGAACCCTGGACTTATCAAGGACCTCAGCAGATGATGATTGGGATGCCACCTTCTTGAGGGGGATTCCCCGGGGGGTTCGGATTTCAGACGCCTTTCTGTCCGGACTCCATTGAAGATCGTCTGAACCGCCTCATCGGACGGAATGGAATTGGACCTCAATCACCTTGGATTCCGAAAGTGCTGAACTTTAAATGGCCATCTGGAACCAAGGCTCCGGACGGACTCCCAAGTTACAACGGACAGGGAGATCCGGAGGAGTTTGTTCACACTTATTCAAGTATCATGTATGCAAGAGACATCCTAGAGAAGCTGCAGTGTAAGATGTTACCCTCGTATCTAAGAGGGAACTGTTTGGCATGGTTCAAAGGTCTACCAAACGGTACCCTCCGGCATTTTTGGGACTTTGCCATCGCTTTGGTACGGCGCTACTCGGCTATGAAGCACACGTTCGTAAACTTGGCCACGGTCTTGGCAATGAGGCAGTTGGAGACGAGAAAACTTGGGAGTTCTACACCCGGTACATAGCAGCGTCGATGAAGGTGGTGGACAGACACTTGCAGGAGAAGGCCATCATCCACAACTTTGTAAACGGACTGAGAGACAATGCCTTCTACATTGAGCTCATGAATAACATGCCGACATCATATTATCACCTCCAGTTAGTGATGGAGATGCATTGTACAGTGCATGAGGCCAACCAGGTTCGGATGACCACAGTGGGGTTCTTTGAGTAGAGGACCCTCACGACAACAAGAGCTTAGACCCCGGCTGTCCAAACTCCGGCCCGGAACGATTAAGTCAGGCGCCTACCTGCTCCAGCAGCAGCTGCATGGCCAACCGGCCCGGAGATCCTTGTTGTCCATCGAGATCTGTTTACGGATCCGCAACCTATCATCGGTGTACCAGCACCAGCGAACACGGACAAGTGGTGCGAGTTTCATAAATCACACGGCCATACCACGGAAGGGTGTAGGGCCCTCTGTTTGGATATTGAAAGGTTGATTGGCACATGCCAGTTGAGGAATTGTGTAGCTGGCGACGCACGCCAAGCGGCGGTTCCGGTCGCCGTAGCCGGACAGGGAAGGAAGAGAAATTGGAGGAACAACCGCCCCAGGGGCGGAAACCAAGCCAACCCTGCCAATCCGGCTCCGCGACAGGCCTCGCCAGCACAGGCCTCAGCTCCGCCTCGGATGATTAATGTGATTAATGGAATAGTTGGAGATGGGCTCAACTCTATGACAGCGATCAAGGCTAAGAGCAGATATGTGCCTCCGGGCGAGATACAACAGAAGAAGTTCAGGGCAAGTGAGACCATCACTTTCTTGGATGAGGACCCGGTGCCTCCCAAGGTCTCTCACTCCGATCCGATGGTAGTAATGGCAGAAGTGGAGGGGGTTTTGATCAAGCGAGTATTTGTTGATGACGGCAGCAGCGTGGAGATAATGTTCGCTGGGTGTTTTGATTAGCTCGAAATCGGGTGACAGAACTTGAAGCCGTGTCATTCACCCCTATCAGGGTTCACTGGGCGGACTGTCCACCCGCTCGGTGTTATCCTTTTGAAGGTAACGATGACAGAATTCCAGGACACAACGAAGCGGACAACGGTCGAATGCAATTTTGCCGTTATTGATGCGGTGTCCCCCTACAACATGATCATCGGAAGGCCGTGGTTGTCCCAGGCGCGGGCCATCTGCTCACCGTACCATCTGATCATGAAGTTCCCTACGGAGAAGGGCGTCGTGTCAGTCCGAGGACATCAGGAGACTGCACGGAGTTGCATGCTGACAGCCATCAAGGACGCTCGATCCGGAGGAGCCCAGCTAAAGTTAACCGAGACGGATTGAGAGGAGGCCAGTGCAAGTTTGGTGGGAGCAATTCACGGGGAACCTCCATCGTACGAAGTTGAAGACATGATGGTAGGCCAAAAAGGCATAGTAAGTGTGGGAAAGAACCTCCCGATGACGTGAAGGAGGAGTTACGTCACTTGCTGGCTGAATATGAAGATGTGTTTTCATGGGGAACGGAAGACTTGACGGGTGTTCCGGAAGAAATCGCTGTTCACAGGCTCAATGTCTTTCCGGATCTGAAGCCCATACGGCAGAAGAAGCGACCTCTTGCTCCAGAGCGCATGGAGGAAGTCCGAGCAGTGTTGGGAAGATTGTTGAGTGCCGGAATCGTGGAGGAGATATCCTACCCGGCGTGGATAGCAAACCCAGTTCTGGTGAAAAAGCACGATGGCTCATGGATAATGTGTATTGATTTCACAGATCTGAACAAGTGCTGCCCGAAAGACAGATATCCGCTCCCCTCCACTGATCAGCTAGTCGAGGCCATTACTGGTTACCAAGTATTGGCATTCTTTGACGCACACCGAGGATATCACCAGATCACAATGGCCAAGGATGGCCGCCCCAAAACATCTTTTATTACTGACTTTGGTACTTTTTGTTACAGGAAGATGCCTTTCGGATTGAAAAATGCAGGGGCGACGTACCAGAGGATGGCGGGCAAACTTTTCTGGAACCAAATGGAGGTCTACGTAGATGACATGGTGGTAAAAAGTCGGACTTACGAATCTTTCCTGTCAGATCTCCGGGAGATGTTCGACGTGCTCCGGACGGCGGACCTCAAGCTTAGTCCCGGAAAAAGTACCATTGGAGTTGGAGCAGGGAAGTTCCTCGGTTTCATGGTGTCAGCTCGTGGGATCGATGTAAATCCGGAAAAGATATCAGCGCTCATGGATATGCCACCTCCAAAAGGGGTGAAGGACGTGCAAAAGTTAATCGGATCACTAGCCGCGTTAAGCCGTTTCTTTGCTCGAGGGGCGGAGAAGAAACTCCCCTTCTTCAACATACTCTGTAGAGCCAAACCATTCGAATGGACGGAGGCCTGTGACCAAGCATTCACGGATCTGAAGGACCACCTATGAAGCCTCCCTACCCTGTCCAAACCGTTGCCCGGAGAGGAACTCTTCCTGTAAATAGCTGCAACCGAGCACACTATCAGTTCTGCCCTAGTCCGAGAAGATGGTGAAGTTCAACGTCCGGTATACTTTGTCAGCAGGGCGCTCCAAGGCCCGGAGATGAGGTACACCGCTTTGGAGAGATTGATACTGGCCCTGGTTTACGCCTACCGGCGCCTCCGGCAGTATTTCCAAGGACATCCGATCACGGTTCTGACAAACCATCCGTTAAGTCAGATCATGCTCAAACCAGAAGTCTCGGGTAGAATGATGAAGTGAGCAGTAGAGCTCGGGGAGCATGAGATAAAGTATCAGCCCGTGTTGGGAATTGAATTGAATCTTAATCCTAGTCTGTTTTGGATTTCTTAATATGGTAAATCTAATTCTGTTCCGGAAGGGATTGGGTAGTCCCGTTCCACATCTGTTTAGGATTTTGTCTGGGTATTATATATAACATACGCTGCCAATGTGATATGTGTGCGAGATTGACGTCTCCCACCATCTGTATTCGTTATGTTCTGTGTGTGAGATGGACGTCTCCCACCATCTGTAGTTGTTCTGTTCTGTTCTGTGTGTGAGATTGGCATCTCTCACCATCCGTAACATCTGTATTCTGTGGTGCATTCAAGAAGATGTTTGAGAAGTCGTCGATGACGTGATTCAAGAAGATATATGAGAATTCGCACATCTGTATTTGTCTGTGGAGTAGTTCGAGAAGGCGTCTGAGAGTTCATCTGACTTAAGACTACTTTTGAGAATTATCCTTCTGTTATCTGTCTGTAATTTGTAATCTGTAATCTGTTCCGATATTAATGATGTTTGTGTTTCTGTCCTAGATGTAGCCAATTTGGTGAACCACGTTAAATATCTGTGCTCTGTGTTTTCTTATATGTTATCTTGAGCTGCGCAATGGGATTGATTTCCCAATAAGTGGTATCAGAGCATGGTTAGATCTCTGGGAGTTGCGGTCAGGAGATAGGTCAGAGATAACAACAAACTGGTGTTGGAGTCTAGTTCATCGGTCAAGATAATGGAAGAAGAAAGTCTGAAAATTGCTCTAGTCCATTGGCAAGTCTGGAGAAGAAATCTGGTATGTCAGTGTTGTACACAACTTGTTTGTCTGTTCAGCAAATATGTTTCAAGAGATGCAATCTGGATGTGGACAAGGTCTACTGTTGTGGTTGAACACAAATTCCAAGAAGGGGACATGGTGTTGTAGTTGTTGCATCTGCTATTCTGTGAAGTGCTGTTCTGTTCTATGTTGTTCTGGTAGCAAGTCCTTTCCCGGTTGGATTTGTTAAATCTGTTTACCCGTCTATTGTTGTCGCAAGTTCTTATCGGGTTCAATTTTTTGAAGGTAATCCTGTTAGTGGTCTGGGTACTTCGGTACATCTGTTTGGCAAGCGTCTGTAGCACTACTCTCCCAGTGCATCCGTTTCTGTCTGGTACATCTTGCACAACCACCGTGCATCTGGTACATCTGGTTCGAAACTTCATCTGTCTGATTCTGTGGGATTTCAATTCAAGAGGGAGATTGTTGGGAATTGAATTGAATCGTAATCCTAGTCTGTTTTGGATTTACTAATATGGTAAATCTAATTCTGTTCTGGAAGGGATTGGGTAGTCCCGTTCCACATCTGTTTAGAATTCTGTCTGGGTATTATATATACCATACGCTGCCAATGTGATCTGTGTGTGAGATTGACGTCTCCCACCATCTGTATCTGTTCTGTTCTTTATGCGAGATGGACGTCTCCCACCATCTGTAACTGTTATGTTCTGTTGTGTGTGTGAGATTGGCATCTCTCACCATCCGTAACATCTGTATTCGGTGATGCATTCAAGATGTATGAGAAGTCGTCGATGTTGTGATTCAAGAAGATATATAAGAATTAGCACATCTGTATTTGTCTGTGGAGTAGTTCGAGAAGGCGTCTGAGAGTTCATCTTACTTAAGACTACTTTTGAGAATTATCCTTCTGTTATGTGTCTGTAATCTGTAATCTGTTCCGATATTAATGATGTTTGTGTTTCTGTCGTGGATGTAGCCAATTTGGTGAACCACGTTAAATATCCGTGTTCTGTGTTTTTTTCTTTGTTATCTTGAGCTGCGCAATGGGATTGATGACCGAAGGATCCGCCACGGGAAAGTCCCCTTATAGCCTGGTGTATGGGGCGGAGGCTGTGATACCAGCCGATGTGGGAGTCCCCAGTGTCCGGACACTCACTTGGGATGAAGACCAAGCCGGACGGAGCTCTCCTCTCGGATCAAGCAGGTTGCTGAACTTGGACCTTTTAGAGGAAAAGCGGGAACAAGCAGCACTGCATGAAGACAAGGTGAAGGAACGAGTAAAATGCTACCTTGACAGACGCGTACGGAAGGAATCATTTACCCCCGGAGATTGGGTGATGCGGAGGAACGACAAGAGCCTACAAGAGTCAACTGGCAAGCTGGCACCAAACTGGGAAGGACCGTATCGGGTCACAGCTTCATTTCCGGGCGGAAGTTCTGAGCTGGCGGACCAGTCCGGACGGGCCATTCCCAGAAGGTGGAACATCACCAACCTCCGGAGATTCTACGGGGCTTCCTGAATAGGTATGCAACCTGTTAGTTATTCCTAGATAAGTAGCTCTGGGTCCTCTGGTTAGGGTTAGGGCCCCATTTTGTTTTATTTACCATGTACTTGACTCCGACCCCTAGAGGCAAAGGCTATGTTCGGACGGAGTCCACTTTGTTTAATGAATGAAGGGCTTGCATATTTTATACTTGTTTATTTTCAATTATGCACATTAAATTCCCTCCGTATCGTTTGAACAAACTAACGAGGGTGAGGAAAAGGAACGATTACAGTTTGATAAAACAAAATACGATAAAGCGCTTGAACAAGCTAAGTCTTAAAAGAGAAATACGTTTGGATAAACGATACATTTGAATAAATGAAATATACAGCGGTCCGGATGGACTAGTATACAGGCACTAGGAGTACAATTGTGTCAAAAACAAGTATACATAAGAATAAGGACAACTGAATGAAAATCTATTAAGTCCGAGCGGACTGATATACAAACAAACATCTACTTAGGCCAAATGATACCCTCCCAGTTAATAGGGGAAGACGAAGGCTCCAGAGTAGGAGGATCCGGGGATGGAATCATTGCGCATTTTCCGGAGAAGGAGGCTCCGGATCTCGAGGGCCCATTTGATGCTCCAAAGCAGGACTCTGTTTCGGTGTATCAGGATCAAGATCATAAGGCTTGGTGCCGCTTGATTGACCCACCTGGCCCTAGTAAGGAAAAGGGGGAATCTCTGGAAGCTCTGAGGAAGGACCTGGCACCTCCGGGTCAGATCTGAAGATCCCATCGGAGTCCGAGTCGAAGGATCGCATCGCCTCCCTAGTAACTTTCGCCTTCCCCTTGCCTTTAGCAAAAATCCGGCACCCGACGGACGAAAAGGGTTCCTACGAGGGAAAAGAGACGGAGAACGAATCCGGACGGGAACCTGGGGACGGCGCGCTTGTTGAGTACCTCTACCACCAGTTGTTATAGGAACACGGAGAAGGTTAAGGTGCTGACAGTTTCCGCGACGGGCACCTTGGAGGTTCCCCCGGAATCCCCGACTCCCTTTGCCTCTACCCCGGCCCTGGATACGAGCCTGTCGGTGCCTCGCTAATTCGGCTAACTCCCTAATGATAAAGGGTCCGATGATAGAAGCGTCTTCCCAGAGCCGTTCTACGCGACGAGCAGACTCTTCTGGATCAACAGATACCTGGATACCTGCATACCTCTCGAAAGTAAAGTTCACTTACACCTGGCTCGGAATGAGTACGAGTGAAAGAGGGAGAGGACTACCGGCATGCATCTGCTTCCACCACTCAACAGCTTCCTCGAACGCCGAAAGGTAGCGGAATTCTCGATCATTCCATCCCAACTTGAACATCCGGACAATTAACGAACTCACATCGCAAGGAAAATTGCGGTATATGGGCGGAGACACAAGTCCGAGTCGGATCCCGGTAAGATAGTATGATAACTGCAGGGTCATCAAATTATCTTTAAGGACCATTACCCGGCCGGCCAACGCACGGTTCTCGTCTTCCAGCTTTAGATAGTCTCGCTGAAACTCCGTCCTCCGCTCCAACCACTTCAATTTCTCGCAGTAGAACGGAAGAACGGACCACACTAGATCCAGCTTGGTCTTCAGTTTGGCTTTGTATTCTTCGTGCTCAGCTTGAAGCATGGAGAGTGTGGTATCCGCGTCAAGGGTCGCGTTGATCCGTTCACGCGCAAACTCATGGCACTGAGTCAGAGTTCCGAACTCGTCGGATATATCTTTAAGGCAAGCAGCCAAAGAGGGAATATCCGAAAACTCCTCCATAAGGGGTTCCATTCCCGAACGGATAAAAAGTTATTGAGTCTGTTCCCCTCCCATATTCACACCTGACAGCTCTGTCTCCAGCTCTACGCATCTAGAGCACGGAGGGCTCGTCGAATGAGAGCTAGCCGGAGAAGGGACTCTCCCTCCACTTCCGGAACGGAGGAGGGGACCTTGGTCTCCGGGCTAAGAACGAAATGAGAAAGCAGTGAAACATAAGGAAAAGTGAAAGATAAAGAGAGAGGAAAATAAAATTCATTATTAGAATGGAGAAGAAAATTACATTATCTTGAGGACTATCATCCCCATCCGAGTCATCACTTATGTCCTTCTTACACTAAACAAAAGAATAATCAAACCTAATCGGACGGAAACAACAACAAAAGGTTACAACGAAAAAGAAACTAAGGATTATAATCTACATCAGTTTCTTCACTATTATGGTCGTCATCCTCATCATCAACCCGCTGCTCGTTCTTTTCCGGACGATGCTCATAATCTTCCGGTTGATAATCCTCGGGATCCGGAGAGTACATCTTCAGAACGTCCAAGTACTTCGTCTTGGCCGGAGATTCTGGGGCTTCACGTTCCGGAGGTGGAGCGACTTCTGTGGTCAGATTAACTAACCCGCGACCATAGGCACGAATAGTTGCAGCAATTATGGGCTTCGGAAGGTCCCACCTTCTCACCCTACGCGATAAAACTGATCCACATTATAGTTGTACTCCTCAGCAGCAACCGGATGATAGAAGTGCTGGCTGAATTCTCCACGACGAATTTCCGGAACCCAGCCCCTCATCTTCCGATATACTTGATTCATCGCGATCTTGTTGGACATGAGGCAAAGGTCGGTCAAGTCTCACTCGAAGGCGAGACTCCGGAGCACCTTGTCAGCAAAAGGCAACGCACAAGTCTTTTTTTGCGGACGGAGAAGCAGCGGCCTTCAGCTCTTTTATCTAGGTCTCCGCCTTGGTAGCCCGTGCCTCAGCTGCGGCCAGTTCACGAGTTAGGTTTCCGTTAAACCTCTCCAGCCCGCAAACTCTCTGAGCCATCGCAGTTTTTTAGACATGATAAGCCTTGTTGATTGACTTAGCGACGCCCGGAGAGCTAAGTAGATAAGCAGCAAAGTCCTACAAAAGGAAAAGAAAGTTTCATAAGCTAGCACAAAAAAAAGAAAAAACAACTAGAGTAAAGATCCGTTACCCGGTTAGACTGACGACCGCTACTGTGAGTGGTCTCTTTCCCATCCTTTTCACCGGACGGAATCAGCTCCTTCCCCTCCTAACGGACGTACGGAGTCAATTTCTTCCCGTCCTTCAGAGCTCCCACCTCGGATTGTTGACTACGGGTGGGCTTCTGGGATGCCGGAGGAACATTGATCTTACACCATCTTCCCGTCCTCGGACGACTGAGGACCCTGGACCATTAAAGCGGCCGCCCAATTAATAACCACCATAACAGCTTCATCCACCTTCTCTTTGTTCGGAGGTGGCTTGCTGGTCGCTGCATCCGTATTCTTCAAAGCCTCCTTCTTGGCTTTCTCCTCCTCAAGGCGAGCCAACTTGCGCTTCCTTTTCTTCTCCTTCTCAACATTAGCCTGCAGGGTTTTCGTGCCGGTCCCCGAACTGGATTTCTGCTTCTCCGTCCTCTTTACCTTGACCGATCCGGAGGGCGGATTGACACCAGCCTCAATTTGAGAAAACTCTGCAAGAACCCAAAACGGATCAAACACATAAGCGTGACGCTAAAACAAAGATATAAAAAAAAAAAAAGGAGAAGGAATAGAATACGTACGGGACGGATCCTGATTAACATAGAAGCGGCACTTAGTGAACACCTCTTTCTCATGTGCCCTCAGGGGGAAGACATACTTCCCACCGTTCCAGTACTTGGGCAAGTCAAGCTGATTGTAACTCAGCTTGGCTATGCTTGCCTCCAATCCATCCGGATGATACTCCGTTTTCTCCTCCTTCTTGGCACCATGGTTCCACTTAGGGCACGAATACTTCTCGGTGTCAAACGTGAAATAGCATTTCTGCCAATTGGCATAGCTATCACGACGGCCCCGGCAGCAGTCATTCACTTTTATCCGCTTCTGAAAAGGGAAGATCCCCTCGTCTTTGGTACCCTCCAGATGGTAGAAGGCCCGGAATAGCTCTAGAGATGGCGTCACTTCACAACAATAATAGTTGAGAAGGAACACCAGGATGACGATGATACAATTAGGCTGCAACTGGGCTGGAGATATATTAAAGTGCTCGAAGATAGATAGAAAAAGAGGGGAAAGAGGAAAAGTGATGCCATGTAGAATCATCGGCGGTAGAGAGGAGAATGCATAATCCAACAAATGCCATGACTGTTGAAGGTTTCAAAAAATATTCGCGAAATAAGTGTTTAACATTTTTTGTTATTAAAGGTCAATAGAGCAGCGTCTACAATTTATAGAGAACCTGGGGTTGTTTCCATCGTGTACTGGGCGGGAAAATCTTTCCATATGTAAAATAAAGTGTTCTTTTTTGCATAAAATTTTGAATTTTAAATTTTAAAAAGATTTTCTAGTGATACCTTTAATTTTTTCTTATTTAGAAAATGATGGATATTGAAAAATATTATTTGTATAAGTAAAATAATAGTATCCAAAGGTTGAGTTGAGTAACTAAATTATTAAAGAAATCATTCGCAGTATGAACGTAGGCAACATATGCACATTTAATTAATTACAAATTATGTGAAGATATTTTTCCACTTTACTAGTATTCAATTTTTATAATGATCCTTGATTAGATACATTCAACATAAATCTTTCTTAGCAATATGAATGGCCTTTGACATGATCTCTATATAATTAGTCATATTATATTCGTTGAACGGATAGTAAATTAATAATGCACCAATGAGAAAATAGAGTGCGCTTTTAGTTTCAATGGATTGGTACACTTCATCCATATATAGACCATTTAAAAAAGGGAATTTCAGATTAAAAAACGTTAAAACCTTCAAGATACAATGTAATTAGTCCCACATATATAACGACATAAATTAAAATTTAGTTTTAATACTTTTACCATTCAAAATATATATGAGATCATTTGAAAACTGCTAGTTTCATATCAATTTATTCTGATTCAGTTGGGAACTTTAATTAATATTTACTTTGTTTGGACGTGTATTTGCTTTCTATATGATGTTGATCGAGTTTCTGTTGCACAGAAGAATATTTTGGTTAACTAGTTCTATCTGTAGTTTTATGTAAAACTACGTGGAAATCAATATCTTATAAAGGCTTCCCTTTAAGTTATGTTTCACTCCTACCTAAGTCCGCACTGTAGATGTATTTATGTTTGGTGGTGTAAAAATTTAAATGCACTTAACCAGTTCATACCACTCATTTACGTAGTTTCACAATTACTTCATTCAAATACTATATTGATCAACAAACAAGTCAGAGCCACCTTAGCTTATCGTTGTAAATGATCTTTCCGTGGTTGATTTTAATTTCAATTTTTGTGTCTTCACCAATTTACGGCTATATATAATAGTCTCAGACTCCTTTTATTTTGCACTCCTTTTGAACTTCAATTATGTGATATAATAGTTGGAGTATATTCTGGATCAAATCATGTGTGATAGGCCGTGATAGAATTTTCTATTTGCATGCCATCATAATAAGTAAATACTTGACTCAAACCATTCGCAATAACATACATAGTGTGATCTTCTTAATCTTATAGCAAACGAATGTCTGTTCTTCTAACCCATCATAGTACATAGTCGACACCTTGAATAAAATTACCAAGAAAATTATATCATACCTATATCGCTAAATAAATAATTACAAAGCACATATAATATTAGGATCGAATAACATTGGATGAATAAAATCTAAGAGCACACTGTCCTTGATCTAGCCTAAAATATTGCTAGTAATTCATCAAAACCAAACCATCAAAAGGAGTAGAGTGTGTGTTACTAAAATGCTTTATAATTCCGATCATAAACTAAACATAGTATTCCGGATGCATTAGCTTTTTTGGTGATTTTTGAGCAGACAACTGGTCAAAAAATCAGTTTTGAAAAATCTGAATATTTTCTTGGGAAACATGCTTCTAATTGTAAACTGAGACAGGTGAAGGAACTTCTGGGAATGAAGCAGGGATCTATGCCTTTCACATACCTTGGAGTACCAATTTTCTCTGGAAGAGCCATGATCTGCCATTTCCTCCCACTTATTCAGAGGATTGAGAACAGATTATCCAACTGGAAGAACATCTGGCTGTCTACAGGAGGTAAACTCACTCTGATTAATTCTTGTATCTACTCTATCCCTCAGCATATTTGGAGTATCCTCAAACCACCTATGGCTGTAGTTAAAAGAGTAGAAAAAGCACTCTCTACATAATTTTGGGGAGAAACTGATTTGAAACCAAAAAAAGTGTGGAAAAAGTGGTCAGAGTTGTGTTATCCAATAAGCCAAAATGGTCTTGGGATTAGATCCATTCATACTATTATTAAGACTTGCTCTATTAAATTATGGTGGAAATTTCAGTCTGGTAGTAGTCTATGGTCACAATTCCTCTGGGCTCTTCCCCCTTCATATAAGTCCCCCCCTACATGGAAAAGAATTCAATCTGTCAACTTGGTCTCTGAGAGTCTTTCCACTGTTATTGTTGGAAATTGTAAATGTAGTTTCTGGTCATCTAACTGGTCTACATCTGGTCCTTTATGTGATCATATGGATCCTGAGAACTCTCTTATACCTATGGACTGCACTGTAAAGTTTTTCTGTGATAACAAGGCTTTGTATATTAATGAATTATCTATCTTGCCTGCTCACATTTTCAATCTAGTTCAGAACATTGAATGCACTCTTGATAGGGATGATAGATTGATATGGATGCCTAGCAGTACTGGTAATTTTACTTTTAAATCTGCATATAATGCAGTGGCTCATACCAGGCTTGTGGCTCATTCACTGTTTCAATTATGGAACTCAAGGATCCAAAAAAAAATTAGCATTTTTCTATGGAAACTGATCAATGGATTTCTTCCTTTTCCTGATGTTTTGGTCAGAATCGGCTTTCACTTGCCATCTAAATGTCCATTTTGCATGAACAATGACTCTTTAGAGCATTATTTTAATGAGTGTTATCTGGCTATTCAAATGTGGTATGTGTTCCATTCAATGGTTGGTATTGCAGACACTGATTACTCAACTATATGGGATAGACTTTCCTTTTATTGGTCTTATCAGGGATCAACTAAATTACACTCTAATCTTTTTACTACTATCCCTAGTATCATTGTTTGGACCCTCTGGAAAGTCAGAAATGGCTATCTTTTTGAAAACATTGCTCCTACCCCTACTCTAATGCAAAAGCAGATAAAGGACTTTGTTTTTACAACCTATGCTGCCAGACCCATCCCAGCCATATCTGAGTTTGACAGAGACCTTTGTAGTCTTGGCTTTCTACCTTTGCATACTAGACCCCCTCAGCCAATAATCTCTGTTGTAAAATGGTTAAAACCAGTTTTAGGTTTTAAAGTAAATACTGATGCCTCTTGGCACCAGTCTAACCATGCAGGGATAGGAATTGTCATTAGAAACAGTGAGGGCAATTTTATTTCAGCATATTGTGGATACATGTCTGCTGAATCACCCCTGCAGGCTGAAATGCTAGCCATTCAGAAGGGTGATGAACTGGGGAGATTACTCTCTTCTGTTTATACCCTAGAGTCAGACTGCCAACTGGCCATGAAAGCTATCAGTAATCCTCTGACAGCTCCTTGGAAAGTGTTCCAACTTGCTTCTTCCATGAAGAACATCACCAATATTGTCCACACAAGAAGGCAGGGAAATGCAGCTGCTGATGCAATTGCAAAATTGGCATACAGTCAGCAGATCACCTCATCCTTAAGCTACTCAGACCTTACTAAGCAGATACAAGGTCAGCTACTACTTGACAAATGGGGAACACCCTCACTTAGAATTCAATAGAATAGATGCTACTGATATGTATATATTTTGCAGATCTGGACACACCACCAGTCTGGGGACATCTTTCAGAAGATCTGGACTGCTTTGCAGTGAAGTCCGTTATTACTACCTGCTTTTACACTCTTCTCTGTGATGGAGTGAAAATGCTGACATTTTTTGATATGTGTATCTATTATCCCCACTTCAATTTTGGTGCCGCTTTGAGTTTTGCTGAGCAATTCTCTAACAGGCTTCAATCTTTGGTGTGGTGGTTTATTAGACACTATAGGGTGTGGCTTAGCCACTTAATTCTTTCATCCCCTTTTTGGGAGCATTTTCATGCTCCAAGAGCCTATGGCTCTTCTTATTGTAACTGTCTTTTTTGGGCAGTAAGAACTATGGGTCTTTTTTGGTCTTTTTTAAGGTTTAGGGAACCTAATAAATATCCCTCCACTCCTTGAGTGGTTTAATCCAAAAAAAAAAAAAAAGTCATATGAGATCTTATTACAATCGTCTTTATGCATATTTTTAGAATATGTATTTTTGATAAATTTTTATTGTAATTATTTTGAGATATTATAATTTAAAAATATTGAAGATAAACAATTAATGAATGAAATAACAAAAAACAATGCAATTAAGTAGCAATTTTACTTCTCCAAAAACTTCTTCTCATCCTCCAAATTTGAAGAATCAAATCTTCTCTCTCAAAAATCGAGAAATTAATAATAAATTTGCAGTCCAATTAATTCTGTTTTTGTTGGGCCTGTCCAGAGATATAATTACTGGACCAAGTTTTAAAAATGGCCCAATTGTTATTTCAGCGGTTTTAGTGGTACAACCTACCGTTGAAACCTATGTCCTGGCAAATTATTTTAATACGTTTAATTATGGTGGGACCGGGCTGATATTTAAAAATACGTTTCAGCGGTGTTCATTAATAAAGCGCTGAAATGTCTGCATTTAATGCTTCCACCTACTAAGCTGGGATATCTTTCAAACGGGTGGCATGAAATTTGCTGCAGAAAATTAATGAACTAGCCACTTTGAGGTTGAAGAGCAATGAATGCTGAAGAAGGTATGGGTTCCCCCCCCCCCCCCCCCCCCCCCTCTTTTATAATTATTTTCCCCACTTTCATTATAATTGCCATGCAAAATACCCATGCAAAATACCAAGCAAATCATTCCCTTCCTTGTTGAACTAATTTATGCGTTTTTTGTGCATTATTTTTGAAAGGCCGAAGAAACATGAATATATAGTTTAGCTAATTAATGGGGATTGTATATTATTGTAGGATGTGAAAGTGTTAACAAGGATTTAGAGTATTGGCGTAGCATTATTAAAAAGGGGGCTCTTATGAGTAAGGAAGAAGTTGTATTTGTGGATAATTTTGTTGGATATGCTTTTGGTAGGGAGGAGAATGTGTTATGTCCATGTAGGCGTTGTTTGAATCGAGAGAGGTCTAATAGTAGGGAAGTTATAAAGTTGTATTTGATTATGAATGGTTTTGACCCCTCATACGATGTATGGACATTTCATGGAGAATCTCGCTCTTGTTTTAGCGGTGTAAAAGGGAAGGAGGAAGTTGAGTGTAACATGGATCATTTTTTTGAGAAGATGATAGGTGATTTTAAAGATGAGCCGGAAATTCTTGCAAAAATGTTGGGTCAAAAAGACATACCTTTGTATGAGGGTTGTAAGAAAGAAGATACGGTTATTTCTTGTTTGATGGAGGTGTTTAATATGAAGGCCGCGAGTGGTTAGAGCGATGTGAGTGTGAATCGGTTGTTGAGTTTTATGCACAACAAGTTGCCACAAGGGAATGCATTACCTAGTAGTATTTATCGTGCTAAAAAAGTGTTGTGTCCATATGAAATGGAATACGAAAAAATACATGCATGTTCATATGATTGCATTTTGTATAGAGGTAAGTGGGAGAGAGAACAATCATGTCCCGTTTGTAAGGCATCTCGGTATAAGAAGCTTGTCAACAAGAAAGGAGAGGCAATGGAGTTTGATGATCACGGCTCTTCAAAAGTTCCAGTAAAATGTGTTTGGTATCTTCCTATAATTCCCCGTTTTTCAAGATTATTTGGTAATGTGAAAGACGCGAAGAATATGACTTGGCATTGTGATAGGCAAAGACCGGATGATGATGTTATACGCCACCCTTCCGATGGAGATCAATGGAAGAAAATAGATCGGTTGTACCCTGATTTTGGAGAAGGTCATAGGAATTTGCGACTTGCATTAAGTACGGATGGGATGAATCCATTTGCAACTATGTCTTCTAAACATAGTACTTGGCCAGTTATGTTGGTGATTTATAATTTGCCATCGTATTTGTGCATGAAAAGAAAGTACGTGATGATGCCTTTGCTAATTGGTGGTCCAAAGCAGCCAGGAAACGACATTGATGTGTTCTTGTGTCCTTTGATTGAAGATCTTAAGAAATTGTGGTACGATGGAGTTCAAATTAAAGATGCCTTTAGAGGTGACATTTTTAATTTGAAAGCTGTTTTGTTGTGGACTATTAGTGATTTTCCTGCATTAGGAAACCTTGCTGGATATGTTGCTAAAGGTCACAAGGCATGCCCTGTTTGTGAGGAGCAGACGGAAAATGTTCGGTTGAATTAGTATGGGAAGAAATCGGTTTACATGGGACATCGGAAGTTTTTGAAAAGAAAGCATCCATACCGTGACGATAAGGATGGATTGTTTGGGGGGAAAGAAGTTAGAGACGCACTTACCATATTGACTGGGTGGAAGATACTTGAAAAAATGAAAAAGTTGGATGTGGTGTATGGGAAGAAAGTTCGGAAGGCGGCTACTAAGGAGAATTCTCCATGGAAGAAACGATCAATTTTTTTTGATTTGCCGTATTGGGAGATTCTTGAAGTTCGACATTTTTTAGATGTGATGCATATAGAGAAGAATGTGTGCGACAGTTTAATCGGTACTTTGCTAAATATTGCCTCGAAGACAAAGGATAATTTGAACACTCGAAAGGATATGGTGGACATGGGTATAAGGCCGGAGTTAGCCCCAGAAGATAAGGGTAGAAAAACGTACTTGCCACCCGGGCCATGCAATTTGTCTAAGACAGAGAAGAAGTTTGTTTGTGATAGTTTAGTTGGGATGAAAGTTCCAATTGGTTATTCGTCTAATATTAGTAGGTGTGTGAAGAATGATTTGAAACTGTCAGGGTTGAAGTCTCACGACTGTCATGTTTTGATGCAGCAATTGCTTCCCGTTGCAATACGTGGGGTTTTGGATTATGAGGTTAGATTTTGCATCACTCGATTGTGCTTTTTCTTCCATACCATATGTCGTAAGTCTATTAGTCAATCATCTTTAGACTTGGTAGAAGTTGAAGCTTGTGAGATTTTCAGTTCCATGGAATTGTATTTCCCTCATAATTTCTTCGACATCATGGTTCATTTGATTGTTCATTTGGTGAGGGAAATTAGAATTTGTGGCCCTGTTGGAATGCATTGGATGTATCCATTTGAACGAAAAATGGGTGGATTAAGGGGTACAGAAAATGTAGTAGTCGTCCTGACGCTAGTATCGTAGAGAGCTATGTGACCGAGGAAGTTATTGAGTATTGTACCTCTTTCCTGGAGAAAGGTGTAGAGTTTGGAGTTCCTAAGAACAAGCATGTTGGTAGGAAAATGAGGGCTCCTCGTGGACCAGGGAAGTGCAAAAAGCCTGAAGTCAGTGACATGAAAGCGGTTCACCACTACATTTTAAGAAACTCAATCGAGACACAAAGTTATGTTCATGAGCACTTGGCTTATTTGTACAAATTGTATCCTGGAAGGCATGACACCTACATTCAAGCTCAGCATGTCGACATATTTGGCGATTGGTTCTACAAGCAATGTAATGCAGAAGTGGTTGATGAGAATCTGCGAGCTTTTGCAAGGAAACCAAATATAAGTGTTAGGTCGTACTATGGGTATGATATCAGTGGCTACTATTTTACAACAGAACACAAAGATTGTAAGACTACTACCCAAAGTAGTGGTGTTTACAATGAGTCGGAGCAGATGTCCAAGAAAGGTCTGATTGTTGATTCCTTTTATGGTGTGATCAACGAAATTTGGGAGCTAGACTAAGAAGCCTTTAAGTGTGTTGTCTTCAAGTGTAAATGGGTTGATAACAAACATGGTGTTGATCGGAGCGATCCAATGGGATTTATTCGCGTGGACCTTAAAACAGAGGCTTTCAAAGATGATTGCTTCATACTTGCTTCTCAAGCGCGACATATATTCTATGTTGAGGATCCAAGTGATCCCAAGTGGTCTATAGTGCTACAAGGGAAGAAGTATTTTTTTGAGGAAGAAATTGATTGTGAAGTTATCAATGAGAAGTTAGAATTTCCATCGGCATTTCCTGAACATTGTGACAAGGCAAGGTCTACCAGAATTAGAAGAGTCCATGATGATGGATTGTGGGTAGACGAGAAGGGCCAATTAATTGAAGACAACATGCCAAGAAAGAGGAAAACACAAGCGTAATGCATTTTCTAAATGCATTTTTGTAACTTGACGAGTGGTTAAAGTACTTGTGTAATCCATTTTGTAACTTGACTCGAGAGTTATTAATTGTATGTTGGTGTTTTTGATTCATCATTTCATTTTGTAAGGGCTGCTGGATGTGGTCAACGCAATAATAATTGCCTAATGCATTTGGTCAACGCAACAATTTGTTGCTATGCACAGTACTGCGTATCAGCGGTTGTGTAAAACTGAAAGTGAAAGCAGCAATCAAGTGCAACTCAATACAGTGTTTTGTTCTCCTCAAGTTTCTGGTTCCAGATACCGCAGCTACACACTGCTGCTCCACTCAGAATAGAGTTTACTGCATGAATGTTGCACTAGTTTATTGCGTTGAGTCATTTTACATCACAGGCCAGACTTATCCATACTTGCAAATCTAATGCCACTATCCATCTACAAAACCATCATTGCAAAATATTTATAATCACCCAAATATTTCCCATAATAAATAATATCCAAATTCTTACAAGCAAACATTCTCCAAATTAAACAAACTTGAAGCATTCATTACTAACACCAGAAAAAATAATTCAAGCTAGCTACCTGTTACAAAAGACATTTCAAATTGTAGCTTGAACCTAGGTCTTAACCCCAATCTAGACTAAGGCATATGGCTACAATTGCTTGGCATCGCCAAGGCCAGCTTGTGCTTCAGATGGATCCACCGCTTCAGCTGTCAGGGAATGTGCACCAGATTCATCGTCGATGGTAGTCCCGCGTGTAGGATAGGGACCTACAGCAGCTAATGACTCAGGAAATGCGTGTGCGAGGAGCTTTGCTGTGTGTTCACTAAGGCTAATGCTAAACTGAACATCCTTCTCCAACCTTCCAAAGCGTCCACTTAGGTCAAATTCAGACTCAGTTGTAACAGAGGTCTCATTTTTCCTTTGGAATGACTCAAGTCTTAGTGTAGACATCGGTGATTTCCATGTATCATACATCCTATCTACACAGCAGCTCTGTGGCATAAACCTTTCACAAGTGAGTGGAAACCCCATCCCGATGACGAGTCCATCATGCTAGAGAAAATGATTTTACCAACGTCCAAACTCATACCCTTCTTAATAGCGTACAGCATTCTCATCCGTACCCACTGGACCTCCGAATTAATTGTCACCGGAGAAAGACGAGTGGCTACAAAACTGTACCACATATTCATCTCAACTGTCAGATATTTCTTCTCGATGTAACTCCATTTGTTGTAGGGAAATATCTCATCATGGCCTAGTTATTCCTCTAACCACCTCCTTCCAGTTACCAACTAGAGCACCACTGGTTCTGTCGACAGTGGCTTCATCTTGAAGATTTTCATAATCTGAGTCCAGACCCGTGTAGGATTTCAATCCATAATACCTATTAATAACATCAGGAGAAATACGAACCTGTTTTCCCCGGCACAGAACATCACCATCTTTGTTAATATTCCTCATGTTAGCATAGAATTCAGTGGCCATCGTCACATTTGCATCCCTTGGCCTCTCGCAGAAAGTTTCCCATCGATGTATGCGTATGTACCCATGAAATGGCTGTTCATCGGCAATATCGCGTTCCCTTAGGATTTTCCTTCTCAGCAACACCCTATACAAACTCTCTGCTTCAGTCGAGAAGAAATCAGACGAGTCAGGTCCGCTGGGAATGGCTGGCGTTGGCGCAGCTGCAGCTTTGCGTTTTTTGGATGCTCCCATCCTGTAAAAAAATCAAATCCCTATGTACAGTTAGAGTTCATTCTTACTTTGACATAAAAAAAATTCGATAAGCTGGCAACAGACATAGTTCATTCCAATCTTGTGATAAATTAAAAATAACAAAATTAGCGAAACAAATATCTGCATAGAGTATAGCGAAATTTCAGGCAACAGAGTTCATTTGCAACAGTTTGGATGCCCCCATTAAATTATGGCTAAATCAGATGACAAAAATACTGGCTAGATCATGAAAAATCAAGACAAAAATGTGAGATTTTCTCTAACTTGAACCACAACAAAACAGAACCTGCAAATTTATCATGGCTACAAAATGGGATGGATGGTTACTACATGAACAACAAAACAGAACCTGTAAATTTATCTAACACCCAAAACTACCAATCAATTGATCTAACCCCCAAAATGAGTTAACCCTAGCCTTGCCCCCTTTGAACCGAACCTGCAAATTTATCTAACACCCAAAACTACCAATCAATTGATCTAACCCCCAAAATAAGTTAACCCTAGCCTTTCCCCCTTTGAATCGAACCTGCAAATTTATCATGGGGCATTGAATCTGTCCATTTAGCTATCGGAATCTACTAATTTAACAAGCTAGATAATTACCTGCAAGCCTTTGGAATCGAATGCGGAGGTGACTTTTTCGTCGGCTGCGTTTCAGATCGTTCGGAAATTGGCCGACTGTTTTTTTAGATAGCCCTTATTCGTGGATCATGAGATTAATATTATTGACCCGTTAATAGGTGGGCCGAAAAGGATGAAATTGTTGCAGGCCGGAATTAGGCCACTTAAACCATAAACCCTTAACCCTCCTAAACCTTTAACCCTCCTAAACCCTAAACCCCAAACCCTCAACCCTAAACCCATGAAAACAGACAAGTCAGTCATTTGATAAATAAGCATTCATTAGCTTGATTTATTTTTTCTGAAATATTTATATGATTGATGATTGATAATTTTTAGACAATTGATAACAATTTTTATTTTAATATAATAAGAAATAAGTATACTTTATTAATTTGTATTTGATCAAAAAGTTTTTCGTCGATTTATTGTTCGATAAATACTTATTACTAATAACCAAATGTATATAAGGTCAACTCCCTATCTATTCACAAAACAATCACTCGACGTTTACTTGCTCGTACGTCGCTACTTTACTACACATACTTGTTCGATGAGAAGTTCTGATTAGACTACGTGATCGATTGCACTTATTAGTGGTTCACTATCGTTCAGAAACAATCGATGAAGAACAAAACTTTTCAATCCATGAACGTTTAGTTGCTCGCATATCATTACTTTACTGCTCATACTTGTTCGATGAGTACTTCTCATAAACTACATGATCGATTGCACTTATTAGTGGTTCACTGTCGTACAGAAGCAATGGATGAAGAACTAAACTTTTCAATCCATGCACGTTTACTTGCTCGCATATCATTACTTTACTGCTCATACTTGTTCGATGAGTACTTCTCATAAACTACATGATCGATTGCACTTATTAGTGGTTCACTGTCGTACAGAAGCAATGGATGAAGAACTAAACTTTTCAATCCATGAACGTTTACTTGCTCGCATATCATTACTTTACTGCTCATACTTGTTCGATGAGTACTTCTCATGAACTACATGATCGATTGCACTTATTAGTGGTTCACTATCGTTCATAAATGACAGACATTCCAGTTGTTAACAGCGTAATATCTATTCAACTCAATAACACATGTGTATAAATAAAACGATCAAGGTTATCAGCATATGTCTTCTAACTATCCAAATTTTGCAATATCATATGAATACAATACTTTTGCATGACTTTCCGAAGACCGCTACAAGTGATAATCCTATGTCACTATCAAATATGATCGTTCATGTCAGGTACTGGGTATATTGATTTATATTGTAAAATTAAAAAAAAAATATTTAAAAAATCCGCATGTAAAAGCATAATATTGCATGAAATCCAATCATTTTTTCATGAAATCCAACCAATTATAAAATCTGAATTATATATTGCATTGAATCCAACCAATTATAAAATTTTCCAACTAATTATGAACTTTTTAATATTAAGAAGGCAATTTTTGAAATTTATTAAACAACCCAAAATGCTTGATTTCATTCTAGCGGGAAAATGGCCCGCCACAGAAACTTCTCATTTTTTCAAAGTTTCAACGATTAACAATTGAAAATATGGAGACCGTTGAAACGTACTTAGGTGATTCCTCAACTTTATACTCGAAACGTCGCCGTTTCAGACAAAGCAACACGGAGCTGCTGCTTTTTTATTCATTTTCATTTATTTCTTTTATTTCCCTCCTAAATTTTCATTCCCCCTCACATTGAAAACTGAAAATTGAAAATTGAACTTTCCACAATTCCCCATCAAATTCTATTGTCGTTTTATTATTGGTAATGAAAATAAATATTTTAATGCTCAAAAAAAATTCTCTTATAAATAGGAAGTGTTCTTCACATTCAATACTCTTCCTCAAATATCAAAATAGTTAGACCCATCTCCTCCGAAAACCGTAAACGGCCCACCTCAGTCGCGGCCGGCTGATCAAATGTGGGGTTTCCGACTGCCGCACAACACATGCACACAATCCGATATTCAGTCCGTTAACGCAAGGCCTCCATCCAACCCTAATCGCATTCCCTTCAAAGGTAATCCCAAAATCTGGGTTGTGCTTCTTTGATATTTGACTAATTGTTCAATATTTGCATGATTGTCTCGGCTCCAATTGTGTAATAATGATACATGCCCATTGAATAGTTTGTCTGACAACAAAGCCCTAATTTTCTAGCTGTTTATTGAGAACATTCATGTCTGAACTAGGGCTTCTAGTATGTGTATCTGATTTTATACTTCTAAATATTGTGATTTATTGGGATTTCGGGATTTTATGTCTGAACTATTGCTAAATATTGGATCTGAACATTCATGTGCTAAATATTGCTAACTATGTCTGAACTATGGTATTTGTTGGGATTTTATATTAATGGGGTACTGTTCTATGGTTTTATTGGGATTTATTGCATTCAGTTGTATGAATTTATATCCATTTGTTACTGTTTTGAACTCTAGTGATATGGATGAATGTATGATATCTGATTTGATTTGTTGTTTAAATTAATATGGTCTCAGGTGGTTATAAAGAATGGTTGGCAGTGATTCTGATGTTGAAAGCAACACAAAAAGTGACCATTCTGGAAAGCGTAAACGCGATGCGTCTTCAGCTAAGTCTTCAGCTAAATCTGTCGAGCAGCTCATCGGCCTTGCAGATCCACGTGAACCACATCCTGGTGATATCGATCAACCCCAGGACCACAACTTCAACATAGAATGTCTAGGGGAGAATAAGGAGGGTGAGATATTTGACTCGTTGGATGTGGAGGGTGAGACTCGCAGGCGTGGTGGTGCTATATGCGGCTCTGTCCTCCTGATGAAACACACCAAACCACTCCCCATGTGGTTTGATAAGTTTCTCTGCCCTCGTGTCATGCATGGCAAATGGTGCGGATACGTTGCCTATGCATTTCGGCGTCGCATCAAATTTGGAACTTGGAGAAACTGGAGGCAGGTGCCCAAGGCTGTCAAAGATGAAGCATGGGAAGATATTTTGGTATGGTCCTTCAGTATTATACATTCTTCTTTATTAATCAAATTTTTTTCATCTGTTCGCTTAACTTGTGATCGTAACATGGCCTCCGTTGCTGTCTGAGTAAGACACTACTGAGTGACAAGGACAGGGCAAAACTGAAGAAGCAGTGGACCACTTATGCAGCCGGCAGGGAGCGGAACTGGCGAACTACTGTGTGGAACAGGTTCGTGTTTAAGATCGATCCTAAGAGACCTGATCCCGGGCTTCCATGGGACACTTACAAGTGGATGGATCATGCTGAGTGGGAGTTATTTGTGGCATACAGATCCACAGATGAGACGTTCATAGTAAGTGCAACCTACTCCATTAACTCCTAAAAATTGGATGATTTTGATGCTTACACTGTTTGATTTTTTTCTGACATTGTTTAGCTTTTGTTCGCTTATTGACACCTTTTCTATGTTCTTCACAGGCTCTGAGCAAGAAGAATAGCGAAAATGGGGCCATGAAGAAATTTAAGCATCATGCTGGAAGTGGTGGTTATAGGAGATACTACATCAGGTTGGCAAAGGAGATGCGAGAAGAAGCCATAATTGAAAAAATGGAGCTCGGGTTAACTCACGAAGAAGCTGTTCAGGAAGTAAGTAGCATGGTGTTTGTGATTGACAGATCCATCATCTTTTTGGAGACAAACAAGGTGAATGGAAAATATACAATTGACTTTGTCCGAGGAGTGGCTGATAAGATTGTAAGTTCAATGCTCGTCTATTGTTTGACATTGCTCTGTTTCATAATGCCACACTAATGAAACCTATAACTTGTTTGATGACAGCTTGAAATGAACAAACTGAAGCAAAAAGGAGAGATTATCATTGAAGGCAAGGATGACATACTCTTCTGGGCAACAGAGATTAGAGATCCCCCAGGCCGATACCTGTTCTGCCCTACCACAACAAAGATGGAATTTGCGTTCCCCGAGCATGCTCAGGAGAAGGCCAACAAGAGGCGAGCTGCCCGAACAAAGATCCAGCTAACTGAGAAGGGGGAGGAGGAGGAGCAAATTGCGATGGAGAAATTTCAGAAGTACACGGACTTCCTCTCTGAAAAGTTAGGAGTGGAGATTACAGCAGAGCTCTCCCCGGAGCAGTTCCTGAAGGATCTGAGAGAAAAAAAAGGCTGCAGCTGCGAAGGTAAATGCAGAATCTGGAAAAGGATCGACTAGTGATCCACCTCATCCAGACATGAACGTACACTAAAATCACAATTGTCTACCATTTTCTGAGTTGGATCCTGTACAGAATGTGATGGTTAATAAATTCCCTTTTTGGGTTCAGGACAACACAACAAACCCAGTGAGTGTGAACAAGACAACCAGCCCAGTGACTGCGAAGAGGACAACCAGCCCAGTGACTGCGAAGAGCCAAACTTGTGAGATTAAATCAAGTTCATTTGGAACTGATACTAGAGGTCTAGAAGCTGAGGTAACATGTCTAACATCGTATTTTTTTACATTACCTATTAGCCTAGAAACATCTAATTCATTGTGTATCTACAGTTGAAGGTTCCAATCCCGTGCTATCTGCAAATTAAAAATTCTGCTGGGTTAATTGTGACGGCGGCAGCTAGAGTTGTTATTCCTTCATTCACTGCTGAAAGTGGCTGTGAAGATGTGCGATTCAAATCTCCAGTGTTTTTGCCAGATGAACCCTTGCCTATTCCTCACCAAGATTATTCATGTGTGGGTTCTGCAGCAGGTGGTGTTCCTGTCTCATGGCCAGAAATATACATAGACTATGCCATGGCTGAGACTGTTGAGGCAGAGATCCCAGAGCAAAGAAAACCTGAGCTCGACATACCTGCGCTCAAACTGCAAAAGCCTAAACAAGTTAGTCAATTATCATCATCTTCTTATGATACTTTCGAACTGCTACCTGATTTTATTTGCTAATGTCATACCATATAATTGTAGGAATCTCCTGTCAAGTCAGATACAGTCGTTTGGTGTAAGGATGCAGCAGCAAACTCCTCTCCTCCTCGCGACGACATGGAAGTGGATGAACCTGGCCAATCTTCTGATCCCAAAGCCACTCTTGAAGACACGGAGGTCAAACGTGAGCCAAGCCCTATTCCAGATGAAAAACTGATGTGGGTAGGGGAAATAAACCTTCAAACATTTTCATTATTCGCTTCCAACAGGTGATCTTGCATTATAAATTTTTGCTTTTTGTTGTTCATGAACATGCAGGATTTTGGACACCACATCCGAGTACGCGAGGTCAGAGCGAAGGTGGCAAAAGAAATCCAGGAATTGCATGCGCATGATCCGGACAGGATTTGCTACAAGATTCCATTGCAGCACCCGGTTTTTGGCTCATCCGGGAGGCAGTTGTGTTTGTTAATGGAAAGTGCAAATCCGTGGATCAAGAATATAGACAGATTCAAGAAAGAGTGGATCCATGGTTGGCAGATTGATATGTGGGCATGGTAATATGTTTAAAACCTCCAATATGCATTTCTGACTACTTTTATCATTTTTTTACCAATTCCTTATTGAACCGGTTTGTCTTGCTTATTAGTATGCTCTTCAACAAAATGCCGGCGAGAGATATGTCAAGAGTTAATATTATAAGCACAACTGCCGGAGGAGCTTCAAGCACCACTGCTGCCGCAGAAAAAAGCAGGATTCTGGTGAGCTTGCAGAAGACTATGAAGCCCAACAAGTCCAGACTGTACGTCATGCCATTGTCTAAAGGGTAAATTCCATTCTCTATATCATATAGTTATACTTATGTCCTTCTTCCATTTCACTAGGATTGCCCACCTCTCAATATGGATTTTTTTTTCAGTCTCCATTGGATGTTGTTCATAATATCTCCAGAAGACCGCACTATGTACTGCATTGATCCACAGTCAAACGACATTTCAGAGGACAAACATCCGTTTCAGTATGATTTGTTTATGAGGTACGTCGCTTGTAGATTAATTCCATTAGTGATTATCATTTTAATTATAATCTCTCCATTTAATTATCAATTTACTAAATTAGCATGGGAGCCAAGTATGACAAGGACAGGGCAAAACCTGGATGCAAAACTCCACCCAAAAATTGGAGCATTGTTAACATCATGGTGAGTCATCCACTTTTCATGTGTGCAGCAATTACTGTCAACAACAAACCATTTGTCTCACTAACAGTACTACATTCTTCTTAACCGTTGCAGCACAAAACCCAGGCTTCAACCTGGGAATGTGGCTACTATGTTATGCTTTATATGGAGAAGATTGTGTTGTTAACTGCTGGTGTGGATGTGCTTCGGGTTAGTGCTAGAAAAACTTCTGTATCTTTGGAATATTACTTGTCATCATGTAGTTAAACGAATCTCATATTTAAATTGGTTTCTATTTTTCCTGGCTCGCTGTTTTTAATCCAGTAATAACCTGCCCTTTTTTGTTTTTTTTTGTAGGTTTTCCCAGAGGATAGAACTCCCTACCCCAAACCAGTGATCGATGGGATGATCGATAGCTTTTGCATGTACTTATCGGAGTCTATACTGCCTGCATGTGCCCTTCAGAACAGCATGCGCCGGAGAGGGAATTAGTCACTTCCTCATCACAGGTCTTGAATAGATCACTGCTTTTGTTTTCATACATTTCTTGTAGGGTGCACATCTTTTCTCCCATCAAACAGTATGATCTTTTCTATGGTTGTGATGAATAAGTAGGACTCATTAGTTGTGCTTGTGTCTGAATTCTATGAGTTTGATGAAGGTAGTGGTGTTGCTGAATAGTGTATGACATTTTCGTATGACTGTTTTGGTGAATTAATGGTTTTTCTGGCAACGAGCTGCGTTTTTTTGAAACCGCAATTACTGCGGTGGCGGGTGCCGGGTTCTGCCCATTTTTTTTTCTGGTCATTTTCGCTTTTCAGCGCTTTAAATTGAGTTTCAGCGAAAATAATCTTCAGCGCTTTAAATTGAGTTTCAACGAAAATAATTAAGCGCTTTAACCTGAGTTTCAGCGAAAACAATCTTCAGCGCTTTATTTATGTCCTTCAACGATATAATTCAACGTAAATCAACTACCATTACAACGCTACTATTTTCGGCTAATTTCAGCATTTCATGTAACCGCTGAAACACAATTTTGACCGCCAAGTCAACGTTATGCCGGCCGGCCTCGTGACGACCGACGGTCCGGTCGGTATCCACCATCCGACGCCCAGAAAGACAAACGGAGGTTTTTCAGCGGTTTGTGAAAACGTTGCAAGTAATATATAGTGGAATGTCTACTAACCATTGCCACATGACACTGACGGGTCCCAGTGTCGGTAAAGCGCTGATACGACCATTACATTTCACCGGGAGAATAGACAGCGGTTTATTGATTTCGAATAACCGCTGAAAGGACACGAAATAACCGCTGAAACGTCCACATTTTTCTAGTAGTGTTAGAGAGGTCAAATACCCAACATGGCTTGTCAATCCGGTAATGGTTCGTAAAGCGGATGCGGGTTGGAGAATGTGTGTGGACTACACAATCCTAAACAAGCATTGCCCAAAGGACTGTTATCCATTGCCAAAAATTGATCAACTGGTTGAGAAAATTACAGGCTACACGACAATGGCGTTCCTGGATGCATACAAAGGGTATCATCAAATATTGATGAATCCAGCTGATGCAGAAAAAATATCATTCATCACCAGCTTCGGTGTAATATTTTATGTGAAAATGCCTTTTGGTTTAAAGAATGCGGGCGCTACTTATCAAAGGGCAGTTGGTTCAATTTTCAAAAACCAAATAGGACGGAATATGGAAGTTTATGTTGACGACATGGTTGTTAAAAGCAAAGGAGTTGCACGGTTTGCCGTGGAACTGAACGAGTCATTCACGACTCTTGCATCCGTAGGAATGAAGTTAAACCCAAAGAAATGTACGATTGGGGTGGGGGCTGGTAAATTCTTGGGATACAAAGTATCTTCAAAGGGAATTGAAGCAAATCCAGATAAGATCGATAATATCCTAAACCTACCCACTCCATGAACAGTAAAGGATATCCAAATCCTAACTGGATCACTGGCAGCTCTAAATCGATTTTTATCGAAAGCGGCAGAAAAACATATGCCATTCTTCAACATCTTGAAGAAAGAAAACAAGTTTAGCTGGGATGATCGATGCCAAAATGCTTACGACCAGCTCAAACTCGAAGTACGAAACCTTCCAACATTAGCATCACCAATCAGAGGGGAACAACTGTATGTTTACCTAGCAGCCTCCGATACAACGATAAGTTCGGTTTTGCTCAAGCAAGAAAAGACAAAACAATTGCCAGTGTATTACATCAGTAGACGCCTGCAAGATGCAGAGATCAACTATTTGCCTATGGAGAAGTTAGTCTTAGCATTAGTTCATACAGTCAGGCGATTGCGAACTACTTCCATAGCCACCTGATTGTGGTCTACACAGACTTTCCACTTAAGCAGACTATTCAAAAGCCGGAGGCATCAGGAAGACTGATGACATAGGCAATTGAATTGGGTGAGCACTGAAATACAGTTCCAACCACGAAAAACCATTAAGGGCCAAGTGCTGGCTGACTTCATTGCAGAAATGACAAACTGTTCGTCTACTGCAATGCTCGCATCGACAAAAATCGAGAAGGACAAAGGCAAAGGAAAACTTCATGAAGTGGCGTGGAACTTATATGTGGATGGCTCATCTTGCAAGGAAGGATGTGGGGCAGGCATACTGATTGTTAGTCCCGATGATGAAGAGTACAAGTATGCGTTGAGATTTGACTTTCAGTTAACAAACAATGGGGCGGAATATGAGGCACTGATATGTGGATTGGATTTAGCAATCAAGATGAACATTACAAGTATCACCAAAGCACCAAAGCAGAACAGAAAACACCAAAGCGCACTCTTTGAGCAAGTTAGTGACTGCTGGAAATAAAAATTTGAAGGCTCAAAAGGATGTTACAGTAGAAGTGGTGTCAGTTCGGAGAACAGCGACGACGTTGGTAGCATGTATCAGGGATGAAGAAAATACGTGGATGACACTACTTGTGTAATTTCTTCGATGAGGAACGCTACCATCTGACGTCATTGTCATTTTCCTACATTGATGGGAGTGCTCTATAAAAAAAGGTATTTAACACCATGGCTGAGATGCGTCGGACCTAAGACAGCTAAAGAAGTTGTTGAGGAGATGCATGAGTGTATTTGTGGAGCACATCAAGGAGCCAGAACTATTGCAAAGAAAATAATGCGAGCGGGTTACTACTGGCCAGAACTAAAGAGTTTTTACTCTCTTTGATGACACACACTCGTTCGTACAAAAATCTCGAACTTGTCAGATAAATTCAAATGTGAACGGTAAACCACAATAAAGAATTTATTGGTGTATATGGAGCTTGGCCATTTGAAAAATGGGGAATTGACATTGTAGGACATTTCCCTAGAGGTTCGGAAAAATATCGATTCCTAATTGTAGCATTCGATTACTTTACAAAGTGGGTAGAAGTTAAGACTCTACCACGAATTACAGCGGAAGCTGCAAGACTGTTCGTGTGGCAAAATATTGTTTGCAGGTTTGGGTTACCCAAAACCATAGTAATGATAATAGCACAAAGTTCACAAGCTATGCTTTCAAATCTTGGTGTACTGAGATGAAGATAACCCAGAAGTTTACGTCGATTGCTCACCCACAAGTGAATGGTCAAGTGGAAGTCACTAATAAAACCATTGTTCAAGGAATCCTGAAGAGGCTGGAAGGAAAGCAAACTGGATGGGTGGAAAAAGTCCCTAAAGTATTGTGGGTGTACAGAACTACACTAAGAACACCAACTGGGGAAACTCCATACAGCATGACGTATGGACAAGAAGCCATGATACCAATAGAAGTTGCATGCCAAGCATCAGAGTCCTTTCCTTGGAAAAGGAAACCAATGAGGAGAATTTGAAAGCCAACCTTGACATGCTTGACGAAAAAAGTCAAGCCGCTGTTATACGAGAGGCTAAGTATAAAGAAGAGATGGCAAAAGCTTACAATCTAAAGGCGAAAGCAATAAGATTCAATGTAGGTGACTTGGTACTTAGGAAAAATGATGCGAGCTTGACTAAGAAGAAAGGAAAGTTATGTCCCAAATGGGAAGGACCATACAAGATAAAGGAAGCCTATCAATCAAACTCCTATAAGTTGGCTAGAATGGATGATAGTATGGTTCCCAACATGTGGCATGTGACTAACCTGATGAAATATTACATCTAGTGAGAAAACGCTAAAACACCATGTATAGGAGCCTTGATATTATAAATGGCGGCATTCCCATTTATGTACTTTTGTTTGTCATTGTGATATGAACACAACATGTGAATATATGAATCTGAAAAGCCAAATTTGGCACCAAACAACCGCTTATTTATTTCTTAGAGAATTAAGTGACTAACAATAATTATAATAATCATACAGTTAGTGAACAGTCGTTAGAAAGCATAACTGTTAGCTATTTTAGCATGTCATACTCACATTAAAAAAAAACACTAACAGTCAAAAAGTGCTAGCAGTTTGAGAAGCACTAACAGTCAAAAATGCTAACAGTTGTACGGCCACTAACGATCAAGAAAGGCAAACAATAAAAAATGCTAACAGTTAAGAAATGCTAACAATCATTTATATAAAACATATATAGAAACTTAAAATGCTAATTGTTAGGGAACGAACAGTAACTAGCCAAATAGAAACGTACAGTTGCAAGCGCCTGAAAACAACAAATAGTTGTTAAGGTAAATGCTCAAACAATTCAAACAATCCTTTTAAGTTGCCATCAAACTGAATGAATACCAAAAAACAACGAACAGTTGCTAGGTAATAATACTCAAACAGTCAAACAGTTTGAGTTTACTAACAATTTGATAAGTCCATGGTTCGTATTCGGACCTCATTCATACTCGGACTAGGGCCCGAGAAGGGTCAGGGGCTCGAGATACGCGGAAGATGGATCCACGGGTCCATCAATCCTTATCCTTATAAGGAATGCATATATTATGAATGTTCTACAAGAAATACACATTCTCTAAAAGATGGTAATACAGCCATCTTAAACATAGTAATGCAACCATGACCGAAATACACTTCTTCTATACATGGTAATACAACTACTATTCCCATAAGTGTTGTATTCATACCGTAAATACATATCTTGGTGATATACGGACTGTAACCATATAAATACCTAAAGGTTTGGTAGACCTCTCCATCTAATCTCATAATACATACATTACCCCTTAAGCAAATATACTGACTTGAGCGTCGGGGTGTCTACCCTCGGGACACCCAGGGCTTTGTTTTGCAGATCAGTTCGAGAGCCTGGTTCGTCGTCGAAGTGTTGGTGTCCGGCATACATCAATTTGGCATGCCCAGTGGGACACCACACCCATTGACGACGTCGCCGAATCTTGTCTCTGATCTGATCTAGAACACCCGAAGAACAAATCTTCCAACAACATGTCTGACGCTGAGAAGCCCAGACGAAGCGCCTGTGTGCTACGGCAAAATCTGGAGGAGAATCCAGAAGCATAGCAACCCCCCAAGGACGAGGACGAGGACACGGTCGACCTAGAGGATCTCGTACGCGCTCCACCTCTGAACCGCCGTCAGGGTCTACCGTGGGGGCAGGAAACTACAACGTTCCAAACTCCTTCGGTCCAAACCCTGTCGTATCCGGAGCACTCTCCTCCGGTCAAAATCCTGCTGCATCAGGAATGCCACCTTCTGGATCGAATCCTGTTGGATCTGAAGTACCAAACTCAGGTCAGAGAGTCTCGATCCAGACTGACAAGAACTACAGCGAACACGTCAACAACCTAGACGGCCTTGACCGAGAGAACGGGCTTGGGTACAACGGATCTGATTTGATCTTTTCCGTGGAAGAACAAGCACAAAAGGATCGACAAATCCTCGCAGAAAGACGGCAGGAGGAAGAAAGACAAAGACGTCTTAGGGAAACCTTAAACCAGACTGTATGACATAACCCGCCAAGCTCTGGGCCACCCTATATCAACCTTGACTCGGACACCCCTCCGAGAACGATCCCTGAAGATGTCCGAGCACTGATGAGGGACTTACATTCCCAATATCCTGATTTCGTTGCATCTCTGATAAACTCAAGTCAACAACTCCGTGCACAGACGCATGAGGCCCCTAATCGACTATCTATTTCAGGAGCTCAAACAACACCACCTTCTGATTCCACTCAAAAGCGGAGACTCCTAGATGATTTATCTAGGGGTCTACCGCACTATAATCCTCAGAGCAATCTGCCACCACCTCCTAATCCACCTAAATACAGCATGAAGGCGCCGGATTAAGCAGGGAGGAAGTGCAGAAGATGCGCATCAACAGCGTTGAAGAAGAGCTTAGCCGTGAGAAAAGGGAACGAGCGCGAAGCGAATGGCAAAACAGTGCCGATCGGCCTTTCACTCAAGATGGAACCTACCCTACTCGAGGTAAATACTAGGTTGATCAAGAAATCACGCTTATCCTCGGACCCAGAGGACAGTCTTATCATTCTCCCTTCTCGCAGCATATTGTGAACCTCCCCTTCGATGGCCACAAGAAGGTCCCAGAACACTTGCCCACATACGATGGCACCAGTGATCCCAGAGAGTTTCTCTCAGTCTTCTTCAGGACTCTGGAAACCAGGAACTTCCACGAGCTGGAAATATGAAAGATCGTCCCCAGCTATCTCCGAGGGAAAGCACAAACATGGTTAACTCAGACAAAACCAGAAATTTTATTCGATTACTGGGATTTCGCTGAGTTCCTTCTCTACGCTTTTTTCCAGAAGAAGAAGTTTACCAAGTCCCTCGGAGATTTGGGATATGTGGCCCGCCTTTAAGGAGAGACTGTGATAGAACACTATCACAGATACATGGATCTAGCTACCGAGTGCTATGATCGAGATGAACGCCTCCTGATCAATATGTATCGAATGAGTGTAGATGATGACTCTCTGAGGATGAAGCTAGCAACAAAGAATTCAACAACCATTCAGCATCTCCAGGCCATCATGGAGAAATATGCCAGCAAAGCGAACGCCGTCACAGGAAAGAGACCCCAGACTCCCATCTGGACAAAAAGGAACCCAGGAGTAAGGTACCGAAGATTGAGAAGATTGAAAGCGCCTCCAAACCTACCTTCGAGTCATACACTCCTCTAGCCAGATCTCGGGCTGTGATTTTATCCATTCACAAGCACCTTTTAAGGGACCCACCTGCCATGAAGGAGTCAGCCGAGCGCCAAAGATCCCCAAACTTCTGTCAATATCACCGAGATCGGGGGCATGATACAGAGGTGTGCTACCAGCTCAAGAATGAGATCAAGAAATTGATCCGACAAGGAATCGTGCAACAGATTGCACCTTCAATAGCTGGTGACAGTCAGGGTACCCAGAAGAGATATGGGGGAAAACTCTGGCAGAAGAAGAAGGACGGCTCCCGCAACAATAACAATAACAACCAAGGTGGCGGAGGCAACAATCCTCAAGATCCTCCTCCACCACTGCCAAATGGAGCCAACCGGGTCATCAACGACATCAATGGCTATACTGGAGAAGCAATTTCCTTGACTAAGCTGAACGATAATGTGCAGGTCATACCACATACCGAGCCAGTCAACAAGAGGCTTCACCCCGAGGAAACCATTACCTTCTCGGACGCAGATGCCGTACCAAATCAGATGCCTAATTCTGATCCTCTCATCATTTCGGCAACCATACAAGATTTCCTGGTAAAAAGAGTCTTCATAGACGACAGGAGTGGGGTAGAAGTAATGTTCCAAGATTGCTTCCAGAAATTAGGATTTACCAAGGACGACCTCAAACCTACGGGTCCGATCCCGGAGTTCACCGGTAATCCCATAATACCTCTCGGAGAAATCACACTCCCAGTCACAGTAGTAGACGGGACAAAGAGCCTGACCCTCTACTGCACCTTTGTGGTAGTCGACACCGTCACACCCTTCAACATTATCCTTGGCAGACCTTGGATGTGCCAAGCTAAAGTCGTATGGTCTTCCTATCATCTGATGCTGAAATTTCCAACACCGCAAGGGGTAGCCTCCATCAATGGAGACCAAGGAGTGGCACGTTCCTGCATGATCACGGCCATCTGTGATGCCAAAAAAGTAAGCAACATCTCGGCCATAAACACAGTTCTTGGAGATCTGACACCTGATCCCGACCTCGAGCAACCATTGGTATTCCACTTCGAGGAAGAGTCCTACAACGAGATCACTACACTATGGCACAAGAGACGACATCAAACCTTCCAAGTGGGGGAACTGGTAATGCCAGTAGGCCCGTGGTGCACCAAAAAGCTAGAAGGAGCGCTGGAATCAAGGTCTAAAGGACCATACAAAGTCTCCACAGCCCAACCTGGTGGATTTTACCTCTTGCAAACTTGCGGAGGGGAGCAATTGGATCCTGTTATTATGGCGCCCTTCCTACGCAGGTACCTCGTAGCTAAAACTAAGTAGACCTTCTCCAACTAAGGAGAAACTACTTCAATAAGGCCTACGGGCCAAGCTTCTTTTCCATTCATCTTTTAATTTTTTCATACCCGAGCTCCCAAACTCGGGGTTGTCTTTCATAATTTTGTCGAACTTCCCCGTTCAAGGAATACAATTTCTCTTCAATATGTATATCTTCTATTTTATTTTGAAGCAGTCAAACATCCATCTAATACAAAGAGACACTATGCTTTATAAAGTATAAGTGAAGACTGCTGCCTAAGATTTATACGCTTATAAGCGTGTGGTTGATGCTTATCTAATGATAAGTCCATGGTTCGTATTCGGGCCTCATTCATACTCGGACCAGGGCCCGAGAAGGGTCATGGGCTCGAGATACGCGGAGGGTGGATCCACAGGTCCATCAATCCTTTCCTTAAAAGGAATGCGTATATTATGAATATTCTACAAGGAATATACATCTTCTCAAAGATGGTAATACAACCATCCTAAACATGGTAACACAATCATGTCCAAAATATACTTTTTCTATACATGGTAATACAACTACTATTCCCATAAGAGTTGTATTCATTCCATAAATACATATCTTGGTGATCTACGGATTGTAGCCATATAAATACCCTAAAGGTTTGGTAGACCTCTCCATCTAATCTCATACTTTATACTTTACGCCTTAAGCAAATATACTGACTTGAGCGTCGAAGTGTCTATCCCCGGGACACCCGGGGCCTTTGTCTTGCAGATCAGTTCGTGAGAAGGGTTCGTGATCAAGCACGGGTCGTAGAAATCCATCAATTTGGCACGCCCAGTGGGACCCGCGGGCTAATCTTGATCTATATGACCTTCTAACTCATGACTGATCCGGCTGAAAACCTTCGTGGGAGTACACGAATCCGTTTTTCGGCCCCGACAGGAGTAAGAAGCATCAACAACGACGAGACAAGCTACACCAACAACCAGGGAGCAAGAAGGAGCATCAATAGTGTGCATCGATCAGCGCAAGAAGCCTCTCCCTGGGAATGGGAGAGTAAAAGATCTCGCTTAGACGGAACTGTTACTTTTTCATCTGAAGATGCGGTTCCTAAGTAGATTTCCCATTCAGATCCCCTAGTGATTACGGTTGACATAAACCATAACATGATCAGAAGAGTTCTGGTAGATGGATGAAGTGAAGTAGAAGTCATGTTTCTCAGTTGTTATGAACAAAAATAATCTCACACCCACAAGCCCTATCTCAGGATTTACCGGCAATCCTGTCATTCCTTTGGGAAAAACTATTTTACTAGTGCATGTGAGAGACGGTTCTCGGAGTATAACCTTGCATTGCACCTTTATGATTAACGATTCAAGGTCACCGTACAACATAATCCTTGGAAGGCTTTGGATGTACCAGGCAAAGGCAATCTGGTCCCCTAACC
The DNA here is from genome assembly GCA_948330725.1 of Sherardia arvensis. Lineage (NCBI taxonomy): Eukaryota > Viridiplantae > Streptophyta > Magnoliopsida > Gentianales > Rubiaceae > Sherardia > Sherardia arvensis. The sequence goes on along the minus strand of OX415237.1, from coordinate 18,377,801 downwards.
ATTTGGTGATGAAGTTCCCCACCAACAAAGGGATTGCCACAATCTGAGGTGATCAACAATTAGCTCGAATATGCACAATTCAAGCTATCCGAGAACCAGAAAAGGAGAATCTTGAACCAGCCAAGTACTCCGAGTCCGAGCCGATGCAGCTCGGAGAATCAGGAATCGTTGAGGTTGGAACTCTCCTACCCCCCGAGATAAAAGCTAAACTACGAGATCTTCTCAACCAGTACATAGACGTTTTTTCCTGGGACACCAACGACTTGGTAGGAGTGTCCCCTCGATTACCTGAATATCAATCCCTCGCAAAAGCCCATTAAGCAGAAACGACGCATCTTTGCACTGGATCGAGTTGAAGCCATTGGAGAGGAGGTAGACAAGTTACTTAAAGCCCGTATAATCGAAGAAGTACAGTACCTAGAATGGATAGCTGACCCAGTGATGGTCAAGAAGCCAGATGGAAAGTAGAGAATGTGCATCGACTTCACCAACTTGAACGATTATTGTCCTAAAGATAGTTATCCCTTACCCTCGATCGACCGATTAGTGGAAGCGATTGCGGGATACCAAGTACTAGCCTTCTTTGATGCCTTTAAATGATATCATCAGATCCCTATGGCAGAGCAAGATAAAGAAAAAACCTCCTTTATAACCGAGATAAAGAGGGACTTTCTGCTACAAGATGATGCCTTTCGGATTGAAAAATTCCGGGGCTACTTACCAGCGACTGGTAGACAAATTATTCAAATCTCAGATAGGGCGCAACCTCGAGATTTATGTGGACGACATGGTAGTAAAGAGCCGCAGCTATGATGCCTTCTTTGAAGACCTAAAGGAAACCTTCGACACGTTACGGGCCTCCAACTTGAAGCTGAACCCCGCTAAATGTACCATAGGCGTGGGAGCGGGAAAATTCCTGGGGTATATGGTATCCAATCGAGGAATTGAAGTAAACCTCTAAAAACCGTCAAGGACGTGCAGAAGCTGACAGAGTCCCTTGCAGCCCTTAGCCGTTTCCTATCCAAAGGAGCTGAAAAACATCTACCCTTCTTTAATTTCCTTAAGAAGGCAAACCAGTTTGAGTGGTCGCATGAATGCGGAGAAGCTTTCCAAGAGATTAAAAATCCTCTTCGGCAACTTCCAACATTGTCAAAGCCAGATAAAGGAGAGACTCTTTACTTATATATATATGCATCCCAGCTAGCCATCAGCGCTGTATTGGTCAAGGAAAAGTAGGGATTGCAACATCCCATATATTATGTAAGTAGGGCCTTACAAGGGCCCGAGATCAGATATACTCCCCTCGAGCACTTGATATTAGCCCTCGTCCACGCTTCTCGGCGGTTGAGACCATACTTCCAAGCACATACAATAGTCCTCCTAACCAACTACCCGATCAGGCAAATCCTCCAGAAGCTTGACGCTTCGGGACGAATGATGAAGTGGGCCATCGAGTTGGGAGAACATGACATACAATATAAACCTCGGACAGCCATCAAGGGTCAAGCCTTATCTGATTTCATAATGGAGTATGTTGAACCAGTGGAGATCGATAAACCAAACCCAACTCCAGACTCCGGAAAATGGCAACTATATGTGGATGGATCCTCCAACTCGGGTGGAAATGGTGCTGGAGTCTTACTCACCAGCCCCGAGGGAAAGGACCATCCTTACGTTCTCCATTTTGATTTTCGAGCCACTAATAATGAAGCAGAATATGAAGCCCTCATTATGGGGCTAAAGCTAGCAAAGGACCTTGAGGTCGAGGACCTTGAAATCTTCAGTGACTCACAAATCATGGTTCAACAGGTTATTGGAGAATACGAAACTCGAGAGTACAGTCTCCAGAAATACCTTGAGATAGTTAAGCCTCTCCTAAATCAATTCCGACATTATGAGCTGAATCATATCCCCCGAGAAAGTAACCACAAGGCTGACGCACTTAGCAAACTTGCCTCCTCGGACCTCTACATAAGATCTTCTCAAGAATTGCTAATGAAAACTCTGGCGAACAGAAGTTACAAAGAGAGTAGCATCATGGCTATTGATATCTCAGACACATGGATGAACTCCTACATTGAATACCTCCAAACAGGTACCCTTCCCGAGGACAAGCACCTTGCGCGGAAGGTCCGAATTAAAGCTCTGAAATATGTCATCCACAATAGTGTCCTATACAAGAGAGGATACCTCCAACCCCTACTTAACTGTGTCGGGCCTTCTGACGCAGAACACTTAATACATGAAACACATGAAGGAGTCTGCGGTAGCCACCAAGGTCCACGTACCGTCACCTTAAAGTTCCTACAGATGGGTTATTTCTGGCCAACGATGCTACAAGACGCCAAAAGATATATCAATTATTGCCACCAGTGCCAGAGATTTGCCAAGATGATCCACGTACCGTAGGAAAATATGATTACCATCCAAGAATCCTGGCCATTTGTTCGATGGGGCATAGATCTCGTCGGACCTTTTCCTACGGCCCCTGGTAACTTCAAGTACCTCATTGTGGCCATCGATTATTTCTCAAAATGGGTAGAGGCTGAAGCCCTAACCAACATAACTGGCAAGACAGTTATCAACTTTTGCTGGAAGAATATCGTGTGTCACTATGGCATCCCGAGATACATAGTGACCGACAATGGAGCACAATTTGCTAATGATCCCTTCAAGACATGGTGTACGAAGTATGGCATACACCAGAAGCTCACCTCGGTGTATCATCCAGAAGCTAATGGCCAAGTAGAGGTTACGAACCGTACCTTGGTAAGCGGTATAAAGAAACGCCTCGAAGGAGCTAAAGGAAACTGGATCAAAGAATTACCAAGCGTGATTTGGACCCATAGAATTACACCGGCCACAGCAACCGGAGAGACTCCTTAAAGCTTAGTCTATGGGTCCGAATCGGTCATCCCCATGGAGATTGGGGTCCCTTCCGCCCGTACTTCTCAACCAGATGATGAAGAGGGCACGGCCAATGAAGAAAACTTTCGTCTCGACCTTGACCTCCTAGAAGAGAAAAGAGAAAACGCTACAATCCACGAGGCCAAGGTAAAGGAAAGAGTCAAGCGCTACCATGATAGAAGAGTCCGCTTAGCCACTTTCGTTAAAGGAGACCTTGTCATGAGGTTAAATGAAAAAAGCAAGAAAGAAGGGGAAGGGAAGCTAGCCCCGAACTGGGAAGGTCTATATCGAGTCCTAGAATCCCATCCAGGGGGAAGCTACCTCTTGGAAACCTTGAAGGGGGAACCTATACCACGAAGACGAAATGTGATTAACTTACGAAAGTATCACGGAAGATAATAACTCAATGGAGAGCCTCACAAAGGTTCGAGACTATCAAGAATGTCCGATAAGCCTCATCCAGGTCCAAGACAAGTATGCTCTAGCACAAACGGGTACACAAACTTAAACCCACTATTTACTTTGCTTTTATTCTTAAAGTTATAAACTTAGATTGAAGTCATTTTTATACCTATCCTTATAACAAGCAATCTTAAATTCCTTTTCAAAAAAGAGGATTGTTGTCTTAAGCATAACATTGATTACTATTCAAAACAATATACTTTATAAAGTATATGATTGGTCAACTTATAAGTTGTTTGGATCCAATATTCGAAGATAGGTTCGAGATGAAGTACTTCAAAAAGTGCTTGATTGAGGTCTATAGACCAAAAGGGCAGACGTGCTCGAGAATCAATCATCTCAACATAAAGAGGAGAAACCTCAAAAACAAAAGTCGAAGTTCATATCAAAGGTATTATTACATCAGAATATGATACTTCTAAAAAAGTCCCTCAAAAGGGCATACATAGAGGATAAACCTCAAACACAAATAGTTCATATCAAAGGTGTTATAACATCAGAATATGATACTTCTAAACAAGACCCTCAAAAGGGCACATAAGAGGCTAAACCTCGAACCTAAAAAGGACATATCAAAGATGTCATTACATCAGAATATGGTACTTTTAAAATACCCAATAGGGTTTCCTTGGACTTCACCAGAAGTGACACAGGAGAGATGGGCTATTGTCAACTTTTCTGCAAGCTGTGACATTAAAGGCCTTGTCAAAAGACACCCAAGGAAGAAGCCAAACAATATTAAGCTCGCAGAGTATTCATCATGGATAATTGCAAGAACTTAACAACCGAGGTTAGTGCTCCTTTCCAGTAAATCATGAAGACCGAGGCTGACTAAAAGATGCCAGCAAGTAAGATAGCAGACCTACCGGCTATTCAACCTTGCCAGTAGAAGGATCAAGCACCTCTTCAAGAGAAGGTAAGTCAGGATATTTGGCTCTAATAAGCCTCAATAAATCTCTAGATGTTACTACCTTCTCGGAGGGATCCAAGGCATCCAAAAACTAGGCTCCAGGAATCCATCGTGTAGCAGTCAGAGCAGAAAGCTTATCAGCAGCATTGGGATGAGAAAATATTTCCTTCATCATCTTCACCTCCTCCTCAGACTAACATAGTTGCAGAACGCCACCCAAGATTGCATGCAGCTCAGAAGAATGGAATAAATCTCCATACTCCTCCTTATGGCTCTGAAACTCGGGGCTACAAGCAACGAAGGCACTCCAAAGCTTTAGGATTCGTTTGGTCTCCTTTGAGTCCTTCTCCGTAGCTTGATTTCGCGCCAGCTCCTCTGCAATATCCTGATAAGTCTCTAGCTCCTTATCCTGGAATTTCTTTGCCAACAGCAGGTCCGCTTTCTCAGCCTCCAGCTGTTTTACCCTGGCTTCCAGTTGAGTCACCTCCGATGACGCCTGACCAAGAGGAGTAGGTGCGGTAGACTCAGCTGTCAAAGTCAAAAGGTCAACTTCCACCTCCTCTTTCTTCACCCTGAAGGCCCGGCACTTGGCATGTAACTCCATTACAGAATCAGACAAGTACCGGATCACATCATTAGCTGGACCTCCCACCGTGGACAGATTCGCCATCAATTGTGAAAGTGGAAGACATATAAGAACTTGATATCTGAGAAACTCATATAGCAGAATGGGGGAGATAATTACCCCAACAATGAAGGGATACTTCTTAGAAGACCTCCGAGAAGCCTGACCATCCTCTTTCTTTGGGAAGTTCAAATAGTACTTCAATTTCTTCAGAGAAGTTTCTTCAGATACCACCAGCACAAGGTTAGATTCATCATCGTCTGAGGATTCCTTAGCCTCCACTCCCATCTCTTCTACCTCCTAATATATGGTCTGGATATTGGCCTTCCCTTTCTTGATCTTTTTCTTTGGAGGAGAGGTTGTATACATAAGAAAGAGCGTAAATACGCTAGGTAAGAGAAATATATCAAACAACTAATCTGTTTTGAAATAGAAATAACCTGAAGAAGATTGACTGGAAGAAAATTCACCCCGATTTCGGGGTGACTTCCTAGAAGCCCGTTTCTAGGCCTTCTTTTCATCTCCCTGGATTTTATCAGGGAGGGTCCAATCTCGATCCTTTTTCAGGAAGCTAGACGTGGATTTGGACCGTGGAACATCTAACAGATAAGAATAGGTGATAGCAGGCCACTGCCACACCGAGCCGTGAGCCCCCCGCACAAACCCTCCCTCCTGAAAAGACAGGGGGAAAGGGAAAACTCAAGCCCTGTTGCAAGAACCTACCATATACTACCCCTCGAGTGGGGCTCACAAAATCTTTGACCGGAGTGGTCTTGTCCTCGAGCCTCAAATCGGCCTCGATGGGGTACGACAACCTGCATGACTTCAAAAATTGGAGGGTATTTTGGTCGACCACCTTGGTGACATTATTCACACCTTCGGCGGCCGGAACCCGTTTATCAACCTGGGGCTCCACATTAGGGTCTACCACTGCCCGGAGGCACCGTCATTTGCCACTACAGCTACTGCCTGCAGCGGCGTAGCAATGGTAACCTCCATAAGTTCCCCTGACTCAACCTCCAGGAATAAAGTGCGCAAGTCACGAGTCGCGGGAACATTCTCTCCATTGCTGAATTCTCTTCATTAATTCACTCTTGACTTTCTTCCATTCTCGGTCGTAGTCCTTGTTGGCGGCCAAGGCTTTCTGTGTTCATCTTCTAGATCTTTATGCCTCGTCTGAAGATCACTCAGCTGCTGGTTCAGCTCAGCTCTCCGCACCAAAGCTTCCTTGAGCCCACCACGAAGACTATCACATTCTTCTCGCACGAGGCTAAAACAGCCCTTGGAATCATCCAAATCTTCCTTCAGCTCCTTGCTCTTTTGAAGAACAACCTCATATTTGACCTGCAATTCAGCACAAGCAGCTACGCAACACTAGACATAAAGGAAGACATGGAATTATCAAATTCATGAAAGAAATATATTATTCGAAGTACAAGGATATCAAAAAACTGAGTAAAAGGAGAAATTCCTAAAAGGAGAGAAGGTTCTAAGGAATTACAATCTTGGGTTCCTCATCTCGAGTCCCAGGGTTCTCGGTTGAAGCTTCCATAGCCGACTTCTCCACCAAATATTCCAACTCAGGATACAGGCTGCACAGCTTCTCCTGAAATTCCTCAAGAGTTAATGCCTTCTTCAAGGATTCCAAACTAGTTAATAGACTAGTCTCGAACCCCCCAATTTGGCTAAACTATGCTCGAAACTTCTTCAGATCCTCTGGTACTTCCGGCCAAGTATAAGCAGGAGCTAACAATCCCTGAATCTCCTCGCTGAGAACTCCCTGAAGAAGAGCCCACATCTCCTAAAGCTCGGACTTATGGTAGATTTCGCCATACTTTTGGCGATGGGCCTCCAACTCTGGACAGTTAAGGCAGAAGTCTATTATCAGTCGGACTAGCCGCTTCTGACAAGTAGGATCAGCATATCGGTCTCTCTCCTCTTCCACCAAGGCCATCCTCCTCTTCAGCTCTAGGAATGAACCATCAGTCAACCTCTTCTCCTTCTTCAAAGCCTGGTTCTCCTCCTCCAAGGCCTCTCTCTTGGTCCTCTCTTGTGCCACCTCGTCTTGGAGGCGTCTTACCACATCAGAAGGCTCCTTATACCTCTTGGACATCTCTTCTTTCAACAGCTCCAACTCAGATGCCTGTTCTTGAGAGTGGCTATACAGTGTCCGAATAGAGTCGTACATATGTTTCACATGATTTAGAGACTGTGAAAGAAAATAAAGACAGTTAGATAACCACACCCCCAGTTCTATTAAGAGATAAGTTAATCATACCTGGTTAATCTCAGGACATCCTGGAACCATCTCGATCAGGGCCTCGGGAGGAGGAGGTTACACATACTTTTCGATCTCTTCTAGTGGTCCGAGTTCGAGCCCTGGCTTTTTTGAAGACTTGTCGGCAGAGCTCCCCGAGCCCTCAAAATCCCTCTTTTTATCACTATTGCTCGACAGTCCCCTCGATTCAACTATCTGAGCCAACAAGTTTGCCGCCATGTTCGTCCTGGAAGCCCCCACTGCACGCAAAAGGAATGAAGTTAGCATCAGGCAAAATAAAACAGTACATGCGAGAATATTAAACATATCAAACAGAAGCTAAAGACTATTCATCCTTGATCCTACCGCACAAGGTTTTCAGGGAATCAGAAGACCATCACATCTCTTTTCCCGAACATCGGACTAGGGCAGAGCCCTCATCCTCTTCCTCATTTGATGGATCTAAAACTACCGGAACAAATAGGCAATTTGCCTCTTCAATCACTTTAAGTTGTGATTGAGTCTTCTTGGGTCCTCGAACCAATCTTTTGAACTGACGCCCACGTCGAGCATCCGTCATCAGGCCTGAAATTTCCCTATCTATTTCCTTCTCGGACATCTCTTCTCGAGCAGTTCTCTCTTCTAGTGCCCTAGAGGCCTGCAACGCCTTAGCTGCACCAGCTGGATCCTGCTCCATGGACAAAAGGGTTTCATACCAATCCATCTCAAAACACCTTTTGGCTGATCAAAATGTGTCAACCTCAAGAAGCTGCAATTTTGTAGAGTTCGGCCAGACGGTTGATTCGACCAACTATACGTCCCAATAGGCCACTGCCATCCCATTTGGTGATCTCCTGATACAAACTTACCCTCTCTAAGTTTAATCCTATCTCTCACCAACTCTCCAGCTATATTTAGCAGTTTACGAGAAGACTCAACTTCATACCAGATCTCATTTTTTGATCTCCTTGTTCCAATGAGGAACTTCATACTTTGTCCGATCAAAGGTTAGTTTTACCTTATCCCTTTCCCCGCATTTCACAGGAAGCACAAAAAGCTTACCTAAGAAAGTATCCCGAGAAGTCATAGTCACAATTTGTTTAGCAACGGAAACCTTATACATGGACCACAACAAGGCAAGACTAGGACTATAACCTTTACGGGCACACCAAGTTATCAAGGCCATAATGATTACTATCACATTGGCATGTAGCTGCCCTGGATGCACCTTGTAAAACTGGAGAAAATCATTCAACGGTGGGGGAAAAGGGAAGGCTAATCCGTGTTGCAGAAATCTCCCATATATGACCCCCCGGGTCGGAGTTACTAATTCAAATGCAGACTTATCTTCTCCAAAGTACATGAGATCAACATCTTTGGGAATCGAAAAGGGACAACCTTCAATGAAGATAGCAACGTCAGCATGTGCTTTATCCCCCTTCACAGATTTTTTACTACTACCATCACCATCCATGGATATTCTATCTCTGGATGCATGCACAACCATTGGGCAATTCCCCTCTATATGAGCCCTCCTGGCTATCACCCTCAACCTCTTCTCTTCCTCACAGACTTTCTTCTTCAGAATTACAGGTTTTTTCCCACTCGCTACCTCGGCTCTGCGGCGGTCACGGGAGCTACTCTCCTCGGCCTGAGCATGTATATACTCTCCCTCATGATGATGGGGGATGGAAATTGTTTTACTACCATTACTAATGATTACAGAGAGTATGGGGGGAAATACACACACAGAGATAAAAGGAAAAAACAGACACAAGCAAAAGTGCAGAGAAAGAAGATAGCACTTACTGATGATGGAAGCAGAAAGCAGAAATTTGGGGCTTCAGAAATTGATGAAGTATTGATGCGTCTTCTGAACTTGGAAAGAAGAAATTTTCAAATAAGATAAGACAATGGGATGATTTGGGAGACTTAATCTAAACCCAGATAACATTAAAGACGAACAATTACCTCGATTCTGTTTCCGATGCAAGTAATTGAAGAGATAGGGGACAGACCTGCTCTATTTTCCAATGAATGCACGCCACGTGTATTTACCATCTGAATTTGAAAGGAAAACTAATCTCAGTCGTTCACATATTTGATGGAATACGAAAGAACTTTAAGCTAGATATTCAAAAGGGTAAGCCCGAGACGACAGTCCTATAAGGACACCCTGAGCTTAACACCCCGAGTTATTCTCCCTCGAGTTATTGGTCTTCCCTCCAGAAGCAAGTCTCTCCTTCAACCTTCGAGACAGAGCACTCTACATTCTGAAGATCTACCTTGGGGTTACTGATAAGTCCATGGTTCGTATTCGGACCTCATTCATACTCGGACCAGTGCCCGAGAAGGGTCAGGGGCTCGAGATACGCGGAGGATGGATCTTTAGGTCCATCAATCCTAATCCTTATAAGGATGCGTATATTATGAATGTTCTACAAGGAATACACATCCTCTCAAAGATGGTAATACAGCCATCTTAAACATGGTAATGCAACCATGACCGAAATACACTTCTTCTATACATGGTAATACAACTACTATTCCCATAAGTGTTGTATTCATACCATAAATACATATCTTGGTGATCTACGGATTGTAGCTATATAAATACCTAAAGGTTTGGTAGACCTCTCCATCTAATCTCATACTACATACATTACGCCTTAAGCAAATATACTGACTTGAGTGTCTACCCTCGGGACACCCAGGGCCTTGTTTTGCAGATTAGTTCGAGAGCCTGGTTCGTCGTTGAAGTGTTGGTGTCCAACATACATCACTCCTTGTTTTCTTACAAATGATCGAACATTTGCAAACAAGTGAATACTTGCAAACCAACAAACAGTATATGGAGGTAATCATATAACAAACTACCATGAATCACTACTCAAATAGAGTAACAACACCGAGACATTTTCTTTTTGGAAACATCCAAAAATTAATTAACGGTAAAACGACGAACAGTGGGAAAATCACCTAATAAGAGCAAACGCTCAAACAATGATGTCAAAATGAACAGTTATGACATGAGTTCACAAAGATGAAATCATTAACAAAGACGGAGTTCACATTATCCTTAATCGAAAAGAAAAAAGAGTATAGCAATCAACGACGCCATTGCCGATGGTGATTCCTGCCGCGACCTCGACTTGAAGGAGGAACACGTGAATCACGAGATTGCGAATGCATCTGAGCAGTACTTGCCCTGTGGGAGGGAATGCGACCAGATCTCTCAGCGTAATCTCTTTCACATTTATTTATGTTTTCTAAATGATACCGTATGTGAATATAAGCAGAATGTCGAGTACAACCTTGCTTTTGTATTTGTTCCATATAATGCTGATAATAAGATTTGTAGTCAGTGATGGGCCCAAATTCATCGCGATCCAACTACATGCTCATTAAGTTAACTGTTTTTTCATATTCTTTAAGAAGTCGTTGATCACAGGCAACTTTTTGGCACAACTGATTTTTTTCATCTTCGATCGCCTGAACATGTGCAGCGATCACATCTTCGACATGAGTATATATATCACCATTTTTAACTACAAGTTCAACACGGTTGGCAGCTAAAGCCTTTTCCTTTTCATAGAGTTGATCCTTCAAGTTACCACACTCTTGCTCGAAAGCTTGAATACGGTAGTCCAACTCTTGACAGTCAAGCGAAAGCCTCTCGTTGTCAGCAATTATTTTGCACTACAAGCATATTATTCGTCATACTTGATTTGCCAACCTTTAGCCAAGGCCTTATACTCTTCACATTCATGTCCGCAGAGGGATAGCAGATTTTCAACTTGTCGAAGACGTCTCGAAAGCTTAGCAATTACTGCAGCTTGAGTGGAAATATCTCGATCCTTATCTGCCAAAATGCGTCGCCATTCTTTTTCCTGGTCAATTAGAGTGTTAATCTGAACGCCACATCGATGAATAACTCCATTCTGCTGAGTACAAAGTTCATGCCATTCACTTTTCATAGATTCAACGTCTACCATCACTTGAGCCCAATAATCTTCACGGCCAGACAGTCCAGCTAACGCACGTCGAAGACGATCTCCTAATTTATTAAACCACATTCGAGGTTTAGCAGGTAAAGGTAGTGTAGATGCATAATCAGTAACAACATCAATGTCTAACAAACAGTTGGTTATAACTTCATGAAAATTTCTTTCATGAATATCATCAAAAGAAGTTCCTTGAGAACTTTCTTCATCCAGACGAAGACCACCCGCGGAGCTAACAGTCTCACACGTTTTCGGATTTGCTAACAGTCGAGGAGCTAGGATATTGTTGTTACGCTCAATAGGGAACAACGGAGCCCTACGATGGCACAACTTTATACTTGATTCAGCAAAGGCTGCAAATAATCCCTCCTCATTAACAAAAATTCTAGATACAGGAGTAAACGCATGTTTGGGGGAACATATTAATTGCTGAGTATGCAAGCCGTCAAAAAATGCTCGATCAAGCATAGAAGACATTGCTAAAATCTGCAAATAAGCACAAGAACTAGTGTAAGAAAAAAAAATTAAGAGCAATGTGAATCAGTTCAAAGAAATATAATAATGTTTACACACGGTGTCACAACCATTCGAATTATGCAAACATAGTACAATACTCAAACACTAACATCAGGGTCATCCACAGAATTGTGGTTGCCAATGTTTCCAGCATCGTCCTTGCTCCCAGAGTTCTCTCAAACATTCTCAATTGTGATTCCAACAACAGTAGCTGAGGGCGAAGGTCTCATCTTAGAAGGAAGCTCCTCATTGTAGTCCACATTACAAGCCTTCAACTGTTCGAGGGAAGGTAGTTCTCTGAGCATCTCTAAGTGTTTCACAAAGGGAAAGTCATACCTACCAGTGCGAATGCTTGAAATAAAAGCCGCAGTAGCTTTTTCTGAATCTTCAGCGATGGCTTTATCTAGATCCTCAATGGAAGGAAATTCAGAGTCCACCACTCTACTCTCCCTATACCCTTTCAAACCTTCGCTAACACCAATGTCTTTACCAAGACTGGTAGTGTTGACAAAAAACTCATAGAATGCGTTTTTTTTCATCAAACGATCTACGACAAGGGCAGGGTACTTGGGTGATAGTGCTCCAGTAGCCTTGTGGGACTCTAGCTCTTTATTAGCGGCATCCAGAGCGAGGAACGCAGCTCATAACTGTTCGCGATCAACCTTGCTATACTTAACTGCCTTTTCCTTGGCCTTCTTCACTCTTTCAAGTTCCCTCTTTGTTTTTTCAAGTTCTTCACGAGGTACAAAGTCATCAAGATTGCTAGCCACAGTTTGCATAACCTTGGTAATCTGAAATTAAAAGTATCATATCAACATAATTTACGTTCATTAGGATTGAATACACACAAACAAAGCAAAACCAAATTGAAGGAGCTGCCCTTACGGTGAGGAGTGAATCCTTAGTGGATAGTTTAGAATGGGCAACAAGTATGGAAGTTTTCACTTTTGAAGCACCATCAGTAGTAGGCCTAGGCCTCTTCGAGTTAGTACCCTGAGGATCACCAGTGCCTCCGTGAAGGCACTTATCCTTACGATTCATTATCGCTACAGTCTCATCCACATGATTTTCATTAACACAACATCTTCATTAACATGAGAAACAGTCACCATCTCACCAGATGAGTCATCTCTTCAACAGTAGACGTCTCAACAGTAGATTTCCTACCATAAGTCTTGAGTTTTGTAGGACCTTTACCGATATTCATAACTCCTTCAAAAAGAGAAATAGATATTAGTACATAAACAATAAAATATAAAAACTGAACCACATACTTAAGATAACACATAAGTGAACCACATACTCAAGCAAGCTGCAGGATCAACAGAATGAGGGATCAATTTTTGTATCTCTTCATCACGGATCAACAAACGCTCAGACACTTTGGCACCCTTACACTTCCTTGTTTGATGACTCCAATTAGGAGGCATAACATCTGTCCTACTATCATACTTCATGAAAAAGTACCTCTTCCTAAAGCACCCAAAGTTACTAGGGTAGGAACCAGGCTTAACAAAATGTAACTGCCTAGTATACGAATAAAACGTATATTCATCACTTCTGTTTTTCACAGACTGCAACCGCATCATCTGACGCACGAGTTGAACGAAAAATCAACCCCAGCATTCTCGCAAGACTCATACAGTCCTCGTAAGAACAAAACACCTTTTGGGTGTAGCTGAACCAAACTATTTCCAAATCCACGAAGGACTTCGATGAACCACATCGATATAAACAACGTCAAACCCTGCGAGACATAGGCGGTATACAAGGCAAAGTAATCCGGACCTGGATTCTTAACTACCTCTACTGGAAATGGACATCGCAACTCGCGACCTATAAGAGTCGGTTGAGTCCTTTGAAATGCCTCTAGGGATTTAGTAGTCAAGACACTGGCATCAGGGTTTACAGTTGCAATCGCTAACAGTTGGCGACTCACCTCTAAATCACCAGGATCCACACCACTACTAGATGTGGAATGAGCAAGTGGATCAGTATTACCTTCTCCATCACTACCATCAATATCCCTATCCTCACCACCATCCATAAACCCAGAATATGCTACATCTCCAACCTCATCCTCGGACCCAATCAACAAGGTAGCCGAATCATCCATACCATTAATTTCTCTAAAATCAGTTTCATCAACCATGCTTAATCAACAATCATAACACCTAAACGCAGAACAAAAGATCGAATATTGAAAAGCTCAGATTCATATCAAATTAAACAACTAATATATCTCATAGAGCATCATCAGGGCAAGGCATAGAACAAGACTTTGAATTAATATAGAAGTCACTTTAAATTACCTTGTTAGAGTCGCAACAAAGGAATGATTGGTGAGGGCAGAAACTTGAGCCGAGAAGATTCCACAGAATGAAACTGGTATGACTTTTATACAATTAATGTAGCAGAGTCTGAAATATAACAGCAAATAATTATCCCTGATTCTTTGCAAAAATTATAGAACAACCTCAACAGCCCAAGAATCCCGATTTTTTTATTTTTCAAATTCGAAAATCAGAAATACACCGAGAGATAAACAAACAGAAACTAAAGAGAACAAATAAAAATAATAAAAAATTAAAATTAAAATAAAACAAAAAAGAAAGACTAAAAGGAGAATACAGTACCTGGGTGAGCTTCCGAGGTGTCGACGGAACGGCTGCGAACTGCGGGCAGCCGGGAATGGAAGCGGAACAGCGAAGCAACCTCGGCAGGAAGTCGACGGTGAATGGATCTGAAGTTGTGGCGGGTCGACGGCGAACGGAAATCAGGCAGTGATGAAGAGGCCTAGTTCCGGCGACGGCGAGAGCCCAGCTCCAGCGAGAAGGCCGGCCGCGACGGGCAGATCGGGAAACGGGTTAGACGGTCGGTGAACAAGCATGCGTCTGGTGGCGAAAGGCGCCCAGTTCCGGCGAAAGGCGCCCAGTTCCGGCGAAAGGCTCGATTGCGGCGGTGGAGCTGAGCGACGGGTTTTGTAGGTATGAAAAGGGGATTGCAAAATAATTCCACCCTTATTTAATATCATACCATATACAAGTATACCTTACATATTTACAAATAAGTAAATCAATTATTTGTATAAAAAATAAAATAAAATAATAATAATAATAATAATAAACATATAGTTTAAGAAATTATATAATCATATAGAACAAATGTTACTACCCCAACAATTAATTCTATCGCTAGGGGCATATGATATATATACAGGCCTAAATCCAACTGACTGGCAACACTTTTAATGTTTAACTTTTTAACCCCCATATGTTGCATTAATTCCTTTGGTTTTCCTGAAATACAAGAATCAAAACAATGTTCTTACAAGTTGGACCATATGAAAAAGAAAAGAATACTCAAGTATTACATAATTGAACAAAGTTTGTCTTACTCTTATTTGGTGGTAGGCTATGTATGGCCCTTAGAAATTTCCGTTGCAAATCATCAGTCCAAGATACCCTTGCCTTCTTATTCCCTATGTCATCATCACTACTTTCTTCAAGCATAGCTGATGCCGTTGATGATGTCGCCTCATTTGGATTCCATGAAGACATTATTTGATTTGTCTTTGCTATGGCCATGGCTACCTCACAACCTTTTATTGTTGATTTCATCCAAAAAATCAGCATGATTATTGTTGAAAGAGTGAACAATATATGCTATAAATGGGACCGCACCTTCTTCCAACCTAACCTTTTTATCGTCGGGGAACATAACTGAAAATTCAAGTAATTTCATCTCATATTAGTGATATAAAAAATACTAGTTTTCTCCACGTAACCTATAGGTTGTAGTTAATTCTTCTTGGGTGTTGATTTAAGGTTATTCCGTTGGGAACTTTATTTACTAATAACGTTGATCCAGATTCTGTTGCATACAACAAGGTTTCTATTCTCTCTATAGTTTTCATGCAAGACTATGTCAAAATTAACATCTTATTAAATATGTATGTTCTCTTAGTTATATCATGTTTATGCGCAGATTTGACTTCGCACTAGTGCACAAGCATATGCTTCTCGGCACCATTTTCACGGCGTTTTGGCCAAATTTTGGCGGAACCGCCGAGTAACAAGGTTACGAACTCGTAACCTATCGTTCGCCTAGGGCAAAAATAAAAAACACGGCGTTTCACAATTAAAACACGGCGTTTTCCAAAGTGTATTAAAAATGTCAATGTTAGGCGAAGTCTTAACCGTGTTCGCTGACAGGCGTGTTGGGTGACGAAATCGCCAGCAGTACCCGCCTGAAATAAGAAAAGTTGTTCGCCCATACATGCTAAGACGCGTAGAAGTTGCGAAATCGCCCTTTATAGACGCCTGCAGGCGTTACTGAACAAGCAAGTTCGCCTGTAGTTATGACCAGAGGCGTTTCATGTTACGATTTCATTTGTATTTAAATGTAGCGGGCGAAGAAGGTAGCGAAATCGTAACATTGTCGTAGCTGGGTATATAAAAACTGATTTTTTGCGGGAATGAAAATAAAAGAAGTAGATAAAAGGACTCTTCTTTTGTTTTGTCTCAAGTTTTGCTCACATTTTCAGGCCTTGATTTTGGCCAAGAACACAAAGGTATGTGGTTTTGATTTTTTTGTTGATTGGTTGTGGAATGGGCAAACTGTTTTTGATTAGTGTGTGTGCTTGTTTATATGGTTTTGTAGAGTTTGTTAGGGTACTAAATTTGGGGAATGTTTGAGTGATTGTAGCAAAACCGTTGTTGATAGTATCTTGTTAAGCGTGGGTCATAGTGAAATCATGTTGGAGAATCAGCGTCTCTCACAAGGTTATACGGATTTGATTCAAGAGTTTATTGATGTTGGTTGGAAGGATTGTGTAGAAAAGAGAATGGGTGGGCTAAGATGTCCTTGCATAGATTGCCTTAACAACGCGATTTATGAGGATGTAGACGTTGTGCGCGAACATTTGGTTTGTAGAGGTTTTGATCCTACATATACAACATGGGTTTGGCATGGAGAAGGTGCAAGTCATAATGATGCATAGTTTGATGTTAAGCTTGGGGCAGAGGAATTGCGTTATGATGGTTGTCTTGATGAAATGGTGGAAGACGTGGCAATGGATTGGGTAGGAAAGCCGAGCATGTTAGCGGCGATGTATAATGATAAAGAGACACCATTGTACAAGAGTTGCAAACATTCCGTTCTTGGTTCTACGTTGTTGTTGATGAATTTAAAGGCGCGACATGGAATATCTGACAAGGGGATGACTAAATTGTTAGAGTTGGTGAAAGAGGTGTTACCCACTGACAACTTGTGCCCTGATCGAGTATATGCTGCAAAGAAGATATTATGTCCTATGGGAATGGAGATGCAGAAGATTCATGCACGCCCTAACGATTGTATGTTGTACAAGGGAGATGACAAGGACAGAGATACATGCCGAGTCTGCAATGAACCTCGGTACAAGTCAAAGGTGGGGACCGTAGAGGTATGCGGCGAGAGTGTGACACCGTCTAGATGTAAAACGCTGGCTAAAGTAGTGTATTACCTTCCACTGGTTCCTCGACTGAAGAGGTTGTTTGCAAATCCTGAGGATGCAAAGTTGCTAAAATGGCATGCGGATAGGGCTAGGGAGGAAGATGACATTATTTCACATGCCTCAGATGGAGATGAGTGGAACAAAATGGATGAGTGGTACACTTAATTTGCTGCTGAGCCCAGGAATGTGAGGCTAGGCTTATCCACTGATGGCATGAACCCCTTTGGTAACATGTCTACACTACTAGACGTCACCCCCTCTAGCACCTGTGTTTGGAGGTCATAGCACCTGTTTTTGGAGTTTCAGAAACCGGTGCCTATGCGGGGTGGTGCTACAGGATTGGCACCGGTTGGTAGGTTTCCGGTGCTATAATTACAAGCACCGGAACTATGTACACTCTGGTGCTATTAAAATACCGGTGCCAGGATGGTAGAACCGGTTCATTATTGGCACCACCAATTACATTTACCGGTGCCATAATTTGTACCGGTTCCTATGGCACCGGTTGGTAGGTTTTCGGTGCTATAATTACAAGCACCGGAACTATGTACACTCCGGTGCTGTTGAAATACCGGTGCTAGGATAGTAGAACCGGTTCATTATTGGCACCACCAGTTACATTTACCGGTGCCATAGTTTGTACCGGTTCATATGGATGCACTTTAATTCCGGTGCTCTAATCAGCAGCGGTTTATGGGCACCAGTTACTTTACCGGTGCCATAGTTTGTACCGGTTGATATGGATGCACTTTAATTCCGGTGCTCCAATCAGCAGCGGTTTGTGGGCACCAGTTACTTTACCAGTGCCATAGTTTGTACCGGTTCATATGGATGCACTTTAATTCCGGTGCTCCAATCAGCAGCGGTTCATGAGCCGGTGCCATAGTTTGCACCGGTTCATGTGGATGCACTTTTATTCCGGTGCTATAATCAGCATCGGTTTATTGGCACCAATTAGTTTACCGGTGACTTTTTTTGTACCGGTAAGTCGTTCTGATGCTCTAAGTTCGAACCGGTAATTAATGACCTTGGTCAATTTTAACTGGTGCTAAATTTATAAAAACATCGGTGCTATAAGATGTAAAAAAATCAGCATAATTTTTCCTATTTTTTCACTGTCATTCTGTGTCTAAATAGGATAATAGTATTGGAACATTCCCAATAAACAACAATAATGACTAAAAATCAACCAAAAATTTTCCAATAATTCAAGTAGCTGATTAGGCTTATTATTGTCAACATCATCCAAAATATTATCGTGGCATGCTTTATTCTAAGAAATACTAATCATCATAACATGTATGTAATAACAAAAGCAATTGTTATTATTACACCTTGAAAGTATCAACCGACAATGGAGAGAAAATTCCTGTTTATCTTGGCTTGGGCTCGGCAAATAGGAGCATACTTTTCCACCCAACCTTTGCACCATCTCGCTACAACACCATTTATCTCCTCTCTTGGATAGCATCCTTTATCATATGGGAATAGCTACATAAATCAAATTGTACATGTCGTTAACAAACTATTGTAAGAATTTGGAACTACAAAAATCATGACATCTATCTAGAAAAAGAAAATTGGAATTACCTTTGTATGTCCACCTCTAAACTGTGTCACAAAGAGTTCCATCCAAAGCATGGTATAATAGCCGCACTCCCACCCTCCAGATTGGCGCTTGGGCTGTATAAGAAAGAGTTTATAAGTTAATTTTTATATAGTTTAAATTTTATAAACAATATATTACACAAATGCATAATTATTTTATAATCAACAAATTTTACCTGTAAGTTGGTAATTTTCCAAGTGTAGTCAGAAGAAGGCACACCATTATTGTTTCTAACCTGAGTATGAAATTCCTTAGCAACGCTACAAACACGATAAAAACAAACATTAAGTTAGTATGGAATTGCATAATCAAAGAGAAAAGGGCATACAGATTGAAGTAACAAAATTTTAGTACCCGTTCAAGAAATTGACACAAACTGGAAAATCTGGTGTAATGCCCACTCCAAATGAGTCCATACAGTAGAACTATCTTCATTTGGAGAAATCAACAATAGAAACCAGTGCTCACTAAAAAAAATGAACAACAATTTTAGTTAGCGAATGTGAAGTTCAAAATTCAAAAGATAGAAACCATATAATTTATTGAAAAATTCACCGAAATCTAATCATGTTCTTCAACGTTAATTCTACAAATTTTGACTTACCCTCGATGATATGGGAGAATATAATAATCAGTTTGAGTATTCCTCATAACATCGACAACCAAATTAATCCTTCTGTCCACAACACCTTCGCTATCAAATATTGAGTAGTTTGAAGTTAAAAACTGAATTCTCGGCTTCTCTCTTTCCTGAATTTGATCAAATAGAATATTGGACAAAGATAAACTAATCAGCAAACTAATATTGAAATCAGCAAGGCTTACATCACGTACAAGTAATATTCTTACCCACTCCACATGTCTAACTGCATATTATCAAGCATTTGCTGTATGGCACAAGTTGAATAGATAGTAAGTTATTTTCGATAGAAAAAATATCAGAGTCTAGCTTAAGTTCTACCAAGTACTTTATAAGATAGAAAAATAATTAAAATTCCCGAGAATAAATTTCAGAAAGGCATAAACAGAAGTGGTTATACAAACTCGGTCACACAAAAGTGGTGATATAACCAATGCGTGATGATCAAGGAAAACACAGAAACAAGTGTCAAACAAAACGCGCGGAAGGATAATATCCATAGTTCTTAAACTAAAAACTAGTTTATTGGTTGCAAGCTGATCAGAGGACAATACCAAAACAAAAAATCATATAACACAGTACAAAATTAAATGACAACAAGGTCACAACAGATGCATTTCAAACCACCTTTTAAACTCTTAACTAGGATAGTGTACTCTCTCTATACATAAAATCCGTTAACTTGTTCACATCGACAGCTGATAGAATCTTGTTTGTGCAGGCTGTGAATGTGGGAAGCAGCACGGTGAACCTTAATATATATATCCGTAGACCATTTGAATGTAGCACAAGGTTATACTAAGACTGTACTAACATCAACCAGTTTCATGGATGAGAACTCTTTCAATCAACCTAACAAGGTATGCTTAAAACCAACTGAAGTTTTCGATGAAAGAAACTGTGTTCATTTTGGTTCGAGAAACTGTGTAGCATATGTAGAAAATCATGGTTCGAGATTTATTAAATCCAAATTGTTAGAGAAAAGGTTCGTTTTCTGAACGATTATCACTCGAACCAGATCATCACTCAACGATTATTACATGTGCTAATAATGAAGTTAATGAAAACGAACACAGGATATCAAAACTCACCTTGAATTTATGTGGATCTTTTCCGGACCCAAGAGACAAGGGGCGCCGTGTGGGTGGAGTTGTGGTGGTGGAATCACTCGAACCAAAGGCGCCGAAATATATTATCACAGAGGCGCCGAAATTCTGAAGTATAAAACCCTCCGAAATATATTATCACTCAGAACCAGAGGCGCCGATATTCTGAAGTGTAAAACCCTACAGTTCACCGGGAGAAATTATGGTAATAAACAGGGAGAGAAATCGGAGGGGGCTGGGCTTATTTAGCTTGAAGTAAGCCCATATTTAATAGCACCACACAAGATGGGTGTCTCGTGAAAAATTGAATTTCCCTCCTAGCTATATTTGGGCGTGAGAATTAAGTCCCAATATTTTGGATGTGTTATTATTTTTACAAGTTCTTCTGTTTTTTTTTGACGAACAAGTTCTTCTGTTATTCATTTGAGTCCCTCCATATATATTGGAATGTTTGGATTCTCAAATTGGTGGTAAAATAATACGATTCAATGTTACATGAATCTAAATATGTGCTTGAAACAACAATATAATACTTCTGGTGACTTGAAAAAAATAATAGCCATAAATTATATAATTTATAGTAAGGCCCAAAAATATTTAATATTTAATTTTACATCCAAAATTTGATGATCAAAATGTATCACACTTTCAAGTGAAGTGAAGTATGACACTAAACAAGAATTTCTAAAAGCCTTTAAATCGAGTTAGACAATTACAATCATACATACTCACTCAATAAAGAGGTTACCAAGTCACTCGAGACCCCCGTGCTAACTCGCAGTAGCGAATATTACAGCGAATATTTATGACCTATGTAAAAGTAGTCTAGTTTGAACTTACATATCAACTGTAAATTAGATCGAGGCTAATATAATGATGGAGTTTAAAAGGATACGCCCCAAACCCTTTATATACAATTTTATAAGATATAAAGGTGTTTTAAAGGATCCACTGATGAATTACATGCCAGGATTATTATGTATCAGGACCCTTTTAGCTGTCTTCACACAAAGAATGCGGATGTACTTATGATATTTGTAGAAGTAGTATGGTTTGAAATTGATTTACTATTCTCTACTAGAAGAGTAATTATATTATATATGAATCGTATATTAAATCGAGACTGGTAGAGTACTAATATCACAATGTTATTTATACTAGGACAAAATGTTTTCATCGACACTACAGATCGCCAAAATGCGTCATACTTCAAATAAACATTATATATAACAAGTAAACATTATTCGAGGACCAATTTGTCTCGTAAAATATTAAAAAAATGACATAAAAATGGTTGTACATCTTATTTGGGAACCTAACTTAGGGTCTATTGATATGAATTGAATAAAACTGAAATGAAGTGAAATTAATGTATTCAAAAATATAATCAGTAGTTTGAAGTAAAAGTATGATGTTACTTTATTTCACTATTCCCCTGTTCAAATAAAATAAGTGTTTTTAATTGACAATATCTATTTATAAATAAATAAAGTTGTTTTTATTTTACTACATATTGACACTTATTTTAAATTTCATTCATTAGTTCTAGTTTCATATATTGAAAAAATTTTACAGAAATTTCAGCGTTATAAGATTGAAGAGTATTTTAATTTTTACCAAAATATTAATATTAAAAAATTACGAGCATTCAGATGTAAATTTGGATGAGAGTTTAGATTAAGGAAACTTATAATTGATATCTCAGGTTAAAGAAATATGTTTATAGAATGTCAATGTTAAAATTTCTGTTAATAATTTATTCTTTAATCTGAACCCTCAATCTTCTCAGAAGATTAAATCTCAGCCGTTAATAATAAATGACTAAATAAAAGCAAAACCCTATCCACTCCCATCTCAATTTTCATCTTCTCAAAATCAAACCCATCGAATTGGTTTCTGGCGATTCACGCAGTAATCCAATTTCCTGGCGATTCACATAAAACCATCGAGCCCTACTAAGCCTACCACCCCCTTCTCTTCACCCGATACAAGGCAGTCGAAGTACCCGCCACCCTGCAGATCCCCTTCTCTTCACCCCTCTTAACCCCTGGAATGGAAGTAATGACAGAAGGATCGGGGATGATCCAATCCAAAACAACAGGGGTGGATGCAAATTCTGTTCGAGCAAAAGGGTAGCCTGGCTTCCAATTCTTGTCAGCCAGCAAGGCGGATACGCAGGTATTCCTCCTCATTTCTGTTACTGTGAAGTTGAGTAACAGTTGATAGCCTGTGAGATCAAAAGCAATTTCTGTTTCACAACAGTTGATGCCATAGCAGCTGGTAACATTGGCGCTCATTCTGCACAAGGATGCACAACCGGACAGCACTTGATCCTCGTGCTTCCATTTGAGAAGAACGTTACCACACCCGAAGAGCATCAGTTTGTTGTCTTTCTGGGAGAAAAAGAAAGGAGTTTCTAGGTTCTTGCTGGACCAGGTGGTGGAGTCGTTTGCTTGTCCCCTCCCACAAATTTGAGGAGCTGGAGTTTTGACTGTTATGGTTCGATCCCACTGATATTTTCTGCACTTCCTGGTTGAATTTGGTGAGATATGGCTTCAAAGAAGAATCCAGGTCTGAGCCTGTGCAGGTTATGATGAATGCGTCGTTGAGAGCACAATCAGAACCAATTCCAAATGGTATGGAATTTTCACATTGCCACATGCTTCTATGCATCCAGGCTTTGCCACAGGAAACTCGTATGCTTCTGATGGATTTTGGTTTCTGGCTTGCAGTTGTAGCAATATCATCAAATTCTTCAATCACTCACCCACAGGTCTGCGTCTTTCCTCATGATTTTCGCTCTTACAAACATTATATATCTTGTATACCGAATCAATCTATTCTGGCAGGATGGGCCTAGCTTCATGGCAGAAGAAGCTAAAATGTTAAAGTATCCTTTCCCGTATCTCTATGATGAGGTTAGCTTCTAACAGCTAGTATGTGATACATTTCTCAGTGTATTAAATGTCTCCATTACTTATATCTTTGAGATCCTTTTTTATTCGTTGCTTTCTAAAATTTCAGTTTCAAAAAATTACAAATCAGCAAGTCTGATGATTAGTTTTAATCTGCAGTTTTCTTTGATTTACTGAATCTTCTGGCTTCCCAATCAAGAATGAATAGCTTAAATGTATCAGCAACTGTAACTTTTGAATAAACATTCGAGTTAATATGCACATTGATAACTGGTGGGTTGCTTGTTATCAGTTCGTCATGTCATTTCTCAATCACATCCAAATTGAAGAAACATTCTCACGGGCAATGGAATTTAGGCCCTGTTCTTTCGGACTTAACTGCACTTCTTCTGTTCATGTCAAATCTGATAGGTTCAATTTGTTTTTGATAATTAATTATATAAAGTTAAGTTCAGTTCAGTAAAAAGGAACTCTCAAGTCCTTATAACTTTGATATGTAACTGACCACATTTTTATTGCTTGGAAGTTAAAAAACAGTAAAATGAACATATTATAATTCAACCAAAATGGTGTAATCTTGAATTTTAACGTATTCTGAAAAGATGGTGTAATCTTATTATTCTGATTTAGAACTTTAGTAATCTTAGAACTTCATAGTAAGCTTTATTATTATTATTATTATTATTATTATTATTATTATTATTATTATTATTATGTGATGCTCATTGATTCATATTACTTTCGGTGTTTTTGTATTTTGATATTGTGAAACCTATTAGCTCAAATGGAAGAGCGTTGTGTAAATACACATATGTGGGGGTTCGAATCCCTCATAGGTTATATTGTACTTGAGATACATATACATGAACTTATTTATCCCGGGCCATGTTGTAGATAGGTAGTATCTAGCATTTAGATGTATTGTATTGTGGTGTTATGAGGTCTAGAGGCCGCAGCTTCATGTATAGTTAAATTTTATATAAATTTGCTGTTGATTTTGTACGTGGTATATGATGACTGGACTATATGAGCTAATTCCTTTATTTTGGTTACACTTGAAGAAAGATATTGTCAAGCTGTCAAATTTCTATATCAAGGTATGCAGGTAACTACAGATTTACAATTTCCTCGTGTCTTTGCCAATGTTACATTGATCAAGCTTGTGACAGAATACTATATCATTGTCAGCGAGCAAGCTGAGCTCATTGATTCAAGTCTATTGCTCTCTAGTTAAACTAGTAACGATCTCATGAAGTTTGGCTAACCGTTTCCAATTTATTTCAGTTTCGTTTAGTTTAACTCGGTTCAAATCTGTGTTGGGATTTTATAGATTTCTTTTGCTTGTGCAGATAATTTCGAATGGCATCTTCAAGAGCAGATTGCACAAAACTTGAAGGCACCCCTACAACCTATTTTGCCTCCTTAATATAGTGCTTTTCAGTGACAGACCAACAATTTTCACACAAATGGAAATGCTAACCTGTTGCGGACAATAGCTTTTCCAACAGAGTGGGGAGAGGCAATAAAAAAAGGGGGGAAAATGCTGAACATGCAGATTTCAACAATCAAGCGTACCTACAGTTCTTAGACATAGCAGCTTTGGTTGAGACCAAGCAAAAAAACAGAAGAGTAGCGCAAAAAGAGCGAATTTGCAGCATCATAAGGTCCCCCAAGTTCTGATGCAAAAAGAGCAGCGCACTGGAGACAACGAAACCAGAAGTAACAGATAAAGCAGCCACCACAGTAAAACACCCCTCTGCAAGCCATAAATTAACAAGTTCTCGCATCTGTAAACAATAGTTATCATCAAAGATTTCATCTTTAAAGCACTTATTTTTAACACAGAAAATTCGAAAACCATGGCCTAAAAGGCGGCGATATTAATTATCAACCTGCATTTTACAATGGCAATGAGCATGAAACATTACAGCAGAAAAGAGGATGAACATTTTTCTTATCCAACAAATTCTGAGACTCCATAGTATAGACTGAATCAAACTGAACATACTCATCACTAAACCTATCACCATTGTAACTCCAACAAATTATCCACAAACTGAACATACTCATCACCTAAACCTATCACCATTGTAAAGAATTCCACGTCTTTCATTTCGCGAATGAATTCTGCAAAGGAAAAATAGTTCATTGAATCATTACAAACCACTCTTATGAATAACACAAACCATTCTTATAAAAAATACTACTTGTATGTGGAGGAAACCTACTTGTATGTGGAGGAAACCCTTACCTTGTAGTGTCTCCATTAGTAGTATTGGATGCTCCAAGAACCATCCACAAGCTGAAGATGTGCCAAAAAATTATTAACGAGAGTGATATATTCATGCCCTTTTAATATTCCCCCCTAAAACCAATTTTTTTCCCGCCACACTTAGCACCAGTATAGTATCTCAGCACTGGTGCCGTATTCTTTGCAGAACCGGTATTTGAAACCAGTGCTCAATTCCGATTCTAATGTTTAACGTTTAGTACCGGTACATGTCTACGGTGCTATCATATCGGTGCCATATATTATCATGGCACCGGTAAAACTAGACGGCACCGGTATGCCAATGATTACGGTGCCACAATTATTGATTAGCACCGGTACATGTCTTACGGTGCTATTATATCGGTGCCATAAATTATCATCGCACCGGTAAAAATGGACGGCACCGTTATGCCAATGATTGAGGTGCCGCAAATATTGATTAGCACCGGTACATGTCTTACGGTGCTATTAAACCGGTGCCATAAATTATCATTGCATCGGTAAAAATGGACAGCACCGGTATTCCAATGATTGCGATGCCACAATTATTGATTATCACCGGTACATGTCTTACGGTGCTATTAAACCGGTGCTATAAATTATCATCGCACCGGTAAAAATGGACAGCACCGGTATGCCAATGATTGCGGTGCCACAATTATTGATTAGCACCGGTACATGGCTTACGGTGCTATTAAACCGGTGCCATAAATTATCATTGCACCGGTAAAAATGGACAACACCAGTATGCCAATGATTGCAGTGCCACAATTATTGATTAGCACCGGTACATGTTTTACGGTGCTATTAAACCGGTGCCATAAATTATCATCGCACCGGTAAAAATGGACAGCACCGGTATGTCAATCATTACGGTGGCACAATTATTGATTAGCACCGGTAACTTTACAAACTGGTTCCATAACCAGTTTTACCGGTGCGAATATTTAAGCAGCACCGGTTTCTATTTACCGGTGCGAAAATACCGGTGCCTATGGGGGTGTCATCTTAACACCCATAGTTCTTGGCCAGTTATGGTTGTGATTTACAATCTGCCATCGTGGTTGATGATGAAACTTAAGTATGTGTTATTGTCCATGATGATATCTGGTCTCAAGCAACCGGGTAACGATATTGACGTGTACCTAGCGCCTTTGATCAAAGATTTGCAGAAGTTATTCGATGTGGGTGTCCGGATACCTTATGGCAGTCGAGGTGATGAGAAGTTTAAACTGAAAGGAATCCCTTTAACTGGAGAGGAGGTTCTAGAAAAGGTTACTGGGATGGATCATGAATTTGGTAAGGGAAAGAAGAAGAAGGCGTCGAATAGCAGTTGGAAGAAGTGTTCGATCTTTTTCAAACTAAATTACTGGAAGTATTTGGACGTACGTCACTGTCTCGATGTGATGCATATTGAGAAGAACGTATGTGAAACACTTGTAGGTACGCTGATGAATACCCCTGGAAAGACAAAGGATGGCTTAAAAGCGCGGAAAGATCTTGTACAGCTTGGTATCAGATTGTCTCTAGCCCCTATAGAGGAAGAAGGTAAATCTTATTTACCTCCAGCTTGTTACACTATGTCGACCGAGGAGAAAAAGCGTTACTGTAATGCTTTGAAGTCTGTTAACGCTCCAACAGGTTACTCTTCGAACATCCGTAATTGTGTTAATACCAAAGAACTGAAGCTGGCGGGATTGAAGTCGCACGACTGTCATAATCTTATGCAGGAGCTGAATATAATCGCTCTACGAGGATCATCGCCTCTTCACGTGAGGAAGGCGATATCGAAGCTATGTTACTTTTTTAAGTGCATATGTCGTAAGCGAGTGAGCAGGCGGAAGCTGGATAAGTTGCAGGAAATGGTAGTGGAATTTCTGTGTAGGATGGAGATGTACTTTCCCCCAGCCTTTTTTGACATAATGATCCACGTGATTGTCCATTTGGCGAGGGAGGTAAAATTATGTGGCCCAGTTTATTTGAGATGGATGTATCCATTTGAGCGGTACATGGCGATTTTTAAGCATTTTGTGAAGAACAGATATAGGCCTGATACTAGTATAGTTCAACGTTATGTCGCAGAAGAAGTTATTGAGTTCTGTACCAACTATATGAAAGATGTTGCCACAGTGGGGATCCCAAATGCTAGGCACGATGGTAGAGTGGATGGGCACGGGCTCAAGCATCATTGTTTGTTTAGTCCTACCGCCACCGACATAAATGCTGTCCATTTATATATCCTCAGAAACCACGAGGCGGTGACCCCTTATGTTGACATGCACATGGATCAGATTAGAGTGTCAAATGCATGGACTGTCGGTGATGTGAGGATCCTAGAAAAGCATTATGCCAATTTTGTTCAGGTGGCTGCAAGCTCACATTCAGGAAGGGGACCATCCTGATATTGTCAAACTGTTATGTAGAAGACCCCTCGGCACTGTTTCCTCGTTTGGTGGGTATGACATAAACGGTTATACTTTTGGAACCAAATGGTCGGATGAGAGGTCAAATAACCAAAACAGTGGTGTGGTAGTACCAGGTGAGGCCACAGTTCAAGGATGCGAAGATTACTACTGGACGATCACCGACATTTGAGAGATTGACTTTATCAGTGCCACAATTCCAGTGTTCAAGTGTGAGTGGGTGAAGGAATGTGGCGGAGTGCGGAAAGAGGATTACGGCACAACCCTGGTGAATTGCAGTATTCTTGGCTCTGAAGGTGAATGGCGTCACAAGCGCACCAAGTGTTTTATGTGAAGGATCCACAGGATAACCGGTGGGAGATTGTGGTGAATGGTAAGCAGGCGCTTCTTCACAACAGCAATGACGAGGATTGCAGCTTTGGTGCAGATATCGGGGACCTTCTGGGTTTAGAGCCTAACGAAACCTTAACTGAAGACGAGGCGAGTTTGAAAAGGTATTTTGCGTGGAACGATCACACGGAGGGCATTTGGATCACCGATGCTAGAAAGCCAACGAAGTGGAAGAGGAATCAACCAAAGAATATGTAACTGTTAGTATGTAATGGAAAAACCTTTACTTTTCATCATCTACATTTGGTATGGACGGAATTAGTATTCATGTATGCTTGAAACGTGTTTCACTCATAGTACAGGCGGAAATAAAGTCGGATTCTCTTGGAAAAATCGCCTCTAAGCTTTACTAGAAGCGAATATATGTATTCGCCAACCTTGAAACTACGTCATTTTTGTAGTTTTACTCTATGCCTTGGCATGTAGGTTGTGGCGGTTCCGTAAGCCGTCTCGCCTGTTACTGGCGAGTTCGCTGCTTGGGTCGTCTGTTAGACTCTGTTGAAACAGGCGAGATTAGAAGCGAATTCGCTTCAATTAAAACACCATAAGGAATTTGGTTGCGACTTCATTTCTGATTTTCAAAAATAATATTTCAGTACTAGCAACACTATAACAGACTATATCGACACTGGTTTAACACATGAACAATGGTATGTAATTTATATCAAATTTAAACAAAAAGTGCATATGAACTGTAAGCACAAAGTTTTCGATAATGAAATCAAAACGAAAATATCTTTCAATAGTAGCAATACATTTTGAAAAAACGTCCCTAGACTACATCCATATGTCTAGGAAGAGTTGTCTCTGCCTGTCTAGTCTTCGTTGTCTGGAGTGGCTGCCGGAGGATTTTTTCGGGCATATGCTCTTAGAAAACCCCGAATCAAGTGGCAGTTCTTCCACCCCGTCTTGCGAAGATTAGCAAGCTCTGTCCTCATCGCGAAGTTCAACTCCTCAAGCCCCTTATAATATGCTTCCGCACTCAATAGTAAATGGTGGACATTGAAAATGTTAAATTTAGATATAGAACACAATATAATGGAACTTAAATAAAATTTGTATCTCCTTACCTCCGATTTGCTCAGGTTCCGGCTCCACGGCCTTGTCTCCGTTTCGCTGCCAAGTCCCCCCAACCAATGACCACTTTTTCTTCTCAAAGTATTCCTTGGTGTAGTACTCACATGGCTTGGCGGTGTTGGAGAATTTCAACTTTGGATGCTTGTACCGAAGGAACATTGTTATGAAGTTTGCGTAGGGCAACTTCTTAGCCACCGTATTGTTCTCAACCATGCTATCCTTCGTGTGTTGAAACATGGAGTACCCGAGGTTTATCATCACTTCCGAGGCCAACAAGTAGTAAGTCACCAAAGTGGTGAAGTTTATCTCTTGGAGGTAACCCCCTTTAGGAACAATATTGGTATCCACCATCTTGTACAATATCCTGTGCTCGGGTGTAAGCTGTCCTAGCTTGTACTCCTTTGGCCTTCCAAGCGGACCTAACTTGCGCCCGAAGTGCTCCAACCCCAACTTATGCAAATTCGCGGCATGAAAGAGCGACTCACTAGGCCAGTCACCCCTTGTGTAAAGGTCCACTGGTTCATCATCATCCTCGAATTTAATTTTGAGGGCTACATTGAACAGTTCAGGACTTACTTCGAACTCCTTCTTGTTGACCTTGGTCTTCCACTTATCAGCCACCTGTCGGAAATTAGCGTAGAACTGCATAGTCTCCTCTAGATAACCCGGGTCCTTCACCTTCATCAATGTGTCCGCACTCGAATACTCGAGCAATCCCCACAACCCTTTCAAGCCTAACTCTTCAACCTTACTCTCATCCACCACAAGTAAGGTGTTCAACTGCGACTTAGCATCCTCAAAACTCTTATACTTGAGGTAAGCGGATTCACTGACAAATTTAGTTTTATCAAAATTGATAACCTCGCTCGATTGTTCAACAACCTTCTTCTTTCCCCTTGGAGGCATGTTTCTAATTATCCAAAATACCTATCAAGAATACCTAACATCAATCTTATTCCTATGGTTGAACCCCAGATAAACAAATCAAAATAATAGAAACCTAAAATACAGATGAACCTAAAAAAATGAACACATGGCATCCAAATTAACGATGAGTAAGAAGAATTAGGACATGAACTTACAAGATGTATGGAATATGGCGGTGGGGGAGCAAATATCCCAGTTAACGGCGGTTGGTCGGCGGTGGGTGAGCAGAGGAAGCTGTGATTTTGCCTGTGATTGGGAAAAAAATTGGGGATCTGCGTTTTGATCGCAAGGGCCCAAGAGTTGACTATTTATATTTAATCTGGTTACGAGTTCGCTTGTAACTCGCCTACAGGCGAGCTGGCAGGCAAGTTCGCTTCTTTGTTAAAAAAATATAGGTCTTTGGGCCAGGGAACTGATATGCACTCATCACTCTAATTTGGCACAATATATGTATAGTATATGTATATATCATGCATGGTGTTTCATGGGAAGTTTGCGCGGGTCGGCGACTTATCGAACCCTTCAGTTTTGGTCCCATATTTATACTGATCAATTGGACGCTACTCCACCGATGTGGAAAAATGATGTAACGTGGTGGCGAGTTCGCTTGGCCTACGCCTATAAGCGAATATACCTAGCGAGTTCGTCTGTATAAAAAATAAACTAATTTTTGAACTATTATGAAAATTGGAGTAGGAATCTTTATGTAATTTAAGGAAATTGTTTGTGTTGTACATATTTCTCGATCAACTATGAATTTGGTAGGTCGAATTCTTGATTTAGTATACCCTTGAACGTCCAATTTCTTGTAATCGCTCACGATCAATAACCATCGCTATAACGAGTGAAGCACGAACATCACCCGAAAACTCGACCTTGAGCTCGGTTTGACCAAGCTAGATCTCGAGCTCGAACTCGTTCGAATATGTAGCGCAGTCGAGTCTAAGCTTTTAAATTTGATTTCGATAAGCTCGACAAGCTTATTGACCAAATAAATAAATAAATATATATATAAATATATATACATATACATATATATATATATAGAATTAGGTATATATAATTAGGTATATAGTTAATATATGAATTTCTTTGGAAATAATTAAAAATATAATTTTTTGTGTTCGAAAGAGCTCGATCTTGAGTTCGAGCTCGAAAAATATATAACGAGTCGAGTTTGAGCATACCCCTGTTCGGTCTCGACTCGACTCATTTACACCCCTAGGTGAAACGGGTTACGTTTTCGGGTAGTTATAAAAAGAATTGGGCCTTTGGCCGATCACACTTGGAACTCACTCATCACAACTATACGGCCTCGTTCTGGCCCAGTATATGTATAGTATATGTATATATCATGCATGGTGTTTCATGGGAAGTTTGCGCGGGTCGGCGACTTATCGAACCCTTGAGTTTTGCTACCATATTTATACTGATCATTTGGACACTACTCTGTGCAACGCCTGTGTCAAACGGCGTCGTATATACATGTTTTGTACTTGTGTTTTTTATAAATTCTTCTTTCCAGTGGCGAACTTGCTTCCTAATTCACCCCACACTTACGAGTTCGCCTGTTGTCACGCTTGCTAGCTTCTGTTCCACACGGCGGAATTGGTGGCGAGTTCTTAAGATCTAAAAGTTTGTAGGCGG
This sequence comes from Sherardia arvensis, assembly GCA_948330725.1. Classification (NCBI taxonomy): domain Eukaryota; kingdom Viridiplantae; phylum Streptophyta; class Magnoliopsida; order Gentianales; family Rubiaceae; genus Sherardia; species Sherardia arvensis. The sequence goes on along the minus strand of OX415237.1, from coordinate 18,345,617 downwards.
TTGGTTAGGCAAAATCTCTTCTTCATTCGCCACACCCTTACGAGTTCGCCTGTTGGGACGCTTGCTAGCTTCTGTTCCACACGGTGAAATTGGTGGCGTGCTCGTAAGATGAAAAAGTTTGTAGGCGGTAGGTCAGGCGATTTCGCTTCCTTTGATCGCCTTCTGAAAATATTGGAAGCGAGTTCGCATCCAGGATCGCTTGGTATTAAGATGCAATATTGTAATCATATGAATATTCATGTTTTATCAAGGTTAGTTGTAATATTTGTCAAGATTGAAGTGAATAAAAATTAAATATATTACATTGGCTAAAAATAAAGTTCAAAAGTATGCAACTAAACCATGTTGCGAGTTTTAACAGCAAAATCAACCAAAGCGTAGTTTATGATAACAAAGGCAATCAATCCTAGGCGTCATCACTGTCGTCCTCATCACTATCACCATCGTCCTTAGCACCCTCTTCTTTGCCTTCGTCTTCGTCATCTTCTCCTTCCGACGACTCTTGTAATTCCTCTTCCGACGACTCTTGCGCATCCTCATTCTGGCTTTGTTCATTTCTGAAGACAACCTCAAACATTTCGTCATTATCTTTGTCCGGAGAAAATGGGCCACCATCTCCACCAACGGGATCTTCTCCATCCTTATCACCATCGGGCTCGTGAACCTGTTCTAGTTCCTCCTTTTCTAGACCATCCTCTTCTAGTTCATCTTCACTTTCATGGTCATCCGGCTCCGCGTCCATTGGTGGCAAAGGCTGAACGGAGAATTCTGGCATCCCTTCCTCGTCGCTAAGCTCAGGTTCCAAGTCTAGCATCCTGCCAAACTCCAATATCATCTCCGTCTCCTTGGCTTGTTCCAACTTCACCTGTTCTATTTCCGCTGAAAGCTGTCCCATCATCACGACCATTCGCTCACGCCACTGAAGTTCCCGGCCTGCCAAAACACATCAAATCAATTAGAATATTGTATAGGCGCAAACAAATAAATCTAATAAAATACCAAGTTTGCTAAGGTGCGACTTACCCGAACTCAAATCACCTCGGTTACGTGAACTCGAAGCACCATCGTTCTTCTTCTTTAGGACCCCATCGGCGCCAAGTGCCAATCCCTTGCTACGCAGCCATTTGTTGGTGTAGTGCATAACTGGCTCTGGCCGACTAACCAGTCTAATACCCTTCTTCTTTATCATCGCCGTGATAAGCTTGCCATAAGGGATCGTTTCCTCAGATTTGTCCTTGGCACGCTTCAGCATGTACTTCACAATCGTGTACCCTGGATTGATCTTCAATCCCTCCATGATGTAATAGAAACAACATCAAATTAGCAATAGTAGGCTCGCAAGGGTGACCACCCGATGGCATGACATTCGAGCATATCAACTCGAACACCAACCTCTGCTCCTGAGTGAGAACGCAAATGTTGTACTTCTTCGGTGTACCTTCCAACTTTCTACGCGACTTAAAGATTTTTCTACGCATAGCAACGGGTTCTAGGGAGTTCAAACTAGACAAAGATGGAAAGTTTTGGATGTGGAACACTCGTAAGGACCGTTTGGATCTAACGGCCTTAACTGGTCAACCTACACATATGGGCAACCTATCACCTCATTAATCAAACTTATCAACCTTAAACCTTACTCCCCTAACCATTGTCTCCACCTCTTCGGCGTCCTTTGCAAAAGTCATATTAGCATAAAACTGTAAACACTCATCCTTATGCACCGGCTCTTTGGACATCAACATCCCTTCTAGGTGCGTCGCCTTAAAATAGTCGACAATTTTAGCGAACCCTAACGACTCTATCTCATCTTCATCAAAAACCCTAGCATTCAACAAGTTGCGACGAGAAAATTGTTCATACCTAGTCTTGGCCTTTGTACTGATGAACAAAGAAGTCTTCTCGTCTTCCTCAGTTGCAGGGTTACCCTCCGGATTCTGGGATGGACCACCAGTTTCAGACGGGTTCTAGGATGAATTGGTGGCGGTGTGGTGGTTCCTCGACAGACTGGTGGCGGGTTGGCGCCCATGGGAGCTTCCTGAAATGTGCCCGCCGCCTGTAGATCCACCGGCCGGCCGATCCTGTCTCCGGCGAGGTTGAAGCTCGGCGAGGGTCTTCTCCCGCATTCCGGCCGCCTCCGCATCGGGTTCAGCAGTGGGGGTGGTCTTCTGGCTCTTGGGGGCTGGTGGGTTGAGGGTTTTACCGGCTGATTTGCTCCGGCCCATGGTGTTGCAGGTTTTTTCCGATTTGGGGATTTAGGGTTTTGCGGGTGGAAGTTGGGGGTTTCTGATATCGCCACCCGCAAAACTTGTTTTTGCATTTTTTTTTAAAATTAATATTCGCTGGCGAACTCGCTTCCTCTATTCGCCTGTAGGTGAAACTGGTTACGAAATCGTGTAAACAACGTCGCGCGTGGATTTCACTATGAAACGATATCTCCTGTTCATTCGCTCGTAACTTCAACCAACTGGCGAACTCGCCTCAATTACGTTTCTAGGCGAATTTACTAGCGATATCGCTTCTGTACAATCATCAAACCCTAAACCCTAAACCCTGAACTAATGCCCAGCAACCCACACGATAAAAACCAAACCCATTTATCATCGAGATTGGGATTTACAACCTTCAATTATATTTAGGGTAGTAGTGCGTAACTCGACTAGACTCGAGAACTATATTAACCATGTTTGACTCGACTCGAGAACTCGCGAGTTTAATAATACCATACTCAACTCGAACTCGTTATTACCATACTTTTCATTCATTAGCGCCCGAGATGTGTGATCGCGAAGTCGGCTCTTTAACGGGGTAACGACGTTGCCTATATGTATAACATCATCCAAACTATGAGTAATACCACAGGCATTACAGGGGAACAATATTTCTACACTTTCAGTCAGAAGTTGTCAAATACATGTACATTCGATGGTGATCAACATGTGGCGGATGTAGAAATTCCTATTTGTCGTATCTGCACCTGTGTAACATTTGGTTAACAAACTAATGGTATTAACTTGTAGTCCCATCATGTACGTATCTGAACAGTTTATGCCTAATGCGTTACAATAAACATGGATATGGATTACAGTCAACAATTTCAGATATCTCTTCATAGGACTCTATATAACATGTCAGAACAATTCTCGTTCATAACATACATCATCGTTGCAACCAACTCAAGTAATATTATGTGCAGATGAAATCTGATTTCATTTATAACTTTTCATATTCAATTTTAATATACCTAAGCTCATGAAGCACACAATGTTAATATTCATTGCATAACAAAGTAGTAAATATTCAGAAAATAATTATTATGGGTTCATCAACTTTCTAGCTAGCGATACTGCAAGGAGTATTCGCCTATAACCGATACAAGTTATGGTATCGTAACCTGGTTAAACAGTGTCCGACCAAATATACTATTCAGGCATGTTATGTCCAATTCTACCCTACTACATATATCTTTTATTCCGGATTTTGCTAACCTTTTCACCATTTTCACCATTCATTCCCATCTACCCCTCCTTCTCTCTCACCTTATCCCCCCCTCAACTTCAATCCCAAATCCTTGCATTCCAAATCCATTCTTGCCTCATTTCTTGGTGAAATCTCATCAAAACCAACCACAAACTCACCCTCAAATCTAGCACATAGGTTTTGTGTGAAGAACTAAACCCTATAAAGCTTGTAACCCACCAAAAACCCCAATATCTCCTTCAACTTTGGTTGAATATTACGAATCTTGCTACTTTGTGTGGCTAAGAGCAACAAACAACTAACATCTTCTTCTACAATTAAGGTATGAGATTCAAATTTTAATTATTATTCAATGCCCATCTTATTTAGTTACTTTTTGAGATATATTGCTTGAAAGGCATGCTTGAGTAGACATTATCCATGCTTAGTCCCTATCTATACACATATGTGTTTCATGACTATGTTAAAATCAAATTTAGAACACATATTTCCCTTTCTTTGTTACTTTCATGTGGCATTCAAACATGTTAGCCTACCTTAGGTTCACTTTGGTTATACAATTCAATAAATCCGTTTTTTAATTGTCTTCACTAGTCATGCTTGTGTTATTTTACTTCTACAACTCATTCAACATGGTTTAGTTGTTGTTTTACCTAGTCATAACAGTGCTAATTAATTAAGTTACAATTTCTATCCATCCTTAGATAGCAATGGTAACCACTTCAACCACTTCAAGTGCCCAACCAAAGAAGCGAGGTAGGAACTCGAACAAAGGCCTACAAGTCCGATCACATTGTCGAGTTCTACAAAGAAGAATGAGAAGAGGAGAACTAACACATATAGGATTTAAAGCTAAGGGTGTATGCAACCGACCAAAAAAAGAACGTTCAAAATGGTCAAGTTGGTGTGGCCGAGTTGGAAGAACGTTTATTGAGATAACGGAGGATAATTGGAGAAACGTCCCACCAAAAAATAAGGAGGAAGTTTGGGTAGAATACCAAGTAAGTAACATTTAACCTTTCAATGATCTATCTAGTCAATATTATACCTCTTCGTAATATGTAGACATAATACATCCTACATATTTTTGCGTAGTGACCTTTTGAAATAGAATCTAATGACATGGAAGTGGTGAGAAAGAAGGCATTCAACATCGTCTCCAAAGCTTTTCGCGAACACAAGCATGCTCTAATAAAAGACTACTTGTATGAGAAGGGAAAGAGGTTAGGTCAAGATCCAAGGGACCAATACAATCATATTACAACCGATGCGTGGGAGGCCTTCAAGCAATCATCGCTTGAAAATAAGACTTCGGTGAGTCACAAACTACAACTTCCATAACATAAGCTCCTCTTATTTAATTACATTCATGATGACATGTGATACCATATCTTCTTGTGCAAAGGGGAAATGGGACAAGAAGGTCACATCGGCGAAATCAATAACAATGCCATACACCGGTGGTAGGTCGGGGTATTTGGGTGTAGGTGAGAAGGAGGGGTTTAGGGAGAAGGAGGAACCAGTGAAGGAGTTGGTATTAGGGGGGATGGACGAGGCAGAAGCTCAGTATGTCATAGTGGAAAAGGACGCCGAGGATTATACTAGACAAAAACTCTTCGTGTTGGGTCGATTTAGAGACTCGGATGGTAAGTTCACTTCGGATGATGCCGAAAAATGAGCAAAGATGGTGGTTAGTCTATCTTACCTTATCTTACTATCTATTGTAGTCAAATTTATTTTTGTTCTTGCTTTCAAATATTTTTCACAACCACTTTCACCTAGTACAACATATTTGATAATGGGAACTTCTAGAGCGCCAAAAGGAGGAGGGTACCTTTATCCCGTGTGGGAAGAAGGATGTCTTGAATGAGGCTTTTGCTCTTGGGAAGAAAAAGGAACACCCGGGAAGAGCATTAGGTGTTGGAGGTTACGCGACACAAGAAGAGGTTTTTGGGATTAAGCAAGGTTGGGGAAATTCTAAACCATCACAACTACAACTAGCTTTGAGCGAGGTGGCGGCGACAAAGGTGGAAATGAAGGATTTGAGGGAGGTGATGAAAGACATAGCACAACACACCAACTATCCCCACATCGAGAGGTTAGGAGGTACACAACCACATCTTCCACCATCATCAAAGGGTTCTCAAGCATCGCCTCAAATTGTGGAGGATGAAGGTGAGAATGTGGAAATGGACGAGGAATTAGTGTCTCCTACTCCACCTTTATCACCCATCAAGTTGAATGCGGGGCATTCCATTCAAGTCGACAAGGTTAGTAGCAATGTTCCTAATTTAGAACTCCATATAGTCTAATATCTTTCTAAAAATAGTTGGATGATGATTTCTCTGGTGCTTTCATTTATGATAGAACCCCCCTTGCAAGCTATATGTTTCGCAAGGTACCAAATCAAAACCACTCCATGTCGCCAATGGCACATGCGACCCTAGTGCGGTGAAACACAATCGTGTTGACATCCCCGCATGATTTTTTAGTGTTCGCATTACCGGAGTTTTGATATAACAACAATTGCTACCTTTGAAGGAGTCACCGATGGTGAGAGTTGGGGAGGCTAAAGGTTTCCTAGTTCTATGGCCAAAATGGTTGGTGTTTGATGAAAAATCCACCTCCATACCCCGTAGGAAACCACAAACTCCACAAAATCCACAAATACATGTGCATGCCTTGCCTATAGCTAGACAAACATTAGACCCCATGCTCGTGGAGTTTATGAAATCCCTTCCACCCTTCGCCCGAGTCTTTTATGATTTGATATCCTCGCACGACAAGAATGCATGCTATGCCTTTCTCGGAAATGAAAGGTGCTTTACTATGACAAATGACATCCACGTACCATGGGGGGATTTTGAATATTTCTGGAATTTCACTGAATTTCCCGCCAGCATTCTTTGCCTCAATCAAATGTAAGCCATTTGTATGTGTTTTATGAAAATACCCAATTATCAAACCATTGGTTCTTGCATCCTCGTCATTATTGTATACTACATTCACAGGTTCTTGCATCACCATGCCTATCACCAGAGCAAGCGTTTCATTGGATTTTTGCATCCAATGCATTTGCAAGCTAGTATGGAGAGCAATAGGCAAAGACTTGATTGATAAGTCCATGGTTCGTATTCGGACCTCATTCATACTCAGACCAGGGCCCGAGAAGGGTCGTGGGCTCGAGATACGCGAAGGATGGATCCACAGGTCCATCAATCCTAATCCTTATAAGGAATGTGTATATTATGAATGTTCTACAAAGAATATACATCTTCTCTAAGATGGTAATATGATCATCCTAAACATGGTAATACATTCATGTTCCAAATATACTTCATCTATACTTGGTAAAACAGCTACTCTCCCATAAGAGTTGTATTCATACCATAAATACATATCTTGGTGATCTACGGATTGTAGTCATATAAATACACACGAAGAATTTGTACACCTTCTCTATCTCATACTATATACAATACGCCTTATGCATCATAATACTAACTTGAGCATCGGAGTGTTTACCCCCGGGACACCCGGGGTTGTGTTTTGCAGGTCAGTTCATGATCAAGGTTCGTCGTCGAAGTGTTGGTGTCCGGCATATATCAATTTGGCACGCCCGGTGGAACCTCTCACACTCATTGACGACGACGCCGAACCTTGTCTCTGATCTGGTCTAGTGCACCTGAGAAGCAACTTCCCCAACAACATGTCTGAAGCTAAGCAACCCTGGCGGAGCGCCCGAGTCCAGGGCCAAAACCCGGAGGAGAATCCAGAAGTAGAGCAGCCTCCCTGAGGACGCGGACGAGGACGACCTAGAGGATCTCGGACATGCTTCACCTCGGAACCACCAGCAAGCTCTACCGTGGGAGCCGGAAACTTCAACGTTCCGACATCTCTCGGTCCAAATCCTGTTATAATGGAAACACCATTCTCCGGTCCAAATCCTGCTGCATCCGGAGTGCAACTTTCTGGATCGAACCCTTTGGGATCTGAAGTACCGAAATCGGACCAGAGAATCTCGATCCAGACTAACATAAACTTGAAGGTTCCAGACTCCCCTGGTCAAAACCTCTTCGTATCCGGAGCACCATCCTCTAGTCCGGGCCCTACCGACTCCAGAATCCCACCTTCTGGATCGAATCATGTGGGATCTGAAATACCCAACTCAGGCCAGAGGATCTCGATCCAGACCAACAACTGCATCAACAACTACATCAACAATCCTGAAGGACTTGACCAAGAGAATGAGATAGGATACAGCGGGTCCGATTCGATCTTTCCTGTGGAAGAAAGAACACAAAGGGATAGACAAATCCTTGCAGACAGACAGAGGGAAGGAGAGTCTGTGATAGAACACTATCATATGTATATGGATCTAGCCACAAAGCGTTATAATCCAGACGAAATCCAAACCTTTATCGAAGGAGTATAGATGATGATACTCTGAGGACGAAGCTGACAACGGCGAATCCCGCCACTATTGAGCATCTTCAAACTATCATGGAGGAATATGACAACAAAATGGATATAGGGGCATGTACAAGTTCCCGAGACATTGACAATAAGGTGAAGGAGCCCAAGATGAAAATACCAAAGGTCGAAAATACTGAAGGCACTCCTAAACCAACCTTCGAATCCTACACTCCTCTAACTAGATCTCGGGCTGAGATATTGTCCGTTCACAGGCACATCATAAAGGACCCGCCCGCCATGAAGGACTCAGCCGAGCGTCAAAGGTCCCCGAAATTCTGCCAATATCACCGAGATCGGGGGCATGACACTGAGGAGTGCTATAAGCTCAAGAACGAGATCGAGAAAATGATTCGACAAGGTATTGTGCAACAAATTGCACCGTCGATAGCTGGAGACGGCCAAGGTACCCTAAAAAGGTATGGGGGAAAACCTTGGCAGAAGAAGAAGGACGGTTATCGCAACAACAATAACAACAACAACAACCAAGGGGGCGGAGGCAATAATCAACAAGATCCTCCTCCGCCACCACCTAATGAAACCAACCGAGTCATCAACGGTATCAACGGCTACACGGGAGAAGCAATTTCCCTTACCAAGCTGAAGGATAGTGTGCGGGCCATACCCCACACCGAGCCAGTTAACAAGAGGATATCCTTCTAAAGAGAGTCTTTATGGACGTTGGGAGCGGGGTAGAAGTGATGTTCCAAGACTGTTTCAACAAGCTAGGATTCACCAAGGACGACCTCAAAGCCTACGGGTCCAATCTCGGGGTTCATCGGAAATCCAGTCATACCTCTTGGAGAAATCACACTCCCAGTCACAATAGCAGAAAGAGCGAAGAGCATAACCCTATACAGCACCTTTGTGGTGGTCGACACCGTCACATCCTTCAACATTATCCTTGGCAGACCATGGATGTGCCAAGCTAAGGTTGTATGGTCTCTTTACCACCTGATGCTAAAATTCCCAACACAACAAGGAATAGCTTCCATCAAAGAAGACCAAGGAGTGGCACATTCGTGCATGATCACGGCCATCCGTGACGCCAGGAAAGTAAGCAGCATCTCGGCCGACAACACCATCCCGGGGAATCTAACACCTGATCGTGATCTCGAATAACCCCTAGTGTTCCACTTCGAGGAAAAGGCCTACAATGAGATGATTGCACTATGGCACAAAAGACGCCATCAAATCTTTCAAGTGGGAGAACTGGTAATGCCAGTAGGCCCGTGGTGTACTAACAAGCTAGAAGGAGCGCTGGAGCCAAGGACGAAAGAACCATACAAAGTCTCAACAGCACAATCCGGTGGATTCCACCTCTTACAAACTTGCGAAGGAGAGCACTTGGACCCTATCATAATGACGCCCTTCCTATGCAGCAGTCAATAAACCTCTAATACAAAGAGACACAATGAAGCCATGAAGGGCGAACCTATACCACGAAGATGGAACGTGATTAACTTACGAAAGTATCACGGAAGATGAAACTCAAGAAAGAGCCTCACAAAGGTTCGAGAATAACAACCTTGTCCGAGAGCCTCATCAAGGTCCGAGACAATCCTGCTATAGCACAAACGGGTACTCAAACTCAAACCTACTATTTCCTTTACTTCTTTTCTTAAAAGTTATAAACTTGGATTGAAGTCGTGATATTTTTTACACCTATCTTTTTCAATAAGCAGTCTTAAATGTCCTTTTCTAAAAAGAGGATTCTTATCCTAAGTATAACATAGATTGCTATTCAAAACAATATGCGTTATAAAGTGTATGATTGGTTAGCTTATATAAGATAAGCTGTTTGGATCCAAAATTCAACTACCAATTGTTTTGAATAAAAGAGATAGGTTCGAGATAGAAAGTACTCCACAAAAGTACTTGATTGAGGTTTATAAACCAAAAGGGCAGACGTGCTCAGAAATCAATCATCTCGAATAACAAAGAGGAAAAACCTCAAAAACAGAAGTTCAAACTCATATCAAAGGTGTTACTACATCAGAATATGATGCTTCTAAAATTTCCCAAAGGGATACATAGAGGAAAAACCTCGAACATATTAAAGGTGTTATTACATCAGAATATGATACTTGCCTATGAGATATACGCTTATAAGCGTGTGATTGATGCTTATCTAATATGGGCTGCTCGAACCAAGTGTCCGAGTCACAGTCACCTCTGGCTAAAATAAAATAATATACTTATAAAAAGTATATGGTCAAAGACCAACATGATACGAATTACACAAACTCACAAAGTTTGAAACTCGACTCTACTCGTGATACTCCTATTAAGGTACACATCACTATTTATTCAAGCTATTCATAAGCCTGAGAGTCAATCTTCTCAAGGATTGCAATATAAAGACCTTTATAAAGGCAAAACCAAAAAGTGTTATTACACTAAAAACTTCTTACACCTCGTGAATGTCTTTAAATAAAGGGGTACGTCCCCGACCGCGAGAAGAAGTAGAGGCACGACCTCGACCACTCTGGACACCATGGCTCCAACCACTTTCCTCTGCCGTCCTCATTAATTGAGAGGGCGTAGTAGACCCCCTTCTACTTTCTATGATTGCAGGCCAAGCAGGAGATTCTAATGCTCTAGGAGTAGGTGGCGCTGCTCTCCCCTTTCCATGAGAAGTCCCTTCTGGAGAATTTACCATCCCTCGAGATGTACCCCCCCTCAGACACGAGACCTTATCAATGGTCCTGAATTCTAGGCTGAAGAAGGCCCACCTATCTCCCTCCTTGAAGATACTAAAGGCGTGACAAACACACCTTGGGCTTCTAGTTCCTTTATTTGGAACCTGTAAGCATTCATCTCGGCCTGGCACATTCTCAACTCATCTATGACGCCAGCAATCTTATGATTCATGTTGATGTTTTCATCCCGAAGGGTAGAGATACGAAGGTCCTTCTCATGACTCTCACCTTTGATCTTCATTAAGTCACTCCTGGCTTCCCTCCATTCTTGATCATAAACCTTATTGGCGGCCAAGGCTTTGCTATGCTCATCTTCTAGACCCTTATATCTGGTCTGAAGATCGCTCAACTGCTGATTCAGCTCAGCTCTCCGCTCCACAGCTGCCTTGAGCCCCCCCACGAAGACTATCACACTCTTCTCGCACGAGGCTAAAACAACCCTTGGAATCAGCCAAGTCTTCCTCCAGCTTCTTACTCTTTTGAAGAACAACCTTATACTGGACCTGTAAGTCAGCATAGGCGACAATGCAACACTGGATATTAAGGAAGATAAAAAAAGCAATCAATTCCAGAGAAGAGCATAGTCAAAATACATGAGTGACAAAATTCGGCAGAAAGAGAAGAATGCTAAATAAGAAGTGAAGGCTCTAGGAAATTACAATCTCTGGCTCCCCGTTTTGAACTTCGGGATTCCTAGTTGAAGCCTCCATAGCTGGCTTCTCCATCAAGAAAGACAACTCCGGGTACAAGCCACAAAGCTTCTCCTGAAACTCCTCCAGAGTCAAAGCCTTTTTCAAGGAATCTAAACTAGCTAATAAACTAGTTTTGAACCCTCCTACTTGGCGGAATCTCGCCCGGAATTCCTCCAGATCTTGTGCCGTTCCTGGCCAGTCGTAACCAGGAGCCAGCCATTCCTGATCTTCTTCACTCAAGGCCCCCTTTAGCAAGGCCCACATGCGTGGAAGCTCGGACTTGTAATACAGTTCGCCATGCTCTTGGAAATGAGCCTCCATCTTAGGGCAACTCAGGCAGAAGTCAATTATCAACCGAACCAAGCGCCTCTTGCAATCTGGATCATCATATCTATTCTTCTCCGCTTCCACCAAGGCCATCTCCTTTTTCAGCTCCTGGAAGGAGTTATCTCTCACTCTCCTCTCCTCCCTTAAGGTCTTGATCTCCTCTTCACAAGCCTTTCTCTTGGCCTTCTCCTGTGCCACCTCATCTTGGAGACGCTTCATTACTTCAGATGGCTCGATAGACCTCTTAGCCATCTGCTTCTTCGCCAGCTCAAGCTCAGCTTTCTGTTCCTGACACCGACTGTACAGTGTCTTGACAGAATCGTACAAGTACTCTGTATGAAGCAGAGGCTGTGACAGAGGACAAGACATATAGAATTCTACACCTTCAATAAAGTTGAAAGCTAAGTTAAGCATACATGGCTTATTTCTGGACGTACTAAAGCCATCTTGACCTTAACTGCAGAAGGAGGAGGCATCATATATTTCTCGAACTGATCCAATGGTTCGAGCTCGAACCTAGCCTTCTTCGGAGACCTACCAGAGATATTATTGGAGCTCCCTGAGATCTCCAGTTCCCTCTTGTTGCCAAAACCAGTTGACCCTCTTGTCTCGAGTAGCGGAGTCAACTTGTCTAACACCTTCTAGGATTTGGAAGCACCCACTGCAAGAAAAAGGAATGGAGTTAGCATATGGAAGAAAGAAGACACAATATGGGCGAGAAGGTCACACATGACAAAGAAGAAATACCCTTAGGAAACATATCAGAACCTACCACTGAGGTTATCATTTCATCACTCTTAGGGTCTGATATTCGAGTCTCCTCCATTCTCGGACATCGAACTGAAGCAGAGCCTTCATCCTCTTCCTCATCTGACGGATCTCGAGCAACTGGAACAAACAGAAAATCTGCTTCATCAATTACCTTAGGCTGTGATCGAGCCTTCTTAGGTCCTTGGACCAATCTCTTGAACCGACGTCGAGCATCCGGCATCAGTCCGGCAATCTCCCTATCTACTTCCTTCTCGGACACCTCTTCCATGGCCCTAGAGGCCCGAAGCGCCCTAACAGCACCGATGGGATCCTGCTCCATAGACAGAATGGCTTTATACCAGTCAACCTCTACACCTTTTGGCTGATCGAAGTGAGTCAATTTCAAATAGCTCCCATTTTGAAGAGTTCGGCCAGGCATTTGATGTAACCAGCCGTACGTCTCTAAAGGCCACTGCCAGCCCATTTGATGATCTCCAGATACAAACTCGCGTTCTCTAAGTTTGATCTTCTCCTTCACCAACTTCTCAGCTATATTCAGCAGATTACGGGATAGTTCAACATCAGACCAGACCTCATTTTTGGACGTACTGAAGCCATCTTGACCTTAACTGCAGAAGGAGGAGGCATCATATATTTCTCGAACTGATCCAATGGTTCGAGCTCGAACCTAGCCTTCTTCGGAGACCTACCAGAGACATTATTGGAGCTCCTTGAGATCTCCAGTTCCCTCTTGTTGCAAAAATCAGTTGACCCTCTTGTCTCGAGTAGCGGAGTAAACTTGTCTAACACCTTCTCGGATTTGAAAGCACCCACTGCAAGCAAAAGGAATGGAGTTAGCATATGGAAGAAAGAAGACACAATATGGGCGAGAAGGTCACACATGACAAAGAAGAAATACCCTTAGGAAACATATCAGAACCTACTACTGAGGTTATCATTTCACAACTCTTAGGGTCTGATATCCGAGCGAGTCTCCTCCATTCTCGGACATCGAACTGAAGCAGAGCCTTCATCCTCTTCCTCATCTGACGGATCTAGAGCAACTGGAACAAACAGAAAATCTGTTTCATCAATTACCTTAGGCTGTGATTGAGCCTTCTTAGGTCCTTGAAACAATCTCTTGAACCGACGTCGAGCATCCGGCATCAGTCCGGCAATCTCTCTATCTACTTCCTTCTCGGACACCTCTTCCATGGCCCTAGAGGCCCGAAGCGCCCTAGCAGCACCGATGGCATCCTGCTCCATAGACAGAATGGCTTTATACCAGTCAATCTCTACACCTTTTGGCTGATCGAAGTGAGTCAATTTCAAATAGCTTCCATTTTGAAGGGTTCTGCCAGGCATTTGATGTAACCAGCCGTACGTCTCTAAAGGCCACTGCCAGCCCATTTGATGATCTCCAGATACAAACTCGCGTTCTCTAAGTTTGATCTTCTCCTTCACCAACTTCTCAGCTATATTCAGCAGATTGCGGGATAGTTCAACATCAGACCAGACCTCATTTTTGGACGAACTGAAGCCATCTTGACCTTAACTGAAGAAGGAGGAGGCATCATATATTTCTCAAACTGATCCAATGGTTCGAACTCGAACCTAGCCTTCTTCGAAGACCTACCGGAGACATTATTGGAGCTCTTGAGATCTCCAGTTCCCTCTTGTTGCCAAAACCAGTTGACCCCCTTGTCTCGAGTAGCTGAGTCAACTTGTCTAACACCTTCTCGGATTTGAAAGCACCCACTGCAAGAAAAAGGAATGGAGTTAGCATATGGAAGAAAGAAGACACAATATGGGCGAGAAGGTCACACATGACAAAGAAGAAATACCCTTAGGAAACATATCAGAACCTACTACTGAGGTTATCATTTCACAACTCTTAGGGTCTGATATCCGAGCGAGTCTCCTCCATTCTCGGACATCGAACTGAAGCAGAGCCCTCATCCTCTTCCTCATCTGACGGATCTCGAGCAACTGGAACAAACAGATAATCTGCTTCATCAATTATCTTAGGTTGTGATCGAGCCTTGTTAGGTCCTTGGACCAATCTCTTGAACCGACGTCGAGCATCCGGCATCAGTCCGGCAATCTCCCTATCTACTTCCTTCTCAGACACCTCTTCCATGGCCCTAGAGGCCCGAAGCGCCCTAGCAGCACCGATGGGATCCTGCTCCATAGACAGAATGGCTTCATACCAGTCAATCTCTACACCGTTTGGCTAATCGAAATGAGTCAATTTCAAATAGCTCCCATTTTGAAGAGTTCGGCCAGGCATTTGATGTAACCAGCCGTACGTCTCTAAAGGCCACTGCCGGCCCATTTGATGATCTCCAGATACAAACTTGCGTTCTCTAAGTTTGATCTTCTCCTTCACCAACTTTCGAGCTATATTCAGCAGATTACGGGATAGTTCAACATCAGACCAGACCTCATTTTTGAGTCCCTTATTCGAATTGGTACTACATACTTTGTTCGGTCAAAGGTTAGTTTTATCCTATCCCATTCCCCACATTGCACAGGAAGCACAAAGGGCTGACCCAAGGAAGAATCCCGAGCAGTCAAAGTCACCCTTTGTTTAGCGACAGCGACCTTATACATGGTCTGCAACAAGGCAAGACTGGGGTCATAACCTTTACGGGCACACCAAGTTATCAAGGCCATAATGATTACTATCACATTGGCATGGAGCTGTCCTGGATGCACTTTATAAAAATGGAGGAATTCATTCAACAGTTGGGGAAAAGGGAAGACTAACCCATACTGCAGAAATCTCCCATATATGACCCCCCGGGTCGGAATTACTCGGAGGCAGACTTATCTTCTCCAAAATAAATGAGATCAGCATCTTGGGGAATCGAAAAGGGACAACTATCCACAAAGACAGCAGCGTCAAAACGTGTTTTATCCTCCTTCATCGACCTTTTGCTACTATCTTCACCATCCATGGATATTCTACCTACGGATGCATGCATTACCATGGGGCTATTCCCCTCTATCTGAGCCCTCCTGGCCATAGCCTTTAACCTCTTCTCTTCCTCTGAGTCTTTCTTCTTCAAAACTACAGGCTTTTTCCCACTCGCTACCTCTGCTCTGCGGCGGTCATGGGAGCTACTATCCTCGGCCTGAGCACGTACATACTCTCCCTTATCATCATGGGGGATGGAAATCGTTTCGCTATTACTACTCATGATTACAGAGAGTATGGGGGGAAATACACACACAGAGAGAGAAAAGGAAAAAACAAACACAAAGAAAATAGTGCAGAGAAAGAAGATAGCACTTACTGATAATGGAAGCAGAATGGGGCTTCAGAAATTGATGAAGTGCTGATGCGTCTTCTGAACTTGGAAAGAAGAAATTTTGAAGAGAGAAGAAAATGGGAATGATTTGGGAGATTTAAACCAAAACCCAGACAACATTTATGAGGAGAAATTACCTCGATTCTATTTCCAAGACGAAGCAATTGGAGAGACGGAGGACAGACCGCCTCTATTTCCCAATCAATACACGCCATGTGTATTTACCATCTGGATTTCAAAAGAAGTTAATCTCAGCCATCCATATGGAATACGAAAGAACTGGAAGCTAGATATTCAGAAGGGCAAGCCCGAAGGACACCCCGAGCTTTATACCCCGAGTTACTCTCCCTCGAGAAACAAGCCTCTCCTTCAACCCTCGAGATAGAGAACTCTATATTCTGAAGATCTACCTTGGGGCTACTGATAAGTCCATGGTTCGTATTCGGACCTCATTCATACTCGGACCAGGGCCCGAGAAGGGCCGTGGGCTCGAGATACGCGGAGGATGGATCCACAGGTCCATCAATCCTAATCCTTATAAGGAATGTGTATATTTTGAATGTTCTACAAGGAATATACATCTTCTCTAAGATGGTAATATGATCATCCTAAACATGGTAATACATTCATGTTCCAAATATACTTCATCTATACTTGGTAATACAACTACTCTCCCATAAGAGTTGTATTCATACCATAAATACATATCTTGGTGATCTACGGATTGTAGCCATATAAATACACACGAAGGATTGGTACACCTTCTCTATCTCATACTACATACAATACGCCTTACGCATCATAATACTAACTTGAGCGTCGGAGTGTTTACCCCCGGGACACCCGGGGTTGTGTTTTGCAGGTCAGTTCATGATCAAGGTTCGTCGTCGAAGTGTTGGTGTCCGGCATACATCATTGATTACTTGAATTCTACTCTCTCCGACAAATCAAAGAAAATATGGATCGGACCATATCTCGAGAGGTATACCTTACAAATTGCTCTGTTATTCATGCTAAATTTACTGTTTGATTCTACATTCATTTTTTATGAGCACTATGCTTTAATGTGATTTGTAGTGATCATTGAAGTTTTGTTGCAATAATACCCGCTTTAAAGCAAGTATATTGGATAGACCCACTCCACCGCCCTCCATCACGAACATTCGCCGATCTCCTTGACAAAGCAATTCTTCAAGTGAACGACAAAACACTCCTCGATTTCCACCTTATAAACATTCGGGTAAGATGTTGTGCGCATGCTATCACGTCCTTTCAAAAATCAATATTTGCATTTAAAGTACCATAAGTATAGTAATGTTTTATGTTTTAAACACTTTTGTAGTCTAGGAAGCAATCATCGAACTATGAATGTGGCTATTACACGATGATCTTTGGTTCGATGGTGGTAAATGGTGTTCAAAAAGACATGCTAGATCTTCTAAAGGTACGCTACAAGGGTCTAATCTCATTTATATTCGTGGAAATTTCCTAATAAACGTTATTTTCAACCATAGGTATTCGTGGATGATATCACTCCTTTCACCTTGCAAGAACTTAACGACGGAAGAGACCAAATGGCTAAATATCTGGTCCATAACCGTGCTTTTACCATTGCAAGGCCACAGGTCCCTAACCTCCCTAAGGCATGAAAAAGTAGTGTCTCTCTTTTTGGTAGGACTTGACATTGGTAACGCACTTGTGTGCTTAGGTTATGCATCTTTAGTATTAGTATAGGGGCGTTGGATATGATTTGACAGGTATATGTTGAGTCGGGTATCCCGATTCATGTTTCGAAAGAAACGGTTCAAATTGTACAATAATTACACCATTCTGTCTTGCACGTAAACGATATCGCTAGCTGATTCGCTTCAGGTCGAACCCAGAAGCTATATCGCTACCTGGCACGCCTCCTACTACAATATAACAAGTGGACATACACACGGCCTCGCTTATGCATTCGCCCACAAAAGTGATATCGCCTGGCTACTCGCTTGCCAGACTCTGTTGCCCCTGGCGTGCCTTAAACAATATCGCCTCCAATATTCGCCTTAATAGACGAATTTAACAAGCGAAATTGCCACCCACATTCACTACAACAAATATGTGCACGAAGTAATATTCTCTCTGGGCGAAAAAAGGATGAGCAAAAACTGAAGTTTTTCCTCAATCTTCAATAGAGGCGATCTCGTTCCTTGTTGATAATCTGTGATCCTATGAGGGTGCGTTGGATTCGTCTCTGAATTCCGCACGCAACCATATAAAAATCGCATGATTCCGACCACATCAATCAGATAGAGGGTTTTGAAATATTCTGCAGAAAGAGCACAATAAACAGAGGCGATCACACTCCTTGTTGAGAATCTGTGATCCTATGATAGTGCGTTGGATTCGTCTCTGAATTCCGCACGCAACCATATAAACATCACACGAATCCAACATCGCGTCAATGAGATAGAGGGGTTTGAAAAATTATGCAGAAATAGGTTTTGTCGTATTTTCAATTTGGCTCTTTAAAATTGATTAGGCTTGATTGGAATGTGTTCGGCATCATCTAATTGCTAGGAAAATACCATCAATTCACTAAATTTCATCGAGTTTTGAAGGTTTTGAGTTGCGGAGATGAACTAGGGTTTAAGCCTCGATTTGGGGGTTTGATTTCTTCGGGATTGCTTGAATCGTGAATTGGACTCCATAGCTAATATTCGAAGGACGTGTGAGCAGATCTTTTCTCTTTCAAGGTCATTCACATCACTCTTAAACTCTTTGGAATTTACTTGTATTTTCTAGGACTTTTGGAGTTTGATATTTGAACTGTTCTTGAAATTGTGTTTGCTATTTACCCCAATAACTTGGTTGGGAGTGTATTTGTTGTTTTTCCTCTTTCTTTTTCTCCTACAGCATGGATGCATTGTCATCTCCCGTTGCAAAGAAATCGAGGAAAAGAGGACCGAGAAACAACAAACAGAGAAGGATTAATAGGAGGGAGAAGAAAAGGGCTTTCAAGGACCATGCAAAGACTTTAAATCAGGGGAAACAGACTGGTCAGAAAGAGATACGGGCTGATGTACTACAGCAGAGGCCTTGGAATGATCAGAACTTGGAAAGAAAGCGCTCTTGGACTGATCCGGAAATTTTACTTGATACTATTCCCATTGAGCCTGTCCCGAACACTGAGACTGAAGTACTGTTCAAGGTGCATGAAGAGGAAACTCACAAGGAGAGCACACAACCTTTCTTTGGCTTTTTTGGCGTCTTCTCGGGCTACTTTCCGGGTATGTACGCCATCAGGACACTGTTGGTGAAAGAGTGGGGTGTGCGCTGTAATGTGCAGGCTATGACAAATGGTTACCTCAAATTCATCTTCAGGACTGCAGAGGATAGGGATACAGTCATACATGGGCCGGAGCATTACCTAAATGGGAAGAAACTGTTTATCTATCCCATTGAGGAGACAGGAAAGTATGACATGCGCACGCTTGCTATCAAGCCAATATGGGTGAGGATGGAGCATCTTCCGAAGGATTTCTTACATCCGAAGTCTGTGTCTAAGATTGCATCGGCTTTGGGAAAGCCTATCATTATGGACAATGGAACCAGAGATCTAGTTGGGTATTATGCGCGAATGCTAGTCCATATTGACACATCGAAGAGGCTCAGACATGAGATTACTTTCCAGGAGCCGAATGGCAAGAACCGCACTCAACATATTCTCTATGACTATTACAGGCCTTGGTGCCCAACTTGTGGGGAAAATTCCCGTATAGAGGAAGCATGTGATAACTTCTGGAAGGATAGGGAGCTTAAGAATGCCCGGACCGAACTGATGATAGCTTGCACACTTTGCAAGCAGCTAGGTCATATGGCGCAGTCTTGCAAGGGGAAGGGAAAGGTTGCAGAGGGAAGTGGTACAGTCCAGGACAGAGGGTCTAGACAACAGCAGCAGATGCAAGCTAGGCACAAAGTTTGGGTTGAGAGGGACTCGATCACGGATGGTTCAGATCAGAGAACTGATGTTCAGTTAGGGGAGCAGCGGTTGAGTTATGGATCAGGTAATTTGGCTGGAAAGACAATGCACGAGATCGGTGGACCAGTGGAGAGGGAGCCGACCCTTCCAGAGTTAGAGCAGAACCGAGCTGAGGCCGAAGATACCGCTGAAGTACATGATCAATCAGAGTCGGTTCAAACAGTGGTATCGAAGGAGACAGAGAGAATGAAGATGAGGAAGGGTGGGAGGAAACAGGCAGTGGAGAACGATGCACCTGCACTTGCTGTTGATGAGGATACTGCTAACCAGGGCAAGGGAAATGTGACCACCCACATTCCTTTGCCCTTTGGACAAGATGATGCTCCGCTCGAGGGTGCGGGTGACCTACCCAAAACTATGATACACCCGGAAGTTCGCGATGCTGACCCTAGGAGACGAGGCAGAAATAAGAGCAGACCCCCTGTCCGTCCAGAGGGAGATAAGGGGCTTACTAGGCGTCATCGGAGTAAGAGTCGTACTAATATCCCCAAAGCTGGGGCAGCAAGGGCTGGAAAATCTGATGGTGGAGGTCTGAAGCCAGAAGGGACCTCAGTTTCCCAATGAATACAACATCAATGAATGTTAGGGGACTCTCGTCCCCTGCAAGGCGGATGTTGGTCAAAGGGATCATCTCTGCGAATAATGTTGGGCTGTGCGGACTAGTGGAGACCAAGCTGAATGAAAAGGTTCTCCAGATCTTCCTAAGATCTATGAGAGGTTGGAGTTCTGTCAACAATTTCGACCTTTGTGCAAACTCCAGGATACTAGTCATTTGGGATCAAAGGAAGTATGATGTTGATGTATTGGATATATTTGAGCAGTGCATTCACCTGAAGACACGAAATTTGGCTACAGGAATGGATTTCTATTGTACTATGGTCTATGGTCACAGTACTAGTGTATCGGCACGGAGGCCTCTTTGGGCCAAACTTCGACGGTTTGGGAGTGCTCTGAATGCACCCTGGATGGTGTTGGGTGATTTTAACGCCATCCTAAGTGTGCATGACTATTCAGGGCCCTCCGTGCCTAGCCAGTATCCGATTCGGGAATTTAGTGATGCATGCACTAGTTGTGGCTTGGTGGATGCTCCTTTTGATGGGGCTCACTTTACCTGGTCTGAGGAGCCGAGGGCAGATGGTAGTACGACTCAGAAGAAACTTGATAGGGTGTTGCTTAATCATGGTTGGGACAGTATGGCGTGCATGACCACCTTCTTGCCGATCACTGAGCAGCTAGATCACACTCCGATGATTGTTTCCATGGCACAGGAAATCGAAAGTAGAGGCAGACCTTTTAGGTTCCAGAACATGTGGTTACTACACCCTGACTGCGACGAGGTCGTCCGACATCATTGGGGTGCAGATTATTATGGGTGCAAGCAATACACGGTGACCCGCAAGCTCTCTGACTTGAAGGCTCCACTCAAGGAGTTGGGAAAGCGGGATTATAACCACATATCTGAAAAGGCAAAAAGGGCTTGCAAGGAGTACAGTGATGCTTTCCAGAGATTTGACCCACGTAATCCTACAGAACAGGAGGTGGAAGAGCTAAGGAGACTTAAGAAGCATGCATTACAGTTGTACAATGTCGAGTCTTCCTTCATTGCCCAAAAGGGAAGGATAAATTATATCACCCTAGCAGATAAGGGCTCGTCCTACTTCCATCAGCAGGTAGGGAATTGCAAGGGAGGTGGTATCCCGGCCATACGCGATGCAGAGGAGAGACTAGTGACCTCTAATGAGAGGAAAGGGGAGCTCTTTGCGGAATTTTATAAGGGGCTATTTGGTGCTGCGAGAGATAGAGTTCCAATAGATCAGGAGGTGATCTCTTCTGGGCCTTTGTTGGACAGCCATGATAGAGGAGTACTGGGACAGGTTGTGTCGCGGAATGAAGTTAAGTTGGCGCTCTTTTCGATGGACGACAATAAAGCACCAGGACCAGACGGGTACTCGGCGGCCTTCTTCAAGAAGCAGTGGAATACGGTCGGTGGAGAGATTACAGATGCAGTTTTGGAATTCTTTGAGGAGGGTAGCATGCTTAAGAGGTTTAATCACACCACCGTGGTCCTAATCCCAAAGAAGAAGGATAACTTGAAGGTGGGGGACTTCAGACCCATCTCGTGCTGTAATGTTCTCTACAAGATCGTTACTAAGATTATAGCCAATAGAGTGGAGCGCTATCTCCCTAGGCGTATTGATCCTTGTCAGGGGGCCTTTGTTAAAGGTAGGAATCTGACAGATAATGTGATGCTTGCACAGGAGTTTGTCAGAGGATATGGCAAGGCACGTACTTCCCCCAGGTGTATGATCATGGTTGACCTGGCAAACGCCTTTGACACGGTCTCTTGGGAGTTTTTGCAGGAGGTTCTTCTTGGACTTGGCTTTCCAGACACTATGGTTAGTAGGATCATGACTTGTGTTTTTACCTCCTCGTTCTCCGTAGCAGTTAATGGAAGACTATGCGACCACTTCGATGGAAAGCGGGGTATTCGCCAGGGGGATCCTCTTTCTCCCCTACTCTTTGTTATCTGTATTGAGTACTTCTCTAGGCTTCTGAAAATCCGAGCATCCTCACGTCATTTCACCTATCACCCACGATGTGATGTGTTGAAGATCACTCACCTGGCCTTCGCGGATGATCTTATGCTCTTTTCTAAGGCGAATACCGATTCAGTGCATATACTCATGACGGCCCTGAATGACTTTGCGAGGACATCTGGCCTCACTGTTAATGCTACAAAGTCTAAGTTCTTTGGAGTTGGCATCAAGGAGGACCTCAGCTTTACAGGCATTGCATGGGCATCTTTCCCGGTTCAATATCTTGGTGTACCTCTTGACTCTAGCAAGCTAAAAGTGGCGCAATTCGATGTGCTACTAGATAAAGTGGACTCTGAAGTTGCGAAATGGAAGGGACACACTCTATCATATGGAGGCAAGTTGGAACTGGTGAAATCCATTGTAGGAGGCATTGCGGGATTTTGGATCCAGAACTTCATCATCCCGGTGACAGTGATGGAGCGGTTGAAGAGCAAGTGCATTTCATTCCTCTGGGGGGCATCAGAGAAGAGCAAGGTAGCCTGGGAAAAGTTGTGTTCGTCGAGAGCTAACGGAGGACTAGGGATCAAGGATTTCCACACTTGGAACCAGGAAGCTATGGCACAGAAGTTGTGGGACACTCAAAGAAGGACAACCTTTGGGTGAAATGGATGCATTCTACTTCCGACAGGATGGAGTCATGTGGATGCACCCGAGGATAGCTAATAACAGATTGCAAGACAAATGCTACACTCACATTGGGGACATCTGCACAGTGCTCCACTTTCATTGAGGACATCTGCACACTGCGGAACACGCTGAAAAGCATGTCCGGAGGGGATACAGGGCAGATGATTGCCACCCTCCGGAATTGGGCAGCCTCGGGGAAGTTTACATCAAATGCTTATGACTTCATACACAGGAAGACCTACCCACAAGTCTACCATGAGCCAGACTAACCGAGGGAGAGACTATTTAAGGGTCTCTGGAGGGGTTTTGTACCAGCTCGGTTCTCCTTCATATCATGGCTAGCTGCGCTAAGTCGACTGCATACGAAGGATAAACACAGGGAAGATGATGATGAGGATCCCACTGATCGGATGTGCCACTTTTGTGACCTCGAGGTGGAGACTAATGCACATCTATTCTTCCAGTGCGAGTTCTCATAGGTTGTCTGGGATCGGGTCAGGAGTTGGATTGGCTTGAGGAGACGTCCTCTGTCCATCGCTTGTGCTGAGAAATGGATCCTGAAGCAGGTTAGTGGTTCAAAGCTGAGGAAGAAACAGGGTCCTCTAGCTCTGTTCACGACGGTGTACTATTTATGGAATGAGAGAAACAAGGTGCGGCATGGTGAGTTTTCTCCTAATTCGGCCCGGGTTTTCAGCCAAATCATCCAGAATTGCTACATGGTACTCAATCGCCTGTTCCCGGAAGAGAACCTCTACTGAGTACTAAAGCATCCATGAGGCCTTAGGAAATATTATACCATGGTGTTTGGGAGTTTGATCTATGATTTGCTTCACCACAACCTGAGATGGAAACTAGGACTTGCACCCTTGTGACTGTCTCACCTGAGTTGTTACTGGTTTTTGACGGCAGATCAACTCCTTCACTTAGGGCTTGCTCTTAGTGGAAGAGTGTTTGTTTTGGTACATGATGTCTTCTGTAGCTGCTTGGTTTGCCAGGTGGTTTCAAGCTAATGTGACCAAGGAATTGACGGTTATGCTATGGACTAGGGATTTATCCCTTGGCCAAGCAACACATGTTGGTCTCAGGACATGCTTGTGATTTGAGACTTGTCTCTTAGCCAAGCACTACATGTTGGTACATGATGTGTTCTGTAACTTTCCTGGCTCACTAGGCGGTTGCAAGCTAATGTGACTGAAGATTTGACGGATTGCTACGGCCTAGTGTTTACCTCTTGGCCGGGCAACACATGTTTGCCTGACGACATGCTTGAGACTTGAGACTCATCTCTTAACCAAGTATTACATGTTGGTACATGATGTCTTCTGTAATTTGCCCAACTCGTTGGGCGGGTTGCAAGCTACGGTGACCAAGGACTTGACGGATATGCTCTGGATTTGGGATTTATCTCTTAACCGAGCAATACAGATTGTTACCTAATCAGTGACATCCTAGTACATGATGACATCTGCAATTCGACTAGCTCACTGGCCGTTTGCATGGTACATGGGTTAAAACCCTGTTGCCAACTCTAACTTGTACTTTATGTCATTTACTACTTGCGTCTTCTTCCCGCGCTGCACGTTAGTGTTCACACTATGGTGCTAAAGGGGAGAAGGCTGTCCATTTGCCTATAATGGAGAGGGCGGTTATAGAACCGTCACGCACGGTGCACGCTACAAGAGCGCCCGATCTCACTCATCTTTCGGAAGGTTGCATCTCTTGGACACCAGATTGAGCCCTAGGCACCGCCTTACATTAGCTCAACACCACGAGACTCAGCCTCGGTTCTTCATCGGGATCGTCTGCATGCCAACGTCACCATCATATCTCTTTTTTTGTAGGTGCATATGGCAAGAGCCGCATTGTCAAGTCTGTCCTTGACTGATTGACGGCATCATCACTCTACTACTCACGATTGTGGCAGCCAGCATCATCAACATCATCTATGACAGATTCTACTAGGATGGAGCTCGCTGAGATACTTCTTAGGTCGGAGCATTGACACTATCATGACTAGTCTATCAGGACCAGCACGCGCATCCACATCATCTTTCACAGTTTACAGCCCAAGACCCGAGACCATTCTCGGCTGCTCATAGCCCATTCCAAGAGGGAAGAAGAAGCCTTTTCTACGGAGACGATCTTGACCAAATAGGTAGCCAGTCCTGGGTCGATATTGAATCCTAGATCAAAGGGGAAACAGAACTCTTGGTGGGTGACATACTAGGATTGGATTTGCATTTGCGGATGGGCAAGTATCTACTGGTTGCACATTTAGGTCCACCCACTTTAGACTTGCATCTCAGTGCCGCTACATCTCTGCGGCTAGCATCTTTGGAAGGCCTCACGCATTGGAGGTAGAAGCGGATTGTTTTATGGGTTGGGGTAGTGAGTTTGTTCTCACCCCTAACCATACTCTCTTGACTTTAGCCTCATTTGTTTTACCCGAATATGTATTTTTTGGGTGGTATACTATGTCCCCTATGCGACCATTAGTTTGGGTCTTGTGATAGAATTAGGATTTATTGTATTATACGGGGATCTAGTGTCAGCTTCTGTCCCCGTAGACTGTCCCACGGGATCATTTCTTCTTTTTTACCATATTTACCCAGCAAATATGTGCACGAAGTCGCCTAACAATCGTCTCTTCTGGCGGTCTCGTATCCCACCCCTCCTGTGTCCCTCTGGTCTGCCTACATTTTAAGCTGGCGAGTTCGCTTTACATTTTCGCCACCCCCAGAAAGCGATTTCGCTTTTCCTTTTCGACCACAAGCGACATACTACAGGATACCGTAAGTCCATAGCCATTTCCACATTTTTCAAATTTAATATTCCCATTTCTTCCAGCGAATACGCCAGCGGTGTCGCCTCCCTCACCCTAGCGAGTCTTGTTACGAGTTCGCATCTACATTAATAGAAACAAGCGACCGACATAAGCGATTTCGCCTCTGGAGGCGAAAACTGGAGGCGATTTCGTAGCAATCACATTTAAAGACACAAGCGACCTGAGGTGGCGAACTCATAACAATAATACAGGGCGTTTTTTAACAGCTGCACACGGTGTTTTGAACCGCCGTGCGCGGTTCATTTTTAAGGCGTTTTTGAACCGCCGAGAAGAAGTTCCATTTTACGGCACAACCCCGTTACAGCATTTCCGTAATATCGTGAAATGTACGAATGAACCGCCGAGAAGCCTAGGTCCGTCCACTAGTGACGGGAGCTACCTCGGCACTACGGCGGTCACGGGAGGTAATCTCATCGGCCTAAGCACATGCATACTCTCTCTAATCATGACGGGGGGTGGAAATCGTTTCACTACTACTAGACATGATTACAAAGAATATGGGGGAAAACAATGGAGAAAAAGAGAAGCAGACACAGAGAAGAAACAAAGAAAGAAGAAATTACTTACTGGCTGTGATGGAAGCAGAAATTTGGGGCTTCAGAAAGGAAAGAAGTATTGACGCGTCTTCCGAACTCTGATGAAGAAATTTCAAGTGGAGAAGACAATGAGAATGATTTGGGAGATTTAATCTAGACCCAGACAACATTAAGGCGAGTAATTACCTCGATTCTTGTTCCGATGCAAGCAATTGGAGACACGGGGGACAGACCGCCTCTACCTCCCAATGAATATGCGCCACGTGTATCTCACATCTGGATTTCAAATGGAGTTAATCTCAGCCGTCCACATGTCCTAATGGGATACCATAGAACTTGAAACTAGATATTCAGAAGGGTCAGCCCAAGAGGTTAGTCCTAGAAGGACACCCCGAGCTTAATTCCACGAGTTACTCTCCCTCGAGTATTGGCTTTCCCTCCAGAAGCAAGCCACTCATCCCGCCTCCGAGATGGAGTCCTCGAAATTCTGAAGATCTACCTTGGGGCTACTGATAAGTCCAACATTCGTATTCGGACCTCATTCATACTTGGACCAACGCCCGAGAAGGGTAGTGGGCTCGAGATACGCGGAGGATGGATCCACAGGTCCATCAATCCTAATCCTTATAAGGAATGTGTATATTATAAATGTTCTACAAGGAATATTCATCCTCCTAAACATGGAAAATACAACCATGATCGAAATACACTTCTTTCATACATGGTAATAAACCTATTATCTCCATAAGAGTTGTATTCATACCATAATTACATATCTTGGTGATCTACGGATTGTAGCCATATAATACCAAAGGTTTGATACACCTTTTCTATCTCATAACTCAAACAATACGCCTTACGCACATACTAACTTGAGCGTCAAAGTGTTTACCCTCGGGACACCCGAGGCCTTGTTTTGCAGATCCGTTCGTGTGCCAAGTTCGTCGTCAAGCGTGGTGCCACCATACATCAAATGGCACTTACGGCGGCACTACGGCGGTCACGGGAGCTACCTCGGCACTACGGCGGTCACGGGAGCTAATCTCCTTGGCTTAAGCACATGCATACTCTCTCTAATCATGACGGGGGGTGGAAATCGTTTCACTACTACTAGACATCATTACAAAGAGTATGGGGGCAAACAATGGAGAAAAAGAGAAGCAGACACAGAGAAGAAACAAAGAAAGAAGAAATTACTTACTGGGTGTGATGGAAGCAGAAATTTGGGGCTTCGGAAAGTAAAGAAGTATTGACGCGTCTTCTGAACTCTGATGAAGAAATTTCAAGTGGAGAAGACAATGAGAATGATTTGGGAGATTTAATCCAAACCCAGACAACATTAAGGCGAGTAATTACCTCGATTCTTTCTCCGATGCAAGCAATTGGAGAGACGGGGGACAGACCGCCTCTACCTCTCAATGAATATGCGCCACGTGTATCTCACATCTGTATTTCAAAAGGAGTTAACTCAGCCGTCCACATGTCCTAATGGGATACGAAAGAACTTGAAGCTAGATATTCAGAAGGGTCAGCCCGAGAGGTTAGTCCTAGAAGGACACCCCGAGCTTAATTCCACGAGTTACTCTCCCTCGAGTATTGGCTTTTCCTCGAGAAGCAAGCCTCTCATCCCGTCTCCGAGATGGAGCCCTCAAAATTCTGAAGATCTACCTTGGGGCTACTGATAAGTCCATGGTTCGTATTCTGGACCTCATTCAGTCTCGGACCGAGGCCCGAGAAGGATCAGGGGGATCGAGATACGCGGAGGGTGGATCCACGGGTCCATCAATCCTAATCCTTATAAGGAATGCTTATATTATAAATGTTCTACAAGGAATATACATCCTCCTAAACATGGAAAATACAACCATGACCGAAATACACGTCTTCTATACATGGTAATACAACTATTATCTCCATAAGAGTTGTATTCATACCATAATTACATATCTTGGTGATCAACGGATTGTAGCCATATAAACCAAGGGTTTGGTACACCTTTTCAATCTCATAACTCATACAATACGCCTTACGCACATACTAATTTCAGCGTCAGAGTGTTTACCCTCGGGACACCCGATGCCTTGTTTTGCAGATCCGTTCGTGAGCCAAGTTCGTCGTCAAGCGTGGTGCCGCCATACATCAGTTAAATGATTAATAAGGTTTTTTTTATGGATAAATTTTCATTAAGACTCAAAAAATACAAGTACATAATTTGGCCTTCTCTAGAGAGAGAATAAGCATGATCTTCATCTATCCAGAAATCAGGTAACTAATTCCTAATTGACAGCTAGCTGATATAGCTAAGACTCTTTACTGCTTGACTGTCTTGGCTGGTCAACCCTTTGTTGGCTAATTACGCAATTGCCCTCGATTATATTGCAAGATCATGACAAAGGTCTTCTGTTAAGGCAATAGTTTAATTCTTAATATTTTGGGCCGAAATTAATAATTATGCATGCACAAAAACTGATGACTTACCATAACTCTATCCATTCTAATTATTTATGTTAAATATACTACGAAACAATGTATTCTTATTATGGTGTAAGTAACAGATAAGTTTTTTTCTGGACTCGGCGTGATTTTTTGGCATACTTGGAAAGAAACCATGGTTGGCACGCTCAACATGATTTTCTTAACCTTTGGCATGATTTGTTGGTACTTTGATAAAAACACCGTGGTTGGTATGCTTTTAACTTATTTTGATAAAAAATAACTCGGTTTAGTATTTGTCAGTCCCATCTTATTTTTATTTAATTGGAATAATTGTATAAAAACTGAACTAAATTATTATATGGAACCAAACTACATTGAATTGATACAAAAATTAGTGTGACAAACTTTAATCAATTCAAACACTTTAATTTAATTCTAATCAATTAAATTACAGAAAAATAAGCCTAAGGCTATGTTCTCTTAAGTTTATTTTTATTTCAGACAAACTAAACCAAATAAAGTTAAATTGATTTAACTTAAATATAAATTATTTATAGAAAAATAACCGACTTTTATAACATCATCTTTAGACTAACAATTAGATAAGACAACCTTATGGTAAGGCGGAGGTTTGGGAAACCATGTTTTAATAAGTTTTAGGGTCAAAAATATAATATTATTATCTTGGTGACATAGTATAAAAGGTGAGTAGTGTAGCGTTTACCCCCAAAATCCCCAAATCAGAACTGATTCCGATCTGAAAGTTCCATTCTGGTATGTAGCTTCGACATAGCCACTCTGCCGATTCCGCGACGGAGAACAAGATTTCGATCCGTCGATTTAGTGGGATCGACAACGAAGGATCATATTTGATCGTCGTCTAAGACCCCGATCGGTCGAATGCAAAGGATAGGGTTTATGCTATCAAAATTCACCGCCGATTTGACCATTTGAAATCGATTCAATTGTGGTGGTGGTTCGGCAGCGACCGATTTTACGATTGATAAATTGATGTTAGTTACGTGATTTGATGATTTGGTTATGATGATTTGATTATTTGATTTTTGTGATTGATGATTGAATGGTGATTTGAGTATTTGATGATGGGGGATGAATATGGTGGTTGTTGTTGACGACGGTGGCGGCAGAGTGGTGGTGGTAGTGTGGCGGCTGCTACTGGAGGTGGTGGTGATTAAATAATGATTTTGACAATTAATTAATTGATGATGATGGTGATGAAACCTTTCTCACTTGTCATAAACTGCAGACATATTGATGATCAATGAAGCACATCGCAAAGATCATCCAAGTGAATTCTGCAATTTTCTCATCCAAGCTCCTGAGTCTCCTTGGTGGATTTCCATGGAAACCACAAGTCAACCAAAATGGACTTTGTTTTTGAAACTATAAAATTACGAATGGCTACATTGGGCCACATATTTGTAGTGGGAAACTTTATTTTAGTGTTAATGAAGTTTGATGATTTAATAATAATGATTGATTATTAATGTCAATCATGAATATTTGATGATTGGCGATTTTTCATTGATGATCGAACGGATTTGACGATCAGATTGATAATGAGAATGAGTAGTGTTGGTGACCGAGTATATGAAGATGATCAAAATGAGGTCAATTTGATCATTCGAGCTACGATTTTGCGATAATCTAATTTCACAATTTGACGATTTGATTATGTGCATAATTTAGTTGATGATTTTTTGTTTGATTGATGATTTTTTATCGATGATCGAACGGATTTGACGATCGGATTGATGACAAGGATGAGTAATGTTGGTGACCGAGTATATATATATATATATATATATATATTCATACATATATAAGAGGATGATGAAAATGAGGTCAATTTGATAATCCGAGCTACATTTCTGCGAGAATCTAGTTTCATGATTTGACGATTTGATTATGTGTACAATTTAGTTGATGATTTTATGCTTATGATTGATGATTTTTTATTGATGATCGAACGGATTTGACGATCGAATTAATGACGAGGATGAGTAATGTTGGTGACCGAGTATATTTATAAGAGGATGATGAAAACAAGGTCAATTATGATCCGAGCTACGTTTCTGCAAGAATCTAGTTACTCAATTTGACGATTTGTTTATGTGTATAATTTAGTTGATGATTCTATGTTTATGATTGATGATTTTTTATCGATGATCGAACCGATTTGACGATCGGATTGATGACAAGGATGAGTAATGTTGGTGACCGAGTATATGTATATATGAGGATGATGAAAACGAGGTCAGTTTGATGAACCGAGCTACGTTTCTGCGACAATTTAGTTTCACGATTTGACGATTTGATTATGTGTATAATTTAGTTGATGATTTTATGTTTATGATTGATAATTTTTTATCGATGATCGAATGGATTTGACGATCGGATTGATGATGAGGATAAGTAATGATGGTGATCGAGTATATATATAAGAGTATATATGAGAGGATGATGAAAACAAGGTCAATTTGATGATCCGAGCTACGTTTCTGCGAAAATCTGTTTTCGCGATTTGACGATTTATGTATGTGAATAATTTAGTTGATGATTTTATGTTTATGATTGATGATTTTTTATCGATGACCGAACGGATTTGATGATATGATGATGAACAACGAAAATTTGATGATGAACGACGACGATTTGATGATGAACGACGATGATTTGATGATGAACGACAAGGATTTGACGATAAACGACTAAGATTTGACGATTAACAATGATGATTTGATGATGAATGACAGAAGGTTGATGATTTGATGAGGAAAAACGAATATTTGATGATGAAATACAATGATTTGATGATAAACAGTGTTAATTTGATGAACAAAGATGATTTGGTGATGAACGTCGATGATTTGATGATTAACGATGATGATTTGATAATAAGCGGCGATGATTTGATTTGATGAAGATGATTTGTGGTTGAAATAATGAATTGATTTTAGGGTAACTAAAATATAATAATTATGATATGACCCCAAATGTTTTATATGACCCATATAAGTTCACTTTGTCTTACCATAAGGCTGCTAGGCAGATAGTATCTCTCATCTTTAACCCTAATGCTTCTTTTTTTAATTTATTAAATCCATTGAATTGGATAATCAAATAGGCCGCGTATACTTCCTCTTGTTATATATATATATATATATATCTATATACTAGTATAATTTCCCCTGCCAATGCACGGGAATTTAATTTTAAAATATTATAAATTAGTAAAAAACAATGTAATGTTAGTTAAGTAATTTTGACCAAGTATTATTTTGTGAAAATAAAGTAATATAATGTAATAGCCTTTTGGTGAAAAACAAATTGGTCTCTAAAACATTGTTAAATTTTCAAGAATCTAAGTAATTTATAAGTAATCTTAAATGGACCGAAATTTTTATCCAATCAAACACGAACACTGTTAAAAACTAATAAAGAAAATAAATGTATAATACTAAAATAAAACAAAAGAAGGCATAATGCATTACAAATTAATATGACCAAAGAAATAAACGACTCAATAATTCCCAATTTTTATCTCTTTGGTTGCATGAATTAAATGTGGATTAATACACCAAATTAATATCCATTGAAACCGACCTAATGTAATACCAACCCGATAAAACGTTTTATTTTAATTCACTCATCAATTAATTTACATTGATACGGTCATGATGTATAGGAGGCCAATTAAAACGTTTTATGTTAATTCACTCATCAATTATTTTTCATATGAATTCTAAACGTTTCTTTGACCACAAACTAACTACACTGGCTGGACCATGAAAGGCATCACAACAAAATGACATTAGATTTGAGTGGATTTAATGGTTTTTCTTAGAATATTTGTATCACCCGAGAATCATTAGATTCAATTGGTTAAATACTAATAAATATAGTTTTATTTTTTTATTTGACTTTTATGAAACTTTTATCATTTAAATAATTTTTAGGTGAATGAATGTATTAATAATTTTTATGGCATAATTTGTGAGAACGGATCAACCCATAATAAAGAATTTGTGATAATGAATAAGTACAATTTTTATTTAAGGGAACATTCCAATTTAGGTTTTAAAGTTAAGTTTTACCGTTACAAAATAAAAATCATTTGTGACGATCATTAAATGCAATTTTTATTTTATGAAGCATTACGATGGGGGTTTTTAAATTAGGTTTTCATTATATTTTCTGAAATAACTGCTAGTTATAAAGAAGAAACAGTGCATGAATTACTGGCACAAAAATAATAAAGAATCGGAGAGGATGATTTAGTACTGTTTTTATTTCAAGGACGTTACAAAGCAGAGTTTAAAATTTATCTTTAACGTTACAAAAATAATGAAGAATTGGTGAGGATGATTAACTCCAGTATTTATTTCAAGGAATGTTATGGTTTTGGGGAAGTTTCAACAATTTTTAATGAAATAATTGCAGGCTATAGAAAAGAAATGGTGACTAAATGCTCAAATCAAATACCAATAATCAGAAGCACTATAAATATGCTTTTAAATTGTGAAATCTAAACTTGTAAATTAAAATATTTCAACTACAAAATGAAGTGAAACAAACCCAATTACACAAAGTAGTATAGATTTGTTGCATAAAACTAAACTATCAATCAATGTCAACCCATTATGTTCCCCGCTAATATTTTTAAAACAAAATAGAAATCCAATCATCAGAGAAGATTACACTAAATATATCAAAACAACAAATCCTCACATAACAAATCAATCAATGAATAGTTCTTATTCACTAGCAAGTGTCAAGCTAACTCCAATGTACCATTAACCCATAAAGGTTTTCAGCTCCTTCATTCAAAATTCATTGTTCATTTTCCCTTTCTCTAGAAAGTGAAGTCATTGCACAACAAACAAATTGCAAGTCAGTGGCAGCTCGAGGATGATAACAGGTGAGTGTTTTCTGCCCAAGGAGTCCGAAGATAAGCTCTATAGAGGGACATAAAAATTACGTGAGTGTAATAGTTACTATGAAAATCCTACACTTTCTGCTCAAATAGCAAATGGAGATTACATAATCACCTTGATGTCCCTGTGCATAATATTATTCTTGTGCAAGTACTCCAAACCTAATAACAGCTGTTTTGTGTACATTTTAATAACCTGAACAACAACAAAACCACAAAAATTGAACTCCTGAACTGCGAAGCCAATGAATGAAGTCTATACACTGGACAACAACCACTTACTTATTCAGGGAAAGACACAAAATTTCCCAAGAAATATGAGATTGAGCCACCAGGAACAAACTCCAAAAACATATTCAACACATTCTGTTATCTACTAAAAAACATATTCAAACAAATTCAAAGACTCCAAAAACATATTCAAAAACATATTCCCAATGTACCTCTACAAACAAAGGAAAAAACATATAGTTAAAAAGAAAATTCAAAGTAGTATAAGAAAACTACAAAGGCAAATAGAATACACATTCTACTCACCACAATATTTGGATGGGAAAGATTCTTAAGCAGGTTCACCTCTTCTTCAAGCTCTCGAATATGCACCTATTGATTGAGACCGGTAAATCGCATAAACCACCACCATTTTAGTATTAAAAATCACATCTTCATAGATGCAAAATTCAAAAATCAAACACAAATCTGACCTCTTTTACAGCAATCAATCACGGGCTAGCATGGAACTGCTTCAAAAAAAATCCAAGAAAAACACATATTTAGCTATGTTTTCCCCAAGAGATAGAAAATGCTGAAAGAGTGAAGAATAACATACAATCCCGTGACTTTAGGAGGAACGGTATCTCCAATGGGCAGGAACGTTCCGAAAAGTTTCTTATCTCCATTGATCTTAAGAGGAGCCATTGCCAGATTGAAAGGACCTTTACCATTCTTCATTACCTGCAATGCTGAAAAACTGTCTGGTAAACCATGATCCCTCAACGGATCATTCACACTGATCGTTTTCCTCAACACCTCCTTCCTGTTGATGTCTCTTAGCGAAAGGTCAGAATGAATTTTAGATACCTATAAGCATGTCCAAAGAGATATACACACACGACAAACATGAATCTGAACAAACTCAACACAACGGTTTTTGTAGTTTTTAAGGATGCTCACCTCTCCACTGTCATAATCAACAAAGCCACCCTCTTCCCCGACCTCAACTTTGCCTTTCTCCTCCTCCGCCACCTTGTCGGATTCGGCCGGATTTTGATCAGAAGCGGCCTGCTCGGATCGTCTTCCGCCGATGGAGCTCCGATCACCGGGTTCTTATCGGCGGCGCCATCAGGAATCGGAGAATCCTCTCCGGAGGGAGCTGGAGCGGAGCGGAGTCGGAGAGCGGTGGGGGAGCTGGAGGAGAGGCGGAATTTGGGGGGAGCGAACTCGGGAATGCCTGTAAATTGCATAAAACCACCACCAGTTTAGTATCAAAAATC
This sequence comes from Sherardia arvensis, assembly GCA_948330725.1. Taxonomy (NCBI): domain Eukaryota; kingdom Viridiplantae; phylum Streptophyta; class Magnoliopsida; order Gentianales; family Rubiaceae; genus Sherardia; species Sherardia arvensis. Next base: position 18,310,367 of record OX415237.1, on the reverse strand, counting down.
ACATCTTTATATATGCTAAATTCAAAAATCAAACACAAATCTGACCTCTTTTACAGCAAACTCACCGCAACCAATCAACTCCCGTATCCTCCACCGAATCGGCGGCTTATCAGCGGCCACCGCATACATATTAATCAGCGGCCAATGGATGCTGCTGCCGGTGAGAATCGCTCTGGATAAGACGCGGCGGAGGCAGAGGCGGATTTAGGGTGGGGTCACTGTGGTCACGTGACCCCACTACCTAAATAATATATATGTAGATATACTACTGGATCATGTCAAATAAATCAATATGTAGCGGTGGTGAGGCTGAGGCTGAGGCTCTTCATAGCAAACATCTGGATTTCAAATCCCTTCTCTTGCATTTCATTTTCTTATATAACTTCTAAAATTAAATTACTCAATTTTGTATTATTTTCATATATTTTATGACATATTATATTTTATTTCTTTTCCTATTTAAGATTTATTATTTTTCTCTTTCTAAAATACATCATTTTTGTTCATATCATATTTTTCTTTTATACTTTTATGATTATTTGTAATTTGTTTCTATAAATTCTTTTTTTACAATTATTTATTTTAGATTACACTTTGAAATTTTACTAAGTTATTCTTCAAATTAATAAATCTATAGCAAAATTTATCATTTTATATGACATACATTTATCGGCAACGCACATTATAACATTAAATATAATTGTGCAACTCATTTTAATTATAAAACAGTTAATTGCGTAAAACGTATGTAATATAGTATGAAGTGAAGTGCCCCCATTCGAAAACATTTCTAGATCCGCCACTGGGCGGAGGATGTTCTTCTTGGATGATTTAATCGAAATCAATGAAAAGTTCTGAAACGGAAGGAATCAATCATGGAGATGATGAAGAAAATGACATAAATTTTCATAAATGCTGATTGGTAACGTGAGAGGAAGAGGGAGGGAAAGAGGGGAAGAAACAACAATTCAGAAAAGAAGAAAACAAAAAACAATTGTGGTGAGTTGACTGACGTGTCAATTTGTGGTAATTTTAAAAATAATTCAAAATTCTAACAAAATTCTAAATCATCCTCTTTTAAAGTATATATATATATATATATATATATATATATATATATTTAAAAAAGTTTTTGAAAATCGGAGAATTGAAACCCATATTTAAGAAAAATATATCAAAATTGAATGGACCAAAAGTTTTTAAACATACCAAATCAATTGAAAATCATGAAATGAATGAGGAAAAAAAATTACGAAAATAGATCTAAAATAATAAGAATGAAACATGTAGATACAAAAAATATTGTAAAATATTATAACAAAATAAATAACTATTGTATGATTGGGGAAAAATAATTCAAATAAATAAAATTAGAATTAAAATTAATAAAATTAACCATTAATTAAGCATACAATTAAACACAATAAAAATATTGTATTTTTATTAGGGGTGTATATAAAATGGAAAAGCTACTCCAAATATTTGCCAATAGTTATCTCCCAAATATTTGCATTGAGTTTTTCACATAAATCTTTCTATCGTATGCTTATTCTCATTTTTTTTACAATATGATTGGTAATTAGTTTTGGAAGTGACGGTCACTATATAGTGACGGGGTTTATATGCAAAGAAGTTTGGGACGGGGGTTTTCCTGCAATTTATGCAAATTGCATTCAGCATGCTTGAATTTCACACTTGAATGCTTGTTTTTTAGACCAAACAGGTTGTTTTTTAGAACATGCTTGCATTTCAACTTAACAGGTTGTTTTTTAGAAAATGCTTGCATTTCACAGTTAATAGGTTGCTTTTTAGAGTTCATGTATTTTGAAGAAAAAAAAAGATGGTTTTATAGAGCATGCTTGAATTTCACCCTTGAATTCTTGTTTTTTAGACCAAACAGGTAGTTTTTAAGAACATGCTTGTATTTCACGCTTAACGGGTTGTTTTTAGAATAAAATGCTTGTTTTTTAGACTGTGTGGATATGTTTGCTAACGCTATTTTTAGACTAAAATGCTTGTTTTTTAGAACATGCTTGTATTTCACGCTTAACGGGTTGTATTTTAGAATAAAATGCTTGTTTTTTAGAATGTGTAGATATGTTTGCTAACGTATATTTTTAGACTAAAATGTTTGTTTTTTAGACTGAGTGAACAGTGCGCGTGAGTGAATAGTGCATTTTTGTCAAAATTGCAAATAAGGACCTCTTTCCTTTTATATTCCAATATAGTCCTTCGTCATTATATAGTGACCGTCACTCAAGAGACCAACTCTATGATTGGTTTTAAATATTGCCTACAAAAAAGAAAACATTAGTCCAATATTTTACGGGCCCAAAATGCAACAGCCCAAGGCTTTTCATTATTATTTTCAAAAGTTTCAAACCAAAAATAGAAACTAATAAGATAAGATCATCATTCATCGTCATCTCAAGAAAGCAGTACAGAACTGAAGGAAATGGCAAGTGTGGCAATGGCTTCACCAGCTACCATATCATGGAGTTCATCCTCGTTGTTCATCCACCGAAGCTTAAATAGAACATCTCACCTTGAATTTACAGACAAGGCCTCCATTTTTACGGTTGTGGCCCAAAAGAAAGCCAAGAAAATCAGAAAGGTTACTTCTATCCTATGTATGCTGCTGTGTCTTGTAAATTTGTTGATTTTTGCATTTTTATTAATTTTGTGGCTTTTCTGCAAATGGGTTCAGATTATCTTGAAAGAGGATGTGACGGACCTTGGTAAAAAGGGCCAGCTTGTGGAAGTTAAAGCTGGTTTTTACAGGAATTATTTGGCGCCTTTTGGAAAAGCTACAATTATGACGCCTATTCTTCTCAAGTAACTTGCTTATTTCTTGGTGCTCTTTGTTTTTTATTCGGTCGTTTGGCAGCTCTTTCATTTTCCCAAAGGGAATCCATAAATTTTAGAATGTAATGGCTTTATAGACTAATGTTGGAATCAGCAGTTGAATCCAGTAAGAAAGGGAGATTGCGTGTGTATTTTTCTGTGTCATCCTCGTGAGTTTCAGTGGTGAGACCACTGTATGTAGAGGAACCTCGGTTCTTGAGTAATGCTCATAATTTATTGAGCTCATCTCATTCCTTTTGCTGTAGAATGAATAGTAGGATTTGAATGGAATTTATCTTTGCTACTCACCTGACCGTTGGAGCGGCACTGCTCTGTTCCTCAAGTTGGTTCAATCCAGTGTTTTGGTGCTATTAGAATTTCTGTGAGAGTGCTTAGTAAAGTACATATAAATAAATTATTCTTTAGTTGAGTGTTTTAAATTGTTTTAGGAGATAATGTGTGTTAATAATTAAAGTAGTGGGTCAGATCTTGTTATGCCACAACATTGCTCACAGAGGCTAAGTAAGTTCTAACAAATGTAAGAGCATATGCCTTGCTAGTCACATTATATGTTAGCAGCTTGTAATGTTTGCGGATTTTCTGTTGATCTTTCAACCTACCCTGACACCTCAGTACACCCATCCTGACAAAGTGAAATGGCTGCACTTGAAAGTATTCTTATCATTGAGTAAACATGGTACTAGTTTAGGAAGCTTATTATATTTTACTATTGGTGAGCAGTAGGATCTGATATCTGCTTAAGATTAGTCATAATATGAAATAACAGATTTGATGTGTTTTGGAGCACTCGCTGCACCATGTTCATTTCTCTTGTGCTTTTTTGTTCAGGGAAATGAAGTTAGAAGAGGAGAGAATTGAGGCGGAGAAACTGCGGGTAAGATAAAACCTCTAAGTTCTCTTCTCTTGATTGTTAGTCCAACAATTCCTCCTACCTAATGAGCCTGCGAATCTCAAATATCTCCACCACAGTCAAAGATACAGATATGGTTTGACATATTTTGCGATGTGTTTTATGCAATAGTTAAATTCTGATGCACCTCATCCTGAAATGATGTGATATGTGATTCATAATTGATTTAATTTTTTATTCAATTCTATAGTGTATGTTCAGATTCTGATTGATATTCTACTATTTCAGCCTTTATTATTGTTTCTTAAAGGTTGATACTTGTCATCTTCCCTGTGACTTTGTTATGTTACAGAATCTTCCTTGCTTTGCAGAGGGATTTATTTTATGCTTCCTTATGGTAGTAAAATCACTTTTTTTTTGCATCCAGGCTAAAGAAGAGGCGCAGCAGCTTGCTGTAATGTTTGAAACTGTTGGCGCATTCAAGGTTAAGCGTAAAGGTGGCAAGGGGAAGCAAATTTTTGGAAGGTCTGTAAATGAATTAATATGGATAATGTAGACTTATGGTTTACTAACTTCATAAACTCACTGCTGTCTTATTGTTGCAGTGTAACTGCTCAAGACTTGGCTGACATAATCAAGGCACAACTGCTAAGGTACCAGTTCATGAACTTTAAATGTGTTTTCCAATTGTCATCTTAAGAATTTTATTTGAACTGTGAGACTATAAATTGTTTGTGTTCAAAAAAAGTTCATAAAAACTCTAGCATGTATTCTATCAACTTCAGTGTGCCTGCAGCGACTCATCAACCATATAACATTTGCTTAATCTATTTTCTTATAGGGATGTGGACAAAAGAATCATTAATCTTCCAGAGATCCGGGAAACAGGAGAGTATATAGCAGAATTGAAGCTTCATCCTGATGTTACTGCTCGAGTGAGGTTGAATGTGTTTGCCAACTGATGAAAGGTACTTTTTCAGCTGAAATTTGAATATGAACTTGTTCTCTTCTGGTCTTAACTCAGTAATTTTCTACCTGATATGTTGTAGAAAGAATCCAGTAGAAAGGAATGGATGAGAATGTTTTGCGGCGCTATTCTTACTTGAGAGGTGGATGGAACGACACTACAGACTTTTGTAAAGTGTTGATATTGTGGGCTGAGTAAAACTAAGCATTAGATTTACATGGAGAATGAATGTAATTTTAATTCTACTTTGTGGCTACGTTCTCCTGTTGGATTCTAGAATCTTAAGCTGCATTGTTTATATTGCATTTTTCTTATTTGATAAATTTGTTATTGATATTGATAATGGTGTGTACTCTCACTTTTTTTTTTAAAATTTTTTTTTTAAACCACTTCATAAGTGGGGGATTTTATTGGCTTCCCAGACCTTCCAACCGAATAAAAGTATGTTACATAGTTAACATAGTACAAGAAAGTCTTAAAAGCTGAGAGTTACGATTATTTGGCTCCTCTTTCCTCCCTTTCCTTTGAACCATCATGCATATTAGTGAGTGAGTAAACAAATACCCAAACCCAAGGCTGCTTAATGGTAGGAAAGGGAGGGCAGATTGGGGCCTTTGTGCTGTGAATTTTTTTGCCAAGGTAGGCAGGCTCAGTTGAGGTCACTTTGTGTGTAGTTCCTTGCTGATCCCAGTGATGAAACTTTGTGCTCTGGATCCCACTGGGCACTCCCATCCAGTGGGTGTTTTACCTGAGAAATGAAAGAGAGAAGCAGTAATTGTTCATAAAAAGAGTCACCCCCTTCTTAAGTTAGGCACACCCATAATTTCCAAAATGATCATTCCTTTCAGTTCAGGGGGTGCTAGTGAATAAAGTAGTTGTCCAGAAAAATGAAGCTGAACACACCTTTTAGCCAAGTAATCTGCCACCCCATTTCCTTCTCTATAAATGTGCTCTAGTTTAATTCCATTGGACTCAAAACTGTACTGACTTACATAAGTTATAGTATTTCCAGTCCACTGATTCAGGGTGGAGGATCCCTTTTATAGCAAATTTACTGTCAGATTGTATGGTGAATTGGGTGGGCAGCTCTCTCCCTTTTTCTATTGCAACCTGAATTGCTAAAATTTCAGATTGTAGGGGAGATGAAGCATGAACAAGTTTCATATGCATAGCTTGGACTGTTCCTATATTAGCTCTGATCACCAAACCTAAGCCAACCTTATCCTGGTCAATAAAGGAGGCATCCACATTGATCTTCATTCCAAGATCTGGTGGTTCCCACACTTTACTGACCTGACTAACTTAGGTATTTTTCTTTTAAGGCCAGGGATAAGTCCAGCTAACACTAATTCACCATGTTTAACTACTGTATCTACCTGTGGGAAGACAGTGAAAATATTTCTGATCTTTTTAATAGAGTTCTCCACCACAGACTGGTTAGTGTTTGTTATGCTGTTTTGGAGGAAAATATTCCTCATACACCACAACAACCATATCACTACTGCCATGGTGGTGGCTGCAACTCTAGTGTGAAGTTTTGTTTTCCCCAGATAAGTAAAATAGTAACTGATCCTATGGTTGACTTTAGAGAAGATAGGCACAGGCATGTCTAAAATACAGTGCATGTAGTTATAGATTGCTACATTCTTTTCACATGAGTTAAAGAAATGTTCTAAGGAGTCTACATGATTGCATAAAGGACATTTAGATGGAAGTTGTATGCCAAATTTACACAGTAAATCATCAAAAGGCAGTAATTTATTGCAAATTCTCCACACCAGAATAGAATATTGCTTGGGAATTGTATGTGACCATACCTGCTTTATTGAATGCACATCTGAGTTTATAGGCCTGAGAGTCTGATATGCTGTTTTAACTGTGAAAGCTCCATTTGTATGTGGCTCCCATATGATCCTGTCTGAGTGAGTGTGTTGTATCTGAACCTCCTGCAAAATAGAGATTATACTGGTAGCCATTTGTGGCTCCATCACATGTAAAAATTCTGACTTGTTAACACAGAATTGGGCTACTGTTATACTAGGGAATGATATATCTAAATTATCAGGCCACTAATAGCATAGAGCCCCCAACCCACTCCAGTTTGAGTTCCAGAAAGGTGACTGGCCATCTCCCAGCAAGACTCTTGAGTTCATATTAGCATGTTCTGTGCACTTACAAATTCTCTTCCAAGCTTGAGAGTTTCTATAGGTTTGTGGCAGGGACCAGATATATGTTGTCCAGAGTGTACTATTTTGCTGTAATTTCCACCACATTTTACATGCAAAGGCCTTACACACTACTCTTATGCTTCTAAAACCCAGTCCATTCTCTGTGTTGGGTAGTGCCATTCTCTCCCATTTCCTCCAAGTCTTCCTCTGACCATATTGTGACTCACCCCAAAAGAATTTTGAGGATAGGATTTCTATCTTTTTTATTACAGTCACTGGTGGGCTAAGTACCTGAAGAGTGTGGATTGGCACTGACATCAGAACATGGTTTATCAGTATAAGTCTACCTGCTGCTGACAACCATTTGTTCTTCCAATTCTTCAACAGGCCCTCCATTCTGTCAATCAATGGTTGGTAGTATCTCACCTTATTCCTGCCTGTGAAGACTGGTGCCCCTAAATACTTTTCATTCCAGTTATCCTTTCAATCATTCTAGATCTGCTGGAGTGAGTATTTTTGTTGATGTAGAATTCTGACTTGGAAAAATTGACTTTCTGTCCAGAAGCTCCTTCATAAACTCTCAGAAACTTTGTCAATCTTTTCAGATTCTTTTTTGATGCTTCTGTGAAGATTGTTGTGTCATCAGCATACATTAGATGTGTGATTGTCTACACTCCCCTTGGCATTTTGAAACTATTTAGATACTGAATCTGAATCAGTTTCTTTAGTCCTCTGGAAAAAGATTTTGTGATCAGATTGTATAAAAAAAGGGAAAGAGGATCCCCTTGCTTTATTCCTCTACTTGCTGTGAAGAAGCCAACTGCTACTCCATTTATAAGCAAGGAGAAACAAGCAGACTGCAGATTCTGCATTATGATGTGTACTAAGTCCTGGTGAAATCCAAAACTCAGTAGGACTGATCTAAGGAAAGGCCAAGCTACCCTATCAAATTCCTTTTCCATATCAAGCTTTACTATTATATTCTTATGTGTTGGGTTTTTGTTGGTCAGTCTTATCATTTCCTGCATCAAGAGTATATTGTCTGCAATATCTCTACCTTTTATGAAGGCTGACTGTTCCATGGATGTTAACTTAGGCATGAAAGGTTTCATTCTCTCCATTATTATCTTTGAGAATATTTTATTAACAAAGTTGAGAGGCTGATTGGCCTAAATTCCGAGAATGAGCTTGGAGTTGGAACCTTTGGTATTAGAACCAACCATGTGCTAGAGATTTCTCTAGGTAGCCTGGCACCTTTCAGGAACTCTTTGGCTGCCTCAAGTAAGTCATCTTTGACTATGTCCCAGCAATATGTAAAAAATTGTCAAGAGTAACCATCTGCCCCTGGTGCACTCTGTTTGCTGAGATTAAATACATTGCTCCTCAATTCCTCCATCTCAACTTCCTTCAAGAGGAGATCATTGTCTGAGTCTTGTATAAATTTTGGAATCTCATCCAAAAAAATCTCTGAGTATGGTGCACTGATTCCTCTCTATCAGTCTCACTGCCATTCAGGAGTTGAGAGTAAAAATGAATACCCTCCTCCTGGATCTCAGATTAGCTTTTTTGCTTCTAGTAGGTAAGCATTTCACTTTCTGCTTTTAGCAGCAGGGTTCTCTTTTGGTTAAGATTAATCAGATCATTAACTCCACCTGATTCCTGATAATCTATTTCAGCTTTATCAATTTCCTCCTCAGCTTTTGTCAAATTACTGTTAACATCTCCAAACTTCTCCTTATTCCACTGTCTTAGGGTTGCTTTCAGCCTTTTGAGCTTACACACAAGCTTCCTAAAACCAGTTTCAGAGCATGGTAGTTCCCAGTCTGTTGCAACTATATCAGTGAATCCCTCTCTTTGGGTCCACATAGATTGGAATCTAAAGGGACTAGGTGTCTGTACATCTGTACTCTGGACACTTAGCAAGAGAGGGCTATGGTCAGACCTTGTTCTATTAAGAACCTGTACTGAACTATGGGGGACCTCTCAAACCATTCCATATTACTTAGACCCCTATCCAACCTCTGTAATAATAAGTCCTCTAAGAATATATTATTTGACCAAGTATACTCATTCCCCACAGTGGTGATCTCCACTAGTTCTAATGCATTAATCCACTCATTGAATTATGACATACTGGATATAGATGGGGGGTTGCTACCTTTACGCTCCTCTACCTTTCTTATAGCATTAAAGTCCCCTATATATACTGTAGGTTCACCATCAGATACCAACAGATCTAGCCAAAGCTCTCTCCTAAGTTCCTTAGTTACTTTACCATAAACAAAAACACAATGCCACATGTTCTGTCCATTACAGTCAGATATAACAGTAGATATAAACTGATCTGATTGTGATAAAACTCCTAGTGTAAGTGAATTATTCCAGAAAAGCCAAATTTTAGCAGTTAAAGCAGGATAAGCATTATCGAAGTTCAGTTGAAATTTTAGGTCTAAAATGTCACTATTATGATGCCGTGGCTCAATAATGCATAGGATGTCTATCTTTTTTGTAATAATGAGGGACTTTAATCTAGTCATAGATGTGCCATATCTTCTAATATTCCAAACAAGTAAATTTCCAATTATTTTGTGTCTAATCATTTAAACATGCATTTTTAGCCTTAGGTGAGGATCTTAACCATTTTTCAATAGTTTTACCTCCTGTGTGTTGTCTTCTATTTGTTTTCCTTTTATACTGTGAAGGACTACAAGAAATACCTGAAATGTGCTCCTCCTTACTGTTTTTTCCTTCCTCCATTTCTGTTGCTGAGCCATCCTCTTCTGCTTTCCAGTCAAGTTCTGTATTAGCCTCTTCATACTCCTCTGAGCTCTCCTCTTCCTCTTGTAACACCTGTACAGAATTTGATATCTGCAAAGGTGAGATATCAGTGACCTCCAGTGGAGGCTGGTAAGGAATAACTGCTAAATTTTGTTTTTTTCCTTTGATTCAATTTCCATTCTCTTATGTTAGGCACATAAAGATCATCAAGGGAATAGAAGGATACTGGTTTAACTTTGAGTAGGCCTTTCAAAATGTCCGATGATGGCTGCAAATGCTGTGTTTCCTTTTCTGATGGTTCCTGGTGAATCTCCTGAATCCCAGAATTTGTATGGCTCTCAACCATCTCATCTGCATGTTGCACAACCTTGGGAGCTTCCTGAATGGTATCCATTCTCATTGGGGCAGTCTTGACAGTAAACATTTTTGTAGCCATGTTCTGAGACATGACTTCCAGTTCCTTAGCCTCTGATGTCATCCCTGATGATTGACCCCTAATGACTGGCCTCCATTGTTGCTCCTCCATGTTCACTTGCCTAGTCTGTCTTGACAATCCATTTTGTCTTAACCTCATCTTCCTTTCTTGAAATCTTACCTTTATAGTTCTGGGTGAACAATGCCACATACATCCTCCCTGTGTCCCCTTTACCTACAACCAGAGCAGTATTCTGGGAGGTTGTCATACTCTATGTCGCATTCCACCATGGATCCAGGCTTACCTATGATTATGGTGTGATGTCTTTCCTGCAGCAGATCGATCTCTACACAGATTTTGATCACCGACGGCCGGGTTAGCGCAGCTGTTGCCGCATCCATCTTCAGGAATGTCCCAATTGCATTTCCAAAGTCCTCGATCGAGTCCGGTTATAGAACTGAACCGGTGGCCTATGGATTGTTGCCCAGACCGGCGCAATCGATGATTTCGATCCCGTGTTAAATTCAGGTGTCCATTTCATGACCTTCATAGCTGTACCTTGGATTGAGTAGACTGACCGGATCCACATGGTCTGATAATCCTCTTTCAGTTGAAACCTAATTAGTACATGACGGAAATAAATTGAACCGATTTGGTACTTACCTTTGAAGCCCAAAGTCTGAAACTCTGCATTTAGCTCCTCATTGCTGAACTTTCCGATGAGTGAGTTTTGGTAATGCGAAGCAAAAGTGTTTACTGCCTCTTCTGAGTAAATAAAAGAAACTTTTACGTTAACCCGGCTAGAAATTGGTCAGATTTCCGGGTTGTACGAGAGTGTGGTAGATAAAGGCTGTGATTTTGGGGCCAAAATGTCAGCGAACGATTTCCCGGCGGGGGCCCCACCGTGTAGAGACGGTGGTTCCTCCATGGGCAAGAGCCATTTGCGACCGTTTTGGTCTGAACAGTAAATATTAACAGTATTACTCTAGAGAGAGAGCTTTTTAGAGAGAAGTCAGAGGAAAAGACCGAATTCTCAATTAAGTTGAAATGTCAGGTTTGTGTGTACTCTCACTTATTGAGGCTATGAGTAGTGTTGATTTTTTCAAAGATTTCAAAGATTATCAGAAGAAGGGATTTGAGACTTTGAATTTTGAAAGGGTGATAACTTCTGAATTAGTAGTTGATCCTGTATTGAGATACAATGGGTGGAAAATTACCAAGAAAAGGCATTTTGATGAGATTGATGATGACCCAACTGAATCAGCACAACTTTCGCTTGAAAGAATCTTTCAGAATTATGTATTTTATACACTTGGTTAATGAAACTATTGGCTCTTTAGAAAGGAGGTTTGAGCAATACAAGAAATCTGAGGAAGTCTTTGGATTCTTATTCACATCAGAGAAGCTCAAGTCATGGGACACAGAAGAACTGAAGGAGCGTTACAACAATCTAGAAAAATGGATAGAAAGTGGCGAAGTCTCGGACATTGATGGTGAAGAACTGTTTCATAAATTATCAGAGGCAGATTTAGAAGAAGGGGCAGAAGGGGCCTGGCCCCTCCCAATAAAATCCGACAAATTTCTGATGAGCTTTTAGCAAAGTTCATTTCTTTGAAATTTCATGTTCTTCCGGTTTCTCGAATTTTGCAGAAGGACAAAGGAGAGAGAAGGGGGTAACTGAATCCTCCTTTGTTTTAACTCAAAATGGGCCGTTTCTTCTTTAATTGGTGGGCTTTCAACTCAGAATAAGCCTTCTTTTGTTCTTTCAATTGTTTTTGACTGGTATTAATTATTTATTATTATAATAATTCTTTTTTAAGCTTACCTCATTTTCAATTTATAATCCACAATTTTAAGGAAGTATGCCATATTATTAAGTATACATTAAACAAATTATAATATATTAAGTGATAAAGGTACCACCCTTGATGGATGTCTGGAACTTGCGGCAGACGACGAATTTGGCTCACAAATGATCTGCAAAACAAGGGCTCGTGTGTCCCGAGGTAATAAACACTCCGACGCTCAGGTTAGTATGTGGGTAAGGCGTATTATATGAGTTATCATATAGAAAAGGTGTACCAAACCTTTGGTATTTATATGAGTACAATCCGTAGATCACCAAGATATGTAATTATGGTATGAATACAACTCTTATGGAGATAATAGTTGTATTACCATGTATAGAAGAAGTATATTTCGGTCATGGTTGTATTACCATGTTTAGGAGGAAGTGTATTCCTTGTAGAACATTCATAATGTACGCATTCCTTATAAGGATTTGGATTGATGGACCCGTGGATCCACCCTTTGCGAAACTCGAGCCCATGACTTTTCTCGGGCCCTAGTCTGAGACTAAATGAGGTCCAGAATACGAACCATGGACTTATCAGTAGCCCCAAGATAGATCTTCACAATTTCGAGGCTCCATCTCGAAGGCTGGATGAGAGGCTTGCTTCTCGAGGGAAGGACAATAACTCGAGAGAGATTGACTTGGGGTATTAAGCTCGGGGTGTCCTTCTAGGACTAACCTCTTGGGCAGACCCTTCTGAATATCTAGTTTCAAGTTGTTTCGTATTCCATCAGAAAACGTGGATGGTTGATATTACTTCCATTTCAAATCCAGTTTGGGAAATACACGTGTCGCGTACTCATTGGAAGGTAGAGGCGGTTTGTTCCCCGTCTCTCTAATTGCTTGCATTGGAACAAGAATCGAGGTAATTACTTGCCTTAATGTTGTCTAGGTTTGGGTTAAATCTCCCAAATCAATACCATTGCCTTCTCCACTTGATATCTCTTCATCAGAGTTCAGAAGACGTTTCAATACTTCTTTACTTTCCGAAACCCCAAATATATGCTCCATCACAGCTAGTAAGTATTTCTTCTTTTCTTGTTTCTTCTCTGTGTCCGCTTCTCTTTTTTCCCATTGTTCCCCCTCCCATACTCTCTGTGATTATGTCTAGTAGTAGTGAAACAATTTCCACCCCCCGACATGATGGGGGAGAGTATGCATGTGCTCAGGCCGATGAGATTAGCTCCCGTGACCGCCGTAGAGCCGAGGTAGCGAGTGAGAAGGCATGTAGTGTTGAAGAAGAAAGCCTCTGATAAAGAGAAGAGATTGATAGCTGCGGCGAGATGGGCCAAGATGGAGGGGAGTAGCCCCACGGTGGTGCGTTCGCCAGGGGAGATGCCGTCTGTGCCTGTGAGGGTAGCAGTATGATGTCGGTGAAGGATGATAAAGCACACGCAGATGCTGCTATATTTGTAGATGGTTGTCGGTATTCTTTCCCCAACAACTGTGATCTCATGTATGTCGGGGATGATAGGTCCGTATCAGAACTAGTCACTCCGACACGAAGGGTAATTTATGGGAGGTTTATACAGCACGGGTTGGCCTTTCCTTTTCTCCCACTATTGAGTAAATTTCTGAGTTACTATAAGGTGCATCAGGGACAGCTGCATGCCAATGTGATAGTAATCATGATGGCCTTAATGACTTGGTGTGCTAGTAAGGGTTATGACCCGAGTCTTGACCTGTTGCAGACCTTCTATAAGGTTTCAATTGTGAAGAATGCAGTAACTTTGGCTGTCTGGGACTCTGATATAGGCCGAGCCTTTATGTTGTCGTTGAAGAGTGAGAAGTGGGATAAGGTAAAGCTAACCTTTGACCGAACAAAGTATCAGGTGCCCCACTGGAACACCAAGCTCAGGAATGAGGCCAAGTACGATCTTGAGACCTCTCGCCATTTGCTAAGTATAGCAAAAGAGCTAGTGAAAGAGAAGATAAAATTCGATGATGGCAAGTTTTTGCCAGGAGATCACCAGATGGGATGGTTGTGGCATCAGATGGGCGGCGGAGGAGGATCTTGGGGGTTGTTTCCTCCATTCCCTTGGTTGTGATTGTTGTTGTTATTGTTGTTGTTATTGTTATTTTTGGGCCCATCCTTCTTCTTTTGCCAAAGTTTTCCCCCATATTCCGCTGGGTACCTTGGTTGTCTCCAGCTAATGAGGGAGCAATTTGCTGTACGATCCCTTGGCGAATCAGCTTCTCGATCTAATTTTTAAGCTGAAAGTACTCCTCCGTGTCGTGCCCTCGATCTCGGTGATATTGACAATATTTCAAGACCGTTGTCGCTCAGCTGCCTCCTTCATGGCAGGGGCATCTTTGAGGAGATGCCTATGTATGGACAAAATTTCAGCCCGAGATCGGGTGAGAGGAGTGTAAGACTCGAAGGAAGGTTTAGAGGGGCCGTCGACCTTCTACACCTTAGGTGTCTTCATTTTGGATTCCTTAGTCTTGCTATCTGCATAAGGATCACATTCCTGCTTTCCGGTCACCGCATTTGCTTTGCTGACATATTTCTCCATGATGGCCTGGAGATGCTGGATGGTAGTAGGGTTCTTGGTGGCCAGCTTCATCCTTAAGGTGTCATCATCCACATTCATACGGTACATGTTGATGAGGAGAAGTTCATATCAATCGTGGCATTCGGTCGCCAGATCCATGTACCTGTGGTAATGTTCTTCCATAATTTCTCCTTGTCGGAAGGGACGTACCTTAAGTCGCCGAGGGATTTGGTAAATTTCTTCTTTTGAAAGAAGGCTAAAAGAAGAAACTAGGTGAAATCTCAGTAATCGAACAAGCTCTCGGTCTTTGTTTGGTTGAACCATGTTTGGGCTTTCCCTCGGAGGTAGCTGGGAACGATTTTGCATATTTTCAACTCATGGAAATTTCTGGTATCCAAGGTCTTAAAGAAGACTGACAAGAATTCTCGGGGATCGCTGGTACCATCATACGTGGGAAGGGTGTTCAGGAATCCTCTTGGTACTATCAAAGGGAAGATTCACAATGTATCGTGAGAAAGGAGAACGGGTGGACTGTCCTCTGGGTCCGAGGATACGGTTTATCTCTTGATCGATTTTGTATTTCCCACGGGTGGGGTACGTTCCTTCCTGGTTGAAAGGTCGATAAGCACTGGATTGCCACTCTTTCTGGGTCCGCTCTCTCCGTTGCTACCTTAGATCTTCTTGGATGTTCTCGATGAGCATCCTTCGCACCTCCTCCCTATTTAGGCTCGTGCCGTCATCGCGGTAGTTGGCTGGGTATGGAGGCGGCATCAGATGCTTTTGATTAATATACGGAGGCAGAGTCCGAGATAGGTCATCCAAGAATCTTTGCTATTGAGCAAGATTCGAGGGCGGTGTAGTTCTAGCTCCTTGGAGTGAGGATTTTGGAATCGACATCCGGCTCGGGGCGTCATGCGTCTGGGTGGGAAGATACTGATCTGGATTCAGTAGAGATGCTACAAAAGCGGGATGCTGGGCGGGTAGGTTCCTCATCAGAGTTCAGACATCTTCAGGAATCTCGCTTGAGGGATGGTCTAAGACGGAGTTTGTACGGGGCTGGTTCGAGATCGAAGGTTGAGAGCCTGCAGGGCCCGAGGTATTATTTAAGGCCGCGATTATGCGTTTTCTTCTTGCCTCTTCCACACGCCTCTCCTCGAGTATTTGGCTATCTCTTAACCTCCTTTCATCCTCAGTAAAGATCGAGTCGGTCCCGCTGTATCCGAGCTCATTCTCGACGCTGAGCCCCTCTCGTTCGTTCATGAATTCACTATAATTTATGTCAATCTGGATCGAGAATCTTGGATTCGATCGATCGTTGGATGGTCCGGGACCTGAGTTTGGCGCTCCGGATGCAACAAGGTTTAGTCTGGAGGATGGTGCTCCAGACGCAGCAGGATTTGGACCGGAGGTGGGTGCTCCGGACGCAGTAGGGTTTGGACCGGAGGTGTTCGAAACGTTGGAGTTTACTGCACCTACGGTAGAGCCTGGTGGCGGTTCTGATGTAGAACGTGTTTGAGATCCTCTTGGTCGGCCGCCTCCTCGTCCACGTCCTTGGGAGGCTTGTTACTCGTCAGGATTTTCCTCCGGGCCCCTTTCTTGCATCTGGGCGCTTCGTCTAAGGTTGTTGGCTTCCAACATGATGTTGAAAGTTTGCTTGGAATGTGATTACGATCAGATCGGAGACAAAGTTCGACGACATCGTCAATTAACCCGTAAGTCCCACTAGGTGTGCCAATTTGATGGATGTCTGGAACTTGC
The DNA here is from genome assembly GCA_948330725.1 of Sherardia arvensis. Taxonomy (NCBI): domain Eukaryota; kingdom Viridiplantae; phylum Streptophyta; class Magnoliopsida; order Gentianales; family Rubiaceae; genus Sherardia; species Sherardia arvensis. The sequence continues at coordinate 18,294,219 of OX415237.1, read as the reverse complement.
GGCAGACGACGAACTTGGCTGACGAACGGATTTGTAGGTAAGAGACTACTTATGTTTAATCCCAACTGCTCGTAACAGCTGAGAAACATAATCTCCACCTCACTTCCCCCGTTCACCAGAACTCTCTTAATTACGTGGTGATTTATGGTGACCGTAATCACTTGAGGATCTGAACGGGGGAATGGATTAGGAACTGCATCCTCTGGCGAAAAGGCTATAGTTCCATCTAGGCGAGATCTTTTGCTCTCCCATTCCCAAGGAGAGGCTTTTTCTGGCGATCGGCGTACGCCGTTGATGTTTCTTCCTGCTCATTGGTTAGCGGCGGTGTTTGTCCCATCCTGGTCGTGAAGGTGGTTGGTGCTTGTTACACCTGCCGGGGCCGGAAAACGGATTCATGTACTCCCATGAAGGTTCTCAGCCGGATCAACCATGAGTTTTGAAAGTCATTTAGATCAAGATCGACACGCGGATCCCACTGGGCGTGCCAAATTGATGGATGTTTGGAACCCGCACTTGATCACGAACCCGGCTCACGAACTGACCTTCAAAACAAAGCCTCGGGTGTCCCGAGGGTAGACACTCCCACACTCAAGTTAGTTTATGCGTAAGGCGTATTGTATGTAAGATCATATATAGAGAAGGTCTACCAAACGTTTGGTATTTATATGGCTACAATTCGTAGATCACCAAGATATATAATTATGGTATGAATAGGACTCTTATGGCGATAATAGTTGTATTACCATGTATAGAACAAGTTTATTTCGGTCATGGTTGTATTACCATGTTTAGGAGGAAGTGTATTCCCTGTAGAACATTCATAATATACGCATTCCTTATAAGGATTTGGACTGATGGACCCGTGGATCCATCCTCCGCGAAACTCGAGCCCACGACCCTTCTCGGGCCTTGGTCCGAGACTGAATGAGGTCCAGAATACGAACCATGGACTTATCTCCATCATTGATGTAGATTCTCTTAACCATGAAATCCTCTACATCCGCCGTGACGACCATCAGGTCAACGTACGGTGTTTGGTTTGGAACAGGATCCTCATTGGAGAATATTATGACTTCGCCCAGGCAAAGCCTCTTCCCATATCCTCTCCTTCCGGTACATACGTGTTTTTGGCTTTAACAACCACATTAGATTGAGGCCCTTCTCCTACTACCCCATGTATCTCGTTGATCATCCGAGAGGGCGCCTGGTTCACTGGCTTGGGCGCCGTAACCAGCGCTGCCACCCCAAACTGATCTCCTGATAGCACGGGCACCCGAGTGTTATCATTCCCGGGATTATTACGCTAATTTCTCTTCCTTCCTCCACCTGCTGGCTAACCTCCCACTGGGAGCGGCACTCCTTGCGGCACACGGCCTCTGAGTTGGTCTCGCTTAATCAACCTTTCTATTTCCACTCTTTAGCTCCGACAACTTTTCGTCGTACGACCGTTGGACTTGTGAAATTCATAGTATTTCCATGCATTCGCAGGAGTCAGGTTTCCCGGAATGGGCGCTGGTTCTTGGAACTAGTTCATGTGGATGGTGAAAATCTCTTACCGAGTGTTAGTTAGGGGGTATACGTTCTACCGAGGGGGGTCCGCCCTTGGTCGTTGCTACAAGGTTGTAACGTGTCTCCTGGCTACCTCTGGCACTCGGTCTTTGTCCCCTTTACCACTCCTCCCGTCAATGTATCCTTCCTCATTTCTCTTCTATCTCCCTTGTAACAACGAGAAATACATCTCCACTTCCTGGTCCAACTTGTGGGAAGTTGTTGTTATCCGCCATCAGCTTCAACCATAACACATCATCTCGAAAGCCTGCTATGAATCCGACAATTAGAGTCTTTGCCTGATGCCCCATATCTACCACCTTCATAGAGTCATCCATATATCTCCGGTGGTACTACCGAACGTCTTCCACTGCTGCCTGCAAGCCATGGGCCACCTTGACTAGGAGGAGATGTCTTTTCCACTTGGTCTGATACCGATTCATCAATGCCCTTGAAAAATCATACAACCTCCGTCTCAGCCTAATGTGCACTCTGACTTTTTGATACTGTTTATTTTTAAACTCTGACCGCTTATTTAAATAGATATATAATCATGAATATTATCATATTTGGTATCGTTAGATTAATCACAACATAAAGTATTCAAATATCAACTTTTTATTTTTCGATAATATAAGTAAATAAAGATAAGGTTGGTCAAAGATGTGTGTTGGATAGTGTGAAAAGTCAATTGTGCTGATTTGGCCGAGACAAAGGTAGTAGTAATTTCTGAAACTATCTGATGGTCGGGATTCAAACCACGACAGGAAACACCCTCTTAAGTATGATTTGACCTGCTTGCACTAGAGCTCTTCCCAAATATCCCTTGTGTCCATAACATTTTCATACGTTCGAACAAGTTCTTCCGGATCCGTCTCTCCATGGTACGAGGGCACCCCGTCAGGAACTGAGGTTCTCTGAGGCCATTGATACGTGTTGATATACCCAATCGAAGGCGAAGTAAGTCAGCCTCCATTCCTTCCGATCAGTCTATCCATCCTTTCCTCAATAGAGTCAGGAGCATCTGGTCCCGGTACACCACCACCATGTACATCACATAGCCCCCTAAGGCCGCAACTAGGGCAGCACTAATTTAACCTGCTCAGGACATCTTCCCTGTTGCCCACACCGGACCCTACATCCCAGACCGCGGGGGGTTGTAGTGGTACACCCTTAGGCGAACCTCGGCATAACCTCCATGTTGCATCGGGGGTCTATACCTTAGGTATCCTGTCGACTACGCTCCCGGGTACAATCCATATCCATGCATCTCCACACCTCAACTTCAATTCTCAACCCCCGAGTGGCTTCCTAGGCTAGGATTTGAGTAAGGGAAGTAATGCTGCTGACAAGCGCGGTTCGTAGCCCGCTCCACGTCTATTACCTCCAGTAGCAGTCTAACCACTTCTCGCGTTGCCGTCAGCGGAGGCTTGGACTTGCCATGGTTGTAGCTAGGAGGCGGCATGCTCGTACTGGCCCCAGAAACTCCCACCCCAAAGGGTATTTAGCCCTGGTTGCAGGGGTGGTCCAGTTGAAACCATTTCAGGCAACAGGGGAGGCACTAACATGGGTCCTCCTGAGCGGAAGGGTCCGAGGTTCCTCCTGTCGCCGGCTGTCCTCCAGAAGCTAGTCCATGCTTCTTTGCCAACCATCATTGGTATACATTTACCCTAGCCTCTGTGAACTCCCGCAGGTTGATGAAGAATGGGAACGAACAATTTCCAAAACTATTCATGAAAAGTGAATCTTAGTTTGGAAAGATTATCTTTCTTTTTCATTTTTAGTTTTAGAATATAATTAGGACATATTATTTTCCTCTTATGATTTATTTTCATACCTATATATATTGTAACCCTTGTACAGTAAAAGGAAGGATAAATTTTGAGATTAATAAAATTCAGAGTTTGATTTTTAACCTAGTTTTCCAGATTTGTGATTGGCAACGAACATTTATTTATTTTTGTTACGAGTTCTTTCCCAACCACGATTCATCGACAGACGAGTCATGCATAATTTTTGGTATCCATAGCAAGATTTCGGCAATAACTCTGATATATTTGGAGAAAGTCATCAACAACCATGAGACAATCCTGATGGAGCAAGGTTCCGCCCTTACTCAAATCTAGGATATACTGAAGAGTCTTCAAGACTCACAACTACATTTGATTTCTCGACTTGACGCACAATTGCAGACGGATGCAAACAATCCACCACCACAATTGCCACCATCACCCGTGAATCCACAAGAAATTGTAATAACATAGATTGCTCGCATAGAAACTATTGTGCAGAATTTCACACCGATAGTGAAGCCGCGGCAGTCTTCACCACTTAAGTCGATGATGGATGAGTAGAATTCACCATTATCTGTGAAGCTACAACAACAGAGTCCATACTCATCACAACATTCACACTCAAAGATCGAGCCACATCAACGATTGGAATATCAAATTCAAGGGCACCATCAATATCAAGACATAGAGGTGTTTAATCGAAGATCAATCGAGAAAATTCGACAGAGAATGGATGATATGTTGCAATTTTATTTGAAGAAAAGAGAATTGAAAGTCCATGAAATTATTGTTAAACCTTTTAATGGGTTCGGAATTCAACCATACCTTTTATTTCTTTTACGTTGAAAGTATCTTCTTCAGGACCCACAAAACAACACCAGTCACTGCAACCGGGGAAACCTCCTACAGTTTTGTGTATAGGGCCGAGGCGGTCATCCCAATGGAAATTAGAGTCCCCTCAGTTCGAACCTCTCAACCAGAAGTTGAAGAAGGCAATACCATTGAAGAAAACCTTCGTCTCGACCTTGACCTCCCCGAGGAAAAGAGGGCCAACACTACCATTCATGAGGCCAAGGTCAAAGAAAGATTCAAGCATTACCACGACACAAGGTTTCACTTGGTAACATTTACTAAGGGAGACCTAATAATGATGCTGAACGAGAAAATAAAGAAGGGAGTTGAAGGGAAGCTAGCCCCGAATTGGGAAGGTCCTTATCGGGTCCTAGAATCCCATACAGGGGGAAGCTACCTCTTGGAAACAATGAAGGGCGAACCCATACCACGAAGATGGAACGTGGTGAACTTACGAAGATACCACGAAAGATGAAGCCCGAGAAAGGACCCATAAATGGTCCGAGGTGACTCTCCATGATTCTTAAGCTCGGGTATCTAACTCGAACGCATACTTCTCCTGTTTTACTTTAAGCCACGAGCTTGAATAAAATACATCTTATTCGCTTCTATCTTTATCTTTATTTTTAAGTAGTCACTACCACAAACACAGCCATTGAAGGCACAAAACAGAGGCGTTTGTGGCCGAACAAATTTTTCCGCCTTTTCATAGGGTTATAATATTGTAAGCTATACCACCTGTATTGTAAAAAAATATGAAAGGCGGAAAAGACACATTTTAGGGCGGAAAAATATGTACCTTTCAAATTTAACGTTCAAGGCGTTTAAAAAGTTTCCGCCTTTGAAAAAAATTCCGTTAAGATATCGCCTGCCAAATCGACAAGAACAAATTTGAAACTACGAGATAGCAACCCAATTGTTTTCAGTGTTATATGTATCAACTGTTAGTACGATATCGTAACATGTTTCATGAAACTTTTTTTATCATGTATGTTATTGTTACGATACCGCAATGTAGTCCGCCTAACTGGTTAATGGTGGTTACGATATTGCTGGTTATGTCTATGTATTTGGTTATAATCATGTGTAATCATTTTTTTTTGTCGAGTCATGTAGCGAGAGTGCAACCTAATTTAATAACATGTCGTAAGTGAGGCGCTGAAGTGAGTGTTGTTGTTTTCACTACAAAATAAATTTTGACTACTGGCAATAATGGTTGCGAAACCGCAACCTATGTCGCCTGCTTTACATGATTAGTAACGATTTCGTAGGCTTGGTCACTGATTTTGCCACTGCCTCACCATATTTGTTGTAGCGATATAGTAAGTGTGTCCGCTTTTGTGAAATGTGATGTTGCGAAATCGTAACCATCGTCGCAAAGATGGTAAATTTAGCTTTTGAATATTTATAATAAGTGGTGTTGCCTACATTTTTAAAAACATGGACATGTTAGTAATTTTGAAGCACGTTATGGGGTATAAGTTTATATATAAGTGCTAAATATAAAGTACCATGTCGAAGACTACATTAGATTAAATATCATAGTTATTACATAACAATAATTCATTCAAAAGACAAAATGGAAATGAAACAAATCCTATTCTAGATTTGGTTGGGCATGTGGTGTGGATGTTGTCGGCGGTGGGGATTATTGTTGAGCTTGTGGGGTAGCTACCTTCGCCTTCTTCCTGACTTGTGCTCTTTCAATTCCTCGTATAAAGTGTGCGGTCCACCACGCTTGCTCATTCACTTTTGCAACATCCTTTCGCACATCTTCAACGGTATCTGCAAGGCCCTTGTACAACAAATTGACAACTACTTCTGTATAAAAACAAATCAGGTGATATGGATTTTGGAAAAAAACAAATAACTTCAAAACCAAAATAAAATAATCACTACTTACCATTTACTTCGTCCCTGACGTCACCCTCGGTTATTACCCTCTTATTTGCAGTTGAAAATTCCTTCCATCTACCACCCTCCAATGCACACTTCCTGTTCCTTGTGAAACAATCTCGGGTATAGAATGTGCACTCCACTCCCTCCTCCGAAAGAACTTGATTTTTGGTTTTCTTTGGGTAAGGAAGAATGTGATGAAATTCCCGTAGGGCAGCTTCTTACAATGCCTATCATTTTCAACTACACTTTTTTTCATGTGTTGACAAATGACATGCCCAAGCTTTGCTAGCTTCCCCATCATCAAGCAATAAAACATGCAAACCGTAGTGTAGTTTAGCTCTGTTATGTATCCACCCTTGGGAGTAACCATCCTAGCTACAAACTCATAAAGAATACGCTCCTCTGGACTTAGTTTATCGAGCTTGTACTCTGTAGCCTTTCCTAGGCCCGACTCAGCTTTACCAAAAACTTAGTTGCTAATTCTTGCATCTTTAAACTGGTCAAAACTTCATCTGTTTCTAGCCATCCCTTATGAGTGTAGGAAACCGGGAGAGCGTCCGTCTCGTGCTAATTCCCTTCATCATCCTCGATAACGTACTTAACACTCAACACCTCATTGAATATATCCAAACTTATTTCACAGTCTTTCCCACCTACCCTAGTGTAGAAAAGACCGGTTGCCTTCTCTTCCTCTACCAATTCATGAAAATTATCATAAAATTGGCTAATTTCATCCTTATGCACCACATAATTAAGCCCAAACAATTCATGAATGCCATATTTCTGGATTTTTTTCATCACACCCCTTAACCCTAATTGCTCTATTGTGCTAAAATCTATAACATAGCAATCAAGCAATCCTTTATTCTCCATGTACTTATTATATTTATCATGGGCTTGAGGACTTACAAATAATTTGGCGTCGAAGCCCGCCGAGGATGAACTAGAGGCTTTCACACATGGTGAAGGTCGTCGGGGTCCTGCTGGAGCTTCCTGGGCACGGGGAAAAGACTGGGATCCGGCCACTGGTTGGTTAGGATTGGCCACGGGACCTTAAACCTTGCCATGATACTGATTGTGGGTGTTTGTGGGAGTGATAGGTTTAAATTTTTGTGATTTGGGGACGATTTCAAGTTTGGGGATCTAGTTATCACGACCGAATAATATGTTGGAGTTGACTTTCAGTTATATACGCTTTCTACTTCCGATATCGTAACCTATTCGTTGATGTAAACGATTTTGTTGCGATTTCGTAACCCTTGAAAATAAGTTAAAACAAAAAAATTGTACGACTTACGATACCGCTACAAATTTCGTGTGATCAACCTCTATTCAACAATTCACACTTGAAGCGATAAAGTAACTAGTATCTATGCTGTTACGAGATGGTAAGTTTTGCCATACAAAATGAATTTTATTTAAGCACCAAACTCATTTTTCAAACAATAAGGTGTCGTTACTTGCTATTACAAGATGTGCTAGCGAAATCGTTAGTTATTCCGCTAGAGCAGGCTCAGTCTCATATGTATGTAAGGTAACGATATCGTAAGTAGTGTTGAGCTCCTTGCAGTTTCACAAGCTCTATCGCCAAGTGTGGCTCTGTCCCTTGTTCATAACTGCTTACGATATCGCTAGTACACATTAACTACATACTATATCGCTAGTCACAAGTGCCATGTGTATCTACATGCTTACGATATCGTAACTGGCCTGGTTATTGATAAAAAAATTGCAAACTATTTATAATTACACAATCTTATGTGAATCAAACTAGAGTTGACAAGTGAATGACACTACGAACGTTAAGTATCACATAAAATTACAATCAAAAGCATGTTTTGAGTGGGAACATTGACCTAAATACATCACTATAAACCGGCTACCAATAATGTATGAAGTTCGTCGTTGGTGATGGCTGCCGCGGTCTCAGTACTTGTCTGATCCTTATCTCCATTAGTCAGGGTGGCGACAGTGTCAGATTCCTCATCAATAGATTTTTTCCTTTTGTGAAATTGAATACCTTGACGCGTCATCAGTATCTTCATCAGAATATTCATTGGAGTCCTGCTTGTCATCGCCAACATCATCATCATCATCATCACCACCATCATCATCTTCACCATCATCTTCATCATTATCTTCACCATTATTTTCATCATCATCTCCGTCTTCATCTTATTCAGCATTCACTTGTTCAGCATCGGCATGTTCGTGAGGATTTTCGATGACAACATCAACAGGACCCTTGGAAGAACTAGTTGCACCCTCAGGTCCTTTCGCAGCCACCACAGGTGTTGATGAACTCTTTATCGCGGTAGCTGGCTTGCAGAGTGGTTTGATGGTGAAATCTGGGATGTTCTCTTCGTCGCTAAGATCCATTTCCAAGTCACCTTTCTCCATCAGTTTCATCAACGCATCGCTATTGCCAGCGCAAGCTGCCTTTGCCTCGCCAAGTTCATCAACCAAAGCTTTTAGTTGGGCTCGCGCGACTATCTATCACAACTTCTGAAAAAAAGACAATTAAAAGAGGCATAGATAAGTATCTTAACACTACAAATGAAACATATAACGTTATTGCAAACTATGTAACTCATAAATGTTACCTATGCACTTGGCTCCTCCTCTAGCTCTCCTAGTCATTTCCTCGTCGTCCGGCTTCTTCGCATACTTACCATCCTCCTTTAATTCAAGGCGCTTATGCGTCTGCCACTTCTTGGTATAGCGCAAAAGGGGCAGCGGCTGACCCTGCGGAATAACACCAACTTTCCACAGGATAGCTGTGACGAAGCAATCATTTGGTGTCGCGGAAGACTTGTGCTTATCTTGCCTCATCATGTATATCTCATGATGGTGTATTTGATTTTATACCCTTCTATTATGTAGTAGAATAAGCTGAGGGTGGCGACCGTTGGCTCACATGTATTCATTCCCCTTTGATGGAAGCACATTCTTACAAATAAACTCCCACACAAATATCTGCTCCTCAGTCAAGAGATGTGTAGGATATTTCCTGACTGTCCCAACTTTCCTAGACCGATGATGAAACAGTTTTCTACCCTCAACCACTGGATCTATAGGTTGCTTAGGGGTTTTACCGGTCATATTCTGCTCATAGTAAACCTCGTAAGGACCTTTAGGGTTAGGGTTGATCTTCTGCTCATAGTAAACCTCGTCCTCTCCCTCCCAGCTGCTCTCCCAGTTGGTGGCATGGAGATCTAGTGTTTAAAATGTGGGTTTGGGATGAGGTTGATGAATTTGGGGGAGAAACTTCGATCGTGCTTGTGGGAGATAGGTTTTCAAATTAGGGGGAAATTATTATTTCCCCCACCCCGTTTTTTTATATATACTACATTAGCTTACAATATCGCAAGCATTGCATTTCTGCATTTAAAAATTGAAGATTTCACCTTACGATATCGTAACAAGTATCAGTTTGTAATATTTTAAGACCAACCGGGTTAGCAATTACGATATCGTAACTAGATTTTAGTTCAGAAACCAGCGATATTACCTTACGATATCGATACTCTGTTATTATTTTTTTCCCACATCGGCTGATCAGATGTACTTTGATCAGTATGTATCTTTATAGGTTTCAGAAGAGTTCTATAAGTCTCCGACCAGAGAAAAATGCCCATGAAACACACATTAATGCTGCAACACTTGTGCTATTCAGCCCACATATACACGAGCATATCACCAGGCCCAACCATGGCCATTACGAAGCCCACATATGCCCCAAACGCCTTTTTTCAAACTATAACCTATACTTACGATATCGTTACCTATGTCGCCACATTCTTTTTTACGTGGGTTTGGAGGGTTTAGGGTTACGTATGGGTTAAGAAATATCCTCTTCATTTTTTACCTATAGACTAGACATACGATATCGTAAGTGCTAACGTAGGAAGGAATTATGATTGCATATGCAAACTTTAAATGATTAAATATCACTTGTAAATAAGTTGATTTGTGTATACAAATAAATAATAACTATACTAATTACTTTTCATGTTACATAAATGAATAATCAAGACGATCGTGCACAACAGTTAGGTACAAGTAACATGACAAGTTCACATGCCGGAAGGTATACGTAATATGAAACCAAATTGTAATTACCATTCTTCATGTATGCAAAATAGATACTAATTAATTTTCATGTTGCATAACTGAAGAATCAAGACGATCATGCACAACATTTAGGTTCAAGTAACACGATCAAACAGACAAGTTCACATGTCGGAAAGTATAGGTAACATAAAACAAAATTGTATATTAGTTCTTGTCCTAAACGAAGTACGGGGCTGATAAAATACTTAGTTCTCATTTTACAATAAGTACACAACATGTAGCTAAAAGCTACCCGCAGATGATAAGAAATGCTAGTCAATGTTTAGCAACCAACATAGATTCGGTTATTTTCTAAAATACGCTTCATGTTTAGCAAATAAAAAACTATATCATTCTTTGTTCATATCATATCTGTTACTGTGTCGGGTATTTGATTATTGATTCATCGCCATTAAATTTAAGGTAAGGATTTGAATTACCAACTTACCAAATCGCTACCTATGCCGCCAAATACATGTTTAATACGCGGGTTTTGAGGGTTTAGGGTTGAGGGTGGGTTTAAAAAAATAACGGAAGCACCTTAGAGGCATTTCTCTATATCTGTACTGTTGCGATTTCGTAACTAAGACGCAAGCACCTTAGAAGCATTTCTTTGATGAATTTCTTGTTATAACGGAAGAAGTATCGATAACGGAAGAATTAAATATTTTCCTGAATACAAGGTTACAATATCGCAACCTGTCCTGAACACAAAGTCAACCCAATTTTGGACCACAAAAACTACATCTCACCAATTTAGTGATTGCGGGTTCCATCCAAAAAACACATTTTCCCCTTCTTATTGGTCTAATTTCCATCATTTCCATCTCCATATTTCAATCCACTACCAAGTTTCATCACAAACTTGAATCAACCCTAAACCCATGAAATCTTAATAACTACTAAAAGAGGCCATTTTTGACAAGTGGCGCTCTCACAATTATTCCCCAAACTTAAAAAATAAAACTTTAAATAAAAATACTTTCCAAATATTCTCTCATTCTCCAATACGTCCATTCCTCTTCTCCAACTAATTTGGATTTAATTTTCTTGAAAAACTTGCCCATTAATCAAACCTAATATCAATGAGGAATATGAAATATGCCTCAACAGTTTTGGTTCAATAAGAAGATGGTTCATCTTCCGTCCTGGATTCCAGAATACTCTTCCTCTCACAGTATTTTTTTCCCCTAAATTGTGATTGTATTCCCCTCACAAAACATCGAATCAGAATCGGAACGGCCAAGAATCTGTGGATTTCACTTCAGCTCGCAACATTGCAAATGAACTCGGTGGCGGATTGGGCTCTGCTAGATTGTGTTCTTAAATATTTAAGGTCCTCCACCACTTTACAAATTTACATCTTCCCACCTTGAGATAATTTAACATTTTTTAAATCCCCTTATTATTCAGCAAAATATTGTTTATTCTATGTCTTCTTGCTGTTTGTTCTTGTGATTGACAGTTTGTGGTTATGGTGGGAACAAGGGAGCCGTGGCCAAAGATGTTTCAAATGGAGGTATTTCAAGTCTGCTCTCTATTTCAGGGATGTAAATTTCTGCGATGTCTTTGTCTTTGGTTCAGGTATGCTCTTTGTTCTGAGATGTTGAAACGATTGATTGGAAGATGAAAGTGTTTGATTGCTACTCTTGCTTCATTGCTCTAATATATTGGTTGATGAGGTAATATTATATTATCTAATTAGCTATAATTTTATTACCGGAGCCATTCATTTCAGTACTCTCTTGCAGATTGTCCTATCTTAATCAACTGTACTTCAACTTCTTTTTTTATTTAAGCTTATAAAATTTAGGTTTTCTGGTATATATTTGATTGGCTACAAGATGGAGTTTGAGCAAACTCTGATGTGCAAGTCGTTCATGATGGATGGAACTTAGAAACATTGGATTGTTATGATTTTCTGCTTCGCATGTGTTTTTATTGTAGTTTATGCTTTTTTGGTGTTTTCTTCCAGTGATTACTCTGTTTGATTGTATGATAGGGAGCATACAATAAACAAGTAGATATCTTTTCTCATGATTTCTTTTTAATCATTCAATTGGTATTAAACAGTTCTTAGGTTTTTCATATGTATTTGCTTATAGTTCCTATGTATTGCGGCCTCTTCTTTGACGATTTATATATCTCAACATATATGTGCTTTTCCTATCACTTATCTGTGATTTGCAAGTGAATTCAAGAATATTTGTTCAACTTCTCAAGAACCATGGTCATTCTGTTGCTTCCAAGATTATAAGATGTTTTTTCACCTTAGTTACTGATCCTTTTTATTTAGTAATTTTACAACAATAAGAATATATTAATTTAGTGTTCAACATGTTACGTAAATTTCACTTCGAGTTTCTTATTTGTTTCCACTTTCCAGGTTAAAATTCTATTCAAGTGATTAATCTGATTCACTTAAGAAGCTATTTCAAATTTTCTAATGCTCTGAGGATTGATTGGAGCAATAGGTAAACAATAATTCTCACAAGTGTAATGTTGTCTGTTGTTTTTAGAAGTGTTTTGACAATGACATATCTATAGAACAAAGAGTTTCAAAATAAGTTCTAAGAACTTGGTCACTTTATGAATTTGTAAAAAGCTTTGTTACTATAATTTTAAACACATGTGAAGTTAAGCTAATGTGTTATTTATGTGAGTATGATAATTCAATGAGTTAAGCTAATCCGCACTTCAGATCATTAATTGATATTTAAGAACATTTTATTCTTCAGTGCCCTAATTTCTGATCAGACTCTCTTTGACTATTAATGTATGAACACCTTGAAACAATTGCCGCTGCTGAAAAGAATGCTATTACCAGAGTTTTTTCTTCATATTCACACCTCTTAGAATTTTCTCCACTAATTAAGAGGTAAGTTTATTATAGTTGACCTTAATCCATGTCTGAAAGTGATCATGTTTACAGTTGTGGTTATGCACTCTTGGATTATATTGCATGAAATATGATCTGATTTATTTTATCTTTGTTGATGGAAATGCTGAGATACAGGCCAAGTTTCTCATCCTGCCAATTGTTGAGTTAAGAACCATACTCATTATGCGTTGTCCCTTCTGCTGTGAAGTATGCATTAGAGGCGAGAGTTTGGACAAAAGTTTAGATTGAAAAAACGTTCGGTAGTAGACACTTACCATTCACACATTTCCGCTACTCTCTAGAGGATCAGTTCAGAGGGTGATCGGAGATTGAAGGATGGGGTAGATCCAGTACTCTGAGATGTATTTCGATGAAATCTTTGAGTATAGGAACGTCGTTCTCCCTCATGAAGTTGCAAAGCTACTCCTGAAGAATCGCATTCTCTCTGAAAATGAATGGAGAGCAATTGGTGTCCGGCAGAGCTGTGGCTGGGTGCACTATGCAATTTACTGCCCAGAGCCACATATCATGCTCTTCAGGAAGCAAGATCAGGCTGAGCAGCATGTTCTTGCCAAGTGATCAAAGTTGCCTGTTTTTCACTGCTTAGGATCTTTCTATAAAACTCTCGGTTCTTTTTCTTCTAGAAATGATCCAGTATCCGATTATTATGTTAGGAAGTATGATCTTGTGATGGAGATGTAAACTCTGATATTGCGTAGTCTGCCTTGTGTTCTTGAAGGCTGGAGTGCTTTTTTTATATTTGAACTTCTGCTGCTAGGTTCTGATGCTTTAATGCAGCTTTCTAGAGGATTGAAATTTGTCTTCTACTAGACCATATTTTATATGCCCTTTTCTAAGTTTGGTGTTAAAATATAAGTTTTCCATAGTTGTCTTTCCTGAAAATCTACCATATTTTTAATAATAATATTTTTCAGTACATTATTGTACAACTAGAGGGTATATTTATAGTACTTATACAATGTAATATTTTAGGTTGTTAAGATTTCCGCTAGCATTGAATAACTTCAGTTGCTAGGTATAAGAAATAATTCTTTAAGGAATTATTTACTTATTTTGTACTTATTTAATAAATAATATTTTTGACAATTTATAGGCTAAAATATATTCATGTTATATTATTTTGCTTTTAAATTAATTAATTTAGTATTTTTGGTGTCAATATATTATATTATATAATTATATATTGTAGTTATATATAATACAAATATTTAAATTGATACCGTGCAAAAGCACGGGTATTATCTAGTTGACCATATAAGCCCATTCATAAGTTTGGTGTTGGTTGCAATTAATGCAATTCAACAACAAGCACGTGGTGTAGGCTTGTTTTTCCACTTCCTCTTCTTGTTGCTTGATGGTACTAGTGAGACAAACCAGGTTGACCCATACACGTCACCACATCTAATTCTAGATCATTCATAGTGTCTCTTCCAAAAGGTATGCTTTTTCATACTCATGCTCATGTTGTTTTTCCATAACTATCCAATTATTAGGGATATATGTTAAACATATTTTTAAAGTTATACTATATGACATGAAATTAGGTACTTACCTGCATGTGTTTAATGTGTGATTGTACAATATAAGTTTGCAAAATAATTTGACATATTAAATTAAGTTTAGTGTAATGGAAAGCCCAACAACATCTTCCTCGTCCAAGCTAGCGGTGATAATGTGTCAAAAGTCGTCCCTACTAAAGTAAATAGGAAGAAGAGTGTTAGGCGCACTTGTACGGAAGATCAATTGAGGAGGCATTGTCGCGAGATAGAAATTAGGATTGATAACAAAATTCTAACTCATGTCAAATTTAATGACTTGGGAGTTGCTATCGAGCCCGACGATGATGCTGCTCGATGGTCTAGTTGGTGCAGAAAAATGGGAAAATCACAAGTTCCTTTAGAAACCGAGGATTGGAGGCTTCTCCACCCCGACATTAAAAATGATATTTGGAAAGTGTGCAAGGTTATAATGTTACTCATTATTTTACCCATTGTTGCTATCCTTATTTGTTGACATTGATTGACCTTTTACAAAGGTAATTTGACTTACATGTTTAATGTGTAGCGGCCATTCGTAATTGAAGCTCGAGATTTGGAACAAGTCAAGAAGAAGGCTTTCCAAATCGTATCAAAGGCTCACCGGGAGCACAAATATACCCTAGCAAGGGATTATCTAAGAGTAGGTGGCAAGAGATATGGTCAAAACCCAATGGATCGGTACAACCACATCGTAACAAAAAATTGGGACATATTCAAGAAACGATGTTTAGAGAATGATGCTAAGGTTAGTTTATTTATAATTTGTTATTCAAATTAAATGTGTCCTACATTATTTCATAACTTTAAAATTGTGACAACTAACATGTGAACTACCACCTTCAAAGGGTGTTGGTCTTAAAAAGCAAACAACTGCGTCTTTCAACACAATGACCTATACCGGTGGTTGTGGTGGCTACATAGGGATCGCAAAAAAAAGTGAAGAATAAAAAATTAGATGAAGTGAAAGCGCTTGTGGATGGGGGAATGGATGAGGAAGAGGTAACGAAACAAGTAGTTGCCGATGACCCTACAAAATACACAAGGCAATAATCATTCATGTTGGGTCAAATCAAGAAGGATGGAAAATTCTCTAGTACCGAGGTTAAGAACATTGCCGACAAAGTGGTTCTTTTTTCAATTCTTGTGTTATTCACAATTTTTATACACCATTCATCAACCATAGTTAACTATTGTATTAGGACGAGGTGGAGCGAGAGGTTCAAGAAGGGTTGTTCATCCCCGTTGGTAAAAATTATGTTTTGAACAAAGGTTTGCCAAAAAAGGAATAACCTGGGAGGGCCAAGGAAGTTGGAGGCTATGCGACCCAAATTGAAACTTTCGAAATCAAGCATATTAAAGACCCTAAGCCTTCAAAACTACAAGTAGCGCTGAATGAAGCAAAACAATCCAAACAAGAGTTGAAGAAGATAAAAGCTTGGATGGCCGATTTGTCTAGGTTTGTTAATTTCCCTATTCCCGATAATTTTGTTGAACCACATCCCTCGAGAAAGCCTTCTTCTAGAGGCTCACATCCCTCTCCTCCTCAAGAGGATGTGGTTCAACAAAATATTGAGGTAGGTAACGAAAATAACACACTCACACACCCCATACGTGAACAAGGTGTGGTAAACCAATCAAACCCCATGTCTAAGGTGCGTAACTTCTACGTGCCAAATTCTATGTTCATATGCACTTATTAACCTAATAGTTCTAAGGAGTTTACAAGTGAGCGAATTTTATTGTCTAATTTACCTAGGTTGACTCTTCTTGCTTTATATGTCGTTAGTGTGAATGATGACCAACCACAACATGTTGCAAATGGAAATTTATATGAAAGCATGACGACTAATCATGGTGAAACGATGACTAAGGGCTTTTTTAGGCTTAGAATAAATGAGGTGTTGGTAAAAGATGCATTATTGCCGGTGGCAAATATCGAGCACACAACCGTTGGCCAAGGCTTGGGTATGTTCTTTGTGTGGCCTCAGTGGTTAGTGGTTGATGCAAAATCCACCCTTGTTCCCAGAAAAAGAATGAAACCAATACAACCCACCGACCTAAATTTTCCGACTGCTAGAATTCCAATTATAAATAACGATATTAACTACATAAAATCCCTCCCGGTTTTGTTAAAAGCTTGTATGATGCTATGAGTCACCACGATCACAATTCCGTCTACTACTTTGTTGCTACTTCAACGGTATTTGGAGAATCAAAGGAAGTTATGGTTCTATGGAAAGATTTTGCTTATTTTTGGAAATTCACTTCCATACAGCATCCTCACCTTGCCTCAAATGTATGTTCATCATTTTCTAAATAAAATGTTAAAATTTTAAATCTTTTGTCATTATTCGTGTTACAATAACTCCATAATTCTTTCCCATTTTTATTTCAAGGTACATGAATTACGTTGCTTTGGCGGCTAAAAAATTATTTATCGGCTTCTTGCACCCAACTGTATTGCAACAGTGTGGAGAAGGAGATAAAAAGCGACTTGAATATCTAACCATGTCTATTAGTGACAAGAGCAAGAGTATATTCTTGGCCCCATATCTACAGAAGTAAGAATACACTTTAACTTACGAATTTATTTTAAAGGTAACTTTCACATTATTGTCTTATATTGTGAATCGTAACTTTTGTTATTTCTCTAGCGCCCATTGGAGTTTTTTGGCAATTATCCCGTCCTTAAAGCGTGTCTACTGGATTGATCCTCTCCACTTTGGTCCATCACCGGTATTCTCCGATCTATTAGAGGCTGCTATACATTTTGTTAATGACAACACCCTCCAACCATTTGAGCTTTTTCAAATTCAGGTAATTCTACTTAATTACGCTTGTTTTCATATATATTGGCATTATATGTAGTGTTTTTGACATTCACCATTCCATCAAACTAGCACCGACGACAACAATCAAATTGGGAGTGTGGATACTACATAATGATGTTTGCCCGTGAATGTGTTCATTGCCTTACAGAAGATAACCTTGATGTTCCAAGTGTAAGAATTATCATCATTGCTTGTTCTATATCTACTCAATAATGTATTTCAATGACTCATACGTCATTATTTGCTGCATTCATCGATATTCGGTGAAGATCATTCACTGCACCACAAGAGAAATGGAGGTTGAGAGAAAAATTTTTGCCAAACATTTGGTCTACATAAGAATGAGGTACCTGATGTATATCGGACACCAACACTTCGACGACGAACCAGGATCTCGAACTGATCTGCAAAACAAAGCCCCGGGTGTCCCGAGGGTAGACACTCTGACGCTCAAGTCAGTATATTGCTTAAGGCGTAATGTATGAAGTATGAGATTAGATAGAGAGGTCTAACAAACCTTTGGGTATTTATATGGCTACAATCCGTAGATCACCAAGATATGTATTTATGGTATGGCTACAACTCTTATGAGAATAGTAGTTGTATTACCATGTATATAAGAAGTATATTTCGGACATGGTTGTGTTACCATATTTAAGAGGATATATATTCCTTGCAGAACATTCATAATATACGCATTCCTTATAAGGATTAGGATTGATGGAACTGTGGATCCATCCTCGGCGTATCTCGAACCCACGACCCTTCTCGGGCCCTGGTCTGAGTATGAATGAGGTTCGAATACGAACCATGGACTTATCAGTATCCCCAAGGTATCTCTTCAGAATATAGAGTGCTCCGTCTTGAAAGTTGAAGGAGAGACCTGCTTCTCGAGGGAAGACCAATAACTCGAGGAAGAATAACTCAGGGTGTTAAGCTCGGGGTATCCTTCTAGGACTGTCCTCTCGGGCTTGCCTTTCTGAATATCTAGCTTAAATTTCTTTCGTATTCCATCCAATATGTGAACGGCTGAGATTAGCTTTCTTTTGAAATCCAGATGGTAAATACACGTGGCGTGCACATTTGAAAATAGAGGCGGTCTGTCCCCCGTCTCTCCAATTACTTGCATCGGAAACCGAATCGAGGTAATTTCTCGTCTTTATGCTGTCTGGGTTTGATTAAATCTCCCAAATCATTCCCATTGTCTTCTTATTCGAAAATTTCTTCTTTCCAAGTTCAGAAGACACATCAGTACTTCATCAATTTCTGAAACCCCAAATTTCTGCTTTCTGTTTCCATCATCAATAAGTACTATCTTTTTTCTCTGCACATTTGCTTGTGTCTATTTTTTCCTTTTATCTCTGTGTGTTTATTTCCCCCCATACTCTCTGTAATCATGAGTAATGGTAGTAAAACGATTTCCATCCCCCATCGTGATGAGGAAGAGTATGTACATGCTCGGGCCGAGGAGAGTAGCTCCCTTTACCGCCGTAGAGCTGAGGTAGTGAGTGGAAAAAACCTGTAATTCTGAAGAAGAAAGCCTCTGAGGAAGAGAAGAGGTTGAGGGCGATGGCCCGGAGGGCTCAGATAGAGGGGAATAGCCCCGTGGTAGTGCATGCATTGACAAGCGATTTCCCACGTCGTTAAATGGGACTCCGCGAGATCAAAATACTATTTATAAATCACATACAACTTCGAACTACTAGAAAGTAGATAGTGGGAAGTAGGGGTCGAACCACAAGGACAAGGGACTTGTAAGAGTGTTTTAAAGTAGAAAATAAGCATACTTATACATTATATAGAAAGAAATGTAAACAAGGGGGGATTTTGAGGTTGGTTTTGATTACACTATCAAAGTAAACTAAACTATCATTAGTTAAGCTAAGGGGATGATACTAGGATTATGAGGCCTTGGGAGGCAAATGACTTCAATTTCCAACTATCTACTTATCACCGAGCGAATGCAATTACAAGGAAGTTTAGACCATTGTATAGGATGAAAGCATCATATTCTCTCAAATGTAGCTAGAGAGGATGATAACACCACTCAAAAGCTCTCATTGTTGATGATGTATGCCGGACACCAACACTTCGACGACGAACTAGGCTCTCGAACTGATCTGCAAGACAAAGGCCACGGGTGTCCCGGGGATAGACACTCCGACGCTTAAGTCAGTATATTTGCGTAAAGCGTAAAGTATAAAGTATGAGATTAGATGAGAGGTCTACCAAACATCTTAGGGTATTTATATGGCTACAATCCGTAGATCACCAAGATATGTATTTATGGTATTAATACAACTCTTTTGGGAATAGAGGTTGTATTACCATGTATAATAGAAGTGTATTTCGGATATGGTTGTATTACCAGGTTTAGGATAGCTGAATTACCATCTTTGAGAAGATGTATATTCCTTGTATGATAATCATAATATGCGCATTCCTTATAAGGATTAGGATTGATGGACCCGTGGACCCATCCTCCGCGTATCTCGAGCCCATGACCCTTCTCGGACCCTGGTCCGAGTATGAACGAGGTCCGAATACGAACCATGGACTTATCAGTAGCCCCAAGGTAGATCTTCAGAATATAGAGTGCTCCATCTCGAAGGTTGAAGGAGAGGCTTGCTTCTCGAGGGAAGACCAATAAATCGAGGGAGAATAACTCGGGGTGTTAAGCTCGGGGTGTCCTTATAGGATTGTCCTTTCGGGCTTACCCTTCTGAATATCTAGCTTCAAGTTCTTTCGTATTTTATCAGATATATGAAAGGCTGAGATTAACTTATTTTGAAATCCAGATGGTAGATACACGTGGCGTGTCTTCGTTGGCAAGCAGAGACGGTCTGTCCCCCGTCTCTCCAATTACTTTCCTTGGAAACATAATCGAGGCAATTGCTCATCTTCAATGCTGTCTGGGTTTGGTTTAAATTTCCCAAATCCTTCACATTATCTTCTCTTATTCGAAATTTTTTTCTTTCCAAGTTCAGAAGGCGCATCAATACTTCATCAATTTCTGAAGCCCCAAATTTCTGCTTCCATCACCAGTAAGTTCCATCTTCTTTCTCTGCACATTTGCTTGTGTCTGTTTTTTCCTTTTATCTCTTGTGTGTGTATTTCCCCCATACTCTCTGTAATCATGAGCAATAGTAGTAGAACAATTTCCGTCTCCCATCATGATGAGGGAGAGTATATAGAAGCTCAGGCCGAGGAGAGTAGCTCCCATGACCGCCGCAGAGCTGAGGTAACGAGTTGGAAAAAATATGTAGTTTTGAAGAAGAAATCCTCAGAGGAAGAGAAGAGGTTGAGGGCTATGGCCAGGAGGGCTCAGATAGAGGGGAATAGCCTCATGGTAATGTATACACCCAAAGGTATAGTGTCCATGGATGGCGAAGGTAATAGTAGAAAATCTTTGAGGGAGGATAAAGTACGCGCTGATGCTGCTATCTTCGCAGAAGGTTGTCCCTTTTCCATTCCTTCTAATGCTGACCTCATGTACTTTGGAGAAGACAAATCTGCAATTGAGTTAGTAACTCCGACCCGAGGGGTCATATATGGGAGGTTTCTGCAGCATGGGTTAGCCTTCCCTTTTCCCCCACTGTTGGATGATTTTCTTCAGCATTATAAGGTCCATCCATGTCAGTTACATGCCAATGTGATAGTAATCATTATGGCCTTAATAACTTGGTGTGCTCGTAAAGGTTATCGCCCCAGTTTCTCCTTGTCGCGGACCATGTATAAGGTTTCCATTGTTAAACAAAAGGTGACCTTGACCCCTCAAGATACCACTTTAGGTAAGCTTTTTGTGCTTCCTGTGAACTGCGGGAAGTGGGATAAGGTAAAACTAACCTTTGATCGAACCAAGTATGAAGTTCCTGATTGGAATAAAGATGTCCAAAATGAGATCTGGCATGAAGTAGAGTCGTCCCGCCAACTGCTGGATATAGCTGGGGAGTTGGTGAATGATAAGATCAAACTTAGAGAGGGTAGGTTTGTATCTGGAGATCATCAAATGGGTTGGCAATGGCCTATAGAAACGTATGACTGGTTGAATCAACTATCCGGCCATACTCTTCAAAATTGCAGCTTCTTGAAGTTGTAACATTTTGATCAGCCAGAAGGTGTTGAAAGTGACTGGTATGAAGCCCTCCTGTCTATGGAGCAGGATCCAGGTGGTGCAGCTAAGGCAGTGCAGGTCTATAGAGCATTAGAAGAAAGAACTGCTCGAGATGAGGTATCCAAGAAAGAACTTCGGACACTGTATGACCGTTCTCAAGGACAGGAGTCCCGACTCGAGTTGTTGGAGGAGGAGATGTCCAAGAGGTCTAAGGAACCTTCAGATATGCTGAAGCATCTCCAGGATGAGAGGGCTCAGGATAAGGCCAGAATAAAAGCCTTGGAAGAGGAGGTTCAAGCCTTGAAGAAGGCAAAAAGGCTGTCTGATGGTTCCTTCTTAGAACTACAAAGAAACATGGCATTGGTGGAAGCGGAGAGAGACAAATATGCTGATCCCGTTAGCCAGAGGCGACTAGTTCGGTTGATAATAGACTTCTGCCGCAACTGTCCAGAGATGGAAGCTCATCGCCAAGAGTATGGCGAATTTTATCATAAATCTGAGCTCTCGAAGATGTGGATTCCTCTGAAGGGGTTTCTTAGTGAAGAACTTCAAGGATGTCTTGCCCCTGCCTACACTTGGCCTGAAGTACCAGAGAATTTGAAGGAATTTCGGGTGAAGTTTAGCCAGATTGGGGGGTTTGAGACCAGTCTACTGTCTAGCCTGGAGTCTTTAAAGAATGCTTTAACTCTAGAGGAGTTTCAGGACAGTTTGTATCCTGAGCTGACGTTCCTGATGGAGAAGCAGGCTACTGAGACTTCACTTGAGGACCCAAAGACTTCTGATGGACAGGGGAAGACTGTAAAATTCTTAGAGCCTTGTCTTTTACCTCGATATTTTTCTCTTTTCGCCAAATTTTGGCACTTCATGTATTCTGAAACATGTGCTTTGTCTTTGGAATTAATTGGTTTTTACCTTCAGTGTTGCTCTGCCGCTTGTGCTGATATGCAGGTCAAGTATGAAACTGTCCTTCATAAGAGCAAGAAAATGAAGGAAGATCTGAAAGAATCCAAGGACTGCTTCAGCATAGTAAGAGAAGAATGTGAGAGTCTTCATGGCGGGCAGAAGGTATCTCTGGAGCGGAGAGCTGAACTAAATCAGCAAGTGAGCAATCTTCAGAAAAGGTGTAAGGAGCTAGAAGAAGCGCTTGACAAGGCTTTGTCCACCAATAAGGAGTATGACCAAGAATGGAGGAAAGTCAAGAGTGACTTAATGAAGGTCAAGGGTGAAAGCCACGAGAAGGATCTTCTTGTTTCTAGACTCCGAGATGAGACTATCACCGTGAATCACAAGATTGCCTCCAAAATAGATGAGTTGAGAATATGCCAGGCCGAGCTTAACGCTTGCAGGTTACAAATAAAGGAACTAGAGGCTCAAGGTGTGTTTGCCATACCTTCAGGGTCTTCAAGGAGGGAGATAGGTGGTCCTTCTGGTATCCCCTATTCAGGACCTTTGATAAGGCCTCATGTCCAAGGGGGTGTATCTCGAGGGATCCCATGTGGAAGGGGCAGAGAGGTGACACCTACTCCTAGAGCTCGTGGCTCTACTGACTCTCCTGCTCGACCTGTGGAAAATAGAATTGGGTCCCCTACACCCTCTCAGTTGATGAGGGTGGCAGAGGAAAGTAATTGGTGTCGTGGCCTCCAGAGTGTTCGAGGTCGTGCCTCTACTTCTTCTCGCGGTCGGGGTCGTACCCCTATATTTAAAGACCTTCACGAGGTGTAAGAAGTTTCTTAGTGTAATAACACTTTGTGTTTTTGCTTTTAGAAAGGTCTTTATTTTGCAAGCCTTGAGAAGATTGACTCTTTAGGCTTATGAATAGCCTTAATAAATAGTGATGTGTAGCTTAATAGGAGTATCACATAGAGAGTCGAGTTCCAAACTTTGTGAGTTTGTTTGACTCGTATCATGTTGGTCTTTGACCATATACTTTTTATAAGTATATTACTTTATTTTGGCCTAATATGATTGTGGTTCAGACATGTAGTCTAAACAGATCATATTAAATAAGCATCAATCGTACACTTATAAGCGTATGAATCTTTAGGCAGCAGTCTTTACTTACGCTTTGTGAGGCATAGTTTCTCTTTGTATTTAGAGAGTATGGACTGCTTCAAAATAAAATAGAAGATATATATATCGAAAAGAAATTGCATTCTTCGAACTTGAGAGTCCAGTAAAATTATAAAAGACAACCTCGAGTTAGGGAGCTCGGGTATAAAAATGTAAAAAGATGAAAAGAGAAAGAGCTTGGCCCGTAGGCCTTATTGAAGTAGTTTCTCCTTATATGGAGAAGGTCTACTTGGTTTTAGCTCCGAGGTACCTGCGTAGGAAGGGCGTCATAATGACAGGGTCCAAGTGCTCTCCTTCGCGTGTTTGCAAGAGGTAGAATCCACCAGATTGTGCTGCGGAGAATTTGTATGGTTCTTTGATCCTCGACCCCACCGCTCCTCCTAGCTTGTTGGTGCACCACGGGCCAACTGGCATTACCAGTTCCCCCACTTGGAAGGTTTGGTGGTGGCGTTTATGCCATAGTGCAGTCATCTCATTATAGGCTTCTTCTTCAAAGTGGAACACCATGGGTTGTTCGAGATCAGGATCAGGTAACAGATCTCTTAGAATAGTGTTGACGGCCGAGATATTCCTCACTTTTTCTGGCATCACGGATGGCCGTGATCATACAAGAGCGCGCCACTCCTTGGTCTCCTTTGATTGAAGCTACTCCTTGTGGTGTTGGAAACTTCAGCATCAGGTGGTAGGGAGACCATACAGCTTTAGCTTGGCACATCCAAGGCCTGCCAAGGATGATGTTGAAGGGTGTGACAGCGTATACTACCACAAATGTGCAGTACAAGGTTAGGCTCTTGGCTCCTTCTGCTACTGTGACGAGGAGTATGATTTCCCCGAGATGTATTACTTGATTTCCTGTGAACCCCGAGATCGGACCCGTATGTTTAAGGTCGTCTTTAGTAAATCCCAACTTCTGGAAGCAGTCTTGAAACATTACTTCTACCCCACTCCCATCATCTATGAAAATTCATTTACTAGAGTATCTTGTATGATTGCTGAGATGATGAGAGGGTCTGAGTGAGGCATCTGATTTGGCACGGCGTCTGCATCCGAGAAGGTAATGGTTTCCTCGGGGCAGAGCCTCTTGTTGACTGGCTCAGTGTGGGGTATAGCTCGCACACTATCTTTCAGCTTGGTTGGTGAGCGTCGTTTCAATCACCAAAATATATGCACACTATCACACAAATTAAAATAGTAGGAAGCAGGTCGATCCCACAAGGAACGGAGTAATTTCTATTAATTTTAACTACCGAGAATTTTTGGTCTCGCAACCACGCCTTAATTTCAACTTGTTTTGTCTATAAACTAAGGAAACACACCAAATAAAAATTAAGAAAATATATAATAGAAAACAATCAGCTTAGATTAACCTCGTTAATTCATTCAATGATCATTGGCTTTAGATACAATATTTCATGCAAATCTATTAGTTATATAGAAGAAAGTATTTGCTGAACCTATAAAATCCCCTCTTATTACCCATCAACGAGCAAGTATTTGCTAAACTCGTTAAATTACAAAATTCAGACGAAGAGGACCAAATTTAGATAACCATTCGAGTATTTGCAAACAATGATCATCTACTCAGTTGATTACTTTCTTGTTATTACAGTCTGTATCAGTTATCTGTTTTTCACAAGAAATTTGCTACACAAATTAGCCTTAGCTTAGACTGCATTAAGGTGATCAATCTTAATTCAACAAGCATCAATTTAAACTATAATCAACGGAGAATTTGCAGAGAATATTATTTAAGCTCAATTGAACCTCACAATTACATGAATCAACTCAGTTAATCCAGCCGATTAATAACTTAGCTACTCATATATAATCCTAACACATAGACAATTAATAAATAACTAAACATAATAATAATATAAAATAGAAAATGTAGGAAATAACCACACTTTTACTATGGAGAATAATCTGGCCAAGAATACAAGAGAGAGAATATAGTATGGGATGAAGGCTTGGTGTGTGTTCTACAGAAGGGACTTCCCTTTTTATACTAAGAAGTAGCTTTCCGTTTCACTTCACACGCACACTTGCACGTTACTTTTCTTTCCATCCATTCAAGAATAGTGAAACATCTTTTAGTTAATAAGGATTAAAGATGAACATAATAAACACATCCTAATTAGTAAGGATAAGAGAAACTTCATCTTCGTAAGTTTCAACTTTGCAAGTTTCAACTTCCAAATCAGTCGACTTTAGATTTCTTTTTCATTCAATGCAGCATGTCTTTCTCTTGCTTCTTTTGGCTCAGCAATAATTCAGCCCAGTACTGCCTCATTAAAAAACCCTGTGTGGAGTGGGAAAAAGAGTACAGTAATTATTCTTCCATGTCAAATTATTCATCAGTTTCACCTCAGTCCGGGTCATCTTCACCGAACAATTTAGTGATCGTTACACGAATCACAACTCTGTCAAGTGAAGGAATTCCAGAATAAGGATCAACTGGAGTAGTATCCTCTTTAAGCTCCAAAACAGGATTCTTGACAGAAACTACACTCCCCTTTTCCCATGTATTACTGTACATAGTGACTCAGCCTTCAGACTAATTCTTGATATTCTTCTCCAATTTGATGAAGTCCTGTAAGAATTAGGAAGGTTAGCAAGGAGCTGAGACCATAAGGTTTGTCCTTGTTGATATTTCCACCACAATTTCAAAGAAAAGGCTTTGATGATTGTGTGGATTGATCTAAAACTAATTCCATTCTGATCAACTGGCACATAGAGGTTTGACCACTTTTTCCAAACTTTTGCTTTTAATTCTGTTTCTCCCCCGAAGAAAACAGAAAGAATTTTTTCTATCTGTTTTATGACACAAACTGGAGGTTGTAAACACACTCTAAATGTGTTGGGAGATAGAATAAATGCAAGACTGAATCAATGTAATCCTTCCGCCAGTTGAAAGCCACTTGTTTTTCCAGTTAGAGAGTTTATTCTCTAACCTTTGAATGAGTGGCTGAAAGTGTCCTTGACAAGGTCTACCACTCTACCACCAAAGGTAAAGTACCCTTTTTTCATACCAAGGATGTTTCTAACCTGATTAGTTTTGGCCACAGTAGCCCACTTTCCCAGAAAAAAATCACTTTTCTCCAAGTTAACCTTCTGGCCAGTGGTTTGTTCAAAGGAAAAAATAAAAGCCCTAAATCCGATAAGGTTTTGTTTGGATGATCTGTGGAAAGTTATTGTATCATCAGCATAGCTCAGATGTTAAATGAGGGTAGGGCCTGAGGGAAGGTAAAAGTACTGAATTTTTCCAAAAGAGAAGACAAATGATATACTTCAGAAAAAAATGTTAAATAGAAATGGGGATTGTGGATCCCCCTGTTTGATACCCCTAGTTGAGCTAAAAAAACCATTAGGTTTTCCATTAACCAGAACTGAGAAAAATGCACTTGAAAGGTTTTTCATTATATAGTGTACAAATTTCCCATGAAAACCAAAGTTTAAAATGGAATTTAAAAATCCCCAATTTAAGCTATCAAAAGCTTTGGTAAGGTCCAATTTCAGAATAAGGTTAGGCACTTCTCTCCTCTCACCGACACTCTCTCTCTCCTCTCACCGACCCCCCCCCCCCCAAAACCAGATCTCGCCGGAGGGGTGGTTCGGGGCTTAACGCCGGCGCTCCTCGCCGCAACCCGACCATCCCTTCCACCCCCTACCTTTCCCCCTTCAGTACCCAGCCGCCCCTCCTCCCTCACACCGGAAACCAGACATCCCCGCCAGCGACGACAGCTCGGAGCCGCCGATGCCGCCGATCCAACGATGGAAAGTCCACCGACGCGATCTCCTCCTCGCTGCTGTGTGAGGAAGCCGGAAAGACAGTTTTCCGACAGTCACCGGCCGTGGAGGTCGCCGGAGGACCGCCAAAACCGCTGCTTTTGCTGCCGGAACCACAAGGGGTAACAGATCCGACAACTACACGACCAGATCGGACTCGGAGGCCTACTCACGCGCCTCACGCGCGGCCGACCCAGCTACCACGCGCCACCACTCGCCGTCGAGTCATGAACAAGCCGGCGTATCATCGATTCATCCTTCGCCGGGAACACGCGCCTCCATCCCGACGCAACGCACCGGAGCGTGACTGCACGCGCCACACCTCCTCAGCCTCCCTCACCGACAGTATCTGGATCCAGTTGCAGATGAATGGTTTCTATTCTTTTCTTATTTATTTATGTCAGATGAAATATGTGCTTCATTTGGTATTTTTGCATAATTATTTGGACTAGTTTATCGAGTATCCAGTGCCTATCTGTTGTTTTCCTTGTAAACGGATCGGCCGTGCTATGGAAAATCTTTTGGGCTTCTAGTCTCTATTCTGAAACAGTACAGGAGAAATCCAAGTCAGAATAGTCTTGACGACGTATTTCTGGCAACTCTGTGAATGAATTTAGACTGGTAGACTTGGTTGACTCTAATTGTTGGGGTTGGTTTAAGTTACTGATGCTTTACCTGCCAGATAGTTAGATGCTTTCGGGCATTAGACTTTAGGATGTTTCAGATGTATTTCATCGCAATTTTTAGACTTAGGAACAGCGTACACTGCGCTCTAGATACAGTTTAGGTTTTCAACTTATACTGTAATCTCTCAAATTGCCTCCCTCTGAGGAGATTATTGAAGGCCTGGGGAACCTAATAAATATCCCTCCATCTATGATGGTTTCTAATAAAATAAAAAAACAGAATAAGGTTAGGGTTTCTGTTTTTTCTTGTCTAACAGTCTGAACATTTCCTGAAGGTAAATTACATTGTCAGACTTGTCTCTGTTTTCCAGAAAGGCGGATTGATGGGGTGATATTAATTTAGACATGAGTGGTTTCATTCTTTCCATCAAGATTTTTGAAAAAAAAATTATTGATGAAATTAGACAGACTAATGGGTCTAAATCATGGAAAGAAGAAATGACATCTTTTTTTGGGATTAGAGTGATCCAAGTAGCATCAATGCCTCTTGGTATTTGTGATTCACTTATAAAATCAAGAACAGCCTTTAGCAGGTCATCCTTGATGATTTCCCATACCTTTGTGTAAAATTTGGCAGAGAATCCATCTAGACCAGAACAACTGTTTTATTTAAATTAAAAACAGTGTATTTGAGCTCTTCCATAGTGACTGGTTTTAGCAGTGATGTATTATCTTCTGCTGAGACCAATTTTGGAAATTTGTTTTAAAAATGGTGATAGTAATCACCCTTTTCAAGACAGATAAATTCTGACAGAAGCTCAGAGAAGTAATTAACAGCTTCTCATTCTATTTCAGAAATTTCATCTATCCAAATTCCATCTGAATTTTGTATCTTGGTGATTCTGAGACTAATCCTTTTCTCCTTCACTGAGTGATGGAAAAATTTGGTGTTCTCATCTCCCTCTTTGAGCCACTTAATTCTGGATTTTTGTTTCCAAAATTTTTGTTGTTCTTTGAGGAATCTGAGGTGAATAGCCTTTAGTTTTTTGAGTTTGATCATCTCATTATCTGAGTTGTCATTATTAAAAACTAATTCTTGGATTCTCAAGTCTTCTGCAGCTTTGGAGACATTAGATTCTATGTCTCCAAACTGTTGCTTGTTCAAAGATTTTATAGAATGTTTCAGTCTATTTAGTTTGAGAAAGAAACATAACATTCCCTTCTCCTGAATTGGAATTTTCCAACTATCAGATATTACATGAATTCTTCTATGCAGAACCATGAATTAATAAATCTGAATGATCTAGGTGAAGAAGGGATTGTACTGTTGGGTGTGGTCAACCCAATTCCCACATTGGAAACGGAGAGTGTCATTCCTTTCCTTATAAGGAATAGTCTCACCACACTAGTATGAGGCCTTTTGAGGATTCACCCATTGTTTAAAAACCGCGCGGGCTTTGCAGCCGGCCCAAAGCGGACAAGATCATACTAGTTTGAGCTGTGGTGGGCTCGGCCGTACCAACAAGTGGTATCAGAGCCAGGTTACGCTCGGGACGGGACTGCCTTTGTTTCCTGATGTGGAGAAGACCCTCAATTATTCCCTTGGAGAGGAAAATTTGTCCCTTTTATCGAAAGTCTGTCTGCCCAAAGTTTTGTCAGGCAGCGTGTCCCGCAACTGTTGACGGCGGTGCAAGACGGTCCGAGGTGAAGGACACTTGTTCATGTGGTCCTTGGTTTGAGGGGGAGATTGTTGGGTGTGGTCAACCCCACATTGGAAACGGAGAGTGCCATTCCTCTCCTTATAAGGAATAGTCCCACCACACTAGTATGAGGCCTTTTGGGGATTCACCCATTGTTTAAAAACCGTGCGAGCTTTGTAGCCGGCCCAAAGCGGACAATATCATACTAGTTTGAGCTGTGGTGGGCTCGGCAGTCCCAACTCTAAAAAGTAGTGGAGCATGATTTGAGGTGTCTCTGTTAACTACCTGGATTGATGATGATGGATACATCACATTCCAGTTCATAGAGCACAGTCCTCTGTCAAGCTTCTGTGTTGTTGGATTTTTCAACCAATTGTTAGTCCATGTATATAGATTACCAAATGTATTGATTTCCATTAGAGACATAGTAGCAATAAACTGATTGAAGGTAGCCATGCTTCTAGGTCTAGGGTGTGGTGAACCTTTGTATTCTGATGGTGATCTTATTGTATTAAAATCTCCAATCAGAAAACAGTTGTCTAAATTAATTGCAGTAAGCTCATCCCATAACAATTGTCTGGCTGGGACAGTTCTAAGTCCATATATGAAAACCTTCCGTGGAAGAGTTTAATCTAGAGTTAAAAATATCCACATGCATAAATTGTAAGTGATCTTGCTTAAGTGTCAGTTTGATATGGCTATTCCACATCAACCCGATTTTTCAACTTTCAGCCACTAATGGATCACTGAAATGGAGTTGTCTTCTATATGTATCGAATTCTTGCCCAAGGTTCAATTAGGCATAAAAGGTCAATATTGTGATAGTTAACAAGATCATGAAGTCTATCTATAGATGTTTTCATTCCCCTTATGTTCCACACCAAAAAATTAATTTTTAGAGTGTTAATCATTGGGAAATTATTTTGGAGCTTTTTCATCTTGTTAACACTTTGTTTGGGGATGGAATCCTCCTAGGTGTAAACTTCCTATTCAGCTGAGTGAAGAAATTTACAATTTTAGACTTATCACCAGTGTTGGCTGGATTGCTATTTAATGCAGTTGCTTTAGTCATCTGATCAGGAGTGGTGAGTTTAGAGATTACCTGTGGTGGTGTTTTCAGGTTGTTATCCTCTGGTGATGCAGTCAGGTTGTCATCTTCAGAAGACTCAGAGATCTCACAATCAGATTGTTGGTCTCCTGTGTCATTATCAGTTAGGATGGAGAACCTGCCACCTGTTTTCTCTTGTGACAGAAAATTCTTGTTAGGAGAAACTGATAGTTCATAGAGTTTGGAAGGCTTACCTGTACCAATGGCCATATCATCATTTGCATAAGATCTGCTTCCATGTGCTTTCATTTGATGTATAAGCATAGAGTCAATGTTGGGGGATTTTTGGATTTGGGATGGTGTATTTTCTGAATGTAATTTCATAGGACTTGGGGGGCAAGGGGTTGAGTGTGTGGTGTTGATATTTTTTGGGGAGGAGGTTTGTGTAGTGTGATGATGAGACTGTGGGTGAGTAGGTGATTTGGAGGGTGAATGAGTGTTGACTTTCTTCTTAGGCTTGGTTGTGCTTGTGGAAGGTGGCCTTCTGTTGCTCCTTATTTTTAAGAGCTTCTTTGTCTTTCTGAGCTGGTTGTAGGCCAGATGCACCAGCCCCATCTGTGATCCCAATGGTTACTTCAGCTGCATCATCATCCTCTTTGTCTGAGACTGTAATGGTGTGATTTGAGCTAGGAATTGCAACTGGCTTGGCTTGAGTATCAGTAACCTTCATGGAGGGATTATGGACCATATCCTTTTGTATAGCAGAGGGTTTGTTGAGACCAGTACCATTGGTATGAGACCTTAGTTTCTGCTTAACCTCTGGGTGTAGAAACACACAAGCATCATCACCATGGCCTATCATACTGCAATGGTTGCAGTATTTTGGTAAGTCTTCATACTCTACAGGGTACCTGGCAACATTCTCATCTTCTATGCATAATTTAATGAAAGTCTTCAACTTTTTGCGCAAATCCACTTCTACACAAATCTTTACAGTTGAAGGCCTAGTCACAAAGGTTGTTGCCATATCCATTTTTATGAATGATCCTATTTGGTCTCCCATGGCTTGAATCATAGCATATTTGAAGTAAAAAAATAGTACCTTGTGAATGGAAACCCAGACCGGCACAATTGATGACTCCACCTCCGGCGAGAAATCCAAGTTCCGTTTTAAAACTTTCATCAGTGAGCCACAGAAGCTCCAATGACCCTTCATCCAGCACTGTTGGTAATCTTCAGGATCCTCGAATCTGATCAGTATAGCCTAAAGTCGAAGCCCCTATCTGAAATTTGCCTTTGAAGTCGGCACAGCTGAACGCCTCATTCAATTTCTCCATGGTTGGTTTGCCTCTGGCTAATTTCCCGATCAGAGCATTATTATAGTGTGAAGGTAGGGTTTCGGCTTGTTGACGGGTGATGAAACAGGCGATTTCGCCTCTGTGTTGAGTAACTGGTACGATTTCTGGGTTGGAGGGGAGTGACGATGAGAGAGGAGGTGATCTATTAGCAAGCGCTTGTGAAAATGTGCGGCCCGGAGCGATTCCACCGCGTTTCTGCGGTGGCGCCGCCATGGGCAACGGTCTCAAGAGAGCCGTTATCTATCCATTGGTGGCGGATTAGTGGTGGAGAGGGGGTGGATAAAAAGTAAAGTTGTCAGAATATTTGGGGTCAGTTTAGAGTTTAGAGAGAAGGAGGAGCATATCCCCTAATGAGAGAAAGTTTTGCATGGAACAATTTGAATAATTGAATAGCAATACTATTTGATGATAAGTTTGACCATTCATAACTTTTAACTAAATCTAAAATTTTGATATTTGAAAAACACATATTTAAAATTTTCAAAAAGTATATCACATGATGATAATACTACTCTATAATAATTCTAATTATTTGATGAAACTTACAACAAATTTTATTATGAATAATAGTAGTGTGCCATTTTATTAAAACGGAGGGAAGAATTTAACCATTTTATTAAAGTGTGGATTTCATTGCACTGAAATAGTACAACAAACAGGCCGGCAAATGGAATTCTCTCGGGGTCAAATTAATAACATATGCCAATATTCCATATCGACGGTGACCACTACTGCTGCTAGAATATCCCGTGTACATTATAGGTCACACACTCTCACTCGACTCAAGTACACTTTTGAAATAAAGGATTTTATTAAAGGAATATCAATGAAATTCATTATTAATTTCTGGTCATAATTGATCACGCATATAAGACCCTGTCTAATTCCTCTAATATTGAATTGTACAGAATTATAATATGTTAAAACTGAACTGAAATGAATATGTTGAAATGTAACATAATAAACAATTAAACTAAATTAAATGTGGGAAAATAAAGAATTAAATATAAGACGTCAATCTAGTCCCGACCAAAATGAGTTGGGCAGGAATTTCAATTGTACTACAAAATAATATTTAAGTTTTGTTATGTAGTTATATATGGATTTGTTTGAACCAACCAGCTGTCGAGTTTGGGGAAAACGCATCTTCAATGCTGTATTCGACTGATGAGTTGTAACGTATTTAGAGGATGAACAAAGTTGTGCACACATGACATTCATGGTTGTCTTTCTGCCTCTCCTATGTTGAGTATATTTTGGGTGTTTAGGTTAGTTTGGATTCGTGGTTTTTTTATGCTATAAATTGTATAATGCTGAAACATGTAATTTAAGTATTCTGTACATTAATCAAGAATCAAGATGGCTCCGACTAACTCAACCTTCCACTTTTAATTAATATACATGTTGGAGGTCCTTGATTATAAAAGTAAAGTGTTATTATATTCTAATATAATTTAATATGAAAGGGATTTTCTATCTTGAACTAATCACTTCGTAAATCAGCTCTACGTATTTGAAATTAATTAACTTGGAGCGTGGAGGATTTATAACCAATGGTGTGGGATTAATTTGGATCTGGTTTATGTTAACATGTGCATGTGCAAATCTTACTTTAAATCCCATCCTCCCTAACCTAATCACTCTTACTTATTCATCTTAGCACTAATAGAAGAGGAAGAGAATTATGTTATGCGTATACGTGCACTTAACAAATACCAGTCGTGACTAAGTGTAGTTAGAGCAATCAGTTGAGCCAAACATTTCTCCCCTACTCTATTCCATCTAACTATCTTCATTACCATTTAAATCATCGCTTCTCAATTCTAATGTTCATCACTTCAATTGATACATCGCTTAGGGCATGTTCTCTTGCTTCTATAAGTAGATCAGTTCATTTCTATTCAATCCAGCTAAATTCATTTTAATTTACTAAAAAACTATATTTTATTTATATTCAAGTAAATTTAGTCATACTAATTCTATTTCTTAAATTTATTAATTTTCATTTCAATGCAGTTCAACTATATTGAGTAAGAAATAAAATGTAATATTTTGTACCAATTTGGGAGCCTATAAACCAAACAAACAATTTATCAGCCACTTAAAAGATAAAGTGTCAATTTTATAACATCACCATTAACATTACTTCCTCCGTCCCAAAATTTCTTGTACAAGAGAGAAGTGTAAGTTGAATTTGAGTGGTAAAATTAATGGAAGAGATCGAGTTTGAAAGAAAATGGGTGAAATGATTACAAAAGAATAGATATAAATTAATATAAGGGACTGTTTGGTTTACACTAAGGAAACATAATGATGTATGCCGGACACCCACACTTCGACGACGAACCATACTCTCGAACTGATCTGCAAGACAAAGGCCCCGGTGTCCCGGGGATAGACACTACGACGCTCAAGTCAGTATATTTGCTTAAGGCGTAAAGTATAAAGTATGAGATTAGATGAGAGGTCAACCAAACCTTTAGGGTATTTATATGGCTACAATCCGTAGATCACCAAGATATGTATTTATGGTATGAATACAACTCTTATGGGAATAGAGGTTGTATTACCATGTATAATAGAAGTATATTTCCGACATGGTTGTGTTACCATGTTTAGGATAACTGTATTACCATCTTTGAGAGGATGTATATTCATTGTAGAACATTCATAATATACGCATTTCTTATAAGGATTATGATTGATGGACCTGTGGATCCACCCTCCGCGTATCTCGAGCCCACGACCCTTCTCGGGTCATGGTCCGAGTATGAATGAGGCCCGAATACGAACCATGGACTTATCAGTAGCCCCAAGGTAGATTTTCAGAATATAGAGTACTCCATATCGAAGGTTGAAGGAGAGGTTTGCTTCTCGAGGGAAGACCAATAGTTCGAGGGAGAATAACTCGGGGTGTCCTTCTAGGACGATCCTCTCGAACTTAACATTCTGAATATCTAGCTTAAAGTTCTTTCGTATTCCATCAAATATATGAACGGTTGAGATTAGCTTCCTTTGAAATCCAGATGGTAGATACACGTAGCGTGTCTTCATTGGCAAGCAGAGACGGTCTGTCCCCTGTCTCTCCAATTACTTGCATTGGAAACAGAATCGAGGTAATTGTTCATCTTCAATGTTGTCTGGGTTTTGATTAAATTTCCCAAATCATTCCCATTGTCTTCTTTATTCGAAAATTTCTTTTTTCCAAGTTCAGAAGACGCATCAGTACTTCATCAATTTCTGAAGCCCCAAATTTCTGCTTCCATCATCAGTAAGTGCTATCTTCTTTCTCTGCGAATTTGCTTGTGTCTGTTTTTTCCTTTTATCTCTGTGTGTGTATTTCCTCCCATACTCTCTGTAATCATGAGTAATAGTAGTAAAACAATTTTCATCCCCCATCATGATGAGGGAGAGTATGTAGAAGCTCAGGCTGAGGAGAGTAGCTCTCATGACCGCCGCAGAGCTGAGGTAGCGAGTGGGAAAAATACTGTAGTTTTGAAGAAGAAACTTATGAGGAAGAGAAGAGGTTGAGGGCTATGGCCAGGAGGGCTCAGATAGAGAGGAATAGCCCCATGGTAGTGCATGCATCCGGAGGTATATTATCCATGGCTGGCGAAGGTAGTAGTAGAAAGTCGCTGAAGGAGGGTAAAGCACGCGCTGATGCTGCTATCTTCGCAGAAGGTTGTCCCTTCTCAATTCCTTCTGATGCTGACTTCATGTACTTTGGAGAAGACAAGTCTACAGCTGAATTAGTAACTCCAACCCGAGGGGTCATATATGGGAGGTTTTTGCAGCATGGGTTAGCCTTCCCTTTTCCCCCACTGTTGGATGATTTTCTTCAGCATTATAGGGTGCATCCAAGGCAGTTACATGCCAATGTGATAGTAATCATTATGGCCTTAATAACTTGGTCACGTGCTCGTAAAGGTTACCGTCCCAGTCTCTCCTTGTTGCGGACCATGTATAAGGTTTCCGTTGTTAAACAAAATGTGACCTTGACCTCTCGGGATACCTCTTTAGGTAAGCTTTTTGTACTTCCTGTGAACTGCGGGAAGTGGAATAAGGTAAAACTAACCTTCGATCGAACCAAGTATGAAGTTCCTGATTGGAATGAAGAGGTCCAAAATGAGATCTGGCATGAAGTGGAATCGTCCCGCAAACTACTAAATACAGTTGGGGAGTTGGTGAGTGATAAGATCAAACTTATAGAGGGTAAGTTTGTATCTGGAGATCATCAAATGGGTTGGAAATGGCCTATAGAAACGTATAATTGGTTGAATCAACTATTCGGCCGTACTCTTCAAAATTGCAGCTTCTTGAAGTTGACACATTTTGATCAGCCAGAAGGTGTTGAGATGGATTGGTATGAAGCCCTTATGTCTATGAAGGAGGATCCAGTTGGTGCAGTTAAGGCGTTGCTGGCCTATAGGGAATTAGAAGAAAGAACTGCTCGAGATGAGGTATCCGAGAAAGAGATAGATAAGGAGATCTCGGGTCTGATGAAAGATGCTCGACGTGGGCGTCAGTTCAAAAGGCTGGTTCAAGTGCCTAAGAAGACTCAATCCCAGCCTAAGGTGATTGAGGAGGCCGATTGCCTATTTGTTCCTGTGGCTTTAGATCCATCATATGAGGAGGAGGATGAGGGTTCAGCCCCAGTTCGATGTCCGAGAAAGGAGGTGTCTAGGACTTCTAGTGTCCTCCCAACCATGGTTGATAATTTTGATGAGGTCATGATGTTAACCCCTATAGTAGATTCGGATGCGTTGCAAGAGGGTATTTCTTCTTGTTTATTTTATTCTCGTCCACCATGTGCCAATCGCTTTTTACGCTAACTTCTTCCCTTTTATATGCAGTGGGTGCTTCTAGGGCAAACAGGGCAGCAAGTTTATTGGCTAAGATAGCTGAATCCAGAGGGCCGTTGAATAGTAATGAGAAGAAGAGGGATCTCGAGGATTCAGGGAGCTCTGCGGACAAGTCTCCAAAGAAACCAAGGCTTGAACTCGGACCATTGGAGGAGTTCGAGAAATATGTGTCACCTCCTCCTTCCGAGATTTTGGTCGAGGTGGTACCATGTTGTCCCGAGATTAGCCAGGTATGATTCGGCTTAGCTCTCAATAGGATTAGCTGTGTAGTTAGCTAACTCTCTTTATCTTCTTTTACAGTCTGTGAGTCAGAGAAGTATATGTACAACTCCATTCGGACACTGTACAACCGTTCTCAAGGGCAGGCGTCCGAGCTCGAGCTGATGAAGGAGGAGCTGTACAAGAGGTCTAAGGAACCTTCAGATATGCTGAAGCACCTCTAGAATGAGATGGCTCAGGATAAGGCTAAAATAAAGGCCTTGGAAGAGGAGAATCAAGTCTTGAAGAAGGCAAAAAGGCTGTCTGATGGTTCCTTCTTAGATCTGAAAAGGAACATGGCTCTTTTGGAAGTGGAGAGAGACCGGTATGCTGATCCCATTAGTCAGAGGCGGCTAGTTCGGTTGATAATAAATTTCTACCTCAACTGTCCAGAGATGGAGGGTCATCGCCAAGAGTCGGGGTCGTACCCTTATATTTAAAGACCTTCACGAGGTGTAAGAAGTTTCTTAGTGTAATAACACTTTTTTTATTTTGCCTTTATAAAGGTCTTTATCTTGCAATCCTTGAGAAGATTGACTCTTTAGACTTATGAATAGCCTTAATAACTAGTGATGTGTACCTTAACAGGAGTATCACATGGAGAGTCGTATTTCAAACTTTGTGAGTTTGCATGACCCGTATCATGCTAGTCTTTGACCATATACTTTTTATAAGTATCTTATTTTATTTTGGCCTAACATGATTGTAGTTTAGACACGTAGTCTAAACATCTCATATTAAATAAGTATCAATCGTACACTTATAAGCGTATGGATCTTTTAGCAGCAGTCTTTACTTATGCTTTGTGAGGCATAGTTTCTCTTTGTATTTAGAGAGTACGGACAGCTTCAAAATAAAATAGAAGATATATATCGAAAAGAAATTGCATTCTTCGAACTTGGGAGTTTGGTAAAATTATAAAAGACAACCCCGAGTTTGGGAGCTCGGGTATAAAAATGTAAAAAGATGAAAAGAAAATGAGCTTGGCCCGTAGGCCTTATTGAAGTAGTTTCTCCTTGTATGGAGAAGGTCTACTTGGTCTTAGCTCCGAGATATCTGCGTAGGAAGGGCGCCATAATGACAGGGTCCAAGTGCTCTCCTTCGCGTGTTTGCAAGAGGTAGAATCCACCGGATTGTGCAGCAGAGATTTGTATGGTCCTTTGGTCCTTGGCTCCAGCGCTCCTCCTAGCTTGTTGGTAAACCACGGGCCAACCGGCATTACCAATTCCCCCACTTGGAAG
Organism: Sherardia arvensis; assembly: GCA_948330725.1. Lineage (NCBI taxonomy): Eukaryota > Viridiplantae > Streptophyta > Magnoliopsida > Gentianales > Rubiaceae > Sherardia > Sherardia arvensis. The sequence goes on along the minus strand of OX415237.1, from coordinate 18,255,680 downwards.
GTTTGGTGGCGGCGTTTATGCCATAGTGTAGTCATCTAGTTGTCGGCCTCTTGTTCAAAATGGACCACCATGGGTTGTTCGAGATCAGGATCGGGGACCAGATCTCTTAGAATAGTGGTGACGGCCGAGATGTTGCTCACTTTTTTGGCGTCACGGATGGCCGTGATCATGCAAGAACGTGCCACTCCTTGGTCTCCTTTGATTGAAGCTACTCCTTGTGGTGTTGGAAACTTCAACATCAGATGGTAGGGAGACCATACAGCTTTAGCTTGGTACATCCAAGGTCTGCCAAGGATAATGTTGAAGGGTGTGACGGTGTCTACTACCACAAATGTGCAGTATAAGGTTAGGCTCTTGGCTCCTTCTGCTACTGTGACGGGGAGTGTGATTTCCTCGAGAGGTATTATTGGATTTCCTGTGAACCCCGAGATCGGACCAGTAGGTTTAATGTCATCTTTAGTAAATCCTAACTTCTGGAAGCAGTCTTAGAACATTACTTCTACCCCACTCCCATCATCTATGAAGACTCTTTTTACCAGAGTATCTTGTACCGTTGCTGAGATCATGAGAGGATCCGAGTGAGGCATCTGATTTGGCACGGCGTCCGCATCCGAGAAGGTAATGGTTTCCTCGGGGCGGAGCCTCTTGTTGACTGGCTCAGTGTGGGGTATAGCTCGCACACTATCCTTCAGCTTAGGAAATTGCTTCTCCTGTGTAGCCATTCATGTCGTTGATGACTCGGTTGGCTCAATTAGGTGGTGGGGGAAGAGGATCTTGAGGATTGATGCCTCCGCCACCGTAGTTGTTATTATTGTTATTGTTGTTACGGGGGCCATCCTTCTTCTTCTGCCAGGGCTTTCCCCCATACCTCCTCTGGGTCCCCTGGTTATCTCTGGTTGTTGATGGTGCAATTTGTTGCACAATTTCCTGGCGAATCAACTTCTCAATTTCGTTCTTGAGTTGATAGCACTCCTCGGTATTGTGCCCCCGATCTCGGTGATATTGGCAGAACTTTGGCGACTTTTGGCGCTCGGCTGATTCCTTCATGGCGGGCGGGTCCTTCAAAAGGTGTCTGTGAATGGATTGAATTTCAGCCCGAGATCTCGCCAGAGGAGTGTATGACTCGAAGGTAGGCTTTGGAGCGTTATCAGTCTTCTCGACCTTCGGTATCTTCGCCCTGGATTCTTTTCTATCCATAAGGAATTCTGGGGGTCTTTTGCCCGTCACGACATTTGATTTTCTAGCGTACTTTTCCATGATGGCCTGGAGGTGTTGAATGGTTGTTAGATTTTTTGTTGCAAGCTTCATCCTTAGAATGTCATCATCCACGCTCATCCTGTACATATTTATCAGGAGGCGTTCATCCCGATCATAGCATTCAGTAGCTAGATCCATGTATCCATGATAGTGTTCTATCACAGTCTCTCTTTTGAGGCGGGCCACATACCCCAGATCTCCGAGGGACTTGGTAAAATTCTTCTTCTGGATGAAAGCGTGGAGAAGGAACTCGGCGAAATCCCAGTAATCAAATAAACTTTCCGGTTTCGTCTGGGTAAACCATGTCTGTGCTTTCCCTCGGAGGTAACTGGGGAAGATCTTGCATATTTCCAATTCATGGAAGTTCCTGGTTTCTAAGGTCTTAAAAAAGACCGAGAGAAATTCTCTAGTATCGCTAGTGCCATCGTATGTGACTAAGTGCTCTGGGACCTTCTTGTGGTTATCGAAGGGGAGATTCACAATATGCCGCGGAAAGGGAGAACGAGCAGCTTGTCCTCTGGGTCCGAGGATACATGTGATTTCTTGGTCAACTTCGTATTTACCTCGGGTAGGGTAGAATCCATCTTGGATGTAGGGCCGATCGGCACTATTTTGCCATTCGCTTCGAGTTCGCTCCCTCTTCTCGCGTCTGAATTTTTCTTCGATACTGATGATGCGCATCCTTCGTACTTCCTCCCTACTTAATGCAATGCCTTCCCCCTGATAGTTAGATGTATTCAGAGGTGGTGGCAGACTTCTTTGAGCATTATAAGGCGGTAGATCTTTGGATAAATTGTTGAGGAGTCTCCGCTGTTGAGTAGGATCAGCAGGTGGTGTAGTTTGTGCTCCTGAGACAGATACTCGGTTGGGAGCTTCATGCATCTGTGCACTGAGTTGTTGACTTGATTTTATCAAAGATGCGACGAAATCAGGATATTGGGCCTGTAAGTTCCTCATAAACGTTCGGACATCTTCAGGGATCGTTCTCGGAGGGTCAAGGTTGATATAAGATGGCCCGGAACCTGAAGGGTTATTTCGTACAGTCTGGCTCAAGGTTTGCCTAAGACGTCTTTGTCTTTCCTCCTCCTGTTGTTTTATAGTGAGGATTTGTTGATCTCTTAATGCTTGTTCTTCTGAGGTAAAGATCGAATCAGGTCCGTTATATCCAAACCCATTCTCTGGGTCTAGGCCGTCTCGATTGTTGACGTGTTCGCTGTAGTTCATTTCAGTCTGGATCGAAATTTTTGGTCCCGAGTTTGGTGCTTCAGATCCAACAGGATTCGATCCAGAAGGTGGCACTCCTGATGCAACAGGATTCGATCCAGAAGGTGGCACTCCTGATACAACAGGATTCGATCCAAAAGGTATCATTCCTGACGCAACAGGATTTGGACCGGAGAAGGGTGCTGCGGATACGACAGGATTCAGACCGAAGGAGTTTGGAACGTTGGAGTTTCCCGCCCCCACGATAGATCCTGACGGTGGTTAAGAGGTGGAGCGTGTACGAGATCCTCCGGGTCGACCGCGTCCTCGTCCTCGTCCTCGTCCTTGGGGAGGTAGCTCAGCTTCTGGATTCTCTTCTGGATTTTGCCCTAGCACTCGGGCACTTCATCTGGGTTGCTCGGCTTCAGACATGTTGTTGAGGAAGTTGCTTCTTCAGATGCACTAGATCAGATCAGAGACAAAGTCCTTATAAGAATTAGGATTGATGGACCTGTGGATCCACCCTCCGCGTATCTCGAGCCCACGACCCTTCTCGGGCCCTAGTCCGAGTATGGATGAGACCCGAATACGAACCATGGACTTATCACATAATAAAATTGAAAGGATAAGAGATAAACTTTTATTTTTGTTTGGTTTTTTTTAAGGCTAAACCGCCAAGAAATCAGTGGAGGAAGTTTTTATTCGGCATCCACAGACCGTAAATGACAGAAAAATAAATAATAATAACTCCCAAAAATAGGAGGCAACTACTGCGATTACAAAGAGAGTTATAGAGACTCTCTCTATATTATGACGAAAAGTACTAAGAGTCAGTAATAGCCATCCAAACCCTACATAAAAAATGATGAAAAAATACAAAGGGATATTAGACATGTGTATATAGTAGCCATCAGCGGCTCTTTGGACCAGTTCGGGTCGAACTGGCTGACTGCAGACTGATAGTAATATCGGACGATCCCCTAAAACTTCAGTCGCTCTCAGGTCAGTCTCTTTAAACGTTGATGATACCCCCTCGAGCCAGTAGGAGACCAACCTGATTGCTTCTAGTGAATCAAGGTATCCGTATGATGCCTAACGCGAACCAGAGTGGATAATCAAGTGATGATCCAATCCCTCCTGTCTACAAATCTGATTACAATGAAATCGCCGAAAAGTAAGTAGAAATACTACTAACCGACTTGGATTTCTCCTGTCCATATACACCATCAGATCGAAAGCCAACTTGCTCTAACAAACTAGTACCCGTTGAAAAAGCAAGAAATTGGCAGACAGCATACGTGACCAATATTTGAGCAAAAAGACCCATTACTAAGCATATCCCCTAGTATTTAAAATGAAAATAAAGTCTAAAGAGTCTAAAAAATAGAGAAAAAGGAAAATTAGAAATAATCCATTTCAGTCGAGAAGAGTCAGATCGCTGAAGGAACTCCGGCGCGGCGACGCGTGGACCGCACGCGCGGGCACCTGGGCGAGATGGCGCGTGTGGCGCGTGGTCAACACGCGCGGTGCTTCGGCGCGTGAGAACACGCGCCTCGGTAGAGCTGCACGTCGCCAACGCGGGGCTCTGCCTGAAGGCGCGTGATGGAGAGAGGCGGCGCTTGGCGTGGCGGCTGATTACCCTTCCATCTCATCGGCGTTATCTATCTCCTCCCTCTCCTGGATTTTCCGGCATCACATCGGCCTGAAAACGGCAACTATGCTCTGGATCTCGGATTCCGGCGACGTCAGCCGAAAAAGCTCTATTGATCCTCGTCGATGGTTGAAAACGGCAGATCTACTCAGATCCGGTCCAAATCGGCAGTCGGAGGTCGCCGGAAAGACACCGTAGCTGGTCGGAGTTTAAAAAGGTCGGGTTTTAGGGGTTTGAGAGGGGTGGTTTAGATGTTTATTGGATAGGGGGGAGAGGGGGAGGGGAGGTCACCTCCGGCCCCGCGGCGAAACTGGTCGACAAAGAGGGGGGGCGGATTTGGGTTTTTTCTCTGGAGAGAGAAAAGGGAAAAAGGAGGACCAATACTCTAGACCTACTGTTTGTTTGGTTCAAATTAGGAAATCGAGTCATATTTCCATTTTTATGGCGGTCGGTGGTGGTTGGAGTGGCTGGAGCGGTGGTGGTCGGTGATGGCCGGAGTGTGGTGGTGGTGATTAGTGGCAGCCGGAGTGATGGTGGCGGGTGATTTTTAATAAAGAAGGATTTGGGGGAATCAAACCCAAGGGGGTGGGGGAATAAGAAAGAGGGATTTTGGGGAATGAAAATTTGATTTTTTTTCCACAACAAATAAGTAACGAAAGTGTTCAGATTGAGGTGAGACATCCAAATAACGAAAGTGTGCAGATTGAGCGAGTATAGATGGAATAGTGTTTGTCTAGTTAATATCACATATTTTGATGATCAAATTAATCCCAATATACCACTTTGTTTTTTTTTTTAAATCTAAATAAATCATATTTCAAACCCTAGGAAAACGTCCAGATCATATGATAACAAAAAAGCTGGCGGGTTATAGAATGAGCTGCATCCCTTTTGCATACGATGTTATAGAATGAGCTAACATATTATTTTCCCACGAAATCCAGAATGGTATAGTTAGATTGTTATTACACGGTTGAATCTGAAGTGCCTCCACCAACTCCATACATAAAACAGATGGACAGTCTAAACCTTTGATCATTCTAATTATATCAAGACAATTTTCAACAAGTGCTACTTTTTATCCAACCGCAGCTCGATTGCTAAACCAATTGCATCAAGCGCATTCACCCTCGCATATGTTGGATATGGTGTGCTCAGTGACGGAACCCAACCAAATGTGATCAGGGACTGAATATAACTAGCAAAAAAAATTGTACTGAACAATAACAAAATCAATTAAAGTTAAACAATGACAACCTACATGTTTCCAGAGATTCGTTGCACCATTTTTATAACAAATGCCCCATCTTTGTTGAGCTCTGGAAAGTGATGCACATCTTATGTTTTTCAATGTTTTTTGCATGTTACAGCTTATGGGACAGGCGGTTTGCTACTATCTGGGCTTTTACAGGACTCTCCTCAATTCACACAAAAATATACCACATTGCTTCTTCTGTGGTTTGTTGGTTGCTATGGAAAGCTAGAAACAAGATGTTTTTCCAAGATATCCCACCATCTCTGTAGGAACTAACTAAGGATCTGAAACAAGAGCTCTGCTCGGATTTCATCAGACAGCCTATACTTCTCACTAGACAGGTGGATACTGAACTGGCAATGGCTGGCTATATACCCACCCCTCATATCCCTCCTAAACCAAACATAGTTCCAGTGGCATGGAGCAAATCATTTCAGGGAATAAAGGTTAATGTAGATGCTTCCTGTTAGCAAGGAAAAACTTGAATTGGAATTGTTATCAGGAACAACTCAAGGAGGCTTATTAAAGCTAAACCACTTTACAAGAAGCTACAGACCATCTGAGCTACTATCAATCATGGCTGGTATTGAAGCTGGGAAAGATTTCAGCTCACCAGATATACCAGTGGAGTCAGACTGCTTGGAGGCAGTAACTATGATCCTCATCCCTTTAAGAAGGAATTGGAAGCTTCTCTTACAGTTGGACTCAATATCTACTATGCTTTATCATTTCCACCTGTGCCACACTCTTAGAGAAGGTAATCAACCAGCTGATTCTTTGGCAAAGTGGGCAACTCAGTTTCAAGCTGAATGCACTTTCACAAACTCCAGATCTCCTAGCTCTTGATGCTTCTGTTTTCCCTACCATAAGGATTCAGAGAGGGCCTATTCCAACACCAGGTTAACAAGGCTGCTACTCTACACCCCCAATTTTGTCTGTGCTATACACAGGAAAGAACTGAGCAGGTTTAAACTAGCTTCTATACTACACTTATCTCAATTTAGTTGGGGATTGCTTTGTGTTTTGCTTTGCGATTCGTTAATAAATCACCAACTACACATTGAGTCTTTTGTAAAGTGTATAGAGGTTAAATTCCTCACCTAGAAGCTTAGGCTATAGTTTTTTAGCAGATTCTTAGCCATCTTAGTTAATTTTGAGATGTAACCTGCCACTTTTGTGGTTTTCTTGGCTTAGTGAGCCTTATACAATCCCTCTATCTTTGATGGTTTTACTAAAAAAAACATGTTTCCAGGGATAAGTAAAATTAAGTGGCTCTATTAATACTAAAATTATATTCAGTTGAACTGAAACTAAGCTAAACTATAAGGTATTGCAAAAATTAAGAATAAACTGAATTTGACAGTGTCTAAAAACTTTCGATCATAAACATGGGTATTAATATGCAATAATTTGTAATTGAATTAAAAAATGCAAAATAAATGGGATGAAACGCATAAAAACTTAAAAAGATAAGCATAACAATGTTATGAAATTTAGAAAAGAGTATGTTGCTACAAATTACAAAAATATAATCAAAATCGTTTATTTAAATAGAATGTACAAGGCATTTGGAAAAAAGTTGATATAAGATACATAAAAAGAAAAAGAAATTGGATTTATTTTAAAAAAAGTAAATAAGAATACTATTTTTTTTTGAAGAGAATATTATATTATATTGAACATGATGAACCATATTACAAAGTCTATTACATAATCGACGTGCTAATTTATGTTCTACTTCTAGGTGGATTCTGTTAATCTTAACTATTTTAAACTCCATAAAAGACATAAGAAGATTACATATATTTAATATGGCAGACTTGATTTCAAGCGGTGCAGAAGTCGGTTTACCTATAGCTCTTGCCAAGATGATCGAGTCAGTGACGATATTGATCCTCTTACAGCCATGTCTGAGTGCTGCTTTGATTGCCCTCCAACAGGTTTCTGTTTCAGCTTGTAACGGTGTAACCACCGTGAAAAAATCCGTCCTTTGAATACTGTTTTCCATAGGCCAACCTGGTTTCCAGATGCGCCACCCACCCGTTCCCAGCTTCTGTTCGCTTTTGAAAGCTCCATCAAAACTTAGCACACAAGCCTCCCTGAGTAATGACATGTCCTGCCCAAACTTGACCTGTGATAAGGTAAGATCTTGTCTATCCACCTGCATTTCTTCTGAATTAATTCCAAAATCCCCTTGTCGAATCTGACTATTGCTAACCCTGGCCATAATTTGGGATTCTGCCAACGCATGATCTACACACCACTGTGTCTGTAGTAATGTGTTATGGAAAACCATATGATTTCTCTGTTTCCATATTTCCCATAAAACCGCCAGATATTTGATAAGTTCTTCCAGTTGCTGTGTAGACATGATCAGACTAAATATCCATGAAGTAAAACCTCCATTCTGCTGTTGCTGATGTGATAATCCTGCAGAGTTCCATATTCTGATTGACTCTGGACAGCTAAGGAACAGGTGTGATTCATCTTCTGCTTCCAAATTGCATCTGTTACAAATTGCCGAAGTGGACAGCTTCCTTATAACTCGGTTTTGCTGCGTGGGAAGGCAACCTGAAATAGCTTTCCAAAGGAAAGTAGTAATCTTGTAAGGGATTCTAAGTTTCCACAATTTTGTCCAGAATTTCCGAGCCTGATCCGATGCCCTGATGCCATGTAAACCACTAGTGTCTGAGTTCATGGCAACATGATATCCAGTCTTTGCATTGTACTCCCCAGATTTTGTCCATTTCCAAAAAGGGGTATCTGGAACATTTGGATCTATGTGCATTGTCAGGATGTGTGGGATGATGTCAGGAGGAAAGAGGCATCTAAGTAAAGAATTTCTCCAACACCTGTTGTGATGATCAATTAAGTGTTCCACCTTCATGTTGGTGTGTGTAGAAATTACAGCAGTATTCTGAATGGGATTCTGAGTTGTTGGTATCCAGTGTTCATGCAATCTAATATCCTTCCCATTTCCCACCCTCCAGCAGAGGTTTTTCCTAATCAGTTCAGAAGCCCATAGTATAGATTTCCATCCCCATGTATCTCCTGGTTTAGTGTCCACTGTTTTTATAGACTCATTTCTCAGGTACTTGGCCTTATACACCTTGTACAGAAGAGATGATCCATCTTTAAGCAAAGCCCAGGCATGTTTTGCCAATAGTGCTTTGTTCATAGCCACTGAGGATCTGAGTCCTAGTCCTCCTTCTAATTTAGACCTCGCAATATAGCTCCATGACTTCCAATAAACAGGTCTGTTTTCTAAAGAGCCTCCCCAAATGAATCTAGCTGTCATCGAGTCCAACTTTTTGAGAATATTAAGAGGGATTCTAAAAATTCCAAGAGGGTACACTGCTATAGACTGAAGCACATGCTTGGCTAATGTCAGTCTTCCTGAGAAATTAAGTAATTTCGCCTTCCAGGACTCATACTTCTGTCTTACCTTCTGGATTAGGCTCTGAAAGATTTGTGACTTCCTCTGATCAAAAATGATGGTTGTACCCAGATATGACCCACCAATTCCTTCTCCTTGAATATTCAGTCTATCTCTAACCAGCCTTTGCATTGGACGGTCAGTGTTGGGACTAAATTTGATGGAGCATTTTGAAAGGTTTAGCTTCTGTCCAGAAAACCTCTCATACTCCTGTAGAAACTCTTGTAGCTCCCTGACTGCTTGTTCTGAGCATTTTATAAACAAGATGCAATCATCAGCATACATAATATGTGAAACTGTTGGGCCTCCTCGTGATACCTGTATTCCCATATGCTTGTTCTGAGAGAGTTTATGTTGCAACCAAGCAGAGAGGTATTGCTGACAGATTATAAAGAGATATGGTGACATAGGGCAGCCCTGTCTAAGGCCCTTATTAGGTATGAAAGTTTGTCCCAATTCACCATTAACCTTTACCTGATAAGACACTGTTTGAACACACAACATTATGAGGTTAATTAAATTCTGGGGAACTCTCATGTGGGACAAAGCAGCTTCCAGAAAGGTCCAAGAAACCCTGTCATATGCCTTGCTCATATCTAACTTAATTGCTGCTAAACCCAATCTCCCATGCTTATGCTTTCTGATGTGCTCTACCATTTCATGTGCCAAAAGCACACTCTCAGAAATATTCCTTCCCGGAACAAAACCATGCTGATTCTCAGAGATGAGGGAACCTATGTGCTTCTTCAGCCTTATTGCTATCATTTTTGCAATGACTTTGTATTTCACATTACACAGGGCTATTGGTCTAAACTGAGCTGGAGTTTTTGGGAATTTTACCTTGGGAATGAGGATTATTTGTGTACAATTCCATTTCACTGGAAAGGATCCACCATTTGTAATGTTTAAGATAGCCGATGTGAATGTGTTTCCCACTATTTGCCAGAACTTTTGATAGAAGCCAGCCGGGATCCCATCCTCTCCAGGTGCACCCCATGGTTTCATGCTTTTGATTGCTTCTGAAACTTGTGCCCTAGTGAAAGGAAAATCCAGATCCCGCACTTGATTATCTGTTAGTCTTTGGCTATTAAATTCCAAAACCTGTTGGAGAGAGGTCCTTGGTCCCTGTAGAGCTTGGTATAAAGGATTCTGAGTCTGTGGATCCACTTCAGGTTGATGGATGTACACCTCCCTGATATGCTGGTTTAAGATTTGAATGATCTGTGTCTGATCCACATTCCAAACTCCATTTTCATCCATAATTCCTTGGATCATATTCACCTGCTTCCTCCTTGTCGCCCATCTGTGGAAGAATTTCGTGTTTCTCTCTCCAAATTTCATCCAATTTATCTTGGTTCTCTGCTGCCAGTACTCTGCTTGTCTTTGTTCCAATTCCTGTTTCTGGTTTATCAGTCTCCTTATCTGAGTAAGGTTAGAGTGTAGTCCTATTCCTGACTGTGCTTTCTCCAATTGCTCAGTAACTTCCTTTAGCTGCTCATTCATATGACCAAAGGATTGTCTGTGCCAATTACACAAGTGAACCATGGAAAGTCTGAGCTTGTCTGATAGCAATGATATAGAGTCCATCTCCATAGCATTATTTTCCATTTGTGACTCCCACACTCTTGAGATAATTTGTTTTGCAGGTTCCATGTTTACCCACATAGCTTCAAATCTTCTTAGACCCCTTGTCCTTCTCGGTTGGTGTCTTAGTTCCAGCAGAATTGGACTGTGATCTGAATTAGAGAAAGGTAAGTTATTTACCTTAGCTTGTGGCCACATGCTCTTCCATGCTGGGTTTGCAAAAGCCCTGTCCAACCTCTCTACAATTGTATTTGGTGGATCTTGATTATTACTCCATGTATACCACAAACCAGTGGATAGAACCTCTTCCATGTGATGCTCCTCTAACAGGTGATGCAATTCTGAAGGGGAATTACTAGGCACTGGGATTCCTCCTCTCTTGTCTTGCTGACTAAGGACTTGGTTATAATCTCCAACCATAACAGTAGGGAACTCAGAGAAATAGGGCAAAGATGAAAGTGAATTCCAAAAGGAGGGCCTGTCAGATACAGAAGGTGGCCCATAAACTAGGAGAAGGCACCACTTCTGATCATTTGCCCCTGAAACCAAACAGGCTATAAAATTACTATGAACCTGATCTACCACAAGATCTACCTGGTCTGACCAAAAAAGAGCTAAACCCCCAGATCTACCAGCTGCATCAATTATTCTAGAGTTTCTAAAGAAGGTGTTTTCTTGCCAACGGTCAAAATGACTACCATTGGCCTTCGTTTCTAGTAAACACAACAAACTAGGTTTATACCTATTTAGCAGCTGGTTGATCCCTTGCATTGTAGGAGCACTGTTGCAGCCCCTACAGTTCCACACAACTCCTATCATGGCTGTTGAGGTGGTTGATTTGGTTCAACCACCTGAAAACCTGAAGTTGAGGCTCCCCCACCAGCCTCCTTCAGCATTGGCAGTCTTGATGAGGACACCTCCTCCCCTCCAGTGCTGGATGATGAGTCTTCACTGTCTTCCTTTGCCAATTCCAGAAACTCTTCAATCTGGTCTTCTCCAATTTCCTCCAAGCTATCCACTGTATCTTCCTCCTTGGTACTTTCCTCTGACTGAATGACCAGAACTTCTCTTTCCCTCCTAGCAATTTGGCTCGCCTGCTCCTCTGGGTCTGAATCTGGTGCAATCTGCCTCTCCACGCAGTCCCTGATGATGTGATTCAGAATCACCTTTCTACGTTTGGGAGAACGGGCTACATCTGGCTGAGGTTGCTCCGAGGCAGCTCTTTTTCTTTGCTGGACAACTTCATTCTGTTGGATTGGTTCTGATGATGCTCTGTGCACTCCACGCACATTCCAGTTATAGGTGACATCTACCCTCACAATCTCCGAGGCATTATTCTCCACCATATCTGAGCCAGGAAGTTGCTCTGCATTGCCTATCTCCACCACTTCTTCATTTCGGCTCTACAACTGCTGGGTAGAAGGGTTGGTTGGAAGGTCTTGTGTAAGGTCTTGTGTAGGCCTAGATGATTGGCCCACTTCGAAGTTTGGTCTTCTTCGCCTCAGTATAAACCTCGCAAACCCTCTTCTCTTTTTTCCTTTACCGCCTGTCTGCACCATTTTCTGTTTCTTCTTGCTCATTTCTTGTCTCTCTCCCTCCTGAGCCCTGTCTCTCTTCCGCCCTCTTTAACGTCCAATGACTATTGCCGGTCCTCTGGTCTGCCTGGAAGAGTCTGATAACGAGTCCAAGGATGAAGCGTCTGAATTGCTTTCATCAGAAGAGATAACAATGATCTCATTTTCTTGATCACCATCTTGTTGACCTCTTTCCGGTAACTGCTCCAGCCATTGAACCTGTTGCATCGACGGGGGAACCTCCGAGATGGCTCCAGCCCATCCTGGTATAGCTTTTGCTCCTCTCACTGTGACTCTTAGGTGCATCCCATCCGCATTTCCTTGTAAAGCAGACTCCATAACCGCCGTGAGTGTACCCTCAGCCGCTTCCAGATTTCGCAGATCCACTGTTACCCGTTGCAATTCTGCTCTCATATTTTGTTCCAGCTGCTCCTGTTGCCTAACCCAGGCTCCCAAGTCTTGGACCTCTACATTTTGCAGGTTCGGGTTGTGGTTTTCTTCATCAATTAGCATGTCCGTGGGTTGTGGCTCCACATTAGGGATGTGCTGTTGTAGCTCTCTGTCTTGATCCCCGAAATAGGGATCAAATGTCTGTCTTGGTGTTTGGAAGGGGGAACCCTCCAGCCTGTCTCCAATCTCGAATCTCCTGCTGTTACCCGGCTCCATCCTCATAGAAATTAGGAAGCCTTCCTGCACATCTCTATCTCTCATGTGCCTGTACCTCAGACGCCTGGTTTCCATGTAATCCACTGGGATGTTTGTGTTTCTATGCTCACGCCTGTGGTTGTATGCTCGTATATCACCCGCAAAAATTTGTCGCCTAGGGTCATACACGATGTCGACTCCTCTGAGCTCGAAATGGGAACGGACCTTATGTTCAATGAATTCATCTAGGACCTCATCACTTACAATTGGACACCTACTCATCAAGTGCCCAATGACTCCACATCTGCGACACACTCTAAACACTCTCTCATACTGCACCGACACCCAGATCCTCCTATGCTCCGGATTCTCCACGTACTCCAGGTTGACATAAAATCCAGTAACCAATGGTTCGCCTGGCACTACCCACATAGTTGCTCTCAGATAGGACACATTTCTGGCCGGTGGCGGTTCAATCTCCACATCTATGATATCTCCCGCCATGTTCGCCGCTTTGATTGCAGCCATTGGTGCGAATGCTTCAGCCGGAAGACCATGGAGCTGAACCCTCACCTTTATCTTTTCCACACGAACATCTCTCAGGACAATCCCTGCGCCCCACCTCCTAAAAGCCAGCAAACTTCCCGCTATGGCGTATGGACTTCGGTGGAGAACAGCTAGTGCTTCCTCCCGAGAATCAAACTTGACAACAAAGAAGTTCCCGTACCTATGGATTATCTCTGCAGGAACTGCCCAGAAATTTCGAAAATAGGCCCCCACCATCTCCTCCGATAAGCTTCTGGAGTCTAGGCAGTATGCTAACAAGCAGTTCTGTTCCACAGGAATCGACGCATTTATGTCGTCTCTTGTTAGTGTCAGGACTCCACCTCTTCGAGTCGGTCGGGTGTACATATCGAAGTTTATCCCTTCTGCATTTGGTTCCCTGTGTTCTTCTGAATAAGCTGAGCCCGTTGGAGAGAGAGCTCTCTCCTCCGTGTTCATGGAATGGCTATCTCCCATCTTAGTTTTGTTGGGATGATGGAAATAAGGTTGAGTATTTGATCTAGTTGCTTGTTTCCAAGTATCAGGTGGAGAGAAGGTTATCTGTTTTCTGGTTACTGAAACTTCCTCATGGAGGGTATTTATAGATCCCTTCATCCACACCATCTTTTCGACTTCTTCGCGACTGAATCTATCTGAATTGAACTTAATTCTCGAGCCCAACTCCCTCATGATTTCCTTCTCAGTAATCGATGGCTCTGTCTATCGATTTAATATTCACCCAATTAACAAGAATATCGTGCGCTAACCTTTGGTTTCTGACGTCTTGGAACTTGCTGAAATTTACTGTCACACGCCAAATACTGCTTTTTAGACGCTCAGGCTGCCCTGCTTTCTCCTTCCCCAATCTCCGTGCCTCCAACTGGCCAATCGGACGGGGAATCTTTCTTTTCCGGGTGCTTCCAAATCACCACCAAGTCTACTTCGCGTGTGGCAGAACCCTAGTACAGACCTTTATGCATGTGCCCGATGATTGCTCCACTGTATTGCCAAGATGCTGATTTGATTGATCCCTAACTTGATTGGATAAGACCTGAAGAAATTAACCGTTGATTTGATCTGAGAAGTGACCGGAAAACGCTACTCTCCTTCTAGAGAGAGAAAGTTTCAGTCCCCTTTCAAGAATACTATTAATAAGTAATCAAAAAATGTGAAGGGAAATTCCAAAATAATCAAATAGCAGGAAGATGGTGCTGAGCCCGTCATCGTAATGATGTAAACAAACTTAATAAACACATGTTTATAGGTAAAATGACACCGTTTTACAGTAAATCAGTGACCAAAATTTTACACCTTCTTCTTCTTGGCCTCAAACCTGCAACTAACAATACTTAAGCGGTGAAACCCAAAACGAGAAGTGTCTTTCAGACTCGAATCACTTGATATTTCGGCTAGATCCAGATCTGGTGAAGGGCGGAAAAAAATTGAAAGGGGGTGCATAACTATGAACCAATACCTACAGACTATTTACTGAATTTTAGAGTGGGCGGCAGCCCACGCACACCTTCCCCAGTTCCGTCACTGGTTATGCCTATCATTGTCTCTGCCCGTGCCTGTAAAAATCTCTCATCAGCTCTTACTCAAATAGATGCAATGCCTGCGCGACCCTCGTGAATGCCAACGTAAAAGAATTTGCTTGCACCTGTAGGTGGTGATCTCAGCAGGGAGCTCTCTGAAAACTTTCGAGAGCCTGTCAGGCCATAAGTTTACATCATGAAAATGTCCCAGGCTCGACATAGCGAATACAACAATACACCTGACTTCCAATTTATTATCTGTAAATGACAAGCGATTTCCCACGTCGTTAAATGGGACTCCGCGAGATCAAAATACTATTATAAATCACCTACAACTTCTATCTACTAGAGAGTAGAAGTAGGGGTCGAACCACAAGGAGAAGGGACTTGTAAGAGTGTTTTAAAGTAGAAAATAAGCATACTTATATATTATATAGGAAGCAATGTAAATATGGGGGGTTTTGAGATTGGTTTTTATTACACTACGAAAGGAAACTAAACTATCATTAGCTAAACTAAGGGGAAGATTCTAAGATTATGAGGCCTTGGGAGGCAAATGACTTCAATTTCCAACTATCGACTTATCACCGAGCAAATGCAATTACAAGGAAGTTTAGATCAATTGTCAAGGATGAAAGCATCATATACTCTCGAATGTAGCTAGAGAGGATGATAGCACCACTCAAAACTCTCATTGTTGATTCACCTAGATGATAGCATCATAGATAACTCAACAATGGTGTTAGGATTAGAGAGAGACAGACTTACTCACACACCCGTGATAGCGAGAGCATACAAATAAGACATTTGATAACTATCAAGAACCAAGACGATGATAGCATATATGTCTCGACTCCTATTTTGCTAATATTGGAGTAAACGATAACGCTCTACCCACAAATCTAGCTATTCGTTGATAACAATCATACGTTAAAAAGGAATTTTCAACTCAAGTATACAATGACATATTAGGGGGACCAATGATAACATTCAATCCTTACCTAAACACATAATTGATTAATCATGCAAGTTCTTAAGATTTCCACTTCTAACAACTTATATTTATCATGGCATTCCGTAACTACAATCACACAAGAAGGGGAAGAATTTTTCATCACTCAACACCTTCCATAGTCATTAATCTAACAACTAGGGATTACACTACCATTATGCTAAGTCACCATCATCATCACACTAAATTACTCTAACCAAGCTAACCTAATTAATGACTATGGAGCATGCAATTGATATAAAACACAAAGCCCATAACAAATTAAGCAAGATTGAACAACATTCATGCACAAGAATTCAAGTTCATCAAATGATAATCCAAATCCAAAGTTTAAGCATACAAGGCCCTCAAAGTTTCAAGGGAAATGAATTCAAATGCTCCCAAAGATCAAACTAAGCTATATTACAATACATGGAATCAAACTACTAATCTAAGGGAAAGAAATGGAAGAAAAGGGAAAGAAAGATGAAGAACTAGGGGTTCTACATGGTGTGTGGCCGTTTTTGCTCTTGGAGGGGATAAGGGGTATTTATAGAATGCAGCGCACGGGCCGCGCGGTTCTTGACGCACTTTGTGAAGGGCCATGCACTTTAACCGTTGATCCGATTTGCATCTTCTAGTAGTCCATTTCAAAACTCTTGACGAGAGAAATCCAATGGTATGATCCATGCGCTCTAATGCATTTGCAAACATTTCCAAAATCAAGTTTCAAAACATTAGTGCATCACTTGTTCTTCAAAATGTAAATTTGACAAGTTTAGCTTTAAATCTCCTTACTTTGCACCAAAAGCTGCCCAAATTAGATCTCAAATGTCATAAAATAAGATTATATTTAGGGCTCATCAGTAAATGTCTTCTTATTTCATCAAGGCCATAAAGTACCACAAATCATTACTTCAACGGATCTCGTATCGGTATTTTTCAGTAGTTCTCGAAACCACCCATATCCACGGCCTCGCCTCGACTGCTCAACAATTTGAACTAAACATAGGGCATGTCACACACTCTTTGAGAATTCACATTCAAATAAAAGTTTTGAGGAAGAAGCATTTCGTCCTGGCCCATAGGGCAAGTCAATGGTACATTCAACGTTCTTGCACGGAGAGTTGCACTAGGTGGTAATGAATCGGTGATTAAGCTCCAAGCAAAATGCTTAGCTCTCTTTGGTAGGATTTCCAAAATCTAAGCCAAAATTTCTTATCAGGATCCTCACTACCAGGTTGTAAATTTTTAGATTGAGATTCAATAATCATATGATAGGAAATCTTAACAGTGTATTTTCCAGATGGTGTATGGTGCCACCACCACCACCAATGATCTGACCCTCAGAGCTCGCCTAACTAATTACACAATATATTCTCCACGTCTGATGGGTGAGAGTACTAGTTTAAGGTAGATAAATTCCACCATCTCATGATGGATCAATCAGGTTCGACAAAAGCCTTAGAGAACTCGGAATTTGATCCGAATTTTGAATATTAAACGAGTCAAATGGTGGAACCCACAGATCATAACAAATCCTATCGTTGAGCCTGATCTTATCTGCTTCCTTATACCCATCTTCAAAACATCAACCCCCTTTAAAATGCTTCTCCATGACCATGAAATATATATATTTCTGGGGAATGTCTCTAATATTGAAGAATTTGGGAAGTATTTATCTTTCAATACTCGTACCTGTAAACAATGTGGTTATGTCAAAGTTCCCCAAGCATGCTTTCCAAGAAGTGCTAGATTAGTTGCCCTAAAAAATCGAAATTTGAGGCGCCATTGCACTTTGCGCGAGTAAACTTCTGCCAAGCTACCCAATGTATCTTTTTCTTTACATTTGTATCACCCCACCAGAAGCTCTTAATCATATAAGAAATATCACCAAGTACCTTGTTTGGTATCTCAAAAGAGCTCATTGAATAACATGGAATAGCCTGAAGAACTTATTTTATCAAAAATTCGTTTCCCACTTTCGATAGGATCTTCTTCATCCACCCACCATCATCTGCCTTAATTTATCCTTCAATGTGAGAAACCTCTCGTTCTTACTCTGCCCAATCAATTAAGCCTAAGTACGATCGATGCGAATCCATATCTGACACCTTTAGTAAGTCAGAAACCTTTCTTCATATTCTTGACTGCTGTTCGGACTAAAAACAATGCCTGACTTATTTGCGTTGATGCTTTGGCTAGAAATATTTTATACCATTTCATTGTGTTAACTAAAGTTTAATATGCTATAAAATTAAAAAGTAATCTAATAAGAATATTTTTCCATTTGTTTTTGTTTCACTTCACACTATTTGACCAAGCACTTTTCTAATGGATCGGAATTTTTGTTTACATCATTCTATTGGTCATGAAAAGTGCTTCGAAATATGCTTGGAAATTTTCACAAACATGTACATATAATAAATCTTCTAAACCATTTCATTTTTTAAAAACCTAATCTACTATTGGTGGGGAAAATATATTATGTTTCCCAAATCTATTAGCCTTAAATGGCCGGAAGTCAAATATGAGGCCTTAAAGCCAGTTTGAAATGATTCAAAAGCCCTAATCTTATGCGGCTTTACAAAAGAATAGAGAGAAATGGACTATATACAAAAGTATCTCTAATGAAAATCAAAATATATTTGAAGCCTATTAGAGATTTGCCAAGGTAAAACTCAATGCGGCACCAAATAAACATTGACAATGATAGAGATAGCAAAAGAATATTAAAGAAATATGAAATATGACCATATATGGCAGAATAGTTAAGGAGATTAGATGATGGAGTTACTGTCGTTTGAAAGTGAATAATTAATTCCTAACTAAGGGAAGTTAAGCCCGATCTAGCAGACACAGAGCCTTCATATTTGATGGAAGTAGTTCCCTGTTAAAAACTGAGCAGGACTTTTGAGTTAGTGCAAACTTTGCAAGGGCATCTGCTACCAGATTACCTTATCTCAGTGAGTGTATAACCTGAACTCTAATATTCTGCCTAGCCTCATCACAAAGACGAAATAGTTTCCAGTGGACATTAATAGGATTAAGGATCATTGATATGCCAGTTAAGGAGTCAGATTCAATGACGAAGTTGTGAAGGGCCGTAGAAAAAACCAAAATAGTACCTAGCAAGAATGGCTTTTATCTCAACTTGTAATGGAAAGAAGCATAGAATAAATGGTTCTTACAGCAATAGTGTTCCCGGAAGAGTCTCTTGTGATCATCCCCAGGCCACAACCAAGATCAGACCAAGTTGCATCCACATTTAGCTTAAAACATGTTATCCAAACTACAACTCTTAACCTAGGTCTAGGAGGCTTAGTGATAACTAGAATATAGACAGCAGTGACAATATGTTTATCAATTTCTTTGGATATTGCAATAGGATGGGCAGCAAAAGAATAGTGCATGATGTCCTTAATCTCTCTGATGATCAGTAATTTGTTAGGTTTATGATCCTCAAAGAGTAGCTTGTTCCTAGCTTTCCATAAATTCCTACACATTATACAACACAACATACTAATTAGATTTACCTGAAAGCTAGATAGACCAGTATGTGTTAGATAATAAGAGAGCATGTCCCATACAAGAAGAGAAAGGTATGTCCAAAATGCCTATGGTAGCAAGTAGTTGGAACTGGATGGAGGAGGCAAATGATCATTCATTGAAAAAGTGATCTGATGTATGCCAGACACTGGCGCTTGACGATGAACTAGGCTCACGAGCTGACCAGCAAAACAAGGCCTCGGGTGTCCCGAGTATAGACACTCTGACGCTCAAGTTAGTATGAAGCGTAAGGCGTATTGTATGACTTATGAGATAGAAAAAGTGTACCAAACCTTTGGGTATTTATATGGCTACAATCCATAGATCACCAAGATATGTAATTATTGTAGGAATACAACTATTATGGAGATAACAGTTGTATTACCATGTATAGAAGAAGTGAATTTCGGTCATGGCTGTATTTACCATGTTTAGAAGGATGTATATTCCTTGTAGAACATTCATAATATACGCATTCCTTATAAGGATTAGAATTGATGGACCCGTGGATCCATCCTCCGCGTAACTCGAGACCATGACCCTTCTCGGGCCCTGGTCTGAGACTGAATGAGGTCCAGAATACGAACCATGGACTTATCATGATCAATAAAATATGAGTTCTGACAGAGAAGACATTTTGAGACTTGTTGAAAACCATAATGGTTTAGAACTTCATCAAAAGGCAACAAAGAGTTGAATAGTCTCCAGATGAAAAAACATATCTCTTTTGGGATTTTTATCTTCCATAGCTTGGAGAGAGATAGAGAGGCTCTTCTCTGATCATGAATTGTCTGATAGGAAGATTTGAAGGAGAACTGTCCAGTAATGGAGGGCTGCTAGATGAGTCTATCTTCTTTGTGACTATAGGTTTTAGTTGATTCCAGGAATAACAGCAGAGAAGGATTAAGAGCTCCTAGCAGATGAGACATGTAAACTCGTCTCTGAGAGATGAACCGAGCAACAGTGCCGGAGATAAGGATTTGTGTTAGCTACTATGGAAAAACATTCATTAATGGACCATCACCTGTCTAGTTGGATATCCAAAAGTTACACGTTCCTCTGTCATGAATGACCACTGTAAAAGGTTCAGCAATACAGTTAACTAGGAAAATCTTGTTCCAGGTTTGGGAGGATCTTGCAGTAATATGGAGGGAATGTAGGTGTTGTGTCCATAAGGCCTCTCCCAGCTAGAATTCCCACCACAGTTTTATTAAACAAGCCTGAATCATGTATGGAATGGATCTAAATCCCAAGCCATTTTGAGCAACAGGGGAGCACATTTTAGGCCATTTTATCAAATTTTTATTAGCTTTAACAGCAGTAAAATCCCAGAGAAAAGTGGCAAACATTTTCTCCATTGTTTCTATGATGTGAGTTGCAGGAGTCATAACAGTAAAATCTTTCGAGGTATTGCATATAAAACTGATCTAATCGGAGTTATTTTCCCCAAGTGGATAGCCATTTGTATCTCTAGAAACTGAGCTTTTTCTGGATCCGTTCCTGTAGAGGGGTGAAATAACTTTTAAGAACTCTCCCTTCATATATAGGACATCCCAAATTATTGAAGGGCCTTCATATATAGAAGGGGATGGCTAGAAGATCATTCCAAAGAGCCTTTCTCCCTTTTCTGGACCTCAATCCATATACAAAAACTCATGACATAGATATGTTCAGACTATGCTTTTGAATTTGTACATGTAAAAATTGAGCATGATCAAGTGAAAGATTGACAGTTATAGTATCCTTCCAAAAGAGCCAAATCTGGCCATTGTTAAATTGCACGTGATTTGAATAATGTAAAATGTTCATGTAGTGTTCACATTTGGCATTATTGTGCCACGGCTCAATGATGCATAACAGTTCTAGATATGATTATCGAAAACATGTTTTGAAAGTCTATTCAAGGAAGTTTCCAAACCTTGTATATTCCAAACCAGACAGTTTATCTTATGGTTGTGATTAATCATAGAAACCGTTGTTTTGAAAAATTTGAGGAGGAGTTTGAAAAAGACATGGTTTTATTAAACCGGTAGTTTTGCTTTTTGTCCTGATGCAATCTTAGGCAGTTTTGAATCACTAACCTTTTGAGAGGATTGAGCAATAAGGCTAGTGTGACTAGAGTCAGAATCAGTGAGAAAAACATCATTATCTTCTTCATCATTCTGGTTTATCAATGGAGCAAACTTGTTCCTATTTCTGTCTTGAGATAGAAAAATTAGATTATTAACTTTAAAAGGAGGTGGAGAGATATTTTACCAAACCTGTAGCAACAAAAAAATCATCTTTTGCATATGCTCTTCTCAGTTTAGGTTTTGAGGTAACCATAGTGAAAGGATCATTCTTAGATAGTGGAGTATGTTTAACTGCAACAGGAGCCTTCCTCAGTTTCTTGTAGGTTTGAGAGGAGGTGAAAGAAGACGAAGTCTTAGCAGAAGAGGATGGTTTGGCAGTGAATGAGGTGGAGGCTGATGTAGATCTAGTAGGAATAGGGATGAATTGATTAGAGAGAGCTGGTGAGGATTCACAATATGTAGTATCCCTAGCTTCAAGGTAAGTAGAAGTAGCATCAGATACAGTGATAGGTGTGATGTGTGCCACTTAGTTGAAAAAAGCAGGCTCAGATGAGGCACTGGTGGTAGCTGAAATGATCTGATTCACTCTCATTCCTTCAGTAGTTGATGGTTCTTGCACCTGCATCTGTTTCTTCTTCTTGGACTTTGCATTTCCTTTAACCACTCTGTGTAGCTTTCTATGTCCAAAAGAGACGGTTTCATTGGAAACCGGAGTCTTAGAGGGAGCAGCACAAGTCTTGAGAGTCTCTATAAGATCTTTAGACTTTGTAGGAAGTACGACTTGAGGGATTTGGCAGGTAGTAGGAAGGTTGGTAGTAGGGAGGATGGTTGTATTGATCTTAGTTGCACTGATCTTAGCTGCATCAACTTGGGAGGGGGGCTAACTTCAACAGCCTGTGTAGATGGATTAGCCTTGTAGTTGAGCTTAGGGTGAAGGCTTCTGCAAATGACTGGATCATGGCCTACTTTCCTACCAGGGTTGCAATATCTTGGCAGTGATATTATTATCTGACCTTTGGGCAATGCTCAGTTGAGCCTATTCTGATTTCAAAAGGGATAGGTTGTTGTAGGTCCATTTCTACACAAATTTTGATAGCTGATGGCCTAATTATCAACTGTGTAGCAGCATCAACCACAATGAAAATGCCAATGTGATTCCCAAACTGTTCTAACATGGCTTCATTATAGTTATACACAGGAGGTTTGAAGAGAGTTACCCATACCGAAACTATTGGGGATTTAGTGTCGGTGGAGAAGTCATGTGTCCACTGGATAACCTGCATCAGAAAACCGTCAATTGACTAGTTTACCTCAATCCAACATCTCTGAAAATCTTCTTTGTTGCCAAATCTGATGAGAATATGGCGGTGCTCAATGGCTTCTAGTTGGTAGCTTCCATTAAAATCAGCAGCTTTGAAGGCCACTTCAATCACCGGCATCGCCAGTCGGCCCTTACTAAATTTACCAATGAGTGCATTCTGGTAGGGGCGAGAGAGAATTTCGATCTGATCTGGCGTAATTATGCATGCCAGCTCTCCTTTCTATTCCGAGATTGCTTTTATCTCCGGGTTGTTTAGTGGAGCAGAAAAGAGGGGAGAGGATTTGGATTGGAGGGCGTGAAGAAAGGTTTTCTGTCCATTAATCGGTGGAGGCTCTGCCGTGACGGCGGAGGCGGGGTGGCGATATGACTGTTCGCAGCGGGCTGACAGTGTCAGTAGCTGTTCAACGATTATTTTTGGTCGGAAAGTTTGTGAAAGTTGTAATTTATTGAAGAGAGAGGGTGGAGCAGAATTTTGGGAAAGAGAAATTAATCGAGCTGAAATCATTGAGTAGTGTATGAGTTGATATTATACCATTTTGTTGTATTAAGTAAAGTTTAATAAGCTATAAAATTGAAAAGTAATCTAACAAGAATATTTCTCCATTTGTTTTTTTTTTCACTTCACATTATTTGACCAAGCACTTTTCTAATGCATCAGAAATTTTATTTACATCACACTGTTGGTTAGTGCAACCACACCATTTACCAACATTAATATCAACACATTTAAGTTCTAATTAACATTTTTAATTTAGTTTTATTTCATAATAAATTAAATATTAATCAAGAAAAATGTACAATCTAATAGTACAAACATCATTTTTATTTAATTGATTACATTGAACGCATTCTGAATGAACATTAAGCGAATAAACTATAACAATGAGCGAGTTTAGTAGAATAAATTCATTAAGTCCAGTATAGTTCAAAACCATTCAACACAATCACATTAGTTTTACTAAGTATCGCAATACATATCAGTACATCGTACCACTAACAAGCACAATTTTTCACAACGCTATGAATATTTTTAAAAATTATTATTTTTCCCCTAAAAAACGGTAAAGTTATATGTGACAACTAAAAAAATCAGAAGTATATAATATTATCATAATCACAGACTAAATAAATATTGTTATCAAAAGTTTCCAAACTTTATAAGAAAAACAAAGCATGATAGTACATAAACAAAGCATGATACTACAGTTAGCGAGCATTGTATGATGAGAGTGAAGATTAATGAAGAAAGTGAAAAAGGAAAAGGAAAGGGACATGTGAAGGAGAGGGTATCAGCATGAAATTTCGTGTCCAAGCGATCCCCAAGTTGGCGAGACGAGTGTGACGTGAGGAGGTTGCACTGCCTATTTCTGGTATGTGTCAAATTGTCAATGGACTATCCCTTCTGTTTGTTTCGGTTAGTTATGCAACTTTTGCATTTATAGTATTCAAATGCATGGGCTATTCTATTTTTCTAATGTACAATTAATATTTAATCTATCACTACAAAAAATTATAGACTAGATGCATAGGTGCGCCGATGCTTCCAGTGAAAGGAAGAAAAATTCCTGATAATACATCCTCTCACAAAATACAATGCCCTGAAAAACGGAGAAGTTTTTACTGTCAAATTACATATAAGATATAAAATAAAATTTTTTATATGATTGTGCAAAAATTGAGAATACAGTCGGTTACTGAATTGATTTTTTTCAGCAAATCCACCACAAAATGCGGCGAATAACGTTGGGTGTTTGTTCTAATCGTCACTTTAACTTACCATACACCAATCTTTTAAGAGTTTGTATAGAATATAAAATATATTAGAAAAGATATTTGTAACTACGAGTACATAAGATATAGATGTTGGAAATAGTATGGGAGCAACCTATTGATTATTGGGCTAAAAGTATATTGATTTCACATACACTTTAATTGCTGGAAATTGTGTGTGAGCTAGGCGGTGTGCTGTATGTGTGATTGAGAATAAGTAGAATCACAGGCAGTGACCAACCTAGCTTTCTTATCCATTTATTCTTTATCATGAAACTCAGAAACGCATAATTCTGCGCTGTTCTGTTCGTGATCGTTTAGTTTCTTTTATTAATTTTATAATATTTGGGTGTCAAACCAAGATTTACTCCAAACGAAACAAAAAGAACCAAATCCAAGACATCTGGTTGTGGTTCCGGTTCAGCCAAACTTGAATATGACCCATAACTTATACCTTGCCACATCTCCATAAACACAAGTTTACCAAAACGATACTTTTAATTACGTTTATTATCAATAAATTTAATATTGAATGTTATATATTCTAATAAATTAATGATATTAAATATGATAATACAGATAATTATTTAAATAGTTGATCAAAGTTTATAATGAATAGTATCAAAAGTTCAAGTGTAAGAAATTGGTTGGAACAGAGGTACACCTCACATGTGTAATTATTAATATAAAATTATTTTTCATATTTTTATCTAGAGAAACAATTAGATAAGGCAGCCTTATGGTAAGGCAAAGGGAACTCGTATGGTTCATACAAAAATTTTGGGGTCAAATCATAATTATTATATTTTAGTTATTTTCAAATCAATTAATTATATGAACTAAAACTCATCTCCTTCATCATCAAATCATTATCGTTCATCATCAAATCATAGACATTCATTACCAGATCATCAACGTTCATCATCAAATCATCGTTGTTCATCAAATTATCACCGTTAATCATCAAATCATCATCGTTCATCATCAAATCATCGTCGTTCATCATCAAATCTTCGTTGTTCATCATCAAATGATCAAATCATCAGTCATTTATCATCAAATCATCGTCCTCATCATCACTAATTATAAAATTATCATCAATAAAAAATCATCAATCATCAAAACTATGTGACTGACATGAATCATCAATCAAAACTCACCAATCATCAAAAATTAATAATCAATCATCAATATCAAATCATCAATCGATCATCAGATCCACGGTCATCATGAATCATGTCATAAACATCATCAATCATAAATATCAAATCATCAACTAAATTGTACACATAATCAAATCGTCAAACCGTGAAACTGAATTCTCGTTGGTGAATATATATGAGAATGACGAAAATAAGGTCTATTTAATGATGTGAGCCACGATTCCACGAAAATCTAGTTTCCCGATTTGACGGTTTGATTATCCGTATTTTATAGTTGATGATTTGATGTTTATGATTGATGATTTTTTATTGATCATTAAACGGATTGATGACGAGGATGAGTAATGTTCCTGACCGAGCTATGTTTCTACGAAAATCTAGTTTCCCGATTTGACAATTTTCGATCATTTGTGTATTTTAGTTGATGATTTTATATTTATGATTGATGATTATTTTTCGATGATAGAAAGGAGTTGACGATCGGATTGACGACGAGTATGAGTAATGTTGGTGACCGAATATATATACGAGGATGACGAAAACGAGGTCTATTTTATGATCCGAGCCACGATTCTACGAGAATCTAGTTTCCCTATTTGACGGTTTGATTATGTGTATATTTTAGTTGATGATTTGATGTTTATGATTGATGATTATTTATTGATGATTCTACGTGAATCTAGTTTCCCGATTTGACAATTTTCGATCATTTGTGTATTTTAGTTGATGATTTTATATTTATGATTGATGATTATTTTTCGATGATAGAAAGGAGTTGACGATTGGATTGACAACGAGGATGAGTAATGTTGGTGACCGAGTATATATATATATATATTATAATAATATATATATACGAGTATGACGAAAACGAGGTCTATTTTATGATCCGAGCCACGATTCTACGAGAATCTAGTTTCCCGATTTGACGGTTTGATTATGTGTATATTTTAGTTGATGATTTGATGTTTATGATTGATGATTATTTATTGATGATTCTACGTGAATCTAGTTTCCCGATTGACAATTTTCGATCATTTGTGTATTTTAGTTGATGATTTTATATTTATGATTGATGATTATTTTTCGATGATAGAAAGGACTTGACGATTGGATTGACGACGAGGATGAGTAATGTTGGTGACCGAGTATATATATATATATATACGAGGATGACGAAAACGAGGTCTATTTTATGATCCGAGCCACGATTCTACGAGAATCTAGTTTCCCGATTTGACGGTTTGATTATGTGTATATTTTAGTTGATGATTTGATATTTATGATTGATGATTATTTATTGATGATTCTACGAGAATCTAGTTTCCCGATTTGACAATTTTCAATCATTTGTGTATTTTAGTTGATTATTTTATGTTTATGATTGATGATTATTTTTCGATGATAGAAAGGAGTTGACGATCGGATTGATGATTGCTAATGAACAACGATGATTTGACGATAAACGACGAAGATTTGACGATGAACGACAAACATTTGATGATTTGATGATGAACAACGATGATTTGATGATGAACAATAATAATTTAATGATGAACAATAATAGTTTGATGATTGATGATTTAATATTGATGATTGATGATGGTAATGGTTAATAGGGACATTAAATGAGGAATATATTCTTATTTCAAAATGGTCCCGAGTTTTATTAATATTTACCGTAGGGCCACCGTAAAATTAATATTTATATTCCAGCCCCAAAAGTATTTTGCCCCTTAACCTTATACCCTTGCCTTACCATAAAGTTGCCTTACCAAAAAGTATTTCTTTTATCTAATCCAAACTATCAATATATATTTTTTTTTATCCAAAGACACTTTTATTGGATTTGAAAGTTCAATCTAATTTTCTACTGTCTATTAATTTTATTAATACCTGTAAATTACAACTACATGAGCACACATGTTTTTCGCCTAAAATATAATAAAATTTGACCTGAGTGTTTAATCATCATATTAGTATCTTTATAATGGAAGCAAAATTGATATTTATATGTATTATGTCACAATTAGTAACTTATTGAATGGCGTATAAACACTATTTGATTCTATTATTTAAATAAGTACATTAATTTTAAAAGGGCATGCTATACGCAGTCCGTATTTTGCTTATTTTACAGTCCAAAATAAAAATACGTTTTCGATATATATGATATGGTCAATAATTATGTATATCAGACATATGCATTATATATACTACTTCTATTGCATATACTTGCAAAACAGTTATATATTAGAATCATTGTATATATGATTATGTAACAAAAATACGGACTGCAAATAAGTAAAATACGGACTGCGTATAGAAAGCCTGTTTTAAAATCATCATATTTTACTTCATTATGTTTATATAATATCATGATTATTGAGAAATCAAATTTTCGTATTTCTGTAATACATGTAATTAAACATATCTATAGTCAAACGTTTGTACTGACAAGTGTAAAAAAAATTGTATACTGTTTAATTTGAAATAAAGGGTATCCATCAAATTTTAACGATAAGAATTTTTTAGTTTGACTAAAAACAATACAACAAAAATTTTGGAATATAATATCACATAAGGTGATACTGGTACGGAAGTAGAGTGTACTCCACTATATTTATTCGATGGCAATTTTTGAAACAAAGATATTTATCTGAAACAAAGAGTGTCATTTTATACTACTTAATGTTAAAAAAAAAATCAAAAAATACTTTATTCCTCCGTTCCTGCTCACATTTCGTGAATGAAAGGCAAGCTGGTATACTAACTACTTACTCAAAGTATTCAACACCATACACAGCATTGCAAGCAGTTAAAGTACGTATGCTATACAGAAAGTAAAGAATTCAAAAAATGTAATTGAATTGAAAATCATTGTTGGATAATAATTAATCCAGATAATAGTACTATAACAAAGTAATATTAAACACTAAAAAGAAATTCCAAAATATAATTTCCAGTGAGTATGAACTGTTGTGTTTCTCTCTTTTTTCTCAGTAATGGCAGTCCACCAAGGCAGGGGCTGAGAACACAAGGTGTCGTTGCTGCTGCTGAAACTTCAAATCCCTGTGCACATGAATCTCTTCATCAACTGGGGCTGGTAGATTAAGATCCAATGTAAAAATATTTTTTCTTGGATTCTTCTCCTCAGCCTCATCAACAACATTAATATTCATGGAAACCTGAGCTTTTAGAACGTCGGCGTGCGGTGGCGTCGGCGGCGGAGGGTTTCTGTGCCGCCGCATATGGCCACCCAAAGCTTGCCCTGAAGAAAACTCCGCCCCGCAAATGGAACACTCGTGATGATGATTCTTCACCTTGTGATTAGTACCACTTGACTTGATCTCAAAACACTTGCTACTCGATTGTGATTGGCCACCACGTTCTTCTTTCGGTACAACTACCTCGACCTCTGGATCTGTTGACGGCGGTGGCGGAGGAACTGCGGCGGCGGTGATGGATTTCTTGTCATATTCTGTGGTTTTAGGCTTCTTGTGACTTGCCCTGTGCCCGCCTAAAGCTTGGAATGAAGGGAAAGTTCGGTTACAAGTTTTACACTCGTAAACGAAAATTCCCGCTTGATCTCCTGTTTCATTGAGTAATTTTTTACTGCTCAACTTTTGCATCTTTATATTCTGATGATTCTGGTCCTGCTCTTCATGTTGATGACGATGATCAGTGATTTTGACCTGTTTTCTCCCTCTTTCTCCCTGTGCCAAGAGAATCAAACAGTTGGCTATGTCTTGATCATCGTCTTCTTGGTGAGTGGTGGTACTAGTGGTTGATATGCCAGTGTTAATTGAAGTTGTAAAATAGCCAACGACTTCTCTTACATCTTCTCCACCACCATCGCCGCTTGAGGAGGAGGATGTCATCACCGCCCTGCAACCGATCGGTGACAGAGGTCTTTGTCGCCGTTTGGTTCGCTTGCCTTTGAGGATCATCGAGACATCGTTCGACCCGGCCGATAGCTCCTCCGTGATTTCCATGGTTGGAATTAGCACTTGAGAAGTGGTCTCAACAAAAAAAGTCTACTCAGAGAGAGGAGGAAGTTAAGTGAAAGGAGAATGAAAAGAGTGATAGTGTGGTGGTTTTTGATGTGGTATTTAAAATTTGCATTTGTATATATAGAGAGGGGGTTGGGTTGTTTGTTTTGAGTGTGTATGGTAAGGAAATGGTTGGAGTCAAAAGGTAGGCTCGTGAATATATAATGTGGCTTTGCTTTCTTGTGTGTGTGTGTTGTGTTAGTCTGTGGCCACTAAACTTGCTTGCATTTCCAACTTGGAAAAACTAAAGTGTTGGCTTGCCTTCATTTACTTGATGCTTCACCAATACTATTATTTTTGTTTATAGGATATTAGGTTATTCATCACCTGTAGCGTTAGTAGAGAGCACCAATGTATTCCTAACATGTCAAATATTATAGGCTCAATTGGTTTGGTTATGATCGTCCCTCGCGTGGTTGTGGTTGTGGTGTAGGATGCCAAACTTGACACGTATGAAATGGAGCTGGCATCTATTTGTTTCTAGGTTTGCCTTATACAACTTTTGTTTATTTTTTTTGAAGTGTTCATAACTAATATATATTTTTGAAATATTATAACTAATATTAGTTGCATAAGATTAAGAAGTGAAAGAGTTTGTAACACAATGGTAATTAAGGATGAAATCACTATGTTGGGAAATTTTGTAAAAGGTATGTTGGTATTTTTATAATTTGAAAATGGCGTGTAACTATTTCATAATTTCTAAAATTAGCGGTAAATGATTAAATTATATTAATATAATTTATTTATTGAACAATTAACACTTTTGTTTCTAGTTAATTATAATTAAATTAAATTGGTTGATATTTGATCTGACGATTTATTTTTCTCTGTGATCCCTTTTATCTAGCCGACGATTGATCGGTGCCGCCCCTGCTTCTTTTGCTAGCATTCTAAACAATCAATTTACAAATCTGGTTATCCATTCTACCGGATCTTAATCTAGGGCACCCTTCAATCCAAAACTGTCGATTGAGCATTTGGGAAACTAGGGATCCATTTTTCTAATGAAGAGTGTGATAAACTGGAAGCCACGCTCAGATTCACACTGGTTTGACACTTTTCATGAGCCTGGCCGCAACTAGATCGCCTGCGTAGGGATTTTCAAAAGGCCGGTTTCAAAGGTCAATTTGGGTTTTTTCTCGTTGACAATCCCCATGTATTCATTCATTTTCAATTGCCTGGGTATTACTACAGGCGTTGGATGAAAAAAATCTGTAACTTTGGTTTCTATTCGATCCGGATTACAAAATGGAGCCCCATTTTCAATCCAAAACGTCGATTCTCCGATTGTTCCGGTGTGGGTAAGTATGTATGTATCGTCTTATTCACCAACTTTTTGATCAATCTGTTATGTTGTCCATTGGTAATTTAATTGGTCACCCGTTCAAGGTTGATCAGGCAACCCTGAAAAGGATTGGGATAGGGAAAATAATTATTAAGGGCGGTATAAGTTTCATAATTTGAAAGTGGGGTGTAACTTTTACATAATTTCTAAAAAGGGCGATAATTTATAAGCCTATATTCATGTAATTTAATTTTTGTATTAAAGACAGTTTTGCCCATGTTTTGAAGTTACAATTCATTTCATTTTTATTTAATTCTATTCAATTCAGTTTGGTTTTATCTCACTAACTTACTCTAATTCAATTAAGATTATTTTCAGTCAACATCTAAATATTTTAGATTAAATTCAGTTCAGTTCAATTTCATTGAATTTTGTAAAGTTAAATAAAATAAAATTTATTTTGTATAATTTTAGTTTCGTTAAGTTTTTTTCAAATTCAATTTTAAAAATTCAAATATTATTTAAGTGAATTTAAATCAGAATTTTGCAAACTTAATAAAACTGAACAAAATTATTAAAATTGTGATGAAACACTCAATTTGATTTAAGTTAACCAACATTTTAATAAAATGAACTTCATGGAATTTAGAAAAATTAAACTGAATTGAATTCTTTCAATGTGAACTAAATTGAAATTCAACAAACATTATAAGTTAGCCAGGGCTGAATTACTTTTTAATCAAGTTTAGAATCTACAAAAATGGGTTAAATTTATAATAAAATTTAGACTACAAAACAGGGGTACAAAAGTCTTTCATACAAGAATTAAATTAAAAGAATATATGCTAATAAATCACCGCCCTTTTTAGAAATTATGCAAAAGTTACACCCCACTTTCAAATTATGACTTATACCGCCCTTAATCAATATTTTCCCAAAAGGATTAGACCACATGTTGCAAAAGTCCGTGTAGAGATTGATGTATCAAAGAGTTTGGATTAAGAATAGGGACATAGGGTTTCACCACTACAATTTTGCATCATTTAAGACGGTTGGTCCTTCACGTTTCAAGGCAGAAGACAAATGCCTTCTCTGGTATTGCCTTAAAACCTGAAAAGCTTTATGGCGGTTCCTCTTCCGCCTTAAAAGTTTTCTGTTTTAAGGCGTTTCTTCCGCCTTAGATGCATGGCCCTTCCGCCTTTAACAAGTGTTGCGATATCGCAACACCTACTAATATGAAACCCTAACTCACCAAGTGGCGAGTTCGCCAGCTTTAACGCAAGGTTGAAATAATGTGTGAGTCTAAGTGGTTACGACGGCATTAGGCGACTCGCTAAATAAAACGTAGCGAGATCGCAACATTTTATTTTAGATAGCAATTATGGTTTAGGGTTTAGGGTGGAACTTGAGCACTTGCGACAACAATAAGCGATCGCAAGAAAATTACTAGAGATACCGCTAGTCAGCCTTGTCAGGATGTTAGTTATTAGACGATGGATATGGCGGTATCGTTTGAGCTTCGTCAGAATCTGTTGTAGCGATATCGCTACTAAACCGCTTATTATTTTGTAGCGAACTTGTCAGTGTACTCTCATGCATGATTGGACGACGTCGTATTGTTTGAGATAAGGCGATTTTAGCTGTTTATTGGCGAACTCGCTAAGTTGCTCGCCAGGATTGACGAGCAAACTAGCGATATCGTTGTGTGGGAGACTGGATAGGCAGTGGCTAAGGAGCGACAGAGTTGCGAACACGCTAGTAAACTGTGATTGAGCTTGGTTTCTGGAGATATGTGGCGATGTCGCATCTATATTTCGCCAGAGCAGACGAGTTGAGTTGCGATGGCGTTAGACATAATATTGGTGAGACAGTGGTCAACCTAGCGAGCCAGGTGGCGAAACCGCCATCTATGCGGGACTACTGTCGAGTACGCATGTAACTCGCAAAAATTGTTTGGTGCTTAACGAGATAGGTGACGATATCGCCACGAAATAAGGCTAGTACAATAAATTTTGATTTTTGGTAAATTTCCTGCACAAATAGTATAAATGGCATATCTAAACATGTCAATTGCAAGATATATGTATTCCACTAAATGGCAAACACAAAGAACTCATAAATTATAACCCTTTGTATGTATAATAAATGTAGTAATACGACTTAGGTTTTACATGCATCCTTACGTGGTACGTGTGGTCTAGATATGAATCGAGCTCTAACGATGACCAAGTGCTTTTCAAATCTATCTCTCCCCAACTCTAGCTCTTTTTTAGTGTATGCCGATTGATTTTCCTCGAGTATCTACGAAGGAGATACGTTTATTAGTATAAACTAAGGTAATTTGTAGGGAATAGATAGAAACTATCATATTGTAAGAGCACTCACGCGATGTAGTTCCAAATTTTCACTTGTAAGGGTATCAATGCACTCGTAGGCATACAACATCATGTAGTATACACACTCCCAGTTGGACAATTGATTGCGGTGCTGAAATTGAAGTAGTTTAACATATGGTATATAAATCTATTTAGGTGCAAATACGTAAGAAAGGAGTAGACATTTTGAACCTGAATTTGAATAAGTTCAAAGTCAAGGAGTTTGTCGTCATTGACAGCATGCATAGCAATCTCCAATAGATCGGCGAATTTTGTAGATGGAGCGAAATTGAGTGGATTAATCCAATAGAGACGCTTCAATGATGGAATCATTGCACGACACTCCAATGACCACTACATATTAAACAACATGCACCTCAGACTATAAGATAGATTATGTGCTATTGAAACTATTATCTACTAATCAACACAATTAGTAAATACATACTCCTCTAGGTCTGGCCCAATGAAAATGGTTTTGCTCTTGTCACTTAGCAACTTTGTAAGGTAAGCAAGCCTCACATGATTACCTTGTTGGGCTTGTTGCAAGCAAGTTGGGTGCAAAAAACTGATGAATGTCTTCCTCACGCTCAAAGCGACGTATTGCATGAACCTACAACAACGTATTAATAACATGTTATCACTACGTGACGATACACGTTCACTGTGGTCGATTTCTGCCGCCGATGGGTAGCAAGTCAGCAAGTAAAGGCAATAAACAAGGTAGGAAACATGGTCTGGATCGAGATTTTTCAGTAGCAAAAGGGGTGACACAACAAACAGGTGTGGTGACTGGATTGCAGGAAACACCGGGAAAAGCAAGTCGTTTTGTGGTTCAGAAAAGGGGTCTGGTGGTCGGAAGTGGTTCCAAGCAGATGATCAGAGAGGGATCTACTGCAGACGAGGCCAATTCAGACTCAGATCCAAATGTGATCAAAGAGGTATGCCCAGCCCCTTTGACTATAGATAAGGATGCTGTTTCTGTTAATACTCCAGATTGGGGAAAATTGTTTGCCAATCCTCAAACTGGTGTACAATATTATGATACTATTGAAGTAGAGGGCATGGTTATGGGGAAAATTCCAAAGGCTGAGGTTGAGGAGAGCATTAAAGATTGGGAGAGTACAGTAGTTTGTAAGATTATTGGTTATTTCCCACCTCTAGCAGTCATGGAGGGATTTTTTAGAAGAATTTGGGGTAACAAACAGGTGCAGAGGGTTTGGATGGTGAAACCAGGGGTCTTTCTGGTGAGGTTTGTGCACAAGAACAATAGAGATGAAGCTGTGGCTGCTGGGATAGTTTTGTTTGACAGTAAACCAGTTATTGTGCAAGCTTGGTCCAAAAATCTGGATGTTACCATTCCTACTAAAGTCCCTGTCTGGTTGAGGCTCCCAGGCTTGGATGTGATCTATTGGAAACCTAATTTGTTGAGTAGAATAGTAAGTCCAATTGGTAAACCACTAAGGCTTGATGATGCTACCTTGCAAGTGGAAAAAATTAATTTTGCCAGAATATTGGTGGAAGTAGAAATGGGGAAAAGGATTCCTGATAAGATTCCATGGATGGATGAAAATGACACTATACAACACCAGGAAGTGCAATGTGAGTGGATGCCAGTAAGGTGTAATTTTTGCAATTTGTTGGGGCATGAAGAGCAAAAATGTAGGAAAAAGTTGCAGCCAGTTCAAGTTAAACAAGTAACTATGGTATACAGGCCTAAAGTGATACAAACAGTGACAGAGAAGCCTAATATGCATGTGACAGTAATGAAGAAGTCCATTAAGCCTGTACAAGATGAAGATAGTTTTACTGTGGTTTCAGGGAAAGTTAAAGTTGTGCAAGTTTCAGACAAAGGGAAGGAAGTGGTTGAAAGTCTTTTTCCTGTAGCATCAGAGCAAGGGGAAGCTGTTCCTAGTGGTTCAGGTAATCAGTTTAAACTTTTAACTGATCCACCTGATGACTAGTAAACTTTTATCTTGGAATGTGAGAGGTATTAATAAAGTGGAGAAGCAGAAACTTGTCAGAGAGTTTTGCTTAGTTCACAATGTTGGCTTTGCTGTTTTTATGGAAACTAGAGTCAAGCAAAAAAATGAACAAAAAATATGGGATTCACTGGGATTGAATTGGCTGGTGGAAACAAATGGTTCTGTGGTAGACAATGGATGGATTTGGATTTCTTGGAGATCAGATTACTTCTCTGTACAAGTGATAAGTAAAGGAGCACAGTGGATGGATGTATTGGTACAATTGAAGGAGCTAAACACTAGTATCATGGTAACTGCTGTGTATGGGATGAATCAGTTGGAGGCAAGAGAGCCATTGTGGGAACACTTGAATGCTTGCAGATATGGGGACAAACCTTGGGTGATCATGGGTGATTTTAATGCCCCTTTGCATTTTGAAGATAGAATTGGTGGTGACATGGTTGATCCAGCAGAAGTAAAAGATTTTCAGTTTCTGATGCACACTCAGGAGCTGAAAATTTTAAAAAATTTTGGTCCTTTCTTTACATGGTCAAACAGAAGGGGAGTTGGAGAAAGAATTTATAGTAAAATTGACAGGGCTGTGGTGAATGAAGCTTGGCTGGAAAATTTTATTGACTCCATTTGTAGCATCAAAGTGGATAGAACCTCAGATCATTGTCCTTTGTTAGTTCAAATTCAGAAAAGTGCACCTCCACAACAGAAAGCTTTTAAGTTTTTCAATATGTGGTCTCTTTCAAAGGAGTTTCTGCCACTCATCCAATATGTTTGGAAGCACATAGAGAATTGTAATCTTCATGATCATTTCATGCAGTTAAAAAAGTTAGAGAAGCCCCTCTCTAAGCTTAACAGAAAAGAATTCTCTGACATTGAAACTAGGTCAAAGGCAGCCACACTGGCATGGGAAAGGACTCAATCTCAGCTCAATCTAGATCCTCTCAATCCCTCCCTGCAGAGTGCTGAAACTGATGCAAGAACAACTGCTGAGCAATTACAGTTGGCTGAGTACAGATTTCTGAAACAAAGAGCTAAAGTGCAATGGCTTAAGGATGGTAATAGGCCAACTGCTCTTTTTTATGCCACCTTGAAACTCAGATGATACTCAAATCACATTGTTAGCTTGAAACAACAAGATGGTGAGATGATACAAGGCAGATCAGAGATTGCAGCACACCTTACTCAGTTTTTTCAATAACACTTGGGTAAGGCCTGTGAACCTACTATGGGGATAAATGAAGAGATAGTACAGAGAGGAAATGTTTTGACAATTCCTCACCAAGCAAAATTGATATTGCCAATATCTAATGATGAAATTTTCTTAGCTCTGAAAGGCATTAAATCCAGTAAGAGTCCAGGACAGGATGGTTACACAAGCCATTTCTTCAAGCATAAATGGGCAGTTATTGGAGAGGATTTTACTCATGCTATCCAATCTTTTTTTACTGGTTCTGGAGAATTACCTGAAGAGTTTAGTAGAGCTGTGATCACCCTTCTCCCAAAAATTCCTCAACCTCAAACAGCTTCTGATTATAGGCCAATTGCATGCTGTTCAGTTGTTTATAAGGTCATCACCAAAATTCTATGTAACAGGCTTGGTGAAGTACTTCTAGTTCTGATTAGTAACAACCAGAGTGCCTTTGTGAAAGGAAGGCACATTGGGCATAATATTCTGCTCACCAAGGAACTACTGCACAAGTACAAACTGCAAGGTATGATTCCTAGCTGTCTCATAAAAGTAGATATCTCAAAGGCCTTTGACAGTCTGAATTGGGATTTCTTGTTTAAATGGTTGGGGTGTCTAAGATTACCTGGTCTATTTGTTCACTGGATCAAGAAGTGTGTCACTCAGTCCACTTTTTGTATTTCTTTGATTGGAGTCCTAACTGATTGTTTTAAAGGAAAAAGAGGGGTCAGGCAAGGTGATCCCCTCTCACCTCTACTTTTTGTGCTAAGTATGGAATATCTTTGTAGAATGTTGGAGTTGCAGTATAAAAATGGGGCCATTGAATACCATCAAAGGTGTGGTAAAGTGGGAGTGCACAGCCTTTTATTTGCAGATGATTTACTGATCTTTTGCAGGGCTTCACAAAAATCTATGGAAGGTGTAAGGCATAGTTTGGATGTTTTTCAGGCTACCACAGGCCTAGCTGTGAATGATAAGAAATCTTAGATCTATTTCTCCAAGATGGAAGAGGCGGATCAGATCTTGCTTGCTCAGACACTAAACATAGCTAAGGGATCTTTTCCCATTCATTATTTAGGGCTTCCACTCACCTCTTATAAATGGGAAAAGACAGCTGGGGATCAATTGATAGAGAAGATGGCTGGCATACTCAAAACATGGCAGTCTAGGCATCTGACTTATGCAGGGAGAATACAGTTGGTGAACACTGTTTTATTGAGCATCTCTAGCTACTGGACCAGTGTTTTTAAGTTGCCTGAGAATCTAATGAAGAAAATTGTCAGCCTATGCAGGAACTATATATGGGACAGACAAAAAGGAGATAGAGGTTTTACACCAGTGGCATGGGACTCAATGTGTTTTTCTCAAAAATCTGGTGGCTGGGGAGTTAGAGATCCATCTTTGTGGAATTCTGCTTCAATCTGTAAGCTTTTGTGGGATCTTCACACCAAGAAAGATGTGTTGTGGGTGAAATGGATGCATGCATACTATGTAAAAGGCAAGCCTTTGAAGCAGTGCAAAGCAACAAAAGACCACAGCTGGGGATGGAAATGTTTGATGCAAGAAAGAGATCTTATATTAACCAGAGGAACTGAATGTTTGACAAAGGCTGGGAAATTAAGTATCAGGGAAGTTTACAATATGAAGAAGGGAGGTGATGAAAGAGACTATTTGGCTAAACTGATTTGGCATCCTAAAGTGCTTCCTAAACACAGGTACTTTATCTGGATGTTATTGCACTCCAGACTTGCAACTGTTGATAGGTTACAAAGCTTCAAGATTTTAGGGCCTCAGCCCCCCTGCTGCTTGTGTAATCAGATGGATGAATCTGCAGTCCATCTATTCTGCTCCTGTACCTTTCTAAACACTATGTTGCAGGTTCTGGATTTACCAGCAATACTGAATCTGAGAATGTTGAAAAAATACTTCATGCAACTGAGGAAGAGGAAGAACTGGAAGAAGTTGATGCTGCATCTCACTGCATTATATGAAGTATGGCTTGAAAGGAATAGAAGAATTTTCCAGAATTCTGTGTTCACAACCACTATTTTAGCAATTCAGATCCAAGCAGAGTGCAAAGGAAGACAGTTATTTTAGTGATAGCTGTTAGATAGAAAATTTATGCTGTTTTGATTTTGTTAGTCATTTGCTTTGTTTGGCTGGGAGAGAAGGCCAGTATAGTGTAAGTTGGAACTGATGTTTTTAATGCAAAATTGGTTCATCAAAAAAAACATTAGAGCATAAAGTATCGGAAGAAGTATATAAACACGGGCACAATCAAGTAAGACATAAATACCACTAGGTTAAACAAAAATACTTACATTTGATATAGGATTAGTATAGTCTCGGAAAAGGTTCGTTTGTGCCAAAATAGGGCAAAATCTTCCCAAGGAACAACCACTTCCTTTGCCTCGCCAAATACCTTGGAATTGGCTACAAAATAGTACACAGATTCACGGCTATGATGACCTAGCATGTCAAATAGTGTGCGAACAAAACCCGGGAGAGCTTTCATGAAACCCACACACTCATTAGAGAGAGAAATCTTAGGGATTGAGAAATTAAGGTCGGCAGTCTCTGTAGGTTGCTTTGTATTCTTGGGGATACATGTTGAATTAGCATCTACAACCAACCACGCGGGCCAAATGAAAAAAAATCCCAAACCTTCACTAGTGGAAATTGGCAGAAGCGCAACGCAAAAGCACGGCAGGGGAAAGAAGACTTATTTTTCCCGTCGTGCTTCTGGTTTCCAATTTCGTAAAATATCCGAAATCGGAGGTCAAAATCAGGTCAGCCGCTGCCAAACATGAAGGACGGCGGGAAGCAAAAACCCGTCGTGCTTGATGACAAACGACGCTGGGAATGCACGGCGGGGACGATTTCCCACCGTGTTGGACAACGTTTACGAAGTCGGAAATGGTCCTGAACCTTGGCCATGGCACTTGCTAAGCACGTGCCATTATTTTTGGTTTTAAATACATGTACCCGGCTTGTTTCCGAAATCGTAAGTAGACCTGAGCGTGTACTCAGAATTAGTGGCACTTGTTACGATATCGGATACCACTCGCAAAATGTGTAAGGAGTGTTTACGAAATCAGAAATAAGCCGGTCAGATGTCATTTTAAAGTCTGTTCTCTGCATTTTTTATGTAGGCAGCTAGTTTAGAAAATTTCAAAAAAGGGGAAATTCTTGGCTGTGTGCGTTGATTGAAGTTTGCCGTGATAAGGTATGTCATCTCATCTTTAAATCTTCCGTTGTTAAATTGTGGAATCGATGTTCTCGATTGTTTTGTTAAGAATGGCATGTGGAGTTTACATTGACATGCATGTCTTTGATGTATGAGAGAAGTTGAAAATGTTGTAATTCAATGAATGGGCTTTAATAATTAGTGATTGATATGGTTGATTAAGTTTGTATTTTTTCAATTTAGGAGTTTGTTTGTAGAGTTTGCACGTTGCAATGGAACGGTCTAGAATTATACAAGAGAATATTAGGACATTGCGTGAATACTTGAATCTCGTGACAGAGTTTGTGAATGCTGCCAGTGAGTATGCAAGAGTACAGAATGAGTCGCTAATTCGATGCCCTTGTAGAGATTGTAAGAATGATGTGCGTTTGAGTGTGCGTGTTTAAAGTCACACTTGATTGTGAGAGGATTTTCAAGAGCGTATACTAGGTGGAAATTACATGGCGAGGCTCGTACTGTCATCGCAGAAAATGAAGTTTTGATTTAAGAGGAGAGGGTTAATGGTGATATGGATCGTGATTTTGAATATGATGATTTGGCGGAAGATGTGGCCATGCATTTCAAAGGTAGACCTGAGGTGCTGGAGGCGATGTATGAAGATAAAAAGACTCTGCTGTATGAGGGAGCTAGGCACACTGTTCTCAGTTCTGCGCTGATGATGATGAATTTGAAAGCGAAACATGGTTTGACGGAGAAAGGAATGACAGAATTGTTGGAGTTGTTCAAGGAGTTGCTTCCTAAAGATAATTTGTTGCCAAAAAGTTCTTATGACGCGAAGAAAATTATTTGTCCAATGGGATTGGAATTGGAAAAAATTCACGCATGCCCTAATGATTGTATGTTATACAGGGGCGAAGATGCTGAAAGGGATACATGTCGCGTTTGCAACGAGTCTAGGTATACGAAACGGTCCAGGTCAATAGGTGTTTGTGCAGAAACGGCGCCTAGAACAAAGAAAAGGAGTCCTGCTAAAGTTGTGTGGTACCTCTCCATCATACCTAGGTTGAGGCGTTTATTCGCTAATAAGGAAGATGCGAAAAATTTAACTTGGCATGCAGATAGTAATCGGCCCGATGACGATGTGATTCGCCATACCTCTGATGGTGATCAGTGGAAGCATATTGATGAGTTGTACCCTGAATTTGGTAATGAGCCGCGTAACTTGCGGTTAGGTTTGTCGACAGATGGTATGAATCCCTTTGCAGATCTGAGCAGCACCCATAGTTCGTGGCCCGTGATGGTTGTGATTTACAATTTACCACCTTGGTTAACTATGAAGCGTAAGTACGTTCTGCTATCACTTATGATCTCAGGTTCAAAACAACCAGGTAACGACATTGACGTTTATCTTGCTCCCCTAATTGAAGATCTTAGGAAATTGTGGTATTTTGAGAACTGGACTTATGATGGATATCGGGAAGAGTGGTTTGACATGAGAGCGATGCTATTTTGTACCATTAATGATTACCCTGCATTAGGTAATTTGGCAGGTTACTCTATTAAAGGCCATTTTGCTTGCCCGGTTTGTGATATGGACACTAGTCACGTTCAACTTAAGCACGGGAGGAAAACAGTATATTTAGGATACAGGAGATTTCTAAATCACGAGCATGCCTTCCGTAAGTGTAAGAAGTGGAGCGGTTGATGAGAGGGATGCACCGATGCCTGTGTCTGGTGAGAGTGTGTATGAATCTGTGAAGGACATTCCCAATGATTTTGGAAACAATAGGAAGAAGCCAGTAGTGAATGGTGTATGGAAAAAATCTTCAATCTTTTTCGAGTTGCCTTACTGGAAAGACTTGGAGGTTAGACATTGTTTGGATGTTATGCATATAGAAAAGAATGTTTGCGAGAGTCTGATTGGCACATTACTAGACATCCCGGGGAAGAGTAAAGATGGCTTGAAAGCTAGGATGGATTTGGAGGAAATGGGTGTTAGACCGGGTTTGGTCCCTGTGAAGGAAAATGGCAAGACATATTTGCCGCCGGCCTCTTACACCATGTTTGATTCTGAGAAGAAGAAATTTTGTCAAAGTCTGAAGGACATTAAAGTACCTAGCACCTACTCGTCCAACATTAGTCGGTGTGTGAATGTTGATGAGGCGAAACTCGCGGGACTCAAATCGCACGACTGCCACGTTTTGATGCAGGAATTGAATGCCATTGCTCTGCGCACGTCCCTACCTCCACATGTTAGACGCTGCATAAGCCGCTTGTGTCTGTTCTTCAAGTCCATCTGTAGAAAGAATATTAGCCGAGCGAGACTAGATAAACTACAAGAAATGGTTGTTGAAGTTTTATGTCGGATGGAGATGTTCTTCCCGCCCTCATTTTTCGATATAATGGTGCATATTATAGTTCATCTTGTGCGTGAGATCAAGTGTTGTTGTCCTGTGTTTTTGAGATGGATGTACCCTTTCGAGCGCTACATGAAGATTTTCAAGCATTTTGTGAAGAACAGATACAGGCCCGATGCCAGTATAGTTCAGCGTTATGTAACTGAAGAGTCAATAGAATTCTGCACCGCGTACCTCGATGATGTTGAGACTGTTGGTGTCCCAAAGAACAGGCATGCAGACAGGATTGAAGGCCATGCATTTGGTAGTGGAAAATATGTCACGCCCACTAGTGCTGAGTTGAAGGTTGCACATCTATATGTGCTTCGTAACCATAAGGCCGTGGTTCCATATGTTGGCCTTCACATGGATGAAATAAAGAGATTGATGCAGCTTCTAGAATCTGAATATGTCCATGAAGAGCACACGAGGACATTTGCTGAGTGGCTCAGGAAGAAGGTGGAAGTCGGAGATCATGCTGAGGAAGTTAAGTGGTTGTCTAGATTACCGATGGGTGCGGTTTTTTCATACAGGGGCTACGATCTGAATGGCTACACATTTAGTACGAAGGTAGTTGATGGGCAGCGCATATCGCAGAACAGTGGTGTTTCTTTGATTGCTGATGAGTTAAGGCAGGGCGTGTATGAAGACAACCGGTTCTGTGGAACAATCACAGACATATGGGAGTTGAACTATGTTAGACTGAAGGTGGTTGTATTCAAGTGTGACTGGATTGATCCAGGCACGGGATTTGTTCCTGATCCATTAGGCCTAACCATTGTTGACCGGAGGAAAGTTGGTTATAAGT
Source organism: Sherardia arvensis (assembly GCA_948330725.1). Lineage (NCBI taxonomy): Eukaryota > Viridiplantae > Streptophyta > Magnoliopsida > Gentianales > Rubiaceae > Sherardia > Sherardia arvensis. The sequence goes on along the minus strand of OX415237.1, from coordinate 18,212,860 downwards.
CGGATCCATTCATTCTAGCGACACAGGCCGACCAAGTGTTCTACGTGAAGGACCCTGCTTCAGTTCACCTGAAGATTGTACTGAACGGGAAGAGAGCATTTATTGGTGGAGAGAGTCAAGATGAATGCTTGAACAATGTGGATACCTTTAAGATAGCCTTTGATGGTGAAGACAATATAAACTTACATGAAACTGCAGCAAATCTCCGCCGTTACCAGTGCAGGTTGGATCATGAAGAAGGGCAGTGGTTTGATGAGCGGGGGATACCAAAGAAAAAACAACCACCTAAGGCAAAGGGGTCCAAGAGCAAAAAGATGCGCGTTTCGTAAATGCAAGACAGATCGCTCTAGAGCATTTAATGTATATTACGTCTGATATTGTAATAGAATTTGTGTTCTTATTTTATTTAGCCTTGTAGGGGGTACTCCTTGTGTAATTAGAACTGTGAAAACTCAATAAATTGGCGAGTTTCATTTATGTGACACATTTTCCGTACTGTTTCCGGAATCGTAAACCACTAACCCGGCCAATTTACACTATCGTAAATGACTTTGTAATCTAATAAATAAATGATTTTCCTTGAAATATTATTTAGCTAGCTCCAGTGGATTACCCGGATTCCCTTCCGGCTCGTAAACTTTTCTTCTTTCAGATTGTTTCCGAAACCGTAAACTTCTCTTATTTTTCATGGAAAATTTCCAGCTTTCCCCGGCTTATTCCCGAACTCGGAATTGACTAGACCAGAATTTAATTTGTGCCTTTTTTCAATCTAGTGGATTACCTGGATGGGCTTCCGGCTCGTAAAGTTTTAAACGTCTGGTAATTTCCGAAATCGGAAATATATGTCAAAAAGTATTTTGTACTGTTTTCGACTTCGGAAACCAGTCCTGTACTCTGAAAAAAAAAGTTGAAAGCCAGGAACTTGTATGAGATACTTTTAAAATTGAAATTCGTTACAAATTAAAAAACATAAGATACAAAGAATGATCTTAATTGAAAGTAATAACATTGTATCATCTAATTTCAAATGAAACGATGTTTCGATATAAACTACAATCCAACTACTTAGAAGACCATGTGCTTCATCACATCATTGCCATCTTTGTCTTGATCAGCTGGATCTTGGTGTTCATGTGCCTCATCTGCCTCGGCACCCGTAACCGGCCTCGCTTGTGAGCCGCCCGCTTCACCACCACCCGTTCCCCGCATCATCGCCTCGCGCTCGGCTCTATGAATAGCGCGCTCCTGCTTTTCAGCCAACCGCGCTTCCTTGCTCACGTACAAGAAATCAGGGATTTTTGACTTCATTTTATTGTACAATTGTTTCCACCCCACATTCTCGTCGATTTCTGCCATAAAAATATTAAAGAATATTAATAACTAGGTAAAAACTAACAACATATTCTGAAAAACACAGAAAAATGTTAAAGAATATTACCTTGCTTCTCAACATTTTGCATCGTCTTGTTCTTTGTTTTGGGTGGCTGGTTCATCCAAGCTCCATCAAACACCACCATCCCTCTACTGTCAAAATACTCTAGGTCTAACTTCTCCGACCTAATACCCGGCGTAGAACTAAATGGGAAAGGTTTCTAGTACGACAACATAAAGCTTCCGGCGAGAAAAAAAGTAATAAAACTACCATAGGGTATATTATCCCGTAGATTTTTCCCCTTCACCACCATTTTCATATGCTCCAAGATAGTGTACCCAGGGTTTGTCAATTTGTTCTCTGCAAGATAGAAGAACTCCATGGCAGTGGTGGTGTTTGGCTCTGTGGAATAACCTGCACTTGGCACTATGGACTTGTGCACGATCTCATACAAAACACGGTCCTCTAAAGTCATGAACTTTGTGTTGAACTTGTTGGCTGCAGCTCCAGGGTTGGAGTTGTGGCGCCCAAAGTACTTCTCAGCCAAAGATACTTTGTTCAGGCCGTGCATCTCATCGGGGTTATCTGGTATATGGCCCTTGTAATGAACATTGTAAGGGCCATCTTCTTTCTGAGGGTGGCATTCTTCAAGTTTCCGGTAAGGACAGCCTAAAACCTGGTTTATCATACTCCAACTAACCTCTATGCTCATACCATTCACCCCAGTCGTGCAAGTACCATCCTTCATCTCATGCAAATTTCCATAAAACTGACATACCTCCTAAGTATAAGTCTCACTACTATTAAACACTAAATCAGTCAAGTAGTGTTTATCTAGGGTTTCTACGACATTACCAAGCAACAAATCCTCCACATCATCACGACATTTATGGAAGTGACTGGAGTTTGCATCACCTTCTTTTAACCACTTAACACTTGCTTTCTGTCTCCAGAATACTGTAGATTCCTTTTCTGATCTGATTAGTAGAGCCCTCTCTCTATTCAAGTTGATCAAGTCCCCTTCACTCCTAGATTGTTGGTATGCCTCTTCCATAGCTGCCACCTTATTTTCAGCTTCAATTAAATTCTGATGGACATTTCAAAAGGATTCTTTATTCCATTGCTTTAGCTGAATCTTCAGTCTCTTAAGCTTAAAAACCATGTTGCACAGGCCTGAAAGTTGTGATGGTAGCTCCCAATTGTTTTTGACTAATTCAAGGAAATCTGGTCTGCCAGTCCACATTTCCTGGAATCTAAATGGTTTTGGGGATTGTTCCACTGAATCTTGGATTGAAATCAAAAGTGGATTGTGATCTGAGGTGGCTCTATTCAGTACATGAACAGAAGAGTGAGGGAATTTGTTGATCCAGTCAAGGCATCACATTGCTCTATCTAATTTCTGTAGTAGCCTGTCTTCCTTAACTCTGTTATTAGTCCATGTATATCTGCTTCCAACTGTGGGGATGTCCTGCAATTGTCTGCCCTCTATAAAATTCCTAAATTCCCTGATACTAAGAAGTGGAGGATTGTGTATGCCCCTCCTTTCAGACACTGAAGCAACTGTCTTAAAGTCACCTGCAAATATTGTTGGAGTGAGTGGAATATTAAGGAGGTCAGCTCATAAATTCTGTCTGGGCACTCTAGTTGTGTGTGCATATACAAAGACTGAGTTCCAGTTAACCAGTGAAATTTTATTAGTGATCAGGACCTGAATGAACTGGTCAGATTGTGATAGAATGTCAATAGTAACACTGTTCCTATAAAAGAGCCAGATTTTAACATTTTCAGCTGCTATACAGTGGGAAAAGCCTAGCTCAAATTGAAGATTAGTGATATTTATGTTGTTATGCATTGGTTCTATGACGCATAATATTGAAACCTGATGTACATTAATTAGGAATCTAAACCTGCCAATGGATGTACCATATCCCCTTACATTCCAAACTAACATTTTTGAAATAAGTGTTTAATTAACCATTAAAAATAGTTTATTTTTGGTCTTGATCTAAGTAATCTACTGAAATCAGATAGACCACTTTTCTGTTGAGAGGATTGTGGGGACTCAGCAGTCTTACCTGTGACTGCTGAGAGGTTACCTGTTTTGGGAAGGAAATTTTCCTCCTGAAGATTGTTCATTTAGTTCTTGTCCTTGAAGGGAGTAAGAGCCACCTGATTATTCAACTTTTCAGAGATAGGAGACGGTTGATCTGGATCTTCCACAATGTTGCCATGATCAATCTCAATCTCAACTTCAACTTGTTCAGACTGAAGTACTGAAAAGGAATTGGACAATTCCATAGATTTATATGGTATTATAGCTAGAGGGTGATCTACCATAGTTGATAATTTTGTAGGAAACTTGTGCAAGTGTGAGTGATTGCTATGTTTGGAAATTCTTTTGTAACCATCTATATCTAACTCATCAAGGGAGAAGAAGGATACAGGCTGCTTGTTGACTCCTTTGATCACATCAGCAAGCTTTGGGGGATGTTGATATGGCACCATCATAGTACCAATACTTCCTTCTGTTTCCTTAGCTTGCTTCTGAACAACCAAAAGTTTGTCATTTGCTGTGAGTCCAGATGAGCTTGCTTGTTGTGGAGCGTGCTATTGTGAGGGAGATTGGCTAGCCCTCCATCTCTGTGCCCAAGCCTTCCTGAGCTCAGGTTGTTGCATTCTGCAATTGTTGTCAGAGTGACCCAACTTTCTGCAATGCTTGTAGTAGTGAGGAAGATTCAGGTACTCAATTTTACAGTCCTTAAAATCCTCCGGGCAACCAAGCTGTATTGAGCTAAGCAATTCTTCAGTAAGGTCTACTTCCACACAAATTTTGAGAGTGGATGGCCTAGTAATTTGGCTTGTGGCAGAATCAACCTTTATAAATTTCCCTATCTGATTTCCAACATCTTCAAGCATAGTTGTATTATAGTAGTAAAGGGGGATGTCTCTTACCAACACCCACACAGGCACAACCGGAGATTCATGCTCCGGGGAAAATTCAGGTGACAACTTTAAGACCTTCATGGATGTGCCGGTGACTGTCCAAAAGGATTTCAGCCAACACTTTTGGTAGTCTGATTGTTCTTGGAAACGGATCAGCACATGCTTATAGTCAAGCGAGCCGATCTGAAATCTTCCGGTGAACCCCATAGCTTGAAACGCAGCCTGAATGTTTGCCATCGCTGGTTTGGCCCTCTGGAACTTTCCAATGAGAGCGTTATTGTAGTGATTGGAGAGTATTTGGACAGAGTTTCGATCGTACATACAGGATTTCTTTCCATTGAAGTTGGTGATGGGACGAATTTCTGGATTAGATGGGAGAGAGGGGAAAAGTGGGGGAATTTCTGAGGTTAAAATTTGGCTGAAGGTTTTTCCGGCGGTGGCGCCGCCGTGTGGTTGCGGCGGCTCCGCCATGAGAGACCCGTTGTATGGACGTTATCAGTGGAATGTTTGCTAGTAACGGTCAAAAAGGAAAGCAGAAAACATGTTTATTGGGGGCGCGTGGGTTGTACTCGAGGAGAGAGGGCAGAGCAAAATTCAGACAATTTTCTTTACACCCAAATTCGTAATTTTTGACTAGTTCATTTACGTACTTTAACGATTACCTCTTTAAATACCATAATGATCATCACACAAGTCAAAGCCAGCGTACTTGATCGTTATGATTAATCTATCCGTCAATTTTAATTTTTGTTTTTGTTTCTCACTGACTAACAAATGTGATGTAATAGTTTTGGACTCTTATAGCACTCCTTTTGCCCTTTAATTTTGTGATATAATAGTTTGAGTATTATATTTGTTCGAATTATGCATGATAGGAGGTTATTTATTGTTCGAATTATTTATATGATCATATACAGTAAATATTTGAATAAACCATCAACAATTAGATGTACAATATGATCCTTTGAATCTTATAGCAGACACATGTCCGTTCTTCTACACCGATGATCATTTATGGTCCACGCCTTGAATAAAAGTTTTGAGGAAAATTACATCGTTTAAACTTTTTTAATAAGATATAATAAGATCGAAAGCCCTATAGGATATGCAAATCTAAAAACACACATATCTCACACATCCCCCATTGTAGTAGATCTAGCCCTAATTTTTTTAAAAAAAATTAAAAACCACCCTTAGGTGGTGGGGATTTTATAAAGGCACCCCTAACCTAAAAAAGCCAACAAAGGCTAAGTTTTTACAATCATCCAGCAAGGATGATGGAGCTGCATTGCTCCGAAGCATACAGATGCTTCCAAACAATGACTAATAGCTAGTCTAATTTATACATGAAACTATGAAAAACAATAAAACAGATCCAAAAACAAAGAAGCCTGGAAGTGAATTGTAAAAACAAAACACTAAGCGGCACCTTTGATGAATCTGCAACTGTCTCTAAGTCTATTAGCAAAAAATGGTCATAGTTTTTGAGCCTTGAGTACTGTTGGAGACAGGTCCCTCCATCTGTGATATAAAACCATGAAAAAGGATCAGTAGCACCTGTTTAACAAATTCTGAGAGATGGTAATCCCTGATTATCAAGGGCTAAAAGTCCTTTGATTCTGTCAGGGAGTTGAGCATATGAATAATCAGAATCACATTTCAAAGAGTAAGTCAATTTTGCCAAGGAGTCTGCCACAAGATTGGCTTGTCTATAATTGTGTAGAAGGACAGTATCAGGGCCAAGGGAGATTCTGGATACTAAATCATATAGTTTTCAGGGGGCAGTATAGGGATTAAAAATAGCTTGTACTGCCAGTTGACAGTCAGACTCAATAAAAGTTTGGCCTTGTAAGTTAACAGAAATCTGATTTGCCACCTGAATAGCCTATATTTCTGCCTCCAAAGGAGATAGGGCAGAAATATAATAACAGTATTTTATCTTAGCCCTAAAATCTTACTAGTATTTTATCAAAAACAAACCATTAAAATGAGTACAATACTAAAATGTTTTATAATTCCTATCATAAATTAAACAGACATATATGAATGCATGCATTTAGTAGCCTTGTTAAATTTCCTCCTCCATATGTGAAATTTCACCCGAAAAGAATCACATGGAAACAATGTTTCATTGAAATAAGATGCAGAGTTCTCTTAATTACCATAAACCCGATTCATTTCTCACAGAGATGATTGACTCTCTCATCTGAGAATGCTAAGGTTAATGATAGACAAAGTTTCAAATTTGACAAATGACAGAGGTCGTTCTTCGTGGGAGATAAAAAATTCTTCACACAGATTTTTATTTATTTTGTAGTATGTTTTATAAAATTTCAACTTTATACAACCCCGCGTTTAGACTTATCATCTATAATTTTTAAAAAGGAATGTAATATTTAATGTTTTTCAAATAAAATTAGGCTTCGATATCAATTGTCAAGTTTAAATTGCGTCATGTACCATAAATCTACAATTCTTTTTTTTAAAAAAGAAACACCTATGAAGGTGGGGGAATATATTGTGGCTCACCTAACCAAGCCAAAGATGACAAATGTTTTACATCTCCTATATAGGCTAAGGACTCTAAGTTTTTTGAAGCATTTTAAGCTTCCAAAAGAATAAATTAAATTACATCCTCCATGAAAGTCTCAATAACCTAAAGCCTATTAGTGAATTGTCAAGACAAAACACAAGGCGGCATTACGTTAGAGACTCTTGGGAGTAAATAAAAACCTATAACACTATATCACCCAATACAGGACTATGATGGTGAAGTGTCTAAGTTAGCTACTTGTAGGAGATAGATCAAAGATTGGCAATAGGAACACTGCAGCTGGTTGAGACAGATACCCATCTCAGAGTCAGATTGATTAGTGTTGTACCTGCACATGAAAAATACTAGATTAGCAGTATCAGTTGAGTAAACCAGAGATTCTGATCACTGGAATCTCAGCAGCATCCATAAGTATGAGACTTCTAACAGGCACTGGGATGATATTCCAGTTGTATAACATTGATGTATTGTTAGATAAACATATTTTAGCAAGGAGATTTGCTGGCGTATTTGCCTCTCTAAAAATGTGAGCAAGGGTATAGGGACCAATGCTATCTGATATGAGTGTAAGAATGTTGTGCAGTCTCCAGTGCCAACTATCAGAATTCCCTATCATATCCACTGCATGTTTGTAATCAGATTCAATAAATGCAATGTGTATGTGTAGGCTTTTTGCACAATTGATGACATCTAATATAGCCTTAAGTTCAGCTTCTAATGGTGAAGAGGCATCACTGTAAATGGATTGTGCATGGATAACATCCCCATTACTATTTCTAAAAAGCATTGTTATCCCTGCCTTACCTAATTTCCATGAAGCATCAACACTGATCTTAAAACCTATAGTAGGTTTAGACTAGTATATAGGATATCTATTAGGTTTTGGGGGGATATAAAGTGGGGGGATGCAGCTATGCTGTGACAGCTCTCTATCAACCTCATTATAGAGAAGAACAGGCTTTTTAATGAGGAAAAAATGTATGAGGCTTTGTAACTCTTTAGTCATGAGCGAGATGTCACGAGGGTAATTTTTTTAAAAAAATTGTTCCTATCTTTCCATAAAATCCAAGACACAAAGATAGGTGCAATATGATTTAGTCTAGTGTGTAGTCTAGAAATCCCTTTAAAGGCCTAACATGTAGCAAGCCTATCCCACAAATTTGTGCACAATAAAAAACCAGAGCCACATATTTGATGCATCTGTTTCCAGAGTAGTAGTGCTATATTACATTCACTAAAAAAGTGTTGTTATGAGTCTACATGTAAGTAAAAACAACATTTTGATGCATTCTGAAATCCAAATGATGCAAGACTGATAGCGCGGGTTTTATGTAACGGATCCTAGGGTTCGAACGTGGTGAATAACTGGTTGAATGGTAGTTGATGGATGTAGAAAAAATGTATAATCGCCAGGAAACTTATAAAAAGTAACGATATTGTCCTTCCACATCACGCTTCAGGGTCCGTCAAACGTCGCATCTGTCGGGTAAGTTTGAGTCGCTCGCACTTGAAGATTTACGATTTTTGCCACAAAGAATTTTATATATCAATTGTCTGAATAATTCTCCATAGGAGATTACAATATATGTTACCTAAGAAAAGTAAATCTACAGAGGATTAAGATTTCCTCTATTTTCCTATAATAATAATGTCCTAAATCTAAAAGGAAATAAATAAAACATACTTAAAATAAACCTTCTAGAACCATGGTTACCATTTTTAGATTATATGAATAATCTAAAAATAGTAACTTCTCGTTCCTCATCACCAAATTTGCATAAGATATCATCAAATGGAAGCAAGAAATTAAGTAGTTTCCACATGTATATATATAACATTTTTTGCAAGGATGGGTTCCAGATTCTAGATAGAACAGGGAGATTACCTCTATGTTGTTTTAGTGCCTGGTATGCAGACTTGATACTGAAACAGCCTTGAGGGTTTAAATTCCAAATCAGCCTGTCATGTCTTCCATGAGTAGTAACTGCCTCTTTGATAACGTTGATGACAGATTTTGGAAGTACCTGAGATAAGAAAGGAAGAAGAACTATTTTGTTTGTGACAAAGTTAGCAACAGAACATTGAAGATCCTATTCTTCTGGTTCAGAATAGTCTAACAATAGTCCTTTATCTGTCCAGTTAGAGCTCCAGAAGTTACATTGGCCATCTCCATGAATTACTCTTATGTTAGCCTCAGCAAAGCTATTAATTCTATAGATCCTTCTCCAGTTTTGAGATTTTCTGAGTGAGGGAGATAGTGATGCAACAAAATGAGTCCAAGGGGCTACACCTAACTGGTATTTCCACCAGAGTTTACAAGAATAAGCTTGGAGTGTGGTTGTTAGGTCTCTAATGCCTATACCATTTTGAGTTACAGGGTAGCAAACATTGCTCCATTTTTTCCAAACTTTTTTAGGCCTTGTGTCAGAAGTACCCCAGAAAAAAATGGCTAGCCTTCTTTCAATTTTTTAATCATATGTTTTGTAGGCTCTGTAATTGCCCAAATGTGTTGGAGAAAAGCATGGAGGCAAGACTGAATCAAGATCAGTTTACCCCCAGCAGAAAGTCATTTATTTTTCCTGTTGAGTGTTTTCCTATCAATCATCTCAACAATTGTCTGAGAATGAATGTTTAAGGATTTTCCACTGAAGATTTGTACTCCTAGGTATTTGAACGGCAGATTACCTTGTGTCATTCCCATTATGGTTTTAACTAGTCTTATCTTGTTCTCAGTGGCTTTGGCACTCAAATAGAATTCACTCTTTTCAAAATTTATCTTTTGACTTGAGCTCTCCTCAAACTTCACCAAAAAAGCTTTCAGTTTGATTAAATTGTTTTCTAGTTGCTGTGAGAAAAATGACAGTGTCAACAGCATAGCTCAGGTGAGAAATGGAGTGGAGTTTCTAGCAATTTACCAGTCTGAAAAACAAATGATAGACTTCTGGTAAAAGCTTCTGTGAAAATATTAAAAAGAAAAGGAGACAGTGGATCTCCTTACTTTATCCCTCTAGTGGCTGGAAAAAAACCAACTGGTTTACGATTGATGAGAATTGAGAACCAAGCATCAGACAGGTTTTTCATAATGCAATCTATAAATCTATCACAAAAGCCAAATTTCAGGAGACTTTTTTTAGGAAGAGCCAGCTAACTTCTATCAAAAACTTTCATAAGATCGAGTTTGAGGATACAAATAGGATCCCTGGCTTTCCTGTTCAGAAATCTAGTCATTTATTTTAAATAGATAATATTATCTGCAATATCTCTATTTTGAAGAAAGACGGATTGGTTTGGGGAGATCAATTTAGGCATTAATGTCTTCGGTCTTTCCATTAGGATCTCTGAAAAAATCTTGTTAATCGCATTGAATAGACTGATAGGTCTGTAGTCACTGAGAGTGATAGGAATTTCTTTGTTTGGAATTATAGTAATCCAAGTACTAGAGATTCCTCTATAAGTGAGACCTTGTTAAAAAATCATTAGATGCCTCTAATAAATCTAAGCAAATTATGTTCCATGCCTTAATGAAAAATTGTGCAGTGTAGCCATCAGGCCCTGGACTGCTTGATTTATTAAGGCCAAAAACTATTTGCTTCAGTTCAGACAATGTGACTGGTTTAATCAGATTTTCGTTTTCAGTCTGAGAGATAATTGATGGTATCTAAGACAAAAAATGGGAAGAAAAAAAATTCTGATCAGGGTGTAGTGATTCAGTAAGTAGATCTTGATAAAAAGCTACAGCTTCAGTCTCAATTTCCTCATAACTATTCAACCACTGTCCTTGTGAGCTCTTAATTTTTGTGATTCCGAGTCTACATCTTTTTTCCATAACAGTGTTATGGAATTTTTTTGTATTCTCATCCCCCTCTTTAAGCCATTTCACTTTTGCCTGATGTTTCCAGAAATGATTTTGCTCTTTTAAAGTCTTTTTTAGAAAATCTTTTGCATGTTTAAGTTTAATCATTTCATGAGTTGAACTGTTATACTCAAAAGCAATTTCCTGGATTCTTACATTTTCCTCAGCTTTAATAATATTCTCATCTATATTTCCAAAAACCTCCTTGTTCCAATGTTTAAGAATTGGTTTAAGGCTTTTAGGTTTGAGATAAAATTTGTACATTCCATGACCCTCTGAGGGTTTATTCCAGTGGAGGTTTATAACTTCCATGAAATTTGTTCTCTTAAACCAGGTATTTATAAACCTGAAAATCTAGGAGCTGAGGTTATGTTGCTACCTACTCTAAGCAAAAGAAGACAGTGATCTGAGGTGTCTTTGTTGAGCACTTGTATAGAGGACTGTGGAAATTTCAGAATCCAGTTCTGAGTACTCAGACCCCTATCCAACCTTTCTACAGTTAGCCTCCTTCCCTGTTCCTTAACTCTACCATTTGTCCATGTATAGAAATTACCTACTGTATGAACTGGGAAAAGTGGCATGTTATCAATGAAAGTGCTGAAATCCCTAATACTTTTAAGACTAGTCTTAGAGTGACCTTTATATTCATTAATAGAATCCATGGCATTAAAGTCACCAATATACATAGCTTCGGGTATATTTATTAACTTAAGAGCAGACCACAAATCCTCTCTTTCTTTCCTAGTTCTCAATCCATAAACAAAGAACATATCAGTGATTTGTTCTAGTGTATTGATAGAGATCTGTACTTGAATAAATTGGTTATGGTCTAAAATTAAATTAACATCAACCTGAATGTTCCACATAAACCATATATTGCAATGATTTGAAAATAAGCAATTATTAAAATTCAGTTTGGATTTGTAAGACTCACACTCAGTATTATCATGTTGGGGTTCAATAATGCACAGAATGTCTATCCTATGGGTGGAAATTAGTCTTTTCAATCTAAGCATAGAAGTTTCCATGCCTCTGATGTTCCAGACCAGTAAATTAAAACCAAGAGTTGTATTAATCATTTACGAGTTTAAATACTATTAATAGCTTTCCTACTAATGACCTTATTAACCTGAGCAAAATAAGTAGAAACTTTGCTTTGCACAGATTCATCAGGGGAATTACAAGTAGTAGATGTCACAACATCTGCGTAGGAGAGAGGGCTTACCCTCAGTTGTAGAAATAGACATCAATGGAGATGGAGTGTGAGTCCTTTCATCATATGGTTGAGTACACTCAAATTCCATTTTATCTTCTTCCAAATTTTGGAGAGAAGTGTTTGCAGCATGCTTGGTTTGCTCATCCAAGGGATCTGGAGGAACATCCTGGTTGTCAGTACATTCCTCAGCAGATGTAGTTGTTTCTAACTCCACCATATTATCTTCTAGAAGTAATGGTAGGAATCTGTTCCCTTCTTTTCTAGGCTGAGAATAAAAAGCAACTTTATTAGTAGCATATGCACTATTTGAAAGGTTGGAAGTTGTACCTTTTTGTAGATTGCAGTCATCCCTTGCATAGAACCTTGGTTTTTTGGGGGTAATCCATAGCTGTTCACTGGTAATTGGAGGACTTCCAATGTTCTGTTCAGAACGTGGAGCCAACCTGAGTGTGGAGCTCATATCCAATATCATAGGAGTTTCTGTTAAAATTGGAGAGGCTTCCTACTGAGCAGAAAAGGCAATTTAGGGGGTAGGGTCTTCCTGTAAGTGAGTATCACCTGTCTCTGAGTCAGATAGCACCTCTATTGGCATCTCAACTAGCAATGGGATTTCAGTTAGGAGAGGCAAAGTGAAGGAGTCTGTATTCTGTTGTATTTTGGAGGGCTGAGGTGAAACAGGGAGATGAGTTTGCTCTATGCTCGGATCTTTCCCTTTATTCAAAGGGGGGTTATCTTTACTTACCTTTTTCTGGACATACATCATGGCTTACTTAGCATGGAAAGGTCTCTTATCTATGCCAGGGGGACCAGCATCAGTCGCAACAACTTTATGTTTGGGCTCTTTAGTGACATTTTTGGTAAAGGGGGGCTTTGGTAGGTTCCTATTAGCTGTTCTCAGCTCAGGGTTAAGAACCATGAACTCATTGACATTATGCCCTAGTTTCTTACAATGTCTGCAACACAGGGGTAGCTGCTCATATTCAATATCAAAATCTGTTACCTCACCCTCCATATTCACAGTCAAAGTAACTAAAGAGTGGAGCTTTGCTAGAAGATCAATTTCTACACAAAGTTTGACAGCTGATGGCCTAGTCAAGCTTTCTGTGGCAGCATCCATTTCTATGTTTCTACCTATCCTATTCCCAATAGTTTCTAGCATTGATGTATTGTACCAAAAGATAGGGATGTTGTGTATTGTAATCCAGATAGGCATAATGGATGTTTCAGTATCTGGAGTGAAACTAGGTGTCCATTTAAAGACCTTCATAAGAGCGCCCTTAAACGACCACATGGATCATCAAACCTGATCAGAATATGCTTGTAATCAATCGAACCTAATTGATACCTGCCTTTGAAACCCATAGATTTGAAAGACTCGTTGAGGTAATCCATCGACGGTTTGGTTATGAGGAATTTGCTGATCAAAGCATTACTATAGTGCTCAGAAAGCACCGCCACTTCTTCCGGCGAGATAATGCAGGCAATCTTTCCTTTATATTCCGGCACAACACAAATTGAGGGATTGGATGGCAAGGTGGTAGCGAGGGGACGTGTCTAGCCATAAGGGCCTGAAGAAAGCTAAGGTTATGGGTGGCTCCGCCGCGGTTAGGCGGCGGTTCCAACGGCATTATAGCCATTTTGTACTGTTGGTGGCTGCTAATGGTTAGTAACAGTTGTTGTCTGGTAAATTGAGGAAAAAAATGAAGAGAGAAGGGAAAGTATTTAGTTTCTAGAGAGAGAGCAGACTCGTTGTACCCGAAATATCTATTCTCTCTAAATTTACATATAAATCTACAATTCATAGGAACTCTGCAACAAACCGTACTGAAAACAACTGATTATGTCTATGCTTAAATTTGTAAATTTATCAGAATACATATATTTGCAAATTGTGTTACTCAACTTTCGGTGATTAAAATATGCATTGAAGTTGATCTCCTTCGGGAAAGGATCACAACCATTCTTATTGGCAGGCCGAAAAATTACTATAAGTGTCCCATTGAGTATGATAATCAACTACTCTATTGCAAGCAATTCAAATATAATTTTACTCTGTCACCAAATAACTATATATATAGCAATAACATTTACTGACTTTAAAAAAGCATTATTCAAAGTCAATTCCTCAATCAGAAAATTGGAAAAGACTTTTGCTTATTCTTTGAATAGCCAAAAGTAATAATTAATCATTCATGGATTCTATTTTCAAAACCAATAGATTATAAATAAATGAAAATATAGTATAAAATTGTCCAAAAACAACTCAAAAGTGTTTGTCAATCCAATGAAAAGGTTTATGAAAGAAAATTAATTGAAGGTTTATGACATGTTTATGAAATAAAAGTTGTTTCAATCCAATGTAGGTGGTTTGTCCCAGAAGTTGTCAACCATGGAAGAGAACTCTTCATCCTCAACAACTTCTTCTTCTTCCATGGGTGGTATTGAAGGTGGCTGCAAGTTTCCATCGTTATGAGTAGGCGAAGTAGGTACCTCCCTCGTAAAGGTATTGTTTGTGATTTCAATTGACTTTCCAGTGCTTGAGATCTTAAACCAGTGTAAGCACTATGTGTATTGAACTTCACTGAAGTTTCGCTAACACTCTTGGTAGATGCCTCATCATCAACTTTCAACAATCGGTTACGATATTTCTGTAAAGACAAAGTATAATTCAAATTTACCAAAAACAAAATTGAGAAGAAAAGTATAAATATGTATTCTTTTAGGACTAATGATCATCACCTGCAAATGACTGGAAACACTTTTAATGTTTAAATTTTTAACCCCCATACGTTGCATTAATTCCTTTGGTTTCCCTGAAATACAAGAACCAAAACAACATTCTTACAAGTTGGACAATATGAAAAAGAAAAGAATGCTCGAGTATTACATAATTTAACAAAGTTTGTCTTACTCTTATTTGGTGGTAGGCTATGTATGGCCCTCAGAAATTTCCGATGCAATTCATCAGTCCAAGATACCCTTGCCTTCTTATTATCGGTGTCATCATCACTACTTTCTTCAGGCACAACTGATGCAGTTGATGATGTCGCCTCATTTGGATTCCACATAGCCATTATCTGAGAAGTCTTTGCTATGGCCATGGCTACCTGACCACCTTTAATTGTTGATTTCATCCAAAATTACGCATGATTGTTGAAATAGTGCACAAAATATGCTACAAATGGGCCCGCACCTTCTCCCAACCTAACATTTTCATCATCGGGCGACATAACTGAAAATTCAAGTAATTTCATTTCATGTTGGTGAAATCAAAAATACTATTTTTCTCAAAGTAACCTATTAGTTCAAAATAATTTATCCACCGCTATCAGATTCTCGGCTCTCAGAAGTTATCTTTTTTTTTGGCTCTCTTTTTAACGTGTCAAACAAACTTAATTTTATAGAAATGTTCCTAAATCAGATATTCAAATAGTATACTTGGATATATAAAAATAATTATTTATGAGAACAATCATGATCAGGTTCCCTTATAGAACCAATGTTTTGTAGTTTACGAGAAATAATATATGAGTAAATCCCAATCAATAACAATCAATGGTTGTTTGAATTTCCTCAATTTATACATTAATATGCCACTAAAATCATAAAAACAATCATACAAAATAATTATTTATGAGTACAATCATGATCATGTTCCCTTATAGAACCAATGTTTTGTAGTTAATGAGAAATAATATATAAGTAAATCTCATTCAATTAAAATCAATGGTTGTTTGATTTTCCTCAATTTATACATTAATATGCCACTAAAATCATACAAACACATCTTTAATGTAGGAGAAACAAAATAAAATGGCTCATTAAACATTCATATAATAATATGTTGGAATGAGAATGTTTATTGTTTATTAACAAAATCACATTCAATTAATGATCTGCTAAAATTAAAATGTTTATTATTCATCAGATTCAAGAATCGAAGGATGACTTATTGGATTCAGACACACAACATATATCCATAAAAACATTTAAAAAAATTATACTTAAAGTAAGTTTGGACATGAAGATTTGTTTGAATGTGATAGATAATGTCACGAGTCACTTGAGGTTCTATACGGTGCAAATTTGTTAGAACCATTCTTAATTTGCTTTTTGCTTCACAAATAGCAGTAAGTGTATCAAGAGCATCACCTGAATAAAGAACTGACAAAATCATAATAGGATGTTAGAATAACGGAATTCCACCAATCAAAAAAGACATCAAAAATACGTATGAAAGAAAAAGAAAATATCTTGAAGAAATTAAAATTTACCTTCAAAAATGCAACTTCTAAGAAGCGTTGACACAATGTTCATGCCACGAACGTCGGCCGAACAGACTAGAATGCATAAACCAACGAATGCCATGAACGCTGAAGGTTCACAAAATAATCACGAAATAAGGGTTTAATTTTTTTATTGAAGATATGTACAATTTATAGAGAAGCGTGGTTGTTTTCATTGTATACTGGGCTAGAAAATATTTCCATACATAAATTAAATGGTCTTTTTTGCTTAAAATTTTAAATTTTAAACAGATTTGCTAGTGATACCTTTTATTTCTTTCTTATTTTGAAAATGATAGATATAGAAAAATACTATTTATATAAGTAAAATAATAGTATCCAAAGTTTGAGTTAAGTAACTAAATTATTAAAAACATCATTCGCAGTATGAACGAAGGCAACATACGCACATTTAATTAATTACAAATTACGTGAAAATATTTTTCCATTTTACTAGTATAGAATTTTTAAAATGGTCCTTGATTAGATATATTCAACAGATATTTTTTCTTAGCAATATTAATGGCCTTTGACAGGATCTCTATATAATTAATAATATCATATTCATTGAACGGACACAATAGTAAATTAATAATGCACAATGAGAAAATAGAGTGCCCTTTTAATTTAATTTGATTGGTATTTTGGTACACTTCATCCAAATATAGATCATTCAAAAAGGAAATTTCAGATAACGAGAATTTTGAAACCTGAAATATATATACAATGTGACCAGTCTGACATACATAGTACGACATATATTAATATTTAATTTTGATAATTTACAATTCAAATAAATGAGTTCTTTTTATTAATAATATGCACAACGACATGTTTTATGTGAATCTGTATTTTGGTTTTCATGTGAATTTTGTCTATACTATCATGAAAAATCTTAGGGATACCCACTTCTCAGTTTTAGTAAATGGTAAGCCTAATGGCTTTTTCACTCCTTCAAGAGGCATAAAACAAGGGGATTCACTCTCCTCTTTTTTATTTAACATTTTTTCAGAGTGCTTTATTAGAAGCTTAGCATTCATTTTTGCTACTGGGAAACTTGAATATTTCAACATTCCTAGAGGTCCAAAACCTATCTCTCACCTGAGTTACGCAGATGACACTGTCATTTTTCTTAAGGCCTCCAAACAGAACTTCATCAGACTCAAGGCCTTTCTAGTCATTTTTGAACAGGCCACTTGACAAATTAAATAATTAACTATGAGAAAAGTGAATTTTTTTATTGGTAAACATGCTACTAACTCTAAACTTAGACAAGTGAAGGAGTTTCTAGGAATGAAGCAAGGGACTATGCTTTCCACATATCTAGGAATTCCAATCTTCACAAGGAAGGCTCTAATCTCTCACTTACAGTATCTCATCCAAACGATACAAAATAGAGTCAACAATTGGAAAAACATTTGGCTGTCAACTGGAGGAAAGATTACACTCATCAACTCCTGCATTTATTCAGTGCCTCAACACATATGGAGTGTCCTAAAACCTCTTGTTGTTGTCCTCAGAAAATAGAGAATATCATTTCTTTATTCTTCTGGGGATAAACTGAACTAAAGGCCAAAAAAGTATGGAGAAGGTGGAACCAACTTTGCTACCCTGTGGAAGAAAATGGCTTGGGAATCAGATTCATGCACACAATAGTAAAGGAATGCTCCATCAAACAATGGTGGAAACTATAGTCAGGAACCTCTCTTTTGGCACAGTTCTTATGGTCTTTCCATTCATATAGAAATTCTCCTGTGTGGAAGAGATAACCCAGCTGCTGAAATATTACTAGACTGATACTTGGAATGGGAGCTGTAACTTTTGGACAGCAAACTGGACTTGTCGTGGTCCTATCAATAACTACATATATAGTTCACAGTCAGTTATACCTGAGGACTGCATTGTCCAATCTTTTACTATGAACTACACTACATATGCACCGGGGATCTACTGACTCTTCCATCTAATATTTTATCTTCTATAAAAAGTAACTATTGTCCATGACAGAGATGACGGACTCATTTGGAAGCCAAGCAAAAATGCTGATTTCAACTTTAAGTTTGTATACAATGCTCTGAGGCACACTAGAGGGAGTGACACCTCACTCAAAAAACTTTGGAATCTCAGGATCCAAAAGAAGATACGCATTTTCATTTGGAAACTATAATAAAGGCTTTTCTCCATTTTCCTGACGTGATTTAAAAAATGGGATTCCACCTCCCCTCAAAATGTCCTTTATGTGATAATTGTGATAATATGGAGCATTGTTATGATTGCATACTAGCTCAGACTGTGTGGTCAATTTTTCATTGTTTAGTAGGCACTGTTAATACTCATTTCCTTAACATATGGGACAGACTATCCTATCATTGGTCCTATAGCGGGGTCACTAAGCTACAAACCTCTTTGATTCAAATCATACCAAGTCTAATATGTTGGTGGTTATGGAAAGTTAGGAACAGATACCTCTTTGAAAATAGAGCATCTAATATTGACTCTATCAAGAGTAATATTGGAGACTCTATTTTCATATTTTCACAGCCAGAACAATGCCTATTGTTCCTGACTTTGATAAATATCTGTCTGTCCTTGCCTACCTTTCACTACATACTAGACCCCCCCAGCTACAAACTACCCCTGATGTTGTGAAATGGAACCCCCCACAATATGGATATACGGTCAATGTAGATGTCTCATGGATAACCCCAAATAAAACTGGAGTTACTGTGCTGATTAGAGACTCAAAGGGTGACTTTATATCTGTATTTTCCTTTTATACTACTTCCAGTTCTCCTTTGCAGGCAAAACTATTGGTTGTCCAAGAGGGAGCCACACATGCTCTGATGACAGGTTTGCCATGCTACATTGAAAACACTAGCCCTCATGCTTTGAGATTGGCAGTGAGGGCTATTCAACATCCATACACAGCCCGATGGCCGCTCTTCTCACTAGCCTATTACGTAGCTCAAATCCAGGAGATCAGAGTATCTCATGTCCTCAAACAGGCTAACATCCCAACTGATGCAATCTCAAAGCTCTGCAGATCCTCTAAACTCAATACATAAATGTTATTCTATGATCTGCCTCAACAGATAAAATGTGTTACGGCGGTAGATCTGGACATCTACTCCGTCTCCACTCTCGTCGTGAAACCTGTAAAGACACACACACACGGCATGTCAGCGCGGGGAGGGCTAGAGCAGTTCCCGCTCCGATGCCTAAGTTAGCACTATATGGAGATTTGGTTCTCAGCCTGAACAGTGATTTGGAGAGCTTACCTTCCCTCGGCTCACTTCTCTTCCTTTTATCCTGAAGGAACGGGTCCCAGCCCATGTCGGTGGCCTCTCCTCATACATGCTAAGCCCACTCCTTCTTGTCCTTGTTGGGCCTTTTGGGCCAAGTATGAACAGTCGGGTGGACAGTTGACTGGTCGGTCAGGTCCACGGTCCTCACAAGTCCCCCCAAGTGCGAGGTTGGATTGCCAGACGCGAGTGATGGACTGAAAAGATGAAAAAGGGCCTGACCGTTTCCATTTCAATCTCAGCTTTCCTTGCTTCTTCATTGCATGTTTAACGCGTGTCACACACTTTTCATATCTCGATGTTGTGTGGGCCGCCATTGTCGCAACTCCTTAGAGCGCCTTTAATTCCCTCGTAACTCCCCTTGATTTAAAATATTCTTTGCCTTAGTTGGCCCTTCTTATTCCAGATCTGCCCGTTGCTGCGCTGCTCCATTGTTAACAGGTACTCCTTCTTCTCTACCTTTTTTTTCCTGTAACCTTCCTCGATTCCTCAGTGCTTTCTCCGATGGTTGACAACCATATGGGGCCCGGTCTTCCGAGCGACACAACGGTTGAAGATGTCGACGGGTTCCGTGAGAAATATCGGAACACTGTCGGGCTTCAGTTCTCCGACTTGGAGGGGTAGATCGCCGGCTTTATCGCCGTTTATTGCGAATACCTTTTCGCTTGTGGCCTCCACCTACCGTTAACCGATTTCTTCCACTAAGCCCTTGCATTGTTCGGCCTCGATCTTTGCTCCTCCAGCCTAACTCCATCCGGGCTCTTACCGGATTCCAAGTTATCTACTCCCGGCAACAAGTCTCCCCCTCATTTCTCCTGCTTAGGGTTTTCACCTACCCATGCGTCAACAAGGGATATTGTCACATCAAACTTCGTCCCACCGCCGGTAAATCCCTAGTTCAAAATTTCCCAAGAGGTCTGGCCGGGGGTCCAAATTTGTGTACGTTGCTGATGAGCTGGTGTGGGGGCCTCCGACCAGTCAGGTCGATTATCCGATTGGCGACCCGATGACCCGGGGTTTATGGCCCAGCCACAGCGAGATGGAGATGTTAATTCCAATCGGTGGCTAAGCGAGTGCGGCCTTCCTTACTACGTGTTCGCCGCCGACCTCGCCACCCTCGTTCATCTAATCGTCTCGGCTACCGAGGATCTGGAAGGTCATCTTCTTCTAACTTCTCACCTCCTTTGGTGGCGTTGTTCTGCTAACTCTTCGCTTTGCTTCCCTTTTTATTTGTCACAGATTCCAGGGATACAGTCGGAGGGGCCGACAGTCAGAGCAATATTCAAGCGGACGTTCTGCAGAACCAGCCAGCCATGGATTTACCCAATCGCCGGTCCCATCATCGCCACGCCCTTTCATCATCGTCCCAGCTTACTGGCAGCTTCGTCCACAGTCCTCAATGATCCGGCTCCCACCGTCATTCCCCAGCCCATCTCTTCGTCATGCTACGTCTACTTGGACGGCGAGGAGGCTGTTGACCAGGGTAACCCTCTTAAACGGTTGATTGAGGTACAGAGTGTCGAGAATGCTTGCGAAGGATCTTCCCAGCCAGCCGTCGAGGACCAGCATAGGAATAAGCTTCTAAAACTCCCTCCGGGGGGCCTAAGCCATAGCGTGCCGCCCCACCCAATGACAGGGTCGGCGCTGACCACCCCTAAAGGGCGAGCTGACTTCATTGCTTCGGTGCTTCCCAAGGGTCATCTCGAAGCGTGGTGTGCCAACACTCTTGCCAACTTCAACAGCTCTGCCAGCCTCATCCACCGCCATGACTCGGTTAGCTTGGAAGTAAACACTTCTAAGTTGGTGCGCTGTTGAAGGATTAGTTGTTTTCTATGATCTGATGTTGAAGGATTAGCCATACCTGTTTTAGGTTGCTTGTTTGTTTGTTGCTCTTCGTGGTGAGGTAGGTCGTCTGAATCAAAAGGCTTCCCGGGATATGGACGAACTTATGGCCTGTCGGACAGCCCTCCAAGCTGCCAGAAACCTCAACAAGAAGCAGGAGGACGTGATTGGTGCCCTCAATCAGACCGTCACTTCCACCGACTCGGAAGGACTCGATGCCAAGGTCAATGAGCTGAGCTCGGATGTTGGGGCCCTCCAGATTGAGAAACAAACCGCTGTCTGCGAGAGTGATTTGGCGACTGGCAAGCTGAAGGAGGCCGAGATCCAGCTGTAGGTGCTCGACGCTATGCGTGCAAAGCTGAAAGTGGTTGAAAATTCCATCGCCGTCTCTGACGCACGGGCTGACGCTGCTGATGCCAAGTACAAGTGGGCCATTGAGGTTGGTTTTCCCGACGCTTTCCTAAAAGTGGCGTCCAGTGACAATGTGCTCAAGCGGTTCCGTCAGGTAGTCTACCGCTCGTTTGACTTGGATGAGATGTATATTGATGATGCCGCGAAGTTCCGCCGCTCTCTGGACGAGTTGTTTTCCGTTCTCGGGTACCCCTTTAAGGAGTACTTTTCTAAGCAGTTAGCAGACATGGCCCCTAAAGCCATCCTTCGTTGGACTCCTCCTCTGGGTCTTGAGGCTCCCCTGTCGTCTGCCGCGTCGATGACTCACCCGTCCGATCAGCCAACGACTGAGGAGACTGTTGTTGTAGGTGCCGATAACGTGCATGCTGATCTGTTGAAGGACCTCTTAGAGGCGGGCGTCGTGAGAGATGAGCCGACCGTTGAGACAGACGGCGGCAACTGAGGAATCATTTGAGGTGGCCCTAAGTGGCGCAGTTTTTTTTATTCCGCTTGTAGAACATATTCGTTTTCCTTCTGAAAAATTTTCATTTTGCTATTTCCTCAAAATACCTTTTGTAATGGTCCCAAAAGGGGGCCTCTTTTACGTTGGTATTTGATGAATTCCTTCAATTACTTCAACTTTTATTCTAGATAGTTTCCTTTGGCGGACGGTTCCGTCAACGGATGATTTGATCGTTCGCCCATCCGGCCAAGTCCGTCGTGTGGACGATTTCGTCGACGGATGTTCCGACCATTCGTTGGTCACTCGGCCCATGCGTTTGTTTCACCTCCAGGTTCGCAAGACCTTTTGGGGGCGTTTGGCGGCTCCGGGCCATCACCTTGTCAGCTAAGCCTTGCGGTTATGAGTGAGGGTGCCTCGCCAACCTTATCTGTACCGCATCTCCTTGGGAAAACACGCGCTTTGGGCTAGCCTTTAAATAGCTACATCCCTGAGGCTTCCGCCAAGGGGATGGGATTTTCTTTGAAGCGACTGAAGCGGTTGTTTCGTCATACCGGGTGAGGGCAACGAGCTCGGTTTCGTCAGCATGCAAACAAAACGGTGCCAGTCGGCAGCTTAGCCTACGGTTGAGCCAACAGTCTTTTCAACCGTTCAGTTTCCCATCGGCTCAACCGTCCGCTCAACTATCGACTGACCTGAACGTGGGTCCATAGAGCCGCATCTTGATAAGTCATCAGAAATGAAAACATGTATCGCTAAACCTGTTTATATTAAGTGTTAGTGCAGGATTTGACACTGTTGTATGGGAACCGGATAATGTCTTCAAAGCACATATTAGATACGCTTTCCTATAAGAAATTTACCGACCCACTAAGAACAACAGGTTGCACGGTAACTCTTTTGAGATACGAAGAAGAACACATTGGATCTTGGTTGTTATCAAGAAACAATAACACAAGAGTTTGTATAGATTTATGTCTAAAGACAAGAAATAGTTCTGCAGTAAATTATTTCCAAAGCAAGTGAAGTAACTTGTATTCTAATCTTTTTCTTAGTTACTCATACATGTGGCTTACCACTCCTTATATAGGAAATGATTCGTAAGGATATCACTCTTCATATGATTTGTAAAGACACAACTCTACAAAGAGACACATTCAACTCTTGCATGCTACATTGAATGTTATTTTAATGGATCCAACCATTCACATTATTTATATAATTATTTATATATCCTCAAGTATACATACACTCAAACTCCTCAACTTCTGTGTATCATACTCCACATATATACCACGAATTCATTTTACTATAAATGTTCCAACATTAAGTGCCACAAAAGAAACACTAATCCCCTGACGAGCATTCCCTCACCGATAGATGGGGCAAGATGATCGCATCGGGAATCCGTTCAAAAGTCTGCCCACTGGCTAAGGCTCTTCATACTTATACATAATTATTCAGACGAGTACCTGATTACCCGTAAAACTTCCTGAGGTTGCTCATGTTCCAGGTTCGGGGCACGGGTTCACTCGCCATGGTGTGGAGTTTGTAAGCTTAATTGCCCAGCATTTTTACCACTTGGTGAGGGCCTTCCTACGTGACGTCCAGCTTCTTCGTCCCCTCGGCTCGGCTGGCCTCATTCTTTCGGAGGGCTAGCTCTCCCACCTTCAGTTAACGGTCGCTGACACTGTTGTTATACCGTTGCTCCACGTAGGGCTTGTACGTTTCCTCAGTCAATGTCGCCTTCTCTCTCCAATGTTCTAGTTTTTCTAGGTCGGCGCGGATCTCCTCATCATTTTCCGGTTGGGGTAACGGTTCAACCAACCGTGGTGACTACATGATCATCTCTAGGGATTGCCTCGCTTCTGTAACACAGGTGGTAGGGTGACTCTCCTGTGGCCATCATGGGCGTCGTTTTGTACGCCCATAAGACCGATGTGAGCCCCACCACCCAGTTCCCATTTGCCTGGTCGAGTCTCCGCTTGAGCCCCTGGATGATTACCCTATTGGTGCATTCCGTCAAGCCGTTAGCTTGAGGGTGTGCCACCGACGTGAACCTTTGCTCGATCCCCAGTTGGAGGCACCACGATTTGAAAGGCTCCCCCTCGAGCTGCTTCCCGTTGTCGCTGATGATGGTTTTGGGTAGGCCGAAATGGCAGACGACGTTTCTCCGAACGAAATTCGTCATCCGTTTTCCGGTGATGGCCGCCACCTCTGTGCTTCCGCCCACTTGGTGAAGTAGTCCGCCGCGACTATGAGGAAACGTCTCTTTCTAGTCGCCATCGGGGACGGGCAGACTTTATTGATTCCCCATTTGGCGAAGAGCCATGGGCCTGATATGCTCTTCATTGGCTCTCCTGGAGAATGCAGCACATTGCCGTGGGCTTGGCACTTGATGCACTTCTTCACCAGCTCATCTGCATCGTTCCTCATGTTGGGCTAATAGAAACCGGCTCGTGATGCTCTGAGGGCTAACGTTCTGGCTCCTTGATGGCTCTCGCAGGTTCCTTCATGCAGTTCGGCCAACAGTTGGTCCGCCTGTCGAGGCAAGATACACTTGAACCAGGGCTGAAGGTGTCCTCTCTTGTACAGCACGTCGTCCTTCAGCGTGAACTCCAATGCTCTCCTTTCGAGCTGTTTCACCTTGCTGGCATCGTCAGGTGTAAATCCGCTGAACAGGTACTCCCTAATGGGCGTCATCCAACAGGGAGGTTCATTGAGGATGGCAATTAACTCGATCCCCTTTGTCGACCTAGTCGCCAACGTCTCCACCAACACCCCGTTTGAAAAGTGGTTGTTGGCAGTGGATGCTAGCTTGCTCAAAGCGTCCGCCCAAGTGTTCTCCAATCGAGGGACACGAGTGATGTCAAAACCATCAAAAAGAGGTGGCCAATGTTTTGACCTCCACTAGGTATTTCTGCATGGACGGCTCCTTTGCCTAGTACATCCCGCTAGTTTGCAAGAGCCTGCACCAGGTTGGGGTTCCTGCCAATGGATGTAGGATGACCTGGTGCACAAGAAGCTGGAGATCCAATTCGAACTGGGGATAGCCTGGTAGGGACCCTTCCCTTGGTCACATTCTTCCTCACGGCAGTTACTTTCTGTTTTCCCTTCTAATCACTAGAAGGCCGCACGTTAGGATTAGGCTAGGGAAAATGGGTCATCTGGGCTGCATCACCTAGGCGAGCACGGGATCGGTGAGAGGTAGAAGACTTAAGAAGTTCAGGGTAAGTGGCACGAAAGTGAGCGGCGGCAGCCCGGAGCTTGGCTAATCATCGCTCAGATGCCTCTTCGTCCAGAAGCTGCGGGGCGTGCGCATAGCGCTCGTAACCATAGTCAACGTCCTCGCGAGGAGGTAGGAGGGACATGTTAGGGTAGGATATTTCGGTACAAGATGTGTTGCCTCCAACCTAGAGCCTCCTGATAAGCAGCAGCCCATGAGGGGTCCTCAGTGAGGACATGAGAGGCAACTTGCCCTTAGCGAAGCCCGAGCAGATGGCAGGAAAGTTGAAAAGTGACAAGCTTCTCCTGGAGAGTTTGAATCCTGAAGATCAGTCTCCGGTTTTCCCTTTCGGCCCAGTCACTCGACGGCGCAGCTTGGTTTTATTCTCCATACGTATTCACTAGAATAGTAACACCGAAGATCATGCCAGACCTCATCCAACTCTTTCTGAATCCGAAGGCGAAAGTTGTGATGTTGGTCCTCTTGCTCGCTTAGGACTTGGTAAAATTTTAAAACCTTCTCTATGTTAGCAAAGGCAAGCTTGAAACACTGAGAAAGGGACATGAAGTCCTCTTGAATCTGGCGCAAGCGTGTAAGCAAGGAATCGGCGTCAAAAAATTCTGAAATCATGGAACCTAGGCCCCCCCCTCGGACAACAGTTTCAGAAGGTCAGGACACCTGCCGGAAGCCTGTTCCGAAGGGGAGACAGTCAGGGGAAGGGGGCTCAGTGGAGGCCTCTGGTACTGACTGAAGGTAAAGAGAAAAATATAAGAAAAAAGGAGAAAGATGAGGGAAAAAGGAAAGCTATGGAGATAAAGGAAACACGTAAAGAGTAAAAAGAACAAAAAAGAGGAATGTTTATTTCAAACTTGAAAAGAAAAGAACATGTCACAAAAAGAGGGAAAGAAACTATCTAACTAACATTATTATGTTTCCCATTCCCTCAGGGCCACTTTCATCGCTACTCTCTTCCTCGGGATCTTCATCCGAACTCTCATTAATACCGAGAGGAGGACAGCTGGGATGATCAGAACCCCCATGTAGTTTATCGATAGGGTTAGGGAAGGAGGAGGCTTCGGCCTCAAAATCCTTAGGGTCAAAGAGTCCCCGATAGTAGTAGTACATAGTGCAATGCTTGATGAAACCTTCATCCTCGGAAAGTTCGGCTCCAGAAGGAGGTGCCGGGTTGAGGAACTTCGACAGAAGGACTAAATCGGTTGACCACCCTCGGACTTCCGGTGTAGCCAGGCCTTCTTGCTGGAGAGACTCACATAACGTCGGAGATAAGCCCTCTATACCACCCTTCTGGACTCTGGAGGGTGTTCAGAGCGTGCAGGTGTTGAGCACTAGCGTTAGGATTGTACCACAATTTTTGAAAGGTGGCTCGGACAGCAGGGGGAAACCAGCCTCTGATAAGTCCATGGTTCGTATTCGGGCCTCATTCATACTCGGACCAGGGCCCGAGAAGGGTCGTGGGCTCGAGATACGCGGAGGGTAGATCCATAGGTCCATCAATCCTAATCCTTATAAGGAATGCGTATATTATGAATGTTTACCAAGGAATATACATCTTCTCAAAGATGGTAATACAGCTATCCTAAACATGGTAAAACAACCATGTCCGAAATATACTTCTATTATACACGGTAATACAACTACTATTCCCATAAGAGTTGTATTCATACCATAAATACATATCTTGGTGATCTACGGATTGTAGCCATATAAATACCCTAAAGGTTTGGTAGACCTCTCATCTAATCTCATAATTCATACTTTACGCCTTAAGCAAATATACTGACTTGAGGGTCGGAGTGTCTATCCCCGGGACACCCGAGGCCTTTGTCTTGCAGATCAGTTCGTGAGCAGGGTTCGTGATCAAGTGCGGGTCGTAGACATCCATCAATTTGGCACGCCCAGTGGGACCCCGCATGCTAATCTTGATCTATACGACCTTCTAACTCATGGCTGATCCGGCTAAAAACCTTCGTAGGAGTACACGAATCCGTTTCTCGGCCCCGACAGGAGTAAGAAGCATCAACAACGACGAGACAAGCCACGCCGGCAACCAGGGAGTAGGAAAAAGCGTCAATGGTGTGCATCGATCGGCGCAAGAAGCCTATCCCTAAGAGGGGGAGAACAAAAGATCTCACTTAGACGGAACTGTTACTTTTTCATCTGAAGATGCGGTTCCTAATCAAATTCCTCATTCAGATACCCTAGTGATTACGGTCGACATAAACCATAACATAATCAGAAGAGTTTTGGTGGATGGAGGAAGCGAAAGTTTTATTCACACGCGCCACTTACTTCCGTCACCAACGTTAGAAAATAAGAACGTTATCAGCATAAACTGAAAGATAGCGGATCTTTCCTGGTAGAGTTATGGCGGCACCGCCGCCCCGGCACGGTGGAGACACCGCCGGAAAATCCTTTCTTCAAGCTTTAGCCCCAAAAAGTCAACCTCTATTCGAATCCCTACCTTCCAATCCCGAAATTAAACTGATTTCTTTCCGAATGAATGGCAAGGTGGCATGTATCTACTCTAAGCAAGACGTTCAGACATTTGCTGCTCACTACAGCAATGCACTTGTCGGAAAATTCCTCAATGGTAAGCCCAGTATGGAAGAAATCCATAGCGCCTTTCAAGCCATGGGATTTACGGGAAAGTTCCAGATCGGTTCCATGGATTACCGACACATTTTGATTAGGCTTAAGGACAAGGAGGATTATCAAAGGTTCTGGATGAAGTCTTACTGTTCCATCCAAGGGCGTACAATGAAGATTCTGAAGTGGTCTCCAGATTTCTCAACTGGAATTGAGTCTTCCATAGTGCCAGTATGGGCAACTATCCATAAGCCCCCAATTTCATATTATAACACCTCGGCAATTCAGGATTTTGGGAATCAGCTTAGGGAGTTTCTCAAGATGGATGCAGCTACCAGTTCTCTCACAAAGCCATCTGCCATTAAGGTTTGTATTGAAGTTGATTTGATGAACACTTTGCAGCCTTCTATAATTATTGGGAATCCAGACACTTATGTAGAATGCCAAGTTGAGTATGAAAATGTGCCCTTTTATTGTACTCACTGTAAGAGGATAGGGCATGAAGATGCTAGATGTGTGCACCTCCACCCTGAGTTGAAAAGAAAGCCAGCACAGATGAATGGGAGCACTTACCACATGAGAAACCAGCCACAAAATCAAGTCATTAGGCCACAAAGATTACAGGAACCTACAGTCTGGAAACCTATTAAGGATCAAGCTGCTGAGCAATCTCAGGGAGGCTCAGGGCTCACTAGGTCTGAAAAGAATACAATTCTGGAGGTCCAAGCACAAGAGCTAATAGAACAAGATCAGTCCATTATCATCTATCAAAATGAGCCACTTACTATAGTTGAAGCCCCCTCAGTAGTATCAACTTCACCTGAGAGTTATAAACCAGAAATAGAGCCAAAAACTCACCTTACTGTCCAGCCTCTAAACACATTTAGAAACCTTAAAAAAACCTCCAATGTGGCTTTTTACTCCTATGATGATCTTGAAACCATTAATATTAGGGATTGGAAACAGAACCACAGACAAGCTCTAGCAGTCATCCCATACAAACCTCAGGAAATCCGACCTCAGCCTCAACCAATAGAAATTTCTAATGTTGTTTTTCAAGTGTTGCAGGACAATGATGGTGAACACAGCTCTGGAACCTATGAAGAAGCAACAAATGAGATGGATTGGAGATCAACTGACACAACTGAAAAGGAAGAGGAATCAGGTATACCTCTATCCTCAGTTAGTGTTAATGATCAATCTGAGCCAAAGAAAAAAACAAAAAGAGGCATGCCAATTGGTGGAAAAACAGTTGAGCAATGGCTCAGATCCTCCCCAAAATCCAAGTTAGTTTCTAAATGATTACACACTAAATATTTGGTAACATGTTGGTATGGAATATAAAGGGTTACAAAACTTCAATAGACAGACTTAAATTCCTAATTTCTGCACACAAAATAGACATATGCTGCATCATAGAACCTCTGCATCTCAATGATAATATAAACAATTTGAAGTTTGACCTTCACTTTGAAAATGCATTACATGCCTCACATGCAAAAATATGGTTGTTCTGGAACTCAAAATATAAAGTGAATGTGATATTTGAATCTGATCAACATGTTTTAACTAATATATCTAATATGCATGATAATTTTTGTATAACTCTTGCTTTGTGTATGCTAAAGTAACTAGAGATTTAAGACAGGATTTATGGCTGTCACTAGCTGTTGTCCCTAGTTTACCTACTGTGTTCATAGGAGATTTTAACACTGTTGCTACTGTTAATGAAAGGAGAGGTAGGACTTCACCTCCAATGGGTAGTATTAGAGATTTTAATGCCTTAATTGACACCCTAGAACTGGTACACATTCAGACTGTAGGGAATCTTTTTACTTGGACTAATAATAGGTCTAAGGAGGATCTCTTGCTACAAAGACTAGATAGAGGTTTGTGCAATGTTGACTGGGCAGAAAAATACTCTCATAGCTCTATCCATGTCCCATCTAGAACCACCTCAGATCATAACCCTTTAATCCTCTCCATCCAGAGCTCTGAAATATCCCAATCCAAGCCCTTCAGATTCCAAAATATGTGGACTAATAGGCCTGAATTTATCCCTCTAGTTAGTACCAATTGGAACCAGCCAGTTTCTGAGTATGGAATGAAATGTGTGGTGAGTAAAGTTAAAAGGCTGAAGGCTGCCTTGAAGATCTGGAACTGGGAGGTGTTTGGAGATGTGGACAATAACATTTTACAGGCTGAAACTCTAGTCAGTCAATTGTAAATTCAGTATGAAACAACAAGACAAGATTCAGACCTTTTAGAACTGAATAAGCAAAGAGCCATACTTATTAGATCTCAGCATGAAATGGTTGCTTTTTGGAGACAGAGAGCAAATGTAAAATGGACCAAGGAAGGGGATGCTAATAGTAAATACTATCACAATGTTGTGAAGGAGAAAAGGATCAGATCAAAGATATCAAAAATCAAAGGAGTGGATGGACAGTGGACCACAGACCCTGTTACAATCAGTCAGGAAGGGGTTAAATTTCTTGAGGACTTGTTAAAAGATACTGAGGCTGACAGGACTGGGAGATACTTGCAAAGTTTTTTAGATGAAATCCCAAAAATTCTCAGTGATGAAGATAATCAGAAACTATTGGAGGGAGTATCTATGGAGGAACTCCAGTATGCAGTCTTTGTCCTTAATAAATCTAGTGCTCCTGGTGCAGATGGTTTCTCAGGGCAAATTTTCACTCACTGTTGGGACATCATAAAAGAGGATGTTTTGTCAGCAGCTAAGGAGTTTATGGAAGGGGGACAAATTCCAAGAGCCATTAGTAGTACCTGGCTTACTTTGATTCCAAAGGTTCTGAATCCTAGTAAATTTTCAGAGTTCAGGCCAATCAGCTTGTCTGACTTTGTCAATAAAGTATTCTCTAAAATACTTATGGAAAGGATCAAACCACTTATGCCCAGATTAATATCATCTGAACAGTCAGCTTTTTTGCATGGCAGGGACATTGCAGATAATATAATACAGATGCAAGAAATGGTCAGACTAGTTTCCAAAAACCCTAGGCACAACAACATTATTGTCAAACTGGATATGCAGAAATCCTTTGACAAAGTGTCATGGTCCTTCTTAAATTCAGTGCTGCTATATTTTGGGTTCCAGGGATCTGTGGTTAAGGTCATTATGAGGAATATCCAATCAGCTTGGTTCTCAGTGTTAATCAATGGGATAGCTACTGGATTTTTCAAGTCAGAGAGGGGAATAAAACAAGGAGACCCTTTGTCACCATATCTGTACAATATCATCACTGAAGCATTCTCCATAGGGCTGAAAAAAGCAATGGAAACTGGATACTTGAAGTATTTTTTAGTACCTAGGGGAGTGGATCCAGTAAGTCATTTGATTTATGCTGATGATACAGCTATTTTTACCATTGCCACCAAACAGAATCTAGTGAGACTCAAAAGATTTCTGAGTGCATATGACAGCTGCTCTGGCCAGAAGATAAATTATTCAAAATCTGAGTACTTCACAAACCATACCCTACCTGATGCAAAATCAATGATGATTAAGAGAGAAAAAAAAGATGAAGAAAGGGGTTTTACCTTTTAAGTATTTGGGAGTTCCTGTATTCACTGGCAGGAACAAGGTTTCCATTTACTTGCCACTCATTGACAGAATGGAAAAAACTCTTACTAACTGGAAGAATAAGTGGTTGAGTGCAGCTGGAAAAATGGTCTTGCTCAACAGTGTCTACATGGCTATACGTAATCATACACTGGCTGTACTGCATCCCCCTGCTCAGGTGCTAAAGAAGATGGAGACAATGGCTGCAAGGTTCTTATGGGGTGAGTCAGAACATGGTCAGAAAAAGGTCTGGAGAAGCTGGGTGAGAATGGAAGTTCCAAAAAATGAAAATGGACTGGGAATGAGAGATCTGAGAACAGCTGCAAAAGCATTTTCTTGTAAGTTATGGTGGAAGATGCAACTGAACTAGAATATATGGTCTAACTTTCTTTGGGCTCTGCCTAAGACATACCAGAAATCTCACACTTGGAGGAGAATCTGTCAGATAACTGAGCATGCTTATCTTCACTCTAGGGTCATCTTAGGTGTAGGAACCTCATCTTTTTGGGACTCTAACTGGTTGGGCACAGGGGCAATTTTTTATCTTTGGCCAGATTCTGAGGTCCTACCTTTTCTTGATTTAACAGTTGCAAAATTTTATGCTGACAAACACTTGTATATCACTACTTTGGAGCCTTTCTTGGCTACCACAATTTTACAATTATTGCAGGGTGCAGAGATAGCTCATTCTCATGATGATAAGCTTGTATGGAAGCTAGATCAGACAGGAAAATTCTCCATCAGAACAGCATACCAGTCTCTCAGAAAGGTGGGCTTTGACAAATACCCAATCCAAAAGGTATGGAAATTTAAAATTCCCCCTAAAATGTCATTTCAGATATGGAGAATAGTAAATGAACTGTTGCCATTTGATGACATACTTACTAGATTTGGCTTTAATTTGACCTCAAAGTGCCTCTTTTGTCCAGCTCAGGACTCAATAGATCACTTTTTTAATAAATGTCCCCATACTGTAGAAATCTTTGAGCATATGCATACTACTCTTGTCATCCCTACTCCCACCTTTAAATATGTTAGACACAGGGTCACATACTACCTTCAATTTGCTGCAAAATCCAAAGCTCAGTCTAGAATACTTATCACAACTATGGCAGTGATTTTTTGGCAGTTATGGTGTAAGAGGGACAATTTATTATTTGATGAATAGGTTGTTAGCAGAGATACTGTGTTACAACAGGTGTCAAATAAAGTATTAATGATCTTTACAGCCTTTCCAATTCTTGGTTCTACTCAGAAACTTTCTCACCTACTTGCTACTGGATTGGTTTCATTCATTAGAAAGAAAAAACCTAAACTTGTTAGGGCTATAAAATGGAACCCCCCAGACATAGGTGTTAAGATAAATGTTGATGCCTCCTATTTTGATACAAACAGATCAGGTCTTGGACTGGTAATGAGGGATGACAAGGGTCTGGTAATGTGCATGAAATGTAAGGTGGTGTCTGCTACTTCTCCATTACATGCAGAATTATTGGCTCTACAGCTAGGAGTTCAGACAGCACTTGCACAATCTTCACCTTACATAATTGAGTCTGATAGTATGCTTGCAGTCAGGGGTGTCATAAACCCTCAGAATATTGATTGGAATCTATATAGCATATGTCATGACATTTATGCAGTTGGTGTAAGTGATAAAATCATACATGTTTATAGGGAAGCTAATATGATTGCTGACCATCTTGCTAAAATGAGTGCAACCCTACAACTAACACAGGAAATTCCAAATTCTACTGCTTATCCTTATTTGCAAGCTTTGATTAATACTGAAAGGATAGGAGTTCCAAATTTAAGATTCACATAAGATGCAACACTACTCCTATTTATGTCTCCTCTCGGATACAAGAAGGCCCCATTGGAAGGAGTCCAATGGGGTAGAGCTTCCAGGAACAGAAGAAACAAGGAACAAGGCACAAACACATGCATCTTCATCAAAAACAAAACTCTCTGGATTATTCCATTGTAATCATTTTGAAAGGGTGTGAAAATTTTCTTCCTCTATCACTCACTTGGTAGAATTTTGCTTCGTGGATCGATCAATAACATGCTCGGTGAGATTGATAGAGGAATGGGATTTTCTTAACATCCTATAGATAGCTGATCCTAGACAGCCATTTCTATATTTTTTGACTTCTGTAACACTCTTTTAAACACAAATTTGGTTCTATTTATAGGTTTGGGGTGCCAAATAAATTCCCCCCACCTTTTGGTGGTTTTAAATTTTTTTAAAAAAAAAGGATGGAGGAAGCGAAGTAGAAGTCATGTTCCTCAGTTGTTATGAACAGCTGGGATTGGACAAAAATAATCTCACGCCCATAAGCCCTATCTCAGGATTTACTGGCAACCCTGTCATTCCTTTGGGAAAAACTATTTTACCGGTGCAAGTAAGAGACGGTTCTCGAAGTATAACCTTACATTGCACCTTTACGATCATCAACTCCAGAGCGCCATACAACATAATCCTTGGAAGGCCCTGGATGTACCAGGCAAAGGCAATCTGGTCCCCTTACCATTTGGTGATGAAGTTCCCCACCAACAAAGGAATTGCCACGGTCCGAGGTGATCAACAATTAGCTCGAATATGCACAATTCAAGCTATCCGAGAACCAGAAAAGGAGAATCTTGAACCAGCCAAGTACTCCGAGTCTGAGCCGATGCAGCTCGGAGAATCAGGAACCGTTGAGGTTGGAACTCTCCTACCCCCCGAGATAAAGACTAAACTACGAGATCTTCTCAACCAGTACATAGATGTATTTTCCTGGGACACCAACAACTTGGTGGGAGTATCCCCTCGCTTGATGGAACATTACTTGAATATCAATCCCTCGCAAAAACCCATTAAGCAGAAACGACGCATCTTAGCACTAGATCGAGTTGAAGCCATTGAGGAGGAGGTAGACAAGCTACTTAAAGCCCGTATAATCGAAGAAGTGCATTACCCATAATGGATAGCTAACCCAGTAATGGTCAATAAGCCAGATGGAAAGTGGAGAATGTGCATCGACTTCACCAACTTGAACGATTGTTGTCCTAAAGATAGTTATCCCTTACCCTCGATCGACCGATTAGTTGAAGCGATTGCGGGATACCAAGTACTAGCCTTCTTTGATGCCTTTAAAGGATATCGTCAGATCCCTATGGCAGAGCAATATAAAGAAAAAGCCTCATTTATAACCGACAGAGGAACTTTCTGCTACAAGATGATGCCTTTTGGATTGAAAAATGCCGGAGCTACTTAACAGCGATTGGTGGACAAATTATTCAAATCTCAGATAGGGCGCAACCTCGAGATTTATGTGGACGACAAGGTAGTAAAGAGCCGCAGCTATGATGCCTTCTTTGAAGATCTAAAGGAAACCTTCGACACGTTACGGGCCTCCAACCTAAAGATGCACCCCGCTAAATGTACCATACGCGTAGGAGCGGGAAAATTCCTGGGATATATGGTATCCAATCGGGGAATCTAAGTAAACCCCGAGAAGATAGAGGCTTTGCAAAATATGCAACCTTCAAAAACCGTCAAGGATGTGCAGAAGCTGACAGGGTCCCTTGCAGCCCTTAGCCGTTTCCTATCCAAAGGAGCGGAAAAACATCTACCTTCTTTAATATCCTTAAGAAGGCAAACCAATTTGAGTGGTCGCATGAGTGCAGAGAAGCTTTCCAAGAACTTAAAAAACCATCTTCGACAGCTTCCGACACTGTCAAAGCCAGATAAAGGAGATACTCTTTACTTATATATATCTGCATCCCAACTAACCATAAGCGCTGTATTGGTCAAGGAAAAGGAGGGATCGCAACATCCCATATACTATGTAAGCAGGGCCCTGCAAGGGCCCGAGACCATATATACTCCTTTCGAGCGTTTGATATTAGCCCTCGTGCATGCTTCTCGGCGGTTGAGACCATACTTCAGAGCACATACAATAGTCCTTCTAACCAACTACCCGATTAGGCAGATCCTCCAGAAGCCTGACGCTTCGGGACGGATGATGAAGTGGGCCATCGAGTTGGGAGAACATGACATACAGTACAAACCTCGGACAGCCATCAAGGGCCAGGCCTTATCTGATTTCATAATGGAGTCTGTTGAACCAGTGGAGATCGACAAACCAAACCCAACTCCGGACTCCGGAAAATGGCAACTATATTTGGAGGGATCCTCCAACTCAAGAGGAAGCGGTGCTGGAGTCTTACTCACCAGCCCCGAGGGAAAGGACCATCCTTACGTTCTCCATTTTGATTTTCGAGCTACTAATAATGAAGCAGAATATGAAGCCCTCATTACGGGGCTAAAACTAGCAAAGGACCTTGAGGTCGAGGACCTCAAAATCTTCAGTGACTCACAGATCATTGATCAACAGATCAAAGGCGAATACGAAACTCGAGAGTACAGTCTCCAGAAATACCTCGAGATAGTTAAGCCTCTCCTAAATCAATTCCGGCAGACGCAAGGTAACCACAAGGTTATTAGTTATGAGCTGAATCATATCCCCCGAGAAGGTAACCACAAGGCAGACGCATTTAGCAAACTTGCCTCCTCAGACCTCAACATAAGATCTTCTCAAGAGTTATTAATGGAAACCTTGACGAAGAGAAGTTACGAATAGAGTAGCATCATGGTTATTGACATCTCAGGCACGTGGATGAACCCCTACATTGAGTACCTCTAATCAGGTACCCTTCCCGAGGACAAGCAACTTGCACGGAAGATCCGAGTTAAAGCTCCAAAATATGTCATCCACAACAACATCCTATACAAGAGAGGATACCTCCAACCCCTACTCAAATGTGTTGGACCTTCCGACGCGGAACACTTAATACAAGAATCACATGAAGGAGTCTGTGGTAGCCACCAAGGTCCACGTACCGTCACCCGAAAGCTCCTACAGATGGGTTATTTCTGGCCTACGATGCTACAAGGCGCCAAAAGATATATCAATTCTTGTCAGCACTGTCAGAGATTTGCTAAGATGATCCACGTGCCACAGGAGAATATGATTACCATCCAAGAATCCTGGCCATTTGTCCGATGGGGCATAGATCTCGTCGGACCTTTTCCTACGGCCCCTGGTAACTTCAAGTACCTCATTGTGGCCATCGATTATTTCTCAAAATGGGTAGAGGCTGAAGCCTTAACCAACATAACTGGCAAGACAGTTATCAACTTTTGCTGGAAGAATATCGTGTGTCGATATGGCATCCCGAGATACATAGTGACCGATAATGGAGCACAATTTGCTAATGACCCCTTCAAGAAATGGTGTACGGAGTACGGTATACACCAGAAGCTCACCTCGGTATACCATCCAGAAGCTAATGGCCAAGTAGAGGTTACAAACCGTACTTTGGTAAGCCCGGTATCAAGAAGCGCCTTGAAGGAACTAAAGGAAACTGGATCAAAGAACTACCAAGTATAATCTGGACCCATAGAACCACACCAGCCACAGCAACAGGAGAGACTCCTTATAGCTTAGTCTATGGGTCTGAAGCGGTCATCCCCATAGAGATTGGGGTCCCCTCTGCCCGTACTTCTCAACCTGATGATGATGATGGCACAGCCAACGAAGAAAACCTTCGTCTCGACCTTGACCTCCTAGAGGAGAAGAGAGCAAATACTACAATCCACGAGGCCAAGGTAAAGGAAAGAGTCAAGCGCTACCATGATAGAAGAGTCCGCTTGGCCACTTTCGTTAAAGGAGACCTTGTCATGAGGTTAAATGAAAAAAACAAGAAAGAAGAGGAAGGGAAACTAGCCCCGAACTGGGAAGGTCCATATCGAGTCCTAGATTCCCATCCAGGGGGAAGCAACCTCTTGGAAACCATGAAGGGGGGACCTATACCACGAAGATGGATTGTGATTAACTTACGAAAGTATCACGGAAGATAAAAACTCAATGAGGAGCCTCACAAAGGTTCGAGACTATCAAGAACGTCTGAGAAGCCTCATCAAGGTCCAAGACAAGTATGCTCTAGCACAAACGGGTACTCAAACTCAAACCCACTATTTACTTTACTTCTAGTCTTAAAGTTATAAACTTAGATTGAAGTCATAATATTTTTATACCTATCCTTATAATAAGCAATCTTAAATTCCTTTTCTAAAAAGAGGATTGTTGTCTTAAGTATAACATGGATTGCTATTCAAAACAATATACTTTATAAGATATAGGATTGATCAACTTATAAGTTGTTTGGATCCAATATTCAAATACCAATCATTTTGAATAAAAGAGATAGGTTCGAGATAAAGTACTTCAAAAAGTGCTTGATTGAGGTCTATAGACCAAAAAAGCAGACGTGCTCGAGAATCAATCGTCTCAACATAAAGAGGAGAAACCTCAAAAACAAAAGTTGAAGTTCATATCAAAGGTGTTGTTACATCAGAATATGATACTTCTATAAAAGGCCCTCAAGAGGGCACACATAGATGAAAAAACTCGAACAGTTCATATCAAAGGTGTTATTACATCAGAATATGATACTTCTAAAAAAGACCCTCAACAGGGCACATAAGAGGCTAAACCTCGAACCTAAAAAGGACATATCAAAGGTGTTATTACATCAGAATATGGTACTTTTAAATATACCCAATAGGGTTTCCTAGGACTTCACCAGAAGTGACACTGGAGAGATGGGCTATTGTCAACTTTTCTGCACACTGTGACATTAAAGGCCTTGTCAAAGGACACCCAAAGAAGAAGCCAAACAACATTAAGCTCGCAGAGTGTTCATCATGGATAACCACGAGAACTTAAAAATCAAGGCTGGTGCTTCTTTCCAGTAAATCATGAAGACCGAGGCTGACTAAAA
Organism: Sherardia arvensis; assembly: GCA_948330725.1. Taxonomy (NCBI): domain Eukaryota; kingdom Viridiplantae; phylum Streptophyta; class Magnoliopsida; order Gentianales; family Rubiaceae; genus Sherardia; species Sherardia arvensis. The sequence goes on along the minus strand of OX415237.1, from coordinate 18,174,395 downwards.
TATGACAGCAAGTAAGGTAGCAAACCTGTTGGAGCTACTCAACCTTGCCAGTAGAAGGATCAAGCACCTCTTCAAGAGAAGGTAAGTCAGGATACTTGGCTCTCATAAGCCTCAATAAATCTCCTGATATCACTATCTTCTCGGAGGGATCCAATGCATCCAAAAACTCGGCCCCAGGAATCCAGCGTTTAGCAGTCAGAGCAGAAAGCTTATCAGCAGCGTCTGGATAAGAAAAAATTTCCTCCATCACCTTCATCTCCTTTTCGGATTGACACAGTTGCAGGACACCACCCAAGATCTCATGCAGCTCAGAGGAATGGAATAAATCTCCATACTCCTCCCTATGGCTCTGAAACTCGGGGCTACAGGCAATGAAGGAACTCCAAAGCTTTAGAAGTCGTTTGGGCTCCTCTGGATCCTTCTCCGCAGCTGGATTTTGCGCCAGTTCCTCTGCAATGTCCCGATAAGTCTCCAGCTCTTTATCCTGGAATTTCTTTGCCGACAGCAGGTCCTCTTTCTCGGCCTCCAGCTGGTTTACCCTGGCTTCCAGTTGAGTCACCTCCAACGGAGGTTGAACAGGAGGAATAGGTGCAGCAGACTCGGTTGTCAGTGTCGAAAGGGCAACCTCCATCTCCTCCTTCTTTGCCCTGAAGGTCCGGCACTTGGCATGTAACTCCATTACAGAATCAGACAAGTACCGGATCACATCATTAGCTCGACATCCCCCCGTGGACAGATCCGCCATCAACTGTAAAAGTGGAAGACATATAAAAACTTGATATCTGAGAAACTCGTATAGCAAAATGGGAAAGATAATTACCTCAGCGACGAAGGGATATTTCTTAGAAGACCTCTGAGAAGCCTGACCATTCTCTTCCTTTGGGCAGTTCAGATAGTACTTCAGTTTCTTTAGAGAAATATCTTCAGATACCACCAGCTCAAGGTCAGATTCATCATCAGCTGAAGACTCCATATCCTCCGTTTCCATCTCTTCTACCTCCTCATCTATGGCATGGAGATTGGCCTTCCCTTTCTTGATCTTTTTCTTTGGAGGAGAGGCTATATACATAAGGAAGAGCGTAAATACGCTAGGTAAAAGAGATATATCAGACAACTAATCTGTTTGAAACAGAAATTACCTGAAGAATATTGACTGGAAGAAGATTCACCCTGATTTCGAGGTGACATCCTAGAAGTCTGTTTCCTGGCCTTCTTCTCATCTCCCTGAATTTTATCAGGGAGGGTAAAATCTCGATCCTTTTTCAGGAAACTAGACGTGGATTTGGACTGTGGAACATCTACAGATAAGAATAGGTGATAGCAGGCCACTGCCACACCGAGCTGTGAGCCCCCCGCACAAATCCTCCTTCCTGGAAGACAATCTTCTCCTTCAAGAGCTTCTCAACGATGCCCTTCAAATGAACAGGCATCTCAAAGACATCAAGAGGCACAGTGTCCTTCGGCTTCGGATTCCAATCAGGAACCTCATATTTTGTTCGATCAAAGGTTAGCGGAATGTCCTCCCACTTGCCGCTATTGTCAGGAAAAGTGAAAACCTTGCCCTTTCGAGGAGTAAGGGTTATGTGCTCGCGATCCTTGAAGCAGAACAGTTTGAACAAGCTCCTAAACAGATCCAAGCTTGGCTCATAGTCCTTCTGAGAGCACCAGGAGATGAAAGCCACCATTGTCACCACCACACTGGAATGAATCTATCAAGGGTGAAGCCGATGATGCTGAAGAAATTGTGAAAACACAGGGGGAAAGGGAAAACTCAAACCCTGTTGCAAGAACCTGCCATATAATACCCCTCGAGTGGGGCTCACAAGATCCTTGACCGGAGTGGTCTTGTCCTCGAACCTTAAATCAGCCTCGATGGGGTACGACAACCTGCATGACTTCAAAAATTGCAGGGTATTTTAGTCGACCACCTTGGTGACATCATTCGCACCTTCGGCGACTGGAACCCGTTTATCAATTTGGGGCTCCGCATTAGGGTCTATCTCTGACCCGGAGGCACCGTCATCAGCCACTACAGCTACCGCCTGCAGCGGTGTCGCCATAGTTACCTCCATCAACTCTCCAGACTCAACCTCCAGGAATAAAGTGCGCAAGTCGCGTGCCAAGGGAACATTCTCTCCATTGCCAGAGGGAATGCTATAGTTTGCTGACGACATGGCAATACAGAGAATGGGGGGAAAAAGGTTATGAGAAAAAGACGATGAAGAAAGACAAGAATTTAGTTGAGAATTTTTTGCAAAATACTTGGATGAAGATTGATGATAAACACAAGGAAAATTACTTGGTTATATAACCATTAATTAGCACGCATATAAGTGGAGTAATTACCTCGACTCGCGAAACGATACAGGCAATTGGAAGGTTAGTCCTCACCGCCAGAAGATACAATGAATCAAGACCACATGTCAGTCCCATCAGAATTCAAGAAGGCAGATTCAGATCTAACCGTCCACGTGTCCTAGTGGAATACGAAAGAACTTGAAACTAGATATTCAGAAGGGTAAGCCCGAGAGGACAGTCCTAGAAGGACTCCTCGAGCTTAACACCCCGAGTTAGTCTCACTCGAGTTATTGGTCTTCCCTCGAGAAGCAAGCCGATCCTACAGCTTTTGAGATGGAGTACTCCATACTCCATGGTTCGTATTCGGGCCTCATCCATACTCGGACCAGGGCCCGAGAAGGGTCGTGGGCTCGAGATACGCGGAGGGTGGATCCACAGGTCCATCAATCCTAATCCTTATAAGGAATGCGTATATTATGAATGTTTTACAAGGAATATACATCTTCTCAAAGATGGTAATACAGCTATCCTAAATATGGTAATACAACCATGTCTGAAATATACTTCTATTATACATGGTAATACAACTACTATTCCCATAAGAGTTGTATTCATACCATAAATACATATCTTGGTGATCTACGGATTGTAGCCATATAAATACCCTAAAGGTTTGGTAGACCTCTCATCTAATCTCATACTTCATACTTTACGCCTTAAGCAAATATACTGACTTGAGCGTCGGAGTGTCTATCCCCGGGACACCCGGGGCCTTTGTCTTACAGATCAGTTCGTGAGCAGGGTTCGTGATCAAGTGCGGGTCATAGACATCCATCAGCCTCGAACCTCCAAGTAGGTGTTGTGACAATGGAGAGCACTTGTAGAGGTCGGTCAAACGGCGAGCCAGAGTCTGGCTCGCCAGAACCTTATCAACAATAGCCTCGGCAAAATCCCGCTAGTCCGACGCATCCGAGACCCGGGCAGTCTCCAGCTCTTTCTTTGCCTGACTCAGCCTCTCCCAAAGCCAGGCAGATGTCGCCCTCTTGAATGTAAGCTCCTCGCGGCTTGCGGAGCCCGTCAAGTTGCCGGGCAAGGAAAGAAGAAAGAATAGTCTGGAAGCCGGAGAGTTGGTGTTACAGTCGCGATGTTGCGTCTTAATGATTCATCCTGATGATGAGATCGGATGAACCTGCTAAGAATCAAGAACTCTCAGTCAGGGCGAGGCGGCTAATTGCCGTTCTCGCTCCGATGCTAAAGTTAGTAGACTATTCGGAGAGTGGGAATGTGTTTGGTTGTGTTTAGTCAACTTACCTCTCTCTAGTGTGATAGAGAGATATATGTAGTGCTGAAAAGATGACCCTGGTCACATCAGACCACGCCGTTAGGTGGTCTGGGAAGATTCTCCTGCCAGGTTCGGTAAAGCTGCTGTCTGCTGTCGGGTCTGGCCCGATCGTCATGCAGGATGAGGGGTCGGGATGAACCATGCAGGATGGTGAGATGCCCGACCCTAACAAGTCCCCCCAAGTCCGAGCTCGAAACAAAGATTCGGGCGTGGGGCTTTAAATGGGCTTTTTGAATCCGTGTGATAGTGGGTCTTTTGACTTAACTGCATGTCTGCCACGTGTCGTCACTTTTCCTCCGGGATGCAGATGGTTTAATCTTAGTAACTGTGCAACTTTTGGCAACTGCCATTATTGCTTTAACTGCTCGCATAACTCCCCCCTTTTTTATTCAAATTTGAAACTGCTCTTCACTTTATCTTCATCCTTCCGCCACACACTTGCTCTCTTCGCCCTCAGGTATTCTGCACTTATCATTTAGTTTCCTCTTTTTGTGCTTTCTTGTTCGTGCCTTTATCGTGTTTCTCCGATTTCGGGCATGGTGGATGTCCCTATTTCCGGCGCGTTCCGCTAGATTACCGATGATGAAGTGGCTGAGTTCATCCAGATCTGTCAAGATACTGAAGGCCTCCAGATTGCTGATATGGCGAAGTCCATTGTCTGGCCTAAGCCTAGCGACACCATCAACGCTGCTCCGGCGGGAAAGGTTCCCGTTTACTATGAGCACTTGACCCGTTGTAGCGTCAGGTTCCCCCTTACTCCCTTTTGTCAATCTATCATGTGCTATTTCGACATGACTCTGGGCTCGATGACGCCGAATGTTGTGCGAAATATGATTGGCTTTGAGACGCTGTGTGGTGTTCGTGGGGTTGTCCCCTCTGTTACCCTGTTCAGGGTGTTCTTCTACACCGGTGGCGGCGGCAACGAGGATGGTTGGGGCCATATCAAGATTCACCCCAAAGCTGACCTGCACATCCTGACTGACATGCCCAAGACGCGGGACTGGAAAGTGAAGTTTATGTTTGTTGATGAAGATGTGGTGTATGGTCCCGCTGCCTCTCGCCCCAATCAGGCCGTGGGTGATCCCGAAACTCGTGGCCGTGCTCCAGATAGCGTGTCTCAGAACCACTTGGTTGCTGCCATCAGAGCTCTGAAAGAAAGGCCGGAGTAATGGGATGTTTTGAAACTGGATGACAGGCTGCAGGATTCTGGCCTGCATCATCGTCGTGTACTCCCCGCCATCCAGGATGATGCCGCTGTCGGTCCGGATGATGGTAATGCAGTCCAGGATGCTGAACCCGTCAGACAAGATGTTGAACCCGTCAGACAAGATGCTGGGAACTTTAGCCCGCCCCCTTAGCTGGTTGTCCCGAAACCTGGTCAGACCGAAAAAGGCATGTAGCTAGGCCTGACCCCTTTGTTCATATTTGTTTTTTTTGACGTATCAACTGTACTTGTCTCTTGTCGCGTGACTATTGCAGCCATGACTCATCATCGTCCGACCATTGATGTGTCTAAGTTCAACCGCCCTTCTCGACGTAGGAGGTTGGATGACAGCAGCGGCCTCAATCAGTCCACCCAGTCGCATGGTCAATCTTTCCAGACTGACCGGGATGGCAATGCTGATGGCTCCTCTGTCCCGTATCCGGATACCGGATCGTCAGGAGGGCTGCTGAAACCTGACCAACTATTCCAGATGGGGATCGGTGGTCGCGATGCGTTCGGCGGTGGCGATAATGCCTTATCCCTGCACCAAGCATCCGGTCAGTCGAAAGGTGGCCCGAATGTCATTCAGCCGGTTTTGGCTGGCCAACAGCATGGTGGGCGAGTCCCTCCCCACACTGGTGGTTTTCAGACTGATAAGGGTAAAACCAATGCTTCCAACGTCTTCCTGAACTCGCCTGTCAGTCGGCTGGAGTACCTTAAGGAAGTAATGCTTATTGATCATTTCAGGGCCTGGGTGAAGAACCCGGCGCTGAATCTTCATGGGATCAAGACCGCCACGGATAATCTGGTCTCATCCGTCTTTGATGTAAGTGTTCCTTGGTTATCATCCTTTGGTGCTTTTTCCTCCTCTATTATCATTTTCTTCATCTTAGCTTTGTGATTTGGCTTGTCAGGGTGCTTGCTCATCCCTCGCCGTCCTCTCTGACCTCAGCGCGTTGTGCTTGGCACGTGAGGCTGAGCAGAAAGTGCATCATGCCACCCTCGTTGAGCTTGGGATGTGAAAAGACAGCTGGCCCTTGCTGATGCCGAGATAACTAAACTCCAGTCTGATGCCAAGGCAAACGCTGACGCCGAGTGGGCGCCCGACGACTGCATGGAGTCTGAACAGGCGCTGAAGAAACAACTAGATGCTGTCAACGCCCAACTGGCATCTGCCATTTCGGACGGTGAAGCATTGAAAACAGCGAAAGAGACCAGTGATGATGCCTTGCAGGATGCCCAGAAGTCTGCCACTGAACTGCAAAAACGCCCTGATGAGGCCGTCGAGAAGGTTGGGCAGATGAGCAAAGTGTCTAACGATCTGGTCGCTCTTTAAGCCTGCTATGCCGAGTCTGAGGGCCAACTGAAGAAAGCGCTGGAGGATAAGGCAAATCTCACCATCGATTACCAGACTGTGCTGACTTCTGGCATGCGTGAGGTCTTTGCCAAGGTGGCTCGCTCCAAACGTGCTATCGTGCGCTCTTCCGCATTTCTGCGACGGGCGTATGCACTAGACAGCGTGTATGATGACTCTGCAGCCTATGCCACTGCTCTTTCTGAACTCACAGCTGCCTATGTTGGATACGGCTTTCCTGAGTATTTCTCTACACTGTCTGGTGAGATGACTCCCGCTGAGCTCGCCGCCTGGGAACCAGATGTTGCAGTCCCACCTGTCGTCGTGGACGGTGAAGTTGTGGCGAATGAAGGACTAGTCAAGGACTTGGAGGATACGGGCAATAACGTTATGGTTACTGCCCACGACCATTAATTCAGGCTTTATTTCCTTCTTTCCTGCTTGTTTTCTTTCTGGATAATTCCTTTGGTTTGTAATAACCCATAAGGGGACAAATTTGAACTCTTTGTTTCTGCACTTCTGTGAAACTTTTGCATTTGCATTATAAACTATTGCCTTAGTATTTTACCTGTTTGGCTCATACCTTTGTTATACCTTGTCATTTTGCTTACCACTGTTCATGGTGGGAACTCATCGTCTTTCTTGGTGAAGTGGGATGAGTTGCCATGATGAACTATTAAGGTGAAAGGATGAGTTAACCGTGTATGAATTGATGCCATGTACTTGATGCCATGTACTTGATGCCATGTACTTGATGCCATGTACTTGATGCCATGTACTTGATGCCATGTACTATCTGCCAACTTGGAGGTCGCTAAACCTTATCCAAGCCACCGAGGTGTGGGAACGTCGCCCCATCCTTGGTTTTATTCTTCAAAACCAAAGCTGCTAAGCCATGGACTTTGTTAATCGGTCCGTACCCGACATGGGTTTTCATTGAATAAAAGCCCACCTTTTCTCCAAACCGGTTGCTATCCGAATTTGGAGAGGATATGTTCTTCTTTGTTTGCTTGTCCGCATTTGAACAAAATCACGCCTACGTTCAGTACTCGAGAAGGGCGGCTAAGCCTCAGTCTCGGTCTGGCGGTCACGATCATGATCGTGTCATCCGACTTGCCCATGGGTGTGGGGATGCACTTGACCGCATCCTTGCCTCTCCAGATGATGTTTCTGGCACGTTTGGCAAGGATGCATCTCTGATGCTTCACAACCTAAGTGTGGGATGTGTCGAGTGTTCTACTGCCTTGTTCGGTTAACCGGAGCGGTGGCCTGAACTGCCACCCTTAATGTCCATTATCACAAATTCCGATCACGGCATTTGACTTTCGAAAAGAGGTATGAATGAACAAACAAGAGATGATTTGTTCTTGAACTTAACACTTGAAATACATTAAAAGAGGAGAGTACAAAAGATACAATTTTGCGCGGGAAAACTGGATTTCCTCAAAATCGCATCCCTCATGAGGGCAAAAGTCGCGATCTGATCAGGAATCTGTTTTCCAAAAGCATTTCCCCATTATTTACAAACTAATTGGTATCTTTCTCGTGGACCTGACGCTGCTCAACCGTAGTAACGGTGGAGGTTCTCCATGTTCCACGTCCTTGGGACTGCTTCGCCCGACATGGTCTGCAACATGTATGCGCCGTTCCCAAGCACTTCTGCGACCACATACGGTTCTTCCCACGTGACATCCAGCTTTTTTAGGCCTTCAACCCGGCTGGCTTCATTCTTTCGGAGGGCCAATTCACCTTGCTTGAGGTTCCTTATGCGGACCCTCGCGTTGTAGCGTTGTTCCACGTATGACCTATAGGCTGCCTCCTTGATCGTGGCCTGCTCTCTGGCCCTCTCTGGGTCCTCTAAGCTTTCCCTCAACCGCTGCTCATTGTCTGCATCAGCATCCGGGATGGCCGATCGTGGGGACGGGATGATGAGCTCAGGTGGGATGATGGCCTCACTGCCGAATTAGAAAAAGTAAGGTGATTCACCTGTTGCAGTTCGCGGCGTTGTCCTGTATGCCCGGAGCACTGATGGAAGCTCGTCCACCCAGTTCCCTTTTGCGCCATCTAGCCTTCTTTTTAGCCCTTGAATGATTGTTCCGTTGGTCCACTCAGTAAGGCTGTTGGCTTGCGGATGGGCTACTGACGTGAAACTTTGCTCGATGCCCATCTGGTTGCACCAGTCTCTGAACACTCCTCCTTCAAACTGGCGCCCGTTGTCACTGATGATCGTTCTGGGCAGGCTGAATCTGCAGACAATGTTTCTCCACACGAAACTGGTCATCCTCTTTCCCGTGATGGTTGCCAACGGCTCCACCTCGACCCAATTGGTGAAGTAGTCGACAGCCACCACTAAGAACCTTCTTTTGCCACTGGCTTGGGGGAAAGGACCGACTATGTCGATGCCCCACTTCGCGAACAGCCATGGGCCTGTAATACTCTTCATGGGTTGGCCGGGTTGAGATGACACACGATCATGTACCTGGCACTGATGGCACGTCTTGACCACATGGTCGGCATCGACCCTCATGTTGGGCCAGTAATAACCTGCTCGTGTCGCCCTCAATGCAAGTGTCCGGGCTCCTTGATGGCTGCCGCCGCTACCCTCGTGGAGTTCTCCCAAGATTCTTTCCGCTTGTTTGGGTGTTAAGCAACACAACCACGGCTGCAGGTATCACCTCTTGTGTACCACCTGGTTTTTTAGCGCAAAATTCAGCGCCCTCCTCTCTAAAACTCTCGCCTCTTTCTGGTCGGGTGGTAATGCTCCGCTGTGCAGATAGTCCTGCATCGGTGTTAACCAATACGGCGGTTCAGCCTCGATGACAGCCACCGCCATGCCTTCGGTTGATCTGGTCGGCAGTGTTTCCACCAACGCTCCCTTGGACAGGTGGCTACTTGCTGTGGAGGCCAACTTGCCGAGGGCATCCGCCCTTGTGTTTTCGGATCTGGGGACTCGGGTCACCTCAAATCCCTTGAACAGTATCGCCAAACTCCTCACCTTTGCCAAGTACTTCTGCATGGATTTCTCCTTGGCTGCGTACGATCCATTGAACTGGTTTGCCACCAAGGCCGAGTCCCTAGACGCGTCCAGTTTTGTCGCTCCCAACGCTCTTGCTATCTCCATGACTGCAATCAATGCCTCATATTCAGCCTCGTTGTTCGTTGCTAGGAACTGGAATCTCAACGCGTACGTCGTCTCCATGCCATCGAGATCCGTCACTATCAACCCGGCTCCCGATCCTTCCACACCGGATGTGCCGTCCACATGCACCTTCCACCATCCCGCCTTGTCAACACGTCGTGGCTTTTTGTCAGCCGGCTCGCTTGGTATAGTGATGGTGATCTCATCCTCTGCTTCGATCCTAGAAAATCGGCCATTATCTGCCCCTTGATAGCCTTTCTCGGAGCGAACTCGATGGCGTGCTCGCCTAGCTCTACTTCCCACTTGGCCAACCTTCCCGACATTTCTGGCCTTATCAAAATCGCTTTGAGTGGCTCGTTTGTCAGAACCACGATGGGGTGTGCTTGGAAATATGATCTGAGACGTCTTGTCGCATGGACTGGTGCCATGGCTAACTTCTCCTGAGCACTATATCTCAACTCGGCCCCCTGCAGCGTTCGGCTGACATAATAGACCGGGCGTTGAATCTTGCTCACCTCCCTGACCAGTGCTCCACTGATGACTTCCATCCCGGCGGCAAGGTATAGGTATAACGTCTCACCTTGTTCGGGCGGGGACATGGCTGGGAGGTCCTTCAAGTGATTTTTCAGCTTGAGGAACGCTTCATCCCCGGCTTGGCCCCATTGGATTGCTTCTTTCGGCCCGATGCTGCCTTTGAGGATCTTCAGGAATGGGAGTGACTTCTCCGCGGCACGGGATAAGAATCTGTTCATAGCCGCCAATTTCCCATTCAAACTCTACACCTCCTTGATGTTCCGAGGTGGCTTCATCTCCAAGACAGGCTGGACTTTCTTTGGGTTGACCTCCAAACCATTGTTGGACACCATGAGGCCTAAGAACTTCCCGGCTCCTACTCCAAATTGACATTTGGCCGGGTTGAGCATCATGCCCGCTGCGTTCAGAGTCCTCAAGGTCTCATCCAGATCTTCCACCAACCCTTTGTATGATACGCTCTTGATGACCATGTCGTCGACGTAAATTACCATTTTGCGGCCGATCTGTGCTTTGAAAATCCGATCTACCATCCTTTGGTAAGTGGCTCCGGCATTTCGCAAGCCAAAGGGCATCATCCTGTATGCGAACGCTCCTCGCTCCGTGATGAAAGCGATTTTGTCGACGTCGTCATCCTTCATTGGGATTTGGTGATACCCCTTGTATGCATCCAGGAAACATTTAATCGGGAAAGGCGCCAGCGCGTCCACCTTCTGGTCGATGATGGGCGTCGGGTAACAGCCTTTGGGGCAAGCCCTGTTCAACGCCTTGTAATCGATGCACATTCGCCAACTCCCATCTGACTTCTTGACCAGGACCGGGTTGGCTAGCCATGTCGGATATAGCACTTCCCGTAGGATTCCTGCGTTCACCAGCTCGGTCACCTGCTTGTTAACTGCTTCATTCCTTTCTGGGCATAGCGGTCGCCTCTTCAGCATGACTGGCGGGTGTGAAGGATCCACCCTGAGAGCGTGTTGGCCGAGTTCGGGTGACACTCCCGTCATGTCTGTTGCCTTCCATGCAAAGACCTTTTGATGCTTGATCAGGACTTCCAGAACCTCCTGTCGACTTGCCTCGGGCGGGTGTGAAGGATCCACCTTGAGAGCGTGTCATGCATGATGCTGATAAAGATTTGAGGTCTTGGCATCCCGATCAAATCATGTGGATCGGGCGCCGAGGTGGCGATTCGTCATCTGAACGCTTGCGTTTCTTCAGCGCGATTTGGTGGCATTCCATTGCCTTTTGCTGATCACCCCGGACGGTTGCTATCCCTCCTTTGGTTGGGAACTTCAAAAGAAGATGAAGGGTCGAGACAATGCCTTTGAGCTGAGCTAGCGCTGGCCTTCCCAGTATGAGGTTGTACGGGCTATGAGCCTTGATCACGATGAACTCCATGTCCACCTCTTTCCTGGTCGGCCTCTCTCCGACCCCAACTGGAAGTGTGATTGTACCTTCCGGCCACACCGTCCTGTCAGCAAAATCCACCAATGGCGTACTCGTCCGGACCAACTTGGCCTTGGTATTGTCATCTAGCTTCTCGAAGTAATGCCAATACATTATTTCTGCTGAGCTGCCACCATCCACGTATGCCCGATGAACCATTTTTATCCATGATCTGGACCGTGATGATGACCGCATCACATCCGGCCGGGCGATCCGGGATGGGATCGTTAACGTCGAACGTGATCAGCTCATCCTTGCCCAGTCTCCTATCCGTCGGAGTGTGTTCTGGGGCTATTCTGCACCTGGCCTTCCTTTGTGAATCCGAGCTTCCTCCAGCATTCCCGCCTATGATAGTGAGTATATCATTGCTCGCGCGCCCTGCTGGCTCTCGTTCCGGTGATGAATCCTCTTCGTACTTGGCTCTTTTCTCATCTGGTCGATCTGCGCGGGCCACGTGCCCTGTTGGCTCCTTGATCCTGGCCACCATTCCTGTTAGCATATGTCGCCTTGTTGTGGGCCTTGGCCGTGGCGGCGAATTGTTTCAGTTGCCCTTTCCGCAGGCATGACTCGATGGCCTTCTTCAAGTGGATACAATCCTCTGTGTCGTGGCCATGGTCGTCATGGTATTCACAAAACTTGTTCTTGTTTTGCTTGTTGGGGGGCATCTTCATGGCGCGCGGGGGCGGGATGATGTCACGGCTTGCCAAGAAAATCTCTGGGCGTCTTCGTCAACGGGGTAAAAACCCTTTCTTGTACAACTCTGGGGCCCAACTTATCCTTCACCGACTACGTCTTCTCCGCTTTGGCCGGTTGACCATCCTGGATGAGCTTCTGCTTCGGCCAATAGGGTCGGGCCTCCTTCTGCATTGCCAGTTTCTTCTTCTTGGCGTTTTCATCGGCTCGGTGAAACATCTCCACCATCATATGCAACTCGTCCAACGTGTATACCGCACGGAGGGTGAGCTCTGAATCCAGGGCCTCGTGATCCAGACCCTACATGAAAATCTCAATCAACCACTGCGGCTCGCCACGGTGCACCACCCTGTTTCTCTCCTCGATAAAGCGCTCATAATACTCCATCAAGCTCTCGCTGGATGATGCCCTGTGGCGTATCTTCATCAGGTCTTGCGTCGTGTTGGTGAACTTCCTTTTCTGCATGAACCTAGTGAGGAAAAGTTCCTCGAGCTGCGCGAAGCTGGATATGCTCTCGTTGTCCATGTTGGCGAACCACACCCTTGCTGCCTCCTTGAGCGTGGTGGCAAATACCTTGCACCACACGGGCTCAGGCATGGTGTATGTTGACATGTTAGTTGTGAACGTGTGCAGATGGTCAGCTGGGTCCGACAAACCATCATACATGCCCAGATTTGGCGGGATCCGGAGACGGGGGTTGGCGACGAACTCCATGACCGCCTCTGAGAAAGGGCTTCCTCTTTTTTGGCAATCTGGAGCCTCGTAAAAAACCGACAGCCTCTGCTTGGCCAGCACTCTGGGCTTGACATTAGGCTTGTGAACATACGTCATGGCCCATTCCCCGGGTTGGGATCTAGGGTTGCCTTCTTTCGCATTTTGATCTTCCCATTCCTCTTCTGAGTCCTCCAGGATCTCGTTCCCGTCATCATCCAACTCTGTGAGAATGGGAGCTTTGCGTTTTCCTCGGGTAGGCTCGTCGAAAAGCTTGGTCGGTGCGACTGTTTTTGCCAAACCTTCGAGGCGCCGTGTTTTCGGTGGTGTACCTAGCAGCTCCTGCAGCTGCTTGTTGATGGTAGCCTGTGACTCCAGGATCTGGCGGAGCACATCACCATCTTCGACTGTGAAAAATGGCGAAGCGCCCGGGTGCCGAGCCTGCTCAGGCGTCGCCGAGATCGGCGTTGTTTTAGGGTTTGAGGGAGTGAATTGGTTTCCAGCCCCCTCATCGCCCAGATTTATGACCACCACCTCTGGATGGGTGGTGTCGTGGTCTCGTCCTTCTCTGCTCATTTGCAGTGTGTGGGCTGTGAAGATAATCGGTTATATCCCCACAGACGGCGCCAATGTTACAGTCGCGATGTTGCGTCTTAATGATCCGTCCTGATGATGAGATGGGATGGCCCTGCTAAGAATCAAGAACTCTCAGTTAGGGCGGGGCGGCTAATTGTCGTTCCCGCTTCGATGCTAAAGTCAGTAGACTGTTCGGAGAGTGGGAATGTGTTTGGTTGTGTTTAGTCAACTTACCTCTCTCTAGTGTGATAGAGAAATATATGTAGTGCTGAAAAGCTGACCCTGGTCACATCAGACCACGCCGTTAGGTGGTCTGGGAAGATTCTCCTGCCAGGGTCGGTAAAGCTGCTGTCTGCTGTCGGGTCTGGCCCGATCATCATGCAGGATGAGGGGTCGGGATGAACCATGCAGGATGGTGAGATACCCGACCCTAACAGTTGGCGAACTCGAAACTCATAAGTTGCATCTGGGCGAAAGTAGAGTTGGACACAACCAAAAAAGAAACAGTTACCTGGTTAGCCGAGGAAGTAACAGGAGGGTTGATGGCGTTAGACCGCGGAGAATTTTGAGACTTGCTCCCCCTCAACTTCTTCTTTTCCTTCTGCAGGGAGTCAACGGACTTACGCTTCGGAGCCGGATCAGAAGGGGGAGACGAATGAAGGGTGCCGAAAAGGTAACGTGCCCTGTATAAGGAGCCTTGTTGAAAAATCCAGGTTGCACAGTGGCAACAGGGGACATCCCATCTTCGGACGACGGGTTTCTATTACGGAAAGTGAACTTCGGTCGGCCGGAAGAGTTGTCCGGGCCGAATGGTTGAAAGAAAGAAGTAGCAAAGTTTTCTTGTAAAGCGAGATCCTGCAGGACGTCCGTTATGATGGGGTCCTGAAGAGTCTCTTGCTGAACAGGGATCTGAAGAGTGCTCTCCGGAGTAAGAGACTCAATTGTGATCACCTCAAGGAGAGGAATCTGGTCTGACTTCTAGGGTGGACTAGTCGAAGGAGGAGGAAGCTCAGCAGTTTGGGGAACAGTATTCTTCTTCTTCTTCCTCTTCTCCTTCTGAGGCTTGACGGTGGAGGATTCGGCAGCATCCTCCCCGGCTTCTTAGCTTTTTTTTCAAGGATCGGAACGGAAGGATCGTTGGCAATAAAAGGAGCTGAGAAGACACAAACCAAGAAGAATGTTAGTTCGGACCAGAAGGAGCCACGCGCAAATCATAAAGGGAGACAAGAAAGAAAGAACCATAAGACACAAACCTTGCAGGGGCCGGACCACCAACCAGCGGCTCTACTAGAAAACTTGGGAAGGATAGATCTCCCGGGGAAAAAGATAAGTGGCCTTGGCCCCCAGTCAGTACTGATCTAGGTTTAGGGGACTGGCTGACGGGGCGGCATAACCCTCTCGGACATCGCCCGGCACTAAAAAATTCCGGGCATCCGGAACGGCCTTATCATTCCACATCGGGATCTCATATAGATCGGAGTTTACTTTGGTGTACCCCTTCTGCATCCAATTCTTGACCTGCTCAAAATGAAGTCATGTACCCCTGGTCGGGCTTGGATGGTGAAGATTCCCTTCTTGGGACACTCCGCTAACATGTAAAAAGACTGCCGGAGGGGGAAAAAAGGGTTACCCCACATCGGCGACAGTGCACCAAGAACCCCATCATCACGGCCACCACGTTCGGCTGAAGTTGAGCTGGTGAAAGTTGGTAGTGCCCCAAGAACTTGGAGTAGATTGGAGGGAAAACCCCACATAAGATGAATCTGAGGGATACATTTGACGGTCTTAGGCGACTCGTCAGGAGAAAGAGCCACCAACTGGGAATCAACCGGGACGGGAACTCCCATGCTACTTACAAGCTTCCTGGTCCAGATGTCAGCAAATAGAGAAGGCGCCCGGGCCTCGTCAATCAGCCTCTGTTCACGATTCTTCGAGTGCTTGAACCTAAGGCCGGAGAAGGCGACAACATGGGCCGAGTGGATAGGAGGAAAGGGAATGTTGGGCGCTTGACCCGCCGGACGCGGAGGAGTAGCTTCACGAGAGGTACTGTTTAGTGAGTACGTCATCTCGGCGACAGGGGTGGAGTCAGCGTTGACATTAGTAGAAGCCATGGCGTTGAAGAAGAGAGAGAACTGAAGATGAGGATGAAGTTAAAGAATCAAAGCTACGCGGAGGAGAAGGTAAATGCGCGACGACAATGATGGCTTGATTGGGTAAATATTTATAGGCAAGGGAAGAGAAATAGTCGTTGCTCCGCAATAATTGCGTTCTTTAATGGAACTCAAAAGGCGAGAACCTACATGGCGATCTTGTCGGGCAAAATAGAGAAGATGGAAAGTCACACCTTCCCCCTCAGACCAAAAGAGTGTTGCCCTCGGGCGAAGGCCTGACTTCCGGGGGTCTAGTGGTGATACCAGGCCCAAACCCAACTACCTAAATGGTAATATGAACCAAGCCTAGAATTAGGTAAGCTAACATGGAAGTACCCAGAGCGGGACCACTCGGATAGAGACGACTGAATGATGAGTCACACTCAGGATGGACCACCCAGAGGCATGGGGAAGGATTATAAATAGTGCTACCTAGCACCATCTCAAGTAAGCACATTTCAATCACTCACACTAGTGAATTCCCCTTTTCTCTCCAATGATCCGTCTTTCATCATCACGCCGGAGGTTCTACCCTCGGGTACCCCCGGGGCTCTGTCTTGCAGTGCCAGAATACTGGAGCGGGAGAAGGGAACCCTTCAGGCCCACCAGACGGGCAGCATCAAGATTGTCACCATAGAATCAAATTGTCTCCTGGCAGTTAAAGCCATCAACAGCCCTGCGCTTGCACCTTGGAAACTGTTTGACTTAGCTCATTCCATTCAACAATCCAAGATCTGTCCAGTGGTACACATACTCAGACAGTCAAACATAGTCGCAGACTGCTTGGCAAAATATGGTTTTGATTCTCAAACTGACTCAACTCATCAATATCATGATCTTCCACAAAGAGTACAGGGTTTAATGCAATTGGACTCTTTTTGAATGCCTTCTCTGAGAATATCATAGCATAGATGCTACTCATGTATTTTCTTCAAATGTACAGGTTATCAGAAGTTCAATGCAAAGGACTGGAAAGCAGCAGCAGCTGGCCTTCTTCAAACACTAATCAAAGAACAGTAACCTCATAGATTTTCTCTGATTTGTCTCGGTGCGTGTTTTGTTATACAATTCACTAATAGACTCCTTGATATTAATTGGAGAATCAATTTTAGAAGCTATGTACTTATTTTTGAGTTCAGCTCATTTTGAAAGCATTCTCATGCTTCAAGAACTAATGTCTTTTTTTGTAATGCCACCATCCTAATGGATGTGTGAATCACATTTGCCGATTTTGGCCATTTTCAAAGTTTAGGGAACCTGTAAACTTCCCTCCGCTTCACCAAAAGTGGTTTAAATTATTTTTTAAAAAAATAAGCATTCTAAAACCACTTTCTTAGCAAAAACAATTGCAGCACCAAACAAAAGCTCATGAAAGAACATGCGCAGACCATGGGCATGCAGATTATTCGGATTACGAAATTCACTGGTTCTATCCACCGTCATATTCATGCAGTAGGGCTAATGGTAAACCTTGGTCTACTTTAGCGAAAATGAGTGTAGGTTTGATTTGGCTTGATAACACTGGCTCCGTTAAAATAGGCAACGGCAAGTTTCTTTAGACAGGTTTTGACACTTATTCAAAATTTTAATAGATGATAAGCACTTGTAAACAACGTTACTAAAGAGTCAGACACAACAATGGTAGTAGAGAATGCATTACACGAACAGGATGAATCATCAATTTCGAGAGAGGACGACCACTCAAGCGCCCAGGTTACAAAAAAGCTACAAATATTGATAGATCACAGAACTTTGTTGAAATATCATCAAGTGCATAAGAGAGCTGTCTTTATCTGCTGCAAACACAAGTAAGCAGCTTACAATGGAGTCAAACCAACAACACCTGCCCAAAAGTTAAGATTGTTAACTACAGATCAAACAGGACAAATTAAAAAACAGTGAGTCCAGCTCAAATCAAACAAATCTGGCTCAGTCAAGATTAACAATATTCTGAAAGAAAAAAACCACACCAGCATAGGAACTACACCAGAGTCTTTTCTATATTGAGTACATTTTGGGTACTTGTACCAAAGTGTGTCGGAGATACTGGACAGTAGCACCAAATTACAAAATTGAGAGATCCAATTAGAAATGACATTGCACCATACTGTGATACTTTTTAATAAAGAAATTCTTCTAAAGGAAGGGTAGTCCAAATCATACCGAGTGATATTGCATATTTAGTAGAGTTGGTGGCAACTCCAACATAAAACCCGACAATTTAAAAGGATGAAAGGTTAGAACTTAAAACCATATCAGGAAGAGAAATGAAAAGAGGCTAGGCAGCTTATGTAATATAGACAATGCACCTAGTTATTTGCGTTGTGAAGGAAGCCAGATATAGAAACAAACATATATCTTCTGTATGCATGAAGGTTGATATGAGTACTTAATGATTCAGCTTAATGAATATGAACTAAAGCTAATTTCTCTAAAACATGATACTTAATGCAGTAACTTACTACATAGTCCTATTTCTGTATGTTCAAAACTAAAACATTTCTATCTACTGGCCATATTGTAGCATTTGCAGAAATCTTTAAGAATGATATATAAGTAATGAAACGAACAATCTGTTCATGTACTGTTATCCAATTCCCAGAAAAGAATTAAGGATGTATTTCGAAAATATCTGAACACGTAGGTCTCCAATGAGGAACTTGAAATAGCTTTAACTAAAGTTGAAAGATGAAGGTCATAGGCTATACTCATACATCAACAAAAACAGCATTTTATGTCTTGAACAAATAATGGATGACCATTTTTAAAATAACATTGTCATTTACTATGTTCCTTTCCTAGTACTTTTGATTATGACTGATCCCAGATGATAATACAAACATAAAATTTTATAATAAATAAACTGATAATGCATCTATATAACATCTGTTAACTGTTAGCTCAGAAGTGAGATAGCCATATAAATATTATTTAGAGCATCAATTGGTTAATAATAAGTAGAGAACTTCAGAATCACATAAATTAAGTGCATGATATGACTGGTATAAACACGGCATGTACAAACAGCTGAAAGAAAATTTTACATACCGCAAGCCAATCGTCCCCCAGCATTTCCAGTTGACAGGCTGAGTTCATGACCACCTAAAGTAGAAGAAATGTTAACTGTGAGAAAATGGCTACCTTTGAGGTTATCATGATGCTTCTATAATTAACATGCCAGGGAAAATTGTGCTTCTATATCAAAATTGAATACTTGAATGCAATCTTACCCTTTCCAAGATCATCCTCCAACTCGTGAACCACAAAAGCCCTTCCAACTACAGAGTGCGGACCAGTCAGAGGAATCTGTGAAAACAAATGGGACGTAGAGAGGATCTCAGACTTAGATACACATAGCATCAAGTTGAACTTACTACCCAACAAAGCCAGTGAAAAATAAGAGTTGTGCATTCTTTCTTACCTGAGTGTCCACGATTGTTGCCTCAGCTACACCTACATTACAATAAGCAACACTAAAATAATTAAACAGATTAATACCACTTGTATCTGCTCACTTAAATGTTGAAAATCAAAACTGTGATTTATTTTTACTGAAAGTACCATCAGCATTAGAAACTATGTTTCCCAGGTCACCCGCATGGCGCACTTCGTCCTCAGGAGCTCCGTGCGTCAAGCCATTAGGGTTAAAATGTGGTCCTGATTAATTAAATAACACCCCTAAATGCACAAATTCCTTGAAGATTGAAACAATGACAGCAAATCAAACAAACCATAAAACTCAAACCTGTCGATATGCATCCATTTGTCGTGTCGCCATACTCATGCTATCAAACATCCCAAAAAGTAATGCATCAAATTGAAGGATTAAAAAGAAACAGGGAGGCTAAATTCATTTCTCTAAACAAAGTATACTCACCAAATGGAACCCATGCTTCCCAGGGGCGAGCCCAGTGATTTTCACATTCACAGTAGTGGGACCTTCTCACAATACAAAGAGCATTTAATAACGGTTTAAATGGAGTTCACAATTCAGTGGGAAGTGATAAAACAAAGGATTACCCTCGTCTTCTTGAGTGAGGGTGACGACGCCTTCAACGGCGGAGGTGCCTTTAAGAACTGCGACGGCCTTCTTGGTGGCGGCAACGACGGTGAGGGGCTTCGAGGCTCTGACGGAGGTGGTGGAGACGGCGGCGAAGTGGCGGGGGAGCTTGAGAGAGACTCCGTGGAAGGATGAGGAGTGAGCGGTGGCGGGATTGGATGAGTTGAAAAGGAGAGGGAATTGGACGGCGGCGGGGGTGAAAGAGAGGAGTGTGTGTGCGGCCATGGCTGCTAGCACGGCTTGCATAAGGAGGCGATGATGATGAAGGGTCAACGGCTGTGAGTTGAGAATTGGTGATATATTTGGATAGCTCTGTTTCTCAAAATTGAATTTCCACCACCCTGTTTTTTATTTAGCGACCAAGTTTAGTACAACTTATCTGAATATTTTTCAGTTCAGTTCAGTATTTTTTAGTTCAGCTCAGTTTAGTGCATTATGCATTTAATTTTTTTAAACAATTTATATGTTAAATATTCACTTCAATTCAACTCAATTCAGTGAAAATATAATTTAATTTAATTCAGTTCTGTGAAAATATAATTTAATGATTTTAAGTTTATATTGAAAATTCAATTCATTTCAGTTAAGTGTAGTTAAGTTCAGTTCATTTCAGTTAATTGTAGTTCATTCAGTTCTATTTTCTATTAGGTTCTCTACCACTATTAGGTAGAGATTGCCAAATTCTTGTTGCTATATCCATTTCACTTGGTTGCATTATTCATTCGATTGCAAACAATATATTGATTTGTTTCTTCAAATTCAATTCAGTGTGATTCAGTTCAGTTTAGTTTAATAAGTTAGATCCAATTGGTTAGATTCATAATTGATGAAATATGATTTGATAAAATTAATCAATGCATGCTTTTGTGAGTTCAGCTTAATTAAGTTCGGTTTAGTTCAATTTAGTATGCTTCAGTTCTTTTAAATTTATCAATCTAGGTTTGATATATAAAGTTTGGTGCTGATAAAATATGATTTGATAAAATATAACATAATTTGGTTATATCAATACATTGATTTTTTTTCATCAATTCAGTTCAATAAAGTCCAGTTCAGTATACTTCAGCTCAATTTTTTAAAATATCTAGGATCATTTTATTAAGTTCGGTACTGATGAATTATAATTTGATAAATTTTAGGTAATATAGTTATATTTAGGGGTGTTCATAACCGGGTACCCGCACTTTCGGTTACCCGAAAAGTTCGGGATGGGTACCAGGTACTCTATAACCCTTTTACTAAATTATTATGTTTATATTTTGCACATACGTAAGCATAAATAAAATCTAAAAATTCAATAACTACATTAAATTAAGTCATAAAGTTTTTATAACTACAAAAAATAGTGTATTTTTCGTTAAAAATGCTCAAAATGATGCAAATATAAGCCAAAATTATTCATTACATCTCTTTTTCTATGTAATATGTACATGAAAAAAATATGTTATCGAAAATATGTAAAGTGCTAAATAAGAGAATATAAATTAACATGTTTTACGAGTCCTCAACATAACAAACATAATTATTATCATCTTATTATCCTAAAGGAAACTAGAATAGTTATTGCTCCGATCAATAAATAAATTAATAAAAAACATTAAAAAGGATGAAACTACGTAGTTTTGACTAAAACTACCACATAACCACCGCAAGTTCACTGTATTCCGGCACCATTTTTATATATTCCTTTTTTTCTTTTAATCTATGAACTTTTAACGTATATATAATATGCAGTTAGTTGCAAATTTTCTTTTTCTAAAAGTACTTTCTACGCATCATTTTTTATTGTAATATCCCATGATTTATATTTTTCATATCTCTAACCTCAAGTTTCCTTTTACATATATTTTTATATACTTGATTTGTTTACATATGGTATTAGTATATTTTATTTTTATATGATAATAATATATTCAATATTATTTCGTTATTTTTTTCTGTATAATCCTTCCTCACCAAACTAATCATAATTACAAACCCTTCTCAATTTTGTCTTGAAAATATGCCTACGCTTGCACGGTCCGGTCCTGTAGTTTCGACACAGACTAGACGGTAAGCAGTCACACACCGTAGCCTCTTGAACTGCCTGTATGGCTTCGAGAGCTCGCCCAACGGAGCAGTCACACACCGTAGCCTCTTGAGCTGCCTGTATGACTTTGAGAGCTCGCCCAACGGTAAGCTCTTGAAACCACGCTTGAGGAGATAGTGTCTGTGGAGGTGTCATTAATTACATGGAGTTTATAGAGAGTTAAGGAAACAGTTTCTTATGCGGCATCATGGATGAACATAAGGTTAACCCGTTCTGTGGAGCTAAACTAGCGTTATGTGATTTACACATGTTGTGCAGGGAGATTGAGTTGGAGAAAATGAGGGAGAAAATGAGGTTAGGGTTTCAGATCTCATTTTCATAAGGGTTTCATGTTATATATATATATATATATATATATATATATATATATATATATATATATATATAAAATTTTTTTAGGTATATGCATTCTTTCTGTATTAAATGTATTTATGGTAGAGCGCACAAGCATGTTTTCAGTGTGCAATCTCTTGCGTAAGGGTTATTCCATGCTCTTGTTGTTGATGTTCTTATTAAAATTAGGAAGATTTTGATCAAGGTTGATTGATTATTTGTACACACAGGTCCATATTAAAATTTTAACTTTGCTTCGTGATCTTTCTTAACGCTTTGTACTCTCTTAGGTGAGAAATATGGGGAGAAATCAATAACAAATATTTCTCCCTAAAGTATTGATAGGGTAAAGAATAATACTTTCTTTAAACTTTCTGGGTAAATAAGCCTCTGTTTGCCAGAACTTATAAATAAAATAGTTCAATTCAGTTAAACCCAGTTTATTTTAATTTAATTCAGTTAATTCAGCGAAAATATAATTTGATGAATTCATGTAAATTTAGACATACTAATTTGATTGTTAATACATTGATTTGCTTTTCAATTCAATTTTGTTAGTTCAGTTTAATTCAATTCGGTTCAATTTAGTTCAGATTAACAAGAAATAAGTTCAGACAAACAAACCCTAAAATGCGATTGTAAAGATAAAGAGTACAATTTACAAATAGAATATACGAGCCATTATATGTATATTGTTATGAATTTTGTATGATACTTAACAAATAATTTGGAGTACATTACAAGTATTGGTTTCATGATTAGAATGATTAGAAATTAATAATAATGAAATTTAATTTTGTTCTACCTATTAAAAACTAACATATTTGTTTCATACACGAATATGTTTTCCTTAATTAAAATATAGTTTAAAATTGTCTCAAACATACCGCACAACGTGCGGTTCTCCCAATCTAGTTAGTAATAATAATATTTAATCGGGTATTTCGGGTACCCGAAAACTCAATTTTTGTGACCCGTAGAGATTTCACTCTGCTTTCTCTCTCTAAAAAATTTACTCCCACTTCTCTCTACACCCAACGTTAATATTCCTAAATTTCAGCCTAATGCCCCACTTTTCTCAGATTCAGTGTACTATTCCCTGCCATTAACGTCTGAATAACGGCTCTTAGGATGGCGGCGCCGCCGCAGGCCCGCGGCGGCAACCCCCAAAACCGGTCCTTTTTGCAAGCTCTTACCTCCAAACCGCTCCCTCTCTCCCCCACGCTACCAAATAACCCCGAAATTGTCTCGATTGGTGAACACAAAGGGAAGATTGCTTGCATAGTGTCGCCGGAGCAAGCTTCTCATCTGGCAGCGCACTACCAAAAGGCTCTAATCGGCAAGTTCGAGAAGGGCAAGCCTAACATGGGGACACTAAATGAAGCGTTCAAATCCATCGGTTTCAACTCCAACTTCTAGATCGGTGCCATTGATTATAGGCACATATTGATAAGATTTGAGGACCACGAAGATTACCAGCGGTGCTGGATGAAAGGGCTATGGAATCTGAAAGGTTTTCCGATGAAAGTGCTTAAGTGGTCTACTGATTTCATCCCAGGTACTGAATCATCTGTGGTTCCAGTTTGGATCACTATACATCAGGTTCCTATCTTTCTCTACAACACTGCAATGCTTGAATTTATAGGGAATAGAGTAGGGAATTTTATAAAAATGGACTCAGCCACAGCCTCCCTCACTAGGCCATCAGCTGTTAAGCTCTGTGTGGAGATTGATTTGCAAAAGAAATTGCATACTGAAATTACTGTAGGAGTCTCTGGTTTTACAGTTGATTTAGACATTGAGTATGAGGAGCTCCCAGAATATTGTCAGATATGTAGAAAATTAGGACATTCCCCAAATGATTGCAGACAGTCACAAAATAGCAATAATGAAGGATGGAAGCTCCAGTCAAAGAAGCAACAGCCACCCCTCACAAAATCCCAAATATAGAGAAAGCCAGCCCCTCACCCAAAATCTAATATCTCAGCCTCAAATATGGTCATACCACCCACTGTTAATGCTACCTCTGTCAGCCCTCCTACTGTCCTTATTCCATCAATAAGCCCCCCTACTGATCATAACCCTCCCACCATAGATATTACACCTGCTGGGGAGACTTCTGGCACTACTGCTAAAGAGAAGGCAAGAGTGATTGCAGCTCAAGAATTAAAGAAAAAAGAAACTATGAATACCCTCTCTGAGCATGATTTAAGAAAAGACTGGAATGGAGACCCATTACCAAGCCTAAACCTGTCAGATATGCCAAAGATGATCTACATGTTACCTCCAGAAACAAGCCTATGGATGATAATACATTCTTTACTACTGACCATGCTACCTATTTTTCTCAGGAAAAGAATAGGACAAATAGATTCCTTCCACTGCAACAAATGAGCTCCCTGTCTGAATCTGAGGATGAAGAGGTGCCAGCTAATGACACAATGGAAAACTCCAAGGAAGAACAAGCTACAGCTGACAATGCAAATGAGGATACTCCAGTCATCCCTACAAAAAAGAAAAATCAGGTAAACACAGCTCAGGTGAGGCAATCCACCAGACTTATGGCAAAAAAGACTCCTGCAATTAAGCTTAAAACTTACTTCACTCAGCTTAATCAGATCATGTCTAGATCTGCCACAAAAAGCCCTCTCAATAGTTCTAATGATTGTTAAACCCTTAAAAATGAATTTCCTGGTTTGGAACATTAGGGGAATGAATACTTCACTGGACAGATTGATGGAATTAACTCTTATTCATAGGTTTGATCTTATTTGCTTAATTGAACCTATGCATGAAAATGCTAAATGTGTTGATTTTGCTTCTGCACTTAAGTTCTCAAAATGCATCACTGCCCAAAATGAAAGGATTTGGTTAATGTGGAGTGACAACATTAATATTTCTCTAATTCAAGACAACATCCAGTTTTTACATGTCTCCTTAAATTGTCTGAAATTAAATGCATGTATGGAAGCTGTGTTTGTTTATGGTCTTAGAACAAGGAAGGAGAGAGAGCAAATGTGGTTAGATCTTGCTAATATCTCCTATTCTGAAACAATGTTTATTGGGGATTTTAATGCCATTACTTCCATATCTGAGTATAAGGGTATGTCTTCACCTAGTTTAAGAAGTATCAGAGAATTTGCTTCTTTTATAGATTCAATGCCTCTGGAACATATTAATACTGTGGGTAATGCCTTTACTTGGACAAATGGGAGATATAGAAATTCCTCTCTATATCTCCCATTGTTTTATTCCTACCATTTCTATAATACTGTATGTTTTATTACCCAAAATGGTAGGAATAAAACACCTACTATTAAAAGATTAGATAGAGGCCTGTGTACTCCCAATTGGAAATTGAAATTCCCAGACTCATCCATACTTGTGCTTAATAAAGAAACCAATGATCACTGTCCCTTGCTGTTATGTTTAGGTAGCCAATTAAAATCATCTCCCAGATCATTTCGATTTATTAATACTTGGTTTAAAAGGGAAAATTTCTTCCAGGTCATTAAAGAAAATTGGACTGCTCACATTCAAGAGTCTGGCATGTTAAAATTTTATCTTAAATTGCTCAGACTGAAAAAGTGTGTGAAAAAATGGAACATTGAGGTTTTTGGAAACATACACCAAAATGTTAAAGATGCAGAAGAGTGTCTCAGGTTACAGGAACTAGCCTATGATGGAAATCAGTGTGGAACAGAACTGATAGCCCTCAGACAGGCTAAATCCAAGTTAACTAAAGCCATTAAAGAGCAGAAACATTTTTTTAAATATAAAGCAAAAATAAAATGGCTTAAAAATGTGGATGATAACTCCCAGTTTTTTCATAATTCATTGAGGGAAAGGAAGAGCAAAATGACCATTACAAAAATTATGAACTCTTCTGGTGAATGGCTTTATGAGATGTCTGAAATAGAAAAAGAGGGTGTCTCCTTTTTTTCTAACCTTCTCACTGCTAACCTTCTCACTGCTGAGAATGATCCTAAACAGAACAAATTTTATTCTCATTTCTTGGCTCAGATCCCCAGGCTCATTACCTGTGAGGACAATATTGAATTAGCAAAACCTGTTTCTTTGACTGAGCTTAAAAAAGTGGTTTTCTCCCTTAATAAACAAAGCAGTCCAGGTCCAGATGGTTATACTACCAATTTTTACATAAAAGCTTGGGATATAATTCACACTGATTTATTGTATGCAGCTAATGATTTTTTGTCTAGTTCTTCACTACCTAGAGGTCTGGCTAGTACCTGGATAGCCATCATCCCCAAAATTGACACCCCCTCTACCTTTAGTGATTTTAGGCCCATAAGTCTCTCCACAGTTACAAACAAAATTTTCTCTAAAATATTAATGGAAAGACTCAAGCCTGTCATGCAGAAACTGATATCCCCTCACCAAACAGCTATTCTTAGTAATAGGGAGTTGGCTGACAATGTGTTATATACTAAAGAAATGCTGAGATTTATAGACAGTAAAGGAGCCCACCCAAATTGCATTCTAAAGTTGGATTTAAGAAAAGCATTTGATAGAGTTTGCTGGAAATTTCTGTCAATGTTCTACTTAAATTTGGCTTTCATGGTAAGTTCATATATTGGGTGATTAAAAATCTCTCACAGACATGGTTCTCTGTTTTAATCAATGGGGCACCAGTTGGTTTTTTTAATGCAACAAGAGGCATAAAACAAGGTGATCCTCTCTCTCCTTTTTTATTCAATATTTTTTCAGAAGCTTTCACCAGAAGTTTGGCCTATATTTTTGAAAATTGTAGCATGCAGTACTTTAATTTGCCAAGAAATGCTGAAAAAATTTCACATTTAACTTATACAGATGATACTATCATTTTTATGCAAGCCAGCAAAAATAATTTAACAAAAATGAAAGCTTTCCTCTCTGTGTTTGAAAGAGTTTCAGGACAAAAAATTAATTTTGAAAAAAAATTAATTTCTACATTAGCAAACATGCAACTGCTTTAAAAATCAGAGAAATCAAAAATATTTTGGGCATGAAAAAAGGCAACTTCCCATTTAAATATCTTGGAGTTCCTATGTTTCTAGGTAGAATGAAAAATGTTTATTTCCAGCCAATTATTGAAATGATTGACAGAAGGTTAAATAACTGGAAGAATAGGTGGTTATCTCAAGGGGGTAAGTTTATTCTTATAAATTCTTGCCTGTATTCTCTACCCCAACATGCCTGGGCAGTGCTAGAACCTACTGTGTATATTCTCAAAATAATAAAAAGGAGATTAGCAATATTCTTTTGGGGTTCTGTGGACAATAAGCCTAAAAAATCATGGAAAAAATGGAATGATCTCTGTTTTCCAACTGAAGAAAATGGTTTAAATTTCAGAAACCTTTCCATCATAGTGAAGACCTTTTCTGTCAAACTATGGTGGAAATACCAATTAGGTTTAGCCCCCTGGACAATTTTTCTGGCCTCACTTCCTACATCTTCTAAATCCTCTCAGACATGGAAGCGCATATGTAAAATCAATATTTTTGCTGAGAGGAACTCTATGGTTATTATTGGTAATGGGGGCTGTAGTTTTTGGAACTCAAATTGGACAGGGGATGGAGCAATTTGTGATAAGATTGATCCTCAGAACACTCTAATCGCTGATGACTGTACTGTGAAAATTTTTATTGAAAACAGGCAACAATTTATAAGCCAACTGTCACAGTATGCTGACTCTTCTCTTCTCTCTATCTTACAGGAAGCTTCCCTAAAAATTCACAGAAATGACAAGCTCATTTGGAAAGTTGATCCTCTGGGACATTTTACATTTAAATCAACCTACAACTTACTCAGACCCAAAAGGAGGCCAGCTAGATCACTGAAGAGCATTTGGAACTCTAAGGTTCAGAAAAAAATTCCATCTTCATGTGGAAGGTAATGAACTCCATTTTGCCCTTTGATAATATTTAAATTCACTATGGGTTCAATATTGCTTCTAAATGTGTTTTCTGTGACCATGAAGATTCACTGGACCATTTTTTCTAATTCATGTAAAATTGCATCTTTGGTCTGGGAAGGTATCAACTCTTTTGTCAACATTCAAACTCCCATTTTTGGAACCATATGGAACAGAATCTGTTACTATCTCACTAAACAAGGACTATCTAGAATTCACTCTATATTAATACATAATATAGTCCTTTTTACTTGCTGGTGTTTGTGGAAGGCTAGGAATAGATATATTTTTGATGGCATTACTTCTGATCCACTTTTCATCATCCAGCAGTCTAAATCTCATGTTTACCATTCTTTTGTAGCTAAGCCATTTTTTATTTCTTCCCCCTTTGATATAGAACTTGTATCCGGTGGCCTTTCCCAAAATATCTCAAACCCCCTAAACCTAATATACAATCTGTTTCATGGGGGAAACCAATATCTGGACTTAAGTGTAATGTTGATGCTTCTTGGAAAAAGTTTTCAGGTGATACTGGTCTGGGTGCTATAGTTAGAAATAAAAATGGTGACTTTGTGTCTGCTGAATGTATCTTTACAAATTCCCTCTCCCCTTTGCATGCTGAAATCCTTGGTATTGGTCTAGCCCTCTCAGTTTGTGCCTCTTATGAGGAGGATATCCAGATAGAGTCAGATTGTGCATCAGCCATAAAAATGATTTTACAGCCCCAATGTGCACATTGGAAGCTATTCAATTTAGCTGAGGAAATTCACCAGAACCTTCATAATTCTATTCTGTCCTATGTTCCCAGAGAAGCAAATCAAATTGCTGACTCTATAGCTAAATATGCATGTGATCAGAAATTAGCAACAAAGTTCTCTTCTCTCTCTCTCCTTCCTCTTATTTCCAGAGGCCTGGTGCTTTTGGATAAACAGTCAATGCCAGCTATTAGACTTCATCCCCCGTAGATCGGCTGCTACGCTCATTAGTTTTGTTACATGATTGCAGGTGCTCACTCAGAGACTGAGGCAAGCTACTCATCTGCCAGGGACCATTTCTACTCATCAATCCATTTCTGCTTCCATCCTGAAGCTCGGAATTTTTTGCCACATATGGAGAATATGTCTGTTTTCTGTCTCTCTTTCAATGCCGCCTTGTGTTTAGTTTACAATTCGCTAATAGGCTTTGAAAGCAAGATTCAAAGACACATAATTCTCCCACCACCTACTTAGAACTCTACTTAAATTAGCTTAGGCTTTTTACTTAGTCCCAATTTTGGAAGCTTGCCAAGCTTCAAGGCCACTTGTTGTGTGCCAATCTATGTCTTTATTCTTTTGTCTCTCACTTCATGTAGTGAGAGAATCCGATAAGACCTATACCAAAATTCAAAAATTTTGGTTTTTTATGGCTTGGGGTACCAAATAAAATTCCCCCCATCTGTTGAGATGGCTTAACCTTAAAAAAAAAAATTTGTGACCCGTACTGGAATCCTATTATAAATATAATTATCGGGCCGGGTACCCGGCCCGCTTATACTTATAATTACCCGAACATTAGCATTCGGGTATGTCGGGTATTGGGTCGGGTAACTCGGGTCGGGTAATTTTGAACACCCCTAGTTATATCAATACCGTGATTTGTTTCTTCTAAGATGTTTTGTTTAGTTAAGTTCAATACAATATCTTTCAATGGCTTGTTTTATAATCAAAATTTTGAATATAAATTTATTTTATAAAAACAATCAAATGAATTTTAGTTCAGTTCGGTATTTTTCAGTTAAGTTCGGTATTTTTCAATTCAGTTCAGTACTTTTCAGTTTAGTTCAATATTTTTCAGTTCAGTTCAGTATTTTTCAGTTCAGTTCAGTATTTTTCAGTTCAGTTTAGTACAACTTATCTGCATATTTTTCAGTTTAGTTCAGTATTTTTCAGTTCAGTTCAGTTCATTATTTTTCAGTTTAGTTCAGTATTTTTCAATTCAGTTCAGTGCATTGTACTTTAAAAAAATTAAACAAATTAATTGTTAATAATTCAACACAATTCAATCCAGTTTAGAGAAAATATAATTTATTTCAATTCAGTTCAATGAAAATATAATTTAATGATTTTAAGTTCATATTGAAAATCAAATTCATTTCAGTTATGTATAGTTCAATGCAGTTCACTTTAGTTAAGTATGGTTCAACTCGGTTCATTTCAGTTAAGTGTAGTCCAATTCAGTTCAGTCGGTTCAATTCAGTTCAACTCAGTTCAGTGTAGTTCAATTCAGTTCTATTTCTATTCTTGATAAAATACAACCTCATTTAGTTATATCAATGCATTGATCGTTTTCTTTAATTCAGTTCAATGAAAATATAATTTATATATTTTAAGTTCATATGAAAACTCCAGTTCAGTTCAGTTAAGTGGAGTTCAATTTTGTTCATTGTAGTTAAGTGTTGTTCAACTCGGTTCATTTCAGTTAAGTGTAGTCCAATTCAGTTTACTCAGTTCAATTCAGTTCAATGTAGTTCAATTCAGTTCTGTTTTATATTCTTGATAAAATACAACCTCATTTAGTTATATCAATGCATTGATCGTTTTCTTCAATTCAGTTCAATTAAGTTTAGCTCAGTATGATTCAGTTCAATTAAGTTTAATTGGATTGGTCCAATTAAGTTTAGTTCAGTATGATTCAGTTCAGTTCAGTTCAAGTCAATTTAAATTGATGAAATATGATTTGATAAACATTTTCTAATTAAATTGTATCAATGCATGCTTTTGTAAGTTCAAAATAATTAAGTTTGGTGCTAATAAAATTTGACTTGATAAAATATAACACAATTTGACTATATCAATTCAGTTCAATAAAGTTCAATTCAGTATACTTCAATTCAATAAAGTTCAGGTCAGTATATTTCAGTTCAATTATGTTTAACTTCTAGGATAATGATGAAATATAAATTTGATGAAATTTAGCTAATGTCGATGTAGTGATTTGTTTCTTCAATTCAGTTTTGTTCAATTATATATACTTAAATGGCTTGTTTTTTAATAAGAATTTTGAATATACATATATGTTATATAAAAGAATCAAATGTATTTTTCAGTTCAGTTCAGTTCAGTATTTTTCAGTTCAGTTCAGTTCAGTTCAGATCAGTTCAGTTCAGTTCAGGCGTATTAAACATGCCCTAAATCACTTCATATCAGCTTTCACTTTACCTCAGTTTCACTTTATTATTATATCATCGGGAAATTTATAAATTCAAGTCATGCTCTCTTGAGTTTATTTTTTACGGAAATTGACTGAATTGAATTAAATTGTCTGAATTGAATTAAACTAAATTGAGTTTAACCGAATAAAAAATTAAAGTATTGAATATAGAATCACTATATTTGGTGTACTTAAAAAAGATGGTAAATTATTAATTATATATTTTCATAATATAATTGTTGGAATAAAAATACTTATACCCCTATAATTTTGTTTTTATTTAGTTAAATTCAATATAGTTTGGTTTGATTTCACTAGTTTCACTCTAATTCAATTACGATTCATTTTAGCTCAATATAAACTTTTTAGATTTAATTTTATTTGTTCACTTTTAAAATAGTTCGGTTTCATCAAATTTAATGAAGCTTTCAGTTCACTTTACTTTTTGTAGTTTACTTTAGTTTCATTATGTTTGCTCTCTTTTTTTAAAGCAAACTACCATTGGTGGGGGGAATTTATTTGGCACCCCAAACCACAATAGGCAAAGCCTAAGTTTGTTACAAAATAGGGAGTATCCCTAGGAAGCATCTAAACTTCACAAAAGAATATCTAGCTCTATATTAATGAATCATTAGATCAAAAATCAACAAGGGGAGCAATTTAGTGATCGAGTAAACAAATAC
This sequence comes from Sherardia arvensis, assembly GCA_948330725.1. Lineage (NCBI taxonomy): Eukaryota > Viridiplantae > Streptophyta > Magnoliopsida > Gentianales > Rubiaceae > Sherardia > Sherardia arvensis. Next base: position 18,142,686 of record OX415237.1, on the reverse strand, counting down.
CGGAACACAATTTAGTCACCCTTGGATTTTAAAATCTAAGAGTTCCAAGCTAGAATATTTACATTGGCCCAAAAAAACCAAAATTGGTTCAAAAAATAGCCCTGAAATTGTTGACTGAACTATGGGTACTGAGAATGGCATCTAACTTCTGGCCTGAGCAGAAAATGGGTACTTCTGGCCTGAGCAGTTTGTGTAGAGGCCTGAGCAGAGTAGGATGAAATCATCTGAGATTGTTGAGTAGTTGCCTGAAATTTTAAGAGCCTCAAAAACCTGAAAGTATAGAGAGAAACAGGTGAGTCTGTTCAAATTAATATGAGATCCTTGGAGTGGCTACTCCAATTCTATCCAGGTTGATTAGACCTCTCATTTCAGGTGAGACTTGGTGCATCTGCAAAGTTGCACTTCTGTTCTCAGCTAAACAAAATTTTGCCAAACTGCCAGCAACCCTATTAGCTTCTCTTAAAATGTGAGATAAAAGGAAATCAGAAGAGAGATAGCTAAAAATCTGAGTGCATAGGGAGTAGTGCCTCCAATCACATCTATATGGTTTATAGGAACCAGTGACTAATTGACAGCAATCTGACTCAAAAGTGACCTGTTGAAGATTCAGTTCTAGTGCAACCATGATACCATGCCTGATTGCTAACAGCTCAGCATGTAAAATTGAGAGAGATGAGGTGTGCATCATCCTGAGAAGGATAACTGCCCCCTGTGATTTCTAATTACAATTCCAAGACCACACCTACCATTAAGAAAGGAAGCATCAACATTCACTTTATAACCAGTATCAGGGGGTGCCACTTGATTATTTGAACTGGCCTTGGCCTCCTAATCCTAAGAAAAGGAATTAATTTTGCACTAATCAAGAAGAAATTCCTGTCTCTATTATACCAGAGAGAGGTTTGACTGTAAATATTAGTGATGCTTGTTTCAGAATGAGAGCATGTATATCAGCTGTAGAGAATTTCTTCTCATCATAAAAAAGTTGATTTCTTCTGATCCATAGTTGCCAGAAAGTGATCATCGTAGAGATTTTGATCACTTCAGTATGAATCTTAGAAAACATTTGTATGATAAGTAGAAGTTCAATCTACTTGTGATATTTTAAAAAGTAGGAACCTGCATGACCAGAGAATAATGCATTGCTTGCCAGATTTGTAAGCTACTTTGGCAGTCATGGAATAATGGTTAAGAGTATCAGAGTTGCAGCAAAAAAGACATTTTGAGGGCAGTGAAATTCCTATTTTTGTGAGAATATGTCATCAAAAGGTAGAAAATTATTTTTCATTCTCCACAAAAACAAAGCAATCTTTTTTGGGATTTTTAACTTCCAAACCTGTTGGAAGATTAGATTTGTTTGTCATGTGCTCCTGAGAGATTAATAGGCTGATTTGATAGAAAAATTCCCATCCCAGCCAGGTTTCCATATCAGTCTGTCCTGATGATTGGATGAGATCTCAGACTCCTGCAAAAGAAGAAAAATATTGGTAGCAAAATTCCGCTCCATCTGATTAGCATAGAAATTTTTGCTTGTGATGAACTGGGCTATAGTTAAGTTTGGGGAAGGTAGTGTGTTGTGGTTCCAGTGATAATAAAGTGCACCAATCCCTAGCCAGTTTGAGTTCCAAAATGAGCTTGTACCAGTTCCATAAAGTACCTGTGAGTGGGAATTAGCATGCTCAGTGATACAACAGATCTTTTTCCAGGTTGGAGAGTTTTTGTATGAGTCAGGTATGGACCATAAATGTTTGGTCCATAGAGTATCATTTTTTTGGAGCTTCCACCATAACTTGCATGAGAATGCCTGAACCACAGCTCTAATATCCCTCAATCCCACTCCATTTTCTGCTGTTGGAAGTGCCAGTTTAGACCATCTCCTCCAGCATCTCTTTTGACCAAGCTCAGATTGTCCCCAGAAGAAATTTGCAGCCAATCTCTCCATTTTCTTTAAGATCGGATTTGGTGGTTTCAGTACTGAAAAAATGTGAGTTGGGATAGCCATAAGCACATGGTTAATGAGTATCATCCTACCAGCTTGAGTCAACCACTGGTTTTTCCAATTGAGCAGGGGCTTTTCCATTCTTTCAATCAGATCATGGTAATATCTGACAAGATTCCTACCATAAAAAATGGGGGCTCCTAGATATGTAAAAGGTAGGGAACCAATTTTCATGCCTAGGATTCTCTTAATAATTTTCTTCCTTGCCAAGGTTGTACCAGGATGAGCATAAAATTCTGATTTTTCATAACTTATCTTCTGACCAGAGACTGCTTCATAAGCAAATAGAAAATGTTTCAATCTCCTCAGATTTCTATTGCTACTGTTTAGGAAAATGGCAGTATCATCAGCATACATCAGATGAGAGACAGGGGAACATTCCTTGGCATTATGAAGTGGTCAAGGTAGTGGATTGAAAACAGTTCTTTAATTCCCCCAGAGAAGGCTTCTGTCACTATGTTGTATAGGAAAGGGGAAATGGGGTCACCATGTTTGATCCCTCTGCTTGAAGGGAAAAATCCAGTTGCAATCCCATTTATAAGTACTGAAAACCATGCTGACTCTATATTCTGCATATGAGTCTTACAAAAATCCATGGAATCCAAATTGGAGCATTACTGAGTTGAGGAAGGCCCATAATACTCTATCAAAGGCCTTTTGCATGTCAAGTTTAACTATCATATTCCCATACTTCTGATTTTTGGGCAGCAACCTTGCCATCTCCATCATCTGTAAAATATTGTCTGATATATCCTTCCCTTGCATGAATCCTGATTGTTCTTCAGAAATAATGGTTGGCATGAGTGGCTTGAGTCTGTCCATTAATATTTTTGAGAAGATCTTGTTCAAGAAGTTGGACAGACTAATTGGCCTGTAATCCCCAAAAAAACTAGGGTTAGGTTTTTTTGGGAATCAAAGCCAGCCAAGTACTAGAGATGGCTCTTGGTAATTTTGCTCCAGCCATAAATTCCAGTGCAGTTTGGTAAAGATCCTTGTTTATAACTTCCTAAAAACTTGTGTAAAACAAACTAGTGAAGCTAAGGCTGTTCATGCTGACCCGCGGGCCAGAGCGGGTCAGCCATTTTGGCCCGAATTAACCCGAATCTTAGGGCCTAATGGGTTGGATGCGGGTTGGGACAGGTCATTACAATTTTGGGTCGGGTCGGGATGGGCCAGATTAAAACAAGTCCAGACCCATCTTGACCCGAATTCACTATTCATCGCAGTCACTACCCCCAGTGCTGTTCTTTCTCTTTTCTGTTGTTCACCGTATCCGCATCGGACTCCGACGACAAATCCACCGCCGCCCAGCTGGTGAAGAAGACCATCGCTTCTCATCCCGTCGTTATCTTCTCCAAATCCTACTGCCCGTAAGCCCCCTTATCTCTTACGCGATTTGATCAAAGAAAGGGAATAAAAAGATAAGATTTTTGAGAGGATGTTTCTTTTTCATTGCAGGTACTGTAGAAGGGCAAAGGTTGTGTTTCATTCCTTAAAGCAGGAAGTTCATGTTATTGAGCTCGATGAGAGAGGTATGATTATATTATTCATGATCTCTTTGTGAAGTGTGCAAAAGAACTAATCTTTTATCAGTTTTATGTTTAGTGCACTGATGTTTTAGACTGAGATGATGGAAAGACTGCTGTCATGTTATGCTGTTTGTGGTGTTATGTTCTTGATTATGACGTTTGTTTAGTAAGTGTTGCATTGCCTGCAATTTTGCTGCTTTGCTTATAATTTATGCTCCTCTTAGTAATCGAGTAAACGGATTTTGGTTGAACATACTGTATTTTTTAGCATCATTTAAACATTACCTGTTAGCAGATAGATTTCATTCACTTGCTGGCTGATTATCCTTTTGAGTGTGTTTGTGTGTGAGGACTTGGTTAAAGACTGGTCTTTTATGTTTCTTCGCAATGGCGTTTTACACTAAGATGATTTTGTGGTGTGTCCGTGGTTTTGGAATTTGTTGATATCATTTCTGCCCCTCTTAGTATACGTATTATGTTTGAATGTATTGTGTTGTTTTAGCATATGATGATACATTCTTTGTTTAGCAGATAGATTTCACATACTTTTTTGTTGGCTAATTATCCTTTTGTGATGCATTTCATGCAAATGTCTTGTTGTAGTATGAATTGATCTGGTTTCGGTTGCTTTCGTGTTGATTGTATGTTTGACTGCTTTATTAGTCAAAAGGGCAGCAGAATAGATGTTAAAGATTGGATCTTTTTTAATTAACATTGGGTTATTTTTGATGATTTTTAATATATGCTTACCTGGTTATGTATCATTTCCAGCTGAAATCAGCTTTTCTGTTTGGTTGTTGACAATGTCATGGATTTGAATATTGATAACTGATTTTACTATGTAGGTGTTTAGTTTTAGTTGTAGTGATTCATGTTTATTTGCCGTGTTTGGAAGTTTGGTTCGGTTGATGCACTTATAGTACCCTTGTAATGGATTGTTACTTACAGTTGCAGATTGCAGTATGAGGGAGTAAAGGCAGCATCTTCCATTTTCCTCACCGAACTTGTATTCCACTGGATCTTCATATCCATTCACTTGTTCTTTAGCTACCGATCACACAATTCCCTTCATAATTCTGGAGACGTCTGGAGACGCAGCCAGGCTTTAATTTTCCAGTCGAAAGTCAACAGCCTGACAGGTTTTTGAGTCCTATGCTTGGGTAAGTCAAACAAGTCCCTTCATAATTTGTTATTAATATCTTATGGAATTGTTTTACTGAGACATTGGAGTATTCTTAGTCATTGGATAATTTTACTTAGTCATATTGGAGGTTTTGTTGGACAATCTTTTTCTCTAGAACTATTGCCAGATATTATTAGCACATGACATGTACTTCCCTTATTGTGGTTATGGCTTGTTTTAGTTGTTTATATATATAATGTTCCAATTCACATGGTTCATTGACATTTTTTCAAGGGATATATGTTTTTGCATACTTCCCTTATGTTGCTTGAAGGGATACTAGTATGATGGATTCTTGCATATCCGCTATCAGTATATGATGTTTTCAGTCTGTTATTTTTAAGCTAACTTGTTCACTTTATAACTTGTAGTCTGGCCATATCAGTTCACAAGCAAAAACACTTTTAGTTGGAAAATTTTGTAAGGCCGCCTGGATCAACAAGGTACATAGAGAATCCTTGTTGCAAGTTTCAAATTTATTCACTTCAATTTCTGTTCTCAAGCAGAAATACTACTGATCTACTGATCTAAAACTGCTAAAATTTTTTGCGTGGTTCCACTGCCAATTTTGATAGGCTCATCTGGATTGTTGGTGCTACTAAGATTCTTCAACTAATGAATTTTCTGTACACAAGTTCAGCATTTCTTATTCTATGGACGGTTTCACTTTTACTGTGCTATTATGTCAAATGGGAGTATGTTATCTTTGCCATTGCATTCTGCATTTTCCTTTGACATCCATAGTTTATGACTACCTGTAAACGCATGACGGTGATTGCTTCGATGAATTCCCCCTATTTCTTATGTAAACATCGTGAAAGATATCTCAGTAACTCTATATATAAACTGCAGAACTTTTAAGCGAACTTGTTAAAGGTTGATAAAACTGATGAATCCAGTATATAAGGTAAGTTGTTTTTAAATCAATTAGAATTATTGTAATCTAGTAGGACATGTACGTCTTTTAATCTTCTTGGCTTATGCTCAGCATATACATGCATGTTTTTTGTGGCATCTAATATTGCAGAAAATCTGAAGTTTGACTATTTGTATGTAGTGGTTGGGGAATTTGATGTACCAGAAAGTATTTATATGTAAAGTCAGATATGTCCTTCTTCAGCCCTTTTTATAACTGTAATATGCCAAACATACAGACCAAAAGTTGATATTAGTAATTGGCCAATAACCAAATTCCCACTTGTATGTTGTTTACTAAAACACTGATGTTTTATGATTGTGAAGTTCCACTAACTCTGATCTTTTCCTTCATATCTGACAATAATGTGGGAGCTGAGTATCTTGGTACCACTGCTTCTTTTGTTTGCACTTATTTTTTTTTTAAATCTTGGTACCACTGCTTCTTTACGATGCTATTCTAATCTCTGGATGGTTACATTTTGTAGGAATTTGAAAATGTCAGGTGGAAGTGCGACGACTAGTACTCAAGAAGCTCCAAATTTGGATACTCAAGGAGCGACAAGTGAAGATAGCTCATTTAGATCTTGGGTATGGCCTTACTATACTATCAATAGAGATGTGCCAAAGAGGAAAGGACAGTAGCTTGTATCTTTTGCTCGAGAGGTATAGCATGTGCTCCGTCAATGGAAACTACTGTTTTGAAGAGACATCTTGAAAGATATAAGAAGTCTGAGTTTTTTAAGCCTCCAAAAAAGCAGAAAGTAAGTGAATCTCCTCTATCTTTGGTGGTCTTTGATCAAGCTATATGTAGAAGGGCATTGACTGTTATGATTATTATTGATGAACTGCCTTTTAGTCATGTTGAGAAAATGGGGTTTAGGTTATTTTGTAAGGAAATGCAGCCTAGCTTTGAAATTCCTTCTCGTTCTACTGTGACTAGAGATTGCTATGAGTTGTATCTCGAAGAAAGGGTTAAGTTAAAGCAGTTCTTTTGTGGGCTATCTTCAAGTGTTTCCTTTACCACTGATTTGTGGAGATCTAATCAAAATATTGATTACTTGTGCTTAAATTCCCATTTTATTGATGACAGTTGGACTTTACATAAGAGAATTGTTAATTTTTGTCCAATTGCTAATCACACGGGTGACTTGATTGGTAAAACCGTGGAGTTGTGTTTGTTGGATTGGGGTATCAAGAAGGTTTTAAATGTGACTGTTGATAATGCTACTTCAAATGACACCACTGTGTTATATTTGAAGCGAAATTGGATGTTTTAAACAAAGTGGTTATGTATGGTGATTATTTGCATATGAGATGTGCTACCCACATTCTAAATTTGATTGTCAAAGAAGGTTTTAAGGATTTCAATGAACACATTTCTAGAATTAGATCTGCTATTAGGTATGTTAGATCTTCCCCTACTAGGACTCGACAGTTTGGAAATTGTGTTGAGTTAAGAAGAGTGGATGTTAGGGGTGTGCTTAGTTTAGATATTGAAACTAGGTGGAATTCTACATATTTGATGTTGAAATCAGTTTTGAAATTTCAAGAGGCTTTTGAGACATTAGAAAGGGTTGATGCGAAGTATGTTTCAACTTTGGGTGATGATTTGCCAACTATTGTTGATTGGCAATATGCTAGCACATTGTTGCCAATATTGAAGGTCTTTTATGATACAACTGTGTATTTATCTGGCACTACTTATGTTACTCGCAATGAATATATGTCACAGATATATGGTGTTGGACTCCTGTTGTCCAATTTGAAGAATGAAGGAAATGAACCTCTGATTTGGCTTTGATGGCACATTCAATGAAAGTTAAGTTTGATAAGTATTGGATGAATTTTGATAGGATGAACATGTTTATATTCATTACAATTGTGCTTGACCCTAGATATAAGATGGCTCATGTATCTTGGATAATTGATAAGATGTATGATGTGGTTGTTGGTCGTGAGTTGAAGGAGAAGATCAATTCATCTTCACTTGCATTGTTTGAGGTCTATAGTCCAAGTACATCTGCTAGTTCTTTTGGTATATTTGCTAGTGTTGCTAGTGTGAATCCTTTTGATAACACCAGTATTGTGTTTGGAGGAGCTGCTTATATAAACAACTTGTATTATGAGGAGCATGATGACTCGGGTAGGATTCCTAACAGATCCGAATTAGATTCATATTTAGCAGAGGTGAGAACAGATAGACGTGACCCATTTTTTGATATTTTGAGTTGGTGGAGGGCCAACAGTAGCAGATATCCCATTCTTTCATTGATGGCCAGAGATATATTGGTTATCCCTGTATCTACTGTGGCTTCGAAGTCTGCTTTCAGCACAGGAGGTCGAGTGCTTGATTCTTTTCGTAGCTCACTGACTACGAGGATGGTAGAGGTTGTCATATGTGCGCAAGATTGGCTTAGAAAAGGCCACAAGCCTCTTTGCATGGAGGAGTATATTGAAGAACTTGAGCAGCTCGAAGCGGAACCTGAACCAGGTAAATAACTATACTTGTGTAGTCTATGTTCAGTTTGTTTGTTAATGAACATAATAAAATACTCCTGAAACATTATAACCAGGAACATGACTTAAAATACTCAGTTGTTAGCCTTACTTAATAGCCATGGACTTAGAATATAATGAAGTAGATCACTTTCATGTTTCATGTCTATTTTATTTGTGAATGGTAATGGAACTTAACATACCGTCATGCTTATATGTTTGTTTACAGAGATTCCAGGAGCCAATTTGCATCGTATCATAGATATTGATGAGTGAAAATCATGAGTTAGATATGGTTTCTGAATTCGGTAATGATATTTTTTATGGTTTATAATTGGATTGAAGAACCTTGTATATAAGATTGTTTAAACTAAGTATTGTGATGTTTCTGATGACTTGTATTTTTGGCCCATCAGCATGGTGTTCATCAAGCATTGTAGACTTCATTGATTTAAGTATTTCTTCTATCATGCTCAGCCGATCGAGTTTGATTCCAAAGAAATGAAGTGTTGCTAACAAATGAAGAAATGGAGTCTGTCTTTTGACTATGCAATAGTAGAGATTTGATGTTTTTTCTTAATGAATGTTAAATTGTTAATTATGCATTGAGCATGAAGGTTTATCAAGATTATATGTTAATTTTGAATATAAATTCTCATTTTAAAAAATGAAGATATCCTATGTTTGGATCTTAATTTGATGAAAAATATGTGATGTACTTATGTCTTATTTAAAATTTGAGATTTTTTAGTCATAAATGTGTGCATTACAATTCGTAAAATATAAAGGACCAAAAAAAAAGGGTCAAATTGGCCGTGACCCGACCCGACCCGAACCCGACCCATGGAGCAGTGACCCATTTTGACCCAGACGGGACTTGTCTTGGCCCAGAATTTTCGGGTCGGGTCGGGTTCTTCAAAATGAACAGCCTTAATTGAAGCCATCAGGGCCAGTTGCACTGTCCTTGTTGAGATCAAAAGTGGCTTTTCTGAGTTCTTCCATTTCCAAAACTTTCAGTAGCTCAGAGTTATCCTGTTCAGTGATGATCTTGGGAATGACTTACATAAAGTGTTTCATATATTGACCACTAAGATCTGAATCCTCCTTATCCACTTGATTCTTGCCTTCTGGCTTAGATCAGGACCTCTCAGTTTTGAATGAAAGTAGAATCAACCGCATTTCAGAGAAGGAAAGCATCTCATTTTGGAAGCAGAAGGCAAGAATCAAGTGGCTGCAAGATCTGAGAGGTCCTGATCTAAGCCAGTTTCCTGTTACTTCTCTTCCAGTTCAGAAACTTTTGCTTCTGCTTGCAACAAGTTTTGGTGAACATTCCCAAATGTATTTTGGTTCCAGGAGATCAAAGTAGATTTCAACCTTTTCAGTTTAAATACCATATTGACCATCCCAGTGTACTGACTAGGTAGATCCAAGTTATTTTTGACTAGCTCCTGGAAGCCAGTTCTGTTCAGCCACATTTCTTGGAACCTGAATGGCTTTGGTGTCGATTGTATGGATTTTTGGATGGTGACTAGGAGGGGATTGTGGTCTGATGTGGTCCTATTTAGCACATGAATGGATGAGTGGGGAAATTAAGCAATCCAGTAAAAAATGGCCATACCTCCATCTAGTTTCTGTAGTAACCTATCTCCTTTTGTCCTATGGTTGGTCCAGGTAAATTGGTTACCCACAGTTGGTATGTCCTGCAGCTGTAAGGCATCTATGAACCCTCTAAACTCTCTAATACTAGCCAGTGGAGGTCTATGTTTACCATTCCTTTCTAACACAGATGCAACTGTATTAAAATCTCCTACATACAGTGTAGGTTGGTTGGATATTTTTTCAAGATCAGACCATAATTGAAGCCTAGGGGTTCTAGTAACTTGAGCATAAACATAAATAGAGTACCAAGTCTCCATTGAGGTCATTTATGTGAACTTAATCTGTATGTACTGATCAGACTCAGAAATGACATCAATAGTGAAATGATTCCTATAAAAAATCCATATTTTGGCAGATGCAGCAGGCAAAGCAATTTTGAAAACCTATATCATGCTGTAAATTTCTAATTTCTTCTCTATCATGCATGGGCTCTAATAAACATAAGATGGAAATATTATGCAATAATATTAGTGTTCTGAGTCTTTCAAGAGAGGAGCCATATCCCCTAATATTACAGACTAGCATTTTAGTTTTAAAACTATTCATTTAAAATAGCTAATTTTTTGTTTTGGTCTAAGAATTCTACTGAAGCTATCAGTGAGAGTCTTAGCTGCTGAAGTAGGTTGAGAGTTACCTGCTGGTGAGCTTTTCTCAGTGATTTGAAGTGGAATCCTTTTGGGAAATGCATGTCCTTCATTTGGTTGATTGAGTTGAGGTTCAGGAGTCCATCCATTGTGTTCCTGAGCATCATCAAAATCTTCTGAATTGTCTCACTGGAATTATCCTCCAACAAATCAAAAGAGTTTGACAATTCTATAGGCTTGTATGGCACCATGGCAAGGTTATGTGATATCTGTGGTATCTGTGAGGGATTAGAGGGTGGCTGAGGGAGTGGTTTTAGGGTTTTAGGGAGTGCTGTTGTGTGTTTGGTGCATTTCACTAGCTTTTTCCTACTAGCTAGATCCATATCATCCAAGGAGTAAAGAGATAGCTGTGACTTTTTCATCCCAGCAAAATCATTAACTCCTGCATATGGTTTGTATAGAACCATTCTCTTGTCACTTTCTTTACCATTTTGATGGACCTTCACCCATGCTTGATCCTTTGGTTGTGGTGTAAGTCCAGAAGACGCTGCCTTCTCAGTTTGGAGTTTTGGACCTGTTGCCTGTTTAGCCTCATGCCTGGGTGGAGCCTTTTGGAACTTCTCCTGCCAAGCTTTCTTGAGTTCAGGATGTAGTATCCTGCAATTACCATTATCATGTCCAAGCTAGCTTTTCTGCAATGCTGGCAATAAAGTGGGATGCTGTGGTTCTTCAATTCACAGTCTTTGTGATCCTCAGTAGAACCAATGAGGATGGAAGGCATCAGCTCTTTAGTAACATCCAATTCCACACAAATCTTTAATGAAGAAGGTCTGGTGATGTGAGTAGTGGGTGGCTGAGTCCATTTTAATGAACTTTCCGATCTGATTACCAACATCTTGGATGAGAGTGTTGTTGTAGTAATAGAGTGGTATATCTCAGACTGTGACCCAAACAGGGACGACCGGAGATTCATATTCCGGTCAGAAGTCCGGCAATCACTTGAGGACCTTCATAGATGCTCTAGCCACCGGCCAGAATGCCTTAAGCCAACAGCGCTGATAATCTTCTTCCGATGTGAACTTGATCGGAACGTGTTTGTAATCAAGAGATCCAAGCTGAAAACAGCCGGAAAATCCCATTTTCTGGAAGGCTGATTGTATGGTTATCATCGAAGGTTTGGCCCTCTGAAACTTGCCAATTAGCGCGTTCTGGTAGTGCTTGGACTGAGTCTGGACGGATTCCTTCGTGTAAAGACACGCCGGCTTGCCAATGAAACTGGTGATTGGTCGGATTTCTGGATTGGAGGGGAGTGGAGAAAGAGATGTGGGTGGGTTTGAGCCGGAGAGAATTTGGGAATAAGATTTTCCGGCGGAAAAACCGCCGGATTGGGGTGGGGTTGCCCCCATAGGTGACCGTTATGTGGCCGTTATCGGCAGGATTCTATGTCTAATGGTTATAATGGGATGAAAAAGAGAGAATGTTTTCAGCATAAAGGAGGCGTCCGAGTCTCACTCGAAGAGAGAGATCAGAGTGAAATTTCAGAGCGAAATTCCGTCTTCAATTTTCAGAGTCTGACTGCAGTCTAGATTCAAAAATGTTAGTTGGTGCCCTCCATGTCATGAATTCAAGCCAAAACTCGTGGAAGAGTATAATGAGGTAAAATCTAAGGTTGAAGCATTTGAAGTTGTCTATATTCCAAGTGATTCATTATGTTTGCTCAAGTTCAATTTAAATTTTATTCAGTTTCAATAAATTCAAAAATATTGAAGCCTCCATGAACCACCGCCCGAGCTTAGCATAGGGAACAGGTGTGGAAATGTCAAATTCCATCCAGAGTTATCATCTTTTTTACTTCCATTCGATATCTTATGAATGAATAATGTTTGAATTCTATACTTCTGGTTCGTGTATACTGTTTGAATTACATTTTTTTAATCAAAAACCACCATTGGTGGGGGATTTATTGGCACCCCAAACCTATGAAACCAACCTAAAAAAGGTTGAAGCTTGAATAAGCAGTTTTGTACAGGTTGAGCATAGCTCCAAAAGTCATTGGCTACTGACAAAAGAATAAAAAAATGAGACTCTATCTAGTTAGTCTATGAACTAGAGACTGGCTACTATTATGGAGTTAATGGATACTCTATTCCAAAACTCAGATGGGGAGCTGGTTAGTGATCAAATCAGCAAAGATTGAAGCACAATTTAGCCACCCATCAGCTTGATAATAGAGTATAGATCCATATGAGTAGACTGTTTGACAAAAAAAAAATGCATGTCCAGCTGTGTAGAGGCATGTCCTGATTTGTGAAGATTGGTGCTTCATTTGGGGAGGTAGTTGTGAAGAGAGCATCTTTTGGTAGACTCCTTCTCTCAGATTGTGAGGTGGATTCCAGCAGAACCTGTATCTGCAGGAAGAGAGATAGCAGTATCACATTCCTTTTGTAATTATGAAAATTGGAATCTTAGAGATGGCATAGAAATTTTATCAAGCTCATTAATTCCTTGCAACTGTCTAGGGAAATTCCTACAGTCAAGTTCAGCAGATTGCTTGCTGTCAATGCACATGTTAAACAAAAAGTCTACAGCTTGGTTTCATTCCCTCAATGTATGGAGGATTGGAAATTGAGTGATATGCTCATGCAGTTCATAACGTGTAAAGTATACAATCCAGTGTGCATGTGTGGGATCTATGATACCTTTAACAACAAGTAGGCAGTCAGACTCCACACAAAAGCTAGGTAGGTTGAGGTCTAGACCTAACTTATATCCTAGTTGTATAGCTTTAGTCTCAGTCTGGATTGGTGAAGAACATGTTGTATAGGTTACATTGAGTTTAAAAACAGAACCAGTTCTGTCTCTAAAAATAATACCTATTTCTGTGCTCCCATCCTGTCTAAAGCATGCATCAACATTTACTTTAAAAGCTTGGCCTGGAGGCACCCACTTAATGATTTTAACTGGTTTGGGTTTATTCCTTTTGATGAAGGGAACCAAGCCATTATGGATCAGGAAGTGGTGCCTTTCCACATTGCCAGGAATCTGGTTGTACACTATTTGAGCTGAGGTGTGTACTCCATCATATATGAATTTGTTTCTCCTAGTCCATAAAGCCCAGAACACCACCATTTTGGATATTCTTATTACTCTATTATGGACTTTGGATGACAAAGAATATGATAGATAGTACTTCAGCCTGTGATTAACATTCCCTAGATTTGGTGGCCTTACAGCTAGTGCAGAATTAATTCTAGACCATATCTGTAAATTAGGCATGCATTGGTTGAAATAGTGCTCAATGGAGTCCTCATGGCAACAAAATGGGCATTTAGATGGGAGTTGAAAGCCAAACTTAACCAGTACATCATCAAAGGGGATGAGCCTATTTCTTAATCTCCAGATCATAATAGACATCTTAGCAGGGGAGGGTTTAGACCATACCTGAGTAAGAATGAAGACTTGAGATTCAGTTTTCCTCAAAATCTGATATGCAGACCTGGTTGTGAACTGGCCATTTGAGGAGGGCTTCCAGAAAAGGATGTCTTCATGTGAATGTGTTAGCTCAGCTTCCTGCAAACAGTTAAGTATATTTACAGACAAAAGTGGCTCAAGTTGAGTGAGGATGTTGGCCTTATTAGTTATAAAGTTTGCCAGTGTGAGGTTTGGATATGGGATGTCCCTGTCCTGTGGCCACTCATTGCTATTCCATAATATATTTGGTAACTTATTAAATTAAGTATAAAAGAATAATTCCTAATAATCTTTACTTTGATGGACGGTTGAGATTAATCCTACGGAAACCCTAAAGAGGATTTAGATCCTCTCTTCACCTATAAATTGATGTCTTTAATCCATTGTAAAGGCATCGGAATGAAAGACTTATGAGAATCCTTATGGGCACTAAAACTAAAGCGAATCTGAAAGGCTACCGATTCACACAGCACATAAAGCACATAAGCGAGGAGAAAGAAACCTAAACCCCTACTCAAGACTCACAGATTCAGGAAATCGATCTCTCCACTATAATGAGTACTGGAGGTAAGTAATTCTATAATTTCTCATGATTCTGTTACGTGATTGATCTAGATGTTTAAAGATGTTAGGGTCATGTACTAATTATGTTTACATATACTAATGATCCTTTCCTTGTCCAGTTAGAGTCCCAAAAGGAACATGTGCCCTTACCATAGCAGACAAAACTGTTGCTTTTGCAGGTTTCGGTGACTGAACATATTCTCTTCCATGTGAGAGATGTTTTATATGATTCTGGAAGACTCCACAGATATGATGTCCAAATTGTCTCATTTTTTTGCAATTTCCACCATAATTTACAGGAAAAAGCATCTATCATGGCTCTTAGGTCTCTAAATAGCCTAATCCATTTTCAGTTTGTGGCAGTGCAGTCCTGGACCATTTTCTCCACACTTTCCTCTTGCCATAAATTGTTTCCCCCAGAAGAAACTTGATGCAATGCTTTCCAATTTCTTAATCACCTGTTTCTAATTCCTCTAGAAAAGGATTCAGTAATTAGATTATAGAGGAAAGGGGACAGTGGGTCATCTTGTTTGATCCCTCTAGTGGAGTGGAAGAAACCAGAAGTTGTGTCATTGATTATAACAAAAAACCATGCTGCCTGGATGTTCTGCATTATAATCTTGACAATGGATCCATGATACCCAAAGTGAAGCATGATGAGAGTTAAGAAAACCCCAAGAAACTCTGTCAAATGCCTTTTGCATATCAAGTATGTTGTGACTTTAGTAGAATCACAAGGGCATAATGGTCCTTTTATATAGGTTGCATTTAAATAAATACCAATTAGAGAATTGTAATGGGAACTGATTATTGAATGAAATTTTGTTGATTTTGTTTTATCTTATCTGAACCCAGCTCTTTGAGCTGTACTTTCCGGCTTTCTAACACGTGGTGTCAGAGCGGCAGTCCTCCGGCATCAATGGTGGACGTCCGCTAGAAGCAGAGTTTTGAGGATTTCGCACAAGCTACTAAAGGGCTTCCGTTCTGGGAGAGGGTGATGCTATTGTTAGGCATCCCCGACGGTGCTGCGAATCACCTCGAACAGAGATCTGATGGAGGCGAATTACTGGAATCGAATGGTGCCCACGGCGGCGCTGAGTTTCATCTGGAGCGGGGAATTGATCTTGATAGTTTGGCGACGATCGACCTCAGCGATGCAATCCATTTCAGGCGGCGCACGATCAGTGTCAACAACTGTGGTCTGGCGATCTCTGATCGGCGATTTGATGGTGATGGAGAATTCCGACGTGGCGTCGTCCCTAGTAGGGAGGGATTGGCGGTCCTCACACCGCATAGACTCAACCGCGACGTGAGCTCGCGTGTTGAGCTGCCGTACTTCTCCAACGACAGCACAATCGGCGGGGAACTTACCGAACTCAATAACTACAGTGACGAGCAAGATGGCGCTGCAGCAGTTGTGAATTCTAACACAGGCGAGAACAGTGATGAATCCTGCCTTGGCAATCTGGCGGAGAAGCTGCAACCGGAGTTTGGAGTTTCGATGTCCATTGAACGTTTCATAAACCAGTGCGAAGAAGTCCGGCCGTCCCCGATGCTAATTTCTGGTGACAAAGCTCAAGCACCACTTGAAGCACAAGAAGGTAATTCACATGACACTGCTCATTATTTGAGAAATGGAATTCGTGTTGAACCAGTTTATGACCCTGGAGGGATAGTAGAGAATGTCTTAGTTTTAAGTGATAACGATTGTGAAAGCTTGACTGCTGGTAATTTAGATGTCTGGGACATGAATAGATATGGTGTTGGATTTGATAAAAATTATGTTTCTCTTGAGTGTCATGACCTTGGCATGATAAGAGATTGTGATGGTGTTGGATATGTTGAAACTATATTGTGGTATGACCCGCGAATTCGTGATAATGATGTTTAGAGGTCGAGAGTGTAGTCAGTAGCGGTGATATAGATAACATAGAGATGCTAAATGATGATTTTCTACTGACTCAAGTACCAGGAAATAGCCTCACAAATTGTGTCAAAGGTTTTTGTTGTCAGAAACAATACACAGACCATGGGGAAGATACAATACTTGATAAGGGATTAATTAAAGAGATGTATGATGAGCTAGAGTACTTTAAGAATGAACCGTTTCTGAACATGGAAGTGGATGAGTGTGCTGGAATTATGGTGGATTTTTCTGAGCATGTTGAGGATGAAGTCGAGGAGAGCGATGGTGCGGTGAACGTGGAGGTGGAAGTCATTCCCGAACAGTTGGAAGCTCGCCTCCAAGCATTGGAAGCGGAGACGAAGAAATTATTAGTGAAGAAGAGGGAATTTGAGGTGGAGTCGAAGGAATTTTGGCAGAATGGTTATAATCATTTAGGAAACAGGGATAAGTTCCTAGCAAGCATGGATGAGCTTCGTGAGTATACAGGAGCACACCTGGAAGCAAGCAAGATCTTGAAGGCAGAAATTTACGAGTATCGACAGAAGAGTGTAAACTCTCAGGCACAAAGTCCTACAAAATCTTTTGAGGCGTTGTCGAAGAAAGAAGAAAATAAGAATGTGTTGATTCATTCTGACGTTCAGATGGAGTCTGTAGAGATTGGAAGCATAGAAGGTAAAGATCATGAAGAACACATTTACGAAGTGGTTCTGGATTCTTTTGATGAGGTTGATGATCATTTATTTGATAAACTAGGTAATGGTAATGAGTCTATGGTGACATGTGAGTCTTTGATGAAATTTTCTTTGAATGGTTACAACGGGAAATGTGTTGAACCTGTCTTATGTTTCGATCCCGGATTTTCTGTGGATTTTCTTGGATTTTCCCGCCTTGGTTTAGGCCTAAAGTTTTGTGTCAATACAACTGGTGGACTGACAGATGCTACAAGAGTAGAAGATGGTTCCAATGCTGTAGTATTTGAGAGAGTCATGAGTAAAGATTTAGTTGAAGAAAGATGGGGTAAATGGTGTACTTCTGTTCTGGAGTTATTTAAAATGGAGCCTCTTCTGAAATGGAAAACACTTAGTGATGATATTGATTCATGTATGCTCTTTGGCTTTGATCCTGGTACATTTGTGGAATTGGGGTACCTTGGTGATAATTTTGAATTCGAAATGGTTAGAAGTACTGGGAGCGTTCATCGAATTACAGAAAGTTTGGAGATCATGATTTCATTTTTAGCCTTCGGTTTCCGCCTTTTCGGAGGTGCCACTTTGCTGCACTTGTCTGTGGAGAAGCTTGGTTGTTATTGTCTGACGAAAGTGCGAACTTCCTCATTCCTTGTTTATGGATATTTTGGCAAGCTTGAGGCCAAGCTTAATGTTAAGGGAGAGGGAATAAGAAGCTCAGAGTATGAAGCAGTAATGATGATCTCTAAAGAGGCATTAAAAAAACAGCATGACAAGTGCATTAAGATGGCGGTTTCTAAAGATCGTTTTTGGAAATTCAGAGACTCTTTGGGGACTTGGATTGGTTGGTTACATATGAAGAAAATGCTGCTCAGTAAATGCAGAAAATGCAGCTCGGAAAATGCTGAAATTGCAGCAGCAAAGTCCAAGGAAAAAGAACTGGATTTTCAGCCTGAAGCAAGCTTGTGGCAGCAAATGAGTTTTTGGAATCCTTTCGCGCTATGTCTGAACCAAACTCAAAGGAATGAAGCTACTGATCTCAAGGAAGCATTTCCAGAACTAGTTCAACAAGAAAGGTCGTACATCAGTAGAAACATGCCGTTTCCAGTGAGTGATAATTTTAAGGAAGAAAAGATGACTGGACAGATTTGCAATGGGAATTTAATCTCTCAAATGACACTTCAGCAGTCGCTACGGTTGTACAGAATGGACTCTCATGCAGCAGGAAATCAGTTTGTCAAGCCAGAGTTAGAGTGTGAGAACGGCTTGGTTAATTATACGATTGCTGCAACGATTTTTGTGAGCTACATGCAGCAGAGAAAGTGCGCCAAGGTGTTACTAATCAACTATTACTCCTGGGATTTCCAAGGCAATTTTGGACAGATCAGAATTGCATATTATAAACGGAGCATCAAAAATACAGCAGCAAAATCCAAAGGAAAAGCAAGTGCAAAACATTCTGGTGATTTAGCTGCATTTCTTGAAGAATGTATGGACATGGAGTGCGACATTTTAGAGCTTCTAGCTAATGCAATTCTTGTGAAGTTTATTTTGCATATTATCGGGGCAGCAGCAGTTCATTTTTCGGAGCTGGATTTTCAGCTTGGAGAAATTAAAGAGTTTTCACCGCTTAGGGAAGCAGTGGAACTGGTTCAACAAGAAAGATTATGCAACATCAGAGAAATGCGGTTTCCAACCGAGCTTGCTCCTTACATTCTTATCTTGGTGTATTTCTCAATGCAAATGACAAGAAAGGTCTGGTTGGATTCATTGAAAGTGGTGCTAAGATTCAGCTCAGATATTGCAGCAGAGGAGGACTTAAGTCATGTTCCACATGATAATGAGTTGCAGCAGAAAATGGCCCCTGGCTGCTACATGACCTTCTCTTTCAGTTTGGAGGTATTATGGGGAAAAGATAGGCACTTGGTGTGGCTGATAGCATGGTGGACACAAGTTGGAGAGGTTTCTGAAGTTTAATGTTAGAACATATTCTGCCACTATTCTGCTGCTGGTTGATTGCAAATGCAATGATTCAAGGGAGTGTTCTACACCTAAAAGAGAATGAACATGGTTCTGGTTCCACGACATCTCTATTCATTGTCAACTCAAGTAAAAGAAACATTCTCAAGGGAGTTACATTCATCAAGCATCAGATGCTGCAATTTGAGAAGGTACTGCATTTTGAGAAGCTTGAGGACAAGCTTCAGCTAAGGGAGAGGGTTTGTTGTGATTTTAGTAGAATCACAAGGGCATAAGGGTCCTTTTACATAGGTTGCATTTAAATAAATACCAATTAGAGAATTGTAATGGGAACTGATTATTGAATGAAATTTTGTTGATTTTGTTTTATCTTATCTGAACCCAGCTCTTTGAGCTGTACTTTCCGGCTATCTTAGCTCGGAACGGGACATGGCTCTGGCAAGTCATGAACTGCCCAATCTACCCTTGGGCCAGGAGCCGTGTGTGGATGGATTTATGATTTGGATTTTGGGATTTGGAATCCAAAAATAGCCAAATTCTTGTGTGGCATGGGTGGATTTGAAATCCGGATCTCAGTTCCGGATTTCAGCCCAGATTTTCCAAAATTATTAAATATTGGATAAATGGAAAATAAATATTATTTTGATTAAAGCCAACTAAATTAGTGCATTCAATATTGATATATAGCAAAATATAAAAAGTCAACTACATTAATGCATTAAATTTTAATATGTATCAAAAGTAACGTATGTCATGTATATTACAAAAATAAATATATCAAAATATAAAAATTCAACTAAATTAATGCATTCGATGTTGATATATAGCAAAATATAAAAAGTCAACTAAATTAATGCATTAAATATTATTATGTATCAAATTATAAAAAGTAACGTATGTCATGCGTATTACAAAACAAAAATCAAAAATATAAAAATTCAACTAAATTAATGCATTCAATGTTCATATATAGCAAAATATAAAAATTCAACACATTAATGCATTAAATATTAATATATATCAAATTATAAAAAGTCAACTAAATTAATTTATTCAATATTGATATATATCACAGTTTATTTCTGTTTAAATCGAAGTTTTTTTCATCGGAGATCAGCGGTAGGCGATGCGGGTCGCCACCGCACACGCCGATCCGTTGCCTCAGTCGGCTCCGGCGTCGAGTCCAGCGGCTTTCAGTAATCTCCGGCGAGCGATCCGGCCGGAAAGTCTGCTCTGGTGCAGATCGGGCAACGCGCGCGGCCCGGAAAGAGTCCGATGCTAGAGACCGGAATAAGGCGAGAAGGATCGCCGCACTAGAGGGGGAACGACCAGCGAGCACCGTAGCCCCGACGACGCGCGAGGGCGAGTACTCAATCGCCAGATCTGAGAACAGAGCAGAAGTCAACGCTCGGTCCGGTCGGCTCGGTCGGCTCGGCTCGGCTCGGTCGGGTCGGTCGGGTCGGGTCGGTTTCCGTCGGGTCGGCTCGGTCGGGTCGGGTCGGTTTCGGCCGGGTCGGCTCGGTCGGGTTGGGCAGATTTGGACAGGTTTATACTGGAATTGGCACTATCAGACTGAAAATGTGGTTTTACTTTTTTTTCCCTTTTTTTAAATTTTTTTCAGTGTTTTTATCTTCGATAAAGGGTTTTTGGGATTTATTTCTTTTCTTGATGATGGGTTTTATCACCTCTAAGGAGAAATCTATATGGCAATCTCTAGTTATAGTTCTAGATGAATCTTTCTTAATTTTCATTGCTAGATGTAAGTCCGGTATGCTTTTGGACTACTCTACTTGCCCTAAAATACAATCAGGAACTCCCTTTTACCGTGGGACGTCCGCAACGTGATTGAGGGGTACAGGTAGAGAGTCTTTATTTTAATAGAACCAGCTTTTTTGCATTGTTAACTGAGGGGGTGAATTCTTTGGAGCCCTAGAATGCTGTACATTGGTGAAGAGTCTAGATTCAGGGGAGGAAGAAAATCTGTTTGTTTTTTAATAAGTTGCCCTGGTACTGATAGTTTTAGACAGAGAAGATTTAGAATAGTTGTATGTTTAGAAACTTCTCTGATCTCACAGATCGCCTCCACTTGTGGAGATTCGCACTGGTTGCCTCCTTTATGGGAGTTATCTGTATTTTATTTCTGTCATTTCACGGTCTAGGGATGCCTAATAAAAGTTCCCTCCACTGATTTCTTGGTGGTTTAACTTAAAAAAAAGAAGAAGATATATATCACAAAATAAAAAGTCAACTATATTAATTCATTCAGGCAAGCTTTCTCTCTCCTCTCAAATGCTCCCAAACTTCCAAGCCGTTTTCAGCCTCTTTTTCACAATTTATTACTGTTACTGACCGTTACCGCTCCCCAACAGGTAAAAAACAGCTATAATGCCGCCGGAACCGCCGCTTCACCGCGGCGGAGCCACCCAGAATCTCAGTTTTTTACAAGCACTCACCGCTAAACCCACCCCCTTGCTACCTCTCTGCCATCCATTCCCTCAATCTGCCCGACGCTCGACTATAAAGGGAAAATCGCCTGTATAATATCGCCGGAGGAGGTGGCCGTGCTGTCAGAACACTATAGCAATGCCTTGATCGGCAAATTCTCCAAGCTTAAACCATCAAATGACTTCCTTAATGAGGCATTCAAGTCAATTGGCTTCAAAGGCAGGTATCAAATTGGTTCCATTGATTACCGGCATGTTTTAATTCGTTTTGATGATCTAGAGGATCTGCAGAGATGCTGGATGAAATCAATGTGGTCCTTTAAGGGCTCTCTCATGAGAGTTTTCAAATGGACTCCAAATTTCACCCCAGATACTGAGACCTCCATTATGCCTATTGGATTACCCTCCACAATATACCTATTTTCTGGTATAATACAGCCATGTTGGAAGTTATAGGCAACAGAATAGGTAGATTCATCAAAATGGACTCAGCAACAGCTAGCCTAACTAGGCCATCTGCGGTCAAACTCTGTGTAGAAATAGATCTCGACAAAGTTGCATAATGTTGTGACTTTGACAGTTAACATGGATGGGGATGTGGCTGATTTTGAAATTAATTATGAGCAGCTCCCACTCTACCGTAGACATTGCAAGAAATTAGGGCATGTGGTGCAGGAATGCAGGATCCTAAACCCTGACCTTAAACCATTAGTCAGGAGAAACACTAAACCTCCTCCTCCAAAAGCCAGTCAACCACATGAGCCAAATCTGAAAAAATAAGGCACCAGAGGTTGGTGATACTGGTGTTACCAAGCTCCCTGCTGAGACTAGAGGCCACCTCCACAACCAAACCATGGTCTATGTTGCTAAGACAGTAACAGCAAATAAGCCAGTCTCAAAAAAAGGAAAGGAGCCAATGATTGATCTAACTCCTCACCTCTCACCTTTCCTCTCCCCTCCCTCTATTTCAATCCAACCTACAACCTCCCCCACCTCTCTACTTCTCACTGATACTACCATTGAGGTCCTTTCAGATTCTGAAATCCCTGAGCCTGAGGTTCAGCAATTAGACCCTATCCTTATAACCTCTTCACTTATTGAGAAAGACTTAAATGTCAATGTATTGAAGTCTTCTGCTGCTATCTCTGCCAGTCTGACACCTGATGTAGTTCCTCCCACTCCACCAATCAGCATTAGTGATGACTCTAGCCCTGAAGAGGAGGCATGGTGCACTCCAAAAAAGCCAAAAAATTATGCAAAGAATGATATACGGCTGCACACAGGTACCTCCAATGCTCCTTCAGATTTCAAGTTTACTAACAAAGTCGCCTTATACTCTCAGCCAAGGAAAAGAAGCAACAGATTCCTTCCTTTATTACTGGAAGACTCAGCCATGGGAGATCAGTCTGAACTGCCTGATCAGAGCAAGCTTACAAAAATTCAGTATCCATAAGTGTTGGATCCACCAGACACTAATGCAACCCCTCCACTTCAAGAGAATCCACCTCAGGTAAGTATTCATTCCTATGTTGAGGCTGTTACTTCCACTGCCAGTGACATTTCTATAGACTCTGAAAAAAATATAGTGACTACTTATTTTGCTCAGGTTAATCAGATAGTTACTAGGACAGCCACTAAAAGCATAAAAAATCGTAAATGATTAATACAACTATTGGAGTTAATACACTTGTCTGGAACATTAGAGGGATGGAAACATCTATGCTAAGGTTACTAGACTGATTAGAACTCATAAAATTGACTTGCTTTGTATCATTGAACCTCAGCATGATAACTCAGAATGTTTCACCTACAAAGATAAATTGCACTTCCAAAATTGCATGTTTTATACTCACTGTAATATTTGGCTTATGTGGAACTCCCAGATAGATATCTCCTTAATTTTAGACCATACTCAGTTCATTCAAGTACAGGTCTCACTTCATATATTGGGACAATCTACTGAGATGTTTTTTGTATATGGCTTGAGAACCAGGAAAGAAAGGGAAGATTTATGGTCTGACCTTAAGCTTATATCTGCACCAGTTGCTATGTACATAGGAGACTTCAATGCTATGGCATCCATCAGTGAATATAAGGGCCATGCTAAGACTAGTCTCAGGAGTATTAGGGAATTTAGTAGTTTTATTGATAACATGTCTTTGCTCCCTGTACATACTGTAGGTAATTTCTTTACTTGGTCCAAGGGTAGGATTAGAGAACAAGGAAGGAGGCTAACTGTTGAGAGATTGGATAGGGGACTGTGATTGGAGTTTAAAATTTCCACAGTCCTCTATCCAAGTGCTCAACAAAGACACCTCAGATCATTGTCCTTTATTTTTTAGAATAGGAAGTAATGTACCCAAGACCTTTCAGGTTCATCAATACCCAGTTTAAAAGAGAAAATTTTATGGAGGTTATCAATCTTCAGTGGAATATTCATACTGAAGGTCAGAGAATGTACAAATTTTTTCTCAAACTTAAAAACCTAAAACATGTCCTTAAACAATGGAATAAGGAGGTCTTTGGTAATGTGGATGAGAATGTGATTAAGGCTGAGGAAAATTTAAATCTCCAGGAAATGGTTTTTGAGTCTAATAGTTCAACAGATGAGCTAATTAAACTTAAGCATGCCAAAGCTCAGTTGAAGAAGGTTTTAATTGAGCAAAATAATTTCTGGAAATATAAGGAAAAAGTGAAATGGCTGAAAGAAGGTGATGAGAATACTAAATATTTTCATAACTCTGTTATGGAGAAAAGAAGTAGACTCAAAATTACTAAGATTAAAAGTGCTCAGGGACTGTGGTTGAGTAATAATGAGGAGATTGAGTCTGAAGTTATTGTTTTTTACCAAGATCTACTTACAGAATCCCCACACCCTGAACAAAATCTTTTTACCTCTCACTTTCTGTCTCAGATACCCTCTGTTATCTCTCAGGAAGAAAATGAGGATCTCACTAAGTCAGTGTCACTGCCTGAACTGAAGCAAATTGTTTTTGGTCTTAATAAGTCAAGTAGTCCAGGGCCTGATGGCTTCACTGCTCAATTTTTTATTAAGGCATGGAACATTATTTGCTTAGATTTATTAGAGGCATCAAATGATTTTTTAACTAGGTCTCACATGCATAGAGGTATTTCTAGCACCTGGATTACAATTATTCCCAAAAAAGAAATACCAATATCCTTCAGTGACTATAGACCTATCAGTCTTTCCAATGTTACAAACAAAATTTTCTCTAAAATTCTAATGGAAAGATTGAAGCCATTGATGCCTAAATTAATTTCTCCAAACCAATATGTTTTTCTCCAAAATAGAGATATTTCTGATAATGTTATCTATTTGAAAGAAATGGTCAGATTTTTGAACAGGAAGGCCAGAGAACCAAATTGTATCCTTAAATTGGATTTGATGAAAGCATTTGATAGGGTAAACTAGCGATTCCTAAAACAAATTCTCCTTAAATTTGGTTTCTGTGACAGATTTGTGGATTGCATTATTAAAAACCTGTCTGATGCTTGGTTCTCAATTTTAATAAATGGCAAGCCTGTAGGTTATTTCTCTGCCACAAGAGGTATAAAGCAAGGAGACCCACTGTCCCCTTTTCTTTTCAATATCTTTTCTGAATCTTTCACCAGGAGTCTTTCATATATTTTTCACACTGGAAAAATGAAATATTTCACACTGCCAAGACACTCTATTCCTATTTCTCATCTCAGCTACGCTAATGATACTGTCATTTTTCTCAGTGCATCCAAATCCAACCTTGTCAAAATGAAAGCCTTTCTGGTCACATTTGAAAAAATCTCAGGTCAAAAAATAAACTTTGAAAAGAGTGAATTTTTTCTAAGTTCAAAGGCATCAGATTCTAAGCTCATACAGGTTAAAATATAATGGGCATGAAACATGGTAATCTGCCATTTAAATATTTGGGAGTACAAGTTTTTAGTGGTAAATCCTTAAATATTCACTCCCAGTCAATAGTGGAAATGATTGACAGGAAAACACTTAACTGGAAAAATAAATGGCTTTCATCAGGAGGTAAACTAATTCTTATTCAAGCCTGCCTGCAATCATTGCCACAACACATTTGGTCAGTGATGGAACCAACAGCTCATATGAGGAAAAAGATTGAAAGGAGGCTGACAATATTTTTCTGGGGAGTTTCTGAAAAAGGGCCTAAAAAGTCTTGGAAAAAGTGGAGCTCTCTCTGTCATCCAGTGACTCAGAATGGGATTGGAGTTAGGGATCTGGCCACTACACTTAAAGCCTTCTCCACTAAACTTTGGTGGAAATATCAATTAGGAATAGCTCCCTGGACTCAGTTTCTAGCCTCTATCCCACTCTCTCTCAGAAAATCCCAAATATGGAAAAGGATTTGTAAAATAGACAGATTTGCCTCAGCCAATACAAGAGTAATGCATGGGGAGGGCCAATGCATTTTTTGGGAATCTAACTGGACTAAGCATGGTACTCTTATTGAATTTTTTGAGCTACTGGATCCAGCACACCATCATTGTACTGTGGCTATTTTGTATCAAACAAAGCTACCTTGCTTCCTTTTCTGTCTCAGGTGCTCCCTCAAGATATTATTAATACAATACAAGAGGCAGAAATCACACCAGGGAGACAAGATAAACTGGTATGGACTTTGACCAATACTGGACAATTTTCTATCAAGTCAGCTTACAATAAGTAGAAGGTGCAATCAAGTAATCTCCCTGTATTATCCAAATTCTGGAATTCTTCCATCCAAAAAAAGATCTCTATTTTTATGTGGAACCTCCTAAACTGTATGATCCCATTTGATGATATTCTGTGTCAGTTTGGATTTCAAAATGTTTCTAAGTGTTGTTTCTGTGCTCACACTGACTCCCTACACCATTTTTTTAATGAGTGTAGTATATCACAATCACTATGGAAACAAATGCATCACATATGTGGATCTGTCTTTTTTCACTGTTATAATTTATGGGATAAATTAGCTACTTGTTGGTCCTTTTCTGGTCTATCAAAGCTTCACAATAGATTAAATCATACAGCTCCAATTTTTGTCTGTTGGATTCTGTGGAAGACCAGAAATAGATTCTTATTTGAGAACACCTTACCTGATTTACAGCTTATGACTGTTGAGCTTCAAAATCTCATCTACTTCTCACTTATTAAAAAGCCTATTTTCATTTTAAATGAAGTAGATAGGGATCTTGCCTCACACAAATGCATTCCCCCCCTTGAAATCCCCCCAAAACCTAATATTACACCTATTTACTGGTCTAAGCCAAGATTTGGCTCTAAGATTAATGTAGATGCTTCATGGAAGTTTGGCAAGGTGGGGATAGCTCTGATTGTTAGGAATTCTGCTGGAGAGGTCACTGTTGCTCAGACTATTTTTTGTGAGGCTGTTTCTCCTTTAGAGGCAGAACTCAAAGCAATACTAGCTGGAATTAATTGTGCAAAAGTTTTTGATCTTGTTTCAGTTGACATTGAATCTGATTGCAAACAAGCAATTAATATGATTGGTAATATTTCAGCATGGCACTGGAAATTATATGGCATTTTACATCTTATAACTGAGGTCATTCCTTCTTATCAATTTAGGCACATTTTTAGAGAGGCAAATCAGCCTGCTGATCTGCTCTCAAAATTGTGTAACTGGAACTCCTTGCCTCCTGATGTTAAAAGTCTCATATTGCTTGATGAGGAACCGATTACTGCTATCAGGATCTCTGGGGTTATTAACTGATACTGCTAATGTATTTCTTTTTCTCTTGCAGAAACTGGTGATCAATGCAAACTTACAAGTTGGTGCATTCAAGCCAGGGCCTTCTGATGGTTCTCAGGCTCATTCAAAAGCAGGCTGTGGCTTTCATTTCTACACTCTTATCAAGCTTGCAACTACTGGTATTAGATTTTGTTTCCAGGTTACTACTGATTTCATGCCTAGGTCGCCTTGTGTTTTATTATACAATTCACTAATAGATTTGGGGATGAAATTAGAGAGCCTTTTAGTAGTTAGCAATTTTGAAAGGCATTATATATGCTTCTAGGGGTTTTTGTTCCTTGTGCCTAGGCACTATATATATCTATGACATTGTTGATCTTTTTGGTTCGGGAAGCCTATATATTTCCCCCATCTCATGATGGATTTAATTTTTTAAAAAAAACTATATTAATTCATTCAATATTGATTTTCCTTTTTATTCAAAATCCAAATGTATACCAAACAAGGATTTGAAATCTCAAAAACTCAAAATCCAGATTTCAAGTCCAGGATTCTCAAAATTCTAAAACCAAATCCAAATCCTCCAAATCCTCCAATCCACACACACGATTCTGGTTTCTATTTTTCCTCCCTAATAATCTG
This sequence comes from Sherardia arvensis, assembly GCA_948330725.1. Lineage (NCBI taxonomy): Eukaryota > Viridiplantae > Streptophyta > Magnoliopsida > Gentianales > Rubiaceae > Sherardia > Sherardia arvensis. Next base: position 18,114,908 of record OX415237.1, on the reverse strand, counting down.
CACATTTCCTGCATTTGGATGGTGTTGTCAGTGATCTCCCTGCCTTTCATGAAAGTTGATTGTTCTTGGGAGATCAATTTATCCATCAAGGGTTTCATCCTTTATGTAATCAGTTTAGAATAAACTTTGTTCAGAAAGTTTGAGAGGCTAATGGGTCTAAAGTCAGAGAATGTGGAGGGCATTTTTTTTAGGGATAAGGGTAAGCCAGGTACAAGCAAAGGCCTTAGGGGTCATTTCTCCTTGTAAGAACTCGGAAAATGAATCCATTAGATCCTCCTTGATATGGTCCCAAAAATGGGTATAGAAGACACCTGAGAATCCATCTGATCCTGGTGCACTATCAGAACTGAGGTTAAAACTGCATGTTTTAGCTCCTCTTGTCTAGCAGGTCTCAGCATTGCCTCATTATCTTCTTTAGTGATTAGTTTGGGAATTACTGATAGGAAATGTGTGAAGTAAGTTCCTGACTCATCACAGTATGGCTCATTCAGAAGAGTTTCATAAAAGAGAATAGCCTGAATTTTGATGGTTTCAGGATCAGTAATCCAATAGTGTCCATCTGAGCCTTTAATCTTGCTAATCCTTGCTCTTCCATGTCTCTCCTTAACTGTGTTGTGGAAGTATTTGGTGTTGGCATCACCATCTTTTAACCATTTGATGTCGGCTTTTTTGTTTCCAAAAAGCAACCCGGTCAGTGGTGGCCCTTAGGAGAAGTTCTTAGCTATTATTGAGTGTCATCAAGTCAGACTCTGTGCCTGAGATTTGATACTGCAGTTCTAAATTAGCAACTTGATCCTCAGCCTCAATCAAGTTTTGATGAACATCTCCAAAATGGTCATTGTTCCACTGTCTTAGCACTGGTTGAAGTCTTTTCAACTTAAAAACCATATTGTGCATGCCCTGGAATTGACTAGGCTCATTCCAGCAATTTTTGACTATTTCAGAGAAGCCATTTCTGTGAATCCACATGGACTGCAATCTAAATGGCCTAGGGCATTGTTCAGTAGAATCATGTATGTTGAGTAGGAGAGGGTTGTGATCTGATGTGGTTCTATTTAGGGTTTGGATTGAGCTGTGTGGGAACAAGGTTTGCCAGTCTAGGTTGCAAAGACCTCTATCAATCCTTTGGATTAGCATATCCTCCTTCTTCCTATTTTTGGACCAAGTATAGAAACTACCAACTGTTTTGATTTCTTGGAGAGCTAGACTGTCTATTCCAGGTACTAAACTCACTAATGCTTAATAGTAGGGGGGAGGTCCTACCTCTACCCTCACTGGTGTTCCTAACTGTGTTGAAGTCCCCCACATATATTGTGGGGGATTGAGGGAGAGCTAGTAGATCTCTCCATAGAGATCTTCTAAGGGTCTTATGTACTTTAGCATATACAAATATACAGTTCCATGCTAAAACAGTAAAAGAGTCAGTAATTGAAGAGTAAACAAATTGGTCAGTTTGAGAGTTATATCAATGTTAAACTTATGGTTCCGGAAAATCCATATTTTGGCATGCTCAGCATATAAAGAGTATTGAAAATGTAAGGCATGTTGCAAGTTGGCACATACTGAATTGACATGCATAGGCTCAAGTAGGCATAGTATATCTATTTTATGAATCACTGTGAGTGATAAAAGTCTATCTATTGAGGTGTTGATACCCCTGATGTTCCACACTAGAATATTACCTATTATGGTGTGTTTAATCATTAGACAGAATATTTAACTTTTTGTTTGGGCCTAAGAGACCTACCAGCACTATCTATGTGTGCTATCTTTTTTTCCATTTTTTTGGAGTTGACTTGACTGATATCCGTGTTAGGAACATGTTTAGTCATGCTAGTGTGTTGTGGAGACTCTGTTGAGACTGTGTCCAAAGTAGTGATTATTGAAGCATGCATAGAACCAGGTAATACAAAGGAATCATTTCTATTATGCATTCCTATAGCATCAGTAAGTAGCATGGTATCATGAAAGCTAGGATTATGAGAATGTACATGCATTTCCGGTTCTTGCAAGTTCTCAGATTAGATTTCTACACATTTGAAAGAGTTACCTATGGAGTGTTGTATCAGTTGATTGTCAATTCTGGAACTTGATTCTTCTTCCACATCCATTTCAGGATCTTGTAGGACAGAAAAGGATTGGATAGCTCTACTGGTGAGGGGTAAGGAACAATATGAAAAGGTTTGTTAGAAAAACTCTTTTTTAGATCACTTTTAAACCTTTTAACATGCAATTCATCAAAGCCATAAAAGGATACTGCAGTGGGCTCTTTCATTGCTGAGATTAGTGTCATGATAGAAGGTTGTGGATGTCTGCAAGATTCTGCATCTGTTGTCTCTTCTGATTGATACACAACCATTGGGAGTTCAGCTTGAGCAGCTTGCTGGGAAGCCCCCTGATCTTTCTGCAATGGGGTGACACCACTGGAGCCTTGTTCAGGTTTTCTAGGATCTGGAACTTCCCTCCTTCTCCATGTTCTTTTGAGCTCGGGGTGGAGATGGATGCAGGCACTCTTCTCATGGCCTATCTTGTTGCACCCTTTACAGTAGAGTGGCAGTTGGTGATACTCGATCGAGCACTCCTTATAGTTGTCTGTCCGGCCGATGGGTATGGAATGGATACGTTCCTCTTTCAGGTCGAGTTCCAAACACATTTTAATTACCGATGGCCTGGTAACACCTTTGGTGGCCGCGTCCATCTTGATGTATGATCCCAATTTGTGCGGCTACATCCTTGACCATCGACTGATTGTAATAGTATACTGGAATGTCTTTGGTGGTGACCCAGCCCGGCACCACGGATGATTCGTGATCGGTGGAGAATTCCTCCGTCCATTTCAGTACTTTCATAGTTTCTCTGGCAACCGACCAGTAGGGCTGAAGCCAGAGGCGTTGATAGTCCTCTGGATCCTTGAAGCGGATAAGAATGTGTCGATAATCAAGCAACCCAATTTGAAATTGGGACTGGAAACCATACCTTTGAAAGTTGTCTAAATGTTCTCCATCGGCGGTTTGCCTCGGCCGAACTTTCCGACCAAAGCATTGTCGTAGTGAGCCGCAAGGATCTTGACCGATTCCGGGTTGTAGAGGCACGCGGGCCGGCCATTAAGCTTGGTTATTGCTAGTCAAATTTCTGGGTTAGTTGGAAAAGAGGTGAAAAGAGGGGTGGTTTTGTTAGTGAGGGCTTGCATAAAGGACTTTCCGGCGGTTGTGCCGCCCTGATGGGGCGGCGGCCCCGCCATGGGGTTACCGTTTATGGCCATTTTGTGTCAGGATATAGACGTTCACGGTGGTGAAAAGGGGGAAAAGGGAATAAACATGTGGTTCTGTTTTGGGAGTTCTATTAAGATGGAAAAGAATTTCTAGAGAGAGAAACAATTCAAATTGACAATGTTATCCTTCCCCGTTTGAATTATACGCCTTAGTGCAATTTGCCTCGTTTTAATCTGACATACACAATTTGGTACTTTCAATTTGTTCTTTTGCTGGGAAAGTGTGATTATGCTAATGTCCCAAGGCATAAATTTGCAGTAAACCAGGCTTTCATATTATGGTATTGGCATGTAAATGCTACTTCCTGAACTATGTCCAAATACTCTACACGGTATAATAATGAATTCCAATCATTTAGGTCAAAATAATAACATGCAACTAACACTAAATATTGTTCTCAATGAGTTTGGTATGGTCAAATCTTGTAGTTGTATGGTAAATTGTAATTATATCATATGCATGGATACTCGCAGGGGCGGAACCAGGCCGCCGCCGGCGGCAACCCCCAAGATTTGGCTAACACCTAGAAATTATATAGAGAAATAAGAAGTTTAGGTAGAAAAATCGATTCCCGCAACCCCAAGATTTGGACGAAAATAAACTGCAGGAAGTTTTCGATGAAGAGGAAGACAGTTGCAGAGTTGAGGCCTTTCAATGGAGAAGGAAGACGATCAAAAGAATATGCCAATTATATTCTCCATTAAATTATGTTTTTTTGCCTTTACTACAATTACTTATTTCCATTTTTAGAAGTCAAATTTGACCAACCATTGACTCACAATCTCACTCCCTTTTTAGGAGTACTTTTCCATATATTGAACCAACTGTTAATCTTTTATTTTTATTGTTATTGTTTCTTTTTTTAAATTTTTTTTAAATTATTACTTCATTTTATTATTAATGCTTGTACACATATGTTAAATGTGTGATTTTAGTATTTTGTAGTTTATAAGATTTAAAATTAGTATTCATTGAAAGTATTTGAATTTTGTCTTCAATTTGATTTGGTTATACGGCTAGGTTTTATAAAGGATTTGGTATATGCAGGTCCAATTTATTTCAGTAGGTCTAATGAAACTAAGAAAATATTAGGAGTTAGGTCCAATTTATATTCAACAAATGACTTTGTAATTTTATTTGTAATACTTAATGATTATTAACTAGAAATTTATAGTTTGAGTATGATTAATTACAGATTACATTTCCCGAATAGTAATTTGAGACTTAATTTTACTCGCTCTTGATTTTGAAAAAGAAAAAACTATCCATCTAGCAACCCCCAAGATTATGCTCTGGTTCCGCCACTGGATACTCATACACACATTTGGTTGGATGTAAACAGTGTATGCTTTGTGTTATTGGGTATACCAAAATTCCGGAGCTTGCGTTTGGTTCACACGGGATTTTGAAAAACTGAGATTTTGCAAGTCCATGATTTCAAATTCGTGTTTGGTTCACTAACTTTTACAAAATCCTATTTTTAACCTCAAAGTTCAGACTTGCAAAATCTAAAAACCAATCAAAAATTTTGTTTCAGACTTAGAAAATTCCAACCCAACCAAACAAGGATTTTGCAAAACCAGACTCTCAAAATCCCAAACAAAAATCCAAACTTTCAAAATATCAAAACAAAATTCAGACTCTCAAATTTCTCTCGAACCAAATACACTAAGTATTTTCATGAGCTAATAGCCTAACACTTTTGGATCTTGTAATGAAAACTGTATGCTTTTGAATTACTATTTCTCATGTATAATTTAGTCTCGAAATTAAAGTGTACTACTGACAGTACTGCGTGTTACTTAGCATGATGATAACCAGCATTTTATTTTAATTTTTGTTGCTTATATTTAGTTGGTACATTTGAGTTATTGAAAAGTGATCTTCTGAGCAGGGTTTTGATGGAGCCATATAGATCAATATATCAATATATCAAAACCCTGCTTTTTCAATATTAATATATCAATATATTAGCAAAAAAATTGAAAGAGAAAATCTCCTGAACTCCCAACTTTCCTGACTTTCCATGAAAGCGTTTATACGTTTTAATTTATAATTTGTACCTTTTAGTTTGAACTGTATCTTTAATTACTTCAAATTTTTAAAAGTTCATATGAAATTTCTTGAATTTTTGCATTAAAACATGTAGTATTATATGTTTACTTTAAAATGATCGATATTTTAAAACAAAAATGTATCATTTAAGCTTAAATACATAGTGGCAGTTCAATAACACTTAGGAAAATTGGTCTTTTAAGAGACTTTAAGTTAAAAGGTATAAACCAAGTGGCCTAGCCCACTTGGCCAAAGGCCTTCCCTTAAGGTCTTGGCTGGAGAGAGGTCCAGGGTTTGAATCCCCCCTCGAACAAGCCCCCCTGTGGCTTCTTCCAGTCTCCACAAGTCTCCTTCCCATGTGGTGTGCTTAAGTGAGTATCGGGAGCTGCATCAACTGGCGCATGAAGTGCGAAGCGGCGAAGTGCATCAGCGGGTGTACCAAAGTGGGAGCTTCACCCCACTCTAAGCAGCAAAGTGAAGACCCCGGCCACTCGACATACTGGATCAGTAGAATAGGATGGCATAGGATTAGACTAGGATAGCTGTAGGATCCATGTATCAGATTAGGTCGTTGTAGTGTATCCTTCAAAAAAAAGTTAAAAGGTATACAGACTTTCACGGAAAGTCAGGAAAGTTGGGAGTTCAGGAGATCTTCTCAAATTGAAATACAAAACATACTAAATAGTAACCTTCTTTCAGACATTCTATCGAACACTAGATGTTCCTACATATATTGATCAAAAAATTTCTAAATTGATCGAAAGTCTTCTTACTTAGAACTAGATATATCCCTAAATGTGTCCTTTCAAAAAAAAAAGATATATCCCTAAATGTGTCATATATAGGACGTCCCGCGCTACGATATATACTAGTGTTAAGAAAAAACTCTGATGGATTTATGTATACAGTGAAGAAATTAACTAAGGCAGTGCATATCGATCACAGTGCCTCATATCCAGACAGTTAAAAGAAAATCAAAACATAAGCAAACCACAGTATCTTGTATTTTAGGGTGACACGTCATATTTCAAATTAGTGTGTTTTCAAGTTATTGTTTATATTATTGGTAAGGTACCTTAAACAGTAATTATTATGGTCTCACATATACACAATGTCTACCAATTGAATTAGTGGTGTAAGACCCACAAAAATTATACCAAGCTAGTAGCTTTTGAATACAACCCTTCCTTGAGAATGCTAATGACGGGACTTTCTATCCATCTCAATTCCCAAGAGTTACAATAAGCATTTCCAAGAATTTAAAGTTATAAAATAAGACTTACTCAAAGTTATGAAAGGGTTTTCTCAAAAAGAAAATCAGTAAACTCTTCAGATTATTTATTGTTATTTTTGAAAACCAATTTATTACTTAAAATTAAAAGATGTTTCTTATACTATTACATATATTTCTGCTAAGACTTGTGGCCAACTTATGTTCCTCCAGAAGGGAAGAACGGTGAACCTCAATTACTGCAAATTCCATGACAGAATTGAGTAATTGCCTTATACTATTGACGATCCCTCTGACCTCCAGTGGAGCCAATTCTGGATTGTTGATTGATTGTTTTAATTGCACAGAGTCCGTCACCAAATTTACTCGTTGGATGCCTTGTCTTCTACCTGCTTTCAAAGCTCTCCAACAAGCTCCTGCTTCATATTGAAGTGGGGTTACTGCCATAAAGAAATCCGAGCCTGGAACATCCATATCAACATCCCAGCCTGGCTTCCAAATTCTCCAGCCCGCAGCTCCCAAATTCATTTGATGTCGGAACGAACCATCAAAACTAATCACACATGCATGTGGTAAACCTACAGTTGTTGTCCCCTTTCTTATTGTCTGCACGGAAAGTTGGTTTCTCTCAGTTGGGAATGACTCCGATGCTTGCTGCAAACTGCATTCTTCAGATTCCTCCTGGTAATGGACACCTTTGTTTATGAATTCCAATTCTGCCTGTACGTTCTGAGCACATTGTACAGGAGATATGTCTTGTTGATCAAACACTTTCTTATTTCTCTGCTTCCAAATCTCCCATGAAATGACAATGAGTTTAATCACTTGGTCAGTGTGCTGTTTGTTCATTGCCTCCTGGAAAAACCAACTGTTGAATGGTAAGGCGTGATCTTGGGTCAACAGAAAATTCGATGATGTCCAAATCTGTCTAGTAATCCTGCATTCCAGAAATAGATGTTTTTCATCTTCTTGAGCAATTAAACATCTGCAGCATCTTGCATTATTGTCCAATTTCCTCTTTACCCTATTAACTCCAGTAGCCAGACTTCCTGTAAGAAATCTCCAAATAAAAATGAGGAGTTTCTGAGGCAGTTTTAACTTCCAAATTGTAGACCAAAATTTTCTTGCCACTGGACTTAGCCGCACTTGATGAGAAGTCTGATCGATTTCCCCCATTGCCATATAATATCCAGATTTAGGGGTGTATTTGTCATCTCTTGTACTCCCCCAAAAGGCCTCATCCTTACCTGTAGGATCCACATGGATTGTCCGTATATGTGGAATGATCTGCTGAGGAAATATCAATCTGTAATGGAAGCCTCCATGTTGCATTCTGCTGATCAATCAGATGACAAACCCTTAGATTTGTGTGAGTTGATAATACCGATGCATTTTGGATGGGATTCTGTACTGTTGGTATCCATTGTTCATGGATATGAATATCCTTCCCATCTGCCACCCTCCATTTCAAATTTTTCTTTATAAGGTCTGCAGCCCATATGACTGATTTTCATCCCCATGAGTCTCCAGAATTTGCAACTACTTGCAAAATACCCTCATGTCTAAGATACTTTGCCCTGTATACCATTCCAAGCAGAGAATCTTTATTTGAGATGAGGTTCCATGCATGTTTAGCCAACAGAGCCTTATTCATCCCAATAGCAGATCTTAAACCTAGTCCACCCTCTGATTTTGCCCTACACATATATTTCCATGCTCTCCAATGTAATGATCTTCCATCCAATTTTCCTCCCCATATGAAAACTGCAGTCATTGTATCCAATTTTCTTAGGATCCTTGTTGGAATCCTAAAAATACCCAAAGGATATATTGCTAAAGATTGCAACATATGTTTAGCCATTGTTACTCTACCAAGAAGGTTTAGCAGCTTTGCTTTCCCTGACTCAAACTTATGTCTAAATTTGGTGATCAGGTAATTGAAAATTTCTGTCTTGTTCTAATCAAAAAGTATAATATTCCCCAAGTAAGTACCACATATACCATAAGATTGGATGTCTAGGTGGTTTCTCATAAACTGTTGATCCTCAGAACATGTGTTAGGGCTGAAAAAGATAGCACTCTTATCAGTATTTAGTTTTGACCTTTTTTAAAAAAAAATTAAACCACTCTTGGTGGAGTGAAATATATGGGCTCACCACACCCTAACAGTAAATATGTAGTACAATTTTCTCCAAAATGGAGGCAGTTTGTGGGATTAGGGGAGATTCTAAACATATGTCTATCTATGAAATCCCCCGTACCCTATTTGAATGATTACAGAGAATTTTCTGATAATGTGAAAATACTAAATATTCTCTGCATCAATGGCGGTAACACCATATTAAAAGACCGGTAATAGCCTATCAAACCTAATACTAGGTGGGGTCTAAAGGGTCATGGTTGTAACCAGAAGCACTTTCGAAAAGTCCCAGTCTGACTTGCCGAATGCATACTGATCACAGTACTGGATCGACATCCAAAACAATATGGTCACTCCCTAGAAAGTCTCAATCCTCGCTATATACTATCGTCCTTGCTTTGCCGGTACAAGATTATCTCATTCCTCGCTATGATCAGGCCGGTAATAGCCTAAAGTAGGACAATCTCATTTCTCGCGGTGTGGCTCTCTATGACAGTAAGAGACTTTCTAGTTTGTTCACACACTATCAGGACATCAGTATGCTGCCCATCTGCATCAAGCAAATATGTCAAAGACATATCTACCTGTACAGACTACAAATCTGACTCAGACAGAGTCACCATAGGGAGAGTTTAAAACTTCCCCTGACTCGGATTTCTCCTGTCTATCTATTCAATCAGATCGGAAACCAGCATATTTCCCAATCAAAGGACCGGTCAGAAAATACACTGGCAGACAACAAACCAATCCAATACTCTATCAAAAAACCCAGATCAAGCACATACCCCATTATTCATCTTAAATCTACTAAAAACTGATAATAAAAAAGGAGAAAAAATAAAAAGGAAGGATAACCCAATATGCTGAGAGTTCCCGCGAAGCTGATCTTCCGGGAGGGACTGCTGGAGGCGCGTGGGTACACGCTCAGGTGGAGGCCGGCGCGTGGACGACGCGTGTCATACACGCGCGGCCGTTGATGGCGCGTGGGGAGACTCCAGCGCGTGTCCAACGCGTCTGACGGAGATCTCCCCTTACCCTTTCATCGTGGTGGTGCGTGTCGATCTCAGCCCATCTATCTTGGTCGATATTCTTCCTACTGATCTCCCTGTATGTGGCACTTCCTCCGTCAAACTCCTCTGGCGAGAGGACCGAGGGCTGCGGCTATTGGATGGTACGACGTCAGTACCTGATCTGTGTGGGACGCCGCCGCTGCGAATCGAAATCGCCGGGGATTCGCCGCCGACGGGCAGCGTGGGATGGGGAAGCAAACTGTTGGGGATCCGATTTGGGGAAAATCGTAACTGGTCGATGGGGGTTTTGGGTTTCCTGGTTTGGAGATCAGGAGGGGTGCTTGGATTTACAATAGGTTTGGGTGGGGGAGGTGATCCGCTCGGCGGCGAGGTCGCCGCCGGCGATCCCTCCCCAGGAAGGTACTGTAGATGGAGAAGGAAGCGGGGATGTCGGTAGAGAGAGAAAAAGAGGGGTCGAAAGATTTCCAAAATTTTAGTTTGTGACCTGAGGCTGAAGTATAAATGTGAAGTATCCTCTGTAGATCCTGGGTTGCCTGTTGTGTGCACTTAGAAAATAATAGGCAGTCATCAGCATACATAATATGTGTGATTTGAGGTCCATTCCTAGAAACTCTTATCCCCAGTGATTTATTATTCAGTACCATGGACTTTAGACCTGCTGATAAGAACTGTTGACATAGAATGAAAAGATATGGGGACATGGGGCATCCTTGTCTGAGCCCTCTAGTGGAAGGAAGGTATCACTGAGTGAACCATTCAACACCACCTGACTGTCTGTACACACAATATGATGATATTGACCAAATTCACAGGGAGATTTATGATCCTGGGTACTTTCTCCAAAAACTGCCAAGATACCCTGTCATATGCTTTACTCATGTCCAGTTTGATAGATGCTAGACCTTGTTTTGCAGTTTTGTATTTTCTGATATGTTCTAATACCTCATGAGCCAATAGAACACTCTCAGCTATTTGTCTTCCTGAAACAAAGCCATTTTGTGACTGATCTATGAAAGATTCCATGTGTGACTTCAATCTCTTAGCAATCATCTTTGCCATGATTTTATACTTTACATTACAAAGAGATATTGGCCTGAAATCAGTGACCTGTCTTGGGATTTTCTTCTTTGGGATCAAAATTATCTGTATCCTATTCAATTGCAGAGGAGAACTTTGTCCTTGGAATATTCCTAGTATAACTGAAGATACATCTGACCCCACTTTGCTCCAGTATTTCTTATAAAATCATGTTGGTATCCCATCCTCTCCTGGAGTTCCCCATGATTTCATGTCTCTCAGAGCTTCCCATACTTGAAAATTCCTTGCCTAACTGCCTCACCTGTACTTCTGTAAGCTTTCTATCATTTGCTTGCAATAAGGAGTCCCATTCTGACTCCGCAACACTTGGATTGTTACTAGAAATTCCAGGTTGTTCTGTTAGAATCCCTTTCAGATGCTCTGTCATATGTTAGATTATTTATTGTTGAACTGAACTATATTTATAAATTTAAATATACATCGAATTGAAAATAATTAGTCTTGAAAGTGACGATCACTATATAGTGACGGAGTTTATATGCAAAGAAGTTTGGGACGGGGTTTTTCTGTAATTTATGCAAATTGCATTCACACGCGGGGGTTTTTTCTGCAATTTATGCAAATTGCATTCAGCATGCTTGAATTTCACACTTGAATGCTTGTTTTTTAGAACATGCTTGCATTTCACACTTAACAGGTTTTTTTTTAGAGAATGCTTGCATTTCAAAGTTAACAGGTTGCTTTTTAGAGTTCATGTATTTTGAAGCAAAAAAAAAAAAAGGTTTTATAGAGCATGCTTGAATTTCACCCTTGAATGCTTATTTTTTAGACCAAACAAGTTGTTTTTTAAAACATGCTTGTAGGGTTGTTTTTTAGAATAAAATGCTTGTTTTATAGACTGTGTGAACAGTGCGTGTGTGAACAGTGCCGTGAGTGAATAGTACATTTTTGTCAAAATTACAAATAAGGATCTCCTTCCTTCCATATTCCAATACAGACATTCGTCACTATATAGTGACCGTCACTCAAGAGACCAACTCAATTGAAAATAATAATAACTATATTTAAATAAATTTTACATACCGAATGTAAAAAATCTATACTATACTTTAAAAGAGAATGGATTAGAATTTTCTCAGAATTTTGAATTATTTTTAGGATTAACCACAAATTGACACCTCAGCTTCCCATTTACTCTTCTCATATCCCTTCTAAAATTACTTCTTCCACCTAAAATTATGATGCAGTTTTTCCAAAACTTAAAAAGGATACTTAGTCTTCTTCAGTTTAAAAACGGAACCAACGTACATAACGTGTTTCATGCATTAATAAGTAAACTTAATCCAAACTTAATTAACCGGACTGCCCGCACCCTTCCTTCTTCCTGTAACGTAACTCTTCCTGTAAGTACCTTTTAACTTTCACCAACACACACACACTTCATAATGTAGCTCCTGCATTAAAGGTAAATGCAATAATTAATTGTCCGTGAAACTATACATATACACCTTCAGCTAAAAGCAAACAATCATCACCATAATGCACACCTCTTTAAACCTCTTTCGCTCATTTGTTCATAACTGAACAACTTAGAAGTTGGTAAATATATGATACAAATTATGTATTCTATTTGTATTTTCTTAGATGGGAAAATTGAATGTCTCATTCATGCTTATGTTTTCAACTGTTTGCGTTTGGCAGAATTTATGGTTTGAAAGGTTGAACTCTGAAGTCCTACTGTTTGGCAACTGGAATGATGTAGAGCATGAGAATACAAAGGAATGGTTAACATGCTGGTTGGAAGTAGGTGCTTTTTGATAACTGATTTGTCAAAAGTTAAACAGATGAAGTAATTATGTGTAATTGTTACCATCAATGCAGGATCGGATTCGTTGCATTAGAGCTTCTTACACCAACCAGAGACTTTGCCGGTGGAGATCCCACGAAGAAACAATAGCTGCTGCTACTTATCTTATAGATATATTAGCTCTCAGGGCTGGCAAGCAATGAGAAAGTATAAGGTCTTATATTTTGCATTTCCTGCAAAAGTTACAAAACTGTAATTATGCAAGTTCTACAGATTTGAATAAACATGTTTACATTAACATTAACATCTATTTACATAGAAACATGTTCCAGTTATTTAAATTTATGATTCACACATAAATCTATCTCTTCATCGTAGATGATGTCATTGATACGACTTCATCAGACATATTAAATCACACTCCAGGTAAGAAATCATACAAAGACTACAGTACTAAAATCAAGAAAGACACTCAAGGCAAGAGAGCCATGATTTGTTCTTCTAATATGTTTAAAACAACGTCGTCTACTTTTACTTTTCAAATTCATTGTGTGGAAAAAACAAATGTTGCTGAAACATTTACACTCAGAGTTTGTGCAAAAACAGATGTTAAATTTATTCTATGATGTAACTCACATGCATTCTCTGAGTAATGACTTCATTTTTATGTAGTTATAGCAAGATTAGTTCTCTTAGATGCTAACAGCTATCCTTATGTGAAGATTATTCAAGGACACTGTAACAACTATCCTCAGCAATGCTCAACAATCTCACTTATTGTTTTATCATGGTCCAATGGTACATTTTTCTCAAGATTCTACACATAATTAATAGAATTAGAAATACCTTTACTGCATTCATATCTTTAACGATATACTTGAAGAGTATAAAACTTACAATGAACTGATCAGGCCGTGGCTTTTCTGATCATGGCTGCAATTTTTTAATACCATTTCGGAAAGTGAACTCAACACAGCAAAGGCTATCAAGAAAATCAAAGCCCCCAGCGTACTCATCCCTTATTTCCCAAGTGATGTCACCATTTAGGAACTCTGCTTCCTACAAAATATAAGAACCACCATACATAAATTGGTGAAAAGACATCTGGTGTAACAACAGAATACACAGGAACAGTCTCAATATAAAATCTTGACCAAACAACTATTAATAACTTCTAAGTAACCAAATTATTTGCACAAAGCTCAAAATTTCTAACAATCCAACAAACATACAGATCAAACTATCATTAAAATCAGCAAAATTAAAAAAGACTCCTTTTTCTACCAACAGAGAAAAAGAAAAGCATCTGCAGTTACCTTCTGGAGAAACACACCGGAGAGAATCTTCGCGATCAGAGCCAGAAGTTTCAGCACAGCTACCGCCTTCTGCCAGGGGAATTAACAACAAAACGAACCGAAACTTCAGCTGAAATGATAGAGTAATTACTGAATTGAAACGCCATTTTACAGAGATCATCGGAGGGCGGAGATTACCGCGGTAGGGGCCGACGAAGGAGCAGGGGAGGTTGGGAATGGCGGTGCGAAATCGCGACTCGAGAGCGGCATCGTCATTGCCGGAGGAGGGGCCTACGACGCGTTGTCGAGGAGAGGTTCGTCATCGGGTACCTGCAAAACAGCAAAAGAGTGGTGGGGTGCACGGGTTTCATTTCCATTGGGCTCGGAGTCTTTTCATGGCGAGCCCTAATTTGTGATTTCAGGCGGAGAAGAGAAGTGGCTTAAAGAGCAACATTGCAGCAAAGATGTGGCTGCTATATTTTCGACTATTACATGAAAGGTCCCATATTTCCTGGACATTTCGATTTTACGCTTTCAACTTTAAATTTGGATTTTTAAATAAAATGTGGAGAGGCGTATTGATTGATCTACCATATTTTGTTCCATTTGGAATGTCCTTCAATGTTTATTGTGATCAACAATATGTTTAAGGAAATGATTTTATGAAATTAAGGCATTAACTGATTTGATTGTCAATTACTCTTAAGAGAAACTCTCCTGAAAGTCCAACTTTCCTGACTTTCCATTAGAGTCTTTATACGTTTTAACTTATACAGTGTACCTTTTAATTTGAACTGTAAAATTTGTTATTTGAATTTTATTAATGTTTTAATGTAAATTCATGAATTTTTGCATTAAAACATGTTTTACTATATGTTCACTTTGATAATATCAATATTTTAACACAAAATAGTATCACTTGACCTTAAATATATAGTGGTAGTTTCATAACACTTAGGAAAGTCGGATTTTCTAGAGACTTAGCTTTACTCTTAAATGCATTGATGATGAGTACTTTATAGTTTATTATATTTTGAAATTTATTTGTCGAAATAATTGTATTATGTCAATGTTTAAAGAGTTTGAATTAAGTTAGTCTAAAATATTTTTAATTATTCTGAATAAATAAAGGAAGATAAAATGTTTTATGTTTATTTATTCATATTGCTTTGTATTGTTAGAAGTTAATGTGATCAATGCAATTTAATTTGATTAATTTAGCAATTCAAATGAGACATTAGTATAATTAATTTCAATTAATGTGATATAAACGCATGTAATTAAATTAATTAAATTAATTGGATGTCACCAATTGCATATTATATTATGAACTAATGGGATTAATTGAGTCTCCAGGGTGATAGTAATCAATAAAATTAATAATTTCAGATGACCAACCAATACTTATATGTATGTATATCTTTTGGATGATGATATTGTCAAATCTATTTTTATCCATCTAGAGCAAATTAATTTTCTTTTCCTAAACTACCCTTATTAGTTAAAATACTATAATTAGTAATCGTCTTCATTCCGGTAATACTCATTCAATCATTTTGGTCTTTCTTTCTCCAATAATTCAACAACTCCTTGCAAATATTTTATTTTTTGATTTATAGATTCCAATCTCTCCTTAAAGTTCTTGATAACTTTGCATCGATGGAGTACAAATGTGCTCCTATTTTTTTTAAGGACGAACTCGATTCGATACAACATAAAGTATGCTACACTATTACATAGAGTAGCCAAAAAAAATAAATTAATAGGACAATACACAATCGACGATCCCAGAAAACCGGTACTTCTTCAAATTCAAAATAGACCCAATCTAAACCTGGAAAGGCTGAAATGGAGACGCCCACTTGCTCTTATCCCCATTCACATCCTGAACTCTGCCTCCCTGAACAAAACCGCAGTACCTGAGAACAAACGCCATGACCAGAACCACCCACTCGAGGCAGAAGATCGCCACCGACAGCACACCAACCATCTTCAGAATGATGGCGGTGTGACGTACGATTTCAGCGCGCCGAGGAAGTTATCGGTGGTGGTGAAGATGAGCACCGATACAGAGCCCTGGAAGATGGCAGTGAGGACGGTGGCGATCATGTACAGGACGTACCGCTGGTTCAATAAAGAGAATGAAAATAAAAACTATATAATTTTTGCTTCATTAATGAGGGTAGTTTAGGAAAGAAAATTAATTTGCTCTGGATGGATAAAAATAGCTCTGGCAATATCAGCATCCATATTTTTTTTTAAATAAGTCACTACTCTCTTTTCTCAAAAATAATTATATTAAAATATATATATGAAGAGATGTGAAAAATTGTGCGATGGCACAGGTATTACACTCAGAAAATTTTGTCTGTTAATGAAATTGTATGTGAAGGTGTGGGTCCAATAAAACACAGACACGTGGCTAGTTTAATTTGGGAAAAACGGACAGGCTTCCTCTCCGTTTCTTTTGTTTCTGACCCCATATTTTTTCTCATATTTCTTTTCCGACCCCTTTCTCTATTTTCTATTATTCTGACCCCTCTGGTTTAATTCATTCGCCGACGCTCGCCGCACAAGAAGTTGAAACAGCCGCTTTCGATCAACCCAGAAACCCCTTGTCGTTCAGCCATAGCACCTCATCGGCGCCGCCACCGCCCCTCCATTCCAAATGTTTTACCATTTTCCGAATGAAATGGAGTCACCGCCCCTCATCTACTTTTTGTTGTCCATTTTTTGGGATTAGGTTGGCATTCCTGGTCCCCTTTTTGATTTTGTGATGTAGCTGTAGGGGTTTTAGTTAGAATTTCTGCAGCAAGTCCACATGTTTTTGATTGTCTGCACTTCTTTTTTGCGATTGAGTATGCATAATCTATGTAAATGTTTTTTTACACTTCACTGTTAGCTTTGTGGGATTAATGAATTTGCAATGTGGGATTTTGTAGCATTCATGAACCATTGAATCCCCATCTACTGAATTTCTTGTTATATTCCAGAAATTTGCAATGTGTTTTCCGGCCTTTCTTGGCCCTAATGAATTAATGTATCTATAAAAAGATTTCAGGTTTGATGTGTATAATTGATGTGTACATATATCAATATCATAGCCATTCAGAGTTTCTTGATAGTGTCCAGAGCTGATTTTCGCCATGGTCTGATGATTGTTCAGTGCTATTGCTGCTAACCAAATCAGAAGCAGAATCTTTTAATCTCTGATTGATCTCTTCTTTAATCTCTTCTTCGCCATGGTTTGATGTGATATTTTTGCTTACCGAATCAAGGTACTCCGAAACGATTTCTCAAAATCCTCCACGAAACCATCAAACTGATCATCGTCTCCATAGACATTGAGTAAAGACTCTCGGACCGCTCCACCACAAATCAGAGAAAGTTGATCCATGGGTGCACTCTTGTAAGAAGAAGCACGTTTTGTTCAGAAAAACCTGGTTGACGAATGCAGCCATAGACATTCCGAGAGGTAAAACAAGCTCTCCTGCATCTCTCTGCCGGCGGCTGTGGTGCAGTTTTCGCAGTAGATAGAGCCGACGAGGGTGTAGCTGGTAGAGCGGCATTTGGGAGGGAGGGAGGTATGTGGAGGAAACGTAGTTGGTGGCGCAGTCGAGCCAGAAGATCTGGCCGCCGAGATCGACGACGGCGTTGATAGGAACAGCGGGGTTTCGCTGGTGGAGCGTGGCGACGTACTGGAGTGTGGCGGCGTTTTTTAGGACCGGAGCGGTGAGTGAGGTCGGCCATGGGCGGCGGCGACAGTTTCAACTTCTTGTCCGCGGCGATCGGGCTAATTTGCTGAGATGTGTCGGCGAATGAATTAAGCAAGAGGGGTCAGAATAATAGAAAATAGAGAAAGGGAAGAGAGAGGGGTCGGAAAAGAAATATGAGAAAAAATATGGGGTCAGAAACAAAAGAAACGGAGCGGAAGCCTGTCCGTTTTTCCCAAATTAAACTAGCCACGTGTCTGTGTTTTATTGGACCCATACCTTCACATACAATTTCATTAACAGACAAAATTTTCTGTATTACACTAGTAGATACCTTATTGAACAAAACTAAACCAAAGTGAATGAATCTTTACAAAGCGACAACAATTACTCCCTTCACGCGTTCCCCTCCAGCCGGTCCACTGTAGAATGCGTAGCTAGCAAGCGGCGAATTCCAATTTCCAAAGCTTCTTCAATGGAAGCACACGCCCAGAAGAATCCGAATCCGCAATCTATGCGAGTTCTAATGCGCCCAACGACTCAAACCCCACCTCCTTCCCCGCCGCCGCCTCCTCCCCCTCCCGACCCTTCACCTCCACCTTCTCATTCCTCTCCAAATGGCATCGTTGTTGTCGGGTTTATCGGCAGGCGACACTATGACGTCACCCAGCTCATCAACCGAGTCGTTGACGACAACGTCTTCGGGTCGGGGCACTGGGACACCCCTTTTCGGTTCGAAAAGCAGGAGCTGCTGAGTGAGGAGGTTCGCCAGTGGTTTGAGTCGAGGAGCATCAGCTATTACTTGGACCAGGAGAAAGGGATTCTCTACTTTCAGTTTTCTTCGACCACTTGTCCTGTATTTGGAAAGGATACTGTTTCTGAGGATTGCGAGTTAGGGGATGTGCAAGGCTCGCTGTTTATGTTCTCTGTAAGCATTTTTTGTGTCCTTTTTTTTAAAGAAGTTCAGTGACTGCAAATGCATATGTTAGCTGTTGGTGGTTTAGCATTGATTAGACTGGTATGTATGATTAGGAGTGTACTCTTTCCGTTCGTATGCTTAATAACTGTAAAAATGTGTGAATTATATGATCAATATCACTCTTTGGGATCACTTGTTTTAACATGTTATCTTTGATAGTAGTCCCGTCTATTCTTGAATGTATTACATGCATTCTATACTTATTTTCTGTGAATCTCATCTTAATAGAACACTACTAGATAACTCTTTTATGGTTCCTAAATTCTCAATAGAAGACATCAACCTTTTTGCACCCTCAGATTTTCCTAATCTTCCATTTCCTGCTAGACTCTGTCGTCTTAAACTAATAATTAGAACTTGTAGAGAGTATGGAAACTGACGAGCCTGAGTATTCTTTTCTATTGATGCACATTATACAAACATTATCAGGATGTGTAATGTATGCTACTAATTTTATCCCTACTAACTGCCGTTTAATTTTTTAATAATCTGTTCTTGGACATTGTAACTGAATAATGGGCATGGATATTAATAAAGCTTGAAAATATCCTACAATTTGCTCACATTCTTCTCTCTTCCTTAAAATACCCTTTTGTTGCCATTGGGAATATATACATGCAGCACACAGATGCCGTTGTCTGTCTGGACAAAACTTCTGGAGCTTTTTCTGTGATCTTGTGTCTTCTTGCTTTTGTCGATCTATTTCGTTTCTTTTTTGTTCTTGTACATTTCTGGTTCTTTTAAGAATCAAATAATCCGACTTTAATGAGTAGATGACTCTATTTTAATTAGCAATGCAGGTTTGTCATGTCGTAGTATTTATTCAAGAGGGTTCACATTTTGACACACGACTTCTAAAGAAGTTCCGTGTATTGCAAGCTTCCAAAAATGCTCTGTCCCCCTATCTGAAGTCGCACATTGTACAGGCAATGACATCAAATATTATTGTTTCATCTTCAATGGCGATGTCAACTTCTGTAGCACCATCTAATAATCCATCTCCTGGTCGAAGCCGTGGCATTTTAAATCGTGGTGCTGGCTCCATGACTCTGATGTCTGGTTTAGGTGCATACTCCTCCTTACTGCCTGGACACTGTAATCCTGTCATACTCTTCGTTTTTCTTGATGATTTTGCGGATGCTAATTCTGGTATGGGTGAACAAGCGGAAGCCTCAGGTTCAAGTCAGTCAAATTTTAACAATATGACACCAAACTTGCCAGCAAAGGGATCTAGCTCAGTTGTGGTACTTGCACGCCCTGCTCATAAATCCGAAGGTGGGTTCAGGAAGAAACTGCAGTCATCCCTTGAAGCCCAAATTCGTTTCTCAATAAAGAAATGCCGAATACTATCAAGTTCTGAAAGTGGTCATGTAGGATCAAGAAGTGGGGGTTTGTCTGGTTCATCGCCTTTATTTTTGCTAGATGCATCCAAGGCTGTAGCGCTTGTAGATTTATTTACAAATAGTCGAGGAGCATCCCTTGAGTTCGCTACTAACCTTGTAGAAGATGTTCTTGATGGGAAAGCAACTTCAGATTCTCTTTTGCTTGAGAGTAATGGCCAGAATGCGCACAAAGAGGATATCCTTTCAGTTAAAGAATTTATTTTGAAGCAGTGTGATATTTTAAGAGGAAGAGGGGGTTTGTTATCTAGCAACAGCAGTGGGCCTGCTGCTGGGGTTGGTATGGTGGCTGTTGCAGCAGCAGCAGCTGCTGCCTCAGCTGCTTCTGGGAAGACATTTACAGCTCCTGACCTCCCGAGTTTGGACTCTTGGTTATCTTCAAGTCTGCCTATTCTTCAAGGTATTCTCTCTGTCAAAGCTGGCAATAGTAGTGATGCTGAATCCAGTAATCAAAAACTCCACCATCAAAATGTTGCTTTGACATCTGATGAAGGGAGTTCCTCAAAATTTGTTGATTCTGTGAACAATGCTGTATCCATCTTGGAAAGCGGTAGAGATCTGAATGCTAAGTTTTCCACTTTGTGGTGTGAAAAAGCCCTTCCAGTTGCTAAAGAGCTCTATCTCAAAGAATTGCCTCCTTGTTATCCATCTTTCAAGCATGCAGTTCACTTGGAAAGGGCTTTGGTTGCTTTGAAGTCAATGGTCAAAGGACCTGCTGTTCCACTTTATATTAGAAAACTGGAAGAAGAATGCACATCTATCTGGATATCTGGGAGACAATTATGTGATGCTGTTAGTTTAACAGGAAAACCCTGCATGCATGAAAGACATGACTGTGAAAGTGATGGTTTACACTCAAAAGATGAGATCAAGCAGCATGCTAGTGGATACGTATTCCTTCATGCATGTGCCTGTGGCCGCTCCAGACAGCTACGATCAGATCCTTTTGACTTTGAAGCAGCCAATATTACATTCAACATATTTCCAGAATGTGATAAGCTTCTTCCAACATTTGAGATTCCCCAGACTATTGTTAAAGGGCCTATCCAATCTTCTTGTTGGAGTTTGATACGAATTGGTGGTGCAAAGTACTACAATCCTGCTAAAGGTCTTCTTCAAAGTGGATTCTCTGCAACTCAGAAATTTCTTTTTAAATCAACTGTTTATCTGGGGAAGCAGAACACGTCACCCATGAATGACTTGACTAAAGATTTTCCTGCAAAATTAAGTGTTATCAGCAAAAATGAATTTCTTACCGACAAAGGCACCAAGAAGCTTGATGATGCCCGGCTTCAATTACCTAGTGGAGTTGGGATTGAAAAAGGACAGATGCTAGTAACCATTAAAACTGGTGATAAAGTTGTAACTCCTGGCAGGAGGAATTCAAGCTCAAACATGAAAAAACCTTTTTCTGAGGTTGTTGCTGGATCAGCAGGAGCAAATTCTGCATTTCCTCCTCTGCAACCCAGAAGACATCATGCATTGGGTCCCGAAAAGGGTATGAAGCAACAGGATGTGAAAGAAAATACTTCACAAGTAACCATGCAAATTGCCAATAGTCAAGGGTCTCAAAAGGTTCAATTGGATGACGATGGTGTTGAGGGCCTTCAGGCTGCTAATGGGGTGTCAGCCTCTGTTAAAGGCATTATCAACGGTGATCCTGCTTTCAAGATAGGTGTACATCCAATTAATTTGAGTTCTGGTGGTATGGCAAAAGGAATCACGTGTCTGGAGCATGTGGCTGTTTATATTGGCTTTGAGCATGAATGTCCCCATGGGCACCGGTTTATATTGAGCCCAGATCATCTTAAAAATCTTGGTTCCTCTTATGCTGTTCCTAAAGAATCTACTGCTCAATCGCCCATTGAGGACTCGGTCAATAAGGTAGGAGATTCTGCCAAGTTTGGTAAGAATGGTGGTTTCAAGACTCGCAGGCAGTCTAATGGCATTCATAATAGCGTCGTTCGTGCCACTAGAAATCTTGAAGATTCCAAAGTGAGAGTGGCAAATAAAAATGAAAATGGGCAAATGAGAGTGTCTGCTCTACCTAGATATGAAGCTCCTTCCTTGACGGGCATTGGTGCTAGTCTCGAATCTATCCCTCCCGGGGAAGATGGTGCCATGTCCATGTTGAATAGAAACTTACCACTTTACATGAACTGCCCACATTGCAGGGGGGCAAGAAAGAACAAAGATCCAGCAAATATAAGATTTGCTAGCAGTATATCACAGCTGCAGAGGATTTTTCTGGTATGCTATTAATTTAGTTGACTTATCCATTTAGTTGACTTTCTGGTATGCTGTTCCTTAATCCTCCTCAGGCTTTTATAGTAGTTGTACTGATTCTAATGATTAAGACTTAATAACCAAGCAATTGGCAAATTAGTAACTACTTTTCTAGTTAATTTTAGTACTTGCATAGAGGCAGCTTTCGTAGTGTTTCTAGCATGGACATGAAAATATTTTTGGTCATATTTACTTTGTTGCAGCAAAGCACTACCATCTGATTAGTTTGAAGAGTTCATTGATCAAATTTTACTATTTGACTTTCATTCACTGTGCTTTTTTATTCTTCTTCTGTTTTAGCTGTGCACAGTATCTAAATATATTTTTTAACTGTGCAGGTCACACCTGCTTTTCCTGTCACTGTGGCTGCTTGTCCTGTTATACAGTTTGAGGTATGCATCGATTACTCGTAATATTGACGTTTCTTTGTCATATAAGGGTGTTTCATTCCCTACCTTTATATTCTGCTTCCTAGATCACACTTCCCTCTGTTTGATTACAAAATGTCAACCTATATATTGATCTGTATGCCTGTCAATTCTCTTATTTATAAACGAATTTCTTGCAGGTAACTAAACCTCCTTTTGGCAGTTAATTACTACAAACTACAAAAAGTGTTATTGTGGAACCTTGTATCCCATTATGCTTGTCTTTTTGTATAGTAGATGGATGTTTGGGCCACACAATCGTTTAATATCTCTAATGATGTACTTCTTTTGTTGGGAATTGATACTTCTCTGGTTTGTCAACTTGCATGGCATCAATTGTATTCTCTAATTCATATGTTATAATGCATTTTGGATATTCTGGATTGCGCTGGTCTTTTATGATGCAAAAAGTATATTCATATGCTATATTTGCTTTACTCTCAGGAGTCATGCCTGCCCTCAACAGTTCCGGATCGCGAACAAAAGCTGCAATTTGGCCTTGGCTGCCCTGTGATATTGCCACCAGAAAGTTTTCTTTCAATGAGACTTCCTTTTGTTTATGGCATAGAATTGGAGGGTGGAAAACTACAGTCTCTCACCCCTTTGGAGGATCAACCACATTTGACAGCCTGGATTAAGAAAGGCACCACATTTCAAATTTTGTGTGATGGAAGCAATTCAAAGCCAGGTTTTTTAGCCAAATAAATTGCGAGCCTGAGAAGTGAGGACAAAGCGACTTATTTTTTGCAGGGGCAGATTGCTTGATCAGCCTTGAATCTGGTAAGATTTTACTCTAAGCTTGCTAAACTACGCTTGAGTATGCAAAAAACTCATTTTCTTTGTGCTCTAGCATCATGGAAATATGTAGGTTTACTTATGTTCTTCATTACAGAATCTTTTCATTTATGTTCTTGCTTTTTTCTGTAAGCCTGGGGCCATATTTTAGCATTGTTTTAGAGTAGTTCACATGAAAACTACGGATACTAGGCCTACCCTAACTCACTTTCCTCTTTTTATATGGTATTTAGTATATGCGGTTAAACCTAGTTAGCACTAGTAATGTGGTTATGTGCTTATATAATAATGTGGTTCTGCGCTTGTATACTAACGTGGTTCTGTAAATCTAGTTTAGTGTTACATGATTGTAGCAACTATGTAGTCACTCTGTGAGTGTTTTATATAAGTTTAGGGTTGTGATGGAACCTTCTTGAGTAATTGGTTTCGCAATATCAATAATTGTGAATAAGGGAAGAAATTATTCAAGAAGGTTCCATCACAACAGTTTTTCATCTCTTTATTGCACGGCTTTCAGTTCGACGGGATTCAGTAGTAATGCAGCTTATCTTAATTCAGATTTTTATAGTCTTGAAGGTCTCTGTAGATCATGAGTAGTGGGGAATAAGCTGCTGGTCTAGCTTCTGGTATATGATTATTAATCCTTGATTAAATGCATCAAGAGTTATGAATGAAAGAGTTGCAATCTGAGTGGACATTGGCTAGTCCCATTCCTCACATATGCTACCCGGTCGCTTTAATGCTTACTAGTTTCTTAAAAGTCTGAAGAAAGTGGGGAAAATATTCATTGCCTCTTTGCCTCTTGTCTTTACAGAATTGATGTACAGGTGTACATATCTGCATATAGTATGATTTGATATTTTGATCTTTAGTGAAAGCAAGTGATATTTTGATTTCTGTTGACTAGTCAGAAATCGAAATATCAGATATGTGTTCTAACATTTTATGTTTAGGAGTTAGCACTAAATAAAAGAGCTCTTTAAGGTGTTAAAAGTAGCTGATATGTTATCTTTGAACTATTATGGATGAATTCTCTGGACTAGCTGCATTTATATCCTCTTCTATGGTACATAGCGATCAATATGTTGATGTAGCTTGATGCTTGAAATTTCTTTCAGTTACCTGCCCTCAATTGGGGGTACTTTTATAATCCCAGTCCATTAGTAACCATGTTGGCTCTTAGTGTACACCTCATTTACTACCTCAAGTCTTTTATTCAATCTGACTTGTGAGCATTTGTGTTTTAGGGGTGGTTCACAATCATTGTACTGAGCTGAGCATTTCCTTCTGCTCTTTAGAGCTGAAGCATAATTTTGGGCTAAGGCTTTGTGGACAGAGGAGGATGCAATGGCGATGCTTCATAATGACGAGTTCTGAAGGTTGAGCATCCGGGCAGAGAATTGCTCGGAGGTGGGACGTGATTTTTTGATGCTTCATATTTGGAGGGACCAGGTAAGCGTGAAGAACGTGATGGATGCTTGAAAGAATGTTCAAGTACAGTGCCGATGCTGAGCTTTGCTCGTGATGCGGAGAAGTGATCAATTATCACCTAAACTTGCATCGTTATCTGTTGAATACGTGTGAGGTTCGTCTTGTCCAGTTTGTTCAAAATATATTACTCTACTTTTAATGGAAACACATGAAACATGTGGAGACTCTGTATTC
This sequence comes from Sherardia arvensis, assembly GCA_948330725.1. NCBI lineage: Eukaryota > Viridiplantae > Streptophyta > Magnoliopsida > Gentianales > Rubiaceae > Sherardia > Sherardia arvensis. Next base: position 18,089,773 of record OX415237.1, on the reverse strand, counting down.
GTCCTTGCGATGGTTTGAATGTTTTGGTTATGATGTGTGCATTATTTGGAAGGGCTGGTTGTACGAGTGTGCGACTCAACCATTTGCCACATGCTCATTGGCTCTTGCTCTAGTGTCACTATTAAAAAAATAGAAAGGACCATAAATAAATTTAATTTCTTAGCAAAGAGAGGAGCAAAATTACGAGTCTATGGATGGATATATCATACCGTTGTTTATTTTTAGACAAAAAAGAAAAATACGAAAACAGTTTCAATACAGGTCATGGTTGGATGATGGATATGATACTTAAGTTTTATACAATTAAAGTAAAATATTAAGTAAATAAAATGGTTTACCATCCACGCAATTTTTGGTGTTGAGGTCACGGTCACCGCCTTACCCTACGTAGCGTGCCCTGATCCAAATTTTGCTGGCATTCTCACCAATCCGCATTACTCTGATAAGGACACAACAATTATTTCTTCACAGTATGTCAATCCAATCATCAATACGCCGAATCAATTTAGATCCGCTAGGGACGTGAGTAACTTTCCTTCGGTTTGCGAATATATTAACAGAGAAGATAGGATGTGTAGTAGGATTTTTTTCATTGGTAAAATACAAATTTTCATATTTTTTCTTCCATTTCATATTTTTGGATATCGTTCGGAATTGTCTGATACAAGAAGATGCTGGGGGACTGATAACTGTCACTATACTTAGTACAATCAATAAATAAGTGATTCGAGTAATTTTTGAAGGTGAAATTCAAAATGACCAATTGAAAATCAGAATCACCCATTAAAATTTTTAAATTTTATCAATCAAAGTAAAGTAACATTCAGTCATTTGATTGGCCAATTAAAAATCAGAAACACCCAACAAAAATCTCAAATTTTGAACATTCCATGGACACTCATCAAACAATACAATCATATATTGGTATCATAAATTGAGTGGGCGGGTTTAAATATTGTTATATTGTAACTCCAAACTTAATAATTGGCGAAAATATCTTCCAACATATGGATCTCAGCCAATTATCGCTCTTTTGGCCTTCTATGAAAGAAACTAATTTTTCAATTTTATAAAACTGAATCTTAGACTAACGAGGGAGTATTACGAATTATACAAAACATCCAAAAATTTCTTTACGTTTGTAAACATGAAACAGAGCAAACTGGATGGACATGAAACTGATTTTGTCCCAGGCTTTAATTCCATTTAATATTATTCAATATAATTCAATGTATTAATTTTATTTGTTAACATATTACTTTTTAACTTTATATAATAAAAATGATCAATTTAATTCAACTTAGTGTTTTCAGTTTATTGTCAATATTTTTAAATTCAAATTAATTTTGATCATATTATCATTGTTTTTAGTACGTTAATTTTTATTGCAGTTTAGTTCACCAAAACATATGATGAAAATTCAATTCAATTCATCAAAAGAAACTAGTCCACCGGAAACCGGTTTAGCCGGTAAGCAGCAAACCATGCAAAAATCCCCAATATAAACACCCCACATAGTTACTCTTTGAAACGTACCACTGAGCACAACCCAACCTAACACTCATAACTCACACAGCCCATCCCCGAAAATGTCGTCGGATTACTACAATGTGCCGTTCCAGAGAATCGCCGTCGGTAGCCACCAGGAAATGCGTCAGCCCGGAGCACTGAAGGCGGCCCTGGCCGAGTTCTTCAGCACGCTCATCTTCGTCTTTGCCGGCCAGGGCTCCGGCATGGCCTTCGGAAAACTCACCGGAGATTCACCCACCACTCCCTCCGGTCTCATCGCAGCTGCTATAGCCCACGGTTTCGCGCTCTTTGTGGCGGTTGCCGTCGGCGCTAATATCTCCGGCGGCCACGTCAACCCCGCCGTCACTTTTGGCGCCTTCATTGGAGGTAACATCACCTTGTTCCGAGGCATACTCTACATCATCGCCCAGCTGCTCGGATCCGTCGCAGCCTGTTTCCTCCTCAAGTTCTCCACCGGCGGTCTGGTAAGGTTTTATATTACAGTACATTTTCTAATAGAAAAGTAAATATATAAAATCTGGTTGGTTTGGGCAGGCAACTGGCCTGTTCGCTTTGTCGAGTGAAGTATCAGTATGGAATGCATTTGTTCTGGAAATAGTGTTGACTTTCGGGCTGGTGTACACGGTGTACGCCACAGCCATTGACCCCAAGAAGGGTGATTTGGGAACTATAGCACCCTTGGCCATCGGTTTAATAGTCGGGGCCAATATTCTGGTGGGTGGGGCCTTCGATGGGGCGTCCATGAACCCAGCTATCTCATTTGGGCCCGCTGTTGTTAGCTGGAACTGGACCAACCACTGGGTCTACTGGGCCGGCCCAATTGTCGGCGCCTTTGCTGCTGCCGCTGTCTACGAGCTTTTCTTCATAGACCACAGCTCTCACGAACCATTGCCCACCACTGATTATTAGTACTTTCTTATTCATCCGGTGTTTGCGTTGTTTTCATCGTTACTAATGTTGGAAGTGAGAAAAGTTGAGGGGTGAAATGTAATTATTTCGTTAACTTTTGGACTGAAATTTGAGTGTGACCCATAATGGTTTGTGTCGATTGAGGAGTATATTTATATTCTCTTCCACAAATACTATAAAATTGATTATTTAAACACTCAAATCGGACCAACGGTGAATGAGATATCGATACTCAAAATTGGTTGATTGAACTTGGAAAAATTGATGAATCTAAATTCGTCTATTTTAAAGTTTGGAAAGTTCGAAAGGCTTCCAATTAAGTTTGGACTTTCTATAGAACTTTCTGAAGAGCCCACTTTCAAAAAGTATTTTATGATCATGAATGTCTCATATTTATGCTCATGAATACATAACGTCCAATAATCAAATTCTCATATTTATGAGAATGAATTCAGACAATTCAATTCAGCCAATAGAGCACCTCTATATAAACAACCTTAGAGAGCCATTTAGATGAATCCAACACGAGTCAGTCTTATGCCTAAAACACCATTCACATTCTCTCTCATGTTCATCAGTCTAGCTCTGTCTATTCGTGCTCTTGAGTCTCCTGTCTTCAGGTCAGTTGCGTGATAGATTGCCTTCGGGCTGTGCGCCGGTACGGGGTTTTGCTACAGGTTAGCATAACCCTTGATGGTTTTACCCTATGAACGAGGACCAATCCGGTTGGCCTAAATCGTTTCAAGGGCAGCGTCCGCCGCGACTCTATCTAATTGAAACTTTGATGTTTAATTCAATTTGGAGCATGCTACTTGTATTAATTTATTCTAATATTTTGATACAAGTATAATTTGATTTTGCATGTTACTACTTTTAATTATTGTTATTTAATTTTCATACTATTTAGAAAATATAGTTCCTACAGTCTTGAAACGATTTAGCCGAATGTTTTCGGAATACATGCATTATACTATCTCACTAATCAGTTTGTTAAGTGTTAAATCCTTGACGATTCATACTCGATCAATATGGATAATCTATCAGGAAATTATCATCGGGATATGAACGAGCACCAAGGAGTGTATAGTTTTGATCCTTGAAGACAGGGCAAAAGATATATAAATACAAATGAAAGGTTAAAAGTATTATGAATCTAACAAATTGAATAAGCTTTATGGTATTCAAATTAGTTTAGTGCTCACATTTTTGCTTGATACTGTGACTAATCTCTTTGTCTGATTAAAGCATGCCATGTTTCGTGTTAATTTGCAATTGAAAATAAAGTTTATATAACATAAACTTGCATGCCTGTGGTATTGAATCGGTGCTTATTATTTTTGCATGACTTTGTTTTAGAAAAACATGTATTTAGATTGCATAAAGAATGAATATGCATACATACACGGTTATATATATATGGGATGATTATAGACATGGTACATGAGTGCATGCGAGAAACTTAAAGTTTTAATATTCATTTTTTCCATGATTATATATCAAATATTATGATCAAGTAATATGCATATAATTATGGGAAAATGTTAAACACTGAAAATGTCAATGCAGTCTAATATGTGGTTTATTACCTGATTGCATGCGTGTGACTGTGTAACGGTTTTCATATGAATGAAAATTAATTATCCAATAATAAATATTAAATGTGCAATGAGTACGTATTTAATTGGCATTGATATATGAATACGTGGTTTTTATTTGCATATTGTTTTGGTAAACCGAAAACACATATATTGCAAGGATATACATGTTTACCACAGTTTTAAAAGTTTTGCATGTTATAATTGTTTGATATTTGTGAAAGCAATGTGTTTTGTTTTCTAACAAATTAATAATCAAGATGCAATTTTTGTGATGTGAACATGCATTATGTGTGGATCAATTTGTTAGTGACTTTGTGGTATGAATGCAAAACAAGAAAATGTAGACAGGTCTACATGCATGGTTTTGGTTTTGAATTGCATGAGGAAATTGCTAATTATTTTGTTAAATTAGCAATGTGGTATGTGTATATATATGTTATTTCATGCCATGCTTTATATGGTTCTGATATATGCATGATTATTTATCATTAAATATGTATGCATGCTTTCATGAGAACCTGGTGTCGATATGTATGCTCGATACGTGTTTTATGCTTATATTCATAAATATCGGCATGTAATGTATGAGTTGATACTGGCAGATTATTAATTTTTGTTAATAATACATGCACACTTGCATCTGTGGTCATGCATTTTCTTTACTTGCTCTATATGTTTATTCATGCAATTCTGCAAATCATTTTATTTTACAACTAATCACTTGCATGAGATTTTGTGGCAAAATGATTCGTGAGTTTCATAGCCATCCAATTGGTTGTTTGTAATGAATTGCGCAATTATGCATTGCACACATAGAGCGTACGGCTCGATGTTCAGTATTTTGGTTATTTTGAATAACGTATAAAATCTGAATGTGATGACATGAGTTGGTTAACTATGTCAAGGGTTTATGATTTTATAAATCATGACGATAAAACCCTAAAGCATGAGTTTTCAAAACTATGCTAAGAATTCCGAACACTTGTAATTAGTGAAATTTGAAAATTCGTCAGAATTTCAGTCGAAAAGACACAAAAGTCTGAAATTAAAAATTCAGATAAATTGCAATGGCAGAATTTAAAATCATGAGAATTTTGAATTCTAAAAATAAGGAATTCTAAGACGTTTGGTCTTTGGCATTAAGACATTAAGTTCTGCGGAACTGTACATGTGGCAATATTTAAGGATACCCTCAATGTGGGGGATATTAATCCTAAAATTCATTGATGATATGAATCTTGAAAGGCTATCTCGGAGAGAAGAGTTATCATTCTCGACCCATGGGTATAAATCCATATTCTTGGTTCATGGTTGAACTGGAAGTCGCTAGAAATGATCAAGCGATGTGGGGAAGAAGCCGATATGTTGGCTGGCGATATTTTAAATATATATTCAAAAGGAGAATAAAACTCTTTATGGTGTAGAATCATCCTATACATTTCTTCAAATGTGGGGGTTGACGTCTTACAAGGATAGTAAAGCAATTGTATCTTTACTAGATATGCACAATACGATGGTGCTTGTCAATATCCTAAATGTATTTTATGGAAATCTTGAGATGACATCTTGATTTCCAAAAATGAACTTTCGAGTCTACGGAATGAATCAATGATGGTCTAGGATTAACCTAAACCAAGCAAATACGATAGGACATGATTTTGTGCCTTATTTGCTTTAAGGTTGAATCTAAAACTTTTCATGAAACTGGAATTTCGATGGTCCAGGATTAACCTAAACTAAGCAAATACAACAGGACATGGTTTTGTGCCTTATTTTCTTTAAGGTTAAATCTAAAAGCTTCCATGAAACTGGAATTTTGATGGTCCATGATTAACCTAAACTAAGCAAATACACAACAGGACATTGTTTTGTGCCTTATTTTCTTTAAGGTTAAATCTAAAAGCTTCCATGAAACTGAAATTTTGATGGTCCAGGATTGACCTAAACAAAGCAAATACGATAGGACATGGTTTTGTGCCTTATTTGCTTTAAAGTTGAATCTAAAAGTGTCCATGAAACTGGAATTTCCAAGAATCGTGTTTATGGAATTCGTTGATCAATTGAGGATTTGATTAATCTGATAGCGGTAAATCACTAGAGTTCTAGTAGATTTCAACAATTAGTAAGTATATGTGTATACTTGATAATCATTCTCTTGACATTGAGAATGAGTCCCGTAATGATTGTACTTGCTATTGAGCCTTTGTAAAAGCTACAAGTAAATCAAATGGACCTAAGTGGTCAGTTGGAGATTTAGATAGTAAAATCTAAACATGGCAATATAAATAAAAAGCCACAGCTCCATACAAATGGTTCATAAGCTGATAAACTAATTGTTGTTTTTGACAAAGAGCATGATAATTGTTTACGTTAAAGGACACAAAAAATTACCATGTCATTTGCGTCTTGAAATGATGATTATTGCTCGTTAATGGTAATAATATGCCGCAGTCAGGGAAAAAACTCTATAATTGTGTTAAACTACCTATGATAGGTATGTCTTTCTCAAAATGAAAGAGTATTAGAGTCATTGATACTGCTTAAGTTGTAAGCAGATGGATGAGCAATCCTAGTGACTCAAATTAGAAGGGAAACAAGATTATTGAGAGATCTTCATTTCATTCTAGTGCGTGTATCTGCAATTTACTAGTTATCCACTAGTGGTTATGTTACACTAGGTGGTGGACTGGGCTCACAGAAATCCTACAAACAAACTGCAATAATTCTAGATCCACGATGGAATCGGAGTTTGTCAGCTTAAATAAGGTTGTGAAGAAACATTTTTTTAAATTAGAAACCATCATAGATGGAGGGATATTTATTAGGTTCCCCAGACCTTCATTAATCTCCTCAAAGGGAGGCAATTTGAGAGATTACAGAATAAGTTGATAACCTAAACTGTATCTAGAGCGCGGTAATACGCTGTTCCTAAAACTAAAAAGTGCGGTGAAATACATCTGAATATCCTAAAGTCTAATGCCCAAAAGCATGTAACTATCTGGCAGGTAAAGCATCAATAACTTGCACCAACTCCAACAATAAAGTCGGAATCGACCAAGTCTACCAGTCTAAAACTATTCTTAGAGACGCCAAAAGTAAGTTGTCGAAACTACTTTGACTTGGATTTCTCCTAGACTGATCATAGTAATAGACTAGAAGCCGAGGGCATTTTCCATAGCGCAGCTAATCCGTTTATAAGGAAAACAGCAGATCGGCATCAAGTACTCGATAAACTAGTCCAGATAACTACGCAAAAAGACCCAAATGGAGCACATATTTCACCTAACTACACTAAAAACAAAAAGAACAGAACCCAAAATCAGGATCTACCAATTTCAGGAGACCGCCGAAAGCTGACCGGCGGCGCGTGCATCCACGCGCGCGGGTGGTTGCGTCCAGATGGTGGCGCGTGTGGTCGACGAAGCGCGTTTAGCGTGATGATACGTCGATTAGTTCACGTCACGACGGCCCCCGGCGCGTGTGACGGCGCGTTGACGGCACGTGCAGCCGGACTGGCCGGATCTGATAGAGAAAACACCTAACTTTTCTGATGATTCCATGGCTCCCGGCACCTGAGTGACAGCACGAGCTCGGATCTCCTCCGGTGATAAGTCCGGTGGCGAGCGGACGTGCTTTCCATCGTCGTCGGACTCCGATTTGTTAGGATCTGGCCTCCCACGGTGCTTCGCTGTCGCCGGAAAAATCGTATCTTTCCGGTGGAGAAGATGGGTTCAGGTAGGGGGATAGGGTATAGGGTGGTTGGGAAAGACAAGAATTAAAGGTATGGGTGGAAGGGGTGGCAGAGCGGCGGCGAGGAGCGCCGGAACCGGCTCCGGCCACCCCTCCTATGAACTGGATCTGGGGAGGGGGTGAGGAGAGAAAGAAGGGTTGACTTTTAGAGGAGAGAGCGAGGAGATGAAAGCTGTGAAGAAACATATTGTTTCGTCGGTTTGTAGAGGATAGTCATGGTGGCAGAAGTCTAAACTAGCAATGTGCATTGCAACAACTTCTCTCAACTAGAGTGATCACAACTGTTTATGTAAAGTCGAGAGATGACATAGCAGATCCCTTAACTAAAGGGTTGAATCGAGAGATAGTTGAATCATCGAGAGGAATAGGAATTATGTCCATTAAATGGTGTGGTTAAGTATGTGGATACCCAACCTATGCGATTGGAGATCCCATGGTCTAGGTCCAAAGGGACAACTAAACTGCAAAGACCCACCGACGTTCACTGTGGGGGTTTTACACCTCCCGTCCTATTCCTAAGATGAACAAACAGTGAATGGTTTTGGAGGATAAGCATTCAACATGCTTTTAATGATTCACGGCCTCAAAGTATGGATTACTTGAGTGGAGTTATATAAAAAGTTCAACGAATTTCTCCTCAGCAAAGAATCACCTATGTAAGTGAGAAGTTTGGCCGCTTCGAAAGGGGATTGTCGGGACGCAATTCCTTAGAAACCTTACAGAATAGGGCGTGTCCATGGCTGTAAAATGGTCACAACCGAGGAAAGCGCACGAGGTAGGAAAGGGTGTTGTGGGAACTACACTGAAAGTCCACACAAGAGGTTCGGGGAAGTTCAAAGACATCAAGTTCATACTTCCTAACCAGTGGAATAAGGTGTATGAATCAAGGGAAAGTTCAAAGGGGATAACCTACTTATCCTATGCAACATCCTAAGCCGCCGATAACGAATCTAAAACACAGTCAAATTCCGTGTCTGTCGTCTGTTGCGAATTGTTCTGATTCCTACATCAATATCTGATTCATGTGGGGGATTGTTGGAAGTGAGAAAAGTTGAGGGGTGAAATGTAATTATTTCGTCAACTTTTGGGCTGAGATTTGAGTGTGACCCATAATGGTTTGGGTCGATTGAGGAGTATATTTATATTCTCCTCCACGAGTACTATAAAATTGATTATTTAAACACTCAAATCGGACCAACGGTGAATGAGATATCGATGCTCAAACTTGGTTGATTGAACTTGGAAAAATTGATGAATCTAAATTCGTCTATTTTAAAGTTTGGAAAGTTCGAAAGGCTTCCAATTAAATTTGGACTTTCTATAGAACTTTCTGAAGAGCCCACTTTCAAAAAGTATTTTATAATCATGAATGTCTCATATTTATGCTCATGAATACATAACGTCCAATAATCAAATTCTCATATTTATGAGAATGAATTCAGACAATTCAATTCAGCCAATAGAGCACCACTATATAAACAACCTTAGAGAGCCATTTAGATGAATCCAACACGAGTCAGTCTTATGCCTAAAACACCATTCACATTCTCTCTCATGTTCATCAGTCTGGCTCTGTCTATTCGTACTCTTGAGTCTTCTGTCTTCAGGTCAGTTCTGCGTGATAGATTGCGTTCGGGCTGTGCGCCGGTACGGGGTTTTGCTACAGGTTAGCATAACCCTTGATGGTTTTACCCTAGGAACGAGGACCAATCCGGTTGGCCTAAATCGTTTCAAGGGCAGCGTCCGCCGCGACTCCATCTAATTGAAACTTTGATGTTTAATTCAATTTGGAGCATGCTACTTGTATAATTTATTCTAATATTTTGATACAAGTATAATTTGATTTTGCATGTTACTACTTTTAATTATTGTTATTTAATTTTCGTACTATTTAGAAAATATAGTTCCTACAACTAAGAGCATATCCAATGGTAAGAAAATAAGGAGTGTTTTTTAAATTCCACATCATCACTTTTGATAAAATCTAAGTAATGAGCAAACTCAACAATGGTATCATTCTTTAGTTCTTCACATTATTAATTAATAATTGTAAAATTAAAGCTTCAAAATGGTCCACATTAAATCAGGTAGTGCTCCTTAAGTAAGGAGTAGCTACCTAATAAGAAGTGCTCCTTAAAAATCAACAATGGTAAAAAATGAATAAGGAGCACTCCTTATTAAGAAAAGGTGCATTAAGGAGCTCCATTGGAGATGCCCTAAAATGCTCTGCACTTGCACTATCAGAAAAACACGGGCTCGTTTCAACGAACTGTGAACTTTTCGTTGATATATAACGCGTTTCGACGGTTTACACTGTTCATCTCTCGAATTTTCACGGGTCAATTAAAATATTTAAGTTTGACCAGAAGAGACTTGCTGACATGGCGGTGTTGATTGAAAGGAGAGTTGAATTATTTGAGAGTTCCACAATGATTTCAATGAATTTGATATCAATTGTTGATATCCATAAGACAGAACAAGTCAACCATCGAATATGTTGACTGAGTTCAAAAGTTTTAGTGGGTTTTGATGGATTTGAATCGTGGGCTTTTTTCAATGGGCATGACCCACCATTATTTCAATTAAATTTTGCATTTTGTTTAACCTCGTGGGTTCCACATACCCACAAAAAATATGCTTTCAACGATTCATGTTATAATTCGTTGAAAAGATAATTTGGGTTTTTGAATATGTTGACTGGCTTCATTTTGAGCCCATTAATTTTGGGTTCTCAAGTGGGTACGTAACGGGTATTTTCAAAAATCTTGTGCAAAAAAAGCCCAATTTCAAATTTAATCACTTGTCAGGTTGAGGAAGAGCCACGTTGCTCTTGTTTCAACAATTTAGGTAGTGTTGAAATGCATAAAAAATTGAAAATTTCCATTAAACATCAAATTTTACTTTTAAAACTGAGTTTTTTGATGATTATGTTCATTTTATTATGTATAAGACACTTTTTATGTAAATTTACTTCGGTATTAGTTCAATGAAAGGTACGTGTAATGAAAACTGTAGCATCAAGAACCTGAGAAGCACTACTAAAACTATAACTTGTTTCTTAAGTATACATACTTTTTAGTCATACTACCACCATTGTTGTGGTCAAATTATTTTCATTACCAAATTAATTTGAGTATATTTGAGACATTCTAACGTAACTGTCCTGAAATAACATTGATATCAATGTTTAGTTCTGTAAAAAAAATTAAAAAATGTCATAAAACATCATATTTTGACTCTTAAAACTGAATATTTTGATGATTATGCTAATGTTATCATGTATCAGACACTTTTTATGTAAATTTACTTTGTTTTAATGAAAGGTACGTGTAGTGAAAGTTGTAGTATCAAGAACCTATGAAACACTACTAATACTATAACTTGTCACGTAAGTATATATACTTTTGAGTCATATTTTCACCATTGTTGTGATCAAATTGTTTTCATTAATAAATGAATTTGAGTATGTTTGAGACATTCTAACATAAGTGCTCATGACATAGCATTGATATCAATGTCTAGTTCAGTAAAAAAATGAAAAATGTCATAAAACATCAAATTTTGACTTTTAAAACTGAATATTTTGATGAGTATGTTAATGTTATCATGTATAAGACACTTTTTATATAAATCTATTTTGGTAGTAGTTCAATGAAAGATACATCTAGTGAAAACATTAATATAAAGAACCTCAGAAATTCTACTAAGATTATAACTTATTACTTAAGTACATACACTCTGAAGCCATATTTCCACCACATAGTTGTGCTTGAATTATTTCAATTACTGAATGAAATTAAATAAATTTGAGTTTTTCTGAGACATTCTAACACAAGTGCGTGAAATCGTATTGATACGAATGTTCGAGCATTCGTTGTCAAGTGTTTAAGTTACAATTTATATTGAACTCAATGTATTTTTTAATGCTAATATACCATTTACGATGTACAACAATGAAATATTTGAACCAATCACTTCTCATTAAGCGTGTTATATTAACATTTTCATTTTGAAGTAAGTAAAAATAATACAGGGGTGAATTTAGAATTTATCAAAAGTTCAATTGAGAGCTTCCTTGGCCACCGTTTCCATTATTTTCTGCAATAATCGCGTTATTTGTTATTCGAAGTATGCAATTGATCTAAATGTTAAAAACTAATGATTTAAATTGAAATTGAATTTTTTCAAAGTATTTATTCCGCAATTAAAATTATATTAGAATTGATAGGTTAGTATAAAATTATTAAAATTTTATGTTGTCAGAAAAGAAACATATAACTACTGATGCGGATAAATTAATAAAAAATTAATATTAATTCAAAAAAATTATACCATAATTTATTTTGTATTTATCTTATCCGTCATTTAATTTAATTGACTTAATATGAACTGTCGATTCTATATCTATATAAGTTTGGGGATGAACCTTATCCCCTTATCCTTTTCATATTCCCCTTCTCTATTCCAAATTGATCCGCCTTCTCCTCACCAAAATCTCGAAAACCCCTCTTTTTCCGATCTGCCACATTCTCATCGCTTGAAATCCCGCCGCTCTCAACTATCGCCGCCGTCACCGTATCCGCCGCTCCGTCGCCTTCTCCGAATCGTCCCTCCGTCGCCGCCTCTCTGTCAGCAAATCCGCCTCTATCACCAAATCTGCCATGCTCCTCTGCCCCTCCGTAGCAGTCCCCGCCCCTCCGCCTCTCTGTCACCGAATATGTGCAAAAAAGGTGAAGTCATTAACATCTTTTACTGTGGTCATTGTGATAAGTAAAAATCTGATCGGCTACCGGTTTTTATTATTGCAGGATTCGCGTGGCTGCTGTTGCGGTCGCAACATCAATAATGGCGCGCAAACCATCTGTTCCCTGCCCCTCCGCTCCTCCGTCCCGTCCACAACTCAAAAAATCATTGGGCCTACAGCGCTCTGTTCAAAATCATCAACTTTACCATCTTCTGTAAGGCCATTCCTTCTCTAGTCCTTAAGCGTTTGATACTAAATGTTTTAAGATGATGCTTAATTAGACTCACTCGTAGGTATTGGTAATGATTATACAAGTATACTAGGTGACTGGCTGAATTACTGGCAGTTTTCTTAATTCAATTCATTGATTAGTTCATGTTGTTGTGGGAATAAACATAGGAAAGTGATGCAGACTGTAGCCTCAAGATTGATTCACATGATGTTCAGAGCCTGACTGTAGCCTCAACTCCGGCAAAAATTAAGGCAAGTAAGCCTTTTTCCATACACTCCATGATTGCAAGTTCCTGCTTGCTTTACTAATTGAAAAATAATAGACAGATTGTTCCTTGTATCAGTTGTATGAGTGTGTGGACTCGGTATCTCTTGAGAATATGCTGTGTGTTACTGTTTGGCCAGTATTCTGAGTTGTGTCGCTTAGTGAATTTATTGTGTTTTTTCTTTACTTGTATAGGAGTGTTGGACTCTCTGCTGATGGTTTAAAAGGCGAACTTGTCTCTGCCTGGAAAAACTTTTTGGACAGCCAAGTAGATGGTATGTGTCCTCTTGTATTGAAAGCTAAGATGACTACTGATGGAGTTTTACTTGTTTAGCTATGTTCATTTATTGAGCTTTTTACAGTATATTCAGCAAGGAACCAAGGAAGTTGCACGGAACTGAGATTTAATACTCTCAGGTGACTCTTCACTGCTTTAGTTGCTCTCAAATTGTACAACAAGGTTCCGTCTTGTTTATTTATGCTCTTTACTGTGCTCTTTACTAGTTTTATTGTCTGAATATGCAATGAGTTTGCATTTTAATGTAGTCTATAGTACTGACTCATTTTGTTTAATTTTAAAGTGGTACTCGTGTTTTTGCACTTGTTTTAATTGTAGAAACATGATACAACAATTTAGACTCCCGTGATGAGAGTTTTGTTCATAGCGATGAGAGTGCAGAGGATTGAAGAATATATTCAGGAGGTGTGCAGAATATGGCTTTGGACTTTGGAGATCAATGGTGGTGGTTGCCTCTATATTTACGTCAAAGCTATGGCGTACCTATAGAAACTGTATATTCAAGTAGAAACTACATATTCAAGTTCAATCCTAATTATTAGTGTTGAATTAAAAATGAATTAGTGTAAAGCGTGTTATGGAACAATTTAGAATTTTAATAGAAAATTTTTAATTTTGATATTTTATTTTAATTTTCTATTTTATTATAATTTCAGCACCAAATTTGGGGAAATCAAAATTCTATTTTCACGAATATTTTTTTTTGTTTTCAATAATTTAAGTTTCAACGGTTTCTAAATTGTTGAAACATTCGGTCAAGTGGAATGTCTATTCAGATGAAACGAAAATTATGAAAAACATGAGATATCACCGAAACGTTTCGACGGTTGTTGACTAGTCAACAACTGTCGATATACCAAAAAAAGTCGATATACCCAAAAAAAATCGTTGAAACAGATGCGTTTTTTCTGATAGTGTTGTACTCTTTTATAATGGTTCCAGACTTTTATTGATAATTTTTTAGAGAGCCTCGATTATGCTCGGTTATGGCGGAAGAAAATTGAAGTAACAGAAAAAAGGTTTCATGTTTTATGAATGATGAAAGCTTCGATTGATGAAAAGATGATTTACAATGAGAAAGTACAAGCCTATTTATAGCAACCTTAAACCCTAATTAAGACTAAAATAAAGGAAATTACAAGGACTAAAGGGGCAATTTTGATGTTAATTCTGCCCATACTTCAACTTGCAAAATAACAGGTTGCAGTCCATGGTTTTTGACTCCACAATTTCAACACCCCCTAAAGCGAGCTGAATCGAAGTTTAGCTTGGACACATGACTTTCACAGCTTCATACTTGCAAAGATCATATTCTTTATGTATAAAAAACTAATGGGTATATATGAAAGATCATTCCTTTATGGAGAAACACTTTTGGATATGAATGAGCACGAAAGATCATTCCTTTATGATAAAACTCTTGGATATGAATAAATATGAAAGATCATTCCTTTATGATAAGAGTTTCTGGATATGAATGGGTATGAAAGATCATTACTTTATGGATAAAAACTTCTGGACATGAATGGTTATGAAAGATCATTCATTCATGGATAAAACTTATGGTTATGGGTATGTATGAAGATCATTCAAAAGATCATTCTTTTATAGTAAAAACTTCTGGGCATGAATGTCTATGAAAGATCATTGATTTATGGATGAAAACTCCTGGATATGAGTGGGCTCTCGGATTTATTCAGAAAATTGGGGCAAAAATTGTTCTTCATATTCAGATAAAGACCGACGGAATCGAACCCCAAAATCAACGAAATCGATTGATTTTCTGTTGATTCTTGGATTTTGGGGTAGGATTTACATGATTCATAACTACCCACATCATAAAAACATGATTTTGATCTCTGGAAATTTTCTGAAAATTTTGGGCAAAAAGTTCATTCTTTGGACAGAAATTTCTTCATGAAAAACGAATCAAACAACATGAACATGATGGATCGAACCCTATTGCTCTGATACCATTTAGAGAGCCTCGATTATGGCCCCATTTGGCGGCAAGAGGTTACAAGAGTTTTGAAGGAGAGTTTTGGTTTTTTTTGCTAAAAATAAATTTTTTACTGGTCAAACAGTTACTTATGGTGTTTGGTGAGATAATGAATCGTCTAGCATTCTAACTGATTGATCCAAACCTCTCAATTTAAGAACGCTTGAAAAAACTGCGTTTCCAACTTAACTCGACAATTAATATTACAATTTTCTTTTTTATCTTTTACTCTCAACTTTCATGCGTACAAATCCTTTCAAACATTTTTTCAACACAATATTTTTATTTCTTATTAACTTCTTAAAAATTGCAAGTTTTTTATTTTATCCTTGTAAGAATATTAAGTAAAAACATATAAAAATCTTATATATGTTAATCAAAAGTACCTCAAAATAAATAAAAATACAACAATTATTAGACAAGTTTTTCCATACTTTTAAAATAGGGTAAAATGCAAATATAACCCTCAATTTTTGGTTAAGTGCAAATATAACCCTCAATTTTAAGAAAGTGCTATTATAACCATAAATTAGCATTGACTTGAAAAGTGATAATCCTCTGACGTTTGACTATACAATCCAGTACTTTATTCACCTAAAATGACAAATATACCCTCAGCACCGACTGCAACGCGTGCTGGTACATCACCGTCGGTCGAGAGATGTCGAACTCCCGGCCAAAATCCAGATCAATAAAAGTACCTCGTCACGCTGTTCTCGGAGCCCTACTGGTTAACGTCGATGAACTCGTAGTTGTCTTATATACAGCAGCATTGTACCCCAGATTCCTCAGAAGCGCCATCACGCTCCGCCGCAACTGTCCCGGTGCCACCGCCGGTCCATGTGTATTGGGAGACAAGCGGTGATGAGGTGAAAGGGAAGAAGAAAATTTAAAAAATTGAATTTTACTTTTAAAACAAGTGGTTATGTAGTAATTTTATATTTTGAAGGAAATTAACCGGTTGATATTGATCGAAAATTCAAACTAGAGTTATAATAGCACTAAACAAGAACTGAGAGTCATATGTGCACTTAACCAAGAACTGGAGGTCATATAAGCACTTTTCTCTTTAAAATAATAGATCACACACTAATCAAACTAAAAAAAACCTTATAATAAATTTTAATTATTTTTACTTGCTAGGACAATAAATTTTAACTATCTCTAATAAATATAAAATATAAGTATTAAAAATATTTTCTATACGTCAAAATAAGATCACACTAAATTTATAAACTAATGATAAATTTTATTTATTTGTGTCCATTTTTGTCATTTACCATAACAAACAGCTATCCGCTATTCATTTTTTACCAAACACTCATTTAACAAACAGCTAGTCAAACCAGCTAATACAATCTGCTAACAGCTAACAGTTAGTACAATCCGTTAACAGATAACCGTCAGTTCCCAAACGGGGCCTATGCTCGGTTATAGCGGAAGAAAATTGAAGAAAGAAGAAAAGGTTTCATGTTTTATGAATGATGAAAGCTTCGATTGATGAACAATGAGAAAGTACAAGCCTATTTATCAACCTTAAATACTAACTAAGACTAAAATAAAGGAAATTACAAGGACTAAAGGGGCAATTTTGATGTTAATTCTGCCCATACTTCAACTTGCAAAACAACATGTTGCAGTCCATGGTTTTTGACTCCACAATTTCAACAGATTTAAACTCTCGCTGAGTTCGATTATGGATTGAGTTTGATCAATGCTATATGAATTATCATGTATTTCTTTTCTTTCCAGATTTTAAACCTATTTTTGATTTTAAATCTACGTCGAATCTGAAAAGTTCGATGGTATTTTCCCATGGGAAAAGTTTACGGATCGAGCAATTAAATGAAATATATGTGGAGGAAATTGAGAGGAATATAAATGGTAACAATCAGAGACATGCATGGTAATTTCATCTTTGCCAAATCCATCTACACGCTTGATATTTCTTCTCTACATGCTGAACTACTAGCAATTGGTCTAGGGTTATCTGTTTCTGAGTCCTACCAACAAGTTATGTGCATAGAATCTGATTGTGCAGAAGCTGTCAAAATGGTTAGAGATCCTTGTTCTGCTCATTGGAATCTATTTAACTTGGTAGATGACATTCATCAACACTTGAAAATTCCTTTGCTTTTTATTCATAGAGAAGGTAATTTAGTCTCTGATTGTCTGGCAAAATTTGCTGTATCATCTAAAACTAGTGAGCAGTTTGAATCTTTCTCACAAATTCCATTACAAGCCAGGGGTAAACTATATTTAGATAAATTAGGTACTCCTTCTGTTAAATTGCATCCTCCCTAGATTCAGCTGCTACGCTCATTATCTTGGTTCTCTATTGCAGGTCTATAATCCAAACTAGCAAGAAGAGGTTTTGACAAGGAAGCTACTGTCACAGCTCCAACTACTCAATCCAGGCACTCATGTTATAACATGGCACACCAAATCTGCCAGCCTATTTTGGACATCACAGAAAGAGTTGTTTTCTAGTGCCGCCTTGTGTTTTATTTTACAATTCGCTAATAGACTCTAGATCTACTCTTTCTCATGATAGTCCTAGTTTTTTCTCCTATCTTTCTCTACTTAGTTTTATGTATAGGCTCCATCATTTTTGGAAGCAATCTTGTTTCATGGCTATGTTTGAGCTATTATGTCTTTATTCTTTTGTCTCCCACTTTATTTAGTGGTGAGTTTCCAAAACGATTCCCAAAATTAATATTTGGGGGTTTTTATATGGTTAGGGCCTAGGGGAGCCAAATAAACTTCCCCATCCTTTGGATGGATTCATTAAAAAAAAAAAAGAAAAAAAAAAAAGAAGAAGAGGATTATGGTGCGCCTTTTGGTTTTGTATTTTATTCTTTTTGCTAATTAAAACAAGTCATTTGAATTGTTAAATTCTCATGTATATTAGCATAAATGCATGATCACTCACCAGGTGATACCTTCACAGGGTGACGAATGAGACAAGAATGAGCAACTACCAAAACGAGGTGCATGAAATGAAACATCCAAATCCAACATTCAATTATATAACATAAAAAATCCCTGGCACAGAATCACTGTCCAGTTCACATGATCACTTTGTGCACTACAAGTACTAGAAACTGAAATGGCATTATCACCATCAAAAACATAAAAGCCCCTACAAATCATTCATCTGCATTTCCGTTCAATTCAGTAAAACTAAGCTTAGGAGATATATCATGGATCCTGAATCACAGAATAACGCGAACGATGGTTTTGGGTTCATCGATTTCATGGATGGATCCAACTTCGAGCAGTTCATGGAGCTCATTAGAGGTGAAGCTCAAGAACCAGCGGTTCAGTTCTGCACCAATTGGGATTGTGACCACATTTTATCCTGTCAGCTGCCTCCAAGCAAGCCTGTGACTGTTGATGTTATCGAAGACCGGAAAAATGATGAGGAATCTCTTGCAGTACTTGTGCAGAAGAAAAAGGCTGATCGATCAAAAACCTTGATTTCAGAGCAGAAGAGGAGACAGAGAATGAAGGAGAAACTTTATGCACTGCGCTCCTTGGTTCCTTATATCACCAAGGTATCTCTGGACTTTACTTATTACATATAGTGCCATTTACTTATCCTTCCTTCCACGTTAAGAGTCATGTTTCTAATACTTTAGTGTAACACGACCCCTTACGTGGAAGAGATGAAGAAATGGTCATTTCAATCAAAATATGTAAGAATGATGAATTTTGCATTCAGATGGATAAGGCCTCTATCATTGGAGATGCTATTCGGTATGTACAAGAGCTGCAGATGAAAAACAATAAGCTAAAAGCTGAGGTTTCTGGACTCGAATCTTCTTCGAATCAGAGCCATCATGGAGGATCTTCCCTTCAAGATTCCACCAGCATGACCATTCCAGCAATCAAACAGATTCTTAAGGCAAATCGTTTGATCGATTATGTTTTTCAAATTACCAATTAGTACTTGTATTTGAGATACAACACTTATGTTTTGTGCCATTCGGTATGTGCAGATGGAAGTGATTCAAGTGCAGATGAGTGAGTTTTACGTAAGAATTATATGCAATAAAAGTGAGGGCATAGCAGCATTGCTCTACAAGGCTCTTGACTCCATAGACTTAAACGTTCAGAGCTCTAACTTGGCTACAACTGATGATTTAAACTACCTCTTCACCTTCACTCTCAATGTAATATTCAGATTTCTGAGTTTATTTATGCCAAACTGAATTCTGAATTGAAATAAACTGAACTAAGCTATTATTAGACCTAGTGAAGATTGTAATAGCATGCCGAAACTATGCTAAATAGCATTGATAAAAGTTTACATACCTGATTGAACTTAACTGAAAATAAAGGGCCTTACTGTCGTCTAAACTAATTACTATCAGACCAATATTTTTTGTCTCTACACAGGTTCATGGATTTGATATGGCCATTCCATTGCCGAACCTGGAGCTGTGGATCGCTACCGCTTTCTGCAACCAAGGATTTCATTTTACGTCACTGCCATCATCATCTGCGTGAATTTCTTAAAAAATTTAAACCACACCATGGTGGAGTGTATATGGGCTCACCAGAAAGCAACTATGTAATACAAATAATCTCCAAAATGGAGGTAGTTTGTGGGATTAACAGCAGAATCTAAAACTATGTCTATTTATGAGTCTCTTCATTCCCTATGTGTATTACAGAGAATTTCCTGAATATGTGAACTTACTAGACATTCTCTGCATCAATGGTGGTAACACCATATCAAAAGACTGGTAACAACATATCAATCATAATAATAATCGTTGCTCAATGAGGATCCATCATCGACTCGTCACCCTATGCGGAATATCCATTGTACTCTTGACCCCTTCCTTTCTTACATTCATCGAATATTTATTTTAAATAATTACCTGATTTTGTCACTAAAAAGTTTTCTCTGACTTCTCTCTATAATTGTCTTTCACGCGCCACCTAAAATCCCCCTTTTTTTTTGGCAACAAATCAAACCGTTACCACGGTCTGACACAATAACGGGCAGAAAACGGTTAAACCATGGCGGCTCCTCCGCCCCGGCTCGGTGGAAACACCGGCGGAAAAACCTTCGCCCAAGCTTTAGCCCCCAAAAGTCAGACACTTTTCGATTGCCTTCCCTCCAATCCTGAGATTAAGCCAATATCACATCGCATGAACGGAAAAGTTGCCTGTATCTATGCCAAGGAAGATGTCCAAACGTTCGCCTCCCACTACAGCAATGCCTTGGTTGGGAAATTCATCAACGGAAAACCACTTATGGAAGAGATACACAAAGCATTTCAACTTATGGGTTTCGCCGGAAAATTTCAGATCGGAAGTTTCGATTACAGGCACATCCTGATCAGACTGAAGGAAAAGGAGGACTACCAACGGTCTTGGATGCGGTCCTATTGCGCTATCCAGGGTCTTACCATGAAGATCCTGAAATGGTCCCCTGATTTCTCAACAGAGACTGAGTCATCTATAGTCCCGGTGTGGGCGACTATTCACAAACCGCCGATCTCATACTACAACTCTTCAGCTATTCAAGATATAGGGAACCAACTTGGAGTTTATCTCAAAATGGATTCTGCAACAAGCTCACTCACTAGGCCATCTGCAATAAAGGTTTGCATTGAGGTAGACCTTTTGAATGTATTGCAGCCTTCTATCATTATTGGTGATCCAGACACTTATGTGGAATGTGATGTAGAGTACGAAAATGTGCCTTTATATTGCGCTTATTGCAAGAGAATAGGACATGAAGACTCTAACTGTGTGCATCTCCATCCTGAGCTGCAAAGAAGGAATAAAAGGATGGTGGATCCTGTTGCTCAGAAGAAACCTCCTTTTGATAGACATAAACAGGCTAGTGATGCTGCGCAGCCACAAGTTTGGAAGCCAATTGAAACAAGGAACCAGGAACTTGGTAGCTCAGGACTCTCTAGATCAGAAAAGAACAACCTCCTGAAAATTCAGGCCATCAACAATGGAGCTCATGCCCTAGTCAGTAACACCTCTCCTCATGTTACTACCACCATACCACAGGCCACCATTGCTCCCAATGCCACCATAATCCCATCAGAACCCATCCCAGCCTTACTAATTCAACAGATGAATCTTGATAACACCTAAATGCATATAGATATCCCCAGACCATCCCCCACCATCAACCCCACCTTTCACCAAAAAAAAAACCTTCCAGAGTGGCCTTCTATTCATATGATGACCTTGACACTATAAACCCGAGGGAGTGGAAGACCAATCAGAGGAAAAAGCAAGAACTTGCTGTCATACCATACAAGCCTATACACATTAACAATTCCTTTCATGTTTTACAGGACAATGATGAGGAATACAGCTCTGACACATACGAGGAAGCTCCTAGTGAGCTGGAATGGAGGCCAGTGGAATCAGACACACCAAATGAGCACACAACACAGTCTGCACCTCCAGGTATCCCTGTATCTCCTAGCAGTGTCAACAACAACAATGAACCCAAAAAAAGATCAAAAAGGGGCATGCCAGATGGGGGTAAAACAGTTGAACAATGGCTTAGATCTTCACAAAAATAAAAAATTGTTGATAAATGATTACACACAAAATAGTTGGTAATGTCTTAGTATGGAATATTAGAGGCTATGGTACATCTATCAACATAATTAAATTACTTTTTTAAAAGGGCACAAAATAGATATTCTATGCCTTATTGAACCCATGCATGCTAGTTTTGACATCACTAGTTTAAAGTTTGAGCTTAATTTCCAAAATGCTATGCCTGCTTTAACTGCTAAAATGTGGATATTATGGAACAAAAATTTTAGTGTACAAATGCTCTCGCGATCTGATCAGCATGTCTATACAACTATATATGATGCATGTCGTAATTTTTTATACAATTCTTGTTTTGTCTATGCTAATGTGACCAGAAAATTGAGGGAAGAGCTATGGCTGTCCCTCTTGAACCTTCCTACTTGTCCTACCATTTTTATAGGGGATTTTAACACAGTAGCTAAGGTTAGTGAAAGGAAAGGTAGAACCAACCCACCTATGAGAAGCATTAGAGAGTTCAACCAGATCATTTCCCATTTAAACCTAGTTGACATCCAAACAGTTGGAAATTTCTACACCTGGACCAACCATAGACCCAAGGATGACAGATTGATTCAGAGAATTGACAGAGGCATGTGCAATATGGAATGGATAGAAAATACCCTCACTCATCTATACAAGTCCCATCTAGAACTACCTCTGACCACCACCCCCTCATTCTATATATACAGAGCTCTGAAATTAGTGCCCCTAAACCTTTCAGATTCCAACAGATGTGGACCGTTAGACCTGATTTCCTAGACTTAGTCAAACAGAATTGGAGTCTGCCCTGCACTGAAAAGAGACTCATAGGGTTGGTCAGCAAACTAAAGAGACTTAAGGTGATACTTAAGAAATGGAACTGGGACACTTTTGGGGATGTTAACAAAAATATTCTTGATGCTGAGAGGTTAGTCACTGAATGTGAAATAACTTATCAAAATTCAGAATCTGAGACTGACCTAATTGAGCTTAACAGACAAAAAGCTTTACTCATAAGATCTCAAGAAGAGCTAATCACTTTTTGGAAGCAAAGGGCAAATGTCAAATGGATCAGAGATGGGGATGCAAACACCAGTTTCTTTCACAGTGTAGTTAAGGAAAAGAGGGTGAAAGCTACTATTAGCAAAAAAAAAGACAGAAATGACACTTGGATCACAGAACCTCAGAAGATTAATGAGGAAGGAGTTTTCTTCTATGAGACCCTTCTTAATAGCTCAGAAAGTGACCCTTCTGGATGGTACTTAAAAGGAATTTCTAGATCAGATCCCAAAGCTTATCTCAGATGATGACAACTCTTTACCTACACAGGCTCTTGAAATGGAAGAATATAAAGGGCAGTGTTTGGCTTGAGCAAGAACAGTGCACCAGGTGCAGATGGATACTCAGGATGTTTCTTCACCTTCTGCTGGGAAGTGATAAAAAAAGACCTGTTTGAAGCAGCCACTGAGTTTATGAATGGGGAAACACTACCAAAAGCCATTGCCAGTACCTTGCTTACACTCATACCCAAAGTCCCAAACCCTAGTGAATTTTCTCAGTTTAGGCCTATTTCTCTATCAAACTTTGTGAACAAGGTTTTCTCAAAGATTTTGATGGAGAGAATAAAGCAAATGATGACTAAGATTATTTCTATAGAGCAATCTGCATTTTTGGGGGGCAGAGATATAGCAGATAATACAATCCAGATGCAAGAAATGGCCAGACTGGTTTCTAGGAATCAAAGATATGGGAATTTAATTGTAAAGCTTGATATGCAGAAAGCATTTGACAGAGTATCATGGTCCTTCCTAAACTCTGTAATGCTACACTTTGGTTTTCATGGATCAGTGGTGAAAATCATTATACAGAACATAAAGGCTGCTTGGTTCTCCCTGCTAATTAATGGTTCAACAGCTGGTTTCTTTTGCTCTAACAGAGGCATCAAGCAGGGGGATCCCCTTTCCCCTTACCTGTATAACATAATTTCAGAAGCCTTTTCTAGAGGGCTGAAAAAGTTAGTGGAGATAGGCTATCTGAAAACATTTATTATGCCAAGGGGAGTTCTTCCCATTACCCATCTGATGTATGCTGATGATACAACCATTTTCACACTTTCTAAAAAGAGGAATTTAGGGAGGCTCACTAAATTTCTGCAGGCATATGAGAAATGTTCTGGCCAGAAGATAAATTTTGCCAAATCAGAATTTTTTACACACAAGGATGCCTCAGTGGCCAGGATTAGAACAATCAAGAGACAGAAAGGGATGAAAAGGGGATCTCTCCCCTTTAAATATTTGGGAGTTCCTGTTTTTACAGGAAGAAACAAAAACATCTACTACCAGCCACTCCTTGACAGAATGGAAAAGACCCTCACCAACTGGAAAAATAAATGGATTTCTACAGCTGGCAGACTGGTGCTCCTGAATTGTGTCTTTATGGCTATACCAGTCCACACATTTGTTGTTCTAAAGCCTCCCCTTGCTATCATTAAAAAAATGGAAACCATAGCTGCTAGATTCTTGTGGGGAGAGGGTAGCATGGGCCAAAGGAAGATATGGAGTGATGCGTATTTTCTTGGTAATTCACGCTGTTGCAGCGGAATATATATAAATTGCTTCTGGGATATGAAAATCGCTTGAATAGCTGTCAGCCAATTAACTAGAAACCACGAACACCTGTCATGGGTGACTCAACTGAATCTTGAAATTGAACAACTATCAATTAATCCGGAAACCCTCCTTTTTCTTTTATAATAAATCTCTCCCTCAAATTACAAGGCTGAGGCATATATTTATAACCTCAAATAAAATCACAATCCTAACATTAATCTGGAAATAATAAATATAATTTTATAACTATTATGGAAAATAAATAAAATCTTACTAGAATTAAAACACATATTTATAGGAAAATTCTTGGTAAAAGAATAATTCCTAATTAAACTAGTTTTCCATTTATACTCGTATCATTCTCCTCTTCTTCGAAAAGAATTGTCCTCAATTCTTGTTATTCTTCATCTCCAATCAATATGAGTAAGTGGCTTCCATATATTTGAAATGCGATGAACTTGCTTTTGCCAATCCCATCTTGTATCATCCTTCCCGAATCTGAATGGATTCTCCCTCGAATTCTTCCTCTCAGTGACCCCTTGTCAAACTCATAACCTTTCGAATATCGATCCAATGACACATGAATAAAGTTGTGATGTGTAGCAAAGTCGCCAGTCTTTCCAAACTCAGAATTTACATGACTCCAAAGTTCATCATTCTCAAGAAAAGAAATCAATTGATCATTCCGTGAAAATATAGATTTTGTTTTCTCAGCAATTTTGTATCGAGCTTCAAAAATCACAGGATGAACCAGTTGTTTCTCTGCATCTCCCTCGTTATACTGATATCAAGTACTACCATGTCACTTCCATCAAGATCTTCTTCTTTAATCTCATCATGAACATTAAGGATTATAGAACATGAGTACATAATACTCTCGGTTTCAATCAGAGGAGTAGAATAATCATTAACATTGTCGACTTCGGTTAGAGAAGTAGAACTATCCTTCTCACCATCCTCAACGACATCTTCAACATTAGCATCAACACAACCATCAACATCATTCTTTGCCTCAAATTGCTCATTACTCGCCACAAGTTCAACCACAGATAAATACTCTTGTTTTAACATATCGGTAGAAGGTAAGAATAGTCTATCAAGATGTTTCTTCAACTTAATCCATGAGTTGATTTCTGATTTTCCCTGAACCCTTCGCTTAAATTCCAAAATTTCATAATACAAGGATGCACGCGCTGTAAGTTGTTTTATAGCCATCTCGCATCTCGTACGATCATCATACTCTTTAAAGACAAAAATTCTCTCACATTGCTGGATCCATTCCAGATAGCTTTCTTGGTTTACTTTTTCTCCAAACTTCGGGATATCCAGCTTAAAACCTTGTTTTACAAATTCTGACACAAGCGCTCTGATACCAAATTGATACGTATTCTACACGAAAACACTTGAAGTAACCGAAACAAGGTAAACACACGAACTGGGTTGATAACTAGCTAACAACTGAAGCTAAATTATCGAGGTAACCACTGCGAACACCTGTCCTCGGGCGATTCAACTGAATCTAGAAATCGAACAACTGTCAATTATTTAGGAAATTCCTTATATTTATCAATAAACTCTCATTAGACCCTGGATTTGTAGCATATGATCTTGAAACAATTGTCTTAGTGGGTGTTTCTTTCACCAAAAGTTGTTTCTCACATGTTGTAGCTAACTTACATATTTTGGCAAATGAAGAATAGGGTTGCAATTCCATCATATTTGCTATGCTTTGCTTTAATCCTCCTAGATAACGAGCCATCTTTTGTTCCGGAAGTTCCCGTACTTGGCATTGCAAAGTTACCTTCTCAAATCCCTTGGTATATTCATAAACTGACATAGATTCTTGCTTGAATCTAATCATTTGAATATAGCAATCATTCAGATAATTGGCTGGTACAAAATGCCGACGCATAGCCTTCTTTAATTCCGTCCAGGTATCTATCATAGTCTGCTCATTACGTCTCCTTTCGTTATTTTCTTCTTCGAACCATAGATAAGCTAGACTATTCAGTTTTAACTTAGCCAAGTTAAAACTTTCCTTATCGTCGTACCCTTTGTATTCGAATACGCGATCAGTTTTGCACACCCACTCCAGATATTCCTATGCACCTGTGTTCTCGCCGAACTCGGGTATATCCAGCTTTAGTCCTTGATCATCGTGTTGACGATGATTATGATGACTGCTTTCATCATATGAACTAAACCCCGTCAGTTGTCCTGGTTTTCGTTCCTCTACAGACTTCTTGCCTTTCGACTCCTCGAGGAGTAACCCTATTAATGTTTCCAGTTTAGTCATACGATCTTCCATATTTTTATCTCTATCCTCCATGACCGTTCACAAACTAGAATTTGTGAAAGCCTTGCTCTTGATACCAAATTGATGCGTATTTTCTTGGTAATTCACGTTGTTGCAGCGGAAGATACATAAATTGCTTCTGGGATATGAAAATCGCTTGAACAGCTGTCAGCCAATTAACTAGAAACCACGAACACCTGTCATGGGCGACTCAACTAAATCTTGAAATTGAACAACTGTCAATTAATCCGGAAACCTTCCTTTTTCTTTTATAATAAATCTCTCCCTCAAATTACAAGGCTGAGGCATATGTTTATAACCTCAAATAAAATCACAATCCTAACATTAATCTGGAAATAATAAATATAATTCTATAACTATTATGGAAAATAAATAAAATCTTACTAGAATTAAAACACATATTTATAGGAAAATTCTTGGTAAGAGAATAATTCCTAATTAAACTAGTTTTCCATTTATACTCGTATCATGGAGAAGGTGGTCCAAAATGGCTATACCAACAGATGAAAATGGGCTGGGACTTAGGGATATCAGAGCCACAATCAATGCTTTTTCTTGCAAGCTTTGGTGGAAGATGCAACATAACCAAACCATACGGTCAATCTATCTATGGTCACTACCAAAATCCTACCAAGTATCACATACATGGAGGAGGATATGTAATGTTACTGAGCATGCAAACCTCCATTCTAAAGTACTCATTGGCAAAGGCTCTTCACCCTTCTGGGATTCCAATTGGCTGGGTATAGGACCTCTTTTTTACAAATGGCCTGACACATTAGACCTGCCTTTCCCTTCACTTACTGTAGCACAATTTTGCAATGATAAATCTGCCATCATCCTTACTTTGGAGCCTTTTCTGGCTACCAGTGTCCTCTCACTTTTAAAGATTGCAGAATGCCAAGGCTCACATGAAGATATTTTGATATGGACACCAGACACAACTGGAAAATTTATAGTGAAAACAGCCTATCAAACATACAGAAGGAGATCAGAGGATCAGTTATCACTAAAACAGGTATGGAATACTCACATCCCCAAAAAAATCTCTATATTTATATGGAGATTTATCAATGGCCTGCTGCCTTTTGATGATATTCTGTGCAAATTTGGTATATACTTGCCATCAAAATGTCCTTACTTCCATTCTCTTGACAATGCTGATCATTTTTTCAATAACTGCATGCAAAATATTCAGATATTTGACCATTTACATGCCTTGTTGAATATGCCTGTCCCAAAATTCCAATCTGTCAAGCATAGATTAAGTTTTTATTTGAGCTACAAGGGCAGATCCAAAGCTTAAACTAGAGTTTCTCTCACCACTCTAATGCATGCATTCTGGCGTTTATGGTGTAAGAGGAATACTTATCTTTTTGACAATGCGCTCATTGGTAATCCTACTCTATTTCCAACTTGATCAAAACCTTATCAATGACTTTCTCTGCCCTCCCTTTAAGTGGTAGTCTCTGTAAACATTTAGAGCTAGTGCAGAATGGATTGGTCCCTTTTTTCAAAAGAAAAAGGGCTAAACTGGCCAGAGCCATTAAGTGGGAACCTCCAGACCTCAGTTTTAAGGTAAATGTTGATGCTTCATATATAGCACCTGACTGTGCTGGTATAGGTGTGGCCATTAAAGATCCTAGAGGTAAGATCCTTAGGATGGAACTCAAACATGTGTATGCATCATCATCTCTAGAGGCTGAGTTAATCACTATTGAACTAGGGATTGACCTAGGAAAACAACTCAGTGACACATTTGTTTTAGAGTCTGACAGCAGCCTGGCCCTTAAGATGATGCAATCCCCAAATCTTGCTGCATGGAGAGTATATAGCCTTTGCCATAAACTGAACCTTATCAGTAATGACATTCCATGTAGACATGTTTACAGAGAGGCTAACCATGTGGCTGACTTCCTCTCTAAACTGTGCTCCAAAAACCTTATATCTGGTAGCATGACCATTCAGGAAGCACCTCCCACTTTAATTGGTCTGATTCATCTTGATGCAATTGGACTACCATCTCTTAGGTTATCACAGACCAGAAACTACTGATTTATGTTGCAATGCAGGCTGTACAAGGCCCATTGGAAGGAGTCCAATGGGTAACACACTTGAAGATTTCAAGATCCTGCAAGATACACATTGCCAGTATGTACTCAGTTCAAGACCTTCTGACAACAATTAGTGATACCTATCCTCTTCCTCTCATTTGGCAGAATTATGCTTCGTTTAACGATCATTAACTTTCTCGGTGAGGCATGGAAGAGGAGAGGGTATCACTACACCACAGAAGAAGAATAACAACCCTCAGAAGAATTCCATTCCTTCAAGCACTGCTTACATTTCTTTATCCAGTCACTGTCTGTAACAAACCTATACAATTTACTCTTGTTTCCTTTTCTTGGTTTGAGGAGCCTAATAAATTCCCTCCCACTATTAGTGGTTTAATTTTTTTTTAAAAAATCATAATAATAAAAAGAGGGGTCTAACAGGGTCATGATTGTAACCAACTGCGCTTTCAAAAAGTCCCAGTGACTTGCTGAATGCATACTGACTATGGTACTTGATCGACATCCCAAACAATATGGTCACTCCCTAGAAAGTCTCATTTCTCGCTATATACTATCGTCCTTGCTATGCTGGTATAAGACTGTCTCAATTTTCGCTATGATCAGGTCGGTAATAGCATATAGTAAGACAATCTCATTTCTCGTGGTGCGACTCTTTATGACAGTAAGAGACTTTCTAGTTTTTCACACATTATCAGGAAGTCAGTAAACTGCCCATCCGCATCAAGCACAAATGTCTAAAGACATATCTACATGTACCGACTACCCTTTTCTTCCAAAGACTTCGACTTCGACAGCACCTACTTCTGAGATGCTATGAACGGAGCCATCATGACCTGAAACATCTCCGGGGTCATGGGCTCTCGCAAAACATTTAGAGCTCCTAGGGGTTGGACGACCCCCCCCCTCCCCCCCCCCCCCCGCGTGGCCCAATCTCAGTCGTCCGGCTCAAATCAGTTGATCTGCATCACAAATTCATTATGTGAGTGATATGTCTGAAGTACCCTTCATTAGTTCAACTTAATCCCTTATTTTGCTGTGTAATTTTTTACTGTTTAGTTTACTTTGATTTTTAGGAATACAATCATCCTATCTGAATTTAATTTTTGAAAGTCAGAAATGCCCTTACTTGAACAGAATTAGACAGATATTCTCCCAATTTTGTTCATCCTCTATGAAACATCCCAGATCAGCTAGACAACCTCCCGATCTTGATTGCTCTATCTGGAACATATTCGGACCTTGTAGGTCGTTTTTCTACCAAATCACCTGCTAACATGTAGGTTACAATTAAGCACAGAGTAAGCAAGGTCGATCCCTCGAGGAACAGTGTAATTATACTTTTATTCCTATTGAACAAGTTTGGTTAGCAACCACCTTTTTGTTTGGAGAGAATTGTGTATTAATAACTAAGAACTAAATTAACTAGACTACTAATGCAAATAAAAACAGAATTAAACGAATGCAAGAAACACAAATATCAATAGAGAGTAGAATCCGGTAACAGGTAAATCGACATTAACATATGATTTGATTGATCACGGGCTCAAAGATAAACCGAATATGCATAAATCAACCAGTTATAGACCTTCGAGAATAGCACACCCAATCCAATTTCTTCTTACTTTGTCGGTAATCAGCAAGAATAGTTAAACTAACTACTTCTCTAATCAAGATACAACCTAGCCGGAATAGCCTACCTAGATTTAATTGGTATATTTGTTTTTTTGAATCATGACACACAAACCAAGTAAAATATACCAACATGTAATCTTTCAGAAAAGACAAAGAGCTGTATTTTATATAATGCCTATATTTTTCTTTCTTGGCTTTTGCTCTTTCTTGGGCTCAAATCCTCACAATATACTAGGTTAAATCAAATGACTCATTATTGCATGTTCATCGTTCCAGAATATATACCAGGACTACATGATTTCTTTCACAAAGAGGAATACATTCAGTCTTACCACTAACCCATGTTCCATAGCAAAATCAGCTCAATTCAGCTCATAGAAAAAGTTTCATTCATGCCATAGATCAAAACTGAATTTTTCCTTGAAAACAGAACTTTTCAAACCATTTTTCCAATTATCCACAAAGTATTCTGTTCAAATTTCAGTGCCCCTTCACAAATTACAAGACAAGTTCCAGCAATTGCAATGCATATAACATTAACACAATTATATCAGCCATAAAATCATCCCCACACTTAAACTATTGTTTGTCCTCAAACAATCAACCACAAAATTCAAGCAACAAAGTGTACATGAAGCACGGAATCACCATATAACAGAATGAAAGAAGGATCAAGAGTGACCGTAAGATTAGTGATTCGCTTGAACGGATTTGACTGTTAGGATGACCACGGTGCTTCCGCGGCTGGAATGGATTCCGGTGTTGGTGATGAAAAATCTGGAAACTAGGCTGCTCGCTGGTCAGATATAAACGCATGGTATCCAATTGAGCTTGGGAATAAACACAATTAACATAACATAATACTTTAGTTCCTGTAAAACAATTAAGCACTTCAGATTAGCTCCACAATTTTCAAAATAATACCAAACAAACCAACTTTTTTTTGAAAGAAAACCGAAAATAATACAAAAAAAAAAAATTCAGAAAAATTAAATTTTTTTCGTTTTTTTTATGAAAACAAAATTCATATTTTTTTTTCTTTTTTTTTTTTGAAAACAAACCGAAAATCAAAATTGAAATCAAATCAAACCAAAAGAAAGCAAAAATAAATGACGATAGGGTTGCCTCCCAATAAGCGCTCCATTTTAATGGGCACGAGCTTGACCAGAGTTCCTCCTCAGCTATATGAAGGCTCTTCGAGGTAGATTATATCCACCTCCTTTTCCTGCGATCGAGGCATATCATAAAAGGGTTTTAATCGTTGTCCATTCACAGTGAAAAGCTTTCCAGAATCTATTCCCTTGATATCAACAGCTCCATTAGATTTAACAGCAACCACTTCGAAAGGTCCCATCCATTTTGACTTCAACTTCCCTCCAATCAGTCGGAGTCTGGACTGAAAAACCAACACTTTCTGCCCCACTTGAAACTGTTTCTGCCTGATGTGTCGATCATGCCACATTTTTGTCTTATCCTTGTACCACATAGCATTATCATAAGATTCCAATCGAAACTCGTCCAACTCTTGCAGCTGAAATTTCCTCTCTTCCCCACACTTAGTTGCATCCATGTCCATCTGTTTTACCGCCCAATAAGCTTTATGTTCAAGTTCCACTGGCAGATGACAAGCTTTCCCAAACATCAATCTGTAAGGGGACATTCCGATGGGAGTTTTAAATGCAGTTCTGTAAGCCCACAAAGCATCATCCAATCGAACACTCTAATCCTTGCGAGAAGCATTAACCGTTCGCTCAAGTATATGCTTGATCTCACGATTTGACACTTCCGCCTGACCATTAGATTGAGGATGATATGTTGTAGCCAAACGATGATGCACTCCATACTTCTTCATAAGAGCTTCAATTGTGCGGTTGCAAAAGTGTGTACCCTGATCACTAACTATTGCCTTAGGTACCCCAAATCTAGAGAAGATGTTAGCATTTACAAAATCTGCAACCACTTTAGAATCATTAGTACAAGTGGCTTTAGCTTCCACCCATTTTGACACATAATCAACAGCCAATAAAATATAAAGATTGCCAAAAGAATTCACAAAAGGACCCATAAAATCCATGCCCCAAACATCAAATATTTCACAAACAATAAAAGGCACTTGAGGCATCTCATCCTTTCTAGTTATATTCCCCATTCTTTGACATCTTTCACATGACTTACAAAACATATATGCATCTTTAAAAAATGTATTCCAATAAAATCCACTATCCAAGACCTTTCTAGCTGTTCTTTTTGGCCCAAAATGACCCCCACATGCATATGAATGACAATGAGCTAAAATATCATGAACCTCACTTTCATGAACACACCGTCTAATAATCTGATCAGACCCTATTTTCCACAAATTCGGTGAATCCCAAACAAAATATTTAGCATCATTACGAAGTTTACGTTTCTGTGCGCGTGTGAAAGACTCAGGAATTTGTTGTGATACTAGAAAATTAACCATATCAGCAAACCAGGGATCAGTACCTTGAATTTCCAGGAGATATTCATCTGGAAAAGTTGCCTGTATGGCCATACGGTCGGGTTCCTGGACCAAACGACTCAAATGATCAGCTACCTGATTCTCGGCTCCCTTCTTATCTTTTATTTCCCAGTCGAATTCCTGCAGTAACAGTATCCACCTAATCAACCTTGGCTTGGATTCCTTTTTCTGTAACAAATACTTCAAAGCAGCATGGTCAGAGTAAACTATAATTTTAGATCCCAACAAATAAGATCTAAATTTCTCAAATGCAAAAACAATAGCTAAAAGCTCCTTCTCTGTTGTGGTATAATTGCATTGAGCAGGATTAAGAGTCTTTGATGCATAGTAAATCACATGACTCTCTTTCCCAACTTTCTGACCAAGCACTGCACCAACTGCATAATCACTCGCATCACACATCAATTCGAAAGGTAGTTCCCAATCGGGAGGTTGAATGATAGGTGCAGTTGTCAGCTTCTCCTTAAGAATATCAAATGCCTTCTTACAATCCTCTCCAAACGAAAATTGCACATCATGTTGAAGCAAACGGGTAAGAGGATGTGCAATTTTCGCGAAATCTTTGATGAAGCGCCTGTAGAAACCTGCATGACCAAGAAATCCACGAATTTCTCGAACATTCATGGGGTAAGGCAATTTTGCAATCAAATCAACTTTAGCCTTATCTACCTCAATACCTTTCTCAGAAACGATATGCCCAAGTACTATGCCCTCGTTGACCATGAAGTGACATTTTTCATAATTAAGCACTAAATTCTTATCAATGCATCTTTCCAAAACCTTATCAAGATTTTCAAGACATGAATCAAAAGAATCTCCATACACAGTAAAGTCATCCATGAAAATCTCGATGCAGTGCTCAATTAAATCAGAAATTATGCTCATCATGCATCTTTGAAAAGTTCCTGGGGCATTACATAAACCAAATGGCATGCGTCTATATGCAAAAGTTCCAAAAGGACATGTGAAAGTTGTTTTCTCTTGATCTTCCTTAGCAACCAAAATTTGAAAATATCCACTATATCCATCAAGAAAACAAAAGAACAACTTTCCAGCTAAACGCTCAAGCATCTGATCAATGAAAGGCAGAGGAAAATGATCTTTCCTAGTGGCAGCATTTAGTTTACGAAAATCAATGCACATACGCCATCCAATTTGAAGTCAGGTAGGGACTAATTCATTCTTCTCATTTAAAACAACTTGCAAACCAGACTTCTTAGGAACAACATGCATAGGACTGACCCATTTACTATCAGAGATAGGAAAAATAATACCAAGTTCAAGCAATTTAAGCACTTCTTTCATTACTACCTCTTTCATGTTTGGGTTCAATTTCCTTTGCGATTCAATGACAGGCTTAGCATCAGGTTCAAGAAAGATTCTATGCATACATACCGTTGGACTGATACATTTTAAGTCGGCCAAGGTCCATCCAATAGCTAACTTGCGATCCCGCAGAACTCTGAGTAGCTGTTCTTCCTGATTAAGGCTGAGTCGGCTGCTTATTATGACCGGAAGTGTTTCTCCATCTCCCAGGAACGCATATTTCAGATTCTCCGGGAGGTTCTTCAGCTCCAATTTCGGCGGTTCAATTACTGATGGTAACAATTTTTCTGAACTCGCCTGTATGGGCATACGAGCGGGCTCGAAATTTTTAAATTGCTGATCCAGAGCATACAAAGACATTATATCCTCCCTGGTATCTTCATCAGCAACCTCCCTTGCATCAGAATCCGTCATACTCTTGGTTATGATTAATTCCATCTTATCCTGCACAAAATTCGTCTCAAGGTGTTCTTGGACTAAAGGGTTAATATCATCTGTAAAACTCATATTTTCCACATCCTCATGATTTTTCATGGCATCAAATATATTGAAAGTTATAGTGTCACCAAAGAATTCACAACTTAAGATTCCTTCATCAACATTAATTATCGCCTTAGCCGTTTTCATGAAAGGTCTCCCAAGTAGTAAAGATGTTGATTTATTGCTATAAGAATTTCCCATATCAATTATATAAAAATCAGTCGGGTACACAAAATCCTTAACTTTCACTAGCACATTTTCAAGCACACCACATGGATTACAGAAAGTTCTATCAGCCAATTGAATAACAGTATTTGTAGGAGTTAGCTTTCCCAGTTCCAATTTCTCATAAATTGAAAGTGGCATGACATTTATCGAAGCACCTAAATCAAACACATCCTTTTCAATTTTTGTTTGTCCAATAGTACATGGGATTGAAAACATACCTGGGTCCTTGCACTTAGGTGGCAATTTTTTCTGAATAACTGCTGACACATTCTCGTCCACCAACAACCTTTCGTCATCTTTTGCAACGACCTTCCCAGTAATAAAATCTTTGAGAAACTTAGCAAACTTTGGCATACTCTTAATGGCTTCCAAGAATGGCACATTGATCTCCACCTTACTGAATATGTTGAGGATATCACTCACATCGCCAGTTTTTTTCGTTGAAACCAAACGGCGAGGGAATGAAGGTGGTATCAAAATTCCATTCGACATTTTTGGCTCTGGATCACGTTCCTTATCCTTCTTGAGTCATTGTATCTTGATGCTCCTCCCGCCTTGCTAGGATCCGTTTCTGGAGTCGCCTGTATGGGCATACGGGCGGGTGCAGAATCTTCTTCATGCTCCTTTCTTGGCTCTGTACTCAAATCCTTGTGTTCAGGTTCATCTCCCACGGTTTTACCACTCTGCAAGGTAATTTGACTCACATTCACATTCGGATTTTTCTGACTTTGCGACGGTAACTTTCCTTGATACCCTCTCATCTCATTAACTGTATTTGAAAGTTGAGACAACTGGTGATCTTGTTGTTTAACTTCTTGCTTGAGTTCATCAATCCTTCCATTCACATTCCTCATCTCATTCATTATCTCTTTAAACATGTCCCCAATTGGTTTTTCAGTTGCTTGTTGAGGCTGAGGTTGTGCCTGTGGTTGAAACTGCTGTTGCACATGATAATAACCCCTCTGATTTTGTTGCTTAAAATTGTTGTTCGTGTTTTGAGGCTGCTGTTGCACTTGGTTATCTTGACCACCCCATCTAAAATTCGGATGATCTCTCCATCCAGGATTGTACGTACTTGAGTATGGGTCATATCGCCTTTGCTGGTTTCCTGAGGAGTTGTTCACCCAATTTGCTTGCTCTTCATCCTCCATTGGATATGAATGAGTATGATGTCCAGAATCACCACAAGTTCCACATACCCTACGGATGTCAATTCCAGCAACTTTTCCAACTGCCTTCTCAATCATCTTCTCCACTTTCTCTTCCATCGCTTCTTCCCAGTCCAAATTCCGAGCTCCTGCAACCTTTCTTCTAGAGCGGTCTTGCGGATCTTCATACTCCTTCGATGCCTCCAAGTGGTTCTTCAATAATTGTTTAGCTTCATCTGCATTAAGCCTCAAAAATGCACCATTGCCTGCATTCAACAGCTTCTTTTCTTCTGTTGTCATCCCACGGAAAAGACATTTTAACAGCTCACCTGGCGACATGTTGTGGTTTGGGCAGCTATCCACCAATTTTCTGAACCGAGCATTGTATTCATTCACATTCTCATCGAACTGCTACTTAATAGTTCTTATCTGACCGATCATTAAGTCAGTCTTGGTGTCAGGGAAGAAGTTATCAAGGAATGCCTTCTTCATTGCTGCCCATGAATTTATCGAGTTCGCTTCCAAGGTATTGAACCAAGTATTAGCAGCATCAGATAGGGTAAACCCGAAAAGTACAAGGCGATACTGGTCCTCCGTGACATTCGCTGCGCGCTTTTGAATTCTACAGATCTTGATGAACTCATTCAGGAAATTATGCAAATCTTCTCGAGTCTTTCCATAGAACTTAGGCAGCACATTCAACAAGTTTGTTTTAATGTCCACCGTTGGAGCTCCTTCTGTACAAAGTATAAGTGATGGTGGATCACCTGTTGCATGGTTTGTTAGCTCGCACAACGGAGTATTATTGTCGTTCACCACCTCGCCTTTTCCGTCCTCTTCAGAATCTGAGGCAATGGACGAATTTTTAGAACCAGCAAGGTCGCCTGTATGGCCTAACGGTGGACCTTCAGAGTCAGAAAAACCTTTCCTGCGCGATTCCCTAGCCTTTTTACGTAAGGCCTTTGCCGTCTTCTCGATTTCACCGTCAAATAATAGCTCGGTTGTTGACGACCTGGTCATAAACAATCAAAACGAAACAAAAAATCAATAGAATTAAATGAAATAATTAACAATTGCTCCCCGGCAGCGGCGCCAATTTGGTAGGTCGTTTTTCTACCAAATAACCTGCTAACATGTAGGTTACAATTAAGCACAGAGTAAGCAAGGTCGATCCCTCGAGAAACAGTGTAATTATACTTTTATTCCTATTGAACAAGTTTGGTTAGCAACCACCTTTTTGTTTAGAGAGAATTGTGTATTAATAACTAAGAACTAAATTAACTAGACTACTAATGCAAATAAAAACAGAATTAAACGAATGCAATAAACACAAATATCGATAGAGAGTAGAATCCGGTAACAGGTAAATCCACATTAACATATGATTTGATTGACCACGGGCTTAAAGATAAACCGAATATGCATAAATCAACCAGTTATAGACCTTCGAGAATAGCACACCCAATCCAATTTCTTCTTACTTTGTTGGTAATCAGCAAGAATAGCTAAACTAACTACTCTCTAATCAAGATACAACCTAGCCGGAATAGCCTACCTAGATTTAATACCTCAACAACATTAAGTACCAAAGAAACCCGATTCAGACAATTTATAATCAAAATACATGTCACAAATTGTCTACCCCTTACTCCCAACTATTGGCGTATAGTTTCGCCACTAATTGAATCTACCCCCTAAATACAGATAAATAGAGGAACTCAATTGGCACTATTCCAAATTACAAAATATTGCGCAGGTCTCAAGCAATTCAGAAATAAACGTTAAACTCAGGGATTAAGAAGGAACTCATGCAATTCAATTATAAGCACATTTAGGCCTCACGATAAATCATAGTTAATGCTTCATCACCCTAACCGGACAAGAAATTTAGCTACTCATGCAATGAAATAACACACAAATAATATAAGAAATCATAACTAAATAACAAAGAGATAAAGAAGAAAAAGCTTATTGATTATGACGATGAGGAAATTCCAAGTGGTGGCTCCAGTACAAAAGAATTGTTTCAGCTCCAAACCCTAACTCTCATGGCTGTACGGATATGTAGCTCTCAGGATGTTTAGGTCCGAATCCCGTACGAAATTCCAGCTGTGAGTTTAATATATACATATAATGAAAAAGGTAAAAACCCTAATCCTATATATAAAAGGAAAATCCAGCCTTTTAATGCACATTCACACATTCACCGTGCATTGTTTTATTGAAATATAATATTCTACACTAATTAATTATTATAATTGTCACCACTAATTAAGGCCAAATTAAGTAGACTCTCATGCACAATTCAGTCCACCTTCTAGCACCGATCCTTCACAATACGCATAGCTGATTAGTGATCGACATGTCGAAGCACAACTTAGCCGCTCGTAGAAAAAGACCAGTAATAGAAATTTCCTTCTTCTCGTCGCTTTATTC
Source organism: Sherardia arvensis (assembly GCA_948330725.1). Taxonomy (NCBI): domain Eukaryota; kingdom Viridiplantae; phylum Streptophyta; class Magnoliopsida; order Gentianales; family Rubiaceae; genus Sherardia; species Sherardia arvensis. The sequence goes on along the minus strand of OX415237.1, from coordinate 18,051,131 downwards.
TTCTTCCCAGAATAATGGAATTAATGATCCACTATCCGTTGGAGCACACTACCTCATTAAAAAACCTTTCGGAAAAAGAGTATAGTGTCTAGCTCCCCACCATGGCTCTAAACGCTTGATATTGCTTCTTTTTCAACACTTCTCTATTTGATTTTTTCACACAAATTCTTATATTAAACCTGCACCAAAACACACCTTCGTGCACATCAAATAGCAAAAGAGGCTTATAAACCACATAAATTAAGTGTATAAATTATAACCGATCAGGACCGCAGTTCACCGTATTTCTTCAAGCTGTTCCGGTAGCATCCATCACTAGGAGAAGACCCCTTGTCTATACAGGTGGGATTTGTGCTTAGTTTTGGATATGGGTCAAATTTGTATTCAGTTATGACCCTGTAGTGTTGATCTATTTCTATCCATTAAGTTATACACTGAATTGTTGTGCCCATACTCTGGAGGAACTGGATAAGGCTAATTATTATAAATTTCAAACAAAAATGTTCATGTATAGCCAAACTGTTTATGTTTAAGTGCTTGTAAGTTTTTCTTGTTGTGACATGTAAGATTAAATGTTGTTTTGTATATGTTTATACGGAGTTTTGGATCCTCAATCTGAATTGTTCGTGAAACCTATTGGTTGAAGCGCACTTAATTTAACAGCTCTTCCATACTACAATTATGCTAAACACTGTACTCATTAGTAATGTAGTTTTGTATTCCTTGTATAACCAGTTGATATATTTTAGGGGGTTATGAATTTGTCCTTTTTATCAAAAAGTTTTTGTGGATTTCTTATAACTACAAAATTTGATTAACTCATGATAAAGTTTAATTTTGTGTGGAAACTGCAGTACTGACAGGGTAGTCATGATGTCTAGTCAACCGTGTAGAACATATGTAGGGTTTGATGATGCTGGGTATAATATGACCGATGTTGATGGTGTACTCTACATTGGGAATGTCCGAGAAGACCTGCATGCCTCTGAGGCTCCTAATGTACCTGGAGGACTGTTGTCAGATGCCTGTCCGGATGATATGGATGGGGTACCCGAAGAAGCTGTTATTGTTCGCTTCCTTGATCCCAAGGTCACTCCATCTAGTAGAGATAGAGTTTTAGATGGTGAGAGATCTGGTGTAGCGGAAAAAGTTGTCTTGGAAGATGCTGTTTCATTGGATGATGCATCTGATGATGGTGATGGCGATGCTGATGGTGATGCTGATGATGATGGTGATGCAGATGTTGATGACGATGCTTGTGGTGATGCCGATGCAGCTGGTGCTGGTAATGAAGGCCGTGTTAACCATCTGTTGGGAAGCGTAGAAGAGGTTGTTGATTTGGAAGATGATGGCGAAACTAGTTTGAGGTTTAGGATAAGCAGCGATCAAACAATTCTTGTAGACGATCCGGCCGGTGAAGCTGCTAAAAATAACACAGATGTGTCCCCTCCAAAAGTTGGAATGTTATTCGACCTTGGTGAAGAGTTCATTGCATATGTCTATCGTTATACTCACTCATTGGGTTTTGGTGCAAGGATAGCCGGAAGTGATAGAGACCCTCGATGCTCCAGAAAATCTTCACCCTCACAGATGCACATTATTGATGATGTGCTGATCAGTGCATATGTCAATAATTACCGCATAAGGATGACATGTCGCAAGGCAGGTAAGCATACACCAAGAAGCTCAAACCCAGAGCGCTCTAGTGAGTCATGTAAGACTGGATGCCTATATAATGTGACAGCTAGGAGAAATCCTAGGATTGGGAGCCCATGGAGAATTAGTAGTGTGTATGGGCTGGGGCACAATCATGATCTTGAAGAGTGTTACTCTAACTATCTGCCTAGGTACCGCATCATTTCACCTCCTGACCAGATGAAGATTCTGGAGCTGCAAAAAGCCGGTGTAAAAACTACAACCATACATGATATGTTTGTGACTGATAAAAGTGGAATCCGCAATGTTCCCTTCACTGAGCTAGATCTAATAAATTTCCTACAACTGAGCAAGCGGAAACCACTGAAGGATGGTGATTTTGCAGCCATGGAGGCTCATTTCAGGGATATGAGACTACTTAGTCCCGGATTTTTTTATAATTATGAAAAGACCAAAGATGGGAGGCTGAAGAGTGTTTTTTGGGCACATAGCAGATGCATTCAGGCTTTCTGGAGTTCAGTGATGTTGTATCGTTTGACACAACCTTTTTATCCAATAGGTACCTAATGCCTTTTGCGGTGTTTGTCGCCACTAATAATTTTGGGAGGACAATTTTATTCGGCTGTGCATTGTTTGCAAACGAGACAACATAAACTTTTGTTTGGCTGTTCGAGACATGGAAGAAGTGTATGGGTGGAAGGCTCTATTGCGCATATTGTCCAATCAAGCCGCTCCAATCTGTATGTATCTGTTTATATTTGAAATTACTATGTCTCTAAGCAATTTACTTGTATTGAAGCTTAAACATGATTTTTTTGCGATATTTTTAGAGCAGTTGGTCTTTGTTGACAGGTTTGGTACTCACCAGTTAACAATGTCTCTAGTTTTTAAGGTCCAGATGCATTTAATGAGGCTATGTGCCAATCCAAGTATGGTATTAAATAATGGGATTAATTTCAAGTATGGTATTAAATAATGGGGAGAATTATACTTTAAACTGATTACAGAGTTTAATAAGTCTGAGCTCTTCAGTCCTTGATTTTAAAAGTCCTTAGGTTTTTAACGAGAAAGGTGATATTTTTGTGTAGCTGTAATCCGGTGATACTTCCAGTGATGGTTAATTGCCTTACGGTGGAGGGTGAACTATATATTGGCTAAGAAAGGAGTGACCTAACTTCTGTAGTTCTGCTATGTTTACTGCACATGTTTTAATTATCAATGTATTAAAAAAGAGCAGTTTGAGGTAGAATTTATGATTTGTTGAATATAATAGCAACGGTGACTTAGTGGGATTGTGATCGTGTGTGTGATTAAAGTAATGAAAACATATATGCGTATGGATGTGATTTTTTGTAGTATGTTTAAATCAGCAGGTTCCTGATGAAGTGTACTCATCACATCATTAACCTTGTAAGCACACGTAGGAAATTTCCTTCATTTTCCAGGCTTAGCAATCAAGATTGTGTTTCCTGAGGCCACTCATAGGTGGTGCCTGTGGCATGTGATGCAGAACTGCCACAGTCATTTAAGCAAGAGGAAGGAGTGGGATGAAATTCACCGGATGTTGCAGGAATTTTTGCATGATTCCTTCTCAGTCAATGAGTTTGAAGATCGCTGGAAAATATGGGCTAAAAAATTCGGTATTGTTGAAGTTGGTTGGGTGAAGAGATTGTTCAGTGAGAGGAGTAAGTGGTGCCCTGTATATTTCAAAGCCGATTTTTGGGCTGGGATGTCGAGCACTCAGAGAAGCGAGGGGATGCATCACTACTTCAAAAAATATGTGAATAAGAACACAGAACTGACCCAATTTGTTGAGCAGTATGCCAAGGGAATTTACCAACGTATTGCCAAGGAAGAGAGGTCTATTGTGAATGGAAGGGACATGCATTCTGTCGTGACATTATGACATGCGTTTGAGGCTATTTTTGAGAGGCTGTACACTCGACCAAAGTTCTTAGAGCTTCACGATGAGCTGATTGATATGGCAGGAAATGTTGCGACAAAAAAAAGTGAGAATGAAACATAAGTGGTGTATGAAGTGGAGTCCAAGACCTTTAGGGTTGGGTGGACTCAGAAGAGCAAACACAGAGTGGTGTTTGTCAAACAGTCCAAGTATGTCATTGCGAGTGCCGAAACTTTGAGTTCTGTGGCATCTTGTGCGCGCACACCCTCAGGGTGTTCTGGTTGGAGGATACACTCACCGTTCTAGACAAGTTTGTTTTGGAGAGGTGGATGAAGTGAATCCCACGGCTATATACTACACACATTTATCCAGATGCGGCAGTCATGGGCCAGGCTTCCCTACATGCACATAGATTCCAAGAGATGAAGAGATTGTGCGAGGGGTTGAGTGCTATGGTAATGCATGATGAGTAAATGCATAAGGAGCTTGTTGGGTTGATCACCAAAATCAAGGATAAGTTATACGACAAGATCGGGCTACCAGATGGTATAGGGACTTTTGAGAGGGGCACTGTTGGAAAGGTATATACAAGGCTGGAACCGTCTGGAAGCACACTAACAAGGTCAAATTGCCTAACTATGGTCGGTGAAACTGACGTGAAGGACCATGTTGACAAAAGAGGTCGTGGTAAGACACCACACAAAAGGAAAAAGAGCAATGCTGAAATCATTGGCATGCGGAAAGCAAAAGCGAAGCAAAATGTGACAGATATTGTGCAAGAGTTCAGTCCACATACTCCAGTTAAGATAAGTAGAAGCAAAAGTTTTAGATATTAGTTGCAGGAACCACCGTGATATATAGATCTAATAGACCCTATGTTATTTAACTGCAGATGGTGTGGGCAGCAGATAATCCTCAGGTGCGAGGAAAGCGCAGTAAGCCCACATTTCAAATGAATTCGGGGACCAGGTGCTTCCAGTAGGTGCAGTTGGATATGTTTCAATGTTCGTGTTAGTATATCGGATTGAAGCATTATATTAGCATTTGACAAGTCAGTTCAGCCAGGAAATTACCTGTGCTGCACATTATAATATATTTCCCAAGGTTCATCAAATTATATGAACAAGAATATTTTGTCATGTGATGTTTTGTGTAAGATACATTTGAAAAATGTTTACGTTTCTGTGTGTTTGTTATTAGCGGTAAAGGATTTTGCAAGCATTGTTGGGCCTGTTCAGTAAAATCCAAAAGATATCTTATGAATGTATAGGACACTTAGTTATCAAACATTGATTTAGCTGTAAAATAAAATGGAAAATGGAAATTAAGTGTTCATCATTCTCCAGCATCAAACATCCTCATCCTTGACATTCACAGACACGTTTATTGCATTCATGGAATGTGTTTTATTGTCACCATTAATCTTGATTTCCTACTAGCTTATATCATGAGGATTTTTAGTGATTTGGCCTATAAAATTCAACCATTTTTGGGCCCATTTTGTTCAATCCTGAATAAATGTTATGATTTGAAGCCCATTTACTCTTTAGAAATGAAATGAACGTAAAATAAAGACAAAAAGTTTCAGAACTGGGAAGGTCCATATCGAGTCCTAGAATCCCATCCAGGGGGAGGCTACCACTTGGAAACCATGAAGGGGGAACCTATACCACGAAGATGGAATGTGATTAACTTACGAAAGTATCACAGAAGATCCAAAACTCAAGGGAGAGCCTCACAAAGGTTCGAGACTATCAAGAGCGTCCGAGAAGCCTCATCAAGGTCCGAGACAAGTACACTCTAGCACAAACGGGTACTCAAACTCAAAACTCACTATTTACTTTACTTCTATTCTTAAAGTTATAAACTTAGATTGAAGTCATGATATTTTTATACCTATTCTTATAATAAGCAATATTTAAATTCCTTTTCTAAAAAGAGGATTGTTGTCTTAGGTATAACATTGATTGCTGTTCAAAACAATATACTTTATAAAGTATATGATTGGTCAACTTATAAGTTGTCTGGATCCAATATTCAAATACCAATCATTTTGAATAAAAGAGATAGGTTCGAGATAAAGTACTTCAAAAAAGTGCTTGATTGAGGTTTATAGACCAAAAGGGGAGACGTGCTCGAGAATCAATCATCTCAACATAAAGAGGAGAAACCTCAAAAACAAAAGTTGAAGTTCATATCAAAGGTGTTATTACATCAGAATATGATACTTCTAAAAAATACCCTAAAAAAGGGCACACATAGAGGAAAGACCTCGAATCTAAAAAAAACCCTCAAAAGGGCATACATAGAGGAAAAACCTCGAACACTGATAGATCATATCAAAGGTGTTATTACATCAAAATATGATACTTCTAAACAAGACCCTCAAAAGGGCACAGAAGAGGTTAAACCTCGAACCTAAAAAGGACATATCATAGGTGTTACTACATCAGAATATGGTACTTTTTAAAGTTTCCCAGGACTTCACCAGAAGTGACACTTGAGAGATGGGCTATTGTCAACTTTTCTACACGCTGTGACATTAAAGGCCTTGGCAAAAAATGTCCGAGAAAGAAGCCCAATAACATCAAGTACGCAGAGTGTTCATCATGGACAACTGCGAAGACCTGATCTCGGAGTATCTCAGCTTGGCATAAGCTCCTTTCTAGTAAATCATGAGACCGAGGTTCATATGCAAAGGAGTTCAGACTTTGAAGCTGACGAGGAGATGCCGAGACTAATCCCCCTTATTTATGAAAGAACTAGAAATCACCTCTTCAAGAGAAGGTAATTCAGGATACTTAGCTTTAATAAGCCTTAGTAAATCTCCTGAAGCTATTATCTTCTCGGAGGGATCCAATGCATCCAAAAACTCGGCCCCAGGGATCCAGCGTTTTGCAGTTAGAGCAGCAAGCTTATCAGCAGCATCAGGGTGAGAGAAGATTTCCTTCATCATCTCCATCTCTTTCTCAGACTGACATAGATGCAAGACGCTATCCAAGATCCCATGCAGTTCAGAGGAATGGAGTAAATCCCCATACTCCTCCCTGTGGCTCTGAAACTCAGGACTACAAGTAAGGAAAGCACTCAAAGCTTAAGAAGCCATTTAGCTTCCTCTGAATCCTTCTCCTCGGGCTGATTTTGCGACAGCTTCTCGACAATATCTCGATAAGTCCCTAGCTCTTTCTCTTGAGACTTTCTCGCCGACAGCAGGTCCTTATTTTCGGTCTCCAGCTGCTTCACCCTGGTTTCTAGTTGAGTCACATCCAATGGAGCCTGAACGGGTGGATTAGAATCAACAGACTTAGCAGTCACAGAGAAAAGGGCAGCCTCCATTTTTACCTTCTCAGCCTTGAAGAACCGACACTTTCTATGTAATTCCATCATGGAATCAGACAAGTGACGAATCACATCATTAGCTCGAGGCCCTACCGTGGACAGATCCGCCATCAGCTGCGAAATAAATGGAATATTAAAATCTGGCATTCAAGATATATATACAGTATGATAAGAAAAATATATACCTCAGAAACGAAGGGATATTTCTTAGAAGACCTCCGAGAATCCTGACCATCCTCTTCCTCTGGGCAGCTCAGATAGTACTTTAACTTCTTCAAAGAAGCATCCTCAGAGTCCACCAACTCAAGGTCAGATTCATCATCTTCGGAGGACTCCTCCGCACCGGTTCCTTCTCCTCGGACTGCACTTCCTCGGATTCCTCTGCTTCCTCATATATGGCCCGGAGTATAGCCTTCTCTTTCTTGATCTTTTTCTTTGGAGGAGATGCTATACATATATAAAGATAAACCTCAGTATATGACACAAGAAAGACATATTATATGACAACAGTGTATGACTAGAAAAGTTACCTGGAGAAGACCGAATAGAAGAAGATTCACCATGATTTCAGGGAGACTTTCTCAGACCCCCTTTCCTAGCCTTCTTCTTTCTTTCATGGATTTTATCAGGAAGGGCCCAATTCCGATCAGGCTTCAAAAAGCTGGAAGTAGATTTCGACCGAGGAACATCCAACAGGTACGAGTAAGTGATACTAGGCCACTGCCACGTAGAGCCATGTGAGCCCAGAACAAAATCCTTTCTTTGAAGGGTAATGTTCTCCTTTAGGAGATCCTCAATGATGCCCTTCAAGTGATCAGGGATGATGAAACCTCTGTCATGAGCTATAGCATCCTTTGGATGGGGATGCAAATCAGAGACCTCGTACTTGCTCCGGTTGAAAGTGAAACAGTCTGCCTCCCACACACCACTGTTATCCGGAAACGTGATGGGTTTTCTCTTCCTCGGAGTCAGGGTAATGTACTCGTAAGTCTCAAAAGAGAATAACGTATACAGACTCCTGAATAAATCCAGGCTTGGATCATAGTTCTTCCGAGCGCACCAGGAAATTACTGCCATGATCAACACTACAGCATTGGAATGTATTTGGCTTGGATGCAGTTGATGATGTTGCAGGAATTCATGAAATAAAGGGGGAAAGGGAAAACTTATCCCTTGCTGTAAAAACCTCCGATAAAGTACCCCTCTAGTGGGGCTCACCAGATCTTTGATAGGAACTTCTTTATCCTCGAGCTTCAAGCCAGCTTCAAGAGGATATGACAGCCTACAGGACCGCAGATACCTTAGCGTCCTTTCGTCAACCACTTTGGTGACAACATTCACACCATCGGCGGCCGGAACCCGGGGCTCCGCATTAGGGTCCATCTCTGACCCAGAGGCACCGTCATCTGCCACTACAATTACCACCTGCAGCGGTGAAGCGTTGGTAACTTCCATCAGCTCCCCAGCCTCGACTTCCAGAAACAAGGTGCTCAAGTCACGGTCAGCTTGGGCTCTGTTCTCAACAACATTCTCCACATTGCCAGGGGGAACGCTAGAACTTGTTGAAGACATGGCAATATAGAGAATGGGGGGAAAATAATTTATGAGGAGAAGAAGATAAATTTGAAAAAAATTTCTAGCGAAACTTGAAAATGCAGAGAAGGAAAAGATTAAAATTGCTTGGATGAAGATTGAGGATGAAAGGAAAAAATTACTTGGTTATATAACCAGTAATTAGCAAGCATTTAAGTGTAGTAATTATCTCGACTCGCAAAACGATACATGCAATTGGAAGGTTGGTCATCCTCACCGCCAGAAGATACAATGAATCAAGACCACGTGTCAGTCTCCTTAGAATTCAAGAAGGAAGATTTAGATCCAACCGTCCACGTGTCCTGATGGAATACGAAAGAACTTGAAGCTAGATATTCAGAAAGGACAGCCCTAGAAGGACACCCCGAGTTAGTCTCCCTCGAGTTATTGGTCTTCCATCGAGAATCAAGTCTCTCCTTCAACCTTTGAGATGGAGCACTCTATATTCTAAAGATCTACCTTGGGGCTACTGATAAGTCCATGGTTCGTATTCGGACTTCATTCATACTCAGACCAGGGCCCGAGAAGGGTCGTGGGCTCGAGATACGCGGAGGGTGGATCTACAGATCCATCAATCCTAATCCTTATAAGGAATGCGTATATTATGAATGTTCTACAAGGGATATACATCTTCTCAAAGATGGTAATACAACTATCCTAAACATGGTAACACAACCATGTCCGAAATACACTTCTATTATACATGGTAATACAACATCTATTCCTATAAGAGTTGTATTCATACCATAAATACATATCTTGGTGATCTACGGATTGTAGCCATATAAATACCCTAAGAGGTTTGGTAGACCTCTCATCTAATCTCATACTTTATATTTACGCCTTAAGAAAATATACTGACTTGAGCGTCGGAGTGGCTATCCTTGGGACACCCGGGGCCTTTTTCTTGCAGATCAGTTCGAGAGCCTGGTTCGTCGTCGAAGTGTTGGTGTCCGGCATACATCAATATTTTTTTCCAATCTTCAGGGTTTTACTTCCTCATCTGTGATATCGTCACGTAATCCGCACGTCTAGTGCATTTTTAGAGTTGTAAATTACTTTCACCATCAGTCTATATACTGCGTAATAATGAATACAGAAATGAATCTAGAGTTGTTTACATCTTTGGACCAAAGGTGGCTCATATACAATTTGTTGGTTATTGTTATATTCCTTTCAGTACAAAACTAACACTTTTTTTTTAAAAGCAAGCCCGTTGAGGTCATTGGCTAATAATTTTCGGTTATTAGTTAACTTTTCCACAGTAAAGGTCCTACAAGGACTCTGTAAATGAATTGAAGAATATCAAGTCATAAAATCTGATTTTTAAGTAAAGTATCAAAAACATTTCACCAATGAGAACAGTTATTAATTCAAAATATGCAGCCAAATATACCAACATATAATACATATTAGGAAGAATAAATTCGAGTTATAGTAGAGAGGATTGGGGCTAAATCATCCAACGCAAAGAACCAGCTGGTGCCTCTTGATTTACTTTCTTCAGCTTCATACAGGGCAACCTTTTTGCGGATGTTTATTGCAAGTCCTTGCATGACAGAAGTGCGGTGGCGGTTGATTCTTGCAGAAGCTATTCGGCTGCAGATGCTGACCCTCTTTCGCATTCTAAAATCGCCCTGCAATGTGTTTTTAGGAAGCGACGGTTATTTTAAATATTCAAATTTTGAACATATGATATGTTATAAGACAATCACCTCATGCAAAGGGAGCTGAAAAAGATCCCGCTGGTACCCTATAAAAATATTCCATCAAATGCATGGCGATCAGGCCCGAATCAGCGTTGGTGGTGACAAGGCACCAGTGAGGTGTTATAACCTCAACGAGGAAGTCCTTGACAGAAACATGCCTGCCATCTCTATTTTTTTTAGGAATTTCCTGAACAATGCTTCCTATTTCAACTATATATAGATTAGGTCAATTATCCATTGTGGTGCTAATTGATGACATGCACATGAGAGTCAAATTAAGGCCTTGCGTGAGAGGAAATAAATAACGAAAATCACTTACAAAAGTCTCCACAACCTTGTCAAGTGGAGCAGGCCCAAAGTTACGGCGCCCACAGATTATTTGCTGATAGAATCCTTTGCGGAAGTTGACAACCAAGAGGCAGTAAGTACCCGAGAGTCGATAGGGTATAAAGACCTGGAGAAGTTTTTTAAAATTATTCAGATAAAATTGAGCAGTATACTAACCCCCCTGCTATAAGTGTGAGTTACAATTACCAGTTTGGAATGGAGGACGTCAGCCTTAAAGGCAATCAACCAGTTGTGCCAAATGTCCATTATCTGTGCTGGCGTGTAGGCTGGATCATCCTGATGTCAATACATCAATGGTAACTGAGTTATTGCCCGGGAATAAAATCACCAATAAAACAAGTTTATCAAATGTTGGATGTAACAATTATTTTTGGTCGATCTATACTTGAATGATTGTTTATAAAGACATTGATTCATACCATGTCAACCATGTGCAGACAGGTTGGTTTTCCATTGGTTTCAGTCCAGTCGGCGGTGAGTATCCTAGTCCAAGCGCACACCACATCGGGTTCTATACCACAGTTTGCCTCGAACGAGGCCATTTGTGACTGTTCAAGAGATGCCATTTTCCATCCATCCTCGTAGATAGCATCTCTGCATTGAAATACCAATGTTGGAAATATTATAAAACTACTCATCGACGAATTTATAATTCAAAGGGTATAAATGGAGTAGATCGAGTTACATAGCATTGTTGTGGAGAGAAATGCAGTAATCTGACATCTCTATCTGATGCTTCCAAATTGGAGGGTTGAAATTAGCCACGGTGGTGCAAAGAAAGCTCCCGAATCCAGTAAATCCAACGCATACTGGCCATGGAACAAGAGAATGCTGCTGAGGAGTTGGATCTACATCGGAACCTTCAGGTCCCATACCAAACCCATCCTCTTGTTCCTCTCCACTATGATGCTTGTCCTCCTCCTCAAGGGATCCTGTACCAAAGGCTGCTGAGGAGTTGGATCTACATCGGAACCTTCAGGTCCCATACCAAACCCATCCTCTTGTTCCTCTCCACTATGATGCTTGTCCTCCTCCTCAAGGGATCCCGTACCAAAGGCCGTCATGCCTGGCTCGGTTGTGCGGCCCACCTCGTCATTTACGCCACCTTTGTGTTTCAGGGTTGTGTTCAGATTGCATAGCAATATTATCATATCATCAATGCTAATGAACTGGTATAAACTGCTTATCTCTATGACTGGTGGAGTGACTGCAAGTCCATCAGTCCCACACAAATTGCGAATGAAATCAGAGTGTTGAATGTTGTGGCTCAAAACCACAGTTAAGTCACGCAGAAGCAGTGCAACACTAGCATCGTCCTCGTGCATCCAACATTTTGTTAAAATATTATTACAAAAATGTGGCCCGACACAAAGAAACCCCTTACACATTTGACCTACTCTTCATCTAGACTGTTAATAATCAAACTAAGTCCCCAATCCTTCACCTCATATTCATGTTTAACTATCTAGGCTTGTTGTGACAACAATTTATTAAATGAAGAAGAAGAGTGGCAATGGTTTTCTACTCGTATCTTAATCTATGCAACACGTTTTAGGGTTTGTATTCAAAGCTCGACACTTACTGAACAAGTGAAAGCTATTAAGGCCTGCATCTGTAATGATGGTGGTTGAAATCATACCTTCATCACCAGTTACCGGATATAACAGTTTGTTAGGCCTTGGTCCCTAATAGGTAAATAGAGGGTTTGTTCATCCAGCTTGTGCCTGTCTCCGTTGCTCTTCTTAAGTCTCCTTTTTGAGGAACCCAACCCCCACCGCAGTCCCTGGATCTTCCTGTACCAATTTGAAAATAAACAAACATTCAAATGTCTGAACATTAGACATTGAAGTTCCGACCACCAGCTTCGTCAAGATAATATTTACTTTTGGTTTAATCATCATTTTTATTATAGGATTAGCATCACGCACTTGAGTTTATGAATGAATCATGAAGCACTCAAAGGCCACCTATGCAATAAAATTAGGTTTTACTCTACTGTTTTCAGGTCCGATTCAAAGCTCGGACCTTTGTTACCGGAAGTCATCTATTTTCCTGCCATGCAATGAATAGGATGTATCTCAACAGCTAGACACATACAATATTATAGAGTCTGGCAAAAACCTTTTTGATTAGGGTAAGATGGTTACATTTCTTACATTAACCGCATTCAATTCATTTTAGCTAAGTTAATCGGATTTACGGAGTATGAGAAAGTTACCATTGGACTTCTGTGTACCAAGATCTAATGTTTGGGAAGAGGACCCCATTCCCAGGTCTGAAATCGTCACGCTCGAGCTCATGTGGATGCCGGAAGGGGAGCTTGAACAATAGAAGGCGAGGAGTTAGTTACTGTGGGGGAGATGAAGCAAATCCTACATGCGTTGAGAGTTTTATGTGAGAAGTCTGTATTGTTCAACTTTAATTTGTGAAGGACTATTTTACTTTAATTAATTAACTTGCTAGCTGTAAAAGTGCAACGGTTTAAGTTGAACAACTTTGCCATGGAAGGTTGCTAATACTAAAATTGATTAAATGTAGGTGGAGTGTCATTTTTACTGCATCACAATTTTCCGATTAGAATTTTAAAAGGAATTTGACCATCCTTGTTTCTCATTCATTCTTTTTAGAAAAAAGTGTTGTTGTACCCCAAAGTGTTTAAGAAAGTGCTAAAGTATCCATATGTTTTTCAAAAGTGCCACTATACCCTCAAATGTATAATTTGGGCAGAATTTTCTTTTGCTAAATGTAAAATGACAAGAATACCCTCACTATTATTTAATGGTAAAAAAGAAAAATTTTAGAACGAAAATGCCCCAACCAAATCAATCGAATAATCCTTCCATTCCTAATTATTCATCTAATTCCCGCTTCCTTTTTTTACCTTCACACCTAGTTAAGTAAGGCAATCCAAATCCATACTACCAGTCACCGTTACTTTATCGGATGAACGCATTTGAAACCGAGGGGACCAAAACCACCGTGCCCAGAAATTAGTGTGAGGCGGGGGGACCGAAACCGCCACACCCAGTAATAATTAGTGTGACTAGTTCAAATTACCAAACGGGAGAATAGAGTTGGCGAGATTATGGTAACTTCACCAATGTTTTCAATTTGTTGAGTTTTTGGATATAAATGTTGCTTATTTTGCTTATTTGCAGTCCGTATTTTTGTTATATAATCATATATACAACAATTATGATATATAATTGATTTGCAAGTGTATGCAATAGAAGTAATATATATATATATATATATATATATATATATATATATGATGCATATGTTTGATATAAATAATTATTGATCATATCATATATATCGAAAGCATATTTTTATTTTGGACTATAAAATAAGCAAAATATGGACTGCATGTAGAATTGCCCTTTTCAATAATATTGTGCATTTATTCTGTAATTCAGTGATATTGATTTCTTGAATTGTTTTTGTGCCCATGACCATTTGGGTCAAGGGAAAAAAAACCTAACAAGTGAGGGTAAATTTGTCTTTTAATTAATTCTCAATGGTGTTGAAAAATTGACTTTAGAGGTACACTTCTTTATTCAATATAATAATAGGGGTACATCAACACTTTTAAATTATTCGGGGGTACATTGGCACTTTCTTATAAACTTGGGGGTGTCTCAGCTTTTAACCCTTCTATTAATACGTATTATCAAGGCTTCTTTGTGTATTGCATTAATAATTGAAATTGACACATCATATTCACAAATCCATTCTGTGGAATAATTCAGTTATAAAATAAATTTTTCAGTCACCCCAATGTTCATAGAATGATCCCCTTCAGATAAAGACCTTGTGTTGCAAATTTTACTTGTGTAGTATAGAAATATAATGAAGATAGGGTTGTTAGATTTTACACTATAAGGAATTCATCTTTGTAGCAGAAACACTGTAATTATTAGTTCGGCGACTCCCGGATGGGGAAGTCACAAACCTCTGTTTATGCACAAGCTGTTTTCCTTTCATAATAGGGGAAGTATATGTACATCACAACTTTTGAATGTTCATGTAGTTTTATATATTTTAAATAAGATATGTTTCAGTTAACCCACTATTTTTATTTCAAATTATTTTAAATTATATTAATCACAAACGACATCATCCATCTTCTAAAATCAACATGATAGATGAAATGATTGTAGTACAGTTGTCTTTTCCGTAAACTCCGTGATCAAGTCGATTTGAGTATGTGCGAGGTTAACATAACTGAATTGGAATGATTCTGCCTAGAATTGAGTTGATTGTAGTTGTGATTATAACAACCCTGCATAAATGAGATAATTCTAGTCGAGTACGAATTAGATGAGTGTTTGTGTAGTTTAAATCAAGTGAGCTGTACAGTGACTTAGTGAGCTACTAATACTATCGTGTGTAATCGGGCAGTGGGTAATAACAGAATGATCGGTTTGTTTAACAATTGAGGTGATCGCGACCTTTCCTATCAGAAGAAGTCGCGATCAATGATATGTATGTACAAACATACCGGATAAGTTATTAGTTTTGTGTTGGTGGTTAATACTATTTGGTTAATGATCAATGATACATCGATGTTGATCTAGTCAAAAGTAAATGGCATAAATTCAAACATCATCGTTGCCCTGGCTTTTAACTTGATAGCCCTAAATTCTTGTATGTTTAAACATCAGTTTTATGTACGGGTGTTCAAGTCGTGTCATATTTAATTGCATTCTCTTTATCCAAAACTTAATATCTATATTGATAAATAAACAAAATATAATGCTGCATGAAAACAACTATTATCTGAAAATATTCATTTGTTAAAAAAGATTTTTTTAAAATCAGATATATAATTTCTAGAGAATTTGTAAATCGAGACTATTAATTATATATTTTCTGTTAACGAGTTTAAGTATCGAAATATCATTTTCCAAAAAAAAAAAACGAATTTAAACAAATCCAATACCGAACGATAATTCCCGATTTCTTTAGTATTTGCCTAACAATATTTATTTATGTTTAAATAGTTAATTTAAATATAATTTTGAAAATAAAAATAAAATTGAATTCACAGACATGCCCCTACAAATATTGGTTATGGCCCTTATGGGGCTATAAAATGATTAAAGTTATGTTGGGGCTATGTATTGATCAAATATAAATGTTGGGGCAATAAATTGATCAAATATAAATGTTGGGGCAATAAATTGATCAAATTCATATGTTGGGCCTAATAAACATCGATAAATTGTTAGGATCAGATCAATTAACCCAAAACAAAACAATAATTTGTATTCATTCAAGAGCATTCAAGCTCAGTCAAGATCAGTTACAAAGAGAGGGAGGAGAGAGATTAGGGAGAGAGAGAGAGAGAGAGAGAGAAGAGTAGAAGTTCTGTGATCAAACTACTAATTTGATAACCACCTAAGTTAATTCCATCAGTTTATATGGCCGGAATCCGATCAGTTGTTGCCGTTGACCGTAACTGAATAACCAACTTCAAAGGAGCTAACTGCAAGTCTTAGCTGGTAGTGAAAAGACTCTTTTGCCTTGCTCCTTTGTTCAATATCATGACATAAATCTAAGCTTTTCAAGGCATAGTTTTATAACACCACTTCCAAGTGAATTAAACCATCCAAGTTACTTGCCCTTATTGCTCCCATTCCCAAAACTCAAAAGAATGACCACAAGGGCTGCAAAGCAGAGGAAGGCAGCCGCTGCAGAGCCCGAGGTTATCGAACCTAATGTAGAGACAACACAGGCTGTAAAGAAGGGGAAGGCAGCCGCTGTGGAGCCCGAGGTTACCGAACCTACTGTAGAGACCACATGGGCTGCAAAGAAGGGGAAGGCAGCCGCTGCAGAGTTCGAGGTTACCGAACCTATTGTAGAGATCAAACGGGCTGCAAAGAAGAGGAAGGCAGCCGCTGCAGAGCCCGAGGTTACCAGACCTATTGTAGAGATCACACAGGATGCTATGGAGTCCATGTACCACTAGTGGATATACATAGGATGCAAGGCGGTTGCATCATACCAAGCAAGGCGTTTTGGAAACGCCTTGATCGGTTGTGCCTTAAAAGTGACTTTTTCTCGGCGATTTTGAAAACGCTGTGAACCAGGCGAATTAGTCTTACGAACTCGCCACCAGGTGCCGCCTGGTTTCGGTGATATTATGCTGGACGGTATCGCCAGCATCATTTCGCCTGCAGAGATGATATCGCTCATTTCAGTCGCCTATGAAGGGGTTACGAAATCGCCACTTCATTCGCTCAAATTTTGGTAAATTATTGAATGCGGGAAATTTTTAAAAACCGTAATGGTTACGATATTGCTTGAAAAAAAGCCTGTTGGCGTATCAGGAAGGCGAACTCGCCTGCTGAAACAGGCGAAGTTCTGTGCGATCTCGCCTCCTGAAATGATCGTGCCAACAGAGACTCACTAGCGAGTGGCGTGGCGAAATCGCTTCTGTAGGCGAATATGGAGGCGACACCGTGTTTGTGTCCGGTTGTAGATTGTGGAGCGTGAAAAATGTGGTGTGGCGAAAACGCTTCTTTATTCGCATGTAAGCGAATCTCTTGTTGCGATATCGTCTACAAGCACTGCAAAATTGGCTAATATTTGAAAAATGTGACCCGTTTCTTTCGAAACATGAATCGGTATTCCGATGCAACAAAAACCTGCCAATATCCAATCACCACCCTATACTAAAGAGGCAAAACCTCATATTTCAAGTGCATACAAGTGCATTACCAATGTCAATTCCTAATTAAATAAAACTAAATGCAATGGACCAACACCTTGTCACATGGTATGTAGCTTCCGGATTTGTGGCCTTGCAATGGTAAAAGCACGGTCGTGGACTATAAGGCGTGCCAATCGGTCTCTTCCATTGTTAAGTTCTTCCAAGGAGAAAGGCGTGGTATCATCCACGAATACCTATGCATGAAACAAATGTGCGTTAAAAAGTTGTCATGAAGAGTAATAGAATTAGATTGTATAAGGTTACCTTTAGAAGATCCTGCATGTTGTTTTGAAGACCATCTACCACCATCAAACCAAACAACATCGTGTAATAGCCACATTCCCAGTCCGAGGATTGCTTCCTAGACTACAATATATATATTCCATGGTTATAGCAATGGTGTAGGCTAAACAAATTGAATTGAAATGAAGTGATAACATAAGCATAACAAGTTACCCTAATGAAATGCATTGTCAAGGAGATCGGCGAATGTCCGGGATGGAGGGCGGTGGAGGGGGTCTATCCAATATACTTGCTTCAAATCAGGTATTATTGCAACAAAGCTCCAATGATCACCACAAATGACATGGAATAATCCACATGGTCATATTAGTTTGGAGAAACATACAATCTAGAAAAGCTAAAAGAATAGAGAAAATTGCAAGGTTTACCTCTCGAGATATGGTCGAATGAATATTTTATTGGATTTATAAGAGCAAGTGTTAGCCAATCCTAGTTTGTGTAAACATATGAGATCGTAGAGGTGGACTAACACAACATTTGCCAAACTAATTCTTGCTTGTGGATTCACTTCTACATCATTCTTTCTTGCACATAAAAAACACACACAATAGTTATTTGTAAGGGCCTAACAAGTAATAAACTTTACTCTACCATGTCCTTCATGTAATAAATGTCAAAAAAAAAAGGAAACTAAATGCCATTCAACATAGACATGAAATTTTAGACACATACCTTACTTGTAGAAGAAGCTCTTAGCTTGTAGTTGATGTCTACTTCACAAAGTTGCAAGCTGTGTTGGTTTTACCCAAATTTTAATGAAGGTTGATCTAGATTGATGGGTTTTTAGGTTCCTAGGGTTAAGCAATCATGGCAAGAGAACAAGGTTTGAGCTTTGAGAATGAGATTGTGCTTAGGATGGAAGTGATTTTCGGATTGGAATGATATGAGAATGGATTTGGATTAAATGGATTTGTGCTTGAGGTTGAGGAGGGGATAAGGTGAGAGAGAATGGAGGGGTAGATGGATAAGAGTATGTTGAAAATGAGGTTGATAGTAGGAAAATCCGGGTAAAATGATACATATAGCATGGTTTAAGTGGACAAACCATGCCTGAATAGTACTTTTGGTCGGTTACTATTTTACTTATTTGCGAGTTCGCCTATACTATTGCTTACTAGCGAAAACTGGTGGTGATATCGCTTCTTCTTTGTTCAGTCTTCCATATATAATGCGTTTGTAAAAATAAAATGTTTAATTAAACATGTTACAGTATGTGTATTTTAGAAAGAATTTGTCATAAATCTACAAGTACTAATGTGTTGGAATATTTCAAATCCATTCATGCCCTAATATATATATCAGCTTCGGAGGGCAAATATGTCATTGTACTATGGGTGTAAACAGCAACACCCTTTTAAAAAATCTCGAAATGATCGATGTGTGGAAAGGATTAAAACTTTTCTAATTTCCAGAATTATTTACCCATTTCATACAGAACCTTTTCCAATTCCAGAGAAACTCATTACATGATGCAAGTAGACTGAAGACCAATTGCTGTTGATGGAATATGATTTCAATCATGGAATTGTAAGTTAATTAGTTCATCCAATTATTATCAAATTTTTATATAGTTTCAATTCATATATTCTCACTAAACTTTTATATATATATTTGTTTGGTTTAGCGAATTCCCCATAGTTTTTCAAATGACCTGGAGGGGAGAAAATATCCTTATTCACTCATCACTGGAGATAAGGGAAGGTCATCAAATCGTATATGGAAAGTAAAGCTTGTTGAGAGAGGCCATTAATTACTACTACATCTGCAACAAATCATGGCCACTATCTGTTGAAATGGTTAAGAAAGTTCCGCGTATTATGAGATTATGTTTTGTAATTGATAACAAAAATCCATATAAAAGATGCTAGTTACTGATCATTATTGGGAAACTATGTTCTTGTCGGGTTGTCATCTGCAGAACAACACATTACAGGAATACACTATGACTCATGTACCATCGGTTATCTTAAAGTACACATGGATGTTTTCAAATTTTGTATATTAGTGCTGGGATGAGTCGAGGAACTAATACTACAGTGTTGGCTTGTCAAACATTTGGATCTAGTAGTGTGTAATTGTTCACCGGCAATGATCCGCTTAAAAGTATGTGCTACGATTAGTTGTGCTGATTTGGTCAGAATTGTATCAAGAATCTCGGATCAGATCGGTTTTCGTATAAATTCAACGCTAAACCTGTTACAATTATTAATAGAGTATAATATGATTGATCAATCCATTTTAGAATGGGTATGGTACATATATAGGGTTTGTGGGTGTGGGTATGCATGTGTGGGTTTAGGGTTTAGGGTTTAGGTTTAAGGGTGCATCCAAGCGATATCGCTACTAGTCTCGCCTAGAGGCATAAATAGAGGCGAACTCACCCATTGGAAACAGTTACTGGCGTGAGTTGTGTCGAGTTCGTAAATTGGTAAATTAATTAAAAAAAATACTTAAACTATACTCGCGTTTTGGGGATATCAGAATCCCCAAAACTTTCATGACTCTGAAACCCTAACTCCAAACATCACCGTCGATCAAATGCAGAGCCACCATGGGCCGGAGCAAGCAAGCCGGAAAAAGCCTCACCCCACCCGCTCCAAAGCGTCAGAGGACCACCCCGACCACAGGCGCCGGCGTGAACCACGAGGAGGAGGAGGAATAGCTCACCCTCGAGCAGATCAGTCGCCGGGGAGAAGGGAGGTGCAAACCACCGGAGCTCCGACCGGTAACAGGGGTAGAGACGCTTCCCACGCTGCTGGGAGTTCATCACAGCCACCAGCCGATGCCGCCACCACTGAACAGTCTCGGCCAACCTCCACCATCGCTGCCCAGCCTGGTCCCGCCACCGCCGGTGCATCCCGGTCTGCTGCGAACGTCGGGGAAAACACTGACGAGGACGAGGAGCGGTCCCTTTTAATCAGCCTGAAAGCGGAGACGAGGTACCAGCGATATACTCGCTGTACTATTTTAAATGTTAAGGTCTTTGACCCGTTTCAAATAACTAGCTTGGGTCTTGATAATATATTTGAGTATTTTAGAGCCACTCATCTAGATGGGATGTTGACTTTGAGTGAGCCGGTGCATAGGGAAGAATGTCTTCAATTTTATGCTAATCTTAAGTTTGAGAAGGATGCCGAAGAGGCGACTACGATGGTAAGGGGTGTGACATTTAAGGTAGATAAGTTCTTGGTTAATGAGGTTATAGGATGCCTTTATTTGTCTAGTGATCAACTTAGGCCGTTGGATCCAAATGGCCCTTATGAGATATACCACACCCAAAATTTCCCAACCTCGTTGAATGAGAGCGTCCTAGACCCCATGGCCGAGCGTAGGAAGTTCTTTAAGACGCGTAGTAAGGTGGCTGGTACGGTGAAGAAGTATAAGATTGCGAGCCTTACTCAAGAGGAGCGGTTGGTGTTCGAGCTTGTGTGCTTTAATATCATGCCCTCGGGTGGTCCTCCATGTGAGCCAACGATCGCCAACTTGATGGTTTTCTACCACCTAATGGAGAAGGTGAAGATCAATCCCGGGTACACCATCATGAAGCACATGCTGAAACGTGCGAAGGACAAGGCCGATCACACGATCCCTTACCGGCAGCTCATAACCGCTATGATGAAGAAGAAGGTTGTGTGACCTGTGACCATGGCCGATCTAGTGAAATACTACGACGCGACTTGGCTACGCAACAAGGGGTTGCAAATCAGTGCGGAGGGGGTGGTGACGAAGAAGGCCATGGGTGCTTCGAGTTCTCAAACCCGAGCTGAATTGAGTGAAGGTAAGTAATTGTTATACAGTAAGTCTTTTCATGATATGATAAATGTTTGGAGCAATTTAGTTTACTAATTGTTTTGTTCTCGTTTGCAGCTCGCGATCTCGCTTGGCGTGAACGGTTGGTCCTCTATGTTGGACAGCTTGCAAGTAAGATAGAAGAAGTGAAGTTGGAGCAAGCAAAAGTCAGGGAGGAGGTACTGGCATTTGGTAGAATGCTGAATTTGAATCCGGATCTGAGCGATGATGAAGAAAAGCCAGATTTCTCGGTTCAACGCTTGCCTCCCATGACCGACATTGCTGATTACATTCCTGAAGATCGAGCGAAACCTGAAAGCGAGGCAGAAGATGAAGAACCCACTGATGGCGAGGGAGGAGCAGCTTCAGAGCCCGATGAAGAGCAACTTGAGAATCATATCATGGATGAAGAACCAAAACGAGATGAAGACATTGTCAATGGAGACGACGATGTATTTGAACTGGTTCGCCGAACAGAGAACATCCAAGTATTTTCAGTTGCGGAGTCGTCTGAAGAAGATGATGACAATGAAGATATTGAGAAGACTGCAAGCAAAGATAGTGAAGATGATGATGACGAAGAATGATCGCTTCACTTTATCTGATTGTGTAGTCTAGCTTTCTTTTGTTTCAACACCAAACAATGATTCATGAATGGTTTTATTTGGTATTAAATTGATGTAGTATGGTATTTTAATAATAAAATTAAACTTCATGTATTTCTTCAATGTTATACACAAAAGCACCTAGATTTACATGTAAACAAAGTGTATTCAAAGAGTAGGCGATAAAGAAGACGATTTCGCTACATGAAAAGATGAGAGGCGAACTGGAGTGGCGAATTCGTAAGTATACACGTCTACAAACTTATCATACAAGCGATATCGATTCCTTGCTTGCCACAGGCGACAGAGTCTACTAGGCGACTGCATAGGTGAAATCGTAAATATAAACGTCTATAAACTTATCTAAAGGCGAACTCTTTGTCTGGCTCGCCACAGGCGAAAGAGTCTACTAGGCGACTGCATAGGCGAAATCGTAAATATAAACTTCTATAAACTTACCTAAAAGCAAACTTTTTTCTGGCTTGCCACAGGCGACAGAGTCTACCAGGCGACTGTGGAGGCGAACTCGTAACAGGTAAGCGAATAAGCTTACGGTTTCGCTCACCAGGTTGATTATTTTGTTAAAATACACAAGTATAGAACACAAAATAACGACGCCGTTTCATACATAAACGAATTAAGAGGCGATATCGCTTCTAAGTATCAAGTAGGGTTTAGCATTCTTGTAATAAAAACAAACTGGAGCGAGTTCGCTCATATATTCGCCTGTATTTATCATGAAAATATTTCAAAGTTAACAACATGTTTAATCCTTCTTTTTTGCCATATAATCCAAATACACGGTGTTGAAAATTCATCCATTTTGGCGACGACTAGTCGTCCTGGCGCTCTACAGGTTTCGCCATGACAGGTTGACTCGACGGAAAGTTGATTTGGCGCGAACGGTGGAAGACTAAGCGTCCATAACCCGCCGAATGGACTCCATACTCCGCCAGCAATTGACGCCAAACTCCGCCTAACCTAAACCCAGATACTTATAGAAAATTAAAAAAATGTTTTTTTAATAAAATAAGAATTCAATAAAAACCTGATTAGGCAACTACCGCACTGGACCGGGATTTATAACTCAGCAGGATAGAAAAGAATTTTTTCAAATGAAGTTGTGAATATTTGTTATATGAAACTCATGTTTTGAATTTCTTTGTAATTGTACAGTCCTTCATAATAATTTCTACAAAATACAAATGATCAAAAGATTAAAATTAGTGTCATTATTACCAAAATAAAAAGGGATATAGTAGTACATACAAGCGAATTCGCCTTCTCCCCATGCCTGCAGGCGTCGTAAGAGGCGAACTCGCCTCCTGGCATTGTCATTATTCCCACATCGGTGGATTGAAGGCCAATTGATCAGTATATATGTGCTGGCAAAATAGAAGGGTTCGATAAGTCGCCGACCCGCGCAAACTGCCCATGAAACACCACTTCAATGCACTATACATACACAATACATACATGGCCCATAATCTAGCCCATATCAGAGTTCCTAGGCCCAAAGGCCAACATTGTTTTTTATATACAAGCGAATTCGCCTGAAATATCGCCTATAAGCGATGGAGTTGGCGAACTCGTAAACAGCAGAGCCTATAAATAGTCAACTGAAACCAGACGCGTTCAAAATCAGATCCCCATATTTGTAACCCTCACAGTCATCAGAAACCTTCCCAACCTCCGATCCACCGCCGCCCACCCGTCAATTCCACCGGCAAATCAGCTTTCTCACGGTCCAATCTCCCCCAATTTGTAAGTTCTACTCATCCTCAACTCTTTTCAATCATTATTTTGATTTATTTCAGTTTATTTTATACATTCGTTCTGTACAAGCTTAGCTTTCAATTTAGGTGTGATGTTGAATGTGTTTTTTATGGGTTCAATCATAGATTAAGGTTGGGTTTTGTTTGTTAGGTTTTTCAGGCAATCTCTAACATGCCTTCGAGGGGTAAGGGTAAAAAGGCCGCCGCCGAATCGACCGAGCCTATCAAGTACGATAAGGCTAAGTTTGTTAGTGAACAAGCTTATCTAAAGTCCTGTAGTTTTACGGAAGCCAAGGCTGTGTTGAACGAGTTGATGGTGGTTGATGAGAGTTAAGTGGACGACATAGATTTGAAAGAGGTTTGAGAACTTCTTGAATATCAAGAAGCTCACAAGTTGATTAAGGTGAACGAGCCGGGCTATCTGGAGCAGACTATGCAGTTCTATGCTAATTTCTGACAGTCTGGTGACGTGTGGAAGACCAAGGTGAACAAGAAGGAGTACGAACTAAGTCCCAAACTGTTCAATGATGCCCTTGGTGTTGTGTTCGAGGACGAGGATAAACCTGTGGATCTATACGCAAGGGGAGAATGGCCTAGTGAGTTGCTCGTTTCCCACGAGATGCTGAAGGAATATGGCAAGACACACTTTGGTCGAGATCAGCCAGAACTTGGAACGCCGAAAGAGTACAAGCTATCCAAGCTCACCCCTGAGAGGAGGATATTGTATGAGATGGTTGCTACAAATCTTGTGCCTAAAGGTGGGTGGTTGGCCGAACCAAACTATACGACTTTGATCGAGTACTAAATGGTGGCGGAGGAAGTCATGCTTAACATTGGATATACCATTTTCCAACACATGAAGAAGAGCGTGGTAGAAAACAACATGGTTGTGAAGAAATTTCCCTATGCGAACTTCATAACTAAATTCCTCCGCATAGACCATCTAAGGCTGAAGTTCTCCGGCACCGGGAAGCCGTGTGAGTACTACACGAACGAGTACTACCAGAAGAAGAAGTGGGAGTTGGTTGGGGGGACTTGGAAAGAGAAGGTGGAGAAGGACGTGGCGACGGAGCCAGAACCAAGTGGAGGTAAATTTTTTTTATTCATGTATTTTGTACTTGTGATGTTAGTACAATTTAGAACAAAACTTGACATTTTCAATGTCTATCATTTACTAGCGCCAAGAGAAGCCTATTACCAAGGGCTTGAGGACTCTATGTTCTCGGTGATGACCGAGATTGCTAACGTCCAAGAGCATGGGTGGGAGACTCGCCGCATTCTTCAGAGTTTCTATAAAAACTATCTCCGCCAGCATCCACACCAAGCCACACCAGAGGACCAGGACGGTGCCTCCAATGACAACTCTACCTAGCTATAAGTGTTGAATTATGCTAGGAATTGTATTTCAACTGTAATGCTACATTTTTACAAATTCGAATCTTTACCTACTTGTGACAATCTTATTATTAGTTTGATCAATGCTTTTCTTCTTTGAATCAAATTGTGTTACCACTCGTATTGGAGTATATTTTTCATGTGTTAAAATGAAAAAGAGAATGGAATTAGTTTTGTAGTTTATAGTTTAACATGTCCTGTTAGCAAACTCTGAAACAATGTCGCCTGCAAGCATCATAGGAAGCGAATTCGCCTATTAACTCGACTGGATGGACAGAGAGCAACAGGCGTGCCACTAAGCAAACTCGTTACAAATAGGTGAATATTGTTACGCTGTCGCCGGAAAGTAATCTAGCTCTTATGATAGAAATATGACACAGGCGAGTGAGCAAGCGAATTCGTCGCTTGAGCCGCCTGTTGACGTACTAATAGGCGATATCACTAGCTTTAATTCTCCTACAGGCTTTCTTGACTGGCGAATTCGCTAGCAGAAAACCAGCCAACAACTACTGGCGAACAACTTTTCCAACCCCTATTAGGTCTTACAGGCGATTTCGCTTCACTCGTCGTTTATTAGCGATTCTGGCTACAATATCGCCTTCCGTTCAACATTTTAAGGCAGTTTCCAAAATTCCTTCTATTCAACTGTAAAACGCCTTGTTTAGATTTCTGCCCTAGGCGAGCTGACATAGGCGAACTCGAAAGCTCAGTACTCGGCGGTTCCGCGAAAAAATTTGTCCAAAACGCCTTAAATGTGGTGCCGAGAAAGGTATTCTTGTGCACTAGTGTACGATGGGTTGAATCGAGATTAGCATCGCATTGTAGAGGAGACCGAAGAGATGTGTAGGCGTTTCCAGATCAACGGACATGGAATCTCAATCAAGCAGGTTCTGGTTAATGACCCCCCATTCTCACTCTAAACGCTTTGTATGATGGTGAGCTCCTAGGATCAAATTTTGATTTTTCCAGAAGCTGCGCCAGGAAGAAATCGAATATGGAGACCCCTTCTGCGGCTAGTTAGATTTGGAAGTGCCTTTTTTCCGATTGAATTACACTCAGCGGTGGTTTTAAATTTTAAGATCTGGTTGTAGTCCTTAATTAACGTTGTTATTAGCTGCTGCGATTGCAATCAGACTAATGTATTCTTCTGTATTTGACTCTAATCACCACATTTTTCATAATATCTTATATGTTTTTTATATGTCTGTGGTCAAAAAATATGAAGGCCTCTAGACTTATGAAGCATGAACGTTCATCTGGAACAAACTGGAATAGAAAGATCTGATGGATGTTTAGAAATTATCATCATAAGATTAAACCATAGCCATATGCATTACTTGCCAAAACATTAGGCCACAAATAAATCCAATGAAAATGGACTGGCCTTAAACAAGATATGAGAGTAACTACCGTAGACAAAAGATATATAGGATTGTCAGGTTTCATCTGATTCGGGTACATATGTCAGCTAATCTCTTGCCGACAAATCAACAAATTGCAGCTTCCTGATTATGGTTGCATACGGGGTGGTCCAGATGGTCTCACCAGCTTCATCGGTGCGGACAATTCCCCACTCAGGTGCCGGTACCGCAACGAGACGGTCCCCTCCAATGTCGACCGGAAGACGGTGAAAGTGGCCGTTTCGAATCCAGTAAGAATGAAGTTCCTCTGTGAATATTTTATCGACGGTTGGAAGGGGAGACTTTAACCTTTCAAAAAATCCCGTCACAATTGCCTCACCAAGTGAACCTTTCATAATCTTGCTGAACTAAGATTATCCCAGGTGAACTGAGATAATTCCGGCTGAGTTGAGATTAATCCAGCTATATGAGATTATTTCAGCTAAACTGAGATTGTTCGACTAAACTGAAATTAGTCCAGCTAAAATAATATTATTCTTGAGGGGTGCATTATCCAACTTATTCCACGTGTACATATATAATTCTTACTGTTTAGGGTCTGGACTGAGAATGGGGAAAATGAGTTGTAATTTTCCACACGCTCATCTCCAAAAAGAAAAACAACTACCCGACAACATTCCAAAATTAGCCGAAAAGAGCCGTACCTAGGGCGACGGTCCATGCACTGGGACAGACTGTTTCGCTTTTGGACTGAAGTGGAGTAGTATGTTCTAAATATGGTAAGAATTAATGATTTATTATGACCACAAGTGACATTTTGTAATTGTATTCATCATAGGACCTTACGGGAATACAATAATTATATGAGATTATTCCAGCTAAAGTAATATTATTCCGGTTGAACAGAGACTATTCCAGGTGAACTCAGGATATTGCGGGTGAACTAAGATTACTGCGGCGAAGCTAAGATTATTCTGACTGAATGTAGATTATCCTGTCTAAACTGATTTTATTGTAGCTGAATTTTTTGTTAAATAAGCTGAAGCTGAGTATATGTATTGTGTTATATACATAAAAAAAGATTAAATTTTTGTATTGAGCGCAATCAGGACTAGTAGTCGATACATACAAGTAGTTATCGCCTCGATCTTGGTCACCAGTAAAAAATACAGTAAAGAAAGGAAAATGACATAAGTTGTATGGATGCATTTTATATTTTCATTATATATTCGTCAAGGCAGGTTACAAGAATGATAAGAAATGCCCTGCAATGATAATACAAGAATTATCTTGAATTGTCTTCAATTTATAATATTTTTAAATTCATACTCCATTGTTTGTCCATTTTTAAACTCTCCAGTTCGGTCGATAATTTGTCTATTTAAAATGTCAACGTCACACATATTTTCCTCAATTCTCAATCTTTATATTATTGTGTATATATATATATATATAAACAATAAAGTGAGGCAAAAAAATAACCTGAGGTAATGATCTTTTCAGACTTGATGAAAGATAATGCTTCAGATCCAACAATTTACATAATCAATAGTAAATTTAGTAACCCACCACATACACAGTTTCACCAAATAACAATGCATTACAAATATTTTTCCCAAAAGCTAATACAAGTTCAGTACCATCATATGATTAGGAAGAAACTGGCAAAGAAGCGGCGGTGCAAAACCTTCAAGATTAATAATAAGCTGGCCAAGAAGCATTAGCACAAATCATTCATATAAAGAAGAAACAAGCCATTAAGCACTACTTGGCTAAACCCCCCTGATCAAGAAGAAGCTGGCGAAGAAGATCAGAGTTCAGCGGTCGAGCAGTACTGACCCTCTACTGGATCCGCACACGGATAAGTTCTTGATCACACGTGCATGCATCACATGCTATATCTGCAGGATCGACTGGTTCCCAGCGGTCGTATCTCACGCCACGGCTGAGATGGTGATGCAGGTTGCAGCAGATCGGGCGAGGCCTGCGATTTGGGTGTAGCATAACCCTGTAGGTCCACCAAGTAGTGCTCGAATGAACAGTGCGTTTGAAGCTTTTCCGAGCACTACTGGAAATGTCGCCGGAGACGTCGCCGGTGCACGGTGGTCGGATCAAAATGCCGGTCACCCAGGTTTTCGAAGTCGAAAACCCCTCGGGTAAGTTGTTAGAAATTTCAGACGGCGTAAATATTGAAAACACCGTTTGACACAATGTTCGAGGTCGAAATGAAGATGATTGTAGTAGAGTGTTGATCAATTTGAAGTGTTTAAGTGTAGGTGAAGGTTTAAGATTAGAAAGAAATGTACCCTTATTAAGTTTAGAAATCAAAACCTTAATAAGATCAAGTTTCAGATTAGTAAAAAGAAAGACACTTGCTAGTACCATCTTTCATTTTCAAGGTGTGATGTATAAGGAATTGAAAAGTGTAAAACAAAACTTTCTAGACCGAAAGTAATGTGCCATATTGTGATGAACTGGATGTTTTCTTTGATATTGTTATATTTGCGAAATCGTAATTATAGGAATTAGAATCAAAGAAGTTTTTCTATAATTAAAGTCACATGCTTGATTTGTAAAGGGTTGGCTGTACAGTTTACGAATTCGAAAGTTAGTAATAGTGGTTTATGCTGTACTGAAAGTAGGTAGACAGTTTTGACTGCATAGGATTTTCGAATTCCAAAACCTTTTCTGATTTACTAAAATGGTCTGACGGGCTGAATGTTTTGAACTGTTGGTAACTTTTGTTAAAATCTTTGGAGGTCCTAGATTCAACCCCAAAGTTTGGGAGCTGATTTGTGAAGGTATGTGTGTGTAAATCTTGGTCTTTGATTCCCTCTCAAATCCCAATTATCGACATGTATGTATGTTTGATGACATCGGTGTATGCGAAGCCAAATGCCTTGATTTTGTTTTGTAATTGTAAGATTGTGGATGTGTAGTACAATGGGTTACTGGATACTTGCTGGTTAGGTCTTATTTGCATGTTGACATGCATGGTGCAACCACATTTTTTGCATGTACTTGACTGGATTGCTTGGTTTTGTTTAGGTTGTATTGCTTGTGCCTTGTTCGAAACATAGATATATATATATATATATATATATATATATATATATATATATGGATCGTGCTCGTATAATTGAAGAGGATGCGCGTACCAGTCTTGAATACCGGAGGTTGGTTGAACATTTCATTGATGTTGCAACAGAACATGCGAGAAGTGAAAATTGTTCTGGAATTAGGTATCCTTGTAGAAACTGCATGAGTGATGCTAATTTAGGTGTTGCTGGCGTTAGGGGTCACTTGATTATGCATGGTTTTGATAAAAGCTATATAATTTGGGTATGGCATGGCGAGAATCACGATGGTGGCATTAGGGAAGAACAAAATAATGCTGAGAAGGGAGGGCAAAGTTGTGAAATGGAATGTGATGATAAGTTGAATGATTTGATAGACGACGTGGCTAGGCATTTTGTTGGCAAACCAGAAGCTTTAGAAGCCATGTACATGAATAAGAAAACTCTGTTGTATAAGGGCTCGGGTCACACAATCTTGAGTGCGACTCTGCAAGTTATGAATTTGAAAGCTAAACACGGTCTTTCTGATAATGCGATGACAGAATTGCTTGGACTCATGACAGAACTACTCTCTGCTGACAGCAAGATGCCAAATCGCAGTTATGCAGCTAAACGGTTGTTGTGTCCAATGGGAATGGAACTTGAGAAAATTCATGCATGTCCTAATGATTGCATGTTGTATAGAGGGGAGGAGAATGAAAAACTGGATAGGTGTGCAGTTTGTAATGAGCCGCGGTACACAACAAAGAGGGAGAAGTTAGACGTGGGCGTAGAGGTGTCGAATAGAGGGAAGAAACCAACACCTGCTAAAGTTGTTTGGTATTTACCTATCATTCCTCGGTTGGAACGGTTGTTTTCAAATAGACGTGATGCAAAAAATTTGACGTGGCATCGTAGAAGAAATCGTCCCAAGGATGATGTGATAAGACATACTTCTGATGGTGATCAGTGGAAGAAAATAGATTAGTTATATCCTCCGTTTAGTAAGGAAGATCGGAATTTGAGGTTAGGCTTGTCGACCGATGGAATGAACCCTTACGGGGACATGAGTAGCATGCACAGTTCTTGGCCAGTCATGGTGGTGATATACAATTTGCCCTCTTGGTTAACAATGAAAAGAAAGTATGTGTTGATGTCCTTGATGATTTCAGGGCCTAAACAACCAGGAAATGATATTGATATATATTTGGCGCCACTAATCGATGATTTGAAAAAATTGTGGTACGGGGAGAATTGAACATATGACGGATATCGGAATGAATGGTTCAAATTGAACGCTGTGTTGTTATTCACTATCAATGACTATCCCGCGCTGGGTAATCTTGCTGGCTACTCAGTGAAAGGGCATTTGGCTTGTCCGGTATGTGAGGAAAACACATGTTATTGCCAACTAAGTCATGGGAAGAAGACAGTGTATCTTGGACATAGGAGGTTTTTGCCTACGGATAATGCGTTGAGAAAAGCTAAGAAATGGTTTGATGGAAAAGTAGAAGGACGGGATGAACCTGTTCCCATCTCTGGACCGGAGATTCTAGAAAAAGTGAGAGACATGGAGAATGACTTTGGCAAGAACCATAAAAAGGCCAAGGTATGTGGACCGTGGAAAAAGTGTAGTATCTTTTTTGAATTGCCATATTGGGAGTATTTGGGGGTGCGACATTGCCTGGATGTTATGCATATTGAAAAGAATATTTGTGATAGTCTTATTGGCACCTTACTCGATATTCCAAGTAAATCAAAAGATGGTTTGAAGAGTAGAAAGGATTTGAGCAGAATGGGATTAAGGGAGTCGATTGTACCTGTAGAAATAGAAGGGAAAAAGTTTTTACCACCAGCTTGCTACAATAAATCTGAAGTTGAGAAGAAAAGGTTTTGTGAGTTTTTGAAGGATGTGAAAGTTCCTACGACATACGCTTCTAAGATAGGCAGATGTGTGAGTGTGGAAGATTGTAAAATTGCTGGTTTGAAATCGCACGATTGTCATAATCTTATGCAGGAGTTGATTGTTCTCGCACTCCGTGGGAGTTTGCCATCGCATGTGCGCGGCTGCATTAATCGCTTATGTCTTTTTTTTAAAGGCATATGTCGCAAGGCAGTAAGCCGCAGAAAGCTGGACAAACTACAAGCTATGGTGGTGGACGTACTGTGCAGGCTTGAGATGTATTTTCCTCCCTCTTTTTTCGATATTATGGTCCATGAATTGTTCATTTGGTAAGAGAGGTCAAGTTGTGTGGGCCTGTATTTTTAAGGTGGGTGTATCCTTTTGAAAGGTACATGAAGATCTTCAAATGTTTTGTGAAGAATAGGTACAGACCAGATGCTAGCATAGTGCAGCGATATGTTACGGAGGAGTCGATAGAATTCTGCATGGCTTACATCAGTGAATCAGAGACGGTTGGTATTCCGCAGGGGAGGCATAATGATAGAAATGATGGTCACGGTTTGAACAGAGGCAAGTTGTTAAATCCAAGTGCTATTGATTTGTGTACCGCTCATTTGTATGTGTTACGCAATCACTCTGATGTGACCCCTTATATCGCCAAACACATGGATGAAATTCAGAAACGACATGGTAATTGGAAAGAGGAGAAAGTTGTAGAGGAACATGTGAGGACATTCGGTGAATGGTTAGAAGAGCATGTACAATCAGGTGAACATGAGGAGAATGTGAGGTGGCTATCAAGTAGGCCGAATCCAACAGTTGTTTCCTTTACATGATACGATGTTCACGGCTACACTTTATGAACAAAGGCACAAGATGACAAGGGAATTTCTCAGAATAGTGGAATTTCAGTAATTTCAAATGAAATTTTCCTTCAAAATGACGAAGGAGGGAGTGCCTGTTACAAGGACAACAGACACGATGGGACCATTACCGAAATCTGGGAGTTAAATTACGTTGGTACACAAGTTGTTGTTTTTAAGTGTGACTGGGTTCATCCAGATGCGGTGTCTAAAGACGATTCAGTTTGCATCACCCTCGTGAACAGGAAACGACTTGCGTTCAAAGGAGATGCATTCATACTTGCAACGCAAGGCGATCAGGTTTTTTATGTCCCGGATCTAGCTAATCGCGGGTTGGAGGTAGTTTTGAATGGAAAGAAAACGTATGTCGGTGACGCGAAGAAGAAGTAGAAAATGCTGACTTAACTGATATACCTTTAGAAGATGTTTGTGAGGGATTTAGCTTGCGGGAGACTAGAAAGAACTTGAAGAGATATCAAAGCCGGTTGGATCACGACGAGGGTGTTTGGATAAATGCTAAAGGAAATGCGCGTAAAGGAAGAAAGGTGAAGGTTAAACGGAAGAAAAATGATGTAAAATAATGATGTTCAACTTTGTTAAGTTTAATTTGATTCTGAATTTAAGTTGCACAAGTAATTTCAAATTTTGTGTTAATACTACTAGGTAGTTTGAATGTGGATTTTTGTAGTGTTTTATGAGTGTGTAAAACTGTAGTTATGTTTCCGAACTCGAAAAATAATCGCCCGAATGTTTACGATTTCGCAATTCATGTAACTGAAGTACTTTGCCAGACAGTAGGTTCCCCTATATGTCACCCGTTTTAGAAACCGAAATTACTAAAACACCAGGTATTTTCGAATTCTAAAAGTAGCTTACTGCACAGTTTTTGAATAGTTTAGTTAAACGGTCAATTGAACAGAAGGATACCCTATATGGAACCCGAACAATGAAATATGCAAAATTTTGTAGATTAATAAGTTTAGAATTCGAAAATTAAGATGTAATATGTTTAGAAATCGAAAGCATAGTTTTTGAATAATTTAGTTAAACGGTCAATTGAACAGAAGGATACCCTATATGGAACCCGAACAATGAAATATGCAAAATTCTGTAGATTAATGAGTTTAGAATTCGAAAATAAAGATTTAATATGTTCAGAAATCGAAAACATGGATTTGTATTATAGCTTACGATTTCGAAACAAGGTGTGAATATGATAAAAAAAAATTCAAATGGAAGAGTTTGACATTGTTGGCTATTAAATGACTTAACATTTAGAAAAGATTCAGAATTACAGTTTCGGCACACTTTTGCCAATTGTCGCAAGAGTTTCAAAAGATTGCGATGTAGCCCTAGTGACACTACAACTAGTTTACAATTGGCCAAAAACAAAAGCATGCAAAACTGTATACTATTACTAACTGCCCACATTACTTGAATGAACCAAGCCGGCAACCTCAGGGGAAGTCAAGATCAAACCCGCGACTTGACAACGACCTTTCCATGGCGGACATCTTCTTCTTTGCATGGAAGACCTTCTTCCTCGTTGCCATTTTACGACTAGTCTTGTCCTTAGCATTGTCATACATCCGCTCAGCCATTGAGTACAGTTCAACATCGGTCATCACTGCGACGAGACATTAAACACAATAT
This sequence comes from Sherardia arvensis, assembly GCA_948330725.1. Classification (NCBI taxonomy): domain Eukaryota; kingdom Viridiplantae; phylum Streptophyta; class Magnoliopsida; order Gentianales; family Rubiaceae; genus Sherardia; species Sherardia arvensis. The sequence continues at coordinate 18,017,162 of OX415237.1, read as the reverse complement.
TGTTAGTAATAAACTCATCAAGCCTATTCAATCACATGAAAACTAGGCTTCAGAAAAAGTGTCTTACCTGCGTTACCTTTTGCACGCTTGTTCTTGACCGAGATGACCTTTGTGATCCAAGCACCATCCACCAAGTCATAGCCTCGGTTCTGGAAGTACTGAAGCCCGTAGATCCTGCAGGGAACGGGAGGGCTTTGAAACTTAAAGTCCGGCTTCATCTTCAGCAGGAGCTTGGTTATCAAACCGCCGTAAGGGATATTCCAATACTCTTTGGTCACTCCCATCTGATTCACCATGTGCTTCATTATTGTATGGCCTGGGTTGATTTTTCGCCCGAGAACAACATAGTAGAACAAGATAGTAGTGGTGCTTGTTGGCTCGCTCACATTCTTCGGAGAAGGAACTAGAATCCTATGAACGAAGTCATACAAAACTCATTGTGCCGGCGTCATGCTTTTCAGGTTGTACACATGTGCGGCCTCTTTATCACCGACAGGTCTTCCAAAGTAGGCAGACGCACATGCACATATATCTACACCACCAGGCAGGCTAAATCCCGGGCCCAACCATCCATTTGCATTGTACACATTCAAAGGAGCATCACCGCTGCTATTCTCTATATCCTCAGCCGTCTTATAAGCGCAGCCTACCAACCCATTAAGAATCCACCAGCTAACCTGGAATTCTTGCCCATTAACCATAGTTTTATACAAAGACCCATCAACCTCAGTTAGATTTGCATAAAACTGACAGCTTTCATGCAAGTAAGCTGGTGCATCATTCACCATTAGCTCTCCTACCTGCTGGATGTTCATCAGACCAACTAACTCTCCAAACCCTAGCTCTTCTACCTTACTAGGATCAACAGCATATGGATCCAACAACTTGCTCTCTAGGTAATACTTAACATACCTATTATGACATTCCTTATTAAAACAAGTTTGGGATCATACCCTTCTCTGCCTCTGCGAATCAAGAGCTTCCTTTTGAACGGATTCTTCGGCCGTGCCTTCGCCGCCGTTGTGTCGCTGGGTGCCATCTTGCCGACGTCGAAGATCTGTGAGTATGGGGCTTAGGGTTTTGTGATTTGGGGATTTGGGGCTTAGGGTTTAAGAATTGGGACTTTTGTGAATTGGGGTTTCTGTTTTGGGCGTTTTTTCGTCATATATACTGTAATACTTTCGAAATCGAAAATACAGCAACTTGTGTAGTCTAGGGACTTTACTCATTCGAAAATTCCTTGAAATTACAATAACATCTTTTCGACGTCGAAAACAAACACCCCTGAATGGACATAAAGATTTTAGAAGTAAGTTTTTTGCTTCTTTTACGACATCTGAAACTATGTATACAATAACTACTTTGTTCGAACTCGAAAAAAACCATGATTATTTGAGTACTAAAAATTTAATTAAGAGTAAGAAGGCTAGTTTTCGAAAGCGAAACTTTGGTCCACATGGGTTTAGGGTTTAGCTCATGGGTTACAATGATGAAATACCTTTAGGTTTAGAAAACTTGGTGATTACCCTATATTTTCGAATTCGAAATATACATCCAGACTATGTCAATGAAGATTTGTTAAAATGAAAATAAAGATAATTCTATCTCATTTTTTTACATTGCCTATCAATGAGGATATATTCGCCTAATAAAAATTTATACAATCCAACCATCCATACATTAACGTTATTCAATAAATATTAGTGCAGTGGTGTGGACATTATGTGATTCATATACATTACCTGAGTATGACAATACAACAACAAGTATAAACGGTTCGATATAGACGAATGCGTGCTGTTAACTAAGCAACGGTTTCAACAAGAGCGATATACAAGAATGCTTGCAGTTACTATCACATAGACATCCGAACATTATACATTATCATTATGCAGGGAACATTAGCTGACACGTCAAGGAGTGCTAATTGACCCAGTAGGTCAACTCGTGAGTAGTTCGAGATTGTCTCGGTCAAAACTCGGTCACAACTCGACTCGATTTAGCTTGACTCGAGATCGACTCGACTCGAAAATTTAACGAGTCGAGTTCTAGGAAAACCTAACTCCACTCGAAAAACTCGTGAGTAACTCGATAAGTGTAATTAGTTATAGTTTTATAATATTTTAAGGTTATACTATATTAGTTCAATTATCTAATCTAATTAGTTTTCATTTAATACTCAACATTGAACAAACTAAATATTTGCATTGGTATTTACAATAATAATTTCATTATGTATATGTAAAGACAGATATTTAATTAGAAATTTGCATAGTACAGACTCTATCAAAATAGGTCACTTAATTAGGCATTTTACTTGTTGTATATTTTTCATGGTGGTATTAGCATTTATTTAATATGGTAATATAAAATATATTAATGTCAAACATACAAAATCTTTATTTTATCATTTGAATTAAGTGATACAAAAAGATATTTTGTATTAATGGTTTGGATGAAGGTTACTGAATAATTTAAAACACGCTATTAATTTGTAGATAAAATAATTTAATTTGTATTTAAATAGGGAAAACACAATTCGAGTTCAAACTCGCGATTCGAGTCGATAATCGATATATAATAACGAGTTCGAGTTAAACATGATATCATTAACACTCCCAAGTTGTCGAGTTGAGTCGAACATGGTTAATATAGTTTTCTAGTCGAGTCGAGTTACGCAGTACTCGCGATCGATTCGATAGATTAGCACCCCTAAGCGTGTCACACGTGTAACTATAGTACTAACGCAGGTAAGGTATGTGACTTACTTTATTAGATATTGATAAAATGTACACATTTATAAAATGTAAAACAAATGTAAAAATTGCACAGATATAAAGATTGATAAAATTTGTCTCGAATTCAACAAGTAGGGCTTAGGGCTTAGGGTTTTTCATCTTCTGGGTTTAGGGCTTAGTGTTAAGGGGTTTAGTGAGTGGCTTTTTAAATCTGAGGAGGAATAATTTATGATTTCGAAATCAGTGTTTAATAGAAGGCTTAGAGGCAATATTTAGAAACCATTATTTCCGATATCTAAAACATATTACATTCAACAAGTTTTCGAAATCGAAACTCGTATCCTAGATGTTATGATAAGGCAGTTTAGAGCCAACCACAACTACACATGCATTTGAATGTTTAATCACACACATCTTGAATGAAAAATACCTGAAAATATTAATACTAAAACAACAAAATAATGTTGATTGTGACAAATAAAATCAATCCAAAGTGTAAACAAATGTAATAATTCATGATTTGTCGGACAGCTCCCTTCCAGGTTGGTTTCTCCACTTTGTATAGGTACTTCCTGCCCAGTGCCATAAACCATGTCGTGCCCGTCACCTCCAACAGTCTCGGACTCCCTCACCTCCTGCTCATTTCTTGTCAAGTCACCATCTTCTTCTGTTGATTTCTCGGTGTTCTGTTGGCTGACAGGGGGTTCCTCATCATCGCTCGACGCTGGGAGAGTACCAAAATCAGGCTCGGGACCAGGTGACAGCACTATGTCAAGCTTGAATTCCTCGATGATTTTGTCCTGCATACGAACAACCTCGTCAAGCTCCTCCTCTTGCTTCTCTAGCTGCTCATCAAAGTAGTCCCACATCCTCATCAACTTCCCCATTATTTTCTTTAGCTTCAACCCTAGAAACATGTCAATGTTAGGCATCATGTTAAAACTAGCGTAAAACAAATTCACAAGAATTGAGATAGCGATACTCACGTTCTGGAAGTGAAAGAGCAGGACCATCTTCGGCGTCCCTCTTCCTCTTTGCAGCTCGCGCAGCCACGCCACTAGCAACAGCCCTTTTCCTGTACTTGTTCGTTTCCAGATCAAGCTCCAAGTGGCAACGCTGGATCCACTTATCGTCGTACACTCGATTCATGATCGGTGCATCAACTGGGACGAAGCCTTGGGTCTTCATGAGCCTAGTAATCAACGAACCATATGGAAATTGCTTGGTGTTGTGCTTTGCCGTCTTCTTCATGTACTCGGCAACTGCATGCCCTGGGTTGATTAGTAAGCCGCGAACGATGTAATAGAAAATCATGCACGTCGCTATTGTTGGCTCGCAAGCATATCCGCCTGTCGGCAATACATTTCCACATATCCACTCAAACACGATCCGGTGCTCACTAGACAGATGCTCGATATCGTATGCCACCGCTTTCCCAGCTCCATCACCCTTAGGTGGTTCTGCGTGGAAGAATTCCAAACCAAGCTCTACAGGATCTATGGGTTGCAGGTCTGAGGGATCGGGCCACTTGTGATCATAGTAGTTATCATAAACTACACCGCTAGACTCCCCTACCAAGGCTGGATAGCTATTCCAAGGTACTCCTAAAGCAGCATTTATGCTATACTTAGTCACCGGTATAATAATCCCAGCTACCTTACTATATTCACGCTCATTCGGGTTACGCCCTAAATTCGCATAAAACTGCCTCACAGCATCGGGGTACACAGGAGCATCTAGAGTAATTAGCTTATCCAAATGCGAAGGTTTGAAATAATCGAGCACATAGGCAAGAGATTTACCGATCTTGGTGCGAAGCTTCAAAACCTTGGTCCATGTCAAAGGGCTTCTGATCTGCTTGATGTACCGCTCCTCTGCCTCCGGGCTGAAGAAATAGCTACACTCCTCCTCATCGCCTTTCTTGCTATGCTTTTTCTTCCTCATTTTTACGGCATTCACAGTAGCCCCTATCACCTCATCATCATCAGGGACCCTTAACGGTGCCTTTCCCTTTTTCTTCCGCTCTTCAGCCGCCATCTTAGCTGACTTTCAAGTCTTCCCCACCTGTTCCTCATTTCCACTTTGCTCTTCAGACTCCTGAGAATCAGCCTCCCCGTCAGTATCCTCCTAAGACTCATCAACTTTTTCTTTGCTCTCATCCTCATCATCATCCTCACTTCTAGCATCAGAATCACTCGACTCATCAGAGTCAGACTCAACAACTGGTTGCTTACCCTTCCCCTTACCTGCAATATCTTTTGTTTTCATATGCCTCTTCAACAGGCTAGCACCGACGTCTTCCTCGCTCTCCTCGTTGGATTCTACCATGGTTTGGCGTGCGGCTGTGTCGTTGATGACAAGCTTGGAGCTTTTCCGGCTAGCTGGGTGGTGCTGAACAGGTAGCTTCTGTCGACGCGTCGGCGGCGGGCGGCGGTGCCGTTTCTTCCTGTCTATCACTAGCACGCCTCCCTGCGATCTGTTTCGTGCGAGCCATGAGCAGATTGGTCTTGGATTGTGATGGGTTAGGGTTTCAGTAGACAGGGATTTGGGGATTTTTTGCAAGAGAGAATGTAGAACAAGTTGGGTCAACCCGATTTTTATTTATACTAGAACTTGTTTTCAAATTCGCAAACGTCGGGTAAATAATTTTCTCTCATTTTATGAATTCGAATCCAACTTAAACAACCAATTTGCGAATTCGAAAACAAGACATGCAGAATTTTTACACTCTATAGCATGTCAACAGTGCAATACCCAATCATACACTCTATTTAGCAAAAGTTTGATTTTACCCTATTTTCGAATTCTAAAAGATTAAATGAAGAATTTTAACACTCTAACATTTCAACAGAGCAATACGCGATCATGCACTCTATTTAGAACATATTTGATTTTACCCTATTTTCGACGTCGCAAATTGTATATACATTTTGTTTTCATATTCTTAAACGTGTTTTATCTTGTGTATGTCCAACCAGTGAGATCCCCGACCTAGCACCCGAAAGAGAACTTAATAACTTTGTAGCAACATTATATTTTCGAGTTCGAAAGTAGAATTATATACTTAAAGTCCTTGCTGTGCGATATTGAAGCTTTGGTTGGAGAAAATTTCTTCATTAAAATTCAATAAATATATAACTTAAATATATAATTTATTAAAAACATATTGCCTTTGGGTTTTGGTTTCGAAAACCTGTGCATAAGATTCAATTACAACCAGTGCAATCCCCGTGTTATAGCCCTAATTAGTTATAATTTTGTGCATCAAATGTATGGTTTTTTTCGAGTTCTAGAGCTCATGCCAGAAATGGTTTTCTAGTTAGAAACAAGCACTACTCAGTTTGTGTAATTGCACGGTTTTTTATATATCGAAAACTTGGTAGGGCATATATTGAATTACCTTAATAAAAAGTAATGTTAATGAAAGGTTTAGAAATCGAAAACCAAGCATTAAATGTCAATTACAGTAAATTTTCGAATTCGAAAACAAAAGGATATTTGAATTTTCCACCGTGTATATAAATGTCTCCAAGCGGGAATGAGAAGGTTATTTCCCTCACATTTCTATATCTCATCAAACCTACTTTATTCCATACATACTACATCTCATATCTACTTCTCCTACACCAATCTTTCATCCCAAACCCACACCCTCACCATCTCACATATTCAGATTTGAACTATTGTGTGAGTGAGATTTAATGTATCTTATTTTGTTCAACACTATATGTGGGTTAGATCATATGAACAAATTTCATAGATTTAAGTAATGTTGTGTGTATGTAGATCTCATTGTGCTTCCCATATCATACTAGCTCGTGCCATGGAATTTATATGAATCTTGTGTTCAAATACAAGTAGGTTCAAGTTGTTGCACTACTTTTTTTTGTTTTGCTAGCTTAGTTGGTTATGGGTAATTTATTTTTAAATAGCAAACTCTATCAAATGCATATGTTCGAGTTTGTTTATTGCTAGAAACAATAAACCGTACATGTTAATTTTCAATTAAATATGAAAAAATTTCATTAAAACCCTAGCATGAATGACATGAAATTTTCTAGTAAAACCCTAGGTTTCAATTAATGTTGTGCATTTATGTTAGGTTAGTGTGCCCTAGATACATATATACTACTTCTAATCTTGCATACTAGTTCGTATTGTTATCATGTAAACCAAATGCACTAGTCTAATATGTAGTGACTTTTGTTTAAGGTGTCGAATGGCTCCCCTAAAGAAGAAGGTTCAAAAAAAATCGGCGAAAAGGGCTAGGGCACAAGCGGCTCGAGAATCGGAGGAAGCACTAGATGCATCTACGTTGCGACCAAGGATTTATTGCCACGAGATAATGAGAAGGATGAAGAAAGGTGTTCTAACACCGATGCAATTCAACGAACTTGGCGAGCCAATCTCACGAGAGAGGAGCAAATGGGCAAGTTGGGTGGGAAAGACGGCGAGAACACGTATAGATATTAAGTACAACGACTGGCGTCTAGTACCTAAGCTTATGAAGGAAAGGCTTGTCGACGAATGCATGGTAAGCTGCAAATTATTTTAAGAAATACCATGTATTATATATGTTCATATATAACAACTAACACCATAACCTTAATTCTTATGTATGCTGCAGCGTCCATTTATAATCGATGCACCTAACATTGAACTTCTCCAAGAGAAGACCATGAAAAGGTTGGGGAAGATTGCAAGAGATTATCGTGCGATGCTTGCTCGAGACTATATGTTTGGAGAGAAGAAGCACTTGAACCCTAGACTCATATACACAGCCATTCCGGAGCAAAGTTGGGAGTTCTTCAAGAAGTATGCCCAAGGATATTATGACGATGTAAGTACTTGAATAAATTTTTTTTCCCTTACAAGTTGATATTTGTTTATCTACAAATTGACATGGAACTAACATGTGCAACATTTATGTTGACATTACAAATAAGGGGTTGCATGCAACTAATAGTGAGAATGCTAAATGCAACACATTGCCACACCGAATGAGCCGGGGTGGGATGCAATTAGCGGTGGAGCGATTTGTGATTGAAGATAGAGAGCGAAGAATCAAAGAGAAGGTTGTGGCCAGGATGCCCGAGGCGGAGGCGAGGGATACAACCCAACCGATGTGTGTTGACGAGATTAAGAACTTCGAGTTATATCTCAAAGCTAGGGAAAAGAAGGGTGGTGGATATTGTGATAAGCCGGAGATGGCCACTTTTTTGCGAGATCTAGTAAGTTTAGTTGCATTAGTTTGGAGTTGTTATTTTATCTACACCGTTTCTATAGTTACAACTAATATTTTGTTTTGGCCATTACTTTGCTAGGAGTCAAACAAGGATAAGGCCGATAAAGGGGTCTTTGAACCATCAAAGGAGGGGTTTGACATCTTGAGTGAGTGTTTGGGTCGTGGTGAGCATCCCGGTAGAATTAGGACTTGCGGCTCTTACGTCACAAAGCAAGATCTCGTTAACAAGAGTGAGAAATCGAAGCCGTCTAGCGATAGCTTGATTCAAAAGTTGTACGAGGAGATAAAGGAGGTCAAAGCAAGCCAAGGGAAGCGAGACATTGCCCTTCACATGCTTGCTAAAAGCAGTGGCACTAAACTCCCCAAGGACCTCGAACACATCACCACACATTGGGAACCGACCGAGCCCGATTCACTTCTTCGTGAACCATCTCATCATGACCCTTTACCCGCTTCTCCAATAGAAGAATGAAAACAATGGGAAAAGAATGAAAACAAAACAGAGGCGGAATGTGGGAATGGTGACTGTGCGACTATGCCTGGCATAAATAGGTCTTAAATCACCTGCTTCCTTCATCATCTCTCCTGCGTTTGCCATTCTCAATGATAAAATAATAAATAATCAGAATACAACTCCCAGGATTTTGAACCGTTTCATCTACATAACGTTACCATAAAATTTTATAAATAAAGAAAGGAAATACGAAGAGTTGGTGATCAAATTTATGATACATTTACGAAATGTTTATAAAATTGTGAGTGCAAGTCCAACAGTTTTTTCATATTCCCCATATTTTTACACCTCAAATCCAACAATTTCTCCATTTTTCATTTTTTAAAATTTATTCACATTTAATACTTTATCACCCCCCAATTGTCTTCTATTTTTAAAATCATATATTCAATAAGTCTAAATAATAATGAATAAACAAATAATTAACTTGTAATACACGTTACAATAACATTTCATAGTTGATAATATAAAATTATAAAACTATACTACTATGAATAATTAGACTCGTCTCTTTTCAATTATTTATTACAAGCTATTTTTTTCAACCATTAAAAATAAAATGTTCGCCAAAAAATATTTAGTTTAGACGTTATGACTTATAAACAAACGTCAAAATAAATATCAATAGATATTTATGAACTTAAATATATTTATGAACTTAAAATTTGTTATATTAAAATTGAAAAATAGATTATATTTGATTATTAACTATCAACAGATATGTAAATGTGAAAATATTCATATGAGATCTTCTTACAATCGTTTTATGCATATTTTTATAATATGTATTTTTTATAAAATTTTATTGTAGTTATTTTAAAATACTAATCATTTAAAATTATTTTGGAGAAACAATTGATGAATTAAATAATCAAAAACTTTTCAAGAAGGATTAATAGTTGGTTCTCAATTCACTTTTTCTCATTCTCCAAATTTGGGGAATCAAATCCTCTCTCTTCAATTTCCCCATTATGGGGTGAGAACGGTCACGACCGTTTGTTAAATAGATCGAGATCGGATCGAGATCATTCATTTAATAATTGAACCGATAATGATCAAAATTTTATGATCGTTTATTAAATGAACGATCAACGATCATAAACACAAAAGAACGATCATGATCGCGAACAAATCATATAGATGATTGATCGATAAGGTGATCGAGATCGATCGATAAAAAATAAAGTAATATAATTATATATTTTAATTTTAAAATGTATGTCTATAGTTTGTGTATTTTTACTAATTTGATAATTTGTGTATATTTGACTTTTTTAAAAAAATTACTTTTAACTTGATCAAATCATCGATCATTGATCATTTGATCGATTATCTATAACAAGTCGATCACGAGCCGATCATGATCATTGTGATTTTTAAACGAGCCGATCTAGATCATGCATTATTTTGATCGCTTCGATCGCGATCACCACAAATTTTAGCCGATCCGATCATGAACATAGTGATAATCGTGATCGGATCGGCTCTGATAAGTCCATGGTTCGTATTCGGACCTCATTCATACTCAGACCAGGGCCCGAGAAGGGTCGCGGGCTCGCGGAGGGTGGATCCACAGGTCCATCAATCCTAATCCTTATAAGGAATTCGTATATTATGAATGTTCTACAAGGAATATATATCTTCTCAAAGATGGTAATACAGCTATCCTAAACATGGTAACACAACTATGTCCGAAATATACTTCTATTATACATGGTAATACAACCTCTATTCCCATAAGAGTTGTATTCATACCATAAATACATATCTTGGTGATCTACGGATTGTAGCCATATAAATACCCTAAAGGTTTGGTAGACCTCTCCATCTAATCTCATACTTTATACTTTACGCCTTAAGCAAATATACTGACTTGAGCGTCGGAGTGTCTATCCCCGGGACACCCGGGGCCTTTGTTTTGCACATCAGTTCGAGAGCCTGGTTTGTCGTCGAAGTGTTGGTGTCCGGTGTACATCAATTTGGCACGCCCAGTGGGACATCTCACACTCACTGACGACATCACCGAACCTTGTTTCCGATCTGGTCTAGCGCACTTGAATAAGCAACTTCCCCGACAACATGTCTGACGCTGAGCAACCCAGACGAAGCGCTCGTGTGCTAGGGAAAAATTCGGAGGAGAATCCAGAAGCAGAACAACCCCCCAAGGACGAGGACGAGGACGAGGACGCGGTCGACCTAGAGGATCTCGTACACGCTCCACCTCTGAAACGCCGTCAGGCTCTACCATGGGGGCAGGAAACTCCAACGTTCCAAACTCCTTTGGTCCAAACCCTGTCGTATCAGGAACACCTTCCTCCGGTCCAAACTCTATCGTATCACGAACACCCTCATCCGGTCGAAATCCTACTCCATCCGGAATGCCACCTTCTGGATCGAATTTTGTTGGATTTGATGCACCGAACTCAGGACCAAGAGTCTCAATCCAGACGGACATGAACTACAGCCAATGCGTCAACAACTCAAAAGGCCCTGACCAGGAGAATGGGTTTGGATATGACGGACCTGATTCGATCTTTACCGCAGAAGAACTAGCACAAAGAGATCGACAAATCCTCGCAGAAAAACAGCAGGAGGAGGAGAGACAGAGACGCCTTAGGGAAACCTTAATCCAGACTGTACGAAATAACCCGCCAGGTTCCGGGCCATCTTATATCAACCTTGACTCGGACACCGCTTCGAGAACGATCCCTGAAGATGCCCGAATGCTGATGAGGAACTTACATGCCCAATATCCTGATTTCGTCGCATCTTTGATAAACTCAAGTCATCAACTCAGTGCACAGATGCATGAAGCCCCCAACCGAGTATCTGTCTCAGGAGCTCAAACTACACCACATGCTGATTCTACTCAACAACGGAGACTCCTCAATGACTTATCTAAGGATCTGCCACCTTATAATGCTCAGAGCAGTCTGCCACCACCTCCCAATACATCTAATTACCAGGGTGAAGGCACAGGATTAAGTAGGGAGAAAGTGCGAAGGATGCGCATCATCAACATAGAAGAAGAACTCAGACGCGAGAAGAGGGAGCGAACTCGAAGCGAATGGCAATATAGTGCCGATTGGCCTTACACCCAAGATGGAGCCTACCCTACCCGAGGTAAATACAAAGTCGACCAAGAAATCACACGTATCCTCGGACCTAGAGGACAAGCTGCTCGTTCTCCCTTCTCGCGGCATATTGTGAATCTCCCCTTTGATAACCACAAGAAGGTCCCAGAGCACTTACCCACATATGATGGCACTAGAGATCCTAGAGAATTTCTCTCGGTCCTTTTTAATACTTTGGAAACCAGGAACTTCCATGAATTGGAAATATGCAAGATTGTCCCCAGTTACCTCCGAGGGAAATTACATACATGGTTTACCCAGACGAAACCAGAAAGTTTATTTGATTACTTGGATTTCGCCAAGTTCTTTCTCCACGCTTTCTTCCAGAAGAAGAAGTTTACCAAGTCCCTTGGAGATCTAGGTTATGTGGCCCGCCTTGAAGGATAGACTGTGATAGAACACTATCATAGATACATGGATCTAGCTACCGAATGCTATGATCGAGATGAACGCCTCCTGATCAATATGTATCGAATGAGTGTAGATGATGACACTCTGAGGATGAAGCTGGCAACAAAGAATCCAACAACCATTCAACATCTCCAGACCATCATGGAGAAGTATGCTAGCAAATCAAACGCTGTAACAGGCAAAAGGCCTTCAGACTCCCATCTAGACAAAAGAGAGCCCAGAATGAAGATACCGAAGGTCGAGAAGATGGAAAGCGCCTCCAAACCTACCTTCGAGTCATACACTCCTCTGGCTAGATCTCGGGCTGAGATTTTATCCATTCACAGGCACCTTTTAAGGGACCCACCTGCCATGAAGGAGTCAGGCGAACGTCAAAGGTCCCCGAAATTCTGCCAGTTTCACCGATATCGGGGGCATGACACGGAGGAGTGCTACCAGCTCAAGAATGAGATCGAGAAGCTAATTCGTCAAGGAATTGTGCAACAAATCACACATTCGATAGCCGGCGATAACCAGGGTACCTAGAAGAGATATGGGGGAAAACCCTGGCAGAAGAAGAAGGATGGCTACCGCAATAATAACAACAACCAGGGTGGCGGAGGCAACAACCCTCAAGATCCTCCTCCACCACCGCCAAACGGAGCCAACCGAGTCATCAATGGCATCAATGGCTATGCCGGAGAAGCAATTTCCTTGACTAAGCTGAAGGATAGTGTGCGGGCCATACCACATACCGAGCCAGTTAACAAGGGGCTTCGCCCCGAGGAAACCATTACTTTCTCGGACGCGGATGCCGTACCAAATCAGATGCATCACTCTGATCCTCTCATCATCTCAGCAACCGTACAAGATACTCTGGTAAAAATAGTCTTCATAGACGACGGGAGTGGAGTGGAAGTAATGTTCCAGGATTGCTTCCAGAAACTAGGATTTACCAAGGATGATCTCAAACCTACGGGTCCGATCTCGGGGTTCACAGGGAATCCAGTAATACCTCTCGGGGAAATAACTCTCCCAGTCACAGTAGCAGATGGGGCGAAGAGCCTAACCCTATACTGCACATTCATGGTAGTAGACACCGTCACACCTTTCAACATTATCCTTGGCAGACCTTGGATGTGCCAAACTAAGGCCGTATGGTCTCCGTGATGTTGAAGTTTCCGACACCACAAGGAGTAGCTTCAATCAAAGGAGACCGTGGAGTGGCACGTTCTTGCATGATTACGGCCATCTGTGATGCCAGAAAAGTGAGCAACATCTCAGCCGTTAACACTATTCTAGGAGATCTGGTCCCCGATCCTGATCTCGAACAACCATGGTGTTCCATTTTGAAGAAGAGGCCTACAACGAGATGACTACACTATGGCATAAACGCCGCCACCAAGCCTTCCAAGTGGGGGAACTGGTAATGCCAGTTGGCCCATGGTGCACCAACAAGCTAGGAGGAGCGCTGGAGCAAAAGACCAAAGGTCCATACAAAATCTCCGCAGCACAATCTGGTGGATTCTACCTCTTACAAACACGTGAAGGAGAGCACTTGGATCCTGTCATTATGGTGCCCTTCCTACCCAGGTACCTCAGAGCTAAAACCAAGTAGACCTTCTCCATATAAGGAGAAACTACTTCAATAAGGCCTACAGGCCAAGCTCTTTTTCTTTTCATCTTTTTACATTTTTATACCCGAGCTGCCAAACTCGGGGTTGTCTTTTATAATTTCACCGAACTCTCAAGTTCGAAGAATGCAATTTCTTTTCGATATATATCTTCTATTTTATTTTGAAGCAGTCCATACTGTCTAAATACAAAGAGAAACTATGCCTCACAAAGCATAAGTAATGACTGCTGCCTAAAGATCCATACGCTTATAAGTGTATGATTGATGCTTATCTAATATGAGCTGTTTAGACTATGTCTGAACTACAATCATCTTAGGCCAAAATAAAATAATATACTTACAAAAAGTATATGGTCAAAGACCAACATGATACGGGTCATGCAAACTCACAAAGTTTGGAACTCGACTCTCCATGTGATACTCCTATTAAGGTACACATCACTATTTATTAAGGCTATTCATAAGCCTAAAGAGTCAATCTTCTCAAAGATTGCAATATAAAGACCTTTATAAAGGCAAAATAAAAAAATGTTATTACACTACGAAAATTATTACAACTCGTGAAGGTCTTTAAATACAGGGGTACGACCCCGACCGCGAGAAGAAGTAGAGGCACGACCTCGATCACTTTGGAGGCCATGGCCCCAACTACTTTCTTCTGCCACCCTCATCAATTGAGAGGTCGTAGGAGATCCCCTTCTATTTCCTATAATTACAGGTCGAGCAAGAGAGTCAATTGAGCCACGAGCTCTAGGAGTAGGTGTCACCTCCCTACCCCTTCTATATGGGATCCCTCGAGATATACCCTCTTGGACATGAGGCCTTATCAACGGTCCTGAATATGGGACACAAGAAGGATCACGTATCTCCCTCCTTGAAGACCCTGAAGGTATGACAAACACACCTTGAGCTTCTAGTTCCTTTATTTGGAACCTGCAAGCGTTCAGCTCGGCCTGGCACATCCTCAACTCATCTATCCTGGAGGTAATCTTATGATTCACAGTGATATTTTCATCTCGGAGGGTAGAAATACAAAGATCCTTCTTGTGACTTTCACCTTTGACCTTCATTAAGTAACTTATGGCTTTCCTCCATTCTTGGTCATATTCCTTATTGGTGGCCAATACCTTTCTGTGCACTTCTTCTAGGTCCTTATACCTCTTCTGAAGATCGCTCAATTGCTGATTCAGTTCGGATCTCTGCTCTAAAGATGCCTTCAGCCTGCCACGAAGACTTTCACATTCTTCTCGCACGATGCTAAAGCAGTCCTTGGATTCACCCAAATCTTCCTCCAGTTTCTTGCTCTTCTAAAGGACAGCTTCATACTTGACCTGCAAATGAGCACATGCGGCAGAGCAACACTGGACATAAAGGAAGGTAAAGATCAATTAATTCCAGAAATAAAACATATGTTCAGAATACATGAAACACCAAGATCTGGCGAAAAGAGAAAAATCTTGAGTAAAAGACAAGGCTCTAAGGAGTTACAATCTTCTCCTGCCCATCGGAAGTCTTCGGGTCCTCAATTGAAGTTTCCGCAACCGGCTTCTCCACCAGGAATGACAGCTCAGGATACAAACTGGACAACTTGTCCTGGAACTCATCAAGAGTTAAAGCCTTCTTCAAGGATTCCAAGCTATTCAGTAGACTAGTCTCAAACCCCCCGATCTGGCTAAACTTCGCCCGAAACTCCTTCAAATTCTCCTTCAATTGTAGGCTGGGGCAAGACATCCTTGAATCTCTTCATTGAGAAACCCCTTCAAAGGAATCCATATCTTATGGTAGAATTAACCATACTCTTGGCAATGAGCCTCTATCTCTGGACAGTTGAGGCAGAAATCTATTATCAACCGAACTAGCCGCCTCTGGCTAATGGGATCAGCATACCGGTCTCTCTCCGCTTCCACCAGAGCCATGTTCCTTTTCAGATCTAAGAAGGAACCATCAGACAGCCTTTTTGCCTTCTTCAAGGCTTGGTTCTCCTCTTCCAAGGCCTTTATTTTGGCCTTATCCTGAGCCATCTCAGTCTGGAGGTGCTTCACCATGTCGGAAGGTTCCTTAGACCTCTTGGATATCTCCTCCTTCATCAGCTCAAGTTCAGAAGCCTGCCCTTGAGAACAGATATACAATGTCTGAATGGAATTTTACATTTACTTCATCTGACTCACAGACTGTGAAAAAAGATAAAAATAGTTAGCTAACTACACAGCTAATTCTATTGAGAGCTAAGCCGAATCATACCTGGCTAATCTCAGGACATCCTGGTACCACCTCGACCAGAGCCTCGGAAGGAGGAGGTGACACATACTTCTCGAACTCCTCCAGTGGTCCGAGTTCGAGCCTTGGTCTCTATGAAGACTCGTCTGCAGAACTCCCTGAGGCCTCGAGATACCTATGCTTCTCATTACTGTTCGACAGCCCCCTCGATTCAGCTATCTGGGCCAACAAATTTGCTGCCTTGTTCACCTTAGAAGCACCCACTGCATATAAAAGGAAGGAAGTCATCATAAGAAGCGATTGACACATTGTGGACAAGAATAAAATAAACAAGAAGAAATACCCTCTTGCAACGCGTCCGAATCTACTATAGGAGTTATCATCATGACCTCATCAAAATTATCAACCATGGTAGGGAGGACACTAGAAGTCCGAGATATCTCCTTTCTCGGACATCGAACTAGGGCTGAACCCTTATCCTCTTCCTCATCTGATGGATCTAAAGCTACAGGAACAAATAGGCAATCTACCTCCTCAATCACCTTAAGCTGGGATTGAGTCTTCTTGGGCCCTTGAACAAGCCTTTTGAACCGACGCCCACATCGAGCATCTTTCATCAGACCCGAGATCTCCTTATCTACTTCTTTCTCGGATACCTCATCTCGGGCAGTTCTTTCTTCCAATGCCCTAGAGGCCTGCAACGCCTTAGCTGCACCAACTAAATCCTGCTCCATAGACAGAAGGGTTTCATACCAATCCATCTCAACACCTTTTGGCTGATCAAAATGTGTCAATTTCAAGAAGCTGCAGTTTTGAAGAGTACGGCCGGATAGTTGATTCAACCAGTCATATGTCTCTATAGGCCATTGCCAACCCATTTGATTATCTGCAGATACAAACTTACCCTCTCTATGTTTGATCTTATCTCTCACCAACTCCCCAGCTATATTTAGCAGTTTGCGGGAATACCAGATTTCATTTTAGACCTCTTTATTCCAATCAAGAATTTCATACTTGGTTCGATCGAAGGTTAATTTTACCTTATCCCACTTCCCACAGTTCACAGGCAGCACAAAAAGCTTACCTAGAGAGGTATCCCGAGAGTTCAAGGTCACATTTTGTTTAACAATGGAAACCTTATACATGGTTCGCAACAAAGGGAGAATGGGACGGTAACCTTTACGAGCACACCAAGTTATCAAGGCCATAATGATTACTATAACATTGGCATGTAACTACCCTGGATGCACCCTATAATGCTGAAGAAAATCATCCAGAAGTGGGGGAAAAGGGAAGGCTAAACCATGCTGCAGAAATCTCTCGTATATGACCCCTCGAGTTGGAGTTACTAATTCAGCTGCAGACTTGTCTTCTCTAAAATAAATGAGGTCAGCATCAGAAGGGATTGAAAAGGGACAACCTTCTGCAAAGATAGCAGCATCAGCGCGTGCTTTATCCTCCTTCAGCGGCTTTTTACAACTACCTTCGCCATCCATGGATAATATACCTCCGGATGCATGCACTACCATGGGGCTATTCCCCTCTACCTGAGCCCTCCTGGCCATAGCCCTTAATCTCTTCTCTTCCTCAGAGGCTGTCTTCTTCAAAACTACAGGTTTTTTCCCACTCGCTACCTCAGCTCTGCGGCGGTCATGGGAGCTACTCTCCTCAGCCTGAGCTTCTACATACTCTCCCTCATCATGATGGGGGATGGAAATTGTTTTACTAACATTACTCATGATTACAAAGAGTATGGGGGGAAATACACACGCAGAGATAAAAGGAAAAAAAAGACACAAGCAAATGCGCAGAGAAAGAAGGTAGCACTTACTGATGATGGAAGCTGAAATTTGGGGCTTCAGAAATTGATGAAGTACTGACGCGTCTTCTGAACTTGGAAAGAAGAAATTTTCGAATAAGAGAAGACAAAGGGAATGATTTGGTAAATTTAATCCAAACCCAGACAGCATTGAAGACGAGCAATTACCTCGATTCTGTTTCCAATGCAAGTAATTGGAGATACGGGGGACAGACCGTCTCTGCTTGCCAATGAAGACACGCCACGTGTATCCACCATCAGGATTTGAAAGGAAGCTAATCTCAGCCGTTCATATATTTGATGGAATACGAAAGAACTTTAAGCTAGATATTCAGAAGGGTAAGTTCGAGAGGATAGTCCTAGAAGGACACCCCGAGTTATTCTCCCTCGAGTTATTGGTCTTTCCTCGAGAAGCAAGCCTCTCCTTCAACCTTCGAGATGGAGTACTCTATATTCTGAAGATCTACCTTGGGGCTACTGATAAGTCCATGGTTCGTATTCAGACCTCATTCATACTCGGACCAGGGCCAGAGAAAGGTCGTGGGCTCGAGATACGCGGAGGGTGGATCCACAGATCCATCAATCCTAATCCTTAGCAGGAATGCGTATATTATGAATGTTCTACAAGGAATATATATCTTCTCAAAGATGGTAATACAGCTATCCTAAACATGGTAACACAACCATGTCCAAAATATACTTCTATTTTACATAATAATACAACCCCTATTCCCAGAAGAGTTGTATTAATACCATAAATACATATCTTGGTGATCTAATGATTGTAGCCATATAAATACCCTAAAGGTTTGGTAGACCTCTCCATCTAATCTGATAATTTAAACTTTACGCCTTAAGCAAATATACTGACTTGAGCTTTAGAGTGTCTATCCCCGGGACACCCGGGGCCTTTGTCTTGTAGATCAGTTCGAGAGCCTGGTTCGTCGTCGAAGTGTTGGTGTCCAGTGTACATCAGGCTTGTTATCAGGAATGGGATGGAGAATTTGTTGGACTTCGAATAATGCCCAAACTCTCGATATTTGAGCAAATTTGTTAGTATAGCAATGCTATTGGACTTGCTCTACGACCTGCCTTCTTTCGGTTGACTGTTTATCCAAGTTCGATTCTAGTCCCTTTACACCACATTCAAGCTGAATACCCTAAGATACAAGCACGTAATTTCCAGCTATATCTAAGTCCGGACCTTATTTGGCAAAATATCCAACATGGATACATTACCATCCCAGTCAAAAGATAAGCTTTCATGTTGCATTACAGTTTCAATGATAAATCGTGATAGGAATATCCAACAGCTGTTCAACTATTGTCAAAAGAGAGTTTGGCATGAATAAAGAAGAAATTATCCCACAATTACTGAATAACAGTCCACTTTTAATCCTCATCTGTTTTAGAAAATCTTGGGTTTTGATGCTTATGCAGGATGAAAGAATGGACCGCATTCAGCACTGCATTTTGATTCTTGTTCAATCTGCTGAGCACGATATCCGCGCAGTAGGAAACCCTCCGCATATCCCGGTCCATAACCTATAACACAACATCATAACCTCAGCTCATATTTCATCACATTCAAAATTAGCCCAAACATATTTTTAAAATGACCTATTAATTCAAATTTACCTCTCTATATTCCTTTTGGATGTCCTGCTTTGCCTTGCCATGAAAGTTTTTCTTTGCGTGCATGAGGTAAATGCCTGCTTCGCTCACATTCAATTTCTCATATTTGTCATTGCCGGTACTGCGTTTCAGCTTATACTCACCAACCTCCGCCCAGTTTGATAGCCCTTGTTTGACGAAGAAGGATGCCAGCGATTTCTTCTGAAAAGGATCCACGTGGCAGGAAAAATTTATGGTCAATTATACGGGTGAGGTCTGTTAGTTCTGATAAGGCGAACATGATTTTGACATCATCTCCATTATCCAATATATACTGATTTTACAAAACTTAACTTACCAGCTCGTGAAGTGCCTCCTCACAAGCAGCAAATGAACGACCGAGCTCATCAGTGTAATTCACTACTCTCTTGCCTTGGTTCAAGGCCATAAAAAGTAGAATGGAACCTTTCGAACCGGTATGATTATCTGTTTGGGTCTGGTTAATGACCGATACAGGATGTAAATCAGTATCCCGGAAGTGAGTTAGTAATTGAAAATATTAGGCTACAAGTATTAGAAAATGTAGAGGGGAATTAAATTTTCTTACAACGTCAACATTTGAGAGGCTTCTCGGGCAACTTTGTAACCACTGGTTCCATCTTTCGCTCGCCAACATAGTAGAATTGTCCAATTTAGGCTGGAAGGGCAGCACAAAAAAAGAGCCCGGCTAGTAATGACTTATTGAAGCGTACTCACCAAGTCTATAAGGTCAAGACATACACGATCCTCAGGCAAAGATACTGAACCTTCTCCATTCAAAATTCTTTCCCAGCACCTGATAACATCATCGGTTATGGATGTATCCGCATTCAAGCAAGATAACTGCTCTCTAGTCAACCGCAGCAAGCCATCGTCATACGGCTCCTCAACCCCTTAAGAAACCAGAAGTGAACTAGTCACAAATTATGATTCAATAGAAAATGTGAAGCACGTGCACACTCTCAAAATAATTTATCCGTGAAAAAAGTTTTCCATCATGCCTGTGCTCCAACAATTTGAAACTAAACAATGTAATTGTCTTTAAAATATCATGGGACCATCATTGTGTGCCCGGTCAAATATTTTTCATCCTTAACAAATGTTGTTAGTAGTTGTTCTTATGAACAATACTATTAATCAATTTAAAATAACTCAAATGCCATTGATGATATGTTCTATCAATAATATCCATACATCTGACAGTTAAATTTTACACCAAAGGCATGTTATGAGGAGCAACTATGTCATTAAAAAATATATTCAGCGTCAACATCATAGAATATAACTTATTTAGGTTACTAATTAGTGGGACAAATGATACCTTAAATCAGCAGGAACTTCTTCAGAAATGCAAAAGTCTGAGATCTGCATCACATGCTTGGCCAGATAGGTACCAAAATCCCTGGCCAACCTCTTGTTAAGCCTGGATTCGTGCAAATCCATAAACTCCATTGGCCACTCAGTCCAAGGGGCCTGCTCACTCCCAACACCCGAAGTCTTATCCTGATTCACAGGAACAGGCGAAGACCCAGCAAGTTAGTATAGAGAATAAGCTAATTGGCATAAAAAATATGAACTATTACAATAATGCAAAGGGAATGATGCAGCGTACAAATTTTATTAGCAAGGTAAAAGTGATAGTCGCTAATTTGATTTCATTTGTAAAAGTGAAAATAAAACTACAAAAAAATGCCTAACAAGAAGAGGAATAATGTGAACAAAAGTTTTTTAAAGTCTATTTATCTAAAAACACAATCACATAAGATGTATGAGTATTAAAATCCACAATATTTGTATAGCAATTGAAATGAATACATGATTGCTCGTTTGGTAAACATGTATTGAAAAGATAATCAGTATCAATCAAAAAAGCTGCATATTACTCTAACATCAGACTTTTGCATTTCAAATACACCACACAAGCCTGCCAATTAACTGGCATTCATGTAGACCATCGATAAAAATGGAAGCTACGTACCTATACACTTAACTAACCCTAAAACAAATCATGGATTTTTAGAGCATCTTCAATCAACACATCAGACATAAATATACTACATATAGAAGCAGATCTCTGTATCTATAATCAAGGATACAAAAAAACAAAAACAAAAAACATAAATTATCTCAGGATGCTAGGCAATCGTGCTTAGGGCATCATATTATGGCATACGGAATATTGAAAAATAATCCATCACAAAAGGATGCTATTCGGTCCTTCAAATACAATTCCAAGTATTTGATAATTTGTTTTCGGAATCGGATATGCTTAGTGAAATACAGAATGTAGAAACATCACCGTCACAAAGAACAGCGTGGATGTAGAATGCACCCTTACCCTTGGGATGCGATCAAACTCACTCGATGCTTGCTTTCTCTTTCTGGATTCAGTAATCACCCCAACTTCTGGATTCTCTTTCGAAACCTGATACACCTGCTGGGTGCCTGAGAGGCCATAAAAAAGAGGACTCATTAAAATATATATATATATATATATATATATATATATATATATATATATATATATATACACTCAGTTTTTTTACTCAAGATCCTACCCCTTCCTTCCAATTTAATCTAACGGTTACAATTAAATAGATTTTTCTAAATTTTCTTTATAATTATTCCTTCTCTCTTTCCTTTTTCCTTTTCAGTACTCTTCTTCCTCAAATACTTTCCCATCTTATTTGTTCGGCTTAGAAGTTTCTTCACGAACAAAAATAAAAGGGAGTGAATTGATCCCCAAGTGAATATGAGTAAAAATAAGAGGATGGATATACATTATATTATATTATATTATATTCTATATACATATCCATATGCGAAAAATATATGTTTTTTGCCACAAGTGCACATTTATACAATACAACTGTCACATAAATGACAAGATCTGCCAAATTGGGGTGAGATTTTTTTAATAAAACAAAATACATACGATCTCAAATAAGAAAAAGATCCGGATTTTTGTATGTTTTTGGCTATATTGCACTTGTATGCTTCGAATGCTCAACACATGAGTCATACATGGTGATTGTCTTTGTAAAAGAAAGGATTTGCTAATGAATGTTCCAAACTAACTGCAATACCTAACTCAGGGTTCAAAACAAGCTTCAGATATTATATGGTAAAGGTTGTACATAGCTTTATGTAAATCGCCTACTTGCTAATGATCCTTGAGCCCCGGATTTGCAAGCGCATTCAACAAACTCTCCGACGTCAAGGGTTTCTTCAGTGGAATCCAAACCGAGCTTCCCACCGCTGTTTTCTCCTTCAGATCCTTTGGAAATAATGATGGTACCGGCCAGCAAATTCCTATCAGTCGTTCCGACCTGCAAGTGTTCGTCGTCGACTGCAACGGGGTCCGTTTCCGGTGTTGTGGTCATCTTGCTGGGAGTAGACATTAGATCACTAGGGTGATTGATGGTTGGAAAAATATGTGCCTGATCTGGAAAAACAAGAGGTGAAATGGGAGATGGAGATCGAAGGTGGGAAGACAGGGAGTTTGATGTAGGTACTTTGTGTAAATGCTATTTTAATGTACATTGGAAGGAGGATGAAAGCATGAGATAGGTCTTTAATGAGGTCCTCGATTTACTGATTTTGTTATTATATTATTCGACCCTAGTCTGTAAATCAAGTAATTAAGTTAATTTATTTTCAACTCTGGTGTAAAGTCAGTTTTACCGTCCAACTACCAAGTCTCTAACGGTCCACGTCCAAAATCAGTTTATTTTCAAAATAACTAAGTCAGTTTATTTTCAAAATAACTAAATCAGTTTAATTATCTTCAATTCAAGTCCTCCAGAATAATAAAGTGTAATTTCCCTTGTGGGAGGTACCAAAATAGGGCAAACAAATAGCGAACATAATTTTATACTATTACCATATTAGTGTAAGTTTAGAAAATATCACACACAAGGTTTATTAATTAATTATAATTTTAATTTAGTATAAAATGTTTACCAAATTTCATTAAAAAAATAAAGTGTTTAAACTCAGTTACTTGACTGCTTAGAGCTAGCCAACAGCTACTCTAAAACAATCTCTATAATAGAGTATCATATCCAAAAACTCCATAATTATTTTGTCTCCGTCCAACAGTTGCTCTATTTTACAATTACAAGAATTTATTGCCGTAAATAATAATAGCTATATTTAATTCTATTTGAGACTTTCAAGAGCACACAATTAGGGCATGTTTGTTTGAACTATTTGTTACCGATCTGAACTGAGTTGAACTGAACTAAATCGAGCTGAAATTTATGTTTTGAAAAATAAAATAGAAATATTCCGAATTTACTTGAATTTGATCAAATTATATTTTACTGAATGAATTGAATTCAATTGAATTAAACTGAATTGAACTAGACTGAACCGTTCTACTTATAAGCTCCAGCAAACAGGGCCTTAATTTTATTTGCAAGTTTAGGATTTTAATATTTTTATATGTGTGAATATGTGAATCATTAAGAAAATATATGATGAAATAAGAAAGAAAAATAGTAATCAATGAAATCATTAAATTTTAGAGTATGAAAGAGGTATAAGCCATATGCCTTTTCATTCTTCCAATTTTACCATATCTCTATTTTAGAGTATGGAATAAAGCATGTGTTGGAAGCAATAATATAGTCAAAAAGGGCTAATCTGGCTAAAAATTCTATTATAGAATAACTGTTGGGCAGCTCTTAGCAGTCCAAGCATCTACTCTAAAATAATTTCTATAATTATTGATATTAAGGAAAATAAATAAATATATTCAGTTTTTGTCCTATTGTAGGTATAAATATATATTCATATATATTACATTCTTATGTAGTAAGTCACATTCTTACGGTACTAGTTATCTTGACTTATCTTCAATTTGTTATTTTTAAAAATCATACCATTGTTGAGTTTGCTCCTTACTCTTGAAATCTCCAATGGAGCTCCTTAACATAACTTTTCTTATAAGGAGTGCTCTTTATTCATTTTTTACCATTGTTGATTTTTAAGGAGCACTCCTTAATAGGTAGCTACTTCTTACTTTAGGAGCACTACCTAATTTAATGTGGAACATTTTAAAGGTTTAATTTTGTTATTATTAATTAATGATGTGTGGAACTTAAGAATTATACCATTGTTGAGTTTCAATCAAAAGTGATGCTGTGGAATTTTAAAAGCACTTCTTATTTCCTTACCATTGGAGATGCTCTTAGATTCTACCAAAAGTGATGATGTGAAATTTGAAAGGCACTCCTTATATTTCCTTACCATTGGAGATGCTTTAATTCTTTTTGAAACTTCCAAGAGCACACAATCACTACTAGAATATCAAGCCATCTAAGGCAGTTCATCCTTCATGTGTTAAGGCAGAAAACAAATGCCTTCCCTGGTAGTGACTTGAATGAGAAAAATCATCTAAGGCGGTTCCTCTTCACGCCTCTATTTGAGTAACATAACCACCAATTCCCTTAGCTCTTCCCGGATGCTTGGCCTTCCCAAGTGCCCTACGTAGCACATCGTGTTTACTGACAGGGATGAACAAGCCTTCTTCAACTTCACGCTCGACCTCGTCCTAAAAAGGTAGTATAGTAAATGAAAAGTTATTATCGTCATCAATTGTTGTGTTTGATAGTGTGATTGTAGATACTAAAATGGAACATGGTATGGCGTAGTAGGTAAAGCGTCATCCTTTTTGCCTCATCACTTGAGAAAGTCCCGTATTTTTTAATTCTACCCAAGACGAATAATTGTTGTCTACTATATGTTGTAGGGTCTTCGGCAATGACTAGCTTGTTCGCCTCTTCCGCGTCCATGCCCCCATCCACAAGCTCTTTCATCTCGGTTTCATGTTTTTTTTTTGAAGTCTTCTTCCCCACACCCAAGTACCCCGCCCTACCCCCGGTGTAAGGCATAACATTATCAGCAGTGGCTTTGCACTTCCTATCCCCCAAACCCTTTTAAAAATTCTATGTTATTTGAGGAATAAAGCACTAACCGAAACAAAAATATTTGGCTAATTCGCATGACACTATTATTGCAAGATGTAGTAAGTAAACTAACCTTTGCGTCATTTTCTAACCATCGTTTCTTGAATGCCTCCCAAGTAAGGGTTACAATGTGATTGTAACGCGTACTTGGATCTTGCCCAAACCTCGTGCCCTTCGGTTTGATATAATCCTTGGCAAGGGTATATTTGTGTTCTCGATGAGCTTTTGATGCGATTTGAAGAGCCTTCTTCTTCACTTAATCATAGGATGTTGCCTCGATAATAAAGGGGCGCTACAAATGTGATCATAAAAATAGTAACACTCACAATTTTCAATTGAAATTAAAAACAAAAAGTACCACACTAACCTTGCATTCCTTCCATATATCCTTTTTGATGTCGATGCTTAGTAGCCTCCAATCCGTTGTGTCTAATGGTGTGCGTATCCTACCCGTCTTAGCACACCAACTCGACAATCGCGCGGCATCATTGTCGGGTGAAATAGCAACACCAATGTCAATAAACTTGACATGTGTTAGTATTTTGTTATCGATCCTAATCTCTAATTCGCGACAATGTGTGAGGAGTTGAGCTTCTTTCGATGCGCGAGTCACTTCTGGTTGTCTTCTAACCTCACTTGAACCGCCAACAACATTTTCTCCCCCACTTGAGTCGGAGTTAACGGAACTTGAAGGGCTCTCCATTAAGCTTTCCTTTGTATATTGAAATTAGTTAATGACTAACACAATACTAATAAATCAAAGTTGTACTTTGTAGTAAAAACATTATATTTCATAATCCTAAAATTTAGGGTTAAGCAAGCTATGGAGAATTTTAAAAGAAACTCTTGATTTTCGTTCAGGACATGCTTCTGACATGATATTTAGTAATAACATGATAAATGGAGGCACTATGTACAAGAAAATCAAATCTTTAGCAAATAAGAATGAAAAAAATCGTACCTTTGGTATATGACAAAGTTGTGTCGGTAGAATTGATTATTTTGGTTGGGGATGGTCTACCTTGTTTGTCCCTCTCCTACCCATAACAAAGGATGTTAACAAATTGAACAAGAACAAATAAAGATTGACATTAATTGCAAAAACTATAGGCAAAAATGTGGTTGAGAATTTATTGCAAAACTTACCAATCTTTTGCATGCAATTAGTGGCTAGTTCCACTTTGTTTTGACACAATTGATGTGTCCAACATGTATGGGATGGGTAATGGAGATTTGATGTGAAGAAAGTTGAGGAGATTTGAGAAGATGTGCAAAAGTTTGAACTTTTGGAGATGAAACCCGTAAGAAGTGATGGATAAGATGCCAAAAGTGTAGTGATTTTCTGTTCTATAACGTGTTTACTTTATTCAAGCTTTCCTTGTTGCGATATCGGAACTCTCTCATTACACCTGATGTGGATATTTACGAAGTCGTTACGTGCTCATGTGATTGCCTTTTGTGCTCTACTTTATCCTTCTAGCGACATCGTAACTGAAAAGCTGGCATAAAGTATGTTACTAGGATGTTGCGATTTCGCTACGGATGCTCGCTAGAACCCTACTTAAGATTTTTTTTAAATGCACTCATACATTTTTAAATCACGATTTAAACGATTTAAACGAAATGATGGTATAAGACACTAATCATTCTATTTTAAGAATAATTTTCATTTGTTCTGTCGTATGCTCATGTAGAACGGGATAGGGATTTGGTCACTTAATCTGCAATTACATAATTTGAAAGAGTTTTAAGAAACTTAGTCTTTAATTGTAAGACAATAAGAAACTCTACACATCATGTGTACGCTTGAAAACGCTATCCATCGCTTACCTTTAGAGACAACAGCATAGTAGAGCTTCACACATGAACTGCATATATATATATATATATATATGCGCAGTTCACGTGCATTTCATTAGAGATACTTAGTTTATTACAACTCATTTATGTGATTACAAGTACGATTCTTGAATTAAACAAAGTATCACGCACACGTTCACTCACCAACTGTCATCACTCATCATACTACCGAGTATCGCTTAATAACATTGCATGCTGATGTACTAACATGTACTCTGTTTGACATAATGTGATGTTCGATATATTCCAAATTGAGTATTATACTGTTTAGATATGAAATGTACATATTTAAGAATACGATAGTGCGTTCAAAAATTTAAACCGAATTATTGATGTTTTACATAGAGTTATGTCATACTGCTTATGTACAAAGATGTACTCTACTTGAGTTAATATCATGATGGATATTTAACAAATAGAGTATTATACTGCATCTATATAAAATATATATATGTTAGAATGTGAAAATTGCTAATAAAAAATTAAAAAGTTCTATTTTTTAGTTACAATCTAATTAGCTTGTGTAGTAGCGAAATCGCTAGTATACACGTTACCACAGTTAATCCCTAAACCCTAAACCCACAAACCCGCAAACCCACAAACCCACATAACCCAGAAAACCAGTATGAAGGAGTTGCGATAGCGCTAGTTTGTAGTTCAAATAAAAAAAGGCTTTTTGGGTTACGACCTCGCTACTAATTAGAATGATTCTTCTTTAGCTAGTTCGCTACTCGAACGCTTGCCTGGCGAGGCTTTTTAAGACTCGCTACTAGAAACTTAGGCTTGAGCGAGATATTAGCGACTTTGCAACATACAGATGCGTGTGTGCTAGCGAGATCGCAACATGTAGAAACGTATCCACTAGCGATATCGCAAGTAACAGTACTATAAATAAAAAAAGGGAATCGGGCTAAAATTAATTAGCCCCAAATTGAAAACCCTACTGAAATTAAAAACCGGCGACGACGCTGTAACTTCTCCGACAAAATGCGGCCAAAGACTAGAGGAGCGGTGCGGGGACGCGGTGGTAGAGGCTCAGACAGTGGAGGGGGACGTGGTCCGGCGGTGGGAAATAAACGGCCTCGGACTGAGGAGCCTGCGGTTCAGGTAGAGGTTCCAGTCGCCGGGCAAGTTCCAGAGGTGCGGGGACGCGGTGGTAGAGGCTTAGACAGTGGAGGGGGACGTGGTCCAGCGGTGGGTAATAAACGGCCTCGGACTGAGGAGCCTGCGGTTCAGGCAGAGGTTCCAGTCGCCCCGCAATTCCAGTCGTCCCTGCCGCCGCCGCTGCTGCCGGAAATGATGGTGGGGAAGGGCCCATCAGTTCCAGTGAGGAGTAGAACACTATTGAGTTCTTCAACGACGCCGCCATAGCTAGGTATGAGCGTTGTTCCTCTCGGAAACTTGTAAATAATAATGTGTTTGATAGTAGTGTGGTGCCTTCGCTGCAACTAGATTACGTGCTAGACCATTTTAGGGCACAACATCTAGATAAATTGCTTATGTTGCCTGAGCCTGTTTACCATGAAGAGGTTCTCCAATTTTATGCGAACCTAGGTTTAGAGGAAGGGGTGGAGGAAATAACTACAATGGTGCGGGGTGTTAAGTTTACGGTCGATAAGTTTAGCATCAATGAAGTTCTGAAATGTCCTTATCTGTCTCGTAACGAGCTGAAGCCTACCAAAAAGGATGGTCCGTACGAGATACAGTACGAGCAGAGGTTTCCTTCTGTTAGCCCCAAGCAACCGTTGAAGGCCGGTGAGATGGGTCAGAAGTGGTTTAAAAGGACTTTTGATAGGCCGGGTACAACTAGGAATTACCCGATCCACAGGTTTACCGAGGAGCAGAAAGACACCGTGGGTCCTAGCCAAGATTTGCCTACAGCCAGCGTGAAGGAGCCATCCGATGGGAAGCTTGTTGCTGATCATGTAAGGGATGCAGATGCGGAAAGTGATGATGGTGATGATGGTGATCATCATGACAGCGACTCTGATGCAGAAGATGAGCCGGCGAGGTATGAGATGATTAGGAAAGAGAGGCTGATTGGAGAACCCGACGAGGATGTTGAACCGGGACAAGGCAAAGAAGAGAACACCTGCATCGAGACTGAAGCTCAAATAGCAGGCCAGAACGAGCAAGACAAGCAAAACGATGAAGGCAGTTCGGGGGAGAAGGCCGAAGGCAGCGACAAGATGTGTGTTGATGACTGCCATGATATTTTAGTCGGCGGCCTGTGATTTCGTAGTTTAGTTTGGTTTAAAAATTTGCTTTTTTATATATTAACTAGTTTTTGGCTTATGATCACTTGTGTACGCGTCACCAAAGATGCAATTTTGGTTACAAGAATGTGGTCAATCAATTTTACAATTTTTAGATGTAGACTGTTTAATTTTTTGTAGAGTTGTTGTTACTTCAGTTCAGAAAAATCAAGTACTTTTGGTATAGTGCGTGTTCCTAGCGATATCGCTTGGTTCTCGTAGGATCGCTACGTGTAACTAGCGAGATCGCTACATGCCGTATTCAGTCAACAGAGCCAAGTTAGCGCCTCACTAGCGAACTCGCTACCTGTGTAACTGATAGTAACGACCTCGCAACAAGTCGTATTCAGTCAACAGAGCCAAGTGTGCGCCTCACTAGCGAACTCGCTACCTGTTTAACTTAGGGTAGCGACCTCGCAACAAGTCGTATTCAGTCAACAGAGCCTAGCTTGAGAATCTCTAGCGAGTTCGTAACTACAAAGCTTGACACACCTGACAAACAATTGTCAGGCTTAGAGAGTAGCGATATCGCTACAGTCTAGGAACCCATCAGTAAAAACCTTTGAAATTCCATCAGTAATTAATTTGTTTGGGGGTGTGAATGTGGTCAATGAAAAGGTTTGAATGCCTTTAAATTTTTCTTCTTTTAATACAGCAATTACTAATTTTAGTCTCGGAACTCTCACATTTTTTTTGACAAATGTAGAACCTCACCCCTATAAATATCAGCCCCTTCTCCCTTTAGAGCCCCATCAGAGCCTTCATTCCCATGTTCCCTTATCCCTTCTCCTATTCTTTGCTTTCTTCTTCCCATGGATTTGACATTTTTCAGCACCCTCCCAGATGTCTGATTCATCTCATAATGATTCGTGTTATGTTCAAACACGTTCTTCATCACTACGTGAGCGGAAGAGCGACCGATTGGGCTCGACAGTGGCTCACCGAGGCTTCTGCAATAGGTCACAGAGAGTTGGCCTATGCCTTGGCTATATTTGCAATCTGCGAAGGTGATGCTTAGAGAGGCATGGATGTCATCACCACCATGAAGAGAACCGACAAGAAAGGCCTCAAGGAAGTTCGGGTACGCGTCATAGCCGAATTGGCTTACGCCTGGGGCAATGCGCACTACTTCGGGTACCTCGATGTAGTAGTGCCTAGGCCTAGATGCTGCCAGGAATATGCTGACCTCAATCGCGGCTTGAGGTACCATCGCTACACGAGGGTTGATCCAGCGGACATCGAATTTGATGCATGCACTTGCGAGCAGGAAGTGCTTCACGTCCTTCTCGGATCTCCTTGAGTTGAAATGTTGTAGTTTCTTTCTTATTTTATTCTGTTGTTTTTTATGTAAAATTTGTTAGGATTGTAATAAGTTTTTGTCTGCCATTTTGGCACAGTTAATTATTGAATAGTTTTTCTTGTTTTGATACCTTGTCCCTTACATTTTACTTTTTCATCGTAACAGTTATTTTTTCAGCAAAATCGCTAGCTAAATCACTAGCTTCATCGTAAGAGTTACTTTTTATGCAAAATCATTTACTGTTGGTATAGTGCGTGTTCCTAGCGATATCGTCAGTGTCATGTTTATTAGTAGCATCAGCACAAGCGAACTCGTCACATACTCGCTTATATGTTACGTGGTCCTAACGTTATCGCAACATGTCGTATTCAGTCAACAGAGCCTAGTTGGCGATTCTCTAGCGATATCGCAACGAGATAAGGGCTTTTGGTAGTATATTGGGCTGTAGTAGTAGTGATAGTGTAAGTATTGGGCTTTGTCTGACCTGTGACATCAGTAAAAACCTTTGAAATTCCATCAGTAATTAATTTATTTTGGGGGTTTGCATGGGGTGTCCATGGAAAGGTGAGAATGCCTTTATATTTTCCTTCCATTAATACCATAATGACTGATTTTTGTCTAGGAACTCTGACATATTTTTGAATAATGGAGCACCTCAGCCCTTTAAATATCAACCCCTTCTCCATTTAGAACCTCATTAGAGCCTTCATTCCCACATTCCCTTCTGCCTTCTCATATTCTTTGCCTTCTGCTTAACATGGATGTGTCTCTATTCAACGCCCTCCCAGATGACAAGATAAATCTGGTAATTATTCGTGTTATGTTCGACTGGGTTCTTCGTCGCTACGTGAGTGGAAGAGCGACCGAGTGGGCTCAACAGTGGCTCACCGAAGCTTCTGCAATAGGTCACACACCGTCGACCTATGTGTTGGCTGTTTTTGCAATCTGCGAAGGTGACATTCAAAAAGGCATGCATGTGATCACAACAATGAAGAGAACTGACAAGCAGGGCCTCCGTCTAGCTTGGGAACGCGTCAAAAGAGGTCTGAGATACGCTTGGGGTTGGAGACACTACCTCAGGTACTTCTCAGAAGCAGCAGTTAGGCCTAGGCCGATCTGCTGCAATCCGCATGCTGGCCTCAATAAATGGGTGAGGTACGATCCCTGGGCACCCCTTGATCCGGCGGACATCACCTGTGATGCATGCACTTGCGATCAGGAACTGCTTCATGTCCTCGGTGAATGAACGATCTACTAGTATTAGTTGTTTGTTCTTCACTATGTATTTTTGTATCACCAGTTTGTTTCGATTCTAATGAACTTGTGTTTTCCATTTTGGCATATTTAATTACTGAATAGCTTTTCTTGTTTTGATATCTTGTCTCTTACATTTTATTTTTTTCATCCTAAGAGCCCATATCGTATCAGCAAAATCATTTACTTTTTGTATAGTGCGTGGTCATAGCAATCTCGTCACTGTCACGTTTCATGATGATTTATTAGTAACAGAACACCAAGCGAACTCGCAACTACCTTGCGCCTGTTTACGAGGTCCTCACGATATCGCAACATGCCGTATTCAGTCAACAAAACCTAGCTAGAGAATCTGTAGCGATGTCGCAGCGTACTTTGTCTACCCTTGCGAATTCGTTACAACAAAGATTGACACATAGAACAACAAAACTTATGACTAGCATAGTAGCGACCTCGCTAGGTTAATATGAATAAGATTAGTTGCGAGTTCGCTAGTAGTACTGCTGAGAATTAATTTAATAAGAATTTAATTAGTTACGATATCGCTAGTATTACTGCTGAGAATTAAACCCTAGCAGCATGTTACACGGCGTCGTTTACTTTTGTGCGTGGAAACTTACGATATCGCAACCAACTTGAATATACGTTGTCTTGATAGTTACGATATCGCAAGACGCTAACCTATAAATATCAAATTTGGGGATCTTCTGATTTCAAACATCGATCGAACTTCTCAGAGCTTAGAAAAAAAAAACCAACCAAAATCTCACATACCCATCCGATAAGAGTAATAGCAAGGACAAAGAATTTGGCACCCAATCCGTTTGTGCAGGGTGCCCGACGTGATGAAGGTCAGGCTTCGGGATCTCAGCCACGGGCGATGGCGGGGACAAGTTCTACCAAATACGATAAGCAAAAATTTGTAAGTTTGGATGCATCCACGGCCTATTCTAATTACATGCAACATAGTCAATTGCTAGATTGTTATGTTGTTGATTTTAATCAGATAGAAGAACTAGGTTTGGGGAACGTGTTAAAGAAATTTCAATTTCATGAGTTGCGTGACTTGTTAGGTTTGAATTATCCGGCACATAAGGATGAGACGTGCCAATTCTATGCTAATTTTCACCAGTTGATTGAGGAACAAAAGGAGACGGGTAGGTAGTTCACTAGGGTTAATAAGAAGGACTACGAGATTGGGAAGGAGTTTTTTAAAAAGGCATTGAACGTGTCCTGTGCTGTTAACGAGGATTATAGCAACCAACCCCCTCCGGGGTTTTACATTAGAGAACAATGGCCTGAGTGTGGGGTTTTGGATCGAGCCCAAGTTTTAGAGTATGCTAAGAAGTACTTTGATAGAGATGCTGACGATTTAGGGGTGCCTAGATCTTATAAGTTGGATAAACTTAGTGGTAAGGAGAGGAATGTTTATGAGATGGTCGCTAGGAGTGTCGTGCCTAAGGGTGGTTGGATCACCGAGATGAACTATACTACTGTGAGCATATTTTACTGCGTCATGGAGGAGATAGAGTTGAACCCGGGCCATGTCATTTTTGAGCACATGAGACAAAGTGTGGTCGAAAATAATAGGACAGTCAAGAAGCTCCCTTACGGTAATTTCATAACCATGTTTCTTACCTCACAAAATCCCAAGATAAACTTATCACCAATAGCCCAGGAGTGTTGCTTCTATACGATGTCATATTTTGAGAGGAAAGGTAAGTTTGAGTTGGTTGATGGTGTGTGGCAGAAAGTAGCGGATGGACCCAAGAAACCGCTACAGTTTAATTCTGAAGAAGTCAGAGAGAACGTCGAAGGTTAGCCACACTAAACCCCTACAGTTTAATTTCTGTTTTTATACAATTTATTTGCTATACTCACCCTTTTTTTGTTTCACTTACATGAACAGGTGTACCCTCAGAGGCATACTACAAGGGTGTAGTAGACACGGTCGACCTTTTCAGGGATAAGATGGCCAAAATCAATCACGCAAACTGGTGAACGGAGAAGGTGATACGTGGCATTGAAAGGGCTAGTGCGAGGAAAAAATCGAAGGGGGATCCACCAGCACCATCACAGACACCACCTCCTAGCAATGATGATTAGATTTGCATTCGTTCATGTTGGCTAGTAGTTGTACTCAAATCCAAACAATTTCATTTTCAATTTGTTTTTGTTAGTTTCTCAAACAACATTGCAAAGAATATTTGAATTTGAATGTCATTTATTTTATTATGTATATTTGATTATTTAAACTTCCATTATTTATTTAGTGTGGCTAAATTTTCAAAATATAACACCACTTTACTAAGGAGTTAAAATTAAATTTTTGGTATGTGGCTTTATACTAGCGATCTCGCCAGTATCAAGTTACTCACCTGGCGAGCTACTACCGAGTTTGCTAAACCCAAGTTAATCAAATTTATACAAATTTATACACATCAAGCGAGATCGTAACCTGTCAGACTCAAGAGACAGAAGCTCATCTGCGAATTTCAGCCTTTTGTTGCGAAATCGTAACCGATTCGCCAATGTTACGAACTCGTTACGTAACAAGTTTATATGCATTGGTTTCTAGCGTGTTTAGTTACGGTATAACCACGTCTACAGCTGTGTTCAAATTTTTTAGAATTAGAAGATTTAGTGTACTAAAATTAATTAAATCAAAATTTAACTACATGAACCATGAAATACAACATAATATTCAAAAACAATGGTTATCAAATAGCTACTTATGTTTTTTACTCTTTTTAGTCTTCTTCTTCTTTGGTTGCCTCCCCTCCCTCTTTGTAGTTTTCCCCGCAGGATTAATCCACATGCCTTCCTCATGATCCATTCTGCACACCGACGCACAAACAATGTCATCATCCTCCTCCAGAGTTTCGTACACCGAGGGTGGAATGGTGTCGGTAGAAACAGTGGAGTCATCGTCGAACAAGCCGTCACCATAGATAAATGTTTTCTTTCCATCAACAACGATCTCCCAAAGAGGATCAATTTGATCTTCCACATAGAATACCTGATGAGCTTGAGCCGCCATGATGAATGGATCTTCTCTAGACCCAAGAATTCCCCTATTGACTAGAGTCATGCCTAAATTCTCTAAGCGCACCCCTTCAGCTTGTTCTACCCATTCACATTTAAACAGTGCGATTCGGACATGAACAAAGTCCATTTCCCATATATCAGTAATGGTACCAAAAAAACCGTTATCGCCCTCTCCAGGTACTGATACGCCACTATTTTGGGTTGCAGATCTATCATCACTCCACTTAGTACCAAACGTGTATCCATTGATGTCATACCCGCTAAACAACGTGACTGTGCCGAGGGGTCTCTTTGCAACCCATGTTACAACATCAGGGTGTTCACCGCCATTCTGCACATGTATTTTGAGCCAACTAGTAAAGTCGCTGCAATGAGTTTCAAGAATCCTAGGTTCCAACCAGCTCGGGTGTGTTGACCTAAGCTCATTAAGGTGAACATCAACATAAGGACTCACTTCATGATGGTTGCGCAGAATGTAGAGATGGGCTATAGAGATATCATTGGAAGAAGGGCTAAATTTAGACTTATGGCGTAGTCCGACACCATCCAATCTACCATCGTGTCTAGAGACCGGCAATCCTATAGTAGGTACATCCTGTAAATAGTTGGTACAAAATTCTATTACCTCTTCCGCGACATATCGCTGCACTATACTGGCATCTGGTCGGTAACGATTCTTAACAAAATGCTTGAAAATGCTCATGTACCGCTCGAATGGATACATCCATCTCAAGTATACCGGTCCGCACAGCTTCACCTCCCGCACCAAATGAACTATCAAATGAATCATTATGTCAAAAAAGGAAGGGGGAAAATACATCTCTAGCCTGCACAATACTTCAATTACCATATCCTGCAATTCATCCAACTTACGCCGACTCACTATCTTGCGACATATCTGTTTAAAAAAATAACAGAGCCTTGCAACCGCGTCTCCAACGTGAGAAGGCAAGCAACCTCTCAGAGCAATTACGTTCAAATCCTGCATCAGATTGTGGCAATCGTGCGACTTCATTCCCACCAATTTCAGCTCAGCAGTAGATACACAACTACTAATATTAGAACCATATTTAGAAGGCACCTTCACTGATTTCAAAGTCTTACAAAAACTCTCCTTCTCCTCAGATGACAAGGAATAACAAGCAGGTGGTAAGTATGTCGTGCCTACTTCTTCTTGCACGGGAGCAAGTGACGTCCTTATGCCAAGATTAACTAGATCCTTTCTAGTTTTCAATCCATCCTTACTCTTTCCCGGTGTATTCAAGAGCGTCCCAACCAAAGCTTCACATACATTCTTTTCTATATGCATGACATCTAGACAGTGGCGCACATCCAAGTGCTCCCAATAACCGAGTTTAAAAAATATCGAACATTTCTTCCAAATCGTAGTTTTAGTGCTTTCTTTTTTCCCTTTCCCAGCACGTTCTCCATTCCCGATACTTTTGCAAATATTTCAGAACCTGATAATGGGACAGGGGTAAAACCATGCTCTTCCTGACCATTAAACCACTTCTTAGCACTCCTCCATGGATGACTTTTAGGCAGGAATCGTCTATGACCAAGATACACAGGCTTACCACCGTACTTTAATTGACAATGGCTGGTATTGCTCTCACATACTGGACATGCAAAATGACCTTTCACAGAACACCCTCCAAGGTTACCCAGCGCAGGGAAATCATTGATGCTCCACATCAGCATGGCTTTAAGTTTGAATTTCGCGTCCCCTCGACTTCTGTCAGGAATATGAATCCAATGCTTAAATAAGGATTCCAACTCCTCAACAAGAGGCGCTAGATATACATCAATGTCATTACCAGGCTGCTTAGGCCCCGAGATCATAGTGTTCAAAAACACATACTTTCGTTTCATCATCAACTATGAAGGTAGATTATAAATAACAAGCATCCCTGGCCATGAACTGTGGGTGCTGGAAATGTTCCCGAAAGGGTTCATTCCGTCAGTAGATAGTCCTAAGCGCACGTGTCTAGGTTCGTCAGCAAATTCTGGGTACATAGCATCCATCTTCTTCCACTGATCACCATCAAAAGCGTGAGATATAATATCATCATCTTCCTCTCGAACCCTATCGGCATGCCATGTTAAAAAATTTGCATTAACTGGATTGGCATACAAACGCGTCAATCTCGGTTTCAAGGGCATGTACCACATCACCTTAGCAGGACCTTTCTTTGTCGATGTTGTCACTGTTTCTCCACATACCTCAACCTTTCCCTCCTTCTTTTTCCATCTAGACTCACCGCATACCTTGCAATCATCCATCAAAGAATCAACAATCCCCCTATACAACATACAATCATTCGGGTATGCGTGAATCTTAGTAAACTCCATGCCCATAGGACACAATATCTTCCGCGCAGCATAAACCCTGTCAGGACATAAGTTGTCCCGAGGAAGTAACTCCTTAACCAACTCTAGCAATTCCATCATTCCTTTATCAGAAATACCATTCCTTGCCTTTAGGTTCATTAACAACAATGTTGCTCCCAGTCTAGAATGCCTAGCCCCAACATATAAGCTTGTCTTTTTATCGTCATACATTGCCTCCAGCATACTTTTCTTCCCAACAAACTCCATAACAACATCGTCACACATATCTGAAAGCTGTTCATTATACTGCAGGATTTCCTCGGCGCTTCCCTCCTTCATCTCCACCCGGTAACTTCCATAATGGCCTTCCCATGCCAAACCCATTCTGTGTAGGATTTGTCAAAACCTGTACAAATTAAATGTTCACGCACTACAGCAATATCTTCAAATGTGGCGTTGTTTCTACACTTGTTGCATGGATATCTAACCCCTCCTATGTTGTTCTGTCTACAATGTCGCAACCCAACATCTAAGAAATGTTCAACCAAATCTAAGTACTCCTTCGATAATCGAGCATTCTCCTTCATTATTCTTTCGCGGTCCATAATTCACAAATCAGACAAACAGCTACACAATACTACTAACCCACTGACTTTAGATGATCAACACATAAACTACACATTGCATTAACAAAACAACCAAGATAAACCAAAATGCAACCAAAAATTATGCATAAAATCAACCAAAATCAAGAGACAAGCCAGTACATTACGCAAGTTAAACCTTACCTACACCAACACGGGAACAATGAGACCTCCGAGAACACTTCAACTGATCACCCTTCAATACCCACCTGTTTAGACCCTTTTAAAGTTTTTGTTTTTGGAGTTAGAACGGCCAGTTCAGCTTAAATCTGTGACCCATACGCTCTTGCGAAGTCGCTAATACGTCGCTAACACCTTTGAATAGCCAGCGAACTCGTAACATTTCAATCACCCTCACATGCACTGTACATTGAACAATGAAAAATTTTACGTGCACAGAAGCGATACCGTAACATCAAACGCAATATACTAGCGTCCCAGTTACGACATCTCCCATATCCTCGCCTGCTAAAATTAGGGTTTAGCAAAGCTTACGAGATCGCAACGCACAAACCTACGACTAACGAGCTAACCTACGAAATCGTTACGGACACGTTTATTATACTACAACGGTTACGAGATCGTAACAAGCAATTCAATTTAAGGAGGATACATTTTTTCCGCCTTGGTCAAGTATTTTTTAACGTCAAAGCCCATTTCCGCCTGTAACTGCTTCTTTCCGTCTTGAATGTAATTTTTTTTTGCTAGCTAGACATTGTAGTGAGATCGCTACCTTCAATCAAGGAGTAAAAAAACACGCTTGGCTTAAACGCCTTAAATATGTGTCTTGCATCTACCCCTTTGTAGTAGTGAATTAGAGCATGTTTGTTTGAGCCTATTTCTTACTGATTGAGTTGCACCGAATTGAAGTGAAATTTCTATTGAAAATTAGAATTAGAATGTCTAAATTTACTTGAATTTGATCAAATTATATTTTACTGAATTGCACCGAATTGAAGTTAAATTTTTGTATTGAAAAGTAGAATCAGAATGTCTAAATTTACTTGCATTGATCAAATTATATTTTACTGACATGGAACTGAAATGAATTGAACTAAATTTAATTAGACTGTACTACTCTATTTATAAACTCAAGCAAACAAGGCCTTAATTTTATTTACAAGTTTATATTTTTCATATGTATTTCTATTTGTGTGAATATGTGAATGACAAAGAAAGTAATTAAAACAAGAAAAGAAAAATAATAAGAATCAATGACAACATTAAATTTTAGACTATGAAACATGTCTAGCTCATAGTATGCCTTACCAATCTCCCAAAACTAGTACCTAACATTCCAATATTGTTCAATTTTTGTACCTTTCATTAATTTGAAGATGAAGTTGTTGTTTTCACTATTTTAATAGGCATATTTTGATAATTTTCATTGTATAATATATTCGCAAGGCAGGTTATAGGAATAGTAAAAAAAAACATTCCAATATTGTTCAATTTTTGTACCTTTCATTATTTTGAAAATGAAGTTGTTGTTTTCACTATTTTAATAGGCATATTTTGATAATTTCGTTGTATAATATATTCGCAAGGCAGGTTACAAGAATAATAATAAATGCCCTGCAAAGTACTTGAATGATAAATTTAAAATAAAAACCAAAGCTATCATAGCTAGGGACAGGAATAAAATAATACAAAAGTGTTTATTTATTATAATTTTCAACCAAACCGGTACTCTACCCGCCGGACTCCGCCCAACTATACCGTCCCACAAAGAATTCCGTCTGAAATGAGGAATAAATGCGGAGAAGGATCAACCCGTACTCCGACCGCCTGCAATCATCTGACGCAATATGTACCAAATACACGTAGCATTTCTTGATCACACGAACATGCATCACAGTCTATATCACAAGGCTCAATACAATCCCAGCGATCGTACCTAATCTCGCGGTTCAGTTCCAGATGAAGACTGCAGCAAATCCGACGATCTCCCTTCCAGTGGGCGAGAAGGTTGGGATTCCGAATCCCCCATGTTCGAGTTGAATCTGCGAGGTTGTACCGGGCAATCTTAATCGCCCTCTTGTTAGTCCTCTTCATGTCTCTCATCAAATCCACCCCCTTCTGAGAATCACCATTGAGGATTGAGAGCATAGCAAGGGCATAAGTGGAGTCGAAATACCCAG
This sequence comes from Sherardia arvensis, assembly GCA_948330725.1. Classification (NCBI taxonomy): domain Eukaryota; kingdom Viridiplantae; phylum Streptophyta; class Magnoliopsida; order Gentianales; family Rubiaceae; genus Sherardia; species Sherardia arvensis. The sequence continues at coordinate 17,977,011 of OX415237.1, read as the reverse complement.
ATCTGGAAGCTTTTTCAAGCCATTGCATAGTTGAGTTTGGAAAATCTCCAATAAAGTACCGATCAATCATTTCATGGAACCAGACGCGGATACAAATTTGTGAAATCAATTCCGTGGGAGGTGTGTAGAAATATGATAGATCCATGATGGGAATTGATAAATTTACAGATGAATAGCATAAAAATCGAACGTGTTGATCAGATCTGAAGAGGTTAGAATATATACTGCCTAATTTATCTCTTCATCTGTTAAACCATTGCTATCCTTTACAGTGTCAGCCCCCCACATTCTACCTTTTGAAATCCCCAGAGAGTCAATGAAAAAAAAAACAAGGCAAGAACACCATTATTGCAATAAAATAATTGATTTAATTGTTTGCTCCAATTTTTATTACTATTATTTAGTATGAATAATTTTTGGTTCTATATGTGTATGCAATTTAGTTTTACATAGTCATATTGTGATTGATTATTTCAAATTAATAATATTTTGGTGTCACGAGATTAGTGTCTTTATTTCGATGATGATAGGTTTGTTTATTAACAAAATGGAATTTACTTTTTTAAATTTAATGTTTATTGTCATATCACAATTGGTTCAAATGAATATTTATTATTTATATTCCATTCAAATAAACTAAGTTTATATTAGAGCCTGATAGTATAATACTTCTACTAATTAATTCACACAGTGGTGGGTTTTTGCGACTTATACACACTAGCTAATAAGAACATACAGATGATTCCATACTATTTTGCTGCTAGGGGTGTAAATGAGTTGAGTCGTTCGCGAGAAAATCTCGAGAAGCTCGGTCAAAGCTCGATCTCGAGCTCGGGTTGACCAACCTCGATCTCGAGCTTGAACTCATTCGAATATGTATCGAGTCGAGTCTGAGCTTTAAATTTTGTTTCGATAAGCTCAACGAGCTTATTTATCAAATATATAATTAGATATATAGTTAATATAGGGGTTTCTTTGGTAATAATTAAAAATATAAAATTTAAATTAAGTATTAGGGTATGTATGACTGTAATACATCTTGTGTATAATCTGTATACACGCTAACCATTAAATAAATGAGTACATTTCATGTGTGTATGGATTTTTTAATGGTTGTATTTTATTTTATTTATTTAGCTATATAACTTAAATTGGTTTACAATCGAGCTTTTTGAGTTAAACGAGCTCACTTGGCTTGAATTCGAACTAGAATTTCGTTAAGCTCGAGAGTCGGACTCGAGCTAACAAAAAGTTAATGGATCAAGTCATGAGCACAATTTTTTATGTTCCAAAGAGCTCGATCTCGAGTTCGAGCTCGAAAAATATTTAATGAGTCGAGTTTGAGAAACCCCTATTCGGTCTCAACTCGACTCATTTACTGCTAGGGTGGGTAAATGTCGATTCATATAATTAATTAAATGTCGATTTAATTTTGCGTTCACATAAACATATTAATTGTCTTATTTAAAAATTATTTATTTATTTAAATATTACAAATTAAGAGAGTATTGGAACATAATAAATGAGTAGCATTTATGATTTTTTAAATCATTATCGAGTACAATAATTAATAAAAGATTAACTATCCTCGAAATATATACAATAGTAATATTTAAATGCAACTTTTACATAAGTAGAAACAAAATAGATTCAAAGTGCATATCACAATCTTCAAAATAGATTCGTAGGAAACAAAAATAATAATAGCAATACAGAATTAAAAATATAGAAGGATACAATAATATGCGACTGATTTTTAATGAAAATGGCTTCACTTCATATATGTGTATATTATACTTATTCAAAGATAAAATTTATATAAATTTGTTGTGATTGAATGATTACAAATAAAACTAGTGGTAGTGGAACATTACAAGAAACAAGAGTAGCAATAAAATTTAAATACATCGTTATCTACTAATTGAAATCCCAAAACGAGTAATAAAAGCAATGTAATTGTAAAATGTATTCTTCAGTTTTCTTATCAATTGATTCTTCATATCAACTTCGTCTTCGTTCAGGTTTGGTCTGTTCAATAATGCTGTAAAGAGTGCTTTGTCTCCGTCACGTTCCTGTTGTTCAAGCCTCTTCTTTTCAACCTCCAACTTTTTCAAATCAATGGTACTGTTGTACTCCTTGAACGATTCCATTTGAATTCTATTTTCAGAAAGGGGCTTCATGCAAACACTAAATTGCTCTTCAGAAGAATAAAATTTTCCCAACGAACTCACTCCACGTTTACCTTTTGCTTTCTGCGCTTTTAATCTCGCCGCTGGTAGGAGTGGAAGGATTCGGCGATGAAGCGTTGTGCACGTATTTATCAAAGATCTCGCCGCTTTCATTAACCCTTGACCTTTTAGAGCTTCCTTCACTGCTTGGTCGAAGATGTAAACGTCTTCCTGATTTGTGGTGGAGTACTCACACAAAACATTTGGCTCATTGCGTAGTAACTTGTAGGCATTCATGAAAGTAAAGTCGGTGCCTACATCTTGCTTGTAAAAGAAGTGTGCTTGATCTAACATGTCTGCCTCTGAGGTACCACTCTTGTGAATCCGGTTAGCTTCCAACATCGCCGCAACAAATTTTCCAACCGCCATTGATATTGTATTCCACCGATTTATACAAGAATTGATAGTTCAAATCTTGTTATGATTCTGAGTTACCTCATTCTTCAATTTGGTGATTCTGACCTAGTAGGTTAGCACCGACTGGTCGGTGCCGATCTCTCTGTCATTCGTAGTTGTCAACCATGCATGAATTAGAGCATTATCTTCATTCATCCCATATTTTTTTCCCTGGTGTTTTCTTCTCCGTCCTATTCGATGCTGAGACGCTAACATTCTGATTCGCACCTACTTCGGGATTAGCCACAACGGAATTAACCACCACGGGATTGTTGGAGTCGCTACCTTGGCCTCCACCTCCCAACATATTCATGAATACATCGCTGGGATTGTATGAGGAGAAACCACTCGGCTGTATTGAGTGTGGGCTCATAGGAATTGGTGGACAACCATAAAATGACATGAGTTGTCGATACATCATTTCATCGGAGGGAACTGAAAATTACTTGGTTGCGAGTGGTTAGGTTGAGAAAGGCTTGGTTGAAAAAGAATCGATTCGGAGCTGTCGTTCAGCACACCCTCAACATTTTGGTATTGATAGAAATTTGGCAATTCGAAATTTTGGGACATTGGACGTTTTCCTGATCCAGGAAATCTTTCTCCCATGATGAAGAGAAAAAATCAATTGAAAGAGATGAATGGAAATTTTCAAGAATGATGAATGGAAAATTTGAGAAGGATGAATGGAAATTCCTTCTTGATGCTTGTATCAAACATATGGCAATATTGGACTCTATTTATAGACAAAATTAAAATATAGCCATTGGAAAAAAAACAAAAGATGTAAGATGAGAATATTACCGTTGAGGTGAAAACATTAATCTCAAAAAATTAGAAATGAAAGTGTGGTTGGGAATCTATACGTTTGGGGTCAAGGGGAAGAAAACCGAAAAATGGCATTTTTATTTCCAATGCCAATTTAATAAAATATTTAGTACTACTAGCTTACATTCACAAGCAACTAGTCTTGTCAAGCAATGTATTTAGATGTGTATTAGAATGATGTGTGATCATACAAGCTAATTTATAATATTAATAACAATTGTAGATACTTGTAGTTTGCTAGCTAATTAGCTTGAATTAATGTAAGATAAAGGGGTGAGAACGATCACGAGTGTTCGTTAAAAAGATCGAGATCGGATCGGTTAAGATCGGATCGGAATCGTTCATTTGATAAACGAACTGATCATGATCAAAAATTGATGATCATTATTTAGTATAATGATTCTAATATATAACTGAATTGCAGGTGTTCGCAATAGAAGTAGTATATATGATGCATATGTCTGATATACATAATTATTGACCATATCATATATATCGAAGACGTATTTTTAGTTTGGACTGCAAAATAAGTAAAATACGGACTGCATCTAGCATGCCCCATCTTAAATTGCACACTTTCCTTATTCAGTAAATCCCACTCATTTTCCTCCACTTATTTCACCCACTTCTTTCTCAAATTCAATCTCATCCACTCATTTTACAATACTTAATATTCTCAAATTTTAACCTTGTGCAATATAGTCTGGGATGGAGGGAGTACTACTTTTAAGTTAAGATTTGACTTTTGAATAGTAAAACACGGTGTGTATGAATACAAAATTAAGTAAAACTGTAGTTTCGATTAGTTTCAATCAGTTGAGGTCATCCGGTTAATACTGTTGCAAGAAAGTTAAGTAAAATTTTGAATATGGATTAGTAACACACAATTTATCAATAGAAAATCAAGTAAAATAGTATGTTCAACTTGTTTATTTCAATTAACATCATCTAGTTATAATTGATGCTAGAAAGTTGAGTATAGATTTCACTGTTGATTAGTAAAACACATTGTATCAATCAAGTAAAACTGTAATTTCGATAAATTTATTTCAATTGGGGTCATTTAGTTAATGTCATTGCTAGAAAGTTAAGTAAAATCTTGACATTTGATTAGTAAACCACAATGTATCTATAAATCAAGTAACATTGTACTTTCGATTGGTTTATACTTTAGATCAATTGAGCCCATTTTGATAAAATACTGCTTTTAGAAAGCTTAGTAAACATTTGAATTTTGATTATTAGATAAACACAATGTATCTATACAAATGCAAGTAAAAATGTATTGTCCGTTAGTTTAAATCAATTTAGATCCTTCTAGTTATTACTGCTTTTTGAAAGTTTATTACAGATTTGAATTTTAATTAGTCAAACACAATGTATCTATGAAAGATCAAATAACAGTTTACTTTAATATTTATCAGTTCAAATCAATTGAGGCTATTCTAGGCTTTCCAGCTATTACTGTTTTGAGAAAGTTTAGTAAACATTTGACTGTATATAAAAGCAGTAAATTGACAAGAAGGATCAATTGAGTCTATTCCAGCGGATGGACTGTGTATTCATATTTTTCCAGTTCAAATAATTTATGATTTGATAAAAATCAGGCTATTTAGTTATAAAAGTTTATATCGTGAGGGAGCGGCGTTTAAAAGAATAAAACAAAAAATCATGGCGATGGAAAGTTGTTTGTTGTGAAGAAAGTGAGTATTTGGTTCGAAGGCGGGAGGAATAGATTGTACAATGCGGGAGAATTGTTTGGAGGGAAAAATTATTCTTGGTGTGTTTGGAGGGATAAAAGAAAGGGACCCAAAACTACTTGGTTCGATTCTCGTCACCGACGCCATATTTTAGTCACTATAACTTTCCCGTCGAGGAATGTTTTGCCACTACAACTTTACTAATTTTCACACTGACGCAAATTCTCGGATCCCAACAATGTAGTCACTGTTTAATTTGTCAATCTACTTTTTTTGTCGCTACATTCGTCACTAAAAATAGACAGTTTGCCGATACCTGATTTTCGTCAATATAGACAGTTTGCCTATACCGACGGAAAATTTTCCCTTTTATTCATTGAAAAGAAGAGTTAATTAATTTAAGAAAAATAACTTAAAATATTAATAACCAAACCGCATAAACAAAAACAATCACCAAAAAACAAAAAAAGGCACACAACCTTTTAGCAGTATAAAAGAAAAGGTTATTTTCAAACTAAATCAAAGCAACGTCGGTTCTTAAATTTACTCAGCATCTTTTCCCAGTTCTGCATCAATTCATACTTATCTTGTTCGGCAAGTAGGCAACCTCCACTGAATTGTATAAGTATATTACGTATAAATCTAATTAGGGTTGGAATAGGGATTTATGGTTTTGATTCGAAAATAGTTTCATGAAATTTTTGTTTTATAAAAGAGTTTCATGAATTTTAAAAGAGACTGTGATTCCTCGTCGACAGTGTGTGTCGGAAAAAGTACTATTACAAGACAATGTTGAATTTGATTTCAAAAAAAGAAAAAAGATAATGTTGAATTTAATAATTTACTGTAGCTGTTATGTCTAATGTTGTTACCCCATACAAATATTTCTTGATTCGCCTATGGTTTGAATGTTTAATTTATAAAAATATTAATAGATGGAAAACATTAATCCAACTTTCATGGAAGTATATTAAATAAGCATATATTATATATTTATTTAAAACGGACAATATAGCACAAAAGTAACATAAAATATACCTTCATTTTTTTAGAAAATAGTCATGCGTGTATTATGTGTTGCATGCATGAAGTATCCGACTGAATTAGTATGAGTTGGCTAGCATATTTTGATGAAAGGAAGGACATTCCAAGTTGTAAAATTCAATAGTTTTAAGCCTACCCAAATTGTTGAGATTTTCTAAGAATTTGTCTAAGTTCCCTTTTGTATCGATTAGGGACAAAAGTCAACTACAAATTGAATGACGTTATTTCGTAAAATAAACTGCGTTTAGCCAAAAAGGCACGACTAAAAGGCAAAACCATTTATTTCAAAAAAGTAAAAAAAAAGGCAAAACCCTACCTTTTCGTATTCAACTATAAGAGGTAAAGTTTGGTCATTATTCTGAAACTTTATTCTTCTCCCTCTGTCGCATCATCTCGTCGACGGCGGATTCTTCTCCCTCTGCCTGTACAAAATTTAAATAGAATGAATGCTCATGCTTTGGTAAGAAATTCTTCCGATGAGAGCGGTGACGGTGGTGCAGGGAATGGCGCCGCCGGCAACTATTACGGCGGCTCAGAGGGGACCGCGCCGAATCGCACAGTTCGACGGTGAGGTAAATATTTCGGGTTTTCATTGTCTTTCTAGACTTCCAGTGTTGTGTTGTTAAATCCTTAGGTTACAAAAATCTTGTATCCGACTTAGTAGCTTTGGACCTGATCTGTTATGCCCTTTTATGTTTAATGAAAGTAGGAACATAGTACGTGGGGATGAATTAGTAAACAGATTGTGTAGTATGTTACTTTAAAAGGCCCAGCCTAATCATAATTTCCCTTGAATATAGAGCTGATCCTGGCAGGGCGAGGAGGTAAGAGGAAGAAGTGGGCTAGTGTTAGTCAGGTTCATGGTCTTAAGTACAACAAGCTCCGTAAATTTGAAGATGTGCCGGCAAGTGAGGGAATAGACTCAGATGCAGCGCGAAAGGAGATAGGGTCGTCGTCGGCGAGAAAGGAGATAGGGTCGTCGTCGGCGAGAAAGGACATGGGGTCTTCGGCGGCCAGGATGCAACTAGCGATGTTGTCGGCGAGGAAGGAAAAAGGTTCCGCGAGGAGGGATATAGAGTCTAATCCTGGACCAGATGACGATGGAGCTTCTGATTACTTCTTTGATATAATTAGATCCCGAAGGATGATTGATTTTAAGAAAGTTCTCAAATCTTTGTCCCGGGAACAGCGCAGCTGTGTGGAGGCTATTGGGTTCAGAGGGTTGTTGGCTTTCATGACAGACGTCGTTCCAGATCAGATGAGCGACTGGTTGATAGAGTGTTTTGATCCCGTGTCGAACAATTTTTGGGTAAATGGTAAAATTCTTTTTTCCCTGACCCGCGCAGATGCTACAAGGGTATTCGGCATTAGGGCAGATACAGACAATCCTGTGGTATTGAATCAGCACGGTCTACGAGTGAGAGCACTCCTGAAAAAATGGAGAGAGGAGTACAATTTAAGCTTCACAAAGCAGTTGGAATTTGTTGATGTGCGGAGGATGATTCTGAAGCTTGATAATGGAGGTAATGATTTCGCCATCTTTTTTATCCTTTACGCAATGCATTGCCTGCTTGCACCTGAATTTGGGTCAGCTGTTGATTTTGCTCTTGTTTCTTCGCTGGTTAACATGGAAGACATAGGTGACAAAGACTGGGCAGGCTATGTTGTAAACCATCTGTGTGATACAATAATCTCTTACCGGGAAGGATGAAGGAAGGTGTGTGTGCCTATTTTTATTGCATCTCACTTATTTCCACAGTAGCATCTTGCCTGATTCACCACTGTCTAAACTTGAGCCATACATTCGGCATTGGGGTGGGGTTAGGATTGAAGAAAGGGTGGTGTTGGAATTGAGGAGCGGTGGCTTTGGTAGACTGAAGTTCAGGAAGATGGCTTCTCCCCTCGCACTCTCCGAACGTGATAGGAACGTGGATGCAACGGTGATCCATGCTAATGCACAGGTTCCCCTAATTATGTGATGCTTTTACATAGCCGTTGGTTTCAAAATAATTTAAAACAAATTTAGATGCTATTAGTGTTTATTTACAAATGACATAAAATGACTATGCAAGTAACTAAATTGTGTGAAACTGTTGAGATCAAAATATTGGGGGATGACAAAATTGTGTTTTGTTTCCTTTGTTTTTCAGCCTTCGACAAGGAACATGTGTAATGTCATTAGTGATGTTGATAGAATCCTTTGAGGCTATGCTGATTGCCTTGATGTGGAGCTTGCGGATGTGCTGAGGAGAAGCACTGGAGAGTTAGATCATGAAGCGGCCCTAGATGATGCCAGAGAGATGTACGGTACAACAATCATTAATTTGAACAGGGTTTGTTCTCTGATTTTCCCCGGCTTGAACTGTTCTTGGAAGCCAAAGTCAAAGACGATTAGGAAGAAGGGTTTTAAGAGCTGAAGTTGGCCCTGTTATAAAACCAAAATGCTTTTATTTTTGCCATTTTTAGATTTTATTTTGATTGGTCACATCCAACACAAGGTGAAACATTTTTATCTTATTTTGTTAGAAGTTTGAATTTGATATTGTTTGCAACCCTGAATTGTTAGGAACTTGGGATGAGAAATTTCATAATTCATCGTATATCCAAAATTTGGATTTCAGTGGTTTTTAGCTTAACAAGCGTTTCAAATGCTGTTAACATAGTATTTGAATTCGAAAAGCACAGTAGGGAAGCATGGAGAATCTATTATACTACGTGGCGGCGATTTAATGGATATGATAGGACACCCACTATCTTCTATCTTGCTTCACCTTCATTTTTGCTAACACTCCAGTTTCCCCAAGCTGTCATTCCCCCTTTTCCTCAACCCACATTCTTCAAGAATCGTACTTTCCTGCGATGGCCAGATCTAGGTCCACCGGTTCCATCGCAAACTTAAGGTCCGATCAGGTATGCTGCAAAAATTGTGGGAAGCTAACAAATATTATGGTGGCCATGACAAGTGAAAATAAAGGAAGAATCTTTCATTGCTGTCCGGAGCACGGATTCGCGGGGTGAGTGATTCCCGTAGGTAGCAGTACAGACAGGCAGTAAGTTGGAAGTGCTGATGTGTGGGTCAATGCCGCCGGAGAATACTCAGAAGACCGACTTCAACCCGATCAACAAGTGAATCTGGGTAAACAAGACGCCCCCAAGTGCCATTGTAGCAACATAGTCTTGGTTTTGACATTTGTGAATGTGATCTCAATTGTTGCTAATATGATGTCCATGATCATCAGTGCTTTCAGGAAGTAGTGTATGTCCTTATCGAAGAAGACGTCACCGGCGTAATTCCGAGCAAGTTGTTTCCCCTTTACTAAGTTTCTGGTCTAGCTTATGTGTAACTTTCATTTATATAATCTTAAGTACAATAAAGCGTATTAATTTAAAAGTTTGCAGCAAACTCCATTATTTAATGTCAATTCCTTTGAGTTGGGTGCCACAAATAGTTCCAAACAGTTGCATTTTCATATTAAAGCTATACTCTAATCAGTGCCTACGATCATGTTGAACACATGAGTAGTAGTATTATGTAGATATACAAATTAAGAAATTAAAAGTGCCCTTCCTAAAAGATGAATATTGGCTATAAATTGATCAAATTTATAGTATGTTGGGACTATAAACTGTGCATTTTAAAAATTGGGGCTAAAAGTTGTTATTTTAACATATGTTGGGGCCATAAAAATCAATTATGTCAAAATAAACATTTTTACATGTTTGTGCCAATATTCTGTCCCGTCAATTTGGGCTGAGATAAACTGAACTGAGATTATTCTGGCTGAACTGAGATTAATCCAGCTGAACTGAGATTATCCCGGCTGAACTAAGATTATTCTGGCTGAACAAATATTATTTCAGCAGAACTTTGGTGATTCTTGCTGAACTGAGATTATTCTGGCTGAACTGATATTATTCCAGCAGAACTTTGGTGATTCTTGCTGAACTTAGTTTATTCCAACTGAATTGACATTATTGTGAACAATATAATTTCTTGTGTCGACTTAAATTAAAATTGTGTACAAAATATAATAAAATATGATATAAATCTTTTCCCAACAAAGATTTTTATTTTTTGGAATATAAAATATCAAAGTTTAATCTGTTATAAATTTTTTTTAAGGAAACTTTGTTCAATTATACAAGATTCAAGTTTAGTATACTACAATTTCCAAATTAAAACAATGCCACTAAAGGTGACGACGATTATGAATAATATTGCCTAAATGCTCTCTAGAATTTAGCACTAATACTATTCATTACAACAAACTTTTATGCACTTTTACTCTCTTTCCAGCCAAATCCCACCGATAACGTCTCTTCAACGGTTATAAACGGTAACTCCCATGGCGGCGCCGCCGCAGCTCCGTGACGGCAACCCCCCAAACCGCTCCTTTTTGCAAGCTTTGACATCCAGACCTTCCCCTCTCTCAGATTTTCTCCCATCCAACCCGGAAATTGTCCCAATCGGAGAACATAAGGGTAAAATAGCATGCATTGTTTCGCCGGAACAGGCAAACCAACTTGCAGTCCACTACCAGAATGCCTTGATAGGCAAATATGAGCGAGGTAAACCAGCTATGGAGACCCTGAATGAAGCTTTCAAGTCGATCGGTTTTTCATCGAGTTTTCAGGTTGGATCTACTGATTACCGGCACATCCTCATCCGGTTTCAGGACCAGGAGGATTACCAACGCTGCTGGCTTAAGGGGCAATGGAATCTGAAGGGCTTCCCTATGAAGGTACTCAAATGGACAACGGATTTCACCCCTGGTACAGAATCTTCCATAGTCCCTATCTGGATCACTATACAGCATGTTCCTGTGTTTTTCTATAATAATGCTATGATAGAATTCATTGGGAATCGAGTTGGTAATTTTATCAAAATGGATTCTTCCACTGCTGCACTCACAAGGCCCTCAGCTGTGAAGATGTGTGTTGAGATTGATCTGTTAAAAAAGCTGCACACTGAGATTACAGTAAGAGTGGCTGGATCAACTGTTGATCTACAAATTGAATATGAGCCAATCCCTGCCTATTGCTATCACTGTAGAAAGATAGGCCATTTATTTGAAGATTGCAAAATAGCTCACCCAAAAGAGAATGGTGAATGGAGGAAGCAGCACCCTAATCCAACCACCACTCAAGCCTCCAAAATCCCAGCCCCTATCCCCAAACCAATCCTTCAATACAGACCTATACCAGCCCCTAAAAACTCTCTGCCAAGTCCTATAGCTGCTACTATGCAAGGTCCCCTCAATGGAGAAACTTCTGGCACTTCAGCAAAGGAAAAAAGCTAGACTCATTGCTGCTCAGGAAATCCAATAGAAGCAGTCTTCCCTTTTGCCAAATGAACCACCAAACATGAAAAATTCCCCTCCAGTCATTACCATTTCAAAAGATGAAACCATTGATACTGAACTCCACTCCCCAGTCAATGATATATCTGACACCAGATTAGGGTGGAGGCCTAAAATCAAAAGGACCAGCTATGCTAAAGATGACCTTAGCATCAACAGCAGCAACCACCCTAGCCCCTCTCATTTTTCTACTGATAAGTTGATCTTTTTTTCTCAGGAGAAGAACAGGTCAAATAGATTCCTTCCCCTCCAGTCCCAAAATGCAGAAAATGCAGAGAATGGAGATAAGGAAAATGCAGACCTTGGAGACATGGAAAATGCAGAAAAACTCATGGAAAAAGTGAATCTGGAATCAGAATCCTCACAGATAGCCTCAGCAACCACTGACACTCATATGCTAAAAGCTCAGGCAAGAAAGCCTCAGGTGAGCACAACACAGGTGAGACAATCTTCTAGGCTCCTTGCCAAGCAATCCTCTGCAATTAAACTCAGAACCTATTTTACACAGCTAAATCAGATCATGTCTGGCTCAGCTACAAAAGGCTCACCTAATGTTTCTAATGATTGTTAAAACCCTTAAAATCAAATTCCTAGTTTGGAATATTAGGGGCATGAACACATCAATAGAAAGACTTGAAGAACTGCAAAAAATTCACAAATTTGATCTGATCTGTCTAATAGAGCCAATGCATGAGACTTATAAATGTGTTGACTTTGCTGCCACTCTTAAATTCACTACTTGCTTAGCTGCTACAAATGAGAGAATATGGTTGATGTGGAATGATAGTCTTAAGGTCAATCTTGTCCAGGACAATGTTCAATTTCTACATGTATCTATTTTCAGCACTAAACTAAATGCTAAGATGGAGTCTGTGTTTGTTTATGGCCTTAGGACCAGAAAAGAAAGAGAAACACTATGGACTGATCTAGCCAAAATTGACTACCCTGAGACAATTTTTATAGGTGATTTTAATGCAATAGCCTCAATTTCTGAATATAAAGGGAGATCCACTCCCAATCTGAGGAGTATTAGAGAGTTTTCATATTTTATTGATAGCATGCCACTAGAACATATAAATACAGTAGGGAATCTTTTTACCTGGACTAATGGGAGGTATAAAAATCATTTTGACCTTAGCCAGAATGGTAGGACTAAAAAAAAATCCAACTATTCAAAGGTTAGACAGAGGCTTATGCTCACCATTATGGAAATTAAAATTCCCCGACTCTTCTATTTTAATCATGAATAAGGAAACCAGTGATCACTGTCCCATGCTTTTATGTATAGGTAGCAAATTAAAGTCATCACCAAGAGCTTTTAGGTTTATCAACACCTGGTTTAAGAGGGACACTTTCCTCCATGTTATTAAAAATAGCTGGTCTGCAAACATTCAATAGTCTGGGATGCTTAAATTTTATCTAAAATTGCTCAGACTTAAAAAGGTTTTGAAAAAATGGAACAGGGATGCTTTTTGTAATATTCATCAAAATGTTATTAAGGCAGAAGAAAATCTTAGACTTCAAGAAATTGCCTATGATTCTGATCAGAGTGAAATAGAACTGATTAGACTCAGACATGCAAAATCTGATCTCTCTAGGGTTATTAAGGAACAAAAGCATTTTTTCAAATACAAAGCAAAAATTAAATGGCTTAAAGATGGTGATGATAACTCTAAATATTTTCATAACTCTGTCAGGGAAAAAAAGAGCAGAATGTCTATTACCAAAATTATGAATTATGCTGGTGAGTGGATTGATGAGGAGTCTGAAATGGAATTAGAGGCTGTGTCCTTTTTCTCCAACCTCCTCTCATCTGACAAGGATCCAGAACCAGATTTCTACTCTCATTTTCTGGCTCAAATCCCTAAATTAATTTCATATGAAAATAATTTAGAGTTAATTAAACCAGTGTCATTAGTTGAGCTTAAACAGATTGTTTTTTCTCTGAATAAACAAAGCAGCCCAGGTCCAGATGGCATTACTACTAATTTTTATATGAAGGCATGGGACATAATTCACCTAGACTTACTGCATGCTGCAAATGATTTTCTTTCCAGCTCTAAAATTCCTAAGGGCATTGGCAGTACATGGATTGCTTTAATTCCTAAAATTGATACTCCTTCATCTTTTAGTGATTTCAGGCCAATAAGTCTCTCCAATGTTGTAAATAAAATTTTCTCTAAAATCCTGATGGAGAGACTTAAGCCTTTTATGCAAAAAAATAATTTCCCCTCATCAAACTGCTTTCCTTAAAAATAGAGACATAGCTGACAATGTGTTATATGTTAAGGAAATGCTTAGATTCATAGATAGGAAGGGCAGGCACCCTAACTGCATCTTGAAACTTGATTTAAGAAAAGCTTTTGACAGGGTTTGCTGGAAATTCTTATCCAGTGTGCTTATTAAATTTGGATTTCATGGTAAATTTATTTACTGTGTTATAAAAAACTTGTCTCAAGCATGGTTTTCTGTTTTGTTAAATGGTGCACCTGTAGGATTTTTTAAATGCATCCAGAGGTATCAAACAAGGTGATCCCCTCTCTCCCTTTCTCTTCAATATTTTCTTTGAAGCCTTTACTAGAAGTCTGGCTTTTATTTATGAGAATGGAAATCTCCAGTACTATAATTTGCCAATTGGAGCTGAGAAAATATCCCATCTTACATATGCTGATGACACAATCATTTTTATGCTTGCTAGTAAATCTAATCTAGTAAAGATGAAAGCATTTTTATCTTTCTTTGAATCTGTCTCTGGACAGAAGATAAATTATGATAAAAGTGAGTTTTATACTAGTAAGCATGCAACTCAGTCAAAAATCACAGAAATAAAGGATATTTTAGGCATGAGAAAAGGGCAGTTTCCATTTAAATATCTTGGTGTGCCTATTTTTAAAGGCAGAATAAAAAATGTTTATTTCCAGCCTGTGGTAAAAATGATTGATAAGAGATTAAATAATTGGAAAAATAGATGGCTGTCACAGGGTGGTAAAATGATACTGATACAATCTTGCTTATATTCTCTGGCTCAGCATATATGGGCTGTTATGGAACCTACAGTGCACATCATTAAATTAATTAGAAGAAGGATTTCTGTCTTTTTTTGGGGTTCAATAGAAATTAGGCCAAAAAAAAACATGGAAAAAATGGAATGATCTATGCTTTCCTATCTCAGAGAATGGCCTTAATTTCAGAAATACATCCACCATAGTGAAAACCTTTTCAGTCAAATTATGGTGGAAATTTCAGATTGCATCTGCTCCCTGGACCACTTTCTTGGCTTCTCTTCCCGTCTCTTTCAAAAATTCACACTGTTGGAAGCGTATTTGCAAAATTAATTCCTTTGCTGAGAGCCACACTAGAGTAATACATGGCAATGGAGCATGTAACTTTTGGAATGCTAACTGGACAGGCTCTGGTCCTCTGTGTGATATTATTGATCCCCAGAATACAGAAATTCCATCAGACTGCACTGTAGCCTCTTTTATTCAAAATAAGCAAGAGTATCTGAATCAAATCTCACATTATACTGATACTACTCTCTTATCTTATCTACAAGATTCCTCTCTAAAAACACATAGAGAGGACAAAATCATTTGGATGCCTGACAATAAGGGATGCTTTTCCTTCAAAGCTACTTATAATTTGCTCAGACCCAAAAGAGGCACTGTTTTGTCTTTGGAAAAAATTTGGAACAAGAGGGTACCAAAAAAAATCTCAGTCTTCATGTGGAAGGTAACGAACTCCATTCTACCTTTTGATAATGTCCTTTGTTATTATGGTTTCAATATAGTGTCCAAATGTTGTTTCTGTGATCATTCTGACACATTGGATCACTTTTTCAATGAATGCTATATTGCCTCTGAGGTCTGGTCTGGTATAAATGCATTTATAAATATTGTCACTCCATCTTTTAACACAATTTGGAGCAGAATTAGTTACTACCTTAGCAGACCTGGTCTTACAAAGATACATTCTATATTAATACACAATGTTGTACTTTTCACATGTTGGTGCATTTGGAAGGCCAGAAATAGACTCATTTTTGAAGAAATTCCACCAAGCACTAGTCACATTATACAAGAGATTAAATCTCTTGTTTTCCTCTCCTTTGCTGCCAGGCCTTTCTTTATTTCATCTTCCTTTGACATAGAACTGGCTTCAAATGGATACTTCCCTAAGCATCTTAGGCCTCCTAAACCTACAATTTCTGTGCTTATATGGTCAAAGCCTGTTGGGGGATTTAAATATAATGTTGATGCTTCATGGAAATCCTCTATGGGTAATACTGGTCTGAGTGTGGTGGTTAGGAATGAATCTGGTAACTTAGTATTTGTTCAATGCATATATACATTATCACAATCACCATTACATGCAGAAATCTTGACCATTGGCCTAGGCCTCTCAGTTGCTTCACTATACACTCAGAAAGCATTTATAGAATCAGATTGTGCAGAGGCAGTGAAAATGATTTTGGATCCTCACCTGGCTCACTGGAAATTTTTCAATCTTATTGATGAGGCCCATCAATCTTTGCATGATTCTGTTCTATCATTCTCTCCTAGAGAAACTAATCAAGTTTCTGACTCACTTGCCAAACATGCATGTAACAAAAAAATAGTGCAATTTTCAGAAACCTATCTCAGTTACCTGTTGAAGCAAGAGGTTTATTGAACTTAGACAAGATGGAACTACCTTCTGTCAGGATTCATCCTCCCTAGATACAGCTGCTACGCTCACTCTTTGTTATCTTGACTCTTTGCAGATACCATACAGAGATTACAAGGCTCAGATCAGACAACCAGTGACTCAAAGAACATTTTCTTGGTGCCGCCTTGTGTTTTGATTATTCAATTCACTAATAGGCTCTAAGAATTTTTGGTTCTAGAAGTCAAGTTATTACACTCCCTAGTTTTTACTTGTATAGGTTCCACATTTTCGGAAGCTCCCTAGCTTCATGGCTATGTGTAGAGCCGTTATGTCTTTATTCTTTTGCCTCTCCACTTCATGTAGTGTGAGTGAAAAAACTACAACCAAAATCCGATTTTGGTTTTATTTATTCGGTTTGGGGAGCCAATATATTCCCCCCATCCTTATGATGGTTAATCTTAAAAAAAATAAAAAAATTATGAATAATATTGGAGAAATATATCTGCTTTGACTTTTTCAACTTTTCAGTTATCTAGTATTTATAACTATCCGGTCATGACCACCGGAATGTGTAAATCATCCGATTATGATCCTTAAACGATCCAATCTTGAACGTCATGATAATTGTGATCGGTCGAACGCGTAATCACCCCTATGTTTTAATAAAACATCCGTGGAACATAATAGCAACTCAATACTAGTTGAAATGGGAGTGGCCAAAATTAATTACCCCTTCAGCCCTTAGGGCTGTTTGCCAGAGTTACTCTACTATAGTTAGTTCAGTATAGTAGAGTTTTCCTGCCAAAATCTAAGCTGTTTGCCAGTTTAGTTCAGTATTTTTATATTTATTTTAGTTTAGTTCAGTATTTTTAAATACTATTGAGTTCAGTCCAGTAACTTTTTATTTTTTTAAGTTCAATTTAGTATATGTATATTTTTTTCAGTTCAGTTCAGTATTTTTTTTTCGTTCGACTTGCTTGAAATTTTGTAGATGATTTAGGGTTTGGTCCAGCCCGACTCAATTAATCTTTTGACTTGACAAAAGCTCAAGGCGAACGAGATCGAGTGAGGATATTTTGAGTCTTGAACATGCCGAGTACCAATAACCCCCGATTAGACTGTCTCAACTAGCACCCAAAAGCAAAATACCTCTATTCAAATGTCGCATATAAGTAAAAAAACTGTTCGTTTTACAGAATTCAACAATATGGGATTAAAGTGGATGACCATGTACAAGAAACCGTGCTTTTGGGAATAGTCTAACAACACAACGGATGCCGTCGCAGCCAGTGGATTAAGTTTAGTTTAAACGTATGAACATTCCAATTTGTATCCAAATTTTATCTATGAAACTGAAGCGCCCCACTATGGCCATGTCAACTTCGGCTTATTTGACAAGAATCTTAGTTACAATAACCTTATAGCTCAACCAGAAAAAATCATCTAAATTCCGCAGGATTGATCTTAATTCAGTCAAAATCATCTCGGTTTTGCTGGAATAATCTCAGTTCAGTTAATCTCAGCCAAAATTCACAGGGCCTATACGTATCGAGTCATGTATTTGTTCCAAATAATGAAATAAAACTCAAACATAGAAGATGTACGAATCATAGAATTTGTTTGAATTATGATTCCATTAGAGTATATCCAATCATATGAACAGAATATATTATTCTATAAAAAATGTATCCGCAACAACGAAGGTAACCATAGCATGCATCATGTTCGTATTGAATTTTACACATTACATCAAAGGGTAAGTTAAACTAATTTCGTTTGTGTAGCAGCTAAACAACAATAATTATAAAACCATCTATGTTTTACGGATTCGGGATGGTTGCTGTTAGCTTGAATGGAAGGTTAGCTTGAGTGGAAGGTTGAACACACCATCTGGTTGCTGTGAAATGAATTAAATAGTTTTTTAGTCTACTGGATTAGCAATTCACAACCACTACAAAATTGCTTGCTCCATTTTGTGCCACGTTTTCAGATTCAAACTAATTTGTATTAATACATTGTTAATACATTTCACTTGCAACTGTGGGCACTGTAGTCTACATTGCTAATCAGCTTTTACAGCCTAGTTCACAGTCTGAGGCTATAGTTTATGCTGGGCTAGCACAGACTGAGGCAAACTCAGCACAGATAATAGCGTGTGTGTTTTTTGTTTCTAATTTGATTTCATAAGATGGTTTATTTTTACTAATTGTTGTTATTACTCCCCTTACATAATGCTGGTTCACCAATTTCAGTTCTGGTGTTACAAAAATAAATTCATCTGCATCCCAGAATTACATGATTTTGTTTGTGCCATTCAAAATGAAATGGGATACATTATTTTTTGAAAATACAATCTTATATATGTTGTTGCCAATATTCTGTCAACTTGTGCTGTAATCAACTATACCGAGACTATTCTGTTTGAACTGAGATTATTCCGGTTGAACTATGATTATTCCAGCTGAACTACGACTATTTCAGCTGAACTGAGATTATTCCACCGGCTGAACTGAGCTTATTCCACCTGAACTGAGATTATTCTAGCTGAACTGAGTTTAATCTAGCTGAATTGACATTATTGTCACTAAGATCATATCTTGTGTCGACTTGAATTAATATTGTGTAAAATATAATAAAAGGTGATATAAATCTTTTTTAAATTCTTTATAATATGATGATTATTACTTATTTTAATATCAAGTACTTATTAATATCTAAGTAGGAATACTCTATTTTATTGGTTTATTTATTTATAAATTCCGCACAGTAAACTCATGGAGTAGTTAATTACTATATTTTTCTTTTAAGAAAGTCAAATACAAGTTATTTTTTATGCGTTATTTTAGTATTGAAAAACAATAATATTTTCGACTGGAAAATAGTTTAGATACAGTTGTGAGTCATTTGACCTTAAAATGTTTTGTTGCAGAAAGACATTCTCAAAAGAAAATCAATGGAACGCCAAAGTTAAAAGAAACAAATCGAATATGTTTTAGCAGCACGCCGCCTCCATTGATAGTAGTGGAATGCAATAGATTTTAATTATTAGTATAGATAGATAGATAGATTAGAATTTATGTTAAGTTTTGTGATATTGTACAATAGGGGTGTAAATGAGTCGAGTCGAGACTGAACTGGGGTATGCTCAAACTCGACTCGTTAAATATTATTCGAGTTCGAGCCCGATATCGAGCTCTTTCGAACATAAAATATTGTGCTCATGACTCGACTCATTATCTTTTTGTGGGCTCGAGTCCGACTCGCGAGCTTAATGAAATTCGAGTTCAAATTCGAGCCAAGTGTGCTCGTTTAACTAAAAAAACTCGAATTCTAAACCAATTTAAAAGTTCGTCGAGCTTATAGAAATAAAATTTTAAAGTTCAGACTTGACTTGTTACATATTCGAACGAGTTCAATCTCGAGATCGAGTTTTGACCATTCTTTGACCAAGCTTCTCGAGAGTTTCTCACGAACGACTCAACTCATTTACACCCCTACGTACAACATTTCCAAAATAACCAATGCGCAAAACAATAATAGGGTACTCCATAACAACAATCTATAACAGAACGAATATAGATGGACTCATTAAAATTAAATTGTTAGATACTAAATCTAACATAAAAAATTCAATATTGTTTGGTGGATTTGACTTTACGAAAAAATGAAATTAATTAACTAAAAAATAGTTTTTAGTCCCCTGCCACTGGCATTTATAATTTTTTATAAACAAAATCATGCAATAGTAGGATTTGTTTTCTGATAATATGATTTAAAGAAATTAGAAAACATTCCTTCACACTCCTGTAAAAGGAAAGAGAACAGTTGCCTTATTTTTCAAACTGCTACCAAAAATAACTCCTTGTGATTTATCAAAAAAAAAATCCTTGTCATATTTTAAATCAAAAAATAGGAAATTCAATTAAAACTGGCCGCGCGTCCAGACACCTTCCGTCCCCATTCCACTTCCCTAAATTCGAACACTTGAGTCATTCTCTTGTTTGCAGTTCAACTCTCTAAAAACGCAGCGTTCTTTTCCTTTACAATCCCTACACTTCAAAATAGCTGTTCAAAACTATCCCAATGGACGGGGGAGGAGATACGGCTCCGAAAAAGGATGCGGTCGCCGGAGTATTTGAACAGCAAACAGAAGAGCAGGTGGACGGTCGGGGAGTTTGGCAGAACTTCTTCCATTGTGGACCAAGTAAGTAACAACACTGAATAGTTTGGTAGGGTTTTTTCTTGGTTGTCCCGTGTTTTTCCTGATTGAACTCAAGACCTTAAATCTGTTTTACACGTGTCAGAACCCTAAATCATACGGATCTATTTTAGAAACATATTTATTGAATGAGTTAATTTTGGATCAAAAGGAATTTAGAAACTTACCAATTATAGGAATCGTACAATATTTTTATGCATTTGTTAAACTACTGTCAATTGTTACCCATCTTTGTGATGTAATGTCGTTTTCTACAGCTAAGGCCAACCAAAATGATGAGGACATAATTGTTTACCGGTGTAGGCAAAAATATGCATCGTTGGATGTTTCTGGCGCTGGAACAAGCATAAACCCTGATCAGTTTGCGACCTCTCACTGCGCGACGAATAATTCAACACGAATTTAAATACCGACCAAGAAGTGGAAGCTCAATTCATAGCCTCACCCTGATGTGGATCTGGGAAACAACCCTTGGACTTCATGGTCTTTCCCTGCTTCTCCAACATACACGTCCGAGGTGCTGCAAGAATTGTGCAGTGTTGCTCACACTTTCGAGCCGCATGAGATGGAGGTTGCTGACTTCAGCCTGGCACACGGCATAGGAATGTAAATTTTTTAATGCAATATCTGCACTTCAACTTTTAAAATTGCTGGTTGCTAACCATAGTCGATTTCATTTTCATAGATCACTCCTTTGATCCAAGTATGAAGTTCCTAATTGGAATGAAGAGGTCCAAAATGAGATCTGGCATGAAGTGGAGTCGTCCAGCAAACTGCTAAATATAGCTAGGGAGTTGGTGAGTGATAAGATCAAACTTAGAGAGGGTAAGTTTGTATTTGGAGATCATCAAATGGGTTGGCAATGGCCTATGGAAATGTATGATTGGTTGAATCAACTATCCGGCCGTACTCTTCAAAATTGCAGCTTCTTGAAGTTGACACATTTTGATCAGCCAGAAGGTGTTGAGATGGACTGGTATGAAACCCTTCTGTCTATGGAGCAGGATCCAGTTGGTGCACCTAAGGCGTTGCGGGCCTATAGGGCATTAGAATAAAGAACTGCTCGAGATGAGGTATCCGAGAAAGAGGGAGATAAGGATATCTCGGGTCTGATGAAAGATGCTCGACGTGGGCGTCGGTTCAAAAGGCTGGTTGAAGGGCCTAAGAAGACTCAATCCCAGCATAAGGTGATTGAGGAGGCAGATTGCATATGTGTTCCTGTGTCTTTAGATCCATCAGATGAGGAAGAGGATGAGGGTTCAGCCCTAATTCGATGTCCGAGAAAGGAGGTGTTTCGGACTTCTAGTGTTATCCCAACCATGGTTGATAATTTTGATGAGGTCATGATGATAACTCCTATGGTAGATTCGGATTCGTTGCAAAGGGTATTTCTTGTTGTTTATTTTATTCTCGTCCACCATGTGCCAATCGTTTTTTACGCTAACTTCTTCCCTTTTATATGCATTGAGTGCTTCTAAGGCGAACAGGGCAGCAAGTTTGTTGGCTAAGATAGCTAAATCCATAGGGACGTTGAATAGTAATGAGAAGAAGAGGGATCTCGAGGCTTCAGGGAGCTCTGCGGACAAGTCTCCAAAGAATCCAAGGCTCAAACTCGGACCATTGGAGGAGTTCGGGAAGTATGTGTCACATCCTCCTTCCGAGGTTCTGGTCGAGGTGGTACCAGGCTGTCCCGAGATTAGCCAGGTATGATTCGGCTTAACTCTCAATAGAATTAGCTGTGTAGTTAGCTAACTCTCTTTATCTTCTCTTACAATCTGTGAGTCAGATGAAGTATATGTACAACTCCATTCGGACATTGTACAACCGTTCTCAAGGGCAGGCGTCCAAGCTCGAGCTGATGAAGGAGGAGATGCCCGAGAGGTCTAAGGAACCTTCAGATATGCTGAAGCACCTCCAGAATGAGATGGCTCAGGATAAGGCCAAATAAAGGCTTTGGAAGAGGAGAATCAAGCCTTGAAGAAGGCAAAAAGGCTGTATGATGGTTCCTTCTTAGATCTGAAAAGGAACATGGCTCTGGTGGAAGCGGAGAGTGACCAGTATGCTGATCCCATTAGCCATAGGCGGCTAGTTCGGTTGATAATAGATTTCGGCCTCAACTGTCCAGAGATGGAGGCTCATCGCCAAGAGTATGGTGATTTCTACCATAAATCTAAGCTCTCGAATGTGTGGATTCCTCTGAAGGGGTTTCTCAATGAAGAGATTCAAGGATATCTTGCCCCTGCCTACACTTGGCCGGAAGTGCCGGAGAATTTGAAGGAGTTTCGGGCGAAGTTTAGCCAGATTGGGGGGGTTTGAGACCATGCTACTGACTAGCCTGGAATCCTTGAAGAAGGCTTTAACTCTGGAGGAGTTCCAGGACAAGCTATCCAGTTTGTATCCTGAGCTGTCATTCCCTGTGGAGAAGCCGGCTACGGAAACTTCAACTGAGGACCCGAAGACTTCTGATGGGCAGGAGAAGACTGTAACTCCTTAGAGCCTTGTCTTTTACTTCAATATTTTTCTCTTTTCGTCAGATTTTGGCGTTTCATGTATTCTGAACATGTGCTTCGTCTTTGGAATTAATTGGTCTTTACCTTCCTTTATGTCCAGTGTTGCTCTGCCGCATGTACTGATTTGCAGGTCAAGTATGAAGATGTCCTTTAGAATAACAAGAAACTGGAGGAAGATTTGGGTGAATCCAAGGACTGTTTTAGCATCATGCGGGAAAAATGGGAGAGTCTTCGTGGTGGGCTGAAGATATCTTTAGAGCGGAGAGCCGAACTGAATCAACAATTGAGCGATCTTCAGAAGAGGTATAAGGATTTAGAAGAAGCGCTCAACAAGGCTTTGGCCACCAATAAGGAGTATGACCAAGAATGGAGGAAAGTCAGGAGTGACTTAATGAAGGTCAAGGGTGAAAGTCATGAGAAGGATCTTCGCATTTCTACCCTCCAAGATGAGAATATCACTGTGAATCACAAGATTTCCTCTAGGATAGATGAGTTGAGAATGTGCCAGGCCGAGCTTAACGCTTGCAGGTTCCAAATAAAGGAACTAGAAGCTCAAGGTGTGTTTGTCATACCTTCAGGATCTTCAAGGAGGGAGATAGGTGGACCTTCTGGTGTCCCATATTCAGGACCTTTGATACGGCCTCATGTCCAAGGGGGTGTATCTCGAGGGATCCCATGTGGAAGGGGTAGAAAGGTTACACCTACTCCTAGAGCTCGTGGCTCTATTGACTCTCCTGCTCGACCTGTAATTATAAAAAATAGAAGTGGATCCCCTACGTCCTCTCAGTTGATGAGGATAGCAGAAGAAAGTAATTAGGGTCGTGGCCTCCAGAGTGTTCGAGGTCGTGCATCTACTTCTTCTCGCGTGTCGGGGTCGTACCCCTATATTTAAAGACCTTCACGAGGTGTAAGAAGTTTCGTAGTGTAGTAACACTTTTTTGATTTTGCCTTTATAAAGGTCTTTATCTTGCAATCCTTGAGAAGATTGACTCTTTAGGCTTATGAATAGCCTTAATAAATAGTGATGTGTACCTTAATCGGAGTATCACATGGAGAATCGTATTTCAAACTTTGTGAGTTTGCATGACCCGTATCATGTTGGTCTTTGACCATATACTTTTTATAAGCATATTATTTTATTTTGGCCTAAGATGATTGTAGTTCAGACACATAGTCTAAACAGCTCATATTAGATAAGCATCAATAGTACACTTATAAGCGTATGGATCTTTAGGCAGCAGTCATTACTTATGCTTTGTGAGGCATAGTTTCTCTTTGTATTTAGAGAGTATGGACTGCTTCAAAATAAAATAAAAGATATATATCGAAAAGAAATTGCATTCTTCAAACTTGAGAGTTCGGTAAAATTATAAAAGACAACCCCGAGTTTGGGAGATCGGGTATAAAAATGTAAAAAGATGAAAAGAAAAGGAGGCTAGCCCGTAGGCCTTATTGAAGTAGTTTCTCCTTATATGGAGAAGGTCTACTTGGTTTTAGCTCCGAGGTACCTGCATAGGAAGGGCGCCATAACGACAGGGTCCAAGTTCGCATGTTTGCAAGAGGTAGAATCCACCGGATTCTGCAGCAGAGATTTTGTATGGTCCTTTGGTCCTTGGCTCCAGCGCGCCTCCTAGCTTGTTGGTGCACCACGGGCCAACCGGCATTACCAGTTCCCCCACTTGGAAGGCTTGGTGGCGGCGTTTATGCCATAGTGTAGTCATCTCGTTGTAGGCCTCTTCTTCAAAATGGAACACCATGGGTTGTTCGAGATTAGGATCGGGGACTAGATCTCCTAGAATAGTGTTGACGGCCGAGATGTTGCTCACTTTTCTGGCGTCACGGATGGCCGTGATCATGCAAGAACGTGCCACTCCTTGGTCTCCTTTGATTGAATCTACTCCTTGTGGTGTTGGAAATTTCAGCATCAGATGGTAGGGAGACCATACAACTTTAGCTTGGCACATCCAAGGTCTGCCAAGGATAATGTTGAAGGGTGTGACGGTGTCAACTACCAGAAAATGTGCAGTATAAGGTTAGGCTCTTGGCTCCTTCTGCTACTGTGACGGGGAGTGTGATTTCCCCGAGAGGTATTACTTGATTTCCTGTGAACCCCGAGATTGGACCCGTAGGTTTAAGGTCATCTTTAGTAAATCCTAACTTCTGGAAGCAGTCTTGGAACATTACTTCTACCCCACTCCCATCATCTATGAAGACTCTTTTTACCAGAGTATCTTGTACGGTTGCTGAGATGATGAGAGGATCCGAGTGAGGCATCTGATTTGGCACGGCGTCCGCATCCGAGTAGGTAATGGTTTCCTCGGGGCGGAGCCTCTTGTTGACTGGCTCAGTGTGGGGTAAAGCTCGCACACTATCCTTCAGCTTGGTCAAGGAAATTGCTTCTCCTGTGTAGCCATTTATGCCGTTGATGACTCGGTTGGCTCCATTAGGTGGTGGGGGAGGAGGATCTAGAGAATTGTTGCCTCCGCCACAGTAGTTGTTATTATTGTTATTGTTGTTACGGGGCCATCCTTCTTCTTCTGCCAGGGTTTTCTCCCATACCTCCTCTGGGTCCCCTGGTTATCACTGGTTGTTGATGGTGCAATTTGTTGCACAATTCCCTGGCGAATCAACTTCTCAATTTCGTTCTTGAGTTGATAACACTCCTCGGTATCATGCCCCCGATCTCGGTGATATTGGCAGAACTTTGGTGACCTTTGGCGCTCGACTGATTCCTTCATGGCGGGCGGGTCCTTCAAAAGATGCCTGTGAATGCATAGAATTTCAGCCCGAGATCTCGCCAAAGGAGTGTATGACTCGAAGGTAGGCTTTGGAGCGTTATAAGTCTTCTCGACCTTCGGTATCTTCGCCCCGGATTATTTTCTGTCCATAAGGAATTCCACTGGGCGTACACCTTATTCCACTGGTTAGGAAGTATGAAATTGATGTCGTTGAACTTCCGCGAACCTCTTGTGTGGACTTTCAGTGTAGTTCCCACAACACCCTTTCCTAGCTCGTGCGCTTTCCTCGGTTGTGTCCATTTTAAGGCCATGGACATGCCCTATTCTGTAAGGTTTCTAAGAAATTGCGTCCCGACAATCCCCTTTCGAAGCGGCCAAACTTCTCACTTACATAGGTGATTCTTTGCTGAGGAGAAGTTCGTTGAACTTTTTATATAACTCCACTCAAGTAATCCATACTTTGAGGCCGTGAATCATTAAAAGCATGTTGAATGCTTATCCTCCAAAACCACTCACTGTTTGTTCATCTTAGGAATAGGACGGGAGGTGTCAAAACCCCCACAGTGAACGTCGGTGGGTTTTTGCAGTTTAGTTGTCCATTTGAACCTAGACCACGGGATCTCCAATCGCATAGGTTGGGTATCCACATACTTAACCACACCATTTAATGGACATAAGTCATATTCCTCTCGATGATTCAACTATCTCTCGATTCAACCCTTTAGTTAAGGGATCTGCTATGTTGTCTCTAGACTTTACATAAACAGTTGAGAGAACTTGTTGCAATGCAAAGTGCTAGTATAGACTTCGTCCATCATGACTATCCTCTACAAAACGACGAAACAATATGTTTCTTCACAACCTTATTTAAGGTGACAAACTACGATTCCATCATGGATCTAGAGTTATTGCAGTTTGTTTGCAGGATTTTTGTGAGACTGGTCCACCACCTAGTGTAAAATAACCACTAGTGGATAACTAGTATGGTGCAGTATATACACGAGAATGAAATGAAGATATCTCAATAATCTTGTTTCCCTTCAAGTGTGAGTCACTAAGATTGCTCATCCATCTGCTTACAACTTAAGCATTGTCAATGACTCTAATACTCTTTCAGTTTGAGAAAGACATACCTATCATAGGTAGTTTAACACAATTATAGATTTCTTTCCCTTACTACGGCATATTGTTACCAACAATGATCAATAATCATCATTTCAAGACTCAAATGACATGGTCATTTTTCGTGTCCTTTAACATAAACAATTATCATGCTCTTTGGCAAAACACCAATTATTTTATCGGCTTATGAACCACTTGTATGGAGCGGTGGCTTTATATATATATTTCCATGTTTAGATTTTACTATCTAAATCTCCAATTAACCAATTAGGTCCATTTGATTTACTTGTAGCTTTCACAAATCCTCAATGGAAAGTACAATCATTATGGGACTCATTCTCAATGTCAAGAGAATGACTATCAAGTATACACATATACTTACTAATTGTTGAAATCTACTAGAACTCTAGTGATTTATCGCTATCAGATTGATTAAATTCTCTATTGATCACCGAATTCCATAAACTCAATTCTTGGAAATTCCAGTTTTATGAAAACTTTTAGATTCAACCTTAAAGCACATAAGGCACAAAACCATGTCCTATCGTATTTGCTTCGTTAGGTCAATCCAGGACCATCGAAATTCCAGTTTCATGAAATCTTTTAGATTCAACCTTAATGCAAATAAGGCATAGATCAAATTCTCTATTGATCAACGAATTCCATAAACACAATTCTTGGAAATTCCAGTTTCATGAAAACTTTTAGATTCAACCATAAAGGAAATAAGGCACAAAACCATGTCCTATCGTATTTGCTTCGTTTAGGTCAATCCAGGACCATCATTGATTTAATCTGTAGACTCAAAAGTTCATTTTAGGATAGATCAAGATGTCATTTCAAGACTTCCATAAAATGTTTTTAGGATATCGACAAGCACCATCATACTGTGCATATCTAGTAAAGATACAATTGCTTTACTATCCTTGTAAGACGTCAACCCCCACATTTGATGAAATGTAAAGGATGACTCTACACCATAAAGAGTTTTATTATCCTTTTGAATATATTTTTAAAAGATCGCCAGCCAACATATCGGCTTCTTCCCCCACATCGCTTGATCATTTCTAGCGACTTCCAGTTCAACCATGAACCAATACTATGGATTTATACCCTTGAGTCAAGAGTGATAACTCTTCACTCTAGGATAGCCTTTCAAAATTCATATCATCAATGAATTTTAGGATTCGTATCCCCCACATTGAGAGGGTATCCTTACTATAGCCACATGTATAGTTCCTCAGAACTTCATGTCATATTCAGAATTTCAAAATTCTGATGATTTTAAATTCTGCAATTGCAATTTATCTGAATTTTTAATTTCAGACTTTCGTGTCTTTCAACTTAAATTCTAACGAATTTCCAAATTTCATTGATTACAAGTGTTCGGAATTCTTAGCATAGTTTTAAAACTCATGCTTTAGGGTGTTATCGTCATGATTTATAAAACCAAACCCTCGACATAGTTAACCAACTCATGTCATTACATTTAGATTTTATATGTTATTTAAAATAACCAAAATACTGAACATCGAGCCGTATGCTCTATGTATGCAATGCATAATTGCACAATTCATTACGAACAACCAATTGGATGGCTTCCAAACTCACAAATCATTTTGCCACAAAATCCCACGCAAGTGATTAGTTGTAAAATAAAATGATTCGCAGAATTGCATGCATAAACACATAGAACAAATAAAGAAAATGCATGACCACAGATCATAGGTGAAGGCAAGTGTGCATGTATTATTATCATAAATTAATAATATGCCAGTATCAACTCATACATTACATGCCGATATTTATGAATATAAGCATAAAACACGCATCGAGCATACATATCGACACCAGGTGCTCATGAAAGCATGCATACATATTTAATGATAAATAACCATGCATATATCAGAACCACATAAAGAATGGCATGAAGTAACATATGTATACACATACCACAATGTTAATTTAACAAAATAATTAACAATTTCCTCATGCCATTCAAAACCAAAACCATGCATGTAGACCTGTCTACATTTTATTGTTTTGCATTCATACAACAAAGTCACTAACAAATTCATCCACATATATTGCATGTTCACGGGATCTAATAATTAATCCACAACATATATTGCATGAACAAATCACAAAAATTGCATCTTGATTATTTGTTAGAACAGAACACATTGCTTTCACAAATATCAAACAATTATAACATGCAAAACTTTTAAAACCGTGGTAAACATGTATATCCTTGCAATTCATGCGTTTTCGGTTTACCAAAACAATATGCAAATAAAAACCACGTATTCATATATGAATGCCAATTAAATACGTACTCATTGCATATTTAATATTTATTATTGGATAATTAATTTCAATTCATATGAAAACCTTTACATAGTCACACGCACGTAATCAGGTAATAAACCACATATATTACCAAAGTCCTTTCATTAGACTGCATTGACATTTTCAGTGTTTAGCATTTTCCCATAATTATATGCATCACATTACTTTATCATAATATTCACTAGATGAACATTAAATGAATATTAAAACTTCAAGTTTCTCGCATGCACTCATGTACCAGGTCTATATTCATCCCATTTATATCTGTGCATGTATGGATATTCATCCTTTATGCAATCTAAATACATGTTTTTCTAAAACAAAGTCATGCAAAATTAATAAGCACAAATTCAATACCACCGGCATGCAAGTTTATAAACTTTTTTTTCAATTACAAATTAACACAAAACTTGGCATGATTTAATCAGGCAGAGAGATTAGTCACAGCATCAAGCAAAATCGTGAGCATTAAACTAAATTGAATACCATATAGCTTAGATTCATAATACTTTTAACCTTTCATTGGTATTTATTTATCTTTTGTCCTGTCTTCAAGGATAAAAACTATATACTCCTTCATGCTCGTTTAAATCCTGATGATAATTTCCTGATCGATTATCAATATTGATCGAGTGTGAATCGTCAAGGATTAAACACTCAACAAACTGATTAGTGAGATAGTATAATGCATATATTCCGAAAACATTCAGCCACATATTCCATACTATCCAATCACACATTTTTCCTGAAAAATTAATGGAATTTCATCCGAAAATTGTCAAATAGTTTCACACTACCAAATTCACAAAATATAGAACCTTTAAGATTAAATCGTTCAAGACTGTAGCAACTATATTTTCTAAATAGTGCAAAAACTAATTAACAATAAATCAAAGTAGCAACATGCAAAATCAAATTATACTTGTATCAAAATATTAGAATAAATTAATACAAGTAGCATGCTCCAAATTGAAATAAACCGCAAAGTTTCAATTAGATGGAGTCGCGGCGGACGCTGCACTTGATACGATTTAGGCCAACCAGATTGGTCCACGTTCCTAGGGTAAAACCATCAAGGGTTATGCTAACCTGTAGCAAAACCCCGTACCGGCACACAGCCCGAAGGCAATCTATCACGCAGAACTGACCTGAAGACAGAGACTCAAGAGCAAGAATAGACAGAGCCAGACTGATGAACATGAGAGAGAATGTGAATGGTGTTTTAGGCATAAGACTGACTCGTGTTGGATTCTCTAAATGGCTCTATATGGTAGTTTATATATAGTACGTGGTGCTCTATAGGCTGAATTGAATTGCCTGAACTCATTCCCATAAATATGAGAATTCGATTATTGGAACGTTATGTATTCATGATCTTATATGAACATTCATGATCTCATAAAGCACTTTTTGATAGTGGGCTTTTCAGAAAGTTCTGTAGAAAGTCCAAACTTAATTGGAAGCCTTTTGAACTTTCCAAACTTTAAAATAGACGAATCAATTTTTTCAAGTTCAACCAACCAACTTTGAGCATCGATATCTCATTAATCGTTGGTCCGATTTGAGTGTTTAAATAATCAATATTATAGTACTCGTGGAGGAGAATATAAATATACTCCTCAATCGACCCAAATCATTATGGGTCACACTCAAATCTCAGCCCAAAAGTTGACGAAATAATTACATTTCACCCCTCAACTTTTATCACTTCCAACATATATTCCAACAAATATACATTACATTCATAAGCATGTGCGTGCATAAACTCACTCACATATACACTTATTTTGCTATTCAAATATTCATGGTTAAACTTTATGTATATACTATGCATTTAGAATACAGATTCTGTATCAATTCCAAATTACAGGCTAGTTTGCATGCACCATTATAACCAATTATATTTATGCCTCAGTATTATGAACATATACATATATATAAATTAACCAATTTATGGATGTTCATCATAATCACTATACACACATGCATGCACACATTATAAATATACCATGTATCATTATAATTCTTAGCTTAATCACGGTATAATATATGCAAAACCCTAAATCATATATCTTAATTATTCAGATCATGAATCTATTACTCTTTATAGATTAAACAGATGTTCACAACCTTGCTCTGATACCACATGTATCATTATTATTACATGACCCTAAGATCTTTAAACACCTAGATCAATCACGTAACGGAATCATGAAAAGTTATAGAATTACTTACCTCCAGTACTCATTGTAGTGGAGTGATCGATGTCCTGAATCTGTGAGTCTTGAGTAGGGGTTTAGGTTTCTCTTTCCTCGCCTATGCGCTTTATGTGTTGTGTGAATCGGCAGCCTTTCAAATTCGCTATAGACTAGTGCAAAGCATTTTATTGTCGGCGGCAAATGGCGGCGTTTCCCTCCGAATTCGGGCAAAACGCCATTTTGCACTATTTGAGAAGTCTAAAATGCAATAGATTGGCGTTTTAATAACAATGTGCGGCGGAACGTTGAAAGTGCCATTATTTTATGAAATGAGCTTTCTTAAATGGCTGAATAGATTGTGATGTAAATTTTCAAAAATCTGGGATGAGTAAACGATTGAATTTCCAATCTCCGAAAGCAATCTTTTAGATATAAGATAGATGTTTTATCTGACCAATATCGATGTAGTCTACACGAAACGAAATAGTTTGAGACTCGTTTAGCAAGAGCAATAGTGAATTGTCTGAACAGTGTCCGCGTTCAGTTGCGGTTAGATATAAGAATTCTGAATGCTAATAGTTTATTAACCGAATATGTTTCATACTTCTGAAATGCGTCGGTATCTATATCCTGATTTAAAAAAAAAACAAAAAAATCATTGTTATTCTGTAACCGATTGATATTAAGAACTCTGAAACCAATCTATTACGATTACGAGGGTGTTTTATGATATATCGAAAAGAAACTATTGCATTAACGAATTCTTCAATTGAAAAGGCTGGAGATCTAAAATTCAGTGAATTTATAATTAATTGTATATTGCGAGACGGATATAACCGATTGATATTAAGAAAGTGGTTTGTTGATAGTTTGCTTACCTATTAGGTTAACGAAGTATCAAACCCGTCGGAAATTATACATCGGCATGCGTTTAAAAAATTGGACCAAACATATTTCGTTAATTAAATAAACAACATTTAACTCGAGAGCACCGTTTACCATTGCGAAGTAGATTTTAGGATAGTTTGTGTTTTTGATGCATCTGTTTGTATTAAGATATCTCATTGTCGGTAGTAAGCTTTGTACCGGTTATAGTTTCGAGTTCTTAAACACAAAAATGAGTTTTCGAAGGATAAAATTCAATAGTTTAGTTTTCTATCCTACTTTTCGATATCTACATTTTGAAAGGTTTGGAAATTCATTGAAAAGTTAGAAGTCGCATTCACCAAATAGAAAGCAAACCCCCAAAATAGATTAGATTTGCTGGGTTTGATTTCCAATAGTTTAGTTATCTTTCAAGTTAGGAGTTTCTTAAACCTAATGGAAACATATTATAAGTTTGAAAAACGTCATAAAACATCAAATTCTGACTCTTAAACATGAAATTTTTGATGATTATGTTAATTTTATTATGTATTATACACTTTTCATGTAAATTTACTTTGATATTAGCAAAATGAAAGATATGTGGAGTGAGAATTTAGTATCATGAACCTTAGAAGCACTAATAAGACTAAAACTTGTTACTTAAGTATATATACTTTAGAGACATATTTCCACCATAATTGTGATCAATTTATTTCCATTTCTAAATGAAGTTAAGTTTATTTGAGTGTTAGTGATGCCTTTTAACATATAGTTCATGAGTTAGCATTGATATAAACGTTTAGTTCAGTAAAAACTTGAAAATGTCATTTAAACATCAAATCATAACTGTTTTTTGGTATATGCCTTGAATGTCGTATTACCCGCTAATGCGAGTTAGTACGGGGGTCTTGCTGACCGGTCAGCGAGTGAGGGGTTCAGGGGGCGGAGCGCACCCTGGCCTTGGGGGTCCGGGGGAGCGGAGACGCCTCCGGCCCATACGGTATTGGTTACCTCTTTATTGTGGTGTTGGTGATTTGGGCCGGAAGTGTATTTTTTGAGCCCGATACCTAGGGTTTAGTGAAGGAACATCTATACGACTCTTTCTCTTACTGTAACTTATTCATTATATTAGAGTGTAAGTAAGACATCTTAACATAAAGACAATGAAATGACATTGATATGAATGTTTAGTTCAGTAAAAACTTGAAAACAATTCATATAACATCAAATTCTAACTATTAAACCTGATTTTTTGATGATTATTTTAATATTATTATGTATAATACACTTTCCATGTAAAATTACTTTAGTATTATCTCAATGAAAGGTACGTATGTATTGAGAACTTTAGTATTAAGAACCTGAAACTAAGATTAAATTTAGGTCAAATCTTGATTACTTTACCCTCCATAAACACTAACTAAACTAAGTATAAGGGTAAGTACTAACTAAACTAGTGTACACTAGTTAAAGAATATAACATTGTTGGACATTGCTAAAAATATATTGTTGGACTTTCTATAAACACTAACAAATTGAATTCTAACTAACAAAATAAATTACATTGCTTTTCTATAAATACTGAATAAACTGAATATATAATTATTGGTATATGTCTTGAATACCATAATAGTCGCTATTGCGAGTTAGCACATGTCTAACAATAAAAAATTACATTACTTGATTTTTATAAACACTGATTAAAGTGAATGTATAACTAATTGAAGAAAAGAACATTGCTTCACATTAATTAGTTAACTTTCTTTTTCCTCAAAAAAACTATTATTTAATTAACTTTCTTTAAACAAAAATAATAATTCAATTTAAAATCAAAATTAACTTTATTTATATATAACTAAATTGCATATTGCTGATCTTTAATATTCTATAATAGTTGTATACTGATAATATTCTATTAAAAATGACAAAAGCAATAATATGTTGTTTTCAGAAGCAACAATATTTATATTTATTAGAAGAAGAAGAAGAAGAAAAGAACTACTGAATTACAGCTATTTAATATTTTTTGGAAATAATAACAAAACCGATTCCAATTTGGTTTAATCTGAACCGTTAACTATTTGAAATACAATCCCATCGGTCCAAACTAAAATCCCAACCTTATCTCTCCACCTTTCCTCTCTACTCCTTACCTTCAGTTTCTCATCTCGTTCTTCAGCGGCCGTTGCTCGACGTTGGTCTCTCAAATCCATCCACAACCTCGGAGGTGGTGTTTAGAGGTTGCCGAGTTCGCCACCTCGCTGGAGCTGCACTTCGAGTTCAACCCAGTGGAGGGGAAAGTCGGGAACGTCAATGCCTGAGTCAACTCCGGTGAAGCGGTGGAGGAGGAGCTATGGTGGGCGGGGTTCCGATCGGTGACTCTGGCTGGGAATACGGCGGCGCAGATTCAGGGAATGCCTACCATAATTTCTGGTGAGTCATCAATTCCTAAGTCCATATGGTGATTCCTGGTATTTTCCTTTGAATTACTGTGTGACTGTGTGAATTGGGTACCCGTATAGACATTTACAATGGGCGACATCCCTGGTAGCCTTGTAGGGGAGAGTTTTTCATTTATAGCCAACTTCTCGAGCCCTGCAGGCATACACAGCTTCATCAAGAAGAGACAGGAGAGGTAATAAACCATACATTCATTTTTATTTCAGTTCAGTTAAGCAAAAGTAGGTCGGGGCAGTAACTATAATGGTATTTTAACAGGTATGGAAAAGTGTTTAAGAGCTCGGTTCTAGGGAGAATTACGTCTTTTTGACTAGAGGAGAAGCGAGCAAGATCTTACTGACTGGTAAAGATGGTACGGTGAGCATAAACCTTTCATATGCAGGAAGACAGGTTCATGGTCCCACCACTTTGCTTCATCAGAATGGAGAAGCACACAAACGGCTACGAAGGCTGATTGCTGAACCACTCTCCATCAATGGCTTGGAGAAGTACTTCAACTTCATCAACAATCTGGCTATTGAAAAACTGGATCAATGGCACGGACGAGAGCTGTTGGTTCTCGAAGAGGCTTCAACAGTAAGTAACTTCTTTCGAGTCATTGAAGCAGAGTTATTTGGAAACTGATTCCTTAATATTCATCTGCAGTTCTCGCTTAAGGTGATCAGCAACATGATAATGAGCTTAGAGCCAACCGGGAAAGAGCAGGGAAAATTCCGGTCCAATTTCAAAATCATGTCTTCCTCATTTTCAGCTCTCCCAATCATGATAAGTTTAGCTTTGCTGGAAAATTTATTTAAGTTGATAATTGCTGGCTGTGGTGAATAATCGTTCCAAGTATGTATGTTTCTTGTCGATTGTGCTCTGAATTAGTAGAATTTGTAACTGATTCTTGCAAAAATCCTATAAAATCTTGCTTAAGAGCTGTGCAGCTGTATTTATGTTTTTGCTTTTGAATACTGTCTTTTTAGTCGTGAAAAGGCTTGTATATTGACTGTGATGCGGTTTCTTTTAGCTAATGACGCTCGTTAGTTTCTGTTGTGTGTTTGCCTATCTAGGCGTAAAAAGGCTTGTTTGTATATTTCTTTCGTAGACAACTTCCCTCTCCCTGAAGCTTATTATGTGGCTCTTTTGCAGAAATATAGAGAGATAATGAGTAATGTACTCGACCTGAGCACGTTAATTGCGAGTGAGAGGTTTAACTCACGTTAGAGATTTGCAGGAGGAAAGGAGATGCAAGTTTTCATTCTGTAGACAACTTGAAATTCGGTGAGTCCTTTTTTTTAATATCTTCTGTGTGCTCATTTTCTATCAGTTTGGTTAAAGATATCCCTGCTTTAATACAACCTCAAAATGCATGAGGATTACATGTATGTGCAACTAAGCTTATTAATCACTACAGGTAAAGTATCTTAAGGGTGTCATGACTGCACCAACACTTAATGGAGGGAATGCTATGAGGCTTGGAAGGTAGAGGATGTTGGTGGTGGTGAATGTAGATATGAATTTTTAGAGAGCATGTAGATACGAGTGTTTGTAGAATTAGCATGTAGAATGATTCTGTTCCCAATTGGGTAGATTAAGATTAAATAGTTTCTTAATCTGTATCTGTATACTATTCCATTTCATCTTTCGTACACATACAATATACTATTCGCATTACGCTCTATGAACATATACAAACTATCTTAATTGCTCTGCGGATCTTCAAAAGATTGACCAATCAATTGAAATAATCTATTAATGAAACGAATTCGTATTTCAGCACCAATCTATTGAATTTTCGACATCTTCAACATGATTTCCGACCACTATCTTCCGGCGACGGTGAACCTATTCTATTTTACTTTCAGGCTCTCATTGGCAATAGTTTCGTATAACCTATTGATATTACTATTTCTGAATCTATTATTTCAGATGTCGTAAACCTAATATCCTGAAACTGGGCAACTCACATTTACGCTTTCTGAAACACTAATCTATTGGGTTTCAGAATTCTAAAATCATTCGCGGCGGAAGAAAAACGCCGCGTATAGGATATACGGCGTGGCTGGTTAAGGCGGTTCGTTCCGCCTTATAAACTCGGAATCCCCGCCGAGAATTAATTAGTCCTGCACTAGTGAGTGCCCATAAGAATTCTCATAAGTCTTTCATTCTGATGCCTTTACAATGGATTAAAGACATCAATTTATAGGTGGAGAGAGGACCTAAATTCTCTTTAGGGTTTCCGTAGGATTAATCTCAACCGTCCATCAAAATAGAGATTATTAGGAATTACCAAATATATAAGGGAATAACAATATTCAAATAGAAAACAGGATTAATATAAGACCATATAATAGGGAATAAATATATTCTTACATTAATATAATACAACGGTCAAGATTTTTCAGCCCCCTACTCTCGGTGGCTAAGAGTCATTTCCGGCCTGAATTACATAAATGAATGTATGGTTTGGACTACTCAAAAACTCAAATCTCTGAACAATTGAACAACCTTACAAAAAACAGATTTTCCTGCTTAGAAACTACTTATTTGAATGAGGATTCTCCACAGTTCCCACAAGGTGCAAAACGTTTAATATGTTTTTTTGGGTCCCTGGCTTACCGAATCTTATCTGAAAAATTTGATACACTTTTCCTTATCAGTTTCATAATGAAAGCATACATCTAGGCAACACCGCAAAGGAATAAAACTATTAAACTAGTAAATACTAGGGTAAATAAGAACCTAAAATTACTCGTCTCCTCTTATCATAGCAGTTTTACATTTTTTTCATTATCAAAAGTGCATATTTATATACTGTACACTTTTCAAGGTCTCAACAATCTTAAGAGAGGAGAAAGCAGGTATCCATATATTTAGCAGAAGACTAAGAGTATAAGAGGACATGAAACACCAAGACAACATATAGGGACGGAAGTATACCCTCAACTTCAAAGAAACTTATAGCATGAATGAATCAGTAGGTCACTATCTTCATTTTCAAAATTCCACATAATGATATCACACTGCACATATTATGATTATGCACAAAAGTTACTAACACGTGAATACGACCAAATAAATAACCATGAAAGAAGAGGATGGACCCATAGACCATATGAGAGAGATCAACGTGTTAAAAGAATGTAAACATCAAACAAAATGGTTAGGGTGTGTTTGGTTGGGTAAGTTTTTGCAAAACTTGGACTATCCAAGTCCAGTTTTGTAAAATCTTGTTTGGTTCACCAAATTTCTCAAAATCCAGACTTGCAAAATCCTAAAAACCAATCAAAGATTTTGTTTCATACTCACAAAATCCAACCCAACCAAACAAGAATTTTGCAAAACCAGACTCTCAAAATCCCAAACAAAAACCAGACTCTCAAAAACCAAAAACAAAAACCAGACTCTCAAAAACCTGACGAACCAAACACACCCTTATTGTCTACAACATGCATTAACTGTAACAGGCATCCTATCTTTAAATAGATATGCATTCAAAGATAATGAATAATAAAAGACAGATATCGAAGAGAAGCAAGAAATGATTATATTCATCAAACTGAAACTTCAATTGACTTTTAAAGGAGTTAAGTCTACGAAAAAATGCAGTCTAATTTCAAACTCCTAACATAATACAATGATCACGATTTTTCAGCCCCTTCACTTGGCGACTGAGCATCCAAACACCAAATGCCAATCAGGCTAGTGGTGTCGCCTTTGAAAAGCATGCCACTGCTTCCACTGGAAGTGGTAGTGACTGTTGATCCTGATAAAATTCAACATCTCTCAGAGAAATAGCGGAGACTATACAAGCGGACAGAATTATCATTCAAGAAGCAGAGCAGTTCATCATTTCTACAAGATAGTCCCACTACACCAAATTCTATTCCAACTTCGTGAACTACTTTCCAGCTTCCATCCTGGCTTGAAGCCCACACCTTTATAGTGCTATCTACGGATCCCGATAGCATATGATTGCTCCGGAAAATGAGAGAGGTCACATCATCCGAATGTGCATTCAAAACAGTCAGGCACTCGAAGGTCTTGAGGCCCCATACTCTGATGGTTTTGTCTTTGGAAGCTGTATATATATAAGCAGCCAGTTGCTGAAATGCAAAGAGTACAGGCAGGCTGTGGACCTTCAAAGTAGCCACCAATTCAGTACCTCTCCACACACATTGAACCACCTTGCAGTCCGCATATTAGCTTATCAACATCACCAGCAGCCATAGAGCAAACTGTGGCATTCATTCCATCAAAAAGAAACTGAGAATTAGTGTCCATGTTGTATGCATTTACACACTTGTCCATACCCAAAAATATCCACTGTCCTTCGCTCACTAAGCACCTGATTTCTTACATTTTCTTATTACGATATCCAGTGTTGACCCAAGAATTTCGCGGGTCTTAAGCAAAAATAAAAAAGAGTCTTATATTTTGATTTTATTGTAAAATTGGGGCCTTTTCTTAGTCATTTTTTGAATCATTATGTATAATATTAATTTTAACAGTCTAAATACATGCAAAATACACATAAAATTTATAAAAATGTGGTATTTTTTTCGGCCCAAAATTAGGGGCCTGGAGTAGTGTAGTCACCCACTTCACTGTTTGGGCCGGGCCTGACGATATCACAAGCGTATGAATCCCAACCATCAAAATAAAACACCCACCAAAATTTAAACATAGACGACGTATCTAATGATATCGCAAATAACATCCTCTATATATTTATTTCTGATATCGCTAGTGTCATATTTAATAGAATTATGAACGATATCGTAAGTTACAATTTTTTTGAGTCAATCACGTTTTTGTACGAGACCATAATATTTCGACGGTCTCATAGAAGCGATTTCGCTACAACTCCAGCGTACCACTGGTTTTCGAAACCGCCTGACGTAGAGATGTCGTTGTTGCTCAATGGTAAACGTTGATGAATCAGTGCTTGTATGATGGACTTATGATAGCGTAAATAGGTTTTTAAAAGGTTTTTTCAACAGACACGGCGGAAATTTCCTTTGTGTCTCATCCAGGAAACACGACATTTCCTCCAAACGCCGTGCATGTTTTTGGGTTGTTTACGGCACAACCTGGCACGGCAGACTGGATACGCCGTCTCTGGTATGGCGGGACCGTCATGCATGCGTCCAATCTGCACTAGTGACCTAGTTGACCCTTATACCAAAAGAACCAAATCCTTTAACTTCTCTGATTACAGGCCTATTAATCTATCCAACTTCCTAAATAAGGTTTTTTCAAAGCTCCTCACAGAGAGGTTCAAACCATTAATGCATAAGCTCGTATCAGTTGAGCAATCTACATTCATAAATGGAAGAGACATATCAGACAACATTATTTGGATGCGGGAAATGGCTAGACTACTAGGAAAGAATAGTAGGTATAATAACCTCATAGTCAAGCTTGATATGGAGAAACCATTTGATAGGGTGCCATGGGGTTTCTTAAAATCAACACTCCTTCATTTTGGCATTCATGGATCACTGGTGAAGATCATTATGTAGAACATAAATACTGCTCACTTCTTTGTGCTGATTAATGGAATTGATCTAGGCTTTTTCCCATTGAGCAGAGGAATTAAGCAAGGTGACCCATGTCACCACTTCTTTACAATTTACTGATTGGATCCTTTTCAAGAGGGCTCAAAAAACTGGTCAGTATGCAGTACATTGAAAGCTTCATTATGCCAAAAGGAGTAGAGCCAGTTACTCACCTCATGTATGCTGCTGACACAGTTTTATTCATTAACTTAAAATAAAAGAAACACGAGGGTAAAAGCCTTCTTACAGGCTTATGAAGACACATCAGGTCAGGAAGTAAATTATTCAAAATATGAATTATTTATTAATCAGATCAATTTAGAGATCCCAAGGTATGACACATAGCAAGTTGCCATTTAAATACCTACCCGTCTTCATGGGGAGGAACAAG
Source organism: Sherardia arvensis (assembly GCA_948330725.1). Classification (NCBI taxonomy): domain Eukaryota; kingdom Viridiplantae; phylum Streptophyta; class Magnoliopsida; order Gentianales; family Rubiaceae; genus Sherardia; species Sherardia arvensis. The sequence continues at coordinate 17,936,411 of OX415237.1, read as the reverse complement.
GTTTCATACTATCAGCCACTACTGGAGAGAATGGAAAATGCAACCTACACTGGAAGAACAGGCAGTTGAGCAGTGCATGTAGGATGATTCTCATAAATCATGTCTTACTAGCCATCCCAGGCCAGATCTTCTCGGTTCTAAAGCCCCCAAAAACAGTGCTCAGAAGGATGGAGAAGATAGCCAGCAAATTCTTTTGGGGAGAGTCCCAGTATGGTCAAAAGAAAACATGGAAAAAATGGTTTAGAGTTGCCATTCCCAAGATGGAAAATGGGTTAGGTTTTAGGGACCTAACAGCCTTTGTTGAGGCTTTTTCTTGCAAACTATGGTGGAAGTTGCAAATTATGGTGAAATTTATGTGATCTCTCCCTAACTCCTACAGAACATCACATACTTGGCATAGAATTTTCTCAGTCACTACCTTTTAAAATATGAATTCAGTGGTTAGCTATGGGAAAGGAAATAGCCCTTTTTGGAATTCCAAATGGACATGTTTAGGAGCCCTATGCTACAGCTTGCCTGAACTTATTGATATCCTCTACCCTGACATCTCTATTTCTCATTTTATAACTAACAGGGACTCAATACTTCCCCAGCTAGAGCCACACTTGGCTACTACTATATCATTCCTGTTTTGCAGGAAGCTGAAATCATGCATCAATTTGAGGACAGGCAACAGTGAAACCATCTACTAGTGGGATCTTTATAATCAAATCACCTTATCAGAGGTTGAGGGCCAGGCAAGATTAAATCAATATTTTACAACAGTTATGGCAATCCCCTACACCTCCTGAAATATCTGTACTCATGTGGAGTATCGGAAACTCCAACATGCCATTTCCTGAAAATCTGGTGAAATTTGGCTTCCACTATCCATCAAAGTGTCATTTCTGTAACAATGAGGATACTATGGAGCATTACTTCAATAGCTTCTAGTCAAACCTACATATCTGGACTAAAGCTTTTCATATATTAGCTATAAGACCACCTGTATTTGTTAATATCAGTCATAGGGTTGTAATTTGCTAATCATACAAGGGTCTATCCAAAATCCATACCAGAGTAATAAGAACAACCACTATGGTGGTGTTCTGGGCTCTATGGACAAGGAGAAACAAATCCTTATATGATAACCAATGTATCCCAATGCTTCGTCCTTCTCATATATTATCAGATATGTGTCTCTAAGCTAGTCCAGTAACTGGGAACCTCCAAAAATATCCCTTGTCAATCCAGAACGTTCTGCTTCCTTTTATCAAAAGAAATCGGCCAAAACATGTCAAACTGATAAAATGGAACCCACCGGACTGTGGATACATATCAAGTGACCGGAAACACATGAATTGGGATTATTTCCAGATATAAGTATCGAATACCTATTAAGAAGTGCATGAAAAGTATAATCTGCACAGCACATGTGTATTGCTGAGATCATGGCCATCAAGTTAGGTTACCAAACTGCTTAGAATATGAACCTCAGTCCATTTGTTATTGAATCAGACTGCCTAAAAGCAGTTGATGGTGTCAGAGACCCTACAAAAAGGTAGTAGGAATTTTTCTCTCTGTTCTATGAACTTAATTTATTAAGTCAAACTTGATAAGTCCAGGGTTCATATTCGGACCTCATTCATACTCGGACCAAGGCCCGAGAAGGGTCGTGGGCTCGAGATACGCGGAGTATGGATCCACAAGTCCATCAATCCTAATCCTTATAAGGAATGCGTATATTATGAATGTTCTACAAGGAATATACATCTTCCTAAACATGGTAATACAACCATGACCGAAATATACTTCTTCTATACATGGTAATACAACTACTATTCCCATAAGAGTTGTATTACTACCATAAAAACATATCTTGGTGATCTACGGATTGTAGCCATATAAATACCTAAAGGTTTGGTAGACCTCTCTATCTAATACTTCATACATTACGCCTTAAGCAAATATACTAACTTGAGTATCGGAGTGTCTACCCTCGGGACACCCGGGGCTTTGTTTTGCAGATCAGTTCGTGAGTGGGGTTCGTGATCAAGTGCGGGTCGTAGACATCCATCAAAACTAACACTATCACACATACTCTAAGAGAAGGTAATATTCCTGCTGATTATCTATCTAAGCTGGAGGCTTCTTTACATAACTCCCAAAACCTCACATATGCAATGACTGACAGGAAATTAAAAGGGCTTAGTGACTTAGAAAATGCTAGTATCCCATGTCTTAGATTCTTTGTCTGATGTGACCTACAAATTTGCAAAGATACTGCTCTTTTCTCTAATTCACTTCAGGTTGAAGAGGAGCCAGGATCACTGGAAACATGGATAGCATTCACTCTCAAAAGGAAGGAATCTCACCAAGCTCATCAAACTAATGCATTCATCCAGCAGCTCCAGGGTGCACTCAGTGTTAGAACTGAAACAAATTGTTGTAATTAGGTTTTGCTATGGATCCATAGGACTCTTTACTCGAACATGTGGGTGGTAAAATTTTGCTTCATTCTTTGCTAAATTGATTACTAACCTGCTCCCCATCAGAGATTTTATTTAGAGTATTCATCCATCATCCATAGCAATTACCAGCAATAGGATATAATCCCTCATCATGAGGCATTTTTTCATTCTTTTGAGAAGTTTTTGGCTTCTGGAGCTAGGCTCCCATTGTAAAACCAACTATCTTATTTTTGGGCCTTTGTAAGACTTTTAAAAGGTTTGGGTGCAAAATAAATCCCTCACAAATGGTGGTTTAATTTAAAAAAAAAAAGACAAATGAATCCATTGAATCCAATGATTGTAGTTTTTCAGAATATTATACTGCTTGAACATCAATTGCACAATTACCGTTACTATCTGAAAGTTATACACGTATTATCTCTATTTTTCTATTTGTAACACGCTTAAAAAATAATTTAATTTGATGGTAATAAAAGTAACATTTTTATTACGTATTTAAATTACATCTAAAATTTTAATATTTGAAAAATATGTGTTTAAAACACTACTACAAAGGGGTTGATGCAAGACACATATTTAAGGCGTTAGAGTCTTCCGCGTTTTTTTCCGCCTTGATTGACACTTGCGAGTTCGCAAGTACTTAAAGCTAGGCAAAAAAAATTAAAATTAAGATGGAAAGAAGTAGTTAAAGGCGGAAATGAGTTTTGACGTAAATATATACATGTCCAAGGTGGAAAAAAAGTATCCGCCTTAAATTGAATGAGTTTTTACGATCTCGTAACCTTTGAAGTAAGATAAACGTTCATGTTGCGAGATCGTAATGTAAACTTGTTAGTATCATGACTTCAACTTTGTGCGAGTTCGCAAGAGGCTCTGTTTGGGTCACAGATTTAATCTGAACTGGCCGTTCGAACCCCAAAAAAATCTTATAAAGGTTTAAATAGGTGGGTATTGAAGGATGATGAGTTCAAGTTTGCTCGGAGGTCTCATTGTTCCGTGTTGGTGTAGGTAAGGTTTAACTTGCGTAATGTATTGGCTAGTCTCTTGATTTTGGTTGATTTTATGCATAATTGTTGTATGCGTTTTGGTTTATTTTGGTTTTTCTGTTAATGCAGTGTGTAGTTTATGTGTTGATCATCTCAAGTCAGTGGTTTAGTAGTATTGTTGAAGGTTATAGGTCCTTGTGTAGTTATTTTTCCGATTGTCATGAATTATGGATCGCGAAAGAATAATGAACGAGAATGCTCGATTATCGAAGGAGTATTTAGATTTGGTGAAAAATTTCTCAGATGGTGGATTGCAATATTCTAGGCAGAATAACACAGGAGGGGTTAGATGTCCATGCAACAAGTGTAGAAGCAACGCCATATTCGAAGATATTGTTGTAGTGAGTGAACATTTAATTTGTAGAAGTTTTGACAAATGTTACACTGAATGGGTTTGGCATGGGGAAGGCCATTATGGAAGTGACCGGGTTGAGATGGAGGAGGGAAGCGCCGAGGAAATCCTGCAGTATAATGAACAGCTTTCAGACATGTGTGACGATGTTGTTATGGAGTTTGTTGGGAATAAAAGTATGTTGGAGGCAATGTATGACGATAAACAGACAAGCTTATATGTTGGGGCTAGGCATTCTAGACTGGGCGCAACATTGTTGTTAATGAACCTAAAGGCAACACATGGTATTTCTGATCGGAATTGCTAGAGTTGGTTAAAGAGTTACTTTCTCATTATGTCCTGACAGGGTTTATGCTGCGCGGAAGATATTGTGTCCTATGGGCATGGAGTTTACTAAGATTCACGCATGCCCGAATTATTGTATGTTGTATAGGGGGAGTGTTGATTCTCAGAGGGATGATTGCAAGGTATGTGGTGAGTCTAGATGGAAAAAAAGGAAGGAAAGGTCGAGGTATGTGGAGAAATAGTGACAACATCGACAAAGCAAAGTCCTGCTAAGGTGATGTGTTACATGCCTTTGAACCGAGATTGACGCGTTTGTTTACCAATCCAGTTGATGCAAAATTGTTAACATGGCATGCTGATAGGGTTCGAGAGGAAGATGATATTATATCTCACGCTTTTGATGGTGATCAGTGGAAGAAGATGGATGCTATGTACCCAGAATTTTCTAATGAACCTAGACACGCACGCTTAGGACTATCTACTGATAGAATGAACCCTTTCGGCAACATGTCTAGCACCCACAGTTCATGGCCAGTGATGCTTGTTATTTATAATCTACCTTCATGGTTGATGATGAAACGAAAGTATGTGCTTTTGAACACTATGATCTCGGGGCCTAAGCAACCTGGTAATGATATTGATGTATATCTAGCGCCTCTGTTGAGGAGTTGGAATCCTTATTTAAGCACAGGATTCATACTCCTGACGGAATTCGAGGGGATGCGAAATTCAAGCTTAAAGCCATGTTGATGTGGAGCATCAATGATTTCCCTGCGTTGGGTAACCTTGGAGGGTGTTCTGTGAAAGGTCATTTTGAATGTCCAGTATGTGAGAGAAATACCAGTCATTGTTAATGAAAGCACGGTGGTAAGCCTGTGTATCTAGGTCATATACGATTCCTACCTAGCAGTCATCCGCAGAGGAGTGCTAAGATGTGGTTTAACGGTCAGGAAGAGCATGGTGTTGCCCCCTTCCCATTAAAAGGTTCTGAAATACTGGAAAAATTATCGGGCATGGAGAACGTGCTGGGAAAAGGTAAAAAGAAAAGCACTCAAACTACGATTTGGAAGAAATGTTCGATAATTTTCAAACTCGGTTATTGAGAGAACTTGGATGTGTGCCACTGTCTAGATGTCATGCTTATAGAGAATAATGTATGTGAAGTTTTGGTTGGAACGCTCTTGAATACACTAGGGAAGGGTAAGGATGGATTGAAAACTAGAAAGGATTTAGTCAATCTTGGCATAAGGACGTCACTTTCTCCCGTGCAAGAAGAAGTGGGTACGACATACTTACCACCTGCTTGTTATTCTTTGTCATCTGAGGAGAATGAGAGTTTTTGTTGGAATTTGAAATCATGAAGGTGCCTTCTAAATATGGTTCGAACATTAGTAGTTGTGAATCCACTACCGAGTTGAAATTTATGGGAATGAAGTCACACGATTGCCACAATTTGATGCAGGATTTGATGTCATTGCTCTGAGAGGTTGCTTGCCTTATCACGTTGGAGACGCAGTTGCAAGGCTTTGTTATTTTTTTAAACAGATATGTCGCAAAAGAGTAAGTCGGCATAAGTTGGATGAATTGCAGGATATGGTAGTTGAAGTATTGTGCAGGCTAGATATGTATTTTCCCCCTTTATTTTTTGACATAATGATTCATTTGATAGTTCATTTGGTGCGGGAGGTGAAGCTGTGCAGACCAGTATACTTGAGATGGATGTATCCATTCGAGCTGTACATGAGCATTTTCAAACATTTTGTTAAGAATCGTTATCGACCAGATGCCAGTATAGTGCCGCGATATGCCGCGGAAGAGGTAATAGAATTCTGTACCAACTATTTACAGGATGTACCTACTATAGGACTGCCAGTCTCTAGACACGATGGTAGATTGGATGGTGTCGGACTACGCCATAAGTCTAAATTTAGCCATTCTTCCAATGAAATATCTATAGCCCATCTGTACATTTTGCGCAACCATCATGCTGTGAGTCCTTATGTTGATGTTCACCTTAATGAGATTAGGTCAACACACCCGAGCTGGTCGGAACCAAGGATTCTAGAAGCTCATTGCAGAGACTTTACTAGTTGGCTCAAAATACATGTGCAAAATGGTGATGAACACCTCGATGTTGTAAAATGGGTTGCCAAGAGACCCCTCGACACAGTTACGTCGTTTAGCGGGTATGACATCAATGGATACACGTTTGGTACTAAGTGGAGTGATGATAGATCTGCAACCCAAAATAGTGGCGTATCAGTACCTAGAGAGGGTGATAATGGTTTTTTTGGTACCATTATTGATATATGGGAAATGGACCTTGTTCATGTCCGAATTGCATTGTTTAAATGTGAATGGGTAGATCAAGCTGAAGGGGTTTGCACATAGGAATTAGGCATGACTCTAGTGAATGGAGGAATTCTTGGGTCAAGGGAAGATCCATTCATCATGGCGGCTCAAAATCATCAGGTATTCTATGTGGAAGATCCAATTGATGCTCGTTGGGAGATCGTTGTTGATGGAAAGAAAACATTCATATATGGTGACGGCTTGTTCGATGATGACTGCACTGTTTTTAAAGACACCATTCCGCCCTTCGGTGTACGAAACTCTGGAGGAGGAGGATGACATTTTTTGTGCGTTGGTGTGTAGAATGGATCATGAAGAAGGCATGTGGATTAATCCTGCGGGGAAAACTAAAAAGAGGAAGGGGAGGCAACCAAAGAAGAAGAAGACTAAAAAGAGTAAAAAACATAAGTAGCAATTTGATAAACATTGTTTTTGAATACTTTGTTTCTGTCAAATGTTTGTTGTAATTCATGGTAATTGTAATAATAGTTAAATTGTAATTGAATTTAGTATACTAATTCATGTAATACTAAAAACGTACCATGCTGTAGCGGTAGCGAAACCATAACAAACCTCGCTCAATACCAATGTAGGTTAACTTGCTATGTAGCGATCTCGTAACACTGGCGTATTAGATGCGAAATCGCAAAGAACGGCTTAAAATCACAGACTAGCTTCTGTCTTTAGATTCGGATAGGTTACGACCTCGCTTGATGTCTCTTTTATTGAGTATAGTTGCTAAGCTTGACACTAGCGATATCGCAAGTTTATCGCCACTTAACAAGAATTTAAATTTAACTCATTTGTAAAGTGGTGTTATATATTAAACCAAACAAAATGTAATCATTAATAATGTAACAAGAAATATTCAAATACAAATATTCAAATACAAATATTTAATACTAATTTGTTTGAGAAACTGAGAAATAGAAGTAGAAATAGATATTGTTTGGAATAGGGTACAACTACTAGCCAACATGAAAAAATGCTAATCTAATCATCCTTGCCAGGAGGTGGTGTCTGTTTTGGTGATGGTGGATCCACCTTTGATTTTTTCCTGGCATGAGCCCTTTTGATTCCACGTACCACCTTCTCCGTTATCCAGCATTCTTGATTGATTTTGGCCACTCGATCCCTCAAAAGGTCGAACGTGTCTTCTAGACCCTTTTAGTATGCCTCTGAGAGTACACCTGTTCCTATTATTTTCGACCACATTTTGTCTCATGTGCTCAAAAATGACATGGCCCGGGTTCAACTCTATCTTCTCCATGACACAGTAAAATATGCTCACAGTTGTATAGTTCATCTTGGTGATCCAACCATACTTAGGCACGACAATCCTAGCGACTATCTCATAAACGTTCCTCTCCTCATCACTTAGTTTGTCCAACTTATAAGATCTAGGCACCCCTAAATCTGCTGCATAGAGATCAATATACTTCTTAGCATACTCTTCAACGTGCGCTCGACCCAAAACCCGGGTGTCAGGTCATTGCTCTCTATAGTAAAAACCCGGAGTGGGTTGGTTGCTATAGTCCTCTTCAACAGCATAGAACACGTTCAACACCTTGTTAAACATGTCCTTGCCGATCTCATAGTCCTTCTTATTAACCCTAGTGAACCACCTACCCGTCTCCTTTTCTTCCTCAATTAACTGGTGAAAATTAGCATAAAATTGGCACGTCTCATCCTTATATGCCGCATAGTTCAAACCTAACAATTCACCCAACTCATGACATTGAAAAATCTTTAACACTTTCTCCAAACCTAGTGCTTTAATCTGATTAAAATCAACAACATAACAATTTAGTAATTGACTATGTTCCATGTAAGTAGAATAGGCCCCGGATGCATCCAAACTTACAAATTTAGCCTTGTCGTATTTGGTTGAACTGGTCCCCACTGTGGACTATGGTTGAGATCCGGCAGCCTAAGCTTCTTCACGGCACCTCTTCCCAAAAGGATTGGGTGCCAAATTCTTTGTCCTAGCCATCAGTCCTCCTAGATGGGCATGTGAGAGTTTTATATGGTTTTTTTTCTAAGCTCAACTAGTTTTGATCGTGTTCTGAGATCAGATGATCCCCAAATTTGTTATGTATAGGTTACACTGTTGTGATATCGTAACTTTCTAGCCAGCTAATTGTTTAACTTAGTAGCGATATCGTCAGGTTGCACGCAAACATGTAAACGACGCCATTTAACAAGCTGCTAGGGTTTAATTCTAAGCACTACTACTGGCGAAGTCGCAACTAATGTATTTCATAGTAACCTAACGTGTAATGCCAGCAACATCGCTACTAGCTACTTCACAATTTTTGTTAGTTCTATATGATGATTTGTTGTAGCGAGCTCGTAAGTCTTGTCGCGAACATTTATCCCACATCGGCTGATTAGAAGGAGAATGTTCAGTTTATATACACTTACATTTTTAAATGGTTCGATAAGTCGCCGACCCGCGCAAACTGAACATGAAATACCAATATTATGTACTACTACACCAAAGCAAAGGCCCAATTATTACACTATCACTACTACTACAGCCCAATATAGTCCCAAACCCAAAAACCCTTTTTTGATTGGATTTTATGAGGTAGCGATCTCGCTAATAGCAATGTTATAATTTGGTTTTTAATTTGTGTCATGATTTTTTGTTACGAACTCGTAAATGGTAAAGCAAAGACATTCCGAGTTTGCTACAAAATCGCTTGCTAGGCTCTATTGAAGTGCTACGACAAGTAGCGAACTCGTAAGTACAACAGAAACACTAGCGAGCCGGTAGCGAACTCGTAAGGTATTCTACTACTACTCAATCATCCTAAAACGTGTCAGTTACAATATCGCTAATATCTAGTTATACCTAAAGGAAATAGTTTTGCTGAAATGAAGTAACAATAACTCTAAAAAAATTGAACAATTTACATCTATAAAGTGAAAATTCAATTACCAGAGTCATGTTAGCAAAACTTAAAATATAATTACACAAGATAAGGGCTAAACCTTGATGAACTTCTAAAAAAAATGGTTTAAATCTAACTAAACTATGAAATCACAGTCTGGCGACTAAAATATCATGCAAGTCATCTTGACACATGCGGTCGCCATCTTCGACCTTCTCTGAACTGCCTTCATGTTTCTGCTTGTCTTGCTCGTCCTTCTCTGCTGATTTAGCTTGAGTGTCGTTGTAGTTGTTATCTTCTTTGCCATGTCCCGGTTCAACATCCTCGTCGGTTCCTCTGCGATCATCTTCTCTTTCCTCTTAATCTCATATTTTGTCTGTTCATCTTCTCCATCAGATGAGTCGCTTTCCTGATTCGCATTACCATCATCAGTTTCTGCATCTCCATCCCTGACATTAGCATCCACCAGCTTCCCATCCAATGGCTCCTTCTCGCTCGCTTTCGGAAATTCCTGGCTAGGATCTACAGAGTTTTTATTCTTGGGAAATGTGGTACGGAAATCAGGTATCTCCTCCTCATTGCTCAGATCGCACTCTACTACCCTGCTGGTTATCAGTTTGTCGAGCCGTTCGTCGTTAGCATGTGGCCCTTTCTCGGCCATTTCAATCTCATTCAATAACTGGCCCATAAACACAACAAGCCTACCACGGGCATCAAAAACAACATCTACAAAAACAAATTAAGGGTGATAAGAACCAATTACTATAGAATACAAAAACTTGAACCAATTAAAGTTAATAAAATACTAGAATCATACCTGATACTCCCATCCTACCTCGTGCCCTTCTAGCTGCCTCTTCAGCTTCTTTCTTTTTCGCGTACTTCCCATCGACCTTCAACTCCAATCTCTTGTGCTTGAGCCACTCCTTGTCGTACTTGCCGAGCGGCATCAGACGGCCTCTTAGAAAAATACCCGCCGTATGGAAGCGCAACGGTCTTGTGCCTGGCCACCTTCATCATTTGTGTCAGAATCGTGAATCCGGGGTTGATTGGAAGCTTCTCCATGATGTAATAGAACACCATGAGGCTGCAAACTATAGGCTCACATGATGGCACCACATTCCTGCAGATTAGCTCAAACACTAATCTCTGCTCCTCGGTAAGCCTGTGGATCGGGTAATTCCTAGTTGTACCCGGCCTATTAGAAGTTCTACCAAACCACTTCTTACCCATCTCACCCGCCTTCAATGGTTGCTTGGGGCTTACAGAAGGAAACCGTTGTTCATAATGAACCTCGTACGGACCATCCTTTTTGGTAGACCTAAGGTCGTTACGAGTCTGATAAGGACATTTCAAAACAGAGTTAATGATGAACTTATCGACCATAAACTTAACACCCCACACAATGGTAGTTATTTCCTCCACCTCTTCCTCTTAGCCTAGGTTTGCATAAAATTGGACAACATCCTCATGGTAAACAGGCTCAGGCAATTGCAGCAAATAATCTAGATACTGTGCCCTAAAATGGTCTAGCACGTAATTTAGTTACAGCGTAGGCACAACACAACTATCAAACACATTGTTATTCACAAGTTTCCGAGATGAACATCGTGCATACCTAGCTCTGGCGGCGGCGTTGAAGAACTATGGAGTCTCCTCCTCCTCAGTGGCATTGTTAGGGCCTTCACCATGATCAACTCCGGCAGCAGCGGCGACGGGCTCACCAGAGACTTGTGGGGAGACCGGCGCCTCCTCTGCCTCAATCACGTCCTCCTCAGTCCGCCGGTGTTTATTACCCACTGCCCCTGTCCCCTCCCTAACCCTCAGCCCCCCGTCCCAGCCCTAATCCCCTAGTTTTAGGTGCCATTTCATCGGAGAGGTTGAAGGTTGTTGGGGCTTCTTTGTCGGAAGCAATCGGTAGGGTTTTCAATTTGGGGCTAATTAATTTTAGCCCGGTCCCTTTTTTTTTTAATTTATAATATACACACTAGCGATATCGCTACATGACACGCTAGTAACTAACTACACTACCTAACGATATCGTGACTATCTCGCTCATGCATAAGTTTGTACTTGCGAGATATGAAAAGTCTCGCCAGGAAAGTGTGCCACTAGCAATCTCGCCAGATGATAATGTCAAATTATGAGCAAAATCACACAAATTAGTAGCGAGTTCGGAAGTCGTCTCGCCAACATTTATCCCACATCGGCTGGTTAGAAGAAAAATATACAGTTTATATTGACTGAAATTATTTAATGGTTTGATAAGTAGCTGACCCGCGCAAACTGAACATGAAATACCAATACTATGCACTACTACTTCAGTCCCAAGGCCCAATACTTACACTATCAATACAACCCATATAGCCCCAACCAAAAAACCTTTTTTTTATATGAACTATTAACTAGCGACATCGCAAGGGTCATGGGGGTTTGTGGGTTTGTGGGTTTAGGGTATAGGGTTTATCCATATTAACGTGTTAACTAACGAAATCGCTAGTACACAAGCTTGATATAAGATAACTCAATTTAAAACAAAAATAATTCATTTTAAAAAATTTTGAGCACTTTCATATTCTAAAATATATATATTTTAAAAGGAGACAGTATAATACTCAATTTGGAAAATATTGATCATCATATTATGTCATGTAGAGTACATCTTACTTAGTACATCAGCATGCAACGTACATAAGCGATACTCGGTAGTATCATGTGTGATGACAATTGGTGAGTGTATGTGTGCAAGATACTTTGTTTAATTCATGAATTGTACTTGTAATCACATACATGAGTTACAATAAACTAAGTTTGTCTAATCAAATGCACGTGAACTGCGCATATATCTAGTTCATGTGTGAAGCCGTACTGTACTTTTGTCTTTAAAGGTAATCGACGGACATCGTTTACAAGCGTACACGTGATTTTTAGAGTTTCTTAATGTCATACAATTATAGATTTAGTTTCTGAAAATCTTTAAAATTGTGTAAGTGCAGATTAAGTCAATGAATCCCTATCCTGTTATACATCAGCATATGACGTAACAAATGCAAATTATTTTTACAATAGAATAATTTGTGTTTTATTCCATAACATCATTTTGTTTAAATCGTGATACAAGCATGTATGATTGCCTTGTTAAAAAAAGTCACTTTCTCTTATTTAGGGTTCTTGCAACCATATGTTGCGATTTCGCAACATCCAAGTCACATACTTTTTTAAAGCTTTAAGTTTGCGAGCTTGCTAGAAGGATAAAGTAGACAAGAAAAGGCAATCACATGTGAATGTTATGATCTCGTTACATATCTCGTCAGGAATAACGAGAAAGTTCTGAGATCGCAACATGGCAAGCTAGAATCAAGTAAACACGTTGTAGAACAGAAAAACACAACATTTTTGGCATCTTATCCATCACATTTTACGGGTTTCATCTCCTAAAATCAAACTTTTACACATCTTCTCAAATCTCCTCACTTTTCTTCACATCAAATCTCCATAACCCATCCCATACATGTTGGACACATCAATTATGTCAAAACAAAGTGGAACTAGCCACTAATTGCATGCAAAAGATTGGTAAGTTTTGCAATAAATTCTCAACCACAATTTTCCCTATAGTTTTTGCAATTAAAGTTAATCTTTGTTTGTTGATGTTTAATTTGTTAACATCCTTTGTTGTGGGTAGGGGAGGGACAAAGAAGGTAGACCATCCCTAACCAAAATAATCAATTCTCCTGACACAACTTTGTCATATACAAAGGTACGATTGTTTTCATTCTTATTTGCTAAAAAATTGATTTTGTTGTACATACTACCTCCATTTATCATGTTATTAATAAATATCATGTCAGAAGCATGTCCATAACGAAAGTCGAGAGTTTATTTTAATGTTGTCACTTGCAAGCTTAGCCCACAATTTCAGGATTTTGTTTTATCATGTTATTACTAAAAAGTACAACTTTGACTTATTAGTATTGCATTAGTCATTAACTAATTTCACTATCCAAAGGAAAGCTTAATGGATAGTCCTTCAAGTTCCGGTAACTCCGACTCAACTGGGGGGGGGGGGGGAATGTGGTTGGCGGTTCAAGTGAGGTTAAAAGACAACGAGAAATGAGTTGCGCATCGAAGGAAGCACAATTGCTCACACATTGTCGGGAAATATAGATTAGGATTGACAACAAAATACTAACACATGTCATGTTTAATGACATCGGTGTTGCTATTTCACCCGACGATGATGCCACGCGATGGTCGAGTTGGTGTGGTAGAACGGGTAGGATACGTGTGCCATTAGACACAAAAGATTGGAGGCTACTAAGCATCGACATAAAAAAGGATATATGGAAGGAATGCAAGGTTAATTTTGCATTTGTTATTTTTAATTTAATACACATTTTTACATTTGACTATTTATATGATGCCATTTGTAGCGCCCCTTTATTATCGAGACAAAACACTATGATCAAGTGAAGAAGAAGGCTCTTCAAATTGCATCAAAGGCTCATCGAGAACACAAATACACCATTGCCAAGGAATATATCAAACCAAAGGGCAAGAGCTTTGGGCAAGATCCAAGTACGCGTTACAATCACATTGTACCCCTTACTTGGGAGGCATTCAAGAAGCGATGGTTTGAAAATGACGCAAAGGTTAGTTTCCTACATCTTGCAATAATAGTGTAATGCAAATTTGTCAAATATTATTGTTTCCTTTAGTGCGTCATTCTTAAAATAAACATACAATTTTTAAAGGGTTTGGAGGATAGGAAGCGCAAAGCCATTGTCGATAATAGTATGCCTTACACCGGAGGTAGGGGGTACTTGGGTGTGGGGAAGAAGACCTAAAAAAAAACCGAGGTAAAAGAGCTTGTGGATGGGGGCATGAACGCGGAAGAGACGAACAAGCTAATCATTGCCGAAGACCCTACAACATATAATAGACAACAATTATTCGTCTTTGGTAGAATTAAAAAAGACGGGAATTACTCAAGCGATGAGGCAAAAAGGCTGGCTAATCGAATGGTACGCTTTACCTAATACGCCATACCATCTTCCGTTTTAGTATCTACAATCACACCAACAAACACAACATGAGGTTGACCAACCTATTTTTGACCAACTTATTGTTGAACCCAACATGGAAATATGCACACTTTTGGCCCCTATCCAAGAGCAAGTTCACATACAACCATCCGATCCCAAACCAAATGTACGTTTATTTACTTGCACCACAATCAAATGAATAATTCTACACAACTCATTATTCTTGCTATTTTATAAAAATACTCTTACTTTCTACATATATCTAATTCGACCTAATTAAACATGACTTATTTGTATCTTAGAATTATCCTTCTTTCAAGTTGTACGTTGAATGTGGGACGAATTCTCAACCCTGCCACGTTGCAATGGGAAATTCATATTATGACATGACACTACATCATGAAGACAAAGTCCCTACTGGTTTCGTTAGGGTTTCTATACTACATGTGTTAGTCGAGGATGCCTTGGTACCGGTCGCGGATAAAGAGTGCACGACAGTGGGTACAGGTTTGGGCCGTTTTTTGTGTGGCCCAAATGGTTGGTCGTTGATGTAAATTCTAATTCAATCCTAATTAATAGAAAGAAACCATCACCCGTCGTAGACCCACTAAATTTCCCGGTAGCTAAGAACCAGATGTCGGCGGGAGAAATTGGATTCATGAAAGCCCTCCCAGGATTCGTTAGCACGTTATACGATATGGTGGGCCATCATAGTCGGGAATCCATTTACTATTCTACGCCAATAAACAGGTCTTCGGCGAAGGGAGGAATTAGTCGTTCCATGGGAAGACTTTGCCCTTTTCTATCACTATCAAACCCTTCCCGAAACAATCCTTATACTACATCAAATGTAAGCTACTTGTTCTCATCTTTGCTAGCGTACTGCAACTTACAAATGTTCACATACTTGTGCATTAATATATGTTCATCTCCGCTCTATGGCTTATTTAGGTACATGCAACTCCTTGTTCTAACTAAGACAAAAACTTTCATTGGTTTCTTGCACCCAATATGCCTGCAAGAAATGAATGAAAGTAATCAATCACGACTTACTTATCTTTCAAAGATGCTAAGTGACAAGAGCAAGACAATTTACATAGGCCCATATCTAGAGAGGTTTGTTTTCTTTTTTTACTTGGTTATTTGCATTTTGTAAACATTCAAATCTTCGAGTCGGGTTCTTACATTTCCATTTTTAAAAATATGTAGTGGTCATTGGAGTTTTGTAGCAATGATACCATCGTTGAAGCGTGTTTATTGGGTTGACCTGCTACACTTTGGTCCATCTACAAAATTTGCAGATTTATTAGAGGTTGCTATGCATAGTGCACATGATGACACACTACTTCCCTTTAACCTTATACAAACTCAGGTGACATTACAAATCCAATGCTCATTTATTTCCACTATGATTTCATTTCAAATCATTTGTTATACTTCTTCACTTTCAGCACAGAAAGGAATTGTCAAATTGGGAGTGCGGTTACTATATGATGTTGTATGCCAGCGAGTGCGTCGCTGGCCTTGTTGATGATAATTTGGAATTAAATCTTATAAGCATTCTTATAACCTACTTATTGTACCTATTACTATCTACATTGCCTCACTACTACAATTTTGCAGCATTTAAGGCGGTTGGTCGTTCACGTTTCAAGGCAGAAGACAAATGCCTTCTCTGGTATTGCCTTAAAACCTGAAAAAGCTTTAAGGCGGTTCCTCTTCCGCCTTAAAATATTTCTGTTTTAAGGCATATCTTCCGCCTTAGAAGTATGTCATTTCCGCCTTTATGACGTGTTGCGAGCTCGCAACAACTACTAAAATCAAAACCTAACTGACCAAGTGGCGAATTCGCCAGCTTTAACGCAAGGCTGAAATTATGTGTGAGTCTGACTTGT
The DNA here is from genome assembly GCA_948330725.1 of Sherardia arvensis. Taxonomy (NCBI): domain Eukaryota; kingdom Viridiplantae; phylum Streptophyta; class Magnoliopsida; order Gentianales; family Rubiaceae; genus Sherardia; species Sherardia arvensis. The sequence goes on along the minus strand of OX415237.1, from coordinate 17,920,089 downwards.
TACGACGGCTGTTGGCGAATCGCTTAACATTTATGTAGCGAGTTCGCTACACTACATATTAGACAGGGTTTATGGTCTAGGGTTTAGGGCGTCACTTGGTTAGTTGCGACCACAACAAGCGATCGCAAGTAAAATTCTTGCGAGTCCGCTAGTTTGCCTGGACAAGATGTTAGATAGTGAACGAGGGTACTAGCGGAGTTGTTTGAGGCTCGCCTAAAACTGTCCTAGCGAGCTCGCTACGCCATCTCTTATTATTTTATAGCGAGTTCGTAAGTGTACTCTCAGGCATGATTAGACGACGTTGTATTATCTGAGATTAGGCGATTTTAGTAGTTTATTAGCGAGCTTGCTAACTTGTTCGGCAGGCTTGACGAGTAGACTGGCGATCTCGCAGGGTCGGAGACTGGAGAGGCAGTGGCTAGCGAGCGACAGAGTTGCGAATACGCTAGTAAACTGTGATTGGGCTTGATTTCTGATGATTTGTGGCGAGCTCGCTTGTATATTTCGCTAGGCTTGACGAGTCAAGTTGCGATGGCGTTAGACATAATATTGGTGAGACAGAGTTCAACCTAGCGAGCTATGTGGCGAAACCGCCACCTGAGCTTGACTACTTGCGAGTACGCATGTAACTCGCAAAAGTGATTTGGTGCTTAACGAGAAAGGTAACGAGCTCGCCAGGAAAAAAGCCTAGTACATCAATTTTTGATTTTTGGTAAATTTCCCGCACAAATAGTATAATTGGCATATATAAACCTGTCAATTGCAAGATATATGTAGTCCACTAAATGGCAAACACAAAGAACTCATAAATTATAATCCTTTGCATGTATAAAAAATGTAGAAATACGACTTAGGTTTTACATGCATCCTTACGTGGTACGTGTGGTCTAGATATGAATCGAGCTCTAACGATGACCAAGTGCTTTGCAAATCTATCTCTCCCCAACTCTAGCTCTTTTTTAGTGTATGCCGATTGATTTTCCTCGAGTATCTATGAATGAGATACATTTATTAATACAAACTAAGGTAATTTGTAGGTAATAAATATAAACTTTCATATTGTAAGAGTACTCACGCGATGTAGTTCCAAATTGTCACTTGTAAGGGTCTCAATACACTCGTAGGCATACAACATCATGTAGTATCCACACTCCCAGTTGGACAATTGCTTGCGGTGCTGAAATTGAAGTAGTTTAACATATGGTATGTAAATGTATTTAGCTGAAAATACGTAATAAAGGAGTCGATATTTTAACCTGAATTTGAATAAGTTCAAAGTTAAGGAGTGTTTCGTCATTCACAGCATGCATAGCAATCTCCAATAGATCGGCGAATTTTGTAGATGGAGCGAAATGTAGTGGATCAATCCAATAGACACGCTTAAATGATGGAATCATTGCAACAAAACTCCAATGACAACTATATATTAAACAACATGCACCTCAGACTATAACATAGATTATGTAGATTATGTGCAGTTGAAACTAATATCTACTAATCAAACAATTAGTAAATACATACCCCTCTAGGTATGGCCCAATGAAAATGGTTTTGCTCTTGTCGTTTAGCAACTTTGTAAGGTAAGCAAGCCTTACATTATTACCTTGTTGAGCTTGTTGCAAGCAAGTCGGGTGCAAAAAACCGATGAATGTCTTGGTCACGCTCAAAGAGACGTATTGCATGAACCTACAACAATCTTAGAGCATAAAGTATCGGAAGAGGTATATAAATACGGACACAATAAAGTAACACATAAATACCACTAGGTTAAATAATAACACTTACATTTGATGTAGGATTAGTATAGTATCGGGAAGGGTTTGTTTGTGCCAAAATAGGGCAAAATCTTCCCAAGGAACAACCACTTCCTTTGCCTCGCCCAAAACCTTGGAATTGGCTACAAAATAGTACACAGATTCACGGCTATGATGACCTAGCATGTCAAATAGTGTGCGAACAAAACCCGGGAGAGCTTTCATGAAACCCACACACTCATTAGAGAGAGGAATCTTAGGGATTGGGAAATTAAGGTCGGCAATCTCTGTTGGTTGCTTTGTGTTCTTGGGGATGCATGTTGAATTAGCATCTACAACCAACCACGCGGGCCATACGAAAAAAAATCCCAAACCTTGACCAACTGTTGTACATTCATCATCCTCAGTCACCGGCAACAAGGCATCTTCTACATACACCTCAACTATGGATACCCTTACGAAACCCTTAGGGACTTTTGATTTGTGATGCAAAGTCATGTGAGGATAGGAATTCCTATTAGCAACGTGTATTGGTTGAGAATTATTACCTCTAACAACGTACAACTTGCAAGAATGGGAAATCTACATTCAAGAAAAAAAAAATTAGTTTGTTATTATAGTATTTTCAAAAAGAAGTAGATGATTAAGCGTAATTAATTTGAATGTAAGGCTTAGACTAGGGTGATAACCTAACCTTTGTGGTTGGTTTGGGAAGTTGTATATCAACTTGCGGAAGTTGTATATCAACTTGAGGTTGGCTAGGAGCCAATGACGTGCATATGTCGATGTGGTCGAACGGAGGATTTGGTTGGTCAACCTCAGTTTGGGGCGGGGATGGATGGGAGCCTCTAGATGATGGTCCATTACCTTGATTTGTTAGACACAAATCATCGGGAATAGGATAATTCACAAAAGCACAAACATTGGCTAAGATTGCTTTCAAATTCTTGACATCTTGCTCGGATTTTTTAGCTTGGCTTAAGGCTACTTGGAGTTTAGAGGGTTTAGGATTTTTGCTACTACGTTTGATCCCAAAAGCTTCAATTTGGGTCGCATATCCACCTATCCCCTTTGCTCTTCCAGGATGTTCATCCTTACCTAGTGCTCTATGCAAGACATCATGTTTTCCCACCGGGATGAATAAACCCTGTTCAACTTCAAGCCCTACCTCATCCTACTCACAATAATAATCAAACAAATTGGTTGTTCGTATTTTAAATACACTATGACGTTCTATTTTAATTTTAGTAACATTAATAGTTTTGAGAAGTATGTAAACTTATATAACACGTACCACTCGTCCGGCAATTCTCTTTGCCTCTTCGCTTGAGAATTTTCCGTCGGCCTTAATTCTACCAAGCACGAATAACTGTTCTCGAGTATATTTTGTTGGGTCTTCGGCCGTGACTTGGTTTTTTGCCTCTTCTAGGAGGGTGACACCATCTACTAGTTCCTTAACCTCTTTATCGTATTTGTTTTTAGATGTCTTCTTCCCCACACCCAAATATCCACACCGTCCACCAGTGTAGGGCATATTATTAGCAGCAGCTGCTTTACGCTTATCATCACCCACACCCTTTATTAATAAGGTATTACTAAATGGAAAAAAATGAAAAAGTGAACTTCACCTTGCATTCCTTCCACACACCCCTTTTAATAGCGGGGTCTAGAAGCCTCCAATCCGTAGTGTCTAGCGGCACATGAGTCCTACCTATTTTCCCACACCAACTAGACCATCTCTGGGCATCATCGTAGGGCGCAATAGCTACACCGATGTCATTAAATTTGACATGTGTTAGAATTTTATTGTCGATTCGTGTCTCTATCTCGCGACAATGGGTCCTCATTTGTTCTTCTTTTGAAGCGCGACTAAGCTTCCTTGTTTTACATCGTCGCGAATCGCGAACAACATTTTCTCCACCACTAGATGAGTTGGAAGAAGTCGAGTTTGTTGGTTCACTCATTGTCCTTTCCTATGTTTAGAGACCAACTTGTTAGTGGAAATGACAAAACATTTATATAGTCCACATTCCCCAATTAATGAATGCCTACAAACATGGTCATGAATATACATTTACACACAAGTTAAGTATAATTTTGTTTACCTAGACACAAGTACCTAAAACAAATAAAATGTAACAATTTAAATGGACCTAGTGGTGATTAATTAATGATGAATCATAACTTTAACACTCCAACGAATATATAAACCCTAATGACCCTTAAAACTCACAAAATAAGTGTAATCAACTAAAAACCCATACCTTTGCAATTATCAAATAGGTAGATGTAGAATTGATTGTAGTGTTGAGGATGGGTCTACCTTGTTTGTCCTTCTCCTACCCACATAAATTGTGCTACTAAATTCCGAAATAACAAGTACAAAATCATAATGGCAAGCATATGGGTAGAGAAACAAATAGTGGAGAAGTAATTGAAAAGCTTAGAAAATTGCTTACACTTTGGATTGACCCACTTGAGATTTAGTTGAATTTATGGAAGGGTTTGTGTAGATTTGATGGAAGATTGATGTGGAAAGAGTAGAGAATATGTGAAAAGAGAAGAGATTTGGAAGAAATATTCGACCATGAAAAGTGATAAGATGCCAAGTTTGTGGTCTTCTTGGCTTAGAATTATGCTGTTGACGACCAGAGGCGGGCCGTGTTGCGAATTCGCTAGTTATACGCTTTGGGTTTCGAGCACCATGCGAGCTCTCTAGTAATGAAACTCATGCATTCAATACCTTCACCATTGTGACTTGCGAAACCGCAAGAAGTCCAGTTCATAAATTTGGACCCTTGCGAACTCGCAACTGTGGATGCATGATGTAATTTTCTCAATCATCTGCCATTCAGTTTGATAATGCACTTGTTAATTACCACGTCTAAGAAGGTATGAAAGTAGTGACTTGAACGTAAAAATGACATTGAAGTTATTTAATTAGTTTCGTTATGGTAATTAACGCGGAATAAGGTGTATATCAAATATATTTAGGCGTTGCGAGTTTGTTTGATAATACACTAGTTAATTACCACGTGTAAGAAGGTATAAAGTTGGTGACTTTAGTGTAATATTGAAGTGGAGGTTAATAAATTAGTTTCATTATAAATAAGTGTGAAATAAGGTATTTAATTACTTGCGACTATGGCATGCAGTTATCAATCTATTATTTGCAGGTGTATATATGTATGAATATTGAAAAGCATATCGTACTCTGAAGTCCCAAATGTTCATCGTATATTCAAAAGTTGTTATGAAATAGCTTGCCAGGTACTAGCTGGTTGTGACAACATTAATGTGAATATAAGTGTGGAATAAGGTATTTACTTGCGACTATGTCATGGAGTAATCATTCGATTAATTGCAAGTGTATATATGTATGACTATTGAAAAGCATATCGTACTCTAAAGTCCCAAATGTTCATCGTATATTCAAAAGTTGTTATGAAATAGCTTGCCAGGTACTAGCTGGTTGTGACAACATTAATGTAATTAGGTTGATGAATATATTATGGTAACCATCGAATCATGTAATGTAAAAAAGAATTAGATCATCCTCATTAACATTGTTGTTGGTAAATACTGCGTAAGTGTTCATAACCAGTAGTCGTCACGTACATGTAATTTAGAACAAAGTACTATTAGTGTTGGATGTAATAAATGTACAGTAATGACTGATTAGTTCAAATGAAGTCAAAAATTAAAGTAAAAACATAACAAGTTCGACAACTTTTGAACGTAACTTTGGCTATTAAATCGCACCTGTGACATAAGATGAAATGATTTTACAAACATATATGTTTTTCACTTCCACAACTCAATTTTCATGGGCAAAATTATATTAAATTAAAGTAAACAATAAACTATTTCATAAATGTTTATGTTACAAATATATATAAAATATGTACAATTAACAAAAATGATTTGAGATAGAAAATTTATACATGAACCTGAGTGCTTGCGAGTTCGTTAGTGTCAAGGTTGGTAGTATAAACCCTAAACCCTAAGCCCACAAATGAACTGGCGAGTACCTTGCGAACTCGCTAGATTTAAACCCAAAAACCCTAAACCCAAATTACTGACCCTCCATGTGCGAGCAAGTGGCGAACTCGCTAGTGTGTATAACCACCAAAAAAAATTGGGGGTTGGGCCTTAGTCATTGATGGGCTGTAGGTGGTAGTATAGTGCTGTATATAGTATAGATTGGGCCTACTTGGCCTGCATATCAATGTGTGTGTTTCATGTTCAGTTTGCGCGGGTCGGCGACTTATCGAACCATTCAGAAAACTTGAGCAATATATACTGAAGAACTGACTCTTGATTTGGTGATGTGGGAAAACTTCAAGCGAGCAGGGTTGCGAATTCGCAAGTAGTGAAATTAATTTTACAACCAAGCGAGTAAACTGGCGAATTCGCAAGTAGTGAAATTAATTTTACAACCAAGCGAGTAAACTGGCGAATTCGCAAGCATGTGAAGTATATAAAAACTGAAAAGGCATGGTTGCGAGTTTGCAAGTACTAGAAATTAATTTTAACAACCAAGCGAGTAAACTGGCGAATTCGCAAGCATGAGAAGTATATAAAAAAAATTAAAGGTCGGGCAAAATTATTTTTGCCCCAAATTAGAAACCCTAGATGAGCCCTCTGCGATTTCGCCGGAGATCTAGCATTGCCGCCCAAAACCAGAGGATCAGACCGTTCGCAAGGGAGTGGGAGAGGCCAGGCCGGTGCCGGATCCAAGAGGAAGCGAGTGGACGGTGAGGAACAGGTCGAGCCGCCATCCAGAGGTGAAAACCGTGAAGGAGCAAGTGCCCGCCGACCAGAGGAAGAGGTGACCGCCAGAAATCCGCCGGGACAGGGCGGCGAGGAGGTGGATAATGCCAACGACGAGCCACAGTTCTTCAATGACAAAGCAAGAGCTAGGTATGCCCGCTTACAGTCTCGTTCTGTAATTCAGAATAAGGTGTTTGATAGTACCACTGTGCCTGCTTTGAAGCTTGATTATGTGCTAGATTATTTTAGGGAACAAAACCTAGATCACCTTTTACAGCTTCCCGATGCCATCTACTATGAGGAATTCTTGCAATTTTATGCTAATTTAGGGTTAGAGGAAGGGGTCGATGAAATAACCACCATAGTTAGAGGGGTTAAGTTTAAGGTTGATAAATTCATGATAAATAGTGTGTTGAAATGCCCCTACAAGAGCAGTGAATATCTTAGACCAACCAAGCCCGATGGCCCATACGAGGTTTACTATGAACAGCGCTTTCCAGCCACTAGCCCTAGACAGCCACTGAATGTAGTAGAGATGGCTCAAAAGTGGTTTAAAAGGACCTCGAATAGAGCGGGTAGAGCTAGGGCATACCCAGTGTATAGACTAAGCGAGGAGCATCGGTTAGTCTTTGAAATGATATGTGGGAATGTGCTGCCTACTCTAGGCCATGCCTGTGAGCCATCGATTGCTTCTTTGACGGTGTTTTACTATATCGTGGAGAAGATGAAGATCAATCCCGGCTTCACGATCCTTAGCCACATGATGAAGATGGCAAGGCATAAGAAAGCCGCAATTCCGTATGGGGGTTTGGTGACTGCCTTGATCAGAAAAGCCGGTATCTTCCCAAGGGGTAGGCCAATGCAGATTGTTTATTACGACAATGATTGGTTGCGTAATAAACGGCTGGAATTGAAGGCGGATGGGAAGTACGGGAAGAAGAAGGAAGCTGAAGCGGCAGCGAGAAGAGCTAGGGGTGGTGTATCAGGTAATACAAATTTTAGCTCGTTTTAAAAACAGTTGCATAAGTCCATTCATAACTGATTCTATGTTTTATTAATTGCAGACGCAGTGTTTGAAGCTCGTGGTCGGTTGATAGTCAAAATTGGCAAGCTGGCCAATGAGATTGAAGTAGCGCAGCAACGTTCACGGGCTAACAACGACGCACTCAATCGACTTCTTGAAAGCGGAGCCATCGATTGCGAGTTGAGCGATTTTGAAGACATCCCAGATTTTTTACAGCAGCTGCGTGACGAGGTGAGCGCGCCAGGGGGTAGCAAGGATAAAGGGAAAAGCAAGGCCACAGATGGCTCTGATGGAAAGGTGGCGGGCCGAGAAAAGGATGATGAGGTTGATGATAGTGACGATGACGATGATGAAGAGGATGACCTGTCAGATGGCGAAGACGCAGCGGAGAAGGCTGAGATGCAGAGGAAAGAGGCAAGAATAGCAGAGGAGGCGACGTTGGGGATGAAATCGACAGCTCAAGAAGATGCTGGCACAAGTGCCACCAATCAAGTCGAAGGGACTCGAGACATTGCCAAACCGCAACCTAACACCGATGCTTCGCAGAACATGACTAGTGAAGAACTACATGATGTTCTAGTTAAGGGGTTGTGATTTAGTTTAATTTCTTTTGTGATAAAACATTAGCCAAACTATGGCCTTTTTTTAAGTACAATTTGTGTAGTAACAGTTGTGGTAGCATTTGATGAAGAATTATGAATGAGATGATCCTAGTTAGGCATCTGTTTTTGTTGAAATATGCCATCAAATTTTGCTCAAGTTTTTTTTTTATAGCTAGATTACCGTGTTGCGAGCTCGCAAGAACTAGCGACAACAACTGACGAGCTCGTTAGTGACTTGAAATCTTCAACAGAGCCTAACATCAGTTAGACTTGCGCTTTCGGTAGTGTCTCGCCAACCACTGACGAGCTCGTAACTTACTCGCACTATTCAAATTTGCCAAATATGAGTTACACTTGCGATCTCGCTACTATCTCGTCTAGAAGCCGACGAGCTCGTAAGTAACTTGAAATCTTCAACAGAGCCTAACAAGAGTCTCACTTGCGAGCTCGCTAGTAAGCTGACGAAGAGGCTCTATATACTCACGATCTCGCAAAGTTACAAGCTAATATGGAATAAGAAGGCTTCTACCTGACGATCTCGTTAGTGTGATGAGAAGTGTGGCGAAATCGCTACAGTTAATATTCATCCAACAGAGCTTAGGTTGACGTGTAACTAGCGAGCTCGCTTGAAGTTTGAGATATAAGTGGCGATCTCGCTACATTTAATATTAAACCAACAGAGCTGAGTTGACGTGTAACTAGCGAGCTCGCTTAAAGTGTGAGATTTACGTGGCGAACTCGCTACGTTTAATATTAAACCAACATAGCTGAGTTGACGGGTAACTAGCGAGCTCGCTAGCTGTTGAGATTACAGTGGAGAATTCGGAAACATTTACCACAAAATTTAATTGAAAAATTATATTAAAACGACAACGTTTTGACAGTAGACGAGCAGTGTGGCGATATCGCAAGCATGTTGTAGTATAAAAATAAAAAACCTGTGCAGTTCTATTCCAAACGCGATCCCCAATTTCAAATCAAGGAAAAACCCCCAAATCTAACCAATCCCAAATTTCCCAGTGATTCCTATCAGCCATGGCAAGAACAAAGCACCAAGCCCCAAATCCATTTGGTTCCAGTCGCAGAGAGGTAGCATCGTCTTCCACCAATCAAGCACCGGCTTCCTCAACTGCTTATGACAAGCAAAAGTTTGTAAGTGTACTTGCTTCTGATGCGTATTCTGACCTAATGAAGCATGCTACGCTGCTAGATTTCTATGTGTTAGATTTCGATCAGATTAAGCAACTAGGGTTGACTAATGTGCTACAAACCTTTAGAGATCATGACTTGCATGATTTATTAGGACTGAACTACCCCTCTCATAAGGAAGAAACCTGTCAGTTTTATGCCAATTTCCATCAGCTTATTGAGGAGGAGAAGGAAACAGGGCGTTGGTTTACTAGGGTAAACAAGAAGGATTTTGAGATAGGAGAAGAGTTTTTTAACAAGACTTTAGGCGTGTCGTATGTTGTAGAAGAGGATTACAGTAACCCTCCCCCGGAAGGTTTTTATTGTAGAGAAAAGTGGCCTGAAAGTTTTGGATTTGACGAAGCTTACCTACAAAACTTAGGTTTCAATTACTTTGGCCGGCCTAAGGGTCCTCTCGGTAAGCCGAGGGAATACAAACTTGAGAAGTTGACTTGTCACCAAAGAATCTTGTACGAAATGATAGCTAGATCAGTTGTGCCGAAAGGCGGGTGGATAACCGGGCTTAACTACACAACAATTGTCATGTTTTATTGTGTGATGGAGGAGCTAAGGTTGAACCCGGGCTATCTCATATTTGAGCATATGAGACAAAGTGTAGTTGAGAATCGACGCCCTGTGACTAAGCTTCCATATGGTAACTTCATTACCATGTATCTCACAACCACTTTCCCTAAGATGAAATTGTCCGCAAAGGCTCAAGAGTGTATGTTTTACACTATGGAATATTTTCAGAGGAAAGGTAAATGTGAGCTGGTGGATGGTTCTTGGCAGGCGGCAGAAGATTCAATCAAAAAGCCTTTGGTGCTCAACAAGGGAGAGGTCAGAAATCAAGTTGAAGGTACACTAATTTAGTCATGATGCATTTTAATTATGTCTTATTAGCTTTTAAATATGCTATTGTATGTAAGATCTTGTTGTAAGTAACATTTGCTTCCAATGTTTGATCAGAGCTCCAACCGGAAGCATACTACAGAGGCCTAGAGGACACAGTCGACCTTATGAGAGAAAAAATCGCGCATATTAATCAGGAATGCTGGTGTACCGAAAAGGTGATACGTGGAATTGAAAGGGCACAAGCGAGTAAGAAGGCCAAGAAGACTGTTCCGTCTCCAACACCACCTACTGAAGGATAGATTAGTGATTTTTGTTTTTTTGTATATCACATTGGATGCTAAGTTCACTTATACGTTGTGCGCTACAATTTGTTTCCTTCTTTTGAAGTTTTTGTTGGATTTAAATCGAATTTATTGTCTTCAAAAATTACTCTATACATCTCCCTCAATTATTCAACAGTATTTTAACATTACTTTGTTGTCCACTATAAACAATAATTATGAAATTTGAAGCTGAATATTGCAAAATGACACTAAGCGAGTTAGTTAACGAATTCGCAAGATCTAAGCGAGTCAGGTAACGAGATCGCAAGCTTCCAAAGTCATGTCAATACTATAATTTTGAAAATTCAATGATGGAAACTGGCGATCTCTCAAGACACTAGCTTGGTTCTGGCGAGCTCGCAGGTAGCTAGAACAGAGTGACAGAGCTTAGCAGGCGAAATTTGAGTCTCTTCTCACGATATCGCTGCGTGTAATGCTACCTTGCGAGTTCGTAACCTTCCTCGTCTGCATCTGCGTGCAAATTTGCGATGTTGCAACACGCCTGCACAGTTACCTCAATTTATGGTAATCATGTGAATCCAAACAATTTAAATTAGCCAAAACGTACCATATATCCAATCAATTTATTTTATTTTACACACCATACAAAATACAAAAACTACAAATGTATTGTATATGCTTATTAGACCTCCTCATCTTCTTCCTCCTCCTCTTCTTCATCTTCTTCTTCTTCGTCAGTTACTAACTTCTTATTCTTCTTCTTCTTATTCTTCTTCTTCATAGTCGCCTTCTTATGCTTCTTTGATTGCTTCCTCTTCCTTTTAGTAGTTTTTCCTGCGGGGTTAATCCACATTCCTTCATCGTGGTCCATCCGACATATAATTCGGGCAACTATGTCATCATCGTCTTCCAATGTATCATAAATCGACAATGGAATGTTCTCACTAGAAATGTTGCAGTCATCGTCAAACAAACCATCACCATAAACAAACGTTTTCTTTCCATCTACCACGACCTCCCAGCAACAATCTACTGGATCTTTAACATAAAACACTTGATGAGCTTGTGCGGCCATTATGAAAGGATCTTCAGTTGAGCCTTGCATGTCTCTGTTCACTAGAATCATCCCCAACTCCTCCAGACGCGTACCTTCTGCTTGATCAACCCACTGGCATTTAAACAGTGCTATTTTTACGTGGACAAAATCCATTTCCCAGATGTCAGTGATTGTACCAAAAAAAGCATTTTCCCCATGCAAACCACCCTCTCCGGGTACTGATACACCACTATTTTGTGTCGCCGATCTATCATCGCTTCACTTTGTACCAAATGTGTAACCATTTATATCATACCCACTAAACGACGTAACTGTGCCCAGTGGTCTCTTAGCCAACCATTTGACGACTTTTGGATGCTCATCCCCATTTTGCACATGAATTTTCAACCAACTAGTGAAATCTTTACAATGTAATTCAAAAGCCCGGGGTCCTAATAAACCGGGATGCGCGGCCATAATCTCTGCTAGGTGAACTTCGACATAAGGACTCACAGCAGAATGGTTGCGTAGGATATACAGATGGGCTTTAGATAACTCATCTGAGGAAGGGCTGAACTTTGATCTATGCCGTAGTCCAACACCATCAGCTCTCCCATCGTGCCTAGCAATTGGTAGCCCTATTGTTGGTACATCCTGTAAGTAGTTGGTGCAGAATTCGATCACCTCTTCGGCCATGTACCGCTGTACAATACTTGCATCTGGACGATATCGATTCTTGACAAAATGTTTGAAAATACTCATGTACCTCTCAAATGGATACATCCATCTTAGGTACACGGGACCACACAACTTGACCTCCCTTACAAGATGGACTATCACATGAATCATGATGTCGAAAAATGAGGGGGGAAATACATCTCAAGCCTGCACAACACTTCTACCACCATGGTTTGCAACTCATCCAATTTACACCGACTAACCTTCTTGCGACATATCTTCTTAAAAAAAAGCATAGCCATGCAACCGCCTTCTGAACGTGTGTAGGCAAGCATCCACGGAGAGCGATGACATTCAAATCCTGCATCAAATTGTGACAATCGTGTGATTTCATTCCAACCAATTTCAATTCAGCAATCGATACACAACTACTGATGTTTGAACCGTAATTAGAAGGAACTTTCACTGACTTCAGAGTTGCACAAAAACTTTCCTTCTCTTCAGATGATAATGAATAACAAGCAGGTGGTAGGTACGTTTTACCTACTTCTTCTTGCACGGGGGCAAGGGATGTCCTAATGCCAAGATTCACTAAATCCTTCCTCGATTTCAATCCATCCTTACTTTTCCCGGGAGTATTCAACAACGTCGCCACCAAAGCCTCACATACATTCTTCTCTATATGCATCACATCCAGACAGTGCCGTACATCCAAATGCTCCCAGTAACGAAGTTTGAAGAATATAGAGCACTTTTTCCAAATGGAAGGTTGTTTACTCTTCTTATGACCCTTGCCTAAAACATATTCTATCCCAGACACCTTGCCAAAAATTTCTGAACCCGAGAGTGGGACAGGGGCTACACCGTTTTCTTCCTCACCGTTAAACCACTTCTTAGCACGCCTCCATGGATGACTAGCAGGCAAAAAACGTCGATGACCCAAATAAATAGGCTTTCCTCCATGCTTTAACTGACAATGACTAGTATTACTCTCACATAGAAGGCATGCAAAATGTCCTTTCACCGAGCACCCTCTGATATTTCCAAGCGCCGGAAAATCATTAATGCTCCACATAAGCATTGCTTTAAGTTTGAACTCAGCATCCCCACGACTACCATCGGGAATCACCGTACCTATCTCAAATAAAGATGATAACTCTTCAACAAGAGGTGCTAGATAAACATCAATGTCGTTGCCAGGTTGCTTAGGGCCTGAGATCATAGTGTTTAAAAACACATATTTTCGCTTCATCATCAACCAAGAAGGGAGATTATAAATAACAAGCATAACAGGCCATGAACTATGGGTACTAGACATGTTACCAAAAGGGTTCATGCCATCCGTGGATAGTCCGAGTCTCACATGTCTAGGTTCATTAGCAAACTCAGGGTACCTAGCATCCATCTTCTTCCACTGATCACCATCTGAAGCGTGAGAAATAATATCATCTCCCTCTCGAACTCGATCGGCATGCCATGTTAATAGTTTCGCATCACTTGCATTTGCAAACAAGCGCGCCAATCATACAACATACAATCATTCGGGCAAGCATGGATCTTGGTAAACTCCATTCCCATGGGACATAAGATTTTCCTAGCAGTATAAACCCGATCTGGACACAAGTTGTCCTGAGGAAGCAACTCTCTAACTAACTCCAACAACTCAGTCATTCCTCTATCTGAAATCCCATGCCTAGCCTTAAGGTTCATCAACAACAATGTTACACCCAACCTTGAGTGGCTTGAGCCAACATATAACTTTGTCACTTTATCAGCATACATAGCCTCTAGCATACTTTTTTTCCCACAAATTCCATAACAACATCGTCGCACATATCCGACAATTGATCGTTATACTTTAGCATTTCCTCCTCGTTTCCCTCATTCACCTCCATGTTCTCACTCCCATAATTGCCCTCACCATGCCATACCCATTCAGTGTACGATTTGTCAAATCCTCTACAGATTAAATGTTCACACACAACAAGAATATCTTCATATATAGCGTTATTCCTACAATCCCTACATGGACATCTAACACCACCTATGCTCCTCAGCTTACAATGTCGCAACCCAACTCTTAAGAATTCTTCAACCAAATCTAGATATTCTTTCGACAACCGAGCATTCTTATTCATGATGGATTCACGATCCATAATGCACGACACGACGCAAACTCTAATCAACTTAGAAATCGTTGAACAAAAAAGCTAGCCCACAGTGGTATATCACTCACAAACCTACAATCAACATGAAACTATCACAAAATCATCACAAAAACAACAACTTTTTAAGAACACAGCAACAAACAAACAACCACATGGTAAGGCGGAAAATAGCTTACCCACCACCTTGCAAACGAACGGAATTCCAAAAAAAGAGGTTACCTAATCAATCTTATGGTAAGCCAAGGGAAAAATTATACATACAACCTTTCAAATGTCTAATTTGTTGTTTACAAATCCGCTAGGAGCTGCTGTTTTATTATATAGTATAGTCTTCACTCTTGCGAACTCGCAAGTATTCACGCATACCTACTCATTTAACTAGCGAGTTCGCTACACATATGTCAACACTTAACTTATGGGTGGCGAACTCGTTTCATAAACAAATTTTTCCATGATATTAGTGGCGAGTTCGCAACAACATCAGCGAGCATGCATGCGAGCTCGTGACCAAAATGAGTTTATTTACTTTCTCATCTACGAGTTCGCTAGATCCTAGCTTGCTAAAATAACCCTAAGCGTTCATTACATGCGAGCTCGTAACTATTACGACTGACCTAACTTACTTGTTGCGAACTCGCAACAACTAACAGGTTTTTAAGGCGGAAATGACATTTCCGCCTTAACTCTTCATTTTTAACGTCACATACGACTACCGCCTTTTAAACGGTCATTTCCGCCTTTAAACGTGTTTTTAAAACCTAGCGAGTGTGGCTTGCGAATTCGCAAGTAAGTAGTAAGGCGGAAGATTTTGAACCCACCCCAAACGCCTTAAACTTGTGCCTTAAATGAAGGTGATTGTAGTAGTGCCTTTACTAGTACTAAAAAACATTTCATATTTGTAGATTCTCGAGGAAAATCATGCACCATACACCAAAAAAGAGTTGGAGGATGGTAGAGATAAATTTGCTAAACACTTGGTCCTTATTAGATCTCGGTACATATCTAGGCCTCACATACCCAATAAAAGCTAGTTTATTTTTTTCCAATGGATACATATACTTTTGAGTTCCATTACTTCAGTAAGTTTATAAAGTGTGACCTGTTAGTGTTTCATGTTTATGTTTTGTTTTTAGAGACCCTGCATCTTGCAATTGACAGCTTAGACACACAAAATTAAACCCTAATGTAGTGGAAATGGGTGAAAATGGCTCAAATCCTATAATTTTGTGATACTTACAAATTCTTAGCGAGCTCGTAAGTTGTCTCACCAGTTACATTAAATTCTTGCGATGATCTTGTACTGTCACTATTTCATAACTTACTTTTTGCGCCATCGCTACCCAATCGCTCGTTTCTCTGCCTCCCCAATCTGATCTCTGTCGATCTCGTAAGCATACACGCTAAGATCAGGCGAATTCACTAGCTTACTCACAACGTCATTTATTTTTCTCTCCCACCCAATGATCACATGACGTTGTTTTATGTAGAAAAAAGTATAGCGAGATCGCTACTAAACACATAAGCGAATTTTTTATTATATAGGGTGGTTCAGTTGCGAGCTCGCTACAGTTACTAGCGACTAGACGTCTTTGTCGTAACCTGGCTCGTTTAGGTCAACCCTAAATGTTGGCTTTGCCACGTAGCGAGTTCGCAGGTTCAGACCCAGCGAATCGCCACAATTTATCGTAACCAGTCTCGTTAGAATATAAATAAATGAGAAGCTTGGCAGACTTGCGTCGTCGTAACAATTTTTTAGCGATCCACACGTTTGTTGTCGCAACCAGTCTCGTACAGATTTATTTTACAATCTAGGCTGACCCATTTAGCGAGGTCGCACGTATATGAACTGGCGATCCGCAAGAGGCTGTCGTAACTAAATAATCTACCAGTTGTTTGGTATTTGTGTTTCCTGGTTACGAGCTCGCAAGAAGAAAATGAATATACTTTACTACTTGCGAGTTCGCAAGTCCAGTGCAAGGCGTATAACCCATGATCCAAGGCAAAAACTATGTCTTAAACCCAAAAACATCTATGGCGGAAGAGGAACCGCTTTAGACGATTTTTATCATTTAAGTCACAACCACCCAAGGCATTTGTTTTCTGCCTTTAAACATGAAGGATGAACTGTCTTAAATGGACTGATTTTGTAGTAGTGAAACTTTCCAAAACCATATCACTCAATGATAATACTACTCACATATTACTTCTATTGTTTAATTTAAATTTCAACAAATTTTATGATAAATAGTAACACGTCATTATAAGAAAAAATGGAAAGTATTTAAAGATTTAAAGGGCAAATTAAATTACATCATACGTATCCATTTCTCATTATTTTTAAAATCACGCTGATTGATAATAATGCCCCAGCATTATATAGCGGTAGTCATTCAAATTAAACAACAGTCATCATTTTTAGGTATTTTTGACTTCATTGTAAAGTATTTTTATGTTGAGATCACAAATGAAACATGAATATGGGATAACAGTCTTCTTTAAATCGATATCAAATGTACCTCTCTCAGAATTTGTTTGGATCTTACTAAATCGAGAAAGATATAGGTTTGAAGGCTGAAATCACGTTTTTACAAGGAAATGAACTATGCCTCCTCTTCTTGTTTCTAATTTTGATTAATTTAATAATTCAATTTTTCTATATGTATTTTTAATATGAATTAAGTATCAATTTTGACAGAGGATTTTTGATAGAGGATCCACACTGCCACATTAGTCAACGCAAGATTTCTAGAAAATATATTTTCTATTGATCACCAATAATTACTAGAAATATATGGTCAACCCAACATTTCACACTACAGGTAAAACTGTGCACACTTTAACCACGGACCGGCACACGCTTGACTCACTTGAAGTGTAAATTAATAGTCAACCCCACACTCTTGACAGTGCATAGTAGCATGCCACCAATAAAACACACCCTAAATATAGGAAACACCACACATTTTCACACAAAAAACTCAAGAGGGTTTTAAAATTTACGGGAGCTGTTAATTGTTCCGTAACAAGCACTCTTAATTTGCCTATATAAAGAGCACCAGAACGAAACCATTTTTCAAAAAACTTGTTTTATTAGTGATTTTAGTCAATCGATCATCATCACCATGAAGCTCATCTCCATCTTCATCATCCTCCTCGCCTTCTGCACTACGCATGTCCTCTCAGTTTCGCCAGGATGCGAAGCTGAGAGCAAAGACGCGTGCCACAACAACAAAAAAGCACTACCTTTGAAAATCATAGCCATTTTCTCGATTCTCGTCACTAGCATGATCGGAGTAGGGCTACCTCTGGTGACGAAATCTGTCCCGGCTCTAACCCCCGATCGAAACTTGTTCGTGATCGTTAAGGCCTTTGCTTCGGGGATCATTCTAGCCACGGGTTTCATGCACGTTCTTCCAGATTCATTCGAAGACTTGTCGTCGGATTGCCTGGAAGATCACCCGTGGCATAAGTTTCCATTCTCTGGTTTTCTTGCTATGCTGTCAGCTATTTTTACGCTCATGGTAGATTCAATGGCGACGAGCTTCTACACGAAGAGGAACAGTGGTGGAAATGCGGTGATTAATCCTGACCGGGATCAGGAGATGGGGCAAGTGCATGGCCATTCTCATCACCATGGATCGATGATGAAGAGTACTGATGCAGCGGGAAAACAGCTTCTGCGTTGTCGAGTGGTTGCAATGGTAAAACTCCCTTTCGATTTGTATAGAATTGACCTATATTTTAACATGATTTGGTTTAATTAATTATTTGTGTCTTGACAGGTTTTAGAGCTTGGAATTATCGTTCATTCAGTGGTGATTGGACTGTCTCTTGGAGCCTCGAGTAATACTTGCTCGATCAAAGGGCTCGTTGCAGCTCTCTGCTTCCATCAAATGTTTGAGGGAATGGGACTCGGTGGTTGTATCCTCCAGGTAATTCAACTATATTATCAATACTAATAATCGTCTCCATTAAATACTGATATTTTCTCTTCAATATATCTCTATATCGAAATGGATTATTTTGGTCAGAATTTAATGATTTTTAATATTGCAGGCGGATTATGGTGTGGTTAAGAAGGTTGTGATGGCCTTCTTCTTCTCGGTGACGACCCCGTTTGGGATAGCCGTTGGATTAGCCCTATCAAACACGTACAAAGAAGACAGTCCTACAGCTTTGATCACAGTTGGACTGCTAAACGGCTCATCTGCTGGGCTCTTAATCTACATGGCTCTGGTGGATTTGCTTGCGTCTGATTTCATGGGGCCGAAGCTGCAAGGCGACATCACTCTGCAGCTGAAATGTTACGTTGCTGTGCTCCTGGGAGCCGGGGGAATGTCGGTCATGGCGATATGGGCTTAACTACTTCTAATTACCATTTCATGTTATCAAAGTTTTCAATTGAGTGGTCAACTTGTTATTTTTTAATTTTATATATCTTTTATTTTTTATTTTTAATTAAGTGATCAACTTGTTTTCTTTCTGCGTGTTTATCATTTTTAATTTCTTTAGTACGTACGAGAATTTGTATATAAAGCCATAAAGGCATACATATTGTTTATTGATAAAGTTCCAGCAATGAAAAATGATAAATAACGTACGTACTTGGTTTGGTTATCTTATTTTTTGATATGTAGTAATTAAAATGTACTGCGCGCTGTCCTAAGCGTAAGCTTACAGAAGTGAAATCGTGATAAGTTTTAGCTAATCACTTTTTGGTATGGAACTCCAACCATACTAACTACTTTAGATAGCTAGCGATTATTTTATTTTCAGTTTTGATTGATCTTTAATATATATAGCATACTTGGTAGTTTGACATTTCTTTATTATATATACCTCAATTATAATTTATAACTTTTGAATCAATCTAATTATTTATCTTTTACTAGGTATTATATATATATAAAAGCAGAAAGTGGCGGCGTAAATAAAAAAAATAAAAAACACCGCCGCCGGCCGCCACCGGAAATTATAATTAATACATGAAACTACATCAAAATTTGTGTTTTGATATCTCCGGTCGGTCATGTATATATTATGTAAACCCGTCGCCGGCCGTTTTCTATATTTTTGTTTATGGTAGTTGTGGCATTTTTAATATGAAAAATATACTTATTATTTCAACATAGAAAATACTATACCATAATTATGGCAACGCATCGGTTTGAAGCTGGTAAAGTGCAAAGCGTCAGTTTTCTGCTTTCTTAATGCCAAATATGTATAATTAAATTTATATTATTATGGAAGTTTGCACCAAAATTCCATATAAATGCACCTTTATTTGATTTATTGAATAAACTAAAATTCACTCTGTATTTCTTTCTATATATTTAAGGTGATTCTTAGAATTGAAGGAAGTAATTCCATATTTCCTAAACCTATAATACACACGGACACGGTGAAAATTATGGAATAAACCACCCCAATTATAACTCATTATATGAAATATGAATGATACATATATTATTTACTATGTATATTATTTACAGTATAAAACTTACCAAAGTTAACAAAAACTATTTAATATTATAAATGCTGTCTTCGTTAAGATTCCGCCTACAATAATCTTTTTACTAGGTATATATTAAAAATCCTTTTAAATGGAGTCCATGCTTCCAGCAACTGTTTCTGCCCGTTAACCACCCACAACGGTTACAAAACCGTCACTATGTCGCCGGAACCGCCGCCTAACCGCGGCGGAGCCACCCCCAACTCAGTTTTCTTCAAGCGCTCACAGCTAAACCCATCCCTCTTGCCTCTGCCCTACCTTCCAATCCATCAATTTCACCGGTGCCGGAATACCGTGGAAAGATTGCATGCATTATCTCCCCGGAGGAGGTCGCAGTCTTGTCGGAGAACTACACCAACGCTTTGATCGGCAAATTTCCAAGGATCAAACCTTCTATGGAGTTTCTGAACGAGTCCTTCAAATCTGTCGGCTTCAAAGGCAGGTATCAGCTTGGTTCTCTAGATTATAGACATGTTTTGATCAGATTTGAGGATCCTGAGGATCTTCAAAGATGTTGGATGAAGAATGTATGGTCATTCAAGAGATCTGTGATGAAAGTTCTTAAGTGGACCCCTGGTTTTACCCCTGACACAGAAACCTCAATTATGCCTATATGGATTACCCTCCATAACCTTCCTATCTTCTGGTACAATACAGCTATGCTAGAGGCAATAGGAAACAGGATAGGTAGGTTCATAAAGATGGATATGGCCACAGCAAGTCTCACCAGACCATCAGCTGTAAAGCTGTGTGTGGAGATTGATCTGCTTGCAAAGCTTCACAACTCAGTTACTTTGACAGTTAACATGGAGGGAGAGGTAGCTGACTTTGAAATAGAGTATGAGCATCTCCCCTTATATTGCAAACATTGCAAGAAACTGGGACATGAAGTCAATGAGTGTAGAATCCTCAATCCTGATTTAAGGCCAGTGCAAAGAAAGAACAACCTTAGGCCTAACTCTCCAAAAAGTCTCAATGATTCTAAACAGAAGCAGGTTGCTGGCTCCAACTGGAAAGGTCAGAACACTCAAAATTTAGTGTATGTTCAGAAGAAACAAGGTGAACTGAACAAAGGAAAGGAAATTATCCTCTCTCCAGCTCCTGATCCCATATCAACACCAGCTCTTCCTCTCAACCTACCACCACCAGCCCTTCACCATACTCCTCTCATTCCTACTGTTACCACTCACCAAACCACAAATTGCCATACCACTCCAATGATATATGACTCTCCAATTGAAGTGCTATCTGACACAGAAAATACTCCAACCATCTCACAAAAATCCCCACAGATCCATGCCAGTGGTGCAAAAACTATAGAGTTTGTTGATAGTCTAGCTGAAGATCTATCAGACTCTTCATCTGGTTTTCCTTTGGATCAGTCACTCCCCTCTACTGAACCCCTGGCCACTGAGTTCAACACTGTTACTCCTCTTGAACCAACTACCTCCTCCACTCCTCACAACCCCTCCATATCAACTGAGGAACCTTGGTGCACCCCAATGAAATCAAAAAATTACTCAAAGGATGACATGAATCTTCACTCATCCAGGCCATCCTCATCTGACACCAACAAAGTCAGCTTCTACTCTCAGCCTAGACAGGGTAGTAACAGATTTCTCCCATTGATCATGGAGGTAGACCAGAGCACTGAGGACACTTCTGAGGAGTCAACTGAGGCTGGAAATAATGTGGAACCTCCCCAACCTCCTGAATCTCCTTCACAGGTGACTCCCCTATCCTATGCTGATGCTGTGACATCTACTGCTAGTACCTCTCTTAATGATTCTGAGTTGATTAAAGTCCCAACTTTTTTTGCTCCGGTTAATAAGGTAGTGACTAGAACTGCAACTAATAGCATAAAAACTCGTAAATGATTAGTACAACATTAGGTCTAAATGTACTGGTCTGGAATGTCAGAGACATGGAAACTTCTATGCTTAGACTATCTAGACTTATTTTTAACCATAAAATTGATGTATTATGCATAATTGAACCTCAGCATGATAATTCAGAGTGTGACTCTTACAAAAACAAATTACACTTTCAAAACTGCATGTATTCTAATCTGTGTAATATTTGGCTTATGTGGAACTGTAAAGTTGACATTTCTTTAATTTTAGACCATAATCAATTTATTCAAGTACAGCTCTCAATTCATACACTGGAATCATCTACTGAGATATTTTTTGTGTATGGATTAAGAACTAGGAAAGAAAGAGTTGAACTGTGGTCTGACCTTAAAGCTATATCAT
Source organism: Sherardia arvensis (assembly GCA_948330725.1). NCBI lineage: Eukaryota > Viridiplantae > Streptophyta > Magnoliopsida > Gentianales > Rubiaceae > Sherardia > Sherardia arvensis. Next base: position 17,897,960 of record OX415237.1, on the reverse strand, counting down.
CTCCTGAAGCAATTTATATAGGTGATTTTAATGCTATGGCTTCCATCTCAGAATACAAAGGTCATGCTAAAACAAGTCTAAAAAGTATTAGAGAATTCAGTGCTTTCATTGATAACATGTCTCTCTTTCCTGTACATACAGTTGGTAATTTTTACACCTGGTCTAATGGTAGAATTAGGGAACAAGGAAGGAGGCTAACTGTTGAGAGATTGGATAGGGGACTGTGCACTCATGATTGGAGTACTAAATTTCCTCAGTCCTCTATCCAAGTGCTCAACAAAGACACCTCAGATCATTGTCCATTGTCACTTAGAATAGGTAGTAATATACCCTCAGTCCCCAAACCCTTAAGGTTCATCAATACCTGGTTCAAGAGAGAAAGTTTCATGGATGTCATCAATCTCCATTGGAATGATCACTCTGAGGGTACTGGAATGTATAAATTCTTTCTCAAGCTTAAAAGCCTTAAATCTGTCCTTAAAAAATGGAATAAGGAGATTTTTGGTAATATTGATGAGAATGTAATAAAAGCTGAGGAAAAGTTAAGGATCCAGGAAATTAGTTTTGAGTTGAACAGCTCAACTGATGAACTAATCAAGCTCAAACAAGCAAAGGCTCTTCTAAAAAAATCTTTAAAAGAGCAAAATAATTTCTGGAAACATAAGGCAAAAGTTACATGGCTTAAAGAGGGTGATGAGAATACCAAATATTTTCATCACTGTTATGGAGAAAAGAGGTAAACTTAGAATCACTAAAATTAAGAGTTCACAGGGACAGTGGTTGAACAAAAATGAGGATATTGAGTCTGAAGCTGTTGCTTTTTACCAAGATCTTCTAACTGACTCACCACACCCCGACCAGAACCTCTTTTCTACACATTTTCTGTCTCAGATACCTTCACTGATCTCACAGACAGAGAATGATGAACTCATTAAGCAAGTTTCTATGCCTGAATTAAAGCAAATAGTTTTTGGCCTTAATAAGTCAAGCAGTCCAGGGCCTGATGGCTATACTGCCCAATTTTTTATTAAGGCATGGAACATAATTTGCTCAGATTTATTAGAGGCATCTAATGATTTTCTAACTAGGTCTCACATTAATAGAGGTATTTCCAGTACATGGATCACTATCATTCCTAAAAAAGAAATACCTATTTCCTTCAGTGATTATAGACCTATCAGTCTTTCCAATGTTACAAACAAATTTTTTTCATAAATCATTAGGGAAAAACTGAAACCATTGATGCCTAAATTGATTTCTCCAAACCAGTCTGCTTTTCTGAAAAATAGGGATATTTCTGATAATGTTATCTATTTAAAAGAAATGTTTAGATTCATTAATAGGAAAGCCAGAGATCCAAAATGTATCTTAAAATTGGATTTAATGAAAGCATTTGATAGAGTTAGCTGGCAGTTCTTTAGAAAAATTCTCCTCAAATTTGGTTTTTGTGACAGATTTGTTGATTGCATTATGAAAAACTTGTCTGATGCTTGGTTCTCAATCTTAATAAATGGAAAACCAGTTGGCTATTTCCCAGCAACTAGAGGGATCAAACAGGGAGACCCACTGTCTCCTTTTCTGTTTAACATTTTCAGTGAAACTTTTACCAGAAGCCTTTCCTTCATATTTAATACTGGTAAATTGCAATATTTCAGTCTCCCCAGAAATGCCATCCCTATCTCCCATTTAAGTTATGCTGATGACACTGTGATTTTTCTCAGTGCTTCCAGAATTAACTTAATTAGTTTGAAAGCCTTCTTAGTTAAATTTGAAGAAACCAGTGGTCAGAAAATAAATTTTGAAAAAAGTGATTTCTTCCTGAGCTCTAGGGCAAATGAGAACAAGCTTAGACAAGTAAAAAACATTTTAGGCATGAAACAAGGTGATCTGCCATTTAAATATTTAGGAGTACAAATCTTCAGTGGAAGAGCCTTAAATATTCACTCACAAGCAATTGTGGAATTAATTGATAGAAGGACTCTTAACTGGAAAAATAAATGGCTCTCAACTGGAGGTAAATTGATTCTGATACAATCTTGCCTTCAGTCTCTGATTCATGGGGAGGGTTTATGTAATTTCTGGAGTTCTAATTGGACTGATCATGGTCCTCTTGTAGATCTCTATGAACCACAACAAGTAGAGCTTTTACAATGTATTGTTGCTAATTTTATAGCTAACAAACCTGCTCTGCTGCCTTCTTTGGCTCTGGTCTTACCTCAAGAGGTGATAGACACCATCAGTGGAGCTGAATTACATCCAGGAAGTCAGGACAAGCTTATATGGAAGCTGACTCCTCAGGGGAATTTTTCTATCAGATCAGCTTATCAGAAACTTCACCCTTTACTAGGTAAACTCCCTGTATTGTCCAAGATTTGGAATGCTTCTATTCAAAAAAAATCTCTATTTTTATGTGGAAGCTGCTTGACTGTTTACTTCCATTTGATGATATTTTATCTCAGTTTGGCTTCCAATTTGCATCCAAATGCTGTTTTTGTGCTAGCTCTGACTCTCTGCATCATTTCTATAATAATTGTCACATTGCCATAAGTTTGTGGAGACAGATGCATCACATATGTGGATCTATTTTTTTCAGTTGTGCAAATCTGTGGGATAGGCTTACAACTTGTTGGGCTTTTTCTGGTCTTTCTAAATTGCATAATAGACTCAATCATATTGCTCCTATCCTAGTCTGTTGGATTTTATGGAAAGCCAGAAATAAAATGATTTTTGAGGACTGTCCCCCAAACCCTAGTGCCTTAGCTCAAGAATTACATAGTCTTATCTACTTCTCTCTCACCAGAAATCCTCTCCCAATTTTAAATGAGGTAGATAGAGAGTTGGCCTCTCAGACATGTATTCCTCCTCATTATATCCCCCCTAAACCTAACATCTCTCCTATTTACTGGTCTAGACCATCAGTGGGATACAAAATCAGTGTAGATGCAGCCTGGAAGTTTGGACAGGCTGGTTTAGCACTCACTGTTAGAAACAGACATGGTGAGCTTTTTCTGGCCCAATCCATACACTGTCAGGCCCTCTCACCCTTAGAAGCTGAGCTCAAAGCTATTCTAGCAGGGTCCAATTTTGCAAGATGTTTTAACCTTTCCCCTGTGGAAATTGAATCAGACTGCAAGCAGGCCATTGACATGATACACAATCCAGCTTTATGGCATTGGAGATTTTATAGATTACTGAACCTTATCTCAAATGAGTTACACACCTTTAAGTTCAGTCACATCTTTAGAGAGGCCAATCAGCCATCTGATTACCTAGCTAAACTTTGTCATACAAACCAGCAATCTCTGATCTATACTTGGAACTCATTGCCTGCAATTGCTAAAACAAAAATTCTGTTTGATGCTGCAGCATTTCCCACTATCAGAATCTCCTCTTCTCTCAACTGATACTGCTAATTATTGTATTTTCTCCTTTACAGGTTGGGAGAGATGACCTTTTGGTGTTACACCTATGTTTCTGCCAGCTTCACAAAGCAAACAACTCAACTCAGATGGGAATTACAGCTATGCAATCTGGTTCAGTCCCCCATTCTGCTATCACAAACTATATAGTTTTGATGTATAGTTTTTGTATCATGCCTTCCTCTTGATCCTTAGGTCGCCTTGTGTTTTGTATTGACAATTCACTAATAGACTTGAGGCTAAAAGAGTTTGGCTTGTAGATCATTTTTAAGAAGCATTACTATGCTTCTAAGGGCTTTTGTCCTTGTGCCTATGTAGGTTGTATGAACTTGCTGTTTTAAAGGCACCTATTCTTTTGGTTTGGGAATCCAATAAATATTCCCCCACCTTTTGATAGTTTTAAGTTTAAAAAAAAAAAAAAAAGGAGTCCATGCTTGGTTTTATTTATGAATAATGGGAAGCCCCATCTTTCCATATTTCTCAAAAATATGTTGTGATATTCAAAAACTTTCGATATCTTTTCGGAAATATATTGTGATATTTAAATATATATAGAGTAAGCTTTTATGGCATGGTCAAATCTCGGCGGATATTTTAAAAACTAGACTAAATCACTTTAAAAGAAGTTTGATTAACGACTCGTTCTTCCTTTTTTTTTTTTTTTTGAAAAGAACGATTCGTTCTTCCTTATTTATCCATAAAAAATCAGTTTATTTATATTTAATTTATTTAGTTTAATTCAATTCATTTTAGTTTTGATAGAATATAATTTGATAAAATTCAGTTCAATTTAGCCAACTATTAATATTTCCAATGCTTAAATTTTATATTGATTAATTCAATATATTTCAATTCGATTCAAATCGGTTAAGTTCAGTTTTGACCAATTAATTTCTATTTTTTTTACAATTAAGTTCAACTGATATGATTTAACAAAATTCAACTTGATTTATACATTAACTTTACAGAAATTCAATTCAACCCGTAGATAAAAATCCTAGGAGAGTGAAATATAAAACTTAGACCGAAAAATAATAATAGTTTTATAATAAAAATTATGAATGTCATTTTCTAAATATATATTATTAAAACAATAATAAATGCCTTTATTCTAAAGGGAACTAGAAGAGTTATTGCTCCAATCAATAAATAAATTAATAAAAAATATCAAAAAGATTAAACTGCGTAGTTTTGACTAAAACCGCCACATAACCACCATAAGTTCACCATATTCCGGCGGCTACAATTTTTATCGCAATTAACTTTTAGCTCTTCCTTTTTACTAGCATGGTGGACCGCGCGTTGCGCGATATCTAAGAATAAGGTTGAATATTTAAAATGTACTATTATGTGCTAATACTAAAAAATTAAAGAATAAATATTTTCATTTTCAGCAAATATATATAAAGTAGTCATATTTTTCAAAAATAAGTATACTAATTAAATTAATCAAAAAAGATGAATACGAAAAGAATTTAATTATTAAAATATAAGAATAAGATATATTTAATAATGAAATCAAATAAAATATCCAAAATGTATGATAAAAAATAGCATGTTAAAGATGACAATGCAATTGTCAAATTATTCAAACAAAAAATGAATCAAGTGAAATAAAACTCTTGAAATCGGCTTTGACATATTGTCTTCATTCTGGTCCAATTTTGTGCTTTTTTTGCTGATGGTTTTCTTCTTTTTGGACCCCTTCCTTTGATATGATTAGTTCACTAATTGGCGTATCGTCTTCCACATTTGAGGCATGATTGTTCGATGTAGATTCGATGTCTAGGGATGGTTTTGATAGTTGAGCTATTGGCACATCATCATCATCTGAATCAACAGTGCATATGCGTCTCAACGACATTATCACATATTTATTTTTGTTATGGTGATCCTTAATCTTCGTAGCCTTCATGTCAACCTCATACATCGTGTTTTCCAGTTGAAGATTTGCAATTTCAACTTGCTCCTGGTTTGTGTTAAATAGAAAATATGTATTAAGTTAGGAATGATAACCTTTTAAAATGTAGTAATAACTGAATTACTCAGGAATTTTTGTATACCTTTGTTACTCCTCGACGGAATGCCTCATCAGCTGTTATGCCTAATATTTCCTTTGCAATTTGTCCGAATGAAGTTGCTGAGATGTTACCCGTCTCGTCTTGCAACGAAACATCAAAACGGAACCTGTTTTAAGAATTTGGCAAATGGATGTTAACAATTTTGTCAATGCAGTAGGTGTAATTTTATTGAAGTAACTAACAGTAACTTTACCGTGGTGCAGGATATTTTTTCTGTTGATCACCGCAGATGTTGCATAGGAACTCGTATTCATGCGATGCTGTTGTTGCGTAGTTGCATTTGTTGCATGCCATGTAGTAAAACTTTTGTGAAGCATCGGTAATTGTTATTTTGACGTTGGCTGAGACAACCTATTAAGTGAATCAATACATATATAATTAATAAGTTACAACAAATTATATAATTAATATATAGTCTACCAATTATAAGATGGGAACATAATAAAATATATTAATAATACTACAAAAAAAATAGATGAATAATTTTGTAAAAATATATGAATACCCTAATAATAAAAATATATAATGTGTATATGTTTTAAGGAAAACATTTATATCTAAATAAATTACACGGTATATTAAAAAATGTGGAAGATCAATTTACTAATTTAGCAATATCAAAATATCATTTATATAAATACATATTTAACAAAAATACATAATAAATACATATTAGGATCATGACCAAAAACCTTGGGCAATTTAACTATAAGATAACAAAAATATATACTGGCATCTTTTTGTAATTTTCGCCATTAATGGACCACAAATAGATTAGATTATATATCATGTTCTACAAATAGGATTTCACGGTAATTTAAGCTATTTGTGGTAATCCACGGTAATTCACGGTAATCCACAAATATTACTAATTTAAACTAGATAATTTTTCACGGTTTCCTAACAAATATGTTCACGTAATGATCATTATTTTGCAAAAGACATGAATATAAAATAAAATATATCTGAGATGGGAATAAATTAGGAAAAAGGTGGCAATCTAAGGAAATAATATATATAATAAAATGGAAGAAATATATGAAAATTATAGGTGCTGAAATATGGTAATATTGTGGTGTATTAAGTCAATTAATACATATATAATTTATAATTTATAATGAATTATATAATTAATAATGTATATAGTTCGAAGTAGTAAAATACCTTTTGATTAGGGTAAATATCTCCAAGTTTAGTGTAGAATCTAATTGGTGAGATTTTTACTCCGCCCTCCTTGATCAGCTTTTTCTTCTCTTCCTCGTCAGTAATGTACTTCTTGTTATTGTTGACCCTGCATGAATAATGTAGATATATTCAAACTCCAACAAAACATGTATACAAAACGTAAGTTCTATGTATGAGTTATTTTATTACCAATCCCTCAGCCTGTTTGTTTCGCTGCTGGAGTCATCATCAATGTTTAATGACGTTCGGTATATGGTTCCCAACTCTAAGCCTGTTTAATATTAAAAATAAAAGTGTTAGCTTAATATGTAAAATAAAAAATAAAGAGATTGTCTGTGAATAAATAAAAGTTTGATTACCATTGTAGTAGTCGACCCTCAAGTTTCTACCAATTATTATAGGGCAATCTGTGATATTTTCCCTCAACAATCTTGCATATGGCTCCAGCATTTCCTCCCAAATGGTCAGAGTCATTTTCTGAAACCTGTATTGAAAACATAAATGTTATAAATAAATAAATAAATAATGAACTTTAATGAAAAATGTATTTTAAACTTACTTGTCGTTTATGATAACAAATTTTTGATATTTTTTCATGGATCCCGTTCGTACGCTTGTCACACGTTCATGATCGAACTCTGTGACGATACCTATAATATCTGATATAAAAATCAGAAGAATATTATTATACAGTATAGAGTGCAGTTGGATATATTTTCATAAATAGATTAAATTCTTACCAACTTCTTTATCATCAGTTTGGAGTTTTTCTCCGATTTGGTCAAAAGGAACATAATTCTCTTCTATGTTGTCTCCTTCAACATCTTCGATAGCTGTGCTTGTATCGATTATCCACTGTGAAGAAATACCATGTTTGATATATTGTGTTGCTATCGGTTTTATTTCAGCGTTGGAAATCTTGTATTTCTTATGTACATGCAGTCTATCTGCCATGGCAAGAAATGCGTTGTTGAATGTAATGCCTGCAACTTTAGAACCCTGAAATTTAAAATAATAAGCCAAGCTATAAATAAATTGTAATTATTTTGCAATATTAATAAAATATGACATTATATATGAAATATAGTTTGATGATGTACCTCTTCGTCTTCAAAAATGTATCTTTGTGTCTTTGAAGATGGATTCAGCTTGCTTGAAATAGGGGCGAATTTCTCTTTGACTGTAATTGTCCGAACCCATGGTCTGTGCGCATTGGATAAATCATGGATCCTCCTCTCCGTTTTACCGTTGAGTGAATTTATAATCATCATTGCAGAAAGGTGTAAAATATTTGTGTGGTGGTAATAATGGTTTTGTTGTTTGATATGTGAAAGTGTTGATGAAACTATTAATATTTATACTATGATGATGATGAGAATGGTTGTGTTGTTTGTTTATTTTTGATAATGGAATACATGATTAGAAAATTTTTGGAAGTTAAATATTTGAGTGTTATTATTTATCAAAAATAATTGTGTTTTACTATATGTATGCATTTTTTTTTCCCACTGAGAATATGAATTGTCAATTATTACATGGTAAATTACATTGTAATGGCCGTATTGATTAAGGATCATTAACCTTAGATTTTGTTGTTAAAATATTTTATTTTCTATTTCTTGATGATGATTATAATATTTGATTTATATTGTTTAACTATTTTAGTGTTATTTTGCATGAATACATGAATGATATCTTGTAAAATTTTAATTTTTACATAAATAAGTCAGAGTTTAGTAATAGGCATGAATATATTGCATACATATGGCATGTTCGTTTTTATCGAATTTTAAAACATGCGAGTTTAGTAATAGGCATGAATATATTGCATACATATGGCATGTTCGTTTTTATCGAAATTTAAAAATTTCGAAATGGCAGTTGTGTTGAAGAAATATTTCTTTTCTTTTATAATTAGTTGTGTCGGTGATTTTTTGTTATTAAACATCAGTAAATTATAGTCAATATATAATAATAACATATATGTAACAATATATTCAATATTCATGGAAATAATGTGTATGTCAATGGAAATATAGAATAATTAGAACGTTGCAATTATCCATAATTAAGTATGAAATATTGCTCATATATCATATCATGACAGTATAAACTAAAACTGGAAGGATATATCAAAATTTTTGGATGCCTAAAATAATCAGAAAGTTTTGGAAATTACATATACGTTTTTAAAATAATGAGATTAAGTAGTTATTTTAAAAACTGAAATTATATATACGTTTTTGATCATTTGGGCCAATAAGTGTTTTAATTAAATATGATATTTTTAATGATTTACCTATATGTTGTTTTTAAGGTAAAACATATTCTGTTGGTACATTTATAGTTATGTTTCGTAATACACCTTAGTAATAAAAAGAGAAGGAGGTTTAAAATCTTTCTATTTTTTGTGTGATGTGAATAATAACTCAAAGCAATATATCATTCTAATGTGTGATGTTATAATTAGATTTTTTTTTATATGGTAGTGTTGATTAATTATAACTTTTTAAAATGGTAGGGTTGATTAATTAGAATATTTTAATATGATTGTGTTGATTAACAATATTGAATTGCCGTGAATAATCACTCAAAGCAAAATATATCTTTCTATTTTTTGTGTGATGATTTAATTTGCCGTGAATTCTAATCGCATATCATTGGTTGCACAGTTGCACAAGTTGCGCACTAATAACATTGGTTGTGGTAAAAATTTTTAAAAAAGGAATATATTATTACCTTATAAACATAAAAAGAAAAAAAATGCCGTGAATGAAATTCTAATATTGTTTGTGGTAAAAACTATTAAAAAAGGAAATATATTATTACCTTAAACATTAAAAGAAAAATATGGAAATTGTAGTCGCCGGAATATGGTGAACTTGTGGCGGTTATGTGGCGGTTTTAGGCAAAAACTACGTAGTTTCATGTTTTTAATTCTTTTAATTAATGTATTTATTGACCGGAGCAATAACTCTTCTAGTTCCCTTTAGGATTATGCATTTATAACGCAACAATAGTTTATTTACGTTACGGATTGTTACCATTTTTCCCATATATATGTTATACGCATCAATTATTTCTTTTCCATATATATGTTATACGTATCAATCTTTTTAATTTTTGACATATTTCCCTTATATATATTAGAATACAGCCGTCACTTTGCAAGACAATTTAATCAAAGTGGAGTGATTGTTGGCATGTGTTCACAATTAATGTGTTTCATCGTTGGTATGTCCTTCTATATTATTAACGTGTTCCCGCCTTCTATATTAACACCAATTACACACAAATACAATTCATTCCAACTCCTATAATATCATATACTATCATATAATTTTTTTTTATAATATCTCCCTAAGTCTTAAGCCACATGTATTTTCCTTTTTCTCAGCTGTGCTATGTTACATATTCAGCTGCATATGTCCATTTTCATTTCCTTCAAATATTTCGATTTACATAAAATGGTATTAATATGCTGTCATGTCCATAAACTTGAATGCCAAAAGAATATGGTTTTCAATGATTATATAACCCCCCCTATATCATATCCTCTCCATAGTCCATACATAGGGTTTAAACGATCTGATACACGCTCGGATGCCGGTTCTGAAGTGGTGATTATTAGCGATCAAGGATTATTATAAGAGTATGATGTGATATGAGTATGATGTGATATGTAGAGAGGGTTTCTGCCGCTCTCCCGCTAATGTTCATAGGATGTATGTTCGCAGAAAATTTCGCAAAATTCTCGATCAACCAACATGTTGGTTCAGGTACGTTACAACTCTAGAAACCCTAGCGCTTTCAGGCGCGTGAGAGAGCCAAAAGAGCCCTCTCATCCCATCATTTAAACCAATTCTGTTGAAGTTAATGGTGATGCATGTTATGTTTTCATGTTCAGAGCTCAATGCTTAATTACTATTCATGTATTTCAATCTCTTTATTATAAAGAGTCTAAAATTAAATTTTCGCTCTCAAAATACGTTGGATCAACCCTATCCAATTATTTGGTGGCTTACACGGTAGATGATTTTCCACACTTTGAGTGTACTCAAAGATATTCTCCGATTTATATATTTTTGTTGATTTTTATGAGTAGGTTTTTGATCAACTTTTGTTTTGCAGGGATTTTAGGTTTTTGTTTTGGTAAACTGAAAATCAATGATGATCATACCGTGAATCAAATATTGGGAGCAGGGGTAAGTAAGTTATTTAATTTTAATTTTCTGAATTGTACATAATTTTAATTAATCGATCACAACATCAAGTGATCCCGGACTCAAAAATATCAGTTTTTCTTACTGTAGAAAATTGCAGGGATTTTGAAAGGTTTAAAGACCCCTGATGACGGAAGGAAAGGGTGCATACAGGAAGCACATTAACACACGATATTTAGTATTTTGTTGTTTTGGGTTGATTATTGGGATACTTTAACTACCGCTTACGCAATTAGACCACATTTGGGTTTTGAGTACTTTGTTAATGTTTAGGTATTTTTTAATCATCTGTTACGAAGTACTTTAATTTATTTTGATACTAATATAATCTGAAAGTTTGCATAATTATTATGATAATTTCTGATTCTTCGTGTTTTAATTATAATAATGATATCCTTCCAATAAAATATAGTAATGATATAATTTTGATGTATCTTTACTATGCAAAAATATATATATATTCCTAAAGGGAACACAGTAATGTTTTTTACAGATTTCGGGTGAGATTAGATAATGATATATAACGCAGGATTTTAATGCTGAGAGTATTTTAAGAAAAAGATTTTGAAGTTGATCCGGTAATAAAACATTAGGGAAGAGTGCTTTTGTTAGCATTTTAAAAATATTAAATATATATTCCGTAATTAATTTGATCATGATTACAATTATGTATCCTTAGTAGTGATTGACGATGACATGCAAATTATATATTTTAGCAATGATTCATGTCATGTTGCACACTTGACTATTTTTCTCCATGTTTACATTCTTTGTTGATCCGGGCGGAAGATTTCCACTTTCTGCGTTATTCTTGACAGATCCGGATTGAGGATCTACTTTCAAAACACACATATTACTTTCAAAGCCTCATTCGGTTATTGCCCTTTCTTATAAATTTAAATTTTCTCATACCTTTAACTAAAGTTTCCACTAACTTTATCATAATAATTAGCATATCAATTATTGTGGTATAACAAATAGTATACTTTCATCTTAAATTTTATATATAATTTAATATGATATTGATTATAAATATATAAATAACCACAAAAAACTTTCATATTCGTATAACCACTAAATTAATTATTATATATATTATTTCAAAATCGGAATCTCTAAATATGTATGTTGTATTTATTTCATAATTTCTTTGTATTGCCATACTCATTATTATTATTTTAAAAGTACATTATTAAAACCGCGCAACGCGCGGTCCGGTTAGCCTAGTTATTTAAGAGAGAATGATTTTATATAATTTTTGAGTTATAAAGCTATTCGTTTTATATTTCTTTTAAAAAAAATTTTGCATGAAAATGTACAAATATGGGTTTTCTAAATTTTCTAAAATATATATTGAATATTATATCAGTTTGAATACAGTATATATGTATACTTATTATGATATTGACATTTTAATTAATACAACATATGTAAATTATAATATTATTTATAATTATTTATTCAACTTCCCGTTATTATATAATATCGTGATAAGTTAAAATAATCAAATTTCAAAATACCATTTACACTTGAACAAATCCTAGAGCAGTATCAAAGGTTTCTAAACTATTTCTAAAAAGAATTTTTTTTTGAGGAAAACTATTTCTATAAAGAATTAATACATATTTTAAATAATCCCTAAAATATATAAAAGAAAATAAAATGTTGCATATCGACTTGCATTATCTTTTACTAGGAACATATTAAAAAGTAGAAAGTGGCGGCATCAAAATATCTTTACGGGATATTAAAATAGGAAAACGTTGCGGCAAAAGTAAACCAAAAGATATATTTGTATAGAAAACGACAACGGGCCATGCGTTTAGTATCCCGCCAGCCAAAACAAAGAAAACAAATTATGGTAAATCACATGTACTCTTCCATAAACCACCACCCCAATTAACCCCATCAACTTTCCAAATATTTATATTTTTTGTATGGATATATTTTCGTTATGGATTGCCTGGTAAAAGGGTAAGTAATTTTTATGTTGGGCATAATTGTTGGATATATTGAAAATTTCAAATTTAACTTTTACCAAATTTTATAAAAGCATTACCAAAATTAACACAAATCTCGAAATCATAATATTATTTACCCTGAAAATTTGTTAAAAAGACTAAAAATATGGAATATTACCCTGATTATAATGTTTATATTTATGGAATATTACCCTAATTATTATATTTATGGAAGGTAGGACTCATGTAAATGATTTATTACCCTAATTGAGGATTGAGATTTAATTGCTCAAAATACAGCTATTAAACTCTACAAACTCATACAGCCATTACTTAGTTAAAACAATATTAAACGGTTAGCCCGAGACCGTAGGCGGTGGAATTCCTGCATGAACCAATAGTGAGAGGAGGTGGAGGTGATTGGTGGAGACGGAGGAGAAGGAGGTGATTATATGAAGGTGATGGTGTTTCAAATTCGGATGCCGGTCGGATTTGAATTTGGTTGCACGACTCCGTTCTTTTTCTAACATCATTTTTCAGGCCAAGGTTCTCTTTGAGGAGTTTTTTTTATGTTCTTCATCATTGAATATTATATCATTGATTTAAGATTATTATGTTTAAGACTATGCTTTAGTCATTGTGCTGAAGATAGCAGGTGTTTATAATAGTAAGAGATCATCGTCTTTTTGTTACTTAAACCATGTTATGCATGACCTTTAAACTCTCGGGCCGCGATGTGTGTGTGTTCATGTAGGTTCAGATCTTCCCTTTCTATCTGTCTTGAATATAGGGTTGGTATGTGGTTCATGACTTTATTGCTATCAAGCCTCATTTGGCTACCAATGATCTTGACATTTGCAGGAGGCTCGAATTACTGCTGGATGTACAGATTGGTCTGACTGCAAATTGTATTTCTCAATTAAACATACATATGAAGTTTATATTTTTTTTAATAAAAGCCACCCTTAGGTGAGGGAGATTTTATTAGGCGTCCCAAACCCTAAAAAATGCCATACAAATGGCTAGTGTTTACATCAACAAGGATGACAAAATAGGGACCAGAGGTCCTATAGCATAGGAATGCTATCAAAAATGGACTACAACTGTGTCTAATCCTATAGCTATTATCAGCAACCAAACATTTAAACTCCTGAAACCTGTTAGGGAATTGTAGTGCAAAACCCAAAGCGGTACCAAGAGAGAAATGATGGTTGAAAGACAGAACATAGCTAACACTTGTAAAGTTCACATCCTGCTCCAAAGAGTGCTTCATTTGCTGCAAGAGTCTCCTGCCTTGTGAGTGGAAACTGCACATGAAACATAGATTAGTAGCACCTATTCACCACTCTCAAAGATGGCATACCAATTCTGTCCAGGTGCAAGGCACCAGAGATAGAACCAGGCAATTCTGATTGTGTAAGATCAGTTGAGAGTTTCTCAGTAAAAGCAAACTTAGAGAGTCTATCTGCTGAGGTATTGGCCTCTCTAAAAATATGTAAAATAGGAATTTTGAATTCATTTACAGTAGATGCCAAATTGAACAGATTCCAGGGAGCAGTGTATGGGTCATCTGAAGCTGTAACTGCATTAAGGCAGTCACATTCAATGCAAAAAGGCTGTTGTAACTCACTCCCCATAGTAGAGGCCAAAAGGATGGCCAACATTTCATAGTGAAAGGGGGAATCTGCCCTGGCGAAGACTGTTCTGATCTTAACAACATGTCAAGTACTATTTCTAGCAATGAGGCCTATCCCTGTGAAGTTAGGTTCATGCCAAGAGGCATCAACATTAATTTTTATGCCTGTATTTGGGGGGGACCATTTTAAGCATATAATTTGAGCTTGTGGTGGTCTTGTGTGCATATATTAGTAGCATATATATCAGCTGAAAAAAGATTAAGTACAGATGGGAGCATCAGACTTCTGTCATTAATAAAATCTGCCACTGAGGTATGCATAGGAATGTTGGTTAAATCTGGGTTATATAAATTGGATAAGGATCCCAGTCCAGTCCAAGTGGAACTCCAGAAGTTACACTGTCCATTCCCATGTATAACTCTTGTGAGAGATTCAGCTTTAGAAGATATAGCACAGATCCTTTTCCAATTTGGTGAAGTTCTGTATGAAGGAGGTAGTAGCCATAAGAATTGGGACCATAGTGTTTCTCCCAGTTGAAACTTCCACCATAGTTTCAGGGAGCAAATTCTGACAATGGTATGGATGGATCTTAATCCAATTCCATTCTGATTGTAGGGGAAACAGAGATCTTGCCATTTTTTCCACACTTTCTTAGGTTTTAAAGCTGTCTCTCCCCAGAAAAATAGTGATAGAGACTTCTTTATCTTTTTAATGACACTTACTGGGGGTTTCATTACACTCCATATATGTTGAGGGATGGAGTATATGCAAGACTTAATGCGGGTTATTTTACCACCTGTTGACAGCCACTTGTTTTTCCAATTTGTAAGCCTATTTTCAATTCTCTGAACAATTGGCTGAAAATATGAAGCCAAGGTTCTACCAGTAAATATAGGGACACCTAAATAGGTGAAGGGGAAGGAGCCTTTTATCATGCCTAAAGTAACAGAGATCTGATTCAACTTATGAGCTGTGGCATGTTTACTAACAAGGTATTCACTTTTTTCAAAACTTATTTTCTGTCCAGTTGTCTGTTCAAAAATGACCAGAAAAGCTTTCAGTACAGATAGTGAATTTTTGCTAGCATTAAGAAAGATAGCAGTGTCATCAGCATAACTAAGATGAGAAATGGGGGAAGGACCTGTGGGAATATTAAAATAATCTATCCTACCTATGTTATATACATATGATAGACTTCTAGAAAAAGATTCAGAAAATAGGTTAAACAGAAATGGGGAGAGAGGATCCCCTGTTTGATACCCCTTGTTGATTTGAAAAATCCACATGGTTTACCATTAACTAATACAGAAAAGTATGCCTGACTGAGATTTTTCATGATCCAGTGAACTACTCTACCATGCATGCCAAACTGTAATAAAATGCTATTAAGAAATGCATGATTAACTTTATCAAAAGCTTTTTTAAGATCTAATTTTATCATGCAATTAGGGTTCCTACTTTTTCTGTCTAAGAATCTAGTCATTTCCTTTAGGAGAATAACATTATCAGAAATGTCTTTGCCCTTAAGGAAAGCTGATTGTTGTGGTGAAATCAGTTTAGGCATTAGAGGCCTAATTCTTTCCATTAATATTTTGGAAAATATCTTGTTGATGAAATTAGAGAGGCTTATGGGCCTAAAGTCATCAAAAGAGGAGACCACTGTTTTTTTAGGGATTAATGTGATCCAAGTGGAGGATATACCCACAGGAATCTGAGACTCACTCATAAAATCTTGGAAAGCTTTTAGGAGGTCATCTTTGATTATGTCCCATGATTTAGTGAAGAATTTAGAGGAGAAACCATCAGGTCCTGGACTACATTTTTTATTTAAACTAAAAACAGTGTCATGAACTTCCTCCATAGTGACAGGTCTGAGCAGAAGCTCATTTTCTGCACTAGTGATAAGTCTTGGGATTTGATTTAAAAAGTGATGATAAAACTCACCATTTAAATTATTAGGTGGCTCAGATAATAGATCAGAATAATAAGAGATTGCTTCTCTTTCAATCAGATCAGAATCTTCCAACCAAATCCCATCAGAACTTTTTATCTTAGTGATGTTGAGAAAGCTCCTTTTTTCCTTCACTGACTGATGGAAAAAATTGGTGTTTTCATCACCATCCTTAAGCCATTTAATTCTGGATTTTTGCTTCCAGAATTTATTTTTTTCTTTTAAAGCTCTGAGATGTATTGCCCTACATTTTTTGAGTTCAATTAGTTCATTTTGTGAACCATTGTTGTCAAAGACTATTTCTTGTAGCCTCAGGGCCTCTGCAGCTGTGACTACATTAGAGTCAATATTACCAAAACAGAGTTTATTCCAGCTCTTGATGGCAATCTTGAGTCTGCGTAGTTTTAAATAAAACCCTAGCATCCCTGTGTTATTAATAGGCTGATTCCAGTCTTCAGCAATGATTGCTAAGAAATCATCTCTATTAAACCAAGCATTGATAAATCTAAATGGCCTGGGGGGTGAAGCTATGTTACTATCTATTAAAAGCAATAATGGGGAGTGGTCTGATGTGTCTCTATTTAACACTTGGATTGAGGAAGATGGGAACTTCCTCAGCCCGTGTTGAAAGCATAGTCCCCTATCTAGTTTCTGAGTTGTAGGATGATGTAACCAATTATTTGACCATGTAAAAATGTTTCCAACTGTGTTGATTTCATTCAAGCCACTAGTTGAAATAAATTGGTTAAAATCTGCCATAGTTTTAGGTCTTGGATGAGATGGTCCCTTATATTCCACTGGATATTTTATTGTATTAAAATCCCCAATAAGAAAAGAGTCATTCAAGTTCCTGTTTACTAAGGCATCCCATAACTCACATCTGCCTGGCACTGTTCTGAGTGCATATATAAATATGCCCTCCATAACAGTATTCAAACAGGGACTAAAAATATTAACAGCTAAAAATTGCAAATGATCATGCAATAGAGTTACTTGGATAGGCTCATTCCACATGAGCCAAATCTTTCCACTCTCAGCTGTTAACTGGTTTGAGAAGTGTAATCTCCTCCTAAAATTTTCAAAATTTTGGTTCTTATGCCATGGTTCAATTAGGCATAAGATCTCAATTTTGTGATGAGTAACCAAATCAGTCAGTCTGTCCATTGAGGTTTTCATGCCTCTAATGTTCCAGACAAGGGTTTTGATTTTCTGTGTTGTACTAATCATTGAGAGTTATGTTTGGAGCCTTTTGATCTAGTAAAAACTATATTGGGGGAAGGGATATTTTGTGTTTTTAGAGGGGTGAACTTTTTGTTGAGCTGAGTAAAGAAAGTAGGGTTTTTAGACTTGTCAGGGGAACTGAGCTATCAAAGTGTCCTTTTTCTAAAATCAACTCATCTTGCATTATCCCAGGAGAGGTTGGATCTGGTAAGGGGTTAACAATCGAGGGTGGATCAGGTAATAGGTTGTCATCCTGTGATGACTCAGAAATTAGTTCAGCATCAGAGTCATCAGGATCCTCCTGAGTTGATGCATCTATGAGTGGGAGTAACCTATTGTTGCTGTTTCCACAGGAGAGAGAGAGATGTTGTTGGTAAAAGTAGAGAATTTGATAGGAGAAGAAGCTTTACCTGTACCAACAGTTATATCATCCATTGCTTGGTTCAGCAAGGGAATATGGGCTGCTGTTACTGTATTGATCAATTCTTCATCTGACATTGGAGGTGTGGTTGCTTTCTCAATAATTTGAGTGGCTAGATTAGTGTTTGGAGGTGTAGAGTTAATGTGTGTGTATGGAAGGGGTTGATTGCTATGGGGAATGGGACAGGGAGGATGAGAAATCAGGGATGTAGCAGCTTCTCTATCTTTTGTTGAAGGGATGAGACCAGATTGACCATCTTCATATGAGTCATCTACTACTATAGGTTCAGGTGGATTGACCTGAGGCATTACAACTTTGTTTTTCTGTGACTGTGGCTTGGGAATTTTAGGGATGGCTCTGGTATCATTAGCAGGGATCTGGCTGGTGTGTTTGGCAGTAGTAGGGGTGGGTCTAGTCTTTTGCCTTAATTCAGGGTGCAGGGAGAGGCAATTGCTATTGTCATGACCTAACATGCTACAATGGCTACAGTATTTAGGAACTTCCTCATATTCTATGTTGTACTTAGCAATATTCCCATCATCAATACCAAGTCTAATAGAGGTCTGCAACTTCTTTCTATGATCAATTTCCACACAAAGTTTGATTGCAGAAGGTCTAGTGAGGGTTGATGTTGCAGCATCCATTTTAATAAATGTACCAATCTGGTTGCCTATAAACTCGATCATGGTGGAATTGTTAAAATAAAAGGGTACCTGTGGGATTGTCAGCCAGACCAGAACAATAGATGACTCAGCTTCCGGTGAGAAATCCACAGTCCACTTTAGGACTTTCATCTGAGAACCCCCCAGAATCCAGTAGCCTTTCATCCAGCAGCGCCTGTAGTCCTCTGCATCTTCAAATCGGATGAGAACATGACGGAAATCGACCGAGCCGATCTGATACTTGCCGGAAAATCCAATTGACTTGAAAGCATCGTGGAGACGTTCCATTGAGGGCTTTCCCCTAGCAAATTTGCCGATGAGGGCGTTGCTATAGTGGGATGCTAGAGTCTCTGCCTGAGCTCTAGTCACAATACAAGCGATCTCGCCCCAGTATTGGGTGGTCGGAGTAATTTCTGGATTCGAGGGTAGTATAGTGGTGAGAGGAGGGGCTCGATTACATAGTACTTGTGCAAAAGATTTGGGTTGGGGTTTCCCGTCGCCGCGGTTCAGCGGTGGTGCCGCCATGGGCGCCACCGTCAAGGAAGCCGTTTTCTATCCGTTAACGACGGCGTGGAGGTTTAACGGTAATAATTGTAACTGTTTGGGCGTTGAAATAATTGTGGTGATTCGGAAACTTAGAGAGAAGTGAGAGCATCAATGAAGAGAGAGAAAATCGAGAATCTTGATACATATGAAGTTATGAGACCAACTAGAACTACTATTTGTAAGAAGTGTTATGAATAATTTCCTACCTTCATCATCCACTCTTTGGTTATAATCTCTAAAAATATATTAAATGCATGTCAGTGACTCCATTATTTTATTGATTGCACCTCGAATTAGTGACTTATTAAAAGTTCATATCATAAATTATTGTATGTATAATCTTGTGGAAAAACATGGAGTGTACATTATTAAAATTTCATTGTGCTCTACTTGGTTTATCTTTTACTAGGTATATATTAAAAAACAGAAAGTAGCGGCATAAATAAAAATAATAAAAGAACACCGCCGCCGGAATCAAAGTATATTGAATATTTTGTAAACAAAACGCAGGAAATTATGCGTTTTGATAAGTAGGCACGGCTGAGCCACCGATTATGCCATGAGAATATGCGTTTTGTTTTTTTTTTTAAAGTTTTTGGTTCCTTATTTAACGCTGAGCTACACAATATTTTCATCATTATTTACCTTTTCTATATTATACGTTCTTTTTTTCCTTTTTATAGTTGTTTATATATGTATGGTTATATATGTAGATATTCTATAATTATAAATATTTTATGAAATAGAAATATTATGTATATTATAAATATCACTGTATATATTATGGAATATAAATCACCTCCATTTATAACTCTAATTATCATATTTATTAAGGAAATATCATATCAGTAAAGAAAGTTGAATGTACATTTACCTGTAATTTCTATCTATTTACGGGTAGTAAATTTTTTTCCTAAATAGCTTCTTTATAGTGGTTTGGTATATATATATTCCACCCTTCCTTATAGTGGTGAGGATCAAGATTTTATTGAGTTTAGGGTTTAGGGTATTCTACGCCATGATCAAAGCCCCAAACAGAAAGCACCCCATTCTTCTTATCCGCACGCCCTTGGAATCAGAATCAATATTGTTTTCATCCTTCTTAATCTGCTCCGCCTTCTCGGAAATCAATGTTTGATCATTATTGGCGGACGTCAAATTCATGGCATGACCGGAAGGTGTAGATCGGGACAATGATTACATTAACGTCACTGTGATTCCTGAAATTATCTGTTTCTTCCAATGTTAATTAAGGGGTTTTAACAGTTAGAATTTGAGTGTACTTGGGTGATCATTATAGGCATGTGCATGAGCAATGCCATCGTTAGCAAGTATCTTCTTTTACAAGCAACCCGAACCTCGAGGTCTTCTTCATACTAAAACCGTTTCTTTATGGTCTCTGTGAATTTTTTTTTGATTTGCGAGAGGATATATAACAGTTAAACTTGGTGATCTGAAGGGATCTGTTATGACCATATGTTGCTGTGATGGTGTGCCAATAACTCTTCAAAAACATCATGTTCGTCTCTTTTCTAAGTCGTGATATTTTGATAATAATTATTTTGATCTCATCATAAAAACAAAGACTAAACATGTGATTTTGGTTTCAACAGTGATCAGCATTCAGCAGCATTGTGGAAATTGGCTACGACTTAGACTAAAAATAGTTACTCGTGTTTATCAAGACTTAATGCATATTCCATGCATATTATTTTTGTTTACGCAACAAGAGTTTCTTTTTGTTAATGAAAAGTGTGAGTTAGTTTTTTTCTCATGTGATGATGATGTGCTGCTTCAAGGGATTTTGTAGGTTTCGGCCTCTACCCCTGATTTCATTTATGAGAATACTGAGGATATCCGTTTATGTCAAATTACACATTGTATACATGGTCTCTTTTTGTTAAGCAAGTTCAATAGGGATTTATAATATAATATCATAACCTAAAAATTTACCAAAATTCACCTTTAATTATGTACGTTGTTGAATAGAAACACGAAACAATATTTATATTTGTGTTTCATAAATATATTACCGTCACCTAGCATTTATGAAGATTATGGTAGTTCATAGGGGTTTTCCATATATTTGTGTTTACGTAAAAGTTATAATTCCATACAAATATGGAAATATTTTGTTTTGATATATTAAACCTCTTACACCATCGCCGCAATTCATAATTGGTGTTTGCATATATAATTATGGAAGTTTACATACACCGTCTCCACGATTTCATGATTGCATCTACGGAATTATGGAAGTTTTCGGTGTATAATATTCCATTCGATAATTATATTACACGTTTAATTTTGATCTCAAATCGTTTTTATCTATTTGATCACTAACCAGATTAGCGTTGTTGAGGAAATTATTTGTGAGTTTTTTAATTTCGTATGTAATATTTTTACATGTTTACTGTGGATGATAATATTTTGCGTCTTTGGAGATTTTATTCATGTGTAAACTGATCGAATGTTTAATTTGCATTTAATTTTTAAACTCTTTAAATTTTTGAAAAGATGAGCTAATGCATTAGGGGAAATTGGCTGATGCAGAACGTGATTTTGATTTAAACGTGATTATAAATGTGCATTGCAATTCAAGATTATAATGGTAATGTGGAGGAAGGATCGCTGATCGTTGATTGGCGGTGGCCCCGCCATGGTGGCGGGGCGTGGGAGTGGTATTTTTTTATCGTTCACGGCGATGTTGACGGTGTCTGGAGCCGTTGCAACGGTTAGATTGGTCGGAATTTAGGAAGATAAGCAATAATGTTAGAGAGAGGTGGGAGCTAAATTTCAGAGAGAGAAAGCGCATAAACTTTATGGTTCACAGATTAATACGACATGATCTATAAAACATCAAAATCGTTATGAATTATATATTATAATGAGAAAGATACATATTTTTCGGACATACCTATGAATTATTTAATTTTTAATTTGTGTTTTAACACATGTAAATCACAAAGAAATATTAGAATGGGAATTTATTTGTTTAACTACCTTTAATGTGAAAAAAGTCATATTTTAAACAAATTGCTCTATATATCTTAGAGCTCTAGAAACTAAATATGAAAACCCAATTGATATTAGTATAACATAGTTTGATTAATTTTAACCTTAAAACAAGAATTAATGCATGATAAATAATGTATCTGAACCTTAGATGAAATTTGTAATAAAATAAAATAATTTATTGACATAATCTTTTGAAAACCCATTTTTTCTAAAACTTAAAATTTCCATGGTACATTTTAACTTAAATTGAATTTCAACAAACTTAATGAAACTAAACTTAACTATGACATGCAATATATATGTTGTTCAACATTTCATATATTATACTTTAAAACTTATACTATCTTAATTAATATTTTAACAAGCCTATACATGCACTTTCATATTTTTATACGGCACTTATACTTATTCAATTATTCAGGTGCTATATGCAAACTTAACAGATGACACTGCAACATTTCAATTCTACCTTTCTGGATAATCATGTGGAAATAATATTAGGCCTAAATTCAGAGGAAGCAGTATACGACGTAACACATGTATTCAAAACACCAAATTTATTAATAATGCTAACTTAAAAACTCCTATTTTATATTTTGTATAGTATTATACTATTTTTAATTGTAAAAACAACACTTGTAGAAAAAAGAAAGAATGTTGTTGAATGTACAAAATATGTTGTACACCTCCAAAGCACAAAACTAAAACATGGAGAAGTCCATACTAGATACTTAGTGGTTCATGTTCAAAAGGTCAATACAAACACACGCTTACATCAACATCATGGAGACAATATTCCAATAATTAATTCCTGCAGAAAAATCTCACTTACTGCATCTGGATTCTGGACTAACGGATACTCAAATTCAGTTTTTAAGATTTATATATAATACAAACATTATTCAATATACACAATTTATATTTGTATCAAATATTTACTTCGTATTGACATACTCATTATTATTATTTTAAAATTACATCATAAAAACCACGCAACGCGCGGTCAGGTTAGCCTAGTTTGTTTAAAATAAGATAATAATACTGTATAATTTGATGAAGATGGGTTAAATTAACTTCAATAATATTCCTACACTAAGCTTTTTTCGCTCTCTTTTCTTTCCGCGCTCTCCAATTAATATTTTCTCAGTTTCTCCAAACAGTAATTTATTCGACCCATTGCAAACATAAACTCTGACAAGATCTAGCCGATAACAGTCACAAACGGCTAGAATGACACCGGAATTGCAGCTTAACAACATATGAGCCACCGCTTCCCACGGTTTTCTTTAGGTCCTGTATGCACGAAACCCAACCCGCTATTTTCCTCTCTCCCATCAAATCCCTCGATTAAACCAGTTTTAACATACAAAGGCAAAATTGCTTGTTTGATTTTGCCGGAGGAAGTAGCCCAGCTCTCGGCTCATTACTGCAATGCCCTTGGCAAGTTCCCAAAGATCAATCCCTCTATGGAGTTTCTAAATGAGTCTTTCAAATATATGGGTTTTAAAGGCATGTATCAACTAGGCTCCATCGATTACAAACAGGTTCTGATCAGATTTCAAGAACAGGAGGATTTCCAAAGGTGCTGGATAAAATCCCTCTGGTCTTTGAATGGAGCACAAATGAAGGTATTTAAGTGGACTCCAAGTTTTTCCCCTAATCCAGAAACCTCTATATTGCCAGTTTTGATGACTTTGCATAATCTCCCCATTATTTTTAGTATAACATTGCCATGCTAGAATCAATTAGTAAAAATGTGGGTAAATATATCAAATGGATGCAACCACAGCTAGCTTAACCAGACCCTCTGATGTAAAATTCTGAGTTTAAATTGATTTATTAGCTAAGCTCCATACCGCCATCTCACTCACAACAAATCTAGAAGGGGATGTGACTGACTTCCCAATTGAGTGTGAGTATCTCCCCGCCTACTGTAAACACTGTAAGAACTTGGGTCATGAAATTAGTAAATGTAGGATCTTACACCCTGAAATTATTCAGGTGATAAACAACAGGCCACCATCTAGAGTTAATGCCCCAATCAGAAAGAACCCCACTCATAAACCTTCCCTTTCATATACTGCTGGAACTCATGGTACTGCTCAAACTGACATGAATAATGCACAAGCACAACACCAGATAAGATATGTCCAAAGACTGCAAACCAACAATATGATTGACAAAGTCAAAGCTCCTGTTGTATCTTCTCCTCCACCTCTCCACACCATACATAGTCCCTCATCACATACATCAACTCTACCCACCCAGCTCAGCACATGCAACGTACTCACCACATCAACCTACTATTGATATTACCTCTGATGCAGAAGATGAACTGACACAAATAGAAGCAACTTCTGATTGTTTTGTCCTCAACACTGAACCTTAGTCAATGCCAGTCACTGATCCAAAGCCTCTTCAGCATTGCCCTGTCAATATACTCACCACAGCAAGAAATGCTACACAAACTTTGCTACAGACTGCAATCATTCCTTTCACTTCACCAGTTCACAATGACATTATCCATGCTCATAATCTAGGAAAAGAACCAGTGTAGAAAATCCCAAAGAAACATAAGATTTTAGCTGCAAATGATATCAATATACATCAAGGTATTCTACTTGAGTCTACTGAAAATACCTTTCAAACTAACAAAGTCTCTTTTTACTCTCAACCTAGACAGAAAGGTAACAGGTTCCTTCCACTGATTGCTGAGGAGGAGGAAACTGATGAAGAGACAACAACAGACCATGGACCGATGGATTTGGTTCAGGAGCAAAAAGATGTTCCATCTTCTAACTCTAATACTCAGATAGAACCATTGGTAAATTGTACATCTCATAGCTCTGGAAATGACTTAGCTGAAAACCTAGATATTGATACTGAAAAAATAAGGTTAACACCTATTTTAATTAGATTAATAAGATCAATACTAGGACAGCCACAAAGAGTCTAACATCCAAGAAAAAAATGATTACAACCATAGGAATAAATGTTCTTGTCTGGAATATCAGGGGTATGGAAACATCCATGCTTAGATTAGCTAGAATCATTAGAACACACAGAGTTGATCTCCTTTGCATAATTGACGCACAACATGAAAATTCAGAATGTTCTATATACATGTCTAAACTTCATTTTCAGCATTCTATGTTCTCTAATCTCACCAAGATCTGGATCATCCAGAATAACAATGTTAGTGTAGTTCAAAAATTGGACCATAACCAATTCATTTTCAGTACAGATTTTTTAACACACACTGAACTTATCCACACATGTGATTTTTTTGCATGGCCTGAGATCTAGGAAAGAAAGAGGAGAATTATGGACTGATTTGAAAGCTCTCTTTCTAGATGATGCCATGTTTATAGGGGATTTTAATGCTATGGCTTCTGTGGCTGAGTATAGAGGTCTTTCATCTCCAAGTCTAAGTAGTGTTAGGGATTTTAGTACTTTTATTCAAACTTTAGGTCTATTCCCAGTGCACACTATTGGGAATTTCTTCACATGGTCTAATGGTAGAACAAAAGACAATGGGAAGAAATTAACCACTGAGAGATTAGACAGGGGTATTTGCACCATAAAATGGTTGAAGAATTTCCCACAATCATCTATCCATGTCCTGAATAAGGACTCCTCATATCATTGCCTTTTATTACTGAGAATTGGCAGAGCCATACCCCCAGCCCCCAGACCATTTAGTTTCATCAACACATGGTTTAAAAGGGAGGAGTTCATGGAAGTTATTCATAGCCATTGGATTGATCCTTTAGATGGTCAGGGTATGCTAAAAAAATGTATCAAGCTAAATAGCCTCAAAAAGGTTCTTAATTAATGTCTAGGACAAGGAGGTATTTGCCAATATTGATGAAAATTTAATATTGACTGAGGAAAATCAAAGACCTCCAGGAAATTATTTTTGAATCTGATAGTTCAACTTATGAGTTGATCAAACTAAAAAAATGTAGAGCCTTACTTACTAGGGCACTGAAAGAACAAAACAATTTCTAGAAATATAAAGCCAAATTAAAATGGCTAAAAGAAGGTGATGAGAATACTAAATTTTTCATAAATCTGTTATGGATAAGAAATGTAGACTCAACATCATAAAGATCAAAAGTTCAGATGGGGTATGATTAATAGAAAATTCAGATATTGAAAAGGAGGGAATTACTTCTACCAAAATCCATTGACTAATGACCCTCATCCTGACAAAGATCAATTTACTTCCCACTTTCTTTCCCATACTCCAAGGATCATATCTGAGAAGGATAATGAGAAACTTATCAAATCAATCACTTTGATAGAACTGAAGCAAATAGTTTTTGGCCTTAATAAATCGAGCAGTCCAGGGCCAGATGGCTACAGTGCTCTTTTCTTTATTAAAGCTTGGAACATTATATGCTTAGATCTTTTAGAGGCATCCAATGATTTTTTATCAAGGTCTAACATACACAGGGGTATTTCTAGCACATGGATAACTATCATTCCAAAAAAGGAAATCCCAGTCAGTTTAATGATTATAGACCAATTAGTGTTTCCAATGTTACAAATAAAATGTTCTCAAAAATTCTTATGCAAAGACTAAAACCATTGATGTCTAAATTGATTTCTCCTCATCGGTATGCTTTTCTTCAAAATAGAGATATTTCAGATAGAATTATCTATTTAAAGGAAATGTTCAAATTTTTGAATAGAAAAAATAGGGACCCCAACTGCATACTCAAGCTTGATCTGATGAAAGCTTTTGACAGAATCAGTTGGGATTTCCTCACAAAAATATCCAAAAGTATCGATTTACAGGTAGGTTCATAAATTGCATCATAAAAAAATTGTCTAATGCTTGGTTTCTATCCTAACAAATGGGAAATCTATTGGCTATTTAAAGGCTTCTAGAAGCATAAAGCAAGGTGACCCCCTCTCTCCATTTCATTTTGACATTTTTTAAGAGGCATTTACAAGAAGCATTGCCTATGTTTTTTCAGTCTGGGAATATGGAATATTTTTCACTGCCTAGAAATTCTGTACCTATTTCCCACTTGAATTATGCACATGACACTGTCACTTTTCTTAAGGCATCAAGATCGAACCTAATCAAAATAAAAGCTTTCCTTGTCAAGTTTGAGAAAACATCTGGACAAAAGGTCAATTTTAAAAATAGTGAGTTTTTTTGAGTAATACTGCAACTCCAACCAATCCTAGACAGGTTAAACACATTTTAGGAATGAAAAAAGAATGCATGGGAGTACAAATTTTCAGTGGTAGGATTCTTAACCTACATTCCAGGCCTAATTTGGAAATGATGGATAAGAAACTGAACCACTGGAAAAATATATGGCTCTCTACAGGAGGAAAACTGACTCTTATTCAGTCTTGCCTCCTATCTCTGCCCTAACATCTATGGGCTGGCATGGAGCCTACAAAGCAGATCATTAGAAAAATTGAAAGAAGATTAGCTAATTTTTTCTGGGGAAGCACAAAACAGGGTCCGAAAAATTCATGGAAAAAGTGGAGAGCTTTATGTAGACAAGTTGCTCAAAATTGCCTTGGAAACAGGGATTTTACAGCAAACATAAAAGTCTAGTCATGCAAACTTTGGGGGAAATACCAAATTGGAGAAGCACCCTGGACTATCTTTGTTGCTTCTCTTCCTGAATCTTCAAGATCATCTCAAAAATGGAGGAGAATATCTAAGATCAGTCTTTTAGCTGAGGCAAACTCCAAAGTTATACATGGGGTTGGGGACTGCAATTTTTGGATCGCAAACTGGATTGAATTTGGTCCACTCATAGATCTATTCCACCCATGAAATGATCAGTATCTCAATTTCTCAATCAGCAAATCTATAGCCAGTAAGTCTACTTATCTGCATCTCCTTGCTATGATCTTTCCCATAAATATTATACAGCTGATGGAGAAGGCTGAGACCTACCCCTACAGAAATGATAAGCTCATCTGGAAGCCTCACTTGCATGGTAACTTCAAGCATCAAGTCTCTGACAATCAGAAATTTCCAGCTCTTTAAAAGATTTGGAGACCAGGTATCCCTATTCTGTGTTTTCATTGAGGATTTTAAATTGCATACTGCCTTTTGATGACATTTTGAGTCAGTTTAGATTTCCGTTTACATCAAAGTGCCCTTTATGCCATCACGCAGACTCTTTGCATCATTGTTTTACTGAATGTGCCACTTCTGTCCATTTAAGGAAATATATGTACCAAATATGTGGTTCCTTTGATGGGTTGAAATATGTGTTGTTTATTTATGGAAAAATTGTGCTTAATTGTGTGATTATGGAACTTATGGAGTTGTTTTTGGTGGCTAGATTGTGATTGCTTGGTATGGAGCTAATTAAAGGGAAAGAGCTATTTTGGAGCTAATTGGAGCTAAATTGGAGGTTTAGAAGAATATTATAAATGCTATGGGCTGAAAAGAAGATTCCAAGCCCAACAAACATTACTTCCCTCATTTTGGAAGATCCACCACAAATTCCTAGTTGGATTGGGATTTCTTCTTCATGTAAAATAAAGGCCAAACATTATATTGGGCCAATTAGTTATTTTATGATATATTAGGGTTTAGGAGAAAGGAGTATAAACACTCCTTGAGGCTCTTGGCCTCCAACTTCTCCCTTTTTTTCTTCTTTTCCTGATCGTGAAAACATTCTCCTTCTTCCATTCCTAGTTTAGTTTTTCTTCATCCTTCACTCTGACTCTCTCGGCTGAATTTTGAAGAACCAAAAACTTAGATTCTTGGGTTGTAATTCGAAATTATTTCGGTGACTTCTTTCCTCTGTATATTAGTAATATGTATTTTCATCTTTGTTTTTTTTATCGTATTATGAGTAGCTAAGTTAATTGTTCGGTTTGGATTAACAAAGTGGGTTCATGAATTTGAGAGGATTAATGGGCTTATAGTTATGTTCTATGAATTCTGTGAATTCTCTGTTGATTATTGTATGAATCTATACTTTATGGGTCAAGTTTGATCACCTTGATTCATGCTAAGCTAGGGCTAATTTGAGTAGCAATTTCCTTGTAAAAAACAGATAACTGATACAGACTGTAATAACAATGGAGTAATCAACTGAGTAGATAACCATTGTTTGCTAATACTGGAATGGTTATGTGAATTGGGTCCTCTTTGCTTTGATATTATAATTAGCAAGTTCAGCAAATACTTGCTTGCTAATGGGTAATAAGAGGGGATTTTAGTGGTTCAGCGAATACTTTCCTCTATATAACTAATTGATTTGCAGAAATAACTCATCTTTAGCCAATGGTCAATGAATGGACCTACAAGTTAGTCTAAGCCGACCTCTTCCATATATATATATATATATATATATATATATTCTCCTCTTTGCAATGCATCGTATTTGTATGTCTTATTGGTTTTCTTTTCAGTAGTTATAATCAAACAACTATCAACTTAAGGTGTGGTTGTTAAACCAATATTAATTAGTAGGTTAATCAATAGTTTCACACCGTTCTCTGTGGATTCGACCCTGCTTACCATTGTGCTAGAGTTTGTGTGCTTATGTGTTGCAGGTATTATTTGTGTGAGTAAAACGACGTTCACCATCCTTATATTTTAATGTTGAGAGTATGTGGGATGGACTATCCACTTGTTGGTATTTTGCTGGTCTGTCTAAACTTCATACAAGGCTGAACCATGTTGCTCTTAACTTTGTGATTTGGATCTGATGGATGTCTGGAACTTGTGCTTGACAACAAACTGGGCTCAGGAACGGATCTGCAAAACAAAGCCTCGGGTGTCCTGTGGGTAGACATCCGATGTTCAAGTTAGTATGTGCGTAAGGTGTACTGTATGAGTTATTAGATAGAAAAGGTGTACCGGACCTTTGGTATTTATATGGATACAATCTGTAGATCACCAAGATATATAATTATGGTATGAATACTACTCTTATGGAGATAATAGTTGTATTACCATGTATAGAAGAAGTATATTTCGGTCATGGTTGTATTACCATGTTTAGGAGGAAGTGTATTCCTTGTAGAACATTCATAATATACGCATTCCTTATATTGATTTGGATTGATGGACCCGTGGATCCATCCTTCGCGAAACTCAAGCCCATGACCCTTCTCGGGCCCTGGTCCGAGACTGACTGAAGTCCAGAATACGAACCATGGACTTATCAGTAGCCCCAAGGTAGATCTTCAGAATTTCAAGGGCTTCGTCTCGAAGGCTGGATGGGACACTTGCTTCTTGAGGGAAGGCCATTAACTCGAGGGAGAGTAACTCGGGGCATTAAGCTTGGGGTGTTCTTGTAGGACTAACCTTTCGGGCTGACCCTTCTGAATATCTAGTTTCAAGTTGTTTCGTATTCCCTCAGAACACGTGGACGGCTGAGATTAATTCCTTTTGAAATCCAGTTGTGAAATACAGGTGTCGCGTACTCATTGGAAGATAGAAGCGGTTGTCCCCCCGTCTCTCCAATTTCTTGCATCAGAACAAGAATCAAGGTAATTACTCGTCTTAATGTTGTCTGGGTTTGGGTTAAATCTCCCAAATCATTCCCATTGTCTTATCCACTTGAAATTTCTTCATCAGAGTGCAGAGGACGCTTCAATACTTTTTTTCTTTCCGAAACTCCAAATTTCTGCTCCGTCACAGCCAGTAAGTATTTCTTCTTTTCTTGTTTCTTCTTTGTGTTTGTGTCTTCTTCTCTTTTTCCCCATTGTTTCCCCCAATACTCTATGTTATTATGTCTAGTAGTAGTGAAACAATTTCCACCCCACGACATGATGAGAGAGAGTATGCATGTGCTCAGGCCGAGGAGATTAGCTCCCCTGACCGCCGTAGAGCCGAGGTAGCGAGTGGGAAGAGGCCTGTAGTGTTGAAGAAGAAAGCCTCTAATAAAGAGAAGAGGTTAATGGATGCAGCGAGACGGGCCCAGATGGAGGGGAGTAGTCCCATGGTGGCGCGTGCACCAGGGGTGTACCATCTGTTCATGGTGATGGTAGCAGTAAGAGGTCGGTGAAGGATGATAAGGCGTGTGCAGATGCTACCATATTTGCCGATGGTTGTCGATATTCCATTCCAAGCGACTGTGATCTCATGTATGTGAGAGATGATAAGCCTACGTCGTAGTTAGTTACTCCAACCCGAGGTGTTATCTGTGGGAGATTCTTACAGCACGGTCTGGCTTTTCCGTTTCCCCCACTGTTAAGTAACTTTCTGGACTATTATAAGGTGCAGGGCAGCTACACACCAATGTGATAGTGATCATAATGACCCTGATGACTTGGTGTGCTCGTAAGAACTATAAAACAAGCCTCAATCTACTGCGGACCCTGTATAAGGTCTCTATTGTAAATGGGGCAATGACCTTAGCTGTCCGAGATTCTGATATAGGTAGGGTTTTTGTGTTGCCACTAAGGAGCGAGAAGTGGGATAAGATGAAGATGACCTTTGATCGAACAAAGTATCAGGTACCTCATTGGAATACTGACCTCCAAAATGAAGCTAAGAACGATCTTGTGACATCTCGCCGTTTGCTAAATATAGCAAATGAGATGGTTAATGAGAAGATAAGGCTTGAGGATGGCAAGTTTGTGTCGGGGGACCATCAGATGGGTTGGTTATGGCTTCTCGAGACTTTTGGGTTGTTGTGTGAGATACCCAGGCGAACCTTATAGAATGGTAGCTATCTGAAGTTGGGATACTTTGATCAACCCAAAGATGTTGAGATTGAGTGGTATGAGGCCACTTTATGCAGTGAGCAGGATCCTATCGGCGCAGCAAAGGCGCTTTGAGCTCGAAGGGCTGCCGAAGAGAGGGAAGCTCAAGAGGAGGAGTTGTTGTCTCACACTTCTCTAGATGGGGAGAATTTTGGGTTCATGTCTGATGCTCGGCGTCATTTAAAGAGGTTGGTTCGTGGACCAAAGAAAACTAGAACACAGGCCCAGGCTTCTGGTGAGACAGAACATCTGTTTGTGCCTATTGCCCGGAGGAATATGAGGGCGCAGCTCTGGTCCGAGGTCCGAGAAAGGAAGTAACTCGGATTTCTCTTCTCCGCAGACAACCAGTGCTGACGAGTAATGGTGTACTAAGTTTAGTAGGGCAGAGGATGATGGCTCTGTAACATCTGTAATAGTTTCAGATGCGTTGCCTGAGGGTAGCTATTCTTGATATGCATGTCATTTGTGCTCATGCATATTGCGTCTTTTTCTTCACTCTCTAACATCTTTCTTCTTATATGCAGTGGGTACTTCCAAGGCAGAGCCAGATAGCATAGCGGACATGATGGACATGATGGTTAAGCGGAGAGAATTGGCAGATGAGGATGAGAAGAAAAGGAAACTGGAAGCCATCGGAGGATCTCCTGGAAATGAGGAAAGGTCTTCCAAGAGGGCCAAGTTCGATCTCGAACCATTAGGACGGTTCGAGGAGTACGTCGTGCTTCCTCCCCTCGAGGTTTCAGAGACTGAGTCCGAGATATTTTCGTAATTTCCAAAAATTAGCCAGGTGTGCTTTGTAGCATGATTTCACCAACTTATCTGAGTGTATAGTTTACTTACTGTTTTACTACTTTTGCAATCTTTGAAGGGTGTTGCGACGTCCGATAGGCATATGAAGTTTTTGTATGGTTCAGTCAGGGCGTTGCATGCTCGATGCCAAGCTTTGGAGCGGGTAGTGGAGGAGCAGGTGGTTGAGACGGAACAACTGAAGGCACAGGTTTCCGAGAAAGCTAGCGGGTCACCTGAGTTGGTCAAGCGCTTCCAAGATGAGGCTGCTTAGAAGAGAGCTAGAAATGAGGCTTTGGCTGAAGAGATTAAGAGCTTAAAGGAGGGCAAGAGGGTTCGGGATATCCGCTTCCTGGTTCTGAACAGGAAGATGGCTGCCGTAGAGGTGGAGAGGGACCAGTATGCTGATCCTGTCAGCGGAAGCAGTTTGTCGATAGTAGATTTATGCATCAACTTTCCCGAGATATCAGATCTTCAATGTGATTGCAGCAAACTCTACCACAAATCCCAACTTCCGGGTATGTGGGTGTCTCTTCAGTAATTCCTTAGCGAGACTAACTGGGACGTGTTGGCTCCCTACTATAATTGGCCTGCCGAAATAAGCTCCGTCAGATAGGGTAATTAAGGCCTAGCTTGGTGGCTAGTCTGGAGACCCTGGAGAAGCCTTTGACCTTGGAGGAATTCAAGGAGAGGATTCGTGCTTTATACCCCGAGCAGTGTTTCCTGGGTGAGAAGCCTGTTGTAGATGAGTTAGTAGCTGATCAGGATCAGGGCCAGGAAGGACATCGCAAAAATGTAACTTCCTAGAGCCTTTAGTCTTATTTAGGAGACTTTTTTTCCGCCTTGTCATGGCATCCTTGTCCTTTAAGCAACATATTTTTCATGAAATTGATTGTCCTTCATATTCTTTTATTTCCATTGTTGCGTTGCCACTTGTGCTGAATTGCAGGTTGAATATGAAACTGCTCTTCATAGAAACAAGGATCTCTTGTTTGAGAGGGATTTCTTGAAAGCCTGCCTTAGTCAAGCTCAAGAAGAGAGGGATTCGCTTCGGAGCCAGCAAAAAATCGTCTTGGATCGGAGGTTCGAACTGAGGAATCAATTTGACGACCTTAAGAAGAAATATGTTGATCTCAACAGTCAATGCCAAGATTCTGGCTTCCAATGGACATTATGATCAGGAGCTAAAGAAAGCTGTGAGCAGCTAGAAGGAATCCATAAAGAAGGCCATAATAAAGATATTTGTATCTCTACCCTTCAAAATAAAGCTTATAATGTTAATCATAAGATAACAGTCGTCACTGAAGACTTAAGACGATGTGAGGCCGAGTTGGATGCTTATAGGATCCAACTACAAGAAGTGGAGGCACAGGGTGTATTTATCACTCATCCAGTGCCGTCATCAAGAAAAGAGATTGGTGAATCTTCCTCAGCCCCGAGCTCGAGGCAAATAATGAGGCATCCTGTTCGAGGTGGTAGAAATCGAGGAACATCTAACCCTTCTGTAGGGATCTCACGTGGAAGGGGAAGAGGGGCGCCATCCCCCACTCCGACTCAAGGCAAGTGGTATGCAAGGACTTCCTGGGGCTCAAGGTATAGTAGGTTCTCCTTCTCAATCCGCGCCCATAGGAGGGAGATATGAGTCTCTCATATCCTCCCATTTAATACGGGTAGCAGACAGTGGCGGAGCTATGCACATGATACTGGGTGCATTTGACACCAATCGATCGTTCCTAATAGTGTAAAAAATATTAAGATTATGATCAAAATATGATAAATTATGATCGATCGACCCTAATAGAAGGGAATATAAATATTAATTTTTCGGTGCCTCTACAGTAAATATTAATAAAACTCAGGGACCATTTTGAAATAAGAATATATGCCACATTTAATCTCCCTATTAACCATTACTATCATCAATATTAAATCATCAATCATCAAATTATTATCGTTCATCATCAAATTATTATTGTTCATCATCAAATCTTCGTTGTTCATCATCAAATTATCAAATGTTTGTCGTTCATCGTCAAATCTTCGTCGTTTACTGTCAAATCATCGTTGTTCATTATCAAATCTTCATTGTTTATCTTCAAATATTCATCTTTTATCATCAAATCATCAATCAATCAATCATCAGATCCACCGTCTTCATCAATCATGTCATAACCATCATCAATCATAAACATAAAATCATGAACTAAAATACACACATGATAAAAAATTGTCAAATCGGGAAACTAGATTCTCGTAGAATCATTCCTCGGTCAGCAACATTACTCATCCTCGTCATCAATCCGTTCCATCATCAATAAAAAATTATCAATCATAAACATCAAATCATCAACTAAAATATACACATAATCAAACCGTCAAATCAGGAAACTAGATTCTCGTAGAATCATGGCTCGGATCATAAAATAACCTCATTTTTGTCATACTCGTGTGTGTGTGTATATATATATATATATTATACTCGGTCACCAACATTACTCATCCTCGTCATCAATCCGATCATCAACTTCTTTCTATAATCGAAAAATAATCATCAATCATAAACATAAGATCATCAACTAAAATACATACATGATAAAAAATTATCAAATCGGGAAATTAGATTCTTGTAGAATCATCAATAAAAAATAATCAATCATAAACATCAAATCATCAACTACAATATACACATAATCAAACCGTCAAATCAGGAAACTAGATTCTCGTAGAATCATGGCTCAGATCATAAAATAGACCTCGTTTTCGTCATCCTCGTATATATATATTCACCAACGAGAATTAAGTTTCACGATTTAAGGATTTGATTATGTGTACAATTTAGTTGATGATTTGGTATTTATGATTGATGATGTTTATGACATGATTCATGATGACCGTGAATCTGATGATCGATTAATGATTTGATATTGATGATTGATTATTAATTTTTGATGATTGGTGAGTTTTGATTGATGATTAATGTCAGTTATATTGTTTTGATGATTGATGATTTTTTATTGATGATGATTTTATAATTAGTGATGATGAGGATGATGATTTGATGATAAATGACTGATGATTTGATGATTAGAGGATGAACAACGAAGATTTGATGATGAACGACGATGATTTGATGATAAACGATGACGATTTGATGATGAACGGTGATAATTTGATGAACAACGATGATTTGATGATGAACGTTGATGATTTGGTGATGAATGTCCATGATTTGATGATGAGCGATGATGATTTAATGATGAAGGAGATGATTTTTAGTTCATATAATTAATTCATTTGAAAATAACTAAAATATAATAATTATGATTTGACCCCAAAACTTTTGTATGAACCATATGAGGTCCCTTTGCCTTACCATAAGGCTACCTTATCTAATTGTTTCTCTTCTCACATATAATTATTTAATTTTTATTATATAATTAAAATATCCCAGAATGATTTAGAGATCACTGCCAAATATGTTCACGTCCGGTTTACATGCCGTTGCGAGCTAAATAGCGATGTCCTGAAGGTTCATGCTAAAAAAGCCATCAACACAACCGGAACCGTCGCCATCAATACAACCAGGTACGTAGTACGTAGATTTCATGAACATCGGAACCATCGTCATCAACAACACAGCCAGGTACGTACGTAGATGTTGAACACCGAATCCGTCGCCTTAGTGAACATCAAGCGGAGACATTTTTCCAAGAAAATTTTGAGTGGGTTTGTAATTAGTCGAACATCGATTAGGATTTGTTCGGTGAAGAAGGGTTATATAGGAGTAAATAAAAAATTGAATATACTAATTAATACCAAGTTATAATAAAATATATACTAATACCATATGTAAACAAATTAAATATAAAAATATTTGCAAAAGGAAAGTTAAGGTAATTAAAAGATAAGCATATCAATGAATAGCATAACATGTAATATAATTAAACACACGGATATGCAATACACGGCAAAAACTATTGAAATTTAATTAAAGAAACCAAAAAAATATATATAAAAATTGTAGGCGCCAGAATATGGTGGTCTTGTGGTGGTTTTGATCAAAACTACGTAGTTTTATATTTTTAATTCTTTTTTTAATTTATATATTGACCGGAGCAATAACTCTTCTAGTTCCCTTTAGGATAATGTTATTATTTAATGTTTGGGTTAAAAGCCAAGGTACCCCTAAGTTTTTAAGAAAGTGCCAATGTACCCCTGAGTAATTCAAAAGTGCTGATGTACCCCTATAATTATATTGAATAAAGAAGTGTACTCATAAAGTCAATTTTTCAACAGAATTTTGAACTAAAAGACAAATTTACCCTCACTTGTTGGGCTATTTTTTTCCATGACCCAAATGCCCATGGGCACAAATAAAAAGTTCAAGAAATCGATATCACTGAATTACATAATATATGAACAATATTATTGGAAAAAGTTAACATTTATATAAAAAACTCAACAAATAGAATGCATTGATGAACTTACCATAATCTCGCCAACTCTATTCTCTCATTTGGTAATTTGAGCTAGTCACGCAAATTATTACTGGGGGTGGCGGTTTCGGTCCCCCGGCTCACACTAATTTTTAGGCACGGTGATTTTGGTCCCCTCGGCTTCAAACGCGTTCATCCGATGAAGTAACGGAATTGATTGGGGCATTTTCGTCCTAAAATTTTTCTTTTTTACCATTAAATAATAATGAGGGTATTATTGACATTTTACATTTGGCAAAAGAAAATTCTGTCCAAGTTACACATTTGAGGGTATAGTGGCACTTTTGAAAAACACAGGGGTACATTGGCACTTACTTAAATACTTGGGGGTACAATAGCACTTTTTTCTTAATGTTTAATATATAACAGTTATCTAAATGCAACCACTAAACTCCAACCCTGGCTCCGCCACTGGTAGCAGAGGAATGTAACTCGGCCTCCGAAGGGATGAAGGCCGTACCTCCACTTCCTCTCATGGTCGAGGACGTACCTCAACTTTTAAGGACCTATATGAGGTGTAGGAAGTATTTCGATGTAATAACATCATATTGTAATTACACTTTTTAATTTTGTCTTTATAAAGACTGTATATTTTCGATCCTCAAGAAGATTGATTATTAAGCGATTAGAGCCTATCTTAGCTTATATTAGATAAGCATCAATCATGCACCTTGTAGGTACATCTTCTCGGGAAAGGCTCAAGGAGATTAAGGACCAGACTTTGTGCGCCTGAGTTACCTATATTAGACAGGCCTCAATTGCATGCTTATTAGAAGCGCACTTACTTGAGTTTATTTTATTTTAGCCCAAGGTGATTGTGGCTTCGAACATATAATACGAGCAACTTATATTAGATAAGTATCAATCACACGCTCAAAAGCGTATTATCTTAGGCAGCAGTCATGCTTATACTTTGTAAGGCATAATGCCTCTTTACTTTAGAGGGATGGTGACTGCTTAAAATAAAATAAGATAGATATATGAAAAAGAACTGTATTCTTCGAGTACGTAGCTCGGCAAAAGTATAAAGAAATCCTCGAGTTTTGGACTCGGGTAGAAAATAAAAGATATAGGGAAAGAAGCTTGGCCCGTAGGCCTTATTGAAGTAGTTTTTCCTTAGTTTCAGAAGCTCTACTTGGTTTTAGCTCCGAGGTACCTGCGTAGGAAGGGCGCCATTATGACAGGATCCAAGTGTTCTCCTTTGCAGGTTTGTAAGAGGTAGAATCCACTGGATTGGACTTTGGAGATTTTGTACGTCCTTTAGGCCTTTACTCCAGCGCTCCTTCCATCTTATTGGTGCACCACGGGCCCACTGGCATTACCAGTTCCCCCCACTTGGAAGGTTTGGTGGCATCGTCTCTACCATAATGCAGTCATCTCGTCGTATGCCTCGGCCTTGAAGTGGAACACCAGGGGCTGTTCAAGTGTAGGATCTGGCAACAGGTCCCCTAAGATAGTGTTGACGGCCGAGACATTACTCCCTTTTCTAGCATCTCGGATGGCCGTGATCATGCAGGAGCGTGCCATTCCTCGGTCTTCCCTAATAGAAGCCACTCCTTCAGCTGTTGGGAACTTCAGTACGAGGTGGTAAGGGGACCAAACGACCTTAGCCTGGAACATCCAAGGTCTCCTGAGGATGACATTGAAAGGGGTGACTGACAAGAGATTTCCCACGTCGTTAAATGGGACTCCGCGAGATCAAAATACACTTTATAAATCATTTACAACTTCTAACTACTAGAGAGTAGATAGTGGGAAGTAGGGGTCGAACCACAAGGAGAAGGGACTTGTAAGAGTGTTTTAAAGTAAAAAATAAGCATACTTATATATTATATAGAAATCAATGTAAATATGGGGGGCTTTGAGATTGGTTTTTATTACACTACGAAAGGAAAATAAACTATCATTAGCTAGGCTAAGGGGAAGATTTTAAGATTATGAGGCCTTGGGAGGCAAATGACTTCACTTTCCAACTATCGACTTATCACCGAGGAAATGCAATTACAAGGAAGTTTAGACCATTAGTCAAGGATGAAAGCATCATATTCTCTCGAATGTAGCTAGAGAGGATGATAACACCACTCAAAAGCTCTCATTGTTGATTCACCTAGATGATATCATCATAGATAACTCAACAATGGTATTAGGATTAGAGAGAGACAAACTTACTCACACACCCGTGATAGTGAGAGCATACAAATAGGACATTTGATAACTAGCAAGAACCAAGACGATGATAGCATATATGTCTCGACTCCTACTTTGCTACTTAACGACATTGGAGTAAACGATAATGTTCTACCCACAAATCTAGCTATTCGTTGATAACAATCATACGTTAAAAAGGAATCTTCAACTCAAGTATACAATCACATATTAGGGGGACCAATGATAACATTCAATCCTTACCTAATCACATAATTGATTAATAATGCAAGTTCATAAGATTTCAACTTCTAACAACTTATATTTATAATTGATGGATGTCTACGACCCGCACTTGATCACGAACCCCGCTCACGAACTGATCTGCAAAACAAAGCCCCGGGTGTCCCGAGGATAGACACTCCGATGCTCAAGTCAGTTTAATTGCTTAAGGCGTAATGTATGAAGTATTAGATAGAGAGGTCTACCAAACCTTTAGGTATTTATATGGCTACAATCCGTAGATCACTAAGATATGTGTCTATGGTAGTAATACAACTCTTATGGGAATGGTTGTTGTATTACCATGTATAGAAGAAGTATATTTCGGTCATGTTTGTATTACCATGTTTAGGAAGATTTATATTCCTTGTAGAACATTTATAATATACGCATTCCTTATAAGGATTAGGATTGATGGACCTGTGGATCCATCTTCCGCGTATCTCGAGCCCATGACCCTTCTCAGGCCTTGGTCCGAGTATGAATGAGGTCCGAATACGAACCCTGGACTTATCAGTAGCCCCAAGGTAGATGTTTAGAATATAGAGTGCTCCGTCTCGAAGGTTGAAGGAGATGCTTGTTTCTCGAGGAAAAACCAATAACTCGAGGGAGTATAACTCGGGGTGTTAAGCTCGGGGTATCCTCCTAGGACTATCCTCTTGGGCTTGCCCTTCTGAATATCTAGCTTAAAGTTCTTTCGTATTCCATCAGGGCACGTGGACGGTTGGATCTATCTGTCTTCTTGAATTCTGAAGAGACTGACACGTGGCCTTGATTCA
The DNA here is from genome assembly GCA_948330725.1 of Sherardia arvensis. NCBI lineage: Eukaryota > Viridiplantae > Streptophyta > Magnoliopsida > Gentianales > Rubiaceae > Sherardia > Sherardia arvensis. Next base: position 17,857,436 of record OX415237.1, on the reverse strand, counting down.
TTGTATCTTCTGGCGGTGAAGAGGACCAACCTTCCAATTGCCTGTATCGTTTCTCGAGTCGAGGTAATTAATCCACTTAAATGCGTGCTAATTACTGGCCATATAACTAAGTAAATTTCTTTGTGTTTATCATCAATTTTCATCCAAGTATTCTGCATTTCCACCTTCAGAAAGAGTTCTTCAAATTTGTCTTCTTTTCTTCATATATATATCCACTTCCTCCCATTATCTATATTGCCATGCCTTTTGCAAATTCCAGTATTCCTTCTGGCAACATAGAGAATGTTGTTGAAGGAAGAGCCCCAGCTTCTCGTGATTTGAACAGCTTGTTCTTAGAGGTTGATTCTGGGGAGTTGATGGAGGTTACCATTGCTACACCGCTGCAGGCTGTAGCTGTAGTGGAAGATGATGGTGCCTCTAGGTCAGAGTCAGACCTAAATACGGAGCCCCAAGTTGATAAACGGGTTCCGGCTACCGGTGGTGTGAATGTCACCAAGGTGGTCGACGAAAAGACCCTGCAATTTTTGAAGTCATGCAGGTTGTCATACCCTGTTGAGGTTGATTTGAAGCTCGAGGATGAGACTACTCCGGTCCTGAATCTCGTGAGCCCCACTCGCAGGGTGATATACGGTAGGTTCTTGTAACAGGGACTAAGTTTTCCCTTTCCTCCTGTGTTCTCCGAGTTTCTGCAGCATTATCATCTACATCCCTGCCAAATTCACTCCAATATGGTGGTGACAAAGGTGGCGTTTATCTCCTGGTGCTCTCGAAAGGGCTATGAACTGAGCTTGGGTCTATTTAGGAGTTTTTTCAAGCTATTCTCTTTCAAGGAGCGTGAGCATATCACCCTTACTCCTCGGAATGGCAAGGTCTTCACTTTTCCGGATAACAGCGGTAAGTGGGAAAATATTCGGCTAACATTTGATCGGACCAAATACAAGGTTCCTGACTGGAACTCTAAGCTGAAGGATGCTGTGCCTCTCGATATCTTTGAGACTCCTGCTCATTTAAAGGGCATTGTTGAGGAGTTATTAAAGGAGAAGATAGTCTTCCAGGAGGGAGGATTTGTGCGGAGGTTACATGGTTCGGCGTAGCAGTGGCCTTCTATCACCTATTCTTACTTGTTAGATGTTCCTCGGTCAATATCTACATCCAGTTACCTGAAGAAGGATCGAGATTGGACCCTCCCTGATAAAATCCAGGGAGATAAGAAGAAGGCCAAGGAGCGGGCTTCCAGGAAATCACCCCAAACTCGGGATGAATCTTCTTCCAGTCAGTCTTCTTCAGGTAATATATTGATTTTCATACTGCAGTAATGCTATCTTCCATATTGTACTCTAATATTTATCCTTTTGTTCGTAGCCTCTCCTCCGAAGAAAAAGATCAAGAAAGAGAAAACGGTCCTTGAGATCATAGAGGAGGAGGTGGAGGAGCCCGAGGAGGTGGAACCGGAGGTTGGGGTGTCTTCGGATGATGGTGAATCTGACCTTGAGCTGGTGGTTCCTGAGGATGAGCCTCTGAAGAAGTTGAAGTTTTATCTGATTTGTCCTGAGGAAGAGGATGATCAGGATTCTCGGAAGTCCTTCAAGAAGTATCCCTTTGCCTCTAAGGTAATAATTTTCTACATCCTGTTATGTGAACTTTTTAGATGTCACTTGTATACAGGTCTTGATATATCCTCTATTTTGCAGCTGATGGTAAATGTATCCACTGTTGGGCGGCAGACCAAAGGTGAGATCAAACACCTGTATAACTCTATGAAGGAGTTACATTCCAGGTGTCGGGTTCTCCAAGCTAAGAAGGAGGAGATGAAGGAAATCTTCTCTCATCCAAATGTTGCTGATAAGCTCTCTACTCTGACTGCTAAACGCTGGATCCCTGGGACTGAGTTTTTGGATACGCTGGATCCCTCCGAGAAGATAACCACAGCAGGAGATTTACTGAGGCTTGTTAAAGCTAGGTATCCTTAATTACCTTCTCTTGAAGAGGTGTTCAATCCTTCCACTGATAAGGTAGATTAGTTCCAGCAGGTTTGCTACCTTTACTTGCTGGCATCTTCTCGTCAGCCTCGGTCTCATGGTTTACTGGAAAGGAGCTTCAGCCTCTAATGTTAAGTTTTCGCAATTATCCATGATGAACACTCTGCGAGCTTAATGTTGTTTGGCTTCTTCTTTGGGTGTTCTTTAACAAGGCATTTAATGTCACAGTGTGCAGAAAAGTTGACAATAGCCCATCTCTCAAGTGCCACTACTGGTGAAGTTCTAGGAAACCCTATTGGGCATATTTAGAAGTATCATATTCTGATGTAATGTATCAAAATTCGAGGTTTTTCCTCTATGTGCCCTTTTGAGGGACTTTTAGAAGTATCATATTCTGATGTAATAACACCTTTGATATGAGTTTTAACTTCTGTTTTTGAGGTTTTTCCTCTTTTATGTTGAGATGATTGATTTTCGAGCACGTCTGCCCTTTTGGCCATAGACCTCAATCAAGCACTTTTTAAAGTACTTTTTCTCGAATCTACCTCTTTTATTCAAAATGATTGGTATTTGAATATTGGATCCATGCAACTTATAAGTTGACCAGTCATATAATTTATAAAGTATATTGTTTTGAATAGAAATCAATGTTATACTTAAAACAACAATCCTCTCTTTACAAAAGGATTTTAAGATAGCTTGTTATAAAGATAGGTATAAAAGTAACATGACTTCAATCTAAGTTCATAACTTTAAGAATAAAAGTAAGGTAAATAGTGGGTTTGAGTTTGACTACCCGTTTGTGCCCGTTTGTGCTAGAGCATACTTGTCTCGGACCTTGATGAGGCTCTCGAACATTCTTGATAATCTCGAAACTTTGTGTGGCTCTCCATTGAGTTTTTATCTTCCGTGATACTTTCGTAAGTTAATCATGTTCCATCTTCGTGGTATAGGTTCCCCCTTCATGGTTTCCAAGAGGTAGCTTCCCCCTGGATGGGATTCTAGGACTCGGTATGGACCTTCCCAGTTCGGGGCTAGTTTCCCTTGCACTTCTTTCTTTCTTTTTTCATTTAACCTCATTACAAGGTCTCCTTTAACGAAGGTGGCTAAGCGGACTCTTCTATCATGGTAGCGCTTGACTCTTTCTTTCACCTTGGCCTCGTGGATAGTAGCATTTTCTCTCTTCTCCTCTAGGAGGTCAAGGTCGAGACGAAGGTTTTACTCGTTGGCGGTGCCATCTTCGTCGTCTGGTTGAGAAGTACGGGCAGAGGGGACTCCAATTTCTATGGGGATGACCGCCTCGGACCCATAGACTAAGCTGTAAGGAGTCTCTCCTGTTGCTGTAGCTGGTGTGGTTCTATGGGTCCAGATCACACTTGGTAGTTCTTTGATCCAGTTTCCTTTAGCTCCTTCGAGGCAGTTTTTGATGCCGCTTACAAAGGTTCGGTTTGTAACCTCTACTTCGCCATTAGTTTCTGGATGATATACTGAGGTGAGCTTCTGATGTATGCCGTACTCCGTACACCATTTCTTGGAGGGGTCATTAGAAAATTGTGCTCCATTATCGGTCACTATATCTCGAGATGCCATAGCGACATACAATATTCTTCCAGCAGAAGTTGAGATTTGTCTTGCCAGTTATGTTGGTCAAAGCTTCGCCTTCCACCCACTTTGAGAAGTAATCTGTTACCACAATGAGGTACTTGAAGTTACCAGGGGCCGTAGGGAAGGGTCCAACGAGATCTATACCCCATCGGACAAATAGCCAGGATTCTTGGATGGTAATCAAATTCTCCTGTGGCACATGGACCATCTTAGCAAATCTCTGACACCGGTGACAAGAATTGATATATCTTTTGGCGTCTTGTAGCATCGTAGGCCAGAAATATCCCATCTGTAGGAGCTTTCGGGTAACGGTGTGTGGACCTTGATGGCTACCACAAACTCCTTCATGTGCTTCAGTAACTCCTTTTTGCCAGGGTTTCCATCATCAATTCTTGAGAAGATCTTATGTTGAGGTCTGAGGAGGCAAGTTTTCTAGTTGCATCGGCCTTATGATTTCCTTCTCGGGGATATGGTTCAGTTCGTAATGTCGGAATTGGTTTAGAATAGGCTTAACAATTTCGAGGTACTTTTGGAGACTGTACTCTCGGGTTTCATATTCGCCTTTGACTTGCTGAACCATGATCTGTGAATCACTGAAGATCTCGAGGTCTTTAACTTCCAGGTCTTTAGCTAGTTTCAGTCCGGTAATGAGAGCTTCATACTCGGCTTCATTGTTGGTGGCTCGGAAATCGAAATGGAGAACATAAGGATGGTCCTATCCTTCAGGGCTGGTTAGTAGAAGTCCAGCACCACTTCCTCCCGAGTTGGAGGATCCATCGACATATAACCGCTATCTTCCTGTGTCTGGAACTGGTTCTTGTTGGTTGATCTCCACTGTTTCAACTGACTCCATTATGAAATCTGACAGGTCCTGGCCCTTTATGGTTGTTCGAGGCTTATACTATATGTCATGTTCTCCTAATTCGATGACCCACTTCATCATTCATCCCGAGGCGTCCGGTTTCTGGAGGATTTGCCTAATTGGGTAGTTGGTTAGGACGACTATTGTATGTGCTTGGAAGTATGGTCGCAACCATCGAGAGGCATGTACAAGGGCCAGTATTAAGCGCTCGAGAGGTGTATATCTGGTCTCGGGCCCCTGTAAAGCTCTGTTTACATAATATATCGGGTGTTGTGATCCTTCCTTTTCCTTGACTAACACAGCACTAATGGCTAACTGAGACGCAGATATGTATAGTTAGAGAGTCTCTCCTTTGTCTGGTTTTGACTGTGTTGGAAGCTGTCGAAGATGGTTTTTAAGTGCTTGAAAGGCTTCTCCGCATTCGTGTGACCACTCAAATTGATTTTCCTTCTTAAGGATAATGAAGAAGGGTAGATGTTTTTCCGCTCCTTTGGAGAGGAATCGGCTAAGGGCTGCAAGGGATCTTGTCAGCTTCTACACATCTTTGACGGTCTTCGGTGGTTGCATGTTTTGCAAAGCCTCTATCTTCTCGGGGTTTACCTCAATTCCTCGATTGGACACCATGTATCCTAGGAATTTTCCTGCTCGAATACCAATAGTGCACTTAGCAGGGTTCAGCTTTAGGTTGGATGCCCGCAACGTGTCGAAGGTTTCCTTTAAATCTTCAAAGAAGAAGTCGTAGCCGCGGCTCTTTACTACCATGTCATCTACATAAATCTCGAGGTTGCGCCCTATCTGAGATTTGAATAACTTGTCTACCAGTCGCTGGTAAGTGGCTCCGATATTTTTTAATCCGAAAGACATCATTTTGTAGCAGAAAGTTCCTCTGTCTGTTATAAAGGAGGTTTTTTCTATATCTTGCTCTGCCATAGGGATCTGATGATATCCCTAAAAGGCATCAAAGAAGGCTAATACTTGGTATCCAGCGATCGCTTCAACTAATCGGTCGATCGAAGGTAATGGATAGCTATCTTTAGGGCAACAATCGTTCAGCTTGGTGAAGTCGATGCACATTCTCCATTTCCCGTCTGGCTTCTTGACCATTCCTGGTTTAGCTATCCATTCGGGGTACTGCACTTCTTTGATTATACGAGCTTTAAGTAGCTTATCCAATTCTTCTCCAATGGCTTCAACTCGATCTAATGCAAAGATTCGTCGTTTCTTCTTGATGGGTTTTTGTGAAGGATTGATATTCAGGTAATGCTCCGCCAATCGAGGGGATACTCCTACCAAGTCATTGGTGTCCCAAGAAAAGACATCTATATATTGGTTGAGTAGATCTCGAAGTTTGGTCTTTATCTCGGGGGGTAGGAGAGTTCTAACCTTGACGGATCCTGACTCTCCGAGTTGCATTGGTTCGGATTCAGAGTACTTGGCTGGCTCAAGATCCTCCTTTTCCGGATCTTGGATAGCTTGGATTGTGCAGATTCGAGCTAATTGTTGATCTCCTCGGACTGTTGCTATCCCTTGGTTCGTGGGGAAATTCATCGCCAAGTGGTAAGGGGACCAGACGGCCTTTGCTTGGTACATCAAAGGTTGTCCTAGGATTACATTGTATAGCGCTCTGGAATCGATGAACACGAAGGTGCAACAAAGGGTTATACTCCGTAGGCCATCTTTCACTCGCACTGGTAAAGTAATCTCTCCTAAAGGAGTTATAGGATCTCCCGCAAATCCCGAGATGAGATTTGTGGGTACGAGCTGGGTTTTGTTTAAACCCAACTGTTCATCACAGCTGAGAAACATAACTTCTACTTCACTTCTCCCATCTACCAGAACTCTTCTGATCAAGTTATGGTTTATGTCAACAGTGATCACTAAAGGATCTAAATGAGGGAATTGGTTAGGGACCGCATCTTCAGGTGAAAAGGTAACGGTTCCATCTAAGCGAGATCTCTTGCTCTCCCACTCCCAGGGAAAGGCTTCTTCGGGTGATCGGTTTATACAGTTGATGCTTCTTCCTGCTCCCTGGTTGTTGGCGTGGCTTGTCTCATCATTGTCGTTGTCGGTGCTGGTACTTCCTACTCCTGTCGGGGCCGGAAAACGGATTCGTGTACTCCCGCGAAGGTTTTCAGCCGAATCAGCCATGAGTTTGAAGGTCGTATGGATCAATATTAACAAGAGGGTCCCACCGGGTGTGCCAAATTGATGGATGTCTACGACCCACACTTGATCACGAACCCCGCTCACGAACTGATCTGCAAAACAAAGCCCCGGGTGTCCCGAAGGTAGACACTCCAACGCTCAAGTCAGTTTATTTGCTTAAGGCGTAATGTATGAAGTATCAGATACAGAGGTCTACCAAACCTTTATGTATTTATATGGCTACAATCCGTAGATCACCAAGATATGTGTTTATGGTAGTAATACAACTCTTATGGGAGTATTTGTTGTATTACCATGTGTAGAAGAAGTATATTTTGGTCATGGTTGTATTACCATGTTTAGGAAGATGTATATTCCTTGTAGAACATTCATAATATACGCATTCCTTATAAGGATTAGGATTGATGGACCTGTGGATCCATCATCCGCGTATCTCGAGCCCACGACCCTTCTCGGGCCTTGGTCCGAGTATGAATGAGGTCCGAATACGAACCCTGGACTTATCAATAATGATATTCCCTACTATCACACAACAAGGGGAAGAACTTGCCATCACTCAACCCCTTCCATAGTCATTAGTCTAACTAGAGATTACACTAAGTACCATCATCATCACACTAAATTACTCTAACCAAGCTAACCTAATTAATTTCTATGGAGCATGCAATTGATATAAAACACAAAGCCCATAACAAATTAAGCAAGATTGAACAACATTCATGCACAATAATTGAAGTTCATGAAATGATAATCCAAATCCAAAGTTTAAGCATACAAGGCCATCAAAGTTTCAAGGGATATGAATTCAAATGCTCCCAAGAATCAAACTAAGCTATACTACAATACATGGAATCAAACTACTAATCTAAGGGAAAGAAATGGAAGTAAAGGGAAAGAAAGATGAAGAACTAGGGGTTTTACATGGTGCGTGGCCTTTTTTTATCTCTTGGAGGAGATGAGGGGGTATTTATAGAATGTAATGCACGGGACGGGCAGCACTTGGCGCACTTTGTGAAGGGCCGTGCACTTTAACCGTTGATCCGATTTGCATCTTCTAGTAGTCCATTTCGAAGCTCTTGATGAGAGGAATCAAATGGTATGACCCATATGCTCTAATTCTTTTGCGAACATTTCTAAAATCAATCTTCAAAACATTAGGGCATCACTTGTCCTTCAAAATGTAACTTTGACAAGTTTTGCTTTAAAGCTCATCACTTTGCACCAAATGCTACTCAAATTAGATCTCAAATGTCATAAAACAAGAGTATATTTAGGGCTCATCTAAAATGCCCCCACACTTAAACTTTTCTCGTCCTCGAGAAAGAACGATTAAAGTCTAAGTGCATACTCCGATCAATTTTACAACAAGACATTTGAGACCTTGACAAAATACAAACTTTCCCTATGAATGAAAACACAAGAATCATGTCTCATATCCTAATCCTAATGAAAGTTCTACCCAACCCCCAATATCATCATAAAGTAAAGAGTGTGCCGAAATTACAAGAACAATGCACAATAATTTCCATGGCACAACCCTACCCTAAAAAGATCACAAAATATAACACAAAAGTACATCAAAATGATACCATAGCAACATGAGAAAGTTTACCTCTCCTTTTGCCTATGCGCCTTTCAGTTTTTACATAGCCACTTTTTTTTTCTTACTCTCCTTTTTCCTAGGTTATAACCTAGCCTCTCATTTTTCCGCTCACTCTCTTTTTTCCTAGGTTATACCTAGCCTCTCTTTTCGCACACTCTACTTTTGCCTAGGTTATACCTAGCCTCTCATTTTTCCGCACAAGCCTCTCACTTTTGCCTAGGCCTTGTTAATGTTTCGACCTATCCGGGCTTTTCACTCTTTTTCTTTTCAAAATAGATTCTTCAAAAGAAGTACACTTTATACAATAGAGCGAAACAAAACATGGATACTAAACCCTCCCCCACACTTAAACTAAACATTGTCCTCAATGTTTTAGAACAATAACGAAACCAGGGAAAAGGAGTATTCACACACTAAGCACACAATTTCAGTACAAGCAAGAGAACATAGTGGCGGCAAGCCGATGCTAAGCGTTATCCATCATCAAGCAATACAGACAGCAAGAATGAACAAAGCATAAGAATGAGAGAATAGAGGCTACCCCATCAGCTTGATATTCAACGAAAGATAGCGGTTGAAGCTGTTCAGAGGTGGTGGTGATCGTGGTGACTCAGACAGTACAACAGTAGTGACTCGGACTGTGCGGCCATGCATAGTAGATTAGAAGCGGTGGTGACTGGCCGGAGAATGGTCGCCGACAAGGGGGATCGGTGGCGGTGATGGTGGCTCGCCGGAGAACTGCTGTGGTGGCGTCGATCGGAGCAGTCTCGGCGGGGAAGGTCCAGACGCAGTGGCGCGGTGAGTCGTGACACAGACGTAGCAGTCGCGGCGGGGTAGGTTCCGACGGGGTGGCTTAGGTGGGCAGATCGGGTGGCGGCGGGGACATGGCGGTGATGGATGTTGTTGTTGGTGTTAAATATATATTGAGTGTTTCTTAGGATATAAATATTGAGAGGGTTATTTATCCTACAAGTGGTATCCGAGCCGAGGTTGAATTGAATAGTTCGGGAAAATTTGAGAAAAGAAAGTTGTTGAGAAATTGAAGACGTGGTGACCGTTGGAGAAATTCCATACGTTGGTTAAAAAAAAAAAAAGGATGGAAATTCCAAATTTGGTTGGAAGTGAAAATTATGAAGAATGGAGATTTCGGATGGAAATTCTTCTAAGAATGGATAAATTGTTTGAATATGTTGAAGAAGATTTTGGAGAGAGTGCGGATGAAAATGATTTTTGTCGTGATAAAGAAGTTTTATCACATCTTCTTCAACATATTAAAGGATCGAATGGACAAGATCATACTTTTTTGAAAGATTGTAGTGCTAAAAGAGCATGGGATTATTTGTATGCGGTGTACGGTTCATCTGATGGATCGGAGGAAAAACGTAGAAGAACAATTGTGAGACTAGAAAATGAGTTGAAAACATGTTGGATGGGAAAACTTGAGTCAGTGTATGATTATATTGATAAAGTTGAAAAAATAAAGTCAGAGATGATATCAAATGGATATTATCCTGGGGAGAAAATGTTTGTGCTGAGGCTAATTTACTAAATACCTGAGGAATTTGATCGCTTTGCAGCTATAGTGATCGTAACACAAAATCTTGATACGTTGACGTTGGTGGAGTTCCTAGAATTATTTCGTGCTCAGGATCCAGCATTAAAGATGTCATATTTAAGTTCTAGTGTTCCTTATATTCTTGAAACGGATATGAGGGTTCAAAGTGAAGAAGAAGAAGTTCCTAGTGAGGAAGTTATGGATGAATGCAAAATAGAAGAAGAGAATCTTGCAGAAGAAGAAGAAGAAGAGGTAGCAGAAGAAGAAGAAAAAGGTTCGAATGCGGAAATTCTAGAAGAATGCAAGGGAAAAGAAGAGATAAATGTAGTTGACGAAGAGAAAGAAACTACAGCTAAAGAAATTGTGGAAGAATTCATAATTGAAGAAGATGGAAGGTTTGTGCTTCAAATGCAAGAAATAATTAATTTTTGCATGGATGAGGAATTGCAAGAAGCTGAAGGAGATGATAATGTTAAGAAAAAAGAACTGTGAAGAATTGATTGCTGAAGAGGACGATGAAAAGATGAAAGAAGATAAAGAAGTGTTGCTGGAGTTTGATCTTGTTGAGGGTTTGATAGAAGATATTAGTTCTTGGGAGGAGATGATATATGAAGATGCAAAGATTGAAGTTTCAATTACAAAAGATGTTGAGAAAGATATTGTTCCTTTTAGGGACAAAGATGAAGATACTTTTGAATTGTGTCAAAGTGATAAAAAGAAATCATTACAAGATAAGGAAGAGAAAGGAAAGGAAAAACTTAAAAATGACATTGGAATTGGAATTGGAGTTGTGAATAATGAGAACATTCTCAAAGAAGAGTGGGTGAATGTGGATGAGTTCTTTGAGAATATACATTCGGAGAAATATTTTTTGAAGCAGAAGTTTATAAATATGCTAATGGCATATGCAGTGATCAATAGAGAGTTTGAGAATACTGCACATGAGGTACATGAAGCTAATACTGCTACGGAGTTTGCAATGGAGTTTGAAGCTCCTGATGGTGCTGGAGATGCTTTGAAGACATGTTTGGTTTAAGGGAGGCTATGTTGGCTATTAAACCAAACTTAATTAGGATTCTAGATAATTTGATATTGCATGTTTTATTGTATCCGTTTAGGATTAGGAAGTTGGATTCTATTATGGATTAGGATTGATGTAGTGTCTATATAAAGAGACGTAGAGATTGATTTTAGGTGAGAGAGGCAGAGGCAAGATTGAGAGTTAAGGAAAACAAATAGAGATAGACATTGAGGTCTAGTTTAGGGTTTTAAGTCTAGTTGAACATACCATGTTGAACGTACGTCGGGTTTGCGACGTCGTGGTTGTTGTGTGATCGCCTCCTCTAATATAGTTAAGATTAATAAAGAGTTTGTTGAGATAGTTTCCGCTGCGTGTTGTTGTTGGTGTTAAATATATATATTGAGTGTTTCTTAGGATATAAATATTGAGAGGGTTATTTATCCTACAATGGATCTTCGTCGGTGTTGCAGAGGGGCGGCCGGCGACGGGTTCAGGTGACCGTGGTGGGGGTGGACGGTGATGTCGGGGATGAATCGGAGACGGTGGGGATGGTGGAAGGTGGTTGATTGGTGGAGTGGTGGAGTTGCAGCGGTGAGGGTATGGTGTCGGTGATGGAGCTGAGCGGCGGTTGGGTGGATGATTGGGAGGTTTTATCAGGATGAATCGGAGAGGGTGGTGGAAGGTGGCCGGCGAGCAGAGGTGGATGAGATGACTGGTGAAAGGCGGTGGAGTGGTGGAGTTGCAGAGGAGTGGCCAGCGACGGGATCGGAGATGGAGATGGAGTCGCGTCGGCCGGAAAAGTGGTGGTGGGTGGGAGAGGGGTGGTGGGCCTGCGGCGGCATTGGGGATGGTAATGGTGGTGATGGTGGTCATGTATGGAGATGGTGTGAGGGAGAGGATGTGCGGCTGATGAGAGAGGGGGTTTTCTATTTTTGTTTGTTTTTTTAATGTAATATTTGTGTCAAAGTCAACTGGTCAAGCATCAAAAATGTAAAGCCCAAGCACTAGTAAGGACACCTCCTAAAGGACCATGCAATTACAACTGGAAGTCTTTCTTCAGGAAACACCGCAGAGTCCCTGCGGTACTAGGCGCACTAATTTTTTGATTAACAAAGGCCCATGCAACCTTTTTTTTATACAAATTCCATTCCCCGATGCTTCCAAATTTCTTGAATCAAAACACTATCAAAGTGTAGAATCTTATAAACAAACGAAAAATCAAATAAACTAAAAATTAGAATATTTTTTTTATAAGCACATAAAAGAGGAGAAAAAGAAAAAGAAAATCATGGAGCTACGATCAAAATCGGTTTATTTAACGTTGTCGACACGACATATGAGGTTCATCCCAATGGTTCAATGGGTGCCTCAAGAGAAACTACGTATCTTCAAGTTCGTCGTCACGACCCTAATGTTATTCAAATAACAAAAGGTTAAAATCCCTCACCCTCACATGGAAAGTAAAGGAAAGTCGAGAAGGTTTAAAAGGAGGATTGTATGGTTGAATTTTTGGAGGAGTATGGATAATTGGAAGTATGTACTTCCTAATCTCCTCTAAAACTAATGGAAGTGGTGGAATTGGCAGTATGGGTGGAGGTGGTGAAAACAATGGTGATGGTAAATATTCAAGAACAACCACCTTACTCTCTACTTCAATAGATTCAAAAACCAACTCCTCATCCAATTGAACTTCTTCTTCATACAAATAGGTGATTTCACTCACCAAAATACTTGGAATAGGTTCCATGTGGGATGGTACTTCTTCAAACAATCTACTTGACTCCTCTAATGGTTTGGGAAGTTGGGGAATTTGTGTAGTATGTAGAGGCAAGGATGATGATGGTGATGGTAAAAATTCAAGAATAGCAATCACCTCCCTCTCTAATTCACAAGAGTCAATACACAAGTCCTCATCCCATTGAACTTCTTTCTCATACATAATGGTGGGATCACTCACCAAAACATTTGTATTAAGTTCCATTTGGGATGACTCTTCCTCTAAAAATTGAGCTACCAAGAGCTTTACCTCTAAGGCTGATAAGTCCATGGTTCGTATTCGGTCCTCATTCATACTCGGACCAGGGCCCGAGAAGGGTCGTGGGCTCGAGGTACGCAGAGGATGGATCCACGGGTCCATCAATTCTAATCCTTACAAGGAATGCATATATTATGAATGTTCTACAAGGAATATACATCCTCATGAACATGGTAATACAACCATGACCAAAATACACATCTTCTATACATGGTAATACAACTACTATTCCCATAAGAGTTGTATTCTTACCATAAATACATATCTTGGTGATCTACGGATTGTAGCCATATAAATACATACAAGGTTTGGTACACCTTTTCTATCTCATACTACATACAATACGCCTTACGCATTATACTAACTTGAGTGTCGCAGTGTCTACCCTCGGGACATCCGTGGCTTTGGTTTGCAGGTCAGTTCGTGAGCCAGGTTCGTCGTCGAAGTGCTGGTGTCTGCCATACATCAATTGGCACGCCCGGTGGGACGCCACATCTATTGACGATGTCGCCGAACTTTGTATCTGATCTGATCCTGTGCACCCGTTCAACAAGTTTTTCATGCCATGTCTGAAGCAGAGCAACCTAGGAAAAGCTCCCGTATGCAAGGGTAAAATCCGGAGGAAGACCCAGAAGCAGAGCAGCTTCCTCGAGGACGCGGACGCGGTCGACCTAGAGGATCTCGAGCACGCTTTACCTCGGAACCGTCACCAAGCTCTACCGTAGGGGCCGGAAACTCCAGCATTCCGAACTCCTCCGGTCCAAATCCTGCAGCATCTAGAGTACCACTTTTAGGATCGAATCTTGTCGGATCTGAAGTACCGACCTCAGGTCAGAGGATCTTGATCCAGACTGACATGAACTACAGTGAGTGCGTCAACAACTCAGAAGGCCTCGACCGAGAGAATGGTTTGGGGTATAGCGGATCTGACTCGATCTTTTCCGTGGAAGAACAAGCGCAAAGGATCGACAAATCCTTGCAGAAAGACAGCAGGAGGAGGAGAGACAAAGACGTCTCAGGGAAACCTTGAACCAAACCATACGGCATAACCCGCCGGGCTCTGAGCCGCCCTATGTCAACCTTGTCTCGGACACCCCTCCGAGAACTATTCCTGACGATGTCCGAGCATTGATGAGGGACTTACATTCTCAGTATCCTTAGTTCGTTGTATCCTTAATAAACTCAAGTCAACCACTTCGTGCCCAGACACATGAAGCCCCGAGTCGAGTATCTATCCCAGGAGCTCGAACAACACCACCTTCTGATCAAAATCAACAGCAAAGATTCTTGGATGACTTATCCCGGAATCTAACTCCCTACAACACTCAGAGGAACCTACCACCGCCTCCTGATCCAGCCAATCACCATAATGAAGGCTTAGGGCTGAGCAGAGAAGAGGTGAGAAGGATGTGCATCAACAACATCCAGGAAGAACTCAGGCACGTGAAGAGAGAGCGAACCCAGATCGAATGGCAAACCAGTGCCGATCGGCCTTTCACCCAGGACAGATCCTATCCTACTCGAGGAAAATACGAGGTCGATCAGGATATTAAGCGTATCCTCGGACCCCAAGGACAGTCAGCTCGGTCCCCCTTCTCCTGACATATTGTTAATCTCCCCTTCGATGGCAGCAAGAAGGTTCCCGAGCATCTACCTACATACGATGGCACCAGTGACCCTAGGGAACTCCTCTCGGTCTTCTTCAAGACCTTGGAAACCAGAAACTTCCACGAGCTGGAAATATGTAAGATCATTCCCAGTTACCTCCGAAGGAAAGCCCAAACATGGTTTACTCAGACGAAAGCAAAAAGTTTATTCGACTACTGGGATTTCGCGGAATTTCTTCTCCTCGCTTTCTTCCAGAAGAAGAAATTCACTAAATCTCTTGGAGATCTGGGATATGTGGCTCTCCATGAAGGAGAGACTGTAATAGAACACTATCACAGATACATGGATCTAGTCACAGAGTGCTATGATCGAGATGAGATCCTCTTGATGAACATATATCGCATGAGAGTGGATGATGACACTCTGAGGATGAAGCTGGTAACAAACAATCCTACCACCATTCAACACCTCCAGGCCATCATGGAGAAATACGCCAGTAAAGCAGATGCGGTGACGGGCAAAAGACCCCGAGACCTTGACAATAAGATAAAGGAACCCAAGACGAAAATACCGAAGGTCGAGAAAACTGAGGGTACTCTCAAACAAACCTTCGAGTCCTACACTCCTCTAGCTAGATCTCGGGCTGAGATCTTGTCCATTCACAGGCACCTTTTAAAGGATTCACCTGCCATGAAGGATTCAGCCGAGCGTCAAAGATCCTCGAAATTTTGCCAATATCACCGAGATCGGGGGCATGACACTGAGGAGTGCTATCAGCTTAAAAACGAGATCGAGAAGTTGATTCGACAAGGACTTGTGCAACAGATTGCACCTTCAATAGCCAGTGATAGCCAGGGTACCCAGAAAAGGTATGTGGGAAAACCCTGGCAAAAGAAGAAGGATGGCTCCCGGAACAACAACAATAACAATAATAACAACCAAGGGGGTGGGGGCAACAATCCTCAGGATCCTCTTCCACCGCCGCCAAATGGAGCCAACGGAGTCATCAACGGCATCAACGGCTACACGGGAAAAGAAATTTCCCTTACCAAACTGAAGGATAGTATGCGGGCCATACCCCACACCGAGCCAATCAACAAGAGGCTCCGTCACGAGGAAACCATCACCTTCTCAGAGGCGGACGCTGTGCCAAACCAGATGCCCCACTCTGACCCACTTATCATCTCTGCAACGATACAGGATTCCCCAGTGAAGAGAGTCTTTGTCGACGACGGAAGTGGAGTAGAAGTGATGTTACAAGACTGCTTCCAAAAGCTAGGATTTACCAAGGATGACCTCAAGCCTACAGGCCCAATCTCGCGGTTCACCGGAAATCCAGTTATACCCCTTGGAGAAATCACACTCCAAGTCACTATAGCGGAAGGAGCGAAAAGCCTAACCCTTTACTGCACATTTGTGGTGGTCGACACCGTCACAACCTTTGAACATTATCCTTGGCAGACCTTGGATGTGCCAAGCTAAGGCTGTATGGTCTCCTTACCATCTGATGCTAAAGTTCCCAACACCACAAGGAGTAATTTCCATCAAAGGAGATCAAGGAGTGGCGCGCTCTTGCATGATCACAGCCATCCGTGACGCCAGAAAAGTGAGCAACATCTCAGCCATCAACACTGTCCTAGGGGATTTGGTACCTGATCCTGATCTCGAACAACCCCTGGTGTTTCACTTCGAGGAAGAAGCCTACAATGAGATAACTGCACTATGGCACAAGAGACGTCATCAAGCCTTCCAAGTGGGAGAACTGGTAATGCCATTTGGCTCGTGGTGTACTAGCAAGCTAGAAGGAGCGCTGGAGCCAAGGACGAAAGGACCATACAAAGTCTCCATCACACAACCCGGTGGATTCTACCTCTTGCAAACTCGCGAAGGAGAGCACCTGGATCCTATCATCATGGCGCCCTTCCTGCGCAGTTACCTCGAAGCTAAAACAAAGTAGATCTTCTCCAAATATGTAGAAACTACTTCAATAAGGCCTATATGCCAAGCTTCTTTTTCCTTCCATCTTTTTAGTTTTCATACCCGAACTCCCAAACTTGGGGTTGTCTTTTATAATTTTTCCGAACTCCTAAGTTCGAGGAATAAAATTTCTTTTCAATATATATATATTCTATTTTATTTTAAAGCATTCAACACCCTCTAATACCAAGAGACACTATGCCTTACAAAGCATAAGTAAAGACTGCTGCCTAAGATTTATATGCTTATAAGCGTGTGATTGATGCTTATCTAACATGAGCTGTTTGGACCATGTGTCCGAACCACAGTCACCTTAGGCCAAAATAAAATAAAATACTTATAAAAAGTATATGGTCAAAGACCAACATGATTTGAGTCACACAAACTCACAATGTTTGGAAATCGACTCTCCTTATGGTATACCTACCAAGGTACATGCCAATATTCATTTGGGCTATTAATAAGCCTAACAATCAATCTCACCGAGGTTGAAATATAAAAGACCTTTATAAAGGCATGATCAAAAAAGTGTTATTACACTATGAAACTTCTTACACCTCGTGAAGGTCTTTGAAAACAGGGATACGTCCCCGACCGCGAGAATAAGTAGAGGCACGACCTCGATCACTAATAAGTCCATGGTTCGTATTCGGACCTCGTTCATACTCGGACCATGGTCCGAGAAGGGTCATGGGCTCGAGATACGCGGAGGATGGGTCCACGGGTACATCAATCCTAATCCTTATAAGGAATGCGTATATTATGAATGTTCTACAAGGAATATACATCTTCTCAAAGATGGTAATTCAGCTATCATAAACATGGTAATACAACCATGTCCGAAATATACTTCTATTATACATGGTAATACAACCTCTATTCCCATAAGAGGTGTATTCATACCATAAATACATATCTTGGTGATCTACGGATTGTAGCCATATAAATACCCTAAGAGGTTTGGTAGACTTCTCATCTAATCTCATACTTTATACTTTACCCCTTAAGCAAATATACTGACTTGAGCGTCAGAGTGTCTATCCCCGGGACATCCGGGGCCTTTGTCTTGCAGATTAGTTCGAGAGCCTGGTTCGTCGTCGAAGTGTTGGTGTCCAACATACATCAATTTGGCACGCCTGGTGGGACATCTCACACTCATTGACGACGTCGCCAAACCTTGTTTCCGATCTGGTCTAACGCACCCGAAGAAGCAACTTCTCCAACAACATGTCTGAAGCCGAGCAACCCAGACGAAGCGCCCGTGTGCTAGGGCAAAATCTGGAGGAGAATCCAGGAGCAGAACAACCCCCCAAGGACGAGGACGCGGTCAACCCGGAGGATCTCGCACACGCTCCACCTCTTAACCACCGTCAGGCTCTACTGTGAGGGCAGGAAACTCCAACGTTCCAAACTCCTTCGGTGCAAATCCTGTCGTATCCGGAACACCCCTCTCCGGTCCAAATCCTGTTGTGTCAGGAGTGCCACCTTCTAGATTAAATCCTGTTGTGTCAGGAGTGCCACCTTCTGGATCAAATCCTGCTGCGTCAGGAGTACCACCTTCTGGATCGAATCCTGTTGGATCTGAAGCACCGAACTCAGGACCAAGAATTTCGATCCAGACTTACATGAACTACAGCGAACACGTCAACAATCAACACGGCCTCGACCCAGAGAATGAGCTTGGATATGACGGACCTGATTCGATCTTCACCTTAGAAGAACAAGAACTAAGAGATCAACAAATCCTCACGGAAAAACAACAGGAGGAGGAAAGACAAAGACGTCTTAGTGAAACCTTGAGCCGAACTGTAGGACATAACCCTCCAGGTTCCCGGCCAACTTATATCAACCTTGACCCTCCGGGAATGATCCCTGAAGATGCCCGAACGCTACTGAGGAACCTGCATGCCAAATATCCCGACTTCGTCGCATCTTTGATAAAATCAAGTCAACAACTTAGTGTATAGATGCATGAAGCCCCCAACATAGTATCTGTCTCAGGAGCCCAAACTACACCACTTACTTATCCAAGGATCTACCGCCTTATAATGCTCGAAGCAGTAAGCCACCACCTCCTAATGTATCCAATTATCAGGGCCAAGGCACAGGATTAAGTAGGGAGGAGGTGAGAAGGATGCGTATCCTCAACATAGAAAAAGAACTCAGACGCGAGAAGAGGGAGCATTCTCGAAGCGAATGGCAAAATAGTGCTGATCGGCCCTACTCACAAGATGGAGCCTACCCTACCCGAGGTAAATACGAAGCAGACCAATGAATCACACGTATCCTCGGACCCAGAGTACAAGCTGCTCGTTCGCCCTTCTCACGACATATTGTGAATCTCCCCTTCGATAACCACAAGAAGGTCCCTGAGCACCTACCCACATATGACGGCACTAGCGATCCTATAGAATTTCTCTCGGTCTTTTTTAAGACCTTAGAAACTAGGAATTTCCATGAATATGAAATATGCAAAATCGTCCCCAGTTACCTCTGAGGGAAAGCACAGACATGGTTTACCCAGACAAAACCAGAAAGTTTATTTGATTACTGGGTCCTCGCAGAGTTTCTTCTCCACACTTTCTTTCAGAAGAAGAAATTCACCAAGTCCCTCAGACATCTGGGGTATGTGGCTCGCCTCGAAGGAGAGACTGTGATAGAACACTATCATAGATACATGGATCTAGCTACCGAATGCTATGACCGAGATGAACGCCTCCTGATAAATATGTACCGGATGAGCATAGATGATGACATTCTAAGGATGAAGCTGGCAACAAAAAATCCAACAACCATTCAACATCTCCAGGCCATCATGGAAAAGTACTCTAGCAAATCAAATGCCGTGACGGCCAAAAGACCCCCAGAATTCCTGATGGACAGAAAAGAATCCAGGGCAAAAATACCGAAGGTCGAGAAGACTGATAACGCTCCAAAGCCTACCTTCGAGACATAAACTCCTCTGGCGAGATCTCGGGCAGAAATTCTATCAATTCACAAGCACCTTTTGAAGGACCCGCTTGCCATGAAGGAATCAGCCGAACGTCAAAGGTCCCCGAAATACTGCCAATATCACCGAGATCGGGGACATGACACGAAGGAGTGCTACCAGCTCAAAAATGAGATCGAGAAGCTAATTCGTCAAGGAATTGTGCAACAAATCGCACCTTCAATAGCTGGCGATAACCAGGGGACCCAAAGAAGGTATGGCGAAAGCCCTGACAGAAGAAGAAGGATGGCTATCGCAATAATAACAATAACAACCAGGGCGGCGGAGGCAACAACCCTCAAGATCCTCCTCCACCACCGCCAAACGGAGCCAACCGAGTCATCAACGGCATCAATGGCTACACAGGAGAAGCAATTTCTTTGACCATGCTGAAAGATAGTGTGCGAGCTATACCCCACATTGAGCCAATCAACAAGAGGCTCCGCCCCGAGGAAACCATTACCTTCTCGGATGCGGACGCCGTGCCAAATCAGATGCCTCACTCGGATCCTCTCATCATCTCATCAACCGTATAAGATACTCTAGTAAAAAGAATCTTCATAGATGATGGGAGTGGGGTAGAAGTAATGTTTCAAGACTGCTTCCAGAAGCTAGGATTTACTGAAGATAATCTTAAACCTATGGGTCCGATCTCAGGGTTCACAGGAAATCCAGTAATACCGCTCGGGGAAATCACACTCCCTGTCACAGTAGCAGAAGAAGTCAAGAGCCTAACCTTGTACTACACATTTGTGTTAGTAGACGCAGTCACACCCTTCAACATTATCCTTGGCAGACCTTAGATGTGCCAAGCTAAAGCTGTATGGTCTCCCTACCACATGATGCTGAAGTTTCCAACACCACAAGGAGTAGCTTCAATCCAAGGAGACCAAGGAGTGGCGCGCTCTTGTATGATCGCGGCCATCCGTGATGCCAGAAAAGTGAGCAATATCTCGGCCGTCAACACTATTTTAGGAAATCTGGTACCTGATCCTGATCTCGAACAACCCATGGTGTTCCATTTTTAAGAAGATGCCTATAACGAGATGACAACACTATGGCATAAACGCCGCCACCATACCTTCCAAGTGGGGGAACAGGTAATGCCAGTTGGCCCATGGTGCACTAACAAGCTAGGAAGAGCGCTGGAGTCGAGGACCAAGGGACCATACAAAATCTCCGCAGCACAATCCGGTGGATTCTACCTCTTGCAAACACGCGAAGGAGAGCACTTGGATCCTGTCATTATGGCGCCCTTCTTACGCAGGTACCTCAGAGCTAAAACCAAGTAGACCTTCTCCATATAAGGAGAAACTACTTCAATAAGGCCTACGGGCCAAACTCTTTTTCTTTTAATCATTTTACATTTTTATACCCGAGCTCCCAAACTCGAGGTTGTCTTTTATAATTTTACCGAACTCTCAAGTTCGAAGAATGCAATTTCTTTTCGATATATATATATCTTCTATTTTATTTTGAAGCAGTCCATACTCTCTAAATACAAAGAAAAACTATGCCTCACAAAGTATAAGTAAAGACTGCTGCCTAAAGATCCATACGCTTATAAGTGTACGATTGATGCTTATCTAATATGAGCTGTTCAGACTACGTGTCTGAACTACAATCATCTTAGGCCAAAATAAAATAACATACTTATAAAAAGTATATGGTCAAAGACAAACATGATATGAGTAATGCAAACTCACAAAGTTTGGAACTTGACTCTCCGCGTGATACTCCTACTAAGGTACACATCACTATTTATTAAGGCTATTCATAAGCCTAAAAAGTCAATCTTCTCAAGGATTGCGATATGAAGACCTTTATAAAGGCAAAATCAAAAAAGTGTTATTACAATACGAAACTTCTTACACCTTGTGAAGGTCTTTAAATATAGGGGTACGACCCCGACCGCGAGAAGAAGTAGAGGCACGACCTCGAACACTCTGTAGGCCACGGCCCCAATTACTTTCCTCTGCCACCCTCATCAACTGAGAGGGCGTAGGGGACCCAATTCTATTTTCCACAGGTCGAGCAGGAGAGTCAATAGAGCCACGAGCTCTAGGAGTAGGTGTCACCTCTCTGCCTCTTCCACATGGGACCCCTCGAGATACACCCATGAGGCCTTATCAAAGGTCCTGAATATGGGACACTAGAAGGTCCACCTACTTCCCTCCTTGAAGACCCTGAAGGTATGACAAACACACCTTGAGCCACTAGTTCCTTTATTTGGAACCTGCAAGCATTAAGCTCGGCCTGGCACATTTTCAACTCATCTATCCTTGAGGCAATCTTGTGATTCACAATGATAGTCTCATCTCGGAGTCTAGAAATAAGAAGATCCTTCTGATGACTTTCACCCTTGACCTTCATTAAGTCACTCTTGACTTTCCTCCATTCTTTGTCATACTCTTTATTGGTGGTCACAACCTTGTTGTGAGCATCTTCTAGATCTTTATATCTCTTTTGAAGATCACTCAGCTCCTGATTCAGCTCAGCTCTTCGCTTCAAAGCCTCTTTGAGCCCACCACGAAGACTCTCACATTCTTCCTGCACAATGCTGAAACAGCCTTTGGAGTCATCCAGATCTTCATCCAGTTCCCTGCTCTTCTGAAGGGCAGCTTCATGCTTGACTTGAAAATCAGCACTTGCGGCAGAGCAACACTGGACTTAAAGGAAGATAAAGACCAATCAATTCCAAAGGTAAAACACATGTTCAGAATACATGAAACGCCAAAATCTGGCGAAAAGAGAAAAATCTTGAAGAAAAAGACAAGGCCCTAAGGAATTTCAGTCTTCTCCTGCTCATTAGAAGTCTTTGGGTCCTCAAGTGAAGTTTTAGTAGCTGGCTTCTCCATCAGGAACGTCAGCTCAAGATATAAACCGGACAGTCTGTCCTGAAACTCCTCCAGAGTTAAAACCTTATTCAAAGATTCCAGATTAGATAGTAGACTGGTCTTAAATCCCCCAATCTGCCTAAACTTCGCCCGAAATTCCTTCAAATTCTCTGGTTCTTCAGGCCAAGTGTAGGCAGGGGCAAGACATCCTTGAAGCTCTTCACTGAGAAACCCCTTCAGAAGAATCCACATCTTCGAGATCTCAGATTTATGGTAGAATTCACCATACTCTTGGAGATGTGCCTCCATCTCTGGACAGTTAAGGCAGAATTTTATTATCAACCGAACTAGCCGCCTCTGGCTAACAGGATCAACATACCGGTCTCTCTCAGATTCCACCAAAGTCATGTTTCTTTTCAATTCTAAGAAGGAACCATCAGACAGGCTTTTTGCCTTCTTCAAGGTTTGATTCTCCTCTTCTAAGGCTTTTATTTTGTCCTTAGCCTGAGTCACAGGAACAAACAAACAATCTGCCTCCTTAATCACTTTCAGCTGTGATTGAGTCTTTTTGGGTCCTTGAACCAATCTTTTAAACCGACGCCCACGTCGAGCATCTTTCATCAGACCCGAGATTTCCTTATTTACCTCATTCTCGGATATCTCATCTCGGGCAAGTCTCTCCTCTAATGCTCTATCTATAAGCCTGCAATGCCTTAGCTGCACCACCTGGATCCTGCTCCATAGACAGAAGGGCTTCATACCAGTCCATCTCAACACCTTAACTGATCAAAATGTGACAACTTCAAGAAGCTGCAATTTTGAAGAGTACGGCCGGATAATCGATTCAACCAGTCATACGTTTCTACAGGCCATTGCCAACCCATTTGATGATCTCCAGATACAAACCTACCCTCTCTAAATTTGATCTTATCATTCACCAACTCCCTAGCTATATCCAGCAGTTGGCGGGGCGACTCCACTTCATGCCAGATCTCATTTTGGACATCTTCATTCCAATCAGGAACTTCATACTTGGTTCGATCGAAGGTTAATTTTACCTTATCCCACTTACCGCAGTTCACAGGAAGCACAACAAGTTTACCTAAAGTGGTGTCACGAGAGGTCAAGGTCACACTTTTTTTAACAACAGAAACCTTATACATGATCCGCAACAAGGAGAGACTGGGGCGATAACCTTTACGAGCACACCAAGTTATTCAGGCCATAATGATTACTATCTCATTGGCATGCAACTGACCTGGATGAACACTATAATGCTGAAGAAAATCATCCAACAGTGGGGGAAAAGGGAAGCCTAACCCATGCTGCAGAAACCTCCCATATATGACCCCTCGGGTCGGAGTTACTAACTCAACTGCAGATTTGTCTTCTCCAAAATACATGAGGTCAGCATTAGAAGGAATTGAAAAGGGGCGACCTTCTACGAAGATAGCAGCATCAGCGCATGCTTTATCCTCCTTCTTGGACTCTTTGCTACTACCTTCACCATCCATGGATACTATACCTCGGGATGCATTCATGACCACAGGGCTATTCCCCTCTATGTGAACCCTCCGGGCCATTACCCTCAACCTCTTCTCTTTCTTAGAGGCTTTCTTCTTCAAAACTACATGTTTTTTCCCACTTGCTACCTCAGCCCTATGGAATTCAAGGGAGGTACTCTCCTCAGTCTGGGTATCTACATACTCTCTCTTATCATGATGGGGGATGGAAATTGATTTACTACCATTACTCATGACTACGGAGAGGATGGGGGAAATACACACACATGAGATAAAAGGAAAAAACAGACACAAACAAATGTGCAGAGAAAGAATATAGCACTTACTGATGATGGAAGCAGAAAGCAGAAATTTGGGGCTTCAGAAATTGATGAAGTGCTGATACGCCTTCTGAACTTGGAAAGAAGAAATTTTCGAATAAGAGAAGACAATAGGAATGATTTGGGAAATTTAATCCAAACCCAGACAGCATTGAAGATCAGAAATTACCTCGATTCTGTTTCCAAGGCAAGTAATTGAAGAGACGGGGGACAGACCGTCTCTGCTTGCCAATGAAGACACGCCACATGTATCTACCATCTGGATTTCAAAAGAAGCTAATCTCAGCCGTCCATATATCTGATGGAATACAAAAAGAGTTTGAAGCTATCAGAAGGGTAACCCCGTAAGGACAGTCCTAGAAGGACACCCCGAGCTTAACACTCCGAGTTATTCTCCCTCGAGTTATTGGTTTTCCCTCGAGAAGTAAGCCTCTCCTTCAACCTTCGAGATGGAGTACTCTATCTTCTGAAGATATATCTTGGGGCTACTGATAAGTCTATGGTTCGTATTCGGACCTTGTTCATACTCAGACCAGGGTCTGAGAAGGGTCATGGGCTCGAGATACGCGGAGGATGGGTCCACGGGTCCATCAATCGTAATCCTTATAATAAATGCGTATATTATGAATATTCTACAAGGAATATACATCTTCTCAAAGATGGTAATTCAGCTATCATAAACATGGTAATACAACCATGTCCGAAATATACTTCTATTATACATGGTAATACAACCTCTATTCCCATAAGAGGTGTATTCATACCATAAATACATATCTTGGTGATCTACAGATTGTAGCCATATAAATACCCTAAGAGGTTTGGTAGACCTCTCATCTAATCTCATACTTTATACTTTACGCCTTAAGAAAATATACTGACTTGAGCGTCGGAGTATCTATCCCCGGGACACCCGGGGCCTTTGTCTTGCAGATCAGTTCGAGAGCCTGGTTCGTCGTCAAAGTGTTGGTGTCCGGCATACATCAATCACTATGAAGGCCACGGCCCCAGTTACTTTCTTCCGCCACCCTCATTAATTGAGAAGGTGTAGGA
Organism: Sherardia arvensis; assembly: GCA_948330725.1. Classification (NCBI taxonomy): domain Eukaryota; kingdom Viridiplantae; phylum Streptophyta; class Magnoliopsida; order Gentianales; family Rubiaceae; genus Sherardia; species Sherardia arvensis. The sequence goes on along the minus strand of OX415237.1, from coordinate 17,832,303 downwards.
GATCCTTCTCTGTTTCCTATAATTGCAGGTCGGGTAGGAGAGCCAGATACGCTATGAGTCACAGGAGTAGGTGGTGCCCCTCATGCTCTTCTGTACGAAGTCCTTTTGGAGGGTTTATCGTCCCTCGAGATGTACCACCTCGGACACAAGGCCTTACCAACGGTCCTGAATTCGGGGTTGAAGAAGGCCCACCTACCTCTCTCCTTGAAGGTACCAAAGGTGTGACAAACACACCTTCATCCTCTAGTTCCTTTATTTGGAACTTGCAGGCATTTAGCTCGACCTGACATATCCTCAAATCATCTATGGCGGTGACAATCTTATGATTCACGTCGATGTTTTCATTCCGAAGGGTAGAGATACGAAGATACTTCTCATGACCCTCACCCTTGATCTTCATCAAGTCACTCATGGCTTTTCTCCACTCACAGTCATAGTCCTTACTGGCGGCCAAAACTTTGTTGTGTTCATCTTCTAGACCTTTATACCTTGTCTTAAGATCACTCAGCTGCTTATTCAGCTCAGCTCTCCGCTCCAGAGATATCTCGAGCCCACGATGAAGACTATCACACTCATCTCGCACAAGGCTACAAAAGCCTTTGGAATCGTCTAAGTTTTCCTTCAGCTTCTCGCTCTCCTGAAGAAAAGCTTCATACTTAACCTGCAATTCAGCACAGGCGGCAATGCAATAATGGAGATAAAGGAAGATAAAAGACCGATTAGTTTTATAAAAGGGCATGATATTCATGATACATGAGCGCCAAAATATGGCGGAAAGAAGAAAATCCTAAATAAGAGTGAAAGTTCTAAGGAATTACAATTTTTTGCTGCCCATTGTGGTTTCCCTCGCCCTCAGTTGAAGCTTTTGCAGAGCCTCTCCTGAAACTCCTCTAGAGTCAAGGTTTTCTCCAAAGATTCCAGGCTAGTTAATAAGCTAGTCTCGAACCCCCCAATCCGGCAAAACTTCTCCCGGAACTTCTCCAGATTTCCTGCCACCTCCGGCCAAGTATAAGCAGAAGCCAATTATTCCTGGCCTTCCTCACTAAGAACTTCTTGAAGATAGACCCACATGTTCGGAAGCTCAGACTTATGGTAGAATTCACCATACTCTTGGCGATGGGCCTCCATCTCGAGGCAATTCAGGCAGAAGTCTATTATCAACCGAACCAGCCGCCTCTGGCAATCAGGATTAGCATATTGGTTCTTCTCCGCCTCTACCAAGGCCATCTTCCTCTTCAGTTCTTGAAAGGAGTTATCCGTCAATCTCTTTTCCTTCTTTAAGGACCCGACCTCCCCTTCCAAGGCCTTTCTTTTCGCCTTCTCTTGGGCCATCCCATCTTGGAGATGCTTCACCACTTCAGAAGGCTCGCTTGGTTTCTTGGCCATCTGCTCCTTCAACAGCTCCAACTCAGCCTCTCGCTCTTGGCAACGGCCATACAATGTTTTAACAGAACCATACAAGTGCTTCATATGGTTCAGAGACTGTGGAAAAGAGCAGGACAGTCAGATAATGACATATTGTATCAAGTTATAATTTAAGTTAAGCATACCTGGCTTATCTCAGGACATTCTGGAGCCATCTCGGTCCTAGCTTCTAGAAGAGGAAGCATCACATACTTCTCGAACTCCCCCAACCGTTTGAGCTCAAGCCTAGCCCTTTTGGGAGACTTGGTGGAGGCATTTGTGCAATTCCCCGAGGTTTCGGCATTCCTCTTCTTGCTTTCATGATCTTTCTGCTTCCTTGACTGGACCATCTGAGCCAGCTTATCCACCGCATTCTCGGTCTTGGAAACTCCCACTATACACAAAAGGAATGAAGTTAACATCAGGGAAAATGATATGATATGAACGAGAATATCATATACAGCAAAGAAGAAGTACCCTCAGGCAACATATCAGAGACTATAACAGAAGTTAAAGATCCTTCATTCTCGGCCCTACTAGACATGATTTGCGGAGATACAAGAGTCCGAGATGTCTCTCTTCTCGGACACCTAACTAGAGCTAAACTTTTATCCTCCTCTTCATCGATGGATCTCGAGATTAAGATACAAACAGACAATCAGTTTCATGACGTACCTCAGCCTCTGATCGAACATTCCTAGGTCCTTGGACCAATCTTTTGAACCGACGCCTAGCATCAGGCATCAATCCAGAAATTTCTCTATTCACTTCTCCGTCGGACACTTCTTCTTGAGCTGTCCTCTCCTCAATTGCCCTAGAGGCTCGAAGTGCCCTAGCTGAACCAATGGGATCCTGCTCCGTGGATAGAATGATTTCATACCACTCAATTTCTATACCCTTTGGCTGGTCAAAATGAGACAACTTCAAATAGCTGCCATTTTGAAGGATCCTGTCATGCATTTAATACAACCACCAATACGCTTCAATAAGCCATTGCCAGCCTATCTGGGGATCTCCTGACACAAACTTACCATCTCTGAGTTTGATCTTCTCCCTTACCAACTCCTTAGCTATATCTATCAGCCTATCATAGGTCTCGGCATCATCCCAGGCTTCATTATGGAGATTCTCATTCCAATGGGGTACTTCATACTTGGTCCAGTAAAAGGTTAACTTCACTTTGTCCCATTCCCCACTATGCCGAGGAAGAACAAAGGCTCGACCCAAGGAAGTATCTCGCACAGACAAAGTTACAAATTACTTGACAATAGACACCTTATATAGGGTCCGCGATAGAGCAAGACTGGGTTTATAACCCTTACGAGCACACCAAGTTCTCAAAGACATTATGATTATTATCACATCAACGTGCAATTGCCCTGGATGCACCTTATAATACTAGAGAAACCTACTCAACAATGGGGGAAAAGGAAATGCTAACCCATGCTGCAGAAATCTCCAATATATGACCCTTCGGGTCGGATTTACCAACTCTGATGCTGATTTATTCTCCCCATAATACATGAGATCAGCATCAGAAGGAATTGAAAATAGACAACCTTCAACGAAGATAGCAGCGTCGGAACGAGCTTTATCCTCCTTTGTTGACCTTTTGCTACTGCCTTCACCATCCACAGATGGCCTACTTCCAGTGGTATGCAATACCATGGGGCTATTCCCCTCTATCTGAGCCCTCCTGGCCATGACCATTAATCTCATCTCTTCTTCAGAACTATAGGATTTTTCTCACTCGCTACCTCGGCTCTACGATGGACACAAAGGCTATTCTCCTCGGCCTGAGTACATGCATACTCTCTCTTATCATGATGGGGGGTGGAAATCGTTTCGCTACTATTAGTCATGATTACAGAGAGTATGGGGGGGAATACACACACAGGAAAAGGAAAAAGCAGACACAATAAAACAACGGAGAAAGAATAGCACTTACTGATGATTGTGAAAGATGAAATTGGGGCTTCAGAGATTTGATGAAATACTGATGCATCTTCTGAACTTGGAAAGAAGAAATTTTGAGTAAAGAAGAAAAGAGGAATGATTTGGAAGATTTAACCCAAACCCAGACAGCATTTATGGCGAGTAATTATCTCGATTCTGGTTCCAATGCAAGCAATTGGAGAGACGGGGGACGGATCGCCTTTAATTACCAATGAACACATGAAACGTGTATCTACCATCTGGATTTAAAAGGAAGCTAATCTCACTCGTCCATATATTTAAATGGAATACGAAAGAACTTGAAGATAGATATTCAGAAGGTAAAGCCCGAAAGGATAGTCCTTGAAGGACGCCCCGAGCTTAATACCCCGAGACATCCTCTCTCGAATTATCAGTTTCCCTCGAGAAGCAAGCCTCTTATTTTCAACCTTCGAGACGGAGCACTCTAAGTTCTAAAGATCTATCTTGGGGCTACTGATAAGTGTCCATGGTTCGTACTCGGTCCTTATTCATACTCGGACCAGGGGCCCGAGAAGGGTCATGGGCTCGAGGTACGCGGAGGATGGATCCACGGGTCCATCAATCCTAATCCTTACAAGGAATGCGTATATTATGAATGTTCTACCAGGAATATACATCCTCCTAAACATGGTAATACAACCATGACCGAAATACACTTCTTCTATACATGGTAATACAACTACTATTCCTATAAGAGTTGTATTCCTACCATAAAATACATATCTTGGTGTCTACAGATTGTAGTCATATAAATACATACAAGGTTTGGTACACCTTTTCTATCTCATACTACATACAATACGCCTTATGCATCATACTAACTTGAGCGTCGGAGTGTCTACCCTCGGGACACCCAGGGCTTTGTTTTGCAGGTCAATTCGTGAGCAAGGTTCGTCGTCGAAATGCTGGTGTCTGCCATAAATCAAAGGCCATTTCATGCATTCGCCTCTCAAGATCTTCAAAACAACGATATCTTTCATCATTTATCGGATCTTGCTCTTGAGGCATATCCCATGGTGGGGGCATGTCTTGGTACTCATAGGGTTGGTTTTCATCGAGATATCCAAATTTCAAATGATCACTCCTTTGTGGCTCATAAGAATTGTAGTATGGGTTAAATCTTTCTTGATCTTGAAAACCAACTCACTCCTCATCATAGCACTTATCATTATGGTACCCTTGGTATGAAGAACCAAGGGGCCTTTCACGTTCAAAGTGCTCATTTCTTGACTCAAAATAACAAGACTCGTGGTAATAAGTTGAACTATATGCATCACACAAGTTTTTCAAATTATTCCTAATCATTTTCTCACTAAAGGCAAGGAATTCTATGTAGAGTTCTAGATTGGTACACACTGCAAGCGGTGTCGTCCACAAAAGTACTCAAGCAATACACACTTCAAGAAAATAGAATGTTTTTTTTTGAAAAACTACAAATAGAAATATAATCCACGATGAAACACAAAAATGAAATGCGCCTTCTCCCCGGCAGCGGCGCCAATTTTGACAAGCGATTTCTCACGTCGTTATATGGAACTCCGCGAGATCAAAATACTATTTATAAATCACCTACAACTTCTAACTACTAGAGAGTATATAGTGGGAAGTAGGGGTCGAACCACAAGGAGAAAATAAAACATGCTTATATATTATATAAAAATCAATGTAAATATGAGGGGTTTTGAGATTGGTTTTTATTACACTACGAAAGGAAGATAAACTATCATTAGCTAAACTAAGGGGAATATTCTAAGATTATGAGGCCTTGGGAGGCAAATGACTTCACTTTCCAACTATCGACTTATCACCGAGAAAATACAATTACAAGGAAGTCTAGACCATTTGTCAAGGATGAAAGCATCATATTCTCTGGAATGTAGCTAGAGAGGATGATAACACCACTCAAAAGATCTCATTGTTGATTCACCTAGATGATAGCATTATAGATAACTCAACAATGGTATTAGGATTAGAGAGAGACAAACTTACTCACACACCCGTGATAGTGAGAGCATACAAATAAGACATTTGATAACTAGCAAGAACCAAGACAATGATAGCATATATGTCTCGACTCCTACTTTGCTACTTAACGATATTGGAGTAAATGATAACGTTCTACCCACAAATCTAGCTATTCGTTAATAACAATCATACGTTAAAAAGGAATATTCAACTCAAGTATACAATCACATATTAGGGGGACAAATGATAACATTCAATCCTTACCTAAACACATAATTGATTAATAATGCAAGTTCATAAGATTTCAACTTCGAACAACTTTTATTTATCATGGCATTCCTTAACTACAATCACACAACAAGGGGAAGAACTTGTCATCACTCAACCCCTTCCATAGTCATTAGTCTAACTAGAGATTACACTAAGTACCATCATCATCACACTAAATTACTCTAACCAAGCTAACTTAATTAATTACTATGGAGCATGCAATTGATATAAAACACAAAGCCCATAAAAAATTAAGCAAGATTGAACAACATTCATGCACAATAATTCAAGTTCATCAAATGATAATCCAAATCCAAAGTTTAAGCATACAAGGCCCTCAAAATTTCAAGGGAAATGAATTCAAATGCTCCCAAGAATCAAACTAAGCTATACTACAATACAGGGAATCAAACCACTAATCTAAGGGAAAGAAATGGAAGAAAAGGGAAAGAAAGATGAAGAACTAGTGGTTGTACATGGTGTGTGGCCGTTTTTTGCTCTTAGAAGAGATAAGGGGGTATTTATAGAATGTAGTGCACGGGCCGCGCAGCACTTGGCGCACTTTGTGAAGGGCCGTGCATTTTAACCGTTGATCCGATTTGCATCTTCTAGTAGTCCATTTAGAAACTCTTGATGAGAGGAATCCAATAGTATGACCCATGTGCTCTAATTCTTTGCGAACATTTCCAAAATCAAGCTTCAAAACATTAGTGCATCACTTGTTCTTCAAAATGTAACTTTGACAAGTTTAGCTTTAAAACTCCTCACTTTGAACCAAATGCTACTCAAATTAGATCTCAATTATCATAAAACAAGAGTATATTTAGCGATCACCAGTGACCGTGTCAATCACCACAAACGTGTTGTAGAGGGTTAGGGTTTTTGCCCCGTCTGCTAGTTGAACGGGGAGGGTACGGGGAGGGTGATCTCCCCCAGAGGTATGACTGGGTATATAGTGAACCTCGAGATTGGGCCAGTAGGTTTAAGATCGTCCTTTGAAAACCCTAGTTTCTCGAAGCAATCATAGAACATCACCTCTACTCCACTACCGTCATCCACGAAGACCATCTTCACTAGAGAGTCATGGATTGTTGCTGAGATGATGAGAGGGTCAGAATGAGGCACCTGGTTTGGCACGGCGTTCTCATCCGAGAATGTAATTGTCTCCACGGGGCGGAGTCTCTTATTGATTGGCTCAGTGTGGAGAATGGCCCGGGCACTAGCTTTTAGCTTCGTGAGAGAGGCTTCTTCGCTGGTATCGCTGTTGATGCCGTTGATAACTCTGTTGGCTCTATTTGGCGGCGGTGGAGGAGGATCTTGAGGGTTGTTTCCTCCGTTCCCTTGGTAGTGATCGTTGTTGTTATTGTTACTCCTGGGCCCATCATTCCTCTTTTGCCAAGGTTTTCCCCCATACTTCTGCTGGGTACCCTTGTTATACCCAGTTAATGAGGGAGCAATTTTTTGTACGATCCCTTGGCGGATCAGCTTCTCGATCTCATTTTTAAGTTGAAAGAACTCCTCCGTGTCGTACCCTCGATCTCAGTGATATTAAAAATATTGTGGAGACCGTTGTCGCTCGGCTGACTCCTTCATGGCAGGGGGATCCTTGAGGAGATGCCTGTGAATGGACAAAATTGCAGCACGAGATCGGGCAAGAGGAGTGAAGGAATCAAAGGTAGGTTTTGAGGGGCCGTCGGCTTTCTCCACCTTTGGTGTCTTCATTTTGGGTTCCTTAGTCTTGCAATCTGTATAAGGATCACATTCTCATTTTCCGTTTACCGCATCTGCCTTGCTAGCATATTTCTCCGTGATGGATTGAATATGATTGATGGTAGTGGGGTTCTTATTAGCCAACTTCATCCTCAAGGTATCATCATCGATGTTCATGCAGATGCGGTACATGTTGATGATGAGGAGTTCATTTCGATCGTAGCATTCGGTCGCTAGATCCATGTATCTGTGGTAATGCTCCACCACATATTCTCCTTCCCGGAGAGGTACGTACCCTAGGTAGCCAAGGGATTTGGTAAATTTCTTCTTTTGAAAGAAATCCAAAAGAAGAAACTCGGCAAATTCCCAGTAATCAAATAAGCTCTCGGATTTCATCTGAGTGAACCACGTTCGGGCTTTCCCTCGGAGATAGCTGGGAACGATTTTGCATATTTCCAGCTCGTGAAAATTTTCTGGTCTCCAGGGTCTTAAAGAAGACGGACATATACTATTTATCAGATCCCAGCTTTTCTCTCCCCCTCCCCTGCCAACAAGAAAAATCCCAGATCCCCTTTCTCTGGCGGGGTGATCATGGGCGCTCTGCCGGCCGGTCACCCCTCCCACCCCTCAACTTAGTATAGATCTACCCACCCCTTTTAACCCACACCCAGAAACCCCTCTTTTTTGTCGAAAATCAACAACCCGGCAGGAAATCACTCCCTGACGAAGATGGAACGGCGGGTCACTACCGTCACTACCACCACCCAAGAGCAGCCAGAGTTTCAAGCCGAGGAAGTCTGATCTGTTTTGGTCAGAGGGATATGATTTGTAGTTGGTCTTTTTGCAAATTGTCTTGGCTAGTTTATGGAGTATCCTTGCCTATTTGTTTGTCGTGTCCCTCCTAACCCGTGTATTTGGCGGGAGGGAAGACCCTTTGGGCTTTGTTCTACACGTAGACTCTGTAGACTTTGAGTATTTATACTGCGAATTAAGGATATTATATCTGTCAGGTAGTTTAGATACCTTCGGGTAAGGTATTAGACATATGTTTTCTTACGATGTATAACTGTGTTTTAGTACTGCATGTAGTCACACCGAGGCGGAGTAGTAGTACGGCTATGCTAGAATCCACTATGCACCTCATTCAAATTGCCACAAAAATTCCCAAAGAGTTTTATGTGTATTATTGGGTTTATCCAAACCCGATCATGTATTATTATTGCTTTTATGAAGGGTTTGAGGAGCTGTGAATAATCCTCCCGTCCACATGGATGGTTTTGACTTAAAAAGAATTAAGAAGACCGACAAGAATTCTCGGGGATCGCTGGTACCATAATAAGTGGGAAGGTGTTCAGGGACCCTCTTGGTACTATCAAAGGGAATATTCACGATGTTACTTGAGAAGGGAGAGCGGGCAGACTGTCCTCTGGGTCAAAGGATGCGGTTTATCTCTTGATCGATTTTGTACTTCCCGCGGGTTGGATACGTTCCTTCCTGGTTGAAAGATCGATCAACACTCGATTGCCACTCACTCCGGGTCCGCTCTCTCCGTTGCTGCCTTAGTTCCTCTTTGATATTCTCAAAGCGCATCCTTCGCACCTCCTCCCTACTTAGGTTTATGTCATCGTCGCAGTAGCTTGCTAGGTCTAGGGGTGGCGGCAGGTGCTGTTGACTAACATACGGAGGCAGACTGCGAGATAGTTCATCCAAAAATCTCTGCTGTTGACCAGGATTTGAGAGCTGTGTGGTTCTAGCTCCTAAGAGCGAGGTTTCTGGGATTGACATCCGGCTCGGGGAATCATACGTCTGGGCGTGGAGATGTTGATTAGGATTCAGCACAGACGCTACAAAATCGGGATCAGTGGTGTGTAAGTTTCTCATCAAAGTTTGGACATCTTCCGGGATCTCGCTAGAAGGAGGGTCTAAGACGGGGTTCGTGCGAGGCTGGTTCGAGATTCGAGGTTGAGATTCTGTAGGGCCCGAGGTACGATTTAAGGCCGCGACTTGGTGTCTTTTTCCTAACTCTTCCTCGTGCCTCAGTTTGAGGATTTGGTTATCTCTCAACCTCCTCTCATCCTCAGTAAAGATCGAGTCGGTTCCGCTGTATTTGAGCTCGTTCTCGACGCTGAGCCCCTCTCGTTCATTCATGAATTAACTATAATTCACGTCGGTCTAAATCGAGACTCTTGGATTCGTTCGACCGTTGGATGGTCTAGGACCTGAGTTTGGTTCTCCGGACGCAACATGGTTTGGACCAGAGGTTGGTGCTCCGGACGCAGCAGGGTTTGGACCAGAGGTCGGCGCTTTGGATGCGGTAGGGTTGGACAGGAGGTTGGGGCTCCGGACACAGTAGGGTTTGGACCGGAGGTGTTCGGAAAGTTGAGTTTCCGGCACCCACGGTGGTGCCTGGTGGCGGTTCCGGTGTAGAACGTGACTGAGATCCTCTTGGTCGGCCGCGTCCATGTCCACGTCCTTTGGGGGCTTGTTCTTCATCGGGATTTTCTTCTGGGCCTGCATCCGGGCGCTTCGTCTAAGGTTGTTGGCTTCCGACATGATGTCGAAAGTTTGCCGAGGAGGTGATTACGATCAGATCAGAGACAAAGTTCGGCGACGTCGTCAATTAACACGCAAGTCCCATCGGGCATGCCAAATTGATGGATGTCTGGAACTTGCGCTCGACGACGAACTAGGCTCACGAACGGATCTGCAAAAAAAGGCCTCGGGTATCCCGAGGGTAGACACTCTGATGCTCAAGTTAGTATGTGCGTAAGGCATACTGTATGAGTTATTAGATAGAAAAGGTGTCCCTAACCATTGGTATTTATATGGCTACAATCTGTAGATCACCAAGATAAATAATAATGGTATGAATCAACTCTTATAGAGATAATAGTTGTATTACCATGTATAGAAGAAGTATATTTCGGTCATGGTTGTATTACCATATTTAGGAGGAAGTGTATTCCTTGTAGAACATTCATAATATACTCATTCCTTATAAGAATTTGGATTGATGGACTCGTGGATCCATCCTTCGCGTAACTCTGATGTATGGCGGACACCAGCACTTCGACGACGAATCTTGCTCACGAACTGACCTGCAAAACAAAGCCTCGGGTGTCCCGAGGGTAGACACTCTGACTCTGAAGTTAGTATGAGGCGTAAGGTGTATTGTATGTAGTATGAGATAGAAAGGTGTACCAAGCCTTTAGGGTATTTATATGGCTACAATCCGTAGATCACCAAGATATGTATTTATGGTACTAATACAACTCTTATGGGAATGGTAGTTGTATTGCCATGTATAGAAGAAGTATATTTCGGTCATGGATGTACTACCATGTTTAGGAGGATGTATATTCCTTATAGAACATTCATAATATACGCATTCCTTGTAAGGATTAGGATTGATGGACCCGTGGATCCACCCTCCGCGTAATCTCGAGCCCACGACCCTTCTCGGGCCCTGGTCCGAGTATGAATGAGGCCCGAATACGAACCATGGACTTATTAGTAGCCCCAAGGTAGATCTTCAGAACTTAGAGTGCTTCATCTCGAAGATTGAAGGAGAGGCTTGCTTCTCGAGGGAAAACCAATAACTCGAGGGAGGATGTCTCAGGGTGTTAAGCTCGGGGCGTCCTTCAAGGACTATCTTTTCGAGCTTAACCTTCTGAATATCTAGCTTCAAGTTCTTTCGTATTCCATCTAAATGTACAGACAGCTGAGATTACCTTTCTTTGAAATCCAGATGGTAGATACACGTGTCATGCATTTATTGGAAAATAGAGGCGGTCTGTCCCCCGTCTCTCCAATTGCTTGCATCGGAACCAGAATCGAGATAATTACTCGTCATAAATGTTGTCTGGGTTTGGGTTAAATATCCCAAATCATTCATCTTGTCTTCCTTATTCAAAATTTCTTCTTTCCAAGTTCAGAAAGCGTATCAGTGCTTTATCAAATCTCTGAAGTCCCAAACTCGGCTTTCACAATCATCAGTAAGTGCTATTCTTTCTCCGTTGTTTTATTGTGTCTACTTTTTCCTTTTCCTCTGTGTGTATTTCCCTCGTACTCTCTGTAATCATGAGTGATAGTAGCGAAACAATTTCCGTCCCCCATCATGATGAGAGAGAATATGCATGTACTCAGGCCGAGGAGAATAGCTCCTTTGTCCGTCATAGAGCCGAGGTAACGAGTGGGATAAAGCCTGTAGTTTTGAAGAAGAAGGCATCTGTAGAAGAGAAGGGGTTAATGGCCATGGCCAGGAGGGCTCAGATAGAGGGGAATAGCCCCATGGTAATGCATGCTGCCGTAGGTAGACCATCCATGAATGGTGAAGGTAGTAGCAAGAGGTCGAGGAAGGAGGATAAGGCTCATGCTGATGCTGCTATCTTCGTTGAAAATTGTCCCTTTTCGATTCCCCCTGATGCTGATCTCATGTATTTCGGAGGGGATAAGTCTGCATCAGAGTTAATAACTCCAACCCGGGGGGTCATGTATGGGATTTTCGCAGCATGGGCTAGCATTTCCTTTTCCCCCACTGTTAAGTAGGTTTCTTCAATGGTATAAGGTGCATCCAGGGTAACTGCATGTTGATGTGATAATAATCATAATGGCATTGATAACCCGGTGTGCTCGTAATGGTTATAAACCCATTCTTGCTCTGCTGCGGACCTTGTATAAGGTGTCTTTTGTTAAGCAGTCTGTAACTTTGACTGTCCGAGATAATGGTTATAAACCCATTCTTGTAACTGCATGGGTCGAGCCTTTGTTCTTCCTTGACAAAGTGGTGAATGGGACAAGGTGAAACTAACCTTTGACCGGACCAAGTATGAGGTACCTCATTGGAATAAGAATCTCCAGAATGAAGCCTGGGATGATGTTGACACCTCTCACAGATTGATGGATATAGCTGAGGAGTTGGTGAGGGAGAGGATCAAACTTAGAGATGGTAAGTTTGTGTCAGGATATGCCCAAATGGGTTGGCAGTGGCCTGTCGAGGCTTATCAATGGTTATACCAAATGTCTGGCCAAACTCTTCAAAATGGCAGCTATTTGAGGTTGTCTTATTTCGACCAGCCAGAGGGTGTAGAAATAGAGTGGTATGAAATCGTTCTATCCATGGAGCAGGATCCCATTGATTCAGCTAGGGCACTTCGGGCCTCTAGGGCAATAGAAGAGAGGGAAACTCGAGATGAGATGTCCGAGAACCGAGCTCATTTAGATAGGGAAGTTTCTGGATTGATGTCGGATGCCCGACGTCGATTCAAAAGATTGGTCCAAGGACCTAAGAATACTCAATCGGAAGCTGAGGTCCTTGATGAGACAGAGTGTTTATTCGTACCTGTCGCCCGAGACCCATCAGATGAAGAGGAGGATAAGGGTTTAGCCCTAGTCAGGTGTCCGAGAGGGGAGGTGTCTCGGACTTCTGGCTATCCGCAAACCATGTCCGGTAGGGCCGATAATGAAGAATCTTTAACTTCTGTAGTAGTCTCTGATATGTTGCATGAGGGTATTTCTTTTTTGTTATGTATAACATTCTCGTCCATACTATATCAAATGTTTCTGATGCTAACTCCATTCCTTTTGTATGCATTGGGTGCTTCCAAGACCGAGAAAGAGGCAAATAAGTTGGCTCAAATAATCGAGTCTAGGAAGCTGAAGGATCATGAAGGTAAGAAGAGGGATGCAGATGTCTTAGGATATTCTGCGAATGTCTCCACTAAGTCTCCTAAGAGGGATAGGCTTGAGTTCGAACCATTGGAGTAGTTCGAGAAGTATGTGATGCCTCATCCTCCGGGGGCTAGGACCGAGATAGCTCCAGAATGTCCCGAGATAAGCCAGGTATGATTAACTTGGCTTCTGACGGGATTGAAGATGTACTCATCTAATTATCTTACTTTCTTTCACAGTCTCTGAATCATATGAAGCATATGTATGGTTCTATCAAAACATTGTATGGTTGCTGCCAAGAACAGGCGGCTGAGTTGGAGCTGTTGAAGGTGGAGATGGCCAAAAAATCTAGCGAGCCTTCTGAAGTGGTGAAGCATCTCCAAGATGGAATGGCTCGGGAGAAGGCTAAGAGAGAGGCCCTGGAGGAGGAAGTCAGGACCTTAAAGAAGGAGAAGAGATTGGCGGACAGTTCCTTCCAAGAGCTGAAGAGGAAGATGGCCCTGGTGAAAGCGGAGAAGGACCGATATGCAGATCCCGATTGCTAGAGGCGGCTGGTTCGGTTGATAATAGATTTCTGCCTGAATTGCCCCGAGATGGAGGCCCATCGCCAAGAGTATGGCGAATTCTATCATAAGCCTGAGCTTCCAGGCATGTGGGTCTATCTTCTGGAGGTTCTTAGTGAGGATAGCCAGGAATGGCTGGCTTCTGCTTAAAATTGGCCAGAAGTGGCAGGAGATCTGGAGAAGTTCCAGGCGAAGTTTCGCCAGATTGGGGGGTTCGAGACTAGCTTATTAGCTAGTCTGGATTCCTTGGAGAAGGCTTTGACTCTGGAGGAGTTTCAAGATAGGCTTTTGTGGTCTATACCATGAGTTGTCTTTCTTGGTGAAGAAGCCATCTAGAGGAGCTTTAGCTGAGAGCCAGGAAGTTCATGATGAGGAGCCAAAGATTGTAATTCCTTAGAGCCTTTACTCTTTATCTAGGAATTTCTCCTTTTGCCCAACTTTTGGCAATCATGTACTCTGAATAATATATCTATTTCATGAATTTAACAATTCTATATCTTCCTTTATGTCCATTGTTGCGTAGCCGTCTGTGCTGAATTGCAGGTCAAGTATGAGGGTGTTCTTTAAAAAAATAAAAAACTGAAGGACAAGTTTGATGACTGCAAGGGCTTTTGTAGCCTAGTCCAAGAAGAGTGTGACAGTCTCCGTGGACAACAAGTAATAAGTCTAGAACGGAGAGCTGAGTTGAATAAACAGCTAAGTGATCTTCAGCAACAGTATAAGGGTCTAGAAGATGAATTCAGCAAGGCTCTGGCCGCCAGTAAGGACTATGACCAAGAATGGAGGAAAGCCATGAGTGACTTACCAAAAATCAAGGGTGAGGGTCATGAGAAAGATTCTCGTATTTCTACCCTTCAACATGAAAACATCAATGTGAATCATAAGATTTTTGCCGTCATAGATGACTTGAGGCTATGCATGGCCGAGCTGAATGCTTACAAGATCCAAATAAAGGAACTAGAAGTTCAGGGTGTGTTCATCACACCTCCAGTAACCTCAAGGAGAGAGGTAGGTGGGCCTTCTTCAACCCCAAGTTCAGGGCCGACGGTAAGGCCTTGTGTCCGAGGTGGTGCATCTCGAGGGTGGTAAATCCTCCAGAGGGGACTTTTCGTGGAAGGGGAAGAGGGGCGCCACCTACTCCTGTAGCTCATAGCATACTTGGCTCATCTGTTCGACCTGCAATTATAGGAAATAGAGGGGGATTTCCTACATCCTCTCAATTAATGAGGATGGCTAAAGAAAGTAATTGGGGCCGTGGCATTCATAGTGATCGAGGTCGTGCCTCTACTTCTTCTCGCAGTCGAGGACGTACCCCTGTTTTTAAAGACCTTCACGAGGTGTAAGAAGTTTTATAGTGTAATAACATTTTTTTATTTTGCCTTTATAAAGGTCTTTATATTTCAATCCTTGGGGAGATTTATTGTTAGGCTTATTAATAGCCCAAATAAATATTGGCATGTACCTTAATAGGTGTACCATAAGAAGAGTCGAGTTTCAAACTTTGTGAGTTTGTACGACTCATATCATGTTGGTCTTTGACCATATACTTTCGTAAGTATATTATTTTATTTTAGCCTAAGGTGATTGTGGTTCGGATACGTAGTCCCAATAGCTCATATTAGATAAGCATCAATCACCTATTATTAGATAGCTTATATTAAATAGCTTATAAGCGTATAAATCTTAGGCAGTAGTCTTTACGTATGCTTTGTAAGGCATAGTGTATCTTTGTATTAGAGGTATATTAACTGCTTTAAAATTAAATAGAAGATATATATATTGAAAAGAAATTGTATTCCTCGAACTAGGGAGTTCGGCAAAATTATAAAAGACAACCCCGAGTTTGGGAGCTCGGGTAAAAAAAATAAAAGATGAAAAGAAAAGAAGCTTGGCCCGTAGGCCTTATTGAAGTAGTTTCTCCTTATTTGGAGAAGGTCTACTTGATTTTAGCTCCGAGGTACCTGCGTAGGAAGGGCGCCATAATGACAGGATCCAAGTGCTCTCCTCCACGAGTTTGCAAGAGGTAAAATCCACCGGATTGGGATGTGGAGACTTTGTATGGTCCTTTTGTCCTTGATTC
The DNA here is from genome assembly GCA_948330725.1 of Sherardia arvensis. Classification (NCBI taxonomy): domain Eukaryota; kingdom Viridiplantae; phylum Streptophyta; class Magnoliopsida; order Gentianales; family Rubiaceae; genus Sherardia; species Sherardia arvensis. The sequence continues at coordinate 17,816,664 of OX415237.1, read as the reverse complement.
CAGCGCTCCCTCTAGCTTGTTAGTGCACCACGGACCTACTGGCGTTACCTGTTCTCCTACTTGAAAGGTTTGATGGCGTCTTTTGTGCCAAAGTGTAGTCATCTCGTCGTAGGCCTCTTCCTCAAAGTGGAAGACTAGGGATTGTTCGAGGTCAGGATTGGTTACCGGATCCCCTAGGACAGTGTTGATGGCGAGATGTTACTTACTTTCCCGGCATCACGGATGGCCGTGATCATGCAGGAACGCGCCACTCCTTGGTCTCCTTTGATGGAGGCTACCCCTTGTGGTGTTGGAAACTTTAGCATCAGATGGTATGGAGACCATACAGCCTTAGCTTGGCACATCCAAGGTCTGCCAAGGATAATGTTGAAGGGTGTGACGGTGTCGACCACCACAAATGTGCAGTAAAGGTTAGGCTTTTCGCTCCTTCTGCTACTGTGACTGGGAGTGTGATCTCTCCGAGAGGTATGACTGGATTTCCGGTGAAACCCGAGATTGGACCCGTAGGCTTGAGGTCGTCCTTAGTAAATCCCAGTTTTTGGAAGCAGTCTTTTTTTTTTAAATTAAAACTACCATGGGTGGGGGGATTTTATTGGTACCCCAAACCTTAGAAATAAATCCAAAACTGGCATTTAGGTTTTACATCAGATGAGTAGAATCTCAGAAATCCTATAGCTTTCTCAAAAAGAATGACCTAATGGCTATTCTTATGTTCTAATTTTATGGGAGTGGTGTACCATTCTCTAATCAACATACATGAGGGAGCATTTTAGTGATTGATCCAGCAAAGGTCAAAGCACAATTCTGCCACCAAATGAGTGATATAGAAAATGGTTATCCATAAAATTAGACTAGATTGCCAAAAAATTGCTAATCTAGTTCATCAAAATATTATTTACATGTGTATTTTCAGCCTTGACATTTCTCCTTGTTGCATTTGATCCCTTTGTCTCTTGTTTTGCTGCCCCTGCAAAATAATAAACATATCAGCAGTACCACAGTCCTTGAAAGATTCAAGTGAAATTAAATCTCAGGTTTGGAATTCCAATTTTGTCAAGTTTGTTAGGGATTGTATTAGCTGAGAGCATTAGATTCTGTTTCAAGTCTGTACCCATTCTAGCTAGGTGATCCGCAACATAGTTAGCCTTTCTAAAGGTATGAAACACTGATAAATCACAGAGTTTACTTAAATCAAAGCATAATGAGAAGAATTCCCAGACCATGGCATGTGGATTTTTAATTCCATTTACTGCAACCAAGCAGTCAGATTCAACCTTACAGTCACTCAAATTAAGGTCAATCCCATGTTGATATCCCATTTTAATAGCCATAAGCTCAGCCTGTGTGGGGGAGCTACAATTTATGTAAGCTATCTGCATCTGTATCACATCACCATATCTATCTCTGACAACAATATCAATGCTTGTGTCCCCATTATTTTTATAACTTGCATCTACATTAATTTTAAATCCACTGTCAGGGGGTTCCCACTTAATTATTTTAACTGGTTTTGGCATTCTTCTGTTAATAAAAGGTACCATTCCAATTTCAATAAGAAAGTGATTTCTGAGAGGATTACCAATTAATGGAAATGCAGTGAAAATTAGTGAAACTTGCCTAATTATCTGTTGACATAAAATATGAGTGCTAATGTTCTGATTATCATAGATGAGCTTATTCCTTCTAGACCACATTGTCCAAATTACCACCAGTGAGGCAGTCCTAATGACCTTTGTGTGAATTTTTGTTAAGCCCAAATATGTCAAATAAAACAGCATCCTTTGATTAAATGTCCTAAATTCTGTAGCTCTTATGGCAAGTGTGTGATTGAAAAAACCCCAAATTTCCAGATTAGGGGCACATGAGTTGAAAAAGTGTTCAACATTATCTGCACTACAGCATAATGGACATTTGGATGGCATGTTAAAACCTATTTTAATTAAATTATCTTCAAATGGGAGTAGATTATTTCTAATCCTCCACATCATAGTTGACATTTTTGGGGGAATGGGTTTCTGCCATACCTGTTTGAGAATGCAGATCTCAGGTGCTCTTCTTCTCAGGGACTGATATGCTGATTTAACTGTGAAGTCTCCATACTTGGATGGTTTCCAGATAAATTTGTCCTTATGGGAGTATCTGATCTCTGAGTCCTGCAAGGAAGAGACAATTTTATTAGGCAACTAATTAATAATTTGTGACAAGTACTGATTTTTTCCTACGAACTCTGCCAGTGTGATGTCTGGAAATGACATGTTTGTATCCTCTGGCCATATGTAGAATAATGCTCCAGTCCCAAGCCAATTAGCACTCCAGAAAGAGCAAGTTCCCACTCCATAGCACACCATTGAGTTTGAGTTGGAGTTTTCAGTCACATCACATATTCTTTTCCATGTGTGTCATATTCTATAGGTAACTGGCAAGGACCATATGTACTTTGTCAATAGAGTCTCATTTTTTTGCAATTTCCACCACATCTTGCAATAAAAGGCTCTAATAAATGCTGTTATATCCCTACATCCAATCCCATTTTCATTCTTTGGAAGAGCAACCTTTTGCCATTTTCTCCAGATCCTTCTTTGACCATAGCTTGATTCACCCCAATAAAATCTGATTGCCAGTCTCTCCATGCTCTTTATTACTGTCTTAGATGGGTGTAGAACAGAAAAGTAGTGGACTGGTATAGCAAGCAACACATGATTTATTAAGACCATTTTTCCTGCACCAGTCAACCAAACATTTTTCCAGTTCTGAGTGGCTCTTTCCATCCTCTCAAGTAATGGCTGGTAGTATTTTACCTTGTTTCTACCACTAAAAATAGGAATTCCAAGGTATTGAAAAGGCACTTTCCTCTAACCATCCCCAGGGTTCTCTTGATACTTCTCAGTTTATGCCTAGTTGCATTTGGATGGCAGTAAAATTCTGATTTTGTAAAATTGACTTTTGGTCCAGATGAGCTTTCATATGCCTCCAGGAATGCTTTAATTCTTCTCATATTCCTAATTTTGGAGTTAAAAAATAGAGTTGTATCATCAGCATACATCAAGTGAGTTATCTGATCCACTCCCCTTGGCATGCTGAACCCTTCAATGTACTAGCTACTGATCAATTTTTTCAGGGATCTTGAGAATGCCTCAGTAACCAATATATATAAAAAAGGAGAGACAGGGTCCCCTTGCTTTATACCTCTATTAGATGGAAAAAATCCTGAAGCCACCCCATTGATTAGTACTGAGAATTTTGCAGCTGTTATGTTCTGCATTAAAATTCTGACAAATGATCCATGGAATCCAAAGTGAAATAGAATTTTATTCAAAAAGCTCCAGGATACCCTGTCAAATGCTTTCTGCATGTCCAATTTAACAATCAAATTTTGGCTATTTCCATTCTTACACAACAGTCTCATCATTTCTTGCATCTGTAATATATTGTTAGTTATATCCCTCTCTTTGAGGAATGCAAACTGTTCCTGTGAGATCAATTTATCCATCAGAGGCTTTAGTCTTTCTGCCAGAATTTTTGAGTACACCTTATTTAGGAAATTTGATAGACTGATAGGTCTGTACTCAGAAAATGATACAGGGTTTGGCTTTTTAGGTATAAGGGTCAGCCATGTACTGGATATGGCATTGGGAATCATTGTACCTCTCAAAAATTCCTGAACTGATTCATGGAGATCCTCTTTGATTGTGTCCCATGCTCCTCTATAGAAAGCTCTAGAAAATCCATCAGAGCCAGGAGCATTGTCCTTGCCAAGGTCAAAAACAGTTGTCTGAAGCTCTTCCATTGATACTTCCCTAAGTGTAATACTTTCCTCATCAGTTACCAATCTTGGAATCTGAGAGGTAAAATCCTTCAGGAATGTTCCACTATCTTCTGTGGCTTCCTCATTTAGGAGCTTTTGATAATATTGAATCCCCTACTCCTTTATAGCAACTGGGTCTGATATCCATCGATTATTGCTATTTTTAATTTTGCAGATCCTAGCTTTCCCATGTTTCTCTTTCACAGAATTGTGAAAGTAACTGGTACTTGCATCCTCTTCCTGCAACCACTTGATACTGGACTTATGTTTGCAGTAGGTAACCCCCTCTTTAATTGCCCTGCTTAGTAAGGTTTGAGCCCTATTTAGTCTTTCCAGATCATCATCAGTTCCGCTAGTCTGGTGTAGTTTTTCCAATCTAGCCACCTCCTTTTCTTCTTCAGCAAGGTTCTTGTGTACATTACCAAATTGTTCCCTATTCCACTCTTTCAGGGCTCTCTTCAGTCTCTTGAGTTTATAGACCATATTTTTCACTCCCTGAAATTCTGATGGTTGACACCAATTTCTCTCAACTAATGGTTTGTAATCCTCCCTGTTCATCCATATTTGCTGAAATCTGAAGGGTTTAGGTGTTTGTTCATTGGCATCTTGGATGGTTAATAGGAGAGGGTTGTGGTCTGATGAGGTTCTATTTAAGACTTGTATGGAACTATGTGGGAACAGGGAGTTCCAGGCTAGGTTACTAAGTCCTCTATCAAGTTTTTGTACCAACAGATCTCCACCTGCCCTTCTGTTTGTCCAAGTGTATCTATTGCTTACAGTGTTCCAATGCTTCTATGAGATTGTTAAACTCCCTAATACTGTTCACAGGGGGTCTAGTTCTACCCCTCCTCTCAGTAGATGAAGCTACTGTATTAAAATCACCCACATAGATTGTGGGGCCCTGTGGCAAATTTATTAAATCAGACCAGAGATGTTTCCTAAGTCTTCTAAGCACTTTGGCATAAATAAAGACAACATTCCAGGTAATAGATGTAGATGAGTCTGTAGCTGAGGATAGCACATATTGATCAGATTCTGACAAAACATGCAATGTAAAATTATTTTTCCACAAAATCCAAATTTTGGCATGCTCGGCTGGATATGCATTGTTGAAATTAAGAACATGTTGAAGAGTAGTTATCATATTGTCATCATGCATTGGTTCTATGACACACAGTATTGATATGTTATGTATAACAACTAGGGTTTGAAGTCTATCAATTGATGTACCTAAACCTGTTAAGTTCCACACAAGCATATTTCCTATAATTTTGTAATTGATCATACAGAATATTTGACTTTTTGTTTTGGCCTTAATAGCCTATTAACTATCAGAAGTGATAATATTTTTGTTTTTCTTTTTTGGATCATGATGAACAATGTCTTTTGCTAAAATGCTGTCTGAAATATGTAAATCAACATCTAATACTGTTTTAACATGCATGTCAGGCTCAGATTGCATATTGGTTTGAATTTCAGAAGTTAGCAAATTGGGTTCAGAAGTAATCTCAGCCTGATATTCTAACTCAACATGATCCTCAATCTCAGTGACAATTTCTGTCAACTTGATTTTGGGATTTTTTGTAATGCCAGGGGAGCTCTTACCTGTCTTACCTGTATCCTTGCACTTCTTGTTTCCATGAGCATTTTCTGATTGGACAAGTTCTGATGGTGTTGGCTCTTCCTCCTCTTCACTGAGCTCAATTCAGCCACCTGTAGCACAGAGAAATCATTGGATGTCTCCAATGGTGAGTGGTAAGGTATCATCTCAAGTTTTGAATTCCCTTTCATATTTTTCATTTTTTGCTTTAAGTTGTTGACATTACTGTCATCAAGAGAATAAAAGGATACAGTGGTTGATTTCATCTGTCTCTCTGAATTTCTGGAAAGGAGCACCAGGGTAGGGCTTTTCTGCTGAGTTGTGTTGTAGCTGACTTTGTTGAAGACCACCATTTTCTGTATCCTTAGATTGCACAACAGTTTGTTGTTTTGACCCCAATTGCTTCTCAGTCACACTCAAGCCAGATGATCCAGCCTCAAATGAAGGGGCAAGGACATGAACCTCTTTCGTTTCCCAAGTCTTTTTAAGCTCAGGGTGCAAGTGTATGCAGGGACCTTCATCATGCCCAATCTTCTTACATCCCTTACAGTAGCTAAGTAACTGGTGGTACTCTATAGCACATTCTCTATAATTATCAGTCTTCCCTATAGGAATTGATGTGATCCTTTCCTCCTTTAAATCCAGTTCTACACACATTTTAATCACTATAGGTCTAGTGACACCTATAGTGGCAGAATCCATTTTAATGAATTTTCCTATCTGTGATGCCACATCTTGAATCAAGGATTGATTATAATAGTAAATTGGCACATCTTTAACTGAAATCCATACCGGCACTATGGATGATTCCAGCTCTGGATTGAAATCTGGGGTCTATTTGAGAATCTTCATCGTAGCTCCGGCGATGGTCCAGTAAGGCTGCAACCAAAACCTCTGGTAGTCTTTCGGATCCTTGAATCTGATGAGAATATGTCGGTAGTCTAGCAGTCTAACTTGATATTGAGATTTGAAGTCTATCTTGTTGAATGTTGCGTGGATGAGTTCCATTGGTGGCTTTCCCCGGCTGAACTTTCCGACCAAGGCCTGCTCATAGTCTGCTGCTAGTATGTTGACCGATTCAGGATCGTAGAGGCAGGCCGGCCTTCCGTTGAGTCGGGTGATAGCCGGTTTGATTTCTGGATTGGATGGTAGTTCAGTGAATAGAGATGGTGTTTCGGTGGATAATGCTTGAAGAAATATTTTTCCGGCGGGTTCGCCGTCGTGGTTTGGCGGCATCGCCGCCATGGGAGAGCAGTTTATGGCCGTTATCAGTAAGGATTATAGACGTTGGTGTTGTCTGGCCGGAGAAAGAGCATAATTTGGGGGCGCGTGAGTTCTAAAATCTGGAGAGAAGGAGGAGAAAACAATATACTTGCATGAGTAGAATAATATTCACTTGAATGAGTAGACCATTATACTTGCATTTAACGAACTCGTTTTGGAAGAGTTTTTGAAACATCACTTCTACTCCACTCCCGCCCGCACACTATCCTTCAGCTTGGTAAGGGAAATTGCTTCTCCCGTGTAGCCGTTGATACCATTGATTACTCGGTTGGCTCCGTTTGGCGGCGGCGGAGGAGGATCTTGAGGATTGTTGCCCCCACCCCATTGGTTGTTATTGTTGTTGTTGTTGTTCCGGGAGCCATCCTTCTTTTTTCTGCCAGGGTTTTCACCCATACCTTTTCTGGGTACCCTGGTTGTCACCAATTATTGAAGGTGCAATCTGTTGCACAATTCCTTGTCGAATCAACTTCTTGATCTCGTTCTTAAGCTGATAGCACTCCTCAGTGTCATGCCCCCGATCTCGGTGATATTTGCAGAATTTCGGGGATCTTTGACGCTCGGTTGAATCCTTCATGGCGGGTGGGTTCTTTAAAAGGTGCCTGTAAATGGACAAGATCTTAGCCCGAGATCTAGCTAGAGGAGTGTAGGACTCGAAGGTTGGTTTGGGAGTGCCTTAAGTCTTCTCGACCTTTGGTACCTTCATCTTGGGCTCCTTTCCCTTATTGTCGAGGTCTCGAGGTCTTTTGCCTGTTACTGCGTCCGCTTTGCTGGCATATTTCTCCTTGATGGCCTGGACATGTTGAATAGTGGTAGGATTCTTTGTTGCCAACTTCATCCTCAGAGTGTCATCATCTACACTCATTCGATACATGTTTATCAAGAGGATCTCATCTCGAACATAGCACTTTGTGGCTAGATCCATATATCTGTGATAGTGTTATATCACAGTCTCTCCTTCATGGCGAGCCACATATCCCAGATCTCTCAGGGATTTAGTGAATTTCTTCTTTGGAAGAAAGCGAGGAGGAAAAATTCGGCGAGATCCCAGTAGTCTAATAAGCTTTCTGTTTTGTCTGAGTAAACCATGCTTGGACTTTTCCTCGGAGGTAACTGGGAACAATCTTGCATATCTCCAGCTCGTGGAAGTTCCTTGTTTCCAGGGTTTTGAAGAAGACCGAGAGGAACTCTCTTGGGTCGCTGGTACCATCGTATGTGGGCAAGTGTTCCGGGACCTTCTTGTTGCCATCGAAGGGGAGATTGGCAATATGTCGGGAGAAGGGGGAGCGGGCAGACTTTCCTCGGGGTTCGAGGATACGCTTGATTTCCTAATCAACCTCGTATGTACCTCGAGTAGGATAAGCTCCTCCTGAGTGAAAGGCCGATCGGCACTAGTTTGTCACTCGCTCTTGGTTCGCTCCCTCTCGCGCCTGAGTTCTTCTTGGATGTTGAAGATGCGCATCCTTTGCACCTCTTCTCTGCTCAGCCCTAGGCCTTCATTGTGGTAATTTGCTGGATCAGGAGGTGGTGGCAGGTTCCTCTGAGTACTGTAAGGGGTAGATTCTGGGATAATCATCCAAGAATCTTTGTTGTTGGTTGTGATCTGAGGGTGGTGCCGTTCGAGTTCCCTGGATAGATACTCGACTTGGGGCTTCATGCGTCTGGGCATGAAGTTATTGACTTGAGTTTATCAAAGATGCAACAAAGTCAGGAACTGGGAATGCAAGTCCCTCATAAGTGCTCAGACATCGTCAGGAATTCCTCTCGGTGGGGTGTCCGAGACAAGATTGACATAGGGCGGCTCAGAGCCCGGCGGGTTATGTCGTATAGATTGGTTCAAGGATTCCCTGAGACGTCATTGTCTCTCCTCCTCCTGCTTTCTTTCTACAAGGATTTGTCGATCCCTTTGTGCTCTTTCTTCCACAGAAAAGATCAAGTCAGATCCGCTATACCCTAAACCATTCTCTCGGTCAAGACCTTCTGAATTGTTGACTCGCTCGCTATGGTTCAAGTAAGTTTGGATCAGTATCCTTGTTCCTGAGTTCGGTACTTCAGATCCAACAGGGTTCGATCAAGAAGGTGGTGCTCTGGATACAACAGGATTTGGACCGGAGGAGTTCGGAACGCTGGAGTTTCCGGCCCCCACCGTAGAACTTGGTGGTGGTTCAGAGGTAGAACGCGCTCGTGATCCCCTGGGTCGACCTCGTCCGCGTCCTTGGGGAGGCTGCTCTGCTTCTGGATTCTCCTCTTGATTTTGCTCTTGTACTCGGGCGCTTCGCCTGGGTTGCTCAGATTCAGTCATGGCGTGAAAAACTTGTTGAACAGGTGCACAAGATCAGATCAGATACAAAGTTCGGCGACGTCGTCAATAGATGTGGCGTCCCACTGGGCGTGCCAATTGATGCATGGTGGACACCAGCACTTCGACGAAGAACCTTGCTCGCGAACTGACCTGCAAAACAAAGCCTCGGCTGTCCCGAGGGCAGACATTCCGACGCTCAAGTTAGTATGAGGTGTAAGGCGTATTGTATGTAGTATGAGATAGAAAGGTGTACCAAACCTTTAGGGTATTTATACGGCTACAATCCGTAGATCACCAAGTTATGTATTTATGGTAGTAATACAACTCTTATGGGAATAGTAGTTGTATTACCATGTATAGAAGAAGTATATTTCGGTCATGGTTGTTCTACCATGTTTAGGAGGATGTATATTTCTTGTAGAACATTCATAATATACGCATTCCTTGTAAGGATTAGGATTGATGGACCCGTGGATCCACCCTCCGTGTAATCTCGAGCCCACGACCCTTCTCGGGCCCTGGTCCGAGTGTGAATGAGGCCCGAATACGAACCATGGACTTATCAAACTCGAGCCCATGACCCATCTCGGGCCCTGGTCCGAGACTGAGTGAGGTCCAAAATATGAACCATGGACTTATCAGATCCTTTGGAAGGTTAGTAACAAAATGATTAAATAAGGTATATCTAAATTTTGCGTATTTCAACTAAATCAGTTTATTATCTAGGTTGAGTTTATTAAGTTCGGTTCTGATTAAATATTATTTAATAAAATTCAGCTAATTTAGTTATATTAATTTAGTGATTTATTTATGAATTTAGTTCAGTTCTAGTAAGTTCAATTCAATATAACTTTATTATCAATGGCTTGTTTTGTAATCAAAATTTTAGATGAGTTGGGCTCGGCTTTGTCCTCTGGGATGGGCTGGGATTGCCTCCTATAATACCCCTGGGTTGGGCTTGCCTTTGTCCTCTAGGGGCCGTAGCCCATATCACCAATATCACAAAGCCAGGTTATTCCGAAATCCGGATTTACTTTAATCTTTGATGCTTTAAGAAAAACTAGTGTTTTAAATAAGTTGCTTTGTTTGTAAGCAAATATCTAGAATTTCGGTTAAAATTTGAGTTTGAATTTGGGTTGACCAAACTCGAATTGTGTCTCGAACTCGTTTGAAGGTGTAACGAGTCGAGTGCGACATAATAAAATTTATTTTGATAGGCTTGACGAGTTTATTGAGTACATACGTATAGCTAATATACTATTAATATTAGGGATTTTTGGAAATTAAATAAATTTAGGTCTAACTAAAACTCATATGAGTTGTAGTCCTTTATATTCACATGTTTTGGTATGTTTTAGATTGGTGGTTACTATATTTCATTAACATTTATCAAGTTAATTAAGTTAAGTTGGTTTGAAATTGATTTTTTTGAGTTTAACGAGTTCACTCGAGTTGATGCTCGAATTCATTTGGATCGTGAGTCGGTCTCGAACTGATAAAGGAATTAACGAGTTGAATTTGATCTAAAATTTTCCAGTTTGAAAGAGCTCGAACTTAAACTCGAACTCGCAAAATATCTTTACAGATCTCAATTCGACTCATTTACTCCCTTAAAAATCAACCAAGCTTAATTACGTTCTATTATGCCGAGTGAACGACAAAATGGAAAGTTGTGTCGTAGCCGGTCAGCCATTAACATGATGACTGTTCATAAAATTTACAAGGAAATTTACTATGTCAACAATCTCCGGCGGCCTTCAAGGATGTAACAAGTTTTCCAGATTGTACTCCTCAGTACCATCTCTCTTAGATCAAAGCACAACGACTGGATACTAACCCATGATCTTGCTGGTGAAGACTTGTTTGATGATCAATTTTTGTATTTTAAAGAACTAATAGTTAAAAATATATATGCACTAGTGCAAAACAATCAAATGTCAGGCATTCTTTTTTTTTTTGAATGTCACCTATGCAAGGTGAGGGGAGTTTATAGGCACCCCAAGCCAAAAAATACAGAAAAAATAAAAGGGAGCATGGTAGCTCAGTTTGTTACAGACCTGGCCTAGAGTACTAGGCATCAAAAAATCTACCTTTAGATGACAGAAAAAGTGTCATCCTCATTCTCCCAATTTGAAACTTGTAATCTAGTGGAAGAAGCTATTTAGCCAACGTTAGACGAAGAACAATTCAGCCGCCACCACAGTTACAAGTAATTAGGAGAATGGAAAGGGGGAAACAAAAATTGTCTAGTTAGCTTTTAGTGATTAGACTATACTGAGTACATAAAGAAAGGAAAGTGGCAGCCTCCCTGCTTCAAGGCATGGCCCTAATAGTTGGGACCTGTTCAGCATCAAAAATCAGAAGAGCCTTCACAGAAGGTGGCAGGGAGTTCCAGTGGTATCTCTCATCCTTTTGGTTTGCAAGTGCAGACTTTGCCAAGGCATCTGCAGGCTGGTTGCCCTCTCTTAGAGTATGGGTGATGGTAGAGTTCCCCAGTAGACAGTGAACCCTTTCTAGATTTTGTATTAGTCTCCATTGCCTGACTTCTGGAATGAGGATCATCTGAACTGCCTGATTACAGTCTGATTCCAGTGAGAAAAGAGGAGCATTTATATCTCTAGCAGTGAGGATCCCTATCTCAATAGCCAAAATTTCAGCAGTGAGGGGAGAACTAGACTCAGTGTAGAAGGCAGCAGCTGAAATCAGAGAAGCATGTTGGTCCCTAATTATAATACCAATCCCTGCCCTACCTTCTGTCCAGGCTGCATCAACATTTACCTTTACTCCACAGATAGGTCTGATCCATTTGACAGTAATAAAGTTTGGTTTGGGTGGAATATAAGGCTGAGGGATAGCACCTGATTCTGCAAGCTCAATGTCCACTTCCCTGGTGAGCTTCAGTGGCTTCTTTAAGAAGGATAGGAACAGTGTATCTTTCAGCTCCTTAGCCATCTGGTCAACAGAGGGTGGTGTGTCTTCATATAACATCTTGTTTCTTGCTTTCCACAGGATCCAGCACACCAAAGATGGGGCCACAATGTTGATCTTAGTATGTGCTTTTGATAGACCTGAAAAGGCCCAACAAGTGGACAGTCTGTCCCACAGACTACTGCAACTGAAAGATTCTGAAAAACAAATCTTGTGCATATATTCCCACAGAGTGGTAGCCACCTGACATTCAGAGAAAAAATGATGTATAGAGTCTGAGTTATGACAGAAACAACATTTGGAGACTAGATGAAACCCAAAATGAGTAAGAATGTCATCAAAGGGAAGCAGGGCATTGAGCAATCTCCACATAAATATTGATATTTTCTTTTGAAGTTCAGGAGCCCAAATTTTTGACATGACTGCAAATTTCTGTTTGGATTCTCTCAGTATTGAGTATGCAGTTTTGAATGTAAAATTCCCTATGAGGTCAAGTTTCCAAATAAGCTTATCAGGCTTCTGATGAACAGTGGCAGATTGTAAAAAACAGAGAATCTGCTGAGGAAGAAATTGAGCCAACCAGTGCAAAAAATGGCCTTTATTTTGGACAAACTGAGCTACTGTTAAGCTGGAAACCTCATCAGAAGTAGGATCATGAAAATCTTCTAATGGACCAAAATTAGTCCAGTTAGATGTCCAAAAGTTGCAGTCCCCCCTCCCATGTATCAGCCTAGAAAAAGATTCTGCAATTAGATTTACAGAACATATCCTTTTCCAGATTTTGGATTTTATTTTTGCTGTGTCTGGTATTAAATGTCAGGCATTCAATAACGGCGGTTCCTCCATAAAATGGCCAACATGCTATTTTATTGGATTTACAAATTTGTAAATCTAATAGAATGGCGTTTCAAATACAATGCGCGGCGGAAAAATGAAAACGCCAAAAATTAATGGTTTTCGCTTTCTGAAACAGGTCAATAGATTGTCATGCAAATTTATCCACATTCTGGAAGGTTAACCGGTTGACATTAAGAACTCTGAAACCAATCTATTACGAATACGAGTGTGTTTTATGATATATGGAAAAGAAACTATTGCATGAACGAATTCTGCAACTGAAAAGATTGGAGAATTTAAAATTAAGTGAATTTATAATAAATTGTATATTGCGAGACAGATATAACTGGTTGATATTAAGAAAGTGGTTTGTTGATAGTTTGATTACCTATTAGGTTTATGAATTATCAAACCCATCCGCAATTATACATGGTCATGCGTTTAAAAAAATTGGACCAAACTTATTTGGTTAATTAAATAACAACATTTAATTCGAGAGCACCGTTTACCATTGCGAAGTATATTTTAGGATAGTTTGTGTTTTTGATGCATCTGTTTGTATTAAGATATCTCATTTTCGGTAGTAAGCTTTGTACCAGTTACAGATTCGAGTTCTATAAAATTCAATAGTTTAGTTTTCTACCCTACTTTTCGATATCTACATTTTGAAAGATTTGGAAGTTCATTCAAAAATTAGATGTCGCATTAACCGAATAGAAAGCAACCCTCCAAAATAGATTAGGTTTGCTGGATTTGTTTCCAATATTTTAGTCATCTTTCAAGTTAGGAGTTTCTGAAACCTAATATAAACATATTATAAATTTGAATATATCATAAAACATCAAATTTTGACTCTTAAACCTGAAGTTTTGATGATTATGTTAATTTTATTATATAATACACTTTTCATATAAATTTACTTTGATATTAGCAAAATGAAAGGTACGTGTAGTGAGAATTTAGTATCATGAACCTTAGAAGCACTTATAAGACTAAAACTTGTTAATTTAGTATATATACTTTAGAGACATATTTCCACCATAATTGTGATAAATTTATTTCCATTTAAAAATGAAGTTAAGTTTATTTGAGTGTTAGTGATGAATTTTAACATAAAATTTATGAATTATCATTGATATAAACGTTTAGTTTAGTATAAACTTGAAAATGTCATAAAACATCAAATTATAACTGATAAGTCCATGGTTCGTATTCGGGCCTCACTCGTACTCGGACCAGGGCCCGAGAAGAGTCGTGGGCTCGAGATACATGAAGGATGGATCCACATGTCCATCAATCCTAATCCTTATAAGGAATACGTATATTATGAATGTTCTACAAGGAATATACATATTTTCAAAGATGGTTATTCAGCTATCTTAAACATGGTAACACAACCATGTCCGAAATATACTTCTGTTATACATGGTAATACAACCTCTATTCCCATATGAGTTGTATTCATACCATAAATATATAACTTGGTGATCTACGGATTGTAGCCATATATATACCCTAAAGGTTTGGTAGACCTCTCATCTAATCTCATACTTTATACTTTACGCCTTAAGCAAATATACTGACTTGAGCGCCGGAGTGTTTATCCCCGGGACACCTGGGGCCGTTGTCTTGCAGATCAGTTCGAGAGTCTGGTTCGTCGTCGAAGTGTTGGTGTCCGGCATACATCAATTTGGCACGCCCGATGGGACATCTCACACTCATTGACGACGTCGCTGAACCTTGTCTCTGATATGATCTAGTGCATCTGAAGAAAAAACTTCCCCAACAACATGTCTGAAGCCGAGCAACCCAGACGAAGTGCCCGAGTGCTAGGGCAAAATCCAGAAGAGAATCCAGAAGCAGAGCTACCACCCCAAGGACGAGGACGAGGATGAGGACGCGGTCGACCCGGAAGATCTCGTACACGCTCCACCTCTGAACCACCGTCAGGCTCTACCGTGGGGGCAGGAAACTCCAACATTCCAAACTTCTTCGGTCTGAATCCTGTTGTATCCGGAGCACCCCTCTCCGGTCCAAATCCTGTTGCGTCAGGAGTGCCACCTTCTAGATCGAATCCTGTTGCATCAGGAGTGCCACCTTCTGGATCGAATCCTGTTGAATCTGAAGCACCGAACTCGGGAGACTGCCACCATTATCCGGCACATTCTGGAAGACTCCCAGACCCTCCAACAAGCAATGGAATCTGAAATACGGCATAGTGTTACCACAGCTGCCAATAGGCAGTCAACTGGGAGGCTTACTCCTCGTAATTTTCTTTTGATTTTGACTTCTGTAATCCAGCGAGACCCTGTGATTTTCATGAAAGCTGCTCAGGCTGTTTGCCAGATTGAGATGGTTGGTGAGAGGCCATATATTGTTATGCTGAAAGATAAGGAGATGGAAAAATTGAAGGAGAAGGAAAAGGACAAGGATAAAGCAGAGGAGAAAGATAAAATACAGAACAACGAAGGTAAACTGATTATTGGTCAAATTTCTCCTGGGACGGGGCAAGGGAAGCTTCTTGATACAGAATCCAAGAATTTCGATCCAGACTGACATGAATTACAGCGAACACGTCAACAATCGAGACGGCCTTGACCCAGAGAATGGGTTTGGATATAACGAACCTGATTCGATCTTTACCTCAACAAATCCTCACAGAAAAAAAACAGGAGGAGGAAAGACAAAGACGTCTTAGGGAAACCTTGAGCCAGACTGTACGAAATAACCCTCCAGGTTCCGGGCCATCTTATATCAACCTTGACCCTCCGAGAACGATCCCTGAAGATGTCCGAACGTTGATGAGGAACTTACAGGCCCAATATTATGATTTCGTCCCATCTTTGATAAACTCAAGTCAACAACTCAGTGCACAGATGCATGAAGCCTTCAACCTAGTATCTGTCTCAGGAGCCCAAACTACACCACCTGCTGATCCTACTCAACAGTGGAGACTCCTCTACAACTTATCAAAGGATCTACCGCCTTATAATGCTCAAAGCAGTCTGCCACCACCTCCTAATACATCTAACTATCAGGGGGAAGGCATAGGATTAAGTAGGGAGGAAGTACGAAGGATGTGCATCATCAACATCGAAGAAGAACTCAGACGCGGGAAGAGGGAGCGAACTCGAAGCGAATGGCAAAATAGCGCCGATCGGCCCTACACCCAAGATGGAGCCTACCCTACCCGAGGTAAATATGAAGTTGACCAAGAAATCACACGTATCCTCGGACCCAGAGGACAAGCTGCTCGTTCTCCCTTCTCGCGGCATATTGTGAATCTCCCCTTCGATAACCACAGGAAGGTCCCAGAGCACTTACCCACATACGATGGCACTAGCGATCCTATAGAATTTCTCTCGGTCTTTTTTAAGACCTTAGAAACCAAGAACTTCCATGAATTGGAAATATGCAAGATCGTCCTCAGTTACCTCCGAGGGAAAGCACAGACATGGTTTACCCAGACGAAACCAGAAAGTTTATTCGATTACTGGGATTTCGCCGAGTTCCTTCTCCACGCTTTCTTCCAGAAGAAGAAGTTTACCAAGTCCCTCGGAGATCTGGGGTATTTGTCCCGCCTCGAAGGAGAGACTGTGATAGAACACTATCATAAATACATGGATCTAGCTACTGAATGCTATGATCGGGATGAACGCCTCCTGATAAATATGTACCGGATGAGCGTGGATGATGACATTCTAAGGATGAAGCTGGCTACAAAAAATCCAACAACCATTCAACACCTCCAGGCCATCATGGAAAACTACGCTAGCAAATCAAATGTCGTGACGGGCAAAAGACCCGCAGAATTCCTTATGGATAGAAAAGAATCCAGGGCAAAGATACCGAAGATCGAGAAGACTGATAACGCTCCAAAGCCTACCTTCGAGTCATACACTCCTCTGGCGAGATCTCGGGCTGAAATTATATCCATTCACAGGCACCTTTTGAAGGACCCGCCCGCCATGAAGGAATCAGCCGAGCGCCAAAGGTCACTAAAGTTCTGCCAATATCACCGAGATCGGGGGCATGATACCGAGGAGTGCTATCAACTCAAGAACGAAATTGAGAAGTTGATTCGCCAGGGAATTGTGCAACAAATTACACCATCAACAACCAGCGATAACTAGGGGACCCAGAGAAGGTATGGGGGAAAGCCCTAGCAGAAGAAGAAGGATGGCCCCCCGTAACAACAATAACAATAATAACATCTACGGTGGCGGAGGCAACAATCCTTAAGATCATCCTCCCCCACCACCTAATGGAGCCAACCGAGTCATCAACGGCATCAATGGCTACACAGGAGAAGCAATTTCCTTGAACAAGCTGAAGGATAGTGTGCGAGCTATACCCCACACTGAGCCAGTCAACAAGAGGCTCCGCCCCGAGGAAACCATTACCTTCTCGGATGCGGACGCCGTACCAAATCAGATGTCTCACTCGGATCCCCTCATCATCTCAGAAACCGTACAAGATACTCTGGTAAAAAGAGTCTTCATAGATCATTGGGAGTGGGGTAGAAGTAATGTTCCAAGACTGCTTCCAGAAGTTAGGATTTACTAAAGATGACCTCAAACCTACGGGTCGATCTCGGGGTTCACAGGAAATAAAGTAATACCTCTCGGGGAAATCACACTCCCCGTCACAGTAGTAGAAGGAGCCAAGAGCCTAACCTTATACTGCACATTTGTGGTAGTAGACACCGTCACACCATTCAACATTATCCTTGGCAGACCTTGGATGTGCCAAGCTAAAGTTGTATGGTCTCCCTACCATATGATGCTGAAGTTTCCAACACCACAAGGAGTAGCTTCAATCAAAGGAGACCAGGGAGTGGCACGTTCTTGCATGATCACGGCCATCCGTGACGCCAGAAAAGTGAGCAACATCTCGGCCGTCAACACTATTCTAGGAGATATGGTCCCCAATCCTGATCTCGAACAACCCATGGTGTTCCATTTTGAAGAAGAGGCGTACAACGAGATGACTACACTATGGCATAAACGCCGCCACCAAGCCTTCCAAGTGGGGGAACTGGTAATGCCGGTTGGCCGTGGTGCACCAACAAGCTAGGAGTAGCGCTGGAACCAAAGACCAAAGGACCATACAAAATCTCTGCTGCACAATTCGGTGGATTCTACCTCTTGCAAACATGCGAAGGAGAGCACTTGGACCCTGTCATTATGGTGCCCTTCCTACGTAGGTACCTCGGAGCTAAAACCAAGTAGACCTTCTCCATATAAGGAGAAACTACTTCAATAAGGCCTACGGGCCAAACTCTTTTTCTTTTCATCTTTTTACATTTTTATACCCGAGCTCCCAAACTCGGGGTTGTCTTTTATAATTTTACCAAACTCTCAAGTTCGAAGAATGCAATTTCTTTTCGATACATTTCTTCTATTTCATTTTGAAGCAGTTCACACTCTCTAAATACAAAGAGAAACTATGCCTCACAAAGCATAAGTAAAGACTGATGCCTAAAGATCCATACGTTTATAAGTGTACGATTGATGCTTATCTAATATGAGCTGTTTAGACTACGTGTCTGAAATACAATCATCTTAGGCTAAAATAAAATAATATACTTATAAAAAGTATATGGTCAAAGATCAACATGATACAGGTCATGCAAACTCACAAAGTTTGGAACTCGATTCGGCAGAGCAACACTGGACATAAAGGAAGGTAAAGACCAATTAATTCCAAAGACAAAGCACATGTTCAGAATACATGAAACGCCAAAATCTGGCGAAAAGAGAAAAATCTTGAAGAAAAAGACAAGGCTCTAAGGAGTTACAGTCTTCTCCTGCCCATCAGAAGTCTTCGAGTCCGCAGTTGAAGTTTCCACAGCCGGCTTCTCCACCAAGAATGACAGCTCAGGATACAAATTGGATAGCTTGTCCTGGAACTCCTCCAGAGTTAAAGCCTTTTTCAAGGATTCCAGGCTAGTCAGTAGACTGGTCTCAAACCCCCCAATCTGGCTAAACTTCGCCCAAAATTCCTTCAAATTCTCTGGTACTTCCGGTACCATAGGAGTTATCATCATGACCTCATCAAAATTATCAACCATGGTTGAGAGGACACTAGAAGTCCGAGACACCTCCTTTCTCGAACATCGAACTAGGACTGAACCCTCATCCCCTTCCTCATCTGATGGATCTAAAGCCACAGGAACAAATAGGCAATTTGCCTCTTCAATCACCTTATGCTGGGATTGAGTCTCTTAGGCCGTTGAACCAGCCTTTTGAACCGACGCACACGTCGAGCATCTTTCATCAGACCCGAGATCTCCTTATGTATCTCTTTCTCGGATACCTCATCTCGAGCAGTTCTTTCTTCTAATGCCCTATAGGACTGCAACGCCTTAGCTGCACCAACTGGATCCTGCTCCATAGACAGAAGGGTTTCATACCACTCCATCTCAACACCTTCTGGCTGATCAAAATGTGTCAACTTCAAGAAGCTGCAATTTTGAAGAGTACTGCCTGATAGTTGATTCAACCAATCATACGTTTCTATAGGCCATTGCCAACACATATGATGATCTCCAGATACAAACTTACCCTCTCCCTAGCTATATTTAGCAGTTTGCGGGACGACTCCACTTCATGTCAGATCTCATTTTGGACCTCTTCATTCCAATCAGGAACTTTATACTTGGTTCGATCGAAGGTTACTTTTACCTTATCCCTTCTCGCAGTTCACGGGAAGCACAAAAAGCTTACCTAAAGAGGTATCCCGAGAGGTCAAGGTCACA
Organism: Sherardia arvensis; assembly: GCA_948330725.1. Taxonomy (NCBI): domain Eukaryota; kingdom Viridiplantae; phylum Streptophyta; class Magnoliopsida; order Gentianales; family Rubiaceae; genus Sherardia; species Sherardia arvensis. The sequence continues at coordinate 17,797,151 of OX415237.1, read as the reverse complement.
TTTTGTTTAACAACGGAAACCTTATACATGGTCCGCAACAAGGAGAGACTGGGACGGTAACCTTTACGAGCACACCAAGTTATTAAGGCCATAATGATTACTATCACATTGGCATGTAACTGCCCTGGATGCACCCTATAATGCTGAAGAAAATCATCCAACAGTGGGGGAAAAGGGAAGGCTAACCCATGCTGCAGAATCCTCCCATATATGACCCCTCGCGTTAGAGTTACTAGTTCGGCTGCAGACTTGTCTTCTCCAAAGTACATGAGGTCAGCATCAGAAGGAATTGAGAAGGGACAACCTTCTGCGAAGATAGCAGCATCAGCGCGTGCTTTATCCTTCTTCAGCGACTTTCTACTACTACCTTCGCCTGCCATGGATACTATACCTCCGGATGCATGCACTACCATGGGACTATTCTTCTCTATATGAGCCCTCCTGGCCATAGCCCTCAACCTCTTCTCTTCTTCAGAGGCTTTCTTCTTCAAAACTCTAGGTTTTTTCCCACTCGCTACCTCAGCTCTGCGGCGGTCATAGGAGCTACTCTCCTCAGCCTGAGCTTCTACATACTCTCCCTCATCATGATGGGGGATGGAAATTGTTTTACTACTATTAATCATGATTACAGAGAGTATGGGGAGAAATACACACACGGAGATAAAAGGAAAAAACAGACACAAGCAAATGCGCAGAGAAAGAAGATAGCACTTACTGATGATGGAAGCAGAAATTTGGGGCTTCAGAAATTGATGAAATACTAATGTGCCTTCTGAACTTGGAAAGAAGAAATTTTCGAATAAGAGAAGACAATGGGAATGATTTGGGAAATTTAATCCAAACCCAGACAGCATTGAAGACGAGCAATTACCTCGATTCTGTTTCGAATGCAAGTAATTGGAGAGACGGGGGACAGACCGTCTCTGCTTGCCAATGAAGACACGCCACGTGTATCCACCATCTGGATTTCAAAGGAAGCTAATCTTAGCCGTTCATATATTTGATGGAATACGAAAGAACTTTAAACTAGATATTCAGAAGGTTAAGTTCGAGAGGATAGTCCTAGAAGGGCACCCCGAGCTTAACACCCCGAGTTATTCTCCCTCGAGTTATTGGTCTTCCCTCGAGAAGCAATCCTCTCCTTCAACCTTCGAGATGGAGTACTCTGTATTCTGAAGATCTACCTTGGGGCTACTGATAAGTCCATGGTTCGTATTCGGGCCTCACTCATACTCGGACCAGGGCCCGAGAAGGGTCGTGGGCTCGAGATACATGGAGGATGGATCTACATGTCCATCAATCCTAATCCTTATAAGGAATGCGTATATTATGAATGTTCTACAAGGAATATACATATTTTCAAAGATGGTTATACAGCTATCTTAAACATGGTAACACAACCATGTCCGAAATATACTTCTGTTATACATGGTAATACAACCTCTATTCCCATAAGAGTTGTATTCTTACCATAAACACATATCTTGGTGATCTACGGATTGTAGCCATATAAATACCCTAAAGGTTTGGTAGACCTCTCATCTAATCTCATAATTTATACTTTACGCCTTAAGAAAATATACTGAGTTGAGCGTCAGAGTGTCTATCCCCGGGACACCTGGGGCCTTTGTCTTGCAGATCAGTTCGAGAGTCTGGTTCGTCGTCGAAGTGTTGGTGTCCGGCATACATCAATAACTTTTTGTTGGTATATGCTTTGAATGCCGTACTAGCCGCTACTGCGAGTTAGCACGGGGGTCTCGTTGTTGGTAATTTGGGCCGGAAGTGTGTTTTTCGGGCACAGTACCTAGGATTTAGTGAAAGAGCATCTATACGACTCTTTCTCTTGTTATAACCTATTTGATAAGTCCATGGTTCGTATTCGGGTCTCATTCATATTCGGACCAGGGCCCGAGAAAGGTCATGAGCTTGAGATTACGTGGAGGGTGGATCTACAGGTCCATCAATCCTAATCCTTATAAGGAATGCGTATATTATGAATGTTCTACAAGGAAAATACATCCTCCTAAAAATGGTAATACAACCATGACCGAAATACAATTTCTCTATACATGGTAATACAACCACTATTCCCATAAGAGTTGTATTCATACCATAATTACATATCTTGGTGATCTACGGATTGTAGCCATATAAATATTGAAGGTTTGGTAAACCTCTCCATCTATTATCTTACATACAATACGTCTTACGCATCATACTAACTTGAGCGTCGGAGTGTCTACCCTCGGGACACCCGAGGCTTTGTTTTGCAGATATATTCGTGAGTCGGGTTCGTGATCAAGTGCGGGTCATAGACATCCATCAATTTGGCACGCCCAGTGGGACCTGCTTGTCATTTTTTATATATACGACCTTCAAACTCATGGCTGATCCGGCTATAAACCTTTGTGGGAGTACACGAATCCGTTTTTCGGCCCTGACAGGAGTAAGAAGCATCGAGGCCAACCATGACAACGAAGACGAGATGAGCCACGCCACCAACCAGGGAGCAGGAAGAAGCATCAACGGTGTACAACGGTCACCCGAAGAAGCCTCTCCTTGGGAGTGGGAAAGCAAATGATCTCGCCTGGACGGAACCGTCACTTTTTCACCTCATGATGCGATTCCTAATCAATTCCCTCATTCAGATCCCTTAGTAATCACAGTCGACATAAATCATAATGTGATCAGAAGTGAAGTAGAAGTCGTGCTTCTCAGCTGTTATGAATAGTTGGAACTGGCCAAATGAAATCTCGTACCCACAAACCCCATCTCGGGATTTGTGGGTGATCCTATAACTCCTTTGGGAGAGATCACTTTACCACTGCGAGTAAAAGATGGTCCTCGGAGTATAACCCTCCGTTGCACCTTCGCGATCATCGACTCTAGAGCGCCATACAACATAATCCTCGGACGACCTTGGATGTACCAAGCAAAAGCCATCTTGTCTCCATATTACTTGGTAATGAAGTTCCCTACGAACTAAGGGATAGCAACAGTCCGAGGTGATCAACAATTAGCTCGAGTATGCACAATCCAAGCTATCCAAGAACCAGAGAAGGAGGATCTTGAGCCAGCCAAGTACTCCGAATCCGAGCCAATGCAACTCGGAGAATCAGGAACCGTCGAGGTTGGAACTCTCCTACCCCCCGAGATAAAGACCAAACTTCGAGATCTTCTCAACCAGTATATAGATGTCTTTTCTTGGGATACCAATGATTTGGTAGGAGTATCTCCTCGCTAGGCGGAACATTACCTGAATATCAATCCCTCACAAAAACCCATCAAGCAGAAACGACGCATCTTCGCACTAGATCGAGTTGAAGCCATTGGAGAAGAAGTGGATAAGCTGTTCAAAGCCCGCATAATCAATGAAGTGCAGTACCCAGAATGGATAGCTAACCCAGTAATGGTCAAGAAGCCATATGGGAAGTGGAGAATGTGCATCGACTTCACCAACCTGAATGATTGTTGTCCTAAAGATAGCTATCCTTTACCCTCGATCGACCGATTAGTCGAAGCGATCGCTGGATACCAAGTACTAGCCTTTTTTGATGCTTTTAAGGGATATCATCAGATCCTATGGCAAAGCAAGATAAGGAGAAAACCTCCTTTATAACTGACAGAGGAACTTTCTGCTACACAATGATGCCTTTCGGATTAAAGAATGTCGGAGCCACTAACCAGCGACTGGTAGACAAATTATTCAAATCCCAGATAGGACGGAACCTCGAGATTTGTGTGGATGACATGGTAGTGAAGAGCTGCAGCTACGACGCCTTCTTTGAAGATTTAAAGGAAACCTTTGACACATTACGGGCATCCAACCTAAAGCTGAACCCTGGTAAATGTACTATTGGTGTTGGAGCAGGCAAATTCTTAGGATATATGGTGTTCAATCTGGGAATTGAGGTAAACCCCTAGAAGATAGAGGCTTTGCAAAATATGCAACCTCCGAAGACTGTCAAAGATGTACAGAAGCTGACAGGATCCCTTACAGCCTTTAGCCAATTCCTCTCCAAAGGAGCAGAAAAACACCTGCCCTTCTTCAACATCCTTAAGAAGGCAAACCAATTCGAGTTGTCGCATGAATGTGGGGAAGCCTTCCAGGCACTTAAAGACCATCTCCGACAGCTCAGACACTGTCGAAACCAGATAAAGGGGAGACTCTCTACTTATATATATCTGCATCTCAGCTAGCCATTAGTGCTGTGTTGGTCAAGGAAAAGGAAGGATCACAACACCCGATATATTATGTAAGCCGAGCTTTACAGGGGCCCGAGACCAGATATACCCCTCTCGAGCGCTTAATATTGGCCTTTGTACATGCTTCTCGACGGTTGCGGCCATACTTCCAAGCACATACGATAGTCCTCCTAACCAACTACCCAATTAGGAAAATCCTCCAGAAACCGGATGCCTCAGGACGAATGATGAAGTGGACCATCGAGTTGGGGGAACATGACATACAGTATAAGCATCAGACAGCCATCAAGGACCAGACCTTATTTAATTTCATAATGGAGTCCGTTGAACCAGTGGAGATAAACTAACAAGACCCAGCTCCAGACACAGGAAAATGGTGATTATATGTAGATGGATCCTCCAACTCGGGGGGAAGTAGTGCTGGAGTCTTACTCACCAGCCCCGAGGGAAAGGACCATCCCTATGTCCTTCATTTTGATTTTCGAGCCACTAATAATGAAGCAGAATATAAAGCCCTTATCACAGGGTTAAAGCGGGCAAAGGATCTTGATGTCAGGGACCTCGAGATCTTTAGTGACTCACAGATCGTGGTGCAACAGGTCAAAGTCGAATACGAGACCCGAGAGTACAGTCTACAAAAGTACATCGAGATAGTTAAACCTCTCCTAAATCAATTCCGACATTATGAGCTGAATCATATTCCCCGAGAAGGAAACCATAAAGCAGATGCATTGAGCAAACTTGCCTCCTCGGACCTCAACATTAGATCTTCTCAAGAATTGCTAATGGAAACCCTAGCGAAGAGAAGTTATGAAGAAAGCAGTATCATGGCTGTTGACATCTCAGACACATGGATGGACCCCTATATTAAGTACCTTCAAATGGGAACCCTCCCCGAGAATAAGTATTTGGCACGGAAGGTCCGAGTTAAAGCTCCCAAATATGTCATTCATGAAGGCACCCTATATAAGAAGGGATATCTTCATCCCTTACTCAAATGTGTTGGGTCTTCCGATGCTGAACACTTAGTACAAGAAGTACACGAAGGAGTTTGTGGTAGTCATCAAGGTCCACGCACTGTTACCCGTAAACTCCTACAAATGGGTTATTTCTAGCCTATGATGTTGGGAGACTCCAAGAAATATAATGATTCTTGTCACCAGTATCAGAGATTTGCCAAGATGATCCATGTGCCTCAAGAAAATATGATTACCATCCAAGAATCCTGGCCATTCGTCCGATGGGGTATAGATCTTGTAGGACCCTTTCCAACAGCCCCTGGTAATTTCAAATACCTTACAGTGGTCATTGATTACTTCTCAAAGTGGGTGGAAGCCGAAGCCTTGACCAACATAACTGGCAAGACGGTTATCAACTTCTGCTGGAAGAACATTATATGTCGCTGTGGCATCCCGAGATACATAGTGACAGATAATGGAGCACAGTTCGCCAACAACCCCTTCAAGAAATGGTGTCAGGATTACGGCATACGTCAGAAGCTCACCTCGGTATATCATCCAGAAGCTAACGGCCAAGTGGAAGTTACAAATCGAACCTTGGTGAGTGGCATTAAAAAGTGCTTAGAAGGAACTAAAGGAAACTGGATCAAAGAACTACCGAGCTTGACCTGGACCCATAGGACTACGCCAGCTACTGCAACCGGAGAAACTCCATACAGTCTAGTCTACGGGTTCGAGGCGGTCATCCCCATGAAAATTAAAGTCCCCTCTGCCCGCACATCTCAACCAGAAGATGATGATGGCACTGCCAATGAAGAAAACCTCCGTCTCGACCTCGACCTTCTGGAAGAGAAGAGAGCTTGTGCTACTATTCATGAGGCCAAGGTGAAGGAAAGATTTAAGCGCTACCATGATAGAAGGGTTCGCTTAACAACCTTCATTAAAGGAGACCTTGTAATGAGGTTAAACGAGAAAAGCAAGAATGAAGTGGAAGGGAAGCTAGCCCCAAACTGGGAAGGTCCGTATCCAGGGGGAAGCTACCTCTTGGAAACTATGAAGGGCGAACCCATACCACGAAGATGGAACGTGATTAACTTATGAAAGTATCACGGAAGATAAAACTCGAGGAAGAGCCTCACCAATGTTCGAGAATCTCATAAATGTCCGAGAACCTCATCAAGGTCTGAGACGATTCTGCTCGAGCACAAACGGGTACTCAAACTCAAACCTACTATTTATTTTACTTCTATTCCTAAAGTTATAAACTTAGATTGAAGTCATGTTATTTTTTAAACCTATCTTTCAAGGAGAAATCTTAAATTTCCTTTTATAAAAAAAGGGATTGTTATCACAAAGTATGACGTTGATTGCTATTCAAAACAATATGCTTTATAAAGTGTATGATTGGTCAGCTTATATAAAATAAGTTATTTGAATCCAAAATTCAAAATACCAATCATTTTGAATAAAAGAGATAGGTTTGAGATAAAAAGTACTTCACGAAAAGTGCTTGATTGAGGTCTATAGACCAAAAGGGCAGACATGCTCGAAAATAAATCATCTCAAATTAATGAGGAAAAACCTCAAAAAACAGAAGTTAAAAATTCATATCAAAGGTGTTATTACATCAGAATATGATACTTCTAAATTCCCAAAGGGATACATAGAGGAAAAACCTCGAACACAAAGGTGTCATTACATGAGAATACGATACTTCTAAACTCCCAAAAGGGATACATAGAGGAGAAACCTTGAAATTTGATACAAAGGTCATGAAGAATATGTTATTACATCAAAATGTGATACTTCTAAATATGCCCGATAGGGTCTTCTAGAATTTCACCAGGAGTGGCACCTGAGAGATGGGCTATTGTCAACTTTTCTGCACGCTGTGACATAAAAGGCCTTGTCAGAAAAGGACTAAGGAGGAAATTCGCAAGACTTTCAAAATCAATATGTTCGCAGAGTGTTCATCATGGACAACTGGGATGGTTATAACCAATGGGGACAATAGGGTGATTGGGATAATAGCTGGATAACGATAGAGTCACGTAACACTCTATCATTATCCAGCTATTATCCCAATCATCTTATTGTCCCCATTGTTTATAACCAACAATCTTTGAGAATATTTCGACCCTATCAGCCTGGGTTACACGAAATTCCTCGCAGGATAAAACTATCGCTGCATTCTTGATTCTAGGCTTGAATCAATGATTCTAGGCTTGAATCAAGAACATGCCTTTGAGTATTAATGTTTCCGGATCGCATAACATGAGGAAATCTGTGTTTCTCATTGTCATTTATATATTTCAGTGTAAACCTCATCATTCATAGATGATTGAATAGTTCATTGTAAAATCACATCATGCATCAATGTAAATACCTGTATTTATAGGTAAAGTCCCGTACCGATGCATGTCTGAAAAGACAACGGTACATAAATCCATACAACTGCTGGATACGTTTCCAACCAAATATGTTCAGATAGGGTACGTACAAACTGCAGTTTCACATGGTCAGTAACTATAATACAACCACAAAGTAACTCATGTATAACCACACAGTAACTCCTGTGTAGCCACATAGTAACTCATGTGTTAATTGATACACGTACAATATCCTCAGATACAATATTCTGAATCGATGCAACACTTCAATTTAATATGAACTATACACAGATAAATAAATAAATATTTATCTTAGAACCGTAAACTCGTAGATTTTTTTTACAAGTGTGCACTCCGCACCACCAACCTTGTTATAACATCTCGAGTTCACTATCTCGAATCCAATTATACTTAAATTCAATCAGTGTTTGAACAAAACACCAACAATCCTCCCCCATTTAAGTATAATCCCTGACTCAGAAAATCCAACAATCCATCAAAACCAAACAAGTGCGTAAATGAAAATGGATTATAGATTGAATTTTCATCTTAGTGAATTACACATTCCAAATGCTCGAGAATTGGGGTGTCTAAAAGATTGAACCCTTCAACCCATTTGAACATTTGAAAATAAAACACACACAAGTTCAAAACAACTCAAAAGCTAAATCAACACTATACAAGCCATGTGTCCATATCCGTTCATGAGTGCATACAAAGCCAAGCCCAGGCTTCTTGAAGCGGCTACACTTCGCACCACATATAGGTGAATCCTTTTAATTGTACACATGCATATGTACTTTGTCAAAAGATTCATTAAGAAGTTAAACTTCAACCTCTGGTCTCTTATGCATGTCCAAACATATACCTTTCGGGATATAACATTATATGTTTCAATCTTAAACAATGGGCCTTCCACATTGAATTTAACTCTAGCGCTCAATCATTATCCAGCTATTATCCCAATCATCTTATTGTCCCCATTGTTTATAACCAACAATCTTTGAGAATATTTCGACCCTATCAGCCTGGGTTACACGAAATTCCTCGCAGGATAAAACTATCGCTGCATTCTTGATTCTAGGCTTGAATCAAGAACATGCCTTTGAGTATTAATGTTTCCGGATCGCATAACATGAGGAAATCTGTGTTTCTCATTGTCGTTTATATATTTCAGTGTAAACCTCATCATTCATAGATGATTGAATAGTTCATTGTAAAACCACATCATGCATCAATGTAAATACCTGTATTTATAGGTAAATTCCCATACCGATGCATGTCTGAAAAGACAACGGTACATAACTCCATACAACTGCTGGATACGTTTCCAACCAAATATGTTCAGATAGGGTACGTACAAACTGCAGTTTCACATGGTCAGTAACTATAATACAACCACAAAGTAACTCATGTATAACCATATAGTAACTCCTGTGTAGCCACATAGTAACTCATGTGCTAATTGATACACGTACAATATCCTCAGAATACAATATTCTGAATCGATGCAACACTTCAATTTAATATAAACTATACACAGATAAATAAATAAATATTTATCTTAGAACCGTAAACTCGTAGATTGTTTTTACAAGTGTGCACTCCGCACCACCAACCTTCTTATAATATCTCGAGTTCGCTATCTCGAATCCAATTATACTTAAATTCAATCAGTGTTTAAACAAAACACCAACAAACTGCGAAGACCTTATCCCCGAGTATCTCAGCTTTGTCAATAGGGCGGGAGCTCTTTTCCAGTAAACCATGAGAACGAGGTTCATATGCAAAGGAATAACCACCTAGTCCTAAAGCTGACGAGAAGATGCCAATGAGCCAGCTGAAGCTAACCTGACTTATTACCTGAAGGAATGGAGAATCTCTCACCGAGAAAGGACAAGTCAGGATATCTCGCTACAATGAGCTTTAATAAATCTCATGATGTCGTTATCTTCTCGGAGGGACCCAATGCATCCAAGAACTTAGCTCCAGGAACCCAGTCACTAGCAATCAAGGCAGAAAGCTCAACAGCAGCATCCGGATGAGAGAAGATGGACGTCATAACCTCTATCTCCTCGTCAGATTGACACAACCCCAAGATTTTATCCAAAATCCTGTGCTGCTCTGAGTCATGGACTAAGTCTCCATACTTCTCCCGGTGATCCTTAAACTCGGGACTACAAGCAATAAAGGCGCCCCAAAGCTTAAGAAGCCGTTTCAGCTGCTCTGAGTTCCCGTCCGAAGACAAGGTCTGCGTTAGTTCATCCATGGTGCCCTGATACATCCTCAGCTCCTTTTGCTCGGACTCTCTTGCCTGCAGTAAGGACATATTCTCAGCCTCGAGCTGCTTCACCCTATCCTCCATGTGAGTCAAATCCAATGAAGCAGGGACAGATGGAGGAGGCACCACTGACTTAGTCGATAAAGAGTCGATAATAGTTTCCATCTCCTCCTTATCGGCCTTGAGAGCCCGGCACCTGGAATGTAACTTCTCCATAGAGTTATACAGGTGTTTGATCTCACCTTTGGTCCGTCTTCCCAGTGTGAATATATCTACCATCAGCTGTAAAATAGAAGATATATAAAAACCTGATATGTGACACTTAAGAGTTCACATAATACGACAAGGGGAATCATTACCTTCGAGGCAAAGGGATACTTCTTGAAAGACTTCCTAGAAGCCTGATCATCCTCTTTCTCAGGGCAAATCATATAGTACCTCAACTTCTTTAGAGGCCCATCCTCAGGAATCACCAGCTCAAGGTCAGATTCATCGTCATCCGAGGACTCCCCAACCTCCGGTTCCACCTCCTCCGCCTCCTCCTCTACGATCTCGAGGACTGCTTTCCCCTTCTTGATCTTTTTCTTGGGAGAAGATGCTATATATAAAAGGAGAAATATTAAGATACAATATGGAAGATAGCATTACTACAGTCGGCGAATCAAGACATTACTTGAAGGAGAACGACTGGAAGAAGATTCATCCTGATTCCGGGGTGATTTCCTGGCAGCCCGCTTCTTGACTACCTTCTTACCCCCCTGGAATTTATCAGGGAGGGTCCAATCTCGATCCTACTTCAGGTAGCTGGATGTGGATTTTGATCGAGGAATGTCTAGCAAATAAGAATAGGTGATAGAAGGTCACTGCCACACCGAGCCATGAGTCCCCCGCACAAATCCTCCCTCCTGGAAAACGATCTTTTCCTCCAAGAGCTCATCAACAATGCCCTTTAAATGAGCAGGTGTCTCAAAGACATCAAGAGGCACAGCGTCTTTCGGCTTCGAGTTCAAGTCATGGACCTCATATCTGGTTTAATCAAAGGTTAGCCGAAAATCTTTCCACTTGCCGCTGTTATCAGGAAAAGTGAAGACCTTGCCATTCCGAGGAGTAAGGGTAATATGCTCACGCTCCATGAAGGAGAACAGCTTGAACAAGCTCCTAAACAGATCCAGGCTTGGCTCATAGCTCTTCCGAGAGCACCAGGAGATAAAATCCACCATTCTCACCACCACATTGGAGTGAATTTGGCAGGGATGTAGCTGATGATGCTGCAGAAACTCGGAAAACACGGGAAGAAAAGGAAAACTTAGTCCCTGTTGCAAGAACCTACCATACACTACCCCGCGAGTGAGGCTAACGAGATTCTGGACCGGAGTGGTCTCATCCTCGAGCCTCAACTCAGCCTCGATGGGGTACAAAAACCTGCATGACTTCAAAAATTGCAGGGTTTTTTCGTCGATTACGTTGGTGACATTACTTATGCCACCGGCCACCGGAACCCGTTTATTAACTAGGGGCTATGCATTCAAGTCCGTATTTGACCCGGAGGCACCATCATCCGCCACTACAGCTACAGCCTGCAGCGATGTAGCAATGGTCACCTCCATCAACTCACTAGACTCAACCTCTAAGAACAAGGTACTCAAGTCACGAGCAGTTGGGGCTATTTCTTCAACAACATTCTCTACATTTCCAAAGGGAATACTGGAGTTTGCAGAAGACATGGCAATACAGAGAATGGGGGGAAGAGGATATATGAAGAAAAGAGGACAAATATGAAGAACTTTTTCTGTGATTGAAAACGCAGAATACTTGGATGATTGATGATAAACACAAGGAAAATTACTTGGTTATATAGCCAGTAATTAAGCATGTATTTAAGAGGAGTAAATACCTCGACTCGCGAAATGATGCAGGCAATTGGAAGGTTGGTCTTCTCCACCGCTAGAAGATACAAAGAATCAAGACCACGTGTCAGTCCCCTCACAATTCAAGAAGACAGATTCAGATCCAACCATCCACGTGTCCTGATGGAATATGAAAGAACTTTAAACTAGATATTCAGAAGTTTTAGCCCGAGAGGTCAGTATCAAGCGAGATTTCCCCCGAGCTTAACACCCTGAGACATCCTCCCTCGAGTTATTGGTTTTTCCTTGAGAAGCGAGCCTCTCCTTCAACCTTCGAGACGGAGCACTCTAAATTCTGAAAATCTACCTTGGGGCTACTGATAAGTCCATGGTTTGTATTCAGGCCTCATTCATATTCGGAACAGGGCCCGAGAAGGGTCATGGGCTCGAGATTACGTGGAGGGTGGATCTACGGGTCCATCAATCCAATCCTTATAAGGAATGCGTATATTATTAATGTTCTAAAAGGAATATAAATCCTCCTAAACATGGTAAAACAACCATGACCGAAATACACTTTCTCTATACATGGTAATACAACTACTATTCCCATAAGAGTTGTATTCGTACCATGATTACCTATCTTGGTGATTTACAGATTGTAGTCATATAAATACTGAAGGTTTGGTAAACCTCTCCATCTATTATCTTACATACAATACGCCTTACACATCATACCCTCGGGACACCCGAGGCTTTGTTTTGCAGATCAGTTCGTGAGCCGGGTTCGTGATCAAGTGCGGGTCATAGACATCCATCACTATTCATCCTATTTTCTGGGCATTAGATGATAGGAACATCTTATGACCTGGGCACCTAACTTATACAATCTGGCTCCTTCCCGTGGATTTAGCCAATCATTGGTGAACCACGTAAATCTCCGTGTTCTTGTTTTTTTTCCTTTACATTTGTTTGTTTGTTTTCTCATATTCTGCACAAGACTTTTAAACATTGATTTTGATACTTATGTTAAATTTATTATGTTTAAGACACATGTCATGTAAATTTACTTTGGTATTTGCTCAATAAAATGTACTTGTAGTGAGAACTTCGAAATCAAGAATCTGAGAAACACTTCTAAGCCTATATAACTTGTTACTTGAGTATATATACTTTGGAGTCATAACCATAATTATGATAATTTTATTTCTATTACTAAATAAAATTCAATATATTTAAGTTTTTCTGAGACATACTTTTTTTAAAAAAATTAAACCATCCAAAGATGGGGGGAAATTTATTTGGCTCCCCTAACCATATGAAAATCACCAAAATATTAATTTTGGCTATAGTTATAAGAACTCACAACTAAATAAAGTGGGAGTCAAAAGAATAAAGGCATACTGGCTCAACACACAGCCATGAAGCAAGATTGCTTCCAAAAATGGTGGAACCTATACATGAACTAAATAACTATAGAAAAAAACTAAGACTAACATTAGAAAGAGAAATCCTTGAGCCTATTAGCGAATTGATAAACAAAACACAAAGCGGCACTAGGAAGATCTTTCCATGTTGTCCAAAAATAGGCTGATAGATTTGGAGTGGAATGTTGTAGCATGTGAGCCTGGATTAAGTAGTTGGTGCTGTGAATATTTGGTGGCACCTTCCTTGTCATGTTTCTCTTTTGGTAGTCTGAGCTGTAACCTGCAGTGAGAGAGAAACAGACTTATGAGCGTAGCAGCTGATCTAGGGAGGATGCAATCTGAGAGATGGTGTTCCAAATCTATCTAAGTACAGTAAACCCCTAGCTTCCAATGGTATTTGTGAAAGTGACACAAATTGTTCACTATGTTTAGATGTAGCAGCTACTTTTGCTAAACAGTTAAAAACGAAGTTTCCTTCTCTGTGAATAAAATGCAATGGAATATGTAGGTGTTGATGGATGTCATCTACCAAGTTAAATAAATTCCAGTGAGCAGTACTAGGATCATTAACCATTTTGACAGCTTCTGCACAATCAGTTCAATGCTCATAACTTGGTAGTAGGACTCAGATACAGATAGGCCTAGACCAATTGCTAATATTTCAGCATGTAGAGAGGAAATTGCATGAGTGTAAATGGATTTAGCAAAAATAAAATGACCATGCATGTCTCTAACTGTTACATTTAAACCAGTGTCACCAGTACTTCTAATCCATGATGCATCAACATTGAATTTAAGCCCCCGGGACGGCTTTTTCCACTTAATAATAGCAATGATTGGTTTAGGTGGTTTGAGCCATTTTGGGAAGTAGCCATTGAAATTTGGAAGCTAAGTCAATATCAAAGGGTGAACTTACATAGAAAGGTTTAGCTGCAAAGGAGTTAAACACCAAACATTTGACTTGCTGAGAGATATGACTTGTACTGGGATTGAAACCATCAAAAATATATTTATTCCTGGATTTCCACAGTTCCCAGCAGGTGAAAAGTACCACATTGCGAATTAAAATAGAGTGAAGTCTAGTAAAACCAGGTCTGGATAAGTAATAGCTAATCCTGTCAAGATGGTGCTAAAACCAGGGACTATCTTAATCTTTTACTATGTATATATATAAAAGCAAGTGGCGGCGTAAATATAAATAAAAAAGAAAAAACACCGCCGGACTTTCACAATTTAATGTATACATAGTTAAAACTACGTAGTATTATAGCGGTATTGTGATTTTCCGGTGATAATTTTTTATTAGGAAAATAAGTATTTAAACACGGTATGTAAACAAGGGTATAATTAAAATTTATGTAAGGAATGAACCACCTAGATTGCTTAAATATGTAAACGTTTACGTAATAAGTATATATTCTTATGTGATATATTCCATATATTTTATGGAATTTGCGTGTATAAGTATATATTTTAGGAATCTTCTCTAAGGAAGACATATAGCATATTTTATTTTAGGCTTGCCATGTTTTTAACAAACTATAATTATTGTTACGGCATTATTTGCCACCGTTACCGTTTAATTAAATATGGATGTTATTCCATAATATATTCCTACCAAAAAAATCAAAAAATCTTAATATATATATTCTATCCCAAAACAAATTAAAAGGTGTGGTTTAGTAAAAAAAGATGTAGGGGTTCTTCGGATTGTTTAAATCCTGCGCCGTCTTGCATTATCTGGATGTCTACAATAAAGAAAATATTATTTTGGATTTGCACATGATGGTTTTCCGAAAGTATGCATCTTTGCAGCAGGAATCTGTACAATTTTAATGTGGAAGAAGACTCTGGTGTAGCGATGCGACAAGTCTGGGCAAAATATCATAAGCTCTGTATGACCAATTTCAAAACACGAGAATACTGCGCATCAAGAGGAAGTTATGGCTCTATTCTAAACAAAATTTTGGAAGAAGGTACTCTACCTAAAGTGGCCTCTATCCGACTTATGTGTTTTTCGTGTTTAAAATTTGTATCATTGTTGTCTGTTGATAGACTCTGGTGTAGCCACAGACATGAGATATTTCAATTCCAGCGATGAATTGATAATTTCGACGCTGCTGAGTGAATATTAT
Source organism: Sherardia arvensis (assembly GCA_948330725.1). NCBI lineage: Eukaryota > Viridiplantae > Streptophyta > Magnoliopsida > Gentianales > Rubiaceae > Sherardia > Sherardia arvensis. The sequence goes on along the minus strand of OX415237.1, from coordinate 17,781,906 downwards.
CGCACAGGGATTTTCTTTTAATCTTCCTGCCACATCAAAGCTTAACAAATGTGGCTGAGCATGGTGAATCTGGTGATGTCGTACTTGCAGTTCTCGACGGAGTTCGAGAGACAGTGACATACAACTCTTATTGGTCTTTCTGGTTAGGGAGAATAAGGGTGGTTGGTGTAGTGTTTTCACTGTTTTGTGTTATGCAAACATATTAATTGTATGGTTGTTTTCAATTTGTTCGGAGTCTTAAAGATACGATTAATATTAAAATCTTCTGCTATGACAAAAAAACGTACCTTCTTAAACATAGTTCGCCGGTCATTTATTTGGTTAACTTGAAGACATATATGTATGAGTCCTTTTTGGTTAGCAAAATCTCCAAGATTTAGCACATCAAATCTTTGAAATCATTTTTAACATTAGTCTTTTATTCTTCAATATCACTTATCAAGTGATTAATTTTTATATCAAGAGCATATAAAATTGCTAGGAGATTTAAGAATATTTTGACATGTATTGCTATACCAATTGCCATAACATGAAATCACGTCAGTAAATTTGATTGGTTTGTTCCTAATATTTGACACTAAATTACATAATAATGGCATAAAGTATATATTTCTATTTAAATAACTGTTAATACTTTTATAATAAGTAATTAATTAACATTACCATAACTAATATCTCGAATATTACTGATTTTAGATTTTAGTTATAAAAAAATAAATTAAAAAAATTAATCATAGGAAAATACTCATTCATCTCATTAGGGTATTCTTTGACGTTTTACAAAAACAATCAGTAGGTCCGAATGTATATCATGTTTAATAGACCATTTCATCAAATAATAATACGAATCAATGCAACCCCGATTTCTCAGTAATTATTAATTTATATTTCTGTTTGAGTTCAAAAGAAATCAAATCATAATCGAAATATAAAAGGGGAGAGAAACCAAATTATAATCGAAATAGAAAAAAAGAGAAGTAGAATCATAATCGAAACCAAATTAAACTCAAAAAGGTGCGAAGGGGAAAAATATTAAGGGTAAAAAGGTAAAACATTAGACGAAGTATTGAACCAAAAAATTGAACGTAAGTTTGGAAAAGCAAAAAGAGAGAATCACACAAATTTCATCTTCAAGAGATCGAATTGACAAATCTATTAAATTTGAGGTTAGGGTTTTAATTAATAACCATTCGTCAGCTTATACTTTTATATTGTTATTATATTTAGAGTTTTTAGTCTGTTGACCATTATTTGAACCCAATCGATATACAATCACAAGTTTTTGAATTTCTTTTTGCAAGAAACTTGCTCTATGTTTGAGTAGTTTGCTTGCTTGGTAAAAAAATCCAAAATTTCTCCCATCACTTGCCATTGTTTAATTTGAATCCATTTTCGAATTCTGTGATGATATTTTACTAATCACACATATCACAAATCCTTCAAAAACTACTGGAGCCTCCCAAGCCTCCTATTAGGAAAAGTTTTAACATGTTGTACACAAATGGCTAGAATATTGACTAACTAAAAAATTACAATGATACAACTACGAATGAACAAAACTACAAAGACCGCGGATACTCAAATATAAGAATACATTGAAATCGATTCTGATATAAATAGGGAACCAAACGCAACATTTTACATTAATTATTGTAATTTAGTTCTTTTCAGTTATTTTTATTTTTTGAGATTTTTATAGTACAAACAATTATTCAATTTATATCATTTATTATTTTACAATACTATTTACATCAGATATTTACTTTGTATTGACATATTCATTATTATTATTTTAAAAATTACATCATAAAACCGCGCAACGCGCGGTCCAGTTAGCCTAGTAACTATTAAAGTGGGCCGTTTTTGACACGTATCACTTCCACAAATTTTCCAACAACTTTTCGATTTTGTTTAAAACAATTCGATTCGTCTGGAAGCTTTCATCGGAAGCTTTACCATTCAATTCATCCAACCTTCCAACCTTTCAAATTCTCAATTGAATACTCTCCTTGAAATATGACGATAATTAAACTGATTCTTTCCCCAAAGCAGTCCATCTGTATTCCGGAAATTTTCCCAACGACAATTGTTTCTCCGATCTCGGTTCTGCTATGGCGTAGATCACGGTGTTGCAGAGGACTGGAGGGGTGGACAGGCAGCGGTTTGCTCTGACGGAGAAGGTGGTCACGTGGGGGTTTCCTCTCCAGATTATCCTCTACGAATTGCACTTTATACTGCAAATTAGCGGAGATCTTCTGCCTTTGTGAACAGCAACGGACTGCTTGAAAGTTCCAACTTTCCCAGTTACCTCTAGCTCCGTGACTATCAGAACATGGTACACTTTCAATGGCACCTTCACCCTAACATTGGAACCGATCTTCTCCATGGCTTTCACTGCCTCTTCAACGTAAACATCATTACCTGAATCCGAGGGAGTTTCTGCTTCAGTAATTGAGGAGGATTCAATCGGCGACAGGGAAATAAAGGTTGGGCTTTTATGCTATAGATTTTGATTTGGACAAAATGGGTTTCTAAAGTTCAAAGTTTGTGAGGTGGGATGGCAAAGGACGAGGAGCAGAGCCAGGAAGTCATGGTGGGTGGCTTGCCTTTGTGTGGGTGGCAAACTATGAATATTGTTTAGTACGATGGCCATCGACGAGGATAACGATGATGGAAATAAAACATAATCTTTTCATGAGGATAAAGTGTTCGATATAATGTCAGTGAGAAAGATGGTGAAGACATAGAGTTGATTCTACTCTATCTCCTCCTCATAAAGCTTATGGGGTCAGCAAGGGTTCGATTTGAATCAGAAAACTCCAGGTATCTACTTGAATTTCTTTTAGTGTTCAGGATTCTGAATATCCATGTTTTTGTTTGATCTCCAGTGTATTTCTTTTGATATGATATTGCTAATAATTTCTATAGAAAAGTTTATGGGAAAAAGCTTAATTTGTGAGATTTTTTAGTGCTTTTGAGAGCAGTTTTTTTGTGTGGCAATTGATTCTGGGGACAATTGATTGGAAGCTGAAAGTGTTTGATCGCTACTCTTATTTCATTGCTCTAATATAGTGGCTGATGAGGTAATAACAGATTATGTAATAAGCTCTAATTTAATTACCAGAGCCATTCAATCCCTAAGCCCTAAACCCTAAGCCATTCAATCCAGTACTTTCTTGCAGACTATTCTATTCAAATTAACTATACTTCAGCTTCTTTGTTTTGCTTAAACTTATAGAAAATTCAGGTTTTTTGGTATATATTTTCTTGGCTACTATATGGAGTTTGAGCAAACTCTGATGTGCAAGTCCTTAACGATCGATGTTATGTCAGTTAGGGAGCTGATCAAGAGCCATAGAGCTGATTCTACTGCACTTTCTCAAGTGAATCTCCTCACGAGCAATCATTTCATTTGCAAGAGATCAAAAAAGGATAATCTTGAATCAACACCTCTGGAAACTACAGGTTATCTATTTTATTTCCGTTTAATCGTTATTGCTTTTAACCTTAAGTGTTTAGGATTCTGAAATATTCATGTTTTTGTTTGATATTTATCGTGCATTGCTTTTGATTTTATCATGCCCTTGAAATTTAAATATTTGGTGTTGAATTCCATCTGTAATCAGGTACAAACACATGTAGGCTTCAAATTTAAAATAGTCACGTATTTTATAGAGTTTAAAGTATTAGCTAATTGTCATACTAATGGGAATTAAATTCGTGTATTGTTCTTATTGCATACTATGATTTTCCTTTTTAAATACTCATCAGCTTATTTCCAGGTGAAATAGAGCAGAATAGGAATGTGGATAAAATGGTTCAGGAAAATAGTCTTAATGAGGTCTCACTGGCCATATTATATTTGACATTTTAGTTGTGTAATATAGTTTTAAAACAATAGATTTGTAATTTTAAAGTTTGAGCTCTCTTGTGTAAATTCACATGTATGATGACTCTTTTGGATGTCAAATTTGAAAGTTTTTACATCCTTAACCATAGTTCAGATTGGATGAGAATTACTGGATTTGGATTTGTGTATTCCTTACAAAGCGATACAATGTAGGAACTTAACACTACTTGATTAATATTAGCTCTTGAAGTCCTAATGTTTATGGTTTGTATCTATACATTTCTCTAATTGAACTACCTTATGTTCATGGTGCGATCTTTCTTCTCAATGTTTGCTTGAGAAACTGCGTTTCGAACAAAGTTTGATATTTTATCTTGAACTCAATGTTTATGAAACTTCATCAAGGTTGTTTATTTTGTTTTTTATTTTTCATACTCTCAATCTTCCTTACTTGTGGATTTGCTTCAACATGATTATTAATTTTATTTGAGGGGGTTGTTTTTCTTAATAAGTTTCATAATTTTTCCATAGGGCTCAGACTGATTCATGGCGACTCTCCATAGGATTGGAAGCGTGTGAAGCTATAAAAGAACTTCGTGTATTCAATATTCAGGTTTGCGAAGTATTCATTGTCACTATCCAGGCATTCTCTATAAAAGAACTTCAGGTATTCTCTATATAGTGTTCTGATTTTATGGTGACTCTCATAGGTTAGGAGATTAACCTTATTTTTTGTGTTTTTGATTACTTAATCAGTATTATGATTGTTGGGATTGTAGACATAGAGCTGCTTTTGGTCAAATTTCACTTGCAGATACAGAATTGGATTCTGGCACTGGAAATGCTTGCTATGTATAAATACAGTTCTAGCTTGCTACTTACCATTTGTTGGTGCTACTTTTGTGCAGAAAGTCTGAGTATGAAGATTAGCCACTTTTGTTTTGAAAGAAGAGTTCTTGGGATTCAATTCTTATTTTCTTCTGTTTTAGTTTCATAATTTGTATGTACCCATCATTTCCAAATGGTGTTTGGATTTGATATCAAGAACACAATAACAGTTACATGTAATATTGATTTTAATGATTAACCATTCCTCATCACTTACTACAATATGTATGCACGATTTGTGTAATCTAGAATTGTAATATTTTCTTTATGTCATTTAAAAATATTCACTCTAACCTTTTAAACTTAAGAATACACTTTTCATGTTTTATAATATTTAAAACTACGATTTTTAAAATATCGATAATTTCATAGAATATACATTTAGATAAATTTTACAAGATCTTGAATAAGCGCTTTACATTGGATAAAATAGTTAAAATTTATAGTCAAAGGTTAAAGTGAGAAATTAATAAAGAATTACAAATAATGATCAAAGATTAGAGCAGTGAGTTTTTTTTTTAAAGATAGAACAAAAATATATGTATATCAAAAGCTTAATTCAAAATCGTGCAGTATTGCACGGGGATTATCTAGTTATATTAATAAATTGATTTATACTAGTCCAGACCTCAACTGCAATGTGGCAACTATTAAAGAAATGATCCAGAGTATCAGAGTGTTGACAGAAACAACATTTGGAGGCAATATTGAACCCATAAAAAATAAGAACATTATCAAAAGGTAGTAGAGAGTTCATTACCTTCCACATGAAAATGGATATTTTCTTTGGAACTCTGGTGTCCTAAATTTTTTTGTAAGGATAGAACATTTCCCCTTGTGTGTCTTAGCAGTCTGTATGTGGATTTGAAGGAGAAACATCCTTTTTTTTCTGGCATCCAAATCAATTTATCTTCTTTGTGAACTTGTATATTTGCTTCCTGCAGAAAATTGAGGAGAGCATTATCCACTTCATTTTGGATTTTAGGAATAAAATGCTGCTTATTTTATATGAATTGGGCTACTGTGCAGTCCTCAGGGATATCTATGTGTAGGGGATTGACTATATCACTTATAGCTCCTGAGCCAGTCCAATTGGCATTCTAGAAACTACAAGCTCCATTGACATGAATCACCCTTGTGTTTCTTTCTGCCACTGAGTTAACCTTACATATACGCTTCCAACAGTGAGAAGTTTTAAATGACTCAGGTAAAGAGGCCAGAAATCTAGTCCAAGGGGCAGTGCCTACTTGAAATTTCCACCATAGTTTGACTGAGAAAGTCCTAACTATGGTAGGTATACTTCTAAAATTTAGGCCATTTTCTGAAATGGGGAAACACAGGTCTTCCCATTTTTTCCATGTTTTCTTTGGCCTATTTTCTACAGAGCCCCAAAAAAATACAGTAATCCTTCTCCTAATCAGTTTGATGATATGCACAGTAGGCTCCATAACAGAAAATATATGTTGAAGGATAGAGTATAAACAGGCATTTATAAGTATCATTTTACCTCCCTGAGACAGCCATTTATTTTTCCAATTATTCAACCTCCATTTAATCATTTCAATCAATGGTTGGAAGAAAACATTTTTAATCCTACTTGGGAAAATTGGGACACCTAAGTATTTAAAAGGAAACTGACCCTTTTTCATGCATAATATGTCCCTAATTTCTCTGATTTTTGTAGAAGTAGCATGCTTACTAGTGTAAAATTCACTTTTCTCATAATTTATTTTCTGTCCTGAGACAGATTCAAAAACTGAGAAAAAAGCTTTCATTTTAAGAAGATTAGATTTACTAGCAAGCATAAATATGATGGTATCATCTGCATATGTGAGGTGAGAAAGTTTTTCAGCTGCCACAGGGAGATTATAATATTGAACACTCCCATTCTCATATATAAAAGCTAAACTTCTAGTAAAAGCCTCGGAAAAAATATTAAAGAGGAAAGGATAGAGGGGATCACCTTTGTTTGATACCTCTTGTGGCCCTAAAAAATCCTACTAGAGCACCATTAATCAAAATAGAAAACCATTCCTGAGACAGATTCTTAACTACACAGTAAATGAATTTACCATGATAAATTTGAGAAGGACACTTGATAAAAATTTCCAACAAACCCTGTCAAATGCCTTTCTCAGATCTAGTTTCAATATACAATTTGGGCTTCTACCCTTTCTATCAATGAATCTGAGCATTTTCTTAACATACAACACATTATCAGCAACGTCCCTATTTTTGATAAAGGCAGTTTGATGTGGTGAAATTATTTTATGCATGATATGCTTGAGTCTCTCCATTAAAATTTTTGAGAATATTTTGTTGGCAACAGAGGAGAGACTTATTGGCCTGAAGTCATTAAAAGATGAGGGATGAGGGAGTTTTTGATTTAGGAATGATAGTTTTCCAGGTACTAGCAATGCCTTTGGTGATTTCTGAGCTAGATAAAAAATCATTGGCAGCATGCAATAGGTCTGTGTGAATTATGTACCATGCTTTAATGTAAAAAATTGGTGTAAAACCATCAGGGCCTAGACTGCTTTGTTTGTTTTTAAAAAAAGACAACTAGTTTCAGCTCAACTAATGACAGTGGTTTGATCAGCTCTATATTATCTTCATATGTAATGAGTTTAGGGATCTGAGCTAAAAAGTGTGAGTAAAATTCTGTGTGTTCTTGATCCTTGTCAGCAGTGAGGAGGTTAGAGAAAAAATCCTTAGCCTCTCCCTCTATTTCAGACTCTTCTTCCAGCCACTCCCCAGAAGAATTCTGAATTTTTGTAATTGAGAGCCTGCTCTTCCTTTCCCTAATAGAGTTGTGAAAATATTTAGAGTTATCATCACCATCTTTCAGCCATTTAACTTTGGCCTTATACTTGAAAAAATGTCTCTTTTCTTTAATTACTCTTGCTAGCTCAGTTTTAGCTTGTCTTAACTTGATCAATTCTATTTCACATTGATCAGAGTCATAAATAATTTCCTAGAGTCTGAGTATTTCTTCAACATCTATAACATTCTGATGAATGTTACCAAATGCTTCTTTGTTCCAAATTTTAAGACATTTTTTTAGTATAAGCAGTTTTAATTGAAATTTAAGCATGCCAGACTCATGAATGTTAGTTGTGCAACTATCCTCTGTTACATGTAAAAAAGACTGTCTTTTGAACCAGGTGTTTATAAATCTAAAAGGCCTTGGTGATGATTGTAATTGACTACCAACACATAAAAGCATAGGACAATGAACACTGGTTTCTTTATTCATCACTAGGATAGAAGAGTTAGGAAATTTAACTTTCCACTGTGGAGTACATAAACCTCTATCTAATATCTTAATAGTAGGAGTTTTATCTCTACCATTCTGACTGAGATCAGTTTGATTTTTATATCTTCCATTTGTCCAAGTAAAAGAATTTCCCACTGTGTTTATATGTTCTAATGGCATACTGTCAATGAACTCAGAGAATTCTCTAATGCTTCTTAGGTTAGGAGTAGAAATTCCTTTATATTCATTAATTGAAGCAATAGCATTGAAATCCCTTATAAAAATAGGTTCTGGAAAAGATATTTTTGCTAAATCTACCCACAAATCTTCCCTTTCCTTTCTAGTTCTCAGGCCATAAACAAAAACTGACTCCATATTGGCATTCAGTTTAAGGCTATGAATTGAGACATGTAGAAATTGGGGATTATCCTAGATTAGACTGATCTGTAAGCTATCATTCCACATAAGCCAGATTCTCTCATTTTGGGTAGCAATACAGGTATGGAATTTAAGAGCAGAAGCAAAATCAACACATTTATATGATTGATGCATAGGTTCAATAATGCACAGCAGTTCAAATTTGTGAATTAAAGTAAGTTCTTCCAGTCTCTCGATAGATGAATTCATACCCCTAATGTTCCAAACCAAGAATTTTATTTTTTGGGTTTTATCAATCATTAGAAAGAGATGGGGAGCCTTTTGTAGCTGAGCCAGATATGATATGGTTCAGTTGTGTGAAATAGGATTTCAATTTGATTTCAGAATTATTTTTTGCTAGCAATCTTGAGGGGACTGTCTTACCTGAGCTGTGCTCACCTGAGTTTTATTTTCAGTTTTAGGTTGAGGAACAGGAGAGCATTCATATAGCAGGGAATCCTGGCTAACTTGATTGTCTGAGCATTGATCTTCAGATTGAGTTGGAGGAGGTTCAACTTCTGCCTCAATCTGTATGTCCTCATTGATAAGTCCACGGTTCGTATTCGGGCCTCATTCATACTCGGACCAGGACCCGAGAAGGGTTGTGGGCTCGAGATACGCGGAGGGTGGATCATCAGGTCCATCAATCCTAATCCTTATAAGGAATGCGTATATTATAAATGTTCTGCAAGGAATATACATCCTCTCAAAGATGGTAATACAGCCATCCTAAACATGGTAATACAACCATGTCCGAAATATACTTCAATTATACTGTTAATACAACTACTATTCCCATAAGAGTTGTATTCATACCATATATACATATCTTGGTGATGTACAGATTGTAGCCATATAAATACCATAAAGGTTTGGTAGACCTATCCATCTAATCTCATACTTTACGCCTTAAACAAATATACTGACTTGAGCATCGGAGTGTCTATCCCCGGGACACCCGGGACCTTTGTTTTGCAGATCAGTTCGTGAGCAGAGTTCGTGATCAAGTGCGGGTCGTAGACATCCATCAATTTGGCACGCCCAGTGGGACCCGTAGGCTAATCTTGATCTATACGACCTTCTAACTCATGGCTGATCCGGCTGAAAACCTTCGTGGGAGTACACGAATCCATTTCTCAGCCTTGATAGGAGTGAGAAGCATCAACAACGACGAGACAAGCCACGCCAACAACCAGGGAGCAGGAAGGAGCATCAATGGTGTGCATCGATCGGCGCAAGAAGCCTCTCCCTGGGAATGGGAAAGCAAAAGATCTCGCTTAGACGGAACTGTTACTTTTTCATCTGAAGATGCGGTTCCTAATCAGATTCCCCATTCAGATCCCCGGGTGATTACGGTTGACATAAACCATAACATGATCAGAAGAATTCTGGTGGATGGAGGACGTGAAGTAAAAGTCATGTTTCTCAGTTGTTATGAACAGCTGGGATTAGACAAAGATAATCTAACGCCCACAAGCCCTATCTCAGGATTTATAGGCAATCCTGTCGTCCCTTTAGGAAAAACTATTTTACCAGTGCATGTGAGAGACGGTTCTCGGAGCATAACCTTGCATTGCACCTTTACGATCATCGATTCCAAGGCACCATACAACATAATCCTAGGAAGGCCCTGGATGTACCAGGCAAAGGCAATCTGGTCCCCTTATCATTTGGTGATGAAGTTCCCACCAACAAAGGGATTGCCACAATCCGAGGTGACCAACAATTATCTCGAATATGCATAATTTAAGCTATCCGAGAACCAGAAAAGGAGAATCTTGAACCAGCCAAGTACTCTGAGTCCGAGCCGATGTAGCTCTGAGTTGAGGTTGGAACTCTCCTACCCCTCGAGATAAAGGCTAAACTACGAGATCTTCTCAACCAATATATAGATGTCTTTTCCTGGGACACCAACAACTTGGTGGGAGTATCCCCTCGCTTGGCGGAACATTACCTGAATATCAATCCCTCGCAAAAACCCATTAAGCAGAAACGACGCATCTTCACACTAGATCGAGTTGAAGCCATTGGGGAGGAGGTGGACAATCTACTTAAAGCTCGTAAATAGAAGAAGTGCAGTACCCATAATGGATAGCTAACCCAGTAATGGTCAAGAAGCCAGATGGAAAGTGGAGAATGTGCATCGACTTCACCAACTTGAACGATTGTTGTCCTAAAGATAGTTATCCCTTACCCTTGATCGACCGATTAGTTGAAGCGATTGCGGGATACCAAGTACTAGCCTTCTTTGATGCCTTTAAAGGATATCATCAGATCCCTATGGCAGAGCAAGATAAAGAAAAAACCTCATTTATAACCGACAGAGGAACTTTCTGCTACAAGATGATGCCTTTCGGATTGAAAAATGCCGGAGCTACTTACCAGCGACTGGTAGACAAATTATTCAAATCCCAGATAGGGCGCAACCTCGAGATTTATGTGGACGACATGGTAGTAAAGAGCCGCAGCTATGATGCCTTCTTTGAAGATCTAAAGGAAACCTTCGACACGTTACGGACCTCCAACTTGAAGCTGAACCCCGCTAAATGTACCATAGGCGTGGGAGTAGGAATATTCCTGGGGTACATGGTATCCAATCGAGGAATAGAAGTAAAAACCGAGAAGATAGAGGCTTTGCAAAATATGCAACCTCTAAAAATCGTCAAGGACGTGCAGAAGCTGACAAGGTCCGTTGCAGCCCTTAGCCGTTTCCTATCCAAAGGAGCGGAAAAACATCTACCCTTCTTTAATATCCTTAAGAAGGCTAACCAGTTTGAGTGGTCGCATGAATGCGGAGAGGCTTTCCAAGAACTTAAAAACCATCTTCAGCAACTTCCGACATTGTTAAAGCCAGATAAAGGAGAGACTCTTTACTTATATATATCTGCATCCCAGATAGTCATCAGCGCTGTATTGGTCAAGGAAAAGGAGAGATCGCAACATCCCATATACTATGTAAGTAGGGCCTTACAAGGTCCCGAGACCAGATATACTCCCCTCGAGCGCTTGATATTAGCCCTCGTCCATGCTTCTCGGCGGTTGAGACCATACTTCCAAGCACATACAATAGTCCTCATAACCAACTACCCGATCAGGGAAATCCTCCAGAAGCCTGACGCTTCAGGACGAATGATGAATTGGGCCATCGAGTTGGGAGAACATGACATACAATATAAACCTCGGACAGCCATCAAGGGCCAAGCCTTATCTGAATTCATAATAGAGTCTGTTGATCTAGTGGAGATCGACAAACCAAACCCAACTCCGTACTCCGGTAAATGGAAACTATATGTGGATGGATCCTCCAACTCGGGAGGAAGCGGTGCTGGAGTCTTACTCACCAGCCCCGAGGGAAAGGACCATCCTTACGTTCTCTATTTTTATTTTCGAGCAACTAATAATGAAGCAGAATATGAGCCCTAATTACGGGGCTAAAACTAGCAAAGGACCTTGAGGTCGAGGACCTCGAAATCTTCAGTGACTCACAGATCGTGGTTCAACAGGTTAAAGGCGAATACGAAACTAGGGAGTACAGTCTCCAGAAATACCTCGGGATAGTTAAGCCTCTCCTAAATTAATTCCGACATTATGAGCTGAATCATATCCCCCGAGAAGGTAACCACAAGACTGATGCACTTAGCAAACTTGCCTCCTCGGACCTCAACATAAGATCTTCTCAAGAATTGCTAATGGAAACCCTGGCGAAGAGAAGTTACGAAGAGAGTAGCATCATGGCTGTTGACATCTCAGACACATGGATGAACCCCTATATTTAATACCTCCAAACAGGTACCCTTCCTGAGGACAAGCACCTGGCACGGAAGGTCCGAGTTAAAGCACCAAAATATGTCATCCTCAACAGCATCCTAATACAAGAGAGGATACCTCCAACCCCTACTTAAGCGTGTTGGGCCTTCCGACGCAGAACACTTAATACAAGAAACAAATGAAGGAGTCTGCGGTAGCCACCAAGGTTCACGTACCGTCACCCGAAAGCTCCTACAGATGGGTTATTTCTGGCCTACGATGCTACAAGACGCCAAAATATATATCAATTCTTGCCACCAGTGCCAGAGATTTGCTAAGATGATCCACGTGCCACAGGAAAATATGATTACCATCCAAGAATCCTGGCCATTTGTCCGATGGGGCATAGATCTCGTCGGACCTTTTCCTAAGGTCCCTGGTAACTTCAAGTACCTCATTGTGGCCATCGATTATTTCTCAAAATGGGTAGAGGCTGAAGCCTTAACCAACATAACTGGCAAGACATTTATCAACTTTTGCTGGAAGAATATCGTGTGTCGCTATGGCATCCCGAGATACATAGTGACTGACAATGGAGCACAATTTGCAAATGACCCCTTCAAGAAATGGTGTACGGAGTACGGCATAAACCAGAAGCTCACCTCGGTATACCATCCAGAAGCTAATGGCCAAGTAGAGGTTACGAACCGTACCTTGGTAAGCGGTATCAAGAAGCGCCTCGAAGGGGCTAAAGGAAACTGGATCAAAGAACTACCAAGCGTGATCTGGACCCATAGAACAACACCAGCCACAGCAACAGGAGAGACTCCTTATAGCTTAGTCTATGCGTCCAAAGCGGTCATCCCCATGGAGATTGGAGTCCCTTCTGCCCGTACTTCTCAACCAGATGATGAAGACGGCACGGCCAACGAAGAAAACCTTCGTCTCGACCTTGACCTCCTAGAGGAGAAAAGAGCAAATGCTACAATCCACGAGGCCAAGGTAAAGGAAAGAGTCAAACGCTACCATGATAGAAGAGTCCGCTTAGCCACTTTCGTTAAAGGAGACCTTGTCATGAGGTTAAATGAAAAAAGAAAGAAATAAGTGGAAGGGAAGCTAGCCCCGAACTAGGAAGGTCCATATCGAGTCCTAGAATCCCATCCAGGGGGAAGCTACCTCTTGGAAACCATGAAGGGGGAACCTATACCACAAAGATGGAATGTGATTAACTTACGAAAGTATCACGGAATATAAAACTCGAGGAAGAGCCTCACCAATGTTCCAGAATCTCAGAAAATTGTTGCTGTTTGTGTGGAGCACATAAAGAGATAGTTCAGCATTTATTTCTGAGTTGTGGTTATGCAAAGCAGGTACTTTTGTCATTCCAGATGCACATAGGTTCTGATTTGAGGAGTTTTAAAAAGAAACTTAAAGTGTTGGCAAGAAGGAGATCAAGGAAGAAGTACTGGTGCCTGATTAGTATACTATACAATCTATGGCAAGAGAGAAATAGAAGAATTTTTCAGCAGAGGAAGATGGATGCTGAAGGTTTAAAGGCTAAAATTTTGTCAGAATTTTGAAAAAACTAGATAGGAGATCTATATTGTTTTCCTTTTATTTTGCACCTTATTTAGGTGAGGCTGGGAGTGAAGGCCTTCAAATGTGTATTGTTTTGTTTGGAAGAGATTAATATACAAATATTTCCATCAAAAAAAAAATGTTCGAGAATCTCAGAAATGTCGGAGAACCTCATCAAGGTCCGAGACGATTCTTCTCTTGCACAAACGAGTACCCAAACTCAAACCTACTATTTATTTTACTTCTATTCCTAAAGTTATAAAACTTAGATTGAAGTCATGATATTTTTATACCTATATTTATAACAAGCAATCTTAAATTCCTTTTCTAAAAAGAGGATTGTTGTCTTAAGTATAACATTGATTGCTATTCGAAACAATATACTTTATAAATTATATGATTGGTCAACTTATAAGTTATTTGGATCCAATATTCAAATACCAATCGTTTTGAATAAAAGAGATAGGTTCGAGATAAAGTACTTCAAAAAGTGCTCGATTGAGGTCTATAGACCAAGAGGGCAGACGTGCTCGAGAATCAATCATCTCAACATAAAGAGGAGAAACCTCAAAAACAAAAGTTGAAGTTCATATCAAAAGTGTTATTACATCAGAATATGATACTTCTTAAAATGTCCCTCAAAATGACACACATAGAGGAAAAACTTCGAACTCAAATAGTTCATATCAAAGGTGTTATTACATCAGAATATGATACTTCTAAACAAGACCCTCAAAAGGGCACATAAGAGGCTAAACCTCGAACCTAAAAGGACATATCAAAGGTGTTATTACATCAGAATATGGTACTTTTAAATATACCCAATAGGGTTTCCTAGGACTTCACCAGAAGTCACACTGGAGAGATGGGCTATTGTCAACTTTTCTGCACGCTGTGACATTAAAGGCCTTGTCAAAGGACACCCAAGGAAGAAGCCAAACAACATTAAGCTCGCAGAATGTTCATCATGGATAATTGCGAGAACTTAACAACCAAGGCTGGTGCTCCTTTCCAGTAAATCATGAGATTGAGGCTAATGAGAAGATGCCGGCAAGTAAGGTAGCAAACCTGCTGGGATTAGTCAACCTTACCAGTGGAAGGATTAAGCACCTCTTCAAGAGGAAGTAATTCAGGATACTTAGCTTTAATAAGCCTCAGTAAATCTCCCGATGTTACTATCTTCTCGGAGGGATCCAATGCATCCAAAAACTCGGCCCCAGGGATCCAGCGTTTAGCAGTCAGAGCAAAGAGCTTATCAGCAGCATCTGGATGAGAAAAAAATTCCTTCATCACCTTTACCTCTTCCTCGGATTGGCATAGTTGCAGGACGCCACCCAAGATCTCATGTAGCTCAGAGGAATTGAATAAATCTCCATACTCCTCCTTATGTCTCTGAAACTCGGGGCTACAAGCAACGAAGGCACTCTAAAGCTTTAGGAGTCGTTTGGGCTCCTCGGGGTCCTTCTCCGCAGCTTGATTTTGTGCTAGCTCCTCTGCAATATCCTGATAAGTCTCCAGCTCCTTTTCCTGGAGATTTCATCGCCGATAGCAGGTCCTCTTTCTCAGCTTCCAGTAGTCTTACCCTGGTTTCCAGTTGAGTCACCTTCGGCAGAGCTTGAAAGGAAGGAATAGGTGCAGCAGACTCGGTTGTCAGAGTCAAAAGGGCAACCTCCATCTCCTCCTTCTTTGCCCTGAAGGCCCGGCACTTGGCATGTAGCTCCATTACAGAATCAAACAAGTACCGGATCACATCATTAGCTCGACATCTCACCGTGGATAGATCCGCCATCAACTGTAAAAGTGGAAGACAAATAAAAACCTGACATCGGAGAAACTTGTATAGCAGAATGGGAGAGATAATTACCTTAGCGACGAATGGATACCGCTTAGAATACCTCTGAGAAGCCTGACCATCCTCTTCCTTTGGGCAGTTCAGATAATACTTCAGTTTCTTCAGAAAAGTATCTTCAGATATCACCATCTCAAGGTCAGATTCTTCATCATCTAAAGATTCCCTAGCTTCCGTTTTCATTTCCTCTACCTCCTCATCTATGGCCTGGAGATTGGCTTTCCCTTTCTTGATCTTTTTCTTTGGAGGAGAGGCTGTATACATAAAGAAGAGCGTAAATACGCTAGGTAAAAGAAATATGTCAGACAACTACGCTGTTTTGAAACAGAAATTACCAGAAGAAGATTGAATGGAAGAAGATTCACCCTGAGTTCGAGGTGACTTCCTAGAAGTCCGTTTCCTGGCCTTCTTCTCATCTCCTGGATTTTATCAGGGAGGGTCCAATCTCGATCCTTTTTCAGGAAACTAGACGTGGATTTTTGGACCGTGGAACATCTAACAGATAAGAATAGGTGATAGCGGGCCACTGTCACATCGAGCCATAAGCCTCTCGCACAAATCCTCCCTCTTGGAAGACAATCTTCTCCATCACAAGCTTCTCAACGATGCCCTTCAAATGAACAGGCATCTCAAAGACATCAAGGGGCACAGCATCCTTCGGCTTCGAATTCCAGTCAGGAACCTCATATTTTTTCCGATCAAAGGTTAGCCGAATGTCCTCCCACTTACCGCTATTGTCGGAAAAAGTGAAGACCTTTCCCTTTCGATGAGTAAGGGTAATGTGCTCGCGCTCCTTGAAGCAGAACAACTTGAATAAGCTCCTAAACAGATCCAGGCTTGACTCATAGCCCTTCCGGGAGCACCAGGAAATGAAAGCCATCATTGTCACAACCACATTGGAGTAAATCTGACAAGGGTTATAGCCATGATGCTGAAGAAACTGTGAAAACACAGGGGGGAAGGGAAAACTCAAACCCTGTTGCAAGAACCTGCCATACACTACCCCTCGAGTGGGGCTCGCAGGATCTTTGACCGGAGTGGTCTTGTCCTCGAGCCTCAAATCAGCCTCGATGGGGTACGACAACCTGCATGACTTCAAAAATTGCAAGGAATTTTCGTCGACCACCTTGGTGACATCATTCATACCTTCGGCGGCTGGAACCCGTTTATCAACTTGGGGCTCCACAGTAGGGTCTATTTCCGATCCGGAGGCACCTTCATCTGCCACTACAGCTACCGCCTGTAGCGGCGTAGCAATGGTAACCTCCATCGGTTCCCCAGACTCAACCTCCAGGAATAAAGTGCACAAGTCACGAGCCACGGGAACATTCTCTTCATTGCCAGAGGGAACGCTAGACTTTGCTGACGACATGGCAATACAGAGAATGGGGGAAAAAGGTTATGAGAAGAAAATGATGAAGAAAGACAAGAGTCTAGTTGAGAATTTTTGCAGAGATGGAAACGCAAAATATTTGGATGAAGATTGATGATAAACACAAGGAAAATTACATTGTTATATAGCTAGTAATTAACACGCATTTAAGTGGAGTAATTACCTCGACTCGCGAAACGATGTAGGCAATTGGAAGGTTGGTCTTCCTCACCGCTAGAAGATACAATGAATCAAGACCACGTGTCAATCCCCTCAGAATTCAAGAAGGCGGGTTCAGAGCCAACCGTTCACGTGTCCTGATGGAATACGAAAGAACTTGAACTAGATATTCAGAAGGGTAAGCCCGAGAAGAGAGTCCCCGAAGGACACTCCGAGCTTAACACCCCGAGTTAGTCTCCCTCGAGTTATTGGTCTTCCCTCGAGAAGCAGGTCTCTCCTTCAACCTTCGAGATGGAGTACTCTATATTCTGAAGATCTACCTTGGAGCTACTGATAAGTCCATGGTTCGTATTCGGGCCTCATTCATACTCGGACCAGGGCCCGAGAAGGGTCGTGGGCTCAAGATACGCGGAGGGTGGATCCACATGTCCATCAATCCTAATCCTTATAAGGAATGCGTATATTATGAATGTTCTGCAAGTTATATACATCCTCTCAAAGATGATAATAAAGCAATCCTAAACATGGTAATACAACCATGTCCGAAATATACTTCTATTATACATGGTAATACAACTACTATTCCCATAAGAGTTGTATTCATACCATAAATACATATCTTGGTGATCTACGGATTGTAGCCATATAAATACCCTAAAGGTTTGGTAGACCTATCCATCTAGTCTCATACTTTACGCCTTAAGCAAATATACGGACTTGAGCATCGGAGTGTCTATCCCCGGAACACCCAGGGCCTTTGTTTTGCAGATCAGTTCGTGAGCATAGTACGTGATCAAGTGCGGGTCATAGACATCCAACACTCATCAAGGTCTGACTCCAGTGTAAGTTGTGTTAGTGGCAGGAACCTATTAGCCCTGTTTTTAGCCTGAGAAAAAAAAGGTAACTTGATCAGTAGATAAATGAAAATTTTCCATCCCATGGCTTCCGTTGGGTTGGGTGATGAATAGGTCATCTTTTGCATATCTGGGAGCTCTTGGTATAATCTTAGCCTTAGGCCTCCATTCCAGTCTCTGTGGCTCAGGTTCCTTTGTCAGCATAGCAGCTTTGGAGGTGATTGGAATATCAAGTGGATCATCGGGAATAAGGATTGTGTGTACAACAGGAGTACTAGTAAGTTCTTCTGGCCTTTTCATTAGCAGTCACACCAGAAAATTCTGCTGATGGAGATTGAGTGAGGGGGGCTATGATAGCAGGATGGGATTTGGTTGGCTTTGGTTCAGAAGGTTTCAGTGGGACATGATTGAGCTTGGCTGGGAAGGAGGGTTTATTGTGAGGGACTGGATTTTTGGTACTGTGGTTGTTATGGCCAGAAAGAAGGTGAGGCTGGTGCCTTTAAAGTTGCTGGTTCCAGCCATTCGTATCATGAGGGTGGGCTGACCTACATTCTTCTAGAGTGTGGCCTAACTTTCTACAATGGGAGCAATACACCGGCAGCTGTAAATATTCTATTTCAAGATCTGCAGTGAATCCAGCCTTTCCTATGGTAATCTCAGTAACACAAAGCTTCACTGCAGAAGGCCTGGTAAGATAAGTTTTGAAATTGCATTGATATAAATGTTCAGTTCAGTAAATTTTTGAAAAACATCATAAAATATCAAATTATGACTTTTAAGCGTGAAGTTTTTGATGTTTATGTTAATTTTGCAATGTATAATACACTCTTCATGTAAAGTTACTTTAGTATTATCTGAATGTAAAGGACGTGTGTAGTGAGAAATACTACTTAAGACCGTAACTTTTTACTTAATTATATATACCTTGGAAACTATAACTTGCTACTTAATTATATATATTTAGGAGCCTAAACTCCCTTGACCTTTTTCCCCATGAATAATAATAACTAATTTAAATCAATAAGTAAATTTTAATTGAGTTTTTATATACACTATCTAAGTTGATTCAACTAATTAAAGTCAAACTTATTTATGAACAATAAAAACTAAATTGGATTTAAAAGCCAACTGTTGTACCACTTGTTATTCGAATTATACAATTAATATCATTTTTTAAATATCAATTACTATAATTGAAAACTAATAATTGATATTTAAATTGAATTTTAAAAAATATTCAGTCCCTCATATAAATTCTGTTGAAATTGATGGGTTATTTTGAAATGAATAAAAATTGCATGGTGCCAAAAAAGCAACAAGAAGCTGTGGAAATTGAATTTTTGATTTAACATTCATTTGATTTAATTTGAATATGAACTGTTAAACAGAATTTTATGAGTTGATCTCAACCGGTAATGCGTGACGGACCAAAAGAGCGGGTAAAGAGTAAAATATGTTACTATGGAATTGATCTTTCAAATACTATTATCAGTATTTTGCATTTTTTAAGGACTTTCTATACAACTCTAAACCTGAAACCTGAACTAGATCATTACTAATTTTTTGCGTGCACAGTATTTTCCTGCTCCAATTATGTAGATTTTTATTCCTAATTACTTGAAGGCAGATTTGTTTCCCGATTACATAGAAAACAAGCACAGGAAGTACAAGTTTACTTCTGTCTTAGGTGAGATATACAATCATTTTGAGGATTTTGACTCAGTTGATCAATGTAAGAGATAGATATCAATTTTCTACTCAGTTTATGAAGTGTGTAGTTTACACAGATTCTCAGTTCAGTTGATCCTCTTACCGCATTAGATGTTTGGAAACTGGAATATCTTGATGTTGATGTCCTCCAAAAATAGGTGAGCCTTTAAAGGATAAGGTATAGTGATTATCTAAGAGATACGAGTGCAACCAAGCAAGCAGAAGACAAGGATGCAAAAAGAAAGGCAACGAATGAAGTCATCTAGAAATACAAGCATGTCAGTCTGTATTCAGTATTCATGCGTATTTAATTTGATTTGCCTCTTCATTTGAGAAATAAACTAACAGCTGATGAATTCCCAGTTGCTCTCTGGAGAAGCAGATTTTGAAGATATCGAAAAAGATGTCTAGGAGATCTATCAAGAGGCACTAGCAATCTACCACTTAGCTTATGACTACGCCCAAGGAAACACAAGATATGGGGAAATGCTGTTTTGCATGGCGAGTGGCTGGCGAGAAGTGTAGGCAGATAAGTTTTTTGGATGTAGAAGTAGATTAGAGAGCACAAATTTGATTGTGAGTGAATATCATATATTAGTATGATTTTGAAAATTTTCATTTGGAAATATCATATTTCAATGCAATCTTACAGCATTACTTACTCGTAAACTGGTCAATGATAATCATTCTATTGGACAAAACTATTAAAAATTTGCCGGTAAACGTCCAGTAACCGAACTAGTTTCAGAAACCGAATATAATCAATCTATCAAATTTAATACATCGAAATATAACTAATCTATCAACTTTAATACATCGAAATATAATTAATCTATCATATTTAATACTTCGAACTCTGATCAATCTATTGGATATACTACATCGCTATTGAGATTTTCCATATTTTGATGAACGTGATCTATTCATTTTTCAGAATCTCTAATTCATTAGACCACTTCATTCGATTACTAATTCGATTTCGTATCTCGGTCATTCGAGATGTATCAAACGCGAATAGACTACTGTAAACTATTGAGTTTGAGAATTCGTAAATGGTAAACTATTGGATTTAAGATTTTTTAAACCATTCTCGGCAGTTAAAATCTGCCGAACATCGATGCTCGGCGTTACTAGTTACAGAAGACATTTCCACCTTATATGTGTGATTCCACCGCCGAGATTTAATAGGTTTTGCACTTAGTGATATATATATATATATATATATATATATATATATATATAGAAATTATTATTAAAATTTCATATTTTTATGTAGAAAAAATAAAATCATATTATTACATACAAAGATTAATTTCATTTAGTAAATTAAATGAATAGGTTAAGTCTAATTAATATTTTGCACCTCCAACCAAAAATTATACAACTGCACTGCTAACTGTTGGTGTTTTGTTTGAACACCGGTTTAATTGAAGTATAATTGGATTCGAGATAGTGAACTCGAGATGTTATAACAAGGTTGATGATGCGGAGTGCACACTTGTAAAACCAATCTATGAGTTTACGGTTCTAAGATAAATATTTATTTATTTATCTATGTATGGTTTATATTAAATTGAAGTGTTGCAATGATTCGGAATTCAATATTCTGTGGATACTGTACGTGTATCAATTAACACAGGAGTTACTATGTGGTTATGAAATTTCTACCAACCTAGTTTATCAAACTTTCAATGCAAATGCTAATTTCGTGTCTTAGTCTAACATTTAAACCTATGTTTAAACATGGCAGCGGTGATGTTTAAACATACATATGCAGAACGTAAATGTAAAAGAACACGAGAATTGTTCACGCGGTTCAGTTCTACAACACCTACATCTGCGGGGCCTTGCCCAGTCCAGAAACCATTCACTAGATAATCAATATAATTGCAAAGTCCTCAACTTTAAACTATCTATGACTTATCTGTCTTGTGAATTTGTGAGCACCCCTCACGTGCCGGTCAATGTCAAGCTCCTCACTTAACTAGGTCGAGCTCCTCACTCAACTTTCTATGACTACCTCTCCCGAGGTTTCAAGGCGTGTGGTTTCCATACTCCGGTGAAGGCAGAGGCCTGTTGAACGGTCGACTCAAGCTTCTTCGAATGTAAAGCTATTCTGGATGCAGAATACTTTTTATGAAGTTCGACACCTTCTTCTAAGCTTGCGTCTTTCTTTTATAGCTCGATGCCGTGTTGCCGTGTTGATCATCTCGTCGTTAATCACGGCTGTGCTGATCTTTCTCGTTTGGATAATCACGGCTGAACTTAGTCTCCATGCTATCTCCTACTTCTATAGCTAAACTGTAGGAAATATATTCTTTCCTTATTTCTACAGATTGAGACTAATACTAACTAAAATACAACTCAATAATATATTCCTAATCTAATCAGATCAGAACTCAATATCTTCGAATATCTTCTTTGATCGCACAAGAGTTGTACTTCAACACAATGACAGTGACTCGGTTTGCAGTAATTCGATTAAAAAAAATATTCGAAATCCTGAAGGACTATGTTTAAACATGCTTCGTTGTCTACCCATAATAACACCCGAATATTCTTCTTCCATATTTACCAAATCATTCACTCCTCAAGCTTCATGATTGGACGACTGTATTCAACCTTCATGGGATATTCCACATCAAATATGGTATTGCTTAACTCACCTATTCAGCACATATAAAGCAAGATCTTGTCTTTCCAAAAGACCACGCTTTGCTTTCCATATTCTGATATTCTTTTCCAACTATATCAATTCATCCCAATATTCCTTTCTCGTATTTACTGAATTGATCTTGGATTCTGACCACATTCATCCCATGATAATATTTCATTGCTTAAGATAACTGATCTTGAAATAGTGTCCAACTTCACAACTTTCCAGCACAATTGTGAATGTCCACAAAACTAACAACAAACACAAAGTCGAGGACTTTACAGGTTACACAAGAGTTACTGTGTGGTTGTATTATAGTTACCATATGAAACTGCAGTTTGTACGTACCTTATATTTTCAGATTTGGTTGGAAACGTATCCAGCAGTTGTATGGAGTTACGTAAGGTTGTCTTTTCAGACATGGATCGGGACGGGACTTTACCTATGAATACATGTGTTTTCATTGATGCATGACGAGGTTTTACAATGAACTATTCAATCTAGAAAAACTAATACTCAAAGGCATGTTCTTGATTCAAGCCTAGAATCAAGAATGCAGCGATAGTTTTATCCTGCGAGGAATTTCGTGTAACCCAGGCTGATAGGGTTGAAATATTCTCAAAGGAAAGCGAGAGTGTTACGTGACTCTATCGTTATCCGGCTATTATCCCAATCACCCTATTGTACTCATCATTTATACCTAACACTAACTTATTAAGCATTTAACTTAGGTGCCAAATTTAAATCAGTGCATAAACTTCTATTTCCATTCAAAAAACAAAATCAGCACATAAACATAATATAACTAAGAGAACGTACATATTTGATAAGATGTTAATTTTGACATAGTCTTGCATGAAAACTACAGAGAAACGAAACCTTGTTGTATGGAACAGAAACTGGATCAACGTTATTAGCAAATAAAGTTCCCAACGGAATAACCATAAATCAACACCCAAGAAGAATTAACTACAACTTAGCAAAAGAAACATTTTGTGAAACAAACTGCGACTTCTGTAAAATTCATGTAAAAGTACTAATTCCTGGATGGGAGATCCTTCTCGTAGAAGTTAGTAAGCTGTAAATAGAATGAAAGATAAATTTAGTCAAATAATGAAACAAGTAAAGCACCAGAATGTGTATAAGACGGATGATTTACCAGATGTGGATAGAAACTAATCAGAAAGTTGTTGTCAACAGTGAGCTCACTGCCATCAGCCTTGCAATTGTTAGTTTGGAGTAAATTAATCAAGTTAAGAACAAAACAATAATGTTTCACAAACCGAATCAATTAATGTTAAGATAAAATGACAAACCTCTTTACAAGGAAAAAGGTCCACTTATCATTGTTGATGAATGTGGAGCTGATCAATTCCAGAATCTCCACGATTGGACTGGTACTGAATTTGGGAGTGTCATCGATGGGACTATCTTTGATAAAGAAGCTACTACATCCTGCATGCCATGATCTACAGTGTTGCTACTAGTATTCTCCTCTGCCTTGAACCTCTTAACAGCCCCAGATTTTCTTTTCTTTGCTCCAACATTAACCTCAAGTTTTCTTTTCTTTGCTACAGTGAGGGCATCAGATTCATTTGCAGCTCCGTCGAGGGATTCCCCGCCAAGCTCCGGCCCCTTTTTCTCACCTTCGCCATGATCATGGCCTGTCGTAAGAACCTCTTCTGACGTAACACCGTTCTTGTTGATGGAATCAGATTGGCTGTCTCCTACTACCACCATTGTTTTCGCTGTATTTTTTAATTTAATGAAATCGAGTTATTTATGCTTTTATATTTCACGATTAATAAATCTGAATAAAAAGAATTGTCCATATTATAACACGAATATAGATCGAGAATTGGATCTTTGATTCAAAATGAAATCGGAATTCAGCATCCTATATTGCTCACTGACAAAATTTAAATTAGTAAATAAATGACTCACAAAACAAACTTTAATAAATTAAATAGATTAAATAGAATCTATTAATCAATTAAACAGAATCAACAAAAACTAGTTCCAAATCTTATAATAGAAATTTATTTATGACGTTACATAAAATGTTATATTTACTGAAGGGGTCAAATGTACTTTAAGGGAGGGCTCAAAATCAAATGTAGAAATATATTTTCATAAAATTAAATGTAACAATGAAAAAATATTGTAAAAATGCAACAATCAGTTGGTATTTTTCACAATTAACTCTATAATACATTATGATATACATGTAGCAATGAATAAAAATACTATATATATATGTTGAACAAACAAATACTACAAAAACGGATCTAGATAAAACTACAAGTACAACCATCAAACGTGTGAAATAGATAAATAAATTTGAGTTCAGTGTATGATCAAAAACTGAAAAAGTACAAGATCCAAAAAAAAAAAAAAAAAAACTGAACAAATTGAACAAATATTTTTTTTCAAAAACCCTACCTGGTGAAAAATAAATTACAAGTCATAAAAACTGAACATATATATGAATTAAAAAAGAACATGCTTAGAAAATAAAACATAAACATATAATTTAAGATGAATAGGTAGGAAAATGAATTAAGGGGCTGATATAAGAGCTAACCAGCTCTTAATTTGATGAAACAAATAGCAAAGTGACTCTCGATGAACCACGTGCGCTTCTTGTTTGTGTAATCCAAGCTTTTGATTAATTGGAGATCGATCAAGGAAACGACTGAATTGGTTTTGTTTCAAAGCAGAGAAGATAAATAAGATTGAACGAAAAATAGATTGAGCAAACATTATGGAGGGATTTTGATTTATTAATAGACCATGAAGGAAGATTTAAAAGATCCAGATTACCGTCCAATGTATCTGAACCACTAAATGAGAAAAATATTTATTATTTTAGTGAATATATAATATTTAAAGTTTTCATTGACCACATGTGATTATAATCAAGAGTAATTAAAAATAAAGATTTGGGAGCTGGTCAATGGAGAAAAAACTCTCATTGTCCAATTTTGAAAAAATAAAGTAGGCAATTCAAGATATATATAATTAATGTTCAAGATATCTTCAAATTTTTCAAAATTATTTATATTATACTTTAGATTGTGACTAATGAACACAAAAATTAATGCAAGGATTACAAAATGTGATTTCTTTAAAAAAACAAAAATAAAACTCAAATCGAACGTGTAATTTAAAATAAGTTTTTTTTTTTCATTTTAAAAATAAGTTATTGGTTGTATCTATTTTTAAAATAAGTTAAAACTATCTACGATGGAAGAATTTTATTGGACACCAGTAGCTAATAAATCGAGAGGGGAAAATTTTAATAGAGTCGAGAGACACAATTTGTACAATATAGTATGTGCACAAAGAATGAATATGTGCACCAGCACATCTAGCCATTTACAGATCCCACTTAACAGTAGGATTTCACAAACAATGACATTATAGATTGTAAGTCTAAATTGAGGAATAGCTTGGATCCTAGATAATTAGACTAGGCTGTTTACAATTCTTGTTTGACAATAGTTGTTTGGCTGGGAGAGAAGGTCAATATTTTGTAATTATTTGTGATGATTAATGAAAATTTGGTTCATCAAAAATAAAAATAAGAATATGTGCACCAAAAAATGGAGAGAGGAGAGAAAAATCTCATGTAGTGATGACTTGGTGAGTATTTCGTCAAGTTATAAATGGTAAGCGTGATTGATGAGAATTCAAAATGCATACAACTTTGCGAAAAACGATTAAAATGCTATCTTCCCATATAATTCTCACAATGTACATTTTCATACAGAGGTTCAATTATCCATACTAAGTACATAATCTAATTATCATGGTGGTTTGGAAACTGGAGTTGCAATTCGAGCAGGAGTTTAGTAGAGATGGTAGGGTGTCCTCACAAGGTATAGGAGCAAGTCCATTCATGAATGGAGAAGATATTTCAACATTTATCATTGTTGAGGTATTTTTTGAGAGATACGGAGAGATAATACCAGCATTTTCTTTGGAGGAGAGAGCAGATTGCTCATTTTAAACCGAACTGAGGAAGAGAGTTTTTCTTTTCCATATATAATAACTTATGAATAGGTACAATTGTTGATGTTTATCATTTGATTTGATGGATTGAACTATGGGTTGGGAAGTATCGGAGTAGAATTATGCATATGCTTTTTATTTTCATTTGCATATGATAATATAGTGTTATTAACAGGTAGAGGTAGCACATGATAGATAATTCTACAACTATGATAATCATGTATGTCCTAATTTTGCAGAGTTTGATGGCAAATTTACAAATTCAAATTCCATTTTATAATAGTTAACTGTGGAGCCCAATCTAATGCTCTTTGGGACGAGTTTAAAAAAATCAATTTCTACCGTTTAACAATAGAAGATCGGGATTGTTTTCTTAGTTGCATAAACTTTAATAAACATGCCTATTTTATTAACTATTCTAGTATACCTTGGTTGTAATAATAGAAAAATACATCGAAAGTTGTTACCCAAACCGTTAAGATTGATATTGGCGGTAAAACTTTATTCATCCCATCCTCAAAAATCTAGAGACCCTTTATCCTACATCATTGAAAATTACACATTCTTTGCAAACACGGAAAAAGCGAATAATGGTGTAAAAATATTAATGCAGCTCTGCGGATGGTGAATTGATCTTGTGAAAAAAAAAATTGTTGCTATTGCTTAAAGATAACGAGGCCCTAAAATTATGAATTTGGGGGTTGGTCTATAGGAACTCAGTAGAAAATTAATAACTTTTCGGTACTAACTATATAGTAGTGACATATGTTCTTACACTATGGCCAATAATGATAGTACATAGCAATTGTTTGTTGACTGTGTTTTTTCGAGGCAAGCTTGGGACACAACTGAGATCCAATGTTACAGCTGCGCTTATCTTTGGTCCCGAAATATAATCCACAGGTTAATTTCAATACTTTCTTATCACATGATATATTTTGATTTTTGTACATTATATATATGATGCCACATACAATTATTATCTGATTTTGGAATATATTTCAACTGTGACAGAACAAGTTTTGTACGGTTATAGATGCTAGAGATTTCTTATGATATCGTAATTTTATTGATGCAATTTATAAGAAAGTCGAAATTTTATAGGTATTACTTAAGATACAGTTTGACCTACAATATTTTTTGTAATTATTTTAACTCTAAATTGAAAATTCTTTTCAAAATTCTGTATTGATGATAAATCCAAACGAGTTGTTGTAATTAACCTGAACTTTTAAAAATATATTGCAAAATAAAAAATTCAGGGGGAAGAATTTTGGTACCCCGAGGCACGACTCTAGTCATTTTTCAAAATTAAAAACTTTGATAAATTTCAGGTTAGATTTTAAGGCTAGGGTTTCAATCATCTAGATCTAGGTTAATGTATGTGTAAGAAATAAGATATGTGTGATTTTATTTTTTCCTCCATTGTTATTCGATCCTATATCATGTATGTTGTTTTTTAGGTAAACCACTCAAAGAGTGGGGGAAGTTTATTAGACTTCCCAAACCTAATGTGCCTTAAATGGCAAGAATAATAGTAGTTATTTTACAAAGGACAAACTCCCCAAAAAGCACTCTTGTGCTTTAAAAAAATAGAGAGGCATCTCTATACAAAAGAATGGACCTAAATATCCAATCCCAATCGAATCCTTTTAGAAAATTGCAAACAAAACTCAAGGCGGCACCAAAGGGAAAGGAGAAAATAGGATCAAAACACTAGTACAAACTAAGAGTAGAAAAATGTAGTAAAAAAGAGTAGTGATGCTGAGGCAGTGACAGAAGTCCTGAGTAGCAGATTGAGAAACCTTCAATGCTAGGGCTGGAGAAAGAGCTAGAATATATCATACTCTTATTGATGGCAGATTTTGTTGGTAAAGCAGCAGATTTTGTTGGTAAAGCAGCAGCAAGGCTCTTATTTCAGTTGGCAGGAGCTTTCTAATCCCCATCGCAATCTCATCACACTCACAGAACACCACGCAGAAAGCATCACTCGGCCATTATTCAGGATTGCGTTTAAGTATGCTTGTTCTAAAATCTCTGAAGATTATGATCAAATTGTGGCTACTTTGCTGATGTGGTGTGTTTTAGCTCACTCTCACTACATTCGGTGACTGTTTTTTGAAGCTTTACTTGTGAGTTTGACATGAATAAGCATCATTATTTCAGTGTTCATGACACTTGCCTTTCATTTTCGACTGGGATTGCAGTATTTATATGAGTTTCAATGACTGGACCTTGTCTATTTGGTTGGTGTGATAGAAGAAGAGCAATCTGATTTATTGCTAATTATACTCTTAGTTCTACCAGCCAGGTTTTCCAAACCCGAGCACTTACTTACAGTGCAGGTACAATACCCTAATTTCAATGCAGTCCATACGCGATTAAATGCAACCCTTGCTCCAGAATGTGAATTTGTTGCTGCCCAGAATACTCTAATGATACCAGCCTTGGCATAACTTGATCGAGCAGGCAGGGGCGGATCTAGAAATGTTTTATAATGGGGGCACTACATGATACTAAATTACATGAGTTTAACACAATTAACTATGTTATTATCAAAATGGTTACCTAATTATTTTTAATATTATAATGTGTGTTGCCGATGAATCTATGTCGTATAAAAATAATAAATTTTGTTATAGATATACTAATTTAAAGGAAATAAAATATACAAGAAAATAAAATGCAAACCGAAGGATTCGAACTCCTACAAAACATACGGTAAACATTGGCCTTACCACTTCTACACGATACTAGCTTTGAACGAGTAATATATATGTATATATATATATGTATATGTATATGTATATGTATATGTTAATGTATATATATGTATATATATATACGCTAAACCAGTGGGGTCAGGTCACGTGACCACAGTGACCCCACCGTAAATCCACTCTGCGAGCAGCCCTCCCAATGAGTTTTCTCATCCCTTTGCTCTTTGTTTTATTTTGATTTCAGTAGTGGTCCTTCTCATTGTGAACTGAGCTTGCTTGAGGGCAAGCAAGGTTTAAGTGTGAGGAGATTTAGTTTCATTTTCTATGTATATCTCGTGTGCTAATGTGATTATTTTTATAGTCTAAAAAATCCAAAAAGATATTCTGTTTTTGAGTCAAAAAATTCTGAAAAAAGTACAAAAAAATGAAAAAAATTCTGAAAATAGAAAAATATTTGTTGCTTGATAATGTGTAATGGAATTGACTTTGAGATGGATGAACTTTGCATGTTGAGAGAATCTGATTAGTAACCTTAGTTGTTTAATATCTCCCTAAGAGTCTGAAAAGAAAAACCCTTGAAACCATGTTCACTTGTGTAAATGATATTGGGATGACGAAAAGACCTGTTATGAACAAAGCCAAGTATATAGTGAAATTTTACTTTGATGGTTTTTTAATTAAGTAAGAATTTGCTGAAGTCAACTAAAGTTAGTTGAAATCAGCAGAAAGATGCATAACTTAAGTTGAACTAGACAACCCCATAATGCAATCCCCACAAAATTTTAATTGTCATCTGTTATTATAAGTGTTTTAGTTCTATATAATTATAACATGAAACTTTTCTTTTGAAGTTTTTTAATTTTAAAAAAAGGTGAAATTAGCTAGAGTTAGCTGAAAGATGCAGAACTTAACCAGAACTAGACATATCCATAATGTGCTTTAGCACTGATACTTTCAACATAAAACTTTTTTTATGATGTTCTTTAATTAAATAAAAATTATCTCAAATAATTTATCAAAAATTAGTTAAAATCAGCTGAAAGATGCTTATAATATATACATGTATGTATATATATATATATATGTATATATATATATATGTGTGTAACTATATATGTATGCATGTGTGTATATAAAGGTTTCTTTATTTATTTTAAAGTGTTTTAGTGCTAGATACTTATGTTCAACATGCTAATTTTATTTTCATATTTTTTTAATTAAGTAAAAATCAGTTGAAGTCAGCTGATAGATGCATAACTTAAACTCAACTAGACATAGGCATAATTCAAAAAGTTGAATGGTCATTTATCATTAATATGTTTTTCATCTTTATATTAATTTTATATGTATAAAGGTTTGTTTATTTGTTTTAAAGTGTTTCAGTGCTGGATACTTACTTTCAACATGCCAATTTTATTTTCATGTTTTTTAAATTAAGTAAAAATCAGTTGAAGTCAACTGAAGTCAACTAAAATCAACTAAAGTTAGCTGAAATTGGATGAAAGATGCATAACTTAAACTGAACTAGAAAAACCCATAATACAATCCACGCAAAAGTTTATTTGTCACTTGTTATAATAAAGGGTTTTAGTGCTAATAGATAATTTCAACATGAAACTTTTATTTTGATGTTTTTTAATTAAAATAAAAATTAGGTGAAGTTAGCTAAAATTAACTGAAGGATGCAGAACTTAACGTGAACTTGACATAGCCATAATACCACCGATACAAAACTTGAAGGTCATTTATCATTAATGTGCTTTAGTACTAGATACTTTCAACATGAAACATATTTCTTGATGTTTTTTTATTAAATAAAATTATCTCAGATTATTTGAATTCAATTGAAGTTAGCAAAGCTGCTGTCACAACATGAACTACCCCATCCAGGCACTCATGTTATAACATGACATTTTCAAATCTGCCAGCCTATTTTGGACACCACAGACAGAGTTGTTTTTCTAGTGCCGCTTTGTGTTTTGTTTAACAATTCGCTAATAGGCTCTAGATCTACTCTTTCTCATGATAGTCCTAGTTTTTTACTATCTTTCTCTACTTAGTTAATGTATAGGCTCCATCATTTTTGGAAGCAATCTTGCTTCATGGCTATGTTTGAGCCATTATGTCTTTATTCTTTTGTCTCCCACTTTATTTAGTGGTGAGTTTCCAAAACGATACCCAAAATTAATATTTTGGTGATTTTTATATGGTTTGGGGAGCCAAATAAACTTCCCCCATCCTTTGGATGGATTCATATAAAAAAAAATTGAAGTTAGCAAAAATCAGTTAAAATCAGTTGAAAGATGCTTATATTAAATCGAACTAGACAGACAAAGGAATAATGCAGCCCATAAAAGTTGTATTGTCATTCATTATTAAGTGTTTTTTATCTTTATATTATACTTTATTTGAGCATGAAACTTTGCTTTAATATTTTTTAATTTATTAAACATTATGTTTTAACGAGATTTTGTGTAATTTAATCGTATTTTATATTTTGAATTTATAAAATTATTACTTTAGCATCAAAATTATTACTAAAATAACCTATTATATATAGTATTAAGTAGAATCAATGAACGATGATTGATTACTTTTTTTATTAGTATTAAGAAAGAAAATGAAGAAATTGAGTTGTGAAGGACTTTCTCTTGTATCTTCTGAGAGAGGTTTCTATATAGCTTTCATCCGTCCGTCTTCATTAGAAAAAGGTGAAACCCTGAGCAAAGATTGATAGGCACAATCGCAATACCCAGTATATTTCCAACACAATCAACTCTAATTTCAGCTCATATTGTAGCTTGATTAAGTGGGTTTTATTGAACTTTTACCGACTAATCTGAATATTTCTTTGTTGAGGTTTCGTCTCGAACCAAAGGTATGTCACTTAACTATCTTTCTCTTTTGAATCTATATATATGATGTGTGTTTGTGAAATACAAAAGAAAAGTGTTGTTATGATCATAATTATTGTTTACTATTTAATTTATGAATAGTAACTTCTTATATGACGTTAATGTACAAAAGCTTTTTGCTCTGTGAATTTTTTTATTGTGGGAATCTCTTTTTAAAGATAACCTTTTTATGTAGATGGATAAATCTTGGAATGACATAAAAGAATGATCGTGGGCTATAAACGAATTTCGAGCTTATGCCATGATGTCAGGTTGGAGTATTGAGGGTGCATCTTGCATGCCCACCTTGTAACAAAAATGGCAAGGAAGAGGATGAACTTGATTAGTGGATTAGAACTGATGGTGAGGGAATCACAATAAAAGATCGTATTAGTGACACCCATGTTGATGACCAAAATCATGATGATGTGAATCTAGAGGAGGATCATGAGGATGCTACGCACTACTTTGATGAGGATGATCGTTGATGATTTCTTGGATGAATTAGCCTCATCTGGTGTGTTTGAAACTGATTAGGTGATTGGGTATTTTTCTTAACTTGTTACAGCTATGATTTTGAATTTGAAGTAGCTGCCTCTTTATCATTTACGAAGGTGAATAACATTATGCATTTACACTACTACAAGATTCCGAATTCTAAGATTCTGCAGCCTCAGAATTCCAGTAGCTTAACCATCACTGTTGTTGCTGGTTTTGCAACCAGCAGATAACTTTTTTATTTTATTTTAAAATGTAGTATATATTTCAAGTTCACAATTAAGCAAAAAACCAACTATAAACAGAGCTACGGTTAGCAGGATACGATTATTTTAAGTTAGGTATACTCAAACTCCATATTCTGCAATAATCTAAACACAGCAGCCTTAAAAGTTCAAACAAACTATTTGAATTCTGTATAGACATAAAATTCCATAGACAACTTGGATTTATAAACTTCAAGGTGCAAGGTCTTACCTTATGCATCTCGAAGGTGTTTTGATTTCTCTAATCGCCAATCCTAATCCCTTGTTCCATTTCTCTCGCTCTTCCTCCCAGCTAATTGGAACTGTTTATTGTCATATGAACTTAACTGTTTGAGTTTATTGTTTAGGGGAAGACAGTGGATGCTACCGCTTCACTCAGAGCGGCGGTGGTGGATGCTGCTGCTTGCGGTTGTGCCAAGAAAACTTGGATGAAAGGCCAGCAGACCAGCATACTCTCAACCGTGAATTTACCTTGTAAAATCGAAAGTAGTCTGTCATGCAGTAACACATTTTCTTCATACCTACATGCATGTTATGATTTCTTATGGGCGGGAAACACGGTTGATTAAGGATCCAGCCAATTAGTCTTTCAAACCAGGTTATATGGTAAATTTACACTTCCTGTCAGTGATCTATTTACCAAGGTTTTAATTTTGTCAAAAAAGAAGTATCAAAGTCACTCTTAGGGTTTTTTTTATTTACAATCGCCACTAACACAGAAACTATATGGTATTATTTTAAGTTAAGTCTACTAAAACTCCATATTATGCAGTAGTCTAAACACAGCAGCCTTAAACTTCGTATATAACATTCATTATTTATCCGATCTTGAAAATGACAGGTTCTATAATATAGCTTATCACACAAGGAATACATGCGTATAAAAATTGACACAATCAGAGCTAAGATTAATCGATTCTATTCGACCATTTCATTTTGTGGGCAAGGAAAGGTGGATGTTTCCTGTAATGTAGGACTCGTCTGACACGAGACGTCTCTCTGGTCGAGAACATATATATGACCCGTATAAATATAAAATAATAATAATAAATTTAAAATAAAGACTTGAGATAATGAAAATAACAAAATAAACTATAAAATCTTTATTTCATCCGTAACCGGCGAATAAGAAATTGTATTAATTGAGATTGTAATATTTAACGATATGTGACGTATCTAATAAGTATATTTTTAGGAAATTGTATAGTGATAGAGAATAGAAGACCATGGGATACCAAATTAAATGGACTTTAATTATAAATTTACCAAATCAATTGAAAATCAGAGAAAATCAGGAAACAGAAGGATGATGATGCTGGGTTTGCACTTCACTGGAACAGAACTCATATCATATTGATTCCAAAAAAGAAACTCCCAAAGACAGCATCAGACTTCAGACCTATCTCTCTATATAATGTAAAATACAAGATCTTGGCCAAGATGATTGATGTAAGGCTCAAGTCACACATGGAGTCTCTAATTGCATCATCTCAGAATGGATTTGTGCCACGTAGGAACATCACGGAAAGTGTCCTCTTGGCTCATGAGGTAATGGAACACATCAGAAGATACAAGACAGCAAAAAAGGGTCTGGCTGCTGTAAAGCTTGATATGAGTAAAACTTATGACAGAATCTCCTGGATATTTCTGGAAAGAGTTCTTTCATTCATCAAAGTTCCAAGCACTTTAGTCAACACCATTATGATGTGTGCACAGACTATCACATATCAGGTGGTGGTAAATGGAATGTCCAGCACAGCTTTCACTCCAAATAGAGGTTTAAGACAAGGATGTCCCTTATCTCCATATTTATTCATCCTATGTCAACAGTTCTAATCAGTTGGCTTGGATAAGTTGGTTCTGCCGAACAAGTCTCTGGGTATACAGGTTTCAAGAGGTGGACCTCATATATCTCAATTCATGTATGCAGATGACTGCATTTTATTCTTAAAATGCAATCCATGGGCCATACAAGATCTGAAACATATGCTCCACTCTTATACATCATTGGCAGGTCAGAAGTTAAACAATGATAAATGTTTCATCTATTTCAGTCCTAATACTCCACCAGAGACTCAACAACAAATGAGAGAGCAGCTTCATATCCATAATCAAGGTATAGGAGGTACTTACCTGGGAAACACTATCCTTTTTTATCAGAATAAATCGGAGATTTTCAAGTACCTGGTAAGTAAATTCAAATAGAAATATGACTCATGGAAAGCTAAGCTGTTAAAGCTAGGCAGATTGATAATGGCAAAGCATGTTCTACAATCTTTGACCATTTATCCCTTATGAATATTTAGAATTCCAGTCAGGGTGCTGAAGAAACTTGATGCCATGACAGCTGCATTTATCTGGGGAGGTAAATTAGAAGGTAGGTCAGTACATTGGAGGTCATGGAATTGCTTGAACAAAGCCAAGACAGAAGGGGGACTAGGACTGAGATTAACCCTGGGAATGAATAAAGCACTACTAGCTAAACATAGCTGGAATCTCCTCTCAGACAAACAATCTATGCTCACCCAGGTATTAAAAGCCAAATACCTCAAGCATGATAATATTTTGAATGTCTCGGATAAACGTGGAGACTCATGGAGTTGGAGATCAATTATTTGGGCAACAAAACTGATGAAGGAGAACTTATGTTGGAGGGTAGCAAATGGTCAGAACATCAGCATACATGCATAATGGATTCCTGATTTCCAAAACCCCATTCAAAACTCAAATGTGGTGGCAACACATACAAATTTAAAAGTTTCACATCTGATTGATCGGCAAAGTGGAACTTGGAGAGCTCCACTTATCAGATCCTTGTTCCCACTATATATTACCTCACATATTCAAGCAATACATTTGAATATTGGAGGCAAGGATGAATCTCTTTGGAAATGGAGTAAAGATGTGTTGGGTAAAGAGAAGGGTATTTGTGATGTATCTGGATTTCGATAGAGTCACGTAGGCTCGCTTTCCTTTGAGAATAATTCGACCCTTATAGCCTGGGTTGCACGAATTCTCTCGCAGGATAAAACTATCGAACCTTCTTGCTTTTAGGCCTGAAACAAGAAAATGCCTTTGAACATTTTGTTTAAGGACTGTAATTACTGTTTGTGTTTCTGTGTCTTTACATGCACCAAGGCATGTGTATTTATAGGGGAAAAACGTCAGTTTCAATTCACACCCGTACAGATAAGGATAGAGAAACTGCATGCAACCACAGACATGCCAAGATGCAACTGCAGATAACCACAGAACATACTAGGAACTGTACAGTATACCGCTCCAATCCATAACCGATGAGTAACTGAGACAACTGTATGCATGCATCCCTATCCAAATCCAATAATTGTGTACGTACGTACGTACGTAACACCAATTTGGAAATCAAAACCACATAACAAAATTCGATTTCATATTACATATACATTTCTGCATGTATCCATGTAACACTTCATTCCGGAGTAGTCATACCAAAATGATTATTCCAGAATTGTGAGCTCGTGGATGGGTTTATACAAGTGTGCACTCCGCACCACCAACCTTGTTATAACGTCCCGAACTCACTAATACTCAAATCCAATTATGCTTAAATGATTGTGTTTCATAAGACACCAACAATCCTCCCCCATTTAAGTATAATCCTTGATTTGGAAAAACAACAATCCATCAAAACCAAAAAAGTGCATAAATGAAAATATCTTATAGATTGAATTTCATCTTAGTGAATTACACATTCCAAATGCTTGAGAATCGGGGTGTCTAAAAGATTGAACCCTTCAACCCATTTGAACACTTGAAGATAATACACACACAAGTTCAAATACAACTCAAAAAGCTAAACTGACTCTATTCAAGCCATGTGTCCCAATCCATTCATGAGGTGCATACAAAGCCAAGCCTTAACTTCTTGAAGCGGCTACACTTCGCTCTTCATATAGGTGAATCTTTTTAATCATACACATGCATATGTACTTTTTCACAAGATCCATTAAGAAGTTTAAACTTCATCCTCTGGTCTTCATGCATGTCCAAACATATACCATTCGGGATATAAAATTATATGTTTCAATCTTAAATAATGGGTCTTCCACATTGAATTTGACTCTAGCGTCGTACTAGAGCGAAATTGGGTATACCACCATCAAAGATTTAAATAGGCTTTAAACCCATCCCGATCACCGACTTAAATACCAAGTCCCTAGCTAACCCCTTCGTCAAGTGGTCTGCTAGATTTTTCTGTGTTCTTACAAAATCAACTGAAATCACACCATGAGTTAATAACTCACGAACCGCACTATGCCTGATACCAAGTGTCTGGATTTTCCATTGTACACTTCCTTATAAGCATTAGACGAAGTATTTAGACTATCACAATGAATTGAGATAGGCGAAATTGGCTTAGGCCACAATGGAATTTCATAGATCAGATTATGCAACCATTCTACCTCTTTACCGGCTGCGGCTAAAGCAATAAATTCAGCTTCCAATGTCGAGTCAGCAAGACAAGTTTGCTTCTTTGAAGACCACGAAATGGCTCCTCCACCAAGCAAAAATGCCCAACCGCTAGTAGAAGAATTAGCATCTCCGCTATTATTCCAACTAGCATCCGAATAACCTTCCAACACTGAAGGAAATCCCACATAGCACAAACTATAATCCTTGGTTTTCTTTAAATACTTGAGCACACGCCTAACAGCTTTCCAATGAAAGGTGCTAGGATTACTTGTGTATCTACTCAATTTGCCAACCGCAAAAGCGATGTCTGGCCTTGTGCTTGTCATGGCATACATCAAGCATCCAATTACTCGAGAGTACTCGAGTTGTGATACTGCTTTACCCTTATTAGGTACAAGGTTCACACTTGTATATGGAGTACTAACTGGGGAACAAATCTCACAATTAAACTTTTTGAGTATTTTTTCAATATAGTGAGATTGTGTCAGAGAGATTTCATTATTCTCTCGTTTGATCTTAATGCCAAGAATAACATCCGCCTCCCTCATGTCTTTCATGTCAAACCTTGAAGACAAAAAAGTCTTTGTAAGGTCAACCTGATTTTGGTTTGTACCAAAAATCAACATGTCATCCACATATAGACAAATAATAACTCCATTTCCAGAATTATCAAATTTGCTATATACACATTTGTCAGATTGGTTTAATTGATAACCATTTGACAAATCCACCTCATCAAACTTTTG
This sequence comes from Sherardia arvensis, assembly GCA_948330725.1. Lineage (NCBI taxonomy): Eukaryota > Viridiplantae > Streptophyta > Magnoliopsida > Gentianales > Rubiaceae > Sherardia > Sherardia arvensis. Next base: position 17,743,956 of record OX415237.1, on the reverse strand, counting down.
ATGCCATTGCTTAGGAGCTTGTTTTAACCCATACAATGATTTAACCAGTTTACAAACCTTATGCTCATTTCCTGGCATAACAAACCCTTCTGGTTGTTTCATGTAAACATCCTCTTCTAGATCTCCATTTAAAAATGCTGTTTTGACATCCATTTGATGGATCACTAAGTTGTTGATAGCAGCCAAGGCAATCAACAACCTAATAGTGGAGATCCTGGCAAATGGGGCATATGTATCAAAGTAATCAACACCTTCCCTTTGTCTAAAACCTTGGATAACCAATCTGGCTTTAAACTTGTCAATAGAACCATCGACTTTCATCTTTCTTTTGAAGATCCATTTGCAACCTAATGGTTTGCAACCACGTGGTAGATCAGAGAGAATCCACGTATTATTACCCATGATGGAATCCATCTCATCATTTATCGCTTCTTTCCAGAAAGAAACATCTCGTGATTTCATTGCCTCACTAAATGTTTTAGGATTCTCATCAACATGATAACAATAAGAATATTCATTATCAATCTCATCTTTTGATCCCTCAACCAAATACATTTGGAAATCAGGACCAAAAGACTTTTCAGTCCTTCCTCTCTTGCTTCTTCGAAGTTCAAGTGACTTAACAGGTGAGATTTCATCTCCCTCTATAGTTCTTATTGATGTTGGAACTATATCCTTTGGTCTTGCTATTGAGGAGAATCGAGTTTCATCAAAAATAGCATCTACCGATTCAATTACAGTGTGAATCGAAATGAAATCATTAGGTTCAATAACATAGAACCTATAAGCCTTGGAATGCATGGCATATCCAACAAAGATGCAATCAATTGCTCGTTCCCCCAATGTTTTCCTTTTGGGATCAGGAAGTCTCACGACCGCCCGACAACCCCAAACTCGAAGATAAATCAAGTTTGGTTTCTTTTTGCACCAAAGTTCATATGGAGTTTTCTTGTTCCTTTTATTTGGAACCCTATTCAATAAATAGCAAGCCGTTAACATGGCTTCACCCTAAAATCCGTCACTCAAGCCCGAGTAGGATAGCATGGAATTTACCATTTCCTTGAGAACCCTGTTTTTCCTTTCAGCCACACCATTTGATTGTGGTGTATAAGGAGCGGTAACTTCATGAATTATGCCACAAGATTCAAAAAACACAGGATCATAATATTCACCTCCTCTATCAGTGCGTAACTTTTTAATCAAAACAGATTGCTGCAATTCAACTTCATTTTTGAAAATCTTAAATTTAGCAATTGCCTCATCTTTAGAATGTAACAAATATATGTAACAAAATCTAGAATAATCATCTATAAATGTTACCAAATATTTTTTATTTCTCAAAGATGGTGTTGCATGCAAATCACATAAATCACTATGAATGAGTTCTGGCAAACTTGATGTCCTTTCAATACTTTTCATAGGTTGTTTGACAATTTTAGTCAACTTGCAAGAATCACATTTTTTGCACATTTATATCAAAAGGTGGAATCAAGTTTTCTTTGGACATATTAAGCATGCGATTATAATGAACATGTCCTAGTCTTACATGCCATAATGATGGTAAATCAGAACCAGAACAAACCATGTTTACAGAATTAAAAATATCACTCAAATTCAACATAAACATACCATTACAATAATATCCAAACCCTACAAACACATAATACCTCGACAATACATACTTATCAGATTCAATCACTTGCTTATAGCCACACTTATTTAAAATGCCAACAGAAACTAAGTTCTTTCTAATTCTAGGTACATATAATACATCCTTTAGATGAATATATTTCCCAGAACTGAATTTCAACACAACTTCTCCTCGACCAAGAATATCGGCGGTAGATTTGTTTCCCATATGAATAATGGCACCATTAGTAACCGGTTCGAATGACTTGAACCACTTTTTGTCCTTGCAAACATGTTTGGTTGCACCAGAATCTACCCACCACGCAACTTCATCATCCTGCATGTAAAATGCTTCAGGAATGAGCGTGACATAATTTTCATAAAAAAATAAATCATTGTCAAAATACTGACTTTGAGTTGGTGGACCTTGGTCCTTAGACCCCTACTCATAATGGTTTGATACCACTCCCTTCTTGCTCTTTCCGACATGACAGTCACGTTTAAAGTGCCCCGTCTTGCCGCAAATCCAACGTGAACCCTTAGGCTTTTTGTTTGATTCCTTTTTGTTGTTGACAAAGGGACGTTTTTTACCCTTTTTCTTCTTAGTACTTTCACCATCTTCCATCACATTGATAGAAGAAGATACCACTGTCTCTTTATCTTTGGGCTTGCCATTTTCCTGCACCCTTAGAGTTTCCTCTATGCGCAAATGGCTCCCAAGTTGAACAAGAGATAGCTCTTCCTTTTTGTGCTTAAGCATGTGTTTGAAATCCGTCCAAGTGGATGGAATCTTGTCGATTATGCTTGACACAGAAATAGATTCATCCATTTCCAATTTGTGTTGTGCGAATTGCCCAAGAATCCGAAGCAGTTCATTGTACTGCTCCATCACTGGCCTGGAGTCTGACATCCTGTAATTCATAAAATTACTGACAAGGAACTTCTTACTAGAAGCGTCCTCATCCATGTACTTTGACTCCAAAGAATTCCACGACTCCCTTGCAGATTCAACATGTTGGTATATATCAAACAGTGAATCAGACAGATGTAGTCATCATTCTCCCACTTGTTTCTCTTGCGTGTCTCCTCCAATGGTTCATCCTCTGCTGGTTCGGTGATCGGAGTAGACAAGACGTACACCACCTTGAGAGTGGTTAGGAGGAAGTGCATCTTTTTCTGCCACCTGCGAAAGTCCACAGTTACAAACTTCTCTAACTTCATAAATTTAGAATTCATGTCACGTACAGAATCCATCATCACAATGACAACAAATTATTCTCAAAGATTGTTGGGTAAAGAGAAAGGGTATTTGTGATGTATCTGGATTTCGATAAAGTCACGTAGGCTCGCTTTCCTTTGAGAATAATTCGACCCTTATAACCTGGGTTGCACGAATTCTCTCGCAGGATAAAACTATCGAACCTTCTTGCTTTTAGGCCTGAAACAAGAAAATGCCTTTGAACATTTTGTTTAAGGACTGTACTTACTGTTTGTGTTTCTGTGTCTTTACATGCACCAAGGCATGTGTATTTATAGGGGAAAAACGTCAGTTTCAAACCACACCCGTACATATAAGGATAGAGCAACTGCATGCAACCACAGACATGCCAAGATGCAACTGCAGATAACCACAAAACATAGAACATACTAGGCAACTGTACAGTATACCGCTCCAATCCATAACCGATGAGTAACTGAGACAACTGTATGCATGCATCCCTATCCAAATCCAATAACTGTGTACGTACGTACGTACGTACCACCAATTTGGAAATCAAAACCACATAACAAAATTCGATTTTATATTACATATACATTTCTGCATGTATCCATGTAACACTTCATTCCGGAGTAGTCATACCAAAATGATTATTCCAGAATTGTGAGCTCGTGGATGGGTTTATACAAGTGTGCACTCCGCACCACCAACCTTGTTATAACATCCCGAACTCACTAATACTCAAATCCAATTATGCTTAAATGATTGTGTTTCATAAAACACCAACAAGATGGTAGATGTAACTCCAAGTCAGATTACCATATAGCCATGAAGGAAATGAGGAAATCTTCTGCACAAAGACATAGCCCCATGGCAAGCAAGTTCTGGTCCAGAATTTGGAATCTAAAGATTCCTCCGAAACTTCTGGTATTTTTATGGAGAACACTCTCAGGCTGCCTTGCAACGGGAGTTAACAGACAGAAGAGAAAACTGGAAGATAATGAAATTTGTAAAAGATGTCATTAGGTGCTTGAGGATGAAACACATCTATTACTACAGTGCATAGCCTCCAGACTAATTTGGATAGCTGCAAATGTTACACTAAACTGGGCTGGTACTTCCAATTTCAACACTTGGTTCTTCCATATAGCGACAGGAGCAGAAGAGACACGGCAACTGGTTAAATATATTATGCTATTGTGGGGAATATGGAAGAGCAGAAACAGCACAATTTTTAAGCAGTATATATACCTCCAGTACAATGTGTTCAACAAATCCAGGCAGAGACTGACTTGGTACTCAAAATCTCTGCAAGAACTAGAGTCATAGAGGAAATGGAAGATAGATATTCAACACAGATGGCACCTTCTTCTCAACAAAAGGTCTCAATTCAATCCATTAGACAAGGTGATGCACCAGGAGGTATTCCACATGCATGTGTGATAAGTTTTGATGGCTCTTACATAGAAACAATGAAATTGGGAGCTGCGGGATGGAGAATATGAAAACCGGGCTGGGAAATTGACACAGCTATTTCAGGTTCTGATTTCTTTTCTACCTCATCTCCTTTACAAGCTGAAACCTATTGGCGCGCACTCAAAGCAAGCAAAGAAATGGGGTATAAAGAGTCAATCTGGTTACAGACTCAGAACAATTGAAGCAAGCAATCGTGAATCTTTTGGCGTCTCCGATTATGATCAAAGGAATTGTTAATAGCATTAGGCGACTGACAAACTCACTGGTAGAGTTTGCAGTAATCAAGGTCAATCGTTCTTTCTTACAAAATGAACATAATCTGGCCTTCAGCATTAGTAGAAACATTTGTAATAGTCTTAGTACTCATATTTTCGTTTCTTAATAATAATATTTGGATTTCAAAAATCGGATGTGGGTACTGCCTTCCTCGGTACTGCATGTATAACTTGAGAGTACTGCGAGCTTGTGATGTGGGTACTGCATTCCTTGGTACTGCAGGTATAACTTGAGAGTACTGCGAGCTTGTGTTGTGGGTACTGCATTACTCGATACTGCGCCTATACCTTGAGAGTACTGTGAGATTGTACTCTGGATACTGCATTTCTCGGTACTGCGGGTATACCTTGAAAGTACCGCGAGCTTGTGCTATGGGTACTCAATTCCTTGGTACTTCGTCTATACCTTGAGAGTATTGCGAGCTGGTACTGTGGGTACTACATTTCTCAGTACTGCGGGTATAACTTGAGAGTACTGTGAGGTTGTGTTGTGGGTACTGCATTTCTCGGTACTGCGCCTATACCTTGAGAGTACTGCGAACTTGGGTTGTGGGTACTGCATTTCTCGGTACCGCGGGTATAACTTGAGTACTGCGAAACTCATGTTGTAGGTACTGCATTCCACGGTACTTCGCATATACCTTTAGAGTATTAAGAGCTTGTGTTGTGCGTACCGCATTTGTCAGTATTGCGAGACTAATTTGATAATATTGCAAACTCGTCAATTAGTTTCAAATTTAATTAGTAGTACGAATCATTAAAATTTGAAATATTTAAATTACAATTGTAATATTTTCTAATTTATCTTAAGTAAGTAATTAGTAGTGCCAATTATTTTTAAAAAGCACCTTTTTGAGTTAGATAAGAGGCACTTTCATGTACTTTGTCGTATATAACACTCTCTGGCTTAAAAATAACAAACTCGTGGGGTCATTTAATAAAAGAAATAGAAGGCCAGGGACAGAATTGAAAACTCTTTCAAAATCTGAGGGTGTGTTTGGTTGGATAAATTTTTGCAAAACTTGGACTATCCAAGTCCAGTTTTGTAAAATCTTGTTTGGTTCACCAAGTTCTCCAAAATCCAGACTTGCAAAATCCTAAAAACCATTCAAAACTTTTGTTCTATACTCACAAACTCAACCCAACCAAACAAGAATTTTGCAAATCCAGACTTTCAAAATCCCAAACAAAAACCCAAACTCTCAAAAACCCAAAACAAAATCCAAACTCTAAAAAAACTTGCGAACCAAACACACCCTGAAATTCTCTCTTCTTCATGTCTTCTCCGGCGATCCACTTGAATTTTCTCCGGTAACCCCTAATTTTCCGGCCAATATCTTCATCTTGTGAAGCAAAATCGACGCCAAGTCCCCGTTGTGCTCACGATCGTCGGACAAAGTTTCCTTCTCATGGTTCTTTGTCGAAGTCAAAGGCGTCTTGAGCTGCATATAGTGTCGATACCATCATACCAAGGGATATATACGACAGATGACGACATCGATTTTCAGCGAATAAGAACGCAGTCCTTCTGGCAAAATGCTCGGAAAATGTTGGAGCTGGTCGGGGTTATTGATCGGAGTTGCAGGCTTAAGACGGAAAGAAGTGTCTGTGACAGGGTCCATATGTAAATTATGACCCGGGTTGGGCTTATAACCCGTTATGGACCCGCGACCCAGTCGTTTTAAACAGGAGCCATCAGATTTGAAATCAATTGTAGATTAAGAGTTTTCACATAGCGAGGGTAGTTCTCATCTGATCTTAATTCTATATATATAAATATATATGAAAATGGCTAAAATATGATACTTTAGATGTTTGATTAAAAAAAAGATATAATGAGGATATTTTAAAAATATACCTCCAAGTACTACTCATCGACATCGAATATGGGCAGCTTATAAGTTAGTCATTAGAAACAACTCAATCAAAAATGAACTGATATGCTTAGGTCAACTTATGTATGACTTTAGAGCGCAAATAATGAACTAAATAATTGGGATTGCTTTTTCGCGAATCATTATCTCCATATCAAAGTTATGTGATACATAATTGGCCAGAAAGAAATAATTGCTTGCGTGGTAATGGGAGACGTTTCAAATGTAAATGGTTTTATTGTAAAAAGATTCGTTTAGAAACTAGTTGTTAATTGTTATCTGTATTTTGACTATAGTTTAATTAGTAGTTTAAAAGTAAATATTTGACAATTTACAAATGCATAATAGTTGTTTCATCATATAAAGTGACAGAAAAATACATGAATACAATTTATCATTTCACACGTTCTTTTTTTGTGCAATTATTTTGTTTATAAATATGACACAATAATTTATTTTCTATAATTTTATTATTTTAAGTGATATTAATTTAAAAATATAATGATACGTAACAGAAGATTAAAATTACATAATATAAAAGAACATGAATACAAATTACATACAAATTATCATATATGGAGAAGTTCAGGTCTAATTAAAAGCAACTTGTGATAAAAAAATAAAGTGAATTATTATATAGATGAAAAAGAGTATTAATTACATACAAATTAATCAAGTTCATTGTATATTTGCAATTGTATAGTAATATATATTATTTTTATTTTTTGATCTGAAATGTTTTATTTATATTAATAGGAAATAGTAGCATTATATTTCGACATAGTAAATTACAGCCTATGTTCCTGTAAAAAATGAACGACTAGCCTTGAGGACCGCAAATTCCAAGAAGTAATTTAACATTCGCGTAATACTGACGATTACGCCCTTAATTTCAAAGGGAGCCAACATAGTAACGTTAATAGAATCTTTCAGGTTGTGAGTTAGTAATTATATATATTCGCTGGACTCTCATTCTTCTAGTAGCTTTTATTGTCCTCTAGTGTGTTTCAACTTCTGCTTGTGGGGGAGATATCACTGTGAAGAAATCTGACCCTTTGACAACCTGATCTATTGCCCAACCTGGTTTCCATATACGCCACACACCTACTCCTACACTTTTCGTTTTCCTAAAAAACCCATCCATACTTAGCACAAATGCTTCCTGGAGAGTTTCTGGAATCTTATCTTCCCTTACATTTTGTACCGAAAGAACCTGTGTATGCCGTTGGGAATTAAGTCGCTCCAATTCCTCATCATTTTGATCTCCTTCAGTAATGTGATCTTGAGATCTCACCTGCTGGCCTTTCTTCATTTGGAGCATGGATGCCTGAGCTTGTTGGACACACAGTACTGGTGAAGGACAGTCATTTCTAAAAACCTTTCCATTTTCGTGCTTCCATATCTCCCAGCATAGGAAAAGTGAGAAAGCTAATCTTTCCTCTATTGTATGAGCATTACCCAATCATAAAACCAGGAGCTGAAGTTTGTGTGTGTGTTGTTTGGAATCTGAATTCCTGATGCTGTCCAAATTTGTCTGGAATGATTGCAATTTATGAACATGTGTAATTCATCTTCCCTATCCTGGCCACATCTCGGACAAATTGTGTTATTGCAGAGGTTGCGTTTCTCACTGTTTACCTAAGTTGCTAGACAGCCTGATATTGCTCTCCATATGAATATGATTATCTTCTGAGGAACCTTGAGGCTCCAAATGTTACTCCAAAATATTCTAACTCCAGCACTAAGTCTGTGGTTACTATTTCCATGCAACTGTTCTTGCATTGCTATATATGGTATCCATTTTTTGCAGAATAAACACCATTTTTAAACCATCTCCAGTAAGGAATGTCCCTACCTCATGGATCTATAAGTATTGCCTGAAAGTGTGGTATAATCTGTGGTGAAAAAATATTTCTGATTAGAGGAATTCTCCAATTTCCTGTGTCTTGCTCTATTAGATGCTTTACTCTTAAATTTGTGTGAGTAGACACTACTGATGCATTAAAGAGGACATTAGCTACTGTTGGTATCCATTGATCATGAATTTTGATATCCTTCCCATTTGCTACTTTCCATTGTAAGTTGCCAGAGATTAAGTATCCTGTCCAGAGTACTGATTGTCATCCCCGTGAATCACCTGATTTGCTTCTCACTGTAAGAATGTATTCATGCCTTAATGTACTTTGCTGTGTATACCTGTTGCAGTATTGATTCCTTCCTGTGAATCAAATTCCAGACATGTTATGCTAGCAATGCCTTGTTGTTGTTCATACCAACAGTAGACCTAAATCCCAATCCTCCATCCATCTTGGATTTACAGATCCTTTCCCATGATCTCTAGTGTATTGCTCTTTCCTCAGTTTTCCTCCCCATATAAACCTTGTTGTCATAGAATCCAATTTCCTCAACACCTGTACAGGGATCCCGAAAACTCCTAATGGATATATGGCTAGAGCATGCGATACATGTTTAGCCAAAGTAATCCTTCCAAAGAGATTCAGTAGCTTTGCTTTTCATGAGTCATTCTTCTGCATAAGCTTCTGCTTGAGATGTCTAAAAATTTCTGATTTCATATCCTGGAAGGAAATGGTGATTTCAAAATAAGTGCCACCTATCCCTTGTCCTTGAATATTCAGCTGATTTTTTTTTCTGATGAACAACTGCATCTCCTCAATTGTGTTAGGACTAAACTGTATAGAGCTTTTCTCATTGTTCAGTTTCCGTCCAGATAGGTTGCAGTATGTCTTAGGGTTTCCTCTAAATCCTGAGCTGCCCCTTTTGTCACTTGGTAACCAGAATGGAATCATCAGCATACATAATGGCCCCGTTTGGAAATTAGCGTTTAGCTGTTAGAGGTTAGCGGTTTCTATTAGCTGTTAGCTGTTAGCGGATTTTATTAGCTGTTTTGACTAGTTGTTTGTTATATATGCGTTTGGTAAATATCAAGGAGCTGATAGCTGTTTAACTATATCAAATGACAGAAAAGGACACTAATATATATTTTTCACATTAATATATATTATATTATTTAACGTTAATTAATAGTTTTTTGTATATGTAGCAGAAAATATTTTATATAAAAATTAAAAATATTTTTGTTTTTGTAATTTATATTTATTCGTATGCTTTTTAAATTTTATGTATAATAACAATTAAAATTTATTTTGACATGGCTGTAAATAATGTGATAATTATTTAAAAAGAAAAATAATTCATAAGTTCAGATATAGGATGAGAATCAGTTTTTTACGTAGGTTTAAATCATGGAAATTCATTCCAGACGTAACTACGGCGCGAAACGAAAAAGTAACTCAAGGATAGAGTTGAAAATTTACAATTACAATATGAGAAACGCACATTTACGTAGCGTTTTAGAAAATGAGCGTTTCACGTAAAACGCTAGGGAGAAAATGCTATTAACCAAACATCATTATTAGAGGTTTGACTTGTCAATTTACTATTTTTGGACAAAACAGTTAAACACTGCTGAAATCTCTCTTCACCAAACGGGACCAATATGTGCAGTAATATATTATCACTATTAAGTGTCTTCATTTTGGTTGAGAGACAAGGACAAATTTTGGAAATTTACTATGTTAAACAGAATTAATTATTGAAAACACACGTTTTAGGAGCGATTCAGAAATGAGATTTTTAATCCAAAAACGCTAAATTAAAAAGTTATTTACCAAACACTATTAATAGTTGTTTGAATAGTCAAATGCTTATTTTTAGACAAAATTTCTAAACTCTCATGAAAACTCTTTTTGCCACGAGACCTTTCAAAATCAAAATAAAATCCATTTCAAATTTTAAATATAGTAATGTATATGACAAGTGTGTGAATTTCAGTGAGATCTCTTCCACAAGTTTACTTGATCTAAATATTACGTTAGCTCATTTAGTAAATCTATTTTATATTTTTAATTAGGTTTATTTTTAAATTAGGATTTAAGAATAATATTTAAGCATTTCTCGTACGCCGTGAATAAAGAATTCATTCTAAAATTCTGATGATTATCAGAGGTTGATTTTGAATTTTGCGCTACTAACGCTCAATTGTTTTACATATTCGTGATGACAGATTTTATCCATATTCGGTACGTACTGCGTCAATATTGAAGTACCATTGTATATATTATGAAAAGGTTGGTTGGATATTTAATGTTTATAAAGAAGAACATATCAATTAAATTATATAAACTCGCAATGTCAGTCCAATACTCTGTTCCAAAACACAGCGAAAATGTCTGAACTGAATCCTTAACGTTTAACCTAATTAATCAGAAATGTAGCCTAATCAACTGGTGATCTCCACGCCAAAATTAGAGATTAATTCAGGTGTATATATAATAATTATGAACGCAGTGTGGAGAAATGAAATCCTTGGTTACAGAAAGCGCTGGCAATCCATAGCTTCATATCAGACAAGTTGATGTCCATCTCACAATCCCTTGCAACCTAAACAGATTAAGACATAGTTAATGAATGTTCATTCACTGAAAATACACTAAAACGAACCAAAAAGTCTGATTATTACATTGAGAGTGAAAGTGAAGAGGTAGTTTTGATCATCCGTTGTTGCCAAGTTGGAGTTTTGGACGTTTAAGCCTATGGAGTCAAGAGCATTATAGAGCAATGCTGCTATTCCCTGACTTTTATTGCACACTATTCTTACGTAAAAGTCTCTAGCCTCCACTTCAAACACCTCTATCTGCAAGATTGCCGTATGTTTAATTAATCTAGAAAGTCATACTTTGAGTTATATATTTTATGAAATATTCGTATAGTTTACCTGCAAGATCTGTTTGATTGGTGGTGAGATTATGGTAACATTAGCTGGCAATGCTTCCGGTGCTGGTAATTGGTTAAAAGGTGACTCGAGATCAGCAATCTCGGACTTGAGCTTATTAGATTTCATCTGCAACTCTTTCACATACCGAATGGCATCAGCAATAATAGAGGCCTTATCCATCTGCATCATTAAATTCAGTCATTACTACTCTTACGATTTGCCAATTCAATATATTCATAATAATAAATTAATAAGTAATGGGAAGAGTAAATACAGAAAATGTAACACTAACAGACCTTGGTGATATAAGGAACCAAGGAACGTAATGCGTAGAGTTTTTCCTTCATGCTGCTTCTCCGCTTTCGTTCTGAGATCAATGTTCTTGCTCTATCACTCTTCTTAGTCTTGTGCTTGGTTGGATTGGAGGCTTGAGGCTGCAAAGGTTTCTCCTTGCTCGGCTGCTGAGCTTCATCTACAACATTAACATTTTGATGCAGATCATGACTGACATTTTGATCAGATACTATTGAGTTGAATTCACACAAGTCGTGGAGATTAGGGATGTTTTCGGGCTCGATGGGAACGAACTGGGGACAGCCAAAAACGACGTGATCGCAGTCCCAGTTGACGCAGAACTCGTGAGCAGGTGCAGGCTGATCTTCAGCTTCGTGACCTCTGATGAGATCTATGAACTGCTCCAAGTTGGCTTCATCCAAGAAATCTATCAGCCCTAACTCATCATACTGCCCTGCGCACACATCGTAGTTGTAAGCCATTTGATCCATGAATGACTGCTAATTATTTTGCCTGTGACAAACTGACCATGTCTTTCTAATTAACTTCAAGTTCTTTTGTAGTAGCATCTACTGTGGGGATAATAATACTTTAGGTGTGAACAAACAATGAAGCAAATGATTCTTTTTCTCTTCTGTGTAATTCGGATTATTCTGCCAGGTCGTGTGAACGGAATACTTGTCACTTAATATAATGTGTAAGAGATGTTTAGAACCACAACTTAATTCGCCCAACCTAATTATTTCACTTTCAGAGCAGACTATACTTAGTAGTGAGATAGCTAATTTTTAATTGGCTCTTAATTAATATGTCAATAATCAACTTAAGTATGTTCTAGAACAGCACTTAACTGGGGAAGCTCAGGACATATCTCAGCTTCTTATTTTAATTTAGATCGCAATATGTCCTAACATCATGACGTTGATAGAACAGAGTTACTATCAAACTTAAGTCACTCATAAAAAGATATATACTAGTGCATGAAGTTCTCTGGCCAATTGGTGAACTTCCCGCATTCAGTATTTTCATCTCTTACTCGTATTCGTATTATAGTAGTTTTAATTAATTTCATAGTATATTTAGTTATTTGGCTATTTTTGTAATTTTAAGTTTCATTTACTTATTTGGATACCATATATTTTTGTTATCTTAAATTTTTATTCTAATTTACAATTTTATTTGTTTTTACATGTTTCATTCTTATTCTTTTGGACTTATTCTTTTTGCCATTTTTCTCTGATTTTAATTATCTTGAGATCATTTTGTAATATTGGTCAATTAAATTTGGTTTTTCATTCTCAATTATTATATCAATACACAATTTCCTAAACTTTTACTAAATATAAAATACAATTTCCTTAATATATATATATATATATATATATATATATATATTAGATAGGTCACTCATCGTTATTAATACAGTTTCAACTAATACAATTTATTATTCTCCAATTAAGAATGAAATAAAATATATATAATTTGTTTTTAAAGTGTCAGGTTGATTAAACTAAATAACTTCATATTTCTTTAATTGAATAATATATTATAATCTCAAACTTAAGTAAATATTATTCAGATTAAGTGATAACTATTTAAACATGTTATATGATAATTCTCAATATATATAATTAATTTATCTTTTATTCAAAGTTCGACGCAATGTACCGAACAATAACCTACTTTTACATAACCATTTTATTTTAGGAAGGGATGATTATGACGTGCGACCAGTAACAAATCCTAAAAACATTTTATGGTATGATTGAATAGTACCAATAACTGATGGATTAAGAAGTTGATTTACCTAAAAATTCAGAATCAATAGTTATTGATTACTTTGTCAAATTTTTGTGTGATTCTGTGACTCATTAATAAGATGGAATAGATTTTTAAAAAATTACAATTTAATAACCATCGAGTACTCTATCAATTATTTTATAGGTATAGTCATATCAACTTCATTCATATATACGTTCATGTCTACGACAGATCATAAGGATATTCAATGTTGTCTAAACTCTGAGGAGTCATAAGATTGAGTTCGTCCATAATATATATTTCACATAACTATTTATGATAATACGCACAATTCATAAAGTAATCTTGGTGTATGGTAAACCGAAGGTACTTTATAAGAATTGTAATTTTAAAAATTAGTTGTCCTTTCAAATCAAAATCAAATTTGTTTAAATTGAATAAACTTTTTTTTAGGAAAAATTGCTTTCATTAATTCAAGATTCTGGAAAACGTCCAGACACGAAATACAAGAAACTCGGAGGAGAGTTCCAAGATTTACAAAGTAGGGGACATGTCTTAGCATAGTTTGCTAGAGAATGAGCTATATAATTATTGCCTCTAGGTACCCAGTAGAGTCCCGTGTTAGGGTCATGCTCCAGCAAACTCCTTATTCTAGTTATAACAGATTCACAATTCACGGCGCATTCAATCTCGCCCTGTACCATGTAATTAACATGTAACGCGTCTCCCACTATGTTTATTGAGCCAAGTTGTAGCTCTGCGGACATCATAAGGGCCTCTTCAAGAGTCAGACACTCGGCCAGCGCTGGTTCCTGGACATTCGGAAACCTGCGAGCATAAGGCTTCATGAACTTTCCGCCTGGTTCGAACACTACCACACCAATGCCTGTGTTGGATTGGAGAATTCCAGCATCAAAGTAAATAGAGTGGCCCGTATCCGGTGGTCGCAGCAAAGCAGCCGGTAGCAAAGCATCCAACTGCGCATCCCTCCATCCTTGTGCCGATGTGTAGCTCATCAGGCAGGCAGTAACCTTGGCTGCCATTTCTTTGGCCCCCATGTGGATCTGATCGAAGACCTGCCGGTTCCATTGGAGAAAATACCATCGCAGACTATCAGAATTAAACTGCAAAACCCAGCATCATCATCCTTCAAGAGATTTCTTACCCGAACATCGCCGCGAGCGCCGGCTAGCTCTAGTACTTTATTCAGCAAGCCAAGTGATGACCAAGCCTCCCTTGCATAGTTACATTCAAAGAACAAATGAGTAGCAGTATCTCTATGCTCCAAACAAAGAGGGCAAGTTGGCTCAATATCCACTCCACGAGTCCGCAGATTGGCCACAGTGGGAGAGAATTCGTACACATTCTCCAAGCGAAGTGAAGGGTGCGCTTAGATACTCGAAACTTCCAGAACTTCCTCCAGAAAGCTTGCTCTGAACCATCCGAAGTAGGCGCCGACGCCGAGGTATGCTGATGTGTTATACGAGCGTGTTCCACTACAGCATCGTACGCTGATTTTACCGTGTAGCTGCCAGACGCGATGAAATGCCATATCTAACGGTCCGCTGAGTCCAGGTTCCGAAGCGGGATTAGCTTGATGTGAACCACGTCCTCCGGTGCAAAGAACTCCTCCAATACCTCAACTTTCCACCACCTTGTATCCCTATCAATAAGGTCTGCCACCTTAGATATATGCTCTAGGATAGCTGTCGGATTTCTCACTTTATACTCGCCCCTGCCTAGGTATCCACGGATCATGACATATGCTTGTATTCCTCCCAGCTCCAATGGCTTTCCTGCCCCCCCCCCCCAAACAGATCAAGTCTAGAGCTCCATAAATACTCCTCCAGGACCATGACGGTATGTTATTTAAGGCAGCCGAGAAGATATCAAAATTCTTATAGTATTTTGCTTTAAGGACCCGTGCTAGCAATGAGTGGGGTTGAGTTATGAGCCTCCAAGCCTGCTTACCCAGAAGAGCCTGGTTAAAGGCTCCGAGGTCCCTGAATCTGATGCCTCTTTTATCCGTGGTTTTCGTCATTCTTTTCCAAGATACCCATGGGATCTTCCTCTCCGTATCCGAGCTTCCCCACCAGAATCGGCTCAACAGTCCATATATCTCTTCAATGGTGGTGTCCGGAATCTTGAAGCAGCTCATCGTATAGCTGCGAATCGCCTGCAAAGCGGATTTGATGAGAATCTCCTTCCCGGCTTTCGAAAGGTTCTGCTCACTCCAGCCATCAATTTTCTCCCAAATCCGTTCCTTCAAAGACTGAAAAACCTCTCCTTTCCGCCAGCCAATAACAGTAGGTAGACCAAGGTATTTTCCATGCAACTCTACTTCTGGAATTTTTAGTATATCACATACCTGCGGCCGAAGTTCAGCCGCTGTGTTTGGACTGAACAGTACCCCTGATTTGTCAACATTGATCTTCTGGCCAGAGATATCTTTATATAATGACAGTGCCCAGTGAAATCTCCTCGCCTCTTCAACCGTCGCCTCCCAAAATAAGAGGGTATCATCTACAAAGAGTAAATGCGATACTTTCGGACCGCGATAAGAAGCACTCACCCCATGTATTCGTCCCGCAGATTACAGATCTTACAGCAACATAGACAACACATCCAAACAAATTATGAACAAGTAGGGAGAAAGGGGGTCCCCCTGTCTAATACCTCTGCGCGGAGTTAACTGCCCGAATTCCTCGCCATTCAATATGAATGAGAACTGCACTGTTGAAAAGCATCTTCGTATCAAGGCCACAAAAGCAGGAGGAAAGCCCATACGCTCCAAGGTCATCGTGACAAATATCCATTCGATGCGGTCGAAAGCCTTACTCATGTCCAACTTAATGCTCATCTCTCCTCTGCGGCCTGTTGCTCTTGCCTTCATGGAATGATGAATCTCATGTGCCACCAACACATTATCCGTAATCAGACGGCCTGGAATGAAGGCTGACTGCGAGGGCGAGATGATGCTATCCATAATTGGTCTGAGTCTATTTGCAACCACTTTCGAGGCCAATCGGTGGGAGACGTTACACAAGCTAATAGGCCTGAACTGTGTTATGAGCTCGGGTCGAGTAATCTTCGGTAGCAGGACTATGTGTGTATAATTGGCACGGGGAATAAGTTCCCCCCTATTCAGAAAATTTAGCACAAAAGCAACTACATTTTTTTCTATTAACATGCCAAAATTTCTAAAAAAATATAGGACTCATACCATCAGGACCAGGGGCCTTCAAGGGATGCATTTTCTTCACTGCCTTGGCAACCTCCAGCTCCGTGTAGGGGTGTGCAATCCTATTCGCCATCTCCATTGTAACCTTCCGGGGCATTCTGTCAAGTACTTGCTCAATCTTCCCCACCTCCGGGTTAGCAGAAGCAAAGAGGCCTCCGAAATAGTAAACTATGATCTTCTCCATTCCTCCCGCATCCGTTCGGAGAGATTGGTCCGTGTCCCGAAGGCCAGCTATGTGGTTCCTTGCCCTTCGGTTGGTTGCAAAACGATGGAAGAATCTGGTATTTCTGTCACCCTCCATGTACCAATGTTGCTTCACTCTCTGCCTCCACTTAATCCCTTGAGCTTCTAAAAGGAAGTTGTACTCTTGTTTCAGTCGTAAGAGTTCCTCTAGGACAGTGTCAGAAGCTTCCCTATTCTCCAATTCATGAATATTCTTCTTGAGCTTCTCAATTCTCTTTTCACACACTGGAAACTCGTGCCTGCTCCAATCCACTAGGCTGATTGCACATTTATCAAGTTTATCCGGCAGCACTAAGTCATCTGAGTTCCATGAATCCCTGACTGCACGCTCACAGTCTTCAGATTTCACCCAGTATGTTTCAAATCGGTATCTCTTCTTCTTCCTTGTTCGCCTCGCCATGGGATCCCTAGCTCTCAACTGCACCAGCAATGCCACGTCGGAAGAGGGCATTAGTATTGTCGAGGAGGAAGACCATGGAAAATCCTCAAGTAGTTGCTGGTTTCCAGTGGCTCTATCCAGGCGCCCCTTGATTGTCGATCCTCCCCTCTGAGTCCTGTACCACGTAAAAGAAGAGCCTCCATAGCCTTAGCAAGGGAGACTAGCCAAGCCACAATGCCGTAGTGCATCTCGGAAGCTCTCAATCTGCCATTCAGCCCTAGGCGCCGATCCTACAAACTCCTCTTGCGTCAGAACCTCGTTGAAGTCTCCTAAGCAAATCCATGGGACGCCATCTCCTCTCGCAAGGTCTCTAAACCGCAGCCAGGCACTCCGCCGAAGAGACACATTCGGCTCACAGTGAACTCCAGTAATACGAATGTCTTTACCAAGAATACATGCATACACATCTATGTAATAACTAGAAAAAGACTTCAAATTTACTACTACTTGTTGTTCCATAACAAAGCCATACCCCCTGAAGAACCGTGGGCATATCTACTCCTACACCAAAAAAATTCAACTGACTCTTTATTTTATCAATAACAGAAATAGAACATTTACTCTCACAAAGAAATAAAATTTGCGGTACTTTCTGGCGCACAAGAGTGCGCAATTCATGAACTGTCTGAGAGTCCCGGAGGCCGCCCCGGAGGCCTCCCCGACAGTTCCAGCTGATGATACTCATGGATTTTGGCGGGACTGGAGGTCATCGCCAGTCACAGCCGGAATGTCGGAAGAATTGTCTTCAAGAGAAGCTATCGATGACTGATCACTACCTCTTGATTTCTTGTTTCCCGATCCCTTGTTGTACTCAAGATTCCTCTTAGCACCCACATGCACCATCTCCTGCTCCACTTTCTTGCCGCAAACCACACCTTTTCCACGTCCGTGACCACTAGCATGTTCTGCCTTATTCTTCGCCTTCTCGATTTTCCGTTTTGCCGCCTCCAACCGTCTGGCAGGCGTATCAAAATTAATAGGACAAGGCACGAAGTATGGACTAAGAGGGTCCACCCTAGCACGAGGATTCCTTGGCGGAGAAGTAACTACAGTTGTAGCTTGAAACGTCATAATGGTGGTTAGTTGGCCTCCATCTGTATTTGTAGTCTCCCTCTGTCCCATCACGTTTGATGCCATATTGACCAGTGAGCTATTAGATACTCTCCCCACGTCATGCATGGCTCCAAGATTGTTGGCCATATTGAACATACTTGTGTCCGACGTAACCCGTTCGCACCCAGCCATGCTCACGGTCCCAGCCTCCTTTGTTGCTGCTGCTCCTTCCACGACCCAGCCTCCTTCATTGACCAAGTCCCTAGCCTTCCCGCGGTCCCCAGCATGCCCAAGGGGCTCACACATTCCACCAGCCGCCCGACCCGAGCTTAGGGCTGTGTTCCCGAGCCGACTGATTTGCTGCTGGAAATGGGCTGTGTTCCCTGCGCTTAGGCTTGCTGCTGCCATCGTGTCCAGCTCCTCTCTTCCTTCATGGTTTGAGCTCATGGTCATCCTCGCGTCCCCCAGACTCCCGCCTACAGACCGCCCAACTGGAGTTTGGTCATTGACCTCCGTGATCGATATACCTGCTGCCAACAAACTAGACCCCTGCAAGGCTGAAAATTCCAGCGTCTTTGCATCAAGAAGGGAACGGTTTCTGGGGTCGGTTCTATTTAATTTGACCCTAGCAAAAACAGACTTTTCATGGAACCATCTCCGCGTCGCTTCTGGGTCGGGACGATAGCATACTAACGGCCGCGGTGGAGGTGGCGGTAGCAATTCCCTCTCCTCGCTAACTTGTGTTTCGACAGAAGTAAATTCCATAGTCGTCTTCTCTCCCTCTGTCCAAGATTTCCAGTACTCACTATCCATGTGCTCGTACAGTTTCATGATTACATCAGCCGCATCTTCCTTGATTTCATGGTCAATTAAATTCTTATCGTATGACTTCTTGAACTCCTTCAGTAAGTATTTTTCCCTATTCGAAAGGCCCATGGATTCCGCAAACTGAAACAGCGCTGGAACATTTTTTTCAGCGAAGAAGTCATCACAAATCCGCATAAGGCGTTGATCTTCCGCGCTAAGTACATGCTCTTCGATTCTGACCTCCCGAGGCTGCTCCAGTGGGTCTCCAGCAACTCCTTCCTGTAACTCCAGGGCTTCAGCTGCACGCGGAGCATGTGAAGCATTCCTTTGATCAGCACGACCATGAAACGGCTCCCTCGGACCTCTAGGACCTCTAGGGTTTCTATTTTGACCATTGTTTCTCCCATAGGGCCCAGCCATTCTTCCCCTAGGCACCTCCCTTGGAAAAGGAGACGTATTTGGCTTTACATCCAAGTCCTCCAGATAGTTAACCACTGACTTCTCTTCTGGTGGTGTAGTACGAAACTTCTTGCAACTCCGGCGGCCGTGACCCATCAAACCACAATATCCGCAGTAAACAGGAAGCTTCTCATACTTTAAAGTAAGCATTTTTATAATGCCCAAATCCTTGATCGGTAGCTCCGTCCTCAACGGCTTCTCTACATCAATCTCTACCTTAACACGAAGGAATTCACCTTTCACCTTTCCATCCAAATCCTTCTCCGCCTCAATAAATCTTCCTATCTTATTCCCCAACATAGTTGCCATTGGAATGCACATTAAGTCATGCGGCATATTCAGAAAGTGAATCGAAAAAGCGGCTTTATTAAAAACCATGTCGTTCGCAACAATCCCAGGGATAGGTTCACGAATCATTAAGAGCCAATCATCAAAAATCCACGGCTGGTTCGACAAGACTCCAGCCTTTTCAATATCATCAGGAAACGAAATTGAAAACACATTAAACCCTAGGGTTTTAAACTCCAGAGTAGGAATATTCTAAACTTTTGAAAACACATACTGCAGTTGCTGATGTGGAACCCTCCGTGGTGCCATGAGCTTTCCAATCAGCAAATTGTCCACCTGTTCCTCCTCCATCCGGATCTCATCAGTCGAGATCAGGTTTGCCTCCTCCTCCGCCTTGAGGGTTAACTTTCCGCTTAACGAGGCGATCTCCTCCATAACAGATGCCGTCGTGTTGCTGAAGCAAACCGTAGATGCTCCAAACGTCAATGTATCGCTTGATTGAACCAACTTGCAGCGATGAATCGATGCAAGACCAAACTTTTCTCTCCTAAACCCTAGTCGTCTGAGTCGCCAGAGAGAAAAAACGTACGTCACTGTTTAAATTGAATAAACTGATCTTCATTCAAATAGACAATTTAAAATAACAATTAAAAAATTTATTTTATCATGTAAAGTAGTGTTTCCATAATCCCCAAGATACAAACACGCATTCTTTGGTTCTGTGTTCATCTGTACACTGTCAATGGATTCAGCCTACATTAAAATATCAAAGTAGAATAAGGGGGCAATTGATTGGATGAGTTTTTGGAAAACTGAACTTTTAAAATTTGATTTTTCAAAAACATGTTTAGTTCACGAAATCTTATAAAATCTTATTTTTGATCTCAAAAATTCAGACTTACAAAATCCTAAAACTAAACAAAGATTTTATTTTAAACTTACAAAATTTTAACCCAACCAAATAAGATTTTTGCAAAATTAGATTTTTAAAATCTCATATAAAAACTGAAACTTTCAAAAATTTTAAAAAAAATCAGACTCTCCAGAACTTCACGAACGAAACGCACCCTAAATGATTCAGAAAATTAAATGCTATGTTGCGCATGCGTTGTACAAATGTTGCCTTGCCATGTAAGATTGCGATGTCCCTAGTGGCCACATACTGCATGTGTGTAGTGTATATTTTAATAAAATAATTATATTGCGACTTGCTAAATCTCGTGCTTTCACGGCAATAGATTGTGCTCTGCATATGCTTTGCTAATTAAATCAAGTACTTATCAGTTATCACGGTGAAGTCAAGGGATCTCTCTCCTTAAGTCAACTCTTTACAGGTTGCAAATTGGAGAAAGAGTAAACAATCGGTCAGTTACCTTTAAAAAAAGAGTCGAAATTTTTAAAGGACAAATTCAATGGATGCTTGAGTAATCAGTGGCAGGGATTCCCACAATCTATACAGTAGAATACATTTCAAGATATGTTTATGTCTAGTTAGTTGTATTTTATACACTGAAATTATGTGATTTTATAAAATATTTTTGTTATTTGATCTGCATGTTTTGGTGCAGAATTGATTGAACAATGGTGTAAGATAATAATCAAATGGAGTTGAAAATATTGTAAAAAGTAAGGGAGGAACCATGTTAAGACGCTGCTCTTGAATTCGTTGCCCATTTAAAAACTACCGTTTTCGGCCAACGAATAGGTGGTTTCGTGTAGACGCCACCAACCCTGCCGTCGCTGTATATTTTTATCGGAGTTCTGATCATGATGCACAGAGATGGTGCCGTATCTGTTTTAATTTGTCTTTAAATTAGGACAGCGCCGTACTCATAATTTTTGTTTTTGTTTTTTTTTCTCTCTCACACCTTCTTTGATTTTCCTTAATTGCACAGTTATACGTGAGCCGTTGCATTATTTTGGTTTTTTTATTTTCTTTTGAATTTTAAAACCTTCTTTAAATCAATCTATACTGGGACTTCTTCAATTAAAAATATATAATTTTACAGTATTCTTGAATTACAAATGTATAATTTTACGTTTTAGAGTATATCTTTAGTCTAAGTCTAATTTTTTAAAGATAATATCAAAACACATTTAAATGATGAATTTACCCGATTTTTCAGATCGGAAAAACACCAGATATTTGTATATGATATAATTAAAACCTTCATTTTTTTGATCATTGAAAAATTAAAATTTACTCTATAAAATCATGAAGTTTGATTAAAAAAAAATGATGTTTTAACTTTTTAACAGTTAAGTGAAACAATGTCACTTTAACATTAGTGGAAAAAAAAATTCAAAAACCTCCCTCATTCTCTCTTAAAACTCACAAGTCACCGACCCTCTCTTAGCTCTCGGACCGCCACCGCTGTCCTACTACAATTACACCGATCAATTTATTTTAGTTTACCCTAATAAAAATTTCTGATTTTGTCACTGACAGAAAAATGTAATAGTTGCACTGTTTTTGCTACGTGATTTTAATGAGAGTAAATAATAAAGAGAGAAGTGAGGAGCAAGAAGACGAGGCCAAGACTTTCATTGCCTATTGTGAAAAAAATTCTTGCATTGGCTGATGGGCTGATTTGGCTTGAAGATCCCAAATGAGTTATTTCATTGGTTTGAATGTTGCATTTCTTTGTGCAAAATTAAATGAAGAGTCCAGAAGTTTTACGACAATATAGTTGGTTATTTTGTAAATGTCACTATATTTAAACATATTGATGTTTAAACACTTGCTCCAGCAAAATCAGAAACCGAGCAATGTTGAAGTACAACTCGTGAACGATCAAAGAAGATATTTGAAGATATTCAGTTCCGATCTGATAAGATTAGGAATATATTATAGAGTTGTATTTTAGTTAGGATTAGTTTCAATCTGTAGAAACAAGGAAAGAATATATTTCCTACAGTTTAACTATAGAATTAGAATATAGCAATGGAGACTAATCTCTGCCGTGATTATCTACAAGAAAAGATCAGCACAACCGTGATTGAAGGAACTAGAAGATCAACACGGAAGCACGGCATGGAACTATAAATAGAGACGCAAGTTGCGAGAAGAAGTATCCATCTTAAGAAGTACCCTAAAGTATTTTGCACTCAAAATAGCTTTACGTTTTGGAGCAGCGTTGAGTTGAGCATTCAACTGGCCTTTGTCTTCACCAGAGTCTGAAAGCGCAATGCCTTAATATCTCGGGAGAGGTGGTCGAGATAGCAGCGAGGAGTTGCTGACTGGCTGTGAGGGGAGCTCACAAATTCACGTGGAAAGATAAGTCAATAAATAATTTAAAGTTTGTGAACTGTGTAACTATATTTGATTATCTAGTGGATGAGTTTTAGACTGGACAAGACTCCGCAGATGTAGGTGTGGTTACACCAAACTAGATAAACATATCGTGTGTTCTTTATTTTACTGTTTAAACTCGTTAGCATGTTTAAACATACTTGTTAAAGTAGATAAATCATATAAGAACGTTAGTATTCTGATTGATAGTAATTCCATAAAATTATGACTTACTTGTGATCATTGTTATATTATTTTAATTATTATATATAATTATATTTTTATAATTAGGAATTCAAGTTGCACACTTTTATTTTACTTTTATGGTAATGTTTAAACTTGTTACTGTATGCATAAAACGTAAATTAAAGATATTATTAATTATTGTGTTGGTTGAATGATCTGGATAATAAATGTTAAAGTATGAAAAAAAAAATGTATATGTTGAGAGTTGGAGCAAAAACCTTATAGATATCGTATATGTGTAGCCTCCATTTAAAGTTTCATTTGCAATAGTTGTTGAACAACTGTTAGATTCACATTGTTTATAAAATATCTAATAAGCTCATTTATTCAGTTTGCGGTGTTAAAAATTAGTCAAATATTTCTTACACAATGTACACGACATAACTTATACCTTAGAGTGCACCATTCATATAAACTTTTTATCTAATAAGTAATGATATATCTTATCTAACAAAACAAAATCTGATGGATCCCTAGCTAGCTTACTTTTATTAGTAAGAAATGGATGCATAATTGATTTTAATTTTGAAAATTGATTACCAACAACTTAACTCGGCAATTAAAAGATAAGAATTTAAAAAATAGTTAAGACTGATTATGATGTAAGAGGGTGACCGATAGGACTATGCAGTTAGTTAGCGAACACAGCGGTGTGATTAGCCCAGCTTTGTCTGCAAATTCATATCCCTCTTCTACACTTCTTTTTTTTCTTTAATATATGGTTTTAATTTATGGGATCTGAAGTAAGTGCATATACACAATTTTACCTGTACTGACGTATACTTCGCACCATCTCTCACATTCGCACGTGAAAAAATCTGCAGCGTTATGTGATTTGGTCCTAACATTGTGCTGTTACGCACCGACAGTTGAAGAAATTAAATTAGCTTTGGACAAGGAAACCTAACCAGAAATCAAATGAATTTACAGATCAAAAATCTAATTGGTTTTCTAAGATCAAATGATGAATTATCCTTAACCTCCCTCGATTAAAATCTAACCATAAAAAGATAAAATGTATTAACTAATCAAATTAGTTGGTGGACTCATGCGGGATGTATGATAAATGTTCAATGGTGAAGCAGATGAAAGAATTAATGTTCAAATGTGGTGTTCGATCGACTGCCATAGATGCTTGCGTGTCAGGTCGACATTTCTATGATGTACTTAAATTTATGAGCCGGTATACATTTATTTGTTTTCCAATATAATATATTTGTTAAACTTGATAAACTTATGATGTTGTGAGGAAGGCCCTCGAACATGATATCACTTGAATATTGCGGCAAGTTAGGTTGTAAGTTATAGTACAAGAGAATGGAGATCGATAAGATGGTGAGAAGATTTGTCTTGAGTGATTTTTTTGGTAAGAAAGGTATAAATTAGAAATCGCTGCAATGGTTGTGTCATCCTAAAGATTAAGGTGGTGTAGGGCTAAGGTCTATAATGGAAGTAAATAAAACTCTTTTGGCAAAAACAGCATGGAAGTTGATTAGTGCACCAGATTCTCTATTCACCAAGTTTATGTTACAGAAGTATTGTTCCTAGATGAATTTTCCGCAGTGTTATCCAAAACCTTCAGATTCATTTGGTTGGAAGTCTGTTTTATGGAGTTGAGAGGTGTTGCGACCATACTTGAAATGGACAATTGTTACAGGAGAGAAGGTGCATATTGATCAGAATTGGATACTGGGTTGTGCTAATCTCCCTGCCAGCTCAAGAGATTCTGGCATGCTTTTATTAAAGGTGTCACATCTTTTGGATCATAACAAGAATCGGCGTGCTCCTTTGGTTAAAGTGTACTTTCCAGAATAACTTGCAAGCAGAATTCTAAAAATGCATGTCTCAAAACACGTAGACGGTAGTAGAGAGGACTCCTTGGTTTGGGAAAAATCAAGGGATTGAATTTATGCTGTGAGGAAAGGCTATCATGTATTGAGATATAGTTCTTTATCTGATTCACCGTCTTCATCAACAACACAGGTTTAATCTCTTGACCGAAAGGGATGGAGAAAGTTGTGGAAGTTGCGACTACCTCCACGCAATGTTTTTCTTCTTTGGAGAATAATGAATGGAGCAGTCCCATCAGCGCTTGGCCTTTTCAAGCGCAATTTCTAGTCTACGCCTTTGTGTTTGGTTTGAGGTATGCATGTGGAGACTATCTCACACATCTTTGCAGAGTGTGAGGTAGCTTGCAGAGTGTGGCGTCTAAGGTCACTTGGTTTTTACTTTACAACTGGAGATAGAGGATGCTTTATTTTATGGTTGAAGTCTTGGATTATGAATGCACCATATGTTGACTTATTGGAGTTATCTGCATGTGTCATCTGGTGGATTTGGATGAATCGAAATCAGGTAATATGGGAAAACAGAAAAATGGAACCAGTAATAATATGGCAGCAAGTGCTAGATCGGTACGAAATATGCAAAAAGAGTAGGCTTTTGAAGTCTAATTTGTCGGTGACATGTTCTAGTATGCAGCAGAGACAGGAGAATCAGTGTTTACTAGGAATAGAAAATGGTTCGGGTTAGGGCTTAGTGGCCGATGGAGCTTACAGAAATGAACTTAAAAAGGGAGATTTGTCTTGGGTGATTGCGGATCAGAATCAAGGTTTAATCACACAAGGATCAGTTGCAATGAATATGTTTTCATCCTTGCACACAGAATCTGTAGCAGTGTTGAAAGGTTTAGAAGAAACTTTGGAATTGGGCCAGCTGATATGATTCGCATTCACTCAAACAATGCTGGTCTAATGGAAGCAGTAAGAGGGAAATCAATGCCTAATCTTGAGGTAGCTAGTATCATTGAGGATATTAGGAGTTTACTGTCAAACTTTGATTTTCATGTAATACGTAAGGTTGCTAGAGTTGAGGTCAAGTTAGGGATGAGCTGGCTAAGTGTAACTTTATTGAATTATATTGAATAAATGGTTTGTTTTGTGACAAAAAAAAACATTGTAAGTTATATGGTGTGGGACGTCCACATAGTCAGAGGCGTGGATCTAGAAATGTTTTTTAATGGGTATCATTTTACTTGGTTCTAAATTAAATAAGTTTTACACAATTAATAAACGGCTACACAATCATATTTAATGTTATAATGTGCGTTATCGATGAATGTATGTCGTACTTATATAAAAATGATAACTTTTTGTTATAGATTTACTAATTTGAATAATCTAACATAGTAAAATTAACAAATATAATTAAAAAAGATATTATTGAAAACAAAGAATTTATAGAAAGAAAATTAAATTTATCATGAATAATGCTCAAATAACCTCCAATGAAGTTTAAATAACTGAATGAATCAATAAAATATAAAAGAAAAATATTATATGAACAAAAATGATATTTTAGAAGGAGAAAAATATTAAACCTTAATTTTAAAAATAAATAAAATATACTATGTTATAAAATATATGAAAAGAATACAAATTGAGCAACGATTGTTTTTTTTTTTGAAAACCAATATTATTATTAAGAAACTGAAAATTGAGTACTAATACTATTACACAGATTTCTACTAAGCCTAAAGGCCAGATTATGTTCCTTTTGTAAGAAAGAACGATTGACATTGATTACTGCAAATTCTACTAGAGAATCTGCCAGTCGCCTAATGCTATTAACAATTCCTTTTATCGCAATCGGAGACGACAAAGGATTCATGATTGCTTGCTTCAGTGTTACTGAGTCTGTAACCAGATTGACTCGTTGTACACCATTTCTTCTGCCTGCTTTGAGCGCGCGCCAACAGGCTTCTGCTTCAACTTGTAAGGGAGATGAGGCCGTAAAAAAATCCAAACCTGAAATATCTGTGTCAATTCCCCATCCCGGTTTTCATATTCTCCATCCTGCAGCTCCCAATTTCATTGTGTCTCTGTAAGAGCCATCAAAACTTATTACACATGCCTGTGGGATGCCTCATGGTCCGTCACCTTGTCTGATAGATTGAACTGAGACCTGTTGTTGAGAATTCCTTGCCATCTGTGCCGAAGTTAAAAAAAGAAAATAAAATGCAAAAGAAAGGAGTTGAACTCCTAACCATTTCTGTGTGAAGCTTTGAACTCACCACTTCTACACCACAAATTCGTCAAATTTGAATGAGTACTATATGTATATATACCCTTTCCAGGCAGTGGGGTAACGTGACCCCAGTGCCCCATCCTAAATCCACCATTGCATATAAGAATTTGATATATGTATTAGTATTTTGTTAGAGTAAATCTCACATCGAAAGATAAAATGAGTGATGTTCAGTATATAAGTTTGGTGGGATACTCTACACATTGTCAATTGAATTTATGATAGAATCTCACTTGGTTTATATACTATGTGCATTTCCACCTCTAAGTTTACTGACGGGCCAATTATGTTTGTCAGGATTTCTAATATGTATCATACCTTGAGGTTTGTGGCATGGGCCTACAATTTTAAATGCAAGAGTGTTACCGTAAATCCTACATCGAGAATCGAAAGTGGGTGTGCCTTGCACTTTAGGAAGGGTGTTAGAGTAAATCTCTCATCGGAAAACGAAGTGGGTGATGTTCTATATAAGTTTGTTGGGGGTACTCCACATATTGAGAGAACTCAATAGACTTTATGTATTGAATTTGTTGGACCTATGTGTATTTCCACCTCCAACTTTACTAACGGGAAAATTATCTCCATTAGAATATCTAATAGTATGTATAGGTTTTATGATTGGAAAATGATTGATTTATCTTAGACAGAGAATCACAACTACTATTTTGTATCAAAAATTGAATGCGTCCACTAGTTAGAAGCAGTGACTAGCTAGGCATGTTCATAGTTAATGCACTTCTTGAAGTTTCTCCAGTTTTGGTCTTTCGACCACACCGTACATTCAACTTGCTTGTTACTAGAGACTTCCATGACATAGATATTTAGCTGTCAATCTTTTTTTTATTTTGTATTTTAAACTATTGAAAGTAGAGAAAATTTAATTAGACTCACTACATCTTTAAGAAAATCAAAAGGGGAAACTGTACATGTTATTATCCATACATTAATAATGAATAATAGAGAGTGAGATATAATTTTAATTTTAATTTAGATCTATGTCAGATTTCGCAAGCTATTTAGAAATTGTTCTGCGAAACCAACATACTTAATCAACGAGAGAGAAATCAGTACTCGAATCTAGCTAATTAGTTATCGTTAGGCGAAACCTAAAGGAACCAAATCAAGAATGCCTAATGAAGAGTATGAAACTCTACTTATTTATATTTACTTCAAATGTCTCCTCATAAAAAGAGTAAAAAGAGTTAGATTTGAGCAAAACTTATTCTTCCATCAGATCATATATATACCCGATAGTGTACTCTTCCTTGCTGATGTTAAAATTGCGGTTTTCATTGTCTCTGTTGTTGGTACCAGTGCATATATAACTTCCATTTTTACACCACCAAAAAAGATAGAAGACATTTAGCAGTAAATACCAGTGCATATTGCGATTTTCATTGTCTCTCCATATATAACTTCCATTTTTGTACCTCTGAAAAGATAGAAGACATTTAGCAGTAAATACTAATTTAGCAGTAAATACTAGTACATATATAACTTCCATTTTTGCACCTTTGAAAAGATAGAAGATATTTAGCAATAAATAGTTCATAAAATGTAAGAAATTAAGCCCTAACATATGAAAGCATCACCAATCTGTATGGATTCTAATTTTTAAATATTTATTAATTTTCACTTCATTTTAATTTATTTTTATTTATTTAATTTAACATAGTTAAACGAGAAATGAGTTGAGGAGAACACATGAACTTCTTGATCTTCCGTAATAAAACTTCGTCATCATATTCACACGCCTTTTAGTATATGATGTTTTTATTATATATGTTACTTTAGAACGTGTAGGTTTGTTTTTTATTTTTTATTTGAAAGCAACAAGAGATATCAATTAATTCGAGCCTTTCCTCGTATTTTCTGATCATTCACTATGTACTGGTATAATTTATTAATTAATCTACCAATATGGTAATCCTATCTCACATCATACTAAATGGTGGTGATGATTTTTGTTAGCAACAAAGACATTTCTAAATAAATTTGAAGAAGTAACGTGTCAGATATATATGGAAACTGAGAGGTATTTACCTCCTGTACTATGTCATCAATCTATACGGTTCCTTTTACCCATTGATTGGATGTTAGCCTATAAATAGAAATGGCTTCCGAAACATTCTTTAACTCCAGCCTCTGATCTTCTTCTCTTTTCCATCTGTTTAATTTAACATACATCACATACATTGTTGCATTTGAACCGCTTTCAGTCGTTCACTTTTGAAACAGAGAACCACTGAGACCCGTTGAAATGGATTTTGATACGAATAGTATTGTACAGTCCCTGGAGAACAGAAGCATTCTGGTGACCGGTGCAGCAGGTTTTCTCGCAAAAGGTAAAATTATTCATTTATTTTCCTGTGTATTTGTGTGCTGTAGTAACGTTTTCTTAGTGTTTTTTGGGGGTGGTATGCAGTTTTTGTTGAGAAAATACTTAGGGTTCAGCCAAATGTGAAGAAGCTCTATCTTCTTTTGAGAGCAGCTGATAGCAGCTCGGCCACACAGCGTTTCGATACTGAGGTACGTATGCTATACACTCCAGCTTTCTAGATGATGGGATGTTGTTAGATTCTAAGTGT
Source organism: Sherardia arvensis (assembly GCA_948330725.1). Classification (NCBI taxonomy): domain Eukaryota; kingdom Viridiplantae; phylum Streptophyta; class Magnoliopsida; order Gentianales; family Rubiaceae; genus Sherardia; species Sherardia arvensis. Next base: position 17,713,891 of record OX415237.1, on the reverse strand, counting down.
CAAAATTGTACTGAACGGCTGAAAGCTTTGATAAAATAACAGGTGGATGAAATGAAAAAATAAACTTAAATATATATATGAACATGAATGATTTATTGTATTTTGTCATGTGTTCAGATCATAGGGAAGGCTCTGTTTGGGGTGGTGAAGGAGAAATATGGATCAAACTGGAGCAGTTTTGTTGCACAAAAAATCACAGTGGTTGCAGGTGATATTACGAGGGAGAATTTAGGAGTGCGGGACACAGATTTACTGGAAGAGATGTTCAGAAATGTAGACGCTGTTGTTAACGTGGCTGCAACAACCAAATTTGATGAAAGGTTTTTAGACTATTAATTTATTTACTCGATTAATCCATATCACTGGATACTACTAATTTATCAAAGAAGAACTTCTGATATATATTTGTTTTGTAGATATGATGTGTCCATGGGCATTAACACCATGGGAGCTAAGCATGTGTTGGACTTTTCTAAAAAGTGTAAAAAATTGCAAGTTCTACTTCACGTATCAACAGGTAAGTCATGCTGTAGCTCATGGATCTGTAACAACTGTACTTATAGAATATCAACTTCTCTTTTTTCTCTCAAAAATAAGTTAGATGTCACGTCTTAAATATGGGACGGATATAGTTGCCTCACTACCGTGACAAAAAAAAACAAAATCTTTATTATTTTGTATTATTAAATATTTACACTTAAGTCACGTTCTTTAGGATTTATTATTATTTAATGAACTGGACTAAGATAAATTGAACTTGACAAAAATTTAATAAAAATATAATTAGTAAGGCTAAATAAAATTGATATTATTAAATTTTAATTTTGATTTTACTAAATTAAAAGAAATTAAGTAAAACTACATGTCAATGTGTTTAGGAGAATATGGCTTTATTGATGACACCTTCTCTTAATTTAAAATATTTTTTGAACAATTTGTCATTTATAAAAGATTATCGGAACATCTCCAATAGTTGTATTGTGAACTTGCATATATAACTTTTTCGGTTAGAGTAGCTATTTTGAAAGAATTAATTGTATTTTATGGCCCTCAAATGTCTGAAATGTATCATTCCTAGCCCCTAAAAATAAAGTGGTAATTTCCTAGCCCTCAAATGTTGAAACTGTACCATTTTTGGCCCCGGGCTTCCTCTCATCATGACGGCCCCGTTAACACATCATACATCTCTCAGGTGCTCATTAGTTACTGTTCATCCATGGATAAATTTGTAATTTGGTTGAACCCCTATTTAACTTTACTGAAATTTAAATTTGCTCTCTCTTCTCCGCTTCCCATCGTCGTTCTGTCATTCCTAAGAGGTTTCAAAACCTCTGAAAATCATTCTTCCAAAATCATTCATGCACATTTTGCCACAATTCAATACCATGTAGACCATAAATCATACTGTTTATCAAAACAAAGATAAAAAATCACCAGACATAAGCTGTATATTAAATTTCAATGGTCAATGAACAAAAGCTTTCATTCAATTTTGCTCAATGAAAATGAGCTAATATTCATAACTAATGAACCATCACAAACATAAAATTGGTTCTGATTCGTTATGTCCACACTACAACCAAAATACACAAGTTCACACCTATCGAATGGTGCCCAAGAAATGTTATTTCAAAAGCAAAATGTTAAACTAGCAATCGGAAATTCATTCCACTGGTGATTAAGTATCACCCTGCATCTCACGGTCATCCACCGGCGGTCTGAACATTCCAGCAATTGAACTTGAGCATGTGGTCCTATAATGTGTGTCACTCCGACACAAAGTGCATGAATAACGTTTTTTATCCTATCACCGTTGTAAAATTAACCAATTAGTGCACTTCATCCACAAACAGCCATCTTATAAAATGAACAAAGGTTTATGGTAAGAAATAGAGCATCAACTTACCTTGCCCTTGCCCTTGAATGAGGAAGCAGCCTCACTTTGAGTTTTCTGGATAAAGCAAAATCCAAAAAATTCAGTAACTTAATTAAAAGCAGCCAATAAAACATACACATAGAGATCAGCCATATACCTTCTGAACCTTGTTGGAAGAACCCTCATTGCCATCATTATTCTGGAAAATTAAAGGCAACTACTTTAGCATATCTTTTTTACAAGCATGATGAAATTGAGGCAAGTTATATTTCAAGTTTGTACCTGAGATGGTGCGTAGTCAGGTTGGATATGCTTTTTTGAAGATGGTTTTGGTTTCTTCTGTAAAAGACAAAAAAAAAAAAAACAAACGGTTAAGCATTATTACAACAAACCAAGTGATAATGCATTGCAAAAAAATTAAGGTATGCTTACGAAGTAAACATACTTGTGAAGTCCTTGCAGCCAACAGAGGACATCTGCTTATATTGTGACCAGTATTTTTGCACTTGGAGCAAGCATACTTCAACTTCGAAGGACGTCCAGCAATCTCAACCTCTGCAGTTTGCTTTGCCTTCTTTTCCTTGGCCTCTTTTTTTTCCAAGGCATCTTTCCTCCTCTTATTTAGTGGGGGTCTGCCCGGCATTCTCAGAATTTTTGGAGCTAACAAATCTGAGGTAGGGCCATAATCCCAAAGTTCTGGACCATTGATGGGATATATAGTGTACTTGTAGGCCTTCTTGTAGGCATCCTTGAGATAACACTCATGAACAAACTTTATCGGCTCTTCCTTAGTGAGACTAATTGCACAAATTGCATGAGGACAAGGGATTCCAGTTAGTTGCCATCTTTTACAACCACATGTCCTGTTAAGTAGATTAACTCTATATTTCCCATGGTATCGTAAGCTTTGAACTTGATACCATAACTCCCCTGAATGTGTTACCTTGAACATGCTGGACTCCTCTGCATTTTTATCCAACTTCTTCTGAACCTTTGGCCCTAACTCACCTTGCATTTTCTCAATGAAATTTCTTTTCTTCTGCATTCTATCCATCACGTAGAACCTCAAAACTTCAAACATCGTGAATATCGGCTTGGTTCTAGCATCTCTAATGACGTTGTTGAAACATTCCACGATGTTGTTGACAAGAATGTCACATTTCACCTCATGCTTGAACCATGCGCGAGACCAATCGTTTGGATCTGTTCTGGCCACCAGCCACTCATAAGCTGCTGGACTTATGTCCCTAATGTCCTTCAACTTATTAATGAACTGTTTCTTGGTGGTACACTTTGCAGCAGCCCATAACAGTTGTTTCAACTCCATACTAGTGTGCCCAGCTCTCTTGAAATTATTATACATATGCCAAGTGCATCGTCTATGTTCAGCTAATGGAAATACAGCTGGAATTGCAGCCTCAAGTCCCTACATCAACAAGCGAGGAAAAGTATGCTTAAAAATTATGTGTACATATTCAATCAAATAAGTAAACCAGAACATCATCAATTTACAAAAAAAAAAAACACAATGGCCATTTATTCCTTTACATATATACATCTCTTTCACAGGGATTCAACAAAAAATCATTATATTATTCGTAAGAATTCAAAATGTTAACAAAAGCATGTTACACATAGCAATTAAAACCAAGGAATGGAATAAAAAAGTGTACTTACTGTTTGCTTATCAGATAACACAGTCCAGGCGCTTGAATTATGTATGTTCAAATCAATCTTCAGTGCTGTTAAAAACCAGGTCCAAGAACTTGTATTCTCCATCTCAACCACGGCATACGCAACTGGAAAGATTTGATCATTGGCATCAATTCCTATGGCAGTGAGAAGAATACCCTTGTGTGGTCCTTTCAAGTGACAGCCATCTACTCCAATCAGTCGCCGACATCCTTCTATAAACCCCCTCTTACAAGCAGCTAAACAAACATACATCCGATGAAACAGCTCTACAGTAGAACTAGAAGTCCTTTCGGTCTGGATAAATGCTGTAGAACCTGGATTAGTAGCTAGCAACTCGTTACAGTAACCTCGGAGCTGCTTATACTGTTCTTTAACATCTAACAATATCTCTTGCATAGCCTTTCGTTTCGCTCTAAAAGCCTTGTGTCTGGAGATATTGATGTTAAAATCTTTCCTGACCTTGTCGACCAGCTGATGCGGTTTAATTTCCGGCATTATCTGAATATCATCTTTGTAAAACTCACTCAAATAATCAGCAGTTGTGCATCCGTGATTGAATGTAGGAACACAAGTATGACGAAGCTGCACTCGGGTGATTTCCCAACTATCTGTTTGTGGCCTGTAGTTAATGCTCACGGTCCATGTGCAGGTCGGCGAACTGTCACATCGGACAGTACACCGTTTTGAATTGCTTCTATGAATCCTGATTTTCCTTTGACCCACTGTTCCATGGTGCTTCACAGCGAGCTTGAATTCATCTCTGTTCAAAAACACCATATGCAGCAGGAATATTGGCTCCTCCTTATCACCGGGTTTTACATACCTATTCACCACCTTAACTTCCCGCACCTCTTCACTTTCTTCATCTGAACCAGAACTTGCATGACACCAGATCTCATCATCATCAATCTCGTCACCAGGTTCAAGCCAGCATAATTTATTATCATCTACTGTATGTATTGGGCCAGCTTCTTCAATTGCCTTTTCAAGAAGACCCCAATGTTGTGCTCTCTTCCTTACTAATTCTCCTAAGTCTGGGTCGTCATCAACTTCATAGTCTGGATCATGAAACCTTGTTTCCTGAAATGTAAAATGATTCTCGGCCCCTATCTCTGTATCATCAACCACATATTCTGGTTCATCATCATCACTCTCTATTAGTTCTAGTGGAACTTCTTGACCAAGACCTTGTTCTTTTAACCCTGTCACACCAACTACTGTTTTTTCACCTTCTTGTTTTCCCTCCAATTCATCCAAGCAAAAAGTTACAAGTTCGTTTTCATCACTGTCATCTAGATTGCAATAACCATCATCACTATTGATTCTCAGAGAAAAGAAGTTGCTAGAGGGAGTTGTCGAAGCAAACAAAATACATACTTGCATTTTTAAATTGCAGTGACGAGTAAAAATATATAAGATTTGATTACACATACAAATGTATGCAAACTTCAGGACAACAAATCCATAATTACCGTCTTTATCAAAGTGCAAGCAAGTATTGAAGTAAAATAGCTCTTCTTGCCAACTATTGTCAATTGTCAATGCTCTCAAAATCATCACAAATAATCCCAGGAAGAATGTAAAGATGCTAAAAAATCATCAGTAACAATGATCAGTCAATATTAATGTTAGATAGAGTTTAAAAAATCATCAAAATTCCTTTTTGTTGGCTTTTAAAAGTGCAGTTCAATTTGAGGTTAATTATAACAGATAAGTATTACTAAATTATATTGCTTTAACCAACCAACCACCCATTCAAACTAGAAATTAATAGCCACAAAATAATACACGTGCCGTAAACTGTGCATAGTTTCAATGTAGCTCACAGAAGATATCCATATGTATTCAATGTTCTAATGCTGCAAAATGTGAATTACCGTGCTTCAACAACTATATAAGATGAAGCTGAAACTGAACTTAACAATTCAACTAACACTTATTTGGCACTAGCTCCATTGTACTAACATATATAACTAGTATATTTGTCATTCATTTCAAAAAAAAAAAGTATATTTGACATCAACCTATACTACAGAGATGTGCAAATTCTAAGGGTTTGCTCACAGCCTGTACATATCTCCCGCACTCACCATTTTTACCTTACCCATTTCATATAAACATGTTCTCACTCTTTTTTACATTTCCAATACACATAATACAGTAATCCCCAACTAATTAACCACAAAATCATTACAATTGAAAAATACTTACGGTTAGGGATTTCCTCATTGGAATTAATCTTGCTTCCTTCTTCTCTCAACAAAAACCCAGTCCGCTCCTCGTCGCCTCGGGGACGCTTCACCGGAAAACAAAAAATACGGGTTAGAATATTTCATTCCCCTTCAACTGTTTTTACTCGACTTAACCAGTAATAAAATCGCTTCTTACCGTGCCAGAATAATTCATCTTCTCGCATTCACCTCCAATTAGAAATAGCGCCACCGATTCCCAGTTTGGTCGAACGACGGAATCGCGATTGTAGGTGGAGGAGAACAGAACTGAAATTCTTAAATTGAAATGGATAAACGATGGAGAGAGGAGTAGATAAGGGTCAACAAGGCAACGAAATTACAAATTTACCCATAAATAAACAGTAGTTAACGAGCACGTGACGGACACGTGATATTATTAACGGGCTGTTATGACGGGAGCAAGCTATGGGCCAAAAATGGTACAGTTTCAACATTTGAGGGCTAGGAAATTACCACTATTTTTTTAGGGGCTAGGAATGATACATTCCAGACATTTGAGGGCCATAAAATACAATTAAGTCATTTTGAAAATATGATGTGTCAAGTTTAGGTGTAATTTATTATAATTTGCCATTAGAGACATCTAATAAATCTCTTTGTGTACGTGCAAACAGTTTTATAAATGGAATTTTCACTTTGAACTGTAAAAATCATCAACATTTGCATTATCGAGCCTCAAAGTTATCATATAACAGCAATTAATTACTATTTTTCTTGTTGCAGCTTATGTATCTGCAGAAAATGAGGGAGTGACTCGTGAAAGCGCATGCCGGATGGGCGAGGCACTGAACGGGACAACTGGGCTCGACATTGAGAACGAGAAGAGGATTATCGATGAAAAATTGAAACATCTCAGCCTTCAAAATGCTTCCGAGCAAGACATATATATAGCCATGCAGGATCTTGGAATTCAACGGTTTGTCAATCTCTTTCAATTTAACCTTTCTGAAATAGATCAATATTAAGATCGAATAATTAAAACACCAATAATTTTGATTTTTCAACATTTTACTTACAAACATAGAAACCAGAATGAGGTACGTACTACAGATTGAAATTATACCCGAACATCGCATCACGGCTTCTTCCGTTTTAGGTTATACATATACATCATTTTTTGATGTATGTACTGGACCGATTTTAATTAGGTGTGCTCGTAATCGATTACTCATATTTTTAGTACTTGCACTTTTGAGTACTTACACTTTTGGATGCTTGCACTTTTGATTAGTAGATAAGTTCCCGTAATCTAATCTACAAATGCATGTGGTATTCAAAAAGTTTGGGTCGGATATCATTTATCTTGGAATAAAAGACGATCCCTCGCCCACAACGCCCCATCCGCCTGACACCACAGATTTTAGTAGAGAGGTAAGTCATGGTATTCCAGAGTCAGTACTCACTAAGCGTCATTTGTTTCGATGCGCACAAGGGAATTATTGCAAGAAAGAAATCGTTACAGTGTCGATACTCGAATCTTGGACTTTGGAACAATGAACCCAATGTCCCAGCCATTATGGTACACCAGTGTATGTAGTTATCGTTAACCTGAAACAGAGGAACTGGATCGTTAAAATGAGAGGTTGAAACAATTATATTGGTACTTTTTTTAGTTGGGTTGACAGAATGATGCAGGGGTCAAAGGGCACCGGTTCCCCTAATAAATTATGACAAACTTCATTAATTTCGATGATTTATGCGGCTCTATCATTTCCATTTCCATTCTTTCTTTCTTTTTTTTACTCAAACTTGACAATCAAGAAAAGGCCAACTCAGAACATAGCCTTAGGCCTATCTATTTATTTATAATCATTCTAATATAGTTTATATCAAGGTCCCATTAAATATCGACACGTCAGATTCAAGTACTCTATGAGCTTAGTAGTTCACATATGGCCATCCTATTTTTGAGATGTAAAACTCTTGTCATTTTTGGCTTTTTTATAGGTCCGGGAGCCTAATAAAGTCCAATTCACCCTTCGGGTGAAGTTTAAACCGAAAAAAAAGTAATTTATGATTGGATCATGTATTCAATTATTACTCAAACGGATTTAGGCATTCAAGATTGAGGTTATATCTTGACTAATTAAAACATTATAATAGTACACGTGTCATATTTTTATTGGTGTCTGAGAAGGGTTATATCGGGTTCATTCTGATAAATATTATTCTCTTTTTTTTAATTAGGTTACATCTTCAATTTTGGCTTGAAATCGGAAACAAATAGAAGGGGATTCTATTTCAATTTTATGTAATACAAATTGTAACTTTTATTCCCAATGGCAATTGGATGAACTCTAAAATCTGTTTTAATGTGAAATAAAATTGTAGGGCAAGGAAATTTGGATGGCCAAACACCTATGTGTTTACTAAGGCAATGGGAGAGATGCTTTTAGGAGAGTTCAAAGGAAATATGCATCTCACAATCGTTCGGCCAACTATTATTATGAGTACTTGGAAAGAGCCTTTTCCAGGCTGGGTGGAAGGAATTAGGTATTTTTTTTAAAATCTTAATTCAGCTTTAGTCATGTACAAATGATCATATGATTAATTTCATGGAATTCAACCTATGGAAGACTATTAACTTCTCCTTTTAGATATATATCATGAAACTATTCAGCCAAATGAATCATCGTATTTGCAGAACTGTTGACAGCCTTGCTGTTGGGTATGCTAAAGGAAAAATTACTTGTTTTCTTGGTGATCCGGAGGCCATAATTGATGTTGTAAGGCTACTGTACTATATTTGTATTTCTATCATATTTTATGTTTATTGTATCCTGTCAATAAATGACTATTTCTTTAGGGACTGTGAAATATTTTCACCCTACGAATTATAGTCTATAACCATGGGTTCATATGGAAGGGATTATGTGGCTATTATCAACTAGGTCCTATCCATAATTAGTACACATAATAAATCAATTATTGAAATTAATACAATTAGATTCACTTTTATATACATACTTTAAATTTGCAAAGATCAGTCCAGTCTTTCAAGAGTTTTTAAAATATTTATATTTTCGTAATTGTTTTACACACCCTGTTAGTTTTTTTTTTTATCAAAAGGGGCGCAAATGTAAAAATGGTAACTTTGACATAGAGAGTGTGAATTTTGTCCTCGGAAATGTGATTTCCGCATAGACTATTATGTAGTTAACGTAGCTTGTTATGTGATTCTAGATTTAAATATACCTTATCATTAATTTGTAAGTTGAAATATATAAATGATTTGAAATTAAAGTACTTAAATTTTAATTTAATAATACTATAATTATCTCATACTTTATAATGAAAACTGATCAATTATTTAATCATGTACATATGCAGATTCCAGCTGATATGGTAGTGAATGCCATGATAGTGGCCATGATTACCCATGCAAATCATGAATCTTGTGAAGAAACCATTTACCACGTTGGTTCTTCCTCTACAAATCCTAGTCTCTACTCTTCAATGCAAAATTGTGGTAGGGTGTACTTCACCAAATATCCATGGGTTGATAAAGATGGAAATATTGTCAAAGTTGGAAAGGTTACTATTCTCACAACAATGGAGAGCTTTCACAAATATATGGCTCTTCATTACATACTTCCCTTGAAGGTTTTTTTAATTTCTCCTTACTCCCTTACTTTCATTCCATTTATGTTAACTTGCATATATTACTAAGCGGTTTAGTTTAACACTTAGGGAAAGTACATCCCAACTAATTTGGTCAAAACTGAAATAATAAAAAATTACAATGTATAACAAATATAGTAGCATAATTAAATTATATTAAATTAAATTTATTAAATCATGTTTTAACAAAAATCAATTGAAAATAAATTAACTTAAACTAGTTAAAAAATTCAAAGAATGCGGGAATAATATGTCATGAATCACTGTGTGTCAATTTGAAAATAGTTAAGTCCAACTCCTTGGTGGTAAAGATCGATTTTAAAAAATAGTGCTTTTTTAAACCCCTTTACAAACCATTTATAATATGGTAATACTAAATTTGTTAAGTATTTTTCAGGGGTTGAAGATATTGAATGCTGCATTTTGCCAATATTTTAGTGGATTGTACAACAATCTTAACGCGAAAGTAAAGTATGTAATGCGGATGATAGATCTCTATGCACCATACTTGTTCTCCAAGGGAGTGTAAGCTAGTGTGACTAAATTACATTTTTTTAATTTCTAGAATTAATCATTGTTGCAAGATTAATTAGATATCTCTAATACACGTTTGATATTATGTTAAATGTGGATGTGCAGTTATGACGATATGAATGCCGAAATCTTACGTCGAATAGCTAGGGAACATGGTGCTGACAAAATATTTTACTTCAACCCAAAGGATATCAATTGGGAGGATTATTTCTTGAATACTCACCTTCCGGGAGTGGTGAAATACGTATTCAAATGATGACGAAATACAAGGTCAAGTTTGTACATCAAACTTATGGTTGACTCTGGTTGGGATTATTGCGATTAATGCAACACCAGAATTTCTAATCTTATAATTTTTTGTTTCTTATTCTATCTACTACCAAAAAATGTTATTAGTCAAAAATATCTGTAATTATTAACAATGTTTTGTATAATAAAACTGTACAGTTTTTATGATACGATGTATGTAACAATAGTGCGGAAAAAGTATTGGTTGTTTTATCATGCGTTATCCACTACTCGTGTTTTTTGGATCATTAGGACATGTCCGGACTATGTTTGGAGTTAGTTCCTACGATCATGGAGTGAAAAATTCCAATGACATTTGGTCACAGGTAGCATAAGAGTTCTACAGCGGCATGATTTTTTATTTTTAGATTTGAATTTGTAGTTTGATGGTTTTGAAATGTTAAGAGTCTTGCTGGAAATTTTATTTTTATTAAAAGTGAATACACTTCAAGTCCCGATTTAAGTATGGCAAGTGGTAATCTCTCATTTCCCAGCAATCCTCCCATCTGCTTCTCTCTTTACTTACTTCAAAGCCATAATCTCCAATTCCCAGTACCCAACAATTTCAAAGTAGCCGGTCACCATCATCTTCAAGGTGATGAGCCCTAAATATACTCTTGTTTTATAGCATTTGAGAACTTGTCTGGGTAATATTTTGTGCCAAAGTCTAGAGTTTTAGAGCTAAATCATCCATAGTGGTTTAGGAATGAATGTGTGCATTTTAATCTTGATTTGCACTTGTAAGAAATACGTGGATGAAAGTAATTGAAGACCTTCTATGATCTTACCAAAGAGTCGAACATTCGATGCTAAGAAATTGAAGAATTGATCATAAAAGTGGTGTGAAGGCCACCTTTCCTTAGGTGGTAGAAGTTGCCCAGAAAAGTGTCGCTCTTGCCCAGAAAAGCGTCGCTCGAGTTTGAAGAAAGTGTCACTGAAGATGAAGGAAGTGTCGCTGCTGCCCAGAAGTGTCCTCAAAATGGTGAGCAGAAGAAAGCGTCTCTAAAAAGTGTCGCTAAACCAGCGGCCCACTTGCCTCCTTGAGCTGAATTTCTGGGGCTATAAATACCCCCTTATCTCTCCCATTTGGAGGACGGCGAACACCATGTAGAAACCTTAGATCTTCATCTTTCCTTTCAATTCTTTGCTTTTAATTCAAGTAGATTAGTAGTTTGATTCCATGAACTTAAGTATAGCTTAGTTTGATCCTTGGGAGCATTTGAATTAACTTTCCCCTTGAAATTTTGAGGGTTCTTTATGCTTAAACTTTGGGTTTTGATTATCATTTGATGAACTTGAAATCTTATGCATGAATGTTGTTCAATCTTGCTTAATTTGTTATGGACTTGGTGTTTTATATCAATTGCATGCTCCAATATCATTAAGTAGCAAAATAGGAGTCAAGACGTATATGCTATCATCGTCTTGGTTCTTGCTAGTTATCAAATGTCTTATTTGTATGCTCTTGCTATCGCGGGTGTGTGAGTAAGTTTGTCTCTCTCTAATCCTAATACCATTGTTGAGTTATCTATGATGCTATCATCTAGGTGAATCAATAATGAGAGCTTTTGAGTGGTGTTATCATCCTCTCTAGCTACATTCGAGAGAATATGATGCTTTCATCCTTGACAAATGGTCTAAACTTCCTTGTAATTGCATTTGCTCGGTGATAAGTCGATAGTTGGAAATTGAAGTCATTTGCCTCCCAAGGCCTCATAATCTTAGAATCTTCTCCTTAGCTTAGCTAATGATAGTTTAATTTGCTTTCGTAGTGTAATCAAAAACAAACTTCAAAACCCCCTTGTTTACATTGCTTTCTATATAATACATAAGTATGCTTATTATCTACTTTAAAACACTCTAACAAGTCCCTTCTCCTTGTGGTTCGACCCCTACTTCCCACTATCTACTCTCTAGTATTTAGAAGTTGTAGGTGATTTATAAATAGTATTTTGATCTCGCGGAGTCCCATTTAACGACGTTGGAAGTCGCTTGTCAAAATTGGCGCCGCTGCCAGGGAGAAGACGTATTTTGTTTTTGTGTTCCATTGTAGATTATATTTCTATTTGTAGTTTTTCAAAAAAAAAATCTATTTTCTTGAGGTATGTATTGCTTGAGTACTTTTGTGGACGACACCGTTTGTAGTGTGTACCAATCTAGAACTCTTGCACTACAAATTTCAAACTTTTAAATTATGTTTACTCTAAGTAGGAAAAATTACGTAGAATTCCTTGCCTTTAATGAGGAAAGGATTAGGAATAATTTGACAAACTCGTGTGATGCATATAGTTCAACTTATTATCACGAGTCTTGTTATTTTGACTCAAAGGATGAGCACTATAATAATGAAATGTCTTTTGGTTCTTCATACCAAAGTGACTATCTTGATAAGTGCTCTGATGAGGAGAGAGTTGGTTTTCAAGGTCAAGAAAGTTATGATACGTATTATGATTCTTATAATCCACAAGGGAGTGGTTATTTGAACTCATATTATGAATATCCTCAGGAAAACCAATTATATAAGCAACAAACTCCATCCCCACCTAGTATAGAGATGCAAATTGGCGTAATATATGAGAAAATGGAGAGTTTGTTAGCTCGCTGTGAAGAGGAAGAACCATCCCACCGGGATGAGGAGTTGGTGGTTGCACTTAGAGAAATGAAGGAGATTATGAGTGTTCTCAAACCTTTACCATTGTTATCCTCACCTCCACATATTCTACCAATTCCCCAATTTTCACCTCCACCACCGTGGGAGGAGAGAGTTGGTTTTCAAAGTCAAGAAAGATATAATCCATACTACCTTTCTTATGAGCAACAAAGGAGTGATCATTTGAATGATAGATATCTTGATGAAAACCAACCCTATAAGTACCAAGACATGCCCCCACCTTGTTCGGATATGCCTCAAGAGCAAAATCCGATAGATGATGAAAGAAATCGGCGTTTTAAAAATCTTGAGAGGCAAATGCATGAAATGGCCATAAGGGTAAAACTCTTGGTAGCTCAATCTTTAGAGGAAGAGTCATCCCAAATGGAACTTAATACAAATGTTTTGGTGAGTGATCCCACCATTATGTAAGAGAAAGAATTTCAATGGGATGAGGAATTGTGTGTTGCTTGAATTTTTACCACCACTATAAAGACTAATTCCCAAACTGATTTTCATTAGGATTTACATAAGTATTTATACTACATACAAGGGTCTAATAATAACTAATGAAAACTACCTAAACCATAAGGACATAACTGCAATATACAATAGATACAATAAATACAAACAAAACTCTATTCTGAGTCTTCTTCTATTGTCACACCCCCCTCAAGCGAAGCGTCGGATTGATGGAGACGCAAAGCTTGGATCGGAAAAATCAAACAAGGCACGATTGTGACCTTTGGTAAAAATATCAGCCACCTGCAAAGAAGTAGGAACATGACCAATACGCAGCTTGCCTCCAGCTACCAGCTCTCGCACAAAATGATAATCAATATCAATATGTTTAGCTCGCTTATGTGCAACAGGATTCTCCGCCAAAAATATAGCACTATTATTGTCACAGAGAAGCAAAGGAGAAGCCTGCAGAGTAAAGCGCAGATCACGAAGAAGATGTATAAGCCAGACAACCTCTGAAGCTGTATTAGCCAGCGCTCGATACTCCGACTCTGAACTCGAACGAGAAACAGTGGGTTGTTTCTTAGAACTCCAAGCAACCAGATTTCCACCCAGAAATACAGCATATCCATATGTAGAACGCCGAGTCTCGAAACACCGAGCCCAGTCCGCATCGGAGTAAGCAAGTACCTCTGAAACACCACCAGCAGAAAAAAGTCAAACCACAATGCTGCGTACCATGAACATACTGAAGAATCCGAGTCACCGCCGAGAAGTGATCATCACGAGGATCCTGAAGAAACTGACTCACAGAGTTAACCGCAAACGACAAATCCGGACGAGTGATGGTCAGATACTGAAGAGCTCCAACAAGGGAACGATATAACTTGGGATTATGAAAAGGTCCACTGGTGCTGCTATGGAGCTGAGACAAAGGTAGAAACGGAGTAGAAACAGGTGTGGCATCCAACATCCCAGCATGCTGAAGTATATCCATGTCATACTTGGCCTGCCCCAGAAACAAACCAGTGGAGGTGGGAGTCATTTCCAGACCAAGAAAATAGCTCAGAGAGCCAAGATCCTTGACCTGGAATTCACGATCAGCTCGAGTAATAAATTGACGAATGTCTGTACTGCTGTTTCCTGTGAGAATGATGTCATCAACATAGACAAGCAGATAGAGAATAACATCACCACGAGTAAACACAAACAAAGACGGATCCGAGAGACTCCCAACAAATCCAAGATCCCGAACAAACGCACTGAACCTATCAAACCATGCCCTGGGAGCCTGTTTCAGCCCATAGATAGCCTTCCGAAGAAGACACACATGATGAGGACGAGCTGGATCCTGATACCCTGCTGGTTGTGCCATATAAACTGGAGTATCAAAACGCCATTGAGAAAGGCATTTTTGACATCTAGCTGATGAAGCGGCCATTTCCTCATTGTAGCAACTAGGCGAGCCTTGTAGCGATCAATAGATCCATCCTGTCGATCTTGAGGCGATAGATCCATTTGGACCCAACAATATTAACCTGTGGAGGACACAGAACAAGATCCCACGTGTGTTGATGACAAAGTGCAGCAATCTCCTCATCCATAGCAGCCACACATCGGGAGTCCTTAGCAGCAGTACGATAAGTGCGGGGCTCCTTCTGAGCAATCAGCTCAGCAACCAGTCCAGTGACAACAAAGTCAGGGCCAAGATCACGAGGCACACGTGTCCCATCCTGATGACGTGTGACCATCCTATGAGCCCGAGGAGCAGGAGGAGTTGAAGTTGAAGGCGAGGATGCAGGATCCAAGAACTCAGGCGCGACGTCGAGGGTTTATGCGAACGAGGAGGAGTAACAGGTTCATCAACAGTAACAAGATCATCCAAAACAACCATAGGTGGTACCGGCTAAGGAGAAACAAGAGACTCAGGACACACAAGGCAAGAAGCAGATGATACTGCTGGAGAAGACCCAACAGAAGGCCTAACAGAAGGTACTTCCAAGTCAGGAATGGAAGGATCCAAGAACGACGAGACATCCAGTGAAGTAAACTAAGCCTCCGAAGTAGCACTCGAGAAAGGAAAATGAGTCTCATCAAATCTGGCATGGCGAGTCATATAAACACGACTAGTAGCTGTGTCCAAGCACTTAAACCCCTTGTGTTGCGCACTGTAGCCTAGAAAAACACATGGAAGACTACGTGGTGCCAGCTTATGAGCTGCTGTAGGATGAACATATGGAAATACTCGACAACCAAAAGGATGAAAGTTGGAGTATTCTGGAGAGCGACCAAACAAAACCTCAAAAGGGGATACATTACCTAGAACAGGAGTAGGCAAACGATTAATGTTGAAAACTGCAGTGCTAAATGCATCATCCCAGTGAGAAAGAGGTAAGTGTGAGTGGAACAACATGGAGAGCCCCATCTCCGTGATATGTCTGTGCTTCCGTTCAGCCCTACCATTCTGCTCTGGCGTGTAAGGACAAGACATCTGATGATGAATGCCTCGAGTGCTAAAGTGAGTCTGTAATCGATTGTTGGTAAACTCAGTTCCACCATCGATCTGAAAGACTTTGACTCTTGAAGAAAATTGATTCTCAACAAATGCCTCAAACTGGAGATATATATCAACAAAATCTGACTTCCGATGTAAGGGATAAAACCAAGTAAAACGCGAGTGATCATCTACAAACACAGCATAATAAGCAAAGCCATTACCAGATAAAACCGGATAAGGTCCCCATAAATCACAATGAATTAAATCAAGAACGTGAGCAGCACGCTTAGAATTCTCAACAAAAGATAATTTCTGTCCCTTAGCCATAGCACAAGACTCACAAACACCAGGTCTAGGGAGCAAAGAAGTAAGTGACAAACAACCAGTCTTATTCAAAAGGGAAATAACACTAGGGGACACATGTCCCAGACGAGCATGCCAAGTCTCAAACGATGCTCTATTCTTATTCTTCACCGCAAATGTCAGCAATGCCTCCTCACCACGGTCCAAAACATAGAGACCATCCTCACATCTGCCCCGACCCAGAATTGCCCTGGTGGCCTTGTGCTGAATAAGAAAACACTGATCATAAAATGCAATAACAGCACCAAGCGCCCTAGTTAGCTTACTGATACTCAACAAGTTCTTAGTAATAGTAGGCACAACCAACACATCAGATAAATGCAAAGAAGGACTAACACGAGCATCACCAATACCAGTAATAGAAATACCCGCACCATTACCAATAGAGACAAGAGTGTTACCGTTATAAGGCGTGATGCTGGACAAATTCGATGCAGAGGAGCTCATGTGATTCGTGCTGCCAGAGTCCATGTACCAGTCCGGAGTAGTGGAGGATGAAGCAGCAAAAGAGGGCTGATACTGAGTAGATCCCTGAGTTGGATATGTCAAGTATTGCTGGGGCTACTGAGGAGAATACATGACATAGTGTGGCGCTGGCTGCTGAGGTACTGCATATGGTTGCATCTGGACAAGATTAGCCTGAGGAGTCCGCGGAATTTGACCTGGCTGAGCCACAAAAGGCAGAAACTGCGACTGAGCATATGGCTGGACATAGGGCTGAGCATAGGGCTGAACGTAGGGCTGGGATTTCTGAGGTGTCGGACGAGGAGTGGACGACGGACACTTTTTGGACACATGACCATAACCCTCACAGGTATAACACTGAATCGAACCACCACGACCACGCCCAGAACCTGCCGCGCGCCGCTGACCGGACCGGCCAGCACCGGCGGCACATGGGGCCCACGCGCCGCCCGTTGCTGGGTCGGTGACGGCGGCATTTTGTTCCTGCTGTTGAGAGCTTGCCATGAAAACTGCCGGGGTTGGATTTGGACCAGCAGAACCCCTCAAATTGGCCAAAAACGCTTCATGAGCTTGTGCCTCATCAACAACCTGCTGATACAAGGGGGCAGGATCTCTAGAGGCAATAGGGGCACTAAAGGAACTAAAATCATGTCCCAGAGCATTCAAAAACCAAATCAACTTCTCCCGGTTATCAACCGGATCACCCATAGCATTCAACTTTTCAAAAATTGACATAAAAGAAAGATGTAGCTCATGAACGGTACCCGATTTCTTGAGTGAGGCAGCCTGTTGACGAACACTGAACTTGGCAACCGCAGATCCATGCTGGTAGGCCTTCGCAAAAGCATCCCACATCGCCTTGGTAGTGTGACACTGAGAGGCTTCATTCTTCGCTTCTGGGGTAAGTGAGGAGTACAAAACACCACAAATCGCCTGATCATCATCCATCCAGGCATCATACGCCACCTTGGCAGCATCATAGGCCTCCTTGGCCTTCAACTTAGTAGCATCATCGGGAGGAACGGTGGAGGAGGACGGTGGCAAAGGCACCGGAAGTTCAGGACAGGGAGAGGAGCCATCTAGATGGCCAAACAAACCTTGAGGACGAAGAACATACTGAACATGTTGCTTCCACTGCAGATACGTAGTAACATCAAGCTTAGTATTAAGCATATGAATCATCGTGTTGATGGACAACTTCTCATGACGTCCACTAGAAGCCATCGTAGAGCAGGAAAAATACATAAAGAAAAGATTTTGATGAGTGGAGGGAGGAATAATTTTTGGTCAGCGGCCGAGAGAAGGATTGCGGCCGAGAGAAAAAGAGAAGAAAAAAGAGGGGAGGGTTTAGAGGATCGTAAAGACTGCTGATACCATGTAAAGACTAATTCTCAAACTGATTTCCATTAGGATTTACATAAGTATTTATACTACATACAAGGGTCTAATAATAATTAATGAAAACTACCTAAACCCTAAGGACATAACTGCAATATACAATAGATACAATAAATACAAACAAAACCCTATTCTGAGTCTTCTTCTATTGTCACAACCACCATTGTCACCCTCACCTCTACATAATACACAAATTCCCCAACTTCCCAAACCAATAGAGGAGTCAAGTAGGTCGTTTGAAGAAGTACCATTCCACATAGAACCTCTTCCAAGTATTTTGGTGAGTGATGTCACCTCTTTGTATGAGGGAGAACTTCAATGGGATGAGGAGTTGGTTTTTGAGCCTAGTGAAGTAGAAAGTGAGGTGATAGCTCTTGAACATCCATTATCATTATTTTCACCACCTCCACCTATACTACCAATTCCACAACTTCCATCAATTTTGGAGGAGAGTAGAAAGCCATATGTGTTCATCCTTTCAATTATCACTACTCCTCCAAAACCTCAACCCTACAATCCTCCTCTTACACCTCTTTCCCTTACCTTCCATGTGAGGGTGAGGGATTTTCATCTTTTGTTATTTGAATAACATTAGGGTCGTGACGACGACCTTAAAGATACGTAGTTTCTTTCGAGGCACCCCTTGCACCATTGGGATGAATCTCCTATGTCGTGTCGACGACGTTAAATAAATAGATTTTGATTGTATATATCTCCATGATTTTCTTTTCATTTTCTTCCCTTTTATTTCCTTTGAAAAACAAACAAAAAAATACAAAAAAAAGGATTTGTTCTTATTGTAGTAGTTTATTTTTCAGTTTGATCATTTTGTTTATAAGATTTTACACTTTGGTATGTTTTAATGTGCAGGAAATTTGGAGGCATTTTAGGACATGGAATGTGTAAAATAAAAATTAAAAAAAACAGGGGAAACACTCGGCCGAAATAGCTCGCCCCGAGCATTTTGGCATGAGAAATCAAGACCATGCTCAGCCAAAAGAGCTCCCCCCGAGCCTTTTAGGCTGAAAATGCCTCCTCCCATACTTAGCCAAATCCCACCCTTCTCTTTTCTCTCCACTTTTATTCCCTCACCCCTCTATCTCCTGTAACTACCCCTCTCCACCACCCTCTCCAATCACCACCTCCTCCCCATCGCCGACCACCACCACCACCACTTCGCCGGCCGACATCCACATCTACGCCCACTCACAACCACCGTCCCCACATCTCCACCATCCATCACCCCGCCACCAAGCTTCATCATCACCACCGCCTTGTCCTCGCCGCCGGAGCCCTGCTCTTCGACTGCTCGCCGACTTCCACCTCTGATCTCGGCCGGATCAATCCCAATCACTCTCCGCCGATTGATTCCCTCTACACTTCTCCATTCTCTCTGATCACCGTGGACAGTCACCATCTTCGTTCAACTCCTGTTCAATCTTTGTCGAAACCGGTCGGACATCGCCTCCAGTCGGCGGCGTCCCTATCTCTTCTCCGGCATCCTTGCCGGTACTCAATCTCCGACATCCTTCCTACCACCGCCGTCGAAGACCCACCAGATACCCCCCTTGTCGACCACCATTCTCCGGCAACAAACAGCTGAACCTTTACCGGCGCTGTCGAAGGCCCACCGGATACCACCTGAACCATTATCAACCACCAATCCCAGGACACCGGAGCCCATCCCCACCGTGGATCGCCACCGCACAACCCCACCTCCACCGGCGACCTGTCACCTCGTCGCATCTCTATACACCCCCACCGCGGCGCCACCTCTGCTCATCGGCCGCCTCCAACATCACCACCACCGGCCATTTGCTTCGACGATTGGCCTCCCAGTCATCTCCGGCCTCCGCCACTCCCAAATCCCGCTGCAACTCCGCCACTCGCCACCACTCAAACACCACCTCTCGGCCACCACCGTCGGTCCACCACCACCACAACACTGCATCGCTTTCCTGTTCAGTTTTTGGGCACTGTTCTGCATCTCCTCCACCTGCTCATAGTTCACCGCCCGTGGGTAATGTAATGCTATACCTCTTCATGTTCTCTGAGGTTTTGTTTATGTGATATGATGTTACTATGTGTGGCTGTGTTAGGATGATGTGTTTTATGTTGGAATATGCTTAGCATCGGCTTGCCGCCACTATTTTCTCTTGCTTGTACTGATCTTTCTGTGCTTAGTGTGTGACTACTCCCTTTCCCTAGAGTCGTTATTGTTCTAAACATTGAGGACAATGTTTAATTTAAGTGTGGGGGAGGGTTTAGTATCCATGTTTTGCTTCGCTCTATTGTATACATTTGTACTTCTTTTGAAGAATTTGTTTTGAAAAGAAAAAGAGTGAAAAGCCGGATAGGTCAAAACATTAAAAAGGCCTAGGCAAAAGTGAGAGGCTTGTGTGGAAAAATGAGAGGCTAGGTATAACCTAGGCAAAAGGAGAGTGTGCGTAAACGAGAGGTTAGGTATAACCTAGGCAAAAGGAGAGTGTGCGTAAAAGAGAGGCTAGGTATAAATTAGGCAAAAGGTGATTAAGAAAAAGAAAAAGAGAAAAAAAAAAGAGTGGTTATGTGAAAATCGAAAGGCGCATAGGCAAAAGGAGAGGCAAACTAGTTCATGTTCCGATGGTCTCATTTTGTGTCTCTTTATGGTATGTTTTGTGATCTCTTTGGGGTAGGGTTGTGCCATGGAAATTATTGTGCATTGTACTTGTAGCTTGGCACACTCTTTACTTGATGATGATGTTGGGGTTGGGTAGAACTTTCATTAGGATTAGAACATGAGACATGATTCTTGAGTTTTCATCTTAGGGAAAGTTTGCATTTTGTGAAGTCCTCAAATGTCATGTTGCAAAATTGTTTAGAGTATGCACTTAGACTTTAATCGTTCTTTCTCGAGGACGAGAAAGGTTTAAGTGTGGGGGAGTTTGATGAGCCCTAAATATACTCTTGTTTTATAGCATTGGAGAACTTGTCTGGGTAATATTTTGTGCCAAAGTCTAGAGCTTTAGAGCTAAATCATCCATAGTGGTTTAGGAATGAATGTGTGCATTTTAATCTTGATTTGCACTTGTAAGAAATACGTGGATGAAAGTAATTGAAGACCTTCTATGATCATACCAAAGAGTCGAACATTCGATGCTAAGAAAATGATGAATTGATCATAGAAGTGGTGTGAAGGCCACCTTTCCTTAGGTGGTAGAAGTTGCCCAGAAAAGTGTCGCTCGTGCCCAGAAAAGCGTCGCTCGAGTTTGAAGAAAGTGTCACTGAAGATGAAGGAAGTGTCGCTGCTACCCAGAAGTGTCGTCAAGATGGTGACAGAAGAAAACGTCAAGATAGTGAAGGAAGTGTCGTCAAGATGGTCGCTAAAAAGTATCGCTAAACCAGCGGCCCCCTTGCCTCATTGAGCTGAATTTCTGGGGCTATAAATACCCCCTTATCTCTCCCATTTGGAGGACGGCGAACACCATGTAGAAACCTTAGATTTTCATCTTTCCTTTCATTTCTTTGCTTTTAATTCAAGTAGATTAGTAGTTTAATTCCATGAACTTTAGTATAGCTTAGTTTGATCCTTGGGAGCATTTGAATTAACTTTCCCCTTGAAACTTTGAGGGTTCTTTATGCTTAAACTTTGGGTTTTGATTATCATTTGATGAACTTGAATTCTTATGCATGGATGTTGTTCAATCTTGCTTAATTTGTTATGGGCTTTGTGTTTTATATCAATTGCATGCTCCATAGTCATTAATTAGGGTAGTTTAGTTAGAGTAATCTAGTATGGTGATGGTACTTAGTGTAATGGTAGTGTTATCTCTAGTTGTTAGATTAATGACTATGGAAGGAGTTGAGTGATGACAAGTTCTTCCCCTTGTTGTGTGATTGTAGCTAAGGAATGCCATGATAAATATGAGTTGTTAGAAGTGGAAATCTTATGAGCTTGCATGTTTAACCAATTATGTGTTTAGGTAAGGATTGAATGTTATCATTGGTCCCCCTAATATGTGATTGTTTACTTGAGTTGAAGATTCCTTTTTAACGTATGATTGTTATCAATGAATAGCTAGATTTGTGGGTAGAACGTTATCGTTGATATATGCCGGACACCAACACTTCGACGACGAACCAGGTTCTCGAACTGATCTGCAAGACAAAGGCCCCGGGTGTCCCGGGGATAGACACTCCAACGCTCAAGTCAGTATATTTGCTTAAGGCATAAAGTATAAAGTATGAGATTAGATGAGAGGTCTACCAAACCTTTAGGGTATTTATATGGCTACAATCCGTAGATCACCAAGATATGTATTTATGATAATACAACTCTTATGGGATAGTAGTTGTATTACCATGTATAATAGAAGTGTATTTCGGACATGGTTGTATTACATGTTTAGGATGACTGTATTACCATCTTTGAGAAGATGTATATTCCATGTAGAACATTCATAATATACGCATTCCTCATAAGGATTAGGATTGATAGACCTGTGGATCCACCCTCCGCGTATCTCGAGCCCACGACCCTTCTCGAGCCCTGGTCCGAGTATGAATGAGGCCCGAATACGAACCATGGACTTATCAGTAGCCCCAAGGTAGATCTTCAGAATATAGAGTACTCCATCTCGAAGGTTGAAGGAGAGACCTGCTTCTCGAGGGAAGACCAATAACTCGAGGGAGTGTTAAACTCGAGGTATCCTTCGGGGACTCTTCTCTCGGGCTTACCCTTCTAAATATCTAGATTCAAGTTCTTTCGTATTCTATTAGGACATGTGGATGGTCGGATCTGAATCTGCCTTCTTCAATTCTGAGAGGATTGACACGTGGTCTTGATTCATTGTACCTTCCAGCGGTGAGGAAGACCAACCTTCCAATTTCCTGCATCGTTTCGCAAGTCGAGGTAATTACTCCACTTAAATGTGTATTAATTACTGGCTATATAACCAAGTAATTTTTCCTTTTGTTTATCATCAATCTTCATCTCTGCGTTTCAAATTTCCAAAGAAATTTTTTCTTCAAATTTGTCTTCTTTTCCTCATATACTCTCTTCCCCCCATTCTCTATATTGCCATGTCTTCAACAAATTCTAGCGTTCCTCCTGGCAATGTGGAGAATGTTGTTGAAAATAAAGCCCCAGCTAATCGTGATTTGAGCACCTTGTTCCTGGAAGTCGAGTCTGGGGAGCTGATGAAAGTTACCGTTGATACACCACTGCAGGCGGTAGCTGTAGTGGTAGATGATGGTGTCCCTGGGTCGAAGACAGACCCTAACGCGGAGCCCCAAATTGATAAACGGGTTCCGGCCGCTGATGGTATGAATGATGTCACCAAGGTAGTTGACGAAAGGACGCTAAGGTATCTGCGGTCCTGCAGGCTGTCATATCCTCTTGAGGCTGGCTTGAAGCTCGAGGACGGAGAAGTTCCCATTAAAGATCTAGTGAGCCCCACTCGAGGAGTACTTTATGGGAGGTTTTTGCAACAAGGGATAAGTTTTCCCTTTCCCCCTTTGTTTCATGAATTCCTGCAGCATCATCAACTGCATCCGAGCCAAATACATTCCAATGTGGTAGTGTTGATCATGGCGGTGATTTCCTGGTAAGCTCGGAAGAACTACGATCTAAGCCTGGATTTATTCAGGAGTCTGTATACGTTATTCTCTTTTGAGACTTACGAGTACATTACCCTCATTCCGAGGAAGATGAAATCCATCATGTTTCCTGATAACAGTGGTGTGTGGGAGGCAGACCGTTTCACTTTCGACCGAAGCAAGTACGAGGTCCCTGATTTGCATCCCCATCCGAAGGACGCTATAGCTCGTGACATGGGTTTTATCATTCCTAATCACTTAAAGGGCATCATCGGGGAGCTTCTAAAGGAGGACATTACTCTTCAAAGAAAGGATTTTGTTCTGGGCGCACATGGCTCTGTATGGCAGTGACCCAGTATCACTTACTCGTACCTGTTAGATGTTCCTCGGTCGAAATTTACCTCCAGCTTTTTGAAGCCTGATCGGAATTGGGCCCTCCCTGATAAAATCCAGGGAAGAAAGAAGAAGGCCATGACAGGAGGTCCGAGAAAATCTCCTCGGAATCAGGTTGAATCCTCTTCTAGTCGGTCTCCTTCAGGTAGCTCTTCTCATATACTATTGTTCTATAATATGTTTTTCATGTGTCATATGCTGAGGTTTATCTGTATATATGTACAGCGTCTCCTCCGAGAAAAAAGGTCAAGAAGGGGAAGGCCTCTCTCCAAGTCATAGATGAGGAAGCGGAGGAGTCCGAGGAGAGGGAACCAGAGGTCGGAAGGTCCTCAGATGATGGTGATGAATCTGTCCTTGAG
The DNA here is from genome assembly GCA_948330725.1 of Sherardia arvensis. Lineage (NCBI taxonomy): Eukaryota > Viridiplantae > Streptophyta > Magnoliopsida > Gentianales > Rubiaceae > Sherardia > Sherardia arvensis. The sequence continues at coordinate 17,689,461 of OX415237.1, read as the reverse complement.
CTTGTGATCTCCGAAGATGCTTCTTTGAAGAAACTGAAGTACTATCTGAGCTGTCCAGAGGAAGAGGATGGTCAGGCTTCTCGGAGGTCTTCTAAGAAGTATCCCTTCGTCGATGAGGTAACTATCTTTCATGTTATATTATATACATTCTTCAGATGCCAGGTTTTAATATGCCTTTGATCTCTCAGCTGATGGCGGATCTGTCCACGGTGGGGTGTCGAGCTAATGACGTGATCCGGCACTTATCTGATTCTATGATGGAATTACATGTTAAGTGCCGGTCGTTCAGGGCAAAAAAAGATGAGATGGAAGCTTTGCTCTTGACTATGACAACTAAGTTTGTTGCTTCTACTCCACCCGTTCAGGCTCCATTGGATGTGACTCAACTAGAAGCCAGGGTGAAGCAGCTAGAGGCCGAGAATAAGGACCTGTTGTTGGCGAAGAAATCTCAAGAGAAAGAGCTGGAGACTTATCGAGATATTGTCGAGGAGCTGGCGCAAAATCAAGTCGAGAAGAAGGATCCAGAGGAGCCCAGATGACTTTTAATGCTTTGGAGTTCCTTCATTGCTTGTAGCCCTGAGTTTCAGACCCATAGGGAGGAGTATGGGGATTAATTCCATACCTCCGAACTGCATGAGATCTTGGGTGGCGTCTTGCAACTATGTCAATCTGAGGAGGAGGTGAAGATGATGAAGGAAATCTTTTCTCATCCAGATGCTGCTACTAAGCTCTCTGCTCTGACTGCCAAACGCTGGATCCCTGGGGCTGAGTTTTTGGAAGCACTGGATCCCTCCGAGAAGATATTAACATCAGGAGATTTATTGAGGCTTATTAGGGCCAAGTATCCTGAATTACCTTCTCTTGAAGAGGTGCTTAATCCTTCTACTGGCAGGGTTGAGTAATCCCAGCAGGTTTGCTACCTTACTTGCTGGCATCTTCTCGTCAGCCTCGGTCTCATGATTTACTGGAAAGGAGCACCAGCCTTGGTTGTTAAGTTCTCGCAATTATCCATGATGAACACTCTGCGAGCTTAATGTTGTTTGGCTTCTTCCTTGGGTGTCCTTTGATAAGGCCTTTAATGTCACAGCATGCAGAAAAGTTGACAATAACCCAACTCTCAAGTGTCACTTCTGGTGTAGTCCTAGGAAACCCTATTGGGTATATTTTAAAGTACCATATTCTGATCTAATAACACCTTTGATATGACCTTTTTAGGTTTGAGGTTTAGCCTCTCATGTGACTTTTTGAGGGTCTTTCTTAGAAGTATCATATTCTGATGTAATAACACCTTTGATATGACCTTTTTAGGTTCGAGGTTTAGCCTCTCATGTGCCCTTTTGAGGGTCTTTCTTAGAAGTATCATATTCTGATGTAATAACACCTTTGATATGACCTTTTTAGGTTCGAGGTTTAGCCTCTCATGTGCCCTTTTGAGGGTCTTTTTTAGAAGTATCACATTCTGATGTAATAACACCTTTGATATGAACTATTTGTGTTCGAGGTTTTTCCTCTATGTGCCCTTTTGAGGGACTTTTTAGAAGTATCATATTCTGATGTATTAACACCTTTGATATGAATTTTAACTTCTGTTTTTGAGGTTTTTCCTCTTTATACTGAGATGATTGATTTTCGAGCACGTCTGCCCTTTTGGTATATAGACCTCAATCAAGCACTTTTTGAGGTACTTTATCTCGAACCTATCTCTTTTATTCAAAACGATTGGTATTTGAATATTAGATCCAAACAACTTATAAGTTGACCAATCATATACCTTATAAGGTATATAGTTTTGAATAGTAATCAATGTTATACTTAAGACAACTATCCTCTTTTTTAGAAAAGGAATTTAAGATTGCTTATTATAAGGATAGGTAAAAATATCATGACTTCAATCTAAGTGTATAACTTTAAGAATAGAAGTAAAGTAAATAGTGGGTTTGAGTTTGAATACCCGTTTGTGCTAGAGCATACTTGTCTCGGACCTTGATGAGGCTTTTCGGACGTTCTTGATAGTCTCGAACCTTTGTGAGGCTCTCCATTGAGTTTTTATCTTCCGTGATACTTTCGTAAGTTAATCACATTCCATCTTCGTGGTGTAGGTTCCCCCTGGATGGGAATCTAGGACTTGATATGGACCTTCCCAGTTCGGGACTAGCTTCCCTTCCACTTCTTTCTTGCTTTTTTCATTTAACCTCATGACAAGGTCTCGAAAGTGGCTAAGCGGACTCTTCTATCATTGTAGCACTTGACTCTTTCCTTTACCGTGGCCTCGTGGATTGTAGCATTTGCTCTCTTCTCCTCTAGGAAGTCAAGGTCGAGACGAAGGTCTTCTTCGTTGGTAGTGCCATTTTCATCATCTGGTTGAGGAGTACGAGCAGAGGGTACCCCAATCTCCATGGGGATGACCGCTTCGGACCCATAGTCTAAGCTATAAGGAGTCTCTCATGTTGTTGTAGCTGGTGTGGTTCTATGGGTCCAGATTACGCTTGATCCAGTTTCCTTTAGCTCCTTCGAGGCGCTTCTTGATGGCGCTTACCAAGGTTCAGTTCGTAACCTCTACTTGGCCGTTAGCTTCTGGATGATATACCAAGGTGAGCTTCTGGTGTATTCTATACTCTTTATACCCTTTCTTGAAGGGATCATTAGCAAAATGTGCTCCATTATCGGTCACTATGTATCTCGGGATGCCATAGCGACACACTATATCTTTCCCATAAAAACTGATAACTGTCTTGCCTGTTATGTTGGTCAATGCTTCAGTTTCGACCCATTTTGAGAAATAATCAATGGCCATAATGAGGTACTTGAAGTTACCAGGGGCCGTATGTAAAGGTCCGACGAGGTTTATGCCCCATCGCACAAATGGCCAGGATTCTTGTATAGTAATCATATTCTCCTGTGGCATGTGGGCCATATTAGCAAATTTTTGACACTGATGACAAGAATCGATATATATTTTGGCGCCTTGTAGCATCGTAGGCCAAAAATAACCCATCTGTAGGAGCTTTCGTGTAACGGTACATGGACTTTGATAACTATACCGTAGACTCCTTCATGTGTTTCTTGTACCAAGTGTTCAACGTCGGAAGGCCCACACACTTGTCCTCGGGAAGGGTACCCGTTTGGAGGTTTTCAATGTAGGAATTCATCCATATGGCTGAGATGCCAGTAGTCGTGATGCTATTCTCTTTCCAACTTCTCTTTGCCAGGGTTTCCATTAGCAGTTCTTCTCGGGGGATATGATTCAGCTCATAGTGTCGGAATTGATTTAGAAGAGGCTTAACTATTGCGAGGTATTTCTGGTGATTATACTCTCGATTTTTGAATTCGTCTTTGACCTGCTGAATTTCAATTTGTGAGTCATTGAAGATCTCAAGGCTTTTGACTTCCAGGTCTTTAGCCAATTTTAATCCGGTCATTATGGCTTCGCATTCTGCTTCATTGTTGGTGGCTTGGAAATCGAAAGGATGGTCCTTTTCCTCAGGGCTGGTTAGTAAAATTTTTAGCGCCACTTCCCCCTGAGTTGGAGGATTCCTTGACATATAACCGTCATCTTCTTCGGAGTAAAACACCATAGATTGTTCAAGATCAGGGTTGAGAACCAAATCTCCTATGCTAGCGTTGCCGGCCGAGATGTTACTTACTTTTCTGGCGTCACGTATGGCCGTGATCTCACAGGAACGTGTCACTTCTTGATCTCCTTTGATCAAAACTACTCCTTGCGGTGTTGGAAATTTTATCATCAGATGATAGGGAGACCATATGGCTTTAGCTTGGTACATCCAAGGTCTGCCAAGGATAATGTTGAAAGGTGTGACGGTGTCGACTACCACGACTGTGCAGTAGAGGGTCAAGCTCTTTGTCCCATCTGCTACTGTGACTGGGAGTGTGATTTTTCCAAGAGGTGTTACGAGATTTCCGGTGAACCCCGAGATCGGACCCGTAGGTTTGAGGTCTTCCTTGGTAAATCCTAACTTCTGGAAGCAATCTTGGAACATTATTTCTACCCCACTCCCGTTGTCTATGAAGACTCTTTTTACCAAAGAATCTTTTATGGTTGCTGAGATGATGAGAGGATCAGCGTGAGGCACCTGATTTGGTACGACATCCATGTCCGAGAAAGTAATGTCTTCTTCGGAGTGGAGACTCTTGTTGACCAGCTTGGTATGTGGTAGGGTCCGCACACTATCCTTCAGCTTAGTTAGGGAAATTGCTTATCTGGTATAGCCATTAATGCTGTTGATGACTCAGTTGACTCCATTTGATGGTGGTGGGGGAGGATCTTGAGGATTGTTGTCTCTGCCGCCCTGGTTGTTATTGTTGTGGGAGCCATCCTTCTTCTTCTTCTTCTTCGGAGTGTTATTACCTACCAACATCCGGTACAGGTTTACCAAGAGGATTTCATCTTGATCATAGCGTCTCGTGGTGAGATTCATGTATCTATGATAATGTTCTATCACAGATTCTCCTTCTTGTTGTCTATGTTCAAGAATTTGTCGATCTCTTTGCGCTCTTCCTTCTGGAGAAAAGATCGAGTTGGGTCTACTATACCCCAACCTATTTTCACTCGGGGGAGTATCCGAGAAAAGGTTGATTTGGAATGGATCAGAGCCCCACGGGCTGTGTTGTATGGTTTGGTTCAGGGTTTCCCTGAGACGTCTCTGTCTAACGTCTTACTGCTGTCTTTCTGCAAAGATTTGACGATCCCTTTGTGTTCGTTCTTCTAGAGAGAAGATCAAATCGGGACCACTATATCCCAACCTATTTTCCTGATCCAAGCCATCTGAATTGTTGACGTTCGCGCTGTAATTCGCGTTGTTTTGGGTGAAAACCCTTTTACCTGAGTTTGGTACTTCAGATCCAATAGGGTTTATTTCAGGAGGTGGGGTTCTGGATGTAGCAGGATTGGAGCCGGATGTTGGTATCCTGGATACGATGGGATTTGATCCAGGAGGTGCTCTGAATATACCAGGATTTGGACCAGAGATTGGTGGTGTTATCCCAACAGGATTTGGGTTGATGGATATCGGAACGCTGGAGTTTCCGGTACCCATGGTAGAGTTTGATGATGACTCTTAGGCAGAGTGTGCCCGAGATCTTCTAGGCTGTCCGCGCCCTTGACCGCGTCCATGTCCTTGAGGGGCTTCTCCGCTTCTGGATTATCCTCTGAATCTTGCCTCCGCACGCGGGCGCTTCGTCTGGGTTGTTCAGGTTCAGACATGTTGTTGGAGGATTGGTTCTTCAGGTGCGCTAGACCAGATCAGAGACAAGGTTCGGCGACGTCGTCAATGAGTGTGAGAGGTCCCACCGGGCGTGCCAAATTGATGTATGCTGGACACCAACACTTCGACGACGAACCAGGCTCTCGAACTGATCTGCAAGACAAAGGCCCCGGGTGTCTCGGGGATAGACACTCTGATGCTCAAGTCAGTATATTTGCTTAAGGCATAAAGTATAAAGTATGAGATTAGATGAGAGGTCTACCAAGCCTTTAGGGTATTTATATGGCTACAATCCGTAGATCATCAAGATATGTATTTATGATATGAATACAACTCTTATGGGATAGTAGTTGTATTACCATGTATAATAGAAGTGTATTTCGGACATGGTTGTATTACATGTTTAGGATGACTGTATTACCATCTTTGAGAAGATGTATATTCCTTGTAGAACATTCATAATATATGCATTCCTTATAAGGATTAGGATTGAAGAACCTGTGGATCCACCCTCCGCGTATCTCGAGCCCACGACCCTTCTCGGGCCCTGATCCGAGTATGAATGAGGCCCGAATACGAACCATGGACTTATCAATCGTTTACTCCAATATCATTAAGTAGGAAAATAGGAGTCGAGACATATATGCTATCATCGTCTTGGTTCTTGCTAGTTATCAAATGTCTTATTTGTATGCTCTCGCTATCGCGGGTGTGTGAGTAAGTTTGTCTCTCTCTAATCCTAATACCATTGTTGAGTTATCTATGATGCTATCATCTAGGTGAATCAATAATGAGAGCTTTTGAGTGGTGTTGTCATCCTCTCTAGCTACATTCGAGAGAATATGATGCTTTCATCCTTGACAAATGGTCTAAACTTCCTTGTAATTGCCTTTGCTCGGTGATTAGTCGATAGTTGGAAATTGAAGTCATTTGCCTCCCAAGGCCTCATAATCTTAGAATCTTCCCCTTAGTTTAGCTAATGATAGTTTAATTTGCTTTCGTAGTGTAATCAAAACCAACTTCAAAACCCCCCTTGTTTACATTGCTTTCTATATAATACATAAGTATGCTTATTATCTTACTTTAAAACACTCTAACAAGTCCCTTCTCCTTGTGGTTCGACCCCTACTTCCCACTATCTACTCTCTAGTAGTTAGAAGTTTTAGGTGATTTATAAATAGTATTTTGATCTCGCGGAGTCCCATTTAACGACGTGGGAAATCGCTTGTCACGAGGTAATAACTTCTATATACTTCATCCTATAGATATTCAAAGGCACACAATCTTTTGTGCTGGTGGCCAATGCAAGGTGAGACCAACCAGTGACATCGCGTCAGCGGCCAAGTTGAATCTAGTTTCGTGTTGATGACTATGATTTTATGTCCCTTCATTGAGTATTGTATATGGTTTAAATCCCTAATGTGTTCATGCATTTAATGTGTTCGATAAAATTCCCAAAATAAATTTTCTCAATTTTAAATATGAACTATTTCATCTAACCAAATGGTAAAAGCTCATATAAGTGTTACTATCATTAATTAGTTCAATTAGAAATTGTGAAATGAACCTCGATGCATACAACTTTAAATGGCCAGCGATCTTAATTTTTCTGTGAAATGATCAACTTGTGTTTCCAAGGGTTTTTCTTAGTGTCAAATTTACATTTTCCATCCTTCATACTGTCAAAAAAATTGCACAAACTTAATGTTGCCACAATAGTTAACAGAAGTGAGACTTAATCATTACAACTTGTTTATTTTGGAATCTTTGTGGTCACTGTTAACATTATAATTTAACCATAACCAAATTTTAATATATGAGGAAATATACTTCTTTAGAATGTGGAATCTCAACTCACAAATTGTCCTTGAATTATACATATTCACCTACCTGCAAGATAATTAAAACAAGAAAGAATGAAATTTATAGTTATTTCTTCTTTTTATATATATTATCATCAGTACATGTCTAAGTTTCCAACCATAGTTCTGTTGGGAAAATCACGAGGGTGGGTGTTTAGATGAATTATTATGTTGTTGTTGCTTGTGGTGTACACAGGTAATATGCTATTTCTTTTGATATAAATAGGTATGAATTGGATCTTCTTACATATTTCTTTATATTATTGTTTATAACCAATGCCTCAATTTATTTAAGTTGCATGCAGTTCAGGTTGATATAACTAATGTAGAATTACTATTAAATAGGAGCTTGTGTTGTGCCAAATTAATTATGTCAGACGTGGGGGATGCATATACTTGCATCAACTTCCACGCGTTACTTGTTCATTCATTTCAAGTAGTTTTTGGACATATCACTTGTGCTATCTGTTGTGAGTATTTCATGCCTTTCTTTTACCCTCGTGGCTTAGAATGTCAAGTGTAATTGAGTGATTTTATCGTATTTGGTATGGATCGACCTACATATTTTTATTTTTATCATGTATTCTAACATAGCCTTTGTTACTTTGCTTTAGCGTCTCTATCTAATCTATGTTACAAACCACACTATAAATTTTTGGGTTTTCTCTGAACGTCCTTTAATATACATGTATGCTTCTTTGTTTAGTATTTCAAACCTGTGGTGTGGAAAGCAAGGTATTACTGCATGATGTGTAATGTATGGAAGGTAACTTTAACAACTGAAATTAATGTAGATGATTTATGTCAAACTCTCTAGATCAGAGTTCCAAACTCCAATTTTTTCAGATTGATTTTTCTTTATTATTTAAAAGTAAGAAGTTTAGGATATTATGCTATTAATAATATTGTGAAAAAAAAATCAAGTATAGTATATAAGGTCATATTATTTTATAACGTTCAAAACTATGTTTTAATTTGATTACGATTTATAAGATCATTGTTTTTATGGATGCATCATTTCTTTTCTATGACTGCATCAATGATGCAATTTGCTGAGAAATTTGCCGTACTACTTTGGAATTTGCAGCATATCAATGAACAAGAGTAAGTGGTTGCTCATTGCTGCCTTCACCCATCATGATTTACCAGTGGTATATAGTTTTCATACCACATTTATAGAGTTGGACATCGAGACAATATTCAATTGCTTATTCTTCTTCTTTTTTAGCCAGAAGATTGGCACCAATTCATTTTGTATAGTATACTCTAAAAGGAACCATGTTTTAATACGATCGAAGATTCTCACAAGTGATATAAAATGTTACTTAATTTTACTTTTTTTTACCAAACCTGAGTGAGTATATATATAGGAACAGTAAATGTATATGAATAGAAACAGCACTGAGTTACATCAACATGCCTCATTTTGACGTAGGCCAAAATTCAATGGGAACTTTGCACTTATGATTGTCTTTATGATGCCTTGCTCCGATATTGTTGCCACATTTGCCACATCTATTTCTAGCCTTCATCCCCTTATGATCATGGTTGTAGTGAGCATCCATCAACGCAATCTTGTAAAAATTCCTCACATGATTCTTCATCAAGACATATCCTAATGCCTTCTAGTCATTATCAGGGATTTCAGCATGACCAACAGCTTCGTCAAGGACATCATCATGTTCATGTTATGCAACTACATTGTCAAGTATTTCAGCAACATCATCGTCAAGGGCATCGTCATCCTCATTCTCCAATTGAATGTACAAGTCAAGGATTTCAGTAACATCATCGTCAAGGGCATCGGCATCCTCATCCACCAATTGATCGTACAAGTCATAGTCATGAATGTTCATTTCCTCGTTTCCGAAGACGACGAGCGGGAGAGGGAGATATCCTTCAGAGCCGTCACCGTTTTCATCCAAGACAACGATCAAGAGATTAGCTTCAGCGCCGTTCGCATCGAGCGGGAGCGGGAGATTAGCTTCAGCACCGTTCGCATCGAGCGGGAGCGGGAGATTCCTTTCAGAGCCGTTTGCATCATGTGGGAGATTCCCTTCAGGGCTGTTCGCATCGAGCGGGAGAGTGTTGCATGTTGGATCCCCAAGAGTATCAAGGGCGAGAGCCAGTAAGATGCCAAGAATGGCAGCTAAAAGCAGGGTGCCCGAGCTGCGTTGTTCTCGTTTTCCTCCATGGCTAGGGTTTCACACCTCGCGGTGAGAATTGAGATATGTTTTTGGAGAGGATGCTTCTTATTTTATTACTTAATTTTACTGATTGACTTTTGAAAGCATGTGAAGCACCTTATGATCATAATTTAATTTCTAGATGCGTATAACCTGTTTTGCATTTTTGTTTCCGTATCATGTTTCATGGTATTCTTAAACCGAGTATGGCCGTATCTTAAGTTCTTAGTTCTTGAAGGAACGCCATAATATTACTCTTAGTTCGGGTTAATAATGCATAAGTGCAGTTACCCACATCTAGTTCATAGGGAAAGATTAGTGTCAACAAGGTGAGAGAGTTTATTTTATAGAGGATGGAGCGGGTAAAGTGTTAAATTTTTCTATATATTTTCCATGCATGGGAAAAGTAAAGAGTAAAATGTTGATTTTTTCTATATTATTTTTCTTGAGATTGTTGATATTTATTTTTCCAGGTATGGTAATTTTCTATATATTTTCCAGATAATGGTGATATTTTTCATTGATTTTAGTTTAATTCAATTCAACTATTTTGATTCCCTGCAAATTAATGGTGTTGTTAATAACACTGTTGATGAGCTCAATTCATTGTCCTAACACTAATCACATTTTTTGCAATCTAAATATTACCTTGGAATGTGGATAATTGAGGTGTGTCATCAAATTGTCTGGACTCTGCTTTTTCTTAGAATCTTTAATGAGTATTTATGTTTTGTGAATGCTTCAACTTCGCCTTATTTGACCAAAAATTCATAAAATACTATCTTATGTTGAGAATAACAATATGTTGTTATATACTGATACTCTCGTGGCTCAAAGTCTGGATAAACTGATCAAATCCATATTCATGAGTACAATCATTTCTGATACAAAACTACTAAGTACTGTTTACTTCTTTTATTCTAATCAATCTTCAATTCTTAAATGGCATGTGTTGTTACGACATTGGATTGTAGCTAGCTACTAGAGAAAATTAGAATTAGAAAGATAAAATTACCCTTGTGGTTGTGTCCATCGTACAACCATGGACTACCTTGTGTGTGTTTCATGAAGGTTCAAGGTTGCATATGATGAGGGTATGCACCATATATAAATGAGATTCGCTTTTTTTAGGACGTTGGTTATGAGATTCACCATACATAAAAGTCTCCAAATCCACCCTAAACAACTCAGTACATCTATTTGAAGTGAAAGCAACATAATAGTCATCCCTCCAAAAAACATATTCCCCCCGTCCCAGTCGAAATTGCACACTTTCCTTTTTTAGGTGTCCCAATCAAAGTTGCACACTTTCCTTTTATGGTAATGCTACTTCATTTTCATCCACTCATTTCATCAACTTTCTTCTTAAATTAAATCTCCATCATACACTTCACCATCCAAATTTCAACTTCCATTTTCTCACTCTGCAGCTTTCACTAGGACGGAGGGAGTATGAAAATTGTTAGTATCGGGCTACCATCTTAATTATCGATCGTAATATATATCCAGCATTGAGCCAACCATGTAGCACAAATTCTAGCAATCTTGAACTAGATTGCTCAACTCAAGAAATAATTTCCGAAGACTCTTGCATATCTTCTCTCTATATGCTTTTAGCACAGCTTGAGAGCTACCATTCCAAATTTCATCAACAACCTGTCCCCCAAAACTCGACATAATAGTGACTCCACAACCCTCCTTTAATTGAAGTTGTAGCTAACCGAAATATCAATTTTGGTATCAGTGTTAGATCTCTTGCTTTCTATCCTGCACACCAGGCTCAACTTCATCTACATTGTGCTCACCATATTCAACTTCATCTACACTACAAAATCCATCAGAAAAAGGCACATGTCGGCTCCCTAATTCTCTGACAACCTTTAGAGCGGTGAATAGTAGTTGCACCTTAAATTGGTGCTGAGTTGAAACATATTTCATAGGCATCTTCATTTTTCCTACTTCATCCTGATTCTCATCCTTCTGCACAAGATCATCATCAATACATTCGATAATTTGTATCATCTGGGCATGAATTAGTGGCTCAACTGTTAATCATGTCGGGGAAGAAAATAAGCGCAAAAAAAAGATAAGGAGTCCATTATTGAAATATTTTATTAATCAATTATATCATTTTATATAACTTAATTAAATCTAAATCTAAATTATATGAATGTATTTTTGAATCGATTAATTTTAAATAATCAAAATCAAAATTAACCATTCAAAAACAGACAAGTTTAAAATTGCCTTTTCATTTGAAAGTTTAAAATTGTTGTCGTGGACTCTCGGTCTTATAAGCTCACTTGTTTCAGTTGCATTTATTGTTGCCATTAAATTCCTTCAAGAAATAATTGTATCATCATAAGTTGCGCTTATTACAGCAGTCCAAAGAAGAGACATTTATCTTTCAATAATAAAAATGAAAAAGAGGAAGACCCATTTACGGCAAGCACCCAAGACTAGGGCTTCAACTCTACGTGAAGCAATTTGCTTGTCGTCTTACCGGATAAAGAGAACCATGAAATTAATTCAGACCCTCTTCCCCACTCAAATTCATTAGATCAATTTTAGGTTGATTTTTCTTACATGAAGATAATAATTTCAATGTAGTTTGTAACAATTAATTAGTGATAGATAGAAGCCGTTATAAAATAGTGTTTAATGTATTATTTTTCATTTTTGTTCAATCAAAATATTAAAAAATATTTAAATCAAAATACTCCCGTCGACATGTTAGAAGAAGAATGGCCATTGCACCTCACACTTTTTAGTTCCTACCTTACCACTGTTAAAATTATAGGGTATAATAACATTTGAATAGTGTGAGACGATTTAATAGCACAAAATTTTATTTGAGACGACATAATATATAAGTAATATTATTTAATAGTTAAATGAAACTCAATAATATCAGTATAAACGTACTCCAATATTTTTAAAAAAAAAACGTACCCTAATATTAACCGTTATTTTGGACATTACTTTTACCATTTAAACTGAGAAAATGACAGGAGATGTTCAGGTGCGCCATTTTACTTTGTTTATAAAGCACCTCGAGGATTAGAGCCTTTTAGGCAACTGAACTTGGAAAGATAATTTTAGTCAAACATGTCCTCAACTACTATAAGCTATAGCTTGCTGGACTCGGGGCCCAGAAATAGTGTTTAATGTATTATTTTTCATTTTTGTTCAATCAAAATATTAAAAAATATTTAAATCAAAATACTCCCGTCGACATGTTAGAAGAAGAATGGCCATTGCACCTCACACTTTTTAGTTCCTACCTTACCACTGTTAAAATTATAAGGTATAATAATATTTGAATAGTGTGAGACGATTTAATAGCACAAAGTTTTATTTGAGACGACATAATATATAAGTAATATTATTTAATAGTTAAATGAAACTCAATAATATCAGTATAAACGTACTCCAATATTTTTAAAAACCCTAATATTAACCGTTATTTTGGACATTACTTTTACCATTTAAACTGAGAAAATGACAGGAGATGTTCAAGTGCGCCATTTTACTTTGTTTATAAAGCACCTCGAGAATTAGAGCCTTTTAGGCAACTGACCTTGGAAATATAATTTTAGTCAAACATGTCCTCAACTACTATAAGCTATAGCTTGCTGGACTCGGGGCCCAGAAATAGTGTTTAATGTATTATTTTTCATTTTTGTTCAATCAAAATATTAAAAAATATTTAAATCAAAATACTCCCGTCGACATGTTAGAAGAAAAATGGTCATTGCACCTCACACTTTTTAGTTCCTACCTTACCACTGTTAAAATTATAGGGTATAATAACATTTGAATAGTGTGAGACGATTTAATAGCACAAAGTTTTATTTGAGACGACATAATATATAAGTAATATTATTTAGGGTTAAAAGCTCATGCACCCCCAAGTTTATAAGAAAGTGTCAATGTACCCCCGAGTAATTTAAAAGTGCTGATGTACCCCTATTATTATATTGAATAAAGAAGTGTACCTCTAAAGCCCATTTTCAACACCATTTTGAATTAAAAGACAAATTTACCCTCACTTGTTGGATTTTTTTTCCCTTGACCCAAATGCTCATGGGCACGAAAAAAAATTTCAAGAAATTAATATCATTGAATTACAAAATAAATGCACAATATTATTGAAAGGAGCAATTCTAGACGCAGTCCATATTTTGCTTATTTTATAGTCCAAAAAAATACGTCTTTGATATATATGATATGATCAATATATTACTTCTATTGCATACACTTGCAAATCAGTTAATATATCATAATTATTGTATATGTGATTATATAACAAAAATACGGACTGCAAATAAGCAAAAATCGCACTAAATCTAGCAGGCCAGTATTAAAAAAAGTTAACATTTTTATCCAAAAATTCAACAAACTGAAAACATTGGTGAAATTACCATAATCTCGCCACCTTGAGTTAGTCACGCTAATTATTACTGGGTGTGGCGGTTTCGGCCCCCGGCTCACACTAATTTCTGGTTACAGTGGTTTTGGTCCCCTCGACTTCAAACGCTTTCATCCGATAAAGTAACGGTGACTGGTGGTATGAATTTGGATTGCCTTTCTTAACTGGGTTGAATGTAAAAAGGGAAGCGAGAATTAGATGAATAATTAGGTAGGGGAGGATTATTCATTGATTTGGTTGGGGCATTTTCGTCATAATTTTTTTTCTCTTTTACCATTAAATAATAGTGAGGGTATTCTTTCCATTTTACACTTGGCAAAAGAAAAATCTGCCCAAATTATACATTTGAGGGTATAGTGGCACTTTTGAAAAACTTAGGGGTACATTAGCACTTTTTTGAATACTTGGGGGTACAACAGCACTTTTTTCTATTATTTAATAGTTAATGAAACTCAATAATATCAGTATAAACGTACTCCAATATTTTTTAAAAAAAAACGTACCCTAATATTAACCGTTATTTTGGACATTACTTTTACCATTTAAACTGAGAAAATGACAGGAGATGTTCAGGTGCGTCATTTTACTTTGTTTATAAAGCACCTCGAGAATTAGAACCTTTTAGGCAACTGATCTTGGAAATATAATTTTAGTCAAACATGTCCCCAACTACTATAAACTATAGCTTGCTGGAGTTGGGGCCCAGAAATAGAATCCCATGCTCCTAAATGAGCGTTATATATGCATAAAAGTTGCCTTTTATAAAGTTGATGATTAGGAAACGTCACTGTAGTTTAAAATTGTAGTGAAATGTGATACTGAACTACTTTTTTTTTTACTACTTTTTAGACATTTCTTCTTCATCATCACCAATTCCACTGCCACCAAACCAACAACCTGCCGGAAAAACAACACCGGCAACCAACGAGGCAGACTAGTTGTACAACAGTAACATTTTTAGAAATCTTCCAATTTACTACTACTAATAATACTCCACAAACTATTACAGTTGGCAACTATTTTACGTTACAAAGATTACAAAGATTTTAGTAGTTTCAGATAATATAAGCACGTGGTATATATACTTGCAGGTAGTAGAAAGAATCTACACAGATGGCCATTACTCAGTACTGACAATCTGGAGATGCTTGTGACTGTATTATAACCCGAGCTCCTGAAGCAAGCCTGTTGGTAGAAATCAACAGTTAATGTTAATTCAAGTGAGCCACGAAAATCAAAGGAAAAATCTGCATTTCAAAAGGTAAATTATTCAAAACTCAACTTTCTTCAATCTTGATCATGTTTTCATTCTCCTCCCTGAAAGATGCTACCCTACTTGATTGCTTTTTTCCAGAAGGCTCGATATGTCTCCTGCTGCCTCCATTTGATGCCTCAGAGGTAATGCTCCGGGAACTGTCCATTCCGTCAGATGAGATTCTTGGTCCATCGGAAAGAGGAGATCTCATTGATTCACTTCTTGGCTGCTTACTTATTGAAGCCTTCATTGAGAGTGGGATGCACTTGGACTGACTTGTGCTTGCATCTTCTTTCTCTTCATCTACATCAAACTGCTTACTTGTCCTGTATTTGTGCCGAACGTTTGAATGTGATGTAGATAACAGCAAAAGAAAATGTCTATAGTACAATGTTGAAGGAGAAAAGGTGAATTAAGGTCCCTAATCAGAAGTGTGACTGTCTAAACATGATATAACATATAGTAAATATATATGCCAACTTCCAAGCACTAGCAGGACAGTAATAATCAACTATTTGATTATAAGATACTATTGTCGTAATCTTTCCAGAAAATCATAATCGTAATATAAGCTCTCTATGATTTTATTTAAATGACACGCATGAACCTAGGTATTTAAGCATCTGTTTTCAAAGGCCAGAGTTTAAAACATGTTCTGCCATAAACAGAAGGAACAGAAGGGAATAGGCACGAGTAAACGGTGGCTACATAAATGAAGCCAGTACAAGTTGTAATACTCAACACAAATATATGGTTATAAATTCAAATTATGGGAGATGAAATCCACAACAAAGTAAATCAGCATAAATAGCTAGAGTCTAACTTCATTTCATTTTACCAATAATACCAAACTTACACTAAACAGCTTAAGAAAGAGCAAGTAAAAAGATGGAGTTAATGCCAACCTGTCAGCGTTATAGGAAGAAGATCGTTTTAAGGTAGGAACTCCGTCCTTGTGTGCATTAGTCTCAACCAAGCTGCCACTGAAATACTCCTTATCTTCCAGCCTCAGACCGATGAGCTTCGGATTATCAGTCATGCAGTCCAGCTCTCCCAACATAAAAGAAGACGAGAAGAACGGAGAGGGAAACTTAGAGCTTGTAAACCCGGGCTTATAAGATGGAATAAGACCAAAGCTGCGCTCTTTCACCGCTATTGATCCGCATGATATCAGCTGCATCAGCATATTCGAAGCCTTAAATTTAGAGCTAGAGGGCATGCGAAACTCCTGATCTTCAATTATCCTGAAGCTGTTATATTTACTGGCTTCCGCCCTGGCTAAAGATTCACTGAGTTTACTGGCATCAGCTTTGATGAGAGATTCCAGGGTATCAGTCCTAGTGCAAGATGCACTAGATGAGCATGGAGGAGGTGACACGTGCTCTACACTAATCTCTGAAGTTTCTTTAACAGGAGAAATCGGGTTTTGAATGGAGACAGTGGTTTGAGTCTCCAATGCTGTACTATCTTCAGTTGAAACACCTCGTGTGCATGTCTCTCGAGCTCTAATGGCTCCATTAACACTCTCTTCAGTCTGTGTGGAGGCATCAGCTGAACCATCACCCTTGTAAAGTTTGTATTCAGCCAAACTGAGTGAACCGTTCCAGGAAGAATCCTTCCCTGCAATAGATTCAGGTGATGATGTTGGACGCTGAACTGGAGGAGAGAGCTCATCATCTTGAGACTGTTTTGTGCCTCTCTCATTCATACTGGAGGACGATGAGGAATCATTTTGGCTCCTGGAAGATGGTGGCTCCGGTAATGGTTTAGGGTTCTGTATTCTGAGATTAGCAGCAGGGCTAAATCGACCTGATGAGCATAATATCAATAATCAATGATACAGCAATGAACAAATCTCTCCCAGCTTATTGTAATGCACAAGACTGTAAAAGTAATCACCTGAATCACAATCTTCAAAGAGCTCAGAACCCTTTAGTACATACTCATTCCCATGAGCAGGCAGAATCAAGTCATCCTCGCTTAAATCATGCCATACAAACCCATTTTTATAGCTCCTGCAACTCAAACACGCAGAATTCAACATAAACAGCAAATTCTCATTTACATTAGCACATCAAAAAGAAGCAAGCAACAAGCTCTCACCTCTTGCAAGACCAAGAATACATAGAAGCCATCCCTCGGCCGCGTAAAATGTTAAGCCTCTCAATTACATCTACGAAGCACCAACAAAAAATTCAGGGTGTGTTTGGTTGGATAAATTTTTGCAAAACTTGGACTATCCAAGTCCAGTTTTGTAAAATCTTGTTTGGTTCACCAAGTTCTCCAAAATCCAGACTTGCAAAATCCTAAACACCATTCAAAACTTTTGTTCTATACTCACAAACTCAACCCAACCAAACAAGAATTTTGCAAAACCAGACTTTCAAAATCCCAAACAAAAACCCAAACTCTCAAAAACCCAAACAAAATCCAAACTCTAAAAAAACTTGCGAACCAAACACACCCTCACTCTTTCAAGCTCCCAGAAGAAAATTAAAAGAGCCCAATTGGCAATAGTTAAACATATCTTAAAAATTCATGAAAAGGGTACCTCTCAGGTAGAGGCCATCAGGGGAAGAGAGTGGTACTTCAATGAAATGAGGGTGCTCCAGCTGGCGGTTCCGGCATAGATAATAAACCACCGGCAACCTTGAGCAACCACCACCGCCATTACTCTCCTTGTCCTTGTCCTTGTCCTTGTCCTTATCCTTGTTACTGTGATTTTGAGTGCGATGGTGATGATAGCCCTGTCCATTATACCTGTACTTGGGCGATTTCTCAGTCCAAACCTTGGCCCTCTCCGGGCTGGCGCCGCCGCCGCCATTGTTCAAATTCAAACCGCTGCTGTAGTAATACTTCTTCATTCCAGCCTTCCCATCCATCAGATAGATCTCAATGAGTGGAAGTGTGGAGTCTAGTGTGGGGAGTGTGTGAGAGAGAAAAAGAAGGGGTGGTGGGGGCTATTTGAGGTTTCGGGGATAAAACGACAGAGGGGAGACAGGGAAGGCTTGGGAGAGGGACGGATGAGATACGGCAAGTGCCTACAAAAATGACAACATGGAAAGTTACAGCAGAAGAAGAAGAAGAAGGTGAGGAAATTCGATTCTTTGCTTCTCCACAGCTTCTTCAACCTTTTCTTCTTTTTGATAAACAAAAGGTTAAACTTTCCATTTGTTTACTATGCTACTAGTTAGCTCACTTAGCTGATTGTTGGTCCATGTAACCTTTCAGTCCCTTTATTGTTTTTCACTTTTAAAAGATTTGGGGTGAATCAAAATGGCTACTGAACTGAGTCACTGACCCATGGTCCCTCAATTTCAAATTCATCCATGCAAATTTTGAAATCCTAAAAGATTCTTCTTTTGTTGGGCTTTGAATTTGATTTGAATTTTTGAATTGATTTTGTATTATTAGATAAGTTAAAATGGATGTTGGTGAAGTTTAGGTTCGGTGGTATGCACTAATTTAAATGAAATTTGTAATATTAATAGCATATAGCTAAAATGAACTTATTAATGAAAATGAGACATATAATTGCAACAAAGTTAGCAATTCGCATTATGCACGTGATAATAAAGTGTGATTTATTCGCAAAATTCTCATGTATTCCCTCCGTCCCACTCGAAACTGTAGAGAGAGAAAATGAAAGTTGAATTTTAGATTATGAATTATATGGTAG
The DNA here is from genome assembly GCA_948330725.1 of Sherardia arvensis. NCBI lineage: Eukaryota > Viridiplantae > Streptophyta > Magnoliopsida > Gentianales > Rubiaceae > Sherardia > Sherardia arvensis. The sequence goes on along the minus strand of OX415237.1, from coordinate 17,670,825 downwards.
AGATTGAATTTAAGTAGGAAAATGGTAAAATGAGATGAGGAAAATGAAGTGGTTTTGAGATCTTGTACCGAATTCATGGTGTGACTCCAACTCCTGAGCTTTTTAGTGTTTTTTTCCATCCCTGTAAAGAACCCCCTAGCTGGTACTATCTGAAGAATTGGAGAATCAGAAGGTGGTGACGGAGCTGCCAACCCACGTTGATTGGACTCGAAAGTTCGTCTTTGTCAAGGCGTCTCTGAATTTTTGGGGATAGCCCCGGGGAGTTCTATCTTGGTCCTGTTCGCACCCGCACATGTCACCTGATGATGGGGAGATGATCCCGCTCCATGGTGCCTTCGACCTGTTACGTGCTCATCCCACTGCTTTTCATTTGATGTGCAACGAGTCCAACCTTCAAGAGTCCATGATGGCTTACCTCCCTATGGGCAATGTGATGGTTGATGCACCTTCGGTAATAGGTTGGTTTCTTAAAAACGTCTTCTCTTCTTGTCAATTTTATGCTTGTTGGTGCATATATTTTCTTATATCAGTTTTTCTTATCTATTTATTACATCGCCTTTCTTGTAGCACCCCCTCTTTTGGTTGAAGTCCCACCTGTGGGACGGGTTGCCCGTCGGGCTGCTCGTTTGAAAAGTGAGTTCGAAAGAAACGAACCCAGACAAGATGTGATAGGCTTCTAAGAAAAGCTTGCATCGAAGATAATAAGAATATGACAAAATATGTTTTTACTACCTAAGTCAGAAAAGAAGTGCAAGCTGGAAAAGCAATCCAGCTTCCACCTAATTGCAAAGAGCAACATGATGGAGACGTCTATCATGCTCAACAATTGCACCAAAATAACTCGTTTATGGGGAAAGAAAAGCCTATAAACAGCACAAGACATAAGCACGAAAAGCTTAAGAAAAGTAAATATCCCAAATAAAAGCAAGTATTCAACATGGCGGCAAAAAGAGGCACAAGGGCCATGTAAACAAGAGCACACATGCTCATAAGAGGGATACTTCACAGGTTATCTTCATCAACAGGGCCAAGATCTTCATTGGCCTTTTTCTCCTTATCATCAACAGAGGGATCGCTTCTAGTAGGAGCAGAAATAGCCTCTTAACCAGAAACTATGCCTTCATGTCTTCCAATATGAGATCAGGGCCAAGAGGAGAGAAATACTCTTCGAAATCATAATGCTGGAAGGGAAGAAAGGCAGAGCCAAGGCAAGTCTGCATCTCAGTATCATCGGCAATATTGGTCATGATGTGGTCAGCTTCAGCTAAAGACTCATCAAGAAGACGACGCGCCACTAGGCTTTGGTCCACGAGAGAGCGCACATGGGAGAAGCCGTGATCTCAGAGCCATATCCTCACATTGACGTGCTTCTTGATGAACTCATCACGCAGCTCCAATTACTCATGAATAGAAGCGCTAACACCGCACTCCAACTCCAAATCTCCATCAGCAACAGAGACCTTGCTCGCCAGATCCTTGTTGGCAATCTCTAACTCCCCCCAACCTGGTTGTCATCTCCTTGTTTGGGCCAGAAATCTTACTCGCCTCTTCACTTAGAGTATGCTTAGAAGAAACTCTTTTTGTCTGATTAAAACTGGGTGAGAAGAAGATTTTTTCTCCTTGGCTATCTTGCTCATTCGGACAATGTTGGCCTTCGCCTGGTCAAACATCTCCTTGGCACTGCTGAAATCGCCACCAAGATGCTTCTCCCATTTCTGGACAGCAACAACATTATACATACTCTGTGCAGAAAAAGATAAGCTTAAACAGATAAAAGCCGACAATAATGCAAAAGATCGAAACACAAACAATGAAGAATACCTCTACAGCCGAGGCAGCGAGCCTATCTCAATGTTGTTTCACACCAGACAAGTTTACAAGGGTATCCTTGTGACAAGCCTGCATATGGTTGTCGGGGATAGATTAAAGCAGAAGCTGACGAAGAGAAGCTGAGGTGCAGACTTGTTGGTCAGAGGCGACAGTGGACTTAGACTGCTTTCTCCCCACATCAACATCACGCTTCACCTGATGAAGAAGCTCAACAAGATTAGGATCCTTAACTCGACTCGCCTTAACCTCCATCACCTCCTTCTTGGCACGTTGATTCTTGTTATCAAAATCAATATCAAAGGAGGAAGATATATGGCACTTCTTTCCTCTGGGAGAGACCTTAACTCCAACAGTAAGATCAACAACAGTCACTTCTGCCTCCCTACCATCACTAGCTGGAACGACAACATTACTGCTCCTCCTAACTAGGCCCCGATTCAAACGAACAGGCCGACTGGCGACCCGTCCCACAAGAGGGACTTCAAGCAGAAAAGGGGACGCTACAAGAAAGGGGAAATAATAAACAGATAAGCAATACCGCTACAAGAAAATACATACACCAACAAGAGAAAAAAAAATGACAAGCATAAAGTCAGCAAGAAGAAAAGAGGGTTTTCAAGAAAACAACCTGTTACCGAAGGCGCGTTATCCATCACATTGCCCATAGGGAGGTAAGCCATCCTGGAACCTTGAAGGTTGGACTCGTTGCACAACAAATGAAAAACAACGGGATTAGCACACAACCGGTTGAAGGCACCTTGGAGTGGGATCATTTCCCCATCATCAGGCCACCTAGTGCGGGTGCGAACATGAAAATGAAGGAACTCCCCGGGGTTATCCCCAAAAATCAGAAATGCCTTGACAAAGACGAACTTTTGAGTCAAATCAACACGGGTCGGCAGCTCCATCACCACCTTCTAGTTCTCCCAGTTCTTCAAGTAGTGCAAGTTAGGGGGTTCCTTACAGGGATGGAAGAAAGCTCAAGATAGCTCAGGAGTTGGGGTCATGCCGTGAATCTTGCACAAGATCTCAAAGCCCACTAGATTCCGAATAGAATTGGGCGTCAGGCAGTTCAGTACCGGCCCTGAGCATGTGCGGCTTGTCCAGACGTACATGGCCTCCAAAATTTGGGGGCCTCAATTTTTTTTTAAGTATGTATATTAATATGTGCAATATCTAAATTTTATTTTTATATAAAAATTCCTTTGATAAACATTGTGTTTTATAAACTTTCTTCGTATTTCATACAGAAAAGATATAGTCCTTTTCTTAAAATTACGGAAGAATTTTATACTGAATCCTTTGCAGAAATGGAAAAATCACATTCTCTTTTTTGCTATTATACGAATAATTAAATTTCTAAATAAGAAAAGTCAATATATTAAATGATTTATGTATTTTAATACGAACTCTCCTTTTATAATACTTTAAAAATGGAATCCTCCTCTCCTCTTTATTATTTTTTTAAAAAAATCACCGCATATTATCTCTTGCCCCTAGTTTGATCAAGAAACGATAAATATTTTATACTTCTATTAATTTAAAAAATTTAATTATGTCAAATTTTAAATCAAAAGATGTTATTTTATGTTCATTTTTCATATTTGAGATTATGATCTACATTATGGAGAAATTATATATGTTTCAAAATTGAAATGCGAAATATATCACTCAAGTAAAGGCCCACATTTTCATACTTTGTACAGGGCCTCCTAAAAGTCAGGGTCGGCCCTGGCGTCAGGGTGGAGAAATCCAACTCGTAAAACCCTAGCACAGCTTGGAAGAAGGGAGACAGAGGGAAGCGCAGCCCGCATTGGTTGAACCACTCCAAATACACAGTGTAAAACCCCTCCGGAGACAGTGGTGGCAGGCTGGACGAAGCAGTCTGGGAGACTCACATCAATAGGCTCCTCCTCCTCAGGAAGCTATACATTAGCACGACAGGATGCCATAGACTCGTAGCGGCGACAGAGAAGGACAAATTCCTCCTCCGTCATGTTGCTATAAAGATCTCAATGGCGTGTTTCATGATCGGAAGAATGAGATTGGAAGAAAAAAGTAGAAAGAAACTGACAGAGAAAAAAATCTACAAGTGATGGAAAAAAGGAGTAAAGAAAAAAGGTAAAAGAAGAATACATTTTCAGAGTTAAAAGACGCGTCCCTTGAATTTAAACTCTAAGAGGCCGCGTCAATAGTAAATGACCTTTCTCGAGAAAAGACGCAACCATTCTTATTCTTGACGAACAGAATAATTGTGTGTGGAAAGCCCAACCGCCAAGAATAGGAAGCACAAACAAGACGAACTGACATCAACTAGACAAGAAACGCCAACGAGACGAGTTGACATCAACAAGGCAAGAAACGTTGATGGATGTCTCTGACCCGCGAATAATCTCGAACCGAACTCATGAACTGATCTGCAAAATAGACCCCAGAGTGGCTGGGGGTAAACACTCTGATACTTAAGTCAGTTTACAGCCTTGAGAAGCAACAACCATAAGCGTAGTGTATTAAGATAGATAAAGAGTTTTACCAAATTTTTGTATTTATAACCCCTCAATCCGTAGATTGGCAGGGTTTGTATTTAGAGTATGGTTGTAACTCTTATGGTAATAACAGTTGTATTCTCATAATTAGAGGAAGTGTATTCCTTGTAGAAAATTCAGAATATATGCAATCCATGTTTAGACTCGGTCGATGGAACCGTAAGCCTATCTCCCGCGTATCCCGAGCCCGGAACTCGGCCCTCAAACTGGGTCCGAACGAAGTCTGCGAGGGCGAACCATGGACTTATCAGTAGCCCCAAGGTAGGTATTCAATATTCGAGATTTCCTCTCGAGAGAGTTTCTCATAGTCTTTTACTCGGGGGGTAAAATTGAGGAACTCGAGGGATGTATCTCGAAGTGTTAGCTCGGGGCATCCTCTCGGATAAACCGCTCGAGTTGGCTCTTCTTAATATCTAACTTTAAGTTGTTTTGCATTCTATCTGGACACATGGACGGCTATGTTTAATTTCTTTTCTAATCTAAAAGTTGGATAAACGTGTTGCCTATTTATCCGGTCTTGAGGGCGTTTTTTCCCACCTCTCCACTTGCTTGCATCAATACACGGATCAAGTTAATTACCCGCTTAAATGATGTTTAATTTTGGGTTATGTCCCTAAATATATGATTTTCTTTCTCATTTTCAACTTTCCAAGTTTGCAGACGACACCTTCTAAATTCTTTTCTTCAGAATCCCCAATCCTTCTTCTGCTTAATCAGTAAGTATTCGAATTTCTTCTCCAAATACTCTCTATTTTTGTGTTCTATTCTTTCCCATATTTCCCCATCCCCTTTGCTATCATGTCAAACAATAACTCCGAATATGAAGCGAAATCCAGCCCCCAACAGGATAGTATAAATGATGAGAATGTGGCGACGGAGGAGCTTCGCTCCGATGACCGTCATCGGGCTGATATTGCCAGTAGAAAATGTCTAATTGAGACTTCGATGCACAAAGGGAGAGGCAAGCGGATGGACCTGCTATTAGCTTCATTGCAGCCCCATGTGATGAAGGACGCGACATATATGACAGGTCCTCCTGGTACGAAAGTCTAGCCTGATAAGTCCATGGGGTCGCACTCGTGGGCTTCGTTCAGACTCGGGCCATGGCCCAAGAAGAGTCAGAGGCTCGAGGTACGTGGGAGGACTTACGGGTCCATCGGTCCAATCCTTATAAGGAACTCGTATATTCTGAATTGCCTACAAGGAATACACTTCCTCTAATTATGGGAATACAACTTTTATCACCATAACAGCTTTATTCTTACTTGAATTACAAACCATGTCAATCTACGGATTGGAGCTCTAAAATACAAAGGTTTTGTAGATCTCTCTCTATTCATCTTACATACACTACGCCTTCCGCTTATTAGCTTCTCAAAGCTGTCACTAATTTAAGCATCAGAGTGTCTACCCCAGGCCATCCCGAGGCTTTGTCTTGCAGATCAATTCGTGAGCTCGGTTCGAGGTCAACCACGGGTTCCAGACATCCATCATAACCGAATAGAAACGTCATTTCTACCATAGAGGGGTCGAGCAATGTTTCGGTGAAGGATCAAGAGGCCCGAGATAAGGCCCGAGAGTATGTTGAGAGTTGCAGATATTCTTTTCTGCCATACTGTGACTTGATGTATGCTGATGATACAGTGGCGACTAAAGATTTGGTTACTCCGAGTAGGGGGTGATTTAAGGGAGGTTTATAGAACATGGTCTCACCTTCCCTTTCCCTCCCTTATTATCGAGGTTTTTAAACCATTACCGAGTTCATCCAGGGCAGGTGCATTCGAACATGGTTATCGTTATCATGGCCTTAATGACCTGGTGTGCTTAAAGGGGATAGTGCCCAGTTTCGATCTTTTTCGCAGCTTGTATAATGTTAGGGTCGGGCATCTCACATTCCCGCATGGTTCATCCCGACCCCTCATCCTCTATGACGATCGGGCCAGACCCGACTGCAGATGGCAGCTTTACCTAACCTGACAGGGGAATCTTCCCAGACCGCCTAACGGCGGGGTCTGATCAGGTCAGGTCAACTGTCTGCACCATATATATATCCCTTTCTCACAAGAGAGAGGTAAGTTTACAAAACACAATCAATCACATCCCAACTCTCCGAACATTCTGCTGACTTTAGCATCGGAGCGGGAACGGCAATAAGCCGCCCCGCCCTGATTGAGAGTTCCTTGATTCTTAGCAGGTACTCCTCATCGTGCCATCGCGACGGATCATCAAGGACGCACATTGCGACTGTAACATTGGCGCCGTCTGTGGGGATATAATCAAGTATCTTCATAGCCCACGCACTGCAAATGAGCAGAGAAGGACAAGACCACGCTACCCTCATCGACGAGGTAGTGGTCACAGATCTGGGCGACGAAGGGGCTGGAGTCCCGTTCACCCCTTCAAACCCAGCAGCCACTCCGATCTCGGCGACGCCTGAGCAGGCTCGGCACCCAGGCGCGTCCCCATCTTTCACGACGGAGGATGGTGATGTGCTCCGCCAGATACTGGAGTCACAGGCTACCATCAACAAGCAGCTGCAGGAGCTGCGAAGTACGCCGCCGAAAGCGCGACGTCTTGAAGGTTTGGCGAAGACGGTCACACCGACCAAGCTCTTTGCCGAGCCTGCACGAGTTAAGCGAAAAGCCCCCATCCTCACAGAGCTGGATGATGACGGGAATGAGATCCTGGAAGATTCAGACGAGGAGTGGGGAGATCCGGGCGAGAAAGAGGCCAACCCTAGGTCTCATCCTGGGGAATGGGCCATGACGTATGTTCACAAGCCAAGTGTCAAGCCGAGGGTGCCGGCGAAGCAGAGGTTGTCGGTGTTTTATGAGGCCCCGGATTGCCAGAAAAGAGGGAGCCCATTTTCAGAGGCAATCACGGAGTTTGTCGCCAACTCCCGTCTCCGGATCCCACCAAATCTAGGTACGTATGATGGCTCGTCGGACCCGGCAGATCATTTGCATACGTTCACAACTAACATGTCAACGTACGCCACGCCGGAGCCCGTGTGGTGCAAAGTCATTGCCACCACGCTCAAGGAGGCGGCAAGGGTGTGGTTTGCCAACCTGGACAATGGAAGCGTGTCCAGTTTAGCGCAGCTCGAGGAACTTTACCTCATCAGGTTTATGCAGAAGAGGAAGTTCACCAACACGACGCAGGACCTGATGAAGATACGCCACAAGGCATCATCCGGCGAGAGCCTGATTGAGTATTATGAGCGCTTCATCGAGGAAAGCAATAGGGTAGTGCACCGTGGCGAGCCGCGCTGGTTGATCGAAATCTTCATGCAAGGTCTGGATCACGAGGCTCTGGATTCGGAGCTCACCCTTCGTGCGGTACACACGCTGGACGAGTTGCATATGGTGGTGGAGATGTTTCACCGAGCCGACGAGAATGCCAAGAAGAAGAAGTTGGCAATACAGAAAGAGGCTCGACCTTACTGGTCAAAACAGAAGCCCATCCAGGATGGGCAACCGGCTAAAGCAGAGAAAGCGTCATCGGTGAAGGACAGGCTAGGACCTCGAGTTGCTCAAGAAAGAGTCTTCACCCCGCTGACAAAGACGCCCAGAGAAGTTTTCTTGGCAAACCGCGACGTCATCCCACCCCCGCGTGCCATGAAGATGCCTCCCAACAAGCGAAACTTGAACAAGTTTTGCGAGTACGATGACGACCACGGCCACGACACAGAGGATTGCATCCCCTGAAGAAGGCCATCGAGTCATGCCTGCGGAAAGGGCAGTTGAAACAATTTGCTGCCACCGCCAAAGCTCACAACAAGGCGACTTATGCCAACAAGAACGGCGGCCAGGATCAAGGGGCCAACAAGGCGCGTGGTAAAGGAAAGGAGGTGGCGCGGGCCGAGCGACTAGATGAAAAGAGAGCAAAGTATGAGGAGGAGTCGTCACCAGAACGAGAACCAGCGAGGCGCGCGAGCAATGATATACTCACTATCATAGGCGGGAATGCCGGAGGGAGCTCGGATTCACAAAGAAAGGCTAGATGCAGGATAGCCCCAGAACACACCCCGACGAGTAGGAGGCTGGGTAGAGATGAGTTGATCACGTTCGGTGCCGACGATCCCATCCCGGATCGTCCGGCCGGATGCGATGCGGTCATCATCACGGTTCAAATAATGGATAAGATGGTTCATCGAGCGTACGTGGATGGTGGCAGCTCGGCAGAGATAATGTATTGGCATTGTTTCGAAAAGTTAGACGACAACACAAAGGCCAAGTTGATCCCAACAAGCACACCGTTGGTGGATTTCGCGGACAGAACGGTGTGGCCAGAAGGAACAATCACACTTCCAGTTGGGGTCGGGGAGAGGCCAACCAGGAAAGAGGTGGACATGGAGTTCATCGTCATCAAAGCTCATAGCCCGTACAACCTAATACTGGGGAGGCCAGCGCTAGCCCAGCTCAAAGGTATTATCTCAACCCTCCATCTCCTTTTGAAGTTTCCAACCAAAGGAGGGATAGCGACCGTTTGAGGCGATCAGCAAAAGGCGAGAGAGTGCCACAGGATCGCATTAAAGAAGCGGAAGCGTCCAGATGACGAATCACCACCACGACGTCCGGTCCATATGGTCCGGTCAGGGATCCCAGACCCCAAAACCTTGTCAGCATCATGCATGCCCATGTTCCTTGACCAAGGCGGATGCCGAGGGGTCCTAGTGGGATCTGACTTGCCCGACGCAAGTCGTCAGGAGGTTCTGGAGGTCCTGATCAAGCATCAGAAAGTCTTTGCATGGAAGGCGACAGACATGACGGGAGTATCACCCGAACTCGGTCAGCACGCCCTCAGAGTGGATCCTTCACACCCACCAGTCATGCAGAAAAGACGGCCGCTATGCCCAGAAAGGAATGACGCTGTAAACAAACAGGTAACCGAGTTGGTGAATGCAGGTATCCTACGGGAAGTGCCATACCCCACGTGGTTAGCCAACCCGGTCCTGGTCAAAAAGTCAGATGGGAGTTGGCGAATGTGCATCGATTACAAAGCACTGAATAGGGTATGTCCCAAGGATTGCTACCCGACACCCATCATCGATCAGAAGGTAGACGCGTTGGCCCCTTTCCCGATCAAATGCTTCCTAGATGCATACAAGGGGTACCACCAAATCACGATGAAGGAGGACGACATTGAAAAAACTGCCTTCATCACGGAGAGGGGAGCCTTCGCGTACCGGATGATGCCGTTTGGTTTACGCAACGCCGGTGCCACCTACCAGAGGGTGGTGGACAAGATTTTCAAAGCGCAGATCGGCCGCAACATGGAAATCTATGTCGATGACATGGTCATCAAGAGCGTATCGTATGAAGGTCTAGTGAAGGATCTAGATGAGACTTTGGGAACCTTAAACGCGGCAGGTATGATGCTCAACCCGGCCAAGTGCCAGTTCGGAGTGGGGGCCGGGAAGTTCCTGGGCCTCATGGTGTCCAACAACGGTTTGGAGGTCAATCCGAAGAAAGTCCAAGCCGTCTTGGAAATGAAGCCTCCCAGGAACGTTAAAGACGTATAGAGCTTGAATGGAAAGCTGGCGGCTATGAACAGGTTCTTGTCACGAGCCGCAGAGAGGTCACTCCCGTTCTTGAGGATCCTCAAGGGCAGCGTCGGGTCAAAAGGAGCAATCCAATGGGGCCAGGTCGAGGAGGATCATTTAAAAGACCTACCAGCCATGTCTCCTCCCGAGCAAAGTGAGACGTTGTACTTGTACCTTGCCACTGGGATGGAAGTCGTGAGTGGCACGTTGGTTAGGGAAGTGAACAAGATCCAGCGTCCGGTCTATTATGTCAGCCGAACGTTGCAGGGGGCCGAGCTGAGATACAGCGCTCAGGAGAAGCTGGCCATGGCATTGGTCCATGCGGCAAGACGCCTCAGGTCATATTTTCAAGCACACCCCATCGTGGTTCTCACAAACGAGCCGCTCAAAGCAATTTTGACCAGGCCGGAGATGTCAGGAAGGTTGGCCAAGTGGGCAATAGAGCTAGGCGAACACGCCATTGAGTTCGCCCCAAGAAAAGCCATTAAAGGGCAAGTGATGGCTGATTTCCTGGCAGAATTGCCATCCGGGATCGAGGAGAAGGATGAAGTAACCATCGACGCGCCAAGCGAGCCAGCCGACAAGAAGCAACGATGCGTTGACCGGACAGGATGGTGGAAGCTGCATGTGGATGGCGCATCCGGCGTGGAAGGATCAGGAGCAGGTCTGATCGTGACCGACCCCGATGGCATGGAGACGACGTATGCGTTGAGATTCCAGTTCCCAGCCACGAACAATGAAGCCGAATATGAGGCATTAATTGCAGGCATGGAGTTAGCAAAAGCGTTGGGCGCGGCCAAGTTGGATGCATACGGCGACTCGGCTTTGGTTGCAAACCAGTTCAATGGGTCATACGCAGCCAAGGAGCCATCAATGCAAAAGTACCTGGCCAAGGTTAAGAGTCTAGCCACGCAGTTCGAAGGGTTTGAGGTGACCCGAGTCCCCAGATCCGAGAATACAAGGGCAGATGCCCTCAGCAAGCTGGCCTCCACGGCAAGTAGCCATCTGTCCAAAGGAGTTCTAGTGGAAACACTGCCGACAAGATCAACTGACGGCATGACGGTCGCGGCTATTGAGGCCGAGCCACCATGTTGGTTGACACCAATGCGGGACTACTTGCTCAGTGGAGCGCTACCACCCGATCAGAAGGAGGCGAAAGCCCTAGAGAGGAAGGCGCTGAACTTTGCGCTCAGGAACGGGGTGGTATACAAGAGAGGATATTTGCAGCCGTGGTTGCGATGTTTAACGCCCAGACAAGCAGAAAGAATCCTGAAGGAGATCCACGAAGGAAGCGGCGGCAGCCATCAGGGAGCCCGGACACTGGCGCTGAGGGCATCCCGAGCAGGTTATTACTGGCCCAACATGAGGGTCGACGCCGACCATGTGGTCAAAACTTGTCATCAGTGCCAGATACATGATCGGGTGTCATCTCAACCCGGCCAACCCATGAAGAGCATCACAGGCCCATGGCCATTTGCAAAATTGGGCATCGACATTGTCGGTCCCTTCCCCCAAGCGACCGGCAAGAGAAGATTCCTGGTGGTGGCCGTTGACTACTTCACCAAGTGGGTTGAGGTGGAGGCATTGGCAACCATCACGGGCAAGAGGATGACAAGTTTCGTGTGGAGGAACATTGTTTGCAGATTCGGCCTGCCCAAGACGATCATCAGCGACAACGGACGCCAGTTTAAAGGAGGAGTCTTCAGAGACTGGTGTAACCAGATGGGCATCCAGCAGAGCTTCACATCAGTAGCCCATCCGCAAGCCAACGGTCTCACCGAGCGAACCAATGGAACGATTGTGCAAGGGTTGAAGAGAAGGTTGGACGGCGCGAAAGGGAACTGGGTAGATGAGCTCCCATCGGTGTTGTGGGTATACAGGACGACGCCCCGAACGGCCACAGGTGAATCACCTTACTTTCTGTGTTTCGGCAGTGAGGCCATCATCCCGCCTGAGCTCATCATCCCATCAACGCGGTCCGCCATCCCGGATGCCGAAGAGGACAATAACCAGCGTTTGAGAGAGAGCCTGGAGGACTTGGAGAGAGCCAGAGAACAGGCCACAATCAAGGAGGCGGCCTACAAGTCATACGTGGAACAACGCTATAATGCCAGAGTCCGCGTGAGGAATCTTAAGCAAGGCGAATTGGCCCTCCGAAAGAATGAAGTTAGCCGAGTTGAAGGCTTGAAGAAGTTAGATGTCACGTGGGAAGGACCATACGTGGTCGCAGAAGTGCTGAGGAACGGCGCATACAGGCTGCAGACCATGGCAGGCGAAGCGGTACCAAGGACGTGGAACATGGAGAACCTCCGCCGTTATTACGGTTGAGCAGTATCAGACCCATGAGAAAGGTACCAATTAGTTTGTATATAATGGGGAAATGCTTTTGGAGAACGGATTCCTGATCGGATCGCGACTTTTGCCCTCATGAGGGATGTGATCTTGAGGAAATCCAGTTCTCCCGTGCAAAATTGTATCTTTTGTACTCCCCCTTTTGTTTTCTAATGAATTCCAAGTGTCAAGTTCAAGAACACATCATCTCTTTTTCTGTTTCATTTATGCCCCTTTTTCGAAAGTCGAATGACATGATCGGAATCGGTGATAATGGACATTAAGAGAGGCAGTTCAGGCCATCGCTCCGGTTACCCGGACAAAGCATTAGAACACTCGACACATCCCTCACTTAGGTTGTGAAGTATGAAGGGCACATCTTTGCCGAGCATCTCAGACATATGTCTGGAATGGCAAAGATGAGTTCAAAAGTGTACTTACACCAATGGGCAAGTCGGATGACACGATCACGATCGTGACCGCCAGACCGAGACTGAGGCTTAGCCGCCCTTTTTTGAGTGCTGAACATAGGCGTGGTTTTTTGTTCAAATGCGGATGGGCAAACAGAACAAACCATATCCTCTCCAAACTCGGATAGCTACCAGTTTGGAGAAAAGGTGGGATCTTTTCTTTAAGAAAAACCCATGTCGGACACGGACCGATTAACAAGGATCATAGCTTAGCAGCTTTGGCTTTGAAGAAAAAAAAACCAAGGAAAGGTCTAGTCCCATATACCTTGGTGGCTTGGTCAGGGTTTAGCGACCCCCAAGTCGGCAAGAAGTTCAAGCCACATCATGGTTCACCCCGGTTAGTTCATCTTGCTGACTCATCCCTCCTCATATAGAAGGATGATGAGTCACCACCATGAACAGGGGTGAGCAGAATGGCAAGGCATCAACCAAACATTAAGGCAATAGCCAGTAATGCAAATGCACAAACAAGAGTTTCATCAAGTAGCAAACAGCCAAACCACTAAGGCAATAACATATGCTGTCAAAGCAAGAATTCAATAACAATGTAAAGCAAATGTAACCCTTATGGGTCATTACAAACCAAAAGGAAATTATTCAGAGGAGTTTATGAGAAATCCAACAGAAAGAAAGGAAAGGAAAGAAGCATAACTAATGGTTCTGGGCAGAAACTTGGACATTGTTCCCAGCATCCTCCAAGTCCTTCACCAGCCCTTCCTCAGCAACAACCTCACCGTCGACCACAACAGGCGGAACTGCAACATCTGGCTCCCATGCGGCAAGCTCGGCCGGAGTCATCTCACCGGTCAGTGTGGAAAAGTACTCAGGGAAGCCATAGCCAACGAAAGCATCTGTGAGCTCAGAAAGAGCAGTGGCATAGGCAGCAGAGTCTTCATACACGTTATCCAGCGCATAAGCCCGTCGAAGGAAAGCAGAAGTGCGCGCGACGGCGCGTTCTGATCGAGCTACCTTGGCAAACACTTCACGCACGCCGGCGGTCAGCACAGACTGATAGTCAAGGGCGAGGCTGGTTTTCTCCTCCAGCGCCTTCTTCAGTTGACCTTCGGACTCGGCAAAGCGAGCTTGAAGAGCGGCCAGTTCGCCAGATATCTTCTCCGCCCGATCAGCTCTCACAACAGCTTCATCTAGACGTTTTTGCAGCTCAGTGGCAGATATCTGGGCATCTAGTAGGGCAGCGTCGCTGGTCTCCTTGGCTATTTTCAGCTCCTCACCTTCCGAGATGGCAGACGCCAATTGAGCGTTGACAGCGTCCAGTTGTTTCTTCAGCGCCTGCTCGGATTCCATCCAGTCATCAGGTGACCACTCAGCATCAGCATCTGCTTTGGCCTTGGCCTCCTCTTGAAGCTGGACTATCTCGGCATCGGCGATGGCCAACTGCCTCTTCACGTCTCCGAGCTCGATGAGGGTGGCGTGATGCACCTTCTTGTCCGCCTCATGTGCCAAGCACAAGGTGCTGAAGTCGGAGATGACGGCGAGGGATGAGCAAGCGCCCTAACAATACAACAGTTAGGAGGACAGAGTCGGGAGAGGAAGTTAAGCATGAAAGGAGAGACAAGAAGATGAAGCTTACATCGAAAACTGACGAAATCAGATTGTCTGTGGCAGTCCTGACCCCATGAAGGTTTAGCGCCGGATTCTTCACCCAAGCCCTGAAATGGTCAAGGGGCATCACCTCCTTGAGATATTCCAAACGACCGGCGGGCGAGTTGAGGAAGACGGTGGAGGAGTTGGTTTTACCCTTGTCAGTTTGAAAACCACCAGCGTGCGGAGGGGCCCTCCCACCATGCTGCGGACCAGTTGGCTCAGTGCTGCTCTTCAGCTTCTCGGGCACTTGGGGTCGGGACGAAACATTCTCGCGACCGCCGACCCCCATCTGGAACAGCTGGTCGGGCTTCAGCAAACCCCTTGACGACCCCGTATCCTGATAGGGAAGCGAGGAACCTTCAGCATTGCCATCTTGTCCGGTTTGAAAGGATTGACCGTGCGACTGAGTGGACTGGTTCGGGCCAGCACTGTCCTCCAACCTCCTGCGCTGCGAGGGACGGACGAACTTCGTCACGTCAATGGTTGGTCGGCGGCGAGACATGTCTGTTGTAAACCTAAGACATGAAGAAAATAGAGCTGAGGCAAGAGAAAAAGGTCATAATAATACTCAAGAAGGAATGAAAGAAAGGGCCAAGTGGGATCCGACATACCTTTATCAGGGTGACCGATCAGAGCGAGTGCCATAGCAGCAGGAGGGCTGAAGAGATCAACACTTGGGGGGCCGTGGCCCTCGTCCTGGATGGGCTTACCATCATCTGGGATGACAACAGGCTCATCCTGGATGGCAGGAAGCACGCGACGGTGAGGCAGGCCGGAATCCCGCAACCTTTCATCCAATTTCAAGACATCCCACCTCTCCGGCTTCTCCTTCAAAGCCCTGATGGAGGCAGCCAGGCAACTCTGGGATACGCCATCTGGAGCGCGGCCGCGCGTATCAGGATCACCAACAGATTGCCTTGGGCGGGAGGCGGCAGGCCCATACACGACATCTTCATCAACAAACATGAACTTTACCTTCCAGTTGGTCGTTTTGGGCATGCCAGTCAAGATGTGCAGGTCGGCTTTGGGGCGAACCTTGATGTGGCCCCAACCGTCGTCATCACCGCCACCGCCGGTGTAGAAGAACACCCGGAACAGGGTAACGGAGGGAACAACCCCGCGAGCGCCGCACAGGGTCTCGAAGCCAATGATGTTACGCACAGCGTTGGGTGTCATCAAGCCCAGAGTCATGTCAAAGTAAGACAGAATGGATTGGCAGAAAGGAGTAAGAGGTAACTTGACGCTGCAACGAGCCAGATGCTCATAGTAAACAGGAACTTTGCCCGCCGGGGCAGTGTTGATGGTGTCGCTGGGTTTGGGTCGAACGATTGACTTGGCCAGATCCGCGATCTGGAGGCCCTCGGTGTCGCGGCAGATCTGGACGAACTCAGCCGCTTCTTCATCCGTAATCTGGCAAAACGCGCCGGAGACAGGGACGTCGGCCATGGTCAGAACAGGCAAGACGCTACAGAGGCGGAAGAAAATGAGAAATCAAAGTGAAGCAGGTACACAGGCGTGTGCGGAATATCTAAAGTTGTGAGCAATGAATTCGAGAATGAAATGAAGAAGGCAGAAATGAGGAGCAGTTTCGTATTTGAATGAAGAAAAGGGGGGAGTTATGCGAGCAGTTAAAGTAATAATTGCAGTTGCAAAAGTGGCACAGTTACAAAGACTGAATTTACACGCATCCCTTCGAAAAAGTGATGACACGTGGCAGACATGCAGTTATATCTGACGGCTCACTGTCGCACGGATCACGGAAACCCAGATACAGTCCATCACGCGAACCGTTGCTCCGCGCTCGGACTTGGGGGGACTTGTTAGGGTCGGGCATCTCACCATCCCGCATGGTTCATCCCGACCCCTCATCCTCTATGACGATCGGGCCAGACCCGACCGCAGATGGCAGCTTTACCTAACCTGACAGGGGAATCTTCCCAGACCGCCTAACGGCGGGGTCTGATCAGGTCAGGTCAACTGTCTGCACCATATATATCCCTTTCTCACAAGAGAGAGGTAAGTTTACAAAACACAATCAATCACATCCCAACTCTCCGAACAGTCTGCTGACTTTAGCATCGGAGCGGGAACGGCAATAAGCCGCCCCGCCCTGATTGAGAGTTCCTTGATTCTTAGCAGGTACTCCTCATCGTGCCATCGTGACGGATCATCAAGGACGCACATTGCGACTGTAACATATAAGATGGCATACACCAGGGGTTCTATGACCGTGACGCCCCGAGATCGGAGGCCTTTCGACTTCCCTAGTAATAGTGGGGAGTGGTTCAAGGTTCGGTTGACCTTTGACCGAACTAAATATAGAGTGCCCCATTAGAACTCGAACGTGAGGAATGATAATAAGCAAGAGTTTCGGGTCCCCTCCTATCTTGCCACCGTGGTGTTCAAGCTCATTAAACAAGGTGTTATACTCCGAGACCACGGGTGGATTCCCTGGAATCATCAATCAGGTTGGGTATGACCCATTAAAACCTTTAGGTGGTTAGAAGAAGTCCCAAACAGAACCCTGAAGAACTGTAGCTTTCTAAAGGCTGCGCATTTCGATCAATCTGAAGATGGATATGCCGTAGCATGGTACGAGGTGACTATGCTCAACAGGGAGGATCCTGAAGCTACTTTGAGGGTTGATCGAGCTATGAAAGCTGCGGAGAAGTGGAAGTCTGATCGTGAGGACATCTTGTTCTCCAAGGAGTCCTTAGCAACCTCAAAGGGAAAATAACATGCACTTATGGCAGATGCTCAAAAATCCTTTAAGAGGTTGAGACGAGATCCTAGATATTCCACTCCTCCTATTGAGCCAGTAGTATGTGATCCTTTTGAGAAAGATGAGGAAGTAGAGGTTTGTTTGTATAGGGCCCTGAGAAGAAGGGGGAGATACCTCTGCCTTCAACTAATGAGGAGAATGCCTTCGTAGAGAGTAGCCTCTCTTATATGTTTCCATGTGATGTACTTGTGTTATGTTTTTTCTTTTGAATACTGTGAGATCTTAACTCCTCATTCCTTGTGTAGCGTCTTCTCCTAACCATGATGATGAAGACCAGTATGATGGAGCCAAGACTGCACTCGAGCTGTGCCTAGAGAAGAAAAAGCGTTGAGTAGAGAAGGAGTCTTTAAAGAAACTTCAAGAGACTGTTGGAAAAGAATTTTCCGCATCCGTCGATCAAAATTCTACGAATTCTAAAAAGAGAAAAGTCAACCTCAGACCCTTAAACGAACTGGGGAAGTACATGGCACAACCCGAATGCACGAACTTGATGCTTGAAGGGACTGAGGAGCTTGATGAGTGCCGTGAGTTTGCTGAGGTTAATAGCATTTTGTATGCTAAGTCATTCCTTGACATTTAAGTGGTTCGCAAAATTTCTGATTTATGGTGTTTAATGCAGGTGCTGGCATATGCGACTAGCTCGCCCATAATTGGAGCAGCTCAGCTTATCCGTTTATACCGCTCGACCCGAGAGTTGCATGCCCGTTTTCGGGCTCTTGAAGAGGCTGCAATTGAGAGGGATTCTCTCTTAGTGAAGAATGAGAAATTGAAGGCCCAGGTGGCTGAGAAGTCTAAGGAGTCACCTTTAGTTGTTAGCCGCCTCGAAGTTGAGGTTGAGCGAGTCACGGGGGAGGTGGAGGCCACAGTGCGAGCCCAAAATGCTACTAAGGCCGGGTTAAGGTTTGAGAAGGTGACCATTATAGAGATGAAATTGCTTTCTTTTCTATGAGAATCTACCATGAAGATAATTTAATCTAGGAATCAGCTATTTTATATGTGGGTGGGAAGGTGGTTATTAATGATTAATGTCACCCACATAATATACTGATGTGGCGGTTTTGGGAAACGGCTGATTATCTAGGATATGGAGAGCCTGCTATTTCGTCTACAAAAGGCTAAATGTACAGAAAAATAATGGACTCAAAACTGCGATTGAGGATCAACATTAGAGTGATATAGCAAGGTTGGGGCTGCAAAGAAGAGTAGTGGATATCTACATCATACTCCTAATCGTAAACCATGTTGATGCCGCATGCCTTTTGTTGAGAGTTTAGTAGAGCCAAGGGTTGAAGCAGCAACGGACAGTGTACCAACTGGTGAGGGTCAGAGCTGCCAAACGTGTACCAGTGGATGATCATCAAGTTAGGGCGAAAAATGTTGGTGGTGATGAGAATTACATTCTGAGAAGGTCCGGGAAGAAATGGCCATTGAGGAAGCTGAATTGATGCTGGAAAATTTTCAAAGTGTGATGTGGTCAACAAATGAGGCATTTTGGCAATCTGTTGCCTTGGCTATCGTCGGAAGGCATCCTGGCAACTTACATAATGATTAATCATTATATGATGTATTTTACTACTGCTAAGGGATTATTTTTGGCTTAACTCAATCCGACGCCAACTACCAGGGCAAGGCCGACAGCCAAGTTTAGAAGAAGGTATATATGTTTTTTGTATTTCCCTCATTTCGAATGATGTATTATGATACAAATCATGCTGCAAGTTAGTTTCTTAAGTTTAAGGTTATGAATTGAATTTTGTTTGGTATTGTTTTAGTTGATGGAGTGCAAATTTGTTGATTTTTTTGCTTGTAACAAAGAGGGCCTCATAAGTGCAAGCTTTGTGAGAGTACTTGGCATGACAAAACCAATACTTATCCACCGAGCGAATGAACCTTCGCTTTGATGCATGCTACTTTTGTCATGGTTACGCCTAGTATGATTTTCCTAGTCATTTGGACTGTCAATCTGGTTATATTTCATGTATCAAACTTGCTTTTAGCTTGTAAAACTAAAATTATCATATATTAGCTCAAATCCATTGAGCAAATTTAAATGTGCAATTTTTAGAAAGATGGTCTTTTTTGCTTTTGTTGGGTTCGTCGAATCACTAATATTTTTAATTGACGGTCATGTTTCATAAATGGGACTAGGAACTTAAGGTTACCAAAATTAGAAGATAGAACTGTAAGAAAATTTTAAGGTCACAAAGGGCAATGGTCATCAAAATTACTATATTACCTCTCGATTAAAATGTAACTATAAGTCACAACGGAGGATAACGACGGTGTTAAGCCAAAAATTTGCAAAGGGCCATGAAATATACGTAGAGAAAAAAGGCGATGAAAAAGGTGATTCGCTCGCCCTCAGCGCTTCAACCGCACGATACCAAATGTCTTGGTGGAGAGATAAGTAACAGCATTCCAGAGTCAGACTCATTGAGCGTCCTTTGTCTCAGTGCGCACAAGGGACCTTGCAAGTAAAAAATCCCCATACTGCCGCTGCCGAGACTTGAATCTTGGATCATGAAACAATGAACCCAATGTCCCAACCGTTGGATTACACCCGTGGTTGTTGCCATGAAATATACAAAATATATTGTCTGGGACCATGAACTAGACACTTTATTTTTTGGAGTCACAAATTATATATTTTTAACTTTTAGGATTCATATTTTACACTTTAATTTTAAATTAAAAAGGTCTGTCAAATATTTGAAACTTAAACATTTATTATAAAGTTGGTTACTTCAAAGATAAAAATGCCCTCATTTATTGAGTTTAGCTTTCGTGTTCGGGTCGTCGAGTTTTGGGATGTGTTTGGTTGGACAAATTTTTGCAAAATTTGGACTATCCAAGTCCAATTTTGTAAAATCTTGTTTGGTTCACCAAGTTTTCCAAAATCTAGACTTGCAAAATTCTAAAAATCAATCAAAAATTTTGTTTCATACTCACAAACTCAACCCAACCAAACAAGAATTTTGCAAAACCAGACTCTCAAAATCCCAAACAAAAACCAAAACTCTCAAAAACTCAAAACAAAATCCAGACTCTCAAAAACCTTGCGAATCAAAGACACCCTTAGATTTTTCATGCCCTTACTTACCAAAATTTAGGGTTTCTTCGTGTGATGCAACTTATCTTGTATTTTTCCATTTTGGAGACATCCCCTGTTATATTTCACACTGCACCGCCACTGTAGACTCGAGATGCTTTACTCCAACCCCAGCACAACCCCGTTTCTAGAACCTCCATTTCCAATTCATACTAATTGAATCGAATTATAAAATCTCATGAATCATCGAGTTTTGAACTCAAGTTGTGACAAGATATTTAAATACTATGAAATAAATATTTCTATGATTTTTTTGATACTATGAAATAAATATTTCTATGATGATCGATAAACATTAAACACAAAATAAATAGATAAGAGCAAGTTTTTTATTTTTATTTTTTTACAACGGAAGCTAATTGCCTCCATGCTTCTGCAGCAATTTTCGGTGATCGACTACATCGACTACTAGTTCAGTTTCATGCTTTCTTCTTCACGTTATTTCCATTGCCGCACTCTCTCGATTCTTCCCTCCATCCTCAAACAACCCTGCTTCTCAAAACCCTTCACAGTTCCTCCAAACTTGCTCTCTCTCAGAACCATGGCGTCGAAGCGTTCCGCTTTTGACGTCCTCATGCCCAAGTCCGCCAAGAAGCGGAACCCACAGCCGCAGAACCCCGCCACCACCGCCGTTCCCAGCCAAGAGCCGAAGCCCGAGAAGAAGAGCTCTCCGATAAAGCCGGCCAAGGCGAGAAATGACGCCAATTTGAGCGTGAGGGCCGCCGATAGCGTGGTTGAATTGAAGAAGCCGCCGCCGAATTTCGACCCCCGCAAGGCGGCGTACTGGGGAGAGGGCGAAAGGGTGCCCTTCTTGTTTGTGGCCAAGGCGTTTGAAGAAATTGAGACGGAGTCTGGGAGGATTGCTAAAACAAACATCGTTTGTAATGTGCTGAGGACTGTGATTGAAATGACGCCCAACGACTTGCTCCCCGTCGTCTACCTTTTGGATAGCAAAATCGCTCCTGCGCACGAAGGAGTCCAGCTCGGAATTGGGGAAGGTTCCATCATGAGAGTGCTTGCAGAGGCTTATGGAAGCAAGGAATCCCATATCAAGGCTCAGTTACAGGTCCATTTTATGTTGCGATTCTTATTCCTCTATTTTCTGATTTGAGGTCACTGAAATGAGATTGTTGATAGTATTGACCTTATCCTAATAGTACATTGCCCGAAGAATATCATGTGCTTAATCGATAGGTCTGCTTTGGGTACATATATGCTGCTGATGTTATCTATTCGCGGAGAATGCTGTAAAATTATCAAAGAGATCTGCCTCAAACTGGATTCACAAAAATTAACTACATCTAGCTTGTTCTTCCTTTTATTGTTGACCATTCAAGTTCTAAGGGAGGTCAATTTCCCCCTAAAGGTTGGCCAATTACATGGTGTAAAACTAGGGATTTTTTAGCGTAATAGAAAACAGGACTTCTGTGATTATTTACTGTAGAAACAGAGCAAACAGGGATAAAATAAAAGGTTCCATGTCTCACAAGTACAGGAAGGGTGTTTGATGAATTTTTACTTAGTCACTTCTTTGCTTTCAGATGATTTATAATTTTATAATCTTATCTAAGTTAAAGGTTTGTTTTTAAGGTAGTTTAACTATCTTGCTCTTTGGTTTGCACAAGGCCTTCCACCACATACAACCGCTGAAAGTTTATTTTCTTCCATTCTCCTATTATTTACTCTATATTTTATGAAAATTTGATTTTTTGCAGACACTTGGAGATTTAGGCCTCGTTGCAAAAGCAAGCCGTTCATCTCAATCTCTGATGTTCAAACCAGAACCATTAACCGTTGGCAAAGTCTTTGATACATTTGTCCTTATTGCTAAGGTAACTGAAACTTTATAACTTATTGAATGTGGACCCTTTTCTTTAGATGGTAATTTACGTTACCGTCGCATTATTTTGTTGGTATTTGTGGCCATTTTATTTTCCAAGTCTAAAGATAAATTGAGCACCTCTTTTGTCCTTTTAATGCGAGAACCCCCACATATATTTGCTTCTTAAAATTTGAGAGCGCGTGATTATTTAAAAGGTTCAGTCCGACTTTAGAGGGTCATCAGCTTAGGGTTTAGGGTTCAGTCCTCTTCAAAGGGCCGGGCAACTGGAAACCGAAGTCTCAAAATATTCAGCTTCTTGAAAGACTCTGGAGAACAGAGTGATACCGTTTACTCCTTTATTTAAAGAAATTTAAAAACTCTCCTCGATTAAGGCAAAAAAAAAGGATAAATGATAATCCTATTACTTTCGCCTTCACCCTCGTCAAGTCCCCGCCCCCCTCCCTATTTACTCCATCTTACTTGTTTTCATCATTCTCGTTTTGGATTTCACATTTACACGGCTTAAATGATTGAAAAAGATGATTTTCTCCTAATTTGTGGGATGGATTTTGTCCTTTCATTCGTGTTATACTAATAAGATAAACCTAATTACAGGTTATGCAAAGAGACTGGGTTCACAAGAAGAATTGTCCTATCATTTGCTATTTTATCCATATCTTTGTTCTTGTTTTCAGCTTTAAATTTAACTCCAATAAAAAATTGAGGCTGAACTGAAACCCACTCAATACCTATCACTAAAAACTACTACTGCTCCAGAAAAATTAACATATGCAATCAATTAAGTTGAAGGTCACCATAATCAGGGAACTTTGCGTTTTATCTCTCGGTTAGTAGAACATAATTTATGATATTAGTGTTCAAATTGTATTTCATTTGTCTTCGGCTATCAATTTTCACTTGTTTTTTGTAATGCTCCACCCCTCTAGTGCAAGACAAATAAGGACAGTGAAGCCATTTGAATAGGAAGGAAATTAATAACGTTCACAATATGCAATAGAGATTTCTATCTCTTCCAATTTTATTCAATGAATTCTATTCTGATAGACCTTATACAAGCGTATGAACTGAAACAAGAGTACAAAGTTAGTCCTGGCGATATCTCTCTCCTTATTTGTTCTTGTATTGTCCTTTCAATCTACTATATTCTACATACACTTGCTATTCTTGTTGACACAACTTTTTGTCAGGAATCTGGTAAGGATAGTCAAGAGAAGAAAAAGAATCGCATCAAGGCACTACTTGTTGCAGCAACTGATTGTGAACCTCAATACTTGATCCGTCTACTCCAGGTAATGACAGAATAAACTATTATCATTTCTAACTCTCCCAGTCATTTTCAACTCTATATGCAGGTCAATTTTTGCATTGGTTTAAACTCAATTAACTGCTCTTCAATTCTAAATGCAGGATAAATTGCGCATCGGTTTAGCTGAACAAACTCTCTTAACTGGTCTGGGCCAGGCTGTAGTGTATGCTCAAAAGCAATTCTCGCCTCCAGAAAATGTCAACACTCCTTTAGAGGAGGTCTGTGGATATGCTCTTATATACGTTCAATTTTCTTTTCAAAAGTGATGCAGGGCATCACAATTAGTATATTCTCGTATTGTTTTGGCATTTGCTTATTTTCATTGTTTTGCTGTGATGATAGATTTTCCTTCTGCACAGGCTGCGAAAATTGTGAAACAAGTTTATTCAGTCATTCCAGTCTATGATAAAATAATTCCTGCTCTTCTTGATGCTGGAGTGTGGAATCTTTCAAAGACATGTCACTTTTCACCTGGTGTTCCTATTGGACCTATGCTAGCAAAACCGACAAAGGGAGTATCTGAAATTTTGAATAAATTTAACAACACAATGTTCACTTGTGAATACAAGTATGATGGAGAACGAGCTCAGGTATTAAATTAGGGAGGCAACTTTAAGCTAAATGATTTATGCTATTACATCACAACTATAAGCTCTAGCAAGTCTGTTATTTGTAAAATGCATCCGCTTCCTGCAGATACACTATATGGATAATGGTTCAGTTGAGATTTACAGTCGAAATTTAGAGCGGAGCACAGGAAAGTTTCCCGATGTTGTAGAAGCTATTTCAAGGTAGCCTTTCTTGCAATCAGTATCATGCATCTATTTTGAGCAGTTTGACTAGTTTGGTGTTTAGGAACAGATGTTTGCTCGGAACCTTCTATTTCCCACCCTGCATCAAGTAGTTGTCAACTGCCTAGGCCTTAGCAGTTACTCATGAAGAGCCTTTCTTGGAGTTTCTCTTATGCTAATGTAATGGTCACTAACAGTTTATATTTTCTGTGTCAGAGTAAAACAACCCTCAGTGACTTCATTTGTTCTTGACTGTGAAATTGTTGGATATGATCGTGAGAAGAAGAAAATCCTTCCTTTTCAGGTATACACCATCTTAAATTTAAGTAATTTATTCTTCACAGAGTCTGTTGAATTATCTTTGGATACTTATGTGTATCAGATCTAATATAGTCAGTTGTGTGATATAGGAGCATGTCAAACCAACATATACATGTTTTCTTTTCTGTAATATGCCAATAATTTGTGATCTTACTTACCAGAGGGAATGTTTAATTTCTAGTCTGTGGCTTTGCACTTCTAGAGGAACCATGCTCTTGCAATTTAAGAATTGGTGCTTTTATTGACCACTGCTTGTCTAAAACATAAATTAGTTTAGTTTCACTGCTCCATGTTGCTCGGAGACATACGGCTGTTTAGCCCCCGTATCCCGTGTCATCTGATCCGGCAAAAAATCAGTATCCAAGTTCGGACGATCTGTGTCGTGTGTGTCATGTCAGAAAAGCGACATGAGTGTCGTATCCGGCTACATAGGAATATGAACTGTTTATTATTAAATGTAAATTTATTATTAATTCAAGAAAGGTGAGCTGTAGAAATTGAAAGGTTGAAACTTTCTAGAAATGTTTGTACATAGAATGAATGTGAACATTTGGGAGTTGGGAAGTTACGTGTATGCCGATAAACTAAAAGAAATATGCACTGTTTTTCAAATTTGAATTTCAAATATGAACTGTCTTTTCATTTGATATATATTAATGCGTTGTGTCATAAATATATACATGTCCAAATAATTTTTAGGACACGACATGTGATATCCGTATCTGTATACTTCATCAAGACACGTGCAACTGTGTCCCCGTATCTGTAAAATCTAGAAATTTTGTGTCCTGTGTCGGATTTGAGGATACGACACGGAATCCATTCCGAGCAACACTTCTTATGCAAATATATCCTCATTGATAACCTTAGTGGGAGTAGGTTGTACAAGGTATCTAGATATTTAGTCTAAATTTGATTTCTCGTTGTTTCAAATCCGTAGAGATAGAGGGTCTTTTCATTTTCAAAATGTTTTGTTTCTTATCTTTCTATGTGTCTGGGCTTCAGTTGTTGACTTGTTGTTAAGCGCTTAAGGAGTATATGAACTCAATGCGTATAATGTTTAAGTATAATGCAAAATTGCATTAGTCACTTGTGATCCTTTGTGGCAGATCCTCAGCACGCGAGCTCGTAAAAATGTTACTGAAATCAAGGTTGATGTTTGTATCTATGCATTTGATATCTTGCATGTCAATGGGCAACCTCTTCTACAAGAACAGCTTGAGAAACGTAGAAAGGTATGCTTTTGCTTGTCCCTTTTTGTTTGCCAGCAACGTTATCTTTGTTTTTGCATCTTACGATAATGTGCTCACGCTTATTGATCTTACTACTTTACAGTGAAGTTCTAACTAATTTTATAGAGTTTGATACCAATTGTAGAATAATAAGAGGCCTTGAAGTTTTTAATATTATTACTACTGAAATTTATTTCTGGTTCACGTCTAAATTAAGTGTGTTTGGAATTTGAGGTTAATGGGTTGCATTTGTTTAAAGAGAAAGTTGACATGTTATTTAGTGAGTTCATATGAACAATTAGGGCAACAGTACATATGAACAATTAGGGCAACAGTACATACTCACGAATATGGCATTTACATCATTAGCCTTCTCAAAACTTGTTCTTTCAAGCATAGAATGTTTAGTATCCTGATTTTATGATGAATTTACAGCCATAGATGCCTTTCTGGAGCGCTTTGTAACTCTATTCAAAATCTTTGACTGGATATTCCCTGGCCCCTTGATTGGTTTTACTTGCTTTACTATTTTCAGAAAATACTTACAGGTATAACTTGTGGGATTGTTAATAGAGATACGCATGCTATTGCATGGATCCTTGAAATAGTCAATTCTGAAACCAAGCATTCTGAAAACTATACGTTGTTCAGTTCCTTAAAAAATTGTTATTGAAGTGCAGAATAATGTTTTTTATTTTCTATTGATCTGTTGCATGTTAATTTTGAATGATGACTTGGTCTTAATGATAACTATGCATTGCATTATGCATGATGCGCCTCAGTCAACCAACGCATAAAAATAATCTATAAAATAAAAATTCTGGTTGACCCAGTCAAAAATGTAAGTTATTTAACTCCCCATTATGTTCTCCAATTTCTCTCTAAAAGCCTTTAGTTTCTAGGAACTATGTTGTGTAACTCTCGTGTCATAAAGTTTTATTTTGTTGAGCATCCTGAGACTTTATATTATGTTCTTTTAGTTATGGATATGCTATTTTGTTATTTTGATGTTATGTGTGATTATATGAACCTAGCCTTAAGTTTTTTATATTTTATACACTATGACTCTATGAATAGTGCATTGTGCCATGATGCATTGTCACGTGGCGAATTGTTTGGCGAATTGTTTGGCGATGTTTAGTATTTCTCTTTCTGTATTGACATGTATTGCGCCTTAAATCTGTGAGATTGGTATCAAAAATAAGAGCCTGGTTTTGCAGCATCTATACGATTCTTTTGTTGAAGAATCTGGATATTTCCAATTTGCTAAAGAGCTAACATCAAATGATCTTGAGGAAATACAGAAATTCCTTGAAGCTGCTGTTGATACCAGGTAATTAACATTTTAATACATTTCAAAAGAATGTGATATAGCTATTTTCAATTTTAATACATTTCACATTTTTGGATCTTTATTGATATGTTGCGCATATTATATCCTTCTTGCTGTAGTTCTGAGGGGTTGATCATCAAAACATTGAGTAAAGAAGCAACATATGAGCCATCCAAACGGTCAAATAACTGGTTGAAGTTGAAAAAAGATTACATGGAGAGGTAAGAACGTGTATTTGGTTGGAGAGAATTTTGAGAGTCTGGATTTTGCTTTTGGATTTTGAGAGTTTGGTTTTTGTTTGGGATTTTGAGAGTCTGGTTTTGCAAAAACCTTGTTTGGTTGGGTTGGGATTTTGTAACTCTGAAACAAAATCTTTGATTGGTTTTTAGGATTTTGCAAGTCTGGAGTTTGGGGCCAAAAATAGAATTTTGGTAAAACTTGTGAACCAAACAAGTTTTTGGAAAACTAGACTCTCAAAGTTCAGTTTTCCAAAAACTCATCTAACCAAATGCACTATTGTATGTCAGGTTATAAACTTGTTGAGCTAAAGTAACTCCTGTTTGCCTATGATCTGCAGTATTGGTGACTCACTGGATTTGGTTCCCATTGCAGCTTTTCATGGCCGGGGAAAACGTACTGGTAATCTATCATTAGTCCCTTCCTCTAACTTTAGAGAAGACTATCATTCCTGACTTCAATAGTATTTTTTTCTCATTTTCCTTGATAAAAACATTGATTCCTCACAAGTATCATTCTTTTAAATTAATTTATAGGTTTTTATGGAGCCTTTCTCCTTGCTTGTTATGATAACGATAAAGAAGAATTCCAGAGCATATGTAAAATTGGTAAGCATCTAGTGATTTTTCATAGTTGATTAATTGTGCACACCATCATGTAAGAAAATAATTTTATGCCTTAAAACTTCTATGATTCTTTAGGCACGGGATTCACTGATGTGGTGCTTAAAGAGCGGTCTCACAGCCTTAAATCCCAAGTTATCTCTGAGCCCAAGGTCATATTCATAATTCTTCCTTTTGCTTTGAGTTTGATTGACTATTGTGTTACTCTTGATATTGCGAACTGATTTCTGAATGAAAATCTACTGAGATTGCAGTCTTATTACCGATATTCAGAGACTCTCAATCCAGATGTGTGGTTTGAGCCTACTGAGGTAAATCACTTGCTTCTTTCTCTGCAGTTTTAAGCCCATAACTGTCATTTTCTTTGCACCTGTTACTTTACCATTTTAGTTAAGATTGACCGGGGAAAAAGTGTTCTTGTATGCAGTCTCACTGTATTAAGTTTAGTGCATATTTACAGAAAGGTTTTGTTATGTGATTTTTATACACAGAGGGTCCTCTGTAAATGATATAAATAATATGATGCTTCCTTAACAAATAAGAATTTTTCATAAGCCCTTTTCAGTCTGTACTTGTAGAATTCTATTCAGATAAAGGTTTGTCTTGTTTATTGAAATATTGCTCCTGTGCATTAACTTTATTATTAATGAAGTACTGAGTTGATGGGATATGAAATGCTAGGTCTGGGAAGTTAAAGCTGCCGATCTAACCATCAGTCCTGTTCATCGCGCTGCTACTGGTATTGTGGATTCTGATAAGGTATGAATTCAGTTTGATATTGAGGCATGCGGTTCTTTTCCTTCTCAATGATGTATTCTCGGATGCATGTTATGATCTATGTAAGGCAGTGGGCCATTTATTGTATGCTTTGTTCATTACATGTTGGTAAACTAGAAATTAGGTCTTCTCATTCTGACAATTACTATATTCCGGGACAGCTGAACACAAATCTTACTGAATTGTGAATGTTTTTTTGTGCTGTTGCAAAGGGTATTTCACTGAGATTTCCTCGCCTGCTTCGAGTTCGTGAAGATAAGAAACCAGAGGATGCGACATCATCAGAGATGGTAAAAAGTTCTTGACCAAATGGTGATTGTTTTCAACACTCTACCGGAGAATTATTAAGTAAATGTTGGTAATTTGCAGGTAGCTGATATGTATAGAGCTCAAAAACACAATCACCCCAAGAAAGGCGAAGAGGATGGAGAGTCTGGAGATGAATGAGATGATTTCATTGCCATATGCGAGCTTTGTTAGTGCCTACCGGTACAAAAGCACCCAAATTCCAGTGTTGAGTGAAAGAACAGATTAGTGTAATCACATGATCGCCTGAATCTCTGAACAGATGAATTAATTGTCAAAATTTGAATGCTTCTTCCTTTTTTTTAATCAAAACCACCATTGGTGAGGGTTTATTAGGCACCCATACCATATAAATTGGCTAAGCCATAGTATTTGTTACATTAGTAGGCCCACTGCTGGTGTAGCAACTAGGCTTTCAAAAGAAAAATTGAATAGTCCTATCTATCCAATCTAAGCTTAGTTATAAGTAATATCTATTGCGTACAAAACTCGAACGAGGAGTAGATTAGTGATCGAGTCAACAAACACCGAAGCACAACTTAACCACTCGAAGGTTTGTATGCAAGAGAGCTCATAATACTAGCTGATATATACAAAAAAATCATGGTTTCGTTACAGTGTTTGAGATATAATTGTATTCCTTCCTTTCCTTTGAATATTCTCTCTTTGAATGGTTTTGCTTGTCTGGAGCCTGCATACCTCACCCGTCTTCCACCTGCAAAGAAAAGTAAAAGGAGCAATACCAAATCTCTTGACTTTCACTATAAAGAGAATCTTAAATTTGGCATTCCAATCTGATCAAGAAGGATTATAGCCTTAAGCTTGCTAGATATCATTTGAGGTTTGCTGCTTAGAGCACATATTTGCTATGTCATAAGCTGCAACATTGCCCTCTTTAAGTGTGTGTGTGATAGGGTGCATCAGACTCAGCCTATTAAGTTCAAAGCATTGAGAGCATACCTTCCAGTGTATGGAGCTAGAGTTTTGAATTCCTGACACTGCGGTCATGCAGTCTGATTCCACTTGAAAATTATCAAGATTCATTTCAGCTCCTTTTTTATAACCAAATTCAATTGCTTTGATCTCAGCACGAGTGGGAGAGGACCAGACAGTATGCATCATAGACATCAATACAGCTATCCCAGCACTATTTCTAACAATGATTCATATACCAGTACTGCCATCAAATTTATAACTAGCATCCACATTAATTTTATAACCTGAATCAGGAGGTTTCCATTTGATTATCTTAACTGGGTTTGGTCTTTTTTTAAGTTAGAAAAGGAGCAAGACCATTTTCAACAATAAACTGGTTCCTATTCAAATTTCCTATTAAAGGGAATGTTGTAAATATGTTGAAAACCTGTCTTTTGATCTGCTGACATATTGACATTGGGCTATAATTCTGATTATCATATAGCAGCTTATTTCTCCTAGTCCATAGAGTCCAGATTAATACCATTGTAGTGACTCTTATGACTGTGTTATGAACTTTGGATAAGCCAACATATGATAAATAGAATTGCAGTCTCAGTGTTCTAAAATCAATGACTCTAATAGCAAGCAGTGTATGTATAAAGGACCATATTTCCATGCTGGAACTACATTCATTGAAGTAGTGCTCTATATTGTCTGCATGACAACTGAAAGGGCACTTAGATGAGAGATTGATGCGAAATTTGATGAACACATCATCAAAAGGTAGAATATTATTTCTAATTCTCCAGATAAGTGTAAATATTTTAGGGGGAATTGGTTTGTGCCATACATGTTTTAGAAAGTTCTGTTCTTCACCCCTGTTTCTGAAGCTGCGATAAGCAGATTTAATTGTGAATTCTCCATTTTGTGATGGCTTCCAAATCATCTTATCATCATGTGTGTAGAGGATCCTTGTTTCCTGCAAGATATAAACAATATTAGTTGGCAGGAAAGATTGTATTTGCAGAATGTTTTGAGTTTTGTTCTGCAAGAATGAGGAAAGGGTTATGACTGGAAATTGAAGTTGTCTATTCTCAGGCCATCTATAGTACAGGGCTCCATCTCCTGTCCAGTTGGCATCCCAAAAAGAGCAGTTTCCTTTTCCAAAGCAGATGTAGGAGTTTGCATTAGAATGCTCAGTTACTGAGCAAATCCTTTGCCAAATGTGGGAGTTTCTGTATGATATTGGGAGAGTCCATAGAAACTTTGTCCACATTGTATCATTTCTTTGAAGCTTCCACCACATTTTGCATGAAAATGCTTCCACAAATGCACTTAAATCTCTGAAGCCAGGTCCATTTTCAGCTTTAGGAAGTGCCACCTTCGTCCATTTCCTCCATATCTTTCTTTTCCCATAGCTGGATTCTCCCCAATAAAATATGATTGCTATCCTCTCCATCTGTCTGAGAACAGTCTTTAGAGGTTTAGAACTGAGAAATAGTGAACTGGTATTGCTAATAGTACATGACTGATAAGTACCATTCTCCCAGCACTAGTTAACCACTTGTTTTTCCAATTTGTAGTGGCTTTCTCCATCCTATCTAGAATGGGCTGGTAATACTTCACCTTCTTTCTCCCACCAAAGATAGGTATTCCCAGGTACTGAAATGACATCTTGCCTCTTTTCATACCCAAGGTTGTCTTAATTACCCTTACCTTGTGCCTTGTGGTGCCAGGGTGACTGTAGAATTCAGATTTGGAGAAGTTAAAACTTTCTAGGCAGATTCATATGCCTCCAGAAAAGATTTAATTCTCCTCATGTTCTTCTTCCTGATGAAAAGTGTTGTGTCATCAGCATACATTAGGTGTGTTATTGTATCAACTCCTCTAGGCATACTGAATCCTTGAATGTATCCTATACTAACTAGTTTTTTGATTCCTCTTGAGAAGGCCTCAGTAACCAGATTATATAAAAAGGGGCATGCTATGCGCAGTCCGTATATTGCTTGTTTTGCAGTCCAAAATAAAAATACGTTCTCGATATATATGATATGGTCAATAATTATGTATATCAGACATATACATCATATATACTACTTCTATTGCATACACTTGCAAACCAGTTATATATTAGAATCATTATATATATAATTATTTTAAAAAAATACGGACTGCAAATAAGCAAAATACGGACTGTGTATAGAAGGCATGTATAAAAAAGGAGACATAGGATCTCCTTGCTTTATTCCCCTGGTTGATGGGAAGAAACCTGAAGCTACTCCATTAATCAACACAGAAAAGTGTGCAGCTGCAATATTCTGTAGAATGATTCTAACAAATGTTCCATGAAAACCAAAATGAAGTAAGATAGAATTTAGAAAACCCCATGAAACTCTGTCAAAGGCTTTCTGCATATCTAACTTTATTATCAAACTTTGGTTCTTATTCTTCCATAGCAGTCTGGACATCTCATGCATAAGTATGAAATTGTCTGAAATATCTCTACCTTTTATAAATGCAGACTGCTCTTGTGAAATGAGCTTAGCCATTAGAGGTTTAACTCTTTCTGCTATAAGCTTGGAGCAGACCTTATTCAGAAAATTTGATAGGCTTATTGGCCTGAAATCTGAGAAGGAGGCAGGGTTTGGCTTCTTTGGGATTAGAGTCAACCAAGTGCTTGATATAGCTTTTGGAATCAGTGCACCCCCTATAAACTCATTTACTGAATTTAGGAGATCCTCATTGATTATCTCCCAAGAGCTCCTATAGAAAGCACCTTAGAAGCCATCTGAGCCGGGTGAGCTATGTTTGCTCATATCAAAGACAACTGTCCTTAATTCTTCAATGGTAGCTAGTCTCATCAAGCCTATATTATCCTCCTCAAACACCAGCTTGAGTATTTGAGAGATAAAATGCTTGAGATAGGTACCAGCTTCATCCTGTTCTGGCTCATTTAGAAGGTTGCTGTAAAAATGAATTCCTTCCTCTTTAATTCTGACTGGATATGTTATCAAGTGGTTGTCCCTATCTTTGATCTTACATATCCTTGCTTTCCCATTCTTTTCTTTCACAGAATTGTGAAAGAATTTGGTACTAGTATCTCCATCTTGCAACCATTTTATGTTGGATTTTTGTTTCCAGTAGGTGTTCTCCTCCTTTATAGCTCTCAGTAGCATTTCCCACCCTCTATTTAGCTCTGTAAGATCACTATCACTTCCACAGATTTGGTATTTCTCTTCCAAAGCAGCTACCCTCTCTTCTGCTACCACTGAATTCTTATGTACATCCCCAAAGTGCTCTCTGTTCCATTGTTTCAGTGCCAGCTTAAGTCTCTTGAGCTTGAATACCATATTGTGCATCCCTTGATAAGAGCTTGGCTGATTCCAGTTTTCTTCTACCAGTGGTATGTAGTCACTTTTGTTTAACCACGTCTGTTGAAATCTGAAGGGTTTGGGTGTGTGTTCACTGGCATCCTGTATTGTTAGCAACATGGGATTGTGATCAGATGAAGTCCTATTTAGTATCTGAATGGAGCTATGGGGATATAGGGAATGCCAATCCAGGTTCTTCATGACTCTATCTAACCTCTGTAAAAGTAGGTCCTGGCCTGCCCTTCTATTAGTCCATGTAAACCTATTTACAACTATTTGTATCTCCTGAAGGGCTAGGCTCTCTATGCACTCATTAAAATCAGAGATGATTCCTAATGGAGGTCTAGTCCTACCTCTCCTCTCAGAAGCTGCAGTAACAATATTAAAGTCTCCCACATATATTGTGGGAGCACTAGGTATGGATTTAAGATAACTCCAAAGTGATGTCCTTAATCTTCTAAGCACTTTTGCATATATAAAAACAACATTCCAAACAATAAGAGAGGATGTATCAGTAATAGTAGTAAGTACATATTGATCACTTTGAGAAATAATGTCAACTGTAAACACAGTTCCAAAGCAGCCAAATTTTTGCATGTTGAGCAGAGAATGCATGTTGAAAGTGTAAGACACGTTGTAATGCATAGATCATATCATTATCATGCATTGGTTCAATTACACATAATAAGGATATATTATGTATAACTATGAGTGTTTGTAATCTTTCTATGGAGGTACCTATGCCTCTTATGTTCCAAATACGCATATTACCAATGATTTTGTGACTAATCATTAAACATGATATTACCTCAAAAGCCTACTAACACTGTCTCTAGTACTAGATTTCTTTGATTTTCTCTTTTGATCTTGAGTCACAATTTCTTTGGATATGCCATCAGATATATGCAAATCAGAGTCCACAACTATACTGACATGCATATCAGGCTCAGAATTTCTAACATCATTTGGCACATGAATCACATTGTTGCTATCATCATGCTCATTACTATCTACTGTACTAACATGCATATCATTTAGCACCTGGTTCATAGAATTGTTATCATTAAGAACATTTCTATCAATTGTAACCACATGCATATCTGGCTCAGAAGTGTTTACATGTCTCATCTGTATCACAGATTTAGGTGGCATCTGAGGAAGGTCAGAAGTTTTACCTGACTTACCTACTCCCTCATGTGGAGTGCTCTCAGGGATTTGTGTTATCTCCTTGTGGATGCTCCTCACTGTTATAGTTGCAGCTGAGTTATCCTTTTTAGCTCCTGACAAGAATGTTTCATCATCACTTTCTTCTGAACTCTGGTCTGATTCCTGCAATATAGAGAAAGTATTGGAGACCTCCAATTGTGAGTGGTAAGGAACTATATCCAACTTTGTATTTTTTCTATTTTTCAAACAAGTTTTGAGTTGAGAAACATGTATATCATCAAAGGCATAAAAGGATATTGTAGAAGGTCTCTTTTGCTTCTCAGCCTGAGTTGTGAGCAATACAAACCTGGAGGTCTGAGTTGGTGATTTATGAGCATTTGTATCCTTGAAGATCACCAATTCATTATCTCCATTCTTTTTTCAGCTCAACGTATTTAATCTCTAAATGGACATTATTTTTATGTTTTATTAAAAATAATATTCATTAAGTAAAAAAATTTCTTAAGTAATAAACATTATATTTTTTCTTCGACTCAAATGAACAATATTGAACACTTTCAGCACCATTCAGCACAAGATCAGCACAACACAACACTGATCAACACGGTTCAACACTCATCAGCGCAACACAATACTGATTAGCAAAGTACAATACCAAATAAGTTGAACCGGACAGAACCTTAAAAACATATGGATTATAATCAAAGGGTAAAAAACCAACCGGGCAAAAATATTTATAGGGCATTGATATATAAAATGTATTTTTACACTTTTATCCATATGTTATTAATATTAAATAATTATTCTCTTCCTTATTTTAATCCAAATTTTGGTTCAATATTTTGGTACAATGTTTGATCTAATGTTTTTATATTTTTACCTTTTTATTTATTCCTCTTTACCTCTGTTTGGATTTAATTTGGTTTCGATTATGATTTGGTTTTTCTGGAGGTTATAATCGAACTAAACTCAAATAAGAGTATAAATTAATAATTGTTGAGAGAACCGGACGATTGCATAGATTCGTATTTTTATTTAATTTTTACATTTTTGGGTAAATTTAATGTTTTGCTACTTTGACCTCGACGTCACACAAATATGACAGAATATGACTAAATTCCAAATTTCTATAATGAAATACGACAAAGGCATCATTTTGAGTGGTTTATAATCCTCTCACACTAATAATTTAGCAGTTGAATTTCATCGAATTATACAAAAAAGTTACCTTAAAAAACCGTGATTGCTAGTTCATTTAAAAAATATTCTCAATTATTATGTTTATGATTTTTTTTAATTTTAAACCATCATCAGATGGAGGGATTTTATTTGGTCCCCAACCATATAGACCACCAAAGCGGTAAAAGTAGCCAACTCCCTGATATTTTTGGGAGGCTTAGAGTAATTTACAAGCCATGTAGCAGTAGCTACCAAAATGAGGGACTAATATGCCTCTATTCACCTGCAAAACCCAATCTAAACAAAGTTGGAAGCTTATTAGTGAATTGCCAAGGCAAAACACTGAGCAGCACCCAACTAAGAAGACCATAAGTGAATATCTAAATGATACTAGCTTGCAAAAATATAAAGGCAGTAACTTGAAAGATCAAGCCACTGATGATCCCATTCTTAGAGTATGGATAAGTGCAGCATCCATAAGAATAAGACCTTTGATGTGTGAGGGGATAGAGCTCCACCCAAATGATGTGTCTGTGCATAGGCCTGTAGCAATTTTTGCCAGTCCATCTGCTGGCTGATTGCCTTCTCTAAGAGTGTGGCAGAGTTTAGACCTTCCCAGAAGTTGCTGGATGTCATCTAGATACAGTAGGAGAGCCCAATGTCTGAGGTGTGGGTGGTGAACCATCTGAACTGCCATCAAGCAATCTGATTCCACTCTGAAGTGCTCCATAGGTGAAATTGAGAGTCCTGCCAGAATTCCCATATGTATTGCCTTCAGTTCAGCTTCAAAAGGTGAGGATGCCTGTGATAAAATAGCTTTAGCTGAGAGGAGTATCCCTGTATTGTTTCTGATTATAATACCAATGCCAACAGAGTTGCTGGTCCATGCAGCATCTACATTGACTTTGATTCCTGTGAAGGAGTTGTGCCACTTGACAGGCTCAATGTTTGGCTTTGGAGGGATGGCAGGTGGAGGGATGCAACCAGAGAAGGTCAGTTCAGTATCCACCTGCTTTGTCATGTGTATTGGACTTCTAGTGAAACCATAATAGAGCAGGTCTCTGAGTTCTCTGGTAAGCAAAGGCAGTGAGGGCTTGATCTCTTCATACATCATCTTATTCCTTGATTTCCACAAAATCCAACACACCAGAGAGGGACCAATCTGGTTTATTGTTCTGTGGAGTTTTGAGAGACCTACAAAAGCCCAACATGTTGCCAATCTATCCCATAGGTTATTGGTATGAAAGAAAGTGGATAAGCAGAAACCATGCATTTCCTTCCATAATGAGACTGAAATAGTGCATTCACTGAAGAAATGGTGCAATGAATCCTGGGAGTCACAAAAACAGCACTTTGAAGCTAAATTAAAACCAAAATGGGTAATAATATCATTAAAAGGCAGCCATTGATTCAGCAATCTCCACATAAAAATGGAAGTTTTCTTTTGGAGCTGAGGAGCCCATATTCTTTTCAGCACAGGCTTAATTTGCAGGGGTGGTCTCAGAACACTATAGGCTGATTTGAGTGTAAAATGGCCAAGTATTTCAGGTTTCCATATGAGTGAGTCTTCTCTGTGGGGTGATATTTTTGCTTCCTGAAGGGTTGTGGTTATATGTGGAGGGAGATGGTGAGTGAGTTGTGAAAGGATGAGTTGTTTATTGGCGCAAAATTCACTAACTGTGAGGGATAACATGTGGGGTTCAGGTGGTTGAATAAAATCCTCTAAAGGACCACAGCCAGTCCAGTTGGATGTCCATAGGTTACATGTTCCCTTTCCCAGTATCACCCTGGAATTGGTCTCTGCCAAAGTATTAACTTTACAGATCCTTTTCCAGTTTTGAGACTTCCTGTGTTTTAGGAAGGGAGGCTATGAAGTGTGTCCAAGGGGCTCTCCCTGTTTGATACTTCCACCACAATTTACATGAGTATGCAGTAATTGTGGTGGCAAGAAACCTGAATCCTAAACCATTTTGAGTCCAGGTTTTTTTTTGGGCCTGTGTCTTTGGATCCCTAGAAGGAAATTGAGAGTTTCCTTTCAACTTTTTTTTATTATTTGTTTAGTGGGGAGAGAGACAGACCAAATGTGTTGTGGCAGTGAGAAAAGGCAAGACTTAATTAGAGTAAGTCTGCCTCCTGCAGATAACCAAACATTTTTCCAGTTGCTAACTCTTTTATCTATACTTTCCAGAATACTCTGAAAATGCATATTAAGAGTTCTACCTACATACATTTGTACTCCTAAGTATTTAAATGGCAAGCTACCACATTTCATACCCAGTATAGTCTTAACATGTTTCAGTTTGGCATGTGTGGCATTTTTGCTGAGGAAAAAATCACTTTTTTCATAGTTAATTTTTTGCCCTGTGGTTTCTTCGAACTTAGCCAAAAAATCTTTCATTTTGATAAGGTTCTGTCTTTTTGCTGAGAGAAAAATCACTGTATCATCAGCATATAATAGGTGGGATATTGGAATGGAATTTCTGGGCAGGGAATAGTATATCATTTTTCAAGTTTCAAATATATATGCCAAGCTCCTTGTGAATGATTCAGAGAAGATGTTGAAAAGGAAAGGGGACAAGGGATCTCCTTGTTTTATACCCCTAGTGCCATTAAAATATCCTACTGGACTTCCATTTACTAAGACAGAGAACCAGACATCTGACAGGTTTTTGAGTATACAGTGTATGAACTTGCCATTAAAACCAAATTTTAGGAGAATTATTTTAAAAAAGGACCAGCTCACCCTATCAAAAGCCTTCATCAAGTCTAACTTAATTATGCAATTAGGATTTCTGTCCTTTTTGTTTAAAAACCTAGTCATTTCCTTTAAATAGATGATATTATCTGAAATGTCCCTATTTTGAAGAAAAGCAGACTGGTGTGGGGAAATTATTTTTGGCATCAAAATCTTCAGTTTTTCCATAAGGATTTTTGAGAAAATTTTGTTTGTCACATTGGAAAGACTAATAGGTCTATAATCACTGAAAGTATTTGGTATCTCTTTCTTGGGAATTAAAGCAATCCAGGTGCTAGCTATTCCTCTATGAATGTGTGACTTAGACAGAAAATCATTTGATGCCTCAAGTAAATCTAAGCAAATTATGTCCCAAGCTTTAATAAAAAATTGAGCAGTATAGCCATCTGGCCCTGGACTGCTTGATTTATTAAACCCCGAAACTACTTGTTGTAACTCCTCTAAAGTAACTGGCTTAGTGAGCATCTCATTATCCTCAGGAGTGACTAATTTTGGAATCTGGGATAGGAAATGAGATGAGAAAAAGTCTTGATCAGGGTGGGGGTCATCAGTTAGAAGGTTCTGATAAAAGGAAATTGTTTCTGTTTCAATTTCAGAACTGGTGTCTAACCATCTCTCATCAGTACTCTTTATCTTAGTGATATGGAGTCTACTTCTTTTTTCCAAAACTGATTGGTGGAAAAATTTAGTATTCTCATCACCATCCTTAAACCATTTAATTTTTGCTTTATGCTTCCAGAAGTTTTTTTGCTCTTTCAGAGATTTTACTGAAAGAGCTCTAGCTTTATTGAGCTTAACTAGTTCATCAGTTGAACTGTTCAGATCATAAGCTATTTCATGGAGCTGTAATTTTTCCTCTGTATTATGTTTATGATGAAACTTAACAATATACTTACATGATATTTTAATTTTAGGAATTTTTGATTCAGTCTTCTACTCCCTCCGTCCCAACCAAAGTGTCTGCAGGGACGGAAGCTCAATTTTTAAGAAAAATGATGTGGAAGTAGGACACATGGCCAAAAGAATGGTAAAAGACTATTTTAACCCCCATAAGTATGTGATTCATTAAGGTTAAAATGGACAATAGACTCTATTTGTTTTTGCCAAATGAGGAAATATTGAAAGTAAGACTCTTTGGTTGGGACATCCCAAAATAGAAAGTAAGACACTTTGGTTGAGACGGAGAGAGTAGTATTTATACAATGTTCAAAGAGAAAATGACAGTTTTGGTGCCCAGGTTTTGAGGAAATGTTAAGTTTGGTTCCTACTTTTTGAAATGGTTCAAAAATGGTTCCCAGGTTTTGATGAAATGTTCCAAATTGGTTCCCAAACTAATTGATGACTGTCCATCGACGGTTTCTCCCCCAGCACTGCCTCCTCTGCACAACCATCACCACCCCGAGTATTCACTGCCATAGAGCTGTCTCACGCCCACCGACGGAAACCTTCTTCTTTTCACCTGTTGCCCACCACAGTCGGAGCTTCTCCACTGGTCAGCCCACTACCCGACGCGGGAGCTCATGACCACTTTGTTCTGACATTCATCCCTTAACCATCCAAAATCCAATACACTTAACTCCAACCAGAAAATGACGGCGGCGGTGGATGGTGGAGATGCAGGTGTCGGTGTCGGTGTCGTGTCGACGATGATGACTCTGTAGTGGTGCCCATCGGAGATCAGTCTCGGCTGGCGCCGTGGTAGTGAGAGTCGATCATTCTCGGCCTAAGTGACTGAGCGTCACTCTGCTGCCGGCTCAGCCAATCACCGACTTTACCACCTCAAAAAGAAAAATGTTTAAACAGTACAATCTGCTTACTTAAGTGAGACTAATAAGCTGGAAATCAGATTTTTATAGATTACTTTAGGCACATCACATTCATTGGATTCTGATCATGATTTGCGGGCACCACCTCAGCCCGGCAATCATGGATTTTCACAAATCAAGAACGCGACTTCTTGCAATTAGTAACGTAAGAAATGCTGCATGATGAGTTGAAAATTCTGGCTTTGAAAAAAATTACTGCTTAAATTGTTTGAGCACAAATATAAATGTCGGTACAGAAGGTGGTGAATATAGAACGCCACGAGTGGTTAATACTATGTACAAAGATCATGTTCAGTGAAGAAGATGAAGCCTTTGGTGCTTGGAGGAATCGCCGGAGTAAGAGGATGGTGGGTGAGGAATTTCGAGCGGCGGCGGAGGGTGGCGCCACCGGGGCAGAGG
Organism: Sherardia arvensis; assembly: GCA_948330725.1. Lineage (NCBI taxonomy): Eukaryota > Viridiplantae > Streptophyta > Magnoliopsida > Gentianales > Rubiaceae > Sherardia > Sherardia arvensis. The sequence goes on along the minus strand of OX415237.1, from coordinate 17,630,223 downwards.
GCCGGCCAAGAGAAGGGTCTGAAGAAGGGGCCCTGCTTTCATTACAGCTTCCAAAAGTCTGCCCTTTTCAGGCATTTCTCTGTGATCAATGCATGACTCTTCGCACTCTGATGAAGAAGAAGAGATTGCTCCTGAAAGTGGATCATTCTGTTTATGCAGTTTCTGTTGAATCACTAATTTCTCAACAATCAGTCTTTGGCATTCTTCATTTGCTTCATCTCTTTCTCTTGTGGCTCTGATGAGCAACTGTTTGAGCTCGAAAATCTGGTCATCTCTGAGTTTGAGCTCTACTTGTGCTCTCAGCCTCGTACTTTGGAGCTCCAGGGTCGTCTGAACAAGAGACTGCCTCAGCTCATCAGCAATTCCCTGGTTTTGGAACACAAAACAGCAAAAACTGTAAAAAAATATCATGCATGTATCATGTGAAAAAATCTCCAATATCTAACCTTTCCTGCTTGACCATGGAAGTATGACCAGCTCAGAAAAGGAAAGCCATGGTTATGGTTATCCATACCCAAAATACAAAGAAGAAGAAGAATAGGAAGTGACAAGGGAGAGCTTTTGCTTCTTATGTACATGCACTCTAATCAGAAAGTGTGGCCAAGATTTTTCAAGAGAGGAATGATGAATTAAATAGTATTAAATAATTATACACCATGTTCAAATAGCGATTTGATTGAACTGTGAATTGACAACAAATAATTTGAAAGAAAGCCTCGAATAAGTTCAAATAGAAGACCATAATGAATTTGGATTGCTAAACATGTAAGTTCATTTCTATTCAAATACTCATCTAATCTTACACACTTTACAATATTTAAAACCACTCTTAAATTCAAATCACAAGCCACAATTTGATTAATTAATTGTATATAAGTTTGAGACCGTATCCTACCAACATGGAAGGTCCAGCAAATGATGATAAATATTCATGAAGGTTAGCCTAAGCAGACTCGCACTCAGTCATTAGTCATCACACAACCTAAAGCAATTCAACTGAAGATCAGAAACATTCCCTAAACAGCTCATTTCACAAGTTCGAAAGAGGCCATCAAACTCTGAGCATCATAAATGGCTCCTTGCTAGTAAAGTTTCAATAGCATGAAAGTTGATTGATGGAGAACACTCAGTCGCTACTCCTCATTTTTGTGTTCACAGGGTTTTCTTTGTAGGACTTAACTTTCTCGGCAGCTCTCCTTAATGGCCTCCCGATGGAGGTCCTTCTTTCCGATGAGTTTGAGTAGAGTCCACTCTGCTGTTTCAAATCTCCCTTCGCCAGTGGTTTAGCCATAGTAACAACAGGAGATAAAGGATAATCTGTGGGCATCAGATTCACGTCTTCAACCTCAAACACGTCTTCATTTGATTCAGGGTGCATTTTGAAATTCACAGACTGCCTCCTCAAGCATCGCCTATACCACGAAAAATCCAGAACACAGCACATGTTAGATCATTATTTCTTAACAAAATTGATGTCATATTTGAAACATCAAAACAGCGTTTGACAAGAAAAACCTTTTATTTTCAGCTGGCTCTTTGGCTGCAATTAGCTGAGATATAGACGATTGGCCCAAGGCTGCAGGAAATCCGCAGATATGAGACACATTTTGCAATACAAAAACATAAATACATTAAAGTAATCTGTGATTAACATCAACAAAGAATTCATTAGCACAAAAAAAAAGTGAAGCAGGTTGAGTACTTACATCTACTTCTTGTATAACGGTTAGGTTTGTTCTTCCCATTATCACGCTTAATTCCATCATCAGGAATCACTTCTACTTCCTAAAGTCAGCAAAACATAAATATTCATATAATGATATGTTCAGAGAAAAAAAAATCAACATTCTGCATAAAAAGATATCTGACCAAGTCAGGAGTATGGAGGGTACTAACAAACAGCAGTAATTATAACAGGTATATTACAATTTAGGCCCATATAACATGATCAAATGAAATGAATATAACTTTTTTACGCATCTTGCTTACTTCACGAGATTATTGAAATAAGAGATTCAAAAATTGCATGATAGTTCGCACTGAAAATGCAATGATCACTAAGACACTGAATTACTGAAACAACGCTGCTTTTGTCAAGGTGACAGACTATGTGATTCTGAAATGCCAAAATATATGTAGTATTTAAAAGGTCTTTCTTATAATACCTTGACTTCCAAAATCTTTGATTTAAGTAGCGCTTCCTTGCACGAAATATCATGTTGTAGTGACTTCGACTGTATCATGCAGAAAATAGAATCAGTCGTGCAAGAAAACCCAAACATGCTGAATGAATCTATGATATCAAAAGCACACCATACCTTTTCTTTACTGAAATTGAGTTCCTGCAGATTTGACAAGATGGAAAATGTTATTGGAAGAGAACAACAAATAAAATCAGAAAGGCAAAGAAGAAAATCACTCTTGAGAAAAGGAAACTGACCGCTATCATTTGACTATTAGTCTGAGCAAGATTCCAGTTCTGCAGTTGCATTTTCTGAAGACTGATTCTCATTCTCTGAAGCTCAAGTCCACTCATTTCAATCAATTTACTGCAATAACATCAAATAAATTTACCACTAACATCCTTAAGAAACTGTAAAATGTAAGAAACCAGTGGTGAAACATACTTTTTATCTTGGATAAGTCTGACCAATGACATATTTTCCTGTTCCAAAATCACCCAAATATTCATAAAATGTGATAAACGACTCATAAACCCATCAACAAAAAAATTCACCTTAAAAAAAAGAGAATAGTACCTTGACAAGATTATCAATCTTTTCCTGCGAACCAGGATCCAAGGAGGGCTTTTCAGCACTGGCGGGGGATTTCGATTGAGGCAGAGAATTGGTTATATCAGACAACCTCTTCCTTACAATGGTACCAAAAGAAGACCTTTTCACCATTTTCTCGTCTTTCATCATCCCAAAACACGCAAAAACTTTGCTTTTTCGATCTCCCTATGCTAACACAGTGGTTTCTGACCAAGACCGGAAACCAATTTGAATTTACCCAGAACTGCAACGAAAAAAAGGACCTTTCATCTTCAAGATACAGAACCCATAATTTATCCGCAAGAAGAAGTAGCACAAGAAAGATTCTGGATTTCTGGGTATCTACGAATTCACCCGAAACCGAAGAATGGAATACGCATATATATTAAAATCCTCAATAAAATGATTCCGAAATGACAAAATTGTTGAACACACCTGTCTTAACCTTTATGGATCGTACACAAGATTGTGCTTCCTCGGCGGAGGATAAGATAACCAAAGCGAGTAAAAGAAAAAGGAGATGGAAGAAAGAGGCAAATAGTTTAGGTTTCAAATTTCAAACGGCGCTCCGAACCTAAATAAAAAGACCTTTCAGTTTGAGGCTCGTGAATATAATGAAAATAAAGTAGCAACTAGCAAAGTTAGCCCGCAGTTAGCAATTACACCTAAATGATTGTAGCCAATGAATGATACTCTCCCGGAGTTGAGCCGTTCGCGAGAAAATCTCAAAAAACTTGTTCAAAATTCAAGTTCAAGTTTGGGTTGATCAATTTCGAATTCGATCTTGAACTCGTTCGAATGTGTAATAAGTTGAGTACGAGTTATAATTTTATTTCGGTAGACTCGACGACCTTATCGAACAAGTACGTATAGCTGAATATATTATTAATATTAGGGGCTTTTAGGAATTAAAAATATTTAGGCTTAACTGAAACTCAATTAAATTTTAGTCCTTTATATTCACGTGTTTTGGATTTTAGATTAGTGGTTACTAATATATTTTTATTAAAATTTATTAGGTTAATTAAGTTAAGTTGGTTTGAAAATGATTTTTTTGAGTTTAACAGCCTCCTCTGACTCGAGTTGGAGCTCGAATTTATTAAACTCGTGAGTCAGTCTTGAAACTCATAAAAACTAACGAGTTTTAGTTTGAGCTCAATTCTTTCTGTTCGAAAGAGCATGAACTCGAACTTGAGCTCGCAAAATATTTAACAAGTCGAGTTTGAGCGCACCCTTATCCGGGTTCTCGACTCGACTCATTTACACCCCTACTCTCTCTGTCTCAAATGAACTTGAACAATTTTCTTTTTCGGGTGTCCCGGTTCAAATTGCATACTTTTATGGTATGGTAATACTTTTTCATTTTCCTCCACTCATTTCACTGATTTTCTCTCAAATTCAATATCCATCCTTCATGTTACAATCCTTATTTTAAGTTCAATTTTTTCTCTCTTTCACCATCCACTAGGACGAAGGGAGTACTTTACTTACGTTAAAGCATAATATATTTTTTTGACATTCTTACACAGTGGAGGCAGATTGTGAGATTAGGAGGAGAATAAAAAACTATGTCCATCTATGAGCCTCCTCCATACTCTATTTGTGTGATTACAGAAAATTTTCAAAGAATGTGAACTTAATAGACATTCTCTGCATCAATGGCGGTAACACAATATCAAAAGGCCGGTAATAGCCTATCAACCCTAATACTAAAAGAGGGGTTTAAAAGGGCCATGGTTGGTAGCATTTTGAAAAGTCATAGTCTTACTTGCCAAATGCATACTGGTTACAATATTGGATCGACATCCCAAATAATATGGTCACTCCCAAGAAAGTCTCATTTCTCGCTATTCACTATCGTCCTTGCTCTACCGGTATAAGACTGTCTCATTTCTCGCTATGAACAAGCCGGTAATAGCCTATAGTAGGATAATCTCATTTCTCGCAGTATGACATTAATAGACTTCTAGTTTGTTCACACATTATCAGGACGTCAGTATGCTGCCCATCCACATCAAGATGTCTAAAGACATATCTACCTGTACCGACTACAAATCTGAGTCAGAGTCGCCACGGGGAGAGTTAAAACTTCCCTTGACTCTGATTTCTCCTGTCTATCTATTGAATCAGATTAGTAACCAACATATTTTCCAATTAAAGGACCGGTTAGAAAATATACAACAAACCAAACCAATACTCCATCAAAAAATAAAGTAAGAAATAAATGCAATAAAAAAGAAAAAAGAAATGATAGCCAATATGATGAGAGATCCCATGAAGGCACGTGCATGGGTGGATTACAGGAGGCACATGGATACACGCGCTTGACCTGCGACTGGCGTGTGAGGCACGTAACCTACACACGCGGTTGCGGCGGCGCGTGGGGAGACTCCCTCGCGTGTCCAACGCGTCTGATGAAATTCTGCCCTATCTCCCCAATCTATTAGCATATATATTCAGTTTTCCTATATCTTATAACATAATCTTCATAATATTTAATGTTTAGTGGTTAGTGTGCTTATTATGCTCTCGACATTCATTTTTATCACTCTCAATGAACTTATGGACTTATTGCTCCCTAAATTATAATGTAATAATGTTAGGAAAGATAATCTCTCAAATGAAATGGATCGAGTATGTGAATAATAAAAAGAAAAGTATGATAATTATGAGTAAAAGTTACTGATACTAATATAATTTCGGGGATTTGACTACCATCCCTCCAAACACAGACCTCAATCAAATTTTGAAAACAAAAAGCTCTTCCATTTATCTTTGACAAAAGCAAATGTTCCCAGAAGAAACAAGTGAAGGACATTAAAAAGAGCTGCAGAAAAAGTACTGTAGTCACCAAAAGAGGAGCTCTCCTTTTGGCGGTTTCCATATTCAAATTTCTACGATACAAAATGAAGATGTATTAACTATTCATGGGAACCAAAATAAGCCAGATCTCTTGTTTTCTGATTCTTGCAAGAGCCCAAACCATCCATTATTTGAGGGAAGTCCCTTGCAGAAGATAGGAGGCTTTACTACGCACCTGCATTTGAACATATCAAGAAGAATAAAACAAGTTAAGAAATCTGGAAGCAAAAAACAGAAACTACCAACAGAGTGAACATCAGCTACTTGCCTTTGAAGCATGAGATCTCATATCCGTGCTGGAAATGTTGCAAGAAATATTACGCAGATAAAGACCCCACATCTGACGTATCACGGGGTTATCTTTCAACTCAGGATCATACAAGAGCCAATTCTCTGCCAGAGTCAAGTGTATGTACAGTTGGTAAAAGTCTGAGTTCCTTTCCTTCACATTGGTTGAGATCAACACTTCTAGGACCTCTTCAGCACCAGCTTCCTTTGATGTAAACAATTTACAAACCCCAAATAAGCATTTGAATGAAAGTAAGAATTAAATTTGGATTGGAATCCAATATGGAGATAATAACATTGAGTCAAACCTGCTTGTTGAAACACCTCAGAAGAAAATGGTAGGCAATTTTACTTCTAAGATGCTTGCTACGTGCATCCGAGCCTGAGATGCTTTCGACCACTCGCAAGCAATTTACATCATCTGGCAGTCTTCATTGACAAAATTAACAGTAGGAGACAGTCAGGAATGAGATCATGAAGCTTACTATGAAATAATCAAAATAAATATATAAATAACCATACAAGTAGGACCTCTATTAGACCTATTTAATGGTCCCCCAAAGAATTCTCCCCGTCTTCCTTGAACACTCAAAATAGATTTGAGGATATTTAACCACTGCATGCTTCCAAAACCAACAAGCTTTTATGCTCTAATTCTTATAAATCTCACAGCATAAAAGCCTTGCTCGATATTAACACAAAAGGGCGTTTGGATTAAGATGAAGGGAACTGAAAGAGGGAACCAGTATCATTCCAATAAATATTGTTTGGTTGAAGGATACATCTATCAAATTCCAGAACCCCTCCCAACTTTTGAAGGAAAAAATAATAATTCAAAACCACCAAAATCCAGTTCCCGCTCATAAGACTTTCTAAATTTTCATTTTTCCTACCCAAGATAAAAAACTAGCAGTTTTAAACATGCTATGCAGTCAAGACAAAATTGTTAATTTTTGAATAACTAAGGAAAACAATAAACAAAATCATCAGGAAGCGAGCACCAAAAGACATCTTATCTATTGCATTATTAGAACAAAATATCACCTTAAAGCAAGAGACTTTGCAATTGCCTGACTGCTTGCATGCCATTCATCAACTTTGAACCAACTCAGAGCTGCGATCAGACATTCATGCACAATCATAGAGAGGCCAGACAGTATGCGATCTAGAAACAGAGTAATAACTGCAAACGTCATATCCTCAGCCTCTGAAGTAGATAATACTTTCCACAGATCCCTGAAAGATAAACTTAGATCAGATCAATAAAAGCAGGCATGGTTATTTAAAGTCAATAATCAGGACTTATGTAGCTGATAAAGCATGAAGACATGCATTTAAAACATGTAGCATACCTTGCTTGGAAACAGACAGACGCATACTTTATCCAATATCGAATGTTTTGAGGTGGACCTGGCGAAGCAGAATCTGGAGAAATTGTGTTTAAAGATATGAGAATGCAACCTACAGCTTGAAAGATCTCATCACCTTATCATGAACAAAATGTAAATAATCATATGAGTGAGAGCAACAAGGGATGATTTAAACTTTCTTCAAAAAAAAAAGGGATTATTTAAACTAACACCAATTTTACTACAACAAGCCATGCATTTATACTTCAAAACTCTAGTTCTATATCAAGTCATAGAAATAATGTTACAGGGCAAGGCCAACAAACCAGTAAGCTTGGAGATGTTCCTACAATACAATAATTTAGTAGGAACGATAATTTCACACTGTGTAAAGTAGTAGGAACAATAATTTCACACTCACGAGTGTATTAGTCCACACTTCTCAATAACATAAAACACAGATATGATACATGAAGTTTGACAATTTGTCTTTATGCTAACTGTCAAAACTAAAACAGCATCACCTTTTAAAAAAAATCCAAACGTCTTAAATAAGAGTTCAAATACAATGGCTACATATAACATGCATGCACAGGATACCCTACCATCACTCTTTCCCCTCTACTAGTTGAGGCTTATCTTTAAACTGATGTTTCCGTCTCATGATAGTATCAACTTGGTACACATCCAAGTAGACTCTTTACAAAAATATGCAAATCATTTAAAATGCAAACTCACTACCTGTTAGATCAATCTCAATATCAGATGATAATCTGTCAGAAGAATACAATCGATAGCCATATCTTTCAAGAGCCCTTTTCAGGTCAGAGTACTTGGGAAGCCATTTTACTCGTATGCTTGAATTGCCTGCCTGATAGACAAGCAATAGTATTTTAAAAACTATAATAACAACATAGTACATTATACTTACCTTAACCCACTAAGAATCAGAATGCAAATACCTCATCTTTATGCTGAAGAATGGCACACCAAAAGTCACACGCATTTCTTCTCAACTCTTCATTTGGTGAATATAGCACTATATTGGAGTCAGAAACAATTAGTCCCAACTTGAGAATTGCATTACATCAGAGCTTAGTAGATCATTTGCTTACTCAGATTGAATGTCCATGAGGCTATGGGTATTTCCAGTTGACCATGTCTCGAAACCAATTTCAAGAGCCATTCATCTGTTAATAATCCTTCGAGAAATGTTACTCCTGCAACAACACAATTTCCTGCTTCAAGTTATCAATTTTTTAACAGTGTCAAGTATTATTTTTTTTGGATGTCGAAAACGTCCCTAGCTTGCAGAGTTTGTGTTAGGGACAAAATTTTAGTTAAATTTTATAAAAATACAAAAAGAGATAGCAACAAAGGAACCTTTCTCACTCTGTAGTCCAACTAGAGAATTGACCTCAGGATTTCTCTCAGACTGTAAAATTTCACAACTTTCTATCCCATCTACTTCAACTGGGGGCAATACTTCCTGCAAATACAAAGAAGGAAACATTTTCACCACAAACTGCACCAGAAAAAAGTTTACACTACTTTAGTTACATTTATCTTAGATAAAAGCAAACAAACCTGATTCCCAAATACTTGCAAACCCCACGAAAATGCATCTTCCTCGCCACTTAGACTGCACATCTACAACCACAAAATCTTATCATTCAGCAATTCACATCACGAAGAAATGCAAAAGAAAATCAACTTCATAGATGATAGATCACCGTCTTCTGTATCTCATCAACTTGATGATGAAACTGTTTGGCAATAATTGCATCTTTCTCATCCATCTCTTCATCATCGGAATCATACGTAGGCTTCTTTTTAGCCCTTTTCGCATCCCTCTCCACAGCCGTGCTTTTCTCCTCATAATAATCGGCCAGAAGATCGTCCAACCCTATCACATTTTTCCTGGCATACCCAAAACAGTAAACATGATCAGAACTGAAACCACGAAAGAAGACGAAGAGGGCCTTACTTTTTCTTGGCTACAGCGGGAGCAATAAGCATGGGCTCCTCCAAATCAAAGTCCAGAGGATCATCCATCTCTCTCTTTCAATTCGGGTGCCGCACCCTACTTGCCAAAATATTGATTAAGGTTTGAAGAGAACTGTTTTCATTTATTTATTTTTATTGACTACAAATATACCAAAAAAAAAGGCGGCAAAACTATTTCATTTTCCCTCCCCCAACCTACTCTGTTAAATTACATGGAATTGAATTGAATTATATTTTGTTTGTCGGATTTTGAGATCGTGTTTTTTGTTCTTGAGTTGAGGTGTTATTGACCATATTTCTATTTATGATCATATTGTTCATCTTTCAAAATGTTAACCATTTGAATGATAATTGAGAAGTTGCTTATTTGTCAAGTGATTTTAATATTTCATTGTTGGAGTTATATATTTTTAGCGAACTGAATTGAACTAGTGTATACACAAGCTAAATGAGTACGTAGTATATATAAATGTTCAAAATCTATAAGTTTAAACGCTGCTAGTAAACTAGTAAGTTGTTTAAACTATTACGATTTGAATTTCTTATCATCTATGAATTAGTGATTGCATAGACTGAAACTCGAGCCAGTTATGTTGTGTTAAGAGGGAAATGACAAATAAACAGAGAACGGTACTCCATAAATTAGTCAAAGTAATTTTGCAATAACCTTAATTTAAACACATATCTCATAAAACTAAAAACTCTAACAAATAAAATAGATTATAAAAATGAATAAAAATCACCTTCCGTCTATAGTTCTATTGGTGTCAAACCCAGAGTAACAACTAGTCGTAACCCGACCCGACCAACACTAGTTAAATCGAGTCGAGCTAGTGGGCTCGATTTTCCCCTGCTATATCTGAGATCTGATGATTGCGATCCACCTGATTTCAGCGACAAGCTCTGATGTGATGATGTAGCGGGCTGACATTGCCATTGTTGCGTTGATGAGGCATCGGCTGGTGGCAGCGCTTGGATTTGACGAAATGCCCAAATGGTTTGTGATTTTCCAAAAAATATTATTGGAAGTTTTAGGTGAGAGGAAAAGGGAGAGCTAGAAATTAGGACCTTCTATACCATATCCAAGGGGTATGTATCCCCACCTTTGATCCACTTTGGATGTGTGTTCTACAATTACAATTGTGCATTCTATTTGCATATACTATTTATAGAAATTATAAGAAAACAACATTACAATACACATTTATACACATAAAAATGTGCATACCCATATTTTAAAATGCACGCGGGGATATTTACCCCTAGTATATGGTATAATTTGTGAGAAATTAGCCTAGATGAGGGGTGTGGCCGGTGCGGCGATAGGTATTACTAGCCACTTGTTGATTTGTAGATCCGAGATTGAAGTTTTCGATTTGGAAGACGTTCAGAAGGTCCTTCCGATGAAAGACAGATGAGACATGTGACCACAATCACCACATATCTCTATAGAATTAGTCGCGCAACTATTGCAATTTCGATTTTTTTTGTCAAAACTATACAAAGTAAATTAAGACAAATGGAGTATTAATTTCCTTCAACATTGTCTTGCCATAAATGAAAAATTTGTAATAGATCAATTATTATCCAAAGTTAATGAAGGCAATTACATCATTTTGGGGAATTGGTCCTGCAAATGGAAGAACCGTGAAACCATGTCATGGTAAGGTAAACTTCAATGAGATAGAAGTTGAAAAACACAAAAATAAATTAATAATTAAATAATTAATTAAACTTTGAAGGGATTTGTCACAGTCCCAATTCACCCACACGGGCAAACTATCTCCCTCCCCGCGGCCAACCACCCCACCTCCGCCGAGCAGTGAGCAGTGACCAGCACCACCGTTCATCGAATTAAGGTTAGTGTTACTCCATTGACTCGATTGTTCATGTATCTGTTACTATTCTTGGTTTCGCAAGCAGTCCTGTTAATCTCTTTTGTGGATATTATCATCATTTAGTTTGATTGATGTGTGTTAAGCATATAAAGTCTTTTATAGCTGAATAGAATTGATACGCGGATTCGCAATTTCACATTCGTAAGGCAGTAAGGGTTGAGTAGTGTGAATTGCAACTAAGTTGAATCCATTCCAAGAATTTTATCAATTTTGATCCTGAATAGCTGTTTGTCATAGTGTTAGGGAGTTAGGATCTAATGTACTAGAATCCTATTTTAATTGGGGGTAAAAACAGTGCTTCATTCAGTCAAATGCAGCTTGATTTTGCTTTTAAAAGTTTTTTGTATGCCCTAGAATGGGAAGCAGCTAAATACATGTGCTGTTAAATTCTGCTGCTGCTACTACCTCAAGTTGAGGGTTCAATGCACACTCAGAGGAGAAAAAATTTATTCATGCAATAGGTTGAGGGTCTATTAGCGCCATTTCTCTTAAAAAAAACTCAATAAGGCTGTCTGGTTTTCTTGGAGTGTCAAATGTCTATTTAAGTTTCCATCTGGGTTTATTCCTTTTCCAGTACACTGTTTGCTAGTTTAGTCATTTGGGGTAACTGTTTTTCAGTCGTCAGATGTGTAAAATTGGTATGCCCATTTGGTTCTTTTTTGTTGCTTCTGGTCCCAGCCTTACGTAAATTGTAAAGGGCTAAGTTACTTTCTCGATCTAATTGAATTACTACTAGTTTTTGAGAAAGTTGCAAGTTTATCTTTACATGGACTGGTTATTGTTTTTTACCTTAAGTTGGCTTTCTTATCCCTCATTGACACATTTTATGTGCATCTCTCAGCTTGTTGCAATTAATGAATATGGAAAGCCTAGAGACACAAGTGAAGGTACAAATACAAAAATGGGGGGTGCAACTGCAGCAGCGGATTGGGAAGACACCCCGAAATCAACGAGATCACCTCTATGTTGCCACTACAGTAGTCATGTGCACTCTGCTTCTGTTTGTCAACCGTAAATTCCTTCACTTATTTATTGACCTTTATATTGTGATGTCCTCTCTTCTTGAGAGTTTTTGTGTTCATGCTATAACTTCTATGTGATAGCCCATGAATTTAACATTTATACTTGGATGTTTCTTTAATGAGTTCCGTTGGTTAGCTTAAGTATCTTTATTAATGAGATATTGGCTGTATTTGGGGAAAGTGTAGCCATAAATAAATTTAAGAATTGTTGATGATCCTCGGTTGAAGGTATATAACTTGAGAAGTTCAGGCGGCGTAGTTAGTATTTCATTATTCTTGGTTTTTCACCTAAATTATTTTTTTTCAACCAAAAGAGGAAAAGGATAATTTCAATGGAGATTGACTTGCATGCTTAAACATTTCTTTGAGGTGGATCTGTTGTGCAGGGAGAAAGGAAGTTATAGCTTTAACCTTAAATTTAAGAGATGCAGATGTTTAGCTGGCCTGGAAGTGGATGTTTTGATTATCTTGGGTGGGAATTGGGAAATACAATGTAGAGTGGTTCTGTATAATATATTTCTTCACTTATGCTTTCTTGTTATGCTTTCCTCCCCCACAGAAGGAGTGAACAATTACTGATTTAATTTAAGCTTTCTACAAGGGCTAGAGATTCATAGTGTTAGTAGTTTCATTTGGGATTCTGCCTAATAGACCATATAATCTTTCCATGGTTATGCTAAGAGTTAGCCAAATGATCATCTGGAAGAAATATAATTTCTGTACATGCAATAGCCTTTCGGTTACTGAGCTGTCTGTTTCCATCTGTCTGTATAATAGGTAGACAATTTTTTTTTATGTACAACCTTGTGCCTTGCATGTTGAGCTTAGATACCTCACACTATTTTGTTTATTATGGGAAAATAAGAATGCCTGTTAATAGTAGCTGAGTTCAAAGAAATAAATGGTTGTGTAACTATCCAAAAAAAAATACTTTGTACATTTTATCCTTTATGGTTGATGGTAGAATGAGGCACTTCTAATTTTGTGCATTCAATTTTAAATGGACATTGTGTGATGATGCATTTCTTGAAGTATGCAGTTTGATCTGCTAATGGTAGTTCATTGTTGTAGCACCTGACTGAAATATCATAACTTTTGAAGGAACACTAATGTACTTTGATTAGACAATATTTCTGCTGCTACAATTTTCTCTGAGTATGTGGTAAAAATGTTGTCTTCTTGTTTTCTGTACTTTATAATCTAACTCACAGCTTGTTGGTTTTGCAGTTAGATATTTTTTCAAACGCAAATCATCTAACACCATTGTGCTTACTGGGCTTAGTGGAAGTGGCAAAACCTTTCTCTTTTACCAAGTAAGAATTTATGAGTTTTGGTGATGCATTTGCATTTCGCAGTAAATTGTTGGCATTTGCTGTTAATTAATTTTATTTGTGGCTTCTGTTAGCTTCGTGATGGCTCCTCTCACCAAGGTAGTGTGACATCCATGGAACCAAATGAAGGCATTTTTGTACTGCACTCCCAGACTGTAAAGGTAAATAAATGCAACAATGCATATTAGGATTACTGGCTAAACCTTTGCTACACATAGGCACATCAATTTATTGCACTTTTTTGCACAATGCATTACAGATTTTGTTTGCTATAATAAATACTATAAAACACTAGTTTAATTCAGTTTTCTTTTGTTCTGTGCATTAGGTCCCTCGACCGAAGCTGGTTATTCTTAATTTTGCCATCTTTTCCCAAACGAAACTCGTACCATATATGCTCAAAGCCCTGTTTGTGGTTGCAGAAGAGTAAAACAAGGCATGTTCATGTTGTTGATGTTCTTGGGCATGCTTGTCTACGTATACAATTGGATAAGTACTTGCCTCAAACAGCTGGAATTGTTTTCGCTGTTGATGCAGTGGAGTTCGTATCCAGCTGCCGCGCTGCTGCTGAGTATGCATAATCTATTCCATTTGATTTTACTGCAACATTTGCATATAAACAGTAAAAAAACAGCCATATAATTCCTGGTAGTAACAATGATCACTGACTTTAATGTATCAAGGTACCTTATGAAATTCTGACTACTGCAAATGTTGTGAAGAAAAAGATTCCAGTTCTTGTCCTGTGTAACAAGGTTGATAAGGTGACTGCACACACAAAGGAGTTCATCAGAAAGCAGCTGGAAAAAGAAATGTGAGTTATTTTTTACTTTGGGGTTTGAAGTGCTAAACTTAGAGTTTGTGTCCATCCCATATCTTTGGTATATTGATTTCCTAGGGCTGTTGAAAATCATTCTTACAATAGTGGTTTAGATGCCTGCTGACGATAGTAACTATTGGCAGTTTTTAGATGCTCTTCTATGCGTAAATTATGATTGATGTAATATATTTGCTAAATCGTATGCAGTGAAAAGTTAAGGGTGTCGAGAACCGCTGTAGCGGAAGCTGATGTGACCAACGAATTTAGTCTTGGGAACCTGGGGAGGCATTCAACTTTTCTCAGTGCGATAACCAAGTGAGCGTTGGTGAGGCCTCTGGTTTAACTGGAAATATATTGCAGCTGGAAGACATCATTATGGGATTAGTCAAGCTCTGAGTACTTGTTGGAATTTCTGGCTCAAGTGACCCTTTTGTGAGCGTGTTCTATTATTTACCATATTTTTGGGGGCACTAAGTAGAGAGTTGCTTCTTTGGATTCTTTTTCTCTTCTTTTTTGACTAGAATTAGGATTTATAGGAGTGTTGAAAGCTCCATTTAACCTTATACTTTGACCGTCCAAACATTTGAAATGATGATTTTATAGATTGAAACGTGCGCAAACTGAATATTCAATGAACACCCTTCTTTTGTGCAAAGTGGTTCAATTCTAGAAAGGCCGAAAGTGGCTATCTAAGGTGAACAATTGGATGAAGGAAAGTGAAATACTCACTAACCATGCACATTTAAAAAGTTGTTCTCATGAATTCTTCATAGAAAAAAAGGTAATTAACAGGTGCAGTGTAACATTACTTTCGCAGTTTGTATTTGTATATAAAGTTCCTGATATATCCTCATTTATGAGAACCACATCTACTTTTGAATAAATATTGAGGATATTAATGGCACTTCATGAATAAATACAGACTGCATGAATAAATACTGAACTGCATATAATAATTAAATTTCTCATTAATTTCATAACAATTGAATGTTACTGTATAAAAGCTTTCATGACATTTAATTTTCCATACTCTACAATTCGGTTACTCTCGAATTTAAAAAATGTATTCTCACTATGCCTCAATTTTTTCACTTTACCTAAATTTCACGAACATTTAGTATCTACACACTCTTGAAATTGCTCTAATAGAAAACTCTCACAAAAGACTGAAAGAGTTGTTTTATTCAATTATATTTCGAGATTATCTTCTCGAGCAAAGGAAACTTCATAACAAATAAGCATAAAATTTGAGAGTTGAGATTTGCTCGTGGTAAAACATTAATAAATTTACTCAAAAGTCTGGGAAATAGTGAGACTTTATTGGGGGTCATTTTATTTATAATAGTCTTGGAAGTGACGGTCACTATATAGTGACAGGGTTTATATGCAAAAAAGTTTGGGACGGGGGTTTTTCTGCAATTTATGCAAATTGCATTCAACATGCTTGAATTTCACAATTGAATGCTTGTTTTTTAGACCAGACACGTTGCTTTTTAGAACATGCTTGCATTTCACACTTAACAGGTTGTTTTTTAGAGAATGCCTGCATTTCACAATTAACATGTTGCTTTTTAGAGTTCATGTATTTTGAAGCAAAAAAAAGATGATTTTATGTCTTAAACAAAAACAAAGATGGTTTTATAGAGCATGCTTGAATTTCACCCTTGAGTGCTTGTTTTTTAGACCAAACAAATTGTTTTATAGAACATGCTTGTATTTCACGCTTAACGGGTTGTTTTTAGAATAAAATATTTGTTTTTTAGATTGTGTGGATATGTTTGCTAACGTTTATTTTTAGACTAAAATGCTTGTTTTTTTAGACTGCGTGAACAGTGCGCGAGAACAGTGCCGTGAGTGAATAGTGTATTTTTGTCAAAATTGCAAATAAGGACCTCATTCATTCCATATTCCAATATAGTCCTTCGTCACTATATAGTGACCGTCACTCAAGAGACCAACTCTTTTATTTATTACCTTTTCTTAAAAAATACAATAAATAAAAGCATAAAATTTTGGGAGAAATTCCATAAAATATCTGCACGTTGATTATTATTAATATCTAGGGGTTGTTTTCTGATTTTACAACTGTTCACAAGTCGTGATTTCGCTATGATACCCCACCAATCAATTTTTATACCATATCATGGGTGTAAGTACACCCACCTTTACTGTGTGTTTTACCTTAATAATTATGTATTTCATTGATAACAATCTACACATACTATTTATAGAAATTATAAGTTAAAAGATTTACAATGCACAATTATTCACATTAAAATGCACATATTTGAATATTAAAATGCACCTGGGGATACATACCCCAGATGTATAGTATAATTTGTGCCCACCCATACCATAGTGAGATGGTGGTTTTAATCATTTCCCAAGCAAACCAAAAGCGTTTGTAAATTTGGATTCATTGAATTTAATTCTTTACCCGTCCAATTTTGTCCTTAATTGAAACGTGATGTAACTCCATGAACAAACAAACCGGCCGCCGTTAACGTCCCGACGCCGTTACTCGTGTTAGGATCTTCTCATTTCTTATCTATTAAACCTAGTAGTATATTTCAAATTCGATACTCGTTGATCATTATTCTTTTTATCCTTTCATGTATTGCCAAAAATGTTTAAGGTGATCCATTTGATTTGAATTTAAACACGGCTTTACAAAACCTTCTTTTTAAAATAAAAATATAATTGATTCTAACACAAAAAGTTATTATAATTAGTACACCTAAATGATAACTACATGCTATAAGATGATCGATTAACTGCAAATTTCAATATAGGAATTCAACGGATTCTTGATTGTTAGAACTGAATTTTTTATTTCATTTGAGAAATTATTATGTTTGATAACGAGTATACTAGAATGGACGAGTCACTTATATAACATTTACGCGCCTTATGACCATTATTCCGGCAAGTTTGAGGGCCTTTTAACACGTTTCCTCCTATAATTGTAGATGAGTGACACATGAAAAAATGTTTGACCCATTGACGTGATGAAACCCATCCCATCTCTCTTCCCGATCTTTCATGTTCCTGAACCCACAAGAAAATTTGCTTGAAAGATCCATCCAAAGTAATGTCTACACCATCCTTTAAACCTGTTTCCGCTTTACCTTCATTGAGGTCCTGCTCAGGTTGTTGTCTTCTCTGTGCTTGAGTATCATCATCCTGCGGTGATTCTATGCATTTATTGAGAGTTTCCATTTTTATCTAATTTTACGTTATTTGGACTAGAGTTAAAAATTCAGGTCATTCTATTTTGGTTCAGATCTGATTTTACCAAATTAAATTGAGAAAAAAATAGTTCTTCAATCTAGTTTAACAAAAATATAATTTTGATTAAATTCAATTGTAATTTAATTATACTAACTATTTTTTAATATATTTATTTTATCTTATACTAGTTTAATTAGTTCAGTAAAAATAAATTTAAGTAAACATTTCCTAGTCCTAGATAAATGCATTACAAATCATATAATAAACACTCTAACGCGTGCTTGCTTCAATATATTTATATTAATTTACTTCAGTTTAATCCAGTAATTATATAAGCACAAACAAATCAAACCGGACCTAAATAAATGCAGTACATATATTTTGTAAAACAATTTTAGGAGTGCTTTCTTAATTTGTTGCTACACAAAACCCATTTTTATAAGTTTCTATCTATAATTCAAGAAGTGAACCAATTGATCCACTCTAATCTAGTTGAACACACGTTCGTCCCTCACCCCAGTATATGCAGCACACATTTGAGACGAGCATTCAGTTGCAGTCGAGTAATGAATACACGTTTTCAAACTAAACATTGGCTGAATTAAGAAATAACTCATTTCGTTATACTAAAACACTCTAATAATGGTGTGCATTAATAAAGACATTATTTAAAAATACCTAAACAATAAGGTAAACAGATATGATCGGAATTGTATGATAGGAATTATATCTGAATTAGCGGTTGCTTCATTTCTTGGAAGCCATTTCGGTATCGATAAGTTCTGCCCCTTCCCTGAACTTCTTGTAGATGTCACTCCTGTAGAATTCCCTAGTTCTTGCCACCAAGATGAGTGAAACAATGGCACCAAAGAACGTAATGCTGGCCAATATAATGAAGGGCATCCTGTAACAATGAACCCCAATGCAGGTCAGTTCCTTCACAGATGCCCTTGTCATTCCCTTCTTTGCAAGATCCCTCAAGGCCACCTTGTCATACAGAGGGCCGGTGACCCTAACATTTAGGACATACGACCCTATAGGGCTTGCCAGCTGCCCGCAGTTGAACAATGTGGAGTAATGCTTCAGCCCAAACAGCTCAGAGATGATGGTGAAGATTAAGGGCAGCTGTGCCCCAAACGAGAACCCTATGATGATCGACGCCACATAAATCGAGCCTGGAACTGGAAATGCAATGAGGAGGAGGCCAATGGATGACAAAATCAGGACTAATGTCATCATCAGAGTCCTGGGAAACTTGTATCTGACTAACAAAGTTTCAGTAACAAACCCTGCAAAGATCCTCCCAAAGAAGTTCCATATGCTTAAAAGTGACACAAATGTCTTGATGGTTTTCACAGGGTACCTTAGAGACTCCCCAATCTGCCCTAAGTTATCCACAGCGGTTAGGCTCGATCCAAGCCCGCAAAAAGTCGCAAGAAACAGCACAATCATATCAGTGCTCAAAAGGGCTTGCAGGATTGTGTAATCCTCACCTCTTTCAGGCTTGTTGAAGATGTTCTTATACCACAATGCCCCTTCAACATCTCCTTCTCCTTTGACAGTTGTTGACTCCGATTCAACCGGTTTTTCGACAGAGCTCGGAATCTGCTGCTTGACCCTCCAAATCTTGAGCTCCTCTCGAACTGAAATGATCAAAGGAACAAAGAGAAAAGCACAGGCCACAGCTGCAGTAGCAGCATAAGCAGCATGCGAGAAAGGCACAAGCTTTTCAAGAATGGTCATGGCCATGAGAAACAGTGCAAGGAGAATCGACACATACAGGAAATGGTAAAAAACACTGAGCTGATTAGGCTGCCTGACGACCTTAATATCCCTGATGGTGTACACAAAAACCACAGACAAAGCAGCTGGTAGCCAGGCAATGAGCAGAACAAGAGATTTAGCATCATTCCCATAAACAGCCAAGTAAATCTGAGTCATAATAGCTCCACTGAGGCCAGTGAATCCCTTGAGAAGCCCAATCAGGGCTCCCCTGCTCTCAGGGAAGTTCTTGACCGAAGTCACAAGAGCTCCAGTGTTTGCAAAGTTCTGGGAATTTGCTCCAATACACATATATATACACATATGCCACACTTTCGGCTTAGGGATCCTGCTAGTGATTGCAAGCCATATCATGAAATACCCACCAAAATTCATGGCAGCACCGATGAGCAGGACCAGCCATGTCGGGGCAATCTCGTCAATAAGGCCGGAGAGGACCCCGACATTGGCTCCCAAATCCTTGAAGAAGCCGAGGAGATTGAGGGTAGTCTGGTCGTAACCAAGGGCTGCCTTAATGTCCTTGGAGTAGACCCCAAAGAGGTAAGTAGCCCCTGCTCCGGCCATGATGAGGAAAGAGGCGAAGAGGGAGAACCATCTTCCTCGGACGACGTGAACTGCAAAAGGGATTGCTCCATTTTTGTCAGTGTGGCCTGCACAAGTAGCCATTTTTGTGGAGAGGAGGGGCAAATGTGAGGAGAAGAAGGAGGGGGTGATGGCTCGCACTTTTATGCAAGTTTTTTGTCAATGGGACTGAATACTGGGGAGACACAAATCACACAATAACAGCACCTTTAAAACATGACTTCAGGTCAACTTTCTACTCCGTCTAGTCGGTCATGTATAATTGTTTAGTAAATTTAAAATTTTGATATCAGTAAAATGAGTGTTGAGAACATTCTAAAATTTTATCCTAGATGTTATTACTAATCATCACATAATAAATATTATGACGGATAATGATTAGATGGGTATTAATTGTGCTCTTATCCATTTTGTTTATGTGATCAGATGTTTTATGTAATTTGGATAAGATCTCGTTACGCTCTTATCCATTTCCTAAACATATTTTCTATTTATATATAATATTTCCTAACACTCACTTCCTTTATAATATACATTTTAAAATCATAAACTTCCATTATACATAGATTTACTTTCTTTACTAGAAAAATGTTTCTAGTAATTTTTTTTTTGAACAAACCACTATATTTTAGTAATATTAATCGCATTTGATAGAAGTTTCACCTGTTTATTTTTTAAAAGTACTTCTATTGAAATTACGAAAGGAAATTATTACAAAAGTTCTTCTTAAATGATGATAAGATGTATCATGAACATCTTGTAAGAGTATACGATTTACTTTTAAAATAACAAAATCCGCAAAGGATGGTAACAAGTGACTAATCTTCAGCTTAATACCCTTAATTCTGCGAAGAATTATTTGGATTGATTATGGACGAAACAACGCCGATGAGTCAGATATTACGTTGTTGCGTCTTAATTCCAAACGACGTGCAGCTTTTAATGCCGTCCAACAAGTTTCTACTTCCGATTGGAGAGGGATTATGCAGGGGAAAAATCGGATCCCCTAATTTTATGAAAGCCACTTCCATTGTTCTTCACTATCTTCAATGCACCAGAGTCAATAAAAAAAACCAGGCTTGAATGAGTTATCAAACATGATATTCGTGGCATCTTCCAAACCAGCTCTAGCTTCCTCTGATTCTAGTTCACTGGAATAATATGTCCCTCCATTATGTCGATGCACTTCATGTGTTCAGGAGAGTTCTCAAACTCAGTATGTGAGGAGCACTTGACGAGTTCCTCCATATCCATTCGAACTTGCTCCCTGCAACGTCAGCGTCTCCACTAACATTGTCGAAACTATGCGATTTCGGCGCTTCCATATCTGCCAAAAAACAAGACTCAAGAGCATCGCTTGATTTTGATCTGGTACATTATTGAGCCATTACCGAAAATCCTGAATCACATCCGTATACCGTTGTAGCAAGTCCACCAACGGAAAATGAGACCAGATTTGTCTCGCCGACGGGCATGAGAGAAATAGATGAGACTCGTTCTCTAAATAGTTTCCACACTTCCTGCAATCAGGATATTGGTCCAGCTTCAGTTTAAATCAATTTTCCACCGTCGAAAGGCCTCTTTGTAGCAGCCTTCACATTTTTTTTTAAATTTTAAACCACCTCATGGTGGGGGATATTTATAGGATCCCCAACCTGTATGGAAAAGGCATCAAAGCCGGTTTGTTACAATGATCACAACATTGAAGCTAACAAAAGAATGTAAGAATAGGGCTAACTACTCTACCTATTCATATACATATGTGGAGATCATTTGGTAAAAAAAGAATGCATTGGAGCCAGAAGAATTTAGCGAGCAGGTTAGTGATCGTTAAACGAAGCACAAAGTTGCCAACCAAAAACAATGGATACCAATGAATGTACCAAAGATCTATCCATCTGCAAAATTCCATCACTCTGTATGTACAAGAGTGAGGCAAAAAGGTTTGTGAATGTGATGCCTTATCTTCTGTGATAATTCTTCTTCTCCATTTGATGGGAAATGCATCATTCCAGGGCTTCCTTTTGCTTTGGATGTCTATTCACAACCAGATGTCATGTATAGACATGGAACCTGAAGAGAAATGGATGCAAAACAGTAGTAGCTGTCTAGGTATGTCCAAAACTTGGAATTTGTAAACAATCCATTGTAATGATTCCTCTCAGAAGAGGTGGGGAGTGTAACAACAAATTTTCAGAGAGGTTGAAATTGGAGCTATGTTTTGCTAAAAAGTCAACAACCCCATTTGCCTCCCTGAAAATATGTTTAATACAATTCCCCACGCCCGAACTGTTTAGATCATACCACATGCCATAAAAGTTCCAACTGACAGATGATGGGGAGATAATCCCTGACACTGCAGCAAGACAATCAGACTCCAAAGTGAAAGATATTTTCCTAGCTATGCTACTGAGAAACCATATTGTATAGCAAGGAGTTCTGCATGTAAAGGTGATGTGGCAGTGACTTTTTTCATGAGCATCTGAAGTACAGAGCCACTACCATTCCTAACTATTACTCCCATCCCTACATTATCTGGAGCTAAGAAAGAGGCATCTACATTGATTTTGAACCAGTTACAGGAAGAAACCATCTAAAGTTATGTAGCAGCCTCCACATAAACATGAGCACTCTATGAGGTAGTTTAAATTTCTAGAATTTTGGCCAGAATGACTCATTCGTGTTGGCTTGTGGCTGCCCCGCCGATTCCTTGTCTTGCATTGCCAAGTGATATCATGTCTTAGTTGAATAATTACTGTCTTTGCAGCCTTTCTAAAGTGGAGCATCAAAACACTTGTCCCAGAATCAGATATGTGAATGGCTTGGATGTGTGGGATCACTTAAGGACTGAAAACCGACCTCACCTATTAATTCACAACAATTTTACGATCTTACCATTCAATAGAAACACTTGTTATAGACGGACTATGACCATGTTCAGTTGAGCTTATATGGTGTTATGATGTGTTGATCATTATTATAATGTTCTGATCAATGTTGTGTTGCGCTGAAGAGTGTTGATCTTGTGCTAAAAAGTGTTGAAAAGTATGAAATACTTATATGAGTTGAAAATTAATGAGATTAGTTGAAATATGATGAAATAAACTCAACCACACTAATATGAATTCGGTTATACTAGATTAGATGAATTTTTTTTGTTAAAAGTTCACTCGATTTTAGTATAGTTTACATAATCTTCATTCAAATAATGTTCTATTAATCATTTAATAAAAAATAATGTTAACATTACTATAAAATCAACCTTTTTTTGGTAGTATATATCTATTTTGTCTTGAAATTTAGTTAAATTGAAAAGTACTGGAATATGCTGAAAAGTGCTATGCTGATAGGTGTTGTGCTCAAATATGCTGAATTAAGTTGAACTGGACAGAGCCTATCGATTGATCCTCGAAATGTTAGTGTAATAGGGTGCCTTATTGGTGTTTAAATGGTGTGGAGTTAAACTGATTACACAGTCATTTATCTGTAAGTCGGTTGATTATCGAGACATATATTCTTGCAAAAGAATAGAAATTTTTTGGGACTTTTGAATAGCAGTAGATCATAAAAGTTTGTAAGTCACACCGAATTCCCTGTAATTTAACGCATATAATATTCTTTCAAGAATCTTAAAAATTAAATATTTTTCACTTTTCAAATATGACTAATTTCAATGGAATTCGACAAGAGACTTTCAAAGTCCAATTTTGAAAAGTTTTGTTTGGTTTGTTTAATTTTAGAAAGTCCAGATTCTCCCACTCCCAAGTTTGGTTTTTGTTCTTTCAAGTCCAAACTTACAATTTTTTTATTTTACACTTATAATGTTTGTTTTAGACTTGCAAAATTCTGACGAACCAAACAAGCATTGTGTTTCAGGCTTACAAAATCCCAACCCAACCAAACAAGATTTTTGCAAAACTAGACTCTCAAGATCCCAAACAAAAATCCAAACTCCCAAAATCCCAAATAAAATCCAATCTCTCAAATTTCTCTCCAACCAAACACACCCTTAACTTTTATCACAATTACAGAGACTTTAATGGTAGTAGTAGTATGCCATATTACAATGTTTCTTTCAATAACCACCTTAACCGAACGTCAATTTTCGACTCGGATGCACATGATTTGACCATACTGAAATATGTAATGGTGGAAAAACACACATTACTCAAACCTCTTTGGGTTTGGCCAAGACCCTTGATTTATACGCAAGGTATTCAGGTCAGATTGAATTTTAACAAGTGATTAATTATGTTTAGTCCTAATACACCTAAAGACATGAGGCAATACATGATGTACACTTTAAACATACACAATCTGGGAATGGGAAGAAAGTATCTAGGCACTCATGTGATTTCCAGGAACAGAAAAAGAAAATTTTCCAAGGCCTGATCAAAAGGTTTAAGGAAAAGTATGGATCTTGGTAGGCAAAGCTGCTTAATCTGCCAGGGAGAATAACTCTTACAAAACATGTGTTAAGTTCTTGGCAATCCTTTGGGCATTTTAAGGATTCATAATCATGCTTTAAAGAAACTTGATAGGATGACTGCGTCTTTTATCTGGGGCAGTGAGATGGAAGGTATGTTGGGAATTTTGGCGTTCGCATTAGAAAATAAACAAGCACTAAACACAAGATTTAACGTGGTTCGAGCAATTTGGTCTACATCCACCAGAGAATCACAGTAGCAATCCAGAAAATATTACAAGAGTAATCCCACCCCAAACTCTCTATACTAGCTATCTTCTCTACCCAAGAAACTCACCAGAAACACTACGGTCTGTATCTTGTTTCTTGTATTTGACAGATAAACAAACCCTAACTATTTATAACAATAGAATGATATTCTATTCTAAATAGACAATATCGGGTTACCAAGTTTATCTAATTACCAACTCAGAAATATATATTATTTCCAAATTCAGCACTAATTGAAATCTGAGACAATCTTCAACAATCTCCACCTTGGATCAGATTTCATATCACCATGAAATTCTTCAAACATCCAAACGGATCGTTATCATGCCGCCACTTCAATTTGAATGCTCTACCTGTTTGACAAAATCAGACAAACAGAAACAAGAATTAAACCTCCAGAGTTGTTCCTGAGCTATCTGTCCTTTAAGCAAGCAGCTTTATCAAAGAACCCTAACTCCACCACTCTTCACAGTCCTCCAATTCTTCAAACACTGTAAAACCATTGACCTTCGTTCCAGCTACACATAAAACCTGAATCAACCAATACCATGGCTCCACCCGATCCAAATTTTCGGCCAATAAACATGTGTAGCCGCGCTCCACCGCTCATCAGTAAAGATCATCCGAGTGGGTGACAATTAAAGAACTATCACCAACTCCCCTAACATCTTTGCCTTGAACATCCTTATCTTTGCCTTTACGACTCGGACAGTTACGCTTAACATGACCAAGCTCCTTGCAGTGATAGCATTGAACGCTACCTTTCTTCTTTTGATACTGTCCTACAACAAGCACTGCACCTCGTTCATCTCCATGATCCGACTTTCTTTGAGTATCATGAGACAAAAGACATGATTGCGCATCATCCAAGCTAATCGAATCCTTTCTATACAATAACGTAGTAACCAAGTTATCATATGCACTCGGGAGCGACGAGAGAAGCAAGAACGCCAAATCTTTATCTTCTACCTTGCTTTCAACCTTGCACAACTGATCAGCAAGAGAATTAAACACATTCATATGCTCAATAAGGCTCATACCTTCCTCCATCTCCAATCGATACAGTTTTTTTCTCACGTGCCACTTGTTAACCAAACTCTTTCCCAAGTATATTTTCTCCATCTTTATCCAGATCTCAATCGCAGTTTCCTCATCTATAACATTATTAATAATGTTATCAGCAATGCAAAGGCGAATCGTACTAACACACCTTGAGTCCAATGTCTCCCAATCATCAGCATTCATCTTTCCTTTGACATTCACATCCAACGCTTTTGCCAAGCCTTGTTGAATCAGGATATCCTTCACCCTCCGTTGCCATAAAGTGAAACTCCCTTTTCCATCAAAAAGCTCAATAGCGAAACCGTTAATCCTCGTGCTATTCATATTATCAACGCCAAAATATAACCCCTGAACCTTAGCTAATTAATCAAACCTCAAGAAACCAAATAATTGATTAATTAACCACAAACCAACTAATAGTAGTACTGTTGGGAAAGTAACCTTACGTGTTCTTCGTCTTCTGTTGCAGTACTTCCCGTTCTACTACTACCTTAGTTCTGCCACCACCTCGGCTCTTGATACCAGTTGTTGAGAATTTTGGCATTCGTAGCAGAAAATAAACAAGCACTAAACACAAGATTTAACGTGGTTCGAGCAATTTGGTCTACATCCACCAGAGAATCACAGTAGCAATCCAGAGAATATTACAAGAGTAATCCCACCCCAAACTCTCTATACTAGCTATCTTCTCTACCCAAGAAACTCACCAGAAACACTACAGTCTGTATCTTGTTTCTTGTATTTGACAGATAAACAAACCCTAACTATTTATAACAATAGAATGATATTCTATTCTAAATAGACAATATCGGGTTACCAAGTTTATCTAATTACCAACTAAGAAATATATATTTTCCAAATTCAGCACTAATTGAAATCTGAGACAATCTTCAACAAGGTATACACTGGAGATCCTGGAAACATGTCACCAAGTCAAAGAGGAGGGTGGTATGGGATTAAAAACCGCTCTAGGTATGAACAAAGCTCTTCTGAAAAGCAAGCTTGGAATGTGGTATGTAATGAGAGTTCTTTATTGACGAAAATATACAGAGCCAAGTATATTAAGGGAAAGGAATTCAAAACCTTACATCCCAAATCTGATGACTCATGGGGTTGGAGATCCATTTTATGGGCCAGAGAAATAGTCACTAACAATTTGGCATGGCATGTGGTGAATGGAAGAGACATCTAAATCACCGAATAATGGATTCCTACAGTCAATAATCCTTTGGCTGACAATGCCTTGGTAGCACATCAAACTACATTGAGGGTGGAACACCTGATTGATGATCAAGGAAATTGGAGAATGCCATTGGTCAGCGCTTTTTTTTTTTACTGAGATTGTACCTCACATTCAAGCTTTGCATATCCAGCAGCATACAGAAGGGAAAGACAAGCCCTTGTGGATACTGAATAGAGATGCAAATTACTTAGTCAAGAAAATTTATCACTTTGCCACTAAACCTATTGATGTTTTTAAGCAGCAGCTTGGAAAAGGGAAACAACCAACCCCTAAAAGTCAATGATGATTACACCAAGCAAGGAGGAGTTCTTTTGCCTCAATCCCAGGCACAACTCATTCTCCCAGTCACAACATAAGAAGTATGGGTTGCTCTGAAGTGTATTGGATCAGAAAAGAGCCCAGGACAAGATGGATACTCCAGCCACTTTTTTAAATCCACATGGTACATCACATGACCTGGTGTTATAAAGGCAGTTCAAGGTTTCTTCATTGGGGACCATATTCCAGCAGATTTCAGTCAGGTTGTTATTGCTCTAATCCCAAAAACCCCTCTCCCACAAACTGCTTCTGATCTGAGGCCTATTGCCTGCTGCTTTGTGATTTATAAGATTGTCACTAAGATTATGTGCTCTAGAATGGGAAAAATCATGCCTCAGTTGATCAGCCCTAACCAAGGTGCCTTTGTGAAGGGTAGGCACGTAGCACATAATGTGCTACTGACACAGGAGCTGATTCAGAAATACCATGCTTTGACCATGAAACCTAGCTGCCTTATCCAGGTAGATATCAGGAAAGCTTTTGACAACCTAGACTGGAATTTTCTTTTTGATTGGCTCACATCTCTGAAATTTCCTAGTTTGTTCATTGCATGGTTGAAGAAATGTGTTATGACATCTAGCTTTTGCATATCTCTGAATGGTAATCTGACATCATCCTGCAATGGTGGAAAAGGGGTGAAACAAGGAGTCACTCTCTCCTCTCTTCTATTTGTGCTTGGCATGGAGTACCTTACAAGGATGTTGGCTCAGAAGTTCCAAACTGCTCAGATTAATTTTCACCAGAGGTGTGATAGGGTAGGGATTCACAGCCTGATGTTTGCTGATGAGCTCCTTATCTTCTATGGTGCAAATGCAAAATTAGTCAGAAGAATTAAGGCATCATTGGAGGAGTTTCTGAACACTGCTGGCCTAGCTATCAATGAGCAAAAATCTTTTGTGTTCTTTTCTATCATGCAGGAGGAGGAGAAGATCATACTGGCTGCTATTCTTAATATGGTTAGAGGCGAACTTCCTCTACATTACTTGGGCCTCCCCATAACAACTTGCAGATGGGACAAGCAGGCTTGTGCAACTATGTTAGATAAGATAAAGGCTAGAATGGCATCATTGCAGAGCAAACAAATGTCATATGCAGGCAGGATTCACATGATCAATACTATGCTACTAAGTGTTACCAGTTATTGGTCTAGCATCTTTAAGTTTCCAGAGTCAATTCATGATGAAGTTGAAAAGCTATGCAGGGCTTACTTATGGGACAAGGAAGTGGGTAGTAAGCATTTCACACCAGCAGCATGGGACACACTGACCAGGGACAAAAAATGGGAGGTGTTGGCTTGAAAGACCCCTCAATCTGGAACCTTGCCTCTTTACGTAAACACTCGCGGGACATCCAACAGAAGCAGGACATTCTATGGATCAGGTGGCTGCAAGCCTACTACCTAAAGGGACAGAGTCAGAGCACATACCAGGCCTCTCCAAGTCAGAGCTGGATTTGGAAGTTTCTATGCAGGCTAAAACATAGAATGAGGGATAAGCTACATGATTGTATCAACAACAATGGTAAATTCTCTATCACTAAAGCTTATAACTTTTTGAAAGGTGAGAGTGATGATTATTGGGCAAAGTTGGTTTGGCATACCAAGATTCTGCCAAAGCATAGAGTTTTCCTATGGATGCTTTTAAAAGGCAAGCTTGCCACTGTTGATAGGTTGCAAAGGTTCAGCATCCTAAGCAACCAACCAAAGAGTTG
The DNA here is from genome assembly GCA_948330725.1 of Sherardia arvensis. Classification (NCBI taxonomy): domain Eukaryota; kingdom Viridiplantae; phylum Streptophyta; class Magnoliopsida; order Gentianales; family Rubiaceae; genus Sherardia; species Sherardia arvensis. The sequence goes on along the minus strand of OX415237.1, from coordinate 17,601,248 downwards.
TCTTTGTGGAATTCTGGAGGAGACTGCAGCTCATATGTTTGCTAGTTGCTTATTCACTTAGGAGGTTTTGCATTCCATTGGATTACAGGCAATCCCTTAATTGAGGCTGGTAAGGAAATCCCTATGGTGCTGGAGAACACAGGGAAAGACAAAAGAATTGACTTTGCTTAACTCTGCATTATATCATATATGGAGTGAGAGGAACAAGAGGATATTTCAACACAAGTTTACAACAACTGTGAGTTTGGGGAGCAGCATTACAACAGAGTTTCAGTGGCAACAAGGGCTTTATTCTTAAAAGTGGGCTCTATGTTGTTATTTTAATTTTTTGGCTGTAGTTTTATTGTTGGTGCTATTGGCTGGGAGAGAAGGCCTAAAAATTGTACTGTTCTATCTGATTATGAATGAAAACATATTTCCATAAAAAAACCTATTGGTTGTATGGACTTGCGGAGGAAAAGACTATGGAACAAGATATGGAATTTTAAGATTCCTTATAAAATAGCCATCCTTCTGTGGAGGGCTATTAGTGGAACCCTTCCAACCGCAGTCAATCTTCTTAAAAGAAAGATTGTGCAATCTCCAATATGCTCAAGGTGTCAAATGCATGACGAGGATGAGATGCATCTATTTCTCATGTGCAGAGAGAGTCGTTGGAGATGTAGAAAGGAGCCAATATTACAGGATTTGTAGGCAGACGGTCCACATGTAGTTTTGGTGCATGCTTGGAAAAATTGTGTGCTGAGGCAAGTTCTAATGAAGTATTTGATAAATGTACTTTCCTGTTGTGGGAAATATGTGCACAGCGCTGCAAAATGGCCATGGAGGGCATTCAGACAGATCTTAATGAAGGAGTCATCATGGTAGAGCAAAAGTACATTCTGGACCAGAAATTGAGAGAGAAATATAATGAAGCTCATCTGGATGGAATTATTGCTCAATCTTGGAGTAATTTGGATATAATTCCAGGAGGTTCCTCAAGAGATACTGAAGAGAGTGAAGCAATCATAGTCATATTCGATGGATCTTTTCACAGCAGATGCAACATGGGAAGTGCAGCATGGTCAATTATCAGGCAAACAAACGGACATGTGTTCCAAAACACAGGCTCAGATTTCTTTACTTGTACAACTCCTCTTCAGTCCAAAGTCATAGTTTGCTGGAGAACGATCAAAGCAGGTTCATATGTTCACGGATTCGTCCAATTCGGTGGCGACACTCAAAAAACTAGAGTCAGCGCCATGGGAAGTAAAGAGTGTGGTTGAACATATCGTTAGTTTTATTACTTTGCATTGTCCTTTTTATTTTCTGTTGTAAAAGTTAGTGGGAATGCCTTGACTGATGAGCATAATGTGGCCATCAATCTCGGAAGAACGTGTGTAATTTATTTTAATTAATCATAGTGTTTATTATTAAAAAAAAGAACATCTTGTATCTAAAATTTATAAAACTATTGAAATTTATTTGTATTTTGCTTTTGTATTTAAGTATTACAGAACTTTTTTTATTTAGACTTTTTAAATTTTTTTTTAAAACCACCTAAAGTGGGGTAAAATTTATTTGGTTCATCACGCCATAAATAAACCTTCAAAAGGTAGTGTTGTACAATATTGGAGAAATTTACATAATAGTAAAAAACTAAAACTATTAAGTAAATATTTTTTATTCTAAACTTGACTCTAGTATACACCCATGTCGACATTCTCACAAGAATTTTAGTTTAAGTATAACACATCAATTCCCAAGTTAATATATGTAGAAGAAATGTTTTTAAAATTCAAAATACATTGTTCAAATTTTAAAGTCTATAATATATAACTTTTTTTTTTAATTAAACCACACCATGGTGGAGTGATTTTATTTGGCTCACCACACCGGGAATGGACCGAAAAGGTCATCGTTGTTTTACAGCTTGGTTTGGAAAAGCATGAAAGGAAATAGCTAGGTTGTGATGCTTGATACCAAAAACAAAGTCTTGACCACTCAAAAACCAATGAGCAATTTAGCGAATCGTTAAACGAAACACATTTTAGCCAATTGGAGTGAGATGGTCAAGACTTTGTATCAAGCATCACTTACAAAAGAAATGTCAACTGCACTTAAAAATACATAGTTATGACATAGTAGCATAATACATCATATGTTGATGTTTCACAAGGAGGAGCCCTGGAGATTATCCAATCTTGCTGCTGAGCATGAGCAGGTACCTCCATAGCATAAGCTATGGGTCTTCTGTACTTGAAAGAAAATATAGGAAGCAGTAAGCAGTTCAAATGTTCCTCAAATTTGGGATTCTCATTGCATCAGTAGCAAGGAGTCCCACAAGAACTGGGGGAGCATCAGTTAACATAAATATGCCAGAGTAGTAGAGAGAGAGGGCTCTTTTAGATAGAAAGTCTGCAACAAAGTTACACTCCCTAAAAACATGGTGGATCCATGAGTGAATACCTAAGGCATTCAGCTCAAGGAAAGAGACTCAGAAGTTCCCATTGAGATTGGAGGGGGTTTTGAATCCCTCTGACTGCATTAAGGCAGTCAGACTCCAACTCAAAAGGCCTTGACATGGACATTCCTACTTAGTATCCAAATTGGATAGCAATAAGTTCAGCATGTAAAGGGGATGATGCCTGTACACATTTCAAGTGCATAGATAGAACCACACTATTTTCATCCCTCACAACTACACCTAATCCAGCAAGGCCATTAGCAAAAGAAGCATCAGTGTTAATTTTGAGGCCAGCTGTAGGGGGCAACCAACTGACTACTTTCACTAGCTTGGGTCTCTTTCTTTTCAGATAGGGAATTAGGCCAATGTTAAGTAGGTCTCTATGCTTTTCAGTTGAGCCAACTGGTGGAAAAGCTGAAAAATATAGGAAGGTTTGTTTTAAGCAGTTCTGAACAAGAGCTGCCCCATCTATGATTGAATTGTCAAAAAGTATCCTATTTCTACAGAGCCACATATTCCATAACATGGTACATAAGGTAACTGAAAGCACTTTTGTGTGAGTTTTGGACCTTCCTTTGTACTCTAGATAAAAGGAGATTCTATGCTTTGCTGACTGAAAGGAAGGAACAGGGATGTTGAGCTTATAGTGCAAGAAATCTAGCAAATAGACATTGAAAGGACACTGATTAAAGAAATGGTCTAGTGAGTCTGAGTGGTCACAGTGGACACATTTTGAAGGGAGGTTAAAGCCCATTTTACTCAAGACATTATCAAAAGGCAGAAGGCAGTTGTACAGTCTCCATATAAAAACAGATATCTTTGGTGGAGTTTTTTGCCATACCTTGTGGATGACTGGATCTTGGGAGTTGGATCTCCTGAATGCCATGTAAGCAGTTTTGACTGTGAACTGGCCAGACTTTGAAGGCTTCCATACCAGTGTATCTTCATGAGTGTATTGTAAAGTGAAACCCTGCAAAAATTCCAAGATACTGGTAGCTAATAGAGGCTCCAAGAGGGTTAGAAACTGAGTTTTATTTTCACAAAATTCAGAAACAGATATGTTAGGGAAAGGAATATCAGTAGAAGGATCAATCATATAAAATAAAGGCCCCAGTCCTGTCCAGTTAGCATTCCAAAAAGGAGAGTTTCCTTTGCCTATAATGACCTGAGAGTTGCTGTTAGCTAGTTCAGTGATTGAACATATCCTATTCCAGGTATGGGAGGTTTGATATGTTTTTGGAAGAGACCACAAAAAAGCAGACCATATGGTATCATTCTTCTGCAGTTTCCACCACAATTTACAGGAAAAGGCCTTTACAATGGCTCTTATATCCCTGAAGCCCACCCCATTCCCATTGGTAGGCAAGGCCATCTTAATCCAACTTCTCCAGATTCTCCTCTGACCAAAGTCAGATTCTCCCCAGAAGAATTTTGCTGCCATGGTCTCAATTCTCCCGAGCACAGCCTTTGGTGGTTCAAGAACTGATAGTATTAGGGTTGGAATTGCCAGGAAAACATGATTAATCAATACTAGTTTCCCAGCCATTGATAACCACCTGTTCTTCCAGTTGTTGATGAGTTTGTCCATCCTCTCCAGCATTGGCTGGTAATAGACTATTTTGTTCCTTCCAGTGAACACTGGCACTCCCAGATATTTAAAGGGAAATGAGCCATTTTTCATACCAGTTACTGCCCTGATCTTTCTTTTAAAAGCTGTGCTGGCCTGGGAGTGAACATAGTACTCTGACTTATTGAAGTTCACTTTCTGCCCAGAAACTGCCTCATAGGCTTTGAGAAATCTAACAGTTCTTTTAAGATTCTTCTTCCCAGCATGTAGAAAGATGGCAGTGTCATCTGCATACATGAGGTGTGAGACCTGGCTCACACCTCTTGGCATTCTAAAGCCCTGAAGGAACTGAACTTCCAGCAATTGTTTAATGCTTCTGGAAAATGCTTCTGTAACTAAGTTATACAGAAATGGAGACAAGGGGTCACCCTGCTTAAGTCCCCTGTTAGATCTGAAAAAACCAGTAGCAATGCCATTTATTAGCACTGAGAACCAGGCAGATGATATATTCTGATTAATCAACTTAACAACTTTGCCATGGAAACCAAATTCTAGCAATACAGTATTAAGGAATGACCAGGATACCCTATCAAATGCCTTTTCCATGTCAAGCTTGACAATTACATTTTGATGCTGAGGGTTTGTGTTCAACAACCTGATCATTTCTTGCATCTGGACAGTGTTATCCACTATGTCCCTACCACTTTGAAAAGCTAATTGCTCCAGAGATAAGAGTCTTGGCATTAGGGGTTTAATCCTCTCCATGATAATCTTGGAGAAGACCTTGTTGAGGAAATTAGATAAGCTGATTGGTCTAAATTGTTTGAAATGACTCGGGGTAGGGACTTTAGGGATGAGAGCCAACCATGTGCTTGTGATGGCTCTTGGCTGTGGATTACCTTCAAGGAATTCCTTAGCAACTTCCATTAAGTCACATTGAATAATGTCCCAGCAGTGGGTGAAAAACACACCAGAATAGCCATCTGCACCTGGTTCAGCCTCCTTGTTGAGGTCAAACACTGCAAATCTGAGCTCTTCAAGCTCTAGGGGTCTGAGTAGAGAGTCATTGTCTTCTACTGTAACCAGCCTAGGTATGCATTTCTTGAAATGGTCCAAGTACTGGCCAGTAATGTCAGATTCCTCTAAGTATAGCAGATTCTGAAAGAAGTTAACACCTTCCTCCTGAATCTTGTCTGGTTCAGAGATCCAAACACCTTGGCTATCTTTGATCTTATTTATCTGATTTCTGCATCTTCTTTCCTTAAGCCATCTCAATTTTGCTTTCTGTTTCCAGAAAGCAGTTTGCTCCTTTTGAGATCTAGTGAGGAGTGCCCTGTGCAAGTTTAGCTCTATCATATCCCTATCTTCTCCTGTGTTCTGATAGGCAATCTCCAGCTGAGCCACCTTGTGCTCAGCCTCCTTGAGATTTTTATGTACATCTCTAAACTTCTCTCTGTTCCATTGTCTCAGGACAAATTTCAATCTTTTGAGTTTAGAGACCATTCTAGACATACCCCTCTCCTCACACTGGCTCTCCCAGCTCTCCTGAACCAGTGACATAAAGTCATCCCTCTGTGTCCATATTTGCTGAAACCTAACAGGTTTTGGCACTTGTATTTCACAGCTTGGAATGGATAGGACCAGAGGGTTGTGATCTGAGCCTAATCTGCTAGGTATTTGGATGGAGCTATGGGGGAATAGTTCATGCCAGTCTGCATCACAAAGGCCTCTATCTAGTCTTTGAAACAAAGATCCTCCTTCCTCCTATTGCTAGTCCAAGTAAAGTGATTTCCAACTGTTGGAATTTTAATCAATCCTAAATTATTGATAAAGGAATTAAACTCTCTAATGCTACCCAGAGGAGGTTTCTTGTTTCCTCTTCTCTCATATACTGAAGTGACAGTGTTAAAATCACCTATGTACACTGTAGAGGATTTAGCTAAGGCCTGTAGGTCAGCCCATAAGTTTCTTCTAAGAATTTTTGTAGTTTTAGCATAGACAAAAGCACAGTTCCATGAAACATAAGAGATGCAATCAGAGACTGAAGTTAAAACATATTGATCAGACTGAGATGTGATATTTACATTAAAATTTGAATTCCATAGAAGCCAAATCTTAGCATGTGAAGCACAGATAGCATTTTGAAAGTTCAGTTGAAATTGTAAATTGACAATATCAGATTTATCATGTCAGGGCTCAATCAAACAGACAATATCAATTTTATGTGTGATGATAAGGGTTTTGAGTCTATCCATAGTTTTTGAATAACCTCTAACATTCCAGACTAAAATGTTTCCAATGACTTTATAAATCATTAGGGTTTTTTTTTTTAGTTTTTAGTGAGGTTCTCAACCACTTGTCAAGTGTGATACCCCCTGTAAATGTGTGTTTTTTCCTTCTACCACTAACTTCTGGTTTATCACCAGACATGGCATTTTCAATAATGCTCAGTGGGGAAATGCTGAGAGGTGTACCTGGAGATTCTTCTAGCTCCTGATCATTAGACCTCCATTCAGGTTCACTCTGAGCCTCTTCATATTCTGAACAGTCATCTTGGTGCTCCCGAAGTACCTGAAATGAGTTGGATGTCTGGATTGGTTGGTAAGGAACTATTAATTGATTTTGCATCAATCTTTGCTTAAGTTTCCATTCCTTTAGGTTGCTGATTTGGAGATCATCAAATGAGTAAAATGGCACATGAGCAGGTTTAGTTAAGCCCTTAAATAAGTTTATTGGCTCAGTCACCTCAGTTGAAATCAAAGTAGGATTGTCAACTGGGGTTAGTGCAGACTGGCTTTCTATTGTTGCAGAAGGATACTGAATGGACTCCACAGAGGAGGCCTTTTCTGAGATGGCATTGTTTGGTGCTGCAGGGAGTGAGACCTTCTGATTTTGAGTATCCATCTGCTTCTTGGAAGGGGTGAGACCAGATGAGGCTCCTCCACTGGGTGAAACCTTCCTCCAATGCTGCTCAAACTTTTGATTCCTAGGCCTCCTGTTTACAGGAGCTTGATACTGCATCCCTTTCTTTCTCAACTCTGGATGAAGGATCATACAGTCCAGCTCCACATGCCTAATCTTATGACAGTGTGTGCAGAAATGTGGGATGTCATCATATTCAATCACGCACTCTACATTTTTGCTAGCCGTGCCAATCACAATTGAGGATTGCAGTTCTTGTAGGAGGTCAATCTCAATACATACCTTGATCGCCGACGGCCTAGATAGGGTGCTTGTTGCCAGATCCATTTTGAGGTAAGCCCCGATTTGGTTGCCCAGATCTTCAATTGCAGAGAGGTTGTAGAACTGGACCGGAGGGTTGAGGATGGTGGCCCAAACTGGTACAATGGAGGACTCCTTTTTGGTAGAGAAGTCGGGGTCCATTTGAGAACTCGCATGGCGCTACCGTTTATCTGACAAATTGACCTCATCCAAATCCTCTAGTAGTCGTCTTTTGATTCGAGCCGTATCAGAATGTGCCTGTGGTCCAGTGACCCGATCTGATACTTTCCGGCGAAGCCCATCAACTGGAAAGCCCCGTTGATAGTCTCCATCGTTGGTTTTGCATTGGTAAACTTCCCAATAAGGGCATTTTGGTAGTGAGCGGAGAAAGTTTGGACTGCCTCTTCTGAGTAGATACAGGCTAGTTTGCCTTCGAATCTGGTGGCTATAGGCTTAATTTCAGGGTTTGTAGGAAGTGAGTGAAAGAGGGGTTGGCTTTTTGGGGCCAGAACTTGTGAATACGACCTGCCCACGGCGTCACCGCCGTGGTGTGGTGGCGGATCCACCATCCAGTTAGCCGTTTATATCCGTTAGGGTCATTGTGATGGCTGAAATGTGTGTCAGAAAAGTAGAGAGAAGGGGGAGAGAAATTTTAGAGAGAGAAAGTCAATACCGATTTATCTGTAGATTTAAGAATTGTCCCTATAATATATAACTTAATTATAGTACTATCAATTTAAATTATAAGATAAAATGATAGCTTCATAAGATTTAAAAGATACCCGTGATTTAAAAAACTTTCATACGTCTTTAGTTCCCGAATGTGTGCCTTTTCATAAATTTTTCAGCATGTTTGACTATAAATTTCAAATTTATTTTTTTGAAAAGAACAGTGGTACTCATCTCATTATAATAGGGTGTTACATCAGTTTGCTAGATTTGCGCCGCATATTCGGGTATCCTATCGATTATTACAATAAATCTAACTAGAATCTAAACACAAACTCCCTAACCATAACAAACGCTACATACTGGACTCACGTAACTAGGGGTGAGCCTCACATAATTACCTATCAAACCATGGGGGATACTTGCTTGGAATTCTGGTCACATGCCATATGGCATTCTGCTCCCTAATTCCAAGTCCCATGCCCCGTGTTGACGCAGTAGCAATTACAGGTGCCTGTTGAATTCGGCGCAGACAGTTCCATTTTGTTTTATAGCAACACAGTACTGCATCGCCATTTTGTTTTGTAACAACATCGGTATTGTGTCGTCATTTTGTTGAAATAGCACGAAACTGCATAACCGTTTTGTTTGTGCAGCACAATATTGCGTCGCCTCCATACTTATTCAGTTCTACTTTATTCATAGGCTCTCTCAACAGGATTGCAACAAATCCACAATTCTATGAGAGAATGAAAGTGGAGTGTGTCGTTGGATTTCTCCTAATATCAGTGGAGTAGCCTGTATCCCGCTGAGAATTGGGATCGGACCCGGTAGAAGAATCTTGTAACCAACAACGCCATTTCCAAACTCTTGCCTACCGTAACCTAATAACAAAGTAAAAAAACACCTATTCCACTATCCAAACGTCTATACTAGCCATAAGCTAGCGAGAAGAAACCTATCGGCTGCGCTTTCACAAGTTCCAAACGCGCGGAGATCCATTTTTCAGGCATACCTTCCGACTTGTGGTGCCGTTTCTTCTCCTTGACCGTCGTATCGCCCCCTTCAATACTCTGCCCTAGACCTAGCGCCTCAATTGAATTTCACTAGAAGTTTAATTGGCTAAACTACTCAGCATTTCCTACACTCTACCACTGCGGTCATGGTAGCGGAAAGAGTGTGTGTTGGGTACATGCAATCCCTAACTAAGTTTTGCATTGGATAGATAGACTTGTTCTAAATGAGTATATGGTGTGGGTAGTTTTATGGGGGAGGTGAAGAGAAATTAACAAAAACAGGCTAAAAAGGCAAGCATGGTAACAAACAACCCTGAGTGAGGGTCCTCTCCTTATTTATTAAATAGTTTGAGATTTGACTACTCTCAACTGGTTGTCACCGTTCCTCATTTCTAAAGAAACATCAGGATATGACTGGATTTCTCCATTCAACAGAAAGAGATTCCTCATCTATTCCCTTCTAGGAGATTCAGGGATTAAATGATTATAAAAGCTAATGTGAAGTAAAAAAAGGAAATCATCCCTAGAGAGTGAGTATAAATCCTGACAGCATAGAGAAAACATGTCGCGTGGTACCCATTTGAGCCGCGTCCGGCCTCGGGCCACGTCACAATTCCAGCTGGTTGATCGGAGGTCAATACCGGAGCAATGCCGCCACCAGACTAGCATTTGCACCTTTTTCTGCCCAATCTACACCGATATTGTCCGATCTACACCGATCCGCAACGTTCGGACCTTAATCGATGCTCCGAAAAGTGATGAAGTGGGTATCTAATTTTTGCTCCAATGGGTTCAAGATTGCTTAATGTGGGATGGTTTGAGGTGAGAAGGAGAAACAAATGAAAAGTTGTAAAAAAGAGGGGGTGAGGGCCGCTAGAAGTGGCGGCGGCAGCCCCTTGGCGGTGATTGGGGATTACTGACTAGAGAGAAGGGAGAGAGAGGAGGTTCTTGTGATTTTATTAAAACCCTTTTTGGCTTCTTCAACTAGCCCTTCTAGCCTGCATAAATTACTAACATTACAAATTTCAATTAATGTATACTATATGATGTAAAATAATAATGTGAGATATGGTTGAAAAGATCGTACAATATTTTGAAATATCAAAATATAAAATGATTAATATAATTGTCGGAGTATACTGTATAAATAATAAGTTATGAATAGTTAAGTATGCTTTTAAATAAGTAAGACCAAAAGGTGTTTAGCTTAATAAATCAGAATAAAATAATTCCAATTATTTATTTATTTTTTCTTCAAATTTAGGTACTAGTGGGTTGTTAGGATATTTTTGTGTTTAACAAGAAAAGATTTCCAAAGGTAGCAAGTAATCATTTGCTGGAAGTCAGTGCGCTAAGACTCAAGTCATGATAGTAATCAGTTTTTGAAACGTGTTGACAAAAAGGTGTTCCATGTGATTGATCTTTCATCTCAAATCATTTGTCTCGCATCCTAGTATTCTTATCGCGCTGAGGTATCACTGAGATGTTTTCCGTCACCATTGCAATATATTTCATTGGAAAAAACCGTACTCAATTTAGAATCCGGGGTTTATCGTAGGAGAGAATTTTTTGAAAGAATAAATTTCATTTTTTTATCTAATATTATTCAAAATGTTAATTTTTATATCTAATATTGAAAGTGTTTAGATTACTATATATCTAACATTTCAATATTACTTAATTTTTGTACCTCACGTTTATTCGAAGATGAAGTTATTACTTTTACTATTTTATTAGGGTTATTTTGATAATTTGACTTAAAATAATAATTTGAAATTTTCAAAATTTCAGTTTAAAAAATTTAAATATTTTAAATTAAACTTGGGATTTAAAATTTTAATTATATATACATTTTAGTTATGTAAAATCATTTTAATGAATTTTATTTTAACTAAATTTAGACTGAAAATTACCAAATTATCCGAAATAAACAGTAAAAACAATTTCAACTTTAAATTAATAGGAGGTACACAAGTTGAGCATTATTGTAATGTTAGGTACACATTTTGTACACTTTGAATGTTAGGTACAAAAATTGAACAATATTAAATGTTAGATACATATTTTCAACACTTTAAATGTTTGGTACAAAAATGAACGTTTTGCGCATTGATAGGTAAAAAAACAAAATTTAGTCTTTTTCAAACTTCATTTATTAAGGCCTATTTTCCTGGGTTTATAAGTATAGTAGTTTAGTACAGTTTAATTCAGTTTAGTTTCAATTCAATTCAGTTTAGTTCAGTTTCAATTCAATTCAATTTAGTCCAGTTTCAATTCACTTCAGTTTATTTCCGTCTCAATTAAGGTAGTTTGATCAAATTCAAGTAAATTATAGCACGCTGATTCTATTTTTTAATATATTAATTTTCACTTTAGTTAAGTTCAATTCAATTCGATTTAGTTCAGATCAATAAGTTAAGGCAAATAGACTCTAATATCTTTCTTATTTTCTGATTATTTTCTCCCTTATGTAATTAAGGTAGAATGATATCATATGCGATGCTATTAAATTTGTTGTAAGTTATCTCATATCAAAATATAATGAAAGTTACTTGAATACTTCGGTCATGTCCAGTTGAATTGCTTGAACTGGCTGCTAGCTGCTAGTTGCTAGAACTGCTTGACTTGCTTGTAACTGTTTGAGTTGTTTGAATTGTTTTCTTGCAGATGTTGTTAACTGAAAATTAACTGATGTGCGATGAAATAATAATAATAATAATAATAATAATAATAATAATAATAATAATAATAATAATAATATTTGACTTCAAATTTGATACCAACAAATTTATAAGTTCACACGCATATAAAGTTAAATAGATTTGTATTCAATTATAAATATTATTCGAATAGTTGTACTAAAATTTATGATAAATGATACGAATTAAGTATAAAGATATAAAAAAAATGTATAGTTACAACACAAACAATACGTATATAATCGAGGTATAATTATGAATATTCATAAGTGTATTCTTTTTTGACTGAATATTGATACGTGGATTAAATGTAATTAGACAAGTTAAAAGTTAAGTTTCGATTATGAATTTTTTTTGGAAAAATTTGCTAACGTAACTCCATTTAGTTTATAGTTCACTAAATTATGTCGCACTAATCGACATACATTATATTCGAATGTAGATGAATTTTATTAAAATTCTCTGTGAACAAACTGAAACACTTATTTGAAATGTTATAGATGATACAGTAATTAAACATAAACAATATTTGATTGACAACAATTAAAATAACTTCTTTTAGTATCTAAATTTCAAAACGATTTATTTTTTTAAAAAAATACAAGTCAAATGAAGTCAGCTGCTAATAAAACTGCTAAATCTGCTAAAACTATTTGACCTGATTGAGCTGCTTGAAGCAGGTAACTACTAATACTGCTTGAAAAATGTGAACTGAATAGGACCTTCCTCACATTTTTTCTCTCCAATAAAAATACTTTTTTTTGATAAACTCATTGTCATACGTACGTTTTGCACGGCCAGTAAAATACTATGAACCAGGCTTCGACTAATCAGAAAAGGTTAGGCCTATTGATCCAATCATTTAATCCATTACCTTACTTCATCCTTTTAGCAAAATACTGTTTGTTTCCATCATGTTGGGCATCATAGTGCATACTGACCCAAAATTTTCAAGATCAGCCCAGTTTTCATATTGGCAATGGTGCGGTAAATAATGATTAACATCACCCAGAAAATTTCATTTCACTTTTTTTTTTTTTTTTTAAAATTAACCATTATTGGTGGGGGAATTTATTTGGCACCCCTTATCAAAATTAGGCTATGCCTAAAGTTTTGTTACAAAATAGGGATCCACCCATAGAACCATCTAAACTTATCAAAAAATGAAATAAATAAAGGTCTACCTAGCTCCATGTGAATATGATGAATCTAATGTTTAGTGATCGAGTAAACAAATATCGAAACACAAATTGGCCACCCTTTGTTTTGAACACTAGACTGCATTCACATGCTAGGATTAAAAGATGTACAAGCCCGAAAAAACCATAACAATGGTTCAAAAAATGACCATGTGATAGGAAGTGATCTGAATAATTGTTGCCTTCTGGCCTGAGCAATTTGAAAACTTCTTGCCTGAGCAGCTTGATCAAAAGGCCTGAGCAGGTTCTGAGCAGATGGCCTGAGCAGATAGTCTGAGATCACCTGAAACTTGTTCCTGAAATGTAGCATTCTGTGCACCATTCTGTATGCCAAGAAAAACAAGAAAGTGAGACTGTTCTAATGTAATAAGGAGATCCTGGCTGTAGGAAGACCTATTCTATCCAGATTTATCAATCCTCTGATTTCATGTGGGATTTGACTGTGGTGAAAGGAGGCACTCCTCTGTTCCTGGATACAGTATTTGGCAAGGAGGTCTGCAACTCCATTGGCTTCCCTGTAAATATGTCTAATTTTAACAGAACATGTCAGTAAGCCATGAATGTGTGTGCGTAGTGTGAAGTGCCTCCACTCACATGAATGTGGATTTTCAATCCCTAAAATGGTCTGTCTGCAATCAGATTCTATTGTCACATGATGTGATTGAGATTCTTGTGCAGCCAACATACCTTGCTTGATTGCAAGCAATTCAGAATGCAAAGGGGAGGTGGCAGTTGTATAAATCATTTTTATAAGGGATACAGATCCAGTTAAATTTCTAATGATAACACCTATGCCACATCTACCATCAATATAGGATGCATCTACATTAACCTTTATGCCATTATCAGGGGGGTGCCATTTTACAATTTTAACTGCTCTTGGCCTTTTATTCTTGATAAAAGGGATAAGTCTGGCACCGATTAGAAATTGGTTCCTCTCCCTATTACCTGAAATTGGCTTGGCTGTGAATAATAGTGATGTTTGTTTAATTATATTGCTGCAGATATCAGTGGTAGAGAATTTCTTCTCATCATAAATGAGCTTATTTCTTCTGATCCGTAAATTCCAGAAGGTAATCATCATTGTGGTTCTGATTACATCATTATGAATTTTGGAAAAGCCCTTATATGATAAGTAGAAACTCAATCTACTTCCTGAATTTCTGATCACTGTAGGAGCCAGTACAAGTAGAGTTCTATGCATATAGTCCATTATCTGTAAGCTACTTGCACATGTATTAAAATAGTGATTCATATCATCAGAGTTGCTGCAAAAAGGGCATTTTGAAGGTAATGAAAAACCAATCTTTTTTAGATTATCATCAAATGGCAATAAATCATTTTTCATTCTCCACAGAAATATTGCAATCTTTTTTGGTATTTTGGACTTCCAAACCTGTTGGAAATTTTCATTGATTTTCCTGTCCCTCTGAGTGATTGATAAGCTGATTTTATGGAGAAATTGCCATCCCATCCTGGTTTCCACACTAGTCTATCTTCATGAGTAGCTGTGTGTACCTGTGCCTGCAACAAAGAAATGATGTTGGTAGCAAAGACATGCTCCATTTGGTTAATATAGAAATTATTGCTTGTGAGAAATTGTGATACTGTCAGATTAGGGAAAGGGAGTGAATGTTCTGTCCATAGATAAAATAGTGCACCAATCCCTAACCAATTGGCATTCCAGAAGGAGCTCTTTCCTTCTCCACATATAACCTGAGTGTTGTTGTTGGCATGCTCAGTAATACCACAAATTCTCATCCATGTAGGTGAAGTTCTATATGTTTCTGGCAGATCCCATAGGTGTTTGGTCCACAGTCTGTCATTTTTCTGAAGCTTCCACCATAGCTTGCAAGAAAAGGCTTGCACCACTGCTCTTATATCTCTGAACTCAATTCCATTTTCTTCAGTTGGTAGTGCTAATTTTTCCCATCTAATCCAGCTCCTCTTATGGCCATATTCTGAGCAGCCCCAGAAAAATCTAGAGGCTAACCTTTCCATTCTTTGTATAATCAGTTTGGGAGGGTTTAGTACTGAGAAAATATGTGTGGGGATGGCTAAAAGTACATAGTTTACCAGAACCAATTTTCCAGCAGGTGAAAGCCACTGGTTTTTCCGGTTAAGTAATGGCTTCTCCATTCTTTCCAGTAGACTGTGGTAATATTTAACCAGATTTCTTCCACTAAAAATAGGGGCTCCCAGATATGTGAAAGGTAAGTGATAAGTCCATGGTTCGTATTCAGACCTCATTCATACTCGGACCAGGGCCCGAGAAGGGTCGGGGGCTCGAGATACGCGGAGGGTGGATCCATAGGTCCATCAATCCTAATCCTTATAAGGAATGCGTATATTATGAATAATCTACAAGGAATATACATCTTCTCAAAGATGGTAATACAACTATCCTAAACATGGTAACACAACCATGTCCGAAATACACTTCTATTATACATGGTAATACAACCTCTATTCCCATAAGAGTTGTATTCATACCATAAATACATATCTTGGTGATCTACGGATTGTAGCCATATAAATACCCTAAGAGGTTTGGTAGACCTCTCATCTAATCTCATACTTTATACTTTACGCCTTAAGCAAATATACTGACTTGAGCGTCGGAGTGTCTATCCCTGGGACACCCGGGGCCTTTTTCTTGCAGATCAGTTCGAGAGCTTGGTTCGTCGTCGAAGTGTTGGTGTCCGGCATACATCAATTTGGCATGCCCGGTGGGACCTTACACACTCATTGACGATGTCGCCGAACCTTGTTTCCGATCTGGTCTAACGCACTTGAAAAAGCAACTTCCCTGACAATATGTCTGATGCCGAGCAACCCAGACGAAGCGCCCGTGTGCTAGGGCAATATCCGGAGGAGAATCCAGAAGCGGAGCAGCCCCTTCAAAGACAGGGATACAGTCGAAGACGCGGACAAGCCAGAAGATCTCGGGCACACTTTGCCTTACAACCAATACCAAACTCTGCCATGGGTACCGAAAACTCCAACGTTCCGATATCCATCAACCCAATTCCTGCTGGGATAACATCACCAATCTCTGGTCCAAATCCTGATATATTCAGAACACCTCCTAGATCGAATCCCATCGCATCCAGGATTCCAGCATCCGACTCCAATCTTGCTGCATCCAGAACCCAACCTCCAGAAACAAATCCTGTTGGATCTGAGGTACCAAATTCAGGTCAAAGGGGTTTCATCCAAAACAAGGAGAGTTACAACACGAACGTTAATAGTTCAGATGGCCTGGATCGGGAAAATAGGTTGGAATATAATGGTCCTGATTTGATATTCTCTCCAGAAGAACGAACACAAAGGGATCGGCAAACCTTTGCAGAAAGACAGCAGGAGGACGTTAGGCAGAGCCATCTCAGCGAAGCCTTGAACCAAACCATACAACACAGCCCATGGGGCTCTGATCCACTCCAAAGTGACCTTTCCACAGACACTCCCCCAAGGGAAAATAGTAGGTCCAATTCGATCTTCTCTCCAGAAGGAAGGGCACGAAGAGATCGGCAAATTCTTGAAGATAGACAACAAGAAGGAGAATCTGTGATAGAACACTATTACAGATACATGAATCTCGCCACGAGACGCTATGATCAAATGAAATCCTCTTAGTAAACCTGTACCAGATGATGGTAGGTAATAACACTCCGGGGAAGAAGAAGAAGAAGGATGGCTCCCACAACAATAACAACCAAGGTGGCGGAAACAACAATCCTCAGGATCCTCCCCCGCCATCATCAAATGGACCAACCGAGTTATCAACAGCATTAATGGCTGCTCAGATCCCGGGGTTTACCGGAAATCCCGTAACACCTCTTGGAAAAATCACACTCCCGATCACAGTAGTAGATGGGATGAGGAGCCTGACCCTCTACAACACATTTGTGGTAGTCAACACCGTCACACCTTTCAACATTATCCTTGGCAGATCTTGGATGTGTCAAACTAAAGCCATATGGTCCTCCTACCATCTGATGCTGAAGTTTTCAACACCACAAGGAGTAGTGTCAATCAAAGGAGACCAAGAAGTGGCGCATTCCCGTATGATCACGGTTGTACATGACACCAGAAAAATGAGTAACGTCTCGGCCAACAACACCATCTTAGGAGATTTGGTTCCCAACTCTGACCTCGAACAATCTATGGTGTTTTACCCCGAGAAAGATGACAATTATGTGCCAAGAGATCCTTCAACTCTGGGGGAAGAAGCGCTAAAATTTTCACTAACCAGCCCTGAGGAAAAGGACCATCTTTATGTTTCTCATTTCGATTTCCAAGCCACCAACAATGAAGCAGAATGTGAAGCCGTCATCACCGGATTAAAATTGGCTAAAGACCTGGAAGTCAAAAACCTTGAGGTCTTCAATGACCCACAGATTACAATTCAGCAGGTCAAAAGTGAATTCAAAAATCGAGAGTACAATCTTTAGAGATACCTCGAGATGGTTAAATCTCTCCTAAATCAACTCTGACATTATGAGCTGAATCATATCCTCCGAGAAGAATCGCTAATGGAAATCCTGGCAAAGAGAAATTGCAAAGAAGATAGCATTATGGCTACTGGCATCTCGGACACAGGGATGAACTCATACATTGAATACCTTCAAATGGATACTCTTCCTGAGGACAAGCACCTGTCTTGTAAGGTCCGAGGAACACATGAAAGAATCTACGATAGCTATCAAGATCCACGTACCATTATTCGAAGGCTCCTATAGAAGAGTTATACTTGGCCTATGACGCTACAAGGCGGCAAAAGATATGTCGATTCTTGCCACCAGCACCAGAGGTCTGCTAAGATGATCCACATGCAACAGAATATGATTACCATCCAAAAATCCTGGCCATTTGTCCGACGGGGCATAGATCTTGTAGGGCCTTCTTCTACGGCCCCTGTTATCAACTTCTGCTGGAAAAACATGGTGGATCACTATAGCATCCCGAGATACTTAAGTGACCAATAATGGAGCACAATTTGCTAATGATCCCTTCAAGAAAGGGTACAAGGAGTACAGAATACACCAGCAGCTCGCCTCAGTATATAATCCAAAAGCTAGCGGCCAAGCAGAAGCTACGAGCAAAGCCTTGGTACGCGGCATCAAAAAGCGCCTCGAAGGAGCTAAAGGAAACTGGATCAAAGAATCACCAAATATGATCCGGACCCATAGAACCACACCAGCTACAACAACAGGAGAGACTTCTTATAGCTTAGACTATGGGTCCGAAGCAATCATCCCTAGGAAGATTGGGGTCCCCTCTGTCCTCTCAGCCAGATGATGAAAATGGCAAGGCCAACGAAGAAAACCTTTGTCTCGACCTTAACCTCCTAGAGGAGAAGAGAGTAAATGTTACTATCTACAAAGCCAAGGTGAAGAAAAGATTCAAGCGCTACCATGATAGAAGAGTCCGCTTGGCCACTTTTGTTAAAGGAGACCTTGTCATAAGGTTAAACGAGAAAAGCAAGAGAAAAGTGGAAGGGAAGCTAGCCCCGAACTGGGAAGGTCCATATCGAGTCCTAGAATCCCATCCAGGGGAAGGCTACCTCTTGGAAACCATGAAGGGGGAACCTATACCACGAAGATGGAATGTGATTAACTTACGAAAGTATCACAGAAGATCCAAAACTCAAGGGAGAGCCTCACAAAGGTTCGAGACTATCAAGAGCGTCCGAGAAGCCTCATCAAGGTCCGAGACAAGTACACTCTAGCACAAACGGGTACTCAAACTCAAAACTCACTATTTACTTTACTTCTATTCTTAAAGTTATAAACTTAGATTGAAGTCATGATATTTTTATACCTATCCTTATAATAAGCAATCTTTAAATTCCTTTTCTAAAAAGAGGATTGTTGTCTTAGGTATAACATTGATTGCTGTTCAAAACAATAAACTTTATAAAGTATATGATTGGTCAACTTATAAGTTGTTTGGATCCAATATTCAAATACCAATCGTTTTGAATAAAAGAGATAGGTTCGAGATAAAGTACTGCAAAAAAGTGCTTGATTGAGGTCTATAGACCAAAAGGGCAGACATGCTCGAAAATCAATCATCTCAACATAAAGAGGAGAAACCTCAAAAACAAAAGTTGAAGTTCATATCAAAGGTGTTATTACATAAGAATATGATACTTCTAAAAAAGACCCTCAAAAGGGCACACATAGAGGAAAAACCTCGAATCTAAAAAAGACCCTCAAAAAGGGCACACGTAGAGGAAAAACCTCGAATCTAATAAAGACCCTCAAAAGGGCATACATAGAGGAAAAACCTCGAACACTGATAGATTATATCAAAGGTGTTATTACATCAAAATATGATACTTCTAAACAAGACCCTCAGAAGGGCACATAAGAGGTTAAAACTCGAACCTAAAAAAGACATATCAAAGGTGTTACTACATCAGAATATGGTACTTTTTAGGGTTTCCCAGGACTTCACCAGAAGTGACACTTGAGAGATGGGCTATTGTCAACTTTTCTACACGCTGTGACATTAAAGGCTTTGGCAAAAAATGTCCGAGGAAGAAGCCTAATAACATCAAGTACGCAGAGTGTTCATCATGGACAACTGTGAAGACCTGATCACGGAGTATCTCAGCTTGGCATAAGCTCCTTTCCAGTAAATCATGAGACCGAGGTTCATGTGCAAAGGATTTCAGACTTTGAAGCTGACGAGGAGATGCCAAGACTAATCCAACTTATTTATGGAAGAACTAGAAATCACCTCTTCAAGAGAAGGGATCCAGTGCATCCAAAAACTCGGCCCCAGGGATCCAGCGTTTTGCAGTCAGAGCAGCGAGCTTATCAGCAGCATCAAGATGAGAGAAGATTTCCTTCATCATCTCCACCTCTTTCTCGGACTGACATAAATGCAAGACGCCATCCAAGATCCCATGCAGTTCAGAGGAATGGAATAAATCCCCATACTCCTCCCCGTGGCTCCGAAACTCAGGACTACAAGCAAGGAAAGCACTCCAAAGCTTTAGAAGCCATTTAGCCTCCCCTGAATCCTTCTCCTCGGGTTGATTTTGCGACAGCTCCTCGACAATATCTCGATAAGTCCCCAGCTCTTTCTCTTAAGACTTTCTCGCCGACAGCAGGTCCTTATTTTCGGCCTCCAGCTGTTTCACCATGGTTACTAGTTGAGTCACATCCAATGGAGCCTGAACGGGTGGATTAGAATCAACAGACTTAGCAGTCACAGATGAAAGGGCAGCCTCCACTTTTACCTTCTCAGCCTTGAAGAACCGGCACTTTCTATGTAATTCCATCACGGAATCAGACAAGTGACGAATCACATCATTAGCTCGAGGCCCTACCGTGGACAGATCCGCCATCAGCTGCGAAATAAAAGGAATATTAAAACCTGGCATTCAAGATATCTATACAGTATGATAAGAAAAATGAATACCTCAGAAACGAAGGGATATTTCTTAGAAGACCTCCGAGAAGCCTGACCATCCTCTTTCTCTGGGCAGCTCAGATAGTACTTTAACTTCTTCAAAGAAGCATCCTCAGATTCCACCAACTCAAGGTCAGATTCATCATCTTCGGAGGACTCCTCCGCCACCGGTTCCTTCTCCTCGGAATGCACTTCCTCGGATTCCTCTGCTTCCTCATCTATGGCCCGGAGTATAGCCTTCCCTTTCTTGATCTTTTTCTTTGGAGGAGATGTTGTACATATATAAAGAGAAACCTCAGTATATAAACAAGAAAAACATATTATATGACAATAGTATATGACTAGAAGAAGATTCACCATGATTCCGAGGAGACTTTCTTGGCCCCCCTTTCCTGGCCTTCTTCTTTCTTTCCTGGATTTTATCAGGAAGGGCCCAATTCCGATCAGGCTTCAAAAAGCTGGAAGTAGATTTCGACCGAGGAACATCCAACAGGTACGAGTAAGTGATACTAGGCCACTGCCACGCAGAGCCATGTGATCCCAGAACAAAATCCTTTCTTTGAAAGGTAATGTTCTCCTTTAGGAGCTCCTCAATGATGCCCTTCAAGTGATCAGGGATGATGAAACCTCTGTCACGAGCTATAGCATCCTTTGGATGGGGATGCAAATCAAGGACCTCGTACTTGCTCCGGTCGAAAGTGAAACAGTCTGCCTCCCACACACCACTGTTATCAGGAAACGTGATGGGTTTTCTTTTCCTCGGAGTCAGGGTAATGTACTCGTAAGTCTTAAAAGAGAATAACGTATACAGACTCCTGAATAAATCCAGGCTTGGATCGTAGTTCTTTCGATCGCACCAAGAAATCACCGCCATGATCAACACTACCACATTGGAATGTATTTGGCTTGGATGCAGTTGATGATGTTGCAGGAATTCATGAAATAAAGGGGGAAAGGGAAAACTTATCCCTTGTTGGAAAAACCTCCCATAAAGTACCCCTCTAGTGGGGCTCACCAGATCTTTGATAGAAACTTCTCCATCCTCGATCTTCAAGCCAGCTTCAAGAGGATATGACAGCCTACAGGACCGCAGATACCTTAGCGTCCTTTCGTCAACCATTTTGGTGACAGCATTCACACCATCGGCGGCCGGAACCCCTTTTATTAACTTGGGGCTCCGCATTAGGGTCCATCTCTGGCCTAGAGGCACCGTCATCTGCCACTACAATTACCGCCTGTAGCGGTGAAGCGACGGTAACTTCCATCAGCTCCCCAACCTCGACTTCCAGAAACAAGGTGCTCAAGTCACGGTCAGCTGGGGCTCTGTTCTCAACAACATTCTCCACATGTCCAGGAGGAACGCTAGAACTTGTTGAAGACATGGAAATATAGAGAATGGGGGGAAGAGATTATATGAGGAGAAGAAGATAAATTTGAAGAAAATTTCTAGCGAAACTTGAAAATGCAGAGAAGGAAAAGATTAAAATTGCTTGGATGAAGATTGAGGATGAAAGGAAAAAATTACTTGGTTATATAACCAGTAGTTAGCAAGCATTTAAGTGGAGTAATAACCTCGACTCGCGAAACGATACAGGCAATTGGAAGGTTGGTTCCCCTCACCGCCAGAAGATACAATGAATCAAAACCACGTGTCAGTCTCCTCAGAATTCAAGAAGGCAGATTCAGATCCAACCATACACGTGTATCCACCATTTGGATTTCAAAGAAAGCTAATCTCAGCCGTTCATATATCTGATGGAATACGAAAGAACTTGAAGCTAGATATTCAAAAGGGTAAGTACGAGAAGAGAATCCCCGAAGGACATCTCGAGCTTAATACCCCGAGTTAGTCTCCCTCGAGTTATTGGTCTTCCCTCGAGAAGCAAGTCTCTCCTTCAACCTTCGAGATGGAGCACTCTAAATTCTGAAGGTCTACCTTGGGGCTACTGATAAGTCCATGGTTCGTATTCGGACCTCATTCATACTCGGACCAGGGTCCGAGAAGGGTCGGGGGCTCGAGATACGCGTAGGGTGGATCCACAGGTCCATCAATCCTAATCCTTATAAGGAATGCGTATATTATGAATGTTCTACAAGGAATATATATACATCTTCTCAAAGATGGTAATACAGCTATCCTAAACATGGTAACACAACCATGTCCGAAATGACCTTCTATTATACATGGTAATACAACCTCTATTCCCATAAGAGTTGTATTCATACCATAAATACATATCTTGGTGATCTACGGATTGTAGCCATATAAATACCCTAAGAGGTTTGGTAGAACTCTCATCTAATCTCATACTTTATACTTTACGCCTTAAGCAAATATACTGACTTGAGCGTTGGAGTGTCTATCCCCGGGACACCCGGGGCCTTTGTCTTGCAGATCAGTTCGAGAGCTTGGTTCGTCGTCAAAGTGTTGGTGTCCGGCATACATCAGTAAGGTTCCATTTCTCATTTCTAGGATCCTTTTAATTTATTTTCTTTCTGGCTAGCATAGATATGTGAAATTTTTTTTCCTAGGATCCTTGATTTTAATTTTTAATTTTTTTCATTTCACTCAATCCTCTTGAACCCAAATATGATTTGCAGATAAATATTATTGGAGATTGTATTAACTTGATCAATATGGTCTATGAAATTTGGATTGAAGATCTAGACAGTATGTATATATACAGAGGCGGAGTTGGAATTTTTTAAATGGGTAGCAAATATTATTTTCAGAGTAGAGATAGTAGCAGGCGCGAAATGGAGGAAATTTTCTGAGGATTTTATTTTTAAATCCCAAAATTTAGTATAACTTATGTAGAAATTGTTCTGGGTATTAGTAATATTAAAAAATGAATAGAAAAATAATATACTTTTAAACAAATTGTTTTTTTTCCTCAAAAAGTGGGTTGCATTCAGCACCCTTGCCCTAACCTACTTCCGTTACTGTATATATAGTATTAGTTGAGAAAATCAGAAAGGCAATTGAACGGAAAAACTTACAAATGTCATATGAATTTTACGAAATACTATTTCTTTGGACATACTATACATCCAAAACTAAATATTATTGATAGAAAAATGTAATTTACTCTGCCTGAATTTTTTTAATGTCAAACGATTTTATCTTGAATTAAGATTTTGTCTTTTTTTAAAAGAAAAATCATCTTGAACTAGCCCTAGTAGTGATTAAAACTATCATAAACAATTTACATGTAGATGATTCTTGTAAACTAAACTATAGTCTTAGATATATTTTATATACACATTGTATGAAGTATGCTATGTTCAGATATGAATTCACCACAACTAATGCCTTGGATAGCACAATTTTTACCCTCACAAATATCACCCTTTTTGCAGTCTGCCACTATAACTCATAGGCTTGACAGGCTCATCTGGAAGCCAGATCCCCTAGTAAATTTCACTTTTAAAACTGCATATGATATTCTCAGAGAATCCAAACAAAAATTCGCAGTTATGTCCAAAATCTGGGCTTCTGAGCTACAGAAGAAAGTTTTCATTTTCATGTGGAGAATGTTAAATGCACTGCTTCCATTTGATGACATCCTCACTCACTTTGGCTACCACCTACCTTCTAAATGTTGTTTTTGCCAAAATCCTGATTCTATACACCATTTTTTCTCTGAATGTCAGGTTGCAATCTCCTTATGGAAAATTATGCACAAGATCTGCTTTTCTGAATTTTTCAGGTGTAAGACTCTGTGGGATAGGTTAGCTACTTGCTGGGCCTTTACATGTCTATCCAGAGCTCATACAAAGATCAATCATGTGGCTCCCTCACTGGTGTGCTGGATTTTGTGGAAAGTTAGAAATAAGATGATTTTTGAAAACACTTCACCATCTGCTGCAACAATGGCAAAGGAGCTCAAGGAGTCCCTGTTTCTGGCCTTCACTAAAAAACCTTTGAAACTCACAAGAGAAGTGGATACTGAGCTTGCAGAATCTGGAGCCATCCCTCATCCATACATCCCACCTAAACCTAATTTCATCCCTGTTCAGTGGAATAGACCTATTTCTGGATTCAAGGTCAATGTGGATGCATCTTGGTCAGAAGGAAGGACTGGCATATGTATTATCATCAGAGATCATCATGCTACTCTGATTGGTGCTAAAGCTTGTTTTACAACATCCAGTTCCCCCCTTAATGCTGAGATCATGGCTATTGAACTGGGAATTCTCACAGCAAGATCTATGAACATCACTCCCACCTTTTTTGAAACTGATTGTCTGCAGGCTTTTAAAATGATTCTTCATCCAGATGTCAGACATTGGAGATTGATGCAAAGGCTAGAAACAATTCAAAATCTGCTGGGGACTTCCATCATAGCTCATACACTCAGGGAGGGCAACCAGCCAGCTGATTCTTTGGCTAAGAATGCTCTAATTATCAAGGAAGATCTGACATACTGTTGGAGCTCATTACCCAATAAAGTGAAGGGTCTTCTAATTCTTGATGCTGCTAAGGTCCCTTCAATCAAAGCCATTTCATGAAGCTGGGATCATAAACTATCACAATTCTTTTTGAGCAGGTCAATACTCATTGTAGTCTAGGCAATTTGTTCCTTTTCCACTCTTCCAATTCCTTGTAACGGTTGTGGCGGCTGAATTGCTCTTCGTTTAACGTTGGCTAACAAGCTTCTACAATTAGATTGCAAGTTCAAATTGGAAAAGTGAGGATGACACTTTTTCTGTCATCTAAAGGTTGATTTTTTGAGTGCCTAGTACTCTAGGCCTTGTCTGTAACAAACTGAGCTCTAATGCTCCTTTATTTTTGCTGTTTCTTTTCATTTTCGGCTTGGGGTGCCTATAAATTTACCTCACCTCATGAGGTAACATTAAAAAAAACAGATATGAATTCAAATATATTTTTTCTCAAATAATCTCTATAAAACATGTCACGTGTTAATCTAGAATGTTTGATTGTAGCAAAAGAGGGAAAAGGGCCACAAACATTAGCTTTCAGATGGGCATAACAATCATGAGATCCAAATAAAGTTGCACTACTAGTTTGATCGAGACCCTGTCCAGTTGAGCTGCTTGGAACTGCTTGGGGCTGCTTGGGGCTGCTTGGAGCTGCTTGGGGCTGCTTGGGCTGCTTGGATTATTTTATTATTTATGGATGAATATTCGTATGTGGTTTAAATGTAATTAGACAAGTTCAAATAAACAACATTTCGTTAACAATAATTAAAATAACCTCTTTAGTACCTAAATTTCAAAACATTTTATTTCTTTTCAAAAAAATTCAAGTCGGATGAAGTAAGCTGCTTGAGACAGAAAACCAGTTTGGAAGCAGAGACTTTAGCATTGCTAGAGGGACTTCAAATGGCATTTTTGGAAGGACTGGAGCATATTCAAGTGGAGATAGATTCTCAAGTTTTACTTAGAATCATCAGAAAAGATTTCAAAATACCGTGGAAAATTGAGCCATACATCAGAGGAATCCTAGCAATAACAAGTGAGTTTTCCTCTCTATCTTTTACCCATATTTATAGGGAAGCTAATTCAGTTGCAGATGCATTAGCCAACTTAGCTAGTAAAGAAAGAAGGAATGCAATTTTTACAAATATGACACTACCTAATACTATAAAGGGTCTTGTAGCCTTAGATAGTAGAGAGGTACCATATATAAGAGCTTAAACTTATCATATTTCAGTTTCTGTTGATTTTATTTGATGTTTATTGCAGGCGCCAGGCCTGGACAAGATCTCAACAATTCAAAAGGAAGAAGCTGCAACATCTCTGGAAAACAAATATCAACAAGTGTGGATCAAGCTGTAATCTGGAATTATAGAGCAAACAGTCTGTATATCTAGCTAGAACAGATTAGAAAATATTTTATTGTACCCCGTGCTTGTCGACAAATATGGGCTTCACATAGCGATCCCTAACATGTTTGCAAGTAGCGTGTCCTCCCATCGGCAGAGTTGAGCTTCGCATAGCGATCTCTAAATTGCTTGTGGGTGTTAGACATGGGTATCAATAATTTATTTTATACATTCTCAATTGATACATTTTATTGTAACAATTTGGATTATTTTTCCCTAAGGGGTTTTTTAGACTTCGTGAACCTAATAAAATATCACCCCACCTAAGAGTGGTTTTAAATTAAAAAAAAAAAAAAAGCTGCTTGAGCTGCCTGGAGCTGCTTGGAGCTGCTTGCAAGAAGCTGAACTTGACAGGGCCCGAGTGACATTAAATAGGCAAATGATTGGCTCGATGACTGGATTTTTTTTAACTCACATATCTATTACATAGATACATAACTATACCAGGAGACACCATCATTAAATTTCGTTAAGCACAGTGAAGTTTGCACTCCATCCATTGACTAACTTTGAGACGCCCTTCTAAGAAGACCCATGACTGCTTCACCAACGAGCCACCAAACCACCGAAATCGGAACCACCAATCGGACCACCTTGAACCACCTGCAGTATGGGAGACCACAGTGGGGACCAACAACACGGTCCCTTGGGCTATCCATGGCCCATTAACACTGGGTATAGGCCCTTTCAATAATTGCTCTAAAATTCGCAAATTATTGTCAGGGGTGTGACTTGAACCTGGAACCTCTCAGTAATGAGAGGGTGGTTTTACCACTTCAACCAGGCCTCATTCACTGGATGACTGGATCCTAATTTGGCAAAATAGGGGTTTATTTTCTTCCTAAAGGTAACAGAAGAGTTATTGCTCCGGTCAATAAATGAATTAATAAAAAGCATTAAAAAGGATGAAACTACGTAATTTTGACTAAAACCACCACATAACCACCGCAATTTAACCATATTCCAGCGCCTGCCTTTTTTATATATTCCTTTTTTTGTTTTATATTCCTTTACCCTAATTTACACGGTAATTTCAGTCCATCGTGCTAATTAACACGTCTGCGAAAAGAAAATATGAATGTGCGATATATGAAATATGCATGTAAATATTTTGTATCAATAAAGAATAATGACACCGCCACAATTATCCATAATTAATTAAGTATGAAAATATTACATCACACACATACCATATATATACACCTACGGTAGAATGATGATCGAAATTATTCTTCTGGCTTTGAGTGATTATTCGTACACGGTCAGAATTGTTATCGGCAAAATTGCTTTATCTCTCTTGAAAGTTTTCACGTGCATTTCAAAATTTGTACATGTAGCGCAATGGTGATAGGGATTTTAGTGAAAATTTAAATTTACGTAAGATGTAGTATTTTTCACTTGATTACTTATTTACTAAATAAATTTATGTAATATAGAATTGAAAATACCATATATATATATATGGAAAGTCCAAATTACATGTCAAAAATAAAAAATCATGGTATATGATTAGGGGAAAATATTTCAAATAAATACAATTATAATTAAAATTAGAAAAGTAACAACTAATGAACTTCTAATTAAATACATTATAAAACATTGTATTCTTATTAGGGTTTGAAGAAGGGATTATTGAAAAGTATTTTAAACATACCGCACAACGTGCGGTCCAATCACGCTAGTTAGTTTAATAATTTATGAATAAATTGAGTTTTATGGTCTCAATAAATAGAAAAAGAACAATTTTAACTCCAATATAAAATGTGTATTATTTGTAGGCTTAACGTGTAAATATTGCAAGGCGGAGATATATGGACTCCAATATGAAGTCCAATATGAAGTCCAATATTGTAAATATTTTAAACTCCAATATGAAGTTTTGGAAATGACGGCCTATATATAGATGGAGATAATTGTAAATAGAATTATGGGCGGTTCCTTAATTGCAAATTATAAACTTTCCCTAGTTTCACGCGTTGCCACGCGCCCATCATGTTTTAAAACATAGTAACGTGACTCGCGAAATCTACGTTTCCCATGTAAGGGAGTCTCCCTCCCCATGGATCCCACATGTTGTGGGCCTGCAGTTGGGCCGGCTTCAGTAGAGGGGCCTATATTTCTTGAATTGCTGTTCGGAGTAAAGTATTAAAGATTCGAGAGAGGTAAACGTTTAATATCCTATAACTTTTATTTATGCAGGATTGTGTGGGAGGAAATCGCCCCTTTCCGCTGTGAAGAGTCCATAAGTTTCAGGACGATTTAATTGTTTTTTTTGTAGAAGCCACTATGTTTAAAAATACTGAATGTTTAAACACTTGCTCCAGCAGAATCAGAAACCGAGCAACAGTCATTGTGTTGAAGTACAACTCGTGTGTGATCAAATAAGATATTCCAAGATGCAAAGAAGATATTCAAGTTCAGATCTGTTTAGTCAGCAATATATTAAAGAGTTGTATTTTAGTCAGGATTAGTCTCAAATAAGGAAAGTTTATATTTCCTATAGTTTAGCTATAGAAGTAGAATATAGCTAGGAGACTAATTACAGGTGTGATTAGCTAGATGATAAGATTAGCTTTACCGTGATTGAAGGACGGAGAAGATCAACACGGCAGCACAACATGGGACTATAAAGCGAGACGTATGCTGCGAGAACAATTATCCATCTTGAGTGAAAGTATTCTGCACTACAGAATAGCTTTACGTTTTGGAGCAGCGTTGAGTCGAGAAATTCAAAAGGCCTTTGTCTTCACCGGAGTCTAAAACCAAATTTCATTAATACCTCGGGAGAGGTGGTCAAGATAGCAGCGAGGAGTTGTAGACTGGCTGTGAGGGGAGCTCACGGATTCACACAGAAAGATAAAGTCAATAGATAGTTTATAGTTTGTGAACTTTGTAACTATACTTGAATATCTAGTGGATGAGTTTCAGACTGGGCAAGGTCCCGCAGATGTAGGCGTGGTTACACCGAACTGCGTAAACATATCGTGTGTTCTTTACTTTACTGTTTAAACTCTATTGCATGTTTAAACATACTTGCTGAAATAGATATATCGTATAAGAACACAGATATTTTGATCGATAGTAATTTCAATTGGTATCAGAGCTTGTTCACCGAGTTTACCTTTAACGAGGTAAGTGAAGATCCGGATATCAATCATGTCAAACCAAAAGAAAGATGGTTCGTTCCACACGCGTGCACAAGAACAACTATGAGTACTGAAAAGCAAGGATAAAGCACTATATTGATGCACTAGATGAGGAAGCATGGTACTAGGTTGAGAATGAATTGAAACCAGCCAGAAATCCACATGCAGCAGGCTCAACTGAAAGCGTTCTGAAAACCAAGGAGGAGCTGACCACTTAAGAAAGAAAGGACAAACGTCTTAATAGCAGAACACTCAACTGTATCAACTCTGCTGTTGACCAAGAAGCTTTTCGCCTGATCTCAACTTGCTGTACTGCAAAGGACGCGTGGGAAAAATTGAAAGCTAGTTATGAAGGAGATGCCTAAATGAAATGACAAAAAATGCATACAGTGAAGTCAACGTTCGAAACGATGATTATGCAAGATAACGAAACCATTGCAGACTACAATGCAAAGATCAGAGATCTGGTCACACAGCCTATCAATTGGGGAATCCTTTTGATGAAGATGATGTTGTACAGAAGGTTTTAAGGTCGTTACCAGCTAGATTCAAAGGGACCACTGGTGCAAAAGAGGAGCTAAGTGATACCTCTGAGAGGACCGTAGATGAAGTCATGGGGGCACTATCAGCATATGAGATGAAGGAGATGGCTACAGTAAGGCAAAAAGATCTGGCCTTCACTGCAAGTGCAAGAAAAGCGGCTGAACTTAAATCTGTGTCTAAACAGAATGCCAGAAGTAACTATGAAGATATAGAAGATGATGAAATTGCTCAAATTTCAAGAAACTTTGCAAAACTATTGAGGAAATCTGCAACACGAAGGAATGAGGGAAGAGAACAAAGTTCCATGGAACAAAAGAGTAAACAATGATCAACCAGAATCCAAGTCTGTGTTTAAACATGCTGGAAAAATTCAGTGTCGTGAGCGTGAAGGATACAGACACATTCAAGCACAATGCCCAAGTGGATCATCCAGCAAAAAGGGGAAAGCCTACAACGCCACCTGGAGTGATTGAGAGGAATCTGAAGATGAGAATGTCAGAATTCATGTGGCGTTTGGAGCAGTTACCATTCAAAGTGGGGATGAAGATGAAGAAGATACCTATATTGCGTTTGGTGCTACTGTAGTTTCTGACAGTGAAAGTTTAAACATGGATTAGGATGCAGATGATATTCATGAATCATATGACAAACTACACAAACTTTGGGTCAAGGTGACTGGACAGAACAAAGGCTTAAAGAAAGACAATCACAGCTTGAATGAAGAAGTTGAGCAACTGCAATCCATTCTTGAAGCTATGAGAGAAGAACTGAAGATAGCTCTCACTCGAGCAAAAATAGCCGAAGGAATGATCTCTAAGCTAAAATAAGGAACATCAGTAATGGATGACATCCTTGGAATGGAGAAAGTAGCTGGAGACAGGCATGGGCTGGGATATGGTGGAACAGCAGTGGTAAACAAACTCAATCAGGCAGAAAAGAAGACTGTTCAGAATCAACCGAATCATGGTCAAGTCAGACGAGAGCAACCTGCCAAAGCTCCAAGCAACTTCATGAAAACTCCAAAGTATGGACTGGGATATAGACCTACCTATCATCAGCAGACAAACAAACCTCAACCATGATCTGAAGCAACGTGCAATTATTGCCAACGACCGGGGCATTACAAAAGACGATGCTTTCTCTACTAAGAGATTTGATGCAAGGACCAACAAATGGAGCATGTTACAACATGGTGCAACCAGAAAGGGTTCAGTACTCAAAAAAGGTATGGGTTCCTAAAAACAACTACTGCTATGCTGTACATACCTGTTATAGTTCATATGCTAGAGATAATTGGTATTTCGATATTGGATTCTCTAGACACATGACAGGTTCTCCTGAATTGTTGAGAAATGTTGTTCCCTGGACTGGAACAGTTAGATTTGGAGATGGGAAGAAATGTAGAATAACTGGAAAGGGGGAGTTACAAGTCAAGAACTTTCCAGTATTTCAAGACGTACTTCTTGTGGATGGTCTAAAGGCAAATCTACTCAGTATAAGTCATCTCTGTGATGACAAGTTAACTGTTCTATTTGATGATAACGTGTGTACAGTCAGAAAGGATGAAAGAGGTGTCCTTATTGACACTAGATCTTCAGATAACTGCTACATTCTGGATGACACTGTAAGTTTCCTCAAAGTTAGCGTGGATGACAATCTTCTGTGGCACAAGAAATTTGGACATGCAAATCTGAAAAAACTGTCTAAATTTACAAGGCTTGAAGCAATCAGAGGAGTACCTGTTCTGTCATACACAAAGGAGTTAACATGTCCACCATGTCGTGAAGGAAAACAGGTCAGGTCACCACACTCTAAACTCCATGAGATTACTACTTCTTATGGACTTGAACTGCTTCACATGGATTTAACGGGACCAATCAGTCCAATTAATGTGTCGGGAAAGAAATATATTTGTGTATGTGTAGTTCAAGGTATACTTGGGTGGAGTTCTTGAAAGAAAAATCAGATGTAGTGAGCATTATCATTAAGCTCATCACTCAAGTCAACACAGAACTATTGCATGATGTCTTGAAAGTAGTTCGAGTAAGGAGTGATCATGGAAGGGAATTTGCTAATTCTACAATGATGGATTTCTGTGCAAGCGTTGGAATCAAGCACGAGTTCTCTGCCCCAATTACACCACAACAGAATGGAATTGTTGAACGTAAAAACAGAACTCTCATCAACATGTCCAGAGCCATGATGGCAGAAAATGATACTTCCAAGAAGTGGTGGGCTAAAGCTGTGCATACTGCTTGTTATACTATAAACCGAGTCTATCTCCGTCCATTTACTCAGAAAACTGCCTATGAGTTATGGAAAGGAAAGAAACCAAATGTAGTTTATTTTCATGTGTTTGGAAGTGCATGCTACATACTCAGAGATCGTGAGCCACTTGGTAAGTTTGACAAACGAGCTGATCTTGGTATATTTATTGGCTATTCTCCGAACAACAGGGCTTACAGGGTATTCAACAACCGTACCAATGTCATGATGGAATCCAACAATGTGGTAGTTAAAGATCTGAAGGATATCAGCAGTGACATACAGCTTGATGATGAACCTGACCTACTAATCAGTCCAGACATTGGTCCATCTCTGCCATATGTTACAACATCATCTGATGTTACAACAGTTCTGGATGTTACAACATTATCTGATGTTGCAACATCTGATACATCTGCACCAGCACCTACTGATGATACTCCCCCAGCTGGTGTGTACAACCTCAGGCCTAAAGAACGGAAGGACTATGCTAAGATGAATGCTGGACTACACATTCTACAATGTTTTCTTTCATCAATTGAGCCCAAAAATCACAAGGAGGCATTGAATGATGAAAATTTGATTTCAGCTATGCAAGAGGAGCTGGAGCAGTTTACGAGAAGCGATGTATGGTACCTTGTACCAAGACCTCCAGGAGTAAATGTCATAGGTACTAAGTGGATTTTTAAGAACAAGTCTATGGAGATGGTAACATCACCAGAAACAAGCCCAGACTTATAGCTCAAAGGTATACTCAAGTTGAAGGTGTTGACTTTTGCAACATTTTCTCCGGTTGCAAGGTTAGAATCTGTTCGTTTCTTACTCACTATGTCCTGTATTATGAAGTTTACCCTTTATCAGATGGATGTCAAGAGTGCATTTTTAAATGGCATCATCATTGAGGAAGTCTATGTTGAGCAGCCTAAAGGTTTTGAAGATCCCTATCTACCAGATCATAATTATAGGCTCAAAAAGGCGCTATATGGTCTTAAGCAAGCACCCAGGGCTTGGTATGAGCGTCTTACCCAATTTCTTCTGCAGAAAGGCTATCGGCGAGGGGGAGTAGACCCAACGCTGTTTGTGTTTAAACATGATAAACACCTTCTACTTGCCCAAATTTATGTAGTTGACATTGTCTTTGGATCGACATCTCAAAAGTTTGTTGATAACTTTATAGATATGATGAAGAGTGAGTTTGAAATGAGTATGGTTGGTGAACTGTCTTATTTTCTAGGGCTTCAAGTCAAACAACACAATGAAGGGAACTTTATCAATCAAACCAAGTACACTTTAAACTTGGTTAAGAGATTTGGAATGGATGATTCTAAGAGTGTGCAAACTCCAATGGCCTCAATAGAGAAGCTGACTTATGACAAGTATGGTGTGAAGGTGGACATTAAGCTCTAAGAAGTATGATTGGGTGGAGTCATTGCATGCACAAGGTAAACCCTTGATTCCTGATCAAGATTGGTTTT
This sequence comes from Sherardia arvensis, assembly GCA_948330725.1. Lineage (NCBI taxonomy): Eukaryota > Viridiplantae > Streptophyta > Magnoliopsida > Gentianales > Rubiaceae > Sherardia > Sherardia arvensis. The sequence continues at coordinate 17,567,727 of OX415237.1, read as the reverse complement.
TTACAGTGTATTGGGAATCTAGGAAGTCATATGTAGTCCATAGTGCTCTAGTTAGTGGTGATTGTGTCTTACTGAAGTAGGATACTGTGTTTGAACTTATACTCGTGTCTAAACTATTATGGGTAGCTCTAAATCTGGTGGTTTGAATGATTTGAGAGTGGATGATGTTGAACTTGGTGTGTTGGATAGCTTGTTGAGTCTGCAAGGGTAAATGAGTGATAATGATACCCCAAAATCCCCTATTTGTGTTACTGAGAGGGTTGATGTTACTGGGGTATTGTTGTTCCTGAGACTCAGAATGAAGATGGTGTTGGAGATCAAGAACTGGGTTTGAATCTCACTGTAGCTGTGTCTGTTAAGTTTGAGGGGGATCCTACTCTGGATTTCTTTTATGAGAGCTTTGATTCTGAAACTGAGAGTGAAGGTAAATCAGAACCAGAGAAGGAGATTAAGGGTCCAAAGTTTGTGAAGTTCTACCAGAGAAAGAAGGGAAAGCAAGAGTTGGGTGATGGATCTGCAGTTGAGAAAGATGGTGTTGCAGGTCAGACTTATGTTGAGCAGAATCTGTTGAATTGTACCAGGGAGGATCAAGAAGACTCAGAGAGTGAGGATAATGCGCCCCTGAGTAATCTTAAGCCCAAGAAAAGACAGCAGAAGAAGATGAAAAAGAAGTTAGATAAACTACCACCAGTGATTCAAGTCTTTCCATCAGTGACAGGAAAGAGGAAGAGGCCAGCTGATCAAGGTTCAAGCAAGGAGGTATTTTTTGAGGAGATTATTGCTCCTGATAGTGTAGAGGAGGAGAAAACCAAGTCCACTAATGATATTGTGGAGAGCAGTGATGATTCTGGAGAGTCAGATTCCACCAGGAGAAGTGACAAAGTGATCTATGATGGTATTAGGTCCAAATTGAGAATTGGAGATGCTGATCCATTGCTGCAGGGGGCTTACAATGAGAAATTTTATTCTCAGAAGCATGCTGAGTTGGTTCAGAAGAGTCTGAATGTGGAGAAAAAGTTGACAGAGAAGTTTAAACATTCTGCCTTTGTGGGATTTATGAAAAAGATTCACATGTTTAAACCTGCTAGCTCCTATGTCAGTGCCAACAAGGATCTGGTCTATGAGTTCTACTCGAATTTGAGGAAGGGTAATAATGATCCTGCATCCCCATGGTATCATAAGGTATATATCAGAGGCAAGCTGTACCGCTTTGATCCCTTTACAATCAATTTGTACCTTGATTATGATAAAAGAAGGAGTCCATCTGGTGCTTATCCTGAAGGGTTCACACAGAACTATGATGTAGTGGTTGTGGAACTGTCTGGAGGAAGCTCGGCTGAATGGGGTGATACACCAACCATTCTTGCATCTTCTCTTACCCAAAAGTACTTCTGTATGTACATGGTAGTGGCAAATATGTGGACAATATCCAGATATGTCTCCAGAGTCACTGAGGAAATGACAGGGGTCATGTATTGTATTGGCACCAGGAAGCCTTTCAATCCGGGGTGGTTTTTATATGGGAGGATTCATTTCATTGCCAGGATCTTGAAGTCTGATGAATATCTCATCTATCCTGCTCTCATCACTGGGATTTTGAGGCGTGCTGGAGTGCTAGATGCTGAGGATGATGCAGTCCTTCCATGCCCAGTGGTTCAAGTCAATCAGACTGTGTTTGCAAAGCACAATGATCTGACAGATGCTGATATTGAAGAAGATTCTGATGTGCCACCTGCAGAGGAGAATTTTGCCAAGACCAGGTTAGCTGAAATCAAGGCTCAGCTTAAAACTCATAATCTCAAGATTATTGATCTGAAGGAAGAACTAGCTGCATTGATTGAGTCTGATGACAATGGTGATGACAACAGTAGATCCCAGCAATTCTGAGCCTTATTTTTATTCTCTCTCTCTCATGTGAACTCTATTTTCTGCTAAATTTCTAACTTTTGTGAGAGTTTTTGTTATGTTTGGGATAATTTTGGTGCACATTTGGCACATTTTATGTTCCCAAGGGGGAGAATATTTTGATGGTATGTGATGGCCATTTATTTTGGATATTTTTTAATCTTATTAATGTGTCCATTTAGTTTGGAACATTATTATGGCCTTGGGCATATATGACTATCTCTATCTACATCTGGTGAGTAGGGGGAGCTTATTGAATATGCATGTTGTTTCTGATCTAGTTTGATGTGTATTTGAATGGAGTCTGGATTTTTAAATGAAAGGGAGAGCTATGTATTTTTCTGTACATCAAAATAGTTGTCATGGTTCCACAAAATGCCAAAGGGGGAGATTGAAGAGTCTAGAAGTTTCAGGACGATTTATTGGCTATTTTGTAGAAGCCACTATGTTTAAACATACTGAATGTTTAAACACTTGCTCCAGCAGAATCAGAAACCGAGCAACAGTCATTGTGTTGAAGTACAACTCATGTGTGATCAAAGAAGATATTCCAAGATGCAAAGAAGATATTCGAAGATATTCAAGTTCAGATCTGTTTAGTCAGCAATATATTAAAGATTTATATTTTAGTCAGGATTAGTCTCAAATAAGGAAAGTTTATATTTCCTAAAGTTTAGCTATAGAAGTAGAATATAGCAAGGAGACTAATTACAGTTGTGATTAGCCAGATGATAAGATTAGCTTTACCGTGATTGAAGGACGGAGAAGATCAACACGGCAGCACAACATGGGACTATAAAGCGAGACGTATGCTGCGAGAACAATTATCCATCTTGAGTGAAAGTATTCTGCACTACAGAATAACTTTACGTTTTGGAGCAGCGTTGAGTCGAGGAATTCAACAGGCCTTTGTCTTCACCGGAGTCTGAAACCAAATTGCCTTAATACCTCGGGAGAGGTGGTCAAGATAGCAGTGAGGAGTTGTTGACTGGCTGTGAGGGGAGCTCACAGATTCACACAGAAAGACAAGTCAATAGATAGTTTATAGTTTGTGAACTTTGTAACTATACTTGAATATCTAGTGGATGAGTTTCAGACTGGGCAAGGTCCCGCAGATGTAGGTGTGGTTACACCGAACTGCGTAAACATATCGTGTGTTCTGTACTTTACTGTTTAAAATCTATTGCATGTTTAAACATACTTGCTGAAATAGATATATCGCATAAGAACACTGATTTTCTGATCGATAGTAATTTCACGCCGCCCCTCCGCCCCTCCTCCGCTCGTCCTCCACCCTCCCTCCGCCCTTCCTCCGCCCCTCTCTTCACACCCCTCCCCCGCCGCCCCTCCTTCGCCCTCCCTCTGCCCCTCTCTTCACACCCCTATCAAACTCTCCCCATTCACTCTCTTCCTTTCCAATAAATTACGGAAATAACCTACCGTCTGCGGCACCAATGACGACGGCACAAACCCCTCGCCGCCTCCCGCCACCATAGCTCCTCTGCAAGGCACCAAAATAACCCCTTTAGTCACCCCTGTCTCAATTGGGCAGCTGGTTCATTTCCTGGTCCCAAAACCGCCGGAAGTTACTCCGCAGACGTGGCAATTTCTCTTCATTTTCCTCTCCACCATTGCTGGCCTCGTGCTCAGTCCGCTGCCGATCGGCGCGTGGGCGTTTCTCAGCCTTACCACCTCAGTTATAATCAAGACCCTGCCTTTCACCACCACATTCAACGCCTTTACCAACGAGGTGCTATAGTTGATCGTGATTTCGTTCTTCTTCGCCCATGGATTCGATAATACCGGCCTCAGGGATCGAATTGCAATCTCTGTCAAGTGGATGGGGAAGAGCACGTTGGAACTGTCGGATGGACTGACTTTGAGTGAGGCTTTGATTGCTCCGGCGATGCTTAGTACCACGGCTAGAGTTGGTGGTGTGTTTAGGCAATATTAGGCAATTAACAAATACTTACGGTGTGATGAATTTACAACTCATCCGCAAGAAAAAATAATCAGGGCCGTATGGGTCATATTGGGCCATCAACAAAAGATAAAAAAACATCTTTATTAAAGAGCAAGTAGAAATCGACCACGTCATAGAAGGGAGACTCCCTTGGGAGGGAGTTCTATCGGTGTCCAACGCGACTCCGTAGTGCTCTTCTCATTTGTCCACATCAGGTTGACGTGGCAGGATCTCATTGGTTTAGAGTCCACGTGTCACTTGTTTATTGGTCCGATGTGGTTTGCATTTAATGGATAATCCTAATTCCGTAGTGCTCTTCTCACTTGTCCACGCTAGGTTGACCTGGCATGATCTCATTAGTTTAGAATCCACGTGTCACTTGTTTATTGGTTCGTGTGGTTGGCATTTAATGGGTAAATGTAATTCCAACTCAGGTCATTATCTTTCCAATATAATTAGACCGATCAAGTATATTCTTCACCAAAATGAAATTGTTCATGGCATGCTAATGACGCGACCAATATTTTCCAATCAACCTGCAATTTCCGACTTGCTTCCGCATCGATTTCTGCCAGAGAACTCGATGATTCTTCTATCAGGGATTCTTCTACCGCTGATGTGATTCTCCGCCTCTACAATGTAAATTCGCTGATTTTTGAGAGCGGTTCCGAGGCCTCCGGTCTGCCCGATGTAGACAAGTCCTCCAAGCCAACGTCCTCCACCGCGAAGCACTATTATCTGAAGTGTCGATGAGGTTTATATACTTTGTATTTTGTATATAAAACGATTGGTTTTTTAGACATGAGTATGTTTGATTATAGTTTAAAATGTATGTTTTTTAGAATAAACTGCTCGTCTTTTAGACGGTTTGATTATTTTTTGGTTTTAGTATAAAATTTCTGTTTTTTAAAATAAAATATTTTTTTAACAGTGTGATTATGTTTAGTTTCAGTCTAAAGTATCTTTTTCATTGGAATAAAATACGTGTTTTTAAAATTGTATGATTATGTTTGCTATCAGTCTTAAATGTCTTGTTTTATAGAATAAAGTGCTTGTGTTTTAGACGTTGCGATAATGTTTGATTTTAGTCTAAAATGTCTGTATTTTAGAATAAACTGCTTGTCTTTTTAGAGTGTGTGATTATGTTTGGTTTCAGTATTTAATGTCTGTTTTTTAGAATAAATGTTTGTTTTTTTGAATTGTGTGATTATGTTTAGTTTCAGTATAAAGTATCTATTTGTAGAATAAAATGTTTTTTTAAGACTGTGTTTGCTTTCAGTCTAAAGTGAATTTTTTTTACATTAAAACGCTTGTTTTTTAGACGTAATTATGTTTAATTTTAGTCTAAAATGTCTGTTTTTTAGAATAAACTGATCGTCTTTTTATAATATTTGGTTTCAGTACAAAATGTCTGTTTTTAGAATAAAATGTTTTTAAACTGTGTGATTATGTTTAGTTTCAGTCTAAAGTATCTATTTTTTTAAATAAAATACTTTTTTTAAGACTGTGTGATTATATTTGCTTTCAGTGTTACATGTCTGTTTTATAGAATAAAATGCTTGTGTTTTAGACGGTGTGATAATGTTCAATTTCAGTCTAAAATGTCCGTATTTTAGAATAAACTGCTTGTCTTTTTAGATTGTGTGATCATGTTTGGTTTAAGTATAAAATGTCTGTTTCTTAGAATGAAATGTTTGTTTTTTAGATTGAGTGAACAGTGCACAAGTGAACAGTGTGCGTGAGTGAATAGTACATTTTTGCCAAAATTGAAAATAAGGACCCCCTTCCTCATATTCTAATATAATCTTTGTCACTATATAAAAAGCGTCACTAAGGAGGCAAACTCTATAAAAATATATAATTGCATAATAATAAAAAATTATTACCGAAATATGACCACATGCTAAATGATTCGGTCTCTTGATAATAACCCGAGTATATATTCTTTTTGAGTACATTTTAACGGCCTAATCGAGTACATACATGGATCCTAACTAAACCTAACCTAGCCTATTCTACTGATTCGTACGTCGAGTGGTCTGAGGTGCTCAACAACGTTTTGAGCGGGGTGAAGATCCCACTTACACCGTCTGATGCACTTCACCGCTTCGCACTTCATGCGCTAGTTGATATAGCTCTGGTAACTCCGAACTGCTTTGAGTTGAGCACGCTATTGAGACTTTGGAGACTGGGAGAAACCACAGGGGTTTGTTGGAGGGGGGATTCGAACCCTGGACCCCTCTCCATCCAAGACTCTTAAGAAGATGCCTTATAACCCGACTATATACTAGAGTAATATTGTTGATATTTCGTAATTTCATGTCGAGATTTGATCATGTAAGTTGATGTTTAGATTTTTATCTACTAAGTTCCACTATTACTTTCAATTATTATTAATTGATGTCAATTTTATTTTAACAAAGTTATAAACTTTACAAATTCTTTTCATGAAAACTTTACAAAATTTTTAGAATGATGGAAAGGAATAAGAATCAACTATCTCATGTGACCCAAAAAAATTGAAATATATTAATTGCGATCTCTTAATATAAATGCAGTGTTTATGGCTCTAGAAAATAAATTTGAGTTTTTCTTTTTTTTGATAAAATAAAAATTGAGTTTACTGATAGTAGTATAGTAAGACATATAAAGTCAAATATCAATTTAAAAACACCTCACATGCACATGCAAACGCAAGTGCAAATGGCCACATACAGTGTCCCCTTCCCCAAGGGCAGAAGACTTTTCCCTTACTCTCCATTTAAATTCATCTAAATTAAAAAAATATATTAGAAAACAGCTGATCGGTGGATTATGAATAATTGAATATGAAAATATACCCTTTCTCCAGTTCCGCATTCTGCATGTGCATGCACAGCTCATTTATCCACGATGCATTGGTCGTAGGGTAACTGTCCTGAAATGGTCTCACCTCTTCGGACCTTCTTCTGGGATATACCCCACAAATTATTTTCAGCTCGATTTAATTCGAGCGTTTACACGTGCAACTACATGTTTACTAATTCACGTCTGAAAAATATAATATTTTAATTACACTAATACAATTTAGTGGTCATATATTGTATTTTTCAGACCTGCATTTAATAAACTGGACATGCATGTAAAATTACATTGTTTAATTCTTGCTGTGTTTAGTTTTCGGTCCCGTCTTGACTTATTAATATACCGATCACTAATTGTAAAGTTAGGTGATCCTGTGAAAATAATGGTTTAGGTTCACTGGTTCAGCAATTATTTTCCTATAAGGCATATTCTTAAGCTAAATGGTATCATAATTCATGAATATTAATCTTCACTTTTGGCTGTCTGCCCTTTGGAATCCGGATCATGTTGTTGTTCCGAGTTGCTGATCCCAAAATCAGGTCATGTTATTATGCGTTTATTTTCCGTTTTATTAAATTGAATTGAGTTGAATTGAACTAAACTGAAAAATAAATATACTAAAAAATTGAATGAGTATGATCTTCAAATTACATTTTTGCTGAACTATATTAAATTAAATTGAATTAAACAAATCTAGTTATGAGTTCAACCGAACAAGCCCTAAGAAATGGTATAATAAAAATTATCAAAATTTTGCTCTTGTAATATTAGTCGATATTGTTAAATAAATATAGTACCGCACACTTAACCTTTGAAAGTCAAATTTCGTAACATATATTTTCTAAAAGATATTTTGTATATTTTATTACATTTTAAATTAAAGATACTAATTAAAGTCATAAAAATTGGGGGTTATTATATGTAAAATCATATTTTTAATATATGTCCAAATTCTTTGAAATGAAACAAATACTCTTCATTAACTTGAGAGATTTGTTTCATATTTCCTATTTACTATTCGAAATAAAACTAGTTGTGTTTGTAAGAGAATGGTTGATTTAGGCTTCAATTTAGTTTAGATTAAACGTGAAGTCATAAAAGAATAATGGACACTTCAGTCATATGGTTATGTAAAAATATGCTATGCACATTACATTTCATCACGATATCAATAATTAAATATGATCATTCAACACCGTAAAAGTACATTATTCATAAATATAGGGAGCCATATTTATATGAAACATTACTATATGAAAAAGTAAATAAAATAGACTTGATTTATCTTTTAGAAAATTCTTCATTGAGTTTAACTGATAAATTTTAACTTTTTCAGTTAATTTCACCGGATTTCATTTAATATTAGTTTTATAATTAATTATCTTTATAATTATATACAATATATATATATATATATATACTAACCTAATTTTTTTAGGCCCTTAAAGTTTTAGGTTGTGTGAGGGAGCACAATCCAACTCATCCCCCTGTGTCTTATAGAGCATGTCAAAAACACGCTCTCTCTCTAACCCATTTCTCTCTCCCCACTCTCTACCTTTATTTCTGAAATCTATGCTTTCCCCGAAACAGTTACATTTCTTTCCGTTACCGACATAAAGGCCCACCGTAACGGTTACAAAACGGCAACTTTGATGGCGGAGCCACCGCAGTTTCGCGGTGGCAACGCTCCGTTCCGGTCGTTCGCACAAGCTGTCATCAACAAACCTCCCCCTATGTCATCCAAACTACCCAACAATCCCGATATCCAGCCAATAGGTGAATTCAAGGGCAAAATAGCATGCATTGTATCACCGGAGCAGGCTTCTCAATTGGCAGCACATTACCAGTACACGCTGGTCGGAAAATTCGAGAACGGGAAGCCGTCGATGGAAGTATTAAATGAAGCCTTCAAATCCATCGGCTTTACCTCCAAATTCCAGCTTGGCTCGCTTGATTTCAAGCACATTCTCATCAGATTCCAAGACCCCGAGGATTATCAGAGATGCTGGATCAAGGGCACTTGGAGTTTCAGAGGAGTGCCTATGAAAATACTCAAATGGTCGACTGACTTTGTTCCTGGAACTGAGTCCTCAGTAGTTCCAGTTTGGGTAACTATTCCTAATGTCCCCATTTTCTTTTACAACATTGCTATGTTTGAGTTCATTGGCAATAGAATAGGTAAATTCTTGAAAATGGATTATGCAACAGCTTCCCTCACTAGACCATCTGCAGTTAAGCTGTGCATTGAGGTTGATTTACAAAAAAAGCTGCACTCTGAGATAACTATAGGCATGCCTGGCCTGCTAGCTGACCTTGAAATCATTTATGAGCAATTACCCCTTTTTTTGCCCTCACAGCCAAAAGTTAGGACATGGTTTTGACTATTGTAAGAAAGCTCACCCTAATCTTACCTACCCTACTAGACCATCCATCCCTGTCACTCAAGAAAACAGGCCCAAAGTTGTGCCTAAAATAGTAAAACTTAGAGAAGGGGCATCTGGACTTACCAACAAGGAGAAAGATAGGTTGTTCAAATCTCAGAACATGACATATGTCAAGAAAGCTCAGCAAGCTACTCCTCAGCCTACCAACCCTGCCACCATCCCTCCCCAAGATAAAGGAAAAGAGAAACTGATTCTAATCAATGATGAAGATATTGTTCCCCAGGTTAACACCATCTGCATCAGCAACTCCAGTTCAGATCATACTACCTCTCCTGAAACCAACCTAGACTCTGATGTCAGCTCCCCTGAACCTCCTAATGAGAGTACATCCAAAGAATTGCACTCTGAGATCACTGCTGATGTAGAAAAATGGCTTATGGAGGATAAAAGACCTGCATACTATGCTAAAGATGACTCTGCAATCTCCCACTCAGGGCCCCCCCCCTTTCCTCACCTGTTCATACTAACAAAGTTCCTTTTTTCTCCCAGGAAAAAAATAGGAACAACAGATTTCTTCCATTGCAGATTCTCACAGAGGAGGAAGAAAAGGACTCTCAAGAACAGGAACATGCTCATGACTCTCCCAGACAAACAGATGTACCCCCCTCACAGCAATCTGAGCAGCAGGTAAACACAACTCAGGTGAAGAAATCCAACAGACTAATGGCAAAAAAATACCCCAGTGATTAAGCTCCAAACCTATTTCACTCAATTGAACCAAATTATTGCAAGTTCATCTACACATAGCCCTAAAAATCTTTTCAAATGAATAGTACAACCCTGAAAAACAAATTCCTTGTGTGGAATGTTAGAGGGATGGAAAATTCTATGGATAGACTTCATGAACTCATTGCCAGTCATAACTTTGATTTAATTTGCCTAATTGAACCAATGCATGATAATTCTGAGTGCAACCATTATATGACTGTTTTAGGCTTCCAATTCTGCTTGCATGCTAATAATGCCAAAATTTGGATTTTTTGGAGAAATGATATCCAGCTGCAGTTAATTCTTGATAACCCTCAATTTCTGCATGTCTCAGTCCATAGCCAAAAATTAAATGCTTCTATGGAGGTTGTTTTTGTTTATGGACTGAGAACAAGAAAAGAAAGGAAAAACTTATGGATTGATCTTCTGAAAATTAAAAACCCTGATACTTTATTTATTGGGGATTTCAATGCCATCACCTCAATTTCTGAATATAAAGGTCCATCAACTCCTAGTCTGCACAGCATTAGTGATTTATCAAAATTTATTGATGATATGGCTTTAGAGCAAATTTTCACTGTAGGAAATCCTTTTACTTGGTCTAATGGTAGACATCAAGTCCCTCTTGATCTCAGTGATAGTGGAAGGAAAAAAATCCCCACAATCCAGAGACTTGATAGAGGCCTTTGCACATCCCACTGGAACTCAAAGTTTCCAAACTCTTCTATTTTAGTTTTAAATAAGCTATCCAGTGATCACTGTCCTTTATTTTTAAGTATTGGTAGTGATATAAAATAGAAAAATTCAAAGAAGTTATCCAAGAGAACTGGGAACCTCCTATAGGTAGTACTGGTATGCTAGGCTTTTACCTCAAACTTCTCAGGCTTAAAAGATTTCTTAAAATTTGGAACAGAGAGGTTTTTGGTAATTTACACAAAAATGTTTTGATTGCTGAAGAAAAACTTAGACTCTCAGAAATTGCTTATGATGCTGTTCAAAGTGAAATAAATTTGGACAGTCTCAAAGAAGCAAAATCTCTCCTCTCCAGAGCTATTAAAGAACAAAATCACTACTGGAAATATAAGTCTAAAGTCAAATGGCTTAGAGAGGGAGATGACAATACAAAGTTTTTTCACAATTCAGTAAGGGAAAGGAAGGGAAAAATGTCTATCACTAAAATTCAAAAGTCTGATGGCCAATGGATTGATGATTTCACAGCTATAGAAAATGAGGCAATCTCTTACTACTCTGAGTTGCTTACAACTGATAATAATCCTGAGCAACAGACCTTTTTCTCACATTTTTTATCCCAGATCCCAAAGCTAATTACTGTAGAAGATAATTTAGCTTTGCTCAGACCTGTCTCATTGCAGGAACTAAAGGAGATTGTCAGCTCCTTAAATAAACAAGGGAGCCCTGGTCCAGATGGCTACACAGCCCAGTTCTACATCAAAGGTTGGGATTTCATCCACGTGGATTTATTATGTGTTGTTAATGATTTTATGTCCATTACCAATATTCCTAAAGGAATTGCCAGTACTTGGATTGCAATAATTCCAAAAATTAAAACTCCATCTTCCTTGAGTGATTTCAGGCCCATTAGCCTTTCAAATGTTTTAAATAAATTTTTTTCAAAGGTGTTAATGGAAGGGCTAAAACCCCTTATGCAAAAAATAATCTCCCCTCATCAGACTGCTTTTCTGAAAAATAGAGATATTAGTGACAATGTCCTATACCTAAATGAGATGGTGAGATTTTTGAACAAAAAAGGCAGAAACCCAAACTGTATTTTAAAACTTGATCTGAGAAAGGCTTTTGATAGAGTATGTTGGAGATTTCTCACCAGCATACTTTTAAAGTTTGGTTTTCATGGACAATTTATATTTTCCATTTTAAAAAATCTTTCTCAAGCCTGGTTCTCTGTACTTATAAATGGTAGTCCAGTTGGTTTCTTCCAAGCCACAAGAGGTATAAAACAAGGTGATCCTCTCTCCCCTTTTCTTTTCAATATTTATTCTGAAGCATTCACTAGAAGTCTTGCATATATTTTTGAGTCTGGTAGCCTTCAGTACTACAGTCTGCCCAGAAATACTTCTCTTATATCTCATCTTTCTTATGCTGATGACACTGTAATTTTCATGCAAGCTAGTAGAGCTAATATCATTAAGATGAAATCATTTCTTGCTGTGTTTGAAAATGTCTCAGGACAAAAAATAAATTATGACAAGAGTGATTATTTTATCAGTAAGCATGCTTCTGTGGCCATTATTAGAGAAATGAACACAGTACTTGGAATGAAAAAAGGAACTTTTCCTTTTAAATATTTAGGTGTTCCTATTTTCTCTGGTAGAATAAAGAATATTTTTTTCCAGCCACTCCTTGAAATGATTGACAATAGATTATTTAACTGGAAAAATAAATGGATGTCCTCTGGGGCCAAGCTGGTGCTTATCAACTCCTGTATATACTCCCTCCCCCAACATTTTTGGGCTGTTATGAAGCCAACCTCCCATGTTATGAAACTGATCAAAAGAAGAATTTCTATATTTTTCTGGGGATCAGTGGATGATAAGCCAAAAAAATCATGGAAAAATTGGAATGACATGTGTTACCCTATTGCAGAGAATGGCTTAGGTTTTAGGAACCTTAAATCTATAGTCACAACTTTCTCTGTAAAACTCTGGTGGAAATATCAAACTGCTTCTGCCCCATGGACCTCTTTCATAGCCTCACTGCCAAATTCCTTATAAACCTCTCACACCTGGAAGAGGATATGTGAAGTTAATCAATTTGCTGAATTACATTCCAAGGTTATCCATGGCAAATGCTCTTGTAATTTTTGGAAGTCCAACTGGACTGATAGAGGCCCTATTTCTGATATGGTTCAGTCACAGTCTACAGATATCCCTGAGTCTTGTTCTGTTGCTCAATTCATTGAAAATAGGCAGTTGTTCATTCCTCAAATTTCCCTTTCATTGATACTGCTCTTCTTCATATTTTACAAGAAGCAAAAATTATGGAACACAGGGAAGACAAGTTGATCTGGAAGCCTAACTCTAATGGTGCTTTCAATTTCAAGTCAACCTACAATCAGATCAGGCCTAAAAGAGGTACTTCTGTATCTCTGTCAAAATTATGGAACTCTAGAATCCCAAAAAAAGTGTCTATATTCATGTGGAAAAACTTGAACTCTCTCTTACCTTTTGACAATGTTCTTAAATATTATGGTTTTAATATAGTCTCTAAGTGCTGCTTCTGTAGTAATTTAGATTCTCTGGACCATTTTTTCAATAAGTGTCATCTGGCTGTCCAAGTATGGGAGGGTGTAAATTATTTTATAGGAATCAGAACCCCTCCTTTCTCCACAATTTGGAATATAATCTCATATTATTTGACCAAACCAGGAATCACTGCCATACAGTCCCTCATGACTAAAAATATGGCTCTTTTCTCATGTTGGATCCTTTGGAAATCTAGGAATAATTTTATCTATGATAACATTATTCCTAGTATCCCCAGTATCCTCCATGAGATTAAAGCTATGACCTATGATTCTTTTGTGGCCAAACCCTTCTATATACACTCCCAGCATGATTTAGACCTGGCTGCTAATGGTTATTTCCCAAAAGCCATTAAACCCCCTAAACCTATCATTTCTAAAGTCCTATGGTCCAAACCAGACTCCCATTTTAAGGTCAACTCAGATGCCTCCTGGCATTTTCAGGCAACAGGACTTGGTGTTATTATTAGAGACTCAAAAGGGGAGCTAGTTACTGCACAGTCTATTTATACTCAGTCTTCTTCACCATTACATCCAGAGTTGTTAGCCACTGGTCTGGGAATCAAAATCAGTAAGGAAATGAATCTCATATGTACCTATGAGTCTGACTGTAAACAAGCATAAAAAATTATTAAGAATCCAGATGATGCTCCCTGGAGATTGTTTCCTTTAGTTTCTGACATTGCTCAACCTTGCCTACACTCTGAAATTACTCACATTTTTAGAGAAGGGAACCAGGTTGCTGATTCCCTGGCTAAGTTTGCATCTAAAACAAAACAGTCTCATGTTTTCAACTCCCAACAGTCTCTTCCTATATCTGTAAAAGGCCTATACATTTTAGATAAAGAGGGTACCCCATCATTAAGATTTCATCCTCCTTGAATAGGTACTACTCTCAGTATTTGTTTTGTCTTTGCTCACACAGGTACAAAGCTAAAGATGAGGACAAACAAATCCACAGGTGTCAACCAAGATGCTGGTTTTCAAACATAACATGAAGTGATGGACAAGCTGCTAACATATTAGCCTGGATCTAAAGCCGTTCAAGTCTTACATTTCATAGATCTGAGGTTTTTTAACTTTGTACTGATTAAGGAAGTTCTAATTTAGTTGGGTACCGCTTTTAGTTTTGCCTAGCAATTCTATAACAGGTTTCCAATTTTATTTTAACTTCCTTTTTTCTTTTGTATTAGACTTATAGAGCCTGATCTCTTTTGAAAAGCATTTCTAATGCTTTTGGAGTTTACCTCCGTACAATTCTTACCTGTTACCGGGGCAATAGTTGTATCATTGTTACTATTTTTTGTGGTATGGGATGCCCAATATAATTTCCCCCACTCTATAGTGGTTTGCCTTAAAAAAACAAAAAAGGAAGCACAATCCGCACTATACTGCGTCCAACACTGGGGATGAGATTTTTCATGGGAGTATACTTGGACTATTACCCAATTTAAAAAATCTTTATGTTCCTCTCTAGTTTGAGTGAGCAAGCTTTCACAATGGTTTGGATGGACCCTGTTCCTATATCATCTGGTCAATAAAATAGTATAGGTCCGTCCATTTCTTCCACACCTTTTCGGGTTTAAGTTATATTTTTTATATGTTTTATAAGAAATTGTATGGACGCTCGAGATATGATGGGTGGAGCAAATGAAAAATTTAATCAAAGTTATTTTTCCTGATTGACAGCCATTTTCTCTTTTAGTTAGAAATTGTATTCTATAATTTTTGAATTAATGGTTGGAAATCTGCATTTAGAACTCTACCTATAAAGACATGGATCCCAAGGTAGTTAAAAGGGAAAGAGAAATGTTTCATGTCTAAGATATCTTTAACATGTCTATGTTTAGAATCTGAGGGTCCGTTTGATAAACCAATTAAGTGATTAATTAATTAAGCGATGACACCTTTTACGGCGACCTCTATTCCCTTGTCCGCCGCCTCGAACCCTTCCTTGATGATCTCCTTAGCCTGCTGCTCGGCTTTCTTCAGCTTCTTCCTCAACCCGAACAGCCCGATGTCCGCCGCCCTGGACGGCAGCTCCGCCGCCTTGATTGCCGTCACCGCCGTGGTGAGCAGCATCAGCTACCTCCTTCCCGGAATAATCACCGGTAGTTTGAATCTTCGTCGGCTGATATTGCGAGAGGAGACGTTCTGGAGACGAAACTCTAGCTAACACAGAAAAGTAATGGCATCCACAAGCTCTGCAACCGCATGCACTTCACCCTCCACTGCGTTAGCAACGACAATACAGTCACTTGTCTGCTTTGGCATCTGCCTTTTTGTGCGTGCGTTTACTTTTCCTTCATTCTTTCCTCATCTTGAGAGAAAGAAGAAGAGAAGAAATCTTCCAATCGCCTTATTGAGGTTCGCCTTCATTCTAATTAATAATTTTGAAAGTTTGATTTGTTGCTAATTGCTATTGTGAGGACTGAGTTATTGTACAATTGTCGCCCTTATGAGGTCGCTCTCCTCCTCATCTCTCTTTGTTTATATATGCAGATAGTTTCACTACTTATTGAGGATCTCACCTGGTGCCCGTCCTGGTTATGACTGCTCTCAAACTCATATTTATGCTCGTGAATTTCGATGGTATGTCAGATTTGGACTCATTTATGCTATAATTGGCGAATGTGTAATGCTCAATCTTGTACTCAACCTTAGCAAACTTTATGACAGGTCAGCTTCCCTGCTCAACAAATTTCTCCTCTATAGTACTTATTCAATCGCTTCCTAGTGGTAAATGCTTATCTATCTTCTCTTTTCCTTGTTCCATATTTACTGGGTTTTTATTGCATTTTAGTCTGCTTCGGTGTTTGCATGTTGTTTGATTTTCAATGGAAATGTTAGTTCATTATAGCCTCTATCTCAATACCTCAATATGTGTTTTTAATTGCTGTTGTGTATGATTCTTGGTTGTGATTGCTGGAACACATAAAGTGCGATTCTTAGTTGCGCGACTTTGTTTTCTTGTTGGCTTATGGTTATGATCTGTTCAATCATTATTGATGTACATTGCTTGGTTAAGCTTTGACAGGAAGCAAGTATTCTAAAGCTGCTCTGAAAACCTTTTAAGCCTAGAAGCCTCTCTGAAGGACAACGCAGTCGAGGACATAGATGTTATGCTAGTTTCATCTAGAATCCAATGGCTCTAGGGAGTCACTTGAACCAGACCATGTTTTGGCTGAAGATGTAATGTGTTGCACAGGGGTATTAACATAAACTTGAGTATGTTCAGACTTCGACCCATCAATTTTATCAAACAACTATTCTCATTCAGATTTTACTATTTTTAGTTTTTCAGACTTCAGTACTTAATCTTTTCAGACTTCAGTTTTATCAAACGGACCCTGAAGTTATATTGATGAAGAACGGAAACAACTATTATCAAAACTATTCATGAAAAGTGAATTTTAGTTTGAAAATGATTATATTTGTTTTCCTTTTAGTTTTAGAATAGAATTAGGACATATATTATTTTCTTATTTTGTTTTATTTTCATAACTATATATATCATAGTACTTATACAAAAAAGGAGAAGAAGAGATTTTGAGATTAATAAAAGTTCAGTGTATGAGTTTTAACCCAGTTTTCCCGGAGGTGTGATTTCCAATGGATATTTATGTATATTTTTCTAGGTGTGATTACCGAGGAAGATTATATATTTTATACGAGTTATTTTTCCAACAACTTATTCATCAATGCATGAGTCCTGCATCATTTTTGGTATCTAGAGCAAGGTTTCGACAATGACGTTGATCTGGAAGAGATCACTAGCAGACATGAGTCTATGATTGATAAGTACGGTTCGGACATTGCTGAAATCAAGAAATCCTTAAAACATTTGATTGCTCACCTTGACGCATTGGATGCGAATAATCCGTCGCCACCATCACCTATGAATCCACCGAAAATTATGAAGAAGCTAACAAAGCCAACCAACGCGCGGGGGTAAGGATCGAGAAAGTTGAAGAAGTGAAGGATGATAAAGAGAGCATACAACATTTAGAGCATGCTGAAGAGGATGAGCAGTGTAGGCAAATCTTTGAGCCTGTTAAAGTGACTGAAAACGTTGAAGAGGACAAGAAGTGCAATAGAGGAGACATTATGGTTTATAAGACGGATACCATAACTGAGAGACAAAATCATGTTCTTACTTCACTACCCGACGTTCTACATTCTTGTGTATCTGAAGAATTCTACAAGCGATTCATTAAGGAGTTTAGTTTGGAGCCATTTACATAAGTAAATCAGACTACCAACACTCGGGTAATTATGTTGATACATCTTTTTAAGATGGATAAAGTAGTATCTATAGGTTCGTGGAGCAAAGTTAGAGATGTGATCTGCCACCGAAAATTTCCTAAGTTAGCATTTGGTAAAAAAATATCTTGTTCGTTGGAAATGACATCCACGTAATGAATGCACAATCATTGGTTCAGATTTGCAAAGTTCTTTCGCGAAGATTATTTGTTATAACTCGTCGGAGTCGAGTTATATCAAGAGGGGGAGAATGATGAAGAATGGAAATAACTATTTCCAAAACTATTCATGAAAAGTGAATTTTAGTTTGAAAATGATTATATTTGTTTTCCTTTTAGTTTTAGATAAGAATTAGGACATATATTATATTCTTATTTTGTTTTATTTTCATAGTTATTCATATTGTAATCCTTATACAGAAAAGGAGGAGAAGTGATTTTGAGATTAATAAAAATTCAGTGTACGAGTTTTAACCCAGTTTTCCCGGAGGTGTGATTGCCAAAGGATCTTTATATATATTTTTCTAGGTGTGATAACCGAGGAAGATTGTATATTTTGTTACGAGAAAATGAGTCATGCATCACATATTTTCTGGATAAAACTCATTCTTGTAAAAAAAAACACATACCAGTGGTTTGGTCTAAAATTGCTATAAAACGCTTCATTCTGATTCAGGTTAGAAGATTTTAGGAAAATTGCATTTTAATTTTTATAGTTCACGTGAGGACTATGGGTGTGTTTGGCGGAGCTGTACTTTAAAAAAAACGTTGGGTACTTTTGGTTTTTTCTATGTCGAAAAACAGAAATTGGTCATATCAATTTCTGCTTTTAGGCTAATTTTGGGACAAAAATGCATTCTACTTATGAAATAAGCAGTTTTTTACCAGTTTACCAAATACTATAAAATGTTGTGGTTCAAAGCACATCAGATGAAAAGCGCTGCCAAACACACCCTATATCAGAATACTCAAGCTTACATGTGGATAACATATAAACTAGGATACAAGATAAACGTTCTGAGAAAATGTTGAAAAGGAATGGAGAAAGATGCGATCTCCATGTGCGATATCTCTAGTAGGTAAGAAAAGATCACAACTTTGGCACTAACCAACACTTAAAAATTAGGCTGACTACAAACTTTCTTAAGACTAGGAACACTATTTGCATAAAGACCAAATTTGAGAAGCATATTGTTCAAAAATCCTAACTAACTCTATCAAAATCCTTGAGATGCTGTTTGAATTTTTATATTTATTGCCAAAAATCAGACTATCTCCTTAAGAACAACACTCATAAAACCATTTCCGTACCCATCCTTAAGAACAATCTCCACAGTTTGTCGGCCGCCCCAAAATACTACATGACTTCTTAAAAACTCCACAGTATCAAGACAAGAAATGAAATGCAGACCTTCTGGGAGAGCCTGCATATTAGGACAATCATCAATATGGAGCTTGCACAGATTGGGCATGGCTCCTTGCTCCACTACACATGTTTCCATTTTCAAACAACTGGTAAGATGGATATATTGAAGTTGAGGAAAGTTTGTTTTGTTGAAACACATATGTTTTTGCCATCATTAATTAAATGAAAATTACGGAGGCATGTGAATTGGTCTAGTGTTGGGATAATATTCACGAGACTTTAGCCATCAAAATCTATGAATAAGTTTAAGAGATTCGAAACCATGTTGCGCTCATATTCAGGACTTTTCGTGATCTACGTTTGAGTCGCTGCATTACAAAACTGCGAATATTGCCTCCAAGTAGTGTTTGTTTTAGAACCATCAGCCCCTTCACCTTGTTAACATTGAAATCACAATGACTTGTGATCTTAACAATCTCTAACATGTTGATCTGCGCATATTTTGCAATCATCTCCAAGTTGCCTAACCCGTCCAATATCTTCACTTTGAGCACTCGCAGATTAGTCACGTTGATCAAATCCTTTATCTCATATGCTTGATCATAAAATTTTCAAGTAACTCTAACTTGTGTAAACCGCAAAGTCGTATCATGTTGTCACGAATTGTTTTTCTTCTTTTCAATCTATTGGAAAATAAAACATACCCACTCGGTTATATTCAAAATAAAGTTTGTCCATTTGGGGGTATTATTGATTCAGGGGCGGCCCTTATTTGAGGTGAACGTTGCACTCGCCTTAGACCCAAAAATTCAAACAATTTTAGGGGCTCAAATTTTTTAAAAACTTATAACTGATTATATCTAAAATTTCAGTATTTTTGGTTCCTTTTTAATTTAAAATCCAAATCTTATTGGGTTCATTTTAAAGCTAAAAACAGCTTTTTAAAACCGCATCTTTGTGCTTAATTTTTTTATTATCTTGATTAAATACTTTTAACTGGGTATTAAACTTGGTCATAAATATTACACATTTAAACGGTTGTGTTATGTGTGTGCGGTGTACGTGTGTGATTTGATATGTAAAATTTGTGCTTTGGTACTTTAATATATACATTGGCATTAGTGTATACGAAATCTTGTTTTAAAGACTAAAGAATAAAAATATTAGGAGATATGTGCTATTAGAATATCAAACTAAACATATATGCTTTGAATAATTTTGGATACTTTTGCTATATATCTTTGTCGGGCTTATTTTTTCATTTATAATCAATTTTGTTTGATAGAAAATGGTTCCGCCAAGTGGTAATATAAGATTCTTCCGGAATTTCAAAAAAGAGGAATAAAAAGTTATGTTTTTTTAATATTGGGGGCTCTTTTTTTATCGCCTCAAGCCCTAAAATATTTAGGCCCAACACTAATTGATTTACTAACATCAAGGGCCTGCACTGCAGGCGTTTCAAATTGGATAGAGAGATGGCAGTCTTATAAATGGATAGCCTCTCATACTCAAAAATCTCAAAAGAATCAACCCTCCCACTATTTTTGAAAACTTCTGACTTAATTCAAGACTTCTTTCTTCAATAGAAATAACACGAAACATTTCACGGCCATTAAAAATGCTCAATCGTTTCTTCCAATATTCACACCTTACCATTCTAAGATACTTTAGTATTTTTTTAACTTGAGTATCACACCAAGTTTCCTAGTAATCAAAAGTGATGACAAGTCTACAAAAGCTTACTGATCGAAGATACATGCAGTAGATCACATGGTGATGGATGTCTGGAACTTGCGCTCGACGACGAACTTGGCTCACGAAAGGATTTGCAAAATAAGGCCTTGGGTGTCCCGAGGGTAAACACTCCGACGCTCAAGTTAGTATGTGCGTAAGGCATATTGTATGAGTTATGAGAATGAGATAGAAAAGGTGTACCAAACCTTTGCTATTTATATGGCTCCAATCCGTAGATCACCAAGATATGTAATTATGGTATGAATACAACTCTTACGGGGATAACAGTTGTATTACCATGTATAGAAGAAGTGTATTTCGGTCAGGACCGTATTTACAATGTTTAGGAGGAAGTGTATTCTTTGTAGAACATTCAAAATATACACATTCCTTATAAGGATTTGGATTGATGGACCTGTAGATCCATCCTCCGTGTATCTCGAGCCCCTGACCCTTTTCGGGCCCTGGTCCAAGACTGAATGAGGTCCAGAATACAAACCATGGACTTATCAGTAGCCCCAAGGTAGATCTTCAGATTTTAGAGGGATCCATCTCGAAGGCTAGATGAGAGGCTTGCTTCTCGAGGGAAGGCCAATAACTTGAGGGAGAGTAACTCGGGGTATTAAGCTCGGTGTGTCCTTCTAGGACTAACCTTTCGGGCTGACCCTTCTGAATATCTATCTTCAAGTTGTTTCGTATTCCATCAGGATGCGTGGGCGGTTGAGATTGATTCATTTTGAAATCCAGAGACAATATACACGTGTCGCGTACCCATTAAAAGGTAGTGGCGGTTTGTCCACCGTCTCTCCATTTCCTGCATCGGAACACAGATCAAGGTAATTGCTCGCCTTAATATTGTATGGGTTTGTAATAAATCTCCCAAATCATTCCCATTGTCTCTTCCATTTGCAATTTTTTCATCTGCGTGCAGGAGACAACTTTTATATTTTTCTTCTTTCTGAAGCCCCAAATTCTGCTCCATCACCGATAGTAAGTATCTCTTTCTTTTTTCGTTTCTTTGTATCTGTTTCTCTTATTTCCCTTTGTTTTCCCCCATACCTCTGTTAGTATGTCTAGTAGTAGCGAAACGATTTCCACCCCCGACATAATGAGAGAGAGTATGCATGTGCTCAGGCCAAGGAGATTAGCTCCCGTGACCGCCGTAGAGTCGAGGTAGCGAGTGGGAAGAGGCATGTAGTGTTGAAAAAGAAAGCTTCTGATGTAGAGAAAAGACTGAAGGTTGCAGCACGACGCGCCCGGATGGAAGGGAGTAGCCCCATGGTGGCGCGTGGGCCAGGGGATGTGCCGGTTGTGCCTGGAGAGGGTAGCAGTAAGAGGTCGGTGAAGGATGATATGGCGCGGGCGGAAGCTGCCATATTTGTCGATAGTTGTAGATATTCCATCCCAAGCGACTGTGATCTCATGTATGTGAGAGATGATAGGCGCGCATCGGAGCTAGTGACTTTGACCCGAAGTGTCATCTATGAGAGGTTCTTACAGCATGGCCTAGCTTTTCCTTTTCCCCCACTGTTGAGTCAGTTTTTGGAATTCTATAAGGTGCACCCGGGACAGCTGCATGCCAATGTGATGGTAATCATAATGGTTGGATTCGCACGCCGTCTGACCTCCTCTGACTGGTCGTCTAGCCGCCGTCGCTGGTAAGCTACTTTCCGATCGACGTCCTCTATTAACTTTTGTCCCATAATTGTTGATCGTTCACACTGGGTTGATAACTAAACTGAATTAGCTAAATCTCGATCCAAAGAGAGTGATCAATTTAGGATAAATTGTTCAAAGAGTAAACAATCTCCTCGATCAAACCAGAATCTCTGACGGCGACACGCATCTCTTAAACCCTTTGTATCTCAGACGAGTTGGGGGATTCATCGTAAGACCTTTTGTTGGTACAATTTTATGAATTCTACATTTTGAGCGTTCTAGGTTAATTTCATCCACCGTAATTGTTATAGGCTTTGATATATTTAGGTCATAAAACTTTTTAAAAATCTATGTAGTATTGTTTTTCACAAATCTGGATAAGCATATATATAATTATATTTTCAATCTCTTTTGTAGAATTTTTAATATAAAAATGTCAATGCAAAGTTTTGTGCATACACGTAATAACATTCGTTAACTTACTTAACATCTGTGGTTTAATTTTATTTGTCTAATATTTTTACTTCATTGAACATATATATTATATATCTTCAATTATTTTAAAGTAGAAATTTACTTTAACTTGCAGTGATTAGTAAAGTATAACAAATTATGTTTGTTACAAGACCGAAATCTTTCATTTTTAGAAGACTTAAATATAGAATTGTGATCCACCCAGTGTGATCCACCCAGATCTATAAATAGATCTTATAAAGTCATCCTATTACAAATATTGTAATAGTAGAATTATAAAAAAATGAGCGTAAAATATAATCTACTGAACTCTAATGTACTGGACTGAACTAATAAACATGAAAATATTCTATAGTTAATATAGCCAACAATATAGCTAATTTCTGCCCCTATAACAATGTTCTAGACTCAGAAATTTAGTTCAGGTTTGTTCACTTTCTGTTAATGATAATAATGATCGGTTTGGAACGTATGCCTTTTCTCTCTCTAGAATGTAGAGAGTAGCTTTCTCTGTACCTTTCCTTTTCCTTAGACTAAATTCCAAAAAATTACCCTAACATTGGTAGAAATGTCAATTTTAGGACCCAACATTCAAAAGTGTCAATATTTGGTACCCAACATTCTGAAAATGTCAAATTTAGGACCCAACATTCAAAATGGTCAATATTTGGTACCAAACATTCTGAAAATGTACAATTTTTGGACTTTCATAAAATTCACATGTTAGATCTATTAATTTCAAGGGCATTTTTGTCATTTTCCTCTACTAAAATATCCAGGAGTATATCAATGTCCAAAATGTACACCACCATTGGCGCATCTTATAGTTAGACGAGACCTGAATTCATAGATTTGAATTTATGGCAAACGTTTCATTTTCGTCTTGATGGATATGATAAAGATGTGGGTAAAAAATGGTACTGTTACTAGGCTCCGGTAGTGACGAGGTAATGCGGGCACATGGCTAGCGGTGGAGTTACAAAGAGAGTTAGTCGAAAATGTCTATTGAGATTTTTGGGGAAGATGAGATGGGTGATTTTGGTGGATTTATAAATTTTAATCTTTCATTTATTATGAAAATTACCAAAATGCCCTTGAAATTAATTAGATCTAATAGGTGAATTTTATGAAAGTCCAAAAATTGACATTTTCAGAATGTTGGGTACCAAATATTGACCATTTTGAATGTTGGGTCCTAAAATTGACATTTTCAGAATGTTGGGTACCAAATATTGACACTTTTGAATGTTGGGTTCTAAAATTGACATTTCTACCAATGTTAGGGTCATTTTTTGGAATTTAGTCTTTTCCTTATTCAACACAACTTATCCTTATCTTATCTCCTAATCTTCACCTTCTTCCTTTACCCTATTTGATTTGATTATCAACGTTTTTAGATTTGGAATCATGTTTGTGTTTGAGGTCCATTAAAGTACCAATCTTAGTTTGGTTTTCATAATGGGGTAAAAGGGGAAATCTTGATTACCTCATCTACTCTGTTCAAAATCGAGT
Source organism: Sherardia arvensis (assembly GCA_948330725.1). Lineage (NCBI taxonomy): Eukaryota > Viridiplantae > Streptophyta > Magnoliopsida > Gentianales > Rubiaceae > Sherardia > Sherardia arvensis. The sequence goes on along the minus strand of OX415237.1, from coordinate 17,543,576 downwards.
TTTTAGGCATAAGTTTCGTAAGAACTTCATCCTCGTTTTTATTTCTAAATTTTTTCTTTTAAAAAAAAGTGGGTTTTCTTATCGGGTCTTCAAAATCAAGGGGAAAGTTTGGGACAGAAGTGGGTCGATCTTCCTGTTTGGTGAGTCTCTTGATCTTAGTTTTCTGCGTCTTGATTTGAAAGTTTCGACCTTTTTCAGTTCTCTTCTAAAATAAAAAATCAAAATCAAAGGTTTTGGTACATTTGGTTTGTGGTGTCTTCTTATTTGTCAAGCCCAACGAAATGGTTGTGGATGAACACCCAATCGGGCGAAATATGTTACATGGAGCTTATATGGGTCAAAGGTGTTGTTATGGAAGGTGACATCAAGGAGGAAGATTAGATTAAAGGCAGTTGAAAACACTCTGCAGCGAGCATGGAAAGGAATGACTTTCAAGATTATTCAACACCAATTCAATACCTTTCAGTTCCTCTTCTCAGAAGAATCAGATCTCAGGTATGTCTTGCAAAGAGGCCCATGGAATATTGCAGATAATCTCTTAGTTTTGAAGCGGTGGAATCCCAATTTTATGGCCGAACAACAAAAGTTTATCGATTACCTTTGGTTGAATATCTTGGATGTGCCAGCTGAGTTCTTCAATAGAGAGGTAGCTTTTGATATTGCTACTACGGTGGGTGATTTTACTCACATGCAACTGAGAGAGAGTTTGACAACGAAGGAGAAGTTCTTTAGATTCAGAGTGGCCATCAATACCATGATGCCACTTCTAGGGTCAATTAAAGTTGGAAGGGAAAATGAGGCTGCTGTTCAGAGATCGATCAAGTATGAGCGCCTACCAACGGTCTGTTATGCTTGTGGACGAATAGGTCATAAGAGGCAGAGTTGTGTCAAGGCCAATCAACAACCATTTGACAATGGAGTTTATCAAAGTTTGGAGATGGAGGATATTGAATCTAAGGTTTTATGGTCCTGGAATCAATTGAAGAACACTTGGGTTGTTAATAAGGAGAGCACTGTGTTTATGGACATAGATGGATTTGGACAAAACTTGATAAACCAGGCACGTCAAAGCCAGACTGTTGGAGTATCTAAGCGGAAGCACTCTGGAGTGGCGGCGGAAATTGTGTCAGATTTTGGAGAACATACTCCTAAGAAAAGGAGGATGATGTTTCCATTTGATCCAGGCACGAAGAGAAAGGCTGAAGAACTACCATTGGTTCCAATGGAAAAGTCAACAAGGAGTTATGATGTTCTTAATCATATCTCTCCCCAAGGTCAAGGTAATGAAGGGTGGAGGTCTACAAAGATAGAGTCAAAGAAATTTAGAAGACCAACATTTTCTTTGGAGTTGCTCAGAGGAGGAGAGAGGGAGTGTTCCGAGATTAATACCTTGAGTAAGAGACGCGTTGTGTTTTCAGATGGTGATCTTCTACCATTGGGGAAAAGGAGAAGAATTCAGCAGATGGAGATTTTGGATGACTCGCCTCTGCATGCACAACAGAGATCTTTTCAGGGGTTGGAATTGGTTAGTGCATTCTCAATTACAGCTCCGCTCTATGAAGATAATGATACTCAGGTTATTCAGGTTGTGCCCTTCAATCATGTTCACCGAGAACACGATGAACCTAGACAACAAGATCAGCTGCGGAATCATGGCAAGGCTCTCACTGCTCTTGTTCCATACCAAGAAGAGACACAAGATACCCAAATGGTGTATGCGGACAACACTCAGAATCAGTGCCATCGTGATCATGAAGTGTCTCAGTTCTTCAAACTGATTAAGGATTGTTGGCTAACAAAAGATACTGGAAAAAAGCAAAGTGTTTTGGTGGTTCCTGCGACACTTGTATTATTGCATATAATGCTACTCATCAGTCTCTCCTCAGACCTAGTGGGATCAAAGGAATTACATTGGAGTACTGGTAAGGATGAGAGGTCCAGTGTAGGAATCACATACACATCAGTCTTGGCTCTTGCATATGCAGATCGTTGGAGAAGGAAACTATGGGATAAAATCTGGAATCTTAAGGTCCCATACAAGTTGATATTCGTTGAGAAAGTGGTTGCGGAGGATACATGTGGAGTTCTACCGCCGCTGAGCGGTCTTAGATGGCAAGGGGGACTAGATCCTTTTACTTGCACCACTCCATTGCAGGTTATACCGAAAGTTTGCAGGAGTTTCACCAAAGCAGCAGACAGGGTAGCATCCCAAACGTTTTGCTTGCTCAAGGATTCGTCCGACACACCGGCGACAGTCAAGCATGACGAGTTAGCGCCATGGGAGGTGAAGAGCATTGCCTCGTTCTCCCAATCTAATGGAATAAAGCTCAGTAGTTGCGTACTTTATTTTCTTATGTCTAATGAATGTAATTTGGCTCTAGGCCAAAAGTATGTATGTTGTAATCTGTCCTTTTAACTATTAATGAAGTGTTTGCCTTCAAAAAAAAATGATCGGTTGGTCGCGTATGTAGAGTCTAACATTCAAATACTCATAAACTCTATCAGGGCAAGTCCAACGGATTTGGTAAAATTGAGTATTAGGCTATTTTAGACATATTTTAGAGTTTTTATACCTCCAACAGTTTGAGTTGGTCTCTGGAGTGACCGTCTATATTTTAACTATAATATAGACCAAGCACTACATTACAATATGGAAGGAAGGAGGTCCTTATTTGCAAAATTTGGGAAAAGTACTATTCAAGGCACTGTTCACGCGCACTGTTCACGCAATGAATATGTACTCAAATCAACTAATATAAATTCTGTATTTTAAACACTTGTAAACACAAAAAAATTCAGGTTAGAAAGACAAGTTTCCATATTATAAACATCAGATTTCAGGTACATAAAAACTAGGGTGTTTAGGTTAAATAATGTTGTGTTAAGTATAGTCAAGTTTCACCAAAGTTTTCAGCCTAAAAATTCCATTTTTCACAATCATAACAGTTTTCAACTTAAACAATCAAGTTTCACAAAAACCACAGTTTTCAGCCAAAAAAATCAAGTTTCTACAATCACTCTAGTTTTCAGCCTAAATAATTAAGTTTTCACAGTTTTCACAATAAATAATCAAGTTTCGCAAACACCAAAGTTTTCAACATAAACAATCAAGTTTTCACAATAAAAACAGTTTTCAACCTAAACAATCAAGTTTTACAAACACCACAGTTTTCAGCCTAAAAAATATAGTTTCTACAATCACTGTAGTTTTCAGCCTTAATAACCAAGTTTTCACAATCACAGTTTTCACATTAAAAAAATCAAGTTTTACAAACACCACAGTTTTCACAATAAATAATCAAGTTTCAACACAAATCAAGAAGCCTAGTTTTCACGTTAAACACATAAAATTTCATATGCAGACAGAAACCACATTAAACAGTCTAGTTTTCAAGCTAAACACATAAAATTTCATAACAAGACAGAATCCACATTTAAAAGTCCAGTTTCCAAGATAAACACATAAAATTTTATAAACAAAAAGACTTCATATTAAACAGTCTAGTTTTCGTAGTAGAACACATAAATTTCATGGAAGAAATTTGCAGAGCACTCACAAAGTACAAAAAAATAACAAAAAAACGGGAAATCACAGCGAATAAAAAGTATCACCTCTCTTATTAACCACCTCCTCTGGATTACCAGTTTTCAAATATTTAGACATTTTCATTGTTTTCAGATCTGCAGAACACAAAGCAGTACATGAAGAACAGCACAAAACAACAGAATCATGAAAAACATTAAGCTAATAGTTGGATTAATGCCTAAATCTCTGATTGGATTAATCCCCAACCGATTTGAAACTGAGCCGAGGAGCTGCAGTACATGAAAATGCCGATCAAAATCACAATCGAATCACAAATACAAAACGCCGATCAAAATCACAATCAAATAACTAAAACACAATCACAAATCAGTACCTGGAAACAGCGCCGATTTGATTGCTCTGATTGGGAACGACGATTGAAAGAGGGTTTGGGGATGGGAAATTGGGAACGACGATTGAAAGAGGGTTTGGGGATGGGAGTTTTGGAACGACGATTTCTGGATGGGAAAAATAAAAAATAAAAGTATGGTATATATATTTACGGAGAAGGGTCTGTTTAGCAATTTCCCTAAATTGCTAAAATGTACCCGCGTAAAAACTATTTGCTAAAGCGGAGACGCTTCATATTTTAATTGCAAAAATAGGCCGTCTATATTATAACTATAATATAGACGGACTATTCCAAGACTAATATCAACAGTTTTGTCATATTATTCTCTAAAATAGAAATTGGGATGAGAGAGAAGATGTGGATCTCTATATATAGCAAACAAGTTTGAAACTCTATTCATGCCACGTTTCATGAATTTGGACAAAAACAAATGATTTATGGTAAATTCAGCATCCATGATTTTAAGCATTGATTTAAAAATAAAATTAAAATGATAGACAAAATAGAAAACCAAATAGCGAAGGAGTAGGCTGCTTGTATAAAATCGCTAAACTAGCAAATTTGTTGGAAGGAAGGAAAAAAATTATAGAAAATATACCATTTGTTCTCTATTTTAGGAAAAGATTTAGCAAGTGTGTTGGACTTGCCCTAGCGGAGCGGCGGCGGGGGTAGTCAATGAGTACAGTGTATATTCAAGGCCCATGCAGGAGTTTGTTCCACATTTTATGGTGTTGCAATATTATAGCCACCACTCTCAATTCTCCCCCTACTACACGGAAGAAATTGAAAAAGAATTTCCCATATTGAGTTAAAATTTCTTTCATAAGTGATTCTCTCCATGCAAAATTCATAAAAAATCTGTGAATAGTACATGCTCTAATATGTCCATTCAATTATTGATGCTCTAATTACATCAACGATGAAAATAGTAGAGTTTTGGAACAGTCCGCTAATTGGAATTGAATTGGTTGAGGAAATGATAATAGTATTAACTTTTTCTTATTAATAATCTCTTAGTCTCGGTTAAAGTTTATAGTTGATTTTTGAAATCCAAATGGGGACAACTTTAACCGTTTATTATTATTATTTAATATATGTGAATACTAACTATTATATTCTATTGACAGTTTATTTACAAATGTTGTAAATTTTTAATTTTATCCATGTTTTATGTCATTATATCACAAATTATTACGGTCAATGTTATAACATGACAAAAATTAAAGAAAACATCAATCGATTACGCATTTCAGTGTAATTCACTTCATATTGGGTATTAACCTAGTTCTGAATTAATCTACTCGTTTAATACTCATCTTTCTACTCTCCTTGTAAATTTACAAACTCCCCTAATTTCCGATTCGCCTTACTCAAACTCCCTCCAGCCTAAACCTTATTGACGTTGGATATACTCCTCCCGAGAAATTAAGGTGTGCGATCAAAGAACCTTAACATAGGAACTTGAATCAACTACAATGGTGTCCTTTCCGGTTTGATGTAAATCCTAAGTGTAGGACTTTATCGGTAAATCCTATGGGTGTGTTTGGTTCGCAAGTTTTTTGAGAGTCTGAATTTTGTTTTGGGTTTTTGAGAGTTTGGGTTTTTGTTTGGGATTTTGAGAGTCTGGTTTTGCAAAATCCTTGTTTGGTTGGGTTGAGTTTGTGAGTATGAAACAAAATCTTTGATTGATTTTTAGGATTTTGCAAGTCTGGATTTTGGAAAACTTGGTGAACCAAACAAGATTTTACAAAATTGGACTTGGATAGTCCAAGTTTTGCAAAAACTTGTCCAACCAAACACACCCATATATATTTCAAGAGACTTTATTCGAGAGTTCTAGAGAACTTCTCCCTTTTATAAGCATGGTGTCACCAACTATTCTGCCTTGCACGAAACTCCGTTTCTTTTCCAAAATGAACGATTCTATAATTACAACTGTTGAAAATAGAAATAGAAATACTAATATAATTTTAAAAAAAACGACTCTTTATAAACACTAGTGGAATATGTACCAGGACACGGCGGTTTTGACCGCCGTGTATTGTTCCGGCTAAATTTCCGAGTTCGGAAATCTATCCGGATGTCTATATATATCCGGCTAAGTTTAAAAGTTCGGAAAGTTAGTCGGATAGAACAAAAAAACTCTAGCCAATTTGTCCGGCGAAATCAAAACCAGTATAAAAAAGTCTCACCCCAAATCATGGGTACTTGTGGATCGAATAGATCGTACCCCAAAATCCTAAAAACACAAACTATCTTCCTAATCTAATGATTTTCGGCCTAAATCATATGAAGAACAAATAAAATTTAAAGTCAACCTTTTGTTAGAAGAAGGAGAATGAGAAGGAGAAAGAGGGGGACAAGGAGAGGTAGAGGGAGAAGAGGCAGAGGGAAAAGAAGGAGGGGGGAGGGAGAGGGAGAAGAAGGAGATGAAGAAGGAGAAGAAGAAAAAGGAGAGGGAGAAGGAGAAGAAGAAGAGGGAGATGGAGAAGGGGAAGATGAAGATGGAGAAGGAGAGGGATAGGCATCTTGCTAAATTTCCGAACGGCGATTTTTTAAAATGTAATGCAGAACCGCCGTTTATTGAGTTCCTTCGGAAACTTAGTCGGATGCCTTGCACGGCGATTCACTTATTTTCACGCGGAACCGCCGTCTTTAGGCGCCGTACGTGTTCCGCCTTGTTTCTACTAGTGAAACTAGAGTTTATTCGTTTCTTGTTTAATTATTCTAAAAACTAAACATACATAGGTTTATATTAAACTTGATTGATTGCTCCGTGAAATACTGTTGCAACATGATGTTATGACATTACTTACATTCGTTGAGTTTCAGACTTGATGTTATAACATTTTATCCAGAATATAATCAACTGAAACAACTCTAGTTTTGCATTATTTAGTTCATCAGAATATATATTTGGTATATAATATTTTAAACTTATCATTTTGTATACTTAAAATAGTAAGGCCCTGTCCAGTTCAACTTATTTGGTGTTGTGCTGTGCTGATGAGTGCTGAGCTGTGCTGATCAGTGCTGTGCTGTGCTGATCTTGTGCTGAATAGTGTTGATAGTGTTAAATAGTGTTCATTTAAATTGAAGAAAAAACACAATGTTTATTACTTAAGAACTAAAAAGTTCACTTAATTAATATTATTTTTACAAAACATAAAAATAGTGTCCATTTAGAGTTTAAATATGTTAAGCTGAATAGGTGATGTGCTGACCAGTACTGTGTTGTGCTGATGAGTGCTGTGCTGTGCTGATCAGTGATGTGCTGTGCTGAAATGTGCTGCAATAAGTTGAACTGGACAGGGCCTAAGATTGATTTAAAACGTGAAGAGAAAGTCGTCGATCTAAGCGTTAAATTTTATAAAAGATTGATTGAGAAAATGACATTTTTGGTGCCCAATTTGTGAAGAAATGTCAACTTTAGTTCCCACTTTTTGTAATGGTTTAGAAATGGTTCCCAAATTTTGATTAAATGTTTCAACTTGGTTCCCAAATCGGTTGATGACTGGCTATTGACTGTTTCCCCCCACCACTGTCTCCTCTGCACAGTCATCACCACCCCCGTATACCTCACTACCATAGAGCTGCCTTCACGCTCAGTATGGCTGCCACTAGCACAACCAGCAGTCGGAGTACCCCATTTCTACTCCTTGGGATCTATGTGTTGGGCATTGCCGCCAAGGATCCGACGGATCGTGATGATGTGGAACAGAGTGACGGGCTGAGCCCCAAATTCCGGCCACCCCAAATGCTGGCAGAGGCGCAACCACTACACATATAAGAGGTGGCAATGTCGGTGATGGGTTGAGCCGGCAGCAGAGTGACGCTCAGTCACTTAGGCCGAGAATGATCGACTATCACTACCACGACGCCATCCGAGATTGATCTCCGATGGGCACCACTACAGAGTCATCATCGTCGACATGACACTGACACCGACACCGACACCGACACCTGCATCTCCACCATCCACCACCGCCACCGCCATTTTCTGGTTGGAGTTTAGTGTATTGGATTTTGGATGGTTTTTAAGGGATGAATGTAAGAACGAAGTGGTAATGAACTCACGCGTCGGGTAGTGGGCTGACCAGTGGAGAAGTTCCGACGGTGGTAGGCAACAGGTGAAAAGAGGAAGGTTTCCGTCGGTGGGCGTGAGGCGGCTCTATGGCAGTGAATACTCGGGGTGGTGATGGTTGTGCAGAGGAGGCAGTGGTGGGGTAGAAACCGTCGATGGCCAGTCATCAACCGGTTTGGGAACCAATTTGGAACATTTCATCAAAATTTGGGAACCATTTTTAAATCATTTCAAAAAGTAGGAACCAAATTTAACATTTTCTCAAACATGCGCACTAAAACTGTCATTTTCTCAAGATTGATTTATATATTTTTGGGAGTACACACTTGCCCGTAGGCCATTTGCGGCGCCGAAGCCATCGAAGTCTGCAGGTAATAAGAGGTTTGTAATAAGAGCTCTACTTGTGTTGATAAAAAACAACACGGATATACACTACCACTCCTTGAACATATTAATTTATCCAATTATGATGTGTCCTCTTTAAGAGATAATGATCCAATTAATTGAATTATGAGTGATGACTTAGCTAATGACCTTGCAATTTGATTGATGATGTTACTTTGATGCCGTACACTTAACTACCACTCCTTTGATTGGCCAAAAATAATTCATTTAGGAATTAGGAGTATATTGGATTAGTAGGATTATTTTTAAATGAAAGGATAGGAACAAAGTCCAATCTGTCCACCACAAACAAAATGAAAGGATAGTATAATTTTTTTTGAAAGATTTAATTGAGGCAACAAATTTTCCATCTTTATAAAAAAATTTAAAATAATCTGTCGGCAGGAATAACTTTAATCGACTCCCCAAACAAATGATCAAATAGACAATTACAATGATCCTGATACTATTACAATGCACGAGCATACAACACTTTCAGAAAGAAGTTAATCTATTACAAGTTTCATTGACAAATCGTATAAAGATACAGATTAATCCTCCATAACAAATGCATCTCTAACCGAGAATATCCATATAAAAATGCAGATAAATTCTCCATTGTAAACTCGGCCTATAAGGTGTGCAAGCTAGTACCAGAGAAAATTCGCATAGAGATGCAAATTAATTCTCAAGCTGGTAATCAAATTCTACCTAATCCGACCCAACTAAATTAATCTCATCAAGATCGACCATTCAAGAATGAATCAACTAGACAAATAAGAAACCAACTTAGTGATCCCGCGAGTGGAGTTCATCTTTTTTAGGAAAACCACAATCTAGAGCTACTTCATCTATACGCTCGTTGAATTCGTCCTAAATCACCGCCTCCACACACAAATTTGGCCATCTTTGGTTGGAGTTGCCGTAATTACGCGAATCAACTTGATGCCTAGGTGTATTAAATGGATCGAAAAGTTTATAATTAGAGTTTGTAACAAGGATTCTCCCACACCTAAATTAGATTCAGTCCAAATCACATCAAAATACTCAAATAAATTACAAAAAAGAAATTATAAAAAAAAGAAAAAAGAAAAAAGAAAACGCCACCAATCTTCTAGAGTTGCCAGACCTTTCACAAAGGATCCATCCATTCCGGATCGGTCGCCAAAAACGGTCCGACCTGACCCGGCCCAACCGACTGGGAAACGGAAACAGCCGATCAGAGCTACTATTTTTCCATCTATAGTATAACTCAATAATAATTTTGTTGTTGCAAGCATAATAAGTTTAAAATTGTGTAAATGTATTTACTTAGGCATACGATCTGCGTGCAATTTATTCAGTTTCATCACTATTGTAATGTAGGACATAAATATATTAACATCTCTGATGAAAGCTTCCACTGTCATACATTTATTCTTGTGAATTTTCTTATTTTTCATATGTAAGAAGCTATGTAGTATTTGGAGACGGGCGAAAACGCTGTCAAAATACTAAAAGAAAGTTATGAATAATTTAAAATTGATTCGAAAAAATTGACCAAAAGGTTAGCTGTTTAAACCAGGTCGGAGGAATATGAAATTTGAAATATCGGTATTCAGTAGGCACCGGTTCGGTGGAGATTCCTTGTCAGGTAACGGTCTTCCAACCAACATATAAACTCCAATATATAAAGGATCACAATAATTCATAAAAATAACTTTGTGAAAAAACAATATGTCATGTTTTTGTTTTGTTTGGTTACTTAAGTTTACTCTTAACTCGGATACTGCAATTCAGAAGATGGTTGGCTCATTAGGTTGTTGCTGTTAAGCTGTCCTCCGTATTTAATTGGTTCCTTCTCTGCGTCTATAACAAGAACATCTCATATTTTCTAATTCGGAATTCCTATTTGCAGGTTTTGTTTTACTAATGCAGTTTATATTTTGATTGAAAATGACAAGATTGTCCTTATTGATTTATCTTGCTCAAACTTTAACCATTTAATCAAGGATCTATTAATACGGACTGCAAAAGTAAAATACGACCTGCAAATAGCATTGCGCTATACCGGTCTTTAATTAGCTCACAAATGAATGTTAGCTCACACATTGCGTCCTTAAGCATGCCTGTAAGGCGTGACACATCCAACTACACTACAAAAATGCCAAATACCCGTCCACTTACACGCATATCTTATTTCTGGAAATATATATATATATATATATATATATATATATATCACTAATATTGAATAAATGGAACGTCACTTTATTATATAAAACAAAAAATTGTCATTCTTGAATAAATTGTTATCCAATTTATTTAAGAATGGCAATTTTTGTTTTATAAAATTTGAAGAGTCCAGAAGACTCAGCATTGACAATTTTGTAGAAGTTAACTGTGTTTAAACATGCTCTCATGTTTAAACACTTGCTCATGAAGATCAGAAAATGAGAAACAGTCTTTGATGTGAAGTACAACTCAGATGCGATCAAACAAGATATTCGACAGAATCAAGATGATACTTGAAGATTGATTCGATTCTGATTTAATTAGATAAAGAATATAGTTGTGAGTTGTATTTTATGTAGAATTAGTCTTAAATAAGGAATGAATATATTTCTTATCCTAGAACTATAGAAGTAGAATATAGCTAGAAGACTAAGTGTTGCTGTGATGAGCTGGACGATAGGATCAGCCTTGCCGTGATTGAAGGATCGAGAAGACTAAACACGGAAGCACAGTTTTGAACTATAAATAGAGAAGAAAGCTGCATCAACATTTATCCATCTTACAAGAAAGTATTCTGCCGATCAGAATAGCTTTACAGTTGGAGCAGCTTATTGAAGGGAGTTCAATAGGTCTTTGCCGAACGCCAGCAGTCTGAAATCAACAGCCTTAATACTTCAGGGGAAGTGGTCAAGACAGCAACGAGGAGTTGCTGACCGGCAGTGAGGGGATCTCACGAATCCATACAAGAGATAAGTCATAGATAGTTAATTGTTGTGTGAAACTTTGTAACGTATCTTGATTATCTAGTGGATGATTTTCAGACTGGGCAAGGCCCCGCAGATGTAGGTGTTCATCACCGAACTGCGTAAACAATTTGCGTGTTCTGTTCTTTTATGTTTAAACTCTGTAGTGTGTTTAAACATACATGTTAGTTTAGAAAAATAGTTAAAAACTATTTGATACTGATCGATAGTAAATTTCAATTGGTATCAGAGCTAGTCCACTGAGTTGTGCCTTTAACAAGGCCAGTGGAGATCCCTATCGATCATGGCGAACCAAGAGAAGGATGGTTCAATATACACGCGTGCACCCATGCTGGATAAAAATAACTACGGTTATTGGAAGGCGAGGATGAGGCATTACATTGATGCTCTAGATGAAGAAGCATGGTATTGGGTTGAGAACGAGTGGTCACCAGCCAGACATCCACCTACAGCAGGGGCAGTCGAAGGTGTTCTGAAAAACAGAGAAGAACTGACAACTCAAGAGAGGAAGGACAAACGACTAAACAGCAAAACACTCAACTGCATCAACTCGTGTGTTGATCAAGAAGCGTTTCGGTTGATTTCAACTTGATGCACTGCTAAAGATGCATGGGAGAAACTAAAAGCAAGCTATGAAGGAGATGCAAAAATGAAACGACAAAAAATGCATACAGTGAAGACAACTTTTGATACTTTGATTCTGAAGGATAATGAGACGATTACTGAATATAATGCAAAAATCAGGGATCTTGTCAACACAACATATCAGTTGGGAAAACCATTTGTTGAAGATGATATTGTTCAGAAGATTTTGAGGTCTCTTCCACCAAGGTTCAAAGGAAAAACTATTGCAATGGAGGAATTACATGATACATCTGAGATGACGGTTGATGAAGTCATGGGAGCACTTTCAGCCTTTGAAATGATGGAGTTAGCAACAGTCAGGCAGAGTGATATGGCATTTACTGCTGCTGCTCATAAAACAGCTGAACAAAATTCAGTGTCTAAACATAATCCCATGTCTAAACACTCCAACAGAAACAGCAATGAAGAAATGAACGAGGATGAACTTGCTCACATATCAAGGAGCTTTGCAAAAGTTCTGAGAAAATCTCAAAATAGGAGAAATGAAGGAAGAGAGCAGAGTTCAAGTATGAGTAGAAGAGCAAATAATGATCAAGCAGAACCCAAGCCGGCATTTAAACATGCGGGAAAAATTCAATGTCGAGAATGTGAAGGATACAGGCATATTCAATCACAATGTCCAAGTGGATCAGCAAACAAAAAGGGTAAAGCCTACAATGCTACATTTAGTGATGCAGAAAATTCTGATGAAGAGCATGTCAGTAACCATGTAGCATTTGGAGCAATCACTGTTCAAAGCGATGAAGAAAGTGAAGAAGAGAACTGTTATGTTTGGTGCAGTTATTCCAGAGAATGAGAGTTTAGACTCTGAGGTGGTTCATGAATCTTACGACAAACTTCATGAACGCTGGATCAGTGTGACTGAACAGAATAAAGCACTACAGAAAGACAACAATAGTTTGAATGAAGAAATTGAGCAACAATAGATAACTATTGAGGCAATGAGAAAGGAGCTGAAGATAGCTCTCATTCGAGCAGAGGTAGCAGAAGGAACTATTACCAAACTGAACAAAGGAACAGCTGCTCTGGATGAAATTCTTGGTATGGGAAAAATTGCTGGAAATCGACATGGATTAGGGTATGATGGAATAGAAGTGGCTAACAAGAAGGTGATGCAACCGAGTTCAAGTCAAGTAAAGTGAGAGCAACCTGTTAGAGCATCAAACAACTCTACCAATGTTCCAAAGTTTGGTTTAGGATATAAACCTATCTATCATCGTCAGCAAAACATGTTCCAACCATGGTGGGAGGCAAGGTGCAATTATTGTCGACGACCAGGACACTACAAAAGACGTTGCTTTCGTCTTTTACAAGATCTAATGCAAGAATCAACAAATGGAGCAGGTTACAACACAGGAGCTGGTTATAACACAGGTGCAAGTTACAATACTGGAGCAGGTTACAACACAGTACAATCAGAAAAGTCTCTGTACACTAAAAAGGTATGGGTTCCAAAAACCAATCACTGCTATGCTGTTCATACATGTTATAGCTCATATGCCAGAAACTCCTGGTATTTCGATAGTGGCTGTTCTAGACATATGACAGGTACTTCCGAGCTGTTGAGCAATATTGTTCCATGGACTGGAACTGTCAGATTTGGAGATGGGAAGAAATGTAGAATAACTGGAAAGGGGGAGTTACAAGTCAAAAACTTTCCAGTATTTTAAGACGTACTGTTGGTGGATGGACTAAAGGCAAATTTGCTCAGCATTAGTCATCTATGTGACAACAAACTAACAGTTTTATTTGATGATAAAGTATGCACAGTCAGGAAAAATGAACGTGGTGTTCTTATTGGCACTAGATCATCAGATAACTGCTATATTCTGGATGAGACAGTTAGTTGTCTAAAAGTAAGTGTGGATGATACTCTTCTGTGGCACAAGAAGCTTGGTCATGCAAACCTGAAAACACTGGCCAAGGTAACAAAGCTTGAAGCAATAAGAGGAGTACCGTTACTCTCTTATACAAAGGAGTTGAACTGTCCACCATGTCATGAAGGTAAACAGGTTAGGTCTCCGCACTCTAAACTTCATGAAATCACTACTTCCCATGGTCTTGAACTATTGCATATGGACTTAATGGGGCCAATCAGTCCAGCTAATATTTCGGGAAAGAAATATATCTTTGTATGTGTAGATGATTTTTCCAGGTTTACTTGGGTAAAATTCCTGAAAGAAAAATCTGATGCTGTGGGAATAATTATTGAGCTCATTACACAAGTTAATACTGAAAGATCACATGACGGTCTTCAAGTGGTTCGAGTAAGGAGTGACCATGGAAGGGAGTTTGCAAACTCTACTATGATGGATTTCTTTGCAAAACTTGGAATAAAGCATGAGTTTTCTGCTCCAATCACACCTCAGCAAAATGGTATTGTTGAACGCAAGAACCGGACTATAATCAACATGTCAAGGGCTATGATGGCAGAAAATGATACTCCAAAGAAATGGTGGGCTGAGGCAGTTCATACTGCATGTCATACAATAAACAGATTTTATCTCCGTCCCCTCACTCAGAAAACTGCCTATGAACTATGGAAAGGGAGAAAGCCAAACGTCTCCTACTTCCATGTATTTGGGAGTGCATGCTACATTCTCAGAGATCGTGAACCTCTCGGTAAGTTTGATAAACGGGCTGATGTTGGTATTTTTCTTGGTTATTCTCCAAATAGCAGGGCATACAGGGTTTTCAATAATCGCACAAATGTCATGATGGAGTCCAACAATGTGGTCATAAAGGATTTGAAGGATATCAGTAGCAGAATCCTACTTGACGATGAACCTGAGCTGCCAATCAGTTCAGATGTTGATTTATCTCTAGCCGATGTTACAACACTGTCTGATGTTATGACACTGCCTGATGTTACAACAGCTTCGGATACTCCTGACAGTACCACAGTATCTGAAGCTACAACTTCTGATCCGGCTACAGCGGATCCAGCTCCTCCCAACATGTATAATCTGAGGCAAACAGAACGGAAAGACTACGCCAAAATGAATGCTGGAATGCATGTGTTGCAATACTTTCTCTCCTCCATAGAACCCAAGAATCATAAAGAAGCCTTAAATGATGAGTATTGGATTTCTGCCATGCAAGAGGAACTGGAGCAATTCACAAGAAGTGATGTATGGTATCTTGTTCCACGACCTCCAGGAGTGAATGTTATTGGCACTAAGTGGATTTTCAAGAACAAGTCTGATGGAGATGGTAATATCACCAGGAACAAGGCCAGACTGGTAGCTCAAGGATATACTCAAGTTGAAGGTGTTGACTTTGATGCAACTTTTGCTCCGGTTGCAAGGTTAGAATCTGTTCGCTTTTTGCTTGCTATGTCATGTATTATGAAGTTTAAGTTGTTTCAGATGGATGTCAAGAGTGCATTCCTGAATGGCATTGTCAAAGAAGAAGTATATGTTCAACCAAAGCAGAGACATCCAAACACACAGAGAGACTTGAAATCAGGAACACTACCATGTAGTAGCTCAAAGGGTGTACGACCATCAAGAAGTGGTGTTGGTGTGCGGTTGATCAAATAAGCGGCTGTAACAACACTTTCACCCCAAAACTTGATTGGTAAATCAGCTTGAAACAAAAGAGCACGGGCAACATTCAACAAGTGTCTATGCTTGCACTCCACTCGTCCATTTTGTTGTGGTGCGTCAACGCAGGAAGTCTCAAACAGGATGCCAGATTCAGCAAAGTAGGATTGCAGAGGTAAAAACTCAGTTCCATTATCAGATCGAACATGACGAACATGTCGACTAAATTGGGTACCTAGAAGCCACTTCGGATTTCACAGCAATCAAGTGAACCCAAACAGCTCTAGAATAATCATCGACGATGGTTAAAAAATAATAAGCACCACTAGTAGAAGGAGAGCTATAAGGCCCCCAAACATCACAGTGTATCAAATCAAAACATTCACGAACTCTTGAAGAACTCACAGAAAAACTATGTCGGGTCTGCTTTGCTTTATGACAAATGGTACCGGGAGCACTCACTTTATTATTACCAGAAGGAAAGAGAGAAGATAAAACTGTGGAGGATGGATGTCCAAAACGTTGATGCCAAAGATCGGAAGTAGCAGACAGAGCAGCGGCGCGATTCGGCCCCAACAGCGATGCACGGATACTATTGGTCATGGACGATTGATCCCCACCATCCAATGTGCGAAGTCAATAAACCCCACCATACTGCTCACCCACACCAATC
Organism: Sherardia arvensis; assembly: GCA_948330725.1. Lineage (NCBI taxonomy): Eukaryota > Viridiplantae > Streptophyta > Magnoliopsida > Gentianales > Rubiaceae > Sherardia > Sherardia arvensis. Next base: position 17,527,329 of record OX415237.1, on the reverse strand, counting down.
ACTTTCCTCGAACTGATTTTCTGTATTATGCAAAAATCTTCCATGAGAAAAGCAAGACATTTTAATGAGTCAAGCAATCTAGAACAATATAATAAATTGCAACGTAATTCAGGTATATAAAGTACACGGGGAAGCTGAATTCCACCAAAAGTAAGAGTTTCATATTCAATAGCAGAAGAAATCGTTCCATCAGGTAAGACAACATCAACAGTATTGTCAGTAGTAACTATATCAGACAGAGCACTCTTAACACCAGTCATGTGATAAGAAGCTCCCGAATCGAGTATCCAAGGTAAAACAATCTTACCAGATATATTGGCAAAAGAATGATTCATATTAGTAAAAAGCTTTAAGGTCATGCTCAATTGCTCATCAGTCAAACAATAACCAATAGATGATCGATCAAAACCAGAAGGAATGACGGCTGAAACAAATCCTGGTGGTGGTGGAACGATCGATGGTGCAGTGGCTGAGCCAGCGAACGGCGTCCCTGGTGGCAGGCGGCGGAGCATGTTCGCAGGAGGCAGCTGGTTCAAATTAAAAATCATTTTATGCAGGGTAACAAAACACGGCAGAAGCAAAGTAGAGTTTTATTTTATTTTTATTTTTTTGCAGCGCGTGTTGGCACGCTCCGAAACTGCAGGAAAACAGTAGCCGCGTGAAGGCACTCGCGTCAGTGGGCGGCTGGGCGCGTGTAAACGCGCACGCAAGGAAGGCCGTCGCATGTTGGCACACGCTCAATGCAGGTTGTCACGCGCGTTTAGACGCGTGGATCTGATGAAGACTGGACACCGATGAGCTCGTTCAACGGGATACTCGTCAGTTCGTCTACAGGCGCTTCCGAAGCTTCAGAGCAGCGGTGGCTTGTCTGTGTAGAGCGATGGCGAACCTTCGGGTTCGTGGTCAAGGATATCAACCGGCAATCGATCCGTCAATTTGACGGACGGCAGTTCAAGGCGGCGGCGGTCAACGTGAAAAGGGGCTTATGTATATGGAGGCAGGAGATATAATTGTAGGGTTTATTAATTCGATAGTATAGGTCCAGGAAAAAAAATCTGATACCATGTAAAATAATAATAGTGTAGAATGTTGTGATTGTATTAATACAAGGGTACAACCTTTATAGGTAGAGTACGAAGATAAACTAAGTAGGTATATCTATACACACTAATACACAGTCATAATTCTGCTAGACACACAGCTGTAACTTTCTAATTTATATATAATAGAATATTATCAAATCATAACAAAATATCCTAATAATGGTGTTTATACTGGAGTTTATTATGCTTGAATTTCGCTTCTGGTGTGATGAGTAAGGAACAGAAATGTACGTACCAAAATAGGGGAGATAAATATAGAAGAGACAATGAAACAACGGCATAATTATCATTTACTTATTTCATATTTTTTAAATAAGCTAGAATCAAGGTGTTGTTAGTCATTTCGGGTGTGTTTGGTTCGTCAGTTTTTTGAGAGTCTGGTTTTTATTTTTGATTTTTGGGAGTTTGGGTTTTTGTTTGGGATTTTGAGAGTCTGGTTTTGCAAAATCCTTGTTTGGCTGGGTTGGATTTTGTGAATATGAAACAAAATCTTTGATTGGTTTTTAGGATTTTGCAAGTTTGGATTTTGGGAAACTTGGTGAACCAAACAAGATTTTACAAAACTGAACTTGGATAGTCCAAGTTTTGCAAAAACTTGCCCAACCAAACACACTCACGTCTCAAACACGTTTGACTAAATTCCGTCATAATTAGAGCAAGTTCAACAGTTTTGCTATAATAGCAAATTTGCTCAAATATGGAGAATTTGATCCTTTTTTGAAGTCCAACAGATTCTCCATCCCATTCTCCATAATGGGGAAATTGAAGAGAGAGAAAATTTGATTCTTCAAATTTGGAGAATGAGAAGAAATTTTTGGAGAAGCAAAATTTAATGCTACTTGCATTGTTTTTTGTTATTTCATTCATTAATTGTTTATCTTCAATAATATTAAATGATAATATTTCAAAATAATTACAATAAAATTTTATCAAAAATACATATTCTAAAAATATGCATTAAGACGATTGTAATAAGATCTCATATGACTATTTTTACATGTATATCTATTGATATTTAATAATCAAATATAATCTACTTTCCAATATAAATATACTAAATTTTAAGGCCATAAATAAATTTATTTTGACGTTTTTTATAAGTCATAACGTTGAAACTAAAGTTTTTTTTATTAAACATTTTATTTCTAATGGTTGAAAAAATAATTTGTAATAAATAATTGAAAAGAGGTAAGTCTTGTTATTCATAACACGTTACACAAATAATAATATTGTTATTCATAATGTATTATTTTTATAAAAATATATTTTTATAATTTTATATTATGGAGTAAGTAATGTCAAATATGAAATGTTATTGTAACTTTTATTATAAGTTCATTATTTGCTTGTTGATTATTATTTGAACTTATCGAATATATGGTTTTAAAAATAGAAGAAAATTGGATAAATATGAAGCATTAAATGTTAATAAATTTTAGGGAATGAGTTATGGGGAATATGATGTTTGCTTCTCTATTATGGAGAATGTGAATGGAGAAACTGTTGGACTTGCTCTTACAAATCATTGATCAAGATGTCCTACCTGGTATTATTTATGTCTCAACTTAATCTGAACAGTTGATTTTTTTACACTATAAAACACAAATATTTGACCAATAATGTTTTTATTTATTTATATTATCAAAAATAAAAATAAAAATTTAACAATATCAAATATGATAATATTAATAATTATATATTTATTTATATATGATCAAAATTTAATAATAAATATTGTTAAAAAGGAGAAAAAGTATTTAAATTATGAAATTGATATTGCGGTTTTTATTCCGCTTAAAAGTTTTTGTTTCAATTTTCTTCCCACTAAGGTTTTCTTTGACACTATAAGGTTAGCTTTTTTAAGGACTTTTAAAAGCATAATTAAACACGGCAGTGTGGCTTTTCAGGTTGTTTTTTCATGTCCTCAAGTCATGAGGTTACACCAATTAATGCCTTTTTAGCACTTTGTAAAGGATTTTGAGGAGCATTTTTGGGCACCTTTTTTAATCAAAACTTTTGGCGCCACATTACCATGCAGTCCATGCATGCTTAATTGCTCGCTCACCCTCCACCGCCTAATGTGAACAACCTGCTTTTCCCACATTTGTTTTAATCACGCTGCTACGTGTTTCATCGGTTGCAGCTATTACAAAAAATGTAGCTATTTATATTCTATTAATCAGATAGAATTTCGTAAATTTACGAAAGGTTGTATATTTTTTGGAAAATTTATCTTAATTTTTTGGCATAAGGTTCTTTGATAAATGGAAAAGTTGAAAAATGTTTTAATGTGAAATTTGACGATGATACATCTCGCCCAACAATTTGAACTGTTTTATTTAGATTCTAATATGTATGATGTGTCAATATGCTTCCAATATATATGATTCTAATTTATATCGTTTTAAATATCATGAAAATATTCTTATTACTTAAATTGTACATAATTATTTAATTAATAAATCTTTGTGTAGTTGATTGATTCATATTATTTTGATATTTGAAAGATAAAAATATTCACTTCAATTAGTGAGATTTAATTTGACTTTTTAGTTAAATCGACTAAAGTTTGACCAATTGATATGTTAACGAGAAATTTTCTTGGAAATCCAACTTTCCTGACTTTTCATAAGAGTCTTTATACGTTTTAACTTATACCGTTTACCTTTTAATTTGAGCTGTAAAATTTGTTATTTGAATTTTATTAATGTTTTAATGTAAATTCATAAATTTTTGCATTAAAACATGTTTTACTATATGTTCACTTTGATACTATCAATGTTTTAACACAAAATAGTATCAATTGACCTTAAATATATAGTGGTAGTTCCATAACACTTAGGAAAGTCAGACTTTCTAGAGACTTTGTATATGTTGAATACTGGATTTGACTTAAATTCAAATAAACGTATGTATAAGCATTAAAATTTTTATTTGACTTTCATTGTGACATGGAAGAGGAAATAAATAAAACAAGAATATATATAACATACTCTTCAATACTCATAATCAATGTGTTTACTGGCAGTCAGTGCCAGATACAGTTCGCATTTTACTTGTTTGCATTTCATATTTTTATTATATTAGTGTAATATAAAAGTAATACATATATTTCACACATATGGCTAATATAAATAAATGTAAATTAAATCATTTAATTTAAAGATATTTTTATTTTACATTTTAAAAATAAGCAAATACGAATTATAGTTTATGACGTAGTTGAATTGTCATGATATATACCAGTCTCACACGGGATTTTCTTGTGAAATTGAGCAGTTCAGTTGATACGTCAAAAAGAAAAGTTGATTGGATGATATAGCAAGTAGGAGCAGTTACTTTTTTTATCTTTCTTGTATTAATTCTGAGTGGCAGTCAAATGGAAACAAATCAGAATACAAAAAGCTTACCACTTTCAGTGTTGAATTAAATACAGTAATCTTTACCGCTTGGTTTTTACTTCATCGCCAGCTATGTAACTATTAAATACACCATTAATGAAAAATCCAACTCACACGGTGAACGCACCGACCTTCAAATTCAAAATATTCCAAATTAAATAAAAATTCAAAAAATACAACGGTCTATTCTACCTGTATTATTTGTCCATCAAGAACTATACTATGAATTTTTTGATTTAATGGAAAATAATTAATTTTTCGATTGTGTCCAGCTAACTTGCACGAATATAATAATTTGAAAATTAATATTTGTAACTATATATAAATATGATATGAATAATATTGTTAATAATAAAGATACGAAAATTATTTTTTGTGATCTATTAATTAAAATTTAACCAAAATGAACATTTCTTGGTCAAAAGTTACAGCGGTGAAAGAAGACCCTTCCGAGACCAAAGCCTTGGTTCATTCCGATCCACCACCATAATAACCACGTGACCCCAGACGCTCTCTGTCTCTCTCTTTTTTCCTCTGTTTTCATTTCTCAACCTCCATGATTAATCTTTTCTCGATAACCGTGTAAAAAATCTCTGCAATCTCCATGATTAATTTTTTCCCACTGCGTATAAAAGAATTCTCCAATTCTACCATCCCCGATTCTTTAATCCGAAGCAAAAACAAACCCCTCACCGAATCCCCATCCGTTTCTTCATCTATACGCTTGGAAACGCACCAGAAACTGAAAACTCCATTCCATCTGCAAATCCAGTCTTCTCGGAGGGGCTGAGAATTTGTTGAAAGGTAAATAAATTGAAGATGCTGGAGCTCTATGATTGTCATTCCCAGAAAAAACCCAGTAAAAGGCGAGGCTTTTATGTCAGGATGAGGATTTTGAACAGCAGCCATCAGAAACACGGCAAGATTTCATCTTGCTACAGATATTTCAAATGCCTTATCTGGGTTTCTCTTTCCCTCTACTTCCTCTCATCCTTTCTCATCACGCACAATGATAAAGACCAGGATAAACCGGACCTCTCAAGAACAACCATTCTATCCTCCCATTCGAAGGCGTCTCGAGCTCTGTCCGAATCTCCGAATCAACCTCGTATACTGCAAGACCAGTTTTTTAACGGAATGAAGGTGTTTGTGTATGATTTGCCGCCGGAATACAACTCCGACTGGTTGCAGGATGAGAGATGCAGCAACCATTTGTTCGCGTCCGAGGTTGCGATTCACAAGGCCTTGCTGAAGAGCCATGTCCGAACGATTGATCCTTTGGAAGCTGATTTCTTCTTCGTTCCGGTCTACGTTTCTTGCAATTTCAGCAAGATTAATGGCTTCCCTGCTTTGGGCCATGCTCGGACCCTGTTAAGTGCTGCAGTTGAACGAATTTCTACTGACTTCCCTTTCTGGAATCGCAGCCTCGGCTCCGACCACGTTTTCGTCGCGTCCCATGATTATGGCGCCTGCTTTCATGCTATGGTAAGTTCATTAGATGAAGGATGCTTTTTGAAAGTTTATTGCTTTTTGTGTGTTTTGAATTTGAATGTGATTTGGTCATTGTTGTTTTTAGGAGGATAGAGCCAAGGCGGAAGGGATACCGGAGTTTATGCAAAGCTCCGTGATTCTGCAGACATTTGGTGTTATGAACGATCACCCATGTCAGAAGGCTGATAGCGTGGTTATCCCGCCCTACATTTCTCCCGAGAGTTTACGGAAGACGTTGGAGAAGTGGTCGGAGAATGGGCGGAGAGATATATTCGCGTTTTTCCGGGGAAAAATGGAGGTCCACCCGAAGAACGTAAGCGGCCGGTTTTACGGGAAGAAAGTCAGGACGGAGATACTGCGGAAGTACGGGGGCGACCGGCGGTTCTACCTGAAGCGTCACCGGTTTCCTGGTTACCAGTCAGAAATAGTTCGTTCCAAGTTCTGTTTATGCCCGCTGGGGTGGGCCCCGTGGAGCCCGAGACTTGTCGAGTCCGTCGCGCTAGGCTGCGTTCCGGTGATAATCGCAGACGGGATAAGCCTCCCGTTTCCCGCTGCCGTTCCCTGGGCGGAGATATCTTTAACGGTGCGGGAGAGTGACGTGACGAAGCTAGGGGCAATTCTGGAACACGTCGCGGCCACGAACCTAACCGCCATACAGAGCAACCTCCGGGACCCGGCTGTCCGACGGGCCCTTCTGTTCAGCGACCCGCCGGAGAAAGGTGACGCCACATGGCAAGTCCTGGAAGCCTTATCCGGCTTGCGTGTCCACCGGTCCCGCAGAGGGTCGATGGTCTCCAGCGAATGAGGGAATTACACGTGGAGCGTAGGGACAGTGATATTCCACGTCAGCGCCAGCCGAGACATGTGCTTTGTGAGCTGGTATCGAGGGATGGGGATTGTGGGAGACAGCTAAGGCCACAACGGACTGCTCCCTCGGAGCTTGAGATGCACAGTAGATAAAGATGAAAACTGGGGCTCCGGGAAGGGCAGTGGGTCCGTCCGTAGGGTATGGATCTCCGTAGCTAGATTGGGAAGTGGGACAGTGGTGCCCTACGGACTGGGGTATTTGTTCAATTATTTGTTGTACATGTGAGGGGGAATCATGTCCCTTTTGGAATAAAATTAGGGGTGCGGAACTGGAATACTATAAATTCTGAAATTGGAATTAAAGTTTAAAAATGAGTTTTTGAAATGGGAAAAGGTGTGAAAATAATGTGGGGGGAAGAAGACAGGTAAGAAATGTCAGAGAAAGTTTAATGTGTGGTCACGGATTTCGGAATCTGAGAGTATACTGCAATTATAGAATGGGAGGAGAGGGGCGCTATTTTCAACAAAGCTTTGGATTCGAGTTTTCAGTTTCCACATTACAATTTGTTTGTAGTTATTCTTTTTGAATTTTGTGACTTGAGTAGTAATAAAGAAGAGGAGGTGAAACTTTGAAGGGCATCATCAGTTGATTGTTCAACTTTTCTACAATGGACTAATACGAATTTTCAAATAGGCAACTAGCAGTTTACTAATAAGTTGTGGTACATTTAGATCACCCAAAGTATTTTTTTTAAAAAATTAAATCACATTATGGTGGAGAATTTTTATTAAACTCCCAAACCTTATTAAAATAAATTGTTTGTTACAAAAAGAGAAACTGTTTAGCTAGGCTTTTAAAGCTACAAAAGAATAATGGATAATCTAAAATATCATAGTTAGTCTATTCTAAGGTAGTGCAGTGGAATAAAGAGAGAGACTTTTGGTACAAAAATTTAAAGAGCAATTTAGTGATCAGCCTGCGAATCATAATTCTGTCACTCAAAAATTGTATTCTAAAAGTCCATCTAGATCAAACATTCTTACAAAAAACAAAATCTGATGTAACAAGATCCTTGTGTCTGAAAAAATATAATGTGATAGAGTAGTGGATTCTGATTGCTACCGGTGCAGAGAGGTATCTCAGCCTGTGAGTGAGTATGTGGTATTTGTTTTGCCTCACAGTTTGTGCCAAATTGTCCGGCTATTGGTGTACCTGTTCTTCTCTGCAAAAAGAGAAAGAAAACAGCTATACAAATTTCCTTGAACAATCACATGTCTAATATTCTGACAGAAGGAAGTCCAATACTATCTAGGTGAATTAAATCTCTCAGTTCCCTTGGTGCAAATTGTAGTTCTAATTCTCCTGTGAATTGCATTTGAAAACTTCTTTTTGTAAAAAAAATCAGCTAGATAGTTACCCTCTCTAAATATGACATGTAGGTGACTGTAAACTTAGAGCATGTAGTTTATAACATATTGAATAGAAATTCCAATCCACCAAATGTGGCTCTAGAATCACTCTAATAGCAAGTTGACAATCTGATTCAACTGAGAAGCATTGTAATTGCATGTCGCTAGCAAGTTGGTATCCTATCATTATTGACATCAATTCAACATGCAGAGCTGAAGTTGTATTGATGCATGTCATATATAATCTGGAGACTATGCCATATGAATTCCTGATTATCACTCCAATACCTGTATTATGTTGTGCTCCCACGTTATATTAGGCATCAACATTAACTTTTTGATCCCGATCAGGTGGAATCCATTTAACTATCTTAACTGGCTTTGGTCTTACCTTTTTTATGAAAGGGATCAAACCAGTTTGAGTTAGAAAAAAGTTCTTCTCACTCTGACCAGTCACTAGAAATGAAGCTAAGATGAGGCACACTTGCTTTACTATCTGTTGGTATATCTGCTGATTACTGGAAAGTTTATTGTCATACATAAGTTTATTTCTTTTATTCCACGAAGCTCAGAACACCTTTAAAATGGTTATTCTTATTACTTTTGTGTGAATTTTAGAAATCCTTTGTATGGCATATAAAAATCCAATTTTTGATTGACATGCATGAATGGTCATGTCTGTATTATGTAAGAACTCTATTAAAGAAGCTCCAAACCTCAGCATTTCCATCACAGTCAGTGAAATAATGGCTCAGTGAGTCAGCTTTTGAACATATGGGACATTTTGATGGCAAATTGAACCCAAACTTGACCAATTTATCATCAAATGGGAGTAATCTATTCCTAATCCTCCATATATATACAAATATTTTTGCATGGATAGGGTTAGTCCATACCTGTTGGAGAATAGCATCTTGACGTCCCTTTGGCTTGTGCTCAGATATGTTGTCCTAACTGATAAAGTCCTATTCCTTGCAGGCTTCCAAACCAGCTTGTCTTCATGATCCTGTGTGATCTGTGCATCCTACAAGATGCGTATAAAATTGGTAGCCAAGTGTGACCCAAGTTGAGAGATAAAGGTGGCTTTATTGTTTATGAATGTAGCAAGATATATATTAGGAAAATGAAGTTCTCACTAGTGCACAAGCATACCTTTCTCGGCACCACATTTAAGGCGTTTTGGCCAAATTTTCGCGGAACCGCCGAGTACTGAGCTTGCGAGTTCGCCTCTGTCCGCTCGCCTAGGGCAGAAAAATAAAAAAGGCGTTTTACAGTTGAATAGAAGGCATTTTTGAAACTGCCTTAAAATGTTGAACGGCAGGCGATATCGTAACCAGAATCGCTAATGAACGACGAGAGAAGCAAAATCGCCTATAAGACCCAGTAGAGGTTGGAAAAGTTGTTTGCCAGTAGTTGTTGGCTGGTTTTCTGCTAGCGAGTTCGCCAGTTATGAACGCCTGTAGGCGCATAACGGCTAGAGACATCGCCTGTTAGTAAGTCTACAGGCTGCTCAAGAGGCGAATCTGCATGCTAACTCGCCTGTATCATATTTCTATCATAAGAGCTAGTTTACTTTCTGGCGACAGCGTAACAATATTCGCCTATGTGTAGCGAGTTCGCTTAGTGGCACGCCTGTTTCTCTCTATCCATCCAGTCGAGTTAATAGGCGAACTCGCTTCCCGTGACGCCTACAGGCGACATTGTTTCCGAATTCGCTATCAGGACAAGTTAAACCATAAACTACAAAACTAATTTCATTCTCTTTTTCATTTTTACACATGAACCATATACTCCAATACGAGTTTTAACACAATTTGATTCAAAGAAGAAAACATTAATCAAATTAATAATAAGATTGTCACAAGTATGTAAAGATTCGAATTTGTAAAAATGTAGCATTACAGTTGAAATAAAATTCATAGCATAATTCAACACTTCTAGCTAGGTAGAGTCACTACTAGAATATCAAGCCATCTAAGGCAGTTCATCCATCATGTGTTAAGGCAGAAAACAAATGCCTTCCCTGTTAGTGACTTAAATGAGAAAAATCATCTAAGGCGGTTTTTGGATTTAAGGAGTTTGTTTCCGCCTTAGATGAAGGCTTATCCGCCTTGCTCAGTACTTACGAACTCGCTAGCATGCACGTCTGGATGATATGGATTGACTCTCTGCGAGTTCGTAACTAGCCAACGCTAATACTAAACAAATGGTTGATTGTTTTGTTACGACAGAAACTTACGGATCGCCAGATGAAATACTAACGATATCGCAACACTGGAAAGCCTAGACTGTTATGAATGTGTGGGAGATTGGTTGTGACTTGCGGATCGCTAACAGTAGTTACGACTCCGTAAGGTAGCCTAACTTGTCATATATTCGTCTGCTGACGAGACTAGTTACGAGAAACAGAGGCGATTCGCTGGGTCTAAAGTAGCGAAATCGTTACAAGGCTAAGTAAACATTTAGGGTTAAACAACACGAGCCAGGTTACGATAGTAACGTGCTACTCGCTAGTAATACCGTAGCGATATCGCAACAGAAAAATTGTATATAATAAAAATTGTAAAAATATGAAAATTGTAAAAATTAAATTATAAAAATATAATTAAAATTGTTGGTTCGAGAGAGATAACGATGTCGTAAGAAAATCACTTATGTGCATAGTTACGGACTCGCTACTAATCTCGCTTCATTTAAACGACGTTGTTTGAGCATTGGGTGAGCGAGAAAAACAGATGACATTACGACTAAGCTAGATATTCGCCTGGTGTTAGCGTGAATAGTTACGAGCTCGACAGAGATCAGATTGGGGAGGCAGAGAAGAACGAGCGATTGGGTAGCGATGGCGCAAAAACTAAGCTCAGAAATTTAATCCTAGCGAGTGATGTAGCGACAGTACAAGATGGTCGCAACAATTTTAATGTAGCGAGAGAAGTAACGATATCGCAGCGAATTCGTAAGTGTCACAAAATTATAGGATTTGAGCCATTTCCACTAAAATTGGGTTTCATTTTAATTGTCTAAGCTGTCAATTGCAAGATGCATGGTATGTAAGCACAAAACATGAACATGAAACACTATCAAGCCACACTTTATAAACTAATGGAAGTAATGGAACTCAAAAGTATATGCATCCATTTGACAAAAAAAGAAACTAGCTTTTATTGGGAATGTGAGGCCTAGAGATGTACCGAGATCTAATAAGGACCAAGTGTCTAGCCAATGCATCTCTACCATAATCCAACTCCTTCTTGGTGTATGGTGCATGATTTTCCTCGATAATCTAAGAATATGAATTGTTTTTTTAATACTATTAAATTCAACGTAGATAGTAATAGGTACAATAAGTAGGTTATAAGAATGCTTACGCGATGTAATTCCAAATTATCTTGAACAAGGCCAACTACACACTCGCTTGCGTACAACATCATATAATAACCACACTCCCAATTTGACAATTGCTTTCAGTGCTGAAAGTGAAGAAGTATAACAAATGATTTGAAATGAAATCATAGTGAAAATAAATGAGCATTGGATTTGTAATGTCACCTGAATCTGTATAAGGTTGAAGGGAAGTAGTGTGTCGTCATGTGCACTATGCATAGCAACCTCTAATAAATCTGCAAATTTTGTAGATGGACCAAAGTGTAGCGGGTCCATCCAATACACTCGCTTCAACGATGGTATCATAGCTACAAAACTCCAATGGCCACTACATATTTTAAGAAATGAAAATGTAAGAACCCGTCTCGAAGATTAGAATGTTTACGAAGTGCAAATATCCAATTGTAACAAAGAAAACTAACCTCTCTAGATATGGGCCTATGTAAATTGTCTTGGTCTTGTCACTAAGGATCTTAGAGAGATAAACAAGTCGTGATTGATTACTTTCATTCATTTCTTGCAAGCATATTGGGTGCAAAAACCCAATGAAAGTCTTTGCGTTTAGAGCAATGCATTGCATGTATCTAAATAAACAATAGATGGGATATGAACGTATAATAGTGCACAAGTACATGAAAATTCGTAACTTGCAATACGATAGAAGAGATGAGATCAAGTAGCTTACATTTGATGTAGTATAAGGATTGTTTCGGGAAGGGTTTTATAGTGCCAGAAAAGGGCAAAGTCTTCCCATGGAACGACTAATTCCCTCGCTTCGCCGAACACCTGTTTATTGGAGTAGAAATAGTAAACAGAATCCCGACTATGGTGGCCCACCAGATCATAAAACGTGCGAAGGAATCCCGGGAGTGATTTTATGAATCCAACTTCTCCCGCCGACATCGGCTTCTTAGCTACCGGGAAATCTAGTGGGTCTACGACGGGTGAACGTGTGTTTCTGTTAATTGGGATAGAATTAGAATTCACATGAACGACCAACCATTTGGGCCACAAAAGAAACGGCCCAAACCTGTACCCACCGTCGTCCACTCTTGATCCGCGACCGGTACCAACGCATCCTCCACTAACACATGTAGTATAGAAACCCTAACGAAACCAATAGGGACTTTGGTTTCATGATGTAGTGCCATGTCAGGATATGAATTTCCCATTGCAACGTGGTGGAGTTGAGAATTCATCCCACATTCAGCGTACAACTTGCAAGAAGGGGAGTTCTAATATACAAATAAGGCATGTTTAGTTAGGTCGAATTAGACATATGTAGGAAGAGTATATTTATAAAATATCAATAATAATGAGTTATGTAGAATTATTCATTTCATTGAGGTGCAAGAATTTAACGTACCTTTGGTTTGGGATCGGATGGTTGTATGTGAACTTGCTCTTTGATAGGGGCCGAAGGTGTGCATATTTCCTTGTTGGTTTCAACAATAGGTTGGTCAAAAGTAGGTTGGTCAAAAATAGGTTGGTCAACCTCATGTTGTGGTGGGGAAGGATGTGAACCTCTAGACGAGGGTCCATTGATTGGATCGGTGTCACAAAAATCGGATGGAAGAGGATATTTTATAAAAGAACATATATTGGCCAACATTGTTTTCAATTTCTTGACCTCTTGGTTGGATTTTTTGGCTTGGTTCAATGCTATTTGGAGTTTGGATGGTTTAGTTTCTTTACTACTACGTTTGATACCAAACGCCTCTATTTGAGTAACATAACCACCAATTCCCTTAGCTCTTCCCGGATGCTCGGCCTTCCCAAGTGCCCTACGTAGCACATCGTGTTTACCGACTGGGATGAACAAGCCTTCTTCAACTTCACGCTTGACTTCGTCCTAAAAAGGTAGTATTGTAAAATAAAATTTATTATCGTCATCAATTGTTGTGTTTGATTGTTTGATTGTTTGATTGTAGTACTAAAATGGAACATGGTATGGCGTAGTAGGTAAAGCGTACCACTCGATTAGCCACCCTTTTTGCCTCATCACTTGAGAAAGTCCCGTCTTTTTTAATTCTACCAAAGACGAATAATTGCTGTCTACTATATGTTGTAGGGTCTTCGGCAATGACTAGCTTGTTCGCCTCTTCCGCGTCCATGCCCCCATCCACAAGCTCTTTTACCTCGGTTTCCCCCTTTTTATTTGAGGTCTTCCTCCCCACACCCAAGTACCCCGCCCTACCCCCGGTGTAAGGCATGACATTATCAACAGTGGCTTTGCGCTTCTTATCCCCCAAACCCTTTTAAAAGATCTATGTTATTTTAGGAATAAAGACTAATGGAAACAAAAATATTTGGCTAATTGGCATGAAACTATTATTGCAAGATCTAGTAAGTAAACTAACCTTTGCGTCATTTTCTAACCATCGCTTCTTGAATGCCTCCCAAGTAAGGGGTACAATGTGATTGTAACGCGTACTTGGATCTTGCCCGAACCTCGTGCCCTTTGATTTGATATAATCCTTGGCAAGGGTATATTTGTGTTCTCGATGAGCCTTTGATGCGATTTGAAGAGCATTCTTCTTCACTTGATCATAAGATGTTGCCTAGATAATAAAGGGGCGCTACAAATGTGAGCAAAACTTAGTCACATTCACAATTTTCAATTGTAATTAAAAATAACAAGTGCCACACTAACCTTGCATTCCTTCCATATATCCTTCTTTATGTCGATGCTTAGTAGCCTCCAATCCTTTGTGTCTAATGGTGTGCGTATCCTACCCGTCTTAGCACACCAACTCGACCATCACGCGGCATCATCGTCGGGCCAAATAGCAACACCAATGTCATTAAACTTGACATTTGTTAGTATTTTGTTAATCGATCCTAATCTCTAATTCTCGACAATGTGTGAGGAGTTGAGATTCTTTCGATGCGCGACTCAATTCTCGTTGTCTTTTAACCTCACTTGAACCGCCAACAACATCCCCCCCCCACTTGAGTCGGAATTACCGGAACTTGTTGGGCTATCCATTAAGCTTTCCCTTGCGTAGTGTAATTAGTTAATGCCTAATACAACGCTAATAAGTCAAAGTTGTACTTCTAAGTAATACCTTATGAAATATAATCCTAAAATTTAGGGCTAAACTTGCAAGTGACAACATTAAAATAAAATCTTGATTTTCGTTCGGGACATGCTTCTGACATGATATTTAGTAATAATATGATTAATGGAGGCACTATGTACAAGAAAATCAAATTTTTAGCAAATAAGAATGAAAAAAATCGTACCTTTGGTATATGACAAAGTTGTGTCGGGAGAATTGATTATGTTGGTTGGGGATGGTCTACCTTGTTTGTCCCTCTCATACCCACAACAAAGGATGTTACCAAATTGAAGAAGCACAACTAAAGATTGACATTAATTGCAAGAATATAGAGAAAAATGTGGTTGGGAATTCATTGCAAAACTTACCAATCTTTTGCATTCAATTAGTGGCTAGTTCCACTTTGTTTTGACACAATTGATGTTTTGAACATGTATGGAATGGGATATGGAGATTTGATGTGAAGAAAGGTGAGGAGATTTGAGAAGATGTGTAAAAGTTTGATTTTTGGAGATGAAACCCGTAAGTGTGATGGAAAAGATGCCAAAAGTGTTATGTTTTTCTGTTATTTAACGTGTTCATTTTATTGTAGCTTACCTTGTTGCGAACTCGGAACTCTCTCATTACAGCTGACTAGGGTTGTTACGATTTCGTGACATGCTCATGTGATAACTTTTTTTATGGTGTACTTTATCTTTCTAGCGATATCGTAACTGAAAAGCCACAACAATTTTTGTGACTTGGTAGTTGCGACTTCGCTACCTCTGATCGCCAGAGCTACATAACATAATCTGACTTTTTTTACAACGCACTCATACATGCTTGGATCACGATATAAACAATATGATGTTATGGAATAAAACTCAAATTCTTCTATTGTAAAAATTATTTTAATTTGTTCCGTCATAAGCTGATGTATAATAGTATAGGGATTGGTTGACTTAATGTGCACTTACACTAAATAAAGCGTTTCAGAATCTAAATCTGTAATTGTAAGACATTAAGAAACTCTACAAATCACGTGTACGCTTGTAAACGATGTACGGCGATTACCTTTAAAGACAACAACAGAGTTGTTGTTGACACATGAACTACATATATGCGCAGTTCACTTGCTTTTGATTAGAGAAACTTGGTTTACTGTAACTCATGTCTGTGATTACAAGTACAATTCATGAAGTAAACAAAGTATCATGCACACATACACTCACCAATTGTGATCACACATCATACTAACGATTATTGCTTCATAACATTGCATGTTGATGTACTAAGATGTACTCTGATAGACATAATATTATGATCGATATCTTCCAAATTTAGTATTATACTGTCTATATAAAAAATGAAAATATTTTAGAATATGATTGTTCTTAACAAAATTGAAACTGAATTATCTTGGTTTTACATGGAGTTATGTTATATTGCTTATGTACATTTCCATGCTGATGTACAAAGACGTACTCTACTTGAGGTAATCTCATGACCGATATTTTCCAAAAAATGGTATTATACTCTCTCTTTTAAAAATGTATACATTTCAGACTTTTAAAGTGCTTCAAAAAAAATAAAATTAATATTTTTTTAGTTATCTTCAAACTAGCTTGTTTACTTGCGAAATCGCTACTTTACAAGTTAACATAGTTAAACCCTAAACCCACAGACCCACAAACCCATGAAACCCCAAAATTCTTGTTGCGATATCGCTAGTCAATAAGTATATAAAAAAGGGTTTTTGGCTACTAGCGATTTCGCTACAGGTTTAATTAAATTTGATAAAATTATGATTAGAGCTTGTAGCGACATCGCTAAAGACACGCTTGACTGGCGGGCATATTAAAGATCTCGTAACTGAAACTGTAGGTATGAGAGACTTACTTACGATGTCGCTAGTAGGTTTAGGTATCTACTAACGTGTGAGGTAGCGATGTTGCTACACAACTGAGTATAAAAAGAAAATTAGGGATCGGGGCTAAAATTACTTAGCCCCAAATTGAAACCGAGAGAAACCAGACGACACATACAAATCCGGCCTAAATCCCAGCAATCTAGCCGACGTTATGCCACCAATAACCAGGGGTTCTGGCAGTGGAAGAGGCCGGTCGGGTTCTAGTAGTGGTAGGGGACGGGGAGCAGCCGGAAACAAACACCGCCGGACTGAGTACGAGAATGAGGAGGTTCACCCGCCGGCGACACAAGAAGTTCCTGTTCAGCCACCCACCGGAGATGCCGGAGCTGATGTTGATGGCGCTGCCAACGATGCCACTGCCACTGAAGAGGCAGAGACTCCAGAATTCTTCAATGACGCCGCCAGAGCTAGGTATGCTCGTTGTTCTTCTCGGAAAATAGTTAATAACAATGTGTTTGACAGTTGTGTTGTGCCAACTTTGCAAATCGATTATGTGCTAGACCACTTTAGGGAACAGCATCTAGACTATTTACTATAACTCCCCGAGCCCATTTACCTAGAGGAGCTCTTACAGTTTTATGCAAACCTAGGGTTAGAGGAGGGTTCGGATGATATCACTACTATTGTGAGAGGGGTGAAGTTTAAAGTAGATAAGTTTATGATAAACAGTGTGCTCAAATGTCCCTACAAGAGTCGTGACTATCTTAGGCCTACCAAGAAAGATGGGCCGTACGAGGTTCATTATGAACAACGCTTTCCAGCTGTTAGCCCCAAACTAACAACCGTTGAATGCGGGTGAGATGGGTATGAAGTGGTTTGGGAGAAAATCAAATAGGCCTGGTACAGCTAGGAGATACCCGATCCACAGGCTAACCGAGGAGCAGCGATTAGTGTTTGAACTAATCTGCGGGAATTTGTTGCCATCCCTTGGTCATGCCTGCGAGCCAACAGTTTGCAGCCTCATGGTGTTCTACCACATCATGGAGAAGATTCCAATCAACCCCGGCTACACTATTCTGACACAGATGATGAAGATGGCGAGGCACAAGACCGCGGCGCTTCCATACGGCGGTTTGATTACAGCCTTGATCAGGAAAGCGGGAATTTTCCCAAGAGGCCGTCCGATGCCGCTTGGCAAGTACGACAAGGACTGGCTAAAACACAAGAGATTGGAGATGAAGGCTGATGGTAAGTACGGGAAAAAGAAAGAAACTGAAGAGGCTGCTAGAAGGGCACGTGGTGGTGTATCAGGTATGATAATGCTCACATCTTTACATATTTTTTTGTTTTTGTATAAGGGAGTTGATAGTGCTCACAGGTATTATAATGCTCACATCGCAAGTTTTGCATGTATTGTAGATGTTGTATTTGATGCCCGTGGTCGGTTAGTAGTGTCTCTGGGTCAATTGGTGAATGAGATTGAAATGGCCGAGAAGAGGTCCAATGCAAACAACGAGTATCTCAACAAGCTGGTGGCAAGTGGGTTGATAGACTGCGAGTTGAGCGATGACGAGGAGGTACCAGATTTTCTAACTACATTCCCCGAGAACACCGACTCTGCCGGGCCAAGTGTACAACAGCCGAAAGAGAGTGCCAAGGACCCGTTGCCTGCAAAGGGGGAAGCTGAAATTGGTACTGATGAAGAGGAAGACGATAGTGATGGAGAAGCCGATGTGGATAGTGACGGGTCTGATGGGGAAGACGATGTGGAAAAGTATGAGATGAAGAGGAAGGAGAGATTGATTGGTGAACCCGAGTTCGCCGAGGAATCAAGTGAAGTCCATGCTGAGAAGACATGCCAACAAACACAAGATGATACGACTCCAATTGGCCAAGACAAGGAAGAAAATGACCAAGGCAAGCCACAAGATGACCAGGAGAAGGGTGTTGAAGACGCTTCAGTGGAGAAGCTAGATGGCGTAGAAGATAATTCGACCGATGATTTGCACGCCGTTTTAGTGGCAGGCCTGTGAAGTACTAGACTTAATAGGGATGATTTAACATGTTTTGTTTGTTTAGATATTTCTATTTGCATTCAAGTTTAATAGACTTTTTAGTTTGTTTATGGTGATGCAAAGGTCATAATGCAGACTTGGAGCATTTCATGTTAACATGTTAACTGGAAACAAGGTTATAATTGTGAGAATGTACATTTTGCTAGTGTGAACTAGGTTCTAGCGACAACGCAGGTAATTCGCCTACTACCAAAATGAAACTGAAATGAGTCTCGTGAGATCGATACACGATCGCCTAACCTTCCGTGCGTCTTGCGAGCTCGCTAAGACCCGTAAAACTTCAACAAAGCCTAGCACGCGATTCACCTGCGATATCGTTACCAAATCGTCTACCCTTTTCCGTGTTTCTTGCGATCTCGCTAAGACCCGTAAAACTTCAACAGAGCCTAGCACGAGAGACAACTAGCGATGTCGTGACTAGGAAGCAATTAAGTAGCGAGTTCGTAACCTAGTTGAGTTAATCCTGTCCTTGTTACTGATGATACGCTGTCGTTTTACATAGTAACGAGAGGGTTACGAACTCGCAAATACATAATTGTACCCCCAGCTACGCATTTACGATTTCGCTACTTTCTGGTATATATTTACAAAAATTGGGGATTTTTTGAATTGATACGCTGTCGTTTTATACTCTAACGAGTGAGTTGCGTTATCGTAAGCTATATTGTTATACCCCAAGCTAGGAAGTTACGAGCTCGCTACTGTCTGTTATATAAATAAAAAAATTGGGGATCTTCAGAAATCAAAATGCGAGAAAATCAATTGAATCCAACCCAAACACAAAAACCCTCACGCTCAAATCTCCCAACAACAATGGCTAGGACTAAGCAGCTTGCACACAATCTGTTTGTACCTGCTCGGCGACCACCGGCACAGGCGGGTTCATCTCAGGCACCGGCAACCACGACTCAGGCTACTGGTTCAAGCTCTACCAAATTTGACAAGGCCAAATTCGTAAGTTTTGATGCTTACGAAGCCTATTTTAATTTCATGGAGCATAGTGACTTGCTAGAATGTTATGTGGTAGATTTCAATCAAATTAAAGACTTAGGGTTAGAAAAAGTGATGCAAATATTTCAAAGCCACGACATGGGTGAGCTGTTAGGTTTGAATTTCGCGGCACATAAAGATCAAAAGTGCCAGTTTTATGCTAATTTCCACCAACTTAACGAGGAAGAAAAGGAAACGGGTAGGTGGTTTACTAGGGTAAATAAGAAGGACTTTGAGATCGGGGAGGAAATGTTTAACAAGGTATTAAATGTGTCTTATGCTTTAGAGGAAGATTTCAGCGATCCTCCTACCCTGGTTTTTATTGTAGGGAACAATGGCCCGACAATGCCATTCTCGACTTGGAGCAAGTGGCAGAATTTGCGGAGAAGTATTTTGGTAGGCAAAAGGACAATTTAGGGAAGCCTAGGGATTATAAGATTGATAAGCTTAGTTGTGAGGATAGGATAATATATGAGATGGTTGCTAGGTCTGTGGTTCCAAAGGGAGGATGGATCACCGAGATGAACTACACAACTGTAAGCATGTTTTATTGCGTAGTGGAGGGGATAAGGTTGAACCCGGGGCATGTGATATTCGAGCACATGCGACGCGGTGTTGTCGAAAATGGTAGAACAGTGAAGAAGCTACCATACGGTAATTTCATTACCAGCTTTTTGACCAACGAGCACCCTAAGATGAAACTGTCTCCTAATGCGGTAGAGTGTTGCTTCTACACAATGTCCTACTTTGAGAGGAAAGGGAAATGTGAGTTGGTTGACGGAAAATGGGAGAAAACAGGGGCGGGATCCAAAAAACCACTTGAATTTGATCCAGAAGAAGTAAGAGAAACTGTCGAAGGTACGCCTCACTACATTTCTTGTTCATTGGTTTATCACATGTTATTTAGTACATAATTCTTCAATTTGATTTGCTTCTATGAACAGCTGTACCCTCGGTGGCATACTACAAGGGGCTAGAAGACAGTGTCGACCTTATGAGGCAGCGTGTGGCCAAAATAAATCAAAATTGCTGGATAACGGAGAAGGTGATACGTGGAATTGAGAGGGCGCATGCCAAGAAAAAGACAAAGGTCGATCCACAAGCTCCAAAACGGACCCCACCTCCTAGCAAGGATGATTAGATTAGCATTCTATGTTGGCTAGTACTTGTACTAAATTCTCGAATTTAGGGTTTTTTATAAATTTTTGTGTCTCCAACAAATTAGTATCGAATAATTCTTTCTGTTATATATGTTGAATAATATTTCTATTTTAATATATGTACTTATATTAGTAATAATATTGTGCTTTGTTTAATATTAATAATCTTTACAAATGAGTTAAATTTAAATTCTTCTGAAGTGACGACTTACTTTCGATGTCGCAACAGTCAAGTTAGCAAATAAAATCAATAAAAAAGGGACCTAGCGATATCGTAACCAATCAGAATGGAGAGATAGAAATCTGCGATTTGAAGCCTGTTGTAGCGAGTTCGTAACAAACACGCTCCAGTTACGAGTTCACTACTGAGCAAGTTCAGTTACATTGGTATTGAGCGACGGGTGTTACGATTTTGCTAATGCTAAAGCAGGGTTCTTTTTTGTTTGAATTACGTGAATTACATGAATTATTATCCTAAATTCAATCACAAATGAACATTAATTATAATTACCATGAATTAAAACAAACATTTGATAGAAACACAGTATTCCAAACCAATGATAATCAAATATGCTACTTGTGTTTTTTACTCTTTTTGGTCTTCTTCTTCTTTGGTTGCCGCCCCTTCCTCTTTGTAGTTTTCCCTGCAGGATTAATCCACATGCCTTCTTCATGATCCATTCTGCACACCGACGCACAAACAATGTAATCATCTTCCTCTAGAGTTTCATACACAGAGGGCGGAATGGTGTCTTTAGAAACAGTGCAGTCATTATCGAACAAGCCGTCACCATAGATGAATGTTTTCTTTCCATCAACAACGATCTACCAAAGAGGATCAATTGGATCTTCCACATAGAATACCTGATGAGCTTGAGCCGCCATGATGAATGAATCTTCTCTAGACCCAAGAATTCCCCTATTGACTAGAGTCATGCCTAAATCCTCTAAGCGCACCCTTCAGCTTGATCTACTCATTCACATTTAAACAGTGCGACTCGGACATGAACAAAGTCCATTTCCCATATATCAGTAATGGTACCAAAAAAACCATTATCGCCCTCTCCAGGTACTGATACGCCACTATTTTGGGTTGCAGATCTATCATCACTCCACTTAGTACCAAACATATATCCATTGATGTCATACCCGCTAAACGACGTGACTGTGCCGAGGGGTCTCTTTGCAACCCATTTTATAACATCAGGGTGTTCACCGCCATTCTGTACATGTATTTTGAGCCAACTAGTAAAGTCGCTGCAATGAGTTTCAAGAATCCTAGGTTCCAACCAGCTCGGGTGTGTTGACCTAATCTCATTAAGGTGAACATCAACATAAGGACTCACTTCATGATGGTTGCGCAGAATGTAGAGATGGGCTATAGAGATATCATTGGAAGAAGGGCTAAATTTAGACTTATGGCGTAGTCCGACACCATCCAATCTACCATCGTGTCTAGAGACCGGCAATCCTATAGTAGGTACATCCTGTAAATAGTTGGTACAAAATTCTATTACCTCTTCCGCGACATATCGCTGCACTATACTGGCATCTGGTCGGTAATGATTCTTAACAAAATGCTTGAAAATGCTCATGTACCGCTCGAATGGATACATCCATCTCAAGTATACTGGTCCACAAAGCTTCACCTCCCGCACCAAATGAACTATCAAATGAATCAT
This sequence comes from Sherardia arvensis, assembly GCA_948330725.1. Lineage (NCBI taxonomy): Eukaryota > Viridiplantae > Streptophyta > Magnoliopsida > Gentianales > Rubiaceae > Sherardia > Sherardia arvensis. The sequence continues at coordinate 17,504,915 of OX415237.1, read as the reverse complement.
TATGTCAAAAAAGGAAGGGAGAAAATACATCTCTAGCCTGCACAATACTTCAATTACCATATCCTGCAATTCATCCAACTTACGCCGACTCACTTTCTTGCGACATATCTGTTTAAAAAAATAACAGAGCCTTGCAACCGCGTCTCCAACGTGAGAAGGCAAGCAACCTCTCAGAGCAATTACGTTCAAATCCTGCATCAGATTGTGGCAATCGTGCGACTTCATTCCCACCAATTTCAGCTCAGCAGTAGATACACAACTACTAATATTAGAACCATATTTAGAAGGCACCTTCACTGATTTCAAAGTCTTACAAAAACTCTCCTTCTCCTCAGATGACAAGGAATAACAAGCAGGTGGTAAGTATGTCGTGCCTACTTCTTCTTGCACGGGAGAAAGTGACGTCCTTATGCCAAGATTAACTAGATCCTTTCTAGTTTTCAATCCATCCTTACTCTTCCCTGGTGTATTCAAGAGCGTCCCAACCAAAACTTCACATACATTCTTCTCTATATGCATGACATCTAGACAGTGGCGCACATCCAAGTGCTCCCATTAACCAAGTTTGAAAAATATCGAACATTTCTTCCAAATCGTAGTTTGTGTGCTTTTCTTTTTTCCCTTTCCCAACACGTTATCCATGCCCGATACTTTTGCAAATATTTCAGAACCTGATAATGGGACGGGGGCAACGTCATGCTCTTCTTGACCGTTAAACCACTTCTTAGCACTCCTCCACGGATGACTCCTAGGTAGAAATCGTCTATGACCTAGATACACAGGCTTACCACCGTGCTTTAATTGACAATGGCGGGTATTGCTCTCACATACTGGACATGCAAAATGACCTTTCACAGAACACCCTCCAAGGTTACCCAACGCAGGGAAATCATTGATGCTCCACATCAACATGGCTTTAAGCTTGAATTTCGCGTCCCCTCGACTTCCGTCAGGAATATGAATCCCATGCTTAAATAAGGATTCCAACTCCTCAACAAGAGGCGCTAGATATACATCAATGTCATTACCAGGCTGCTTAGGCCCCGAGATCATAGTGTTCAAAAGCACATACTTTCATTTCATCATCAACCATGAAGGTAGATTATAAATAACAAGCATCACTGGCCATGAACTGTGGGTGCTGGACATGTTCCCGAAAGGGTTCATTCCGTCAGTAGATAGTCCTAAGCGCACGTGTCTAGGTTCGTCAGCAAATTCTGGGTACATAGCATCCATCTTCTTCCACTGATCACCATCAGAAGCGTGAGATATTATATCATCATCTTCCTCTCGAACCCTATCGGCATGCCATGTTAACAATTTTGCATCAACTGGATTGGCATACAAACGCGTCAATCTCGGTTTTAAGGGCATGTACCACATCACCTTAGTAGGACCTTGCTTTGTCGATGTTGTCACTGTTTCTCCACATACCTCGACCTTTCCCTCCTTCTTTTTCCATCTAGACTCACCGCATACCTTGCAATCATCCCTCACAGAATCAACACTCCCCCTATAAAACATACAATCATTCGGGCATGCGTGAATCTTAGTAAACTCCATGCCCATAGGACACAATATCTTGCGCGCAGCATAAACCCTGTCAGGACATAAGTTGTCCTGAGGAAGTAACTCCTTAACCAACTCTAGCAATTCCGTCATTCCTTTATATGAAATACCATGCCTTGCCTTTAGGTTCATTAACAACAATGTTGCGCCCAGTCTAGAATGCCTAGCCCCAACATATAAGCTTGTCTGTTTATCGTCATACATTGCCTCCAGCATACTTTTCTTCCCAACAAACTCCATTACAACATCGTCGCACATGTCTGAAAGTTGTTCATTATACTGCAGAATTTCCTCGGCGCTACCCTCCTCCATCTCAACCTGGTCACTTCCATAATGGCCTTCCCCATGCCAAACCCATTCTGTGTAGGATTTGTCAAAACCTTTACAAATTAAATGTTCACGCACTACAACAATATCTTCAAATATGGCGTTGTTTCTACACTTGTTGCATGGACATCTAACCCCTCCTATGCTATTCTGCCTAGAATGTCGCAACCCAACATCTAAGAAATTTTCGACCAAATCTAAATATTCCTTCGACAATCGAGCATTCTCGTTCATTATTCTTTCGCGGTCCATAATTCACAAATCCTTCAAAAAGCTACTCAACTGCGTAGAACCTTCAACAATTATACTAACCCACTGACTTCCTATCATAAACTACACACTGAAATAACACAAAGAACAAAATCAACCAAACGACAAAGAAATTATTACATAAAACCAACCAAAATCAAGACAAAAACCAACAAATTACGAGGGTATTACGTACCTAATCCAAGAAGGAAACAGTCATACCTCCAACCAATATGAATTAATCATCCATTTGTGAATCCGAAAATACCCACCTCAAAAGTACTTGATACAATCTGTTTTTTTTAGTTTGAAAGGCCAATCCTTAAAAAACTGCGACTACAAGCGGATGCCTTCAGATATCGCCACTATTCCGCTGACTCTTCAGTGTAACTTGCGAGTTCGCTACAACTCAAGCACACAAACTTGCACTGTAGTTCTAAACTTGCGAGTTCGCTACAACTCAAGTCACGATAACACTACCTTCTCGGTCATCCACTTCCGACCCAGTTGCGACAGACAAACATTTACAAGCCTACCTAAATTATGAGTCACATAAGTAACGATATCGCAATAAACAAAGTATTGAATTATTTTACTGGCGACTCTTGGTTCCGACATCGCTACAACATCGTTTGTCTTTCTGTATTGGTGGTGATGTCGTGACGACCTATTACCTTTAACGCGGAAGATCTTTTTCCGCCTTAATGTCATATTTATTTACGACACAACCCACTTCCGCCTTTAATCTGTGATTTACATCTTAAATATATATATTTTTTCCTTGCTAGCGAGGCTTGCGAACTCGCAAGTATGTAGCAAGGCGGAAAATAACGCGCCCCCATCAAACGCCTTAAATATGTGCCTTGCATCCACCCCTTTGTAGTATTGAGTTTTCATTGGTTGTACTGTCCTGGTCCTCTAGTGTGGCTTGGTGTGGATGTTGGCGGCGATAGTCTTTACAAAAACTTCGAAGAATGCGGCGAGTCTCCCACCCATTCTCTTGGATGTTAGCAATCTCGGTCATCACCGAGAACACAGATTCCTCAACCCTTTGTAATAAATGATAGACATTGAAAATGTCAAGTTTTGTTCTAAAGTAAACTAACATCACAAGTACAAAATACATGAATAAAAATAATTTACCTCAGTTTTGTTCTGACTCCGCCGGCACGTCCTTCTCCCCCTTCTCTTGCCAAGTCCCCCCAACCAACTCCCACTTCTTCTTCTAGTAGTACTCCTTCGTGTAGTACTCATACGGCTTCCCGGTGCCGAAGAACTTCAGCTTTGGATGCTTTATGCGGAGGAATTTAGTTATGAAGTTCGCAACGAAAGCTAAGTTTTTTCACAATGAATGGAAGAAATAAACGAAAAAAACCAAAATAATGATGAAAAAGAGTTATAGATGAGTAGAACTTACAAATTGGGGGAGATTGGGCCGTGAGAGCGCTGATTTGCCGGTGGAATTGACGGGTGTGCGGCGGCGGATCGGAGTTTGGGGAGATTTCTGATGAATGTGAGGGTTACAAATTTGGGATCTGATTTTGAACGCGTCTGGTTTCAGTTGACTATTTATAGGCCTGCTGTTTACGAGTTCGCCAAATCCATCGCTTATAGGCGATTTGTCAGGCGAGTTCGCTTGTATATAAAACAAATGTTGGCCTTTGGGCCTAGGAACTATGATATGAGACATGTATGTATAGTGTACAGAGTATGTATAGTGCATTCAAATGGTGTTTCATGGGAAATTTGCGCGATTCAGCGACTTATCAAACCCTTCTATTTTGCCAGCACATATATACTTATCAATTGGCTTTCAATCCACCGATGTGAGATTCTTGACAACACGAGGAAGCGACATCGCTAAACCTTACATGTACAGGCGAAATGGTGAGCGAACTCGCTCCAATTTATTTTTATTACAAGAATGCTAAATCCTACTTGATACTTAGAAACGATATCACCTCTTATTTCATGAAACGGCGTCGTTATTTTGTGTTCTATACTTGTGCATTTTAAAAAATAATCAACCTGGCGGGCGAAACCGTAAGCTTATTCGCTACTTGTTACGAGTTCGCCTCTTCAGTCGCATGGTAGACTCTGTCGCCTGTGGCGAGCCAGGAAGAGAGTTCGCTTTAAGATAAGTTTATAGACGTTAATATTTACGAGATCACCTTTTCAATCGCCTGATAGACTCTGTCGCCTGTGGCGAGTCAGGAAGAGAGTTCACTTTTAAGATAAGTTTATAGACGTTTATATTTACGAGTTCGCTTCGTTAATTCGCCTCTCATTTTTGTAGGTAGCGAAATCGTCTTCTGTCTCGCCTACTCTTTGAATACATGTTGTTTACATGTAAGTCTTGGTGCTTTTGTGTATGGTTAACATTGATGAAATACATGATATGTAATTTATTATTAAAATACCATACTAAATCAATTCAATACCAACAACAACCATTCATGAACCATTGTTTAGTGTTGAAACAAAAGAAAGCTAGACTACACAATAAGATGAAGTGAAGCAATCATTCTTCGTCGTCATCATCTTCATCATCTTTGCTTTCATTCTTCTCTCCATCAACTTCTTCATCAGCCTTCTCTCCATCTTATTCAGACGACTCCGCGGCTGAAGATGATTCCTTGTTCTCGTCTCGGCGAACCAGTTCAAACACATCGTCGTCTCCATTGACAATGTGTCCATACCTCTGTGGGTCTTCATCCATGTTATCATTCCCAAGTTTCTCTTCATCGGGGTCAGTAGCTTCTCCTCCCTCGCCATCAGTGGGGATTTCATCTTCTGCCTCGTTTTCAGGTCTTGCTTCATCTTCAGAAATGTAATCATCAATGTCGGTCATGGGAGGCAATAGTTGAACCAAAAAATCTGGCTTTTCTTCATTGTCGCTCAAATCCGGATTCAAATTCAGCATTCTACCAAATGCCAGTACGTCCTCCCTCTCTTTTGCTTGCTCCAGCTTCACCTCTTCTAGCTTACTTGCAAGCTGTCCAACATATAGGACCAACCGTTCACGCCAAGCGAGATCGCGAGCTGCAAATGGGAACAACATAATTATTAAACAAAAATGTTGCAAACATTTATCATTAAATGAAAATCTTATTGTATAGTAATTACTTACCATCACTCATTTCAGAACGGCTGCGAGAACTCAAAGCACCCATGTCCTTCTTCGTCACCACCCCATCCGCACTCATTTTCAACCCCTTGTTGCGTAGCCAAGTCGAGTCGTAGTATTTCACTGGCTCGGCCCTGCTAACAGGTCTCACACCCTTCTTCTTCATCATGGCGGTTATGAGCTGCCCATAAGGGATCGTCTGATCGACCTTGTCCTTTGCATGCTTTAGCATGTGCTTGATGATGGTGTACCCGGGATTGATCTTCACCTTCTCCATTAGGTGGTAGAAAACCATCAAGTTGGTGATCGTTGGCTCACATGGATGACCACCCGAGGGCATGATATTGAAGCACACAAGCTCGAACACCAACCGCTCCTCTTGAGTAAGGCTCGCAATATTATACTTCTTCACCGTACCAGACACCTTACTACGCGTCTTAAAGAACTTCATACGCATGGCGACGGGGTCTAGGACGCTCTCATTCAACGAGGTTGGGAAATTTTGGGTGTGGTATATCTCATAAGGGCCATTTGGATCCAACGGCCTTATTTGATCACTAGACACATAAGAGCATCCTATATCCTCATTAATCAAGAACTTATCTACCTTAAATGTCACACCCTAACCATCGTAGTCGCCTGTTACAGTCGCGATGTGCGTCTTGATGATCCGTCGCGATGGTACGATGGGATGGACATGCTAAGAATCAAGAACTCTCAGTCAGGGCGGGGCGGCTAATTACCGTTCCCGCTCCGATACTAAAGTCAGTAGACTGTTCGGAGAGTTGGAATGTTTTTGATTGTGTTTAGTCAACTTACCTCTCTCTAGTGTGATAGAGAGATATATATAGTGCTGGAAAGCTGACCTGGTCTCATCAGACACGCCGTTAGGTGGTCTGGGAAGATTCTCCTGCCAGGTTTGGTAAAGCTGCCATCTGCTGTTGGGTCTGACCCGATCGTCATACAGGATGAGGGGTCGGGATGAACCATGCGGGATGGTGAGATGCCCGACCCTAACAACTATTATTGGTATAAATACGTCAAACTGGCTAAGGTACGTCAAACTGGCTAATGCCCGACCCTCCTTCTTTTGCCGCTCGCTTGGGGTAAAGGGCCGACTATGTCAATGCCCATTTTGCGAACGGCCATGGGCCTGTGATGCTCTTCATGGGCTGGCCGGGTTGAGATGACACACGATCATGTACTTGTCACTGATGACACGTCTTAACCACGCGGTCGGCATCGACCCTCATATTGGGCCAGTAATAACCTGCTCGTGTCGCCCTCAGTGCAAGTGTCCGGGCTCCCTGATGGCTACCGCCGCTTCCCTCGTGGAGTTCCCTCAAGATCCTTTGCGCCTGCTTGGGTGTTAAACAGCGCAACCACGGTTGTAAGTATCCCCTCTTGTATACCACCCCATTCTTGAGCGCAAAATTTAGCGCCCTTCTCTCTAAAGCTCTCGCCTCCTTTTGGTCGAGTGGTAACGCTCCACTGAGAAAATAATCTCACATCGGTGTCAACCAACATGGCGGTTCAGCCTCAATGACGGCGACCGTCATGCCGTCGGTTGATCTTGTCGGCAGTGTTTCCACCAGAACTCCCTTGGACAGATGGCTGCTCGCCGTGGAAGCCAGTTTACTGAGGGCATCTGCCCTTGTGTTCTCGGATCTGGGGACTCGGGTCACCTCAAATCCTTCGAACTGTGTGGCTAAACTCTTTACTTTCGTCAAGTACTTCTGCATTGATGGCTCCTTGGCTGCGTATGACCCGTTGAACTGGTTTGCTACCAAGGCTGAGTCCCCGTATGCGTCCAACTTGGTCGCCCCTAACGCTTTTGCTATCTCGATGCCTGCAATCAATGCTTCATACTCGGCTTCGTTGTTCGTTGCCGGGAACTGGAATCTCAACGCGTACGTCGTCTCCATGCCATCAGGGTCTGTAACTATCAACCCGGCTCCTGATCCTTCCACACCGGATGCACCGTCCACATGCAGCTTCCACCATCCTGTTCTGTCGACGCGTCGTGGCTTTTTGTCGGCTGGCTCGCTTGGCGCATCGATGGTGACTTCATCTCCCGCCTCGATCCTGGATGGCAACTCTGCCAAGAAATCGACCATTATTTGCCCTTTGATGGCTTTTCTCGGGGCGAACTCGATGGCGTGCTCGCCTAGCTCTACTGCCCACTTGGCCAACCTTCCCGACATTTCCGGCCTTGTCAAGATTGTTTTGAGTGGCTCGTTTGTTAGAACCACGATGGGGTGTGCTTGGAAGTATGACCTGAGGCGTCTCGCCGCGTGGACTAACGCCATGGCCAGCTTCTCCTGAGCGCTATATCTCAACTCAGCCCCCTGCAGCGTTTGGCTGACATAATAGACCGGACGTTGGATCTTGCTCACTTCCTTGACTAGTGCTCCACTCACCACTTCCACCCTGGTGGTAAGGTACAAGTATAGCGTCTCACCTTGCTCGGGAGGGGACATGGCTGGTAGGTCTTTTAAATGATTCTTCAACTTGAGGAACGCTTCATCCTCGGCTTGGCCCCATTGGATTGCTCCTTTCGGTCCGATGCTGCCCTTGAGGATCCTCAAGAACGGGAGCGACTTCTCTGCGGCTCGTGACAGGAACCTGTTCATGGCCGCCAGTTTCCCATTTAGGCTTTGCACCTCCTTGACGTTTCGGGGCGGCTTCATTTCCAGGCCTGAACTTTGTTTGGGTTGACCTCCAAACCGTTGTTGGACACCATGAGGCCCAAGAACTTCCCGGCTCCCACTCCAAATTGGCATTTGGCCGAATTGAGCATCATGCCTGCCGCGTTTAGGGTTCTCAAAGTCTCATCCAGATCTTTCACCAATCCTTCGTATGATACGCTCTTAATGACCATGTCGTCGACGTAAATTTCCATGTTGCGGCCGATCTGTGCTTTGAAAATCCTGTCCACCACCCTTTGGTAAGTGGCACCGGCATTACGCAGGCCAAAAGGCATCATCCGGTATGCGAAGGCTCCTCGCTCCGTGATGAAGGCAGTTTTGTCGACGTCGTCATCCTTCATCGGGATTTGGTGGTACCCTTGTATGCATCCAGAAAGCATTTGATCGGGAATGGCGCCAACACACGCGTCCACCTTCTGGTCGATGATGGTTGTCGGGTAGCAATCCTTGGGGCAAGCCCTGTTCAGCGCCTTGTAATCGATGCACATTCGCCAGCTCCCATCTGACTTTTTGACCAGGACCGGGTTGGCTAACCATGTAGGGTATGGCACTTCCCGTAGGATACCTGCGTTCACCAACTCGGTTACCTGTTTGTTTACCGCGTCATTCCTTTATGGGCACAACGGTTCGTCTCTTCTGCATGACCGGTGGGTGTGAAGGATCCACTATGAGGGCGTGTTGACCGAGTTCGGGTGATACTCCCGTCATGTCAGTCGCCTTCCATGCAAAGACCTTCTGATGCTTGATCAGGACCTCCAGAACCTCCTGTCGACTTGCATCGGGCAAGTCTGATCCCACTTGGACTCATCGGCATCCGCCTTGGTCAAGGAACAAGGTCAAGTATGATGCTGAAAAGGTTTTGGGATCTGGGCTCCCTGACCAAACCATGTGGACCGGGCGTCGGGGTGGCGATTCGTCGTCTGAACGCTTCCGTTTCTTCAGCGCGATCCGGTGGCACTCTCTCGCCTTTTGCTGATCACCTCGGACGGTCGCTATCCCTCCTTTGGTTGGGAACTTCAAAAGGAGATGGAGGGTTGAGACAATACCTTTGAGCTGGGCTAGCGCTGGCCTTCCCAGTATCAGGTTGTATGGGCTATGAGCCTTGATCATGATGAACTCCATGTCCACCTCTTTCCTGGTCGGCCTCTCTCCGACCCCGACTGGAAGTGTGATTGTTCCTTCTGGCCACACCGTCCTGTCAGCAAAATCCACCAATGGTGTACTTGTTGGGACCAACTTGGCCTTGGTATTGTCATCTAACTTCTCGAAACAATGCCAATACATTATTTCTGCCGAGCTGCCGCCATCCATGTATGCTCGATGAACCATCTTATCCATGATCTGAACCGTGATGATGACCGCATCGCATCCGGCCGGGCGATCCGGGATGGGATTGTCAGCGCCGAATGTGATCAACTCGTCCCTGCCCAGCCTCCTATTTGTTGGATTGTGTTCTGGGGCTATCCTGCATCTAGCCTTTCTTTGTGAATCTAAGCTTTCTCCGGCATTTCCGCCTATGATGGTGAGTATATCATTGCTTGCTCGCCTGCTGGCTCTCGTTCCAGTGACGACTCTTCCTCATACTTGGCTCTTTTTTCATCTGGTCGCTCAGCACGAGCCACCTCCTTTCCTTTGCCACGTGCCCTGTTGGCATATGTCGCCTTGTTATGGGTCTTGGCAGTGGTAGCGAATTGCTTCAATTGCCCTTTGCGCAGGCATGAGATGGCCTTCTTCAAGTGGATGCAATCCTCTGTGTCATGGCCATAATCGTCATGGTACTCACAAAACTTGTTCAAGTTTCGCTTGTTGGGGGGCATCTTCATGGCGCGTGGGGGTGGGATGACGTCGCGGTTTGCCAAGAAAACTTCTCTGGGCGTCTTTGTCAACGGGGTGAAGACTCTTTCTTGAGCCACTCGGGGGCCCAACCTGTCCTTCACCGATGGCGTCTTCTCTGCTTTGGCCGGTTGACCATCCTGGATGAGCTTCTGCTTTGGCCAATAAGGTCGGGCCTCCTTCTGCATTGCCAACTTCTTCTTCTTGGCATTCTCGTCGGCTCGGTGAAACATCTCCACCACCATGTGTAACTCATCCAACATGTATACCGCTCGGAGGGTGAGTTCTGAATCCAAAGCCTCGTGATCAAGACCTTGCATGAAAATTTCAATCAACCACCGCGGTTCACCACGGTGCACCACCCTGTTGCTTTCCTCTATGAAGCGCTCATAATACTCCATCAAGCTCTCGCCGGATGATGCCCTGTGGCGTATCTTCATCAAGTCCTGCGTCGTGTTGGTGAGCTTCCTTTTCTGCATGAACCTGGTGAGGAAGAGTTCCTCGAGCTGCGCGAAGCTGGATATGCTCTCATTGTCCAGGTTGGCGAACCACACCCTTGCTGCCTCCTTGAGCGTGGTGGCGAATACTTTGCACCACACGGGCTCAGGCGTGGCGTACGTTGACATGTTAGTTGAAAACGTATGCAGATGATCTGCTGGATCCGAAAAACCATCATATGTGTCCAGATTTGGTGGGATCCGAAGGCGGGGATTGGCGACAAACTCCGTGACCGCCTCTGAAAATGGGCTTCCTCTTTTTTGGCAATCTGGGGCCTCGTAAAACACCGACAGCCTCTGCTTCGCCTGTACTCTTGGCTTGACACTGGGCTTGTGAACATACGTCATGGCTCATTCCCCAGGCTGGGGCCTAGGGTTGGCCTCTTTCTCGCTTGGATCTTCCCAATCCTCGTCTAAATCATCCGGGATCTCGTTCCCGTCATCATCCAGCTCTGTGAGGATAGGAGCTTTGCGTTTACCTCGTGTAGGCTCGGCAAAAAGCTTAGTCGGTGTGACTAATTTTGCCAAACCTTCGAGGCGCCGCATTTTCGGCGGCGTGCCCCGCAGCTCCTGTCGCTGCTTGTTGATGGTAGCCTGTGACTCCAGAATCTGGCGGAGCACATCACCGTCCTCCGTTGTGAAAGATGGTGACGCGCCTGGGTGCCGAGCCTGCTCAGGCATCGCCGAGATCGGTGTTGCTGCTGGGTTTGAAGGGGTGAACGGGATTCCAGCCCCCTCGTCGCCCAGATCTGTGACCACTACCTCTGGATGAGGGGTGCCGTGGTTTTGTCCTTCTCTACTCATTTGCAGTGCGTGGGCTGTGAAGATAATCAGTTATATCCCCACAGACAGCTACAATGTTATAGTCGCGATGTGCGTCTTGATGATCCGTCGCGATGGTACGATGGGATGGACCTGCTAAGAATCAAGAACTCTCAGTCAGGGCGGGGCGGCTAATTGCCGTTCCCGCTCCGATACTAAAGTCAGTAGACTGTTCGGAGAGTTGGAATGTGTTTGATTGTGTTTAGTCAACTTACCTCTCTCTAGTGTGATAGAGAGATATATAGTGCTGAAAAGCTGACCTGGTCTCATCAGACCACGCCGTTAGGTGGTCTGGGAAGATTCTCCTGCCAGGTTTGGTAAAGCTGTCATCTGCTGTCGGGTCTGACCCGATCGTCATGCAGGATGAGGGGTCGGGATGAACCATGCGGGATGGTGAGATGCCCGACCCTAACAACTATTATTGGTATAAATACGTCAAACTGGCTAAGGTACTTCACATATATGTAATGATTCGAGTCATTTAGGGGATCATCATAGAATTTGACTCCCTCATCCTTTATCCTACTGGGGTTTGTTATTCACTGTCCATTTCCATCCTTGATCTTAGTAATCCTGAATATGCAGTGCTTTTCCTTTACTGAATTGTGAAAGTACTTTGAACTAGTATCTCCTTCTCTAAGCGATTTCAGATTGGATTTCCGTTACCAAAACAAAGTATTCTCATTCCGTGACCTAATTAAAAGTGCTCTTCCTCTGTTCAGCTCTATAAGGTCACTGTCATTTCCTAAAATCTCATAATCCTCCTCCAATTTTGTAACTCTTTATTCTGCCTCTATCAAATTCTGGTGAACATTTCCAAAAGCGTCCATATTCCATGCTTTCAAGACTAGTTTGAGTCTCTTCACTTCAAAGACCATGTTATGCATACCTCTAAAATCAGATGGTACAGTCCAACTGTCTCTCACCAAATCCATGAATTCAGTTCTGTTCAGCCACATCCTCTGAAACCTAAATTGCTTTAGGGTTTACTCGATTGAGATAGATACCAGTAAAGGGTTGTGGTCAAATGTTGTCCTTCCTAAAACATGGATAGAGCTGTGGGGGAAAAGGTCATTCAATTCCAGATTACGTAATCCCTTATCTAATCTCTGTAGTAATAGATCCTCTATTGATATGTTGTTGGACCAAGTATATCTATTCCCTATTGTGCTAACCTCTTGGAGTCCTAAACTTGATAAGAGCATTGAACTCCCTGATACTCCTAGTTGGGGGGGGGGGGGGGGGGGGTTAGCATAAATGAAAACACAATTCTAAGTAACAGAGGTAGCAATATCAGTAATAGCAGTTAAAAGGAACTGATCAAATTGTGATAAAACTAGAACAACAATTTTTTTTTTCCAGAAAATCCAGATTTTAGCATTAGTAGCTGAAAAGGTAGTTTGAAAATTGAGTTCAAATTTTAAACTTTCAATATCAAAATTATCATACATTGGCTCAATGATTCATAAGATTGAAACTTTATGAATTGAAATCATTGTTTGTAATCTAGTAATAGAGGTGCCATAACTCCTAACATTCCAAACTAATAAATTACCTATTATTTTGTAGTTCATCATCTAAATAGTGTATTTGATCTTTTGTTTGGGCCTAAGGATCCTACTAATCTATTAGAAAGACTGCCTTTGGTTGTTTTCTTTTTTGACCCTCCTATTCCTCTCTCCTTATCTAATGTTGAACTACAAGACTGATCAAGCATTAGCCTAGTTACAATTTGTAATGTATTGAGAGTACCAATAATACATGTGGCTTGCTCCATAATTTTAAAGTGTGTCAACCTTCCAATCTGGCTCACTTGGAGCATCATCAAAAGATGCATCAGAGCTATGTTCATCCTCCTGAAAGACGGTAAATGTGTTTGACACTTTTACATTAGTTAGGTAAGGAACAATAGCTAAATGTGTGTCTGTTTTCATATTTTTGTTTTTTTCTTTGAGCTTGGACGAATAGAGATCATCAAATGAGTAAAAGGATACAGAGGGGGTATCCGTGAGCCCCCCAAGTTGAGAATATGTTGAATCACTGTTTTTTGTTTAGCCGTGGGATGGTGTTGGAGCATCCCGAGCCACCATTTATAAAGGCTTCATAGATAGTGCTTTAGTGGGATCATTTTGGACCACCATTGTTTGATTATCTTTGTGGGAGCTCTCATCTCCTTCCTGGATGCCTTTGTACAAAACTATAGCTTGTTGATTCTTGGTTGTGCATCCTCTTTGAACATGTGACTCCACGCTAGAACTCTGAGAATCACTATTTGCTTGAGATTCATTGTTTCCTGATTCTGAGTTGGGTTCATGAACCTATTTCCTCCATATTCTCTTCAGTCCAGTTCAAGATTTTTAGTCTTTTGCAGTTTGAGGAAAAACCTCAGCATGCCAGACTCATGCAATGGAAGATTCCACACATTTTTAATTAATGATATAAAATCTTCTCTGTTGAACCATGCATTTAGAAATCTGAAAAGTGAGGAATCCTCCTCAAAACGCTCTATAGAATTCAGCATTATTCACCATTTATAAGTCCCAACATTTATGATCGTTTCTTCACTTTTCCGACTATCCCCCACCTATAACGGCTCTCCAACTGTTACAAAACGGTAACTCTCATGGCGGCGCCGCCGCAGCAACGCGGCGGCCACCCCAAAACCGTAGCTTTCTGCAAGCCTTGACATCTAAACTTCATCCCCTCTCTGCCGAGCTTCCCTCCAACCCCGAAATAGTTCCAATTGGTGAACATAAAGGCAAGAGCCTGTATCGTATCGCCGGAACAATCGACCTGAGTCGCTGCTCATTACCAGAATGCCTTGATAGGCAAGTCCGAACGGGCAAGCCCTCCATGAAAACCCTTAATGAAACTTTCTAATCAATTGGTTCCTCCTTAATCTTTCAGATCGGCTCCATTGATTATCGTCACATCCTCATCAGGTTTCACGACCATGAGGATTACCAAAGATGCTGGCTGAAAGGGCTGTGAAATTTGAAGGGCTTCCCGATGAAGGTCCTTAAGTGGACAACTGACTTCATTCCTGGTACAGAATCCTCAATTGTTCCTATCTGGATAACTATACAACATGTGCCTTTTGTTTTTCTATAATACAACTATGCTAGAGTTCATAGGGAATAGAGTAGGTAACTTTATTAAGATGGACTCTGCTACTGCTGCTCTAACAAGGCATCAGCAGTAGAGATCTGAGTAGAAATTGATCTGCTAAAGAAGTTGCACACTGAGATAACAATGGGAGTGGCTGGATGTACTGTTGATTTGGAAATAGAGTATAAACAAATCCCAGTCTACTGCCCCCATTGCAGAAAGATTGGACACACATTTGATGAATGTAGACTGGCTCATCCAAAGGAGAATGATGACTGGAGCTCCCATACAAGAAAACAGCAGCCAAACCCAATCCCTACTCAAAACTCTAAAAAAATCAGCCCCTTTGACTAAACCAGTACCTCACACTAAGCCCTCCTCACTCCCCAAAAATAACTCTCCCCCTGCCTCTATATCAAACAAGCCCCTGGCTACCAATGGTGAAACTTCTGGTACCTCAACCAAGGAGAAATCCAAAGTAATTGCTGCTCAGGAGATTAAAAAGAAACAGTCTACAGCCTTGGCTAATGGTGCTTTAATTCACATCTCTGATGAAGAGGAGCAAGTTCCAAGAAAAGAAAAAGTTTCCATTCCCTCCTCTAGTCAAGAGCCAGTTGAGATCAAAAGATTGGAATGGAGGCCTAAAGCTAAACTGGAAAATACCATCTATGCCAAAGATGATCTGAGCATCATAGGCAAAGAGCCCTCCAAAGAAGAATTTTCTCATTTTTCTACTGATAAATTTACTTACTTCTCTCAGGAAAAAAACATGTCCAATAGATTCCTTCCTCTTCAACAACAAACAGCAATTCTTGAATCCGAAGATGATGAAGTGATCCAAATAGGAAATGTGGATCTTACTGAAGATGAAGAACTAACTCCATCTCTTGGCTCCCCATCAACTGCACCTACTCAAGAGGAGCAAAGTACACCTATAATTCAAGCCAGGTTAAAGAAAACTCAGGTTAGCACAACTTAGGTAAGGCAATCTTCAAGACTTCTGGCCAAACAAACTCCTGCAATTAAGCTCAAAACTTATTTTACACAGCTAAATCAGATCATCTCTGGTCCAGCTACAAAAAGCTCTCCAATAGTTTCTAATGATTGACAAAACCCTTAAAATTAAATTCCTAGTTTGGAATATTAGGGGTATGAATACATCAATAGAAAGACTAGAGGAACTAAATTTAATTCACAAATTTGATCTTATCTATTTAATTGAGCCAATGCATGAGACAAATAAGTGTGTAGATTTTGCTGCTACTCTTAAGTTTACTACATGTATAGCTGCTACTAATGAGAGAATCTAGTTGATGTGGAGTGATAGTTTACAGGTTAACCTAATCCATGACAATCCCCAATTTTTGCACGTATCTATCCATAGTTCTAAACTGAATGCCATGATGGAATCTGTTTTTGTTTATGGCCTTAGGACCAGAAAAGAAAGGGAAGTCCTATGGCTTAATCTAGCTAAAATTACTCATCCTGAAACAATTATCATAGGAGACTTTAATGCAATAGCCTCTATAACAGAATATAAAGGGAGATCTACTCCCAATTTGAGGAGCATTAGAGAATTTTCACAATTTATTGACATCATGCCACTGGAACATATTAATACAGTAGGGAATTCTTTTACATGGACTAATGGAAGGTATAAAAATCAGTTTGATCTTACTCAGGATGGTAGGAATTAAACCCCAATTATTCAAAGATTAGACAGAGGTTTATGATCTCCACAATGGAAACTGCAATTCCCTTATTCTTCCTTTCTTGTGATGAATAAAGAAACCAGTGATCATTGTCCCATGCTTTTATGTGTTGGTAGTCAAATAAAGTCATCACCAAGGCCATTTAGATTCATAAATACCTGGTTTAAAAGGGACTCTTTTCTTCAGGTTATTCATGATAGCTGGACTGCTAATATTCAAGAGTCAGGCATGCTTAAATTTTATTTAAAATTGCTTAGACTTAAAAAGTGTTTGAAAAAATGGAACAAAGATGTCTTTGGTAACATTCATCAAAATGTTATTGATGCTGAAGAAACACTTAGACTTCAAGAAATTGCTTATGATTTTGATCAGAGTGAAATAGAATTGATCAAACTCAGACAAGCAAAATCTGAATTATCCAGGGTAATTAAAGAACATAGACATTTTTTCAAATATAAAGCAAAAATAAAATGGCTCAAGGATGAGGATGATAATTCCAAATATTTTCATAACTCAGTGAGGGAAAGAAGGAGCAGGATGTCTATTACTAAAATAAAAAATTCTCCTGGGGAGTGGATTGATGAGGTGTTTGAATTAGAGAAAGAGGCTGAGTCCTTTTTTTCTAACCTCCTCACAGCTGACAATGAACCAGATAACACAGAATTCTATTCACATTTCCTGGCTCAGATCCCCAAACTTATCTCTTATGAAGATAATATTGAGTTAATTAAAGCAGCGTCATTAGATGAGCTTAAACAGATAGTTTTTTATCTTAATAAACAAAGCAGCCCAAGTTCTGATGGCTTTACTACTATATTTTACATTAAAACATGGGATATAATTCACATAGACTTACTACATGCTGCCAATGACTTCCTTTCTAGTTCAAAAATTCCACAGGGCATAGCTAGTACCTGGATTGCTATCATCCCAAAATTAGACACTCCCTCATCATTAAATGATTTCAGGCCAACAAGTCTCTCCAATGTTGCTAATAAAATATTTTCAAAAATTTTGATGGAGAGACTTAAGCCTTTTATGCATAAGATTATTTCACCACATCAAACTGCATTTCTTAAAAATAGGGACATAGCTGATAATGTGTTGTATGTTAAAGAAATGCTTAGATTTATAGACAGAAAGGGAAGAAATCCAAATTGCATTTTGAAGCTAGATTTAAGAAAAGACCTTTGACAGGGTTTGCTGGAAATTCTTATCCAGTGTCCTTCTTAAATTTGGCTTCCATGGTAAATTTATTTACTATGTTATAAAGAACTTGTCACAAGCCTGGTTTTCTCTTCATTTAAATGGTGCTCCTGTAGGATTTTTTAGTGCTTCCAGAGGTATCAAACAAGGTGATCCCCTCTCTCCTTTTCTTTTTAATAGATTCTCTGAAGCTTAATTTGCCAACTGCAGCTGAAAAAATCTCCTATCTTACTTATGATGATGATACTATCATTTTTATGCTTGCTAGTAAGTCCAATTTATTTAAAATGAAAGTTTTTCTATTTGTGATTGAATCTGTCTCTGGACAGAGGATTAACTATGAGAAAAATGAATTTTATACTAGCAAGCATGCAACTCAAGCAAAAATCAGAGAAATTAGGGATACTTTATGCATGAAAAAAGGGCAGTTTCCCTTTAAATATCTTGGTGTAACTGTTTTCACTGGTAGAATCAAAAATATAGTTTTCCAGCCTTTAATTGAAATGATTGATAAAAGGTTGAACAACTGGAAAAATAGTTGGTTGTCCCAAGGAGGGAAAATGATACTTATAAACTCTTGCTTGTACTCTCTTCCCCAACATATTTGGGCAGTTATGGAACCTACTGTGCACATTATTAAATTGATTAGAAGAAGGATTTCTGTTTTTTTTCTGTGGATCAATAGACAATAGGCCATAGAAAACATGAAAAAAATGGAATGACTTGTGTTACCCTCCCTCAGAGAATGGCCTTAATTTTAGAAATATATCTACCATAGTGAAGACATTTTCAATCAAATTATGGTGGAAGTTCCAGTTAGCCACTGCTCCCTGGAGCTCATTTTTGGCCTCTCTACCAGATTCTTTCAAAACTTCACATTGCTGGAAGCGTATCTGCAAGATAAATTCCTTTGCTGAAAGACACACTAGAGTCATACATGGCAGTGGATCATGTAGTTTCTGGACAGCCAATGGGACTGGTTCAGGGCCTATATGTGATATTATTAATCCCCAGGATACCTTAATCCCACTTGACTGCACAGTAGCTTTTTTAATCTAAAACAAGCAGGAGTTTATAAGTCAGATTACACAATCTATTGATAATTATCTCTTGACCTGTCTGCGGGACTCTTGCTTAAAAATGCATAGAGAAGACAAACTTATTTGGATGCTTGACAGCAAGGGATGCTTCTCTTTTAAAAATCAACATACAATCTGATCTGGCCCAAGAGAGGAACTTCTATGTCTCTGGATAAGATATGGGATAAAAGGGTACCAAAAAAGATTTCAGTTTTTATGTGGAAGGTAATGAACTCCAATTTACCATTTGACAATGTCCTTATTTATTATGGGTTCAATATTGTCTCTAAATGCTGCTCCTGTAAGAATGCTGATACTCTGGACCATTGCTTTAATGAGTGTCATATTGCTTCTAAGGTTTGGACTGATATAAATGCGTTTATTAATATTTTCACACCAAATTTTAATACAATTTAGAACATAATAAGTTACTACCTAACCAAACCTGGTTTTACTAAGATTCACTCTATTTTGATTCACAATGTGGTACTCTTTACCTGTTGGTGCATTTGGAAAGCTAGAAATAGACTCATTTTTGATGAAGTCTCCCCAGATCCTAGGCACATTATACAGGAAGTCAAAAGCCTTGTATACCACTCTTTTGCAGCTAGGCCTTTCTACATTTCCTCCCTTTTGAGATAGAACTTGATTCCAATGGGTATTTCCCTAAAAGGTCTTAGGCCTCCTAGACTTGCAATTGCAGTAATTAAATGGATAAAACCAGTAGAGGGACTTAAATTTAATGTTGATGCTTCTTGGAAAGCCCCCTCTGGTAATACAGGCCTTAGTATTGTTATTAGAAATGAGCTGGGAAATTTTGTATTTGCAAAATGTGTCTGTACACAATCACTGTCCCCTCTCCATGCAGAAATTCTGGCCATTGGCTTAGCCCTCTCAGTTGCATCATCATACAACATTGTAGCAGAATGATTACTGTCAAAAAATTTCAATAGATTCAGATTGTGCAGAATGATTACTGTCAAAATGATTACTGACCCTCACAAAGCACACTGGAAAGTTTTTAATTTGGTATATGAGATTCACCAGTCTTTGCATGATATTATTTTATCTAACTCACCTAGGGAAGCTAACCAAATTTCTGATTCACTTTCTAAATATGCATGCTCTATGGAAACTAGTTCTCTGTTTACTACATTCTCTTAGCTCCCTTTGGAAACAAGGGGTTTGCTTAACTTTGATAAGCTGGAAATGCCATCAATTAGATTCCATCCCCCTTAGTTCAGCTGCTACGCTCATGATTTGTTTGGGACTTTTGCTGATATTACTGAATGCTGAGACTTCAAAGTTTGCTGGACTCCCATCATCCAGACTGCTACCCATCCAGAATGATACTCACAGATTGCTCTTCTTGGCTGAACTTCCTTCTTCTAGTGTTAGACTGAGAGAACATGTCTTAGTGCCACCTTGTGTTTTGAGCAATCAATTCGCTAATAGGCTCTAAGAGTTTTTGGTTCTCTTTAGTCAAACTACTAATTCTTTTGTAATCTAGTGTATAGGTTTCACCATTTTTGGAAGCATCCATTGCTTCATGGCTGAGCGTGAGCCATTATGTCTTTATTCTTTTGCCTCTCCACTGCATGTAGTGAGAGTGAGAAAACTACAACCAAAATTTGATTTTGGTTTTCTTCATTTGGTTTGGGGAGCCAAATATATTCCCCCCATCTCACAAAGTGGTTAATCTAAAAAAAAATGCATTTAGAAATCTGAATGATCTAGGTGACGATGGGATATTACTATC
The DNA here is from genome assembly GCA_948330725.1 of Sherardia arvensis. Lineage (NCBI taxonomy): Eukaryota > Viridiplantae > Streptophyta > Magnoliopsida > Gentianales > Rubiaceae > Sherardia > Sherardia arvensis. The sequence goes on along the minus strand of OX415237.1, from coordinate 17,484,919 downwards.
TATAGTGAATAACATTGGTGCATGATGGAAACTTCACCATCCAGTTCTGAGTGGCAAGCCCTCTATAAAATTTCTGATTAGTAGCATGCATTAACCAATCGTTAGACCATGTGAAAATGTTTCCTACAGTGTTAATTTCTAACAATGCAGATGTGGATATAAGCTGATTGAAATCTCTCATGCTTCTATTGCTAGGTTGTGCAGGACCCTTAAACTCAACTGGTGACTTTATTGTGTTAAAGTCCCCAATTAAGAAAGATTCATCCAAATTTCTAGTAGCAAGTGCACCCCACAGGAGTTGTCTTCCAGGATCAGTTCTCAGCCCATACATAAAAATTCCTTCCATAAAATAGTTTAAAGTATGGCTGAAAATATCTACTGCTAAAAGTTGTAGATTGTCCTGTTTTAGTGTAATATTAAGATGGTTGTTCCACATGAGCCAAACCTTACCACTTTGAGAGTAGAGGGAAATAACAAAATGTAACTTCCTTCTGTAGATATCACACTTATGATTTTTATGCATTGGTTCAATAATGCATAGAAATTCAAGTTTGTAATCTGAACCAGATCAATGAGCCTATCTAAAGATGTCCTCATTCCTATGATATTCCAAACCAAGAATCTAATTTTTAGTATTATACTAATCATTAAAAACTGTTTTTTGAACTTTTTGACCTAGTAAGAACCTTATTAGGTGATGGTATTTTTGAAATATTTTTAGGGGTAAATTTCCTATTGATTTGAGTGAAAACATAGCCAGTTTAGATTTATCAACAACAAGAGTTGAGGATGAGTGTATAGGCAACTGATTTCCAGTCAAATCAGGAGGGAGAGGGCTTGGAGATGTAACCTGTGCTGAGGTCAAAACTACATTGTCATCTTCAGAGGATGCCGTGGAGATGTCATAATCAGAAGGATTGTCAATATCCTTAGCCTCCTTGTTCAGTTCCGGTAATGGTAGAAACCTGTTTCCTGAATGACCTTGAGAGAAAGTAGGTTTATTAGGAGATAAAGAGTAATCAAATAGGTTAGTTTTGTTACATGTACCTACTGTTAAGTCATCTTTAGCATAGAAGGTAGGTCTTCTAGTTGTGGGGACAACATCTTTGAGAGATGAAGTCACATCAGCTGTCATGAAGGTGGAACGGTTTGTGGTGATGAGGATTTGAGGAGACGGGGTTGATGTGAGGGGTTGGTTGGAGGACGATGCAGGCCGTGAGGGCTTTTTACGTTTGAGTAGCTTGAAGAAGTAGTGCACCCTGAGATACAGCAGGTTCAGGAATGCTGTTAATAGTAGGGGTGTAAATGAGTTGAGTCGTTCGTGAGAAAATCTCGAGAAGCTCGGTCAAAACTCGATCTCGAGCTCGGGTTGACCAAGCTCGATCTCGTTCGAATATGTAACGAGTCGAGTCTGAGCTTTTAAATTTTTGTTCGAGAAGCTCGACGAGCTTATTGAACAAATATATATATATAATTAAATATATAGTTAATTTAGGGGTTTCTTTGGAAATAATTAAAAATATAAAATCTAAATTAAGTATTAAGGATATATGACTGTAATACACGCTAAGCTTTCAATTTTACCTCAAATCCAAGTTCAACTCTAACTCTTCTTCTTCTTCCGTTTGATGTTTTATTAAATAAATGAATATATTTCATGTGTTTGTGGAATTTTTAATGGTTGTATTTTATTTTATTAAAATTTATTTAGCTATATTAGTTAAATTGGTCTGAAATCGAGTTTTTTGAGTTAAACAAACTCACTTGGCTCGAATTTGAACTCGAATTTCGTTAAGCTCGCGAGTCGATCTCGAACACACAAAAAGTTAATGAGTCGAGTCATGAGCATAATTTTTTATGTTCGAAAGAGCTCGATCTCGAGTTCGAGCTCGAAGAATATGTAACGAGTCGAGTTTGAGCATACCCCTGTTCGGTCTCGACTCGACTCATTTACACCCCTAGTTAATAGTAATTTTGGGGATGGTTGGGAAATTAGAGTTTCCATCCTTCTTAGCTGTTGTCTCATTTGGGGCCCTGAGATACTGTGTTTTGCACAAATCTGCGCAATTCATGTTGTAGTATTCCACAAACAACATCTTGATGACCTATCATACAATAATGGTTGCAATAAATCCTCATACTCTATTGGAAATCTAGCAATATTTTCATCATCAATTCCCAACTTGACATGAGGTTGTAGCTTCTTCCTAAGATCAACCTGCAGACACATTTTGATCGCAGACAGAGAAGTGGTTGCAACATCCATCCTTATAAAAGTACCAATTTCATCTCCAATACCCTTGATCTTAGTATCATTGAAGAAGAAAAACAGTACTTTTCTGATAGTAACCCAAACTGGGACTATGGATGATTTCGCTTCAGGAGAGAAGTCTATGGTCCATTTCAAGACCTTCATCTGTTCACCCCCAAAAGTCCGGTAACCTTTCAACCATCAGCACCGGTAATCTTCCAAATCCTCAAAACGGATCAAAATGTGTCGATAGTCTATAAAACCGATCTGGTACTTGCCCTTGAAATCAACAGATTTGAAAGTTTCGTTTAGCTTGTCCATGGATGGTTTGCCCCCGTGAGAATTTGCTGATTAAGGCATTGCTATAATGGGTTGCCAGCTTCTCAGCTTGTTGTCTCACCACGATGAATGTTGATGGGTATAATTTCTGGATTCGGAGGTAAAGTGGAAGCAAGGGTGGAGGGCATTTTGAAAGAGCTTGTGAGAAGGAGGTTGAGGCTATTCTCACGATGGATGGAGCATTTTGGAAGCATTGTAAACATGGAGCTACAAGTTGGACTCTCATGCACCAATTATCGGGAGCGACTCACAAATGCAGTGTACTTTTCATCATCTTCAACATTGCATGCAGAAGCAATTGCATGTTATAAAGGTCTTCAAGCAGCAATAGGGATTTGGTCAAAACAGATTATTGATCAAGTTTCAAGTTTATTGATCAAAACAGATTCCCTAATACTACGGGATTTGGTTACAGAGGAGGAGTGTCGACCTCCTTGAGAGCTGAGTTCTTTGATCAGTGATATTAGGAGTCTAAAGTCTTTGTTCTCTTATGTTGCATGTGTTAAACTTCCTAGAGAAGTGGTTCAACATGACCACAACGTAGCTACAATGTTGAACTGTTCTGTATGTAACTGTAATATTTGATAATTAATGAAGTACCTATATTTTCAAAAAAACTTTCAAATTTGAGAAAGACAAATTTTATTTATTTTCATATGTAAACAATAATATTCATAATATCAGTTTGACCCTTGGGTGTGCTTAATTTTTTGTTTTACCCGTCTCTTAAATCTAGAACCAATCTTCTCCTAGCCTCCACTACGAAGAATGTTAGCATTGTGAGTTTCATCTTCTGAACTTCTTGTAAAACCAAACTCAACTTCTCTTCCACTTCCAAGTCAAAGTACTGGATTGTTCTGTCATGTCAATATAAGTGAATAAATCCACTAACACATAGGAACTTTCTTCACCAACATATAGAGGATGAAACTCTTCCATGACTTCAGAAATAACAGTGTTTCCAAATGACAATTTATAATGGCATTATGCACAAAATTATAGAATCTCATTACCCTGGAAACGCAGCCAACAAGATACTCAAAGAGATTTCTGACCCCTTGCTGTATAAGCAAAAAACAATCAACAAACACATAATTGATAAAAAACGACAACGGAAAAGGATGGTCAGTTTCAAAATTACTGCAACTCAAAAACAACAAATGTTAAGGTATTGTCTGATTCTCTCCTGGTGTTCCACATCAGGAGCTAGACACGTTTCATGTTACTAAAAACTCTGTAGTTCTAGTATTACTGAGCAAGAAAGAGTGCATCCAAGTAGTGATAGATGAATGGTTAACCTTTTTACTGAAATAACCCCTAATGCGCATCACTGTCTAAGCGATGGTATACATGTTCCTGGGGTCATTAATGTATATATATTTTTAAATGGTGAAGATAGCTTAAGTATAGATTATATCTGTGATATCCACCCAGCCCTACAATAATACATACAGAAATGTCATTAGCAAAACTAACTTAGAAACGAATGGTAAAAATGCAAGATTAGATAAATGCAACAATGACACTAGTCTAAACTGAAAACTGCAGCAATCCAAACGGTTCGAATGAAATACGGCACAGTTCAAACAATCGTCACCTTTGGAATGGACTTGTGACCATTTGGAATCATACTGCCAAGCACATTGGCTCAGTTACTGGGATAGAAAGCAGAGACATGATTGCTTTTATTCAAACATTTTACTTGCCAAAGTAACTGCAAGTTTTTCACTTTTTCTGCCTTTTCCACAACAGATGAAAATCGAGCTCTTCCCTGATCAGAAACCTGAATTGAAATTAAAACCATGCAAAAACAATTAACTTATTAAATCTCATTACATTCGAACAAAAGGACTAATATGAAAAAATCGTACGCTAATATTGAAATTCACAGGATATGAGGAAAGTAACAATAAGTCTTGACAAAGCAAAATTCACCTGAAGCCTTTTTAAAACTTGAAAGCCTTCTTCTTGGACATGGAGTCTTTTTCCTGCATTTTCCTCTTCTTTTTGTTCGCGTTCTCAGCAACCATGTCACTGAAATCCTCGGGCTGATTGCGCCGCTTCTCCACCTCCATAACCTGTTCATATTTTGCTGGCAGCACATCATCAATATCCTCTAACTCCTCAGGAGCTAATGTGACATCAACCTTGTCCGTTTTCTGGCTTTTGAGCAAATCAACCCTCTTGGCAACAGGAACTGCATAAGTGTGTGTTGTTCCAAGCAAGCTTCCCTGATCAATACTCGCCTCTTTCTCATCAAGAACCTGATACAGAGGCCTATTGTCCTCCTTTCTTGCCTGTTTACGAAGATCAATAACATCATCAACAACATCAGAAACACTATGCACAGAGTGAATACCATCTTCCATTACTTCTTCCTCCATCACTTCCTCCTCCTCCTCCTCCGCTTCATCTTCTTCCTCCTCTTCCTCTTCCACCAAATCACCCCAATTCTTGCTCTTATCAACAGGTTCATCCTCGTAATTAAGCTCATCCTTCTGAGGAACACCAAAAACATCTCCTCCATATATAGGGCAGCTGTTTTCATCGACAGGCGGCCTACCCCACCCTCCAGGCTGATAACCAAATTGGGATCCAAGAGGAATTGGCGCGTTCAATCCAGGAATTTTCAAAGCAGGATAAGACGGTGGAGGGCCGTATCTCTGCATACTGACAAGCCATGGAGGAGGAGCACCATCAGGCATACCAAGAAGCGCCTTCAGCTCCTGTGATAACATCCCCAGCTTCATCTCCCTAAACCTCTTCTCAAACTCTTTCCCTTCATAGTAGAGATCACCATGTTTGGTGAGATATGGCTTGGTCTGATATTTGAAGAATGCATCATGGAGAACCTGATAATCAATATCCATTTTTCCCATCTTAGGCTGCATCTTCTCTCTCTGCTTCTGCTTAAGCTTCTTGCTATCCTCTTTTTCATTATAAGCTTGTCGATGTTTTTCGATCCCAGTAGCTGAGATGAAGTGAGGAAGCTGAAAGGGCAGTTTCTCGACGCCACGCTTGCCCTGCAAGAATTTGCGTTTCTGACACCAATGCCTTGGAACCGGAACTGCATTCCTGCAAGATTTTAGAAAAACTAAGAGCTTAGGATCAGATGAGGCGATATCCCACCCCTCGACCACCTCGGGTCTTGAGGTTACCTGTTTCAATTGGGCGAGTTTCATCCTGTGCTCCAGCTTCTTCTGCTTATTCGAAATCCCCTTTTGTTTTTGTTCCTCTTCATCGGAATCAGGGTCCTTATTCTTCTTCTCCTTCTCTACTACCTCAGCTTCGACCTTTTCTTCATTCTCTTCGGAGCCAGTTGGATCCTTGAACTCGAATTTCTCGATGACGTCCTTGAATTCATCGCCGGAGAAACCAGGCTTTTCAGGAACGTACTCGATCTCAACTTGCTCCGGAAGCTTCTGAGGACCGGCGTTTTCTTTTTCGGTGTTGTGGTTCTTCTTCTTCTTCGACGGCCGCTTCCGCCCCCCTTTCGATTTTTTGGAGGTGGCGCTAGGGTTTTGGAATTTAAAATCGCCGTCGTAGAAGGCGGCAGCGCTCGCCATGGCCACCATGACCGTCATAGTTCTTGATTTTTCTCTCTCACGCACGCGCACACACTGATGGAAACTTCCGAATCTCGTGAAGAAGATGAAGAAGCTGAGTTGATAAAAAGTTGTGATTCAGCTTTTATATACGCGCGCGCTATTTTACCCCTTTTCCGCCGTGCTAGCACGAATCTTGAATCGTAAGAAGTCGCCCAATGCTATCTTTTTGTCCGGGTGTTTCCTGAAATCTATCAAAAGAATTAAATTCTTGATGAAACGTAAATTATTATTGATTAAAAAGTGAGAATTAAAAAATACAAGATATCATATAAATGCTAAGACTGCGTAAAAGTAATTCTAATTCAAAACTAATATGGAATTATTAAAACTTGAACCTAAACTTGAAAAGGCAAAGTATTCATTTTCCTTGCTAGGAACGGAATCCTTTTCCATCTTGGATTATTATCACGGCGGAAGTTTGCGTCGATCAATTTCCTCTTTCATTCTTGACACCACCTGCCTTACATCACTCTCCTCCTCTATCGAAGAACTCGACCCCGAGTTCCCTTCTGGATAAAGAACCTCATCTTTATGATACTCATGGATGTCAGCAACATTGAAAGTGTTGGATATGTACATAAACTCAGGAAAAGCTATAACATAAGCATTATCATTGATTCGCCGCAATACTTTAATGGTCCATACTTAAACGGTTGAAGTTTGTTGTAAGTACCTACAGGGAACCTCTCTTTGCGTAGGAAAACCATAACACCATCCCCTTCAGCAAAAATCTTGAGTCTTCGTCTTTTATCAGCTGCAGCTTTGTTCTTTTCTCCAACACCTTCCAATCGAATCTTGACAGACTCCTTAGTGTCTTCAATCTCTTTCGCCATATTTTCAGCCACCTTACTAACTCCATGAGCTTTAGGAAGGCTAACCAAGTCAACCGCGTGTCTAGGAGGAGTAGTATAAACCAAAGAAAATGGATATTTTCCCGTGGCTAAATGCACATCGCTATTGTAAGCAAACTCAATCTGAGGTAAAGTCAGATCCCACTGCCTCGGTTTGTCACCACAAATGCTTCGAATCATATTACCCAAAGTCCTGTTTGTCACCTCGGTCTGTCCATCAGTTTGGGGATGTGCTGTTGAGATTTTGTTTAATGCAGTCCCAAACAGTTTCCATAGAGTGATCCAAAAATGACTGAGAAATTTCGTATCTCGGCCCTATGTAATGGACTTGGGAACACCGTGAAGTCGCACCACCTCTTTGAAAAATAACCGTGCTATATTCGAGGCATCATCGGTCTTCCTACAAGCAATAAAATGTGTCATTTTAGAAAATCTATCCACCACCACGAACACAGAATTCACACCATGTTGTGTACGCGGTAATCCCGGCACAAAATCCATAGACAAATCTTGCCAAATATCGTCAGGTATGGGCAAAGGCATATAAAGACCAGTATTTTGTGACTGCCCTTTAGATACTTGACAAATATAACACTTCTTAACTATGGTGGTAACATCTTTCTTTAATTTTGGCCAATAATACCGTTCTTCCAAACTAGCAATGGTTTTATCTCTTCCCAGATGTCCACTAAAACCTCCACCATGTAAATCCCTAATTAACTTCTCTCGTAAGGAACACTTAGGAATACACAATTGATCTCCTTTAAATAAGTATCCATCCCTGATATGGAAATCAGAACCATCCATATTCTCTCCCATGCATTTTAACCAAAATTCCTTGAAATCTTCATCTCCCTCGTACAATTCCTTTAGACAGTCAAATCCCACAATTTCATGTGCTAGAGTAATTAACAAAGAAGCCCTCATGCTCAAAGCATCTGCAACTTTGTTCGACGTTCCTGATTTATGTTGGATGACAAAAGGAAACTTCTGTAGAAAGGTGACCCATCTGGCATGCATGTTGTTAATTACTTTCTGATTTTGAAGAAACTTTAAGGCTTGATGATCAGTGAATAAAACGAACTCCCTTTGGACCAGATAATGCTCCCAGTGTCGTAAGGCTCGATAAAACAGCACAGAATTCTTGGTCATAAGTACTCCACTTCTGTCAGGGCGTAGTCAACTCCTCACTAAAAATTCCACTGGTCTCTTCTCTTGAGATAAAACAGCACCAATTCCTACTCCACTTGCATCACATTCAACTTCAAAAACATTATCAAAGTCAGGTAAAGCTAGTACAGGTGCAGTACAAAGCTTCTCCTTAATCAATGCAAAACTGTGCTCTTATTCAGGACCCCAAGTGAATGTCATTCATTTCTTTAAGCACTCGGTTATGGGGGCGGTAATGGTACTGTAATTCTGGATGAATCGTCGATAAAATGTGGCCAACCCATGGAAGCTACGTACTTCTGTAACAAATGAGAGTGTGGGCCAATCACGTATAGCACGAACTTTCTCTTCATCAACTTGAATTCCATCTTCGCCAACGATAAAACCTATGAAAAGTAACTTGTTGGTGCTGAAAGTGCATTTTTTTCGGTTAATGTATAACTGATTTTTGAGCAAGACTTGTCAAATGCTCTAGATGCTCCTCCTTGGTTTTACTATAGATTAAAATGTCGTCGAAATAGACTACGACAAAAGATCCAATGAAAGGACGCAAAACTTGATTCATCAGTCTCATGAATGTACTTGGAGCGTTGGACAATCCAAAAGGCATCACTAACCGCTCATAAAGTCCATCTTCATTTTTGAATGCTGTCTTCCATTCATCTCCAGGTCATATCCGAATCTGGTGATAACCACTTCTAAGATAAATTTTCGAAAAGACTTTCGATCTTGTTAACTCATCAAGCATGTCTTCCAATCGGGAAATTAGAAACCGGTACTTGATAGTGATTTTGTTGATGGCCCTGCTATCAACACACATTCTCCATTGATTGTCTTTCTTTGGTACCAAAAGAGCGCATGGGCTCATGCTCTCTCGAATAAATCCTTTCTTCAACAAATCCTCAATCTGTTCTCGTAAAATCTCATTTTCTTTTGGACTGTTATTTGATAATGTGGAAGATTTGGCAAACTACAACCAGGGATCAAGTCAATTTGATTTTGTATATCACGCATTCTTGGTAATGCGTTTGGTAAGTCATCACTGGTTAACTGCTCAAAATCTTTCAAAACCTCTTGCACTTCCTCAGAAATAACTGGTTCTTCCTTTTCCGCGCTCAACAATCCTTTTATGACAATGTGATAAAAACATTCAGCTTCAGTGACCTGTTTCTCCAGTTCCTTTTCACTTTGTGTAATAACTAAGAAGTTTGATTTATTGTTCTCCTTAGGAGGATCAAACCTCAAAACATGGGCCATTTTAACTGCACGATCATTCCATGTAAACGATATAATATTATCACGTCCCTTATGTGTGACATCATTGTCAAATTGCCAAGGTCATTCTAGTAGAACATGACAAACATCCATATTGAGAACATCACATATTATGTTCTGTCTGTAATGCTTCCCGATAGAGATAGGTACAGTGCACGTCTGGGAAACCTTCACCTCATTACCCTTATTAACCCAACCTAGAGTGTAGGGTGATGTATGTGGTTCAGTGGTCAAATTTAGATGATCCACCACTTTATGGGAAATGAGATTCTCGGAACTACCGTTATCCACAATCAAGTTAAAAAATTTCTTGTTAATCGTACGATAGCTTCGAAAGAGGTTCTTTCATTGTCCTTCCTCCTTGGATGAAAGAAGTATCCGTTGGAGTACAATGTTCACTCTCTCGTCCAAGTCTTCTTCGGTAAATCTCTCTTCATCCTCTTCAGGCTCTTCTGGAACATTATCTTCATAATTTTCATCTACAAGAGCAACAGTTCTCCTCGAGGGACAGACACTAGATTCGTGATCTTTGCCACCACAACGATAACATGTATCACCACGTGGTTTAGTATATGGATTTGGTGGCCTCTGTACGAATGTCCTATTCTGTCGAGTTCCATTATTGCTACTGCTAGCTTCTTGTCTGGAATCTTTTGGTTCCGAGTTGTCTCTTGCTACTGTTGGATCGACATTCCTTGTGGAGTCAATTCGGGATAAAATTAGAACGAGTAGATTTTGCCATCGATTCTGCTCTCATAGCTAAAGCAGAAGCTTGTTTCACGGTCCGCACTGTTTGCAATCCAATCTTTTCTTGTATGGATGCATTCAAACAACTAATTTATCGGGCCGCTTTTTGGCTTTCTTTCTCTTGAAGATCGTCGCGTTCACTGTAGCGCATAAATGCAGTTGTATATTCTCCAACCGTTTTTCATCCTTGTTCACACTCAATGTATTATCTATACAAAGTTCGCTGATAGTCTGCAGGAAGAAATTGATCAATCATATATTCTTTCATCCGCTTCCACGATCGGATTGAAGGTTTGTACCTTGTACGCCTTTCTGCCACCAAGTTATCCCACCATAAACCTGCAGAGTCCTTCAGTTGAAGTACTACCATCTTAACTTGCTTGTATTCTGGAATCTCCATGACTTCAAAACACCTATCGACTTCAATTGCCAATCGAAAAATGTTTCTACGTCCATTGTCCCATAGAACTTTGGAATATCCACCTTCATACGGTAAGTAGATGATCGGTACTCAAATTTATACTGACGGCTACCATGGTTGGAATATGTGTTATCATAATCCTCTTCCTCTGAGCTATTCTCATACCTTTCGAACACCTTCTTCTTGCTTCGAATAGGCTCCCCATTTGATTCTTTTATAGACATTTCGTCATCTTCCGCTTCAGATAACTTTTTATTGTTTCGAAAAGTTTTCTGATTTGGTTTCTTGTGAAAGGTTTCTTCTCCATCCTCCTTTATTTTGAATTTTTCAAACTTCATTTGTAACGCCTCAAACTTTGTGTTCATGATTGAGGCTAACTCCTCCGCCCATTTTTTGAAGTTTGCTTGTGTTACAAACTGTTGATCTCCCATCTTAATCAATGATAAAGAACGGGAGAAAACTACCCTCTGATACCACTTGATAAGGCTAATATATCAGTTGAGATCCGCTAGCATGAATCTTGAATCGTAAGAAGTCGCCGACGCTGTCTTCTTGTCCGGTTGTTTGCTGGAATCCACCAAAAGAATTAAATTCTTGAAATGCAAAGTATTATTGATTGAAAAGTGAGAATTAAAGAATACAAGATGCCCTATAAATACTAAGACAATGCGTAAAAGTAATCCTAACTCAAAACTAAAATGGAATCATTAAAACTTGAATCTAAACTTGAAAAGGTAAAGTATTCCTTTTCCTTGCTAGGAACGGAATCCTTTTCCATCTTGGATTATTATCATGGCGGACGCTTGCGTCGATCAATCTCCTCTTCCATTCTTGACACAAGCTGCCCTACATTATGCCGCCTTTGTTTTTAGACCTTTATAGGATTCGTCTTGGAAAATATAGTACTCCTTTCGTTTCAGCCTAATGTGCACTCTGACTTTTTGACACTATTTACTTTTAAACTTTAACAGCTTATTTAAATAGATATATAATCATGAATATTATCATATTTGATATCGTTAGATTAGTCGCAACATAAAGCATTCAAATATCAAATTTTTATTTTTCGATAAGATAAGTTAACAAAGATACGGTTGGTCAAAGATGTGTGTTCGATAGTGTGAAAAGTCAACTATGCTGATTTGACTGAAACATAGATAGTATATATTTCTTTATAAACCAGATCTAATTACAAAGAGAGTTTGGAAGTAGGAGTGGAATTATGAAGATAGTAATTAAAAGGGGAAGATGTCTTCCCATATAAATTAGGATTGTATAAAGAATATAGTAGGTTATCTTTTACTTATAGAATCCTAATTTTTATGGAAATATTTCCTACCTTAATGATAGCAGGAAATTGCAATTAGTTAAAATCACGCGCCGTAAATTAATATAGATTCCCTTTTCTCGGGCTTAAATATTGTGCATGTGAGATGGTTTGAAGGGCTCCCATCCAGAGGTGATCACGGTCATTATTAGATTAATGATCGGATCGTATAAAATTTGAGGTGATCACGATGGATCGCGATCGAAGCGATAAAAATATTTCATGATTATGATCAGATCGTTTAAAATATTCGATGATCGTGATCGTCTCGTGATCGACTCGTTTAGATAATCGATCAAATGATCAATGATCGATAACGATCGTGATCGATCATTTGATCAATTTATAAGTTAATTAACAAAATGAAAAATATATTATCAAATTAATAAAATTTCACTATAACCTATAAACACACATATTTAAAACTTTCAAAATACTTCTCCATTATTATAAATGTATATAATTATATTATATTATTTTTATCGATTGATCTCGATCATCTTATCGATCTGTTCACAATCATGATCGAATTTTTTTATGTTTATGATTGTTGATTGTTCATTTAATAAACGGTCTAAAAATTATGATCATTATCGGTTCATTAATTAAATGAACGATCTCGATCCGATCTTTAACCGTTCCGATCTTTTTAACGAACGGCCGTGATCGTTCTCACTCCTACTCCCACCTTTCTATCCATTTAACTAAAGAAATATAAGCTGAATGAGGCCACTTCCCTCTCTCTCCACTCTCTTCCTCTAATAGTTTAAAAGTTTTTAATTATTTTTTATAAAAAACCACTATAAAGTGCAGTGAAAATTTATTTGGCTCACCACACTATAGAAAAACCATGTTAAAGGCCAAAGTTTATACAAAATTAAATGTATAGCAATGTTGTAGCACAATATTAGTCTATTGATAATTGTTTCTAGTGTACATCTATGCCAACACTCTCACAAGCAACTTAGGATTCACAAAGCGACAACCAACTCTACCGATGAGAGGACTCACTACTCGCAAGCAATACCGGCCCCACTATGATTTAAATGAACCTTTCGGTTCAGGCCCCAAAAAATGTGCTAAAATAGGGCATATTGTTTTTTTAAAAAAAATCAGATTTTATATGTTTTCAATTTTTTCTATTAAAGCCTTATTTATGTAAATATGGGCAAAAATAAGGGCCCCATTTTTTGAAAAAACCCATCATTTTTGTTTATCATAATATTTTTTCTTTACATATTAAATTTTCTCTTGCAAACCGCATTTCACCATCACTGACAAACCCAAACTTTACCGGATTCTCTATTGGGGAGTTTTTTTTAATGTTCGGTTCATGCCCCCAAACACCTAGGGCCGGCCTTGCTCGCAAGCAAATTAGGGATCGCAGAGGCAAAATCTAACTCTACCGACTATAGAACTAATTTCTAGTATTGTTGTTGTTTAAAAAAAATTTAGATGAACTTGAATGTAGCTATTTATAGCCTATAGGCAATGGAAAACCAATAGTTAATGTTGTTTTCATACATGAATTGAATCCATAATGTCAAACGTTACAAATCCACATATTTAGTTGCCAACTAACCTTTATGAATTAATTACATTATTAATCCAATATACCCCAATAACTTGTTATATTGTGTGTGACCTTTTATAGGTTAACTCAGAATATATATTAGCACTAGTTCATATTTCAATAATTACAAGGTACATCAAAGTAGGCATATCTGGCATTTTCAATGAAATTAATGTATATATTTTTAATTTTGGGATTGTGTAATTATACTTTTTTTTAAAAAATAAATCACCATAGGTGGGGATATATTGGCACCCCATGCCATGAATAGGACAAGGCTCAGTTTTACAAAATAAGAGCCTAGCACTTTGAAGCATCTAAGCTTCCAATAATGAATGAATAGGTAATTCTATTCCTATATCACAAAAATGCGATTCGCTCACCCTGAGCGCCCCACCCGCCTTACACCATAGACCTTACTGGAGAGATAAGTCACGGCAATCCAGAGCCAGGACCCATTAAGCGTCATTTGTCTCAGTGCGCAGAAGGGACCTTGCAAGCAAGAAATCCCCACACTGCCGCTGCCGAGACTCGAACCTTGGACCATATCACAATGAACCCAATGTCCCAACCGCTAGGCTACACCCGTAGGTGTAGGTAATTCTATTCCTGATTAGCTAGCCAGTGGAGTAGTGATATTCTTATGATAAAAAAAACTAATGGGGAGCAATTTACTGATCGGGTAAACAAATACCGAAGTACAATTTAGCCACCCACTGATTTGATAATAAGAATGAATTCCACATAGCTAGCATAAATATACAAAATTAATATATGGTGAGCCTGTACATGGCTTGTTAATCTTTGACTACATCTTGAGTGTGTACCAACAACTTCTTAAAATGTTTGGACACCATGTTGTGGTAAAAGTGTTTTTTTTCATCCATGTGTCGGTTCATCAACTGCACATGAAGAAAAAAGTTAGTAGCACTCAGGAGCAGATCCAAGATTTTACCTACAGGAGGGCCGGACTAATCACAAAAATTTGAATTAGAAAGAATTAATGAAATTATAAAAATAACGGTATAGCAAAGTGATTTATTTAGAGATAAAATAATCATGCATATAAAGGACCAACTATTGTTAAAGAAAATATAAATTTTATTTGAATGCCACTCTTCTCTTTGATCATATCAACACGGTCGATAATCAAATCAATGGGAATGGTTTCCACAATCTCTCTTTCAATATATAACACCAAACAATATCGCAGAAATTCATCTTCCATTCGACTACGCATACATTTTTTTCACAATTTTCACGTCTAAAAAGACCCGTTTCAGATGTTGCAGTAGATGCAGAAAGAGTCAAGATTGTTGGGTATTAAACCAAACTTAATTAGGATTTTAGATATTTTGATATTGCATGTTTTATTATATCCATTAAGGATTAGGAAGTTGTATTCTATTATGGATTAGGATTGATGTAGTCTCTATATAAAGAGACGTAGAGATTGATGTTAGGAGAGAGAGGCAAAGGCAAGATTGAGAGTTAAGGAAAACAAAGAGAGAGTTGTTGAGACAGACATTGAGGTCTGGTCTAGGGTTTTAAGTCTAGAGTAACTTACCCTGTTAATACGTACGCCGAGTTTGCGACGTCGTGGTTGTGTGTGATCGCCTCCTCCAATATACTAAAGATTAATAATGAGTTTGTTGATTGTTGAGATAGTTTCTGCTGCGTGTTGTTATTGGTGTTAAATATATATTGTGTGTTTCTTAGGATATAAAAATTGAGAGGTTATATCCTACAAGTGGTATCAGAGCCGAGGTTGAATTGAAGAGTTCGGGAAAATTTGAAGAAAGATTATTTTTGAGAAAGAAGACATGGTGACCGGTGGAGAAATTTCATATGGTGGTAAAGAAAAAAATAAAATAGTTTTCTTGATTAAGAATGGAAATTCCAAACTTGGTTGGAAGAGAAAATTATAAAGAATGGAGATTTCGGATGGAAATTCTTCTAAGATTGGATAAGTTGTTTAAATATGTCGAAGAAGACTTTGGAAAGAGTGAAGATGATAAAAAAAGTTTATCACTGATTCTTCAACATAAGGATCGATTGGACAAGATCATATTTTTATGGAAGATTGTAGTGCTAAGAGAGCATGGGATCATTTGTATGCGATGTATGGTTCATCAAATGGTCGAAGTAGAAAAATTTTGATGCTAAAGATGAAGTTGAAAACATGTATGATGGGAAAACATGAGTCAGTGTATGATTATATTGATAAACTTGAAAACATAAAGTTAGAGATGATATAAAATGGATATTAACCTGGGGAGAAAATGTTTGTGCTGAGGCTAATTTACTCAATACCTGTGGAATTTGATCGCTTTGCAGTTATAGTGATCGTAACACAGAATCTTGATACGTTGACGTTGGTGGAGTTCCGAGAATTTTTTCGTGCTCAGAATCCATCGTTAAAGATGCCAGATGTGAGTTCCAGTGTTTCTTGTGTCCTTGAAACATTTAGGGCATAAGATAAGTTGGAAGATAAAAGTTGTGTCAAAAATGAAGAAGAAGAAGTTCCTAGTGAAGAAGTTATGGATGAATGCAAAATAGAAGAAGAGAATCTTGCAGAAGAAGAAGCAGAAGAAGAAGAAGCAACTTTTATAACTTGGACTTGGACCATCCGGAGCACCGACCTCCGCACCAAACCCTACCGCGTCCGGTGGTCCGAATCCTACCGTGTCTGGAGCACCAAACTCGGGCCCCGGACTTTCCAACGGTCGACCGAACCCAAGAGTCTCGATCCAGAGCGACATGAATTTCAGTGATTTCATGAATGAACGAGGCGGGAAAATCGTAGAGGATGAGTTTGGATACGACGGAGAGGACTCAATCCTCACCGAGGATGAGAGGAGGTTGAGAGATCAACAAATTCTTGAACAGAGGCGCGAGGAGGAGTTAAGAAGGAAACGCCAGGTCGCGGCCTCAAATCCTACCTCGGGTCCCGCATGCTCTCGACCTGCAATCTCGAACCAACCTCGCACAAACCCCGTCTCGGACCCTGCCTCAAGCGAGATTCCAGTGGATGTCTGGACTCTGATTAGGAACTTACAAGCCCAATATCACGCTTTTGTAGCGTCTCTGCTGAACCCTAATCAGCGCCCCCGCGCCCAGACGCATGATGCCCCGGGCCAGATGTCAATCCTAAAGACCTCGCTCTAAGGAGCTAGAAATACACCGCTCTCAAATCCTGCTCAAGAGCAGAGATTTTTGGACAACATAGCTCGGATTTTTCTCCGTATGTTAGTCAACAACAGCTGTCGCCGCCTCTAGATCCAGCAAGCTACCGTAATGACGGTCTAAACCTAAGTAGAGAGGAGGTACGAAGAATGCGCATCCAAAGCGTCCTAGAGGAACTAAGGCAGCAGCGGAGAGAGCGGACCCAGAACGACTGGCAATCAAACCCCTTCCGAACTGAGAACAAGGAAGGGACATGTCAAATTAGGGAAAATATGAAATTGATCGGGAGTTAGATCGCATCCTCGGACCTAGAGGACAAACTACTCGTTCTCCTTTCTCGCGACACATCGCGAGCCATCCTTTTGACAGTACCAAGAAGGTCCGGAATACCTTCCCACCTGTGATGGTACTAGCGATCCCTGAGAATTCCTGGCGATCTTTTTCAAAACCATGGAGACCAGAAATTTACACGAGCTGGAAATATGTAAGTTTATTCCTAGCTAACTCAGAGGGAAAGCCCAAACATGGTTCAATCAAACAGCACCCGAGAGCCTGTTTGATTACAAGGATTTCGCTGAGTTCATTCTTTTGGCCTTCTTCCAAAAGAAAAAATTCACCAAATCCCTCAGCGACTTGGGATGCGTCCCCCGCCGAGAAGGAGAAACTGTGGAAGAACACTACCAGAAATATATGGATCTAGCGACTGAATGCTACGATTGAAATGAACTCCTCCTCATCAATATGTACCGCATGAACGTTGATTATGATGCCTTAAGGATGAAGCTGGCCACCAAGAACCCTACTACCATCCAGCCCCTCTAAGCCATCATGGAGAAGTAAGCCAGTAAGGTTATGCGGTGACTGGTAAGCATAAACGGGATCCACATGCAGACAGTAAGGTCAAGGAACCTAGACTGAAGACACCGAAGGTGGAAAAAATCGACGGCCCTTCCAAGCCTAGTTTCGAATCCTTCACTCGTCTCACTCAATCTCGGGCTGAGATCCAGTCCATTCATAGGCATCTCTTCAAGGATAAACCTGCCATGAAGGAATCAGCTGAAAGGCAACGATCCCCTAAGTACTGCCAATACCACCGGGATCGAGGCCATGATACAGATGAGTGCTTCCAGCTTAAAAACAAGATAGAGAAGCTGATCCGTCAGGGGACCGTATAGTAAACTGCTCCCTTGCTGGCTGGAGACAACCAAAGTGCCCAGAGAAGATATGGGGGAAAACCTTGGAAAAAGAAGAAGGACGGGGCCAGGAATACCAACAACAACAACAACCACAACCAAGGGAATGGAGGGAATAACCCTCAAGATCCTCATGCGCCGCCGCCGAATGGAGCCAACAGAGTTATCAACGACATTAATGGCTATACGGGCGAAGAAGCCTCCCTCACAAAGCTGAAAGCTAGTGTTTGGGCCATCCCTCACATAAAGCCAATCAATAAGAGTATTCACCCTGAGGAGACAATCAATAAGAGAATTCACCCTCATCCGCCGCCGCCGCCGAATGGAGCCAACAGAGTTATCAACGACATTAATGGCTATACGGGCGAAGACGCCTCCCTCAAAAAGCTGAAAGCTAGTGTTCGGGCCATCCCTCACACAAAGCCAATCAATAAGAGAATTCACCCCGAGGAGACAAGTACATTCTCGGACGAGGACGCCGTACCCAACTAGGTGCTCATTCTTACCCTCTTATCATCTCATCGACAATCCATGATTCCCTAGTGAAAAGAGTCCTCGTGGATGATGGCAGTGGAGTAGAGGTAATGTTCCATGACTGCTTCGAGAAGCTAGGTTTTTCAAAAGATGACCTCAAACCTACGGGCCCGATATCGGGGTTCACAGGAAACCCAGTCATACCCCTGGGAGAGATCACACTCCCGGTCTAAGTGGCAGAAGGACCAAAAAGCCTAACCTTCTACTGCATGTTTCTGGGGGGTTAACACGGTCACCCCATTCAATGTCATCCTCGGCAGACCTTGGATGTGCCAGGCCAAGGCCGTATGGTCTCCCTACCACCTCGTACTGAAGTTTCCAACAGCTCAAGGAGTGGCGTCTATTAGGGGAGACCAGGGAGTGGCACGCTCCTGCATGATCACAGTCATCCGAGACGCTAGGAGAGGGAGCAATATCTCGGTCATCAACACTATCTTAGGGGATTTGTGGCAAGATCTTACACTCGAACAACCCCTGGTGTTCCATTTCGAGGCCGAGGCATATGAAGAGATGACCTCGCTATGCCACAAACGATGCCACCAAACCTTCAAGGTGGGGGAAACTAGCTTGCAAGTAGGTCTGTGGTGCACGAGAAAGTTGGAAGGAGCGCTGGAGTCAAGGCCCAAGGGACCGTACAAAATCTTCAAAGTCCAATCCGGCGGATTCAACCTGTTGCAGACTTGCAAAGGAGAACACCTGGATCCAGTAATAATGGCGCCCTTCCTACACAGGTACCTCGGAGCTAAAACCTAGTAGAACTTCTCCAAATAAGGAGAAACTACTTCAATAAGGCCTATGGGCCAAGCTTCTTTCCTTATATCTTTTTATTTTTTACCCGAGCCCAAAACTTGGGGATGTCTTTATACTTTTGCCGAGCTACGAGCTCAAAGAATGCAGTTATTTTTCCTATATCTATCTTATTTTATTTTAGCAGTCACCATCCCTCTAATATAAAGAGACATTATGCCTTACAAAGCATAAGCAGGACAGCTGCCTAAGTTAATACACTTCTAATAAGCGTGTGATTGATACTTATCTAATATAGGCTGCTCGTACTATGTGTTCGAAGCCACAATCACCTTAGGTTAAAATAAAATAAACTCCTGTTAGTATGGTTCTAGTAAGCATACGGTTGAGGCCTATCTAATATGGGTTATTCAGACTCACGAAGTTTGATTCTCAATACCTTTGAGCTTTTCCCGAGATGGTATACCTACAAGGGTGCATGATTGATGCTTATCCAATATAAGCTAAGTTAGGCTCTAAATAGCCTGGTAATCAATCTTCTCAAGGATAAAAAAATAAAGTCTTTACGAAGGCAAAAATAAAAGTGTTATTACACTATGATGTTATTACATCGAAATACTTCATATCCATCAAATAGGTCCCTAAAGGTTGAGGTACGTCGTCAACCATGGGAGGAAGTAGAGGTACGTCCTCGACCACTTCGGAGGCCACGTCCCCAGTTACATTCCTCTGCTACCTGCATTAAATTGGAGGGTATAAGAGACTTCCCTCTCCCTCCTATGGGCGCAGATTGAGAAGAAGCACCTACTATGCTTCGGGCCTCGGGAAGTCCTTTCCCCACCATCTGCCTCGAGCTCGGAGTAGGGGATGGCACCCATCTTCCCCTTCCACGCATGATCCCTATAGAAGGGTTTGGTGCTCTTCGAGATCTACCACCTCGGACAAGATGCCTCATTATTTTCCTCGAGCTCGGGGCTGAGGAAGATTCACCCATCTCCTTCCCTGATGATGGCATTGGATGAGTGATAAACACACCATGGGCCTCCGGTTCTTTTAACTGGATCCTATAGGCATCCAACTCGGTCTTACATCGCCTTAGTTCTTCAGTGACAACCGTTATCTCATGATTAACATTATAAGCTTCATTCTGAAGGGCAGAGATACGGATATCTTTATTGTGGCCCTCGTCTCTGGCTTCCTTCAAGCTACTCTTGGCTTTCTTCAACTCCTGATCAAAATATTTATTGGCTGCCAAAATCTTGCCATTAACATCTTGAAGATCGTTGTATTTCTCTTGTAGATCATCTAGTTGCCTCTTCAACTAAGTCCACCGATCCAAGCAAACCTTTGGCTGGTGGTGAAGAGAATCCCTCTCCTCTTGAGCCTAGCTAAGAAGTATTTGCAAAAAATCTCTCTCATCATAGAGACTCTCATGATTTTGGGAAACAACCTCATATTTATTCTGCAAGTCAGCACAAGAGGCAGTACAACACTGGAAATGAAAGAAGACGAAGAGAAATCAATTTCATGTGGAATATGCTGTCTAAGGTACAAAAAGGCCGAAAAACAAGATAGTGAGATTATCTCCTCAGTAAGAGTTAAGGCTCTAAGGAGTTATAGTTTTTGGCTGTTCTTCTGAGCTCTGATCCGCCGTTGGTCTACTCCCAACATTTTTCTCCACCAGAAAGGACAACTCAGGATAAAACGCCCGAACCCTCTCTTTAAGATCCTCCACAGTCATGTCCTTCTCCAGGGTCTCCAGGCCTGTCATCAAGCTAGTCTTAAAGCTTCCTGCTTGATGCAGCTTATCCCTAAACTCTTTCAAACCTTGAGTGGCATCGGGCCAGTTTTAGCAAGGAGGCAACGCCTCCTGATCAGTCTCGTTGAGGAATTTTCGAAGAGATTTCCACATACCCGGGAGTTGGGACTTGTGGAACAGTTTGTTGCTACCCTTGCAGAACTCCTCCATCTTTGGACAGTTGACACAGAAATCTACTATCAACTGGATAAACTACCTCTGTTGGACAGGATCGACATATTGGTCCTTTTCTGCCTTCAAGACAGCCACCTCCTCATCCAAACCCAAGAGACGGATATCCCGAACTCTCTGGCCCTCAGTTAAAGTATTGACTTCTTGAGCCAAAGCCTCTTCTTTGGCTCTCTCCTGAGCAGCCTCATCCTGGAAGTGCTTAACCAACTCAGGTGACTCGCTAGACTTTTCAGCAATTTGCACAGTCAGCTGCTCTGTTTTGGCCGCCTTCTCCTCTGCTACTCGCTCCAGTGCCTGACATCGAGCATGCAGCGCCTTAACAGAGCCGTATAAAAGCTTCATATGGATGTCGGACGTCGCGACACCCCTTTTGGAGATGGACAAAGACTGCAAGGGAATGCAAATTAATAAGGAAACTACACACTCAGTGAAGTCGGTAAAATCAAGTCAAAAAGCATACCTGGCTAATCTCCGGAAACTCTGAAAATATCTCGGACTCATTCTCCGAGACCTCGGGGAGAGGAAGTACAACATAGTCCTCGAACCTTCCCAATGGTTCGAGATCGAACTTGGCCCTCTTGGGAGATCTGTCCCCATTGCCAGAAGACCCTCCAATGGCTTCCGGTTTCCTCTTCTTCTCCTCTTCCAATTCTCTCTGCTTAAATATCATATCCATCATATTTGCGATGTAATCTGATTCCACCCCGGAGGTATCCACTACAGACAGAAAGAAAAATGTCAGAAATAGAGAAAAAATGCAATATGGGCTCAAAGGATATGCATATCGAGAATGGCTACCCTTAGTCAACGCATCGGAAACAACTACAGATGTTACAGAGCCGTCATCCTCTGCCCTGCCGACTACAGAGCCCGGATGTCTTCTTCTCCACAAACAACTAAAGGGCAGAGGATGACGGGATTTAGGGTTTTCTTTGGTCCCCGAACCAACCTCGTCAAATGACGCTGAGTGTCCAACATGAATCCAAAATTCTCTCCATCCAAAGAAGTTTGAGACAATAACTCCTCCCCATGAGCCTCTCTCTCTTTAGCAGCCCTTCGAGCTCGAATCACCTATGCTGCACCGATATGATCCTGCTCACTAAATAAAGTGGTTTCGTACCACTCAATCTCAACATCTTGGGGCTGATCAAAGTATGCCAACTTCAGATAACTACCATTCTGCAGGGTTTACCCAGGTATCTCATACAGCCAAGTCTCCATGGGTCACAACCAACCTATCTGGTGGTCCCCTGGCACAAACTTGCCATCCTCAAGTCTTATCTTCTCGCCAACTAGCTCTTTTGCTATATTTAGCAACCGGCAAGAAGTCAGAAGGTCATTCTTAGCTTCATTCCGGAGGTCAGTATTCCAATGGGGTACCTGATACTTTGTTTGATCAAAAGTCATCTTAACATTGTCCCATTTCTCGCTCTTAAGCGGAAACATGAAGGCCCTACCTATGTCAGAATCTCGGACAGCTAAAGTCACCACCTTCTTCACAATTGAGACCTTATACAGGGTCCGCAGCAGATTAAGGCTTGGTTTATAACCCTTACGAGCACACAGGTCATTAAGGCCATCATGATTACTATCACATTGGCATGCAGCTGGCCCATATACACCTTATAGTAATCTAGAAATTCACTTAACAATGGGGGAAAGGGAAAAGCTAGCCCGTGCAGTATAAACCTCCCATAGATAACTACTCGGGTCGACGTGAATAGTTCAGATGCAGACCTATCATCCCCGACATACATGAGAACACAATTGCTGGGGAAAGAATACCTACAACCATCGAAAAAAATAGCAGTATCTGCACGTGCTTTGTCATCCTTCATCGACTATTTACTTCTAGCTACACCACGCGCGGACGACACACCACCTGGCGCACGCGCCACCATGGGGCTACTCCCCTCCATCTAAACCCACTGCGCTGCAGCCATCAAGCTCTTCTCTTTATCAGAGGCTTTCCTCTTCAACACTACTGGTCTCTTCCCACTCGCTACCTCGGCTCTACGGCAGTTACGTGAGCTAACCTCCTCGGCCTAAGAATGGGCATACTCTCTCTCATCATGTCGGGGGACAGAATTCGTTTCACAATTACTTGACATGATGACAGAAAGTATGGGGGGGAAATATTAGAGAAGCAGAAAATGAAAAGCAAAGATGGAATACTTACTGGATAAAGCAGAGCAAAAATCTGGGGCTTCGTGAAGGAAGAAAGCGTGAAATCATCCTCTGCACTCTGATGAAGAAATTGCAAATGGAGAAGACGATGGAAATTATTTGGAAGATTAATCCAAACCCAGACAACAATAGGGTGAGTAATTACCTTGATCCGTGTTCCGATGCAAGCAATTAGAGAGACGGGGGGACAAACCGTCTCTACTTTCCAATGAGTATGCGACACGTGTATTTTGCTTCTGGATTTCAAAAGGAATTAATCTCAGCTGTCCACGCGTCCTGATGGAATACGAAACAACTTGAAGCTAGATATTCAGCAGGGTTAGCCCGAGAGGTTAGTCCTAGAAGGACACCCCTAGCTTAATACCCCGAGATTACTCTCCCTCGAGTTATTGGCCTTTCTTCGAGAAGCAAGCCTCTCATACAGCCTTCGAGATGAGCCCTCGAAATTCTAAAGATCTACCTTGGGGCTACTGATAAGTCTGTGGTTCGTATTCTAGGACCTCGTTCAGTCTCGGACCAGGGCCCGAGAAGGGTCGTGGGCTCGAGTTACGGGGAGGGTGGATCCACGGGTCCATCAATCCAAATCCTTATAAGGAATGTGCATATTCTGAATGTTCTACATGGAATACACTTTCTCCTAAACATAGTAATACAACCATGACCGAAATACACTTCTTTAATATATGGTAATACAACTATTATCTCCATAAGAGTTGTATTCATACCATAATTACATATCTTGGGGATCTACGGATTGTAGCCATATAAATACCAAAGATTTGGCAGACCTTCTCTATCTCATAACTCATATAATACGCCTTACGCACATACTAACTTGGGCATCAGAGTGTCTACCCTCGGGACAGCCGAGGCTTTGTTTTGCAGGTCCGTTCATGAGTCAAGTTCATCGTCAAGCGCGGGTGCCACACATTCATCAGTGGGTCCGGCCCCTTTGGCCAGCCAAATAGCAAGCCTCTGGTAGCACTTGTTTTCATGAAGTTATACCTGATGGTGTGCCAATGTTATCAAGTATAAGGATCCCAAATAAATTGGATTGTAGGTAGAACAGAGATAGAATCTTGGATTGTTTCATATGCAAGTACAGTTTAGCTAGAAAATCTGCTGCTTTGTCAGCTTCTCTCAGAATATGTAATAAATGATGTGCATGATGTAGTGTTTGCATCTCAGAACATATGGAATAATATTGCCAATAACATCTCTAGGTTTGCTGATTGCTTGAACAATATGTATGCAGTCAGACTCTACGGTATACTAAGTGAAATTTTATTCCATGGCAAGTGCATATCCAAGTTTAATGGCACATAATTCAGTATGAAATGAGGATTCACATGACATATATATATATATATATATATATATACACACACACATATATATACATATAAATATATATATATATATATATATATATATGTGTGTGTGTGTGTGTGTGTGTGTGTGTGTGTGTATACATATATATCATTTTAAGCAACACTGTGTTCCCATATTTGTCTATGACAACTATCCCAATACCAACAAAGCCATATTTGTATGATGCATCAACATTAATCTTGTGATCCATAATCTGGGGGGATGTCACTTAATCATTTTTACTTGTCTAGGTCTATTCTGATTTTAAAAAGGCACCACACCAGCAGAAATAAGAAATTGGTTCTTTTCTCTATTTCCAGACAAAGGGTGAGCAGTAAATATGTTGGAGACCTCCTTAATATTATTTTTTTTGAAAAGATCTTGACCTGACTGACTTTATTATCATATAATATTTTATTCCTCCTAATCCATAGATTCCAGATAGTAACCAAATAGGTGATTCTAGTGACTGATCGATGGATTTTAGAAAACCCATTAAATGACATATAAAAGTTAAGTCTTGCTCTTATGGAAACAAAGTAAGGCGGTTGTATGATCAGCATCCTATGCATGAGACTCCAGACTTCCAAGTTATATGGTCAGGCATTAAAATAGTGTTCCACAGTGTCCATGGAGCAACATTGTGGACACTTTGAAGGTAAATGCAAACCAAACTTAACTAGAATATCATCAAAAGGAAAGAGTTTGTTTTTTAGTCTCCACAGAAAAATGGCAATTTTTGCTGGTATTTTGAATTTCCATATCTGTTGCAGTAGATGACCTGTGTCATTTCTCCCTCTAAGTGTCTGGTAAGCATGTTCGATGTAAACTTCCCATCCATTCTTGGCTTCAAAATTAGGCTATCTGAGTGAGTGTACTACTTTTTTGATTCCTGTAGAATGACAAAAATATTGGTCGCCAAGTGTGGCTCCATTTTATGAAGGAAATATTGATTTTTTGTGAAGAAATGGGCTATAGTAATATTAGGGAATGGTACTATCACATTTTGAGGCCAGTGATAGTACAATGCTCCCATTCCCAGCCAATTAGCATCCTAGAAAGAGCTATTACCTTGTCCATGTAGTATCTGAGTGCTTGAATTTGCAAATTCAGTAATCTCGCAGATCCTTGTCCAAGTGTGTGATTTTTTGTGTGATGTTGGGAGATTCCACAAGAATTTTGTCCAGATTGTCTGTTGAGTTGAAGCTTCCACCACAGCTTGGAAGAAAATGCTCCAATAACTGCTGTCAAATCCCTAAATCCCACCCCATTCTCCTCTTTTGGCACTGTCATCCCTAACCATTTTCTCCAACTATTCCTCTGACCATATTCAGACTCTCGTCAAAAAAAGCTAGAGACAATTTTCTTCATTTTTCTCACCACAGTTTTTGGTGGACTTAAGACTGAGAAGGTACGTGTAAGTATTGCCATGATTACATGGTTAATGAGTATTAGTTTACCAGCAGCAGTCAACCATTTTTTTCCAGGTTCTGACTGGGTTTTCCATTCTCTCCATAAGTGGTTTGTAGTATTATAACAGGTTTCTTCCACTAAAAATAGGTGCCCCCGAATATGTGAATGGCATCTTTCCTTTTTGCATGCCCAAATTTCTTCTAACAACCCTTATTTTCTCCACTGCAGCACCTAAGTGAAGAAAAAAATTGATTTTGAGTAATTTATCTTCTGCCCTGAAACAACTTCATATGCAGTGAGGAACAGTTGGAATCTCTTCAAGTTCCTTTTGGTGTGGGTCAAGAAGATCGCTGTATCATCTGCATACATAAGGTGAGATAAATGGGATACTCCTCCAGGCATGACAAAATGGTCAAGGTATTGGATATTGAACAACATCTTTAAACCTCTAGTAAATGCCTCAAATACAATGTTATATAGAAACGGAGAAAGAGGATCCCCTTGCTTGATGCCTCTACTTGTGCTGAAGAAACCAGTTGCAGATCCATTGATTATGACTGAAAAATGAGCTGCTAAAATAGTTTGCAGTATAAGTTTAACAAACTGACCAGTAAAGCCAAAATGCAACATAATTGTGATTAGGAAACTCCATGAAACTCTATCAAATGACTTTTGCATGTCAAGCTTGATGATTAGGTTCTGATTTGATAGATTCATGTTCACCAGTCTGGCCATTTCCATCATTTGAAGAATGTTGTCTGCAATATCTTTCCCTTCCATAAAGCATGTTTGCTCTTCTGATATCACTTTGTGCATAAGTGGCTTTAATCTTTCCATCAGAACCTTGGAATGGATTTTATTGAGAAAGTTGGATAGGCTAATAGGTATGTAATATCCAAATGTTGAGGGGTTAGGTTTTTTGGTATTGAGGCTAGGCATGTATAGGAGATGGCTTTTGGTAGTATCCTTCCATTCATGAATTCTATGGATGATTCCAATAGATCCTCTTTTATGATTTCCCAGCAGTTGGTGATAAACTTCCCTGAGAAGCCATCCATCTACACCAGGTGCTCTTTCTCTATTCAATCCAAATATAGCTCTTTGAAGTTCTTCCATATCAATATCTTTCATCAGCTCTGCATTGTCCCCATTAGTGATGATCCTTGGCATGACTTGCTTGAAATGCTTTAGGTACTGACCAGTTCTATTTGGTGTTGTTTCATTCAGTAGATCCTTGTAAAGCTTGACCCCTTCTTCTCTTATCTGTGATGGTTATGTGATCCACTGTCCTTCCTCATACCTAATTTTCGTAACCCTTACTCTACCTCTGTTATTCTTCACTGAGTTGTGAAAATATGTTGAGTTTGCATCTCCCTCTTTAAGCCACTTTATGCTAGATTTTTAACTCCAGTAAGATGTGGTCTCTTTTTCTACTCTTATCAGTAAAACCATCTCTTCATTTAACCTAATAGGATCATCATATGAGACAGAAGCTTTGTAAGATTGCTCCATATCACTAACTTTAGCTTCTGCATCTAATAGATTTTGATGTACATTTTTAAAAGAGCTTCTATTCCACTCCTTCAGATTTTCTTCAATTCTCTTCATGTTAAACATCATTCTTTACATTCCATCAAAGTCTGTATTTTGTTCCCAGTTCTGCCTGACCATGTCCATAAATTCAGGTACGTTTAACCACATGACTTGAAATCGGAAGGGCCTAGGTAGGTATTCCTGTAAGTCTTGAATTGACAACAAAAGGGGATTATGGTCTGATGTAGTTATGTTGAGTACTTGTATTGAGCTGTTAGGGAATTGTGTCAAGTAGTCTGTTGTGCACACTCCTCTGTCCAACCTTTGTAGTAGCCTATCTTCCCTAACTCTTGGTCCGTGTGTAGTGGCTTCCAACTGTGGGGATGTCTTGTAACTGCATGGTGTCTAAGAATACCCTAAATACTCTTATGCTTCTAACTGAAGAGGGGGTGTCTTCCTTTGTGTTCTGTGACTGTGGCTACTGTGTTGAAGTCTCCAATGAAGATGGTTGATGCTTTTGGTAGTCCTATTAGATCATTCCATAGATCAATTATAGGGATCCTTGTCACCATAACATACACAAATATTGTTTCCCATTTATTCATAAATGCTTTTTCTGTGATCAAAACCAGCATGTACTGGTTAGTTTAAGCAATAACATCAATCTGACAACTATCATTATGCAAGAGCCAAATCTTAGCAGTACTAGCAGTAAGAGCATTTTGATATCCTAAAGTGAACTAAAAGTTCTTAATATCTTGTTTTTCATGCATTGGTTCTACAAGACACACAATAGATACTTGATAAAGTGAAATTAGTGTTTTTAATCTATCACATTCTAGAACAAAACATTTTCTCTGAGTTTGTGTGACATTAAAAACTGTATGTTAATTTTGTTTTAGGTCTCAAAGTTCTATTGACACTGTCACTTAGAGTACCTTTTTTATCTTTGGATTTTACGTTAGAGGACTTACCTGACTCACCACTGACTATGGTGAGTGTGGTTGATTGCTGTGATTCCGAATCATTGTTCTGCACATTTGTTGAATCCTTGGTAAGATAACTTGGGTGACTCATTGATCTGCACATTCGGTGATTCATTGGTAAGATAGCTTGGTGACTCATTGATCTGCACAAACAGGGGTTCAAGCTTCAACTCATGATCACTTGGTGCATCATCAAAAGATTCATCTGAGCTTGAGCCTTCCTGTGATTCCTGCAAAACTTCAAAGGAGTTTGATAGCTCTATGTTATGATAAGGAACAATGGTAAGTTGTGCACTAGAAATTTTTGCAGAATGTGTGTCGTGTTTCTGTTTCTGTTTATGTTTAATAACCCTGTTTGCTAGAGTTTATTTCTCGTTGAACTGAACTGAAAAAAATAAAAAAATAAAAACAGAACTGAACTGAAATAAACAAAAAAAAAACTGAACTCAACTGAAAAAATAACAAAAATACAAAACTGGACTGAAAAAAACAAAAAAATACTGAATTAATTGAAAAATATAAACAAACTGAACTGAAAAAAGTAAAAATGCTTAACTAAACTGAATTGAACTGGAAAAAAAATACTGAACTAAACTGAAAAAACTTAAAATATATTGAACTGAATTGAACCGGTTAACTATCGACATTCTTCTCTACGAAACACTGTGAAAAGGTCGCAACTTAAAAAATAGACGGCGCATGCTTAAGGCGATACCTCACGTGAAGGAGGAGTGGCAAATGACCATAATCGTAGCGAACTATCACGTTTCATAGCTATATGCGAATGGAAAACTTTGGAATAACTGTTGCAGAGCATGACGATAATGTTCAAGGAACGACGGATAGGAATTGCTCGGCCGTCAAATGAAGGAAAAAATCAATCAAGTTCGACTGAATATAGCAACAAGAATTTTGCAGTCTATGCCCTCATGATGAAGATACTGAATTGAACTAAATGTCATTATTTTGAATTTGTTTAATATGGTTTGAACCTGAGTTGATTTGAATTAAAATTAAATGTATGGAAAAAGAGTATTATTACTTCTAAATTACTTAGATTGAACAAGATTGATTGATCAGACATAATTAAATACTAATTGTACACCTACATTTGGTTGAATAACATCAACGAACTTTAAAAAAACTGATTTGAATTGCTATGAAATAAACAAAAAGTAAATATACTTAAAAATAATATGACTAACTTATTTTGGATTGCATCAAATCACATTTTGAAAAAATCAATTTCCTGATATGATCTGAATATAAACTGAACTAAATCGAAAAAATAGTAGAGAGCTATACTAATAAAAAATATATGGGAAATTTACCGAACTGAAAAAATATGAATATATTGAACTGAACTAAATTGAACTGAAAAAATTAAAAAATACTAAACTGAACTGAAAAAATAAAAATATATTTATCTAAACTGAAAAAAAAATCAACTGAACTGAACTGAAAAAAAAAATCAACTGAACTGTACTGCATTACAGAAAAACTCTAGCAAACAGACCCATCTTCCTAGGGCCAACATCTAGTTCATCCAATGAATAAAAGGATACTTGATGTTTCTGTAGGTGGTTGAAGTCTACTGCTTTGAAGATGGTACTGAGTGGCCATAGGTGGTATATATGGAACTAACATCTTTTCCGAATCAGGGATTCTCTTTAGAATCTTCACCTTGTGTTGTTCAATTCCCTTTGTCACCTTGTTCCATTTTTGTTGAGTTGTGTTCCCACTATGAGTGTTCAAAATTACCCGACCCGAGCTATCCAACCCGATATCCGAAATACCCGAATGCTAACGCCCGCGTCATTATAAGTATAAGTGGGTGGGTACCCAACCCGATAATTATGTTTATAATAGGGTTCGGGTCCGGGTCACAAAAATTGAGTTTTGGGGTACCCGAAATAATCGATTAATTATTATTATTACTACTAATAGGATGATAACAAATATAATTGTTATGTTGGGTACTCGTAAAAAAACGTTAATGTATATCCTCTTATTTAGTACTTCACATATTTTTGATAACACACTTTTTCATGTACATATTACATAGGAAAGAGATGTAATGAATTATTTTGGCTTATATTTACATCATTTAAGCATCTTTAACGAAAAAGACACTTATTTTGATAGTTATAAAAAGTTTATGACTTAATATAATGTAGTGGTTGAATTCTTAGATTTTGTTTATACTTATATATGTGAAAAACATAAATATAATAATTTAGTAAAAGGGATAAAGGGTACCCGGCCTGAACTTTTCGGATACCCGAAAGTGCGGGTACCCGCATTTCCGGGTTAGGGTTCGGGTAACATATCTTACTACCTGAAGGTACGGGTAACCGGAAGTGCGGGTACCCGAAAGTACGGGTACCCGGTTATGAACACCCCTAGTTCCCACTCATCTTCTCCTGTGGAGTGGGTCCTGAGTTGTTGATCTCCTCCTGTGGAATTGATTTTTTTTTTCTCCAACTTTTCCTTAGTTTAGGATGCTGCATCATACAGTTGGAGTCTTGGTACCCCAATTTCCTGCAATATTTGCAATACATTGGCAAATTATGATATTCTACCTCACATTCCTTGTAGTGTTCTGAGAAGCCAATCTGGAGTTAGGATAGAAGCTGTGAAGTTAGGTTAACTTCAACACATAGTTTGATTGAGGAAGGCCTTGTGATGAAGGTTGTTGCAGCATCTGCCTTAATGAATTTACCAAGCTGGTTTTCCCACATCTGCAAGCATATCATGGTTATAATAATATAATGGCACATCTCTCATCGTAGTCCAGACTTGAACGACCAGAGATTCGTGTTCCGGTGAAAATTTCCGCGACCACTTCAGAACTTTCATTGTGGTTCCGGCGACCGTCCAAAAGGATTTAACCAGCAGTACTGGTAGTCCTCAACATCCTCGAATCGAATCAAGACATGTTTGTAATCTAGATATCCAAGTTGGAATCGGTCCCTAAATCCAATGGTTTGACACGCAGACTGGATATTGAGCATGGTTGGTTTAGTTCTCTAAAACTTACCGGTTAGAGCATTTTGGTAATGGTCTGATAAAGTCTAAACTGAAGCCCTGTCATACATACAGGCTGGTTTTCCGTTGAAGGTGGTGATTGGTTTGATTTCAGAGTTGGAGTGTAAATCAGAGAATGGGTGTGGTGGTTGATCGGATAAAATCTTACTCTGGCTTTTCGCGGCGGTAGAGCTACTGGGAATGGGCGGGATTGCCCCCATTTTTCGGCCATTATCAGACCGTTGGGGTGGAGATGCAGTGTTAAACAATAAACACGGATCTTTTGGTCATGCGTTTGTGTGCACCAGGTACTTTAAACGGATATTTTGATTGAGGAGATGCGGTTTTAACCTTGAAATATAAACGGTATAGATTTGTTTAGTATTAAGATATTAAAATATCTATTACATTCTTTAGATAGTATTTGAAGTTAATATTACGCGTAGTTACTTTTTAGAATGAGGATGATTATAATGTATACCAGAACATGTATATGTAGCATTTTCTATGCAGATGATACTGCTATATTTCTAGCAGCAACAAAACCCAATTTGAAGAGATTCTTAAGTTTCCTCAAATCTTATGAACAATGCTCATGACAAAGAATAAATTACTTTAAGTCATATTTCTATGTAAACTTGAAAGCAAACTCCAGTTTAGTGAGGCTGATTAAGAGAATCTCAGGTATGAAATTAGGAAAGATGCCCTTTAAATACCTGGGAGTTCCAGTGTTTACTGGTAGAAATAAAATAATTTATTATCAGCCTCTTTTAGAGAGGATTGAACACTCATTGAACAACTGGAAGAACAGATGGTCACCCCAGCTGGGAGATTGGTGCTATTAAATCATGTTTTCCTCTCCATCCCTAACCATGTCTTTGCAGTACTCCAACCCCCCTTAACTGTTTTCAGTATAATGGAGGTTATGGCATCAAAACCTTTTTGGGAGAAAATGAGTCTTCACAAAAAATGGTCTGGAGAAAATGGGGTAAGATGGCATTGCCCACAAATAGAGAATGGGATTGGTCTAAGAGACATAAGAGCCATAATTCAAGATTTTTCATGCAAACTGTGGTGGAAGTTTCAAACTAATGACACAATTTGGACTTCTTTCCTATGGTCTCTTCCTGCCACTCACAGAACATCCCATACATGGAAAAGGATTTGCTCAATCACTGAGTTTGCTAACTCTAACTCTATAGTGTAAATAGGAACAAGTACATCCCCATTTCGGCACTCTAACTGGTTAGGTCTAGGGTTCTTAGAGCATCCGGTTGAAATTCAAACTTTACCATTCCCAAAGCTAACATTGGCAGAGTTATGTTAGAATAAGCACCTCTACATGTCAACTTTGGAGCCTTTATTGGATATCAATTTTTTGAATTCTTTGCAGGTACTGGAGCTTAGATATGGACATGAAGATAGGCTGCTTTGGTACCCCTCAATACATGGAAGCTTCACATTAAAATCTGCATATCAGAAGCTAAGGGCTATTGGGAATGATCACACCATAAAACAGGTTTGGTTAAACAAAGTACCTACAAAGCTTTGTATTTTTATCTGGAGAATGCATAATAAACTGCTCCCTTATTCTGATATTATGACTAAATTTGGTTTTCATTAGCCTTCAAATTGTCAAAACTGCCCCTCCCTTGATACTCTCAACCATTGTTTTAATGAATGTCCCAAAAACATGCTGATTCTACCCTATGTTCACCATATGTTTGCTATGCATGTCCCACATTTTCTATCCTTCAAGCACAAGTTTTCTCACTATTTACATTATAGACGAGCAACAAAAACCATGACAAGAGTAGCAATTAACACTTTTGTGATGCCTCTTTGGTGTATATGGCTGGCCATGAATAACCACCTCTATAATAATGTAAGACATGACACATCCTTTATTTTCCAGAATATAGTTAAACAGGTTAATTTGGTTTTTAGAGCTATTCCACTTGTTGGAAATGCTATAAAATACCAACAACTGATCAATATTGGCCTTATACCATACCTTAAGAGGAAAAGAACAAAACCTGTGAGGGTAGTCAAGTGGAGCCACCCAGTCATAGGAGTAAAAATTAATGTTGATGCATCATTTCTATCTACTGATAATGTTGGCTTGGGAGTTATAGTCAGAAACTATCATGGTGTTGTGATCAAAATGATAAGGAAGACAATGATTGCCTCCTCACCCTTACATGCTGAATTACTAGCTATAGACCTAGGTCTCTCAATTGGCAGAACTATGAATGAAAGCTTTATTCTGTAAACTGATAGTTTAATAGCAGTCAAAGGAATATTTTCTCCTTCTTCTGTCAACTGGAATAATTTTAGCATATGTAGGTCCCATTTGGGGAAGCGTTTACCGTTTTTGTCTAAAAATAGACATTTGACTGGTCAATACACTTCCTATCGTGTTTGGTGAATAACGGTTTATAATCAGCGTTTTGGAATGAAACGCGGCTTTTAGAAACGCTCGCATGAGCAGCGTTTCATCTAAAATTCTATTGGTATTTGATTTAAAATTCACTTTTATCCCTGCGCAATAGGACATTTCTATATCATAATATTTTGGTAATGGTATTTGGTAATGTTTTGGTAATGGTGATATCACGCCAATGATAACTCACATACGTGTTTTTCTTTAAAGTTTACCACGATAAAAAATATAGAACACGTTAATTTCTTTTAATTTATATGTACTTTAATGGAAAATATTGTCATCTAAATTACTAAAATTAATTAAAATTTCAGTAAATGTGGGAGTTAATAATGAAAATATATATATATATATATATATATTATGCATAAATAAATTTA
Organism: Sherardia arvensis; assembly: GCA_948330725.1. NCBI lineage: Eukaryota > Viridiplantae > Streptophyta > Magnoliopsida > Gentianales > Rubiaceae > Sherardia > Sherardia arvensis. The sequence goes on along the minus strand of OX415237.1, from coordinate 17,450,367 downwards.
GGTTTATGTTGTATAAATATTTAATAATTAAGTAAATGACATATCGATTGCCAATATATTTGTTTGAGATATATATTTTCAGAAATATAACATTTAAATTTTAAACTTGCATATAATATAATAATATTATTCCTTATTATCAAAATTTGATATGAAATGGATTTTGTAGTTAATAAATAAAATTTTATATATAACTAATTACTATATGAATTAAGTATACACGATTAATATAAGAAATTTTCATATAAATTGTATTGATGTCCATTTCCGTCATTTTACATAACAAAACAGCTATCAGCTACATATAAGTTACCAAACACCAATGAACAAAATGCTAGTCAAATTAGCTGGTCAGAACAGCTCATACAATCCGCTAACAGCTAACAGCTCATACAATTTGCTAACAGCTAACCTTTAACAGCTACTCACCAAACGGGGCCGTAATCACCTTAACAGATTGGGACTAGGACATTGTGTAAAACATATTTTTAGAGAAGGAAATGGAGCTGCAGATTGCTTAGCAAAACACAGCTCTAAATCCAAACTCGCTGGAAATATGCTTATACAAGAAGCTCATGCCCTTCTTAGACGTCTTATCTCTCTGTACTGTTTACACATACCCAACTTGAGAATTGGTTAGACAGCAACTACTGTGTTTCTCCTTCTTTCATTTCAGGTACAATGCCTAGAAAGGGCCATCCTTGTGCTCTCTAGGCATGAAGGACTAAGCTTTTGGAATACTTCACCTTTTTAGAAATGAGAGGACACTGGACTGTATCACTCAAGCCATACATCGTCATGCACCTAGATAGCATCCAAAAATGGTATGTTCACTCTGCTCAGAGCACACTTGCGCAGCTACTGCAGGGCTTTTTTTGGCTCAACATTGCAGGACTTTTTTGGAATTTTAGAGGATTGATCCGTGGTACATATAATGGTAAATCATAGGCTTGGTTGGCGAAGTTGGTTCGTTTTGACGATCACTAAAGTGTTTGCCAAGTTTCTGTGTTTCCATTGTATATTTTGACCATTCAGATCTCCCCATGTATATGAATAAGTAGCATATATAGATTAGCCTATTCCATATTCTTTTGACAGCAAGCTTGATGTACCATTCATATGGTTGTAACAAATTTGGCTTAATAGGCCTTCTGATAGGACTGGAGATCCTTTATAAATAACCCCACTAAATGGTGGTTTTTAAATTTTTTTTAAAAAAAAGTATATGTAGCATTTTCTATATAAAAAGTAATTTGTAGTGTTTTATTTAGGATTGTGTAGTTGTATACTTTGTATAACAAAAATACTGTATATTATACTATTATTAAAATGAACATTTATAATAGCGTACACAACTTTAACATGGTACAATATAGCTATCTTATCAGATTCTACTTTTGAGCTATAAAAATATATTTTACTTATAAATTAAGAAGTTTTTTGATAATTTATCGAATATTAAGAATTGTCGTGATACAAATCAAAAAAACTCTATCAAACAAGGTCTAAATTGGATAGACCCTTGCAACCCGTTGAAAAAAAGTAAGTCGCCAAAATGATTATTTGTAGAATTTAGATAATTTTCTTTCTAGAAAGTGCCAAGAAAATCAACGACAAACTATTTACAATTAATTTCATGGAAGAATATATATGTTATGATCAAATAAAAGATGCTAAAGAATACAAATATATAGCTTTCAAGATACAATTCTTTTATTTTTGAAATGAAAGTCATGAAGAATTAAATTTCCTGTGTGACAAATTGACAACATAAATAAGAGTACCAGGGTACGGATAAAGATGGAAGAAGACACAAAGGGTGGAGAATCATTGTTTTTAATATAAGTATGTAGTATGCATTTAGGTCATGTGTATCTGTTCCTCTTTGTCTTGATTCAAACTCACTGTGGAAGTCGTCAGAAAATATATTTAAGGATGAAATCTGGAGAAAACCCAACCCGAAGATCTGTTGTCTGCTGACATTTGTGATTTGTGAATGGCCTTTCACATTATTTGAGTTGAAAATTTTACCAAATGAATTTAAATAAAATTATCAGACTCTTAATTGGACGGAACCAACCAACACTAATCAGAGAATATTTCAACTGCCTTCAAAGCTAGCTACAATTTTTGTTTATATAAAGATTTATCTAATGTGGAAATACGAATTTTCTCAATGAGTTGACTCTTATTGTTTTCCTGATTTCACTTCTAATATAGGAAAGTGTAAGTAGGAAGAGAAGTGATTGAAAAAAGTACTTCCTCTGTTTGACAAGTTTCACACTTTACATTTTATAATACTAGAACTAACGTGCATCAATAAACTAAACAAGAGGAAATTTATATAATTCAGAGAATGAAAAGTATAATAAACAGCAAATTAGGATTTCAAGGTATTAGGATTTCAAGGTATTAGTTTTAGATAGTAGTATTGAGTCTTCGCCCCAACATGTATTTGGTTAGGGTTGAGTTATAAGGTTTATCCTTTAACTTTACACCTTTGTATTGCTATATATTATGGTGAGTATACAGACACCTCTCATCGAGGTTTACCTCCAACATGATATCAAATATTGATCGATCTTAGGATCATTTTTACTAGCCTCCGAGTCGTCACAATACAAAGACAGGACTTCATATGTTATATCACTCATCAGTGCCGCATGCTTACTGGGTGGAAGCATTTTTTCTGCAGTTTACATCATCATCCGTCTGGAAGGAATTCCGTTCATGGTGGTAAATCTCCCTTCGAGGTTGTATTCTGTTCCAGATTATACTTTGTTTCACCCTTTTGGTTGTCGTGTGTATCCATGCTTGCGTGATGTTGCTCCTAATATTTTTCTCGGCTATAGCCCTAACTACAAGGGATTTCAGTGTCCCGACCCTGCTACCAGGCGCATCCATGTCTCTCGTCATGTCCAGATTGATGAAACTTCATTTCCTACGTCTCATCATTTGGGAGTGATAGCTCTCTGTTAGATTGGAGATATCCACATTTTTTGAGCCTGCAATTGCACCATTTGAGCCTTCGTCACCTGCAACGCTTGAGACTTCGTCAGCTGTACCTCTTGAGCCTTCGTCAGCTACACCATTGCATTCTTTGTCTTGCTCCATTTTCTCGTCATATGATAATTCCTCAGCTCCAGTTACTCCTTTTGTTCCTCCATCGGTGTTGTTAGGGTCAGGCATCTCACCATCCCGCATGGTTCATCCCGACCCCTCATCCTGCATGACGATCGGGCCAGACCCGACAGCAGACCGCAACTTTACCAACCCTGGCAGGAGAATCTTCCCAGACCACCTAACGGCGTGGTCTGATGTGACCAGGGTCAGCTTTTCAGCACTATATGTATCTCTCTATCACACTAGAGAGAGGTAAGTTGACTAAATACAACCAAACACATTCCCACTCTCCGAACAGTCTATTGACTTTAGCATCAGAGCGGGAACAACACTTAGCCACCCCGCCCTGACTGAGAGTTCTTGATTCTTAGCAGGTTCATCCCATCTCATCATCAGGATGGATCATCAGGACGCACATCGTGACTGTAACATTGGCGCCGTCTGTGGGGATATAACCGATTATCTTCACAGCCCACGCACTGCAAATGAGTAGAGAAGGACAAGACCACGGTACTCCTCATCCAGAGGTAGTGGTCACAGATCTGAGCGATGAGGGGACCGGAAACCCATTCACTCCCTCAAACCCAGCAACAACGCCGATCTCGGCGACGCCTGAGCAGGCTCGGCACCCGGGCGCGTCCCCATCCTTCACGGCTGAGGATGGTGATGTGCTCCGCCAGATCCTGGAGTCACAGGCTACCATCAATAAGCAGCTGCAGGAGCTGCGAAGCACGCCGCCGAAAACGCGGCGCCTCGAAGGTTTGGCAAAAACAGTCACGCCGACTTAACTTTTTGACGAGCCTACCCGAGGAAAACGCAAAGCTCCCATCCTCACAGAGCTGGATGATGACGGGAACGAGATCTCGGATGATTCAGACAAGGAATGGAAAGATCTAAACGTGAAAGAGGCCAACCCTAGGCCCCAGCCTGGGGAATGGGCCATGACGTATGTTCACAAGCCTAGTGTCAAGCCCAGAGTACCGGCCAAGCAGAGGCTGTCGGTGTTTTACGAGGCTCCAGATTGCCAAAAAAGAGGAAGCCCTTTTTCGGAGGCGGTCACGGAGTTCGTCGCCAACCCCCGCCTCCGGATCCCGCCAAATCTGGGCACATATGATGGTTTGTTAGACCCAGCTGATCATCTGCACACGTTCACAACTAACATGTCAATGTACACCACGCTCGAGCCCGTGTGGTGCAAAGTATTCGCTACCACGCTCAAGGAGGCAGCAAGGGTGTGGTTCGCCAACCTGGACAATGGGAGCATATCCAGCTTCGCGCAGCTCGAGGAACTCTTCCTCACCAGGTTCATGCAGAAAAGGAAGTTCACCAACACGACGCAGGATCTGATGAAGATACGCCACAGGGCATCATCCGGTGAGAGATTGATGGAGTATTATGAGCGCTTCATCGAGGAAAGCAACAGGGTGGTGCACCGTGGCGAGGCGCGGTGGTTGATTGAAATTTTCATGCAAGGTCTGGCACACGAGGCTTTGGATTCAGAACTCACCCTCCGAGCGGTATACACGTTGGATGAGTTGCATATGGTGGTGGAGATGTTTCACCGAGCCAACGAGAATGGCAGAAGGAGGCCCGACCTTATTGGCCAAAACAGAAGCTCATCCAGGATGGTCAACCGGCCAAAGCGGAGAAGACGTCATCGGTGAAGGATAGGCTGGGCCCCCGAGTCGCGCAAGAAAGGGTTTTCACCCCGTTGATGAAGACGCCCAGAGAAGTTTTCTTGGCAAACCGCGACGTCATCCCACCTCCACGTGCCATGAAGATGCCCCCCAACAAAGTTTTGTGAGTACCACGACGACCATGGCCATGACACAGAGGATTGTATCGACTTGAAGAAGGCCATCGAGTCATGCCTGCGCAAAGGGAAATTGAAGCAATTCGCTGCCACGGCCAAGGCCCACAACAAGGTGACATATGCCAACAGGAATGGCGGCCAAGATCAAGGAGCCAACAGAGCGCGCGGCAAAGGATAGGAGGTGGTTCGTGTTGAGCGACCAGATGAAAAAAGAGCCAAGTACGAAGAAGAGTCGTCACCGGAACGAGAGCCAGCAGGGCGCGAACAATGATATACTCACTATCATAGGCGGGAATGCCGGAGGAAGCTCGGATTCACAGAGAAAATCTAGGTGCCAGATGGCCCCAGCACACTCCGGCGAATCGGAGACTGGGTAAGGATGAGCTTATCACATTCGGCGCTGACGATCCCATCCCTGATCGCCCGGCTGGATGCGACGCGGTCATCATCACGGTCCAAATCATGGATAAAATGGTTCATCAAGCATGCGTGGATGGTGGCAGCTCCGCAGAAATAATTTATTGGCATTGCTTCGAGAAGTTGGATGACAATACCAAAGTCAAGTTGGTCCCGACAAGCACGCCGCTGGTGGATTTTGCTGACAGGACGGTAACGATCACACTTCCAGTTGGTGTCGGAGAGAGGCCGACCAGGGAAGAGGTGGACATGGAGTTCATCGTGATCAAGGCTCATAGCCCGTACAACCTAATACTTGGAAGGCCAGCGTTAGCTCAGCTCAAAGGTATTGTCTCAACCCTCCATCTTCTGTTGAAATTCCCAACTAAAGGAGGGATAGCAACCGTCCGGGGTGATCAGCAATAGGCAAGAGAGTGCCACCGAATCACGCTGAAGAAGCGTAAGCGTTCAGATGACGAATCGCCACCTCGGCGCCCGGTCCACATGGTTCGGTCAGGATGCCCAGATCTCAAATCCCTATCGGCATCCTGCATGACCATGTTTCTTGACCAAGACGGATGCAGAGGAGTCCAAGTGGGATCAGACCTGCCCGAGGCAAGTCGACAGGAAGTTCTGGAAGTCCTAATCAAGAATCAGAAGGTCTTTGCATGGAAGGCGACAAACATGACGGGAGTGTCACCCGAACTCGGCCAACACGCCCTCAGAGTGGATTTTTCACACCCGCCAGTCACGCAAAAGAGGCGACCGCTGTGCCCAGAGAGGAACGAAGCAGTGAATAAACAGGTAACCGAGTTGGTGAACGCAGAAATCCTAAGGGAGGTGCCATATCCGACATGGTTAGCCAACCCGGTCCTAGTCAAGAAGTCAGATGGGAGTTGGCGAATGTGCATCGATTACAAGGCGTTAAATAGGGCTTGTCCCAAAGATTGCTACCCGACGCCCATCATCGACCAGAAGGTGGACGCGCTGGCACCTTTCCCAATCAAATACTTCCTGGATGCATACAAGGGGTACCACCAAATCCCAATGAAGGATGACGACGTCGACAAAACCGCTTTCATCACGGAGCGAGGGGCCTTCGCGTACAAGATGATGCCTTTTGGCCTGCGAAATGCTGGAGCCACTTACCAAAGGGTGGTGGACCGGATTTTCAAAGCACGGATCGGCCGCAACATGGAAATTTACGTCGACGACATGGTCATCAAGAGTGTATCATACCAAGGGTTGGTGAAAGACCTGGATGAGACCTTGAGGACTTTGAACGCAGCGGGCATGATGCTCAAGCCGGCCAAATGCCAATTCGGAGTGGGGGCCGGAAAGTTCTTAGGCCTCATGGTGTCCAACAATGGTTTGGAGGTCAACCCAAAGAAAGTCCAGGCTATTTTGGACATGAAGCCACCTCGGAATGTCAAGGAGGTGCAGAGTTTGAATGGGAAACTGACGGCTATGAATAGATTCTTATCCTGAGCCGCGGAGAAATCACTCTCATTCCTCAAGATCCTCAAAGGCAGCATCGGACCGAAATGAGCAATCCAATGGGGCCAAACCGAGGATGAAGCGTTCCTCAAGCTGAAAAATCACTTGAAGGACCTCTCAGCCATGTCCCCGCCCGAACAAGGTGAGACGTTATACTTGTACCTTGCTGTCGGATGGAAGTTGTCAGTGGAGCACTGGTCAAGGAGGTGAGCAAGATCCAACGTTCGGTCTATTACGTCAGCCGAACACTGCAGGGGGCCGAGTTGAGATATAGTGCCCAGGAGAAGTTGGCCATGGCACTAGTCCATGCGGCAAGACGCTTCAGGTCATACTTCCAAGCACACCCCATCGTAGTTCTGACAAACGAGCCACTCAAAGCAATTCTGACAAGGCCAGAAATGTCGGGAAGGTTGGCCAAATGGGCAGTAGAGCTAGGCGAGCACGCCATCGAGTTCGCTCCAAGAAAGACTATCAAAGGGCAAATAATGGCTGATTTCCTGGCAGAGTTGCCATCCAGGATCGAGGCAGGAGATGAGGTCACCGCAGATGCGCCAAGCGAGCCAGCTGACAAAAAGCCACGACGCGTCGACAGGACGGGATGGTGGAAGCTGCATGTGGATGGCTCATCCGGTGTGGAAGGATCGGGAGCCGGGTTGATAGTAACGGACCTCGATGGCATGGAGATGACGTATGCGTTGAGATTCCAGTTCCCAGCCACGAACAACGAAGCCGAATATGAAGCATTGATTGCAGGCATGGAGATAGCAAAAGCGTTGGGAGCGACCAAGCTGGACGCATATGGGGACTCGGCCTTGGTGGCAAACCAGTTCAACGGGTCATACGCAGCCAAGGAGCCATCCATGCAGAAGTACTTAACAAAAGTGAAAAGTTTGGCCATGCAGTTCGAAGGATTTGAGGTGACCCGAGTCCCCAGATCCGAGAACACGAGAGCAGATGCCCTCAGCAAGCTGGCATCCACTGCAAGTAGCCATTTGTCCAAGGGAGTTCTGGTGGAAACACTGCCGATCATATCAACCGATGGCATGACGGTCACCGTCATTGAGGCTGAACCACCATGTTGGTTGACACCGATGCGGGACTATCTGCTCAGTGGAGCATTACCACCCGACCAGAAGGAGGCGAGAGCTTTAGAGAGAAGGCCGCTGAATTTTGCGCTCAAGAATGGGGTGGTATACAAGAGGGGATACTTGCAGCCGTTGTTGCGTTGTTTAACACCCAAGCAAGCGGAAAGGATCTTAAGGGAACTCCACAAAGGAAGCGGCGGCAGCCATCAAGGAGCTCGAACACTTGCACTGAGAGCGACGCGAGCAGGTTATTACTGGCCCAACATGAGGGTCGATGCCGACCATGTTGTCAAGACGTGCCATCAGTGCCAGGTACATGACCGTGTGTCATCCCAACCCGGCCAGCCCATGAAGAGTATCACAGGCCCATGGCCGTTCGCGAAATGGGGCATCAACATAGTCGGTCCTTTCCCCCAAGCCAGTGGTAAAAGAAGATTTTTGGTGGTGACCGTCGACTATTTCACCAAGTGGGTTGAGGTGGAGCCATTGGCGACCATCACGGGTAAGAGGATGACCAGTTTCGTGTGGAGGAATATTGTCTGCAGATTCGGTCTGCCCAAGACAATCATCAGCGACAACGGGCGCCAGTTTGAAGGAGGAGTTTTCAAAGACTGGTGAAACCAGATGGGCATCGAGCAAAGTTTCACGTCAGTAGCCCATCCGCAAGCCAACGGTCTTACTGAGCGAATCAACGAAACAATTGTGCAATGGCTAAATAGGAGGCTGGATAGCACAAAAGGGAACTGGGTGGACGAGCTTCTATCGGTGCTCTGGGCATACAAGACAACGCCGCGAACTGCAACAGGCGAATCACCTTACTTTCTCTGTTTCGGCAGTGAGGCCATCATCCCACCTGAGCTCATCATCCCGTCGCCACGATCTGTCATCCCGGATGTTGAGGCAGACAATGAGCAGCGCTTGAGGGAAAGCCTGGAGGACCTGGAGAGAGCCAGACAGCAGGCCACAATCAAGGAGGATACCTATAAGTTATACGTGGAACAACTCTACAACGCTAGAGTCCGCATAAGGAATCTCAAGCAAGGTGAATTGGCCCTCCGAAAGAATGACGACAGCCGGGTTGAAGGCTTAAGAAAGCTGGATGTCACGTGGGAAGGACCGTATGTGGTCGCAGAAGTGCTGGGGAACGGCACATACAGGCTGCAGACCATGTCGGGCGAAGCGGTACCAAGGACGTGGAACATGGAGAACCTCCACCGTTACTACGGTTGAGCAGCATCAGGTCCACGAGAAAGGTACCAATTAGTTTGTATATAATGGGGAAATGCTTTTGGAAAACAGATTCCTGATCAGATCGCGAATTTTGCCCTCATGAGGGATGCGATCTTGAGGAAATCCAGTTTTCCCGCGCAAAATTGTATCTTTTGTACTCCCCCTCTTTCAATGTATTTCAAGTGTCAAGTTCAAGAACACATCATCTCTTGTTTGTTCATTTATACCTCTTTTCAAAAGTCGAACGACGTGATCGGAATTTGTGATGATGGACATTAAGAGTGGCAGTTCAGCCACCGTTCCGGTCAACCGGGCAAGGCATTAGAACACTCGACACATCCCATACTTAGGTTGCAGCATCAGAGATGCATCTTTGCCAAATGTGCCGGAAATATCTCTGGAGAGGCAAAGATGCAATCAAGTGCATCCACACACCAACGGGCAAGCCGGATGACACGATCACGATCGTAACCGCCAGACCAAGACTGAGGCTTAACCGCCCTTCTTGGGTACTGAACGTAGGCGTGGTTTTATTCAAATGCGGACAAGCAAACAGAGCAAACCATATCCTCTCCAAATTCGGATAGCTACCGAGTTGGAGAAAATGTGGGATTTTTTCTTCAATGAAAACTCATGTCGGGCACGGACCGATTAACAAAGTCCATGACTTAGCAGCTTTGGCTTTGAAGAAAAAAACCAAGGATGGGGCGACGCTCCCATATCTTGGTGGCTTGGATAAGGTTTAGCGACCCCCAAGTCGACAGATATCCTAACACATGGCATCAGATCGCGCACGGTTCATTCATCATGTCACCTTAATAGTTCATCATGGAACCTCATCCCTCTTCATGAAGACGGACGATGAGTCCTCAACATGAACAATGGTAGACAAAATGATGAAATATAACAAAGGCATGAGCCAAACAGGTAAAACACTAAGGCAGTAATTCATGATGCAAATGCAGAAGTTTCATGGAAGTACAGAAACAAAGAAACCAAATTTGTCCCTTATGGGTTATTACAAACCAAAAAGAAATTATCCAGAAAGAAAACAAAGGAAATTGTGCAGAAAGAAAACAAACAGGAAAGAATGGAAGGAGGGCTGAATTAATGGTTCTGGGCGGAAACTTGAACGTTGTTGCCCGCATCCTCCAGGTCCTTCACAAGTCCTTCATCCGCCACGGCTTCACCGTCCACGATGACAGGCGGGACTGCAACATCCGGCTCCCAGGCAGCGAGCTTAGCGGGAGTCATTTCACCAGACAGTGTCGAGAAGTACTCAGGGAAGCCATAACCAATGAAGGCATCTGTGAGCTCAGAAAGAGCAGTGGCATAGGCAGCAGAGTCGTCATACACACTGTCCAGCGCATACGCCCGTCGAAGAAAGGCAGAAGAGCGCGCAACAGCACGTTCGGAGCGAGCCACCTTGGCAAACACTTCACGCATGCCGGAGGTCAGAACAGTCTGATAGTTGATGGTGAGATTCGTTTTATCCTCCAGCGCTTTCTTCAGTTGGTCCTCAGACTCGGCGTAGCGAGCTTGAAGAGCAGCCAAGTCATCAGACACCTTCCTCATCTGACCAGCCTTCTCAACAGCCTCATCTAGGCGTTTTTGCAGTTCAGTGGCAGACTTCTGGGCATCCAGCAGGGCAGCATCGCTGGTCTCCTTTGCCGTTTTCAACGCCTCGCCGTCCGAAATGGCAGACGCCAGTTGGGCGTTGACAGCATCCAGTTGTTTCTTCAGCGCCTGCTCGGATTCCATCCAGTCATCGGGCGACCACTCGGCATCGGCATCCACCTTGGCATCAGCCTGGAGCTTAAGTATCTCGGCATCGGCGATAGCCAGCTGTCTCTTCACATCCCCAAGTTCAACGAGGGTGGCATGATGCATTTTCTGATCAGCATCATGTGCCAAGCATAAAGCTCTGAAGTCAGAGATGACGGCTAGGGATGAGCAAGCACCCTGACATTACAACAGTTAAGATGAGAAAGCTGAGGGAAAAAATAGAGCATCAAGGAGCGACGGCCAGATGAGACTTACATCAAAGACGGATGAGATCAGATTATCCGTGGCAGTTCTGACCCCATGAAGATTCAACGCCGGATTCTTCACCCAAGCCCTGAAATGGTCAATGGGCATCACCTCCTTGAGGTACTCCAGCCGACCGGCAGGCGAGTTGAGGAAGACGGTGGAAGAGTTGGTTTTACCCTTATCGGTCTGAAAACCACCAGCGTGCGGAGGGGCTCTCCCACCATGCTGTTGGCCAGTCAAGTCAGGGCCACCTTTCGACTGACCGGACACTTGGGGTCGGGCTAAGGCATTCTCGCCACCCCCGAGCGCATCGCGACCACCGATCCCCATCTGGAATAGCTGATTAGGCTTCAGCAGCCCCCTTGACGATCCGGTATCCTGATACGGGAAGGAGGAACTATCAGGATTACCATCCTGGCCAGTCTGGAAAGACTGACCATGCGACTAGGTGGACTGGTTGGGGCCGGCGCTGTCATCCAACTTCCTACGCTGAGAAGGGCGGTTGAATTTGGACACATCAATGGTCGGACGATGATGAGCCATGGCTGCAGCAGTCACGCGTCAAGAGACAAGTACAGTTGATATAAAACAAAAAAGAGAAACGATAATACATGAAAAATGAACGAGGAGAGTCAAGCCTAGCTACATGCCTTTGTCGGTTTGACCAGGTTTCGAGACAGTCAGCTCAGGAGGCGGGCTAAAGTTCTCAACATCTTGTCGGACAGGTTCAGCATTCTGGATGGCACCACCATCACCCGGACCATCAGCAGCATCATCCCGGATGGCGGGGAGCACACGACGATGAGGCAGGCCAGAATCCCGCAGCCTCTCATCGAGTTTCAACACATCCCATTCTCCGGCCTTTCTTTCAAAGCCCTGATGGCGGCAGCCAAGCGGTTCTGAGACACGCTATCTGGAGCACGGCCGCGAGTGTCGGGATCGCCCACGGCCTGATTTGGGCGTGAGGCGGCGGGACCATACACCACATCCTCATCATCAAACATGAATTTAACTTTCCAATCCCTCGTCTTAGGCATGCCAGTCAAGATGTGCAGGGCAGCTTTGGGGCGAATTTTGATATGGCCCCAACCATCCTCATTGTCACCACCACCGGTGTAAAAGAACACCCGGAACAGGGTAACAGAGGGGACAACCCCACGAGCACCACACAGGGTCTCAAAGCCAATCATGTTACGAACAACATTCGGTGTCATCGAGCCCAAAGTTATGTCGAAATAGCACATGATAGATTGACAGAAAGGAGTAAGGGGGAACCTGACGCTGCAGCGAGTCAAGTGCTCATAGTAAACTGGAACCATGCCCGCCGGAGCAGCGTTGATGGTATCGCTGGGTTTAGGCCGGATAATGGACTTCGCCATATCAGCAATCTGGAGGCCTTCAGTACCCCGACAGATCTGGATGAACTCAGCCACTTCATCATCGGTGATCTGGCAGAACACGCCGGAAACAGGAACATCTGCCATGTCCGAAATCGGCGACACACGACAAAGGCAGGGAGCGAGGAAGCACAAAAACGGGAAAATTAAATGATAAATGTGGAATGCAGAATACCTGAGGTCGAAAGCAACGAGTTTGTGACAGAAGGAAGGGGATAAAAATGAAGAGCAGTTTCAAATTTGAATGGAAAAGGGGGGAGTTATGCGAGCAGTTAAAGCAATAATGGTGGTTGCCAAAAAGTTGCACAGTTACTAAGGATAAAACCATACGCATCCCCGAGGAAAAGTTACGACACGTGGCAGACATGCAGTTAAGTCAGAAGGCCCACCATCGCACAGATTCCAAAAGCCCAGTTACAGCCCCACGCTCGAACTGTCATATAAAGCTCGGACTTGGGGGGGACTTGTTAGGGTCGGGCATCTCACCATCCCGCATGGTTCATCCCGACCCCTCATCCTGCATTACGATCGGGCCAGACCCGACAGCAGACCGCGGCTTTACCAACCCTGGCAGGAGAATCTTCCCAGACCACCTAACGGCATGGTCTAATGTGACCAGGGTCAGCTTTTCAGCACTACATGTATCTCTCTATCACACTAGAGAGAGGTAAGTTGACTAAACACAACCAAACACATTCCCACTCTCCGAACAGTCTACTGACTTTAGCATCGGAGCGGGAACGGCACTTAACCGCCCCGCCCTGACTGAGAGTTCTTGATTCTTAGCAGGTTCATCCCATCTCATCATCAGGACGGATCATCAGGACGCACATCGCGACTTTAACAGGTGTTGTATGTTATCTTATCACCACCACCATCTCCGCCATCTCCTCCATCTCCGTCAACAGACTCTTCGACATCTTTTGGTTCTGATTCAGACTCTAACCTTGACTCAGATTCCCCTCCTCACCGTAAACATTAGATGGTTACCAGGAATTAGGACGGTACTCGCCGTGTGATATCTCGTCCAAATTTTTTTACTACCGGTCTTCTTGCTCTGGTTATGAACCATTTTGAGCCTCGAAATTATCGCGCAGCTCTCGAAGACCCGAAATGGGTTCGTGCTATAGATGAGGAAATGGATGCATTTCGACATCAGAAGACTTGGGAGTTGGTGCCTCGACCATCGCATGCCAACATAGTGGGTTCAAAATGGGTATTTCGGTTGAAGTATCGAGCTGATGGTAGCATTGATCGCTACAAGGCTCGGGTGGTTACTCAGGGATATTCACAAATTCAAGGTTTTGACTTTGACCACACTTTCAGTCTGGTGGTCAAACCTGCAACGATGTGTATAGTGATTGACATTGCTATTTTGAGATAGTGGCCTCTACACTAGCCTGATGTCAAGAATGCTTTTCTCAATGGTGTTCTTGACACTCTGGTTTGTATGGCTCAGCTGTTGGCTATAAGGATCCAGCCCGGCCTGACAATGTTTGTCGTCTGTAGAAGGCCATTTATGGACTCGAACAGGCTCCTTGTGCCTGGTTTGATCGGTTTAACTCTTATCTCTGACAACTTGGATTTCAAGGTAGTTCTTCTGACATGTCGTTATTTGTCTTATGACAGGGTTCTACTCTACTAAACTTGTTGGTCTACGTGGATGACATCATTCATACTGGTAATGATGCTGGAGAAATTCACCAGTTTATCGCATGGACTGATCGAGAGTTTTCGATCAAGGATTGGGGTACTTGAATTACTTTCTTGGTCCTCTTTCTTAGCTAGGCCAAGTATGCCAGAGATATTCTTAGTCGAGCGGGTATGACTGATGCTTCCTCCGGTGACCACTTCATTTGTACCACTTCCTAGCTTCACAGTAGCATTAGTGCACCGTTCAGCAGTTCGACTCTATATCGTTCTTTGGTTGGTGCACTTCAGTACTTGACCATTACTCGTCCTGATCTATCATTTGCGGTGAATAGTGTTAGTCAATATCTCCAGGACCCTCGCGAGGATTTCTTTGTTGCAGTTACCCGGATTCTTCGTTATGTGGCTAGCATACCTTATCATGGTTTCACATTTTGCTCAGGAGGTTGTTCTACTCTCTGTGCTGATATTTATGCTTACTCAGACGCTGATTGGGCCCGCTGTCTAGAGACTCGTCGATCGACTTAAGGCTATGCGGTGTTTCTCGGTGGTAACTTGGTAACTTGGAGTGATAAGAAACAACCTACAATATCTCGCTCGAGTTTGGAGTTTGAGTACCGTGCCCTTGCTAATACATCTGCTGAGGTGTTCTGGCTCTGTCATCTGCTTCGTGACTTACAATTCCCTCTTGAAGGTCCGTCATTGCTGTTGTGTGATAACAACAGTGTTATTTTCTTAGCCGAGAACCCAGTGGCTCATAAGAGAGCTACTCACATCGACATCGACTATCATTTTGTTCGGGAGTTGGTTGCTTCAGCTAAGTTTCGTATTAGTCATGTTCCTACTTCATTGCAATTAGCAGACATCTTCACCAAGGGTCTTCCAAAACCCTTATTTGAATTTTTTAGATCCAAATTTTGCGTCTCAGTTAAACCGATGCTTAACTTGAGGGGGTATTAGATAGTATTATTGGGCCTTCGGCCCAACTTATATTTGGTTAGGGTTTTACTAGGGTTTACCCTTTACCTTTTCACCTTTGTATTGCTATATATTATGGTGAATATACAGACAACTCTTCGTCGAGGTTTACCATTTAACATTTAGTATGTTAAGTTAGTTTTGAAATTTAATAATAGTAAAGTTATACAACGAAAAAAGGTAAAAACTTCATTGTATGATGAACATGCATAAAATGTGACAATAAAAAGAATTTCTATGAGAAGTTCTATTTATTTAAGTCGTAAAAGGGTGGATTAACTTTTACATAATTGGAAGTAGCCAAATTTAAATACGTCCGACCAGATATAAATGATAAATTTAAGCAAACAGATCAAAGCAAACCTTTCAATTTCATTATATGATGATTACAAACAATTTCGAAGAATGGGATCTCTGTATACAGACTTGAACGAGTACGTACTCATATCTGGTGACATTTTCACCATTTTAATTTCATAAAAATAAATGTACAAGTAAAAAAGACATTTTATTACATAACAAAGTGGACTGAACTTCACCAAATTCATCATCTCGGAGCTTTGGACGCTTCAACTACTCTGGAAGTGTGTAATATTATATTCTTTGCAATTTTGACCCATCTCAAATCACTCCACACTGACTCTTTCACATGAACGAACGGACCCTAACACTCTGGTGTGTGAGTACGGTCTCTCTTGGGGTCCTGGCAATAGTCATAAACCTTGTACTGCCTCTGCGCCCAGATCATGGCGGCGTACTGCTGGCGGCTCAGCCCGCCGGAGCTGTACGGAGATCCCGACGCAGGGCGGCAGGTGGCGGCGCTGTTAGCGTCGCAACCGCCGATTTTGAAGCTGTTGTACCTCCCCACAAAAGGAGCGTAGTTGTAATCAGCTCTGTATCTTCCTTGCTCTGTGGCCCAAGAAGATGCATCCCACACTGATCCGTAAATGTTCATAGGTCGCGACGGAAACGTCGCTTCGCTCTTCTTTGCGTATCTTCTGATTGGCACGTCGTCCACAAAAAATCTAGAATTTTGAATATTCATTAATTAACTATTGGCAAGAAGAAGATTGTAATGAAATATGAGATAAGGGGGACATGAGAATCTATGCAAAATATGGATATAGTATATAGTGCATTTAATTGCCACTCAATTCTCTTCGCCGGTTATATTCAGCTGAAAACGAGTACCCTGTTTTCTTACCAATTCTAAGGATGTGTTTGGTTTGGGTGTTTTTTTGAAAAACTAGACTTTTAAAATTTAATATTTCAAATTTGTTTTTGCTACGTATAGTTTTATAAATATTTTATCCTCTCAAATCTGATTTTTGTGCTCAAAATCTAAACTTTAGTCAAAATTTATAACTCTAGTTTATGCAAATTAAAATAGATCAAATCCCATATTTTATACTTACAAAATCTCATCATACTAAACATGATTTTTGTTTTAAACTTAGAAAATTCTAACGAACCAAGCAAGAATATTGTTTCACACTTACAAAATATCAACCCAACCAAACATGATTTTTGCAAAATCAGACTCTCAAAATTACAAAACAAAATTCAGGCTCTCAAAATTTTCTTCAATCAAATACACCCTAAAACTTTTGAATTCAGATATTAAGTAAAATTAAACACACAATATATATATATATATATATTTGAATTTTTTTGGTGGGTAATTACAAAAAGATCTATAAATGGGACAAGCACAACCTTCAAATATATATTACGATTAAAAATTAATTTTGTAAAAAGTGGCATGACTGATTGTTTGAATGGCACATATAGCTTTAGATTTATTTGATGTCATATAGCGATTTGGTAATATGGAATAACCAAGGGCCCGGTTGCATGGGGCTGGTGATAAACACGCACAAATTGTCTCTTGCAAAAATAATGATTGAATACCAACCATTATTCTAAAAGCAGAAGAAAACTGATAAACAAATATTGCAGAAGGAAATGGAAAAGCTTTAAAGACATTGCCCACCGACATTATTTCGTTAGGGTTCCACAGGATGGCGTAGTTGTGGAAGCCTTGCGTCGGATCGAACCAGAGGTGAAACTTCATCTCCCTTCCTATGATGTTTCCATCTCCGCTCCCTTTCATGTACACATTGGTCTGTAAAGTATAAGGCTTGCCAAAGGTTGTCCCCAGAAACTCAATGTCAATTTCGTCGTGGTAACCTGGATAATCCTGATCGTTTGACAGCTGAAACAGAAATTTATTTTAGGGCAGGTTCAAATGACTAAGGGCAAAAACGCAAGTTCAGAACTACAGTTTCAGAGGTCGGAAAAGTCTAAATTTGACTGATGAACAATAATATAGGCTAGATTTCGGGGACTGGGCGTAGTTATAATGACACAACAAAAATATTACATTATAAGTAGAAGAAGTTAGTCCGAAACTAAAACACTCACGTAAAAAGATGTAATGACTCCGGCAGTGTAGCCAGGTTGGAGTTTGATGGATGCGCCAAAGTAGCCGGACCGATAACGATAAATCGACTTGAATCCACTACCTGGAGTTTACATGGAGACGTTTTAGAAACGTCGCCTCATAAAATCTGACTTATTGTATGCAGTTCTTATTTTACCTGTGTTTCTGTCGAGCCAGAGGGTCAAGGAGCCTTGCTCGATCCTTTGGTTCTGGGCACCCCAGAGAGTCCTAAAGCCCTGGTAAAACCCCTGGCTAGCAATTTTAGAGCTAGGCCAGTAGCCAGGAGAAGGGGGACCCTGAGCATTGCTCAAAGGGAACAACAAAGCTAGGAACAGAGAAACAAGTACAGCCATGAACATGTGAAAATTCTTCATGGACTAATATTTTCTGCTCAACTGTTGGTCCTAGATTGGAATGTGGAATTATGTGGAAATTGAGGTCACTATAAATAAGGAAAAACCGTGGGCTATTTTCTTGATCAATTGATAACAAATGATAGGGAGGTTGATGGAAGTTGTACAATCAGACAAATGTACAACAGTTTCAACATTTAATATTGTCATTGCAACATAAAATATTCATTAGTTTAAAGTGTTACAAAAACCAAACCCATACTTAACTATTTCAGTTTACTTTTCATTCCATTTGTCAATTCTTATACCATATCACGGGTGTATGTACACTCACTTTTAATGTGTGTTTTATCTTCATAATTATACATTTTATTAATAGCAATTTACATATACTATTTATAGAAACTATAAGTAAAAAAATTAACAATGCACGATTATATATATATATCAAAATACACATGTATAAATGTTAGAATGCACCAGGGGATACATATCCCAGATACATGGTATAATTTGTGTGTCCATTTGTATATTAAGGTCTAAAAGAGGTGAATAGGTTAGAAGAAGGTAAGTATGTCATTAACGAACATTGCTTTGGTTTCATTTCTGTACATATACATAATTCTTATTAATTCGTACGTGTGGTACTTAGTGTTTTAGAACCATTTGGTACTGTTTATGTCCTAAAACTTAGGGTGTTCTTTAGTTTAGTTTGGGTGTTGTAAATAGTGGACTGTGTATAATATTTCAGTGTAATGTTTGAACGTAACCTAATTAACCAGATGGAAATAAAGTAAGATGAATTTGAATTGAAATATAATAAAATTAACTGAATTGAATTATATTAAAAATTTTATTATATTCAAAAATAATGATAGCAAAATAAGGTGAATTTTCACTGTATTTATATTGATTACTTCTAGAAATTTAACCGAGAAATTACAAGAGGAAATTTTATATCAAACTTTTGAACAATCTTCAAACCAAAATTTCTTTTTATGGAAATATGTTAGTTTTTTAACATTTATTAGGTTGGGTAAGATACAATATAGATTCTCTTGCATGGGAAAGCTGCCTGACACTTGAAATTATAATTTGTATTATCATGACTAATTATTTGTTTTAGTGATTAATTTGTCTTTTACCAAACCAATAGACATACTAATCAATATCCATAATACATATAATATTGTCGGTACCAAAACCAGAGATGCAGATGTCTTTTACTTCTCACATATGAATTTTAGATGATTTTGATTAAGGAAGTGGAACTTTTAAAATTGCAAGAGGGGCAACATTTTGTAAAATTTCTAAAAGGCAATAGTGTATTATTCGCTAATATTATTAACTATATTATTAAATTATTGACACTTTTATGTTTTTTTTTTTCATTTCGATTTAGTTTATTTCAAGTTAATTAAATGTAGTTTAGTTGGGATCAAAACAACACTTTCCCCAGCACTTCTTCTCTCTCGCCGGCTCCCCGATCTCCCAACCCCACTCCTCAAAAGCCAGATCCAGAGAGAGGGGAGACCGGGTTGTCGCCGGCGCTCCTCGCCTCCACCCGGTTTACCCCTCCACTACATACTCCCTCCGATTCTTAATGAATGATACAACTTTTTTCAACTTTTTTTCCTCCATGTTTGACCATAAATTTCATATAGCATGTGGATGTTAATATTATTGTATGAGATACTTTTGGATTCACCGTAACATGTAGTTTTTAAATATATAAACTTTATAATTTGTTATTATATGGAAATGAAGTTATTAACGGTCAAACATGTCATGAAAAAACCTGCGGTCAAAGTGTGCCATTAAAAGTGAATCGAAGGGAGTACCTTTTACTTTATGTACCCAGCCACCTCCTCCTATCTCTCGTCCGAAAACCTTCATCTCCCCGTCATCGACAGTTGAAGCCGTTGCCCTGTCACCACAGCGATGGAAAGCCAATCGATAATATCCTCTTTGCCGCTGCGATAGTCAGAAAGCCAGTCACCGGTCACGGATTTCGTTGATCGGCCGCCAAAATCGCCGTTACACCGGTTGGAAAAACTTGGGGTCAATGGATCCACTTCCTTTTTTACCAGATCTGACCGGAGTCGCACCAATGCACCACATAAAAGTGTGGTGTAATGATAGTGCAACTAGTTAGTGACAATATTGATAAGTCCATGTTTCGTATTCCGTACCTCACTCAGTCTCGGACCAGGGCCTGAGAAGGGTCATGGGCTCGAGTTACGCGGAAGATGGATCCACGGGTCCATCAATCCTAATCCTTATAAGAAATGCGTATATTATGAATGTTTTACAACGAATACACGTCCTACTAAACATGGTAAATACAGCCATGACCAAAATACACTTCTTCTACACATGGTAATACAAATGTTATCTCCATAAGAATTGTATTCCTACCATAATTACATATCTTGGTGATCTACGGATTATAGCCATATAAATACCCAATGGTTTGGTATACCTTTTCTATCTCATAACTCATACAATACGCTTTACGCATCATACTAACTTGAGCGTCGGAGTGCTTATCCTCGAGATACTCGAGGCCCTGTTTTGCAGATATGTTCGTGGAGTCGGGTTCGTCGTCAAGCGTGGTGTCGCCATACATCGTTATCCCCTATTAAACAAATCTTCAATTTCATGTCTGAAGCTGAAAACCCCAGAAGGAGCGCCCGGATGCAAGGTAGAGGTCCGGAAGAAAACCCCGAAGGAGAGCAAGCCCCCCGAGGATGCGGGTGCGGCCGACCGAGAGGATCTCAATCCTGTTATACGTCAGAACCTCCACCAAGCTCTACCGTAGGTGCCGGAAACTCCAACGTTCCGAACATCTCCGGCCCAAATCCTACCGCGTCCGGAGCACCGATCTCCGGCCCAATTCCTACCGCGTCCAGAGCACCGATTTCCGGGCCGAATCCTGCCACGTCTGGAGTACCCAACTCGGATCCAGGAAAATCCAATGCTCGGTCTAATCCGAGAGTTTCGATCCAAACTGATATGAACTATAGCGAGTTGATGAACGAGCCGGAAGGACTCCGTCGCGAGAACGGGATAGGATACAGTGGGGCCGACTCGACCTTTACTGAAGAAGAGAGGACACTAAGAGATCGCCAATTTTTTCATGAAAGGCAAGAAGATGAGGCAAGAAGAAGACGCCTGACAGCGTCCTTGAATCAACCTCTGAGACAGACAATTGCTCACCCTCCAAGCTCTGATCAACCCCACTCTAACCCCGTCTCAGACCATCCTTCCAATGATATACCCGAAGATGTCCGAGCTTTGATGAATCCAAGCCAGCAACAACGAGCTCAGACGCACGACGCGTCAAACCGAGTGTCGATCCCAGGAGCCTGAACAGCACCTTCCTCTAATCCTGCTCAACAGCAGATATTCTTGGATGACCTATCACGGAGCCTACCTCCATACAGTACTCAGAGGTACCTGCTGCCACCTCCAGACCCAGCCAACTACCACAACGACGACTCAGGCCTAAGCAGGGATGATGTGCAAAGAATGCGCATCGAAAACATCCAGGAGGAGGTAAGGCGGGAAAAAAGAGAGCGGATTCAGAGCGAATGGAAATCCAGTGCTGATCGACCTTTTACCCAAGAAGGAACTTATCCTACCCGAGGGAAATATGAGGTCAGCCCAGAGATCAAACGCATCCTTGGACCCAGAGGACAGTCTGCTCGCTCTACATTTTCACGACACATCGTGAATCTCCCCTTCGATAGTACCAAGAGGGTCCTCGAACACTTGCCTACCTATGACGATACTACCAATCCTCGAGAATTCCTATCGGTCTTCGTCAAGACCCTCGAGACCAAGAAATTTCATGAGCTGAAGATATGTAAAATCGTCCCCAGTTACCTCCGAGGGAAAGCCCAGACGTGGTTTACTCAAACAAAGCCCAGGAGCTTGTTTGACTACTAGAATTTCGTCGAATTTCTCCTCCTTGCTTTCTTCCAAAAAAAGAAGTTTACTAAATCTCTCGGAAACTTAGGGTATGTGCCCCGCCTTGAAGGAGAAACTGTGGTAGAGCGTTATCACAGGTATATGGATCTAGCTACAGAATGTTACGATCGAAACGAGGTCCTCTTGATCAACATGTACCGCATGAATGTAGATGATGATACCCTAAGAATGAAGCTGGCTACGAAGAACCCCACTACAATTCAGCATCTCCAGGCCATCATGGAAAAGTATGCCTGCGAGGCAGATGCGGTAACTAGCAAAAGGGGGCGAGAGCCCTTCGCGGAGAATAAAAGCAAGGAGGCAAAGATGAAGATACCCAAGGTCGAGAAGACAGAAGGCCCCTCCAAACCTACCTTCGAGTCTTACACTCCTCTAGCCAGATCTCACGCTGAGATTTTGTCCATTCACAGGCACCTTCTGAAAGATTCCCCAGCCATGAAGGAATCAGTCGAGCGTCAGGGTCCCCAAAATTTTGCCAATATCACCGAGATCGGGGGCATGACACCGAGGAGTGTTATCAGCTTAAGAATGAGATTGAGAAACTGATTCGACAAGGGATCGTACAGCAGATTGCACCTTCGATAGCCGGTGATAAATAGGGTACCTAGAAGAAGTATGGGGAAAACCTGGCAGAAGAGGAAGGACGGCCCCCGGAACAAACAACAACAACAACAACAACAACCAAGGGGGTGGGGGCAACAATCCTCAAGATCCTCCTCCGCCACCGCCAAACGGAGCCAACCGAGTCATCAATGGCATTAACGGCTAAACCGGAGAAGCAATCTCCCTCACGAAGCTGAAGGACAGTGTGCGGGCCATACCCCACACCGAACCGATCAACAAGAGGCTCCGTTCCGAAGAGACTATCACCTTCTCGGACGTGGACGTTGTGCCAAACCAGGTGCCCCACTCTGACCCTCTCATTATCTCAGCCACAATACAAGATTCCCTGGTGAAGAGATTCGTTGTGGATAACGGTAGTGGGGTAGAGGTGATGTTCCAAGATTGCTTCCCTAGGATTTACCAAGGACGACCTCAAGTCTACTGGCCCGATCTCGGGGTTCACCGGAAACCCATTCATACCCCTCGGAGAGATCACACTACCAGTCACGGTAGCAGATGAAGCGAATAGCCTAACCCTCTACTGTACATTCGTGGTTGAAACGGTCACACCCTTCAACATCATCCTCGGCAGACCTTGGATGTGCCAAACTAAGACCGTATGGTCCCCCTACCACCTGATGTTGAAATTTCCAATGTCGCAAGGAGTGGCCTCTATTAGGGGAGACCAAGGAGTGTCACGTTCCTGCATGATCACAGCCATCCGTGATGCTAGAAAAGTGAGCAACATCTCGACCGTCAATGCCATCCTAAAGGACCTGATACTCGATGCTACTCTCGAACAACCCCTGGTGTTCCACTTCGAGGTCGAGGCATATGACGAGATTATGGCACAAACGACGCCATCAAACCTTCCAAATAGGGGAACTAGTAGTGCGAGTAGGCCTGTGGTGCACCGACAAGCTAGAGGAAGCGCTGGAGTCAAGGCCAAAAGGACCCTACAAAGTCTCGATAGTCCAATCCGGTGGGTTCTACCTCTTACAAACTCGCAGAGGAGAACACTTGGATCCTGTCATAATGGCGCCCTTCCTACGCAGGTACCTCGGGGCTAAAACCAAGTAGACCTTATCTAAATAAGGAGAAGCTACTTCAATAAGGCCTACGGGCCAAGCTTCCTTTTCTTTCTATCTTTTTATTTTTATACCCGAGTCCCAAAACTCGGGGTTGTCTTTATAATTTTGCCGAACTTACGAGTTCGAGGAATACAGTTCTTTTCAATATATCTACCCTATTTTATTTTTAAGCAGTCAATATGCCTCTAATACAAAGAGACACTATGCCTTACAAAGCATAAGTAAAGACTGATGCCTAAGATTTTTACGATTATACAAAGCATGTGATTGATGCTTATCTAATATGAGCTGCTCGAACTACGTGCCCGAGCCACAGTCACCTTAGGCTAAAATAAAATAAACTCAAGATAATATACTTACAAAAGGTATATATGGTTGAAACCTATCTAATATGGGTCAAACAAACTCGCAAAGTTTGAAATTCGACTTTCTTGAGCCTATCCTGAGATAATGTACCTACTAAGGTGCATACTGATACTTATTTAATATAAGTTAGGCTCCAATAGTCTGATAATCAATCTTCTCAAGGATTAAAACGTAAAGACCTTCATAAAGGCAAAACTAAAAGTGTAATTACATTATGATACTTCCTACGCCTCATAAAGGTCCTTAAAAATAGAGGTACGTACTCTACCACGAGAAGAAGTAGGGCACGACCTCGATCCCCTGGAGGCCTCGACCCTAGTTATACTCTTCTGCTATCCTCATTAACTGAGAGGATAGGGAAGACTCCCCTCTACCTCCTATAGGCGCAGGTTGAGAAGGAAAAGCAATCGTACCATGAGTCCCGGGAAGTCCTTGTCTCGTTATATCCCTCAAGCTCAGAGTAGGTGGCGTTCCTCTTCCCCCTCCACGCGAGATCCCTACAGGAGGGTTAGTTATCCCTTGAGATCTATCCCTCGGACATAAAGCCCCCTCACTTGCCTCAAACTTGGGGCTGAAGAAGGTTCACCTACCTCCCTCCTTGAAGATACCGGAGGAGTAATAAATACGCCCTTGGCTTCTAACTCCTTTATTTGGATCCTATAAGCTTCCAGCTCGTCCTCACATAGCCTCGGATCTTCAGAAACAACGGTGAACTTATGATTCACATCATAAGTCTCGTGCTGAAGAGCAGAGATGCAGACATCTTTTTTGTGGCCTTCACTCTTGGCATCCAGCAAGTCGCTCACGGCTTTCCTCCATTCTCGATCATAATCTTTATTGGCAGCCAGAACTTGGCCATGAGTATCTTCAAGAGCTTTATACTTATTTTGAAGATTTTCTAGCTGCTTACTCAGCTCAGCCCTCCGAGTTAGGCACTCTGCCTGTTGGGTACGAATGTTATCCCTCTCTTCTTGAACTAGGCTACAAAAACCCTTGGAATATTTTAACTCTTCCTCCAGATCCTCACTCCTCTGAAGGGAAGCTTCGTACTTAACCTGCAATTCAGCACAGGCGGCAACGCAACACTGGAAATAAAAGAGGACGAAGGCCAATCAATTTCATAAAAAGTTATTTTATTCGAAGTACATAAATGCCAGAATATGGTGGAAAGAGAAATATCCTAAAAAAAGGGTGAAGGCTCTAGGAAGTTACAATTTTGGGCTGCCCATCTTTCCCATATTCAGAAGGGTCAGCCCGAGAGGATGGTCGTAGAAGGTAACCCCAAACTTAATGCCCCGAGTTACTCTCCCTCGAGTTATTGGCCTTCCCTCGAGAAGCAAGCATCTCCTTCGGCCTTCAAGATAGAGCCCTCCAAATTCCGAAGATCTACCTTGGGGCTACTGATAAGTCCATGGTTCGTATTCCGGACCTCATTCAGTCTTAGACCAAGGCCCGAGAAGGGTCATGGGCTCGAGTTACGCGGAGGATGGATCCACGGGTCCATCAATCCTAACTCTTATAAGGAATGCGTATATTATGAATGTTCTACGAGTACACGTCCTCTTAAACATGGTAAATACAGTCATGACCGAATACACTTCTTCTATACATGGTAATAAAACTGTTATCTCCATAAGAGTTGTATTCCTACCATAATTACATATCTTGGTGATCTGTGAATTGTAGCCATATAAATACCCAAAGGTTTGGTACACATTTTCTATCTCATAAATCATACAATACGCCTTACGTATCATACTAACTTGAGCATCGGAGTGCTTACCCTCGGGACACCCGAGACCCTGTTTTGCAGATCTGTTCGTGGAGCCGGGTTCGTCGTCAAACGTGATGTCGCCATATATCAAATATTGCGAGACTTTAATATGTCAGTGTTCATGTTTTTAATATTTTTGTGAACATGTTCTTAGTTGTTTTCATCAATTTTGGTCTAGGGTGCGTTTGATAACCACTTTCAGTGTTTAACTTAATGGATTAAGTGCCAACTTACGTTCCGCGTGTTTGATAAAGAAATTTTGCGTGTCTGAACCAAATAAGTGACTCTGAACGGTGCGTACAATCTGTATGCCTTGATTAAGTGATTTGCGTATCACTTATGTCTGAATCTGAAGATGGTTAACCTTGTTTAAAATTTTAATTTTTTTAAAAAACATACATTTAAGATAATATTTGTGTCAAAAATCATAATCATAGTTATTTAGTATTTCTTGTGTATTAATTATTTAATTAGAAAATAATTTAGTAATTAATTTTAAAATGATAATCAATAATTGTATAACTCATTTTAAAATATTATAATTATATTATATTAGATATAGATATAATATATATTTAAATTAATCTAATTATCATACACATTCAAATTTGAAATTCGAGTACTTTAATGTCGAAACTTATATATATGTATATAATATTTTCAAAATTAAATAAATGTAATATTTATAAATATTTTATATTAAATCTTGATCATATTCACATCATAATAGTTTACTTTTTCTTGTTAGTATTAATTAATATTGATTAATAAACTATTTTCTAATGTTCAAAAAATCAATTAAAATTTATTCTTCCAATTAACATATTTGGTAATCAGCACTTATTTGAGTTTGTCAAATAACTGCACATATTAGTATTCAGCACTTATCATTTTTAGACTTCAGTTTTCGGACTTCAGTTTTATCAAACGGTGCACTTTAATTAAACTTGATACAGACTTCTTCTACTCTTATCCAGGATGAATCATAATTAGGTGGTAGGAGACTAGCTGTTTTCCATGATGTTGAACTGTCATGTGAAGTCAAATGTGGTAACCATCAACGAGTTTAACCATCACTGAGTTCATGACATATGAGGTTGTCCTGGAAGAATCGTTTTGTTCTTAGTTTGTTCAATATAGAAGATATTGCGCTTTTAAAAAAATGAATTTTTTTGAAGCGAATGAGTGTGTTGTCAGAGAATAGCAATTCCACGGTTTCTTAGGATAGTTCAAATCTGACCAAAAGATAGAAAATGGATGAGCAGATGAGATTCATTCATGGTAGAAAAAGTATCACGAGATTCATGTTAAAGAACACATTCTGAATACAAAATACAATTGATTCAGAACTGAAAAGCTTTCTTTGACTACATTTGAATCCATTCAGAACTCAAAATGATGCCTTCACTACTACACGGATGGGCTATCACGGCGCCCATCCACGGCGATTTCCAAAAAATGCCGTTGTTTGAGAGGTTCCGATATCGAAACATGTATTAAGTGGGTGGGATGAAAAATAAAAACGGCGGTTCAGTAAAAAATGGTGGAAGTTTTACGGCGGTTCAGTAAAAAACGGTGGAAGTTTTACGGCGGTAAATATACGGCCGTTCGTTGAAACACCGTGAAATATACATGTTCCGATATTGGAATGGAGTGAATGGTGTTATTCATATCTGCGTTCCGATTGAGGAACATACTCTATTTTTGGTTATTTATCAATCTCAAATTCTTATCTCTTCAGATTCTCCTCATCCTCCTCATCCGAAAACTCTCAACTTTTTCTCCCAACTTTTTCCCATATTTCCTTCTCACACCAAATCTCAATCCCAATCATTCTCATTCTAAATTTGAACTATATTCACAAATCTTTTTCGATCTCTTAATCTCTCTCCCATGGAGATTCAATTATCAAGAGTTTTTTTAATTTTCATTGGTTCATCCCTATTCTTGATTCTGATTGCATCGGAGCCCATTTCAAATGTATGTATGTAAACGATGAATTTTTGTTATTGTAGGTGTTAGTATATAATGTTAGTGATGAATATTTATAGAACTGTTGTTGTTGATGAATTTACATAAAGATTGGATTTCTATGATGGATTTGACGATGAATTGTTCTTTGTTGATGAATTTGTGATTGATGTTTTTGTGTTATTAATAAGGTGTTAGTGTTGATTTGCAGGTGAATTTCTTGTTGTTGTTTGAAATTTCTTGGTGTTCTCATGATCTGATGGAAAATATTGATGTTCATGTTAATGTTGCTGAAAAAATTATGGTGTTCTTCGTGTTGTTCATGTTCTTCTAGGTTTTCCGATTTTAACCGGAAAATTCAGATTTTTTTATTGAATTCTCAACTAGAATTCGATATCAGAACTAACTAATTTATCTAGGTTCCGATATCGAAACCTATTAACTGCGGTTTCAACAAACGCCGTGGATTCAAACCACCTACCACTGTGTAACCCTGAACGGCGGCTGGAAACGCCTTTGTTGGTGGGGGTAGACCGCCTTTGTTGGTGGGGGTAGACCGCCTTCGTTGGAGTAGGATTCCAGTAGTGTTTGGATTCTGATGTAGAGTTTAATAAGTACTATTGGAGAGAGTATATAATGATTGGAAGAGATTGCACAATATTCTTCATATTTATCAAATTTAAAATATTTCGTTAAGTATTCTAAATATAACGGGCAACGCCCAGTGCATTTAGTCTAGTTTAATTTTAACTGACGATAAATAATTAAATAAAGGTGACATGACTTGTTTTGTATGTAAAAATATTTATTACTAATTTGGATCTAAAATATAAAATATTAGACGATTCCTTATTATAAATTCGTTTCAAATAAGTGTTTCTCTAAACAATGGCTTAATTTATCTATAATATAAGATCTGTGTACAGTGCAATCTTATCACAATATCACAGATAGAGCGATGAATTATATTGTTTTGTTTTAACAGTTAACTAGCAATTATTTATAACAAAAATCTCTCAATATATCAGCCTCAGAGGTAACAGTGTTTGTGATGATGATCGTTACGCCAAAAGATTTGATTTGATCAATAATGAATTTATTAAATTAATATGGTTGTTTTCAACGGCTATTAAGGAATTTATTCCACTTAAATTGTTATACATAATGGTGATGTATTGGCTTCTTCGCACTCCTTTGGTGATAGGATTTGGAGATGATGGATAAGACTGATTTGATAATTAGTTTAATTTGATAAATTATTATTATAATAAACAAACAATAATTAAGAGGAGCGATAATAACTTTTATTTTCTTTTGGCTGAGAGCTGTGGATATGTAGTTAATTAATTAGAGAATACACATTTATGTTAATTACGTGACCTTGGACATCATGATCTCACATGCTAAGATCCTGTCAAGTTCAGTTTAAATTCTCCACATTTAAGTTAAGTTAAGTAGATTTCAGCGGATTTCAGCAGACTTCAGCCGATTTCAACTGGCTTCAACAGACTTCAGCGGATTTCAGCGGAGTTCAACAGATTTCAGCTGGCTTCAACTGGTTTCAGCGGACTTCAGCGGATTTCAGCGGATTTCAGTTAAATTAAAAAAAAATTCCCTATTTTCACTAAATTGTTTTAAAATAAAATTTCTTACAATTCAAAAATGTCAATAAAATATTTTTGTTTTGATTTATCAAATGAAGTTAATTGTGAACAAATGTATTTTCAATGTATTTTGTTTTAATTTATCAAATAAAGTTATTTTTAATAGTTCTAATTTATACTCAAAATTAACAAATTCAACAATAAGGGTTTGTTTAGTACAACTTATCTGAATATTTTCAGTTCAGTTCATTATTTTTTAGTTCAGTTCATTTTAGTTCTGTTCAATTCAGTTCAGTGTTTCAGTTCAGTTTAGTGCATTATACTTTAATTAAAATTAAAAAAAATGTTAATGATTCAGTCCACTTCAATCCAATTCAGAGAAATTATAATTTATTTTAATTCAGTTTCACGAAAATATAATTTGACGATTTTAAGTTTAAATTGAAAATTCAGTTCATTTTTGTTAAATGAAGTTCAATTCAGTTCATTTCAATTAAATGTAGTTCAATTCAGTTAAGTGTAGTTCAATTCAGTTCTATTTTCTGTTCTTGAATTTCTGTTTCTCTACCATTAGATAGAGATTTCCATTTGATTTGGTGCAATATTTATTCGATTCAGTTCAGTCCAGTTCAGTTCAGGCGTATTACACAGGCCCTGATTACGAATATGTCCATTAACAAACAAAATAATTATTGCGAAATATTTATTATTTTATCAAATAATGACTGCGAAATAAAGTATTTCATTTTTTGATTTGTATGATATGTGTAATTTTTGAAAAACCAGTGTACAAATAAAATAATTACTTTAAAATCTTTATTATTTTATCAAATTTGAAGTTGAATGTTTGAACTCAAATTAATAATAATAATATTAATATTATTATTATTGTTATTATTATTATTATTATTATTATTATTATAACATTTTGTAGTTAATTTCAGCACATTTCAGCAAATTTCAGCAGAGTTCATCAGACTTCAGCGAATTTCAGCAGATTTCAGCGAATTTCAGCGGTCAGTTAAGTGAATTTCAGTTAAGCTGAACTTGAGAGGGGCATAATGTACGTTTAACAGTAAACACTATGTATCAATTTGTTGGTCATTACTTAAGTTAGTTACTTTTGTAATAAAATAGTTAAATTTAATTTTCAACTTATTTTATTTAGAATATTAATTCACCATTGAAAACTATTCCAAGGCACCTGTCAAGTTCAGGTTAAATTCTGCACATTTCAGTTCAGTTAAACTGAATTCAGCAGATTTCAGCGGATTTCAGCTGGCTTTAGCGAATTTCAGCAGATTTCGGCAAATTTCAGCGGATTTCAGCTGATTTCGGCGGATTTCGGCGGACATCAGCGGATTTCAGCGGATTTCAGCGGATTTCAGCGGAGTTCAGATGGTTTCAGCTGACTTCAAAAAAGTCCTTATTTTCACTAAAATTTTTTAAAATAAAATTTCCTACAATTCAAAAATGTCAATGAAATACTTTTGTTTTGATTTATCAAATGAAATTACTTGTGAACAAATGTTTCTTCAATATATTTTGTAAAGTTACTTTTAATAGTTCTAATTTATACTCGAAATTAACAAATTCAACAATAAGGGCCTGTTTAGTACAACTTATCTTAATATTATCAATTCAACTCAGTTCAGTTCATTATTTTTGAGTTCAGTTCAATTCAGTTAAGTATTTTTCATTTCGGTTCATTGCATTATACTTTAATTAAAATTTAAACAAAATATATGTTAATGTTTCAGTCCCGTTTAATCCAATTCAGAGAAATTATAATTTATTTCAATTCAGTTCCCCGGAAATAAAATTTGACAATTTAAGTTTATATTGGAAATTCAGTTGTTAAATGTAGTTCAATTCATTTCATTTTAAGTTAAACGTAGTTCAATTTAGTTAAGTGTAATTCTATTCAGTTCTATTTTCTGTTCTTGAAATTCTGTTTCTCTACCATTAGATAGAGATTTCCATTTGATTTGGTTGCAATATCCATTCGATTCAGTTCAGTTCAGTTCAGTTCAAGCGTATTAAACAGGCCCTAATTACGAATATGTCCATTAACAAACACAATAATTATTGTGAAATCTTTATTATTTGATCAAATAATTACTGTGAAACAAAATATTTCATCTTTTTGATTTGTAATGATATGTGTAATTTCTGAAAAACCATTGTACAAATAAAATAATTACTTTAAAATCTTTATTATTTTATCAAATTTGAAGTTGAATGTTTGAACTCAAATTAATATTATTATTATTATTATTATTATTATTATTATTATTATTATTATAACATTTTGCAGCTAACATCAGCAGATTTCAGCAAATTTCAGCAGATTTCAGCGAAATTTAGCAGACATTAGCGAATTTCAACGAACTTGAGCGGACTTCAGCGAATTTCAGCGTATTTCAGCAGATTTCGGCCCTGTCAGGTTCAGCTTAAATTCTGCACATTTCAGTTAAGTTAAGCTGAATTCAGAAGATTTCAGCGGACTTCAGCAGACTTCAGCGGACATCAGCAGCAGACTTCAGCGGACTTCATCAGACTTCAGCGGGTTTCAGCAGGCTTCAGCTGATTTCAGCTAATTTCAAAAAAAATCTTTGTTTTCACTAAATTGTTTTTATTTAATAAAATTTCCTACAATTCAAAAATGTTAATGAAATACTTTTTTTTTATTTTTTAAATGAAGCTACTTGTGAACGAATGTTTCTTCAATATATATTTTGTTTTAATTTATCAAATAATGTACTTATAATAGTTCTAATTTATACTCGAAATTAACAATTCAACAATTAGGGCCTGTTTAGTACAGCTTATTTGAATATTTTCAGTTCAGCTCAGTCTTGTTCAGTATTTTTAGTTCAGTTCAGTATTCTTCAGTTCAGTTCATTTCAATTCAGTTCAGTTCAGTTCAATATTTTTCAGTTCAATTCAGTTTAGCACATTGTACTTTAATTTAAATTTAAACAAAATATATGTTAATGATTCAGTCCAGTTCAATCCAATTCAGAGAAATTATAATTTATATCAATTCATTTCCCTGAAAAATATAATTTGACGATTTAAAGTTTATATTGAAAATTCAGTTCATTTTAGTTCAATTCAGTTCATTTCAGTTAAATTTAGTTCAATTCAGTTCTATTTTTGTTCTTGAATTTCGGTTTCTCTACCATTAGATAGATATTTCCATTTGATTTGGTTGCAATATCCATTCGATTCAATTCAGATCAGTTCAGTTCAGTTCAGTTCAGGCGTATGAAACAGACCCTAATTACGAATATGTCCATTAACAAAATAATTATTTCGAAATATTTATTATATGATCAAATAATTACTGCGAAACAAAAATATTTCATCTTTTTTATTTGTAATGATATGTGTAATTTTTGAAAAATCATTATACAAATAAAATAATTACTTTAAAATCTTTATTATTTGATGAAATTTGAAGTTGAGTGTTTAAACTCAAATTAATAATAATAATAATGTTATTATTATTATTATTATTATAACATTTTGTAGTTAATTTTAGCTAATTTCAGCAAATTTCATCAGACTTCATCGAATTTCAGAGGATTTCAGTTAAATGAATTTCAGTTCAGCTGAATTTGACAGGGCCCAAGTCATTCTGTGGATGTCTAAAGAAATATAACTCGATCACTTATCAAATAATGCACAGATTATAGTGAAAGTTTACCAATATTTCTTTTTTTGAGGAATGAAAGTTTACCAATATTGGATTCACTATGTGTATAATACATGAATTAAAGTACATATAATTTTGAACTATAATACATTTCTTCTTTTTTTTAGAGAAATAAATCTCATTTCTTTTTATTATATGAACCAAATTTTTATTAAAACACGAGTAACTTACAAAATAATTGCTTCTCTCCCAACCAAACAAAATCAATTGTTAACCTAACAAAAAAACATAATACTAGTAAGCAAATGTAAAGAAGTTGTCTCCCTTTGCACTCAGCTATATAATCTGGGTAGCCAGGGCTATGGCTGGCAAGGTTACATGCTGGAAAATTCTTCTATTCCTTTCTATTCAGATCTCATAAAGAGCAGTGATGTGCAATAGGAGTTTACTCCATTTCCTCCTAATCTTCAATTGCATCAAGTATTTCTTTAGCATCCTCAAGTTCTGGACAGTTGAAAGACTGAGAGATTTCAACAAGGTTGTCATGAACTCAAAAGAAGAGAACAGATGTGTTGCAGTTCCAACTACTGTATGCATAAGTAACAAGGAGGTTGTGGTCCCAATGCCCCTTGAACCTTTGTAATCTGTCTAGTGTAGCTAATCTTGAGTGCAACAACATCCACACAAAAATCTCATTTCATCTTATTAGAAACGTACAAAACGAATTTTACTGATTCCTACTTCACTTTATTTTGCACTAGAACTCTTATACATTCTTGAAATATGCTATCCCTTTTATATAACTCTAATTCTAATTTGTCCATTTTAAATATCATGTTTACATCATAAAGAATCGATCCTATAAAGAGAATCGATCCTATAATGTTGATGGCTCTTTTAAAAATAATGCCGTCATTGTTAGAAATATAGCTGGTCAGCCAATATTGCTTAGAACTATGCATATGAACTGTGACTCACCCCTTCATGCTGAGTTGTTGGCAATAAAACAAGGTTATGTAGCAGCATAGGAGTTGGGACTTCAACACTTTCAATTGGAATCTTATTGCTCAGAAGCAGTTAGAAGCATCACAAATCCCACACAATCAAAATGGAAGATGTATTTAGTTTGTACTGACCTACACTCTCTACATCATACACCTTGTCCAACACATATACAGAGAGGCAAACAAAGCAGCTGACTTCTTAGCTAGAAGGGGTCTCACCAACAATCTTCCAGAATCCCTCCCAGTTCAAAACATGCCAGGAATTCTATCTGGCATAATCAGACTTGACAGGTATGGTACCCCATCTCTCAGGAGCTCATGATAAGAATAGGTATTTGACAGTTTGTTGATGTGCAGATTAACAAATAAAGGGAGGACCAAACTCCAACTCATCACAGGATCACAGCAATAGGAATAACTTTTGATCCAATTTAGGCTGGACAAGTATAAGTCCTGTAGAAGAAATTAATACTCTCTCTCTTGGACAGTGCACTGGATAATCCCTCTCTATAGTCCAAGCTAATAGGTGACTAAATTGTGTTTCGCTATTTGTTTACTCGATCGCTAATCTGCTCCCTATTCAAACCTTGGCTATTAGATCTAAATACATAGAATCCAGTTAGCATGCTTACCTATTCATTCATTTTTTGAGGAAGTTTAGATGCTTCTAAGAGCATTACTCTTTTTGATGTAACACAACTCTAGGCTCAGTCTAATTATATGGTTTGGGGTGCCAAATAAATTCCCCCACCAATGGTGGTTTAAATTCAAAATATATATATATGAAAATTGAAAAGTAAAATTACACTTGTATTTGTAATTTGCCATTAATGAGAGTAACATCGTGTCCTTTTATCATTTGTTAGCCAATGGTCTCATTGTGTTGTAAAAAGAAAAATTTGTTGTCCAAAAAAACGTACTCTACATACTCCTAGCATACTCTCTATATATTAGCTTCTAGTTCAACTTTCTAATCGATTGCAGTGTTAGTTTATCTAGGGTTTTATACAGTACAAATTAATACCATACCCATCTCATCATTGAGATTTATCCGCTAACACAAAGTTTCAACTTACGTGTATGGTAATTAACAAATGCATTGATTCCATATCGATGAGTTTTATTCTTAATAGATTTTTATCACTATCAAACTTTTTAACAGAAGGTAAAAGACACAGACAAATATATGTATATTTGAATGGAAGATACGTATTTATGCTCATTTTTAGGCCTGATATCTAGCTTAATTGAACTGATATTGACGGAGTGTATTATATTCAGCAGTGAAGACCGAATTCCTAACAGTCGATAGATTAAGAAGCGTGTTTAATTTTCACATCATGCGATTTAGATGAGAAGTCACTATAATTAATCGCTAAAAAATCACTATAGCGTAATTAATTGTTTGTCAATTTGGCAAACGACATCGAACGAGTCTAAATCATTTACGTCAATCAATAATTCATGCAAACGCAATTCACTATACACAACGTACGTCTACTACGTACATGCATCGAAATTTGATCGTATCCGTTGTCAAAAAGATCGAAAATAAGGAATTAGATCGATGAAAAATATAGTAATTAATTAGACCAAACTAGCTGTGACAATAGAAGAATTGGAGAACTGATTTATTAATTATGTTAACCTTTTGTATATTAATCTGAAACCTAAGGTTCTTAATCATGGTATAAGTCGCCAGACGATTCTCTTATCAAAAAGCTAGGATTCTTAAACCCTTTCTCTCGTTTTGTTTTCCTTTGGCCGCTGCCTCCCTTTTCTTCTTTCTCAAAAATCCGCCGCATCCCTCCCTTCTTCATCAAAAATTTTATTTTCTCCTTTTTTAGTTAATTGCTAGACAATGGCTGAACGTAAGAACGATGATGTGCTCTCAATCAACACCATGATTCACATCCTTAACACGAAACTTGACCCTTCAACGTACCAACAGTGGAAGCAGCAGGTGGAGTACGTGTTCAAATCCCAGGGTTTGTTTGGTCACCTGGATGGATCCTCCCCTCGTCCCCTCGCTCCCGTGCCGCCGCCAGCCGCCTCCTCCTCCTCCTCATCGCCGGATCCTGCTGCACTCCAGAAGGAACAAGAAGCCTACAAACTCTGCCTTGGCTACCTACAACTCCTGAATCGTGGATGATCAGAGGCTATGCAGTGTTCTTCTTTCCTCTCTCACTGCTAAAGCGAAGAATGAGATCTCACAGTGTGTCACTGTTCAGGAGATGTGGCATACGTTTGCTAGTTTCTACCAGCACAACACCTCAATTGTTGTTTTTAGTCTCCGCCAGCAGGCTAACCTCCTCCGTAAAACGGGTACGATTCATGATTTGCATCTGAACTTGATGAAAATGGTTGACCAGTTAAGTATTATGGGTCAAGTTGCTAAGAATCGTGATAAACTTATGTGGTTTCTTACTGCTCTTGGGCATGATTATAAGAAATTTAGTGCCCCTATTGCTGTTCGTGATCCCCTGCCTCCATATGTTACTGTTGTTGATCAAGCGAAGGGTTATGAGGTCTTTTTAGCCAATTTGGAGACGACGAAAGTGCAGTTACAGGCTCCGACAGGCCTCGTGGCCTTTGTGGCGGCCACCGACCAACCTGCCCAGGCAGCGGAGGGCGGCGTGTGGGCCCACGTGCCTGGAGAGGTCGCGCGTGGCGGCGGCGTGTGGAGCTCACGCACGGCCGGCGGCAGTCGGTTTGGCGGCCGTCGTGGTGGTCGTCGATCCTGGCAAGCTCCTGGTGGCCTTGGTGGGGCCAAATCTGGTGTCTCGGGCTCTTAGGTTCAATGCTACACGTGTGGAGGCTTCGGGCATATCTCTCCGCAATTCCCTTCCTCTTCACCGCGTTATGTGACTCCATCACCACAACCCTATAGCCAGCAGCAGTACCAGCCCTTTGTTGCTCAGCTGGCACTGCTTCCATCGACTCCTCAGGCCCTTGTTGCTCAGGCATATGTTGCTCTGGTTGCTCCTGCAGTTATGACTCTTCAGCCACTGATGTATGCACCTCAGTATGTTGCCTACCAGGCTCCTAAGGCTCAGCCATCTCTTGCTCCTACAGCTTCCGAATGGTACCTTGATTCTGGAGCTACCAACCATATGAGTGCATCTTCTTCGACTTTATTTGTTGTTTCTCCATACAATGGTAATACTCTTGTTTCTGTTGGTAATGTTACATCTCTTCCTATTACTGTTGTCGGTGATGTTAGAGTTAGCCCATCTGTACATTTATCTGATGTCTTGGTTGTGCT
The DNA here is from genome assembly GCA_948330725.1 of Sherardia arvensis. NCBI lineage: Eukaryota > Viridiplantae > Streptophyta > Magnoliopsida > Gentianales > Rubiaceae > Sherardia > Sherardia arvensis. The sequence continues at coordinate 17,413,039 of OX415237.1, read as the reverse complement.
TGTTATTACTAAGAACCTTTTGTCCATAAGCAAGCTTACCAAGGATTTTTGTGCTATTATTTCCTTTGATGACAAATCTTTTATTATTCAGCACAAGTTCAGCAGGGCAATCTTGGGGTAGGGGCACATTGAGCATGGTCTATATGTGTTGGACCGTGGTGAGGCAGCACTCCTTTCAGTGGTGAAGAAAAAGAATAATAGAGCATCTTTTGAAGTTTGGCATGCTCGGTTAGGACATGTGTCCTCTAGTATTGTTTCCTTGTTGAACAAAAATGGTTTTTTATCCCTTACTTCTGTACTTCCGAAACCTGGTATTTGTGAGCCGTGTACTATGGCTAAAGGCCATAAACTATCTTTTATTGAGAACCCCAGACGTGCTAATCACGTTCTGGATTTGATTCATTGTGATTTGTGGGGTCCATCTCCGGCTATTTCTGGCAATGGTTTTTCTTATTATGCTTTGTTTGTGGATGATTATTCGCGGTTTTCATGGTTCTATCTGTTACGCTGTAAGTCGGACTTCGTCGATGTCTACTTCCAGTTTGAAACATTCGTATAGAACCAATTCTCATCTCGCATCAAGGTTTTCCAGAGTGATGGAGGGAATGAATTCATCAACAACAGGTTATTGTCTCACTTTGGAACTCGCGGCATCCACCATCAAGTCTCGTGTCCTTATACACCTGAGCAGAATGATCGGGCAGAACGAAAGCACAGACACATCACGGAGATGGGCCTCTCCATGCTTTTTCATTCACACCTGCCGCTATCTCACTGGGATGATGCGTTCAGTGCTGTTGTCTTCACTATCAATCGGCTTCCAACTCTGATTGTTGATAACAAGTCTCCCTTTGAAGTACTTTTTGGGCACTCTCTGGACTACTCGAACTTTCATCCATTTGGGTGTAGAGTTTTTCCCTACGTTCGTCCCACGGCTGAGTATAAACTAGCCCCTCGCAGTCTGCCCAGCGTCTTTTTGGGCTACACTGCGCACTACAAAGGATTTAAGTGGTTGGATCCTGCTTCCGGACGCATCTACATGACTCACCATGCTCGCTATGATGAGAATCACTTTCCGTTCTCGAAAGCATCCTCAGAGGCTCAGTTCTCTTCGCTAGACATTTTCTCCTTTGTTGACCCCACTGATCAGGATCTAGAGACTGCCTCTGTTGAGATCATACCAACACAGCAGCCTTGTACTGTGTGTCATGAATCCTCTTTCACTGCACCAGTAGTGATCACTAATGAACCTGATCCGGCTACTCCAGTACCATCTCCAAGAACCTAGAGCTCATCCGACTCGCCCGGTGATTCAGTCTCATCTGACTCGCCTGGTTCTATGACTTCTCCTGTTTTCATGACTCAACAGACTCCAACAGCCCCACCTGCTCCCCGTGCTCATCAAATGGTCACTCGTCATCAGGATGGGACAAAAGTCGCTCGCAATCTTGGACCTGACTTTGTCGCTACAGGTTTGGTTGCTGAGTTGTTGGTACAGAAGGAACCTCGCAACTTCAAAGCTACTGTGAAGGAATCACGTTGGGTTACTGCTATGGTTGAGGAGATTGATGCACTTCAGCGGCAAAAAACGTGGCAGTTGGTTCCTTGTCCTCCACATGTTAATGTGGTGGGTTTCAAGTGGGTCTATCGATTGAAGTACAAACAGGAGGGCTCTATTGAGAGGTATAAAGCACATCTGGTGGCTCAGGGCTTCTCACATGTTCCAGGTTTCGATTTTGATCACACCTTCAGTCCAGTGATCAAGGCCGCTACTGTCCGAACAGTGATTGACATTGCCACTATGAAGAGGTGGCCACTCCATCAGTTAGATGTCAAGAATGCCTTTCTGAATGGTGTTCTTGACAGTCCAGTTTACATGGCTCAACCAGCAGGGTACCAGGATCCTGCCCGCCCTGATCATGTGTGTCTTCTGCGGAAAGCCATCTATGGTCTTAAGCAAGGTCCTAGGGCATAGTTTGATCACTTCAGTGCCTTTTGTTAAAGGACTTGGCTTTGATGGCAGTTTGTCGGATCCTTCACTGTTTGTATTCACCCGTGATTCAGTCATCCTATACCTTCTCATCTACGTTGATGATATCATTCTCACCGGGAATGATGAGGTTGCCATTCGCAGTTTTATAGCTCGTGCTGATCGGGAGTTTTTCTGTCAAGGATCTTGGACCACCTCAGCTATTACCTTGGCTTGGAGGTTACACCCACTTCTACAGGATTGTTCTTTGGTCAAGCCATGTATGCTGGGGATATTCTTCAGAGAGCTGGAATGTAGGATGCTACACCGGTCTCCACACCTTTTTTCTCGTTGTCCCAGCTTCACAGCAGCACTAGCGGACCGTTTCATAATCCGAAGTTGTATCTGTCTCTTGTTGGTGCTCTTCAGTACCTTACCATCAGTCGTCCTGACCTGTCCTTTGCTGTCAACTCCGTGAGCCAGTATCTCCAGGATCCACGGGATGATCATTTTACTGCAGTTACTCGAATACTCAGATATGTTCGTGGCACGCAACACTGTGGATTAACCTTTACTATTGATGGTGTTTCAGAGGTGCTGGCATATTCTGATGCAGACTAGGCGCGCTGCTTGGAGACACGTCGCTCTACTTATGGGTATGCTGTTTTCCTTGGTGGGAACTTGGTCTCATGGAGTGCAAAGAAGCAACCTATAGTCTCTCGCTCGAGCTCAGAATCGGAGTACAGATCTCTTGCGAATACAGCTTCAGAGGTAGTTTGGTTGTTACACATTCTTCGGAATCTTCGCTTTCCACTTCAGGGATCTCCGGTGTTCCTTTGTGACAATAACAGTGCTATCTTTCTTGCTGAGAACCCTGTTGCTCACAAGAGAGCCAAGCACATCGACATCGACTACCACTTTGTGAGGGAACTTGTAAGTGCTGGCAAACTCCGCGTTGGTCATGTTCCCACTTCGTTGCAGGTTGCAGACATCTTCACTAAGGGGTTCAATCGTGCGTTGTTTGACTTCTTTCGGTCCAAACATCGCGTCGCGATCAATCCGACGTTTCGGTTGAAGGGAGGTGTGACAATAGAAGAATTGGATGACTGATTTACTAATTATGTTAGCCTTTTGTATATTACACTTATGTGCATAGAGTTTAGATAATTTCTGTTAATTAGTTTTAGACCCTTGTATGTAATATAAATATCTCTTGTAAAGGCAATGCTATAAATACAAGGTAATACAGTTTACACTAGCTCACAAAATAGGTTTTGAAAATCATCTATTCACCCAAAAATACAAGAGTAGCCTGTAAATCTAAATTTTTTTAAAGTTATTGACATAGTTTTGCCACAAGCATGACTTTTTGTACAGTAATAAATGAGCATTAATATATGCAGTCTCGTATTTACTTATGCAGTCCGTATTTATTCATGAAATAACATTAATATTCTCAGTATTTATTCAAAAGTAAATATAATTTTCATAAATAAGCGTACATCAGAAATTTTAAATACAAATATGGACTGCATAATTAATTAGGTCTATCTGTGTTGCGCCATACAGCAGTAGCGCAGTTTGAGATGAGTAATATGAATAAATTAGAAAAACATAACATAATGTCAATATAACCTTCAACTGTAGATATGCATCATAATTATTTAATTGGCGTAAGTGTTTGGAAAAATTCTCCTGAAAGTCCAACTTTCCTGACTTTCCATAAGAGTTTTTATACGTTTTAACTTATACAATTTACCTTTTAATTTGAACTGTAAAATTTGTTATTTGAATTTTATTAATGTTTTAATAAAATTCATGAATTTTTGCATTAAAACATGTTTTACTGTATGTTCACTTTGATACTATCAATGTTTTAACACAAAATAGTATCACTTGATCTTAAATATATAGTGGTAGTTCCATATCACTTTGGAATGTCGGACTTTCAAGAGACTTTGCAAAGTGTTTGACTCAGTAACTTCAGACGAAATTCTCTCTTATCAACCCCACCCAAGATAACTCATCAGAAACAGATTTGTTAGTGAAAAGAAAAGAAAAGCCTTTCAAAAAAAAAAATAACAAAGTCGAACAAATATAAATTGTCGGCTGGAAACCAACCCAAATGTACACAATTTTTGCTCCCAAAATAAATAACATTAACCTACTGAGGAATACATTTTTAATAATTCAGAAACTTCTTTTTCCTTTCTTGTTCTTTAACCAGAAGGAAACTTTCTATTTCAATGCGTCCAGCCAAGAAAAAATGGAAACATGTAACCCTAAAACATGGGATGACAATGGCCTTTTCCCAGCAGAGGTTTACGCAATCTTACTGAGGAACACAATTTTAATAATTCGGCAATTTATATAGTTTTGAGATGACTTTAACCGTCTAAAGTTATATCACGTTTCCATATTTCATTTTTTTACTTTCAAAATAAATTTTAGTTTCTGTTGAGGTCAATTCTTCCCTAACATATTTTACATAATTAAATCGAACTAAAATAAATAAATAAATAAATAAATATATTCAAAATAGGCAAAGTCTCTAGAAAGTCCAATTTTCCTAAATGTTATGAAACTATCACTATATATTTAAATTTAAGTGATATAATTTTGTATTTTCAAAAAAAAGTGATATAATTTTGTGTTAAAATATTGATCAATTTAAAGTAAACATGTTTTATTACAAAAAATCAGGAAATTTCATATAAAAATTATAAAAACAATTAATAATAAAAACTACAGTTCAAATTGAGAGGTACACTGTATAAGTTAAAACGTATAAAAACTTCATGGATAGTTAGGAAAATTGGAATTTTAGAATACCATTTCTTCAAAATAATATATTATATCTAAAGTACACACTAAAAATTATGAAACCCTAAAACCCTCTCTTCTATCCATCTTTTCCATCTTCTGCTCATATGGGGAAATGGGGAAGCAACACTTAATTACGTTTATTTTTTATTGTTAACTAGCTTGTTGGACCGCACGTTGTGCGATATATTATGAACACTTTTAAAAGAATTTAATTTGGCACAAAGTGTAAATTAAATTTTAGGTATGAACTTGGATAGTAGATTTAATCGGATTGAATTTTTATCATGCATGAAATTAATTTAGTTGATTTTATTTCAAAATATTTTAGTTAAAACAGACCAATTTATTATTATAAAATCAACAAAATTTGTAATAATACACGGTTTCTACATAGATATTAATACTTGAAAATTTTCTTGTGCAATTTGAAACACTTGTAAATATTAAATTAAATCTCGAATTAGATAATATTTGCATAAGTGTAAATGTAATTGATCAAACTATTTTTCTCTATCTTTACATAGCGTAGAAGCTAACCTATTGAAAATATAAGTTTAACATACCAAAATTGTACCACACAATAAATCGTGTAAAATAATAGCATTTATGCATAACTAATAAGTTTTAGTTTCATAATAGAAAACAAATAAATTTGTAAGAGATTTTGATTTAATGAGTATATGTTTTTCGATAGTGAATGATCCATAAGTATGTGTTATCGTTACACGTTTTTTCACGTGTTACTGCTGTTACCTCTTTTAAGTATGTGTTTATAAAAATAAGAGTAATAGTAAATTGTTATATTTTTTCAAAGAGCTAATCATCCATTTATAATTTGGTACATCAAATTAGTATTTTTAAGTTACTACTGAATCTTGAATTTTTTAACAATGTATATTTGATTAGTTTTATAAAAATAATGATTATGAGATATAAGTAAGTTTCTATTTATAATTTGGCGCATCTTATTAATACTTTTATTAGGTTAGTAATGATTTTTTGATATTTTAAGAGAATTTATATTTGGTTAGTGATACACAAAAGAATAATGATACTTTCACATTTTATAATTTGGTACATCATATTTATATTTTTATAAAATTAGTAATAAATTTTAGGAATTGTAACAGAATATTGATTACCGCGCTGAGAATCCTAAAATATCCAATCAAATAATTTTATAAAGTTTAAAAATGGATGTATATATTTAATTTCCATCAAAACGCTTTTAACTAAAAGAAACAAAAAAAATAGAATATATAAAAATGGTAAGCGCCGGAATATGGTGAACTTGCGGTGGTTATGTGGTGGTTTTCATCAAAACTACGTAGTTTAATATTTTTTATTAATTTATTTATTGACCGGAGCAATAACTCTTCTAGTTCTCTTTAGGATTATGTGTGAATTGTCCGGGTCGAATATTGAAGAAGTATGAGTCGTTCATTCTGATATTATTTTCAGATTTGATCCTGTATCCACAATCCTTGAAATGTTTTTTAAAATAAAAATTTTATTCTCGACCTGATTGTAAAAGTTGTTTCTTGCTCTCGATCTAGTTTACATGTACATGTTGTCGTGTAATGTTCTCAGTCTGATTTATATATCGTGTATTTCAAAGTGCTAGCAGTTCAGAGAATATAGATTATACTCTGAATCAAGTGATGTTGCAGATCCATGTTTGGTACAGTGATTAATACACAAAAATCTCCTCTTTCTTAAATATTTTTTGTGGTTTTTGCAGTTAGCATGTCAGAGAAGTATTACATGAATTTTATTGGATTTCCAAATATATTGGGGAAACACAATTCATGACATATATAATAAAAGAAATGGAGGCCCTTCATTATCTATTTTTATCCCTTAACGTATTTACTTTTGTTTGAGGTGCGTTTAACAAATGATAACAAGTTGAGTATTATCTAGAGAAAATTTGAGAAACCACCAAAAAATTCACGTTCACGTAAGTTGAATAATTATCCATGGATGACATGATTAATTACTAAAGCATTGATTGATTAGTGATTCATGTACGGATTATTTCATAATGGATGGAATAACAATATTTTTAAAATAAAATAATTGTGAGGAATATGGTGGGCTATAGCTTTCGATGGAGACGATATTATTAAAATTTGATATCTTTGTCACGGCACCTAGAAATCTTGTGAGTGTCTTTTATGGACTGAGACATTAATGATATGTGTAGGATTTAGACAAAAGGGTTTGGTTCAATTGCTAAGCCGGCCTTTGAATGTCCTACATTTTTAAGGGATGCGTTTACTTTCCTTTTGCCGACACTTATAGGGCTTTAGTTTAAGGGATAGTGTGTCCTTAAGTTGAGATCTTCATTTCTTGTTTTTAGTGAGATAGGTTTATTTCATTATTTTTTAAAAAAAATGGTTAAAAGCAGAGGTACCCCAACTTTATAATAAAGTGTCAATGTACTTCGAATAATTCAAAAGTGCTGATGTACCCCTATAACTACATTGAACAACGAAGTGAACCCCTGAAGCCAATTTTCCAACAGTATTTTGAATTAAAGACAAATTTACCCTCACTTGTTGGGTTATTTTTTTCCCTGATCCAAATACCCCTGGGCACCAAAAAAAATCAATGAAATCAATATCACTGAATTACAGAATAAATGTCCAATATAATTGAAAAAAGTTAACCTTTATATCTAAAAACTCAACGAATTGAAAACATTGGTGAACTTACCATAATCTCGCCACTCTATTCTCTACTTTGGTAATTTGAACTAGTCACGCTAATTATTATTAAGCGTGGCGGTTTTGGTCCCCGGCTCACACTAATTACTGGGCACGGTGGTTTTGGTCCCCTCGGCTTCAAACGCGTTCACCCGATGGAGTAACAGTGGCTGGTAATATTGATTTGGATTGTCTTATTTAACTTGGTGTGAAACTAAAAGGGAATCGGGAATTATACGAATAATTAGGTAGGGAGACTATTTATTGATTTGGTTGGAGCCTTTTCGTCCTATAATTTTTTTAAACCATTAAATAAGGGGTTTGTTACATGCAGGTCCAGTTTACTTATGCAGGTCTTATGAAAGTGTGAAAATACCATAATTATCCTTCATTTATTTATTAATTTTTACAAATATATTTCTAAAACCCTAACCTTGAATGCATAAACCCGTCTATGTAATGATTGAACACATGTCCAAATCATAAATTCTTTTTTCGTGAATTATAATACATATTTAAGATGTACATTATTGTCACTTCAGATTTATTTCGACATGACGAAGTAAAGTGGACCTGCATATAGAACCACCCTTAAATAATAGTGAAGTTATTCTTGAACTGTCAGGCCCTCTCACCTTTAGAAGCTGAGCTCAAAGCTATTTTAGCAGGGTCCAATTTTGCAAAATCTTTTCACCTCTCTCCAGTGGAAATTGAATCAGACTGTAAGCAGGCAATTGACATGATCCATAATCCAGCCTTATGGCATTGGAGATTTTATGGAATACTGAACCTTATCTCAGAGGAGTTACATACCTTTAAGTTCAGTCACATCTTTAGAGAGGCCAATCAGCCTTCTGATTACCTAGCTAAACTCTGTCATTCAAACCAACTATCTCTGATCTATACTTGGAATTCCCTGCCTGCAATTGCTAAAAGCAAAATTCTATTGGATGCTGCAGAATTTCCTACAATCAGAATCTCCTCTCCTCTCAACTGATACTGCTAATGTTGTTTTTTTTCTCCTATACAGGTTGAAGGAGATGCTCTCTCTGGTGCTACACACAAGCTTTCCAAGCAATTCAAAGCAAACAGCTCTACTCAGATGGGAGTTCCATTTATGTAACTGGCTTAGATCCCCATGCTGCTGTCACCAATTCTAGAATTATGATGTATAGTTTTTGTTTTCATGCCTTTCTCTTCTTGATCCTTAGGTCGCCTTGTGTTTTGTTTTGACAATTCACTAACAGACTTGAGGCAAAAAGGAGTTTGGTTTGGTAGATCATTTTTGAGAAGCATTACTATGCTTATAAGGGCTTTTGTCCTTGTGCCTATGTAGGTTGTATAAACTTGCTGCTTTAAGGCACCTATTCTTTGGTTTGGGAATCCAATAAATATTCCCCCATCTTTTGATGGTTTTAATTTTAAAAAATAAAAATAAAAATAAAAAAGTGAAGTTATTCTTGACATTTTACATTTGACAAAAGAAAATTCTGCCCAAATTATATATTTGAGGGTATAGTGACCATTTTTAAAAAACATAAGGGTACATTATCACTTACTAAAACAGTTGGGGGTACAACACTTTTTTCTAAAAAAATTTAACCATCCAAAAGATGGAAGGAATTTTATGACTCCCTAAACCAAAATTACCACCAATGGTAGATAAAAGATTGCATTCCTAGCTGAGACTGGGAAACAAAGAGTTTGTTACAAGTCATGTAGCTACTAGCTACCAAAAAATGAGAGACTAATTATCCTCGATATACTTTACAAAAGAATTACCATCCACCAAAGTTGGAAGTTTATTAGTGAATTTCCATTGCAAAACACAAAGTTGCACCTAACTAAGAGGATCAGAAAGTGTAAACAAAAGAAATGATTGCTTTAGCAGGGCTTGTGACTGTCAGTAGTAGCAGGTACTTACTGATCTGATCTGTGTCCCACTCTGAGAGTAGGAATGTGAGCAACATCCATCAGTATGAGGCCTTTAACAGGTGAGGGGATGGAGTTCTAACAAAAAATTGAGTCAGATATGTGAGTTGCTGTCCACTTTGCTAGTGCATCAGCAGGTTGGTTCCCTTCTCTGAGAGTGTGGCACAGTTTAGAGCCCTCCAGTAGGCCTTGGATTCCATCAAGTAGTGTGAGTAGAGACCAATGTCTAAGGTTTGGACAGTGAATCATATTGACAGCTATTAGACAATCAGACTCCACTGTGATTATTTTAGGAGACATGGACAGGCCATCCTCAGTTCCCAGTTGTATGGCTCTTAGTTCAGCCTCCAATGGAGTGTGTGCATGTATAAAATAACCTTTTGCATGCGGTAGAATACCAACACTATTCCTAATAATAAATATCACTCCAACTTTGGAGCTTGATGGCAGTGTTCAGCTGGCCAACTTTCTCTTTGCCCTTCTCCAAGTCATTGTTAATTGGGGCTTTAGAACTCACGGCGGCCTTGACATGTACATATTCTTGCTTGTCCTTCATTATCTTCAACTTATCCTTATGAGATAGGCCTGATTTGCCTGCTTGGTTCTTTTGAGCTGGCACATTTGCAGTGTGTGAACTTTTCTGAATACTCATCCTGGCAGTGGAGGCATTATTCTTTGGTGGGGGAGGGTTTAAGATGTATGGTTTCTGATGATTGCTGGCCTCGGTTCAGGGTGAAGTAGCCTGCATTCTTGCATCTCATGACCCAATCTTTTGCAGTGGTAAGTACTCATACTCAATGGGGATGTCTGCCACTTCACCCTCTAGGTTGACAGTAAGAGGATTGAATTATGCAACTTAGCTACTAGATCTACTTCAACAAACAATTTTATGGCTAATGGTCTAAACAGTGTAGCAGTAGCTAGGTCCATTTTGATAAATTTACGAACTAATTTGTTGCATATGGACTCTAACATAGATGTGTTGCACCAAAAAATGGGGATCCGTACCAGGATTATGATGTCTCAGTTTCTGGTGTGAAGTTCGACGTCCACTTAGAGACCTTCATGATAGCACCTTAAAAGCCCAATATGACTTCATCCGGCACTTCCGGAAGTCCTCTTGATCTTCAAATTGTATAAGGATGTGCTTATAGTCGATCAATCTGAGCTGGTACTTGCCTTTGAATCTGACAGATTGGAACGCTTCTTGTAGAAAGTCCGTGCATGGCTTTAGCTTGGTGAATTTCCGGATGAGAGCATTGTTGTAGTGCTCCAAGAGCGCTGTAACTTCTTCCGGTGAGAGAATACAGACAATTTGCCTTTGTATTCTGGGATGGGCTTAATGGATGGGTTTGATGGTAGAGATTTGTATAGATGAGGTGGTTTATTATTGAGGGCTTGGGCAAAACTTTGGGTTGGGGTTATGCCGCCGCGGTCCGGTGGCGGATCCACCGTGAGAGTGGCCATTTTATGACCGCTATTGGGGAATATTCAGGATGGAATAGTGATAACAGTTAGATTTGATATTATTTGTAGAGAGAAGAAAGAACATTTGGTGTAATGTATATCCCTTGTTTTAGATTTATTTCATTATGACGTTTCATTCACACAATTAACTTCAATATTGATTTCAAGGCAACAAAGAATACAAGTTACAATTGATTTCAAAAAAACCAAATTCAGTATTTAACTGAAACCAAATTATGGAGAAAAATGAGACAATATTCTTTCAGCTGAAACCAACTGATTGAGAGATACAAATAAAGTGGAGATGCTAATGAATGGTACACCCTTTTGTACTCAGTGATCGTTTGAATGGGTTAATAATTTTGAAAGTGATATTGTAATTATTCTTTTGATTAAAAATCACTTAAAAAAGTGAAGTGATCGATATTTATTTAACTCACTACACCTTTCAAAAATCATGTTTAATAATCAAAGCTCATACAACGATGCAAATTGCTTAGTAATGTTATATTTTGTAAGAAAATTGTTTTTGTCTACACCCATGTCAACTCTCAGAAGCACGTTAGTCGTTAAGCGAAATCCAAATCTGGCGACACGATGTTCCACTACTCGCAAGCAATTTATTATGAATCAAAATTTTAATTTAAAGTGTCTTAAATGTTTAATAACGCAGTATTTTTAAAAAAAAATTAAAAACCACCCTCGGGTGGTAGAGATTATTTACGGCTCTCCGGACCTTCATAAAAGCCATAAAATGGCTAGAATACATCCCAAATTTGGGCAGAAGTGGATCTAAGACCACGAGCATGACCATGCTCCAAAAAAATTGATGTTTTATATAAGCTGCATCTATTTTGTATACAAACTGGATGAGGTGGTAATCGGTTTGCAAGAAGCCAATTAGCGAATCGACTAAACGAAACACAAAGCGGCACCTTGTAATTTTTCCCATGCCTCCAAAAAAGGCCTTGATTGATCACTGGATCTTCCTTAGATTTGTGTCCATGCTTGCTCACAGTCCTCCTGAACTTGGAACTTGCAAATACATTCAGTAGTATCCATTCAATTACTTAAGTCTGGGGGAAGGGGTACCTTTTGAATCCAGATTAATGATACCCCTTATGTGTTGTGTCAACTCAGGTACAGACCATATTTTGTTTTGCTTCTGAAGAGTAGGCCAATATAGCAATAGCATATGCTGCTAGATTAGCTTCTCTCATAGCATGAACTTTTCTAGTATTAGAAGATGAATGAATGTTTGAAGCTAGGTTCAATGATGCATAATAACTCAATTTTGTGAGTTGTAACTAGTTCATGCAGTCTATCTATTGATATTCTCATACCCCTAACATTCCAGACTAGAGTTCTAATCTTAATTGTATCAATCATTTAAAAAACAATTTTGAACTCTTTGATCTGGTAAAAACCACATTAGGGGAAGGGATGACTTGTGTCTTTTTAGGTGTGAACTTCTTATTAAATTGGGAAAAGAAATTTGAAATTTTGGATTTTTCAACCTGTGAGGAAGAGCCATCTACATTTCCAATTTCTAATGCCAAATTAGTAGTAAGTTGTGTAGTGATGTCTTTAGAGGATACTTGTTCATAGGTTCAGTTAAGTTATCGTCTTGGGATGATTCAAAAACCATTTCCTGGTCTGAATCATCATGCTTATCATCCTCCTCTTGAGTCACCAGTGGGGAGAACCTGTTACCTGTAAGACCTACAGAGAAAGAGTTTTTGTTAGGAGTATCAAATGAATCAGAATTGTGTTTACCCGTACCAACTTCCATATCATTCTTTGCATATATTTTTGGTGATGATACTTGTTGGAGTCTGTCCTGAGGGGATGTGACCCTAGCTGAGTGCCATGGTTGCACTGAGATGAGCATGCTTTGGTTGACTGGATGATCCCCATTAGCATCTGTCTCCTCAGTTGTGTGTTGTATTTCAGGAGCTGGCTCTTGACTGGCTAGATGCTCCCCATTAGCATCTGTCTCCTCAGTTATGTGCTGGACTTCAGGAGCTAGCTCTTGGCTGGTAATCGCCTTCTCCCCATTCTTATGGTGGGTAGGTAGAGACCTCCTTCTGACTGGAATGATGTTTGTCTTCTCATCTTGGATAATGATGACTGGCTGTTGAGCCTCCCTATCTTTAGTGTTGGGAGTTAATCCAGAGGCACCTTATATCTTTTTAGGGCTTGTCTCCATAGGGCCCTTCCCAAGGTCATCCCTTTTCAGTATTGCAGTCACTGGTGAAGTGTTTGGCTTTGCTGATTGGTGAGGCCTAATTGGTTGTCTGAGATGGGGGTGTAATCTGTGACAATTGACATCCACATGTCCTAGCATCTTGCAATGACAACAGTATTGGGGAAGCTCCTCATACTCAATAGGATATTTCTGAATGCTATCATCTTCAATTCCTAACCTAATGGTTGTTTTGATTTTCTTGCGAAGATCAATCTCAATACAGAATTTCAAAGCAGATGGTATGGTGAGGGATGAGGTAGCTATATCCATCTTTATATAGGTGCCTATATGGTTTCCTATGGTTTCAATCATGGCAGCGTTATGATAATAAAAGGGTACCTGGGGAATGGTGATCTAAACTGGGACAATCGACGATTCCGCCTCCAGCGAGAAATCAATTGGCCATTTTAGGACTTTCATCTGGGATCCAGCAAAGTTCCAGAAACCCTTCATGCAACACCGTCTGTAATCTTCTGGATCCTCCAATCTGATTAGCATGTGTCTAAACTCGATTGACCCAATCTGGTAGTTCCCATTAAAGCCCGCCGATTTGAAAGCTTCCTGGATTCTCAACATCGACGGCTTCCCTCAGGCAAACTTTCCGACCAACGCGTTGCTATAGTGAGATCCCAGTACCTCAGCTTGTTGACGGGTTATGATGCAGGCTATTTCCCCCCTGAATTGAGTAATCGGACGGATTTATGGATTGGTGGGTAGAATAGTGGATAGGGGTGGAGGGCGATTGGTAAGAGCGTGCAAGAAGGATTTGGGTGGTGTCGAGGTGTTGCCACCGCGGGGAGGCGGTGGCTCAGCCATCAGAACCGCTGTGGTTTCCGCCCGTTTGAGGTGGCAGTGGTGTCAGAACGGTAGAAAAAGAGTCGTTGATGATAACGCAGTATTCCACTTACTTATATTAATTTTTCTATTAGTTATGTGTGAATTACTCATATATCGGTCTTCGACTTGATCTAATTTCCTTCAAATTTTGATATAATTTTCATGTCGATACTATTTTTTTATCAAGCGGTGAAGGTCGTTTTTTAATCTACATTTACATGTCATATTTATTGTTCTCGATTTGATGTTAATTAATAAATCATGCATATGTATCATTTGGAATTTATGCGTTAAACATGTTATAAATTTAAATAATATAAATTATAATCTACATCAAATGATGTTGCAGTTCAATTCCCTATTTGACATAATTATTAGAGGTAGTCTTGTGAGACACCGTCTATATTATAGACCGAGGACTAAATAGTAAAAGTATAGTTGAATAAAAACAATGAGGTTCTTAATTGCAATTTTTTGGAAATTACTATTCACGAGCACTATTCATAACACGGTACTATTCACATGCGCACTATTCAAGCCCGGTACTGTTCACACGCACTATTCACAGTCCAAATATTTACAAACTAGAACATTGGCTTTTAAGCACATAAGGTTCACATTATAGTGCCAAACATGAACACGGACATCTAAACATACTACCCTAACCAATTTTCACACACCAAACCTCACATTTGGCCATTCATGCCTCAAACTGCCCAGAACATTGAGATTTTAACACATAAGGTCCACATTATAGGCAGAGACATGAACACGAACATCTAAACATACTACCCTAACCAATTTTCACACACCAAACCTCACATTTGGCCATTCATGCCTCAAACAGCCAAGAACATTGGGATTTTAACACATAAGGTCCAAATTATAGTCAGAAACATGAAGACAAACATCTAAACATCTAAACAGAGGTTTTTTATTAAAATTAAAATGTTTGATTTTTAATAGATTGTAGTTAAAATAGGAATGTTTTCAATTTAAAGTGCTATGTTTGTTTCATGACAAGTTGTAGATTAAAATATGGAGGTTTTTAATTACAAGTACAATATTTCGTTTTTAACTGAGTGTAGATTAAAATATGGAAGTTTTTAATTTAAAGTAAAATGTTTGAATTTTAAAATATAGAGATTTCAATTTCAAAGTAGAAAGATTTAAGTTTTAATTAGGTGGTAAATAATAACACAAAGGATTGAAGGTGAAAATATAATTTTTATTTAATGCATTATATATATACCTTAGTTGAGAAAAACATCCAACATGAAATGGCGCAGTGGTAAGGTGTTATCGCCTTTAAGATGAGATCTTGAGTTCGAGCTTAACACGGTAGCAAGATTTTTGCTAGATTTGATAAAAAAAATGTGGCGGATCCCACTTATTCACGCGCGGCGCGTGATTTAAGCAGGGAGGGGTAATTTTTAAAATATTGCAACTAAGTCCCTCTGTGTTTTGCAAGTAAGTCCCTCCATATTTTCATAGTTAAAAATATCCCAGTTTAAATTGTGGACGGTCTCTTTTGAGAATTTCTGTAGTGATAAATGCCATCGATTAATTTTTATTGTTTTCGTTGCTTGCAAGTTGATCCCCGAGTGCATTATCATAGTTCTATTAGATTAAATCTGTAAACTGTAAAGGTTAATTAATATGTGACTAAGTTACTTTTCTAATAGACTCATCAATTTAAAAATACCCGATTTTTTCTAAGGAGATAAAAATACCCGATTTTTTCATCATTATGCTTCGAAGAGAAGAGCCCACAACCAGATTTCGGGGCTGAAGGATGCTAACCACGTTCTTCAGACTGATGCAGATAGCATTGGCAGGATAATTATGGATTATTTTGGTGGCCTTTTCTCTTCTTCTGAGCCAGATATGGAGAAGATGGACCAGGTTCTGAGTCGCTTACCGCGGAGGCTTACAAATGATATGGTGAGCAGCTTATTGAAGCCTTACGTTGGGGATGAGGTTACAAAGGCAGTGCGGAGCATGCACCCTCTTAACGCCTGGGCCGGATGGTATGAGTCCTATTTTCTATCAGAAATTTTGGCATATAATTAAGGATGATGTTATTTCTCGTGTGCTGAATTTTTTGAACAAAGGTGATTTGCTTCCAGTTTTGAATTATACACATATTGTTTTGCTTCCCAAAGTATCAAAACCGGAGCTTATTACGCAGTTCAGACCAATAAATTTATGTAATGTGACTTACCGGATAGCCTCGAAGGTGATGGCCAACAGACTACGCTCAATTATGCCAGAGATTATCTCATAATCGCAGTCGGCTTTTGTCCTGGGAAGATTGATCACTGACAATGTTTTGGTTGCTCATGAGATTCATCATTCTATGAGGGGGAGGAGATCCCAAGCGGTTGGTCAGATGAGTATCAAGTTAGACATGAGCAAGGCTTTTGATAGGGTGGAGTGGTCTTTTGTTCTCAAGACGCTATCAGCTATGGGATTTCCATCTCAGTTTGTGGAGCTTGTTCGGTTATGTCTTTCTTCTATCCAATTTTCTTTTATTATCAATGGCGAGGAGATGGGTTCTTTACAGCCGCATAGAGGTATTCGACAGGGTGATCCACTATCACCCTACCTCTTTATTATCTGCTCCGAAGTATTTTCGATGTTGTTGTCAGACCTGGTTAGTGTTGGGCGACTACATGGGATTGGAGTTAGCCGTCGCAGCCCTCGTATTTCTCATCTTTTCTTTGCTGATGACACATTGCTTTTTGGTGATGCGACTGTAGAGGAAGTTTCCACGATTCATTGGGCTCTTTCCTTATATGAAGATATCTCCGGACAGAAAATTAATTTCGAGAAATCAGAGATCTTATTCAGCCCCAACACCCCGCAACTGGTTAGGCCACAAATTTGCTCAATTTTAAACGTTCCAGAAGTGAGCTCACATGGGAAATATTTGGGATTACCATCACTAATCGGCAGAAGGAAGTGTGATATATTCCAGTTCATCAAAGATAGAATACGGGAGGGGATTGACAGCTGGAGAGAAAGGAACTTATCTAAAGCGAGGAAAGAGATTCTCATAAAGTCTGTTCTCCAGGCAATCCCATCTTATTCGATGAGTTGTTTCAAACTACCAGATCAGTTGCTTACAGAGATTACTAGTCTAATGAGTAATTTTTGGTGGAATACTAGTGCTTCAGAAAGAAAATCCCATTGGCGTCGTGGCCGAAGATGGCGAGGTCTAAATCTTCAGGTGGCATTGGGTTCTGGGATTTAAATGCTTTCAATGTTGCTCTGCTGGGAAAGCAGGCTTGGAGAATTTTGAACAGCCACATTCTTTGTTATCCCGGATTTATAAAGCGAAATACTTTCCAACTTCCAATCTGTTCGATTTGGTGATTGGCCACCGTCCTTCTCATGCTTGGAGAAGTATCCATGAGGGAATTGATTTACTACGGCTTGGATGCCGAAAAGATATCATCTCTGGTGTAAACACTAGAGTGTGTTATGACCCATGGCTACCTAGAGCTGGAAACATTTTTATAAGTAATCCTGACTCTATTCCACCCTTTATTTCCACGGTTTCTGATTTGATTGATGAACGCACAGGCTGGTGGAAGATATCTTTGATTGAGGAGATTTTTGTGCCTGGAGATGTACAAATAATTAAGAAAATTTCTTTATGGAATGGCGTTGGTCCTGACCGTTGGGCTTGGCAATTTATAGCTTCAGGGAAGTACACAGTGCGGAGTGCTTACCATTATGCAGTGGAAAATCCATCCTCTCCTTTACATCATAACCTCACCATCGACAAAAATCACGAAGATCAGAATTATTGGAAGAAGTTATGGTCTCTTAAGGTGCCGAAACGGGTGTTACACTTTGCTAGGAGGTTATCCACTGATTCTCTTCCCATTGTGGCCAACTTAAGGAAGCGCACTACGGCTGTTTCGAGCAATTGCCCTCTCTGTTCGATTGATAATGGCAACACCAGCCATTTATTTTTTGAATGCTCTTACGCTAGGGAAGCTTGGAAAGTGACAGGTTTGGAAACTTTCATTTTACGGCATGCAGAGAGCCGTGGTGATGTCTGGTTTCGTATTTGATCAAGCATGCTCCAGATTCAATTTGTGATGTCGTGGTTATGATTTGTGATGTTGTTTGGTTTCAAAGAAACATGCAAAATTTTGAATTGGAGCACAGGAACGCGGCTGAAATAGCGGCATCCACGTGTCATGCTTTGCAGAATTTTCAATCGGCTCAGGGCTGGGCTGGATTACCTTCTCCGGCATTATCACCGTCTTATCTTCTTCGGCCACCAGATGGGATTATGAGCTTCTTTTTTGACGCAAGCCTAACAGAGGATTGATGGGAATTGGTGTGGCTATCATGGACTGCAACGGAGCTTTTTACCGGGCATGTTCTAGACGTGTACCGCATGTTTTTGATCCGGTTCTTGCTGAAACATTAGCTTTGGAGCAAGCTATTTTATGTGCAATTGAGCTTGGCCCTCTTCCCTGTGATGTTGGATTTATAGGTGATGCTCTTGCTGTAATTAGCATGGTGATGGGGGATGCTAGTCCTTTTCTTATTTGTACTGAAACTATACACAGGATTAGAGAGTTGCTTACTATGGTTTCGTCCTCGGGAATATTTTGGGTCCCTAAGGATGATAACCAAGCAGCTCACACCATTGCTACTTATGCGAAGTAGAGTGTCAATGATGTTCATGTGTGGACAACTCGACCTAGTTTTTTATCAAACGTTTCCGGACAATTTTCCGAAAACATGAATTAATACAAGGCAGTTTACACTTCAAAAAAAAAAAAATAGACTGTCAATTTCATTGCGATTGATATCAAACATATCTGACTCTCTCGTAAAAAAACATTCAGGTATTTTAAGGGGATTCATTGCCACTCAAAAGCCACTAAAAAACATCCGTTGTAATAGCAGTACCTTCAAGAAGTTCTTATTCTATACTAAAATTGTACTCTCATGAGTTCCGAACTTTGTCTCAACTCTCAAACATGGACATCCTCCTAGTAAATTAGCTTCAAAACTTGCTAGCCCTATGATAGATTAATTATTAATTTGGATATGAACTTCGTCTGGCTTTTCTAGCCACATGGAAAATATATATTCTTGATTGTATTCTGGAGTTGTTTAATAATTCAGTAAGCATCACCTCATCTAACATTTTAGGCGGCAACATTAACTACTACGACTAGTTAACTTTGGGCGGTAAACGAGCCGAGCCGAACGCGAACAAGGCATGTTCGAGCTCTCGTTTACAGCCCTAAAGCTCGAGCTCGAACAGAATTTGTGTGTTCGTGATCGATTTCGAACTCGAACGAGTTAGATTATTTTTATTCGAACTCGACTCGAATGATTTTCAGCTAGTTCAAGCTCGGCTTGTAAACTCGATCAAATTCAAGTTCGAACTCGAGCTCATAATTAATAAATATTTAATTTTTGTTATAAAAAATGCATAACATATTATATATATAGTTGTATTCTTTTGACTCGAGCGGTTCGACGAGCCTATCGAGTTAGGTTTAAGACGTTCGAGTTCGAACTCGTATATGTACGAACGAGTTCGAGCTCGAGTTGAGATCGGTCAACTCGAACACGAGTTCGAGTTTTGACCGAGTTGTTCACGAGCCGTTCGTGAACAGCTCGACTCGTTTACATCCGTAGTTAACTTTTCATAGGAATTTTTTAAATGAGTTTTGCGATATTTGGCATTATATTGTAGCATCGACTTGTTGTTTGTACCTGACGTACTCCAATGATTTTTGTTTTTGTTTTACACTCTAAAATGTATGCGGCAATAACATATATGTGATAATCTATTCTGTTTTGAGTACAATGTTCATCGTTTCTGACTATATGCTTATCACCGCAGCACCACCAAATTTTGTTCACCGTGAAACAATGAAAGAAAGAAAAAAAAAACATTACGTAAACTCTGTTTTGTTGAATTTATGGCAGATCAATTTAGTCAAATTAATATTATTTTTACTTATTTAATTATTAATTTTTACTTTAGTTCAGTTCCGTTTGTTTAGAAATAAGATTAGATAAAATGAATTTGGGAAAAGAAATCGATCAACGCACACGAATCGTACGTAGTTCGCATGCAGCAGCTACTAAAATTGATACTGTACATCACCGAAGTACCTGTTCACAATCAGTCATTAAATTAATATACAAATAGTAGTTATGCATAAGTTATAAAAGGATGCTCGATGATACATGTTTAAATAGAAAACTGAACATTAGTTTGAAAACTCTTGTGTCGGTAACACCTTTTTCGCAATGTCAAAGTTTATGGTTAATTTGATGTACAATTCTTTGTTAGTAGTTTGGACTTTGAAGAAATGTCACCTTTTTAGCTATCTTATTTATTGCAAGTTTAGTTTTTGATAATCTTCTTGTGGACATACCCTCTATTATGCATAAATTGTTTTCTTTTGCAGCGATCATTGACCAATCTTGTATATTAGAACTTACTCCAGTTTCCTTCTCTCTTCCTTCTCTTCTAGTTGTAATTACACGCATCACTTTTCCCCCACTCTATAACGTCTATCTTTTAAAACGTTATCAGTGGCAGTACCACGATAACGGTCATATTTGGATAGTGTCATGACGGAACCGCCGCTCCGTTACGGTAACGATACCGACGGGAAAACATTTACACAAGATTTGGCTCTCAAAGGTCAAAACTAATTCTCTATTCGATTCCAGAACCGGACCTAATGCAGTGTGAACCGTGTTTTTGCATTGGT
Organism: Sherardia arvensis; assembly: GCA_948330725.1. Taxonomy (NCBI): domain Eukaryota; kingdom Viridiplantae; phylum Streptophyta; class Magnoliopsida; order Gentianales; family Rubiaceae; genus Sherardia; species Sherardia arvensis. The sequence continues at coordinate 17,392,282 of OX415237.1, read as the reverse complement.
CCCAAAAATTGATGGGGCCCGAAATTTTTAAGTGTATTATATATATAAGTGTGTATTTTAATTTTTTTTTATAAACGTAGTAATCGGCTTATTTTCTAAAGCGCCATTTTTCTTTGAATTTTAACCTTTTAATTTTCTGATGAGTCTTTTTCATTGAATTTGAGTTTTAATTTTTTAAAAGACCATTTTTTATTTTATAATATTTTTTATTTTGATTTAAAAGATCTTAAATTTAATTTTTGCACAAGGTATCAAAATACGTTGGACCGACCATGTTCGATTCTCTACCCTCTAAACCCGAAATCAAATCAATTTCATTTCGAATGAATGGTAAAGTTGCATGCATCTACTCGAAACATGATGTGTAGACGTTCGCCGCTCACTACAGCAACGTGTTGGTCGGAAAGTTCATCAACAGTAAACCAACCATGGATGAGATCCCTCAAGGCTTTTCAATTAATGGGCTTCACCGGAAAATATCAGATTGGTTCGATGGATTACAAACACATTCTGATCAGACTCAAGGACAAGAAAGAGTATCACCGATTTTGGATGAGATCGTACTTTCATTCAAGGAATGAGAATGAAGATTTTAAAGTGGTCACCGGACTTCTCCACCGACATTTAATCTTCCATAGTTTCTGGTTTAGGCTGCAATACACAAACCCCCAATTTCCTACTACAATAATTCTGCAATCCAAGACTTTGGCAATCAACTCTATGTGTTTCTGAAGATGGATGCAGCTAATAGCGCGCTTACAAGGCCTTCAGCAATCAAGGTTTGCCTTGAAGTTGATTTTATGAATATCTTGCAACCATCTATTATCATTGGGGATCCTGAAACATACACAAAATTCCAAGTTGAATATGAAAATATTCCCCTTTACTGCACTAACTGTAAGAGAATAGGTCACGAAGAAGCAAACTGTGTGCATCTTCACCCATAATTGAAAAGAAAGCCAAGAAGAGTAACTGATAGCTCAACGGATGGGAAAGCAACGAAAGCAACCAAAATAAAAGAAAAATTATACATGCAGGTCCATGTTTACTAATGCAAGTCTGAAAAACACAATATGTGGCCCTGAATTGTGCCAGTGCATCCAAAATATTATATTTTGGACCTGCATTAGTAAACATGGACTTGCATGTATCATCACTCAAATAAAAGGAGATACACCAGCAGCAGAGCCCACAATAACCTCATATTTAGAGGCGAAGAGGCCTATCACACAGCAAGCTGACAAGCATGGTGGTTCGGGCCTATCAAGAATATAAAAAAAACAACATACTAGAAGTACAAGCTCTAAATCAGAAGAGTCTTATGGAATCAGTACAGGAGATCCATCATCTGGAGGAATCAGAGGGCATAACTATTCCTCAGCCAACAGTCAACAACACTGGAAATCATAGTCCTGATAGGAATGCATATCCTCCAATCTATGTGAAGCCCCTTAATACTTTTAGGAATTTGAAGAAAACATCAAAAGTGACTTTCTATTCTTGTGATGATTTGGAAACAATCAACATCATAGAATGGAAATTTAATCAAAAGAGGGGTCAAGACTTAGCAGTCATCCTATACAAGTCTCAAGAGATACAATCTCAGCCACTAGAGATTTCTAATGCATTTCAGGTTTTGGATGACCATGATGGCAGCTCTGAAACATATGAAGAAGCTTCAAGTGAGCTAGAATGGAGGTCCAATGAAGCACCAGGAAGGAGGAAGATGAACAAAAAATAGGTATTCGCTTATCCCCTTGAAGTTTAGATATTAGTATTGTTGAGCCAGAGAAAAGGGCTAAAAGGGATATGCCAATATGAGGAAAAACAATAGAGCAATGGCTCAGATCCTCACATAAATCTAAAATAGTTATCCAATGATCAGACACCAAATTCTAGGAAATATGCTTGTCTGGAATATTAGAGGCTATAAGACATCTATAGATAGACTATTTTTTTTACTCAAAGCTCACAAAATAGACATTTTATGCATACTAGAGTCATTGCATCTTAGTACTAATATCACTAGTATCGGGTTTGATTTACGGTTTGATCATGCTATCCATGCTCTAGAAGCAAAAATATGACTTTTCTGGAACTCTAAATAAAGTTTGCAGTTAGTAACTCAATCTGATCAACACATTTATACTGCCATATCGGATGCATGTGGGAATTACTTATATCATTCTTGTTTTGTGTATGCTAAAGTAACTAGAATTCTTAAAAAAAGAATTATGGATCTCTCTAGCTGCTCGACCTAGTCACCCCACAATTTTTATTGGAAATGTTAATACAGTGGCAAAAGTCAACACTAATGGGAAGTGTTAGAGATCTCAAGGCCCTTTTTATGCCCTTGAGCTTGTAGAAATTCATACAACGGGGAATATGTTCACTTGGACAAATAACAGAACTAATTAAGAAGGGCCTACTTTTGCAGAGATTGAATAGAGGTCTATGTATGTTGAGTGGGCAGATTAATTCCCTCACAACTCAATCCAAGTGCCATCTAGAATCACCTCTGACCATAATCCCTTATTCCTATCCATCCAGAGCTCGGAAACAAGCCAATCCAAACCTTTTAGGTTCCAAAATATGTGGAGAAACATGCCTGAATTTTTACAACTGGTGACAGCCAACTGGAATCAGTTTGTGCACAAAAAGGAATGTTGAGAATTGTTAGCAAACTAAAAAGACTGAAGGTAGCTTTGAAGCAGTGGAACTGGGAGGTATTTGGAGATGTCAATAAAAATCTTTTGTTGGCAGAGAACTCAGTTACTCAGCTGGATATACAGTACTAAGCAACAAGAGCTGAATTAGATCTAATTGAAATAAATAGGCAAAGAGCAATTTTAATTAGATCGCCGAATGAATTGGATGCTTTTTGGACGCAAAGGGCTAATGTCAAATGGATCAGGGAAGTTGATGTTATCACTAAGGGTCTGTTTAGTACAACTTACCTGAATATTTTTCAATTCAGTTCAATATTTTTCAGTTCAGTTCAGTATTTGTCAGTTCAGTTCAGTATTGTCATTTCAGTTCAGTATTTTTCAGTTCAGTTCAGTTAAGTTCAGTGCATTATACTTTTTAAAAAAATTTAAACAAATTATATGTTAATAATTTAGTCCAGTTCAATCCAATTCAAATTCCCACCCTCTGCCTTCTCTCTAGAAAACTGACAACTCCCTCATTAATTAACTATTTTTCTACACTATTCAGTGCCAATAACGTAAACAAAACGGTAATATAACCGTTAAACTATGGCGGAGCCGCCGCTCCTCCGCAGCGGAAACCACCAACCTCGGTCCTTTGCCTAAGCCCTCACTGCAAAATCCCCCCCCCTCTTGCTCCGACACTCCCTAGCGACCCTGATATCACTCCGATCGGTGAATTTAAAGGCAAAATAGCCTGTATAGCATTGCCGAAACAGGCCACCGATCTTGCATCTCACTACCACAATACTTTGATTGGAAAGTTTGATAATGGAATACCGTCCATGTATGCTCTTCATGAAGCCTTCAAATCCATTGGCTTTGCATCAAGCTTCCAGATTGGATCCATCGACCACAGGCACATTCTGATCAGATTTCAAGCTCAAGAAGATTATCATCGCTGCTGGTTAAAAGGCCTATGGATGCTGAAAGGGGCAGCTATGAAAGTCCTAAAATGGACTACTGACTTCACTCCTGGCACAGAATCATCTGTAGTTCCTATCTGGGTAACAATTCCCCACATTCCTATTTTCTTCTACAATAATGCTATGCTCAAGTTTATAGGAAATAGGATTGGGAAATTCATTAAATTAGATGCTGCCACTGCTGCCCTTACTAGACCATCTGCAGTCAAGATGTGTATAGAAATAGACCTCCTGAAAAAGATTCACCATGAGATTGTGGTTGGAATTGCTGGAAACACTGTTGAACTTAACATAGAGTATGAGTATATCCCCTCCTATTGCCCCCATTGCAGAAGAATTGGGCATTTTCTTGACCAATGTGACTCTGCCAACCCTGAGCTCAGAAAAGAAAACCAAGTCCAAAAGCCATTCCCAGTTAAGACCACCCAAATCGCCTCAATTCAGAACAAACCTGATACAAACCCCCAAACCATACCACAGAAAGGAGCAACTTCAGGAGTTTCTGCAAAAGAAAAGCAGAAATTTTAGTTAACCAAACTCTGGTATATAGACCCAAACCTCCTCAACCTCAGGAATTACAAAAGACTGACAAAGGAAAAAATATAGTACTAGAATCTCCAGTGGTTGATGCAGACTTATACTCCTCAGATGCCTCACACTCCTCTGATGCCTTGATAACCATTTCTGATGGCACATCTCCCACTCACAACCTTTCTCAAAACCAAGAGGAGGAAAATACATGGCTTAACTATAGGCCATCTCAATATGCCAAAGATGATGTGTTCATCAGAATAGGTAATTCTCTGATTCATAAATCTCCAGACTCTACTAATAAAGTTTCTCTTTTTCATTCCCAAGATAAAAACATAAACAGATTTACCCCTCTCCAAGAAATGGAGGAAGAGGATGAGGAAGAAGAAATTCCTGAGTTACATCAATCAGAGGAGCCAGATGCCAATCAATCTAGGACAAGCATGGAACCAGTAGCTACCTGAGACCAGGACTTAACCGACACTGAAGCTCTACCACAACAAATTCAAAACTTAGGAAATGGAACTTCAAATGCTAGTGCCTCTGATCAGGTAAGTACAACACAGGTAAGAAAGTCCTCAAGACTTATTGCAAAACATTCCCCAGCTATAAAGCTGCAGACATACTTCACACAATTAAATCAGATAATTACTGGTTCAGGAACTAAGAGCCATCCTAATCTTTTTAAATGATTAGCACAACCTCCAAAATTAAATTCCTAGTGTGGAATCTTAGGGGGGTGGAAACTTCTATGGAAAGATTAAAGGAACTTATATTAGAGTACCACTTTGAACTTATCTGTCTCATTGAACCTATGCATGCTAATTTGGAATGTAATTCTTATATGGTTAAATTGAGATATACCAACTGCATGACTACCCAAAATGAAAGAATTTACAGGTCACACTCAAAACAGATCACCTACAATTTCTTCATGTCTCAGTCCATAGCCAAAAACTCAAATCTTCTATGGATGCAGTTTTTGTCTATGGCCTGAGAACTAGAAAAGGTAGAGAGGATCTCTGGACTGACCTCCAAAAAATTGATTTCCCTGAAACTATCTTCATAGGTGATTTTAATGCCATAGCCACTATATCTGAGTATAAAGGCCAGTCCTCTCCCAATTTGCGTAGCATTAGTGATTTTTCTAGTTTTATTGATCATATGCCGTTGTTCCATATTTCTACTGTAGGAAATCCTTTCACATGGTCTAATGGTAGATATCAAAGTGATTCTGCTCTGAACAATGTAAATAGCAGTGGTAGGATTAAAACACCCACTCTCCAGAGACTAGATAGGGGACTTTGTACAGCTCTGGGGAATGCTAAATTCCCTGACTCATCAATTTTGGTCCTTAACAAATTATCTAGTGATCACTGCTTTTTATTATTAACTATAGGAAGCTCCTGTAAATCCTCCCCTAGACCCTTTAGATTTCTGAACACGTGGTTTAAAAGAGAGACTTTCTTACAGGTTATTAGAGACAACTGGTCCCCTCACATTCATGAAATAGGAATGATTGGCTTTTACCTTAAACTTCTGAGGCTGAAAAAATGTTTAAAAAGTTGGAATAGAGAAGTATTTGGTAATGTTCACTCTAATGTTTCTATTGCTGAGGAGGCACTCGGAGTTCAAGAAATGGCTTATGACTCTGATCAATCTGAAATACAATTGGTCAGGCTCAAACAAGCTAAAGATCTTCTTACTAGAGCCATAAAAGAACAAAGAAACTTTTGGAAATTCAAATCAAAAGTAAACTGGCTGAAAGAAGGTGATAACAATACAAAAAATTTTCATAACTGTGTCAGGGAAAGGAAGAGTAGAATGGGAATTACAAAAATTCAAAATAGTTTAGGTCAATGGATTGATGAAGCTGTAGAAATTGAGAAGGAGGCAGTTGAATATTACACTGACCTTCTCACTGCAGAAAAAGATCCTAACCAAACTACCTTTTTCTCCCATTTTCTGTCTTAGATCCCAAATTTAATTTCAGAACATGACAATTCTCAGTTACTGAAACCTGTTACAATGGATGAACTGAAAAATGTTGTTTTTTCTTTAAATAAGGAGAGTAGTCCTGGCCCTGATGGTTTCACTGCTAAATTTTATATCAAGGCCTGGGACATCATATGCTCAGATCTGCTTAGTGCTACAAATGACTACCTCTCCAGCTCAGATATTCCTAAAGGAATCTCGAGCACCTGGATTGCCATTATACCCCAAGTAGACACCCCATCCTCCTTTAGCGATTTCAGACCTATTTCACTCTCAAATGTGGCCAACAAGATTTTTTCTAAGATTTTGATGGAAAGGTTAAATCCACTTATGCCAAAACTCATCTCACCACACCAAACTGCTTTCCTAAAAAATAGAGATATAGCGGACAATGTTCTTTATTTAAAAGAGATGATGAGATTTATTGACAGAAAATCTAAGCATCCAAACTGTGTTCTTAAATTAGATCTCAGGAAGGCTTTCGACAGGGTGTGTTGGACCTTTCTGACCAGCATTCTAATGAAGTTTGGTTTCCATGGTCAATTTATATACTCCATCAAAAATCTCAGACAGGCCTGGTTCTCAGTACTGGTGAATGGCAGCCCAGTGGGTTTTTTTCAGGCTTCAAGGGGAATTAAACAAGGTGATCCACTATCCCCCTTTCTCTTTAATATTTTTTCTGAACCATTTACAAGAAACTTATCATATGTATTTGAAATTGGGAGTCTGCAATATTATAATCTTCCTCCATCTGCTCATCATATCTCCCACCTCTCATATGCTGATGATACAATTATTTTTTTGCAAGCTAGTAAATCTAACTTGATCAGACTAAAGGCTTTTCTTGCTACATTTGAAATAGTGTCTGGTCAAAAAATCAACTATGATAAAAGTGATTTTAATGTTAGTAAGCACGCTTCTGCCTCTCAGATAATTGATATCAGAAATACTCTGGGTATGAAAAAAGGCACTTTTCCTTTTAAATACTTAGGTGTCCCAATATTTGTAGGCAGAACAAAAAATATTTACTTCCAGCCCTTACTTGAAATGATTGATAAGAGAGTAAATAATTGGAAAAACAAATGGTTATCCACTGGGGCAAAAATTATTTTGATAAACTCATGTATGTACTCATTACCTCGGCACTATTGGTCTGTTATGATACCCACTGCTCATACTATTATACTGATCAAAAGAAAGCTATCCATTTTTTCTGGGGATCAATTGATGACAAACCTAAGGAAACTTGGAGGAACTGGAATGATTTATGCTATCCAATTTCTGAAAATGGTCTTGCTTTTAGAAATATCTCTGCTATCATAAAATCCTTTTCTATGAAGCTATGGTGGAAATATCAGATAGCTCAGGCTCCATGGACCAATTTTTTATCATCATTACCTCAATCCTCAAGATCTTCCCAGTGTTGGGAAAGGATTTGCCAGATCAATGCATTTGCTGAGCACAACTCAAAAGTGATACCTGGTGAAGGACTATGTAGCTTCTGGTCCTCCAACTGGACAGATAGAGGGCCTCTACAAGACATTCTGAATTATGAGGATCACAACATTCCATCCATCTACTCAGTGGCTGATTTTATTCAGAACAAAGCAACCTACCTTCAATCTATTTCTCCCAACATTGATACTGATTTGCTTCTCTTTTTACAGGAGGCTGAAATTAAAGCACAAAGGCAGGACAAGCTTATTTGGAAACTGAGTGTCACAGGACAATTCACCTTCAAATCAGCTTATGAAAAGCTCAGACCATCCAGAGGTACATCTCTTTCACTGTCAAAAATTTAGAACATGAAAATTCCAAAGAAAGTTTCAGTATTTATGTGGAAAGTGATGAATTCCCTCTTGCCTTTTGATAATGTGATGATATACTATGGTTTTAACATTGTTTCAAAGTGCTGTGTCTGTGACAACCATGACTCACTTGATCATTTTTTCAACAAATGCCAACTGGCAGTTAATATCTGGGATCAGGTCAATAATTTCATAGGAATTCAAACTCCTATTTTTCTATCAATCTGGAATAGAATCTCATACTACCTTTCTAGGCCTGGTTTGACACCTATACATACAGCCTTAATTCACAATATCTCACTTTTTACATGTTGGTGTCTATAGAAAGCAAAAAATAGATTTATCTTTGATTCAGTCATTCCAGTGCCAGCAATAATTTTTAAGGAGATCAAGACAATGGTATATGAGTCCTTTGCTGCCTTTCCCTTTTACATACACCTGAGTTCAGACATAGAACTGTCAGCAAATGATTATTTCCCCCTGTGGTTGAAACCACCAAAGCCAAATATAGAAAAAATTACTTGGTCTAGACCTCTTACAGGGTGTAAGATCAATGTAGATGCTTCTTGGAAAAACACAGGGCAGGAAACAGGTATAGGTCTGCTTTCCAGGGATTCTAGTGGCAGTTTTGTGGGAGCTTCAACTGTCTTTACACACTCTAACTCACCCTTACACTCAGAGCTTTTAGCTATAGGTCTGGGCTTATCAGTTGCAACATCTTTACAAGGGCCAGCTATAATAGAATCTGATTGTTTGCAAGCCATAAAAATTATTAGAAACCCTGAACTTGCCCCTTGGACATTGTATAATCTTGTTTCTGAGATACATATGGCTGCAAAAATTTTTATCATTCAGCATACTCCTAGAGAGGGTAACACTGTTGCAGATTCTCTGGCAAAACACTGTGCACGGAATAAAATGTCATCTAACATTGTCAATATTTCACAGTTGCCCTCTCATTCAAAAGGATTGTATTTACTAGATAAAGCTGGAATGCCTTCTCTCAGATTACATCCTCCTTAGAATGGCTGCTACGCTCATAATTTTTTGCTGTCTCACAGGTATAATATGATCCACAAAAGAGCAGCATTTCTCCATGAAGGAACTGCATTTTTCCCCCTTTTTGGTGAACAACTAATCACAGGAGCTTACTACTCACAACTTGAAAGTATATCAAGCCCACTGGCCTGTCCATTGATCTAACACATTCCTGGGATCCTCACTGCAATCTTCTTCCCTATATTTTAACAGTTTTACATCTGTTTTAGGGAAGATGTACATTTTTTGTAGCTTTACCTAGCTTAGTGGAGTATGTTTTTTTTTATTGGGATCGCCTTGAGTTTTGCTTAGCAATTCTCTAATAGGTCCTATAAATCTCATACCTCACATTTTTTGTACTAGGCCTAGATGTCTATTCTTTTTTGCAAAGCATTTACCAATGCTTTGGGAGTGTATCTCCGTACACTTTGGTATGTTCTCGGGGCTTTAGTTGTATGGTTCTTTTTTGAGGTTTGGGATGCCCAATATAATATCCCCCACTTTTAGTGGTTTGCTTCAAAAAAAAAAAAGTTCAATCCAATTCAGAGAAAATGTAATTTATTTCAATTCAATTCCCCGAAAATATAATTTGATGATTTTAAGTTAATATTGAAAATTCAGTTCATTTCAGTTAAGTATAGTTTAATTCAATTCATTTCAGCTTAGTGTAGTTCAATTCAGTTCCATTCAGTTAAGTGTAGTTCAATTCAGATCAATTTTCTATTCTTGAGTTTCAGTTTCTCTACCATTAGGTAGAGATTTCCATTTGATTTGGTTGCAATATCCATTCAATTTCAAACAATACATTGATTTGTTCTTCAATTTTTTTTCAATTAAGCCAGTTCAATATATTTCAGTTCAATTAAGTTTATCAAGTTTAGTTTTGATGATTTATGGATAAAATACAGTTTCATTTAGTTATATCAATTCATTCATCCTTTTCTTAAATTTAGTTCAACTAAGTTCATTTCAGTATTATTCAGTTCAATTTAGTTTAATAAGTTAGGTCCAATTTGTTAAGTTTAGAATTGATGAAGTATGATTTGATAAAATTTTGCTAATTTAATTTTATCGATGCATACTTTTGTAAGTTCAGCTTAATTAAGTTTGGTTTAGTTTAATTCATTATGTTTCAATTGATTTCTGTTTATCAAGCTAGGTTCGATTTATTAATTTTGGTGCTGATAAAATTTGATTTGATAAAATATAGCACAATTTGGTTATATATCAATTCAGTTCAATAAAGTTCAATACAGTATAATTCAGTTCAATTCTGTTTAACTTCCAAGATCATTTTATCAAGTTCGGTTTCGATGAACTATAATTTGATAAAATTTAGCTAATTTAGTTATATCAATGAAACGATTTGTTTCTTCAATTCAGTTTTCAGTTAAGTTCAATTCAATGGCTTGTTTTGTAATAAAATTTTGGAATATAAATATACTTATGTAAAAAAATCTAATGAATCTAATTAGTTAAGTTCATTTCAGTATTTTTCAGTTCAGTATTTTCAGTTCAGTTCAGTTCAGTTCAGGCATATTAAACAGGTCCTAAATATTTTCATAGTGTGGTGAAAGAGAACAGGATAAGGGCAAAGATCTCCAAGATTAAAGACAGGGCTAGGAAGTAGATTACTGATCCAGACAGAATTAATGAAGAAGGGGTGTATTTTTTTGAATTTTTATTCAAGAATTCAAAGTCTGATAAGACTGGAAAGTATTAACAGCACTTCCTGGATGAAATTCTAAAAATCATTAACGAGGAGAACAATGCTGATCTCAGAAAACTAGGGACAATAGGGGAACTCCAATATGTTGTTTTTTTTATCTCAACAAAAATAGTGCTCCAGGTGCAGATGGTTTTTCTGAAAATTTCTTCACTCACGGTTGGGAGGTGATAAAAAAAATACCTATTGGCTACAGAAAATGATTTTATGAATGGGGAAAGATACCTAGACTCATAGCCATCACTGGTGATATGGGCTTTGGCCCAAATCTTAACTCCGGCCCAAGTAGTGGTTCGGTCCATAAGTGACGCAAGTTAGAATGGTGTTACCCGGGGACACAAAGGACATGAATATGACCTGTCCCCGGATGAGTACAAACAGGCAGGACCATTGCCTTTGGGTTGGGCTCTCACCACCTCGCACCTATAAATACAACTTTGGACTTGTGGAGAAAGGTATGTTCAATCAGATATAAACTCTCTCAATATATCCTTATTCTCTCTCCTATTCAAAGGTCTCTCTTTCATCATCACGCCAGAGTAGCTATCCTCGGGATACTCAGGCGCGTTGTTTTGCAGGCCTATTAGGTGAGAGCGCGCGGAGCACGGTCAAGACCTTCTCCGGACCGGTGACACCATCGTACTCCGGGTCGGGACTAGAACCTGGTAGCATCAGTTGGCACGGTCAGTGGGACCTCACGTTCCCGGTTTGCAAGTTACGTCCATGCGCGCTGACGACCCAGGAAGAATCCCCCTCCGCCTGGAGAGGAAGCGGAAAGATGACCGAAAACCATAAGAGTTGTCGCAGTTATTGGGGCCCAGAAACTGGCGGTAGAGAGGGAACGCGCTCTCCGAGTCAAGGAGGCAGTAGCAGAGGCAAGGGCTGCAGTTAAGGATCGTAGACGGCAGCATATGGCGTCGGAGAGGGCGAAGCGAAAGAAGACGACTCCGAAGCAGACGTTGGCGGAGATGCAACATGAGAGCAGGGAAAGGCTGCGGGCTGCAAAGGAGGCGGAGAGGGAGCAGCATTTCGATGAACGCGAGGAGTCGGATGGAGATTCAGATGACCCTGGGGGGTCGAAGGAGTTAGAGGGTGCAGTGGAGTATGCTACGGAGGAAGACGATACTCAAAGTCGCTCTAAGAAGGATCCAACGACACGGAACGTTGGTCCGGAAGAACGTGCATACCATGATTCCAGAGCCGGTGGGAGCGTCTTGAGGACGAACGTGGCAAAGTATCAACAGTTTCAAGCGTGAAAGTCTTTCCGCCAGACCCCAACCGGACCGGAGGCACCTCCTCCGGCCCGACGGCGGGTATATGTCGACCTTGAAAATGATCTGGATCGTGTCAGGCAGGGGCGAGGACAACACAATCCTCCTAACGAATGACCACCTGCCCAAGCTCCCAACCCCCCCACCTTTCCAGTCACAGATCACCCATTACCAGCAGCAGACATTCGGTTTGAATCTGGAGGTACCGCCATACTAGAGCGGGCAACCCCAGCAGACGATGTACGGAATGGCTGCTCCCGGAGGACAACCCCAACAGACGATGTACGGAATGGCTGCTCCCAGAGGACAACCCCAACAGACGATGTACGGCATGACTGCTCCCGGAGGACAACCTCAGCAGGCGGTGTTTGGGAACGGGCTTTCCGGGCGGATTCGGGTTTCAGACGCCATTCTGCCCAGACTTCATTGAGGATCGCCTGAATCGCCTCCAGGGGCGGAGGCAGTTTGGTGCATGGGGTAACAAGTGTTACCTCATGGTAAAAAAAGTTTACCTATTATTAGTATGTCTGTTACCCCATATAAAAATATTATCAATCTATTCATAGAAAAATGATCAATTTAACAAAAAACAATACAAGTCACACAGTTAAAAGAATATTATCCTTCTATTAATATAATAGAAGAGTTACTTACTTTACCAAAAAACACATTAATAATAATAATAAGGCACGCGGAAACAAAAAAAAAACAAAATACAAATTAATTACCCAGAAACAAAAAAAAAGGCACGCAACTTTTTACCAGTAGAAAAGAAAAAGTATATTTGAAATCTAAATCAAACCCACGCCGGCTCTTTATTCAACAAATTTTGTCAGTTCTGTCTCAACAAATTAATACTCTACTTTTCTATCTGGTCTGGCAAATCAGCAACCTCCACTGATTTGTATAAGTATATTATATATAAATCTAATTTAGGATTGAATTAGTGATTTAGGATTTTAATTCTAAAAAAGTTTCATGATTTTCGTGATTTCTAGAAGAGTTTCACGAATTCTAAAAAATATTATGAAACCTCGTGAACAGTATGTGTCGAAGAGAATATTGTAAGACGACGTTGTTTAATTTAATAAGTTATTGTAACTTTTATGTCTATTGTTGTTACCCCATAGATATATTTATGGATTCGCCTCATCAGCCGAAATGGAGTTAGGCCTCAATCGTCGTGGGTACCAGAGGTTCTAAACTTCAAGTGGCCTTCCGGAACCAAGGCTCCGGATGGGCTCCCAACCTACAATGGGGAAGGAGATCCGGAGGAGTTCGTCCACACCTACCAGAGCATAATGTTTGCCAGAGACATTTCGGAGGAGTTGCAGTGTAAGATGTTGCCCTCATACCAAGGGGGAACAGCTTGGCCTAGTTTAAAGGTCTCCCCAATGGATCCCTCCGGTCCTTTTGGGATTTTGCGACCACCTTGGTGCGACGCTACTCGGCAATGAAGCACTCGTTTGTCAATTTGGTCACGGTCCTAGCAATGAGGCAATCCGAGACGGAGACAACCTGTGAGTTCTACCTCCGGTACATTGCAGCGTCGATGAAAGTGGGGGATAGGCACCTGTAGGAGAAGGCCATTATCCACAACTTTGTCAATGAGTTGAGGAACAATGCTTTCTATATCGAGCTCATGAAGAATATGCCAACGTTGTACTATCACCTCCAATTGGTGGTGGAAATGCACTACACGATGCACGACGCTAATCATGTCCGGATGACCACGGTGGGATTCTTTGAGCAGAAGACCCTTCAGTGTTATACTTGTGGTGGTTTTGGGCATATTTCTCGGCAACGGCCCTCTTCCAATCAGCGTTATGGGACTCCATCACCACAGCCTTATGGCAAGCAGTAGTACCAGACTTATGTTGCTCATCCCGGACAGGTTCCACAAAGCCCTCAGGCCAATGTTGCTCAGGTTTACACTGCTCCAGCTGCTCAGACCCTTCAGGCACTCATGGCTCCTCAGCCTGTGATTTAGGATTTTAATTCTAAAAAAGTTTCATGATTTTCGTGATTTCTAGAAGAGTTTCACGAATTCTAAAAAATATTATGAAACCTCGTGAACAGTATGTGTCGAAGAGAATATTGTAAGACGACGTTGTTTAATTTAATAAGTTATTGTAACTTTTATTTCTATTGTTGTTACCCCATAGATATATTTATGGATTCGCCTCATCAGCCGAAATGGAGTTAGGCCTCAATCGTCGTGGGTTCCAGAGGTTCTAAACTTCAAGTGGCCTTCCGGAACCAAGGCTCCGGATGGGCTCCCAACCTACAATGGGGAAGGAGATCCGGAGGAGTTCGTCCACACCTACCAGAGCATAATGTTTGCCAGAGACATTTCGGAGGAGTTGCAGTGTAAGATGTTGCCCTCATACCAAGGGGGAACAGCTTGGCCTAGTTTAAAGGTCTCCCCAATGGATCCCTCCGGTCCTTTTGGGATTTTGCGACCACCTTGGTGCGACGCTACTCGGCAATGAAGCACTCGTTTGTCAATTTGGTCACGGTCCTAGCAATGAGGCAATCCGAGACGGAGACAACCTGCGAGTTCTACCTCCGGTACATTGCAGCGTCGATGAAAGTGGGGGATAGGCACCTGTAGGAGAAGGCCATTATCCACAACTTTGTCAATGAGTTGAGGAACAATGCTTTCTATATCGAGCTCATGAAGAATATGCCAACGTTGTACTATCACCTCCAATTGGTGGTGGAAATGCACTACACGATGCACGACGCTAATCATGTTCGGATGACCACGGTGGGATTCTTTGAGCAGAAGACCCTTCAGTGTTATACTTGTGGTGGTTTTGGGCATATTTCTCGGCAATGGCCCTCTTCCAATCAGCGTTATGGGACTCCATCACCACAGCCTTATGGCAAGCAGTAGTACCAGACTTATGTTGCTCATCCCGGACAGGTTCCACAAAGCCCTCAGGCCAATGTTGCTCAGGTTTACACTACTCCAGTTGCTCAGACCCTTCAAGAACTCATGGCTCCTCAGCCTGTGATGTATACTCCTCAGTATCTCACCTACCCACCTCCTCAGGCTCGGCCATCTCTTGCTTCTGTAACTTCTGATCCGACTCCTTGGTAACTTGACTCCGGTGCTACCAACCATATGAGCTCTACTGCTTCGAACCTATCTGGTGTTGCCCCATACAATTGTAATACTCTTGTATAGGTTGGTAATGGTGCATCTCTTTCTAATAGTGGTGTTGGTGATGCTAAGATTAGTCCATCTTTGCATTTATCTGATGTTGTGATTGTGCCTGCTATTACTAAGAATCTTTTATCTATAAGCAAGCTTACCAAAGAGTTTTGTGCTATTATTGCCTTTGATAATCAATCTTCTGTTATTCAGCACAAGCTCAGCCAGGCGATCCTGGGCCAGGGACACAGTGAGGATGGCTTGTATGTGCTGGACAGTGGTGAAGCAGTCCTTTGTTAAGAAGAAGAATATTAGAGCATCTTTTGAGATTTGGCATGCTCGTTTGGGACATGTGTCCACTAGTGTTATTTCATTGTTGATCAAGAATGAGTTTTTATACTTTACTTCTGTTTTGCCTAATCCTGGTGTTTGTAACCCATGTGCTAAGGCTAAGGGCCATAAACTTTCTTATATTGAGAACCCTAGACGTGCTGATCACGTTCTAGATTTGATACATTGTGATTTGTGGGGACCATCTCCAATTGTATATGAAATGGTTTTTCTTATTATGCCTTGTTTGTGGATGACTACTCACGATTCCCTTGTATCTATCCTTTGCGGCGCAAATCCGACTTTGTCGATGTCTACTTCCAATTTGAAGCATTCGTAGAGAATCAATTCTCATCCCGCATCAAGGTATTCCAGAGTGATGGAAGAACTGAATTTATAAACAACTGGTTGTAGGCACAATTTGGATCTCGCGGTATCCATCATCAAGTCTCATGCCCCTATATACCTGAGCAAAATGGTCGGCCAGAACGGAAACACAGACATATCACGAAGATGGGCATCTCCATGCTGTTTCACTCACACCTGCCATCTCACTAGGATGATGCCTTTAGTGCTGTAGTATTCACTATTAATCGGCTACCATCTTCGTGATATTTCACTCACACCTGCCATCTCACTAGGATGATGCCTTTAGTGCTGTAGTATTCACTATTAATCGGCTACCAACCCCGGTTTTTGACAACAAGTCTTCCTTTCAGTTGCTTTTTGGCCATTCTCCGGACTACTAGAACTTTCATCCTTTTGGGCGTAGAGTTTTTCCATTTGTTTGTCCCAAAGTTGAACACAAACTAGCTCCTCGCAGCTAGCCTTATGTCTTCCTGGGATATAGTGCGCATTATAAAGGATTTCGGTGCTTGGATCCTGCTTCAGGGCGTGTCTATATGACTCGACATGCTCATTTTGACGAGAATCACTTTCCATACTCGACAGCATCTTTGGAGGCCCAGTTCTCTTCACTGGATGTTTCTTCCTTTGTCGATCCCACTGATCCAGACCTTGAGACTGATTCTGTTGAGATCATGCCACCATAGCAGCCCTGCACTGTGTGTCATGAGCCCTCTTCGACTATGTCTGTGACAAATACTGATTTGGATGAGCCTGATTTGGTGACTCCTATATCTTCCCCAGCAACCTCGAGTCCTTCCTCAGGGTCCTCTGGTGGCTCATCGATCTTGTCCAGTGATAGTTCAGTGCCCTCTAGACGTGGCTCATTGACACCTCCTGCTTCTCTGGTTCAACAAGCTCCTCCAGTTCCTCCTACTCCTCGTGCTCATCAGATGGTCACTCGTCATCATGATGGAACCCGAGTCGCCGCAACCTTGGATCTGATTTTGTGACTACAAGACTTGTTCCTGAGCTTTTGGTACAGAAGGAACCTCACACCTACAAAGCTGCAGTTAAGGACTCACGATGGGTTACTGCCATGAATGAGGAGATTGATGCACTTCAGCGGCAGCAGACATGGCAGTTGGTTTCTTGTCCTCCAAATGTTAATGTTAAGTGGGTATATCGGTTGAAGTACAAGCAGGATGGCTCTATTGAGAGGTATAAAGCACGCCTAGTGGCTCAGGGATTCTCTCAAATTCCGGGCTTCGATTTTGATCATACATTCAATCTAGTGATCAAGGCTGCTACTGACCGTATGGTGATTGCTATAGCCACTATGAGGAAGTGGCCACTCCATCAGTTGGATGTCAAAAACGCCTTTCTGAATGACGTTCTTGATAGTGAAGTTTATATGGCTCAGCTAGTTGGATATCAGGATCCTGCTCGACCGAATCATGTTTGTCTTATGCACAAAGCCATCTATGGTCTTAAGCAAGCTCCAAGGGCATGGTTTGATCGCTTCGGTGCCTTTGTTCGGGGACTTGGGTTTGTTGGCAGCTTGTTTTATCCTTCTCTGTTTTTGTTTACCCGTGATTCGGTCATTCTCTATCTCCTCATCTACGTTGATGACATCATTCTAACAAGGAATGATGGTGTTGTTATTCGCAGTTTCATAGCTCGTGCTGATCGGGAGTTCTCTGTCAAGGATCTTGGACGCCTCAGCTACTTTCTTGGCTTGGAGGTTACCCCCACCTCTACTAGACTAATCTTGGGACAGGCCAAGTATGCTAGGGATATTGTCCAGCGAGCTGGAACGTTGGATACTACACCAGTCTCCACACCATTCCTTCCCTTATCTCAGTTTCATAGTAAAACTAGTGGACCATTTCACAATCTGAAGCTGTATAGGTCTCTGGTTGGTGCTCTTCAGTACCTCACCATTACCCGGCCTGATCTATCCTTTGCGGTGAACTCAGTGAGTCAATACCTTCAGAATCCACGAGATGACCATTTTGCTGTCGTTACTCAAATACTCAGATATGTTCGTGGTATGCAACGCTCTGGATTGACCTTCGCTGCTGATGGCGTTTCAGAGGTTCTGGTATACTCTGATGCGGACTGGGCACGCTGTTTGGAGACACGTCGTTCCACTTATGGCTTTGCAGTATTTCTAGGTGGTAACTTAGTGTCATGGAGTGCGAAGAAGCAGTCTACAGTCTCTCGCTGGAGCTCTGAATCTGAGTATAGAGCTCTTGCCAACACAACTTTAGAGGTTATTTGGCTGTCACACATTCTTCGGGATCTTCGTTATCCTCTTCTGGGATCACCGGTGCTCCTCTGTGACAATAACAATGCTGTCTTTCTTGCTGAGAATCCTATTGCTCACAAGAGAGTCAAGCACATCGACATCGACTATCATTTTGTGCGAGAACTGGTAGCTGCTGGCAAGTTTCGTATCGGTCATGTTCCCACTTCACTGCAAGTTGCAGACATATTCACCAAAGGGCTCAATCGTGCGCTGTTTGACTTCTTCAGGTCCAAATTTCGCGTCTCGATCAATCCGACGCTTCGCTTGAAGGGGGTGTGACAATAGAAGAATTAGAGGACTGATTTTATAATTAATTTAGCCTACTGTATATTACACTTATGTGCCTAGGGTTTAGATAGGTTTTGTTATTTAGCCTAATACCCTTGTATGTACTATAAATATGTGTTGTACAGCCTAATACTAATCAGCCAATTAAATACAGTTTACAGGGTTTTCTTGGAGGAAGGATGGTGGACAGCTAATTTTTTTGACAGGGTTTTCTTGGAGGAAGGATGGTGGACAGCTAATTTTTTTAAAGTGTTATACACATTCCGATATTTTACTCATTGTAGTACAAAATACCATTAAAATTTTATACTATATTTTGGATGAGAAAACTAAATTACCGAACTATTCAACTATATACAGCAACATTCTAATTTTTATATGAACTTTTTTTTGTAAGTAGTCGATTGCTTATTGCTTATTTTATTATAGTTTGGAAATAGCAAAGGAATGCTATATTACAAGATCTCTGTGAAAGAATATCAAATGATTTTCTAATCAGTTTATGATCCAGACTCTATATATAATCAATTTATGATCCAAATTCTAAATTTGTGTCAAATGGGCTGACAGATAAAACCCAGGGGCACCCTTTTAACGTACCCGATCTGAACATTGGAGTCAACCAAGAACCCTCTGTAGCCTGTACCATTCCATTTTGAGTTTTCACCTCCGCTGTTTACCATTTACCATATCCTCTTTTTTAATTTAACCTCAGAAAGTTAGGGTATTATTGAATTAGCATCCGATTGCTGATCCCTGCTCGAAGGAACAAGCAATTTGGGAAAAAGTCTAATTTTCCAGTGGTTGCAGAAGAATTATGGAAAAAGTGATGAGCATTTTGAAGCCAAAGCCTACCCCGCAGCAGTTGTTGAGAGAATGGCAGCGCCGTCTCCGACAGGAAACCCGGAATATCGAGCGCCAAATCCGAGGTTAGCTTCAATGATCGATCGAATGCTCTGATTACTGATCTGGGTTTTTCTATTGCGTGATTAAATTTGTTTTGTTTGATTAGATATAGAGAAGGAAGAGAAGAGTGTCCAGAAAGCAATTAAAGAAGCGGCTAAGAGGAACGATATGGGCTCTGCTAAGGTAGTTGCCATTTTCATATGTGCAATTTTTCTATCTATTTGTGAAATTAAGAATGTGTGGGATATAATAGACTTAGATAGCTTGGAATTAATTCCTTTGCGTATACGTGTTGAAGCTGATGTGCTATGTGGCTGAACTATTTCTGTAAACTTGTTGTGGTGTTAATGATTACTCCATCCCATAAGGTTCTGTTTCTATTTTAATATGGAATGTAGTGCTTATTTAATGTTGTGTTTTCTCATATTAGCCACCCTCATTGCCACCCAAATAGGATTTACTGTCAAGATCATATTGGTTTTGGTGCTGTGTCAAGGATTCTGAAAAATGTTAGCTGTCACGGTAAAGTTTAGTTTGCTCATAACAATCGAACACTTTTATCTGATTACTAATCATGTATTCAGAGTGCATGTCTAGATCAGGATGATTATGAAAGTTATAATTTCCATGAAGTTAGGAACTTATGAACTATGTCTTTGTCTATATGAAGTGTTTTCGCTGAAGGTCATGGTATTGTTATCGTTATATCTGATGATATCAGATAAGATATGCTTGGGGCAAAGATTGTACACCACCTGAAATTCCTTAGCCCCGAGCCTAGTCTTACTGAATAATATTACTTTAGCATGTGAAAGTTTTTGTCACCTATATAACGTGACATTATATTTGATGGTATCAATGATAAAGTTACTGGTTAAAGCTTTACAGAATCTTAGCTACGTTGTAATGTAGGATATTTTAGTGTATCTTAGCTACTGGTTAAGCTTTTGCATCAAATTTAGTGTAGGATATTTTACTTTCTTGGGCTTTTAGTTCCTGGAACAGAATATTAACCGATTTTCTTCACATCTTCTGGTTGTATCAGTCACTTGCTAGAGAACTTGTGAGATCAAAAAAGACTGTGCAGCGTCTTCATGAAAATAAGGCACAGATGAATTCTATATCAATGCATCTTGGAGAAAGTGTCGGTATGATTGCCCTCAAATTTTTACTACTGTATGTTCACATATTACCTGTCCTTGGCTCCTTGCTCTCTTTGGTAGAAGCTATCTTAGGGATTGCACTTATACTTGACAATACTATTCATTTTGTTAAGTGTATTAAGTCAGTCACTTCTACGTTCATAGTGAGTTTGGGATTGGTGGCCAAACATTTTACTATACGTAATAGCTAGAGTAGAGATGATAAATTTGAATCTGACCATAAACACAATGCTGAACTGTTATGATTTGATTATACATGTGTCATATGCGTGCCCGTATATGGTGATTGTAGCATATATATGAGTCTTGTTGCAAATACAAGCCTGAAAGAGGTGATTTTAGCATATGCTAAAGAGACTTCTGGATGCCTGAGTAGAGCTGTAAATCCAGAACGTGAACGAAAAGTTAAGAGAGAATAATGTTTACCACTGTCCCACATTATCTGGCCCACTTACTATTTTGTTGGTCAAACCTGGCTAATTTATTTAATGTCAACTTAGTGAAAAATTGTGAATAGTTTTTTTCTGATATGGGAAAAGGCATCCTTTTATCCATTTATTTCCACTCATTGATATCCCTTCATGTCCTCTCAGTCTCACATTAATTCTTCTCCACTTGCTTTATTTACATCATCTTTCTTACTGTTTTTGGGAAAAAAAAATCACCAGTAACATTTAATAATAATACGTTATGTCACATGCAAAAGTTTTATATTTTTTTGTTATGTAATAAAGAATACTCTTGGTAAAAATATCTACTTAAAGACTCTGCAAGTTAGTTTAGGAAGGGGCATGACTATTTTTGATAAAACAGCGATTGATTCAGTAATATATTATCCATATTTCTTTTACAGCATGTCAAATAAAAACTTAGTTGTGTACTACTTTTGTTGCTAAAAATCGCATAATGTCTGTAGCGTTGTTGAATGTGTTTTTGTTTTTGTCTCAATACCTTCTGGTTGCTAATGAAATCGTGAGAATTGTTGGTTTGGATATATGTTGTTTTGTACAATTTTTTGAATTAGATGATTTGCTTCAAAAGGCGAATGTAGCTTTTGGTAGATTAGGTGACATTCTGGCTTCTGAGTATCTACTATAAAGTGCTTGCTGTGAAAGGTTCAGTTCAATGTTTACGTCATCTTCTTGAAGTTTTAATTGCTTTTGATCTTAGAAAATTTTGTCCACGGGACTTGCTTAGTCAGTTGTTTTGAAAGTTAATAACTTTCATACTTTATTTTGCACCAATAGTTTTGGTAATGATGGCCTGTCTTCA
Organism: Sherardia arvensis; assembly: GCA_948330725.1. Classification (NCBI taxonomy): domain Eukaryota; kingdom Viridiplantae; phylum Streptophyta; class Magnoliopsida; order Gentianales; family Rubiaceae; genus Sherardia; species Sherardia arvensis. The sequence continues at coordinate 17,370,504 of OX415237.1, read as the reverse complement.
GTCACACTAACCAGAAAAGTTTGTCTTTTTACTAACCTGACAAGTTTTAGATGCAGAGTCTTGGGCTATTTTGTGTCAATGGGACTTCATGATCCTGTGGACACACACACGCACACACACAACTCTGTAGGGTTCGTGACAGGAAATGAGTGTCCTCATTTCTTTTCTTCATAATTTTACATTTCAGGTTACCATAGATCTTTACTTCTACAACCGTTAAGCTCCTACTTGCCCATGAAGATCCATAAAGTTAAATATATAGCTCTTACTTGCACTTTCGGTGTTATATAATTTTGCTATATTGTGAATTACACTTGAGTATGTGTGGCTGGAATCACCTAAGTGCTTGTGTTAAACCATATTGACCTTAAACTGCTTGTCTTTTTATTTGATCTTTGAAATTACAACTTTTTTTTGTGTTTCCAATTGCTTCGACAGCCATCGCTCGAACTGTGGGACATTTGTCGAAGAGTGCTGAAGTTATGAAACTCGTCAATAATCTTATGAAGGCTCCAGAAGTGGCTATTACAATGCAAGAATTCAGCAAAGAAATGACTAAGGTAAAAAAAAAAGAATAATTCTGCATTTATTGGGATCATATTTTGATAGTGCATATTAGTTATGCTATCTGTAATTTTGGCATCACAAATCCGGATGTGAGTTGCCACAACTTCCGATGACTAATTACTCAGTTGGCTAGAGACTGAATGTTAAAAAACTAGGAGCTGTCATAAATTCTTTGGTGATGTTAATTACAGTTGTTAAGATGACAGCAGGATTTGGCATACAATTTCATGCATGTATATCTAATTGTTCTAACTTTCCTAGTTACAAGTAATTATTGTATGTTAACTGCAGGCTGGTGTGATTGAAGAGTTTGTGAATGAAGCCATGGATGATGCCCTTGATACAGAAGACATTGAAGAGGAGATTGATGAAGAAGTAGACAAGGTCTTGAGTGCAATTGCTGGTGAGACTGCTGCACAGCTTCCTGAAGCAGTCAGGAAGCAGAAGATGAAGCAACCTGCCCAGCCAGCAGAAGAGGTAATGTTAATACACACAATTTTTGTCTCACAAAGATCGTTTAGCTATTTTCTAATGCCTAGGAAAGTTATCTGAGTATTCTTGGGGCTGTATTGTAGGAGGATGACGAGGAAGAGCTTGAACAGATCAGGGCCCGCCTCGCCAAAGTTAGATCCTGAACTTCATTTTTGTCTGCCGAGATATCTTATTGAGAACCAATAGATGCTTCAAATCCCAAATTACCAAATCCACCTGACAATGATTATTGTAAGATGTGTTATTCTGGCAAGTTAGTGGTTCGTGTGTATAGTAAAACTTATAGCTGTGTATACATGTGTATTGCAAACAATTTTGGGTAGCGAAATTGGTACTGGTTTGGTCATTCGCCCAGTGTCTCAATTTGACGATTCGCTACCCATATTCAGTAATATTTTCGGCTTAAGACACTTTTCACTTTCTATACTGTTTTTATATCCAATTTCGACACACAGTTACCAACTGGAGGGTGGTGTATTGGTGTGTTTTTTCTTGTATTTGAGAATTTTTTTATATAAAAAAATGCTTTTCAACAGATATCTTCATCTCCACAGTTGTGCATCTCCTCAAATTTTCTTTATCATTCGGTTTGCTATGCAATATTTTTTATGAATGTGCTCTACAACTGCTTGTACCCGGTAAACCAAGCTCATCAATCATGGTTCGTTCATTAAAATACACATTTAGCAATTCATCAATCATGGTTCATTCATAAAAATATACATGAGAAATAAAAAACGAATTATAAAGTAATGGACATTAGAAGTGAAATGTAAGTGTCCAGTATTATGCTTCAAATGAAGGATTTTAATATTGAGAATGTAATGTCTCCGGATGCAAAGTGCTGATTTTGATGATGAAGAAGAATCTCAGGAACTGTTTCAATATGAATGTTTTGCTTCACATTAAACTGAAGTACTTGATAAATCTATGTATCCAGAAACCTATCCTCTACAATTTGAAGAAACTGTAGAATTTTGTTTCAACGTTTGTATGAAATTTCTGCAGATTGTTGTAACAAACTGCAGATTTTAACTTTAGTCTACATACATTATTCGTGCTCAGTATGATGATTCAATCTAGAAAGTAGTTGCTAGGTATCTGCTGGGGAGGAGAAAGCTTTGAAACACATCTGAACCTGGGTTCACTGTACTTCTCTTTCACTGCCACCAAAGATTTGCCCTTTCTTCCCACCTGCAACTCATGTAACATCACAGCACACTCCTTGAGTTCAGCCGCTCCATACCCCGAATAACACCTCAGTTCATCACTCCACGGCTTCGATTCTGGGCAACGAGTAAGCTTGGCCAGAAACACAGCAGCAGCAGCAACATGAGATGGCAGGAACTTGACACACCTATAATCCAGCAAACTCAGCTCGCTTAAATAATCACCCAGAAACTCAAGCTCCATCTTCGAATCATCATCGAGGTCTTGTGCAGCAAATGTGGTGAGCCGTGGAAGGAAGGCCCTGGCGGTGGGATTGCCCATTTCATACTTGAGGCAGGTGAGCACATCGAACTCCATCTTCACCAGCTCCTCCTTGGTGTAGGTGTTCTCAGTGATGTAGCAGAAATCCTTGACATGAGGGGGCTTGATCTCCTCATACTTGGAGGCAATCAGCATCGAAGCAACGCCCAGAAGCTGAAGCCTCTTGCGAATGATGGTGTTCTTAGACAAAAACCTGTCAATGTAAGAAACAGCCAAGTAGAGAGTAGTGGAGAGGAGATTGTACTCCTCTGCAACTTCCACCAGCCAATCCACCAGGACTCCTCTCATGTTCACCGTAACATCCTTCTGAACCTTCTGGATGTAATCCGGCGACGGCCTCCTGCGCTCCTCCGCCTCCATCTTCCGGAGGTAATCGTGGATGTCAGAAGCGTAGTTCTGCTCGTACAATTGGGGATCCTTGTTCGACTCAGCATCGATGTCATCAATCACCTTCACGGGGACGGGGAGGTTGGTGAGTTCGCTTAAAGCGATCCTCTTCTTGGTCGGCCGGTGCTCAGCAGCGGCGGAGGCGGCGATTGCCTCGGCGGCCCTCTTCTTGGCCATGCGAGGTGGGGGCTTGACGCAGTTCTCCTTGCCCGCCGCCATGTCTGAGCAGAAGCAGAGGAAGATGTGATTTGACGGTGTCGGATTGGGGGAAAGGTGGGAGATGGTGGGTGAGAGGGAGGTGGGGAATGGGGGTGGCTTTGTAGGGATGTGGATTGAAATGATGCCGCCATTCTGAAAAATTGAGTTTGCGCGGTGCTCAAATCTTTCCTTTTGGGATCCGGCGGAAGGGGTTTTGAAAATTTTGAGTTTCAGAAAAGCGGAGAGACTATTTGGTCAATGGAGGGACTTTTTTCCCGGTTTCCAAATTTCCGCTATTTGGAAATATTTTGGATTTACCTTTCATCTCCCCCGCTTTAATATTGTTTTGCCTTTTTTGTTGGTGAATCTTTGAGTTAATTGCCTACTAAACTGGGGGGAGTGTGCAATATATTTTAAGCTATGGGTAAACAAATATGCTAAAATCAAATTCATTTTGTTGTGCAGCATACTCTTATTGGAAAAGTTAAATGTAAAGTTAAATGGGTAAAACAATGTCATTAATCCGAACTCGTTCCTCGGTAATTGTATTATGAGTATAGAGATTTATATAGCGGATCCTTTCGTGTTGGTTAAATATTTTGTTGTATTCATTTAGCCTATCTGTGAATGCGACAAAAATATTTTAAAAATAAAAAAAATTATCAGAGTTAGAGGGCATTTATTGGACGCCCTAAAGTCGAACGAAAATCAAATAACACAAATACAAATGAAGCCGCAAAGAGGCTAAGTTTGTACATAAATGTAGCAGAAGAGCAAAAACCTACTCAAACTAGGCCAAAAATTTCTGAAATGGTTAGCTGGATAAGGTGTTTATCAAAATACTAGATTTTTCTGAATCCGTCAAACTGATTAGTGTAGAAATATCATTTTCAAGGGATGAAAGCTCTTTAAAACTAACATGCTAATGTGATACTATTCATACATTGTCAATGACATTAGCACCACTATTTCTCAAAAAGTCATAACTCTACAAGTCTTATAGGCCACAAAAGACCGACTTCAATAAATTTGTGATATATGATTTATGTATATTTGGGTTTACTGCATGTGTTATACAAATAAAAAGGTAAATAAATTCCAGGATCTTGTGTAACTTATATTGGAGAAACATAGACTCCTTTTTTTTTACGTTAAACCACTCAAAAGTGAGAGAATTTTTATTTGATTTCCCAAATCTATAAAGATAATAAGACATACACGCATTGCCATAGAAAATAAGCAAAGTTTGTTGGAACATAAGTTCCAAAAAGCATAGTAATGACTTTCAAAAGAATAGAGTTAAATAATGGAGTTCTATACAAGAGGCCGGTAACTAGACATGTAGATAGACTCAAAGCCTATTAGAGAATTGCATAGGAAAATTCAAGGCGACATTAAGTTATTTACATGCCTAAGAAACGGTAGAGTTATACAGAATGAGCAGATCCAAGTAGTTTGATCATGTTGAGCATGTGGGGACCGTTCTGGTTGCTTCCTCTTTGAGTAGAATCATCAGGTAATGGTGTAGTGTCTTCAAACATCCATTTGAGGTGAGTGATTTTTCAATTTGAAAGAACCTTCCATCCAGTTGAACTGCATGGTCATCTCCATCTGACAAGAAGCCAACAGCAAGAGTGAGAGTAGTAACTGTCTAAGGAGGATGCAATCTTAGGTCAGGAGTGCCATTTTTATCTAAAATGTGAAGTCATATGGACTGAGAAAGCATTTGCATAGCATTATTAAATTCATGTCAACTTTTAGATTGGACAGCATGTTTAGCAAGAGAATCAACAATACAGTTTGCTTCTCTGAAAATATGTAAAATTTCAGCATTTACCAACCGTGTATGTAATTCATCTACAAGACAATATAGTTTCCAAGGTGCCAGGTCAGCATGTTTGATTATTTTGATTGCTTGCATACGATCAGACTCAGTAGAAAACCAAGCCCCCAAGTGTCTAGCATTTAACAATCCATATCATATAGCCAACAGTTCAGCATGTAGAGGAGATATGACATGTGTTTATAAACACTTAGCACTGACAAAACCCCTATACTATCTCTTATAATAATACCAATCCCAGTTTGATGGTCAACAGATTTGCAGGATGCATCTATACTAACTTTAAATCCCTATGAGGGACAAGATCATACAATCTTGGCTATATTGGGCTTAGCTGGTTTCAACCAAACAGGAAAGTAACCACCGGAGGCAAATTCTATATCACATGCCCTATGTATATAAAAGGAATTTGCTTTAAATGTATCAAATATCATACGCTTAATATCATGTAGGATTCTGGTATGACTTGGAGCAATATTTTCAAAAATAAAATTGTTACTTGCCTTCCATAGATTCCAACATGAAAAAAGGAGCATGTTATGAATGAGGACATTTTGAATTGCAGACATACCAGGCCTAGAAAGGTAATAGGAGACTCTGTCCCAAATAGTAGCAAAAATAGGAGTACAAAATCAGAGGCTCCTAATGTTGCCGTTCTCGTAAGAGTTGGGTTGGGGGTTTGCTTATATGCAATGACGACCCTAACTTTTTCGAGACTTCAGATGAAACTTAAAAAATAAGGCCTTGATATATACATTTTAAACAACTCTAGCCATTGCAAATGTCGAAAAAAATAAAATTAGATGAATACATTAATTATAATTGATATAAATTTGGTAAGTATTGATATGAGAGTCTCAATTCCAGCATTTCAAAATAGAGACTTGGTTTGAGGAGGGTGTCACTGCATTTTTCTTTCGCATTAAACTAGATCTCTAATTAGAGTCTTGAGTCTCAGATGAAATATAAGGTTTAACATTCTCCTAATCCTATGTAGTATAAAAGTTTTTATATTTGAAAGTAGCATTGGAGATGCTCGCTTTAACCCTAATTTGTAGATGACTCAAAGCAAAACAGGGCTATATCTATCAATTTGGAGGCCGATGCTAAATTTTAAAATTTAGGCATCTTGTATTAAAATTTTTTGTGTGACCTATATATGTTATTAAAAGTTTTAAATCAGAGCCCCTCATATTTACAATTTGAGGGTTGATGCAAATATTTTACATGTTTTTTTAAGAAATATTTCATGTGCTTAGCGAGGGTCATCTCTAATCAGACCATTTCATTTAAATTTAAAATATATAACGTACTAAATATTAAAGTGGTGCATATCTCTCTCACATAAATTCAAATTAGATAGTTGAATACTTTTAAGTTGTTATGAGATGGATGATTTTCATCTCCCAACTAAATCTGCAAATGTTGACTTTTGTCGGATGATTCAGATAGTGTTTGATCATTAATATTTATAATTAGGTTTACATATTTTAAAAATACGATGTTACAAATCGAAAAGAGAAGTTATTTATTTGATATTAGTAATAATAATGAAAAGATAACAACTTTTATTTTCAAGTTTAACCAATGGTCATACAAAATCAAGCGGGGTAAATGAAATGAAATAGTTTCTGAAAATTTCGAATTTAAAAAGATCGAAACAGGGAAAAAAGGCATCAAAATTGGTTACCGCCGACCCAAAATCTCGAATTTAAAACGTTACGTCCGCGGATTTCCTGAAACAAATAAAAATCTCATTTTTAAACCAAATAAAAATTATTTTGGATTCCCAAAATCAAACTGAGTTAAAGCTCCAAAATATTTCCAGGGCGGGAAAAGTTGAAAACTGAATATTTCGCATACCGCTCGCTCCATTGGCGGCATATTTTCACTCCTCGTCTCTTACATAAGCCTCCCCCATTCTTCCTCGTTTTCCCCACCACCCTCCAAACCAGTCTTCCGCCATTTCCAATCCTTCAACCATCAATCAATCAAGCTAATGGCGGCGGGCAAGGAGAACTGTCTCAAAGCCCCTCCTCAATTGCCCAAGCCCATGGAGGCGGAGGCCGCCGTGAACCAGCGGCCCTGCAGGAAGAGAGACGCCCTAGGCGAACTCAAACACCTCTCCGTATCAACAGCGATCGAAGAACCCAAGGAGGAGATGATGATTGATGATTCGGGCTCGGAATCGAACGATCCCCAATTCTCCGATTCCGATTCTGATTCCGAGGATTCAGAATCGGATGCCTCCGATGTGTCTGCGGAGGAGGAGGAGGATTCCTGCGAAGAATCCGACGACGACTCCCAATCGTGCGAGGGTTTCGCCTCGAGCATCTACGACTACCTTCGAGAAATTGAGATGGAGGAGCACAGGAGGCCGCTCCCCGATTACATCGAGAAGGTTCAGAATGACGTCACGGCGATGATGAGAGCGGTTCTGGTGGATTGGCTGGTGGAGGTTGCAGAGGAGTACAATCTCCTCTCGACCACTCTTTACTTGGCTGTTTCTTACATTGACAGGTTTTTATCCAGAAAGCCTCTCAACAGGAAGAAGCTTCAGCTTTTGGGGGTTGCCTCTATGCTGATTGCCTCCAAGTACGAGGAGATCAGCCCTCCCCGTCTCGATGATTTCTGCTTCATTACTGATAACACCTACACCACACAAGAGCTGGCGGAGATGGAGGCCGAGGTGCTTGCTTTACTCAACCATGAAATGGGCAACCCCACAACCAAGTCCTTTCTCACAAGGATCACAAAAATTGCTGCACAGGAGTACGCGGATGATGAGGAGGAGGAGGATGGCAATGAGGATGAGGATGAGGAAGGGGGTAACGATTCCAAATTGGAGATGGAGTTCTTGGGAGATTTCTTAGGCGAGCTGAGTTTGTTGGACTATGAATGTGTCAAGTTTGCGCCTTCTCTTGTTGCTTCTGCTGCTGTGTTTGTGGCCAATTTGACTCTTTGCCCAGATACGAAGCCGTGGAGTGATGATCTGTGGCGCTACTCGGGGTACAAAGCCGAGGATCTGAAGGAATGTGTGCTGATCTTGCATGAGCTGCAGCTGGGAGGAAGAAGTGGGAAAGCAGTGAGGGAGAAGTACAGGCAACACAAGTTCAAGTCTGTCTCAACACTTTCTCCTCCTGTTCAGATTCCCAGCTCCTATTTTCTCCATTGATCCAGTCTTGTGATATGTTTAAGAGTAGGGTTCATTATCTAGTAATGTTTGGCAGAGAATTGTTTTGATTTGGTCCCTACAAATTTGCAATTCTCTGGCAAATCTAGTGTCTATCTCAGATAGTTTTGGTTCTTAAGTTTTATGCAAACAATCCTGTCATAATGTAAGCCAAGGGGAAGTATTATAGTCAGCTATTACAAATACATTACTCCATTTGAAATGCAAGACAATAATCCTCTTTTTTTTTTATCACTTGCAATCTTCAAACTTAGAGGTCCAGTGAATTTCAATTAGCATATTGAAAACTTGATGAACATGATTTTGTGATTGTTCCAAGTGGTTTGGGATAAGAATACTGAAAAAAAAAACTTGATGAGCATGATTAGGAATAGCGTTCTGGATTGTACTGGTAGGAATAGCAGTAAAGATTAGGATCAGAATGCTGATGGTTGTGGCTATTGCCGTGGAAGAATAACAGTGGTAGCGGGGGTGGTTACGATCAGATCACCAGCCCAGTACTATGTGAGGAAGAGATTTGGGGAGAGAATGAAAAAACCAAATTACATAAAAATATAATTGTTTACTATAATTACATTTCATAAGAAGTAGAATCTGTTGGAGTAGATGAATAAGATCGAGAATGGTTTTGAGAATCTTGATTTCAATCCGTATAATAGAGGAGGATATAGGGGAGTTGTTGGACTTGGCCCTTATGTCTACAAATGTTATATTTGATATTAGCGTTTCGAGTAGTCGTATACTTGATTTTAGCATTTGGCGTGAGCGTGTGGCGCGCTAATCGAACTTGGCGCGAACATTTGGCACGCTAATCGAATTTGGCGCGCTAATCAATGTTTTTAAAACGTGTTTCGTGGCGACTTGTTATACATAGTATTTCCATCACAATTTATAAACTAAAAAGTCAATTTGTTTTTTTTCTTTAAAGATAGTCTTTTATCACCTTACTTAACTCTGTATCATACCAACTCTGTATTATACGTAAATTTCAAAAAATAAAATCTATTATTATATGTAAAATGTATATATTTTTATATGGAAATGGATCAAAATACTAGTTTATTTTTGCCCCATTTTTATCCAAACATCACCTCCCATCATCGACTCGTCACCCTATGCGGAATATCCATTGTCTATTGGCTTCTTTCTTTCTTACATTCATCGAATCTTTATTTTAAATAATTACCTGATTTTAAATTATTTCATATTAACCTGCAAAATAAAGGATTTAAATGGTGTTATATTTAAAATGATTCCAAACTTTAGTTTAGGCGAGTGTCTTAAATTATAAAAGCTTAACATTTTCGCTTAACTTGTTATCAAACTATTTAAGACATTTTTCAGAATTTTGAAAAGGAATAAGTCTTCCAATTTTATTTTTTTAAAAAAACAATAATTAAGATGTGTCTTTAAAATAAAAGACTACTACTTAGTTCCAGGTCCTTCAAAAAGCTGCTCAGATAGAGTTTTTTCGAGAGAGAAAATGACAGAAAAGGTTTGATGAATCCCTTTTCCACTTCGTTAAATGGATTAGGGCTAATGCCAAAATACAAGTTATAAACTATTATGACCTCCTAACCATCACCTAATCCATCTACCCGACCGCCTAATATCCTGACTGGATCACGATCCAGAAGCTAGCCCACGTGACTGAAGTTATTAAGTGGGCCCAGTTCTAGGATTATATATGTACATGTATGCATGGTGAGAAAGGCATTTTCAATGTTCAACTGTTCATAGATTTTAAAACTCTCACAACACTCCTTGACTTGAGCGTTGGAGCGAGAAAAGGCTTAAGCCTACCCGTCCTCACCTGAGCTCTTCCTATCTTCGCGAATCCAGGTCTAACAGCTGGATCAGGATCTACACTGCACATTATAGCTGTAACATTGGTACTTTCCGTGGGGACTAAATGCCTAGTCACGCACGCCCCTCATGGGTGAGTCCAAATCATCCTCCATCGAGCAAATCGAACCTTATCTTTGCAACCAAGCAAATCCATATGCTCTAGGTTAGTTTCTTCATGAAATATCCGACCTTTCGAGCCCAACACTTTTGTTTTATAAAAGTTACCCGGCGAAAAGGATCGAACCCATTCATTAAGCCCAAAAAATGGAGATTTTCATCAAAGATCCGATCTTTAGAGCCTAAATCTCCGAACCTGTGTAAAATGGCCATTATGAAAGCATAAACAGGTCCAAAACATTCATCTTTGTTTGGTAGGAAAGCTCTCCTTTCTTTTTTTTTACACAAAGGAAAATCATATACCCATTATGTGTAAGCAAATCAACAGGTTTCTCTTTACATAAGTGTTTTTTGGGGGAAAAAGGCATACCACGACTCTGCGCTTTGCGCAATCACAAAAAATGCCCAAACGTCTGCAATCCGATCTTGTCTAGCCGACACGTCGAGTCTGATCAGTCATCTGGTCAACCAACTAGTCGATCACCTAGGTCATCGCACAGTCCGACCAAGACGGAAAAGTTCATGAATGACTAACCTTCAAATGTCGCGTCAGTCTCGTCTTGGCGGGGCACTAGTTGCATCATCAGACGCGTCTACATAATTGTCGGTTTTGGGCATGATGACATTGCACCAGAAATCAACCAACTCATCCCTAGCAACACCATCACAGCCATTAGGTATGCCCACATAATGAGCTCGATTGGTGAGGGGTAGTGTGGACGCTCCAAAGGTCCTGGCATAGTCTACGGTCCAGTTCATTAACTAGATCCATAGTCTGATTCAGTGACCCGACCCTCGGTCCAGTTCAATAACTAGATCCATAGTCCGGATCAGCAACTTGACCTACAGTCCAGTTCAACAACCAAATCCATAGTCAGGTTCAACGACCAACCCGCAGTTCTATTCAACACTAGATCTGCGGTCTGATTCGTCAACCCGACCAACGGTCCAGTTTGGAAACTAGATCCATGGTCCAATTTTGCATCTCCAAAATTGAGTCTAGCTAGGATGCAACACCTAGTATTTTGACCCGGTTCAAGGAACGCAACCCAGTTGAGCATCCTAGTTCGAGGAGCCATCCCATTGACAAGGTACCCCATGTTATAATTACATTACATGATAGTAGCAATTTACGAAAAATGCCTTGTTTATAAAGATGAATGACTAAAGGAGATCACATCTTTTGCCCATGCAAAGGGATGATCCCAAGGAAATCCACATTTATTTTTGGAAACATGTACTTTGAGCATGTTTTTAGCGATATATGTGGATAAACTGTGAATAATGTTCATTGTTAACACGCCAAAGCTCAGACCCATATGGTTCATCTAGTGGGAATCGGACCAAAGTCGAGGTCATAACCTCGATCGTGGATCCAACTCATCATTCAATGCCACCTGCAAGTTAACAAGCGAATGAGTCCAAATGTTAGGCTAGCCACCCAATTTACGGACCACCAAGGGCCACGCTCCCACCCATGGCCGGTGGATAGCAACCCCGATTGTGTTTTGCAAATGGGAACCATCCTTGGTCGGCCATTGGTTTCATTACCCGAGGCGCGACTTAGCAGTCTGATGGGTTAAATTTGAGTGTGGGTTTGTTTGCCAAGGAAATTAATTCCGAACATGACTAGCCTAGCCGTCTTGCAAGGTCCAAAATATAGAAGCAAAATGTTAAAACTACGTGACCATCCAAGATTTTCCCAAGATTGACCCCAGGGTTGAGAGGAAAAGGCTGTCGAAACGGATTAAAACATAATTCAACTCACATAAATTATACGACCACCACACATGTGATGATCAAAACAGGGGTCCAAATAGACAATCAAATGCGACTGATTGCCCAAAACCTGGTAGGTTACAATGACACATGGTACTTTATGTTTCGAGAATAATTATTTGCATGTTATCCCTTCCTGCCAACTTGTTTTGACTCAAAAGATATTCTTTAAATAGCAATGCTTTATTATTTTGAACTTATCCATGTAATATAAGACTCCAAAAAAACACATCTTAGAAAGAAGCCTTAAGGGACAATGAATATACTTATATTTTTATGTTGTTGAGGGAATCACACTCATAATGCTCAGGCTTGAGGGATAACAGATGATTCCATTCCATAATATTTGATTACAAAAGTAGATCCATTTCATACCCCAACTCTGATACAAAACTTTATCCCTTACTCACTCCGTAATCTGAATAAACCTATTTATAGCTCATTACTTGAACAAACTAGAGGTAACAACGATATACTAAAAAATCCATGTATGTATGTTTATGATCTTATGATCTGAATTACATTTTAAACTAAACACAATTCAATTAACCTAAATAAACGAGTACTGGTACTATTTTGGAGGGGAAAAAGAGACGAAAATATAAAATTGATTAGAAATAAAACAAAGGCAGCTTAGTAGGTTGGACTAGAAAGCCTAAACTGGTGATATGAAAGATAATATTTTACGAGTAGATAAAAGAAAAGGTGAATTGACACTTTACCATGTAATGTATGTGAGAACATGTGACATCATTTTTTTCCATCTATGTACTAGTGGTTTGGGTGGATAATAAGGCCGGCAAAGATTCAATTACAACACTGATTGCAAAAGTAAAAATGAAATTTACATGAAAGTAGGATTTGGTTGGTAAACCCAAAAGATGAAATCATTATTTAATTTCACACACCAACTCACACAGTCACAAAAGAATCCCTTACTAGTCATTATATATAACAAGAAGCTATGTCGAGGAATAATGATATGACGATCAATATATTATAAATTTGATGGAAGGTAAATTTGATCATAATCATTAATATATGTAAACTCTAACTCTCGCACGGATTATGAGCAAAATTTTCCTAAATCGACCCAAGGGTTATGAGGAAAAGGCCGTCGAAACAGATTAATCACAATGCACAAGTTGAATAAATTGCCAGACCAACGTCCAGATCATCGCCTTGACGATGGTCCAAATGACGGCGGTCCAATATAATCAAGCCAAAAGCCACTTGTTTTGTTCACTTCTTTGACATGTTCATTCCGATGCATTTTGAAGTCATAGTCCAGATCATCGCCCATACTATTGTTTAGGCGGGAGGACGAACAACAACGAGAATTCTTTAACCCTTGCTATCAAAAAAAGGGAAGAGAGACCCATGTCAAGTTTCTAGAAAATGGCCAAGGTCACAATCCAAATCCCTCAACAGATCGATCCTCGTTAAAGCGACCGTCGCGATGAGTGGGACAGTCCGGTCTTGAACAAGCACGAGTTAAGGATAATCCCATGTAAGGCTTGATCACATGTGGTCTAGTCGGGATCACGTCTATGACCGAGTTTGTGGCCTTATCGAAAGATGCCTATAAAATGAATACCCCCGTCCAAACAAAATAAAACACACTTTCGTTGTCAGATCATCTTACCGTTTGTCCCGTCAGAGCATCATACCATTGAACCAACCATTCCAACTGACCAGTGATCAATATGCCCGACCAACATGCCTATACAAAAAAGGCTTTCGAGATCAGGTCTCAAGTGAAAGATAACCAACGTGTTGTATCACGGACAAGCCCATAGCCACACTCTCGAAGGTAATTGCTTGACAAAGACAATACGGACCACACTCTTGAAGGTGATTGCTTGACAAAGACAATGCGGACTAGGCACCATTTATTGACGGTCATCCTTCCTCGACAAACATGAAAGCTCGTCGAGATAAAAAGCTATAGAAATTTTCATTGGAGGTAGAATGACACAATCCCGATGTAGAGAACTTAGATTAAGGATCCTGATGCAACTGCCGGCCGATGTACTAGATGCCCACCTCGACAGCGAAACAGATAAGATTATATGCCCCGCCTCGACAAACCTTTGCTCAGGTGGCATACCCGATCAAAAATAAAATGGTAACGGGATAAGGGCACATGCCCCGTCTAGGCAACCGACAAGGTAAAAAATGAAAACCAGCCAGCAAGACCAAGGGACACATACAAAGGTAGCACATGCAAGTCTCAACCAAACCTCATAGATATTACGCACAATGGCATCCAAACCGTTATCCATAATGTTCGTCTTTAATATCAGAATGGTTTTAAGGCCAGCGACTCCATCTAGAAAATATACCAAGCCGTCAACCCAAACAAAAGTTGTTCGCCCGAGCTTACCATTCAGACTCGGACTTGGGTGGGGGGACTTGTTAGCAGCGCATGGAATACGGTTCGGTCCACGACCTAGACCGCCAAGCATTCTATTTGGCTTGACCAAAATATGGCAAATATGGGACCCCCGATTTTAACTGCCTACAAAAGGAAGCCAGGGAGTTAGAAGAAGGATTTTTGACTTTTGGCACTTTTACCTCTCTCGCATGAGAACACCCACAAATAGAGTATTACATCTCTCTTTCTCTCTCTCTTTTTCTTCCCTTCTCCAAATCTCCTCGATATTAGCCACATAAAGCACCAAGTTTACTTAGACAGCATAGCCTTAGTGATCGTCTGTTCTATTGTACAGGTCCGGCATCACCACAGAAAACACGGACATAGAAGATGAGAATCATGCTGAAGCAATGCCTGCTCCGTGACCCAGGTCACAGATAGGATCAGACTGCAACAGCTACAACAACATCATCACAACTATGCAGCCTAGACACAAATCTCACAACACTGTCCAGCCCACAACTCCGGCCGCAGACTTTTCTGGCTGTAACACTGGCGTCGTCTGTGGGCTCTAAAGTGATCATCAGTGCTCACTCACTTCCAGTGGGCCGGTCTTGCTCCCAACTTGGCGATGTGCTCATGCAGATTGGTGATTAGATTCGCAGTGGGGTGGAAGTCACGTATGTCCGGATGTCCAATTTTAAAAGAACCTCTACTTTCAGCGGGACCGAAGACTAGTATCTCATCCACAAACATGAAGTACGACCTCCAATCCTTGGTGTTGGGTAGAGGACCGGGGAAAATGCTGATTAGATTTGACCCGATATTCATGTGAAACCAACCACCACCCTCGTTGCCGATATGGACAAAACATCTAGAACAAAGTCACCGACGTCGGAATCTCAAAATATGAGGACAGAACCTCGAACCCAATCACCATCCGGATGGCGTTGAGGGTCATCTAGTGGAGCGACAATCCAAAGAAGGCCATCACAGCTTGAAAGAACTAAGTCGTGGGAACCTTGCCTCATATGTGAAAAGGTGATCACAATACACCGCATCGAACTCATCTTAGGCATCCAAAACGGTCTGAGCCGGAGCAGGTTGGACTATGGTCGTATCAGGATCAACAATAGCCAGATCGACAGAGCACCGATAATGGTCACGTAAACCAGTGTTTGTTGCATCAGAGGTGCAACAGAAGGTGTTCTTCTGAGTATCAGTCATCGCCACTACCCGTTTGGTCTTCAATAGATAAATAAAAGGAGTAAAATGAGTAGATTTGATACCCGAAGGATGGGGTGAGCGGAAGAGAGGAATAAATGGGCTTGTTATTGCGGTTACGTTTGCCGAGATATCCTAAATTAAGTGCGCTTGTGTCGGGATAAAGTAGGTCCACGCGTCCATCCATGGCACGATGGATATAGTTGACAGGTGGCCCGGACCAAAAGTCTGACACCTAAACCTATCGACATATATTTGGACTTGGAGGTACTTGTAAGGGCCTCCTAACAATGGTCTGGTCCATCGACCCGACCGCTTATTATCCTGACTGGACCACAATCCAAGCACTAGCCCACGATGATGAAGTGACCTTAAGCGGGACCAATTCGAGAACTATATATGTATATGTATGCATAATGAGAAAGTTATGTTCACTAATCCACTGTTCATAGATATGAAACTCTCACAACACTCTTTGATTTGAGCATTAGAGCGGGAAAGGCTTAAGCATTCCCATCCTCACCAGATCTCTTTCTGTCTTAGCAGATACATGTCTAGCAGCTGGATCAGGATCTACAATGCATATATCGGCTGTAACATAAACCTCAACACGGACTTCCACTACAAAAGTATAGCAAAGTGGTAAGTGAGGGCTGAATCCAAAGGAAGGAGGATTGCTTTCTAATATAATCTCTATTCTAGGTCAAAAATGGGGTTTTTGTGTGTGAGAGTGAACCACGCAAGCATGTAACAACTAGGAAAACAAATACCAAATAAGTGATAAACCGGAATCTAATGATACCAATTACCAAGTATGTAGCAGATTGACTCATGACCTATCTCTACCTTTGATCATCGACCTTACACGTAAACACATTCATCATCATTTCATCCCTTAGCTATTGGGAACATTGACAAGGATTTTGAGATTTCGACTCCTTATCCCCACTAATGTAGCGTTGGAGGAAAACACATATCACAACGCCCTCGTTGTTTGACTATCGCAAAAGCGCATCTAGGATCACCTTCCCAATGGATAAGAATAGAGGACTAAATAAATTGTATCAATGTATGAAAGTATTTATTGCAGCATGTAATCCATACTTAGGGTTCCAATTCATGAATTAAGCATAGAGGTGGTTTGCTCTAAAATGGTTATACATCACATTCCAATCCGGATTGTCAATGCAAGCATACAAGTCACCTAAACACCTAGTCAATCAATAGGGTTCTACCAAGGCTTTCTAATGAGTTAGGATATTATTCGATACCACTAGAAAGCTAGAGTAATACATGCATATCACCAAGAAAACATATATAATCATGGCAAATCACACAAAAATGGAAGAGTATAATCATAGGAAGAACAAGAGATGAAAGAGAATATGAAAATGATGAATTAAGGTCTCACATCGATAATGAATGGGCCTAAATCAGCCCTACTACATAAATGTTTAGCCTTGAAGGATCGTAATAAAGCAAAAAATACAAAAGTCAAAGATATGAATACTAGATCTCGGAAATTAGAGAGAGAGAGAGAGAGAGAGAGAGAGAGAGAGAGAGAGAGAGAGAGTTAACAATTAACGGGAAAAGTTCAAGAGAACATACCCTAACTCTTAAAAGTTTTGTAGTGCAGATAAAATTTTGATTTATATTTGCAAAATGATTTCAATATTATAATTTTTCACTACATTTAACCTTTGACCGTGGCTGATTAAAAGTGTGAAATGTTATTGGAAGTCAAAGAACAGAATTGTCCCAATAATCCGAAAATGGGAACAATTTGAGCAATTTTTCAAAAAGGGATAGAAACCTATAATTTGGCCAAAAAGTGAAAAATCTTTTCTACCAATTTGTTGATGGATTCACTGCAACTATCTAATTTAGTACATGGATCCTATCATTAACCTATAACTATCTTATTATACTGATCTCGTACATCGAGTGACCGATGTCCTCGCCGTGTTGTTTAAAGTGGAGTGAAGATTCCACCGATCACACTTGCAGATGCCTCTACTCTTGACACTGGCCATGTAACTCTTGACTCGTGGCTGCTCCTAATTTTCTACCATTTTCTCCTTTTATAAATGAAATTCGATGCCAGTTTTCTAATTTTATAATCCTACTGACCAAAAAGTTTCGAATTGTAGGGACTAGGGAGTACAGACTACGGACTGTATGGAGTACACACTTAAGGCCCAAATTTCGTTGCTCCAAAACTCAAGGTTTCCGCTCGGCAACAGAAAGTCTGAAAGAAGTTAGCAAGCCCAATTCCATAGCAATGGCTAGCGAAGCGAAAGAGCTGTTGGTGTCTATTCCAGCTGAGAGGGATGAGGATAGGGTGCCACCACCAAGGTCACTCGATCTGAAGATGTTCAATGCTTCAATCTTCTTCCTCCTGAACATCGTTATGCTTATGTTAGATTTAAATTACTCGGGCGCTAATGGTGTCCCGGCCGCCACGAGGGGCACGACGGAGTATCTGTTTCTGGTGTACGGGGCTGTGGTCACCCTCGCTAGTGTCACTTCGATATTTGCCTGGATTTTCAGGGCAAATGGTATAACTATATCAGTTAGAGTTCTCCAACGCTGTTCTGGTCTCCATTGCTGGAGCTATGCTGGTGTGGGAGTTGACGGTGCTATAGGCCTATCATTTCTTCGTTATGCTGGGAGCTGCATTTCTTCTGGCTATGGTGTTTGTTGCTGTAAGCGAGTGGTGCCAATGGCGTTTCTAAGAAGTAGTCTATCCCACTGTTGCTGCCCTAACGTCTAGATGGTATGTTGTTTTTAGTTTTCATCCTAATATTTAATGTAACTTTAGATGACTTATGTAGTGTAATTGCTTGTTTATGAATCGCTTATTGGTGAATCTACTGCTGGGATGTATTAATGTTGTCTATTAGTATTCGGTTTATCTTAATTGTGTTTGTTTGATTCGTCTTCTGTTCAGAAGAGTTTTGTTTTGGTATATTAGTTATAAAAATTAGGGTATTGTCGGATTTTAAGAAGATATATCACATTAGACCACGAAGTTTAATTTTGCTAATTCCAAAGCCTAGGGGATTTCGTTGTCTTGAGAGTTAAGACCTCTCCTAAGTTATTTTTCTAATGGGAGAGCCAAACCATTAAAAGGCAGTTGTTAAAGTAAATACCTAGTTTAAAAACAGCAAACAATTGATGCAAGACTCCTGCGTTGATGAATCGTTGTTGTAAAAAAAAGAACTCGTAACAAAATATATAATTAACCTTGGCAATCACACCTAGGGAAAATATATATAAATATCCTTTGGCAATCACACCTCCGGGAAAACTGGGTTGAAACTCATACACTGAATTTTTATAAATCTCAAAATCTCTTCTCCTTTTCTCTAAAAGGATTACAATATATAGCTATGAAAGTAAAAACAAAATAGGAAAATAATATATGTACTAATTCTATTCTAAAACTAAAAGGAAAACAAATATAATCCTTTCCAAACTAAAATTCACTTTTCATGAATAGTTTTGGAAAATAGTTGTTTCCATTCCTCATCAACAATATTAGCTCCTTGCATGCTTCTTGTATTCTTCTGAATCTAAAACATCTAGAGCGTAAGTTTTTGGACTTCCCAATACGGTACACTTTAAAGAGGAGAATAAGATGGAATGTTGTCACTGCTAGAGTGATCAAAATTATAATGATGGTGGTGAAGTCAGGAATTATAATTAAGATCATGATGGGGATGAGAGTAGAGTTCATATACTGGTTGATGCTACACAGAACCTAATCATTGCTAGTTGCCCTAAATTAGAGAAACATGCACGCCACCTTTTTTAGTAGGGGGCTACAAGACGATGCCACTTCTAGTTGTACTCGATCACGTCTTGTTATCTTTGAACACCCATTTCTATTGAACCTAAGGTGTTCTTTTTGCGCTGGTAACCAAACTCGAACCCAAAGGGTCTAATTAGGAAGCATAGTGGTTTGGAGTCTGATCTGATCCTTGATTTGAAACTATTTGATTGTTGGTTTATAGCTACTGCTTTTCTTCGTTGGATTAGTTTGATGAAATAACTTTTCTAGAACTCCAATACTTGAGACATATGGATCTGAACAAACCCAAAAGAAAAGCTTATCGTTTATTTTCTTACCATGCTAATCTAAGTTTGTAGTCTATGCTTGAGTGGTGTCTTTTTAGCATCCTATTGGATTGTCTCTCGTTTAACTGCTCATTTTAAAACATGATATTTGATTGTTTTTGTTAATGTGATAGTGTTTTATAAACTTTTAAATTTTTCATAGTTGATGAAAGTTTCACTCTACTTCGATCTCCTTTGAAAGTATTGACAGGGTTACAAACTCTTTTGGAGTTAAAAGTTGAGTAAAATCTCAAAATACAAGAAATTCTCATCTTTGATTCTATAATATCAACTAGTATAATATCCCGTGCCGATGCACGGGAATTCAATTTAAAAGTTTTATAATTTATTAAAAAAACTATAATGTAAATTAAGTAATTTTGACCACATATTATTATGTGAAAGTTGAGTAAATTATGTAATAACCTTTTGGTTTACAAACAATTCGCCGCTAAAGTATTGTTACATTTTCAAGAATTTAAGAAATAAAAAAATTACATAACTTTATTAGCATAACTTCTTAAGCACTTCCTTATAAACTACATTAACGGTACTATGGATCGGTTTATCATTCTTGTCACAAATCAAAATTTTCAATCTCTTTCTACTTTTAACTCTACAGAGGACAATGTATAGTTATTCATGAGTGAAAACGGGCTTTGGGATGCAGTGTTTTTCATTGATAGTTGTCTGACTGCTCAAAATAGTTATAAATCAAAATCAATCATATAATCACATATATGCGGTGGAAAAGGCAGACCTTGATAGCTTGTTCAAGAAGAAATATGGATTCAAAGTTGGCATATGTTTAAAGGGGATGATTGTGAATTTGTGATGGTGGTTGTTTACTTTTAGATGAAAGTATATAAAATAGTTTCATACACGATTAATAATTTCATATATTCCTGTGCTGATGCACGGGTATTTATTTAAACATAAATTAGTTGGAATTTTACAATGTAACGTAAAATATTAGTAAACATAAATGTCATGTACGAATTAATCTAAATATCATGAATATATATATATATATATATATATATATATATATATATATATAAGTGATGAAAATATATGTAAATAATAATGAATAATTGGAGGTTTTTCTCGTCATAATGGTTTTCGATTCAACTGAATTTAATTTTGTTTATGTTAATCCATTTTAATTTAATCAGACTATTACCATTTTCAATACAACAGATTTTACTCTTGTTTGGAATTTAACGTTTGGAAAATTGAATAAATTGATAAACGTTAGGAAGGGTGTTTAAATCTGAAAGATAACATTTTAAAAAGTTGAATAAATATATGAAAAGAAGGCTATATAACGTTTTAAAATATGATGAAGAGAAGGTTGTGTATCATTTGGAAATTGACTAAGTTGATTAGGAAGGGTGTTTAAATTGCAAGATAACGGTTTGAAAATTTAATAAATAGATGAAGAGAAGTTATATAGCATTCAAAAATTTGATGAAGATAAGGTTATGTAACACTTGAAAATTGAATAAATTGATGAACGTTAGGAAGGGTGTTTAAATCTGGAAAATAATGCTTTGAATAATAAATAAATTGATGAAGAGAAGTTATATAACGTTTGGAAAGAGGAGAAGGCTATGTAACTATGTTTGTAACCTCTATTTTCAAATTAATGAAACTATATTTGTAACTATTAGATGATGTTTTAACCTCTATTTTCTAACTAATAAAACTATGCTTGTTGTAAGGAAAAAGAAGGTTATGTAACATTTGAGAATTGAATAAATTAATGAAAGTAAGGAAATATGTTTGAATTTAGAAAGTAACATTTGGAAAATTTAATAAATTGATGAAGAAAAGGTTACATAACGTTTGGATATAGCTAAATTAAATTAATCAAAAAATAAATGAATTGAAATGAGGAAGATGGATGTGTCAATTTTTGGAGAATTGGGAAATAATTTATTAAAAAATACAATCTATCTATATCAATCATATCACAAATAAAGAGAACCTATACAAAGTTTTAACATTTAATATAGAGCAAATGTTAAATTGTAATTTATTTTCTTGCGGATGGCTAATTTCTTCACCGCCCCACCTAGTGGTGGTGCAAAACCCAAAGGTTTAGCCTTGACTGCTCTAGGAGTCGGACTCGACAACTATGAATTTGAAGAGCATACCAACTCCACCAACATGCTCTTTATTCACATTAATCCTTCTTGAAAATCGAACCAAAACAAACGCAAAAACCACATTACGCCGTCTTTCTCATCCTTGTCGTACCCTTGTCACAACAGAAACAGAGGAGTAATTAAAACTAAACCTCCAATTCAAGAACAAATATATAATGTTTAAATCATGTATACCTGGGACGTTGATTTTGAAGACGTGGGCATTTGGGGATTCATGCCAATCGAGATGGCCGGCGGATGATAAGCCAATTGGGATTAAAGCATGCTTCCTAGACATTTCCTCAATATTCAGCACGAAATTTCTCAAATAAAACGGAGATTGAATCAATTCGAATTGGAGGAGAAGAAGATTAGCAGGAAAAATATTAATCTTGTTAATATGAAACAGTAGAGATTTTGATTAGGGTGAATTGGGAAGAGGAAGAGGAAGGATTGGAATAAATATTTAGAGGTGATAATAAAACGGTTATGGTAATTAGTATGATTAATTTCAATTAACTAAGTATTAGAGAAAAGAAATTAGGAAAAATCTTATAGAAAGAATTTCCACGTGTCAATTTGTAAAAATAATTCAAAATTTTAAGAAAATTCTAAGTCATCTTCTTTTAAAGTATAGTATAGATATGGAGGGGTTCATAATTGGGTGGCTAGTATGTTTTTTATATATATTTTTGAAATATTGCAACGCCAGAAAGCAATAAAAAACTACAGGCTCAATAGGGGACTCTAATTGGCATGTTAGCCTATTTTTTGTTTTTTTTTGAAAACCAAATACATTATAATTAAAAAGGAAATGTAGTGTTAGCAATACTATCACAGACATTTCTACTAAGGCTAAAAGCTAGATTATGTTCCTTGTGTAGAAAGGAACGTTTTACCTTTATGACCGCAAATTCTAGTAAAGAATCTGCTAGACGCCTGATGCTTCTTATAATTCCTTTGATCTCTATCGGTGCCGACCAAGGATTCTTGATTGCCTGTTTAAGTTGAGCTGAGTCTGTTACCAGATTGACTCTGTGCACTCCATTTCTTCTCCCTGCCTTGAGAGCTCGCCAACAAGCTTCTGCTTCCGCCTGAAGAGGTGATGAAGCTATAAAGAAGTCAGACCCTGATATGTCTGTTTCTAGACTCCAACCTGGCTTCCATATTCTCCAGCCTGCTGCTCCTATCTTATGTCTGTCCCTGAATGAGCCATCAAAGCTTATCACACATGCCTGTGGTATCCCTTCTGACACTGCATTTCTTCTGATTTTCTGAACAGACACTTCTTGCAGCTGGTTGAGTTGTGTTGCTGTTGTTGGTTCCAGTATCTCTGGGTTAGTCTCTGTTGTGCAATTTAAGAGCCAGCTGTGTTTCTGCTTGAATCTGCTGCACCCACTGTATAGGCTGCATGTCTTGTTGTCTGAAGATTGTGTTATTTCTGCTCTTCCATATGCCCCATAACATGCCAATCATCTTTATCAACTGTGAAGTGTCTGTTGACCCCATTACCAGCTGGAAAAACCAGGTGCTAAAAGGTTATTGCCAGACAGATTCAGTATGATATCTGCAGCTGTCCACATCACTTTGGATGCCCTACAGTGGAGGAATAGGTGTGTTTCATCTTCTAGAGCCTGCTGACATCTCTGACACACTCCATCATCCTGGAGTTTACGTTTTTGCCTGTTGACTCCTGTAGCCAAGCAACCTGAGAGGGCTCTCCATATAAAAACTAAGTGTTTTTGTGGAATTCTGAGGGTCCAGATTGTAGCCCAGAATTTTCTTGCCACAGGACTTAGTCTTTGTGAAGTACCATGTCTGATGTCTTCCATAGCTGCATGATAACCTGTTTTGGAGCTGTAGGCTCCATTTTTATTCCATTTCCATAGTGGTTCATCATTTCCTTCAATGTCCAGGTGAAGTGTCTGGATGTGTGGCACTAGCTGTTGTGGGAACATGATTCTGATAAGGGGGGTTCTCTAGGTTCCATTTTGTTGATCTATGAGGTGGGAGACCTTTAGGTTGGTATGTGTTGAGACCAGGCTAGAGTTGTGTACTGGATTTTGAAAATTAGGGATCCATTGGTCATATATATTTATGTCATTACCATTTGCCACCCTCCAGCACAAGTTTTTTCTGATGAGTTTTGTTGCCCAGACAATGGATCTCCATCCCCAAGAGTCTCCAGATTTTGCTGTAACAGTGAGGATTGAATCATTCTTAAGATATTTTGCTGTAAGTACCTAAGTGAGAAGAGACTGATTGTTTGAGATGATGTTCCAGCTGTGCTTAGCCAGTAGTGCTTTATTCATTCCTAGTGCTGATCTCAGTCCCAGACCACCTTCTGATTTGGCCTTACTCATATATGACCAAGATCTCCAGTGCATTGCTCTACCTTCCATTTTACCTCCCCATAGGAACTTAGCTGTCATGGCATCTAATTTCTTTAGCACTGCAACAGGGATCCTGAATATTCCTAGTGGATAAATGGCTAAAGATTGTAAAACATGTTTTGCCAATGTGATTCTTCCTGGGAGGTTTAACAGCTTTGTTTTCCAGGAGTCATATTTCTGCTTAAACTTGCTCACCAAGTATTTGAAGATCTCTGACTTACTTTGATCAAACAGGATAGAAGTTCCCAAGTATGTGCCTCCTATTCCTTGGTTTTGTATTTGAAGTTGTTCCCTCATATAACTTTGATCTGCAGTGGGAGTATTAGGGCTAAAATAGATAGAGCACTTATCATTGTTCAGCTTTTGGCCTGCCAGTGCTGTATAGGATAAGAGCATGTGTTTCAGATCCTGTATTGCCTCACTTGTGCACTTTGTAAACAGTATACAGTCATCTGCATACATGATATGAGAGATTTGGGGACCCCCTCTTGAAACCTTTATATCTATTGACTTGTTGTGTTGCACCAGATTATCTAAGCCAGCAGACAGGAACTGTTTACATAGTATGAATAGATATGGAGATAGAGGGCAACCTTGTCTCAAGCCTCTATTAGGACAGAAGGTTGTGCTGGCTACTCCATTTACCACCACCTGATATGACACAGTCTGTACACACAACATAATAATGTTAATAGAGATGAGTGGGAACTTTGATGTGAATTAATACTCTTTTCCAGGAAGCACCATGATATTCTATCATAGGTTTTGCTCATGTCTAGCTTAACTGCAGCCAAGCCCTTCTTTGCAGATTTATATATTATAGATGTGCTCCATAACCTCATGTGCTAGAAGGACACTTTCTGATATGCTTCTGCCTGGGACAAATCCATTTTGAGAGGAGTCAATGAGGTTTTCCATGTGAGATCGGAGCCTTAGTGCAATCATCTTTGCAAATATCTTGTACTTGACATTGGAAAGTGAGATTGGTCTGAAATCTGCCACTGTCTTTGGTAACTTCTTTTTTGGAATCAAGATTATCTGAGTCTTGTTCCAGTGGACTGGGAATGCTCCTCCATTTGTCACCTCTAGTATGATATCAGATAGGTCTTGCCCCACATGGCCCCAGTAGTGTTTGTAGAAACCAGCAGGGAATCCATCTTCACCTTGAGCACCCCATGATTTCATCTGCCTCAGTGCTTCCCAGATTTCATCTCTAGAGAATGGTTTCTCTAACATTGACACCTGATCTTCTGATAGCACCTTTTGGTTAGCTTGTGCCATTAACTGCCATTCAGGGTCCTCATTGTTTATCCCTTGTCTTTCATAGTCTTCTGTGAGTATGTTCTTCAAATGATTTGTCAGTTCCTGTAACATACCACACTGATCTGAAATCCAGGTTCCATCTTGTAGTAGCAATCCCTGTTTAGTGTTTACTTCCTTTCTTCTTGATGCCCACTTGTGATAAAATGCAGTATTTCTCTCTCCTTGTTTCATCCAGTTTACCTTTGCTCTTTGTTGCCAGTACTCTGATAACTTTTGTTCCAAAGTGTCCTTTTGTGTTATTATTTCTTTTATCCTCTCAGCATGTATGAACATACCATTTCCTTGCTGCAGCTTCCCCAGTGTCTCCTCTTTGTATGCAATTTCTTTTTCCATCTTTCCAAATGTCTTCTTGTGCCAGTTGGGGAGATGTACCAGTAGGACTTGCAATTTTGTTGATAATACATCTCCATTGCTAGACTGTGTCTGAATGCAGTGCGCATTAGACCAAACTTTTCTCAAAATCTGAAGAGGAGGATCCATGCTTACCCATATAGACTCAAACCTCATTTCCTTCTTTGATCCTTGTTCTTTCGGTTGTAGCTGTAACAGAATAGGGCTATGGTCTGAATGAGAGAAAGGCAAATTTGTTACCTTGGCATCTGACCTTATTGCTCTCCATTTGTCATTGGCAAAGGCCCTGTCCAACCTTTCTACAATAGTGTGTGGCTGTTCCTGTGAGTTTGTCCATGTGAACCAAAGCCCTTTTGAATCCAGCTCCTTCAAACCATGTTGTCGGATGAGGCTGACTAGTGAATTATGGGGGGTTATATGTACAAGATTTCCCCCCCTTTTATCATCTTGGGAGATGATTTGATTGTAATCTCCTAACATGATGCAAGGAAAACTCCTAAAGTAATGCAAACTACTGATATTATTCCAAAATGCAGGCCTTAAGTGCACTAGAGGAGGGCCATAGACAGCTATTTGACACCATTTCCTTCCATATGCATTGGTAACTAAGCTAACCATGCAATTGCTAGTTACTACTTCTACATTAACTACTAGATTATTTGACCAGAAGAGAGCCAAACCACATGATCTCCCAGTTGCCTCAACGACTTTAGAGTTCCTGAAGTAGGTGCCTTCCTGCCAGCGAGCAAAATGATCCTCCATGGCCTTAGTTTCTATTAAGCACAGCATATCAGGTTTGTGTCTTGAGATTAACTGGTTTATCGCCTTCATTGTAGGGGCATTATTGCAGCCCCTACAATTCCATACTAATGTCGTCATGGCTGCTGAGGTGGTTGATTTGGCTCAACCACCTGAAAGCCTGCAGTAGAGGTTCCCTTTTCTGCCTCCTTTAGCGCTGGCAGTCTTGCTGAGGACACCTCCTCTCCTCAAGTGCTGGTTGTAGTGTCTTCACTATCTTCCTTAGCGAGCTCTAGAATCTCTTCAATTTGATCCTCTCCGATTTCATCTGAGCTGTCCACCTCACCTTCCTCCTTGTCACTTCCTTCTGATTGGATGATCAGGATCTCCCTTCCCATGCCAACAGTGCGACTGAGTTGCTCCTCTTGATCTGAATCAGGTGCAATCCGCTTCTCCTCACTTTCCTTGATGATGTGATTCAGTATCACCTTTCTGCGTTTGGGAGAGCTTGTGAGATCCGGCAGTGGCTCCTCCGAGCGAGCTCTCTTTCTGTCCTGATGAACTCCCACTTGGTGGATAGGCTCTGATGATGCTCTGTCGACTCCTCTGACGTTCCAGTTATAGGTGACCTCCACCATTGCATTCTCCTCAACATTGTTTGCCACATTTGTGTGAAAATGAGGCCTCTCCCCTTGATCTCTCTCTTGGTTTTCCTCATTCAGCCTTTGCACTTGCTGAACTGAGTGGCTTGCTGTAAGATCTTGCAATGGCCTTAATGACTGGCCCACCTCGAAGTTAGGTCTCCTCCGCCTCAACACAAATCTAGTAAATCCTCTTCGCTTTCTGATCCTCTTCTCAGGCTGCACCAGCTTCCGTTTCTTCTTGCCCTTGTCCTCCTCCTCTTCCGCCTGAGTTCGATGTCTTTTCCGATCCTGCTGGCGACCAATGACTATGGCCGGCCCCCTGGTCTGTCTTGAGGAAGCAGAAGTCGAGTCCAGCAACGATTCATCTGAATCACTTTCATCTGATGAGATGACAATCACCTCATTTTCCATATGGCCCTCTTCTCCTAATCTTTCTGGCATATGCTCCAACCATTGGACCTGTTGTAAAGGCGGAGGGATTTCAGAGATCGCTCCTGCCCAACCTGGGATGGCTGAGGCCCCTCTCACCGTGACTCATAGATGCATTCCGTCAGAGTTTCCTTGTAAGGCCGTTTCCATAATCGCAGTTAGAACATTCTCAGCTTGTTCCAAGTTTCGCAAATCCACTGTCACCCTTTCCATCTCCGCTCTCATATTGTTTTCCAGCTCCTCTTGGTTTCTGACCCAGGCGCCTAGGTCTTGGACTTCCACATTATGAAGGGGCTGGTTGTTACTATCATCATCAATCATCATGTCGGAGGGCAGTGACTCCTGTCTGGAGATTGGACCCTGTGGTTCTCTCTCTTGATCCCCAAAATAAGGATCAAAGACCTGGTTCCTAGCTTGGAAGGGAAAACCCTCCAATCTATCACCAATCGTGAAGCGCCTATTTTCGTCAGGCTCCATTCTCATTGAGATCAGAAAACCCTCCTGCACATCTCTATCCCTCATGTGCCTATACCTCAAGCGTCGGGTTTCCATATAATTCACTGGTATGTTGGTATTCCTGTGCTATCGCCTGTGGTTGTATGCCCTGATGTCGCCAGCAAACATCTGACGTCTAGGATCGTAGACTATATTGACTCCCCTTAGCTCGAAGTGAGAGCGAACCTTGTGCTCTATGAACTCATCTAGCACTTCATCACTCATTATGGGACATCTACTCATCAAATGTCCAATGACTCCGTATCTTCGGCAGACCCTAAATACTCTCTCATATTGTACGCTCACCCAGATCCTCCTATTATCTGGATTCTCCACATACTCCAGATTGACGTAAAAACCTGTGACCAAGGGCTCGCCGGGCACCACCCACATGGTGGCCCTGAGATACGAAACATTTATGGCCGGTGGCGGTTCAATCTCCACGGCTATAACATCTCCCGCCATGTTTGCTGCCTTTATGGCCGCCATTGGTGCGAACGCCTCCGCTGGAAGATCATGCAGCTGCACCCTCACCTTCACCTTCTCCACCCGCACATCCCTCAGAACAATGCCAGCTCCCAACGTCTAAATGCAAGCAGAATTCCCGCCATGGCATAAGGGCTCCGGTGAAGCACCGCAAGCGCCTCCTCACGTGAATCAAATCTGACAACATAAAAGTTTCCATACCTATGGATTACCTCAGCCGTGATCGCCCAGAAATTTCTAAAGTACTCCTCTACAGCTTCCTCCGAGAAACTTCTCGTGTCCAGGCAGTATGCCAGCAAGCAATTCTGTTCCACCGGGATTGACGCTTCAATGTCTTCTCTTGTCAGCGTCAGAACCCCTCCTCTCCTTGTCGGGCGAGCATACATATCGAAGTACACTCCTCCTGCATTTAGCTCCCTACGCTTCTCAGAATAGTCTGAGCCCGTCGGCGATAGAGCCCGTTCCTCCGTGTTCATTGACTGACTATTTCCCATCTTGATGTTATTGGGAAACTGGGGTCCAAATGGAGACTTATTGCTACAACTTTGTTGCCCAATATCAGAAGGAATTAGGCACTGTTGAGTGTTGGACATTGATCTGATCTTATGGAGCGTATTTATAGAACCTTTCCTCCATAACATCTTTTCATCTTCTCTTCGACTAAATCTGTCTGAATTAAACTAAATCTGTATGTTAGCCTATTGAAAGTTACCAAATAACATGTATTTTTCCCTGTGGCGGAGGGAAGCCGAATGCTTATATCCAATGTCACATTAAAGGTGAATGGTGTTGAATCATAATTCAGGCCATTTCTGAAAGTGCATTATAATGTAGGCCATTTGGCATGAATACAAATCATCCATGTAAATAACGAGTTGTGTTTATAGCAATCTCACAGGTTCTCAAGTAAAATACTATCTAAGCTTTTCTTTTACTTACTCTCTGATCCATCAATCATCTCAAAGTAGCCATTTCATCAAATTAAAGCATAAATGAACCGGAACAGAGAATTGCAGTACTTATACACCAACAAGCTGATAGTCAATCATGCATCTCTAAAATTAGCAGGGCATTCGTGTGGAGCATTTGACCATCGTTTGTACCCCGAGCAATGGTATCTTACTAAAGAAGGCAATGTGGAAGCATCCTTATAAGCTAGCAGATTAGGTTCAATGTTGAATCCCTAGTCTCTTTAAACTGTGAAATGCTGCTATTATTTTTGGCGTCTCCCTGTAACTAACTCTTATTCCTCAATGTCATTTCGATCACTCTAGCGTGTAATTTTAGGGAAGTCCAAAGGATTAGACACGACTAGAGTGATCAAAATGACGATGATTGTGGTGAAGCCAGGGATGTTAACAAAAGAATTAGATGGTTCTATGAAAACCATCACTTAATCATCACTCTGGGATTGTATGTTGAAAAATCCTCACGTCTTACCAACAACACTGCCACACTGGCACCCCTCTCACTGATAGCAGCAAAAATTATAGCCAAAAAAATATAACAACAAAAGGAAGCCAGCTCCCATTATCACGAGGAATTGATAGGCTTGTAGTATCGACAAATGGGGGAAAACCATTGGAGATGGCGTTAGTATTGATTAAAGAAGTTTCAACTTGTGTATCGATGTAACACTTGATAAATTACATTATAAGCATTATGGCATTGAATATGTATGTTGAAACCAGAGATACATTATATTATCATAAAATAGCTACCAAATAGAACCAAAACCTTGATTTTCTCGAAGATCTAGGACCTCTGATGTTGTAAAATTACATATGGAAGAAAGTGTGAAACTAGTAAAATTGTTGGTTCTTCAATATATGAGAGGTTTCCAATTTTCATAGGTATTGCACCAGAGAGGTGTAAGTAGATCCAATTGTGCAGGCTCCCAATCTCAGGTGGAACCAACTGTAGCAGAATCAGTGCGAGAAATTCCAGTCCAGATTTTTGGCATTGGTGAGAGACCATGAACGGAGAGAAGAAACAGAGGATGGTAAAATACTGCCCCTCCAGAGCAATTAAAATACTCAAATGATGCAGCATACCATCTATATGCTCCGCAACACACTATCACAATCTGTACTCCCGACTGTGTAATCGCGATAAAGAGATGATTCAAGGAGATCTCAGATTGTTCAGACGCAAGCACGTTGTTTTCCCTGTCACTTACCTGGCTCGGTTAGTTTTCACTTAACCAAATGACTAAGAGCAGATATTAATGGTTCGGGAGTCCAGAAGGGAAATGGTGTTAAGCAAGCCAGCAGGAGTATATTCCATTTAAAGGTGCATGTGCAGGCTAGTTTGTTCTTAGGGATCAGCCACAAGCATTACTAAAAATGACACAAAGGTGGATAAAAGGAGGACAACCTTTTAGACATGACTCATGAGACATACAAACTATTTAGCCAAAGGTCAAGAATGTAAAAAATTCTTCTTTAACTACCATGGTGATTTTAAGAATTTACTGAAGTTGTATTGTTATATTTAATAAAATAATATAAGTATATGTGGGTTAAGATTTACATTAGGAAAATTGTGTGTATATATTTTTAAAAGTTTAGGAAATTTTATAATGATATAGTAATAGATAATTGAATACCACATATGCTAAAATTGAAATGAGCAAAATTACATAATTAACCAAATTAATTAAAAATCAAGAAATAATTACGAAATGAATCTAAAATAATAAAAATGATATATATGGAATCGCAAAATAACATAACTAAAAATAGTAAAAAAATAAAATTATGATATGATTAGGAGAAAAATTTAAAATAAATACAATCAAAAATAAAATATAAAAATGAACCACTAATAAAATATAGCATGAAATATTTTCTGATTAAGGTGTAAGGAGGTGAAGAATAAATAAATTTTTAGTTTTGAAAAATATTAAGAAAAATTACTGGATTTGTTGTCGAGAAAATCTCCTGAACTCCCAATTTCGCTGACTTTTTATAAAAGTTTTTATACGTTTTAACTTATAATGTGTATCTTTTAATTTGAACTGTATATTTAATTATTCAAAATTTTCAAATTTTTATACACATTTTTTTGAATTTTTGCACTAATGTATACCTTTTAATTTGAAATGTATATTTAATGCAAAAATATATCATTTAAGTTTAAATACATAATGATAGTTCCATAATATTTAAGAAAGTTAGTCTTTACATAGAATTTGCATTTGTTGTCTTACAACCGAAACCGTCAAGCCATGACTTGCGGAAGAGCAAACGCCCCAAAGCGGTTTCAATTCAATCACTTTTACAGATAATTGCAATCTTTTGGACCAGACTGTACATTGACAGTCAAGTAAAAACGATCGTCAATACAGCGAGACAAATTAACGCCTCCGATTTCGATGATATTGTCCACTCGTCAACCGTTAAAAATGAGGGGAAAGCAAAAGAATCCAAATAAGAACCACATGTACTGCGCTAGTAAATTTACAAAAATTTACAAAATTACAAAATAATTTAAAATGACATTACAAAATTTTAAGAATTCATATTATTACTTTATAATAGGTAATCTAAGAAATGTGCGGGCTCTAATTATTTTAGGGACTGAAACGGTAAATAAAAGTCCCTCATATTCAAATACATATCTAATTTTTTTCTTTTTTTTCAAAACTCCGTGAGGACCCTTTTATTTTGTATTTGGCGGAATCATTTTCTATCAAACAAAATTGACTATAAGATAAATAAATAAGTCGGACAAACATAGATAGCATAAATATTTATTATTAGTCAAAATATATAGGTTGCATTTGATATTCTAATAGCACATATCTCCTAAAATATTTAATCTTTAGTCTCTTAACTTTTTTTTAAAGTCAAAACCATCCAAGTGGATGAGAGGATTATTCACGGCTCCTCAAACCCTTCATAAAAGCAATAAAAATACATGATCGGATTTGGGTAAACCCAATGATACACATAAAACTCTTTTGGAGTTTTTGTGGCAATTTGAATGAGGTGCAGAGTGGATTCCAGCATAACCGTACTACTACTCCGCCTCAGTGTGACTACATGAACTACTAAAAAATAGGGATACATCGTAAGAAAACCTAGGTCTAATACCCAAATGTATCTAAACTATCTGACATGTATAATATCCTTAACTCACAGTATAAATATTCAAAATCTACAGAGTCTACGAATAGATCGAAACCCAAAGGGTGTTCCCTCCCGCCAAATACACGGGTTAGGAGGGACTCGACAAACAAATAGGTAAGGATACTCCATAATCTTTAGTCTCTTAACCAAGACATCATGTAAACTAATGCAAAATGTATATATGAAAGCACTAAAGCACAAACTTTCCACATCAAATCACACTATACGCCACACACGTAACACAATCTTTTACATGCATAATATTTATGGCCAAATTCAGTACCAATTAAAAGTATTCAATCAAGATTAATAAAAAATATTAAGCACAACAACTGCACAAAAGTCAAAAACTTCTGCCCACCACACAATCAAAGTCATATATATAGTTAGATATGTTGAAGTTGAGATTTTAGGTGTTTACCTCAATGGAAGAATAAAAATGATTTGAGCACAGTCTACGTAAAGATGATCGAAGATCAAAGGACTGGATTAGTCAACACTCGGTCTCAGACAGCATACCTCCGGCTCCAATCCGGACTGTCCAGCTGAAAGGTGTCAATGATGATGAAGGATGAGGATGCGTGAGGATGGAGATTGAAAACCTTTTGTTTCCCTTTTTTTTGTATTTAAAATTAAGTTAGTTTTTTTATTAAAAGAGACTTTAAAAGTTTTAAAATAGGCCCAAAAAAGTTTGAATTTTAAATGAAAAAGAGTACAAATACTGAAATTATATATATACAATCAGTTATAATTTTTTAAAATTTTAAACCTTAAAACTGCTTGAATTTTTAGGCCCGAGACAAGTGTAACATTGGTCTCAATATAAAGCCGCCCCTGCCTAAGAAGCAACTGGTATTTGTTGTGAGTAATTATATTTTTCTAAAGGATTTTACATTAGGAAATACAAAAGTTTAAATAATTACATGCATGCTCGCTCTGTCCCAGAAATCTGCAAACTCTTTTAATTTCACACTATTTACTTTTACACTTTAATCGTGTATTTGAATTGATATATTAATATTACTAATTTTAATACCTGTCGTGGATACTTCATCAAAGTTGCCTCACTTAAAAATAAGTTTTCAAAGTCGGCTACATTATGTGTATAATATGCAATTACTATTACCTATGCTGATGATATGCATTACTTTTAACTACATTTAACATAATAACCAAAAATGTTTAACATTTTAGCATTAGCAGAAGAAAAGAGAAGCAACCAGACTAATTTAGAAACTGTTACAAACTCACATGTTTAAAAGAATTTTATAAGTGTCTATTAGAATATTTTGTTATTATTTGATAATATTCTATTGTATATAAATTAGAAAGTTATAGCTGGGTGTCTAGTAGAATTATAACTGTGTATTAATGTATAGATATACCTAATTAGTTTATTTTTGTACTCTACCCATAAATATTTTACCCTCGTACCAATACAAACACATCATTCAACCATATTCATTCTTTACGGTGTGGTTACATACAGGAATAGTAAGCAAATGTGCACCAAGCATTCCTCTTTCTTTTAAAAGAAAATTCAGATAACACTAACAAAGTATTTGACCTAGTCATGTTACGAGGTAAGTGTCTGAGCATGGTCGTGATGTGGGGATGGGGAATCAGTACAGGTATTGTTGAGGATGTCATACTTATACTAGAGCTTAAATTCCATTTTTTACGGTGAATTCTGTCACTTTAGAAGTTTGGTAACAGGCCCATTATTTTCACGAATGGAACTGAAGACTCAAAATTGGCTACTATCAGTAAAGAAAGAGATGATTGTGGTGATAAGTAAAGTTAAAAACATGTTTACATAGGACATTTCTCCCCTTCCTTAAAGGTTTAAAATGTTTTATTTTTAAAAAACACACAATTAACTATGATGATGAATGTAACACGCCCTGATTTAATTATTTTTAAAAAAATTGTTTGATATATTTGATTATTTCTATTTAATTTATTTTCAATTATACTAAAAATTATTTAATGCAACCCGTTTGTATAATTTGGATTAATTCGCTCCTAATATCAGTCCCTCAATATCTTTATCTGTCCCTCTTAATTTTCTCTCTGACTTCCCTCTAGTTTTCTGTTCATTCCCTTTATACAATAATGCCATTCCCTCTCCTTGAAAATAAAAAACGGTCATAAAACAGTCATCTACTCCACTGGTAACGGCAATAATCGGCCATTCCATGGCGGCACCGCCGCCGGACTGGGCCGAAACAGTGGCCGGAAAAACTTTCCTTTAAGCATTAGCAAACAAAAAACCACCTCTTTTTACTGAACTTCCGTCTAACCCATAGATTAAACCATCAATCACTCGGTTAAACGGTCGCCCATCTTGTCTCTATGATCCCGAATTGGTCAATATTCTTGCAGCGCACTATGATAACGCACTGATTGGTAAATTCAGTTGGGGGAAGCCACCAATGGAGATGATACATGAGGCGTTCAACGACATCGGTTTACAGTCGCAGTTTCAAATTGGATTGTTGGACTATAGGCACATCTTGATCCGCTTCAAAGACCAGGAAGACTACCAACGGTTTTGGCTTCAACCATACTGGTCTATAGCAGGTGCAACTATGAAGGTTCTAAAATGGACACAAGATTTCAACCCGAATTTGGAGTCATCAATTGTTCCGGTATGGGTTTCTGTCAAACATGTTCCTTTTTATTACTATAATCAAAACTTGATACAAGATGTAGCTGGGCAGATTGGGAAGTTTATAAAAATGGATTCAGCAACTTGTGGAATCACTAGGCCATCAGTCATCAAAATGTGCATTGAAATAGACCTGAAAGAGGATAGAATCACCTCAATCCCAATAGGTAGAACTGATAGCTATAAGGAGTGTTCAGTGGAATATCACCAACTCCCTCCCTGCCTACTGCAAATCTTGTAAGAAAATAGGGCACGATGAAACTATCTGTGTGCACCTTCACCCTTAGGTGAAAATGACATGGAGAAAGAAGGAAAGTTCAGTTGATGAGGCTGGAAGTTCAGGGCTAACTTCAACAGAGAAGGAAAAGGGAGCTAAGATGCAGAAAGCTAGTGAAGATTCTAATGAAATGGTGATATTTCAGGAGCATTCTGGCCAAGCAGTAAGGAGACAGAACAATCCAGTTCAGTCCTCAACCTTTGTGTTACTCACTAGCCAACATAACATAAAAGGAGATCCTCAGTATCCTTCTATGCATATGATGACATTCATGTTACAAAATTTAAGGCTGATATGAAAAATAGGAAAGGAACTCCCAAACTTGATATAGTGCCTTACCACTCACCACTTGGGGTATCAAATACCTTTTCTATTTTGTAGGAATCAGATTTAAGCTCAGAAGAAAGTGATGAGGAGGCTTACACAACAGTTGACATGAGCCAACCAGTTACTGAACCAACAAGCAGTACTGCAAAGTAAAAAATCAAAGCCATCACTCAGATACGTGAAACAGGTAAGGAAGGTAAGATTTCTGAACCCCATAAATGTGAAAATATGAGAACGCAAAATGTCTTAAATACTGAACCTGATATGAATGTGGGAGAACCAAAATTGCATGTTATTACAGTCTTAGAAGGTGATTTGCATATCTCAGATAGCATGCTTAATAGAGAGATTGTGACTAATGAACAAAAGAAAAAAAACAAAAAAAATCTAGTGCTGGAGATAGTGTTAGTAGGTTGTTGAGACCAAAACAAAAATTCAAATATCCTGTTTAATGATCAGTCACAAAATCATAGGAAACATGCTTATTTGGGATATAAGAGGTTTAGGAACCTCCATTGATAGACTGCAAACATTGATAGTTATACATGTTATTTCCCTATTATGTGTCATTGAACCCATGCATGATAATGATATGATCATTACATTACAACATGTTCTAAATTTTCAACATGCATATCCTGCTCAACATGCAAAATTATGGCTCTTATGGAGCAATAACTTGACTGTAGATATTATACAACAAATTGACCAACATGTGCTGACAAAAATAATTGATAATGCATCCTTGAGTGAATTTAATGTTGTTTTTGTGTATGCCAAGGTTTTTAGAAGGCTTAGGAAGACATTATGGAATGATTTAGCTACATTACCACCTGCACCCACAATATACTTAGGGGATTTTAACGCAGTTACTTCAATTGCTGAGAGAAAAGGTAGAACTAGGCCCCCTTTAGGAAGTATATTTGACTTCAATGAGCTCATGGATAGATTGGCATTGCAGGAGGTACACACAGTAGGAAATAGGTTCACATGGTCTAACAGAAGGGCTGGACAGGACTTGTTATTACAGAGGTTAGATAGAGGGATGAGTACCTTAGAATGGAGTGCCTTATATCCCCACAGCTCCATACAAATTCTGAATAGGACAACATCATATCATAACCCCTTGCTTTTGTCCATCCAAGACTCTAGTGGGGAAACACTTAAACCTTTCAGATTCCAACAGATGTGGCTGAATATGTATGATTATATTTCACTTGTGAAACTTAATTAGACTCAGCCAAGCATTTATCAAGGAATGTGCAATATGATCTTTAAACTAAAAAGGTTGAAGACTGTACTGAAAGCCTGGAACCTAGAACATTTTGGAAATGTACATAGGAACTTGGTTGAAGCAGAAAAAATGGTTTCTAACTTGGAGGAGAGATTCCAAAGTACAGGGAATGAGAGGGACCTGGAAGAATTAAACTTAGGACAGATTAAACTGGAGAGAGCCATAAATGAGGAAAATATATTCAGGAAGCGGAAGTCTAATATTAGATGGCTACATGAAGGAGATGCAAGTACCAAATTCTTCCACAATTCTGTGAAAGAAAAGAATGGGAAAGTAAGGATTTGCAAGATCAAAGATAGGGACAATAACTGGATAACAGATCCAATCAGAATCAAATAAGAAGGTGTACATTTCTATCAGACATTATTATCTGATCCAGGGAATGAAGAGGCTGGAACATACATTGAGCTATTTACCTCTCTAATACCTAAATTGGTAACAAATGAGGATAATTGTGACTTGATGAGAATGGAAACCAGTGAAGAGGTCAAAGAGATAGTGCTTGATCTGAGTAAGGACAGCTCTCCTGGCTCAGATGGCCTCTCAGGTGCTTTCTATAGGAATGCATGGGAGATTATCAAAGAGAACCTCTTGCACTCAGTAAATGAGTTCTTGAGAGGTGCACTGATCCCAAATGAAATATCAAGCACCTGGCTTGCACTAATACCTAAGAAGACAAGCCCTTCTTCCTTTTCAGAATTTAGACCAATAAGTTTGTCTAACTTTCTGAATAAGATATACTCCAAGCTACTGGCAGATTGGATTAAACCCCTCATGAGTAAGCTAATCTGACATGAGCAATCAGCTTTCATCAAAGGCAGAGATATTTCAGATAATATCATTCAAATGCTAGAGATAACAAGATTGTTGTGTAAGAAAAAGAACAACAATCTGATAGTAAAATTAGATATGCAAAAGGCCTTTGACAGAGTATCAGGGGGCTTTTTAAATTCTATATTACTACACTTTGACTTTCATGGAACATTAGTCAGAATCATATTACAAATATTGCAGCAGCAAACTTTTCTGTCTTGATAAATGGAGTTGCCTCAAGATTCTTTCCATCTACTAGGGGTTTAAAACAAGGAGATCCTATGTCCCCATTTCTATACAATCTGGTTATTGAAACTTTTTCAAGAGGAATTAGAAAACTAGTGAGTATTGGGTACATACATGGATTTATTATGCCAGCAGGAGTAGAAACAATCACTCATTTAATATATGCAGATGATACTGCATTGTTCATTAACTCAAAGAAGGAACATATGAGGAGAGTGAATCTTTTTCTAGAGGAATATGAATGTGATTCTGGTCAAAAAGTGAATTTTGCCAAATCAGAGTTTTTTATACATCCTGGTTCAACAAGGCATAAGATTAATGAAATTAAGTTGTCACTTGGAATGAAAAAAGGCACAATGCCTTTTCAGTACTTGGGAATCCCTATTTTTGGAGGCAGGAACAAAGTACTTTATTATCAACCCATATTGAAAAGGATGGAAAAGGCAACAAAAAATTGGAAAAATCACTGGTTGACAAGTGTTGGGAGAATGGTGCTAATTAATCATGTTTTGTTAGGTATCCCAGTTCACTACTTGTCTATTCTAAAGCCTCCTAAGACTGTAATAAGACAAATGGAGAGGATAACTATTAGAATTTACTGGGGGAATCTAGTTATGGTCTAAGGAAAATATGGAGAAAGTGGATGAGGGTTGCTTTACCCAAAGCAGAAAATGGCCTTGGATTCAGAGATATAAGTGCATTTGTAGATGCCTTCTCATGTAAGATGTGGTGGAAGCTTCAAAGAAATGATACCATATGGTCAAGGTACCTAGGGACTCTCCTAATATCTTACAGGAAATTCACACATTTGGCAAAGGATCTGCCAAGTAACAGAACATGCCAATGCAAACTCTTTTATCTGTTATGGTAAAGGGAGTTGCTCTTTTTGGAATGCTAATTGGACAGGGAAATGAGCTTTATGCTACCAATGGCCCGAAGGAAGAATTATGCCATTCCCAGATATTAGTTTAACTACATTCATGGAGGAAAGGGTTCAAAATCTTGCCCAAATACAAGATTATATGCCTTCTGACACTATTACTATTTTGCAGTACTCCAGCATTCAGTACACACATGAAGACAAGATGAT
The DNA here is from genome assembly GCA_948330725.1 of Sherardia arvensis. NCBI lineage: Eukaryota > Viridiplantae > Streptophyta > Magnoliopsida > Gentianales > Rubiaceae > Sherardia > Sherardia arvensis. The sequence continues at coordinate 17,331,009 of OX415237.1, read as the reverse complement.
ATGGAAGCCTTTCAAGCATGGAGAGTTCACAATAAAGTCAGCATACAATAGCTATAGAAGAAGGGCTTCAGAAAATGACATTCTCAAGCAGGTATGGAAAAGCCCTATCCCTCCCAAAATTTCAATCTTCATTTGGAGAATAAAAAACAATCTTTTGCCATTTGATGATACTCTCACAAAATTTGGTATCAATCTACCTTCCAAGTGCCTTTTCTGCTGTAACTCTGATAACCTAGAACATTTCTTTAATACCTGTCAGGCTAGTACAGACATATGGAGCTTCATACACAGGTTACTTGCTATTAGAGTTACTGAGTTTAGAACACTAGGTCAGAGAATTAGATTTTATTTATCATATTCTGGTTTATCCAATGTCCATAATTCTGTCATAAAGGTTATTACTATGGTGGTGATCTGAAATTTATGGTCCATGAGGAATAAACTTTTATATGATGACCAGAACTCTAATTCTCAAAATCTGTGTCAACAAAAATGATTAGACAAGTCTCAATATCTTCACTGCATTTACTTTAACTAGGAATCCAATAAGGAACCATTTCATTGTTGAAATTGGTTTGGCCCCATATCTGAAAAGAAAAAGGCCTAAACCAGTCAAAATAATTAAATGGATTCCTCCTAATACTGGGTTCAAAATTAATGTTGATGCTAGCTATATTTCTAATGGTCAGACTGGCCTTGGTATCAATGGGGGGAAATAGACTTGGAGAAGCAGTGAAAATGTGTATGAAATACACTACCTACTCCTTAGCTATTCATGCTGAATTATGTGCTACTGAATTAGGTTATGAAATAGGGACTCAAATGAACCTGGATTATTTCCAAATTGAGACAGACTGCATCATTGCAGAGAGGGGGATTCAAAACCCTAACAGAATAGATTGGAAATATTTCTCTATGTGCTTTAAACTTAGCAAATTGAGTGTATTGAACCCTATTATGCATACCCTCCGAGAAGGAAACACTGCTGCAGATTACATTGCTAAAATGTGCACTGAGCAGCAAATCTCTCATGACCTAACACAGAGCATGATCCATCCAAAACTATGTGCTATCATACAGCTTGATCAGATGGGAATTCCACAACTTAGATTCACGCTGTAATGCATTTTAAAGATATTTGGTACTGTTAATTTTTTTCTTTATCTACAGATTAGAAGAAGAGGTGGTAGACACAAGCAATCTTCAGCCAAAAGCAATGAGCATTGCAAAGTTATAGGAGCAAACAGCAAAATCCCAAGCACCAGTGCCATAGGTGGATCAAAGGATTCATGTATAGAAAATTTTGTATTTACTAGATTAGCAATTCTTTTGGCAATCTAGTCCAGTACTATGGATGATCATTCTTGAAACCAGTTTTTGGGTGGCAAAACTGTGTTTTGACCTTTGCTGGCTCAATCACTAATCTGCTCCCTAAATTCTATGGTTAAAGAATGGTACTATATTTCCATAGTATTAGAAACTAAGAATGGCCACTTTAGGTTATTCTTTTTGAAGCTTAGAAGCTTTGATCTAAGACTATGATCCGTAAAACTTTTCAGCCAGAAATGGTTTCTAAGATTTGGGTGCCAATTAATTCCCCACCAATGGTGGTTTAATTTTTTTTTAAAAAAGAATTAATTCGCTCCTACTGGCGGCAGTGGAGGTTTTAAGCTATATATTTTTAATTTTATTTTTGTGGCTTGTTAGATGGGGCTCTGTAGAGCTGGCAATCAGGTCGGGTTGGCGGGTTGGCGGGTTCGTGTCGGCGGGTTGGCGGGTTGGAAATGCTAAACCCAAACCCAACCCAATAATATTTCGGGTCACAAAATCATGACCCAAATCCGACCCAGTAAAAATCCGGGTTACCCAAACCCAACCCACGAAACCCATTTATTTAACGGGACTGAATATGAGACTAAATTTTAAAATTTATGCAACTCAAATGATCATGTCATATGGAAACTAAATCAAGAATTATAAAATTAACTCTAAATTTCATCATAAATTAGTAGGACGATTTCAATGGTTTCGGAATTAGAGGATTGTTTGCATTTATAAAGACAATTTCCATCATTTGCACAATTACACCTTAAATATATGGGTCAAACAGGTTACCCATTTAATCCACGGGTTTGACCTGAACCTAACCCATTTATTTTCGGGTCATTCGTGTCTAACCCAATATAGACCCATGCCGTGTTTCGTGTCAACCAAAACCCACTAAATTCTTATTCGGTTCAGGTCGGGTTTTCGTGTCGTGTTCCAAATTGCCAGCCCTAGGCTCTGGTAGTTATGCACCAAATGATTAATGAGTCGAGAAGAAAAATAGGCAAATTTGTTCTTGTGATTGTCCCTTTCAATAACAATTTATCTTACCTTCAAAATGAGAAAATCAAACACATTGTGTCAGTGTGAAAGCTTCTTAATTATGATTATATTATTCTACACTAAATATATCTTAATTATGTGGAGTATATTTTCATTTATATTCTCAAAATACCTTTCACATTATCATATTATGAGTAGTGTTAGAATTATACGAAGTGGTACAAATGATTTCTTATATGTTTCATGAAAAGTATCATATATGTTAAGTATTGTTTATAAAAGCGTCTAATTAATTTTAATCTTTTTACTAGGTATATATTATAAAGCAGAAAGTGGCGGCATAAATATAAGTTAAAACGATAAAAACCCTGCCAAACCGCCGGAGTACAAATAAAAATTACAGAAAACGACACCATCACATGCGTTTGATATACCAGCGCCACCAAGCCGCAACCACAATTTTACTATACATATATATATGGCATATGACACGTGATTACTATATATAATTGCATACCACAAATACTACGACTTGCTCATCCGTGTGCTTTTATTTGAGAAAAGAAAGGATTACATTTTTTTTTCAATAAATTTCATTTTAATAAATCTTCCTTATATATTAATAAATTTCACCTTATATATTATTCTTTTAATCAACCGATAAATTAGTTTACCAAATCAAATCATTTCTTATATATATTAATAAATTTCACCGTATATATTTTTCCTTTAATTATGCCACCTATTGAATTAATTTATCAAATCAAATTATTTTTTATATATATTGTTCCTTTAATTAAGCTCATTGAATTAATTTGGAAACCAAATCAAATCATTCATGCATATATAATTTTCTCTTATTTGACAAAAAATCAGTATAAAAAGTTCACTAGCCTATACTCTTTCACACCATTGCCAAGTATTATGGTGTCAACGACAACAAGATGATGGTTATGTTAGGATTGGGATTGCGCATGGCTGATTATGGAATATCTTGACGTGGAGGTTAATTATGTTCTCTCTAATTATATTAGGTGCAGAGAACTTGCATTGGTATCGTTGCGTGTAGTCCTATTGGTAAAGGGTTAGAAAGTTGATGGAAAACTTGGCCTTATACTTTTACTAATGCATGACTCTGTTATTTCTAATTAATGATTTCGAATGTTTACTCTAACATTTCATTTGTTTGTTCTTAGATTATGTCGGTGATGAACTGTACCCTTTTTTTTCTTGCATTCAGATGCATTCATGTTTATGCACATTTAAATAATAAAGTTATCTCATGATTTGTGTGCTGCTGTGGTTGTAGACTATCCCGAAGTTCCCAGGAGAGAACATTGTTCAGAATACAATGTGTAAATTAGATATCCTAAAACAAAACTTTGTGTAATTTTTTTTATCCCCTTCTCACACTCTAATAAGAATACAATATGTAGTCAATCAGTGGTTTATTTTTTATTTTTTAATTTTAATTATATTTATTTGAAATTTTTCTCCCAATCATACTATAATTTTATACTATTTTTATTTATGTTATTTTAATGTTTTGTTTGATTCTATATATATTATTCTTATTATTTTAGACCTATTTTCGTAATTACTTTATAATTTTCAATTGATTTGATTAATTAGATAATTTTGATTCATTTAATAAAATTAAAATTTGGTATATATCTCTTAAATATAGTTTTCAATTCTTTATCATTATTTTACCCAAGATAATTTACCATAATGGGGTATATTCTATGTACCATCATGTATCATAGCTGGAATTTATTGGATAATCCAATATATAATAATTTAAAAAATAGTATATTCATTGTAGAATCAATTTAACAGATATAGTAACATATTTTAATAGTAATATTGATATCCAAGATATTTTTAGTAGAAATGTTTTCCTTACTCTGCTTTCAAATAATGTTTTCCATTTGTGAGTTTGGTCTAATGAAATTCAGATGATTATACTAATTATAATTTACGTATTACAAACATTTAAAATGATATTGAATCAATTGATCGTGTTCTCAAATCATATCTTTACCATTTATATGTACTTCGCGTTCCATGCTAATAAAAGTGTTTAAGTTAACAACAAACAAAGACATCTTAGTCAATTACTTTGAACATCAAATGTTTACCTATGAATTCAAGATTATAATAAAAAGTATTTACATTGACAAAAACCATATTTAAGTAATTAATTTAATTCAATTCAGTTCAGTTCACCATTTTATTTCTAAAATGACAATAAAATTGTGTTTAACAAATTCCAGAGCGCCTGAAAATTAGTCTACCATATATACATTTTAATTAACAAAGGTAAATTCTTAAACAAAAAGGTTAATTGTCAAAATTTTAATTTATCTTAAATAAGATAAGGGGTTTGCTATATGATGGTCCAGTTTACTTCTGCAGGTCTAATGGAAGTGGGAAAATACCATAAATTACCCTTCATTCGTTATTAGTTTTTACAAATATATTTCTAAAACCCTAACCTTGAATGTCTAAATCCGTCTATGTAATGATTGAACACGTGTCCAAATTATAAATTACTTTTTCGTGAATTATAATACATATTTAAGAGGGATATTATTGTCAATTCAGATTTAATTTGGACATGCAGAAGTAAAGTGGACCTGCATAAGATAACAAAGGTTAATCCTTTTTAAACTCTTTTAAACCCTTCTATATTTAGAAATTTATTCTTAAATGGAATGAATTTTAGTTATGTTTGTCCGTTGCCAAAATTAAGTTTTACCAAATCTGACACACTATTTACAAACCTTTTTAAACCATTAATCTATATTTAAAAGGTGATTTTTGAATGAAATGAACTTTAATTGGAAATATTTTGAATAAATGTGGTATAAGTTTTATAATTAAAGTATGGTAAAACTTTTACATAATTTCTAAAATTATTATAAATAATTAACTTAGCTTTCTACTATGTATTTGTTGAATTAAAGACACGTGAATCCCATATTTATAGCAAGAATTTCGATTTACATATTTAATTCAGTTTAGTGAACTTTAAATTTCATTAAAATCAATCAATCCTGGCTAATATTTTTAATATATGTCGAATTCAATTTATCTCACCTTGAAAGAATTCAATTTAGTAAGAAGTTCATTTAATTAAAATGTTGGTTTACTTCAGTTAAAATAATTCATCCCAATTTTTATAGTTCAGTTCAGTTTCATTATGTTTGCTTAAATTTGATTTAAATTTACTTCAATATTTTTTAGAAATTCAGAAAACTAAAGGAAACTAAACTTAACAAAAATTTAAAAATTTTATTTGTTTATTAAAAGTTTATTAAATATGATGAAACTAAACTGAATTGAATAAAATCTATAACATTTTTTCAAAGATAAAATTAAATCTTCTTTGAATTAGTATTAATTAGTGAGCTAAAAAAACTAAAATTAAATCAAAGTAATAAAAAATGAACTATATTATTACTACAAAATTTGAGTATAAATGTGTATAGTTTAACAATTATATTACATAAATATCAGTTTAATATATATCAGGATCATCCTGATATTGGCAATATCAGGCACCAATTAAATAACGACACGTCATCTTTAACTAATTTATGATTGGGCCACGTGTTCAATCATTACCCAGACGGGTTTAGGCATTCTAAATTAGGGTTTTAGAACTTTACTAAAAATATCTTAACCAATTAAAACATTACAATTGTACACGTGTCATTATCTTATTGGTGCCTGATAAGGCCTATATCAGGATCATTCGGATGAATGTTTTTCTCCATAAATATAGGTGTCTTTTAAAAATTATGTAAAAGTTACACCATACTTTCAAATTAAAAAATTATACATCCCTTAATAAAAAATTTCCCTTTAATTATGTTTGTCTGTTGCCAAATTTAGTTTTAACAAATTTAGCAAACACTTATCAATATTAACACAACCCTTCGTTACTATATATGTGCCAACCCTTCGTTTCTAGAGTTGGGCAATGAGCATATAGTTTTCCAAGGGTGTTGAAAAAAGCATTGTTGAAATTAGATTTCGGAGATAATGGTGTGATCAAGATTTATGAATTCTAAGTTTAGATCGAAAAAATTGTGTTTGGAGAAAAAATTGGAGCGAATTAATACATATTCTCCACACACCAGGAGTGAAAATTAGTATTAATAACCATATAATATTGTATATGCAAGATGTGTTGGTTAATTAAGATAATTTCTTAGTTACGGACCTTGGATAGTGGGAACTTCACAGATTTTGGTGGCGGTGGCATCAACAATTCTTGCGATATTCATCTTCGTCCAAGAATGGAAGATACTCATGGAAGTAGATTTTGAGAGGGGATAATAAAATAGAGAAAATACCTAAATATTAAGTAATTAATTAAATGTTCCTCCAAACTCCAAAACCAAAACATGGAGAAATTCATCCTAGATATTTAGTGGTTTATTTTGTAACAGATGAATACAACGTACACTTACCTCAACATGAGAAAACGGCGTTCCAATAATACAAATACGAACGAACAATAACAAAAACATTATGGATATTCAAATACAAGAATATTTTAAGTCGATTTTGAAGTAAACAAGAAGTCCATAATAAGGAACTGAAAGCAACACTTTACCTTAATTATTGTAATTTAGTTATTTTCACTTATTTTATTCTTTGGGATTTCTATATTACAAACATTTATTCAATTTACATAATTTATTATTTGATACCTTTGGTATCAAATATTTACTTTATATTACCATACTCATTACTATTAAGTTAAAATTACATCGTAAAACCGCGCAACGCGCGGTCCGGTTAGCCTAATTTGTTTAAAATATTATTTAGTCTTTAATGGATTGAATTTTATATTAATTAAACATACTTTTTTAAAAAATGAAATAGTTTCCTTTACTAGGTAATAAAAATTTAACTCAGTCGAGTTCAAAATTAAATTGTGATAATTTACATCTAAGAGTACCACCGTGTCGAACCTAGGAATATAGGGGTAAAGCAAAATTTTGAATTGAGTTCAGAATTATGCCACTCAATCACTGAGAAAATTTGAGCAGAATTTGTGCAACAAGGGCTTAATTTGCCATGCTGGATACCAAGAAACGAAAATACGGATGCCCATCTGGTAGCTAGCATAGGGAAAAATAATAGCTCGGATTATGTAGAGTGAAGTTATACTCCACAGTTCCTCTTGTCAAATGTTACTGGACGTTTTCCAGCACCTTGAATATGGTATACAATTTTCCTTTCATATTTTTTTTATATTATTTTAAATATCATCACATTTATATATGTACTTTATTTGTTTGTAAGTTAAGAAACATGTTAATATATATTTTATTTCTAAATTTAAATATTTAAAACCAGAATTAATATCAGTAAAAATAGCATAAATACAAAATATTCATATTTTTACACTATGTCATCGTAAAAATGAGGCCCATATTTAAAAGAATACTTGGATGAAGCCCCATATTTAAAAGAAAATATAGGGCCTCATCCAAGTAAATAACCTACGTACGTGGCCGGGTCTGGAGTATCAAATAATACATATATTTCTAATAATTTAATAAATTTTTATTTCCTTGCAGTTTGATACACGTGGGAATACAAAGATGAATTCAAGCAATGATAATATTTAATTTCACGGGGAACAAATATGAAGCACAATTGTTTGCAAATACAAAAAGAAATAAATTTTAGGATGAAAAAAGAAAGAAAAGTTAGAATTAAAGATAATATTAAATTTTAGAGTGTCAAACAACATTGGTTCATGTACCTATTTTTTCTATTTTATGATTTTATCATATATTTATTTTAAATTATATGATAGAGTAGGAGTTGGTATCTGGAGTGACCGTCTATATTATATCATAATATAGACCAAGGACTAAATTACAATATGGAAGGAAAGAGGTGCTTATTTGCAAAATTTGGGAAAAGTACTATTCACGGCACTGTTCACGCGTACTGTTCAAGGCACTATTCACGGTACTATTCACGCAAAGAATATGTACACAAATCAGTTAATATAATTTCTGAATTTTAAACACTTGTAAACACAAAAGAATTCAGGTTAGAAAGACAAGTTTCCATATTATAAACATCAGATTTTAGGTACATAAAAATTAGGGTGTTTAGGTTAAATAATGTTGTGTCAAGTATAGTCAAGTTTCACCAAAGTTTTCAGCCTAAAAATTCACAATCATCACAGTTTTCAACTTAAACAATCAAGTTTCACAAAAATCACAGTTTTCACAAATAAATAATCAAGTTTCGCAAACACCAAAGTTTTCAAGCTAAACAATCGAGTTTTCACAATAAAAACAGTTTTCAACTAAACAATCAAGTTTTACAAACACCACAGTTTTCAGCCTAAAAAATATAGTTTCTACAATCACTGTAGTTTTCAACTTTAATAACGAAGTTTTCACAATCACAGTTTTCACATAAAAAAATCAAGTTTTACAAACACCACAGTTTTCACAATAAATAATCAAGTTTCAACACAAATCAAGAAGTCTAGTTTTCAAGTTAAACACAATAAATTTCATATGCAGACAAAAACCACATTAAGCAGTCTAGTTTTCAAACTAAACACATAAATTTCATAACAAGACAGAATCCACATTAAAAAGTCCAGTTTCCAAGATAAACACATAAAATTTTAAAAGCAGAAAGACATCACATTAAAACAGTTTAGTTTTCTTAGTAAAACACATAAAAGAAAATCACAGTAGGCTAGAGTACTGAGTATTGAGTTTGGACCAAAATGCTGCATGACTTTCCAACCCAGATCCATCAGCCCATTTTTTCCACACATGTACATAGTTTAAGTCAACGAGTTTTCCCCAAATCAGATCAGAAGAAAACCTAGCTTGGGTGAGTCGAAGATGAATCGGGCGGCGACGGAAGCATTCCTGAGGAAGTACTATGCTGATCTGGACAACAACCGGGACAATGTGGCGAATTGCTACCGGGATGACTCCATTTTGAACTTGAAGGAGGAAACTGCGCGATCAATCACCGCCGTTCCTCAGACGGTCGACAGACTGCGGCGATTGCGATTATAGCCGATCTCCGGCGAGCGGTGGAGGAGTAACCGAACCGGATCCACTCTCCCGGCGGTGATGCGGTGGAGGAAAGCGGCGACTGCGAGGAAGGAGAGGAGGGAGTACAAAACGACGCCGTTGCAGAGAAGGGGAAACTAAAATCGTCGGAGCGGAGCGCGGCGGAGATTCTGGAGAAAAGGAGGAAAGACAGAGGGAGGAAGAGGCTGAGGAGGACGGTGGTGGAGATTTGTAGAGATTTACAGTTACAAATATGGTATATATATATTTATGGAGGAAGGTCTGTGATGCAATTTTCATATATTGCTAAAAAGGACCCGTGTAAATATTAATTGCAAAAGAGGAGCCGCCTTTCCTATTTTAATTGCAGAAATAGGCCGTCTATATTATAGTATAATATAGACGGTCTATTCCAAAACTAATATATAGAGTAGAGGTCGGAAATCAAAATATAGCAAAAAAGATAAATTTAATTAAAAACTGTTTTATGAAGTAACTGTTGACTTGCAAATTCAGAAACGAATACCGAACAGGTATGGAAGGAAGGAATGCGGGTTTTCGAAGAGTCAGGCTTGATTTCCGAATCATACATTGGATATATATATTTTTTGTTTGACAAGATATCCTACTTCCTAATTACCATAATTGGCCACGAAAGGCCATCGAAATAATTCATACGGGTGTTCATAATTGGATATCTGCACTTTCGAATATCCGCCGCACTTTCAGTTACCCATATCTTCGGGTAATAAAACATGTGAACAGTCCCTGATAAAAATATGAGTATCCGAACAGTTCGGGCCGGGTACCCTACAACCCTTTTATTAAATTATTCTGTTTATATTTTGTACATATGTAAGTATAAATAAAATTTAAAAATACAAACACTACATTAAATTAAGTCATGAATTTACGGTATGTATATTGTACACTGGGGATACATACCCCCGGGCGGTAAATTGTAAATATATAAAATATTAAATTGCACAATCAACCTTTAAAACACACGTTCAGAGCAAGTCCAACAGTTTCTCCATTCACATTCTCCACACTAGGGAAGCAAACCTCATATTCCATATATTTTTTTGCCTCAACTCCAACAGTTTCTTCATTTTTCATTCCCTAAAATTTATTATTAACATTTAATACTACATATTTGTCCAATTTTCTTTTATTTTTAATGTCATATATTTAATAAGTTCAAATAATAATGAATCGGTCTCCTGAGTGACCGTCTATATCATAGCATGATATAGACCAGGGACTGAATTGCAAATATAATAATTGTAGGAGATTTTCGCGGGTCAAAAACCGGGTATGAACCGGGTTATAACAAAGTGGATCCATTTTGCAGAAACCACACGTATTTCTCCAATTTCCCTGCCATACGGAACCAAAAACCATACGGAACCAAAAACCTGCCAGATTTCTTCTCTGCTAAAATCACAGATCTACCTTGATTTCACAGAGCAGAACGCAAACGCGAGGAATAATTTGGGGCAAAAACACTGAAATTCATTGTGATTTAAGCTACGGCATGGAGATCCAAAGCAAGGTGAGTTCCCAATTGAATTTCCGATCAATTTTGATGTATAAATCAACAATTCGATGCATCGAATCCTTGCTAATTGATGTTTTTTTTATTTATAAACCACAGCTTTCAGTAAGTGGCGAAGAAGGTGTAGATTCTGCTGTTACCGATCTAGGATCATGCGTAGATGACAAGGAAGATCGATTTTCATTAGCAATAGGTAAATACTGGAGTTCTGTTTGATACTGGATGTTTGTTTTAGTTTTCAGTTTGTTTTATCTGTGAAAAGTGTCTTGTTTAGGTTGGGATCTGATGTGTTTAGCATGAAAAACTGGATTTGAATGTGTGAGCACTATGTATATCTGTTGAAATGCTTGTCTTTGGAAAGTGGACTGTTTAGTATGAAATCTGATGTATTTAGTATGAAAATTGGGTTTGAAATTGTAAGCACCATGAATAAAACTTTTTGAAATGCATGCTTGTGAAAAGTGGGCTGTTTAGGATGGAATCTGAACTGTTTAGCATGAAAACTGGATTTGAATGTGTAAGCATCATGGATATCTGTTGAAATGCATGTCTGTGGAAAGTGGACTGTTTATGTTGTGATCTGATGTGTTTAGCATGAAAACTGGGTTTGAAATTGTAAGCACCATGAAATAATACTTTTTGAAATGTATGCTTGTGAAAAGTGCCCTGTTTAGGATGGAATCTGAACTGTTTAATATGAAAACTAGGTAACAATGCTGATCTGCCTGATTTGGAGGACGTTGATCTTAGGCAGAGTTTTGATGGACTCAGTGCTAGAACCCTTGAAGAGCTAGAAGCACTTTACAAGCTGCATGCTAAAGCAATTGGTTTTTGCTATAGAAAATCAACAAGTAGGAGAAATCATGAAGGCGTTCACTGCGAACAATATTTTAGTTGCTCTTGTGCAGGAAAGCCTAAATAAGAAACCACCCAAACACCGCCTACCCCAGTCCTACTATTAGATGAACCTGAAAGTTCAACATCAAAGAAAAGAAAAAGAAAGCACAAGGAGTATCCGATAACCAAGACAGAGTACAAGGCTTCAATTCGTGTAAAGCTGGTTGATGGAATTTTCCATGTCAAACATCATATCCTGACGCATAATCATGCTTTGCTTAGGCCCAAATGGATGCAGTTTGCAAGAAGCGAGCGCCGAATCACTCCAGCAATAGCCAAGGTAAAAATAGGATTGTTTCAACGTAAAAATGTTTAGCACAGATTGCTATTTTTTAAAACTGTGTGAGGCTGTGTTTGTTTCAGGTCATAATGGGGATGGAAGATGCTGGAATGAAACCAACTGATGGATACAACTATCTCACATATTTAGCGGGAGGAGATGAGGCAGTGGGTCATGAACTCAGGGACCAAATCAATTTTGTTGGAAGACTCAGAATGAAAGAGATTGAAAAGGGCGATGCAAAAACATTAATAGCAACTCTAGAGGAAAAGAATAAGAACCAAGAAGGTTTTTTCTACAGAGTTTTGAAAACGGAAGATGAAAACAGGTTGAAAGCTGTGTTTTGGAGGGATTCTATGATGCATGAAGATTACAACATTTATGGTGACTGTGTAATACTCGACACTACCTTCAAAACAAACAGGTAAAATTGAAAACTAATGTGTTTAGGTTAGAAACTAGAGTGTATATTTAGAAAACTGTTGTGTTTGCAACTAGTGGAAAACTGTTTAGTATTAACTGTTTAGAAACTGGTGTGTTTATATTATAAAAAAGTGTATTTACATTGAAAACTATAGTCTTTACAGAATGTTTTATGAAATAGGTTTAAATCTTAAAAATGGCATTTGAAACTGACTACAGTATTGGCTATTTAGAAACTGGTGTGTTTATATTTGGCGTGTTTACTTTAAAAACTGTTGTATTTACAGAATGTTTTTTTTGCTATGATACTTGGAATGAATAACACCCGAGGTAATGTGATGTTTGCCTGTGCTTTTATATCTGATGAAACAAGTGAAACGTTTGAGTGGGTACTTAAAACATTCAAGAAAAGTATGGGGGGCAAAGCACCAATAACAATGTTTACAGATCAAGATATTGCGATGACAAATGCGATCGAAAAGGTAGTGTCTTACTACTGCATGTTTAACATGTTTTTAATATTGTCCTGGGCTAATTAATGACATAAATCTTCTGTAACAAAAACAGGTTTTCCCTGAGACGAGACATCGATTATGTTTGTGACACCTTATGCAGAATGCAATTTCCCATTTTGGCAAGCTGAAAAAGGACGGGTCTTTCAAGTCAGCATTCCAGCGATGCTTATACGGCTGTTCGTTCGAGCGAGAATTTGAAGACTGTTGGAGAAATTTGCTCATAGAGTTCAACTTGGAAGGTGATGACTGGTTCAAACGGCTATATAATTTGCGCGAGAAGTGGTGTACAGCGTTAAGCAAAGATTTCTTCTCTGCTAGGACACTAGCTACACAAAGATGTGAGAGTGCAAACCATGCTATCAAGGTGAAGGTCTCAAAAACAACATCCTTGACTCAGTTTGAGAAGACTTTTGAAAAAATGATTAGAAAATGGAGGAAGAATGAACAGAAAGAGGAAACTAGGTGCCTACGTTTTCTACCTCGGTCAGCAAAAGGGGGCCTTTTGAAGCATGCATCCGAAGTCTACACACTCAAGATTTATGAGGAATTCAAGCGAGAATTTGGATGGGCAATGGCAACATCGATTTCTGAATCCAAGCTGAATAATGGTGGATACATCAGATGCTTTGTAGTGACTTTAGAAACAGATCCTGAAACAGCAGGTTTGTTTTTGTTTTTTGTTTTAAACATTTAAAACTAAACACTCTAGTATTCACATTCTTAAACATGCTAGGTTCTTGAACGTAAACTGAGAAGGAAGAGTCTTCTGGTTAAAAACTGATATCCTTAGGTTAAAAACTGGTGTATTTAGGTTAGAAACTGGTGTATTTGTTTTGAAAACTGGTGTATTTACAGAAGGTCTTGCAGGTGAAGTTATGGTGACAATCCCTGCAAATAAGTCCTGGGAGTTTCACTGTTCCTGCAGAATGTTTGAAGAAACAGGCTTGCTATGCTACCACATGATCAGGATATTGCACATGATGTCAATAATGAGGATTCCACCACAGTATATTGTGTGCAGATGGACGAAGAATGTGAAAAAGCAAATCTGGGATAAGTTTCTTGAAGAAGACAAGAATGCTGAGGCAGGTAAGAAATTGAAGGACTCAATTCCATGGCGGCATCAGATCACAGGGCAGTTCTACCATCTGGTTGCCCAAAGTGAAGACAATCTGGAAGCTAGAAAACTATTAGAAGATGCGGTAAAGAGGCAAACGATTTCAATTCAAAAAGTCCTAGGAAAAGAAGAAGAAGAAGAAGAAGTCACAGATCCAAAGAGCTCATCCGGTATTGCTGCTCCAATTGAAGAAGATGATGAGTTTGCAATTGAATATCCAGACAAAGCAAACACCAAAGGGAGAGGTAAAAGAATCAAGTCATCAATCCAGCGCCCTAAAGCAAAGCCAACAAATGAGTTTGGATCATATACTCCAAAGCCGCGATTATTTTAAGTTCCATCTTTGTTTTTTTCTTGATTTTTGGTAAAGACAAACATTGTACCGTCGAGATTTGAATTGAGTCATGTTATTGGGATTTGAAACTGCTGGATTGTTGTGTTAAAAATATGGGTGTTTGTGTTAAAAAGAGTGGTGTTTATAGTGAAAACTGTGCTTTTTATGTTTATAGTTGAAAGCTGTTGTGTTTTAGATGGAAAATGGAAACTTGTGTGTTTAGACTACAATATAATGTGTTTTTTTATAATTTAAACTAAGGTGATTGGCTTAGAAACTGTTGTTTTTAAGATGAAAACTGTTGTGTTTAAGATCTCAAAACAACATTCATGGAAACTGTTGTGTTTAAGATGAAAATTATTGTATTTAAGATGAAAATTATTGTGTTTATGATGAACATGGGAAAATTTTGTGTATAGTGGTGATAGAAATGGGAATTCAAAATGGCGTTTGTAGTTTAAGTTGGTTGGAAACTTGTGTGTTTAGTAATGAAACTAGGTTATTTAGACTAAAATCTAATGTGTTTATTTTATAATTTAAACAAAGGTGTTTAGCTTAGAAACTGTTGTTTTTAAGATAGAAACTGTTGTGTTTAAGATGGACATGGGTACTTAGAAATTTTACTTGGAAAGTTGTTTCCAGCTTATGCTGTTATGAAAACTATGGTGTTCTGGTTAAATATTGTTGCGTTTAAGTTAAAAACTGAATGCTTAAGATAGAAAATGTAAAGCTGAACAAACTTTCATAAAACTAAAACAAGAGTCATTAACAACCAAAATGCACTGTTTAACATGAAAAACTAAAAAATAATATCCCATACTGGTCTAAAATTTGATATCCTAACCAAGGTGTTTATGAATTTTCCCAAAATTCATAATCGTCAATGTGAAGATCAAAACTTGGCATTGCTTCCTTGACCTTCGGCATAGCAGATTTCACTACCTCGTCAAACCACTTGTGCAGCTCGGGCGCCTGCCAGAACTCCTCACTTTCCCATACATCTTCAGGTTGGCTTGCTACTGGCTGCTGCGACAACACAGGTTCAGCTTCTTGTGGTTGAGTTTGACGCTCTTCTGCATTCTGACTTTGAGCCTTGGCAGCGGCTTTATCTGACTTAAGTCTTGCAAAAAACTTCGCAGTGACAAGTCCCATATCCCTTTTAAGAATCTCATAAGCTTGTTCAGAATTCTGTAGAAGAATAATAAACAGTTAGAAGGAATTCAGAATAAAAAAAGTTAAAACGTTTTGTAAAACTTGCACTCAAACCAAGGTCCGCTATCTCCTGATCAGTTTTAAACTCCCCAGTTCTTGGAAGGTCGAAGCTGCCATTAAACTTATTGGCTGGTCTATCCCCATGAGCAGCATTGATAACCCTCCCAGCACGAGTCAGTGGGTACAACCTGGTCTCAACGAGGACCTTGTCAAAGCCATTCATTTTGAGCCAACTAACCCTTGCAGCCACCTTATCTTGAGGCCAGTGCTGAGCAAGAGGGACTGTAATAGGTTCCGGCATACCTAAATTTTAAACACACGGGAAGATACCAGGTCAGACAGAAAAAAGTCACATTAAACACACAAGTTTTCAAAGTTAAAGCATTAGAAATCACATTAAACACACAAGTTTTCAGAATCATACCTAAATATGGCGACCGTTGAAGATATTGGACCAGAACTACATAAACACAACCCCCAAGAGTAGTGTGTTTCTTGCTTCGTTTGTGGAAGTTGGTCACCCCTTTCAGTAGCTGCTCCAAGAGATACTTGCACCAATCCATGGTTGCTATCTCAGACACGTCAGTGACAGCCTAAATCATCTTCATATCGACATTCCTAAATTTTATATACACAGAAAGATACCAGGCCAGACAGAAAAATACATTAAATACACAAGTTTTCAAAGTTTAAGCATTAGAAACCACATTAAAAACACAACTTTTCATAATCATCTACCTGGTTTGCAGAGGATTGACAAAGTTTCCGAGCATAAACAGCACAAAAAACTGCAGAAACTCTTCACCACCATCTGGAAGGGCTTCCATCTCTCTCACCAAAGCATCCAGAGGGATGTCAGCATCGTCATTCACGTTGAACCTCCTCTTCCATGCAAGCCTCTCCCGCTCAATCTTCTCAGATTTATCAGCGCCGATATTCCCAGACAATGAACCAACAGGTACATCGACTCCACCTATCGGCAAGCCCAACACATCAAAAACCTCATCAACCCCTATCTTATAGGTCACTGACCCTATGGTTTGATTTCCATGGCCATCTAGACTGGAAATCAAGAATGGGATGATTTCCAGCGGAAACTTGCTCATCTGCACCTTCAACAGGCCCCCAAAACCAATTGTCTCAACAGCAGCCTTCTGAGCCTCGGTCAGTTTTGCTAAAAACTTGGCAACAATGCTTAAATGGCATGCTATTTTCACGTCCTTATCGAGTCTGCAAAATAAACGTTTAAATATCAGTTAAAATGCAACTATCGAATGTTAGTATATAAAAAACTAAAATTAAATTAAAAACTTACTTAATTTCATCATTTTCCACAATGGAAACATGCTGCGACTTTTTCCTGGCCCTCTTTTCCACTACTTCTGCTACATCAGTTGTCTCCACATTTTTCCTCTTCCTCCGTTTGTCAGTTGGAACACCACCTGCAGCATATTTAACTGTGCATATGGGAGGAACGTTGTGGACAGTGGACTGGGGCTAGGGTGGCTGAGGCTGAGACTGAGGCTACTTGAGCGGGACCTCTTTGAACGAGGGAATGTTGAACAAGGGCTGCTGTGGCTGGGGTTGATCGACCCGAGGCTGGGGCTCGCTGACCTGGGGCTGGGGTAGGGGCGAGACCTCTTGGAAGGGGGATAGGTTGAACATGGGGGACTGAGGCTGGGACTCCTTAAGGACCTCTTCGAACAGGGGCTGGGAGGACTGAGGCTGAGGCTGGGACTCCTCGAGCGGGACCTCTTTGAACGAGGGAATGTTGAACAGGGGCTGCTGTGGCTGGGGCTGATCAACCCGAGGCTGGGGCTCGCTGACCTGGGGCTGGGATTCAGGCACGTTGACATGGGGCTCGACAGTGCTGGAATGGAGCTCATTAGTGGTGACCTCGGGCTCGACAGTGCTAGACTGGGATGAGTCAGAAACATCTTCTGACTAACATCTTCTTTACACGTTTCTTCGGTTGACGTTTCTTGTTCACCACAGGTTCAGCAGCAGCTTTCTTCTCAGGTTCAGCAACAACTTTCTTCTCCGCTGCACGGGGAGGTTTCTTCTCCGTAGATGGACAGTCCCTGCATTTTTTGTTTTTACGCAAATTCCTCTTGCCTGTATTAAAAAACAAAATAATCATTGGTACATGTTAAAAATCTACTACATAAGATAAAAACTACATAAAAATTGCAGGGAAAAGAAGATCATACCATGAGTGCATGTGGATGCAGTGGCCACTTCTTTTTCCTTTTTGCCTTTACTAGGGAGCTTCTCAATCTCTTCAAAATCATCTTCATCATTGTCGGTATGCTCTTCATTGATTTGTGGAACAATGGTTTCCAAAACAGAATCAGCAAAATTCTGGCTGTCAATCTGATCCTCATTGATTGGCTCAGCCCCAATCGTAGAGCGCGTGTTATACACTACACGTACTGCAAAGAAATATTTTTCAAATCAGTAATAATAATTTTTGAATTTTAAACACCTGTAAACGCAAAAGAATTCAGGCTAGAAAGACAAGTTTTCACATTATGAACTTAAGATTTTAGGCACATAAAAACTAGGGTGTTTATGTTAAATAATGTTGTATTAAGTATAGTCAAGTTTCCAAACTAAACAGTCAAGTTTCCAAAACAAAATAGTTTTTAAACTAAACAATCAAGTTTTACAGTCAACAGTTTTCAGGCTAAACAATACAGTTTATACAATCAATGTAGTTTTCAGCCTTAATAATCTAGTTTTAACAAAACAACAGTTACCACATTTAAAAATCAGGTTTCTACAATCACTCTAATTTTCATTATAAAAAAGTAAGTTTTCACAATTTTTATAGTTTTCATAATAAAAAATCAAGTTTCTAAACATCAAAGTTTCCAAACAATAAAATTTGACAAACCACAGTTTCCAGACTAAACTATATAGTTTCTTCAAACACAGTAGTATTCAGCCTTAATAATCAAGTTTTCAAAAATAATAGTTTTCACATTAAACAAGCAAATTTTACAAAACACCACAGTTTTCACAATAAAAAAGCATATCTCAACAAAAATCAAGAAGCATAGTTTTCAGGTTAAAAACTAAAAAATCCACATGCACACAGAAAACACATTAAACAGTCCAGTTTACAATCTAAACACATAAAAATTCAACCAAAGCAGTTTAATCGAACCAGAGCAGTCACGAAGATCAAAAAAACAACAAAAAAGCGGGAAAACACTGCGACAGAAAGTATCACCTCTTTGCACCCCCACTGGTTTGCTTTCTTCCACTGATTTAGACGACTTCATTTTATTCAAATCTGCAGAACACAAAGTAGAATCACGAATCACAAAACACAAAACACAAAACACAACAGAATCATGAACATCACAAACACAGTCGGATTAACATACCTGACTCAGAAATTGGAATATTACCCAATCGATTAACAACTGAGCGACGAACGCTGCAGTACACGAAAACGCAGATTAGATCAAATCACCATTAAATAACAACAAAACCTGGATTAAATCGATACCTGGATTGGATTGCGCCGGTTGGATTGCGCTGCGACGGTTGGATTGCGACGGTTCGGACGCGACTGGGGGTTTCAGAAAAGAGGGTTTGGAATTGGGAACGGTGGGTTGCAGAATGAAATATGGGAAATTAAAAAAATAGAAATATGCTTTATATATTTACGGAGGAGGGCTTTTTAGCAATTTCTCTAATTGCTAAAAAGGACCTGCGTATTTCTAAATTGCAAAAAAAGGAGCCGTTTTTCAAATTATAATTGCAGAAATAGGCCGTCTATATTATTGCTATAATATAGACGGTCTATTACAAGACTAATTTAATAATAATGAACAAACAAATAATGAACTTATAATAAAAGTTATAATAACATTTCATATTTGACATTACTTACTCCATAATATAAAATTATAATAATATATTTTATAAAAATAACACATTACGAATTACAATAGTATTATGAATAATTAGACTCATCTCTTTTTAATTATTTATTACAAGTTATTTTGTTTCAATCATTAAAATAAAATGTTTGCCAAAAGAAAATTTTAGTTTAGACGTTATGACTTATAAACAAACATCAAAATAAATATATTTATGAACTTAAAATTTAGTAAATTTATATTAAAAAATAGATTATATTTGATTATTAAATATCAATAGATATGTACATGTAAAAATAGTCATATCGATCTTATTACAATCGTCTTTATGCATATTTTTAGAATATATATTTTTGATAAAATTTTATTGTAATTATTTTGAGATATTATCATTTAAAATTATTGAAGAGAAATAATGAATGAATGAAATAACAAAAAGCAATGCAAGTAACATTAAATTTTACTTCTCCAAATCTTCTCCCTCATTCTCTAAATTTGGAGAAGCAAACCTTCTCTCTCTTCAATTTTCCTATTATGGAGAATGGGATGGAGAATCTGTTGGAGTTCAAAAAAGACTCAAATTCTCCATATTTGAGCAAATTTACTATTATAGCAAACCTGTTGGACTTGCTCTCACAACTTCCCCTATAATACAGGCATTCCCCTATTTTCTCTCTCCCATATTCTTAAATAGCCAGTTCACCTATTTTTCACTATTTTATTTTCAGAAATTTTTTCTCTTCAACCAAATGTGAACAATAAAAGTAGCAACATCAATTGTCTTCTTTCTTAAATGAATGACTTCGCTTTGTGGTAAATAGGAGATTGTACTCATCAAATTGCCAGGTAAGTTGCAATTTTATTGGTTTTCATAATCAATTTTCCTTCCAAGTATTGTCATTGTATATTAATTTTCAATTTGTTACTTTTATTTTCATGATTATTTCCATTATTTAAATCGATTCCAATGCATGATTAGAATTTTTTTTTTTTTAATAAAAATTGTGCATGTTTGTTATGATATTTGTACATTTTCGTTTAAAGATATGTGCATTTTGTTATTGTGTAGTATGTATTTCAAAAAGGATGAATTTGCATGATAAATGAATTGCATGTGCATTTTTAAATCTTCTAACTTATTTTGTTTTCTTGAAGGAATTCGAAGAATTGAAGAAGAAGAATAAGAAGAAGAGGGAACATGTATTAATAGTACCTATACAAATATCCATTTATATGTTTTATGAGAAAGAAACACATCGAAGGACTGGTGATCCATCACTATAGTTATGGAGAAAGAACAAAAGTAAGGAGAGAAAGGTTATAACGAACGTTAAGGAAGCTTAGGGATCATTCTAGTTTTGAGAAGTTGAAATGTATATTAAATTATTGCTAAATTTGAATTTTTGTGTATAAATAAATGCTATATGCATCTCTAACATGCTAAACGTGCATCTGTTATGAACTGTATGTACATTTTAGTTATGTGTTATGTGCATTTTGAATGTACTTTATGTTCATCTTAATATAAATACTTTATTTCATCTTTTCACATGTATCTCAAATTCTTAAAAAATGTACATTTAAAATTCACTATTTGTGCAATTAAATTGTACTATGTGTGCATGTCAATGCATAATTTATTCAGCAAATTCATTTATAAAAAGCAAAGAAAGTTGAATATAAATAAGTATATTAGCAAAGATATTGCAAGAAAAGAAACATAAATGTTAAATAAAATATGCTTAGATAAGTACACAAAATATTCCTGTAATTTAATGAAGAGTTAAACATGATTTAGAATTACATAACAATGATACACCTTATCTAAAGAATAAATAAGGATTTTTTCAAAATCAAATAACAAATATATAAGGATAATGATGATATAAAAAAGAATTTTAAAAAAGATATAATCAATCGATGCATTATTGAGAGAAAATATGTAGGAACTTTTATTTAGCATGACAGAATTTTAAAAAAGATTGAAAAGGTGAAACAAGAACGGTTAAAAGAGACGTGGGAATGAGGTTGTTCAGTTTTTTTTTTTGAAAACCAACATATATTAACTGAATATTAAAACGAGTTTCTAAGGCTATTACATAGGGTTCTGCTAAAACTTGTGGCCAACCTATGCTCTTCCAAAAGGAAGGAGCGGTGAACCTTAATTACCTCAAATTCCATGACAGAATTGAGTAATTGCCTAATACTATGGATGATCCCTTTGACCTCCATAGGGGCCATTTCAGGATTCTTGATTGATTTCTGTAGCTCCGTTGAGTCTGTCACCAGGTTAACTCGTTGGATGCCATATCTTCTTCCTGCTTTTAAAGCTCTCCAACACGCTTCAGCTTCTGACTGTAGAGGTGTGACTGCCGTAAAGAAATCCGAGCCTGAGATGTCTGTATTAATATCCCAACCTGGCTTCCAGATTTTCCAACCTCCAGCTCCTAAGTTCATTTCCCGCCGGAATGATCCATCAAAACTGATCACACATGCTTGGGGTATACCTGTAGTTGATGAACCCTTCCTAATGTCCTGCACAGAAACCTGATTATTTTCATTGTGTGGTGTCCCAGGTTCTGTTGTAGAAGGACCTCCTGCATCCTCCTCTTGGTGGTAGTCATGTCTAAGTATGACTTCCAATTCTGCTTGAATGTTCTGAGCACATTGGACTGAGGAAATATCTTGTTGCTCAAAGATTTTCATGTTCCTCTGTTTCCATATTTCCCATAGAGTAACAATGAGCTTGATCAGCTGTTCAGACTGCTGCCTGTTCACTACCTCATGAAAGAACCAGCTGCTGAAAGGAGAGTCCTGAAATTGTGGCAACAGAGCATTTGATGCAGTCCAGATTAGTCTAGAGTTCCTGCATTCCAAAAACAGGTGTTTTTCATCTTCTCTAGCACTCTGGCATCTGCAACAAATAGCATTATTATCCAGCTTCCTTTTCTCCCTGTTAACACCTGTGGCCAGATTTGTTGTGAGAATTCTCCATACAAAAATAAGGAGTTTCTGTGGGATGTTAAGCTTCCATATTGTGCTCCAAAATTTTCTAGCTATTGGACTCAACTTGGCTTGGTGAAGAGGATTATCCAGGTCCCCCATTGTCTTATAATATCCAGATTTTGGAGTGTATTTGCCATCTCTTGTGCATCCCCAGTAGGCTTCATCCTTTCCTTGAAGATCCATATGGATTGATTGTATATGAGGTATTACTTGATGAGGGAAGATTAACCTGATTAAAGGGAGTCTCCATGTTGCATTCTGGTGGTCAATAAGGTGGCAGACTCTGAGGTTTGTGTGGGTAGACACTATTGCTGTATTCTGAGCTGTAGGAATCCATTGCTCATGAATGTGTATGTCTTTCCCATCAGCAACTTTCCATTTTAAATTCTTCTTCAACAACTCTGCATCCCATAAAACTGATCTCCAACCCCATGAATCTCCAGGCTTTGGCACAACCTTCAGAATGCCCTCATTTTTGAGGTATTTGGCTTTATAAACAATTCCAAGTAGTGACTCTTTGTTTGAAATGATATTCCAGGCATGTTTTGCTAGCAAGGCCTTATTCATTCTAACAGCCGATCTAAGTCCTAGTCCCCCTTCTGATTTAGCCCTGCACATATACTTCCAAGCCTTCCAGTGCAAAGATCTTCCATCCATTTTGCATCCCCAAATAAAAGTTGCAGTCATGGAGTCCAGTTTCTTTAAAATATTTGACGGAATTCTGAAGATACCCAGGGGGTAAATTGCCAAGGATTGAAGCACATGTTTTGCCATTGTGACTCTTCCAGGGAGGTTTAAGAGCTTGGACTTCCAAGAATCATATTTGTGCCTGAATTTTGAGATCAGATGCTTGAAAAGTTCTGTCTTGTTTTGATCAAAGAGAATGTTGTTTCCCAGATAGGTGCCTCCAATGCCTTGAGAGTGGATGTTAAGGTGGTCCCTCATACATTG
This sequence comes from Sherardia arvensis, assembly GCA_948330725.1. Taxonomy (NCBI): domain Eukaryota; kingdom Viridiplantae; phylum Streptophyta; class Magnoliopsida; order Gentianales; family Rubiaceae; genus Sherardia; species Sherardia arvensis. Next base: position 17,307,416 of record OX415237.1, on the reverse strand, counting down.
TTGATCCTCAGGGCATGTGTTTGGACTGAACAATATAGCACTCTTATCTGTATTAAGCTTCTGGCCTGCTGCAGATGTGTATATGTGTAGGATGTTTCCCAGATCTCTGGCTGCCTGTTGTGAGCATTTAGCAAAGAGAAGGTAATCATCTGCATACATAACATGTGTAATCTGAGGTTCATTTCTTGATACCTTTATCCCTAGTGATTTGTTGTCTGATACTAGTGACCTCAGGCCTGCTGAAAGAAATTATTGACATAAAATGAAGAGATAAGGAGACAGGGGGCATCCTTGTCTGAGCCCTCTAGTTGGAGTAAAAGTGTGACTTGTTGATCCATTAAAAACAACCTGATATGAGACTGTTTATACACACATCATGATGATGTTAACCAGATCCATGGGGAGGTTGATGAATCTGAGAACTCTTTCCAGGAACTACCAGGAGACTCTATTATATGCCTTACTCATATCCAACTTGATTGCTGCCAGTCCTTGTTTTGCAGTTTTGTACTTTCTGATGTGATCTATCACCTCATGAGCTAGCAGGACACTCCCAGATATTTGCCTTCCTGGGACAAATCCATTCTGTGATTGATCAATCAGTGCTTCCATGTGAGACTTTAGTCTTCTGGCAATTATTTTTGCAATGATTTTGTATTTTACATTGCAAAGGGAGATTGGTCTGAAATCTGTCACCAGTCTTGGGAGTTTATTCTTTGGGATCAGGATTTTCTGTGTTTTGTTCCAGTGTATAGGGAAGTCCTGCCCCTTTAGTACATCTAGGATGGTTGTGGCTAATTCGGGCCCCACCTTGTTCCAATATTTCTTGAAGAATCCAGCTGGGATCCCATCCTCTCCTGGGGCTCCCCATGACTTCATGTCTCTCAGAGCTTCCAACACTTCTTGCCTTGTGAATTCCTTACTCAGTTGGCTCACCTGTGCCACTGTGAGCTTCCTTTCATTTGCTTGAAGCAAGGTATTCCAATCTGTCTCCAAACCATTTGAATTGCTGTCAGAGATATGGACTTGTTCTGTTAAAATTTCTTTCAGGTGATTTGTCATATGTAACAGCATCTCCTTTTGATCTGTAATCCATTATCCCTCAGGTAGCAGCAGACCTTGAATTGTATTAGCTTCTTTCCTCCTAGTAGCCCATTTGTGGAAATACTTGGTATTTTTCTCTCCTTGCCTCATCCAGTTCACCTTAGCCCTTTGCTGCCAATAGTCTGAGATCTGCTGTTCCAACTCTCTCTTCTGTACATTTAATGCTCTAATCTTCTCTGCATTAAAAAACATACCATTTCCTTTCTACAGTCTCTCTAAATCTCCATCCAGCTTTGCTAACTTCTTTTCCATGTTACCAAAAGTTCTCCTGTGCCAGTTGTCCAGATGCACTAATAGGAGTCTCAGCTTGGCAGTTAAAACATCTCCATTTAACTCTTGTGTGTGTTCTAGAGAGATATTGTCCCAAATTCTATCCAAGATAAGCTTAGGTGGTTCCATATTTGCCCACATAGCTTCAAATCTTAATTGTTTTTGCCTCCTTGGAGCTTGTTTAACTAATCTCAGTAATAAAGGGCTGTGATCAGAATGAGAGAAGGCTAGGTTAGTTACCTTTGCTGACCTCCACATCCTTAGCCATGCCCGATTTCCAAATGCCCTGTCTAGTCTTTCCACAATTGTGTGTGGTTGCTGCTGTGAGTTAGACCATGTGTACCACAGTCCATCTGATTCTAACTCCTTAAGACTATGCAACTCTAGAAACTTTACTAATGCATGATGAGGAGTGGACTGTACAGGAGCTCCTCCTTTCTTGTCTGCCTGGGATATCACTTGATTGAAGTCCTCTAATATGATGCATGGAAAAACTGAGAAATAATGCAAACTACCCATCTGATTCCAAAATGCTGGCTTGTCATGAGCTAGAGGAGGACCATACACTACTATTTGGCACCACCTTTGCCCAGAGGCATTTGAAACTAGACTTACAATGCTATTACTAGATGCAGACTTTATGTCCACTACAATACTATTGGACCAAAATAAAGCTAAGCCACCTGATCTTCCAACTGCATCTACTATCTTGGACTACCTGAAATATGTCTTCTCCTGCCACCTTGCAAAATGGGATTCAGTGGACTTGGTTTCTAGGAGACACAATATTTCTGGCTGATGCTGCTTGATGAGTTGGTCGATCTTCTTCATTGTAAGGGCGTTATTGCAGCCCCTACAATTCCACACTAAGGTCGTCATGGCTGCTGAGGTGATTGATTTGGCTCAATCACCTGAAAACCTGCAGTTGAGGCTCCCTCTTCTGCCTCCTTCAGCACTGACAGTCTTGCTGAGGACACCTCCTCTCCTCCAGTACTGGTGGAAGGATCTTCACTATCTTCCTTGGAAAGCTCCAATATCTCTTCAATCCGATCCTCCCCGATCTCATCTGAGCTGTCCACATTGCCTTCCTCCTTGTTGCTTTCTTCTGACTGGATGACCAGAATCTCTCTCCCCACACCAACAGTGCGACTGATTTGCTCCTCCTGATCTGAATCTGGTACAATCTGCTTCTCCTCACTGTCCTTAATGATGTGGTACAGAATCACCTTTCTACGTTTGGGGGAGCTTTTGAAATCTGGTAGTGGCTCCTCCGAGCGAGCTCTTTTCCTCTCTTGATGGACTCCCGTTTGATGAATTGGCTCTGATGATGCTCTATTCACTCCTCTAACGTTCCAATTGTAAGAGACTTCCACCATTGCGTTTTCCTCTCTATTGTTCTCCACATTAGTTTGGAGTTGAGATTGCTCCCCATGATCTCTCTCTGGATCTTTATCATTCAGCCTACGCACTTGCTGAACTGGGTGGCTTGCCGTAAGATCTTGCGCTGGCCTTGATGACTGCCCCACCTCAAAATTGGGTCTCTTCCGTCTCAGCACAAATCTGGCGAATCCTCTTTTTTTCCTGATTCTCTTTTCCGGCTGCACTATCTTCTGTTTCTTTTTACCCTTGTCCTCCTCCACTTCCGCCTGAGTTCTATTTCTCTTACGACCCCGCTGTCGACCAATGACTATGGCAGGTTCTCTAGTCTGTCTGGAGGATTCAGAAATCGAGTCCAGTGACGATGCATCTGAGTCACTCTCATCTGAGGAGATGACAATCACCTCATTGTCCAAATGATCTTCTCCTCCTACTCCATCTGGCATCTTCTCCAACCATTACACCTATTGTAAAGGGGGGGGGGGGGGAGTTTTCTGAAATAGCTCATGCCCAACCTGGGATGGCTGAAGCTCCTCTTACTGTGACTCGTAGATGCATTCCTTCCGAGTTTCCTTGCAAAGCAGTTTCCATGATCGCAGTAAGAGTGTCCTCAGCTGCTTCTAGGTTACGCAGATCCACTGTCACCCTCTCCAACTCCGCTCTCATATTGCTTTCCAGTTCCTCCTGATTCCTGACCCATGCCCCTAGGTCTTGGACTTCCACATTTTGCAGCTGGGGATTATAATTGCCATCATCAATTATCATGTCAGAAGGCAGTGGCTCCTGTCTGGGAATTGGCCCTTGGGGTTCCCTCTCTAGTTCCCCAAAATAAGGATCAAAGGCCTGATTTCTATTTTGGAATGGAAATCCCTCCAGCCCATCACCAATCATGAATCTCCTATTATTCCCAGGTTCCATCCTCATTGAGATAAGGAAGCCCTCCTGCACGTCTCTATCTCTCATGTGCCTATATCTCAGACGACGATTCTCCATGTAATCCACTGGGATGTTGGTGTTCCTGTGCTCTCGTCTGTGGTTGTATGCCCTGATGTCACCAGCAAACATTTGTTGTCTGGGGTCATAGACTATATTGACTCCCCTTAGCTCAAAATGGGATCGAACCTTGTGTTCTATGAATTCATCTAGCACTTCATCACTCACTATTGGACATCTACTCATCAAATGTCCAATGACTCCACATCTACGGCAAACCCTAAATACTCTTTCATATTGCACATTCACCCAGATCCTCCTGTTTTCTGGATTCTCCACATATTCCAGATTGACATAGAAACCTGTGACCAGTGGTTCGTCGGGCACCACCCACATAGTGGCCCTGAGATACGAAACATTTCTGGCTGGTGGCGGTTCAATCTCCACGTCTATTACATCTCCCGCCATGTTTGCTGCCTTTATGGCTGCCATTGGCGCAAACGCCTCCGCTGGAAGTTGATGAGATGTATTTATACATCTAATTTATATGGTTTTATACGTTTATTTGCCCACTTGATGTGCTCGAAGGTATGTTATTTTGCAGTAAATCATAGAAAACATGGAGGAGGATTTTAAATGAAGATTTGCTAGAAAGAGAGCAATTTGATGCTGTTTTGAAGACGAAGGGGAGCTATACACTATACTCTTTTTTCCTACGGGTTTTTAATGAGATAGTGTGCTCCAACGGAGATAATAGATCATCACTATTCTATTATCCCGGCATTGAAGAGGCGAGGAGCAAGAAGCGTTAAGCTGAAGTAATGGACAAATCCTATTACTGGTTTCTTCTACGGGCGGCTAAGTTGTGTTTCGCGGGTCGATCACTAATCAGTTATATGTATTGCAAGAAATCAGTGATGGGTAACAATAAAGTTCCATTAATTTAGCACTTGAAGAAAAGAAGCAAGAAGGATGGCATCAATTAAATAAGCTTGCTTCTGGACTGAAATCCTCTTAAGCCCAAGCTCAAGCCCACTTAAATAAATAAATAAAAAATCTGAATTACTGGGCATTCACGTATGTCTTTGTTAGGCATAAGGCTTTTATTGTTTTCTTATATTTAATAAGGCAAATATTGCCACCTAGATTAATTAGTTTAGGATTTGTATTATATAAACCCTATGACTCTCTGCCATATATTTTCATTCAGACGCAGACTTTGTTTTCTCGGCCGAGATCTTGGACGAACGAAAGCTAGGGTTTTGCAATTTCTTCAATTCGGTGATTTCTTTCTCTCATGTTTTATTCTTATTATTGTGATTGTGTTCATCTTAATATGAGTAACTAATTCTTTAATTCGGCGAGAATAACGAAGCACTAGTCATGAGTATTCTGTGAGATCTAATTGTGCATGAAAATTAACTGCTGTGAATTTTAGTTTATTCTCTGTGCATCCTGTTATATCTGATTAATTTAAGCCTGCGCAACTTAGATTAAATAGGATTACAGCCAATTAGTACCACCAATCCATAATTGTTGAAAAGTGCTAATTAGTGGTAAAACTATCGTTTAGATAGTGAGAATAAACTGGTAGACAGGTTAATACTTGCGTTCTTGGTTAATGTGTCTAAACTGGGTTCCTTTATATCTTAATGCTATCAAACAATTTAGAACTGACGTTACCAACTAGGTTTGATTTGATAAGAGAAATAGTTAGTTTAAGAGTCTCTTGCTAGCTATCGACAAATTAAGTAGGAATTGGGGTATGTCCGCTGCATTCACGGTACACTATAACTAGTTGATTCATGGTCGTTAATAAAATCTTTGCATCAATGATCAGAACATATGACTAGTGTGGAATTATTTGAGTTTGGTTTCTTTCATAAATTGATTTCTCTGCAATTTTAAATCATTCTGTTTGCTTTCTTAGTTATTTATAAATAATTAGTAGTTAATCTCAATCTCTCAAGTTAAAAGTGTGGTGACTAAACACCAAAATCTGATCTTTAGGAATATAAAAGTGTTAATCTGTTCTCTGTGGGTTCGACTCTACTTGCTACTATATTCTTTAATATTCTTAGCATTGTAGGAATATTTTGGGGGTAAACGACGGCCACCAGAAGTCCATGCAGCTGCACCCTAACCTTAACCTTCTCCACACGCACATCTCTGAGGACGATCCCAGCTCCCCACCTCCTAAAGGCAAGTAGACTTCCCGCAATGGCATAGGGGCTACGGTGGAGTACCGCTAGTGCCTCCTCACGAGAATCAAATCTAACAACATAAAAGTTACCGTACCTATGAATTATCTCGACTGTGACCGCCCAGAAATTTCTGAAGTAAGCCTCCACAGCCTCCTCCGAGAAACTTCTAGTATCCACGCAGTATGCCAGCAAGCAATTCTGCTCCACCGGGATTGACGCTTCGATATCTTCTCTTGTCAGCGTCAGGACCCCTCCTCTCCGAGTCGGCCGAGCATACATGTCAAAGTTCATCCTCCTGCATTCAGCTCTCGTCGCTCCTCAGAAGATTCTGAGCCCGTTGGTGATAGGGCCCTCTCCTCCGTGTTCATTGATTGACTGTCTCCCATTGAGGTGTTGCAGAGAGAATGAATTTCAAGAGGAATTTTATTTCTATATTCTTGTTGCCAAGTTTCAGAAGGTATGAGGCAAGGTTGCTTTCTGGCCTTTGGACCTTCCTTATGTAGCATATTTATAGAACCTTTCCTCCACAACATCCTTTCATCTTCTCGTCGACTGAATTTGTCTGAATTGAACTTATTACTCGAGCCCCCACCCCTCATGATAATCTTTCCCAGAGATCGATAGCCTTGTCTATAAATTAACTATTTCGTCCAATTAACAAGATTTCCAATGCACCAACCTTGAGATTTCTGACGCCTTGGGACTCGCTGAATTTACTGTCACACGCAAAGCCCTCCTTTTTAGACGCCTGACTTGATTTTTCCGTTCGCCCCCCAATCATCGTGCAACCAGGTGGCCAATCGGACGGGGAATCTTGCTTTTCCAGATACTTCCAAGCCTCCGACTAGTCTACTTCGCGTGCCGAAGACCCTAAACCAGACCTTTATGCATGTGGAGATTAATGCCTCCAGTATGTTACCACGGATTTGATAAGATAGATCCCTAATTTTGATCTGAAAAAACTGATGGGAATGATTGTTGATTTGATCTGAGAAGTGACCGGAAAGTTGCTACTCTCTTTTTAGAGAGAGAAAGTTTCTAATTCATCACCGGCTCACCTCTATCTAACTTACAATACTAGGAGTATTGGAATAGGAAATGAGTGAATTTTCTTCTCTAAATTTGAGAATAATTTGATGAAGAAAATGCACCTCTTGAAACACAAACTCAGGTTGTTCAGTTAAGAAGATTTGAATTTTACTATAATTAAATTATTTAATTAATTTATAGAAAAGGGTCTAGGGGTACATCCACCCGTTGTATGGTATAATTTGCGATGAAACTTATTATAACTACAAGAAATAGTATTTTTTTCATTAAAAATGTTTAAATGATGTAAATATAAGCCAAAATTATTAATTACATCTTTTTTCTATGTAATATGGACATGAAGAAAAAAAATGTGTTTTCGAGAATATATAAAATACTAAATAAGAGAATATAACTCTAAGTAACAAACATATTTGTTTTCATCTTATTATTAGTAACAATAATATTTAATCGGATATTTTTCGGGTACCCGGGAACCCAAGTTTTGTGACCCGTATCCGAACCCTATTTATAAAAATAATTATCGGGCCGAGTACCCGACCCGCTTATACTTATAATTACTCGGACATTAGCATTCAGGTATTTCGGATATCGGGACCGGGTAGGTCGGATCGGGTAATTTTGACCGCCCCTAGGAAAAAACAAACTAAATTAGAATGAAATTGCAACGATTCGTCACATTCATGAAAGCGATCTTTACATTAATTTGATTTTATTCCGTCCACCCTTTATTGACTAGGTAGTGTATGAATAGCCGGAACAAGATTCATAGAACCAATTGAAAAATGTCTATAAATTAAAGCTCACCCTAATCATAACAAACCATAATCTACTTTTCTTTTTTATTTTGTCCATGGCCAAAACCATGAACCATTTTCTATCCCTCGTCTTTCTTCTCGCCCTTCATTCATCTCCGGCTTTTTCCAGGCACCCAAACTTTCCGACCAAGAAACAGAATTCCGGCCAGTTCAAACCCCTCGACTTAATTCGAGAACTCAACCTGTTCCCGAAACGCGACATTAACCTCGTCAGCCCCCTCGATGACACCGCTTTCTCTGCCGGCGACGCCAACAACGCCGCCGCGAGTCTGGTCGAAAAGCGGTTGGACTTGACGGTTAGTGGAAACTCCGGCGCCACCGTGCAGGACCTCGCTCAGCATGCCGGCTACTTCCGCCTCCCTCATACTCAAGCGGCAAGGTATTCTTATCATATTACCGTAACTACTTTAATTAATTCAGTCGGTGCTTTTTTTTTAAAAAAAGAATGATAGAATCGTCAGTTACAGCACGAAGTGAACTGTGAGATGACGACGGATCCGGTGGTGAGGTAAATCAGGGCATGGGTTTTCCGTAGAATATTCCCGATTTTTGTGGCCTTAAATTTAGCAAAATACGTAGTTATCAAATCCGTGGTCCTATATATATACGAATATCAGACAAAAAAAAGACCCGGATATTCATTTCCCAGCACATGTTTGAACGTGTAACTTTTTTGGGGCTTGATTCTTCGCACAATTTCATTTAATTCCAGTTGTAATCTTGTTATTTTCCGTAATTTGAGTGGATAAATATATATCAACCGATATTAAATTATATTTAAATTTTGGAATGAATATAGAAATACACCCTGTATGTATGGTATAATTTGCGCATTATTCATTATGTATTGACACAAAAAGTTGCATGAATCTTGAATTGAAATAACTTTTACATCACTCATTAGAATAGTAGTCTTATGTTTCTATTATAAGGACACTTTAAATTGATTTTGTTAGTATAAGAAAACATAATAGTTTGAGTACATGTCTGTTTCAAATTATACTGCACATTTAATTATTTGATTTTTCACTTAATTCTACACTTTTTCTATCTAGTAAATTTCATTCAAAATTAATCACTCATTTCACCTATACCTTTTTTTTTTTTTATAACTCAATTTCATCTATTTATTTTATAATGATGAATTTCCTCAAATCTGTCATTTGTGTAATTTAGGTGGGAACGGAGAGCAAGTATGAACTCAGCTATATTCCTCTTAAATATAGTTATAAATTTTGATATGATGGACTTTCGATGATTCTCAGTGACCAACTGAGCTAACAGTGATTAGTTGAAAACTTTGAGGAATTTAAAAGTTGAAATTGAGACACCTGTATTTCAACTTTGGAAAATGGCAAAAATGGTCACGCGACAACTCATGATCATATGGGATGTTTTGTTGCTTTCTTGCTAAGTCCTTTTTACAATTTTAGACATTTCACATTGGAAAATAAGTTTAGTGTGTACTGTACCTAACGCCACTCACACACCTATACCATGTCATGTTTGAGCAGATTTTTCAATTTAACTGCAATTTTAATATTAAAGTTATTCTGAATTCTGAATTCAGTCTAGTTTAAATATAAAGGTTTGGAAATGCAGGATGTTCTACTTTTTGTTCGAGTCGCGGACGAACAAGGCGGATCCGGTGGTGCTATGGCTGACCGGAGGACCGGGATGCAGCGGTGAACTTGCACTGTTTTTCGAAAACGGACCTTTTAAGATCACACCAAATCTCTCACTTGAATGGAACGATTTTGGTTGGGATAAGGTATTGTAAAATGCTTCCCCCATACATGATATGATTATAAAATGCAACTGTTTTACTCATTCTTGTTTGTACCAACCAGCTAGAGAGAGAATAATGCCTTTCTACTATGCATCTTTCATGTTTCTAGCATTTAGCCTTTTCTAAGCTAATAACGTATGTGGAGGAGTTCATATGTTTTCTGAAACTCTGTATTGTTGTCACTAGCACTTGGACGTACTAGCCATCATTTGTTTCTACTGATATGCCTATTACATACGATGAAAGTCTGATTAATTAAGTTAGTTGAATATAAAATTTGGATGTTTTTCCTGATTTATATGCAGGTGTCAAACCTGATATACGTTGATCAACCAACGGGCACCGGATTTAGCTACAGTTCAAGCGAGGACGATATTCGTAGCGACAGTGTTGCCTCCAGCAATGACCTCTACGATTTTTTGCAGGTTCAATTTTGACACCTTTCATATTACATTTATTTCGAAATTGATCAGGTAAAATATTTACCAGAACTTGTGTTTATATATTGCAGGCATTATTTAAGCAGCACCCTGAATTCGTAGGGAGAGATTTTTACATCACGGGAGAATCATACGCAGGGCATTACGTGCCTGCTCTTGCATCCCGAATCGTGCAGGGCAACAAGAATAAAAAAGGAACACCCATCAACTTGAAAGGCTTCGCCATCGGAAATGGACTCACCGATCCTGGAATTCAGTACCCGGCTTATCGAGACTATGCTTTGGACATGAAGCTCATCACCAAAGACGATTACGACAGCCTCAATCAAACAGTCGCAGACTGTGTTCAGGCCATACAACCTTGTGGTACTGATGGGGAAGAATCTTGTGTCAATGCTCTGCAAGCTTGCGAGCCCATCTTTGACGCTATAATATCCATCAACAGAGGAATAAATGTGAGGACTTATTGTCATCTTTTTCTTTCAATTGTTTATGACTGGGTGGCTAACAAGTTTTTTTTTTAAAATGTGTAGTATTACGATGTGAGGAAGCAATGTGAGGGTCAGCTGTGCTACGACTTCTCAAGCTTAGAGAATTTCCTGAATGTTGAGTCTGTGAGGAAGGCCTTGGGTGTTGGCAACATTGAATATGTGTCGTGCAGTAGCACAGTGGCTCAGGCGATGGCCACAGATCGCATGAGGGATTATGAAGTTGGGATTCCGGCAATGCTTGAAAGCAATATCAGAGTACTGATATATGCAGGGGAGTATGACCTCATCTGCAATTGGCTTGGGAACTCGAAATGGGTTGAAGCCATGAAATGGTCGGGTCAGAAGAACTATGTGGCTGCCCCCTATGTTCCATTTAAGGTGAATGGTGTGGAGGCAGGGCAACAGAAGGCATCTGGACCACTGGTTTTTCTGAAAGTGCACAAGGCAGGGCATTTGGTTCCTATGGATCAGCCACAAGCATCACTCGAAATGATACAAAGATGGCTGAAAGGACAGCCTTTGACTCAGGAATAAGGACACCTGATAATGCTAATGTATACCTCAACTCCATTACAGAGTTTACAGTTTTTCAATGACTTGTTATACAGAAAGTCACTTGTTTCAAAAGTCAGTTTCATCAAACCAAACTCGAAATGACACTATAAAGCAGTGGCCAGAAAACATACAATCAAATAATTCTGCTATGCATGCTAACTCCTACGCTTTCTACAACCCCTTGGGTCTAAGTTAAAAAAAAAAATCCTAGTTAACAACTATGGCCATATGCACTTAGACATAAAAAGATAAGGTCATGATGTGGCGCATTCAACCACTGCCTTGTATCCCATGCGCGATGGTTGTATCCCATGCGCGATGGTATCCAACTAAAGAAGCCAAGTTCTCTATAGTCTCTAGTCTGATTAATCTCTACAATCTAGTTGACTAGTTCAGGGCAGCAAGCAGTGAATAGGCTCACGTGCTTCAATAATTGTCTGCGAATTGCTGCTGCTACTTTAGCATCGCCATCTATATGAAATCTACTTTCCTCCCCATTATCACAATCTTCATTACTATCTCTCACTTCACCGACCATCATTGTTATATTGATCACATCATGAATAAGGCATTTCTTCATAAAGTACTACATTGGGAAATCCAAAGACTTGGTATTCTAAATATTTTCAGAAGGATATCAAGTGGCAGGCGGGGAGCTAATACCATTATAATGATTATATACTGGTCTGAAACAAATTATTCAAGCGTTATTTGCTTGCTAGACAAAACACAACCTTCAAATTACTACGCTGCAACAACTAGGTATTGGGTTCAAGTTCAATTACCAGCCTTGCTAGATCAAATGGACACACACAGATAACAATAGATAAGACAAATGGACGTAGACATATAACAATTGGAGAAAGACAGAAGTAGCAGTAAGACTATCAGCAAGGTCTCGACACTCTAAGGAAGAAGCCAGCAATCACATGCCTATATCTTTTAATGTTAGCATACAGCTACAAATATTATCTTAGCATCACCCTGCCTCTAAACTCTACTTTCCTCATTATCATAAAATTCAGCTGTCAACTTGTCATCCCATCACCATCCACTTGATCACTCACATTCTAAACGTTTTAACAATGAGCTAACCCTATGTGCTGGTTGGAAACATGAATGATATTCCCGGGGTCTACTAACTCCAAAGGAAACAGTAAAATCTAGACTTTGCTAACCTTTTTTAGTGTTCAAGGCATGGAAGATGCAAAACATACCATAATGTGATAATAATGAGAAAATGTGATAATAGACTAGTGAACATACGATGGTACAATGCTATTATACTCCAGACACAGCTAAAACATAAAAACAAAAGTTACGACTTTAGAAAGCATATGTTAATGTGATAGCTATTCTACTCCAGACACAGCTAAAACATAGAAACAAAAGTCTACGACTTTAGAAAGCATACGATAATGTGATAGTATACTAGTTCAACAAAACAGCATACAATACTATTGCACTCCAGTCACAAATAAAACATAGAAACACAAGTCTACAACATTAAAAAGCATACTGTTGGCAATAAACATTTTACAAAACAACCATTTCAGAATAGCTACAATAGTTTTAGTTTCAGAACAGAAACAGTAGTTCTGATGACATGAAACTCAATCCCCACCACATATCCTACTTCTTCTCACAGCGGTCACCGACGAACACACAAACAGCAGCAAACAGAATAGCCCCAGCCAGCATCACGAAAAAGTGATAAGCCTCGAGGGTGGTGATCAGCTCCCAAACTAGCATGGGTCCCATGATACAAACCAAAAAACCATTGATTCCAATAAGAAGATTAGCAGATCTGTTCATACCTGAAGTCCTGAACATCCAAGTGAAGATCACTGTAATAAGTGAGAAAGCAACAAGCGCCCCATAGACGGGAAACATGAATTCAGCCCTCTCTCTTGACGCAGCCGGAACCCATTAGCAGCAGCATAGTTGGACTCGAACATCAGAAAGGCCGATAGTTGGAACGAAGAATAGTGAGGCGTTGAACATCTTGTAGTCCAAGGACACCGGAGGAGGAGGAGATCCTCTTGCCGCCTCGTTCTCCGGCATGTTGATTAGAAGTTCGGTCTTGGTGTCAGCCATGGCGATTGGATTGCGAAAGTTGCCGGAGGGAAACCCTGTATATTATAGCGACGGAGATTGGGAACCAAGTTTATTTGGGAAAAGAAAAGCCCTTTCGCGATAGTCTTAGGACAGAACAAGCCCCGTTTGGTAATATTAGCAGCTACTTGAGGGTAAATTAGAGAAATACATCTCATGTTTTTAGAAATAGTGTTTAAGTTAGAGGCTATTTTCAGTTTTTATTTAATACATAAATTAAGTGAATTTTTTAACACAATTAATGCATATACTTGAGTACTCTATAGGTTATTTGAACACATTTATTTTTTTTGACAAAAAAATATACACATTTATCTTTAGAACTAACATAACCGGAATGCGCGATATTTATATATATATATATATATATATATATATATATTTGTTGTTGTTTAATTTTATTTTTTTTAATTGTTTATAGGGATATTATATTTGGCATCCCCAAACCATTAATTGACATAAAATAAAATATAATGATCTCCTCTATGGGAGACAATTTGTAAGATTACAGAGAGGTTTCTAAAGATATGACAATTCTAAACCTTCTCTGTATCTGAAGCAGGAACTAAAGCCTCTTTATCTGAAGCAGGAACTAAAGCCTTAGTAGCTAGATACAGCCATACTAATTCCCTACTTCGATAGTGCTACCTAAAAAAGAGATGGATAGATTGATTCCTAAAAGACCGACACAAAAGCGTCAAACTGCTTTGACAGGTGTAATATCCCTAATTTGAAACATAAAGTTTGCACTCAATGCTCAAATCTACAAGTGTATGCACAGAGACGCCGATAGTAACTTTAAAGAAAGTACCATGACTTGGATTTCTCCTCTACTGTAAATGCACACACCGAAACCCAAGGGGTCTTCCCAAAATAAGAGGGAGGCGACAAACAAATGGGCAGGGATACTTAATAAATTAGTCAAACCAATTTTGCAAAAGGTCAAAGTTTCAGTCATCCAACTCTTAAAATCTAAAAACTCTAAGAAAATAGCAAAAAGAATCAACCCAGAATCTTGTCCAATAAAAGCATCGATAAGAGATATCACCAGAAAAAACCTGCGTGGCACATGAAACCCCTGCGTAGCGTGCTAGCATCTGTGTGGGGCAACCGGTGAAGGACACACTGGTATGCCTGGCAGCGGCGCGTGGAGTACCGGCGGCGCCGCTTGAAAGACTGGATGAAATCAACGACACCTGATCAGACCAAAACCTGTCATCTCAACCTAATTGGGCCATTTCCAGTTGCAAACCATCCAAACCTGTTCTACTCTGCCCGACCCGGTCCGACCCGACCCGACCCGATTGTTGTTGTTTAATTTGACAAAAGGCATGTAGATTTTGGAATTGTTGTTTTAAAAAAATCCTTCTAAAATAATATTGAATTCGAATATATATTTTTAAATTCAACTTTAAAAGTAAATTTAAAATTTGTAATTGAATATAATATCAGGAAAATTATTATTTAAGACCAATATATTTTATATAATATTCTTTTTAAATAACCTGACTAATGTAATAGTTTCACCTTGTAAAAGTATTAAACCACGACACACTTACAAGAATAGAAGAAATTTAAAAATTGAACAAAAGAGTTATCCTATCAAATAAAATGATACATGTATAAAGATAAACAACAACAAAAATACAAAATATTTGTTATGCTTTTAATTAATAAAAATTAATTCATCAAAATTAATTAAATTAAGTGGGATACTGATAACTTTTGTTTTTCTTGTCTTGTTTCAAATCAATAAGACTTTGCCTTTGAATTAACGTATTTTCATATTTATGGAATATTTCAATTGACTACTATAGTTTAATTTACCAGAATCAATTACCAATGTCAACATAGTCTATTTATACCACGTAAATGTGTGTATAATTCAAGATAAATCGAGAAATACAATATATATAACTACTTTAAATATAAATATATTAAAATATGTATAAATATGTAAAAAATTATATCTTGATTTCAATCAACATATATCAAGATGTTTTATCATGGGTCTATAGTAATTTACAAGATAGTATATGTCGTAAAAAATATTTGTCAAAATTTTAAAATATCGATCAGAATCCACGAGCTATTAAAGGTGGTTTTTTTTACAAGTGAAATCATTTCATTCAATTTCAAGATCGTGAAAATCGTCCAGAAACAAAGGCAGAAAATTCGGTAGTGAATGCCAAGTAGTGTAATAAGAGGGCTAGAATTAGCATAAAATACACTTTTCAAGACTGATCATTTACTGTTGAAAAAAAACATTTGAAATTATACAAGAACATAAAGATTCATTTAAAGTACCATCTATATTTTGTAGAAATCTGTAATAATAAAGCAAGTATTACAACCAAATTAATACGCACACTGGATACTGTAATTATAGATACAAACTTTCAACTTTCATGTAAGAATCCCAAAGGGTTGAATTTTATTTTATTATAGGAGAAATGGTTGCAACCATCCTTGAAAAAGATCATAATACCCTTCAAAATGCTGTTGTTAGGGAGAATAACGAAGGAATTCTTTGGGGTACCAAATTTGAAACAAAATTAAAGTTTGAGTATGCAAAATAAAACAAAAATAATTTGGGGTCCCTAATTACAAGTCCCAATTCCCTATATACAGGTCCCAAATCATGAAAATTTACCAAAACATTCCTAATTAATGATAATTTTTAAATTTAATTTTAAACCCATTAATTTTAGTTCATTTCTTTTATATTTTTAGATACTCATACCGTCTCCAATCATCGTCATTTCTCCCATATCCGCCACCCGCCTCTATGATCACCACCACCCACAAATCTCTCTGATCGCCACCATAAAATCCCTAAATCCAAAAACTCAGAAACCTCACCACCACCTAGAAATTTCTTCAGACAATTTGGGTCGACAAGATCCAACACTTCCTCAGCTCATGTGCATGTCAATATAATAACTCACCAGCAACGTCACCGTAAAGTTGTTTACCATCATAAGGATTATGTTAGAGATAATATACAGTTTCGAGTCCTGATACTTGAGACAATAACCACTTTCGACAAGCAAAGTGTGAGTTCATTCATCGGCAGAAAAGTAAGGGCTAGAGATTAGATCTTGTCGCCTCAAATTGTCTAGAGAAAATTCTGGGTGGTGGTGAGGTTTCTGGGTTTAGGGGTTTTATGGTGGCGATCGGAGAGGTTTATGGGTGGTGGTGATCGGAGAGGCGGGCTAATGAGATGGGACAAACAGAGATGATTGAAGACGGTATGAGTACCTAAAATTAAAAAAGAAATTAACTAAAAATAACAGATTTAAAATTAAACTTAAAAATTTATCACTAATTAGGGATTTTCAAGATTTGAGACCTGTAAGTAAGGAATTGGAACCTGTGATTAGGGCCTGTGAAATAGTTTAGGTACCTTACATGAGAATTTTGGATAATTTAGGTACCTTTTTTGCAATTCATTCTTATAATTTTTGCATATATAAACTTTATGATAAATTTTATTAGGTACTATCAAATATTACATTTTTTGTTTTTTTAATTAAAAAAAACTAACATGGCACGGATGTTGAACAACTTTCAGTATCACATTCATACGTGTGAACTCAGTCAACTCATTTTCAAATATCACCGATATTCGTAAGAAACTGAAATGTTCAAGAATTGATCATGAAAGAGCATTTATAATATGTGCATATTTAACATGTATATATGCTTTTATGTTTTTTATTAAGTACTATCAAATTTTGCATTTTAAAATTAGTAGTATTTTCGATAAATAATGTCTAATTTTGCACGAATGTTGAAACCTTTCAGTTTCAACTTCGTTCGTGCGAATTCAATCAATTCATCTCCATACAACCCTAATGTTCGTACCAAAAGATTAAATATCCTATAAAATTTTAGAGTGGAGCAACAATTAAAGAGTGATGTGAAATAACATTCAATTAACGAAATTTGATGATAATGTATTTTTCTCGTACTGCAAACTAGTTCTAGTTGATTTTGTTTACTATAAAGATCTTATACATAGTATGTGAAACTTGTAAAGTATATGCTACAAAAGATAGCGTGCTTTTTTAGCGGGACAACAAATTTTTCTTTCGCTTTATTGAATGATGTGATTCTTATAAATGATTTATATTATTTATTTGAATTACAATTTGGAGCTTCCACATACATAAAAAATCACGTAAGTATTTTATAATTTTGCTTTTGTTTTGCATTGTTGATCTTTTGATCTTGTAATGCCTTCATAAATTCATCTCACGTTTTTGTCAGTGGATTGATTTAGAGTGATAGCTGGTACATAGGAAATTTACAAAGGACCGTAGAACAGGCCGAATGGACATATATCCTTCTTTCTCTTTAATTTCTTATTCAGTGTCATGAATTGGTTTGTTACTTAATATTGTATTGTGACCTTAACCTACAAGGTTCTACACATTGATTTTATCAAAAAATTAAGGAGTATTTATATTTGCGTATGTTAGACCGATATATATAATTTTTATCATTTTTATTAAGTATTATCAAAAATTATATTTTAAAAATAGTTGAACACCTTTCAGTTTCACCCCTGCGAATTTAGTCAATTCATCTCCAAATATCATAGATGTTTGAAACAAACCGAAATATCTAAGAATTTTTCTTCAATGAGTATATATACCATTTGCATATGCATATATATATATATATATATATATATCAGTTTAATATATATCAGGATCATCCTGATATTGGCAATATCAGGCACCAATTAAATAACGACACATCATCTTTATCTAATTTATGATTGGGCCACGTGTTCAATCATTACCCAGACGGGTTTAGGCATTCTAAATTAGGGTTTTAGAACTTTACTAAAAATATCTTAACCAATTAAAACACTACAATTGTACACGTGTCATTATCTTATTGGTGCCTGATAAAGCCTGCATCAGGATCATCCGGATGAATGTTTTTCTCTATATATATATACTTTATGATAATTTTTATTAAACTATCCAATTTTTCATTAAAAGTTAGTAGTATTTTCAATAAAAAAAAAGTCTAACTTGGCACGAATGTTGAACAACTTTCAGTTTCACACTCGCCCGTGCGAAGTCAGTTAATTCATCTCTAAGTATTAAAGATGTCGCAAATTATAATATACAACGGGGTATGTACCCCCAGGCATTTTTTTGTTAAATAAAAATACTTAAATTGCAAGATTAGTCCATGTCTTGATTCTAAAAATAACCCCACCTTTTTTGAATCCTAAATTCTCTCTAACAACCTTTGTTTCAGATCTGCACGTACTATAGGCTAAAATTTAAATTTCAAATTCATTTTTTTGAACACTCCAATTATCATCTCATCATTATCAAATTAAGAGATTTTTCATTGGAATTTATTTTATTGAAACAGTAAATTTTCTCACAATAATTATTTTTAAATAAGTTCTCGTAACTTTCACCTTGTTTATTAAAATGTATCATGCATTTTATAATATTTTAATTGTGCACTTTGTAGATGCTAAAAGTGCATTTTAAATTGCTTTTAAACTACTTAGTTTATGATTATTTCATATACAATGTGCATATTAATTCTGCAAAATACATTATTTATTAATAATAAAGATGCATTTGATAAACAATGAATTACATAAACTCTATAGATTTTTGCAAACTAAATTTACATATGCATTAAATTGTACATGATACTTAAAATTTTATAGTAACTTTAAAATGTTAATGTTGGAAATGTACATGTATTTGTGTTATATTGCACAATCTTCACCTTTGCACATCACCCGTAAAATTTAATAATACCCCAAATGGTTCTGTAAAACACATACGTCAAATAGCACAATTGCCATCTTTCAAAATGCACTTTTATTCTTGATCGAATGATGGTCACAATTTTAAAAAAGTGTAACTGAATATATTTGGAGTTAGTGAAGATAAAGTGGTGCATGGCATTTGTACTAGAAATGCACATACATCAACTTAAAATGCACAATTACCTTACGTAAAATGCACGTGTAACAACGGTAGAATGCACAATCATCTTACTTGAAATGCACATTTATTCTTTATCAAAACTTTAAGATTTATACATTTGTAGGTTAGTAGCTAAAATGGCATTGTCAAAAATACACATACATGATTGTTAGAATGTACAATCACCACTTTTGAAATGCAAAATCTGTTTTTTTATAATACAAATTGGAAGTTTATTGTGTAAAACAAAGTATTGGAAATGCACATATATCATTGTTAAAATGCACAATCAGCACCTATAAAATGCACAACTAATTTTACCATATATATATTTGAATTTTAGTAGGTAAAATGATAATACTAGTAATGCACATTCTTCATTGGTAAAATGCACAACTGGTATTCTTGAAATGCACATTTATACTTCATCAAATGATAAACACAATTTTTAAAATTGTGTAATTGAAGTTTGGAAAGCTCAACTTCTTTTTAAGTAAATTGAATGAATTTAAAAAGAACCCTATTTAAGTACACCTTTATAAACAAATAAGTTTTTTAATGTAATCAAATTACTTTTCATGTGCAATGGAGCACATAAGGTTATGCACTATCCATTCCGAATTGGATTTTGTATATAAGAAAACAATTTCTCAACACAAGGGAGATGATTTTAATAAAGAAAAAAAATTCAAAATAAAGTATATATATTCATGAAAAATTAAATAGGTCAAAATCTCATGAAGCAGCACTGCTTTTAATACAATTCTTTGCAAAATCTCTAGATAGATGTATCGGCAATGCTATGTGTATGTACCTGCAAAAAACGATGGAACTAAAAATTAAAAATTGAATGAAAAGTAAATTTAATTATGAAAACAAAATAAATTTGCAACATACCGAAAAATTTAGCGAGTTTCAATCACCAATGTGCCACAAAGTGATGAAGTAATCAATCTGGACAAGAAAAACAATCGATCTCTGCTTTTCTTGTTCTCATCTTGTTAAAAAGAAAAGATTCTGTTGAAAAAAAAAATAGTGAGAAATTAGGTTTCTTGGGTATTTAAGAATTTGGAATAGAAAAAATAGGGTGAGTTCCTATATTTTAGGAAAATTTGTGAACGTGGTGTGAAGGTTACTGATTATGGAATTTAACATTTTTACATATTTGCAAAAGAATGCCTGGGGGTATATACCCCCAGTGTACAGTATACTTACTGTAAAGATGTTTGTAACAAAATGAATATTTTGAATTTATCTTCAAATTATATTTATATTTTGTGCATATTTGATGGGTGTGTATACTTTTTATATTTTTTAACAAGAACTGTCAAATATAGGATTTCAAAATTAGTAGAATTTTTTATCATCGACTTTGCACAGATGTTGAACACCTTTTAGTCTCACCCTTTACCCGTGCGGAGTCAGTCAATTCATCTCCAAATATCACAGATGTTTGTTGTACCTAATTGATTAAATAATCTATACAAACTTTCATTTACCAACAAAAACTGGCGTTCTTTGTTTATTCTACCGACCGAGAACACCCTTATTTTTTGGCAATATATGAATACATAAATTTATTTCTTCTTTACAGGAGACTGATGATACATAAAGGCAAGTTTGCAACGATAACTATTGAGGATATGAAACTAGTTTATTTGAGAAAAAGTTTGTTGCATAAAGATGATGGAAAATCCAAAAAGCTTTGTAGAGAATGTAATAGAGAGCTATGTTCGTGTGAGGATGGTAGATCCAAACGGCTCTCCTCGGAATTTTTCGTATTGGCTCTTCCTAGTCACATGCATTAATGAATTTATTGTGAAATGTATTCAAATTTTAACCTCTGGTTTGGTAGAGGATTTACGCATTGCATCTGCATTTGATTTTTCATTTGAAGTACCTTGTGGTTTGATATTTGTGTGGAGTCAGATGCTTTTTGACTTATCTATTTATCGTGCATCTGCACGCCAGGGCCATCCTTGGGGCGTGCGACTCGTACTGTCGTACATGGTCTCCAATCCTCACGCTTTGTTTATTTTTTATTAGCACTAATATCTATGGAAAATAGAGTAAAAAATGGATTGAAATGAAAAAAAGAATAAGAAGATTTCGGAATACTTCAATAGTTTTGCAAAATTTATAAATTACATCCAATATTTTTACATGTTACAAACATTTGAAAGCCTTTAAGTTTATTTTGGCACAGGGCCTCGAAAAACTTAGGGACATTCTTGCTGCACGCATGTTTCTTTTCAACAACGTGCAAAATATCTCCCTTAGTTTATGATCCCTAAACATGACGCATAACTTGCATTGCCTTTTCTTATTTTCGTAGGGAAACTCTTGATTTAATTACTTTAGTACATTATAATTTATACAAAACCATTTATGGAATACATAAATTATATATTAATTTGGTTGTTATAATTGTTTTTTACATTTATGTCTAATAGCAAATAACTCATGCTGATACAAGTTGAACTCGTCATTTCAATAAAAATATATGAACCTCTGATATAAGATTTTCTTGTTTCAAAACTTAGATTTTGATGTTTATGCTTTGAAATCAAAAGTAGCTTGTGATTTGATATTTGTGTGGAGTCGGGTGGTCTTAAACTTATCTAAGACTCAGTTATCGACTTAGGCTTTGTTGTTTTGACGTTATATTAATTGGACAAACAGTAAGGATTTCTCTTCTTTTTTTTTTAAAATTTAAACCACACCATGGTGGAGTGATTCCATTAGACTCACCACACCTCAGATTGGCAATCATCATATAGCCCGAAAGCAGTAGGTTTACAAATTGTTGTTTCACTGCAGCTCATTGCTTCCCAAAAAGTGTCTAGAAATCTAAAAAATAAATACAATACCTTGGTAAATTAGAAATCTTGCGATCTCACCGAGCAATTTATTGATCATGTAAACGAAGAAAAGTTTAGCCAAATGAGAGATTAGTTACAACATTCCATAGAAGCCACTGCAATACAATTGGCCATGATTTAAGATTCCATGTTATTTCAAGTAGTTCCAGTCCTTCTAAGAGTGCATGGTGCTGCCTCCAATGTGCTTTTGGTTGTGCCTCCAAGTTGGTTGCTGGACTGGTGCATCCGATAAGGCCATCTTCCCTATGGCTATGGGTCTTCTTATCTGCATTAAAAACAGACACACATTAAAATATTCAATTAGGGAACCTCAAAGTAGGGATTCCACTTTCCTCTAATGCAATTAAACCTAACAGGCTGAGTGGAGCATTTTTGGTTTCCAAAGTTCCAAAAATGTTCAATTGGTAACTTTCTCTAGCAATGAAATCAACAACACCATTATTTTATCTTAAAACATGCAAGATGCAATTATGCAGTCCAACTCTATGAAATTCATCACACATGCTATAACAGTTCCATTAGACAAGCGAGGGATTTTTAATCCCTTTTACAGCAAGTAAAATATCAGTTCCACAACAATTTTACTCTGCAATTCGATTCTCACTTTATAACCAAACTGAATTTCGTCTTTAACTCTGCATGAAGAGGGGAGCTAGCTACAATGGTAAGGATTTCTCGATAATCTTGAATGAAAGGAAGGTTTATGGTGCATCTGCACATATGTTTCTTCATACCTTGCAGTTTCAACAACGTGCACATGATCTCTATAGGCTCTGCATGAAGTGTAACTTGCATGACATTCTCTTGTTTTTATAGGTAAAATGATTAATTTAGTTAAGTATATACTAGTTTTAGTGTCCGCCGTGCATTGCACGACAACCATCTTTTTAAAGAAGTAACATCCCAAAATATATGACATAAATACTCATTAGAAAATATATTTGAAACATACGACATCGCTTAACTGTGATAAACAAATTATGAATTTCATAATAATAATAAGTATTGGTCATCAAATGTAAAAATAAAATATGTGTTACTAATCACATTTAGAGGCTAAAGTGAAACAATCTCACTGAACACCTTGTTGACCTGGAAAACCACACCACTCATATTTATCTACATCCTAAACCTTAGTTCAGTACTATTTTCAGTACAATTTTTCAAGAATAAACAAAAATGTGACCACAACAAGTACGTGTAATAGAAGTCCCTAGATTCCCTACGCAGTGAAGACTTCCCGGTGGTCCGGCTTGGTATCGGAATCCCCGCATCTGTTGGCCTGTGCTTCTGTGGCCTAGAGGGCTTCTTCAAATCTTCAATCTGATAAGAACCAAAACAAAACAAAACAAAACATTCATTAGTTATTAATGATACTTGCAAAGGATAAACTAATGAAAAAAGGGACTCTTTTTTCACCTCATCTTAACACAAATCATTCATTAGGATTCGGGGCCCATAGTTAAGACAATCAAAAGGTAATATAGAATAAAATGTAAACAAGTGAAGGGCATTACCTTAATAAGTTAGTATAGCAGGCAAATAATTGTTCTGCTTTCCATACTCATGAAAAATGAAAATTCTAGGTATTGAAGTACCCTTAGTTTTGTCCTACTTTTGATTTCTGTACCAGTCAGACAATTAACAAAAATTTGGGATTTCAAAGAGCTGTTTTACTATGCATATGCATCATGGAAGAAACAAAAATCATCAGAAAGACAGAGGCTATTGAAACAATCCCATTTTTTAGTTACCTTTAAATAAGTAGAAGTAGCAGACTGAAGTTTTATCTGTTGTAACTCAATCCCATTCTTTCAGGTACTATTAAATAAGTAGAAAATAACAGACTGAAACTTTATATGTTGTATGTAACTCAATCCCATTGTTTCAATTACTATTAAACCAGTAGAAAATAGCAGACTGAAGCTTTATTTGTTGTAACTAAATCCCATTCACTCAGTCACTATTAGATCAGTAGAAAATAGCAAACTGAAGTTTTATCTGTTGTAACTCAATCCCAGATCAAAATAAACTAATACTCATTACTGTATCAATATTCAAGCCACTTTAAAAATAATCAACAAACCATTGAAATTTATGCATAAAACCAGACATCAAAAACTTTTTAAAAAAATTAAATTGAAAACAAAAACAAAAGGATACAGAACCATCCAGAAGAAAGATACGCACATAGATGAACTGTAGCAAAATCAACACCACAGTATGCGACCTGCAAACGAATCGTAAGTATCATAAAACACTGTGCTGAGCAAATGATCATGAAAATGCAGTTAAGTTGAAAAGAACGGGTCTTAGAACATAAAGCTTTCGAATGCCTCCAGCTCACTTTATAGAGATACTATCTGCTCAATGGTAAGGATTTCTTGATAATCTTGAATGAAAGGAAGGTTTATGGCGCATCTGCACATAATTTTCTTCATACCTTGCAGTTTCAACAACTTGCACATGATCCCTATAGGCTCTGCATGAAGTGTAACTTGCATGACCATCTCTTGTTTTTATAGGTAAAATGATTAATTTAGTTAAGTATATATGACTTACATAATACTATGTCGGGAATACTGTAATGATGCTGTTATGATTCTTTTAGATAATGTTACTCTATGTCTAATAGTGAATTACATCGAGAGAACTCGCAGTGTTATATTTTCTTCCAAGTTGAAATTATTATTTCAATAAAAATCTCAATTCCTATAGGATTCTCTTATTTCAAAACTTAAATATCTTAATGTGTGTATTTGCAGTCTTACATAGGATTTTCTTGGTTTGAAACTTAAAGTTCATGATTTTATTGTCTTTTCAGGTGTACAACAAAGTAAGTGTGATCTCATATCTCCATATTTGTATAACATCATCACTGAACCTTTCCCTACAGGTCTGAAAAAGCTGGTTGAAATTGGTTATCTCATGAGCTTTGTTATGCCAAGAGTAGAAGTGATAACTCACCTTATGTATGTTGATGACACAGAAATATTCACAACAGATACAAAGAGGCTCACAAAATTTATGGGAGTATATGAGTTGAGTTCAACTAAAAAAATCAATTTCTTAAAATCTGAGTATTTTATTTATAAGGATATGATGCGACTGTTGCAAAACTCAGAATGATCGAGAGACAAACTGGTATGAAAAGTGCCATTTAAATATTTAGGGGTCCCTTACCGGCAGAAACAAGAATATATACTATTAACCCATCTTGGACAAAATGGAGAAAGCACAATGAAACTGGAAAAACAAATAGATGTCTAACGCAGGAAGGATGGTGTTACTAAATTATGGATTCATGGTCATCCTTATACAAATATTTTTTCAGTTGTAAAGGCCACTCTACAAGTGCTCAAAATAATGGATACCATGACTGCTAGGTATTTCTGGGGATACATTGCTTATGGGCATATAAAAACATAAAATATTTTGACAAAAATGGCATTGCCAAAGGAGGAAAATGGTTTGGGATATAGAGATGTAAGGCTGTACTTGGTGTTTTTTTCTTGTAAATTATGATGGAAGATGTAGCAGAATAACACCATATGGTCTACATTTCTGTGGTCTTTACCACCCTCGTACAAAACACCCCACACTTGAAATAGAATCTGCAAAACTACCGAGCATGCAAACATGAACTCTAGAGTTATTGTTGGATCAGGAACCTCGCCTTTTTGGGATTCTAACTGGTTGGATGTGGGAGCACGTTTTTACCTATGACCTGATGATGTGGATCAACTTTTTCCTCAGTTAACAATAACTGAATTCCGGTCTAACAAAAATGCATATTCTGCTAGTCATGGAGTTTTTTTTTGGCTACCAATATTTTACAATATTGCAGGTTGCAAACATTGAGCACAACCGTGAGGATGTCTTTTTTGGGAAGCCACAACTGACTGGAAAGTTCACAGTAAAATTTGCTTATCATTCACTGAGGACAAGATCAGAAGATATGCACCACATTCAAAAGGTATGGAATCCTCACATCCCTCCACAAATGTCAGTTTTTATGGAGATTAGCTAACCAACTGTTACCATTTGATGATATATTATGAAGATTTGACTTTAACCTACCATCAACGTGTCCTTTTTTGTCTATCTCAAGACTCTATGGAACACATTTTCAATAGATGTGTGCTAAATGTTGATATTTTTTTATCATATGCATTCCATGCTAGCCATACCAGTACCTCAATTTATCTCAGTTAAACACATAATCAGTTTTTATCTTAACTACTCTGGATCTTCAAAATCACATACTAAGGTAGTTTATCTCTTCCATGATTACTACCTTCTGGTTTTTGTGGTGCAGAAAAACACTTTCCTATATGATAAAATCAACAAAAATAATTAGGGGGTATTGGCTAATGTGGTTAAAAAGGTTACCCTCATCTTTACTGCATTTGGACTAGCTGGTAGCAGAAAAGCATGTTGAGTTAATAAGTATATGATTGGTACCTTTTCTGAAAAGAAAGATACCAAAGATTGTTAGGGCTATAAAATGGCTTAAAACTAAATGTTGACGCTTCTTTCATACATACTCAAATTCGACGTGAAATTTGGCTTAGATCTTCACCATTTTGATATGCATTAGCATTTATTTAAACTGTTATTTCAGTGAGCATTCATTCAATACAATTTTACCATCGTCTTTGCAGGAAGAGTGGGATGGAATTAATGGAAAGGATGAAGTGTGACTTGATTGAGAAGCCAACAATGTCTGCTGCGATTCTGTCTCACTAGCCAGCAGAAAGAGAGTACCTATCTACAAAGTGATTTCGATAGCAGCAACATTCTGCACTATGTTACGCTGGCAAACTCCAACGAAATTCCCTCAGCATTACTTCCTTCGGTGTTTCAGATGCCAAAAGTCCCCACTAAGACAAAATTCAATGTCCAAGGTAAGACAGAATCATGTGAATTGAGGTTTTTCTTCGAGGCAAAAGATCAAGAAATACATACATATGTTCCACATCCATTCTCGTAGCATCAGGTACTGAAAAATGTAGCAGACATCAGGAGCAGAAGAGACTATTCTTTTCATCCTCCATTATCAAAGAAAGATTTTCACTGGAGTCATAACTTCCCATTTTCAATGCAGAAACCACCATATATTAACCGAATCGATCAAAAGTGGATCAGGCGTTCAGAGTCACTGTTCTGGACCCGCACAAAACTACAATTTTTACACTTAGGTAAACCAGCACATTTTTCTTGAAAAAACACTCTTCTACATCCTGAAACAATTTTACATTTCAGCACCTTGTGATATTCAGAATCATGACAGCAACATAAATTGCTCTGTTGCACCAGCACCATAGCAACTTCTCTGTTCCAACATGAAAAAAGACCGGGAGCGACCCCGTCGAAGCTATCTACGAGCAAGGGAATCACATAGAATTCTCGAAAGTACAGTTAGAATCCAATATAGTTGAAATTGATGCTTATCTTCTTCATCAAATGAGAGTTTTGTTAATATACATAGAACTTAAACGGACAATGTCAAATATTACACTTTTTTTAATCTACTGTAAATGATCAGATTCGAAAGGAACTTTTAAGGGTAAAATGCTTACGTACCCCCCGAGTTCTTCTATATGTGCTCATGTATCCCTGAATTTTGAGAAAGTGCTCTCGTACCCCTCAACTGAAGTTTGACTTCTTAATTCTAAGTACTAAAAATTTTCAAAATAATACTCCGATTGAATATTTCTGATATTCAAATGACATAACAATATCAAACTCGAGTATTTTTGGACGTTTTAGTGTTTTGAATTAAGAAGTCAACTTCAGTCAAGGGGTACAAGGGCACTTTCTCAAAACTCAGGGGTACATGAGCACATATGCAAGAATTCAGGGGTACGCGAGCACTTTATTCAATTTTTAACTCAGGCTCTCATTAAAAGATACCATGAAGGTGGATTAATATGTTTCCAAGAACTAGGAAATGCTGGAGCATAATCTAATTAGCAGCTGGGTAGCTAGGTAAGAGGAACTACAACTAATAAGGGCTATTGGGACACAAATAAGCATCTCAATTGGTTTATACTGGGACACCTCCTAGAAACGGATACTTTTTTAAACAATTCAATTGATAGCACATTAGGACACTTAATTGTCTTTATCTAAATGTAACATATGAGGACATCGAGCTGCCATTCAACTCTGAAATCTCTATAGTTTCAAGCATTTGAAGTCATTTTAAAGTGACCTGAACTTAATACAATAAATTCAAATTACAAAAAAAAACAAGAATTTGCTGAAAGTTGAAATATGACCTGTGTGCCCCTCTAAAACAACAGACAGAAATAAACATCAAAAGCTAGTGGTTAAAACTGTGAACACGGCAAAGAAACAACTTCCAGCGTATTTAGTAGCCTGATAACCACATATCTATTGAATTAGATACTGAAAAACATTTCAATAGGTTTTATTAAAACACATTGCATGCTTCATTTAATTCTCCATTACTCCATAAATTTGATGAAGCAGTACTGAAAACATCAGCAGAATGCATCTAATACATAAAAATAGAGAAACGAAGGCCATTCAAATTACAGAATTGAATTTTAAATATAAGATTCTCAAGAAAAGGATGTCACCCACTGTATAAACTATAGAATGAAAATAAAATATCCCTCAGAAATGCCATGTATCCACATGGGAAGAAGCCAAGGTTCCTCAACCTCACAAAGGGAGCACCATTTGCAGCTTTCGGATTACTAAATTTTTCATCATTGGAATACCAATAAAACCAGAAGTTGAAAAGGCTCACAAAACAAATACAAGTAATTTCACCGCAGTAACAAATTAGCAGCCAACATATATCATAATAACTATTCCCCACATGCTGAAAGGCAAGGGCACGTGTATTGAAAATTGATCTCAACAAGTACCAAGATGGATCAGTTGCAATATATGAAATTCACTGCAACAGAAAAACTGAAAGCAACTACGTTTTTCAAAACCTTCAACTAATCAAAGGAAAGATAAAACACATACTCACACCTAAAACGGCCTTCTCACTTGATACAACTCCCTCAAGCTCACAATAGCAGGCTGAAAATAGGAGCTCAAGGGCACGACTGAGACAACACGCAGATGCTGTGCATTTCCATTCTTCGGTTTTGACAGCGTCACTCTAAGCATCTCTCCCTCAAGAACCTTGGCAACAGTAGCAGCTGCACAATAATTCCAACATGCACAGTAAGGGCACGCACCAGGAAAGATCAACTAGCTAATGCCTAATAAACAAGCCCATAATCGCCGAACTGGACTTGGCATGACACAGTACAATAAGCAAAAAAAAAAATCAAGAATGTAACAATACCAGCAAAAGGATACATCTTGGTGAAGTCATAAAACTCATCAGCACTGCAGCCAAAGACAACCCTAGCTGCCCTATCAAACATTACCACCACGAAAACCTTTGTATCCGTGGCTATGGACACCTGCAAAATCAATTAATTACAATAAAGCTCCACAATACAAGTGCAAGTCCAATCTTTTTTTTGAAAAGAAACAATTTTTAGCTACTTACGAGAACCTTGTAGAGGCGTTTGGAGCCGGAGGATGCAGAAGCAGCATTCCTGTAATTGCAGTATCTGCAGACAGGGAGAGACGAGGAAAGCGCAGGATCAGGGAGAGTTCTTTCGCAAGAAGAGCAAACAGTGTAAGTGAGATCAGTATGATCGATGCCCACCACCGTGCAAGTTAAAGTGTCTGGCTTCTGTTCCTCTATGAGGGGCCTCTTTCTGGGGTTTCTTAGGTTATCATAATTCATTCTTTCTATCAGGATCAAACAGATGGAGGATCATTTCAAGATTTCATATCTATGGGTTTACTTTGGAAGGTTCCGTCCTCATATCCTCTTGAATTTTGATATTCTCCTCTTTCCCCTCTGCTTGATTTTTCTCAATAACGTTGCGCCGCTCCAGTAGCCCAGTAGGTACCAACTTTTAGTGAAATTACACGGTGTGCCCGATGTTTGAAAATATTCTCAAAACATTCCGAAATTTTGATGAAATTGTTCAAAAATGGTTCAAAATGATACCCACTTTTATCCTAAACAAAAATCGGGTACCATTTTAGTTCAGTTTGAAACTTTGGGTACCAAACCATGAATTTAGTGCAAAAATGATGCCTATTTGTGGAGTTTATTTCTCGCAGAATTGAACTGAAAAAATATAAATATATTGTACTGAACTTAACTGAAAAAAATGGAACTGAACTTAATTAAAAAACATAAAAATACTGAACTTTACTAAAAATATATAAAAATAATGAACTGAAATAAATTTTAATTGATAAGTCCATGGTTCGCATTCGTAGACTTCGTTCGGACTCGAACAGAGGGCCGAGAGGCTCCGGGCTCGAGATACGCGGGAGATGGGTTTACGGGTCCATCGACCTAGTCAACATGGAATGCGTATATTTTGAATTGCCTACAAGGAATACACTTTCTCTAATTATGAGAAGAATACAACTGTTAATACCATTATAGTTCTAATTATACTCTAAATACAAACCCTTCTGATCTACAGATTGAGGGGTTATAAATACAAAAACTTTGTACACCTCTATATCTATCTTACATACACTACGCTTATGCTTATTGCTTCTCAGGGCTATTTACTAACTTAAGCATCAGAGTGTTTACCCCCGCCCACTCAGAGTCTGTTTTGCAGGTCAATTCGTGAGTTCGGTTCGAGATCATCCGCGGGTTCCAGACATCCATCAATTTTGCACGCCAAGTGGGATCCGCGTGTTTATTTTGATCAATCGTTCTCGAACTCATGACTGATCCGGCTGAGGAACCTCACAGGAGTCAGCGAGTCCATTCTCGAGTCCCGACAGGAGCTAGAAACATCATCATTGGACCCATCACAGCCGATTAAGAAATGATGCATGTAGCAACAGATCTCCGCTGGACCACAAGGACGGACGCCTCAGAGGCGGATCCCCCGAGAGATAACCCATTTTGAGCCTTAAGCACCTATAGAAGCCTATCCCAGAGAATTGGAAAATAAGAGATTTTGCTCTGATGAAACCATTGTCTTTTCAGAAGAGGACGCAATTCCTAATCAAATTCCCCATTCTGATCCCTTGATTATATCCGTTGTTATTAATCATATGACAATCAAACGGGTCCTCGTAGATAGGGGAAGCAAAGTCGAAATCATGTTTCTCGACTACTATGAGAAGTTGGGCATGGGTAGAAGCGATATTTCACCTACAAATCCAGTATCGGGATACGTAGGAAACCCCATAACGCCCTTGGGAGAGATCACGCTACTCGTACAAGTTGTGGACGGCCCCCGCAGCCTAACGCTTAACTGCACTTTCATAGTAGTCGACTCCATGGCACCATTTAACATTATACTTGGTCGACCATGGATGTGTCAAGCTAAAACCGTCTGGTCTCCATATCACATCGCCATGAAATTCGCTACAAGTTGTGATGACCACGATACGAGGAAATCAAGAAGTGGCATGGATATGCACAATCATAGCCATTAAGGAGGCAATGCAAGGGAATGCCAAAAATTCAACGCCCGAGCATGTAAAGTACTCCGAGTCAAAACCATGCAACTTGAAGAGTCTGGAACGGTGGAAGTAGGCACATTCCCACCCCCGAGATAAAGACACGATTTCGAGATCTGCTTCATCAATACATAGATGTCTTCTCTTGGGATACCAATGATTTGGTAGGAGTACCTGCTCAGCTAGCAGAGCATCATCTAAACGTAGATCCAACACAAAATCCCCATTTTTCATGAGCATGCTTGATTTGAGCTACCTGCAATTGAGTTATTAAAGTGGTTGCCAAGTGTGGCTCCAGTGCAGGCATTACCTGCATTTTGTTAGCACAAAAGTTGGCAACATTCAGTTTAGGAAAAGGAATAAGAACCCCACTAGGCCATTTGTAATAAAGAGCTCCATTTCCAAGCCAGTTTGCATCCCAAAATGATACAGTTCCCTTTCCTATCAGAACTTGAGACTGTTGATTAGACCAGGCTGTGACTGAGCAAATTCTCTTCTAGGTTTGTGAGGTTTTGAAGTTTGCTGGTGTTGTCCAGAGATATGCAGACCACTGAGTTTGGTTTTGTTGCATTTTCCACCACAACTTGCAAGAAAAGGATGTGATAGTAGCTCTAATATCTCTAAAACCAAGGCCATTTTCATTCCTTGGTAGAGTCATTCTGCTCCACTTTCTCTAGATTTTCCTTTGTCCCATGTCAGATTCTCCCCAAAAAATCTTGCATCCACAACCTCCATCCTCCTTATTACTGTCTCAGGTGGCTGTACACTGCTAAGTAGTGAACTGGTACTGAGAGGTAGACATAATTTAACAGTATGATTCTTCCTGCAAATGAGAGCAATCGGTTTTTCCATCCAATAAGCAGTTTATCCATTCTCTCAAGTAGAGGCTGGTAGTGACATACTTTATTTCTCCCACTAAATATTGGAACTCCTAAGTACTGGAAAGGAAGCCTGCCCTTTTTTCTTCCATGTCTTCCTCCTTATCATTCTTGTTCTGATCACTGAAGCATCCCCGTGCACATAAAATTCAGACTTATCAAAATTGATTTTTTAACCAAAACTGATTTCATATGCATTGAGGAACTTTTTAACTCTTCTCAAATTCTTTTTTAAAGCCCTTGAAAAGATTGTTGTATCATCAACATACATCAAGTGGGAGCTGGACTGAGTACCTATTGGCATTATAAATGCATCAATATACTGGATGTGAATTAGCTTTTTGAGACCTCTTGAAAATGCATCTGTTGCTAGATTGTACAAGAATGAGGAGAGGGGTTTTCCCTACTTGATGCCTCTTGTAGATGGGAAGAAACCAGTAGCAGCACCATTAATGAGCACTGAAAATCAAGTTGCTTTTATATTCTGCAAAATCACCTTGACTGTGAGGCCATGAAAACCAAAAGCTAGCAGAATTGAGTTAAAAAAAACTCCATGAAATCATGTCAATGCATTCTGCATATCCAACTTGAAGATAATATTGTTACTGACTGGATTCTTGTTTAGGATCCTTACCACTTCTTGCATGTGTAAGATGTTGTCTGCTATATCCCTCCCATTCATGAAGGCTGACTGTTCAAGAGAGATAAGTTTCCCCATCAAAGGCTTGATTCTTTCCATCATTATTTTTGAGAAGACCTTGCTGACAAATTTGGATAAACTTATTGGTCTAAACTCTGAGGAGCTTGGATTCTGGACGTTTTGTATTAGTGTCAACCATGTACTGGCCATTGCTCTTGGCATGCATACTCCTCCCATGAAATCTTGAGCTGCTGCTAGCATATCATGCTTCACCACCTCCCAACAATGAGTGAAGAAATAACCATTGTAACCATCTGAGCCTGGGGCACCACTTTTTTGTAAACCAAACACTGCCTCCTTCAGCTCCTCACTGTCACAGCATCCTCCCATTGTCTTCTTCATTTATGAGCTTTGGTATGAGGTCCATAAAATAGTGCATATATCTTACTGATTTATCTGGTGATTCATCATTGAGTAGAATCTGAAAGAACTTTACACCTTCGGTACTTATCTGAACTGGATCAGAGATCCAGATCCCTTCACAATTATTGATATTGGTTATTTTGGCTCACATTTCTAACCACATTGCGGTAGTACTTTGTGTTGGCATCCCTCCCTCTCAGCCATTTGACATTTGCTTTCTGCTTCCAAAAGGTTGCATGCTTTTTCTGAGCCCTTATCAAAATGGCCATTCTTCTGTTCAGCTCCATTTTGTCCAATTCTTCCCATGTGTCCTGATATCTGATTTCCCATTCACTTACTTCTTGTTCAGCCTTCTCAATATTTCCGTTCACACCACCAAACTTTTCCCAGTTCCAGTTCTTGAGCACCATCTTTAGCCTCTTAAGCTTGCTTACAATCCTCCTCATTCATGAGTCTGCACAATCTTGATACCAACTAGCCTCCACTATTTCCATAAAGTCACCTCTAGAGGTCCAAATTTCCTGGAATCTAAAGGGTTTAGGGACATGGATTTCAGATGATTGAATGGATATGATGAGTAGATAATGGTCAGAGGTGGTTCTATTCCTCACTTGTATAGAGCTGTGGGAAAAATATCACTCCATTCTCCATTTCTAAGGCCTATATCTAACCTCTGCAGCAACCTATCTCCTCAAGATCTATTATTGGTCCAAGTAAACTTATTTCCCACTATCTCGATTTCCAACAGAATCTGCCCTAGATGAAACCATTGAAGTCTCTTATACTTCTGGCAGAAGGGGGTTTAGAAGCTGCAATAGCATTGAAGTCCCCAACAAAAACAGTAGGAGCACTAGGTAAGACTTTTAAATCTTCCCATAATGCTTCCCTCAAAATTCTAGTAACTTTTGCATATACAAAACTGCAATTCCAGATAATATTACACATAGATTTCTGTACAGAGACAAGTATAAATTGATCAGACTGTTGTATGACCTGTATGTTTAGATGAATGCTCCAAAATAACCATATTTTAGCATGTTGAGCAGGCATGGGCCATGTCATGTTAAAGCTGTAGATCAAATTGCAATTGTACTATGTCTCTGCCAAGATGCATGGGCTCTATTATGCAAACTAGGTCTATCTTATGTGACCTAAAGTGATTGTAGTCTAATGAGTGATGTTGTGTATCCTCTAATATTCCAAACAAGAACATTACTTATATATGTTGTAACTAATCATTGACTAGTTTTTTTGGACTTTTGTGATGACCTAAGCCATTGTTCAACAGTTTTTCCACCTTCTAGCATACCTCTTCTAGTTTTCTTTTTTGGTTCTACTGGAAGGAGTGCAGTAGAGAGGATATATGTTTGACTGATCTGTTCTTTTTCAGGAGGGGAGTGCTCACTGCTCAGTACTGGCTTTGTAATCCAGTTCACTTGCTGCTTCCTCGTAATTCCCTGAGCTGCTATCATTATAATTATCCTGTAAAATATGAAAAGTTTTAGAAGTAACCACCTCTGTTGGTGGTTGGTATGGCACCGGGGCTAAGTTATTGCTCAGTCCTCTTTCAAGATGCTTGGATATGTCTTTGTGTATATGCATGTCATCAAAGGAGTAAAAAGGCAGTTTGGAGGGTGTTTTGACTAGGGTCAGTGGATCAGTTGGCTGGGCTTTGCAATTTATTTATGTTGTGAGAGGTTTAGATATGATATCTTGGCGGGTGGATATGGGTAGTGTGTGAGAGTCTTCATTTCCTAGCTCATTGTTTGGAGCCATAACAATCTGCTGGTCTGGTGAGGAGCTAGAGTGGTGCTGATTGAGGTTGGCTTGGTTCTGTGGTGTGGAACCTTCACTATTGATCTGAGCTTGCAGCACTCTATTTTTTTGAGGTCTAGTGAGGCCAGAGCTGTTAGAGTGAGGTGTTTTCCTCCATTGTTGACCATCATCAACTTCCTTGCTAATTGGCTTTCTTCCATGTGTCTTCTTCAATTCAGAAGACTATGAGGAAGTTATCATAGTATTTTAACATAAAGATGATTATAAGAATATATGCGCATAGTACAATTCATCTAATCATCTTTAATATTCTTATAAATCTTAAATGCTAAAAGACTATTACAACCACAGATAAATGAGATGGTCATTTGCTACAAGTGTAAATGTACTAAATTAGCAAGGCAGCGTCAATTATTTAATTAAGAGAAGATTTTCTAAACTCCCAACTTTCCTGAATTTTCATGAAAGTTTTTATACGTTTTAACTTATACATTGTACCTTTTAATTTGACACCAGTGGAAATTGGCAGATACGCAGCGCAGAAGCACGGTGGGAAAAAAGAAAGTTGTTTTTCCCGCCGTGTTTATACTTTACGAAATCGGAAATGTCCGCCCCAGAAGAGCAAAAATAGGCTAGCGTTGCATTAAGTGTAGGACAGCGGGAAATGGCAAACCCGCCGTGCATTGTGATACATGACAGCGTAAATGCACGGCGGGAAGGATTTCCCGCCATGCTATACTAACTTTCCGATGTCGGAAATGGTCCTGGACTGTGGCCGTGTCACTTGCAAAGCACATGCCAGTATTTCTGGTTTTAAATAGATGAAATCGGGTAGTTTCCAAAATCGTAAATATGCCAGGAATTGTACTCAGAATTAGTGGCATTATTTACGATATCGGATACCATTCGCATAAAGTGTAAGCCTGGTTTACGAAATCGAAAATTTGGCCTGTTTGATGGAGTTTTAAAGTCTGTTCTCTGCATTTGTTATGTAGGGAGATACTTTAGAAAATTTTGAAAAAGGGAAATTCTTGGCTGTGTACATTAATTGAAGTTTGCATCGATAAGGCATGTCATCTCATCTTTAAATCTTCCGTTGTTAAATTGTGGAATAGATGTTCTCGATTGTTTTGTTAAGAATGGCATGTGGAGTTTACATTGACATGCTTGTTTTTTATGTATGAGAACTTGAAAATGTTATAATTCAATGAATGGGCTTTGTTAATTAGTGATTGATTAAGTTCAATTTTTTAAATTTAGGTGTTTATTTATCGAGTTGTGACGTTGCAATGGATCGGTCTAGAAGTATACAAGAGAATATTAGGACATCGCGTGAATATTTGAATCTCGTGACAGAGTTTGTGAATGTTGCCAGTGAGTATGCAAGAGTATACAATGAGTCGTTAATTCGATGTCCTTGTAGAGATTGTAAGAATGATGTGTGTTTGAGTGTGCGTGATTTAAAGTCACACTTGTTTGTGAGAGGATTTTCAAGAGCGTATATTAGACGGACATTACATGGCGAGGCTCGTAGTGTCGTCGCAGAAAACCAAGTTTTGATTGAAGAGGAGAGTGTTAATGGTGATATGGATCGTGATTTTGAATATGATGATTTGGCGGAAGATGTGGCCATGAATTTCAAAGGTAGACCTGAGGTGCTGGAGGCGATGTATGAAGATAAAAAGACTCTGTTGTATGAGGGAGCTAGGCACACTGTTCTCAGTTCTGCGCAGATGATGATGAATTTGAAAGCGCAACATGGTTTGATGGAGAAAACAATGACGGAATTGTTGGAATTGTGTCAAGGAGTTGCTTCCTAAAGATAATTTGCTGCCAAAAAGTTCCTATGCCGCAAAGAAAATTATTTGTCCAATGGGATTGGAATTGGAAAAAATTCACGCATGCCCTAATGATTGTATGTTATACAGGGGCGAAGATGCTGAAAGGGAAACATGTCGCGTTTGCAACGAGTCTAGGTATACGAAATGGTCCAGGTCAATAGGTGTTTGTGAAGAGACGGCGCCTAGGACAAAGAAAAGGAGTCCTGCTAAAGTTGTGTGGTACCTCCCCATCATTCCTAGGTTCAAGCGTTTATTCGCTAATAAGGAAGATGCGAAAAATTTAACTTGGCATGCAGATAGGAATAGGCCCGATAACGATGTGATTCGACATACCTCTGATGGTGATCAGTGGAAGCATATTGATGAGTTGTACCTTGAATTTGGTAATGAGCCGCGTAATTTGTGGTTAGGTTTGTCGATTGATGGTATGAATCCTTTTGTAGATCTGAGCAGAACTCACAGTTCTTGGCCCGTGATGGTTGTGATTTAAAATTTACCACCTTGGTTAACTATGAAGCGTAAGTACGTTCTACTATCACTGATGATCTCAGGTCCAAAACAACCAGGTAACGACATTGACGTTTATCTTGCTCCGCTAATCGAAGATCTTAGGAAGTTGTGGTATTTTGAGAACTGGACTTATGATGGATACCGGGAAGAGTGGTTTGACATGAGAGTGATGCTATTTTGTACCATTAATGATTTCCCCGCATTAGGTAATTTGGCAGGTTACTCTGTTAAAGGGCATTTTGCTTGCCCGGTTTTTGAGATGGACACTAGTCACGTTCAATTTAAGCACGGGAGGAAAAAAGTTTATTTAGGATACAAGAGATTTCTAAATCACGAGCATGCCCTCCGTAAGTGTAAGAAGTGGTTTGATGGTACAATTGATGAGAGGCATGCACCAACGCCTGTGTCTGGTGAGAGTGTGTATGGATCTGTGAAGGACATCCCCAATTATTTTGGAAAGAATAGGAAGAAGCCAGTAGTGAATGGTGTGTGGAAAAAATCTTCAATTTTTTTCGAGTTGCCGTATTGGAAAGACTTGGAGGTTAGACATTGTTTTGATGTTATGCACATAGAAAAGAATGTTTGCGAGAGTCTGATTGGCACATTACTAGACATCCCGGGGAAGAGTAAGGATGGCTTGAAAGCTAGGATGGCTTTGGAGGCAATGGGTGTTAGACCGGGTTTGGTCCCCGTGAAGGAAAATGGCAAGACGTATTTGCCGCCGGTGATAAGTCCATGGTTCGTATTCGGACCTCGTTCATACTCGGACCAGGGCCCGAGAAGGGTCATGGGCTCGAGATACGCGGAGGATGGGTCCACGGGTCCATCAATCCTAATCCTTATAAGGAATGCGTATATTATGAATGTTCTACAAGGAATATACATCTTCTCTAAGATGGTAATACAGCTATCCTAAACATGGTAACACAACCATGTCCGAAATACACTTCTATTATACATGGTAATACAACCTCTATTCCCATAAGAGTTGTATTCATACCATAAATGCATATCTTGGTGATCTACGGATTGTAGCCATATAAATATCCTAAGAGGTTTGGTAGACCTCTCATATAATCTCATACTTTATACTATACGCCTTAAGAAAATATATTGACTTGAGCGTCGGAGTGTCTATCCCCGGGACACCCGGGACCTTTGTCTTGCAGATCAGTTCGAGAGCCTGGCTCGTCATCGAAGTGTTGGTGTCCGGCATACATCAATTTGGCACGCCTGGTGGGAGCCCTCACACTCATTGACGACGTCGCCGAACCTTGTTTCCGATCCGGTCTAGCGCATTTGAAGAAGCAACTTCCCCGACAACATGTCTAACGCTGAGCAACCCAGACGAAGCGCCCGTGTGCTAGGGCAAAATCCGGAGGAGAATCCAGAAGCAGAGAAACCCCCTCAAGGACATGGACGCGGTCGAGGGTGCGGACAACCCAGAAGATCTCGGGCACACTTTGCCTCAGAGCCATCACCAAACTCTAACATGGGTACCGGAAACTCTAACGTTCCGATATCCATCAACCCAAATCCTGTTGGGATAACACCACCAATCTCTGAACCAAATCCTGGTATATTCAGAGCACCTACTGGATCAAATCCCATCGTATCCAGGATACCAGCATCCGGCTCCAATCCTGCTGCATCCAGAACCCCACCTCCTGAAACAAATCCTGTTGAATCTGAAGTACCAAACTCAGGTCAAAAGGTTTTCATCCAAAACAAGGAGAGTTACAGCACGAACGTTAACAGTTCAGATGGCCTGGATCGGGAAAATAGGTTGGGATATAATGGTCCCGATTTGATCTTCTCTCCAGAAGAAAGAACAAAAAGGGATCAACAAATCTTTGCAGAAGGACAGCAGGAGGACGTTAGGCAGAGCCATCTCAAGGAAGCCTCAAATCAAACCATACAACACAGCCCGCGGAGCTCTGATCCACTTCAAATTGACCTTTACTCGGACATTCCCCTGAGGGAAAATAATAGGTCCAACTCGATCTTCTCTCCGAAAAGAAGAGCACGAAGAGATCGACAAATTCTTGAAGATAGACAACCAGAAGGAGAATCTGTGATAGAACACTATTATAGATACATGAATCGCGCCACGAGACGCTATGATCAAGATGAAATCCTCTTAGTAAACTTGTACCGGATGATGGTAGGTAATAACACTCCGAGGAAGAAAAAGAAGAAGAAGGATAGTTCCCACAACAATAATAACCAAGGTGGCGGAAACAACAAAGATCCCCCCCCACCACCATCAAATGGAGCCAACCGGGTCATCAACAACATTAATGGCTATCCTGGAAAAGCAATTTCCCTAGCTAAGCTGAAGGATAGTGTATGGACCCTACCACATACTAAGCCGGTCAACAAGAATCTCCATTCCGAAGAAGCTATTATTTTCTCAGATAAGGATGACGTACCAAATCAGATGCTTCATTCTGATCCTCTCATAATCTCGGCAACCATACAAGATTCTTTGGTAAAAGGAGTCTTCATAGACAGCGGGAGTGGGGTAGAAATAATGTTCCAGGACTGCTTCCAGAAGTTAGGATTTACTAAAGATAACCTTAAACCTACGGGTCCGATCTCGGGGTTCACAGGAAATCCAATAATACCTTTCGGGAGAATCACTCTCTCCGTCACATTAGCAGAAGGAGCCAAGAGCCTAACCTTATACTGCACATTTGTGGTAGTAGACACCGTCACACCCTTCAACATTATCCTTGGCAGATTTTGGATGGGCCAAGCTAAAGCCGTATGGTCTCCTTACCATTTGATGATGAAGTTCCCAACACCACAAGGAGTAGATTCAATCAAAGGAGACCAATAAGTGGCGCGTTCTTGCATAATCACGGCCGCTCGTGACCCCAGAAAAGAAGATGACGGTTATATGTCAAAGCATCCTCCAACCCATGGGAAAGCAGTACTAAAAGTTTCACTAACCAACCCCGAGAAAAAGGACCATCCTTGGGTTTTTCACTTCAATCTCCAAGTCACCAGTAATGAAGTCGAGTATGAAACTCTCAGTACCAGACTAAAACTAACTAAAAACCTGGAAGCAGAAGACCTTGAGGTCGAGGACCTCGAAATCTTCAGTGACTCACAGATCTTGGTTCAATATGTTAAAGGCGAATAAGAAACTCGAGAGTACAGTCTCCAGAAATACCTCGGGATAGTTAAGCCTCTCTTGAATCAATTCCAACATTATGAGTTGAATTTCATCCCCCGAGAAGGTAACCACAAGGTTGATGCACTTAGAAAGCTTGCCTCCTCAGACCTCAACATAAGATCTTCTCAAGAATGGCTAATGGAAACACCGGCGAAGAGAAGTTACGAGAAGAACATCTTCATGGCTAATAACATCTCAGACACATGGTGGAACCCCTACATCAAATACCTCCAAATGGGCACCCTTCTCAAGGATAAACACCTGCCATGGAAGGTTCGAGGAACACATGAAGGAGTCTACAGTAGCTATCAAGATCCACATACCATTATTCAAAAGCTCCTACAGAAGAGTTATTTTTGGCCTATGATGCTACAAGGCGCTAAAAGATATATCGATTCTCGCCACCAGAGCCAGAGATTT
Source organism: Sherardia arvensis (assembly GCA_948330725.1). Lineage (NCBI taxonomy): Eukaryota > Viridiplantae > Streptophyta > Magnoliopsida > Gentianales > Rubiaceae > Sherardia > Sherardia arvensis. The sequence goes on along the minus strand of OX415237.1, from coordinate 17,266,195 downwards.
GTTAAGATGATCCACATGTCACAGGAGAACATGATTACCATCCAAGAATCCTGGCCATTTGTTCGATGGGGCATAGATCTTGTAAGGCCTTTTCCCACGATCCCCGTTATCAACTTCTGCTGGAAAAATATTGTGGGTCGCTATGGCATCCCGAGATACATAGTGACCGATAATGGAGCACAATTTGCTAATGATCCCTTCAAGAAAGGGTACAAAGAGTATAGAATGCACCAGCCACCAGCAACTCGCCTCAGTATATAATCAAAAAGATAGCGGCCAGGCAGAAGCTACGGACCGAGCCTTGGTAGGCAGCCTCACAAAGCGCCTCGAAGGAGCCAAAGGAAACTGGATCAAAGAATTACTAAGTATGATCTGGACCCATAGAACCACACCAGCTACAACAATAGGAAAGACTCCTTATGCTTGGACTATGGGTCCGAAGCGATCATCCCCAGGGAGATTGAGCTTCCCTCTGTCCATACCTCTCAGCCAGATGATGAAAATGGCAAGGCCAATGAAGAAAACCTTTGTCTCGACCTTGACCTCCTAGAGGAGAAGAGAGCAAACGTTACTACCTACAAGGCCAAGGTGAAGAAAAGATTCAAGCGCTATCACGATAGAAGAGTCCGCTTGGCTACTTTTGTTAAAGGAGACCTTGTCATAAGGTTAAACGAGAAAAGCAAGAGAAAAGTGGAAGGGAAGCTAGCCCCGAACTGAGAAGGTCCATATCGAGTCCTAGAATCCCATCCAGGGGGCTACTGATAAGTCCATGGTTCGTATTCGGACCTCGTTCATACTTGGACCAGGGCCCGAGAAGGGTCATGGGCTCGAGATACGCGGAGGATGGGTCCACGGGTCCATCAATCCTAATCCTTATAAGGAGTGCGTATATTATGAATGTTCTACAAGGAATATACGTCTTTTCTAAGATGGTAATACAGCTATCCTAAACATGGTAACACAACCATGTCCGAAATACACTTCTATTATACATGGTAATACAACCTCTATTCACATAAGAGTTGTATTCATACCATAAATGCATATCTTGGTGATCTACGGATTGTAGCCATATAAATATCCTAAGATGTTTGGTAGACCTCTCATCTAATCTCATACTTTATACTATACGCCTTAAGAAAATATATTGACTTGAGCGTCGGAGTGTCTATCCCCGGGACACCCGGGGCCTTTGTCTTGCAGATCAGTTCGAGAGCCTGGTTCGTCGCCGAAGTGTTGGTGTCCGGCATACATCAGCCGGCCTATTACACTATGTCTGATTCAGAGAAGAAGAAATTTTTTACAAAGTCTGAAGGACATTAAAGTACCTAGTACCCACTCGTCCAACATAAGTTGGTGTGTGAATGTTGATAAGGCAAAACTCGCGGGACTCAAATCACACGACTGCCGCATGTTGATGCAAGAATTGAATGCCATTGCTCTGCGCACGTCCCTACCTCTACATGTTAGACGCTGCATAAGCCCTTGTGTATGTTCTTCAAGTCCATCTGCAGAAAGAATATTAGCTGAGCGAGACTAGATAAACTACAAGAAATGGTTGTCGAAGTTTTATGTCGGATGAAGATGTTCTTCCCGCCCTCATTTTTTGATATAATGGTGCATTATATAGTTCATCTTGTGTGTGAGATCAAGTGTTGTGGTCCAGTGTTTTTGAGATGGATGTACCCTTTCGAGCGCTACATGAAGATTTTCAAGCATTTTGTGAAGAACAGATACAGGCCCGATGCCAGTATAGTTCAGCGTTATGTAACTGAAGAGTCAATAGAATTCTGCACCGCGTACCTCGATGATGTTGAGACTGTTGGTGTCCCGAAGAACAGGCATGCTGACAGGATTGAAGGCCATGCATTTGGTAGTGGAAAATATGTCACGCCCACTAATGCTCAGTTTAAGGTTGCACATCTATATGTGCTTCGTAACCATAAGGCTGTGGTTCCCTATGTTGACCTTCACATGGATGAAATAAGGAGATTGCAGGTTGTGGTTCCCTATGTCGTGAAGGACCCTGCTTCTGTTCACCAGGAGATTGTACTGAACGGGAAGAGAGCATTTATTGGTGGAGAGAGCAGTGGATTGATGAGTGGGGTATACCAAAGAAAAAACAACCACCTAAGGCAAAGGGGTCGAAGAGTAAAAAGATGTGCGTTTCGTAAATGTAAAACACATCGCCCTCGAGCGTTTAATGTACATTACATCTAATATTGTACTAGAATTTGTGTTCTTATGTTATTTATCCTTGTAGGTGTACTCTTTGTGTAATTAGAATTGTGAAAACCCAATAAATTGGCGAGTATCACTTATGTTACACATTTTTCGTACTATTTCCGAGCTCGTAAAACCATTTAGCGGACACTTTACATTATCGTAACTAGTTTTGTATTCTATTTAATAAATCATATTTCCTGAAATATTATGTAGTTAGTTCCAGTGGATAACCCGGATGGAGTTCCGGCTCGTAAACTTTTAATCTTACGGATGATTTACGAAATCGGAAAGCCCTCTTTATTGTTGACCTAAAAATGCATGTCTTTACGGACTATTTCCGAAATCAGATTTAATTAGTCCAGAAGCATTTCCGAGGTCGTAAACTTTGACCTTAACTCTGAACTCATTTTATTTGTGCCTATTTTAAATCCAGTGATAAACCCATATGGACTTCCAGCTCGTAAATTTTTATTTACCGGTAAATTTCCGAGTTCGGAAATCTATAGTAAAAGGGCTTCTGTATTGTTTCCGATATCGGAAACCACTCCTGTACTCTTTAAAAAAGTTGAAAACCATGAATTCGTAAACCAATCATTTACTCTTTAAAAAAAGGTTGAAAACCAGGAATTTGCATGAGCTACTCTTAAAATTGAAATACATTACAAATTAAAAAACACATGAAAACAATGAATGATCTTAATTGAAAGTAATAACATTGTATTATCGAATTTCAAATGAAAAGATGTTTCTAGATAACTACAATCCAACTACTTAGAAGACGATGTGGTTCATCACATCATTGTCATCTTCGTCTTGGTTTTCATGTACTTGATCAGCCTCAGCACCAGAATCCGGCCTCCATTGTGAGCCGCCCGCTTCTCCACCACCCGTGCCCTGCATCAGCGTCTCGTGCTCGGCTCTACGAATACTTCGCTCCCTCTTTTCAACCAACCGCGCTTCCTTGCTCTCGTACAAGAAATCTGGGATATTTTCCTTCATGCTCTTTTAAAAAATTTTCCACCACATTCTCGTCAATTTCTGCCATTAAAATAGAATACATCATGTCTTATGTAATAACTAACAACAAATTCATTACAAAAAAACAGATGTTAAAGAATATTACCTTACTTCTCAACATTTTGCATCCTCTTGTTCTTTGTTTTGGGTGGCTTGTTCATCCAAGCTCCATCAACTACCACCATCCCTCTATTGTCAAAATAATCTAGGTCAAACTTCTCCGACCTAATACCCGAGGTAGAACTAAATGGGAAAGCTTCCTTGTACGACAACATATGGCTTATGCTCAGAAACAAAGTTATAAAACTACCATAGGGTATATTATCCCGTGGTTTTTCCCCCCTTCACAGCCATTTTCATATGCTCCAAGATGGTGAATCCAGGGTTTGTCAATTTGTTCTCTGCAAGATAGAAGAACTCTATGGCAGTGGTGGTGGTTGGCTCTGTGGCATACCCTGCACTTGGCACTACGGTCCTGTGCACGATCTCATACAAAATCTTGTCCTCTAAAGCCATGAACTTTGTATTGAACTTGTTGGCTGCAGCTCTAGGGTTGGAGTTGTGGCGTCCAAAGTACTTCTCAGCTAAGATACTTTATCCAGGCCGTGACACTTATCGGGATGATCTGGCATATGGCCCTTGTAATGGACATTGTAAGGGCCATGTTCTTTTTGAGGGTGGCACTCTTCAAGTTTCAGGTAAGGACAACCTAAAACCTGGTTTATCATATTCTAACTAACTTCCATTTTCATACCATTCACCCCTGTCGTGCAACTACCGTCCTTCTCCTCATGAAAATTACCATAAAACTGACATACCTCTTCAGTATAAGTCTCAGAACTATTAAACACCAATTCATTCAAATAGTTTTTACCTAGGGTTTCTACTACATTACCAAGCAACAAGTCATCCACATCATCACGATCAACATAATAACACTCTAGAATATTGCAATGATCACGAATATACTCATACCTCTCTTCGTGTTCCTTGGAGAAAAAGACCAAATCATCATAGTCGTCCTCCGATTCCTCCTGGACTGGTACATCTTTGGTTTCTGACTTCTTGGATGCCATGGATTTGCGATGTCGGAAGTGATAATGTGGTAAAAATCCGAACTTGATGGATTTGGATGGCGATTGGTGACTAATGATGGGCGTTGAAGGTGGAGATGGAGTTTTGAGAGTTCTGATTTGGGACATAAGACTGCAGATAAGGTAATTTTTGTTTTATGTCTCCCGTTTCCGAAATCGTAAACTAGCCGCAACTCATTTTCGAGCACTTTACGCTTTCGGAATTCACACGGACTTAAAATTCATTTACCCCCATTTCCGTTTCCGGTGTCGTAAAGCACTCGCAGTGGAACAATTTTTTCCCTTCTATTTCCAAAATCCGAAGTACACAACAAAATGGTAATCCGGCTAATTTCCGAAGCCGTAAATAAGTCACATTAATCAAAATTAATTTACTAATTAAACTTTTGATGCTAATTCAGTTTAACAACATAATCCAATTAAATATAAGGTTGCTACATATCATGAATTTCATTTCATAAAAATCGCAAGACAACCTCAATTAAATTTGGTATGTAAGTAAAATATTTAACCATAGTATGTAACGTCAGGAATTCATACTATATTATGACCAATCAAACTTAGTAGCAAGCTACTAGGAGAAGACTACCAACCAACTCAAATGTAAACAAATAAAAAAATCAATAGAAGAAAGTATTTCACTGAAACATTATCGCAAACAGAAAGAGGGTGAACCGGAATGAATGACGCCAGCTTCTGGTTCTTCCATGGTCGTCAGAGAAGAAGGAACCAGTAACAGTTGCAAATGTTTTATGATTAGAAGATAAGATGTAGAGTATTGTCAAAGATGATAATGACAATTGAATATGTATTTGAACAATTTGTAAAATTTGCCAATACGACGGTCCTCTTTCCATTTTGTTTGATCTTATTTCGGTAAAAAGTCAGTACTCACAAAAGGATTTTTGCATACGTGTGAAAACTGAAAGCAATTCTGGTTTATTAAAGGGATTTGTTGCCGTGAATTTCTATCTGACTATCTCTGGAATCGAAAAAGGTTGTTGTAATTAATCACATTTCAGTATTCAAGATGGCGGAATTACCAGTTGGGTCATTGTAGGCAAACCGGCATGAATGATTATAAGATAGTATGTAGAGTATTCAATAAGTGCAAAACATAATATAGGACGCTTCAACTTCACAGTTTCCCTCTCTTTACTGTTTGATCAGTTTCTGGGAGACAATATGACCAATCAAACTTAGCTAGCTACTAGTAACATAATTAATTTATTAATTCCAAATTTATAGATGTCTTTAATTTCATTTGTTCAATTGAAATGTAATTTCGGAAACAGTGTGCATCGGCTATGTTACGATTCGGAACCAGCCCTCAGAATTCAGTTCCAGCCAGTGTCCGATCTCGTGAACTCTTCGTGATCAAAATTATATAATTCTTTACGCTGTCGGAATAGCTAAACTTCTTTTTATTTGAACAGACTAGTTCCGAGAGGTTTACGATCTCGTAAACCAAAATATATAATCTCCGGCCTCTTTCCGATTTCGGAAACTAGTTGCCTAACAAAAACTATTACAAGATCAACTTGTTAAAGATGATAATGACAATTTAAAATTGATTTGAAGGGAAAATTGATTTTAAAAGATGATAATCAACTTCATACAATTTGTAACACATGATCAAATTGTAATAGTCTTCAAAGAACACAACATCTTAAGCAAAATTTAAAACAAATGTTTCAACAACTCAAAAGATCTACAAATAAACCTAGCCATCAAATCCTTGAAAGAAACCATGCTGTGTGATGTCGTGGTCTTGTGAAGTTGAGGGGCCACGGGAAGGTGAGGGGCCTTGGGAAGTTGAGGGGGCTTGTGAGGTCGACGTGGCATTAGAAGTAGAAGCATTAAGTGTGGCATCATGTGTGGCATCTTCATCCTCACTCACTTGCGCAAGGTCTCCATAATACACATCTTCCTCATCCTCACTTAGCACGATTTGGAGACCCTTCTCTTGGATGTACGCTTCTTGATCAGCTTTGATCGCATCCAGTCTCTTCTTCGTCGTTTCTTGTTGGCTAGAAAAACAACAAAACAAGTTCGAGATCTTTATAAAAAGCCCCTTCCGTTCACCTACAAGTCAGACACTTAATTGGTTAGGGAAAAAAGAACCAAAATCAAACTCATAAACAACTACAATGTATGAATTTAGTGGAACTCACCAGCAGCAGTTTTTAGAGCGGCGGCTTCCTCGCGAGCTTGTCTTCTTCTTGCCACCTTTGCCTGTGCACCAGGTCTTAGAGTCGTTTCCTTGAATTTGCCTGTATCGGTGTCAAACACCCAATTCTTCAGGTTGATCCACCTGTCATCATAGTAGGCTTGCATAACCGGCCGATCCAAGAGAGGCACATTGGCTTTCCTTAAAAGCTAGTGATAAGCCCACCGTATGGAAACCTTTTATCCAACAAAGGAGCACACTTTCTCATGTACTCATAGATGGTATATCCAGGATTTAGTGGGATGCCCTCCATTAGGTAGTAGAATACAAGCAGACGACCAGTGGTGGGCTTGGTGGCATGCCCTTCTGTGGGCAGAACATTATAACAAACCCATTCAAAAACCAACCTCTGAACTAGAGTCAAGACATCTATCTTATAATCAGTCTCTGCAGTCCCTTTACCCAACGACTCATTTAACTTGAAGTACTTACGGCCCATTTCAGTCATGTCTAAAGGCTGTTTACTACACTTTGTTGCCCACCTATTGAATGTGAAAACATCATAGGGACCCTGCTTATTTTGAGGCTTCAAATGAGTAGAATCAACCCACGGGAACTCTAGCACCTCATTTATCACAAACTGATCAACGGGTACTAACACACCATTCACCCTAGTCGAATTCCTAGTGGTTGTGCATCTACCTAGATTAGCATAAAACTGTCTAACCTCATCTTTGTAGGTAGCCTCATCACACATAATTAGGTTATGCAAATGATTAGGACGAAAATAATTAAGCGACTCATTAAAACCTAAATCATAAACAGAGGTAGATTTTAGCACCTTTGAGTCACACATGCCACGCCTAATCCACTTGACGTAGTTCTGCTCAGCCACTTTATCGTAGAATCGCTGGCTTCTACCTTTTCTTCGTCTCTCATCCCCACCTCTCTCATGCCGATGGGCACGCCTGAGCTTTACCAGTCTTCTTAGCGGCTCCTCCTCCACCTCCTCCTCCTCTTCCTCATGTTCCCCACCTGCTACATGGGTACCCTCATCCTCCTCACCGCTAGACTCCAAGTCAGCCATCTCATCGCTCTCTGACTCGGTCTCAATTTCAGGTGGGGTGAGGGGCTTCTTGGATTTCTGCTTCTTTGGCTTGGATTGTGTTGTTGGGGATGATATTTCAGCGTCGGGTGATTGTGGGGCGCCCATCTTCACCGGAATCTTCGACCTTGCTCTTAGACCCATGATTATGTCGCCGGAATTGATTGAATTGGGGGGTAGGGTTTGAGATTTTGTGATTTGGGGATTTTTAAAATCACAAAAACGCAGTTGACTATATATACCATTCATAGTTTACGAAATCGGAAATCACCCGCCTTTACATTTTTGCAATTTCCGAGTTCGGCGGGTCCGGAAAATAGTTGAATTGGGGAAATTTGCAATTAAGCGGGTGGTTTACGAGTTCGGAATTTCAAAGCTAAAAACTAAAATCCAGTGACAAACCCGGCAACACATCCGGGTCGTAAACATTTTAGTTTCGGGTGCGTTATGATTTCGTAAAAGACGTTCACCATCCGGAAAATATTGTTGTGAGCCATTTACGATCTCGTAAATGTTAGGTCAACATGACTTCATTTAGTTTGATTAAAATAGTCAATTCGGTAAGATTACGTCATCGTAAACTCTGTGGAAAACATAGATTACGATTTCGGAACCTGGTTTGTAAATGAAATGCGTGACATTTCCGATATCGTAAACCTTCCGTTTCGGCATTAGATTAGACTTAAACCCACCTCGTGGTTTCATTCATTCATTATCTTTCCAACCCATTTGTCTCATCCTCATTATTTCTCCTCCTACACCACTCTTGCCTCTCAATATCTTATCAATTGTACAATATCACACTACCCAAATTCAAGAATCCAACTAAAGAACCTCACAAAAAGTTGAAATTGTAGATTTATTCTACAAGTTCGAGTATTTTGGGGGTGTTTCATTCCAAAATATAGGTACAATTGGTTACCTTTATTAACCCTTTTGTATTGCTTTGTCACGTGTGATGCAAACAAACAAATGGGTTATGGGGTAACCAAATATTATCAAATCCAAACCCTAGACTAGTTGATGCATTAATTATCTATTTTAGAGTTAATTTATATTAATGTCTTTTGCATTGGTAACTAAATTTTTATACTAATATCATAGGTTTTATTTTTGTTATATGCACCCTAGCTATTTTATTGTCGGTGAAATTGTAATTTTTTAGTTGTTGTTATTTGTAGGTGAATTATTGGACAAGTGCTTGTATTGGGTATTAGTGATTAATTTGTTAATCATGGATCCTACATCTAAACAAAACAAAAAGAAAATTCCTACGAAGAAGAAGGCCAAGTCATCAACAAAAGAGCGATTGGTTGTAGATTCAAAAATTTCTAGAAACCCATGTCGAGAAATACAAAGGTGTTGGGACGTGGGTATTTCCACTTGGATGGAATTCAATAGGTTAGGAATAGCCGTAGGGGTAGAGCGTAAATATTGGTCAAGTTGGGTTGGTAAAATCGCAAGAACAAGACACGATATTAAATGGTTCGATTGGACCAAAGTACCAATGGAAAGGAAATTAGAATTGTTGGAAAAATGCAAGGTATGATGTGGTTTTTTTAATCGCATTTTACTACATGTTTTACAATTGTGAGGGTATTATAATTTGGATCATACTATCTACAACTAATCATGTGTTTCATTATTTTAGGAACCGTTCACTATTAACGCCCCCGACATGGTGATGTTAGACCGTGTGACTTTGCAAAAATCTCGAAGTGTGCACGTCAACATAGGTCTATGCTAAGGAATGAGTATATCTACGGAAATAAGAAGAACATCATGCCATGGACGGTGTATAAGGACATCCAACCCGAGAGTTGGGAAATCTTCAAAATTCATGCACAAGAGCAATTGGACGATGTAAGATTTTTTCTCTTCTTCAAATTATACTATAGAGTTCGATGTTGCTACTTATGTTAGTTGCTCTTAAAATAGGGCACTCATGATGATATGGTAGAACTAGAGAAATCAAACAAAATGATTCATCACTATAGTCGCTCGGGATATTATGGAGCACAGGAGGACTTCATAGAGGAGGAATATGAAGATCGTGTCAAACAAAAAATGGACGAGGGTATGGCGGAAGAGGAGGCAAGGGAGACTACTACTAGGATGAATCCCGACCAAATTGAGAGGTGGGAGTCGTTCCTTAAATTGAGACAAAATCCTAGTGGCGTTTATGAAGCCGACGAAACTCTTGAACTTGCCAAAAAAATTGTAAGTCAATTAGAAAATGTGTTTGTATGATATGTAGTAGAGAAATGTTGTTTTTTATCTATCTAATCAAATTATTGTCATGGTTTCACCCACTTTGAAATTAGGCCTTGGCTAAACAAGAGGAAGCCGATGGAAAATTCACCCCTACGTAAAGGTTTGACATATTGAACAAGGCGATGGGGGACGATCATCCTGGCACCGTTAGGGGGTATGGTTATCATGTCCGACCTAAGGATGTGTATGGTTATCATGTCTTTAGCCTCGAATAATGCTCAAGATGCCAAGTACAAGAAGGTGAGGAAGGAAATTGATTCCATTAAAACAATCATGGAAAATGGTTTTAAGTGGTTTGCTCGCAAACATGGAATCATTTTACCCACCAATTTCGAGGATTTAGGTGAAGATTGGGAACCACCCTCTTCGGGATCGCGCAATGAACCTTTACAAGATGACCTTAATGAGCCACTAAATGTGGCTAGTCCACCCTTTGTCACAACACCCATGGACACGACAAGTGGGGGTGAGACTTCTACTCCCAAAAAGGTTAGTCTAAATGTTCTTATGTACCAAGTATTTGCTTTTCTTTTCTAATTTTCTACAATTACATTAGTTCAATTTCCGACATATAATCTTGTGTAAAATTAATTGGAATTTCTTCTTACAATTTCAATATCTAGATAGATTGTCGATGCAATTTGTTCATCGATGTGAGTACCACCCAACCCCCTAAATTAGTAGCCATTGCAAATTATGAGGAGGCCATTAAATTACACCATGGGGAGAAGACTCCAATAGGCTTGGTTAAGGTGTCTATAACAAAAGAGATATGTTGGTGATGCCCACGTCCCGATTCAAAAAAGCCCACCTAAACTAGTTTCCAAATCAATGGGAGAACTTCTCTTGTGGCCTAAGTACAAATTCCTAGTAAAGGCAATAAGGAACTACAAAATTCTTTCCCACCAACTAAAAATGAGAAATCTAAGGTGTCAACCACAATTCAATCTCCTAAATCCAAAGGGCCAACCACAATTCCATCTCCTAAATCCAAGGTGCCAACCAAAATTCCATCTCCTAAATCCAAGGTCCCAACCACAATTCCATATCTTTCACCTCCATTTGAAGATAGCCAACCTTCATCGTCACTCCGCCAACTTTTTGACAAGTTTTCAAAACATCCTAAACTTAGTACATATAACTTTCCCGCGCCAAAATCTGTTTTTGGTGTTGAAAAATTAGTAGTACTATGCAAGCAAGATTTTGACGATATATGGCGACCTCAAAGGCTACTCTCTACGACAATGTGCCTCGTTCAACTGTAAGTCTTCATTTTCCAAATATAATCATTTTATATTCCAACTACAATCGAATAGGTAGTAACACTTTCTTTACAATTCATCATAGACAAATGCATCATTTGGCACAAATTCGTTCAATGGCATTTCTTGGCTTCATATGCCCCGACTCCGTACAAGTGGGGACCCACTCAATAGAGGAAAGGCTAGCTTATTTGAAGGTTGCACGTGCACGACTTTCACAGTTTAACATTCATAGTGTGAGCTTACTCTTCCATTCCTTATTTGATTTAAGGTAAATCCTTGTAATTTGTTACCAACATGCTCTACTTTTTCAAATCGCAGATTTTCGACGATGATTGTGCCCCCTACACCTTGCAAGAGTTGAAGGCAGCAAGGAGTGCATTGGCAAGCTTCATATTGGATGAATGCGCTTCATGCATAGAGCACCTAGCTACAACGACATCATTGTGATTCGTCGTAACTGCGTAATTTTTGATTCTGCACTAGATAGTGTTATCAACTACTAGGTGTATACATTTTCTATGAAGCATTTTTTGGCTAGTTAAAGCCAATATTCAAGGATTACATTCTTTACTATGGTTATTATATCTAATTTCGATTAGACGCTCATCGATCGCGTAAAGCAAAATTCAAAATTGGTAAATTGTTTTACACGCCCCGACTCATTTACGATTTCGGAAACCAAAAGAAAATTCTACAACTTTTTTCGGGTGCTTTCTGACGTCGTAAGAAGTGTGGTTTTCTCTACATATAAAAAATAGTGGAAAACACAGCACGTCGTCCGGCTCGTAAACAGACCACCATAATGGTCTCCAGCAACAACATTCACTAAATCGGAAATGAGTCGCTCCAAGCATTTACGATTTCGGAATGAGTGTCCGGAAATGTACCTCCAGACCTATTTCCGCTATCGTATATAAGAAAACAACATCAATACCGGTACATATTTACGGGATCGGAAACTGATTTTGAGACCAATTAATACTCAAGTTTACGAGCCCGGAAATTTGACCGGGAGATAATTTCCGGCTTTAATCTCCGACTTCGGAAATGTGTTCGCCAAAATTAGTTTCCGACACCGTAATCTTTGTTCTCAAATCTATTTCCAATATCATATCCATTCACTCACGGTCAGTGATTCATCTTTACGATTTCAGGAAGGAGATTACAAATCCAAACCTAAAACTAGATTTACGATGTCGGAAAGTTTTATTTCCGGAAGAGGCGAGATATTTCCGAAATCGGAAATGAGTAGCACGGCGGCCCAAGTAACGGCGGGACAACCCCGCCGTTCTCTTCTAACTAGTGTGAACTGTTTTTATTGTTACTTAACAATTTTAAGTTTTTACATGAAATTTCTTGAATTTTTTACATTACAACTTGCTTTACTGTATGTTTACTTAATATGATCGATGTTTTAACACAAAAAATGTATCATTTGAGTATAAATATACAGTGGTAAGATGCAAAGTAAACTTGCAGGGAAGTGTGCGAAAAAAAATGCTACTGTGTGCGATCACACCGTTACTGTGTGCGATATCCAATTGACTGGCCGGTGATCTAGATCAGATCTGCCACCATGGGGAAGTCAATCAAGAAGAAGCAATCAATCAGTAGGAGGGGGATCGTTGCGAAGGGGGCAACCAGAAATTTGGATGACCAATTCTCGGAATCTGAGCGGGAGAGGGAGGATTCAGACTTCTTAGCTCGCCGGGATGCTGAACTGGCCGGACTGAAAGATCTTTGTCAGCAACCGCAATCAAGCTGCGCAGTGAGAAGGATCCAACAAACCCAGCCAAAGAAGAAGATGAGAGCTGAAGTAACTGCACTTGAACCAGTGGATATGGAGCTAGCTCAACCAGTCCCAAAAGCATCAGTGGAGAAAGTGCAGACTAGAGCAAGATGGACAAACCTGTTCTTGGAAAAACAACCTGAGGTAAAATTCTATCAGCCTGACCTAGTTGGTGGGATTCTTATGGCTAAAATTCCTAAACATGAAGTTGAAACTAGTTTAAAGAAGTGGGAAAATTTAGTGGTTGGTAAGGTATTGGGGGGTCACCCAACTTTGTTGATTGCTGATGCATTTTTTAAGAGAAACTGGAGAAATCAAGTAGAGAAAGTGTGGCAGGTGAAGCCTGGTATTTTTATGGTGAAGTTCTTGAACATGGCACAGAGAGATAATGCTGTAGAGAGGGGTATTCTATTTTTAGATAGCAAGCTAGTTATAGTTAAACAATGTAAATAGAATTTTGACTTTGATGAGCCAGATTCTGTGCCAGTGTGGATACAACTCACAGGCCTTTACATGGTATACTGGGAACCTAGAATTTTATGCAGATTGGTGAGTACTTCAGGAGTACCTCTCAGATAAGATCAGGCTACCCTAGAGCTTGAAAGAATGAACTATGCTAGGATCCTCATTGAGATGAAGGTTGGTTCAGCTATCCCTGACAATTTGGTGTTCATTGATGATAATGAGGTGGTACAGCACCTAAAAATCAAATTTGAATGGAAGCCTGTAAATTGCTCAAAATGTCATACTATGGGGCACCCAGTGGAGGAGTGTACATGGCAGCCAAGAGTTAGGAAAAGAAAGGAGGGGATCACAGCTATTAAGCACTATGTGCCAATTCCAGTTCCCCAACCCCGTTCTACCAATTCTCCATTGGCACCCAAAACTAGTCCCTCAGTTAAGCACAGTGAACCTTGTGGCACCACTGTCTTGCTTGCTAGTGTCTCATCAGAGAATGGCACTGTAGAACAAAGAGAAGGAAAAAGACACTTTGTGGAAAAACCTCTACCTCAGAAGGAAAAGCCTGTGACAAGAGCAACGACTGGAGCAAAACTAGTCATGGGAACTGGAAAAACATCTACTAAACCCTCAGACCCCCCTGATGGGAAATAATCTTCTTGTTTGGAATGTCAGAGGCCTAAATAAGAAGCAAAAACAGATTAGCTGTAGACAGTATTGTTCACAGCAGAATGTGGGATTTGCTGGATTGTTGGAAACAAAAGTCAGTGAAAAAAAACAAAAAGAGGTTTGGGATGGATTAGGCCGGGATGGCAACTAGTTACTAATTGCAGGGAAGCATGAGTTGGAAGAATTTGGGTTATGTGGAGGACAGATTTTTTTGAAATTCAGATTTTGGGAGTGGGAGACTAATAGATTGACTGTCTATGCAAGAGGAAACAGGATGGTAAACAATGCTACGTGACTATTATTTATGCACAAAATGATGAGTTACTGAGGAGAAAACTCTGGAGGCAGCTGAAAGTATCAAATCACCAAGACCTTCCATGGTTGGTGATAGGAGATTTTAATTGTCCCCTCGAGCTGGAAGATAGAATAGGGGGAAATGATGTGAGATTGGAGGACCTTAGAAAATTCAGAAGTGCGGTTGAGAAGGCTCAGATCCATACTATGAAATGCATTGGCCCTTTCTACACTTGCAGTAACAGGAGGGAGGTGGGAGACCTTATACACAGTAAGCTTGATAGAGCTTTTGTGAATGAGAAATGGTTGACAGAAATGCCAAACCTTTTTTATGAAGTCAAGCCCCAAGTGCTGTCAGATCATATGCCCATGTTGGTACAATGGAGGAGACAGGAGAAAAGGCAAAGAAGGCCTTTCAAGTTCTTCAACATGTGGAATTCTTCACCACAGTTCCAAAACTTGGTTAGGCTGAGCTGGAAATAACACCATATCCAATCTATATCTGATCTATGTAGGGCATTGGGACTATTAGAACTGAGTCTCAATAAACCAAACAAATTGGAGTTCTCTGAGATTGGAAAGAGAGAGGCTAATGCAAATTGGGAGATGAGGTATTCTGAATGGTTGCAGGATCCAACATGTATTGAGTTACAGTATGCTGAACAGGAGACAAGGAGAGTTGCAGAATCCATGGCTGAAGCTGAATTCATGTATTTGCAGCAAAAATACAAGGAGAGAGGGTTAAGAGAGGGAGATAGGCCTACTAAACTATTTTACTCATCCATGAAGAAAAGAAAATATCACAACCATATTGTCCCTCTAATGGATGGTAACTCAGTGGTTTCAGGTCAGGAACAAGTTGAGAGACATCTGTTGCATTATTTCCAAGCACAGTTGGGAGCAGGCTACCATCCAGAATCATCCATAGACCCTCTAGTGGTGCAGCAAGGTCCAGTCCTGTCAACAACTATGCAGGTGCAGCTAGTTCAAGAGATTACTGATAAAGAGATATGGAATGCACTTACCAGCATTGGTTCAGCAAAAAGTCATGGCTTTGATGGGTATACTAGCCAGTTCTTCAAATCTGCATGGCCAGTTTTAGGTGATGATTTTAATACTGGTATTAAGAGTTTCTTTAAGGGAGCTCCTATTCCCTCTGAGTTCAACAGAGCAGTACTTACTCTCATTCCTAAAATTAGTCAACCACAAGGAGCAAAGGATTATAGGCCAATTTCTTGCTGCTCAGTAATTTATAAAGTGGTTACAAAGATTTTGAGTAAGAGACTTGGAGAGGTCCTTCCTCATCTGATCAACAGCAATCAGGGGGCTTTTGTGAAGGGGAGAAACATCATCCACAACATACTGCTCACTCAAGAACTTCTAAGCAGGTATAAAGTGGAGGGTGATCTTGTACCAAGCTGTATGGTCAACATAGATATACAGAAAGCATTTGACTCATTGAATTAGAATTTTTTGTTCAATTGGTTGACTGTGTTGAAGCTGCCACCAATGTTCATTGACTGGATCAGAAAATGTGTCATTAACACAAATTTTTGTATCTCTCTCAATGGGACTTATACAAACTGTTTTGAAGGAAGAAGGGGAGTAAATCAGGGAGATCCCATGTCACCATTGCTCTTTGTGATTGGAATGGAGTATCTGACAAGACAACTTCAGCTGGCCATGAAACAGAAGCATGTGGACTACCATCAGAGGTGTCAGAGGGTAGGAATTCATAGCCTTGTGTTTGCAGATGACTTACTCATTTTTATCCGGGCTAAATTGAAGTCAATGGCTGGAGTTAAGCATGTGTTAAATGAGTTCAGAAAGACTACTGGACTGGCCATTAATGAGGCTAAATATGAAGCTTTCTTTTCTAGGATGCCTGCATTGGAAATGAGCCTGTTAACAACTACTCTCAATGTTGTATTAGGGGAGCTTCCAGTCAAGTACCTAGGGATCCCAATTACCACTGGAAGATGGTCGAAGTAGCTGTGAAATGCTAGTAGATAAGATCACCAGGAAGATCCATTCATGGGGGAGTAGGAACTTGGCCTATCCTGGAAAAGTGCAAATTATAAACTCTGTTCTACTTAGCATGGCAGGACACTGGACAAATGCATTTCAACTACCTGAAAGCATTCGTCGAGCTATTGTCAAGTGTTGTAGAGACTATCTGTGGGGCAAGGAAGTTTGCAAAAGAAAGTTAATACCAGTTGCCTGGGATACACTTTGTATTGCAAAGCAAAGAGGAAGGGCTGGCCTGAGGGATCCATCCCTATGGAATGAAGCTTCTCTCTGTAAATTGGTATGGGATCTGGTCAGTAAGAAGGATGTTCTATGGGTGAAATGGATTCAATCTTACTACCTTAAGAAGCTGACCTTCATGGAGTACTATGATGTTGCACCACACTTAAGCTGGGGATGGAAGGCTTTGGTGAGGATCAAGTTAAAGATAAAGCCCGAGCTGAGAAAATGTATTAGAAAGGATGGCTCTTTCAATACTAGAGCTGCATATGATTTTTTTAAAGGGGTGTAGCAGATTGATGATTTTTCAAGAGTAATTTGGAGAGCAGGTCTGCAACCAAGGCATTCCTTTTTCCTTTGAATGCTGGTGAAGAAGAGACTATCTACAGTGGATAGGCTTCAATCCAAGGAAATGTTGAAGAATCAGAGTAGCTTATGCTGTTTCTGTGGAAGGGAAGATGCATGAAACTACTGCACACTTGTTTCTAAAATGTCAATTCTCTGAGGAGGTTCAACAGATACAGAAGCTGAAATTGGGTGGTAATATTAGAGGTCTCAAGAAGCTGTTAAGATGCTTAGCTGGTAGAGCCAACAGAAGGATAATACATGCCATTATGAGGAATCTGTATCACTTATGCCTTGAGAGAAACAGACGCATTTTTCAACACAGGAGTATGTCAGCTGAAGAACTGTGCAGAAGAATGTTGGAGGATCACGAAGACTGATAGCATAGGAGTTACCTGTTTAATTTCTTATAGCTAAAATTGGACTTGTGATGGCTGGGAGTGAAGGCCTAACTTTGTACTTGTATTGTTTGGTTTTTAATGAAAAAATTTCCATATATATATATATATATATAGTGGCATTTCCATAGAATTTAGTAAAGTTGGTATTTCAAGAGATTTTGTCTTTAATTAATTAAACTAAAATTAATAATTTGGAAATAAAACTTTCATTCTTTAAACAAAAAATATTCATCTGCTTTGGGATGATAGTTTATGGACCATGGGAACAGTCATTATAGACGAGATGATCATGGATTCACCGGTCATGGGATTGTTGTTGGTGCCCCTAAGCTAGCTCACTATGTAGACCCAATCTACTTTTTGTAATTATGGAAGCCATTTGTGCGATACATTTGTTGTTGCTCCGTCAAATAATTTAGTAGGGTTTAGAGCAAGTCCAACAGTTTCTTCATTAACATTTTTCATAATAGGGAAGCAAACCTCATATTTTTCATATTTTTTCACCTCAAACCTAACCGTTTCTCCATTTTTCATTCCCTAAATTTATTACTAACATTTAATACTACATATTTATCCAATTTTCTTCTATTTTTAAAGTCATATTTAATAAGTCCAAATAATAATGAACTTATAATAAAAATTATAATAACATTTCACATTTGACATTACTTACTCCATAATATAAAATTATAAAAATATATTTTAGAAAAATAACACATTACGAATTACAATAGTATTATTTTTGTAACATAGAGTTAAACCTCTTCTTTTCTTAAATTAAACCATCATCAGATGGGGGGTTTTTATTTGGTCCCCAACCATATAAACCACCAAAGTGGTAAAAGTAGCCAAACTCCCCTAAATAGGGAGGCTTTGAGTTTTTACAAGCCATGTAGCAGAAGCTACCAAAAAATGAGGGATTACTCTACCTCTATTTACTGCAAAACCCAAGCTAAGAAAAGTTGGAAGCTTATTAGTGAATTGCCAAGGCAAAATACTGAGCAACACCCAACTATGAAGATCAGAAGTGAATATCTAACTATATTAGCTTGTAGAAGAACCGACACAAAGGCAGTAGCCTGAAAGTTTCAAGGCACTGATGGACCCAATCTTAGAGTAGGAATCAGGGCAGCATCCAGAAGAATAAGACCTTTGACGTGTGATGGTATAGAGCCCCAACCATATAATGTATCTGAGCTTAGGCCTGTTGCAACTTTTGCTAGTGCATCTGCTGGCTGATTGCCCTCTCTGAAGGTGTGACAGAGCTGAGACTTTCCCAAAAGTTGTTGGATTTCCTCTAGGTACAATAGGAGATCCCAGTGTCTGAGGTGTGGATGGTGGATCATCTGGATTGCCATCAAGCAGTCTGATTCCACTGTGAAATGCTCCATAGGTGAGATTGATAGACCTGTCTGAATTCCAATGTGAATTGCCTTCAGTTCAGCTTCTAAAGGTGAGGATGCCTGTGTTGGAATGGCTTTAGCTGAGAGGAGAATTCCTGCACTGTTTCTGACAATAATTCCAATGCCAACAGAATTGGTGGTCCATGCAGCATCAACATTTACTTTGATTCCAGTGAAGGTGTTGCTCCATTTGACAGGCTCAATGTTAGGCTTTGGAGGGATGGCAGGTGGAGGAATACATCCAGAGAGAGACAGTTCAAAATCTACCTGTTTTGTCATGTGTACTGGTTTCCTGGTGAAGCCATAGTAGAGCATGTCTCTTAGTTCTCTGGTCAGCAATGACAATGATGGTTTGATCTCCTCATACAGCATCTTATTCCTTGATTTCCACAAAATCCAGCAGACCAGAGAGGGACCAATCTGATTTATTGTTCTGTGGAGTTTGGAGAGACCTGCAAATGCCCAACATGTTGCTAGTCTATCCCAGAGATTATTTGAATGAAAGAAAGATGATAAGCAGAAACTATGCATCTCCTTCCATAATGAGATTGAAATAGTGCATTCACTGAAAAAGTGGTGCAGAGAATCCTGGGAATCACAGGAACAACATTTTGAATCTAAATTAATTCTAAATTTGGTAATGAT
Source organism: Sherardia arvensis (assembly GCA_948330725.1). Classification (NCBI taxonomy): domain Eukaryota; kingdom Viridiplantae; phylum Streptophyta; class Magnoliopsida; order Gentianales; family Rubiaceae; genus Sherardia; species Sherardia arvensis. Next base: position 17,246,792 of record OX415237.1, on the reverse strand, counting down.
ATCATCAAAAGGCAGCCATGCATTTAGCAGTCTCCACACAAAAATGGAGGTTTTTTCCTGAAGCTGAGGGGACCATATTCTTTTCAGTACAGGCCTAACTTGTAAAGGTGGTCTCAGGACATTATAAGCTGATTTTAGTGTAAAATGGCCAAGGTTTTCAGGCTTCCATATGAGTAGGTCTTCTCTGTGGGGTGACAGAGTTGTTCCCAGAAGGGCTGAGTATATCTGTGGAGGGAGATGGTGAGTGAGCTGTGGAAGGATGAGGTGTTTATTAGAACAAAATTCTTTAACTGTGAGGGATAACATGTGTGGCTCAGGTGGTTGAAAAAAATCCTCTAAAGGACCACAGCCAGTCCAATTGGATGTCCGTAGGTTACATGTTCCTTTTCCCAGTATCACCCTGTAATTTGTCTCTGCCAAGGTATTAACATTACAGATCCTTTTCCAGTTTTGAGACTTTCTGTGTGTTTCAGGAAGGGAGGCTATAAAGTGTGTCCATGGTGCTCTCCCTGTTTGATACTTCCACCACAATTTACAAGAGTAAGCAGTAATTGTGGTGGCAAGGAACCTGAATCCTAAACCATTCCGAGAAGTGTGGTAACATAGGTTATCCCACTTTCTCCAGGTTTTTATTGGGCCTGTGTCTTTTGATCCCCGGAAAAAAATTGATAGTTTCCTTTCAATTTTTTTAATTATTTGTTTAGTAGGGAGAGAGACAGACAAAATGTGTTGTGGCAGTGAGAAGAGGCAAGACTTAATTAGGGTAAGTCTACCTCCTGCAGATAGCCAAACATTTTTCCAGTTGCTAACTCTTTTATCTATGCTTTCCAGAATACTCTGAAAATGCAGGAGAGTTCTACCTACATTCACTTGTACTCCTAAGTATTTAAATGGCAAGCTACCACATTTCATACCAAGTATAGACTTAACCTGTTTCAGTTTTGCTGGTGTGGCATTTTTGCTAAGGAAAAAATCACTTTTTTCATAGTTAATTTTTTGCCTTGTGGTTTCTTCAAACTTAGCCAAAAAAGATTTGATTTTGATCAGGTTCTATCTAGTGGCTGAGAGAAAAATCACTGTATCATCAGCATATGAAAGATGGGAAATTGGGATGGAATTTCTGGGCAGTGAGAAATATATCATTTTTCCAGTTTCAAAAATATATGTCAAGCTCCTTGTGAATGATTCAGAGAAAATGTTAAAAAGGAAGGGGACAAGGGGTCTCCTTGTTTTATACCCCTGGTGGCATTAAAATATCCTACTGGACTTCCATTTACTAACACAGAGAACCAGGCATTTGATAGGTTTTTAAGTATACAGTGTATGAACTTGCCATTAAAACCAAACTTTAGGAGAATTTTTAAAAAAAAGGACCAACTGACCCTATCAAATGCTTTCATCAAGTCTAACTTGATTATGCAATTAGGGTTTCTGTCCATTTTGTTTAAAAACCTAGTCATTTCCTTTAAATAGATAACATTATCTGAAATGTCCCTATTTTGAAGAAAAGCAGACTGGTGTGGGGAAATTATTTTTGCCATCAGTATCTTCAGTCTTTCCATGAGAATTTTTGAGAAAATTTTATTTGTCACATTGGAAAAACTGATAGGTCTATAATCACTGAAAGTAATTGGTGTCTCTTTCTTAGGAATTAAAGCAATCCAGGTGCTAGCTATTCCTCTATGGATATGTGATTTAGACAGAAAGTCATTTGATGCCTCCAGTAAATCTAAGCAAATTATGTCCCATGATTTAATAAAAAATTGAGCAGTATAGCCATCTGGCCTTGGACTGCTAGATTTATTAAGCCCTGAAACTATTTGCTATAACTCCTCTAAACTAACTGGCTTATTGAGCATCTCATTATCCTCAGGAGTGATTAAATTTGGTATTTGGGATAGAAAATGAGATGAGAAAAGGTTCTGATCAGGGTGGGGGTCATCAGTTAGCAGGTTCTGATAAAAGGAAATTGCTTCTGTTTCAATTTCAGAACAAGTATCTAACCATCTCCCCTCAGTACTCTTTATCTTAGTGATATGGAGTCTACTTCTTTTTTCCAAAACTGATTGATGGAAAATTTTAGTATTCTCATCACCATCTTTAAGCCAGTTAATTTTTGTTTTATGCTTCCAGAAGTTTTTTTGCTCTTTCAGAGATTTTACTAAGAGAGCTCTAGCTTTATTGAGCTTAATTAAATCATCAGTTGAATTATTAAGATCATAAACTATTTCCTGAAGCTGTAACTTTTCCTCAGCCATAAGGACATTATCTGTTATGTTTCCAAAAACCTCTCTATTCCATATTTTTAAAGCTGACTTGAGGTTCTTAAGTTTGGTAAACAGTTTGTACATTCCTTTGCCCTCATTTGACAAATTCCACTGAGATCTAAGAAAATCCAGGAAATTATCTCTTTTGAACCAGGTGACAGAGAGAATATTACTTCCTATTCTTAGGAAAAATGGGCTATGGTCTGAGGATAGCCTGTTTAGTACCTGAACTGAGGACTGTGGGATTTTAGCTGACCATTGTAGTGAACAGAGAGCCCTGTCCAATCTTTCAATGGTTAACCTTTCCCCATTATTCTTAATCCTACCATTTGACCAAGTAAAAAAATTACCTACTGTATTACCAGATTGCAAGGCCATAGAGTTAATAAAATTATTGAAGTCTTGCATGCTACCTAACTTAGGATTTGATGGACCTCTATATTCACTAACAGATGTCATGGCATTGTAATCTCCTATGTAAATAGCTTCAGTCAAATTTAGGTTTTGTAAAGCAGGCCATAATTCTTTTCTTCCCTTCCTAGTTCTTAAGCCATATATAAAAATTGTGTCAATTGACACATTTAATATATTGCTTTTGATCTGTACAAAGAAGAATTGGTTATGGTCCTGTTTCATTTCAACCTCAAATTTATCATTCCACATCAACCATATATTGCATAAATCAGAAAACATACAGTGCTTGAAGTTTAATTTATGACAGTAAGTGATGCATTCAGAATTTTGATGCTAAGGTTCTATAAAGCAGATTAGGTCCAGTTTATGGATTCTAATGAGTTTTTCTAGTCTCAACATTGATGTTTCCATGCCCCTAACATTCCAGACTAACACATTTAATCCTAGTGTTGTATTAATCATTGTTTTTTTGATCTAATACTTTTAGTGGCAGTCCTGGTTATTATCTTGTTTATCTGAGTAAAGTAGTTGGAGTTACTTATCTCAGATACAGTGGAGCTGGAGACAACTTGTGGAGAAGTTTGTGAAATTTCTTGATCAGTCTGAACAGTAGTTTCCTCAAAGAGTGGAGTGTTGTGTGATGACTCTGGGTTCTCATCCTCCTGGTCTTCAGTCCCTTCTTCAATTAGGTGGAGGAACCTATTTGACTTTGTTCTTGGTTGAGAATAGAAGGCAAACTTGTCAGTGTTAAAGGGATTTTCAGGTGACAAGAGTTTATTACCTGGATGAACTGAGATGTCATCATTTGCATATTTGATCAGCTTCTTTGGGGTTGACCATTCTGGCACCTGAATCTCTGATACTGTTGGGACAATAGGTTCTTCCACATTTGGAGTGAACAGAATAGAGATGTTGTGCTGTTGAGAGTTATCCGTGTCCTCAATATTTATGACCTCCACTAGAGCAGATAGTTGGCTAAGTGTAGATTCTGTAGGGGGGAAACTTCAGTAATTTCAACTCCTTTTCCTTTGTCTAAAACTGGGGGAGTGAGGACTTTGACTGGGTCATATACTAGTTTCTCCTGGTCTGAAATAGTCCTCTCTTTCTCTTTGTGTTTAATACCTGAGGAACCAACCTGAGTAGGTATGTTTGAGGTTTTATTGGGATGAGGTTTTATAATTGTGGGCCTATGGGGGGCTGAGTTAGGCTTGGTTTGTTGGGGGTTTTTTGGTGGCTGCTGGTTCCTATAGGTTGGTGGCTGCAAATCAGGGTGCAAAACTCTGCATTCCTGTATCTCATGTCCCAATCTTTTGCAATGGCTACAATACATTGGTAGATACTCATATTCTATGGGAAAATCTGCAACCTCTCCATCTAAATTGACAGTGAGAGTGACTGTTGTGTGTAGCTTAGATAGTAAGTCCACTTCTACACATAGTTTGATTGCAGAAGGCCTGGATAAAGTGGCTGTTGCTAGGTCCATTTTGATAAATTTACCCACAGTATTTCCTATGGACTCTAACATTGCATTGTTATACCAGAAAATGGGAATGTTATGAATGGTTATCCATACCGGAATAATGGATGTCTCAGTTTCTGGTGAGAAGTTTGGCGTCCACTTGAAGACCTTCATGTTGCTGCCTTTGAACGACCATAAGGACTTCATCCAGCATCTCTGGAAGTCCTCCGGATCTTCAAATCTGATCAGGATGTGCTTGTAATCCAAGGATCCAAGCTGATATTTCCCAACAAAGCCGACAGATTTGAAAGCTTCCTGTAAATACTCCATGGACGGCTTGAGCTTGTTGAATTTCCCGACCAGTGCATTGGTATAATGCTCCGACAGTGTGGCAACTTGCTCCGGCGTGAGGATACAGGCAATCTTGCCTTTGTACTCAGAGATGGGCTGAATTGACGGGTTCTATGGCAGGGATTTGGAAAGAGGAGGTGGTTTAGTATTTAGGGGCCTGTGCAAAGTTGCGAATTTGGGGGATGCCGCCGCGGTCCTGCGGCGGAGCACCCATGGATATGGCCGTTATATGACCGTTTGCAGGGAATATTCTGTCGGAAAATTATCAACGGTTATTTCGGCTAGAGAGAAGGCAGAGAAAACCATGTAGAGAGAGAAACACTTGAGACTCGATGTTGCATATACTTACTCGATAAAACATGCTTCAAATATGTCAAACTATCCTAACATCTTCAATCACATATGAAATTAAGGTAATTTCACCTATTTAAAAATGAGTGTAGATACGTAAATTTCTTTGTGCTCAACGTATAGTTAAACCTCGATAAATGAATAATCTCGCTAAATGAATAAATTTTTCCGGTCCCGACTTCGGCTAAGGGTCTAAATGAATAATCTCGCCAAATGCATTAATGAATTTTTAAAAAAAATCTTTAAAAACCCTATGTAAATATAAATGAATAATCACCACATTTCATAAGTTATATATACATTAAAAGTATTTCTTTTCAGTTAAAAATGTTCATACAATAAATCATTCTCTTACTAAAAAAGTGTCTATATTTTTTTGCTCTTTTTTCCTACAAAAATTTATCTCATCCTTGATTTTCGTAACGCAAACAAACTTCGGAGTATTCTGATCATGTTATAGAAAGTAGTTTTGTAAGGTGATCATTGCTAGAAAGTAGTTTTGTAAGGTGATCATTGCTAGAAAGTAGTTTTGTAAGGTGATCATTGCAATTGATATGTACTTAGTCCATATACATACCTTAGTTTACCTTTGTTTGTAATGTAGGTTAGATACATTTTCTAAAATTCTAGATATTTCATACAATGCATGCCATGTGTCTTTTTAGTAGTTTTAAACATAATGCACATATGTACATTTTCTACTTGGTACACATATGCATACAATTCATTTAATACTTATATAATTTCTTCAATACTGTCTAAATGAATAATTATTTTTAATGATAATCCACCATGTTGGTGGAGAGCTTATATTAGGCGCTCTAAGCCTTGAAAATAAAAATTAGAGTATGTTACAAGATCTAAACTGAAGAGACAATAACCTATTTCTAACCTAAGTACTGCAGACCAGTACCTACAAAAAGAGAGGTGACAGCATCACCCTCATTGATAGAGTTAACTATAACCAAGTTGTAAACTAAGGAATCCTGTTAGCCAACGTCAAAACTCTAAATGAATAATCTCGCTAAATGAATATTTTCATGGTGGTCCCTAGAGTATTCATTTATCGATGTTTAACTCTATTATGAATAATTAGACTCATCTCTTTTTAATTATTTACTACAAGTTATTTTTTTTCAACCATTAAAAATAAAATGTTTGCCAAAAAAGTATTTAGTTTAGACGTTATGACTTATAAACAAACGTCAAAATAAATCAATAAAGTCATTTTTCACCCCTTTCTCTCTCTAAAAGTTATGCTCTCGCATCTCTCTAAGTCTTTATTTTTCCGACAACTTTCTCCCACCACAATAGTAAAAAATATAACCGTTTTCCGTCGCTAACGGTTAGAAAACGGCCACTTTGCTGGTGGCGCCCATGGCGGCACCACCGCCAAACCGTGTCTAAAACCACCCAAAACAAATCCTTTGCCCAAATCTTAACCAACCGTGCTCCCCCCCCCCCCCCCCCCCCCTCACCTCCACATTGCCATCTAATCCTGAAATCACCCCAATCACACAATATCGGGGTAAAATTGCCTGTATTGTCACCAGAAATCAGGCTGAGACCCTCGCTTCCCACTATAGCAATGCTCTCATAGGGAAGTTTGCTAGAGGCAAGCCATCCATGGAACGCCTCCATGATTCTTTTAAGTCGATAGGATTCACCGGCAAATATCAAATTGGGTCGGTCGATTACAGACACATACTGATACGCTTCGACGATGCTGAGGATTTTCGGCGATGCTGGATCAAAGGCTATTGGATACTGGCTGGCTCTCAGATGAAACTGTTCAAATGGACAGTGGATTTCTCTCCCGAAGCAGAATCCTCTATCGTGCTGGTTTGGCTCACAATTCCTAAGGTGCCGTTCTATTTCCACAATTCTACTATGATTGAATCAATTGGAAACCAGATTGGTTCCTTTATCAAAATGGATGCTGCAATATCGACCCTTACTAGACCATCTGCCATAAAGTTTTGTGTGGAAATAGACTTAAGGAAAAAGTTACAGACTTCCATAAGATTAGGTATTGATGATGGTAATGTGGCTAAATACACAATTGAATATGAAAAAGTCCCAAGGTATTGTAGCCACTGCAGCATGTTAGGACATGATGACACCAATTGCCTCTCCTTGCACCCTGAACTCAGACAAAAAATCAGGCCAACCCCTACCATAGCTAAACACCCAAACCAGAACACAGTTAAAGACCCTAAAGCTCCAGCCAAAAGCACCATAGTTGTTCCACAAAAAAAAAGGCTCTTGTCACTCCAAATGAAGTTATTACAGTCACTGATCTAGATCACACCACCCCTGATTGTGGCTCATCAGGGCTTACACCATCCACTAAGGATAGAGAAGCAGCTAACTCTCTGCCAGTAGACCCCTCTCCCTCCCCTCCTCCACCTACTCTGAACCTCCAGAATGCTACTCAAATCCCCCTCCCACAAACCCCCACTCAACCAGCCTGACACTGAACCAATTGTAAGGATGAAACTCCCTTTCTCTCTGACAAACAATTACTGGACCTAGTTACAGATGCTCATGTTCCCTCACCTCATCAGACTGCTGATGATCTATCAGTTGGCACAGGTAAGAACCCTAACAATGATGCTCCTGTTTCACCTAACAATATTGCTCTTTCATGTGGTCATACAAGCAACAGGTTCCTTCTTTTAGCTGATGGCTCTACTCAAGAAGATTTAGAAGACTCTGACAATGAAATGGTCTCTAAGTCATCTCAGGATGATAATCTCCTACCAGATCCACCATCTCCTGGCCCTACTCTTGATGTGTTGATTTCAGAAACTGGACAACCTGACTTATCAGCTCCTGTTGATAAATCCAAATGCTCAAGTTTCTTTACTCAACTCAACAAGAAGTTTACCCCACTGAAAACTCAAAAAGTTCCCTCTCCCAATATAGTTTTTACTAGATCAAAAAGCTCCAAATCAAACACCCAATGATTAGTACAACCAAAAAAATCAAGACACTAGTCTGGAATATTAGGGGCATGAAAACCTCAATTGACAGACTAACTGATCTAGTCACCTATCACAAAATTGAAATCTTATGTCTGATTGAACCATGGCATAAGATTCAGAAATGTGAGAAATTTAAGAGAATATTACACTTCTCTCACCATTTAACAGCCCAGAGTGGAAAGATTTGGGTCATGTGGAATGATCCAATCCAAATAACTCTATTGCAGGATCACCTGCAATTTTTGGCTATGAGTATTTTTAGCCCCTATCTGAACACTATTATGGAGGGTATATTTATATATGCACTCAGAACTATTCCAGGGAGATCTGAACTTTGGGAGGCCTTAGCAAATAGGAACTTGGATGACTCTTTTCTGATTGGAGACTTTAATACCATAAAATCTCCTATAGAATATAAGGGTCCTTCATATCCAAGGCCAAAATCTATGGCTGATTTCAACCAGTTTATTTCTACCAAGGCCATGTGTGAGATTAACACTGTTGGTAATCTTTTCACATGGTCCAATAACTGGTTGCATAATCCCACAACTCAGAAACTAGATAGAGAACTCTGCTCTCATCACTGGATGTTGAAATACCCATCTTCTTCTATCCAAGTGCTAAATAGAGATACATCAAATCACTCACCCTTACTGCTTTCCATAGATATTAATATAGCATCATCCCCCAGGCCATTTAGATTTATTAATGCTTGGTTTAATAGGGAGGATTTCTTAGCTGTTATTGCCGAGAATTGGAACCAACCTATAAATAGCACAGGGATGTTAGGTTTTAGTTTAAAACTACGCAGACTCAAAATTGCCATCAGAAGTTGGAATAAACTTCACTTTGGTGATATTGAATCTAATGTAGTCAAAGCTGTAGAAGCACTTAGAATTCAGGAAATAATTTTTGATAACATGGCTCCCCTAATGAGCTTATTGAACTCAAAAAATGTAGGGCCTTACACCTCAGAGCTTTAACAGAAAAAAATAAATTCTGGAAACAGAAATCCATAATAAAATGGCTTAAGGATGGTGATGATAACACTAATTTTTTCCATCAATCAGTGAAGGAAAAGAGGAGTTTTCTCAACATTACTAAAATAAAAAGCTCTGATGGGATTTGGTTGGAGGATAATGACCAGATTGAAAGAGAAGCTATCTCTTATTACTCTGACTTATTATCCGAGCCATCAAATAATTTAAATGGTGATTTTTACCACCATTTTTAAACCAGATCCCTAAATTAATTACTAACTCAGACAATGAGCAACTGCTCAGACCAGTTAGTATGGAGGAGGTCCATGATACTGTTTTTAATTTAAATAAAAATAGTAGCCCTGGGCCAGATGGATTCTCCTCAAAAATTTTCACTAAGGCATGGGATATAATCAAAGATGTTCTTTTAAGGTTGTTCAAGACTTTATGAGTGACTCTCAGATCCCTGTGGGAATCACTACCACTTGGATTACATTAATCCCTAAAAAAACTGTGGTGTCTTCTTTTGATGATTTCAGACCTATAAGCCTCTCTAATTTCATCAATAAATTTTTTTCCAAACTTCTGATGGAAAGGATTAGGCCACTGATGTCAAAACTGATATCACCAGAACAGTCTGCATTTTTAAAGGGAAAAGACATTTCTGATAATGTCATTTCCTGAAAGAAATGACTAGATTTCTTGATAGAAAAAGTAGGAACCCTAATTGCATGATAAAACTGGACCTAAAAAAGGCTTTTGATAGAGTCAATCATGCTTTCTTAAATAGTGTGTTACTGCAATTTGGTATGCATGGCAAAATAGTGCACTGGATCATGAAAAATCTTAGTTAGGCTTATTTCTCCATTTTAGTTAATGGTAAACCTTGTGGATTCTTCAAATCCACTAGGGGAATCAAACAGGGAGACCCACTCTCCCCCTTTTTGTTTAATTTATTTTTTGAATCATTTTCTAGAAGTCTCTCTTATGTATATTGCATAGGTAGAATTAGTCATTTTAACATACCTACTGGCCCAACTCCTATTTCACATCTTAGTTACGCTGATGATACTGTAATATTTTTAAATGCCAGTAAAGACTCACTCTCTGTACTTAAGCCTTCTTGGTCATTTTTGAACAAACAGGCCAAAAAATCAGTTTTGAAAAGAGTGAGTATTATGTGAGTAAACATGCCACTCTCTACAAACTTAATCTGATTTCTGAAATTTTAGGCATTAGAAAGGGTCCTTTTCCCTTCACTTACTTAGGAGTCCCTATTTATACTGGTAGGACCTTGGTAGCTTATTTTCAGCCACTTGTTCAGAGGATTGAAAACAGATTGACAAATTAGAAAAATAAGTGGCTCTCAGCAGGGGGTAAAATTACTCTGATCAAATCCTGTATTTTCTCTATCCCACAACATATTTGGAGTGTGATGATACCCCATGTCCGTATGATAAAAAAAATCGAAAAGCTGCTATCCTTATTTTTTTGGGGAGAGACATCATTACAGAGGAAAAAAGTGTGGAAGAAATGGCAGGATCTATGTTTTCATATGATCAATATGGGATAGGACTTATGTCAATTCATACCATTGTCAGAAACTGCTCTTTAAAACTCTGGTGGAAATTCCAGTTGGGTGACACTTGTGGTCTCAGTTCCTCTGGTCCTTACCACATTCTTACAGAAATTCACCCAACTTGAAAAGAATTGTTGCAATTTCTCCAAAAGTTGAAGCCATGACTAGAGTTATCCATGGGAATGGACATTGTAACTTCTGGAGTTCTAATTGGATTGGACTTGGTTCCTTTTCCAATCTTTACAACCCAGACCTTACCAACATTCCTCTGAATACCTCTGTCCAGGAATGTATCTCTGCAAGAGATCAGTTTTTACCCTCATTGTTGGCTTATTTCTCAGATGATGCTGTGGACTTTCTCCAGAATGCAGCACTAACACAGAGACCTGACAGACTGATCTGGATGGCCTCCACTCATGGGAATTTTTCTTTTAAATCTGGATATGAGGCGCTACAACAAACAAGAGGTACTTATCTCTCACTCAATTATATCTGGAACCCTAGAGTGCAAAAAAAGATAAGCATATTTGTCTGGAAATTAGTAAATACCTTCTTGCCATTTCCTGATATTCTTATGAGAATGGGCTTCTGTATTCCATCAAAGTGCTTATTTTGTGATAATGTAGACTTCTTGGAGCATGCTTTTAATGAGTGCCATTTAGCTAAATCTCTGTGGTCTTATTTTCACTATATGGTTGGCACACAAGACTTCCAGTTCCAAAATATATGGGACAGGATCTCCTTTTATTGGTCCTTTCATGGTAAAACTAAGTTGCACAATTCATTATTTCACAATGTCCCTAGCATTATATGCTGGATATACTTTGGAAGGCTAGAAACTCGAAACCTTTTGATAATATCTCATGCACTGAATCGTCTCTGAGAAAATCTGTTACAGATGAGATTTATCACATATACAGTTTCGGGCCCCTATTTTCAAAAAATCCCTTTGACAGAGATTTATCTACTCTTGGCTTCCTCCCAATCCACACAAGACCTCCCCAAACACTGATTCTTAGCCTAAATGGTTCCCCCCCACCTCTGGCATTAAGATTAATGTTGATGCCTCTTGGCACCAACCACATTTTGCTGGGATAGGTATCATTGCTAGAAACTGTGAAGGATATGCAGTAGGAAATAGAACCGTGTTTACCATAGCAGAATCCCCCTTTCATTCAGAACTGATGGCTATAAAATATGCTTCCATTTGGGAAATGAATTGCAACAGCCTTTCTGTGTGGAGTCTGACTGTCTTAATGCAGTCAATGCCTCTTCTGATCCATATAAGGCATCATGGTCATCTTTTAACTTAGCATATGAAATTAATGAGACCAAAAATTTTATCTGTCATGTTTATAGGGAGGCTAATATCCCTTCTGATAAACTTGCAAAACTGGCTTACTTGACTAAGTCGTCCACTGATTATACACAGTCTGAGCTGCCAACTTCAATCACTGGTGCTTTGCATCTTGATAGAATTGGTACTCCATCATTGAGAGTGGTAAACAGGTGCTCTTAATTTTTGCTACATGTGCAGATATCTTGCCTCAGCTTCACAGATCCTGGACCTGACTGAGCAGATAACCCCTTTCATAAACTACTCAACAATGGACTTTCAGCTTTCTCTTGGTACCGCCGTGGGTTTTGCATCGCAATTCCCTAATAGGTTTCAAGAATTTGGTTGTATAGTTCAGTATAGTAGTTTTAGGGCAAGACATAGCTTCTGCCCATTTTTTATAGCATTTTTATGCTATAGGACCTCTGGTCCACATTTTGTCATCTTAGTTTATGTAAACACTAGCCATTTCAATGGCATTTTTATGGTTTGGGATGCCTAATAAAATCTCCCCCACTCTAGGGTGGCTTTAATTTTTTGTTAAAAAACGTCAAAATAAAGATATTTATGAATTTAAAATTTAGTAAATTTATATCGGAAAATAGATTATATTTAATTATTACATATCAATAGATATGTACATGTAAAAATAGTCATATGAGATCTTATTACAATTTTTTTATACATATTTTTAGAATATGTATTTTTTATAAAATTTCATTGTAATTATTTAAGATATTATCATTTAAAATTATTGAAGAGAAACAATTAATGAATTAAATAATCAAAAACTTTCCAAGAAACATTAAATGTTGGTTCTCCAAATTGTTTTTCTCATTCTCCAAATTTGGGGAATCAAATCTGTTCTCTGTTCAATTTTCCCATTATGAAGAATGAGATGGAGAATATGTTGGAGTTCAAAAAAGGTCCAAATTCTCCATATTTGAGCAAATTTGCTATTATAGCAAATCTGTTAGACTTGCTCTTATAATTCTATCAATCATACATTCTCATGTCTGCAAGACTAGCCACGAGGGTGTTTATAGATATAAGAATATTTAGTGGTATAGATGGTATTCTTACGATTGACATGTAATTTAGATTATGTTTGATTTGTGGTAATTTTGAAGAAATGTGAATTTACAAGTTAAAATTAGGAAGTTTTTGTTTGGCGTTTGTTTTATTTTATTAAGTTTAAATAGTGGAACAATGCGGAACAATACTAAAACAGTGAATGCTGAACCGTGAGTACAAAATCTCAAATAACCCAAACAAGATTTTTTGAAATTCGCACTTACAAAATCACAGAGTCCTAAATCAAAGCCACTACTCTTAAAATTAACTCCAACCAAGTACATCCTTAATCATTTTTATAATATATCATTAATCAAATTGAACGTCATTTGTAATTGTTGATGAGTGTTTTTCAGAACCATTAATGAATGAATTGGACAATAAAAATCTCTGCCAAAAGATTGGCGCCTTTGAGTACTCGCAGGTTTGCGTGCTCTTAAACCTAGCTACAGGACCACTTAAGGTACATGATAGTGTTTATAGAGTTTAAACAACTACATTTTAACTAATTACGACAAATATTTTCACCTATGACTAGTTAGAAAGTGTGCCATGTTAATGTGTATTAAGATTATTTTTTTTTTAGTTAAAAACCACTTTTGAAGTGGAGTGAATTTATTAGCCTTACTAAACCTTGAAAAAAAACCATTGGGTAAAAAGTATCATACAAGTTTTGTAGTAAAATAAGAATGGAAGTGAAATTTTAAAATCCCATGTCTACTCTAGCAAGCAATTCAGGCATCGCTAAGTGAAAACCAACTCTACCGACTTGAGGACATGTTGTTAAGGAATATGCTAGAGATATTTAATTATGGATATTAGGTCCTTTCTTATGTAGGAATTAATCCTTTTTTCCTATTGTACTTTGTATTATAGTTATCCCAAATCGGTTAAGGACAGCCTAGAGACTGCTGTCTAGAACTATAAATAATGTAATCATCTTGTTGTAATAATTATCTTTGATAATATATTTGAAGTGCCTATTATATATATATAAAAAATTTAGACGTCAAGAATTCATTGTGGCAACAACTTGAAGTCAAAGGCTGCGGCGAGGACATGAACCCATAGTAGTGACGTGACTGTAGTTAGAAACAGATTGCAGCAATAAGGAGAAAGTCGATCAGGTCCGGGAAGAAGTTGACCAGGTTCCGGGAGAAGTCCTGTCGTCGAAGGGCTCCGGGAGAAGTCGTGTCGTCGAAGGGCTCCGGGAGAAGTCGTCGATCGAAACCGGGAGAAGTCGTTGATCAGGGCTTCCGGGATTGAACCGCCTCTTGATACCATGTAAAATAAATAATAATATATATATAATGGACAATTCAAATATATTATCAAAGGTAATTATTACAACAGGATGATTACATTATTTATAGTTCTAGACAGCAGCCTCTAGGCTGTCCGTAACCGATGTGGGATAACTACAATACAAAGTACAATAGGAAAAAGGATTAACTCCTACATAAGAAAGGACCTAATGTCCATAATTAAATATCTCTAGCATATTCCTTAACACCCTCCCTCAAGTTGGAGCATGATGATCAAGAATGGCTAACTTGCGAAGAAGATTATGAAATATCTGTCAGAAAGAGCACACAATCTCATTAAAAATTTCAGTGAGAAAAAGAGTATAGTGTAGCTCCACTTTATAAGCTACAAGAGTAGCGAAAGCAATAGTATCAGCAATGGGAGAAAGATTTAGTAGATTCCAGCCATCAGAGAAAGTCGGTGGTCCGAGTGAACAAGCAGCATCATCGCAGTCCATCTCACCTCCGCAAGTGCAAGGTATAGGCTAAAGGCACATTTCACTTGGACATAGTAGGCCGGAAGAGTTCGGCTAAGAAAAAATAAATATATTCAAGGACCGGGAGGTCGGTCAGTTTGAGAAGGCCGGAAGAGTTCGGCTGAAAAAATAATGATAGAGTCAAGGACCGGAAGTTCGGTTGGACAAAGAAGGCCGGAAGAGTTCGGCAGAAAAATAGTGATAGAGTCAAGGACCGGAAATTCGGTCAGAGCCGGAAGAGTTCGTGATACGAGTATAAATGGAAAACTAGTTTAATTAGGAATTATTCTCTTACCAATAATTTTCCTATAAATATGTGTTTTAATTCTAGTAAGATTTTATTTATTTTCCATAATAGTTATAGAATTAGATTTATTATTTCCAGATTAATGTTAGGATTGTGATTTTATTTGAGGTTATAAATATATGCCTCAGCCTTGTAATTTTGGACAGAGATTTATTATAAAGAAAAAGGAGGTTTTCCGGATTAATTGACAGTTGTTCAATTTCAAGATTCAGTTGAGTCGTCCATGACAGGTGTTCGTGGTTTCTAGTTAGTTGGCTGACAGCTGTTCAAGCGATTTTCATATCCCAAAAGCAATTTATATATATTCCGCTGCAACAAAGTAAATTACCAAGAAAATACGCATCAAAGTGGTATCAGAGCAAGGTTTTCACAAATTCTAGTTTGTGAACGGTCATGGAGGATAAAGATAAAAATATGAAAGAACGTATGGCTTTGTTGGAGAAAAAAATGGCGCTTGTGTTAGAATTCGTGAGACAGGGTTTTAAGTTGGATATCCTGGAGTTTGGAGAAAAAGTAAACCAAGAAAGTTATCTGGTATGGATCGAGCGATGTGAGAGAATTTTTGACTTTAAAGAGTATGATGATTGCACGAGGTGCAGGATTGCTATACAAAAACTCATAGCGCGTGCATCCTTGTGGTATGAAATTTTGGAATTTAAGCGAAGGGTTCAGGGATAATCAGAAATCAACTCATGGATTAAGTTAAAGAAACATCTTTATCGACTATTCTTGCCTTCTACCGATATGTTAAAACTAGAGTGTTTGTCCGTGGTTGAACTTGTGGTGAGTAACGAGCAATTTGAGGCAAAGAATGATGTTGATGGTTGTGTTGATGCTAATGTTGAAGATGTCGTTGAGGATGGTGAAGAGGTTAGTTCTACTTCTCTAACCGAAATCGACAATGTTAATAATTATTCTACTCCTCTGATCGAAACCGAGAGTGTTATGTACTCATGTTCTATAATCCTTAATGTTCATGATGATATTAAAGAAGAAGATCTTGATGGCATTGACATGGCAGTACTTGATATAGGTATAAACGAGGGAGATGTAGAGAAAGAACTGGTTCATTCTATGATTGTTGAACCTCGATACAAAATTGATGAGAAAACAAAATATATAGTTTCATGGAACCAATCAATTTCTTTTCTTGAGAATGATGAACTTTGAAGTCATGTAAAATCTGAGTTTGGAAAGACTGGCGACTTTGCTACACATCACAACTTTAGTCATGTGTCATTGGATAGATATTCAAAAGGTTGTGAGTTTGACAAGGGGTCACTGAGAGGAAGAATTCGAGGGAGAATCCATTCAGATTCGGGAAGGATGATACAAGATGTGATTGGCAAAAGCAAGTACATCGCATTTCAAATATATGGAAGCCACTTACTCATATTGATTGGAGATGAAGAATAACAAGAATTGAGGATAATTCTTTTCGAAGAAGAGGAGAATGATACGAGTAAAAATGGAAAACTAGTTTAATTAGGAATTATTCTCTTACCAAGATTTTTCCTATAAATATGTGTTTTAATTCTAGTAAGATTTTATTTATTTTCCATAATAGTTATAGAATTAGATATATTATTTCCAGATTAATGTTAGGATTGTGATTTATTTTAGATTATAAATATATGCCGCAGCTTTGTAATTTTGGACAGAGATTTATTATAAAGAAAAAGGAGGTTTTCCGGATTAATTGACAGTTGTTCAATTTCAAGATTCAGTTGAGTCGTCCATGACAGGTGTTCGTGGTTTCTAGTTAATTGGTTGACAGCTGTTCAAGCGATTTTCATATCCCAAAAGCAATTTATATATATTCCGCTGCAACAGAGTAAATTACCAAGAAAATACGCATCAGTTCGGCAAGAAAAAAAAATGTAGAGTTCAGCCCATCAAAATAGTCGGTGGTCCGAGTGAATAGCAGCAATCATCGCAGTCTATCTGTAAAAACTAATTTTCAACGTAATCTGTATTGACATACTGAGCAACTATTTACACTTACAGAGAGGGTCCTAACTGTTACAAATTAAACCCTAGGGGCATACATACAATATACAAGAATTACCACTAATTATCTTCTAAATCCTCCAAGTCTTCTATTGTCACACCCCCATTCAAGCGAAGCGTCGGATTGATAGAAACGCAAAGTTTGGACCGGAAGAAATCAAACAATGCACGATTGAGTCCCTTAGTGAAAATGTCTGCTACTTGTAACGACGTAGGAATATGACCTACTCGAAACTTGCCAGCTGCAACCAACTCCCGAACAAAGTGGTAATCAATATCAATGTGCTTCGCCCTCTTGTGAGCAACGGAATTCTCAGCAAGAAAGATAGCACTATTATTGTCACAAAGAAGGACAGGCGACCCCAGAAGTGGATAACGAAGATCCCGAAGAATGTAAGTCAACCAGATAACCTCCGAAGCAGTATTGGCAAGAGCCCTGTACTCAGATTCCGAGCTCGAACGAGAGACAGTCGGCTGCTTCTTCGCACTCCACAACACTAAGTTTCCACCAAGAAAAACAGCATAGCCATAAGTGGAACAACGTGTCTCCAAGCAGCGTGCCCAATCTGCATCAGAATATGCGAAAACCTCTGAAACACCATCAGCAGTGAAAATTAGACCACAATGTTGCGTGCCACGAACATATCTGAGTATCCGAGTAACGGCAGAAAAGTGATCATCTCGTGGGTCCTGAAGATACTGGCTCACTGAATTGACTGCAAAGGACAAATCAGGTCGAGTGATGGTAAGATACTGGAGGGCACCCACAAGAGAACGATACAACTTCAGATTGTGAAATGGACCACTGGTGCTACTATGAAGCTGGGACAGCGGAAGGAACCGTGTAGAGACTGGTGTAGCATCTAGCATCCCTGCCCGCTGAAGAATATCCCGAGCATACTTGGCCTGACCCAAGAACAGTCCAGTAGTAGTATAAGTCACCTCCAAACCAAGAAAGTAGCTGAGGCGTCCAAGATCCTTGACAGAGAACTCCTGATCCGCACGAGCGATGAAACGGCGAATGGCAACACCATCATTGCCGGTGAGAATAATGTCATCAACGTAAATGAGGAGGTAGAGGATAACTGAATCTCGTGTGAACACAAACAGGGAAGGATTTGAAAGACTTCCAACAAAACCAAGTCCACGAACAAAAGCACTGAACCGATCAAACCATGCCCTGGGAGCTTGCTTGAGACCATAGATCGCCTTGGTCAGCTGACAAACATAATTCGGTCGAGCAGGATCCTGATAGCCAGCCGGTTGGGCCATGTAAACTGGACTATCAAGAACACCATTTAAAAAAGCATTCTTGACATCCAACTGATGAAGGGGCCACTTTCGCATAGTGTCAATAGTAAGCACAGTGCGGACAGATGCAGCCTTGATCACAAAACTGAAGGTGTGATCAAAATCAAGACCCTGAACCTGAGAGAATCCCTGAGCCACCAATCGAGCCTTATATCTCTCAATGGAACCATCCTGCTTGTACTTCAGACAATAGACCCACTTAGAACCCACCACATTAACATGGGAAGGACGAGGAACCAACTGCCACGTCTGCTGCCTCTGAAGTGCATCAATCTCCTCATCCATGGCAGCAATCCAGCGAGGGTCCTTAACTGCAGCCTTGTAAGTGCGGGGCTCCTTCTGGACCAAGAGTTCAGCAATAAGACCTGTAGCAACGAAATCAGGACCAAGATTTCGAGCAACTCTAGTTCCATCCTGATGACGAGTGACCATTTGATGAGCGCGAGGAGCAGATGGAACATGAGGAGCCTGCGAAGCATGAGACACAAGAGGAGTCTGAGATGTTTGTCCGGATGATCCCGAATCAACACTAGAGGTGTCTGGCGATCCATCAGATGACGGACTCGAGGGTACTGGCGAGGGTATAGGAGTTGCAGGAACATACTCATCAGGCTTAGTAGGCGGTGCTGGTGAATAAGACTCATCACACAAAGTGCAAGGTTGTAGAGATAGTATAATCTCAACTGAGGCAGTCTCAAGATCAGGATCAGTAAGATCAATAAAAGAGGAAACATCAAGTGAAGAAAACTGAGCTTCCGACGATGCCGTAGAAAATGGAAAGTGCGTCTCGTCAAAGCGAGCATGTCGAGTCATGTATATACGCCCTGAAATTGGATCCACCATCAAAAACCTTTGTAGTGCGCACTGTAACCCAAAAAGACACAAGGCAGACTGCGAGGAGCTAGTTTGTGTTCTGCTGTAGGACGAACATACAGAAAGACTCTACAACCAAAATGGTGAAAATTGGAATAGTCAGGAGAACGTCCGAAAAGTACCTTAAAAGGAGACTTGTAGTCAATGACTGGGGTTGGCAGCATGTTGATGGTGAAGACAGCAGTACTAAATGCATCATCCAAGTGAGAGAGTGGCATGTGCGAGTGAAACGACATGGAGAAGCCCATCTCCGTGATGTGTCTGTGCTTCCGTTCCGCTCGTCCATTCTGCTCAGGTGTATATGGACACGAAACTTGATGGTGAATTCCACGAGTTCCAAAGTGTGACTGCAACCTGTTGTTGATGAATTCAGTCCCACCATCACTTTGAAACACCTTGATGCGAGATGAGAATTGGTTCTCTACGAGTGCCTCAAATTGGAAGTAGACGTCAACAAAATCAGACTTACGGCGCAGAGGGTAAAACCAAGAAAACCGCGAGTAATCATCCAAAAATAAGGCATAATAAGCATAACCATTCCCAGATACAATCGGAGAAGGTCCCCACAAATCACAATGTATCAAATCAAGAATGTGATCAGCACGTCTAGAGTTCTCAATAAAAGAAAACTTCTGAGTCCCTTAGCCATTGCACACGGTTCACACAAACCAGGTTTAGGAAGTACAAGAGTAAGAGATAAACAACCATTTCTGTTTAATAAGGAAATAGTACTAGAGGACACATGTCCTAAACGAGCATGCCAAATCTCAAAAGAAGCTCAGTTTTTATTTTTCTTCACACTTGCAATAAAAGCTGCAACCCCACTGTCCAACACATACAGCCCATCCTTACTGTGCCCCCTACCCAGAATTTCCTTGCTGAGCTTGTGCTGAATCACAAAAGACTGATCATCAAACGCAATAATAGCAAAAAGTTCCTTAGTCAACTTGCTGATCGATAAGAGATTTTTCGTGATAGCAGGCACAAGTAAAACATCAGACAAGTGTAAAGTAGGGCTAATACTAGCATCACCAATACCAGTAATAGGAATAGAAGCCCCATTCCCAACAGAGACTAGAGTGTTACCATGATAAGGAGCCACACTTGACAGATTGGATGCGGCAGAGCACATGTGATTGGTGCAACCTGAATCAACATACCAGGGACGTGGATCCGAAGGAGCCGACAGTGCTGGGTAGGTCGGAGGAGCCTGCTAGTACTGCGGAGCATACTGCTGGTACTGCGGAGCCTGCTGGTACTGCGGAGCATACTGCTGGTACTGAGGAGGAGCATACTACTGAGGAGTCTGGGAAGCATACGGCTGATATAGTTGAGCCACATTAGCCTGAGGAGAGTGCAGAAACTGGCCCAGATGAGTAGCAAGGGATTGTTGACCATAGGGCTGAGTTGGAGCATCTACAAGACGCGGAGCAGCTGAAGGACACTGCCGCGAAACAAGCCCAAAACCCTCACAGGTATAGCACTGGACGTTAGGACCGGATCTGGACACACCACCACCACTGGAGGACTGCCAGGAGGGTCCGCCGCCACGGCTGCCGGAGCGGTTGTTTCTGGCCGCACATGGGCGCCACACGCCTGAAGCCTGGTCGGACAGGCCCCCTCCTGGCTGCTGGGCGGTGCCTGGTTGCTGGGTGGGACCGCCTGGTTGCTGGGTGTTGGCCACGAATGCCACCGGTCCAGATCCAGTCTGTCCCTACAACGATTGATTCACCACAAAAGACTTGAAACGCCTAGTCTCATCAACAACAGATAAATACGAAGGCAAAGGGTCCCTAACAGATACAAGACCACTAAACCGTTGAAACTGAGGACCTAGGGCGTTGAGAAACCACATTAACTTATCCCGTTCATTAGCGGGATCACTTAAAACAACCAACTGATAAAAAATCTTTAAAAAACTAAGATGCAAGTCCTGAACAGTACCAGTCTGACGAATCATACCAGCCTGCAGATGAAGGTTGAAGGCGGATGTCACTGTGTTGTGCTGGTACGTGCTGGCGAAGGTATCCCACATGTCCTTCGTAGTCAAACACTGGGAGATGACATTCCTGGCCTCCGGCGAAAGAGAGGCCAGAAGAACAGCAAAGAATCTCTGATCAAGAGTCAGCCAGGCAAGACAAGTAGCCTGAGCTTTCTCGTAAGCATCCAGCTCGGCCTTGGCAGCGGCGTCGGGCGGGGAAGAGGAAGAAGACGCGTTAACAGGCGGCGGCGGAACAACGGGGCAAGGAGTGGAGCCATCAAGATGGCCAAATAAACCCTGCGCTTTAAGCACATACGTCACCTGCTGCTTCCATTGCAGGTACGTCGAAGCATCCAACTTGGCCGGAAGCAAGTGGATCATGGTGGTGATGTTGAACTTGTCATCACTCAACGCCATTGCAAACCAAAAAATAAAAAAAATAAAATTTTCGATGAAAAAATAAGGGAGAGGCAGCGGCGTATTATGAGAGGAATCAAAAAAAATTAAAATTTTTTGATGAAAAAATAATGGAGAGCGGCGGGTATTATGAATGTAGTCAAACAATAATGATGTTGATGAAAAAGTGAGGGATAGGCGGTTAGCCGGCAGCCTTAAGAACAGCAAAAACAATAATTTCCAGTAAAAAAAGAGAGAGGGGCGACGGACTTAGACTCGGGCGGCGGAAGAAGAAGAAAAAGAATTTTGAGGAAGAGAGGGTTTAAGAACCTACGCAACTGATACCATGTAATATACAACAATTACCACTAATTATCTTCTAAATCCTCCAAATCTTCTATTGTCACAGGCTGTATGCACATTGCACTTGGACAAAAAAAATTAATTCCTACATAAGAAAGGACCTAATGTCCATAATTAAATATATCTAACATATTCCTTAACACATGTAACTTGCAAGCATTTTAGGGATCGTTAGGCGAAACCCAATTCTGCCGACAAGTACGGTGATCTAAATAACACTTTTCTAAAGTATGAGTATCATGCTCCATTTGACTTGTTCAGTGTGTGGTCATCTATGTGTGATATGTGGTGCCAGTTGCCTTATGATAATTTCCAGCTTTTAGCAATTGCAGCAGTAGCATAGTTCCAGCTCTGGCCTTGCGTCTGAAATATAAAAACAAAACTCAGTAGTAACTATACTTTTAGATAGGGTACATTTTTATTATCCATTAGATAGGGTACATTTCTACTATCCAATAAAACTAGACTTCTAACTTTAATTGGAAGTGTGTCATGTGTAAAAAGTGAAGTTTGTCTATCCCTACTTGCTGTAAAAGTAGATTTCGGTAGTAATAATTATGTATTGTAACTAAGAAATAAAAAAAAAAAAACAGATATGCATAGTGCATTTTGTTTTACGCTCTGCAGCGTACCTAGCTAATACCTTGCCTTCGACTATAGTTACAGGAGTAGTTTATATATTTTCAGCATTTTAACTCATCGGAGAAATGAAAATTTCAGTGTGAAACAGAATCATCTGACAATGAATTTACTTTACTTTTTTTAAATATCTCAAGCTCTGTCTGGTTGGATTTTGGGATTTGAAATCCAAATGCTTGTGTGGCATGGCAGATTTGAAATCCGGATTTCAGTTCCGGATTTCAACCCAAATTTCCCAAATCTTTTTTAAATATAGAATAAAGGGAAAATAAATATTACTCCTAAGTTAACTAGTTAAACGTCATCGTGCGTTGCACGATATACTTAATTTTTTTATGTAAATATTATGTACAAACTTATGAAGAAGAGGATGAAGTGTGTTTAAAGAAAAACTCTTTAAGATAATTAACAAAATTATAGTGGCAAATTTCAAAAGATCATGAAATTATCAATATATATCGTAATTGCCAGGTTATTCATCAAAGGTATTTATAATAAAATAATATATATTAAGATCAAAATGTAAGAAATTTATTTAATATTAAGTTAATAGATAAATATTTTTATAAGCACACATTTTAAGGAAAAATGCTAGCGATCCATGCATAATTAACATCGAAACACTATGATCTATATTTGTAGTATAATATATTTATATAGTCTATGGTGATCTTGTAGTAATACAGAATATTTCATGCATATTCCATAAATCGCACATTCATGTTTTCCTTTCGCAAACGTGTTAATTAGCATGATGGACTGAAATTACCGTGTAAATTAGAATTTTATAGGTGGAATGAGTTGTATTTGAAAAAATATAAGGAAACAAAAATTAAAATTAAAAATCGATAAAGAATGAAACAATAAAATTAAAAGAAACGCAAAAAGAAATATATTATAATGGTAGGCGCCGGAATATGGTGAATTTGCGGTGATTGTGTGGCGGATTTAGTCAAAACTACGTAGTTTCATCATTTTTAATGCTTTTTATTAATTTATTTATTGATCGGATCAATAACTCTCATAATTAAAAAACAACGGTCATGTTTTTTAACTGTAAAATAAAAAAAGTAACGTATGTCATGCATATTACAAAAACAAATAAGTCAAAATATAAAAATTCAACTAAATTAATGCTTTCAATATTGATATATAGCAAAATATAAAAAGTCAACTACATTAATATATTAAATATTAATATTTATCAAATTATAAAAAGTCAACTAAATTAATTTATTCAATATTGATTATATATCAAAAAATAAAAAGTCAACTTTATTAATTCATTAAATATTGATTTTCCTTTCTATTTAAATAATTCAATTCAAAATCCAAATCTATACCAAACAAGGATTTCAAAGCTCAGATTCTCAAAATCCAGATTTCAAGTTCAGGATTCTCAAAATTCTAAAACCAAATCCAAATTTTCAAAATCTTCCGATCCACACACCCTTAATCACCAACAACTAAAGTTGGCAAAATATTAAGAATTTAAAGAGCTGGCCTACTGTACAAAATGTTTTTATCTGCGTGACTATGATGTATAGGATTGTGATCGATTGGACTATATGTATAGTCAGTTAGCCAACACATCACCAGCTCTGAATCACACGCAAATGCTCTCTAGTTTTTAGTACCCTACTATTCATTAACCACCAACTTTTATGCACTTTTCCCCCTTTCCCGACCAGTTCTTACCGGTAACGTCTCTCCAACGGTAATAAAACGGCCACTCCTATGGCGGCGCCGCCGCAGCCCCGCGGCGGCAACCCCCAAAACCGGTCCTTTTTGCAGGCGCTCACTTCCAAACCGCCCCCTCTCTCCCCTATGCTACCTAACAATCCTGAAATTGTCCCGATCGGCGAACACAAAGGGAAGATAGCTTGCATCGTGTCACCGGAGCAAGCGTCCCATCTGGCTGTGCACTATTAGAGGGCTCTCATAGGCAAGTTTGAGAAAGGAAAGCCTACCATGGAGTCTCTTAATGAGGCTTTCAAATCCATTGGATTCAACTCCAATTTCAAGATCGGTGCCATACACTACAGGCACATACTAATTAGATTTGAAGATCAAGATGATTACCAGCGTTGCTGGATGAAGGGAGTCTGGAATATGAAAGGATTTCCGATGAAGGTGCTCAAGTGGTCAACTGAGTTCATCCCTGGCACTGAGTCTTCTGTTGTTTCAGTGTGGATCACCATACACCAGGTTCCAATCTTTCTCTATAATACAGCAATGCTAGAATTTATAGGCAATAGGGTTGGTAATTTTATAAAGATGGATTTAGCCACAGCCTCCCTATCTAGACCATCAGCTGTTAAACTCTGTGTAGAGATAGATCTGCAGAAAAAATTGCACACTGAAATCACAGTTGGAGTTTCTGGATTCACAGTTGACTTGGATATTGAGTATGAAGAGCTCCCTGAGTATTGTCAGATGTGTAAAAAATTAGGACACTCCTCTAGTGAGTGTAGACTGGCTCAAAATCAGAACAATGAAGGTTGGAAACTCCAGTCTAAGAAGCAGCAACCACCCCTACTTAAGTCCCAAACATATAGAAAGTCAGCCCCTCATCCAAAAGCCATAATACAAGTCACAAATAAGGCCACACCATCCACTGATAAAGCTTCCAATGCCAGCCCTCCAAATGCCCCTACTGCCCCCATTCTACCTGAAAACCTCCCTAAAGATCAGACCTCTCCCATCATCAACCTACCACCTGCTGGTGAATCTTCTGGTACCACTGCCAAAGAAAAAGCTAGGGTGATTGCATCTCAGGAATTGAGGAAAAAAGTCAATGTCAACTCTCTCTCTGAGCAAGTGTATCTCTCTGAAAATATCATTGTCCCCCCTCTCAGAAATGTGACCCAAAGCCAGGAAGGTCAAGAAATCAAAAGACTGGAGTGGAGACCTATTAACAGGCCTGCCATCAAGCCTAAATCAGTCAAATATGCCAAGGATGACCTGCATGTTACCTCCAAGACCATACACAGGGATGATGACTCTTTCTTTACTACTGACCATGTTACATTTTTTTCTCAGGAGAAAAACATGACAAATAGATTCCTTCCACTGCAACAAATGAGTACATTGTCTGATTCTGAGGAAGAGGAGATGCCAATTACTAACACCAATGGAAAATCCAAGGATGAACAGGCTACTGATAAGGCCAGTGAGGATCAAGATGAACAGGCTACTGATAAGAACAGTGATGATACTCCTGCCATCTCCATCAACAAGAAGAACCAGGTAAACACAACCCAGGTAAGGCAATCCTCCAGGCTCATGGCAAAAAAGACCCCAACAATTAAGCTAAAAACATATTTTACTCAGCTTAATCAAATTATGTCTGGTTCTGCCACAAAAAGCCCTTTAAATAGTTCTAATGATTGTTAAACCCCTAAAAATGAATTTTCTGGTTTGGAACATTAGGGGAATGAATACTTCATTAGATAGACTGATGGAACTTACACTTATTCATAGGTTTGATCTTATTTGTTTAATTGAACCTATGCATGTTAATGCTAAATGTGTTGACTTTGCTTCTGCTCTAAAATTCTCAAAATGCATCACTGCCCTCAATGAAAGGATCTGGTTAATGTGGAATGACAGCATTAATATTTCCCTAATTCAGGATAATATTCAATTTTTACATGTCTCTTTAAATTGCCTTAAATTAAATGCATGTATGGAAGCTGTCTTTGTGTATGGCCTTAGAACAAGAAAAGAAAGAGAACAACTGTGGCTTGATCTTGCTAATATTTCCTATCCTGAAACCTTGTTTATTGGGGATTTTAATGCCATTGCATCTATTTCTGAATATAAGGGCATGTCCTCACCTAGTCTCAGGAGTATCAGGGATTTTGCTTCTTTTATTGACTCTATGCCTCTTGAACATGTTAATACAGTAGGCAATGCTTTTACTTGGACAAATGGGAGGTACAAAAATATATTAGATCTAAGCCAAAATGGTAGGAATAAAACCCCTACTATTAAAAGATTAGATAGAGGTTTGTGCACCCATAACTGGAAAGTGAAGTTCCCAGATTCATCTATACTAGTGCTAAATAAAGAAACCAGTGATCACTGTCCCTTGCTGTTAAGTGTTGGTAGCCAATTAAAATCATCTCCTAGATCTTTTCGATTTATAAATACTTGGTTTAAAAGGGAGAATTTCCTCCAGGTTATTCATGAAAATTGGACTGCTGATATCCAAGAATCTGGCATGCTAAAATTTTATCTTAAATTGCTCAGATTGAAAAAATGTTTGAAAAAATGGAACATTGAGGTTTTTGGCAACATACACCAAAATGTGATAGATACTGAAGAGTGTCTTAGGTTACAGGAATTAGCCTATGATGGTAATCAGTGTGAAACAGAACTGATAGCCCTCAGACAGGCTAAATCCAGATTAACTAAAACCATTAAAGAGCAAAAATATTTTTTTTAATATAAAGCTAAGATAAAATGGCTTAAAGATGGAGATGACAACTCCAAGTTTTTTCATAACTCACTGAGGGAAAGGAAGAGCAAGATGACCATCACAAAAATTATGAATTCTTCTGGGGAATGGTTTGATGAGATGTCTGAAATAGAAAATGAGGGTGTGGCCTTCTTTTCTAACCTTCTCACTGCTGATAATGATCCAGACCAGAACAAGTTCTATTCTCATTTTTTGGCTCAGATCCCTAGGCTAATTACCAGTGAGGAAAATATTGAACTGACAAAACCAGTGTCTTTGCCTGAACTTAAAAAAGTGGTTTTTTCACTTAACAAACAAAGCAGCCCTGGTCTTGATGGTTTTACTGCCAATTTCTATATTAAAGCTTGGGAGATAATTCAAACTGATTACTGCATGCAGCCAATGATTATTTATCTAGTTCTTCACTGCCTAGAGGTCTAGCTAGTACTTGGATTGCCATCATCCCTAAAATTGACACTCCTTCCTCCTTTAGTGATTTTAGCCCTATTAGCCTCTCCACAGTTACAAACAAAATTTTTTCCAAAATATTAATGGAGAGGCTAAAGCCTGTTATGCAAAAGTTGATTTCCCCTCATCAGACAGCTTTTCTTAGTCATAGAGAATTGGCTGATAATGTGATTTATACTAAGGAAATGCTGAGATTTATTGACAGGAAAGGAGTCCATCCAAACTGCATTCTAAAGTTTGATTTAAGAAAGGCATTTGATAGAGTCTGTTGGAAATTTCTATCAAATATCCTACTTAAATTTGGCTTTCATGGTAAGTTTATATACTGGGTGATTAAAAATCTTTCACAGGCTTGGTTCTCTGTTTTAATCAATGGGGCTCCTGTGGGTTTTTTTAATGCAACAAGAGGCATAAAACAAGGTGATCCTCTCTCCCCTTTTTTATTTAATATTTTTTCAGAAGCTTTCACTAGAAGTTTGGCCTATATTTTTGAAAATGGAAGTTTACAGTACTTCAACTTGCCTAAAAATGCTGAAAAAATTTCACATTTAACCTATGCAGATGATACTATCATTTTTATGCAAGCAAGTAAAAATAATTTACTGAAAATGAAAGGCTTTCTTTCTGTCTTTGAAAAAGTCTCTGGGCAAAAAATCAATTTTGAAAAAAGTGATTTTTATATCAGTAAGCATGCTACAGCTGGAAAAATTAGAGAAATTAAAAATATTTTGGGCATGAAAAGAGGCAATTTTCCATTCAAATATCTGGGAGTCCCTATTTTTCTAGGTAGAATGAAGAATGTTTATTTCCAGCCTATTATTGAGCTCATTGACAGAAAGCTAAATAATTGGAAGAACAGGTGGTTATCTCAAGGGGGTAAGCTTATACTTATAAATTCTTGCCTGTATTCCCTTCCCCAACATGTTTGGGCAGTGCTAGAACCTACTGTATACACCCTTAAAGCTATAAAAAGGAGATTAGCAATTTTCTTCTGGGGATCTGTTGATAACAAGCCAAAGAAATCATGGAAAAAATGGAATGACTTGTGTTTTCCAACTATAGAAAATGGCTTAAATTTCAGAAACTTTTCCACCATAGTGAAGACTTTCTCAGTCAAACTATGGTGGAAATACCAATTAGGTCTTGCTCCTTGGACAATTTTCTTAGCCTCTCTGCCATCATCCTCTAAAACCTCTCAAACATGGAAACGTATATGTAGAGTTAATATATTTGCTGAGAGAAATACTAGGGTTATTATTGGCAATGGGGCTTGCAGCTTCTGGAATTCTAACTGGACAGGGGAGGGAGCCATTTGTGATAAGATAGATTCTCAAAACTCTCAAATCCCTGTAGATACTGTTAGAAATTTTATTGTTAACAGGCAAGAATTTATAACACATTTGGTACATTGTGCTGACTCCTCTCTTCTTTCCTCACTGCAGGCAGCAGAACTGAAAATGCACAGAAATGATAGGCTCATTTGGAAAGCTGATCCTCTGGGAGAGTTTACATTTAAATCAGCTTATAACCTACTCAGACCTAAAACAAGGTCAGCTAGGTCTCTGAAAAACATTTGGAACTCTAGGGTTCATAAAAAAATTTCTATCTTCATGTGGAAGGTAATGAACTCTATCTTGCCCTTTGACAATGTTCTAATTCACTATGGGTTTAATATTGCTTCTAAATGTGTATTCTGTGAGCATGAAGATTCTCTGGACCATTTTTTTAACTCATGTAAAATTGCAGTTTTAGTCTGGGAAGGTATCAACTCCTTTATTATTATTCAAGCTCCCAGATTTGGTTCTATATGGAACAGAATTTGCTTCTATCTCACTAAACAGGGATTATCTAAAATTCATTCTATTTTAATCCATAATATAGTCATGTTTACCTGCTGGGGCCTATGGAAGGCAAGAAATAGATATATCTTTGATAGCATCATTCCAGACCCTTCTTTTATCATTCAAGAGATCAAATCTCTAGTGTATCACTCTTTTGCAGCTAAGCCATTTTTTATCTCTGCCCCCTTTGATATTGAGCTTGCTTCTTGTGGATATTTCCCAAAATATCTCAAACCCCCTAAACCTAATATAAAATATGTCTCATGGGAAAAACCAGTTTCTGGCCTTAAGTGCAATGTAGATGTCTCATGGAAAAATAATTCTGGTGATACTGGTTTGGGGGTTGTTGTTAGAAATAGTAGGGGTGATTTGATAAGTGCTGAATGTCTGTATACTAAATCACTCTCCCCTCTACATGCTAAAATTCTGGGCATTGGCTTAACTTTATCTGTCTGTGACTCTTTTGATGATGAGATTCAGATTGAATCAGATTGTGCTTCAGCTATAAAAATGATTTTACAGCCCCACTGTGTACATTGGAAGCTATTTAATCTAGCTGATGATATTCACCAAAGTCTGCATAATTATGTTCTGTCTTATGTGCCAAGAGAAGCTAATCAAGTTGCAGATTCAATAGCTAGATATGCATGTGAGCAAAAATTGGCAGCTAAATTCTCCTCCCTTTCTCTCCTTCCTTCTGTCTCTAGAGGACAGTTGCTTCTGGACAAACAGTCACTACCAGCTCTTAGATTTCATCCCCCGTAGATCGGCTGCTATGCTCATTAGTTTTTTGGGTACATATTTGCAGGTTTCTCGCTAATGGCAGTGGACTGGATACTTGTTCAGACAAGGATTGGATGCTCTACTTCACCAGTTTCAGCTTAGAATGCTCCCCTTGAAGCCCAGAAATCATTTTTTGCTCTATATGGGATTTATTTTTGGTCTATTATCTCTCTTTTAATGCCGCCTTGTGTTTTGTTTTAACAATTCGCTAACAGGCTTTGAAGGATAGATTCTAGTATTCAAAATTTTTTCTATACCATACATAGAACTTTAGTCATAATCTAGCATAGGCTATTTACTTAGCCAATTTTTTGGAAGCTTACTAAGCTTCATGGCCACTTGTTTGTGTGCCGATCTAGGTCTCTATTCTTTTGTCTCTCACTTCATGTAGTGAGAGTATCCGCAAAAACCTATACCAAGATTCAATAATTTTGATTTTTTTTTATGGCTTGGGGAGCCTAATAATATTCCCTCCATCCTAGTGATGGTTTAACCTTAAAAGAAAAAAAGTTAGCCAACACAGGGGAGTGATTAACCGGGTTTTGTCTGAAAATACGAAAATGTATATATTTTTCTAAATTAATGATAGCTCCTTCAAAAATAAAAATGCATGCATGCATGTACAGTTTCACTTGTACAGGCGTATACATCGCACATGAAGAAGTCAAAGGAAATCTGCAGTGCCAGAGAATTTTCAATTATGTGTGGTAGGAAAGAATTATTTGGTCCCAAATTTATTGTGTTAAACATTGACAGTTGGGTAAATTTATTAGGGTGTGGACCCATTCAACCAGCAAACCTGTTGAGGTTCATTAAAATTTCAACCAGAAACGGATACAATGGATTTACTGATCAAATTATCTGGACTGTCGTGACTCCTGCGGGATGTACCACTTCTAAAGTATCAGATATAAAATCCTATGGTGCGTTTGTTTGGGCAAATTTTTACAAAACTTGAACTATCCAAATTCAGTTTTGTAAAATCTTGTTTGGTTCACCAAGTTTCCCAAAATCCAGACTTGCAAAATTCTAAAAACCAATCAAAAATTTTGTTTCATACTCACAAAATCCAACCCAACCAAAGAAGGATTTTGCAAAACAAGACTCTCAAAATCCCAAACAAAAATCCAAACTCTCAAAAATCAAAAACAAAAACCAGACTCTCAAAAAACTGACGAACCAAATGCACCCTTAATATTAAAGGCGCTGGTTTAACTCTAAAATAAGATCTGTTTCAGGGTTCACCTGCATTTTATGGACATGCTCATCTGTCCCAACCTAATTTTCATGAGAGATGAGATGGTCAAAAACTAAGAATAGTGAAAAAAAAACCCATCAAATTTAATTTTTATAGTATTTTTCGCAAATGGCCCATGTTATGAAGTAAAATCAAGCTTATTGTTGTCTTTTCAATACAATCAAGTAACCATAAAAGGAAATAAATCAAAGGGTGAAAATTGAGTTGAAACACCCCAATAAAGAAAATGTGAAGATTAGGCTGGGACGGAGGGAGTACCTTACTATTTCGTAATAACATGTTATATATTATATATGTATGTATATGTGTGTATTTCGATTTTCAAGTTGAAACCATGGATAGAGCGAGCGTCTGCTGCTAAGATAGTGATAAATGTTGGGGCATGCTATACGCAATCCGTATTTTGCTTATTTTGCAGTCCAAAATAAAAATACGCCTTCGATATATATAATATGGTCAATAATTATGTATATCAGACATATGCATCATATATACTACTTCTATTGCATACATTTGCAATTCAGTTATATATCAAAATCATTGTATATATGATTATTTAAAAAAATATGGAGTGCAAATAAGCAAAATACGAACTGCGTATAGAAGAATTGTAAATGTTCAAAGGTGAAGCAGGTAAGATGATTAATGTTCAAAGGTGGTGTTGGACTACCATACATATATGCATGTTAGGTCATTTCT
This sequence comes from Sherardia arvensis, assembly GCA_948330725.1. Classification (NCBI taxonomy): domain Eukaryota; kingdom Viridiplantae; phylum Streptophyta; class Magnoliopsida; order Gentianales; family Rubiaceae; genus Sherardia; species Sherardia arvensis. The sequence continues at coordinate 17,214,823 of OX415237.1, read as the reverse complement.
ATGTTGTACTTATTTTATTTAATAATAATAATATGGGTGTCTTTTATATATATAAATATATATTCCTATACTGATATATTTGTTAGATGTAAGAGCAATTACAATGGTAAAGTTTAAAACTGGGCTACATACCCCACTTTGTCATAAATTCTCAATTTTTTCAGTTTTCAACTCACAGTCATACAGTATGTCACGTCATCATATTATGTACCGCAAATTATACCATACACCTGGGGTATGTACCCCCAGGTGCATTCTAAAATTTATGTATGTGCATTTCTATGTGTGTAAATGTGCATTATAAATCTTTTTACTTAGAATTTCTAAAAATAGTACATGTGAATTATTATCAATAGAATGTACAATTACTAAGGTAAAACACTTAATAAAAGTGGGTGTACATACACCGGTGACATGGTATAAGAATTGATTATGTACACATCATATATTTTTGAACTCCAAAAATGCTTTTCTTAAATAATTTTAAATACCAACAAATTTAGAGTTATTTAATTTAATCGTGTCAAACATATTAATTAGTGTTAATAAAAATAAACAAAAATAAAAAATAAAAAATAAAGAAATTAATATATAAAAGAATAGAACAATCCATTATTAATATAAAATTATTTATTTTAATCTGATTAATTAATTAGTATTGAAAAAAAAGACCATCAGGGCACAACATGGCAACAAGGAATGAATTGCATAGTGAAAATAAAAACAAAAAGTGGGAAAACATGGAATGCTGATGGGCCATCATGTGCAATATGGCAACACGTGATTGGCCCACCAAAATAACTCTTGGCCTTGAAAATTACAGTCCATGTGCTCAGGGGCGGATGCAGTGCCAAGCGGAGTATGACTTGAGCCATACAAAATTTTAAAATAGCAGGATGAAATTATGAAGAATTATAAATACTTTAGGTTTCCGCCTACGAATTTGCCCAGGAAAAGAGGCGCGGGGTTTTATCCGCCCATAAAAAGAGGCGCAGATTGTTCAGTTTTTATTTTTATTTTTCTTCCTTCTTTTTAATTGGAACACCTAGTTTATTTAGGTAAGAAAAAAAAGGTAAAAAAGGAAAGGGATTAAAGATGCAGACGTGTAGCTACAAAAAAAAATAAAAAAAGAAAGAAAGATGCAGACGTGTAGCTACTACACGAAAATGGGATTCAAAACCCTAATCCCTAATTACTTTTTTTTCCTAATAGAATTGAGAGATTAATGAAACAGCAGAACCTCAAATAGTTAAAACCAGTGCCTGCCTCCAAGTCTCCAACGCTCCCGCCGGCCGCCACTCATCGGCCACCACATACGTACAGGCCATTGCGACACCACCCTATAGCTACCTCCACACGGCCAACAGTAACACGGCCTGAATTCTGAGGTAATACTTTATCTTTTAAGAATTTTTGTTCGTAGAATAATTAGGGTATGTGTTTATTAATTATATTCTTGAATTTTAGTCCGTAGAAAATAGTTCTTTTGGTATTTTTATTAACTTGAAAAAATCATATTATATCGTACTCGATTTGTTATGTTATGTGAAAATTTTAGTTATTTTTCAGAAAAAAAAATTTAGTACTATTCAGCCATAGCATAAAAAAGTTTCTGGATCCACCAGTGATGTGTTTTTCTCAAGTATGCCACGTAATAAAACCACAATAAAAACTCTTACATTGTACCTTGAAAAAGGCTTATAACTCATTCTAAAATCCCACTGCAAGTGGCCTAACTAGCAGGGGCGGAGCCAGGATTTCGTGTTGGCGGGGGCTAATAGCTAAACAAAATTTTCATAAAAGCAAAGTTAACAAGCTAACATAATACAAAAATTATTCGAAGCAAATTCTAATATATAGATCATGTGATTCAAGTGATTGTGGCATCAACTTAATATCACTTTACAACTAAACTAAAAATCGAAAGCTATTATTAAAATATTAATTTATGTACTTACATGTTATATAAACATCTATTACCTATAGTTAGTTGAATTTATAGAATGAATTAAAATGCTAACCTGGTAAAACTTTGTACAAAGTTTTCACTAATATACAGTCACTTGCAGTTGAATGCGAGTAAACAATTAGCCGACAAAACATAACTTATGGAAAATGACTTGTTGGATAGGAACACAAAACAAATAACATCATATACAAGAGAATTAGATTAAAACGAAAATCATTACCAACTCAAAACCGCCGATGCACATGAGTTTGAGGGGTTTTGGAACGCAGAAGGACAATACACGAACTTAGATATTGTTACATTAATTGATACTCTGTATGCCAGATTAATTGATACTCTGCGTACGGCGTACGAGTTGGGGAAATTTGGGTTTCTGGAACGTGGAAGATAACACAAGAACTCTTAGGTATTGTTATGTTAACTGTCACTGATACTGCGTACGGCGTATACGTTTGAGAAATTTGAGGTTATTTGGGTTTCTGGAACGTGGAAGACAACACAAGAACTCTTAGGTATTGTTATGTTAACTGTCACTGATACTGCGTACGGCGTATACGTTTGAGAAATTTGAGGTTTTGGTATATAACACACATAAAATACAGCTCGAATATATATATAATATATTCCTCCGCGATCTCTGGTGGGGGCTGAGCAAAATTTTAACGGAACTAAACTTTAAATAAAAGATTATACCTTTACGTACGTAATCAGTGATTTTGGAGAATTTGGCGGGGGTTTGAGTCCCCGCCAGACCCGGTCTCCCTCCGCCACTGCTAACTAGCATGAAGAAGGCCCTCGACCATGATCACTTATTAATTTTGCGGCAAGTTAGATTATAGTGCGGGACGACCATGTATTTGTATGTGTACAGAAGTTGGTTGATCTCCTGTATAAGTCGATAGAACATGCACATGTTTGTATGGTTTGGAATATGATTGATTATCGAGACGACGAGGAACCACTGTATTAGTCAAAAGTGAAACAAAGAATTGCATCAGTTCTGAGTACTAGCCAGTGCAGAACACCGCAACTTCAAGTTTTTCCTGTTTTTTGGTCTTTGACAATAATACATTGACCATGGTGTTATCAGAGACTTCCATGATGTTGAAATATTTATCCAGTTTTTAATTCATTCATATACAGTAGTGCTATTAAAAACGATCATATAAAACGTATGTATTGTATTGTGCAGAAAAGGTTTACTGTAAATATTACTTTACTCATTCATTACTGACTTTTATAAATACAAAGATTTTCTAACTATAATTTTATAATATCTCAAAATTGATACAACAAGACTTCTACGATATATCATGAAAATATTCTACATACATTTTGTACAAAAAGAATATCTAGACAAAATTAGAGACAAGTAAAAAGAAGAAGTATATATATGGTAAATAGAATTTACACGTTAATACCCTCCTGCAAACTCATGTTCAGGCACGAACAAGAAACTTGGAACACAAGTCACTGGGAAGTACCAACAGCCTTAGTAAACATGTCAGATTGGAGGAGCTAACGTGCCGAACAAGAAGAGAGCCATCCTGCACCTGCTCACGAACGAAATGAAAAATCAGCTTGATGTGCTTAGAGAAATGATGAAGAACAAGATTAGCAGTGAGAAAAGTTGCACTCAGGTTGTCACAAAAGACGGTGGGGGCACATGCTGAGGTATGTTCATTTCTTTGAGCAGTTGCTGAAGCCACATCAATTCAGCAGCAACAAAAGCGATGTCCCTGTATTCTGCTTCGGTGCTGGAGCGAGTCACAGCCCCTTGCTTCTTGGACGACCAGATCCCACCAAAATAGACACAAAAACCATGCTGAGAGTGGCAGTCATCCGGAACAGATTTCCAGCCGGCGTCGGTGTAGCAGACAAGTTGAGTATCCGGTGTCGGGCAAAAGTAAAGACCAGCAGCAATGGTGCTCTTGAGATAGCGGAGAATGATCTTGACCGCGAGCCAGTGGGTAATTGTTGGCCTACGCATAAATTGACAAACCCGGTTTACAGCATACGAGATGTCAGGTCCGGTGATGGTAGCATATTGCAGCGCACTAACGATGCTCTTGTACAGTTGTTGATATGGAAAATCATCACCAGCAGCTATGAGCATCGGCCCTGGAGTGGCAGGTGAAGAAATCGACTTGGCTCCGACCATGTGATCACTGCGATGCAATAGATCCAAGATGCATTTCTTCTGGTAGAGAAGTAGACCAGATGGGAGACGCCGAACCTCGATGCCAAGGAAGAAATTCAGGCAACCTAGATCCTTCAAGGAGAAGACCGAGTTCAGTTAGTGAACGAACTCATCGATAAATTTGGAGTTTCAGCCAGTGATAATCAACTCATCAACATAAACCAAGACATAAATAACATCTCACCCATGAGACTTGATGTAGAGAGAAGTGTCAGAGATCTACTGTCTGAATCCATGCCCCGCAATAAAGCTTGACTGAGCTTTTGAAACCATGCACGCGGACCTGTTTAAGGTCATAAAGAGCCTTCTTTAGTGTGCAGACAAAATCGGGAGTGGAATAGAACACAAAGAAGAACAACATTGTCATTGCGCTTCCAGAGCTTGTATTCCGGATTCGATGTTGGTTCAGCCGTAAAGAAGAAGATGAGCCCACAACGGCTGCAATGGTCTTGGCCGGGGCGTTGTTTAGAATAAGATGATCGTCAAGCTCATAGGTTTCATGAGATGAACGAACAGTGCCTTTCCACAAGTGAGTAGTTGGTGTGGTCAATGCGAATAGCAAGTGTAAGAAAGTGGAGGGTGGTGGCGTTGTCTCAGGAAGTAGCCAACAGAAGTTGGGAAGAAGCAGTAGAGGATGAGTAGTACGTAGCCATGGGGAAGATCAAAGGCTATACATATACCATATAAATTAAACGTGTGTATTGATGGTTTGTCTATACGTACGCAGCTTATTGTATTATATATGCAGAAAAGGTTTCCATTTGATAAAAATGAAGTCTGAAATCTGAAGTCTGAAGTCTGAAATCTGAAGTCTGAACGATTAAGTGTTGAATACTGAAAAATTAAAAATAGTAAAATTCATATGCCTGAATCTGAATTCTGAATGTTAAAAGTAAATTAAATTTTCTAACAATAGTAAACATTTCATGCATTAAGTGATAAGTGAAAACCAAATCACTTATTTGAAGGGTGCTTTTGTACTTGACAATTAAGACCCACTTTTTCATTAAAATGTCAATTTTTACCATTATCAAACACCTCAAATTTTGATTAAGTACTTTTTCATTAAGTTGCCCACTTAATTGGGTTATCAAACAGAGTCTTACTGCGAATGTTACTTTCTCATTGATTACTGACTTCTATAAATACAAGGATTTCCTAGTTATAGTCGTATAATAATCTCTAACTTTATACAGTAGGACTTCTACATATATTCTGAAAATATTCTACGTATATTTTGTACAACTAAACTATCTAGACAAAGTAAGAGACAGTAAAAAGAAAAAAGTATATGATAAATAAAATTTACAAGTTAATAGATCAGATTACGGTTAAGTTGAATTTACAATTGAATCAGGCAAGATTTAGAGATTTAGTTGAATAAAACGTCAAATGATATTCATCTACAGATAGCCAAAAAGAAATACACAAATGGTTGCTCTATATTCATCTACAGTGGAGTTTGCTCACTGATTATGCTACTTTCATGGCTAAATGCATTAAATCATCAAATCTTTTACGCAAAGCTATTCCTGGTTAGATTTGTTATGATGTGTGCGCATCAGTTGGGCACAACGCTGCATCTAGCCATGATGATATTCATTTCAAGTGGAAGATATTGGTATGGTTAGTTAAATCTTTAATCTGTAATTCACGTGAATTCCTAAGTCAAGTCCTATATTTTTATTATTAACGCTCTATATTTATATAAAAATATGTACATTTATCTTATCTTTTTACTAGATATATATTAAAAATCAGAAAGTGACGGTATAAATAAATATAAATATAAAAAATACCGCCGCCGGAATAATTGTATTAAAACACAAAACGACGTAGAAGCGTGCGTTTTGTGGCAACAGCCGCCTCCGCCTCCGATAGTAGGTGAGTTTTTCCTATGATTACTCTATAATTATTATTATAGAAACAAATTGGTTAGGTATGGAAGTCCGTCGTTTATTATGTTATTTAGGTTTATCACAAGAATTAGTATCTTCTGACTCAACCGTGTATTTAGATTTACACCATCGCTATATATTTGAAAAAGAAAGAAACTATAATTACCATGCATGTAGTTACCGCCGTGAATTAATTTCCAAATTAAAAATAAAATAAAATAAAATAAAATCAAATATATTAATTTACCAAATCCATATAAACGCGTAATTTACAAATGAAATCAAACCAAATCATATATATTAATTACCAAATTTGCTACACTTATCATGTGAACGCGTAGTTTAAAACATGAAATCAAATCAAATCAAATATATTAATTTACTATTCTCTATGTACATATAAATAGGTTAGGATTTGTGTTGAATCAACACTCTCAGAATAGAAGAAATCCGATGAGCGGTTGTATTAAGCCGCATTTTATATATATATATTTATGCTAGCAGGTTCATTAATTTCTTGGGAACTGCCTGAGCTGACGGTTACGACATAGACTCTGGTGCCAATGGAGAGGCCGGGTTTGTGTATACAATTGATGATTAGTTTTGTGTATACATATGTTTGTTGAGAATATGAAGATGGACAGGTTAGCCTAAGGGGTACACTAGGGTTAATATGAATATATGAATCAATGATTTGATCAGTTCTTATGCTGGTAGCATGAAGTTGATGATGGTGGTGAGATTTCCTGAAAAAAAGAAGAAGTGGGAATTGATTCAATCAGGGCTGAATGAACATACAGATTGATCGAAGAATTATTCGACAAGTAAACGAGAATTCAACAATGAAAACCGACCTTAGACCCCAAGATAGTCCTGGAATCTATGGCCGTGAGCAGAAAAAGTGAATGAGCGAGAAGAGATGTGCTGATTATGAGTGTGTATTTTTTATTATGGTCATTGTGTGTCTGTATGTGAGCGAGAGGATGTTGAATGAAGTATATGCAACTGAATGATTATATATCCAACTTATACTGACGATCGGGTGGGAAATCGTTAGATCTGCTGAAATAAACTAGTCATGAATATAGAGCGATTCGATATTTAAATTTTTTTTAATGTAAGGGTGAAGATATTCAAGTACCAATCTCTTAGATAATTTCATGAAATAATTATATTACAAGATTATATCCGTTTTTTGTGTGACAATTTGGCTCCATATTACTGAATATTGCATGTTCCAAGAATTAATCTGTACTCATCACGATAGATGAAGTGGAAATTTTTAGGTTAATGATTAGTTTATTTTCACAAGTTTAAAAATACGGATATCCCTGCTACTTTTTTGCCTAATGGATATTGAGGGGAGCAGACAATATTCTCTTTCTTCTATTTTATTTGGCATTTAACTAATTTCCTCATTACTTTAGCTTATAATTATTCCTTATTTTATAAATCAATCACAATGAAATAAATATTACGCTGATAAAACACAAACTACTTGGATCAAATAACTTTCACAAAACAACTCTTTTCCATATTAAGAACACAAAGAGAGGTATCTCTTCTCATGTTATTTTTTAAAAGCGGAAATCAAAAAATATATAAAAGCAAGTGTGATTTTATTTTAAAAAATTATATTATAGATGATTAGATTCATTATTGGGTTTTATCTTGGATTACTGTTTTATAACATAAAGGGATCACATACAAAATAGTGGAAGTCAACCAAAGAACATAATACAACCCAATAAAACATTATCCAAAAAGTAAACATAACATAAAATCAACTGAATATGTATAAATTAAACATAATTTATCATAATTTATACGAAGTATAATATATTTATGATATCAAATTAACAATTCATCATTATTCAATTCCTATTATTATTTTAATGAATTCATTTTTATTTCATGGCCATATTTTATTATTGCAATACACACACACACACACACACACATATATATATATATATGCATATATTCCTATTTAAAATTGGTTTCCATAAGTATTTTTGTTCTTCATGTGATTTAGTTTATATAGCAGGGAATGAATAATTCGATTCAACAAATTTTGGTTTTGATTTTTCTTTTTTTGTATTTTTATGTAAAGTTTTAATTGTTTGTTTTTTGTTTTGAAGCATTCAGATAGGCCAAGTAAAGCAAAGATCCTGAAAATATGACAAGATCTATCTTCACAGACAAGTGATACCTTAATACTGAAGAGTTTATTGATGATGTCGCTACTGATATGAAAGCACGACTTTCTTTCAGATAGTAAGTGAAATAATTTGAATTTTTCTTCTTCCGTAAGTTTTTCCTTTCTTGGATTTGCTTTTTGATTTTACGTGCAAAATCATTGATTCTGTTTTATTCTATTTAACTAATGTGTTGCATGAAGGTGTCTTCAGTCTCAGTAGCATATTTCCGTTTGTTGGGGGGCTTTTCTTTGAGAAGAAATAAAAAGAAAGTGTTAGAAACCTTTAATGGTTTGTGAGGATTTACATTGAAAGATGTTTGACATGTATACCATGTCAACAGTTCAAGCTGTTAAAATGAAGATTACTACTTTTCTATACTTATAAATTGCAGCATTCTAAGATTAGTTTTTCACTGTTGTATTAAATTATGATGCTTAGTTTAAAACATGCAGTATATTAAATATCTAAAGTCTAGAAATTGGATCTTTTAATTATTGATGTTTTATTCTATATTGTGTTAGTGGTAGTAGAAATATGATGATTATGGAGTAGAGCTATATGTATTTTGCCATTCCAGAGATTACTATGCATATAGTTTTGTTTTTTTGCCATATTATGACAAACAAATCGCAATCAAGTTTGTGACTTTTATGAATTCAAAGTTTGTGGTCGCCAAGGTTTGCAGGACTAGGGTTTTGAAGTTTTTATAAAGGTTAAAATTAAATCCATACCTTTCCTTTAACAATGCATTATTATAGCCAAACTTTCAAATTTGTGATCTTAAAGTAATTTATTAACTTTATAATTTCTAAATATAATATACAAATAAGACAAATAATATAAATCTACAAACATGTAATATGCAAACAACACAAATACTATAACTTGAAATAAATGAATACAACATGTAATAGTTCGAATCAAATCCAACCCTTTAAACTCTAAAGGTACCAGTTTAAATTAACAAAGCAAACCACCCTTTCATAGCTACAAATGGAATTTATACATTGCGTTTAGATAACATCCACTCGAGATGTTGATTCAGTCAAAATAAGTTCTTTTAAGATAATTGTTAGTTAAAATGGGGAAACCCAATACAGAACTCCACAATTTCACAATATTGAAATCATCCATTAAATTAAATACTAGAAAAGGGAGATATAAGGTTGTGAAAAAAATCGAATGATAATTGGGAGTTATTTTATGTTTTGTCATTTTGATTTAAATTAGCAAATTGATGTGCTTTTTGTTTTGAAGCATGCAGATAGGCCAAGCAAGGCAAAAATCACAATCGATTTAGAAATCTGCAACTAAGTTTCAAGTATGCAGTTTCTGGTTTCTACGTCACACTTGATTTAGGTTAGTTTAATCATACATGACTTCATCGTGCTTGTTTTTGTTTACACTATCAGTATTAATGAGACGAAAAGAGCCTGATATTAGTATGAGATTATTTATGTTCGAGTTTCTTTAACAAACAATGAAATTTATGTTGGATTTTTATTTTGTATACCTGCAGAGGATAATATGAAAAATAATGCTAATAGAACATGCTGTTAGAGAAACGCTGAATAAATCCTGGTTGAAGAGTTATAGGGATTTAGGATTTAGAACTGTACGTATTGTTATCCTATAATTTTTCTTCATAAAGATAAATATTAAATAAAACACTGCCCCACAATGTTAATAATTAATAATACATAGAATTACATGAGGTTTTGCTAAGATTACAAAATAGCTCAAGGTTTTATATTAGATTTTGTTTGTATATTACTAGGGAAGGAGTTAGGAAAATGTAAAGATTGGGATGATTTTTAGAAGTTTTGAGATCAATTATGTATAGAAAGTTATACTTACAAAATCTGTAAACAAAAATCCACAATGTATAATGTCAAATACAAATCCAAAAACACTTTAATGAAAAATAAAAGAAAAACGCTACATGTGAATAATTTGTGATTGTTTTTTAGATGATTATATGTTCGAGTGTGTATATATATATATATATGTGTGTGTGTGTTTCCTAATCATTTTAAAAATTATTTTTCTTGAATTCATAATGATTTCCTAAATATTCAGGTGCATACTCCACACAAATTTAACAGCGACAATGAAACAATAAAAATTACATTTTTGGGTACACGGGCTGAAACTATACTAGGTTTAAATTTGGAGTAAGTAACGGACGGTATACCAATTTACATATAAATATACTTAATTTATTTTCATATATCCTTATATTATTTTCTTTTGTAAGAACAAGATTTCCTGGAAGATAGAAAGAATAATGTTGAAAGTAAAAAGTACATTGTGTTCCTCCAAAACCAAAACATGGAGGAATCCATACTAGATACTTAGTGGTTATTTGCAAGAGATGAATATAATGGCACACTTACCTTAATATGATGAAAACGACGTTCCAATAATACAACTACGAATGAGGAAAAATACAAAGACCGTGTATACAAATACAAGAATACATTGAAATCGACTCTACTGTAAACAAGAAGTCAAAATAGGGAATCGAACGCAACACTTTAACTTAATTATTGTAATTTAGTTCTTTTCAATTATTTTATTTTTTGAGATTTTTATAATACAAACAATTATTCAATTTACATAATTTATTATTTTACAATACTATTTGCATCAGATATTTACTCTATATTGACATACACATTATCATTATTTTAAAATTACATCATAAAACCGCGCAACGCGCGATCCGGTTAGCCTAGTACTTTTAATTAGTATATTATTACCATACTTATTTTTAATTTTTACCATATTTTTGTAAGAAATTTATGGGTTGATACAGGGTGTGATTTAGGGCCTGTTTGCCAGAGTTTTTCTGTAAAGCAGTTCAGTTCAGTTCATTATTTTTTTATTTTTTTTAGTTCAGTTCAGTATTTTTGAATATTTTTCAGTTCAGTTCAATATTTTTTTATTTTTTTCAGTTCAGTTCAGTATTTTTAAATATTTTTCAGTTCAGTTCAGTATTTTTAAATATTTTTCAGTTCAGTTCAGTATTTTTTTATTTTTTTCAGTTCAGTTAATTTTTTTTTATTTTTTCAGTTCAGTTCAGTATTTTTTGTTTTTTTCAGTTCAGTTAAATATTTTTTTATTTTTTCAGTTCAGATAATTTTTTTTATATTTCTTTTCATTTCAGTAAATTTCATTTATATATATATATATTTATTTATTTATTTATTTATTATAGCTCTCTACTGTTTTTTCGATTCAGTTCAGTTTATATTCAGTTGAATTCAGATAAGATCAGAAAATTAATTTTTTCAAAATATGATTTAATTTAGTCATACTATTTTCCTTATGTTAATTTTTGTTCATTTCATAGCAATTCAAATCGGTTTTTTTTAATTTGTTGATGTTATTTAGCCTAATGTAGGTGTACTATTAGTATTTAAGTATGTCTAAATTAATAAACATTGTTCGAACAAAGTAATTCATAAGTAATACATTTATTTTAATTCAAATCAACTCAGTTTCAAATCACGCCAAATCAATTCAAAATAACGACATTTAGTTCACTTCAGTATCTTCATCATTAGGGCATCAACTGCAAAATTCCTGTTGCTATATTCAGTCGAACTTGATTCATTTCTTCCTTCCTTTGATGGCTAAGCAATTCCTTATCCGCCGTTCCTTGAACATTATCGTCATGCTTTACAACAGGTATACCAAGTTTTTCCATTCGCATATAGTTATGAAGCGTGATTGTTGCTACTATTATGGCCATTTGCCACTCCTCTTTCATTTGAGGCATCGACTTAATCATGCGCCATCTATTCTTCAAGTTGCCAAATGACCTTTCCACAGTGTTCCGTAAGAAGAATGTCGATAGTTAAATTGCTCCAAAACTCCTCTAAGATTTCTATTTCTTTGAAAATCTGGTAAATGGTACCTTGCATTTGGATCCATAGATCCATAAAAGGTGCCAAATATCCTTTTGTATTTGGATATCCCGAATCCACCAAATAATATTTTCCTACAATATATTATAAAATAAAATTAGAGCGTAATATAATGGTATGTGATTTAAATAAGAAGCAAGTGCATTACATACGCACCTTGCGGTGGGTGTGGAAAATTAAACTTTGAAAACATTATAGAATCTCTCCACACAACAGTATCATGAGCGCTTCCTTCCCACCCCACATTAATGAATGTAAAGATTCTATCAAATGAGATTGCAGCCATCACATTCCAAGTTTTTTTACCGGATCGACCTCGAAATGCGAAACCCTTTTTATCTGATATCACAGCATCTATGTGGGTACCATCTATCGCTCCAACGCAATCCTGAATTACCGAAAAATTTAATGGATAATTAACAAAGAAGAAATAAGCAGATTTGCAATTCAGTCGTTCATTTTCAAAATGTACTCTTAGATTTCTTTAAAACCATTTATACAAAAGAAAAAATATAAGCATGATAAAAAGATACATTACCTCAGAAAATCAAACAAGCGGGAAAAGTCCATATCCTAAGCATGAAAATTAAAACCAAACGCAAAAGCCAAATTGCGACGTGAAGTAGTCCAAGCATCACTCCTCATTGTCTGATGGAATGACAGGCACGTAGAGAAAAAATGGCGATTCCAGACCTTCACTCAGATAAACCCATCGTTGTTCATCGTTCTCGAGGTTGATAAACACATCACCCCTTACTCCTTCACTAAGATAACCCATAGCCTGGACATAGACTTAATTTCCTTGTTTCTTACGGATGCCAATCTTTGATATGCCCATTTGCGTCAGAAGTGTCTTAATTTTCTCTAATTTTCCAGCATGTGTCAATATCGAAAGAACTTTGTCAAGAGTTGCCATCCTCTTCGTATCATCCTTGCCATCAGGGCTTCCTCCAGCCTTGCGCTTGGAAAGATCATTGATATTTGGTGGTGAAGTCTCATTGACCTGTATATAAGTTCCCATACCTTCTGGAGTACTATTGAAATCTTCGTCAAGCCCCACAAAAGTGGATGCGGAACCAATTTCAAACCCATTATCCACAGGTGATGGTAGAGATGCCGCAAAGTCGGAACCAATGTTTTTTTGTTTTTTTCAGTTCAGTTCAGTATTTTTTTATTTTTTTCAGTTCAGTTCAGTTCAGTTCAGTAAAAAATAAACTCGGGCAAACAGGCTCTTAGCAATACCCTTGATGAAAGGTTGATATTCAATCATGTATTTAAATTTATAAATTATGTAAATCAAACTATGTATGACTTAAACTCATATTCTGTTTCTGATTATGTGAGAGATTATATTATATATTCTTTTATTTATGTTTGTAATCGATCTGATTTCGAAATGACTGTGTTCTAATATGAGAGGTTTACCACGCTAGAATATAAAGTAATGTATATGTTTCTGTTCGTCAAATGAAGCACTTTCTTTTTCAACCTATTCTTCACTGATTTAATGTTACAGCATAGAATTTCTAGCACACCATATAATCCAAATAATCACACAAGGAAGCAATCGAGCTAACTCCTTAATTATGAGTGCCATAAGAGATGTCAATATTCCAAAGATGATAGCTTCTATATCCATCCAGGGATAAGGAAACTGAATTTTCCATAAAGAAACGGGATTCTAATTTCTTGTTTTATAATTATAATAAGATTCGGAAGCAATAGATATCATAATTTATTAAGGAAACTAGGACTATGTGATCAAATCCCAGTTAGATCAGGATCTATCAGACCATATATATATATATATATTAATTCAAAATAATTTGATACATTCTCCACGGATCAAATCCTTCATACATTCTTGATAGTAGTAGGGATGGTTCTGATTATAGATAATTATCGTCTAAAAATCCGGGCTTTCAAGTGAAATTCAACACTTTTAAGTTATATAAAAGAATCAAATGTATTTTTCAGTTAAGATAAGTTTAGTTCTGTATATTTCAGTCCAGTTCAGTATTTTTCAGTTCAGATCAGTTCAGTTCAGTTCAGGCGTATTAAACAGGCTCTAAGTAGACAGATTTTGTACAGTAGTTTGTAAGTGATCATCCACTTGCAAAACTATGTGATGTGTTATAGTATTAAATTAATACATTTATGGTTTGACGAAAAAAGAGAGTTAATTACCTAATAATTAGAACATATTATTATCATATTATTCATTTTAAGTCACTTAAGTAGGGATAAGTTTTTAATTTCCTAAAGTGCAAAAACAAGTTCAAATATTGGTCAAAATACCTAATTTCTAGACCCAACTTTCAAAGTGCTCAATTTGTAGTACCCTACATTTAAAAAAGCCCAAATTCTAGACCTTAGTTAATTTATTCGGAATAGTTCAGTTAGTTTAAGGGGTATTTTAGTAATTTATATTATACAAATCCCACTTCCCATTCTTTCTCCATATCTCCACACGAAAATCACCCATTACTCTTTTGATCTACAATTCACCGTCGCCCGACGGCTAAAAACATGATTCTTGCTATTTCAATTTAGGTTATTGGATTTATTTTTAATTAAATTAACCAGTAATGATTTAAACTAAAACTAGGTGTTCAATTGTAGCAAAATTAGTCGATATAAATGATTCTGTGCTATTTGGTATCGATAATTTTCTGTTTGGAGTTTATTCCATCTGAGTTTGTTCATAAAGATTAGGGCTTATTCCATCTGGTTATAAGCTGCTATTTTTGTCCAAGCACATTTGAAAGACTAATAATATGTTCATTATGCAGAGACTGCAGTAGTTGATGGAAAAGAGTATGCAGTTGGCTTTGGTAACATTGCTAATTCTGCAGCTAATGGTGGTGGAGATTGGGCACTACTGGACTCATATGGCAATCACGGCGCAAGACCCACCCCTACGACGGCGTTTCTGACCGCCGTTGGTGGCTACGACGTGGTAGAGGGTCACCCTTTAGCGGCGTTTCATGGAACCGCCGTTTATAAGTTCCAATATCGGAACCTAATTCAGAATTTAATTAAAAAATCTGGGCTTTCCGATTGAATCGGAAAACTTAGATGAACACGAAGAACACGATGAACACGAAAAACAAACCCAGATGAACACCAAAAAAATCTAGATGAACATGAAGAAGACAAAGAATATCAAGAACAGATCTATCGATCCTAACAACAAGAAGAACATATTCATCCTAACATCAAGAAATTTACCTACAAATCACACTAACAACTTCATACTCAAAAACACATTCATCAATAATAGATTCATCACCAAAATTAAAGTTCATCCTCAAATCAATCACAAAAACTAATCTTTATGCAAATTCATCAACAACAACAAATTTAAAGAGATCTATCACCAACATTATATTCTAACACTTCAACAACAACAAATTCATCGATTAGATACATAAATTTGAAATGGGTTCCGATCCAATCAAAAACAAGAAACTAAATTCACAAAAACATCAATGAAAATTACAAATTACCTCTTTATGGTTGAATCTCCATGGAAGAGAGTTAAGAAATCAAGGAAAAATAGTTAACATTTAGAGAAGAGAGTGGTTGGGATTGAGATTTTGAGTAGAATCAAAGATAGAAATAAATTTGGGAGAAAGTTGGGAGAATTGGGGATGAATGTGAGAAGATAAAATTGTGGGTAGAAAGATAGCATCTTTATCCGCTGGCCATGATTATATATCATGTCGTGTTCCTCAACCGGAACCACACTATGCTCAACCATATAACACGGGTTTTCTTGTTCCAACATAAATGTTATGACTTCACAAGTGGGACCCGTTCAATGCAAAACCAGTTTCTAGTTAGTTCCGATTACGGAACCTACAAACGACACGGCGTTCTTGAACAAACGCCGTCAATCAAGCGCCGTTAACATGTTAACGCCGTAAACTGTGCGGCGTTTATGAGACATATGCCGTAAATTCTGTTTGACCAATAACGTCACCAACGTTCTGATATCGGAACGTTAAAAAATACGGCGTTTACGAAGAAACGCCGTTATCTGCAGCCGTGAAAGACACCCTTTCCACTAATGAGGTCAGATGCTATGGAAGTGTATATCGTTTCAGCCGTAGCACTCGCTGCAAATACATCAGAGGTTGATTCAGATGCTGCAGCTGCCAATGCTTGCTGAGTGGCGTTAAGGCCTAGAAGCTCAGGATGAACATACAATTAGCACCTTACGAATGACTGTTAAATTAGTGCAATGTGTAGCTCATGTTTCAGTATGATTTGGTTCTTGCTTGGACTACCAAAGGATGTTTTCTGGTAAATACAGAACTCCATATTATTGGGAATAAGAAAAGAGATAAAGAAGAATAAATATATTTAGAGTTATATAGTTACATTAGGAATATGTTTTGTATGCATTTATCCCACATCGGAAGATGCGAGCTTAGAAGTTCATGTGTAAATATAGTGTAGGATCTCTTGTAATATTTGTCTTTGATAATATATTTTAATTGTCTATTATATATATTATTTATTTATTTTTACACACATTCTCTGTCTTTATATATATTTCTTTATTTCCCTAAATTTAGAGCTGGATGCGGTGGAGGAACAGGAGAAGGAGATTAAGGATTTAGAGGTAACATTGATTGAATTGCATTGCCTGAAAGAGCAGAAATCAAGAATATCTCTGCTTCGGTAGCAGGTAATGGATAAAACTTTAGATATCAGTTTCTTGAGAGGGAGAATTGGAAAGCTCAGGACTGAAAAAGATAAACTTTACCAAGACGTGAAGCAGAATATTGTAGCAGAAAAGAGGTTCAAAACGCGAAAATGGGAATATATAAACTGCAAGTTGAAATGGACTTGGTGCAGAACAATTTGAAGGACATCTGATGTAGATGAAGGAGCAAATGTCAGAGATTTTCCAGCCTGAATAAAATCGAGGAGACGATCTGTTGGATTATGGACTAAATTCAATGTAATTTCTAATTAAATATTTATTACTAAGTTTTTAGGAACCTGAAGGGTCACACACAATAGAACAAGTTATTGGGATAAAAAGGCTATTCTTGGTTATGTGATAAACAAGAGAATGATGTTGGCATTAATTTAGATATTAGTGTTGGTACATTATAAGGAGAGAGTGGAGGAAACGTTTCATAGGTTATGTATTCATATGATGAATGCAGAATTGAAACCTCCACTCCTATCTCATCCTATAAATAGCCTATCAAAGTCAGGTTCACCTATACCTTTGAGATACACATAAATCAGTTCTAGTTATATGGTTAAGGTGAATGGAGCTGGCACTTTAAACTGACTTTCCCAATAGTCAAGTTCGTGTGGATACCGTCAGAGGTCGGACCTTTGTGCGACTAAAAGATCGACGTAACCAAGCAAAGTATCGATTAGTGAAAGTACACGATTCATCAATCCGGTATGTATACTTTTCACATTATATATATCATGATCCCGGCAATTAGTATTAAAGAATACTTACAGTGGTATCAAGAGCGAGGGTGATATTCATGCGAATGTTTTTTTTTCTTAATATGATTAAAGAAAAACGAGTTAACAAGTAGAAAAATATTTATTTTATTTTTCTATTCGGATAAGTATGAAAGTGAAGCAAAGTCTTTTATAGTGAACTTGCAAAATTTCTTGTGGTGATCTATACAAGTAATTTACTTAGAATTATAAAATCGATCTCAATATTTTCTGATGTAAGCCTAAATTTTGCTAAGTTTTGGAAACTTCAAAATTGGAATCCTCCGAGAAAGAATTTTGCAATCAAATGGTTTTATTCTATAAAATTTGCACTCAAAGAGTTTGATGCAGGGAAGAGAACTTGAACCATCGGTTTGGGATATTATTTTAATTAATCAATTTTATTTTATTATTTGTGTTTTCATTATGATGAGATCAACAATTTTAACAAAATATTAATTAAAATCCTGAAGGGAAGGTAATCTGGAATGTGATCATAGGCTAATCCATTTGTTATTACAACATGTACATATATGCTAATTTATGGGATGATGCATGTGTGTATGGGATGTTGATTAATTTTTAATGGTTTTGTAATTAGTGACTGTTTGTGCTAATTGGCCATAATTTATTATCAGTTTAAATGTTAAAAATGCTTAAACTTTGAAAACGGTTTTCTGAGATTAAGTTACCCCTAATTTTAGTTCTGATTATAAATTTTCTTAAATAACATTTATTAGTCATTAATTGCATTATTTGTTGAAATAATTCAAAATATATTTAGACTAATAATTCAAAGAGTTTTAATTGACTTAGTTAAATATATTTTGTGTATGACTAATTCTGAATAATTTTATTAAATTGTTTATTTGTTATTTATTTAAATAAGATAATGAGATTATCTTATGTGTCCCTCACTTATATTAAATATTAACGCTGCCTTCCATTATTAGTAGTATAAATAAATTTTTTGTTAGAATGACTTGTTGGGCTTACCCAAGGGTATTTTACTAAAATCATAATTTATACTATTGGATTTGATCTGTGTAATAATGGGTCTTATTTAACAAAATAATTTGACTTGTTGGGCATACCCAAGGTTGAATAATTTTGAGGCAAGATCTAGGAGTTATAAAGATTTTACCATAATGAATGAGTTGTCATTCGGAATAAAGATTTAAGAAACATCTTTTCTGGTAATGACCAATACAAATTCTGTCTAGAAGGCTGGCGATTTTAAGTGGGACCATAAGTGACCCCTCCACAAGCCTTTCCTGGGAATGTTGAGGAAATTCGAAAAGTGTTCAAATCTAATTTGTGATTATGGTATTATGATTATGATATATGATATCAAATTGGTTATAATTGGTAAATAGTTACCTACCTATTAAAATTATTGTGATTTGTTGGGTTTACCCAAGATCATAATAATCGAGATAGGATCCTAGCCCGCTATGAAATCGTAAATCGATTTCTCAAGGTCAAATCATGAGGGTTATTGACTTGTACAAATTAGCGGGACCAATAGTGTTTGCCATTTGTTTATTTATTTTGGTCTTGTTAAAATGCGTGAGTAATTCATTACATTATCTTTATTGCCTGTAGAAAATGTCTTCCAACACTTCTCTGCGTAATGTGCTTTTTGAAAACAAACTCACTGGTACAAACTTCATGGAATGGATCCAATTCCTTAAAATTGTTTTGAGGAATGAGAAGATTGCCTATGTCCTAGATGACCCTATTCCTGATGAACCCGCTGTTGAGGCTGAACAAGACGTCAAGGATGCTTACAAGAAGCACTCCGATGACTCTGAAAGTGCTTGTTGCCTCATGTTAGCTTCGATGAGTCTTGACTTGCAAAAGCAACACGAGGAGATGAATGCCTATGATATGATGCAGCATCTTAAGTCGCTGTATCATAAGAGAGCTAGGAATGAGAGATTTGATATCTCTCATGAGCTTTTTCGTAGCAAAATGGCTGAAGACTCCTCTGTTTCATCTCATGTGTTGAAGATGATAAGTCTCATCGAGAAATTGGAAAGGTTGGGATTCAAATTGATGCATCAGTTAAGTGTTGACTTGATTCTTCAATCCCTTCCTGATAGCTTCTCTAACTTTGTGATGACCTTCAACATGAATGATGTTGAGGCAAGCACTTTGCCTGAGTTGCTTAACATGCTAAAAACTGCGGAGGACACTGTCAAGAAGGATAAGGGAACTGTTATGCTGGTTGAACCTCCTTCTAACAAGAAGAAGAATAAGCTTAAAGCTAACCCTAAAACTTTCAAGAAATAGGGAGCCAAGAAAGCGGTAAAACCAAAGGACACAAAAGCTAAGGGTACATGCTTCCATTGTGGCAATGATGGTCACTGGAAGAGAAATTGCAAGGCTTATCTTGATACCAAGAAGGAGAAGAAGCTTGGTGAAGCTTCTACTTCAGGTATGTTTATACTTGAAATAAACTTATCTACTGCTAAGTCTAACTCCTGGGTATTTGATACCGGATCTGGAGCTCATATTGTTACAAATATGCAGGGACTAAAGAACAGTAGAAGTTTGGCTAAAGGGGAAGTGGACCTACGAGTTGGAAATGGAGCAAAAGTTGCTGCATTAGCCGTAGGAACTATTAGTCTTTCTTTACCAAGTGGTTTATTTCTTGTTTTGAACAATTGTTATTTTGTTCCATCACTTATTCGAAACCTCATTTCAATTTCGTATTTGGATGAAGTGGAGGGGTACACTATAATCCAAAAGAATAAAAGTTGTTCTGTTTATTTGATTGATGTGTTTTATTGTGTTGGTAACTTACATAATGGTTTATACATATTGGATATGGAGAACCACGTGTTCAACATAAACTTCAATAAGAAGCAAAAATTAGACCATGTTCGTGATTCTTACTTGTGGCATTGTAGACTAGGCCATATAAATGAGAAACGCATAACCAAATTGCATAAAGATGGCTCTTTGGGATCTTTTGATTATGAATCATTTGATACTTGTGAATCTTGTTTGTTAGGCAAAATGACTAAATCACCTTTTACTGGAAAAGGAGAAAGGTCTACAGAATTGCTAGGTCTCATACATTCCGATGTGTGTGGACCTATGTCTATTCAAGCAAAAGGTGATTTTTCTGACTTCTTAACTTTTACAGACGATCATTCAAGATATGGTCACATATACTTGTTGAAGTATAAGTCTGAAGTTTTTGAAAGGTTCAAAGAATATATAAGTGAAGTTGAAAAACAACTTGGTAAAAGTATCAAGATACTTCGATCTGATCGAGGTGGTGAATACTTAAGTCAAGAATTTCAAGATTATCTTAAGGAACATGGAATTCTTTCACAAAAGACTCCTCCATACACACCACAGTTAAATGGAGTTTCTGAAAGAAGAAATCGGACCTTATTAGATATGGTTCGATCTATGATGAGCAATGCAAATCTCCCCAAATTTCTTTGGGGCTATGCCCTGAATACTGCATTATATTTGTTAAATAGAGTTCCATCGAAATCGGTAGATTCTACTCCATATGAGATATGGCATAAGAAGAAACCTGTGCTCAAACACCTGAAGGTCTGGGGATGTCCTGCTTTTGTGAGAAAAGTGGAATCTGACAAACTTGAACCTAAGTCTGAAAAATGTTCCTTCATCGGATATCCAAATAATTCATTCGGATATTATGTCTACAGTGAGAACAAAGTGTTTGTCTCTAAACATGTGACATTTCTGGAGAGGGAATATTTGTTAGAAATGTCAAGTGGGAGTAAGATAGAACTTGAAGAAGTTCTTGAACCCCAAGTAGACAAACAGGTAGAGATGGAACAGGAGCCAAATTCTCGTGCTGATGAGATACAAACTACGGACTCTCATAATGATGAGATGCAATCCGAGGCTCCTCCCGATACACAAAATTTACGTAGGTCAAACAGAACACGTCATCCTCCTAAGAGGTATGATGACGTTTATATCATTGAGAATGATATACACTACTACAAAATTGTGCCATTTAAGGCGGTTGGTCCTTCATGTTTTAAGGCAGAAGACAAATGCCTTCTCTGGGTGTGTCTTAAATGAGAAAAATCATCTAAGGCGGTTCCTCTTCCGCCTTAAATGTTTTCAGTTTTAAGGCGTTTATTTCCGCCTTAAATGTAACTTGCGAGTTCGCAAGGAAGCTCGTTTGTAAAAAAAACCCTAGCAAGCTGGACAGCTTGCGATGTCTCAAGTCCATTCTATTATAGCAAGCTGGACAGCTTGCGATGTCTTAACTCCACTCTCCTCGATAAAAAAAAATGAGCTCTGTAAACATGACAACATCACTTTTATTTTAATCATTCACTAATTCAAATGATCAAACAATTATTGTGAACGAAACAAACTACATAACATTGAAATTCCAAGGATCAAACTGTGTTTCTTTAAAAATCAGTACTTCTACAAAATTGAAAGTTCCTCTCTATATATAAAACATAATTATAGCTAAAACGATTGATTGTCCACTGTACCATACAAGCAACACCATTGTCCACTGTATCAATTGTGATAATCAAATGCATCTGCAACAAAACGCTATTGCGATAATCAGATGTCCAAGTATAGCAAGCCAACCAAAACGCTCCTAGTCCACGAACATCTGCAACACAGAACAAGGATCGAACTTGTCACGGTCAAAAACAAAGCACTCTCAGGAATCAAATTAGTTTTCAAACACATGAGCAAACAAGAGATTATCTCTCAGACTTATGTAAAAACGAAATGTAAAGACTTATGTAAAGACTTATGGTGCAGATCTTTAAAATTTTGTTTCTTGCCCAATTCTAAACCAAATGAATCCATTCTTGTTTCTAAATCGTAGCTCATAGTTCTAAGATTACTAAAGTGCAAAAATTGGCCAAAGACGATGCATGGTTGATAAGTTAAGAATTTTTAAAGCAAGTTCCAGTTGCTGCCAAGAACAGCACCAGTGCAGAGTTTCTAAAACCATTTTCTTGGCCATTTCTTTATCAAACTAGTTCGTTGTTGGTTCTAAATCATAGCTCATAGTTCTAAGATTACTAAAGTGCAAAACTTGGCCAAAAACGATGCATGGTTGCTAAGTTATGAATTTTTAAACCAAGTTCCAGCTGCTGCCAAGAACAGCACCAGTGCAGAGTTTTAAAAACCATTTTCTTGGCCATTTCTTTATCAAATTAGTTCATTGTTGGTTCTAAATCGTAGCTCATAGTTCTAAGATTGCTAAAGTGCAGAACTTGGCCAAAAACAATGTAAAGTTATGAATTTTTAAAATATGTTCCAGTTGCTGCCAAAAAAAGCACAAGTGCACAACTTCAGAATATAAGCTAACTAGCAGGCGTAATAGAACAGAATAGAAGAAGAATATAAGATGAAATCTATACCAGATCATAAGCATTCAAAGCAAGTGCAACTTTCTCATCAGCAATTCTGACAGCATGCTTCTGCTCGTCAATCGCCTTTTCAGAAAAATCAACCTTCGAACCAGGCGACACGCCACCAGTCTTACTACGTTTATTTATCTCTTATATTTCCCTGCTGACAATGCTGCTCATTCTGCAGCTGAATCCCTAGGAAAACCAACAAAATTACTCAAAAAGTGAGCCAAACAAGTAGAGAGCAGCTTGCGAACTCAGGGAAGCGAAGTTAAGATCCTTAAACCCCATAAAAATGAAGAAACTAAAAAATTCCTGTCCTTATCGGGGAAACGATATTTTTAAGAAAAGATTCATGTCCTTGTCCACTTGCTGGCATGAACCTTTCACCTGTGATTGGGCTTACAGCGCTACTTAACCTGCTATGTAATTCGTAAGCCATCTGAAAGAGAATCAGAACTCATTATTTTTCTTCTTCTTCTAATCGAAACTTATGATATGAGAAAATGAAACCAAATATCAAGTTATGCAGTCTTAACCTACATGGTGAAAAACGTAGCAGAGGCATTCAGGCATCAATCTTATATTCGCCGCCTCTCCCCATATTAAGAGATAAAGTCCAATATATAGAAGCTTATATTGTTGTGCAACTTCCATCAGAATAGGCAACCTGCGGTCATAAAAAACGCATGAGTATAAGAGAAACTCCAATGGCTACAAAAAAACACCAAGGAACTAAAGGTTCTTGCATTTATCAGAAAAAGTTTTTTCTGTATGCTGCTTTTTCGACCAAGAAATTTGCACCAGAATGTGTAATTCTTGAAAAACTTCTTCATCAGTGCATCAGTAGCCTCCTCACCTAGCTAATATCACAAACAGTTTAAACACATGAAAAACACAAAGCCAAAATTTCAAAGTTTATCGGTCATGATATAGTTCTGAATGCACCTTTGAGCATGAAACATGCTTAGGAGATTGCCGAATATAAGTGTTTGCAAGGAGAAGGATTAAATGCTCTCTCTGATTTACAACATTGCCTTTCTGCAAACAATGTCACATACATAAGCTGTCTTCATTATGTATGTAGGAAGCTGACGAGTAAAATTGTAGAATTAAATATTCTTCCAACAGGGGCTTAAATCAAAAAAAGAACGACAAGAAACAACGGCAACCTACACTACAAACAGACATCGCTCTGACCATCGAATAAAAGAACTACATCAACACCTTAAGGTATAAGCCAATAGGTTTTCAAGCAGTCACTTAAACAAAAATAAAATTGACGATGAAAGAAGTACTCCGTTCGAGGTAATATGTTAACCATCCTAGTGATATTAAATTCTACTACTACATAAAAATCATCTAATTTTCACCATAAACCAGGACAGAGCAAACATTCATCTCTATAAACTTTCATTCTTCTGGATCCAACTTTAGCAATAAATTTTTGCATTCAAACTCAGAAGCAGAAAACTTTAGCCTGAATTTTGGTACTATTTTAAAAAAGATATCAATAACTTTAGTCTAAAATTTAGCATCAAAAGCAGATGTCCAGTAATTTTAGCACATCTGTTCTCAGTTCCTTGCAGAAAACTTCTCAGTAAAAATAAATTCTGAACCTAAATAATCAATCAAGAACTCACAAAGTAAAAGAATGAAATTTATTATCACAAAGTGAAAAGACTATAATTATTATGTACCTATGAAGGCAGGCTTCATCAGAGTCATAGCTCAAGTCCATCCTTAACAAAAGGGACCTGAAACAAAAGGGAGGTGCTTAACATATTCAAGTTTAAAGTAATGCCCTCGCATTTCATGAATCCACCACAAAACCTTTGGAAGAACTCGAGAAACATCTCCTTTCAAAACTGAATCCAGCCACTTCCCGGTCACGGCAGTATTTAGGATAACCAAATCAGACTTCAGAGCAATATCAATAGCCTCCTGGCCCTTGGCCGGTAAAACCTTAAAATAGAAACAGGTGATGTGAAGACCATAGTGGACCCAAAATTTAAAGTCTTTCCATAAAAACTCCTCCTTTTCTTCAACCAAAAGCAAATGCAAACGCAAGATACAGAAAAACCTTATATCTTAGATACATAAAAGAGTTCCATTTCAAAAGCAAATACAGATATCTGGTTGAACTCATGACATCTTTAAGAGTAAGGTTATATGCTCCGTAAACTAGAAACATGAACTTTCACTGATATATCGAAATCCCGCTGATATTGTGACACTTAAATTTCACCATGTTTAAGCATAAATATCTTCACTTTGATTGTCTAAATATAAAAAAGATTGATACTTTAAACACTATACATCACCAGAAAATCTACCTTGACTCCATTTTCAAGCATTTTCTGCTCCAAACTATACACCACTTCATCAGATTGAGCAGGTTTCTGATTAGTAATCCAAACAACCTCAGTTCCAACTCCTCTGAGCAAGAATGCCAGCTCCATCAACAACAAAGGACCACCTTTTCAGCAAACAAACAAACAATTAAAGCTGTGCCCAAAAGATTTTTTCATAAAACAAAAACAAATGCAGGAAAGAGTACCAGAAAGAGAGAGTTCGTGGGAAACTAGGAGAACGAGCTTGGACTTCATGAAACTCAAAGGGCTGTCTTGAATTCTGATTTGAGCAACTGGAGTGCTGCCTTCGAAATCATCGTACCGAGGAATGTCGCAGGAATCGTGAACGGATTTGATGAAGAAGGCGAAATCACCACCGCTCTCGCTCTCCCGATCGGCGCCACCGCCATCGCCGCCGCTCCCCGGCCCCTGGAGAGCCCTTCCAGGAAGCGCCGAAGGGACTACCGCAACTACTCAGTTGAATTGCAGGATAAGGATAAGGAGAAGAAGTCGAGAAAGGTGCGGATTTCAGATTGGTTCGAGTTCGAGATGATGAAGAAGTTTGGGTTTGATTCCGGAGGTTAATTTGGTGCGATTGGGATTTTAAAGAAAGTTCAATGATACACTTTCGTGAGATCTTGCGATATCGTAAGTTTATTTTAATTAAGACACTTATTTTAAACGCCTTATTTTTCATTGCTTTCGTCTTGAATATTTGTTTTTCACAATCGAGAGAAGGGTTGCGAGTTCGCAACCACGCTGCAAGGCGGATAATCTATGGTATATGCTAAACGCCTTAAATTAGTGTCTTAGATGACCTCTTTTGTAGTAGTGATAATGACACATTTATCATTGAGAATGATGTCATTGAGAATCACGAACCTGTAACTTACGGGGAAGTCTTATGTGATAAGAATTCCGAAAAGTGGCTTCAAGCCATGAAATCTGAGATGGATTCCATGTACGACAATAAGGTTTGGACCTTAGTCAATCCACCTAAAGGTGTAAAACCTGTTGGGTGCAAATGGGTTTTTAAGAAAAAGACCGACATGGATGGTAATGTGATTACTTATAAAGCACGGCTAGTTGCAAAAGGTTTCGCACAACAATATGGTATTGATTACGATGAAATTTTTTCGCCCGTTGTCATGCTGAAATCTATAAGGATTTTACTTGCGATAGCTGCACACTATGATTATGAAATCTGGCAAATGGACGTTAAGACCGCGTTTCTTAATGGATATTTGCAGGAATAGGTGTATATGAGACAACCCGAGGGTTTCGTTTCTAATGACCCAAACAAAGTGTGCAAGTTAAATAAGTCGATTTATGGACTTAAGCAAGCTTCAAGAAGTTGGAATCTTCGCTTTGATGAGATAATCAAAAGGTTTGGTTTTATCAAAAATGAAGATGAGCCTTGTGTATACAAAAAGATTAATGGCAGTGTTGTGGTATTTCTCATTTTATATGTTGATGACATACTACTAATGGGAAATGATATAACAACCCTTAAATCAGTTAAGGAATGGTTAAACCAAAACTTCTCAATGAAAGATCTTGGAGATGCAACTTATATCTTGGGAATAAAGATTCACCGAGATAGAGCAAATAAGTTGATCGGTCTTTCGCAGTCAACCTATATAGATAAAGTTCTAACCAAGTTTAGAATGGATCAATCTAAGAAAGGTTTCATTCCTGTGAGTCATGGAATTAAGCTCTGTACGGAAATGTGTCCTAAAACAGATGTTGAAAGGCTAAAGATGAAAGATATACCATATGCTTCCGCTGTGGGATCCATCATGTACGCCATGTTGTGTACAAGGCCTGATGTTTCATATGCTCTAAGTGTTACGAGCAGGTACCAATCCAATCCTGGTGAAAGTCACTGGATAGCGGTCAAAAATGTTCTTAAGTACTTGAGAAAGACTAAAGATGCATTTTTGATCTATGGAGGAGATGAGTTGGTAATGAAAGGATATACCGATGCTAGTTTTCAAACGGATCAAGATGAATTGAAATCCCAGACCGGATTCATTTTCACTTTTAATGGTGGAGCTGTTAGTTGGAAAAGTTCCAAACAAGATACCATTGCTGATTTTACGGCTGAAGCAGAGTATATTGCTGCTGGTGAAGCAGCTAAGGAGGCTGTTTGGATGAAGAAGTTCATCACTGATCTTGATGTGGTTCCTTCCATTGTTGATCCCATAACTCTGTATTGTGACAGTACTGGGGCGATCAGTCAATCAAAGGAACCACGATCACACCAAAGATCCAAACATATTCTAAGGCGCTATGACTTGATTAGAGAAATCGTTGCTAGAGGTGATATAAAGATAGAAAAGATTTCCGATGTGGATAATATATCTGACCCATTGACTAAGCCATTGTCCCAGAAAGTGCATGATAGTCATGCTCATTCATATGGCTTAAGATACATGCGTGACTGGGTTTAGTTTTTTGATGTAATGAATTACTTGTTTATGGATTATATATGGCAGTTTTCATTATTATATATATATTTTGAAATACATTGAAATAATGAAGTCCTAAGGATATTATTTTATTCTTAAAATTCTCTAGTCATAGTATTAACAAGAAAGGACATTGTTAATGCAGATAGACTAGCATGTATGGTGGTGATACATGAGTGAGCTATTAGAGAATATCTCATTGGAATGACCGTTTAAAGATTTCCATAAGGTTAAAACTTTTCTGTGCTAATGGAAATTCTTTGCATGACAGTAGTGTAAAGTAATCCTTTGACTTGAAATCATAAAGAGTATAATTTATGTGGATAGTTGTGCTTTGATCCTTCTCATCTTCTGTCGTAACTGACTCTGCGTATGGTTGGATTGGGTATAACATATAAGCATAGATTGATATTTTATGATTGATATAGGATTCACCACTCCAGTGGGAGAGTATATCCTAGAGATGGCCACTTGTTGGAATATCAACTCAAAATGTTTGCAAACGGTCTTATAAAGTTAGAAGAGTTCTAATTTTATTTAGAGGGAGTTGAATTCTGGAGCAAGAAATCATCGGTACTTTAAAGAGTTGGCACAATATCTTACTCTTGTACTGATAAAGGATATAGTATGGTGAAAGGATATTATTACATGGAATCTGATTCATGGATAGGTGAAGTCGATCATTTGACTTATTTCTAAATACTTGGGTGGTCATGATGCCTGGCTAGAGGCCAATCTTGATCTATAAATATGATGATAAATTAAGTTGTTAATTTGGTCAATATTAGAAATACCACGACTAAATATTGTCTTTAGTCCAAGTGGGAGTTTGTTGGATTATGGACTAAATCCAATGTAATTTCTAATTAAATATTTATTACTAAGATTTTAGGAACCTGAAGGGTCACACACAATAGAACAAGTTATTGGGATAAAAAAGCTATTC
The DNA here is from genome assembly GCA_948330725.1 of Sherardia arvensis. Lineage (NCBI taxonomy): Eukaryota > Viridiplantae > Streptophyta > Magnoliopsida > Gentianales > Rubiaceae > Sherardia > Sherardia arvensis. Next base: position 17,185,984 of record OX415237.1, on the reverse strand, counting down.
TTGGTTATGTGATAAACAAGAGAATGATGTTGGCATTAATTTAGATATTAGTGTTGGTACATTATAAGGAGAGAGTGGAGGAAATGTTTGATAGGTTATGTATTCATATGATGAATGCAGAATTGAAACCTCCACTCCTATCTCATCCTATAAATAGCCTATCAAAGTCAGGTTCACCTATATCTTTGAGATACACAGAAATCAGTTCTAGTTATATGGTTAAGGTGAATGGAGCTGGCACTTTAAACTGACTTTCCCAATAGTCAAATTCGTGTGGATACCGTCAGAGGTCGGACCTTTGTGCGACTAAAAGATCAACGTAACCAAGCAAAGCATCGATTAGTGAAAGTACACGTTTCATCAATCCGGTATGTATACTTTTCGCATTATATATATCATGATCCCGGCAATTAGTATTAAAGAATACTTACACGATCATGATGTTGAGGATAAGATGAAACATGTAAAATACACAGAGCTGAAAGCCACGAAGATGAAGAGAAGAAACATATAGCTTCACCTGGAGAAAAGGGAGATGGTAATCAAGCTGAAAGCTGCAAAAGCCAAGATTGTTGAACTTTCCAACACGACCGAGGTAAAGCAAATGAATTGGATTTAAATTTTGGGCAGTTTTATGTTCTAACAATTTGATGTTCTAAAAAATTCAGCTATCTGATCAGTGCAACGTTAATTATGTAGAATAAAGTTGTTGCAAAACAGGGAGAAATCAACGGACTGAAGCAATATGAAAACAACAATCTGATCGAAGTAGATCACAGTCTTATATATCCGGTTCGATGGTAATGATGAACTCACCACTAGAACTGACATTGTCAAGAAAAAGAAACATGAGCTGGTGCATAGGGTATCTGAATCATCAGTGGGCAACCAAAATCAAAGAATGCTCCATTGGATTAGTATGACATGTAATGTTCCAATGACTTTTCTTATGTTATGGTCATGATAATGCAAGTGAGAGAAATAAAATTCTGCCACAATATCACAATAGTTCGACCAAAATGAACAAGCTCGCGCTGCCGCGCGGGCTGCATACATCTAGTACTTTACTATAAAACATTAATATATACTATAAAACATTAATATATCAAGCCGCACAATTGTTTATGCAATATATACGAAGGTTGTTTATGTAGCTAGATACACTTGTGCTAATAAGTAATAAGCCACACAATTGGTAATTTGGGATATACACCATGAACTGATGGAATTTATACGGTGGTGAAATGATAATTAGACTATATTGATATTTATGGCCCCAACATATATTAAAAGAGCAACTTTTAGCCCCAATATATACATTGCACAATTTATATCCCTAACATTTAAATTTGGTCAATTTATAGACCAAAATCCAATATTCAACTATTTGTAAGGATATTTTTGTAATTTTGAATTTCCAATTTATGTTCTCTTTTCAAAATTATATATAATTTTTTTAAAACATAAATAATGTTTAATTTCCAAAATCGCGTGTTTTATTAATTCATTTTTTTGTTGAAAACGGATAATTTGAAAAGTTAAATATCTAATATTCAATCGATTTTTCAAATTCTCTTAAAAAATTATATATATTTGATTTTGAAATATGCATTTTTCACAGAACAAAGTTTAGTTTCATATATTCGTTGTATTATTCCAGGATTTTTTTTGTTTATTTAAAATTTTTGATATTAAGTTTTGAAAAAAAAGAATGAAAATAAATATGAAATGGCTAAAACATCCTAACATAAAGTTTATTTTTTAAACATATATAGTTTTAGAGCTATAAATTGATTAGATTCATATGTTAGGGCTATAAATTGTGCGTTTTAAATGTTGATGTTAAAAGTTGATATTTTGACATATGTTGGGGCATAAAAATCAATTTAGTATGATAACTATTAGAAGTCAACGTAAAGGTTAAAATAGTAATTATGTATAGCGAATGCCAACAATTAGGAGAAAATGATGTTAGTAGGATTTCAATTTTTGTGGATGTAAAATAATCAATCCCACGAAAGATTTTTATTTTGTAGTAATTAATAATGATTGAAAACAACCGCCAATACGTAAATATTTACTAGTAAATATGCCAATATCAAATAATCCGTATATTAATATTATGATTATTGTAAGAACAAAATAAGTTTATAATATATCTTATCATGTATATTGAGTACGTGTTTAGATGTAAAATATGTAAATTAAAACTACAATATCTAATAAAAATTGCACATAAACACACTTCAATTTATAAATTTCAAACCTTTTTTTCACGTAATATTAGTTGATCAATGCAGCTCTAGTAGATTGAAGATGAAGGGTCCTCATTCAGACAACAACAATAATGAGAGTTGTTTGAAGTTAACTTCCGCTTTTTGTAGCTAGACAACAAGTACGGGTGGTAGAGAGCAGCTTTGAATCGCAACTCCAACTTTTATTAGTCATGCAATCTTTTCTTATCAAGAAATCAAAAAGTAGTTGAGGTGTTTGTATGAAATTTATTTTAGGAGGGAATGAATTTGACATAGATAGGGTTCGATATAGTAATTTAGCCATGTTTGATAGAGCTTATTTCTCATTGAACTGAACTGAACTGAATTGAGAAAAATTAAAAAATACTGAACTAAATTGAAAAAAATAAAAAAAATACTGAATTGAAATGGATATAATAAAAAAATACTGAAGTGAACTGAAAAAAATAAAAATAATAAACTAAACTGAACTGAAAATTCAAAATATATAAAATTGAACTGAACTGAAACTTATTTTAGAAGGGAATGAATTGGACATGGTGCTCGATACTCGATAGTAAGCAGAAATAGTCAGTGGCGGAGGGAGACCGGGTCTGGCAGGGACTCAAACCCCTGCCAAATTCTCCAGAATCACTGATTACGTACGTAAAGGTATAATCTTTTATTTAAAGTTTAGTTCCGTTAAAATTTTGCTCAGCCCCCACCAGAGATCGCGGAGGAATATATTATATATATATTCGAGCTGTATTTTATGTGTGTTATATACCAAAACCTCAAATTTCTCAAACGTATACGCCGTACGCAGTATCAGTGACAGTTAACATAACAATACCTAAGAGTTTTTGTGTTGTCTTCCACGTTCCAGAAACCCAAATAACCTCAAATTTCTCAAAAGTATACGCCGTACGCAGTATCAGTGACAGTTAACATAACAATACCTAAGAGTTCTTGTGTTATCTTCCACGTTCCAGAAACCCAAATTTCCCCAACTCGTACGCCGTACGCAGAGTATCAATTAATCTGGCATACAGAGTATCAATTAATGTAACAATATCTAAGTTCGTGTATTGTCCTTCTGCGTTCCAAAACCCCTCAATCTCATGTGCATCGGCGGTTTTGAGTTGGTAATGATTTTCGTTTTAATCTAATTCTCTTGTATATGATGTTATTTGTTTTGTGTTCCTATCCAACAAGTCATTTTCCATAAGTTATGTTTTGTCGGCTAATTGTTTACTCGCATTCAACTGCAAGTGACTGTATATTAGTGAAAACTTTGTACAAAGTTTTACCAGGTTAGCATTTTAATTCATTCTATAAATTCAACTAACTATAGGTAATAAATGTTTATATAACATGTAAGTACATAAATTAATATTTTAATAATAGCTTTCGATTTTTAGTTTAGTTGTAAAGTGATATTAAGTTAATGCCACAATCACTTGAATCACATGATCTATATATTAGAATTTGCTTCGAATAATTTTTGTATTATGTTAGCTTGTTAACTTTGCTTTTATGAAAATTTTGTTTGGCTATTAGCCCCCGCCAACACGAAATCCTGACTCCGCCCCTAAAAATAGTTATGTCAATGTTATTAAACCAAACAACCGCCATAAAAATTATTTGATTGCTAAAACACCCAAATAACATATATATGGTTACGACGGTGTGATGGCATAAAAGTTTTATCAACACTTTTCTATAAACTCGAAAACATGTTTATAAAATATTGGAAAAATTTGAATAAAGCGCGCTATAATTTTTAAAATTTAGAAATGTGATGCTCCTATTGTATAAATTTTAAAAAGAACACTGATTTCTTTGGTAAGTGGTGGCGGAGATGGTGGTGATAGCATAGTGATTCTGTTTGGAACGAGGGTCATGTCATGATGTTTGGAAATGAGCATGAGAAAGGGTATATAGTGTTAATTTAGCGTTAGAAAAATATTAATATTTTTAAATTAATATAAATCACACTTTTTTTTACAGATTAGAAAATAATTACATTTCACTTCTAAATTTTAAAAATTATACCACTAAAAATCCAAATCTACCCTAAAATATTCAAGGTTTTTAAAAAATCAATTACACTAAGTTCAAATAATAACTCAAATAATAACCAATCCATTCACTTTCAACACAAAAGCGTCGTCTAGCACGAACCAAGGCCACCAATTGATTGGATGTTAGCCTATATATAGAAATTGCTCCCGAAACATTCTTTACCCCTGTGTATAACTAGTACCTCCAGTCCTCTACGCATTGCAGATCTTCTTCTCTTTTCTTTCTGTTGTTACACACATCACATGCATCGCTAACATTTCAAAAGCTGTCAGTCCTTCCATTTTGAACCAGAGAGAATCACTCGATTTCTACCGATGGAGATGGTTAATAACACCATTTTACAGTCCCTGGAGAACAGAAGCATTCTCGTAACTGGTGCAGCTGGTTTTCTCGCAAAAGGTAAACCTAGCTAGTTTATCATCTTCTCTCAGATGTTTACGTGCTTTATTAGCTGATGTTGTTAGCATCTTTTGCTGGTGCAGTTTTTGTTGAGAAAATACTTAGGGTTCAGCCAAATGTGAAGAAGCTCTATCTTCTTTTGAGAGCATCTGATAGCAACTCCGCCACCCAACGTTTTAATACTGAGGTACGTATTTTATACGTAGTATTTTGTATTCTGTAAGGAATGTGTACTGAAAAAATCCGAAACTGCATTGAAATGTTTTTATTTTGGCAGCTCTCTTCTCTTTCTAGTTAGAAGAACAAATAAGTAAGTTGGTCATCAGCATTTTCTGTAGTACTACGTACAAATGTATTCATTCATTTCCAGGGGCTACAAGATTTCATCTGCATTTTTAGAAAAAGAAAAAAAGAATATCAGAAAGAGTGAAGGCAAAAATGATAAATATAGAGGTGGACATTGATAGTGAAGGCAAGATATATTAAGAGAGGAGATAAGGTGGTGGGTGAATAGATAACAGTTCTGAAAATAAAGATGAGCTTTATAGAAGAACAGATGGAATAGTACATATATAAAAACTCTCACTCACTTTTATTAATGCACCATTTCAATTTCAGTGTGTCTTGATAATTAAAAACCAAGTGGATGAAACATAATGAATTAATCCTGAAACATTGATTTTATCATCTGTTCAGATCATAGGGAAAGCTCTGTTTGGGGTGGTGAAGGAGAAATATGGATCAAACTGGAGCAGTTTGGTTGCGGAAAAAATCACAGTTGTTGCAGGTGATATTACGAGGGAGAATTTAGGAGTGCGGGATGCAGATTTACTGGAAGAGATGTTCAGAAATGTAGACGTTGCTGTTAACGTGGCTGCAACAACCAAATTCGATGAAAGGTGTTTAGAATGTTAATCCATATTTTTGCAGTTTAATTATTGTCATCAGGAACTTCTGATATTTGTTTCTTCTGCAGATATGATGTGTCCATGGACATTAACGCCATGGGAGCAAAGCATGTGTTAGACTTTGCTAAGAAGTGTGACAATATTAAAGTGCTGCTTCATGTATCAACAGGTAGTCATAAAGTCACCACGCAGTTCGCTTTCATATTAATGCCACTGAAAATCTTTGTGACTTGGTCATTTGATGGTCACAGACAAATGTCTTTGTACCCAGGAAAATAGTGGTAACATGGATTATTTACTTTAAACTGTAAAAATCAACTACTTAGATTCCCGTTTCTAGCTAGGAATAAACTAACTAGGTCTGTTGTTGCAAAAGCTTATGTCTCTGCAGAAAATGAGGGAGTGATTCGGGAGAGTGCGTGCCGGATGGGCGAGGCGCTGAACGGGGCAACCGGGCTCGACATTCAGAACGAGAAGAGGGTTATCGAAGAAAAACTGAAGCAGCTCAGCCTTCAAAATGCTTCTGAGCAGGACATCAATTTAGCCATGCAGGATCTTGGGATTCAAAGGTTTGTCACTTTTTCATTCTCAAATACAATCAAATGGGACCAAAATCTTAATTTCACAAACATAGAAACCAGAATGTGGCACATAAAGTTCAAAATTATTGCCAAGAACGTCACAAACATCATGACTAGCTCTTTGTGTTTTTTTTTGTTCTCTTATATCTCATTTTTATTTTATAAATAAAACTCTAACTATGCTAAAATCTGTGGTACCCCCTCTGGTTTACTTGCGTGGTAGGTCTACGCCTGGAAAATATTTATTCAAACGAACAACCAAATCTACCGACCGCGATGCTCATTCAATATTTGGTTCATTATTGTTGTACAATGTAAATGGCATGTGGACCAATTTTAATAAGTTTGTGTACTTATTGAAAGAGCGGTGATACATGCAGGTCCATGTTTACTAATGCAGGTCTGAAAAATAAAATATTTTGGGTGCACTAGCATAATCCAGGGGCCACATATAGTGTTTTGAATGTCGAGCCCGGACCTGTATTAGTAAATATGGACCTGCATGTATAATTTCTCTATTGAAATATACAGTTCTGTACTTATGCACTATTACATATAGATATGCTAGTATATAAATTGAAATATTGTAGTTTAAAATATCATTGAAATAGAATACTTCTCTCTGGTATTGTTAGTTTTCCATAAACATAGTAATTGTAGATATTTTTGTAAATTCATATTGTACTTTAGATTAGAGGGTAAAATATCGAATTATGTATAGCAACGACCCATATAAATGGTTCTTCCGTAAAGTAGAAACGATTAAATATATCGTAATTAAATCATAGAAACAGTTTAAAATGTATGGATTAGGTATGTTCTCTTAATTTTATCAGTATATAGGCTCAATTCATTCCAACTTAATGAAAATATAAATTGTTAAAGTTTAGTTACTTTAATCATATTGATTTTATTTTTCAATAAATTAATTTTTACTTTAATTTAGTTTAGTTCAATAAAAAATTAAATAAGAGTAATAGAACATAGCCTTAGGAGCATTGCAAAATGATGTGACTTTTATAAAAAATAATTACCACTATCTATTTCTTCAATAATTTTCTCCGACTCCATTTTCAACCCTGATTAAGCCTGAATAAACTTTATTTTATTTAGGTTACATCTTTAATTTTGACTTGAAATCATTGGAAATCAAATAAAGGGGACTCTGTTTCAATTTATGTAATATAAATTGTAACTGTTATTCTCAATGGCAAATAAACTTATTATTTAGTGGGATGAGCTCTAAAATCTATTTTAATGTGAAATTTAAATTGTAGGGCAAGGAAATTTGGATGGCCAAATACCTATGTGTTTACTAAGGCAATGGGAGAGATGCTTTTGAGTGAGATGAAGGGAAATATTCATCTTGCCATCGTTCGACCAACTATTATTATGAGCACTTGCAAAGAGCCTTTTCCAGGATGGATTGAAGGAATTAGGTACTTTCTTTTCCTCTAATTATTCTGAATAATCCTTCTTTATATTCATCAACAAGATATGATTTTGTGTATAATGCAATATCTAGATTATATATAATTCATGAAACTAAATTTTCTTATTTCAGAACCATTGACAGCCTCGCTATTGGTTATGCAAAGGGAAGAATGACTTGTTTTCTTGGCGACCCCAATGCCATAATTGACATTGTAAGCGCTTTCAATTTATAATTGCCTGATATTTGTACTTTTATCTTTGAGTGATTTGTTTTAATCATGCACAAATGCAGATTCCAGCTGATATGGTAGTGAATGCCATGATAGTGGCCATGATTACTCATGCAAATGATAAATATTGTGAAGAAGCCATTTACCATGTTGGATCTTCCTCTACAAATCCTTGTCTATTCTCTTCGGTCCAAGATTATGGTAGGATATACTTCACCAAACATCCATGGGTTGATAAAGAGGGAAACATGGTCAAAGTTGGAAAGATTCCCATTCTCACAACAATGGAGAGTTTTCGCAGTTATATGACTCTGCATTACTTACTTCCCTTGAAGGTTTTTCCACTTTTTCTTTACTCCTTTGCCTTTTCTTTCATTTAGGGTAACTTGCATTCACGATTGATATATAATCTGAAGTGAACATGTCCTTACTACTTCCACACTTAAGTTAATTACAAATTCATCGTGTTTTAATTTAAAACTAACCCTGATGATGGTGATATTAAAAAAAAATTACATTTAAACTCCTTTGTTAACAATTGATTATGAAAATGCTGAATTATTTACGTATTGTTCAGGGCTTGAGGATATTGAACGCTGCATTTTGCCAATATTTTAGTGGATTGTACCGCAATCTCTATGAGAAAGTAAAGTATGTAATGCGGATGATAGATCTCTATGCACCATACTTGTTCTGCAAGGGAATGTAAGTCTGATTGAATTACATTTAGTAATTTTGAATTTATTCGAACCGGGGAGTGAAATTACAAATCACAAAAATGTGTTTTATTAATGTTATGTTAAATACGCAGTTATGACGATATGAATACAGAAATTCTACGTCGCACGGCTGGGGAAAATGGTGCTGACATAATGTTTTACTTCGACTCAAAGGATATCGATTGGAATGATTATTTCTTAAACATACACCTTCCTGGAGTGGTGAAATACGTATTCAAATGATGAAACACAACAAAGGTCAAGTATATATGTGTGTAGTAAGTAGCCTTATGGTTGAAGCCACCTTCAAAACTCATGGTTGACTCTGGTTTGGGATGATTCTAAAACACCAAAAAAATTCTAATCAATTTTTCGTTTGTAATATATTTTGTTTCATTTAAACATGCATACTCTATCTACTAAAGAACTTTTGACTGTCAAATATAAGTATATTATCAATATTCAGGGCTAACTCTGAGCTTGTATAAAAATGTGGCCCTCTTATTAGACGTTAGATTTCAATTGTCGATTTTGAAAACATGCAAAATTTAAAATACATGCAACTCAAAAAATACCATAACATTATGAGAGTACTTGTAAAACTACACCATATGCAATACTATTATTGAATACATGGAAAACTCAATCCAAAGTCCCAATATAACATTTTTGAAAATGTTACGGTAAGAATTATAGAAAGACTAAATTGATTTTTATGCCTCCAACATATGTTAAAAAAACAACTTTTAGCCCCAACATTTAAAATCCATCATTAATAGCGCCAACATATCAATTTGATAAATTTATAGTCTCAACATATAAATTTGATCAATTTATAGCCCTAAATCTATATATGTTTTAGAAATCAACTTTATGTAAGGGTATTTTAGCAATTTTAAATTTAATTTAATTCTCTTTATTCAAAATTTATATCTAAAATTATAAATAAATAAAGATAAACCTGGAAAAATACAACAAAATCACAAAATTTGTTTATTCAAAAATGCATATTTTAAAATTAGATATGTATACTTGTATAACGAGAATGTGAGAATCGAATGAATATTAGATACTTAACTTTTCAAGTTATATTTTTTAACAAAAGATAAAATTTTAAAAATGCCCTTTATAAAAAATAATACAAGATTTTTTTGATATTTTTCCAACAATATTTATGTCTTAAATTTTTTTTAGATATAATTTTTATAAAATAAAATTATAAACAAAAATACTCTTACAAAAAGTTGAATATTGGATCGGGGCTATAAATTGGTCAAATTGATATGTTGGGGCTATTAATTGTGAATTTTAAATGGTGGGACTAAAAGTTGTTCTTTTGACATATGTTGGAGTCATAAAAATCAATTTAGTCTTACAGAAATATAATATTTTCTAAAATTGACATTTATGAAATTTATGTATTTAATAATAATTCATTTATTTATTTTAATCCCTAAAACCTTTTAGATCGTAAAAGTTGTTAACCGACTTTAACTTGGTATTATGGTCATTGGCTGGTACGATTTTGAAACATTACTAAAATGTAAGTACATTTTTGGAAAAACAATGTTGGAGAAGATTTTTGAGTGGACCATCTATATTATGGACTTGGTACTACACATCATATATAGGAAGTTGTGGAATAATCTCGCGGATCGATCCGCTTCCATATCATGATCCGTGATTAAAGACACTCGTTTTACATATATCAAATCTCCAAATCAGAAAACCCATTATATCCCAATTTCCCAATTTTCAATCCCAAACCCGATCATGAAACTGCATCGCCTATACCCTTCATTTTTTATCGATTCGAAGCTTTCATTAGATCGAGATTTTAATCTTCCATGCAATCGAAATTTGTTTGAATCATGATTGTTCAACCGTTTCGCCGATCACCTTTATCCCTGATCGAATCTCGACAAAGGTCACACCAGCGATGGAAACCATGGTATGTTATTTCCCAATTGCTCATATCTGCGACAGTGATCGATCTTTAATTTTGTCTAATTGCTTCCTGTTATGATTTTGTGTAATTGCTTCTTGTTTTGATTTTGTGTAAAGTCGAATGGTTTTATTATTTTCTACATGTTCAATTGCTATATCTATAAAAATAGGTACGTGTATCTTTTGAATTTGAAATTTTTTTGTATTGACAAGAGGTTATGAAGGTTTTATGCTCATCTTTGCATGTTATTGGCTAAAAGCTTGGTTGTTTCACAAAAATTAGTGCACCTTTTTTTAAAAAAAAACGTGCTAAGCACCTAGTTTCTAGTGTTGTTGAACTGTATCTGATTGGTTCAAGCTAATTTGTGGAGTTTTAACCTAAACTGTGCACCTTTTAATTGCTTGCATGTTCTTGTCAAGATACGGACGGTTTATAGGAAAAAAACCCCTTTGAAACCACAGACATGATAATCTCATAATTTCTAGTGTTGTTGAGATATATATATATATATGTTGGGTTTCAACCTAGTTTGTGGATAGTTTAAGCTAAAGCGTGCACCTTTTAATTCGTTGCATGTTGTTGTTCAAACACAGACAGTTTCACAGGAAAAAATACCTTTTATAACAAAATGTGCACTATTCTCAGTATTGTTGAGCTGTATCTTGCTGCTTCAAACTAGTTTGTGGAGGTTATAAGCTAAACCGTGCATCTTATTGTCAAAAACTAGAGTGTTTCATAGAAAACAATGCACCTCACTTTGCAAGTTTTTTTGTTGTTGTTAAGTATGTTAGGTCTCATTCTATTTTATGAATCTTTTAATATGAACTTGTACCTTTGCATTAGAATGTTTTAATTCTAATGCAATATTTTGATAACGAGTATAAATGTATTCAAATACGTATGTTGTTCTGGTCTACTTATAAATTACTTGCAATCACTGCTTGATTGCAATTTGTATATATGTTTTGCTCTCACGAGGTACTTATAACTCATCCACCGCATTATAAGTACAAATATTTTGTTTTTTGATGTGACAAACTCTAACATGATAACCCTGAGTAGCCCTTCTTTCAAAATATTTTAGCTCTTTAGTCAAATATTTTTGTATGATCTAAAATATTTTGTTAACTTTTTTCAAAATTCTCATATGACATGACTTCTTCCTTACGCGGTGAAACTCTCCACATGTACAAAGATGAATTTTATGATGATTTTCTACCACCTTATGTTTTAGCAAATCGATTGAGAGTCTTTTTTTTTTATCCCTTCACTCTACATATTGTTCATCTATTAGCACAAGTGTAAAATGATCATCAATTCACAACTTTCATATTAAGAATTCCGTCGTGTATTTTTTCGATAACCTCCATCCATTGTGATTCCGAAGTTGGAATTTTCTCCAAATAACAAGAAGTTTCTTAAACCGCATCCAAAAATATTTTCTATGTCAGATGGAGTTACCAACAATATTTCTGCTATTAGTAGTTGTGTTTTTGGGCTTGCCATATCAGCCCATATAACACTTCATTTTTCCATGTACAAAACTTAATCAATTAAATCCTTCGCCACTCACCTATCTCCAATTGATCTAATTTCTCTAATATAAAATAATTTTTATTTCAATACACTACAAGAAAAATCACCTTTAGCAACCAAAATTTACAACATGTCAAGAAAAAGGTTGTAAAAAATTGCATTTACAAGAAAAAAATGTGAAAGGTAGTAATAGCCATTACAAGAATTAAAGAAAAGGTTGTAAATGTTGACAAAGTGTTGTAAAAAGTCTTCATTTCCTAGTCCATAATTAACTTAACCTTACAACCACATTTTATGATGTAAATGTATAGAGTGGGACCCACAGATTAGGAGCATGAATTTATTAGATTATTTAGGCTAATTTTTGGGTCGATTATTTGGATTATTGGGCTGGTTTTCTTTGGATTCATCTTTCCTTGACTTGGGCCGAGTTTATGGGTTATATTTGTAATAACTCAAATTGGGCTAATCAAATTCAATAAACTCTAAATCCACTAAATTTTATACCCTAACCTACTAAAATAAACTGACCAACATTTAAAAATAACAATAACTAAATTAAGTTAAATCTATCAAAGATTAAATCGTAATTGAATGTTCAAACACACTCTCGTAACTGTATTGAATTTAACTAATTAAAAAGTATTTCTTAATTTCCCCTTTCCAATAAAAAAAAGATATATCATAATTTTCTATATACAGAACTATTTAAATGAGTTTAACTAATTAAGTGTAATATTGTACTTATTTTTTTTTGAAAAACCCTTATATATATTAGAAATTAAGGAAAGTATCTAAGACTATTACATAGATTTCTACTTAGATTTGTGGCCAACCTATGCTCCTCACTGAGGGAGGAGCGGTATACCTTAATAACCTCAAATTCCATAATGAAATTGAGTATTAGCCTAATGCTATTGATGATCCCCTTGACTTCCATAGGGGCCAAGTCGGGATTTTTGATTGATTTCTGGAGCTCCGTGGAGTCTGTTACGATGTTCACTCGTTGGATACCATGTCGTCTTCCTGCTTTTAGGGCTCTCCAACAGGCTTCTGCTTCCGATTGCAATGGTGTGACTGCTGTAAAAAAGTCCGAGCCTGATATATGTGTGTGCATGTCCCAACCTGGCTTCCAGATTCTCCAACCGCCAGCTCCAAGATTCATTTCCCGCCTGAAGGATCCATCAAAGCTGATTACACATGCTTGGGGTAGTCCTTCAGTTGATGATCATCTCTAATGTCGTGTACCGAAGTTTGCCTGCTTGTACTGTGATCTGTCCTTACTTCTAGAGGAGCTTGACTTCCTGCATCTTCCACTTGGTGATAATTATATTTGAGTATGAATTCCAACTCCGCCTGAATATTCTGTGCACACTGGACTGGTGAGGTGTCTTGTTGTTGGAAAATTTTTGAGTTCCTCTGTTTCCAGATTTCCCATAGGGTAACAATGAGTTTGATGTCCTGGTCAGATTCCTGTCTGCTCATTACCTCATTGAAAAACCAGCAATTGAAAGGTGTGTCCAGGGGTTGGTGTAACTGGGTGGTCGAGGCAGTCCAGATTTGTCTGGATGAATTGCAAGTCAGGAAAAGGTGTTGTTCGTCCTCTCTGGCATTTTGACACCTGCAACAAATAGCGTTATCATCTATTTTCTTTTTTCCCTGTTTACACCAGTAGCCAGGCTCCCTGTGATCATTCTCCAAGTAAATATAAGGAGTTTTTGTGGGATATTGAGCTTCCAGATTCTACTCCAGAATTTTCTAGCTGTTGGACTTAATCTGTTCTGGTGGTTGTTTCCCTCCAGTTCCCCCATTTCCTTGTGATAGCCAAATTTTGGAGTATACTTACCATCTCTGGTGCACGCCCAGTAAGCTTCATCTTTTCCCTGGAGATCCACATGTATTGATTGTATATGAGGGATTAGTTGTTGAGGAAATATAAATCTGAGTAATGGGAGTCTCCATGATGCATTCTGTTGATCAATGAGATGGCAGACTCTGAGGTTTGTGTGGGTGGACACTATTGTTGTATTCTGAATTGTGTTTTGGATTGTGGGAATCCATTGATCATGAATTTGTATGTCTTTCCCATCTGCCACTTTCCATTTTAAGTTCTTCTTCAGCAGTTCAGCAGCCCATAGAACTGATCTCCAACCCCATGAGTCTCCTGGCTTTGCCCCAACCTTAAGGATGTCATCATGCCTCAGATACTTGGCTCGATATACCATTCCAAGTAGCGAATCCTTATTTGAGATGATGTTCCAAGTATGTTTTGCAAGCAAGGCCTTGTTCATTCCTACAGCAGACCTTAATCCTAATCCTCCTTTTGATTTTGCCCTGCACACATATTTCCAAGATTTCCAGTACAATGTTTTTCCATCTAACTTACCACCCCAGATGAAGGCTGCAGTCATGGCATCCAGTTTCTGTAAGATAGTTGTTAGAATTCTGAAAATGCCCAGGGGATATATTGCCAATGACTGAAGCACATGTTTTGCCATTGTGATTCTCCCAGGAATATTCAACAGCTTGGTTTTCCAAGAATCATATTTGTGCCTGAGTTTTGAGGTCAGGTGCTTGAAAATCTCTGTCTTGCTCTGATTAAAAAGGATATTATTACCCAGATATGTGCCCCTAATACCGTAGGCTTGGATGTTGAGATATCCTCTCAGACAATTCTGGTCTTCAGCACATGTGTTGGGGCTGAAAAATATAGCACTCTTTTCTGTGTTCAGCTTCTGACCTGCTGCAGATGTGTATATTTGTAGGATATCTCTAAGATCCCTAGTTGCCTGTTCAGTGCATTTAGTAAACAAAAGGCAGTCATCAGCATACATGACATGTGTAATCTGTGGCCCATTTCTGGAAACCTTGATCCCCAATGATTTATTAGTTGATACCAATGACCTGAGTCCAGCTGATAGGAATTGCTGACAAATTATGAAGAGGTAAGGGGAGAGAGGGCATCCTTGCCTGAGTCCCCTAGTTGGGGTAAAAGAATGGCTTAATGATCCATTCACCACCACCTGATAGGAGACTGTCTGGACACACAACATGATGGTCTGAACCAGTTCTCTGGGAAGATTGATGAAGTTTAGAGCTTTCTCCAAAAATTGCCAAGAAACTCTATCATAAGCTTTGCTCATATCCAACTTTATTGCAGCCAAACCTTGTTTTTCCGTTTTATATTTTCTGATATGATCAATCACCTCATGAGCTAGCAGGACACTTTCAGTTATTTGTCTACCTGGTACAAAACCATTTTGTGATTGATCAATCAGTGACTCCATGTGTGATTTCAGTCTTCTGGCAATTATCTTGTATTTGACATTGCAGAGAGAAATAGGTCTGAAGTCTGTCACCATTTTTGGGAGCTTCTTCTTGGTAATCAGGATGATTTGTGTTTTGTTCCAGTGTATTGGGAAGGTCTGCCCCTTGAGTACATCCAGTATGGCAGATGTTAGTTCTGAACCCACCTTGTTCCAGTATTTCTTTAAAAAACCAGCTGGGATTCCATCTTCCCCTGGTGCTCCCCATGATTTCATATCCCTCAGTGCTTCCCACACCTCCTTGCTGGTGAATTCCTTGCTTAGCTGGTTCACATGATCTACTGTGAGCTTTCTATCATTTGCTTGGAATAAAGAGTTCCAAGTTGTCTCTAAACCCTCCTGATTGTTGCTAGAGATGTGAAGCTGTTCTGTCAGAATGCCTTTTAGATGATTTGTCATTTGTGATAGCATCTCCTTTTGATCAGTTATCCATTCTCCCTCAGGTAGAAGCAGTCCCTGGATTGTGTTGGTTTCTTTTCTTCTGGTAGCCCATTTATGGAAAAACTTACTGTTTTTCTCCCCTTGATTCATCCAATTCACCTTGGCCCTTTGTTGCCAGTAGTCTGATATTTGTTATTCCAATTCTTTCTTCTGTAAGTTCAATGCCTTAATTTTCCCATCATTAAAAAACAGTCCATTTCCTCTCTGCAATCTCTCTAACTCTTTCTCCATCCCTGCCAGTTTCTTTTCCATGTTACCAAAAGTTCTTCTATTCCAGTTATCCAAGTGCACTAGTAGAAGTCTCAGCTTGGTAGTTAACATATCTTCACCTAACTCTTGAGTGTGATCCTGAAAGGCATTATCCCACACCCTATCCAAGATTTGCTTAGGGGGTTCCATATTAGCCCAGAAAGATTCAAATCTAAGTTGTTTCTGAATTCTGTGAGTTGATGTGACTAACCTCATAAGTAGAGGACTGTGATCAGAATGGGAGAAGGCTAGATTTGTTACCTTTGCTGACTTCCACAAATTTAGCCATGCCAAGTTCCCAAACGCCCTGTCTAGTCTTTCCACAATTGTATGTGGTTGTTGCTGTGAGTTAGACCATGTATACCACAGACAATCTGAGTCTAGCTCCTTAAGATGATGCAGTTCTAGAAATCTGACTAATGCATGTTGAGGAGTCATCTGTACAGGGACTCCTCCTTTCTTATTTGCCTGAGATACTACTTGATTAAAGTCTCCTAAAATGATGCATGGAAAAACTGAGAAATAATGCAAACTACCCATCTGATTCCAAAATGCTGGCCTATCTTGAGCTAAAGGGGGACCATATACCACTATTTGGCACCACCTCTTCCCAGATGCATTAGAAACTAGGCTAACAATACTATTACTAGATGCAGACTCTATGTCTACCACAATATTATTTGACCAAAATAAAGCTAAGCCACAAGATCTTCCAACTGCATCTACTATTCTTGACCTCCTGAAATGCGTTTTTTCTTGCCACTTCTCAAAATGTGCTGCAGTGGCCTTGGTTTCTAAAAGGCACAATATTTCAGGTTTATGCTTCTTGATGAGTTGGTCGATCTGCTTCATTGTAGGGGCGTTGTTGCAGCCCCTACAGTTCCACACTATGGTCGTCATGGCTGTTGAGGTGATTGATTTGGTTCAATCACCTGAAAACCTGCAGTTGAGGCTCCCCCTCCAGCCTCCTTCAGCATTGGCAGTCTTGTTGAGGACACCTCCTCTCCTCCAGTGCTGGTCAATGGATCTTCACTGTCTTCATTTGCCAATTCCAGAATTTCCTCAATCTGGTCCTCTCCAATCTCATTCGAGCTATCCACTGTTTCCTCCTCCCTGTTGCTCTCCTCTGACTGGATGACCAAGATCTCTCTCTCCCTCCCAGCAATGTGACTTGCCTGCTCCTCTTGGTCTTAGTCTGGTGCAATCTGCCTCTCCTCATAGTTCTTGATGATGTGGTTCAGAATCACCTTTCTGCGTTTAGGAGAGTGGACAATATCTGGCTGAGGTTGCTCCGAGCTAGCTCGCTTTCTCTGCTGAATGACTTCATTTTGCTGAATTGGTTCTGATGATGCTCTGTGCACTCCTCGCACATTCTAGTTATAAGTGACATCCACCCTCACAGTCTCCGAGACATTGTTTTCCGCAATATCTGGGCGATGAAGTTGCTCTATAGTGCCTGTTTCTACCACATCTTCATTTTGGCTTTGCCTCTGCTGGATAGGAGGACTGGCCGTAAGATCTTGTGCAGGTCTAGATGATTGCCCCACCTCAAAGTTTGGTCTTCTACGCCTCAGCACAAACCTAGCAAAACCTCTTCTTTTCCTGCCTTTTCCACCTGGTTGCACCATTTTCTGTTTCTTCTTGCTCTTGTCTTGTTCCTCTACCTCCTGAGTTCTTTCTCTTTTCCGACCTCGTTGACGTCCAATTACTATTGCTTGTCCTCTAGTCTGCCTGGATGAATCCGATAGCGAGTCCAGAGATGATGCATCTGAGTCGCTTTCATCAGAAGAGATGACAATGACCTCATTTTCTTGATCACCACCCTCTTGTCCTCTCTCCGGACAGCTGATCCAACCGTTGTACCTGTTGCACCGACGGGGGAATCTCTGAGATGGCTCCAGCCCATCCTGGTATGGCTGAGGCTCCTCTCACTGTGACCCTTAGTTGCATCCCCTCAGAGTTTCCTTGTAAAGCAGACTCCATGATCGCCGTGAGGGCATCCTCAGCCGCTTCCAGATTATGCAGGTCCACTGTTACCCGTTGCAACTCCGCTCTCATATTTTGTTCCAGTTCCTCCTGTTGTCTGACCCAGGCCCCCAAATCTTGGACCTCTACATTTTGCAGTTGTGGATTGTAGTTGTTTTCATCAATTATCATGTCAGTAGGTTGTGGCTCCTGTCTGGGAATTTGCTGTTGTGGTTCCCTATCTTGTTCCCCAAAGTAGGGATCAAAGGCCTGACTCATGACTTGAAAGGGGGAGCCTTCCAGCCTGTCTCCAATCGAAAATCTCCTGCTGTTTCCCGGCTCCATCCTCATTGAAATCAGAAAGCCCTCCTGTACATCTCTGTCTCTCATGTGCCTGTATCTCAGACGCCTAGTCTCCATATAGTCTGCTGGGATATTTGTGTTCTTGTGCTCGCGCCTATGGTTGTATGCTCTTATATCACCAGCAAACATTTGCCTCCTTGGATCATACACAATGTTGACTCCTCTGAGCTTGAAATGGGAGCGAACCTTATGCTCTATGAATTCATCCAGAACCTCATCACTCACAATTGGGCACCTACTCATCAAATGTCCAATGACCCCACATCTGCGGCAAACTCTAAACACTCTCTCATACTGTACCGACACCCAGATCCTCCTATGCTCCGGATTCTCCACATACTCAAGATTAACATAGAATCCAGTGACCAGCGGTTCACCCGGCACCACCCACATAGTTGCTCTTAAATATGATACATTTCTGGCTGGTGGTGGTTCGATCTCCACACTAAAGTATGTTAGTTACGTACTAAGAGGTCAAATCTTACTTGTTTATTTGTGGAAATTAGTAACAAATTTGAGTTCGATTAATAGAGGGTCTAATAAAACTTGAATGTTTATGAACACTATTCACTTATTTGAATGAACCTAATGGAAGGTTAATATTACTTGACTTATTATGAACATAGTAACTAAAATTAAGTTTAAATTACAACCTTACTCAACTTCCAATGAACAATGGTAACTAAATTGAGTTTTATTAAAAATTGTCGAATCTTACTTGACTGTCAATAAGTAGAAACTAAGTTGATTTATACTACTCAAAGATCAAATCTTACAATTTATAAATATTAGTAATTAATTTGACTTTAATTAACTTATAAAAGATCAAAAACTATTTGAATTTGTGTGAACACTAGTAATTAAAACATCTAATGAAATATCAAATCTATTTGACAACCTAAACAAATTTTGAAATTGAGTTTGATATTACTTGAATCAAAATCAACATTATAACTAAATTGAATTTACAAAAGGCCAGATCTTACTCGAATTCATATGAATACTAATATTTGATTTTGACAACACTAATAATTGAACTGGATTTAACTATAATAAAAGATTAAATCTCACTCGATTTTCAATAAAATGCCAATGTGAAATGTCAAATACTACTATGATTCATTTGAGTTTATTTAATACTAAAAAGTAATATTTTCAAAATAATAAAAAATAAAAAATCAATCTTACTTTCTATAATTATTGATTGTTTAACCTAATAAAGTTATCAAAAGAAATTAGGATCTTTAAAAATATTGGTCCTGGAAAAATTAATTTTATCTTTAAGGAAATTTTAATTTTATAGAAATATTAATGATAAATTTCGGTCTATATAAAAGATAATTGTAATTTCATATATAGGAAAATTTTACAGAAATTTAATGGTTAAGATGGAAGAATATTTTAATTTTTACCAAAATTTTAATATTAATAATTTCGAGCATTAAGATGTAAATTTGGATGAGGGTTTAAATTAAGGAAAATTATAATTGATAACTTTGATTAAAGAATGAGATTTAATTTATTATAGAATGTCAATTTTATAATTTTTCTGTTAATAAAGTTTTCTTTAATCTGAACCCTCAATCTTCTCAGATAATTAAATCTCATCCGTTAATACAAATGACTATATAAATAAATACTAAAACCCTATCCACTCCTATCCTCATCTTATCAGAGTCAAACCATCGATTGAGTTTCTGGCGATTCACAGTAATCTGATTTCCTCACCGAAGCATCGACGGGTTCACGGAGTCGTGTCATGATTCGAACGACATGTGATGTCAAACTCCAGCTAGATAGCTACGGCCTCGATTTGTACTGCTCGCCGGATTTCTCAACTATTCCGGCCAACAGCGGCGACGGCCGCTACTCTGATCGGGGCGGGTGGCTCGATTTGGCGGCGTTGTTTCATGGTTTCGCTCTTGTTTTTGTTAATGGTAAGTGCTTGTGTTCAATCCTATAACTTTAGTGGCTGTACAATTCGTGGTTACAGATTTTAAAGGAATTCGATGACTGTGGGTACGAATCATCGTTCTAGTGACGATTATAAAAGATGGATACATGAGGCTAAAGACTCTTTTTTCCCACTCGTTGATTGTGTTTTTACTGCTAGTTGAATGCTATATTGGGGATTTTAGGGTTTAATTGGCATTTAGTGATTCAATTTGATAAGGCTTTTCCTGCTGCCAGTATATAATCATGAATTTTGAAGGACTTTAATGGCGATGTGGGGCCTTCGTCTTCTTCCGCTTGCTGCCTCTATGATCTCTCTATTGCCCTCCACGCTGCCAAAAAGCTGCTCCTTGCTGTGAATAATCTGGGTTCTGACTCCTCTCCGGTGAGTCTGA
Source organism: Sherardia arvensis (assembly GCA_948330725.1). Taxonomy (NCBI): domain Eukaryota; kingdom Viridiplantae; phylum Streptophyta; class Magnoliopsida; order Gentianales; family Rubiaceae; genus Sherardia; species Sherardia arvensis. The sequence goes on along the minus strand of OX415237.1, from coordinate 17,165,218 downwards.
TTGGGGTTGATTTTCAGTGATTGGAATTGTGCATTTTGGATATGGTGATTGTGTTGTCATTTCTTCATTGTGTAAGGTTTATGATCATATTGGCAATTGATTGTCTGACGAGCACCTATTGGTTTAAGATCAGTGTTTTACTTGTTTTTTACTTGTGAGAGATGGGTTTCAAAGCTGGGAGCTTGATTGACTTTGTTCACAGTGTTGATCTTTTCTAATTGTTAATAGCTGTTGAGTTTATGCAGCTATTGATTTTATCGAATGTGTTTTCTACTCCTTTCTGAAATTTTGCTCTCTTTGTTATTGAAGGATGAGTCTATGAAGAAGTTTGCGTTTCAGTTCCACTGTGTGACTCTAAAGCTGGAGAAGGCGTTGGCGAGCATACCATTTGATCACTTTGACATCTCAGAAGAGGTTTTAGAACATGTAATGTGTGAGTTCTGATTTTGTTTAGCTTTCTTGGCTTTTGAATTTTCTGCATTTTCTCATCATTTTGTTACTTGGCCAGGTTGATTTAGTCTGATCGCAGTTAAGAAGAGTGACACGTCGCTATGGTGAACCTTTGATTTCTAACATAATATCCCGTGCACTTTCGCAGCCCTCAGATACAAAGATGAATCAACTTCGCCCTACCACTGGTGTGATTGGATCTCCCCGTGTACCTGATGCCAGGAGTTTAGATCTTTTTGTGGAAGAAAAGGTTGTAGGTGATATAAAGGGCCAGTTGATTCCTTGCTCAATATAATGATTCTGTTTTACCTTGTTTGGACATGATAAAATTTAGGAAGAGAAGCTAATAATTAAGATGTTTGTTTCAGTGCTGGGGCAGGCTGCTGCTGGAGTGATGACCTCTAGTTCGGTTAATTCTAGGGTTATGATGTTCTTCTACATGGCATCTGTTACTGGTTTCTTGGGAAATCTCTGGGCAATTTACTTGCAGAGATATCAAGAGTGGACTAAATGGCTTTCGAAGATTGGTGCAGCAGCATCGAGCTCTGCTATCATAGTTTCTCTTGCGAGCAACTTTGCAAATGAGCAGTATTGGACCACATACCTGGTGGTCTGTGCAATTGGATGCTTCATCAGCTGTCTTCTTATTCTGACAAGCCGTTGGCGAGTGATGAATCCGACCAAATAGAAACCTCGCAACAGTAAAGTATTGCATGACAACCTAGCTAAAACTTGAGCTCTCTATGTGAATTTGCTAAGGTTTTTCGAGGGAAACAAACACGTTCCTTCTCTAATGGTCATTTTTGTTGGATTTTTCTTAGCAATTTGCATTTAGCGAATTCGATATTGCAATTTATGGCTAATGTAATTTCCTGCTCTTGTGATCTTTCAGGTTTTATAGGAGTTTCAAGTTTAAGGAGAAGTTCAATTGCAAATATTGAAGAAATGTAATTGGAACCATGAATACCCTTTGCTCAGCTGAATATTGTACGGATTCCGATCAATTCCGCCTCCCATTACTATCTTCTTTCCGCCTCCCATTACTATCTTCTGCCGGAGTCTACGTTGCGATTTCTAGGATGGCATACTTACAAGAGGCGGGAGTTTATTTAGAGAGGAGTATTATGTTGAAACTACTCGTTTCTTTGAAGGCTGAAACTACTCTTGTTTTGTAGTCAAACATTGTCTTGACTTTAAAATGGCATTTTTAATATAAATTATTAATTATTAATTATATTTATTTATGATCATTCTAGCATTTAATATTAAATTTTATTTTATTATTGTAGATATGATTTAGTAGTTATTTACAACATAGTATTATGTTGTAAATTGTGGTTCTTACAATAACTTTGATGGTTGTAAATAAAGTGAATGTGGAATTTGAAGAAGTTTTTAACAACAAATAAAGTTGTAATAGAAGTTCTTACAACACATTTATATGTTCTTGTAATAGGCCAATTACAATGACCCACCAAAAGTGGATGTAATATCATTTACAAGAGAGATTATAACATCCACCTAACTAATTCTTGTAAAATATCTACTACAACCATATAAACACTTTTTACTACAACTTATGTTTTTGTTATAGGCACATTTTCTTGTAGTGATAATTGTCCGGCCATCATCAAATAATATTTTTAGCGTTTGTATTGGTGTTCAAGGGCGGGCAAGATTTTGGTTTTGGAATTTCACTATCTCAGCTAGTTCTAGTTGGGGCCATTCAGAATCGAGTTTCATGTGCTCTAATTAGAGTGTCATGAGTCGCGAGTTCCGAGGTATGTAGAACCCAATTCAGAGTTGGGAAGGTGTCGTCGACGGTAAGTTTCAGATTGAATATTTTTTATCTTGTAAGTTTAATATTTGGTTGATGTACATTGTACTTGTTCTTTCTTTTTCTCTAGTAGGACTTAGTTTTGTGGTAGTAGGGTTTAATTTGGTAAATTTGACAATGATAATGTACTTGAAGTGAATCAGTTTGTAATAATTTGATAATGATTGGAATGTCATGAGTCGCGAGTTTCGAGGTACGTAGAACCCAATTCAGAGTTGGGATGTCGTCGACGATGTTGAGTTTTCAGATTGGGCTCTTTTCTCTTCTAAGTTTAAGATTTGGTTGATGTTCGTTGTGCTTGTTTTTTTCATTTTCTTAAGTAGGATTTAATTTTGTGATTGGTTTGATTCGGTGAATTTGATAAGATAATGTAGTTGAAGTGAATTAATTTGGAATAATTTGTGTTAGATGATGAGAATCGAGTGTAATTTTTCCAGCAAAAATATCTAGTGATTTTAGCCATCCTTATACTATCTCTTAACTCAGAACTATATACGGCGGTTTGAAGGTGAGAGCCAAATGACTTTATGGTGTTGGTTTTAATTATTTAACCCATAATATTTTTGTACAAATTATGCTTTTGAAAATTTCATTTAACTTCTTTTTTTCGTAGAAAGAGAAAAAAATGATTGCAAGCATGTGGTTTTAAAAAAAAAATTGATGAAGTATGATACTTATTATAAAGTATTTTTGTATGAATTCATAGAATGTATGAATGTTAACATATTAAATTATAATTACCCAAATATAACATACAATAAAATAGATTCATATTCACTCGTGTATTTTTCCCTCTTTTTTTGTAACTTACATACCTGATTTTGGTGGACGAAATTTCATTTTATTTATCGCTATCATTATTATTGAGTTGGTCTCTGCAGTGACCGTCTATATTATAACATAATATAGACCAAGAACTAAATTACAATATGGGAATGAAGGAGGTTCTTATTTGCAAAATTTGGGAAAAGTACTATTCACGGCACTTTTCACGGCACTGTTCACGCAAAGAATATGTACACAAATCATTTAATATAATTTCTGGATTTTAAACACTTGTAAACACAAAAGAATTCAGGTTAGAAAGACAAGTTTCCATATTATAAACATCAGATTTTAGGTACATAAAAACTAGGGTGTTTAGGTTAAATAATGTTGTGTCAAGTATAGTCAAGTTTCACCAAAGTTTTCAGCCTAAAAATTCACAATCATCACAATTTTCAACTTAAACAATCAAGTTTCACAAAAATCACAGTTTTCACAAATAAATAATCAAGTTTCGCAAACACCAAAGTTTTCAACCTAAACAATCAAATTTTCACAATAAAAACATTTTTCAACTAAACAATCAAGTTTTACAAACACCACCGTTTTCAGCCTAAAAAATATAGTTTCTACAATCACTGTAGTTTTCAACCTTAATAACCAAATTTTCACAATCACAGTTTTCACATTAAAAAATCAAGTTTTACAAACAACACAGTTTTCACAATAAATAATCAAGTTTCAACACAAATCAAGAAGCCTAGTTTTCAAGTTAAACACATAAAATTTCATATGCAGACAAAAACCACGTTAAGCAGTCTAGTTTTCAAGCTAAATACATATATTTCATAACAAGACAGAATCCACATTAAAAAGTACAGTTTCCAAGACCGTAGAACTTCTCCAGCTTCACCTGCAGATGCTTCATCCCGAAGGCGGCGACCATCGTCTTGGTGTCGATCAGCAGATCCTCGAGGCATCTCGGAAGCTTGGTGAGTTCGTGAATGACGTTGGGGTTGTAGAAGAACATAACATGCTGGCCACCGATGCAGATCTGGAGAAGGTTGGGAGGAACTCCGCCCTTCGGCGTAGAAAAACTCGGCCGCCGGTATCATGACGTCACTAGTATTAACCGTCGCCGGAACTATCGCGAGTGAGTCCACGTGACCACGCAGCCTCCACCACCACAGCACACCGAAGCTCATCCCCAATCCAATCCTCTCCGCCGCCGTTCCTCCGATGCTGCGGCGATCAATCCCGGCTCCAACACGCTCATCCCCAATTCGGATCAATCACCGGATCAATCACCGACTCCGACGCCGCGACGATCAATCACCGGCTCCACCACAGTTGGATTGGTTGGATTGGGCAGAAACTGAAAGAGGGTTTGGGGATGCGAAATTGGGAACGACATAAGGTTTTGTAAAATAAAAAATAGAAATACGGTATATATACTTATGGAGGAGGGTATGTGATGCAATTTCCGTATATTACTAAAAAGGACCCGCGTAAATATTAATTGCAAAAGAGGAGCCGCCTTTCCTATTTTAATTGCAGAAATAGGCCGTCTATATTATAGTTATAATATAGACGGTTTATTCCAAGACTAATATATCATTATTTGTAGTTTATAAAAAGAATTTGAATAAAAATCATTTTATTGGTGAATCATAAAACACTATTAGTAATCTTCTAAAACTATGAATTAATTGGTTTCTTTGTCATGTTTTAGAGGGTATTAAATCTCTTGCACGTTTGATTCATATTCAATGACGGCACGTTTGATGCACGCTTGATGTACGTTTGATGTCAACAAATCTTTTAGGTGATCGTAGATCCATATGGACATGGATAATAACATTTCTATGGCAATGGATTTTCTAAACTTGACTGCAGATGATAGGAAGACAAAACATTGTGTCTCTATCTTGAATCATGAACGAGCCAACCTATTTTTCCTAAATCATGAATGCTTTGTTGTTGGGTATTTGGAAAAAGTGTTTCACGTAATCCTTGAAACTTTTAAGAGTATGATTTATGACCTCTAGAAGTTCAAATGTGTTTTATATGGCCGTTAGAGAATATATTACGGATGTTGGGGAGTCATAGAGTATACATTTCAAACATTTTTGGGCTACAAATTATATATGCATCTCACAACACTGCAAATTTGTGACGTCGGACTATCAAACACAATGTATTTAAAAGAAGAAGATTAATTTATTCAACGTAGCATTTCGGGCCAACAAAATCATTTGGTTAATTTAACTTGTTCCACTTCTATGTTTTTACTCTCTTTTTTCCCGTTTAAAAAACGCTTTTATGTTCGTGCGTGCATTATTTATATTTATTAGGCAATCCATATTTGTGCGTGCTTTATGTGTGCAGTTGTTTATATATCATGCTAATAAGATTGTAATTTCAGTTTGATGCACGTATTTTCATATACTAGTTTTATCGTCATGACTTTATGAGTTATTCTTCCATTTATTGATTCTAAACAAAATCCTGGTACATTGGATTTTTGGAGACCAGCCGCAATATAGACATTATTTTCTTAAACTTGTTTTTTGTGAAATGAGATATATTCAAATATATATTGGACAGAAAAGAAATGAATATACGTAACTTGAAATAAATTGAACTGAAATTATATATCATTGTGTTTGAAATTAAACAAATATTAGTGAAAAAAATTATCTACTAAACTGAAAGAGTTAGTCTCTTGAGTGACGGTCACTATACAGTGACGAACGACTATATTGGAACATGGAAGGAAGGAGGTCCTAATTTGCAATTTTGACAAAAATGCACTGTTCACTCAGTCTAAAAAACAAGCATTTTAATCTAAAAATAGACGTTAGCAAACATATCCACACAGTCTAAAAAACAAGCATTTTATTGTTAAAAACAACCCGTTAAGCGTGAAATACAAGCATGTTCTAAAAAATCACCTGTTTGGTCTAAAAAACAAGCATTCAAGGGTGAAATTCAAGCATGGTCTATAAAATAATCTTTTTTTGCTTCAAAATACATGAACTCTAAAAAGCAATCTGTTAATTGTGAAATGCAAGCATTTTCTAAAAAACAACATGTTAAGTGTGAAATGCAAGCATGTTCTAAAAAACAACATGTTTGGTCTAAAAAACAAGCATTCAAGGGTGAAATTCAAGCATGGTCTATAAAATAATCTTTTTTGCTTCAAAATACATGAAATCTAAAAAGCAATCTGTTAATTATGAAATGCAAGCATTTTCTAAAAAACAACATGTTAAGTGTGAAATGCAAGCATGTTCTAAAAAACAACCTGTTTGGTCTAAAAAACAAGCATTCAAGGGTGAAATTCAAGCATGGTCTATAAAATAATCTTTTTTTGCTTCAAAATACATGAACTCTAAAAAGCAATCTGTTAATTGTGAAATGCAAGCATTTTCTAAAAAACAACATGTTAAGTGTGAAATGCAAGCATGTTCTAAAAAACAACCTGTTTGGTCTAAAAAACAAGCATTCAAGTGTGAAATTCAAGCATGCTGACTGCAATTTGCATAAATTGCAGAAAAACCCCCATTCCAAACTTCTTTGCATATAAACCCGTCACTATATAGTGACCGTCACTTCAAAAACTAATTAAAACTGAAATGAAATGAAATAGATTTAAATATATATCTGAACCGAAATGAAATGAAACTAAACTAGATAAAAATTAAACTGAATTAAACTTAATTTGACAAAAAATGTGTTATGAACAGCCCAATCAATTCAAGGATTAAACTGTAAATCTATATTCGATTGAACCAAATCTGAGTACAAAGAATGTTTACAAGAGGAGAGAGAATAAGGAGGAAGGAGAAAGAGGGAAGAACATCATGATCCACAATTCTGTTATTGGATACCTGCTCTAACTAACTAACAGCTTCTTATATCATCTACTCATCTTCAACTGCCGCCTGAACTGCCGTTGACCGGCCAATCTTCACCAAGCTGCAGCTTTGACTCCTCTTAGCTGCCAGTTTGCAAGTAGCCCCCTTGAATTTGTCAATTTACAGATCAACCCCTGGTTCATAACAATCCCCACCTGTTAAGGACAAGCTTGTCCTCAAGCTTGAAGGAAATGACAGAACTGTATCCAACTATTTAGGACTGGAAAGAAGGAAACTGATGCTTAATAAAAATTGCAGATTCCCAGGAAGCATCTTCAGCTGGCAGTCCTTGCCACTCTATGAGCCATTGCACTTCTTCATGCTCTTGAATTTTGACTACTCTTCTTTGCAAGATTCTGAGAGGACTGAGAGATGGCACCTCTATTTGCAAGTCAGTAGGAATGGAACTGATCACAGTAGGTGGAGCTCCCAAATGTTTCTTAAGTAAGAATATATGAAAGACTGGATGAATCCTAGCAGTACTAGGCAGTTTAAGTTTGTAAGCAACCTCACCAATTCTTTGTAAGACTTCAAATGGACCAAAGAATTTTGGTGCCAATTTAGAACCAGAATTTCCATGTAAGGATAACTGCCTGTATTTCTGAACCTTTAAATAGGCCATGTCTCCTACTGCCAAAACTCTTTCAGATCTGTGGTTATCAGCAAAGAATTTCATCCTTATCTGAGCTTGATGTAAATGCTTCCTAAGCAATTGTTGAATCTTGTCTCTCTGTTGTAACAAATTCTGTGCAGCTGGCACAATTACATCAGATAAGTTTCCCAGTGGTAACTGTAGTGGTTTAACTCCATATAGTGCTTCATATGGTGTCATTAAAGTACTGCAATGGAATGTAGTGTTGTACCACCACTCAGCAGATCCAATCCATTCAGACCAAGTAGCTGGTTTGTCACAGCAAAAACTTCTCAAATAGTTAGACAGTACTTGATTAACTCTCTCTGTTTGCCCATCTGTTTGAGGGTGATATGCAGTGCTATAGTTGAGTTTAACTCCCAGTCTTTATAATAGCTCCTTCCAGAAATGGCTAGTAAAAATCTTGTCCCTATCACTCACAATGCTATCTGGCACTCCATGTAACCTACACACTTCTTTGAAGAATACTTTAGCCACATCAGAAGCAGTGAAAGGATGACTCAATGTCAGAAAATGACTGTACTTAGTCAGTCTGTCAACCACTACCAGTTTTGTATCCCATCCCTCAGATGATGGTAATTTCTCAATGAAATCCATGGATACTTGTTTCCAAGCCTGATCTGGTATTGGTAGGGGCTGTAATAAACCAGGACTTTTGCAATGTTCATGCTTATGTCTCTGACACACTCCACAAGTACTTACATAATCAATCACTTGTCTTCTTACCCCAGGCCAAGTAAAAATAGCCAAAATCCTCTAAACAGTAGCATTTTGTCCAGAATGCCCTCCCAAAAAGGTGAGGCATGCATGGTTTGAAGAATTTCTTGCCTAATATTGTTGGCAGAACCTACATCCAACTTCCCTTCCTGTTTTAACAATCCTTTTACATATGTATATTTCTGACTCTCCACAGATTCAGTAGTTCCTTGTAACACAGTCTGAGCAATAATATTCTGACTACTTCATCACCCTCATAACTTGATTCCAATTGTTGAATCCACTCAGACACAAGTGAAGAAGGTACAGTTACCTTAAAATTGTGTAGGCAATCTTCTTCAGTACTGCCAGTGACTGGTGCTAAAATCTGTTCAACATCTTGCTTTTTATCACTTGTTGCTGACTTGTCATGATTGTTAGCTAGTATTGAAGATTGTACATCACCAGCTGTTGTAACTCTTTGCCCTTGTGCCTTGTCCTTCTCCCATAAAGCAATGATACTTGATCTAGTAGCCTCCTCCATTTCACTGTCTGAAATATCACTCTCAGTATCCCACTTCCATTCCTGTACTTGAGGATCTATAGTATCTGCCTGCAACATCTCAGTAACTGGTGGCTTTCTTGACAAAGCATCTGCAGCAGTATTGTCAGCCCCTTTTTTATATTGAATGTCAAAATTTAAACCAAGAAGCTTGGTGATCCATTTGTGTTGGATTGCACTGTTCAACCTTTGCTCAATTAGGTACTTTAAGCTCTGATGATCAGTCTTTATAGTAAACTGACTTCCAATCAAATAATGCCTCCACTTATCCACAACCATAACCAATGCCAAAAGTTCCTTCTCATAAGTGGATAAACCCTTATTCCTAGTGCAGAAAGACTTGGATAAAAATGCAATTGGTCTGTTCTCCTGCATTAACACTGCACCCATACCATGATCACTTGCATCAGTTTCTATAATGAAATGCTTGTCAAATTCTGGCATTTTTAACACAGGAGCTGAAGTGATAGCCTTTTTGAGTGTATTGAAAGCAACAGTAGCATCCTCATTCTACTTAAAGTTATATTTTTTGAGCAAATCATGTAATGGCCTGCAAATCACCTCATAGTTAGCTATGAATCTTCTGTAATAACCAGACAGCCCTAGAAAACCTCTCAGTTCTTTAATATTTTTGGGTAAGGGCCAGTCCAGAATAAAACTGATCTTGGTTTTATCCATCTCCACTCCACTGGCTGTTATTAAATGACCTAAATATTCCATTTGTGACTGAGCAAATTCACATTTTGACATCTTAGCAGCAAGCTTGTGTTGTCTGAGAAGAGATAATACCAATTTAAGATGTTCATCATGTTCAGTAATTGATTTACTGTACACAAGAATATCATCAAAGAAGATCAACACAAACTTCCTGAGATATTTCTGAAAAATTTCATTCATAAGACTTTGAAATGTAGCAGGAGCATTGGTTAATCCAAAAGGCATTACCAAAAAATTCAAAATGGCCTGAATGAGTCTGAAATGCAGTTTTGTGTACATCTTCTTCTTTGACCCTAATTTGATGATAACCTGACCTCAAATCTAGCTTAGAGTATACTGTGGATCCATGTAACTCATCAAGCAACTCATCAATGATTGGAATAGGAAAACTATCTTTAATAGTCTGTGCATTAATCTTTCTATAATCTATACAAAGTCTCCAGCTGCCATCTTTATTTTTCACCAGTAAAACAGGAGAAGAATAGGGACTTGTGCTTGCTCTGATGATGCCACTGTCCTTCATCTCCTCCACTTGTCTTTCTATTTCATCTTTCTGGGAGTGAGCATACCTGTAAGGCCTGCTCCTGAATGGTTGAGCATCTGATTTAAGAAGTATTTGATGGTCAATATCTCTATGAGGTGGTAGAGAATTTGGAACATCAAATACATCAGAAAATTCAGAAATCACCTGAGTAATGGCATTTGGCAAGGTTTTGAGCTTCTTCTCCATGGAACTGCCCTCACTGGTACCATTTACTACTTCTGCTGCTGTCTTCATAGCCAGCACATTACAATATTGAGGCCTGAATTCCTTCTGCCTCTGAATCATGCATTCCCTGTCAAAAACTTCTCTAGTTCTCTTGTGCATGTAGTTATAGATTTCTCTTGCCTCAGCTCCATATAGCCTATTAAAAGCATCAGTAGAACAATTTCCTCTCATAAACCATCTCTCTCCATTACTATAGATCCAGATATCATTAGTAGGGAAATCAAAACTAATTGGACTGAATCTCTTCATCCAATCAGTTCCCAGAATGACTTCCACTTTGCCTCCCATATTCAAAATTCTGATGTCAAACACAAACTGATGGCCCTGAATATCCCATTTTACACCAGGTGCTACATATGAACCTCTAGCTGTGTTTCCATTAGCCACTGTTACCACAAAACCCCTTGTCTGACAGACCTTCAATCCCAACCTTTCCACCACACTAGGATCTACAAAAGTACCAGAACTGCCAGTATCTAAAAGAAAATTCACTCTATGACCATTGACAGTTGCATAAAAAGATAGAGTGTCAGTAATATCATCACTTCCCACAGTTTTACACTTAAACTTGAGTGGCTCTTCCACCATGTCAGTAGAGTCATTAGTTACCACCTCATCATCCAACTGTTTCAATTCATCAGCATCTTCTTCCACTACCCACATATCTTCATCCTCATCAGACTCTATAGCAGTAATGAAATTTACTTTCTTAAACTTGCAAGAATGACCAATGCCAAACTTCTCACCACACTTATAACAAAGTTGGTTGTCTCTTCTATACTGTAACTCTTGTGGAGTTAATCTTTTAAACCCTTCTTGCATTGGCTTCTTATCAGAACTCTGACCCTTCCATGGCAGTCTAGGCACTATTGGCACTGGTTTATGGACTGGAAGGAAACTATTTTGACCTCTAGTTCTCTTCTGAGCTACCTCTAGCCTTTCTTCTTCTAGCATTGCTACCTCAGCAGTAACAGACACATCTCTTGGTTTCATCATCTTTACCATAGCCCTAAGTTCCTCTTTCAAACCACTTAAGAAACTAGAAACTAGATAAGACTCTGACAATGTAGAATCTAAGCCTTCTACCAAAGTTTTTAGCTCTTCAAACTGTTCCAAATACTCTCTGACAGAAGTTTTTTGACAAAGCTTACTGAACTCCTCTACCACATCCCTACCATTATTGCCACCAAACCTCTTATACAAAGCTTCACCAAACTCTTTCCAAGACCAATTCAAGGATTTCTTACTGAGGAACCACACCTCAGCTTTTCCTTCCAAATACAACTCAATAATCTTCATCCTATCAGTCTCATTCACCATATTAAAACCAAAAAACTTATCACATTTCCTAAGCCAATCTTTAGCCTTAATACCAGTGCCAGAAAAATTAACCAGATCTAGCTTATTCATTTTTCTTTCAACTGCCTCTCCCCAATTATTATTCAAAGCAGAAGATTGACCAAAATTCACAGAAACTTTATCTTTCTGAAACTGAAATGATCTATCAAAGGCATTAGGGACAGTACTTGGTACCTTAGGCTTAGGAATCAGATTAAGTGGTGGTGTGCGGAGTGAACCACCCGAATCCAACTCAGGGGACTCAACTTCTGAACGGTGAGTCAGAATTTGATTCATCATTGCGATCTGCCTAGCCAGCTCAGTGGTAGCTGCTGCCGTTTTGCTAGCTTCCAATTCCCAACGCTTGTCCCTTTCAGTCAGCTTGCCGGAGAGATCTTCTGTGATTCGATTGCGAACACCTTCCAGCTTCTCATTCCAGCTGAGATTGAAGCTATCCATCCGCTCCACTGCAACCTGTTCATTGTGTGTGACCGTTTCGAGCAATTCCGCAAAATTTCGCTCGATCTGATCCATCTACTCACGCATTTCTCGGTTTTTCATCGCCATTGGCCGGAGGATTGTAGTTGTGATACCACTTGTTATGAACAGCCCAATCAATTCAAGGATTAAACTGTAAATCTATATTCGATTGAACCAAATCTGAGTACAAAGAATGTTTACAAGAGGAGAGAGAATAAGGAGGAAGGAGAAAGAGGGAAGAACATCATGATCCACAATTCTGTTATTGGATACCTACTCTAACTAACTAACAGCTTCTTATATCATCTACTCATCTTCAACTGCCGCCTGAACTGCCGTTGACCGGCCAATCTTCACCAAGCTGCAGCTTTGACTCCTCTTAGCTGCCAGTTTGCAAGTAGCCCCCTTGACTTTGTCAATTTACAGATCAACCCCTGGTTCATAACAAAATGTTCAAGATATAAGGCGGCCCAAGCCCAACCCATAAGACCCAAAAGGATACTTTACGAACATCTCCATCTCCATCTCCATTTGTTCAGCTGTCGTACTTTGCTGTTTGTCTTAGTGGGGGTTTCTGTGAATCTTTCCGTCAGCCTTCAACCATTTGAAGCTATGGAGCCCTACAGGTATCTTGTTTCCTCTGCGCTTATATAAACTCAAATTACCTCAATGGTTCAAACATAACATTAAAAATTACAGGTTGAATGCTCCTGACACGTCAGCAATCATGCTTGAAGTCCTTGGCCATGAACTTCAGTTTTCTCAGGTATTATTATGTCAGTAACCCATTTTTCGTTTCTTTATTCTGTTCCACAAGAATGAATGTGCTTTCCAATTTATAATTTTCTCAAGTCCTATGGTTATGGCTATAGGATCCCAATTCCAAGCATTTAGGAACTACAGTATGGGATGCATCGATGGTCTTTGCTAAATACTTGGTAGCTTTCACATCATTTGCTTGCAGGTTTTTTTGTTGTGTGTTTCATGAATGAGCTAGGAAATCTGAATTGTTATGTTTTGTTTATCTTTTTACAGGAGAAAAATTGTAGAAAGGGAAGATTTTGTGCTTCTAAGTTGAAGGGAAAACGCGTGATTGAACTTGGGGCAGGTTGTGGAGTTGCAGGTTTTGGTAAGTAGTTACATCCTTCTATTGTGTTATTAGTCACTACAAACGTTATTTATATCTTAGTAGTTCGTAAGAACAACCCAAATTAAGTTGGATTCTCTTTTCTAGCCATGGCAATACTTGGATGTGATGTCATTTCAACGGATCAGGTTGAGGTTCTACCGCTGCTTATTAGAAACGCTGAACGCAATACTTCAAGGATTATGCAGAAGGACCCTGGTTTATTAGGTGCTCATTATTTGGCTTGTTAGCAAATATGCAGTATGCATCTCTTTATCATATTCATTACTTTAAGACATGATTATTCAAGGCTCAATTTAGGAGTTTGATCTTTTAATTTTAGACCTAAGAATCTCTTGGTCAGATAGATATTTAATTACCAATTATTGCTTTGATAATTCTATAATCTGAAACTTGAGTCCTGAGAGACCTATACATTCTTTATAGGTAGTAACGTCGTAGCAGATTATGACTACCCTTAATAAACAGACCTAATTAGATTAAGAGTAAATTTTTATTAACAGAATTAGGAATAGATCCAGTTTGTGTTAGTATTTATGTGTTTTGGAATCTCCTATTGTAAGTAAGAAGTGTTATGACTTGAACTTGAATTAAGTAGAGTAGATGTTTTCTTTTGGCCTGTACATATTTTTGACTCAGAACTTCTGCAGATTCTTTTGGCTCCATCAAGGTTGAAGAGCTCACCTGGGGTAATGAAGATCATATAAGGGCTGTTGATCCGCCATTTGACTATATTATTGGCACTGATGTGGTGAGTTAAAATCTTATAGCTGTATTGTATATGCCATTTTGTGCCAGGACACACACACATAAACCGTGTGTTAACTGTTATGTTATCTGCTTTGTATTATTGGTGCCTGTGTATAGAATTTTTTGGTATTGTGTTGCTCTTAGGATGTAATATAGTATGTGAATTAGTAGTGTAGATATGAAGTACTTGATTGGAATTCAAAGACATCTTCTGAACTTTATTGAGTAAACTTTCGTAAACTTTACATCTATTGAGCTGTAGCGATTATCTGGTAGGGTTAATTTTTCAGTGCCTCTTCTCAATATGCCACAAAATTTGTTGGTTACTGTTATATATAGTTGAGTCAGATCTCCCTCAATTATGTTGTCTGAAATTGTAATTTTCCCTCTGTAGCAACAACAGTATTAGCATTGTAAAGTATGGTTTAGCTACTCAGTATGGTTAATTTTCTCTACCTATTTATGAACAAGGTTTATGCTGAGCACCTTTTGGAACCACTTCTGAGGACTATTGTCGCATTATCTGGACCAAAGACCACATTTTTGGTATTTGGCTACTATCTCTCTTGTTGACATATTTTCCGAAATAATATGATAAGAACAGTAATCTCATCGTTTGTGTGTAACAGCTAGGATATGAAATACGTTCTACAAATGTCCATGAACAAATGCTCGACTTGTGGAAGAGAAATTTTGAGGTGAAAGTTGTTCCTAGAACAAAGGTAGGTGCTATCATTTCAAGGTGAAAATTTGATGGTATCCATCAGTATGAATTTACTATGCAAATTGTTGGATTCATTATCCATAATAATTTGTAGGTATTTAGACAGGAAATTCTGAATGATCATTCTATCTTTTTTTTCCTTATTTAAAAAAATTAAAGGCATATGTTGTAGGCTTCAAAGCACCGCAGCAGATTATCCAAATATTGTCTGCTTTATTGATTCTTGGTTTTGGAATACGACTATTTTGGAAACTTTTATGTTTAACTACGTAAAAAAAAATTACCTTTTGCCAGAGCTATAACATCCTCCAAAGCTGATAAAGACATTCTTTTTCCTCTCTAGATGGACATCAAGTACCAGCATTCAAGTATACAGTTGTACATTATGACTCTGAAACGCTTACAAGTTAGGACAGGAGTGCCAACAGAATGTTCTGATGAGAAAGTTGAAGAGACTGATGATACGCAATGCTCTGATGAGAAAACTGAAGAGAATGATGAGGTAGACGAAATTGAAGTTGGTGATGGTAGTAGTGGAATCGATAAGGCCATTGACTCAAAAGGTAAGAAGGCCAATGAAGCTACAGACCCTGTTACTTATGTTCCAGCTGAAAAGCTTAGTGAATGGGAAGCAAGAAGATATGGTTCTATGGCTGCTAGGCTTCTCCGAGATGTCCAGATTTCTTGAGGATGCAGCATTCAAGAGAAATGCCATGTTTGTTCTCCTTTATCATTGAAGTCCAATCTGTTGAGATGGATTTTAGTCAGTCTAGCACTCTTGCTTCTCTGTTGGATGGTATTTGAAGAACGAATGCTAAAAGCAGTCGAAATAACTTGAGAAATGATGTTCCAGAAATCATGCAAAATGGCAAGAGATATCTAATAACTGAAGTCCTGTCTCTCGTGTCTTTGGATTCCTTAGGAAGGACCAACTAATATGCTGGTTCATACAGATGCAGAAGTCTCTGGTTGGAAATGTTTACGTCACTTTCTGTAACTAGTGGGTGATCTAATGAAATTGCAGGTTGTATCGGAAAATTTGTTATGTTTCAAAATCTTACAATATCATATACAAAGTTAAAATTTGCATAAACACATGATATAAAGATCTACACAATAGGCATGGTTAAATAGAAGCAACTCTATGAAGGCTGGTGAAGGATTTGAGCAAACTGTTGAACTGGGACTTGAAGTTTTTTTTTGAGGTTTTCCCAACAATGGAGTAAGAATCCATATGAAGGCCCCAATAAGCAACCAAAGGATCTGCACGAGAACAATCGACAACAAGCCTCAAGTGCCTGGACTCAACTTGCGCAAACTGCAACAGCCTCCGATATCCCACAGTCGTGCCACTTATCACCTTCCGCCACTTCCCTTTCTCAGTTCGGCTGTCCAGATGAAATGCAACAATCCTCTGCCCCATCTGGATTGGCTCTTGAATCTGTAAGACATTAAAAGCTACAGGCTCTTGAAAATCCAGATAAAGCACCC
Source organism: Sherardia arvensis (assembly GCA_948330725.1). Classification (NCBI taxonomy): domain Eukaryota; kingdom Viridiplantae; phylum Streptophyta; class Magnoliopsida; order Gentianales; family Rubiaceae; genus Sherardia; species Sherardia arvensis. Next base: position 17,148,920 of record OX415237.1, on the reverse strand, counting down.
AGCTTGACTGCTGCTTCTGAGGAGCCCAGTAAGACATGATGCCTTCTTCAAGAACATTTGAAGGGCCAAACAAACCTCCTCGTGTGCTGCTGGCAGAAACAAGAGCACCTTTCGCCAAGTTTTTTGAAAAGATTGAGCCCTTGAGCTCAGCAAATTCTCTGAGGACTTGTATATCCTCATCTGATATGAGACCTGAGGAGTTTGGAGGTACATTCAACAGCAAAAGACAGTTTCTACCAACAGATTTATAGTATAGATCAAGAAGAGTTCTTGCTGATTTAGGAACTTGCGAGGCATGCCAAAACCATCCAGGTCGGATGGATACATCACATTCGGCAGGAACCCAATCATGCCCTAAGGGGTCCCCCTCTTGGGAGTACCTGTTACAAATATGCATAAGCACATAAAGAATCTCACATTACTAACATTATACCTCCAATCGCCAAAACAGAATGTTTCTCTAAAGTCGTGTTTGGTAGAGCTGTGGTTATAAGCAAAAGTAAGCATATTAAAAGCAAGGAGAGACCAGTTTCTGCTTTTAAAAAAAAGCTTTTTAGCAGTTTACCCAACACCGAACACATGATACACATCCTAAAACTACGAAAATATTTCTGGAACAGAAAGGATCCTAAAAGACACTCCTCTTCATCAATTTATAAAGACATGATACCAAAGTTAAGAAGAACTCACATGGGGTCAGTACCACCAATCTTAGCATCACTCCTGTTAAAAAGAGACCAGCAAGTGTTCCCGGAAAAACCACCCTCATCGCCTACCCACCTAGTATCTGGACCAGCATCAGAAAAAATAACTGCTCCAGGCTGCAGTTGATGAATGAGGCTAAACCAATCCTCAAAGAAGTACTCCATGTCCTTTTCTCCCTCCCCCTTTGCTCCATCCAACCAAACCTCCTCTATTTTACCATATCTGCAAGAGTAATTTGTTCTCTAAATCGACATTAATTTCTTCTCACTATCAGCTATTTCATCAATGAAAACTATGTAGAGTTTATAATGCATTAACCTAATCAGTCACCTTTATCTCCATCCAATAAAACTGACCATTTCACCATATGTGATACACATCAATTAACATGATATTGAACATAAAACACGTTGATTTCTTCTCACTGCCAGTCATTGAATTGAAGAAAACCTTAATATCATTCATAATTCACTAACACATACAATGCAATTCTAAACATACTCTTCCAAAATGGTAGGCAATAAATAAAGCAAACAACTTACTTAGTGAGCAGCTCAGTCATTTGCCCCAAATAGTACTCATTATAATCGAGAGTCTTGCCATAACGCGGCTCGTGCCGATCCCATGGAGACAGGTAAAGACCCAACTTTACACCAGCAGCTCTAGCAGCTTCTGAAAGCTCCCCAACAACATCACCACTGCCATTCTTCCAAGGACTGAACTTTACAGAATAATCAGTGTACTCAGAAGGCCATAGGCAGAACCCATCGTGATGCTTGGCAGTAAGAATAAGCTTAGAAAATCCGAATTCTTTGGCCACATTGACCCACTGTGAAGCATTCAGCGAAACCGGGTCGAACACTGAAGGATCCACGTGGCCGGTGCCCCATTCGGAGTCTGTGAAGGTGTTGGTGCCGAAGTGGAGGAAGAGGGCCATCTCCGTTAGCTGCCATGAGAGCTGCGGTGCGGTTGGGATCGGAAGAATCGGAAGCGGGGCTGGATTTGGGTGCGATGATTGAGCTCCAGGAAGGGACGAGAACAGCACGAGGAAGAGAGCTGAGAGGTTTAACGAAATGGGATTCTTGAATTTGATCATTTTCTGAGAGATTGGTTTTGTTAGAAGAACAAATGAAATGACCAGCTGAACCAGTGGATTGCTGGTGCCAAGTCCTGCTCCTACTCTCTCATTTTTCTTACACTCCCCATAATCTATGAGTCCTCTGTTTGACCAACAATCAAACAGCATTTGCATTTTGCAGTTGGTTGGACCTAGTTGCAATATTCACACAAATCAGTAGTATTTTTTGGGTGTTGCTATATATAGTCCCGTATTTTATTTTTATAGTCCAAAATATGTTGTGAAAGTACGAAAATGAACTCAACTTATTTAATTTTTGAAATCCTAATCAACTTGCAGGGGACGGTAGTGTCATTTCATTGGCATTTTGGATTATACTAAGTAAAATATTAAATTGCGTATAATAACACTTCAGTATTTTTTACTAGGATGGACTAAATTTTATGAGGAAGTGCACTAGATCAGTTTAAAATAGTAAAAATGGTTTAAAATTGAGACTAAAGTGCATCTTTTTTACATGGATTAGGGATAATATATTTTTGTGTTAATGAAACTACTAATATGTATTTAAACTCAAATGATACATTTTTATATTCTAACATTGATCATTTTAAAATAAATATATAGTCTAACATCTTTTAATGTAAAAATTTAATAAATTTCATATAAAAGTTTTAAAATTTTAAACAACGAAATATATAATTCAAATTAAAGTACACTCTATATAAGATAAAACGTATAAAGATTTTTCTGAAATGTTAGAAAATTTGGGAGTTCATGAGAACTTCTCATCCTTAGAGCAATTTTTTTTTAAGGTTAAAACCACTCAAGGAGTGGAGGGAAATTTATTAGACTCCCTAGACCTTAAAAAGGGCCATAAAAGGCCATAAGCTATCAACAACTTATAAAAGGCAGTTCAAAATGAGAGCTATCGGCTCTCGAAGTATAGAGATGCTTCCAAAAGAATAAATTAATAGGGGACATAGGCCTAGCCATATAATATCTAGTTGGGATCAGATACAAATTTTGAAGCCTATAAGAGAATTGCAAAGCAAAACTCAGAGCGGCACCAAAATAGTATTGAGCCAAAAGGGATATCATTATCAAAAGGGCATAACTAAGGTGAACTATACTAATCCAGAGGCTCCAGCATGAAGCAGAACCAGTGAAGTGATGAAGTTCATAGTGGAAGACAGTCCATTTTGCTATCTGGAGACATTTCACTCAAGAGAGATGAGTTCCTTGGTGACTTTGGCCTGAGCAGAAAGTGATTGAGCAGAAAGTACCATGGTCACCTGCAAAAATAAATAGAATCGGCAACATCTATTCTGTGGTAATCTAAGAGATGTAGTCCCCATTTAACAAGAGCCAGAAGGGCCTTAATATGTGTAGGTAAGTCAGAGTATAGTACTTGACTATTTAGTTGCACAAAATGAGCAAGGTTGGCCATATCATCAGCTGGCAGGTTACCCTGCCTGTAGATATGACTAACCTTAGTACTGATTTGGTTGTGAGCAGTGCTTGCCAAATCATATAATTCCCATGGAGCTTTTGTAGGATTCTGAATTGCTTGAATGACCATCAAACAATCAGATTCAGTGGAGAAGGGTTGATGTAGTTGGCTCCCAATGAGTGCACCTTTCTGGATTGCTATCAATTCTGCCTCTAGGGGTGAGCTTGCCATAGTGAAGAAGCAATGGGAAGAAACAAAGCTGCTTTGCATATTTCTGATCACAATCCCAATGCCTGCTGTTTTGGATGTGTGCCATGAGGCATCTACATTCATCTTTAAACCTTGAGCTGGGGCCTACCATTTTGTTACAGTGATCCTGATTTGTGGAGGCCTTATGAAGTTGGGCATAAAGCCAAGTGAGGCCAGCTCCCTGTCAAAAACAGAAACAAGAGCCAAGGGTCTAGCACTATATGTATTGAAAATATGATCCTTAACAGAGCTGGTAAGAGCATCAATGTTAGGTCTCAGATTGTCAAAAATATAGGCATTCCTTATTTTCCATAGTAGCCAACAGATCATACTAGGAGTAATTTGAAAAAGATTTGATTGCAGTTTTGAGGTTCCTTGAAAGGACCAATAGACAGCCTATCCCACAGTGAATTGAAACTAAGATATGAGATTCCAAATACTGAGTGAAAAAAGGTCCATATTTTTTTTTGCAATGGTGCAGTCATTAAAGGAATGTTCTAATGTATCAGAATTTAGACAAAAAGGACATTTTGATGATAAATTAAAGCCCATTCTAGCTAATACATCAGGAAAGGGGAGGAAAGCATTTATTAGTTTCCACATGAAAATGCTAACCTTTTTCTGAATTCTGACATTCCAGAGTTTGTGCAAGGATTCAGCTGAGCTCCTGCTAGGCCTGATGGCATTTTATGCAGATTTAAATGAAAAATCCCCATTGAAACCAGCTTTCCAGATTAGTCTAACTTCCTTGTCACCTGCACAATCAAAATTATCCAAAAAGATAATAATGTTATGTGGAAGATCCTGTATAGCTGTCCTATATTGGTGCCTGTGAAGCCAGAAATCCTGAACTGTACAGTTGTCAGGGATGATGGATGTCAGTGGATCTATCATGGTGGAGATGGCTCCATAACCTGACCAGTTTGCTGAGCAGAAACTGCAAGATCCCTTTCCTATGATTACCCTGGTCAAACTCTCAGCTAATGAACTAACTTCCTTAATCCTTTTCCAGTTATGTGAAGATCTGTAAGAGGGGGGAAGAGACCAAAAAAATTTGGCCCATAAAGTGTTTCCTAACTGGAATTTCCACGACAGCTTAAGAGAGCATGTTCTGATTATAGTACTGATTAATCTAATCCCGATCCCATTTTGCTCAACTGGGTAACATAGATGACTCCACTTCCTCCACACTTTTTTTGGTTTGAGATCTGTCTCACCCCAAAAAAATTGGGAGAGTGATTTTTCCAGTCTCTTCACCACTGCCACAGGTGGCTTGAGCACACTCCAGATGTGTTGTGACACTGAATAGATGCATGATTTGATGAGTGTAATTTTCCATCCACTTGACAGCCACCTGTTCTTCTAGTTAGTTAACCTGTTCTCAATTCTCTACAGCAAAGGGGTAAAATGTGAGATTAATGCTCTACCAGTAAAAATTGGCACCCCTAGATAAGTGAAAGGCATCGAGCCATGCTTCATTCCTAGTATATCTTTAACCTGTCTCGTTTTAGAAGTTGTAGCATGTTTACTTAGGTAGAAATCACTTTTTCAAAGTTGATTTTCTGCCCAGTAGTCTGTTCAAACACAACTAGAAAGGCTTTGATTCTAGATAGGTTCAGTTTAGAAGCCTTTTAAAAAATAATTGTGTCATCTGCATAACTTAAATGAGACATAGGAGAAGGACCTGTAGGAATATTGAAATACTCTAATTTTCCAGAAGCAAAAACAAAGGCTAAACTTCTAGTAAAGGCTTCTGAAAAAATATTGAAGAGGAAAGGGGATAGAGGATCCCCTTGTTTGATGCCTCTAGTGGCTGTAAAGAAACCATTAGGTTTTTCATTTATAAGAACAGAAAAGTGTGCATCTTTAAGATTTTTCATGATATTATGCACATATTTTCCATGCAGCCCAAACTTAAGCATAACAGAGCTAAGAAAACCACAACTAAGTCTATCAAAAGCCTTCATGAGATCCAGTTTAATTATACAGTTGGGATTTCTTGTTTTTCTATCTAAAAACCTAACAATCTCTTTTAAATATATCACATTGTCTGAGATATCTTTATTTTTTTGAAAAGCAGATTGATGTGGAGAAATTAATTTACACATAAAAGGCTTTAGTCTTTCCATGAGAAGTTTAGAAAAAATTTTGTTTGTGCAGTTGGAAAGTCTAATTGGCCTAAAATCCTTGAAAGAGGAGACATCTTTTTTTTTTCTTTTTTGGGAATTAGTGTGATCCATGTTGATGCAATACCAACTGTCACTTTGGAAGAGCCCATAAAATCAGTGGCAGCACTGAGAAGGTCTTCCTTAATTATTTCCCATGCTTTTATGAAGAATTTGGCTGTGTAGCCATCAGGCCCAGGTGAACTGTTTTTATTCATGTTAAAAACAGTAGTTCTGAGTTCTTCAAGTGTCACTGGCTTGATAAGTTGAAAATTATCATCCTCAGTAATTAGTTTAGGAATACGGCTTAAGAAGTGACTATGGAAATCACCACTTAGTGGACTAGGTTCAGATAATAGCTCAGAGAAGTAGGAAACTGCTTCTTGTTCAATATCTGAGATCTTGTCCAGCCATATTCCATTTGAATCCTGGATCTTAGTGATGCTCATTCCACTTCTTTTTTCCTTAACAGAGTTATGGAAAAATTTAGTGTTTTCATCCCTCTCTTTGAGCCAATTAATCCTGGAATTTTGCTTCCAGAATTTGTTTTGCTCTTTGAGTGATCTCAGGTGTATTGCTCTCATTTGTTTGAGTTTGATGAACTCATTAATTGAGTTATCATTGTCATATACAATTACCTGGAGCCTAAGATTTTCAGCAGCATCTTTTATATTGTTCTCAATATTACCAACAACTTGTTTATTCCAGGTTTTGATAGTGTATTTGAGTCTATGTAATTTAAGGAAAAAACCTTACATTCCTTTTTCCTGCATAGGGAGATTCCAGTCATTATGAATTAAAGACATGAATCCTCTCTATTGAACCAGACATTTATAAACCTGAAGGATCTAGGAGATTATGGGATGCTGCTGCCTAAAGTAAAAAGCATAGGTGTATGATCTGAGTTGTCCCTGTTCAAAATTTTGAATTGATGAGGATGTAAACTTCATCAACCAATTATTGGTGGCCAAACCCCTATTAAGCTTCTGTGTGGTGGGAATTAACCAGTTGTTGGACCATGTTAAGAGGTTCCCAACTGTGTAATGTCCAGTAGAGCATTGGAAGAAATGAACTGATTGAATTCAGTCATACTTCCATTGCTAGGTCTTGCTGGACCCCTATATTCTGAGGGAGATTTTATTGCATTAAAATCTCCAATCAGAAAGGAGTCAGACAAGTCTCTATTACTAAGTGAGCTCCATAAAAATTGTCTCCCTAGAACTGTCCTTAGACCATAAATAAAAATACCCTCCGTAGAAGAGTAAAATTTATGGTTAAAGATATTCACTGCAAGGAATTGTAAGTGGTCCTCTTTTAGTGTAATATGGATATTATTATTCCACATTAACCAAATTTTTCCACTCACGGAGCTCATACAGTTAGAGTAATGTAATTTCCTTCTAAACACATCAAATTTATGATTTTTATGCAATGGTTCAATAAGGCATATTAAATCAAATCTGTGTGTGTTTATAAGGTCAAAAAGTCTGTCCAAAGATGTCCTCATACCCCTAATATTCCAGACCAAGAACTTAATGTTTAATTGTTGTATAATTATTGAAAACTGCTTTTAGAGCTTCTTGATCTGGTTAAAACCTTATTAGGGGATGGGATCTTTGAAAAACTTTTTGGGGTAAACTTTTTGTTAAGTTGTGTGAAAAAGGTAGATAGTTTAGATTTATCACTAGCAGTAGCTAGTGATGTACCTGTATCCACCTTGTCAGCTTTCTGGTTGTGTGATTGATGAGAGGGTGACTGGGTACTTATGTCCACTGATTGGGGGTCCAGAATGTTGTCATCTTCTGATGATTCTGAGGCAATGTCATATTCTGACTCATTATCTACTTCTTTGTGATGTAGATTCATCAAAGGTGAGAACCCGTTTGTACCTACTTTGGTTTGAGACGGAAAGGTAAACCTGTTAGGAGATAACTGTAATGGACAAGAAAAAGAGGTCCTACCTATTTGGAGATCATCTTTAGCAAAGCATAACTTCCTTGATGGGAAGTCATGGAATGAGCTGAAGTGGTCCTTCTCAGATAGAATGGGGTCAGGAGTGTGGGTAGGTGATTGTATAGTGAGTATATGGTCATTGTTGGTGATCAAAGGTGGGGAGAGGTGAGAGTGTTGAGTGTCACTTATGAGTGTCAGATTGACAGGTACTGGTGTGGTGACAGGGCTGTTTGGCAAATCTTCAGGAGGTTGTGATTGAGGTATGGTGGAGAGGATGGTGGCTTTGTTCCTTCTTCTGATTGCTTGCTTGGAGATCACAGTTGGCAGAGGAAGTGTGGCAGCCTCCTTGTCTTTAGTAGCAAGCGATAAACCAGATGAACCAGCCTTGTCCTTTGGGGTATCATCAATGACTATAACATTTTCCTTGGCTATAACATGTTCCTCGGCCTCTAATTTATCCTTTTGTTGCTGAGAAGGAGGAATGTCTTCTTTTGGCTTCAGGTTGGGCTGATGTCTGAGTTTTTGTCTGAGCTCAGGGTGTAGGATACCACATCAATCATCACTGTGACCAATCATAGAGCAGTGTGAACAATAACTAGGCAAATCCTCATACTCAACTGGATATTTCAGAATAGGCTCATCCTCTATTCCTAATCTAATAGAGGTTTGTAGTTTTTTCCTGAGGTCAACCTCCACACATATTTTGATAATATTAGGTCTGGTAAGGGATGCAGTAGCTTGATCCATTTTTATAAACTGACCAATCTGATCACCCATAGCTTGGATCATAGTGGAGTTATAAAAGAAAGTTGGTACCTTTCTCATGGTTACCCAGACTGGTACAATAGAAGACAAGAGAAATCCAAGGTCCATTTCAGCACCTTCATCTGAGCCCCACTGAAGATCCAGTGTCCTTTCATCCAACAATGTTGATAAGCTTCAGGATTGTCGAACCGAATCAGGATATGCCTGTAGTCGATTGAACCTATTTGATAAGTGCCTTTGAAATCTGCAGATTTGAATGCCTCGTGAAGACGCTCCATAGAAGGTTTGCTTCTAGCGAACTTGCCGATTAGGGCATTGCTGTAGTGTGATGCAAGTGTCTGCGCCTGGCTTCTGGTGACAATAACGGCAATCTCGCCTCAATATTGGGTAATTGGCTGGATTTCAGGATTAGCAGGCATGGTTGGGGCTAAAGGGGGTGGACGGTTTGACAGTGCTTGGGCGAAACTTTTTCCCGATCTGAAACCACCGCGCACAGGCGGTGGCGCCGCCATGGCGACGGGCAAAAAATGCCCGTTATCTGACCGTTGATGACGGAGATAGGGTGGTTGGGGGAGGGGAAAGAGACGTTGTAGTTGGTCGGGAATTAAAGTTGGGTAGGAATTCTAGAGAGAAGGCAGAGCATAGATTTTAGTGAGAGAAAGCTTGCAAAAATTAGCATGCCCTTCATCATCATCCTTAGAGCATGCCCAAGTACTACTCTAAAATTATCTCTATAATAATATCAAATTCCAAAAACATTATAATTATTTTGCACACATCCAACTGATGCTTAATTTTACCATTCTATACATTTATTGCCATAAAGTATAATAAAATGAAATTTACTTGGAACTCCCCGAAAGAAATTTATTATTCGGATATCACCGCCGCTCTGTCCGTGGTATGTCAGACGTTTTTTTGCCCTCGTTAGACTTCAGTGCAAATAACCGCAGCTAAACCTCCTTTTGCAACCGCGACTCAGTCCAGCCCAGTTTCAGAATCTCACAAGTCAAATCTTAATCACTGAGGTAAACACAAGTTTTTGATTACAATTAAGATTGAATTTGTGATTCTTGAGATATTGAACATACTCTTCTCAAAATTTGCCCAATTCAAACACCATAAAATACAAAATATATTCATATTTATCAGGCACCCAAACTCCAAATAGCCATGAAATTCATAGGGTTTAAGAAAGTGGAGAAAAACTCACCTTTCAGAAGTCGGCACCGGAGAAGATGAAGGGCCTTGGCGATCTACGGTAGTGTGGCGGTGGGCGGCGCTGGTGGCCGGAACTGGAATGAAGTCTGTCTCTTCCGATTCTCTTACAATGAAGGGTCTTTCTTCTTGTGTGAATAATACGAAGAAAATTTAATTATAGAATTAAAAAGGAAAATAAGAGTTATAATTAATGGTTGCATTAATTTTAGAGTCTCTACAAGTACCATCCCATTTGCAATATCTATTTCCATTTTTTACCATATATATTTTAGAGTATGAGATAGTGTAACTGTTGGAAGTCAAAATAAATTTAAAACTGAAAAATTTAACTAAAAAATTTATTATAAAATAGCTGTTGGACACACTCTTATACTTATTTTCAACTCCAACTAATTGGACAGCGGACTCGGTTTGATAACCATCAATCTTTTATACGTCGTAATAATGAGATGCGATTGACTTGCCTCCTAATTAGGGGTGGCAATTATGGATCTTTACCCGTCCAAATCCATATGGTAATTTCTTAAAATACCCACCCATCGTTTTAATGGGTTATGGGTGGGTATTATCCCATGTTAAACCAAGCGGGCTAAGAGTAACCATTGAGTACCATTAAACCAATCCATTTGGTACCCTAAATTACTCTAAAAACTCAAAACCCTTGTTCTAAACGTATTATCAATTCTGAAAAATTCAATGATAAATAAGAGAAATTGAATATATACGTATACATAGGGGCCTAAAATAGTAATAATAAAGAGTGTTTCAATTTTCGGTCACCTTTATTATATAAGTTTTAGTCACTAGTCACCATACTTTAAAATTTAGACTTTAGTCTCACCGTTCTTTTAAGAATTCATAATTTTAAATATTAACTACGGTGACTCAGTCTAATATTTCAAAAAAGAACGGTGACTAAAAATCAAAATCACTTAATAATGAATACCTATACAACACGCAATAATAAATCACTACTCTGAGTAAAAGGTGTTGGGACCACAACCTCATTGTTGATTATGTCATGTAGTAGTTGTAACTGCAGTCTATCTATTCTGTCACTGTGAATTCTTGTGTTGCAGAAGAGATGGCGTCTTGCAAGGAGCAGTGTGCTACTTATGCCATGCAATTTCAAGAATTGTCTAATCAGGGGGTGTTTTCTGTCCCGCCCCCTCTTGATCCTACCTCGAGGGTATCGCTCGGGGAGCGTAGAGGTGAGTCCTCTTCGGCCCCAAGGTCGAGGCAAATAATCGATTCTAACTCTCGAGGTAACCTTAGAGGTACTCGAGGTTGGACTCTTTATTCTGCTTCTAGAAGTCAAGGACGAGGATCGAGGGTCTCTGATCTGCTTAGAAGAGTGGTATTTTGATGTAATAACATATTTTTAGTCTGTTATAGATCTTTATTTGTTATCCTCGAGAAGATTGATATTCGAACTTTTATAGCTCAAATTACTTATCTTATACAAGCATCAATCACATATATTTTTTAATTATATCATCTCGGAACTTTTGTTTAACTTTCCCTTTCCCCCTTGTTTTATGAGTTCCTAGAGCTATTAACTCCACCCAGTCAGCTGCATTCAAATTTTATAGTGGCGATTATGGACCTGATTCCTGGTGTGCGGAAGAAGCTATATGACGAATCTGGATCTTTTATGCAGCCTTTATATGGTATTAGTCACCAAGAACTCGGTAACTGTGACCCGTCGAGGGAAGAAACCTTTTGACTTCCCCAACAATAGCAGGGCTTGGTATGAGACATGATTGACCTTTGATCAGACCAAGTACAAAGTTTCTAGCTGGAATCCGGGTATCAAAACCGAGAAAAAAATAGAGTTCGGCATTCCTGCCGTCTTGGTTGATCCCATTCTGAAAATTTTTAAGTGGGATATCAAGTTGTAGAATTACAAGTGGTTGACTGGGAGTCACCAATCAGGATGGTGATGGCCTGCCAAGGCCTAAAAGTACTTAGAGGAAATTTCAAATAGGACCCTCGATAAACTACAACTATTTAAAGGCCGAGCCCTTCGGTGAGCCAAAGAGCGGTGAATATGTGAACTGGTATGAGGCGGCCTTAATTGATGGGGAGGATCCCGAGGTGGCACAGAGGCTTGCCCTTGCTAGAAAAGCTTATGAAAGAAAGGGGCCTCGAGTTTGGGATACCTCATCCCCCGAGAGGTATTAATATCCTCGAAAGGGAAAGGGCATGCCGACACCTAGGATGCATCTATTTAAGTTCCTTTAAGGAGGTTGGTGAAGGGACCTAGGAAATCCGTTCCCCAAAAGCTCGATAACCTCCCCTAGAGCCCAATAGGTTTTACCCTTTCGAGGAGGAGCTTGAAGAGGTCCCTCTAGTTAAGAGCAAGTCCAACAGCTTTGCTATAATAGCAAATTTGCTCAAATATGGAGAATTTGAGCTTTTTTTGAACTCCAACAGGCTCTCCATCCCATTCTCCATAATAGGAAAATTGAAGAGAGAGAAGAGTTGCTTCTCCAAATTTAGAGAATGAGGGAGAAGATTTGGAGAACTAAAATTTAATGCTATCTGCATTGATTTTTGTTATTTCACTCATTAATTGTTTCTCTTCAATAATTTTAAATGATAATATCTTAAAATAATTACAATAAAATTTTATCAAAAATACATATTCTAAAAATATGCATAAAGACGATCGTAACAAGATCTCATATGACTATTTTTGCATGTACATATCTATTGATATTTAATAATCAAATATAATCTATTTTCCAATATAAATTTACTAAATTTTAAGGTCATAAATATATTTATTTTGACGTTTTATATAAGTCATAACGTTTAAATTAAAAAATTTTACTAAACATTTTATTTCTTATGGTTGAAAATAATAACTTGTAACAAAAAATTGAAAAGAGATGAGTCTAATTATTCATAATACATTACAAAAATAGTTATATTGTAACTCAGGATGTGTTATTTTTATAAAATGTAATTTTATCATTTTGTAAGTTAGAGTAAGTAATTTCAAATATGAAATATTATTGTAATATGTATTTTATGTTAATTATTTATTTGTTCATCATTATTTGGACTTAATGAATATATGATCAAAAAATAGAAAACAATAGGATAAATGTATAGTAATAAATGTCAATTATAGGGAATGGAAAATGCAGAAACTGTTGGAATTGAGGTAAAAAAATATGGGAAATATGAGATTTGCTTCCCTATTATAGAGAATGTGAGTAGATAATCTGTTGGACTTGCTCTAAGAGTTCTAGAACTAAAGTGGTTTGTCCGATTCTAGTTCAAGAAGAAGATACCTTCAATGAGGGTAGCCACCCTTTTGATATATTATACTTATATATTTGTTGAATTATTTCTTTTTACAGAAATCTAACACTTATTATGTCTTTGCAGTGTCTTCACCTAGACAAAGTGATACCCTGTCTTCTAGAGCAGCTTTAGCACCGAAGCTCTGAAAGGAGAAGAAGAGGCTAAGGCAAGAGCAGGAGGCTCTATTATCCGAACAAAAGAAAGTTATGGAGGGGAATCTTCATTAGCAACAAAGGGCAGACCTTCAAGCCCAAAGAGAAGGCGGATGTAGCTCGGGCCTATGAAGAAGCTGGACAACTTTCTGGTGCAGCTTGAAGGGACGAGTGTGTCCCGGGGGACCTGAACGCTTTGATGAGTAACCCTTGTGGCTGAGGTCTGTATCTCTTCTTGTACTTTATATGTTTGACTTGTTTAAGGTCAAACTGATTCAGACTGATCTGACTAATGGACGTTCTTGCGCATCTGCTAGCGGATATAACATGAGTGACTTGTCAGGTTCAGCTGCGCTGATGCGTTTGTACCACTCTACCTCCAAACTACATGCTCGCTGCCGAGCTCTCGAAGGGGTAGCGTGGAGAAGGACACCCTCCAGATCGAGGTCGAGGCACTCCCCCTAGGTAGCTGAATTATCTAAGCCCAAGGAGTTTCCTTCAGCGGCAAGCCGCTAAGAGGCCGAGAACTCCAAGTTGAGAAGCGACCTAGAGGCAATGACGCAGGCTAAGATAGCGCCTGAGTCAACTAAAGAGGAGAAGAAGGCGGGGATTAGTGATGCTGTTGCCACCCATCAAGTAACTTCCTAGAGCATCTCTGCCATTACTCTTAGGATGCTTTGAACTTGATGTTTTAGGATTTTTCTTTGTAATCCGTGCTTTATCTTCAAATATTTCATGTATTATAATTTTTATTTTAAACTATTTTCACTGTACAATTCTTGTCAATATTTACCCTCATTTTATCGACCCATTTGAGCTCAAACTTCGTCTTGTCTCCGAGAAGTTAATCTTGCTTTTAGAGAACTAAAACACGAAGTAAACTGGTGGAAAGAGGATTCATTGTGTTGGGAGTATCGGCACTGCACTCTTTCGATAGAGTATTTAACCTTGAAATCCAGCAAAGATTACTACTCTGAGGAGTATGATCGCCTTACTGAACTGAACAAAACTTTCTCTGCCGAAATTCAGCAGCTAAGGAAAGAAAGGAAAAAGTCACTTCACCCGAGCCAATGCCGCTATGGTAGCAAGAGAAAAGCTTGAATCGAAGATGGAGAAACTTCAGGGTGAGTATAATGACTTAGCTGCCGATTTCAAGGATATCAATAACCGCTATGAGACTTATGAAGATCTCTATGGCACTGATTTTAATGACTCGCCCTAATAGAGAGTTCAGCAATGAAGAGGTATTATTCATCATTGCTTACAGCAAGCCTTGAGGTGCAAGGAGAGACTGAGATGGGAGAAATGGAGAAGGCTTATAATATTATTTTCCAAAAATAGGACAAGCTGGTCGGTGACTACAAGCAGGTCGACTTACAAAATGAGGAGAATGGGTTGAGAATTATCCAGCTTAAGGATCAAGGGGTTTAGACCACTCACAAGCTGACTTATGCGGAAGAGGAGTTGAAGACCTGGAAGGAACAGTGTGCTGATTATGTTATCCAATCCAAGAATTATCCAATCAAGGGGTGTTCTCAACTCCACCTGCTTTAGGTCCTAACTTGGGACCATCCCTTGTGAAATGTCGCGATGACTCATCTTCGGCCTGTAGACAAGGCAAGGGGCGGATCTTAACCCTCGAGGGGGAAATAACGGGGCTAATCGAGGTTGATCTCTTCAACCACCTCAAGAGGTTAATGCCGAGGATCTAGAGGAGTGAATTTCATTGATCTTTATAGATATACTATTTCCTCGATGTAATAACATCTTTTGATATAATTCTTTTTCATATTTATATTAAGTCTATTTCAGACTTTGATTTCCTTTGTTTCTAGGAATTTTATTTTGCTCGAGATGATTGACATTCGAACTTATCGTTCAAACAACTTATTTTCATAAGCATCAACGACAGGGGCGGAGCTAGGAATTGTACATGAGGGGGGGCGGAACTTAAAATTTTGAATTAACTATTAAAATAATATAAAATACGACAATTCATTGAAATGTCAAAAAAATAGAACATTAAAGACAAATATTGGTAGATAAATATATAAAATTGACTAATTTAGCATCTTTAATGGACCACTATATTTTTCAAGTCGCACATTCCTCTCCGAAAGCCTGTTAATGAATTCAAACTTGAGATCCTATTAATGAATTCAAACTAACCGAATTATAAAAAGTAAGAGGGAAAAAAATGAGAGAATTAATCAAGTATCTTTTGTTGATTTTCTTGCTTTTTCTAAACATAAGTTTTTTAAATATATTTTGAAAATATAGTTCATATCATCTATATATATTTTTAGTATTGATAAAAGATTACTCATAATTTGACTCAAATTATAATACTGCGAATCAATGTTTTTATATAATATTGCCTTTTTAAATATAATGAAATTAAACTACCTTATTTGTTCAAAAAAAGTAAAGTAAAGAAATATATTCCTATATGGGATTGATATATGATTACTATTATATTTAAGAAAATATTATTTACAAGAAATTGTAATCAATCGAGATTTGAAGAAAAAATATATACAATTTAACTATTATTCTTACATTTACTAGTTAGGTTCACCACGCGTTGCGCTGTATGTATGAAGAAATTTTAAAATTGACGCTCTCTCCGTCTCTCTCTTTGTCTCACTCCAAAGAAGAAGATATTTTTGAAAGTAATTTAAAAAATGAATATTTTTAAACTAATTCAAAAAGTATGTAAATTTAAACTAATATTTGATAAGTATTTTAATTATTCTTAAATTGAATATTTTGAATAAGTAATCCAATATTTATAGCTTGTATTGTACTAAATATCAGTTGATGTTTATAATTGACAAACAATTAGATATATCGACCTTATGGTAAGGCATAACTTGTTGTTTATTTAGAAATGAGGCTAATTACTAATTTGGCTCCAAAACATTAAGAATTAGACAATTGTCTTACCATAAATCCGCCTTACACAAGTGTTCCTCTTTATAATTTAGTCTTTGGTGTATTTTTTGAAGTAGATAATTTAGAATATTTATAAAAAGAACATGTTATTTTTTAAAACAAAATATATTTCATTTCAGTTCTAGAAATAAATTATTTTAATTTTTGAAATCAAGAATTACTTTTTTTTTTTAATAAATTCACCTATGAAGGTGGGGGAAATATATTTGGCTCCCAAAACCAAAAGCCAAAGATGATAATAAGATTACATCTCCTATATTGACTAGAGGAACTCTAAGTCCCTAGAGGCATGAAAATGCCTCTTAAAAGAATAAAGAAAAAGACTATGATCCTAATAAGATTCATAAAACTAAAGCCTATTAGCGAATTGTTAAAACAAAACACAATGCGGCATTAGCTTAGATTCTTAAAGGATGGAAAAGATAAAAACTACTGACATCCAAACATTGTTGGAGTCAATGTTGAGGCAAAAAGGCTGGCAAAGCATTTCCTTCAGAGAAAGGCCAGTTAATGATGATTTGATTTGTGCCTTGCTGTGAACTCCAAATGAGAGAAAAAGGTGGATAGGGAAGAGCAGGGAGAGAGCAAGGAGCTACTAATTGTTGAGCTATGGTGAGTCTTTTCCCTGCAACAGAAAGGAAAATCTATTAGCAGTATCAGAATCAAGTTTGAGAGACCCTAATAGAGGGAAACTCAGCAGCATCAAGAATGATAAGACCCCTAACTTCAGCAGATAGAGAATCCCATGACAGATTGAGCAGATTTGGCTTTTAAGGACCATTTGGCAAGGGAGTCAGCCACCTGATTCCCTTCCCTCATAACATGAATCAGAGAATAATCATGAATGGCTGTATGAATGTCATATAATAAGTTATACAAAGACCAATGCCAAGTATCAGGATTCATAATCATAGTAATGGCTTGCTTGCAGTCAGACTCAATGTTTATGGGGCCAGGCAAAGAGGATGCAGCATGTATAGCATATTTAATAGCACATAGCTCAGAGTGGAGAGGAGATGGAGATTGAATAAAAAAGGTCTGAGCATTGACCATCTCCCCACAATTATTCCTAAAAATATAGGAGATCCCTGCCCAGTTGTTCTTCCAAGCAGCATCAGTATTGGCTTTGAAACCTGATCTAGGTTTGAGCCAAGAAATAGGCATTATGTTTGGTTTTGGAGGGATGTACAAAGGAGGAATGCAGCATTGTTCAGAGAGTTCCCTATCAACAGAGTTACACAAGTAGATTGGCTTCTTAATAAAGGACAGGTAAATGCCATTAAGCAACTCTTTTTTCATAGCATCAATGTCTGGTGGTATGTTGTCATATAATTTCCTATTTCTAGCATTCCAAAGAATCCAACAGACTAAAATAGGAGCACTGTGATTTAGCCTGGAATGTAGTCTAGATAGCCCTGTGAAAGACCAATTAGTGGACAGCCTGTCCCATAGATTGGAGCTAGTGAAGTTTAGAGAGCCACATAGAAAATGCATATATGACCAGAGAGACTTTGCTACATGGCATTCATTATAAAAATGATGCAAAGAGTCACAATTAGAGCAGAAGCAGCATTTAGACACATTATGGAAACCAAACTGTTTAAGAACATCATCAAAAGGGGCCAGGCAGTTTATCAAAAGAACACCAATTTATCATCTCTTGGGTAGATTGAAGCTGCTGATATGATATCCATCACAGCTGGAGGGAAAACTAATTGAAGCAAAGGCAGAAACAGTGCTTTCTTTTGTACAAAATCCCCCACAGTGAGTGCAAGGTGTGAGGCAGAAGCAGGCTCATAGAAATCAGACAAAGGACCTTTATCAGTCCAGTTCGAAAACCAGAAGCTGCATTGGCCATCCCCAAGAATGACTCTGGAGTGCCTTTCAACAAATGGAGAAATTTTACATATCCTCTTCCAATTAGTGGAGTTTCTGCGGGAGGGGGGGACTGATGCCAACAATTGAGTCCAAGGAGCAGTGCCTAGCTGGTACTTCCACCAAAGCTTGCATGCAAAGGCTTTTATAGTAGCAGAGAGTGATCTGATCCCCAAACCATTCTCCATCACAGGTTTGCAGATGGAGTTCCACTTCCTCCAGGATTTCTTTGGACCTGTATCAGAAGAGCCCCAGAAAAAAATTGCAAGTCTCCTTTCAATCTTTTTAATGATCCATTTAGTTGGCTCCATAACAGCCCAAATGTGCTGAGACATAGACAGAAGGCAGGATTGAATTAAAGTTATTTTTCCTCCTGTTGAAAGCCATTTGTTTTTCCAGTTAAGTATCCTCTTATCTATCATTTCCAAAACAGTCTGGAAGTGAATATTCAGAGTTCTACCACTAAAAAACTGTACTCCTAAGTATTTAAAAGGCAGTTTACCTTGTTTCATACTCATTATTTGCTTAACTTTTCTAAGCTTGTTCTCTGTGGCTTTGGAGCTAAGGTAGAAATCACTCTTATCATAATTTATTTTTTGACCTGTGGTTTCCTCAAATTTTTCCAAAAAAGCTTTCAGTCTTATAAGATTTTTCCTAGATGCTGTGAGAAAAATCACAGTGTCATCAGCATAACTCAAATGGGAAGTATTTAGAGCATTTCTAGGAAGGGTGAAATATTTCATAGCTCCAGACTGAAAGACAAAAGATAGGCTCCTAGTAAAATCTTCAGAAAAGATGTTGAAAAGAAATGGTGTGAGGGGATCCCCTTGTTTAATGCCTCTACTAGCAGGAAAGAATCCAACTGGTTTACCATTTATTAGGACAGAGAACCAAGCATCAGACAAATTTTTAATAATGATTTGAACAAAACTTTCTCTAAAACCAAACTTTAGGAGGATTTGTTTTAGGAATTGTTGTCAATGAAATACTATTTATTTTGTATATCTATATCATGTGTAACATTTCAAATTAAGTGTTTCCGTTTTGTTCATAGAGAATTTTGATGAAATTTATTTACACTCGAATACAATATATTTCGATTAGTGCTACTTAATTTAGTGAAATATAAATTGAATGGAGTTACATTTGTAGCGTTTTCCAAAAATAATTAAAAATCAAAATTTAACTTTTTACCTGTCTAATTGCATTTAAACCACAAATGAATATTCATCCATAAATAGTATATATATATATATATATATATATATATATATATATATATATTCTTAATTATATTGCAACATCCGCTACTAATCGCTTTCGTCAGATAGTTCAATTTCATTAGCATCACCTCCTACTGATTTCCAAATATATTTTGCTATACTTTCACGCATTTGTGTGATAACCCCTTTCCGATGCTCATCAAACACATAGTCACATCACTAGCTCCTTGTGTACGCCCCTGTTTTACAGCAGGGATCCCAAACTCTTGTATTCGAATGAAATTATGAAGCGTGAAATATAAAAAAATAATTTGGATTTGGTGACGATCTTCTATTTGAGGCATTCTATTTAGCATAATTAAAGTAACATTTATTCCTTTTTCCTATTTCCATGTTTATATTTTATATGCATGACTCGCACTCGCACACGGATAACAAAGCTCGTGACATATCCTTTCATTTTTTTCTTCAATATATGTTTGTGTTTATGAACATATTGTTTCCATTTTTACTATACATTTTTATACAGTACATTTATATTTCGTTCGTAGCAGTTAATTTAGATTCCGGTATAACTATTCGAAAAATATTTAAAATTAAATACAATTCTATTTAAAATATTAATGTTTAAATTTATTAGTATCATATTTAAGCTCAAATATTGTTATTAATATAATTTTAACTTATAACAGTTAATTTCAGTTAGTAGTAGTTGTCAGTCGGTATAGTAAATGCAAGTAGTTCAAGCAGCTCTATCAGTTTTTTTTTTTTTTTAAGCAAAACCACTATAAGTGGGGGATAATATATTGGGCATCCCAAACCGAAAAAAATCGACAATTACAAGACTATGATACACTTATGCTCCGAGAACAAGCATAGGTGCATGGAGTAAACTCCCAAAGCATTGGAAATGCTTTTCAAAATTAGGCCTATGTGCCTTATACAAAATTGTAGGTAAGAGAAAATTTCTAGGACCTATTAGAGAATTGCCAAGCAAAACTCAAAGCGACCCTAAAAAATTCTCAAACCACTATAGAGTATATCACAGTTGATCCCTAAATGGTGTAATGTAAGAGCAGGGGATCAAAATTTACAATGGTTGTGAATTAATGACATGTAGTGTCTTGAAATCAGTGCCAAAAGTTGTATATCCAAACTTCCTTGTCATAATCACTGAAGAAATGCCTAAGTTTTTCAGTTTTTTTCTCTGCATGTTGGCTTCTGCATCCTGAAAAAAAAAGCCAGAGAAGAAAATGAGAGTAGTATCATGCTCAGGGGGGGTGATACCTCAGAGAAGGTGTACCATCTTTGTCCAAGTTATAAAGGCCTAATATTGGATGAGGCAGTGACTGGACAGAAGTGTAAATATTAGACTGTTTAGCTTTAATTGCATGCCTAGCTAGTGCATCAGCCACAGTGTTACCTTCCCTAAAAATATGTTGAATTGTAGAGCTTGAGCATGCATTAGCAATATCATATACCAGAGAGAAGATTTTCCATGGAGCAAGGTCTGGATTTTTAATCATATTAACAGCCAATTTACAGTCAGATTCATAGGAGCATGCTAGATTCATTTCTTTCCCAGTCTTAACTCCTAAGCCAATTGCTAAAATTTCTGCATGCAAAGGGGACATTGCCTGAGTAAAAACTGATTTGGCTATGACTAGGTTCCCTTCCCAATCTCTAATAACTACTGCCAATCCTGTGAAATTAGCATGCCAAGATGCATCAGTATTAGTTTTGAAATTGACAGAAGGCTTAGACCATACAATTTTTGCGATTCTGGGCTTGGGGGGTTTTCTGAACTTAGGGAAATAGCCATCATTTGCAAGCTAAATATCATGATCAGATTCAGTGTAGCATGGCTTTGCTATGAATGAGTCATAAATCATCCCTTTAATATCATGTAAAATTCCAGGAATAGAAGGAGAGACATTGTCAAAAATATATCTATTTCTAATTTTCCAGAGACTCCAGCATGTGAAAAGGACAATATTATGTATCATTTTGGTCTGAATAGCAGAAAGGCCTGGTTTAGATAGATAAAATGAGATCCTATTCCAAATGGTAGTAAAATTAGGGGTCCTAATTCCTATAAATATGTTGACCTTTTGCCACACTTGAACAGCCAGAAGACAACTATTAAAATAATGGTCTAAAGTGTCTACATTGTCACAGAAACAACATTTAGACACTATGTTAAAACCATAATATTTAAGCACATTGTCAAAAGGTAGAATAGAGTTCATGACTTTCCACATAAAAATAGACACTTTTTTTTGGAATTCTGGCATTTCAAAGTTTAGTAAGAGATGCAGAGGTACCTCTCTTTGGTCTGATTTGATTATATGTGGATTTGACACTGAAAATTCCAGTTGTGGAGGGCTTCCATATTAATTTATCTCTTCTGTCATTCCTCACTTCAGCTTCCTGCAAAAATTCCAAAAGAGCAGTATCAATGAGGGGAGAGATGGAAGGCAAGTATTCATGCTTCAGCATTATAAATTCAGCCACAGTGCAATTTTCTGGGATATTTGTGAGGTTGTAGTCAAGTAAATCAGTGATAGGTCCCTGGTCTGACCAATTAGAGTTCCAAAAACTGCAAAGTCCCTGACCATGTATCACCTTAGATTTTGATTTACAAAATTCATTAACCTCACAGATCCTTTTCCATGTATGTGAAGTCTGTGCTGATTTAGGTAGTGAAGCAATAAATACAGTCCATGGTGCAGAAGCATTCTGAAACTTCCACCGTAACTTCATTGAAAAAGCAGTAACAATTGATTTTAGATTCCTAAAACCTAAACCATTCTCAGCTATAGGGTAGCACATATCATTCCAGTTTTTCCATGATTTTTTTGGCTTGTCATTAATCGATCCCCAGAAAAATACAGAGATTCTTCTTCTTATCAATTTAATGATGTAAACAGTTGGTTTCATGACAGCCCAATAATGTTGTGGAACAGAATATATGCATGCATTGATCAAAATCAGTTTAGCACCAGATGAGAGCCATCTATTTTTCCAGTTAAGAAGTCTACTGTCTATCATCTCTATCAGTGGCTGAAAAAATATATTTTTTATTCTACCAGAGAAAATGGGCACTCCCAGATATTTAAATGGAAAAGATCCTTTTTTCATACCCAGAATATTATTCATATCTCTAATATTAGCCACAGAAGCATGCTTGCCAATGTAATAATCACTCTTATCATAATTGATTTTCTGTCCAGAGACAGTTTCAAAAACAGCAAGAAAAGACTTCATTTTGATAATATTAGCTCTACTTGCAAGCATGAAAATCACAGTGTCATCAGCATAGGAAAGATGTGAAATGAGAGAGGCAGATGCAGGCAGGTTGTAATATTTCAGACTCCCTATTTCAAAAATATAAGCTAAGCTTCTTGTGAAAGCCTCAGAAAAAATATTAAATAGAAAGGGAGAGATAGGATCACCTTGTTTGATGTCCCTAGATGCCTAAAAAAATCCAACTGGACTACCATTGACTAAAAATGAAAACCAAACTTGTGAAATATTTTTCATAATTAAATAAATAAACTGCCCATGAAATCCAAATTTAATGAGTATACTGGTTAGAAATTTCCAACAAACCCTATCATAAGCCTTTCTAAGGTCCAATTTGAGTATACAGTTAGGGTGTGGACCTTTTTTATTAAGAAATATGACCATTTCCTGAAGATAGAGCACATTATCACTAATGTCTCTATTTTTTAAAAATGCTGTCTGGTGTGGAGAAATGATCTTTTGCATTAGAGGCTTCAGTCTTTCCATTAAAACCTTTGAAAATTTTTTGTTAAAAACATTTGAAAGACTAATAGGCCTGAAGTCACTAAATGAGGATGGTGTCTGAATTTTTGGAATTAAGGCCATCCAAGTGCTAGCAATACCTTTAGGTATGTCAGACTTAGTCATAAAATCATTTACAACACTTAAGAGGTCTACCTGTATAAAATCCCAACCTTTGATGTAGAATTGTGAGGTGAATCCATCTGGTCCAGGACTGTTGTGCTTATTGAGAGAAGCTACAATGCTCTTCAGTTCCTGCATTTTGACTGGTTTAAGGAGTTCTACATTTTCCTCTAAGGTAATAAGTTTGGGGATCTGGGATAGAAAATGAGAGTAAAATATACCCTGGTCTGGATTATTGTCTGCTGATAGCAACTCAGAATAATATGAGATGGCTTCAGTTTCAATTTCTGTAAAATTATCAATCCACAGACCATCAGAATTTTGAATTTTTGTAATATTCATTTTTCCATTCCTTTCCCTCACTGAGTTATGAAAAAATTTAGAACTGTCATCACCCTCATTAAGCCACTTTACTTTAGATTTATACTTCCAGTAATGATTCTGCTCTTTAATGGCTCTAGAGAGTTCAGATTTTGCTTGTTTGAGACTGTCCAAAAATATTTCATTTTGATCAGTGTCATAAGCAATTTCAGCCTGTCTCAGTTTCTCTTCTGCTATTTTTACATTATCATGCAAATTTCCAAAAACTTCCCTATTCCAGATTTTCAAAAAAATTTTGAGTCTGAGAAGTTTTAGGTAGAATCCTAACATGCCAGTAGTGCCTATACTAGGTTCCCAGTTATCTTTAAGCACATCAATGAAATTATTTCTCTTAAACCATGTATTGAGAAATCTGAAGGGCCTAGGTGATGATTTAATATCACTACCAACACTCAAAAATAGAGGACAATGGTCACTGGACAATTTAGTTAGAACTAAAATTGAAGAGTTTGGGAATCTGACACTCCACTGAGGAGTACATAAACCTCTATCCAACCTCTGTATAGTGGGGATTTTTTTCTCCCACTTGGACTGAGATCCAGAGGGATTTGGTGTCTACCATTAGACCAAGTAAAAAAATTACCCACTGTATTAATATGCTCTAAAGCCATGGCATCAATAAAAGCAGCAAAATCTCTAATACTGTGCAGACTGGGAGTAGAAGACCTTTATACTCTGAAATAGAAATTATAGCATTAAAATCACCAATAAATATAGTCTCAGGGTTTTGTATTTTCTGAAGATCAATCCATAGATTTCCCCTTTCCTTTCTTGTTCTCAGTCCATAGACAAAAACAGCCTCCATAGAAGCATTTAGTTTCTGACAGTGAACTGAGACATGTAGAAATTGGGGGTGATCCAAAATTATGTTCAGGTGGATTTCATTTCTCCAAAAAATCCAAATTTGTTCTGATAGCCTAAAATATTTTTGTAATGGTCACATTTCAATTTATCATGCATTGGCTCAAACAGACAAATTATGTCAAAATTGTGACTAGCAATTAGTTCTTTCAATCTTTCAAGTGAAGTTTCCATCCCTCTAACATTCCAAACAAGGAATTTATTAGTTAGGGTTGTACTAATCATTTAAATGTTTTGGAAGGGCTATTTGTAACTGATCCTGCAATAATTTGGTTCAATTGAGTAAAGTATGTTTGTAGTTTAATGACAGGAGGGGGATTTTTAGCTAACAGCCTGGAAGATTTCCTTACCTGAGCTGTGTCTACCTGTTTTTCTTTGACCTGAGGAGTTGTATCGACTATTTCCTGCTGCTGAGAGTTAGGCTGTTGAGAGCTCTCCTCATCATTTTCCAATGTATCATCATGTACTTCTTCTGTGATCAAACCCTGCAAAGGTGAGAATCTATTTTCTCT
Organism: Sherardia arvensis; assembly: GCA_948330725.1. Taxonomy (NCBI): domain Eukaryota; kingdom Viridiplantae; phylum Streptophyta; class Magnoliopsida; order Gentianales; family Rubiaceae; genus Sherardia; species Sherardia arvensis. The sequence continues at coordinate 17,124,127 of OX415237.1, read as the reverse complement.
ACTTTTTTCCTGAGAGTAAAAAGTAACTTTGTTAGCATTAACAGGGGAAAATCGAGGGGAGAAGTGCTTATCTGCCGGCATTGAGGAATCATCCTTAGCATATTTTTTTGGTTTATGATTCTGCATCAGCCATGCCTCTTCTTGTATAGACATTAGAGGTGCATTTATATTGGGGTTGCAGGGGGGTTTCAGCAGTTGTGACTAGTTCCAAAATGGTAGGGGGCCCTGATGAGTCTGAACAAGAGTTGGAGATAAGCACCACTTCATTTGAGGGAGAGGGGTTAGCAACATCTGGAACCCAAGCCTTTTCTTTCCCTTTATCAGAGTTAGGAATCTGTGGTACTACTAGTGCCACTGGCTGAGGTTTTTTCACATAAATCATCTGGCCCTGAGCTTTGAAAAGTCTGTCTTTCTCCCAAATAGTTAAACCTGATCCACCCTCTTTAGATTTTGATGGTTGAGCTGGTTTGGAGGGGGGGTTTTGTACTATCTCAGAAGGGCCTGTTACCATATTTCTAAACTGGCTCCTAGAGGTGATCAGTTCAGGAATGGCCTTCTTACATAGGTCCAAGGAGTGGCCTAATTTTTGGCAGTGAGGGCAGTAGTAAGGGATCTCCTCATATATGATTTCTAAATCTGCAAGAAAGCCTGGCATGCCTAAAGTTATCTCATTATGCAACTTTTTCTGTAAGTCTATCTCAATGCCTAGTTTCACAGCTGATGGCCTAGACAGAGTAGAGGTAGCATAATCCATCTTTATGAATTTACCAATCCTATTCCCAGTGAATTCTAACATGGCCACATTATAAAAAAAGATAGGTACATTAGGGATTGTTACCCAAATGGGGACAATTGATGATTCAGTGCCAGGGATGAATTCAGGAGACCATTTGAGCACTTTCATTAGAACTCCTTTGAAACTCCAAACTCCTTTGAGCCAGCACCTTTGATAGTCCTCAGATTCCTTGAATCTGATCAAGATGTGCTTGAAATCAAGGTATCCAATCTGAAAATTAGAGCTAAAACCAATAGATTTGAAGGCTGCATTCAGTGTTTCCATAGATGGCTTGCCATTGTCGAATTTTCCTACCAGTGTGTATTGGTAGTGCTCAGCGAGTTGTGATGCTTGCTCCGGTGAGACGATACATGCAATCTTGCCCTTGAACTCTCCAATCGGTTGAATTTCGGGATTTGAAGGAAGGAGGGGTGAGATAGGTGGCGGTCTGTCGATCACAGCCTGCGCAAAAGATCGAAGAGGAGCGTTGCCACCGCGGAGATGCGGTGGCGCCGCCATGAAGGTGGCCGTTATGTGACCGTTTCAGGGAAAAGTGGGTGTCGGCAACGGAAATAAATGTAACTGTTTACGGAAAAACATGTGTTTAGGAAATAATTAAGCAGCTCTATCAGCTACCAGTTAGTATCTCAACCGGGGATGAACTCGATTCTGTCCTTGCGTTTTGATTGTGATTTTCATGAAGAACACCTTTGATAATATCTAAATTATTTGCTTTCCAGGAGTCAATGCAGGTGAGGACACTTGTCTTTATAATTTTCCATTTTTTATTCATGGCCGATTAATAATGAATCTGATTGTACCACTCTATTATTTGTTTTTACATACTATATAGAATGGCCATCTCACAGAGATGACTTGCGAGGACCCTTTCTAGTATGCAAAAGATTCGGTGCCTCATAGGAAAAGACAAGGACTAATAGTTTTAAACTAAATCACATCCCAGAAAAATATTGGATGATCATTTTATTTTAATATGTTCTTCTGTTAAACAGTCAAATTACGCTACTAGCAATATCAGCGGGGCCGGTTCTTGTTATTGTTGAATGATTTTGACATCCACCAAGTGCTAGTTTTCCCTCTTCTTTCTCCTTTTAAATCAATTAATCTTCTATTTTCTTCTTCTTTTATTATAGTTTTTGCATATCTGTTCATGATGGCGCTCTGGTTAACATAATAATATGTAGACGACATACAATTTACGTGGTGGTCTTACAACGACTGATTAATTTTTTTAAATTTGAGGGCTGATTAATTTATGAAAGAATTGCGCAGAAGAGTTTACTTGCAAATATTGATTTTTCATTTATTCAAAACGCCTATATATAAAAAAATGTTCGACTTGTAATAAAACTAGACTTCCTAAACAGAAGAAATCAAACATTCTAAGAATAAAGCAAAATATACTACAACTCACGTACAATCAATTATAACCAATCTAAAATATACAATAATACCCTCCCGCAAGTTCATATTCGAGCACAAACAAGAAGTTGGAACGCAAGTCTCTGAACCTAGCAGTCGAGCTAACATGCCGAACAATGAGTGTACCATCCTATACCTGTTCACGAACAAAGCAAAAATCCAGTTTGATATGTTTGGAACGGTGATGAAGAACATGATTAGCCATGAGTAAAGTTGCACTCAGATTATCACAAACAACTGTTGGAGGGCCGTGAAGAGAAATATTCATTTCCTTGACAAGATGCTGGATCCGGATTAATTCAACAACTGCAAAAGCAATCGTGTGATTCCCTGCCCAACTACCATAATACAAGCAGAACCCATGTTGAGAGGGACAGTCATCTGGATCAGAAATTAAACCAGCATCAGAGTAGCAGACAAGACGAGAATCTTGAGCCGAGCGAAAATAAAATCCAGAAGCAATGGTGCCCTTGAGATGGTGAAGAATGCAGTTAACAAAAAGCCATTGATCTTCAGTTGGCTTGTGCGTGAACTGACAGACACGGTTCAAAGCATAAGAGATTTCATGTCGAGTGATGGTAATATATTAAAGAGGTCCAACATTGATGCGATAAAGATGCTGATCAAGATAAGGATCACATGAAGCCGTGAGCCGTGAGCCGTGAACTAGGAGTGGCAGGAGAAGAAATCGGCTTAGCACCAGTCATGCTGCTACGATCCAAGAGGTCTAAAATATACTTCTTTTAAGACAGAAGTAACCTGATGATAGATGTTGTACCTCAATGCCAAAAACCAATTTAAAACGACATAGATCATTCAAGGAGAAAACCGAGTTCAGGTAGAGAATGAACTCATCAATGAACTTTGAAAATCAAGTCATCAACGTAAACCAAGACTTAAGTAACATGACCACCATGGGCCTTGATGTAGAGAGAAGTATTAGGACAAGTCCAAGAGTTGCTATATTATATGGATTTTGGTGTATTATAGGGATTATGTGGGGATTATGTGTTCCAAGAGTTTTCCCAAACCAATGCTTCAACTTGTAGAGAGAGAAGTGATTCCCTAGATTTGTAGAAAGAGAAGAGAACTTTTAGGGAATGTGTTTGGATTAAAATATAAATAAATTTCTCATCATCCTCTTGAATCACCTTCTCTCTGACCCAATATCTGACATATGCTACGCCTCAACAACGATGCCATGGTCACCATTGACAACAACGAGTGAAAGAATGTGATCCAGAGCAACGCCGTGGGGCTTGCCCTGAGCAATCCATGAAAGAATCCATGGCGGTGGGGCTTGCCCGGAGCAACGCGGGTTTCAAACAAATCAGCTTGACCCAGTTCGAATTGAATACTGTCTCCAGGATGAATGTGATCGAGTCCAGGGAGGTGGGCTGTCGGAGAATCGTTGACGGAGCTAGAGAAGTGGTGGAGAATCACTGACGGAGCTCGGCGATTCAGACGCATATGGAGTTTAGATGGGAGAAGATGACATCAACGACGTAATTGGGGAGAAAAATAAAATAGGAAATTATAATATTTATTTATTATTGTCAAGAATCTCTATAATGTAGGAATTGTTGGAGTTTGAAAGTTGATTGCAAATAATTTAGGGAATCATTGATTTCATTCCCTATAATAATACACCAAAATCCCTATAATAGAGAAACTCTTGGACTTGCCCTTAGAAATGCATTTCCTGAAGCCGTGTTGGAGCAAAAAATGACTGAGTCTATGGCCAAGCCCGGGGAGCTTGTTTGAGCCCATAAATAGACTTCTTCAGCTTGCACACATAGTTTGAATGTGCAGATGAAACAAACCCTGGCGGTTGGTACATTAACCCAATCTTTGCAAGATCCCCATTAAGAAAGGCATTGTTGATATCGACTTGACGAAGAGGCCATCACCGTGTGACAACAACACTGAGTACAAGACAAATGGTAGTTGGCTTGATAACATGACTAAATGTATCAAAATAATCCACACCTTCCTCTTAGTTGAATCCCTTAGCCACTAACCGTGCTTTGTAACGTTCCACACTACCATCAGCCTTCGTTTTAACCCTGAAAATCCACTCGCAACCAACAATATTAGAAGTATAGGGCTTTGGAACTAAGTCCCAAGTCCCATTATTCATCAAAGCATCATATTCTAAGTGCATTGCTTGTTCCCAATTTGGGTTTTAAGTGGCTTGTGAAAACGTTTTTGGCTCAAATGGTAATGAGTCGCGAATGAAGGGATATTTAGTGGCAAGCCGCACCAGTGGTCATGAGATGTTGAGATAACTCAGAAGGTCTGAAATATGAAGGTGTTTGTGGATAAGGAACAATGGCCATGGAAGAAGAGGTTGCAGACACAGACGAGGACTGGGATGCAGACACGGGACGAGGACTGGGATGCAGACACGGGACGAGGACTGGGACTCGGTTGACATGGACTTGGACTGAGACGCAGACACATACTGAGATGCAAAGATACAGACGAGGACTGCGACATAGACACGGAAAAGGACTGGGACTCGGCTGACACGAACGAGACTAGGACACAGACACGGAGTGAGATGCAGACTCAGACGAGGATGCAGACTCATGCTGGGATTGAGACACAAGAACTAAGCCTTAGACTGAGACTGAGCCGAGTCCAGCAATGAAAGATCATAAACCAGAGAAGTTGTGGATGAAGATTGTTCAATGTGATCAGGATATTGGAATTGTGACTCGTCAAAAACGACATGTCGAGCAATATAAGTCCTAGATGATGGATCACGAAAGCAATGATAGCCTTTATATTTTACACTGTAACCTAGAAAGATACGAGCGACGGAACGAAACTCAAGTTTGCTGTTATTGTAGGGCTTTAAATAGGGAAAACATAAGCACCCAAAAGATTTAAAAAACTATAATCTGGCTCTCGTTTGTAAATACAAGGGCATGGAGTGATGGTTTCATTATTCAAGTTGATGGTAGTGTGAAAAACTTGTTCCCAAAATTCTATAGGAAGAAAAACCTTTTAGAAGCACCATTTCGTTTAAATTTGTAAGGGCAAGAAGTTCGATGTAAAATTCCTTCTTATTGAAGAAAAGCTGAGACAGTATAATACTCACCACCCCAATCACATTGAAAGGCCTTAATTTTTTCTGAAAACTGAGTTTCGACCATAGCTTTAAGTTGAAAAAAGCTATGAAACTTAAGATTTGGTTTGGAGAACATAAATCCAAATGAATTTATTACAGTCATCAATAAATTAAAAAAATAGATATTTCCAATTAAGAAGGAACATAGGCAGGACCCAAACATCTGAATATATTAAATCAAAAGGTTCACTTGCCAACACATGAGAATAAGGTAAATGTAATATATGACTTTTGCCTAATTGACAAGCACTGCTAAGAAGCAATGTTTTATTTGCAGAAATTGGTAGATTAAAAGCAGATAGATGACGACAAAGAACAGACTCGTGAGGATGAGCGAACCGATTGTGCCAACAAGCAATAGAAGCACGTTCACTAACGAAAACTCTAGGACTGGAAGATGATGGGGAAGGTAGACAATACAACCCATTCTCAATGATTCCCTTGAGAATTTTTTGACCATGAGAATTCTTAAAAAAACAATGATCAGCATTTAATTATTATCACTACATAATTTTGAAACACTAATGAGATTTTAGAAACCTTACAGATGAAAATAACTTCATTAACAGAAATGGTTTTATTGGCAACATGTTATGAAAAAAAGTTATGAGTAATGGGAAGGGAGATTGAACATATATGGTGAGAGACACTAGAATCCACTAGCCAGGGATCAGTGAGTGTCGAGGGACTATTGTACGCCACATGAGCAAAAAGAGCCTTGTCTGGAAGTTGGTTTTGACGCTGCTTCTATACTGCTCTAGGGTTGGAAGCCGGAAAAACCTCGGCATTGAAGTGCTGGTGACAATTCAGGGCCATATGAAACCGTTTCTTGTAGAGTTGGCACGAAGGACGAGAGCGGTCACCAGGTGCTGAGCTGCTGCCAGAAGATTGAGAGGACCCCTCTCTGCGGATTGCATAGGGAGCAGTTGCAATGGACGTGTTGATACACAAGTCTAGAATGCGTTACTCTTCCTGAAGAAGCAAGCCGAGAGGCTCGATAGATGAAACTGGATCGGCATACTGACGTTGGTTTTGAAGGCGTCATACTCATTGCCTAAACCTAACATAATATACGATACGAAGTCATCACCGGAGACGGGCATGAGACAATCTGCGAAAGCATCAACAATTGATCTCTTTTTCTCCACGCAATCCATCATGGAAATGGATTCCTTGGCTATGGACTCACTACTACAAACCAACCGCAACAAAGGCGGTTGGTCGTGAAGGTACAATGGCGGAAGCCTTCCGCCTTTTATAGATGTGCCGGAAAATGATTTCGGCTTAAAGGCGGTTCAAGTTTCGCCGTTAACCGATTCTGGTTACACGGCATTTTTTACGCCGTGTGATGTATTTTTTTGGCCGCCTTTTGTTTTGGTTACGATCTCGTAAGCAAGCTACACGATACCATTTATTAATAAGTGAGACGATATCGTAAGCGGCATCGCCACTGAAATGATAATGTAGATGTAGGTGTTACGATACCGTAAGCCCTCTGAAGATACCAGTAAAAAACATTACATCGGCACATGTCACGATATCGTAAGCAAAAAAAATTGTCAGGTTGTTACGATCTCGCTTGTTTGGCCGGTTTATAGTTTTATTGTAAACAAACGTTAATGGTTACGAAATCGTTACGCTGCAAGCTTGTTCTTCTTATTTATTTGTAGATATTATAAAATATTAGGATCGATTTATGATACGAAGTCGAAAGTGCAGCTGATATAGGCCCCAACAGAATAATGTTACGATTTCGCAACATTACAAATCAACTGCACGTGTAGCGATCTCGTAACAAAAATCAGCAAAAATGGAACGACACCGTTTCATGAATGTTTTGGTGCATGATGTGCACTAGGTTACGAAATCGTTTGCATTTTTGTTAGTCATTAGTGTCTTGTGTTACATAGGCGTTAGTGTTCAGAAATGTGAGGTAGTGCCTAAGTGGGCGATCTAGTTACGAGTTCGTTTGTGCAGAAATTTTATTTATTTTCAAAATAACTTTTGGCTGCGTTATTCGGCAATGGTAGCGAGCTCGTAAGTAAAATCTCAAGTTTTTGCGTTTCAGTTACGATAGCGTAAGTGGTTACGTGTGACACTGTATATAATAGGTAACGAAACGGCTAGTGATAACGTAATTTAGTCGCCAAAACTAAATGACTTGATTAAGTAGTAACGAGTTCGTAAGACCCGTCGTCAACCAATGTAATGGTACATTTCTGATTTAATACTCCAAAACTAAAATAGAAAATGAATTGAAATGCGACCAAACTACCATTTGAAACCCACATGACATGTCCAAGCACAAAATCACATCAGGCATTGAAATTTAATGGCATCATTGTACAAGTAATGATGGTTAATACTAAAGCTATGCATTGCCTAATAACGTATAACAAGTCTATTAACATGTCACGATGCAGCGGGGGAGGAGGCCTATGAGTTCTGGAGATGTACCTGATTCTTATGTAGATCAAATGTTTGGCAAAATTGTTTCTCTCAACCTCCATCTCTCTAGTGGTGTATGGGGGGCATGATCTTCGCTGTACATCTACGAATGCAACAAATAATGAGTTACGAGTTATTGAATTGCATTACGAAGTACACATAGAATAAGCAATGGTGATAAATCTTACACTTGGAACATCAAGATTATCTTCTATAAGGCATTGAACACATGCGTGAGAAAACAACATGACGTAGTATCCACACTCCCAATTTGATTGTTGACGGCGAGACTAGGTAGATGAAATGGTGATGTCAAAAACACAATATATATAAAAAGAAGGTTAATTACTTTGAATTACCAGAATTTGGAAAAGCTCAAATGGTTGGAGTGTGTTGTCATTAACAGAATGCATAGCAACCTCTAATAGATCGGAATATACCGGTGATGGACCAAAGTGGAGAGGGTCAATCCAATAGACACGCTTTAAGGACGGGATAATAGCCAAAAAACTCCAATGTGCGCTAGAGAAATAACAAAAGTAACGATTCACAATATACCAAATTAACATTACAGGTACCGTTAAAATAAATACATTTAAAGTGTATTTTAGCTTACTTCTCTAGATATGGGGCTAAGGATATACTCTTGCTTTTGTCACTAATGGTCTTGGTTAGATATTGAAGTCGCATTTTATCTCCTTCTCCACATTGTTGCAAGAAAGATGGGTGCAAGAAGCCGATAAAGGTTTTTTTTGCCGCCAAAGCGACGTAATTCATGTACCTTGAAATAGATATGGGAAAGTATTATGGTGTCACACAGTAACATGTATAATGACAAGAGATTTAAATTGTAACTTTTTATTTAGAAAATGTCGTACTTACTTTTGATGCAAGGTTAGGATGGTGTGTGGAAGTGATTTAAAGTTCCAAAAATAGGAAAAATCTTCACATGGAACCATAAGTTGCATTGATTCTCCAAATACCACTGAAGTAGTAACAAAATAGTAGACGGAATTGTGGTTGTGGTGACTCATAAAATCGTACAAGGTTCTAACGAAACTAGGGAGGGATTTTAAGAAGTTATAATCGTCGTTTAAAATTGGAATTGTAGCAATCGGAAAATTTAGGTCGGCGGCTTGTACGGGGTTCTTTCTTTTTTTGGGAACAAGGGTGGATTTTGCATCAACCACTAACCACTTAGGCCACACAAAAAAGAACACACCCAAACCTTGACCAATAGTTTTGTGCTCTATACTTGCCACAGGCAATAATTCATCGTTTACCAACACCTCACCTATAATAACCCTAATAAAGCCCTTAGGGATGTTTTCACCATGTTTAGCCGTCATGGTTTCATAGGAATTTCCATTTCCAACGTGTTTTGGTTGGTCATCATTCCCACTAACAACATATAACTTGCAAGAAGAGTGAACCTAGGTCAATTAGACAAAAAACAATTCTTTCACATATAAATTGCTTGGAACTAGTATGTTTATAATTGCATAGGAAGATGAATTTGACACTTAAAAGGAACGCACCTTAGGGATGGGTTTTGATTTGTTTACCACACCTTGCTCATATAAGGGGTGCGTGGGTGTGTTGTTGTTTTCGTTCCCTACCTCAACATTTTGTTGAACCACATCCTCATGAAGAGGGAGAGGGATGGGAGCCCCTAGAAAATGGTTTTGTCGAGGGTTGTGGTTCAACAAAATTATCGGGAATAGGAAAATTAACAAACCTACACACGTCGGCTATCCAAGATTTCATCTTCTTCAACTTTTGATTAGATTGTTTAGCTTCATTCAGCGCTACTTGAAGTTTTGAGGGCTTAGGGTCTTTACTACGCTTGATACCGAATGCCTTGATTTGGGTCGCATAGCCTCCAACTCCCTTGGCTCTCCCGGGATGTTCTTGTTTTTCAAAGCTTTGTTCAACACATCATTTTTACCCACGGGAATGAACAACCCTTCTTGAACTTCGTGCTCTACCTCGTCCTAATAAAATAGTTAACAATTCTCGTTCATGATGTATAAACATTGTAAATGAAACAAGAGTTGAAAACTAACCACGTTGTCGGCAATTTTTTTTGCCTCGGTACTAGAGAATTTTCCATCCTTCTTGATTCGACCCAACACAAATAATTGATGCCTCTCGTATTTAGTAGGGTCATCGGCCACTACTTGTTTCGTTGCCTCTTCCTCATCCATTCCCCCATCCACAAGCACCTTCACTTCATCTAATTATTTATTGTTTGTTTTTTTTGCGACCCCAATGTAGCCACGACCACCGGTATAGGACATTGTGTTGAAAGACGCGGCCGTTTGCTTTTTAAGACCAACACCCTTTGAATGTTGTAGTGCACATGTTAATTAGTAGTCACAATTTAATATTTATGAAATAATGTAGGATTCATTTAATTTTAATATCAAATGAAAATTAAACTAACCTTAGCATCGTTCTCTAACCATCGTTTCTTGAATATGTCCCAAGTTTTTGGTACGATGTGATTGTACCGATCCATGGGGTTTTGACCATATCTCTTGCCACCTACTCTTAGGTAATCCCTTGATAGGGTATATTTGTGTTCCCGGTGAGCCTTTGATACGATTTGGAAAGCCTTCTTCTTGACTTGTTCCAAATCGTGAGCTTCAATTAAAAATGGCCGCTACACATTAAACATGTAAGTCATATTACCTTAGTAAAAGAACAATCAATGTCAAAAAAGAAGTATAGAACCAATTGGTAATTAAAATGGTGAATAACAATCTAACCTTGCACTCTTTCCAAATATCTTTTTTAATGTCGGAGTGTAGAAGCCTCCAATCCTCGGTTATTAATGGTACTTGAGTCTTTCCCATTTTTCCGCACCAACTTGACCATCGAGCGGCATCATCGTCGGGCCCGACCGCAACTCCCAAGTCATTAAAAATTTGAAATGTGTTAGAATCTTGTTATCAATCCTAATTTCTATCTCGCGACAATGCGTTCTTAATTGTTATTCCGTACAAGTGCGCGTAACCCTCTTCTTCCTACTTACTTTAGTAGAGCCAGCTTTTGACATATTATCATCGCTAATTGGGGACAAGGAAGATGATGTGGGGCTTTCCATAACTCTAAACCTAAGTTAGAAAGTCAAATTAGTGCTCATAAATTTATTGTATAGTCACATGCACGTTAGGACCTAATTTCATGTACTTTAGTAACACTTATAACCTAGGTTGAACATTTATCCCTAATAATAGGATGTATAATGGAAAAAAATTTGAAAATGACTAGAAAATTGCTTTCCTTTGCAAGAGTAGTTTGGAATGAGGTATAATATGATGTTGTGATGTGAATGACTCTAAACCTAGTTTTTCTTACTTGTACCCACGGGAAACATGTAGAGAACTTGACAATAATGCTCTATACCATGTGTTTTTTGTCGTTTTGCATTAATTGCAAGCAACTCAAACCTTATGAATGGGTTCATATGGTCAATTTCATGGATTTAGGGTATGGATTCAACTTCGTGATGGAAGTTGGAAGTGGATTGAAGAAGGGAGTTGAGAAGTATGCAAATTAGACCAAGAACAAGAGAAACATGTGTTTTTTGGAGGTGAACCCGTAAATATCAAATAGGGATAAGATGTAGTTTTTGTGGTCCAATTTTGAGTTGACTTAACGTTCATGAAAGGTTACGATATCGTAACTAAGCATATTTCCAACAATTGGTGGTTACGATATCGTGACTGGTTCCGTCAATGGCATAAATTAAGAATTGCTTATGAAGTAGCGATCTCAAAAGTTCATGATTATGTTTTTCCCACTATTTGAAAACCCAAAACTCGTGAAGAACAAACACGATCATGTAACACAAATGGTATTTATAAAGTTTATACATTCTTTTGTAATTCTTTCATGAATGTAGACAGTTATTGCTTATAATTCACAGATATGTTTCTAGATAGATGATGTTAGATTACCATAAAATAAGAAAAATAGTATACAAATTTATATGATAGACAATTTGGTTTGGATTCACACATTCAAGCAGTGAACCTAATTACTTAGTCTACACAAATGATTGGAATTACAAACGATGATGACAAATAGCAAAAGAGGTCCCATACAAAACCCTAAACCCATACAAAACCCATAAACCCACAGGACCCATGTTTCATTGGTTGATTTTTAAAGTCCGAATCTTGTGAATTACATACCCTATACTGTAACATAAATGATATTACATTATACATTTATTGAATGTTCTAACGATACATCTCGAACGTTGCACAAAAGATTGTGATCAGTGTTGGTAATTGGTAAATGTTTACTAGTACTCCTTATTATTTTTAGCTAAATTCAATGTAGATGCAGTGTAGATTTGATGAAATTTGTGAATTTAGTTTATATCCTTTTAACCGTTAAGTAGAAAATGAAATGATATAAAATTTACTTACATGATATAGTTACTTTCGGCATGTGAACCTGCATGTTTCATCATGATAGACTTGATTCTTTGTTCGAAAAGATGTAAAGCTTATTTTTAATAGTCACAAATTGTTTCTTGATCATGTTTAGTAAGTTTATCCAGTTCTTGACCCTTTACATAGAAGGACTATCGAGATCGTAACTCAGCCCTCAACCCATAAAACCCTACCCCCACGCCAACCCTAAACCCAGCAAGCCCTAGACCCCCAAACCCTCTTTGAATAATTGAGTGTTGGCGTGAGTAGTCACGAGATCGCAAGTAGAAATGTATGTAAAAAAATGGGGCGGGCTTGGGGTGGCTAGGGTTGGGCCTTGGTCGTCAGTATTATAATTTTTCAGTGGACTATGGCCCAATGTATGCATGTATGGTAATGTGTGTTTCATGGAAAATTTGCTCGGGTCGGAGACTTATCGAGCTCTTGTTAAACCTACACACATATATACTGATCAATCTAGACCTGCTGTGGCGATGGGGGATAAAAATTTGTATTCTAGTAACGAGATCGTAAGTAAAAATTGCTAGAATTTAAAAGATTAAGTTGTTACGATCTCGTGACTAGTTTTTCGCTGCTATCTACTTCACTTGAAACGTTAAGTAAGTTGCGAGATCGTAACATTTAAGAACCACTTATTTTATATATTGCGGAAGAGGTTACAATATCGTAAGTAGAATGGATACTTATAAAAAAAAGCGGGCTGGGAGAAATAGAAATTTCCCCCAAACCAAAAACCTAACTCCAAACAAAACCCAAACGCCACAACCTCCGTTCAATCACTCCGACCAATCAGTGATTTTCAACCCACCCATTTCAATGGCACCAGCTGGAAGAGGTTGTGGCCAGGGCAGAGGGCGCGGTCGGTCCGGAAACAAGAGGAACCAGACTGAATATGAGGATGCCCTACCACCAGTGGAGCCGCCGCCATCTCCACCAGTAGCCGGTGCTGCAGATGGCGCTGAGAATGCCGAGGCACCAGAGATACCACCTTTCTTCAACGACGCTGCTAGGGCAAGGTATGAAATCTTACAACCTCGGAAGATTTTCAATAATAGGGTTTTTGACTCAAATGATATGGGCAGCTTGAAACTAGATTATGTTTTAGAGTATTTTAGGAAACAACATCTAGAAAAATTGTTAGCCCTGTCTGAGCCTGTTTATGTGGATGAGTTGCTACAGTTCTATGCGAATTTAGGGTTGGAAGAGGGTGTAGATGAAATTACTACGGTTGTGACAGAGGTGAAGTTCACTGTTGATAAGTTCTTGATAAATGAGGTGTTAGGGTGTCCTTACACCGATAGAACCCACCTAAGACCAACAAACAAGAAAAGCCCTTATGAGGTTTACTACGAGCAGAAGATGCCCGGGAAAACTCCTAAACAACCAATTGATCCAGTTGAGCAGGGTAGAAAGCTGTTTTATCGTAGGTCTAGGAAAGTCAGAACAGTTAGGAAATACCTGACACATCTCTTGACTGAGGAGCAGAGATTTGTGTTCGAGTTTATATGTCAGAATGTCCTTCCATCGAAGGGGCATAATTGTGAGCCAACGGTCGCCACCCTCAGTTTATTCTACAACATCATTGAAGGGTATAAGATTAACCCCGGGTACACCATTATGAGATACATGATGAGGCAAGCTCGACACAAGAGCTCTGTGATACCATATGGTGGTTTGGTGACTGCAATCCTCCGGAAAGTTGGTGTGATTCCTCAGGGACAACCCTTGCCCCGACTTCGATATACCAAAAAGTGGTTGACACGCAAGCGCCTGCAGTTGAAAGAGGATGGTAAGTACGAGAAGAAGCCATACAGCATGGAAACATCTAGGAGAGACAGAGGCGGCGCCGAGTGCACAGGTAACATGAATTGCATACGTTGTGTTTTTACAAATATTTTTGGTATTTCTTACCTTTTACGGATACTTACTTGTGCCATGTTTTTGGTATATGTGTCATCAAAAGCTGTGATAGGTAGTCGAACAAGGCTCCTTGTTCAACTTAAAGCTTTGGTCGATGAACTGGAGGTAAAGGCAGCTTGTGCTGGTAATAGCGATGCACTGATGACAATGCTGGAGAAAGGGGAGATTAAAATGGATCTAAGCGATGAGGAAAACATCCCAGATTTCACTGTCAAACCAATCCAGAAGCAGGCTCCGGTGGCAGAAACTTCTAACGCGGCAGAGAAGAAAGAAGACGATGGTGCCTCGGGTTCTTCAAAGGTCCATGTCGCAGATGGTGAAGAAGATGATGCAGATGATGATGAAGATATAGATGCTTATAGTGATGATGATGATGATGGCGATTCTGATGATGATGATGATGATGGAGATAATGCCAATCGCAGCGGAGGTGAGTCATCTGAAGAGGATCTGAATGAGGCTGAAAGATACTCGTTCACGCAGAAGGAAATTTCCATAGCAGAGGAACCCGACGAGGTTGAGACCAAGACTTCAAAGCGGAAGAAACAAAGATTGGCGCCGACCGAGTCACCAGCTAACATCATGAACGATGAACTTCATAGAGTTTTGATGGAGGGCTTAGAGTAGTGATGTTGTTTGATTCATATCATAACAAAAACAAGAATCGATTTGTAATATGAGTATCTGCTTTTGTGACTTATTCAGTATGGTGTTGGCATACAACCACGGTAATTTTGAAGCAATGATATAATGTGTAGTTCATAATCTTGATTGCACTTCGTTTTTTTTCATATTTACACATTTACTTACGAAATCATAAGAAATGTGCATTCATAAACTTGTTAGTTGCGATATCGCTACCACTAAAATTAGTCCAACAGAGTATTTTGTTGAGAATTTGCTAACGATATCGCATCCTCATGTATAAGGGTTACGATTTCGTAAGTCACCTCTTTTCTGAGATAGAGCCTAGGTTGGCGGAAATTGTTACGATTTCGCCAGCTGATCATTTAGTAGCAGTAAACGACGACGCTTTATTTGAAAATAAATTTTAGCGCTCTGAAATGCAAGGAATTAGTGGTCTAGCTTACGAAATCGTAACATGGTTGCTAAGGTTACGATATCGTAACTAATCATAATTGATGGTGAGAGACTTCTTTGGCGGCATTGCTAGCGAGATTGCAGGTTAATATACAAAGCATTTAAAAATGTGCTATTTAGTTACGATATCGCTAGGTAATGTACTATATAAGGAAAAGTCAACCTATACAGGTATTCAATCGCGAAAAAAAGATCCCCAAATTCCCAATCTCCCCAATAAAAAAAACCTAGGTATTCAACTCACAATCAATCAAATGGCCAGGTCTAAGCTCCCCGTTTCCAATCCCAACCAGGCGACGATGGAATCCCAGGCAGCTACCAGTGTTCAGGCGCCTCCCCGTGCAACGGCCGCTCCACGAGGTACCAAACGACCTAGGCCTGCTTCTAGTTCATCGAGTTTGGATTATGACTCAAAAATGTTTGTAAGTCCTCAAGCCCACGATAAGTATGATAAGTACATGAAAAATAAGGAGTTGTTGGATTGCTATGTTCTTGATTTTTGCATGATAGATCAATTAGGGTTGAAAAGGGTGATGAAAAAAGTTGAAAAATGTGGCTTGCATGAACTGTTTGGGCTAAATTATGCGGCGTATGAGGATGAAACGAGTCAATTTTACGCTAATTTTCATGAGTTGGTAGAGGAAGAGAAAAAAACAAGTCTTTTTTTACACTAGGGTGGGTGGGAAAGACTTTGAGATAAGGTCGGAAATATTCAATGAGGTGTTGGGTGTCAAGTATGTGACTGTGGATGATGATGGGGAAAAACATGAAGCAGATGCTCCCGATGGATTTTACACGCATGGTGGTTGGCCGGAAAATGATGACGAACTAACTAAAGCTAAGTTGCTTGAACTAGCTACTAAATTTTTTGGCCGGACTGAGTATGAACTAGGAACGGCTACGGAGTACAAGCTCGATCACTTAAGTTGTGATGAGCGAATTTTGTATGAGTTTGTTGCTAGGACGATTACCCCAAAGGGTGGCTACATAACCGAGCTCAACTTCACAATGATTTCGATGTTTTATTGTCTAATGATGGGAAGGCTCTCAAACCCCGGCCATGTGATTTTTCAACACATGAAAGAAAGTGTGGTGGAGAACGGGAGGCATTGCAAGAAGCTGCCGTACGGGAATTTCATCACCTTCTTCCTAACCCAAAGAAAAAAGAAATTCAAGTTCTTCGGTGAGCCAGTGGAGTGTATATTCTATACCTTAGAATATTTTATGAGGAACGGGAAGTGTGTGCTGGAATCTGGAAGATTGAAGCAAGTGTCCAATGCAGATAAGCAACACATACTCGAGGATGAGGTCCGGAACGACGTACAGGGTAAATTTTCTTTTATAAATGTCCTGTTCGAGTTTTTTCCCCACTTTAGTTACTCTGTTTCTAATATTTTGTTTCACAGAGGTGCCTGTCGATTTGTCCTACAAGACACTATCGAACTCGTGCGCCAAGATATTGGTCGAGTGAAGCAGCAGGCGTGGTGGACCGTACACTTCATACGGGGCATTCAGAGAGCACAAGCACGGAAAAAGGCACAGGTTGATACAGCACCCGCGCAACAATCACCTCCCCAGTCGACATCCACACCCCCAGCATCACCAGAACATGAATAGAATCTGTTTTAGAAACATGTTATCTCTTGTTTTAGTTTTGGAATTTGATACCAACAATTTGATGTATTAACTTAAATTCATTAGTGAAGCAAATGATGTCTTTTGAGCCGGTTCATTATATTCAGTGTGCAAATAACAACAAAATGTACTCTAAAATTAGTGGGAATTGAATCTAACCTGAAAGTTTGGGTAAATGTACTAGCTGCTTGTTGGTACAAAATGATATTTCTACTTCTACACAAAATGATATAGTTACGAGATCGCAAACATGAAAGTCCTCTTAGCGAAAGTACCTACAATCTCGTTACATAACCAAACTTATAGGAAGTGCCAAATTAGGCAAAAATGCTTACGATTTCGCTTACAGTCAACATACTGCTGCCGGAATGTGTTATGATCTCGCATAGTAACTATTTCTATACAAAAATATTACCGACATACTTATGATATCGTAATCATGTGTTCATGAGAACAAAACAAAATCTTACCAATTGATGTGTGCCAGCGAATTTACATGCGCTATCGTGACACATACCGCTATTTATTAAAACTATGTTACAAGATCGCAATTGTGACTCGCTACAAAATTTCATATGCATGATTGTAAGACAACAAACCTAATAACCATTACAAGTAACTAAAATAGAAACATATATAATAGATATGATTGTTGAACAACTATAAAGTATATAATTTATCCTCGATTACATTTCATGTAACACACTAAATAGACCTAGCCGACGGCAACTAATTCTTGTTCGACTTCTTTTTCTTCTTTGGATGTTTCCTTTTTCTGCCTGAAGTCTTGCCACCAGCAGTGATCCATATTCCTTCTTCATGATCCATCATGCTTAACATACTAGCCACTAAATCATCATCCTCTTCCAATGTTTCAAAAACGGGAGATGGTATTGCATCGTGTGGAGTTATGCTACATCCTCAACCAAACTATCACCATGGATGAACTATTTCTTTCCATCAACCATGATTTCCCACCGATTGTCAGTTGGATCTCGAACATAAAAAACCTGATTAGCTTGTGCCGCCATTATGAATGGATTATCCTTTGACCCCTCTTATTTGTCTATTCACAAGCACCAATCCTAATTCCTCTGTTCGTGTCCCATTTAATTGCTCTACCCATTCGCATTTAAAAACAATGTTTCGCACATGAACAAAGTCCATTTCCCAAATATCTGTGATGGTACCATAGTATGAATGGTTCCCAGCAACTGACAACTCTCCAGGGACAGAAACACCACTGTTTTGGGTCGCAGAATTAGAATTTGACAATTTTGTATCGAATGTGTAGCCGTTGATGTCATAACCGCTGAAAGAAGTTACTGTGCCAAGTGGCCTTTTAGGAAGCCAAATAACAATCAAAGTATGATCGACACCATTCTGCACATGTATTTTTAACCAACTAGTGAATTCTCGACAATGCTCTTCAAGGATCATAGGGTTAGACCAATTACTATGCTTATTCTTAAGCTCACCGAGGTGAACTTCAACAAAGGGACTCAACGCGGAGTGATTACGAAGTATGTACAGGTGGGCAGTTGATAACTCTTTGGATAAAGGGCTAAATTTAGCCTTATGCCGCAGTCCAATTCCATCGGCACACCCTTCATGTCTACTAGTTGGCAGACCTATAGTCGAAACATCCTGCAAATAATTTGTGTAGAATTCAACCACCTCTTCTGCGACATAACGCTGGACTATACTGGCATCTGGGCGATATCGATTCTTCACAAAATGCTTAAAAATGCTCATATAGCGCTCGAATGGGTACATCCATCGCAAATAGACCGGTCAGCACAACTTTACCTCCCGTACCAAATGGGGACAATCACATGAACCATAACGTCAAAGAAGGAAGGGGGAAGTACATCTCCAATCTACACAAAACCTCAACAGGCATCGTCTGTAGTTCATCCAAATTCCTTCGACTTACCTTTTTCCTACAAATCTGCTTAAAAAAAAAGCAGAGTCGCGATATTGCCTCTCTAACATGGTCAATAAGACAACCTTTGAGTGCAATAACATTCAAGTCCTGCATCAGATTGTGATAGTCGTGCGATTTCATACCAACTAATTTCAAATCCTTAGTAGAAACACAATTACTAATGTTTGAGCCATAATTAGACGGTACCTTAACCAATTTCAACGTTCCACAAAAACTTTCCTTCTCTTCTGACGACATTGTGTGGCATGCAGGCGGCAAGTAGGTTTTACCCGCTTCCTCTTGCACCGGTGATAGAGAGGACCTTATGCCAAGATGGACTAAATCTTTTCTAGCTTTCAAGCCGTCCTTACTCTTACCCTCGGTATTCAACAAGGTCCCAACCAAAGCTTCACAAACATTCTTTTCTATATGCATAACAGCTAGACAGTGGTGTACCTCCAAGTGTTCCCAATAATCAAGTTTGAAAAAAATTGAGCACTTTTTCCAAATACCAGTCGGGGCGCTTTTCTTATTCCCCTTACCTAACACGTGCTCCATGCCAGATACTTTTTCATAAATCTCTGAACCAGATAGGGGTATAGGGGCAACACTGTGCTTTTCTTTACCATTAAACCATTTCTTGGCACGCCTCCATGGATGGCTTGCAGGAAGGAAACGTCTATGTCCTTGATAAACTGCCTTCTGACCAATCTTCAATTGGCAGAAGCTTGTCTTTCCTTCAAAAATTAAACATGAAAAGGGCTCTTTCACTGAGCACCCTCCCAGATTTCCTAGAGCAGGAAAGTCATTGATGCTCCACATTAACATGCATTTAAGTTTGAACTTCTCATCTTCGCGACTACCATCTGGAATCCGTATCCCAACCTCAAACAACGACTGCAACTCCTCTATAAGAGGTCCTAGGTAAATACCAATGTCGTTACCCGGTTGCTTAGGCCCTGAAATCATAGTGTTCAATAACACATATTTACGTTCCATCATCAACCACGACGGGAGATTATAAATCACAAGCATAACCGGCCATGAGCTATGGGTACTTGACATGTTAACAAAGGGATTCATTCCATCAGTCGACAATCCTAATCTCACATACCTAGGTTCATTTGCAAATTCAGGATAAATGGCATCCATCTTCTTCCACTTGTCTCCATCAGAAGCGTGAGACATTATATCCACACCCTCTCGAACCCTATCAGCATGCCATGTTAACAATTTAGCATCGCGAGGATTAGCAAATAATCGTGTCAATCTCGGTTTTAGGGGCATGTACCACATCACTTTAGCTGGACTAGGTTTTGTCGAGCATGTCTCTTTTTCCGCACAAACATCAACTTTACTTTCCTTCTTCTTCCATCTCGACTCACCACATACCTTACAATCATCCCTCAGCGCATCACCTCCTCTGTAAAGCATACAATCATTAGGGCAAGGATGAATCTTAGTAAATTCCATCTCCATTGGGCATAATATCTTCTTTGCAGCATAAACATGATCAGGACACATGTTATCTTGTGGAAGCAAATCTTTAACTAATTCCAACAATTCAATCATTCCTTTATCGGAGATGCCATGATGTACGTTTAAATTCATTAACAACAAAGTCGCACCCAATATAGAATGCCGAGCACCAACATTAATTTCGTCTCCTTATTCGCGTACATTGCCTCCAACATGCTCTGCTTCCCACTAAACTCCATAACAACATCATCACACATGTCATTTAGTTGTTCCTTATACTGTAGAATTTCCTCTTCGGTTCCAACATCATCTTCCATACTCTCATCTCCATAATAACCTTCTCCATGCCATACCCATTCGATATATGATTGATCAAAACCTCTACAAATTAAATGCTCACGCAAGACATCCACATCTTTGAATATTTCATTGTTCCTACAATCCCTACATGGACATCTAACCCCACCTATGTCTTTCTTCCTAGAATACCTCGAACCGACATCAATAAAGTTCTCAACCAAATCCAAATACTCTTTTGACAAACGTGCATTCCCTCTAATAATTCTTTCACGATCCATAGAACCAATAATTCTAACCCACACTTCACAACAACCTAGAAAAAAATAATCAAACAAACATATTCAATCTCTACTTCTTCTACAAATATCAACATATAATCACATTTACTTATCAACAACAAACAATATAAGTCGAAACTTACCTTGTTAAGCGTTGGATGAAATGCCCACGACAATGTCCTACTCCACAATCACCTAATTTAACTGACCCAAAACTTCAATCTCTCTATCTAGTCTACTCATTTGTTTATCATGTATTCATTTAAAAATTTGCGTAAGTTTTTACATCACTGCTTACGATCTCGCTACACAATCTAATTTCATGTTAAAGTAACTAACGATTTCGCTAGCTTAGTCGCCACACAATAGCATAAAAAAATTCATCTTTAACAAATTAGTCGCGCTACATTGCGATATCGTAACAACATCAACAAACAAACAAAATGTGGAGAACAACTTGTTGCGATTTCGTAACAACACTCGTTAAATATGTTAATGAAAACATATTTGTTGCGATATCGTAACAAACAATGTTTTTCTGTCGTTGTTGCTGGCGATATCGGAACATCTATTATTTTCCAAGGCGGAAAATATTTGAACGCCTTCAACATTAAATTTCTAAGACACAAACGTATCCGCCCTAATCTGTGGCGTTTCCGCCTTTCTTATTTATTTTCAAATACATGCGTTAGGACTTGCGATATCGTAAGTCTACGTGAAGGCGGAAAAAAATGATCAAGCACAAACGCCTTTGTGTTGTGCCTTCAATGCCAGCGTTTGCAGTAGTGACTGAAGCTGATGCTTGAGATGCATATGGCGAGCCCGTATCTGAGACTGGAACATCTGCTGCAACTGGTCCAAGTCTCGGAGGTGGTGTGTGCTCAAGCCACATGGCTGTCAGCATTGAGCGGAGCTAAAGAAGGACCAATTCTACATTACGCTGATTATTTAAAAAGACCTATAGCAAATTTGAATAAAAATATTTATATAAAGATAATCAAGCAATCAGGGGCGGATTCAGGATTTACATTTAAGGAGGGCCCTACATCATATAAAAGAAGTAGAATTGATCATCCACAAAGTAAAAATAATGATATATTTAAGTTGGAGAGGTATAAAAAGGAAAATTAAATTGAAGAGACTAAGTAATATTGATAGTTAAGTTTTAATATTTTCATAGTAGAATTAATATTTTTTGACATAATTTCATGTGAAATATATAGTAATTTTAATTGTTTTGCTGAAAACAATTAGATTACTATTATCTATGTTGTTTATAAATGATAATAAAATGGGTTTATACAAATTATTATGAGTTTAATCAATAAATAAATTAAAGACTTTATTTTCTGAAATAATATATTAATTATTACAATATGTACTATATATAGAATAATTAAACAACCACTAATTTAAAAAATTAACTTTATTGAACCAAAGAAAATCATTCATTAGAGCATTCCATAAATCTTACAATTATTTTTGGATTGTTAAGGTTTAATATAAATCACTTTCTGATTTTATATGTAAATTACTATATATCTTTAGACTTGTTGTATTCTCTGCAAATACGTCTTCAAAATTCAACTGCAATTTGAATAGTAATTAGTGAATACACTCTGCCTATTTATTTTTTTGACAAAAGATATATATATATATATATATATATATATATATATATTTGTATATATATATTTATATATATGTATATATTTGTATATATATATATTTATATATATGTTAACCTGCAAACTGTACAGAAAGGGAATTATTCAGAGAGGTGGCACAGAGGTGCTCCTCTGCAACTACAGATCTAGAAACCTTTACAACACTTACAGATACAAAAATTTTCAAAAGGAGTCTGATATTCTGAACTAGATTCTGAACTACCCATGGTGCCACCTCCTCATCATTTCTGAGCAGCCTGACTAAGAGCAGTGAATCTAATTTAAGGTGCAATCCCTGAGTGCATATTGGGGGAATCTGTGACAATGCTTTCCATGATGCATAAAGCTCCGCATGTAGCGGGGAGAAAGCCGAAAACTTTTTCTCATCCCTCAAGATAAAAGGTTCATGTGTGTTTTTAAGCACACTTGTCCATGCTGCAGCAGCTGAACCTGTCTCCTTTTTAAATGCTCCATCAAAAGTAATCTCCCAGTAAATGAGGTCATGTGGCCATTGTTGGACTTCCTGCATCACCTGGTCATAATAATGCTGCTGCTGTGGTAACTGAAGATCTTCTATATCTGTCAAAGAAGTTATTCCTCTCATGTCCTCAACTGCCATGGCTACTACCTGTTGTGGATCTTGAACTCTATCTTGAAAAATGAAAGTGTTCTTGTCCTTCCAGATGTTCCATATAAGACATATGCTTGACAAAATATCTTCCAGTTGTGGAGGTACCTGAAACCAATTCCAGAACCATATTCTGAAATCTGGCACTATATTTGTATGGAAGTCAAATCCCAATCTTGATGCTCTTTGTACCCTTCTTGATCTGTCACAACCTACCATAAGATGTGTGATGTCCTCCTGTACCAAACCACATCTTTTACACATTGGTGAATCAAGTGAATTCCTCAACCACAAGCCTAATGCAGTAGGAAGTCTATCTTGTAATGCCCTCCAAACTGAAGTAATAATCTTGAGAGGGGGATTTAGGCCCCAGAACTTGGTCCAGTTAATGTTTGTGATAACCACCTGATGTTGTAGATGAGATTGCATCCTCTTGTATCCTTTCTTTACCTCATACTTTCCATTATGAGACCTATTCCATGTAAGGTGATCCTGTTGACTTGTCTTCCGAGGAATATGGATTTTAAGTATCTGTGACACAGCTGCTGGTGGAAACAAAGATCTCAACAGTGGGATCCTCCATTCCTTTTCATTTGTAATCAGATGAATGACTCTTAAACCAGAATATTGTGAGATGTAAGTGTGAGCTATCGGATTTTGAATCCCAGGTATCCATTCATCAGTAACTAGTAAGCTCTCCCCATTTCATATATTGAATTTGAGATCTGGTCTGATCAATTCCATTCCCCACATAATTGACTTCCAACCACAGGAATCCTGACCTCTTGCCCTAGCCTCTGTAACTGACCTATTTCTACAGTATTTACTTTTGAAAAACTATGAAAAAAGATAGTTTGGTTCTGATAAAATCCTCCAAGCATGTTTTGCTAGAAGAGACTTATTCATATCCTTTGACTTCCTCAAACCAAGTCCACCCTGTACCTTTGTTCTACACATTTTGATGGATATCTATGACCCGTACTTGATCACGAACCCTGCTCACGAACTGATATGCAAAACAAAGCCTCGGGACCCGAGGGTAGACACTCCGATGCTTAAGTCAGTATATCTACTTAAGGCGTAATGTGTGAAGTATGAGATTAGATGGAGAGGTCTACCAAACCTTTGGGTATTTATATGGCTACAATCCGTTGATCACCAAGATATGTATTTATGGTATGACTATAAATCTTATGGGAATAGTAGTTGTATTACCATGTATAATAGAAGTATATTTCGGACATGGTTGTGTTACCATGTTTAGGATGGTTGTATCACCATCTTTGAGAGGATGTATATTCCTTGTAGAACATTCATAATATACGCATTCATTATAAGGATTAGGATTGATGGACCTATGGATCCACCCTCCGCGTATCTCGAGCCCACGACCCTTCTCGGGCCCTGGTCCGAAGATGAATGAGGCCCGAATACAAACCATGGACTTATCAGTAGCCCCAAGGTAGATTTTCAGAATATAGAGTGCTCCATCTCGAAGGTTGAACGAGAGACCTGCTTCTCGAGGGAAGACCAATATCTCGAGGGAGAATAACTCGGGGTATTAAGCTCGGGGTATCCTTCTAGGACTTTTTCTCTCGGGCTTACTCTTTTGAATATCTAGCTTAAATTTCTTTCGTATTCCATCAGGACACATGGACGATTGGATCTAGATCTATCTTCTTGAATTCTGAAGAGACTGACATGTGGCCTTGATTCATTGTATCTTCTGGCTGTGAGGATGACCAACCTTCCAACTGCCTGTATTGTTTCGCAAGTCGAAGTAATTACTCAACTTAAATGCGTGCTAATTACTGGCTATATAACCAAGTAATTTTCTTTGTGTTTATCCTCAATCTTCATCCAAGTATTCTGCGTTTCCACATTCAGAAAGAATTCTTCAAACTTGTCTTCTTTTCATCATAAATATTCACTTCCCTCCATTATCTATATTGCCATGTCTTCTACAAATTCCAGTATTCCTTCTGGCAATGTAGAGAATATTGTTGAAAGAAGAGCCCCAGCTGCTCGTGACTTGAGTAGCTTGTTCTTAGAGGTTGAATCTAGGGAGTTGATGGAGGTTACCATTGCTACACCGCTGCAGGCTGTAGTTGTAGTGGCAGATGATGGTGCCTCTGGGTCAGAGACAGACCCCAATGCGGAGCCCCAATTTGATAAACGGGTTCCGACTGCTGGTGGTGTTAGTGATGTCACCAAGGTGATCGACAAAAAGACCCTGCAATTTTTGAAGTCATGCAGGTTGTCGTACCCTGTTGAGGCTGATTTGAGGCTCGAGGATTGATAAGTCCATGGTTCGTATTCGGCCCTCATTCATACTCGGACCAGGGCCCGAGAAGGGTCATGGGCTCGAGATACGCGGAAGGTGGATCCACAGGTCCATCAATCCTAATCCTTATAAGGAATGTGTATATTATGAATGTTCTACAAGGAATATACATCTTCTCGAAGATGGTAATACAACTATCCTAAACATGGTAACACAACCATGTCCAAAATACACTTCTATTATACATGGTAATACAACCTCTATTCCCATAAGAGTTGTATTCATACCATAAATACATATCTTGGTGATCTACGGATTGTAGCCATATAAATACCCTAAAGGTTTGGTAGACCTTTCAATCTAATCTCATACTTTATACCTTACGCCTTAAGCAAATATACTGATTTGAGCGTCGGAGTGTCTATCCCCGGGACACCCGAGGCCTTTGTCTTGCAGATCAGTTCGTGAGCAGAGTTCGTGATCAAGTGCAGGTCACAGACATCCATCAATTTGGCACACCCAGTGGGACCCGCAAGCTAACCTTGATCCGGCTGAAAACCTTTGTGGGAGTACACGAATCCGTTTCTCGATCCCGACAGGAGTAAGAAGCATCAACAACGATGAGACAAGCCACGTCAACAACTAGGGAGCAGGAAGGAGCATCAATGGTGTGCATCGATCGGCGCGAGAAGCCTTTCCCTGGGAATGGGAGAGCAAAAGATCTCGCTTAGACGGATCTGTCACTTTTTCATTTGAAGATACGGTTCCTAATCAAATTCCCCATTCAGATCCCCTAGTGATTACGGTTGACATAAACCATAATATGATCAGAAGAGTTCTGGTGGATGGAGGAAGTGAAGTAGAAGTCATGTTTCTCAGTTGTTATGAACAGCTGGGATTGGACAAAAATAATCTCACGCCCACAAGCCCTATCTCAGGATTTATTGGCAATCCTGTCTTTCCTTTGGGAAAAACTATTTTACCAGTGCATGTGAGAGACGGTTCTCGGAGTATAACCTTGCATTGCATCTTTACGATCATCGATTCCAAGGCACCATACAACATAATCCTTGGAAGGCCCTGGATTTACCAGGCAAAGGCAATCTGGTCCCCTTATCATTTGTCGATGAAGTTCCCCACCAACAAAGGGATTGCCACAATACGAGGTGACCAACAATTAGCTCGAATATGCACAATACAAGCTATCCAAGAACCAGAAAAGGATAATCTTGAACCAGCCAAGTACTCCGAGTCCGAGCCGATGCAGCTCGGAGAATCAAGAACCGTTGAGGTTGGAACTCTCCTACCCCCCGAGATAAAGGCTAAACTACGAGATCTTCTCAACCAATATATAGATGTCTTTTCCTGGGACACCAACGAATTGGCGGGAGTATCCCCTCGCTTGGCAGAACATTACCTGAATATCAATCCCTCGCAAAAACCCATTAAGCAGAAACGACGCATCTTTGCACTAGATCGAGTTGAAGCCATTGGGGAGGAGTTAGACAAGCTACTTAAAGCCCGTATAATCAAAGAAGTGCAATACCCAGAATGGATAGCTAACCCAGTAATGGTCAAGAAGCCAGATGGAAAGTGGAGAATGTGCATCGACTTCACAAACTTGAATGATTGTTGTCCTAAAGATAGCTATCCCTTACCCTCGATTGACCGTTTAGTTGAAGCGATTGCGGGATACCAAGTACTAGCCTTCTTTGATGCCTTTAAAGGATACCATCAGATTCCTATGGCAGAGCAAGATAAAGAAAAAACCCCATTTATAACCGACAGAGGAACTTTCTGCTACAAGATGATGCCTTTCGGATTGAAAAATGCCGGAGCTACTTACCAGCGACTAGTAGATAAATTATTCAAATCTCAGATAGGGCGCAACCTCGAGATTTATGTGGTTGACATGGTAGTAAAGAGCCGCAACTATGACACCTTCTTTGAAGATCTAAAGGAAACCTTTGACACGTTACGGGCCTCCAACTTGAAACTGAACCCCGCTAAATGTGCCATAGGCGTGGGAGCGGGAAAATTCTTGGGGTATATGGTATCCAATCGAGGAATCGAAGTAAATCCCGAGAAGATAGAGGCATATGCAACCTCCAAAAACCGTCAAGGACGTGCAGAAGCTGACAGGGTCCCTTGCAACCCTTAGCCGTTTCCTATCCAAAGGAGCTGAAAAACATCTACCCTTCTTTAATATCCTTGAAAAAGAAAACCAGTTTGAGTGGTCGCATGAATGCGGAGAAGCTTTCCAAGAGCTTAAAAATCACCTACGGCAACTTCCGACATTGTCAAAGCCAGATAAAGGAGAGACTCTTTACTTATATATATCTGCATCCAGTTAGCCATCAGCGCTGTATTGGTTAAGGAAAAGGAGGGATCGCAACATCCCATATACTATGTAAGTAGGGCCTTACAAGGGCCCGAGACTAGATATACTCCTCTCGAGCGCTTGATATTAGCCCTCGTCCATGCTTCTCGGCGGTTGAGACCATACTTCCAAGCACATACAATAGTCCTCCTAACCAACTACCCGATCAGGCAAATCCTCCAGAAGCCTGACGCTTCGGGATGAATGATGAAGTGGGCCATCGAGTTGGGAGAACATGACATACAATATAAACCTCGGACAGCCATCAAGGGCAAAGCCTCGTCTGATTTCATAATGGAGTTTGTTGAACCAGTAGAGATCGACAAACCAAACCCAACTCCGGACTCCGAAAAATGGCAACTATATGTGGATGGGTCCTGCAACTCGGGAGGAAGCGGTGTTGGAGTCTTACTCACCAGCCCCGAGGGAAAGAACCATCCTTACATTCTTCATTTTGATTTTCGAGCCACTAATAATGAAGCAGAATATGAAGCCCTCATTACAGGGCTGAAACTAGCAAAGGACCTTGAGGTCAAGGACCTCGAAATCTTCAGTGACTCACAGATCATGGTTCAACAGGTTAAAGGCGAATACGAAACTCGGGAGTACAGTCTCCAAAAATATCTCGAGATAGTTAAGCCCCTCCTAAATTAATTCCAACATTATGAGTTGAATCATATCCCCCGAGAAGGTAACCACAAGGCTGATGCACTTAGCAAACTTGCCTCCTCAGACCTCAACATAAGATCTTCTCAAGAATTGCTAATGGAAACCCTGGCGAAGAGAAGTTACGAAGAGAGTAGCATCATGGCTGTTGACATCTCAGACACATTGATGAACCCCTACATTGAATACCTCCAAACAGGTACCCTTCCGGAGGATAAGCACCTGGCACGGAAGGTCCGAGTTAAAGCTCCAAAATATGTCATCCACAACAGCATCCTATACAAGAGAGGATACCTCAAACCCCTACTTAAGTGTGTTGGGCCTTCCGACGCGGAACAATTAATACAAGAAACACATGAAGGAGTCTGTGGTAGCCACCAAGGTCCACGTACTGTCACCCGAAAGCTCCTACAGATGGGTTATTTCTGGCCTACAATGCTACAAGACGCAAAAATATATATCAATTCTTGTCACCAGTGTCAGAGATTTGCTAAGATGATCCATGTGTCACAGGAGAATATGATTACCATCCAAGAATCCTGACCATTTGTCCGATGGGGCATAGATCTCGTCGGACCTTTTCCTACAGCCCCTTGTAACTTCAAGTACCTCATTGTGGCCATCGATTATTTCTCAAAATGGGTAGAGGCTGAAGCCTTAACCAACATAACTGGCAAGACAGTTATCAACTTTTGCTGGAAGAATATCGTGTGTCGCTTTGGCATCCCGAGATACATAGTGACCGATAATGGAGCACAATTTGCTAATGATCCCTTCAAGACATGGTGTACGAAGTATGGCATACACCAGAAGCTCACCTCGGTATACCATCCAGAAGCTAATGGCCAAGTAGAGGTTACAAACCGTACCTTGGTAAGCGGTATCAAGAAGCGCATCGAAAGAGCTAAAGGAAACTGGATCAAAGAACTACCAAGCGTGATCTGGACCCATAGAACCACACCAGCCACAACAACAGGGGAGACTACTTACAGCTTAGTCTATGGGTCCGAAGCGGTCATCCTCATGGAGATTGGGATCCCCTCTGCCCGTACTTCTCAACCAGATGATAAAGATGGCACGGCCAACGAAGAAAACCTTCGTCTAGACCTTGACCTCCTAGAGGAGAAGAGAGTAAATGCTACAATCCACGAGGCCAAGGTAAAGGAAAGAGTCAAGCGCTACCATGATAGAAGAGTCCGCTTGGCCACTTTCGTTAAAGGAGACCTGGTAATGAGGTTTAATGAAAAAAGCAAGAAAGAAGTGGAAGGGAAGCTAGCCTCGAACTGGGAAGGTCCATATCGAGTCCTAGAATCCCATCCGGGGGAAAGCTACCTCTTGGAAACCATAAAGGGGGAACCTATACCATGAAGATGGAATGTGATTAACTGACGAAAGTATCATGGAAGATAAAAATCCAAGGGAGAGCCTCACAAAGGTTCGAGACTATCAAGAACGTCCGAGAAGCCTCACCAAGGTCCGAGACAAGTATGCTCTAGCATTAACGGGTACTCAAACTCAAACCTACTATTTACTTTACTTCTATCCTAAAAGTTATAAACTTAGATTGAAGTCATGATATTTTTATACCTATCCTTATAACAAGCAATCTTAAAATTCATTTTCTAAAAAGAGGATTGTTGTCTTAAGTATAACATTGATTGCTATTCGAAATAAAATACTTTATAAAGTATATGATTGGTCAACTTATAAGTTGTTTGGATCCAATATTCAAATACCAATTGTTTTGAATAAAAGAGATAGGTTCGAGATAAAGTACTTCAAAAAAGTGCTTGATTGAGGTCTATAGACCAAAAGGGCAGACGTGCTCGAGAATCAATCATCTCAACATAAAGAGGAGAAACCTCAAAAACAAAAGTCGAAATTGATATCAAAGGTGTTATTACATCAGAATATGATACTTCTAAACAAGACCCTCAAAAGGGCACGCATAGAGGAAAAACCTCGAACATAAATAGTTCATATCAAAGGTGTTATTACATCAGAATATGATACTTCTAAACAAGACCCTCAAAAGGGCACATAAGAGGCTAAACCTCGAACCTAAACAGGACATATCAAAGGTGTTATTAAATCAGAATATGGTACTTGTAAATATACCCAATAGGGTTTCCTAGGACTTCACCAGAAGTGACACTTGAGAGATGGGCTACTGTCAACTTTTCTGCACGCTGTGACATTAAAGGACTTGTCAAAGGATACCCAGGGAAGAAGCCAAACAATATTAAGCTCACAGAGTGTTCATCATGGATAACTGCGAGAACTTAACAACCAAGGCTTATGCTTCTTTCTAGTAAATCATGAGACCGAGGCTGACGAGAAGATGCCAGCAAGTAAGGTAGCAAACCTGCCGGGATTACTCAACCTTGCCAGTGGAAGGATTAAGCACATCTTCAAGAGAAGGTAATTCAGGATACTTGGCTCTAATAAGCCTCGATAAATCTCCTGATGTTACTATCTTCTCGGAGGGATCCATTGCATCCAAAAACTCGCACTAGTGGACGCAACTGGGTAGCAGGGCGGGGAAAAGGGGGAAGTACGGCGGGGTTGTCTCGCCGTTACTTGAGCCGCCGTGCTTCGCCGAGGCTCATCCGAAAATAACCCCGTTGTGCTACTCTTTGCTGATTTCGTAAATGTCTAGCCTCATCCGGAAATAAACATTTCCGATTTCGGAAATGTCTAGCCTCATCCGGAAAGGTTTTGATTTGTGATGTCCTTTCCGAAATCGTAAAGATGAATCACTGGCCGTGAGCTAAGAGATACGGTATCGGAAACTGTTTTGATAAAATTGTTTACGGTGTGGGAAATGACTTTGAGCGGACAATTATCTGAAATCGTAAATAGGGGCCGGAAATCACTTTTCGGTAATCTTTCCGGGCTCGTAAACTTTACTTTTAAATGTTCTCTAAATGAGTTTCTGATACCGTAAATGGATGCCTGTATTGATGTTGTTTTCTTGTTTACGATGATGGAAATTGTTCTGGAAATACATTTCCGGACACACTTTCCAATATCGTAAAGATATTAAGCGGCTAATTTCCGAATTCGGAAATGTAGTTGCTGGAGACCAATATGGTGGTCTGTTTACGAGCCGGACTCGTGCCGGGTTTACCACTGTTTTTTTATACAGAGAAAACCACACTTCTTCCGATTTCGGAAACCACCCGGAAGATCTTGTAGAATTTTCTTTTGGTTTCCGAACTCGTAAATGAGCCTGGGCGTGCCAAAAAAAATTCTATTTTGAGCCGGGGCGTGCCAAAAAAATTCCAATTTTGAATTTGCTTTACGCGATCGATGAGCGTCTAATCGAAATTAGATATAATAACCATAATAAAGAACCTAATCCTTAAATATTGGCTTTAACGAGCCAAAAAATGCTTCATAGCAAAATGTATACACCTAGTAGTTGATGACACTATCTAGTGCACAATTGTAACTTACGCAACTAGGACGAATCACAATGATGTCGTTGTAGCCGGGTTCTCTATGCATGAAGCACACTCATCCAAAATGAATCTTGCCAATGCACTCCTTGCCGCCTTCAACTCTTGCAAGGTGTAGGGGGTATAATCATCGTCGAAAACCTGCAATTTGAAAAAGTAGAGCATGTTGGTAACACATTACAAGGATTTACATTAAATCAAATATGGAATGGAAGAGTAAGCTCACACTATGAATGTTAAACTGTGAAAGCCGTGCACGTGCAACCACCCTCCATGCAAACATCATCGTATAGTAACCGCATATCCAATCATTATCTTGGACCTTGTACTAATAGTGACAAACGATACACAAAGGTCCTAATAAGGTACAAATTTGAGGAATAATAAGAATAGATTACCTTAATTTGGTAGAACCTAAATTTGGATGGTTTAGGATTTACGAA
Source organism: Sherardia arvensis (assembly GCA_948330725.1). Taxonomy (NCBI): domain Eukaryota; kingdom Viridiplantae; phylum Streptophyta; class Magnoliopsida; order Gentianales; family Rubiaceae; genus Sherardia; species Sherardia arvensis. Next base: position 17,091,687 of record OX415237.1, on the reverse strand, counting down.
ATTCACGGCTTCCTTGATAATATCGTTAAATGAGTGGATTGGAGGACGGTTAAGTGGATCTATCCAACATGCTTCTTTGGAGTTTGTGTTTATCGTCACCAAACGCCAATGTTTGCTAATCCAGAAGAAAATTTGTACATGAGAGTATAATGTTAGGTAAACACAAAAAAATCATTAAAATATATATAACTTACTTACTTTTCAAGGTATGGACAAATGAAGAAGTATTTCGTTCGATCTCCTAAGGCAACCTTCAAATAAGCTACCCTTTCCTCTGTTGAGTGGGTCCCCACTTGTACGGAGTCGGGGTATAAAGCCAATAAACGCCATTCCACGAATTTGTGCCAAATGATGCACTTGTCTATGATAAATTGTAAAGAAAGTGTTACTACCTATTCGATTGTAGTTCGAATATAAAATAATTATATTTGAAAAATGAAGACTTAAAGTTGAACGAGGAACATTATCGTGGAGAGTAGCCTTTGAGGTCGCCAGATATCGTCAAAGTCTTGCTTGCATAGTACTACTAATTTTTCAACACCAAAAACCTCTTTTGTTGCGGGAAAGTTATATGTACTAAGAGAGGGATGTTTTGACAACTTGTCAAAGAGTTGGCGGATTGACGATGAAGGTTGGATATCTTCAAATGGATGCGAAGGAGATGGAATTTTAGTTGGCGCCTTGGATTTAGTATATGGAGTTACGGTTGGCACCTTGGATTTAGGAGATGGTATTTTGGTTGGCACCTTGGATTTAGGAGATGGAATTGTGGTTGGCACCTCTTATTTAGGAGATTGAATTGTGGTTGGCAGCTTAGATTTCTCATTTCTAGTTGGTGGGCAAGGATTTTGTGGTTCCTTATCGCCTTTACTAAGAATTTGTACTAATCTCCTAGGCCATAAGAGAAGTTCTCCCCTTGATTTGGAAACTAGTTTAGGTGGGCCTTTTTGAATCGGGACGTGGGCATCACCACATATCTCTTTTGTTATAGACACCTTAACCAAACCTATTGGAATCTTCTCCCCATGGTGTAATTTAATGGCCTCCTGATAATTTCTAATGGCTACTAATTTAGGGGGTTGGGTGGTACTCACATCGATGTACAAATTGCATGGACAAGCTACCTAGATATTGACATTGTAAGAGGAAATACCAATTAATTTTACCAATTAATTTTACACTAGATTATATGTCAGAGATTAAAATCATCTTATTATATAAAATTGGCCAAATAATAGAAAATACTTGGCACATAAGCACAAGAAGACCAACATTTTTGGGAGTAGAAGTTTCGCCCCCACTTGCCGCGTCCAAGGGTGTTGTGACAAAGGGTGGACTAGGCACATTTAGTGGCTCATCAATGTCATATTGTAGAGGTTCGTTGCGCGACCCCGAAGAGGGGGGTTCCCAATCTTCACCTACATCCTCGAAATTGGCGGGTAAAATGATTCCATGTTTGCGAGCAAACCACTTAAAACCATTTTCCATGGTTGTTTTAATGGAATCAATTTCTTTCCGCACCTTCTTGTACTTGGCATCTTGCACATTATTCGAGGCTAAAGGATGTTTACCAAACACATCCTTAGGCCGGACATGAGAACCATACCCCCTAACGGTTCCGGGATGATCGCCCCCCATCGCCTTGTTCAAAATGTCACACCTTTCCGTAGGCGTGAATTTCCATCGGCTTCCTCTTGTTTAGCCAATGCCTAATTTTAAAGTGGTTGAAACCATGACAATAATTTGATTAGATAGATAAACAAAACATTTCTCTACTACATATCATACAAACACATTTTGTAATTGACTTACAATTTTTTGGCAACTTCAAGAGTTTCGTCGGCTTCATAAACGCCACTACGATTTTGTCTCAATTTAAGGAACGACTCCCACCTCTCAATTTGGTCGGGATTCATCCTAGTAGTGGTCTCCCTTGCCTCCTCTTCCGACATAGCCTTGTCCATTTTTTGTTTAACACCATCTTCATATTCCTCCTCTATGAAGTCCTCCTCCGCTCCATAATATCCAGAGCGACTATAGTGACTAATCATTTTGTTTGATTTCGCTAGTTCTACCATATTAACATGAGTTCCTTATTTTAAAAGCAACCAACATAAGTAGCAACATCGAACACTATAGTATAGATTGAATATAATAGAAAAAATCTTACATCGTCCAATAGCTCTTGTGCATGGATTTTGAAGATTTCCCAACTCTCGGGTTGAATGTCCTTATACACCGTCCATGGCATGATGTTCTTCTTATTTCCATAGATGTACTCATTCCTTAGCATAGACCTATGTTGACATGCACACTTCGAGATCTTTTGCAAAGTCACACGGTCTAACATCGCCATGTCGGGGGCGATAATAGTGAACGGCTCCTAAAATAATGAAACACATTATTAGTTGTAGATAGTATGATCCACATTATAATGCCCTCACGATTGTAAAATATGTAGTAAAATGCCATTAAAAAAACCACATCATACCTTGCATTCTTCCAACAATTCTAATTTAAGCTCCATCGGTACTTTGGTCCAATCGAACCATTTAATATCATGTCTTGTTCTTGGGATTTTACCAACCCAACTAGACCAATATTTACGCTCTACCCCTATGGCTATTCCTAACCTATTGAATTCCATTAGAGTGGAAATACCTGCGTCCCAACGCCTTTGTATTTCTCGACCTAAATTTCTAGGAATTTTTGTATCTACAACCAATTGCTCTTTTGTGGATGACTTGAACTTCTTCTTCGTAGGAATTTTATTTTTGTTTTGTTTACATGTAGGAGCCATGATTAACTAATTAATCATTAATACCAAATACAAGCACTTGTCCACTAATTCACCTACAATAAAATAGTTAGGGTGCATTTAACAAAATAAGGAGATATTAGTATAAAGATTTAGCTAACAAAGCAAAAGACAATTATATAAATGAACCCAAAAATAGATAATTAATGCATCAACTAGATTAGGGTTTGGATTTGATAATATTTGGTTACCCCATAACCCATATGTTTGTTTGCATCGCACGTGACAAAGCAATACAAATGGGTTATTAAAGGTAACCAATTGTACCTCTATTTTGGAATAATACACCCCCCAAAATAGTCGAACTTATAGAATAAATGTAGAATTTCAACTTTTTGTGAGGTTCTTTATTTGGATTCTTGGATTTGGGTAGTGTGATATTGTACAATTGACAAGATATTGAGAGGGAAGAGTGGTAGGAGGAGAAATAATGAGGAAGAGACAAATGGGTTGGAAAGATAATGAATGAATGAACCCACGTGGTGTGTTTTAGTCTGGTCTGATGCCGAAACGTGTAGTTTACGAAATCGGAAATGTCACTCTTTTTAAATACAGAGGGATTTCTGAAATCGTAAACTTACTTCTCCGACATATTAACGATGGAGCAATTGGACCGAGTTGACTTTTCTAATCAGGCAGATTGAACCATTTTAATCGGGTAATTTACGAGCTCGTAATCAGGTCGTAATCATGTTGTCCGGATGGGACACACACTTTACGAAATCGTAAACCAACCTAAACAGAAATCTTTACGAGCTGGAAGCTTAGCCGGGTTTGTCACTGGCTTTCAATTCTCACAATTTAATTTGTTTCAGCTTACTCATTCTGAAATTGTAAATGGGCCATAAATAGTTTTTCGGACGGTGGACTAAATTTACGATATCGTAAACTACCCGAACATATAATGTTTACGAGCCGGAAGGGTATCTGGGTAATTCACTGGATTATAATTATCAGCATTTAATTTTTTTAGACTATCTTTTACGAAATCGGAAAGTGGCCGGTTAAATGCAATTTTCCCCAATTCAACTAATTTCCGGACCCGTTTCCGAATTCGGAAATAGAAAGAATGTTGTTGCGGGTGATTTACGATTTCGTAAACTTAGAATGGTATATATAGTCAACTGCGTTTTTGTGATTCAGAAAAACCCCAAATCACATAATCACAAATTTTTGAACTCCATTCAACCAATTCCGGCGATATAATCATGCCTCCAGCCAGACCGAAGCACAAAGCTAAGAGGGGCGCCCCAACATCACCTGAATCACCATCCCCACCACCCAACCCAGTCCCAAAAAAGAAGAAATCGATGAAGCCCTCATCCCCACCTGAACATGAAACCAAGTCAGATTCCGAAGAGTTGGCTGGGTTGGAGACTAGCAGCGAGGATGATGCTGAGGGTACCCATGGAGAGGATGGGAGATATGCGGAACAAGATGAGGTGGAGGTGGAGGAGGAGCCGCTAAATGTGCCGGTAAAGCTCGGGCGGCGTGCGCAGCGGCATGAGCGAGGTGGGGATGAGCGCCAAACGAAAGGTCACAGCCAGTGCTTTTACGATTCAGTGGCCGAGCAGAACTACGTCAAGTGGATTAGGCGTGGCATGTGCGACTCAAAGGTGCTAAAATCCAACTCTATTGATGATTTAGGTTTTATTGAGTCGATTAATTATTTCCGTCCTAGTTATTTGCATAACCTAATCATGCTAGACGAGCCTACCTACAAAGATGAGGTTAGACAGTTTTATGCTAATCTAGGTAGATGCACAACCACTAGGATGTCGACTTTGGTGAATGGTGTGTTAGTGCCCATTGATGAGTTTGCGATTAAGAGGTGCTAGAGTGCCCGTGGGTTGATTCTACTCATCTGAGGCCTCAAAATAAACAGGGGCCCTATAATGTTTTGACATTCAATAGGTGGGCGACGAAGTGTAATAAACAGCCTTTAGACATGGCTGAAATGGGCCGGAAATACTTCAAACTAGATAAGTCGTTGGGCAAAGGGACTGTAGAGATTGACTATAAGATAGATGTGTTGACCCTAGAGCAGAGGTTGGTCTTTGAATAGGTTTGTTAAAATGTTCTGCCTACGGGAGGGCATGCCATCGAGCCCACCACTGGTCGCCTGCTTGTATTCTACTACCTGATGGAGGGCATCCCAATCAATCCTGGATATACCATCTACGAGTACATGAGAAAGTGTGCTCCCTTGCTGGAGAAGAGGTTTCCGTACGGTGGGCTTATCACTGCGCTGTGTAGGAAAGCCAATGTGCCTCTCTTGGATCGGCCGGTTATGCAGTCCTACTATGATGACAAGTGGATCGACCTGAAGAATTGGGTGTTTGACAAGGATGCAGGCAGATTCAAGGAAAAGCCTATGAAACCTGGTGCACAGGCAAAGGTGGCGAGGAGAAAACAAGCTCCCGAGGAGGCTGCCGCTCTAAAAACTGCTGCGGGTGAGTTCCACTAAATTCAGTCTCTATATATAGTTGTTTATGAGCTTGATTTTCACTTTTTTTCCTAACCAATTAAGTGGCTGCGTTGTAGGTGAACGGAAGGGGCTTTTTACAAAGATCTCGAACTTGTTATGTTGTTTTTCTAGCCAACTAGAAACGACGAAGAAGAGACTGGATGCGATCAAAGCTGATCAAGAAGCGTACATCCAAGACAAGGGTCTCCAGATCGTGCTAAGTGAGGATGAGGAAGAAGTGTACTATGGCGACCTTGCGCAAGTGAGTGAGGATGAAGAGGCCACGCATAACGCCTCTACTTCTAATGCCGCGTCGAGCTCAAAAGCCCCCTCAACTTCACAAGGCCCTTCACCTCCCCGTGGCCCCTCAACTTCACAAGACCATAACTTCACCCAGCATGGTTTTTTTCCAGGATTTGATGGACGGGAGAGCATTTCTTTTGGTTTACGATTTCGTAAATCTCTCGGACCTAACCTCAGGGAAAAGATGGGAATTTTTCCATAAAAAATAAGACGCTTTTACGGTTTCGGAAATGATCCGGAAGATTAAAAGTTTACTAGCCGGAACGGCATCCGGGTAATCCACTGGTCATATAATATTTCAGGAAATATTATTTATTTACTAGATTACAAACTAATGAGGGTAATTTCCGATTTCGTAAACCGCCCGATACACACGTAATGTGGGTCATTTCCGATTTCGTAAACCGCCTGTGCGTACATTTTAATTGTACATTTGAAAGTAAAGATATGAATAAATTTGGAACTAATAAACTAATTATGCTACTAGTATGCGATGTTTATAAAAACTAATTAATAAAAATTAATAAACTTATATAAAATGTAAGGGACAAGGTATAAAAAAAACACTATTCAATAATGAAATGTGCCAAAATGGCAAACAAAAGGTTATTACAATCCTAACAAATTTGGGCTAAAAAAGAAAGAACATAATCAAATAACAAAAAAAAAAAAAACAACATTTAGGCTAAATAAGGTGAGATGGCGTGAAGCACTTCCTGATCGCAGGTGCATGCATCACAGGAGATGTCCGCTGGATCAACCCTCTCCCAGCGATCGTATCTCACGCTCCGATTAAGGGCAGCATGTTTCTCGCAGCAGATCGGCCTAGGCGCGACTACTCCTTCTCTGAGGAACCTGAAGTAGTGCGTCCAACCCCAAGCGTAACTCAAACCGGCTCTGACGCGTACCCGAGCATCCCTGAGGCCTTTCTTGCCGGTTCTCTTCATGGTGGTGATCACATTCATGCCTCTCTAAATATCACCTTCGCAGATTGCAAATATAGCCAAGACATAGGTCGACTCTTTGTGACCTATTGCAGAAGCCTCGGTGAGCCACTATCGAGCCCATTCAGTCGCTCTTCCGCTCACGTACCGACGAAGAACCCAGTTGAACATAACACGGATCATTATTAGATTTATCATATCGTTTGGGAGGGCGTTGAATCGAGACACATCCATGGGAAGAAGAAGACAAACAATATTAGAAGGGAGAAGAGAATGTGGGAATGAAGGCTCTAATGAGGTTCTAAAGGGAGAAGGGGTTGATATTTATAGGGTTGAGGTGCTCCATTTATCAAAAAGATTTGAGAGTTCCTAGTAAAAATTTAAAGGCATTCTTACCTTTTCAAGATCACCTCATGCAAACCCCAAAAAAAAATTAATTCCTTATGGAATTTGAAAGGTTTTACTGATGGAATAAGAATGTTGTGGATGCCTTAATCTGAATTTCGTCAAATGTTATTTCATCAAATCAAACTATACTAAATTGAAAGTATTGAATTTGATTTTTTTTTTTTTTAAAAATCTTGAAAAAAGGGCATGTGCTAAATAATAATCTTGAGTTGATAAACTTCATCTCTACAATTTAAAATTATTTAATTTTTGACTAAACTAATGTTGATAAATGTGACCCATTTACGGCTTCGGAAACTGCCCGGAGATCATCTCTTTTGGTTTACAATTTCGTAAATATCTCGGACATACGCAGGGAAAAGATGGAATTTTTCCATAAAAAATAAAAGGCTTTTACGGTTTCGTAAATGATCCGAAAGATTAAAAGTTTACGAGCCGGAATGGCATCCGCCCGTGCGTACATTTTAGTTGTACATATGAAGTCCAGACATGAATAAATTTGGAATTAATAAAGTAATTTTGCTACAAGTATGCGATGTTTATAACAGATAATTAATAACAATTAATAAACTTATATAAAATGTAAGGGACAAGGTATAAAAAAAAAGGCTATTAAATAATGAAATGTGCCAAAATGGCAAACAAAAGGTTATTACACTCATAACAAATTTGGGCAAAAAAAGAAAGAAGATAATCAAACAACAAAAAAACTATAACATTTAGGCTCAACGAGGACCGAGGACGTGAAGCAATTCCTGATCGCAGGTGCATGCATCACATGAGATGTCCGCTGGATCAAGCCTCTCCCAGCGATCGTACCTCACTCTGCGATTGAGGGCAGCATGTTCCTCGTAGCAGATCGGCCTAGGCGTGACTACTCCATCTCTGAGGAACGTGTAGTAGTGCGCCCAACCCCAAGGGTTACCCAAACCGGCTCTGACGCGTACCCGAGCTTCCCGAAGGCCTTTCTTGTCGGTTCTCTTCATGGTGGTGATCACATTCATGCCTCTCTGAATATCACCCTCGCAACAGATTGCAAATATGGCCAAGACATAGGTCGACTCTGTGTGACCTATTGCAGAAGCGTCGATGAGCCACTGTCGATGCCATTCTGTCGCTGTTCCGGTCGCGTACCGATGAACAACCGAGTCGAAGAAAACACGAATCATGATTAGATTTATCATGTCATTTGGGAGGGCGTTGAATCGAGACAAATCCATGGGAAGCAGAAGGCAAACAATAGGAGAAGGGAGAAGGGAATGTGGGAATGAAGGCTCTAATGGGGTTCTAAAGGGAGAAGGGGTTGATATTTATAGGGTTGAGGTGCTCCATATTTCAAAAATATTTGAGAGTTCCTAGTAAAAACTTAAAGGCGTTCTCACCTTTTCAAGATCACCTCATGCAAACCCCAAAAAAGGTTTTACTGAATTTTTTTGAATGTTATTTCATCAAATCAAACTAAACTAAATTGAATGTATTGAATTTGAATTTTTTTAAAAAAAAAAAATCTTGAAAAAAAGAGCATGTGCTAAATAATAATCCTGAGTTGATAAACTTTATCTCTACATTTTAAAATTATTTAATTTTCGATTAGATTAATGTTGATAAAAAAAGACCAATTTATGGCTTCGGAAATTAGCCGGATGAAGTGTAATTTTATATTTCCGATTTCGTAAATAGTATTGGGGAAAAATTGGTCCAATTCCTAGTGATTTACGAAAACGGAAATAGGAATGGGGGGTAAATGAACGTCTTGTCGTGTAGTTTCCGAAACCGTAAAGTGTTAGAAAATGATATGCGGTTGGTTTACGACATCAGAAACGGGAGACATATAAAACAAAAAACAACTTATCTGCAGTCTTACGTCCCAAATCAGATAAAATCAAAACTCAATCTCCACCTGCAACGCATATTTAGGGTCACCAATCAGCCGTCCGAATCCATCAAGCTCGGATTTTTACCACATTCCAGTTCCGACATCGCAAACCCATGGCACCCATGAAGTCAAAAGCCAAGGCTCTACAAATCCAGGATGAAGAGGAGGTCGACTACGATGATTCGATATTTTTCTCCAAGGCTCACGAAGAGAGGTATGAGTACATTCGTGATCACTGCAATATTCTTAAAAGTTTTTATGTTGATCGTGATGATGTGGAGGATTTGTTGCTTGGTAATGTCGTAGAAACCCTAGGTAAACACTACTTGACTGATTTAGTGTTTAATAGTAGTGAGACTTATATTGAGGAGGTATGTCAGTTTTATGGAAATTTGCATGAGATGAAGGATGGTACTTGCACGACTGGGGTGAATGGTATGAGCATGGAGGTTAGTTGGAGTATGATAAACCAGGTTTTAGGCTGTCCTTACCGGAAACTTGAAGAATGCCACCCTCAGAAACAAGATGGCCCTTACAATATCCATTACAAGGGCCATATACCAGATAACCCCGATGAGATGCACGGGCTGAACAAAGTATCTTTGGCTGAGAAGTACTTTAGGCGCTACAACTCCAACCCTGGAGCTGCAGCCAACAAGTTCAACATAAAGTTCATGACTTTAGAGGACCGTGTTTTGTATGAGATCGTGCACAAGTCCATAGTGCCAAGTGCAGGTTATTCCACAGAGCCAAACACCACCACTGCCATGGAGTTCTTCTATCTTGCAGAGAAGAAATTGACAAACCCTGGGTACACCATCTTGGAGCATATGAAAATGGCGGTGAAGGGGAAAAATCCATTGGAGGTTTACCCTATGGTATACCCTATGGTAGTTTTATCCACTGGGTATACCCTATGGTAGTTTTATTACTTTTTTTTCTCGCCGGAAGCTTTATATTGTCGTACCAGAAACCTTTCCCATTTAGTTCTACGTCAGGTATTAGGTCAGAGAAGTTAGACCTAGAGCATTTTGACAGTAGAGGGATGGTGGTGTTTGATGGAGTTTGGATGAACAAGCCACCCAAAACAAAGAACAAGACGATGCAAAATGTTGAGAAGCAAGGTAATATTCTTTAACATTTGTTTGTTTTTCAGAATATCTTGTTAGTTTTTACCTAGTTATTAATATTCTTTAATATTTTTATGGCAGAAATCGACGAGAATGTGGGGTGGAAACAATTGTACAAGAAAATGAAGTCAAAAATCCCTGATTTCTTGTACGTGAGCAAGGAAGCGCGGTTGGCTGAAAAGCGGGAGCGCGCTATGAATAGAGCCAAGCGCGAGGCGATGATGCGGGGAACCGGTGGTGGTGAAGCGGGCGGCTCACAATCGAGGCCGGTTACGGGTGCCGAGGCAGATGAGGCACATGCAGACCAATATCCGGCTGATGAAGACAAACATGATGAAGACAAACATGAAAATGATGTGATGAAGCACATCGTCTTCTAAGTAGTTCGATTGTTGTTTGTCTTGAAATATCTTTTCATTTGAAATTCGATGATACAATGTTATTACTTTCAATTAAGATTACTCTTTGTTATCTTGTGGTTTTTAATTTGTAACATATTTCAATTTTAAATGTATCTCACACAAGTTCCTGATTTTCAACTTTTTTTAAGAGTAAATGAGTGGTTTCCGAAAGCATAAATAATACGAAACACTTTTTAGGATCCATTTCCGAAATCGGAAATTACCCGACTTTTAAAACTTTACGAGCCGGAAGCTCATCCGGGTAATCCACTGGATTTAAAAAAGGCACAAATTATATTCCCGTTCAATCAATTCCGAGTTCGGAAATAAGCCGGGAAAAGATGGAATTTTTCCATAAAAAATAAGAGACTTTTACGATTTCAGAAACAATCCGGAAGAAGAAAAGTTTACGAGCCGGAAGGGCATTCGGGTAATCCACTAGAGCTAGCTACATAATATTTCAGTAAACATGATTTATTTATTAGATTACAAAACCATGTCCGATAGCGTAAATTGGCCGAAATAGTGGTTTACGAGTTCGGAAATTGGACGGAAAATGTATCACTTAAATGGGAACTCGCTAATATATTGGGTTTTCACAGTTCTAATTACACAAGGAGTACCCCTACAAGGCTAAATAACAGAAGAACACAAATTCTATTACAATATTAAACGCAATATACATTAAATGCTCTAGAGCGATCATTCTTACATTTACGAAACGCGCATCTTTTTGCTCTTCGACCCCTTTGCCTTAGGTGATTTTTTTTCTTTGGTATCCCCGCTCATCAAACCACTGCCCTTCTTCATGATCCAACCTGCACTGGTAACGGCAGAGATTTGCTGCAGTTTCATGTAAGTTTATATTGTCTTCACCATCAAAGGCTATCTTAAAGGTATCCACATCGTTCAAGCATTCTTCTTGACTCTCGACCAATAAATGCTCTCTTCCCATTCAGTACAATCTCCTGGTAAACAGAAGCAGGGTCCTTCACGTAGAACACTTGGTCGGCCTGTGTCGCTAGAATGAATGGATTTGACTTATAACCAACTTTCCTCCGGTCAACAATGGTTAGGCCTAATGGATCATGAACAAATCCCGTGCCTGGATCAATCCAGTCACACTTGAATACAACCACCTTCAGTCTCACATAGTTCAACTCCCATATGTCTGTGATTGTTCCACAGAACCGGTTGTCTTCATACACGCCATGCCTTAACTCATCAGCAATCAAAGAAACACAACTGTTCTGCGATATGCGCTTCCCATCAACTGTCTTCGTACTAAATGTGTAGCCATTCACATCGTAGCCCTTGTATGACAAAACCGCACCCATCGGTAATCTAGACAACCACTTAACTTCCTCAGAATGATCTCCAACTTCCACCGTCTTCCTGAGCCACTCAGCAAATGTCCTCGTGTGCTCTTCATGGACATATTCTTATTCTAGAAGCGGGGTCAATCTCCTTATTTCATCCATGTGAAGGCCAACATAGGGAACCACGGCCTTATGGTTATGAAGCACATATAGATGTGCAACCTTCAACTCAGCAGTAGTGGGCGTGACATATTTTCCACTACCAAATGCATGACCTTCAATCCTGTCTACATGCCTGTTCTTCGGGACACCAACAGTCTCAACATCATCGAGGTACGCGGTGCAGAATTCTATTGACTCTTCAGTTACATAATGCTGAACTATACTGGCATCGGGCCTGTATCTGTTCTTCACAAAATGCTTGAAAATCTTCATGTAGCGCTCGAAAGGGTACATCCATCTCAAAAACACAGGACCACAACACTTGATCTCACGCACAAGATGAACTATAAGATGCAGCATTATATCGAAAAATGAGGGCGGGAAGAACATCTCCATCCGACACAAAACTTCGACAACCATTTCTTGTAGATTATCTAGTCTCGCTCGGCTAATATTCTTTCTACAGATGGACTTGAAGAACATGCACAAGCGTCTTATGCAGCATCTAACATGTGGAGGTAGGGATGTGCGCAGAGCAATGGCATTCAATTCTTGCATCAAAACGTGGCAGTCGTGCGATTTGAGCCCCGCGAGTTTCGCCTCATCAACATTCACACACCGACTAATCTTGGACGAGCAGGTACTAGGTACTTTAATGTCCTTCAGATTTTGACAAAATTTCTTCTTCTCAGAATCAGACATGGTGTAAGAGGCCGGCGGCAAATATGTCTTGCCATTTTCCTTCACGGGGACCAAACCCGGTCTAACACCCATTTCCTCCAAATCCATCATAGCTTTCAAGCCATCCTTACTCTTCCCCGGGATGTCTAGTAATGTGCCAATCAGACTCTCGCAAACATTCTTTTTTATGTGTATAACATCCAAATAATGTCTAACCTCCAAGTCTTTCCAGTAAGGCAACTCCAAAAAGATTGAAGATTTTTTCCATACACCATTCACTACTGGCTTCTTCCTATTCTTTCCAAAATCATTGGGAATGTCCTTCACAGATTCATACACACTCTCACCAGACACAGGCGTCGGTGCATCCCTCTCATCAACCGCTCCATCAAACCACTTCCTACACTTACGGAGGGCATGCTCGTGATTTAGAAATCTCCTGTATCCTAAATAAATTGTTTTCCTCCCGTGCTTAAGTTGAACGTGACTAGTGTCCATCTCACAAACTGGGCAAGCAAAATGCCCTTTAACAGAGTAACCTGCCAAATTACCTAATGCAGGGTAATCATTAATGGTAAAAAATAGCATCGCTCTCATGTCAAACCACTCTTCCCGGTATCCATCATAAGTCCAGTTCTAAAAATACCTGAGGAAGATTGACTGGAAGAAGATTCACCCTGATTTCGGGGTGACTTCCTAGAAGTCCGTCTCCTGGCCTTCTTCTCATCTCCTTGCCAGGGTTATCCTTCCAGCAAGACTCGGAAACTTTGTCTTTCATATGTCATATTTCCCTCTGACCCTAGTAATCATGATAGGGTGTATTTTATGCCTCTAAATTATATGATTTTAGTTCTCTCTTTTACCATTTGATGTGCATGAAGGTGTGTATTAATACAGGAATGATAAGAAAAATGGCGGAGTACAATTAAATGGAAAGTTGCTGAAAATAGACTAAATTGAGATACTTGGATCCCTGGAGGGGAGCTAGACACTACACTCTTTTTCCGAAAGACCTTTTAATGAGGTAGTGTGCTCCAACGGATGATGGATCGTTACAATTCCATTATTCCGGCAAGAAGAAGAAGATTAACCATTATTAGAATAAAAGTGATGTTGTTATTTGCATTGATGGACCGAAGGAACTAGCTGAAGAAACCAGCCTTGCATGGATTAATTAATGGTGCATAATTATGTATTTAATGCATAATTATATTAATTATGGAGTGCACGTGTGATTTATGTAAAGATATATATTTTATTGTCCTTTTCCATATTAGATTCAAAATCCTAGACAATACACGGCTGAATTAATGGGCCTATGGGATTTAATTTACTTTAGGGTTTTAGGGACAATATAAATATATGCAATGTAGAATAATTGGGTTCTCCCGGCCAAGACTAAAAGTTAGGGTTTGGAGTTGTTCAAGTTTTTCACGATCGGAACCGCATGCAATTTTCTCGTCGTCATAATCAATAAGTTTTTCTTCTTCATCTCTTTTGTTATTTTAATTATATTTATATGTATTATTTATGTGTTTTCGATTAATATGAGTAGCTAATTTCTATTCCGTTTAGGGCGATGAAGCATTAACAATAATTTATATGTGAGGCCTAAACGTGCTTAATAATTACTTTGTATGAATTCCTAATTATTCTGTGTGCATATTTGGTTTCTGAATTGCTTGAGACTTGCGCAACCTTAGGTTATTCAGGATAGTGCCAATTAAATTTCACTATTTATCTTTATCTAGTGGGTAGATTTAATTAGTGGCGAAACTAACAGAAGATAGTGAGAATAATGGGTAGATAATTTGTGACAACTGTTTTGATTATAAATTATCTGAATCGGGTTTCTTTTGTGTTTAATGTTGTTAAGATATTAAATCTAGGTCTAGACTGATTCCAACTAGGTTATATCTTAATTAGAGAAGTAGACAGTTTATAGCTGATCCTTGCTGGCTATCGAATAACTAAGAAGAAATTGGATTGTGTCTTTCTCGGCAGTCTATAGCTGAAGAATTCATGCAACTTAATTAATTATTGTGCCCAGGATCGAATAAATTATATGTTAATGTGGATTTGCATGCTACCGGATTTCATCGTCTGATAAATTACAAGAGTCTTTTGCATTGTTTATTTGAATTTGTATTTGCATTCATAGTGTAGTTTAATTTAGTTTTAATTCATAAAAAAACAAATCTCTCTATTTGAAGCGTGGTTGCTAACCAAAATTGCATCCTTAGAAATAAGAACTTGATTACACTGTTCCTCGTGGGATTGACCCTGCTTACTCTATACTTGAATTTAAACCTAATTGTTTGCAGGTTTATTTGGTAGAAAAACGACCTATCAAATTGGCGCCGCTGCCGGGGAACGGTTGTTGATTACTTTTCTTATTTTTATTTGATTTTTTATTTCTCTTGGTGTATGTCCAGGAGATTGATAGAACCTATTGTACCTCTCGATCCAGAAATAACGAAGATAGAGAAGTGGTTGAGAAAAGAGGTTAGAGACTCGAAGATAACTTCCAATTCCAGTTCGGGTACCCTTCCGTTCGCCCGAACAGAGCCCCCTTCCGAGTCGAATTCTAAGTCCGAAAGTTCATCAATCTCATCCAGATCAGATTCGGACGGAAAATTTGAGATGGTAAACAACAACAACACTCCATTATGCGAGTTAACAAACAATGCAACAGGTGATCCACCATCACCTATTGTTTGGCCAGAATGAGCTCCAACGGTGGATATCAAAACGAACTTGTTAAATGTGCTGCCCAAGTTCTATGGAAAGTCTAGAGAGGATCCCCATAGCTTCCTGAATGAGTTCATCAAGATCTGTAGAGTGCAAAAGCGTGTGGCTAATGTCACGGAGGACCAGTAACGCCTTGTACATTTCGAGTTTGCCTTATCTGATGCAGCTAATACTTGGTTCAATACCTTGGAAGAGAACTCGATAAATTCATGGGCAGCAATGAAGAAGGAATTCCTTGAGAACTTCTTCCATGACACCAAGACTGACTTACTGATCGATCAGATAAGAACCATTAAGCAACAATTCGATGAGAATGTTAATGAATACAATGCTCGGTTCAGAAAATTGGTGGATAGCTGCCCAAACCACAACATGCCGTCGGGTGAGCTATTAAAATTTCTTTTCCGTGGGATGACGACAGAAGAAAAGAAGTTGTTGAATGCGGGCAATGGTGCATTTTTGAAGCTTAATGCAGATGAAGCTAAACAATTATTGAAGAACCACTTGGAGGCATTGAAAGAGTATGAAGATCCACAAGACCGTTCTAGAAGGAAGGTTGCAGGAGTCCGGAATTTGGACTGGGAAGAAGCTATGGAAGAGAAAATGGAAAAGATGATTGAAAAAGCAGTTGGGAAAGTTGCTGGAATTGAATTACGTAGGGTATGTGGAACTTGTGGTGATTCTAGACATCATACTCATTCATGTCCAATGGAGAATGAAGAGCAAGCAAATTGGGTGAACAACTCATCAGGAAACCAGCAAAGGCGATATGATCCATTCTCAAGTACATACAACCCAGGATGGAAAGATCATCCGAATTTTAGATGGGGTGGTCAAGATAACCAAGTGCAACAGCAACCTCAAAACCAGAACAACAATTTTAAGCAACAAAATCAGAGGGGTTATTATCATGTGCAACAACATTTTCAACCTCAGGCACAACCTCAGCCTCAACAACCTTCAACAGAAAAACCAATCGGGGGCATGTTTAAAGAAATGATGAATGAGATGAGGAATGTGAACGGAAAAATTGATGGAATGCGGCAAACTTTACATCAACATGAGCATCAAATCTCTCAACTTTCCAGTCAAATCAATGAGATGAAGGGTTATCGAGGAAAATTGCCATCGCAGAGGCAGATGAACCCGAATGCGAATGTGAGCCAGATAACATTGAGGAGTGGCCGGACTTTGGAAGATTCTGCACCAGACACAACGGATGCACGATCAGATGAGAAAATTTCAGAAACCATACCCCTCCGTTCGGCCGAACGGAGCCCTCCAGCAGATCTGGTTTTGGACAAAACCGAAGGGAAATTTGGCTATAAAAGGCCTAAGAAGGATAAGGAAGCAATTTCTGAGAAGAAAAGACCCTTTCGTATCACATTACCTCCTTCATTCCCTCACAGATTGGCTTAGAATAAGGTGGATGAAGATACAAATGATATTCTGAATATATTCAGCAAGGTGCATATCAACGTTCCTTTTCTTGATGCCATAAAGAAGATGTCGAAGTTCGCAAATTTTTTAAGAGAATTCTTGTCAAGGCAGAGTAACAAGAAAGGCGACGAATGGCTTTCATTTAGTGAGAATGTGTCTGTTGTGATTCAGAAAAGGTTACCACCAAAATGCAAGGATCCAGGTATGTCACTATCCCTTGTTCCATAGGAGATAATAAAATTGAAAGAACTATGCTTGCTTTAGGTGCTTCAATAAATGTTATGCATCTTTCAATTTATAAGAACTTTAATCTCGGTGAGTTAACTTCCACTAATGCTATTATACAATTTGCTGATAGATCTTTCTGTAATCTGATTGGTGTGCTTGAGAATGTTTTAGTGAAAGTAGATGAATTGTGTATCCTGCTGATTTTTATATCATTGACATGGGTAGTTCACAATATGGTAATGTTTTGTTAGGGAGACCCCCTTATGAAAACTGCAAAGACAAAAATTGATGTCGATTTAGGGACCCTTACTTGTGAATTTAATGGAGAAACTGCAACCTTTAGTATATTGGATGATATGAACATTTCTCAAGACATGGAGCATGTTAATTTCACGGATAACATTGATAATGTTGTCCAAGAAAATCTTGAGACGAATTTGTTGCAGGAGAAGGTTGAATCTCGGACTGAAGATGTGTTAGGTTTTGATGACGAGCATGAATCCCCTCCAGAGTACACATATTCGAGCGATATAGTATCAGACTGCATGCCTACACCAACTTATTGTCGTTCGGATTTTGAGCCACCAAAGTTGGATCTGAAACCTTTAGCTGATAATCTGAAGTATGAGTATCTAGATGATGGGGATGAATCTCCAGTGATAATTAATAGCAGGCTGAGAAAATATGAAGAAGAGAGACTCCTTCGATTCTTGCAAAAGAAAAGATTTGGAGTTTGGAAGAACAAGAGTATCTCCAATATGAGATGAGCCATAGCCACAGAAAACCGAGATCAAAGTACAAGAATCCATTTGAGGTGACAGGGGTGGATGATATCTGTCTCACACTGCCCAAATATCACTGAGTAGGAAGTTCGGTCAAACTCGTGCCCGTTAAAATGGAGCGCTTATTGGGAAGCAACCCAATCGTTATTTCTTTATGCTTTATTTTGGCTTTATTTGATTTACATTTTTATTTTTGGTTTGTTTCAAATTTTTTTTTCTGAAATTCGTTTTCAAAAAAAATAAAATTTATATTTTTCTCTGAATTGTTTGTTTTAATTTTCGGTTTTTCGTCAAAAAAATTGAAAATTCAAAAATTTTATTTTGAAAAATCGAAATTAAAAAAATGGGTTACTAATGATTCTTTGAATGCAGATTGAAGCTTAGATCGAGAAAAGCAAAGAAGGGATGGGGTTCTGTTCGCCCGAACGGAAGGGGTGCGCAATGCTGAAACTGAAAGATTTTGATGCTTCTTGCTACCCGGTTCTTTCTAACCCTAAATTATAAGCTTTGTTCTGTGATTCTTGACCGTGAACATGCATTACTTTATTTTGAATAATATGTTTATGGATGCATATTTTATTTGGACTTTATTTCTTGTTTGAGGACAAACAAGAGTATGAGTGTGGGGAGGATGTTATTGTGATTATTCTTTGATGATATAAATTTCTGGATATTCAAAATATTTTGAAAGAAAACACAATAATGGTTTTAATTAATGGCGAATAATATTTTCACGTGAACTTAATTGAGCTGATTTTGCTATGGAACATAGGTTTGTGGTAAGATTGAATGTATTCCTTTTTGTGAGCGAAATCTTATAGTCCATGTCCTGGAACAATGAAAGTGCAATAATGAGTCATTCTATTTAACCTAGTATATTGTGAGGATTTGAGCCCAAGAAAGAGCAAAAGCCAAGAAAGAAAAATATAGGCATTAAATAAATCAGCTCTTTGTCTTTCCGAGTGATCACATGTTGGTATGTTTTACTTGGTTTGTATGTCATGATTCTATTTTTTTTAATTTAAACAACCATAGGTGGGGGGAATTTATTTGGCACCCCAAACCATATTAGGACTTGCTTAATATTTGTTACAAAAGTGAGCTGAGCTCACAGAAGCATGTAAGCTTCTCAAAATTGACTATTTCTAGCAAGCTCTGTCAAAATAAGGCCCTAATGTATCAGACTCTAAAAGGGGAGTTTGTTAGTGATCGAGTAAACAAATACCGAAGCACAAATCAACCACCCTTTGATTCTGAAAAACACTGAATGCCAACAGAAGCTTGAATATATACAAAAGGCCCAAAAATACCAGAAATGGTTCAAAAAATGGCCAGTCTTTTCTTTGAGAGTGCTAGGTCTTGATCATTGTGCCTCTTGACCTGAGCATAAAAGTTTCACCATGCCTGAGCAGAAAGTAAAAATCCTTGCCTGAGTTGATTGCTTTAGCAGAGTTTCTCCATGCCTGAAAAATAAAACCAAAGTGAGTCTGTTCTAAGAGATTTTTAGTTGGCTCTAGTGTTAGCCAGGCCTATCCTAACCAGTGCAATTAGCCCTCTCAACTCATGGGGAGCATTTCTTAATTCCAATGTAGAACTCTGTTGCTGAGACAGAGATGATCTAGCTAAAAAGTCAGCTGGTCTGTTTGCGTCTCTGTGTGTCAGTGATTTTTGCATGAGGTGGGAGTAAGTCCCTGATCTCATTACATAGGGAAAATAATTCCCAGGCACAAGCCAGAGGGTTAAGTGACCCAGTAACAGCCTGTCTGCAATCAGACTCAATAGCATAGATATTTAGGTTAAGCTCCTGGGCAGTTAAAATTCCTATTTTGATTGCAATCAGTTCAGAATGCAGCGGAGATACTTCCGGGGTATGAAACATTTTCAAAATGAGCACTGAGCCTCTTTGATCCCTAACAACAATTTCAGTTCCACTTTCCCTATTTTTAAAAGAAGCATCAACATTTATTTTCTAACCAATGTCTGGAGGGTGCCATTTTATAATTTTAATTCTCAATGGCCTCTTATGCTTGATAAAAGGTATGAATCTGGCACTGATCAAAAACATATTTTTCTCCTTATTCCCAGAAAATGGCTTAGCTGTAAAAATAAGGGAAGTGAATTTTGTGATTTTTCCAACCAGATCTGTGGTAGAGAGTTTTATCTCATCATATAAAAGCTTATTTCTTTTAATCCATAAATGCCAGAATGTGACCATCATTGAGATTCTGATCACTTCTGTATGAATTTTAGAAGATCCTGAATTTCAGACTGGTAGGAAAAAAACTCCAACCATTCAGAGACTTGACAGGGGCTTATGCTCTTCACAATGGAAACTGAAATTCCCTGATTCTTCCATACTGGTGATGAGTAAAGAAACCAGTGATCACTGCCCTTTGTTGTTATGTGTAGGTAGTCAAATCAAAGCTGTCCCTAGACCCTTTAGGTTTGTCAATACTTGGTTTAAAAGAGAGTCTTTTTTGCAAGTTATTTCAGACAGTTGGTCTGTAAGAGTTCCAGAATCAGGCATGCTGAAACTATATCTGAAAATACTTAGGCTGAAAAAATGTCTGAAAAAATGGAACAGAGATGTATTTGGTAATATTCATCAAAATGTAATAGATGCAGAAGAACAACTTAGGGTTCAGGAAATGCTTTATGACAATGATCAGAGTGAAATAGAACTGATCAAACTCAGACAAGCTAAAGCTAATCTGACTAGAGTTATTAAAGAGCAGAGACACTTTATTAAGTATAAGGCAAAGATTAAATGGCTCAAAGATGGAGATGACAACTCCAAATATTTTCATAACTCTGTGAGGGAAAGGAAGAGTAGGATGTCCATTACAAAAATTAAAAATTCATCTGGGGAGTGGATTGATGAGGTGTCTGAAATAGAGAAAGAGGCTGAATCTTTTTTCTCTAACCTCCTCACAGCCGACAAGGATCCAGAACTTGAATTCTATAATCACTTCCTGTCTCAGATCCCCAAGCTAATTTCAAATGAAGATAACATTGATTTAATCAAGCCTGTCTCTTTGCTGGAACTTAAGCAGACTGTGTTTTCACTAAATAAGCAAAGCAGCCCTGGTCCTGATGGTTTCACACCTAATTTTTTTATTAAAGCATGGGATATAATTCATACAGACCTTTTAGATGCTGCAAATGATTTTCTCTCTAGTGCAGAAATTCCCAAGGGCATAGCTAGTACCTGGATTGCTATTATTCCTAAGTTAGACACTCCCTCTTCTTTCAGTGATTTTAGGCCCATTAGCCTTTCCAATGTAACTAATAAAATATTTTCTAAGATTTTAATGGAAAGGCTTAAACCCCTCATGCACAAAATCATTTCTCCTCACCAAACCGCATTCCTTAAAAATAGAGATATAGCGGATAATGTATTGTATGTTAAGGAAATGCTTAGGTTCATTGACAGAAAAGGCCCTAACCCCAACTGCATTCTTAACTTGGATCTGAGAAAGGCCTTCGATAGGGTTTGCTGGAAATTCCTCTCCAGTATTCTTCTAAAATTTGGTTTCCACGGAAAATTTATTTACTGTGTGATAAAAAACCTATCCCAGGCTTGGTTCTCTGTTCTTTTAAATGGTATACCAGTAGGCTTTTTTAATGCTTCTATAGGTATCAAACAAGGTGATCCCCTCTCTCCCTTCCTATTTAATATTTTTTCAGAAGCATTCACTAGAAGCCTAGCGTTTATTTTTGAAAATGGGAGTATGCAATACTATAATTTGCCTTCTGCTGCTGAAAAAATCTCCCATTTGACATATGCTGATGACACCATTATATGCATGCTTGCAAGTAAATCAAACTTGATAAAAATGAAAGCCTTTCTTGCTACTTTTGAATCTGTCTCTGGACAGAGAACAAATTACGAGAAGAGCGATTTTTACACCAGTAAGCATGCTTCTCCAAATAAAATCAAACAAATTAGGGACATTCTCTGTATGAAAAAGGGGCATTTTCCTTTTAGATATTTAGGAGTGCCTATCTTCACAGGTAGGATAAAAAATATATTTTTCCAACCCTTGCTAGAAATGATAGACAAAAGGTTAAACAATTGGAAAAATAAATGGCTGTCTCAGGGTGGAAAATTAATTCTTATTAACTCTTGCTTATACTCTCTTCCTCAGCATATTTGGGCTGTCATGGAACCAACTGTGCCTGTAATAAAACAAATTAGGAGGAATATTTCAGTGTTTTTCTGGGGTACTATTGATAACAGAACAAAAAAGACTTGGAAAAAGTGGAATGACTTATGTTATCCCACAGCTGAAAATGGTCTGAATTTTAGAAATATTTCCACCATTGTTAAGACTTTTTCAGTCAAACTATGGTGGAAATACCAACTAGGACAAGCACCCTGGACCTCCTTTTTAGCCTCACTGCCATCCTCTTTCAAAAATTCTCATTGCTGGAAAAGAATATGCCATGTCAACCTTTTTGCTGAAAATAATTCCAGAGTCATCCATGGTAATGGTGCTTGTAGCTTCTGGAATGCCAATTGGACTGGCTCAGGAGCTTTGTGTGATATTATTAACCCACAGGACACTTTAATCCCTCCTGACTGTACAATTTCCTCTTTTATCAACAATAAGCAAGAGTTTTTAAGCTTGATTAGCTCCTATATTGATAACTCACTTCTGTCTTTTTTACAGGACTCTACATTGAAGATCCACAGAGAAGACAGGCTGATATGGACCCCAGATAATAAGGGATGCTTTTCCTTTAAAGCAACATACAATAAGCTTAGGCCTAAAAGGGGGTCAGCCAGATCACTTGATCTAATATGGAACAAAAGGGTCCCTAAGAAGATCTCCATTTTTATGTGGAAGGTAATGAATTCTATCCTACCCTTTGACAATGTTCTGATATATTATGGTTTTAACATGGCTTCTAAATGTTGCTTCTGTGACCATACTGATACTCTAGATCATTTTTTTAACAAATGCCACATAGCCTCTCAGGTCTGGACTGGAATTAATCTTTTCATTCACATTGCAACTCCTAATTTCAACACTATTTGGAATAGAATAAGTTACTACCTCTCTAGACCAGGTCTTACAAATATTCACTAAATTTTAATCCATACTGTGGTAATGTTCACTTGTTGGTGTATTTGGAAGGCCAAAAATAAGTTACTGTTTGAGGATATCAGTACTAACCCCCAACTCATAATTCAAGAGGTCAAAAGTCTTATCTATCATTCCTTTACTGCTAGACCCCTGTACATCTCTTCTCCTTTTGATATTGATCTAGCCTCAAATGGTTACTTTCCTAAACATATGAGACCTCCTAAACCTAGAATTGTGCCAGTTAAATGGATAACACCTAGTGAAGGTCTGAAGCTTAATGTTGATGCTTCCTGGAAAATGGGAGTAACAGGTCTGAGTTTGATAGTCAGAGATGAAACTGGGAAATTTGTGTTTGCTAAATGTGTCTACACTCAGTCTATCTCACATCTCCATGCAGAAATACTAGCAATTGGATTAGCCCTTTCAGCTTCATTATCCTTCAGCCAAAAAATTGTGATTGAGTTAGACTGCTTAGAAGCAATTAAAATGATTAATGATCCCAGTTTGGCCCACTGGAATGTTTTTAACCTAGCTGATGAGATACACCAATCCAAGCATGATTCATCACTGAACTATACTCCTAGAGAGGCTAACAAAGTGGCTGATGCTCTGGCTAAGCATGCATCCTCCCTGAAATCCAGTTTTCTATTTCATAATTTTATACAGATTCCACTTGAAATCAGAGGCCTTATTCAATTGGATAGATTACAAATTCCATCTCTTCGCTTTCATCCCCCTTAATTACAGCTGCTACGCTCATGAATTGTTATGTTTAATGTTTGCAGGATTACACCAAGCTGGAAGGCAACATTTTTGAAGCTCCCACTCTTCACAGACCTCAGTTTTTCCCACACATCTCATCTCTGTCTGGAAATGCAACTGTCTAGCCTTGAAACTATATGCTATGTATATATGCCTTTTAGAGCAGTTCTAGGGCCGCCTTGTGTTTTGTTTATCAATTCGCTAATAGGCTCTAGAAATTTTGGCTCTAAAATGCTATAAACTCCTAGATCATTAGTCCTAGCATTAGTTTATTGGTTCCCCCATTTTTTGGAAGCTCTACTGATGCTTCATGGCGGTTGAGCCCTTATGTTTTTATTCTTTTGTCACTTCACCTCATGTGGTGATAGTGTAAAAACCTACAACCAAAATCTCATTTTGGTTTTTTTTAAGGTTTGGGCAGCCTAATATATTCCCTCCATCCAAATGGATGGTTAACCTAAAAAAGAAAGAAGAGCCTGAATATGATAAGTAAAAACTCAATCTACTCAGTGTGTTTCTGAAATGAGGGACTTGCATCAGTAATTTAGCATGCATTTCATTCCATATCTGTAGGCTACTACTACACATTAGAATAATGATTTAAAGTATCTGAGGTAGAGCAACAAAAAAGGCATTTGGAAGAGATTTTGAAACCTATTTTAATGAGAATATCATCAAAAGGCAAAAAATTATTTTTCATCTTCCAGAGAAAAATGGCTATATTTTTTGGAATTTTTGTTCTCCAAACCTGATTGAAAACTGGAATTTTGGTGCCTGTCCCTCTGAGAGCTTGATAAGCAGACTTGATTGAGAAGTTTCCATCCCACCCTGGCTTCCAGATCAATCTATCTTCATGTAGTGATTTCTGCCGAGCACTCTGCAATAAACCAAGTATATTGGTAGCAAAAAATGCTCCATGTGGTTAGTGTAAAAAATTTTACTAGTCAGAAATTGGGCTTCTGTAAGGTTTGGGAAAGGTAAGGTGGGTTCAGTCCAGTGATAAAATAAAGCCCCTGTTCCCAACCAATTTGCATTCAAGAAAGAGCATTTCCCAATACCACTAATGACTTGGGAGAGATTGTTGGCAAGGCTTGTTACTCCACATATTATTTTCCATGTTGGAGATGTTTTATAAGTGTCAGGAAGAGACCACAAATGTCTTGTCCATAGTGTCTCATTTTTCTGTAATTTCCACCAAAGCTTGCAAGTGAAATCTTGGATAACAGCCTGATGTCCCTGATTCCAGTTCCATTTTCATCAGTTGGGAGAACCAATTTTGACCATCTGCACCAGCTCCTTTTCTGGCCATATTCTGAGAAACCCCAAAAGAATTTTGATGCCATTCTTTCCATTCTTTGAATTACCACTTTGGGAGGCTGCAAGACTGAGAAAATATGGGTGGGAATGGATATGAGAACATGATTGATTAGTACCAGTCTTCCAGTTGGAGACAGCCATTGATTTTTCCAATTGTTCAGTGGCCTCTCCATCCTTTCAAGTAGACTCTGATAATACTTGACTAAGTTCCTGCCATGGAAGACTGGGGCTCCAAGGTATGTGAATGGCAGGGAGCCAATTTTCATCCCCATAACTCTTTTAATAATTTTCTTTCTTGATTGGGTGGTGTTGGGGTGGACATAAAATTCAGACTTCTGGTAACTTATTTTTTGCCCTGAAACAGATTCATATGCTAAAAGGAAATGCCTCAGCCTTTTCAAATTTCTGTTGCTGCTGTTGATAAAAATTGTTGTATCATCTGCATACATTAGATGGGATACAGTACTGACATTTCTGGGCATGGAGAATGGAGTCGGGTATTTAATGGAGAAAAGCTTTTTTATCCCTCTAGAAAAGGCCTCAGTGACAATGTTGTAGAGGAATGGTGAAATTGGGTCCCCTTGCTTGATTCCCCTACTTGAAGGAAAAAAACCTGAGGCAATTCCATTGATGATCACTGAAAACCAAGCAGATTGTATATTTTGCATTATTAGCTTGACAAAAGTACCATGAAACCCAAACTGCAGCATTACTGAGTTCAAAAAACTCCAAGACACCCTATCAAAAGCTTTTTGCATATCTAATTTGACCATTAAGTTTTCAAGCTTCTGAGATTTTTGTAGGAGTCTAGCCATTTCCATCATTTGCAGAATATTGTCAGAAATGTCTTTTCCATGCATAAAACTTGACTGTTCCTCAGAAATTATTTTAGGCATTAAAATCTTCAATCTTTCCATAAGCACCTTGGAGAAGATTTTATTGAGGAAATTAGACAGGCTTATGGGTCTAAAATCCCCAAAACAGCTAGGGTTAGGTTTTTTGGGTATCTAAGCCAGCTATGTACTAGATATGGCTCTTGGCAGTCTATTCCCAGCCATAAATTCAGAAGCTGCTCTAAACAAATCCATCTTTATTATTTCCCAGCAGCTTGTGTAAAAACTTCCAGTAAAGCCATCAGCCCCAACTGCACTGTCCTTGTTGAGATCAAAAGTGGCCCTTTTTAGCTCCTCCATTTCTAGTTCTTTTAACAGCTGTTCATTGTTTTCCTCATAGATGGAACTAGGGATTACTGACATAAATTTTTCTAGGTATTGCCTAGTGAGATCAACCTCCTGAACTTTCTCATTCAGTAAATCTTCATAGAATGCAGCTGCCTCTCTCTGGATTTCCTCAGTTTCGGTTATCCATGATCCTTCCCTGTCCTTGATCTTTGTAATTTTTGCTTTACATCTCCTCTCCTTCACTGTGTTATGGAATAATTTGAAGTTGGCATCACCTTATTTTAGCCATTTTATACTTGCTTTCTGTCTCCAAAATTCAGTACTCTCCTTTTCTGTCCTCAGTAGCATTTCCTTTCCATCATTTAGTTCCTGCAAGTCCTGATCTGATCCAGAATCCTGGTACTTGTCTTCCAGTTCAGAGACCTTCAGTTCAGTTTTCAATAAGTTTTCATGGACATTGCCAAAATTGGATCTGTTCCAAGAGGCCAGTGCTGCCTTTAGTCTCTTTAATTTGAAAACCATATTGTACATTCCTTCATAGTGGCTAGGAAATTCCCAATTTCTTCTGACTAGCTCCAAAAAATCATTTCTGTTCAACCACATATTCTGGAATCTGAAGGGCTTGGGTATGGGTTGGATGGAATTTTGGATGGTGATTAGAAGTAGATTGTGGTCTGATGAAGTTCTGTTTAGCACATGGATGGATGAGTGGGGAAATTTATTTATCCAGTCTAAGCTACACAGCCCTCTATCTAGCTTCTGAAACAGTCTGTCACCTCTCAGCCTATGGTTGGTCCATGTGAATTGACTCCCAACTGTTGGGATCTCTTGAAGCAGCTTTCCATCAATGAAGCTACTAAATTCCCTAATACTACCTAAAGGGGGCCTATGCTTACCCTTCCTTTCCAAAACAGATGCCACTGAATTGAAATCACCCACATACATTGCAGGCTGGCTAGAGATACTATTAAGATCAGACCATAGCTGTAATCTAGGAGTCCTAGTGACATGAGCATATACAAAAATAGAGTGCCATGAGATAGTAGAGTTTTTATCTGTAAACTTAATCTGAATGTACTGGTCAGTTTCAGATATGATTTCTAGATTAAAAAAATCTATATGGAAAATCCATATTTTAGCAGTATCTGCAGCCAGACTATGTTGAAAGCCTATATCATGCTGAAGGTTTCTTAGTTCAGTTTTATCATGCATTGGTTCTATTACACAAAGAATTGATACATGATGCATTAAAATTAATGACCTAAGTCTGTCCATAGAGGTGCCATAACCTCTGATGTTCCATACTAACATACTATTTTTATTAACTATCCATTTAAAAATATGCAATTTTTGGTTTTGGTCTAAGATTTCTACTAACACTTTCAGTAAGAATCTTAGGTTGTGATTTTGAGGGAATTGAAGGCTTACCAGTTGGTGACTGGTCTTCATCAGAGTTTCCAGTTGCTGAGTTGAGGAGATGTATGCCTTGGCCAACCATTTGGATGTCTGAATTGCAGCTACTCTGCACATCCTTGGTGACTTCTCCTGAAATTGAGGCTTCTTCTGATTGAGCTCTTTTGGGAGGCTGAACTGGAGTCTTTAGTGGGGACTAAATCCACCCTGCTTCTTCCTGATCATCTTCCCATGAGTCTTCAGAATTGGTATCATTTGTGTTGCCCTACAAAACATCAAATGAATTTGATAGCTAAATATTTTGGTAGGGAGCTATGGTGAGTCTATGAGGAGAGTGGGGTGGAAAGTGAAGAGGTTGTGAGGTAAAATGTGGTGACTGTAAATTGAGGTAAGGAGAAAGAGTTGTATGTCATGATTCAAAGCTGCTAAATGGTATTTGAGCATGTAAGCAATTAGGAATAAAGCCCCACAGCTTCTACATATATTTTCCCACCTTTTATCGATTATATCGACACCCCTAGTGAACCTCGTTGAAACCTAACTGTTTCTTTGTTATAAACCCACCCACTATATATATATATATATATATATATATATATATATATATATATATACAAAAACCCATAGCCTTAGCCTTAACCTTCTAATATTGTGTGAATATTTTTATTCTCTTCCAATGTGCATGATGAGATGTTATTTTAGTTCTGTGGAATTTCAAATCAGTTATTGCTGCTGCCCTAAAAAAAGAATAAAAAGAATAAAAATCAAATATCCGACAGGACTGAAAACCAGTGAAACCTGGCAGGACTGAAACGGTGAGGTTCTATGGAAAATGAATAAAAAATGAAACTAGATATCTGGGAGGACTGAAACCAGTGAGGTGTAAAAGCTAAACATCTGGCAGGACTTACCGGTGAGGTTTCTGAAAATGAAAAGGGCAGCAAGCATTTTTTAGTTGTTGTGTGAGTAACATCAAAGATTTGTTTCTTCATTTGAACAACAACTTGTTCATACTTGTAGTAATCTCAATGCTGCATTTTTATTGAGTATGAGCACCGGCTCTAGCACAAGAATTTCAAGAATGAGAATGAATTTACTTGCATAATTTTAGACTTGTGAACCAGTTATTCCTATATATTTTTACTACCTTTACCCCAAGCCAACCTTATATGATTCCTAATTATTATGCTCAAGTATTTATTTATGCGGTTGAGATGTTGGCATTGAAATTCCTGTTGTAGAGTGTGCTAATATGTGATGTGAGTGATTGTCCCTATTTTTGAGAGATATTGAGTGAATCTTGGTGAGGCTGGACTTGATTGCACATTTTTGACTAGGATATAAGGATGAAGTGATTTTATAAGCAAAGAGAAATGGTTTGTGGTAAGATGGTTGGTTCCATAGTAAATGTTGCTTGGTTTGGTTTTGTGGGAATGTTTTGTTTTGCCTATGATTTTGGAATGAATAATAACTTTATGGTTCCATGCTTGAGGGCAACCATGATCTAAGTGTGGGGATATTTAATAGGGTGTATTTTATGCCTCAAAATTATATGATCTTAGTTATCTCTTTTGCCATTTGATGTGCATGAAGGTGTGTTTTAATACAGGAATGATAAGAAAAATGGTGGAGTACAATTAAATGGAAAGTTGCTGAAAAGAGACTAAATTGAGATACTTGGAGCCCTGGAACCTGGAGGGGAGCTAGACACTACACTCTTTTCCCGAAAGGTTTTTTAACGAGGTAGTGTGCCCCAATGGATAATGGATCGTTACAATTCCATTATTCCGGCAAGAAGAAGAAGATTAACCATTATT
The DNA here is from genome assembly GCA_948330725.1 of Sherardia arvensis. Classification (NCBI taxonomy): domain Eukaryota; kingdom Viridiplantae; phylum Streptophyta; class Magnoliopsida; order Gentianales; family Rubiaceae; genus Sherardia; species Sherardia arvensis. The sequence goes on along the minus strand of OX415237.1, from coordinate 17,062,397 downwards.
AGAATAAAAGTGATGTTGTTATTTGCATTGATGGACCGAAGGAACCAGCTGAAGAAACCAGCCTTGCATGGATTAATTAATGGTGCATAATTATGTATTTAATGCATAATTATATTAATTATGGAGTGCAAGTGTGATTTATGTAATAGATATATATTTAATTGTCCTTTTCCATATTAGATTCAAAATCCTAGACAATACACGGCTGAATGAATGGGCCTATGGGATTTAATTTACTTTTAGGGTTTTTGGGAAAATATAAATATATGCAAGGTAGAATAATTGGGTTCTCTCGGCCAAGACTAAAAGTTAGGGTCTGGAGCTGTTCAAGTTTTTCGCGATCGGAACCGCACGCATGCAATTTTCTCGTCGTCATAATCAATACGTTTTTCTTCTTCATCTCTTTTGTTATTTTAATTATATTTATATATATTATATGTGTGTTTTCGATTAATATGAGTAGCTAAATTTCTATCCCGGTTAGGGCGATGAAGCATTACAATAATTTATATGTGAGGCCTAAACGTGCTTAATAATTACTTTTTATGAATTCCTAATTATTCTGTGTGCATATTTGATTTCTGAATTGCTTGAGACTTGCGCAACCTTAGGTTATTCAGGATAGTGCATATTAAATTCCGCTATTTATCTTTATCTAGTGGGTAGATTTAATTAGTGGTGAAACTAACAACAGATAGTGAGATTAATGGGTAGATAATTTGTGACAACTGTTTTGATTATAAATTATCTGAATCGGGTTTCTTTTGTGCTTAATGTTGTTAAGATATTAAATCTAGGTCTAGGCTGATTCCAACTAGGTTATATCTTATTTAGAGAAGTAGACAGTTTATAACTGATCCTTGCTGGCTATCGAATAACTAAGAAGAAATTGGATTGTGTCTTGTAGCTGATTCTCGGCAGTCTATAACTGATTGATTCATGCAACTTAATTAATTATTGTGCCCAGGATCGAATAAATTATATGTTAATGTGCATTTTCCTGTCATCATCTGATAAATTACAAGAGTCTTTTGCATTGTTTATTTGAATTCGTATTTGCATTCATAGTGTAGTTTAATTTAGTTTTAATTCATTAAAAAAACAAATCTCTCTATTTGAAGCGTGGTTGCTAACCAAAATTTGATCTTTAAAAATAAGAATTCGATTACAATGTTCCTCGTGGGATCGATCTTGCTTTCGCTATACTTAAATATAAACTTAAATTGTTAGCAAGTTTATTTGGTAGAAAAACGACCTATCAAATCATTTCTCCAAACACCCTTTTTTTCCAAATGCCACATTGAGATTAACCCCTAAGTATTTAGACCCTATGCCCTGTCCATACATGTTTAAAACTTCTCTCATCAGACTTTCCTCCTCATGGCTTACATTAGGGCTGACTTCCAAGGATGACTTGTTGAAGTTTATTTTCTGCCCTGAAAACCTGGAAAAATGATCAAGGATCTTTGCCAAGTGATTGTACCTGTCCTTTTGACATTTGAGAAAAATAATGCAGTCATCTGCATACATGAAGTGAGTTATATTTGGAACACCATGTCCCCATGAGTATCCTAAAACTTGCTTCTGTGAAATGCCTTGTGATGATTCCAACAATCCAGACAAGAACTGCTGACAAATGATGAAAAGATATGGTAATAAGGGGCAGCTCTGCCTCAATTCTCTGACTGGTGTGAAAAAAGACATATTTCTTCCATTTATATTCAAAGAGTATCTCACAGTTTTGACACGTTGTAAGATTAGGGATATCCATAGTTCTGAGAATTTAAAAAATCTGAGTGCCTGTTCCAGAAATTCCCAGGAAACTCTATCATAATTTATACCTGACATTGCACAAAGAAATTGGCCTGTAATCAGCAATCTCTTTAGCTCCTGCTCTTTTAGGAATAAGCACTATGTTTGTATCATTCTAGTCCTGAGGCATAGGCAGTCCCTGTAGAATTTCCATTATTGCTGACTCAACCTTTGGACTCACAGTTTCCCAATGTGTCTTAAAAAATCCAGCTGGTAGACCATCTGGCCCTGGAGCCTTCCATGGTTTCATGGTTTGTAAAGCCTGAAGAACATAAGCTGTTTTAAAAGGAGCATAAAGTTTCTATAAATCCTGCCATCTAAGGCTTGTATTTGTTTGTTTCATACAATCCTCCACACTGATAGAGCTACAAACTTGTGTGTAATGTGAAAGTGTCCTGCAAAACAAGTCTGTGTATGATATCTGAAATATTGCCTGAATGTCAGCTTCTTGTGTTAAAACTTCTCCATCTATGGTCATGATGCTTGTAATCTCATTTCTGCATTTATTTATTGTAGCCCACTTGTGATAAAATGCAGTGATAAAATGCAGTGTTTTTATCCCCCATTCTTCCCCAGGTTCTTCTTGCTCTCTATTGCCAATAGTCAGATTGTTTATCCATGAGATCATTCAAATCTGACCTGACTTTCTGCTCTAGCTGTTAAGTACTCAGACTCTGTGGATTGCTCTGCAATAGCTGCAACAGTTGTGTGACTATTTTGATCTTTCTATCCAGACTGCATATGCATATCTGCTCCACTCCCACAGTTGATTTAAACCATGTTTCAGAATGTCTGATAATCTCTGCGCTTGACTGATCTGGTTTGTCTGTGTCTCAAAATGTTGTATTGTTGTCTTGACAATCTGATTTGCTGCCTCACTGTTTGCCCAAACTGCCTCATATCTTTTATGGTGTACTTTAGGCATTAAAGTTGGAGTGAATTCCAAAATTAATGGGTTGTGATCTGACCTAACTAGAGGTAGAGTTCTTGTATGAATAGGAGGATATAACTGTTTTGCTTGTTCATTTACAAATGCCCTTTCCAGTCTTTGGAAAATACAAAATTCCTCCTTTCTGTTGTTTGTCCAAGTAAACCATTGTCCTATATTAGAGACCTCCTGTAGTTTGAGTGTTTGAAGTAGATTTTTGAAGCCTTGACTGGCCTGATCTTGGACAAAAGGAAGGCCTCCAATTTTATCAGCCCGACTTAGTACTTGGTTGCAATCCCCTATAAGTACTAAAGGATAATCAAAAATATTGGGAAGAAAAACAATGCTCTCCCAAACTTGCATTCTTAGTCCATTATCTGGCTATCCATACAAAAACAGTTGAGACCATTTTTCAGCTATACTAGGGGTACATCTGGTGAAAACAAAGTTGATACTACTAGCTATTACATCTATTTGAACTGCAGAATTCCAAAATAGGTGATGTATGCCGGACACCAACACATCGACGACGAACAAGGCTCTCGAACTGATCTGCAAAACAAAGGCCCCGGGTGTCCCGGGGGTAGACACTCCGACGCTCAAGTCAGTATATTTGCTTAAGGCGTAAAGTATGTAGTATGAGATTAGATGGAGAGTTCTACCAAACCTTTAGGGTATTTATATGGCTACAATCCGTAGATCACCAAAATATGTATTTATGGTATGAATACAACTCTTATGGAATAGTAGTTGTATTACCATGTATAATTGAAGCATATTTCGGACATGGTTGTGTTACCATGTTTAAGATGGTTGTATTACCATCTTTGAGAAGATGTATATTTCTTGTAGAACATTCATAATATACGCATTCCTTATAAGGATTAGGATTGATGGACCTATGGATCCACTCTCCGCGTATCTCGAGCCCACGACCCTTCTCGGGCCCTGGTCCGACTATGAATGAGACCCGAATACGAACCATGGATTTATCAGTAGCCCCAAGGTAGATCTTCAGAATATAGAGCGCTCCATCTCGAAGGTTGGAGGAGAGACCTGCTTCTCGAGGGAAGACCAATAACTCGAGGGAGAATAACTCGGGGTATTAAGCGGGGTGTCCTTCTAGGACTGTCCTCTCGGGCTTACCCTTCTGAATATCTAGCTTAAAGTTCTTTCGTATTCCATCAAATATATGGACGGCTGAGATTAGCTTCCTTTGAAATCCAGATGGTAAATACATGTGGCGTGCATTCATTGGAAAGTAGAGGCGGTTTGTCCCCCGTCTCTCTAATTACTTCGTCTTGGAAACAGAATTGAGGTAATTGCTCGTCATAAATGTTGTCTGGGTTTTGGTTTAAATTTCCCAAATCATTCCCATAGTCCTCTTTAATCCAAATTTCTTCTTTCCGAATTCAGAAGACCATCAGTACTTCATCAATTTCTGAAGCCCCAAACTTCTCTTTCCATCATCAGTAAGTGCTATATTCTTTTTCTGCACATTTTCTTGTGTCTGTTTTTTCCTTTGCTCTCTGTATGTGTATTTCCCCCATACTCTCAGTAATCATGAGTAATGATAGTAAAACGATTTCCTTCCCCCGTCATGATGAGGGAGAGTATGTACATGCTCAGGCCTGGGAGAGTAGCTCTCTCGACCGCCGCAGAGCTGAGGTAGCAAGTGGGAAAAAACCTGTAATTCTGAAGAAGAAAGCCTCTGAGGAAGAGAAGAGGTTGAGGGAAATGGCCAGGAGGGCTCAGATAGAGGGGAATAGCCCCATGGTAGGGCATGCATCCGGAGGTAGGATATCCATGGATGGCGAAGGTAGTAGTAAAAAGTCGATGAAGGAGGATAAAGCACGCGCTGACGCTGCTATCTTCATAGAAGGTTGTCCCTTTTTGATTCCTTCTGATGCTGATCTCATGTACTTTGGAGAAGACAAGTCTGCATTTGAATTAGTAACTCTGACCCGAGGGGTCATACATGGGAGATTTCTGCAGCATGGGTTAGCCTTCTCTTTTTCCCAAGTATTATAGGGTGCATCCAGGGCAGCTACATGCCAATGTGATAGTAATCATTATGGCCTTAATAACTTGGTGTGCTCGTAAAGGTTACAGTCCCAGTCTCCCTTTGTTGCGAACCATGTATAAGGTTTCCATTGTTAAACAAATTGTGACCTTGACCTCTCGGGATACCTCTTTAGGTAAGCTTTTTGTGCTTCTGTGAACTGCATGAAGTGGGATAAGGTAAAACTAACCTTTGATCGAACAAAGTATGAAGTTCCTCATTGGAACGAAGAGGTCAAAATGAGATCTGGCATGAAGTTGAGTCATCCCGTAAACTGCTAAATATAGTTGAGGAGTTGGTGAGAGATATGATCAAACTTAGAGAGGGTAAGTTTGTATCAGGAGATCATCAGATGGGTTGGCAGTGGCCTATTGAGACGTATAGCTGGTTGAATCAACTGTTCGGCCGGACTCTTCAAAATAGCAGCTACTTGAGGTTGACACATTTTGATCAGCCAAAAGGTGTTGATATTGACTGGTATGAAGTCCTTCTTTCTATAGAACAGGATCTGGTTGGTGCAGCTATGGCGTTGCTGGCCACTAGAGCACTAGAAGAGAGAACTGCTCGAGATGAGATATCCGAGAAAGAAGTAGATATGGAAATCTCGGGTCTGATGAAGGATGCTCGACGTGGGCGTCGGTTCAAAAGATTGGTTCAAGGACGTAAGGTAATTGAAGAGGCAAATTGCCCATTTGTTCCGATAGCTCTAGATCCAGCAGATGAGAAAGAGGATGAGGGTTCTGTTCTAATTCGACGTTCGAGAAAAAAGATATCTCAGTCTTCTGATTCTTCGAAAATCTTGCGTGGTAGGACCAAGAATGAATAGTCTCTAACTTCCGTAGTAGTATCTGATATGTTTAATATTCACACATGTATTATTTCATTTTCTCCAATGCTGACTCCATTCCTTCCGCATGCAGTGGGTGTTATCAAGGACAAAAGAGCATCAAAGATGATGGCTGAATAAGCACAGTCAAGAGGGCTGCCAGGCAGTAATGATAAAAAGAGGGATTTTGAGACTTCTGGGGATTCTTCTAGCAAGTCTCCAAAGAAACCAAGGCTCGAGCTCGGACCACTAGAAGAGTTCGAGAAATATGTGTCACCTCCTTCCTCCGAGGCACTGACCGAACTGATTCCAGGATGTCTTGGAATTAACCAGGTACGATCAACTTGGCCTTTAACAGAATTGTAGGTATAGTTATTTGACCGTTATTTATTTTCTTTCTCAGTCCTCCAACTAGATGAAGCATATGTACGATTCCCTCTCGACCTTATATGACCGCTGTCAAGGGCAGGCATCTGAGCTGGAACTGGTGAAGGAAGAGATGTCCAGGAGATCGAATGAGCCTTCTGATGTGGTAAAGCGCCTCCAGGATGAGGTGGCACAAGAGAAGGCCAAGAGGGAGGCCTTGGAGGAGGAGAACCGGGCTATTAAGAAGGAGAAGAGGTTGGTGGATGGTTCTTTCTTGGAGCTGAAGAGGAACATGACTTTGGTGGAAGCAGAGAGAGATCGATATACTGATCCCACTTGTCAGAGGCGACTAGTCTGGTTGATAATGGATTTCTGTCTTAACTGGCCAGAGGTGGAGGCCCATCGCCAACAGTATGCCAATTTCTACCATAAGTCCGAGCTTTCTGAGATGTGGATTCATCTTAAGGGATTTCTCAGCGAGGAGATTCAGGGATGTTTGGCCTCTGCTTATACTTAGCCGGAAGTAACGGAGAAACTGAAGAATTTCCGAGCAGAGTTCAGCCAAGTTGGGGGGGTTTGAGACTAGTCTATTGACTAGTTTTGAATCCTTGAAGAAGGCATTAACTCTTGAGGAATTCCAGGAGAAACTGGTCAGTCTGTATCCTGAGTTGGCATACTTGGTGGAGAAGTCGGCTATGAGAGCATCCACTAAGAATCCTGAGATTCAGAAGGGGGGACCTAAGATTGTAATTCCTTAGAACCTTCTCTCCATATTTAGGAATTACTCTTTTTGCTCAGCCTTTTGATATCCGTGTACTCCAATAATATGCTTCTTTCATAAATTTGTTAGTTCCCTGTCTTCCTTTATGTCCAGTGTTGCGTAGCTGCTTGTGCTGAATTGCAGGTTCAATATGAAGTTGTCCTTCAAAATAACAAAGAACTGAAGGAAGATTTGGGTGACTCCAAGGGCTGTTTTACCATCGCGCGAGAAGAATGTGAGAGTCTTCGTGGTGGGCTCAAGGAGGCTATGAGACGGAGAGCTGAGCTGAATCAGTAGTTGAGTGATCTTCAGAAGAGGTATAAAGCTCTAGAATATGCACATAGCAAAGCCTTGGCCGCCAATAAGGAGTATGACCAAGAATGGAGGAAAGTCAAGAGTGACTTAATGAAAATCAAGGGTGAAAGTCACGAGAAGGACCTTCGTATTTCTACCCTTCGAAATGAAAATATCACTGTGAATCATAAGATTGTCTCCAGGACAGATGAGTTGAGGATGTGTCAGGCCGAGCTGAATGCTTGCAGGTTCTAAATAAAGGAACTAGAGGCTCAAGGTGTGTTTGTCACACCTTCAGGATCTTCAAGGGGGGAGATAAGTGGGCCTTCTATGTTCCATATTCAGGACCATTGATAAGGTCTCATGTCCGAGATGGTATATCTCGAGGGATCCCATGTGGAAGGGGAAGAGAGGCGCCACCTACTCCTAGAGCTCGTGGCTCAATTGACTCTGCTCGACCTGTAATTATAGGAAATATAAGGGGATCTCCTACCCCCTCTCAGCTGATGAGGGTGGCAGAAGAAAGTAATTGGGGACATGGCCTCCACAGTGGTCGAGGTCGTGCCTCTACTTCTTCTCGCGGTCAGGGTCGTACCCCTGTATTTAAAGACCTTCACGAGGTGTAAGAAGTTTCGTAGTGTAATAACACTTTTTGATTTTGCCTTTATAAAGGTCTTTATATTGCAATCCTTGATAAGATTGATTCTCAGGCTTATGAATAGCCTAAATAAATAGTGATGTGTACCTTAATAGCAGTATCACGTGGAGAGTCGAGTTCCAAACTGTGTGAGTTTGTATGACCCATATCGTGTTGGTCTTTGACCAAATACTTTTTATAAGTATATTATTTTATTTTGTCCTAAGATGATTGTAGTTCGGACACGTAGTCTAAACAACTCATATTAGATAAGCATTAATCATACACTTTAAAGCGTATGGATCTTAGGCAGCAGTCTTTACTTATACTTTATAAGGCATAGTGTCTCTTTGTAGTTAGAGAGTATAGACTGCTTCAAAATAAAATAGAAGATATATGTTGAAAAGAAATTGTATTCTTCGAACTTGAGAGCTCGGCAAAATCATGAAAGACAACCCCGAGCTTGAGAGCTTGGGTATGAAAAGATAAAAAGATGAAAAGAAAGGAAGCTTGGCCCGTAGGACTGAAGTAGTTTCTCCTTATATGGAGAACGTCTACTTGGTTTTAGCTCCGAGGTACCTGCGTAGGAAGGGCGCCATAATGACAGGGTCCAAGTGCTCTCCTTCGCGTGTTTGCAAGAGGTAGAATCCACCGGATTGTGCTGTGGAGATTTTTATGGTCCTAATTGGTTTTTGGCTCCAGCACTCCTCCTAGCTTGTTAGTGCACCACGGGCCAACTGGCATTACCAGTTCCCCCACTTGGAAGGCTTGGTGGCGACGTTTATGCCATAGTGCAGTCATCTCGTTGTAGGCCTCTTCTTCGAAATGGAACACCATAGGTTGTTCGAGATCAGGATCGGGGACCAGATCTCCTAGGATAGTGTTGACGGCCGAGATGTTGCTCACTTTTCTAGCGTCACGGATGGCCGTGATCATGCAAGAACGCGCCACTCCTTGATCTCCTTTGATTGAAGCTACTCCTTGTGGTGTCGGAAACTTCAGCATCAGATTATAGGGAGACCATAAGGCTTTAGCTTGGCACATCCAAGGCCTTCCAAGGATAATGTTGAAAGGTGTGACGGTGTCGACTACCACAAATGTGCAGTATAAGGTTAAGCTCTTTGCTCCGTCTTCTACCGTGGCTGGGAGTGTGATTTCCCCGAGAGGTATTACTGGATTTCCTGTGAACCCCGAGATCGGACCCGTAGGTTTGAGGTCATCTTTGGTAAATCCCAGCTTCTGGAAATAGTCTTTAAACATTACTTCTACTCCGCTCCCGTCGTCTACGAAGACTCTTTTTACCTGGGAATCTTGTATGGTTGCCGAGATGATGAGAGGGTCTGAGTGGGGCATCTGGGTTGGCACGGCGTCCGCGTCCGAGAAGGTAATAGTTTCCCCGGGGCGGAGCCTCTTGTTGACTGGCTCGGTGTGGGGTATGGCCCGCACACTATCCTTCAGCTTGGTCAAGGAAATTGCTTCTCCTGTATTGATGCCATTGATGACTCGGTTGGCTCCATTAGGCGGTGGGGGAGGAGGATCTTGAGGATTGTTGCCTCCGTCACCATGGTTATTGTTATTGTTGTTACGGGAGCCATCCTTCTTCTTCTGCCAGGGCTTTCCCCCATATCTCCTCTGGGTACCCTGATTGTCACTGGTTATTGACGGTGCAATTTGTTGCACAATTCCCTGGCGAATTAGCTTCTCGATTTCGTTCTTGAGTTGATAATACTCCTCGGTGTCATGCCCCCGATCTCGGTGATATTAACAGAACTTTGGGGACCTTTGGCGCTCGGCTGAATCCTTCATGGCGGGCGTGTCCTTCAAATAGTGCCTGTGAATGGATAGAATTTTAGCCCAAGATCTAGCCAGAGGAGTGTATGACTCGAAGGTAGGCTTGGGAGCATTCTCAGTCTTCTCGACCTTCGGTATCTTCGTCCTGAATTCTTTTCTATCCAGAAGGAAGTCTGGGGGTCTTTTGCCCGTCACGGCATTTTCTTTGCTAGCGTATATTTTTCCATGATGGCCTAGAGGTGCTGAATGGTTTTTAGATTCTTTGTTGCCAGCTTCATCCTCAGAGTGTCATCATCTATGCTAATTCGGTACATATTGATCAGGAGGCGTTCATCTCGATCATAGCATTCGGTAGTTAGATCCATATATCTGTGATAGTGCTCTACCACAGTTTTTCGTTCAAGGCGGGCCACATATCCCAGATCTCCGAGGGATTTGGTAAACCTCTTCTTCTGGAAGAAAGCGTGAAGAATGAACTCAGCGAAATCCCAGTAATAGAATAAACTTTCTGGTTTTGTCTGAGTAAACCATGTTTGTGCCTTCCCTCGGAGGTAGCTGGGGACGATTTTGCATATTTCCAGTTCATGGAAATCCCTAGTTTCCAGAGTCTTGAAGAAGACCGAAAGAAACTCTCTAGGATCACTGGTACCATCATATGTGGGCAGGTGCTCTGGGACCTTCTTGTTGCCATCGAAGGGGAGATTCACAATATGCCGCGAAAGGGGGAACGAGCAGCCTGTCCTCTGGGTCCGAGGATACGCGTGATCTCTTGATCAACCTCTTATTTTCCTCGGGTAGGGTAGGCTCTATCTTGGGTGAAGGCCGATCAGCACTATTTTGCCATTCGCTCCGGGTTCGCTCCCTCTTCTCGCGCCTGAGCTCTTCCTCGATGTTGTTGATGCGCATCCTCCACACTTCCTCCTTACTTAATCTTGCGCCTTCATTCTGGTAATTAGGTGGATTAGGAGGTGGTGGCAGATTGCTCTGAGTATTATAAGGCGGTATATCCCTAGATAAATCATGTAGGAGTCTCCGCTGTTGAGTAGAATCAGCAGGTGGTGTTGTTTGAGCTCTTGAGATAGATACTCGATTAGGGGCTCATGCCTCTGTGCACGGAGTTGTTGACTTGAGTTTATAAGAGATGCAACAAAATCAGGATATTGGGAATGTAAGTCCATCATCAGTGCTCGGACATCTTCAGGGATCATTCTCGGAGGGGTGTCCGAGTCAAGGTTGATATAGGATGGCCCAGAACCTGGCGGGTTATGTCGTACAGTCTGGTTTAAGGTTTCCCTAAGACGTCTTTGTCTTTCCTCCTCCTGCCGTCTTTTTGCGAGGATTTGTCGATCCCTTTGTGCTTGTTCTTCTACGGTAAAGATCGAATCAGATCCGTTGTATCCAAACCCATTCTCTCGGTCGAGGCCGTCTGAGTTGTTGACGCGTTCGCTGTAGTTCATGTCCGTCTGGATCGAGACTGTCTGTCCTGATTTCGGTGCTTCAGATCCAACAGGATTCGATCCAGAAGGTGGCATTCCGGATGCAGCAGGATTTGGACCGGATGAGGGTGTTCTGGATATGACAGGGTTTGGACCGAAAGAGTTTGGAACGTTGAAGTTTCTTGCCCCCACAGTAGAGCATGACGGCAGTTCAGAGGTGGAGCGCGTACGAGATCCTCCGGGTCGACCGCGTCCTCGTCCTCGTCCTCGTCCTTAGGGGAGTTGCTCTACTTATGGATTCTCCTCCAGATTTTGCCCTAGTACTCGGGCTCTTCGTCTGGGCTGCTCAATGTCAGACATGTTGTCGGAGGATCTGTTCTTCAAGTGTGTTGAACCAGATCAGAGACAAGGTTCGGCGACGTCGTCAATAGGTGTGATGTCCCACCGGACGTGCCAAATTGATGTTAGCCGGATACCAACACTTCGACGACGAACCAGGCTCTCGAACTAATCTGCAAAACAAAGACCCTGGGTGTCCCGGGGGTAGACACTCCGACGCTCAAGTCAATATATTTGCTTAAGGCGTAAAGTATGTAGTATGAGATTAGATTAAGAGGTCTACCAAACCTTTAGGGTATTTATATGGCTACAATCCGTAGATCACCAAATTATGTATTCATGGTATGAATACAACTCTTAAGGAATAGTAGTTGTATTACCATGTGTAATAGAAGTATATTTCGGACATGGTTGTGTTACCATGTTTAAGATGGTTGTATTACCATCTTTGAGAAGATGTATATTCCTTGTATAATATTCATAATATACGCATTCCTTATAAGGATTAGGATCGATGGACCTATGGATCCACTCTCCGCTTATCTCGAGCTCACGACCCTTCTCGGGCCCTGGTCTGAGTATGAATGAGGCCCGAATACGAACCATGGACTTATCAATAGGGATAGACACCCAGCAAGACCTATTGGGTTCACAACAAAAACTGAAGAAAAGTATGTACATTGTTGTCATTTCCTAATTTCGTCTTCCTGTATTTTAGTTTCCATAAGAAAGAGAATATCAGGCTTATGTTTCCTAAGCAGACGCGCCAGCATCTGCCTCCTAGAGGCATTCTTCATGCCTCTATTGTTCCAAGTGATTGTCTTCATAAAAGGTTCTGCAGTTGTTATGGGACAACCGCCTGAAAACCCTTGATTGCTGGCTCCAATTGATCAGAGACTGTTAAGATTTAGCACTGCAGCACCACATCTTGCACTGTCCTCTTCTTCAGCTCCAACTGTCTCTTATCTCTTGTAAAAACTAAGAGTGTATTCCAATTCTCTTGCTCTGGCTCCTCTTTACTTTCTTGCTGTATCCACTTCTGCCGTTCCCAATGCTTTCTCTTTTTGAATGGCCTGAGATCATGCATCTGAGATACTACTGCCTCCTCATTTTTCGTTGCTTCCTCATCCTTATTTCCATCCAGAGTTGTTTCCAGTTGTTGATGTTGTGGCCAAATTTGATCTTCCATTTCCTGCAGCAGCTATGGAAGTTCTGAGGCTGTAAGATTTTCTGCCCGCTGACTCATCTGATGTTGCTCTTCTGTAGTGTGTGTCTCATCTCCAAGCATGTGATTTCTTTTCTTCTGGAAATGGATGTGTTTAGGTTTAGTGACTCCACCTGAGTGCTTTGGCCATAATGACTGAAGTAGCTTTCCTTTTCTGTTGCTGCCAGAAGTGTTTGCAAACATCATTTTCCCAGATTGAGCATTCTCCAAACTTCCAAGTTGAATTGGCAAACCATGCTGAACAAAAAAAGAATCTGTATCCTTTTCTATACATCTTTTTTTTTCCACTACTGTTCACTCCCACCCTACTTTCATTTTCATTCAGACCCTTATGTATTTTATATGATTTGCTGTTGTGAAACTGATCTATATCATCCTCCTCTAGATTTATATTTCCCCTATACTTCAAATTATCCATGAACTGAGGATGTGGAATATCTAGAGTAGTGGAATAAAATTATAAAGATGGAGACTTGAGCACATAAACAGGTTTCTCAATTATAGAATTCACGGATGTGAGTTTTCAGAATTACCCTGTTGCTGCAATATCTGCTGCAATGACTGGTGGTCCTTGTCATGCCTTAGTTCCACCACAGTTGGAGGGCTGCCCTCAGAAGCTTGAATTCTACAGCTTTCTTCCTTTCTTTCCTTGCATTGCTGCTTCCTAGGTCTCTGCTAGTTGAGTTCAGTATCTATGTAAACCTTTCCTTCTTCAGCCTATACTTCAATTTGCTGATGTGGCCTTTCATTCATGCCCTCCCAAGATCTCTTCTCCACCCTATATTCCATATCCAAATCTTCTTGAATCATATTAAGCTCACCCTTTGTGATGGTTGTGGATAAAAAACCATTTGGAAGACCAGATGGATGTGGATTATCATCCTCACTGTGTGCATCTGGCATATGTTCTTCCCCTCCCCCCCTTGTTGTTGATTTGGAGGTGGAGGTTGGCCAAAAAACTCATCAAAATACTCCTGCTGAAAACCAGACTAGTGATTTTTATCATCTTGTTCTTGTGAAAATTCCTCTGCAAACAGGTTGCTGTCATTTCCCATTAAAAAGAGGAAACCATCCATTATCTGTTCTTCTGGAACCTCTCTGAAGAATTCATGCTGAAAGTCCATGAATCCATCTGGGAACCTTGTTGTTCTCTTCTGTGGCCTGTGACCCTGTGCTCTCATGCATGAAGGAAACATATCCTTTGACTGATCATACACCAACCTTGTTCCCCTAGAAGCATTATGTTCCTTAATCTTTCTGTCTAGGAACTGCACTAGGTTATGATTATTTGTGATTGGGCATCTGTTCATAGTATGACCTATTCTCCCACATCTCCTGCAAAACTTACGGATCCTTTCATACCTACACTGAATCTAGAACCGTCTACCACTAGGCATGTGTATATAGAACCTATGAATCAACAGATTATTCGGATTAATCCATATCCTAGCTCTCATATACCTAACATTGACCGCAGGTAAAGTTTACAATTCTGCATCAACTTGGTCTCCCACCCAATCCACTATCTTCTTAGCTGCTTTCGAGGCAAAACATTCAGCGGGGAGATTATGAAACCTAACTGCAAGCATTGTCTTTTTCACCACCACCCTATTAATCACTATTTCTGCACCCCACCTTCTAACAGCTAACATTCCACCATCTATGGAGTAGGGCTTATTCTTCGGGACTGCTAACATTTGTTTTCTTGTCCCTAACTTGATGACAAAAAACTTTTGATAATGGTGCAGTACCTGAGCTTGAAACCCTATCCGGTAGTTCTGAAAATATTCCTCCAAACGATGGAGAGAGAAATGTCTATCATCCAGCCAGCATGCAAACACACAGTTTTGCTCTGAATCAACCACCTGTTCGAAGTCTGACAGATCCATCTCCAGCTCCCATCCTCTCTTTGACGGCTGAAATATGTTGGAGAGTGCCGTCGCCAATAAATTTGTATCCCTGAACTCCTCCGAGAATTGCAGACCCTCTGTTGTGTACTCCGTATAGGAGTTTGTCTCTGAGATTATCCCCTCCATTATTGTTGGTGGTAAGAGTATGAAGGAAAGAGGGTTTTGATGACTCTAGGTGAAAAGAGGTTTTTGGAAGCAAAACCAGTAAAAAGATAAGATGCACAGATTGCAGTTTTAGACTGCAAAAACCATCATGTATTGCACTGATCTAGACAAACCCACCATATACGCAACCTCTTTTCCTACTTTTCCAACTTGTCCTTTTGTGTTTGAAAAGATTCCTTTTGTAGAAACCCTGCCTAATTTCTGCTCTCAATAAACTTAGCCTTTGAGATCTAACTTATGGGCTTTGTAATCCACACTTGATTTGGCCTAATTCTTCCAGGTGTACTGATTATCCAAGAAACCGGGCCTAATACCCCTAGATCCAAATTGGATTTTTCCCCCAAAGTTTCTGTTTTACCTTAGATTAGGAACTAAAAACTTATGGGTAATTTTCCAACCTTCCTAAAACTGTGTAGTTACCAACCTGTGATTCTCGAATCAGGAGAATTCGTCTAACCTTGATGACGCCAAGCTTTAGGGTTGCCAATTACCCCTGCTCCCTTTTTTCCGCTTTTTGAGAAAGAGAGCAAAACTTTTTCTTTTTTCTTCTTACTCTGGCTATTTATGAATTAGAGTAAGATTTAGTTTCATAATGAAGGAAACTATTATGTAATGGTTTTAGGCCCATGGTCCACCTATCAAAAGAAGGTAAAAGGAGAGAAACCTCATTATCATCTACTTTCCTCTAAAACCTGAACTTTTTTTTTTTTTTAAATTAAGCCACCCTAGGTGGGAGGATTTATTTGGCACCCCTAACCATTTGGAACCCAAATAGAGTATGTTACAAAAGTGAGCTGAGCTCACAGAAGCATTAAGCTTCTCAAAATTGCCTATTTTCTAGCAAGTTCTGTATGTTTAAGCTCAAGTAATTTTGACTCAAAAAAGGGGAGTTTGTTAGTGATCGAGTAAACAAATACCGAAGCACAAATCAACCACCCTTTAAATCCAAAAAATTGAGTGTCAACAGAAACTTGAATATCTACAATAAGCCCAAAAAAACCTGAAAAGGTTCAAAAAATGGCTGTGTTTAAGAGTGAAACAAGATCTTGATGGCAGTGCCTTCTGGCCTGAGCAGAGAAGTTACACCTAGCCTGAGCAGAAGGTAAAAGAACCTAGCCTGAGCAGAGTGTAGTGTCCATGTCTGAGTAAATGGCTTGAGCAGAAAAACTCCAAACCTGTAACACATCAAGTGAGTCTGTTCCAAAAATTAAAAGGACCTAATGTTAGCCAGTCCTATCCTATCTAGTTCCAGTAACCCTCTCAGCTCATGAGGGGCATTTCTTAGCTCTACAATAGAGTTCTGCTGTTGAGAAAGAGATGACCTTGCCAAAAAATCAGCTGGCCTATTTGCCTCTCTGTGTGTGTGTGAAATTTTAGCATGAGGAGGCAGTAAGTCAGTGATCTCATTACATAGTGAATAAAATTCCCATGCACAAGCCAGGGGGTTAAGTGATCCATTAACAGCCAATCTGCAATCTGACTCAATTGTAAAATGATTTATATTAAGATCCTGGGCTGTTAAAATTCCAATTTTGATTGCAATCAATTCTGAGTTTAGTGGAGAATCTGCCTGAGTATAATTTTTTTTCAAAATTAGCACTGAGCATTTCAGGTCCCTAACAACTATGCCAATTCCACATTCTCTATTTTTAAAAGATGCATCCACATTTATTTTGTAACCTATGTCTGGAGGGTGCCATTTGATAATTTTAATTCTCCTAGGCCTCTTATGCTTGATAAAAGGTATTAACCTGGCACTGATCAAAAAAATATTTCTCTCCCTATTACCAGATCAATCTGTCTGCATGTAGTGATTTCTGCTGAGCATTCTACAATAAGACAAGAATATTGGTAGCAAAAAATTGCTCCAATTGGTTAGTGTAGAAAGCCTTACTGGTCAGAAACTGGGCTACTGTAAGATTGGGGAAGGGTAAAGTACTTTCAGTCCAGTGATAAAATAATGCACCAATTCCCAGCCAATTTGAATTCCAGAAGGAGCATTTTCCAATTCCACTAATGACTTGAGAGAGACTGTTGGCAATGTTTGTTACTCCAAAAATTCTTTGCCATGTTGGAGATGATTTGTAAGTATCTGGGAGTGACCACAGATGCCTTGTCCACAATGTCTCATTTTTCTGTAATTTCCACCATAACTTACAAGAAAAGGCCTTGATAACAGCTCTGATATCTCTGATTCCAGTTCCATTTTCATCAGTAGGCAGGACCAAATTAGACCATCTGCACCAACTCCTCTTCTGCCCAAAATCTGAAAAGCCCCAAAAAAATTTTGAAACCATTTTTTCCATTTTCTAAATTACAATTTTGGGAGGCTGAATGACTGAGAATATATGTGTGGGAATAGACATAAGGACATGATTAATTAGAACTAGTCTGCCAGCTGGTGACAGCCATTGGTTTTTCCAGTTATTCAGTGGCCTCTCCATCCTTTCTAGAAGACTCTGATAGTGTCTGACCAGGTTCCTGCCATGGAAAATTGGTGCTCCTAGGTAAGTGAATGGCATGGAACCAATCTTCATCCCCAACACTCTTTTAATGATTTTCTTTTTTGCTTGAGAGGTGGAGGGGTGCACATAAAATTCAGACTTCTGATAACTGATTTTTTACCCTGAAACAGATTCATATGCAAAGAGGAAGTGTCTGAGTCTTTTCAAGTTTCTGTTGCTGCTGTTGACAAAAATTGCAGTGTCATCTGCATACATCAGGTGAGATACAAAGCTGACATTTCTTGGCATGGAGAAAGGGATCAGGTACTGTGTAGAAAACAGCTCTTTTATACCTCTGGAAAATGCCTCAGTGACTATATTGTAGAGGAGAGGTGAAATTGGGTCCCCTTGCTTGATTCCCCTGCTTGATGAGAAGAAGCCTGAGGCAATTCCATTTATGATCACTGAAAATCAGGCAGACTGTATATTTTACATAATTAGCTTGACAAAAGTACCATGAAACCCGAAATTCAGCATTACTGAGTTCAGAAAACTCCATGACACCCTATCAAAAGCCTTCTGCATATCTAATTTGACCATCAGGTTGCCTAATTTATGATTTTTTGGAAGCAGCCTAGCCATTTCCATCATTTGCAGAATATTGTCAGAAATGTCTTTTCCTTTCATAAACCCTGACTGTTCTTCTGAGATAATTTTAGGCATGAGAATCTTCAGTCTTTCCATAAGCACCTTTGAAAAATTTTTATTAAGGAAGTTGGATAGGCTTATGGGTCTGAAATCCCCATAACAGCTTGGATTAGGTTTTTTGGGTATCAAGGCTAACCATGTGCTAGATATGGCTCTTGGCAGTCTATTTCCTTCCATAAATTCTGAAGCTGCTCTAAAAAGGTCCATCCTTATTATTTCCCAACAGCTAGTGTAGAAGTTCCCTGTAAAACCATCAGCCCCTGCTGCACTATCTTTGTTTAGGTCAAATGTTGCAGCCTTTAATTCCTCCATGTCTAATTTCCTTATGAGCAGTTCATTATCCTCCTCTGATATGGACTGACATAAATTTTTGCATATATTGCCCAGTAAGGTCAACCTCATCAATTTTTTCATTCAGTAAGTCTTCATAAAAAAAAGCTGCCTCTTTCTGAATTTCCTCTGTGTCTGTTATCCATGAGCCTTCACTATTTCTGATCTTTGTGATTTTAGCTTTGCATCTCCTCTCTTTCACTGAGTTGTGGAAAAATTTGGAATTGGCATCACCTTCTTTACACCATTTTACATTGGCTTTCTGTCTCCAAAAATCTATGCTCTCTTTTTCTGCACTTATCAGCCTTTCCTTTCCCTCATTGAGAGCCTGCAAGTCCCTATCTGAACCAGATTCTTGGTACTTGTCTTCCAGGTCAGTGACTGTCTTTTCTGTATTCAGAAGATTCTCATGCACATTGCCAAAAATGGATCTGTTCCATGAGGCCAGTGATGACTTTAGTCTCTTTAATTTAAAGACCATGTTGAACATTCCATCATAGTGAGAAGGCATTTCCCAACTATTTCTGACAATGTCTAAAAATTCCTTTATGTTCAGCCACATATTCTGAAATCTGAATGGCTTGGGTATGTGTTGGATGGAATTTTGGATGGTGATGAGTAGTGGATTGTCGTCAGAAGAGGTTCTGTTTAGCACATGTATAGATGAGTGAGGGAATTTTGTTATCCAGTCTAAACTACACAAGCCTCTATCAAGCTTTTGAAGTAGCATGTCTCCCTTCAGCCTATGATTGGTCCATGTGAATTGGCTCCCTACTGTTGGTATTTCTTGGAGTTGCTTCCCATCTATAAAGCTACTGAATTCCTTAATGCTACCTAAAGGGGGCCTACTTCTTCCTCTCCTTTCCATAACTGAAGCCACAGAATTGAAATCACCTACAAACATTGCAGGCTGGTTAGAGATACTATACAGATCAGACCACAATTATAATCTAGGGGTCCTAGTGACATGACCATATACAAAGATAGAGTGCCAAGAAATTGTAGAATTTTTATCAGTGAACTTGATCTGAATGTACTGATCAGTTTCTGATATTATTTCTATATTGAAAAAATCTTTGTGAAAGATCCAAATTTTAGCAGTATCTGCAGCTATACTGTGTTGGAAACCTATTTCATGCTGTAAGTTCCTAAGTTCAGTTTTATCATGCATTGGTTCAATTATGCAGAGTATTGAAATGTGGTGCATTAAGAGTAGTGACCTAAGTCTGTCCATAGAGGTGCCATATCCTCTTATGTTCCAAACTAACATACTAGTTTTGTATCCATTCATTTAAAATAATCAATTTTAGGTTTTGGTCTAAGATTCCTACTGGCACTTACAGTGGGGAGCTTAGGTTGTGATTGTATGGGAGTTAGGATCTTACCTGAAGGGTTCTCTTCCTCATTACCTTTTTCTGAGTTGGGAGGTTGACTGACTTGATCCACCAATTGGGGATGAGATTCTGTCTGTACAACTTTGATGAGTTCTCCTGAAGAAGAGTTGATCACTGGTTGACTGATGAGGGTCTGCACAGCAAAATTGGAGTGAAGCCACCCTGTGTCTTGCTCATCTTCCAGTGATTCTTCTGAGCTACCATCATCTGAGTTGCCCTGCAAAACATCAAAAGAGTTGGATAGCTCTATGTTTTGATATGGAGTAATAGCTAGACTATGTGGGGTGTGAGATGAGAAAAGGGATGGTTGTATGTTGAGGTAGTGAGAGAGGATAGGTGGTGTGGAGGAATTAGGCTGAGAGGCAGTGTGTGAAAAAGTTGTGCTTGTGTGATGATGCATTTTAACCAGGCTCTTCCTTCTAGCTAAGTCTAGTTCATCAAGTGAGAAAGTGGTGATTTGGGGTTTTTTCAGGCCAGCAAAAATATTTCTTTTCACTGCTGGCTTGTATAAGACCATCCTCATATCAGACTCCTGATTTTTCAGTGGGATTTTCACCCATGTCTGAGCTTTCTGCTGTGGAGTCAAACCTGAGGATCCAGCTCTATCTGATGCAGATACATTAACTTTTCTTGCATCAGTTCTAGGTTGAGCCTTCTGGTGCTGTTCTTGCCATATTTTATTGAGCTCAGGGTGGAGTATCCTACAATTGGCATTTTCATGGCCCAATTTCCTGCAATGTAGGCAGTAGAGAGGGAGCCTCTGGTACTCCAACTCGCACTCCTAATGGTCTTCTGGAGAACCAATAAGTATGGAGGGCATCAATTCCTTTGTAACATCAAGCTCGACACAGATTTTTAGGGATGAAGGCCTGGTGATGTGAGCGGTGGCTGCATCCATCCTGATGAATTTACCTATCTGGTTTCCAACGTCCTGAATCAATGTATTGTTGTAGTAATACAATGGTATATCTCTGACTGTGACCCATACTGGAACCACCGGTGACTCATACTCCGGTGAAAAGTCCGGTGACCATTTCAGGACTTTCATCGACGATCCTGCTACCGGCCAGAAAGCTTTGAGCCAGCAGCGCTGGTAGTCTTCCTCCGACGAGAATCTGATGAGGACGTGCTTGTAGTCCAGCGATCCGAGTTGGAACCGGCCGGAAAAGCCCATTTTCTGGAAAGTTGTTTGGATGCTTATCATTGATGGTTTAGCTCTTGGGAATTTTCCGATCAGTGCATTGTGGTAGTGCTTAGACAAGATGTGGATGGATTCCGACGTGTACAGACACGCCGGTTTGCCGTTGAAACTGGTAATTGGCCGGATATCTGGGTTTGTCGGTAAGGGGGATAGAGAGGGAGTAGGAGTAGAGCCTGAAAGAGCTTGTGAGTAGGATTTTCCGGTGGGAAGGCCACCGGAAAAGGGGGGGATCGCCCCCATTTCTGGCCGTTTTGTGGCCGTTATCAGTGGGTTTCAGTGTCCAACGGTTCTATTGGTTGAAAAAGAGGCACAGAAAGTTGCATTTGTGGGGGCGCGTGTAGGCAGTTGAGGAGAGAGGTCAGAGAGAATTGAGTGATCGATGAATAATGCTCTAAAACCTGAACTAAACACCCTCCGACGAAAGTTTCAGATGCAGGAAATATATACGTACGTGAAGCTTCACGGAAAAATCATGGGGTGGGCCGGGCCCCTTCCGCCGCCCCCATGGATCCACCCCTGCAAGCAATACAAGATCGTGAATGAGACCGTCATACCATAAACTTATAAATGGTAGGACAAATGAGTTCTCATATGAATCTCAGAATAACTTGTATGCTTGTAACATTTATTTGTCATTCTAACTCAATTAGTTCATTTATAATATTTAAATAAATTAATAAATTTAGTAAACAAACTAATGCACAATAATATAGAGATAATGACTCAAACACTTGAACTAACTAAATAGGCATATTTACAATATTTAAACAAATTTTTATATTATAACAAACATTTGAAAGTATCATAATAAGAGCCTAATGAAGAAAACAGTAACTATTATAATCAAACAATAGGAATGAAATTCGCTTTCTCTCTCTAAGAAAACTTTCTTCCGCCCTTTCTCTACAATTTTTCTATCTTTCCTTACTTTCCGATCATATAACCGTTGTAACAGCTTCTGACATTGTCAGCTCCGTTGTGAACGGTAACAAAACTTCTCTCTTCCGAACCCGCCACCATGGCAGGGCCACCGCCAATCAACGACTAAAAGTCCTTCCTCCACGCCCTCCAAGCCAAAGCTCTCCCACTATCCTCTACTTTACCAAACAACCTCGAAATTAGAGCTGCCTCAGAATAAAAAAGGCGAATTAGCATGCATCTTTACTCCGGTACAGATCAAGATCCTCTCTAGGCCATACCGAAAAATTCAGTAAAGGCCGAGCGGAGATGCCTTGTCATCAAAGCCGCTTTTAAATCTGCAGCTTTTTCTGGTAACTATCAGCTCGGAGCAATTGATCACATGCATATCCTGATCCGTTTCGCCAATACATAATATTTTCAAAGGTGTTGGATGAAATCCAACTGGTCGATTGGAAAATTTCAGATGAGCGTTCTACGTTGGACGTCGGAATTCTCGACGGTAACAGAATCATAAATCATCCCAGTTTGGGTGACCATTCTCAAACCCCCCAGTACACTACTATAATGAGATTATTCTTGAGCAATTGGGTAATCATATATGATATTTCATTAATATTGTTGCTGGCACCCAGTTAATTACCAAACCATCGGCCATAAAGATCGGTGTTGAAATAGATCTTATGCAGCCTATTCCCGTTGACATAAAGATTGGTTTCACTGAGAATTGTCCTAAGGTTAAGTTAGAATATGAAAACCTACCTAAATATTGTTGTTATTGTAGGAAACTTGGTCATAATGTCTCCCTTGCAAAGATTTTGAAGATAAAAATAACAAAGGTCATTTTCTTCACCTGGAGACTTTTCAATTTTCCGCTCCCTTTTGATGAAGTGTTAAACCATTATGTCCACTTGGCTTTTAAGTGCCACTTGTGTGACAACTTTGACTCCATATATCACAGGTTAAGCTCATTTTCTTTCTCAACTTCTATGTGGAAGGCAACGTTGGCCAATATAGGAATTTTAAATGTTCCTTTCATATCAGTATGGGACAGACTATCTTATACATGTCTGTCTAGTCTTCAGGCTAGACTAATCAAAAAGTTATGTTGTGTAATAGTTTGATGTTGATGAAAAGTAAGGAACAAACTACTGTTTGAAGAATTGAAGCCTGCACATTCCTCATTATCAGAGAGATCAACAAAATTGTGTGCTACTCCTTATTAGCTCATTATTTGATCTCTACCCAAGCTATTGACTGGGACATTGCTGCAGCTCCTTATACTTCTCTGATCCTTGAACCTCCAAAGCCTAGAATTTTAGTTGTCATGTGAAAATACCACTGTTTGGATTTAATTTGATTGTGGATGCTGCCTGGAAGAACTCTGAATGTGGTATAGGTATGGTTCTCAGAGATGATCATGGGAACACTTTTGCTGCAAAAATCCTTTTTCTAAACTGTCTCCTCACCTCTAGAAGTTGAGATTAAGGGCATTAGAACTTGGTTTTGAATTTGGATTCTACTATGGAAGGCTGAATTTTATTATTGAATCAGATTCACTTACAGGCATCTCAAATATTTCTAATCCTATTACAGCTCACGGGAAATTATTTAATATCTGTGATGAGGCTAATAGGCCTGTTAAAGTCAACATCATCCATACCTTGTGACGGGGAAACTTGACTGCTGATTTTCTATCCAAACTTGCTTTGAAGACCGGAGGTGATTTTGTTTTTACTTGGTCCCAACTACCATCATAACCTAAGGATATTCTGCAAATGGATAAACTACAAGTTATATCTGTCAGATGTTGAGCTCACTAACTACGCTGGACTGTGAGAAGCTGTACAACTACTTACAAGAACGCTTGAATCTCTTCTCTCTTTTTACTGCTTATGGCTGGTCTAGTTTTTAACTGGTCTTCTCTGGTAATTTTAGACCAGTGCATCTGTCCTTCTCTTTTGGTTTGAGGTCGGATTTAGTTTTGATTTGCTTTGCACTAAAAGGCTTTGAACTATGAGAAATGGACTTCCTTTTTATTTGTATCTCTAGTTTTAGTCTAGTTTCTATGTGCATTCTATTTCCCATGGATTTTGTCCTGATTAGATTACTAACTAGTGATGGAAATTTTTGCTTTTATTGGCTCATATTATTAGTTTAGAGAGCCAAATAAATTTTCCTCCATCATTGATGGTTTTATCATTATAGAGAGAAAAAATAGTAACTAATGTTATAAAAAAGATTAAATAAAGAAGAATTTTATCATAAATTTATGAAAAATTTATCTTAACCACAACTCTCTCAACCACCAAATGTATCGATAAATTATTTATCATTTCATCATAACTTATAATAAAACCGTTCCACCTATATTGCCTAAAGTCTTTTAATATTGTGACGCAGATATAATGAAATTCACGTTAAATGTTCCTTGATATTTATATATCGATCTAGTTTGATAAGTTTACAAATATAAATCTCAATATAATTATCAAGAAACATCAACCATCTTTCTCAAATGTTTGGCTATGCTTCCTCAATGACAGTTAGGGGTGAGAACGATCACGAGTGTTCGTTAAAAAAATCGAGATCGGATTGGTTAAAGATCGGATCAAGATTGTTCATTTAATAAATGAACTGATCATGATCAAAATTTTATGATCGTATATTAAATGAATGATCAACGATCATGAACATAAAAGTTCGATCATGATCGCGAACAGATCGATAAGATGATCAATTGATAAGGTGATCGAGATCGATCGATAAAAATAAAGTAATATAATTATATACATTAATAATAATGGAGAAATATTTTAATTTTAATATGTATATCTATAGTTTGTTGTTTATTTTTATTAATTTGATAATTTGTGTATTTTTTATTTTTTTAAAAAATTAACTTTTTAGTTGATCAAATGGTGATCGATCGTTATCGATCGTTGATCGTTTGATCGATTATTTATAACGAGTCGATCACGATCATTGTGATTCTTAAACGAGCAGATCACGAACATGAATTATTTTGATCATTTCGATCACGATCGATCGCGATCACCTCAAATTTAAAACGATTCGATCATGAACATAGTGATGATCGTGATCGGATCCGACTCGTTATCACCCCTAATGATAATACTGTCTACGTAGATCTATGAAACTACATCCAAATCAATTCTCCGTGGTACTAAATTTAAAGCTACTTTCAGCAGCCAAGAAAAAAGGTCTCTACTGCGTCAAACTCCATTTAGGCAATGGCACAAGAGTCCAGCTCTTTAATTAATTGTGAACTAAATTTTATTTAAGTAAAGTCTTTTCACAAATAATGTCAAGTTGTCAACACCATTTAGTCTAAAGTGTACACATTATTTTTCGATATACTATACACAAAATTATAAAAGGCTAATGTGAAGTCAATATGCATGCATCTTAATCAAAGAAACAGGTGGGAAGTACATCAATTCAAATTTCACTTCTGTCTTTCAAGTCCTACTTGGGGAAAAAATAACCTGGAAAGGTAGTTCTTTTCAAATTTCCACTAGTAAGACAACTAACAAAAACAAAATAGGAGATTAATCATGTGATCATATTATTAAAATGCACAAGTACATCTTAACTCATGAAGTGTGGTAGAGTAAACTAGTAAAGTTCTACCATTAAGATTTGGACTTCAATCCATGCACATATTTATAAACGCTCTATAATATCAGAAGATTCATTTGATAATTGAAATGAATTTTGTGAGAATGTCTTTTATCATAATTTTTATTATAAGCTCATTGTAAGATAATTGATTAGTTTATATGGTAAGGTGATTTGCTCAAGTGTTTGCTCTAATGTTTACTAGAAATTTAAAAACATTTTGAGAAAAGAACTTTGAATTTTATATAAATAACTAAAAATTTAAATTAATATCTTATCCGGTTTAACTTATTCTCCCATATTTTACCATTATTTATCCGTTTTCAATATCTTTTAGTTCAACTCAACTGGACATACCGAACAAAAATGCTTAAAGTAACTGATATGTAATATACTTAATTTCACCATAAACTTATACTTATATGATGACATAATAGTGTGTGTTTGGTTGGAAAGAATTTTGAGAGTTTGATGTTTGTTTTGCGATTTTGAGAGTTTGGAATTTTGTTTGGGATTTTGCAAAAATCTTATTTGATTGGGTTGAGATTTTATAAGTCTGAAACAAAATTTTTAAGAGTTCATTTGGTTGGACAAGTTTTTGGAAACAAACTTGTTTGGTTCATGAAAACTTGCAAAATCTTATTTTTGGTCTCAAAGTTCATACTTACAAAATCTCAGCCCAACCAAACAAGATTTTTACAAAACCAGACTCTCAAAATCTCGATCAAAAACCCAAACTCTCTCAAAACAGAATCCAGACTCTCAAAATCATCCCCAACCAAATACACTAATTGATTTTTAGGATTTTGCAATTTTAGATTTTGAGGTCAAAAACATAATTTTAAAAAATTATGCGAACCAAATAAATTTTTGGAAAACTGGATTTTCGAAGCCCAGTTTTTCAAAAATTCATCCAACCAAATACACGCATGTTGTACATGATTTATGAGCTAGCACAAGGCAAAAATCCATGCTACGTAGATAGATCGTCGATCTATATGTGGGTTTACCAGAAAATATCTACTAAAAGCTTTTTCTAATTATTGAAGTTACAAACAAATGAGATAGTGGTTCACATGATCAAAAAAGTCAACAAAAAAGTTACGGCAGTGTAGACCATAATCTGCTTTATAAAAATAGCGCGTAATGTATGAAAATTAGACATGTTCTTCAGCCACCAGACCAGACACTAAAATAGCTTTACTCCAGGTATATTTGCTCCAGTTCGTTGTGCGGATACATTTGTGCCGCAGGAACGGTGACATTCGACGGTGCAAAACTCATAAAAAACAGTTTGTGTTCTGCAAAATCACCTCTCTGCATTTTACGAAAGCCTAACAAAAAGGATGAACATGATAGTGATCAAAACATGGAGGTTTTTCGAAAGAAATATGATTAGTTATTGATAAAATTTAAGGTTCAGTTCAATTTAATCCAAACAGTTTTAGCAGCTAGTAGTTCCAAACCGTTTTAACGGTTTTAACAATTGAATTCATCCTACTTGTATGTTTTTGAAAAGAAATAAGATGTTTTAAAATTTAGGTACTAAAAAAATTATTTTAAATTTTGTCAATGAAATATTACTTATTTTAACTTGTCTAATTATATTTAAACCACATGCAAATATTCGTCCATAAATAATATAATAATCCAAACAGTTCCAAACAGATAAGAACTTCTAACAGGTAGCAACCAGTTCAAGCCCGCTCAACTAGACAAGGTTTAAGCAGAGCTACCGCACATTGAAACGTAGGACTCGTCTTCACGAATCAAAACATGGAGCTAGAGTACAAGTAAATTATGTGGCAAGTTAATATTGGTCTCCGGGATCTCATGGTGTCTTCAGTTAAGAAGAAAAAAAGTCGAAAATTATTGCTTGTCCAACAATTAGCTAAGAGAGGTTTATAGAAGTGTGGAAGACGAGAGTACCGAATCTAAGGCTGCGTTTGGTTAGCATGCTTTTTAGAAATCCAAGATTTTAGAAGTCCTGAAATTGAAATTCACGTTTGGTTCACTCAGATTTTACAAATCCCAAATTCACCCCAACAGTTCTGAGTTTATTACTGTTGAAGTCCTGATTTCACCCAAAAACCAAATCCAAAATCCTGATTTTCTGGGTTCTCGTCCCCGAACTTTCCCAGATCCAGAACCCGTAGCTCCCGCCCGTGGTCCGTCCCACCGCTGTCACGCCACCGTCCCTCCGGCCCCGCGCCGACGTCAACCTGGCCGTGTTCCCGCTGGCGACGTCTCGCTGAACCCCGCCCGGCCGGGTCCTCGGTCAATGGCATCTCGCATGCGCCGTTGCTTGTTTGTCGCCGCCCGTCTGCACCCCTTCCCTCCCCCGTCGCATCCCTGGTCGCCGTCTCGACGCCTACCAGACCTCAGCAGAAAGTGGCACTTTCATGCCCGATCGCGTTGCAGTGTGAGTTCCATTTCCGATTTCAATGGTTTTGTGTGATTTTTGTTCCTGATTTCAATGGTTTAATGTTAGTTTCGTTGTTTAATGTGCAGCTGAAGTGAATACCAAGCTTTATCTTGGGAACTTGCCTTATAATGTTGATAGTTCATAGCTTGCTGGGATTGTTCAGGATATTGCTAGTCCAGACCTCATTGAGGTTGGTTTTTCTGAATGATTTTGAAGAGCTAAACTGTGGTTACTAATTTATCATCTTGTTATTTTGTTACTATATCTCAAGTCCGTTGTATGGATCATTCATATCTCATAATATGAACCCTCTTTTCGATTTTGTTTTATGTGTTTCAGTAGTTCTCTATTTTTTCGACATTGGTTGTGGTGTAAAAAGCTCATTTTTTTTTTCTATTTCTTTCTTCATTTTGGAAATCTGATTAGAAAACTTGAAATAAATTGGAGTTTAGTGCAATATCACTATGAACTTGAAGAAAGTAAGGCCGTGTTCTTCTCACTTAGCTGTAGCTTGGTTAGATAATTAAATAAAGTTCAAATTTTGATAGTGTACGGAGTTCAGATCAATTCATTAGAAAATAGTTCAGTCCATTTTTGGTCGAATAGATAAAAATGTTGTGATTGTATCTGTCAAATTTTGTTACTGGTTATTATTTATTCATTATGACTTGGACGATAGTTTATAAGCTTGCTCTTGTTTAGTTTTAGATATTATAGTATGCTGATTGTTGTGCATGACTTTTCCTCTTTGGTAGACTCTGCTTACGAAAATGTGTGGCCTGTCTTGGCGAATTGAAGATAAGATGGATGGATCCATTCTCATTTGATATTCTTCTTTTTTCATACTACACGGTTGCAGAATCCCCCAATCTCTTCTTGTGCTGCTCGGATTTCACTAGGCTTGGTAATCCATTTTTATTTCATTCATGATGCTTTCTGTTATCTGTTTAATCTATGTTTGATTACATTATTTTTAATACATACTGATTTGATTTTCATGTCTATCCAAACTCACAGCTTCCAGTTAGTTGCTCTTCGTTTCTTTTAAGAATTGATCATCTTGAGCTGCCGGAGTTCTACACTTACTTTGTAAGAATTCTTTTCACAATAAAATGTGGAATCACAGTACTCGTTATTTGCATTTTGGGTAATGTATTTTAGTTGTATTGCTTCATTAGCTGGTCTCTGTTACTGTGGGTGTTGTTGAAGCTATGATATATAATCAATTCAAGTCTGCTGTGTTTTAAGTTTCTACCTTAACTAAGACTTAGAATTGCCATATCTTAAACTTCGGTATTTTCCCTCAATGACTGTTTTCTTACAGCTATGATACTTTATATTCATAACTTGATCATTGTTAGTCTTTTTTGGCTAATATTTAATCTCAGAATCTGAACTATGGGATTTAATTGCTGGCTTACAGTAAAATAGTGGTTAAATGCTGCCGAACTGTTATGCATTACAATGTTTTCTTTGTGATCAGTTGCTAATGGTGTTATATGTGACCTTTTCTCTTTTGAAGCAAGGTTGCTATGTATTTATGTATGTATGAATGTCTGATTTGGATTTTACAGGTTTTGCGAACTTTCGGCTGAGAGCAGACCTTTGAAAGAATTTGAAGGCCACACACCACCTCAGGTACTTGTCGAGAAGATGCGGTAATTCAATACGTCAACAATGCATTCAACTATATATATATTACTATTAGTTTTTGTTGGTTGATGCATTTCCCTGCTTTCCCAGCGGATATAAGTAAAATGCATTTTCATAGTTCAAGTAGCTGAAAAGAGTCCGTTCTAGCTAGTAGAATCAATTTCAGTTGTAGGGTTAATTCGTTGGCAATGCTGCAGAATCAATATCTGTTGTTGGGTTAATTCTTTGGCAATGTTGCAGAATTATATTGAATATTAAGCACTTTTTGTTTCCAGGTTATAAAGGACAAATTTGTTCGTTCTGCGTATTCAGTTGTTGTTGAACAAAAATTGTTGATTTCATAGCGCTATTTTTGTATGTCTTTTGAATCATACGTACTGAATAAGTAACGCGCATTCGAAGGGTGACAATGAACGTCAAACTCATCGAAATTTAGCGGAAAAAAAGTCTTGTTTTATTCAAATTGTCTTTACAATGAATAATTTAAAATTTAAATTTTGAAACAAAATCAAATTCACGCAAACCAAACAAGTATCAAATTTTATAATTTTAAAATTTAATTCAAACCAAATATGGTTTTTGTTTTGGACTTGCAAAATCCCGACGAACCAAACAAGGTTTTTGTTTTGGACTTGCAAAATCCTAACGAACCAAACAAGGTTTTTGTTTTGGACTTGCAAAATCCTGACGAACCAAACAAGGTTTTTGGAAAACCAGACTCACAAAAACCCAAACAAAAACCCAACTCCCAAAAACCAAAAACAAAAATCAGACTCTCAAAAACCTGACGAACCAAACACACCCTAAGTGGTTAAAAATACATGTTTGTGGTCCTATCTCTAGATGGATAGAAGGTTTTTGGGGCGAAATTAGGCCAGCTTACGTAAATTACTAGAAACAAAACTATGTTTAACGAAGTCAATGTTAGCCGGGCCAAGGCCAATGCCCAGAGACGGTTTTCTTCCCTTTTAGATTATTAGAAATGCACTTTTGCGTAAAGAGTGGAAAAGTTCTTAGTTTTGGATCTGCGAAAAACAAATATGGTCAGCGGATCAATTGAAGTGGCGTGCCTCAGGATCCGATCGAGATCGGCTTGAGCACTTCCAGAAATTGAAATCGACATGGGCTTTGTAGATCAGAACTACAAAGGAGCTCAAGGGAGTTTGGGGTTGTAGATGACGAGGGAGGAAAATTGTGATTTCACAGGTAAGGAGGGATTAGGGTGGCTGGAAACAGAAAAAAAGGTAAGGGGACCGGAAAATTGCCCGGAGACCCCTCCCCGACAAGTACATAGTGCACGGTATTTTTTGGGAGAGAGAGGTTTTTGGAGGAGTGTTCTGCTCGAATAGGAAAATATATTCTTTTGGTTTACCTTTCTTGTTAACTAGCCGTGTCAACCGCGCTTGCGCAGTCAATTAAAGTAGTTTTGTATTTTAAAACATAAATAATGAACAATTGCTATGCGAATATTCGAAACTAAAACCAATTGCTACTTAGGTATAAAGGAAGGTACTTTCGTTTTCATCTATTTAGGGTGTCCAAATTATGTGGGAAGGACAAAAAATTCGTATTTCCAGTCAATATTGGATAAGATGGTCACTAAATTGACTTGCTGGAAAAATAAGTTCTTAAATCAGGCAAGGAGATTAATCTTGATCAAACATGTATTATCTGATATACCTCTTCACATTCTAGGTTTGTCTAATCCTACAAGGGGGTATGTAGTAGAAAAATTGCATGTTTTATTTTCTAAGTTTTTATGAGGTACAAATGATCAAGTGCAGAAGAGAACATGGAGGTCCTGGGCTAAAATATGTTATCCAACTTTAGAAAGTGGACTGGGTGTAAGGAATTTGCATATCATCATAAAGAGTTTCTCATTGAACTATGATGAAAGTTACAGACTAGTGATAGTCTGTGGTCAAATTTTATGTGATCATTTTAAAAAGTCTGATCATTTTAAAAAGTCCAGGACTTGGAAAAGGATAAACGACGTGGATGCTATTAACTCTCACAACACAGGCATACAAGTTGGTATAGGTGAAATATCCTTTTGGAATTCATAGTGGTTAGGTGATGAGGTTTTGATTGATGTTTGGGATGATACTTTTGAACTGTCTTTACCTGATTTAACTGTAAATGAATTCTGTGCATGACAACAGTAGCTGACAAATATTTTGAGGCATGGGTTTATTAAGAACTGTAATCTTTTGGTCTCTAAATATTTCTCAATATTTGATGAGTATGATGATATTATGATATGGAAGTCAGATCCCAATGGTAAATTTTTAGTAGTTTCAGCTTATGAAATTCTGAGACCCAAAAAATTGCAAGTTCAGTCATGTAAATATACGTGGTCATTTTTTTTACCCAAAAAGATGTCATTTTTTTGTTGGAGACTTGTTAATAGGTTAATACCAACTGCTGATGTGCTCGAGGATCTAAATATTCACCAGCCTTCAATTTGTTGCTTCTACAAGGCCAACTCAGATGATCTACATCACTGCTTTAACAATTATTTAATTGTTAGAGAAATTTGGAAATAAGTGAGCTTATATTTTGACATACTGTATATGGAAAGAGAAACCTTATGGGATCATCTCTATTATTACTGGCGCTACAAGGAAAAATCATCCTTTAAAATGAACCTGACAAAGATCTTACCTGTGATTATTGTCTAGTTCATCTGGTGTGCTAGATGTGCTTATTTATATGATAACATCACACCAAATAAGGTTGG
Organism: Sherardia arvensis; assembly: GCA_948330725.1. Lineage (NCBI taxonomy): Eukaryota > Viridiplantae > Streptophyta > Magnoliopsida > Gentianales > Rubiaceae > Sherardia > Sherardia arvensis. The sequence continues at coordinate 17,030,391 of OX415237.1, read as the reverse complement.
TATGATCAAGTCCATTCAGGAGATGATTGATTCTGTTCTGAGAGCCCATGCTCATTTTTTGTCTAAGTTTAGGCCTCATAAACAATATGGTATTATGTTTACTATGAGAGTACCAAATGTGAGACCAGTAAACTGGAAATTGCCAGTTCATGGTTATGTGAAATTCAACATAGATGGATCCTACATAGGCAATGGTAAAGTTGGAGCTGGTATAATCCTTAGGGATGATATTGGCAATATTCTAAAAGTTAAGGCACAAACCATTACTGTAGAATCCAATCTGGAAGCTGAGGCAATAGCCATATCTATAGGGTTACAAATGGCCTATTACTGTGATAATATTCGTGTGCAGGTGGAGGTAGATTTCCAAGTACTTTGGAAGATGGCTACAAAATAACAAAAACTTTCTTGGAGACTGATGATGATCCTCAAAAATATATGGTCTTTTTTAGGTGATTTCGACTTCCATATTTTTCATGTTTTTGGGAAACAAATGCTGATGCAGATACTTTATCTAAATTGGCTAATGACTCGAATCCTAACTTGACTTATACACATGATACACTACCTGGAATTGTTCATGGGACAGTTGCTTTAGACAAACTTGAGATACCCTATTTCAGACAATATTAGAATGGTTTACTGCTTTGAGTCTATTTTTGTTGACAGAGGGAAGCTACAAGCTGTTACAGCCACAAATATGGACTTCTCACTCCAACAGGATCCTCGTCGGCTAACCTGAAAGTGTATGAACAACGGCTAAGTCAGCACGCTCAGATGCCAAAGTTAGCCCTCTCTGGCAGTCTTTGTAATCTTATCTCAACAGTAATTGTGTGTGCTTACCTCTTGCTCTCATCCTTTGCTCCCTTTTATACCGTGCCAAGGTTTGGAGTGTAGGGTTTAAGCTCATGCCAATGGGCTCGCATTGGGCCGATTTTCACCCATGTCTTCCTTCCTTTCCCTTGGCATTGAGGGGCCTCTTGGGCCGATGCTTGACCAGCCATTCGGTCCGTTGACCAGATCAGGCCCACGATCCTCACAAGTGCCCCCAAGTGCGAGGCCGTGTTGCCAAACGCGGGTGAAGGACTGAAAAATGATAATGGGCCTGACTCTTGCTTTCTCGCGCGCACGATTTTAACCTCCGTCTTTAATACATGTTAAACGCGTGTCCCCCAACTCCTCTTCTCAATGGTGTGTGGGCCCGCCTCGATCACAACTCCCCACACAGCCTTAACTTTGCTACCGCCTCCTTTTATTCAAAAAACCCCTCTTTCTCATTCTCTTGTTCTTCTTATCTCCGAATTTCTCCACCGCAGCGTCACTCCATCTCCGTTCAGGTACTTTCCCCTTTTTCATAATCTTCTTTTATTCCGGCGACCTTCCCCGACCCCTCGGTTATTGTGCCTTTGATGGCTCTTCGACATATGGGACCCGGTCTCGAAAGTACTACGACGGCCGGCGATGCGGAGGGTTTCCAAGAAAGATGCCACAACACCGTGGGTCTGGTGTTTTCAGATCTGGAGACGCAGATCCGTCTCCCGGAGGCCAGGCAACTGGTGACGGAGGCTTCTAAAGGCTTCACCGCCATCTACTACGAATATCTTTTCGCCAGTGGCCTTCGCTTCCCTTTGACCGACTTCTTTCAGCAAGATTTGGCCTTCTTCAGCCTCGACCTGCACTATCTCCAGGCCAACTCCGTCCGCGCCTTGATCGGCTTTCAGATCGTATGTTCCCGTTAGCAGGTCGTCCCTTCGCTGCCCCTGTTGAGGATGTTCACGTATCCTTGTGTTGACAAGGGTTACTGTCACATCAAGTTCCGGCCGGCCATCGGCAAATCTCTGCTTCAAAAGCGGCCAAAAGAAGTCCGGCTGGGGGTCAAAATTTGTGTATGTGGCCAACGAGCTGGTGAAGGGCCCTCGCGCCAGCGGCGGCGAGGCGGCCGTGCCGGACGTCCGCAAATTGAAGCAAGGCGATATGTTATGGACTGCGGTGAATTCCGACGAACTTCTAAGCAAGTGTGGCCTTCCTCACTGCCGACTCGACATGCCCGCTCATCCCGCTCCGTCTTCCGAGGGTCCGGAAGGTCCACCAGTGTTTAAGCGTTTATTTTTCGCCTTTTCTTCCTTATTAAATGGTGTCGTTCCACTGATCCCTCTTTTTCCCCTGTCATTGCGTTCAACAGGTTCCAGTACCGTCGAGGGTGAAACCAACAGTCAACCAGACGCTGAATCGGACGTCCAGCCCACCGAGTCACCTATGGAGAACAAATGTCGTCGCTCTCAGCTTCGTCAAGTTCGTTCATCTGCGTCCCAACTCACCGACAGCCTTGCCCAGCAATCTGAGTCCCAGTTCAATCTCTGCATGCCTCATCTCAATCTTCCCCCGTGCTACATCGACTTGGAGAACGACGATTCAGGCAATCGAGGGAACCCCCATAAGAGGCCAGTGGATGAGCTGCAAGTCGAGAATGCTACTGAAGGGACGTCCCTGCCGCCCACCGCCGAACATCACCGGGACAAGCTCATTAAGGCTGGGTCATCTGGTACCAGCGTGCCGCCGCGTTCGGTAGGGCCGGCGTTGGCCACCCCCAGGGGGCGCGCCGACTTCCTGGCGACCGCGTTCCCCATGGGCCATCTCGAGGCGTGGCTGCCAACCCCCTAGTCAACTTCCACAACTCAGCTAGCCTCATGGATCAGTACGACTCCGTCAGCTTGGAGGTATGCTTTATTTGATATTATTCTTTCTCTTCTTCCCTTTTTTTGTCTCGCTTTCTCTTCCGCACTTGTCGTGCCCTGTTGCCCTTCTCGACCTATTTTTAGAACTTGGTTGCTTGAATTTCTAGGTGGCTTGCTTGTCCGCTTCCTTGCGACCGCGTTCCCCATGGGCCATCTCGAGGCGTGGCATGCTAACCCCCTAATCAACTTCCACAACTCAGCTAGGCCTCATGGATCAGTACGACTCCATCAGCTTGGAGGTATGCTTCATTTAATATTATTTTTTCTCTTCTTCCCTTTTCGTCTCGCTTTCTCTTCCGCACTTGTCGTGCCCTGTTGCCCTCCTCGACCTATTTTTAAAACTTGGTTGCTTGAATTTCTAGGTGGCTTGCTTGTCCGCTTCTCTCAGAAGCGAGTTAGGCCGATTGAACCATGAGGCCTCTCGTTCCCGTGATGAGCTGGCTTCCTGTCAAGCCGCTCTCCAGGCCGCTCGTAATCTCAACCAGAAGCAGAAGCAAATGATCGGCGAGCTGAACGAGACCATCACCGTCGCCGCTCCGGTCAACCTCCAAGCCAAGGTGGACGAGCTGACAGTGTCTGTTGCCGCACTTCAAATTGAGAAGGGAGTTGCGCTGGCCGAGCGAGGTCTGACCAACGGGAAGCTAAAGGAGGCCGAAGCCCAGCTAGAGTCACTTGAGGTGATGCGCGCCAAACTACAGAAGGCCGAGAACGCCCTCGCTGGTTACGACTCTCGGGCCGCCGCCGCCAACGCCAAGTATAAGTGGGCCATTGAGGTTGGTCTTCCCGACGTCTTTCTCAAGATCTCCTCCAGCGACAATGCGCGCCTGCGTTCCCATCGGGCGGTCTACCGGTCCTTTGACTTGGACGACATGTATGCGAACAACTCCGCACGGTTCAGCCGCTCTTTGGACGAGTTGTTCTCTGTTTTCGGTAAGTACCCGTCTACAGAATACTTCTCTGAGCTATCGGTCGAAATGGCCCCCCAGGCGATCGTGGGATGGACTCCCCCTCTGCGCCCCGAGCCCTTGTTGCCCTCTGCCGCGTCGATGAGTCATCCATCCGGCCAGAGTCCGGTCAAAGGGACCATCGCAGCTGCCGAGAAGGACATGCCTGATGGTCTGCTTGAGGACCTCCTGGAGGCTGGATTGGTGGACGACGAGCCATTGAACGAGTCGACCGTGGAGAACGCCGGCGAGAAGGTGGGAGGCAACTGAAGTTCTTGAAGAGGTCGCCCTACGTGGCGTGATTTGCTTTTGCACCGCCCGTGGCCTTAATTCCTTCTTATGTACTTGACAATTTCGTTCCGCACAAACAATTTCCTTTGTTTCCGTCCTTTTTTAACATTTGGTGTATCCATTCCCCTAAAAGGGGCCTTTTGCTTATTCTTAATCTCTATTAGCCTGACTGGTTGCTTCGGCAACTGTCGAGCTCAATCATCATCACTTGCAACTCGCAAGACGCGAAATTGACTAAGTGTTGGCTCGACCGCCCGTCGGACCTACCGTCGAGTTTACCGTTGAACTTGATTCATGTCGACGTAGTGTTCGAAGCGGCCTTGCCCTTATTTCAATTTAAGGGCGGCGGGCTCAGCAAAATTGACTAAGTGTTGCCTCGACGAACCGTCGGACTCGCCGTCGGGGCCATCATCGGGCTCACCCGTCCATGTAGGTGAAGATACTAGGATTATGAGGTTTTGGGAGGCAAATGACTTCACTTTCTAACTATCGACTCATCATTGGGCAAATGCAATTACGAGGAAGTTTAGACCATTTGTCAAGGATGAAAGCATCATTCTCTCGAATGTAGCTAAAGATGGGGATAACACCACCCAAAAGCTCTCATTGTTGATTCACCTAGATGATAGCATCATAGGTAACTCAACAATGGTATTGAGGATAGAGAGTGACAAACTTACTCACACACCCGCGATAACGAGAGTATACAAATAAGACATTTGATAACTAGCAGGAACCAAGACGATGATAGCATATATGTCTCGACTCCTACTTTGCTACTTAATGATATTGGAGTAAACGATAACGTTCTACCCACAAATATATCTACTTGTTGTTATCAATCATATGCTAGAGAGAACCCTCGACCCTATTGCACAATCACACATAAGGTAAATCAACGAAAGCGTTGAATCACGACCTACAAACATGATTGGTTCATCATTCATCATAAGATTCTCACAAATAGCAACTTTCAACTATCATGGCATTCCTTAACTACAATCACACATCAAGGGAAGAATTTGTCATCACCCAACCCTTCCATAGTCATTAATCTAACACTAGAGATTACACTCCTATTACACTAAGTCACCAAACTAACCTAATTAATGACCATGGAGCATGCAATTGATATAAAACACAAAGCCCAAAACAATTTAAGCAAGATTGAATAACATTCATGCATAGACATTCAAGTTCATCAGATGATAAATCAAAACCCAAAGTTCAAGTATACAAGGCCCTCAAAGTTTCAAGGGAAAGTGAATTCAAATGCTCCCAAGGATTAAACTAAGTTATACTAAAGTTCATGGAATCAAACTACTAATCTAATGGAATTAAAAGCAAAGAAAATGGAAAAGAAGATGAAGAAATAGGGTTCTACATCATGGGAGGCCGTCCTCCAAAGGGGGAATATAACAAAATTCAGCTCAAGGAGGCAATTGGGCCGCTGGTTTAGCGACACTTTTTAGCGACGCTTTCTTCTGTCACTCTTTTGGCGACACTTCTGGGCAGCAGCGACGCTTCATTCATCTTCAGTTACACTTTCTTCAAACTCGAGCGACGCTTTTCTGGGCACGAGCGACACTTTTCTGGGCAACTTCTACCACCGAAGGAAAGGTGGCCTTCACACCACTTCTATGATCAATTAATCAACTTCTTAGCATCGAATGTTCGAATCTTTGGTATGATCATAGAAGGTCTTCAATTACTTTCATCCAAGTATTTCTTACAAGTGCAAATCAAGGTTAAAATGCACACATTCATTCCTAAACTACTATGGATGATTTAGCTCTAATGCTCTAGACTTTGGCACAAAATATTACCCAAACTAGTTCTCAAATGCTATAAAATAAGAGTATATTTAGGGCTCATCAAACTCCCACACAATTAAACCTTTCTCGTCCTCGAGAAAGAACGATTAAAGTCTAAGTGCATACTCTAAACAATTTTGCAACATGACATTTGAGAACTTCACAAAATGTAAATTTTCCCTAAGATGAAAACACAAGAATCATGTCTCATGTTCTAATCCTAATGAAAGTTCTACCCAACCCCAATATCATCATCAAGATCTAGAGTGTGCCAAATTACAAGTACAATGCGCAATAATTTCCATGGCACAACCCTACCCCAAAGAGATCACAAAATATACCATAAAGAGACACAAAATGAGACCATCGGAACATGAGCAAGTTTACCTCTCCTTTTGCCTATGCGCCTTTCGGTTTTCACATAGCCACTCTTTTTTTTCTTTTTTTCTTTTTCTTACTCTCCTTTTGCCTAGGTTATACCCATCCTCTCATTTTTCGCACACTCTCCTTTTGCCTAGGTTATACCTAGCCTCTCTTTTTCGCACACTCTCCTTTTTGCCTAGGTTATACCTAGCCTCTCATTTTTCCATACAAGCCTCTCACTTTTGCCTAGGCCTTGTTAATGTTTTGACCTATCCAGGCTTTTCACTCTTTTTCTTTTCAAAACAAATTCTTCAAAAGAAGTGCACTTTTTACAATAGAGCGAAGCAAAACATGAATACTAAACCCTCCCCCACACTTAAACTAAACATTATCCTCAATGTTTCTGAACAATAATAATCCTAGGGAAGGGAGTATGAACAAACTCAGCACACGGTGTTAGTAAAAGCAAGAGAACATAGTGGCGGCAAGCCGATGCTAAGTAGTATTCAGCATGCAACACGGACAGCAAAATCGAACAGTGTATAAGGAGATAATTGAGTGTACCCCGTCAAACAGATATTCAAAGACAGAGAGCTATTGAATGGGATGCCAGAACAGTGCTGGAGAAGATGGAGGTGTGGCGGCCCTGCGGTGGCGTCATAGGAGAACCATAGGTGGTGGAAGGTGGTTGTGGGGGTTCAAACACGGCGGCCGGAACTGAGGATGGTCGGCGACTGTGAGGATTCGAGTCGAAACATGGCCGGCGACCCAAGACCCGAGATGAAGCCTGCGAGGATGATGGTGGTGACGACCGGCGATACAGGGATGGAGTGATGGGCTCTCCATGTTTGAGGATATGGTCGGCGACAAGTAGGACAGTGGCGGTGGAGGTGAGGAGCCGCCGGGTGGAGGTCCCGACTTGAAGGGCCTGTCTCAACAGGGATGATTGGAGGGCAGAGATGGTGGGTGGATTACAAGGACACCGCCAGTGATTGGCTCGTCGGCGGTGACTGGAATGCCCATCGATGGAGGAGATGGGTTTTCGCGATGGTGGTTCATTGGGGAAGTCGCGCGTCGGAGATGGATGGAGTTGCAGAGGTGGTGGGATGGTTGCAGGAGTGCAGATCGTCGGAGTTACAGGGCCCCGACGGGTTCAAGCGAGCCCAGCAGAATGGTGTGGACGGCGTCGGAGTTTCTGCCGGCCGGCAATGGGCGGAGGAGGTGATCGGCGAGAATGGAGGCGAGTGGATGGCTCGCCGGTGGTCAGTGAGTAGCGGCGGGTCTGTGGTGGTGATGGGCTCTAGTGGGAAGTGACCGGCGTTCGGTGGAGAAGAGGTGGTGTAAAGGCGGCCGGAGATGGTGGTGGAAGGTGGATGGTTACAGGTGAAGGGCAAGGTGGGGGTGAGGGGAAAGAAAGAAAGTGAGGGATAATTTTGGCTAAGTATGGAAGGGGGAAAGAAGAAAATGTAGGATTTTGGTTAAGTATGGGAGGGGGGATATTAAGCTAAAAAGGCTCGGGGGGAGCTATTTTGACCGAGCATTGCCTTTACTTCTCATGCCAAAACGCTCGGCTAGAGCGTTCCTTTTTTTCACATTCCATGTCCTAAAATGCCTCCAAATTTCCTGCATATTAAAACATACCAAAGTGTAAAATCTTATAAACAAACGAAAATTAAATAGACTAAAAATAAGTACCTTTTTTTTCAAATAAAGGAGGAGAAAATAGAAAGAAAATCGCGGAGTTACAATCAAATCAGTTTGTTTGACGTCGTCGACACGACATAGGAGGTTCATTCCAATGGTGCAATGGGTGCCTCGAAAGAAACTACGTATCTTTAAGGTCGTCGTCACGACCCTAATGTTATTCAAATAACAAAAGATGAAAATCCCTCACCCTCACATGGAAGGTAAAGGAAAGTCGATGAGGTTTTGGAGGAGGATTGTATGGTTTAAGTCTTGGAGGAGTAGGGATAATTGGAAGTATGTATATATACTGCTTCCTAATCTCCTCTAAAACTAATGGAAGTGGTGGGATTTGTAGTATAGGTGGAGGTGGTGAAAATAATGATAATGGATGTTCAAGAGCGATCACCTCCCTTTCTACTTCACTAGGCTCAAAAACCAACTCCTCATCCCATTGAACTTCTTCCTCAAACAAAGAGGTGACGTCACTCACCAAAGTACTTGGAATAGGTTCTATGTGGAATGGTACTTCTTCAAACAACCTACTTGGCTCCTCTAATGGTGCGGGAAGTTGGGGAATTTGTGTAGTATGTAGAGGCAAGGATGATAATGGTGATGGTAAAAATTCAAGAATAGCAATCACCTCCCTCTCTAATTCACTTGACTCAACACAACTCCTCATCCCATTGAACATCTTTCTCATACATAATGGTGGCATCACTCACAAAAACATTTGTATTAAATTCCATTTGGGATGGCTCTTCTTCTAAAGATTGAGCTACCAAGAGTTTTACCTCTAAGGCCATTTCATGCATTTGCCTCTCAAGATTTTTAAAACGACGATTTCTTTCATCATCTATCGGATCTTGCTCTTGAGGCATATTCCAACAAGGTGGGGGCATGTCTTGGTACTCATAGGATTGGTTTTCATATATATATATCCATAATTCAAATGATCACTCCCTTGTGGCTCATAAGAATGGTAGTATGGATTATATCTTTCTTGACTTTGAAAACCAACTCTCTTCACCCACGGTGGCGGAGGTGAAAATTGGGAAATTGGTAGAATATGTGGAGGTGAGGATAACAATGGTAAAGGTTCGAGAACACTCATAACCTCCTTCATTTCTCTAAGTGCATTCACCAACTCCTCATCCCGGTGGAATGGTTCTTTCTCTTCACACCGAGCTAACAAATGCTCCATCTTCTCATATATTATGCCAATTTGCATCTCTATATTAGGCGGGGATGGAGTTTGTTGCTCATAGTATTGGTTTCCGGAGGATTTTCATAATATGAATTCAAATAACCACTCCCTTGTGGATTATAAGAATCATAATATGTATCATAACTTTCTTGACCTTGGAAACCAACTCTCTCCTCATCATAACACTTATCAAGATAGTCACTTTGGTATGAAGAAAAAAAAGACAATTCATTATTGTAGTGCTCATCTCTTGAGTCAAAATAACAAGACCCATGGTAATAAGTTGAACTATATGCATCACACGAGTTTATCAAATTATTCCTAATCCTTTCCTCATTAAAGGCAAGGAAATCTACGTAATCTTTCCTACTTAGAGTAAACATATTACTAAAAATCGAAATTGTAGTGCAAGAGTTCTAGATTGGTAAACACTACAAACGGTGTCGTCCACAAAAGTACTCAAGCAATACACACCTCAAGAAAATAGATTTTTTTTTTTCTGAAAAACTACAAATAGAAATATAATCTCCGATAAAACACAAAAACAAAATACTCCTTCTCCCCGGCAGCGGTGCCAATTTTGACAAGCGATTTCCCACGTCGTTAAATGGGACTCCGCGAGATCAAAATACTATTTATAAATCTCCTACAACTTCTAGCTACTAGAGAGTGGATAGTGGGAAGTAGGGGTCGAACCACAAGGAGAAGGGACTTGTAAGAGTGTTTTAAAGTAGAAAATAAGCATACTTATATATTATATAGAAAGCAATGTAAACAAGGAGGGTATTGAAGTTGGTTTTTATTACACTACGAAAGGAAACAAGACTATCATTAGCTAAGCTAAGGTGAAGATACTAGGATTATGAGGTCTTGGGAGGCAAATGACTTCACTTTCTAACTATCGACTCATCATTGGGCAAATGCAATTACGAGGAAGTTTAGACTATTTGTCAAGGATGAAAGCATCATTCTCTCGAATGTCGCTAAAGATGGGGATAACACCACCCAAAAGCTCTCATTGTTGATTCACCTAGATGATAGCATCATAGACAACTCGACAATGGTATTGAGGATAGAGAGTGACAAACTTACTCACACACCCGCGATAACGAGAGTATACAAATAAGACATTTGATAACTAGCAGGAACCAAGACGATGATAGCATATATGTCTCGACTCCTACTTTTCTACTTAATGATATTGGAGTAAACGATAACGTTCTACCCACAAATATATCTACTTGTTGTTATCAATCATACGCTAGAGAGAACCCTTGACCCTATTGCACAATCACACATATGGTAAATCAACGAAAGCGTTGAATCATGACCTACAAACATGATTGGTTCATCATTCATCATAAGATTCTCACAAATAGCAACTTTCAACTATCATGGCATTCTTAACTACAATCACACATCAAGGGAAGAATTTGTCATCACCCAACCCTTCCATAGTCATTAATCTAACACTAGAGATTACACTCCTATTACACTAAGTCACCAAACTAACCTAATTAATGACCATGGAGCATGCATTTGATATAAAACACAAAGCCCATAACAATTTAAGCAAGATTGAACAATATTCATGCATAGAAATTCAAGTTCATCAGATGATAAATCAAAACCCAAGGTTCAAGTATACAAGGCCCTCAAAATTTCATGGGAAAGTGAATTCAAATGCTCCCAAGGATTAAACTAAGCTATACTAAAGTTCATGGAATCAAACTACTAATCTAATGGATTTAAAAGCAAAGAAAATGGAAAAGAAGATGAAGAACTAGGGTTCTACATCATGGGAGGTCGTCCTCCAAAGGGGGAATATAAGGGGGTATTTATAGCCCCAAAATTCAGCTCAAGGAGGCAATTGGGCCGCTGGTTTAGCGACACTTTTTAGCGACGCTTTCTTCTGTCACTCTTTTGGCGACACTTCTGGGCAGCAGCGACGCTTCATTCATCTTCAGTTACACTTTCTTCAAACTCGAGCGACGCTTTTCTGGGCACGAGCGACACTTTTCTGGGCAACTTCTACCACCGAAGGAAAGGTGGCCTTCACACCACTTCTATGATCAATTCATCAACTTCTTAGCATCGAATGTTCAAATCTTTGGTATGATCATAGAAGGTCTTCAATTACTTTCTTCCAAGTATTTCTTACAAGTGCAAATCAAGGTTAAAATGCACACATTCATTCCTAAACTACTATGGATGATTTAGCTCTAAAGCTCTAGATTTTGGCACAAAATATTACCAAAACTAGTTCTCAAATGCTATAAAACAAGAGTATATTTAGGGCTCATTATGGGGACGTTCGTCCCCACCTGTATGGGAATCGCGTGGTCCCATGTAGGTATATGGTTTCAACCTCGCTTCCTAACTCTCTGTCGATGATCGTCTCCCGCGGGTTAACCATCTGCACCCTTCGGGCCGACGACCGGTTCGACGGTCCACTTGATGGTGATCCCCATGGTTCTTCCAGGTGTTTCCTCTTTCAGAGGTCGACCTGATGATATTCTTGTGCCTTTTGCTGGTCACCCTGTACCGTCGCTATTCCTCCCCTTGTCGGGAACTTCAGTAGGAGGTGGAGCATGGATACTATTCCCTTCAAGGCGGTCAGCGCCGGTCTGCCCAATATCCAGTGGTACGGGTTGCGCGCCTTGATAACAATAAACTCGAGGTCCACAATCTTCCTGCGGGGAGCCGTACTGACCGCCACCAGCAAGGTGATAACCCCCTCCTGCCAAACCGTCCGGTCCGTAAAGTCCACCAGTGGCGTCGCCGTCGGGATCAACTCTTTGCTCGTGTTCTCGTCCAGCTTCTCGAAACAGTGCTAATACATGATCTCCGCCGAGCTGCCACCGTCAACGTAAGCTCGGTGCACCATCTTATCCATGATCTGCACAGTGATAACGACGACGTCGCCTCCCGCGGGTCGATCCGGTATGGGGTCCTCCAAACTGAACGTAATCACCTCCTCCGCCGTCAGCCTCCTCGACATCGGCGTCGGCTCGGGCGTCTTGCGGCAGCGTGCCTTCCTCTGGGACTCCGTTGCTCCACCCGCATTCCCCCTAATGATGGCAAGTATCGCACTGGTGGGGGTTGTTGGCTCCTCATCCTGCGACGAAACATTCTCATACCTTCGTCTCTTTCCTGATTTTTCTTATTTTTCAGCCCGAGCAACTTCCTTGGATTTGTGCCCTGACAAACGGTCACCTGACCGTTCACCTCCTCGTTCACCTGCCCGTTCAGGCTGACGTTCGCCTGATCAAGACGAGTACTCTTCCCTGTTATACTCCCGCGCTTCCTTGGCATACTTCTTGAGGTGTCCTCGCTTGAGGCAGGCTTCGATGGCTCTTTTGAGGTGTATGCAGCCGTTGGTGTCGTGACCGTGATCCTCATGGTAATCACAATAGAGGCTCATGTCCCTCTTAGAGGGTTGCAATTTCATCCGCCGGGGGACTGGGATTACTCCCTGGTCCGCCACGGCCATGAAAATCTGCTTGAAGGTTTTAGTCAGGGGCGTGAAAGACCTTTCCTTCGTCGGTTCTTCTCTGCTACCCAACCTGTCCTTCACCGACCCTTTCGATCTGTGCTCCTTTCTCGCCTCCCCTCCAGTGGTTACATCTTTGGTGGCCTTGTCACCTCTGTGGTATTCCTCGACCTTGATGTGGAGCTCGTACAACGTAAAAACAGGCTTCTTCGACAACCGGTACCTCAAGAGGGCGTAGGTCAACCCTTGGACAAAGATCTCAACCAGCCACTTCTCGTCTAGCCTGTCTTCTACCTTGTTGCACTCGGTGATGAAGCGTTCATAATAGTCCATTAGCGACTCGTCTGACCGCTGCCTAATCCGCAGCACATCCTGTGTAGTGAGGGCAAACTTCTTCTTCTACATAAACCGCGTCAAGAAGAGGTCCTCAAACTTCGCGAACGTGGAGATGCTCTCATTCTCCAGATTTGCCAACCATAACCTCACCGCCTCCTTGAGGGTGGTGATGAAAGCTCGACATCATATTGTCTTTGGGGTGATGTACGTTGACATGGATGTCGTGAAGGTGTGGATATGGTCGATCGAATCCGTCAAACCATCATACGATCCCAAGTTCGGGGGGATACGGACTTCGAATCGGTCACGAACTCCATCACTGACCGGGTAAACAGGCTCCCTCGCCGCTTCTCCCCTTCCGGCGGGGCCTACTTCACGGCAAGGCGCCTGTGAACAGAGACACGCGGTGGGACTTTCAGCTTATGGATGTACGCGCCCGGCCACACCTGCTCTGGCTCCTCGTCCTCGCCAGAGTCCTCATCGGACATGTCGTCTTGGACTACCGGGATGGGGTCTGTCTCCAGGCCCCGCGCCTGCGGCTCCGATAGCTCCGGCATCTTCTGCTTTTCCGCGCCCACGCCCTGAAAAAGGCGTTTCGGGGTAATCTTCCCCGCCCTCGCGCTCAAGCTCTGAAGTTCGTGGATCTGGTTAGCCATGCGCTCCTGGGAGCTGACAATGCGCTGGAGGAAATCCATGCTTTCCCTCGACTCTCTGAGGCCAGGGGACGCGTTGACTCCGGCCCCACCACCTGGCTGGACAGCCGGCGGACGGCGGGGTGTCTGACCGAATGCTGATCAGGCTCTTCATCCTCATCGTCTCCGCGTCCCGTCAACTCAGTCCGGGGCGGGATCTGACTGCTGGTTTCTCCACTCATCGCTCGAGTGCGTGAGCTGTAGGAATAATATGGATTCCCACAAACGGCGCCAATGTTACAGCCACAAATATGGACTTCTCACTCCGACAGGATCCTCGTCGGCTAACCTGCAAGTGTATAAACAACGGCTAAGTCAGTGCGGGGAGGGCGATAGCCGTTCCCGCTCAGATGCCAAAATTAGCCCTCTCTGACGGTCTTTGAGATCATATCTCAACAGTGTGCTTACCTCTTGCTCTCATCCTTTGCTCCCTTTTATACCGTGCCAAGGTTTGGAGTGTAGGGTTTAAGCTCATGCCAATGGGCTCGCATTGGGCTGACTTTCACCCATGCCTTCCTTCCTTTCCCTTGGCACTGACGGGCCTCTTTGGCCGATGCTTGACCAGCCATTCGGTCCGTTGACCAGATCAGGCCCACGATCCTCACACAAGTTGTGAAGGATAAAGCAGTATGCGGCAACACACAAGGAGGTTCAATAAGGAGCAAAAAGATGAAGTACAAATGGAGCAACTGATGGACAGAAGAATCTTTAGCTAATTCTATTTATTATACTTGATTCTAGGGGAGCTCTGGCGACAGCCCTGTACCTGTCGCCAGAGTTGGACTTGGCATAACAATCCCTAAAGTGCTTCCGGGTTATGAGTTTTCTCATCGGCGGAATTGGGTGTCGCTTAGCGAACCCTAAAATGCTTGTGAGATTGTCGACATGGGTGTATACTAGAATCAATGTTAGAATCAAATGATATCAAATATTATGTTTGCTATTTTGTAGATCAATACTTCCACAAATTGTATGTACTTTTGCCTCATTATAAGGCGTGGTGACCCAAATAAACTTCCCCCACTACTCAGTGGTTAAAAATTTTTTTTTAAAAATGAAAGACCATATTTAAGGAATAGATACCAAATTGAATGATGGATTAAAATTATAATTAACCAAATCAATTGAAAATCAGAGAAATAAGAAAATAAATTACGAAAATAGGTCTAAAATAACAAGAATGAAAATGTAGAGCCTAACAAAAATTCGTTTTGTTTTTTTTTTTGTTAAAAAAAAAGCACCTTAAGGAAGGTGGGAGAATATATTTGGCTCCCCAAACCAAAGGCATAAGATGACAAAATTACATCTCCCAACCGCCTAAGAGACACTAGGCCTCTAAGAAGCATAGTAATGCTTCTCAAAATTGTAAAATCACTAAAAATAGGTTCCTTTTAGTCTCAAAACTAAAGTCTATTAGTGAATTGATAACAAAACACAAGACGAAATTAGTTTAGAGACTATAGGAACACACTATACTAATGCACCCAATACAGGATTATGATGGTGCAGAAGAGAGTTGAGTTGTAGAGCCCATTGAGAGGTGATGAAACAGAGTGATTAGTATGGCATGTTTGAGTACAAGGGAAACTCTTGTCTCCAGGCTGTGCCTATCCAATTAGAATCCTCCTGAGCTTGTTCATCTGCACAAAACAGAAACATCTATTAGCAGTATCAGGCCTGAGCCTCAGGAATCCTAATTGATGGAACCCCTGCTGCATCTAAATTAATAAGCCCTTTAACATGTATAGAGAGAGTATCCCACGAGAAATATTTTAGCAGATTGATTGCTGAAAGCCCATTTGGAAAGTAGATCAGCAGGTTAATTACCTTCCCTCAGTATATGCATCAAAGTATAGGACTCAATCTTACTATGAATAGCATTAAAAAGATTGTACAATGACCAGTGCCAAGTAGATGGATTGTTTATCATAGAGATAGCTTGTAGGCAATCTGACTCAATGCAAATATGTTCAGATGGTACAGAAGATGCAAATATAATGGTAGCTTATATGTCATAGAGTTCAGAATGTAAAGAGGAGAGAGAGTGTATGAAAGAGGTTTTAGCTTTGATAAAATCTCCTTTACAGTTCCTTATAATGATGGAAATCTCTGCACTGTTTAGCTTCCAGGAAGCATCAGTGTTTATTTTTAAATCAGAAATAGGTTTATTTTATACAAAAATTCGTAATATACTATAACCAAAATTAATAAAGAAATAAATTATAATATGATTGGAAAAAAAATATTCTAAATAAATATAATTAGAATTAAATTTACAACAAAATCAACTAAATAAAATAAACTACTAAACAAAATATTCTTATTATAGCTTAAGTGAGGAATAAAATCATCACTGAGTAGTTAATTAATTTTTAAACGAGTCCATACTTTCCATTGAATTTGATCACACACTTTTCTTTCACGCTTTCATATCTGCATATAGCTGTTAACTAAGTATGTTTGGGAATTAGTTGTTAGTTATTAGTTATTAGCGGATTGTATTAATTGTTAAATGTTAGCGGATTGTATTAACTGTTTTGACTAGCGTTTTTTTGATGATTGTTTAGTAAGATAAATAGATGTTATTTGTTTGTTTTGTTAAATGACAGAAATAGACATCAACATAATTTAAGTTAATATGTTGTTTTTGTGTGACTTTTATCTTGAAATATAGAAAAATATTTCTAATAATTGTATCTATATTTATTTGTATTTCTTTGAGATGATATTTACTGACATATACTAGCATGACGCGGTACGTAAAAATTTGAATATTAAGTGTACTATCATGTCTAAACTAAAAATTAAAGTTGTATGATTTTTTTAGATTGATCAAAACTATTAATTTTTTCAAATAATCTTTTTTTTTGTGAATAATACATTAGAATAGTGTATACCATATCTGTATAATTGTGGGGTATAATAACCTTTTTTATTCCAAACTATATATTTGTACGGCCATATGTGTATTTTATTTACACTGAGAAATATTTCCTTGAGAAAGGTTGTATGCTACGGTGTCAGCTTTTGTTGAAGTTACTAGTTTATTATACTACAGAAAACCCAAAAGGTAAATTTGTTCCCTCTCTATTATTCTTTTGCACGGGACTTAAAGCATGCACAACAGTTACTCTATAATAGATTTTTTAGATAAATTTACCCTTTTTAGCTGCATTATAGTTTCCAACAGCTACTCTATCCAAAGTTCTAAAATAGAGATATGTTAAAATTGGAAGGGTGAAAAGGCACGTGGGCTGGACCTCTTTCATACTCTAAAATTTAATGATGTCATTAATTACTACTTTTCCTTTCCTTTTTTATCAAATACTTTCTTAATCATTTACGTTTTCACACACATAAAAATATTAAAATCACAAATTTGCAAATAAAATTAAGACTCGTTTGCTGGAGCTTATAAGTAGAGAAGTTCAGTCTAATTCAATTCAATTAAATTCAATTCAGTTCAGTAAAATATAATTTGATCAAATTCAAGTAAATTTAGACATTCTAATTCTATTTTTCAAAATATAAATTTAAGTTGAGTTGAATTCAGTTCAGTTAAATTCAGATTAGTAAGAAATGAGTTCAAATAAACATGCCCTAATTATATGCTCTTGGAAGTCTCAAATAGAATTAAATATATCTATTATCATTTATGGCAATAAATTCATGAAATGGTAAGATAGAACAACTGTTGGATGGAGGTAAAATAATTATAAAGATTTTGAAATATGGTGCTCTATTATAGAGATTTTTTTAGAGTACTTGATGGGCTTGCTCTAACATATGATTATGATCAATTGCATTGTAGCCAATTTGATCCTAGCAAGATCTGTCACAAAATCAACGTATTAAAGAAGAGGAATGAGATTGCAACGATATTCACGTACAACTTGATTTCGTAGTATATTTAATTAGAATTAAATTAGTTGTTAATTTTGTAATTTTATTTCTAATTTCAAATTAAAATATGTTAGATACGATAAAATTTCTTAAACCTTTACAAAAAATATATTAGATAGCACACTCATCGTTAATTAATACAATATCAATTAATATAATTTTCTAATTCGCCGGTTAAAGATGAAATAGTTTTTTTATTATTTACTGGTTAGATTGTCACTTGAATTAAATGCGCCCCGAAAGCTAATATAGTTAATCTAATATTTTAACGTACATTTTTAATCATAGCATTTTACAATGTTTATTTGAATTTGAAAAGTAGCAAAAATTAATCCAATTTATTATTTTGATGTATCATATTTTTAAATATCACTTTAAAGATTCAATAATAATTATATATTCATTTTACATTTGCATTTTACTATGGGTATTTTCATATTATAGTTTTTGGTTCTAACTTGTAGGCCATTTGTCTTATCAAATATAATATTATCATATCCTATTAGAAATTAATTAATTATCGCTTAACAAATGAGAGGGTAATTATGTGTTTATGTTGGTAACTATTATTACTTTATAACAGTCGATGACTAAATTAATAAATAGTCTACAAGTAATGGTGGAAAAATATTTTATTTTATCAAAAGTATTTTGAGATAGTAATTGATCATTTTAAGGTATTGGTTGATTTTTTAAAACAATGTATAAATTGGTTTCCAATGATCATATAACTAAAGTGATAGATTGTATATATGTTAAGTAAATTAACAAAAATATACTATTCAGATTGTTTGTTATGGTAATAGTATAAGTATATATATATATATATATGTACGTCAATAGTCAAATATTCCTAATTAATATGTTAGATTCGTTTTCAGCTAACTAAATATGTTCTTTTTCATTACCGAAACTACCTACATTTGACACAATTTTCATACCCGAAAATCTTAAATTAATCAATTGACTAAATTTTGATATCTATGATTTGGACGACCCTCACTATTAAGAGTAATGATAGAAAACAAATATATTCAGTTATGAATATAACACATTATTTTATTAAATAATATATAGATATTGTGGGCGCCGGAGAATTAAAAATGAAAGGAAAATCGCTAAATTATGATAATGTTGTGGTGGTGTTTAATCAGAATCACGTAGAAAGGAAAAAATATACATTAATATCTTTCTTAAATCAGCGACGAAGAATGAAACAATATAATTTAAAGAAACAAAAAAATGAATGTATAAAAATTGTAGTCGCCGGAATATGGTGAACTTGTGGTGGTTGTGTGGCGGCTTTTGTCAAAACTATGTAGTTTAATCATTTTTAATACTTTTTATTAATTTATTATATATTGACCGGAGCAATAACTCTTCTAGTTCCCTTTAGAATAATAATTTATATTTATTTATTAAATTGTACTCTAAAATTTTAAAGCAATTATTTAAAAATAAAAATAAAAATTAAGACAAACTAGAGAATTAATTATGTACAAACAAAAAGGTAGCTACTACGTGGTGCATTCAAGTGAAAGTTTGAAAACAAAGTTATGTATAAAGGGAAGGATAAAAAAAAGAGTTGGTCTCTGGAGTGACCGTCTATATTATAGCTAAAATATAGACTAAGGACTACATTAGAATATGAAAGGAAGGAGGTCCTTATTTGCAAAATTTGAAAATACTGTTCACGCACACTATTCACCGGTACTGTTCACGCACTAAATATGTACTCAAATTAGCAATATGCTGATCACGTGGTAGCATAGAAAGCCTGTTTCTTCAAACATTTTGCAGGAACAGTGAAACTCCACGGATTTATTTGCAGGGATTGTCACCATACCTTCTGTAAATACAATAGTTTTCTAAACAAACACACCTGTGTCTAACCTAAACACATCAGATTTCAACCAGCAGACTCTTGCTTCTCAGTTTTAACTTTTAATGAAAGAGTTTGTGTACAAGAAACAAAAGTCATTAGTTTTTAAACAGTAATTATACATGCAGGTCCATGTTTACTAAATGCAGGTCTGAAAAACACAATATGTGGCCCTGAATTGTGCTAGTGCATCCAAAATATTATACTTTGGACCTGCATTAGTAAATATGGAGCTGCATGTATCACAACACTTTTTAAACTAAACACTTTAGTTTTCATATGTTTAAACATGCTAGTTTTTATTCTAAATCACCCATTTTTCACTAGTTGCAAATACAATAGTTTTCTAAACAAACACACCAGTTTCTAACCTAAAGACATCAGATTTCATCCAGAAGACTCTTTCTTCTCAGTTTGTGTACAAGAAACAAAAGTCATCAGTTTTTAAACTAAACACTTTAGCATTCACATTCTTAAACAAGCTAGTTTCTATTCTAAACTACACATTTTTTCACAAGTTGCAAATACAACCGTTTTCTAAACAAACACACTAGTTTCTAACCTAAAGACATCAGATTTCAACCAACAAATTCTTCCTTCTCAGTTTGTGTACAAGAAACAAAAGTCATCGGTTTTTAAACTAAACACTTTAGCATTCACATTCTTAAACATGCTAGTTTCTATTCTAAACAATATATTTTTCACTAGTTGCATATACAACAGTTTCTAACCTAAAGACATGAGATTTCAACCAGCAGACTATCACATAACAAAAAAAAGTAGTGTGGTCTGAAAACTGTAGGGATTGTAGAAACTAGATTATATATTCTGAAAACTGTTGTAATTGTGGAAACTTGATTGTCTAGGCTGAAAACTGTGGGGAGTGTGAAACTTGATTTTTTAGCCTGATAACTATGGTGCAACTTGATTGTTTGAAAAATATGGTGAAACTTGATTATTTAGTCTGAAAACTGTGGCGAGTATTTAGTTTCACAAACTAAAATCAAAATATTTAGGCAAACTAAAATAAATATATTTCAGCCTAAACAATCAAGTTTCCACAATCACCTCAATTTTCAAACTAAATAATCAAGTTTCACAAACACCACAGTTTTCAGCCTAAACAATCTGATGCAGGATGAATAGCGCGGGTTTTACGTAACAAATCCTAGGGTTCGAACGTGGTGAATAACTGGTTAAGTGGTAGTTGATGGATGTAGAAAAGATGTATAATCGCCTGGAAACTTATAAGTAACGATATTATCCTTCCACGTCACGCTTCAGGGTCCGTCAAATGTCGCATCTGTCGGGTAAGTTTTAGTCGCTCGCACTTGAAGATTTACGATTTTTGTCGCAAAGAATTTTATATATCAATTGTCTCCATAATTCTCCATAGGGGATTACAATGTATATTACCTAAGAAAAGTAAATCTAAAGAGGATTAAGATTTCCTCTATTTTCCTATAATAATAATGTCCTAAATCTAAAAGGAAATAAATAAAACATACTTAAAATAAACCTTCTAGAACCATGGCTTCTCATTCCTCATCATTCTCTCCAGTTTGAAAAACTCGACTCACGGCGAGTTAAAATCATAAGTCATCTCAGAAGGCTCCAAATCTGTATACCTTGAACATTGTTCACGTGGATGTCCCTTCCATCGAACGAGATACTTCCAACGAACAAGATATTTCTTGCCATGTACTAATTTTGGAATTTTTCTGATATGTAACACATCCCTACTTCCACCATGCGATACTGCAGAAACTACCTTAGGCAACTTCGGAAAATGTTTCACTTGAGTTTTGGTAATCTTCTTAACTTCTCCAAAAGACCTAAATGAAGATATAGTGAGCCTGTATTTCCTTTGCTTCAAGCAATTTGGCTTATGAACCTTTCCGATAGATCGCACACATGATATTTCCTGACCAAGAAAAATTTGAACTTCTGGAACTAAATTAGTAGCTGATCTGTCAACGTTTGTCTCTTCTGCCACAATTTCTTCACTCTTGAAAGCCTCTTTGTCAGGTGTCTTCTCAAATATTGGCCTGCACTTCCCATCCTCTTCAACCACTTTAACTTGTTCAAGGGTTTTACTATACTACTTATCCTCTTCAGCATGGTCTGTAACATTTACATTCTCTAAAGTTTGATTGCACTTTGTATCTTCCTCGCTTGCTTCAACCTTCCCAGTCATTACCTTAGCACTTGTTGGTTTTATGAATTTCTGCAAACCACTGGGACTCAAAGATTTTAAAATAATGTGCTAATTGTTGAAGTTAAAAGAGTATGTGTTGGTATGACCATTATGTGAAACATTCCGATCATTAATCCAAGGACGACCTAAGAGAATATGAGTAATCCTGGTAGGCACAACATCACACCAAACAGAATCTGAATATCTACCCTTCTTCAGGTGTACTAAACATCTCTTTTTTACCAGAATATAAGTATTATCCACCCAAGCAATCTTGTATGGTTCAGGATGTCGTTCAGTTGATAGTTCAAGTCTTTCAATTGTAGTTTCTGAAACCATATTAATACTGCTACTTCCATCAATGGTGAGTTTTCGGTACTCCCTCCCACAATTCACCGTAGTCTGGAAAATTGTTGATGTTCCATTAAAGATCTTTCTGCTAAGATTCAACAAAGACTCGTCTTCTTTCTCTCGTTCATCGACACTTGGCGATTCGACTTGGGACTCAGTAACTGCAGTTTTATTGAAACTCTTTGGCAGTGTGAACCTCTTTGCAATTATTTCCCGTGTAGTGTTCACCTTCGTGAAAGAATGAAGTTGCAGACTCTTCTCAAATTGAAGAGCTAGCGGGAAAGCTGCAGTGACGGTAGCAACTGGGTGAGGCATCATACACTTTTGGATCTCTCGATTAAGACCTAACTTGAATCTAGCCAAAGCCATCTCTTCGCTATCATAAGCTCTCCAACGCACCTTTGACTCCTCAAACTTTTTCATGTATTCCGTTACGGTCATATCTCCTTGGCTCAAAGAAAATATGATAGATGGATCATCATCATCCTTGTCATTCTCTTTCTGTCTCACCATGTTCGACCGAGATCTGATACCGAAATGATGCAGGACGAATAGCGCGGGTTTTACGTAACGGATCTTAGGGTTTGAACGTGGTGAATAATTGGTTAAGTGGTAGTTGATGGATGTAGAAAATATGTATAATCGCCTGAAAACTTATAAGTCACGATATTGTCCTTCCACGTCACGCTTCAGGGTCCGTCAAATGTCGCATCTGTCGGGTAAGTTTGAGTCGCTCGCACTTGAAGATTTACGATTTTTGTCGCAAAGAAAATATATCTTGTTCCTATAAATCTAAAGAGGATTAAATCTTCCATAGGAGATTACAATACATATCACCTAAGAAAATTAAATCTAAAGAGGATTAAGATTTCCTCTATGTTCCTATAATTATAATGTCCTAAATCTAAAAGGAAATAAATAAAACATACTTAAAATAAACCTTCTAGAACCATGGTTACCATTTTTAGATTATATGAATAATCTAAAAATCGTCACTTCTCATTCCTCATCACAATCAAGTTTCCACAATCACAGCAGTTTTCAGAACAAATAATCAAGTTTTTACAGTCATCACAGTTTTCATAATAAAATATCAAATTTCAACACAAATCAACTGTGGGAAAATATTATTCATCACCTCCGTTAATGGTAGAATGCACCGCATCAGCATTTTGGGAGGATGAGGTCTTCATTATTCATCAGATCTGCAAAATAAGAACGAATAAACTGAATGAATTTAAACGAATGAATATAAACGAATAAATTGAATGAAAACATCACAATCAATACCTGTTCCAGAGCGCCGCAATCGATCGGAATATCTTAGCAACCGCGCCGGAAAATGTGAGAAACAGATCCAGAATGGAGATTGTAAGAAACCGCGCCGGAGAATGTGAGAAACATATCTCGATCGGAGATTGTGAGAAACCGCGCCGGAGAATGTGAGAAACCGCGCCGATCGGAGATTGGAGCGCAGATCGAAAATTATGAGCTCTGGAGAATTAGGGGTGGAGAATTGGGGGAAAGACGACTTGCAGAAAGAAAAGAAAATTACTATTCATTTATATATATACATATGTTTCGGAATTTGCAGAAAAAGGACCTGCCTCAAAGGTAAGTAACAAATTGGGGGTCGCGTCCAATATTATTTGCAAAAAGACACCGTCTATATTTATTATATTTATAGACGGTCTATTACAATATTAATATTAAAAAAATTACCTAAAGCAAAACAAAGGATAAAAAGAAAATTTGTAATATTTATCCAATTAATAACATGCAAAACACTCTTTTATTCGAGCGTTTTGAAAATAAAAATTTTCATCCAAACAACTCAATGAAAAAAGTATCTCACAAAACAACAAAGACAGATCAGTCTAAATTTAGTTTTGACAAATTAAACAAATCTCTGCTTCAAAACAGTACTGCCATACGGGACTACTGTCGTACAAATTCTTATTAATATTGACTTGCATATAAAATTGGAAAGAAAGAAAATTTGATATCTTGTTATTTTTAATACATTTTCAAAAAAATTATTTAATCGTAGTAGAATTTACAAATTTACTCATTTGCCTAATATTGACCAACATAATGATTAATCGATCAAATAAAATCTATTTTAAATTTATTGCTGATAGTAATATTACTAGTAATAACGTTGAACACAAATTACTATTTTATCGTTTAACCTAACCAACCCAATTTAACCAACCCAATTGGCCGCTTATTGGATATTGAATACGAGTAGGGAGGAGCTGGTTGGGTCATACTAATATATGTTTACCACTTATTTTTTGGCGGTAAAAAATAGATAATTTAACCATTAAATGGTAATGACAATGTATTGATAGACTAATAATACCATGATATTCAATTGAACCCGCCCAATAATATTTGACAAGTCAGTCGATCCCATAGACTGTACGTACGTCATAATCAATTCCACGATTCATAGGTACAGTGCATATTATTTAATTGCATATTCTGAATGACTATTGATATGCTTGTCTCATATTTTATAAATATAATAATTGTGGAGTTCAGGAACAACAGTAAGTGTTGACTAGTATCAAATTCTATACCATTACTAGAGTGCGTCTATTTAATCCGGTCTAATTATTACTTCACCATTATATTAAATTCGTATATAATTTTTATTAATGTATTATTTTTAAACTTATTATACCAAACGCTAATTTTTTTCATATTTTTGCATCTTTAAAAATAGAAATTGATCTGCAGGGTGGGATTAAAATCATACGCACGTTGCTGAATTATTTAACTATAATTAAATTAGTAAAATAATAAAATTTAATGTATTCAAATTAATAATAGTTTAATTAAATTAAGTTATCAACTCAAAATTTATTAAAATTCAATTGGAAAAATAAAAAAGATTTAAATGAAATTAAATTGAATTATAATTGATAAAATATATACATAAATTAAGAAAAAACAGATAATATTGAAAATCACCGAACTACGACAACATTCAACGTAACCATCCTATTAAAGATAATCAAAATAAATGGAAAATTGCTAACCAAACTAATTATTTCATAGATACTATAAAACTTAGTAACATTATTCGGGGTATATCTAGCCACCAACCAATAATTATAGTATCAGAAATGGTTTGGTTAGAAGTTGAGGAGGTAGTAAAAAAATTTAAAAATTTGTGGATTGAATATTAGTCCAACGGTTTGTGACAATACTACTATCATAATTTCATAAAGTTGTGAGTTTAACCATACCAATAACTCATTTGAATTATTACTCAATTTTTTTTATTTTTTTTTTTGGATCAAACCATCCTTATTTGGGGGAAAATATATTGGCTTCCCTAACCAATCAAAAAACCACAAAAGTGGTCAAAAGTAACATACAATTTGTTGCCCAATATAGGCATCAGCATAAAGAATGCTCCAAAAAAATGGATTGAGCTAAAAGAGGAACTAAGCCTAACTAGTAAGAGAAGCAACCTTTCAGTCAAAATTCTCAAAACAAGTAGAGAGCCTATAGGCGAATTGCATGCAAAACACCAAGCGGCCACCTACTTAGTAGAAGATTGACCAAATAGGGCAAAAAGAAAGGTTAGTAACTAAGCCTAACTGTATACATAGATCCTTGTTCAAATTTGAGCAGTTGAGAGGGGAACTATGAGTGTTGGAATCTCCCATGCATCAAGGTTGATGAGTCCTTGTATTTCAGCTGGAAGAGAAAGCCAGTCATAGGTTTCCTCTGCCTTGAGTTTTGAGGTGTGCTTAGCAAGGAGATCTGCTGGTTGGTTGGCCTCCCTGAAAATATGTTTGACTGAGTTTGTACCCAGCATTTCCTTAATGCTATAGGAGAGGGAGTATAACTTCCAGTGAGCAGAAGAGGGATGTGAGATCATTTGAACAGCATTCTTGCAGTCAGACTCTACACGGAGATAGCTAGATCCCAAAGCAAGTCCATACTGAATACCACACTCAATTGCCAGCATTTCTGCTTGAAGAGAGAAAATAAAGGCAGTATAGAAACCTTTTTCCCCAATAAATTCACCATTTGAGCCCCTAGCAATTAAACCAATTCCAGCCATGTTCTGAAACCATGCAGCATCAACATTTATTTTAACTCCAAAACTAAGTCTGGACCATCTGACTACTAGAATATTGGGTTTTAGGGGAATATAGATAGGTGGGATACAGGCCTGAGACATGAGGTTATCATCAGTGGGTCTGGTGCAGTGAACTGGACTAATAAGTAGGGAATAATATATCAGCTGCTGAAGTTCCCTCTCCATCAACTTAAGGTTTGGGATCGGTCCTTCAAAAATCATTCTATTTCTGCATTTCCAGAGAATCCATACAACAAAGGAGGGAGCAGTATGATTCAATCTTGTGTGCAGTTTGGATAGACCAACAAAGGACCATAGAGTTGCTAATCTGTCCCACAAATTCTCCACATTAAAATATAAAGAACCACATATGTGATGCATATATTTCCAAAGGTGCACAGCAGTTGCATATGAAGAGAAAAAATGATGTATGGAGTCTGAATGGTTGCACAGTGGGCATTTCGAGGCAAATTGAAACCCAAACTGACTCAATATACCATCAAAGGGCAAGAGACAATTTAATAATTTCCATGAAAATACAGAAACTTGTTTAGGGATGCTTGGCCTCCATATCTTTGCTAGAGCTGGAAACTTCTGAGCATGTTGGATAAATATAGAGTAGGCACTCTTGATACTGGAATTGCCATGGAGATCAGGCTTCCATATGAGTCTGTCCTTTCTGAGAGGGTGTAGTGCAGCCTTTTGTAGGATCTGAATAATGGTGGGAGGGAAAACCAGTGAAAGGAGAGGCAGATAAGTAAACTTGTTGGCAATGAACTTTTTTACTGTAAAGCTCAGGTACTGATCATTTCCAGGGTTGAAGATGTCCACAAGAGGCCCAAAGTCAGTCCAATTTGCAGTCCAAAAATTGCAATCACCATTGCCATGAATTACTCTGGAATTGGCCTCAGCTACAAGGTTGATTTTGCAAATTCTTCTCCAGTTTTGTGATGATCTTGTGGATGGAGGTAGAGAGGCTATAAAGGTAGTACAGGGTGCTTCTCCCATTTGGTACTTCCACCAGAGCTTACATGCATATGCTTTAATGGTGGCCGAGAGATCTCTAATACCCAGTTCATTCTGAGCAACTGGAAAACATATAGCCCTCCACTTTCTTCATGATTTTTTAGGTCTGGATTCAATGCTCCCCCAGAAAAAGATGGCCAGTTTTCTTTCAATCTTCTTGATGATCTTCTTGGTAGGTTCCATCACTGCCCATATATGTTGAGGCAAGGAGGATAAGCATGACTGAATGAGTGTTAGTTTCCCACCTGCAGACAGCCCTAAATTTTTCCAATTGGATAATCTTTTATCTATCATCTCCAAAATAGGTTGAAAATGCAGATTAAGAATTCTTCCATTGAAAATTTATACTCCCAAATATTTTACAGGCAGGCAACCTTTTTTCATCCCTAAAATATTTTTAACTTGTCTAAGCTTGGTTGCAGTTGCAGTGCAACTCAGAAAAAACTCACTCTTTTCAAAATTGATCTTTTGACTTGTAGTTTCCTCAAACTTGACCAGGAATGCTCTCATTTTTATGAGATTCAATTTTGATGCCTTTAGAAAAATCACAGTATCACCTGCATAACTCAAATGGGAAATAGGCATAGAGTTTCTGGGCAGTGAATAATATTCCATATTTCCAGAGTGAAAAACATAAGCAATACTCCTAGTAAAAGTTTCTGAAAATATGTCAAAAAGAAATGGTGAAAGAGGGTCACCCTGCTTAATACCTCTAGAGGGCTGAAAATAGCCAACTGGCTTCCCATTAATTAAAATAGAAAACCAAGCATTAGACAAATTTTTTAGGATGCAATTTATGAACCCGCCTGAAAAACCAAACTTGTGGAGGATTTTTTTTGAGGAAATCCCAACTGACCATTTCCCTTTGTTTTCTATTCAAAAATCTGAACATCTCTTTTAGATAGATGACATTGTCTGAAATGTCTCTATTTTTTAGAAAAGCACACTAATGATAAGAAATTAATTTTGGCATCAATGGTTTTAGTCTTTCCATAAGAATATTTGAAAAAAATTTATTTGTAACATTGGAAAGACTAATTGGTTTGTAATCATTAAAACTGACAGGGATTTCTTTTTTAGGGATAATAGTTAACCAAGTGCTAGATATACCCCTATGAATATTAGACCTTGATAAAAAATCATTTGATGCCTCTAGAAGATCTGAGCATATAATATCCCAAGCCTTAATAAAGAAAAGTGCAGTGAAGCCATCTGGCCCTGGATTGCTAGCTTTATTTAAGCTCAAGACAATTTGCTGTAATTCTACAGAAGTAACTGGTTTATTTGATTCAACATTATCCTCCTCAGATATAATTTTAGGGATCTGAGAAAGAAAGTGGGAACTAAATTGATCACAGTCATGATGAGGGTCATCAGTCAACAGATTTTGGTACAAGGTAATTGCCTCCTTTTTTATATCTGAGTTTTCTGTTAACCATACCCCATCTGAGCTCTTGATCTTGGTGATATAATGTCTACATTTCTTCTCCATAACAGAGTTATGAAAAAACTTAGCCATTTTAATTTTGTTTTATGTTTCCAGAAATTGTTTTCCTCTCTTAAAGCTCTTGTAAGAAGGGCTTTGCATTTTTTCAGTTTGATCAGCTCATGAGTTGAACTATCAGCTTCAAAAAAAAATTCCCAATTATTACCCAATTAAAGTAAAATGAAAGAGGTATAAGTTTTAAAATTGGATAAATTAAATTTGTATGAGTTATTATCCAATTAAAGAAAATTGAAAGAAGTATGAGTTTTAAAATTGCATGAATTAAATTTGGGAATTGATAGGTGCAGTGCAAGATTACTTTTACTGTCCGTATTTATATCAAAAGTACCTGATATACCCTTATTTATGGGAACCATATTTATTTTTGAATAAATATTGAGGGCATTAATGTCAGTTCATGAATAAATACGAAATACATAAATAAATAATGAACCACATATAAAATTGGTCTTAAATTTGTATGAGTTGTTTGGTTGACAAAAAATACAATAATTAATTTTCACATAACAATGCAAAAATTTACTCACCTAAGTTACCTACCTTATGGAATTTCTTTTCTCTCACACAACGAAACAACAATTTCACACTCATTTAGAAATTCAAAACAATTTACAAATTCATTATTTCAATGTAATTAAAATCTTAAATACGAAAGCAAAAAAGAAGACAGTTATTTTATGATCCAACGTGACTATTAGTTAAACATGAGAACCTTGGGACATGGTCATGATCATAACCTTCCTTGGCTTTGTCTAGGGGATTTTAATGAAGTCCTAGCATAGGAGGAGTTCGCAGGAATAAGACCAAGGGCTGAATGGCAGATACAATGCTTTCAAGAAGCTCTTGATCATTGTAATTTGTTTGATTTTAACTATAAAGGTTCCATGTTCACATGGTGTCGGATTTTTAATGATGGAAGGTCTCAGCGAGGAAGGTTGGACCGAGCAGTATGTAACCAAAAGTTCCTAGATATTTTTCATTGGTCTTCTTATACATCTGTTCCGATGCCTACTTCAGACCATGCTTGTCTTCATGTTATGTTGCGAGAAAGAGATCCTTTTTCGAACAGACATAGACAAAGAAGGAGAAGGTTCCGTTTAGAATCTTTTTGGGTTAAGGTTGAAGATTGTGATCGTATGGTGAAGGATTCTTGGCTCACTCTTGATATTCCTTTGCCGGCGAAGCTTGAACAGTGTTCTCTCGGTCTGATGTCTTGGAGTAGCGACAAATTTTCATTGGTTTCAAAGCGGATTTCTCAGCTCAAGAAGCTTATATATGACAAAGAAAGTGGGGATATCTCAGCAGATACAGTGGCCGAGCTATTGGAGTTTCGGAAAGAGTATGAGTACTTACAAGAGGCTGAAGGAGTCAAATGGAGTAAACGTGCGAAGCAACACAGGTATAAGGAATGTGACAAAAATACCAGATGTTTCCATCGTTTTGCATCTAAAAGGAGAGTTGTGAATCGAATTGAAGGGCTCAAGGACAACAATCAGATACTTCAGACTGAACCAGACAAAGTTGAGAGTATTATTGTGGATTATTTTGGCAGCCTGTTCTCTTCCTCTCATCCGAACATGGAGCAGATGGAGAATGTACTGAGTCGTATGCAGAAGAAGGTCACGGAGACTATGGGAGCAGATTTAATAAAGCCTTACACTGGTGAGGAGGTCACTAAAGCTGTGCGTCAAATGCATCCTTTGAAATCACCTGGCCCGGATGGTATGAGTCCTATCTTTTACCAAAAATTCTTGCGTATTGTTCGTGATGATATTACAAAGTTTGTGCTGGATTTTTTGAATCATGGTGTGTTTAATCCTTCTGTGAATTACACCCATCTTGTCCTCCTGCCAAAGGTGGATAAGCCAGAGCTTATTACACAATTCAGGCCGATCAGTCTCTGCAATGTGATTTATCGGATTGCCTCGAAGGTTGTTGCTAATAGAATGCGTTCTATTATTCGGTATATTATATCGGAATCTCAGTCTTCTTTTGTTCCGGGAAGGCTGATTACTGATAATGTTCTAGTAGCTCATGAGATCCATCATACCATGCGCAAGAGGAGGACCCAATCTACAGGTCATATGAGTATCAAGCTTGATATGAGTAAGGCTTTTGACAGTGTGGAATGGATTTTTGTACTGAAGACCTTAACTGCGATGGGGTTTCCTGCTCCTTTTGTTGATCTTATAAAGCTATGTCTCTCTACTGTACATTTCTCTTTCATTATTAATGGGGAAGAAATGGGCAATTTGCAGCCGACACGGGGCATTCGACAAGGTGATCCTTTATCCCCCTATCTCTTTATTATATGCTCGGAGGATTTTCGATGTTGCTGTCTGATCTGTCAATTGCTGGGAGTTTACATGGTATTGGAGCATCACCAAGGGGTCCAAGATTGACTCATCTGTTCTTTGCGGATGATACATTGCTGTTTGGAGAAGTTTCTTAGGAGGAGATTAATACAATTAAATGGGCTCTCTCTTTATTTGAGAAGATTTCGGGACATCGGGTGAATTTGAAAAAATCGGGGATTGTTTTTAGTCCTAATACTCCAATCTTCCTGAGGTCGTCAATCTGTGCTACTTTGGGTATTCCGGAAGTTCAGTCTCATGAGAAATATCTGGATTTACCGTCTATTGTTGGTAGGAGGAAAGCTAAAATTTTTGGTTTCATCAAAGACAAGATCAGGAGGAAGATTGATGGTTGGACTGAACGGAACCTTTCTAAGGCTGGAAAAGAGGTGCTGATAAAATCTGTGTTACAAGCGATTCCAAGCTGTGCCATGGGTTGTTTTAAACTTCCGGATAATCTGATTTCAGAAATACAGAGCCTAATTAGCAACTTCTGGTGGGGCGATGGAGTATCGAATCATAAGATTCATTGGGCTTCTTGGCAAAAGATGTGTAGATCTAAATCTGTTGGTGGGATTGGCTTCCATGATATAAAAGTTTTTAATGTAGCGTTGTTGGGGAAGCAAGCTTGGAGAATATTGACGCAACCTCACTCTCTTTTATCACGAGTTTACAAGGCAAAATACTTTCAGAATAGTGATATGTTCAGCTCTTGTCTTGGCCTCATTCCATCACATGCTTGGCGAAGTATCTATGAAGGTATAGAGTTGTTGGGTCTGGGCTGTAGAAAGGTAATCAATACAGGGGAAAATACGAGCATTTGCTATGATCCTTGGTTGCCACGTTCTGAAGATTTTTATGTGCAAAATCCTTCCTCTTTGCCCTCGAATTTATCCAAAGTGTCGGACCTCATAGATCATGATACCTCTTGGTGGAACCTCTCTGTCCTTCAGGCATATTTTACTGAAGCCGATGCTCAAGTTATAAAGAAAATTCCTTTAACCAGATTGCATGGTTCGGGGGTGGACCATTGGTGCTGGCATTATGCAAAGTCTGGTGTCTACTCTGTGAAGTCAGATTATCATTTAGCTATTGACCACTTTGCTTCTCCATTGCGCCATAATGTTACTGAGACAAGGATTATAGAGAGCCAAGAATATTGGAAGAGTCTTTGGTCTTTCAAGGTTCCTAACCGGGTTTTTCATTTTGCATGGAGGATGTCGACAGATTCTCTCCCCACAGCAGAAAATTTGAGGAGGCGTACCTTGGCTATTCAATCAGGCTGTCCCCTATGTACCTCATCTGATGATAGCACATCTCATCTCTTTTACGACTGTGAGTTTGCCAGGAAGGCTTGGTTTGATACAGGGCTACTACATATTATTCAACAACATGGGAATGTTTCTCGAGGTGAATTGCGCTTCAGAAATATTCTCAAACAAAATGATGCCGCTGTGGTTGAACTCTTCCTCATGATTTGCGACTCCATTTGGTTTCAACGCAACCAAACTATATTCCAAGGAACTCATAGGCGTCCGGAGGAGGTGGCGGCGGCGACGGTGAATAACTTGCACTCTTTTATTTAGCCAATTTCAGGACAGATAAGCCCTCACCAGCTTTACTTCCGAGTCATTTACAGAGACCTCCGGATCGCATCCCATGAATACACTTTGATGCTGGGATCACGCAGGATGTAGTTACAGCAGGCGTGGTAGCTTGGAGCGCGAACAGAGAGTTTCTAAAAGCTATTTCAAGGCGCTACATAAATGTTTATGACCCGGTCCTTGCTGAAACTTTGGCACTTGATAAAGCAATATTATTGGCAAATGAGCTCAATTTAAGCAATGTGGAAATTTTTGGTGATGCACTTATGGTTCTTAATATGGTTCACAACCATGCTGCGCCTTTTCTGGACTGCCATGAGCCAGTTCGTCGCATTCAGCAGTTGATCAATCATTCTCATCTTTCGGGTTTATTTTGGATTCCTAGAAACCATAGTTTTGTCGCTCATGCTTTTGCTAACTTTGCTAAGTCGAGTGTCTTGGTATTTAATCCTGGACATCTCCTCCTAACTTTATGTCAAACGATTCTGGACGTTTTCCAGAACTTTGAAAAGAAATATTTCCATTTGAAAAAAAAAAAAATTTAGTTAAACATGAGAAAATGAGATATGATCCAGCTCTGCAAGTTATCCAAAATGATCACTGTTTAGATCATGAAACAGCTAATTAGTTAATTAATTTCATTAATTAACATTTGATTAATTAGAGGGGTGAAAGTAACCATTTTGTCTAAAGGGGCTTTACTACTATTTCAACTCCATGGTAGTATTATAGTACAGTCCTTGACTTTTCAATTATGTCAAATTCAGCCACGTACTCGGCTTCATTTTATCAGGGATCACAGCCTAATTCTCTTGTTTTCATCATGAAAGGTCAAAATAAAGTAACGTATGAAGATTTTAGAAGTTAGGAAAGTTTTGAATGAATGTACGGCCGTTTTCAAACTTCTAGGGTGATTTTGGTTCGCAAAATTTTTGAGAGTCTGGATTTTGTTTTGAGATTTTGAGAGTTTGGGTTTTTGTTTGGGATTTTGAGAGTCTGGTTTTGCAAAATTCTTGTTTGGTTGGGTTGAGTTTGTGAGTATAGAACAAAATTTTTGATTGATTTTTAAGATTTTGCAAGTCTGGATTTTGGAAAATTTGGTGAACCAAACAAGATTTTACAAAACTGGACTTGGATAGTCCAAGTTTTGCAAAAACTTGTCCAACCAAACACACTCCTATTTTCCACACTTTTGTTTCAAAAATACTTTATAGAGAGAAATTTTAGTTTTTGCAAACACAGCATAATAATTTGAAAGAAACTGTTTGTTAGAAAGCCTTGCGGTAAAGGCGCGTAGGTTTTTTTTTTTTGATGTTTTACAATATTATGTCGATTTATGTTAATACTATTTGATAATTTATTAAATTTTCAAATATATTTTAGTTGTTCAATTATACTCTTATTTTCAATTACTATTAATAATTATAACTAGTATGTTATATTATATGATGCCAGAGTTAATCAGAATACAACGGTTTTCAAACTGACTGTGACTTGATGCGAGTAGTGACCGAGGAGATTATTTTAACCCGATCAAAATTATCGGAACTTTTGACAGTTGAGGATGTTTTGTACTAACATCTCAATATATATAATGCATGAATTATTAGAGATTCTCTCAAGTCATTTGAATGGCCAGAACTAATGTAAAAATGACGCTTTTGAAAGAATTAAATTTATACTACATAGAATTTTTGTAGCAGGGAAAATGATATTGTTTTTTTTGGTTAAGTTGTATCATCTTCTATTTTGTAGTTGTAAGTGTCTTGTCTACCAATTTATTTTTATATACTCAACTACACTGATATGATTATAAAAGAAAATATACTAAATTGAAATAAATATAAATGTAGAATAATAATAATAATAATAATTAGCATATTAATATTGAAATAAAACATAATTAAAAAGTAAAATAATAAGTTCATACTAATATATACTCACTCCAGCCAACTAAAATAAGGAATTGAAGTTAGTTCCACGTTTATCCAACCACTTTATTTTTATCTCTTCGTTCTCATCCATACATTATTCACTTTCTTCATTATTATTCTCTAAGAATTTGAAATCCTTTATACGAAGAAAGTAACCGAGAGTAACTGATAACCTAGGTAGCCAATCATATAATGAGTCCTATATGATGAGTCTTATTGATTTTCTTTTGACTTAGCTATTCGACTTTTATCTTCTCTGACTGCCCTTGGTTTTATTTTATAATATCAAACTGTTACCTTGTACAACCTGAACATCAGCTAGTTAACATATATAGGTGGTTCTTGAGGTCAATTTATTTTGAGGTGAATATAAATGGATGTAGAAAAAATGGTTGGACGGGTGTGTGTAAAAATGACCATTCAAGGAAAATAGTGGCATTGATTAGTTTGTAAAATATGTAAAAGAGTACACCTGATCATCATAAATAATCATTCCATTTAGCTACAGAATCATCTGAACAAAAATATTGTGTGAGGGATGTATCAATGGTGAAGATTGCATGCATGGGATCTGAATTATCATGATCATGATTCCTTATTGCTCCTAACTCTATTAATGTGCAGTAACTGACGAGATGCATGTTTAGATTACAGTTAACAGTGACATCACTTTAATTAATGTGTATTATTAACTGAACAGCCTAGCTAATCTATTTGATTTATTTATCAAGAATATTGATTGTCTAGTTCAAATGGTTCCTTTCTTCAGTTCCTATTTGTGACTATTTTTATGGAGTATCATTTGCCTGATTTATTCATAATGTTATATCATATAGGCTAAGTATTAATAGTTAATTTTTGTATTTATATAATGAGTTCAATGGTTTTAATATCAGTAGTGTTCTTGATGTTATAAAAAAAAAACCCTCTCCAACTTTGATTTAAAAGAGTTGGTATTCTTTTGTTAAAGAAAATAAATATATTATTTTTGACAACTCGACTCCTATGCAATTGATATATTTATACGCTTGTACTCTATAAATTATATGGTTCAAAACATTATTTTAAATGATTTCTTTAAAGAAGTTATTCTTAAATTAAATTGTACTTTGACTGAACTAATTTTTTATTTTGGTGAAGATATCATTTAGAAAAAATACTATAATTTTTTGATTTTGTATAATTTATATCTATTAAATATCCCCTAAAGGATTATTTTTTGAAAGCCTCTAAAGGATATTTCTAAGAAAAGGAAACGATGTTTCCGAAAGTGGATTTTGTAACTGATCAAATGACAAAAGGAAATCTATAGGAAATTAAATTAACTATCACCATCATGAAAAGTTCTGTACACTTAAGTATACTGATTCTATCTCTATCAATTTGTTATATTGCTCATCTTCTCTTTCTACTAAGAAAGACAGACCATACACATTAGGGAAGGTTGGTTTATTTTATTCTTTCAAACTTTCAACATTTGTAGATGGAAACTTCATCATCAAATGACATAATATATTAGCTACCATTATACATATATATCGACGTGGAAAACGATCCAAAGGAGACCTGTCATTTTGACTTCTGCTCTTTTAACTTTTTTCTTTTCTCATCTTTTTCTTTACTGTGCAACTCAACCATACCAAAGTCTCTCAATAAAAAGGGCACATAGACTTCTTCAACCCAAGTCCATTTAGAGCGAGAAAGAAAAACCAGAGCTGAAAAGTGAGAGTGTGAGAGAAGAAGAAGATAGAAGAAGAAGCAACCTATATTTATCTGTTCATATAAATAAACTCAGAAAGAGGGAAGAAAGAGCTGGAGAGATGGGTAGGGCTCCCTGCTGCGATAAGGCTAATGTCAAGAAAGGGCCTTGGTCTCCTGAAGAAGATGCGAAGCTCAAGGAGTTCATCGAGAAATTTGGGACTTGTGGAAATTGGATTGCCCTTCCCCAGAAAGCTGGTAAGATCTCAATCTTCATGTTATTGCATGTGTTTTTTGTCTCATTGTGTGCTGTATTCTTGATCAAGAATCTGTGTTTTTTTGGCCCAGGTCTGAAGAGATGTGGAAAGAGCTGCAGGCTGAGATGGCTCAACTACCTGAGGCCTAACATAAAGCATGGAGAATTTTCTGACGAGGAAGATAGAATAATCTGCAGCTTGTATGCAAGCATTGGAAGCAGGTATATAATGTTGTGTTGATTCTGTTTGTTTTGGAGCCATGAATGAAGCTTGCTGTTATGAGAATGTGTATTTTTTTGAGAAACCTCAGATTGCCCAAATTGATGCCATGCTTGCATATGTTTTGCCATTTGTGAACTGTTTGTGATGGCAGTGAAACAGTAGCCATAATAGTCCAACCAAAAGTGGAAAGAATGGAGATGATTAAACTCTCACAAGAACAGTCGCAAAAATAGTGTTGAAAAGATGTACAGTAGCCCCATTTTTGGACCTCCACATCTTTTTTATCCGCTTTTGTTTGGAATTTGTTCATAATTATTAATTCTTGCTTCTTTTTACCCAGGTGGTCAATCATAGCTGCCCAGTTGCCAGGAAGAACAGACAATGACATCAAGAACTATTGGAACACCAAGCTGAAGAAGAAGCTCATGGGAATGATCCCAATAGACCAAAGGAGAAGCATTTCCATCGCCCCTCCAACGCTAGCACAAGCCAGCCCCTTTTCATCTCTCTCTCAAATGTACAGAGATCATTTCTATTCACAGCAGCCATTTTCCTCACCCCAGTTTCAAAACAGCCTCATGTTCAACAACATCAATCATCAGCCTTTCAATATCCTCCAAGGCCACAGTGTGAATCAGCCCATGAGCAACATGCTGATGTTCGGAAGTGCAGATCAGGCAAGCTGTTCGTCGTCGGATGGGAGTTGCAGTCAGATCAGCTATGGGAAGGAGATCAAGCAAGAAGTGCAGTTTCAGAACCAGGGTTTCATCGCAGGTTATGAGCAGAATAATCTTCAGGAAAACAGCCAGCACAAGTTCATGGTTGAGTACAATGGATCATCACAGCTGAATGCATGGGGAAATAACAATCATCATCTTCATCTTCAGCAGCAGGAGCAGCTTGATTACGATCTTGAAGAAGTTAAGCAGCTGATCTGCTCAAGTAATGGCAATAATCAGAACCTGCTGTTGTTCAATGATGAAAACAAGACAGCTGAGAGGGGGGCTATGTTCTACTACTGAAATTCATGACGACTGTTCATTCAGATTTGAAGGTGGCTTGGGGAATGAGTAGAATCAGTTCATTGGAGTCTGTGCTTTGATGGAAATTAAATCAATGAATTTGAAAAAGTTGTACTATTATTTACTACAACATGGCTTTTCTTTTTGTGCATTTCTTTTAGATGTACTTATTGATCATCGATGACGTTTTATTTTTGTACGGTTCCTCCTTCCTCAAATCTCACTGCCAACAACCCATATCCCAGTCAGAACTACTCAGTTCCCCAAATCATCTTATTTTTCATTATAATTTCCACTCTTCTTCATCGCTCATGAATCATGATTAGCCTTTCGCATTATCACACTGTTTTTACAGTTTTTGCTGCACTAAACATCGGGAAAAGGAAACCTGCAATGATTGAATCAGAAATCATACTGTTTATAATACTGTTTTCGGTATTAACTTGCATTAGCTGATAACATCCTGTTTTTTTCGATTGAATAATGAATGAATATTTTAGCTATGGAGAAAGAGAAAAAATGGCAGCAGCCAAGGATATAAAAAATAAAAGGTTAGCAGTGGCATCTACTTCTGTATTTGCATGTGAATTATGAGCAATAAATCCAAAAAGAATCTCAGTAAACAAATGAGGAACAAAGATTGTTGTAGATTCACACGCCCATCACGGAACCAAAATTTAAATTAATCAGTCCGGCACAGCTAATTATATGGTCCCGCAGCAAAGGGAAAAAATTATTATCCAATGGGATTAGAGAAATGATTTATAATAATTTGTGGAGGGATATAATTAATATGTATTTCCCTGTCTTAGTTGATAATTATTGGCTGATCATTGACCACTGTTCTTGTGTTTAAATCGGGGGAGGGGGACCCAGAAAAGAGTTGACCCTTGCTTTTGTTGCACTGTGGATCAGCTTAGGTAAGCTAAAAATGTTGGTGTAACTTTGATCAAACAAAGATTCCAGTTAGATGGTTTTGTTAACATATTTTTAGGAGGCAATCATGTATTTCTTTGTTACGCACAAAAGTTATCCCCACCATGTATACAACTTCTGTTTTGCTAGCTCCATGCTAATCTACCTAGCTAGCATCATATTATATGATTAGTTTTATCAAATTCTGTCACGATACAATTGAAATGATTTAATTATTTAATTGTATTTAAATTAAAATGATTTTGATCCAGCATGATACGATTTGAATCAACCTGAAAGCCTATTCGACATGGCAATCAAGATTCCGACTCCACATGAACCCGAACCCAACTTACCTGGCATGCATTTAAATTTGAGTTAAACTTAAAAGTTAATTTTGCTCAATAAGTTAGATTTAGCATGTTCTTGACCTATAATCAAGTAAGAAATGATAATAATATCTATCTATACTATTAAAACAGCAACTTCTTGAAAAGTCAAGCCCCCTATTCTTGCGCCACGTCAGCTTGTAAAGCTCTCTATTCTTGCGCCACATCAGCTTTCAAAATCCTCCTAAAAAAGACAAGAATTTTCATTTTTTTTCATCTTTACGTGGTTTTATTTACTGGCCGTCCCTTCACTTCCAATTTTATCACAGTCACAACTCTTAATAATCACGAATTTCAAATCACGGTTCTCAAGAACTCTTCTTTTTCCCGATATTGTATTGAAGAAGTCCCGCGTTTTCATGACTCTCCAGTTTCCTTTGTACATTCATCTTCAATCTTTCCGTCGGAACCCATATCGGAGTTGTGCTTCTCCTCCGGCGACGAGGGTGATTTGGGATTAGTCGAGGGCTGAGCACAGCATCTACAACTCTAGCAAGGAATTCTCTGCGATCGACCGGAGATTCACCGTGGACTCCACCGACTGGAGCTCATGCAAAAGTCATTGCTATTATCAAAACCATGTTTCGAGTAAGCCTATATTTAGAGATGTTTCCTGTTTAATATGTGTTAGCCATTGCTTTAGCTGATGATGCCTGCAATTAATACATGTTTTCATCTATGTAGCTTTCAATTTCTGATTCACTTTTGCTTCTGCAATTGTTCAAGTGTAACTTCAAAAAAAGATCATCTTCTGAACAAGACATCTTCTGTCATGGCAACCCTCAAGATATCCATGCTTTGGTGCTCCTTTTATCATGCATCACCCTAAAATGTTATAACTTGCTGCAATATAAATGCGATTGATCCCCTGTTTGATGCATTTATATTGTTTGGATTTTTAGTTAGGTGCTTGATCATGCAGTCATTTCTAGGTATTAAGTTGGACGGCCACGAAAGCTGTACACAATTTTTGCCTGAGGAGTTCATATTAGGTCCACTTGTGGAGGGACTGAATGATCCAGTTCACCATAAAAAATTTGGTTGGTGTATTTCTTCACACTTGATTTTATGTTATAATTAAGATTAATAAAAGTTGTTTGAGAGAATGGTAATCATTATGCTGCTGTGTAAGATCTAAAAATTATTATTTTGCTTCTACACTTCGGATTAAATGACTCAACTTTCCATTTGATAGACTGAACTGATTAAAGTTAACATGTGTTACTAGCCCAACTCATTTAACATGTCTATGCAATTTATATTCCTCTGCTGAAATGCAGGATCGGAAGGTTCCTTCATTCTGGCATCAAGCTGAAACGTATATACATCTAGGCGAATATGTTAACTAATGGAAAAGAACAAGACCATAAGGCAAGAGCAGCACTGACTTAATTCTTTTTGGGATTTCCAGTAGTCATTAAATATACCTACATCTCATTTTTCTTTCATTGTTCTGGTAATTTACAGTGGTCACTATCCTGCTGAAGGATCCTACACCGAGAGGAGATTACCTACAAATAATTGGGATTAAAAATTTTACTTGTCAGGAAAAAGTCTTAAACACAAATTTCCTCTTCTCATTGTGAGCTCAAAAGCCTCAGGATGACAAAAGAATGAATGCAAGGTATCTTGTCATTGAAATAGACACGGCACTGAATATAGATGTTCCTTTCACTCATTATTTCAATAAAGCCACTTTATATTTTTCCATTTAGTATTGATGAGGTCTAACCCGTTGAAGTTAAACTTTGGGTTAGTATTAGATTCCAGCAATCAAATTACCCTAGCTGAGCATTTCCATTTCAAATCTAAGTGGGTGAAAAGACTTTTATGTATCATGGGGTAGAGAATAAAATTCTTATATTTTATTACTAAAAAAAGGACATTCTGTGTTTAGTTGAGAAGGTGATAGTTCGTGTCTCTTAAACCTGATGATTTTTTTATCAGAGAACCCTAGCTGAGCTTCGAAAAATAATTTGTCAAAAGATTATTTCATGGGTTCTCTTAATGTTAGTTCCTGTGATGTTGGAAGCAATCATGCCAAAGTGCTTGACTTGTCAGATTGTCATGAACTTGCAATATATATTTCATCTTTCTCATTCATCCCAAAATGTTTGTGTTGGGCTTTTCTAAAATATCTGAAAAATTAGCTATACGTTGAATTGAATAACCTTTCTTGGAAATTCCGCGATGATGAATTTTCTATTAAATGTTCTTATGCTTCTTCATTTTACAAGACAAGAAGTGTACCCTGATATAGGGTGAATTTATATGTCAGTTTCTCTAACTTTACTGATCTTTTGTACTATTTGCTATTTTTATTTACCACCTCTTTTGCAGGAAGGTTAATATCCAAACTCAATGCCCATAAACTGTTCGATGAAATTCCCGTGTCAGT
This sequence comes from Sherardia arvensis, assembly GCA_948330725.1. NCBI lineage: Eukaryota > Viridiplantae > Streptophyta > Magnoliopsida > Gentianales > Rubiaceae > Sherardia > Sherardia arvensis. The sequence continues at coordinate 16,989,072 of OX415237.1, read as the reverse complement.
ACTGCCAATAAAATGTAAGTTACCTTTTCCATCAATGTTTTAGAACTGTTTTTCGTTAATTGAATTTATGCTTCTCATAAAGCAAAGAATGGTTTTTTAAGGTTTTTGGTTGTCTTGACTGAATAGCGAATACCGTGTGGCCCTATCATTTAGTTTTTTATTGAACTCCCTGGAAGCTAAAGAACATGTTTTCAACCGTCACTAAGAACGTAAATCACGCTATATTCTTTAAGTGTTTCAAAATACCTATATAGTTAGAGTCTTTCGGATTTTCTACTTTCAGGAATACTTATTTTCAGGAAATGCTTTCTTAGCCAAGAACCTACAGAAAGGTAGCATTTGTTATATAGAAGATTAGTTTTAGTTTGAGTATTTCCTTTTACATATATATGATGTAGAAACAATAATCAGTGTATACGTATATAGACTAATAATTCTGCTCATGCGCAGAAACTTCTTCTTGGCTTTGACGCTTTGAGAAGAATGCCTTGAAGATCTCAGGCTCAGACTAATAAGTCGGCACCGTTGAAGTGATTGGTTTACTACTGGCTTCAAAATTCCACGCCAATCAAGGTACATTCTCACAAATTACTGATAATTTATTTGTTTTTGCAGTTGTATGGATTTTTATCAATTGGTTCTTTGTCAAGGATAATTTTGATGTAGGAGGATTTTATCAGATTGTGATTGCCCCGTTAATACATGATTTTATGACGGTCACAGGGTTTTCATCAGAGGGTTCGGGGATTTTACTCCATTAAAACGAGGTTGTTTAAAGAGGTAAGAAATGGTTTATGATTTTGTAATTTGTTGTTTTGCATGGCTTCTTTGGTGAAGCAATGATTTTTTGGATTATTTTTAGGCTAATTAATCCCCTATACAGTAAGAACATCCAACTCTTCTCTGCACTTAGTATAGATGCTTGCAGTAAGTTTGATAATGTACTTTTGTGTTTTTCACAAGTGCATATTGCCAGTTCTACTTGGAGTATAAGCAAACATTACAAACATTTGTCAATTCGCATAATTAAAATATGAATAGATTTTTTTTGACATGAGTGGCTTTTGTTGAGTGGGGAATAATATTGTCAGTTGGAGGGATGCCTAATATGCAAATATACAAGCGCTGCTCTTTAGTTTTCTGAATATGCAGGAGCTTTTTATTTGGATTTATATTTTAAACATGGTAATATTGTGTGAGATACTAATGTATGTGAAACATAGGTAATGATTGTGTGTGATACTAATGATGAGCCTGATCAAACAGATATATTCCTATTGAATTTAAAGATGTTTTTTCTAGCTGATATAGATCCTTAGTTTGGCAGATTTTCTGCTGAATTAGATGTTGTTTTTTTCTGCTAAAGTAGAGCTTGATTAGGCTGTCCACTATGCCGTATTAGATGTTTTTGCTGCTGAATGGCTATCATTATATTGAAATTGTAGTTGTTTTGCTGATGAAATGAAGCATGTTTTGGTTTGAACTGGCAGTTGGTTGTTTGCTGCTTTAAGGCTGATTTTCTGTTGAAACTATTATTACTTGCTTAAATTAAAGCCGTTTTCCACTTTGTTGTGCAATGGTTGGTGAAGGTTCACGCCGAGATGGCATGGTGTTTAGTAACATTTTTAAATAAAGAGGTTACAAGTGATGTTAATTATCCAAATTTTTGAAGTAATCGAATTCTATTGTTTTAGGAACTCATCGAGTTCTCTATTTGTGTATTACTCTCCGGTGAATTGATATGTATAACGAGGATTGGGAATTTATGGATTGAGTTTGAAGGTTTTCCTATTTTGATTAGAACGTGTTAACTTCAGGGTTACTAGCTATTGGTTGCTGCAAGTTTTGTCAGGTTTAGTTTGATGCTAAGTTTTCTCAATTTTAATTTATTTTAACCAGGATTTCTTGGTGATAAATAAGGATGCGTTTGAATATGGTGATGGAAAAACAGGTTCTTCATCTCTTGCAGGACGTTCATATGCTAAAATACAAGCTGAATCAGACAAGGCTTGCGCTGATGAAAGAAAAAGATACCTGTAAAATATGAGAAGCAACTAAGAGATTCTAGAGTGAGGTTAATGTTAAAATAGGAGCCATTCTTCAAAGAAATATTATACTTAGAAATGCTGATTTGTCTAAGGGATGGGAAGTTGATTGTTCACTGTCAAATTATAAACAGTTATGCTTTTGCCAATAATGTCGAACATTTGAGTGAATATCCTAAACTCTGTATAAATTGGAAGTGTTGGTTAGCAGATAATTAACTATTTTGAATGTATTTTCTTGAACATTTCTTGGTTTTCTTTCAAAGTATTTTTTCATAGTTGGAATTATATCATTTGATTGATGTTTTGTGACTTTTAACTATTGTGGTATTAATTATTGTACGGCACATAAAAAAAATGTCACCATCCATTAGGAGTGAGAAATATAAAGATGGACATGTTGCTATAGCTAATGTTTTTGTATAATGGTTATCATATAATAAATTATAGTTTTATTGATTTGATTTTAACTATATACAACAATACAATTGAATTGTAAGACTTTTTTTTTGACAACAATACAATTGAATTGTAACTTCAATTCTTCTTTATAGAATTTGTATGCATATATTATTAATGAATGATATTATTAAGTCGTTACAACTTAAATCATTTTTCATATGCTTCATAAAGTTCGTGCATACATATGAATTGATATTTAAAATAATTTTTGAATAAGCACCGTGCATCGGCACGGGTATCATCTAGTTTAAAATTACTTGCATATATGATTATTAGCAATTATAAAAATTCAAACAAAGATCGATCATTGCTGGTGCAGAATGAGTCAACGAGAAATATATTGTTTGATGAAGGATCATTACGAGGTCGAAATCGAGGGCGAATTCTGTCCAACCCAGAGAGAATGATGCAGGCTCGAGTTCTGGTTTCATTGGAATGTTTCAGGAATGGAGGTTGAATGTTGGAAAGTTGGAAAAATTCCAAAAAGAATAGCTAGGGATTTCAGTTAATTAAGAAATAATACATATTATTCCCTTATTCTAAAGAGATATTGGTTTTATTTTTAAAGCATTCTAATTTGGTTTTGGTATTATTTACGTTTAGAGTTTTGCTATAAAAATAGCATTCTGTCATTGTAATAGATAGTTTTGAGTTTTGAGTTTTGAGTTTATAAAAGTTTGTTGAGAGTTTTATTTTTCGAGAGATGAGTTTTGAATCTAAATTCTAAATATTCTTTGAATATATAGATTTGGAAGGCGATTTCTACCTAAATATTCACAGAATTAAATAGGTTGATTTCATTGGGTTACTATTGGTTACTTTTGATTTTTTTAAGCCCCTATGAAAGGTGGGGGAATATATTAGGCTCCCCTAACCAAAAGCCAAAGATGACAAATACATCTCCTATATAGGCTAAGGAACACTAAGTCCCTAGAAGCATAAAGCTGCTCCACAAAAGAATAAAGGAATAACTACTATCCAAATAGGTCTCATAAACTAAAGTCTATTAGCGAATTGTTAAACAAAACACAAGTCTGCAATAGCTTAGAGACTCGTAGGATTAGACAAAAAAGGAAATAAAGACCCCAATACAGACATATGTTGGTGTCCCATTTCCAGCCAAGTGAAAGGCAGTGCATTTTGTTGCTCAGAAAGCTATCCAGAGATTGAATGGTTGAGACAAGCTCCTGTAGTGCCATGATTTGTAAATGTGAGTAGCCAAAGAGTGACCTGCATATATAGAAGGATAAGAGATTAGCAGTATCAGGCCAAATCATCAGGAACCCTAATGGTGGGAACCATCTGAGCATCTAAAATGAGTAGGCTTTTCACTTCAGTTGGGAGAGAAGGCCAAGTGAATTTTAGAGAACATTGAGCAGAGTAGGCCAATTTTTAAAGAACATCAGCAGGTTGGTTTCCCTCCCCCAAAATATGTATTAGTGGAAAAGAACCAAGCAAAGACTGAATATCATCCAGAATGTTATAGAGGTTCCAATGCCATGACTCTATATGTGCAATCATGGATATAACTTGTAGGCAGTCAGACTCTATACAAATAGGATTGATATGTAGGGATAATGCATACTTAATTGCATTTAGAATGCCAATAAATTCAGCATGCGAAGGGGAGAATGATTGAATGAAGAAAGTTTCAGTTTTAAAAAATTCCCCTTGGCAGTCTCTAATAATTAAGGATATCCCTGCTTGGTTATGCTTCCATGAAGCATCTGTGTTAATCTTAAACCCTGTCACTGGTTTGATCCAAACTACAGAAGAGATGTTGGGTTTTGGGGGAATATAGAGGGGTGGAATACAACCTTGCTCAGATAGCTCTCTATCAAGTGAGTTGTGGAGATACATAGGCTTTTTGACAAAGGATAGGTAGATGGATTGGTGAAGTTATTTTTTCATAGAGTCAATATCTGGGGGGATATTGTCAAAAAAAATTCTGTTTGTAGCTCTCCTCAGAATCCAACAGACCATGATAGGAGCACTATGGTTCAGCCTATTGTGCAACTTAGATAAACCAAGAAAGGACCAGTTGGTGACAAGTCTGTCCCACAGATTTATGCTAGAAAAATGCAAGGAGCCACATAGGAAATGCATATGTTTCCATAGATCTATAGCTATATGGCATTCATTATAGAAGTGATGAATAATATCAGAATTATTGCAGAAACAACATTTACAGACAGTTTGAAAACCAAATTGACCCAGAATGTCATCAAAGGGCAATAGACAGTTCATCAGTCTCCACATAAATAATGATAGCTTTTTCCAAGTGAAGGAGTTCCAAATTTTTTTAAGGACATGAAAGGTACCTGATTTCACTTTCAGACTGGAATATGCTGATTTGATTGTGAATTTTCCTAGTGGCTCCATATCCCATACAAGTTTATCTTCCCTGTGATGAGAGATGACAGCATTTGAGATTATGGTGATGACAGATGCTGGGAGCACAAGCTGTAGCAGGGGTAGGATGGAGAGTTTGTCTGCTGCAAATTCTGACACTGACATGCTGAGTATAGAAGGGATGGATGGCTCATATAAATCAATCAGAGGACCCTGGTCAGTCCAGTTGGATGAACAGAAGTTCCACTTTCCATCTCTCAAAATAACTTTTGAGTTCTGCTCATCAAAGGGATAGCACAAATCATTTTCCAATTCCGAGACTTCCTGTGAGTGGAAGGTAGAGAGGCCAGAAAGCTTGTCCAGGGGGCATTGCCTAATTGAAACTTCCACCAAAACTTGCAGGAGAAGGCTTGAATTGTTTCTGTCAAGGATCTAATGCCCAATCCATTTTCAGTAATAGGGCAACAAATAGATCTCCATTCTTTCCAAGACTTTTTAGGTCCTGAATCATTTGAGCCCCAGAAAAAATAGCTAATCTTCTTTCTATTTTTTTAATGATCCATTTTGTTGGCTCCATTACAGCCCAAACATGTTGGGACATAGACAGGAGGCAAGATTGAATAAGGGTCAATTTACCTCCTGTTGAGAGCCAAATATTTTTCCAGTTAAGAATTCTTCTGTCAATCATTTCCAATAATGACTAGTAGTGAATATTCAGATTTCTTCCACTAAAAATTTGTACTCCTAAGTATTTGAAAGGCAGTTTACCATATTTCATACCCATTATTTGTTTAACCTGTCTTTGTTTGATCTCAGTTGCCTTATAGCTAAGATAAAATTCACTTTTTCAAAGTTAATTTTTTTACCTGAGGTTTCTTCAAATTTTACCAGAAAAGCTTTCATTCTAATTAAATTGGACCTAGAGGTTGAAAAATATATGACAGTATCATCAACATAGCTTAGGTGTGAGATATTGATGGTGTTTCTGGGAAGTGAGAAATATTGCATTGCACCAGATTCAAAAACATAGGATATACTCCTAGTAAAAGCTTCTGAAAAGATAGGTGACAGTGGGTCACCTTGTTTTAAACCTCTAGATGCAGGAACATAACCCACAGGTTTACCATTTATCAAGACTGAGAACTAAGCATCAGAAAGATTTTTAATAATGCAATAAATATAACTGTCTCTAAAACCAAACTTAAGGAGGATTGCTTTTAGGAATTTCCAACTGATCCTATCAAATGCCTTTATAAGATCTAACTTAAGTATACAGTTAGGGTCCCTACATTTCCTATTCAGAAACCTAAACATTTCTTTCAAATAAATGACATTATCAGAAATGTCTCTATTTTTTGAGAAATGCTGTCTGGTTTGGGGATATTAATTTAGGCATCAAAGGTTTAAGCCTTTCCATTAAAATTTTTGAAAAAATCTTATTTGTAACTTGGAAAAGCTTATTAGTCCGTAATCTCCAAAAGTCACTGGAACCTCTTTTTTAGGGATAATAGTAATCCAAGTGCTAGAGATTCCTCTATGGAGATGGGACAGAGATAAAAAATCATTTGATGCCTCTAATAAATCTTGGCAGATGATGTTCCATGCCTTAATAAAAAACAGAGAAGTATAGCCATCGGGCTCTGGACTACTCAATTTATTTAGATTAAAAACTATCTGCCTTAGTTCATCTAAGGTAACTGGCTTGCAAAGCTCATCTTTTTCTTTCTGATCCAGAAATAATGGAGGTTTTTTGGACAGAAAATGTGAGTGAAATATTTCTTGATCTGGATGTGGTGAATCAATTAGCAGGTCCTGGTAAAAGGAAATAGCTTCATTTTCAATGTCCCTAGCCTCAGTCAACCACACACCATCTGAACTTTTAATTTTTGTGATGTTAAGCCTACATCTTTTTTCCTTAACAGAGTTACGAAATTTTTTTGTATTCTCATCACCTTCTTGTAGCCATTTATATGTTTCCAGAAATTGTGTTGCTCTTTTAGTGATTTAGTTAACTGAGTTTTTGCTTTTTCGAGCTTGACAAGTTCAAAAGTGTAGCTATCAAGTTCAAAAACAATTTCCTGGAGTCTTAGATTTTCCTCAGCTTTAATTATATTCTCATCAATATTGCCAAACACTTCTCTATTCCATTTTTTAGAATGGCTTTGAGACTGTTAAGCTTGAGAAATAATTTTAGCATTCCCCTACCTTCTGTGAGAGAGTTCCAGTGTGTATTAATCACATCCATGAAACTCTCTAGATCTTTTGAACAAGGTATTGATGAACTTGAAAGGTTTTGGAATAGAGGGGGTTTGACTACCTATTCCAAGTAGTAAAGGGCAGTGGTCAGAGGTGTCCTTGTTAAGAACATGTATTGATGACTGAGGGAATTTGTTCAACCAGGATAGGGTACTGGGACCTCTATCCAATTTCTCCACTATTAAAAATCTTCCCTGTTCTTTAACTCTACCATTAGACCAAGTAAAGAAATTACCTACAGTGTGAGGGGTAACTAAAGCCGTGGAATCTATAAAAGAGCTAAACTCCCTAATACTTCTAAGCCTGGTGGAGGAGTATCCCTTATATTCAGTGATGGATGCCATTGCATTAAAATCACCTGTGTAAATATGTTCAGACAAGTTTATTAATTTTAGAGCAGACCACAAATCCTCTCTTTCTTTCCTAGTTCCCAGTCCATAAACAAAGAACATATCAGTGATTTGTTTTAGTGTATGGATAGAGATCTGTACTTGAATAAACTGGTTATGGTCTAAAATTAAATTAACATCAATCTGAAGGTTCCACATAAGCCATATGTTACAGTGATTGGAAAACATGCATTTATGGAAATTCAGTTTGGATTTGTAAGACTCACATTCAGTATTATCATGTTGTGGTTCAATAATGCACAGAACGTCAATCCTATGGTTGGAAATTAGTCTTTTCAATCTTAACATAGAAGTTTCCATGCCTCTGATGTTCCAGAACAGTGTATTTATGCCTAGAGTTGTATTAATCATTTACGAGATTTAATACTATTAGTAGCTGTCCTAGTAATAACCTTATTAACCTGAGCAAAAAAAGTAGGAACTTTAATTTTGTACAGATTCATCAGGGGAATTACCAGCAGAAGATGTCAGAGCCTCAGTATAGGAAATATGACTTACCTCAGTTGTAGAATCAGATTTCAATGGTGATGGAGTGTCAGTAGATTCATCATCAGGTTCCGCACACACTAGTTCCATTTTATCTTCTTCCATAATTTGGAGAGAGTTGATTGCTTCCTTATTAGCTTGCTCCTCAAAAGAATCTGTAGGATATGCCAATGCATTCCTCAGGTCCTGATTCCACAAAATTTTCCTCCAGAAGTAAAGGTAGAAATCTGTTCCCTTCCTTTCTAGGCTGAGAATAAAAAGCAACATTGTTAGTAGCATATGTACCATTTGAAAGGTTGGAATTTGTACCTTTTTGTAGATTGTAGTCATCCCTAGCATAGAATGTTGGTTTTTTTTGGGTACTCCATAGATGTTCACTTGTATTTGGAAGATCTCCAGTGTTCTGATCAGATAGTGAGGTGTAACTCAGAGGGGAGGTGTGATCTAGTATCAAAGGATTTTAAGTTAAAATTGGAGAGCAATCTTCTTTATCAGAAAAGGCAATTTGGAGGTTTTTCCAGATGCATCATGTGATTGAATATCACCTATCTCTGAGTCAGATAACACTTCTATTGGACTCACTTCTGGCTCTGTGATAACAATTTGTGGAGGCTAAGTAAGGGAGTCTGTAAGCTGATTTTTTGGGGGATGAGGTTAGAGAGGGAGAGAGGTTTGGTCTATGATAGGCTCTTTCCCTCTATTCAAAAGGGGCCTGTCATCAGGTACTACTTTCTGAACATAAATCATGGATTTCTTAGCATGGTAAGGCCTCTTATCTATGCCAGAAGGGCCAGCCTCAGTAGCAATAGCTTTGTGTTTGGGCTCTTTGGGGACATTTTTGGAAGGGGGAGGGGGGGGGGGGGGGGGGGGGGGGCTTTGGTAGGTTCCTAGTAGCTGTTGGCCTCAGCTCAGGGTTAAAACCATGCACTCATTGACATCATGTCCTAACTTCTTACAGTGTCAGCAATATAGGGGGTAGCTGCTCATATTCAATATCAAAATCTGCTACTCTCCCTCCATATTAACAGTCAGAGTAACTGAAGAATGGAGCTTAGCTAGAAAATCAATTTCTACACAAAGCTTGACAACTGATGGCCTAGTCAAGCTTGCTATGTCAGCATCCATTTTTATGTATCTACCTATCCTATTTCCAATAGTTTCTAGCATAGATGTGTTGTACCAAAAGATAGGGATGTTGTGTATTGTAATCCGGATAGGCATAATAGAAGTTTTAGTCTCAGGAGTGAAATAGGTGTCCATTTAAAGACCTTCATCAGAGCGCCCTTAAACCACCACATAGATTTCATCCAACACCTATGCAGATCCTCTAGATCATCAAACCTAATCAGAATATGCTTGTATTCAATTGAACCTAATTGATAACTGTCTTTGAATCCCACAAATTTGAAAGACACATTGATAAATTCCATCGACGGTTTGATTCTGGGGAATTTATCGATCAAAGCATTACTATAGTGCTCAGACAACACCGCGACTTCTTCCGGCGAGATAATGCAGGCTATCTTGCCTTTATAATCCGGCAGAAGGCATATTGAGGGGTTGGATGGCAAGGAGGTTGCAAGGGGAGCGGGTCTAGCCGTGAGGGCCTGAAGAAAACTGAGGTTTTGGGGGGCTCTGCCGAGGTTAGGCGGCGGTTCTGGCGGCATTATAGCCGTTTTGTTCCCGTTGGAGGTGGCTAACGGTTAATAACAGTTCATGTCGGGTAATTTGATGAAAAAAAGGGAAGAGAGAAGAGAGAGCATTTAGATTTAGAGAGGAAGAGGAGGATTGGTTACTTTTGGTTACGTTTGTTATAAGCTTCCACTACATCAATTGGTTAATTAATAGTCAGTCGAATTATTATTATTTCTTAAAAGTCAAGTGTCAAACTACAGTTTTGAGTCAAGTAAGATTAGGAAAAGACAAAATCACATACACTTTATAAAAATTCGAACTCAAATTATATCCAGTCTAATATTAACCCGACCCGATAGGACCCGAAAATAAACCTGCACGACTGTAATCCAACCCAATCTAAAAACCAACATTAATCTGAAATAAATCAGATACATATTAACCCCAATCATTTAAACACGAGTGCGAACATATATAACCTACTGAACAGAATGACACAATAAACATGACTTTGATTGTATTGGTCTCTATTCTTTACTACTTATACCCTGTCAAGTTCAACTTAACTGAACTTAACTTGATCGAAATAAGCTGAAATTAGTTAAAACCTGAAATAAGCTAAAACTACATAATTATTATTATTGTTGTTGTTGTTAATATGAGTTCAAATAGTTCACTTCAAATTTGATAAAAAATAAAGGTTTCACATTAATTATTTTATTTTTAAAATTGGGAAAAAATTACTCGAATTTTAATTAAAAAGGATATACAAGCCAAAAGCCAAAAATCCTCAACACATTGTTGAGCATATGGATGGTGTGAATCGTCGGATGATAGTGATTAGTAGTGGATGCAACGACATCATTTTGAATTTTACTCTTTCTATAGATAATAATAATTGCAAAACATAACTCCACAAAATTTAAAGTTTATTATTTGTGATCTTTAAATAAAAAGTTTACGCTCTATGGTTTTTAAAAATTTATTACGTATGTTTAAGGGTCTATGCCCATTATTTTCAATGGCGTTTCACTAGTGCACACATAACCTACAACTGCGGCATATTAACGGCGATTCCAAAAAACCAATGTAAATACGGATGTTCCGATATCGGAATGCTATAATAATGCCTTAGTAAATTGATCAACGGCGCTACCTCGTGGAACCGCCATATGATATATGGAGGATAAGAAAATACGGCGGAATCCCAACGGCGGTTACGAATAACCGCCGTACTTATTAATGTTCTGTCGTCGTAACTAAGTTGTTAAATAAGTTCCGAAAGCCGAAGTTATTCGTGAAAATATTACCGCTTGCGGAACTATGTTGTTATGAAGGTTCTGATAGCGTAGTGGTAGTGTTGTACAGTTTCCGAAATCCCAACCGGTCGACATATAATTTTATAATGTATTAAAGTATTGACAAACATGTTCTGTTATCAGAACACGGGTAGTGTATCAGTTCTGCTAGTGTAAGCAAAGATTAGTGGTGTTGTTCATGACTTGGGCACTGTAGGATTTGTTAGGCCTTTAATGTGAGTGTTTTTTCCGAACAAGGAAGCTGTGAAGAAGTGTATTGTGCGTGTAATGTAATGTAGCTCCGATTACGGAAGTAAAAAATTAGAGTAAATAAGAAAAAGGTTTTATAAAAAAGACGCGGAGACCGAATTCATACCCGCACTAGAAACCTTAACGGTCAACTATAAAATATTTATTCTGACTAAGGAACCTTAATGGTCAACTAAAAGTTCCTATTCCGATTGAGGAATCTTAATGGTCAATTATACATTTACTATTCCGATTGAGGACGACACTCGCCCATTATAAATAGGCTAATTTTGGGAATAAATTCCCAAAAGCGAAAACCCGACTCGATTTATATCTCGAGAAACAAACCCCAAATCAAAACAACCCCAAACCAAAATCAAATCCCATTCTCAGAAAAACAAACCCCAAATCTCTAAATCGAGACTAGTGACGCTGACGCTGATCCCCTGCATTAGCACCACCCTAGGTCGAAAAAGGACGGCGACACCGACGCCGGTCCTATGCGTCTCCGCGGCCAGCGCCTCCGCGTCCCCGCGTCCCTTCTTGGATACCCAGCGACGGGTTTGCTTGAAACAACGATATCTGTACCATCGGATGGCACAACGATCGGCGAACATCGAACAGCGAACGATTCGTGTCTACGAATCTGCTTGTTTGTGAGTTGTATAGCGGTATAGTTGCTCTGGGCTACTTGTGTTTATTTGTTGTTACAAATTGTGTACTTGTAGAGATTTTAGTTTGTTTCTTTGGATTCCAGATGGATAAATTATGATTCTTTGGTTTTCTTGGTGTTATTTGTGCAGGTCAGTTTCTTTAGAGCTGCCCAGTGATCTTTTGGGTAAATTTCGTAGACATAAAGTAAGAATTTTGAGTCTTAATACCGTGAACTAATTTAAATTTATGAACCTTGTCACTCTGAGATTTTAGTTTTGCTAGCCTTTGAAAAATTAATTGAGTATGTTTATATGAATCATGTTGTCATTAAAACGAAAAATATATAATTAAGAGTATGTCTTTAAACAATTAATGTGTTAATATTTTTTTTGCTTGATTGGTTGAATTTTGTTGCACTTGGCTCCGCAAGTATTTATGTTGGTAATAATTTGGTGTATTAACGGTTATTTGTAACTGTTGGTTTGTGCTTACTCAGATTCAGAATGATAGCTTTGCGCTGTTTTTAATCTCGAAGACCACAAGGTACTCGTTAATTATTGTGCTCAGTCATGTTATCGGTTGAATTGAAAACGTGATAATGGTATTCATTCTTTTTATACAAATGCATCTACAAAACTTATGACTTTGTTCTTTGATACTTGGTTGTGCCATTAGTTGTACTAACCAGTTAGACAAATACTACTTACTTGGAAATTCAAAGAGTGGTATCATTTTAGTCTACAATTTCTCATGATCTAGATGTCGGTAATCATAGAGCTATGTTTGGAATATATTGATATCACCAACACCAGCACTTTGGTTTATATTTGCTGAATTTAGCTTCCTGAGTTCGATGCATTCTATAGGACACATTGTTCAGATGTTGTGTGAAGACCTACAATGTTGCTATCAATTAGAACGTAAACTTTGAACAAATTTTATGTGAATTAGAAAATATTTTCTGTTATGCAATGTTTAACTAGTTGATCTTTAATTGAGTAAATTACCTTCAGTCTTTTGTTTATGCAGAAGATATGTTGGAGCTATAAAGGCTGGTGCCTATTGACACATCTCTAGAGGAATAAAGTTTGATTTTTTCAAGCTATGAATTGATGTACTAATAAATCAGGTGAAGATGGAGATACAATTCATATTGCACATGTCAGCCAATAAACCAAATCTTGTCCAGTTAGAGTGCTAGAAGCCACACTCCCCTTTTCCATGGATGACTCTGTAGGACTGTGGAAGTGACCACAGAAATTGAGCCCACTGAGTTGAACCCTATTGGTATTTCCACCATTCTTGACACCCACAGATTGATGAGCAGTAAAACACGTCATTCAATAATTATTGATATATGATAGTTACTATTTGGTGCTTATTGTTCTTGAATTGTGCAATACTGATTAGTGTTGTGTTATGAAGTACCGTATAATGGCATATTGTGCTAAATTGAAAGGAATTGATTTTGTGATGAAAAGCGTTCAGAAGTACAAAAGAGATTTGAGTGTTGAAAAGTGAATAAGTGAATATTGATTAGAGTTTAAATGTGTGTTGAACATTGTTGTGATGACTAGTGTTATATTATTGTAATCAATGCCTTATATTGAAATGAAATATATTGAAAATAAATTGAACAAATATTTCCCCTCAAATGTAATTGAATAATAAAAAATAATTGTATTTAAAATATAAAGCTGTTCAAATCTTAGGATGTATCAAATCAGGTAAAGTGGTAAATGCACACACGAGACATTGACAAGTATCAAATGATTTCCTCAAGTACTGATAAGTCCATAGTTCGCATTCTAGGGCCTAGTTCAGTCTCGGACCAGGGCCCGAGAAGGGTCATGGGCTCGAGATACGCGGGAGATGGGTCCACGGGTCCATCAGCCCAAATCCTTATAAGCGCGGGTTCTAGACATCCATCAATTTGGCACGCCCGGTGGGATCCGCGTGTTAATCTTGATCTAAACAGCCTTCAACTCGTGACTGATCCGGCCAAAAACCCTTGTGGGAGTACGCAATTCCGGTTCTGATAGGAGTAAGAAGCACTGACGCCAACCACCGCCACAACAACGACGAGATGAAGGATAATACAAAACAAGGAGCAAGAAGAAGCATCAATGGCGTACACCGATTGCCTGAAGAAGCCTCTCCTTGGGAGTGGAAGAGCAAAAGATCTCGCCTGGATAGAACCGTCACCTTTTCGCCAGAAGATGCAGTCCCCAATCAGTTTCCCCACTCCGATACTTTGGTAATTACTGCCTACCATAAACCACAGCACGGTTAGAAGGGTCCTCGTGGATGGGGAAGCGAGGGGGAAGTCATGTTTCTCAGCTGTTATGAACAGCTGGGGATTAAACAGAAACGATCTTGTACCCACAAACCTATTCTCAGGGTTTGTAGGTGACCCCGTCACGCCCTTGGGGGAAATCACCTTGCCGGTACGAGTGGCGGACCGCCCTCGGAGAATAACGCTTCGCTGTACCTTTGCGGTAATTTACTCCATGTTGCAATACAACATTATACTTGGTCGACCATGGATGTGTCACGCTAAAACTATCTGGTCCCCTTACCATCTGGCCATGGAGTTTCCCACGAATCAAGGAATAGCCATAGTAGAGGCAACCAATAATTGGCTCGAGTTTGTAACATTCAAGCTATCAAAGAATCTGAAAAGGAAGACCCCGAGCCAGTCAAGTATTCCGAGTCCGAGCCGATGCAAATCGGGGAATCAGGAACCGTCGAGGTCGGAACTCTCCTACCCCCCGAGGTAAAGGTAAAGATCCGAGATCTTCTCAATCAATATATAGATTACTTCTCGTGGGATACTAAGGATTTGGTAGGAGTACCTGCTGACAATATTTGAACAACGACCAGATGCAAAAGCCTATAAAGGAGAAGCGCTGCATCTTTGCATCGGATCGAGTTGAAGTAATCAGAGAAGAAGTAGACAAACAGCTCGAAGCTGACGTAATAGAAGAAGTGCAATACCCTGAATGGATAGCTAACCCAGTGCTGGTCCAGAAACTTGATGGGAAGTGGAAAATGTGCATTGACATCACCAACCTGAATGATTGATGTCCCAAAGATAGCTATCCTCTACCCTCGATAGATTGCTTGGTCGAGGCGATCGTCGGATACCAGGTGCTAGCCTTCTTCGACACCTTCAAATGATATCATCATATTCCCATGGCGGAGAAAGATAAAGAGAAAACCTCCTATATAACCGACAGAAGGACCTTTTGTTACAAGAAGATGCCCTTCGGATTAAGAAAAGATGGGGCCACCTATCAGTGGCTGGTGGACAAATTATTCAAGACCCAAATAGGACACAACATGGAAATATACGTCGACGATAAGGTGGTGAAAAGCCGCAGCTATGACGCATTCTTCGAGGACGTGAAAAAGACCTTCGATACACTACGGGTGATAAGTCCATGGTTCGTATTCTAGGACCTAGTTCAGTCTCGGACCATGGCCCGAGTAGGGTCATGGGCTCGAGTTACACGGACGATGGATCCACGGATCCATCGGTCCAAAATCTTATAAGGAATGCGTATGTTCTGATGTCCTACAAGGAATACACTTCATTTAAACATGGTAATACAGCCGTGTCCGAAATACACTTCTTCCATACATGGTAATACAACTGTTATCTCCATAAGATTTGTATTAATAACATAATTACATATCTTGGCAATCTACGGATTGTAGCCTTATAAATACCAAAGCTTTGGTAGACCTCTCTATCTGCTAATACATACAATACGCCTTACGCACATAAAGCTCCTGAGTTGTTTGCTAACTTGAGTGTCGGTGTGTCTACCCCTGGGCAACCCCAGGGCTCTGTCTTGCAGGTCAGTTCGTGAGACAAGTTTGTCGTCAAGCACGACTTCCAGACAACTATCAATTTGGCACGCCTGGTGAGACTTGCGTGTTAATTGGCGACGTCAACGAACTTTTTCTCAGATCTGATCATGCCGACCATCTTCTCGGCAAACAAGCAACATCATGTCAGAAGCCAGCAACCCAAGAAAGAGCGCCCGAATGCAAGGAATGGATCCAGAAGGAAACCATGATGGTGAACAAGCCTCCCAAGGACGCGGACGTGGACGTGGACGAGGAAAAGGCAGATCTCAATCACGTTTTGTATCCGAACAACCACCAGGCTCTACCATAGGTGGTGGAAACTCCGACGTTCCACACACCTCTAGTCTGAACCCCATCGCGTTCGGAGCACCGACCTCTGGTCCCAACCTCACCGCATCCGGAGCACCGACTTCTGGTTCGAACCCTACTGCGTCCGGAGCACCAAACTCGGGCCCCAGGACCATCCAACGGTCAAAATCTAAGAGTCTTGCTCCAAACGGATTACAACTACATCAACTTGAGACATCAGCAAGATGGAAACTCGATCAGGAAGAAATCGGGTATGACGGTGAGGACTCAATCCTTATTGAGGAAGAGAGGAGGTTGAGGAATGAGTAAATTCTCGAACGGAGGCGCGAGGAGGAATTACAAGGGAGATGCCAAGTCGCGAACTCAAACCCTACCTCGGGCCCCTTAGTTTCTCAACCTCCGATCTCGGACCACCCTCGCACAAATCCTGTCTCGGACCCTCCATCATGCGAAATCCCAGAAGACGTTCGGCATCTGATGTGAAATTTACAAGCACAATATCCCGCTCTAGTAGCGTCCTTGCTAAACCCTAACCAGCACCTCCATGCCCGTACGAATGACGCCCCGAACCGGATGTCAGTTCCTGAGGCTTCACTCCAAGGGGCTAGAAACACACCGCTCTCGAACCCTGCCCAGGAGTAGAGATTTTTGAATGACCTATCCCGGAGTCTGCCTCTGTACGTCAGTCAGCAGCACTTGTTGCCGCCCCTAAACCCATGGGGCCACAACTACAATGATGGAGGCCTGGGCATGGAGGAAAGACAAAGACTGAACATTCAGAACGTCCAAGAGGAACTGAGGTAGCAACGAAGAGAGCAGGTTCAGAACGATTGGAAATCAAACCCCTACCGACCCCTGAATCAGGAAGGAGCCTACCAAAGCCAGGGGAAATACGAGATTGATCAGGAGCTAGATCCACTCCTCGGACCTAGAGGGAAAGCAGCCCATTCTCCCTTTTCGCGCCACATCGCGAACCTCTCATTCGACAACACCAAAAAGGTCCCTGAGCACCTTCCTACTTATGACGGAACCAGCGATCCCCGAGAGTTCCTGTCGGTCTTCTTCAAAACCATGGAGACCAGAAACTTCCACGAATTGGAGATACGCAAGATCATCCCCAACTATCTTCGTGGAAAGGCCCAGACATGCTTCAATCAGACGGCACCCGAGAGCCTGTTTAATTACAGGGGTTTTGCTGAGTTCCTCCTTCTGGCTTTCTTCCAAAAGAAGAAGTTCACCAAATCCACAGGTGATCTTGGATACTTCCTCACCGGGAAGAAGAATCTGTGGAGGAACACTACCACAGATATATGGATCTAGCAACTGAATGCTGTGATCGGAATGACCTCCTCCTAATCAATATGTACCGCATGAATGTTGACGACGATGGATTGAGGATGAAGTTGGCCACCAAGAACCCTACCACCATCCAGCACCTTCAGGTCATCATGGAAAAGTACGCTAGCTAGATGAACACTGTGGCTGCAAACATGAGCGTGATCCACATGTGGACAACAAGGCTAAAGAGCCCAGATTAAAAACACCAAAGGTGGAAAATCCGACAGCCCTTCCAAGCCTAGTTTTGAATCTTTCACTCCCCTTACTTGGTCTCGGGCTGAAATCCTATCCATTCATGGACATCTTCTCAAGGACCCTCCTGCTATGAAGGAATTAGCAGAGCGACAACGATCCCCAAAATACTTTCAATGCCACAGGGATCGAGGCCACGACACAGAGGAGTGCTTCCAACTCAAGAACAAGATGAGAAACTAATCCGTCAAGGAATCATGCAACAAACTACTCCCTCGTTAGCTAGGGATAAACAAGGCACCCAACGGAGATATGTGGGAAAACATTGGCAAAAGAAGAAGGAGGGACCCAGGAACAACAACAACAACAACAATTATAATCAAGGGAATTGGGGGAACAACCCCCAAGATCCTCCTCCACCGCCGCCGAACAGAGCCAACTGACATTAACAGCATCAACGACTACACGGGTGAAGAAGCCTCTCTCACCAAACTGAAGGCTAGTGTTCGAGCCATCCCTCACACTGAACCAGTTAATAATAGGCTTCGCCACGAAGAGACGATCACATTCTCGGACGAGGATGCTGTACTAAACCATGTGCCTCATTCTGATCCCCTCATCATCTAAGCGACCATCCACAACTCCCTAGTGAAAAGAGTCTTCGTGGACGATGGCAGTGGAGTAGAAGTGATGTTTTACGACTACTTTGAGAAGTTGGGCTTTACAAAGGACGACCTCAAGCCCACCGGTCTGATCTCGGGGTTTACGGGAAACCCGGTCCTACCCCTTGGGGAGATCACCCTCCCAATTCAAGTGGCAGACGAACCGAAAAGCCTAACCCTCTACTGCACCTTTGTGGTGGTTGACACGATCACCACATCTAATATCATCCTCGGTAGACCTTGGATATGCCAAGATAAAGTTGTATTGTCTCCCTATCACCTCTACTGAAGTTCCCAACGACTCAAGGAGTGGCATCCATTAGGGAAGACCAAGGAGTGGCGCGCTTTTGCATGATCACGGCCATCCGAGACGCTAGGAGAGGAAGCACCGTCTCGACCATCAATGCTACCTCGGGAATCTTGTGGCAGGATCCAACGATTGAACAACCTTTAGTATTTCACTTCGAGGCTGAGGCGTATGAGGAGATGACCACGCTATGGCACAAACGCCGCCATCAAACCTTCAAGTTGGGAGATTTGGTAATGCCATTAGGTCCGTGGTGCACGAGCAAATTGGAAGGAGCATTGAAGTCAAGGCCCAAAGGACCATACAAAGTCTTCAAAGACCAACCGGGGGGATTCTACCTCTTGCAAACCCGCGAAGGAGACCACCTACACCCCTTAATAATGGCGGCCTTCCTGCGCATGTACCACGGAGCTAAAACCAAGTAAACCTTCTCCAAATAAGGAGAAACTACTTCAATAAGGCCTACGGGCCAAACTTCTTTCTTTACTTCTTTTTCCTTTATACCTGAGCCCAAAACTCGGAGATGTCTTAGTATTTTGCCGAGCCATGGGCTCGAAGAATCAACTTATTCTTTCTACAACAATCTTATTTTATTTTTAAACAGTCACCATCCCTCTAAAATAAAGAGACATTGTGCCTTACAAAGCATAAGCAAGGCTGGTGCCTAAGTTAATAAGCTTCCAATAAGCGTGTGATTGATGCTTATCTAATATAGGTTGCTCGAACTACATGCTCGAGCCACGTTCACCTTGGGCTAAAATAAAATAAACTCAAGATAGTATGTTTCTAATAAGCATACGATTGAGACCTATCTAATATAGGTCATTCAGACTCTAAAAGTTTGATATTCAATCTTCTTGAACTCTTCCCGGGACAATGTACCTAAAAGGTGCATAATTGATGCTTATGTAATATAAGTTAAATTAGGCTCTAATAGCCTATTAATCAATCTTCTCGAGGATCAAAATAAAAGGTCTCTAAAAAGGCCAAACAAGTGTTATTACACTATGATGTCAATACATAGAATTACTTCCTAACCATCTAATAGGTCCCTAAAAGGTTGAGGTATGTCCTCGGCCACGGGAGGAAGAAGAAGTACGTCCTCGACCACCTCGGAGGCCACGACCCCAATTATTATACTCTTCTGATACTTGTCTCGGGTTAGAAGATATGAGAGACTCACCTCTCCCTCCTCCAGGAACGGACCGAGAAAAGGGGCCAGTTGCGTCCTGATCCCCTTGGATTCCTCGTCCAACTATCTGCCTCGAGCTCCGAGTAGGGGAAGGAGCCCCTCTTCTCCTTCCTGGTAAGACCCCTGTAGAATGGTTTGGTGCTACTCGAGGCTCACCACCTCGAACCGTTTGCCTCACTACTTGCCTCGAGTTCGGGGCCAAGGAGGACTCGCCTATCTCTCTTTCTGACGAGGGCATCGGGTCTATGGAAAACGCACCCTCAGCTTCCAGCTCACCAAGTTGAAACTTGTAGGCAGCCAACTCCATACGGTATTGCTCCAATTCATCAGTAACGAGTGTTAACTTATGATTAACAGTTTAACTCTCATTCTCAAAAGCAATTATGCGAGTATCCTTATTATGGCCTTCGCCTCGGGACTCTCTCAAGTCCTCCATGGCCTCCTTCAATTCTCGATCGAGGTCTCCATTGGCTTTCAAAATATCGTCTTTATGGGATCGGAGACGATCGTATTCTCCTTGAAGTTCATCCAATTTCCTCCTCAACTCAGTCCTCTGATCCAAGCAAACTTTTGGCTGGCGGCAGAGCGAATCCCACTCTTGTCGGGTTTGACTAAGAAGTCCTTTCAAGAATTCTCTCTCATCATGAAGATCCTCATATTCTTGAGAAAGAACCTCATATTTACCCTGCAAATCAGCACAAGAGGCGGCACAACACTGGAAATAAAAGAAAATGAAGAAAAATCAATTCCAAGAAGAATATGTTGTTTGAAGTACAAGAATGCCAAAAACTAAGGGAATAAAATGACCTCCTTAATAAGGTTTAAGGCTCTAGGGAGTTACATCATTCTGCTGTTTTCCCTGGCTCTGATCCTGATCAACTATTGGCTCATTCACATCGTCTTTCTCCATCAGAATAGACAGCTCTAGATACAATGCCTGAATCCTCTCCCTAAGTCTCCAGAATTGTCATCAAACTAGTCTGGAAACCTCGTTCTTGACGCAGCCTATCCTTGAGCTCCTTCAAACCCCAAGCTGCACCGGGCCAGTTGTAGCGGGAAGCCAGCTCCTCCTGGTCCTCCTTGTTGAGGAATATCGGAAGGGATTCCCACAAATCCATGTTGGGACTCATGGAAGAGTTTGTTGCTGCCACTACGGAGCTCTTTAATTTCAGGACAATTAACGCAGAAGTCCATTATCAGCTGGATGAACAGCTTCTGCTTGACAGGATCGGCATACTGACCCCTTTTCGCCCTCAAGACAGCCACCTCCTTGCTCAAATCCATGAGAAGAGTCTCCCGTGCTATCTGGTTCTCAGCTAAAGTCTTGATTTGCTGAGCGAAACCCTCTTTCTTGGCTCTCTCTTTGGCGGCCTCTCCACGCAGATGTTTGATCAGCTCGGGTGACCCATGATAAGTCCATGGTTCATATTTCTGGTCTCATTCAGTCTCGGACCAGGGCCCGAGAAGGGTCATGGGCTCGAGTTACGCGGAAGATGGATCCATGGGTCCATCAATCCTAATCCTTATAAGGAATGCGTATATTATGAATGTTCTACAAGTAAAATATATCCTCCAAAACATGGTAATATAGCCATGACCGAAATACACTTCTCATATACATGGTAATACAACTACTATTCTCATAAGAGTTGCATTCCTACCATATTTACATATCTTAGTGATCTACGGATTATAGCCATATAAATACTGAAGATTTGGTAAACCTCTCTATCTATTATCTTACATACAATACACCTTACGCATCATACTAACTTGAGCGTCGGAGTGTCTATCATCGGGACACCCGAGGCTTTGTTTTGCAGATCAGTTCGTGAGCAGGGTTCGTGATCAAGTGCGGATCGTAGACATCCATCAATTTGGCATGCCCAGTGGAAAGAGTAAAGGAAAGAGTCAAACGATATCACGACAGAAGAGTCCGCTTGGCCACCTTCGTTCAAGGAGACCTCGTCATGATGTTAAATGAAAAAAGTAAGAAGGAAGGGGAAGGGAAGCTAGCCCCGAACTGGGAAGGCCCATATCGAATCCTAGAATCTCATCCAGGGGGAAGCTACCTCTTGGAAAAAATTAAAGGTGAGCCCATACCACGAAGATGAAACGTGATTAACTTATGAAAGTATCAAGAAAGATAAAATTTGAGAATGAATTTCGCAGAAGTCCGAGAGCCTCATGGAGGTCCGAGACAACTATGCTTTAACGCAAACGGGTATTAAATCTCAAACCCACTATTTGTTTTACATCTATTCTTAAAATTCATAAACTTATATTGAAGTCATGTTATTTTTACACCTTTATAATGAGCAATCTTAAAATTCATTTTATAAAAAGAGGACTTTTATCCTAAGTATGACATTGATTGCTATTCAAAACTATATATACTTTATAAAGTATGTGATTGGTCAGCTTATACAAAATGAGTTGCTTGGATCCAATATTCAAACTACCAATCGTTTTTAATAAAGAAATTAAGGTTGAGATAAAAGTACTTCACAGAAGTGCTTGATTGAGGTCTATAGACTAAAAGGGCAGACGTGCTCGTATATCAATCATCTCAAGAAATATAGAGGAAAAATCTCAAAAACATAAGTTAAAATTCACATCAAAATGTGTTATTACATCAGAATGTGATACTTCTAAAAAATCCGAAGTGGATAACAAAGAGGAAAAACATCGAAACCAAAAGGTCATATCAAAGGTGTTATTACATTAGAATATGATAAAAACCCCCAAAGGGATTAGAGGAAAAACCTCGAAATTTGATACATAAGTCATCAAAAAGATGATTATTACATCAGAATATAATACTTCTAAATATGCCCAATAGGGTCATCTAGGACTCAACCAGAAGTGGCACTTGAGAGATGGGCTATTGTCAACTTTTCTGTACGCTATGACATTAAAGGCCTTGTCAGAAGAGACCCGAGGAAGAAGCCAAACAACATCAAGCTTACAGAGTGTTCATCATGGACAACTGTGAGAACCCGATCCCCGAGTATCTCAGCTTTGTCAAGGGTATTAGCCATCATAACCCTGTCAATAGAGCAGTTGTATAGAGGCAGGGCTCCTTTCCACTTGAGACCGAGATATAAATCTTAAGACCATGGGTCATCAAGCGAGACTAAACCCGAGAAGCTGATGAGGAGATACCGACAACCCTGCAGAGGCTAGTCTGCCTTGCTAGAGGAAGAATTAGAATGCACCTCGCCAAGGGAAGATAACTCAGGATACTTAGCTTTAATAAGCCTTAATAGATCACCTGATGTCATTATCTTCTCGGAGGGACCCAATGCATCCAGAAACTCGGCCTTAGGCACCCAGCGGTTAGCAGTTAGAGCAGAGAGCTTATCAGCGGAATCCGAATGAGAGAAGATAGTATTCATCACCTTTACCTCCTCATCGGACTGACATAATCACAAGATTTTGTCTAAAATCTTGTGCTGCTCGGAGTCATGGCATAAATCCCCATACTCCTCCCTGTGACTCTTAAACTCGGGGCTACAAGCGATAAAGGCACCCCAAAGTCTAAGAAGTCGTTTCAACTCCTCCGAGTCCTTCTATGAAGCCAGTGTCTGCACCAACTTCTTCAAAGGACTCAGTCTCCCAGCTCATTCTTCAAACCTCTAGCTCATTCTCCTGAGACTTCCTCGCCAGCAGTAACTCTTCCTTCTCGGCCTCAAGTTGCTTCACCCTATCCTCCAATTGAGTCAAATCCAATGGAGTTGGGAGAGATGAGGGACCACCGACTCAGTCGTTAAAGCTGAGATAATAGCCTTCATCTCCTTCATCTCGGTCTTGAGAGCCCGACACCTGGCATTTAACTCCTTCACATAGTTATACAGATGCATGATCTCACCTTTGGCCCAACCTCCCAACATGGATAGATCTATCATCAGCTGTAAAATAGAAGTCATATAAAGAGTTGATATTTGACACTTGAGAATTCATATACTACGATAAGAAAAATCACTACCTTGGAGATGAAGGGATACTTCTTGAAAGACTTCTGAGAAGCCTGACCATCTTCTTCCTTTGGGCGACTCAGATAATGCTTCAACTTCTTCAAAGGAGCATCCTCAGGGTTCACCAGCTCAAGGTTAGATTCATCATCATCCGAGGACTTCCCAACCTCTGGTTCAACCTCCTCGGACTCCTTCGCCTCCTCTTCTATGGCCTCGAGGACTGACTTCCCTTTCTTGATCTTTTTCTTTGGGGGAGATGCTATATACAGAAGAAGAAACATTAATATCTACTCCCTCCGTCCCAACCAAAGTGTCTTACTTTCTATTTTGGGATGTCCCAACCAAAGAGTCTTACTTTCAATATTTCCTCATTTGGCAAAGAAAAATAGAGTCTATTGTCCATTTTACCCTTAATGAATTTCTATACATTTCTTGAATCACATACTTATGGGGGTTAAAATAGTCTTTTACCATTCTTTTGACCATGTGTCCTACTTCCACATCATTTTTCTTAAAAATTGAGCCTCCGTCCCCGCGGACACTTTGGTGGGGACGGAGGGAGTATTATGTAAAGAAGCATATCACATGACTATGATATGTCAAGCAGAAAATTACTTGAAGAAGACCGGTTAGAAGAGGATTCACCATGGTTCCGAGGAGACTTTCTCGGACCCCTTTTCCTGGCCTTCTTCTTATCTCCCTGGATTTTATCAGAGAGGGTCCAATCCCGATTTGGCTTCAGAAAGCTGGATGTGGATTTTGACCGAGGAACGTCTAGCAGATACGAATAAGTGACAGAAGGCCACTGCCACACTGAGCCATGAGCCCCCGTACAAATCCTCCCTCTTGGAAAATGATTTTCTCCTTCAAGAGATCCTCAACAATGCCCTTTGGATGAGCAGGGATATCGAAGACCCCATCTAGAGGCACGGCGTCCTTCGGCTTGGAGTTCCAGTCAAGGACCTCATACTTAGTCCGATCAAAGGTCAGCCGAACATCTTTCCACTTGCCACTGTTTTCAGGAAAGGTAAGGACCTTTCCATCTCGAGGCGAGATAGTGACGTGCTCGTGCTTCTCAAACGAAAATAGCCTGAACAAACTCCTGAATAAGTCCAGGCTTGGCTCATACTCCTTCCGAGCGCACCATGATATTAGCGCCATCATTGACACCACCATATTGGAGTGGATTTGACAACGATGTAGCTGATGATGCTGCAGAAACTCCGAGAACAAAGGAAGAAATGGAAAACTTAAACCCTGTTGCAGAAATCTCCCATATATAACCCCTCGAGTGGGGCTCACTAGATCCTTGACCGAAGTGGTCTTATCCTCGAGTCTCAGATCGGCCTCGACGGGGTATGACAACCTGCTTGATTTCAGAAATTGCAGGGTCTTTTCGTCGACCACCTTGGTGACGTCACTTACATCACCAGCAGGTGAAGCCCGTTTGTAAACTTGGGGCTCCATATTTGGGTCCACACCTGACCCAGATGCACCATCATCTACCACCATAGCCATAGCCTGCAGCCGCGTAGCAATGATCACCTCCATCAGCTCCCCAGATTCAACCTCTAAGAACAAGGTACTCAAATGACGAGCAGCTGGGGCTCTTTCTTCAACAACATTCTCTCTTTTTCCAGGGGGAACACTGGAGTTTGTTGACGACATGTCAATATAGAGAATGGGGGGAAGAGAGTATATATGAAGAAAGGAAGACAAGTTTTTTAGATCATTTTCTAAAATTGGAAACGCAAAGTATTCGGATGAAGATTGATGATAAACACAAGGAAAAATTACTTGGTTATATAGCCAGTAATTAGCACGCATTTAAGTTGAGTAATTACCTCGACTCGCGAACGATGCAGGAAATTGGAAGGTTGGTCTTCCTCACCGCCAGAAGATACAATGAACAAAGGCCACGTGTCAGTTCCCTCGGAATTCAAGAAGACAGATTCAGATCCAACCGTCTGCGTGTCTTGATAGAATACGAAAGGTATTCACCGATAGATATTCATAAGGTTTAGCTCGAGAGGTTAGTCTCAAGCGGTCATCACCGAGCTCAACACCCTTAGTTATTCTCCCTCGAGTTATTGGTCATCACTCGAGAAGCAAGCTTCTCCTCAAGCCTTCGGTATGAAGCACTCTAGATTCTGAAGATCTACCTTGGGGCTACTGATAAGTCCATGATTCGTATTCCGGGCCTCATTCAGTCTCGGATCAGGGCCCGAAAAGGGTCATGGGCTCGAGGTAGCGGAAGATGGATCCACGGGTCCATCAATCCTGATCCTTATAAGGAATGTGTATATTATGAATGTTCTACAAGTAACATATCCTCCAAAACATGGTAATATAGCCATGACCGAAATACACTTCTCATATACATGGTAATACAACTACTATTTCATAAGAGTTGTATTCCTACTATATTTACATATCTTGGTGATCTACGGATTGTAGTGCCATATAAATACTGAAGGTTTGGTAAACCTCTCTATCTATTATCTTACATACAATACGCCTTACACATCAAACTAACTTGAGCGTCGGAGTGTCCATCATCGGGACACCCGAGGCTTTGTTTTGCAGATAGGTTCGTGAGCCGGGTTCGTGATCAAGTGCGGGTCATAGACATCCATCAACCCAGTGGATATCTCAGCAGCTTGTACCTTCAACTGCTCAGCCTCTGTCATCTTCTCTTCTGCTACACGCTCCAAAGCCTGGTACCGAGCGTACAATGCCTTAACCGAGCCATACAAGAGCTTCACTTGGCTGTCCGATGTCGCGGCACCTTTCCGGGAGATGGACAAGGACTGAACAAGAAATCTAGTGTATGAGAAAACCACATCTGTCGGAAAAAGTAGTTAAATCAGTTTTAGCACATACCTGATTGATCTCCGGATATTCTTGAAGAATCTCGGACTCACTCTCCGAAACAGCAGGGGGAGGCAAGATAATGTATTCCTCAAACTTTTTCAAAGGCTCGAGATCGAGCCTCATCCTCTCCAGGGACCTGTCTTCTTTCCCGGTAGATCCCTCGACGGCCTCCAGCTTCCTTTTCTTCTCATCTTTCTCATTAGCCAACTTCCTCTTCTTAACTATGAGGGCTATCTTTTCCGCTACGCTACCCAGCGCTGAAGAATCCACTGCACGTAAAATGACAATATATCAGAAATGAAAAGAAAGACACATTACAAGCATCAGGATACAAGTATAAATAAAGGCTACCCTCGACCGACGTTTTTGAAACAACTACGGACGTCACAGAACCATCATCCTCTGCTTTACCAAGTTTTGGTACACCAATACTCATTCACATCGGTTGTTTGTGGGGAAACAGACACCCTAATTAACCACCTCCCTTCTCGGACCCCGAACTAGAGCCAGGCCTCCATCCTCTTCCTCATCCGAAAGATCTCGTGCAAATGGCACAAACAAGAGCTCTACCTCATTCGATGCCACGGTGCTCGGTCGAATTTTCTTCCGTCCCCGAAGCAACCTCTTGAATTACACAATTTATAATAATCTTTATATTTTGGTTTATTAAAAAATTAGTACAAAGTAATGAATATTTTATCAAATTTGAAAATGGTATATAATACAATTATAATTCATAAATATATAAATTTTCAAAACCAAACAAAATTTATATTATTTAAATACAATTATAAAAATAAATAATTAAATATTTAAATTTGTACGTTAGTTCTCTCTCATTGAGTTTTTAAAAATTCAACTAAAAGATTACCACTATAAGTAGGATATTGGTATCGGGATATGTTACTCTCACGTATGTTGCCCTGAAATGAAATCATACATTGACCAAAGGAAATTTTTAACAAATATTGAATATCTATAGTAATAGAGTGAAATATATAACGGGATGTTTGCCAAGAAATGGTGATAAAATGGAATTAAGGATGGGGTGTATGCAAGAATTGGTGATATGATAGGATAGAACTTTACATTTTTCAACTGGCATGAACCGGTTCGTTGCATTCAGCAGTTGGTTAATGTTTCTCATTTTTCGGGTTTGTTTTGGGTTCCTAGACACCAAAATTTTGTTGCTTATACTTTTGCTAACTTTGCTAAGTCGAGTGCCTTGGTATTTAATTCCTGGACATCTCCTCCTAGCTTTATGTCAAACGATTCTGAACGTTTTTCAGAACAATGAAAAGTAATATTTCCCTTTCAAAAAAAAAAAACTTTGATAGGTAGCATCATAGAATGTAAGGGGTGTTTGATGAACACTTTTTTGAGCAAATCTAGATTTTTTTAGACACATTAAAATTTGACCAATCTAAAAATCTGATCAAGAGTGTTTGGTGATTAACTTATTGAAATAGTTGATTGGGTCTAAAAAGTTATATGTTACTCTCACGGTATGTTGCCCTAAAATGTAATGAAATCATACATTGATCAAAGTAAATTTTTTAACAAAAATCGAATATTAATAGTGATACAGTGGAACTATATCCTGTCATAGTTAAGCTTGTGCAACATACGAACTAGCGAAAAGTGCAATAATTAGTTAAACTTTTATTTAAGGAAAAAAATAATTCGAGTTTGAACTCACGAGTCGAGTCGATAATCGATAATCACGAGTTCGAGTTGAATTTGGTATTATTAAACCCGCGAGTTCTCGAGTCGAGTCGAACACTATTAATATAGTTCTCGAGTCGAGTCGAGTTACCCAGTACTCGTGATCGACTCGCTCGATTAGCACCCCTAGACAGGATGTTCGCAAAGGATGGGAAGGAACTTTACATTTTGAACTTTGATAGGTAGCAAGGTAGAATTTTGGAGGTGTTTTACATCCTCTAACAATGGATCATCACAGCTGAATGGGGAAATAACAATCATCATCTTCATCTTCAGCAGCAGGAGCAGCTTGATTATGATATTGAAGAGGTTAAGCAGCTGATTTACTCAGGTAATGGCAATAATCAAAACCTGCTGTGTTCAATGATGAAAACAAGACAGCTGAGAGAGGGCTACGTACTACTACTGAAAATTGACTACTGTTCATTCAGATTTGAAGGTGGCCTGGGGAATGGGTAGAATCAGTTCATTGAAGTCTGTGCTTTGATGGAAATTAAATCAATGAATGCCCAAAAAATTTGAAAAACTTGTGGTTTTTCGGACAGTACTACAACATACTCCTAGCTTTTCTTTTTGTGCGTATCTTTTAGATGGATTGATTATCGTTGATGTTTTATTTTTGTACGGTTCCTCATTCCTCAAATCTCACTGCCAACAACCCCCCACTCCATATCCTAGTCAGAACTAGTCAGTTTCCCAAATCATCTTATTTCCCAAATCAGACTCCATATCCCACGTTAAGTCTACAAATCAAATCCTCCAAGAGATCCTCCCTCCAAGGTCCCATGTTTTTATTGGGTAAGAGTTGAGTCTTTCGATAGAATTGAAATTGATATAAAAAAGATTAAACTATTTTCTTTATAATTAGTTTTGGAAGTGATGGTCACTATATAGTGACGGGGTTTATATGCAAAAAAGTTTGGGACGGGGGTTTTTCTGCAATTTATGCAAATTGCATTCAGCATTGTTGAATTTCACACTTGAATGCTTGTTTTTTAGACCAAACAGGTTGTTTTTAAGAACATTTTTTAGACCAAACAGGTTGTTTTTTAGAACATGCTTGCATTTCACACTTAACAGGTTGTTTTTTAGAGAATGCTTGCATTTCACAGTTAACAGGTTGCTTTTTAGAGTTCATGTATTTTGAAGCAAAAATAGATGATTTTATAGAGCATGCTTGAATTTCAACCTTGAATGCTTGTTTTTTAGACCAAACAGGTAGTTTTTTAGAACATGCTTGTATTTCACGCTTAACGGGTTATTTTTTAGAATACAATGCTTGTTTTTTAGACTGTGTGGATATGTTTGCTTACGTCTATTTTTAGACTAAAATGCTTGTTTTTTAGACTGGGTGAACAGTACATTTTTGTCAAAATTGCAAATAAGGACCTCCTTCCTACTATATTCCAATATAGTCCTTCATCACTATGCAGTGACCGTCACTCAAGAGACCAACTCTTTTCTTTATCATACGATGAGCATATAATCATGATTAATTGTAATTATAAAATGAATCTTCACAAAATATAATAAAGGGCATGTTCTGTAAACTAGTTCCGTTCAGTTCATTTAATTTATTTTTTTCGGTTCAATTCAGTAAATTTATATTTTTTTAGTTTAGTTCAGTATATTTTTATTTTTTTCAGTTCAGTTCTGTGTGTTTATATTATAATATATATTTATATATGTTCAGTATGTTTATATTTTTATGTTTAGTTCAACATTTGTTTTTTAAGTTCAGTTCAATATTTTATATTGTAAGTTCAGTTAAGTTCAGATAAATATTTTCATATTTTTTCAACTCAGTTTAATTCTAAAATGAATATTTTTATATTTTTTTTCAGTTAAATAAATTTACTCTATATTTTTTATTATCATCTACATCTTTCAGTGTTCAGTTCAATTTGTATTTATATTCAGTTCAATGTAGTTTTTTTTTTAGATCAAACCATCAAAGATGGGGGAGGATTTATTAGGTCTCCCAAACCTTGTCAAAAGACCACAGAAGTGGTTAGTGAAACATAATACAAAGAGGAGCCCAATATGGGCTATGAGCATATGAAGATGCTTCATCTAGAAATCTAGTCTAGTTCTACAATCTCTCTCACAAAAATTCCACCTTAATAATTGAAAGCCTATTAGTGAATTGCAAGAAAAACACAAAGCGACACTCAACTAAAAGGACAGAAAAACCAAGAGAGACTAGAGAAAAAAGCTAACAAAAGCATTAAGAAGAAACACTGAATATGCCTAAGAATTGAAATCATCTGCCAGCTGATTTGTTGTGGCATGAACCATCTGAGAATAGAGTGCAGAATCATCAACAGATTGTATCCTTACAGTTGGACATTCCCAGACATCCAGGATGAAGAGTCCCTTAATTTCAGAGGGCAGAGAGGACCAGTTCAAACTGAGATCAATTTTTGAGTTCAGAGCCAATTCGTATAGTCTCTCAGCTGGCTAATTTGCTTCTCTGTTGGAGTGAGTCAAAAGATTGGAGCCAAGTAGAGAATGAATTCTGTCTGTTAGGGGGTAGAATTCACAAAAAGCTACAGATCAATCAAATAATTAAATGTAGATCTGTCAGTTCAATGTAGATCAGATCAGTCAAATAATTTTTTCAAAATGTAATATGATGCAATTCAAAATAATTAAAATTAAAATTTTAAATTCAGTTCAAATAAATATATTTTTTCAAAATGTAGCGTTTATTTGAACTTAAATGAAAAGATTATTTTAATTAACAAACGAAAAAAATTAAAATATCTTTTTTCAAAAATGAATAAAAAATTTTCACATAATCAGACATGCATTGGATTTTGTTAAATGTTCCAAAATTATAAAATAAACAATGAAAAATCTAGAACTAGTAGGGAGAGACTCCCTACCAAAGAAAACCCATTATCCCATCACTTGTAATTAATTTCTACTCTTCTTCATCACTCATGAATCATCGATTATAGTGCAACATCGGCTTGCTTAATCAAATGCTCTCCCTTCTCTCTAGGAAAATCACTTTCTCTCTCCTCACCTGAACAGTGTTTAAAAATCACTTTTCCCCCTTTTCTAACCGTTATCAGTGGCATCTCCACCAATAACAGACAGAAAACAACTACATTTTCACCGCTGCAATGGCAGCGTCACCGCATCCTCGCGGTGGAGCAACCTCAATGAGAAGCTTTTCTCAAGTCCTATCAAATAGACCCCCTCCCTTTACCTCTATTTTGCCCTGTAATCCTGAAATCACGCCGATCACCCAGCATCGTGGCGAGCCGGCAGTCATTGTTACCAGACAACAAGCAGATACATTAGCCAGCCATTACCAGAACGCTCTTATTGTAAATTCGCGCGTGGAAAACCAACAATGGATAGTCTCTACGAAGCTTTCAGCAAAGCCGACTTCGCCGGAAAATTTCAGATAGGCTCTATTGATTTCAGGCATATTTTAATCCGATTCGACGATCCTGAAGATTATCAACGATGCTGGATGCGAGGATATTGGGTCTTTGCTGGAGCGCAGATGAAGGTCCTTAAATGGACGCTTGATTTCTCCCCAGAAGCTGAGTCTTCGATTGTACCAGTTTGGGTGAGTATACACAAAGTTCCTTTCTACTACTTCAACTCTACTTTGATTAAAGCTATGGGAGATCAGTTAGGAACTTACATTAAGATGGATCTTGCAACTGCTGGTATTACTAGACCTTCTAGTATGAAAATCTGTGTAGAAGTAGACTTAAAAAAGAAGCTCAAGAATACTATTAAGCTTGGCATAGAAGGTGAAACTGTTGCTAGATATGCTGTTGAATATGATGATCTCCCTAAATACTGCCACCACTGCAGTATGATTGGCCATGAAGATGAGCTATGTGGCAGGTTGCACCCTGAACTCTGACAATCTCTCAGGCCAAAATCCCAATTTGCTCCTAAGATCAATACTGAGGCTAAAACTCCAATTCCTGATGATGCTGCAACTGGGAAGACACTACCTACACAGGATAGCTCTCCAATTCTCCAACAACAACAAGCTACTGCTCAACCTTCATTTGTCAACAAACCAACCCCTATCATAGCTGTCCCTGGCTCTTCAGGTCTCTCTACCAGCCAAAAAGATCTGGAAGCTAAAATACCAGACACCCTTTCTTTGAGGCCTCAGTGGAAAACCAACCAAAGTAGGAAAAAATCATCTATCTCCACTGGTCCATCTCATAGGCCAACCAGTAGCTCTCCCATTACAGTCTCCTCTACCTCTCCTCCCAAATACAATACTTTAAATCTATCCTTTTCTTCCCCCAAAAAAACCAGCACTCCATCTATTTCTGCTTTCAACCTTTCCCCTAAAAAATCCCTCCTATATGCTACTGATGATATGCAAGTGGGCACAGGTAAGTTTTCCAATCCCTTTGATTTTACAATTTCACCTAACCCCAAAACTGCAATGTCTCAGGGTACAACAGGGAATAGATTTATTCCCTTATTATCAGAAACAACAAAAATGGTTGATAATGAGTCTGAGTATGCAATCTCTACTGAATCATCTCAAGATGATAATAACAATGACTCCTCAGATCAGGTAACCTCTTCCAACCACCCTATTTCTTTAACTGAATCACATTTGCATACTGGAAAGTCAGTTTCAGATAAATCAGTCATTGCAAATTTTTTCACTCAAATTAATAGGAAATTTACTCCTAAAAAAGCACAAAAAATACCTTCTCCTAACAAGGTTTTAACCAGATCAAGGAGCTCTAAAAATAGTTTTTAATGAATACAACAACTCTAAACAGTAGGTTCTTAGTCTGGAATATAAGAGGGATGAGAACCTCTATGGACAGATTAGCTGACCTTATTCACCAACACAAGATTGAACTCCTATGTCTGATAGAACCATGGCATAGGAATCATAAATGTGATACATTCAGAAGGAAGTTACACTTTTCCAATTCATTTTGTTCACAGAGTGGAAAAATTTGGATTATGTGGAATGGACATCTGCAAATTTCAATAAAACAAGATCACCTACAATTTCTCTTTATTGATATATTTAGCACTAGGTAAATGAATCAATGACTGGAATTTTTGTTTATGCATTGAGAACCATTCCTGGAAGACAGTTTCTGTGGGATGCTCTCTCTGCCTTGGATCTCGAAAAAACCTTTCTCATTGGAGATTTTAATACCATAAAATCTTCCTTTGAGTACAGAGGTCCATCTCACCCCAGTCCCAAAAGCATGGCTGACTTTAACCAGTTCATTGCTACAAAAGCTCTGTTAGAAATTAATTCAGTTGGCAATGTCTTTACATGGTCCAACAATTGGCTAATTCCTACTACAGAAAAGTTTGATAGAGGACTGGCCTCCCATACTTGGTTTCAGACTTTTCCCTCTTCTTCAATCCAAGTACTCAACAGAGATACCTCAGACCACTCACCTTTACTGCTTTCTATAGGTAGTAAAATACTTTCCTCACCTAGATCTTTTAGGTTCATAGATGCTTGGTTCAATAGGGATGATTTCCTTCCATTTGTCAAAAATGACTGGACTTTCCCTTTGACTGAATCAGGCATGATTGCTTTTTTCTTAAAACTGAGAAGGCTAAAGCTGACAATCAAGACCTGGAATAAGCTAGTTTTTGGAAACATTGATAATAATGTTGTCCAATCTGCTGAAGCTGTGAGGTTGCAAGAGATTGTTGTTGACCTTGATAATTCAACCAATGAAAAAATCAAGTTAAACAGACTAAAAGCTTTACACCTGAGAGCCATCAAAGAGCAGACTAAGTTCTGGAAACAAAAATCTAGAATGAAATGGCTTAAGGATGGGGATGAAAATTCAAAATATTTTCATCACTCAGTTAGAGAAAAAATATGTGGATTAAGTATCACCAAGATACAAAATTCCAATGGCATCTGGCTAGACAATATTTCAGATATTGAAACTGAGGCTGTTAATTTATTTACAGACCTCCTATCTGAACCTCACTGCCCTTTAAATGGTCTTTTCCATGACCATTTTATTAGCCAGATCCCTACATTAATTTCTATAGAGGATAATAATCAACTCATCAGACCTGTAACTCTTGATGAACTAAAATCTACTATTTTTAGTCTCAACAAAAACAGTAGCCCAGGTCCTGATGGTTTTTCCTCTAAATTCTTCATAAAATGTTGGGATATAATTAAGGGTGATCTCCTTCTTGCTGTGCAAGATTTTATGAGTTCATCCTCAATTCTAGTAGGTATTTCATCCACATGGATTACCTTAATCCCTAAAAAGGATACAGTTACAAGTTTTCAGGACTTTAGGCCTATTAGCTTGTCTAATTGTATTAACAAAATTTTTTCAAAACTACTCATGGAGAGATTAAAACCTTACATGCATAAAATTATATCTCTCCATCAATCTGCCTTTATGAAGTCTAGAGATATCTCTGATAATGTTTTATATGTTAAAGAGCTGGTTAGATTTCTTGATAGGAAAGTAAGGACCCCTAACTGCATTATTAAGTTGGATCTAATGAAAGTCTTTGATAGAGTATCCTGGAGCTACCTTAATACAATTTTGCTCCATTTTGGTTTTCATGGTAGTTTTGTACACTGTGTTATGAAGAATCTGAGAGATGCTCATTTTTCTGTGTTAATTAATGGAAAACCAAATGGTTTTTTTTTAAGCCCACTAGAGGCATTAAACAGGGTGATCCTCTAGCACCATTTATGTTTAATATTTTTTCAGAGTGTTTTACAAGGAGCCTTGCTTATGTCTTTGCTACAGGGAAATTAGAATACTATGACATTCCCAGAGGTCCTGAACCAATTTCCCATTTGAGCTATGCTGATGACACAATTATCTTTTTAAAGGCATCAAAACAAAATTTGAAAAAAATTAAAGCCTTTTTAGTTATCTTTGAACAGACCACTGGTCAGAAGATTAACTTTGATAAGAGTGATTTTTACCTTGGGAAACATGCTTCAAATTTAAAAATTAGACAGGTTAAGGATACTCTGGGGATGAAACAAGGGAAAATGCCTTTTATTTACCTAGGTGTGCCTATTTTTTCTGGTAGAGCTCTAATTTCGCATTTTCAGCCCCTTATACAGAAAATTGAAAATAGGTTGAACAATTGGAAGAATAAATGGCTTTCTACAGGTGGAAAGATCACTCTGATTCAATCTTGTATTTACTCAATCCCTCAGCACATCTGGAGTGTTCTGAAGTCTCCAATAGCGGTGA
The DNA here is from genome assembly GCA_948330725.1 of Sherardia arvensis. Classification (NCBI taxonomy): domain Eukaryota; kingdom Viridiplantae; phylum Streptophyta; class Magnoliopsida; order Gentianales; family Rubiaceae; genus Sherardia; species Sherardia arvensis. The sequence goes on along the minus strand of OX415237.1, from coordinate 16,953,547 downwards.
TCAGAAAAATTGAGAAGCTGCTGTCCCTTTTCTTTTGGGGTGAAACAGAACTGAAAGCGAAGAAAGTTTGGAAAAAGTGGAGAGACCTTTGCTACCCAGTAGCTGAAAATGGCCTAGGAATCAGATCAATTCAGACTATTGTCAAGGCTTGCTCTATTAATCCGGTTTAAGTTTCAACTTAACACATCTCTCTGGTCTCAATTCATCTGGAATTTACCACCCTCCTATAAGACATCCCCTGTTTGCAAGAGAATTTTCCAGATCAACTCCAGTGCTGAACAGTATACAAGAGTTCTCATTGGCAATGGGGCTTATAATTTCTGGTCCTCTAACTGGACTGGAAGGGGTCCACTGTTAGATTTCATTGCTCCTGATGCCACTAATATACCTCTTACATGTTCGGTTCAGGAATTTCTATCCAACATAGGTATATTTTCTACTTCCCTCATTTCACTTCCTTCTGACATTTTCCATACATTGCAGACATCCAATATTGATGCAGAAAGAGCAGACAGATTAATTTGGAAGCCTGGTTTCAATGGAGATTTTAGCTTTAAATCTGCCTATGAAACACTCAGAATGAGAAGGGGTACTTCTAACTCCATCAGCAAAGCCTGGAATATCAGAATTCAAAAAAAGATAAGTGTTTTTATGTGGAAACTTATTAACACTTTCTTACCTTTTCCTGATGTTTTGAGTAAAATGGGTTTTCATCTCCCCTCCAAATGCCCATTTTGCAACACTTTTGACACAGTTGAACACTGTTTTAACCAGTGTACTTTGGCTGTATCTATGTGGTCTTTTTTTCACCAGATTGTAGGTATTTCTGACCCTAATTTCAATTCTTTGTGGGACAGATTATCTTACTACTGGTCTTATATTGGTAGATCTAAACTGCATAATAGCCTTTTTTGAATCATGCCTGCTATTATCTGTTGGCACATCTGGAAGGCCAGAAACTCATATATTTTTGAAAATATAAGTCCTCACACTAATACTTTGAAACAAAATATCAAGGACTATGTTTTCAATATCTTTACAGTGAAGCCAATATTTACTAGGTCACCATATGATATAGACATTGCAAATCTGGGCTTCCTCCCTATCCATACTAGACCATCCCAGCCTCAAATCACCGCAATTACATGGTCCCCTCCAGTTGGTTGTTTCAAAATTAATGTTGATGCCTCCTGGCTCCCTCCTAATAGAACTGGAATTGGTGTGATAGTTAGGGATTTTGATGGCACTCTTATATCTACATACTCTGGATCCTGCTCTTCTGCTACTTCTTTGCAGGGTGAGATCCTAGCAATTCAGAAAGGATTTGAGATTGGAACTTCACTCCAGTACCCATTCCTAATTGAAACAGACTGCATGATGGCAATGCAAGCTATTTAGGACCATAACAAGGCCCCATGGACTATATATCATCTTGCCTGCTCTATTAACAGCCTTGGAGCATCAAAAATTATCCACAACTTCAAACAAGCTAACCAGGTGGCTGATGCACTGGCAAAGCTGGGGAGCTCATCTGGTATTGACAGGCTGCTGTCCTTCCATCAATTCCCTCAAAAAATAAAAGGTTTGATCCTACTTGATAAACTCAACTGTCCCACATTAAGGATCTCAAGTATGGATGCTACTGAATAGTTGTTTTAAACATTTTTTGCAAGGTCTGGTGTACAGCTTCTACACAGCTTTCACATGGATCCAGACATACTCTTCAATGCAGAACCTAAGAATTTAGATTTTTTACTAAACTTTCTGGGTACCGCCTTGTGTTTTGCTTGCAATTCACTAATAGGTTTCTTGAAATCTTAGTAGAACTCATTCTTTTGTATAGTGGAGTGTACATACCTCCATCCTAGATCATTCTTTTGGGAGCTATATGTTTTATAGGGCTTAATGCTCATCTTGTAACCTTCTTTGGAAGGAACCTTATTGCCAATATTTTTTGGCGTTTTATGGTTTAGGGAGCCAATAAAAATCCCTGATGAATTTAGTAGATCTTTTTAGGAGGACCTAATGACTATAGATCGAACCTATCCAATTTTTACAGTACGATGGTTGGCTGTTCACGGACTGGTTTTCTCGAAACTTCTTGTTCATATCGCTCATCAAAGGGCGCTATTCGATAATGCCTGTTTAACAGGTTTCCAGCTAACCCAAGTGAACATTCCGGCCTGGTCCGGTATGGAATGAACTTATAATCATGGAATCGACTCCACTTTTAAAATGGTTTAATTAAAAAAAAATCATCGATTAGCCTTTCTCAATATCGCATTATGAAACTTGCAATGATTCATTCAGAAATCAAGTGTTTATGATATTGTTTTCGGCATTAACTTGCATTAGCTGATAACATACTTTTTTTTCGATTGAATATGAATAAATATTTTAGCTGTGGTGAGAAAGAGAAAAAATGGCAGCAGCCAAGGATATAAATAAATAAGAATAGGTTAGCATTGGCATCTACTTCTGCATTTGCATGTGAATTATGAGCAATAAATCCTAAAAGTGTCTAAGGGTCTGTTTTTTAGAGTTTATTTATTGCTGAACTGAACTGAACTGAACTAACAAAAATACTGAACTGAATTGAAAATATTTAAAAATACTGAACTGAACTGAAAAAAATAAAAAAAAAATACTGAACTGAACTGAAAAAAATTTAAAAAACTGAACTGAACTGAAAATAAATAAAAAAATACTGAACTGAACTGAAAAAAATAAAAAAAACACTGAAGTGAACTGAAAAAAAAAAATACTGAACTAAACTGAAAAAATATAAAAATACTGAACTGAACTGGAAAAATAAAAATACTAAATTGAACTGAAAATTTTAAAAAAATACTGAATTGAACTGTAAAAAAAACAAAAAAATACTGCTGTGTGGAGAGATTCTATAATATTTCAAAGTTTAATTTTCCACACCTACCGCAGGGTACATATGTAATGCACTTGCTTCTTATTTAATTCACATACTATTATATTATACTCTAATTTTACCATATATTAAATTATAGGAAAATATTATTCGGTGGATTCGGGATATCCAAATACTCCAAAAGAATATTTGGCACCTTTTATGAATCCAAATACAAGGTACCATTTACCGAATTTTCAAAGAAATAGAAATCTTAGAGGCGGAATATATTGCTGTTTCTGAAAGCTATAATCTGAGGACCCACTACTGGAGAGAGGCAGCCGCGACGGCGGTAATCGGACGGTCTCACGGCGGGTGGACCCGATGTTACTGGGAATGCCGTCCATCGGCGTCCCAGTTTTGCACGGCGAAAGGACCCGCCGTGGACTATTTTCGAGTTCGTAAAGTCTAGACTTCATGTTTACGATTCGTAAGGGGTTTTATGTGCAAGATTGGTCTTCGGAACGACCCAAAACTTACGAGTAGAAAACCTGATAGTTTAAAAATCGAAAGTAATGGACACCTAACATTTTCGACATCTAAGGCAGTGGTTGGAATGCAGATATTTATGATTCGTAATGTTTACTCATTTACTTTCGATGTCTGAAACATCGGGTTTCATGTCGGGTAATTGTGGTTGATTTTAGGTAGTGATTTACGAAAGCGAAATAAATGCGTTGAATTACAGTAATGCATGCCTTTTAAGATTCGTAACATTTATGTTTGCAAATACTTTAGAAGTCGAAAACCTTGAGAGATGAAACGTTTACGACTAGTAATATAGATGAATTAAAGTTTGAAATTACTGTGAATAGGGTGAAATGTAGGGGATGTCAACTCTCTAGGGTTTAGTATGCAGGTCCATTTTCGAGTTCGAAATTCCACCAGTATTTTCTTGATAGGGCGTTACATAGGGTAATGTTGTATACATTCTTACGACTTCGAATCTAGCATTCTTTGTAGCTATGTTTACTAATAGAAAGGATGGTGTTTTGTGATTTAGTATTTCACGTGATCGGATGCGGAGTAGGGGATGGCTCTGTAAAGTGTGGTTGCATGATCAAAAACTTTCGAAGACGTAAGTTGTGACGATGTCAGATTTTCGATATCTTAAATGTAAAGGAAATTAGTTTTGGAAATGATTATGCTTTAGGGTACATATTCTAGTGGCCTATGAAAGGCAAATTTTGTGCATTTCTAAAACGAGAAACTTGAATCTGTAAAATATGGTCAGAAATTTACGTGCATATCGTTTCACATGCGTCAAAAGCCTATACGGCGATATCCAAACTCCAAAATCTGAGTTAACATTCTTAGAATGATGAAAATAGAACAAATTTAGGTAGCAATATATGTAACATGTGGAGGGCATCATACCCGCCTATAAGCATTGTTGATAAGATCTTGCTTTGACACGTAGGAGCCGTAAGTCTTAATCCTCCCGGGATGCTCACCACGACCCAAACTCTCACTTAGGATGTCATATCCCGCCTTGGATGGTTTAGATACGCCCTTCTCGTCGTTCTCCAAGTTTGAACCCTAGTCATTATAATGAAAATAATATAGAGGTCATTGATAACTTGCTACAAAAGAGGTAAATGTATTTTCCATACAACCGCCAATTGAAACCAGATAAACTTACAAGATCCCTTAAGAAGGTTGCCATTTCCTCCTTGTCTCCATGTCCACCATCCTTCTTCTCCCGTGCCTTGAGATAGAGTTCAAAATTCTTAATATCGTCCACATGCATGGGTAGGGTAGAATTCCTTGCCTCGGTGTCGGGCATTCCATCTGCAATTTTCTGTTGGATTTTTCGTGCTCTATCATCCCTCACGAACCTCTCCACCGCTAAAGGCATGCCGCCACGACTCATTCGATGTGGCAATGTGTTGGCTTGGGTGTTCCTGCTTTTATTCGCATGTGTACCCTAACATGAAATGTCGTTGCACACTAGTTCATAAGTATAGCATTATCATCACATTTTAAAACAAGCATTACAATTTGTGTAGATATTGTAGTTGTAGAGTTGACTTACATCGTCAAAATAGCCTTTGGCATACTTCTTGAAGAACTCCCAACTCTGCTCGGGAATGGTGGTATATATGAGTCCAGGGTTCAAGTGCTTCTTCACTCCAAAGACATAGTCTCGCGCTAGCATAGCACGAAAATCTCTTGCAATATTCCCTAATCTTTGCATAGTTTTATCTAGGAGAAGTTCCATGTTGGGTGCATCGATGAGAATTGGTAGCTTCGACATACAAAAACATAAATGTGGTTAGGTTAATTAATGCAATGACATACTTATTAAGTTGTGTGCGCATAATCATACAAAGTATAAGTCATAGAGGCACATAATATTGTGTGAGTATTGAATGTCACTTACCATGCATTCCTCTACAAGCCTTTCTTTCATAGGACGAGGAACTAGACGCCAATCGTTGTACTTGATATCAATTTGAGTTCGGGCCGTCTTTCCTACTCAACTTGCCCACTTGCTTCTTTCTTTTGAGATTGGCTCGCTAACCTGGTTGAATTCCATTGGTGTTAGAATACCTTTCTTCATGCGTATTGCAAGCTCGTGACAATGAATCCGTGGTTGTAAGTTGCCTTCACCTTGGTCTCCCACAAGAGGCGTCATTCTTCTTTTGACTGGCTTTTTTGTTAGCTTCTTCTTTTGGGGAGCCATGTTATACCTTAGACATGAGATAGACGTTAGACTTAATGTAAGGCAATGTCATACCAAGTCAAATATATATAATATCATATCGATGCTCTTCCCTAACATAGGTTTATACATGCATGGGTAGATAAATCATAGGGTTACAACTTAATCAAGTGAATCAAAGGCACCATAAATGCTCTATCATAATCATGCCTAGGGTTTAGAAAGATGTGTGTTTGTATTTAATGTTTGGTTAGGGTTTTAGGGTTTCAACTAATACTTTCTCAAAGTAATCTAAATTTCTATTGATATAACATTCAAAATAACTACTTGATATGGGCATTTGATATAGTATAACTACTTTCAAATAACATTCAAAATTGTTATGGGCATTTGATATAGAATGCCTACTTTCAAAATCAGATTCATTCCATACAAAATCACCAAATGCAAGAGAGATATACTAAGTGTTTATGTGAAACCTTCATTGAAATTTCTACATAAACAAATCAACACATCGTTCATGCAAACACAACAATAATTAAAACCTTACCCAATGACTTGATATGGTAGATGATCAAGAAAAGTGGTAGAGATTCTGATTTTGAGGATGATTAAGCAGTAGATCTAGAAATTTGGAAGAGAAAAATGAGGGTAGAGTAGTGGTGTGGTGGAGAAGTGAAAAAATATGAGGGAAATAAGTATTGAGTATTCTCACTTCAATATAAATACAGTGCTGAAATTTGATGAGCAGATCATTTTCGATTTCGAAAGAGTATGGAAACGTGACAAAATATGAGGGTTTTCGAAATCGAACTTATACGTGAAGACTGTTACTTAATAAAGAATGATTTAATTTCCTCTATCATATTTTCGTCATCTAAAAAACCGCCAAAACAATGACCTATTTCTCTAGGGGTTTCAGAAATCGAAATTGCAACAGGGTGGATATTATAACTTCCTTTCTTTGGCACCTCTTCAGATAAATTGGACACAAATCAGGGTACATGTTAGAGTATTGCACTGGTCCGAAAAACAAATGTACTAGGGTTTTCGACATCGAAAATAGTCATGATTGAACATATTTCGATTCTCAAAAAGTTATACTAAACCTTTTACGTCCCCGAGTAGGTAGCCGTGTAACCCTCTGTTTGATTTATGTATGATGTAAAAATCAGATAATAATGGTTTGGAAACCGAAACCGTATGTGAATACAGGTTTTCGAGTTCTTAAAATGTTGTAACTTTGTTTGAAAACAATTTCGAAATCGAAAACTTTTGTTAGTATAAATACACATCGGGTCGGGCCTCATTATTCATAACTCTTGTAAACGAAAATCCCCAAATCAGAAGAACAAAACCTAACCTTGTTTTCAAACATCAGATCGGCTCATGGCACGGATGAAGCAGATCTCGGGCCGCCGCCAGAGTGATCGTGATACGGCACCTCCCACAATGCAAGTGGCGTCGCGCCGATTGAAGGAACCTGTGATCCGGTATCCAGCTAGCCGGAAAAGAGCTGGCGGTGTGATCAACAAAGTTCCATCTCCCCCTACTGATTCAGAGGAGTCCAGCGATGATGAGGACGTCGGAGCTGCGATGGCGAGGAGGGTTAGGCAGACAGTTGCGGTTAAGAGCAAGGGAAAGAAGAAGGTGGATGAGCCCGAATCAGAGGAATCTAGCGAGGAGGATGATGAAAAAGAATTACAGAGTGAGGAAAATAAAGAGGGAAGGGATGAGGAAGATGATGAGGAATCACATAGCGAGGGAGAGGATGAGGAAGATGCTGAAAAAGAGGAGGAAGAAGAGGTTGTACCTCCTAAGGTGGTGCAAAAGAGAGGAAAGAGAGCTAAGGCGGTGGCCGATGAATTAGAGGAAGAAGAAGAGGATGATGAGGTTGTTCCTCAAAAGGTGGCTAAGAAGGGAAAAGCTGCTACGAAGGTGCCAGCCGACGACGACCTGCTTCGCCCGAGGGTGCCAGCTCAAAGATACAGGGCACCTAGGCCTAGTAAGAAAGGCCCTGATGATAAGAAGAGCTACTTCTTCGGCGATGTGGCGGAGGAACGATACATCAAGCAGATTCGCAGACCCTTAACCCAGACAAAGGTGTTGAAGCTGAGCTCCAAAATTGGTAAAACTCTTGAATATGTGCTTGATTACTTTAAGCCTTCTCATTTAGACAAGTTGATTACACTGGATGATCCAGTATACCCAGACGCGGTTAGACAGTTTTATGCAAACTTAGGTCGTAGTTCGAGTCAGTCGGAATGTTCTAAGGTAGCAGGTGTGATAATTCCAGTGACCAAATACACTGTTAATGATGCATTGGGAGTGCCTTGGACTAGTCGCCGAATCTTGGTCGGGGAAAGTCGTGGTGTGGTGTATGGCAACTACTTTGATCACAAGTGGCCCGATCCGTCTGATGAGCAACCAATAGATCCCGTGGAACTAGGTTTGGAGTATTTCCATGCTGAACCTCCCGCTGGCGAAGGAGCGGGGAAGGCAGTGAAATATGACATAGAGCACTTGTCTAGCAAGCACAACCTCGTGTTTGAGTGGATTTGTGGTAATGTGCTTCCGACGGGTGGACATGCGTGCGAGCCAACAATAGCGACGTGCATGATGTTCTACTATGTCGTTTGTGGTTTGCTGGTTAATCCCGGGCACGCTGTTGTTGAGTACATGAAGAAGTCGGCTCACCACACCTCTAAACAGTTCCCCTATGGCTCATTGATCACGAAGCTGATGAAGACTCATGGCTTTGTACCTGTCGATGCTCCCCTAATGAATAAGCTGTATGATGAGAAATGGATCCAAAAGTGCCATCTAGAGCTTGACCTGGAGACAAACAAGTACAAGAAGAAGCCAGTGGGTGATGGCGCTGCTACAAGAATGGCCAAGCGGAAAAGGGACGCTGAGGACGAGCTTGCCCCATCAATACCTGAACGTAAGTATACGTTCTCATGTTCCAACTTCAAATTGTTGTTGAAATAAGATGAATTGATTAAATTTAATGTCGCATGTATGAAGCTGAAAAAAATGATGGGTAAATTAATGCGCATGTGGAACTGCTTTGATGATCAGCTACAAAAGCAAGAGGAGGAACTGGAAGAACTTGTGAAGATGCAGGACAAGATCATTGACAAGTTCAAACTGGACATTGTCGTGTCCCCGGGTCCTGAGCCAGACTTTGGAGATATCCCTCAATCTAGCGACGATGATGAGCCTTCTGCAAACGAGGAGCCTGCTACGCAGGGTGGGGAGAAGTTGAGCATTCCTGACTCCCAAGCTAGTGCCGCGGCGGTAGTTGGTGAAGATGAGCCCTAGGCAATTGCAGGAGAGACCGTCGCAATTGGTCCAAATAATGCCTCGCGTGCTTGGAATGCACTGAACTAATGATGGCCGAATTAATTTGTTCCTTTTCAAACAATAAGTGAATTTGGTGGTTTTATTCAAATTTGTAACCGGATGTTGCTGTTTTTATTCATTTATGTTGCTATATTCCCATAATTTGAAGTGATTAGTTTAACTTTTTTTCAACTGGTAAAATTAGTTTCATTTAGTTTCATATGTCTTTAGTACAACTAGAGGTAAAATGATCACTTCATTGTTATAACTTCATTGTTAATGTTAGCCTGAAACCATTATATGAACTGTTTTCGAGTTCTTATACCTCTACATTAAGGACATTTACGAAATAGAAAACTTAATGATGTATATTCGAAATCGCAAAGCACACACAATACAAATTCCTCTAAGAACCCTAAACCCTAAACCCATCCCCAGAACCCTAAACCCTAAACCCACACCGAGGGTCGCAATAGTAATTCAACTAGAGAGAAATTGAATTACTATGAATCATTTTGGTATCAATGAAAGGTATATGTAGCACGGGAAATCGGCTAAGAAGCCATTGAGAAGTTCGACATTTAGAACTGTAGGGTAATATTGGTTTACTGCTACGCTAAATGATTTTTATATTAAACGGAAATATTCTATATTACATTTTCCATATGCCATTCATTAACTTTTGTTATAATTCGCTCTCTATACACATGACAGTTTAATCTGTCAAATTTTCTACTTGATACTTCTTGGTCGTATTTATGTTCTCCAGCATATACAGTTTAATATGCATTTTGGTGGGCTTAATATGGCCTTAATTTATGCAGCATATTATTGGAACCTGTATCATTTTAATCAATTTCACCCGTTTTCTAGTATCACTTTAAGACAAAGTGAAATGCGACTCCACTGAATGAACTCGATCAAAATCAAGAAATACTAAGAACGATGCATCACTAAGCATAAAATGCTCAATAAAAATTAAGATAATAGTAGCAATTCATAAAAAGATGTTAACTTTAGATGGATAAAATATAGTCAAAGATCAATAATTTCGATACCGTAACAATAAATGATTTATTGTCACTACTAAACATGTGATTTTATCTTCTTTTAGAAATCGAAAATAGTAGTAATTCATTTTTGAAATACTAGCCGCAGACCCACACTTTTGAAAACCCTAAACCCATTTGAACTCTTTTTTTAGATTTCGGAAGTCAAATGACATATTTATTTTTGGTCCAAAAACTCTTGTTTTGGTCACAATAGCTAAGTCTTGAAGGTTAATCATCAATTGAACACAGTTTGGTTAAACTATGACGTTGGCGAGATGCTTACCCGGCAAGTTAAATGATTGACTTACCTTACATGCATCAGTACTAGTTACATGCGTGTCCTACTAGTGATACCTATCTAATGTCAGTTTTTTTGAAGCGGTTGGATCTCTGATCTCTACTGCAAGCATTATATTTTATCGACATTGTTGCAAGTATTACGTATCTTCCTACCATACTCAGCTAACGTACGTTACTCAAGTAAGCACACTACTACACTTATATTACAGTAGCGTGAATGCACGGAAGATTTGTATTCTTTACGTGCTGGATTACTCGTACATAAGCTCAAAGATCGGCGATGGAACATAACACAACTCTGTTTAATATTGACTGTAAATTCATTAAAAGATAAATGGAAATTCATAAAAAGATGTTAACTTTCGATGGATAAACTATAGTGAAAAATCAATAATTTCGATGGCTTAAAACTATATGATTTATTTTCACTACTTAACATGTGATTTTATCTTCTTTTAGAAATCGAAAATAGTAGCAATTCATTTTATAAATACTAGATGTAGACCCACACTTTTGAAAACCCTAAACCCATTTGAACTCTGTTTTCAGATTTCGAAAATAAATGTAGTTCAACTTGATGGAAAGATACTTTCGAGTTCGGAAACTATTCCACAATTTGAATTAAAATTCTTAAATAATTAGAATTAGGATCACAATTGCATATCCTTTCGAATTAGAAAACATGATAGGGTCATTTTCACATTGTTTTTGATTTTGAATAAAGAGTACATTCAAAATTCATTTAATATCCGAGTTCGGAAAGCCGGCTTTATATATAACTACAAGTAAACCAAGAACATAAGCCCCAAAAACCCAAGCGTTCAAAACACTAGTGGACTGCCTTACGCTTCTCGGCGGTTCAGTCGTACATTTTACGGCATTTTGGAAATGCCGTAACGGGTTGTGCCGTAAAATGGAACTTTTTCTCGGCGGTTCAAAAACGCCTTAAAAACGAACACTGCGCACGGCGGTTTAAAACGCCGTGTGCAGCTGTTAAAAAACGCCCTGTATTATTGTTACGAGTTCGCCACCTCAGGTCGCTTGTGTCTTTAAATGTGAGTGCTACGAACTCGCCTCCACTTTTCGCCTCCTGAGGCGAAATCGCTTCTGTCGGTCGCCTCTGTCTAATAATGAAGAAGCGAACTCGTAACAATACTCGCTTGGGTGAGGGAGGCGACACCGCTGGCGTATTCGCTGGAAGAAATGGGAATATTAAATTTGAAAAATGTGGAAATGGCTATGGAGTTACGGTCTCGTGCACTATGTCGCTTGTGGTCGACAAGGAAAAGCGACATCGCTCTGTTGGGGTGGCGAAAATGTACAGCGAACTCGCCAGCTGAAAATGTTGGTCGACCAGAGGGACACAGGCGGGGTGGGATACGAGATCGCCAGTAGAGGCGATTGTTAGGCGACGTCGTGCACATATATGTTGTAGGGAATGTGGCTGGCGAATTCGCCTATTAAATTCGTCTATGGAGGCGAATATTGGAGGCGAAATCGTTTGAGGCACGCCAGGGGCAACAGAGCCTAGAAAGCGAGTAGCCAGGCGGTGTCGCTTTTGTGGGCGAATGTATAGGCGAATATTGGAGGCGAAATCGTTTGAGGCACGCCAGGGGCAACAGAGTCTAGCAAGCGAGTAGCCAGGCGATGTCGCTTTTGTGGGCGAATGTATTGGCGAGGCTGTGTGTATGACCGCTTGTTATATTGTAGTAGAAGGCGTGCCAGGTAGCGATCTAGCTTCTGGATTCGACCTGAAGCGAATAAGGGAAGGGAATTCGTTTGCTTGCAAGACAGAATTGTGTAATTATTTGTTAAAATTGACCCTTTTCTTTCGAAACATGAATCGGGATACCCGACTCAACATAAACCTGTCAAATTCAAATCCAACGCCCCTATACTAATACTAAAGATGCATAACCTAAGCACACAAGTGAGATACCAATGTCAAGCCCCTACCAAAAAGAGAGACAATACTTTTTCATGCCTTGGGGAGGTTAGGGACCTGTGGCCTTGCAATGGTAAACGCACGGTTGTGGACCAGATATTTAGCCATTTGGTCTCTTCCGCCGTTAAGTTCTTGCAAGGAGAAAGGAGTGATATCATCCACGAATACCTATGGTTGAAAATAAAGCTTATTAGGAAATCTCGACGAATATATATGAGATTAGACGCGTGTAGCGTACCTTTAGAAGATCTAGCATGTCTTTTTGAACACCATCCACCACCATCAAACCAAAGATCATTGTGTAATAGCCACATTCATAGTTCGATGATTGCTTCCTAGACTACAAAAGTGTTTAAAACATAAAACATTACTATACTTATGGTACTTTAAACGCAAATGTTGATTTTTGAAAGGACGTGATAGCATGAGCACAACATCTTACCCGAATGTTTATAAGGTGGAAGTCGAGGAGTGTTTTGTCGTTCACTTGAAGAATTGCATTATCAAGGAGATCGGCGAATGTTCGTGATGGAGGGCGGTGGAGTGGGTCTATCCAATATACTTGCTTTAAAGCGGGTATTATTGCAACAAAGCTCCAATGATCACTACAAATCACATGAAAGCATAATGGTCATAAAAAAAGAATGCAGTAGAGCAAATACAATATATTTAGCATGAGTAATAGAGCAAATTGTAAGGTATACCTCTCGAGATATGGTCCGATCCATATTTTCTTTGATTTGTCGGAGAGAGTAGAATTTAAGTAATCAAGTCTTTGCCTATTGCTCTCCATACTAGCTTGCAAATGCATTGGATGCAAAAATCCAATGAAATGCTTGCTCCGGTGATAGGCATGGTGATGCAAGAACCTGTGAATGTAGTAGACAATCATGACGAGGATGTAATCATATATGGTTTGATAATTGAGTATTCTCATGAAACACATTCAAATGGCTTACATTTGATTGAGGCAAAGAATGGTGGCGGGAAGTTCATTGAAATTCCAGAAATATTCAAAATCCCCCCATGGTACGTGGATGTCCTTTGTCATGGTAAAGCACCTTTCATTTCCGAGAAAGGCATAGCATGAATTCTTGTCGTGCGAGGATATCAAATCATAAAAGACTCGGACGAAGGGTGGAAGGGCTTTCATAAACTCCACGAGCATGGGATCTAATGTTTGTCTAGCTATAGGCAAGGCATGCACGGGTATTTGTGGATTTTGTGGAGTTTGTGGTTTCCTACGGGGTATGGAGGTGGATTTTTCATCAAGCACCAACCATTTTGGCCATAGAACAAGGAAACCTTTAGCCTCCCCAACTCTCACCATCGATGACTCCTTCACAGGTAGCATTTGTTGTTCTATCAAAACATCGGTAATGCGAACACTAAAAAATCCTGCGGGGATGTCAACACGATTGTGTTTCACCGCACTTGGGTCGCATGTGCCATTGGCGACATGGAGTGGTTTTGATTTGGTACCTTGCGAAACATATAGCTTGCAAGGGGGGTTCTATCATAAATGAAAGAACAAGACAAATCATCATCCAACTATTTTTAGAAAGAGATTAGAAACCAACGATGTTCTAAATTAGCAAAATTTGTACTAACCTTATCGACTTGAATGGAATGCGCCGCATTCAACTTGATGGGTGATGAAGGTGGAGTAGGAGGCACTAGTTCCTCGTCCATTTCCACATTCTCACCTTCATCCTCCACAATTTGAGGTGATGCTTGAGAACCCTTTGATGATGGTGGAAGATGTGGTTGTGTACCTCCTAACCTCTCGATGTGGGGATAGTTGGTGTGTTGTGTTATGTCTTTCATCACCTCCCTCAAATCCTTCATTTCCGCCTTTGTCGCCGCCACCTCGCTCAAAGCTCGTTGTAGTTGTGATGGTTTAGGATTGCCCCAACCTTGCTTAATCCCAAAAACCTCTTCTTGTGTCGCGTAACCTCCAACACCTAATGCTCTTCCCGGGTGTTCCTTTTTCTTCCCAAGAGCAAAAGCCTCATTCAAGACATCCTTCTTCCCACACGGGATAAAGGTACCCTCCTCCTTTTGGCGCTCAAGAAGATCCTATTATCAAATATGTTGTACTAGGTGAAAGTGGTTGTGAAGAATATTTGAAAGCAACAACAAAAATAAATAAGACTACAATAGATAGTAAGATAATGTAAGATAGATAGACTAACCACCCTCTTTGCACATTTTTCGGCATCCTCCGAAGTGAACTTACCATCCGAGTCTCTAATTCGACCCAACACGAAGAGTTTTTGTCTAGTATAATCCTCGGCGTCCTTTTCCACTATGACATACCGAGCTTCCGCCTCGTCCATCCCCCCTAATACCAACTCCTTCACTAGTTCCTCCTTCTCCCTAAGCCCCTCCTTCTCACCTACACCCAAATACCCCGACCTACCACCGGTGTATGGCATTGTTATTGATTTCGCCGATGTGACCTTCTTGTCCCATTTCCCCTTTGCACGAGAAGATACCGTATCACATGTCATCATTAATGTAATTAGATAAGAGGAGGTTATGTCACCGAAGTTATAGTTTGTGACTCACCGAAGTCTTATTTTCAAGCGATGCTTGCTTGAAGGCCTCCCACGCATCGGTTGTAATATGATTGTATCGGTCCCTTGGATCTTGACCTAGCTTCTTTCCCTTCTCATACAAGTAGTCTTTTCTTAGAGCATGCTTGTGCTCGCGAAAAGCTTTGGAGACGATGTTGAATGCCTTCTTTCTCACCACTTCCATGTCATTAGATTCTATTTCAAAAGGTCGCTACGCCAAAATATGTAGGATGTATTATGTCTACATATTATGAAGAGGTATAATATTGAGTAGATAGATCATTGAAAGGTTAAATGTTACTTACTTGGCATTCTACCCAAACTTCCTCCTTCTTTTTTGATGGGACGGTTCTTCAATTATCCTCCGTTATCTCAATAAACGTTCTTCCAACTCGGCCACACCAACTTGACCATTTTGAACGTTCTTTTTTTGGTCGGTTGCATACACCCTTAGCATTAAATCCTATGTGTGTTAGTTCTCCTCTTCTCATTCTTCTTTGTAGAACTCGACAATGTGAGCGGACTTGTAGGCCTTTCTTCGAGTTGCTACCTCGCTTCTTTGGTTGGGCACTTGAAGTGGTTGAAGTGGTCACCATTGCTATCTAAGGATGGATAGAAATTGTAACTTAACTAATTAGCACTATTATGACTAGGTAAAACAACAACAAAACCATGTCGAATGAGTTGTAGAAGTAAAATAACACAAGCATGACTAGTTAAAACAAGGAAAAAACGGATTTGTTGAATTGTATAACCAAAGTGAACCTAAGATAGGCTAACATGTTAGAATGCCACATGAAAGTAACAAATAAAGGGAGCTATGGCTTCTAAATTTTATTTTAACATAGTCATGAAACACATATGTTATGGATAGGGACTAAGCATGGATAATGTCTACTCAAGCATGCCATTCAACCAATATATCTCAAAAAGTAACTAAATAAGATGTGCTTTGAATAATACTTCAAATTTGAGTCTCATACCTTAATTGTAGAAGAAGATATTAGTTGTTTGTTGCTCTTAGACACACAAAGTAGCGAGATTTGTAATATTCAACCAAAGTTGAAGGAGATTTTGGGGTTTTTGGTGGGTTACAAGCTTTATAGGGTTTAGTTCTTCACACAAAATATATGTGCTAGATTTGAGGGTGAGTTTGTGGTTGGTTTTGATGAGATTTCACCAAGAAATGAGGCAAGAATGGATTTGGAATGCAAGGATTTGAGATGGAAGTTGAGGGGGGGATAAGGTGAGAGAGAAGGAGGGGTAGATGGGAATGAATGGTGAAAATGGTGAAGAGGTTAGCAAAATCCGGGATAAAAGATATATATAGTATGGTAAAGTTGGACAAAACATGCCTGAATAGTATATTTGGTCGGTTAGTGTTTAACCAGGTTACGATACCGCAACCTGCATCGGCTAGAGGCGAATACCCCTTGCGGTATCGCTAGCTAGCAAGTTGATGAACCCATAATAATTATCTTCTGAATATTTTCTACTTTGTTATGCAATTAATATTAACATTGTGTGTTTCATGAGTTGATGTATATTAAAATTTAATATGAAAACTTATAAATGAAATCAGATTTTATCTGCACATAATATTACTTGAGTTGGTTGCAACGATGACGTTTGTTATGAAAGAGAATTGTTGTGACATGTTATATATAGTCCTATGAAGAGGTATCTGAAATTGTTAACTCTAATCCATATCCATGTTTATTGTAAAGCATTTGGCATAAACTGTTTAGATACGTATATGATGGGACTACGGGTTAATACCATTAGTTTGTTAACCAAATGTTACACTAGTGCAGACATGAGCAATAGGACTTTCTACATTAGCCACGTGTTGATCACCATCGAATATACATGTATTTGACAACTTCTGACTGAAAGTGTAGACATTTAGTTCTTCTGTAATGCATGTGGTATTACTCATAGTCTGGATGATGTTATACATACAGGCAACGTCGTTACCCCGTTAAAGAGCCGACTTCGCGATCACACATCTCGGGAGCTAATGAACGAAAAGTATCCAGTTTTAGATGAGAATAGGGGTGGTAATTGAGTCAACACGCGAGTAATTTGAGATCGACTCGGTCAAAACTCGGACTAAACACGACTCTATCTAGCTCGACTCGAAAAACACGTGCGTAACTCGGTAAGTATAATCAGTTGCAAGTTTATAATATTATTAGGTTATACTATATTAGTTCAATCATCTAATCTAGCTAGTTTTCTTTTACTACTCAATATTGAATAAACTAATTAATTGCATTGGTATTTAAATTAATAATTTCTAAGGATGCTAATAATTTCAATATTGAACAGGTATTTAAACGCACATATATATAATTAGAAATTTTCATAGTATATAGAAGTAGTAAAATTTTTATTTAAAAAGAGAAAAAAACAATTCGAGTTCGAACTCGCAAGTAGTGTCAATACTCGATAAATAATAACGAGTTCAAGTTGAGTATGGTATTATTAACTCGCTAGTTCTCGAGTCGACTCGAACATGGTTAACATAGTTCTCGAGTCTAGACGAGTTACGCACTACTCGCTTGATTGAAGGTTGTCATTCCCAATCTCGATGATAAATGGGTTTGGTTTTTATCGTGTGGGTTGCCGGGCATGGGTTCAGGGTTTAGGGTTAAGGGTTTGATGATTGTACAGAAGCGAAATCGCTACAACGTTCGCCTACAAACAAAATTGAGGCGAGTTCGCCAGTTGGTTGAAATTATAGGCGAACAAACAGGCGAGTTCGTTTCATAGTGAAATCCACGCGCGACGTTCCTGACACGATTTCGTAACCAATTTCGCCCACAGGCGAATGGAAGGGGCGAGTTCGCCAGCGTATTTTAATTTTAAAAAAAAATACAAAAACAAGTTTTGCGGGTGGCGATTTCAGAACCCCCCCAACTTCCACCCGCAAAACCCAAAATCCCCAAATCGGAAAATCCCTGCAACACCATGGGCCGGAGCAAATCAGCCGGTAAAACCCTCAACCCACCAGCTCCCAAGCGCCAGAAGACCACCCCCACTGCTCAACCCGATGCGGAGCCGGCCGGAATGCGTGAAGAGACACTCGCCGACCTTCAACCTCGCCGGAGACGCGATCGCCCGGCCGGTGGATCTACAGGCGGCGGCGGCGGCCATACTTCTGGAACCTCCCATCACCGCCACACCGCCACCAGTCCGTCGCCGCACCGCCACACCGCCACCAGGAACCCGCCTGAAACTAGTGGGCCAGCCGAGAATCCGGCGGGTAACCCTGCGACTGAGGAGGATGAGGAGACGTCTCTGTTCGTCAGCACAAAGGCCGAGACTAGGTACGAACAATTTTCTCGTCGCTTCTTGTTGAATCCTAGGGTTTTTGATGAAGATCGGATAGAGTCGTTAGGGTTTGCCAAAATTATAGACTATTTTAAGGCGACGCATCTAGAAGGGATGTTGATGTCGAGAGAGCCGGTGCATAAGGATGAGTGTTTACAGTTTTATGCAAATATGACTTTTGCAAAGGACGCCGAAGAGGGGGAGACAATGGTTAGGGGAGTAAGGTTTAAGGTTGATAAGTATTTGATTAATGAGGTGATAGGTTGCCCGTATGTGTCGGTTGACCACTTAAGGCCGTTAGATCCAAACGGTCCTTACGAGTGTTACCACACCCAAAACTTCCCATCTTTGTCTAGTTTGAACCCCCTAGAACCCGTTGCTATGCGTAGAAAATACTTTAAGTCGCGTAGCAAGTTGGAAGGTACTCCAAAGAAGTACAATATTGGCGTTCTCACTCAGGAGCAGAGGTTGGTGTTCGAGTTGATATGCTCGAATGTCATTCCATCGGGTGGTCACCCTTGCGAGCCTACGATTGCCAATTTGATGTTGTTCTATTACATCATGGAGGGATTGAAGATCAATCCAGGGTACGCGATTGTGAAGTACATGCTGAAGCGTGCCAAGGACAAATCTGATGAAACGATCCCATATGGCCAGCTTATCACGGCGATGATAAAGAAGAAGGGTATTAGACCGGTTAGTCGGCCAGAGCCAGTTATGCACTACACCGAGAAATGGCTCCGTAGCAAGGGATTGGCACTTGGCGCCGATGGGGTCATAAAGAAGAAGAATGATGGTGCTTCGAGTTCAAGTGCGCGTGGTGTTTTGAGTCCGGGTAAGTCGATTCTACCCAAACTTGGTATTTTATTAGATTTATTTGTTTGCGCCTATACAATATTCTAATGGATTTGATGTGTTTTGGCAGGACGGGAACTTCAGTGGCGTGAGCGAATGGTCGTGATGATGGGACAGCTTTCAGCGGAAATAGAACAGGTGAAGTTGGAACAAGCCAAGGAAACGGAGATGATATTGGAGTTTGGCAGGATGCTAGACTTGGAACCTGAGCTTAGCGACGAGGAAGGGATGCCAGACTTTTCCGTTCAGCCTTTGCCACCAATGGACGCGGAGGCGGATGACCCTGAAAGTGAAGCGGAACCAGAAGAGGAGGATCCAGAAGAGGAGGAAGCACAACAGCTTGACGAGCCCGAAGGTGCTAAGGATGGAGAAGACTCCGTTGGTTCAGATGGTGGCCCGTTTTCTCCGGACGAAGATAATGACGAAATGTTCAAGGTTGTCTTCAGAAACGAACAAAGCCATAATGAGGATGCGCAAGAGTCGTCGGAAGAGGAAGTACAACACTCGTCCGAAGAGGAAGTACAAGAGTCGTCCGAAGAGGAAGTACAAGAGTCGTCGGAAGAAGAAGATGACGAAGACGGGGGCAAAGAGGAGGGTGGTCAGGACGATGGTGATAGTGACGAGGACGACAGTGATGACGCTTAGCATATTTCACCGTTTGTTATTATATACTACGGTTTTGTTGATTTTGTACTTAAACTCGCAACATCGTTTAGTTGCATTCTTTTGAGACTACTATTATTGTTAACCAATCAAATATATTTCAAGTTAATTAACTTCAATCTTGACAAATACTACAACTAACCTTGATAAAACATGAAAATTCGTATGAAAACAATATTGCATAATATTACCAAGCGAACCTGGACGCGACTTCGCTTCACATATTTCCACAAGGCGATAGAAGGCAGCGATATCGCCTACTCTGCCGCCTATAAACATTTAGGCCTCACGAACTCGCCACCAAGTCCGCCGTGTGGAACAGAAGCTAACAAGCGTGCCAAGAGGCGAACTCATAAGATGAGGCGAACGCGGCAGAGATACCGCCTACCCTAAAGCCTACAACCGTATATGTCTTGCGATCTCGCCACCAAGTCCGCCATGTGGAACAGAACCTAGCAAGCGTGACAATAGGCGAAATCGTAAGCATTGAGGCGAATAAAGAAGCGAGTTCGCCTCTGGAAAGAAGAATTTTAAAAAAACACAAGTACAGAACATGTATATACGACGCCGTTTGACACACAGGCGTTGAATAGAGGCGAGTTCGCTACCACATCACATCAATTTTCCCACATCGGTGGAGTAGCGTCCAATTGATCAGCTTCAATATGTGACCAAAACTAAATGGTTCAATAATTAGAGGTTACTGTAATTAATTACAATTTCAGTACTCTAGTTGCGGAATTAACAACAACTAGAGTACTGAAATTGTAATTACAACTAGAGTACTGAAATTGTAATTAATTACAGTAACCTCTAATTAATTTTTTTAAAAAAATGTGTAATTTCTATCACAGATATTTTTTTTAATATATAAAATTAATTAAAGATCACATTAAATAAAATATAAAATATTACTATTAAATAAGAGTTTGACTATTTATGTGCAGAAGTTTTGCGTTCGAGACTCCGGAACAATAGAACCAAAAGGCCAAATTACACTAGTGGTCGTGTTATTGTGATGAGTGAGTTCCAAGTGTGATCGGCCAAAGGCCAAATTGTTTTTATAACTACCCGAAAACGAAGGCAAAGTTTGACTCATCACGTGTGAATGAGTCGAGTCGAAACCGAACACAGGTATCCTCAAACTCGACTCGTTATATATTTTGAGAGCTCGAACTCCATATCGTCCTGTTTCAAAAAAAAATTTGTAATTATTACCAAATAAATTGATATATTAACCATATACCGAATTATATATACCTAATTATATATATATATATATATTTATTTATTTATTTATTTATTTATTTGAATAATAAGCACGTTGAGCCGAACGAAATCAAATGTAAAAGCTTAGAGTCGACTGCGCCACATATTCGAACGAGTTCGAGCTCGAGATCTAGCTTGGTCAAACCGTGCTCGAGGTCGAATGGTCGGTTGGTGTTCGTGCTTCACTCATTATAGCGATGTTCATTGATCGTGAGCGATTAAAAGAAATTGGACATGAAAGGGTATACTACATCCAGAATTCGACCTACCAAGTTCATAGTTGATCGCAAATGTGTACAAAAAAACAATTTGAAATTACATAAAGATTCATATATACTCCTATTTCAATATTAGTTAAAGAATATATTTTGTTTTAATACTGGCGAACTCGCCTATCCAATTCGCTTGGAGGCGAGTGGCCAAGCGAACTCGCCTCCACGTCACATCAATTTTCCCACATCGGTGAAGTAGCGTCCAATTGATCAGTTTAAATATGTGACCAAAACTAAATGGTTCGATAAGTCGCCGACCCGCGCAAACTGCCCATGAAACACCATGCATGATATACACATATACTATACATACACTATACATATACTATACAGTGATGAGCGATCAGAGTGTTGAGTGCATCTATCAGATCCCGGGCCCAAAGGCCTATATTTTTTAACAATGAAGCGAACTCGCCTGCCAGCTCGCCTGTAGGCGAGTTACAAGCGAACTTGTAACAAGATTGAATTGATATAATAACAAACAAGCGAACTCGCCGCTTAAATCGCCTGGAGGCGAGTTACCAGCGAACTCGTAACGTTGACAAACATAAATAGTCAACTGCTGGGCCCTGTCGATCAAAACTCAGATCCCCAATTTTTCCCCCAAACTCACGCAAAATCGCTGCTTCCTCTGCTCACCCACCGCCGACCAGCCACCGTCAAGCCGGAAATTTGCTCCCCCACTGCCATATTCCATACATCTGGTAAGTTCCTGACCCGTTTCATCTTACTCATTGTTAATCTGGATGCCATGTTTTCAAATTTTTAAGTTCATCAGTATTTTAGCTTTCTGTTGATTTTCTTTGTTGAAACTGGGGTTCAATCATAGGAATAGGATTGATGTTAGGTATTCTTGATAGGTACTTTGGTTAATTAGAAACATGGCTCCGAGGGGAAAGAAGAAGGTTCAACAATCGAGCGAGGTTATAGTTTTTGATAAAATTAAGTTTGTCAGTGAATCTGCTTACCTCAAGTATAGGAGTTTTGAGGATGCTAAGTCGCAGTTGAACACCTTACTTGTGGTGGATGAGAGTAAGGTTGAAGAGCTAGGCTTGAAAGGGGTGTGGGGCTTGCTACATTATTCGGGTGCGGACACATTGATGAAGGTGAAGGACCCGGGTTATCTAGAGGAGACAATGCAATTCTACACTAATTTCCGACAGGTGGCTGATAAGTGGAAGACCAAGGTCAACAAGAAGGAGTTCGAAATAAGTCCTGAACTGTTCAATGCAGCCCTCAAGAACACGTACGAGGACGATGATGAACCAGTGGACCTTTACATAAGGGGTGACTGGCCAAGTGAGTCGATCTTTCCAGCCGCGAATTTGCAGAAATTGGGGTTGGAGCACTTCGGCCGCCAGTTAGGTCCGCTTGGAAGGCCAAAGGAGTACAAGCTGGGACAGCTTACACCCGAGCGAAGGATCTTGTATGAGATGGTGGCTACCAATATTGTGCCCAAAGGGGGTTACCTCCAAGAGCCAAACTTCACCACTTTGGTCACTTACTACTTGTTGGCCTCGGAAGTGATGATAAACCTCGGGTACACCATGTTTCAACACATGAAGGACAGCGTGGTTGAGAACAATACGGTGGCTAAGAAGTTGCCCTACACAAACTTCATAACAATGTTCCTCCGGTCCAAGCATCCGAAGTTGAAATTCTCCAACACCGCCAAGTCGTGTGAGTACTACACCAAGGAATACTTTGAGAAGAAAAAGTGGTCATTGGTTGGGGGGACTTGGCAGCCAAACGGAGAGAAGGTCGTGGAGCCGGAACCTGAGCAAATCGGAGGTAAGGGGATACAAATTATATTTAAGTTCCATTATATTGTGTTCAATATCTAAATTTAACATTTTCAATGTTCTCCATTTACTAGTGAGTGTGGAAGCATATTATAAGGGGCTTGAGGAGTCGAACTTCGCGATGAGGACAGAGCTTGCTAATCTCCGCAAGACGGGGTGGAAGAACAGCCACTTGCTTCGTGGTTTTCTAAGAGCATATGCCCGAAAAAATCCTTCGGCGGCCACTCCTGACAATGAAGACCAGACAGGCGGAGACAACTCTTCCTAGAGATGTGGATGTAGTCTAGGGACGTTTTTTCAAATTGTATTGCTACAATTTAACGATTTTTTCGTTTTGATTGCATTATTCAATAAAATTTGGTGCTTACATATCATATGCGCTTATTCTTTAAATTTGATATAAATTACATATAATTGTTCATGTGTTAAACCGGTGTCGATATAGTCTTTTATAGTGTTGCTAGTACTAAAATACTATTTATGTAAAGTCAGAAACGAACTCGCAACCAAATTCGCTTGTGGTGTTATAACTGAAGCGAGTTCGCTTCTAATCTCGCCTGTTTCAACAGAGTCTAACAGACGACTCAAGAAGCGAACTCGCCAGTAACAGGCGAGACGGCTTACGGAACCGCCACCACCTAAATGCCAAGGCATAAAGTAAAACTACAAAAACGATGTAGTTTCAAGGTTGGCGAATAGAGATACGATCTCGCCTCTAGTAACGCTTACAGGCGATTTGTACAAGAGAACTCGTCTTTATTTACGCCTATGCTATGAGTGAAACACGTTTCAAGCATACATGAATACTAATTCAGTCCATACCAAATGTATATGCTGAAAACTTAAGGTTTTTCCAATTACATACTAATGTTTACATATTCTTTGGTTGATTCCTCTTTCGCTTCGTTGGTTTTCCAGCATTGGTGATCCAAATGCCCTCCGTGTGATCGTTCCGCGCAAAATACCTTTTCAAACTCGCCTCGTCTTCAGTTAAGGTTTCGTTAGGCTCTAAACCCAGAAGGTCCCCGATATCTGTTCCAAAGCTGCGATCCTCGTCATTGCCATTGTGAAGAAGCGCCTGCTTACCATTCACCACAATCTCCCACCGGTTATCCTGTGGATCCGTCACATAAAACACTTGGTGCGCCTGAGACGCCATGATAAACGAATCACCTTCAGAGCCAAGAACACTGCGATTCACCAGGGTTGTGCCGTAATCCTCTTTCCGCACCCCGCCACATTCTTTCACCCACTCACACTTGAACACTGGAATTGTGGCACTGATAAAGTCAATCTCCCAGATGTCGGTGATCGTCCCGTAGTATGCTTCGCATCCATGAACTGCCTCACCTGGTACTACCACACTACTGTTTTGGTTAGTTGACCTCTCATCCGACCATTTGGTTCCAAAAGTATAACCGTTTATGTCGTACCCACCAAAAGAGGAAACAGTGCCGAGGGGTCTTCTACATAACAGCTTGACAATATCAGGATGGTCCCCTTGCTGAATGTGAGCTTGCAGCCACCGAACGAAATTGGCACAATGCTTTTCCAGGATCCTCACATCACCGACAGTCCATGCATTTGACACTCTAATCTGATCCATGTGTATGTCAACATAAGGGGTCACCGCCTCGTGATTTCTGAGGATATATAAATGGACAGCATCCATGTCGGCGGCGGTAGGACTAAACAAACTATGATGCTTGAGCCCGTGCCCGTCCACTCTACCATCGTGCCTAGCATTTGGGATCTCCACTGTGGCAACATCTTTCATATAGTTGGTACAAAACTCAATAACCTCTTCTGCGACATAACGTTGAACTATACTAGCATCAGGCCTATATCTGTTCTTCACGAAATCCTTAAAAATCGACATGTACCGCTCAAATGGATACATCCATCTCAAGTAAACTGGGCCACATAATTTTACCTCCCTCACCAAATGGACAATCACGAGGATCATTATGTCAAAAAAGGCCAGGGGAAAGTACATCTCCATCCTACACAAAACTTCCACCACCATTTCCTGCAACTCATCCAGCTTCTGCCTGCTCACTCGCTTACGACATATGCACTTAAAAAAGTAACATAGCTTCGATATCGACTTCCTCACGTGACGAGGCAATGATCCTCGTAGAGCGATAACATTCAGCTCCTGCATAAGATTATGACAGTCGTGTGACTTCAATCCCGCCAGCTTCAGTTCTTTGGTATTAACACAATTACGGATGTTCGAAGAGTAACCTGTTGGAACCTTAACAGACTTCAAAGAATTACAGTAACGCTTCTTCTCCTCGGTCGACATAGTGTAACAAGCTGGAGGTAAATAAGATTTACCTTCTTCCTCTACAGGGGCTAGAGACGATCGGATACCAAGTTGTACAAGATCTGATAGCGCTTTTAAGCCATCCTTTGTCCTTCCAGGGGTATTCATCAGCGTACCTACAAGTGCTTCACATACGTTCTTCTCAATATGCATCACATCGAGACAGTGACGTACGTCCAAATGCTTCCAGTAATCTAGTTTGAAGAAGATCGAACACTTCTTCCAACTGCTATTCGACGCCTTCTTCTTCTTTCCCTTACCAAATTCATGATCCATCCCAGTAACCTTTTCTAGAACCTCCTCTCCAGTTAAAGGGATTGGGGAGAGATCATGCTCTTCTCTCCCGTTGAACCAATTCTTTGCTCGCCTCCAAGGATGTCCCGTCGGAAGAAATCTTCTGTGCCCGAGATACACCGGCTTACCACCGTGTTTCAATTGACAATAACTAGTCTTGCTCTCACATATGGGACATGCAAAGTGACCTTTCACTGAATAACCCCCCAAGTTACCTAATGCAGGAAAGTCATTTATACTCCACAACAACATTCCTTGCAGTTTAAACTCCTCATCACCTCGACTGCCATCAGGTATCCGAACACCCACATCGAATAATTTCTGCAAATCTTCGATCAAAGGCGCTAGGTACACGTCAATATCGTTACCCGGTTGCTTAGGACCAGATATCATCATGGACAATAACACATACTTACGTTTCATCATCAACCACGATGGCAGATTGTAAATCACAACCATAACTGGCCAAGAACTATGGGTGCTAGACATGTTACCAAAGGGGTTCATGCCATCAGTGGATAAGCCTAGCCT
This sequence comes from Sherardia arvensis, assembly GCA_948330725.1. Classification (NCBI taxonomy): domain Eukaryota; kingdom Viridiplantae; phylum Streptophyta; class Magnoliopsida; order Gentianales; family Rubiaceae; genus Sherardia; species Sherardia arvensis. Next base: position 16,927,387 of record OX415237.1, on the reverse strand, counting down.
CACATTCCTGGGCTCAGCAGCAAATTCAGGGTACCGCTCATCCATTTTCTTCCACTGATCTCCATCTGAGGCATGTGAAATAATGTCATCGTCCTCCCTAGCCCTATCCGCATGCCATGTTAGCAACTTTGCATCCTCAGGATTTGCAAACAACCTCTTCAGTCGAGGAATCAGCGGAAGGTAATACACTACTTTAGCCGGCGTTTTACATCTAGACGGCGTCACACTCTCGCCGCATACCTCTACGGTCACCACCTTTGACTTGTACCGAGGTTCATTACAGACTCGGCATGTATCTCTATCCTTGTCATCTTTCCTGTACAACAAACAATCGTTAGGGCATGCATGAATCTTCTGCATCTCCATTCCCATAGGACATAATATCTTCTTAGCAGCATATACTCGATCAGGACACAAGTTGTCAGTGGGTAGCAACTCTTTCACCAACTCTAACAATTCAGTCATCCCCTTGTCAGATATTCCATGGCGCGCCTTTAAATTCATCAACAACAACGTAGAACCAAGAACGGAATGTTTGCAACCCTTGTACAATGGTGTCTCTTTATCATTATACATCGCCGCTAACATGCTCGGCTTTCCTACCCAATCCATTGCCACGTCTTCCGCCATTTCATCAAGACAACCATCATAACGCAATCCATCTGCCCCAAGCTTAACATCAAACTCTGCATCATTATGACTTGCACCTTCTCCATGCCAAACCCATGTTGTATATGTAGGATCAAAACCTCTACAAACCAAATGTTCGCGCACAACGTCTACATCCTCATAAATCGCGTTGTTAAGGCAATCTATGCAAGGACATCTTAGCCCACCCATTCTCTTTTCTACACAATCCTTCCAACCAACATCAATAAACTCTTGAATCAAATCCGTATAACCCTGTGAGAGACGCTGATTCTCCAACATGATTTCACTACGACCCATGCTTAACAAGATACTATCAACAACGGTTTTGCTACAATCACTCAAACATTCCACAAATTTAGCACCCTAAGAACTCTACAAATCCATATAAACAAGCACATACACTAATCAAAAACAGTTTGCCCATTCCACAACCAATCAACAAAAAAATCATAACCTCATACCTTTGTGTTCTTGGGCAAAATCAAGGCCTGAAAATGTGAGCAAAACTTGAGACAAAACAAAAGGAGAGTTCTTTTATCTACTTCTTTTATTTTCATTCCCGCAAAAAATCAGCTTTTATACACCCAGCTACGACACTGTTACGAATTCGCCACCAAATTCGCCCACTACATTTTAATACAAGCGAATTCGTACACTGAAACGCCTCTGGTCATAACTATAGGCGAACTCGCTTCTTCAGTAACGCCTCCTGGCGTCAATACAAGGCGATTTCGCAACTACAACGCGTCTTAGCATGTATGGGCAAACAACTATTCTTATTTCAGGCGGGTAATGCTGGCGAATTCGTCACTCTACTCGCCTATCAGCGAACACGGTTCAGAGTTCGCCTAGTATTGACATTTTTAATACACTTTGGAAAACACCTTGTTTTAATTGTGAAACGCCGTGGTTTTTTTTTTGCCCTAGGCGAACGGCAGGTTACGAGTTCGTAACCCAGTTACTCGGCGGTTCCGCCAAAATCTGGCCAAAACGCCGTGAAATGTGTGCCGAGAAACCTATGCTTGTGCACCAGTGAAAATTCCCAAATCAGAAAACCCTAAGCCCCCAAATCAACATCTCGCAAAACCCTAAGCCCCACAAATAATCAACCTTCGACTTCGGGAAGATGGCACCGACCAAGTCCACGACGGCGAGGTCACGGCCAAAAAATCCGTTCAAAAGGAAGCTGATGGTTCGCAGAGGCAGAGAAGGGTATGATTCAAAACTGTTTTATGATTCAGAATGCCATGATAGATATGTTAAGTATTACCTAGAGGGCAAGTTGTTGGATCCATATGCTGTTGATCCTAGTAAGGTAGATGAGTTAGGGTTTGGGGAGTTAGTTGGTTTGATGAACATCCAGCAGGTTGGGGAGTTGATGGTGAATGATGCGCCAGCTTACTTGCATGAAAGCCGTCAATTTTATGCAAATCTTACTGAGATTGATGGGTCATTGTATAAAACGATGGTTAATGGCCACGAATTTGAGGTTAGCTGGTGGATTTTGAATGAGTTGGTAGGCTGCTTTTATAAGAATGCTGAAGATATAGAGAATAGCAGCGGTTATGCTCCTCTGAATGTGTACAATGAAAATGGATGGTTGGGCCCTGGATTTACACTACCTGGTGGTGTGGATAGACAAGCATGTGCGTCTGCCTACTTTGGAAGACCTGTCGGTGATAAAGAGGCCGCACATGTGTACAACCTGAAATGCATAACTCCGGCACATCGAGTTTTATATGACTGCGTTCATAGAATTCTAGTTCCTTCTCCAAAGAATGTGAGCGAACCAACAAGCACCACTACTATCTTGTTCTACTATGTTGTTCTCGGGCGAAAAATCAACCCAGGCCATACAATATTGAAGCACATGGTGATTAGATGGGAGTGACCAAACAGTATTGGAATATCCCTTACGGCGGTTTGATAACCAAGCTCCTCCTGAAGATGAAGCCGGACTTTAAGTTTCACAGCCCTCCCGTTCCCTGCAGAATTTACGGGCTTCAGTACTTCCAGAATCGAGGATATGACTTGGTGGATGGTGCTTGGATCACAAAGGTCATCCCGGTCAAGAACAAGCGTGCAAAAGGTAACGCAGGTAAGAATCTGTTTCTGTTTTTAGTTTTCCTGTGATTGAATAGGTTTGATGAGGTTATTACTAACTAGTTTGTGTTTAATGTCTCGTCGCAGTGATGACCGATGCGGAACTGTACTCAATGGCGGAGCGGATGTATGGCAATGCTAAGGACAACACTAGTCGTATAATGGGAACGAGGAAGAAGATCTTTCATGCAAAGAAGAAGATGTCCACCATGGAAAGGTCGCTGTCGAGTCGTGGATTCGATCTTGACTTCCCTTGAGGTCTCCGATTACCGATTGCAAGGAATGTTAGCAAGTAGTGCTAGTGTACAGTTTTGCAGGCTTTTGTTTTTGGCCAATGTAAACTAGTCGTAATGTCCCTAGGGCTAGATCGCAATCTTTTGAAACTCTTGCGATAATTGGCAAAAGTTTGCCGAAACTGTACTTTTGAATTAACCATGAATATTAAATCCTATACATCCTTGCATCTCAATCTCTTCAATTTTAGGTTGCACCAATAAATAAAAGGCCATTTTACTAGTTATTTGTCATCCAAGTTCTTGTCAGGCAGCATGACTTATTTTTTTTGCTTATTACCTATGTCTTTCGAACTCATAAATACTTGAAAATACTACACTTTTGAACTCGTAAAGAGTAGCCCTCATTTGATTTTTTAAACTCATGTTTCGGGTGGCATATAAGGTATTCTTCTGTTCAGAATTTGTTGCAAAAGTTCAATAACTAGGATACATTCGAATCGAAAAATGTAGTTGTACACAGGTTTTAGAATTCGAAAATAAGTGGTACCAAAGTGACCGTTTTCCTATTAAAAATTGCAGTTTGATTTGTTTCGATTTCGAAATAAGGAAGCATGTGACTTTACAAATCAAGTATGTGACCTTTCTTGTAGAAAATCTCCTTTAATACTAATGCCTGTAAGTTCGAGTGCGAAACTATAACAACATTCAAAAATACATCCACGTCATCACAATATGGTACCTTACTTTCGGACTCGACAGTTGTATTTCATACTTTTTGAATTCTTAAACAACACACATTTAACATGAAAGATGGTACTAACAAGTGTCAATCATTTTTCTAATCTTAAACTTGACTTTCTTCAGTTTTCGATTTCTAAACCTTTGTTTGGTACCTTTGTTTCTAAGCTTAAAAGTTCACCCACACCTACACACCTCAAATTCATCAACACTCTACTACACTCATCTTCATTACGAAATCGAACATTGGGTCACACGGCGTATTTTACATTTACGCTGTCCAAAATTTCTAACAACTTACCCGAGCCATTTTCGAATTCGAAAAGTGTGGTTGCCGGCGTTTTGATCCCACCGCCGTGCACCGGCGATGTGTCCAAAGACAATTCCAGTAGTGACCTTCCAAACCGCCAACAGTTGGCCAGAGCGAACGTCGGATGAAATTTTAGAATCATCTCTGCTGAGACCCTTTCCCGGAGGAACAAGACTCTATTTTGACGCTGGTATTAAAGAAGGGAAAGCCGGCATTGCTGCCATAGCAACCAGTGAAGAAGGAGGCTTTATTCGTGCGACCACTGAGACCATTGATGGAGTTACAGACCCCCTTTTTGCAGAAGCAAAGGCGCTCGAGTTAGCAGTAGACCTGCCTGTTTCTTTGGGCCTTGATGATGTAGTAATAATAGGGGATTGCCTAACACTGATCTGCATGGTAAGGGATTTGGAACAGCCGCCCCAGCTTCTCTGCGAGTTGGTGGCCAACTTGAGGAACTCATTGTCTTCCAATAATCTTGGTTCTCCATGCTGGACTTCAAGAAATTCGAATAGTTTAGCCCATTCGCTGGCCTGCCATGTCAAGAACAATATTAATGCTAGATGTACGTGGGATAGTCCCCCAAATTTCCTTTGGACGTTTTCCAGTTGCATGAAATGAGAGTTCTTTTATTAAAAAAAAATCTTAGAGGAAATTTGGAGAAATTTAACTATCGACATTCTTCTCTACGAAACACTGTGGAAAGGTCATTTGGCAATTTGAAGAACAGATGGCGCATGTTTAAGTCGATGTCTCAAATGAAGGAGTGGCAAATGGCCATAATAGTAAGCAACAATCACGCTTCATAACTATATGCGAATGGAAAAGTTTGTGGTACCTGTTGTAGAGCATGACGCTAATGTTCAAGGAACGGCGGATAAGGAATTGCTCAGCTCTCAAAGAAAGGAAGAAATGAATCAAGTTCAACTGAATATAGCAACAAGAATTTACAGTCGATGCTCTCATGATGAAGATACTGAAGTGAACTAAATGTCGTTATTTTGAATTGATTTGACGTGGTTTGAAACTGAGTTGATTTGAATTAAAATTAATTATATGACAAAAGAGTAATATTACTTATGAATTACTTTGATCGAACAAAATTTATTAATTTGGACATACTTAAATACTAATAGTACACCTACATGAGAAACAATTAGGTAAGACGGCCTTACCATAAGGGGTCATGGCAAATCCAATTCTAATTAGATTTGGGCCAAACATTGAATATTTTATTCTCAGTGCCAAACTGTATGTTTCCCACAAGTGCAGGGACTATATCGCAAATTGTGAAACATCACCATATAAATCCCCAAACCCAGTTCTTCCTCGCCATTTGTCCCCGACGAGGACGCCGTCGACGACTTCCTCGCCGATCTCGCTGTCTCCTCGTCGTTACCCACCGATAAGCCGCCGTGGGAAATCCACCTCTTGTTGTCCCACAACTGCGGCGTGCTCCGTGCGCACCGCGCGCTCGGAGATGGGATTTCTTTGATGTCACTCTTTCTGTTGAATTTCCGGCGAGTCGACGAGCCGGATAAGATTCCGATCATCAAAGGTTTGGGAACCTCGTCGGGTTCAGGGCGGCGGAGGATTAGTTGGTGGATGGGGTTTTATAAAGTGATGCAGATGATTTGGTACACGTGTGTTTACGTGATGATGATTTTCGTGGTGGTGATGATAATGATAATTGTTGGTTTTGATGTTGATGGTTTTGGTGTTGATTTATGAAGGTTATTACGTTGATGATCATGATTCTTTTTTTTATTGAAAACTTGATGATCACGATTTCTGGTTTTTATGATGATGACGACTTGATGATTAATGATTTTCCGTTTTGATGTTTAAATGTTAGTGATGATGATAGGCAAATGATTGATGTCGGTTATAATGATTTGACGAATTGATGTTGATGATTAATGATTAATGATTAATTTTGGTAATGGTAATTTAATGATTGATGATTTTAGATTGATGATTGATACTTTCTGATTGATAATTTATGTTTAATGTTGATAGACAAGTTAATGATTGATGATTGTTTATTGATAATTGATGTCGATTACATATGATGATTTGATTATTGATACTTTTCTGTTGATGATTGGTATTTTCAATGTTTTTATTCTAATTTGATAAATTTTGATTTATGATGTTTTTATGATAATTTGATATTTTTGGTTGATATTTGATATTGTTTATGATCAATTGATGATTGTTGATGATTTGATGATAAACGACGAAAATTTCATGATTTGATGATTAACAACGAAGATTTGATGATAAACGATGAAAGTTTGATTATGTGTATATTTTAGTTGATGATTTTTTATCGATGGTCGAACGGATTTGATGATTTGATGATGGACAACGATAATTTGATGATTAACGACGATAATTTGACGATGAACGACGAAGATTTGATGATTTGATGATGAACAATGATAATTTGATGATGAACGACGATGATTTGATGATGAATGACGATGATTTGATGATTAACAACGATGATTTGACGATTAACGACGAATATTTGAGTATTTGATGATGAACAACAAAGATTTGATGATGAATGACGATGATTTGATGATGAACGATGATGATTTGATGATGAACGGTGATAATTTGATGAACAACGATGATTTGATGATGAACATCGATAATTTGGTAATGGTTGTTGATGAATTGATGATGAGCGACGATGATTTGATGATTTCATATTGATGATTGATGATGGTAATGATGAATAAGGAGATTAAATGCATTATATATTGTTATTGCAAAATGGTCCCTGGATTTTATTAACTATTTAATTACTGTACCGAAAATTAAATAATTATATTATAGCCCCGAAGGTATTTTGTCCCTGGATCTAATACCCCTTGCCTTACCGTAAGGCCGCTTTACACAAGAGTTTCTCCCACCTACATTAGGTTGAATAACATCAACAAACTTAAAAAAAAAAACTAATTTGAATTGCTATGAAATGAACAAAAAATAAATATCAGGAAAATAGTATTACTAAATTAAATCACATTTTGAAAATATTAATTTTCTGATCTGATCAGAATTCAACTGAACTGAATTGAAAAAACAGTAGCTATAATAAATATATATATATATGAAATTTACTGAAATGAAAAGAAATAGAACTGAACTGAAAAAAAAAAATATTTAACTGAACTAAGATGAACTGAAAAAATAAAAAAAAATTAACTGAACTGAAATGAACTGAAAAAAAAAATTATTGAACTGAAAAAAACAAAAAATACTGAACTGAACTAAAAAAATAAAAAATATATTTAACAGAACTGAAAAAAATTAAAAATAATACTGAACTGAACTGAAAAAAATAAAAAAAATACTGAACTGAACTGAAAAAAATAAAAAATACTGAACTGAACTGAACTGAAAAATATTTAATAATACTGAATTGAACTGAAAAAATAAAAAAAATACTGAACTGAACCGAACTGTTTTACAGAAAAACTCTGGCAAACCCGCTCTAAATAAACTAAGATTGTTGTAGTGAATTCACACGCCCATCACGGAACCAAATTTAAATTGATTAGTCGGGTACAGCTAATTATATGGTCGCGCGGCAAAGAAAAATAATTATTATCCAATGGGATTAGAGAAAACGGTATATAATGATTTGTCGAGGGATATAAGGACCTGTTTACTGGAGTTTATTTTTGCTGAACTGAACTAAGCTGAATTGAAAAAAAAATAAAAAAAAATATTGAACTGAACAGAAAAATATTTAAAAATGCTGAACTGAACTGAAAAATATTTAAAAATACTGAATTAAACTGAAAAAAAATAAAAAATACTTAACTGAACTCAAAAATATTTTAAAAATAATGAATTGAACTGAAAAATATTTAAAAATACTCAACTGAACTGAAAAATATTTAAAAATACTGAACTGAATTGAAAAAAAATAAAAAAATACTGAACTGAACTGAAAAATATTTAAAAATACTGAACTGAACTGAAAAAAATATAAATATATTGAACTGAACTGAAAAAATATAAAATATCGAACTGAACTGAAAAAAATATAAATATACTGAATTGAACTAAAATATGTTGAATTGAACTGAAAAAGTATAAATATACTGAACTTAACTGAACTGAAAAAATTTATACATATTTATTTGAACTGAAATGAAAATAAAATTAAATACACTAAGAAAATTCATTATTAACAAATAAAATGAGCTGAATTGTACATAATACATAATTGAATAAAAACGAAACATAAGAAAGTGTAATGTATTGAAATAATGACTTAATGAAACTAATTTTATCAAATCACATTTACTTATTACTAAATTGAATTAAACTCAGTAAAGTTTAATGTATTTAAGACAATAATAGTATGACTAAATTAAACTTAAATTGATCAAAATACACTTGTACATGATTGAAATAGACTTAATTTTAATTTTAATTAAATTGAACTGAACTGGTTCAAAAAATATTCAGAATATGATAGAACCACTAGCGTACAAAGATTGCTCCATTTTGTCATATTCACAAACAATAAACTTGTATTCATCTAGTAAACACTAATTGAACCAAATTATAATTGAAGGTATTGATCATAGTAATCATACGACTGAATGAAACTAAAATTCATCAAATCACATTTCTTCATAACCAAATTAAATGAAATGAATTAATCTGGATCAAATTAAACTGAATATAAACTGAATTAAAATGAAAATACTGTAGAGATCTATAATAAAAAAATATAGAAGAAATTTACTGATCTAAAAAACGTATAAAATATTTATCTGAATAGAACTGAACTGAAATATTAAAAAATATTTTTTCGAATTGAACTAAACTGAAAGATAAAAAAGACATTGAACTGAACTGAGAATATAAACATACTGAAATGAACTGAAAAAATAAAAAAACACAGAACTGAACAGAAAAATATTTAAAATACTGAACTGAACTGAAAAAATAAAAAAATACTGAACTGAACTGAAAAATATTTAAAAATACTGAACTGAAAAATATTTTAAAATACTGAACTGAACTAAAAAAATAAAAACAATATTGAACTGAACTGAACTGTTTTGCTAGAAAAACTCTGCCAAACAAGCTCTAACTAATATGTATTTCCAATTTAAAATGGTATAAGATTAATACACGTATACATAATGATGGATTAGGATGACATTATAATATCTACTTGATTCCAACTAAATTGGGAAGTGTGATCTTTTTTTTTTTTTTGTTAACAACCATATTATTACTAAACTTCATATTGAGTTCATTACATATTTAGCAAGAGTATGAAGTACCTCAACTGCCTGCCTATCAACTTTTTTAACTACAATACTGAAAAACAACAACTTTGAACAGCTAAATTTCCCAAGAAAAGGGTACGAGACCAGCGTCCGGCTTACGCAAGCCAGCAATAGTGTGTACCAAAACACTTGAATCCGTCCATATTAGCACATTCTTGAAACCTGCTTTGAGAGCTTGAATCAAAGCTTGATTAATGGCCATGAACTCCACCTCCGAAGCTGAAAAGACTTGAGTAACTTTGTAGCCGTGATCTTCAGTCTTTCCGTAGGAATAGCTAAAGCACCAGGCCACCACACCCCGATTTTTTGCTTGATCAAAAGCACCATCAGTGATAATTAAAGCCTCTACCCGTGGTCCCCAATCCACCTGTTGACTTGGAATTTTAGTCATGGTTACAGTCTCTGTGCTTGGAATCTCATTTATTCCATCACCATGCTTGAACGTGTGCATGCTCATTGCTTGATTCCTGGCAAAGTTCCACAACCTCATTGGGTCTGAAACAATATCAGATCTCCTCCCATTCCAGATAATATCATTTCTATTTATCCACAATTGCCAAAGGATACAGAAGGACATGATCAAAGACTCATTATCCGGGGCTTCCACTATCCATCTTCTCAGCCACCCTAAAAATGCACCATAGCCTGACTCAAAGTCAAAGCCTTATGGGCTAATCCTCCAGGTCCTTTTAGAGACCTCACATCTTGCAAAAATGTGGTTAATATCCTCAACGCTAGAATTACAGGTTCTGCAAATCGGACTTCCGATGCAACCTCTTCTGAACAAATCACCTACTTAAGAGAGTGCTTTGGAAAGAATCTTCGATACTAACATGATCATCCGTTGAGGTAGTTTGCATGACCACAACCTTTTCCAGCTTGGATCATTTGTGAAAGTGGTCTCTAGGGAGGACTGTGGAACATTTGAATTTCTTGAACTGCAATTATCTGGTATCCTCTCCACAGTATACTCACCTGAGGAAGAACCTGTCCATATGACATTGTCTGAGAGACGATATCTCCCAAACTGAGGGATGTGAATGCCCAAGACACTATTGGCTATCTGATGATTCGGGAAAATTGTCTTGACTAGCTGCTGGTTCCATTGATTGTCCTCTTTGATCAGATGCTCAACCCTTAATGAGGAATGCGCTGACCAAGACCCTTCACTTGATAAAGGATTGGATACTCCAGGAATCCACTCTTCCCTTATATTGATATCTCTTCCATTGGTCACCTGCCACCTCACTCTACCTTTAAGAAGCTCAGCCCCCCATAATAAAGACTTCCATGCCTAAGAATCATTCTGCCGTTTATTAACTTGCAGGATAGATTTACCGCGACAATATTTTCAGACTGAAATTTACTGAAAATGGAGTCCTTCTCCTTGATCAACTTCCAAGCTAACTTTGCTAGCATTTCCTGATTAAATTCCTGCGAGAATTTGAGTCCCAAGCCACCTTTACTCTTTAGTAAGCACAATACTTCCCAACTTTTCCAGTGAATCTTTCTTACTCCTGCTCTGCCACTGCAAATAAATTTCCTTATAAGCATGTCTATTCAATCTGTGACTCCTTTAGGCAGATTATACACACCCATAACATAAATAGGTACAGCCTGTAGAACGGATTTTACCATAGTAACTCTCCCTGCAAAAGATAAAGAGTCCTCTTTCAATTTCTCTAGCTTTCGCCTCACAGTTGTGATCAACCCTTTAAAGATTTGGTTTGTCTTCTTGACCCCAACAATGTTCAGTCCAAGGTATTTATCTGGAAGACCCTGTCTATGTATATTCAGGGCTGAAGCCATCCAAACTTTAAAATCTTCACCTGTGTTGGGGCTGAACATAATTGAAGATTTCTCGATTATCATGTGGAAGGAAAGATCTTACGGTGGAGAAGGGTACTCAGTTTTTGTCCATTTCAATGTTTGCTGACTTGTGCGATTATTACATCTACTACTATATATAAGCGTGCTATTTTATGTCCAGGCCTGTTTTAACCCGTTAACCGGTCGACAATTAGTTACTTTTTCTGTTATTCCCACTTTCTCTGCTACCGGCTCCACCTTCTTTCTCTCTTATTCTTCTGGTAGCCAAGCAACAAACAGGCCACTTCCCGTTTTTGCCCCTCCCAGTAGCAAGTTACCAGACAACACTGTGTCCTTCGTCAAGTGGCTGGGTTGGGGCATATTGACCCGGAAAAACCGCGCCGAATCGTAGCCGCAGCAGAAGAAACCGAAAGCTCCTGCAACCCGCCCGCTGCCCTGCAGCTGCCTTGTCCACCGTCGGTGAGCGCCGCCGCCATTTCCTGACTTTGGAAATTGCAGAGCTCCTTCCAAAGCAACCGCTTCGCCACCGCGCGAAGCTTCTGGCACACACGGGGTGGGGTATCTTGACCCGGAAAAAACCGGGTCAAATCGTAGCCGCAGCAGAAGAAGCGGAGCTTCGGCAGCTCCTGCCATCCGCCCGCCGCCTTGCAGCTGCCTTGTCCACCTTCGGTGAGTGCCGCCATCATTTTCGGAGCTCGAAATTGCAGAAGGCAGCTGGAATTCAAAATTCATTTTTGGAGTAAGTGTTTGACTGGGATTTCAACTTGGTGGTTTTGAATATTTTCCTGTTTTGATGATGAATGATCTGAATTGATATACGGGTTCCTTTCTATGCTGTTTTAGATGAGATGTGGCAGGCACGACCATTTTGTTTGCTGAATATTAATTGTTTCGCTTTGTGTTTATATGTTTCTTTTCGTTAGGAATTGGGATTTGAACAGTTTTATGGATTAAGTGCTTGATTAGGATTTCAACTTGGTGGTTTGAATGGTTTCCCTTTCCCTGTTTCGATATAATAAATTTATCATAGGGGTTTTCCTTTTTGTTTTGGTCGTGCGTTATATGCTATTTGAACTAATGAGTTGAAATGTGGATTAATCACCTCCAAGCGCATGCGTTCAGTAGTGAAGATGAATGAAAAGGATATTGGCGGTATTATACAGAAAAGTTTCTGTTCCACTACGCGGCAGACTATGGTTCTTTTTGCATCCTTCGGTTTTGATCCTTCAAGGTACTTGTCAGGTTCGCATTTTTTGCTTTGTTTTAGGCTTAATCTTATAATATGCATAATGATCATTCTAAATCAGTACTCAATTACATTTAATCGAACATAATTTTCTTTTTATTGATTGCTGTTAGAGAGACATTTTCTGGAGTGATATGTTTGTTTGTGTATGTTATTCTGATTCTGGATTTTGATATCTGTGAAGCCTATGTGTTGGGAGATCCTTCTGTGACTCGGGAGCAAGTGACACCTCCTGTTTATCCTCCTGGGCCGCTTTTTCCAACCGAGGTTCATTTCTAAGCTAAGCATATCAACTCTTGCATTGTATCCTGCGTGCATACATAGTTAAAACATTTTATACATTTTCTTGGCAGGCAAGAGTTGTCGAACTTTTTGAGAAAAACACTTATTCTGTTGTTAACATATTTGATGTTACGCTGCGTCCCCAACTTAATACTACTGGTATGGTTGAGGTATATCTCTACACCGTGTAAAATTTGAACTTTATAAGTGTTTTGAGGTATATCTCTTCACCGTGTAAAATTTGAAGTTTATAAGTGTTTATATTTTGGAAGTAATCTTTTCATTTCAATGCATTGGTAAGGTTCCCGAAGGAAACGACTCTGGAATAGTTTGGGATCAGCAAGGGCACATAGTCACAAATTATCATGGTATGAGCTCACGATGTTCATATTTTATATCCTCTTGGTTATTTATGTTTTCTGGCCTGTCAATTCTAACTGTTAACTTGAAAAAATGTTAGTGATTGGTAATTCCCTTTCAAGAAATCCAAGCATTGGGGAAGTTGTTGCTCGAGTCAATATTCTTGCATCAGACGGGTGAGTGACATGTTTATCTCAGTGCCTTGTAGTTCCACATGCTTCTTCTCACTCCATTGCTTCTTTTTCTTGATCCTTTTTCATTTTTTACTCTGGCAAAGTGCAAAAGAGTTTTGAGGGTAGGTTGGTTGGTGCTGACCGTGCTAAGAATCTTGCTGTTTTGAAGGTGAAGTACTTGTTTAGCCCTTTATTTGATGATCTTTTCCGTTTAATACTTTTTGTGTATATACATGCTCTTATCATAGTAGTCTGGTTCTATTTTGCATTTTAGATGATAATACCTTCTTGCGTGCTCAAGGTTCTCGATACATTGATAATTTTTTCAAAATTTGTTCCGATTAAATTTTGTTGTCTGTTTTTGTACGTGGACCTGATTTGTTTTTCAATATCAAGTGCACTGCACCCCAGATTTATGAACTCTTGATGCATTCAGTGGACTTGGCTTGAATATGAAGTGACCTTAATCTGCCTATAAGAATCAATTTGTTTGCCTATTTTGTAGTTATATAATAGTCCATATATTATTGATTGACTTTTATTTGAACTTTAACAAAATGACTTTTGATAATAATTTCTGCAGGTGGATGCATCTGAAGATTTGTTGAGGCCGATTAAAGTTGGGCCTTCCTCTTCTCTAAAAGTTGGTCAGCAGTGCTTAGCAATTGGAAATCGAGGAACCTGAAAAAAGATGATGTTTGTGGATATTGGTGGTGCTGCAAAGGATAGGATTTTAAAGAAAGCAGTTTTGTTGAAATTTTGTTGTGGTTCCAGTTAAAGGTGATGAAAACCATAAGAGGCAAAGATTATAGTTAACATCCATATACATGTATATGAAGCCTAAACTGAGCGGCAGTTATCATTACTTACTATACGTGTATATTAATTAGAGTAGTGATCCCGGGCTAAAGGCCTCACCTTGTGAGGAACCCTTCACCTAGTCCATATTAATATTTCAAGTGACACTCTTCTTGTTTTGTCTTCTTTAATTTGTTCCACCTTCGTTGAATCGTTTTTCATTCAATGTCAAATAAACATCAATTTTAATCACAACTGATGTTACCAGCTTCCAGTCCGGAGTACAGCAGGTGCCACCGGTCAAGAGAAGATCACGTCTGTGGTCCGCGCACTCTCACCTAATAGGCCTGCAAAACAACACCCCGGAGTATCCCGAGTATAGCTACTCCGGTGTGATGATGAAAGAGGGGCTTTTGAATAGGAGAGAGAATAATGATATATTGAGAGAGTTTTAGTCTGATAGAACATACCTTTCTCCACAAGTTCAAAGCTGTATTTATAGATTTGAGGTGGTGAGAGTCAAACTCAGAGGCAGTGGTCCTGCCTGTTTGTCCTTATTCGGGGACATGTCATATTCATGTCTTTTGTGTCCCCGGGTGGTACTATTCTAGCTGACGTCACTCATGCACCGAACCACTACCTAGGCCGGAGTCCAGACATGGGCCAAAGCCCATATCACCACTAGCCCCCCGAGACACGAGATCCGTCCGGAAGTGCCTGATCCGGAGGAGGGGTCCCGTGTCTCATTTTCTAGCGGCTGCCCTTCTGTCGGGCACGCCCCTTTTGGTCATGTCTTGTTCTCTTTCTTGGGGAACCGCCCGGAGGATTTAGATCCGACCCGGAGGCGGATTCCGGTGGTTTGCTTGCGGCAACTGTTGAGTGCACGTGTCCGACCACGCGTTTGGCTTTCAGCCTTCCCTCACGCGGGGCGCGTGTCTGCAGGTGCATTTACGAGGCGTGCATTACAGTCTCATAAATGCGGTGTTGTCAATCGATAAATTCCTCTCTTTTTCAAGAGAGCAATCATGTCGCCTTGGAACTCGGCCCCCATCTGCCCATATAATTTCTATAAATAGGGGGTCTAGTTAATCACTTTCAAGTTTTCATTCTCTTGTTTTCTTCTCCCTTTTTCCGAACCTCTCCTCCTTCATATTCTCTTTCCTCATCATATCCATCCTTCCTTTTTGTTGACTACGGTAACTGCCAATAACGAGATAGAACTTGAGGTGCCTGTCAACCAAGAACCTAATAATGATTGTAAGGAAGATTCTGACGGTGAGGGCGATGCTGCCCAGACAGAGATAAAGGAGGTGAAGATTGGACTGAACCCCGTTCCGGAACCGGGGGATCCAGTCGAGGGTGATTCCATAGACATTGATAATGTCGTGAAAGATTTGGTTCGGACGATGGTAGTTCCGGTCTCAGTTGACTCCGGGCTAAGATAGTTCGAGGGAGACCATACTACGGTGGCGGCCATCCCCCGGTGTCACTTCTTATATGGCATCACTTTCCCTCTCCCGTCCTTTTTCTGTCCATCTTTAAACACTTCAAGATATCTCCAGCCCAGCTGCAGCCCAATTGCATTGCGGTTATCCGAGCATTCTTTCTCAACTGAAGCTACCATTGCGAAGTGAAGCCATCTCTCAAGCTATTCCGAGCCTTCCACCATCTTGAGGGCACAAAGGACGAGGGGATCTTCACTTTTCCAAAACGGATAAAGGTGAAGGACTGTTGCAGGGGTCGGCGCGACAGCTATGCCAATTGGCAGAAGTGTTACTTCACTTTTGATACGATTCGGTATTCATGTCCGAAGTGGAATTCTGATGCCAAGAAGGAGGAGAAGACAATGTACCGGCCGGATGGATTGGAGGCGAGTATTGTAAAACCGAGTTATAATCATCTTGACTTAACCAAGTACTGGAAGGGGAACTATGTATTCCCCCTCATGGCGTACGAGTCGGTGGTGTTTACCAAGTGCCGCTTCTACGTCAATCAGGATCCGTCCCGTAAGTGTCATCCTCCCCTGTTATTTTTCATTTTGTGTGCTTCTTTATCTTATCCGTTCTAGGCGCTCGTAGAGTCCCCTTTAATCGAGGCTGGCGTCAACCCGCCTTCCGGGTCGGGAAAGGTGAGCAAGTCGGAGAAGCAAAAATATGGTTCAGAGACCGGCATGAAAATCTCACAAGATGATGCGGAGAAGGAGAAAAAGAGGAAGCGCGAGCTAGCTCTGCTTGAGCAGGAGAAAGCCAGGAAAGAGGCTTTGACTAAGGCGGATACCATCAGCGGCAAGCAGCCTCCTGTGAAGGAGAAAACAGATGAGGTCGCGGTGACGGCCGGAAATCGGGCGGCGGCCCTTACCATCACGGGTCTTCAGTCTTCTGAAGATGAAGATGATCATACTGCCCTCAAGCGACGGAAGCTGAGGATACCCCCGGTGTCCCAGAAGCTGGAGCACAACCAGCAATCTCATGTGGGTGATCCGCACGGAGAGAAGGGGAAGATTCCGGACAGCCAAGGGGATGGGGGAAAAGGTCGTTTCGGCTGATCAAATGGACAAGGAGACCACTCAGAGCAGCGGTCGACAGACTGGCAGGGTAAGTAATCTTTCTTATTGCGGTTCAGACATATGCTTTTCCTTGTTTTCTAATATTTTAATCCTCACAGGACTTTGCCGCTTACCTGCTCACTTCTCCGGGTGTCCCCAAGGCAATTAACCAGGCCTACCATGTCTAAAATATGAGGCTGTCCCAGAAGATTAGCACGCTGGAGAGGAGTAACGGGAACTTGACCCGTAATCTTGCCGTGGCGGAGACTCGGGCCACCGAGGCGGATGCCTGGATCAAGGAACTGGAGGCTCTTGCTTCTCCGTCCGTGCAAAGGGAGTTGTGTGTGGCTTTTGCCGATAAGGTGCTCACGATTCTTTCCTTTGAGCGGCAGGGTCGAGAAGATGCAGTCCTCCGTTCTGAAGCTCTTTGAGGATAACCACGAAGCGGAGGATCAAAAGCTGGTATCTGCTGAAGCCGTCCGTGCCTTCGGCCGCGGGCTGGTGAGTCTGAGTGTTGAGGTGCCTCCCTCCAAAGAAAGGACTGCTCCCGAATCGCCCGTCAAAGCCAATTACATGGAAGTTTTGAAGATGTACGCCTCTCCCGAACGGAGAGGATGAAGACGATGAGAGCGGATTTGGTGGGGCCGGAGGTGGTGGCGCAGGTGGCCAAGATAATGGCCAAGATAGCGAGGAGACTGATGTAGATCTCACTCCTTAGTTTTTATTTTTTTTATCTTGTAACCCTTCGTAATCGCTTCCGTCCGGCTAGATTTGATATTCTTTTGTTAAGTGTAGAAAGGGCGGAAGTGAAGACTCGGATGTGGATGACAACCCTCTGGATCATGTAATCCTTTCTCTTTTATGAAATGAATTTCTCGTTTGCCTATAATCTTGCCTCATTCCTTTATTTCCTTATGCCTTATCATTTTTCCGTTCATCCTTAGCCCGGAGGCCAAGGTCATGTGCTCCGATCCGGAGAGGGAGGAATGTGCCCTTCTCCGGATAGTTCTCATTCGACGAGTCCTCCGTGCCATAGGTGTCTAGAACTGGAGACGGAGTAGTCCGGGTGGACAATAGATGTGGAACAGACTCGCGAACTATTTATCCGGTCTGGAATGGAAACCCTGATGGCTGAGTTTCCGGACATTCCTTCCTTGGTTGCCCGATTTCAGGAGATATCCGACAAGTTTGGGACTTTGACCCAATGCCAAGCTTTCACCCGGGAACGGGTCGACGCGACCCTTGACGCGGATGCCATGATTTCTATGCTTCAAGCTGAGCATGAGGACTACAAGGCTAAGTTAAAAACTGAGCTGGATCTGGTGTGGTCCGAACTTCCGTTCTATTGTGACAAGCTGAAGTGGCTGGAGAAGAGGACGGATTACTTGCGAGATTACTTGAAGCTGGATGAGGAGAATCGCGAGTTGGCCGGCCGTAACATGATTCTTCAGGAAAATCTGATGACTTTGTAGTTGTCGTATCATCTTACCGGCCTCCGCCTCGGACATGTATCTCCGCCTGTATATCGCAACTTTCCCCGTGACGTATGTTCGCTAATCGTCCAGATGTTTAAGATGTGTTGGAACGACCGAGAGTCTCGCTACCGTCCGGCGTTCGAAGAAGCGGTTGAGTGGTGGAAACTGATGCATGCTGGTACTCATCTCCCCCCTTCACTCATTCTATTTCCGAGCCAGGTCTCGATAGATTTCACTTTTGATAGGTACACCGGTATTCAAGTGTCCGTCGATCCGGAGGAGTCCGCTCGCCATATCGCTCGTCACTGGGAGGATGCTGCCGTTATTCGTCCCTTCCTAACCAGGAAGTTGGCTGAATTGGCAAGGCGCCGACTGGCCCGTATCCGAGGTAGGGGTAGAGGTAGGGCAGTCGAGGTTTTTGGGGAGGTCGCAGCGGAGGTAGTCGTCGCGGAAGTGGTCGCTGCGGAGGTGCTCGACAAGTGCGCCCTCAGGTCCCTGTGCGGATTGGTTCCTCGTCTCGGAATCCTCGCAGGGCCGTCTTCCCAACACGAGGTGGAGGGTCCTCTTTCAAGGGGAAGGCAAAGGTTTCGGGAGAGGAGATGCAAACCTCTGACTCCGACTCCAACGGAATCTTTGGGTCCGGCTCGGAGGTACCAGGTCCTTCGTCAGAACTTCCAGAAATTCCCCCTATCCATACTTGGGCCAGGTGGTCAATCAAGCGGTACAAAGTTTTATGAACCTCCACCCCGTTACTCCAGAGCGAAGTCCCGCAGGGGAGGAGTTTCCCAAGGCCGATACGGAATCTCAAGATCCGGAGATCCGTACACCAGAGGTTTCCACGTCGGTGCCTTCTCTGGAGCCCCCTACTTAGGGTCCCGCGTCCCCTATTGACTGGAATAGCATCGATTGGCCCAAGTAAATAGTTTCTTAGTGCTTGTTTGTTTGTACACAAGTCCGTCCGGACTTATTAGGCATTTTATTTATTTATACTTGTATTTTATTTCCTTTTGTTTGTATACTAGTCCGTCCAGACTTAATGACACAATTGTATTCCTTTTCCTTGTGTTTGTATACCAGTCCGTCCGGACTGTCATGTATATCATTTATTCAAATATTTGTATTTCTTTCCCATTAAGATTTTGCTTTTTCAAGCGTTCCATCTTATCGTGTTTGATCAAACTGTCAGTTCCTTTCTCTCCTCATCTCCATTAGTTTATTCAAACAAAACGGAGGGAATCAATGCATAAAATAAAACGTAAATAAATGAGTATAAAAAGTGCAAACTCTCCATTCATTCATTAAACCAAGTAGATTCCGCCCGTGCATACTCTTTGCCTCCAAGGGTCGGACCGGGTACATGGTAAATAAAATAAAATGGGGCCCTAGGCATAGCCCTAGTCAGAGGATCCGGAGCTACATACTCTACCAGGGTGCGTGCATATTCAGGATGCCCCGTAGAATCTCCGAAGGTTGGTGATGTTCCACCTTCTGGGAAAATGGCTCGTCCGGACTGGTCTGCCAGTTCGTAACTTCCGCCCGGAAATGAAACTGTGACTTGATACGGTCCTTCCCAGTTCGGTGCTAGCTTGTCGGTGGCATCCTGCAAACGCTTGTCGTTCCTCCGCATCACCCAATCTCCCGGGACGAATAACTCCTTCTGCACGCGTTTGTCATGCTAGTGCTTCACTTGTTCCTTTACCTTAGCTTCATGTAGTGTTGCTTGCTCCCGCTTTTCCTCCAAGAGGTCCAAGTCTAGAAGCCTGCTTGATCCCAGAGGGGAGCTCCGCCGCCCTGATCATCATTGCTGGTGAGGGTCCGGAGATTGGGGACTCCAACTTCAGCAGGTATCAATGCCTCCGCCCCATACACAAAGCTATAGGGGATTCTCCAGTGGTGGATCCTTCAGTTGTCCGGTACGTCCAAAGAACACTTGGACGCTCGTTCACCCAGTTTCCCCGCGACCCTTGCAGCCGGGTCTTCAATTCATTCACCACCGTGCGGTTTGTTACTTCAACTTGACTGTTGGCCTGCAGATGGTAAACGGACGTGAGCCGTTGGGTGATACCATATTCTTTGCACCAGGACCGAAACAGATCGTTTTCAACTGTGCCCCGTTATCCGTGACAATATACTTAGGAATTCCGTACCGGCATATGATGTTCTTCCAACAAAATTTGACACAAGTGCTGCCACAGATATTTGTGAGGGGTTCCGCTTCCACTCATTTGTTGAAGTAATCGATCGCCACAATCAAGTACTTGAATCCCCCCGGAGTGGAGGGGAAAGGTCCAACCAAGTTTATATGGTTCTGGATTTCTGGTGTTGATTGAACTTCCAGCAAGGTGATAACCTTCTTCTCGAACTTGCACAATGAGCAAAGTGAGCTCAGGCGGGCAGCGTTCGGCCGTCGCCCGCTCCGACGCCCAAGTTAGTTTTGGGGTGTTTTAGAGAGAGGAAATCTGAGTGACAGGTTGAGAGAATCTGAGGAAAGAGAGAGGAAGCTCTCTTTCCTTTATACCTGTTGGGAGCCTCATCCGGTGTGGGCGTCTCCATTGATTCTATTATGTTCCTCCATACGTTTTGCACGTGTTGAGCACGGGGTCTCACGTGTGCGTACTTTGTGTGAGCTGTCAAGCAAGTCCGGGGTCCTCATCCTATGTGAACTACTTGACCTTGTATGGTCTTTATGGCCCATACTCTATCAAGTCCCCCTAGTCTTGTCCATGGTTCCATGGTGCAGGACTATTGCTGTGTGGTTGTAGGCGTCGGTATGATGTGGTAGGCGGCTACGACCTTGAGGATCTCGTGATGAAGTTCCTGAACATGTTGAAGTAGTAGAACATGTTGATGAATTTCATATTGATGACGGTTTCCTTTGCTTTTTTGCCGGTTCATTTTTCTTGAACGGTTATGTCGCTTGGCGTGTCTGAAGAAAAGACATGTATTTTCCCGAGAAAAGGCATCATTTATTAGCCTGTTTTCCCATCAATTCATCATTGATGTGACGCGTCTTTTCATAGTGAAAATGCACACTTCTTTTCGACCTATTTAAGCTGCCCTTTTCAGCTTTTAATTTTTTCTTTTTCTCACTTCTGTTTTCTCTGCAAAATCTTCTTCTTTTCTCTCTTTCTCTCCCATGATGAAGAGTGCTATTGAAACCCTTTTCTGTACCACCACTGAGGCGGAGTTGTCACTTCTTCGCCGTCGTTGTGAATTTGTGGCTTCTGTGCATGCCAATGCTCTTCTGCCTGAGGATGCAGATCCTGTTGAGGCGGATCTTGCTGACTGTTTCGTCTTGACGGAGGCTGATGTGTCGGCTAATCAAGTTCAGGATGGGTTCTACGTGTTGTACTTGGAGTGCTTCGACCATTGCGGCCTGCGTTTCCCGCTTTCCCCCTTTTTCCAGTCGGTCTTAGGGTTTTATGATTTGAAATTTTCCCTTCTGACCCCGAACTCTGTCTGTATCTTGGTGGATTTTGAGGTTTTGTGTAGGGTCCACAAGGTTGAGCCAACCCCTCAACTGTTTCGTGGCTTTTACCACCCATGCAGGGAGCCACCGAGTTGGTTCTTTCTGAAGAATTGGGAGGGTTCCAAGGTGATAACCAAGTTGCCGACTCGGGTTGACTGGACTCGCAAGTTCGCATTTGTGAAGAAATCCTTGATTTTTGGGGAGAATCCGGGCGTCTTTCTGCCAGGGCATTCCCGCAGCCCCACGAAGTCTCCTGATGAGGGGGAGATGATCCCTTTGCATGCTCCCTTCGACTTGCTGAAGAAGAATCCCACTCCTGCTTACTATCTCTGCTACGATGCTCTCCTGCAGGGGTCTGGGATGTCCTACCTTCCCATGGCTTGCGAAACAGTGGAGGAGCCTCTCATCGTGTGTAAGCATATTGTCTTTGTGTTTTTTATGTTGATATACTGCTATCAGTCTCTTATCTTGTTCTTTTCTTTTTGTAATGTAGTTTCTCCTACTCAAGTTGAACCTCCTGTCCCTACGGGATATAGACGCCGGTCGTCTCGCCTGAGTCGTGGCCTTGGCAAAGGAGCGGGAGAGGGGTTGCATGTTGGGGTGATTGATTTGACTAGCGACATACCATCTCACTCCAAGAAAAGGCCCTCATCTTCATCAGATGCTGGTGGTAAGCAGGCTCGTATTAGAGTAGACAACGTGCTGGAGGAGCCCAAGGTGCAAGACATCCTGGAGGCACCTAAGTCAGAGGACGTGACAGAGGTGGATCAAGGTGAGTTACGTCACCCTGCTAAGGATCCTCATCTGGAGGAATGTATAGCCTCTTTGCTGGTAGGACTTGGGCATGTGTCAGAAGAGAAACCTTTGGATCGTGCCCCTGAGACACAGGTTTGTCCTACGGCTTCCATCTGCCAGCTCCTACTACAATCCATCCCTGATAGCCATATGCAATCTTGGCGCGCCAACCCACTCATCAACTTGTCGGGGGTGAGTAGTATAGGAGATAGGATGGATGCTACGGCTATGGAGGTATCCCTTGGCTTCTTCTATTTTACTTTGTTTTGTTCTCTCTGTGTCCTTGTTTTTTACTTTTCTTTTACTTGTTGCACAGGGTCTGTGTGCTGCTGTTTCTATTCAAGCCTAGGAGAGAGATCTTGCGGGTGACCTTGGCAAGGTGAAAGAGATGTTTGACAAGGCTGATGCCAATATTGTTAGGATTCGCGAGCTAGCCAGGGAGAAGGATATTGTTCTTGCCCAACTTCTCGAGACCAAGCTGGGTCTGAATGAGGAGGTTGTTCGGCTCGCTGATAAGAATAAAGAGACGAACAAGAAGTTGAACATGGCAATGACAGCCAACCAGGATTTGGCGGCCAAGATCAAGTCTCTAGGTGCAGTTTTGGAGTTGGAGCGTGGGGTGAGTGCTTCTCTGCGTCATCAGTTTGATCAGCGTGACTCTGTCCTTGGGGAGCATCTCAGGACAAGGGTTTGGCTCAGGGATGAGGGTTTCAGCAAGATTTGGGCGAGTGTGGATCAGAGCCCGGTGGCCAGGCGCTTTCTTGATGAAGCCCTAACTGAACCTGACCATATCATGGCTAATGTGCCAGATCAAGATGAAGGTTCAGCTTGGTCGTGTGCACGCTCCCTTCCAGGAATACTTCTCCACCCTTGGACCTGACTTGGTTGATGAGCTTGTATGCTCTTTCCTTATGGCGCTTGTGCCATCTTTTCATTCCCTTTGGATATTTGGGTCGTATTTTTGGATATTTTTTAATCTACACAAGCGTTTATTAATTGTTTGTTTTTTCGCTTTAATAAGCTTTATTTAGTGCAATTTTATGGGCATGATGGACGTCTCCATCATGTAGCCCTTTGCACCGTGTGACAAGTTGAATTTAGTCTTCAATTTGTCTTTTATGGATAAGGCATCATAGGCCTTTTTAGATGCAAGTTTCTTTTCTGAAACTGTTTGCATTTATTTTGGGTTCTTTGTTCTTTGAACTCCATTTTCTTGTACTTCTCTTTATAGACTTTCGAGCAATATTTGCTCTTGTTGTCGCTGCATTTTCATAAAAGAGAAACAAGTAGAATGACATCTACCAGTTGACTGGTTTGTGTCAATGCATAATGAAAGAAAACGAGAAAAAAGACATCTACCAGATAACTGGTTCGTGCCTTGATGAGATATACTTAAAAACACTTCTCATTGCATTCATCTTGTAAATTCTGGAACTACAAAGGCTGCCCTCAAGATCATCTTGCAAGCCCTATCGAGCTGCCTGACCTCTGTTGGGGGCTTTTTCATTTCATTAGGCTTCCCTCAAGATCATCTTGCTAACTCTAATGAGTTGCCTGACCTCTGTTGGGATCCTCCACTGCATCAAAAAGAAAAAGAAGAAAACGAAGGAAAAATCACATTCTTCCACACAAAGCTCGTCATCCTTCGCCCTGTTATGGTTGCCAAGGCTTTGGCCTCCACCCACTTAGTAAAATAGTCGACTGCTACCACTAGGAATCGGCGTCTTCCTGTTGCAGCTGGAAAAAGGCCTACAATGTCAATTCCCCACATTGCAAAGGGCCACGGAGACTGTATGGGCGTCAGCTTCTCACTCTGTAGCCTTGGTATATTTGCATGTGTATGACATTTCTGGCAGCACTTGACCACCTTGTCGATATCTTCCTTCATGCAAGGCCAATAGTAACCTGCTATGGTGATTCGCAATGCGAGCGCTTTGCCACCCCAATGACTTCCACATCACCCTGCATGAACTTCTTGGACCACTCGCATTGCTTCAGTCTGTGTCAAACATTTCAACCATGGCTCCAAAAAACCTTGTCTGTATAGAACTCCATCCTTCAGCGCGTAATTGGGGGCGTTAAGTTTCAACTTTCTGGCTTCCTTGTTGCATTCAGGAACTACTCCGCTTGTAAGGAAATCCATCATTGGCTTCATCTAGCTGGCTCTGTCTACAATATCGACAGCTTCCACCGTCTTATTGTCGGTTGACCTGTGTGTGAGGGTTTCCACCATCACCGTCTTGTTCAAGTGTGCCCGTGTTGAGGATGCCAACTTGCTCAAGGCGTCAGCTCTGGTGTTCTTCGACCTTGGTACGTTGATGATGTCGAATTTCTCGAATTCCGACGTCAACAATCTCACCTTATCCCTATACTTCATCATGCCAGGATCCTTCGCCAGGTAAGCTCCCTCAAATTGCTTTGCCATGAGCATCGAGTCACTATGTGCCATCAACTTCCTTGCCCTGAGCTTTCTTGCTATCTCCATTCCCGCAATCAAATCTTCATATTCAGCTTCATTGTTTGATGCTAAGAATTCAAAACGCAAGGCGTACGTGACCTCAACTCCACTTGGGTCGGTTAAGACCAAACCCGCACCAGCACCTTCGACTCCAGAGGCTCCGTCAACATGTAGCTACCACTCGTCACTTGGGGAACGTTTTCTCTTTTCTCCAGCTGCACTAGTTTCAGGAGCGGGTGTTGCTTTCTTCACTTCTGGTGGCATTTCTGCTAACAAATCAACAACAACTTGACCCTTGATGGCTTTTCTTTGTGAGTATTCGATGGAGTGCTCGCCAAGTTCCACCACCCATTTAGCCAACCGGCCTGACGCTTCTGGTCTGGTGAGAATGGCCTTCATGGGGTGATTTATCAACACCACCACGGGATGCGCCTGGAAGTAGTGTCTGAGCCGCCGAGCTGCATGTACTACGGCCAGGGCCAGCTTCCTTTCTCCCGTGTACCTTGTTTCTGCTCCATGCAAAGCTCTACTTACAAAGTATATAGGTTTTTGTACCTTGTTTTCTTCTCGTACAAGGGCTGCACTGACGGTCTCCACTCCAACCGACACGTACAGGTAGAGGGTTTCACCCTGTTGAGGTGAAGTTAACAAGGGCAAACTATGCAGATGCTTCTTCAAGTCGTTGAAGGCTTCATCTTGTTCGGGTCCCCAGCTGACATCTCCCTTCTAGTTGACACTGTTCTTTAATGCTTTGAAGAAAGGGAGTGCATGTTCAGCCACTCTCGACAGAAAACGGTTCAGCGCCGCCAACTTACTGTTCAGACTTTGCAATTCCTTCACTGTCCTTGGTGGTTTCATGCCCAGCACCGCCTTGACCTTGTCTGGATTTTCTCGTACCCCCTCATTTGTAACCATATGACCCAAGAATCGGCCTTCTTGGACCCCAAACTGGCACTTGAGAGGGTTGAGTTTTAGCCCTGTGCTTCGAAAGCGTTCCAGGGTTTCCTTCACATCTTCAGTCAGCGTGTTGAAGTCCTTACTCTTGATCACCATGTCGTCGACGTAGACTTCCAAGTTGCGCCCTATCTGCTCCTTGAAGATTTTGTCGACCACACGTTGGTATGTTGCTCCAGCATTCCTGAGTCCGAACGGCATCATCCGGTACCCGAATGCTCCTCTCTCCGTTATAAAGGCTGTCTTCTCCATATCCACCTTCTTCATGGGGATTTGGTGATAACCTTTATATGCGTCAAAAAAACATTTCACCTTGTACCCTGCCAATGCATCCACCTTTTGATCAATCATTGGCAGCGTGTAACATTCTTTAGGACAGGCCTTGTTGAGACTGGTGTAGTCAATGCGCACATCCTCCATGATCCGTTTGGTTTCTTAACCAGGACGGGGTTCGCTAGCCAGGTGGGATACTTCACCTCGACCAGGATACCCGACTTGATCAACTCATCCACTTCCTTGTTGACTGCCTTGTTCCTGTCCTTGCAGAGTACTCGCTTCTTCTAGACGACAGGCTTATAATCTGGTGAGATCTTGAGGGCGTGGCACCCAATCTCCTCCGAAACTCCTTTCATGTCACTGGACTCCCATGCGAACACGTCTGCGTAAACCCTTAGCACTGCAGCTAATCTCTCTTTCACATCTTCCGGTAGAGATACTCCAACTTGTACGACCTGGTTCCCCTTGCGCCCTAGTTCGACAGGTGCAGTCTCGCCTACCGGGTCTTCTTCCTCGCGTAGTGCTGCGGTCGTCACCATGGCCACAGCACGTCGGCGGTAGCCTGGACCTGATTCTTTACCCGTGTCGTCCACATTCCTCTTCTTATTGCTAAGAGCAATGCGGTGACACTCCCTCGCTTTCTGCTGATATCCTCTAGCTGTAGCGATGCCCGCCTTGGTTAGAAACTTGAGTAACAGGTGCAGGATCGACACTATCCCCTTCATGAGCACTAGTGCAGGGCGCCCAAGTATCATGTTGTGGGGACTGATGGCTTTCACCACAATGAACTCCACCTCGACGGTTTTGCTATATGGGTGTTCATCAACAGTTATGGGGATGTAAATTGTACCTTCCGGCCACACCTCTTTGTCTGCAAAGTCCACAAGAGGGGTGGCAGTCGGCTTCAGCTTCTTTCTCATGTTCTCGTCCAGTTGCGTGAAACAGTGCCAGTACATCACCTTGGCTGAGCTGCCCCCATCCACATACACCTTGTGAATGAACTTGTCTGCAATTACCACCGCACCACCTCCAGCAGGACGATCCGGGATTGGGTACTTTGAGCTGAACATGATGACTTCATCTTCCGCCAACTTCCTCTCCTTCGGTGTTGGTTCTGGTACCTTCCTACACCGAGCCTTCCTTTGGGATTCCGTCTTGCCACCTGCACTTCCACCTATGATGGTGTAAATGTTGGTAATGGCTGACTTCCTTCTGCTGTCGTCCTGGGTGTCTTCCCGGTCTGTACGATGTCACTTCTCGTAGTGCTCATCATCGTCCTCCGAATACCTCCCTACTCATGCCATCTCCTTCCCCTTAAAGCTAGGACGAGAGGGTTCTGGAGTCCAAGCCCTTCTTCTTGTATCCCTTCGAAAATCCGTCCGTCCAGATGCTTTGTTCGACCAGGTGGCCTTGTTGTGGGCTCTAGCCTCCTTGGCAAGGTGGGCGAGTCGACCGGATCTCACACACTTCTCAATTGCAGCACGCAAGTGGTAGCAATCATTGGTGTCATGTCCATGGTCGTTGTGGTACTCACAGTAGTATGCCTTGTTCCTCATGTCGGCTGGCTTCTTCATCCTGCTCGGAGCATCCAACAGGTTCTTGCCAGCTACCAGACTTAAGATCTCACGTGGTGATTGTGTCAACGGGGTGAAGGAGGTCTCCTTCAACTTGTTGAACTTCTCGCCTCCACCCTTCTTTGACGGGTGCGCGTTGGAACCGGTGTTCTTCTTGTTCTTGCTACGTGCAACATAACCGCCATCGTCCCCTTCCAGGTTCATCTCGTCCACACGTGAGAAGTTTTCGATACGCTCCATCAACTCCTCCAGGGTCTTCACCTTACGGAGATAGCACTCCTGCTTCATCTCTTTGTGAATCAACCCCTTCACAAAAGAATCAATCATCAGTTTCTCGGTGAGGTTCTTCACCTGGTTGGCCAATCGAGGCCCGTTCCCAATACTCAAACAAGCTTCCTCCTTTCTTCTGGCGAATCGACATGATGTCGGTGCACTCCTTAGTGAACTGCTTCCTCTGTATGAACCTGCGCAAGAACTTCTGCTCCAACATCTTGAAGCAAGCGATGCTGCCGTCTGGTAGAGCCTTGAACCACAGACGTTCTGCTCCAGTGAGGGTGGTAGCAAACGCCTTTCACCAGATCGCCTACGGGATGGCGTACGTCGACATGTTGGTGATGAACGTGTGCATGTGGTCCTCAGGATCGACATCACCGCTGTACGTGCCCAGGTTCTGGGGGATCTTGGTTTTGGGATCGGCCACAGCTAGCCGGATCTTCTTCACCCACGGTGACCCTTTCTCGATCTCCGGAAGGTTATCTTCATACTCCCCACGCCTTCTGTCCTCCACGTGAGCTTCTCCGGCGTTGGAGTAAACATACCCTGACTTCCAGTCGTTGAGATCTGGATCATGGCCTTTCCCTAAGTGGTGGCACGATCCGCGCCCATCTGATCTGGCAGCGTCGTTATTGCTGCCTTTCTTCTGGATCTGTTTCTTCACCGTGAGGTGCGACGCCACTTCTTGCTCCTCGCATCGAAATTTAGTTTTGTCGGCGCGATCTTCTGGCCAAGCTATCGGGCTTCCTCCTTCCCTTCCAAGGACTTCAGTTTTGACAGCACCTGCTCCTAGGATGCTAAGAACGGAGCCATCATGACCTGAAACATCTCCGGAGTCATGGGCTCTTGGTCGGTGTGCCGCACGGGTGGATTTGTCGGCGGTGTGACATCAAGGATGGTCCCCTCTGCAACTGGGGTCTGCTCCATCGAATTTCTAACAGTGAATCGAGCTGCGTGAGCGAGTTAGAACAGCGCTCCCCACAGACGGTGCCAATGATATTTTTCTGGATTTCTGGTGTTGATTGAACTTCCAGCAAGGTGATAACCTTCTTCTCGAACCTGCACAATGAGCAAATTGAGCTCAGGCGGGCGGCGTTCGGCCGTCGCCCGCTCCGACGCCCAAGTTAGTTTTAGGGTGTTTTAGAGAGGAAATCTGAGTGACAGGTTGAGAGAATCTGAGGAAAGAGAGAGGAAGCTCTCCTTCCTTTATACCTGTTGGGAGCCTCATCCGGCGTGGGCGTCTTCATTGATTCTGTTGTGTTCCTCCATACGTTCTGCACGTGTTGAGCACGGTGTCTCACGTGTGCGTACTTTGTGTGAGTTGTCAAGCAAGTCGGGTGTCCTCATCCTGTGTGAACTACTTGACCTTGTATGGGCTTTGTGGCCCATACCTTATCACAAGTCGATGCCCCATCGGTCAAAGGCCCACGAGCCGGTAATCCCTACCCTTTCTTCCTGAGGCACATGGTTGAGTGGGGCGAAACTTTGACACTGCACATAGGATCAGACATATTTCTGTGCCTCTTATAAAGCCGGCCAGTAGTAGCCCATACACATTAATTATCTTCCTGGCGATGGTTCGGGCACCCTGATGGCTGCCATTTGGTCCTTCATGTATTTCTCTTATCAACTGGTCTGCCTCGTCCGAATCCACACACTTTAACCAAGGCTGGAGGTATCCCCGTCTGAGCAAGGAACCGTAAAAAATGGTGTATCGTGGTGCATTTTATCGAATCCTTCATGCCAGCGCCTTGTCCTCCGGGAGCCTGCCATCCTGTAAGTACTCAAACAAGGGTGTCATCCATGATTCCTTTGATACTTCTACCGCTGCAACCTATGAGGCGTCGTAGCTCTGTGCGGACAACATTTCCATCATCAAGTTGCTCTCTGGATCGGGCTTGATTTCTGATGAAGCAAGCTTGCTCAAGGCGTCTGCTTTGACATTATCTTCCCAGGGGATCTGCGTCAAGGTTATGCTATGAAATCTCGCCAGTAACGGTTTGACCGGCTCCAGGTATCTCTGAAGGCTCCGTTCCTTCGCCTCATATTCCCCGTTCACTTTGAACCACTATCTAAGAATCACTGTAAACTTCTTCATCTGTGACTCCTACCTCCAGCGCCAGTCTAAGTCCGACCAAAAGTGCCTCATACTCCACCTCGTTGTTAGTGGCTCTAAAGCTAAACTGGATAGCATATCTATGATCCGTACCCCTCGGACATGTGAGCAGCACTCTTGCCCCGCCGCCATTGGTGTGTGACGATCCATCCACATGCAACTTCCATCTATCAGAGGGTGGTTCCGACCCGGACGGGTCTCCTTACGGCTCGGTCGTCTCCACCAAGAAATCAGCCAACGCTTGTTCTTTGGTGGCCTTCTGGGGCTGGTACTTGATCTCATGCTTCCCGAGCTCCACTTCCTACTTCATCATTCTGCCCGAAACCTCTGGTTTGAGCATGATCTGCCTTAATGGGTGGTTTGTCAGGACCGTGATCGGGTTTCCTTGAAAATACGGTTGGAGAACTAGGGCCAATATCAGTCTTTCTAAGGCTGTGTACCTTGTCTCTGGGCCTTGGAGCGCCCTGCTTACGAATTATACCGGACGTTGAAACTTACTATCCTCCCGGACCAGGGCGGAACTGATAGCATGTTCGGTCGCAGCTATATACAAGAAAAGCTCTTCTCCGGGCACCGGTTTGGACAGCGTGGGAAGGCTTGCTAGGTGGATCTTTAAATCCACGAACGCCTGATCACATGTCTCCGTCCACTCGAACGGTTTGGCCTTCCGGATTATGTTGAAGAAATGGAGCTGCTTCTCCGTCCTCCGGGTAGGGAACCGACTCAGCGCGGCCAGCGATCCGGTTAACTTCTGCACGTCCTTAACCCCTTTTGGAGGTGGCATCTCCATAAGCGCTGATATCTTTTCTGGATTCACGTCGATCCCTCGAGCTGACACCATGAAACCGAGGAACTTCCCTGCTCCACTCCCGATGGTGCTCTTTCCGGGGCTGAGCTTCAGGTTTGCCGTCCAGAGCATGTCAAACATCTCCGGGAGATCCGACAGGAAAGACTCATATGTCCGGCTCTTCACCACCATGTCATCCACGTAAACCTCTCGGTTCCGTCCCATTTGGTTCCGTAAGAGCTTCTCTGCCATCCTCTGGTACGTTGCCCCTGCATTCTTCAATCCGAAAGGCATTTTCCTGTAGCAAAAGGTACCAAATTCAGTAATAAAAGACGTCTTGGGCCGGCGATCATCCTTGGCCATTGTGATCTGGTGATGCCCTCGGTGCGCGTTGAAAAATGCCAACACTTGGTAACCAGTAATGGCCTCGACCAGTTGATCAATGGAAGGAAGTGGGTAGATGTCTTTGGGGCAGCATTTGTTTATATCTGTGAAATCAATGCACATTCTCCACGAGCCATCGTGCTTTTTCACCAGAAATAGGTTTGCTATCCAGTCCGGGTAGGATATCTCCTCCACGATTCTCACGTCCAATAGCCTTCTCACCTCTGCCCGGACTTCCTCCACCCGTTCCGAAGCAAGAGGTCTTTTCTTCTGACGTATGGTCTTCAACTCCGGGAAGACATTATGTTTTTGGACGGTGATCTCCTCCGGAATGCCCGTCAAGTCCTCCATTCCCCATGAGAACACGTCCTCATATTCTGCCAACAAGTCACGGAGACCCCCTTTTACTTCCTCCGGGAGGTTCTTACCCACGCTTACTACTCATTTCCTTCCTACCATTTTGTTTTCCACTTTATACGACGGTGGCTCTCCATGAATTTCCCCGACCAAGCTTGTACTGGCCTCCTCTTTCTCCAGTTCGGTCGGCTTCAACTGGCCCCCTCTAGATCGCGCGTCCTTGATAGCCGTCAGCATACAACTCCAGGCGGTCTGTTGATGCCCTCGGACCAAAACGGTGCCCTTTTCTGTGGGGAACTTCTTGATCAGATGGTATGGTGAATAGATAGCCCGGTCCTGGGACAACCATTGTCTTCCAATGATCATGTTGTAGGGGGACATAGCATCGATCACGGTGAAATTACACTTCACAGTTGTCCGCTTCGCTGTGTCTTGGAAATCTGTCATTGTTACCTTCAAAGGGATGACGCCGAGTGGGTGGACGGTCCACCCGGTGAATCTGGATAAGGGTGAATGACATGGACTCAGGTTCTGTCAGCCAATTCCTAGCTAGTCAAAGCATCCTGCAAACATTATCTCGACACTGCTACCATCATCAACAAACACTCGCTTGATCAGGACTTCTTTCACTTCTGCTATGACTACCATAGGGTCAGAGTGAGGGACCTGGGGAGGCACCGGATCCTCATCCGAGAAGGTCATGGTCTCGCTCGCCTTAAACCTCTTCTGTTGTATCTTGCTTGGAGGCACGTACCTACTTTTAGCCTTGATTGCGGTCATGGAGTTTAGCTCATCTCCAACTATACCGTTGATCACGTTAATCATCCGGGGCGGAGCCCTGTGCTAGCGCGGCTTGTCACGGAGCTGGGTTGGCCGGATTTGCTTGGTTTCCGCCCCGGGGACGGTTGTTCCTCCAATTTCTCTTCCTATCTCGTCCGGCTGCGGGGGCTGGAGCCGCTGCTTGGCGCACGTCACCGGCTATACAGTCCCTCAACTGACCCGTGCCAATCAATCTTTCTATGTCCGAACGGAGGGCCCTGCACCCCTCGGTGGTGTGACCATGAGACTTATCCGCGTTCACTGCTGTCGGTACTCCGACTCTAGGCTGCGGATCCGTAAACAAACCTCGGTGGACCGCGAGGATCTCCGTCCGGGTTTTGGACAGGGGGGTATCGGCAAGTCGTGCAGCCACAGCCGGGACTTGAGCCGCCACTGCCGGAGCCGGAGCGCATCTGACTTAATCATTCCAGACCGTAGGCCGGACGGCCAGGGCCTGAGTTCCTGTTGTCGTGAGAGTCCTTTGCTCAAAGAATCCCACCGTGGTCATCCGGACATGGTTGGCATCGTGCACCGTGTAATGCATCTCTACCACCAACTGGAGGTGATAGTACGATGTTGGCATGTTCTTCATGAGCTCAATATAGAAAGCATTGTCCCTTAGCCCATTCACAAAGTTGTGGATGATGGCCTTCTCCTGCAAGTGCCGATCCACCACCTTCATCGACGCTGCTCTGTACCGGAGGTAGAACTCCCAGGTTGTCTCCGTCTCCAACTGTCTCAATTCCAAGACCGTGACCAAGTTTACAAACGTGTGTTTCATAGCTAAATAGTGTCGTACCAAAGCGGTGGCAAAATCCCAAAAGTGCCTGAGAGTTTCGTTCGAAAGACCTTGAACCAGGCCAAGTAGTTCCCGCTTAGATACGAGAGCAACATCTTACACTGCAGCTCCTCCGGAATGTCTCTTGCATACATGATGCTTGAGTAAGTCTGAACAAACTCCTCCGGGTCCCCCTCCCCATTGTAGGTTGGGAGTCCATTTGGAGCCTTGGTCCCGGCCGGCCATTTAAAGTTCAATACCTCCGGAACCAAAGGCGACTGAGGCCTAACTCCATTCCGACCGATGAGGCGGTTCAGGCGATCTTCAATGGAGTCCGGACAAAAAGGCGTCTGAAATCCAAACCCACCGGGAAATCCCCCTCCGGGGGGTGGCATTCTGAACATCATCTGTTGTAGTGGTCCTCCGGGAGCTTCCATTCCGTAATTCTGTTGGGGTTGTCCTCCCCAGTATGGTGGTACTTCCGGATTCAGGCCGACTGCATGCTGCTGGTTGGTCTGTGGTTGGGTCAGAGGTGGGTTTGGTCCTCTGGGCGGAGGGTTATATTACCCTTGCTCTTTCCTGGCCCGACCTATATCGTTCTCCAGGTCGACATATACCCGCGGTCATCCCGGATGAGGCATCTCCGGTCCGGCCGGGGCTTGGCGGGACGCCTTCCACGCCTGGAACTGCTGATATTTCGCCATGTTTGTCCTCAGGACGCTTCCTCAGGCTCTGGAGTCATGGTACTCACTCTCCTCCGGACCAGCCCTTCGCGTCGATCGATCCTTCATCGATCGACTCTGATCGTCATTCTCCTCAGTGTCGTATTCTTCCGGATTCCCTAGTTCCTCCGTTACTTCAAGATCATTCGTATCTCTGTCCGACTCCTCACAGTCTCCAAACTGCCACTGTTTCTCTGCCTCCTTTGCTGCTCGTAGTCGCTCCCTTTTCTCGCGTTGCATCTTAGCCAACGTCCGTTCTTGAGTCGCCTTCATTCCATTCACCTTCTCCGACTCCAATCGATGTTCCTCATCTGCAGCCTTTGCCTCTGCCGCTGCCTCCTTGGCTCGGAGAGCTCGTTCCTTGTTCGCCGCTAACTTCTGCCCCCAATTACTGTGGCGGCCCTTCTGGTCTTCGGCCCTCCGTCCGCTTCAACTCCGGGCGGAGGAGGGTTCTTCCCTGGTCGTCCGCGCGGCATGGACGCAACTTGTAACCGGAAACGCGAGGTCCCACCGGGCGTGCCAACTGATGCTACCAGCTTCCAGTCCCGGTCCGGAGCACAGCAGGTGCCACCGGTCTGGAGCACAGCAGGTACAAAAAAACGCCCCGGAGTATCCCGAGGATAGCTACTCGGGCGTGATGATGAAAGAGGGGCCTTTGAATAGGAGAGAGAATAAGGATGTATTGAGAGAGTTTTAGTCTAATAGAACATACCTTTTCTCCACAAATCCAAAGTTGTATTTATAGATGTGAGGTGGTAAGAGTCCAACCCATAGGCAGTGGTCCTACCTGTCTGTCCTTATCCGGGGACAGGTCATATTCATGTCTTTTGTGTCCCCGGGTGGCGCCATTCTAGCTGACGTCACTCATGGACCGGACCACTACCTGGGCCAAAGCCCATATCACCAACAACTTGTAACTAATTAGTGTTAGTCTTTTACGGTAGTTAGCCAAACGACACGACATATCAACATGGGGGCTTTAGTAAATTTGTCAAAATTTAATTGGGCCTAATAAAATATTTTAGTTAGCTTTAAGTCCTAATTTGTTGATGCCTTTGCAAGGGTCTTGCATAAAAGTAGAAAACGTTGTCAATCTTGACACCCACAGATTGATGAGCAGTAAAACACGTCATTCAAGAGTTATTAATATATGATAGTTACTATTTGATGCTTGTTGTGCTTGAATTGTGTAATCCTGATTAGTGTCGTGTTATGTAGTATGGTACAATGATATATTTTACTAAATTGAAGAGAAATGATTTTGTGATGAAAAGCGTTCATATGTATGAAAGAGTTTTGAGAATTGAAAAGTGACTAAGTAAATATTGAATAGAGTTCAAATGTGTTGAATAGTGTTGTGATGATTAGTATTATATTGTAATGAAATATACTGAAAAATAATGGAACATATACTGCCCCTCAAATATAATTGTTTAATGGAAAAATAATTGTATTAAATATAAAACTGTTCAAAACTTAGGATATATCAAATCAGTTAAAAGGGGTAAATGCACACACGACATTGACAAGTATCAAACGATTTCTTCAATTGCCATTGTGTAAATGCACACATCTCACTCACTCGGATTCTCGCAATCTCAGAATCAGTGTTACGTTTCATTGCATGCATTATTGATCAGTTGATACCATGCTTCGGTCATTATTACGGAAAACCATTCATGCGATAAAGATAGGCAAATAATTTTGTGCCAATTCAGAGACAGATAATAATCTTCTTTGGGAACCCAATTAATGTTTAAACTAAGACTTCAACCACGACATATGATATCATTCCACCTCCACACATCAATCCATTTCTATTTTTGCATTCGATTGTTGAAATCCACCGCAATTACTACTCAGCTGATGGATGTATGGAACACGCGTTTGATCACGAACCCAACTCACGAACTAATCTACAAGACAAAGCCCTGGGGTGGCCCAGGGATAGACACTCCGATGCTTAAGTCAGTGACATTTTAGAGAAGTTTATAAGTGTAAGGCATAGTGTATGTAAGATAATGAATAGAGAGGTCTTTTTTTTTAATTAAAACCACTATCGTGGAGGAGATTTATTCGGCACCCTAAACCGTTGGCAAAATAGGCAAAGCCTCAATGTTTTTATACAATAATTAGTGCATAAGATTGCACTCACCAAATTATTGGTGCAAAAATGGTACTAAGCTAATACTAGCTATGTTCCTCAGTCATAATTTCCAACTCCTCCCCAATCCCTCCGAGCATGTTAGTGAATTGAGTAATCAAAACACAAATCTGCCAAGAGGTTTGGAGAGGGGGAGATTATGACTGCAAAATTGGGAATAAAAGTTTGACTGCTGTCTGTGAGGGAATTTTCTGAGTGATCCAGTGAAGATTGTTCTTCTGTTAACCATTCTCCAGTCCTTTGGTGCAGTCATTGAGCACCTCTCAATGGGTCTTGAATTTGCATTAAAGAAAGAGAGAGCAGTTATTATGAACTAGAGATCCTTAAGCTTGGTACTCCTGAAGCATCCAGGTTTATTAAACCTTGTAGCCTAGGAGTTATGAGTGTCTGAGTGATGGTTATGGAGTAATTGTGGGTACTCATTTTTGCCAATAGGTCAGCAACCTGTAAGTATGACTAATCTGGATGCCTAAAATTTTTTGATGAAGTTTATAGCAGTAGCTCCTAAGGTTCCAATCTGATTTCTGAGGTTCATGGACTGCTTTCATAGCATTTGTACTATCTGTTTCCAGACAGACTCAGCATCATACTCCTCCCCAACTATGAAACCAAAGTGCAAAGCTTGCAATTCACAGTGGAGAGGAGATGAAGCAGTTATGGTTTTGTTCCTCATAGTTATTACATGACCTAGTGAATCTCTTGCCACAACTCCTATTCCAGCCCTATTAGGAGCAAATAATGATCCATCCACATTAATTTTGTAACCAGAATCAGGTGGGTTCCACTTAATTGCTCTAACATCTTAAGCCTTTTTTTCAGGAAGGGGATCATCCCAGTTGAGATCAGGTCCCTCATCTTTCCTACATCTCCCACTAGAGGTGATGCAGTTAGGATGAGCGTCACCTTTTTCCTGATTTTTGTGATCAAAACATCCTGACTAATAAGTGCATTATCATACAGGTAGGTATTTCTCCTACAGAAGATAAACCATAGTGCAGATATGACAGTGGTGATGGCCAGTGTTGTGTGTACCTTTGTTCTCCCTTTAAAAGATAAGTAGTATCTGACTCTATGCCTACTGGAATTGAAATGTGGGGTTGGGAGATCAATGAGACCATGCATATAATTTAAAATCCCTAAATTAGACACATAGTCATTAAAATAGTGGTTTAGAGAGTCTTGGTTCTGACAAAAAGGACATTTTGAAGCTAATTGAAAACCAAAAGAGCTAAGGATGTCATCAAAAGGCAAAAGATGATTTACCAATCTCCATATGAAGATAGAGTACTGAGTAGGGATGTATTTATTCCATACCTTCTTGATGACATGAATGTCTTCTGAATTTTTCCTGAGTGTTTGTTAGGCTGATTTGACTGAGAAAATTCCATTCTTATCAGCTTGCCATATTAGCTCATCTTTTTGATTTCCTTGAGTGTCTGCAGCCTGCAATAAAGAAATGATATTGGTAGCCAAAGAAGGCTCCAAGAGGTGAAGATAGTTAAGCTTATTACTGCAAAATTCAGCTACTGAGAGTTGAGGGAAAGGTAGTTCAGTTTGTTGTGGCCATAGATAAAATAGGGCACCAATTCCAAGCCAGTTAGAGTCCCAGACAGATGAGTCTCCATTTCCAATAATATCCCTTGAATTCTTATTGCAGTGTTCAGTAACATTACATATCCTCCCCCAAGTGTGGGATGTTTTGTAAGTTTCAGGTACTGACCAGAGGTAGGAGGTCCAGATGGTTTTATTTATCTGTAGCTTCCACCATAACTTGCATGCAAAAGCCCCCACCACTGCTCGGATATCCCTCATGCCCAAGCCATTTTCAGTTTTAGTTACAGCCATTTTGGTCCAACTCCTCCAGATTTTCCTTTGGCCCTCAGTTGATTCTCCCCAATAAAACCTGGCAGCCATTACTTCCATTTTTCTGAGTATGTACTTTGGAGGCTGTAAGATAGCAAATGTGTGTGTCGGGATAGCCAATTAAGCAGAATGATTCTACCTGCATTGGTGATCCATTTATTTTTTCAATTGGAGAGTGCCCTTTCCATTCTGTCAAGAAGAGGGTAATAATATATGTTCTTGTTCCTGCAAGTGAAAACTGGAACCCCCAAATATTTGAAAGGAAGTTTGTCAATATTCATCCCTGTATGTCTTTTAATGGATTTTCTTCTAGTCCTGGTAGCATTTCTGTGCACATACACCTCAGATTTGTTGAAATTGACTTTTTGACCAGAGGCATCTTCAAAAATTTCTCAGTAATAATGTTATAGAGAAAAGGGGACAAAGGGTCCCCTTGCTTTATGCCAGAAATTTCATCAATCTGCTTAAATTTCTCTTGCTTGCCACTGTAAATATTGTTGTATCATCAGCATACATCAGGTGGGTAATTGTTGCAACTCCTCTTGGCATCAAAAAAGGCTTTAGGTATCCACTTTGAACCACTCTTGTCAGCCCTCTAGAGAATGCCTCAATAATAATGTTATAGAGAAAAGGGGACAAAGGGTCCCCTTGCTTTATGCCCCTATTAGAGGTGAAAAAGCCAGTAGCAATCCCATTAATAAAGACTGAGAAACAGGCAACACTTATATTTCTGAGAATAACTTGTACCAGTGAGCCATGGAATCCAAAGTGTATGAGCACTGAGTTCAAAAAGGACCATGAGACCCTGTCAAATGCTTTTTGCATGTCCAATTTGACAATGGCATTGTTATAGCTAGGATTTTTATTTAGTAACCTCACCATTTCTTGCATCTGTAATGTGTTATCTGTTATATCTCTGTCTTTCAAAAATGCAGATTGTTCAATAGAGGTTAGTCTAGGCATGATAGGTTTAATCCTTTCCATAATCAACTTTGAGAATACCTTATTCAAAAAATTAGACAAGCTAATTGGTCTGAACTCAGAAAAATGGCCGGGGTTTTTTGTTTTTGGAATCAGAGTAAGCCAGGTGCTCCCTATTGCTCTAGGGATGCTATCTCCCCTAAGGAAGGAATTGGAAGCCTCTAGAAGGTCTGTATTTATTAAATCCCAACAGTGTGAGAAAAAATGGCCAGTGAAACCATCTGAGCCTGGGGCACTTTCTTTATTCAAATCAAACACTGCAAATTTAAGCTCCTGCATGTCAAAAGTTTTTATCAACTCCACATTCTCCTCATCTGTCACTAATTTTGGAATCTCCTCCATGAAGTATCGGCGATAGGTTGCTGAGATATTTGTTTCTTCTGAGTTTAAAAGTGTCTGAAAAAAATAGACTCCTTCCTCTTGAATTTTTTCAGGCTCAGAATTTTTTGTAGTTTGTTTGTTGGATGAATGTTCATTTTGAGTTGATGATGTCCAATTCTGAATGACTGTTTTTGTTTTTCTTAACAGCGTTGATCCTGATAAAGGATTTTCTACTAAATGCAACCCTGGAAAGGTAATTATAACTCTGCCTTTATTGTACAGCCTACTGTTTTGATAAACAGTATTCTCTCCCTGATGGTTTTTTTTTGATGATCAAGGTCTAGTTGTTGAAGTCCAGTGCTATATTAGTTGAGTTTTGATGATTAGTGCTATATTTGTTGAGTTTTTGATGATTCAGGTCTAGTTGTTGATGTCTAGCCCTATATTAGTTGAGTTTAATCTCCAGTGTGATCTGATCTGAGTTGTTGTTGATCTATGTCTACTTGTTAATGTTCGGTGCTATATGTGTTGAGTTTTAATGATCTGGATCAATTTTTTCATGTCTAGTGCTATTTTTGTGTTTTTGATCCATCTTCTGTTTGATATTAGGTATTCAAGCTGGTTAGTAGCTTGACTGATACACAGAGACTAGCTGTGGAGGAGATCGGTTTTGGAGGGATTTTGAAGCTGCGCTTTAATGTCTTGCCAGTGGCCCTTACTCACGAGTTGGTGAAGAAGTTCATCCCTCAAACTCGAGTCCAGTGTGTTGGCTCCAACAAGTATTGGATCTGTAATGATGACATCTTCGATGTATTCGGGTTGCCGATCAATGGTTTGTCAGTCCAGGACTTCATCGTATCTTCTTATGGTCTAGAGCGTGACTTGGAGCTAAGAGAGAAATGGAAGTCGGACTACGACTGTCAGGAAGCTGTGGAGATTCCATGTACGGCTGTGATGAAGAGTTTGAGTAGTGGCAGTGGCGCTCTTTTCAGGCAGCTGTTTGTCATGTATGTTATGTCGAATTTCTTTACTCCCACTGCACGCTCCCAGGTGGATTTCAAGCTTATTAGTATTCTGGAAGATGTTGACAAGATCAAGGAGTTTGATTGGTGCGAGTACATACTGTTCAAGCTTTCTGAAGCCGTTGCTAGCTACAAGTCCATAAGTTTTACTTGTGTCATTGCCTGTGTTGTGGTGCTGCTGATGTGCTTTTTGCACAGGTAATTAATCTAGCCTAAATGTTTCGATGATTTATCTGTTGTTGTTGATTATCTAGTCCTATCTGTTGATGTCCAGTGCTATTATTTGTGTTTTGATGAATATCTTGTTGATGTCTGTTGCTATATGTGTTGAGGTTTTGATGATCCAGTGCTATTTTTTGTGTTTTACTTGTTTATGAATTACTTGTTTTTGATGATCTATGTCAAGTTGTTGATGTCCATTGCTATATAGTTGAGTTTTGATGCTCCAGTCCTGAAGTTCATATATTCTCCAGTTCTGAGTTGAGTTGATTGATGATGTTGGTCTACTTGCTGATGTCCGTTCCTATATGTGTTGATGATCCAATCACATGTATTGATGTCCAGTGTTTTTTTTGTGTTTTTGATGATCTAGGTCTACTTATTGATGTCCATTGCTATATACTTGAGTTTTGATGCTCTAGTCCTGAAGTTCATATTTTCTCCAGTTCTGAGTTGAGTTGATTGATGATGTTGGTCTACTTGCTGATGTCCGTTCCTATATGTGTTGATGATCCAATCACATGTATTAATGTCCAGTGCTTTTTTTGTGTTTTTGATTATCTAGGTCTACTTGTTGATGTCCAGTGTTATATACTTGAGTTTTGATGATATTCTTCTGTTTTGATGGCAGGTTCCCTGCAAGAGGTGAGGATGTTCCTCGTTGCCTCCCTTTGTTTCGCAACTGGGATACAGAGCGGTTAGTCGAGACTTGTGAAGAAATCATTGGTGGTGGGATTGAAAACTGCATCATGGAAAACAAGGGTTTTCCTCTGACTCGCTCTGGACTTCTCGGTGGTGCATGTGGCAGATCTTCCTTGGACAGGGTGCTCTTCTTTGAAATACCTGAAGATCTGCCATCAGATTCTCAGATTTTTTCAATGGAGGATAATGTGAGTATTTTTCATTTTTTTCCCCAACATCCTATGACTTGATTATCTGACTTTAATGTTTGATGTTGTTTTTGATCTTCCTTTGTAGGTTATTAGCAGGCATAGTGCTACACTGTGCAGGAATGTCGATGTTGTTGTTCGGGCCCACCTCCGAGCGGTTTACAGTTCTGAGCGGTCTACAACTCCTCCTAAAACCACTACTGCTGAAGGTGACAGTGATACTCCTCCTGCTTCTGGGCCTGCAACTTCGCCAACCGCTGTTACGTCTTCTCTTGCCTTTGATGATTCATTCTTCAATGACGATTTGATCCAAGAGATTGATGAAATAGTTAGAAAGGCAACGAGGAAGTCCATTTCAACTATAGGTGCTCTTCCCAGTTCTGATCTTGGCCTCGATGATTTGGATCCATTATCTCAGCCAACAGAAGACCTTTCGAAGAAGAATGATAAGAAGCAGTGCAACAAATAGATGAATTGTTGTTAGTAGTATGTGACTGGATATTTGTAGTATTTGACTGGATTTTTTTGAAGTGTTTCAGACTCTGTAGATGTGTTAAATTGTTTTTGGTCCCTGATTTGATGTTTCAGGGTTTACGATGGATGTCTGAAGCACTTGCATGTTTAGGTCTTTTTGGATTGATGTTCTAGGGATTTGACTGGATGTTTAGATGTTTTGGCCCTGAATTGATTTTTTTAATGGGTTTAATTGATGTTTGAAGTACTTGCAGATTCATTTACATGTTTTGTGCTTTTAAATTAATTTTTTTGAGATCTTTCAAACTAAAAATTGTTCAAGTTCAACTTTTGAATTGAAAACATGAGCAGGTTTTTTTGTTTAATTGATCAACACAAAATAACTGATCATCAGCATAAAATCATTGATCATCAACACAAAATCACTGATCATCAGCACTAAACAAGTTATCATCACCAGAAAATAACTGATCATCACCAGAAAATGACTGATCATCTACACAAAATAATTGATCATCAACACAAAATCACTGATCACCAACACAAAACAAGTTAGAACAAGTGCCAGAACAAGTGACAGATCATCAAGTCAGAACAAGTACCAGAACTTTATTACAATAATTCATCAAAATGCAACTAACAAAAAAGTCAGAACAAGTGCGGGTTTGGTGCTTGGGATCCAAACTCATTTGCAGCTCCCTTTCTCTCGATTCCAGATTTCGCTCTTTTACTTCTACCCTTGGTAATTGCCTTGTCTGGATTTAGCACAGTTGGTGGTGGTGAGCTTTCAATTGAATGTGCAGCATCCTCCATCGTCGGCAACATAGCATTTACTGTTTTTGAAACATTGTCAAATGCTTCTTCCATAATCTTTCTTGCTTCCATGCTCGCCTCGCACTTTGTGACTAAAGAGTAATACTGCCTTCCCATGTGCATGCGCCATGGAAGTTTGTCCCTCAACAGCATTTCCTGTAAATAAAAAACAAAACAGGTTCAATTTTCACAAACCGTTAACCATCATCAACCAAGTTTCACAGACAATCAACAGGAATGAGCTGATCATCAAACATAAACTGACTGATCATCATCAACCAATTTTCGCAGATAAGAAAACAAGAATGGACTAATCATCTACCAATTTTCACTTATAATCAACAGAAGATTGAACTTCAACAAAACTGACATATCATCATCAACCAATTTTCAAAGATAATCACCAGAAATGGACTGATCATCATCAACCAAATTTCACAGATAATCAACAGAAATGGACTGATCATCATCAACTTACCTCAGAAGTGTTGCCCTCATTTATTTCCATTTTGGCCCATAGTTTCAGCTTTGCTACTTTTGTCCATCTTGTCTTGATGTACTCATCTGGGATCTTTGTTTCATTCAACAAGTGCATTACACGGATAGCATGGCCACAAAGGAACCCTACTTCTTCGAAGTGGTTACAAGAGCAAACCACCTCTGCTTGATGATATGTTGTCTTCGTGTACATTACCGTGTAATCTGTTGCACCTTTGTCGTGCTCCACTCTGTAGAAAACTGAACTTGAGGTTGGGTCAAAATGCTGGAGATATGCATTTGCTGCCATGCCCTGAT
Source organism: Sherardia arvensis (assembly GCA_948330725.1). Taxonomy (NCBI): domain Eukaryota; kingdom Viridiplantae; phylum Streptophyta; class Magnoliopsida; order Gentianales; family Rubiaceae; genus Sherardia; species Sherardia arvensis. The sequence continues at coordinate 16,884,012 of OX415237.1, read as the reverse complement.
CCCATTGCAGGTTGAAGTCTTTGAATATTTTATGCGTGTATATTGTTGCAGCATGCTTCAGTAGACCGGGCCCGTCTTGTTCTTCCTTTTGCTTTGCTTTGATGCAGTAGAACTCTTTGTTGATTTCTTTGCTTCTCCAGGCCCTTAATGTAGCATTGAAGACGACATAAAACCTAACTAGGTTAGTCGTCTTTGTTGTATTCCAACCAAGTGCTGCATTCGTGCTCTCGCTGCGCTATGAAGACAGCGTCCTCGCAGAGAAGTAGTCCTTGTTGTATGCTGTAGACCACTTCTCCTTGAGTGAGTAGATTCTCTTGAACCACGGATGGTCTGTCAATCCATACTTCTCTAGCATTTCTGCCCATTCCTCCTCAAACTCCTCTTCATCCGTGCAGAACATCAAGCACTTGTCAAAAGCCTTGCGAAAATCTGAGTCACTTCTCATGTTGCCATAATGGCTCATGGCATTCTGCTTCAGATGCCATATGCAAAGTCTATGCCTTGAGTTTGGGAACACCTGATCATTAAGACAAAATGACTGATCATCAACACAAAACAAGTTACCATCACCAGAAAATAATTGATCATCACCAGAAAATGACTGATCATCGACACAAAAGCACTGATCATCAACACTAAACAAGTTATCATCACCAGAAAGTAATTGATCATCACCAGAAAATGACTGATCATCAACACAGAAGCACTGATCATCAAAACTAAACAATTTATCATCACCAGAAAGTAACTGCCCATCTACACAGAAGCACTGATCATCAACACAGAATCACTGATCATCAACACAGAACAAGTAATTATCACCAGAAAATGACTGATCATCATACCTTATCTATAGCTTTTGCCATAGCTGCATCTTGATCTGTGAAGATACTAATTGGATCTTTTTTTTTCATCGATTCTTTGAATGTCGACAATAACCATGTAAACGTCTCTGCAGTTTCATCAGAGATGAAGGCACAAGCGAACATAATGTTCAGCCTGTGATTGTTCAGTCCGACAAATGGAGCACAAATCAATCCATACTTGTTTGTTCGGTACGTTGTGTCGAACACCAGCACATCTCCATAAATCTTGAAATCTTCAAGCATCATCGAATCCCTCCAATAAACAGCCATAAACTTGCCATCTTTATCCAGCAGCACCCTATAAAAAAACCCTTCTTCAGTTTTCTCCCGTTCTCTGAGCATTTCTACCAACTTTGGAGCATCTCCAATGTCCAATTCCCTATTTCTATACCTGTTTGCAAAATAAATTTAACATCAATAAATATCAATAGATCATCAAGTATTGCTCAGTACATACAGAAATATCAACTACATTCAACAGATCATCAAGCATTTCTCAGTGTGGACAGAATATCAACGAAAAACAATAGATCATCAATGTACCTGTTCACAAAGTTCAAGTGGTCACCCATAAGGTGGCCAACAGCGTCTTCCCGTCCGGCATCATTTAACAAGTATCTATACCCATCTGCTGGTTTCAGTCCCGATTTTTCCATTTGAATGATTTGTGACGCCACATCAGGATCGATTTTTCGCTCATTTAGTTGCAAATACTGCCACTCCGGCCTGTTTAGTTGATGATTGTGCTATGTTCTGTGCTCATGCACTCTATACAACCCGTCTTGATCCAGCTTTATCCACAATCTTGCTCTACACTGTGTTCTTGTCAATAGGCATTCTTTTCTTTTCCTGTTCGACTTTGGAGGAATAGGTGGAGTCTCCCTTTCTGCCTTCTTTCCTTCACATGAGCATGTGAAAATCTTCTCCTTCAGGATTTTATCTTTCACCCGTGCCGTGAAGCTTCGCACATTAAAACCAGTAACATTTGCATGACGAACGTACACTGCTCGCAATTCCTCTATAGTTTTAGCTTTGACACCAGTTAAGCTCTCGTACACGTTGATTTCTTGTATTTCGTCTTTCTCACCTGTTGATCAACAGAAACGACAGATCATCAATTAAAAGTTACAGATAATCACATCAATTAAAAATAACAGATGCTTATCATCAAGCACTTCACCACTTCAACTTATTTCTAACATAAATCAATTAAAAGAGGAAGATCATTAAGTACTTTACATCCTGGTTATCATCTTATCTGAACCAACACAAAAGATCAGGTTTTCTGACTTTGAACACAAATCATTCCAAAATTACACAACATCAATCCAGATACGCTGATCATCAATTATTTCTTGATTTCATCAGCAATCCATTCTAATAAGATATTTCATCAACTACTGCACATCAGAACAGAAGCTAGCAATTATCAACTCATTATACACACAACATCAATCCAGATACGCTGATCATCAATTACAAAATTATTTGAACTGAAAGTGAATTAAAACAGATAATTCATCATTCATTGCACATCATCTTCTTAGTCTAACCATAAAAGCTAAAAAAACACAAGATCGTCGTTGTTTTACCTTTCACCCTCATCAAATGGGTGTTCTTGACTTGTGATTCGGCCGAAATATCAACTGATGCTTCTGGCTGTTCCATTGAACTCTCAGGATTCTCTTTCGATGCTTCGTTGATGATTTGCAGATCCGGAATTGACTCCGGCGTGAGTTTTGATGAATTCCAGTTGATGAACTCGCTTTGTTCTTTGTGGACGATTAGATCAGTCAAACTCAAATCCGGCGTATCCATATCTTCCATGATGTCTGATGAATTCAATTTGATGATATTGTTGTGATGAATTTTGGGTATCAATCGTGTTGTGTGAATTGGGGGAACTGGGGTTTGATGAATTGAGGAATTGGGGATAATTTGGTGTAATTGGGGAAAGTTGTATGATATTTGCACATTAGTCCCTAATATTTCTTGGATATTTCACAATGGCGCCGAATTCATAATATTAATGATTCTGGCCCAAAATTAGTAGAAAGGGGGTATATATAGTCCCTTGCCTTATGGTAAGGCTGCCTTACCAGAGAGTTTCTCTTTTGCCAATATGCATACTAACATAGACAATTAAAGATACATAATAATAAAATGGTTATTAATTTTATAACGTAAAATGACAATTTAAACTTTATAAACAACTTTCATGGGAGTTAATCTTTAATTTTGTACTAGTATAGTGTCCCGTGCCGATACACTGGTATTTATTTAAAATTATATCATATACATAAATTAATTTAGTTAAACATATTTTTATTCATAGGATGTGAAAAATAATCACAGTTTTGACATATAGTCATATATAATTATATATCCAAGCAACATATTAAATAAAAATTAAAGTATCACTTAAACAATTAAATATATAATATGATATAATTTGATGTGTTCCTTTATTAATTGATAAAGTGATCTAGGGAACGTATAATGAAGGTCAAGTTTTAATAGTTTATAATATTTTTTAATATTTTTGAGACATGCTGCATGATTTAGCAAAAATAGACACAAATCAAAATCAATCATGTAAATGAGACATATATGTGGTGGAAAAGGCAACCCTTAATAACTTGTTTAAGTAGAAATATGGATTCAAAGTTGGTAGATGCTTAAAGAGGATGATTGTGATGGTGCCTATTTGCTTTTGGGTGAAAGTATATATAACAGTTTCCAAGACGATTCATAATTTCATATATTAATTGCAAGATATAAATGAAAAATGGTGCATGAATTATCATTATAAAAATAATAAAGAATCTTAAATATGTGACTCTTAAGTAGTGAAATTTAACCTAAATATGGTTAAAAATAGGTGATATTCATGAGTGAATAGTCTATAAGTAATTTTAAATGGATAGAAGAATTTTTTTTATGAAATGCGAAAACTGATCAAAAATAAAAAAAAAAAGAAATGCGTTATTAAAAAAGATAAAACAGAAAGAAGACGTAGTGCAGAACAAATTAGTATGATCAAAGAAATAAACGACTCATTAATTCACAATTTTTATTTCTTTGGTTGCATGATTTAATTGTGGATTAATACGGCAAATTAAATATTCATTGATACCGAGCTGACGTAATACCAACCAAATAAAACATTTTATTTTAATTCACTCATCAATTAATTTACATTGATATGGTCATGATGTATAGGAAGCCACATAAAACGTCTTATATTAATGCACTCATCAATTACTTTACAACGGAATTCCAAACGTTTCTCTGAGTGGCCTTGACAACAAATGACATTAGTTTGGAGTGGATTTAATAGGTTTTTCTGAGAATATTTGTATCAACCGAGAATCATTAGCTTCAATTGGTTAAATACTAATAAAATATAGTTTTATTTTTTATTTGACTTTTATAAAACTTTTATCATTTATATAATTTTGTCAAAAATTTAATCATTTTTCAAAACATATGAAATTTCGTATGCATATAGTATGCATATATTATCGGTGACTGAAAATATTAATAATTTTAAATAGGCGCAATTTGTGAGAACGGATCAACACATAATAAAGAATTTGAATTTGTGATGATGAATAAGTAAATTTTTTATTTAAGGGAACGTTACAATTCAGGTTTTAAATTAAGTTTTACCGTTACAAAACAAAAATCATTTTTGACGATCATTAAGTGCAGTTTTTGTTTTAGTAAGCGTTACGATGGAGGTTTTTAAATTAAGTTTTGATTATATTTTCTGAAATAATTGCAGGATATAAAGAAAAAATAGTGCATGAATTACTGGCACAAAAATAATGAAGATTCGGAGAGGATGATTTAGTACTGTTTTTATTTCAAGGATCGTTACGAAGCAGGTTTTAAAATTTATCTTTAACGTTACAAAAATAATGAAGAATTGGTGAGGATGATTTAAGTCCCGTATTTATTTCAAGGAACGTTATGATGCAGGGTAAGTTTTAACAATTTTTAATGAAATAATTCCAGGCTATTAAAAAGAAAGGGCGACTAAATGTACAAATCAAATACCAATAATCAGCAGCACTATAACTATGCTTTTAAATTGTGAAAATCTAAACTTATAAATGAAAATAATTCAACTACAAAATGAAGTGAAAGAAACCAAATTACACAAAGAAGCATAGATTTGGTGCACAGAACTAAGCTATCAATCAATGAATACCTCCAACTCATGCGTACTTCAACCCATTCTGTTCTCTGCTAATTGAAAACCATGGCATTTTTCCTTTCCTTCCTTTTATCAAGAAATTGAAGCCATTGCACAACAAACAAATTACAACTCGGTAGCATCATGCACAACAATCCCGTTAAAACAAACTAAATTTTATAAAGTACTGGCCTTCATAAGATTTGAGAGCACTGCTACAGACATTAAGTGTAGTTGCATCGGTTGCAATACCAGCCATTGAAATGCTAATCTTTGGGCTGTAACATAATGAGCATACCTCTTCATCTAGGATCTTCCATATTTTTGACATGTCGATAATTGATTTAAAACAAATCGGACAACAAAACCTAGAGAGGGAGAGGGAGAGAGAGAGAGAGAGAGAGAGAGGGGGATCAGCATTTTCATCACCAAACGTGTAGAAAGATGAACTTTTTAGGGGAAGGTTGGGATATACTTTTTGCGCTATAGCATCTCAAGGAAGCACTCGACGTGCATGGCGTGCCTGCATTTCATAACTGCCGTGTCTTTCAAAGAGTCGAACAAATACTGTAGGTTTCGGGAACAAAATCAAGAACGCGCCAAAGGTTTCAGTTATGGAATAAGTACATGTGCTAGAAAGCTAGCTAACCTCATAACAGATTGGACAGTGGTGCCTCATTGATTCTCTACACACAAATGGTTGTTACGGAGAGCAACCGAGTAGCCAAATCCTGCAGATTTTTAGTAGAAATTATTTTGCAACACAACTTAATGAACAAAAAAGAAAAATGCATTTTTTTCTTTATTTGGATTCATAGAGCGGAGGAGTATAGAATCTTGTAATTTCATACTACATTTCTTTCAATGAAAATAGTTCTCCCGACCTCGACTCTGATGGATGTCTACGACCCGCACTTGATCACGAACCCAGCTCACGAACTGATCTGCAAAACAAAGCCTCGGGTGTCCCTAGGGTAGACACTCCGACGCTCAAGTTAGTATGATGCGTAAGGCGTATTGTATGTAAGATAATAGATAGAGAGGTTTACCAAATCTTCGGTATTTATATGGCTACAATCCGTAGATCACCAAGATATGTATTTATGGTAGTAATACACTCTTATGGGAATAGTAGTTGTATTACCATGTATAGAAGAACTATATTTCGGTCATGGCTGTATTACCATGTATAGAAGAATGTATATTCCTTATAGAACATTCATAATATACGCATTCGTTATAAGGATCAGGATTGATGGGTCATGGATCCACTCTCCGCGTAACTCGAGCCCACAACCCTTCTCGGGCCCTGGTCCGAGTATGAATGAGGCCCGAATACGAACCATGGACTTATCAGTAGCTCCAAGGTAGATCTTCAAAATCTGGAGTGCTCCCTCTCGAAGGCTGAAGAAGAGAATTGTTTCTCAAGGGAAGACCAATAACTCGGGGGAGAACATCTCGGGATGTTAATCTCAGGGGGGCCTGCTTGAGACTGGCCTCTCGAGCTAAACCTTCTGAATATCTAACTTAAAGTCCTTTCATATTCCACCAAGACACGTGGACGGTTGGATCTGAATCTGCCTTCTTGAATTCTGGGGATTTGACACGTGGTCTTTGTTCATTGTATCTTTTGGCGGTGAGGAAGACCAACCTTCCAATTGCCTACATCGTTTCGTGAGTCGAGGTAATTACTCCACTTAAATGCGTGCTAATTACTAGCTATATAACCAAGTAACCTTTCCTTGTGTTTATCATCAATCTTCATCCAAGTATTTTTAATCTTCCGATCTTGAGAAAAATTCCTCTCTTCAAATTCTCTTTTTCTCAAAATCTTTTTCCCCCCATTCTCTATATTGTCATGGCATCAACAAACTCCAGCGTTCCCCTTGAAAATGTAGAGAATGCTGCTGAAGGAAGAGCCCCAACAACTCGTGACTTAAATACTCTATTCTTTGAGGTTGAGTCTGGTGAGTTGATGGAGGTGACCATCGCTACGCCGCTGCAAGCTGTGACGGTGGTGGTAGATGATCGAGCCTTTGGGTCAGGTATGGACCCAAATATATATATATGGAGCCCCAAATTTCTAAACGGGTTCCAGCTACTAGTGATGCAACCGATGTCACCAAGGTGGTCGACAAAAAGACCCTACAATTTCTGAAGTCATGCAGGTTGTCATACCCCATCGAGGCTGATTTGAGGCTCGAATATAAGACTACTCCGGTCAAGGATCTGGTGAGCCCCACTCGTGGGGTAATATATGGAAGGTTTCTGCAACAGGGGTTAAGTTTCCCCTTGCCCCCTTTTGTTTTCGGAGTTCCTGCAGCATCATCAATTGGATCCCTGCCAAATCCATTCCAACTTGGTGGTATCCATGATGGCGTTGATATCCTGGTGTGCTAGGAAGGAATATGAACCAAGCCTGGATTTATTCAGGAGCCTGTTCAAGATGTTTTGGTTCGAGGAGCGCGAACACATCAGAGGGAAAGGTTTTTACTTTTCCTGATAACAGTGGCAAGTGGAAAGATATTTGGCTGATCTTTGATCGGACTAAGTATGAGGTTCCTGACTGGAACCCAAAGCCTAAGGATGTCGTGCCCCTTGACGGGGTTTTCAATACTCCTGCCCATCTAAAGGGTATCGTTGAGGAACTCTTGAAGGAGAAGATCGTCTTCCAAGAGGGGGGATTTGTACGAGGGTCTCATGGTACGGTGTGGCGGTGGCCATCTATCACCTATTCGTATCTCCTAGATTTTCCTCAGTCGAAGTCCATGTCCAATTTCATGAATCCGGACCGGGATTGGGCCCTCCCTGATAAAATCCAGGGAGACAAGAAGGAGGTTAGGAAGTGGGTTTTAAGGAAGTCCCCTAGGAACCATGGTTAATCTTCCTCAAGTCGGTCTTCTTCAGGTAATTTCTTGATTACTATACTGTAGTAGTGTTTTCTTCCATTTATATTTTAAAGTTTCTCCTTCTATATGTAGCATCTCCTTCAAAGAAAAAGATCAAGAAAGGGAAGGCAGCTCTCAAGGCCATAGAGGAGGAAGCGGAGGAGTCCGAGGAAGTGCAGTCCGGGGAGGTGGAACTGGAGGTTGGAGAGTCTTCAGATGACGATGAATCTAACCTTGAGCTGGTGATTCCAGAAGATGCTCCTCTTAAGATGTTGAAGCATTATCTGAGTCGTCCGAAGGAAGAGGATGGTCAGACTTCTCGGAAGTCTTTCAAGAAGTATCCCTATGTCTCTGAGGCAATGATTTCCATTTGTCATATAGTGTAAATTCTCAAATGCCAAGTATCAAGTCTTAACATATCTTCTATTTCACAGCTGATGATAGATCTGTCCACGGTAAGAGGCAGGGCCAAGGGTGAGATCAAGCATCTGTATAACTCTGTAACGGAGTTACACGCCAGGTGTCGGGCTCTCAAGGCCGAGAAGAAGGAGATGAGGGCTATTATCTCAGCTTTAACGACTGAGTCGGTGGTGCCTCCTTCATCTATCCCAGCTCCATTGGATTCGACTCAATTGGAGGATAGGGTAAAGCAGCTCGAGACTGAGAATAAGGCCTTACTGCTGGCAAGGGAGTCCGGGAAGAAGGAGATGAGGGTTTATCAGGACACCGTGACCGAGTTGGCGCAGACACTGGCTTTAGAGAAGGACTCAGAGGAGCTGAAACGGTTTCTTAGGCTTTGGGGTGCCTTCATTGTTTGTAGCCCCGAGTTTAAGAGTCACAAGGAGGAGTATGGGGATTTATTCCATGACTCTGAGCAGCACAAGATTTTAGGTCACGTCTTGCGACTATGTCAATCCGATAATGAGGTCAAGGTGATGGAAACTATCTTCTCTCATCCGGATGCTGCTGATAAGCTCTCTGCTCTGACTGTTGGCCGATGGGTTCTTGGGACCGAGTTTTTGGATGCACTGGGTCCCTCCGAGAAGATAACTACAGCAGGAGACCTACTGAAGCTTATTAAAGCTAAGTACCCTGAGTTATCTTTCCTTGATGAGGTGCTTCCTAGTTCTTCCATTGATAAGGCAGATTAGCCTTGTCAGGTTTGCTACCTTGCTTGTTGGCATCTCCTCATCAGCTTCAAGGCCTGAAATCCTTTGCACATGAACCTCAGTCTCATGGTTTACTGGTAAGGAGCTTCAGTCTCGAAGCCGAGATACTCAGGGATCAGGTTCTCGCAGTTGTCCATGATGAACACTTTGCGAACATATTGCCTGATATTGTTTGGCTTCTTTCTTGGGCATCTTTTGACAAGGCCTTTAAATGTCACAGCGTGCAGAAAAGTTGACAATAGCCTATCTCTTAAGTGCCACTTCTGGTGAAGTTCTAGAAGACCCTATTGGGCATATTTAGAAGTATCATATTCTGATGTAATAACATCTTCTTCATGACCTTTGTATCAAATTTCGAGGTTCTTCCTCTATGTATCCCTTTGGGATTAGAAGTATTCATAATCTGATATAATGACACCTTTGATATGAACTACTTGTGTTCGAGGTTTTTCCTCTTTATTTTGAGATGATTGATTTTTTGAGCACGTCTGCCCTTTTAGTCTATAGACCTAGATCAAGCACTTCTGTGAAGTACTTTATCTCAAACCCATCTTTTTTATTCAAAATGATTGGTATTTTGAATTTTGGATTCAAATAATTTATTTTATATAAGCTGACCAATCATATGCTTTATAAAGCATATTGTTTTGAATAGCAATCAATGTCATACTTTAAGATAAAAGTCCCTATTTTTTTTATAAAAGGAATTTAAGATTGCTCCTTATAAAGATAGGTGTAAAAATAACATGACTTCAATTTAAGTTTATAACTTTAAGAATAGAAGTAAAATAAATAGGGAGTTTGAGTTTGAGTACCCGTTTGTGCAAGAGCATAATTGTCTCGGACCTTGATGAGGCTCTCGGACATTCTTGATATTCTCGAACCTTTGTGAGGTTCTTCCTCGAGTTTTATCTTCCGTGATACTTTCGTAAGTTAATCACGTTCCATCTTCGTGGTATGGGCTCACCCTTCATGGTTTCCAAGAGGTAGCTTCCCACTGGATGGGATTCTAGGACTCGATATGGACCTTCCTAGTTCGGGGCTAGCTTCCCTTCCACTTCCTTCTTACTCTTTTCATTTAACCTCATGACAAGGTCTCCTTTGACGAACGTAGCTAAGCGAACCCTTCTGTCGGGATATCTCTTAACTCTTTCCTTTACCTTGGCCTCGTGGATCGTAGCGTTGGCTCTTTTCTCTTCTAGGTAGTCAAGGTCGAGACGAAGATTATCTTCACTGGTAGTGCCATCTTCATCCTCTGGTTGAGAAGTTCGGGCATAGTGGACTCCAATTTCTATGGGGATGACGGCCTCGGACCCATAGACTAAGATGTAAGGAGTGTCTCCGGTTGTTGTGGCTGGTGTGGTTCTATGAGCCCATATCACACTCGGAAGTTCTTTGATCCAGTTTCTTTTAGCTCCTTCTAGGCGCTTTTTGATGCCGTTCACCAAAGTTCTGTTCGTAACTTCCACTTGGACGTTGGCTTCTGGATGATATACCGAGGTGAGCTTTTGACGTATGACGTAATCCACACACCATTTCTTGAAGGGGTTGTTGGCGAATTGGGCTCCATTATCGGTCACTATGTATCTTGGGATGCCATAGCGACACACAATGTTTTTCCAGGAAAAGTTTATCACTGTTTTGCCCGTTATGTTTGTCAAGGCATTAGCTTCCACCCACTTCGGGAAGTAATCAATGGCCACAATAAGGTACTTGAAGTTAACAGGGGCCGTGGGAAAGGGTCTGACGAGGTGATACCCCATCGGACGAATGGCCAAGAATTCTGAATGGTAAACATATTTTCTTGAGGCACATGGATCATCTTGGCAAGTCTCTGACACTAGTGACAAGAATCAATATATCTCTTAGAGTCTTCTAGCATCGTAGGCCAGACATAACCCATTTGTAGAAGTTTACGGGTAACAGTTTGTGGACCTTGGTGAATACCACAAACTCCTTCATGTGCTTCTTGTACTAAGTGTTCAGCGTCGGAAGGCCTAACACATTTAAGTAAAGGTTGGAGATATCCCTTCTTATATAAGGTGCCTTCGTGAATGACGTATTTGGGAGCTTTAACTCGAACCTTCCGGGCCAGATGCTTGTCCTTGGGGAGGGTTCCCGTTTGAAGGTACTCAATGTAGGGGTTTATCCATGTGTCCGAGATGTCAGCAGCCATGATGCTGCTTTCTTCGTAACTTCTTTTCGACAGGGTTTCCATCAGCAATTCTTGAGAAGATCTTATATGAAGGTCCGAGGAGGCAAGTTTGCTCAGTGCATCTGCTTTATGATTACCTTCTCGGGGGATATGGTTCAGCTCATAATGTCGGAATTGATTTAAGACGGGCTTAACTATCTCGAGGTGCTTTTGAAGACTGTACTCTCGGGTCTCGTATTCGCCTTTAACCTGCTGCACCACGCTCTGCGAGTAACTAAAGATCTCGAGGGAGTCCCTAACATCAAGGTCTTTTGCCAGCTTTAACCCTGTGATGAGGGCTTCATATTCTACTTCATTGTTAGTGGCTCGAAAATCAAAATGGACAACGTAGGGATGGTCCTTTCCCTCGGGGCTGGTAAGTAAGACTCCGGCACCACTTCCCCCCAAGTTGGAGGATCCATCTACATATAATCGTCATCTTCCTGTGTCTGGAATTGGGTCTTGTTGGTTGATCTCCACTGGTTCGGCAGACTCCATTATGAAATCAGATAAGGCCTGGCCCTTGATGGCTGTCCTAGGCTTATATTGTATATCATGTTCTCCTAACTCGATGGCCCACTTCATCATCTGTCCTGAGGCATCTGGTTTCTGGAGGATTTGCCTAATTGGATAGTTGGTTAGGAGGACTATTGTGTGTGCTTGGAAGTATGGCCGCAACCGTCGAGAGGCATGTACAAGGGCCAGTATTAAGTGCTCGAGAGGGGTATATCTGGTCTTGGGCCCTTGTAGAGCTATGCTTACATAATATATTAGGTGATTTGATCCTTCCTTCTCCTTGACTAACACAACACTGATAGCTAGCTGGGACGCAGATATATATAAATAGAGAGTCTCCCCTTTGTCAGGTTTGGACAGTGTCGGAAGCTGTCGAAGGTGGTCTTTAAGTGCTTGGAAGGCTTCTCCGCATTCATGGGACCACTCAAATTGGTTAGCCATTTTGAGGATGTTGAAGAAAGGCAAATGCTTTTCTGCTCCCTTGGAGAGAAAACGGCTAAGTGCCGCGAGAGATCATGTTAGCTTATGTACATCTTTAACAGTCTTCGGAGGTTGCATGTTTTGCAAGGCCTCTATCTTCTCGGTGCTTACCTCAATTCCCCGATTGGATACCATGTATCCTAGGAATTTACCTGCTCCAACACCTATGGTACACTTAGCGGGGTTCAGCTTTAGGTTGGATGCACGTAATGTGTCAAAGGTTCCTTTAAGTCTTCAAAGAAGGCGTCATAGCTGCGGCTTTTCACTACCATGTCAGCCACATAAATCTCGAGGTTGCGTCCTATTTGGGATTTGAATAATTTATCCACCAGCCGCTGATAAGTAGCTCCAGCATTCTTCGATCCGAAGGGCATCATCTTGTAGCAGAAGGTTCCTCTATCGGTTATGAAGGAGGTTTTCTCCTTATCTTGCTCTGCCATGGGGATCTGATGATATCCCTTAAAGGCATCAAAAAAGGCTAGTACTTGGTATCCAGCGATCGCTTCAACTAGTCGGTCGATCAAGGGCAAAGGATAGCTATCTTTAGGACAACAATCATTTAGGTAGGTGAAGTCGATGCACATTCTCCACTTCCCGTCAGGCTTCTTAACCATTACCGGGTTAGCTATCCATTCTGGGTACTGCACTTCTTCGATTATACGAGCTTTGAGTAGCTTGTCTACTTCTTCTCCAATGGCTTCAACTCGATCTAGTGCAAAGATGCGTCGTTTCTGCTTTATAGGCTTCTGTGAGGGATTGATATTCAGGTAATGTTCCGCCAAGCGAGGGGATACTCCTACCAAATCATTGGTATCCCAGGAAAAGACATCTATATATTGGTTGAGGAGATCTCGAAGCTTAGTCTTTATCTCGGGGGGTAGGAGAGTTCCAACCTCGACGGTTCCTGATTCTCCAAGTTGCATCGGCTCGGATTTGGAGTACTTGACTGGTTCGATATCTTCCTTTTCCATTTCTCGGATAGCTTGAATTGTGCAGAATCGAGCTAATTGTTATTCACCTCGGACCGTGGCTATTCCTTGGTTTGTGGGGAACTTCATTACCAAGTGGTATGGGGACCAGATGGCCCTTGCTTGGCACATCCAAGGTCGTCCGAGGATTATGTTGTATGTCGCTCTGAAATCGATGATCGCAAAGGTGCAACAGAGGGTCATACTCCGAGACATCTTTCACTCGCACTGGTTAGGTGATCTCTCCTAAAGGAGTTATAGGATCGCCCGCAAATCCTGAGATGGGGTTTGTGGTATGAGATTTCTTTTGTCCAATCCCAACTGTTCATAACAGCTAGGAAACATGACTTCTACTTCGCTTCCCCCATCTACCAGAACTCTTTTGATCACGTTATGGTTTACGTCAATCGTGATTACCAAGGGATCTGAATGAGTGAATTGATTAGGAACCGCATCCTGAGGTGAAAAGGTAATGGTTCCGTCAAGGCGAGATCTTTTGCTCTCCCACTCCCAGGGAGAGGCTTCTTCGGGCGAGCGGTGTCCACCATTGATGCTTCTTCCTGCTCCCTGCTTGTCAGTGCGGCTTGTCTCGTTGTCGTTGTGGTTGGCATTGGTACTTCTTACCCCTGTCGGGGCCGGAAAATGGATTTGTGTGCTCCCACAAAGGTTTTTAATCGGATCAGCCATGAGTTTGAAGGTCATACAGATCAAAATCAGCAAGAGGTCCAACTGGGCGTGCCAAATTGATGGATGTCTACGACCCGCACTTGATCACGAACCCAGCTCACAAACTGATCTGCAAAACAAAGCCTCGGGTGTCCCATGGTAGACACTCTGACGCTCAAGTTAGTATGATGCGTAAGGCGTATTGTATGTAAGATAATAGAAAGAGAGGTTTACCAAACCTTCGGTATTTATATGGCTACAATCCGTAGATCACCAAGATATGTATTTATGGTAGTAATACAACTCTTATGGGAATAGTAGTTGTATTACCATGTATAGAAGAAGTATATTTCGGTCATGGCTGTATTACCATGTATAGAAGAAGGTATATTCCTTATAAAACATTCATAATATACGCATTCCTTAGGATTAGGATCGATGGACCCATGGATCCACTCTCCGCGTAACTCGAGCCCACGACTCTTCTCGGGCCCTGGTCCGAGTATGAATGAGGCCCGAATACGAACCATGGACTTATCAGACTCTGTATGAAAGAACAAAAAGAAGTAAGTTTAGATAAAAAGTTACATGCGAGTGATTAATCTAAGGTGAAACAAAGAGAAACTGCAAAGCTCGATTGACCTGCAAATACCAAAATCATCACAATGAAACTGCCCTTTTTAAACCTGAAAACAGAAAACGGAACCATAAAGATTAGGCCAAAATATTTAGCCACTCTAAGAGATGCAAATGGTATTATCTTAGTTCACTTACGTTGTCATCATAAAACTTGCAAATGGTACACTTCACAAAAGTATTCTCCCATTCTCATGTTACAATTTGTACAAACGAGAGCAACCTGTGGAAAAGGGAGGCGACCACAAACTTAGAAAATTACGACACAAAAATAAGCAGTGTGGAATAATAGATAGCATTCAAGAAACACATACAAACTGAACATATAACCTGAAATGACCAAGAAAAATACAAATTCTTGAATGTTGATCCAATCAAGAAACCTGTAACAATTGAGAAAAATATAGGAGCAATACTTGTCAGTAAATACCATGTCAGTTAATACCTTGCCCTAGAGAGTTAGATTCTTTACCAAGTTATCATTATTTAGAACATGAAACTGCAGCAGCATGAGAAATACCATGGCAGCTTATCAAAGCTCCCTTCTTTATTCCAATTCGGCCATGAATAATCTCAGTTGATCTCCTCTAACTGAGATGAACAGGAAGAAGATTACCACAACTAATTGAAAAGCCAAATCAGAATAAGAATTAGAACTGGCATGTAATCTAATTAACTTAGCACATAGATTCGAAAAACTAAATCAGAATTAAGTATTAGAACTGACATTAACCTAATTAACCGAAACAATGTATGAAAATAGAAAACAAAGATGAGAGGGGGAGTTAACACTAGATCTGAAAAATATTAAAAGAAAGCGAAGAGATGAGTATTGCAAAAACCATACCTTTTATTGTAAAGGACGATCATCTAGCTCTGAAAAGTTGTGCTATATGGCGGGATTTAGACGCCGTCGCCGCGGCCCAGAATCTAGGCCCTGTTCTACTCCACCGTATCCGAGCAGAAGCTCCGCCGCTTCAGCGTCTTGATGCTCATTTTCCGATTCACCACCCTCTGGCCGCCGCAATCTTCATGTACTCTACTTCCCGTTCTCGGGGCTCTGAATCGCCCAACTGGGCCGACTTCGATGCCTTTCGATTCGTTGCGATTGCCAACGCTTGTTGCTCTTTACTCCCTCTTTGAGGTCGCCGCTCCATGTGGGAGATTTCCGGCGGGACTACCTTCTTCCCAGAGGTTTTGCAGGTCTGGTTCAAGTACCTTCTTCGCATCAGCTTTATAATATAGTGCTCCATAAATGAGAAGGGAATGGGAAGAGGCGAAAAATGATTTCACAAAGGTTTGGAAATCGAACGGATCCGAGAAGCGATGAAATTGAAAACTTTAATCTTATTTAGTATGAAACAGAAGAGGTTTTAATTTAGGATGGATTGGGGGAGGAAGAGGAAGAATTGGAATAGGTATTACTGGTGGTAATGAAAACGGTTTAAGGTAATTAGTGTAATTGATTTCAATTAACTAAGTCGATCGAAGAGAAAAGAAATTTGGAAGAATCTTAGTAAAGGAATTGCCACGTGTCAATTTATAGTTAATCCTAAAATTAATTCAAAATTCTGAGAAAATTATGATCCATCCTCTGTTAAAGTATAGTATAGATACTATGGACTTATGGATTGGTCATAGGGATAAGATGCCTCCAAATTATTCAAGCCATCAAAGTTAATAATAACTGGATGTTTTTTTAAGTATACCAGTAGGGATTAGTCATAGGGATAGGATGCCTCTAACATGGAAGTTTTTTTTAAAAGTTAAAATCATCCAAGTGGACGGGATGATTATTCACGGCTCCTCAACCCTACATAAAAGCAATAGAATTACATGATTGAGTTTGTGTAAACCCAATGATACACATGAAACCTTTTAGGGATTTCTGGCAATATGTTGCCCAAACGCTATATTCCGATCTAATATCGGAAGCAAAGTGAGATATCAGAGAAGTGTCTAAAAATATTACAATAACTAAGTCCTCTCTGTATCAATGTCGGTAACAGCATAGCTAAAAACAGATTTCCCTCATTCTCCTACGTATAGACATCGCTAAGTATAGCATTCTAGAACTCGTAAGAATTCACTATCCCAATTTCTCACAGCCTAAACAGAAAACCCGGTTCTATTTTAATAAATACTCTCCACCTGAACCTCAACCGACTACCCTAGCCCGGTGGCCTCTAGACCACCGGAAGATAGCAAGTCTTTACAAGGTTGGACTGTAGAGTAGTATGTAAAGCATACCGAGTTACTATATCTGGTCATGATACTAATAAGAAAGCTTCATCAAGAGCCTAACTAGATATTGTTATAAACATTTCTCTTATAAGGTGATATTCTACAGCGCAACATTAAGAAGAAAATCACAAAATTCTAAAAATAGATGTATGTAAATTAATATCGGTACTAGAGCAATCCCAACCAATCCTGGTCTTATTGGCTGGTGGCCAAATACTGGATAGAGCAAATGCAATCTAACACGATATAAGCTTAGACCCTAACCAGTAGTAGTATCACCAACAGTAGTATACAAACTACTTTGACTCCGATTTCTCCTAACTGTACTAACTAGATCGAAAGCTAATCAAAATTTTGTTGAGCAAAAGAACCCGTCAGAAAACTAAGATTAGCATATCACATTCAATCCAATATTTTTTAGTACAAACATCAATAAACATACACCCTAAAAATGTCTTGAAAATAAATTTTAAAAAAGAAAAAAAAGGTAAAACCACCTCCTCCATCTAATGGTGCCTGTTCCAATGAACCATGTCAGGCTCGGCCCGGCCCGGCTAGATCCAATCCGGTTAACCCGGCCCGGCCCGGTATATCCGATTTGTGCTCTGTAAAGCCGCTCTCCAATCAGTGAAGCCCATCTCGGATCCGTGAAAACCATGCTCCGATCCGTTCGGCTTGGCGGTGGCGACCCGCCTGCAGAAAACCTCAAACAATGGCGGTGGCAATCAGATAAAACTCCAGCCGAAATCGCTTGCTAGAACCGCCGTCAGAGAAGGCCTCCCCTTGAAATTTCGATCGAGTCGGATATAATTGTTATAGATCCAGTCGATCCCATGGCCAGTGAGATCATGGAAGGAGTATTCCAAGCTTAAAGCCAACGGTACATGGTTGGAAGTTAATTATGTCATACTCATTTTATAAGTGATAAGTCCATGGTTCGTATTCGGGTCTCATTCACACTCGGACCAGGGCCCGAGAAGGGTCGTGGGCTCGAGCTATACGGAGAATGGATCCACGGGTCCATCAATCCTAATCCTTACAAGGAATGCATATATTGTGAATGTTCTACAAGGAATATACATCCTCCTAAACATGGTAATACAGCCATGACCGAAATATACTTCTTCTATACATGGTAATACAACTATTATTCCCATAAGAGTTTTATTTGTGAATATGAAATTTAGAATGATTTCATTGATACTAAAGTGTACTATTTATAATAAAAGAGAGCTAATCTATGCTACTCTAAAATAGGAAGAGATATATACTACAATATACAAGAATATCTTTATAATCAATCAAGATATTCTAATGTAGGAAGAGATATATACTATAATATACCAGAATATCTTTATAATCAATCAAGATATTCTATTATCCCCCCCTCAAGCGAAGCATCGAATTCAAGGAGACGCAAAGCTTGGAACGAAACAACTCGAAAAGTGGACGAGAAAGGTCTTTGGTGAAGACATCAGCCACTTGAAGAGTAGACGGGACATGACTCACACAAATATTTTTAGAGGAAACAAGCTCACGAACAAATTGATAGTCAATGTCAATATGAGCAATCGGATTTTGAGCCAAGAAGATCGCGCTACTGTTATCACAAAGCAGAAGCGGGGGGGAGGACAGAGGAACCCGAAGTTCACGGAGAAGTTGACACAGCCAGGCAAGTTCAGCAGCAGTGTTCGCCATAGCACGATATTCAGATTCACAGCTGGAACAAGATACAGTAGGCTGCTTCTTAGCACTCCAAGAAACAATATTTCCACCAAGGAAAATAGCATAGCCATAAGTGGAGCGGTGAGTCTCAAGAAAACGAGCCCAATCAGCATCGGAGTAGCTAAGAACAGGAAGACCAACAGGCGAAGGGCGAAACATCAATCCATAGTGAAGCGTTCCACGAACATAGCGCAAAATGTGAGTAACCGCCTGAAAATGGTCATCAGTGGGAGACTGCAGAAACTGACTGACAGAATTAACCGCATAAGACAAATAATTAAGGATGAGTAATCGTCAAGTACTGCAGCGCACCCACGAGAGAGTGATAGAGCTTGGGATTTGAAAAGGCAGGACCAGAAGAGCTAACAAGCTGCGAACCCGGAATAAACAGAGTAGAGACAGAGGCAGCATCGGTCATACCAGCTCACTGAAGAACCTCCATAGCATACTTGGCCTGACCCAAAAACAGCCCAGCTGAAGAGCGAGCAACCTCAATTCTCAGAAAGTAATGAAGGGAACCAAGATCTTTAACAGCAAACTCAGCATCAACACGAGCAACAAACTTGCGGATAAGAGTAGGATCATTGCCGGTAAGAATAATGTCGTCAACATACACCAACAAGTAGAGCACAGTTGGTCCACGAGAGAACACAAGAAGGAAGTGTTCGTTAAGCAGCACTTCAACCCCAAAGCACAAGGAAGGAGCTAAACCGCTGAAATCAAACTCGAGGAGCCTGCTTAAACCCATAAATGGCTTTCCGAAGACAACGGACGGAATCTGGATGAACAGGATCAGAGTAACCAGCAGGTTGTTCCATGTAGATCGGCTCATCCAGAACGCCATTGAGAAACGCATTCTTAACATCCAGCTGATGAAGCGGCCACGAAAACGTTAGAGCAAAAGCAATGATGATGCGAACAGTAGAAGCTTTGACAACAGGACTAAAAGTATGAGTGAAGTCAAAACCAGGGAGCTGAGTAAACCCTTGAGCCACAAGACGAGCCTTGTATCTATCAACAGAGCCATCAGGACGATGCTTGATCCTGTAGACCCATTTAGAACCAACAACATTTGCATCAGCAGGACGCGGAACCAAATTCCAAGTGTGATGTTGGCGAAGAGCTTGCATTTCCTCATCCATAGCAGAAATCCAACGAGGATCCTTCATAGCCGAGCGAAATCCCCGCGGCTCAGTCTCAGCAAGCAAAGCAGCAAGAAGTCCAGTCATCTCATAATCTCCAAACCTACGATTTGCTGTAAGACTACCAGTTTGCAACCGAGTAGTCATGCGTCACGGAGGAGAGGGCGACAGATCTGGAGAAATCGTAGAAGTATGAGAAACTGGTGAGATGAGGGCGGTGACGTAGAGGCTGGTGAGGAACTGACTGATAAGACGGGTGACGAAGCTGGAGTCGCAGCAGGGGACTGTGCCGAAGTCGTGTCAACCAACGGTGCTGGAGGCGAGACTGTGGCTGAAACAGAATCATCCAAATCCACAAAAACCAAAACATCCAAGGTGTTAGGAGCAACATCAGCAATAGTGGCCGAATCAGCAGCTTCCGGAAAGGAGGTCTCATCAAATCGAGCATGGCGAGTGAGATAGACCTTCTTGGATGAGGGGTCAAGACAACAGAAACCCTTATACTGAGAGCTATACCCAATAAAAATGCAAGGAACACTTCTTGGCGCGAGTTTATGAGGTGCAAAAGGTCGGGTATGAGGATAAACTCTACACCCAAAAGGGTGGAAATTAAAGTAATCAGGATGCCGACCATGGACCAGAAAGTGGGGTGAGACATTGCGAAGCACCGGTATTGGGAGACGATTTATGGTATAAACTGCAGTAGAAAAAGCAACATCCCATTAAGATGATGGTAGCTGAGAGTGCATGAGCATCGAAAGTCCCATCTCCGTAATGTGCCTATGTTTGTGTTCGGCTCTACCATTCTATTCAGGTGTAGCAGGACAAGAAATTTGATGAAGAATTCCTTTGTCTGAAAAATGAGCCCATAGACGCGAATTTGTGAATTCAGTGCCTCCATCGCTTTGAAATCTTTTTATAGAGCAGGAAAACTGATTTTCAACCAAATTCTGAAACCGCACAAATGTCTCAAAAGAGTCTGACTTCCGCTTCAACGGATAAAACCAAGTAAAGCGAGAGAAATCATCAACGAAGATAGCATAATATGAAAAACCTCTTTCTGATAAAACAGGTGCAGGACCCCACAAATCACAGTGTACCAAAGCAAGTAAAGAGTCAGCCCGTCTGAGAATATCCATAAATGAAAGTCGTTTACCCTTAGCTCGTTCACTTGAAGAACATAAAGAGGGTTTAGGCGAAAAAGAAACAACCTTAACTAGGTTCAACTTATTTAATAAGGAAATAACAGCTAGGGATGTATGGCCCAGCCTGGTATGCCATATGTCGAAAGACGCCCTATGTTTATATAAAGTCAAGAATTATTGAGTTTGCAATTTTTATGAACGGTGAAGACTTTGACATGAATTCATGTCAGGCGCCAAGTTCTTCAGGAACTTCGACATGAAGTAATGTCAAGAAGACGCAGATTAAGAAAAACAACAAACAAGGAAGTCCAATATTAATTATGGCTGATCGAGCAAACATGGAAAGATGATATTCAGCCGAATCCAATCTAGATTCTATTTTGTGTTTTATTTGGTAAGATTAAAGCATATTTGGAATAAAACCAAATTAATATGGTTTATTCCTAATTAGGTCTAGATTAGAACATTCTTTCCCTTATGTAATAGAATAGCAAATATGGAAATCACAATTCAAACAGGGAAAAGAAGAGTGATGAATCCGATTGATCATTGGATTCAATGCTCTATAAATACAGAGCCCCATGGCTATATTTAGCATCGATTCAGGAGCTTCAACGCATAAAGCATAAACTGGGAGTTTGAGGTTTTTGCTACAGAAGAATCGACGCAGAAGTTAGAGCCGTGTTTGAGGTTCACTCATAAAGATCGACAAACTACAACGACAACAAGAGATCGGGAGATCAACATAGAAGGAGCTTGTGTTTGGGACAGCTTGAAGAAGTGCAGCCTTGACTCGCGCTAGATATAGAGTTAAGTAGCAAAGGGATTTTGTACTGTAACTTGGCTTTCTAGTGAAATTATTCAAGTTGGGCAGAAGCTGCCTCGCAGAGTAGGTTGTAAACCGAACTGCGTTATCAATTGCTGTGTTATTTAAATTCCGCATATTTGACATTATAATGTCCCGTACACAGTAACAGATAAACCGATCTAAGTTAATTAATCGATCAGATTTAGGTAGACTCACACTACAATTGGTATCAGAGATGGTACTTAAACAGCCCTTGATTGCAAGGAGAGCAGATTCGGACAGAGTTCTACCTATGGCTAGCCGAGAAGGAGGATCTACCACTAAGCCACCCTTGCTTGAAGGAGAGGCAAATTATGCATTTTGGAAGACAAGGATGAGAGTCTTCATTGACGCTACTGATGATTATGCATGGGATGCTGTAATGACAAGTTGGTCTCCACCAGTTGTACCTGAGAGTGAAGAAAAAGGAGCTATAGAAGTACTAAAGCCTAAACTTTCATATACTCCTGTAGAACTAAAAGCATGTCAAGCAAACTCCAAAGCCTTGAATGCTATCTTCACTGCGGTTGATTCAGAGCAGTTTAAATTCATCTCTAACTGCATTACAGCCAAGGAAGCATGGGATATACTAGAATCAGTACATGAAGGAGATACAAAGGCTAGGGAGAGCAAACTGAGTGTGTTAACTGGACAATATGAACTCTTGATGATGAATGATGATGAAACCATCGCCCAGTTTAACAGCCGATTCAGAGATCTAATGAATAAAATGGTTGCTCTTGGCAAGAAACACAAACAACCAAAGCTGATCTTGAAGTTCCTTAGATGTCTACCAAAGGGAAAATTTGGAAATAAAGTGGAAGCCATAAAAGAAGCCAGAGACCTAACCAAGATGACACTGAATGAGCTGGTTGGGACATTACAAGCATATGAGATAGAATATCATCGTGACTCTGAAAAGAAGACCAAGAACAACTTAGCTTTCAGAACCACTGAAAATAAGGAAGTTAAATGTCCAAACGATGATGAACACAATGAAGAGATAGCCTTATTGACCAGAAATTTCTCCAAAATTCTGAATAGAGTCTCAAATCTGAATTCTCAAGATAGACCAAGTAACTGGAAACCCAGAGCTCAAGATCCAAGAAACTCCAGGCCTTCAAGACAACAACAACAAAATTCCAGAATAAATATAGCTGGAAGCAAAGATGAAAGGTGCAGAAACTGTGGAGGTTTAGGGCATTTTCAAAATGTTTGTCCTATTGCCGAAATGAGTGATCAAGCTATGATTTCCAGCTGGAGTGACGAAGATGAAGATACTGAAGGACTAACAAGCAATTGTGTTGCTTTTGGAGCTTAGGCTACTGAATTAACAGATGCAGGAATAAGACCTTCGAATGTCCAAATTGATAATACTGAAGATTCAGTTCATGAAGATAGAAATTCTGATAAAGATGTTCACAGTGCTTACATTGACCTGCACAAATCTTGGGAGAAAATTGTTAAGATCAACCAAGAACTTACAAAAGATAAGGCAGAATTGAAGATGAAGAATGATGATCTTACAAAAGATAAGGCAGAATTGGAGATGAAGAATGATGAACTACTCGAGAAGCTGACTAGTGTAACTGAACGAACAGAAGATGCAGAAAGTGTAATTCATAGACTCAATACCGGAAGAGCCAAACTTGACGAGTTATTGACAATGGGGCAACATACTAAACATGGCATTGGTTATGAGAATAGGCCCTCAAATATTTTGAGCAAGTACCAGAAATATTCTCAACTAACGGTGAAAGTTGATGTGAAGTATCCAGTCCAGAAGAAGAAAAGGGTTCGAAAGTGTAGCTACTGCAAGAGAATTGGACACTCTAAGAACAGATGTTTTGCTCTCTTTCGAAACATGGTTCACACTTGGAATAATACAGGAAATTATACTGCCCTGATGAAGCAGAAACTACCAGTAAAACGAGTTTCACATTATCATACCCACAGTGTTTCACAGCCAGTTAGCAAGAAAATTTGGCAACCAAAGTCTACCATGGTATGCTACTCAAGCTATGTGTGTCATCATGCTGAATTTCAAGATTCGTGGTACTTTGACAGTGCATGTTCAAGACATATGACTGGATCCCCAGATTTACTACAACACTTAAAGCCATGTTTTGCTGGTTCTGTTGAATTTGGTGATGGAAAAAGGAGCCGAATTATTGGAAAATGAGATCTTGTGATTGAAGGATTTCCGGTATTTACCAATGTGTTACTGGTAGAGGGCTTGAAGGCTAATTTACTGAGCATCAGTCAATTATGTGACAGTGACATGATTGTGAACTTTGATAAGAAAACATGTTCCATGAGACATAATGATGGAGTTTTTACTGGATCGAGAACCTCGGATAATTGTTATGTACTGGATTTTGATGTTCAATGTATGAGTGTTAGTCCTGACTCAGAGAATTCTGATAAGAAAGAAAATGATGATCTTACTGGTGATGGGAAGAAACAGAATGCTCCGGACATTTTAATGTCCACTGGTCAACAGGATGCATCTGACAGTATGTATGATTCAGATGATTCTAGTGCTATGGTTACACAAGGAGGCAAATCAGAGACTGTGCATAAGCTATCTGTAGATGAAGTTGAGACTCAAAGGAAACATCAGACGCAACTTCGATCAACAAATCCTATAAACTACAAGGAATTGACAGGATTACCAGGATTTGTCATTACATTAGCAGAATATTCATGTTATACCTCTATGATTAAGCCCAAAGATGTGCGAGAAGTTTTAAAGAATGAATACTTGATAGCTGATATGCAAGCAGAGTTGGAACAGTCTATCAAGAATGATGTTTGGATTCTTAGTCCAAGCCATGCACATTCTAATGCCCGTGTAACCAGATGGATGTCTAAGAGTAACTCAGTAGCTGATGAACTGGTTATGACGAATGCATTGTATGAGTTGAAGATAATTCCATGGAAACGTTTGACGCATTTTCTGATCCATCCATGCAACAAACGAGGGGGAATCTTGTGTATGCTTCAACAGGCTGAACATAGTCTTGCTTTGATGATTACAAGCAATGACTCAGATAAAAGGACATCCACTGGAGGAATGTGCTATGCTCAAATGATATGGATGAGTGCCATTAATATTGTAAAGAATTCAGTCCAGTACACAAGGACTAAGCACTCGATAAGGGATCTTGTGGAGAAGAATGAGATCACCTTGATTTATGAGAACATCAGTACTTTAGAACAGCTCAAAACTCTTTATGGTGAAAAGATTGAAGAGCTCATGCAACACTTAGGTGTTGGCTAACTGTGAGGTAGTTTTTCTATGTATGTAGAAGTAGTGTAGATTTACAGCTTTTATGTAAATATTTTTTAGAAAAACAAAAGAAAAAATAGAAAAAAAAATACAAAAATATTAGTTAGTATAGTTAGAAGTAGTTATTTTGTTACTATACTACCAAGAAGAGCTGAGCTGAAGAGTTGAAAGGAGTATAGACATTCGACTGTCTATATGATCAAGCTGAAGAACTGAAGGATGGATAGACATTCGACTGCCTATGAGATCATGGCTGAAGAGTTGAAGGATGCTAAACCAAGGATGGAGGAGAATGTTAGTGCTCAAAATATGAAAGACCAACCTGTTGGTGATGCAGAGGAGAAGTTGATGGCCAAAAAGAGGTCTCACTCAAGTGTTGCCGTGAAGACTGGAGGCAGCCTATTTACATATACAGCAAGGCACGCTGCTCAACAAGAAATAGAGCCACAAACTGCTCAAACTGATTCCACTGGTGAACTTGATCACAGTTCCAGTGATGATGTGCCACTCTCCCAGTTCTTAAAATCCAAGAAGAGGAAAAGGAGAGGTTCCAAGAAGACTGAAGTTTCTGCCTCAAAAGAAAAAGTTGCTACTGACAGCAACATTCAAATGTCCAGTGCTCCAGAAGTTCAAGATGATGGAGCTGCAACTTCAGTGGATGAGGAAGATGGAGAGCTTTCTCAAGCTGCTATAAATAAGAGAAGAACAAATGCAGCAAGGAGAAAGAAACCAGCCAAGCCAATCAGAGAGAGAAAGATTTGGCCAGAAGTTGAATTTGAGGAACAAAGCTTCATCAGTACAGGTTTTTCTGATTTCCTCAATTACTTAGGTTGTGCTAGTACTGTGAGAGGTTATACTGCATACAATGAAAACCTAGTGTACGAATTTTATGAGGCTATGCGTGATGGGATAGATGAGCCAGAATCCCAGTACTTTCATAAGATCCAGCTTAGGGGACAAACTCTAGAATTCTCTCCCAGAAAAATTAGAGAAGTGCTAGGTTTGCATGTTAAAGATGATGATACTGCTTACCCTCTGGATTTTGAATTCTCCATCAATGATGCTGCTGCTGAGATCACTAATCAAGGAGTGATGGAGTAGAATGCTAAGTATGTGCCAGCTTCAAATTTGACTCTGAGATACTTCTATCTGTTCAAGATGGGAATACACATTTGGATGCCTACATCAGACATCTCAGAGGTCACAAAGGATCTAGGTCATTTTCTGTATGCACTGGGGACAAGAGCTGACATCAACCTAGGAGCTGTAATTGTTTCAGCACATTGCTAAGTGTGCCAACTGTGTCAGGAATGAGAGGTTGATCAACCCAGGCCTCATTACCAGAATATTCTCTGAGCTTGCACTGGAAACTGACAAGATTGTAACTATCAAGCAGTACAAGCCTACCCAGAAGGTGACAAATAGGGGGGAATAATTGATTTGCCCTACATTCCACCAGTAGATGAGACTGCTCAGACTGAGATGCAAAGGAATGAGGCAAGACTGGAGTTTCTGAACTCTAGATATGAAGTGTTAGCAGCACAGATGGAGGAGATCACATCTGAGATGCAGATGATTGAGCAAGAAAGGGGTCCTCTGGCAGAAATCCTTGCTAATGCTGCTATTGCTGCTGCTGAAGGACAGAATGCTTCAGCTGAAAAGGAGAGATCACAGTCCAGTGAAGATAATAATGAGGACTCTTCTGCTGAGAAGGAGTCAAGCTCTACAGGATCCAGTTTAGAATCAAGTGAAGGAACTGATGGATCAAGTGAAGATACTGAGACTGATGAAGAGATTGCTACTCTCAAGAAGTGAAGGGGATTGCAAGCACCTGCTGAATACTGCACCAGCTACATGAAGACAAGCAAGGTGGCTTTGACATTTTAATGACCCCAGGGGGAGAGTAGTTTGATATTCTTGAACTTCTTAAACTTTTTAGTTTATTTCCATGTAATATGTTTTTCTGATGTTCTGGACATTCGACTGCCCAGGGGGAGAGTAGTTTGATATTCTTGAACTTCTTAAACTTTTTAGTTTATTTCCATGTAATATGTTTTTCTGATGTTCTGGACATTCGACTGTCCTCTGCGTGACCTGTAACTTTTGATGATCAACAAGTTGTTCAAGGATTCAGGGGGAGTTACAACAACACTTGTGCTATGAGGAGATGTTTAAAAGTCAAGAAGTGTTGGGTTCACAAAAATGCCAAAGGGGAGATTGTAAAGTCAAGAATTATTGAGTTGGCAATTTTTATGAACGGTGAAGACTTTGACATGAATTCATGTCAGGCGCCAAGTTCTTAAGGAACTTTGACATGAAGTAATGTCAAGAAGACGCAGATTCAGAAAAACAACAAACAAGGAAGTCCAAGATTAATTATGGCTGATCGAGCAAACATGGAAAGATGATATTCAGCCGAATCCAATCTAGATTCTATTTTGTGTTTTATTTGGTAAGATTAAAGCATATTTGGAATAAAACCAAATTCATATGGTTTATTCCTAATTAGGTCTAGATTAGAACATTCTTTTCCCTTATGTAATAGAATAGCAAATATGGAAATCACAATTCAAACAGGGAAATGAAGAGTGATGAATCTGATTGATCATTGGATTCAATACTCTATAAATACAGAGCCCCATGGCTATATTCAGCATCGATTCAGGAGCTTCAACGCATAAAGCATAAACTCTACAGAAGAATCGACGCAGAAGTTAGAGCCGTGTTTGAGGTTCACTCATAAAGATCGACAAACTACAACGACAACAAGAGATCGGGAGATCAACATAGAAGGAGCTTGTGTTTGGGACAGCTTGAAGAAGTGCAGCCTTGACTCGCGCTAGATATAGAGTTAAGTAGCAAAGGGATTTTGTACTGTAACTGGGCTTTCTAGTGAAATTCTTCAAGTTGGGCAGAAGCTGCCTCGCAGAGTAGGTTGTAAACAGAACTGCGTTATCAATTGCTGTGTTATTTAAATTCCGCATATTTGACATTATAATGTCCCGTACACAGTAACAGATAAACCGATCTAAGTTAATTAATCGATCAGATTTAGGTAGACTCACACTACAGTTTATTCACTTGAATGTAAGCAACAAAAGCAGCACCACCCTGCTCCAACACATACAGACCATTCTCACAGCGACCTCGGCCTACGATTTCCTTTGTGACTTTTGTCTGAATAACAAACATATTTTCATCAAAAGAGATCACATATTTCAACTCCCTGGTCAGTTTACTAATGGAGAGAAGGTTTTTTGTAATATCTGGAACTACCAGCACATCACATACATAAAAATTACGAGAAAACCGACGATAACCAGTATGAGTAATATTAACAGGTCTACCATTAGCAAGAGCGACAGAATGATTACCGTTATAAGGAGCAATGTTGTCCAGACCAGAAGATGTAGATGTCATATGGTTGGTTGCACCAGATTCTAGATACCAGACAGAGGAGTTATCGAGAGACACATTGGACTGAAACGCATCAGCAAGGTTGGACTCTGGATGGGGATTCGTGCATGTTTTGGCAGCATGATTGAATATTTCACAGAGCTGGCATTTAGGGTTCCACTTCTTGCGACCACGACGATTGCGACCACCAGAAGACTGACCACCACCAGAAGATTGACCACTAGACTTGCCACCAGATGAGCCACAGCCGGAACGGCCGCGCGTGGCAGCCGACGCACCAGACGGAGGTGCGTGATGTCCATGCGCCTGGCTAGGGTTTCCAAAACCCGGCTGGGTTGACACCGCAAAAGCTGCTGGGACATTTTCAGGCACTGGAGAAGGTCCATAGCCACCGGTGGACAGCAGAATTTGATGGCTACGAGCCCTAGCAACAATCTCGGTGTAGGGCGGGATCGGAGACGATGAAAACTGGATCGTGAAAAACGTCTCGAATCCGGCACCAAGACCTCGGAGGAAGTGCAACACCTTGTCTCCATTCGCGACTGGAGTGCCGATGGCGGCGAGCCCGTCGGTGATGAGTTTGAAACGGCGGTGGAACTCCGTGACGGTGGAGGAGCCGCGGCGTGCCGAGTGAAGCTCGTCGTGAAGCTGCATCTCGCGAGCGTCGGAGGCGTTGTCGTAGGCAGTGACCAAGGCTTCCCACATGGCGGCGGCGGTAGGGCAGCCGATGGTTTCCATAATGCAGTCGTCGGTGAGGGATGCCCGGAGAATGACCTGGACGAGCTTGTCCTGCGCGATCCAGGATTCCGGCGTGAGGGATGGCTCCGGCGACGCAGCTGGAGACTTGAAAGCAGCGTCATCCGAGGAACTGGGCGTAGCCGGAGACGCGACTTGGCTGGAGACGGGAGGCTTGACGATGGAGCCGTCGAGATAGCCAAAAAGACCCGTCAATTCGAACAAGGTTTGCACTTGCGAACGCCAGGCCATGAAGTTGCCGGATCCAAGCTTGATCGGTAGCATATGGATCATGATGGTGTAGGTGAGAGACTTGCCGGCTTCCATGGCGGTGATCGGAAAAATCGAGGAGAGAGGCAAGTGTCGGCAGCGGAAGAGAGTACTTAGAACAAGCTAGGGTTTGGTCGGATCACCTAGTCACGGCCGAGGTTCCCAAGATTCGGTCGGAGACACCTGGACATGGCGGAGATTAGCTAGGATTTGGATCGGAAAGAGCACTTAGCCTATCGACGGCGGCTAGGGTTTAGGAGGCACCTAGAGCTTTGACGGCTAGGGTTTGTAAGTTAGGGTTTAGGACACCTAACAAGAATTTTAGGTAAAATTTTGGAGATCGATAACCAAAACTAATACCATGTGAATATGAAATTCAGAATGATTTCATTGATACTAAAGTGTACTATTTATAATACAAGAGAACTAATTTATGCTACTCTAAAATAGGAAGAGATATATACTACAATATACAAGAATATCTTTATAATCAATCAAGATATTCTAATGTAGGAAGAGATATATACTACAATATACAAGAATATCTTTATAATCAATCAAGATATTCTATTAGTAATACTACCATAAATACATATCTTGGTGATCTACAGATTGTAGCCATATAAATACCATGAAGGTTTAGTGCACCTTTCTATCTCATACTACATACTATACGCCTTACGTATCATACTAACTTGAGCGTTGGAGTGTCTATCCTCGGGACACCCGAGGCTTTGTTTTGCAGATCAGTTTGTGAGCAAGGTTCGTCGTCGAAGTGTTGGTGTCCGCCATACATCAAATTGGCACACCCAGTGGGACGCCACATCTATTGACGACGTCGCCGAACTTTGTATCTGATCTGATCTTGTGCACCCGCTCAACAAGTTTTTCACGGCATGTCTGAAACTGAACAACCAAGGCGAAGCGCCCGTGTACTAGGGCAAAATCCGGAGGAGAATCCAGAAGCAGAGCAACCTCCCCAAGGACAAGGACGAGGATGCGGTCGACCCGGAGGATCCCGTACGCGCTCCACCTCTGAACCACCACCAAGTTCTAACGTGGGGGACGGAAACTTCAGCGTTCCGAACTCCTCCGGTCCAAATCCTGCTGCATCCAGAGTACCTCCTTCTGGATTGAATCATGTCGGGCCTGAAGTACCGAACTCAGGTCAGAGGATAGTGATCCAAACTGACATGAATCACAGCGAGCGCGTCCACAACTCAGACGGCCTCGACCGAGAGAATGGTTTGGGGTACAGCGGATCTGACTCGATCTTTTCCGTGGAAGAACAAGCGCAAAGGGATCAACAAATCCTTGCAGAAAGACAGCAGGAGGAGGAGAGACAAAGGCGTCTCAGGGAAACCTTAAACCAAACCATACGGCATAACCCGCCGGGCTCTGAGCTACCCTACGTCAATCTTATCTCGAACACCCCTCCAAGAGACATTCATGCCGATGTCCGAGCACTGATGAGGGACTTACATTCCCAGTATCCTGACTTCGTTGCATCCCTGATAAACTCAAGTCAACCACTTCGTGCCCAGACACATGAGGCCCCAAATCGAGTCTCTATCCCAGGAGATCGAACAGCACCATCTTTTGATCACAACCAACAACAAAGATTCTTGGATGATTTATCTCGAAATCTACCTCCCTACAACAATCAGAGAAATCTGCCACCACCTCCTGATCTAGCCAATCACCATAATGAGGGCTTAGGGCTGAGCAAGGAGAAAGTGAGGAGGATGTGCATCAACAACATCCAGGAAGAACTCAGACGCGAGAAGAGGGAGCGAACCCAGAATGAATGGCAAACAAGTGACTTTCGGCCTTTTACCCAGGACTGAGCATATCCTACTCGGGGAAAATATGAGGTCGATCAGAAAATCAAGCGTTTTCTCGGACCTCGAGGATAGTCTGCTCGCTCCCCCTTCTCCCGACATATCATTAATCTCCCCTTCGATGCCAGCAAGAAGGTATAAAAGCATCTGCCTACATATGATGGCACCAGCGACCCTAGGGAATTCCTCTCGGTCTTCTTCAAGACCTTGGAAACCAAAAACTTCCACGAGCTGGAAATATGCAAGATCGTCCCCAGTTACCTCAGAGGGAAAGCCCAAACATGGTTTACTCAGACGAAACCAGAAAGCTTATTCGACTACTGGGATTTCGCGGAATTTCTCCTACTTGCTTTCTTCCAAATGAAGAAATTCACTAAGTCTCTTGGAGATCTGGGATATGTGGCTCGCCATGAAAGAGAGACTGTGATAGAACACTATCACAAACACATGGACCTAGCCACAGAGTGCTATGATCGAGATGAGATCCTCTTGATAAACATGTATCGCATGAGTGTGGATAATGACACTCTAAGGATGAAGCTGGCAACGAAGAATCCTACCACCATTCAATATCTCCAGGCCATCATGGAGAAATACGCCAGCAAAGCAGATGCAGTGACGGGCAAAACACCCCGATACCTCAACAATAAGGGAAAGGAACCCAAGATGAAGATACCAAAGGTCGAGAAAATTGAGGGCACTTCCAAACCAACCTTCGAGTCCTACACTCCTCTAGCTAGATCTCGGGCTGAGATCTTGTCCATTCACAAGCACCTTTTAAAGGACCCACCCGCCATGAAAGATTTAGCCGAGCGTCAAAGATCCCTGAAATTCTGCCAATATCACCGAGATCGGGGGCATGACACTGAGGAGTGCTATCAGCTCAAAAATGAGATCGAGAAACTGATCCGACAAGGGATTGTGCAACAGATTGCACTTTCAATAGCTGGTGACAGCCAGGGCACCCAGAAGAGGTATGGGGGAAAGACCTGGCATAAGAAGAATGATGGCTCCCGAAACAACAACAACAACAACAACAACAATAACAACCAAGGCGGTGGGGGCAACAATCCTCAAGATCCTCCACCACCGCCGCCAAATGGAGCTAACCGAGTTATCAACGGCATCAACGGCTACACGGAAGAAGCAATTTCCCTTACCAAACTAAGGATAGTGTGCGGGCCATACCCCACACCGTGCCAATCAACAAGAGGCTCCGACCCGAGGAAACCATCACCTTCTCGGATGCGGATGATGTGCCAAACCAGATGCCCCATTTTGACTCACTTATTATCTCTGCAACAATACAGGATTCCCTGGTGAAGAGAGTCTTTGTCGAAGACGGGAGTGGAGTAGAAGTGATGTTCCAAGACTGTTTCCAAAAGTTAGGATTTACCAAGGACGACCTCAAGCCTACAGGCCCAATCTCGGGGTTCACCGGAAATCCAGTCATACCCCTTGGAGAAATCACACTCCCAGTCACAGTAGCAGAATGAGCGAAAAGCCTAACCCTTTACTGCACATTTGTGGTGGTCGACACCGTTACACCCTTCAACATTATTTTTGGTAGACCTTGGATGTGTCAAGCTAAAGTTGTATGGTCTCCTTCCATTTGATGCTAAAATTTCCAACACCACAAGGAGTAGCTTCCATCAAAGGAGATCAAGGAGTGGCTCGTTCTTGCATGATCACGGCCATCCGTGATGCCAGAAAAGTGAGTAACATCTCAGCCATCAACACTGTCCTAGGAGATTTGGTGCCCGATCCTGATCTCGAACAACTCCTAGTGTTTCACTTCGAGGAAGAGGCCTACGACGAGATGACTACACTATGGCACAAAAGACGCCATCAAACCTTCCAACTGGGAGAACTGGTAATTCCAGTTGGCCTGTGGTGCACTAACAAGCTAGAAGGAGCGCTGGAGCCAAGGACGAAGGGACCATACAAAGTCTCCACAGCACAATCTAGTGGATTCTACCTCTTGCAAACTCACGAAGGAGAGCGCCTGGATCCTGTCATCATGGCGCCCTTCCTACGCAAGTACCACAGAGCTAAAACAAAGTATATCTTCTCCAAATAAGGAGAAACTACTTCAATAAGGCATACTAGCCAAGCTTCTTTTCTTCTCATCTTTTTATTTTTTCATACCCGAGCTCCCAAACTCGGGGTTGTCTTTTATAATTCTGCCGAACTCTCAAGTTCGAAGAATACAGTTTCTTTTCGATATATATCTCTTATTTTATTTTAAAGCAGTCAAATTCCCTCTAATACAAAGAGAAACTATGCCTTACAAAGCATAAGTAAAGACTGCTGCCTAAGATATACGCTTATATGCGTGTGATTGATGCTTATCTAATATGAGCTGTTTGGACTACGTGTCCGAACCACAATTACCTTGGGCTAAAATAAAATAATATACTTACAAAACGTATAAAGTCAAGACCAACATAATATGAGTCACGCAAACTCACAAAGTTTGAAACTCGACTCTTCTTATGGTTTGCCTATTAAGGCATATGCCAATACTTATTTGGGCTATTAATAAGCCTAACAATCAATCTCACCAAGGTTGAATTATAAAGACCTTTATAAAGGCAAAACCAAAAGTGTCATCACACTATGAAAATTCCTACACCTCGTGAAGGTCTTTAAAAGTAGGGGTACGTCCTCGACCACGAGAAGGAATAGAGACTATTATTAAGGCCTCGGCCCCAATTACTCTCTTCATCCATCCTCATTAACTGAGAGGATGTAGGAGATTCTATTCTATTTCTTACAGGCACAAGCCGAGAATGAGAGCCAAGTAAGCTTTGAGCTCCAAAAATAGGTGGTGCCCCTTTTCCTCTTCCGCAAGAAATCCCTGCTGGAGGATTTACCGTCCCTTGAGACATACCACCTCGAGCAGGAGACACCATCACTCGTCCCGAAATTGGAGCCGAAGAAGGGCCCCCTATCTTTCTTCTTGAAGGTGCTAGATGCGTGTTAAACACACCTTGAGAATCAAACTCCTTTATTTGGATCTTGCATGCATTCAGCTCGGCCTCCCGTATCCTTGAGTCTTCAATAAGAGCAACGATCTTATGATTCACATCAATATTTTCGTGCTGAAGAAAGGATATACGAGAGTCTTTCCTATGACCCTAGCTCTTGAGTTCCATCAACTCGTGTCGAGCTTGTCTGAATTCTCGATCATAATCCTTATTGGCATTCAGAGCCTTTCCATAATTATCATCGAGAGTCTTGTATTTCCGCTGAAGATAACTCAACTGCTTATTCAGCTCAGCTCTCTGTTCCATAGCTACCTTGAGCCCACCACGAAGGCTATCACAATCTTCTCACACTAAGCTGCAAACGCCCTTGGAATCGTCTAAATCTTCCTCCAGCTTCTTGTTCCTCTGGAGGACAGCCTCATACTTGACCTGCAAATCAGCACAAGCAGCAAGGCAACACTGGACATATAGGAAGGTAAAGACCAATCAATTCCAGGAAAAAGGCACGATATTCAGAATACATAAAAAACGCTAAAGTTTGGTAGAAAAAGAAAAATTCTGAATAAAAGATAAGGCTCTAAGGAGTTACAATCTTTTCCCGCCCATCGGGAAATTTCTGGCCCTCAGTTGAAGCTACCACAGCCGGCTTCTCTACCAGGAATGATAACTCAGGATATAAACCGCAAAGCTTCTCCTGAAACACTTCCAGAGTCAAGGCTTTCTCCAAGGATTCCAGACTAGTTAGTAGACTAGTATCGAACCCCCCGATTTGGCAAAATTTCCCCCGGAACTTCTCCTGATCTCCTATCACCTCCGGACAGTTGTAAGCTGGAGCCAACCATTCCTGGTTTTCCTCGCTGAGAACTTGCTGAAGATAGACCCACATGTTTGGAAGCACCGACTTATGATATATTTCGTCATATTCTTGGCGATGGGCCTCCATCTCGGGGCAGTTCAGGCAGAAATCTATTATCAACCGAATCAACCGCCTCTGACAGTCGGGATCGGCATATCGGTTCTTCTCCGCCTCAACCATGGCCATCTTCCTCTTCAACTCTTGGAAGGAGCTATCCATCAACCTTTTCTCCTTCTTTAAGGTTTTAAGCTCCTCTTCCAGAGCCTCTCTTTTAGCCTTCTCCTGGGTCATACCATCTTGAAGACACTTCACTATCTCAGAAGGCTCATTAGACCTCTTAGCCATCTCCCCTTTTACCAGCTCCAACTCGGTCGCCTGTTCTTAGCAGCGACCATACAATGTCTTGATAGAATCATACATGTGTCTTATATGATTTAGAGCCTGGAAAAGAAAATAAGACAGTTAGATGAGTACATCTCCGATCTCATTAAAGAGCTTAGTTATTCATACCTGGCTTATCTCAGGACGTTCCGAAGCTATCTCGCTCCTAGCCTCTGGAAGAGGAGGCAGCACATACTTCTCGAATCCCCTAGCGGTTTGAGCTCAAACCTAGCCCTCTTCGGAGACCTGTTGGAGACATCTGAGGGATTGCCTGAAGTTTCTGAACCCCTCTTCTTACTCTCTAGACCCTTCAGTTTCCTGGACTCGAATATCTGAGCCAACTTATTTACAGTCTTCTCAGTCTTGGAAACATCCACTGCGGGCAAAAGGAATGGAGTTAGCATCAAGGAAAAAGTGATAAAATATGAAACTAGAATGTTGTACATGAAAAGGAAGAAATACCCTCGTGTGATATATCAGAGACTACTATAGAAGTTAAAGATTCTTCATTCTCGGGCCTACCACACAGAATTTTCTGAGAACCAGAAGTCCGAGACACCTCCTTTCTTGGACATCTGACTAAGGATAAACTCTTATCCTCATCTTCATCTGATGGATCTCGGGCAACATGTATGAATAAACACTCCGTCTTACGACAACCCTTAGCTTCCACTTGAGTATTCCTAGGTCCTTGGACCAACCTTTTGAACCGACGTCGAGCATCGGGCATCTATCCAGAAATTTCCCTATCTACATCTCTCTTGGACATCTCTTTCCGAGCTGTCCTCTCTTCTATTGCTCTAGAGGCCCGAAGCGCCTTAGCTGAACCAATGGGATCTTGCACCATGGATAGAATGATCTCATACCACTCAATTTCTACACCATCTGGCTGGTCAAAATAAGACAACCTCAAATAGCTGCCATTTTGAAGAGTTCGGCCAGGAATTTGGTAAAGCCACTGATACGTCTCAACAGGCCACTTCCAACCCATCTGGGGATCTCCTGACACAAACTTGCCATTCCTAAGTTTGATCTTCTCCGTTATTAACTCCTCAGCTATAACCATCAACCTGTCCGAGGTCATAACATCTTCACAGGCTTCATTTTGGAGATCATCATTCCAAGGAGGTACATCAAACTTGGTTCGGTCAAAGGTTAGTTTCACCTTGTCC
Organism: Sherardia arvensis; assembly: GCA_948330725.1. Taxonomy (NCBI): domain Eukaryota; kingdom Viridiplantae; phylum Streptophyta; class Magnoliopsida; order Gentianales; family Rubiaceae; genus Sherardia; species Sherardia arvensis. The sequence goes on along the minus strand of OX415237.1, from coordinate 16,847,371 downwards.
CATCCCACATTCTGTCGAGGAAGAACAAAGGCTCGACCCATGGAAGTATCTCGGACAGTTACAAGCTGTTTAACAATAGACACCTTATATAGGGTCCGCAACAGAGCAAGCCTGGGTTTATAACCCTTACGAGCACACTAGATTATCAGTGCCATTATGATTATTATCACATTAACATGCAGTTTCCCTGGATGCACCTTATACCACTGAAGAAACCTACTCAACAGTGGGGGAAACGGAAATGCTAGACCATGCTGCATATATCTCCCATATATAACCCCCCGGTTTGGAGTTACTAACTCTGATGCAGACTTATCCCCTCCAAAATACATGAGATCAGCATCAGGGGGAATTGAAAAGGGACAATTTTCAGTGAAGATAGCAGCATCAGCACGAGCTTTATCCTCCTTCATTGACCTCTTTCTACTACCTTCACCATTCATGGATGGTCCGCCTACGACAGCCTGAATTACCATGGGGCTATTCCCCTCTATTTGAGCCCTCCGGGCCATAGCCATTAATCTCTTCTCTTCCACGGAGGCTTTCTTCTTCAAAACTACAGGCTTTTTCCCACTTGCTACCTCGGCTCTATGACGAACACGGGAGCTACTCTCCTCGGCCTGAGTACATACATACTCTCCCTCATCATAATGGGGGACGGAAATCATTTCACTACTATTACTCATGATCACAGAGAGTATGGGGGAAACATAGACACGGGGGAAAAGGAAAAAGTAGACAAAATAAAAAAAACAGAGAAAGAATAGCACTTACTGATGATAGTGAAAGCAGAATTTGGGGCTTCAGAGATTTGATAAAACACTGATACGCTTTCTGAACTTGGAAAGAAGAAATTTTGAGTAAAGAAGACAATGGGAATGATTTGGGAGATTTAACCCGAACCCAGACAACATTTATGGCGAGTAATTATCTCGACTCTGGTTCCGATGCAAGCAATTGGAGAGACGGGGGACAGAACGCCTCTATTCACCAATGAATGCATGCCACGTGTATTTACCATCTGGATTTCAAAGGAAGTCAATCTCAGTCGTTCATATGTTCAGATGGAATACGAAAGAACTTAAAGTTAGATATTCAGAAGGCTAAGCCCGAGAGTCCAGTCCTAGAAATACACCTCGAGCTTAACACCCCGAGTTACCCTCCCTCGAGTTATTGGTTTTCCCTCGAGAAGTAAGTCTTTCCTTCAACCTTCGAGATGGAGCACTCTAAGTTCTGAAGATCTACCTTGGGGCTACTGATAAGTCCATGGTTCGTATTCGGGCCTCATTCACACTCGGACCAGGGCCCGAGAAGGGTCGTGGGCTCGAGCTACGCGGAGAATGGATCCACGGGTTCATCAATCCTAATCCTTACAAGGAATGCGTATATGGTGAATGTTCTACAAGGAATATACATCCTCCTAAACATGGTAATACAGTCATGACCGAAATATACTTCTTCTATACATGGTAATACAACTACTATTCCCATAAGAGTTGTATTACTACCATAAATACATATCTTGGTGATCTACGGATTGTAGCCATATAAATACCATGAAGGTTTGGCACACCTTTCTGTCTCATATTACATACAATACGCCTTACGCATCATACTAACTTGAGCGTCGGAGTGTCTATTCTCGGGACACCCGAGGCTTTGTTTTGCAGATCAGTTCGTGAGCAAGGTTCGTCGTCGAAGTGTTGGTGTCCGCCATACATCATTAAGCAGGATAAATTCAGAGAAGGCCTTTAAGAGAAAATTAATAGATAAAATGAACACATTAGTATATTCAAAGATATATTCAAATTCTTAAAATATATTTGGGAATTGATTTTTTAGAGGTTTTAGGAAATTGTATAATAGTAGAGAATTGAATACCATATTTAAGAAATGTATACCAAAATTCAATTCAATTGAATGGACCAAAATTACATTATTAACCAAATCAATTGAAAATCGTGAAAAATTTACGGAAAGGGGTCTAAAATAATAAGAATGATACATGTAAAATAAATAAATCGCATAATAACATAACTAAAGATGGTAAAAGAATAAAATTATGGCATGATTGGGAAAAAAATCCAAATAAATACAATTAAAACTAAAATTACAAAATTAATCACTAATTAAATCCTAATTAAATACACCACGAAGCATTGTATTCTTATTAGGGTGTGATTATGAGGAAGGGATAAAAATAGTTTATTTTAATTAAAATTTAGAAATTTTTTATTGTTTTAACTATTTCAAAATCAACATCAATGTTTGTATAATACTTCTAATACATGAGAAATTTTATGAAATAAAATTATTATTTATAAAGTTATTAATCGATAAAGTATGCTCATTTTCTTATATGTCATTTAACTATGTAAACTAATCAAACATCTATTAGTTATCAGTTAATTTTACCAAACACTTTTGTACAATCCAATGCAATCAATCATCTGGTCAAATTAGTTACTTCAATCATGTAGTCAAATCAACTAATGTAATCAGTCATTTCTTGTTTGTTGGATACTTTGGAAGACCAGAAATAGAAAAATATATGAGGATGTAACTCCCTCCTTGGAAGCACTGGTCAATGAACTGAAGGATTCCTTTTTTTTATTCCTTCACAAGAAAGCCAGTTTGTTTCTCAAGACAGGTGGACAAGGAGTTAGCACTTTCAGGATGCATCCCAATACCTTACATACCTCCTAAACCAAACATAATTGATGTGATTTGGAACTGATCCTTTACTGATCTTAAGGCTAATGTGGATGCTTCATGGAGCCAAAGCAAAGCCGGGATTGGAATAATCATAATTAGGAACAATGCAGGACTTCTTCTTCTGCCTAAAGGTATGTTTATGGAGGCTGTCTTAACTTTGGAAGCTGAAATCTTGGCTATACAGGCGGGTATCCAAGCAGGTCTCCTTCTGTCCCCAAGTGCTATAACAGTTGAATCAGATTGACTCCTTCTTTCCTCACTCTTGGATTCTATTTGCTCATTACTGGATGGCTCCCACCTTTGCCATACTTTAAGAGAGGGAAACTAGCCTACATGATACTTTGGCCAAGTGGACTGCTTCACTACAACAAGACTCACACTACTGCTGGAACACTCTGTAACGGCCCTGCTCCTTTTAGATCTGCCCAAATCTCTACTGTCAGAGTTGAAAGACACCTCAGTTTTGAGGCTCATCACAGGTTCATGATCTATTAGTGATGCTACAATTTTTTGTACGCTTTCTCTCTTCTAAGTTGGATGCTGCTTTGTGTTTTGCCTTGACAATACGCTAATAAGCATCCAACTTTGTCTAGAGAGATCTTTTTGCTAAGTGTACAGAGGTTGTTTAGTCCCTCATTTTTTGGCAGCATTATTTTTATAGCTTTATAGCTGATTGTATATTAGCTCATTGAGATGTAACACCTTTTCCATTCATATGGTCTTTAAGGTTTAGGGAGCCAAATAAAATTTCCCACCATCCAATGGATGGTTTAAAAAAAAATTAGCAATCAACTAACTACCAAACCCCCCTTTACATGATGCATGAAATGTTGAACCTCAACCTAGGTCTCAAATTACTAGAGAAGTACTCTATAAACAGATATCGTATAGTTAAGCGCGGATTTGTAAACAAGGCCACTCTCAGTTTAGCTCCTTTACAGCATATGCTACACCAGGAATAAGAGATCGGTGATCTTTTTGAGGTGGTTTTTGTCAACAAAATTTGTTCTTGAGATCATTCAATTGCAGTGATTAAACCTCAAATACAAGCACATCTTAAGCATATTTTCAATACCCCTGTATAACACATGTAATTTGTTTCAACGAATCTAACAGAATACTACTATAAAGATTATATAGTGGAAAGTGAAGCATGATAACAGAATAGCAACGGAGGAGTTTCAGTACATCAGGCGGCATCCACAACAACGTTTCCGATTATTTTTGTGTCAAAGATTTCAATCCAATAGCCATCCGGATCCTTAATAAATGCTATCCCTTTCATTTTACCTGGTGGGAACAAGTAGGCAATTAGATGAGCACGCCTTTACAATTAAAATGCTTATGCAGACATGAAATTCAAGGAAATGTGATTTTATGTCTCCACTACAATAAATTACTTTTGTCACACAAACAAATCATATGTAACTTATGTAAACAGCGACAACATGATCAACATGGCATCTTTATTAACAAGTGTGCACAGTATCTCAGAGGGAAGCAGCTAGTTGTATGAAGCTCTATGGTGCTCATCCATTCTCACCTATATTACATATTTAAAAACTAGTATTCATCTATATCTCCAACTCATTTCAGACAGGCGTGTGTGGATATAAAACTTGAGGGGAAGGGATGATGTTAAGATTAACCAGAAATGGTCCTTTTGCAAAATACAACAGCCAAATCACTCCAACAGGTTTCTTATTCTGTTCAGCTAAGGTGACCTAGTAGCAAAGTTTTATGTATCATCTGGGAGAAGTCATAATTTCCCAGAAGTTGCAAAGAGGATGTTCGCATGGGAATACCAGTTTAAGATTATCCTAGAGAAGCACTAAGCGGAAAGAAAATGGATAAAGCTACATCTTGCTACCTGGCGACAGCTACAGAATGATACATATTGCAAAACGAATTTGTTCCTAGGTTAGAAAAACGCCAGCTATAATCTTTATAAGCAAAAAGAGCCTAAATGCATTTAAGTAGGGTCCAGGCTTGCATTAGTCGTCATATAATCTTTGGAGTGTGGTTATTTCATGGCAACCAATCTCCATAAAGAAAGAGCAACAGAATGAAAGAGGAACTGGTCTTCAAGGAGAAGAACAATCAAATAGAGAAAATTCAAATCTCGAACAGAATATCTAACAGCCGAAGGAAAATTTGATTGTGAACAATTAATCGCCGGGCTACATAATGGAACACATAATACTCATGAAAAAGTTTCCATCATTTCCATGTACAGCAACACATTCTATAGCATTTCATCCTTCTTAACAAAAATAAATAAAACTGAAGGGAGAAATTACCATCATCGGGCTTTTTGACAAACTCCACTCCTAAACTTTCAAATCTTTGGCATGCCTTGAAAGTGTCATCAACTGTGATACCTATGTGCCCTGAAGAGAGAAAAAAAACAAGTACAATAAAGCATAACTTCAACTTTTCAACCATAATAGAGCAACACTGACATATTGCAACTACTGTTACAGAGAGGGAATTAAACTTTTATGTGCTTCTAAAAAGAAAATTCCTAATGCATTTCTTTTTCAAACATTACCAGGGATGTGGGTGGTGTGTAATAAGTGCCAATATCCAGTAGAAATTTTAAGAGAACAACAAGAGCAAGAAGCCAGTGAGGTACTCACCAAAGCCACGAGGGTCTGAGTTTCCATTGTGATAACCTTTGAAGTCAGGATCACTCTCTGTACCCCAGTTACTGTAATAGAGATATTGAAAATTAGTTAAATCTAAAAACATGATTATATCGAGATATACAGTATGAAAGTACAAAAGGATCGTTCTCACTGAGTAAGTTCTATAGTCGCTTTCCGACCGAAGGTCCAAGCAGTACGTTCAACAGGGTCAGTTGGAACTGATGAAAGGTCCTGCAAGGATTAAAACCTTTGTTATTAGCTTTAGGAAAAACAAAACCTTTGATGAGCACAGATCCTGAACTAGAGCTAGACGCTTCATTCATTGCATACCTCATAACCAAGAAAGTATAAGCTAAACTTCATGTCTGGAAAATCCAATCTCTTCAGTAACCTATAAAAAAATTAATCAAAACAATTAATCAAAAGCTGAAGCTACAGTTTAACATTTAACAAAGACTTCATTAACCCCGGCCCCAACAAAACACAGACAAACAAAATTATGTTATCTGTACACAATGAGGATAACCTCCAGAAAAAAGAAAGCGGAAAACAGCACCTAAGCTTAACATCACGAAAGTTGGCCATTCAAGTACATACAGGGCTCTATCAACATAATATGGCAATCTCTTAACTAATTACAACGTCTGTACTGAAAAAACTATTGCAAGGTGTACTCTAAGATAGAAGGACTTCAGAAAATCAACTCTAAAACATGGTAAAACTCTTAAAAAGATGTACTTGAATGATTAAACTTTGTAATGATAAAATTTTAAACTTCATATCCGGTAACAGAACAGTAGTTTCATATTATGACCATTGTAACAAGACCAAGAACCTCAGGCCTGATCAATGATCATTAACAAACTGAACAAAAGGCGCATGGAGTAGTTAACATACAGACTACCAATTAGAAAGCAGATTCCTACACTGCAAAATTGATCATCAAAACCATTACAGAGAGCCCAAGAAAGTAAAAACATTCCACGACAACCAAGTATACTTACGACATGCCCAACACTTCAGAGTAAAACTTCAAACTGGCTTTCGGGTCCTTAATCCGAAACATCTGCATTATCAAAAACCATTAGGGTCGGGTCAAATTCAAACCGCAACATATGTCAGTAACCAGATAGCAAAAAAGCTTACAGTTTGCTGCATGATGTAATCTTTGGTGGCTACATCGGGTGTGGTGTTCAGACCTGGGTTGTTACCGGGTGATTCCTTGAACCCTGAAGCCATTGATGATGATACAAATCTCGGATGATTCGCTACCTGCAAAAAAAAAGGATGATGTAAGAGTCAGTCCTAATTTTGCAGGTTCATTATACTGAGGTTATGAAGTGTGTTATGGGGACCTTTGGGTTGGTAATGGGGAATTTGAAAACGGAAGGCAAGGGGTGACGGAGTGTTGGGATTCTGGAAAACGTTGATCGGGAGAAAATGAGTGATCTGGTGAGTGAAGTGGCCATGCTCGGAATATGTGAGAGGGAAAGAAGAGGTGAAATACCTGATGCAGTTTAGCAGCTTTTCGTGCTTCCTGGTTTGGATAATAATAAATCCCTCTGCCTCCCACTCTATTGTGTAAACTAGACGACTCAAAAAAGAAGTATTTTATCAGCCAATTTCTAGTGTTGTAGTGTTCTTTTTCTTTCTTTTTTCTGAAAGAAACTAGTGTGAGTGAACATTTGTTTTACTCCCTCTGGATTAATATCAATGGCTGAATTTGAATGACACAAATCTTAAGAAATATTCCGTTTAAGAACATATTTATATGTGCCTAATTTTTTTTTCAGGAATGCCCTGGTCCCTCCAAGTTGGCTTAATCAAATTGGACAAAAAGGTTGTAAATTTGGTGGTGGACTGAGAGCAGTGTTGTAACTTGAGTAATCTGTCCCTCCTATATTTGGTAGGGCTGGCAATCGGTTCGTGTCGGCGGGTTGGCGGGTTGAAAATGCTAAACCCAAACTCCACCCAACAATATTTCGGGTCACAAAATTTTGACCCAAATCCGACCCTGTAAAATTCCGGGTTACCCAAACCCAACCCACGAAACTCATTTATTAATAACGGGACTGAATATGAGACTAAATTATAAAATTTATGCAGTTCAAATGATCATGTCATATGGAAACTAAATCAAGAATTACAAAATTAACTCTCAATTTCATCATAAATTAGTAGGATAATCTCAATGGGTTTGGAATTAGAGGATTTGTTTGCATTTATAAAGGCAATTTCAATCATTTGCATAATTACACCTTAAATATATGGGTCAAACAGGTTACCCATTTAACCCACAGGTTTGACCTGAACCAAACCCATTTATTTTCGGGTCACTCGTGTCTAACCCAATATAGACTCATGTCGTGTTTCGTGTCAACCCAAACCCACTAAATTCGTGTTCGGTTCAGGTCGGGTTTTCGTGTCGTGTTCCAAATTGGCAGCCCTAATATTTGGCAAAGGTATAAGTCAGCCAAAATAAAAGGACCAGCCATTTTAGGGAACTCAGCCATTATCTTAAACCCAGAGGGAGTATATTTTTACAAGATCATAGGACCCTGAATTCCTTGATAAATATATTGTGGTCTCCAAACTTTTGGAAATTGTCTTGATATTTCAAATCGGTGAAAATTATCAGACTTATAATGCAAAATTTATTAAAATACCAACTTTCCTAAATGTTATGAAACTGTTATTATGTATTTAAACTCAAATAATACATTTTGTGTTATAATATTGATCATTTTAAAGTAAACAAATAATAAAACATGTTTTAGTGCAAAAATTCAAGAAATTTATATAAAAAGTTAAAAATTTTAAAGTTCAAATTAAAAGGAGCATTGCATAAGTTAAAATGTATAAAAACTTTCATGGAAAATCTTAGGAAACTTGAGAGTTCAGGAAATTTTCTCGACTTATAATTAACATCTGCATATATTACTAATTATAAAACTAAAACGTTATTACTTATTGGCCTATTTGTTCGGGCCTCCTCCCACACAACTGAGTCGTCGGAAATTCTGGGTTCTTCCTCCTCAAATTATTGAAATTTGGGTTTTTCTCCACATGCAACAATTAATGCCTACATCACTGTAAACATCTTCTCTATTTAGTCATTTGGCAGTTTAGTATCTAAATAAAGAGTGTGGAAAATTTAGGAAATAAGACTGTAGAGTTTGTAGAGAGCACGACATCCTCCCACACAACTGAGTCGTCGGAAGTTCTTGTTCTTTCTCCTCCAACTATTGAAATTTGGGTTCGCCTCCACATCCAAGAATTAATCTATCCGTCGTTGCAGACATCTTATACATTTGGTTGTTCTGTAGTTTGGTATTTAAATAAAGAGTGCGAAATTCTTTGAAAATAAGATATTAGAGTCTGTAGAGAGCACACTTTCACTCTAGTCCTTCCATACACCTCCACACATCATCCGCTCTTATGTTCCCGTTAGCAAGCATTGGAATTTGAACAACTCTAATCTTGGTAATTTAGTTTGCGACAAATTGTTGATAACGAAGGCTCTAGTATTTCATATTCTTTTATCTTGTTTACAAATTTAATTTAAAGATACTATATTTAAAATTGGGTTAATGGTGAAATAATTTTTAATGAGTATTAAACTATGAACTTTAAAAGTGGATACCAAAATGAGACTTTTCTCCTAAGATTTAATATAACACATCACCCGAATACATTATTTGTAAACTAAATTAAATTAATTGTATAAACATAAAAAATTATACCATACATTTGGTTACATACTCCAAACAGGTTTGTCTGCCTGTTATTATATTACCATTGGCTAAGAATGATGTATTTAAATATCAAAATTAAAGTGTCGATATTACACGTAATGAAAAATATTGTTTATCAACCGTGTTTGTTAGTATGTGTAATAAAGTGAAAAAAAGGTTCATAATCCTAATATAAACAAGAATCGGCATAGTGAGAAAATTGATGGACTTGTTTTAAGTGATTCACAAAAAAGATTATGAAATTTGTGAATGATATCATCCATATGGCAGGGTGAAAAAAATTGTGAATTTTTTCAATTTAGCACCACTTCAATCTAAGCGTACCATTGTTTTTTATATCGATCAAGTGCATCTATAATTTATATTCTAGAATTCTAAATGAAATCTAACTTTCATTTTGGTATCCTCTTTAAAATTATCCAAGTTTTTGAACATCCCAAAGCACCTCATTTTTATTAATAAAGAACATCTCAATTTTTAAATTTGAATTTTATTTTACGTTATATATACTTATCTACAGTTTATCATTTATGAACATTTCAATTTTTATTTTTGAATTTTATTTTACGTTATAAAAACTTATCAACGGTTTATCATTTATGAACATGTGAAATATTCGATGCAACTAAAGTATGTTGTGTTAGCCGGGAATATAAAGAAGCAAATTGAATTAGTTGTGTTCAACATGTATATTACGCCGACCAAAAAGCCCCTTATAGCTAAATCCTTCCCATTTCGATCCTACCTATTTCTCTCTTCAATCTAGATCTGGTCTTGTTCTCAAATTTTAAGACTCTCTTATAGCTAAACCCTTCCCCTTTCGCTCAAACCCTTTTTCGCTCCAATCTAGATATGATCTTGTTCTTCTCATACTAGATAATACATTAGGTGGATGTCGGGGCCCATATAATTAACTACGTTCGGGTTCATATTAGCTAATTAACTAAAATGTTGTATGTATTAATGAACTAAATATTCTTTTATACAGAAAATTGAGATATAAGAAAATAGGAGATGATATATATTCATTAATAGTTCTTATAAAATTTTCATGGTTTTAAGACTCCCTAACTAATCAGAAAGATACATAATTAGTCAGATTACACTATTAGAGTATAAAAGCAGAAAAACAGAAGATTCTGAGTTCATTGTTTACTATTTCATTCTCTACTTCTTCTTTTTTGGCCTAACCACTATTTGACATTAGAACGTAATTTGTTTCACGCAATATTTATTACTGGTACATGAAATAGATAATCCACTAATAGCATTTATGTAGCAGCCTTCATCTAGAACAATCATAATTAGAAATTCGTTGAACTTTCAGCATGCAGATTTGGTGGTCTAGATAGCCCAACCAAGTTACTTAACTTATAAGTTCCCGAAGCCAAACTATAATTTATAGAAAAATTGCCAGTTGTGTCATTAGTAGAATTCCGTCCAACGCCGTCCAATTCTCCATCATCAAATCCATGTAAATAAAGTGCAACTTAGTATTGATCATGTAAGGCATCTAAAATTCGAATCTGCGAAAGTCTGTCGAGAGCCATTCTTTTTCAACACCATCAATCAGGCAAGGGGATATGAAATTCGAATATACATCATGGACAAGCACAACGTGAATCTCATCTTTCTAGTGCTCAATCTAAAATATATATATCGCGTCCAGTCGAAAATCATGTATGCGGCCTTTGCGAGTTTTCGGGTGGACCGATGAAGAAGCACATCATTAATCACTACAAAAGGATAGGTGATGTTTGTTCCAAGTTTTAAGTTATTTCTGAACAAACCCGAAGTCGGTTCTCACATATGCAGGTATTATCTCTTGAGCTGAATATTGCCTCAATCAATATCGAGTTAGTTGATCAACAAGATAATCTTGTCAATGTTCCTAACGTTTTCTCGTAGCAAGTAACTCAATAAGTTAATCACAACCGGTTTATATTTTGGAACCTGATAAATCAAAATAAAATCATTCTTAATGTCAAGCTGCTGAATTTCAAAGAGTCTGATTACATCATCAGTTAGTCGATCTTCTGATCTTAATGGCCTAATTGTTGTGATGGTGCAGACAAATGGTGCAAAAAACATCACTGGACTGTCGAGCCTATAAAAGTGTCATTCGCTGTACTTGTGGAAATAGGAATCATTGTGAAACTTACATTTGTCGAAAAACCTCTTCTCGCTTAGGAAAAAAACTTTAGTCATCCCACCCAACGACTCTTAGATGGCCTTTCATGGACGGTAGATTCTAGATTCATGATCGAGATCTTGAATGTCTAAAAACTTGTCGGACTTTGTGGCAGCAATGTGTGACTGTGTGAAAATTGAATCATACCCGTTTGTTAGGAATTTGGATAAAGGGGATGAAAGATAATTGTCTTGGAAATACAAAACCAACCACTAGATTGTGTTGGAAAATGAGAAAAGTTGAGGATGAAATTGCAATTTCATCACATAACTTTTGGGCTCAGATTTGAGTGGGACCCAAAATGGATTGGGTCGAGTGAGTAGTATATTTGAATTCTCCTCCATGAGTACTATAAAATAGACTTGTTAAACACTCAAATCAGACCATCTGTGAATGAGATATCGATGCTCAAAGTTGATAAGTTGAACTTGGAAGAATTCATGAATTTAAATTCATCTATTTTAAATATTGGATAGTCTGACAGGGTTCCAATTAAGTTCGGACTTTCTAAACGATTTTCTGAAGAGCCCACTTTCAAAAGTACCTTTATGATCATGAATGTCTCATATTTATGATCATGAATGCAATTCATTTCCAATAATCAAATTCTTATATTTATGAGAATGAATTAAGGCAATTCAATTCAATCTAGAGCACCACTATATAAATAACCATAGAAAGTCATTTGGATGAATCCAATTCGAGTTAGTCTTATGCCTAAAACAACATTCATGTTCTCTTCTCATGTTCATCAGTTTGGGTATGTCTTTTTGTGCTCTTGAGTCTCCTGTCTTCATGTCAGTTCTATGTGATGGTTTGACTTCAGGTTGTGCGCCGGCACGGGGTTTTGCTACAGGTTAGCATAATCCTTGATGGTTTAACCTAGGAACGAGGAACATTCCGGTTGGCCTAAATCGTTTAAAGGGTAGCGTCCTCTGCGACTCCATCTTCCTTGAAATCTTGTTAAATTATTCGATTTTGCATAATTTTAAGTATTAATTTATTCTATAATTTTAATACAAATATAATTCGAATTTATATTCACTACTTTTGATTATTGTTAATTAAAATTAATAAATTATTAATATTTAGAAAATATAGTTCCTACAGTTTGAAAAACTATTTTGGGAATAAACTATCAAATAGTGGTCCACTGCTCAAAGAACTAGTTTATTTAATCTGAACGTACAAGGTACAAATGAAATGAGTTGTCGAGGGACTACTCTTTACTCAAGAGCAAAGACACTAATTATTGGTTTAATTAATTACACTATGATTATTTGAATATTGGACTGTGATTTTGAGCTACAACCTAATTGTGTCGGGATGATCAACCTCTTTGGATGGCGGTTCCAAACTGTCATGCAAAGTTTCGAGTTCAAAATTATTATAGGTCCCAATTTGTTGGAGAAGGGGCGTGATTTGTGGCAACTTCCAAGTTGTATGTCAGTCTCTCAACAGTAAAATTTTCATGGGTTATATAGTGCCACTTTTATTGTATATCACTTTTGTATTTTTAAATTAGCCAAACCTTAAACATTGTTGTTTATTCAGTGCTTACAAGAATTTATTAAAAATAATATGATTAATGGTGTTTTTGGATAGTAAGGTTGGGAAAATTGTAGATGTGTTGTGGTGGAGGCACATTCATCATTTACTTCTCCAAAATTTATGATAGTGTAATAACCCAAAATTTATAGCACTCAATTTTATAAACAAGAGAAGTTCATTAATATCGTAATGGAATAAGAATTTATAACAAATTATTTATGAGTAATCCAATATTTTTGGTTAAATATGAAAGAAAAAAAGTATTTTTTATGGCTTATAAAAGTTCAAAATGTATAATTATGGTCCCAATAGATTCCAGACCTTTATAATATACGTTAAAAATAAAAATTAAGTTTTATGACCCTTGGATAAACAAAATACTATGGCTATAATAATTTTCACAAATCAACTTCCTAGTCAGGCAATCCAACACGTTTTTTTTTAAAGTTAAAACCACATCATATGATGGGGGAGATTATATTGGCTTCCCTAACCAAAAAAGGTGCCATGATAGCAAGTTTTTACATTACCTACATAGGCACAAGGGACAAAAACCCCTAGAAGCATAGTAATCTTTCTCAAAATTTCCTAAACCTAAATCCTAACTATTCATACATTCCCGAGCCTATTAGTGAATTGTCAAAGACAGAACACAAGGCGACCCAAGGCATGAAAATAGTGTAAGCATGATCAAAATTATACAGGGAGTTTGCTGCAGTGTTAGCTTGTATTCTTTGAATGTGGAATCACTGCTAGCTCAATACCACTTCCTGGCAGAGATATGTTGTAGTAGAGTACTACTTTGGACCTTGTATTTGCACAGTTTGCTCAGAAATCTTCAGTACCTGCACATGTAATGCAAATATAAGCAGTATCAGTTAAGTTATCCAGATATTCTGATAACAGGAATCTCTGTAGCATCCATGATTATAAGATTTCTAACAGGCACTGGAATAGTATTCCAATTATAAGACTGAGAGGCACTGTTAGAGAGACACATTTTAGCAAGGAGATCAGCAGGCTTAATTACTTCCCTAAAGATATGAGCAAGCTTATAGTTACCTAAACTGCCAGATATGAGGCTCAGAATATTATAAAATCTCCAGTGCCAAGTAGCAATATTGCATATCATATCCACTGTCTGTTTGCAATCAAAATAAATATATGCAGTGTGTATGTCAAGACTTTTTGCATAGTTAATGCCAGCTAGTATTGCCTTAAGTTCTGCTTCTATGGGTGTAGTTGTACTGGCATTACTGTAGGTTTGTGCATGGATAGCATCCCCATTGATATTTCTAATAAGTATAGCTATCCCAGCCTTACCTAGTTTCCATGAAACATCAACACTGATCTTAAAACATGTGTTAGGTTTGGATCAGTATAAGGAGATATGTTAGGCTTTGGGGGGGGAGGGAATGCAGGTTTGTAGTGCCAGCTCTCTATCTACCTCATTAACAAGATATACATATTTTTTTTAATCAGGGAGAAATATATGAGCCTCTGTAATTCCTGAGTCATATGTGGGATATTAAGAGGGCAGTTCTCAAATAAAAATTTCTAGCTTTCCATAAAATCCAACACACGAAAATTGGTGCAGTATGATTTAATCTAGTGTGTAGTCTAGAAAGCCATTTAAAAGTCCAGCAGGTTGCAAACCTGTCCCACAAATTTGTACAGATAAAAAACATAGAGCCATATATTTGATGCATCTGTTTCCAAAGAAGTATTGATATATTACATTCAACATAGAAGTGATGTAGTGAGTCTGTATGTAAACAGCAACATATTGATGCATTTTGAAATCCAAACTGGTGCAAGATATCATCAAATGGGACTAAACAGTTCAGTAGTTTCCACGTGAAAATATATATATTTTTTGGCAAAGATGAATTCCAGATTTTGGATAGAACAGAGAGATTACCTCTGTGATCTTTTACTTTCTGATATGCAGACTTGACAGTGAAATTGCCTTGAGGGTTTAACTTCCATATCAGCTTGTCTTCTCTCCCTTGTGTAGTAACTGCTTCCTGAATAATGTTGATGACAGACTGAGGAAGTACCTGAGATAGGAAAGGAAGAAGAGCTATTTTGTTTTTGACAGAATTATCAATAGAACATTGGATATGCTCCTGTTCTTGAGGTTCAAAATAGTCTCTCAATGGGCCTTTATCTGTCCAGTTAACATTACAGAAATTGCATTGGCCATGTCCATGGATCACTCTAGTATATGACTTAGCAAAGCTATTTATTTTACAAATCCTCCTCCAATTTTGTGATTTTCTGAGTGAGGGGGGCAGTGAAGCAATAAAATGAGTCCAAAGAGCTATTCCTAACTGGTATTTCCACCAGAGTTTCCAAGAATAGGCCTAAAGTATGGTTGTTAGATCTCTAGTACCAACACCATTTTGTTATACTGGATAGCAGATATTGTTCCATTTTTTCCAAACTTTTTTAGGGCCTGTGTCAGAACTACCCCAGGAAAAAATAGCCAACCTTCTTTCTATTTTTTTATCATATGTTTTGTTGGCTCAGTAACTGCCTGAATGTGTTGGGGTAAAGCTTGGAGGCAGGACTGAATCAAAATCAGTTTACCCCCGGCAGAAAGCCATTTATTTTTTCAATTAAGTGTCTTCCTATCAATCATTTCTACAATTGCTTGAGAATTAACATTTAAGGATTTACCACTGAAAATCTGTACTCCTAAGTATTTGAATGGCATATGACCTTGTTTCATACCCATTATGCTTTTAACCTGCCTAATCTTGTTCTCAGTAGTTTTGGAACTCAAGAAAAACTCACTCTTTTTAAATTTTGTTTTTTGTCCTGAAGTCTCTTCAAATTTCACCAAAAAAGCCTTCAGTTTGATTAAATTGGGCCTATTTGCAGTGAGAAAAATGACAGTGTCATCAGCATAGCTTAGGTGAGAGATAAGAATGGAGTTTATGGGGAGGGTGTAGAACTGCAATTTACCAGTTTGGAAAATATAGGAAAGGCTCCTGGTAAAAGATTCTGCGAAAATATTAAAAAGATAAGGGAACAGTGGGTCTCCTTGCTTTATCCCTCTAGTGGCTGGAAAAAAAACCAACAGGTTTACCATTGATGAGTACTGAAAACCAAGCATCAGACAGGTATTTCATAATGCATTCAACAAATATGTCACTAAAACCAAATTTTAGGAGAATTTTTTTTAAGTAAAAGCCACTTGACTCTATCAAAAGCTTTCATGAGATCAAGTTTAAGTATACAATTTGAATCTCTGGCCTTCCTATTCAAAAATATAACCATTTCTTTTAGATAGATAATATTATCAGCAGTATTTCTATTTTGAAGAAAGGCAGACTGGTTTGGTGAAATTAATTTAGCCATTAATTGTTTTAGTATTTCCATTAGGATTTTTTAGAAAAAAATATTATTGATCACATTGGATAGACTGATAGGTCTGTAATCACAGAAAGTGATAGGTATTTCTTTCTTTGGAATTATAGTGATCCAAGTGCTAGAGATACCCCTGTGTAAATGAGACCTAGTTAAAAAATCATTAGATGCCTCTAGTAAATCTAAGCAAATTATGTTCCATGCCTTAATGAAGAATTGTGCAGTATAGCCATCAGGCCCTGGACTGCTTGATTTATTAAGGCCAAAAACTATTTGCTCCAGTTCAGGCAGTGTTACTGGCTTAATCAGATCATCATTTTAAGCCTGGGAGATAATTGATGGTATTTGAGACTGAAAATGAGATGAAAAAAGATTATGGTCAGGGTGTGGTGATTCAGTTAGTAGATCTTGATAAAAAGCAACAGCTTCTGTCTCAATTTCATCATAACTATTCAACCACTGTCCTTGAGAGCTCTTTATTTTAGTGATTCTGAGCCTACATTTTTTTTCCATAATAGTGTTATGGAAATATTTTGTATTCACATCACCCTCCTTAAGTCATTTCACTTTTGCCTTAGAGCATGTTTTATGGTAAATTCTCAATTCCAACTTCTTCCCCAAAAATCTCTTCAAAACTCATTCAAAAAAGCATTTCCCACTATCATAAAAACTCTCACCTACTTTCCACATCATCTTATCCATGTCCCACCTTAATTTCTCTCTCATCCAACAAATCATTCTTTTTATTTTACATTATCATTATTATTGTATCCATATATAATTAACGCAATACTAATATAATTAATGTAATACGCAATATTAGAGAAATTGGTAAGTAAGGAATCTCTCACAACAGAAGAAATTGCTTTTAGAAATAGGTTTTATTGAGAGCGGATATTTAGTTTTTCCAGTTTCCGTGTAATCTATTTTATTTCCGTTTATATTTAACTCGGTCTATTTTATACACTAAGTAGAGCTCAAACATATTTATATGAATAGAAAACTATTTTGATACATTTATTCAATTCAGTATTTTTCAATTATATTATTTTTAGTAAACATTGTGCATAAATATATTATAATTTGTTAATCACATGAAATATATTTCTACGGAAAATATCAATTTAGTGTTATATTAATGCATAATACATGTTTGTATGTGTATGTAATAAGAAAAATACATATTTAATTTCTATACATTCAAATTAGTATATGGAATGTTTCTACAAATTGTTTCTATATAATTAAAGTATAAATCATTACTATATATTGTAATAAAAATTATAAATGCTATTTAGATTAAAAACAAATGAACACTAAACAATGCATTTTAAAAAATTACTCGGTCACATGGAGTAGAATTAATCAAGTTGATGAACAAAAGAAAACAAACAAACAAAAGAAAAAGGTGAAAAGTATGGCCAGTAGGCCCAAAACAAAACTATTTGGTATGGTTTTGGAGGGTTACTCATGTGTAACCCCAAACCTGCCACCGTGATTAAAGGGAGAATCTGTTAAAATCTTATGATAGTGGGAGAAAATCCATTTTACCTTCAAATTCTACATATAAAAATCCCTTCAAAATATCTCCATAGTACATGCTCTTATGTTTCCAGAAATGATGCTTTTTTAAAGTCTTTTTTAGAAAAGCTTTTGCATGTTTAAGTTTAATTAGTTCATCTGTTGAGCTATTAGACTCAAAAGCAATTTCCTGGATTCTCAGTTTTTCCTCAGCATTAATGATATTCTCATATATATTTCCAAAAACCTCCTTGTTCCATTGTTTAAGAACTTGTTTAAGGCTTTTTAGTTTGAGATCAAATTTATACATTCCTTGACCTTTTGAGGCCCCATTCCAGTGAAGATTGATAACTTCCATGAAATTTTCTCTCTTAAACCAGGTATTGATGAACCTAAAAGGTCTAGGAGCTGAGGTTATATTACTACCTACTTTAAGCAAAAGAGGACAATAATCTGAGGTGTCTTTGTTGAGCACTTGTATAAAGGACTGTGGGAATTTCAGAATCCAGTTCTGAGTACACAGTCCCCTATCCAATCTCTCAACAGTTAGCCTCCTTCCATGTTCCTTTACTCTACCATTTGTCTAAGTAAAGAAATTACCTACTGTATGTATTATCAATGAAAGTACTAAAATCCCTAATACTTCTAAGGCTGGTCTTGGAGTGACCTTTATACTTAGTGATGGATGCCATAGCATTGAAATCACCAATATACATAGCTTCAGATATTTTTATTGCCTTAAGATCAGACCACAACTCCTCTCTTTCTTTCCTAGTTCTCAGTCCATAAACAAAAAAAATCTCAGTGATTTGTTCCAGTGTATTGATAGAGATCTGTACTAGAATGAATTGATTATGGTCTAAAATTAAGTTAACATCAACCTGAAGGTTCCACATAACCTCTATATTACAGTGATTGGAGTATATGCATTTGTGGAAGTTCAATTTTGTTTTGTAAGCTTCACATTCAGAGTTATCATGTTGGGGATCAATAATGCATAGCATATCTATCCTATATGGGTGGAAATTAGTCTTTTCAATCTCAGCATAGAAGTTTCCATGCCTCTAATGTTCCAAACCAGCACATTTATGGAGTTGTATTAATCATTTACGAGATTTGATGCTATTACTAGCTGTCCTAGTCACTACCTTATTAACCTGAGCAAAGTAAGTAGGAACTTTGTTTTGCACAGTTTCAGAAGGGGAGTTTCCAACATTAGATGTCACTGCATCTGCATAAGATAAGGAACTTACCTGGACTGTTAGGTCTTCAGCTGGTGATTTTGGTTCCTGAGATAGTGGGATGTCCTTCATTTCTTCGATAGGTTCAGTGATATCAAGCTCACTTTTTCTTCCTCAATAATTAGTGGTAGGAACATGTTACCAAACCATTTGTTTCTCAGTAATTGTTTGTAGTCTAGTGTGTTCTGGTTGAGGGAGAGGGGAGAGGAGTGGTATGGGGAGTTATGTCAGTGATTGGTTCTTTTCCTTTGTCTGAGGTACCCTTCTCAGCAGGTCCAATCTTTGGCACATAAACCAGAGTCTGCTTAGTGGGAAAGGCCCTCTTCTTAGTGCCTGAGGTGCCAACATCTATCATCTTTGCTTGGGGTTTAGGCACTTTGGTATTTGGCTAAAAGGGGGGCCTTTGGAAGTTTCTGTTAACCACATGTTTCAGGTCTGGGTTAAGGATCCTGCAATCACTGATCTCATGACCTAACTTCTTGCAATGTCTACAATAAAGGGGGAATTGTTCACACTCTATTGCAAAATCAGCTACCTCACCTTCCATATTGACAGTAAGAGTAACTGATGGATGGAGCTTTGCCAATAAATCTATTTCGACACATAGCTTAACTGCTGATGGTATGGTTAAACTTGTTGTAGCAGCATCCATTTTAATATATCTCCCTATCCAATTGCATATAGATTCAAGCATGGATGTGTTATACCAGAAGATAGGGATGTTGTGTATGGTTATCCAGATTGGCATGATGGATGTTTCAGTATCTGGGGTAAAATTAGGAGTCTATTTGAAGACTCTCATAAGTAGGGGTGTTCAAAACCGGGTACCCGCACTTTTAGGTAGTAAAATATGTGACCCGTACCCTGACCCGGAAATGCGGTTACCCGCACTTTCGGGTAGCCGAAAGATTCGGGCCGGGTACCGGGTACCCTATAACCATTTGCTAAATTATTATGTTTATATTTTGCTCATTTGTAAGCATAAACAAGATCTAAAAATTCAACCACCACATTAAATTAAATCATAAATATTTTATAACTACAAGAAATAGTGTCTTTTTCGTTAAAAATGCTTAAATGATGCAAATATAAGCCAAAATTATTCATTACCTCTCTTTTCTACGTAATATGTACATGAAAAAAATGTGTTATCGAAAATATGTAAAGTACTAAATAAGAGAATACAAATTAACATTTTTTTACGAGTATTCAACATAACAAACATATTTGTTATCATCTTATTATTAGTAATAATAATATTTAATCGGGTATTTCGAGTACCCGGAAACTCAATTTTAGTGACCCGTACCCGAACCCTATTATAAACATAATTATCGGGCCAGGTTCCCGGCCCGCTTAAACTTATAATTACCCGGACATTAGCATTCGGGTATTTCGGGTTTCGGGCCGGGTAGTTCGGGTCGGGTAATTTTGAACACCCTTACTCATAAGAGCACCTTTAAAGGACCACATAGATTTCATCCAACACTTTTGAAAATCCTCTGGATCATCAAATCTAAGTATATGTTTATAATCAATTGAGCTAAGCTGATACCTGCCATTGAATCCCACAAACTTGAAAGACTCATTGAGGAAATCCATCGACGGCTTGAGTCTGGAAAACTTGCCGATCAGAGCATTCTTGTAGTGTTTCGACAGAAGGGCTACTTCCCCCGGCAATATGATGCAGGCGATCTTGCCCTTGTACTCCGGCGTGGAGCAAATTGACGGGTTGGATGGCAACGAGGTGGCTAGAGGAGCGGGTTTAGCAGTGAGGGCTTGTAAAAAGCTGAGATTTTGGGGGGCGCCGCCGCGATTAGGCGGCGGTTCCGTCGACATTTTAGCCATTTTGTGACCGTTGCTAAAGGTCAACAGTTAGTAATAGTGGTTTTCAGTGTAGGATGATGAAATAATTGTAGAGAGTGGAGAGAGTATTTAATATGTTAGAGAGAGAAAGCTTTTGCGCATCCGAAACATTCCATGTAGGCAATCCAACACCTTCATGGTGGCCAAATCAAAATTCAAATCTAACCAAATCTTCTCGTAATAAAACAACATAATGTGGTCCAATTTCCCTAAAAACCATGGTCACCTCCATTCTCAGATGGAGTTTGCTTTTTACAAAATTGGAAAATATTGAAATTCATAATTAAAACACATCTAAATAAAACCAATAATAAGTAAAGAAATGAAGGTAAAAAGATTTTTAAGAAATGAAGCTAATAAGATCAAGAACCATAAATT
Organism: Sherardia arvensis; assembly: GCA_948330725.1. Taxonomy (NCBI): domain Eukaryota; kingdom Viridiplantae; phylum Streptophyta; class Magnoliopsida; order Gentianales; family Rubiaceae; genus Sherardia; species Sherardia arvensis. The sequence goes on along the minus strand of OX415237.1, from coordinate 16,826,130 downwards.
ATAAAGTTTGAACTTTAAGAGCAAGTCCAACATCTTTACTATAATAGCAAATTTGCTCAAATATGGAGAATTTGAAAATTTTTTGAACTCCAACAGATTCTCCGTCTCATTCTCTATATTGGAGAAATTGAAGAGAGAGAAGGTTTCATTTGGAGAATGAGAAAAAGTTTTTGGAAAACCAACATTTAATGCTTCTTGGAAAGTTTTGGATTATTTAATTCATTAATTGTTTTTCTTCAATAATTTTAAATGATAATATCTTAAAATAATTACAATAAAATTTTATAAAAAAATACATATTCTAAATATATGCATAAAAATGACTGTAATAAGATCTCACATGACTATTTTTACATGTACATATCTATTGATATTTAATAATCAAATATAATCTATTTTTCAATATAAATTTACTAAATTTTAAGTTCATGAATATATTTATTTTGACGTTTGTTTATAAGTCATAACATCTAAACTAAATCTTTTTTTTGGCAAACATTTTATTTTTAATGGTTGAAAAATAATTTGTAATAAATAATTAAAAAAAGATGAGTCTAAATTAATAATACGTTACAAAAATAATACTATTGTAATTCGTAATGTGTTATTTTTATAAAATATATTTTTATAATTTTATATTATGGATTAAATATGTCAAATATGAAATGTTATTGTAACTTTTATTATAACTTCATTATTATTTTGACTTATTAAATATATGACTTTAAAAATAGAAGAATATTGGATAAATATGTATTATTAAATGTTAGTAATAAATTTTAGGAAATAAAAAATGGAGAAACTGTTGGGCTTGAGGTGAAAAAATATGAGTGATATGAGATTTGCTTCCATATTATAAAAAAAGTGAATGGAGAAACTGTTAGACTTGCTTTGAAGGGGTCATAAAAATTACTCACTTTGTTCAATTTACAAAAAAATAAAATAAAGAAGAAGATAAGCACAATATTATTGGTCTGAGTACTATATGTTAAATGAGTTTTAATACTACTGACGTGTCGGTGTCGAGATCGACGCAATTAACTAAACAAAGCCGTGAGTCATCAGAAGTCTGAAGTCTGAGCTACTCGCTTTTAATGCCATACCGGCGATAGCGCACACTGCCCTTTCTGGATGTCATAAATCTCGCTTTCACTCTTATTGTTCCATACACCAATCCAAAGCATTGAAAGCAAAATCAAGCGCTACCACCATTCTGAATTGTTGAGAAAAAAATGGAGAAATCTGGATATGGCAGAGACGGCATATTCCGGTCTCTCCGGCCACCTCTCGTCCTCCCCAAACCCAGTGAAAACATCTCCATGGTCTCCTTCCTCTTCAGAAACGCAAAATCTTATCCAGACAAACCAGCTCTCATAGATTCAGACACCGCGCAAACATTGACTTTCGCTCAGTTCGAATCCATCGTCTCCAAGCTCTCCTACTCCCTTTTCCATCATCTGGGCATCAGGAACAATGATGTGGTCCTCATCATCGCTCCAAACTCTGTTCAGTACCCTATTTGTTTCTTCGGGGTTGCTGGAATCGGCGCCGTCGCCACCACCGTCAACCCTCTTTACACCGTCCCCGAGATCACCAAGCAGGTCAAAGACTGCTCTCCAAAGCTTATAATCACTGTCCCAGAATTGATTCCCAAGGTTTCTGGCTTTAATTTACCTCTCCTCCTTCTCGGGAGCGGTAAAAACCAAGACTTTGGCGGTAAAAATGTCGTCTTGTTTGATGAATTGGTTGAAAGAGCGGGGCCCATGAATTGGGATTTTGCTAGTGCTGGTGTCAGGCAGAATGATACTGCTGCATTGCTGTATTCTTCTGGGACGACGGGAGCGAGCAAAGGCGTGGTTTTGACTCACAGGAACTTCATTGCTGCTGCTTCGATGATCACTGCTGATCAGGATGTTTCCAAGGAGGTGGACAATGTGTATCTGTGTGTGTTGCCTATGTTTCATGTGTTTGGGCTCTCGGTTATTATGTTCTCGATGCTGCAGAGGGGTCATGCGGTTGCGGCGATGCCAAGGTTTGAATTGGAGTTGATTTTGAAGGCGGTTGATAAGTTCAGGATCACACATTTGTGGCTTGTGCCTCCTATTATACTGGCTTTGGCTAAGAATAGTGTTGTTAAGAAGTACAATTTGAGCTCTTTGAAGCAGATTGGATCAGGGGCTGCACCGCTGGGTCCGGAATTGATGAAGGATTGTGCTAAGAATTTCCCTCAGGCTCATGTTATGCAGGTATACCATTTGCCTGTATTCATTTTTTATCTTGAAATTGGTTCTGTTTGATCTCTGTGATCTTTCTGTTTTGGGTGTTAGAACATGTTGTCTGTAGTTAGGGGCGAATACAGAAAATTTATATGGGGGTAGCTATTAGAAAAGAATTGTATTCTAACACACTTTCAGTTTGTACAAAATTCCCACGTACATTTCTGCCTCAACCTGGCAACAAATCATAATGTTCACCTAAGATTTCAAAGAATTAAGAAGTTGCGTAATGAGTTGCTGGTTAAGTATTTTTAAATTGTTGCATTTAGTTGTTAGCATGCCCTTTACAATCTCATGCCTTTTATTCATAATAAAACCTTCCCTCTGGCAACAAATTATCACGTTTACCTAAGGTTTAATTTAACTTAGATATTGAGTAGAGAATTGAGAAGTTCCCTAATGAATTCACTGAGTTGCTAGTTATATATTTTGTTGCACTTAGTTGTTACTTGTTAGCATACCCTTTACAATCTCATGCCTTTTATTCATAATATAACACTCCCTCTGATTTTGTTGCACTTGAAATTTAGTTCTGTTTTTAGACCTAAGATCTTGAGCTGTTTTTGACAGCTGAGCTATAAGTGAGGTTAAAACCTATAATGAAATTTATTTTAAGCCTCTCAGCCAACGATTTTCCCAACCAACTCAATTACTGTAAGTCTATAAGTCTAACTAGGATAAAATTAAACATAGCCCAAATCTATATACTAACCTAAACATAGTCCCAAACTAAGGCTAAAAAAAATCAAATTGAGCAGTGATCGAAGCAATCAAGAAGCAGAGCAGCCTTGGAGAAGAAGAGCAGCCACAATTTGCAATTCAGAAGGAAATCCATAAAGGTAGAGCGCTGGAGTTGCAAAGACGAGCAAGAGCAAACTTTTGACAAAGAAAAGGGAGCTAAAGGGTTTGAAATTGGGATATACTAATGGTGAAAGTAAAATTACACAGGATACCATAAAAAAAAATTACTTGGTTATTCCATGTGATGGTAGCTTTACTAGAGCATAGAATGTTTGTTATTACAGACATAAATAATTTAACTACAATACACTGATTATATTCTTAAATATGTCTGAGTTCAATATTTTCTCTTCTGTTTTATCTTCTTCTTGTCGCTTGAATGTATGAAACAAAATTTTAGTCTTTAATGATGATCACAGGGTAAAATAATCACACACAATAATTGGTCCCGGATTCAGTTATTCCGATTTGTAAAAGAAATTAGGTTGAAATACCAGACAAATCTAGCCAGAAGTATTGTTTTCTGTATATGTTGGTTTATGTGACTATGTACATGACAGCATCAATGTTGAGATTTTGTGCTATGGCAAATTTGTCCTTGGGTATTTTTGTTAAAAGTTGTTTATTCTTTCTCTGCACCCTAGTTTGACAAAGTTGGGATCTTCATCATATCTCTCATTACAGGGATATGGTATGACAGAAACTTGCGGGATTATCTCTGTGGAAAATGAAAGACTGGGAATTAGACACTCTGGTTCGGCAGGAATGCTTTCCCCTGGAATTGAAGCTCAGATAACAAGTGTGGTGGAAGCAAAGCCTCTTCCTCCTGGAGAAGTGGGGGAAATTTGGGTCAGGGGACCAAACATGATGAAAGGTTGTGTGACATTGCAATTTATTAATAATCAACTGATCTTTACCTTTTATTGTGCAAATTCTGATTGGCAAATGATAATTCGGTGTGAACCTTCATTTTCTGCAGCTTTTTGCATATCGAGAGTATAGGTTTTTAGTTTCTATTGCTGGATGTTAGGATGTATTTTTAAATATTGAGGCTTGAACCTAAAAAATATGCAATAAACATGTGATAAGTGCATTTGATCCAGAGGAAGTAGCTGGACTACATTCATTCTATTTCAGCACCATCAGTGACATTTATGTACTACTCTTTTGTTATTAATAGTGGCTGCATACAGTTAATATTCTCATGTTTATAGTTTCCTTGATGAAATTAATTTCTCCTCTTCAGGTTATTTTAACAATCCAGAGGCAACAAAACAAACTATTGACAAGCAAGGTTGGGTGCATACTGGAGATCTGGGATATTTTGATGAGGAAGGACAACTCTACGTTGTTGATCGCATTAAAGAACTCATTAAATGCAAAGGTTTTCAGGTTAGTAGTATTGAAACTATTTTGGATTACTCACAAAGTTTGGCATCCAAAGCTAGGGTATCCATGAAAAAATCTTTATTTTTGAGTTTGTCCTTCGATAATTCAGTATTACTCCTATCATTATTTCATTATTGGTGTAAATTGAGAGAAAACTTATATAGATGAAATTAGAGTATTCTGTTACACAGTAGAACCATCAACCTTGATGATGAGAAACCTTTTTTTTTGAGGAAGATGATGAGAAACCATTAATTCTGTAGCATATGCTGTTTTGATTTTTTACACGTGCTGTTTTATTGCATATTTACGTTGGACTAAATATGGTAAAAGTGATATTAGGTAGACATTCTATTCTTCAACAGTCTCATATTAAGTTTCTTCTGATTACAGAGACCTGTATTTTCATATTTTTTGCTTTCTTCCAGGTTGCACCTGCTGAACTGGAAGGGCTGCTTATTTCTCACCCCGAGATATTAGATGCCGTTGTCATCCCGTAAGTCTGAGTCATTCTTTGAAATACTTTTAAAACTGATCATTGTTTATAAAAGTACTCACAATTCTCCAAAAATCATTATGTAGTTTCCCTGACGCCGAAGCTGGCGAGGTTCCAATTGCATATGTCGTTCGATCTCCCAACAGCTCACTTACTGAGGAACATGTGCAGAAGTTCATCGCAGATCAGGTACTATTCACCGATAAAGATGTCATTCCTTGACATTTAAGCATGTTCATAATATTTGACATATTGGCTGAACTATAATAGTTTCTTTGCAACAATGAATCAATGCTAATATAGTTTTGTTAAGTGTGCTTGTTATCCGAAACTGCTATAACCTGATGATTTCTTCCCCATTTCTTGAACTCACGTGTAGGTGGCACCATTCAAAAGATTGAGGAGAGTGACCTTCGTAAACAGTGTCCCAAAATCAGCGTCGGGGAAGATTCTTAGAAGAGAACTCATTGAAAAGGTCAGAGCAAAGATGTAGATCTTCAATGGAATGCGAAATGATCAGTACATACATGGAAGAGTGGCTAAAGCCACAGTTAAAAACTTATTTTATGATGAACAATGAAAATAAGGTGACAGCTACACAGTATAGAAATATTGTGAAAGAACCCACCCTCACAACTGTGATATAGAAATATACAAGTAACATGCTCAGTTCAGAATCTTTGAATGTGGTGGCATAATGAGCTAAAGAGCATTATTTTGAAAGATCAATGTGACAACTAGTTGGTTTATATTCTCAAAAATTTCAAACTTAGCTTCATTATTTTTTTAAAAACAATTCCAGCTTCTGTTCACTATGAATGACGATTATCATGTGTAGGCGCTAGTTTACTAGCGCTGATTACAAGCAAGTATGAAGTAACACCATTGCAGATGCTCTTATTTGTGGCATTTGCTCTCATTTATTGGTGAAATAATCATGTCGTGAGCTGATGAAATTCATATTAAAATTTACTGTCATGATTTTTAATCTCCAAATGATCATCGTCTCTTTTTTAAAATTAACAGAAGGGAAGTATAATTAAATTTTGTTTCTAATTAGACTAAATAGTGCTTTAAAATATTACTTTTTGAAAACCAACCATTAATAAATCAAAGTTAGCATCAAGTACAAAAAGATCGACCAAATTTCAGTGCATGGTTATGCTCCCTAAATTCTTTGGCCCCATTAACTACTTTCTATTGAAAGAGCAAGTTCAACATATACTCTAAAATAAATAATTAAAATAAAAAAAATTCCCCCTTCCCACCTAAATCTGCACTTTTTTCTTCACAAATGTTTTGGACAATGTTTGATCATAAATTTCAATAAGTACATTAGTAATATTATTATCATACAAAATATTGTTGGATTCATAATACACTCTATTTTTGAAGTATTGAATTTTTAGACGATATTATTATATGTAAATAAATTTATCAATACTCAAACATGTTCTGAAAAAATTGACCAAAAACTGTGCGGATTCAGGTGGGACAGGAGGGTGTAGACTTTTTGGTCATTTTTGGGACAGTGGAAGTATACTTTTTCAAGCATATTCTTTTATCTCCTTCTGTTTGTATAAACTTTATTTTTACTCAAGATGATTGACATTCGAGCGTGTCGTCCAAATAACTTATGTTATATAAGCATCAATCATATACTTTTTCAAGTATATTATCTCGAGTAGAAATCGTATTTATACTTGTGTCAAGCATAATATCTCTTTTTATTTAGAGGAATATCGATACTTAAAAATAAAATAGGAGTAAAAGTGAAAAGAAAATGCTTCTTCGAGCTCGTGGCTCGGTTTAAAGTAAAACATAACAAGTCCTCGAGTATGATACTAGGGTGAAAATTAGCCACATGGCTTTATTAAGATAGCCCCTTCCTTGTGCGGGGTGAGGGCAAGTTTAACTTCTCATAATCTTAACTATTTGCGGAGGTGAGCCACCATCCATCTTCCGGGTAGAACCTCGCCTTTACGAGTTGCTAGGAGGTAGTATTCTCCTGAAAGGGATGCTAAGATCCGGTAAGGTCATTTGAGCTTTGGTTCTAGCTTCCCTTTCGGCATCTTCTTGCTTTGCGGACACGATCGCATCACTGGGTCTCCCTTCCTAAAGGTCGACAGTCGTCTATTAAAGAATCGTATGAGCATTGCCATGTCCCTAGCCTTGGCTCTCAGAGTAGCAGCGTCTGGGGTCCGAGATCCTTCTGGCCGTATTAGCTTGGGATTGGCATGTTTATAACAAATACATTGTTATTTCGTTGTGCATCCTTAATTGCTGAATCATACATGACCTTGCCATCCCTTGATCTCCTCGTACAGTAGCCACTCATTGATTTGTAAGGAATTTTAAGACTAGGTGGTAAGGGGACCCGACAGTCGTAGCTCGGCACGTCCAAACTCGACCAAGTATGATACTAAAGGGTGTAATGGATTCAACCACTACGAAGACACAATTGAGAGTTGGGTTTCGAGGGCTATCTGCTACTTGAACGGTCACTGGCTTAAAACCACTCTTGTTTAGGCCCAACTTTTCAAAACAGTCATTGAACATGACCTCAACACCACTCCCATCGTCAACGAAGACTCGTTTGACCAATGTACCATCGATGGTTGCAGAGATAGCAAGGGGATCCGAATGGGGGACTTGGTTTGCAACTGCATCCTCCTCGAAAAAAGTGATAGCTTTTTCGGGGCAAAGCCTCATGACTCTGTATGGGGAATTTCCCTCACACTAGCCTTCAACTTTGTGAGGAAAGACTCTTCTCCGGTTACGCAGTGCACGCCATTTATAACTCTGTTTGATCTAGTAGGTGGCGGAAGTGGGGGATCTCGGGGTTTATCTCTACCTCCCCCGTTTCCCGAGTCGTGAGCCTCATGGTTCGACCTCGAACCATCTTTCTTCTTGTGCCAAGGGTTTCCTATGTTCTTTTTCTGAGCTTTCTGGTCTGAGGCGACTATGGCGAGGGCTGTTGGGGCTCCTCTTTTACTACATCTTGATGGATCAGTTTCTCGATCTCATTTTTCAATTGTTAGCAATCCTCAGTGTTATGCCATTCCTTAGATGATCAGTGAGTATTGATTTGAGTAGCTATATTATACTTCAAGCTGAGATTGTCTCACCATGTCAATGCCTGCATCTTCACTCGCCGGCGATGTCAATCCCTAAATCTTCACTTGCCCAGTCGGTCAAAGACGGCGTGAAACTGCTGAATCGACATCTTCACTCGCCATGAATACTTCGGCTTTGTGAATCGTCATTTTCAACGAATTGGCGATATAAAGAATCAACATCTTCAACAGCGAGCGAACCGGCAATCAATTAATCGACTAATCAAGATCTTCAACGGTAAATCACCGTGAAACATCTTCAACGGTAAATCACCGTGAAACATCTTCAACCGCAAATCAATCTCCGGAGTTTTTCATCCTCATCTAGAGCCGATTCGATTGCAGGAGCTTTTTCCGCCGATCTGGTTCACCTTCGGTAACCGTCGATTTGCTCGGCCTTTTCCGATGACTTTTGGGGGAAATTTGGCTTTAGGGCCTATTTAATACAACTTATCTGAATATTTTTCAGTTCAATTCAGTATTTTTCAGTTCAGTTCAATATTTTTCAGTTCAATTCAGTATTTTTCAGTTCAGTTCAGTAAAGTGCATTATACATTTAATTTTTTTTAAAATTATATGTTAAATATTCAGTTCAATTCAACCCAATTCAGAGAAAATATAATATAATTTAATTCAGCTCAGTGAAAATATAATTTAATGATTTTAAGTTTATATTGAAAATTCAGTTCATTTCACTTAAGTGTAGTTCAATTCAGTTCATTTCAGTTAACCGTAGTTCAGTTCAGCTCATTTCAATTAACCGTAGTTTAGTTCAGTTCATTTCAGTTAACCGTAGTTCAGTTCTATTTTCTATCAGTTTCTCTACCATTAGGTAGAGATTGCCAAATTCTTGTTTCTATATCCATTTGGTTTGGTTGGATTATTCATTCAATTTCAATCAATGCATTGATTTGTTTCTTTAATTTCTTTTTGCTCAATTAAGTTCGGTTCAATAAATTTCAGTTCAGTTAAGTTTAGCTCAGTGTGATTCAGTTCAATTTAGTTTAATAAGCTAGGTCCAATTTGTTAAGTTCATAATGATGAAATATGACTTGATAAATTTTGCTAATTTTATTACATCAATGCATACTTTTGTAAGTTCAACTTAATTAAATTCAGTTTAGTTCAATTCAGCATGCTTAAGTTCTTTTCAGTTTATCAACCTAGGTTCAATTTATAAAGTTTGGTGCTGATAAAATATGACTTGATAAATACATAATTTATCAATACATTGATAAATACATTCAATACATAATTTATAATTTTCTTTTCAGCATGCATAATTTGATTATATCAATACATTGATTTTTTTTCATCAATTCAGTCCAATAAAGTCCAGTTCATTATATTTCAGCTCAATTTTGTTAAATATCTAGGATTATTTAATTAAGTTCGGTTCTGATGAATTATAATTTGATAAACTTTAGCTAATATAGTTATATCAATGCAGTGATTTGTTTCTTCTAAGATGTTTTGTTCAGTTAAGTTCAATTCAATATATTTTAATGGCTTATTTTGTAATAAAAAAATTGAACATAAATTTATTTTATAAAAAAAATCAAATGAATTTTAGCTCAGTATTTTTCAGTTTAGTTCAATTCAGGCGTATTAAACAGGCCCTTGATGGGATTTGTCACTACAGTGGTTGGGATTTGTGATATTTCTGATTGAAAGATTGATATATGGTGTGTGCCTTTCAATTACCCAAATTTTCCTAAATTGCAAATGATCTCTTGTTTTGTATAAAACGACCTAATCTAATCCCTAATCTTCCAGGACTAATTCAAGAATAAAAACGAAATCAGACTCTAGTAAAGTAAAACCCAGACTTAAGAACGGGACTTTGCTTAAAAAAAATGCGATTTTGCCTTCCAGTCTCCAAACAAAAATCATGAAAACCAGATTTTGGTAAGTCAAGTTTAGCAAAATCCTTCGATGCCAAACAAGAAAATAAGACCGTTGTGTTCAAAAAGAAAAGAAAATAAGACCGTTGGCAAAAACCATCTTCCGTACGCCTTAAACTGGGAAACACTTCTCTTAAAAGTTCGTATTTGGATAATTATCAAAAAAGAAAAAAACAGGAAAGAAAGAGGGCACGCCCACCACCCACCACCGTCTGTTTGCGGCCAAGAAGTGGATCCGGGCTCTCCCCAAACTGAACGAGAAGATTTAGTTTTAGATTCCCGTGGCTTAGAAATTGAGAGAGCAAAGCGAAGATGAAGGCAGCGAGGAGGGAGAATATGGCATTCTCTGCGCAACCACCGATGCGGATCCATCAGATCCAATCGTGTTCTGCGACGGTTGCACGCTTCCTGCCACGGCCACCCACTCGCTTATGGCGTCAAAACAGAGGTACCAGAAACGACCTTTTTTTAATTGGATTTAGAGTTTCTTTTGGCTATTTTTTACCCTGAAGATGGGGGTATGACTTTGTTTTTGTGAACGATTCTTACTTCTGGAACGTGGCTAGGTACTGGGTAACATCCCTCCATGATAACACTTTCCCTAAACATGGGGTTTTCTTCATCAGTTGCTTTTTTGTGCAGCCTGTGTTTTCTTGTATAGTTGATGGAGTTTTTGAAGCAAGAGAAACAGCCCATTGAACGCTTGGAGATAAGACTTTATTGTTTATCCTAATCATCAATCTGTTTTCTTTTGTTTATTATTCTCTTGGTTTTATTCATTTGATTTCTGCATATCGATTTCAGGACTTTCTGCGCTCAATTGTTGGTCAATGCTAAGGCACAAAACAACATCTGCTCATTTGATTTCTGCATATCGATTTCAGGAGTTTCTGTGCTCAATTGTTGGTCAATGCTAAGGCACAAAACAACATTAAATTTGTGGCAGGTCCAGCCCTGAAGAGAAATCTGGTGAAGAAATGCATAGCCTCATGGGTCATGTCTTGTACAGGAACACCAGGTAAAAAGAAGGGTTGCTGTCCGAAGCATGTTTACATGTGCTTCCTTGAAGAGTCCAGAAATTGACTATTTTGATGGTAATAACGTGTTGTGATGGATTCCATCGAGAAATACAACAAAAATTTGCATGTGAGGTGATATTGAAACCCGAGGCTTGATCTATTCTTGATTCATTGCGTACATGTGGTTATGGATGTAATTCTGAATCACAGGTTAGAGTTGTGAAGCCGGCTGTCCAGTGGGATGCTAATGGCACCGGGAGAAGAGGAGTTTTCACGACGTATGCATTGAAGCTTGCAGGTAAGAAGAATCTGTTCACTACCAAGGAGCTAGCATGGTGGTGTGTACTGAACTGTTCTAATAGGTTATAATTTATCATTTGTACTCGGTACGTAGCATTCGTCAATTGCTTTAAGTTTAAACATTTGTCTAACCATAACATCATCTGGTAGGTACTTAATGACAAGCCTCAAGCATTGCCTCAGAAAATTAAGGCTGGCCTCATCAGTGGGGGTTTTTCGACTACTGAACCCCGCAAAAGCTTACATTGACCAGGCCTAAAAAACCTAAATCATGTCTCAGGACTTCTGCAGAAAGAGTGCGAATATTCCGAAAGCTCTTATCTTTTTTATGGTTTTAAGGACCTTTTGATTTCATTTGTTCACGTATGCATGTATTTTCTGGATGCAGATCCCCCCAAATCCAGAGCCCTAAGTCTGACCAACACGGGAAGGCGGTAAATCATGTCTCAGGACTTCTGTATAAAAAAGGAGCCCCTGCTAGCAATGCTTATGGAGCAGCTCCTCCTTTTGATCAAGGCAGTGCAGCTGAGATGGAAGTCAACAAAACTCTTCTCTACATCTCAGGCCTTCTCCATGACTATGGCCATATTACTGCTCCCTTTCATGCCTCTTTCATTTTCTTGCATTGTCAAACAGAAACAAACCTCAAGTTCATGGTGCAGCTCCCTTGGAATGATGAGCTATGCAATAAGCCCTAGGTAGTCCATCCATGCTTGCTGCCTCTGCAGGATATGCTGTCAGATGCACCCTCTGAAAAAACACAAGTTGGAAGGACCACTTCATCATCTGTTCAAGGTTAGTTTGTTTGAACTTCTATGTTTCCTGTTCATGGCTCATTGATCCTCTAAGAAATATAGATGTGTTTCTTGACATATATTACAGTGAAAGCTGAAGTTTGTGGTCCAGCACCACTAGTCAAACCTGAAGAGCATAAACCTCTGAAGCAGTGGTGCTCAGAAGTATCAGAAAGCCAAGAAGATTGTCAATTTTCTTAGAAACCCTTCAGCATTGTAGTCAATATACCAGTCTCAAAAATCACAGACAAATGGATTTTTAAAAAGTACTATCAGCTTCATATCTTCGTTTCCACCTTTTCAGTAATTAGTACCTGATTCTGATATATTTTTTTACTTGTTTCCCTTTCTTGTAGGGACGTTAATAAGGAATTAGTTGCAGAAACACCCAACTTTTCTCTGGAAATTCAAGCCATAAAGTGGCAAATTATAGAAGTGGTGAACATAGATAGGTGCTGCAGAAGTGTTTACTGATTATCTCTTTTAGTTGCCTTTACTTGGGAATCAAATTATATTTTCACTTTATTTAACACAGTTAACTCCAGGATGCAGTGGCACAAGTCTGTAGAGGTATGAAAGCTAAAGCTTTTGGAGGTATGCAACCAAAGGTTACGCAGTCAGATGCACCCTCGAAAAGACACATCACCTCTTTGGGATGAAGCTCTGTACTTGCACACAGGTTTCACTGAGGTAGATTGTGCTGGGAGTCCAAATACCAGGCTCATCAACAATAGACAAAGGAAGTTTTGTTTAATCTCTCAATCAGCCTGATACTGTTGTCTACCAGGTTGTGAAATTCTTACATTTACTATATCCCCTAAACGCTTCTCTTTGTTTATTTTACATTCAAGTTTAAGCCTCATGCGAAATCTCTTATACAGGAACACTTTTATTAGGATGGATGGTGTATTTAATATTAGAAGGCAGCTCAGTGATCACATGGTTTCTAATGCTTTGCCTCTGAGAGCAAGAGCCCTGAACAAATTTCATGTGGGAAGGTGTTGCAGTGGGAGGGAAGGTAAGGAATCTCGATGTCCACTTATTTCTGACGTAAAGGTTAAATTTTGAAATGTGGGTCTTCTGCTGTAGGGCGAAGAAGAAGGAAGTAGGCTGAACATGCAATCACCGGAGCAGAATCTGATGCCTACTGGTGAGGCAAAAGAACGCGGCTGGCACAGGAGGAAGGAGCATTCAAGCAGTTGGAGACATTGGATATTTGGTTACTGCTTGGGGCTCAAGCAAAATCCCCCTCTTAAAGGGCAATCTGATTTTGTTTTTCATCTGTATATATGCCTGATAACTCAAAGGCAAATACGAAGTTGTTCGATTCTTTTTGATACATTTGTATTGGTCTAAAGTACGCTTCTTTTGTCATGTCAGGACTTACGGTGCCCAACCCAACGTCGGCTGATGCAGCGGTTGAAAGGTGAGTTTATTGGATTTAGTTTCTATTTTTCTCTTATTGTCTGGAACTAAACTTTTTTTTTTGAGATTTTAAATTCTGATAGCAAAACTTCATTCACATATTTTTGCTACTTTCATTTGACCCTACATTCCCGGTATTTAATCTGTAGGTTCATCTTTGCTCTCAAATAAGTGAGGGGTGATGGGACGAGGTAGTTGAATCTGTTGTGGAATCTTGGGATCATTTCGAGATTGTTGAACAGTCTATGGTGAATCCTGGGACCATCTGAAAATTATGTTTCAACAACTCAGAAGCTATGGGGTATGACGCCTTTGATTTTGAAGAAGGGGCCTACAACCATGACAATCCAAAGGTTTTGTTCTTCAAAGAATTGAACTATTGACTTACAAATTGAATCTTTCTAACTTGTTATTAACATTGGGAGGAGCTGGGAGCAAGAACTGCAGAGGAAGGACAAGGAAAATAGTTTTTTTGGGGGACTGAACAGGATGGAGAAGCACGGGGAAATGGCTGAGGTAAGTTCAGAATTTAATGACTAGATGGTAACATTTTTATTTGTTCGAACGTTTTAACATATCCTCTGTTCTGCAGGGGGTGTCTATTGGTTCAGCATTTAATGAACTTTTATTTTTTTGCTGATGTTGAAGGTCGTGTTCTTGATAATCGAGGATTTCACTTAAAGCTCCTGAACTATTGAGGGGAGGCCGGTCTCTTTAAATTTCTGTAGGTTTCTGTAATGTTCTATCACATTTGCTACTTTAATCTGACCTATGTCCCTGTTTATAATCTCTAGTTTCCTCTTCGCTTTCAAAATAAAGAGGGGTGGACGAGGTTGCTGTATATGTTGAGGAATTCTGGGACCATCTGAGATATTGAGATTGAGATCGTTGAACTGGTATTCCCTCTGCACTCCTTTTGAATGTTATTTGTCAGAAAGTTTACCAAATTAGTATAATACATTAATATCTCGACTGCTACCTTGCCTTTTGGTCCAAACTCAGGAGGGAGCTGAGGAAGAGGTAATTTTCCTTTACATGTCTCACTGATCCTCCAAAAAATACAATAATTAATGTGTCTCTTGGCATAAATTACAGTTAACGCTGAAGTTTGTACTCCAGCACCACACGTGGATGGATGCTTAGAAGCAGTAGACAAAGGGAGTCCAAATACCAGGCTCATCAACAACTGACAGAGTTAGTTTTGTTTAATTTCATCAGCCTCATATTGTTGTCAACACTACCTCCTCAGTACCCAATTCTTCTATTTATCTCTTTTTAAACTTGTTTCCCTTTCTCGCAGGGCAACAAATAAGATACCTGCAGAAACTCCCCAGCTCTTCTCAGGAAAATCAAGCAATAAAGGGGCAAAAATTGGAAGTGGTGTGTGTTCTGACTGTTGGAATAGATTTTAAATTTGATCCAATCATTCTCAACTTTGCTCAGGACATTCTTCGTAGTGTTTTATGCTTTTGACATGGAAAACCAATGTCCTGATATGTGGATGTGAGAGAGATTCATGATGCTGTATATTTTGCTTGGCAGCTAGAGAATTTCAAACTTCTCTGCCTCTGTGCAGGGAAACATTTTTCTTTACCAAAATGGAAGATGAACTATTACTTATATCACTAGTACATATCTGATGGAGGTAAGCTGATACGTTCCTGCACCCTAGGAAATTTCCCAAGTTTGCAATAAAGTTTATTGAATTTAAGCTACCGAAACTCTGTTTTTCTAGGAAAATAGACCGCATCTTGATAGTCTAAATAGCACTTGTAACTAAGACACTGTTTAGAAAAGAGGCTTAAAAGACTCCTCAACTACCATGCCCTAATGAAAAAAGTGTAAGAAACATTTGGATGACGAGGACGTAGATAAACTTAGGGAGAGTTTTTACTTAAAACAGAAAATAGCACATGCACAGGTCAGTAGTTCAGGTGGAATTATATTTCATTTGTTGAGAGAGGAAGATTTTGTTACTGAACTAATAAATGGTGATTGGATATTGATAAGCGAGGTAAATTTAGCAGCCCCTCCAAAAATCTTTATGGGCACCTGAGGGCCATGACCTTGTTTATAGTTAAGCTCAAACTACTGAAGGATTCCAGTAAGGCTTTTGTGTATTAAATGTATAAAGTTCCAACCTTATTTAAAATTTCTTAACACACCTATATAATGATCATTTATATATTCTGTGCCTTTTTTTTATTTTTTTTCTTCTTTCAGGATTCCAACTACCGGATCAGATTGCACTAGTGTAAGTATGACTAGCATTGCCTATTGACAAAGCTAGCAACTCTGGGCATTTCTATTGGGTTACGAGGGAGCATTGCCTGGATCGTTAGAATGGTTTAAAGGTATCATGCAAGAAGTTGCAGGGTGATTGCGTGATTCCAAACTTGTGCTTGAAAATTTTGCCTCTACCAGGTTGTGACATTCTTACTTTGCTCTATCTTTGTAAACTATTCTCTTGGTTTATTTGATTCTCTAGTAGAAAAGCCTAATGGGAAAGTTTGAATGTTTTAATATGTTAAACTGTGAATTTATTTAATGCTCTGTTTTGCAGGGGGAATTTATTGGTTCAGAAATCATTCTTCCATAATGACCCAAAGAATTTCACTGATGTTGGTTAATGGTTCAAAAATCATACTTCCATAATGACTCAACGAATTTCACTGATGTTGGATAATCGTGAACTACTAAGACGCAGTAGAGAAAAAAAGCAAATAGTGGACACAGCAGAGAAGTTTTCAGGTGGGGAAATTATATATTTTGGAGAAGCAAAACTGGCTATAATCATAAATTAACATGATAGATCATAGTTATACTTTTACTGATAGGAAGAATGTTACTGAGGCCTTTTTTGTTCAACAGTTTTTTGCAGAGGCAGTTTTCCATGGCCATGAACGTCATAATGAAGGCATGGCCCTGAACATCATAAGCAGACATTGCCAATATAGAAGCCACATTGGGGATGCCACCACCCGAGAACCTTCCATCTTCACTTTGTGGAAAACATCTGGTAGTTTACTACTATATTTGATGTCTTTCTAATACTACATTGGAAATTTGAATACCACTTCTTCCTGTTCTTCTAGGAAAATTCAGCTACCCATTTCATCTGGCGTTTCTTGGTATGCTCTGAACTTGATTGAGCTTAGGTCGTTGATGACTGCTTCAGGGAGCACTGCTGTATAATGGGACACTTCTTCAGGCCATAATTTTGGTTATGATGGGTAAGATTTCTTATAAATCATGTGGATACAGAATCTGCAGTTTATATCTCTGACAATTGAAGATAATAATTCAGATGGGATTCCGTCCCAGATTCAACCACGGACTCGGAGGTCAATTTGGAGAGATTGTTGATGGATGAATTCCTGGAGGAAGTTATCGAATAACTGTTTTCTGGCGTCCTTGTCTATGAAAGACGGCCATCTATACTGACTGACGGCTGTCCCAGAATCAACCAAGGACAGGGAGAAGAAGAATGCAGGATCGATCTACTGACTGAAGGAAGCTATGGTAATTAGCTACACTTCTTTATTTCTTCCCTTTAGTTTATCTCTATGCTGCTTAAATAAAGTTATATAGGCGTCAAGAATTTTGAGTACACTGATTCTTTATTGCAAAACTATCTCAAACTCTAGCTTTGTATCAATACTTACTACAAAATCTTCTAGATTCAAATTTATATGTGATGCATTCCTACCTAATTTTTGCTAGTGTGCCTGTACATTGAACTAATAATGGTGTCTATTAACCAGTACCTTCACTTGCTAGACCCCTCATTTATTGTAATGGGAACATGTGATCCATCAAGATATTAAACAAGAAACCTGTTAGTTAGTTGGTGCCCCAGGTGAATGTTGTCAAAGTGGTCTTACATTTTGAGATATCTGTGACAGGGTGAGTTCAAGATAGCAGATTTTGAATTATCAGTTCACACATTCAATCGCAGACATACTATGTGTGGGACTCGAGATTATTTGCCACCAGAGATTGGTTTGTCAATTCTTCACACTATGATAATTGAACCTTGTCTAGTGAATTTACCATTATAACTGAACACTGACGGTTTTATTCTTCATCAATTACAGTGGAGAATGTCGAGCATGATGCCACTTGATGATTTTTTGTATCTGGATTCTTGTGAATTTTTTAACACAGTGCTTCCCTTGATTCTCTATGGTTCCTCAGATGTTGATCAGCAGCAATTACGATGATACATAGAATTGAGATGTCGTAAAGGTCAATACTTTGTTTTCTCTTAAATCTTAATTTATACAGCTTGAATCACATTAGCAAAAGGTCTACGGGTTTGGAACTGTACTCGTGGTATTATATCAATGCAGATAGGAATTCACTAAGGAGCTGCTCCTGCGTATCTTATTTGTGGCCATCAACATTGCATTGCGAGTCTAGGGATCAGAGAACATCTATGAGGCCTTGAGAGTTCTGGATAGCATGCTGCAAAACAGGGATGGATGGTGAATATTACTTAACATCTTATCTCTTTGAATGGTTTGATATGTAGAAGCATGAAATTAATGCTGTGTTTTGTTTTACAGGTGGTATCTATTCTTCCATTATGAATTAAAAAACTTTTCTGATATTGGAGGTGGAGTGCTTGGTTGTTAGGGGATTTCACTTAAGGTTCCAAATTTTGCTCAGGGGGAGCTTTTCGCTTAAAAATTGGTAATCCTCTGTGCTCTTTTTCAAAGTGAAATGTGACTTCCGCTCAAAGGGATCTCTTGTGCTTGCCTAAAACTAAGTTCAGCTACCACTTTATTGTACATAGATGCAGTCTTATCATCTGGTTGTCTTAATTTGGACTGAAATTAGAAATAAACTAGATAATACCCGGGCCGATGCCCGGTGTCATTTTAATTGATTAGTTCAAATATTTATCTAAATAGGTTATGATAAAAAAAATTCTTTATTAATGTAGAGATAATGGGTACATTATGAATTATGATAGTTATAAACTTAACAATGTGCTAGTTATCATCATAAAGATATCAAAATTTTGTACATAAAACATATATTTCCAGTAAAAACTTCATAATTTCTTAGGAGTTTAATTTTGTAAAATTTAAAATTCTTATTTATTTAATAAAGTATACTTTTTAATTCATTTAAGTCACTTTCACTATAAGGATAGGCATACTTGAACAAAAACAAACGGTTAACATTAGTTTATGTTACTCAACAATATAAAAGTTCACTTTTAGTTCATAGTATTAATTAATAAGCTCAGACCCCTGCAACAATTATAAATAACATGAAATAAAAAACAAAGCTTATATTATACTATTATACAAAACATGGTAGTCAAGATAAGGTTAATATTCTTGAAGTACAAAGTTTGTATTTCAAAATAATGTGCACCCTATCCACAATCCAAGTTATGTACACTATCAAGAGGATCTACTCGTCTTTCAGTATAACATGATGACAAAAAACCATAGAAAAAGAGCATAATGAGTACATGTCCCTCTTTGAGCTTGTATTCAGACTAATAGATAGTCACAGAGAAGAGAAAAATCCTCGTATGACAACTGATGAGGCTATTGATAGTACAACAAATCATCAAATCAACCCTTCAGCTTGTTTGTCATGCCATTTCATCCATCACCATTTCTCTTGTCTTGATCAGATGTGAAAGGCTGAAAGCTAATGATGTATCCAACATAAGAGCCAGTTAATTAGCTTCACCTAAAACACAAACTAAACTAAGAACAATTAAATTATAAATGCAGTGATAATACAGAACACTAAGAGGCCAGAAAGTCAGATACCGTTATCTTCCTCTAGAACATAAAACTGTATGCTTGCAGCAACATGAAAAATGCCATGGCAGCAACATCAAAGCTCCATTCTTTATGCTCAGTCGATCTCCTTTGTCCAATTTCTTCAATAGATTTAATCCCTTTTCTGTCAAAAGAAGAAAAAAACTGGCATAATCAAATTCTTAACTCCTTGCTAAATAAACTAACTGAATCAAGTAGAAATTAAGGTAAACAATCAAATTTTATCGGGGAGTAGAATTCTCTCAAAAGGTCAAAGAAAGATGAACGTTATTTTTAAAGAATACAAAACAGCAGCATAAAAGGGTGTATGTATTACTATTCTAAACATTCTTATTATATAAAAATCTCACAAAGCAGCAGCATAAAAAGGAACATTAAAAAAATCGTAACAAACACATCAACCACAACTGTACCTCAAGTAAGCATGGAATAAGATTATTAACTTCCATTATACAAACAAATGGATAATAAGCTCTATTTTAAAATACTAAAACATTACTCTTTTTTACCAAATGCAAGACTGTCAATTACAAAAACAGATAGTTAGTGAGGTTATCCAATATGATTATGTATGCATAACATTCAACTGTAGGACACCGTCTCAGAAATATTCATTTAGATTTTAGCAATATAATAAGTCTGAGTAATCGTTGATCAGTGTGCGATAAAGCTGTAAGAAAGTTTATTTGGAACCCAAATTGAAGCTGCACATAATAAGAGACAGTTTCACTATGCGTACCAAAAAAAGTAGCAAGAAACAATATTAAATTTGTAACAGTCTAATATCAATGACTTGTTTTTTATATTATCGAACTGCATGTTTGGATTTTTGAATGTACCTGAGACCAAATTTTAAATTTGGCACCAAATTGGAGGTCACTGTTGTAGCGCTTATTCCACAAGCAATCCTTCATCTAAATTCCTCTTTGGCCGGCATAAATTTCTCTGCATTCATGAAAATCCAACCTTGCATCCTCCATCTTCATCAAAATCTAGTATTTATGCACTGCTGTTCCAATAGACAATCAAATAGAAAATTCCAAGCTTTAAGCATTGTTAACATTGTCCTTTTCCTTGTAGATGAACACAGAAACCAAAAACATACAAACAACAAAATTTAGTACAACTGTGCAATTTAAGAAATCGTTACCGACAACATTATGGTTGTTCCGATCCATCGATCTCCTGATGCACGCGTTAGACTTCTCACAAACAGGACATGTAGAAGGCAAGGGTCGGTAGAGACAACCTAATATTGCAACACAAACAAAAGAGTTTTCAAATAAATAGACTTCCAAATGATAACAATGTTATTGACATAAAGATAGAGGCTTTAAGAATACCTGAAACTTCTGAACTCTCTAGACCAAATTCTTAAGCTTATTCTACAAAGCCATCATCACAAATCAAATCAAAACTATTCTTTAAAAATAAAATTTGATATAGGAAATCAGGAAGAATATAGATTGGTAGATGTTTAAAAACAAACCTGTAAAACAACATCGTGTAAAAAAGGAAGATCATGGAGGACCCTAGAAGCAGGTTCGGAGAAAGGAAGAAAATTCTTGTGAGGGTCCAAAGAGCCGACGGCCTTCTGAAGCTCTTCAGAAACACCGCATAGTCCACAGTCGCAGGCGGCAGCGGCACCTGGAGCGTACAAGTCGGAAAGATAACCTCCGATCAGATTGTCTCCGGCAAGGAGTATGTCGGCGACGGCGACGGCGACGATCTGGTCGGCGCAGAAGAGTGCCGGTTCGGATTCCCTCGCTCGCGCCGCCAGCAACCTGCTCCCCTCCAGGTTGCGACCCGCTAAGAGCTTCTCATCAGTGATCAAGCTTTGAAGAATCTCTGATCAATCCATTCTAATTTGTTACAGGGTTTATCAATTTGGGGATAACGAAAAGATGACCTTGAAACAGACGTTATACATTGAATCCAGACGCTTGGAAAATAGCAGCGTAATTAATTGAGCTTCATCAGTAAGAGAAAAGGAATGGTTTTCGAAAAGAGGAAAACTGAAGCGTTAAATTAAGAAAAGAAAAAAAATGATAAATACGTGTCTTTTTTTGGAGATCTTAAAAAGCTGATGTGTCGTGAGAATAGATGATTTAAGAAGGTGACGTGGCGCAAGGAGGGGAGGTTTGATTTTTCCAAAAGTTGCTGTTTTAATAGTATAGATAGATATTAGATAGTCACGGTCTCTCATTGCCATAGATAATTAAGGTTTTGTTTACAGAAGTAATGTCCATTTCTTATTGTTTTGCAAGGTGCCAAGGAACAGTGCTGCAAGGCATTTGGGATTTGGTTCAGTTAGACGATATATATCTTTAAACCTTGTAACTTTTATGCATGCTTAAAAACTATCAGCTACCTTTATTTATGATAATGTATATGCTTAGTTTTCATAAACCTCTGATGCATCATGCATGCTACCTTTATCAAACTATCAGCTATTTGAATAGTGCATGCTTAAAACTATCAGTTAACTTCATTTGTGCAATAGTATGTTCATTCTTGCTGTCTTGTATTCTTTAACGAGGAATGTAAGTATATATACTGGATATTGGTATTTAATTGTTTCCTCTTCTTTTGTAGTTGCACATTAACAGGAATATCTACATATCATAGAGATATACTTCCGTGGCAATTGGGATTATGTTCTCTGGTAAATATCCCTCTAATGTTAGCTTTGCTTTCCTTGTTGTGATGGTGTGAACATTCAAAATTTTGATAATAGAGTCTATAGTAAAGAAACGAATCTGGTTTGAAACTGAGCATTTCGTATAAATGAGAGTACAGTAAGGGCACACTAGTTTATGTAAAAGTTGTGTAATTCAAAACCCTGGCAGAGGTATATAGTACGCCTATAATATTTTTGTATGTGATTTACTTTGGTGATAGCAGTAATGCCTGTTTTTATTTTTTGCTGCGGGGTATAATGCTGTTTCCCACGACTTTGGGATTCTTACACAGACAATTTATTGCTAGTCCTAGTAATCATCCCCATCCTCTCTTTTTCTGCCACATACTTTATCTCAGTCCTTCATATTGATGACAGCATTGTTTTCTCCGTTCTTTTTATAACATAGTTTAGAAAAAGAGACGGACTTTTTAAAAAAAAACCCGTAATGGAGTGTTTATCTCATCTGTTTATTTCTAGGGATATTTAGGGAGAAAACTGATGGCTCCACTGAAAGGGATTTCTGTTACTTGCTTAAACTAAGTTAAGCTACCAATTTTAATTGTGTGATAACAGTCTTGTCATCTGGTGTTCTTAATTGGGAATGAAATTGAAATATTGATAATAATGATTACTGATAGTCTTAGTTTGAAGCGTACCAGCAAAATTCATTTTTAACCAGGGCCACCATGCCATGTGTCTGCTATGACAAAAACCTCCAAAATACTAAAGTTGATGTTTGTTTGACATGTCAAAGGGTGAAACGAGTAAGTGAAGGTGACGGTCAAGCGGCACACTACTTCCAACTCCAAAAATAGGAAAATTTACGTTTTCTGTTTCCTGGCTTCTATCCTCGATTAATATGAACTACTTCTACAGTTCATATAAAACGTTTTCCTTTTCCTTTCATCTTCGGGAGTGGAAAGAGTTTTTTTTTTTGATAAAATAAAAACTTTCTGGAGTGTTCTAATCTGGAAAACTGTATTGCAATCATACCCCATGTTAATCTCTCCAAAATTTTCACATATGATTAGATACGACATCTTTTCCCTAACTAAGGAAGCTGGCCATTTTTAAACCTAAATTTTATCAGTGGTTCACTGAATAAAACCTAGAAATAGTTATTCAGTGGTTTTTTGGTGAGTCACTTTTAATACCTTCTGTTCAATATTTGCTTTGGAGTAGTAATGCTCGATTTAAAAATGATAAAGTTGCATAATTTTGTAAGACTGGAATTGGCAGGAATAAGGAACAGAAAATGAAGAAATGGACTTACGAAGTTTGGCACAAGGGGTTGGAATAAGAATCTGCTGGGATTCTAAAAGCTTATCTGTTTTCTTAAACCATGGTCTATCCAGTGGTATGATCTTAGTAGATATCTAAGTCCTTTGCTTTTATTTGCTCACTTAATGTTTGTTTTTTCTGTAGCAGAACAGACCTGAACCAGAATCTGCGGGGATTCCAAAAGCTTATCTGTTTTCTTAAACCATGGTCTATCCAGTGGTATGATCTTAGTAGATATCTAAGTCCTTTGCTTTTATTTGCTCACTTTATGTTTGTTTTTTCTGTAGCAGATCAGACCTGAACCAGAATCTAAGCTGTTCACCAACCAGAATCTTTCGAATTAGAGTCTAATGAGGCATGAGGAAGAAGAAGTACATTGTGTCAGTTTTCCATGTTTGTCACACTCAGATGGGAAAATTTAATAAATTCATTGTGTTATAGAGAGGAAGACCTGTTGGGGTAAGTCTATAAGAAAGGCATATCGCATGGCACTTATTCGTTTTTCTTCTTCTTCATGTAGCTACCTGACCCAAACACGTCCCTTTCAACACTTGTGATGCTTTTCGTTGTTTTTTGGGTGATTAGTAATATTAGAAAAAGGTCTTATTCAACATTGGATATATGACTTCATGCAGAAATTATTTTAATCTGGAACTCTATTCTTAAGTACTAAAATAACATCATTTTGAAAATTACAAATCCCCGTCAGTCAAAACTAAAATTTGTTTTTCTGTAGGCAGATACAAAGAAACCCTTGAATTCCTATGCCTAGACTCTGTTGATGCCATTTATAGGAAACACAACATTTTCTAGGAACTCTCTTCTTAAGTACTAAAATAATATCTTTTTAAAAATTACGAATCCCTGTCAGTCACAACTAAAATTTGTTTTTCTGTAGGTAGATACAAAGAAACCCTAAAATTCCTGTACCTAGACTCTGCTGATGCCATTTATAGGAAACACAAAATTTTCTAGTACACCTCTGAGAGAGAAGCTATCTAATTTTATAGAGATTGGAATCCCATTAATTTTACTTGATATATGTCATACAATGCCTCTTTTTCGGTTTGTAAAGAGGAGTCCACCAAGGAGCTGATACATACTTCTTAGTTTTGAATTAGCATCAACTTAAAAGGTATGTTTTTTGTGCCGGTTTCATAGGGGTTGGGGATATCTCTGTCTTTATTTCTTAATTCCTGGTGATGCCATGGTTGAAATTATTTCAGATTCCAAAAGGGAACATGGTGCGGAATATCACCTGGTAAATGGTAATGTGTTTACGCTCAATCAGTTCAGGCCTCCACATTAACATTGGTAAGAGATCTGCTGTCTTTCTTTGTTGTAATTTTACTTATCTTAGTTATCTAAGTTGTAGTGTCTTATACTGGATTAGATCATGATGTTGTTCCCTTGGAATATGATGATTGTAAATATAAGGTCTTTGGTCCTGTGAAACTGACGCAGTGAATGAAGATGATGGAGTAAAAAATGTTGCTTTGTAATTGTAAATATAAGGTCTTTGGTCCTGTGAAACTGAGGCAGTGAATGAAGATGATGGAGTAAAAAATGTTGCTTTGTACCATGTTTAACCATTAATAACTTTATTTAAATAAATGATAATGACAATATCATTAGATTCTTCGTATGATGTACTTTTTATATACTACAAATTCTATACAATATTAATAATTATAATTAAAGTTATTACTATTAAAAAACGGTGTTTGCTATATGCAGGTCCTGTTTGCTACTGCAGGTCCAATGAAAGTGGGAAAATACCATAATTATCCTTCATTCGTTTATTAATTTTTATAAATATATTTCTAAAACCCTAACCTTGAATGCATAAACCCGTCTATGTAATGATTGAACACGTGTCCAAATTATAAATTACTTTTCGTGAATTATAATAAAAAATTAAGAGGGACATTATTGTCATTTCTGATTTAATTTGGACCTGCATAAGTAAAGTGGACCTGCATTTAGAACCACCCTTAAAAAACTAGTATCAAAATATTTGTGGTCAAACTAAGACAAAATGAAAGGGTCAGAAGGAGCATCTCTTTTTAATAACTAGTCTGTAAGAACTACTTGCAATGTTTACTGCAGCAACAATATTTGCATATGGGCAAACTACTAGCAGTGGGAAGCCTTATATATGCGCTGGATCAAAGATAAAGTGTCAAAGAGGTGAATGATACCTACACGCATACTACCTACACGCATATTGTTCCTTTGGGGACATATGGTAATCTAAATGGTGCCTGCATGCTTACATTATTGCCTACTATATGCAGACTCTGGTAAGGTATTCAGGATAAACATTTCTGGCTTGGAAATTTACAATGAAAATGACTGGGCTTGCTGAACTCAGAATCTGGCTAGAATATGACGTGATTTTAAATGATCCAGAGGTATATATACTTATAACAATGATCTATTGTTTTTTCAATAGTTATTCAATTTTTTATGCGATACTTGATCTCTTGGTACCATCTGAATGCAGAAAGGAACTATGGTTTAGATACTAGTCTAAGACCGATCAGAATCTGACAAAATTATTCAGCATATGTGAAGGTGTGTGTATAGAACTTCATGCACCCTTGGATAGAACTTATAGCCTTGGATAGAACTTCACGCAGCGTGCATTGAATTGGTCAAGGTTTTATCGTTAATGAAATGTTTGTTCATTACAGCTGAAAGGCAAGTTGGAGATACAGCGTTGAGTGATAATTAGGCTAATCAGGCTGGTATGCTTTCTTGTTATTGTTTAATCACTAGTATATGTTATAGTATCACTCATTCTGATACTGATTTGATATGTTTTGGATTTCTGTCATTTGTGCCAAGTGCTAAGTGAGAGCCTGGACTCTGTGCTCGGCTCATCCCGTAGTCGTCGTGTTATCTGTTCTGATTATCAGTCTGATTTTGTTTTCATATGCCTATATGATACTTATCTGTTATTGTTATGATTCTTTTTATGACCTAATCTCTGTCTTCCCTGTTCTGATCATGTGATTATGAGTACAAAACTGATGGAGCCACCAGGAAATTAAGCACACGTCACAGTTTTTGACGCGAATTTTACAAAGCCGAGTCTGAAATCGAAGATTGTTGATGAGTCGGAGGAGATGGAGGATGTTATCGAGTTTCCTGTTCAGATCGCGTCCTTGTCTTTGTAGGGCGGGACATCCATAGATAAGTTTTACCCTCCTTTTTGCTTGCTAAAACTAAATCTTGAGTAATCACTCTGAAGATATTTGACTTGAACAACTCTTGATATTACATTCAGAAGGTATTCTGTCCCAGAATCAACCATGGACGGGGAGCAGAAGAATGCAGGATCCAAATACTGACTGAAGCTCTGGTAATACCTGGTGATGCCATGGTTAAAATTTTCACTCGGTGCTTTTTTTTCTGGAGCAGATAAGACCCCAACCAGAATCTTTTGAATCAGAATCTAATGAGGGCATGAGGAAGAAGTACGAAGTGAAATAAGAGAAGCACAATTGTGAAGTTTAAGGCTCAGCCTGTATTGAAAGAGTAAGAATAGCGTTAGTTTCCCATATATGTAACAGTCCGACGGGAAAAGTTACAAATATTCATTGATTGTTATTGAGGATGACCTGTTGGTTGGTAAGTCATAAGAATGATTGATTGCATGGCACATTATTTTTCTTCGTGTCAGGCATAAGATGCTTGTAAGAAGGGAAAACTTATAGGAAGCCACCTGACCCAAACATGTCCCTTTCAACACTTGTGATGCTTCTTGTTGTTTTCTGGGTGATCAGTAACCTTAAATAGGTCTTATTGAACATTGAGGAATTGGATGTATGACTATATGCGTACAAGTTTTAAATCTGGAACTCTATTTTAAGTACTTAAATAATGAATCCTGTCAGTACTGAAATCTGGTTTATTAATTTGTTTTTCTGTAGGCTGATACACAAGCAACCCTAGAATTCCCGTGCCTTAAAAAGCACAAGCTAATCTATTACAGCTCTGAGAGAGAAGCCATAAAGGTGATCGCATTTGTTTTACTTGTATCTTATTTTATAAAGATCGGAATCACTATTAGTTGATACATGTCATATAATGCCAATTGGTTGCAATATAACTCATTGCCACTTTTTTTGGTATGCATGAGGAGTCCAAGGAGCTGCTTCTATAAATCTTCTAAGTTTTGAATTAACATCAACTTCAAAGGTATGTTATTTGGTATATCTATTGTCTTTTTCATTCTATAGGTGCCAAGGCATGCAATAATACTGTTGTGAACCTCCTTAGAACCTAAAAGTATGCAACTTTTGAGTACAGGATATAAAGAGAAGGCCATCTTGAAAGCTGATGTTTATATTCCAGCGCCAAACCTGAAGGGCATAAACCTCACCTATACATCAGACGGACAGCCAAGATGATTGTCAGTTTTCTCAATGATATGTTTTGTTTCATATCATTGTCACCACCTCTTCAGAACCCTATTCTTGTATCTCTTTTGTGAAACCCAGTTCTTGCAGGGAAGCAAACAAGGAAATAGCTGCAGAGACTCCCAACTTTGCTCAGGAAAATCAAGCCAAAAAGGGGCAAATTTTGGAAATGGTGAAATCTTGGCATGTGTACTAACTTTTTATAATAGGTTTAAAATTTGTCATTGTTATACTCACTACTCTGCAGATTCTCTTAATTAAACATTGTCTGGTACAATTCTTCAGGTGGTGATGATAGTCTCAAGTGTTGCCTCACAAAACTAAGGCTGGGATCATCGTGGTTCGAACCTATGCTTATCGACTATTAAACCCCGCAAGGAGGATAGGAATGTATGTAAGGTGTGATTCTCTTAGTTGCCTTTATTTTAGAATCAAATTATGCTGACTTGAATATATACATTGTTAACTTCTGGATGGAGAGTCTGGCAGAGGAAGCCAAAGCTTACATTGACCCCGCCTAAAGAGGCTATATTTTTGGAATTTTCAAGCACCACACCAAACCACTACAGTAGAATGATGCTAAGAAGCAGCAGGCAGCCAAGAAATATTTCAGCATTGAGTCCAAAGACCAGGCTCAACAATCACAGCTTCAAATCTCAGCCTTTGATTCCATCTAATCTGAGCCATTGATTTACTATTTTTTTTGATTAATTAGAACAATATCTCTAATTAGCTTTCGGTCCTTGTAGTCAAAATTTCCCTTCATGATTCCTCTAATGATTCTCCGACGTTTCTCGATAATCAAATCGCTGCCTTTTTTCCATCATCGCTGGTCGGATATATAAGGGAGTGTCTTGATCCCTTTCCTTTTTCCATCACTAGATTTTTTTTCTTCTATTTTTCCCTTTCTCACAGGCTCCCAACTTCACTCAGGAAAATTAAGCCATAAAGTGGTATGAGTTGGAATGGTGAAATCTCGGGAGGTGTATACTAACTGTTCTAATAGGTTCTAAATTTACTCATTACTAAGCATTTGTCTGATACAATTCAGGTACTTAATGATCAGTTCGTCCTATGCTCATCGAGTAGCCTTTATCTGGGAACCAAATGATAAGCTCACTTGAATTTATTTTCTTAAACTACAGGATGGATTAGCTGGCAAAGAGCCGAAGCTTACATTGACAGGCCTAAAGATCCTATATTATATTTCATGTGTGTGTTCTTGGGAGATTCCACCAAATCCAGAGCCCTAAATCTGATCAGGCACTGTAGATAGTAGTACCCGAGGGAAATGGAAGGAAGGCAGAAGAAGCCCAAATGAGAGTTTTCAAGGCCCTCTCTTTCCAAACACGATAAGTAATGATTTTGTTCTGGAAATTGCAGTTGGCTGACAGTATTTAAGTGCCTCTAAGTATACGTAGCATACAATAACATAAACTTCATGTTTTTCTCGTTGATCTTAAATATAAAAGAGTTTCTACAGTTTCTCATTAAATCCTGTTTCATTTAAAAAAAATATTAGAATCCGTTGATTATTGGAAGGATTTATCTGCCACCTAAGTTTATTTTGATAATGTTTGATGTCTTTTTTATTATTATTTCAGGAATTCTCAATGTGTTCAACTTCAAAGGGATATTCTTAACTTCGAGTAGACTCACCTTTTTCTGGATAGTTGTGCATGCTTGTAACACTTCTACATTTTAGACATGATCATCTATATTTTTGCTTTAGGTTAACTGGTGAAGAGAAAGATGAGATTAGTAACTATTTATGAAATGAAAGTTGAAGAATATGGTAATTATTAAACAAGGAAACTTACCAAAAATAGTAACCATTAGCCAGAAATTTTATTTAATGCCTTTTATTATTACATGTTGAAGCATTGTACAAAAATTTCGCACAATGGTTGCATATAGTTTATGTGGTCAGTCCAGTTATTATTCATGAAGGCGCGCAAGTTGTTGGTTTTTTTAAAGGCACGATCTATCTGTGTAGTCACATGATGTCGTTAAGGCGAATTCTTGATGCTACCAGTAAGCACCGGGATACCAGCTCCGGTACAAGTAATCCGGGGAGAGCTGGAATCCTAACTCGCGGCTGATCTCTCACTTAAGTCCTGCAAAACAAAGCCCCCGGAGTCACCCGAGAGTAGACGCTCCGGCGTGATGATGAAAATTGGGCTTTATGCAGAGGAGAGAGAATATGAAGAAATACAGAAAGTAAGTCTGATAGAACATACCTATTACTGTTGGTCACTCCTCTATTTATAATGGCAAGGATCAGAGAGGGTTTAGGCTAAGTGGTCCTCTTCTTGTCGCACATCCGGGGCTGCAGGGTCATTATCATGTCCTTCTTGTACCCGGGTGTGTCCAAGATAGATGATGTCATGGGAGGACCACTGGTGGGGTGGGATGACCGCCTCCGCCCCGTAGACCAAGCTGTAGGGGGACTCGCCCGTGGCGGAGCTCTCCGTCGTTCTGCTTGCCCATAGAACACTTGGGAGTTCGTCAACCCAATTACCTCTTGCTCCTTGGAGACGTGTCTTGATCCCGTTAACGAGGGTCCTGTTGGTTACTTCAACCTGCCCGTTAGCCTGGGGGTGGTAGGTCAACTTCTATTCTATCCCGTACTCCTTGCACCAGGATTTGAAAGGATCATTCTCAAACTGTGTCCCGTTATCTGTCACTATGAACCAGGGGATTCCATAGCGGCAAATAATGTTCTTCCAGCAGAATTTTACGCAAGTACTTCCCCTAATGTTGGTCAGGGGGCAGCTTCTACCCACTTGCTGAAGTAGTCAACCGCCACTATCAGATACTTGAAACCTCCGGGAGCCGTTGGGAAAGGGCCTACCAAGTCCAGACCCCAACGGATGAAAGGTCAGGTTCCAGATATTCCGATCATCTCCCCCTGCGGCACAGGAGCGGACTGCTTTTTGGGCATCCTCAAACAGCGTAGGCCAATAATATCCTGTACACATGATCTTCCGAGCTACAGTCCGGGCCCCTTGATGACTTCCGTTGGGACCCTCATGCACTTCTTTTAAAAGGTGTCGTGCTTCATCCCCATCTACACACTTCAGCCAAGGTTGGAGATATCCCCTCCGGATTAATTCCCCGTCCAACACAGCATACCGGGGGGCTTTGACCCAGATTTTCCTGGCTTTTACCTTGTCATCCGGCAGCGTTCCCTTCTCCAAGTACTCCAGAAGGGGCGTGATCCAGGACTCCGTTTCTCGAACTGACGCAACTTGGCTGGGTTACTCATATCCCTGGGTGGTTATCATTTCCATATACAGATTCCGATCTTGATCCGGCTTGAGCTCCGACGAGGCCAGCTTACTTAACGCATCCGCCTTACAATTTTCCTCCCGGGGAATCTGTGTCAGCGTCACCCGGAGGAAACCTTGCATCATTAACTTCACTGCCTCCAGATATTTCTGCAAACTTCTTTCTTTGGCCTCATACTCCCCATTGACTTGTTGGACAACAATGTCCGAGTCACTGTAGGCTTGTATCACTTTGGCACTTGTCTCCCGGGCCAGGCGTAACCCGGCAAGGAGGGCTTCGTATTCGGCTTCATTGTTGGTGGTTTTGAACTCAAACTGCAGCGCATACCGATACTCCTTGCTTCCGGGACTGACCAGCACTATCCCGGCCCCACTTCCTCCGGCATGAGAGGAACCATCCACATGCAATTTCCACTCCGGTTCACCTTCCCTTGGTCCTTCCACGGCGTTGTCCGCAATTTCAACTAAGAAGTCAGCCAGAGCCTGCCCCTTGATAGACTTCCTCGCCTGATAAGTGATCTCGTGCTCTCCTAATTCGTTCGCCCACTTCATCATCCGGCCCGATGCTTCCGGTTTCAACATGACTTGCCGAAGTGGGTGGTTTGTGAGGACTGTGATAGGGTGGCCTTGAAAGTATGGACGTAGTCTCCGGGACGCGTGCACTAGTGCCAGCAGCAAGCGCTCTAGTGAAGAGTAACGTGTCTCCGGTCCTTGGAGGGCCCTGCTCACAAAATACACCGGACTCTGCGCCCTTCCGGACCCTCGAACTAAAGCCGCACTTAAAGCTTGGTTTGTGGCTGCCAAATACAAGAACAATTCTTCCCCCGAGACTGGCTTGGACAAGGTCGGGAGTTTCCCCAAGTGCTCCTTCAACTCCTTGAATGCTTGCTCACACTCTGGAGTCCATTCAAACTTCTTTGCTCGTCTCAAAATGTTGAAAAAAGGTAGCTGTTTCTCCACCCCCCGTGCCAGGAATCTACTCAATGCTGCCAAGGACCCGGTTAAGCACTGCACATCTTTAACCTTGCTCGGGGAGGGCATGCTCAGGATGGCTTCGACCTTTTCCGAGTTCACATCAATCCCCCGGTTAGACACCATATACCCCAAGAACCTGCCTGCCGCCACTCCGATGGTGCTCTTCTCCGGGCTCAGCTTCAAATTTACCTTCCTTAACACAACGAATAGCTCCCGGAGGTCGTCCAAGAAAGCATCATGTGTCCTGCTTTTGATCACCATGTTATCCACATAGACCTCCATGATCCTCCCAAGCTGATTTTTGAACACCCGATCCACCATGCGCTGGTATGTGGCTCCTGCATTTTTGAGACCGAATGACATTTTCCTGTAACAAAAAGTACCAAAGTCAGTAATAAAAGAGGTTTTCGGTCGATCCTCCGAGGCCATGACGATCTGGTGATATCCCCGGTGCGCATCGAAAAAGGCTAGGAGCTGATAGCCCGTTATTGCTTCCACCAGCTGATCAATGGACGGCAACGGGTAACTGTCTTTAGGACATCACTTGTTTAAGTCTGTAAAATTGATACACATCCTCCAGGATCCGTCATGCTTTTTCACCAGGACCGGATTGGCAATCCACTCCGGGTAAGTGATCTCTTCTACCATTCCCGCGTCCACCATCCTCTTCACCTCCGCCCGGACGAATTCTACCCGATCTGCTGCCAAGGCTCTTTTCTTTTGCCTAATAGGCTTCAAATCCGGGTAGACATTCAACCGGTGTATCGCAAACTCTTCTGGTATCCCCGTCAAGTCTTCTGTTCCCCACGAGAACACATCCTCATACTCCTTGAGTAACTTCCGGAGTTCCTCCTTCACTTTTGCCGGAAGGTGCTTCCCGATGCTCACCTTACCCCGGGATCCTACTTCCATGTCCTCTACTTCAAAAGATGCTGGGTCACCGTGCACGGCTCCCACTGTGTTATCCTTCCCGGAACTCTCCCCGGGCTCCGAAGCGTTTGCTCTTTCTGACCCTCCAGCCTTGGCGTCCTTTATCGCGGTTAGCATGCAACTTCGGGCAGTTGTTTGATTGCTAATAACCGAGGCAATTCCTTGATCCGTCGTGAACTTCATGGTTAAGTGGTAGGGAGAGCATATCGCCCGGGCTTGCGTCAACCAGGGACGACCTATAATCATGTTGTACGGGGATGAAGCATCTATGACCGCAAAGTTACACAAGACTGTACATCTCTTGTTAATATCCAGGTGATCAACCAGGGTCACCCGCAAGGCTATAACACCTAGTGGGTGGACTGTTTGGCCCGTGAAGCCTGATAGCGGGGACAGGCACGACTTCAAGTTCTGTCGGCCGATGTGCAACTGGTCGAAATAGTCAGCAAACATAATTTCCACGCTGCTCCCATCATCCACAAAAACTCGCTTTATCACCACACCTTCCACGTCGGCGGAAATCACCATGGGGTCAGAGTGAGGCACTTGGGCCGGGACCGCGTCCTCTTCTGAGAAGGTGTTCGTCTCGTCATGTTTAAACCTTTTTCCCCCGGATGGACATATTTATTCTTGGCCTTCACCGCCGACAGCGTTTGCGCCCCGTCACCCACTATACCATTGATCACATTTATCATTCGGGATGCTCCAGGTCCCGGAACTCCCGGTCTTTGAGCTTGCGTGGCGGGATTAGGAGCAACGTTGGCTTCTGCCGGGCGATTGGCGCCTTGGCCTCGGTTGTTTCTCCAGTTCCGCTTCCTTCCCTGACCTGCCGGAGCAGCCACCTGGTGCGCATCTCCCGCCACGCAATCCCGGAGCTGACCCCGCTCTACCAACTTCTGAATATCTGTGCGCAAGACACATCAGCCTTCTGTAGTGTGACCATAAGACTTATGAAACTCACACCATTTCTGAGCATTCGCCGGGGCCGGGACCTCTTGTATAACCGGGGGGTCCGTGAAGAGACCCCGATGGATAGCCAGAATCTCCGTCTTTGTCTTGGAGAGTGGAGTATACGTTGGTCTCACTACCAACATTTGCCCCCCCGGCGCAGGTGCCGCTCCCTGGACCGAGGGACGTCTAGCTGGCTCCTGGCGGACCCCCTGGTGAGGTGTCGCCCGGAGCGTGGTTGTTTGGGTTGCTGTGGCCGTAATCACCCGCTGCTCAAAGAAACCAACCGTGTTCATCCGGGTATGGTTAGCTTCATGCACAATACAATGCATTTCCACTGTCAACTGGAGGTGGTAGAAGGTTCCCGGCATATTCTTCATTAACTCGATGTAGAACATCTTGTCTCTCAACCCGTTCACAAAGTTGCCGATTAGGGCCTTCTCATGCAAGTGCCTATCCTGGACCTTCATAGATTCAGCAATATACCGGACATAATATTGCCAAGTAGATTCCGTCTCCAACTGTCGCATAGCCAGGACCGTCGCCAGGTTGACAAAGTTTGTCTTCATCGCTGCATATCGGTGTACCAGGACTGTAGCAAAATCCCAGAAAGTCTTCAGTGAGTCCTGGGGAAGACTCTTGAACCAACTCAGACAGTTACCCCAGAGGTAAGAGGGCAACAGCTTGCACTGCAGCGGCTCGTCAATGTCCCGGGCACCCATGACACTAAGGTAGGTGTGGACAAACTCCTCCGGATCCCCATCACCGTTGTACGTCGGAACTCCATCGGGCGCTTTGGTACCTGCCGGCCATTTGTAGTTTAGCACCTCTGGAACCCACGGGGAATGAGGAACCATCCCCCGCCTCCCAATCAGCCTAGTCAACCGATCTTCAATGAACCCGTTGTTAAGCGGGGTGTTGTATCCACCATAAAATGGTTGAGTTTGCGGGTATAAACCGCCTGGGAACTGCTGATCTGGATACTGCTGCTGTCCCGGAAGAATCTGCTGGCCCGGCGGCATCTGCTGACCCGGCGGCATCTGCTGATATCCGGGTCTTCCTCTTCCGTCCTTCTCCAAATTCACTACCTCAGGCACCTTGTTATGGGCCGCGACCTTGGCAGGTTTCCATGCCCGAAATTCTCCGAATTCCGCAACATTGGTATGGATAGTTTCTGGGTCTCCGCGCTCCGGGTCTTCTTCTCCAGAATCAAAAAACTCCGATTCGGATTCACCACCTTCCCCGAACTCCTCCTGGTCCTGCCTCTCCTTTTCTTGCCGAACCTTCTCCCTCTGCTCCTTCTGCATCTCCCTGAGGGTACGCTCCGGCACTTTCTTCTTTCCTTGGCACTTCTCAGCAGCCACACGGGCAGTCTCCTTGCGCGCCCGCTCCTTCTCCTCGGCCGCCTTCCGCGCCTCCTGGGCAGCCGCGACCCTCTTTGTCTTAGGGCCACCCTCTGCCTGATTAGCTTTAGTGGGGGGTTCTCCCCCTGTCTTTTTAGGTCTGCCGCGGGGCATGACGAAGCAGTGAATCCCACTGGGCATGCCAACTGATGCTACCAGTAAGCTCCGGGATACCAGCTCCGGTACAGGTAATCCGGGGAGAGCTGGAATCCTAACCCGCGGCTGATCTCTCACCTAAGTCCTGCAAAACAAAGCCCCCGGGGTCACTCGAGGGTAGACGCTCCGGCGTGATGATGAAGATTGGGCTTTATGCAGAGGAGAGAGAATATGAAGAAATACAGAAAGTATTTAAGTCTGATAGAACATACCTATTACTGTTGGTCACTCCTCTATTTATAATGGCAAGGATCAGAGAGGGTTTAGGCTAAGTGGTCCTCTTCTTGTCGCACATCCGGGGCTGCAGGGTCATTATCATGTCCTTCTTGTACCCGGGTGTGTCCAAGATAGATGATGTCATGGGAAGACCACTGGTGGGCTGGACTCACTCTTCTCCTTTGCCGATAGGCTTATCGGGCCAGAGTATGGGCTAAGGCCCATATCACCAATTCTGTCTTAGTTTCAAAATGACTAATAAATCATGAAACTATGAATCAAAATTATGATAGTTTGTTCTTTGCATGATGTGGTTGAGGTGAATTCAGTTTTAGTTTCAAAATGAATATTAAAAGATGAAACAATAGGTCAAAATTTTAACAGTTTTTTTCTGTGATCCTTGCACCTGTTTCTTTTCTCTTAAACTTTAAAATATTGAAAATTGAAACTATGAATTTAAATTATGATAGTTCTGTTCTGTGATTGCACCTTTTTTTTCTCTTAAATTTTAAAATATTAAAACGTGAAACTATGTATCAAAATTTTGTTAGTTCTGTGATATCTTTGCATGATGTGGTGAAAGGTGAATTCAGTCTTACTTTCAAAACGATAGTGTTGAGAATTATAACAGTTTTGTTCTGTGATCTTTGCACCTTTTTTTCTTCTTTTAAATTTTAAAATATTAGAACCCATTGATTTACTTGTTGGAAGGGAAATTATACATTAATGTTTCTTTTGAAAGTGTTTGATGCCTTTTTCTGATTATTTTCAGATTACAACGGTTTCTGCAAATTTGGACCCTTTATGGCAAAACGGAGTGTAAAGGGAGCTTGGAGGCATCTTGTTATATTTTTTGTGAATATAGTGAGGGTGAGTAGTTGTAAAAGGTAAACTAGGAATCCAGACTGGTAAATATTTTTCAAATTATTTTATCATTGAGTCTGACAGTCTGCTTGCCATTGGCAATGTTTACAGCTGTGTAGAAGGTTGAAAGTCATGGCTGAAGGCATACTTTTGAATCATGTTCTAAGAGAAGGAAATGGTGTAGCAGAATGCCCCATCTACTGTTAAGGGATTAATTCATCTGGATAGGATAGGTCTTCCTAACCTTAGAACAACATGATGCTGCTGTTGCCTTTTTTTAACACAGGTGAAGAAGGCCCATTGGAAGGAGACTCCAAGGGTTAGGACACAGAATTTAGAAAAGGAAGGAACTAACAACAATCTCCAAACAAGTACAAGGATCACAAAAGGACTTCAGTCTGATAACTTAGTTCACTTTCAAAATGCAGTGTTATGGGGTGTCTTGTAATTTCCTTGCCAAATTATCCCACTTCTGGCTAATCTGTGTTTGTATATTTGTTTACCCATTCACTAAAATGCTCGGAGATTAAGGGATAATTATGTGTTAAGGAAATTTACAGATACAACCCAAATTAGCATACTCTTGCAAATTTTATGTAATATTCTACTTTATGACTGATGTATTGGTTTTAATAAAAGGCTAGGGAGGCCAACAGAACTTCCCCCACCCATGGGTGGTTTTAATTAAAAAGAAAAAAGAAAAAAGAGTAGTTGTAAAAGGTAAGTAAGTTGACCAGAAGAATTGGATGTGGAGTTCCTTATATTATAGTATGTCACTTTTTGAAAACATGTTCCTACTATTGCAGGGAAGCAAACATGAAAATAACGGCAGAACTCCAAACTTTGCTCAGGAAAAAAAATCAAGCTATAAAGCGGCAAAAATTGGAGGTGGTGAAAGCTAAGGTAGGTGTGTACCTGCTTATAATTATCATCCATACTTAGCATTTTCAACTGCTTTTTAAACATTTGTCCAAAGATATCACCGTATGGTGCAATTTAGGTACTTATTGTCAAGCCTCAAGTACTACCTCACAAAACTCAGGCTAGTTTTGGAAGCGTCTAGCATAAGAAGCCAAAGCTTACATCGACCATGCCTAAGAGGCTTCAGGAATTTCATCTGGTTTTGCAGAAAGAGTGGGAAGAGGATTCCAAAAGCTCTATTGTAGATTTTAAATTGCCTTTGGTTTTATTTAAATTACTATATATTTCTCCTAAACGACCAAAGATTAGTCTAAATTAATATATATTTCTCATAAACATAGACGACCAAAGATTAGTGGATTGCCGTCAGATTTAATCTACTATATATTTCTCCTAAATATAGACGACCAAAGATTAGTGGATTGCTGTCAGATTTAATCGAAGGCTGTAATATGTCCCTTAAATTTAGTTAATTTCCTTTTTTAATCTCCCAGCAGTTACACACATCCATTCAGAAACTGCTACACGTTCTCCTCTGTCGCCCACGTTTTCGATTCTACAGATTTTCTCAAATCACATTCCCAGCGTTGGGTTATCAGTCTCTCCTATTCGTCCCCCATCCTCTCGCTCTCAGGTATCAATTTTTGCCACTCAGTTTTAACATATTGGCAAGCTTTGGTTTTTCCTGCAATTCCTTTTCTTTTCACCTATCTTATCACAAATGTTATGCTCATTCTTGACAGATTATTGCATTTCAATTGCTTTTGTGTTTGTGTTCACCCCTACTACTACTGTATCAAAGATTCCATTACAGGATTAGACCGGGTTTGAGTTTTCTTGTTTAAATGTGTTACTCATATCTGTTTTTGAAATTTCGGTTTGGGTTTGGTCCCTAATTTTGTTTCTATATTTTGTCCTTTTATTCTTTCTAATTTGTTTTCACCTGTTATGTTCACCAATTTTGTCGGTTCCGTTCAGGTTCAGCATCTATTACCAGGGCCTTGATTTCAATATGTACAGGTACAACTCTTGTTTTTTCACAAACATCTTACTGATAAGGTGTTTTCTGTATGAATTATTTCAGTTTCATGGTTTCTTTTTCCATGTTGCCTTAGGTAAATCACAAATATGATTTTTTATTGCATTACAAGGGTAGTTTCAGTTTTTTGGATTGACAGTAAAGCATATATGTTTATGCTTCTGTGGATAATTTTCCTGTTAAATCATATACACAACCATCTTGTCAGTTGTCAGCAACTCTCCATTAAAATTAATTGTTCAGCCTTATCCTGTATTTAGCAATTAATATTTCTGGGATTCTTTTGGTGTCAACATGGATTTGGCCTCCTAATTACTACCTAAAATTAATACCTAATTTTTTATTTTTTATTTATTTATAGCATATACGATTGAATAATTTATACAATATTTTAAGATGATATTCATTTTTCAACATGATTTCAAATGTTGAAAACAAAGTATGATGCATAGGATAGTTTTCTCTCTTAAATACATAGGATCCTCTAATGGGACTGTAGTATACACTTCTTATGTAGAGCTCTTTTATTTCTCCTGGCTTGCTTATTACATTCTCCGCGTGAATGACTAGCTGAACGGTATCCTTTTGGTTACAGGTACAAAGTTGCCCTTCTTAGTTTTATGAATAAGGCCTTGTCAGTATCTTGGAGGGACTTCATTTGTAACTTAGTTGTACATAATGTGACCTAGATGCCAATATCAACTTTGCATATTCCAGTAAAAAGAATTTGTGCAAAGCTTGATCAACAACAACTTTACTTCTTATAGGTAATTTTTTCTGCTTTTAGGTGCCTTCTGCCACAAATTCAGTTTCTGAACTTCGAAGCTTCCCCTGCTTTGGACTTGCAAGTGACACCAACTAAAGAGCACCGCACAGTTGAGATGTTGTTCTGCAAGGTACTATTTTTTTTATGATAAGAAGGTCCATGTGTATGATCACTTGGAAAATCTTAAGTGCCTGAGACATTTTTGTGTTTAGAATTGAGGAAGAACCTATCATGGGTCACGCCAACTTCTGTAGAAAAGCTTGCTGTCTGTCTAAAATTTTTGAGTATTAACTGAAGATGATAAACTAATTTGTTTTTATAAGTGTAGTTCAATTGTTGTTTTTTTACTCACTCCCTAAGCTCTTATTGCAGTTTGAGGGTTCAGAATTAATGGAAGACCAAAATGACCGCTATTCAGGTATGAATTGGTGAACGTTTTTTTTCCATATGCTTCCTTCTACAATAAATTCATCTGTACCCCTTCATTTTATATGATGGGATTCGAAGGTGCGATTTTCTTGTTCAAATTAAAAATTTGAAAACAAACTTCTTATTTTGCTTTAGGATGACTGCTATATGAAATAATATAATTTGATGCAGTGGGCTGATATTTGCTAAGATTTTTTCAAAGGTTTTAGCTGAATCATGTTCTCTGATATGCATACTCATCCTGAGAATGTTACCTTTCACATTTGGGTTAGAGTTGAGTTTATTTTGACTGTGTTTTATTGCTCAATCTAGATTTATCCTAAGATGGTAATTCAATCCTATTG
Organism: Sherardia arvensis; assembly: GCA_948330725.1. Taxonomy (NCBI): domain Eukaryota; kingdom Viridiplantae; phylum Streptophyta; class Magnoliopsida; order Gentianales; family Rubiaceae; genus Sherardia; species Sherardia arvensis. The sequence goes on along the minus strand of OX415237.1, from coordinate 16,786,188 downwards.
ATAGTAATTTACACAGGTTTTATCCCTCTGCTTATTTAAAACACAGTAAATACTCAAATCCTCTCCTCCGCAGTAAACACTCACGACCCTTTCTCCCCCACGATTTCTCACTGGTTCTTCCACGATCTCCCACTCCCTTACTACTGTTAACCCACGATCAACAGAAGTCAATCTGTGATGATTATAAAAGACATTCGAAGGGGTTTATATCTGTCAGTTCATCTTGTCAGCAAAGGTAAGCATTTGTCCCCAGTTCGATGATTGCAAAAGTTATTTACGTTTTACTTCAAACTCAGTTTTCTGTTGTGTAAAGGATTCTTCTTTCAGTTTTTATATTCTTCGTTTATTTTTTACTGAACAAGTCTTGCACTTTTTTTTGCATTATTATGGACTGAATAGCATGTGTTAGGTTCTTGCATCTTAATTTTTTGTTGTGCTTGTTGTTCTTGTAAGATGGTGGAAACCAAATTCATGCATGAAATTTGAAACCATTGCAATATATGCAAAAGATATAGAGATAATGCTAATTAAACAAGAAGACTAAAAGAACAAATGAGTAAATCACATTATGTTTCTTGATGAAATGATGGTGGGACATGAGGCATATTAAGCGTTATCCAATGTAGTGTATATATTCTTATGCTTAACATATCCAGTACATTGTGCCTTTTTTTGCTTTGGCGCCAGTAGGTAGTATGGTACTGTATCACATGAACTGAAGTTTTGTTGTAACTGAAGTCTGATTCTTTCAAGATAGTAACTGATGCAGGAACTTCATGAAGTTAAGAGGAAAAGTGGAGCTCTGCAAATGCAACAGTTTGTTGGGGAGGAGAAGAATGATTTGTTGGACTATTTGAGATCACTGCAACCTGAAAAGGTAACTAGAATATACCTTAAACTATATGTTTCTTTTTGATGGTTATTGTTATGTGGAAAGGATCATGAAGGCTGCAGATTGATGTGTTTTCACACCCAAATAACAGTCTTAATGTTGTTTATATGACGTGCATGATTTGCCTGGCGTATTCACTAACTTTTGTTAAGGTGTTCAAGCTATAAAAACCTAGCTTCCAACCACATTTTCGTGTGGAAGTTACTCAGTTACCTTCAATTCTAATGGCAGGTAGCAGAGCTCTCAGAACCTACATGTCCTGAAGTGAAGGAAACAATTCATTCCGTTGTTTATGGTCTCTTAGCTACCCTCTCACCTGAAATGAGTACAAGGGCACCTCATCCAACAGACAATACTTCCATTACTGCCATTGGCAGTTTAGATGGAGAAGACTTCATCGAGCTTGTTGAGAACACTTCCATGACGTTTCCTATCGCTATGATGTTTGTAAATATCCTGAATAATTATATTTCAAATGCATACCGTGGTAACATATATTTGAACATATATTTGGGGCATTAAAACTAGTATGTTTATTAATGTGTGTGCCATGTTTATTAATGTGTGTGCCTCATGTAGGCAGGTCCCACCAAAATCAGAGCCCTAAGCACCAGAAACTTTCGAATTGCAAGTCTTATCAGCCATGAGGAGGAAGCACCAGAAGGAAAATGGAAGTAAGGCGGCAGAAGGAATTGAATAAAGCCCAAACGAGAGTTTTCAATGCCCAGCTTACATTGGTAGACAGTAGAGTAAGTATATTGTCATTATGGTTGATGTGTGTGTGAGTCCTCTCTTTGCAGATAAATTATATATTTGTTCTGGAAAATTCCTAGATAAACCACTATACCTCTGACAGAAATTTAGGAAATCAATCTTCAGGTGCCAAATTGAGTTGTTGACTGGGCTGAATTTGATAAGAGGGTATGGAACCACTAATCAACTCTGTAGGGAACTAAAGAAAAAAAAATGCAACTTATGATTACAGGTAAAGGAAAGGAGAGGATGTAGGAATCCAAGGTGAAAGCTGTAGTTTGTTCCACCAAACATCTATGCCTAGAAGATTGTCAGTTTTCTCAGAAAAATTTCAGCGTTAAAGTCCAAAGACCAGGCTCAACAATCACAGTGTGACAAAGGCTGCTACTATTAATGCACCGGTTTTGTTATGATTTCTTTCTAGTTTCATATTGTTGTCACCCCCGAATTTTTATATATCTCTACTCATTTTTTCCCTTTCTCACAGGTAGGTAGTTTCATATCTATGGCTTGATTTTTCTGAGTTAAGTTTATTTTGCATCATCAGTGGTGGTTCGTCTATATGCTCATCGACTACAGAACCCCGCAAGGAGGAAAGGAATGTGTTCACTGGTTATTTATTTATCTTAGTTGCCTTTATATGCTCACTTGAATTATTTTCTTTAACTACATGATGGAGTAACTGGCCTTGCGCCAGAGCTTACATTGACAGGCCTAAAGATTCTATATCATGTTTCAGGAACTTTCGCTTCTGTGTGTTTTCTGGAGGCAGGTTCCACCAAATCCAGAGCCCTATATCCGATCAGGCATTGTACCAGAGGAATTGGAAGAAAGCCCAGATAAGAATTTTCTTGCAAACATAGTGTTTTTTGTAATGGAAATTGAAATGTGGTTGTCAGTGTTCAAGTGCCCCTAAGTACATGTAGCATACAAAAACAAAAACTTCATGGTTTTCTAGTTCATGCTCTTCAAATTCTAAATATAAAAAGTCTCGGGTGAGACGACATGAAAATAAAGTACAATAAAACTAAAGGGTCTATTTGCAATTTTTCAAAATATTGTGTATATATTCGCAGGTCAAGCCATTTCATTATTTTTCGGATTATAACAAAATGGGTCACAAGTCATTTAGGTGGTCTCTTAAGTGGCTGTCTATATTATACATGTAATATAGACCAGGGACCATATAGCAAATACTGGAAAATAGAAGTATATATATATATATATATATATGTATATATATGTATGTAAACACACCCAAAACCCCATTTCCCCAATCGAATATCACCCAATTTTTCTCAAATTTTTATATTGAAAACGAAGATTTTTATTGTAAAAACAATTTATTATGAAAAAGTAGGTTTTTATACAGTAAAATCATGTTTTTATGCTCTAAATGTCCTCTTGTTGGTTTTCACTTGAAAAGTGAGTTTCATTTTGAAAACGAAAGGTTTTACTGTAAAATCCATATATTATGAAAAAGTAGGTTTTTATATAGGAAAAACATATTTTTGTACTCTGAATGTCATGTTTTTTTGTTCAGATGAAAATAATTGGTTTTCACTTGAAAAAGTTAGTTCTTATTTTGAAAACGAAGATTTTACTGTAAAAACCATATATTATGGAAAAGTGGGTTTTTATATAGGAAAAGCATGTTTAGATGCTCTAAATGTCCTTTTGTTGGTTTTCACTTGAAAAAATGAGTTTTTATTTTGAAAATGAAAGTTTTTATTGTAAAAACCATATATTATGAAAAAGTAGGTTTTTATGTAGGAAAAACATGTTTTTATATTGAACAACGTCATCCTTAGTAGCATCCTTTGAACAGCCCGCTCCAGCCTGCTTCATCCTTAGCAGCAACCACCACACACAAAAAATCTATGCAAAAATATCACACAACAGCCTGTCATCATTCTTCTCTAATTACGAAAAAAAAAGCAAAAAATATTTAGATATAAATCAAATCAGACACATGTGAGTATCAAACTCCATAATCAATCAAACAGCATCACCACACACACAAAATCTATGCAAAAAACCACACGGCAGCCTAAAACTAATACTGCTACATCATCACCCACACAACAGCCTATTATTAGTAGCCTATTCTCACTCTTCTCTAATTAAGAAAAAACAAGCAAAAAAACATTTAGATTCAAATCAAATCAACAGTTACCTTTCATTGAGAATCGTGCAGTTGCGGTGGATGAATCACGCGTTGCGATGGATGAATCGAGCTGTGGTGGATGAATCGAGTTGCAGTGGATGAATCGAGCGTTGCAGTGGATGAATCGAGATGTGGTGGATGAGTCCCTATTGCGGTGGATGAATCGCTGTTGTGGTGGATGAATCGTACCGACTTTGGATTTGGGGGTTTCGATCGAATTCATCTGATAAAAGAAAATAAAATTTGGTAATATATATTTGCAGGAGAAGGCTATAAAGAATAGATGTTTGCAGAAATGTCCCCGCGTCCATAATTTCTTTGCAGAAAAGTCTCCGCATTCATAATTTATTTAGACCCGTCTATTTTCCAAGACCAATTCCAAGTCGTTTATGTGTGCAGAACTTGCCATATATGAAGGTCGTTTGGTCGGAAACGGAACATGTAGGAATTTCAAATTTTCATGAATTAAAATCTTACGATGAACAAAAATTGTGGGAATTTTCCTTCCCTAGGAAATTTCATTTTCGTGCACAATTAATTTCTCACATGCAGTGAAATGACTCCATGGACTCCCTTCTTTTATGTATGCAAACTACAAGGTTCACGACTTGCATGTGCATACTTTTTATAGAACATTCATTTTCATTTTTTTTTTGCTGAATTCTATTTTATAATATATTTTAGTTAATTTGTTTAAAATATTTGTTAGGTGTTTTACAGACTTACTTATGAACAATTACTTAACAATTTTATATAATTTGGTCAATCGTGTATTCTTAGATAATAAGGAACATAACATGGCCTTAATTAGGCCTTAGTACGACTTTGTGTAATTGGTTACGCTTTAATTCCTAATATATATAATTTGGTTGCCTAAATCAATTTACCTAATTTTAACGTAGTTTGCATATATATAAATAATTATTTTATCAGTTTGAAATGTTAGTCTTAATTTAATATTTAACTTGATCTTAAATTCACTAAATTGAATTTGCATATTGTCAATGGTTTGAAAGGTTGGGCTTAGTAAGGAATCTTTAGCTAAATTAATTTTTGTTTGTTAATTTTTGGTTTGTGTATTTGAGTTATTTAGTTTAGTAGTTTGAAAAGTTAGCTTTAATTTAAGGTTGATGGTCAAATCGGTAAAATTAAACTCTTTAGATTGGTGAATTGAAAGGTTAATTTAGTTATTTTTTTTTTAATAAATACCACCTTTCAAGATGGGGGAGTTCATGGGCACCCCTAACCCAAAAATAAAAACATAACAAGAAAAATAAAGAGAGCTAAAAATAGAAGCTCAGTCTGTTACAAACTTGGCAAGATGAGCAGTAATGCTAGGCCAAAAAATCAAAAAATTTCACCTATAGATGACAGAAAAAGTGTCATCCTCACACTAGAGATTGAGACTTGTACAATGTTAAGGAAGCTTTTTATCCAACGTTGAAACGAAGAGCAACTCAGCCGCCAAAATCATGTACAAGTTAATCAAAAGTGTGGAGAGGGAACAAAATACCTAACATATATACTACTAATAGTCAAGAAATCAAAAGAGAGCCATGATCAGTCTGGTTGCAAAGGGGAGATTCTAATGGGTGGGACCTGTTCAGCATCAAGAATTACCATACCCCTTGTAGAGGAAGGCATGGTAGACCAAGAGTAATTTTCATCTTTTTTTCCAGACAAGGCAAGCTTAGCCAGGGAGTCTGCAACTGCATTGCCCTCCCTCAAAGTGTGGTGAATTTCAGAAGATCCAAGCTGTGCTTCAATTGAGTGCAGAAGATGAAAGAGTTTCCACTGTCTCTTTGTTGAGTTTTTAATCATCTGTAAGGCCAGGAGACAGTCAGTTTCAACAGAAAAAGGTGAAATGGAAAGTGACTTAGCTATGATGATCCCTTGTTCAATAGCCTGTAGCTCAGCTTGAAGTGGAGTAGGGGAGAGGATGTAGATATTTTTTGCACAAATCACTGAAACTTGTGCATTTCTGATGATGATTCCCAATCCAGCCTGTCCTTTTGACCAGGATGCATCCACATTTACTTTATAGCCATAAGAAGGTCTACTCCACCGTACTGGGATAAAATTTGGCTTTGGTGGAATGTAAGGAGAGGGAATGACACCAGATTCAAAGAGTTCCTTATCCACCTCTCTGGTCATGATAACTGGTTTTCTGGAGAAGGCTAAATATAATGACTGTTTTAATTCCTTTTCTAGCTCCACCTGTGAGGGAGGAATGTCATCATAGAGCTTTCTGTTTCTTGCCTTCCAAAGGATCCAACATACCAGAGAAGGAGCCACATGGTTAATCTTTGTATGAGCCTTAGATAGACCAGAGAAGGCCCAACAGGTTGCCAGTCTGTCCCATAAGTTGTCACACCTAAAAAATTCTGAAAAACAGATTTGGTGCATTAGTTAATTTAGTTAATTTATTTGATGTCAAAATCACCATACGCGAGTGTTTAGTTTAGTGGTTTAGTACAATTTGGGAGTGTTCGTCATGGTTCCATTCTACTGCCGACTACCAAGTTCATGCGTCCTTTCACCTATGGACTGCAAAACAAACCCCGGAGATACCCCGAGGGTAACTATTTCGACGTGATGATAAAAGAGGTGTCTTTTGAATATGAGAGAGAATATAAATAGGTTGAGAGTGTTTTACATCTTATAGAAGATACGTCTCTCCTTGAGTTGGATGCCATATATACATAGAGGTGAGACAAGAGAGTTCAACCAAGGGCAGGACCACTGTCCTTTTGTCCGCATTCGGGGTCTGGTCGTTATCACGTCCAATGATCCTCGGATGGCGCCATTCTAACTTGCATTTTATCTGGGGGACTCCCCCATATCACCACAAGCCCCCCGAGACTTGGGATCCGTCCGGAGGTAGAGGTTCCGCTCCGGAGGATAGGATCCCGGGTCTCTTCATCCGCGGAAGAGCGTGGGATCACGTACTTGTAGGTCTGCCTTCTCTTACGCGTGTGGCAACACACACGGTTGTCGAGACGCGTGTAATTAATGGCGCCTCAGTTTTCACACCACGATTAACTACACTTTATCTTTATTCGAGGGACTAATTAATCATGGTCCCTCGAATATCGTTTCCTAATAGTTCAGAATTTCTCTATAAATACCTTCCTCCCCATCACTTACTCACTTCTTATTTCTGCGTTCTTTTTTCCTTTTGCTTCAATCATCCCACTGCCTTATTCTCTCTCTTCTTCAAACCCTCAATATGACGAATCCAAATTCCGAAGTTCGCAACTTTGAGGAGAACCTTGTTCAAGATCCCCCTCCTAAGGATGAGGGTCCGCATAATGGCGAAAATAGAAAAGAAACTCATACGGAATCAGGGGAAAAGTGGAGGACGATGAGAAGAGCAGGGGGACCTCATAGTGTATGCGTCTGAACAGGCGGAAGGTGACCTCGACACAGCGGGCGATGTTCAGTGTCATATCGACGTGAAGTACTAGATTCAGAGGATGGTCGTTCCCCTTTCCTAGGATGCCAAACTCGTTTCGTATGGCGGTGATCCTCACAAGGTTGCCTGCATCCCTCAAATGCATTTTTTGTATAGGCTAACTTTTCCTCTTTCGCCCCTCTTTCTGGATTTTCTGGCCTACTACAAGGTCTCTCCGACACAGCTTCAACCGAACTGCACATCTGTCATTAGAGCCTTTGATGTAGCGGAAGGTTTAGCGGAAACGTAACCAAAAGTAACCCAATGAAATCAACATATTTAGTACTACGAATCCCTAGGTAGAAATCACCTTCTAAATCTATATATTCAAAGAATATCTAGGATTTAGGTTCAAAACTCATCTCTCAACACTTTATTAAGAGAAAACTCTCCACAAACTTATCAAATAAAAAAATAAAACTATCAAATAAAATGGTTTGATGCCCTATTTATAAGAGCTCATATATTCTATTCTATTACAAAACATGTAAATATTTTTTCTTATCCTATTTAGAATACTAGTTATATATAATTAAGGAAATTAACTAAATCCATATGGAAACGAGTTAAACTTTTCCAATTTGCCAATGAATTAATAATGGGCCTTAGTACTACGAATCCCTAGGTAGAAATCACCTTCTAAATCTATATATTCAAAGAATATCCAGAATTTAGGTTCAAAACTCATCTCTTAACACTCACAAAAGAGAAAACCCTCCACAAACTTTTATATCAAATAAAAAACAAAACTATCTATTACAATGGTTTGATGCCCTATTTTATAAGAGCTCATAAATTCTATTCTATTACAAAACATGTAAATATTTTTTCTAATCCTATTTAGATTACTAGTTATATAATTAAGGAAATTAACTAAAATCCATATGGAAACGAGTTAAACTTTTCCAATTTGCCAGTGAATTGATAATGAGTCTTACTCATTGCAATTCCAATGCTCCATATAATTAAGACCAACCTAATCTGCATTAGCCTTCCTCCTTAACTGCTATATATGCTGGGTGACGCCCTCTCTTGAACTGTTCTGGTCGTTCTATTACCTGGAGATGACAAAAGACAAAGGGATCTTCACCGTTCAGAAATGCCTGAATGTCAAGGACTGCTGTAAGGACCGGCATGACAGCTAAAAGGACTGGCAGCGCCATTATTTTCACTTTCAACACTGCTTTATATCCAACGAGTTGGAACCACGAAGTGGATAAGGAAGAGAAATTGGCGTACCATCCATCGTATGTGAAAGAGGATCACCGGAAGGCGTCTTAGAAGTTCCCTTCAAGCCCTTGAGCTGGTCTTAGAGCTTTTGGAACTTCCGCGCTTGACTGGATGCCCCCCATGAGCGAGGGTGCATCGGGATCGTATCCTGGGACAAGAACCATGCAGTCTTCATGTTCCATAGTAAGTGCAGGAGGGGGAGGCCGAAATCTCTTGGTCATGAGTTCTTAGGGTACCGGCTTGTCTAACATTCTCTTGATCATGTTCACCATTCAAGGACCTCCTTCGGGCTTGTTTTCAGATGCCTGCTTGTGCCTGGATGAAGCTGCATCATCGTTACGACTTTACTTCTTCTTCCACTTTCTAGCACGATTCTTGGCAGCCTTCGTGCTCTTCGATCCATTATTGGCATAGTTCTGGAAGGAACCGTAGACTTCCCACTCGATCACAGCCTTCAAGATACTACATACTTCCGTATCATGGCCTTTACCCTGATAATGTGAGCAAAACTTGGAAGGGTCCTTCTTGTCGATGCAGTTTTGCATGGCTGGTGGATAAGGGAGCATGTCACGATGAACACTCAATATCTCGGCTCAAGACTTATTGAGAGGGGTGTACATTCCTGGGCTACTCTTAGGCGCTTCAGGCGCTGCCTTCTTGAAGGATTTATCCAGGAATGGCTTTTTGTTATTCCTCTCAAACGACTGCCTTCGTCATTCCTGGTTTCTTCGGATGAGTAGTTCGGTCCTCTCGTGGTGTTCGACAATCTCCTGGACCTCGTGCATCTTGCGGGACTGGAAAGTCCCTAAATTGTCGAGCAGTTTGTTGTCTCGGAGATTGTTCATGAACACCATGACCTGATAATGCGGGAGGGGGTGACAGAGATTGTTCCTTCCGCCATTGTTCTTTTGGTGGAATCACCTCCGGGTTGGCGCTCCTCGACATCATGTTGGTTGTTGGGATTGTCAGGACGAGACATCTGGATGAACGCTTGCTAACTTCGGGTCAATTAATCACTTGACGAGAGAAATTCGAAAGGGATATGAGATCCGAGGACACTACGATTTGCAGTATCCCACTGGGTGTGCCACTGATAGACGTGCGACTCCAGCAATCAATCGAGTGTCATCGCGTTCGATCTTCGATCACCTGTAATACCCATGAGGGGGCTCCGAAGGTAGACTCTCCAACTCTCAAGTTAGTATTGGTGCGTAAGGTTTGAGAAAACTTGTATAGTCTATGTAGGTATCTCTGTATAATAATTATGTGCCCTAACCCTATGTAGCTTGTATAGATTATGAAGAATTTACTTGGATCTCTAAGGTGGGAGAGGATATTTTAACTGCACTTAGAGGGATTAAATCAGCAAAATGTCCTGGTGTTGATGGGTACACTAGTCATTCTTCAAGAAGGCATGGCCAGTGATAGGAGATGACATATGTACTGCAGCACTGATTTTTTTAGATGTGATACAATGCCTAAAAACTTAAGTAAAGCAGTAGTTGCATTAATACCCAAAATCCCTCAGCCACAGATAGCTTCTGACTATAAACCTATATCTTGATGCACTATCCTCTATAAATTAGTTACCGAAATTTTATGCTGCAGGTTGGGGGAGGTCCTACCTAGTCTGGTTAGTGAAAACCAAGGAGCATTTGTGTGAGAGAGAAGTATTACTCACAATATAGTAAGTACAACAAACCTTAGATGGTTAGGTGTATGATTAAGGTTGACATTCAGAAAGCATTTGATAGCTTAGACTGGAAATTCTTATTCAGCTAATTGGTGTGTTTAAAAAATATAGGTCCCTTCATTAACTGGATTAGGACTTGAGTTAAAGGATCCTTCTTCTGTCTATCTATAAATAGTGGTTACACTGAGTCATTTCCTGGAAAAAAAAGGAGTGAAGAAAGGGGATCCTCTCTCCCATCTTCTCTTTATGATAAGTATGCAGTTCTTAACTAGAAGGCTAAATTTAGCATTCAGGAAAAAGGAAATTGAGTTCCATCAGATCAGAGATGTAGTAGAGTTGGCCTCCACAGTCTCCTCTTTGCTGATGATCTACTCATCTTTTGTAGAGCCTCCAATAGTTCAATGGAGGAAACCCAGAGGATCTTAAATTATTTCTACAACACTACTGGACTGGCAATAAATAGAGGTAAATCTATGATCTATTTCTCTAAATTCACTGATCCTCATAAAACCTTGCTGCAGAGACACTACAAATCCCTATGGAAACCTTCTCAGTTAAACACTTGGGAATTCCTCTGTCCACTGTAGCCTGGGACAAGGTGTCTTGCTCACTTAGTGGACATGGTTGCTAAAATGAAGTCTTTAGTTTCTAAGACCTTAACTCATGCTGGGAAGCTATATCAAATTAACTCAGCAGTGCTGAGTCTGAACAAGTATTAGTCTATGACTTTTAAGATCCTTGAAAGCATCAATCAGGAGATTGGCAAACTATGCACATACTATCTATGGGACAGGGATGAGGCTTGAAGAGACCAGAAGACTCAACATGTATTAGTTGGCTATTTTGTAGAAGTAACTATGTTTAAACATACTGATGTTTAAACACTTGCTCCAACTGGATCAGAAACTGAACAACAGTTGTTGTGATGAAATACAACTCATGTGCAATCAAAGAAGATATTCGAGCGAATCAGAGATGATATTTGAAGAATGATTCAGCAATGATCTGATTAGATAGAGAATATATTCTAGAGTTGTATTTTAGTTAGGTTTAGTCTCAAATAAGGAAAGATTATATTTCCTAGAGTATAGCTATAGAAGTAGAGTATAGCTAGGAGACTACTTGTAGCTGTGATTAGCTGGACGAGCAGATCAGCATTGCCGAGATTGAAGGACCAAGAAGATCAACGAGGCAATACAGCATTGAGCTATAAATAGAGAAAGAAGCTGCGACATAAAATATCCATCTTGAGTGAAAGTATTCTGCACTACAGAATAGCTTTACAGTTTGGAGCAGAGTTTAATTCAAGGAATTGAACAGGCCTTTGCCATCACCAGAGTCTGAAATCGGAAAGCCTTAATACCTCGGGAGAGGTGGTCAAGATAGCTATGAGGAGTTGCTGACTGGCTGTGAGGGGAGCTCACCAATCCACACAGAAAGATAAGTCTAGATAGTTAATTGTTTGAGAAACTTTGTAACTGATCTTTATTATTTAGTGGATGATTTTCAGACTGGGCAAGGCCAGATGTAGGTGTTTTAGCACCGAATTGCGTAAACACATCGGGTGTTCTTACTTTTACTATTTAAACATACTTGCATGTTTAAAGATACTTGCTAGAATAGAAGTATTAATTAAGAACATTGATAATATGATCGATAGTAAATTTCATTTGGTATCATAGCTTGTTCACTGAGTTGTGCCTTTAACAAGGTCAGTGAAGATCCTTATCGATCATGTCAAACCAAGAGAAAGATGGTTCGTTTCACACACGCGCACCTATGCTGGATAAGAACAACTATGACTAATGGAAAGCAAGAATGAAGCACTATATTGATGCTCTTGATGAAGAGGCGTGGTACTGGGTTGAGAACGAATGGCAACCAGCCATAAACCCACCTGTAGCAGGCGCAACTGAAGGTGTTCTGAAAACCAAAGAGGAGATGACAACTCAAGAGAGAAAGGACAAACGACTTAACAGCAGAACACTCAACTGTATCAACTCTGCTGTTGATCAAGAAGCTTTTCGCTTAATTTCAACTTGCTGTACTGCTAAGGACGCATGGGAGAAATTGAAAGCCAGCTATGAAGGGGATGCAAAAATGAAACGACAAAAAATGCATACTGTGAAGTCAACATTTGAAACAATGGTTATGCATGATAACGAAACCATTGCTGACTACAATGCAAAGATCAGAGATCTGTACAATACAACATATTAGTTAGGGAAGCCGTTCGATGAAGATGATGTCGTGCAGAAGATATTGAAGTCTCTACCAACAAGGTTCAAAGGAAAGACTATTGCAATGGAGTTAAGTGATACTTTTGAGAGAACCATAGATGAAATCATGGGAGCACTATCAGCTTATGAGATGAAGGAGTTAGCTACAATAAGGCAAAATGACCTGGCCTTCACTGTAACTGCAAGAAAAGCGGCTGAACAAAACTCTGTGTCTAAACAAAATTTTGTGTCTAAACACTCTACCAGAGAAAAAATATGAAGATATGGATGAGGATGAGCTTGCTTAAATATCAAGAAGCTTTGCAAAGGTACTGAGGAAATCTGCAGCTCGAAGAAATGATGGAAGAGAACAAAATTCCAGCATGAGCAGAAGAGCAAACAATGATCAAACAGAATCCAAGTCTGGGTTTAAACATGCTGGTAAAATTCAATGTCGAGAATGTGAAGGGTACGGGTACATTCAATCACAGTGTCCAAGTGGATCATCTAGAATAAAGGGGAAAGCCTACAATGCCACCTGGAGTGTTGGAGATGAATCTGATGAAGAGCATGTTAGCAATCATGTAACCTTTGGTGCAGTTACTGTACAAAGTGATGAAGAAGTTGAAGGAGAGACCTATGTTGCATTTGGTGCTACTGTAGTTTCTGATAGTGAGAGTTTAAACATGGACTCTGATGATATTCATGAATCATACGACAAACTCCACAAACTCTGGGTCAATGTGACTGATCAGAACAAAATCTTGAAGAAAGACAACCATAGCTTGAATGAAGAAGTTGAGCAACTACAAATCACTCTTGACGCTATGAGAGAAGAATTGAAGACAACCCTCGCTCGAGCAGAAGTTGCTGAAGGAACTATCTCCAAGCTAAATAAAGGAACAGCTGCCTTGGATGACATTCTTGGTATGGGAAAAGTTGTTGGAGACAGACATGGGTTAGGATATGGTGGAACAGCAGTGGTTAACCAGAACGATCAGATAGAAAGGAAGATGTTTCGGAGTCAACCTAATCCAGGGCAAGTCAGAAAAGAGCAACCCGTCAAAGCTCCAAGCAACCTCATAAAAACTCCAAAGTTTGGACTAGGGTATAGACCTACTTATCATCAGCAGAAAAACATACATCAACCACGATGGGAGGCAACATGCAATTATTACCGACGACAAGGGCATTACAAGAGGCGCTGCTTCCGTCTTCTAAGAGATTTGATGCAAGGACCTACAAATGGAGCATGTTACAACATAGGAGCATGTTACAACATGGTGAAACCAGAAAGGGTTCAACATACAAAAAAGGCATGGGTTCCTAAAACCAACTACTGCTATGCTGTTCATACCTGTTATAGCTCATATGACAGAGATGCATGGTACTTCGATAGTGGTTACTGGTTGCTCTAGACACATGACAGGTACTCCTGAGTTGTTGAGTAATATTGTTCCTTGGACTGGAACAGTCAGATTTGGAGATGGAAAGAAATGTAGAATAATTGGAAAGGGGGAGCTACAAGTGAAGAACTTTCAGTATTTCAGGACATACTCCTTGTGGATGGACTAAAGGCAAATTTGCTCAGTATTAGTCATCTATGTGATAACAAATAAACAGTTTTTGATGATAAAGTGTGTACAGTCAGGAAGGATGAAAGAGGTGTCCTTATTGGCACTAGATCTTCAGACAACTACTACATTCTGGATGATATTGTAAGCTGCCTCAAAGTTAGCGTGGATGACAACCTGTTATGGCACAAGAAACTTGGACATGCAAAACTGTTGACTCTGTCTAAAGTTACGAGGCTTGAAGCAATCAGAGGAGTACCACTACTATCTTACACAAAGGAGTTAACCTGTCCACCATGTCATGAAGGAAAACAGGTCAGATCACCACACTCTAAACTCCATGAGATTACTACCTCTTATGGACTTGAACTGCTTCACATGGACTTAATGGGACCAATCAGTCCAACTAATGTGTCGGGCAAGAAATATATCTTTGTTTGTGTACTTGGGTGGAATTTTTGAAAGAAAAATCTGATGTAGTGAGCATTATTATCAAGCTCATCACTCAAGTCAACACAGAAAGATCACATGATGGCTTGAAAGTTGTTCGAGTAAGGAGTGACCATGGAAGGGAATTTGCCAATTCTACAGTGATGGACTTCTGTGCAAAACTTGGAATCAAGCATGAGTTCTCTACCCCAATCACACCACAGCAAAATGGTATTGTTGAACGCAAGAACATGACTCTCATCAACATGTCCAGAGCCATGATGGCAGAAAATGATACTCCCAAGAAGTGGTGGGCTGATGCAGTGCATACTGCATGTTATACAATTAACCAAGTTTATCTTCGTCCATTCACTCAGAAAACTGCCTATGAACTTTGGAAAGGAAGGAAGCCTAATGTTGCATACTTTAATGTTTTTGGAAGTGCATGCTACATTCTCAGAGATCGTGAACCACTTGGTAAGTTTGATAAACGAGCTGATGTTGGTATTTTCCTTGGTTATTCTCCAAATAGCAGGGCTTACAAGGTATTCAACAATCGTACAAATGTGATGATGGAGTCCAACAACGTGGTAGTCAAAGATCTGAAGGATATAAGTAGTGGCATACTGCTTGATGATGAACCTGACCTACAATCAGTCCAGATATTAGTCCATCTCTGTCGGATACTACAACATCATCTGATGTTACAACAGTGCCGGATGTTACAACGTCATCTGATGTTACAACAGTGCCTGATGATACACCGGTTTCAGCACCTACTGATGATAATCCCCCAGCCAGGTCTTACAATCTTAGGCCTAAAGAGAGGAAGGACTATGCTAAGATTAATGCTGGACTACATGTCTTGCAATGCTTTCTTTCATCAATTGAGCCCAAGAATCACAAGGAGGCTTTGAATGATGAATACTGGATTTCAGCTATGCAAGAAAACTGGAGCAATTCACTAGAAGTGACGTATGGTACCTTGTTCCCAGACCTCTAGGAGTCAATGTTATTGGTATCAAGTGGATTTTCAAGAATAAGTCTGATGGAGATGGCAACATCACCAGAATTAAGGCCAGACTTGTAGCTCAAGGGTATACTCAAGTTGAAGGTGTTGATTTTGATGCAACATTTGCTCTGGTTGCAAGGTTAGAATCTGTCCGTTTCTTACTTGCAATGTCGTGTATTATGAAGTTCACTTTGTTTCAGATGAATGTCAAGAGTGCGTTCTTGAATGACATCATCAATGAAGAAGTACATGTTGAGCAGCCCAAGGGTTTTGAAGATCCTTATCTCCCTGATCACGTTTATAGACAAAAAAAGACGTTATATGGTCTTAAGCAAGCACCCAGGGCTTGGCATGAGCGTCTCACCCAATTTCTTCTGCAGAAAGGCTATCGACGAGGGGGAGTAGACCGAACGCTCTTTGTGTTTAAACATGATAAATATCTTCCACTTGCCCAAATTTATGTAGATAATATTGTCTTTGGATCGACATCTCAAAAGTTGGTTGATAACTTCATAGAGATGATGAAGAGTGAGTTTGAAATGAGTATGGTTGGTGAACTATCTTATTTTCTAAGGCTCCAGGTCAAACATCACAAGGAAGGGATCTTTATAAATCAAACCAAGTACACCTTAAACTTGGTTAAGAGATTTGGGATGGATGATTCTAAGAGTGTACGAACTCCAATGGCCTCAACAGAGAAGCTAACTTATGACAAGTATGGTGTGAAGGTGGACATTAAGCTCTATAGAAGTATGATTGGGTGTCTACTGTATCTTACTGCAAGTAGACCAAATATTTGACTAAGTGTTGGGCTATGTGCAAGATTTCAATCTGATCCTAAAGAGTGTCATCTCTCTGTTGTTAAGAGAATTATCAGATATGTTCATGGGACTGCTGATTATGGTCTCTGGTATTCTAGAGGAAGTCAGGCTGAAATCATTGGGTACAATGACTCAGATTGGGCTGGAAATTCTGAAGATAGGAAAGAGTACTAGTGGTGGGTGTTTCTATGTAGGAGGAAATCTTGTGTCATGGTACAGCAAGAAGCAGAATTCTATTTCACTTTCTACCAGTGAATCTGAGTACTTAGCAGCTGGAAGTTGCTGTCAGCAACTACTCTGGATGAAGCAAATGTTGAGAGACTATGGCTAGAAGCAGGAGGTTCTACTTATCAAGTGTGACAACAAAGGAGCTATTGATCTCTCTCATGATCCAGTTGATCACAAAAAAAACAAGCATATAGACATCAAGCATCACTTCATCAGAGACTTGGTGGAAAAGAAGGAACTACCCATTGAATTTGTTCCTAGTGCTGAGCAGTTTGTAGATATCTTCACCAAACCACTGGATTCTGCAACCTTTGAGACAATGAGACAACACTTAGGTGTTTGTCGAATTTTAGGTACCTCTGATCACCTCTTTTTGTTGTAAATTAGTTTACTGCTTTATGTCTGTTATTTTTGAAAAAGAAAAATACAAAAAGAAGATAGCTATGTGATAGAGGATGTTTAAACACTGAGGATGAGTGTGTATAAACACTTGGGAGTTAGACGGAAAATAAAGAGAAGAGTTTATTGGGCTAGACGAGTCAACTATTATTGGGCTGAAAAATTCTGAGTGGGGTGTATTATTATGGATCAGAAGTATTGGACTCATACTTATTTTATGAGGGGCTATCAATGATTTTCTGAAAATTGTGGACTGTTGTGCAATTATGGATTTATATTCCACTTTGGGTTCGGATTTGAATTTCTGAAAGTCTAAAAATATAAGAGGGAAAATCTTTTCTCTTTTCTGCAAAAATCCCAGCCTCTGACGTTCCCAATTCTGCCGAACTCCCTCAATTAGTTGTACTGGATTTACCATCAAGCAGCCCTCCGATTGATTTCTGCAACTCCGACCAATTATTCCAAGCACTGCATTGCTCGATCGGAGTCTCTACAGCAAGAAAGTCCCAAGATTTGTTGGGTCGGTGGTCAAACTTCAAGTGTTGCATGCAAAAGGTATTTGGCTGTTCTCTGCATCAAGATTGTGTTTCTTTTTCTTGATATTGTAGCAGTTAGAGTGCTTGCCGCACCTAGGGTTTGTGATTTCTGCGTGTTTGTGGGATCGGCTATTAGAACAACCTGTGTTTGAACTTGTGAGCGTGTCTAAACAATCATGGGAAACGTTGCATCCAACTCACCTATCAACTCTATCCCCACTGCCCTGCCTAGGGATGATCTAGTTATGGGTGTCCAAGATAACCCAAGCCCCCTTAGAGCCACACCAGAATCTGTGGCTCCAGAAGGTAACCCCACTGTTAGGGTATGAGTTGTTTTTGAGGGTCTGGGACAGGGGGACCAACTGCATGCCTCAGATACTGAGTCTGATGAATCTGAGAAGAGGTTAGAATCAGAAAAGGTTGAACCTGTTTCTGTGGGTCCCAAGGTTTACCAGAGAAGGAAGAGAAGAACTCAGGATGATGGAACAGTGTTTGTTGGATTTGGGGTGTTTAGAAGTGTTGCTGAGGCCCAACCCACTGTTGAGAAGGAGAATCCCAAGGAGGTAGAACAACCAGTAAAGGAGAGGGTTGTTGAAAATGTTCAAGCTGTGGAGGAACCATCTGTTGGGATTGCACCAGATAGTGAGGATGGTGAACCTTTAAGTTCCAAGTTCAAGAAACTTCAGAAGCTGAAACAGGATAAGTTGAAGCAGAAGCCACTGCCCCCAGTGACTGGCAAGAGAAAGAGGGAGGAAGTCCCTGATCTGAATGAGCTGTATGAAGCATCAGACAGTCAAGAAAGTCAATCTACAGAACCTACTACAGAGGATAAGGAAAGCAGTTCTGAATCTGAGAAGTCTGAGGCTGCTGCTGATGGGGTGCCTTTGGTATTTTCAGATGATGATCCCTTGCTACAAAAGGCTTTTGATGAGAGGTTTTACACCAAGAAATATCTGAAGGTGTTTGAGGAGTTGTACAAGAGGAAGATGCATGTAGAAAAGAGGTTGACTGAGAAGTTTAAACATCCAGGTTTTGTGACTTACATGAAGAGGATTCATTTGTTTGATCCTGCAAATTTCTGTGTTAAGGTCAACCACCCTCTTGTGCTGGAATTTTATGCCAATATGAGAGGAACCAATAATGATCCTGCCTCTCCTTGGTATAGAAAAGTCTTCATCAGAGAGAAGCTTTACAGATTTGCTTTCATCAATCTAGTGTTGGGCACTGATCACAACACTTCTCCAAATGGAGCTTATCCTGAAGATTTCACATTAGACTATAATGTGATTGCCTTGGAGCTGTCTGGAGGAAGTCTTGGGGAATGGGGTGATGCTAAGACTATCAAGGCCTCCTATCTGACTCAGAAGTATTTCTGTCTGTACAGAGTAGTGGAGAATCTGTGGGCCATGTCCAAGAATGTATCTCTGGTGACAGAAGAAATGGCTTGCCTCATGCACTGTAATGGCACCAGAAGACCATTCAATCTAGGATGGTTTATCTATGATAGGATCCTTCTAGTTGCTTAGCATCAGAAGTCTGATGAATACATCACTTACCCAGCTCTCATCACAGGACTACTATATCATGTTGGAGTGGTTGATGAGATTGATGATGATATCACATTCTGTGAAGATGTGCAAGTCAACAAACCTATTCTTAGGAAGAGGAATGATCTGTCTGCTGCTACTGAGGATGAAGATGATGAGCCTGAGGAGCTGCCAGCACAGGAGGACTTTGCCACAATAAGGAAGAGAGAGCTCAGAGGTCAGATAAGATACCGCAGGATGAGGATGTTGGAACTTCAAGCAGAGCTGGATGCCATAGCTGAAACTGATGATGAGACCAGTGGATCCCAGCAAATCTGAGCAAATTTCCTGTCTTATTTCTCTCTCTCTCTCTCTCATGATCTTACATTTATGTGAATTTTGACATTTTTAGGGAGTTATTTGTGTTATTTTGGGATATTTTTGGTGCAATCTTTGGCACATTTTATGTTCCCAAGGGGGAGAATATTTTGATGATTGTGGTTGGCAATTTATTTTGGATGAATTTGATCATATTAATGTGTCCATTTAGTTTAGAACATTGTTATGGCCGTAGCATGTATGATTGTCTCTATCTACATCTGGTGAGTAAGGGGAGGTTAGTGAATATGCATGCTGTTTCTGATCTATTTGATGCTTATTTGAATGAAGTCTGGATTTATAAATGAAAGACGGAGTTATGTATTACCTTTGCATCAAAATAAGAGTTATGGTTCCAAAAAATGCCGAAGGGGAGATTGAAGAGTCCAGAAGACTCAACATGTATTAGTTGGCTATTTTGTAGAAGTAACTATGTTTAAACATACTGATGTTTAAACACTTGCTCCAACTGGATCAGAAACTGAACAACAGTTGTTGTGATGAAATACAACTCATGTGCGATCAAAGAAGATATTCGAGCGAATCAGAGATGATATTTGAAGAATGATTCAACGACGATCTGATTAGATAGAGAATATATTCTAGAGTTGTATTTTAGTTAGGACTAATCTCAAATATGGAAAGATTATATTTCCTGCAGTATAGCTATAGAAGTAGAGTATAGCTAGGAGACTACTTGTAGCTGTGATTAGCTGGACGAGCAGATCAGCATTGCCGAGATTGAAGGACCAAGAAGATCAACGAGGAAACACAAGAAGCTGCGACATAAAGTATTAATCTTGAGTGGAAGTATTCTGCACTACAGAATAGCTTTACAGTTTGGAGTAGCGTTTAATTCAAGGAATTGAACAGGCCTTTGCCATCACCAGAGTCTGAAATCGGAAAGCCTTAATACCCCGAGAGAGGTGGTCAAGATAGCAACGAGGTGTTGCTGACTGGCTGTGAGGGGAGCTCACCAATCCACACAGAAAGATAAGTCTAGATAGTTAATTGTTTGAGAAACTTTGTAACTGATCTTGATTATATAGTGGATGATTTTCAGACTGGGCAAGGCCTCGCAGATGTAGGTGTTTTAGCACCGAACTGCATAAACACATCGGGTGTTCTTACTTTTACTGTTTAAACATACTTGCATGTTTAAACATACTTGCTAGAATAGAAGTATTAATTAAGAACATTGATAATCTGATCGATAGTAAATTTCAAGGCTCATAGAAGACTAGTGCCTATAGCATGGGAGACCTTGTGTATCTCCAAGGATAGAGGGAGATTGGGATTTAGAGATCCCTCCATGCGGAACACAACAGCATTGTGCAGTCTGCTATAGGATATAAGTACCTAAAGGATGTCTTATGGATCAAGTGACTACATGCATATTACCTAAAAGGGAAGAGTTTTGAGTAGTACTTGCTTTCGCAGACTCCATGATGGACAACTGGCTATCGGAAGTTACTTATGCAAGTGAAAGAAGAGATCGGTTTAAGACTGCAGCTTTGTGTAGATCAAAAGGGTCGATTAAGCACTTCAGCTGCTTGTGACTTTCTGAAGGGTGCAGTAAAAGTGGACTACATATCTAGAATACCAAGCTACTAGCAAAGCATAGTTTCTTTTGTTTTCAAAAAAAAAGAGCATAGTTTCTTCTTGTGGATGCTGATTAAGGGAAGACTCTCTACCTTGAGTAGAATTCACTCATTAGGCGTGCACCGAGGGGTTGTGAACTGCTGCTGCATGTGTGATGAAGATGTACAGGAAATACCTCAGCATCTATTTGTGTAGTGCTCATTTGCAAAGCAAATGCATGGAAGGCTGGCACTCAAAACTGGTCCGAACATGAGGGAATTTAAGAAGCTGCGGGTAAATGCTTACAGTAGGAGGCAGAAGAGGCAATTTGTGATGATGGTGAGCAGTGCATACCAAATTTGGATGGAGAGAAACAGAAAGAGGTTCTAGAAGAAGTTCTAAATTTTGGAGGCAATTCAAAAGCAGGTGACAATATTCTACCATCAAGACTTTAGTAATCTGTTGGGGGATTTGAACTTGTGGGAATAGTATTTGTAATGGTAGTTTTGCACCGAGGGATTGGCTCTAGTAAATGTTTATCCTCTTAGTTTGGATCAGATTCTTCCTAGGAAGAGTCACCATATCTAAATTATCATAGCGGATTAGCCTGGAGACTTGAACTCGGATGCAAAATTGGTTAATATATGAAAAGTTTCATATGTCTTTGCAAGTCAAATGGTCTGGAGTGAAGGCTAAGATGTGTGACGATTTTATTGGATTGAAATGAAATATACAGACTTCCATCAAATTTTACTTTTTGCGTGGCTATTGAGTAAAAGAACCAAAACGCTGAAAACCATACACTTTTAATATTAGAGGGAATATGTAGTTTATGGAATGGATGGAGTACGAGTTTAGCATCAGTAAACATTAGATCAGATTTATTTACAGCATAGTCATTTTCGGATTCAAACATACACCAGTCTATGCATCTCATGAGCAGATGAGCTATATATGTGCTCACTTAAAACGTATTCTTTTCAACAATGAAAACTAATATTTTACTAATATGTTAAGAAAAAACTCCGATGGATTCATGTATACAGTGAAGGTTGTCGTGATTTCGCTTGTGAGAAACAAGCTCCCCTTTCAGACCTCAACATAGATCCAATAACTTTCAAGCGCTGCAATATATTCCAATAGCCTTCAGGTCTCTCTCTCTTTGTTATGTCAAGACTAGAACATTCTGCATTCACTTTCACTGCATAACCTGGGATAGTAAAAACAAAACAACAAGTCAAAAGCTAATAAGACCGGAGAATTGAAGTATATATATGAATCATCCAAGATGAAGAATTCAGACCAACGAGGCTCCCTAACCCTGTCTTCAAACAAATAAAAGGTTGATCGAACAAGAACTTCATCAAAAAATTTCATGTAATAATAATAAGAAGTTTCACTTAATTCAACAACCGTATGATCTAATATTAGCCGAGATGGCGTTAATCTGCATTCACATCTGCACCTCTCCTTCTCTGCGACCTTCATTTTCACCCTTTTGTGATGATTTTCTGGGTATAGAGAGAGTTTTGTTAGACCAATTAAGAAGGGTTTAAGAAAGAGGAGGTGCAGGTGCAAATGCAGATGAAAGCAACATCTTGGTGCAGATGCAGAGATGATCTTCACACCCTTGTGTCCACCTCTATTTAAAGACAATTCTACTAGGGCTGATTTTCTAGCGACGTGTATGAATCTTAGCCATCAGTGCATTAGTTGCAATTTGAGATGATATCGACCGAATTTCCCAGATCATTAATCTTCTAAGTTTAGGATGCGTTATGGGAGAATACTTAGTTTAATTAGCCACTACTGCTTTATTATTTGAAACGATCGATATCGAACTTCCGAGATTAATCTTTTGTAAATTTAGGATGCGTTATGGGAGAATGATTAGTTTAATTAGGCGGCTCTACCGTCTTTATTAACGATAATTATGAGTATATTGGTACTTAGGTCAAGTAATTTACTTATTATTAGAGAATATTTAGATTGATCATTATTGATTATTATTCATTGTATATGAGTTGTAGTATATTTTGTTTTAGTCATAAAATATTTGATTTCCCTGTATTATAAGAATTCCTTTTGTATTATTATTAGGACATCCTTGTATATAAATAGGGGTCTTGAGTTAATGAAAAATCAACATTTGCAGTAATCTCTTCTCTGCAATAATTATATGGTATCAGCTTAGCACGCGGTCCTTACCATGACCTCGTCTACGTCTTCCGCTTCATCGCAATCATCTGCGTCTTCAGTTTCAGCGCAGAATCTCCTCATGGCTGCTGGCGGAACCACCACCACCCTCCAGCTTCCCACTCTTTCCATTCGCCTAGACCACAGTAATTACTCTCCGTGGAAATGTACTGTGCGCTCGGCTCTTGAAGCCTTCAAGCTTGATGATCACCTTCTCTCCGACAAGACTCCAGCCAAAACCATTGCACCAACTGGAGACTCGGAGTCAACCACGCCGACACCTAATTCGGCATACAAACTTTGGAAACGAAACGATAATTTCGTTCTCCTTTGGCTGCGTACCACTCTCACCATTCCGATACTTGGTCATGTTGCTCGTGCCACCTCTGCCGCTGATGTCTGGACCATGCTTTCCCAGATGTTTCAGTCTCAAACGCGAGCACGCCAGAATCACCTCAAACAGCAGCTGCAGTCTCTCCCCAAAGGCTCCATGTCCATCATGGAGTATGTCGAGAAGAAACGGGGCATCTCCGATTCACTGGCGGAATGCCTCTCAGCCGTCTCTGATGATGATTTTGTATCATATGTCCTATTCGGCATGGGAGCTGAGTACGCCGCTTTCAAGACGGCGATCAGCATGCGTGATTCAGTCACCTCCAATGAACTCCTCGGCCTTCTTCTCCAAGAGGAACAATGAATTCTAGATTCGTGTGCTTCCGTGGCTCCCTCGACGCTCGTTGCTCACCGCCGTGCCTCTACTATCTCTGCTCAGCCGTCAGAAGGGGCAGCCGCCGGAAGTGATCCACCTCGCACTGTCTGTCAAATCTGCGATAAGCCCTATCACTCTGCTAAGAACTGCCACAATCGCTTCAACGATGTGGACTATCCACCTACAAATCACCGAGCAGCGGGATGTCAGAAGCAGCGTAATCCAGCTCGCAAGCAGACCATGTGGCGTACACTAGTCCATCGGCTCTCACTGATCCTTGGGTGATGGATTCTGGAGCCTCTCACCATGTTACAGCGGACCTCGATGCTCTCAATCTTCAATCTCCCTATACTGGCACTGACAACTTGGTTGTTGGCAATGGTAAGTCCCTTCCCATTACTCATATCGGTACTCGTAGTCTTTCTTCGTTGCATGTTGCCAATAAACCTCTTTCTCTTAATGAAGTTTTAGTTGTACCCAAGGTTTCAAAAAATCTCATCAGTGTTTCAAAATTATGTAGAGATAATAATGTATCTGTTGAATTAACTGCGGATCATTGTTTTGTTAAGGATCCTCAGGGTCAAAAATTTCTCAAGGGAATCGTTGAGAATGGTCTGTATTGTCTGAATTCCCCATCATCTCCCAGCCCTAGAGTTTTTGTTGGTGAACGTGCTTCTGTTGCTTGTTGGCACCATCGGTTTGCTCATCCTCACGAGTCTGTTCTGCGTCTCAGCTGTCTGCTTTTAATCTACCAGTTTCTGCGAATAAAACTTTACCTCTTTGTAGTGCTTGTCAATTAGGCAAGAGTCATAGACTGCATTTACCTTCCTCTCATGTGTCATCAAGTGAACCTTTAGATTTAATATATTCAAATGTTTGGGGTCCTGTCTATGTTCCTTCGTTAAATGGTAATCGCTACTTTGTTTTATTCATTGATGATTGCACTAAATTTGTGTGGATTTATTTTCTCCAAACTAAATCTCAGGTTTTCTCTACTTTCAACTTTTCAAAATTATGGTCGAAACTCAGTTTTCTGCGAAAATTAAGGCTTTTCAATCTGACTGGGGTGGTGAGTATCGTAATGTATCAAGTTTTCTTCAAACTCAAGGAATTTTACATCGAATTTATTCCCCTCACACACTGAACAAAATGGTGCTTCTGAAAGGAGGAACCGTATTGTTGTGGAAAAGAGTTTGGCACTGTTAGCTCATTCCCATCTTTCGATAGAATTTTGGGAACAAGTTTTTCACACTGCCATCTACTTGAATAACAGAACCATCACTCCTCTTCTAGATTATAAATCTCCCTACTCTTGCCTTTACAAACGGGAACCTGATTATCAATTCTTAAAATCTTTTGGGTGTT
The DNA here is from genome assembly GCA_948330725.1 of Sherardia arvensis. Classification (NCBI taxonomy): domain Eukaryota; kingdom Viridiplantae; phylum Streptophyta; class Magnoliopsida; order Gentianales; family Rubiaceae; genus Sherardia; species Sherardia arvensis. Next base: position 16,761,026 of record OX415237.1, on the reverse strand, counting down.
TATGTTTTCCCTACTTGAGACCATATAATAATAACAAACTTGAGTTTCGTTCCGTTGCTTAAATTTTTTTGGGCTATAGTGCTAAACACAAAGGTTATTTTTATTTTCATGCTCCGTCTTCTAGGACCTATATGGCTCGCCATGTTGTGTTTGATGAATCCCAGTTCCCCTATACTGAACACATTGCCCAATCCCCAAACTCACTTTCTCCAAATTATGACCTGTCTTTGCTGAGTTCTGTCCAGGCCCAGTCCCCTCACTCACCGCCTGGCCCCCACTCTGTCTCCACCTCCCCAACAGCCACCACTGGGGCCCACCCTTTCTCCATCTCCTCGTCATCTTCTGGTTCTGCTGGAGATCAGTCCTCTTCCGGCTTCCCTCCGTCATCCTCCGCCGATCAGAAGTCACCCCCATCGACGTCCCCCAAGTCCGGCGGCTTCCTGACCATGTCTCCGCCCGCGTCGCCTGAACCTACCGGCTCTCCGACCGCATCTTCCCTGCCTTTGGCGTCTGTGCCCACCGGGTCATCACTTCGATCGTCTGCTGCAGATCCATCGGCCGGAGACCCGTCCGCCGGAGATCCGTCGGCTGTAGCTTCGTTCGCCAGAGACCCGTTCTCCGGAGACCCGTCGGCTGTAGCTTCTTCTGCCAGAGGTCCGTCACCGTCGGGGTCCTCGTTCGCCGGAGTTTCGTCGTCATCAGAATCCTTGCCTTCAGGCTCACTGACCACCGATCCTGCTGCGTCCTCGGCCGAGTCCCGTCCAACAGAGCTGTCGAGGTCCTCTTCAACTGACTTTGACCAGTCAACAACCTTGGACCAGTCAACAGCCTTTGACCAGTCAACTTCTGAGTCTTCTTCCTCTTTGACCATTATTCCTTCCCGTGTCCCTTCTTACTTCAGACAATCAGACACTTCTCAACATCCCATGACCACTCGTGCAACCACCAATTCTCTTAAACCTAAATCTCTAATTGTCACCAAATATCCTGTTAATCGTGACTCTTCTCACCCTGAATCGAAAACTTTTAAACAGGCTGTCAAAGATTCTCATTGGCAACAGGTAATGCAGTTAGAGTATGATGCTCTAATGACTAATGGGACTTGGGACTTAGTTCCAAAGCCCTATACTTCTAATGTTGTTGGTTGTAAGTGGATTTTCAGGGTTAAAACGAAGGCTGATGGCACTGTGGAACGTTACAAAGCAAGGTTGGTGGCTAAGGGATTCAACCAAGAGGAAGGAGCAGACTACTTTGATACATTTAGTCCTATTATCAAACCTACTATTATTCGTCTTGTACTCAGTATTGCTGTTACTCGGCGCTGGACTCTTCGTCAGGTGGACATCAACAATGCTTTTCTGAATGGGGATCTTTCCGAGACTGTGTTCATGCAACAACCGTCAGGGTTTGTTTACTCTTCACATCCGAACTATGTGTGCAGGTTGAAGAAGTCTCTGTATGGTCTCAAACAGGCTCTCCGAGCTTGGTTTCAGAAGCTCAGTCATGCTCTGCTCCAACACGGCTTCAAGCAGTGTGTTTCAGATACTTCCCTCTACATCAAGTCTCATGATGGTCATGTCATTTATGTGTTGGTTTATGTTGATGACCTGATTATCACTGGTTCTCATTCCAAGTTCATTGATGAGTTCGTTCTCTATCTGAACTTAGTTTTCTATCTGAAGGATCTTGGTCGTCTTAATTTTTTCCTTGGCATTGAAGTACACCATCTTTCCTCAGGCTTACTTCTGTCTCAAAGGAAGTACACTTTGGATCTCTTGGATCGTAGCAACATGACTGGTGCTAAGCCAATTTCTTCTCCAATTACTCCTGGCTCGCGGCTCCAGACTTCAGGTGATCCTTATCTAGATCAGCATCTTTATCGCAACATTGTTGTAGCTCTTCAGTATGCTACCATCACTCGCCCTGAAATCTCTTATACTGTGAACCGTGTCTGTCAGTTCATGCACAAACCAACAACTGAACACTGGCTTGCTGTCAAACGCATTCTTCGCTATCTCAAAGGCACTATTAATGCTGGACTTTATTTCCGCCCGACTTTGGATTCTCACCTTGTTTGCTATACTGATGCTGGATGGATTTCAGATCCAGATGATTGTCGTTCTCATCACGGGTTTTGCTTGTATTACGGTGGCAACTTGGTGAGTTGGGCATCCAAGAAACAAGGTACTGTTGCTCGCTCCAGTACTGAAGCCGAATATCGTGCCATTGCGTTTGCTGCTGCTGAATTAATCTGGTTGCAACAGCTTCTCAAGGAAATGAATATTGCTCTTTCTGGCCCTCCGACAGTTCTTTGTGATAATCTGAGTGCAACTTTTTCTCACAGCTAATCCTGTTCTTCATCACCGTTCGAAGCACATCAAACTAGATTTTCATTTTGTTCGTGAACAAGTCTGTGATGGTTCCCTTGTGGTTCGACATGTTAGCTCAGTTGATCAAGTTGCTGATGTGTTTACTAAAGCCGTTGGGACGTCTAGATTCAAAGACTTGCATTCCAAACTTCTTGTTCGTGCCCGAACATGAGTTTGCGGGAGGGTATTAGAGAATATTTAGATTGATCATTATTGGTTATTATTAATTATATATGAGTTGTAGTATATTTTGTTTTAGTCATAGAATATTTGATTTCCCTGTATTATGAGAATTCCTTTTGTATTACTATTAGGACATCCTTGTATATAAATAGAGGTCTTGAGTTAATGAAAAATCAACCTTTGCAGTAATCTCTTCTCTGCAATAATTATACTCATCTATAATTCGTATTTTAATATAGTAATTTTAATATATTTTCAAATATGTAAATTTCTTTAGTATTACATTGCCAATTAATTTAATTTGTATCAGATAAGTTACTGCAAAAATTTACGTATATCTTTATTATAAAGAAAATTATATAAAAACATACAAATTACACTCATAAATCTAACTTCAGTATATAAGATACAATTTACAAGAGATATGTGAACGAGAAGTTTTATAGTTTATGGGGTTATTATAAGGCGACTACGATTGTGTTTGTTTCCTTGATTTTATATATTGACATTGTTGATAATTCGATTAGAATTTATTATGTATATTAGTTGGTTTGGGTAAAATTGCATTTATACCTAATATTCTCTTAATTTCATGGGAATGTATTATGTGAGAGTTTGTTTAGACTGTCTACCTTTCTAACCATATGAGGCATTGAACTTCCATAAGATATTGTGAATTTTTTAATGGTGAAAAGATATACACGAGGATCAACGGGTTATTTGATAATATTTAGCGGAGAATTGAACTATCAAATTAAGTGTAAACATTTACAAACTATCAAATTATATATTAATATAAAATTATGAGATATATTATGCTAAAATTTCAAATGTTTGTATGAATATTTTTATTATAGGATAGGAGAAAAGACATCATTAAGGTAAAATAAAGGGGCAGGGCCATAATATATGAAATCGTGAGGTGTGTGTAATCCGGCAGCAGTATGGTGGTCCGCACTCCGGATTGACAGAATAGCAGTCACGTGAATTTGCATGAATGACAAACCAGACTTTGCCACGTGTTAAACTCCACGCGCAACCTGCGACCAAAGGACTAAACCCCTCGTGGGCTTGGATATTATCTGGTTTCTGTGACTTCGTGAGAGCAACGGAGCATGAGGACCCGATATTTTCATACTCCAGCAGGCAGCATTGTACTACAATCCAGGAATTAGTTTTTTAAGAGAAAAATTGGGTGTCGTTGTATGCAAGTGTAATATTTATTTTTATAATAATTAAAAATATACTAGATAAATTAGTGAAATTATCTTAACTCATTAGGTTTATTAGGATATTTAGCAATATTGTGGGGAGATATTGTAATTTAATATTATGTTCAACTAAGGTAAATAATTCGTATAACACTTCAACGCATCTTTTACCACAATATATTGTATGATAGCTGTGTATTTCATCTAAATGGAGCTTGCAAAAAATACAAGAGTCAAATTAAGTATAATAAAATAAATGGAAGAGGCTTGAGTTTGACAAAAAAAAAGAGGGTGAAATAAGTAGCGAAAAATGAATAAGATAAACATGAAGTGTGCACCTTAAATTAGGATACCCAAATAAAATAAGGAAAGATGGTGGAAGTATATACGAAGTTGACAATTTGATATTTTACTACATAATATGATTATCACTTCTGTCTCATTTATCATTTTAACAAACTCCAAGGATTTAAATCAGACTTTGACACATTGGTTCTCCTCCTCTTGAATGGAAGTTGTCCTCAGCTACAAGTCAAATCTGAAAGAAGGGAACTGATGTATGATAAAGTCAGCCTTCTCCCAAGATGCCTTTTCAACACCGTGATCCCTTCACCTGATGAGCCACTGGACAAACACCTTCTGCTCCCTTGAGCCCCTAGCCTTCTTAGTAAAAATTGTGTCGGCTCTAGTTGAGAAATATATCATCAACTTCAGAATCAGGAATATGTAAAGGATCAATAGGAGGAGAACCAATGTGTTTCTTGAGAAGAGAAACATGGAAGATGGGGTGCACCCTACAGTTTGCAGGCAACAAAAGCTTACAAGCAACCTCCCGTGTCCTCTTGATTACTTTGGAAGGGCCAAAGAATTTTGGAGCCAGTTTGATCCTTGTTTGAGCATGGCAGTTTGCTGTCTATACTTTAGCAGCTTCAAATATGCCCAATCCCCCTCCTTCAAGGTCCTCTCACTTTTATGAGCATCAGCTAGCAAATTGTTTCATCCTTGCTTGAGTTAGTTGGAGACGTTTACTCCCTCCGTCCCAACCAAAGTGTCTTACTTTTATTTTTAGGATGTACCAACCAAAGAGTACTTACTTTCAATGTTTCCTCATTTGGTAACAAAAATAAAGTAAATTGTATATTTTACCCTTAATGATTCTTTAAAAATTAATTGACCCACATACTTATGGGGTGAATATTTTTTTCCATTCTTTTGTACATGTGTCCCACTGCCACATCATTTTTCCTAAAAATTGAGCCTCCGTCCCCGCAGACGCTTTGGTTGGGACGGAGGGAGTATGCAACAATTAACTAACTGAATCTCTTTATAACAACAAGTCCTGAGTGGCTGAAAAGGTTATATCAGAATAAGTCCCCAGTGGCAATGTAATTGGTTTCACCCCATAAAGGACTTCATAGGGAGACATTTGAGTGCTGGAATGAACAGTGGTATTGTACCACCATTTTGCATAAGCTAACCAAGAACTCCAAGAATCAAGCCTGTCACTGCAAAAACATCTTAAATATTGCTCTAGAGTTTGGTTCACTCTCTCACTTTGACCATCGGTCTCAGGATGATATGTTGTGCTAAACTGCAGCTTCACCTATAACAATACCACCAACTCCTTCCATATATTCCTAGTGAATATTTTATCTCAATCACAATTAATAGTATATGGAATGCCATGTAGTCTGCCTATCTCATCTAAGTAAGTTCTGAAAATTTGAATAGCAGTGACTGTTTTTTGTCAATCTGTCTACTACCACAAGAATGGTATCAAAATCTTGAGACACTGGCAACCTCTTAATAAAGTCCATTGTCACTTGCCTCCAACCATGAAATGGTATGGGAAGTGGTAGCAGCAGGCCAGGGCTAAGACAATGCTCAAGTTTATTTCTTTGACAAACCTCACACTCCCTTATGTATTGAATTACCTGCTCTTTTAACTGTGGTCAGAAAAATAGAGAAAAAACTCTCTTGATGGTGGCAGTTTGGCCAGAATGGCCACCAACAATGGAAGCATGCATAGTATTGAGAATATCCAGTCTAATACTGCCCTTGCTCCCTACCACCAGTTTCTGCCCATTTTTCAGAATGCCATGGGAAAAAGAAAATGCATGCACCTTGGAAGGATCAAGAACATTTTAGCTAATCAGATCCTGGCAAAATGCATCTCCTCATAGCTCTTTTCCAGTTGCAGCATCCAAACAGGGACCAATGAAGAGCTATGAGCTTTTCCATGAGAGTAGAAATTGGACAACACTTAGAAGAAGAGGACTCATAACTATTATGATCTTTGCAGCTGATCAAAATTTCTAGATTGTTAGGGGTGTCTGTATCCAAGCCTTCACCAGTAAGAGCAACATGAGCTGATTGGTAAAAAGAGGCATGTCTAGAGAGGGCATCTGTAGCAGCGTTGGACTTTCTAGACTCATACTGGATTTTAAAACTGAGACCAAGCAATTTGGTGATCCACTTATACTGGAGAGCATGAGTCAATTTATGTTCAATCATATATTTAAGACTCTGATGATCAGTTCTAATAATAAAATGATTTCCAACTAAGTAGTGCTTCCATTTGTTAATGGCCAATACTACAACTATCAATTCTTTTACATAAGTTGATAGGCCCCTATTTTGTGGACAGGATACCTTGCTGAGGAAAGAAATTGGTTTGTGGTCCTACATCAAAACAACCCCCATAACCAGCTCAGAAGCATAATTCTCCACTATGAAGTCTTTGTCAAAATTCTGGAAGTCTAAGCAGATGTGCGTTTGTCATGGTTTTCTTTAACTCCATGAAAGTTGCAGTAACTTTAGGGGTCCATTTAAATGTATTCTTTCTTAGCAGCATATGTAGTTGCTTGCAAATTATACCATATCTTGCTATAAACCCTCTTGTAATAACCAGTGATCCCAAAAAACTTCTCAATTCTTTGAGATTTCTTGGAATAGACCAATTCTCAATGCACTCAATTTTCCGATGGTCCATAGCTACACCTTCACCAGAAGTGATATGTCCTAAGTAATCAACTTTTAGACTGGCAAAAGTGCACTTAGATATCTTAACTTTCAAATGGTGCTGCCTTAAAACCTCAAAAACAGTTTTTAAATGAGATTTATGTTGAACAATGTCCTTGTTGTAGATTAATATATCATCAAAAAACATAAGTAAAAAGTCCCTCAAATAAGGTCTAAAAATTTGATTCATTTGTGCTTAGAAAGTAGCATGATCATTAGTCATCCCAAAATACATCACTGCAAACTCACAATGACCTTGAAGAGTAGAGAAAGCAGTCTTGTGTGTATATCACACTCCCTAATTCTGATCTGGTGGTAACATACCCTTAAATCTAGCTTGGGAAAGTAAAATGATCCAAACGGTTCATCCTACAGTTCATTTATAACTGGTATAGAATATATATCCTTCAATGTTACATTATTTAATCTCCTGTAATCTACACAAAATCTCCAAGATGCATTCTTCTTTTTGACCTGAATGACTGGAGAAGAGATCAATTCACCATTGCTTTGCTGGATTAATTTATTGTTCATCATCTCTTGAACCTGCCTCTCAATTTTTGCCTTGTATGCATGGGGATTTGTATGAGGTTTTAGCTTGAAAGGTGAGGCTTCAGGCTTAAGAATAATTTTGTGGTCAATAGGTCTTCTAGGAGGTAACTCATAAGGAACATTAAAGATATCTAGAAAAGACAACAACACCTGTTTGAGCTCTCCTGTGATAGGCATGTCCTGAATTTCTTCTGAAAAACAACTTCCTTTCACTGCTGATAATCTTCAATGGCTTGTGCTCCAGCTATCCACTGACTTGCTTCTGCTTCAAGAGTACCAGCTTTCCTTTTTCCAGCATCCACATTCTCATTTTTTATCTTGAGTTTGCATCCACTGGTGCTGCCTTCAAAAATCCAGAAAAAACCATGGCTATAGATAGCTACTTTTTCTGTTTGGACCAGTTGAAGGTCACAGGGTCAAACTTGTACATACAATCTACCCCGGGATCAAATCATATCCCCTAACTCCATAACCTTCATGTCATGCACAAATTTGTGCTCTATCAGCTGCCACACTACTCCAGTGCAAGGATTAGACCCCCTTACAATACTGCCATCTACAATCTTGACTGCATAAGGTATGGTCTTCAAGGTTCCTAATCTCACCTTCCTGATGACTAAGGGATCAATGAAACTGTCAGATACTCCAGTATCCAGCAAGATGCTCACAATAGTGCCATACAACATCCCATAAAAAGTCATGGTATGAGGCTTCTCCACATGTCCAGTAGGTTGCTGCTCCATAGTGAATTATGGATTCCCCGCAGATTTAAGAGAGATTTGTTGCTCAGTTGTGTCTTTCTCCAGAAGAGCTAGCAATCCATCTTCATCCTCCATTACCACAATTTCCCCTGGTTCTAGTTGTTCCTCTTCACTGGTGAAAAATACTTCTCTGAGCTTGCACTTATGACCAGGACTGAAATTTTCTCCACATTTGTAGAATGGCTTGTGTTCCCTTCTGTACTGTTTTAGCTAATGTGAGATTCTCTTGAACCTGTCTCCTCCAATAGCTTTATCCAATTGTCCTCCCTTCCAAGAAGACTTATCAATAGGCTTAGTGTTAGGAATTTGATGAAAACTGGATTAAGGACTTGGCATAGAGAGCTTCTTCTTGATAGAAAAATCTATCTTCCTTTCCTCACACATTGCTAGTTCTGTAACCTCATAGAGGGTGGTTGGTTTAAGCATCATGACTCCAGGTTTTAAGTTCTCTTTCATACCACTCACAAAGCTAGATATGAAATACTGTTCAGTAGGGCTCAAATTCATGTCAGCAAGGGCATTTATGACTTTCTCAAACTCTTCAATGTAAGCTTTCGCTGTAGATTTCTCATATAGTTCATTATAATCTTGTATGTCATCACTCAAGTTAACATGAGCAAACCAACACACAAAATAGGTCAAGTTCAGAATGTCCTTTCCTGCAATAGCTATTTGATACCGGATGCTAGCCCTCTCAATCGTATACAGTTCGATAGTAAAAACTTTCTGATGATGAGGAACTTGATAATAGTTAAAGAAGGTTTGTTACTTTCTCAACCACTCTTTAGGAATAGTACCATTAAAATTGACCAGGTCAACTCTTGCCCTTTGAATTTCAGCCCCCTTCCAAACATGTCCCTCCCGTCCTTATTGTCCACAAAATCAAGATCAACTTGTCTAGCGTTTGCAGTAATGGGTGGGAGATCTAAAGGATTCCTGTCAATGTGACAAGTTCTAGGCTCCCAAACCTTATTTCTAAACACAGTTATACCAGAATCATGAAAATTATGCATTTTTCTATGCTCAGACATAGCATTGCGAAAATATTGAGGCACAATAAGTGCAAATGCAGAAATATGAAAAGAGTGATTAACCACTTCAAATATAGGCTCAGTAGTGTTACCGTTCACCGTAGGGGGAAACTGCCGGCTAGAACTGGCTTCAAAATGCGCGGAAGCCTTCTGTTTCTCACGCTGCATCGCCAAGAAATTATGTCGAAGCAAATCACGCAAATCAGCTTGACTCTGCCGCAATTGCTCAGCGTCGCGTTGAGTGGACTGGAATTTTTTACCGATCTACCGGAATCCGGCGTCCTGCTTGGGTTGTGACTGGTCGATCTTGTTTAGCAATTTCCGGTGAGCCTCAATCGATAGATCAAGCTTATCCTGGAGATCATGGCTCAATTCCACCGTCGCTGCAAGACGCGCCGACATATTCACTAGTTGTCCCTCCACGAGCGCTTCGAACGATCTCCACTCTTGCCCCATTTGCATCATCTTCATGCGACTGGGCATCACAGTCTAAAGATGTGTGCTCAGGTACCAACTTGTCGTGATCCGGCATAAAAAATCACATAATCTCTTTATAAGTACCATTTATCTTGCATAAGTATAATTCATGTAAAATCACACGTCGATGGATGTGACAAATGAAAATAAAATGTAGGCATCGTCTAATCAACCAAAGAGTAGCATGTTGTCAACATTTTATGTCTAGCTATGCCTTTTGTATGATAACAAAGGGAGAAAGAAGGGAGAGTTCTATAGCTCAATATTGGCTTAGAATTGGTGTGATTTTTCTCCCAAACATCACCTATGTTTGTCAAATTACCTAGCCTCCAATTTCAACATTTTAGGGCTATGCATATAACTCATATGACTAGATTTTGCATTTTCACATTTTCACCTTTTCACATTTTCACGTGAGCGTTTAATACTTTATTTTATAACACTCCCCCTTGGAATGCTCATAACCGTGTATTCACCTGGCTCAAAAATGTGTAGCTCCCCCTCATCTGGAAATTACCTTATAAACCTTGTAGCCTTCGCATACCGATGTTATAAACATGTTTTTTTGAATACTGAAGTGGGAAGGGCATTTGTGAAGAGATCAGCTGAGTTATCGCAAGAATGAACATACTGGAGATTTATAATATTGTTCCTTTTTAGTTCTTGGGTAAATTCAAAGAACTGTGGAGGGAAATGTTTTGTTCTGTCGCTCTTGACATATCCTTCATTCATTTGCTTAAGACATGTGATGCTACCAGTGTGCTCCTGGATACCAGCCCCGGTACGAGCTATCCGGGGAGAGCTGGAATCCTAGCCCGCGGTGGATCTCTCACCTAGGTCCTGCAAATAAAGCCCCCGGGGTCACCCGAGAAAGACGCTCCGGCGTGATGATGAAGATAGGGATTTATGCAGAGGAGAGAGAATATGAATAAATACAGAGAGTATTTAAGTCTGATAGAACATACCTTTTACTGTTGGTCACTCCTCTATTTATAATGGCAATGAGCAGAGAGGGTTTAAGCTAAGTGGTCCTCCTCTTGTCGCACACTCGGGGTTGGGGGGTCATTTTCATGTCCTTCTTGTACCCGGGTGTGTCCAAGATAGCTGATGTCATGGAAGGACCACTGGTGGGCTGGACTCTCCCTTCTCATTTTCCAATACGCTTCTCGGGCCTGTATATGGGTTGAGGTCCATATCACCACTAGCCCCTTGAGACCCTAGCTTCCGGGGTCTAGTCCGGGAGGCTGGGTCTCTGAAAAGAAGTCTAGCGGGTTACAACATTGTTAGTCTGTGTCATCACGCGCCAGTTGCGCGTTCTTCGCGCGTGCGTCTCTTCACAGTCCGTTCCTCCATTAATGCTCATTATTGTGTTTCTCGAATGGTGGGTCTGCTTTTCCCAACTCCGAGAAATTCTTTGTTTATCTTCCTCTATAAATACCGGTTGAAGTTTCATCATCCTTCTCTTATCTCACAAAGTGCTGTCACTTTCTTTACTTGTAAAAGTTTCTGCTTCTATCTTTTGCTTTCCCATCTGCTTGATATGAGTCGTAGCGCTGCCATCACTGAAGACGATCATTCCTTAGACATCGAAGATCTCCCTCCCCGTCCAACAGGTGGGAAAGGATTGATGACGTCCAAAGTGTGTTGTTTATGGCACCCCAGTTCTTCCCGACCCCAAGGATCCCGGTGAGACACTGGTACATGGTGCTGTCCGGGAGCTCGTGAAACGGATGTATGTCCCGTTGTCTTACGACGTGGGGCTTGAGCCGTTTGATGATGAGATGGAGTCCCGGGCTTGTGTTCCCTGACATCTATTTCTTCATGGGCTTACCTTTCCTCTGCCCCCACTGTTCACTGAATTCCTTGAGTATTACAACATTTCCCCGGCACAAGTGTATCCAAACGTCATCAGCGTGATGCTTGCTTTCCTCTACTCTTGCCATCAGAGTGGAGTGACCGGGAGTGTTACTTTATTTCAGAGCTTCTACTATTTGTCCGGCACCGCTGTCCCTGGGGTCTTCAACGTCTAGCGCCGCACAAAGACCAAATCCATCTGCTCCGGGAGGCTTGATTCAATCAAAACAAGTGATTGGATGAACATCTATTTCACTTTCGACGAGAACAAGTATCCTGTTCCGGCGTGGAATCAGCAGTGGGTCACGGAAATGAAGGGTGCTCTTCCCCCGGGTCAATTCCGCCCGGTAGCCGAGAATCATAATCGAGTGGCCGATTTTTTCGTAAGATTGAAGGACTACCAAATGGTAGGAGGTTATGAGTTTCCCCGGGAGGCATATCCCCTGGAAGTGTTTACCTGCCGACGCCTATACTCGAAGCGAAGTTTGGGTACGTCTCTTTTATTTGTTTTCCTCCCTGTGTTTTGTTTCTTATATGGTTTACTGATTATGTTTTTTGTACCAGCTATATCCCCCCGACCAGCGATAGTCCCGTCCGGGGCGAAGTCCGGTGAGGGGTCGGGTAAGAAACCCTCTGAGAAACAGAGGAAGAAGAAATCTAAAAGTGATAAGGAAGGTGTGGAAACTAAGAAGAGGAAAGTGGAGGAAGATGAGTCCATTGTGAAGGCTCCTAGTCTTCCTGATGATGGGAAGACGGTTGGGCTTTCGGTCGGGGGTCCTCCACCCGGCAGTCGGCGTCCTTTGACTTTCCCCGTTCCGTCATCCGGGGGTCATCCTATGAAAAAGAAGAAGATTGATGTTCGCTCTCATGACTCGTCCCGGAACCTTAAGAAGGAGCAGGTGGACAAGTCCACTGCCGAGAGCAATCTGGGGCCCGTCAGTGAAGCCAAAGACGGGTCTTCTTTCCGCACTGCCCTATCGGATAGTTCCCAGGTATATATATACCTGCGTTTTTGTGTTGTTGTTGTTTAATTTTTTTAAGTTTTCTTCCTTGTACAGGATCATGCCTCCCACCTGTTCGGTTTCCCCGGGATGCGAAAGTTGATCAACGAGGCCTTCGAGTCCAGGTCAGCCAGTCTTTCCCAGGAAATTGACAAGCTGAGGTCCCAAAACGCATCCCTCTACAAGGAACTCTCCGTCGCTCACAAGGAGCTTTCCCGTGTCAAAAAAGACGCGCTAACCGTTGGTGAACGTGGTTTGGTTCCTGCGCAAGAGGCTCTTTGCCAGGCATTTGATGACCAGGTTTTTACGAGTGGTTCCTTTGAAGAGAAACTGTTGGCTCTTTGCGATGTTTCCAACGAAGCAGTCCTGCACTCAGCCTACAAATCAGTCCAGGAGTATGTTCCCCGGGAGAGTAGGGCGGAGTTCCGGGACGCCTGGTATCGTCCCAATGCTGAGGGGCGGTATAACTACGCCGTGGACCAATTCATGAAGGAAGGCATTGCGGGGATCTCTCCCGGGGTGATGTCCATCTTCGAAGGTGTCAAGAGCGTTGAGCCCGGGGACATCGCTTCTTTTTCTCAGGATGCCGCCAAGCTTGCACAGGATAGGGAGGATCCTGATCTGGATGATCTGGCCAACCTGGGCAACATCAAGACCCCGACAGCTTCGGCAGAAGAGGATGGGGGTTCTGATGATGAGGATGACAAGCCCCCGGGCCATGAGGTTGAACAAGTGCCTCTGGAAAATGAAGAAGTCCAGGCTTCCCCGGATGAAGACGAGGCTCAGCAAGAGGAGCAATCACCCCGGAATAAGGACGAGGATACCGATCTAGATCTATAGTCTAGATACAATGTCCTTGTAACTTTATTTTGTTTTTTATCTTTTGAATTGCTGTTTCCCCGGGCTCCTCCCCTGAACAGTTCTCTTTTGTTATTCAGGGAGGGAAAAATAGTTTCGGGGATGAGAGCGATGACTCTAATGATGTAAGATTCCCTTATGTTTCTTTATCAATCTCGTTTGTTAATTTATTCTCTCCATCAGTTTATGAGGATTTTTTATACATGTATGTATTTTCATCTTTTAAGTTTGTATCTGAAAGTTCTTGCATATGTAGCCCCGGGATAATCCTCCCGGTATGATTCCTATCGGGACCCGATCTGTTCCCCTGGAAACTGATCAAGGGAGTGAATCATTGTGTCCCCGGTGTGCAGAATTAGAAGATCAGCTAAGTCGTTGGCAATTGGATGGCATCCAGATTCGTTACCATTTGGTCCAATCGGGGATCGGATCGGTGATAGATGAGTTCCCGGATGTCACTTCGCTTGTGACAAAACTCCTAGAAATATCAAATCAGTTCGGATCCCTTTCCCGGTGTCAATCCATGGCTCAAGACTGGGTGAACGCCGTTCTTGATGCGGACACGACCATCTCCATGCTACAAGCTGAGCATGATGCTTTCAAATCCCGACTTAAAGATGAGTTTGATTTGGTTTGGTCCGAACTTCCGTTTTATTGTGAGAAACTTAAGTGGCTGGAAAAAAGGGCGATCCACTCAAGAGGAATCTGAAGCTGGAGAGAGAGAACCGGGAACTGGCAGCCCGGAACCTAATCCTTCGTGAGAATTTGGTTACCCTTCAACTTACTTACCACTTGATTGGACTGCGACTTGGCCGGGTTTCGCCCCCGCTATATACTAACTTTCCCCGGGAAGTCGGGGCGCTGCTGGTGCGTATGTTTCGTATTGGTTGGAACGACCCCGAGTCCCGGTATCGTCCCGCTTTCGAAGAAACTGCCGCATGGTGGCAGCGCCAGAGAGAAGACCGTTACCTTCCTCCCTCCTTGGTACTCATTCCGAGTCGAGTTTCCATAGATTTCACCGTTGAGAGGTATCTCGGGTTTCGCATGTCAGTTGATCCGAAGGAATCTGCTCGAAGGTTGTCCAGACTCCGGACCGACGCTGCCAGAATCCGGGCCTTCATCGCCTCCGAGGATGCCAAAAAAGAGCAAAGGCGTCTAACCCAGGAAAAGAGCAAGGGAAAACGCAAGGTCGTTGCTAAAAAGAAAAAATCTCCCCGTGCTCAAGGACCCATCATTATTGGAGCTCCCCGGAGGGTATCGTCGCCTGAAGTTTCATCCTCAGATGACAATTTTGAGCCTTATGACGAGGCCGAGTACTTCTGATGTCCCCCGGTGGAAGAGTCGAGCGCCCCGGGAAACCCGGGTGCTTCCAATCAATCTAGTTGTCCCCCTATTCAGGATGATCAAGTCCCATCTCCTATTAGCTGGGATGACCCTCCTTCCCCTGGAGCTGATACTTAGGGCTAGGTTGTGTGTGTTGTTGTTAATTAAGTTTGCATAGTGCAGAATTTAAAGTTGTAAATTTCCACGGTTACATATTGAAAATTAATATTATGTATTTGTATGTTTTTCTTCAAGGCTTGTTCAAGCATCTTAAACTCTCTTCTCCCCCGGGGTGCTTGTTTAAGCGTGCCCGTTTATATTCTTAGTTTTTTCCCGGGTGCTTTTTCAAGTGTACCCATTTTATACTTTCCCGTTAGCCCCCCGGGCGCTTGTTCAAGCGGTCCCGGTTTAGCTGATATTGAGAAAACAAAATTTGACAAACAACTTCTTTAACATAATAATAAAATGCAAACGCGGGCCTTGGGACAACCTAGGCTCAACCCTGGCCAGAGGTTCTCATGCCGCTCTCATGCTACAATCCTAGGCATATCCCTTGCCAGAGGGGTAAATACAGAAACAAACTAGGCATAGTACCTACATAAATTTGCGATGTTTCAGTGCCGCGGAACCTTTTTCCCGGCCTTGTTCTGTAACTCATAACTTCCCCCGGGATGGGCTGCCGTCACCTTGTAAGGTCCTTCCCATTTGGGAGCTAACTTCCCGCTTGCAACTTGCTGGCTTTTGTCATTTCGGCGCATCACCCATTCCCCCGGGGCGAACTGCTCCTTACACACCCGCCTGTCGTGGTACTTCTTGACCCGCTCCTTCACCTGGGCCTCATGCAGGGCCGCCTTCTCCAGTTTCACCTCCAACAAATCTAGGTCCAGCAGCCGGTCACTCTGGTTTGCTTGCTCATCCGGGAACTTCATATGAAGACTGGGCACTCCAACCTCAACCGGGATTACCGCCTCCGCCCCGTAAACCAAACTGTAGGGGGACTCCCCCGTGGCGGAACTCTCCGTTGTTCTACTTGCCCATAGGACAATTGGAAGTTCATCGACCCAGTTTCCCCTCGCACCTTAAAGACGCGTCTTGATTCCGTTGACAAGAGTCATGTTGGTGACCTCGACCTGCCCATTAGCCTGGGGGTGGTAAACCGAGGTTAGTTTCTGTTCAATCCCGTACTCCTTGCACCAGGATTTGAAGGGGTTATTCTCGAACTGCCCCCCGTTATCCGTTACTATGAACCTGGGTATCCCATAACGGCAGATAATATTCTTCCAACAAAATTTCACACAAGTACTTCCCCTGATGTTGGTCAACGGGGCAGTTTCGATCCATTTGCTGAAGTAGTCAATCGTGACTATTAAATACTTGAAACCTCTAGGCGCCGTCGGGAAAGGGCCTACCAGATCCAAACCCCAGCGGATAAAGGGCCAAGTCCCGGATATCCCAATCATTCCCCCCTATGGCACATGGATAATGGGTGCAAATTTCTGGCACTGTCCACATGAGCGAACAGCTTTTTGGGCGTCCTCAAACAACGTGGGCCAATAATACCATGTGCACATGATCTTCCGGGCTACAGTCCAGGCACCTTGATGGCTCCCGTTGGGACCCTCATGCACTTCTTTCAACATATTTCGGGCTTCCTCCCCGTCCACGCACTTCAGCCAAGGTTGAAGGTACCCTCTTCGTATCAACTCCCCGTCCAGGACAGCATATCGGGGAGCTTTAACTCGGATCTTCCGGGCTTTAACTTTATCACCCAGCAGCGTTCCCATCTCCAAGCACTCGAGGAATGGTGTGATCCACGACTCCGTTTCA
Source organism: Sherardia arvensis (assembly GCA_948330725.1). Classification (NCBI taxonomy): domain Eukaryota; kingdom Viridiplantae; phylum Streptophyta; class Magnoliopsida; order Gentianales; family Rubiaceae; genus Sherardia; species Sherardia arvensis. The sequence continues at coordinate 16,744,558 of OX415237.1, read as the reverse complement.
CGAACCACTGTGACCTGGCTGGGGTGCTCGTACCCCCGGACAGTTACCATCTCCATGAACAGGTTCCGATCCTGGTCCGGCTTGAGCTCTGACAAAACCAGCTTACTTAGCGCATCCGCCTTACAGTTCTCCTCCCGGGGGATCTGCGTCAGCGTAACCCGGAAAAAACCCTGAATCGTTGTTTTCACCGCCTCCAGGTACTTCTGCAGACTCTTTTCCTTGGCTTCATATTCTCTATTAATTTGTTGTACCACAATAGCCGAATCGCTGTAGGCATCAACCACTTTCGCACCCACTTCTCGAGCTAGGCGCAACCCGGCTAGGTACTCAGCTTCATTGTTGGTGGTTTTGAAATCAAACTGTAGGGCGTAGCGATACTCCTTTCCTCCGGGCCTGACTAGCACAACTCCGGCCCTGCTTCCTCCGGCATGAGAGGAGCCGTCCATATGCAGTTTCCACCCCGGCTGGTCTTCTACCGGGTCCTTCTTGTCATTGTCCGCCATTTCCACTAAGAAGTCAGCCAAAGCTTGGCCCTTGATAGACTTCCTAGCCTAGTAGGTAATCTCGTGCTCCCCTAACTCAATCACCCACTTCATCATCCGGCCCGATGCCTTTGGTTTCAGCATTACTTGGCGAAGTGGTTGATTTGTCAGGACTGTTATGGGGTGCCCTTGGAAATATGGTCGAAGTCTCCTAGACGCATGCACTAGGGCTAAGAGTAAACGCTCTAGTGAAGAGTAACGCGTCTCCGGCCCTTGAAGAGCCCTGCTCACAAAATATACCGGGCTTTGCACCCTCCCGGATCCCTGGACCAGGGCTGCACTTATAGCTTGCTCCGTGGCCGTGAGGTACAGGAACAGCTCTTCCCCCGGGACCGGTTTAGACATAGTGGGAAGATTCCCCAGGTGCTCATTCAATTCCTTGAACGCTTGCTCACATTCTGGAGTACATTCGAACTTCTTCGCTCGCCTCAGGCACTACTATAAAGGGGTAGATGCAAGACACATATTTAAGGCGTTTAAGCCTGGTGCGTTTTTTTACGCCTTGATTGAAAGTAGTGATTTTGCTACCTCTTCTAGCTGGCAATAAAAAATTAAATTCAAGACGGAAAGAAGCAGTTAAAGGCGGAAATGAGGTTTGACGTTAAAAAATACTTGAAAAAGTATCCGCTTTAAATTGAATGGGTTGTTACGACCTCGTAACCTTTGTAGTAATATAAACGTGTCTGAAGCAAATGCGTAGGTTAGCTCGTTAGTTTGTACTTTGTGCGTTGCGATATCGTAAGCTTTGTTAAACCCTAATTTCAGCAGGTGAGAATATGGGACATGTCGTAACTGGGACGCTAGGATGTGGCGTTTGATGTTACGGTGTCGCTTCTGTGCACGTCAAATTTGACATTGTTAAGTGTACAGTGCATGTGAGGGAGATTGAAATGTTACGAGTTCGCTGGCTACTCAAAGGTGTTAGCGAGGTATTAGCGAGTTCGCAAGAGACTCTGTATGGGTCACAGATTTAAGCTGAACTGGCCGTTCTAACTCCAAAAACAAAAACTTTAACAGGGTCTAAACTGGTGGGTATTGAAGGGTGATCAGTTGAAGTTTGCTCGGAGATCTCATTGTTCCCGTGTTGGTGTAGGTAAGGTTTAACTTGCGTAATGTACTGGCTAGTCTCTTGATTTTGGTTGATTTTATGCATAATTTTTGCTAGCATTTTGGTTTATTTTGGTTTTTTTGTTAATGCAGTGTGTAGTTTATGTGTTGATCATCTCAAGTCAGTGGGTTAGTAGTATTGTGTAGCTGTTTGTCTGATTTGTGAATTATGGACCGCGAAAGAATAATGAAGGAGAATGCTCGATTATCGAAGGAGTAATTAGATTTGGTTGAACATTTATTAGATGTTGGGTTGCGACATTGTAGGCAGAATAGCATAGAAGGGGTTAGATGTCCATGCAACAAGTGTAGAAACAACACCATATTTGAAGATATTGCTGTAGTGCGTGAACATTTAATTTGTAAAGGTTTTGACAAATCCTACACAGAATGGGTTTGGCATGGGGAAGGCCATTATGGAAGTGACCAGGTTGAGATGGAGGAGGGAAGCACCGAGGAAATCCTGCAGTATAATGAACAGCTTTCAGATATGTGTGACGATGTTGTTATGGAATTTGTTGGGAAGAAAAGTATGCTGGAGGCAATGTATGACGATAAAAAGACAAGCTTATATGTTGGGGCTAGCCATTCTAGACTGGGAGCAACATTGTTGTTAATGAACCTAAAGGCAAGGCATGGTAATTCTGATAAAGGAATGACGGAATTGCTAGAGTTGGTTAAAGAGTTACTTCCTCAGGACAACTTATGTCCTGATAGGGTTTATGCTGCGCGGAAGATATTGTGTCCTATGGGCATGGAGTTTACTAAGATTCACGCATGCCCGAATGATTGTATGTTGTATAGGGGGAGTGTTGATTCTTTGAGGGGTGATTGCAAGGTATGCGGTGAGTCTAGATGGAAAAAGAAGGAGGGAAAGGTCGAGGTATGTGGAGAAACAGTGACAACATCAACAAAGCAAGGTCCTGCTAAGGTGATGTGGTACATGCCCTTGAAACCAAGATTGACGCGTTTGTATGCCAATCCAGTTGATGCAAATTGTTAGCATGGCATGCCGATAGGGTTCGAGAGGAAGATGATGATATTATATCTCACGCTTCTGATGGTGATCAGTGGAAAAAGATGGATGCTATGTGCCCAGAATTTGCTGACGAACCTAGACACGTGTGCTTAGGACTATCTACTGACGGAATGAACCCTTTCGGGAACATGTCCAGCACCCACAGTTCATGGCCAGTGATGCTTGTTATTTATAATCTACGTTCATGGTTGATGATGAAACGAAAGTATGTACTTTTGAACACTATGATCTCGGGGCCTAGGCAACCTGGTAATGACATTGATGTATATCTAGCGCCTCTTGTTGAGGAGTTGGAATCCTTATTTAAGCATGGGATTCATATTCTTGACGGAAGTCGAGGGGACGCGAAATTCAAACTTAAAGCCATGCTGATGTGGAGCATCAATGATTTCCCTGCGCTGGGTAACCTTGGAGGGTGTTCTGTGAATGGTCATTTTTCATGTCCAGTATGTGAGAGCAATACCAGCTACTGTCAATTAAAGCACGGTGGTAAGCCTGTGTATCTAGGTCATAGACGATTCCTGCCTAGCAGTCATCCGTGGAGGAGTGCTGAGAAGTGGTTTAACGGTCAGTAGAGCATGGTGTTGCCCCTGTCCCATTATCAGGTTTTGAAAAATTTGCAAAAGTATCGGGTATGGAGAACGTGCTGGGAAAGGGAAAAAAGAAAAGCACTCAAACTACGTTTTGGAAGAAATGTTCAATATTTTTCAAAATCGGTTATTGGGAGCACTTGGATGCGCGCCACTGTCTAGATGTCATGCATATAGAAAAGAACGTATGTGAAGCTTTGGTTGGGATGCTCTTGAATACACCGAGAAAGAGTAAGGATGGATTGAAAACTAGAAAGGATTTAGTCAATCTTGGAATACAGACGTCACTTGCTCCCGTGCAAGAAGAAGTAGGTACGACATACTTACCACCTGCTTGTTATTCCTTGTCATCTGAGGAGAAGGAGAGTTTTTGTAGGACTTTGAAGTCAGTGAAGGTGCCTTCTAAATATGGTTCGAACATTAGCAGTTGTGTATCCACTGCAGAGCTAAAATTGGTGGGAATGAAGTCGCACGATTGCCACAATCTGATGCAGGACTTGAATGTCATTGCTCTGAGAGGTTGCTTGCTTTCTCACGTTGGAGACGCAGTTGCCAGGCTTTGTTATTTTTTTAAACAGATATGTCGCAAGAAAGTAAGTCGGCATAAGTTGGATGAATTGCAGGATATGGTAGTTGAGGTATTGTGCAGGCTAGAGATGTATTTTCCCCCTTCCTTTTTTGACATAATGATTCATTTGATAGTTCATTTGGTGCGGGAGGTGAAGCTGTGCGGACCGGTATACTTGAGATGGATGTATCCATTCGAGCGGTACATGAGCATTTTCAAGCATTTTGTTAAGAATCGTTATCGACCAGACGCCAGTCTAGTGCAGTGAAATGTCGCGGAAGAGGTAATAGAATTTTGTACCAACTATTTACAGGATGTACCTACTATAGGACTGCCGGTCTCCAGACACGACGGTAGGTTGGATGGTGTCGGCCTACGCCATAAGTCTAAATTCAGCCCTTCTTCCAATGAGATATTTATAGCCCATCTGTAAATTCTGCGCAACCATCATGCAGTGAGTTCTTATGTTGATGTTCACCTTAATGAGATAAGGTCAACACAACCGAGCTGGTCGGAACCTAGGATTCTAGAATCTCATTGTAGAGACTTTACTAGTTGGCTCAAAATACATGTGCAGAATGGCGGTGAACACCCCGATGTTGTAAAATGGGTGGCCAAGAGACCCCTCGGCACAGTTACGTCGTTTAGCGGGTATGACATCAATGGATACACGTTTGGTACTAAGTGGAGTGATGACAGATCTGCAACCCAAAATAGTGGCGTGTCAGTACCCGGAGAGGGTGATAATGTTTTTTTTGGTATTATTACTGATATATGGGAAATGGACTTTGTTAATGTCCGAATCGCATTGTTTAAATATGAATGGGTAGATGAAAGTGAAAGGGTGCGCTCAGAGGATTTAGGCATGACTCTAATTAATGGAGGAATTCTTGGGTCTAGGGAAGATCCATTCATCATGGCGGCTCAAGCTCATCAGGTATTTTATGTGGAAGATCTAATTGATGCTCGATGGGAGATCGTTGTTGATGGTAAGAAAACATTAATCAATGGTGACGGCTTGTTTGACGATGACTCCACTGTTTCCACAGACACCATTCCGCCCTCGGTTTACGAAACTCTGGAAGAGGATGATGACATTGTTTGTGCGTCGGTGTGCAGAATGGATCATGAGGAAGGCATGTGGATTAATCCTGCGGGGAAAACTACAAAGAGGAAGGGGAGGCAACCAAAGAAGAAGAAGACTAAAAAGAGTAAAAGACATCAGTAGCTATTTGTTAACCATTCTTTTTGAATATTATGCGTACTTCATGGTTGGTAATTACAAGTGTAGTTAAATTTTGATTTAATTAATCTTATTACATTAAATCTTCTAATTCAAAAAAATTTGTACACTGCTGTAGAAGTGGCGATACCGTAACTAAACACGCTCAAAACCAATGCATATTAACTTGCTACGTAGCGAGTTCGTAACATTGGCGAACCAGTTACGAATTCGCAACAAAAGGCTGAAAATCGCAGATGAGCTTCTGTCTCTTGAGTCTGACAGGTTACGATCTCGCTTGATGTGTATAAATTTGTATATATTTGCTTAACTTGATACTAGCGAACTCGATAGTAGCTCGCCAGGTGAGTAACTTGATACTGGCGAGCTCGCTAGTATAAAGTCACATACCGAAAATTTAATTTTAACTCCTTTGTAAAGTGGTGTTATATTTTGAAAATTTAGCCACACTAAATAAATAATGGAAGTTTAAATAATCAAATATACATAATAAAATAGATGACATTAAAATAGAAATATTCTTTACAATGTTGTTTGAGAAACTGACAAAAACAAATTGAAATTTAAATTCGTTGGATTTGAGTACAACTACTAGCCAACATGAACGAATGCAAATCTAATCATCATTGCTAGGAGGTGGTGTCTGTGATGGTGCTGGTGGATCCCCCTTCGCTTTTTTCCTCGCACTAGCCCTTTCAATGCCACGTATCACTTTCTCCGTTAACCAGTTTGCGTGATTGATTTTGGCCATCTTATCCCTGAAAAGGTCGACCGCGTCTTCTACACCCTTGTAGTATGCCTCTGAGGGTACACCTGTTCATTTAAGTGAAACAAAAAAGGGTGAGTATAGAAAATAAATTGTATAAAACTGAAATTAAACTGTAGGGGTTTAGTGTGGCTAACCTTCGACGTTCTCTCTGACTTCTTCAGGATTAAACTGTACTGGTTTCTTGGGTCCATCCGCTACTTTCTGCCACACACCATCAACCAACTCATACTTACCTTTCCTCTAAAAATATTGCATCATATAGAAGCAACACTCCTCGGCTAGTGCATATAATTTTATCCTGGGATTTTCGGAGGTAAGAAACATGGAAATGAAATTACCGTAAGGGAGCTTCTTGACTGTCCTACTATTTTCGACCACACTTTGTCTCATGTGCTCGAAAATGACATGGCCCGGGTTCAACTCTATCTTCTCCATGACGCAGTAAAATATGCTCACAGTAGTATAGTTCATCTCGGTGATCCAACCACCCTTAGGCACGACACTCCTAGCGACCATCTCATAAACATTCCTCTCCTCACCACTCAGTTTATCCAACTTATAAGATCTAGGCACCCCTAAATCGTCAGCATCTCTATCAAAGTACTTCTTAGCATACTCTACAACTTGGGCTCGATCCAAAACCCCATACTCAGGCCATTGTTCTCTAATGTAAAACCCCGGAGGGGGTTGGTTGCTAAAGTCCTCTTTAACAGCATAGGACACGTTCAATGCCTTGTTAAAAAATTCCTCCCCAATCTCGTAGTCCTTTTTATTAACCCTAGTGAATTACCTACCCGTCTCCTTTTCTTCCTCAATCAACTGGTGAAAATTAGCATAGAATTGCACTATCAGAAAGTTGACCCCCCATTTCAACGGTTTTATGCATATTAACAGCGCTTTCTTATGATAAGGTAGCGCCCTCTAAGTGGCCGGTGAAAGCTTATGGTAAGAGGCGCTGAAAGACCAAATGGGGGGCCCGCTATGTCCATGTTGGCAATGGTGACTTGGCAATGGTGACTCGGATCAAATCCTTTCAGCGGATCTTTAAAAAGCGTTGATACATTTAAATTTTGAAAAATAAAAAAAAATAGAGAATTGACATTTTTGAATTTTAAAAATCCCAAATTTAACTGAAAATTTCAGTTTCCCGCTTTCACGGTGAAACCAATTTTTGATTTATTTAATTAAAATAAAACAAATAAATGGCCAATAAAATATAAAATTGCTAAAAATAAATTTAAAAATCAAAACTATATTAAAAATCAAGAATGTTACAATCCAATGTCATAACACTAATCCAATCATCCTATCATCCTACACTAACCAAAAAACCATTCTAACATTGCATATGGAGCATCATTCAGCAGTCAGCACATTAGTTGTTTCTCGTAACAAAAAATCACACTGACCAGTGGAGCTGATAAAGTTCAACCGATGAGAGTTCGGGTCTGGCTAGGGAGTCCTTGAAAGCAGCCTCCATGGCAATGCTGCAAACTTGGTTGCCACTGCAATTTCCGCTCCTGGATCCTTCTCTCTCCTTTCCTTTATAAACCTTCAAATAATACATTGTACACTTCCTTCAGCATACTCTTTTAGGATTCATGAAAAAAGACAATGAACTTGCCGAAAAATGTGTGTGAAAATCCATTTTTCAGATACATTGTACACTCAATCATGAAAAAGACAGTAACTTAAATACAACTAGGCACAAACTAACCTTCCTAGTAGAGTTTCAGAATTGATAGCACCAAGAGAGATTTGCAAGCAATCAGAAAGCAATCAGAGAACTGCAAGCAATCCACTTCAAAATTGAGGCAGTACCAAACTTTTTAAAAGAAAAACACTCACAGAAGATAAAGAACAACAACAATTAATCAATTACGATAAAAAATCGAGATTTCGAGTAACATGATTTATACCATCATAATACGGTCAACATCAACTGCACAGCTAGTAAACCATGGCATGGAAATCTTCCTTGCTCTTCTTATCTGCAACCCAATAAAACTCTCATCACTTGGAAACACTACATTATCTCCATATATTCTCATCTAGTACCAAGAGAAGAGATATGAAACTTTACTTATATAAGGCTTCCATTGGCATAAATGATGACAGCATGTGGCAACACACTCAGGCCTCTGAGGATACACTCAGTTTTTGCCTCAACATCACCTGCACCTCGATGCTGGTATGCAGCAATTGAGCATCATATCTCCCCCAAAATAGCAACCATGCAGATATAAGTTTACCATACATTGGTTCTTAGCCTGATAAAAAAGATGCTTATATATATAAATTGACAAGAACGAGTCAAGGTAGAACACCTGTGGCTGGTCCGAACAGATGTTTTCCAATTGCCAAATAACTGATCCCTCGTAATGACTCAACAACACTCAAGTTAAGATCTTCGACTTAAAATATGGGATTGCAGGACAAAGCAAAATATAAACCTAAATCGAGAAAACGAAAGGCTAAAGGGAACTGAAGTTGTTACCTTTCCAGACCTGGAGAATGCACAAATCATCAGCTGAATCGAAGCAGAGATAGGGCTCATTAAGCTTGAGATTCCGGCGCATAAAAACTTCCGTACAGCAAATACTTCTACAAACCTACCAGGAGCAACACCACTAAAACTTCCGGCAAAGAGATTCCGGCGAATCAAAACTTCCGGAGCAACACCACCACCGGTAACCCGACCCGACATTGCTCAACCCGGAGCCGATGGTCTCCGCCCTGCCGCCGCCGTATTCTTCCATCACCTCTCCACTCCAGAACCAGTTCATCCTCAAAACATCTGAATCAAACATAGGAAGTCAGAAGTTTTCACCGGAGAAAGAAGGAGAGCACTGGAGCGGCGTCGTTTCAGGCAGGGGGAAGCGGAAGACGTCGATGGACTGGTACAGGAAGAAGCTCGAGGCCATGTCCCTGAATTTCAAAGCCGTCGCGTTTCCGCCGCGAGGAAGCGTCTCGATATCGGGGCCCACGCGAGTCTGCTCATCCGATTGGGCCTCTGTACCTTGCTTGTACCTCGAGGCCAATCTGCTCCACCAAACCCCTCCTCCGCTGCCATAGCACCACCACTCGTCCTCCGCCTGTTCCAGAACTCCGACGAGATCACCAACTAGCACAGCCCTAAGTAGCGGGATTCCGGCGATCAGCGCAGCACAGACGTCCACCGAAGGTCTCGAAGAACACGGGTGCTATTGACTCCAGAGGTAGCGGCGACGGGCACAGAGAGATAAGGTTGTGATTAGGAACGTAATCTGCAGAGAAAGAAGAAAAGGTTTTTATTATATATGTCCATCCTCAACGGTTGCTATGAAGTGAGGAAAAATAATGGACGGAACAGATTATTCAAAATAATAATTGTTTTTAAAAATTTCAAAATTAAAATGTTTACTTTTATATTTATTTTTTGGCTACAAACAAATCCTACTTCTTTTTAATGAATCCATAAAATTTAATATAATCTAAATAACGGAATAGATACTTTATAAAAACTTCAAATTCAGCACAAGTCATAGGTTTTTCAATGTATATAGAAAATAATCTAAATAATGGCAAATAAATCTCTCAATTGAAGGTTAAATAAATTCTAGATTCACCCCAATAATTTTTATACTCATTTCAAATTGATAACATACACATAATAAGCTCAAAATTTGATATTTTAAAACATTTTTCGAATTTTTATTAAACTAAGCATTCATATGAAAATATGTTTTATAAACTATAAGTTTGAATGTCTCGCAAGCACTCAAATATACTTAATTTCATTTGCTACTAAAAGTATTGAATATGTCTATTGTGAAAAAATGCTCCAAAGTGTATATATATATACTTAAGTAACAAGTTCTAATCTTAGTAGTGATTCTCAGACTACCCAGAACAAGTTATAGTTTTAGTAGTTGTTATATATAACCAAAGCATAATTTTAGTATGAATTTGGTTCACCGACTGAAACTTTCAAATTAATGTGTTATATTAATCAAATCAACATATATCTACTAATATTATCATAGTCATAAAAAAACTAGTATAAAAGTCAAAACTTGATGTTTCATGACATTTTTTCAAATTTGTATAAAACTAAACATTCATATTAGTGATATTTCATGGATTTTATGTTGTAATGTCATAGAAACACTCGAACATACTTAATATCATTCAGTAATGAAAATAAATTGATCACGACTATGGTTGAAATATGACTCTAAAGTATATATACTTAACTACATGTTATAGTCTTAGTAGTGCTTACCAGGTTCCTGCTACTAAAGTTCTCACTACACGTACCATTCATCGAACTAATACCAAAGAAAATTTACACAGAAAGTGTCTTATACATTATAAATTAACATAACTCATTAAAAAAATCAAGTTTAAAAGACAAAATTTGATAATTAATGACATTTTTCAAATTGTTATATCAATAGCAACAATGCGTTGTTGCTTTGAATGCCTAGAGCATAATTTTTATATGACTTTGGTCCACCAAGTCAAACTTTCAAATTGATTGTCATTTTAATCACACCAAGAAATCATCGTATGATAATAAAACTATCAACATCATAAAAAAACTAGCATAAAAGTCAAAACTTGATGTTTCATGACATTTTTTCAAATTTTCATAAAACTAAACATTCATATCAGTGATATTTCATGGATTTTATGTTGTAATGTCATAGAAACACTCAAACATACTTAATTTCATTCAGTAACGGAAATAAATTGATCACGACTATGATTGAAATATGACTCCAAAGTATATATACTTAATTAAATGTTATAGTTTTAGTAGTGCTTCTCAGGTTCTTGCTACTACGGATCTCACTACACTTACCTTTAATGGAGCCAACACCAATGTAAATTTACACAAAAAGTGTCGTATACATTATAAATTAACATAAATCACTAAAAAAATAAAGTTTAAAAGTCAAAATATATAATTAATGATATTTTTCAAATTGTTATACCAATAGCAACAGTTCGCACTAGTTTAAAATTGAAAATTAATTTTTTATGACATTTTTCAAATTTTTATACCAAGTGCAGCAGTTAAATGTTGCTATATATACCATAAATTTTATATGAATTGGGTCCTATTAATCAAATTTTCAATTCATGTGATATTTTAATCATACGAACAAAATATCATATACAAATTAAAATTATCATAGTCATAAAAAACTAGTTTAAAAATTATTTTGATATTTTTAAAATTTTTACACCAAGTGCAACAACAGTTAATTGTTACTATATATACCAAGAGTACATATGAATTGTGTCCCACCAAGTTTACACCACTATATATTATCAATTTATATAGTTAATTATCAATTCATATAAACTAAGAAAAATTTTAATCAGACTCAGAGCAGCAACGCGCAGCTGCTCTGGTCTCCTTACGTCACACATCAAAATTTTATTAATTTTAGACCGCCTCAGAGCAGCAACGCCCCGCTGCTTTTTTGCGCCATATCCAATTGGACTATAAAATGTTTAAATCAACCTATACAACCCAGCCCAACATCACAACAACAACCCACATTTGGTGGGCTCAAAATCGAGCCCATGTACAGTCAGCAACCATTGCAGCGATATGTCAAAATATCGTTGCTACTTCCGCGGGGTCTATCAAAATAATTAATGCTGACTTTAGTCAAACGGCCAAGTCACCACTTATTTTAGCGAATTTGTTAAAGGCGTTGAAACACTGGCCCGCTCGTCTGGCTCTTTCAGCGCACGTTCATAATACCGGTGAAATTCACTAAGTCAACTTCCAAAATTCATTGACCAGCACAGTTTTTAGCGTTGAAACTCTTTCCCTTCAACACTTTTATGCTCTTTTTCAGCGAAATTCAATAATACCGGTGAAAAATCACCTCAACTTTCTGATAGTGTTGGCACGTCTCTTCCTTATGTGCCGGATAATTCAAACCTAATAACTCACCCAACTCATGAAATTGAAATATCTTTAACACAATCCCCAAACCTAGTTCTTCTATCTGATTAAAATCAACAACATAATAATCTAGTAATTGACTATGCTCTATGTAATTAGAATAGGCCTGGGATGCATCCAAACTTACAAATTTTTGCTTGTCGTATTTGGTTGAACTTGTCCCCGCCGTCGCCCATGGCTGAGATCCCGAAGCCTGAGCTTCATCACGTCGGGCCCCCTGCACAAACGGATTGGGTGCCAAATTCTTTGTCCTTGCCATTACTCTTGTCGGATGGTTATGTGAGATTTTGGTTGTTTTTTTTTTCTAAGCTCTAAGACGTATGATCGTTGTTTGAAATCAGAAGATCCCCAAATTTGATATTTATAGGTTAGCATCTTGCGATATCGTAACTATCAAGCCAGCTTATATTCAAGTTGGTTGCGATCTCGTAAGTTTCCACGCACACAAGTAAACGACGCCGGGTAACATGCTGCTAGGGTTTAATTCTCAGCAGTAATACTAGCGATATCGCAACTAATTAAATTCATATTAAATTAATTCTCAGCAGTACTACTAGCGAGATCGCAACTAAGTTACGACATATTAACCTAGCGAGGTCGCTACTATGCCATTCATAAGTTTTGTTGTTCTATGTGATCATGTGCAGTAGCGAACTCGTAAGAAAGATCGCCAACATTTGTCCCACATCGGCTGATTAGAAGGTGATTTTTCAGTTTATATACACTTACATTTTACAAGGGTTCGATAAGTCGCCGACCAACGCAAACTGAACATGAAACACCAAGGCTGAGGCCCAATAATTACATAGGCTAAGGCCCAATACTTACACAGGCTAATGCCCAACACTTATACGCCCAATATAGACCCAAACCCAAAAACCCTTTTTTGATGGGTTCTTATCATGTAGCGAACTCGCTTCAAGCCACGTCAATGTTGAGTTTTTTTATTGTGTCAATCTTTGTTGTTACGAATTCGCAAGGGTAAAGCAAGCACACTGCGAGGTCGCTACAGAATCTCTAGCTAGGCTCTGATGACTGAATACGATATCGTTAGGACCACGTAAACAGGCGCGAGTAAGTTGCGATTTCGCTTGGTGTTCTGTTACAAATAAATCATCATGAAACGTGACAGTGACGAGATCGCTATGACCACGCACTATACAAAAACTAAATGATTTTGCTGATACGATATGGGCTCTTAGGATGAAAAAATAAAATGTAAGGGACAAGATATTAAAACAAGAAAAGCTATTCAGTAATTAAATGTGCCAAAATGGCAAACACAAGTTTATTACAATGTTAACAAATTTGGGATAAACAAATACAGAATGAAATAACAAAAAAAAAACAACATTTAGGCTAAATAAGGTGAGATGACGTGAAGCACTTCCTGATCGCAGGTGCATGCATCACAGGAGATGTCCGTTGGATCAAGCCTCTTCCAGCGATCGTACCTCACGCTCCGATTGAGGGCAGCATGTTCCTCGCAGCAGATCGGCCTAGGCGCGACTACTCCATCTCTGAGAAACCTGAAGTAGTGCGTCCAACCCCAAGCGCAAGACAAACCTTTTCTGACGCGTACCCGAGCTTCCTGGAGGCCTTTCTTGTCGGTTCTTTTCATGGTGGTGATCACATTCATGCCTCTCTGAATATCACCTTCGCAGATTGCAAATATAACCAAGACATAGGTCGACTCTTTGTGACCTACTGCAGAAGCCTCGGTGAGCCACTGTCGAGCCCATTCGGTCGCTCTTCCGCTCACGTACCGACGAAGAACCCAGTTGAACAAAACACGAATCATTACTAGATTTATCACGTCATCTGGGAGGGCGTTGAAAAAAGACAAATCCATGGGAAACAGAAGGCAAATAAGAGGAGGAGGGAGAAGGGAATGTAGGTATGAAGGCTCTGATGGGGCTCTAAAGGGAAGAAGGGGCTGATATTTATAGGGCTGAGGTGCTCCATTATTCAAAAATATGTCAGAGTTCCTAGAAAAAAATTAGTAATTATGGTATTAATGGAAGGAAAATGTAAAGGCATTCTCACCTTTTCATGATCACCCCATGCAAACCCCCCAAAGGTTTTTACTGATGGAATTTCAAAGGTTTATACTGATGGAATTTCAAAGGTTTTTACTGATGGAATTTCAAAGGTTTTTACTGATGTCACAGGTCAGAGAAAGCCCAATACTTATACTATCACTACTACTACAACCCAATATAGACCCAAAAACCCTTTGTTCATGTGTTCTTATCACGTTGCGAGCTCGCTAGACAATCGCCAACTAGGCTCTGTTGACTGAATACAACATGTTGCGAGATCGTTAGGACCACATAAAAGAGAAGCGAGTATGTGGCGACTTCGCTTCGGCTGATGCTACTAATGAATCATCATTAAACGTGACACTTACGATGAAGCTAGTGATTTAGCTAGTGATTTTGCTGAAAAAATAACTCTTACGATGAAAAAGTAAAATGTAAGGGACAAGGTATCAAAACAAGAAAAGCTATTCAATAATTAAATGTGCCAAAATGGCAAACAAAAACTTATTACAATCCTAACAAATTTGAGATAAAAAACAACAGAATCAAATAAGAAACAAACTACAACATTTCAACTCAAGAAGAACCGAGGACGTGAAACACTTCCTGATCGCAGGTGCATGCATCACAGGAGATGTCCGCTAGATCAACCCTCACCCAGCGATGGTACCTCAAGCTGCCATTGAGGAAAGCATGTTCCTGGCAGCATCTTGGCCTAGGCCATACTACTCCATCTCTGAGGAACCTGTAGTAGTGCGCCCAACCCCAGGCGTAAGCCAAATCGGCTATGACGCGTACCCGAGCTTCCCGGAGGCCTTTCTTGCCGGTTCTCTTCATGGTGGTGATCACATTCATGCCTCTCTGAGAATCACCTTCGCAGATTGCAAATATAGCCAAGACATAGGTCGACTCTTTATGACCTATTGCAGAAGCCTCAGTGAGCCACTGTCGAGCTGATTCAGTCGCTCTTCCGCTCACGTACCGACGAAGAACCCATTTGAACATAACAGGAATCATTATTAGATGTATCATGTCATCTGGGAGGGCGCTGAAACGAGACAAATCCATGGGAAGTAGAAGGCAAAGAATAGGAGAAGGAAATAATTACGCGTATATAAGTGTTCATAATCCAAAAACTAGTTAATATTTTAAAAAGTAAATGTTTAAACCAAACTAAACTACGAAATCACAGGCCGGCGACTAAAATATCATGCAAGTCATCTACACACATCTTGTCGCTACCTTCGGCCTTCTCCACCAAACTTCCTTCATCGTTTTGCTTGTCTTGCTCGTTCTTGTCTGCTGGTTGAGCTTCAGTCTCGATGCAGGTGTTCTCTTCTTTGCCTTGTCCCGGTTCAACATCCTCATCGGGTTCTCCAATCAGCCTCTCTTTCCTAATCATCTCATACCTCGCCGACCCATCTTCTGCATCAGAGTCGCTGTGATGATGATCCCCATCACCATCATCGCTATCTTCATCTCCATCCCTTCAGCACCAACAACCTTCCCATCGGATGGCTTCTTCTCGCTGGCTGTAGCAAAATCTTGGCTAGGAACGGTGGAGTCTTTTTGCTTGGGAAATGTGGTGCGGAAATCAGGTATCTCCTCCTCATCTCTCATATCGCACTCCACTACCCCGCTGGATATCAGTTCGGTGAGGCGGTCGTTGTTAGCACATGCCCTTTTCTCGGCCATTTCAATCTCATTCAATAACTGGCCTATAAACACCACAAGCCTACCACGGGCATCAAAAACAGCATCTACACAAACAAATCAAGGTTGATAAGAACCAATTATTAACAAATGAAACAACTTGAACCAACTACAGTTAATAACAAACTAGAATCATACCTGATACTCCCAGCCTACCCCTTGCCCTTCTGGCTGCCTCTTCAGCTTCTTTCTTTCTCGCGTACTTCCCATCGGCCTTCAACTCTAATCTCTTATGCTTGAGCCACTCCTTGTCGTATTTGCCGAGCGGCATGGGACGGCCTCTTGGAAAAATACCCGTTTTCCTGATCAATGCTACAATCAATTTGCCATACGGAAGCGCGGCGGTCTTGTGTCTGGCCATCTTCATCATTTGAGTCAGAATTGTGAAGCCGGGGTTGATTGCAAGCTTCTCCATGATATAGTAGAACACCATGAGACTCCAAACTGTGGGCTCACATGCATGCCCTAGGGACGGGACTACATTACCGCAGATTAGCTCAAAAACTAATCTCTGCTCCTCGGTAAGCCTGTGGATCGGGTAATTCCTAGCTGTACCCGGCCTATCAGAAGTCCTTTTAAACCACTTCTTACCCATCTCACCAGCCTTCAATGGTTGCTTAGGGCTAACAGAAGGAAACCTCTGCTCGTAATGTACCTCGTACGGACCATCCTATTTGGTAGGCCTCAGGTCGTTACGAGACAGATAAGGATATTTCAGAACTTCATTGATGCTAAACTTATTGACCGTAAACTTAACACCCCGCACCATTGTAGTTATTTCCTCCACCCCTTCCTCTAAACCTAGGTTCGCATAAAATTGGAGAACCTCCTCATGGTAAACAAGCTCAGGCAACATAAGCAACTTATCTAGATGTTGTGCCCTAAAATGGTCTAGAATGTAATCTAGTTGCAGCGAAGGCACCACACTACTATCAAACACATTATTATTTAAAAGTTTCCGAGAGGAACAACGCTCATACCTAGCTATGGCGGCGTCTTTGAAGAACTCAGGAGTGTCCTCCACCTCACTGGAACAGCTGGGCCCTTCCCCACCATCATTTCCGGCAGCAGCGGCGGCGGCAGGCACGACTGGAACTTGTGAGGCGACTGGAACCTCAGCCTGAACCTCAGCCTCCTCAGTCCGAGGCCGTTTATTTCCCACCGCCGGACCACGTCCCCATCCACTGTCTGCGCCTTTACCACCGCGTCCCCGCACCGCTCCTCTGGTCTTTGGCCGCATTTCATCGGAGAATGAACAGCGTCGTTGACGGTTTTTAATTTCAGTAGGGTTTTAAATTTGGGGCTAATTAATTTTAGCCCGATCCCCTTTTTTATAATTTATAATATTGTTACTTCCGATATCGCTAGTAGACACGCTTCTACATGTCGCGAGCTTGCTAGCACACACACATCTGTATGTTGCGAGGTCATTAATATCTCGCCCAAGCCTGAGTTTCTAGTAGCGAGTCTTAAAAAGACTCGCCAGGCAAGCGTGCTAGTAGCGAACTCGCTAAAGAAGAATAATTCTAATTAGTAGCGAGATCGTAACCCAAAAAGCCTTTATTTTATTTGAACTAATAACTAGCGATATCGCAACACCTTCATACTGGTTTTCTGGGTTATGTGGGTTTGTGGGTTTAGGGTTTAGGGTTTAACTGTGGTAACGTGTACACTAGCGATTTCGCTACTACACAAGCTAATTAGATTGTAACTAAAAAATAAAAATTTTTAATTTTTTTTAGCAATTTCATGTTCTAACATATATATATTTTATATAGATGCAGTATAATACTCTATTTGTTAAATATCCATCATGATATTAACTCAAGTAGAGTACATCTTTGTACATAAGCAGTATGACATAACTCTATGTAAAACATCAATAATTCGGTTTAAAATTTTAAACGCACTATCATATTCTAAAATATATACATTTTATATTTAAACAGTATAATACTCAATTTGGAAAATATTGATCATCATATTATGTCAAGCAGAGTACATCTTAGTACATCAACATGCAATGTTATTAAGCGATACTCGGTAGTATGATGAGTGATGACAGTTGGTGAGTGAACGTGTGTGTATGATACTTTGTTTAATTCAAGAATCGTGCTTGTAATCACGTAAATGAGTTGTAATAAACTAAGTATCTCTAATCAAATGTTCGTGAACTGCGCATATATATATATATATATACGTATAAGTAGTTCATGTGTGAAGCTCTACTATGCTTTTGTCTCTAAAGGTAAGCGATGGATAGTGTTTTCAAGCGTACATGATGTGTAGAGTTTCTTATTGTCTTACAATTAAAGACTAAGTTTCTTAAAACTCTTTCAAATTGTGTAATTGCAGATTAAGTCAACAAATCCCTATCCCGTTATACATCAGCATACGACGGAACAAATGAAAATTATTCTTACAATAGAATGATTAGTGTTTTATTCCATACCATAATTTCGTTTAAATCGTTTAAATCGTGATTTAAAAATGTATGAGTGCATTTTAAAAAAAAACTAATTATCTTAAGTAGGGTTCTGACGAGCATCAGTAGTGAAATCGCAACAACCTAGTAACATACTTTATGTCAGCTTTTTAGTTACGGTCTCGCTAGAAGGATAAAGTAGACCATAAAAGGCAATCACATGAGCACGTAGCGACCTCGTAAATAGCCACGTCAGGTGTAACGAGATAGTTCCGATATCGCAACAAGGTAAGCTAGAATAAAGTAAACACGTTATTTTGGCATCTTATCCATCACTTCTTACGGGTTTCATCTCCAAAAGTTCAAACTTTTGCACATCTTCTCAAATCTCCTCAACTTTCTTCACATCAAATCTCCATTACCCATCCCATACATGTTGGACACATCAATTGTGTCAAAACAGAGTGGAACTAGCCACTAATTGCATGCAAAAGATTGGTAAGTTTTGCAATAAATTCTCAACCACATTTCTCCCTATAGTTTTTGCAATTAATGTCAATCTTTATTTGTTCTTGTTCAATTTGGTAACATCCCTTGTTGTGGGTAGGAGAGGGACAAACAAGGTAGACCATCCCCAACCAAAATAATCAATTCTCCCGACACAACTTTGTCATATACCAAAGGTATGATTTTTTTCATTCTTATTTGCTAAAAAATTGATTTTCTTGTACATAGTGCCTCCATTTATCATGTTATTACTAAATATTATGTCAGAAGCATGTCCTGAACGAAAATCAAGATTTTCTTTTAATGTTGTCCATTGCTTGCTTAGCCCTAAATTTTAGGATTATGTTTTATAATGTTTTTACTACAAAGTACAACTTTGACTTATTAGTATTGTGTTAGTCATTAACTAATTTCAATATACAAAGGAAAGCTTAATGGATAGCCCTTCAAGTTCCGTTAACTCCGACTCAAGTGGGGGGGAAAATGTTGTTGGCGGTTCAAGTGAGGTTAGAAGACAACGAGAAGTGACTCGCGCATCGAAAGAAGCTCAACTCCTCATACATTGTCGCGAATTTGAGATTAGGATCGAAAACAAAATACTAACACATGTCAAGTTTAATGACATTGGTGTTGCTATTTCACCCGACGATGATGCCGCGCGATTGTCGAGTTGGTGTGCTAAGACGGGTAGGATACGCACACCATTAGACCCAACGGATTGGAGGCTACTAAGCATCGACATCAAAAAGGATATATGGAAGGAATGCAAGGTTAGTGTGGCACTTGTTATTTTTAATTTCAATTGAAAATTGTGAATGTGACTATATTTATGATCACATTTGTAGCGCCCCTTTATTACCGAGGCAACATCCTATGATCAAGTGAAGAAGAAGGCTCTTCAAATCGCATCAAAAGCTCATCGAGAACACAAATATACCCTTGCCAAGGATTATATCAAACCGAAGGGCACGAGGTTTGGGCAAGATCCAAGTACGCGTTACAATCACATTGTAACCCTTACTTGGGAGGCATTCAAGAAACGATGGTTAGAAAATGACGCAAAGGTTAGTTTACTTACTACATCTTGAAATAATAGTTTCATGTGAATTAGCCAAATATTTTTGTTTCGGTTAGTGCTTTATTCCTAAAATAACATAGAATATTTAAAAGGGTTTGGGGGATAGGAAGCGCAAAGCCACTGCTGATAATGTTATGCCTTACACCGGGGGTAGGGCGGGGTACTTGGGTGTGGGGAGGAAGACCTCAAAAAAAAGCAAGAAACCGAGGTGAAAGAGCTTGTGGATGGGGGCATGGACGCGGAAGAGGCGAACAATCTAGTCATTTCCGAAGACCCTACAACATATAGTAGACAACAATTATTCGTCCTGGGTAGAATTAAAAAAGACGGGACTTTCTCAAGTGATGAGGCAAAAAGGGTGGCTAATCGAGTGGTACGCTTTACCTACTACACCATACCATGTTCCATTTTAGTATCTACAATCACACCATCAAACACAACAATTGATGACGATAATAACTTTTAATTTACAATACTACCTTTTTAGGACGAGGTCGAGCGTGAAGTTGAAGAAGGATTGTTCATCCCTGTCGGTAAAGACGATGTGCTACGTAGGGCACTTGGGAAGGCCGAGCATCCGGGAATAGCTAAGGGAATTGGTGGTTATGTTACTCAAATACAGGCGTTTGGTATCAAACGTAGTAGGAAAGACCCTAAACCATCAAAACTCCAAATAGCATTGAACCAAGCCAAAATATCCGACCAAGAGGTCAAGAAATTGAAAACAATGTTGGCCAATATATGTTCTTTTATAAAGTATCCTCTTCCATCCGATTTTTATGACACCGATCCAATCAATGGACCCTCGTCTAGAGGTTCACATCCTTCCCCACCAAACCATGAGGTTGACCAACCTATTTTTGACGAACCTATTGTTAAACCCAACAAGGAAATATGCACACCTTCGGCCCCTATCAAAGAGCAAGTTCACATACAACCATCCGATCCCAAACCAAAGGTACGTTTAATTACTTGCACCTCAATCAAATGAATAATTCTACACAACTCATGATTATTGATATTTTTTAAATATACTCTTCCTACATATGTCTAATTCGACCTAATTAAACATGCCTTATTTGTATATTAGAACTTTCCTTCTTGCAAGTTGTACGCTGAATGTGGGATGAATTATCAACCCCGCCATGTTACAATGGGAAATTCATATCCTGACATGGCACTACATCATGAAGCCAAAGTGCCTATTGGTTTCGTTAGGGTTTCTATACTACATGTGTTAGTCGAGGATGCGTTGGTACCGGTCGCGGATCAAGAGTGCACGACAGTGGGTAAAGGTTTGGGCCGTTTTTTTGTGTGGCCCAAATGGTTGGTCGTTGATGTGAATTCTAATTCTATCCCAATTAATAGAAACACACCTTCACACGTCGTAGACCCGCTACATTTTCCGGTAGCTAAGAAACCGATGTCGGTGGGAGAAGTTGGATTCATAAAATCACTCCCGGGATTCCTTCGCGCGTTTTATGATCTGGTGGGCCACCATAGTCGGGATTCTGTTTACTATTTCTAATCCAATAAACAGGTGTTTGGCGAAGCGAGGGAATTAGTCGTTCCATGGGAAGACTTTGCCCTTTTCTGGCACTATAAAACCCTTCCCGAAACAATCCTTAAACTATATCAAATGTAAGCTACTTGATCTAATCTCTTATATCGTATTGCAAGTTACGAATTTTCATGTACTTGTGCACTATTATACGTTCATATCCCATCTATTGTTTATTTAGGTACATGCAATGCCTTGCTCTAAACGCAAAGACTTCCATTGGTTTTTTGCACCCAATATTCTTGCAAGAAATGAATGAAAGTAATCAATCACGACTTGCTTATCTCTCTAAGATCCTTAGTGACAAGACCAAGACAATTTACATAGGCCCATATCTAGAGAGGTTAGTTTTCTTTTTTACAATTGGATATTTGCATTTCGTAAACATTCTAATCTTCGAGCCGGGTTCTTACATTTTCATTTCTTAAAATATGTAGTGGCCCTTGGAGTTTTGTAGCTATGATACCATCGTTTAAGCGAGTGTATTGGATGGACCCGCTACACTTTGGTCCATCTACAAAATTTGCAGATTTATTAGAGGTTGCTATGCATAGTGCACATGACGACACACTACTTCCCTTCAACCTTATACAGATTCAGGTGACATTACAAATCCAATGCTCATTTATTTCCACTATGATTTCATTTCGAATCATTTGTTATACTTCTTCACTTTCAGCACCGAAAGCAATTGTCAAATTGGGAGTGCGGTTACTATATGATGTTGTACGCAAGCGAGTGCGTCGCTGGCCTTGTTGAGGATAATTTGGAATTACATCGCGTAAGCATTCTTATAACCTACTTATTGTACCTATTACTATCTACGTTGCATTTAATAGTATTAAAAAAACATTTCATATTCTTAGATTATCGAGGAAAATCATGCACCATACACCAAGAAGGAGTTGGAGGATGGTAGAGATGCATTGGCTAGACACTTGGTCTTTATTAGATCTCGGTACATCTCTAGGCCTCACATTCCCAGTAAAAGCTAGTTTCTTTTTTTGTCAAATGGATGCATATACTTTTGAGTTCCATTACTTCCATTAGTTTATAAAGTGTGGCTTGATAGTGTTTCATGTTCATGTTTTGTGCTTAGATAGCATGCATCTTGCAATTCACAGCTTAGACAATTAAAATGAAACCCAATTTTAGTGGAAATGTGTAGAAATGGCTCAAATCCTATAATTTTGTGACACTTACGAATTCCCTGCGAGATCGTTACTTCTCTCGCCCGTTACATTAAAATAGTTGCGATCATCTTGTACTATCGTTACTTCTCTCACCAGAATTATATTTCCGAGCTTAGTTTTTGCGCCATCGCTACCCAATCGCTCGTTCTTCTCTGCCTCTCCAATCTGATCTCTGTCGAGTTCGTAACCATGCACGCCAAAGCCAGACGAATGTCTAGCTTACTCGTAACGTCATTTTTTTTCTCGCTCACCCAGTGATAAAACGACGTCGTTTAATTTTAGCGAGATCAGTAGCGAATTCGTTACTATAGACATAAGCGATTTTCTTACGACATCGTTATCTCTCTCGAACCAACAATTTTTATTATATTTTTATAATATCATTTTTACAATTTTTATATTTTTAAAATTTTTATTAAATATAATTGTTCGGTTGCGACCTCGCTACGGTGTTACTAGCGAGTAGCTAGTGGCTGTCGTAACATGACTCGTTTTGATTAACCCAAAATGTTTAATTTTGCTTGTAACGAGTTCGCTACTTATGACCGAGCGAATCGCCTCTAATTGTCGTAACCAGTCCCGTTAGCAGATATATATATATGACAAGCTAGGCTCTCTTACGAGATCTAACTAGTATTAGCGATCCGCACGGTAGAAGTCGTAACCAGTCTCGTACACATTCATAACAGTCTAGGCTTTCCAATGTAGCGAATTCGTTAGTATTTCATCTGGCGATCCGTAAGCTTCTGTCGTAACAAAACAATCAACCATTTGTTTGGTACTAGCGTTTGCTAGTTACGGTATCGCAAAGAGTCAAATCATATCATCCAAACTTGCATGCTAGCGAGTTCGGAAGTATTGAGCAAGGCGGATAAGCCTTCATCCAAGGCGGAAACAAACGCCTTAAACACAAAAACATCTAAGGCGGAAGAGGAACCGCCTTAGATGATTTTTCTCATTCAAGTCACAACCAGGGAAGGCATTTGTTTTCTGCCTTAACACATGAATGATGAACCGCCTTAAATGGCTTGATATTGTAGTAGTGAGGATATTGAAGAAAGACAGCTGCTTCTCTGCCCCTCGTGCCAGGAATCTGCTCAAGGCCGCCAAAGACCCTGTAAAGCGCTGCACATCCTTCACCTTGCTCGAGGAGGGCATGCTCAGGATCGCATCAACCTTCTACGGGTTTACATCAATCCCCCGGTTTGACACCATGTATCCCAAGAACTTTCCCGCCGCCGCCCCGATAGTGCTCTTTTCCGGGCTCAGCTTCAGGTTGACTTTCCTTAGGACAACGAACCGCTCCCGGAGATCCTCCAGAAAAGCTTCACGCATCCTGCTTTTGATCACCATGTCATCTACATAAACCTCCATGTTTCTCCCGAGCTGATCCTTGAACACCCGATCTACCATACGCTGGTATTTGGCTCCTGCATTTTTAAGACTGAACACATTTTCCGGTAGCAAAAAGTACCAAAATCAGTAATAAAAGAAGTCTTCGGCCGATCCTCCAGGGCCATGACAATCTGGTGGTATCCCCGGTGTGCATCAAAGAAAGCCAGAAGCTGATAGCCCGTTATCGCTTCCACCAGCTAGTCAATGTACGGTAGCGGGTAACTATCCTTAGGGCAACACTTGTTCAAATATGTAAAGTCTATGCACATCCTCCATGATCCGTCGTGCTTTTTCACTAGAACCGGGTTGGCAATCCACTCCGGGTAGGTGATTTCTTCAACCATGCTGGCATCCAACATTCTCTTTACCTCCGACCGGTCGAACTCCACCCGATCCACTGCCAAGGCTCTCTTCTTCTGCCTGATAGGTTTCAGATCCGGATGGACATTCAGCCGGTGTATCGCGAATTTCTCCGATATTCCCGTCAAATCCTCTGTTCCCCACGAGAACATATCCTCATATTCCTTGAGCAGCCCCCAGAGTTCCTTCTTCACATTCCCCGAGAGATGCTTCCCCACACTTACCTTTCCTCGGGACCTACCTCCATGTCCTCCACCTCAAAGGACGCCGGATCACCGTGCACCGCTCCCACCGTATTCTCCTTCCCGGATCCTTCCCCGGGTTCCGAAGCGTGCACCCTCTCCGTTCCCCTGGCCTTAGCGTCCTTTATCGCGGTTAGCATGCAACTGCGGGCCGTCGTTTGATTACCAATAACCGAAGAAATTCCCTGATCGGTTGGGAATTTCATGGTTAAGTTGTAGGGAGAGCAAATCGCTCATACCTGTGTCAACCAAGGGCGGCCTATTATCATGTTGTAAGGGGAGGAAGCGTTTATTACCCTGAAATTGCACAAAACAGTACACCTCTTGTTAATATCCAAGTGATCAACAAGGGTTACCCGTAAAGCTATGACACCCAGAGGGTGGACTATCCGGCCTGTAAAACCCGATAGCGGGGACAAGCACGGCTTCAGGTTCTGCCGGCCAATGTGCAGCTGGTCAAAACAATCAGCGAACATAATCTCCACACTGCTCCCATCATCTACAAAGACTCGTTTTATCACAACTCCTTCTACTTCTGCAGAGACCACCATAGGATCAGAGTGAGGCACCTGGCCGGGATTGCATCCTCCTCCGAGAAAGTGATTGTTTCACTGTGTTTAAACCTCTTCCCCTAGATCTCCCCCGGGGGAACATATCTACTCTTGGCCTTTACCGCCGAAAGTGTTTGTGCCCCATCTCCCACTATTCCATTGATCACGTTTATCATCCGAGGCGCCTCGGGTGCAGGAGCTCCCGGTCTCTGTGCTTGTGGGGCGGGGTTAGGAGCAGGGTTGGCCTCCGCAGGGCGGTTGCCGCCTTGGCCTCGATTGTTCCTCCAATTCCGCTTCCTTCCCTGCCCCGCCGGAGCAGCCACTGGGTGTGCATCTCCCGCCACACAATCCCGGAGCTGACCCCGCTCCACCAGCTTCTGAATATCCGTGCACAGAACTCTACAACACTCCGTGGTGTGACCATAGGACTTGTGAAATTCACACCACTTCTGCGCATTGGCCGGGGCCGGGACCCCTTGTATGACCGGGGGGTCCGTGAAAAGACCCCGGTGAATGGCTAAAATCTCCATTTTTGTCTTGGAGAGTGGAGTATACGTCGGTCTCACCGCCAGCGTCTGTCCCCCCGGCGCAGGTGCCTCTCCCTGGGCCGGTTGGGGAGTTTCCCGGAGCGTGGTAGTTTGGGTGGCCGTGGCCGTGACCACCCGCTGTTCAAAGAAACCAACGGTGTTCATCCGGGTATGGTTGGTCTCATGCACGGTGCAGTGCATCTCCACTGTCAGTTGGAGGTGGTAGAAAGTTCCCGGCATGTTTTTCATCAACTCAATGTAGAACATCTCATCCCTCAACCCGTTCACGAAGTTGCCGATCAGGGCCTTCTCATGCAAGTGCCTGTCCTGCACCTTCATAGACTCGGCAATATACCGGACATAATACTGCCAAGTGGACTCCGTCTCCAACTGCCGCATGGCCAAAACCGTTGCTAGATTCACGAAGTTTGTCTTCATAGCTGCATACCGATTGACCAAAACAGTCGCAAAATCACAGAACGTCTTCAACGGTCCCTGGGGAAGACTCTTGAACCAGCTCAAACAATTACCCCGGAGGTACGAGGGTAATAATTTGCATTGTAGCGGCTCTTCAATGTCCCTGGCTCCCATGATGCTGAGATAAGTGTGAACAAACTCCTCCGGATCCCCATCCCCGTTGTATGTTGGAACTCCATCCGGTGCCTTGATGCCTGTCAGCCACTTATAGTTCAGGACCTCCGGAACCCACGGGGAATGAGGGCGCATCCCCCACCTTCCGATCAATATACTCAAACGCTCTTCAATGGAACCATTGTTGAACGGGGTATTATATCCGGCAGCATACGCGACCGTCTGTTGGCCGCCGTAATACGGTTGGGCCTGCGGGTTCAAGCCGCCTTGGAACACCTGTTGGTCCGGAGGCATCTGCTGACCCGGGGGCGTCTGCTAACCCGGGGGCATCTGCTGACCCCCACCCTCTTCTGCTTTGTCTCTCACATCCTTTTCCAAGTCCACCACATCGGGAACCTTATTGTGAGCAGCCGCCTGGGCCGCCTTCCATGCTTGAAATTCCCCGACTTCCGCAGTGTTGGTATGGATGGTTTCTGGGCCTCCATGCTCATCTTCCCCCGGGGTTTCGTCCCCGGACTCAGAATACTCCAGCTCAGATTCCCCGCCATCTCCAAAAGTCTCCTGATTCAACCTCTCCTTTTCCTGCCGGACCTTTTTCCTCTGCTCCTTCTGCATCTCCTTGAGGGTACGCTCCGACACTTTCTTCTTTCCTCTATGCTTCTCTGCAGCCAAACGGGCAGTCTCCTTGCGTGCCTGTTCCTTCTCCTCGGCAGCCTTGCGTGCCGCCATAGCAGCCGCGGCCCTTTTTGTCTTAGGGCCGCCCTCTGCCTGATTATCCTTTGTGGGGGGTTCTCCCCCAGTCTTTCTAGGCCTACCGCGTGGCATAACGAAGCAAAACGTGTCCCACCGGGCGTGCCAACTGATGCTACCAATGTGCTCCTGGATACCAGCCCCAGTACGAGCTATCCGGGGAGAGCTGGAATCCTAACCCGCGGTGGATCTCTCACCTAGGTCTTGCAAAACAAAGCCCCAGGGGTCACCCGAGGGTAGACGCTCTGGCGTGATGACGAAAGATAGGGCTTTATGCAGAGAAGAGAGAATATGAATAAAACAGAGAGTATTTAAGTCTGATAGAACATACCTTTTACTTTTCACTCCTCTATTTATAAT
The DNA here is from genome assembly GCA_948330725.1 of Sherardia arvensis. Classification (NCBI taxonomy): domain Eukaryota; kingdom Viridiplantae; phylum Streptophyta; class Magnoliopsida; order Gentianales; family Rubiaceae; genus Sherardia; species Sherardia arvensis. Next base: position 16,717,437 of record OX415237.1, on the reverse strand, counting down.
GGCAATGAGCAGAGAGGGTTTAAGCTAAGTAGTCCTCCTCTTGTCGCACACTCGGGGTTGGGGGCTCATTTTCATGTCCTTCTTGAACCCGGGTGTGTCCAAGATAGCTGATGTCATGGAAGGACCACTGGTGGGCTGGACTCTTCCTTCTCATTTGCCAATACGCTTCTCGGGCCTGTATATAGGCTGAGGCCCATATCACCAACATGCAGCATTATCTTCATAAACTGTGATGGGATCATCATTCTTCAAAAGACAACTTGCGGTTCTGATCTGATCTGTCATGGATTTTAACCATACAGATTCTCGACCTGCTTCTTGTAAAGCAATAACTTCAGCTTGGTTTGACGATACTGTGACAAGCGATTGCTTCTAAGAACGCCAGGAAATCGTGGTTCCTCCACATGTAAACACATAGCCATTTTGAGATCTCCCTTTATGAGGGTCTGACTTATAGCCATCAGCTGCATAACCAATCAAATCTGGTTTCACATTATTAAAATAAAATAATCCTAAATCAATTATTCACTACTACAATCACCTTCATTTAAGGCACAAGTTTATGGCGTTTGGGGCGGGTTCAAAATCTTCCGCCTTACTAGTTACTTGCGAATTCGCAAGTCACACACGCTAGGTTTTAAAAACACGTTTAAAGGTGAAAACGACCGTTTCAAAGGCGGGGTAGTCTTATGTGACGTAAAAAATGAAGAGTTAAGGTGGAAATGTCATTTCTGCCTTAAAAAACCGTTAGTTGTTGCGAATACGCAACAAGTAAGTTAGGTCAGTTGTAATAGTTACGAGCTCGCATAAAATGAACGCTTAGGGTTATTTTAGTAGCTAAAGTAAGTAGCTCATTTTGGTCACGATATCGCATGCATGCTTGCTGAGGTTGTTGCGAACTCGCCACTAATAACATGGAAAAATTTGTTTATGAAATGAGTTCTCCACCCATAAGTTAAGTGTTGACATATGTGTAGCGATTTCGCTAGTGAAATGAGTAGGTATACGTGAATACTTGCGAGTTCACAAGAGTGAAGAATATATAATAAAACAGCAGCTCCTAGCGGATTTGTAAACAACAAATTAGACATTTGAAAGGTTGTATTTTTCATTTTTCTCTTTGATTACCATAAGATTGATTAGGTAACCTTTTTTAGGAATTCCGATCGTTTGCTAGGTGGTGGGTAAGCTATTTTCCGCCTTACCATGTGGTTGTTTGTTTGTTGTTGTTGTGTTCTTAAAAATTTGTTGTTTGCTTTGATTATGTTGTGATGATTTTGTGATAGTTTGATGTTAATTGTAGGTTGTGAGTGCTATACCACTGTGGGTTAGCTTTTTTGTTCAACGATTTCTAAGTTGATTAGAGTTTGTGCCGTGTCGTGCATTATGGATCGTGAAACCATTATGAATAAGAATGCTCGGTTGTCGAAGGAATATCTAGATTTGGTTGAAGAATTCTTAAGAGTTGGGTTGCGACATTGTAAGCTGAGGAGCATAGGTGGTGTTAGATGTCCATGTAGGGATTGTAGGAATAACGCTATATACGAAGATATTCTTGTTGTGCGTGAACATTTAATTTGTAGAGGATTTGACAAATAGTACACTGAATGGGTATGGCATGGTGAGGGAAATTATGGGAGTGAGAACATGGAGGTGAATGAGGGAAACGAGCAGGAATGCTGAAGTATAACGAACAATTGTCGGATATGTGCGATGATGTTGTTATGGAATTTGTGGGGAAAAAAGTATGCTAGAGGCTATGTATGCTGATAAAGCGACAAAGTTATATGTTGGCTCAAGCCATTCAAGGTTGGGTGCAACATTGTTGTTGATGAACCTTAAGGCTAGGCATGGAATTTAGATAAAGGAATGACTGAGTTGTTGGAGTTAGTTAGAGAGTTGCTTCCTCAGGACAACTTGTGTCCAGATCGGGTTTATACTGCTAGGAAAATCTTATGCCCCATGGGAATGGAGTTTACCAATATTCATGCTTGCCCGAATGATTGTATGTTGTATAGAGGGGAAGATGATTTTTGAGGGATAATTGCAAGGTGTGCGGTGAGTCAAGGTGGAAAAAAAGGAAGGTAGAGTTGAGGTATGTGGGGAAACAGTGACAACATCGACAAAGCAAAGTCCTGCTAAGGTAATGTGGTACATGCCTCTTAGACCACGATTAGCGCGCTTGTTTGCAAATGCAAGTGATGCGAAACTATTAACATGGCATGCCGATCGAGTTCGAGAGGGAGATGATATTATTTCTCACGCTTCAGATGGTGATCAGTGGAAGAAGATGGATGTTAGGTACCCTGAGTTTGCTAATGAACCTAGACATGTGAGACTCGGACTATCCACGGATGGCATGAACCCTTTTGGTAACATATCTAGTACCCATAGTTCATGGCCTGTTATGCTTGTTATTTATAATCTCCCTTCTTGGTTAATGATGAAGCGAAAATATGTGTTTTCAAACACTATGATCTCAGGCCCTAAGCAACCTGGCAATGACATTGATGTTTATCTAGCACCTCTTGTTGAAGAGTTATCATCTTTATTTGAGTTAGGTATGGTGATTCCCGATGGTAGTTGTGGGGATACTGAGTTCAAACTTAAAGCAATGCTTATGTGGAGCATTAATGATTTTCCGGCGCTTGGAAATCTCGGAGGGTGCTCGGTGAAAGGACATTTTGCATGCCCGCTATGTGAGAGTAATACTAGTCATCGACATTTTGCATGCCCGCTATGTGAGAGTTTACTGGAGGAAAGCCTGTTTATTTGGGTCATTGACGATTTTTGCCTGCTAGTCATCCGTGGAGGCGTGCTAAGAAGTGGTTTAACGGTGAGGAAGAAAACGGTGTATGTCCCACTCTCGGGTTCTGAAATTTTTGGCAAGGTGTCTGGAATAGAATATGTTTTAGGAAGGGTCATAAGAAAAGTAAACAACCTTCCATTTGGAAAAAGTGTTCTATATTCTTCAAATTTTGTTACTGGGAGCATTTGGATGTACGGCACTGTCTGGATGTGATGCATATAGAGAAGAATGTATGTCCGGCTTTGGTGGGGACGTTGTTGAATACTCCCGGGAAAAAGAAGGATGGATTGAAAGCGAGGAAGGATTTAGTGAATCTTGGCATTAGGACATCCCTTGCCCCCGTGCAAGAAGAAGTAGGTAAAACGTACCTACCACCTGCTTGTTATTCATTATCATCTGAAGAGAAAGAAAGTTTTTGTGCAACTCTGAAGTCAGTGAAAGTTCCTTCTAATTATGGTTCAAACATCAGTAGTTGTGTATCGACTGCTGAATTGAAATTGGTTGGAATGAAATCGCACGATTGTCACAATTTGATGCAGGATTTGAATGTCATCACTCTCCGTGGATGCTTGCCTACACACGTTCGGAAGGCGGTTGGTAGGCTATGCTTTTTTTTAAGCAGATTTGTCACAAGAAGGTTAGTCGATGTAAATTGGATGAGTTGCAAACCATGGTGGTAGAAGTGTTGTGTAGGCTTGAGATGTATTTCCCACCCTGATTTTTCGACATCATGATTCATGTGATAGTACATCTTGTAAGGGAGGTCAAGTTGTGTGGTCCCGTGTACCTAAGATGGATGTATCCATTTGAGAGGTACATGAGTATTTTCAAACATTTTGTCAAGAATCGATATCGTCCAGATGCAAGTATTGACAGCGGTACGTGGCCGAAGAGGTGATCGAATTCTGCACCAACTATTTACAGGATGTACCAACAATAGGGCTACCAATTGCTAGGCATGATGGGAGAGCTGATGGCGTTGGACTACGGCATAGGTCAAAGTTCAGCCCTTCCTCAGATGAGATATCTAAAGCCCATCTTTATATCCTACGCAATCATTCTGCTGTGAGTCCTTATGTCAAAGTTCACCTAGCAGAGATTATGGCCGCGCATCCCGGTTTGTTAGGACGTCGGGCTTTTGAATTACATTGTAAAGATTTCACTAGTTGGTTGAAAATTCATGTGCAAAATGGGGATGAGCATCCAAAAGTCGTCAAATGGTTGGCTAAGGGACCACTGGGCACAGTCACGTCGTTTAGTGGGTATGATATAAATGGTTACATATTTGGTACAAAGTGGAGCGATGATAGATCGGCGACACAAAATAGTGGTGTATAAGTACCTGGAGAGGGCAGTTTGCATGGGGAAAATGCTTTTTTTGGTACAATCACTGACATCTGGGATATGGATTTTGTCCACGTAAAAATAGCACTATTTAAATGCCAGAGGGTTGATCAAGCAGAAGATACGCGTCTGGAGGAGTTGGGGATGATACTAGTGAACAAAGACATGCAAGGCTCAACTGAAGATCCTTTCATAATGGCCGCACAAGCTCATCAAGTGTTTTATGTTAAAGATCCGGTAGATTGTTGCTGGGAGGTCGTGGTAGATGGAAAGAAAATGTTTGTTTATGGTGATGGTTTGTTTGACGATGACTGCAACATTTCTAGTGAGAACATTCCATTGTCGATTTATGAGACATTGGAAGACGATGATGACATAGTTGCCCGAATTATATGTCGGATGGACCACGATGAAGGAATGTGGATTAACCCCGCGGGAAAAACTACTAAAAGGAAGAGGAATCAATCAAAGAAGAATAAGATGAAGAATAAGAAGAAGAAGAAGAAGAAGAAGAAGAACGTAGTAACTGACGAAGAAGAAGAAGAAGATGAAGAAGAGGAGGAGGAAGAAGATGAAGAGGTCTAATAAGCGTATACAATACATTTGTAGTTTGTCTATTTTGTATGGTGTGTAAAATAAAATACTTTGATTGGATATATGGTACGTTTTGTTTATTATAAATTATTTGGATTCACATGATTATGATAAATTGAGGTAACTGTGCAGGCGTGTTGTGATATCGCAAATTTGCAAGCAGAGGCAGACAAGGGTCCTTACGATATCGCAAGGCAGCATTACACGCAGCGATATCGTGAGATGAGCTTCAAATTTCGCCTGCTAAGCTCTGTCACTCTGTTCTAGCTACCTGCGAGCTCGCCAGAACCAAACTAGGATCTTGAGAGGTCGCCAGTTTCCATGGTTGAATTTTCAAAATTATAGTATTGAAACGAATTTTGGAGCTTGCGATTTCGTTAGCTGACTCGCTTAGAGCTTGCGATTTCGTTAACTTACTCGCTTAGTGTCATTTTACAATATTCAACTTCAAATTTCATAATTATTTGTTCCAGTAGACAACAAAGTACTGTTAAAATACTGTTGCATAATTGAGGCAGATGTATAGAGTAGTTTGTGAAGAAAATAAATTCAATTTAAATCCAACAACAAACTTCAAGAGAAGGAAACAAATTGTTGCGCACAACATATAAGTGAACTTAACATCCAATGTGAAATACAAAAAAACAGAAATCACTAATCTATCCTTCAGTAGATGGTGGTGGAGACGGTACAGTCTTCTTGGCCTTCTTACTCGCTTGTGCCCTTTCACTTCCATGTATCACCTTTTCGGTACACCAGCAATCCTGATTAACATGCGCGATTTTTTCCCTCATCAGGTCGACAGTGTCCTCTAGGCCTTTGTAGTATGCTTCCGGTTGGAGCTCTGATCAAACATCGGAAGCAAATGTCACTTACATCAAGATCTTACATACAATAGCATATTTAAAAGCTAATAACACATATTTAGAATTCATAATGACTAAATTAGTGTACCTTCAACTTGATTTCTGACCACTCCCTCGTCGAGCACCAAAGGCTTTTTGGTTGAATCTTCCGCCGCCTGCCAAGAACCATCCACCAGCTCACATTTACCTTTTCTCTGAAATTATTCCGTAGTGTAAAACATACACTCTTGAGCCTTTGCGGACAATTTCATCTTAGGGAAAGTGGTTGTAAGATACATGGTAATGAAGTTACCATATGGAAGCTTAGTCATAGGGCGTCGATTCTCAATTACACTTTGTCTCATATGCTCAAATATCACATAGCCCGGGTTCAACCTTAGCTCCTCCATCACACAATAAAACATGACAATTGTTGTGTAGTTAAGCTCGGTTATCCACCCGCCTTTCGGCACAACTGATCTAGCTATCATTTCGTATAAGATTCTTTGGTGATAAGTCAACTTCTCAAGTTTGTATTCCCTCGACTTACCTAGAGGACCCTTAGGCCGGCCAAAGTAATTGAAACCTAAGTTTTGTAGGTAAGATTCGTCAAATCCACCACTTTCAGGCCACTTTTCTCTACAATAAAAACCTTCGGGGGGCAGGGTTACTATAATCCTCTTCTACAGCATACGACACGCCTAAAGCCTTGTTAAAAAACTCTTCTCCTATCTCAAAATCCTTCTTGTTTACCCTAGTAAACCAACGCCCTGTTTCCTTCTCCTCCTCAATAAGCTGATGGAAATTGGCATAAAACTGACAGGTTTCTTCCTTATGAGAGGGGTAATTCAGTCCTAATAAATCATGTAAGTCATGATCTCTAAAGGTTTGTAGCACATTAGTTAACCCTAGTTACTGAATCTGATCGAAATCTAACACATAGCAATCTAGCAGCGTTACATGCTTCATTAGGTCAGAATACGCATCAGAAGCAAGTAAACTTACAAATTTTTGCTTGTCATAAGTAGTTGATGAAGACGGCGCTTGATTGGTTGAAGACGATGCTACCTCTCTGCGACTGGAACCAAATGGATTTGGGGCTTGGTGCTTTGTTCTTGCCATGGCTGATATGAATCACTGGGAAATTTGGGCTAGGTTGGATTTGGGGGTTTTTCCTTGATTTGAATTTCCCCGGATCACGTTTGGAAGCGAACTGCACACGTTTTTTACTTTTATACTACAACAAGCTAGCGACTTCGCAACCTTACTCGTCTACAGTCAAAACGTTGTCGTTTTAATCTAATTTTTCAATTAAATTCTATGGTCACTGTTTCCGAACTCGCCACATTAATCTCACTTGCTAGCGAGCTCGCTAGTTACACGTCAACCTCAGCTCTGTTGGTTTAATATTAAATGTAGCGAGCTCGCCACTAATATCTCAAACTCCTAGCGAATTCGCCAGATATATGTCAACCTCAACTCTGTTGGTTGAATATTAACTGTAGTGAATTCGCCACATTTCTCATCACACTAACGAATTCTCCAGATAGAAGCCTGCTTATTCCATATTAGCTTGTATCTGTCGAGTTTGCCTGTTTGTTAGAATGCTAGATATGAATGAAGTAACCTTGCGATATCGTGGGTGTTTAGAGCTTCTTCGTCAGCTTACTAGCGAACTCGCAAGTGTAACTCTTGTAAGGATCTGTTGAAGATTTCAAGTTACTTACGATCTCGTCAGTAGTTGGCGAGAGTGTAGCGAGATCGCTAGTCTAACTGATATTTAGCTGTGTTGAATATTCTATGTTACTTACAAGTTCGTCAGTCTTTGTCGAGACTCTAGCGAACTCACAAGTCTAACTGATGTTAGGCTCTGTTGAAGATTTCAAGTTACTAACGAGCTCGTCAGTGATTGTCTCCAGTGCTGTCAAACTCGCAACACGCTAAACTAGCAACAAAAAAAAACTTGTGCAAATTTTGATGCCATATTTCAACAAAAACAGATGCCTTACTAGGATCATCTCATTCATATTTCTTCATCAAATACTACCATAACTGTTACTACACAAATTGTACCTAAAAAAAGGCCATAGCTTGGCCAATGTTTTATCACAAAAGAAAGTAAACTAAATCACAACCCGTTCACTAGAATGTCATGTAGTTCTTCACTAGTTATGTTCTGCGAAGCATCGGTGTTAGCTTGCGGTGTGGCAATGTCTTGAGTCCCTTCGACTTGATTGGTGGCACTTGGGCCAGCATCTTCTTGAGCTGTCGATTCCATCCCCAACGTCGCCTCCTCAGCTATTCTTGCCTCCTTCCTCTTCATCTCAGCCTTCTCCGCTACGTCCTCGCCATCTGACAGGTGATCCTCTTCATCATCGTCATCGCCACTATCATCAACCTCATCATCCTTTTCTCGGGCCGCCACCTTTCCATCACACTCATCTGTGGCCTTGCTTTTCCCATTATCCTTGCTACCCCCTGGCGCGCTCACCTCATCACGCAGCTGCTGTAAAAAATCTGAAATTTCTTCAGAATCGCTCAGGTCGCAGTCGATGGCTCCGCTATCAAGAAGTCGATTGAGTGCGTCGTTGTTCGCCCGTGAACGTTGCTGCGCTACTTCAATCTCATTGGCCAGCTTGCCAATTTTGACTATCAACCGACCACGAGCATCAAACACTGCGTCTACAATTAATAAAACATAGAATCAGTTATGAATGGACTTATGCAACTGTTTTTAACATGAGCAAAAACTTTTATTACCTGATACACCACCCCTAGCTCTTCTCGCTGCCGCTTCAGCTTCCTTCTTCTTCCCGTACTTCCCATCCGCCTTCAATTCCAGCCTTTTATTATGCAACCAATCCTTGTCGTAATAAACAATTTGCATTGGCCTACCCCTTGGGAAGATACCGGCTTTTCTGATCAAGGCAGTCACCAAACCCCCATACGGAATTGCGGTTTTCTTATGCCTTGCCATCTTCATCATGTGGCTAAGGATCGTGAAGCCGGGATTGATATTCATCTTCTCCACGATATAGTAAAACATCGTCAAAGAAGCAATCGACGGCTCATAAGCATGGCCTAGAGTAGGCAGAACATTCTCACATATCATTTGAAAGACTAACCAATGCTCCTCGCTTAGTCTATACACTGGGTATGTCCTAGCTCTACCCGCTCTATTCGAGGTCCTTTTAAACATCTTTTGAGCCATCTCTACTACATTCAGTGGCTGTCTAGGGCTAGTGGCTGGAAATCGTTGTTCATAGTAAACCTCGTATGGGCCATCGGGTTTGGTTGGTCTAAGATCTGCACTGCTCTTGTAGGGACATTTCAACACACTATTTATCATGAATTTATCAACCTTAAACTTAGCCCCTCTATCTATGGTGGTTATTTCATCGACTCCTTCCTCTAACCCTAAATTAGCATAAAACTGCAAGAATTCCTCATAGCAGATGGGGTCGGGAAGCTGTAAAAGGTGATCTAGGTTCTGTTCCCTAAAATAATCTAGCACATAATCAAGCTTAAGTGCAAGCACAGTGGTACTATCAAACACCTTATTCTGAATTACAGAACGAGACTGTAAGCGGGCATACCTCGCTCTTGCTTTGTCATTGAAGAACTGTGGCTCGTCGAGGCTGTCGTTGGCATTATCCACCTCCTCGCTGCCCTGTCCCGGCGGGTTTCCGGCGGGCAACTGTTCCTATGGTCGGCGGGCACCTGTTCCTCCTCGGTTTCCAGCTCTGGTTGGCGGCTCGACCTGTTCCTCACCGTCGACTCTCCACCTCTTAGATCCAGCACCGACATGGCCTCTCCACTCCCCTGCAAACGGCCTGAACCTCTGGTTTTGGGCGGCATTGCTAGATATCCGGCGAAATAGCAGAGTTCAAGTCTAGGTTTTCTAATTCGGGGCAAAAATAATTTTGCCCGACCTTTAATTTTTTTTATATACTTAACCAGCTCGTGAATTCACCAGTTTACTCGCTTGGTAGTTAAAATTACTTTCACTACTAGCTATATCGCAACCCTGCTCGCTTGCATTTTTCCCACATCGCCAAATCAAGTGTCAATTGTTCAATATATATTGCTCAAGTTTTCTGAATGGTTCGATACGTCGCCGACCCGCGCAAACTGAACATGAAACACACACTTTGATATGCAGGCCAAGTAGGCCCAATCTATACTATATACAGCACTATACTATCACCTACAGCCTATCAATGTCTAAGGCCCAACCCCCAAATATTTTTGGTGGTTATACAAACTAGCGAGTTTGCCACTTGCTCGCAAGGTGGGGGTCAGTTTTTTGGGTTTAGGGTTTCATGGGTTCGGGGTTTATTCTAACAACCTTCAAACCTAGCGAATTCGCAAGGTACTCGCCAGTTCATTTGTGGGCTTAGGGTTTAGGGTTTAGTTCTACAATCCCCCAGTTCAGTTCTACAACCTCTCGGAAATTGAGGACATGGGTAATCAAATAGGGGCTTTTCTCAAAATTGATCTTACAACGAGCACTCTATCCCGACCTTCAGCCATAAAGGTATGTGTTGAAATCGATCTGCTTAAGGAATTACAGTCATCAATCATTGTTAGAACTGCGAGCAAATATGTGGAGTGTGGTATAGAGTAAGATGATATTCCCCAATACTGCACACACTGTCAAAAGATTGGACATGTAGAGCTAGAATGTATGATTTTGCACCCAGAGCTAAGAAGGAAGAACAGTCAGACTGGTTACAAGCAAATGGCCACAAGGTGCAGAAACCTCAGAAGCAAGGTAGATACCAACATGCTAAGCCTGGTCAATAGTGAAAGCAGAGAACAAATTTAGGCTCTTCAGGACTCACCCCCTCTCAAAAGCATAGAGATTTGGAAGAAATTAACTCTGAAACCATTGCTGAGGTGGTTCAGACAAATGAGGTGTCTCAGTATCCTACACCATCTGCTGTGCAGCCTACTTTACTCACAGCAGAAGTCTCTGAGCTTCTTAATCTATTCAAGGGGTTCAAAAAACCTTCATATGTGCCTTTTTATTCCTTTGATGATCTGCAGATAAGCAACCTTAAGGAATGGAAACTGAAACAAAGACTTATGCAGAACCAAATCACTGTCCCTTACCAGCCTGTGCAGACATCTAATGCTTTTCAGGTACTCCAGGAGCAAGATGAAGCAAGCTCAGAGTATGAAAAGGCTCACAGTGAACCAGAATGGAGGGCTAATGAACATGAAATGGAGGAAGCACAGGAACAAGGTACTCCACTCTCTATCTCACCTTTAAGCATCATTGAAAATGTACATGGAAATGAAAGGATTGAGAATAGTGGTAGGAGGAAAAAACACCAATTCACAGGGGGTATCACACTGGATAAGTGTTTGAGAACCTCACTAAAAACCAAAAAACCCTCTAATGATTTATAAAATCATAGGGAACATTCTTGTATGGAATATTAGGGGTTATGCTAAGTCTATGGACAGACTGAAATCCCTTATTACCTTACACAAAATTGATATTGTCTGTTTAATCGAGCCCTGGCATGATAAATCAGACATTATCAACTTACAGTTTCAGCTTAGTCTTCCCAACTCTATTTGTGCTGATAATGCTAAGATTTGGCTTCTATGGAACTCAAAATTTAATATTGATTTGCTTTCCCAATCTTCACAATTCTTGCATGTTTCAATCTCTGATGTATTAACTAATAGTGACTGGAGCTGTGTCTTTGTATATGTTGCTGTGACTAAAATACTTAGAAGAGATCTTTGGGCAGACTTACTAGGGTTCCCTAACACCCCTACCATATACATAGGAGATTTCAACACTGTGTCATCAGTGTCTGAGAGGAGAGGCACCAAGAGACCATCCATAGGAAGCATTAGGGAGTTTAACTATATGATAAACACCCTAGGGTTGATGGATATCCCCACTGTAGGCAATCAGTTCACCTGGACCAATAATAGAAGGAAGGATGATCTTCTGTTGCAAAGAATTGATAGGGGAATGTGTAACCCAGAGTGGCATGACCTTTTCCCACACAGTTCAATCCAGGTGCCCAGTAGGCTTGCTTCAGACCATAACCCTCTTATCCTATCCATATAGAGCTCTGAGCTCAATGCACCCAAACCCTTTAGGTTCCAACACATGTAGACTCTCAGGGATGATTTCTTGCCATTGGTAAAGAGAAGTTGGGAGGCAGAGTGTGGGGAGCAAGGAATATGCAGGATGGTCTCTAAACTTAAGAGGTTAAAGCCAGTGCTAACACTGTGGAACAAGGAGCAATTTGGTGATGTGCACAAAAATCTCAAGGAAGCTGAGGAGAGAGTCTCACAGCTGGAGATTGATTATCAAAATACTGGCACTGATCAGGATTTGATAGAGCTAAATAAGCACAGAGCCCTACTGACTAGGTCACAAAAGGAGCTCACTGCTTTCTGGAAACAGAAGGCTAAGCTCAGGTGGCTCAAAGAGGGTGATGCTAACACCAAATATTTCCACCAGGCTGTAAAAGAAAGAAGATGTAAGAGCTAGATAAATAAGATCAAGGATAGGTTTGGTCAATGGACCTCTGATCCTAGCCAAATTCAGGCCGAGGGGTGGCATTTTATGAGAATCTGCTAGCCTCAACTGAATCTGATATCTCTGGCCAGTACTTACAACATTTTAAAAGGTGCATTCCTAAGCTGGTGTCACCAGAGGATAATGAAAGCCTGATAAGGCCAGTGGAGCCTGAAGAACTTAAATTTGCAGTGTTTAACCTTAACAGAGAAGGGGCACCTGGGGCAGATGGTTACTCTGGATACTTCTTCACTCATTGCTAGGAATTAATTAAGGATGATCTAATGGCAGCAGCCAAGGACTTCATGGATGGCACCATCCAACCTAGATCTGTCACTAGTACCTGGCTTGCTCTAATTCCTAAAGTCCCTACCCCTAGTTCTTTTGCAGATTTTAGACCCATAAGCCTTTCTAACTTCCTAAACAAGGTTTTTTCCAAGCTGATTATGGAACGATTGAAGCCAATAATGCCTAAGTTACTGTCAGTGGAACAATCTTCTTTCCAAAGTGGGAAAGATATTGCTGATAATACAATTCAGATGCAATAGATGGTAAGGCTGCTCAGTAAGAATCCACAGCATCAGAATATTATTGTCAAGTTGGACATGGAAAAGGCCTTTGATAGGGTTTCCTGGGCATTCCTAAACTCTGTATTGCTGGAATTTGGATTCCATGGTAAAATAGTCAAGATCATTGTACAGAATATTGCAACTGCCTGGTTCTCAGTGTTGATTAATGGGATAGCATCTGGCTTCTTCAAATCCAACAGAGGAATCAAGCAGGGTGACCCATTATCCCCATTTCTCTATAATCTGGTTTCAGAGGCACTGTCTAGAGGACTGAAAGCCCTACTTCAGAATCAATATCTTCAATACTTCAAAATGCCTAGAGGTGTACAGACTGTATCTCATCTGATGTATGCAGATGATACGGCCCTGTTTCTGCGTGCAGGGAAAAGGAATTTAAAAAGAGCAATAATATTTCTAAAAGCTTATGAAGTTGTTTCAGGCCAAAAGGTGAATTTCAATAAATCAGAGGTTTATTTGAATCCAAACACTACTCCTGTAATGGTAAGAAGAGTCAAGATATTGACTGGAATGAAAAGGGGAAAATTACCATTCAAGTATCTTGGTGTCCCTGTGTTTACAGGTAGAAACAAGATAACGTATTACAAAGGAATTTGGCCAGAGGAGAATTTGGAGAAAGTGGACCAAAATGGCAGTGCCAACAGGGGAAAATGGGCTTGGATTCAGGGATATAAGAGCTACTGTAAAAGCCTTTTCCTGTAAGTCATGGTGGAAACTTCAGCAGAACAACACAATCTGGTCATCCTTTTTGTGGTCTCTTCCAGCCTCTTATAAAGTATCACACACATGGAGGAGGATTTTCTCTATTACAGAATTTGCCAATAATAATTCTAGGGTGATTGTTGGTCAAGGGACTTCTCCTTTCTGGAATTCCAACTGGATGGGAACAGGAGCTCTTTGTTACCATGTAGACCCAGACATGACTATTCCTTTTCCCAATATCTCTGTAGAGCATTTCTGTGCTAACAAAAACATGTATCTCCCATTGTTGGAGCCTTTACTGGCTACCAGTACTTTTCAGTTCTTGCAGGAATTCACATTATCTCACAGCCATGATGATGTACTCATTTGGAAGCCAGCTCAGGATGTAAGGTTCACTGTCAAATCTGCCTACAGGGCCCTTAGAACTATACAGAATGAAAATTCAGCACTAGGACAGGTATGGCTTCAGAAGATCCCTCCTAAGATCAGTGTATTTATCTGGAAACTGTACAATAGATTGTTACCATTTGCTGATGTTCTTGAAACAATGGGGTTTAACTTGCCTTCTAAATGCACATACTGTGACCATGGTGACACTCTGGATCATTTCTTTAATGATTGTCCTTTCAACATGCCACTGTTGCAATCCTTTCATTCTTTGTTTTTTATCCCTGTGCCTACCTTCTTATCTGTTAATCATAGATTGAGATTCTATTTAGGGTATAAAGGGAGAACAAAGGCTCACACAAAGGTTTTTATAACCTCAATCTGCACACTCTTGTGGAACCGATGGACTTGTAGGAACAGTTTGATTTATGACAATGTCAAATGGGATGCAGCTTGAATCACGCAGAGTTCTTTGAAGCAAACATATATGTTTTTCTCAGCTTTCCCACCAGTTGGTTCAATTGAGAAACATAGAGATCTCCTAAATATTGGTTTAATCCCCTACCTGAAAAGGAAGAGGCCTAAACCACTTAGAGTTGTTGCATGGAAGCCACCTGTTTTAGGCCTTAAAATTAACACAGATGCATCTTTTAGGCTGGGACAGGCAGGCTTGGGTACTGTGGTTAGAAATAGTACAGGGATAATAGTTGCAATGCATACGAAAGTAGTTGCTGCATCATCTTCACTTAGGGCTGAAATTTTATCAATCCAGTTTGGATATGAAATAGGAATTCTTCTAAATCAGCCTTTTGTTATAGAAACTGATAGTCTTCTGGCATTTAGGGGCCTAAAGAATCCTTCTTCTTCTAATTGGGAGAATTTCAGTTTGTTGCATGATTTGAGTGTGAGTGGTTTGCATTTATACACTCACCATATTCTGAGGGAAGGAAATGCTGTGGCTGACTTTCTGTCAAAAGCAGCATTCTCCCTAGGGCAAGTTGGACAGTTAAGTATGGATGATGCCCCATCAGCTTTACTTGGCCTAGCTCATGTTGATCTACTTGGAATTCCTAATATAAGGATGTTTTGAACTACTTACTGCTATTTTCTCCATGTCTCAGGATGCCAAGGCCCACAGCTCAGGTGGAGCTGTGGATGAAACACAGGCAGTCATTGATCAGGGTGAGCAGAATTGCAGCTGGACCACTCTGGCATTTCTAAGCTCCAACTTCAATCTCCAGAATAGGGGAAATGCTTTCTCCCATACCCATACACACTCTTAAAGTTTGAACATGATACATAATCTTGAGTACCTTCTTCCAATTGGCAGACTTGTGTTTCGTTTACGATTCGCTAAAATGCCCGTTGGTCGCAAGGGCTCAAGATTATGCCTTTTGTTATCATGTCAATCTAACTTTTCCTACTATTTCATTGTATAATCAACTTGAAACAACTATGTGGTATTTTTTGGCCCATTGGGCATTTGAAGCTGTGGTGAGCCTAATAAAAGTCACCCCACCATGGTGTGGTTTAAATTCAAAAAAAATAAATTTGGGTTTATACTACCAACCTTGACACTAGCGAACTCGCAAGCACTCTTCTTCATGTATAAATTTTGTATCTCAAATCATTTTTGTTAATTGTAGATATTTTATATATATTTGTAACATAAACATTTATTAAATAGTTTATTGTTTACTTTAATTTAATATAATTTCGCCCATGAAACTTGATTTGTGGAAGTGAACAACATATATGATTGTAAAATCATTTCATCTTTTGTCACAGGTGCGATTTAAAAGCCAAGTTACGTTCAAAGTTGTCGAACTTGATATGTTATTGGCGAATTTTTGACTTCATTTGCACTAATCAGTCATTACTGTACATTTATTACATCCAACACTAATAGTAATTTGTTCTAAATTACATGTACGTGACGACTACTGGTTATGAACACTTACGCAGTATTTACCAACAACAATGTTACTGAGGATGATCTAATTCTTTTTTACATTACATGACGATAAACAATAACATATTCCCATTGATTATCAAGTTCATCAACCTAGTTACATTAATGTTGTCACAGCCAGCTAGTACCTGGCAAGCTATTTCATAACTCCATTTGAATATACGATTAACATTTGGGACTTTAGAGTACGGTATGCTTTTCATTAGTCATACATATATACACTTGCAATTAATAGAATGATTACTCCATGCCATAGTCGCAAGTAAATACCTTATTCCACACTTATATTCACATTAATGTTGTCACAACCAGCTAGTATCTGTCAAGCTATTTCATAACTCCATTTGAATAAACGATGAACATTTGGGACTTTAGAGTACGATATGCTTTTCAATAGTCATACGTATATACACTTGCAATTAATAGACTGATTACTCCATGCCATAGTCGCAAGTAAATACCTTATTCCACACTTATTTCTAATGAAACTAATTTATTAACCTCCACTTCAATATTACGCTAAAGTCACCAACTTTATACCTTCTTACACGTGGTAATTAACTAGTGTATTATCAAACGAACTCGCAACGCCAATATATTTGATATACACCTTATTCCACACTTATTACCATAACGAAACTAATTAAATAAATTCAATGTCATTATTACGTTCAAGTCACCACTTTCATACCTTCTTAGACGTGGTAATTAACAAGTGTATTATCAAATTGAGTGGTAGATGATTGAGAAAATTAAATCATGCATCCACAGTTGCGAGTTCGCAAGGGTTAAAATTTATGAACTAGACCTCTTGCGATTTCGCAAGTCACAATGATGAAGGTATTGAATGCTTGAGTTTAATTACTAGCGTTATCGCATGGTGCTCGAAACCTGATGCGTACAACTAGCGAACTCGCAACAAGGCCCGCCTCTGGTCGTCAGCAGCATAAATCCAAGCCAAGAAGACCACAAACTTAGCATCTTATCACTTTTCATGGTCAAATCTTTCTTCCAAATCTCTCCTCTTTTCACATATTCTCTACTCTTTCCACATCAATCTTCCATCAAATCTACACAAACCCTTCCATAAATTCTACTACATCTCAAGTGGGTCAATCCAAAGTGTAAGCAATTCGCTAAGCTTTGCAATTACTTCTCCACTATTTGTTTCTCTACCCATATGCTTACCATTATGATTTTGTACTTGTTGTTTTGGAATTTAGTAGCACCATTTGTGTGGGTAGGAGAAGGACAAACAAGGTAGACCCATCCTCAACACTACAATCAATTCTACATCTACTTATTTGTGAATTGCAAAGGTATGGGTTTTTAGTTGATAACATTTATTTTGTGAGTTTTAAGGGTCATTAGGGTTTATATATTCATTGGAGTGTTAAATTTATGATTCATCATTAATTAATCACCACTAGGTCCATTTAAATTGTTACATTTTATTTGTTTTGGGTACTTGTGTTTAGGTAACCTAAATTATACTTAACTTGTGTGTAAATGCATATTCATGACCATGTTTGTAGGCATTCATTCATTGGGGAATATGGACTATATACATGTTTTGTCATTTCGACTAACAAATTGGTCTCTAAACGTAGGAAAGGACAATGAGTGAACCAACAAACTCGACTTCTTCCAACTCATCTAGTGGTGGAGAAAATGTTGTTCGCGATTCGCGACAACGTAAAACAAGGAAGCTTAGTCGCGCTTCAAAAGAAGAACAAATGAGGACCCATTGTCGCGAGATAGAGACACGAATTGACAATAAAATTCTAACACATGTCAAATTTAATGACATCGGTGTAGCTATTGCGCCCTACGATAATGCCCAGAGATGGTCTAGTTGGTGTGGGAAAATAGGTAGGACTCATGTGCCGCTAGACACTACGGATTGGAGACTTCTAGACCCCGCTATCAAAAGGGGTGTGTGGAAGGAATGCAAGGTGAAGTTCACTTTTTTATTTTTTTCCATTTAGTAATACCTTATTAATAGGACTTGCCATTTATACTATATCAATGTTAGCGACCCTTTGTGATCGAAGCCAAATTGTACGATCAACTGAAGAAAAAGGCATTACAAATTGCATCAAAGTCACATCGCGAGCATAAATATACTCTTGCCAAGGAGTACATAAACCCAAAGGGCATAAGGTTTGGTCAACATCCTAAGGATCGTTACAATCACATTGTCCCACTCACTTGGGAGATATTCAAGGCACGATGGCTAGAAAATGATTTAAAGGTTAGTACTAACATTCAATTTGCTTAATTTAAATTTTTTCCTATACACCTTTAATTGTTCCCTAAATTAGTGTATCCTTACTAACCAATAAAATTCTTAAAGGGTGTGGGTGATGATAAGCGTAAAGCAGCTGCTTATAATAATATGCCCTACACCGGTGGACGGTGTGGATATTTGGGTGTGGGGAAGAAGACATCTAAAAACAAATACGATAAAGAGGTTAAGGAACTAGTAGATGGTGGCACCCCCTAGAATAGGCAAAAAACCAAGTCGTGGCCGAAGACCCAACACAATATACTCGAGAACAGTTATTCGTGCTTGGTAGAATTAAGGCCGACGGAAAATTCTCAAGCGACGAGGCAAAGAGAATTGCCGGTCGAGTGGTACGTGTTATATAAGTTTACATACTTGTCAAAACCATTATTGTTACTAAAATTAAAATAGAACGTCATAATGTATTTAAAATACGACAACCAATTTGTTTGATTATTATTGTGAGTAGGATGAGGTAGGGCTTGAAGTGGAACAGGGTTTATTCATCCCGGTGGGAAAACATGATGTCTTGCATAGAGCACTAGGTAAGGATGAACATCCTGGAAGAGCAAAGGGGATAGGTGGATATGCGACCCAAATTGAAGCTTTTGGGATCAAACGTAGTAGCAAAAATCCAAAACCCTCTAAACTCCAAGTAGCCTTAAGCCAAGCTAAAAAATCTGAGCAAGATGTCAAGAATTTGAAAGCCATCTTAGCCAATGTTTGTGCTTTTGTGAATTATCCTATTCCCGATGATTTGTGTCTAACAAATCAAGTTAATGGACCATCATCTAGAGGCTTCCATCCATCCCCGCCCCAAGCTGAGGTTGACCAACCAAATCCTCCATTAGACCACATCGACATATGCACACCATTGGCTCCTAGCCAACCTCAAGTTGATATACAACTTCCGCAAGTTGATATACAACTTCCTAAACCAACCACAAAGGTTAGGTTATCACCCTTGTCTAAGCCTTACATTCAAATTAATTACGCTTAATCATCTATTTCTTTTTGAAAATACTATTATAACAAACTAATTTTTTTCTTTCAATGTAGATTTCCCATTCTTGCAAGTCGTTGTTAGAGGTAATAATTCTCAACCAATACACGTTGCTAATGGGAATTCCTAACCTCATATGACTTTGCATCACAAATCAAAAGTCCCTAAGGGGTTCCTAAGGGTATCCATAGTTGAGGTGTATGTAGAATATGCCTTGTTGCCGGTGACTGAGGATGATGAATGCACAACAGTTGGTCAAGGTTTGGGATTTTTTTTCGTATGGCCCGCGTGGTTGGTTGTAGATGCTAATTCAACATGCATCCCAAAGAACACAAAGCAACCAACAGAGACTTCCGATCTTAATTTCCCAATCCCTAAGATTCCTCTCTCTAATGAGTGTGTGGGTTTCATGAAAGCTCTCCCGGGTTTTGTTTGCACACTATTTGACATTCTAGGTCATCATAGCCGTGAATCTGTGTACTATTTTGTAGCCAATTCCAAGGTTTTTGGCGAGGCAAAGGAAGTGGTTGTTCCTTGGGAAGATTTTGCCCTATTTTGGCACAAACAAACCCTTCCCGATACTATACTAATCCTACATCAAATGTAAGTGTTTTTGTTTAACCTAGTGGTATTTGTGTGTTACTTTATTGTGTCCGTATTTATATACCTCTTCCGATACTTTATGCTCTAAGATTGTTGTAGGTTCATGCAATACGTCTCTTTGAGCGTGACCAAGACATTCATCGGTTTTTTGCACCCGACTTGCTTGCAACAAGCCCAACAAGGTAATAATGTGAGGCTTGCTTACCTTACAAAGTTGCTAAGCGACAAGAGCAAAACCATTTTCACTGGGCCATACCTAGAGGGGTATGTATTCACTAAGGGCCTGTTTAATACGCCTGAACTGAACTGAACTGAATTGAACTGAAAAATACTCAACTGAACTGAATTGAACTGAAAAATATTGAACTGAACTGAAAAATACTGAACTGAAAAATGCTGAACTGAACTGAATTGAACTGAACTGAAAAATACATTTGATTCTTTTATATAACATATATGTATATTCAAAATTAAAAAAAAAGCCATTGAAGTATATTGAATTGAACTTAATTGAACAAAACTGAATTGAAGAAACAAATCACTACATCGACATTAGCTAAATTTGATGAAGTTAACATAATTGAACTAAAATATACTGAACTGAACTTTATCGAACTGAAGTATACTGAACTGAACTTTATTGAACTGAATTGATATAACCAAATTGTTCTATATATTATCAAGTCAGATTTTATTAGCACCAAACTTAATTAAGTTGAACTCACAAAAGTATGATTGATACAATTTAATTAGAAAATGTTTATCAAATCATATTTCATTAATTCTAAACTGACTTGAACTGAATTGAACTGAATCACACTGAACTACACTTAATTGGACCAATCCAATTAAACTTAATTGAACTGAATCATATTGAGCTAAACTTAATGGAACTGAATTGAAGAAAATGATCAATGCATTGATATAACTATTGAGGTTGTATTTTATCAAGAATATAAAACAGAACTGAATTGAACTACACTGAACTGAATTGAACTGAGTGAACTGAATTGGACTACACTTAACTGAAATGAACCGAGTTGAACCACACTTAACTAAAATGAACTGAATTGAACTACACTTAACTGAAGTGGATTTTCCATATGAACTTAAAATATATAAATTATATTTTCATTGACCTGAATTGAAGAAAACATCAATGCATTGATATAACTAAATGAGGTTTTATTTTATCAAGAATAGACATAGAACTGAATTGAACTACACTGAACTAAATTGAACTTAATTGAACAGACTGAACTGAATTGGACTACACTTAACTGAAATGAACCAAGTTGAACCATACTTAACTAAAATGAACTGAACATAACTACACATAACGGAAATGAACTGATATTCAATATGAACTTAAAATCATTAAGTTATATTTTCGTTGAACTGAATTGAAATATATTATATTTTCTCTAAACTAGATTGAATTGTGTTGAATTATTAACATTTAATTTGTTAAATTTTTTTTTAAGTACAATGCACTGAACTAAAAAATACTGAACTGAACTGAACTGAATTGAACTGAACTGAAAAATATTCAGATAAGTTGTACTAAACAGGCCCTAATTGTTTGATTAGTAGATATTAGTTTCAACTGCACATAATCTATGTTATAGTCTGAGGTACATGTTGTTTAATATATAGTGGTCATTGGAGTTTTGTTGCAATGATTCCATCATTGAAGCGTGTCTATTGGATTGATCCACTACATTTCGCTCCATCTACAAAATTCGCCAATCTATGGGAGATAGCTATGCATGCTGTAAATGACGACACACTCCTTAACTTTGAACTTTTTCAAATTCAGGTTAAAATGTTGACTCCTTTCTTACGTATTTACACCTAAATAGATTTATATACCATATGTTAAACTACTTCAATTTCAGCACCGCAAGCAATTGTCCAACTGGGAGTGTGGATACTACATGATGTTGTATGCCTACGAATGCATTGAGACCCTTACAAGTGACAATTTGGAACTACATCGCGTGAGTACTCTTACAGTATGAAAGTTTCTATTTATTACCTACAAATTACTTTAGTTTGTATTAATAGACGTATCTCATTCGTAGATACTCGAGGAAAATCAATCGGCATACACTAAAAAGAGCTAGAGTTGGGGAGAGATAGATTTGCAAAACACTTAGTCATCGTTAGAGCTCGATTCATATCTAGACCGCACGTACCACGTAAGGATGCATGTAAAACCTAAGTCGTATTTCTACGTTTGTTATACATACAAAGGATTATAATTTATGAGTTCTTTGTGTTTGCCATTTAGTGGACTACATATATCTTGCAATTGACAGGTTTAGATATGTCATTTATACTATTTGTGCGGGAAATTTACCAAAAGTCAAAAATTAATGTACTAGGCTTTTTTCCTGGCGAGCTCGTTACCTTTCTCGTTAAGCACCAAAACAATTTTGCGAGTTACATGCGTTCTCGCCACATAGCTCGCTAGGTTGACCTCTGTATCACCAATATTATGTCTAACGCCATCGCAACTTGACTCGTCAAGCCTAGCGAAATATACAAGCGATATCGCCATAAATCATCAGAAATCAAGCCCAATCACAGTTTACTAGCGTATTTGCAACTCTGTCGCTCGTTAGCCACTGCCTCTCCAGTCTCCGACCCAGCGATCTCGCCAGTCTGCTCGTCAAGCCTGCCGAGCAAGTTAGCGAACTTGCCAATAAACTACTAAAATCGCCTAATCTCAGATAATACGACGTCGTCTAATCATGCATGAGAGTACACTTACGAACTCGCTACAAAATAATAAGAGATGGCGTAGCGATCTCGCTAGGACAGTTTTAGGCGAGCCTCAAACGAGACCGCCAGTGCCCTCGTTCACTATCTAACATCTTGTCCAGGCTAACTAGCTGTATCGCAAGTAATTTACTTGCGATCGCTTGTTGGGGTCGCAACTACTCAAGTGACGCCCTAAACCCTAGACCATAAACCCTGTCTAAAATGTAGTGTAGCGAACTCGCTACATTTTATTTAGCGATTCGCCAACAGCTGTCGTAACTAGTCAGACTCACACATAATTTCAACCTTGCGTTAAACCTGGCGAACTCGCCACTTGGTCAGTTAGGTTTTGATTTTAGTAGTTGTTGCGAGCTCGCAACACGTGATAAAGGCGGAAGTGATATACTTCTAAGGCGGATGATACGCCTTAAAACAGAAAAATTTTAAGGCGGAAGAGGAACCGCCTTAAAGCTTTTTCAGGTTTTAAGGCAATACCAGAAAAGGCATTTGTCTTCTGCCTTGAAACGTGAAGGACCAACCGCCTTAAATGCTGCAAAATTGTAGTAGTTGTTCTTTGAGGGTAACGAAACACATGTTTAACACAATTCCAGTACCTTTTAGTAGGAGATGAACTAAATCTCGCTAATAAATTTACAACAAATTCTATATCTGGTCGAGTTCAATTAGCGAGATACATAAGAGCTCCAATTGCACTGAAATATGGTACTTATGGACCAAAAATCTCTTCAGATTCCTCGCATGGACGAAATGGGTCCTTTTCTTTAATAAGGGATCTTACCACCATTGGGGTACTCAATGGATTTGATTTATCCATGTTAAATCTCTTTAAGATTTTCCTTGCATAGTTTGATTGATGCACAAGTATCCCACTTGGCAAATGCTCAATCTGCAAGCCGAGACAATACTTAGTTTCCCCAAGATCTTTCATCTCAAACTCTTTCTTTAAGTAAGATATTACTTCCGAAATCTCCTTATTAGTCCCGATGATATTTAAATCGTCAACATAGACAACAATAATTACACATCCGGATGTTGTTTTCTTAATGAAAACACATGGATAAAGAGGGTCATTGACATACTTTTTCTGTAGCAAATATTCGCTTAGTCGGTTATACCACATGCGTCCGAATTGCTTCAATCCATATAGAGACCTTTGTAATTTTATTGAATATCTTTCTCTGGGATTTGAACTTGATGCTTCAGGCATTTTGAATCCTTCAGGGATTTTCATGTAAATATTGGTATCAAGTGATCCGTATAAATATGCAGTAACGACATCCATTTATTAAGTTTCTCATGGACCGCTAGACTAATCAGATGGCGGAACGTAATTCCATCCATGACAGGGGAATATGTTTCCTCAAAATCAATTCCCGGTCTTTGAGAAAAACCTTGTGCAACAAGTCGAGCCTTGTATCTTACAATCTCATTTTTCTCATTCCATTTTTGTACAAATACCCATTTGTATCCAACAGGTTTCACATCTTCAGGTGTGAGTACGATAGGCCCAAATACTTCGCGTTTATTAGGCGAGCATAATTCGGCAAATATGCCTTTTTTGCATTCAGCCCAATCATGCCTCTTTTTACATTCGGTGACTGACCAAGGTTCAGGATCTCCATTTTCTTCTATGACATCGAATGCCAAATTGTAAGAAAATGCATCATCGATTTCCTCATTTCGGTTCCATCTTATACCCTTTTGGGTATAATTAATCAAAATTTCTCGATTTTCTTCGTTGCATGTTTCTTCAAGAACACGATCCTCCATTTTAGAGTTATCTTGGGATTCTACCCTTTTTCTCTTTCTTGGATTTTTATCCTTTGAACCAGGAGGTCTTTCACTCTTCAGGCGTGTGGTGGCTTCATGAATAACTTTGTTTTCGATTTGTCCTTTTGGGACTACAATTTGGGCAGGAGAATTTTCAGCTGGTATATAAGATTTAGTTACCCTTTTTATGTCTGTAAATTCATCAGGAAGTCTATTTGCTATTTCTTGCAAATGCAAAGTACTTTGAACCTTTTCGTCACATTTTTTTGTGTAAGAATCAAGATGCAATAATGTTGGTACAGACCAGGTAATTTTCTTTTCTACTTGTTTTCTTTCTCCCCCTAATGCTAGGAATCTTTCCTCATCAAATCGGCAATCAGCAAATCGGGCTGTGCAAACATTCCCAGTTTGATGTTCAAGATATTTAATAATAGATGTGCTTTCAAAGGCTATATATATTTCAAGGCTTCTTTGTGGCCCCATTTTTGTTCTTTGGGGTGGTGCAATAGGCACATAAACAGCACAACCAAAAATCCTCAAATTAGATATATTTGGTTTTTGTCCGAGTGCAAGTTGGTGTGGGGAGTATTTATGATATGCACTCGGGCTGATGTGAATTAATCCGCAGCATGTAATATTGCATGTCCCCATACTGAAGAGGGAAGCATTGTTCTCATTATTAATGGCCTAGCAATAAGTTGGAGGCGGTTAATCAATGATTCAGCCAAACCATTCTGTGTTTGCACATGTGCAACAGGATGTTCAACATCAATCCCAATGGACATACAATAATCATTAAATGTCTGGGATGTGAATTCACCGGCATTATCAAGTCTGATCCTTTTGATTACATGATCAGGAATTGAGTTCGCAGTTTAATTAATTGGGCGAGTAATTTTGCGAATGCCATATTACAAGTTGATAACAGGGATACATGTGACCATTTACTAAAGGCATGTATCGAAGTATCGAAATGGTCCACATGGTGGATAATCGGTCCACATATATCACCTTGAATACGTTCAAGAAACATGGGTGATTCTGTTTCAACCTTTGCCGGTGAAGGCCTTATGAAAGCATTTCCATGAGGGATCTTCTGGTCCTTCAAGGGATGTCCATTTGTTCCTTCAATGATTCTTTGCATCATAGTTATACCAGGATGACCCAGCCTGACGAAGGAGTGGACAAGGGATCCTTCCTCTTTTTCCTCCCCTCCATTTTTTCTCCTCCAGACCCCAACTACTCTTTTGTCTCTGACGGGGGTCGCCGGCGAATTCACAACCATTGCGACACCCTCCCACCCACTCAACCATGTTTCTCCTTCTCCCCTTCTCACCCCACACCCAAAACCCCTCTTTCTTTATCCTCGAAACACTAGATTTCTGTTTTCTTCGACATCCACACGTCTCTGCCGGAGCCCGACGGTGAAGTGGGGTCCAAATTGGGCTCGGATCTCCATCCCTGCTGGTTAGAGGTACTAGATCAGAGTTTTCTCCGATGATATCGTCGATTTGCAAGGGCCGCTCAGCTAGAGGTTCTGATCCAGACTGCTGAAGAGGAAGAACGCACGACGCACTAGCGCTAGCGCATCTCTTCCCACGCGCCGCCGCCGCCGGAGATCACGTGCCGACAGTGATCCGCCGACAGTGACCCGCCAGTGCACTCTCAGTCTGCCTTCTGGATTTGGACAGTGGGGTTTAATTCTCTTTTATTTTATTTTATTTTATTTTCTATTTTCTTAGATTTTTTAGCTTTCATGGGGTGTGTGCTTGAATTAGGGCTTTTGTAAAAAAATTTTGACTGGTTTATGGAGTATCTATGCCTATTTGTTTGTTTTCTTCTGACTGGGACTAGCTAGACAGCGGTAAAACCCTTTGGGCTTTCGGACTACTCTCTAAACACAGTAGAGGAGAAATCCAAGTTGGTAGTTGTTTTGACAACTTACTATCAGCGATTCTGTGTTTGGATCAAAAAGTAGACTTGTAGACTGTTTTAACCAGTTATAGGTACTATATAAGTCAAGATAATTTCAACATTTTCGAGTTTTGGTTCTTAGGATCTTTAGATTCATCCCTATTTTTTTTCATCATGACATAGAGTCATGTACATGCTGTTACCGGCATTGGTGTTACCACCATGAGTATGGAGAATATTTAGCTTGTTATAGCCTTAGGAACTTCTCCTAATCTCAAACAAATTGTAAGCCTATTTTGGCAACTACTGATCTTAATGGAAAAAGGGAGAACACCCTCAAAACCCCGTCAATGACGGTTCAATTAAAAAAAAAGGATGACCCATCCTTTCATGCCATATGGTAAGCATTGAAGGCTTCATAATTACATTATTTGATTCAACTGCATTTATGTGTGTGTAATGCAGACCCATTGGGAGCATTGGCAGTTTTTCACATACATTTCTTTCTGGATTTCATCATTTTGAGATACATATATTTTATGTTTCCTTCAGTTTTAGACTGAGTATCAAAACCATGAGAATATATATCTTTGAAACTTTTTTTTAGATTCTGGCGAAAATAAGGCATTCTTAATTGTAAGTTTTGTACCATTTGGTAATACCAAATTTGCCTCTCCAATCCCTTCAATCAGATCTACAAGACCTGAGATTGTATTCACAATGGTATTTGCTGGTTTCACTTTTGAGAAGAAACTTTTATATTTCAATATAGTGTGCGTTGTTCCACTATCAAGTATGCAGATATATTCAATTTTAATCCTTTGGCTGGCTCCAGAATTAGCCTTCTCCATATTCAAAGTTTAACTAAGAAAAACAAATCTTGATTAGAAAACATGATTACTTCAGAAGGGAAAACATACAAAAGCACATTTCAAATGAGAAAATATATATATTTCAGAAAATAGGTAAACATCGGGCCATCTAGCTGATGCTACAAGATTCCAGTCCCGGTCTGGATACAATGGGAGTCTCCGGGTCGGATGAGATTTTGTCCGTGCTCCGCGAGCTCTCACCTTATAGGCCTGCAAAACAACGCCCCAGAGTATCCCGAAGATAGCTACTCCAGCGTGATGATGAAAGAGGGACCTTTGAATAGGAGAGAGAATAAGGATATATTGAGAGAGCTTTAGTCTGATAGAACATACCTTTCTCCACAAGTACAAAACTATATTTATAGGTGTGAGGTGGTAAGGATCCAACCCAAAGACAGTGGTCCTGCTTGCTTGTCCTTACCCGTGGACAGTTCATATTCATGTCCTTTGTGTCCCAGGGTAACGCCATTCTAGCTGACGTCACATGGACCGGACTACCGTCTGGGCTGGAGCCTAGATATGGGCTTTGGCCCATATCACCACTAACCCCCCGAGACATGGGATTCATCCGGAGGTGCCTGATCCGGAGGAGGAGTCTCGTGTGTCACTATGCTTCAGACGCTCTTCTGTCGAGTGTCTGAGTTAATCAAGTATGGCCATGTTAATGGGACCCGCCCGGAGGCACGCGATCCAACTCGGAGGCGCGTTTCTGGGCTATCCTAGGGAGCGAGTCTGGTCACGCGCTCGGTGTTCCGTCTTCCCCTACGCAAGGCACGTGTATGTACACGCATTTATAAGGCGTGCTATAACCTCATAAATGTGGTGTTGTCAATTAAGAAATTCTATTTTCCTTTTCAAAATCAATTCTGCTCTCTTTCAAGAAGCAATCATGTCACCTTGGGACTCGGCCCCCTCTCTGCTCATAGGACTCCTATAAATAGGAGTCCTAGTCAATCACTCTCAATTTTCATTCTCTTGTTTTCTTCTCCCTTTTTCTTTTATCGTTTCTTCCCCCCCCCCTATATTCTCTCTCTTCTTCATATTCAAATCAAATCAGTGACTATGGCTACCCTTGACATCGATCAAAACCTTAAGGTTCCTGCTAACCAAGAGGTTGATAATGAACAGAAGAATGAGTCATCCGATGACGAGGGTGGAGCCGACCTGTCCGATAGGGAGGTGAGGGTGGGAGTGAACCCTGAGCCGGAAAAGGGAGATCCTATGGAGGGGGATGTCGTGGACATCGATCTTGCTGTGAAAGAACTCATCCGGAGTATGGTTGTTCCGGTTTCGATCGACTCCGGGCTAAAGTTGTTCGAGGGGGACCACACCACAGTGGCGGCCTTTCCCTGGAGCCACTTCTTGTACGGCATCACCTTCCCCCTTCCCCGCCTGTTCTGGTCTATCTTCAAGCATTTCAAGATATCTCCGGCCCAGCTGCAGCCCAACTGCATCACCGTCATCCAGACGTTTCTTCTCAACTGCTATCTTTGCGAAGTGACGCCCTCTCTCGAGTTGTTCCGGGCCTTCTATCATTTAGAGGGTACTAAGGATGAGGGGATTTTCACCTTTCAAAAACGTTTGAAGGTGAAGGATTGTTGCAGGGGCAGGCGCGATAGCTACCAGAATTGGCAGAAGTGCTATTTCACTTTCGATACGGAGAAGTACAAGTGTCCCAAATCAAACCATCGCGCCGAGAAAGAGGAGAAATCAGTGTACCGTCCGGATGGGCTAGAGGCAAGCATAGCCAAGTTGAGTTACAATCAGCTTGACTTGACCAAGTACTGGAACGACGGGAAGTATGTCTTCCCCTTGATGGCGTACGAGAAGGGGGTGTTCACCAAGTGTCGCTTCTATGTCAACCAGGATCCGTCCCGTACGTATTCTTTCTCCCTTCTCTCTTTTTTTTGTTTTAGCATTTTGTTTATGTGTCTGATCTGTTTTGGGTACTCGCAGAGTTTCCTCATATTGAAGATGGTGTCAATCCGCCCTCCGGATCGAGCAAGACAGGCAAAACGGAGAAGCTGAAATCCGGTTCGGGGACCGCCACGAAAACTTTGCAAGTTGATGCTGAGAAAGAGAAGAAGAGGAAGCGCGAGTTGGCCATTCTTGAGGAGGAGAAAGCCAGGAAGGAGGCTTTGAAGAAGTCGGACGCAACGTCCAGCAAGCAATCTCCGGATAAGGAGAAGATGGACGAGGTTGCGGCGGCGGCCGAAAATCGGGCGGCGGCCCTTGTGATCACAGGTCCCCAGGAATCCGAAGAGAAGGAGGATCAGCAAGCCCTTAAGAGGCGGAGAGTGAAGATTCCCGTGGTACTCCGGAAGCCGGATCAAAGCCAGCATTCGCATGTGGGAGGTCAAGATGGTGGCAAGCAAAAGGTCTCGGACAACCATGAGGACGGAAAAAAGGTCGTCCTGGCTGCCCAGACGGACAAGGAAACCACCCAGAGCAGCAGTCAACAGACAGGCAGGGTAAGTCATGACTTCTTTGTGGCTCGGATATTTTGTTTTTACTTGTTTTCTGATCTTTTAACCTTTTCAGGACTTTGTTGCTTATTTGCTTACTTCTCCGGGCGTATCCGAGGCCATCAACAAGGTCTATCATGTCTAGCATACAAGGCTATCCCAGAAGGTCAGTGCGCTGGGATGGAGCAATGGGAACCTGACCCGCGATTTTGCCGCGGCGAAGGCTCGGGCCACCGAGGCAGAGGCCCGGATTAAGGAGTTAGAGGCTCTTGCATCTTTGTCCGTGCAACGGGAACTGTGCGTCGCTTTTGCTGATAAGGTGCTCCGGAGCAAAGCCTTCGAGCAGAACTTGACCGACTTGTGCCTTGCATCCAACAAACACTCCATCGACCAAGTTTATAAGAGGACGAGGGGTTGGGTTCCGGAGAGTCGCCGGGGGGAATACGCCGAGCACTACTACCATCCAGACGCTGCCGAGCAGTACAACTATGCCGTGGATCAGTTTTACCGTGGCGGGGTCGAGAAGATGCAGCCCTCCGTGTTGACGTTGTTTGAGGCTACTCCGGGTGAAGGTTCAAGGCCAGTGTCTGCCGCGGCTGTCTGTACTCTCAATGATGAGTCGGTAAATCTTCGCGTGGAGGTGCCTCCCCCAAAGAAAAGGATTGCTCCGGAGTCGCCCGCCAAGGCCAAATACTTAGAAGTGCTGAAGATGTATGCCTCTCCGGACGTCAATGACGATCATCAGAACGGAGAGGATGAGGATAATGACGGCAGGGATGATGGAGCCAGGGGTGGTGCTGGTGCTGGTTATGATGATGACAATAACAGCGAGGATACTAATGTAGATCTAACTCCTTAGTTTTTGTTATATCGTTGTCTTTTGTAGTCGCTTCCGTCCGACTAGATTTAATATTCTGGTGTTTAGTGTAGGTAGGGCGGGAGCGACGACTCGGATGGGGATGACAACCCTCCAGACAATGTAATTTTCTTTTTTCATGAAATGAATCTTATTTACCTATCTCCTCACTCCATGTCCTTAATTTATTGTATTTTGTTTTATCCTTTAGCCCAGAGGCCAAGGTCCTGTGTTCCGTTTCGGAGGAGAGCGCCCTTCTCCGGCTAGCTCTCATTCGACGAGCCCTACGTGCCCTAGGTGTGCAGAACTAGAGACGGAGTTGTACGGATGGGGGATGGATGGAGAACAGACTCGTGAACTGTTTGTCCGGTCCGGAATGGAACCCCTTATGGAGGAGTTTCCGGACATTCCATCTTTGGCTGCTTGTCTTAGAGAGATATCCGATGAATTCGGAACTCTAAATCAGTGCCAAGAGTTTGCGCGTGAACGGATCAGCGTGACCATTGACGCGGGTGCCACGCTCTCCATGCTTCAAGCTGAGCATAAAGACTACAAAGCGAGGCTAAAAACCTAGCTGGATCTAGTTTGGTCCGTACTTCCGTTTTATTGCGAAAAGGTGAAGTGGTTGGAAAGGAGGACGGAGTTTTTGCGAGACTATTTAAAGCTGGAGGACGAGAACCGTGCGTTGGCCGGCCGGGTCATGATCCTTAACGAAAATCTGATGACCTTGCAGTTGTTGTACCATCTTACCGGTCTCCGTCTTGGACTTGTATCTCCGCCCGTATACCGCAATTTCTCTCGTGACGTAAGTCCGCTAATTTTTTGGATGTTCAAGATGGGATGGAATGATTGAGAGTCTCGCTACCGTCCGGCGTTCGAGGAAGCGGTTGAGTGGTGGAAACGGATGCATGCTGGCACTCATCTTCCCCCTTCACTCATTCTTATCCCTAGCCAGGAGTCGGTAGACTTTACCTTTGAGAGGTATACCGGTATCCAGGTATCTGTCGATCCGGAAGAGTCCGCCCGTCGCGTTGAACGACTTCGGGATGATGCTGCTATCATCCGTCCCTTCATTATTAGGGAGTTAGCCGAATTAGCGAGGCGCCGGCAGAGGCAATATCCGAGGCCGGGGTAGAGGTAGAGGCAGTCGGGGATTCCGGGACGCCCGTCGAGGAAATAGTCAACACCTTAACCTTTTCCGTATTTCTAGAACAACTAGTGGTGGAGTTACCCGATAAGCGCGCCGTCCCCAGGTTCAGGTCCGAATTCGTTCTCCGTTGCGGTTCCCCCATAGGACCCCTTTCCAGCCGCCAGGTGCCGTATCTTCTGCTAAGGGCAAGGGGAAGGCGAAATTCACCGGGGAGATGATGCAAACCTCCGACTCGGACTCCGATGGGATCTTCGGATCCGGCCCGGAGGTGCCAGGTCCTTCATCAGAGCTTCCGAAGATCCCATCCTTTCCTTACTTGGGCCAAGTGGGACAATCAAGCGGGACCAAGTTATACGATCTCGACCCTGATACGCCGAGACGGAATCCTGCCACAGAGGAGAATCCCGGTGCAGGCTCTCAAGGTCCGGAGCCTCATTCTCCGGAGAATGGTGCCATAATACCTTCTCTAGAGCCTCATACTCCAGAGCCCTCGTCTTCCCCCATTGATTGGGAGGGTATCGATTGGCCTAAGTAGATAGTTCTTGTGTTTGTTTGTATATCAGTCCGCCCGAACTTTTAGATTTTCCTTTAGTTGTATTTTTTCTTTTGTATACTAGTCCGTTCGGACTTAATGACACAATTGTATCCCTAGTGTCTGTATACTAGTCCATCTGGACCGTTGCGTATTTCATTTATTCAAATGTATCGTTTATCCAAACGTATTTCTTTTTAAGATTTAGCTTGTTCAAGCGCTTCATCTTATTTTGTTTGATCAAACTGTATCTGTTCTTCCTTTTCCTCACCCCCGTTAGTTTGCTCAAACGAAATAGAGGGAATCAATGCATAAACGAAGTAACAAAAAATTTAAAATAAACGAAGTAATAGAAATCCGCAAGCTCTTCATTCATTCATTAGACCAAGTGGGCTCCGCCCGGACATACCCTTTGCCTCTAGGGGTCGGAGCCAAGGACATGGTAAACAAAGCAAAAAATGGGGCCCTAGGCATAATCCTAGCCAGAGGACCCGGAGATACATATTCTAACGGAATGCATACCTATTCCGGAAGCCCCATAAAACCTCCGAAGGTTGGTAATGTTCCACCTTCTGGGAATGGCCCGTCTGAACTGGTCTGCCGGCTAATAACTTCCGCCCGGAAATGAAGCTGTAACTTGATACGGTCCTTCCCAGTATGGTGCCAGCTTTCCCGTGGACTCCTGCAATCTTTTGTCGTTCCTCCGTATCACCCAATCTCCGGGTACGAATGACTCCTTCCGTACGTGTCTGTCGTAGTAGCGTTTCCCTCATTCCTTCACCTTAGCTACGTGCAAAGCTGCTTGTTCTCGTTTTTCTTCCAAGAGGTTCAAGTCTAGTAGTCTGCTCGATCCAAGGGGAGAGCTCCGTCCGGCCTGATCTTCATCCCAGGTAAGGGTTCAGAGACTGGGGACTCCCACTTTGGCTGGTATCACAGCTTCCGCCCCATACACCACGCTATAGGGGATTCTCCCATAACGGATCGCTCTGTTGTCCGATACGCCCAAAGGACGCTGGGCAGCTCGTTCACAGTTTCCCTTTGCTCCCTGCAGCCGAATCTTCAATCCGTTCACCACCGTGCGGTTCGTCACCTCAACTTGTCCGTTGGCTTGGGGCTGGTAAACGGAGGTGAGCCGTTGTGTGATACCATACTCGTTGCACCAGGACCGGAACGGTTCATTTTCAAACTGTGCTCAGTTGTCCGTGACAATATACTTAGGAATTCTGTACCGGCATATGATGTTCTTCCAACAAAATTTAATACAAGTGTTGCCACGGATATTCGTGAGGGGCTCCGCTTCCACCCATTTGCTGAAGTAATCGATCGCCACAATCAAGTAATTAAATCCCCTCAGAGCGGAGGGGAAGGGTCCAACCAAATCGATGCCCCATCGGTCAAAGGGCCACGAGCCGGTAATTCCTACCCTTTCTTCCTGAGGCACATGAATGAGTGGAGCGAACCTCTGGCACTGTACACAGGATCAGGGGGAAGACATACTTTTATGCATCCTCGAACAGTGTCGGCCAGTAGTAGCCCGTACACATTATCTTCCTTGCAATGGGCTGGGCACCCTGATGGCTGCCATTTGGTCCCTCATGCATTTCCCTTATCAACCGGTCCGCCTCACCCGAGTCCACACATTTTAACCACGGTTGGAGGTATCCCTATCTGAGCAAGGATCCATCCAAGATGGTATATCGTGGTGCCTTCTGTCGAATCCTTCGTGCCAGCGCCTTATCCTCCAAGAAGCTTGCCGTCCTGTAGGTATTCAAACAAGGGTGTCATCCATGACTCCTTTGATACTTCTATCGCTGCAACCTGCGGGACATCGTAACTCCGTGAAGATAACGTCTCCATCATCAAGTTGCTCTCCGGATCCGGCTTGATTTCTGATGAAGCAAGCTTGCTAAAGGCGTTCGCTTTACCATTATCTTCCCGGGGAATCTGTGTCACGATTATGCTACGGAATAGTTGAAGGCTACGCTCCTTTGCCTCATATACCCTGTTCACTTGTTGAACCACTATCTGAGAATCATTGTAGACCTCCACATCTTTGACCCCTACCTTCAACGCTAGTCGGAGTCCGGCCAAAAGTGCTTCATATTCCGCCTCGTTGTTAGTGGCTTTAAAGCTGAACTGGATAGCATACCTATGCTCCGTACCCATTGGACAAGTAAGCAGCACTCCTGCCCAACCGCCGTTTGCGTGTGATGATCCATCCACATGCAACTTCCATCTATCAGAGGGCAGCTCCGAACCGGACGGGTCTCCTGACGGCTCGGTCATCTCCACCAAGAAATCAGCTAGCGCTTGCCCCTGATGGCCTTCCGGGGCTGATAATTGATCTTATGCTCTCCGAGCTCCACTGCCCACTTCATCATTCAGCCTGAAACCTCTGGTTTGAGCATGATCTGTCTCAACGGATGGTTAGTCAGGACCATAATCAGGTGGCCTTGGAAATACGGCAGGAGCCGCTGGGAGGCGTGAACCAGGGCCACTATCAATCTCTCTAAAGCGGTGTACCTTGTCTCTGGGCCTTGGAGCGCCCTTCTTACAAAGTATACCGGAGGTTGAACCTTACCATCTTCTCGGACCAGGGGGCAGAACTGATAGCGTGCTCGGTTGCAGCTATGTACAGGAAATGTTCTTCTTCGGGCACCAGTTTGGACAGGGTAGAGAGGCTTGCTAGGTGGGCTTTCAGATCCGTGAATGCTTGGTCACATGCCTCCGTCCACTTGAATGGTTTGACTTTACGGAGTATGTTGAAGAAGGGAAGCTGCTTCTCCGCCCCCCGAGCAAGCAACCTGCTCAACGCTGCCAGCGACCCGGTTAACTTTTGTACGTCCTTCACCCCTCTTGGAGGTGGCATCTCCATGAGAGCCGATATCTTTTCTGGGTTCACGTCAATCCCTCGAGCTGATACCATGAAACCAAGGAACTTCCCCGCTCCAACTCCTATGGTGCTCTTTCCGGGACTGAGCTTGAGGTTTGCCTTTCGGAGCACGTCGAACATCTATCGGAGATCTAACAAGAAAGACTCATAAGTCCGGATTTTCACCACCATGTCGTCCACATAAACCTCGAGGTTCCGTCCCATTTGGTTCTGGAAGAGCTTGTCCGCCATCCTCTGGTATGTTGCCCCATCATTTTTCAATCTGAAGGGCATTTTCCTGTAACAAAAGATACCAAAGTCAGTAATAAAAGATGTTTTGGGGCGGTCATCCTTGACCATTGTGATCTGGTGATACCTTCTGTGTGCATCAAAGAATGCCAACAATTGGTAACCGGTTATAGCCTCGACCAGCTGATCAATGGACGGTAGCAGATAGTTGTCCTTTGGGCAAAACTTGTTCAGATCTGTGAAATCAATACACATTCTCTACGAGCCATTGTACTTTTTCACCAGAACTGGGATTGCTATCAACTCCGGATAGGATATCTCCTCCACGATTCCGGCACTCAGCAATCTTCCTACCTCCGCCCGGACTTCCTCCACGCGTTCCGGAACAAGAGGTCATTTCTTCTGCCGTGTGGGCTTCAGTTCCGGAAAGACATCGATCTCTTCCGGAACGCCCGTTAAGTCTTTTGTTCCCCGCGAAAACACGTCTTTGTACTTAGCCAGCAGGTCACGTAAATCTTTCTTCACGTCATCCGGGAGATTCTTCCCCACACTCACTACACCCTTCCGACCCACTATCATATCTTCAACCTCATACCATGGAGGCTCTCCGTGAATTGCACCAACCAAACTTGTACTGGTCTCCTCCTTATCCGTCACGGTTAACTTCAGCTGGGCTCCTCCAGATCGAGCGTCCTTAATGGCTGTCAGCATGCAACTCTGTGCGGTCTACTGATGTCCTCGGACCGATGCGACGCCCTTCTCCGTGGGGAACTTCATGATCAGATGGTATGGTGAGCGGATGGCCCGCGCCTGGGATAACCACGGCCTTCCGATGATCATGTTGTAGGGGAACACCGCATCAATAACGGCGAAATTACATTCGACCATTGTCCGCTTGGTTGTGTCTTGAAAATCCGTCATTGTTACCTTCAAAGGGATGACACCGAGTGGTTGGACAGTCCGCCCGGTGAACCCTGATAGGGGCGAATGACACGGCTTCAAGTTCTGTCGCCCAATTCCGAGCTGATCAAAGCATCCTGCAAACATTATCTCCACGCTACTTCCATCATCCATGAATACTCGTTTGATCAGCACCCCTTCCACTTCTGCTATCACCACCATTGGCTCGGAGTGAGGAACCTGTGGAGGCACCGGGTCCTCGTCCGAGAAGGTAATGGTCTCACTTGCCTTGAACCTCTTCTGTTGTATCTCGCCCGGGAGCACGTATCCGCTCTTAACCTTAATTGCTGTCATGGAGTTCAGTCCATCCCCAACTATGCCGTTGATTACATTAATCATTTGAGGCGGAGCTGGAGTCGGATTGGTTGGGTTGGCCTGGTTTCCAACCCGGGGACGGTTGTTCCTCCAATTTCTCTTTCTTCCCTGTCCGGCCGCGGCGGCCGGAGCCACTGCTTGGCATGCGTCACCAGCTACACAATCCCTCAACTAGCCTGTGCCGATCAGTCTTTCTACATCCGAACGGAGTGCCCTACACCCTTCCGTGGTGTGACCGTGCGACTTCTGAAACTCGCACCACTTGTCCGCGTTTGCTGCTGCTGGTACACCGACGATGGGTTGCGGATCCGTAAACAGGCCTCGGTGAACCGCAAGGATCTCTATACGGGTTTTGGAGAGGAGGGTATAGGTAGGCCATGCGGCCACTGCCGGAGCTTGAACTGCTGCCGCCGGAGCTGGTAGGCGCCTGACTTGATCGTTCCGGGCCGGAGTCCAGACAGTCGGGGTCTGGGCTCCTGTTGCCGTGAGGGTCCTCTGCTCAAAGAACCCCACCATGGTCATCCGAACCTAGTTGGCATCATGCACCGTACAATGCATCTCCACCACCACCTGGAGGAGGTAGTACGATGTTGGCATGTTCTTCATGAGCTCAATGTAGAAATCATTGTCCTTTCGTCCGTTCACAAAGTTGTGGATGATGGCTTTCTCCTGCAAGTGTCTGTCCAACACCTTCATCAACGCCGCTATGTACCGGATGTAGAACTCCCAAGTTGTCTTCGTCTCCAACTGTCTCATTGCCAAGACCGTGGCCAAGTTTACGAATGTGACTTCATAGCCGAGTAGAGCCGTACCAAAGCGATGGCAAAATCCAAAAAATGCCGGAGGGTTCCGTTCGGTAGACCTTTGAACCATGCCAAACAGTTCCCCCTTAGATACGAGGGTAACATCTTACACTACAACTCCTCTGGAATGTCTCTCGCATACATGATACTCAAGTATGAACAAACTCCTCCGGATCTCCCTCCCCATTGTAGGTTGGGAGTCCATCCGGAGCCTTGGTTCCAGTTTGCCATTTAAAGTTCAACACTTCCGGAACCCAAGGTGATTGAGGTCCAACTCCATTCCGTCCGATGAGGCGGTTCAGACGATCTTCAATGGAGTCCGGAAAGAAAGGCGTCTGAAATCCGAACCCCCCGGGAAACCCTCCTCCGGGTGGTGGCATTCCGAACATCATCTGATGCGGTGGCCCTCCAAGAGCCACAATTCCGTAAGCCGTAAGCCTGGCGGTGCTTTCAGATTTAGGCCAGCCGTCCGCTGTTGCTGATGGTTGATCTAAGGTTGCGCCGGTGGCGGGTTCGGTGCTCCGTGTGGAGGGCCATACCGCCCTTGCTCTTGTCTGACCCGGCCCATATCATTTTCAAGGTCAACATATACCCTTGGACGCCCCGGAGGGGGCATCTCCGGCCCGGCCGAGGCTTGGCGCGAAGCCTTCCAAGCTTGGAACTGTTGGTACTCCGCCATGTTTGTCCTCAGGATACTTCCTCCTGTCCTAGAGTCGTGGTGATCACGTTCCTCCGGGCCAACCCTTCGCGTCGACCTATCCTTCTCCAGTCGGCTCTGAGCATCGTCTTCCTCTGTGTTGTATTCTTCCGGGTTCCCTAGATCCTCCGTTACTTCGAGGTCATCCGTATCTCCGTCCTACTCCTCACGGTCTCCGAATTGCCGTTGCTTCTTCGCCTCCCGTCAGCCCGCAGTCGCTCCCTATTCTCACGTTGTATTTCAGCCAACGTCCATTCCGGAGTCACCTTCTTTCCTTTATCCTTCTACACCGCCAAGCATTGTCGTCGACGTTCCTCAGCTGCAGCCTTTGCCTCCACTG
Organism: Sherardia arvensis; assembly: GCA_948330725.1. NCBI lineage: Eukaryota > Viridiplantae > Streptophyta > Magnoliopsida > Gentianales > Rubiaceae > Sherardia > Sherardia arvensis. Next base: position 16,679,172 of record OX415237.1, on the reverse strand, counting down.
CTGCCTCCTTGGCTCGGGGAGCTCGTTCCTTCTCCGCCGCTAACTTTTGGGCCCCAATTACGGCGGATGCCCTTCTGGTCTTTGGCCCTCCGTCCGCTTCATCTCCAGGTGGAGGAGGGTTCTTTCTTGGTCGTCTGCGCGTCATGGACACAACTTATAACTAGGAATGTGAGGTCCCACTGGGCGTGCCAACTGATACTACCAGCTTCCAGTCCCGGTCCGGATACAATGGGAGTCTCCGGGTCGGATGAGCCTTTGTCCGTGCTCCGCGTGCTCTCACCTAAAAGGCCTCCAAAACAATACCCCGGAGTATCCCCGGAGCAAAACAATGCTACTCCGGCGTGATGATGAAAGATGGGCCTTTGAATATGAGAGAGAATAAGGATATATTGAGAGAGTTTTAGTCTGATAGAACATACCTTTCTCCACAATTCCAAAGTTGTATATATAGGTGTGAGGTGGTAAGGATCCAACCCAAAGGCAGTGGTCCTGCTTGCTTGTCCTTACCCGTGGACAGGTCATATTCATGTCGTTTGTGTCCCCGGGTAACGCCATTCTAGCTGACGTCACATGGACCGGACCACCGTCTGGGTTGGAGCCTAGATATGGGCCAAAGCCCATATCACCACTAGCTTCATTCCCAAAAAGGTTTATGGAATCCTTTTTTAGTTTCCACCATCGGATTGTTCAGAGAAATCACCAAATTCATCAGTGAAGTCAGATGCCTCAAGATTAGGGGTGATAACGAGTCGATCCGATCACGATCATCACTATGTTCATGATCGGATCGTTTTAAATTTGAGGTGATCGCGATCGAAGCGATCAAAATAATTCATGATCATGATTGGCTCATTTAAGAATCACAATGATCGTGATCGGCTCGTGATCGACTCGTTATTGATAATCGATCAAACGATCAACGATCGATAACGATCGATCGTGATCGATCATTTGATCAACTAAAAAGTTAATTTTTTAAAAAAATAAAAAATACACAAATTATCAAATTAATAAAAATACACAACAAACTATAGACATACATATTAAAATTAAAATATTTCCCCATTATTATTAATGTATATAATTATATTACTTTATTTTTATCGATCGATCTCGATCACCTTATCGATTGATCATCTAATCGATCTGTTCGCGATCATGATCGAACTTTTATGTTCATGATCGTTGATCATTCATTTAATAAACGATCATAAAATTTTGATCATGATCGGTTCATTTATTAAATGAACGATCTTGATCCGATCTTTAACCAATCCGATCTCGATCTTGTTAACGAACGCTCGTGATCATTCTCACCCCTACTCAAGATGGGTGGAATCCTGGTCAAGGTAATTAGTCTCTTTTCCCTTCACTTTCAGGTGCTCTTTGTAGAGTTTGCATATGTGTTCAGGAGTGCGGCAGACTCTTGACCAGTGCCCCCTTTTCCCACATCTGAAACAGCCGGTTCCAGAATCTTTTGAGGAGCTTACATCCTTGCCCTTTTTATGGGCATTTTCATGGCTCTTCTCTTGCTGCTGCCTTTTGAAATTAGCAGACTTGTTGGACAGGTTGTAACCACCTCTGCCTCGACCATGGCCACGACTATGACCTTTTCCACGACCACGGCCTCGGCCCTGAAAGGAGTTATAGCTTTCAGGTTCCTCAGAGGTAACATCGTTTGCTTCAGTAAACACTTTAGAGCCGGTCGGTCGGGCATCATGATTCTTCATCAACAACTCATTGTGCTTTTCAGAAACGAGGAGAGTGTTAACCAAATCAGAGTACTTCTCAAACTTTGCATGGGATATTGCTGTTGCAAAGTAATACTTGATGCATGGAAAATAGAAAGTGTTTTTTCTATCATTTCCTCATAAGTTTTGGCCATATCGCAATAGCTCAAATCAGTTGTAATCCTATACATTGCTGAATTGTATTCGGTGACATTTGAATAGTCTTGGTACATTAAGCACACTCATTCAGCAATGTATGTAGGAAGCAATATGTACTTCTGATGGTCATATTTGTTCTTTAAATTCTTCCACAACTTGTGTGGATCCTTGACAATGAGGTATTCATTCTTTAGACTCACATCAAGATGTCTACGAATGAATATTAAGGCTTTTGACTTATTAACATTGGTCGAATCGTTCCCTTCGTGGAGAGTATCCAGAAGTTCTAACGACTGCAAATGTGATTCGACATCAACTGTCCATGGGGTGTAATTATCCCCACTGATTTCAAGAGGAGCAAAATCAATCTTCACGAGGTTTGCCATGGTGATAAAAATGAAATGATTTATTAGAATCGATAACTCAAAATTACAAGATCCATAAGGATTACCAACATCAAAACAAAATAAACAAAATACATAATTACAACTATCATATAATTATGCTTAAACTCTTCCGGCGTACTATTTACGATATGAACATGGGCATGTAATACAAAAATTATCACAAGAGCAAGGGCAAACAATATAATTGTTTTCTCGGCAAAATTTGAGAGTAAGAAAGATGAAGTTGGAGAGAAAATCTGATTTTGTATTGTTGGATGAAACTCGTATTCATAGAGAAAATATAGCCGTTTATAGTCGTTTTGTAACCGTTACATCATCACTGAAAATATAGGCGTTTCAGGCTGTTTATTACGGTTGAAAATAGATCCGTTTCAGGCTGTTAATTATCTCTGAAAATATATCTGTTATTAATGTAAATCATTTATTTAATTTTAATAAATTACACAGATAGTCATATACATATATAATCACAGATATACAAGCATTAAGTAATCACCACAGAGATATATACAAGTATTAAGTAATTAAATACTTGTTAGATGTTAATCAAGAAATTTAATTTCAGTAAATCACATCACCTTTCTATAAGGTGGCAAAACTCTCCTGTATATAGAAATATGGCGTTTGTATAAATAATTAAATCACATTAGAATTGCTATAAGGTAGCAAAGCTCTCCTGTATATAGCAAGTTTGTGTTTATGTGATATTTAAAGTATGGCATACTATACCGGTGTTCTTGAACTTACATGGTGAAGATGTAGAGTGATCGTGCTGATAATGTGTTGTGAAATTTAAGGCAAGAACACAAGGATTTACGTGGTTCAGTCAAATGACATACGTCCACGGTCGGAAAGATCCAAAATATCACTAATATATTTGGGAGGGATTACAATGCTATCTTTTCTATTGACTTTATGCTAACTTTATATCTATGCCTTTTGCATGATAACAAAGGGAGAAAGAAGGGAGAATTCTATAGCTCAATGTTGGCTTAGAATTCTATAGCTCAATGTTGGCTTAGAATTGGTGTGATCTTTCTCCCAAACATCACTTCTATTTACAGTGATGAAAGGTAACAAATTGTCAAATTACCCAGCCTCCAATTTCAACATTTTAGGACTATGCATATAGCTCATATGACTTGACTTTGCATTTTCACATTTTCACATGAGCATTTCATATTTCATTTTTTTAAATTTAAATTAAACCACCATGTTGGTGGAGGGGATTTTATTGGCACCCCCAGACCTAAAAAGGGACTAAACATTTTTACATGAAGTTTCTAAATTTACATGAGCATTTGCTCAGCCAAAAAATTGGCTCAAAAGAATAGAATAATGAGCGTGTGACACTCATGAAACAATCCTAAAATAATTCTAAGAGACAATAATCCGGAGTAGATATTTTGATGATGTCCAGCTAAAAAGGTATGTTTTGGTTTTCACGCAAGCATTTATAATCTTAGGGTGATTCTATTTACGTCACCCTACTTGTTATATACACTCACCTGACTCACTTTTACTGAAATTGATGTGTATTAATTATAGAGTGTAAAATAGATAATTATTACATTTTAACTTCTAGGCATGAATAGTCAAATCATTATCCAATAGTAATACCTTATTCAATATGGTATCTTGTTATTTTTATACATAAAAAAAAGATCAAATTACACATTTATAGAAATATTTTAATTTGAATAGCCCGGTTATTTTATAACTGCAATTTTATACCATCCAAAACAACCAATATAGTCCTTGTACTAATATTCACCGACTTATTTTATAACTGATATTTCATAATTTAAATTTATCGCAAATGTTTCCGATAACTTGAACACTAATTCCTATTTTACCGTCAAAACTAATCAATTAACAATTTTTCAAATATTGACCTACTTATTCTATAGTTTTGGATATTGGATATGGGTTGAAATTGGTTGGGTGGTACTATCCAATTTTTATAAAAATTTATCAATATATTAATCTAACATATATTTTATTAATTGTATTTATTAGCGAGGATTTAAAATGTGGTATCAAATGAAATTTATAAAATACATCCAATAATACATAATTTACCTTATGTAGATGGATAGTATAAATCAATAATCAAATACAATATTAATTAAGACAAAAATTTTGTACGTAATAAATAATAAGTTTTAATATGGTAGGTGTATTCTATTTGCACCCCATGGCCCACCAACTTTTTATCACATCGAAGTTATTTTCACCACTAGGGGGTGTAAATAGCAACACCCATAATCTTATTCTCATGGAAGAACAGATTCTTAAGTCTTGCAGGTAGAATCACCATGGCCAAGCATGTACTATCTTCACTTCCTCTATACCCAATGGGTATATTTAAGATTCCTAAGACAGTTCTTGATGAAATTGATAAACTCGTAGCAAGATTTATTTGGAAAGGTGATTTAGAAGGAAAAAGATTGCACTGGATGTCTTGGAAGAAGATGTGGATGCCAAAGAGTAAAGGTGGTCTAGGTCTTAGATCTGCAGCACAAATGAATCAGACACTGTTGGCTAAGCATTCTTGGAATATTATGCAAAACAAAGAGTCTTTGCTAGTGAAAGTCCTGATAGATAAATATTGCAAAAACAAGTCTTTCCATTTGGTTAAAGAAAAGAAAACTGACTCATGGGGATGGAAGGGATTGCTATGGGGTAGATAATTTCTCAAATAAAAATGTAAATGGAGAATAGGGAATAGAAGACAGGTCAAACTTCATGATTATTGGATTCAAGGGAGTACACCCTTGAAAGCCAAACAAGGAATAGAGCTCAATCAGTTAAACATAAGGGTCTCTGAATTTTTAGATGAAAACAGCCAGTGGAAATTGCAGATGTTGCATGAATTATTTCCAGATTCAGAAATACAAAAGATATTAAGGGTGTATGTACCAAAATTTGGACTCAGAACTGATAAGATCATCTGGCCATTTAATGTACAAGGGATATACACAGTTAAATTAGGCTACAGATGTCAAGACAAGATTGAGGAGATGTCAGCTTCAACATCACAGCATATAAAACCAAAATGGAGCATGTTTTGGAAGCTGAAAATCCCAATGAAGATATTAATATGCTTATGGAGAGCTCTGCAAAACACTCTACCTACTGCAGAGAATCTGAAGAGGAGAAAGATCAAGGAAGATAGCATATGCAACAGATGTGGGAATATGGCAGTGGAGGATACAGAACACCTGTTTCTGTATTGTGAAATATCAAAAAGAATGTGGAGGGCATCATGTTTGGGTCTGGATTTTGAATCCGGAATGGAAACTAGTTTTCCTACATGGTTCTGGAATTGGATGCAATTGGCCCCAGATAATGATATTAGAGTACTAACTTGCTGCATGTTATGGAACCTGTGGAAGTCCAGAAATGAGGTAGTTTTCAGAGGTCAAACAGAGGAGGTGCAATGGATACTGAATCAGACATATGCAGATTATGCAGCCTTTTGTTATCTCAATGATATTGAAGATGAGACTCAAGTGAATGCGATGATGATAGTTCAGCATACAGATCATACACAGCAAGAAATAGGCAGAGATACAGGTCCATCACAAACAATGCATGTCTTATCTTTTGATGGAGCATATTGGGAGAAAACCAAACATGGAACGGGAGCATGGAGAGTCAGTCAGGGAGGTACACACAGTAGGGTTTTAACTGATTTTGTACATTTTCCTGCTTTCTCTCCTCTTCATGCAGAAGCAATGGCATGTTACAGAGACTTGCTGATGGCAATAGCATTGCAAGTAGAGCAACTAATAGTTCACACAGATTCCCTTATTTTACAACAGTTGATAGAAGAAGAGGATAACTCTCCTCCATGAAAGATTGGTGGACTAATATCAGACATAAAGGCACTCAAGAGAAGATTTACTGTTTCCAAATGTATTAAGGTATCTAGAGATGTATTGAAACAAGAACATGCCATTGCAAATGGCAATAACTGTACTTGTATTCATGTTTGAATTAATAATATTACTAGTTTCCTCAAAAAAAAAATCTTATTATCAGATTCTTAAACAATTAAAACATTGAACAAGGGTTGTTCCACCAACTCTGAACAACCAAGACGTTGATTGTCACTAGAGAAGCAGTTCTTACATGAAATTTTGTAATATCATGCGGTTTGGTCATTGGTCTCCGCCACAATTAAATGGAATAAACCGCGTAGTATTTTCGTGTTATTTTTAATATGTATTTTTCATATATTAAAATTCTCAATTTAATTAATCTATATAACAAGAGTAATTAATAATCAAATTTGTCGTCAAATAATGATATAATCAAATGACGTCATTTTAGAAAAAAACAGTAGGGGTACCTTAATTAATTGTTCTTTTGGAGCATGTGTTAATCAAGTATGATTTTTACTTTGATTGTAGAACTAATCCCAAGAATGTTTTTGTCAGTTTTTTTTTTCCGTGAACATGAAAACAATATTTACATAATGCAAAAATATAATTTGACAAATTTTTATTAATAATTCAGTTATACTAATTCTAGAGTTGGTCTCTTGAGTGACGGTCACTATATAGTGACGAAGGACTATATGGAATATGAAAGGAAGGAGGTCTTTATTTGCAATTTTGACAAAAATGTACTATTCACTCAGTGTAAAAAACAAGGATTTTAGTCTAAAAATAGACGTTAGCAAACATATCAACACAGTCTATAAAACAAGCATTTCATTCTAATAAACAACCCGTTAAGCGTGAAATACAAAGCATGTTCTAAAAAACTACCTGTTTGGTCTAAAAAACAAGCATTCAAGGGTGAAATTCAAGCATGCTCTATAAAACCATCTTTTTTTGCTTCAAAATACATGAACTCTGAAAAGCAACCTGTTAACTGTGAAATGCAAGCATTCTCAAAAAACAACATGTTAAGTGTGAAATGCAAGCATGTTCTAAAAAATAATCTGTTTGGTCTAAAAAACAAGCATTCAAGTGTGAAATTCATGCATGTTGAATGCAATTTGCATAAATTGCAGAAAAACCCACGTCCCAAATTTCTTTGTATATAAACCCCGTCACTCTATAGTGACCGTCACTTTCAAGACTAATTACTAATTCTATCATTAAATGCATTAACTTTCAGTAAATCAATTATAATTAGCGAGAAACTAGATTAGGAAAACAAAACTTAAATTATACATTTCATTTCAATAACTTTATTCACACTTTATATTCAATGTAGCTTTTAAATTTAAATAGCCAAAACATTCAAATTTTACAAAATATTAATAATACATGTGTCCGAAATTATTGCAAAGATATATATCATTAAAATATATAAATATACTTAAATATGTCGCGGGCTCGCTACTCCTAGTTTAATATAAATCCAGACATAGCATGGTATTACCTAGTGCTTATTGAAAATACTATTGATCTAATACTGTTAATTTCTGTGTTCTTAAATAAGTCTGAGAATTCGATGTTTAAACATAAAGCATCGAAGTTTAAACATGAAGCCTCAAAGTTTAAACATGAAGCATCGAAGTTTAAACATGAAATATAGAAGACATGAACACCAGAAATTGATGACACATCTACATTAAAACATCTACATTTGCGAAATTTGAAATTCATCCAATGTAATATCAATAGAGTACAAAATTGTTTCTTTTACCTATTTATGATATTCTGAGAAGTGGACTTGTGAGCACCTCTCACTGCCAAATGGCCAAACACCCCTAGCCGTTGATGACCACCCCTACCGAGGTATTAAGGTTCTGGATTTCGAACTTTGTTGATGAACAAAGGTTGTTGTTGTTGGACTCGACAATTTCAATAATAAAGTAATTTTGAATGCAGAATACTTGCTGTGAAAATCAACAAATAATTGGCAGTCTTGACGTCCTCTTTAAAGCTCAGAATCGTGATCTCTTCAATCTTCCACGGCTGAATATTCTTCCCTATGTTAATACTAAATAGTTATTCTCTTCTTTTTTTTGGTCCAAACTTTGGTTAAAATTTTTGGTTCAATGTTTCGTCACTTGTTTTACCTTTTTGCCTTTTTATTTTTTTCCTTTTATCCCTGTTTGTCTTTAATTTGGTTTCGATTATGATTATAATTCTTCCCTTTTTGTATTTTAATTATGATTTGGTTTCTTCCGGAGGTTATAATCGAACTGAAATCAAATAAGGGGATAAATTAAGAATTGTTGAGAAACAGGGGAACTGCATAGACTCGTATCATTATTATTTAGTTTTCATTTTGGGGGCAAATTTAATGTTTTGTTGCTTTGATCTCGACCTCACACAAATATGGCAAAATATGACTAAATTGCAAATTTCTATAGTGAAATACGATCGAGTCATCAGTTTTAGTGGTTTATAATTCTCTCACGTTAATAATTTAACAGTTGAATTTCATCGAATCAAACAAATTTATTTTCTTAAAAAACCCTGCGATGCGCGGTTACCCATGCTACTTTCTATGTACAACTAATTCAAATTCTATATAAAAGAATAATCTATATCTCTATCCAATTATAAATCTATGTCTAATATAAAAAAATGTTCCATATTTAAATTTAAAGATAATATCTCCATGACCAATACAGAATCGGACGAGTTGTGATGAATGAAAATCATATATATCAAATTCTCAATTACTTAAAATATATTATTCTTCAAGGCTCACCCAACTTTAATTCACACTAAAGCTCATATAATTTTTCTGAGTGATATTTAATATGACTGCCTTTCCTCGATGTTTCATCATCGCATCTTCAAAATGGGCAAATTAAGTCCGGGACTTTATACACTTAGTAGGCTAACCAGACTGAGCGTTGCGCGATTTTAATGATGTCATATTTTAATAATAATGAATATGTCACTACAAAGTAAATATTTGATATAAATAGTATGGTCCAGTGTATTCTTGTATTTGAGTATCCGGCGTCTTTTTGTTTTTATTTGTTCGTAGTTGTATTATCGGAACGTCGTCTTCATCATGCTGAGATTAGGGTGTCATTATATTCACCTCTTGCAAATAAACCACTAAGTATCTTGGATGGATTTCTGCATGTTTTTGTTTTGGAGCTTGGAGAAACATAAATTGTATCAATGAGTGATTCTGGACAACTAAATTGTAGTCTTCTTTTAACTTCGGCATTTTGAACAAACTCCTTTTTACGATATCTCTTAATGTTCCTATTCCAACACGGTTGACCACCAGGAAAAACTATTGGATATTGTAACGGGTCATAACGACCCAAAAAATATTTAATTCTATAACTTTTTTTCATCCAATCCAAACACTCTTACTCACAACTATATCTTCAGGATCAAATTTGTCGGCTGCAACTTGAGAAACAATTGGCAGATTGTACTTTCTCTTGTCGATATCTGGATCACCATTCAGAATTATACTTTTGGTTTCTAGACCGTCAATGCTCTTTAGCCTCCTAAAAACTTTTGTTTAAGGATTGCTTCGGAAAACCTCTATCAACGATTTCAAAGTATCTACTTCAAAATGGGTTTTAAACTTATCCATGCAACCAATCCTTCCTTCCAGTGCTTTGTATTTGGTATCATAAAAATACAATTGAATACCAGATGGATCCACCTTCGGAAGTTTATTTAGAGGGTTCAAATAATAATACACATTACCTTGTGTTGTGAATGTGTATACACCATCAATGCATGCCGTTAATTTTTTATCATACTTATCTGTTGTGAATGTTGTGAATGCGAATGGTTGTTGTAGGTTCTGATATTCCTATTGAATTGATCACTTTGAGGTGTAATTCCAACCAATAAAGATCGCAACTTTTCAGGCATTGGTTTCGATTCTATATTAATATCTCCTCCACCGTAATAGAAATCGGGTGATTCTCATTTGAATAGTTTTGCATTGCAGTGGACACAGTTGTTCGCCGTAGGTAAAATTTTACATTCAGTTGGAATAGTTTCCTGCAATCGAACATATACCTTCTTCTTCTTTTTTCTGTTTATATGCGATAGTTAACAATTAAACAATCATGTAACAGAGAGATTTCTTAAACATATTGAATAAAATGTTTTATTGATAAATTATCAATAAATGATACTACATTATATTCAATATTCAACTTAAAGTATCAATAATATATATTACCTTGAGTAGATTGTGTTGAAGAATTTTGAGTATGTTTCTAATATTTAGAACAATTTAGCATAATATCTGTGTAAAGATTAAACACCATAAGTAAACATGTGAGGATGTAAATTTTATAAGTAAATATGTAAATTAATAATTTAAAATTGGAAAGTATGTTTTTTAGGAGGTTTTCAAAAGTATGCAAACAAAAAATAAACTATCTATAAGTAAATGAGAGAATATATGTATTTCTGAAAAACATACATGAACTATCTCGTGGAGATGGATTCAATTTTGACTCACGTACAAATAAATTTCTTTTTGTAGGGTTTTCTTTGCCACTACATATTGATGATGGTCGGTCTCTATTACGTGGTGTAGATGGTTTTTCTAGATTAAAAACCATAAGTAAACATGTGAATATGTAAATTTGTAAGTACGTAAACATTTATATTAATAAGTGCGTATCATAATATTTCTTTTCTTAGGCTTTCCTTTACCACTACATATTGATGGTGGCCGGCCTCTCCCACCTGGTGTAAATGTTTTTTCTGTAAGTTTTTGACGTTTAGTGTTGGGTACAACGTCTTTAACTTGAAACTGGGTTGTAATCGTCTTCTTGTCCAACACTTCGTATAAAACATATCATCATAAAACGTAACATTATTAAACATATTTGTTTACAACATTATTAAAACTAAGGTAGATACATACTTGTTTACGACATTGGTAAATATAATATGTGGTCATGAAACAAAAATGAATTAATTAACATAATAATAGGAATTAGATGACGATAATGAATTGTTAATTTGACATAAAAAATATATTAAGTTTTGAATAAATTATATATAAATTATGGTATATTATGTTTAATTTATAGATAATAAGTTGAATTTATATTATGTTTAATTTTTTGGATTATGATTAATTGGGTTGTACTATTTTTTATGTGATCCTTTATGCTATAAAGTAGGAATTCAAGAGATAACCCAATAATATATGCTATAGTTAATCTAATCATCTATAATATAGTATTTTTTAAAATAAAACCACACTTGCTTCTGATAAGTCCATGGTTCGTATTCGGACCTCATTCATACTCGGACCAGGGCCCGAGAAGGGTCGTGGGCTTGAGATACGCGGAGGGTGGATCCACGGGTCCATCAATCCTAATCCTTACAAGGAATGCGTATATTATGAATGTTCTACAAGGAATATACATACTCTCAAAGATGGTAATACAGCCATCCTAAACATGGTAATACAACCATGTCCGAAATATACTTCTATTATACATGGTAATACAACTACTATTCCATAAGTGTTGTATTCATACCATAAATACATATTTTGGTGATTGATGAGCCCTAAATATACTCTTCTTTTGATAACATTTGAGATCTAATTTGGGTAGCATTTGGTGCAAAGTAAGAAGCTTTAAAGCTAAACTTGTGAAAGTTACATTTTGAAGAACAAGTGATGCACTAATATTTTGAAGCTTGATTTTGGAAATGTTTGCAAAGGAATTAGAGCACATGGATCATACCATTGGATTTCTCTCATCAAGAGCTTCGAAATGGACTACTAGAAGATGCAAATCGGATCAACGGTTAAAGTGCGCGACCCTTCACAAAAGTGCGCGGAGTGCTGCGCGGCCCGTGCACTGCATTCTATAAATACCCCTTATCTCCCCCAAGAGAGAAAAACGGCCACAACCATGTAGAGCTCCATTTTTCTTCATCTTTCTTTCCCTTTTCTTCCATTCCTTTCCCTTAGATTAGTAGTTTGATTCCATGTATTGTAGTATAGCTTAGTTTGATCCTTGGGAGCATTTGAATTCATTTCCCTTGAAACTTTGAGGGCCTTGTATGCTTAAACTTGAGATTTGGATTATCATTTGATGAATTTGAATTCTTGTGCATGGATGTTGTTCAATCTTGCTTAATTTGTTATGGGCTTTGTGTTTTATATCAATTGCATGCTCCATAGTCATTAATTAGGTTAGCTTGGTTAGAGTAATTTAGTGTGATGATGATGGTGACTTAGTATAATGGTAGTGTAATCTCTAGTTGTTAGATTAATGACTATGGAAGGGGTTGAGTGATGACAATTTCTTCCCCTTGTTGTGTGATTGTAGTTAAGGAATGCCATGATAAATGTGAGTTGTTAGAAGTGGAAATCTTATGAACTTGCATGATTAATCAATTATGTGTTTGGGTAAGGATTGAATGTTATCATTGGTCCCCCTAATATGTGATTGTATACTTGAGTTGAAGATTCCTTTTTAACGTATGATTGTTATCAACGAATAGCTAGAATTGTGGGTAGAACGTTATCGTTCACTCCAATATCATTAAGTAGCAAAGTAGGAGTCGAGACATATATGCTATCATCATCTTGGTTCTTGCTAGTTATCAAATGTCTTATTTGTATGCTCTTGCTATTGCGGGTGTGTGAGTAAGTTTGTCTCTCTCTAATCCTAATACCATTGTTGAGTTATCTATGATGTTATCATCTAGGTGAATCAACAATGAGAGCTTTTGAGTGGTGTTATCATCCTTTCTAGCTACATTCGAGAGAATGATGTTTTCATCCTTGACAAATGGTCTAAACTTCCTTGTAATTGCATTTGCTCGGTGATAAGTCGATAGTTGGAAATTGAAGTCATTTGCCTCCCAAGGCCTCATAATCCTAGTATCATCCCCTTAGCGTAGCTAATGATAGTTTAATTTGCTTTCATAGTGTAATCCAAACCAATCTCAAAACCCCCCTTGTTTACATTGCTTTCTATATAATATATAAGTATGTTTATTTTCTACTTTAAAACACTCTTACAAGTCCCTTCTCCTTGTGGTTCGACCCCTACTTCCCACTATCTACTTTCTAGTAGTTAGAAGTTGTAGGTGATTTATAAATAGTATTTTGATCTCGCGGAGTCCCATTTAACGACGTGGGAAATCGCTTTTCAGTGATGTACGGATTGTAGCCATATAAATACCCCAAAGGTTTGGTAGACCTCTCCATCTAATCTTATACTTCATACATTACGCCTTAAGCAATATACTGACTTGAGCATCAGAGTGTCTACCCTCGGGACACCCGGGGCTTTGTTTTGCAGATTAGTTCGAGAGCCTGGTTCGTCGTCGAAGTGTTGATGTCCGGCATACATCAATTTGGCACGCCCGGTGGGACATCACACCCATTGACGACATCGCCGAACCTTGTCTCTGATCTGGTCTAGCGCACCTGAAGAACAAATCCTCCAACAACATGTCTGACGCTGAGAAGCCCAGACGAAGCGCCCGAGTACTAGGGCAAAATCTGGAGGAGAATCCAGAAGCAGAGCAACCCCCCCCCCCAAGGACCAGGACGAGGACGAGGACGCGGTCGACCCGGACGATCTCGTACGCGCTCAACCTCTGAACCACCGTCAGGATCTACCGTGGGGGCAGGAAACTCCAACGTTCCAAACTCCTTCGGTCCAAACCCTGTTGTATCCGGAGCACCCTCCTCCAGTCCAAATCCTGCTGCATCCGGAATGCCACCTTCTGGATCGAATCCTGTTGGATCTTAAGCACCGAACTCAGGACAGAGAGTCTCGATCCAGACGGACATGAACTATAGCGAACGCGTCAACAACTCAGACGGCCTCGACCGAGAGAATGGGCTTGGATATAACGGATCTGATTCGATCTTTTCCGTAGAAGAACAAGCACAAAGGGATCAACAAATCTTTGCAAAAAGACGGCAGGAGGAGGAAAGACAAAGATATCATAGGGAAACCTTAAACTAGACTGTACGACATAACCCGCCAGGCTCTGAGCCACCCTATATCAACCTTGACTCGGACCCCCCTCCGAGAACGATCCCTGAAGATGTCCGAGCACTGATGAGGGACTTACATTCCCAATATCCTGATTTCGTTGCATCTCTGACAAACTCAAGTCAACAACTCCATGCACAGACGCATGAGGCCCCCAACCGAGTATCTGTCTCAGGAGCTCAAACAACACCACCTGCTGATTCCACTCAACAATGGAGACTCCTAGATGATTTATCTAGAGGTCTACCGCCCTATAATCCTCAGAGTAATCTGCCACCACCTCCTAATCCACCTAACAACCAGAAGGAAGGCGCCGGATTAAGCAGGAAAGAAGTGCAGAAGATGCGCATCGACAACGTTGAAGAAGAGCTTAGGCGCGAGAAAAGGGAACGAGCGCGAAACGAATGGCAAAACAGTGCCGAACGGCCTTTCACTCAAGATAGAACCTACCCTACTCGAGGTAAATACGAGGTCGATCAAGAAATCACGCGTATCCTCGGACCCAGAGGACAGACTGCTTGTTCTCCCTTCTCGTGACATATTGTGAACCTCTCCTTTGATGGCCACAAGAAGGTCCCAGAGCACTTGCCCACATACGATGGCATTTGTGATCCTAGAGAGTTTCTCTCGGTCTTTTTCAAGACTCTGGAAACCACGAATTTCCACGAGTTGGAAATATGCAAGATCGTCCCTAGTTACCTCTGAGGGAAAGAACAAACATGGTTTACTCAGACAAAACCAGAAATTTTATTCGATTACTGGGATTTCGCTGAGTTTCTTCTCCACGCTTTTTTCCAGAAGAAGAAGTTTACCAAATCCCTCAGAGATTTGGGATATGTGGCCCGCCTTGAAGGAGAGACTGTGATAGAACACTAACACAGATACATGGATCTAGCTACCGAGTGCTATGATCGAGATGAACGCCTCCTGATCAACATGTATCGAATGAGTGTAGATGATGACACTCTGAGGATGAAGCTGGCAACGAAGAATCCAACAACCATTTAGCATCTCCAGGCCATCATGGAGAAATATGCCAGCAAAGCGAACGTTGTCACAGGCAAGAGGCCCCCAGACTCCCATCTGGACAAAAAAGAGCCCAGAATGAAGATACCGAAGGTCGAGAAGACGGAAAGTGCCTCCAAAACTACCTTCAAGTCATACACTCTTCTGGCTAGATCTCGGGCTGAGATTTTATCCATTCACAGGCATCTTTTAAGGGACCCACCTGCCATGAAGGAGTCAGCCGAGCGCCAAAGGTCCACGAACTTCTGCCATTATCACCGAGATCGGGGGCATGACACTGAGGAGTGCTACCAGCTCAAGAATGAGATCGAGAAGTTGATCCGACAAGGAATCGTGCAACAGATTGCGCCTTCAATAGCTGGTGACAATCAGGGTACCCAGAAGATATATGGGGGAAAACCCTGGCAGAAGAAGAAGGACGGCTCCCGCAACAATAACAATAACAACCAAGGCGGCGGAGGAAACAATCCTCAAGATCCTCCTTCACCACTGCCAAATGGAGCCAATCGGGTCATCAACGGCATCAATGGCTATACTGGAGAAACAATTTCCTTGACTAAGTTGAAGGATAGTGTGCGGGCCATACCACATACTGAGCCAGTCAACAAGAGGCTTCGCCCCGAGGAAACCATTACCTTCTCGGACGCAGATGCCGTACCAAATCAGATGCCTCACTCTGATCCTCTCATCATCTCAGCAACCATACAAGATTCTCTGGTAAAAAGAGTCTTCATAGACGACGGGAGTGGAGTAGAAGTAATGTTCCAGGATTGCTTCCAGAAACTAGGATTTTCCAAAGATGACCTCAAACCTACGGGTCCGATCTCGGGGTTCACCGAAAATCCAGTAATACCTCTCGGGGAGATCACACTCCCAGTCACAGTAGTAGACGAGACAAAGAGCCTAACCCTTTACTGCACATTCGTGGTAGTCGACACTGTCACACCCTTCAACATTATCATTGGCAGACCTTGGATGTGCCAAGCTAAAGCCGTGTGGTCTCCTTACCATATAATGCTGAAATTTCCAACATCGCAAGGGTAGCCTCCATCAAGAGATTAAGGAGTGGCGCGTTCTTGCATGATCACGGCTATCCGTGACCCCAGAAAAGTGAGTAACATATCGGCCATCAATACTATCCTAGGAGATCTGGTCCCTGACCCCGATCTCGAACAACCTATGGTGTTTCACTTCGAGGAAGAGGCCTACAACGAGATGACTGCACTTTGGCACAAACGACGCCACCAAACCTTCCAAGTAGGAGAACTGGTAATGCCAGTTGGCCCGGGGTGCACTAACAAGCTAGGAGGAGCGCTGGAGCCAAGGACGAAAGGACCATATAAATCCTGGAACCATCCCGAACATACCTGGCTAATCTAAGGACATCCTGGAACCATCTCGATTAGGGCCTCGGGAGGAGGAGGTGATACATACTTCTCGAACTCTTCTAGTGGTCCGAGCTCGAGTCTTGGCTTTTTTGAAGACTCGTCAGCAGAGCCCCCTGAGGTCTCAAAATCTCTTTTCTTATCACCATTGCTCGGTTGTCCCCTCGACTGTAACAACTAAGCCAACAAGTTCGCTGCCCTTTTGTCCTTGGAAGCACCCACTGCATACAAAAGGAATGAAGTTAGCATCAGACAAAATTAAATTGTACATGTATGAATGTTAAACATGTCAGACAATCCTACAGAAGTTAAATACTATTCATCCTTGGTCCTACCACACAAGGTTGGCGGAGAGTCAGAAGACCGAGGCATCTCCTTTCTCGGACATCGAACTAAGGCAGAACCCTCATCCTCTCCTCATCTGATGGATCTAAAGCCACCAAAAAAAATATGCAATTTGCCTCCTCAATCACCTTAAGCCGTGATTGAGTCTTCTTGGATCCTTGAACCAATCTTTTGAACCGATTCCCACGTCGAGCATCCGTCATCAGGCCTAAAATTTCCCTATCTACTTCTTTCTCGGATATCTCTTCTCGAGCAGTTCTCTCTTCTAGTGCCCTAGAGGCCTGC
Organism: Sherardia arvensis; assembly: GCA_948330725.1. Lineage (NCBI taxonomy): Eukaryota > Viridiplantae > Streptophyta > Magnoliopsida > Gentianales > Rubiaceae > Sherardia > Sherardia arvensis. The sequence continues at coordinate 16,661,885 of OX415237.1, read as the reverse complement.
AACGCCTTAGCTGCACCAACTGGATCCTGCTCCATAGACAGAAGGATTTCATACCAATCCATCTCAACACCTTCTGGTTGATCAAAATGTGTCAACCTCAAGTAGCTGCAGTTTTGAAGAGTTCAGCCAGGCAATTGATTCAACCAACTATATGTCTCAATAGGCCACTGCCATCCCATTTGGTGATCTTCTGATACAAACTTACCCTCTTTAAGTTTAATCCTATCTCTCACCAACTCCCCGGCTATATTTAGCAGTGTATGGGAAGACTCAACTTCTTGCTAGACCTCATTCTGGATCTCCTTGTTCCAAGAAGGAACTTTATACTTTGTCCGATCAAAGGTTAGTTTTACCTTATCCCATCCCCCGCATTTTACAGGAAGCACAAAAAGCTTACCTAAGAAAGTATCCCGAGAAATCAAAGTCACAATTTGTTTAGCAACGGAAACCTTATACATGGTCCACAACAAGGCAAGACTGGGACTATAACCTTTACGGGCACACCAAGTTATCAAGGCCATAATGATTACTATCACATTGGCATGTAGCTGCCCTGGATGCAGCTTATAACACTGGAGAAATTCATTCAACATGACCCCCCGGGTCGGAGTTACTAATTCAAATGCAGACTTATCTTCTCCAAAGTACATGAGATCGGCATCAGGGGGAATCGAAAAGGGACAACCTTCAATGAAGATAGCAGCATCAGCGCGTGCCTTATCCTCTTTCACAGACTTTTTACTACTACCTTCACCATCCATGGACATTCTGCCTCCGGATGCATGCACTACCATGGGGCTATTTCCCTCTATCTGAGCTCTCCTGGCCATCGCCCTCAACCTCTTCTCTTCCTCAGAGGTTTTCTTCTTCAGAATTACAGGTTTTTTCCCACTCGCTACCTCGGCTCTGCGGCGGTCACGGGAGCTACTCTTCTCGGCCTGAGTATGTACATACTCTCCCTCATCATGATGGGGGATGGAAATTGTTTTACTACCATTACTCATGATTACAGAGAGTATGGGGTGAATTACACACACAGAGATAAAAGGAAAAAACAGACAAGCAAATGTGCAGAGAAAGAAGATAACACTCATTGATGATGGAAGCAGAAAGCAAAAATTTGGGGCTTCAGAAATTGATGAAGTACTGGTGCGTCTTCTGAATTTGGAAAGAAGAAATTTTAGAATAAGAGAAGACAATGGGAATGATTTGGGAGATTTAATCCAAACCCAGACAGCATTAAAGATGATTAATTATCTCGATTCTGGTTCCGATTTAAGCAATTGGAGAGACGGGGGACAGACCGCCTCTACTTATCAATGACTACACGACACGTGTATCTACCATCTGGATTTCAAAGGAAGTTAATCTCAGCCGTCCATATATTTGATGGAATACGAAAGAACTTTAAGCTAGATATTCAGAAGGGTAAGCCCGAAAGGACAGTCCTAGAAGGACACCCCGAGCTTAACACCCCGAGTTATTCTCCCTCGAGTTATTGGTCTTCCCTCGAGAAGCAGGTCTCTCCTTCAACCTTCGAGACGGAGCACTCTATATTTTGAAGATCTACCTTGGGACAACTGATAAGTCCATGGTTCGTATTCAGACCTAATTCATACTCGGACCAGGGCCCGAGAAGGGTCGTGGGCTCGAGATACGCGGAGGATGGATCCACGGGTCCATCAATCCTAATTCTTACAAGGAATGCGTATATTATGAATGTTCTACAAGGAATATACATCCTCTCAAAGATGGTAATACAACCATCCTAAACATGGTAATACAACCATGTCCGAAATATACTTCTATTAAACATGGTAATACAACTACTATTCCATAAATACATATTTTGGTGATCTACGGATTGTAGTCATATAAATACCCCAAAGTTTTGATAGACCTCTCCATCTAATCTCACACTTCATACATTACGCCTTAAGCAATATACTGACTTGAGCGTCGGAGTGTCTACCCTCGGGACACCCGGGGCTTTGTTTTGCAGATCAGTTTGAGAGCCTGGTTCGTCGTCAAAGTGTTGGTGTCCGACATACATCAGCTTCTATATATCTTTGGATTTCCCCTATTTAAAAATAAGATGAGAAGATACCTCTCTTCGTACACTTAAAATGGAAAAGAATCATTTTGCGAAATCTACTAGATCTAAGAAGTTTGTGTTTTATCAACATAATATTTATTTTATTGTGATTGATTTATAAAGTAAGAAAATAATTATAATCATGAGCTAAGAAAATTTGAAATTAATTAAATGCCAAATAAAATAGAAGAAAGAGAATATTATATGCTTCCATCAATATTCATTAATTGGGAAAGAGTCGCAGGGATGTCCATATTTTTATACTTGTGAAAATAACATGACATTATCGGGTTTTTGACGTTATATTATGTTACATTTTCAAAATTTTAATTGAAACCACAAGAAAGTTAATTTATTACTCTTATTTTTAATGATTTAGGTCAAAGAGGTGAAGTGATTCTTAGATTCAGTAGTTATTCTATGGCTCTAATAATTTTAGGAGTGCTATTTATTTTTAGATCCACGTGATGATATTGATTGATTCATATAAAATAAAGTCGGTAACTATACAAAACATTATTTAATTATATCTTGTCCCATGACATTCAATAATCAGTATTCATTGTATTAAATCAAACAACCAAGATCTCATAAATCTCTTTCCCCTGATTTTCTACAAATTCAAGCTTGCATACCCCCTAAAACAACAGCATATAAGTTGAAAAATCATAGCTTTGTTCAGATCCCTGGTCTCACCGTCAGTCCTCCCAAGCCTGTTTTGCATGCAGCTTCCATTAAAGTTAAAAATGATAGAGCAGTAGCGAGTGTAGGAGCAGAAGCTCACTGCTGCAAACGCTGCCATTGAAGTCACAAAACAAAGGCGTTTATGGCCGATTGTTTTTTTTCGCCTTCACGTAGACTTATGATATCGCAAGTCATAACGCGTGGATCTGAAAATAAATAAGAAAGGCGGAAACACCACAGATTAGGGAGGAAAATTTTGTGTCTTTGAAATTTAACGTTGAAGGCGTTTAAATGTTTTCCGCCTTGTAAAGTAATAGACGTTTGATGAGCTCAAGTTATACCATGTTTGTTGCACTTAGAAATGGTTTCTAATGGTGCTAAGTAGGCCTAATTGTTGATAATTGTTGCTACTTTGAGAGTAGAGTGATGTATGGAAGTTATACGCCATATGCCATGGTTTCATCACTCTATAGGTACTTGAAGATTGAGGCGACATAATGGTGATTAAACATGAAGATGAAGGCCTTCCCGAAAAGGTAGAACCGGAACTCTCCGAAAGAAGCAACAATGGGGTAGTGCACGGCCCTTCACAAAGTGCGCCAACTGCTGCGCGGTCCGCGCACCCTCTAGTGCGCAGCCCTTCACACAAGTGCGCCAACTGGCGTGGAGTCCGCGCACTACTACAAGTTGACTTCTTCTTATCTTTTGGAGAGTATAAAAGCCTCTTTGCACTCCACATCTAGGGGGGTTCGAAAATATAGAGCAAAATCTCTCTAGTTCCATTTTCTTCTTCATCTTTCTATCTCTTTGAATCTATGGGTTTGTATTGTATGATTATATGATTTTTGTAGGCTAAACAACTCTTGGGTACCTCGATGTAGACTTTCGATTTATGGTTTTGAGAACTTGATATGCATTGTTCATGGGTTTTTCGATTAGCAATTGAATGTGTTGTTTCGATTTGAATTTGATGCAATAAACGATTGGGCTTTCTTCCTAGTTGTAGGTTGTGTTGAATGCTTGCTAAATCTATGGGTAAAATGCTATCATTTGCTTAATTGATGGTTAGAGCAAATAGGAGTAGTACTTTGTATGCTTTCATCCATTGTTCCTCATGAATGTTCAATTGCCTTGCTTACATGTTATCGACTCTCATGAATAATGCCATCACTAGATTAAATATAGTGCTTCCACTTATTTTATCTAAAGATGAATACCTAGCAACGATGCTATGTTGTTTCTTGGTTAGGAAAGAGAGAATAGATTGAATATCTTGCTTTGAGATCTTCAATCTCGATAAGTAATCGCAAAACCCAAGTGCAATGTGTGGTAGTTCAATGATTAACCTTTAGTCGAAAGTTGAAGTCGAGTGCCCAAGTCTAATAATCTCATTGTTAATCTATCTTTTATATAGTTTAGTTGTGATCTTAAGCTATAGCTTAGCATAACATTGTAGTGTTTTCTACAACCAAACTCCAAATTCCCCCCCCCCTATTTACATCGCTTTTATATACATATATTATATTATAGTCATCTTATAGTAGTTAAACTAGTAAATCTATTTGAGATACTTTAAAATCTCCTCTTCTCTGTGGATACGAACCTTACTTGCCACTATATGCTTAGTTGTGTGTAGAGCTTGTGAGTGAGTATAAATTGTATTTTTGGAGAGGTATAACGACGACCTCCCAAATTTTGGCGCCGCTGCCGGGGAAGAAGCGTATTTGTAGGTGTTGATTGTAGTTTTTCTCTAACTCTATTTTCTTTGGTTTTGTTTCTTTTTCTTGGAGATGTGTTGCTCTAGCTCTTGGTGCATAGTTCGTACTCGTTCCTCGAACAAAGACCCTTTGCACTACGACTCCGAGTTAACTAGGACTCTTCGACAACTTAGAAGGAGTACACAAGAGAGTATATCTTCCAACAATTTTTCAGAAAGTGAGCCATCCAATTCCAACATGGCGGAAGAAGAAGCACCCAGAGATACCTTTTTCAATCCCTTCCACCGTGCCAACAACCCCCCTACCAACATTCCTATGAGGGGATATATGCGGCAAGCCTATGATCAAGAACAATCGAGTATCGTCTTTCCGACGGTTACCGAATGTGAGATCAAGTCGGGGGTTATACATGCACTTCCATCCTTCTATGGTCGAGACACCGATGATCCTAACTACCATCTCGATTCCTTCCTTCGAGTTACTAGTAGCATGAAACCCTCTGCAGTCGATGAGGATCATTTTAAAATGAAAACCTTCCCTTTTACCTTGAAAGATAAAGCCGAGGTATGGTTGAGTCGTCTCCCCTCCAACTCCATGACCTCATGGTCGGAATTGAAGGAAAGGTTTCTTGACAAGTTCTTTTCCCCCTCTAAATCTTCGGTGATAGTTAAAGCCATTAGCAACATTCTTCAGGAGGAAGAAGAGAGCTTCCAAGACTATTGGGAGAGATTCCAAATGCTTGTAGCAAGTTGCCCCTACCATGGCTACACCGAACCTCAGTTGGTCGCCTTCTTCTACAATGGTCTTAATGAACAAGATTCTCGGTTAGTGAAGAGCGCTTGTCTTGGTTCCATTTCTTTGATTGGATCCACCGATGCTATGGAGTTGTTTGAGCGCCTAGCACGGGAAGAAGGGCCTTGAAGAAGTAGGAGGGCAAGACCAATTGTTTCCATAGTAACTAGAGATGATACCACTCAAGCGGAGATAAGAGAGCTCACGGCCGCGGTAAAGAGTTTAGTAGTGGCTCAAAGTGGTGGAAACAACATGGGAGGCAATAGGAGGAAACAAGTCTTGACATGTGACACATGTTCTCTTAACCACTCCACCGACTCTTGTCCCCAAACTCAAGAATACTACGATGAAGAGGTGAATGCCGTAGGGTTCTATGGTGGAAACCAAGATGGGAGAGGGATTTCAAGGTGGTAGAGGTTATCAAGGTGATAGACCTAGGGGTAATCAAGGTGGTCAAGGCCAAGGTAGTGATAGAGGATTTCAAAGGAGAAGTGACCCTTATGCTCAACACTACAACCCCGGATCTAGGGATCATCCCAATTTTTGGTGGAGAGATGAAACGAAGGAAAAACAAGGCCAACAATCCTTCTCCAATAATCAAGCATACCAAGGTCAAGGTAGTCAATATTATGATAGAGCACCACCTAGGAGTCAAGGCCAAGGTAGTCGATCCTACGATAGAGCTCCTCCCCAACAAAAATATCCTAGAAACCAAGGTTATGGGGGGGTATCAAGGCTATCAAGATCAAGGGTATCAAGGCTACCAAGATCAAGGATTTCAACATTCCCAAGATAACCAAGGCTATGGGGGTTATCAAGACTACCAAGGTGAAGGGTATCGAGGGTACCAAGATAATCAAAACCAACACTACCAATCCCAACCTCAACAATACCCTCGAAACCAAGGACAAGAGTGATCTTACAATAGAGTACCACAAAATTCTCGACGGTATGAAGAGAGAGCTCATGAACAAGGTGAAAGTTCGGGGTATTCCTTGGATGATGGGCGGTTCAAGTCGATAGAAATGCAAATGAGTCAAATAGCCACCGATGTGGGATATTTGAAAGCCCAAAATTCCGGTAAACTTCCCGCACAAACCGAAATGAATCCAAGGGAGAATGCTAGTGCTATAACCTTGAGGAGTTGGAAAGAGGTACATAAACCCGAGGTGATAGTCGAAGAAGAGACCAAGAAAGAGTTCGTTGTGAAGCATTTGACCAACAAGGTAGTTGAAGAGACATTGGCCAAGGATGACATTGTGTTGATGAAGGAAGCCGAGGAAAGGGTCGAGAAACAGGGTGTAGAGAAGATCCTTAAGGTAAAAGGGGTTGAAACGGAAATACTTGTTCAAGGGACATCACCTAATGGCGAGCCACCATCTCCTCCATTTTCTCCCCTTCACAAGAAGAAGAAAGAGACTCAACCATTTGAAGTGGAACCTCCATACCCCGAGGCGTTGAAAGATACTCGAAAGAAGGAGGTTGACAAAGACGTTTATGAAGTCTTTCGTAAGTGTGAGGTAAACATTCCTTTACTCGATGCTATTAGTCAAGTTCTAGATATGCTAAATTTTTGAAGGAACTATGTGCTAATAATCGTAAGCAACGTTTAAAAGATGCCACTAAGGAGGGGATGAATGTTAATGTCTCGGCTTTATTTCAAGTGAAACTCCCTCCTAAATGTGGTGATCCCGGGATGTTTACCATTCCTTGCACCATATGAGGGATATTTTTTCAAAAGGCCATGCTAGATTTAGGTGCATCAATTAACTTGATTCCCTTATCGGTGTATAAATCTTTGAACATTGGTCCTTTACTTAAAACCGGGGTGGTGATTCAACTAGCCGATCGTTCTAGTGCATACCCTAAGGGTATTGTAGAGGACGTGTTGGTTAAGGTCGACAAGTTGATTTTCCCCGCGGATTTTTACATTCTTGACATGGAACATGATAACTATGCCGCACCAACTCTATCGTGGCGCCCATTTTTGAAAACATCAAGAGCCGTGGTTGATGTGTTTAATGGAAAACTCACCATGGAATTTGATGGGGATAAAATAGAATTTCACAATCATGATGATATGCAATCCCCAATTAGTGATCATTCTTACAATTCTATTGGTGTGGTTGACATTTGTGTGCAAGATGTTCTTAGAGATGGTGCTCATGATCCTTTGTTGAATGCTATTGAAAGGAGCTTGTGTAGTGATGACTCAACCTTTCATAGTGTTGGGTCTAGGGCGAAAGAAAGCATTAGTGCACTAGATTCTTATGAAGAGCTTTCCCTTGATACGCCTATCTTAGGTCTTTCCGACTCGAGACCATCGGGTGACCGATCTTCTCTTGAGACGTCTCCGGTGGTGGAATTGAAACCACTACCTCAAGACCTTAAATATGCTTATCTCGGTAAAAGTGAGAAACTTCCGGTTATAATATCTAGTAAACTCACCAAAGAGCAAGAAGTCAAGTTGATGAAAGTGCTACATGAGCACAAGAAAGCCATAGGGTGGACTATTTCCGACATCAAGGGTATAGGTCCAAGCACTTGCATGCATAGGATTTTGTTGGAGGATGGTGCTAAACCCGTGCGACAACCTCAAAGGCGATTGAATCCACCCATGATGGAGGTAGTGAAAGCCGAGGTGATCAAATTGCTAGATGCGGGGATAATTTATCCGATCTCCGATAGCAAATGGGTGAGCCCAATACATGTGGTCCCTAAGAAAACCGGGGTCACAGTGGTAGAGAATCAAAAGGGAGAGTTGGTCCCTACTCGTGTTCAGAATGGATGGCGAGTTTGCATAGACTACCGGAGGTTGAATGCGTCAACTAGAAAGGATCATTTTCCTTTGCCATTTATTGACAAAATGCTTGAAAGGCTTGCAAGGCACTCTTTCTATTGTTTTCTTGATGGTTATTCAGGTTATGTCCAGGTGCCGATCGCACCAGAAGATCAACAGAAGACCACATTCATATGCCCCTATGGTATGTTTGCTTATCGACGCATGCCTTTCAGGCTTTGCAATGCACCCTCGACTTTTCAAAGGTGCATGGTAAGTATGTTCTCGGAATATGTTGAGAAATTTGTTGAAGTTTTTATGGATGATTTTACCATTCATGGAAACTCTTTTGATGATTGTTTGGAACATTTGTATTTAGTTCTGCAACGTTGCATTGAGTTTGACCTTGTTCTAAATTCCGAGAAATGTCATTTTATGGTTGAAAGGGGCATTGTGCTAGGTCATGTGGTTTCTTCTAAGGGTATTGAGGTAGATAAAGCTAAAATTGATACAATTCAAACTTTGCCTTACCCTACTTGTGTGCGTGAAGTTCGTTCTTTTCTTGGTCATGCGAGTTTCTACCGCCGTTTTATCAAAGATTTCTCAAAAATTGCTTCTCCTTTGTGTAAGTTGCTACAAAAGGATGTAGAATTTGTGATGGATGAGAGTTGTAAGAGGGCATTTGATTGTTTAAAGCTTATGCTTGTGTCCGCCTCCATCATACAACCTCCTCATTGGTCTCTTCCCTTTGAGATTATGTGTGATGCAAGTGACTATGCCGTAGGCACGGTATTAGGTCAAAGGGTAGGAAAAGTGCCCCATGCCATCTATTATGCATCTATGACTCTTAATGAGGCTTAGAGAAATTATTCTACCACAGAGAAAGAATTGTTAGCGGTAGTTTTCTCACTTGAAAAATTTCGGTCTTATTTGCTTGGTACCAAGGTTATTGTTTACACTTACCATGCAACACTTTGTTATTTAATGACGAAGAAAGACGCGAAACCAAGGTTGCTTCGATGGATTTTAGTCTTGAGTGAATTCAACTTGGAAGTGAAGGACAAGAAGGGTGCCGAAAACCTTGTGGCCGACCACTTGAGCCGCCTAGTGCCATGGCTTGGAATCGAGGCAAATGTGCAACAAGAATGTTTTCGAGAAGAATTCCCAGATGAGCATTTGTTTGCTCTTAGTGTATCTCTTCCATGGTATGCCGACATTGTGAATTTTCTTGTTGCTAACAAGTTTCCTCCTCGTTTCACCACTGCTAAGAAGAATAGGTTGAAACATGATGCTAAATTCTATGTGTGGATGATCCATATCTATGGAAACATTGCTCCGACCAAGTTGTGAGAAGATGCATCCCCAACAGTGAGGTTAACTCTATTCTCACATTTTGTCATTCTTATGCATGTGGTGGTCATTTCGGTGCTAGGAGAACTGCTCGAAAAGTGCTTGACTGTGGTTTTTATTGGCCTAATTTGAATAAGCATGCATATAGCTTTTGCAAATCTTGTGATAAATGTCAAAGAGTAGGGAATATCTCGTCTCGTAATGAAATGCCCCAAACTGCTCCCTTATATTGTGAATTGCTTGATGTATGGGGTATTGATTTTATGGGTCCTTTTCCTAACTTTTTCGGTTTCAAATATATCTTGCTTGCGGTTGATTATGTGTCAAGGTGGGTTGAAGCAATCCCCACTAAAACTGATGATTCTAAAGTGGTTGCAGAGTTTATCAAAGCAAACATCTTCTCTAGGTTCGGGATTCCTAGAGCGTTGATTAGTGATCGGGGTACCCACTTTTGCAATCGAACCATCGCCGCATTGTTGAAGAAGTATGGTGTAAGCCACAAGACCTCCACCGCCTATCACCCACAAACTAATGGCCAAGCCGAAATTTCCAACCGGGAAATCAAGTCCATCCTTGAAAAGACGGTTAAACCGACTCGAAAGGATTGGAGTACTCGGTTAGATGATGGATTGTGGGCATACCAGACGGCTTTTAAGACACCAATCAAATGTCTCCATATCGATTAGTCTTTGGGAAGCCTTGTCATCTACCGGTGGAGTTGGAACACAAGGCTTATTGGGCAATCAAAGAGTTCAACCTTAATCTAGATGAAGCCGGGAATGAAAGGAAGTTACAACTACAAGAGCTGGAGGAGCAAGGAACGAGTCCTACGAGAATGTCGCTATTTAGAAGGGGAAAACGAAGGCATGGCACGATAAGATGATCATTAGGAAGAACTTTGAGGTTGGTCAAAAAGTACTCCTATTTCTATCTCGACTTCGTCTATTTCCCGGTAAATTGCGGTCTCGATGGACGGGACCATTCGTAGTTGTGAAAGTATATCCACATGGTGCGGTGGATATCAAGAGTGAAGCCACCTCCAAGATTTTGAAAGTAAATGGCCAACGCTTGAAGCCATATTGTGAGAACTTTAATTCGGAAATCCTTGATGAGATGCATCTCACCGAGCCAACCTATGAGTGATTTCATTGGAGGTAAGTCGTGCCGATGACGTTAAATAAACCGGTTTTGATCGTTCTTTATTTTTCATATTATCTTGAACGATGTGTTACTTTTCTATATAGTTGTTTTTCATATTTATTATTATTTCTCTTTTAGTTGATTTTACACGGGGTATGTGTTTATAATTTTTCAGGTACAAAGCAAGGACGATCGTTGCACAAAAAAAAAGGACCGCGCGGGCCTTTGTTAATCAGAAACTTATCGAGCCTAGTGCCGCGCAGCCCGCGCGGAGTTTCCCGGGGGCAGATTTCACGTTATAATCACGCGGCCCTTTGGAAGGTGTCCGTCCTAGTGCTTGGTCTGTGCACTTGCCCCATTTGACCCAGTTGACTTTGACCCATTACACACCAGATCACCCACTTCTATCCCCACAACCTCTCTCATCACCACTACTCCCCAACTCCACCACCATCCCGACTCCAGTCCCTCTTGTCGGCGACCAGTCTCCGGCCACCACCATAACCGGCCAAGTCCTTCACACCACCGGAAACCTCCCGTCGCCTGCCCACTACTCCACCCATCCCATTTCCTGATCGATTCCAGCCACCCATTCCTCTGCCGCCGCGGGTGCTCACCGCGGCGAGTCACCACCTATTGGGTCTCCGGCGTCCTCGCCGACTGTGTTCGCTCGCCGGCATCATCATCTGCGATGAGCCCACTGCACCTTCTGCTCAACTCCACCATTCGCCAGCCACTGATCGAGATCCACCATTCGCCGGCCCTGATCAAGAACCACCACGCCGCCGCGGCTCAGCCGTCTCCGATCGGAACCCACGCAGTACCACCACGGCTGTCCTCTGGCAGGCTTCCTTCACCGCACCAGGTCCCTGATCGGCGTCGAATATCCTCACCACCATCTCGGAGGCTCCAACCCGCTCCATTCACCATCACCGGAAATCTTCGGTTTCCTCTATTCCGCCAGAAATCTTGTGTGCTCGTCAGTCACCGACCACTGGACACCTCTACAACACCGGCGAGACTCCACCATCGACATCCACCGCCGGCCACGACCATCACCGACGTCGGTTAAATCCCGAGTCACCAACCGTGAATGGATCCCTTCCCGGCGTAATCTCCACCTGCACACCGCCCCGCCACCACCTATCTCCGGAGTCGTCTCGGCACCACCATACCTCCGGCCAGCCCTTTCTCAGCCTGGTCACTGCCACCTCTGCCTCTCAGCCTTGGATTTCGGGTACTTATTCTACTGGTTTCTCTGAATTTGGTGATTTGGGACTGTTCTTTTTGAGTTGTGCGGTGTTCAGATGATTTGTGATTGTGTTGGATCTTTGTGGGAGCTTTGATGAAGTTGGTATTTGCACTGTGATTTGGGACTGTTTCTTTGGAAGTGTGTTCTGTTTTGTCTGCTGAGTTGGGAATATAGCATCTACTTCCCTTTCTAAGCGTCGACGTACCGCCGTCCCTGGAAGGGCTGCTCCACAGCCTTCCCCACCATCACCAGCTCCTCCACCGGTTCCACTTGATTTGAAGGGTTTAACGACACTTAGTGACAGAGCCAAAGCCAAGTGGACTGCCTTAGAAAGGAGGCCAATTCTGCCCACCAAATTCTTCTATCGCCCGCTTCTTCAGCAGCTTGGCCTTGAATCCTCTATCCTTATCCTTATGCAAAACGGTGGCCTTGAAGACCTCATGGACTTAGCAGTACCCACTTTTGCTAGTTTTACTCTTGAGTTCTTATCCACTATTGAGACAAGTATCACTGAGACTGATGATGGCGATGTGCCGGCTATCTCTTTCCATTTGGGTGATCAGGAATTTACACTTTCTCATGAGGACTTACTCGATTGTTTTGGCATCTCTAAGGGCCGTATCGACCACCGCATGGTCAATCATAAATCGATCAACTTTACCCGCCACTCCTTTTGGAATCAACTTTCTGATGTATCTATGCACAATAATAACTCTTCCTCCTCCGCCATTTTCCATCCGGCTGTTAGACTACTCCATCGGTTGTTATCTTCTTGTATTCATGGCAAGGGAGAGCATGCCTTGGTTGATCAGAATGAGCTTATTTGTCTATGGGGTTGTACCTCAGCAGCTACCTATGGCATACCTGATTGGGCGCAGCTTTTCATTAATGCATGTCTTAATGCTCATCGCCATACAGGGCATCTTACCATGGGAGGAATGATTACTTTGATTGAAGATCGATATGGTGTTCCCCGCCCTTCTCAGGTTGAGCGAATTGGTCCAGATGATGGCTTCCTTCTTAATTATGACTATCTAAAGGCTTCTGGTATACTTGCCCTTGATGACAGTCTAGGGTGGGAGTATAAGCATCGGGGAGTTCCCTTTCTACGTCTTCCGCAAGCTCGGGTGTCTCTGTTGCGCGGGTTTCCCCTATCTGCTCTTACACTATCTTGTGACCCTGAATTTTCTTCTCCGGGAGCCACTTGACCTGATCCTCCTGTGCCGGACCATGGGATACCCGACCCTTTTGTTGCCGATCCTGGGACTGCCAATGGTGGAGTGGATTCCCCCATGATTTCAGAGTTTCTACGAGCTACCACACGCATTACCACAGCCCTTGGTGACCTAGAGCAAAGTGAACTACAACCATCAACAACTCCGTGTGCAGCTGGATCACATTCACAGGGGTCAAGAGCGCCTGGAGGATGACGTTCATAGCCTCTCAGAGATGATCCACTCGATGCACCCTCACCACCCAGCCGCGGTCTGTCCGATTACATGACGCCAACGATGTGAGGATGAGCGCCGCGCTGCTCGGCCCTTCTTTGGCTCTCCTGATGCCGGACCTTCACGGTCCTAGTTGTGAGTCTCCCCTCTCATACTTTTCGATTCATTATGCTTGTCCTATTGCACATTAAGGACAATGTTTTGTCTAAGTGTGGGGGGAGAGAATCCTCTTGGTAGTGTATATATTTTGTTTTAAAAAAATAAAAAAAAAAGAGTGAAAAGCCCGGATAGGTCAAAACATTAACAAGGCCTAGGCAAAAGTGAGAGGCTTAAAAATAAAAAAAAAATAAAAAAGAGAGAGGCTATGTGAAAACCGAAAGGCACATAGGCAAAAGGAGAGGTTTTGTTCTTATTATTCCAAAATTTCATTTTGAGGTAAATTTGTTTGGTGGGATGGTTGTGTTTTGGAGTAGAGTTTAAGCATTCTTGATATGATTTTATGATTGTAAGTGCTTAGAACTCTAGAAGGTGAATGTGTACTAGGATAGCTATGGACGTTGATGTAGCCATATCATTTTGCTAGGTCTAGTGGAGGTTGTGATGCCATGACATATTTGTTTTATGAGTAGATTGGCATGTTAGATGGTGCCTACATTATGCTTTCGAGCATTGGTGATGTAGAGAGGCACCCTTAGGATATGTGGTGGACTATCCGATTTTATCTGATGGGGATCGTTCTAAGTCCACTACATTGGGTTAGATTTGTGATTGGAGATGCATTTTTAGGGGGATGTGGATCGTTGGAGTCGATCACATGGGTAGACCTTAGGAGGGAAGGTCCCTTAACTTCAAACCTTGATCTTTGATTTTTGATTTAGAGATGTTTGACAATAAGTGTGGGGGGACCTTGATTGCTTTAGTAGAGGAGATGTAAAAAGTAGAATGGGTGTATTTGGTGAGGTTCTAATTATGAGGGAGTGCATTGGGTGATTTACTCGAGGACGAGCAAGAGTCTAAGTGTGGGGGATTTGATGAGCTCAAGTTATACCATGTTTGTTGCACTTAGAAATGGTTTCTAATGGTGCTAAGTAGGCCTAATTGTTGATAATTGTTGCTATTTTGAGAGTAGAGTGATGTATGGAAGTTATACGCCATATGCCATGGTTTCATCACTCTATAGGTACTTGAAGATTGAGGCGACATAATGGTGATTAAACATGAAGATGAAGGCCTTCCCGAAAAGGTAGAACCGGAACTCTCCGAAAGAAGCAACAATGGGGTAGTGCACAGCCCTTCACAAAGTGCGCGGACTGCTGCGCGGTCCGTGCACCCTCTATTGCGCAGCCCTTCACACAAATGCGCCAACTGGCGCGGAGTCCGCGCACTGCTGCATGTTGACTTCTTATCTTTTGGAGAGTATAAAAGCCTCTTTGCACTCCACATCTAGGGGGGTTCGAAAATATAGAGCAAAAACTCTCTAGTTCCATTTTCTTCTTCATCTTTCTATCTCTTTGAATCTATGGGTTTTTATTGTATGATTAGTATGATTTTTGTAGGCTAAACAACTCTTGGGTACCTCGATGTAGACTTTCGATTTATGGTTTTGAGAACTTGATATGCATTGTTCATGGGTTTTTCTATTAGCAATTGAATGTGTTGTTTCGATTTGAATTTGATGTAATAAACGATTGGGCTTTCTTCCTAGTTGTAGGTTGTGTTGAATGCTTGCTAAATCTATGGGTAAAATGCTATCATTTGCTTAATTGATGGTTAGAGCAAATAGGAGTAGTACTTTGTATGCTTTCATCCATTGTTCCTCATGAATGTTCAATTGCCTTGCTTACATGTTATCGACTCTCATGAATAATGCCATCACTAGATTAAATATAGTGCTTCCACTTATTTTATCTAAAGATGAATACCTAGCAACGATGCTATGTTGTTTCTTGGTTAGGAAAGAGAGAATAGATTGAATATCTTGCTTTGAGATCTTCAATCTCGATAAGTAATCGCAAAACCCAAGTGCAATGTGTGGTAGTTCAATGATTAACCTTTAGTCGAAAGTTGAAGTCGAGTGCCCAAGTCTAATAATCTCATTGTTAATCTATCTTTTACATAGTTTAGTTGTGATCTTAAGCTATAGCTTAGCATAACATTGTAGTGTTTTCTACAACCAAACTCCAAATTTCCCCCCTATTTACATCGCTTTTATATACATATATTATATTATAGTCATCTTATAGTAGTTAGAGTAGTAAATCTATTTGAGATACTTCAAAATCTCCTCTTCTCTGTGGATACGAACCTTACTTGCCACTATATGCTTAGTTGTGTGTAGAGCTTGTGAGCGAGTATAAATTGTATTTTTGGAGAGGTATAACGACGACCTCCCAACGTTACGATATCGCCAGGTTCAACGCCAGCAAATTATTGTTTGTTACGATATCGCAACAAATATGTTTTCATTAACATATTTAACGAGTGTTGTTACTAAATCGCAACGAGTTGTTCTCCACATTTACTATGTTTGTTGTTGTTACGATATCACAAGGTATCGCGAATAATTTGTTAAAGATAAATTGTTTTATGCTATTGTCAGTCGACTAAGCTAGCGAAATCGTTACTTACTTTAACATGAAACCGGATTGGGTAGCAATATCATAAGCAGTGCTGAAAAAACTTATGCATGTTTTTAAATGAATACTTGATAAGACTAGATAGAGAGATTGAAGTTGTGGGTAAGTTGAATTTGGTGATTGTGGAGTAGGACATTGTCGTGGGTATTTCATCCAACGTTTGAAAGTGGATTCAAACCTTAAAAGGTAAGTTTCGACTTCTATTGAGTGTTGTCATAAGTAATGTAATTATATGTTCATATTTGTGGAAGAAGTAGAGATTGAATATGGTTGTTTTATATTTTGTTTCTAGGTTGTTGTGAAGTGTGGGTTAGAATTATTGGTGCTATGGATCATGAAATAATTATTAGAGGGAATGCACGTTTGTCAAAAGAGTATTTGGATTTGGTTGAAAACTTTATTGATGTTGGTTCGAGGTATTCTAGGAAGAAAGACATAGGTGGGGTTAGATGTCCATGTAGGGATTGTAGGAACAATGCAATATTCAAAGATGTGGATGTCTTGCGTGAGCATTTAATTTGTAGAGGTTTTGATCAATCATATATCAAATGGGTATGGCATGGAGAATGTTATTATGGAGATGAGAGTATGGAAGATGAGGTTGGAACCGAAGAGGAAATTCTACAGTATAAGGAACAACTAAATGACATGTGTGATGATGTTGTTATGGAGATTAGTGGGAAGCAGAGCATGTTGGAGGCAATGTATGCGGATAAGGAGACGAAATTATATGTTGGTGCTAGGCATTCTATATTGGGCGCGACTTTGTTGTTAATGAATTTGAAGGTACGCCATGGAATCTCCGATAAAGGAATGACTAAATTGTTGGGATTAGTTAAAGAGTTGCTTCCACAAGATAACCTGTGTCCTGATCGTGTTTATGCTGCAAAGAAGATATTATGCCCAATGGGGATGGAATTTACTAAGATTCATGCTTACCCTAATGATTGTATGCTTTACAGAGGAGGTGATACGCTGAGGGATGATTGTAAGGTATGTGGTGAGTCGAGATGGAAGAAGAAGGAAAGTAAAGTTGATGTTTGTGGGGAAAACGAGATATGTTCGACAAAACCTAGTCCAGCTAAAGTGATGTGGTAAATGCCCGGAAAACCGAGATTGACACGGTTATTTGCTAATCATCGCGATGCTAAATTCTTAAAATGGCATGCTGATAGGGTTCGAGAGGGTGTTGATATAATATCCCACGCATCAGATGGAGACCAGTGGAAGAAGATGGATGCTATTTATCCTGAATTTGCAAATGAACCGAGGTATATGAGATTAGGATTGTCGACTGATGGAAAGAATCCATTTGCTAACATGTCAAGTACCCATAGTTCATGGCCGGTTATGCTTGTGATTTATAACCTCCCTTCGTGGTTGATAATGAAACATAAATATGTTTTGTTGAACACTATGATTTCTGGGTCTAAGCAACCGGGTAACGACATTGATATTTACCTAGGACCTCTTATAGAGGAGTTGCAGTCGTTGTTTGAGGTCGGGATACGGATTCCAGATGGTAGTCGCGAAGATGAGAAGTTCAAACTTAAATGCATGTTAATGTGGAGCATCAATGACTTTCCTGCTCTAGGAAATCTGGGAGGGTGTTCAGTGAAAGGGCACTTTGCATGTCCAATTTGTGAAGGAAAGACAAGATTTTGCCAATTGAAAAATTGTCAGAAGGCAGTTTATCAAGGACATGGACGTTTCCTTCCTGCAAGCCATCCATGGAGGCGTGCCAAGAAATGGTTTAATGGTAAAGAAGAGCACGGTGTTGCCCCTGTACCCCTATCTGGTTCTGAAATATTTGAAAAAGTATCTGGCATGGAGCACGTGTTAGGTAAGGGGAATAAGAAAAGCGCCTCGACTGGTATTTGGAAAAAGTGCTTAATTTTTGGGAAGTACGCCACAGTCTAGATATTATGCATATAGAAAAGAACGTTTGTGAAGGTTTGGTTGGGACCTTGTTGAATACCGAGGGCAAGAGTAAGGACGGCTTGAAAGCTAGAAAATATTTAGTCCATCTTGGCATAAGGCCCTCTCTAGCACCGGTGCAAGAGGAAAGAGGTAAAACCTACCTGCCGCCTGCATAGCACACAATGTCGTCAGAAGAGAAGGACAGTTTCTGTGCAACGTTTGAAATCGGTTAAGGTACCGTTAATTATGGCTCAAACTTTAGTAGTTGTGTTTCTACTAAGGATTTGAAATTAGTTGGTATGAAATCGCACGACTGTCACAATCTGATGCAGGACTTGAATGTTATTGCACTCAGAGGTTGTCTTCCTGACCATGTTAGGGAGGCAATATCGCGACTTTTCTTTTTTTTAGCAGATTTGTCGGAAAAAGGTAAGTCGAATGAATTTGGATGAGTTGCAGATGATGGTTGTTAAGGTTTTGTGTAGATTGGAGATGTACTTTCCCCCTTCATTCTTTGACGTTATGGTTCATGTGATTGTCCATTTGGTACGGGAGGTTAAGTTATGTGGACCGGTCTATTTGCGATGGATGTACCCATTCGAGCGCTATATGAGCATTTTTAAGCATTTTGTGAAGAGTAGATATCGCCCAGAGGCCAGTATAGTTCATCGTTATGTCGCAAAAGAGTGATTGAATTATGCACAAATTATTTGCAGGATGTTCCGACTATAGGTCTGCCAACTAGTGGGCATGCCGATGGAATTGGACTGCGGCATAAGGCTAATATAGCCCTTCATCCAAAGAGTTATCAACTGCCCACCTGTACATACTTCGTAATCACTCCGCGGTGAGTCCCTATGTCGAAGTTCACCTCAATGAGCTTAGGAATAATCACAGTAATTGGTCTAATCCTATGATCCTTGAAGAGCATTGTCGAGAATTCACTAGTTGGCTAAAAATACATGTGCAGAATGGTGTTGATCATCCTGGTGCAGAATGGTAGAGAAATTAAAGGGGATGCGAACAGAGGACTTGGGATTGGTGTTTGTGAATAGACAAATAAGAGGCACAAAGGATGATCCATTCATTATGGCGGCACAAGCTAGTCAGGTGTTTTATGTTCGAGATCCAACTGACAATCAATGGGAAATCGTGGTTGATGGAAAGAAACAGTTCATCCATGGTGATAGTTTGGCTGAGGACGTAGATATCACTCCACACGACGCAATACCATCTCCCGTGTATGAAACATTGGCTAGTATGTTAAGCAGGATGGATCATGAAGAAGAAATATGGATCACTGTTGGTGCAAGACTTCAAGCAGAAAAAGGAAACATCCAAAGAAGAAAAAGAAGTCAAACAAGAAGTAGTTGTCGTCGGCTAGGTCTACTTAGTGTTACATGAAATGTAATTGAGGATAAATGATATAGTTTATTGTTGTTCAAAATTCATATCTATTACATATGTTTCAATTTTAGTTACTTGTAATGGTTATTAGGTTTGTTATTTTACAGTCATGCATATGAGATTTTGTAGCGAGTCATAGTTGCGATCGCGTAACATTGTTTTAATAGGTAAGCGATATTTGTCACGATAGCGCATGCCGCATGTAAAATCGCTGCTACACATCATTTGCTACGAATTTGTTTTTTATCATGAACACATGGTTACGATATCTTAAGTTTGTCAAAAACATATTTTTTATAGAAATTGTATGATGCGAGATCGTAACACGTTCCGGCTTCAATTTGTTTATTGTAAGCGAAATCGTAAGTATTTTCGCCTAATTTGGCACTTCCTATCAGTTTGTTCATGTAACGATATTGTAGGTGTTTTCGCATAAAGGTCTTTCATTTTTGCGATCTCGTAACTATATCTCTCAAACTATCGATCTCGTAACACACTGCGTACAAGTAGAAATATCATTTTGTAAGAACAATGTTTCTAGAGTACATTTACCCAAAACTAGTACATTTACCCAAACTAGTACATTTGCATAGTGAATATAATGAACCGCCTCAAAACACATCATTTGCTGAAATACTTAATTTAAGTTAATACATAAGATTGTTGGTATCAAATTCCAAAACTAAAACAAGGGAAAACATGTTTCTAAAACAGTTTCTAAACAGTTTCTAATCATGTTTTGGTGATGCTGGGGGTGTGGATTACGACAGCGGAGGTGATTGTTGCGCGGGTGCTGTATCAACCTTTGCCTTTCTCCTAGCTTCCGCTCTCTGAATTCCCCGTAAGAAGTGTGCGGTCCACCACGCCTGCTTCTTCACCCGACCATCATCTTGGCGCACCAGTTCGACAGTGTCTTCAAGTCCCTAGTAGAACAAATTGACAGGCACCTCTGTGAAACCAAATATAAGAAACTGAGTCACTAAAGTGGGGATAAAAACTCGAACAAAACATGTATAAAAGAAAATTTACCTTGTACGTCGTCCCGGACCTCATCCTCGAGTATGTGTTGCTTATCTGCATTGGATACTTCCTTCCATCTTCCAGATTCCAACTCACACTTCCCGTTCCTCATAAAATATTATACGGTATAGAATATGCACTCCACTGGCTCCCCCCGAGAACTTGAATTTCTTTTTTCTTTGGGTTAGGAAGAAGGTGATGAAATTCCCGTACGGCAGCTTCTTACAGTGCCTCCCATTCTCCACCACACTTTCTTTCAGGTGTTGAAAAATCACATGGCCGGGGTTTGAGAGCCTTCCCATCATTAGACAATAAAACATCGAAACCGTTGTGTAGTTGAGAACGGTTATGTAGCCACCATTTGGGGTAATCTTCCTAGCAACAAACTCATACAAAATTCGCTCATCACAGCTTAAGTGATCGAGCTTGTACTGCCGAGCCGTTCCAAGTTCAGATTCAGTCCGGCCAAAATATTTAATGGCTAGTTCAAGAAACTTAGCTTTAGTCAATTCCTCATCATTTTCCAGCCAACCACCATGCGTGTAAAATCCATCGGGAGCATTTGCCTCATGTTTTTCCCCATCATCATCCACCGTTACATACTTGACACCCAACACCTCGTTGAATATTTCCGACCCTATCTCAAAGTCTTTCCTACCCACCCTAGTGTAAAAAATACCAGTTTTTTTCTCTTCCTCTACCAACTCATGAAAATTAGCATAAAATTGGCTAGTTTCATCCTTATGCGCCGCATAATTTAGCCCAAACAGTTCATGCAAGCCACATTTTTCAATTTTTTTCATGACCCTTTTCAACCTTAATTGATCTATCATGCTAAAATGAAGAACATAGCAATCCAACAACTCTTTATTTTTCATGTACTTATCATACTTATCGTGGGCTTGAGGACTTACAAACATTTTTGAGTCATAATCCAAACTCGATGAACTAGAAGCAGCCAGAGGTCATTTGGTTCCTCGGGGAGCGGTCATTGCACGGGGAGTCGCCTGAACAATGGTAGCAGCCTGGGATTGCGTCGTCGCCTGGTTGGGATTGGAAACG
This sequence comes from Sherardia arvensis, assembly GCA_948330725.1. Taxonomy (NCBI): domain Eukaryota; kingdom Viridiplantae; phylum Streptophyta; class Magnoliopsida; order Gentianales; family Rubiaceae; genus Sherardia; species Sherardia arvensis. The sequence goes on along the minus strand of OX415237.1, from coordinate 16,640,582 downwards.
GGGAGCTTAGACCGGGCCATGTGATTGATTGTGAGTTGAAAACCTAGGTTTTTTAGATTAGGGGAGATTGGGAATTTGGGGATCTTTTTTTTGCACGATTGAATACCTGTTATGGTTGACTATTATTTATATAGTAAATTAGCTAGCGATATCATAAGTATATAGCAACGTTTTCAATGCTATGTATTTTTACCTGCGATTTCACTAGTAATGCCGCTTCAGTAGTCTCTGTCCATCAATTATGATTGGTTACGATATCGTAACATTAAGAACCCATGTTACGATTTCGTTAGCTACACCACTAATAGCTTGCATTTCAGAGCGCCAAAAATTATTTTCAAATAAAACGTCGTTATTTACTGCTACTAATTGAGCTGCTCGCGAAATCGTAACATTTTCCGCTAACCTAGGCTCCGTCTCAGAAAAATGGTTAGTTACGAAATCGTAACCCGTCTACATCAGGATGCGATATTGTTAGCAAATTCTCAACAAAATACTCTGTTGGACTAATTTGAGTGGTAGCGATCTCGGAACTGACACGTTAATCAAAGCACATTACTTAAGATTTCATAAGTACATGTGTACATATGAAAACAAATTGTAACACAATCATTATGAACTACACATTATATAAGTGCTTCAAAATTACCATGGCTGCATGCCAACTTCATACTGAATTAATCACAAAAGTAGATATTCATATTACAAATCAATTCTTGTTTTTGATATGATATCAATCAAATAACATCACTACTCTAAGCCTTCCATCAAAACTCTATGAAGTTCATCGTTCGTGATGTTAGCTGCTGACTCGGTCGGCGCCAATCTTTGTTTAATCGCATTTGAAGTCTTGGTCGCAACCTCGTCGGGTTTCTCTGCTATAGAAAGTTCCTTCTGCGTAAACGAGTATCTTTCAGCCTCATTCAGATCCTCGTCAGATGACTCAGCTCCGCTGCGATTGGCATCATCTCCATCATCATCATCATCATCAAAATCTCCATCATCATTATCGTCATCAGAATCGTCATCATCATCATCACTGTCATCATCCACATCTTCGTCATCATCTTCATCATCTTTTTCACCAGCTACGACTTTACGACTAGGTTCAACAACAGCTTCAACATGGACCTTTAAAGAACCTGAGGCACCATCGTCTCCTTTCTTCTTTGCCGCGCTAGAAAGTTCAACCGCCGGAGCCGCCTTCTGGATTGGTTTGACAGTGAAATCTGGGATGTTTTCCTCGTCGCTTATATCCATTTCAATCTTCCCTTTCTCCAGCATTGTCACCAGTGCATCGCTATTACCAGCGCGAGCTGCCTTTACCTCGCCGAGTTCATCGACCAAATCTTTAAGTTGAACAAGGAGCCTTGCTCGACTACCTATCACAGCTTCTAAAGACTCATATACCCAAAACATGGCACAATTAAGTAACCGTAAAAAGTTAGAAATACAAAAAATAAAATCTACCAACACAACGTATATAACTCATGTTATTTGTGCACTCAGCGCCACCACTAGCTCTATTAGATGTTTCGATGCTGTCTGGCTTGTTCTCGTACTTACCATCTGATAAGTCCATGGTTCGTATTCGGACCTCATTCATACTCGGACCAAGGCCCGAGAAGGGTCACGGGCTCGAGATACGCGGAGGATGGGTCCACGGGTCCATCAATCCTAATTCTTATAAGAAATGCGTATATTATGAATGTTCTACAAGTAATATACATCTTCTCAAAGATGGTAATACAGCTATCCTAAACATCGTAATACAACCGTGTCCGAAATACACTTCTATTATACACGGTAATACAACCTCTATTCCCATAAGAGTTGTATTAATACCATAAATATATATATCTTGGTGATCTAGGGAATGTAGCCATATAAATACCCTAAAGATTTGGTAGACCTCTCGTCTAATCTCATAGTTTAGACTTTACGCCTTAAGCAAATATACTGACTTGAGCGTCAAAGTGTCTATCCCCGGGACACCCGGGGCCTTTGTCTTGCAGATCAGTTCGAGAGCCTGGTTCGTCGTTGAAGTGTTGGTGTCCGGCATGCATCAATTTGGCACGCCCGGTGGGACATCTCACACTTATTGACGACATCGCCGAACCTTGTCTCTGATCTGGTCTAGTGCATCCGAAGAAGCAACTTCTCCGACAACATGTCTGATGCCGAGCAACCCAGACGAAGCGCCCGTGTGCTAGGGCAAAATCCAGAAGAGAATCCAGAAGCAGAGCAACCCCTCCAAGGACGAGGACGAGGACGAGGATGCGGTCGACCCGGAGGATCTCGCACACGCTCCACCTCTGAACCACCGTCAGGCTCTACCGTGGGGGCAGGAAACTCCAACGTTCCAAACTCTTTCGGTCCAAATCCTGTCGTTTCCGGAGTACCCCTCTCCGGTCCAAATCCTATTGCGTCAGGAGTACCACCTTCTGGATCAAATCCTGTTGCATCAGGAGTGCCACCTTCTGGATCGAATCTTGTTGGATCTGAAGCCCCAAATTTCTGCTTCCATCATCAGTAAGTGCTATCTTCTTTCTCTACGCATTTGCTTGTGTCTGTTTTTTCCTTTTATCTCTGTGTGTGTATTTCCCCCCAAACTCTCTGTAATCATGAGCAATAAGAGTAAAACAATTTCCGTCCCCCATCATGATGAGTGAGAGTATGTAGAAACACAGGCTGTGGAGAGTAGCTCCCATGACCGCCGTAGAGCTGAGGTACCTCGGAGCTAAAACTAAGTAGACCTTCTCCATATAAGGATAAACTACTTCAATAAGGCCTACAGGCCAAGCTCTTTTTCTTTTTATCTTTTTACATTTTTATACCCGAGCTCCCAAACTCGGGGTTGTCTTTTATAATTTTACCGAACTCTCAAGTTCGAAGAATGCAATTTTTTTCGATATATATCTTCTATTTTATTTTGAAGTAGTCCATACTCTCTAAATACAAAGAGAAACTATGCCTCACAAAGCATAAGTAAAGACTGTTGCCTAAAGATCTATATGCTTATAAGCGTATGATTGATGCTTATCTAATATGAGCTGTTTAGACTACGTGTCTGAATTACAATCATCTTAGGCCAAAATAAAATAATATACTTATAAAAAGTATATGGTCAAAGACCAACATGATACGGGTCATGCAAACTCACAAAGTTTGGAATACGACTCTCCATGTGATACTCCTATTAAGGTACACATCACTATTTATTAAGGCTATTCATAAGCCTAAAGAGTCAATCTTCTCAAGGATTGCAATATAAAGACCTTTATAAAGGCAAAATCAAAAAGTGTTATTACACTAGGAAACTTCTTACACCTCGTGAAGGTCTTTAAATACAGGGGTACGACCCCGACCGCGAGAAGTAGTAGAGGCACGACCTCGAACACTCTGGAGGCCACGGCCCCAATTACTTTCTTCTGCTACCCTCATCAACTGAGAGGACATGGGGGATCCACTTCTATTTTCTATACTCACAGGTCGAGCAGGAGAGTCAATAGAGCCATGGGCTCTAGGATTAGGTGTCACCTCTCTGCCCCTTCCACATGGGATCCCTCGAGATACACCCATTTGGACATAAGGCCTTATCAAAGGTTCTGAATATGGGACGCCAGAAGTTCCACCTATCTCCCTCTTTGAAGATCCTGAAGGTATGACAAACACACCTTAAGCCTCTAGTTCCTTTATTTGGAACCTGCAAGCGTTACGCTCGGCCTGGCACATTCTCAACTCATCCACTACTACAAAGGGGTAGATGCAAGACACATATTTAAGGTGTTTAAGCCTGGCGCGTTTTTTTACGCCTTGATTGAACGTAGCGAGTTCGCTACCTCTGCAACCTAGCAAAAAAAATTACGTTTAAGACGGAAAGAGGCAGTTAAAGGCGGAAATGGGTTTTGACGTTAAAAAATGCTTGACCAAGGCTGAAAAAATGTATCCGCCTTAAATTGAATTGGTTGTTGCGATCTCGTAACCTTTGTAGTAAAATAAACGTGTCTGTAACGATGTCGTAGGTTATCTCGTTAGTTGTAGGTTTGAGCGTTGCGATATCGTAAGCTTTGCTAAACCCTAATTTTAGCAGGCGAGGATGTGGGAGATGTCGTAACTGGGACGGTAGTATATTGCGTTTGTTGTTACGGTATCGCTTTGGTGCACGTCAAATTTTTCATTGTTCAATTTACAGTGCATGTGAGGGTGATTGAAATGTTACGAGTTCGCAGGCTATCCAAAGGTGTTATATGACTGAATACGGCTTGTTGCGAGATCGCTACAGATTCTCTAGCCAGGCTCTGTTGACTGAATACGTCTTTTGCGATATCGTGAGGACCTCGTAAACAGGTGCTAGTTAGTTGCGAGGTCGCTTGGTGTTCTGTTCATAATAAATCATCATGAAACGTGACAGTGACGATATCCCTATGTCCACGCACTATACAAAAAGTGAATGATTTTGCTGATACGATATGGGCTCTTAGGATGAATAAATAAAATGTAAGGGACAATATATCAACACAAGAAAAAATTACTTGTAAATGTGCCAAAATGGAAAACACAACTTCATTACAATCGAAACAAACTGGTGATGCAAAAATACATAGTAAAGAACAAACAATTAATACTAGTAGATGATTCGTACACCGAGTACATTAAGCAGTTCCTGATCGCAAGTGCATGCATCACAGGTGATGTCCGCCGGATCAAGGGGCAGCCAGGGATCGTACCTCACAAAGTCATTGAGGCCAGCATGCGGAATGCAGCAGATCGGCCTAGGCCTAACTGCTGCTTCTGAGAAGTACCTGCGGTAGTGTGTCCAACCCCAAGCGTAACTCAGACCTCTTCTGACGTGTTGCCTAGCTAGACGGAGGCCCTGTTTGTCGGTTCTCTTCATGGTTGTGATGACATTCATGCCTCTATGAATGTCACCTTCGCAGATTGCAAAAACAGCCAACACATAGGTTGACGGTGTGTGACCTACTGCAGAAGCTTCGGTGAGCCACTGTCGAGCCCACTCGGTCGCTCTTCCGCTCACGTAGCGACGAAGAACCCAGTCGAACTCAGCACGAATCAATACCAGATTTATCATGTCATCTGGTAGGGCGCTGAATAAAGACACATCCATTGGAAGCAGAAGGCAAGGAATATGAGAAGGCAGAAGGGAATGTGGGAATGAAGGGTCTAATGAGGTTCTAAATGGAGAAGGGGTTGATATTTAAAGGGTTGAGGTGCTCTATTATTCAAAAATCTGTCAGAGTTCCTAGACAAAAAGCAGTCATTATGGTATTAATGGAAGGAAAATGTAAAGGCATTCTCACCTTTCCATGGACACCCCATGCAAACCCCCAAAATAAATTAATTACTGATGGAATTTCAAAGGTTTTTACTGATGGCATTCACACCTTTTCATTGACCAAGTTGGCATCCCCAACCAAAATAATTACTGATGGAATTTCAAAGATTTTTCGTGATGGGTCCGTATACTGTAGCGACGTCGCTACTCTCCAAGCGCTACAATTGTTTGCCAGGTGTGTCAAGCTTTGTCGTTAAGAACTCGCTAGAGAATCTCAAGCTAGGCTCTGTCTAATGAGTACGACTCGTAGCGATATCGTTACAATAAGTTACACAGCTAGCGAGATCGTAACAAAGATCGCCAACATTTGTCCCACATCGGCTGATTAGAAGGTGATTTTTCAGTTTATATACACTTACATTTCAAAAGGGTTCGATAAGTCGCCGACCAGCGCAAACTGAACATGAAACACCAAGGCTAAGGCCCAATACTTACATAGGCTAAGGCCCAATACTTACACAGGCTAAGGCCCAACGACACTTATACGCCCAATTTAGACCCAAACCCAAAAACCCTTTTTTGATGGGTTCTTATCATTTAGCGAACTCGCTACAAGCCACGTCAATGTTGAGTTTTTTTATTGTGCCAATCTTCGTTGTTACGAAGTCGCTACAGAATCTCATACCAGGCTCTGTTGACTGAATACGACATGTTGCAATATCGTTAGGACCTCGTTACCAGGCGCTAGTTAGTTGCGATTTCGTTTGGTGTTCTGTTACCAATAAATCATCATAAAACGTGACAGTGACGACATCGCTACTTGGCTCTGTTGCCTGAGTACGACTTGTTGCGATATCGCTACTTTTCAGTTAGTGAGGTAGCGAGTTCGCTAGTTAGGCGCCAACTTGGCTCTGTTGACTGAGTACGACACGTAGCGATATCGCAAGTTACACGCAAAGAGGAGCGAGGACCAAACGAAATCGCTAGGTGCACGCACTATACCAAAAGAACTTGATTTTGCTTTACTGAAGTAACGACAACTCTATAAAACATTGAACATTCTACATCTAAAAAGTGTCAAATTCATTGACCACATTCATGTAACCAAAACGGCAACTTTGGTGACGCGTACACAAGTGATCATAATCCAAAAACTAGTTAATGTTCGAAAAAGTAAATGTTTAAACCAAACTAAACTACGAAATCACAGCCCTGCGACTAACATATCATGCAAGTCATCAACACACATCTTGTCACTGCCTTCGGCCTTCTCCCCCGAACTGCCTCCAGCATCTTGCTTGTCTTGCTCATTCTGGGCTGCCGGTTGAGCTTCAGGCTCGATGCAGGTGTTCTCTTCTTTGCCTTGGCCCGGTTCAACATCCTCGTAGGGTTCTCCGATCAGCCTCTCTTTCCTAATCATCTCATACCTCGCCGGGTCATCTTCTGCATCAGAGTCGCTGTCACCATTATCACCATCACCATCATCACCATCATCCGCATCTGCATCCCTTACATGATCAGCAACAAGCTTCCCATCGGATGGCTCGTTCTCGCTGGCTGTAGCCAAATCTTCGCTAGGACCCGCGGCGTCTTTTTACTTGGGAAATGTGGTGCGGAAATTAGGTATCTCCTCCTCATCGCTCAGATCGCACTCCACTACCCCGCTGGATATCAAATCGCTGAGCCGTTCGTTGTTAGCAAATGCCCTTTTCTCGACCATTTCAATCTCATTCAATAACTGGCCCATAGACACCACAAGCCTACCACGGGCATCAAAAACAGCATCTACACAAACAAATCAAGGTTGATAAGAACCAAACATTAACAAATTAAACAACTAGAACCAACTAAAGTTAATAACAAGCTAGAATCATACCTAATACTCCCATCCTACCCCTTGCCCTTCTAGCTGCCTCTTCAGCTTCTTTCTTTCTCGCGTACTTCCCATCGGCCTTCAACTCTAACCTCTTGTGCTTGAGCCACTCCTTGTCGTATTTGCCGAGCGGCATGGGACGGCCTATTGGAAAAACACCCGCTTTCCTGATCAGAGCTACAATCAAATTGCCATACGGAAGCGCGGCGTTCTTGTGTCTGGCCATCTTCATCATTTGGGTCAGAATTGTGAAGCCGGGGTTGATTGGAAGCTTCTCCATGATATAGTAGAACACCATGAGACTTTAAACTGTGGGCTTACATGCATGCCCTAGGGACGGGACCACATTACCGCAGATTAGCTCAAAAACTAATCTCTGCTCCTCGGTAAGCCTGTGGATCGGGTAAAACCTAGCTGTACCCGGCCTATCAGAAGTCCTTTTAAACCACTTCTGACCCATCTCACCGGCATTCAACGGTTGCTTCGGGCTAACAGAAGGAAACCGCTGCTCGTAATGTACCTCGTACGGACCATCCTTTTTGGTAGGCCTCAGGTCGGTACGAGACAGATACGGACATTTCAGAACTTCATTGATGCTAAACTTATCGACCGTAAACTTAACACCACGCACCAATGTAGTTATTTCCTCCACCCCTTCATCTAAACCTAGGTTTGCATAAAATTGGACAACCTCCTCATGGTAAACAGGCTCAGGCAACATAAGCAATGTGTCTAGATGTTGTGCCCTAAAATGTTCTAGCACGTAATCTAGTTGCAGCGAAGGCACCACAGTACTATCAAACACATTATTATTGACAAGTTTCTGAGAGGAACAACGCTCATACCTAGCTTCTGCGGCGTTGTTGAAGAACTCAGGAGTGTCCTCCTCCTCATTGAAACTGCTGGGCCCTTCCCCACCATCATTTCCGGCAGCAGCAGCGGCGGCAGGGACTTCTGGAACTTCCGGCGGCGGCGGGGCGACTCGAAGCGGCGGCGGGGCGACTGGAATCTCTGCCTGAGCCGCAGGCTCCTCAGTCCGACGCCGTTTGGTTCCCACCGCCTGACCACTTCCCCGTCCACTGTCTGAGCCTCTACCACCCCGTCCTCGCACAGCTCCTCTGGTCTTTGGCCGCATTTTGTCGGAGAACTTACAGTTTCGTCACCGGAGAACGGTTTTTCAATTTGGGGCTAATTAATTTTAGCCCGATCCCCTTTTTTTTTATTTATAGTATAAGTACTTGCGATATCACTAGCCGATACGCTTCTATATGTTGCGAGATCGCTAGTTCACACGCATCTTTATGTTGCGAAGTCGTTAATATCTCGCTCCAGCCTGAGTATCTAGTAGCGAGTCTTAAAAGGCCTCGCCAGGCTAGCGTTCAAGTAGCGAACTCGCTACGGAAGAATCATTCTAATTAGTAACCCAAAAAGTTTAGGGTTTAGGGTTTAACTGTGGTAACGTGTATACTAGCGAATTCGCTACTACACAAGCTAATTAGATTGTAACTAAAAAATAAAACTTTTTAATTTTTTATTAGCAATTTTCACGTTCTAACGTATATATATTTTATATAGATGCAGTACAATACTCTATTTGTTAAATATCCATCATGATATTCACTCAGGTAGAGTACATCTTTGTACATGAGCAGTATGACATAACTCTATGTAAAACATCAATAATTCGGTTTAAATTTTTAAACGCAATATGATATTCTTAAATATGTACATTTTATATCCAAACAGTATAATACTAAATTTGGAAAATATCGAACATCACATTATGTCAAGCAGAGTACATCTTAGTACATCAGCATGCAATGTTATTAAGCGATACTCGGTAGTATGATTAGTGATGACAGTTGGTGAGTGAACGTGTGCATGAAACTTTGTTTAATTCAATAATCGTGCTTGTAATCACATAAATGAGTTGTAATAAACTAAGTATCTCTAATGAAATGCACTTGAACTGCGCATATATATATATATATATATATGTAGTTCATGTGTGAAGCTCTACTATGCTGTTGTCTCTAAAGGTAAGCGATGGATAGCGTTTTCAAGCGTACACATGATGTGTAGAGTTTCTTATTGTCTTACAATTAAAGACTAAGTTTCTTAAAACTCTAAACAAGAAAAACGTGCCACTTACGATATTACTAGGAACAAGCACAATAGCACATGTAACTGATTTTGCGATGAAGCTAGTGATTTAGCGAGCGATTTTGCTGAAAAAATAACCGTTACGATGAAAAAGTAAAATGTAAGGGACAAGGTTTCAAAAAAAGAAAAGCTTTTCAATAATTAAATTAATGTGCCAATACGGCAGACATAAACTTATTACAATCCTAACAAATTTTACATAAAAAACAACAGAATAAAATAAGAAAGAAACTACACTACAACATCCAAAGTGGCGGAGGGGTTAGAAGGATGTGAAGCACTTCCTGCTCGCAAGTGCATGCATCACATTCGATGTCCGCTGGATCAACCCTCGTGTAGCGTCGGTACCTGAAGCCGTCATTGAGGTGAGCATGTTCCTGGCAGCATCTAGGCTTATCGACTACTACATCGAGGTACCCCCTGTAGTGCGCATTGCCCCAGGCGTAAGCCAATTCGAGTTGCATGCGATCCCGAACTTCCTTGAGGCCTTTCTTGTCGGTTCTCTTCATCTCGGTGATGACATCCATGCCTCTTTGAGCATCATGACCTTCGCAGATTGCAAATATAGCCAAGGCATAGGCCGACTCTCTGTGGCCTATTACAGAAGCCTCGGTGAGCCATTGTCGAGCCCAATCGGTCGCTTGGAAGCTCACATACCGACGAAGAACGTGTCTGAACGTAACACGAATCATTATAAGATGAATCATGTCATCTGGGAGGGCGCTGAAAAGTGTCAAATCCATGGGAATAAGATGGCAAAGAATAGGAGAAGATTGAAGGGAATGTGAGAATGAAGGCTCTGATGTGGCTCTAAAGGGAGAAGGGGCTGAGTTTTATAGGGGTGAGGTTCTACATTGGTCAAAAAAATGTGAGAGTTCCTAGACTGAAATTAGTAATTGCTGTATTAAAAGAAGAAAAATGTAAAGGCAGTCACACCTTTTCATTGACCACATTCACACCCCCTAACAAAATAATTACTGATGGAATTTCAAAGGTTTTTACTGATGGGTCCGTGGACTCTAGCGATATCGCTAATATTCAAGCCTAACAATTGTGTGAAGCTTTTGTTGTTACGATATCGCTAGAGTATCTCACAACAGGCTCTGTCGACTGAGTACGACTTGTTGCGCGTTCGCTACTATAAGTTACACAGGTAGCGACTTCGTAACAAAGATCGCCAACATTTGTCCCACATCGGCTGATTAGAAGGTGATTTTTTAGTTTATATACACTTACATTTTACAAGGGTTCGATAAGTCGCCGACCAGCGCAAACTGAACATGAAACACCAAGGCTGAGGCCCAATACTTACATAGGCTATGGCCCAATACTTACACAAGCTAATGCCCAACACTTATACGCCCAATATAGACCCAAACCCAAAAACCATTTTTTGATGGGTTCTTATCATGTAGCGAACTCGCTACGGAAGAATCATTCTAATTAGTAGCGAGTTCGTAACACAAAATGCCTTTTTTTTAATTGAACTACTAACTAGCACTATCGCAACCCCGTCGCCAACTGGTTTTCTGGGTTATGTGGGTTTGTGGGTCTGCGGGTTTGTGTGTTTAGAGTTTAGGGTTTAGGGTTTAACTGTGGTAACGTGTATACTAGCGATACCGCTACTACACAAGCTAATTAGATTGTAACTAAAAAAATCAAACTTTTTAATTTTTTATTAGCAATTTTCACATTCTAACATATATATATTTTATATAGATGCAGTACAATACTCTATTTGTTAAATATCCATCATGATATTCACTCAGGTAGAGTACATCTTTGTACATAAGCAGTATGACATAACTCTATGTACAGCATCAATAATTCGGTTTAAATTTTTAAACGCAATATCATATTCTTAAATATGTACATTTCATATCTAAACAGTATAATACTCAATTTGGAATATATCGAACATCACATTATGTCAAACAGAGTACATGTTAGTACATCAGCATGCAATGTTATTAAGCGATACTCGGTAGTATGATGAGTGATGACAGTTGGTGAGTGAACGTGTGCATGATACTTTGTTTAATTCAATAATGTGCTTGTAATCACATAAATGAGTTGTAATAAACTAAGTATCTCTAATGAAATGCACTTGAACTGCGCATATATATATATGTAGTTCATGTGTGAAGCTCTACTATGCTGTTGTCTCTAAAGGTAAGCGATGGATAGCGTTTTCAAGGATTATCACATGATGTGTAGAGTTTCTTATTGTCTTACAATTAAAGACTAAGTTTCTTAAAACTCTTTCAAATTATGTAATTGCAGATTAAGTGACCAAATCCCTATCCCGTTATACATGAGCATACGACGGAACAAATGAAATTATTCTTAAAATAGAATGATTAGTGTCTTATAACATCATTTCGTTTAATTCGTGATTTAAAATGTATGAGTGCATTAAAAAACCAAAAAAAAAATCTTAAGTAGGGTTCTAGCGAACATTAGTAGCGAACTCGCAACATCTTAGTAACATACTTTATGTCAGCTTCTCAGTTACGATATCGCTAGAAGGATAAAGTAGAGCATAAAAGGCAATCACATGAGCCCGTAACGACTTCGTAAATAGCCACGTCAGGCTTAACGAGAGAGTTCCGATTTCGCAACAAGGTAAGCTAGAATAAAGTAAACACGTTATAGAACAGAAAAACCCTTAACTTTTGGCATCTTATCCATCACTTCTTACGGGTTTCATCTCCAAAAGTTCAAACTTTTGCACATCTTCTCAAATCTCCTCAATTTTCTTCACATCAAATCTCCATTACCCATCCCATACATGTTGGACACATCAATTGTGTCAAAACAAAGTGGAACTAGCCACTAATTGCATCCAAAAGATTGGTAAGTTTTGCAATAAATTCTCAACCACATTTTTGCCTATAGTTTTTGCAATTAATGTCAATCTTTATTTGTTCTTGTTCAATTTGGTAACATCCTTTGTTATGGGTAGGAGAGGGACAAACAAGGTAGACCATCCCCAACAAAAATAATCAATTCCACCGACACAACTTTGTCATATACCAAAGGTACAATTTTTTTCATTTTTATATGCTAAAAATTTGATTATCTTGTACATAGTGCCTCCATTTATCATGTTATTACTAAATATCATGTCAGAAGCATGTCCTGAACGAAAATCAACATTTTCGTTTAAAATTATCCGTAGCTAGCTTAGCCCTAAATTTTAGGATTATGAAATATAATGTTTTTACTACAAAGTACAACTTTGATTTATTAGTATTGTGTTAGTCATTAACTAAATTCAATATACAAAGGAAAGCTTAATGGAGAGCCCTTCAAGTTCCGTTAACTCCGACTCAAGTGGGGGGGAAAATGTTGTTGGCGGTTCAAGTGAGGTTAGAAGACAACGAGAAGTGACTCGCGCATTGAAAGAAGCTCAACTCCTCACACATTGTCGCGATTTAGAGATTAGGATCGATAACAAAATACTAACACATGTCAAGTTTAATGACATTGGTGTTGCTATTTCACCCGTAGATGATGTCGCGCGATGGTCGAGTTGGTGTGCTAAGACGGGTAGGATACGCACACCATTAGACACAACGGATTGGAGGCTACTAAGCATCGACATCAAAAAGGATATATGGAAGGAATGCAAGGTTAGTGTGGTACTTGTTATTTTTAATTTCAATTGAAAATTGTGAGTGTGACTATTTTTATGATCACATTTGTAGCGCCCCTTTATTATCGAGGCAACATCCTATGATCAAGTGAAGAAGAAGGCTCTTCAAATCGCATCAAAAGCTCATCGAGAACACAAATATACCCTTGCCAAGGATTATATCAAACCGAAGGGCACGAGGTTTGGGCAAGATCCAAGTACGCGTTACAATCACATTGTAACCCTTACTTGGGAGGCATTCAAGAAACGATGGTTAGAAAATGACGCAAAGGTTAGTTTACTTACTACATCTTGCAATAATAGTTTCAAGCGAATTAGCCAAATATTTTTGTTTCTGTTAGTGCTTTATTCCTAAAATAACATAGAATTTTTAAAAGGGTTTGGAGGATAGGAAGCTCAAAGCCACTGCTGATAATGTTATGCCTTACACCGGGGGTAGGGCGGGGTACTTGGGTGTGGGGAGGAAGACCTCAAAAAAAAAAACATGAAACCGAGGTGAAAGAGCTTGTGGATGGGGGCATGGACGCGGAAGAGGTGAACAAGCTAGTCATTGCCGAAGACCCTACAACATATAGTAGACAACAATTATTCGTCTTGGGTAGAATTAAAAAATACGGGACTTACTCAAGTGATGAGGCAAAAAGGGTGGCTAATCGAGTGGTACGCTTTACCTACTACGCCATACCATGTTCCATTTTAGTATCTACAATCACACCATCAAACACAACAATTGATTACGATAATAACTTTTCATTTACTATACTACCTTTTTAGGACGAGGTCGAGCGTGAAGTTGAAGAAGGCTTGTTCATCCCTGTCGGTAAACACGATGTGCTACGTAGGGCACTTGGGAAGGCCGAGCATCCGGGAAGAGCTAAGGGAATTGGTGGTTATGTTACTCAAATAGAGGCGTTTGGTATCAAACGTAGTGGGAAAGACCCTAAACCATCCAAACTCCAAATAGCATTGAACCAAGCCAAAAAATCCGACCAAGAGGTCAACAAATTGAAAACAATGTTGGCCAATATATGTTCTTTTATAAAGTATCCTCTTCCATCCGATTTTTGTGACACCGATCCAATCAATGGACCCTCGTCTAGAGGTTCACATCCTTCCCCACCACTACATGAGGTTGACCAACCTATTTTTGACCAACCTATTGTTGACCAACCTATTGTTGAACCCAACAAGGAAATATGCACACCTTCGGCCCCTATCAAAGAGCAAGTTCACATACAACCATCCGATCCCAAACCAAAGGTACGTTTAATTACTTGCACCTCAATCAAATGAATAATTCTACACAACTCATGATTATTGATATTTTTTAAATATGTCTAATTCGAGCTAATTAAACATGCCTTATTTGTATATTAGAACTCCGCTTCTTGCAAGTTGTACGCTGAATGTGGGATGAATTCTCAACCCCGCCACGTTGCAATGGGAAATTCATATCCAGACATGGCACTACATCATGAAGCCAAAGTACCTATTGGTTTCGTTAGGGTTTCTATACTACATGTGTTAGTCGAGGATGCGTTGGTACCGGTCGCGGATCAAGAGTGCACGACAGTGGGTAAAGGTTTGGGCCGTGTTTTTGTGTGGCCCAAATGGTTGGTAGTTGATGTGAATTCTAATTATATCCCAATTAATAGAAACACATCTTCACCCGTCGTAGACCCGCTAGATTTTCCGGTAGCTAAGAAACCGATGTCGGTGGGAGAAGTTGGATTCATAAAATCACTCCCGGGATTCCTTCGCACGTTTTATGATCTGGTGGGCCACCATAGTTGGGATTCTGTTTACTATTTCTACTCCAATAAACAGGTGTTCGGCGAAGCGAGGGAATTAGTCGTTCCATGGGAAGACTTTGCCCTTTTCTGGCACTATAAAACCCTTCCTGAAACAATCCTTATACTACATCAAATGTAAGCTACTTGATCTCATCTCTTCTATCGTGTTGCAATTTAAAAATTTTCATGTACTTGTGCACTATTATATGTTCATATCCCATCTATTGTTTATTTAGGTACATGCAATGCCTTGCTCTAAATGCAAAGACTTTCATTGGGTTTTTGCACCCAATATGCTTGCAAGAAATGAATGAAAGTAATCAATCACGACTTGCTTATCTCTCTAAGATCCTTAGTGACAAGACCAAGACAATTTACATAGGCCCATATCTAGAGGGGTTAGTTTTCTTTGTTACAATTGGATATTTGCACTTCGTAAACATTATAATCTTTGAGACGGGTTCTTACATTTTCATTTCTTAAAATATGTAGCGGCTATTGGAGTTTTGTAGCTATGATACCATCGTTGAAGCGAGTGTATTGGATGGACCCGCTACACTTAGGTCCATCTACAAAATTTGCAGATTTATTAGAGGTTGCTATGCATAGTGCACATGACGACACACTACTTCCCTTCAACCTTATACAGATTCAGGTGACAGTACAAATCCAATGCTCATTTATTTCCACTATGATTTCATTTCAAATCATTTGTTATATTTCTTCACTTTCAGCACCGAAAGCAATTGTCAAATTGGGAGTGCGGTTACTATATGATGTTGTACGCAAGTAAGTGTGTAGCTGGCCTTGTTCAAGATAATCTGGAATTACATCGCGTAAGCATTCTTATAACCTACTTATTGTACCTATTACTATCTACGTTGCATTCAATAGTATTAAAAACACATTTCATATTCTTAGATTATCGAGGAAAATCATGCACCGTACACCAAGAAGGAGTTGGAGGATGGTAGAGATGCATTGGCTAGACACTTGGTCCTTATTAGATCTCGGTACATCTCTAGGCCTCACATTCCCAATAAAAGCTAGTTTCTTTTTTTGTCAAATGGATGCATATACTTTTGAGTTCCATTACTTGCATTAGTTTATAAATTGTGGCTTGATAGTGTTTCATGTTCATGTTTTGTGCTTAGATACCATGCTTTTTGCAATTGACAGCTTAGACAATTAAAATGAAACCCAATTTTAGTGGAAATGGGTGGAAATGGCTCAAATCCTATAATTTTGTGACACTTACGAATTACCTGCGATTTCGTAATTTCTCTCACCCGTAACATTAACATATTTGCGATCATCTTGTACTATCGCTACTTTAATCGCCAAGATTATATTTCTGATCTTAGTTTTTGCGCCCTCGCTACCCAATCGCTCGTTCTTCTCTGCCTCTCCAATCTGATCTCTGTCGAGTTCGTAACAGTACACGCCAAGACCAGGCGAATGTCTAGCTCACTCGTAACGTCATTTTTTTTCTCGCTCACCCGGTGGTAAAACGTCGTCGTTTATTGGTTCTGAGCTTAGTTTTTGCGCCATCGCTATCCAATCGCTCGTTCTTCTTTGCCTCTCCAATCTGATCTCTGTCGAGCTCGTAACCATACACGCCAATGCCAGGCGAATGTCTAGCTTACTCGTAACGGCATTTTTTTTTCTCGCTCACCCAGTGCTAAAACGACGTCGTTTAACGTAAGCGAAATTTGTAGCGAACTCGTTACTACACACATAAGCGATATTACTTACGATATCGTTAACTCTCTCGAACCAACAACTTTTATTATATTTTTATAATATAATTTTCACAATTTTTACATTTTTATGAAACACAATTGTTCGGTTGCGACCTCGCTACGGCTTTGCTAGCGAGTAGCTAGTGGCTGTCGTAACCTGGCTCGTTTTGATTAACCGGAATTGTTTAATTTGGCTTGTAACGAGATCGCTACTAATGACCGAGCGATTCACCTCTGTTTGTCGTAACCGGTCTCGTCAGCAGATAAATAAATGACAAACTAGGTTCACTTACGGACTCGTAACTACTGGTAGCGATCCGCACGGTGGAAGTCGTAACCATTCTCGTACACATTCATAACAGTCTAGGCTTTTCAATGTAGTGAACTCGTTAGTATTTCATCTGGCGATCCGTAAGCTGCTGTCGTAACATAACAATCAACTACTTGTTTGGGACAGGCGTTTGCTAGTTACGGTATCGCAACGAGCCAATTAATATCATACAGACTTTCACGATAGCGAGTTCGTAAGTGTTTAGCAAGGCGTATAAGCCTACATCCAAGGCGGAAACAAACGCCTTAAACCCAATAACATCTAAGGCGGAAGAGGAACCGCCTTAGATGATTTTTCTCATTCAAGTCACTACCAGGGAAGGCATTTGTTTTCTGCCTTAACACATGAAGGAAGAACTGCCTTAGATGGCTTGATATTCTAGTAGTGATCTATCCTGGAGGCAATCTTATGATTCACAGTGATGTTCTCATCTCGGAGATTAGAAATACGAACATCCTTCTCGTGACTTTCACCCTGAACCTTCATTAAGTCACTTTTGACTTTCCTCCATTCTTGGTCATACTCCTTATTGGTGGCCAAAGCCTTGTTGGGCGCTTCTTCTAGATCCTCACACTTCTTCTGAAGATCGCTCAATTGCTGATTCAATTCAGCTCTCTGCTCCAAAGATACCTCCAGCCCGCCACGAAGACTTTCACATTCTTCTCGCGCTATGCTGAAGCAGCCCTTGGATTCATCCAAATATTCCTCCAGTTTCTTGCTCTTCCGAAGGACAGCTTCATACTTGACCTGCAAATCAACACATGCGGCAGAGCAACACTGGACATAAAGGAAGGTAAAGACCAATTAATTCCAAAGACAAAGAACATGTTCAAAATACATGAAACGCCAAAATCTGGCGAAAAGAGAAAAATCTTGAAGTAAAAGACAAGGCTCTAAGGAGTTACAGTCTTCTCCTGCCCATCAGAAGTCTTCGGGTCCTCAAGTGAAGTTTCCGTAGCCGGCTTCTCCACCAGTAATAACAGCTCAGGATACAAACTGGACAGCTTATCCTGGAACTCCTCCAGAGTTAAAGCCTTCTTCAAAGATTCCAGGCTAGTCAGTAGACTGGTCTCAAAACCCCCAATTTGGCTAAACTTCGCCCGAAACTTCTTCAAATTCTCCGGTACTTCCAGCCAAGTGTAGGCAAGGGCAAGACATCCTTGAATCTCTTCATTGAGAAACCCCTTCAGAGGAATTCATATCTTCGAGAGCTCAGATTTATGATAGAATTCACCATACTCTTGACGATGTGCCTCCATCTCTGGACAGTTGAGGCAGAAGTCTATTATCAACTGAACTAGCCGCCTCTGGCTAACGGGATCAGCATACCGGTCTCTCTCCGCTTCCACCAAAGCCATGTTTCCTTTCAGTTCTAAGAAGGAACCATCAGACAGCCTTTTTGCCTTCTTCAAGGCTTGATTCTCCTCTTCCAAGGCCTTTATTATGGCCTTATCCTGAGCCATATAATTCTGGAGATGCTTCAGCATATCTGAAGGTTCCTTAGACCTCTTAGACATCTTCTCTTTCTTCAGTTCGAGCTCGGACGTCTGCCCTTGAGAACGGTTGTACAGTGTCCGAATGGAGTTGTACATATACTTCATCTGGCTCACAGACTGTAAAAGAAGACAAAGAGAGTTAGCTAACTACACAGCTAATCCTATTGAGAGCTAAACCGAATCATACCTGGCTAATCTCGGGACAGCCTGGTACAACCTCGACCAGATGTTCGGAAGGAGGAGGTGACACATATTTCTCGAACTCTTCCAATGGTCCGAGTTCGAGCCTTGGCTTTTTTGGAGACTTGTCTGCAGAGCTTCCTGGAGCCTCGAGATCCCACTTCTTCTCATTACTGTTCAACAGCCCCCTTGATTCAGCTATCTGAGATAACAAATTTGCTGCCATGTTCGCCCTAGAAGCACCCACTGCATATACAAGGAAGGAAGTTAGCGTAAGAGGCAATGAAAACATTGTGGACGAGAATATAACACAAGAAGAAATACCCTCTGACAACGCATCCGAATCTACTATAGGAGTTATCATCATGTCCTCATCAAAGTTATCAACCATGGTTGGGAGGTCATTAGAAGTCCGAGATACCTCCTTTCTCGGACATCGAACCAGGGCTGAACCCTCATCCTCTTCCTCATCTGATGGATCTAAAGCCACAGGAACAAATAGGCAATCTGCCTCCTCAATCACCTTATGCTCATATTGAATCTTCTTAGGCCCTTGAACCAGCCTTTTGAACCGACGCCCACGTCGAGCATCTTTCATCAAAACCGATATCTCCTTATCTACCTCTTTCTCGGATACTTCATCTCGGACAGTTCTTTCTTCTAATGCCCTATAGGCCTGCAACGCCTTAGCTGCACCAACTGGATCCTGCTCCATAGACAGAAGGGTTTCATAATCCATCTCAACACCTTCTGGATGATCAAAATGTGTCAACTTCAAGAAGCTGCAATTTTGAAGAGTACGGCCAGATAGTTGATTCAACCAGTCATACGTTTCTATAGGCCATTGCCAACCCATTTGATGATCTCCAGATACAAACTTACCCTCCTAAGTTCGATCTTATCACTCACCAACTCCCCAGCTATATTTAACAGTTGGCGGGACGACTCCACTTCATGCCAGATCTCATTTTGGACCTCTTCATTCCAATCAGGAACTTCATATTTGGTTCGATCGAAGGTTAGTTTTACCTTATCCCACTTCCCGCAGTTCACAGGAAGTACAAAAAGCTTACCTAAAGAGGTATCCCGAGAGGTCAAGGTCACATTTTGTTTAACAACGGAAACCTTATACATGGTCCGCAACAAGGAGAGACTGGGATGATAACCTTTACGAGCACACCAAGTTATTAAGGCCATAATGATTACTATCACATTGGCATGTAACTGCCCTGGATGCACCCTATAATGCTGAAGAAAATCATCCAACAGTGGGGGAAAAGGGAAGGCTAACCCATGCTACAGAAATCTCCCATATATAACCCCTCGGGTTGGAGTTACTAATTCAGCTGCAGACTTGTCTTCTCCAAAATACATGAGTTCAGCATCAGAAGGAATTGAAAAGGGACAACCTTCTACGAAGATAGCAGCATCAGTGCGTGCTTTATCCTCCTTCTTCGCCTTTTTGCTACTACCTTCACCATCCATGGATACTATACCTCTGAATGCATGCATTGCCACGGGGCTATTCCCCTCTATCTGAGCTCTCCGGGCCATTGCCCTCAACCTTTTCTCTTCCTTAGAGGCTTTCATCTTCAAAACTACATGTCTTTTCCCACTCGCTACCTCAGCTCTACGGCGGTCATGGGAGCTACTCTCCACAGCCTGTGTTTCTACATACTCTCCCTCATCATGATGGGGGACGGAAATTGTTTTACTCTTATTGCTCATGATTACAGAGAGTTTGGGGGAAAATACACACACGGAGATAAAAGGAAAAAACAGACACAAGCAAATGCGCAGAGAAAGAAGATAGCACTTACTGATGATGGAAGCAGAAATTTGGGGCTTCAGAAATTGATGAAGTACTGATTGTCTTCTGAACTTGGAAAGGAGAAATTTTCAAATAAAGAAGACAACGGGAATGATTCGGGAAATTTAATCCAAACACAGACAGCATTGAAGACGAGCATTTACCTCGATTCTGTTTCCAATGCAAGTAATTGGAGAGACGGGGGACAGACCGTCTCTACTTGCTAATGAAGACACGCCACGTGTACCTACCATCTGGATTTCAAAGAAAGCTAATCTCAGCCGTTCATATATTTGATAAAATACGAAAGAACTTGAAGCTAGATATTCAGAAGGGTAAGCCCGAGAAGAAAGTCCCCGAAGGACACCCTGAGCTTAACACCCCGAGTTAGTCTCCCTTGAGTTATTGGTATTCCCTCGAGTAGAAAGCCTCTCCTTCAACCTTCGGGATGGAGCACTCTTTATTCTGAAGATCTACCTTGGGGCTACTGATAAGTCGACCAGGGCCCGAGAAGGGTCATGGGCTCGAGATACGCGGAGTATGGGTCCACGGGTCCATCAATCCTAATCCTTATAAGGAATGCGTATATTATGAATGTTCTACAAGGAATATACATCTTCTCAAAGATGGTAATACAGCTATCCTAAACATTGCAATACAACCATGTCCGAAATACACTTCTATTATACATGGTAATACAACCTCTATTCCCATAAGAGTTGTATTCATACCATAAATACATATCTTGGTGATCTACGGATTGAAGCCATATAAATACCATCATCTAATCTCATACTTTATACTTTACGCCTTAAGCAAATATACTGACTTGAGCGTCGGAGTGTCTATCCCCGGGACACCCGGGGTTTTTGTCTAGCATATCAGTTCGAGAGCCTGGTCCATCGTCGAAGTGTTGGTGTCCGGCATACATCACCATCCTCCTTCAACTGTTGGCGCTTGCGTGTCAACCACTTTTTGGTATAGCGAAGTTGGGGCAAGGGTTGTCCCTGAGGAATCACACCAACTTTCCGGAGGATTGCAGTCACCAAGCCACCATATGGTATCGCAGAGTCTTGTGTCGAGCTTGCCTCATCATGCAGCTCATAATTGTGTAATCGGGGTTAATCTTATACCCTTCAATGATGTAGTAGAATAAACTGAGGGTGGCGACCGTTGGCTCACAATTATGCCCCTTCGACGGAAGGACATTCTGACATATAAACTCGAACACCAATCTCTTCTCCTCATTCAAGAGATGTGTAGGGTATTTCCTGACTGTTCCGACTTTCCTAGACCTGCGATGAAACAGCTTTCTACCCTACTCAACTGGATCAATTGGTTGTTTAGGTGTTTTCCCGGGCATCTTCTACTCGTTGTAAACCTCATAAGGGCCTTTCTTGTTGGTTGGTCTTAGGTGGGTTCTATCGGTGTAAGGACACCCTAACACCTCATTTATGAGGAACTTATCAACAGTAAACTTCACCCCACTCAAATCCGTAGTAATTTCATCGACACCCTCTTCCAACCCTAAATTCGCATAGAATTGGAGCAACTCATCAACATACAAAGGCTCAGGCAGGGCTAACAATTTTTCTAGATGTTGTTTCCTAAAATAGTCTAAAACATAATCTAGTTTCAAGCTATCGATCTCATTTGAGTCAAAAACCCTATTATTGACAATCTTGCGAGTTCGTAAGGTTACATACCTTTCTCTAGCAGCATCAGTGAAGAACGGTGGTATCTCCAGTACCTCGGTATTCTCACGGCCATCTGCAGCGCTGGCGACTGGTGGAGATGGCGGCAGAGGCTTCACTGGTGGTTGCTCAACTGGTGGTAGCTCTTCCTCACATTCAGTCCGAGACCTCTTGTTTCCGGCCCGACCGCGCCCTCTGCCCCAGCCACGACCTCTTCCAGTTGGTGCCATTGAAATGGGTGGGTTCAAATCACAGATTGATCGGAGTGATTGAACGGAGGAGGCGGCATTTGGGTTTTTTGTGAAGTTAGGTTTTTGGTTTGGGGGAAATTTCTATTTCTCTCAGCCCACTTTTTTTTTTAAGTATCCATTCTACTTACAAAATCGTAACCTCTTCCGCATCTATAAAATAAGTGCTACTTATAAGTTACGATCTCGCTGCTTACTTAACGTTTTTAATTATAGTATAAAGCAGCGAAAAACCAGTCACGATATCGTAACTACTAATTCCTAAAAATTCTACCAATTTTTACTTACGATCTCGCTACTTGAATTCAAACCTTTCTCCCACATCGCTAAAGCAGCTCTAGATTGATCAGTATACATGTTTGTAGGTTTAACAAGAGCTCGATAAGTCTCCGACCCGAGCAAATTGCCCATGAAACACACACTATCAGACATTCATGCATCCATTAGGCCATAGTCCACTGAACCATTATAATACTAACGACCAAGACCCGACCATAGCCACCCCAAGCCCAAGCCCATTTTTTTAAATTCATTGATTAGCAATATCCTGACTACTCACGCCAAGACTTAATTATTCAAAGAGGGTTTGGGGGTCTAGGGTTTGGTGGGTGTAGGGTTTTATAGGTTGAGGGCTAACTTACGATCTCGTTAGACCTTTTATGTAAAGGGTGAAGAACTTGATAAATTTACTAAAAATGATGAAGAACCCATTTTAATTCACTTCATTCTTGCATTACAAATAAGTTGGTACTATTAAAAAAAAGGTTTATATCTTTTCGAACGAAGAATCAAGTATATCATGACGAAAGTATCTGAAACATGTAAGTAAATTTTATATTATTTCATGTTCTACTTATCGTCTAAAAGGATATAGACTAAATTCCCAAATTTTATCAAATCTACACTGCATCTACTTTAAATTTAGTTTAAAATAATAAGAAGTAATAGTCAACGTTTACCAACAAACACTGATCACAATCTTTTGCCAAACTTTGAGATGTATCGTCAGAACATTCAATAAATGTATAATGTCATATCATTTCTGTTACAGTATAGGGTATCTAATTCACTAGATTCGGGCTTTCAATATCAACCCATGAAACATGGGTCCTGTGGGTTTAGGGTTCTGCATGGGATTCGCCAAGACCTGTTATGCTCTTTGTCATCATCGTTTATAATTCCAATCATTTGTGTAGACTAAGTAATTAGGTTCAATGCTTGCATGTGTTAATCCAAACCAAATTGTGTATCATCACATTCTGTATACTATTTTTCTTATTTTATGTTAATCTAACATCATCTATCTAGAAACATATATGTGAATTATAAGCAATAACTGTCTACGTTCATGAAGGAATTACAAAATAATGTATTGATTTTTAAAATACCATTTGTGTTACTTGATCGTGTTTGTTCTTCACGAGTTTTGGGTTTTCAAATAGTTGGAATACCATAATCGTAATTCTTAATTTATGCCATTGACGGAATCAGTCACGAAATTGTAAGAACCAATTGTTGGAAATATTGTTAGTTACGATAATCGTAACCTATAGTAGGGTATAGTCAACTCAAAATTGGACCACAAAAACTACATCTTATCCCTATTTGATTGCGGGTTCACCACCAAAAAACACATATTTCTCTTGTTCTTGGTCAAATTTTCATACTTCTCAACTCCATACTTCAATCCACTTCCAACTTCCATCACAAAGTTGAATCCATACCCTAAACCCATGAAATTGACCATATAAACCCATTCATAAGGTTGGAGTTGCATGCAATTAATGAAAAATGACAAAAAACACATGGTATAGACCATTATTGCCAAACTCTCTACATGTTTCCTGTGGGTACGAGTGAGACAAACTAGGTTTAGAGCCATTCACATCACAAAATCATATTGTAGCTCATTCCAAACTTCTCTTGCAAAGGTAAACAATTTTCTAGTCATTTTCAATTTTTTTTTCCATTATACATCCTATTATTAGGGATACATGTTCAACCTAGGTTAAAAATGTTACTATACTACATGAAATTAGGTCCTTACGTGCATGTGATTGTACAATAAATTTATTAGCACTAATTTGACTTTCAAACTTAGGTTTAGAGTTATGGAAAACCCAACATCATCTTCCTCGTCCCCAATTAGCGATGATAATATGTCAAAACCCGGCTCTACTAAAGTAAGTAGGAAGAAGAGAGTTCGGCGCACTTGCACGGAAGAACAATTAAGAATGCATTGTCGCGAGATAGAAATTAGGATTGATAACAAGATTCTAACACATGTCAAATTTAATGACTTGGGAGTTGCGGTCGTGCCCGACGATGATGCCGCTCGATGGTCAAGTTGGTGCGGAAAAATGGGAAAGACTAAAGTACCATTAATAACCGAGGATTGGAGGCTTCTACACCCCGACATTAAAAAAGATATTTGGAAAGAGTGCAAGGTTATATTTTTACGCACCATTTTAACAAATTATTTATTTCAAAGGTAATATGACTTACATGTTTGATGTGTAGAGGCTATTTGTAATTGAAGCAAGGGATTTGGAACAAGTCAAGAAGAAAGCTTTCCAAATCGTATCAAAGGCTCACCGGGAGCACAAATATACACTTGCTAGGGATTACCTAAGAGTAGGCGGCAAGAGATATGGTCAACACCCAATGGATCGGTATAACCACATTGTAACAAAATCTTGGGATGTGTTCAAGAAACAATGGCTAGAGAACGACGCAAAGGTTAGTGTATGTTTCTTTTATTATTTAAACAAAGTTAAACCTACTTTATATCATATCTTTAAGATTATGACAACTAACATGTGTACTACCTCCTTCAAAGGGCGTTGGTCTGAAGAAGCAAACGGCCGCGGCTTTCAACACCATGCCCTATACCGGTGGTCGTGGTGGCTGTTTAGAGGTCGCCAAAAAAATCGAAGAATAAAAAAATAAATGAAGTGAAGGAGCTTGTAGATGGGGGAATGGATGAGGAAGAGGCAAACAAACTAGTAGTTGCCAATGACCCTACAATATACACGAGGCAACAATTATTCGTGTTGGGTCGAATCAAGAAGGATGGAAAATTCTCTAGTACCGAGGCAAAAAACATTGCCGACAATGTGGTAAGTTTTCTACTCGTGTTTCATTTACAATGTTTATACATCATAAACGAGAATAGTTAACTATTTCATTAGGACGAGGTAGAGCGCGAAGTTCAAGAAGGGTTGTTCATTCCCGTGGGTAAAAACGATGTCTTGAACAAAGCTTTGAAACAAAAAAAGAACATCCCGGGAGAGCCAAGGGAGTTGGAGGCTATGCGACCCAAATCGAGGCCTTCGGTTTCAAGCATAGTAAAGACCCTAAGCTTTCAAAACTCCAAGTAACGCTGAATGAAGCTACACAATCTAAGCAAGAGTTGAAGAAGATGAAATCTTGGATAGCCGACGTGTGTAGGTTTGTTAATTTCCCTATTCCCAATAATTTTGTTGAACCACAACCCTCGAGGAAGCCTTCTTTTAGGGGCTCACATCCCTCTCCTCCTCATGAGGATGTGGTTCAACAAAATGTTGAGGTAGGTAACGAAAACAACACACCCACGCACCCCATACATGAGCAAGGTGTGGTAAACCAATCAAAACCCATCCCTAAGGTGTGTTCCTTTTAAGTGTCAAATTAATCTTCCTATGCAATTATAAACATACTAGTTCCAAGCAATTTATATGTGAAAGAATTGTTTTTTGTCTAATTGACCTAGGTTCACTCTTCTTGCAAGTTATATGTTGTTAGTGGGAATGATGACCAACCAAAACACGTTGCAAATGGAAATTCCTATGAAACCATGATGGCTAAACATGGTGAAAACATCCCTAAGGGCTTTATAAGGGTTATTATAGGTGAGGTGTTGGTAAACGATGCATTATTGCCTGTGGCAAGTATAGAGCAAACAACTGTTGGTCAAGGCTTGGGTATGTTCTTTGTGTGGCCTAAGTGGTTAGTGGTTGATGCAAAATCCACACTTGTTCCCAAAAAAAGAAAGACACCCATACAAGCCACCGACATAAATTTTCCGGTTGCTAGAATTCCAATTCCAATCGACAATATTAACTTCTTAAAATCCCTCTCTGGTTTTGTTAGAACCTTGTATGATTCTATGAGTCACCACGACCACAATTCTGTCTACTATTTTGTTGCTACTTCAGTGGTATTTGGAGAATCAAAGGAAGTTATGATTTCATGGGAAGAGTTTTCCTATTTTCTGAACTTTAAATCACTTCCACACACCATCTTAACCTTGCATCAAATGTAAGTTCAACAATTTCTAAATAAAAGTTAAAATTTAAATCTCTTGTCATCATGCATGTTACTGTGACACCATAATACTTTCCCATATCTATTTGAAGGTACATGAATTGCGTTGCTTTGGCGGCAAAAAAATCATTTATCGGCTTTTTGCACCTATCTTTCTTGCAACAATGTGGAGAAAAAGATAAAATGCGACTTAAATATCTAACCAGGGCCATTAGTGACAAGAGCAAGAGTATATTCTTAGCCCCATATCTAGAGAAGTAAGCTAAAATACACTTTTAATGTATTTATTTTAACAGTCATGTCATGTTAGTTTGGTATATTGTGAATCGTAACTTTTGTTATTTGTCTAGCGCCCATTGGAGTTTTTTGGCTATTATCCCGTCCTTAAAGCGTGTCTATTGGATTGACCCTCTCCACTTTGGTCCATCACCGGTATTTTCCGATCTATTAGAGGTTGCTATGCATTCTGTTAATGACACCACACTCCAACCATTTGAGCTTTTCAAAATTTAGGTAATTCGACGTAATTACGCTTCTTTTTATATATGTAGTGTTTTTGACATTCACCATTTCATCAATGATTTATCGCCGTCAACAATCAAATTGGAAGTGTGGATACTACGTGATGATGTTTGCTCACGCATGTGTTCAATGCCTTGCAGAAGATAATCTTGATGTTCCAAGTGTAAGATTTATCACCATTGTTTGTTCTATGTGTACTTCATAATACAATTCAATAACTTATAACTCATCATTTGTTGCATTCGTAGATGTTCGGCGAAGATCATTCACCATACACCACTAGAGAGATGGAGGTTGAGAGATACAATTTTGCCAAACATTTGATCTACATAAGAATGAGGTACATCTCCAGACCTCATAGGCCTCCTCCTCCCGCCGCTGTATCGTGACATGTTAATAGACTTGTTATAAATGATTAGGAAATGGATAGCTTTAGTGATAACCATCAATCCTTGTACAATGATGCCATTAAATTTCATTGCCGATAGTGATTTTGTGGTTGGACATGTCATGTGGGTTTCAAATGCTAGTTTGGTCGCATTTAAATTCATATTCTATTTTAGTTTTGGTTGAATAACTATGAAATGTACCATTACATTGGTTGACGGCGGGTCTTACGAACTCGTTACTAGTTAATTAAGTCATTTTAGTTTTGTCGACTAAATTACGTTATCGCTAGCTATTTCGTTACCTTGTATACAAAGTGTCAAACGTAACAACTTACGGTATCGTAACAGCAACGCAAGAACTTGAGATTTTGGTTACGAGATCACTACTACTACCAAATAACGCAGCAAAACATTATTGTGAAAATAATTTAAATGTTTGCACAAACGAGATCGTAACCAGATCGCCCACTTAGGCACTGCCTCACATTTTTGAACACTAACGACTTCGTAACACAAGCCGCTGATTACTAATGAAAATGCAAACGAGTTTGTAACCTAGTGCACATGATAAACCAAAATAATCTTGAAACGGTGTCGTTTCCTTTTTGCCGGTGTTGTTACGAGATCGCTACAAATGCAGTTGATTTGTAGTGTTACGAGATCGTAACAGTATTCCGTTGGGGCCTATATCAGCTTCACTTCCGATTTCGTACCATAAAATGATCCGAATATTTAATAATATCTACAAATAAACAAGAAGAACAAGCTTGCAGCGTAACGATTTCGTAACCATTCACGTTTGTTTACAATAAAACCATAAAGCGGCCAAACAAGCGATATCGTAACAACTTGAACAATTTATTGTGCTTCCGATTTCGTGACTGGTGCCGATGTAATGTTTTTTACTGGCATCTTCCGAGGGCTTACGGTATCGTAAGACCAAAAAGTTTCTAATCATTTCAGTGGCGATTCTTCTTACGATATCATGTCACCTATTAATATATGGCAGCGTGTAGTTTGCTAACGATATCGTAACCAAACAAAACAGTGGAAAAAAAATAAATTACACGGCGTAAAAAACGCCGTGTAACCAAAAATGGTTAACGGCGGAACTTGAACCGCCTTTAAGTCGAAATCGTTTGCTGGCACATCCCTAGAATTCGGAAGGCTTCCGCCTTCGTACCTTCACGACCAACCGCCTTTGTTGCGGTTAGTTTGTAGTAGTGGCTCTTTCTAATCATCCTAAAATCCAGGGAATATATAGATTATATTGAAGAGGTTGTAATGAGTCACTCACAGAATATACATCTATTAAGAAAAACAAAAATTCAACTTGAAAAGACTCACAAACATGCAGATTCTTCTGAGCATAACATTCAACACTCCTGGAATTTGGTGAAACAAAATAGAATCGATCTAGGTACTAACCGAGGGGGTGCTCAAGTTTGAAAGAACTCTTGGCCATGATGATCGGATACTGCAATCTCAAAACCAAAAATTAGGATATCATAAAATACAGCAAGATCTCATCCGATAAAACAGACAAATGTCAAAGATCAACGAACTACAGACACCGAGGATCATAACAATCTCAAAACCAACAATTAAGATTGTACAATGTCTGGTACGCCATCTGAGAGAGTCCAGTGAACTTGGTGATCGGAAATAGGTTTGACCCGACGTCTTTGAGGAGGATGTCTCTTGGATCCTCATCACAACATCGGACTGGGAGAAAGAGGAGATCGATGTTAATTACAACAGCCATCATCAAAGTTCTATGAGTAGCTTTGAGCGTCATAGTTACAACCGCCACTGCTTCTCTACCAACTCATTGCAGGCTTCCACCGTTTCTTGATCCTCCAAAACAACTGCTTCCCCACAAAAATGCTACAAAAATCGATAGAAATATTCTAATGATAGTATAATCGATACAAAAATTGATCTGAGAGCCATACTCTTCCTTCTTGACATTAAGAATCGATCAGACCTATATACCTGCTTCTATATTATGGCCTCAGTTTACTACATAGAATTGAAATATTATGTTTTCGTGCCAATAAAGGGTATAGTTTTATATGGTTCCTTCTATAGGTATTTTTCGACCTGGTTTTTTTATTTTAAAAATATTAAATTAATATATTTGATTTGATTTGGTTTGGTTTGGTTTAGTTCCATTTTTGATTTGGTATCCGAAATTAAACCATACATTTACATGGTAAGTTTATAGCGAATTTGGTAAATTATTATATTTGATTTCATTTCATTTTATTTTATTTTATTTTATCGTTTAATTCCCTACATTAATGCAGAACTAAATATACATTATGGTGATTAGTGTTTCCAAATAAGGTGAGTTTGGTTAAGTATATATATAAGAAATGAATATATATGCATCGTCCAAATTATATATATATATAAGGAATGGTATATTATATGCGCCTTCGAATTAATCAAATTAGTAAATTAGTTAAATTAATTAAGTTAGTAAATTTGTTAAATTTGTGCAATAACTTATACGGTAATAAACTAATGAGTCATTTTTTTTACTAATTAGTCAATTTTTTTTCTAATTAGCGGCACCGTACATGGACAAACTATACATAAGAGTCACAAAACAAAAATGATGAGAATTGAGGACCGGACCCTTTCTCTCTCTAGAAAGTAGAGAGTAGTTTCCTCTCTTTTCTTTCATATTCTCTTTCCTTCTTCAACACAACTCGCCCTTATCTTACTCTACAATCTTCATCCTTTCCTTCTTTTTTGTATTAGATTTAGCTATTAATCGTTGTAAGCTGTAATCATGTTTGAGTTTGAGGTTCATTAGATTCCCAACCCTAGTCTAGGTTCTAAAAGGGGGAAAAGGGGAAATCTTGTGTGTACTTCAAAAAAAAAAGTTCTTCCTTTCTGTTCAAAATCGAGTCTTTGTGGTCTAGTTTTGATAGATTTGTTCCTTTATCTGTTTTTTCGTTAAAAGGGGGGTTTTTCTTTAGTTTTTAGATTGAAAGAAAGGATATTTCTCAGTTTTCTTTAATAAAATCAAGGAGGCTAAGTTTCTTGCTTCCTTATTGATGAAGCTAGCTAATTTGGATATGGGTAAGGATCAAATCAAGCCGGATCTACTGCATGCAAGTCTATTAGGCGGGAGAAGTTGTGTTGGAATGGTAGTATCAAGAAAGCAGATAGAGATCCATGCAATAAGACATATTCTGCAGCAAGCTTGGAAAGGAAAAACTTTCAAGGTGACTGAACATCAATCCAACGTTTTCCATTTTGTCTTTTCGAATCAAGCGGATCTAAGGTATGTCTTGAGAAGAGGTCCGTGGAATGTTGAGAATAATATGCTTGTTCTGAAGCCATGGACACCCAATTATAAGTTAGACATGCAATATTTCAGTTTGGATTACTTTTGGCGTAATGTTTTGGATGTGCCTGATGAAGCCTATCATAGAGACGTTGCTTTTAAGATTGCCACAAGTTTGGGTGTCTACACACATGCAGTTGAGAGAGACTTTGATGACAAAAGAGAAGTTTTTCCGATTCAGAATTGCTGTCAATATTATGATGCCACTTCCGAGGTCAGTTAATTTTGCAGGTGCAAGTGGGGTTTTGATGGACAGATTGATCAAGTATGAACACTTGCCGGCAGTTTGTTTTGCTTGTGGAAGGATAGGGCACAAGTTGAGAAGTTGTGATCGGGCTGAGCAACAGTGTAAGGAGCATGAACTTAATAAGAGCTGGATGATGAAGAAACAAGAATCCATTGTATTATGGTCTTGGAATGCTCTGCGGAGTACTTGGGTTCAGAATGAGACGAGTCTATTGTCCACGGAAATTGAAGGCACTGATAAGCAGCAAGTGATAAATCAGACATATGGAAGGCAACCAGACAGAAGCACTTGTACTTGAACAAAGAATCTCAAAGAGAAAGTTTATTCAACTGGAAGAGGCAGTGCTGCTGCAATTTGGAGTACATGAAAGGAGGTCGAAAAGAAGACGGGAGTGCGATCCTTTTCATCATCAGAGGAAGCCGGGTTACATTATTGGTTTGAAGAGGAAGACAGAAGAGCTAATAATGACTTCAAGGAAGAAATCACATAAGCTGTTGGATGATATCATTCATGGCACAAAAAGGTACATAACTTGAAGAAGTGCTTAAGCAAGCTGGAGCCTTTGGGTAAAAGGACAAGGGAGCACACAATACTTGAGTTTACACAACCATGGAAGAAAGTAAGAAAATATGAGGAGAACACAGAGGAGAATTCGCTTTCAACTGGGAAACGGAGCTGCGAGAATGAAACAATATGTCCGGGCAAGATAATACCAGTTCATGTTGAAGTGTTCCCAGTTCTCAACCTATTCCAAGAGGATTCACAGGTGTTTCAGGCTTTACTTTCAGCAGGAGTACAACAGTCAGGGTGCGATATTGACAAAGTAGTCTCACAAGTTGGCCTGCCATATGCGGAGCTTCAATGCACTCAGCATCTGCCAGATACTGGTGATCATCCAGAGTCCAAGTTCCCCAAAATGGTTAAGGACGGTATGTCAACTAAAGACTTTCGCAAACAACCAAAGGGTTTATCATTGGACTCAGATTATGTACCATTAGCATTACTGCATGTGGTGCTACTCATTAGCCTCTCATCCAACCTAGCGGGATCAACCGAGTTGCTGTGGAGCCCTGGTGAGATCGAGATACTCTTTGTGGGAACCGAACATAAAATGCCCTCTGGATTTGGTTATGTGTTTGGTTATGCAGATCCTTGGAGACGGAAGGTGTGGAACAAAATCTGGAATTTCAAAGTCCCGTACAAGTTGGTTTTCATTTGGGAGATGGAGATTGAAGAAATAGCTGGGGTCTCACCGTTGTTGAGCGGTGGGGTATGGCAAGTTGGACTACATCCATCAACTTGCATCACTCTATTGCAGGTCCTAATGGAGACCTGTAGGAGAATTATCAAAGCAGCGATCAGGGTTGAAACCCAAATGATTTGCTTGCTCACGGCTTTGTCCGGTTTAATGGTGGCGCCAAGAGAGATACCGAGCATCGTAGGAGACATCTCATGTTTTCTGCATAACTCATTCTCTAAGCCTATGGTAAAAGAGTTCATTACGAGCGAACTTCTACTTTATATGTTTTATGATTGTAATATGTCTCTAGGCCAAGTTCATGTACTTTGTAACCAGTATTTTTAATTATTAATGAAGTGTTATTTATCAAAAAAAACGATGATAATTAGTT
Organism: Sherardia arvensis; assembly: GCA_948330725.1. Classification (NCBI taxonomy): domain Eukaryota; kingdom Viridiplantae; phylum Streptophyta; class Magnoliopsida; order Gentianales; family Rubiaceae; genus Sherardia; species Sherardia arvensis. The sequence goes on along the minus strand of OX415237.1, from coordinate 16,607,843 downwards.
AAATTAGTTAATTTTGGGTACCTACTATAATTAAATAAACGGCGGAACGGCGGGGTAACTGGGGGCGGGGAGACAAAACTCACGGAGTTGCATCGTTTTATTCAATATACATTTTATTTAGTTAAAATTTTGGGGCTGTTCCGGGCGGTGTTTCTTTTATATATTAATATTTATGGCGCCACTCTATATTTTTTAATACATATACATAGTAAAAAGATAAATATATAAATATCATATATATAACATCAAAATATACAAATCCTAATTATACCATAGCTTCATGTCCGGAACGAAAAATAAGATAAATATATTAAATGACCGAAAAGAGTATAAGATATACATAGTAGAAGATAATGAACGATTAACTAAATTGGAAAAGTATAGTATTTGCAAGGTAAATGAATTATAAAAATTCCATAATACATAACTATATGAATAAGGTAGAAAACAATGCCGAATTTAGTGAGTATAAAGGAAAAAAACGTTGATGGATATTGTCAGTAGGAAACAATATAAATAAAGAACTAAATATGAAACACACCCTAAATATATATATATATATATATATATATATATATATGGTAAAAGGAAAAGGAATATGATGTGTTGAAATAAAAAGGAATTACAATAATGAAGATATTATAAAAGGAATGTGCAAACGTAGAGGTTAATTAATATCTATGCGGAGGTTAATAAGTATGGAATATATATCAAACTTCTATACTTACATGGCCGGCCGATGGCAAACATCGATATCAAAACGCAGGCTTGAATGTAGTTTTATATGATAGTTTAAAACTTTGGCGGTGGACGATGGGCGGTAAAAATATATTTATTCCGCCACTTTTTACTTTTTAATATAACTAGCAAGGTGGACCGCGCGTTGCGCGATGTGTAAGAAAAAGGTTGAATATTTTAAAATGTACTATTATGTCTAAACTATAAATTAGAGTTGTATGAATTTTCATCAAATAGATAAAAACTATTCATATTCTCCAAAAATAAATATACCAATTAAATTAACCAAAGAAAGTAAATAAGTCAAGAATTTAATTAAAATCCTAAAACCTTGTATGTATATGGTGTGGATGGGAATTAACATAATTTTGTTATCATATTATTAGAAAGTGATTTTATTTGCGACAAAAATGATAAATAATGGATATGAAATATATTGGAAAAATAATTTATTAGATATTAAATTAAATGATAAGATGAGAATTTGGTTAGAGGTTTTGATTAATCCGAGTGATGGTAAAATATTTATATATATATATAAAAAATAGAACACGTGATCATTTAGTATAAATTTACTTAGCAATATCATATCAACATTAGGTAGTACAAAATTTTAGTACATATATGCTACTGTGTATTGTAATTATATTCCTATATTTACTATGATTAACTTCATATACAACATGTTAAAAAGATAATGAAAGATTAGATAATATTAGACATTCAAATAAAATATATCAATACCATAATAAACATAATAATTATGTAATAAATATACGCTAATTACCATGCATAATCTTTTTAACTATATTTACCTTCACCAAACCTATCGCTGCGATATGAGTCTTAGGCTCTTAGCAACCTGATCATGTTATATATGTATGCATTTTTGATATAATAACATTCTGCTATTACGATATAAATATGATTTCCACTTTATTGTTAAATTACATAACACCTATCACAGATGTTACAGTGAGAAATATCACATTCTTGATAAAATCTCTCATTCAGATATGTTTAATCAATAGACTTTCATTTATGATTTGATTTAAATTTATGTGCTATTGAAATCAATAACTGTTTTGATATGTAAGATCATAGGGTTTTATGTTTTATTGATTTATTATATGCTAACTAATAACTACATTACCTTTATACTAAATAAACATTCACATCTATCAATTAATGTCTTTATATCATTAGGTCAACATATCATTATGTCAATGAATCTCGTGAATGAAATATATTACTTTCCATTAAAAAAACTTGTTAAATTTCTTTTTCCAATTACATATAAACTAAACTTAAACAAAACATTTCCAAATCTTAGTTATTGAACCAATTAACTAATAGACTTAATCATTTGATGACCAGTCCAATATAATACAAGTATGGGGAACAGATTACCTCATCTGTGGACAATAAAGATCAAATATGTTAGTAATTGGTAATGAAAATGAATCTGCAATATAGAATATAAAATTTCCAATCACGTGTCATGCTATTAGAGAAAAGATTACTGCAAAGGTTGATTTTTCATTAACTCAACACTCCTATTTATATACAAGGATGTCCTAATAGTAATACAAAAGAAATTCTCATAATACAGGGAAATCAAATATTCTATTATTAAAACAAAATATACTACAACTCATATACAATTAATAATAACCAATAATGATCAATCTAAATATTCTTCTTTTCTCTAATACATGCAATAATTTTCTGATTCTCTTCTTGCATCGAAAACATCGAAATCACCAACATCACTGTAATTTTGCAAATCATAAACTTTAATATAAAAGCTAAATTTTTTTATACATTCCCTTATTTTGAAGCTAAATTTATTGATATCATTGTCATAACTGTATAATATAAAAATTACAGATTAGGTTTATTGGTAGCTCATGCAGGAATCATGCAATATTTTTTAAGCTTTGATCTCGATGTAGAAATATTTTGTTTTCTGTTAGTCGACGGATTGTAATATTTGATTTGCATTATTTAACTATTTTAGGGTTATTTTATATAAATACATGAATGTTACCTTATAAATCTTGAATGCATGAATCAAATCTTGGGTAAACTCCCTTTCAAATTTTCTTTCTCCGTCCGTCTTTCTTTGCCTTTCCATACTCAGCTTTAACTGCTGATCAAGATCACGCTTCATGATTCTTCAAGCTCAGATTTAGTAGGCCTAATTAATTGCCAGTGCAAAATTTTCTTGATCAAAACGGAAAACAGACAATCTATTGCAAAACAGTCTAGAGGGGAAGGACGGTTTATCTAATCTGCAAAACGGACAGTCATCAATAATCACTAAGAGTGTCATATTGCAGCAAACCTGAAGTAATAAGAGAGTGTCAAACCAGCAATAAAAGGAGGCAACTGAGAAAACTTCCAACCTTGTTCATAGGGTTTTACCAATGTCATCTGTTATAACCTCGTGACGTAAGAACTCTTCCTCTTTAGAACAACTAATGCCTAAGTTAATGACAAGAATGGGGATTGCCGCAAGCCCGCCGAGCACGTAGAGTATTATGTATGTTCGCAGGATCACCAATTCCAATAAGAAAAACACAACCACGGCTGATAGCAAGATGATGTTCAAAACCCAGAGACGAAATGCAAACTGCGGTACCATCACACCGCAGTAGGATGCCACGACTGCATATCCGGCCAAACAAAAGAATTCCGGCAGAAAACTCCTCGCTTTCTCAACGTCAGCGTCCGTATAACCATAATAACTCGCGTCTTGGACCTTCTTTAGATTGTAAAGCGAAATTCCGAGGCCGAGAACAACCACTACCGTCGTCCCTAACAATAATCCGTAGTAATCGAATGGTACGTCCTTCTCCTCCACCTTCACCGTGCTCAAGCTCAGATTTAAATTATATATTATAAAAACATATAATATAGACATGCATGAAAGGATAAAACGGCGAAAACCCTAAGAAGAATAATCACTCAAAAGCAGAAGTAGAATAATTTTGCTTAGGCCAGTAAGTTCTCAAATCAGGATATATTGGTTTCAATATATATTGCGAGATGGAAGGATGAGAGTAGAAAAATATATGAATACCATAATTATAATATATTAATGTATATAATATTTTGTACTATGTGTAGTAATATTGGATGGAAGTAATAAAAATGGTAGGCGCCGGAATATGGTGAAGTTGTGGCGGTTATATGGTGGATTTTGTCAAAATTATGTAGTTTAATACTTTTTAATGTTTTCTATTAATTTATTTATTGATCGGAGCAATAACTCTTCTAGTTCCCTTTAGACTAGCATGATGGACCGCGCGTTGCGCGGTTTGTTATAAATATTTTAATTATATTTATAATTAGGGAAAAATTAGAGTTTTTCTATTGATATTTTAATAATAAACGATTATTTTAATATTATATTCAAAAGTACGGATGAATAGAGTAAATTTAAATGAAATAATAAGTATCAGACTACATTTATATTAGACATGTTACTAAATTATGTGAATTTTCTAAAATACATTTACTTCAAGTATACCCAACTATGTTTAGGGAAAACATATTACATTTAAATAAAAACAAACAAAAACAAATAGTTTGCGGTGATTTTATGGTGGTTGTAGGGTGGTTTTAAATCCAAATGACGGTGTGGTTGTAGGGTGGTCTTAAATCCAAACGATGTCGTTACATGGTCATTATTAATAGATATTGAGAGGGAGAATAAACTCTTCTAGTTCCTTGTATGATAATTTATAAAGTTTAAATGTAAGAAAATATTTAATGTATTTAATTTAAAATGTTATACAATTTCTTTTAGTTGAATATACCGTTCAATATTTAAAAAATATTGTCATTGATGAATAAATCTAGTTTGATTATATATACATGATTTAAATTTAATTAAAGTAGACTATATGTTGGTAAAATCATTACTTATTTTAAAGAACTCGAATTATGAATAGACGTTGTTGAGCTTGTTTAACGAATTTAAATAGGCTAGTGACATGTTTCTTTCTGCAATAAAAAATGGGATTTGCAACTTAAAAGGTATTGATGGTCTCACTATCAGGAATTTAAATAGGAAAAGCTAGAAAGAATTAGCCACCATAATCAATGGCTTGATCATTCTGATCATCAAAGTATTAAAAACCAATCTAGAACAAAAATGGATATATAAATAAAAAAAGTCACACCGGGGATACATATCATCTGATGATATACTCAAAAGAAAGGAAGCATCTTTCATCTTTCATCTGCATCTTTTATCTGCAACTCACCGATATATGCAGCATATGCATCCTGCAAACCATGAAAAATTAGAATTCTACTACTGAACACTAATTTAAGGTTGCATCAAATCAATGTAAAATACCCCAATTACTCGTTAGAGTTCTGAGTCATAAAATGATAGAACATAAAAGCAGAAAGTATAGCACGAAACAAATTAAGGGAAGAGGGTAGCAAATTGAGAACTGATTGATAAAAAATGCACGAACAAAAATTCAGATACAATAAATTATACTAATTTCGTAAAGAGAAATAAAAAACATATATGTAGAAGGAGAACATCAATCTCGAGCAACTCTCATGTTTTTGTAGGAAAGAACAATGCCACAAGCCTGCAAGGGCATCAAATCGATCACGAAATATAATCAAATGAGAATGAAACATCAAATATAATACATAAGTGTTTCTACTTGGTTAACTAAAGCCGCCTAACTGCTTTGTGTCTTTTTCCTCATCAAGTCTTTGGAATTCCCACTATATACCATTAGAACTCAATACATTGGCTGGGATTATGATCCGGTAATAGAAACCATCATCCTCCAATAGTTCTACACGAAATTCTATGTAACAAACATTCATACTATCGATCCAGAACATCGTCAGACCTGGAGATCATAAAAAGGTTAAAACCTCAAAAATCATATATATGGCGTGGTAAAAAAATCATGGAGCACGTTATGCACCATCTCCGTTTCTTCATCTAACCTGAAACGTCTCAAACCCTAATCAGTGTTTTTATTTCGAAGAATGGAAAATTGAAAGGTTATATAATCAGTCTTATAATCCGTATCAAAGTAAAATATATTAATACCATAGTATATTATGGTGAAGCATTAAAAAAAGGAAAATAAATTATACATGTTCCATATATGTACAAATAAAAAATACTATAAAAAATATTAAGTGGAAAAGAAAATGTGCAAAATAATATTTTATTAGTAAAGAAGGAATATATGTATATATATAAGATGCTAGTCATGCTACCCTGAGGGGGAAAAAAAAAGCAAGTTCCAGTGATGCATGTAAAATGAAGGTTAGAGTTGTGCTGCGAAAAATATAATTAAATGGAAAAATTAATAATGTAGCGCAAATAATTGGCACACATACAATCGTTTGAGTTGTTAGCTAGGTTTATATAAATGGTATGCTGCTGCACAAATAATCAAGGAAATAAGGCTTTCCATATTTCTTCATCTAATCTGTAACGTCTCAAACCCTAATCAGTGTTTTTATTTCGAAGAATGGAAAATTGAAAGGTTATATAATCAATCTTATAATCCGTATCAAAGTAAAATATATTAATACCATAATATATTATGGTGAAGCATTAAAAAAAGGAAAATAAATTATACATATTCCATATATGTACAAATAAAAAATACTATAAAAAATATTAAATGGAAAAAAAAATGTGCATAATAATATTTTAGATCCAGTGATAATGTAAAAGACATGTTAGAGTTGTGCTGCGAAAAATATAATTAATTGGAAAATTTAATAATGTAGCGCAAATAATTGGCACACATACACTCGTTTGAGTTGTTAACTAGGTTTATATAAATGGTATGCTGCTGCACACATAATCAAGGAAATAAGACTCTCCATATTGCGGTAAATATTGTAAAGAAAAACCGGTAGGCTGTGGTGGTTTAACGGCGGTGTTAGGGTGTTATTTCATCAAAACTACGTAGTTTAATATTTTTTATTAATTTATATTTACCGGAGCAATAACTCTTCTAGTTCCCTTTAGGACTAGCCTAACCTTACCGCGCGTTGCGCGGTTATTTAAGGTATTTTTTAAAACGTTTAGGCCAATATACAAATTTGAACAATATCCAATTTTGTAATGATACATATAATTAGTTGATCGATAGCACAAATAGAATACTTGGTGATATGGGCTAAGGCCCATACGAAGGCCCGGAGAATGTATTAGCAAGGAGTAACAGAGAGTCCAGCCTACCAGTGGTCCTCTCATGACATCATCTATCTTGGACACACCCGAGTACAAGAAGGACATGATAATGACTTCGCAGCCCCGGGTGCGCGACAAGAAGAGGACCACTTAGCCTAAACCCTCTCTGATCATCCATTATAAATAGAGGAGTGACCAACAGTAATAGTTATGTTCTATCAGATTTAAATACTCTCTGTATTTCTTCATATTCTCTCTCCTCTGCATAAAGCCCTATCTTCATCATCACGCCGGAGAGTCTATCCTCGGGTGACCCCGGGGGCTTTGTTTTGCAGGACCTAGGTGAGAGATCAGCCGCGGGTTAGGATTCCACCTCTCCCCGGATTACTTGTACCGGAGCTGGTATCCCGGAGCTTGCTGGTAGCATCAGTTAGCACGCCCAGTGGGACACTCTGCTTCGTCATGCCCCGCGGCAGACCTAAAAAGACAGGGGGAGAACCCCCCGCCAAAGCTAATCAGGCAGAGGGTGGCCCTAAGACGAAGAGGGCCGCGGCTGCCCAGGAGGCGCGGAAGAGGGCCGAGGAGAAGGAGCGGGCGCGCAAGGAGACTGCCCGTGGCCGCTGAGAAGTGCCAAGGAAAGAAGAAAGTGCCGGAGCGTACCCTCAGGGAGATGCAGAAGGAGCAGAGGGAGAAGGCCCGGCAAGAAAAGGAGAGGCAGGACCAGGAGACGTTCGGGGAAGGTGGTGAGTCCGAACCGGAGTATTTTGATTCTGGAGAAGAAGACCCGGAGCGCGGAGACCCAGAAACTATCCATACCAACGCTGTGGAATTTGGAGAATTTCGAGCGTGGAAAGCGGCCAAGGCCGCGGCCCATAACAAGGTGCCCGAGGTAGTGGATTTGGAGAAAGATGGAAGAGGAAGACCCGGATATCAGCAGATACCCCCGGATCAGCAGATGCCACCGGGTCAGCAGGCTCAACCATTTTATGGTAGATACAACACCCCGTTTAACAACGGGTCCATTGAAGATCGGTTGACTAGGCTGATTGGGAGGCGGGGGATGGTTCCTCATTCCCCGTGGGTTCCAGAGGTGCTAAACTACAAGTGGCCGGCAGGTACCAAAGTGCCCGATGGAGTTCCGACGTACAATGGTGATGGGGATCGGGAGGAGTTTGTTCACACCTACCTCAGTGTCATGGGTGCCCGGGACATTGACGAGCCGCTGCAGTGCAAGTTGTTGCCTTCTTACCTCCGGGGTAACTGCCTGAGTTGGTTCAAGAGTCTTCCCCAGGGCTCGCTGAAGACTTTCTGGGATTTTGCTACAGTCCTGGTACACCGATATGCAGCAATGAAGACAAACTTTGTCAAGCTGGCGACGGTCCAGGCTATGCGGCAGTTGGAGACGGAATCTACTTGGCAATATTATGTTCGGTATATTGCTGAGTCTATGAAGGTCCAGGATAGGCACTTGCATGAGAAGGCCCTAATCGGCAACTTTGTGAACGGGTTGAGAGACGAGATGTTCCACATCGAGTTAATGAAGAATATGCCGGGAACCTTTTACCATCTCCAGTTGACAGTGGAAATGCATTGTAACGTGCATGAAGCTAACCATACCCGGATGAACACGGTTGGCTTCTTTGAGCAGCGGGTGATTACGGCCACAGCAACCCAAACAACCACGCTCCGGGCGACTCCTCACCAGGGAGTCCGCCAGGAGCCAGCTAGACGCCCCCTGGTCCAGGGAGCGGCACCTGCGCCGGGGGCAGACGTTGGTAGTGAGACCAACGTATACTCCACTCTCCAAGACAAAGACGGAGATTCTGGCTATCCATCGGGGTCTCTTCACGGACCCCCCGGTTATACAAGGGGTCCCGGCCCCGGCGAATGCTCAGAAATGGTGTGAGTTTCACAAGTCTTATGGTCACACTACAGAAGGCTGCCGTGTCTTGCGCACAGATATTCAGAAGTTGGTGGAGCGGGGTCAGCTCCGGGATTGCGTGGCGGGAGATGCGCACCCGGTGGCTGCTCCGGCAGGTCAGGTAAGGAAGCGGAACTGGAGAAACAACCGAGGCCAAGGCGCCAATATTGCTCCTAATCCCGCCCCGCAAGCCCAAAGACCAGGGGTTTCGGGACCTGGAGCACCCCGGATGATAAATGTGATCAATGGTATAGTGGGTGACGGGGCACAAACGTTGTCGGTGGTGAAGGCCAAGAGTAGGTATGTTCCCCCAGGGGAGATCCAGGGAAAGAGGTTTAAACATGATGAGACAATCACCTTTTCAGAAGAGGATGCGGTCCCGGCCCAGGTGCCTCACTCTGACCCCATGGTGATTTCCGCTGAAGTAGAAAGCGTGGTGATAAAGTGAGTTTTTGTAGATGACGGGAGCAGCGTGGAGATTATGTTTGCTGACTGTTTCGACCAATTGCACATTGGCCGACAGAACTTGAAGCCATGCCTGTCCCCGCTATCCGGCTTTACGGGCCGGACAGTCCACCCACTAGGTGTTATAGTGCTACGGGTGACCCTTGTTGATCACCTGGATATTAACAAGAGATGCACTGTCTTGTGTAACTTTACGGTCATAAATGCTTCCTCCCCGTACAACATGATTATAGGTCGTCCCTGGTTGACGCAAGCCTGGGCGATATGCTCCCCCTACCACTTAACCATGAAGTTCCCGACGGATCAAGGGATTGCTTCGGTTATTGGAAATCAAACGACCGCCCGCAGCTGCATGCTTACCGCGATAAAGGAGGCCAAGGCCGGAGGATCAGAAATAATAAACTCTTCGGAGCCCGGGGAGTGCTCCGGGAAGGATAACATAGTGGGAGCCGTGCACGGTAACCCGGCATCTTTTGAAGTGGAGGACATGGAGGTAGGATCCCGGGGTAGCGTGAGCGTCGGGAAGCACCTCCCGGCAAAAGTGAAGGAGGAGCTCCGGAAGTTACTCAAGGAATACGAGGACGTGTTCTCGTGGGGAACAGAAGACTTGACCGGGATACGAGAAGAGTTTGCGATACACCGGTTGAATGTCTACCCGGATTTGAAGCCTATTAGACAAAAGAAAAGAGCCTTGGCAGCAGATCGGGTAGAATTCGTCCGGCCGGAGGTGAAGAGGATGTTGGACGCGGGAATGGTAGATGAGATCACTTACTCGGAGTGGATTGCCAACCCGGTCCTGTTGAAAAAGCATGACGGATCCTCGAGGATGAGTATCGATTTTACAGACTTAAACAAGTGCTGCCCTAAAGACAGTTACCCGTTGCCGTCCATTGATCAGCTGGTGGAAGCAATAATGGGCTATCAGCTCCTAGCCTTTTTCGACGCACACCGGGGATATAACCAGATCGTCTTGGCCCCGGAGGATCGGCCGAAAACCTCTTTTATTACTGACTTTGGTACTTTTTGTTACAGGAAAATGTCATTCGGTCTCAAAAATGCAGGAGCCACATACCAACGCATGGTGGATCGGGTGTTCCAAAATCAGCTTGGGAGGATCATGGAGGTCTATGTGGATGACATGGTGATCAAGAGCAGGACACATGATGCTTTCTTGGATGACCTCCGGGAGCTATTCGTTGTGTTAAAGAAGGTAAACCTGAAGCTGAGCCCGGAGAAAAGCACCATCGGAGTGGCGGCAGGCAAGTTCTTGGGTTATATGGTGTCAAACTAGGGGATTGATGTGAACCTGGAAAAGGTCTAAGCCATCTTGAGCATGCCCTCCCCGAGCAAGGTTAAAGATGTGCAGCGCTTAACCGGGTCCTTGGCGGTATTGAGTAGATTCCTGGCACGGGGGGCGGAGAAACAGCTGCCTTTCTTCAACATTTTGAGACGAGCAAAGAAGTTTGAATGGACTCCAGAGTGTGAGCAAGCGTTCAAGGAGTTGAAGGAGCACTTGGGGAAACTCCCGACATTGTCCAAGCCAGTCCCGGGGGAAGAGTTGTTCTTGTATCTGGCAGCCACGGACCAAGCTATAAGTGCAGCCCTAGTTCGAGGGTCCGGAAGGGTGCAAAGCCCGGTGTATTTTGTGAGCAGGGCTCTCCAAGGACCGGAGACGCGCTACTCCTCACTAGAACGTTTGCTGCTAGCACTAGTGCACGCGTCCCGGAGACTTCGTCCATACTTTCAAGGCCACCCTATCACAGTCCTCACAAACCACCCACTTCGGCAAGTCATGTTGAAACCGGAAGCATCGGGCCGGATGATGAAGTGGGCGATCGAATTAGGAGAGCACGGGATCACTTATCAGGCGAGGAAGTCTATCAAAGGACAGGCTCTGGCTGACTTCCTAGTTGAGATGGTGGACAATGCCGCCGAAGACTCGGGGGAAGGTGAGCCGGAATGGAAATTGCACGTGGATGGTTCCTCCCATGCCGGGGGAAGCGGGGCCGGGGTCGTGCTGGTCAGTCCCGGTGGCAACGAGTATCGGTATGCGCTGCAGTTCTAGTTTAAAACCACCAACAATGAAGCCGAGTATGAGGCCCTCCTTGCCGGGTTACGCCTGGCCCGGGAGACAAGTGCCAAAGTGATACAAGCCTACAGTGACTCGGACATTGTTGTCCAACAAGTCAATGGGGAGTATGAGGCCAAAGAAAGAAGTTTGCAGAAATATTTGGAGGCAGTGAAGCTAATGATGCAAGGTTTCCTCCGGGTGACGCTGACACAGATTCCCCGGGAGGAAAATTGTAAGGCAGATGCGCTAAGTAAGTTGGCCTCGTCGGAGTTCAAGCCGGACCAAGATCGGAATCTGTACATGGAGATGATAACTACCCGGGGATATGAGCAATCCAGCCAAGTTGCAGCGGTTCGAGAAACTGAGTCCTGGATCACACCCTTCTGGAGTACTTGGAGAATGGAACGCTGCCGGATGATAAGGTAAAAGCCCGGAAAATCCGGGTCAAAGCACCTCGGTATGCCGTCTTGGACGGGGAACTAATCCGGAGGGCATATCTTCAACCTTGGCTGAAGTGCGTGGATGGGGAGGAAGCACGCCACCTTTTGAAAGAAGTGCATGAGGGTCCTAACGGAAGTCATCAAGGGGCCCGGACTGTGGCCCGGAAGATCATGTGCACGGGGTACTATTGGCCTACGTTGTTTGAGGACGCCCAAAAAGCAGTCCGCTCCTGTGAACAGTGCCAGAAATTCGCACCCTTGATCCATGTGCCGCAGGGGGAGATGATCGGAATATCTGGAACTTGACCTTTCATCCGTTGGGGTTTGGACCTGGTAGACCCTTTCCCGACGGCTCCCGGAGGCTTCAAGTATTTGATAGTGGCGGTTGACTACTTCAGCAAATGGGTAGAAGCTGCCCCCCTGACCAACATTAGGGGAAGTACTTGTGTAAAATTCTGCTGGAAGAACATTATTTGCCGCTACGGAATCCCCCGGTTCATAGTGACAGATAACGGGGCACAGTTTGAGGATGATCCTTTCAAATCCTGGTGCAAGGAGTACGGGATTGAACAGAAGCTGACCTCGGTCTACCACCCCCAGGCTAACGGGCAGGTTGAAGTAACCAACAGGACCCTCGTTAACGGGATCAAGACACGTCTCCAAGGAGCAAGAGGAAATTGGGTTGAGGAACTACCAAGTGTTCTATGGGCAAGCAGAACGACGGAGAGCTTCGCCACGGGCGAGTCCCCCTATAGCTTTGTTTATGGGGCGGAGGCGGTCATCCCGGCCGAAGTTGGAGTTCCCAGTCTCCGATCGAATTTCCCGGACGAGCAGGCAAACCAGAACAAACGGCTGCTGGATCTAGACTTACTGGAAGAGAAGCGGGAAAAAGCAGCCCTGCACGAGGCCCGGGTGAAGGAACGGGTCAAGAAATATCACGACAGGAGAGTGCGCAAGGAACAGTTCACCCCGGGGGGAGTGGGTGATGCGCCAGAATGACAAGAGCCAGTAGGTTGCAAGCGGGAAGTTAGCTCCCAACTGGGAGGGGCCTTATAAGGTGATAGCAGCCCACCCCGGGGGGGAGCTATGAGTTGCAAAACAAAGCCGGGAAGAAGGTCCCGCGGCACTGGAACATTGCAAATTTACGTAGGTACTATGCCTAGCTTATTTTCTGTATTTACCCCTCTGGCAAGGGTTATGCCTAGGACGGTAGCACGAGAGCGGCACGGGAACCTCTGGCCAGGGTTGAGCCTAGGTTTTCCCGTGACCCGCATTTGCATTTTATTATTTTACTTATGAAGATTGTTTTGCAAGTTTAAATTTTCTTAAGTACAGTCGAACCGGGGCCGCTTGAACAAGCGCTCGGGGGGCTAGTGCAAGAGTAGCGGGAACGCTTGAACAAGCACCCGGAAGACCACCCGGGCACGCTTGAATAAGCGACCAAGGGAGACAGTTGAAACAAATACTTGAACAAGTATCGGGAAATAACATACACACACATATATCATTAATCTATGATGAATAGTTACAAAATTTACAACTCTAGACCTTACACTATGCAAACTAAACTAACAAAGGGAAGGAGGACCGTCCCAACTAATAGGAGACCCCTGATCATCTTGAGTGGCAGGATGACTGGGTTGACTGTTAGTAACAGTGTTCCCCGGGACATTTGACTCCTCAGCCGGGTGAGAACTAGATGGACCAGCCCCCGAAGGACCAGTTTCGGCATATGGATCAAAATCGTCATTTGAGGACGAAACCTTGGGTGATGATATCCTACGGGGAGCTCCAACAATAACAGGCCCTTGAGCACGGGGAGACTTTTTCTTCTTTGTGGCCACTACTTTGCTCTTTCCCTTGCTCCTTTCCCGGGCTAAACGCCTTTGCTCTTTAGCGGCGTCTTCGGAAGCGATAAAGGCCCGGATTCTGGCAGCATCTTCGCGGAGTCTAGACATTCTCCGGGCAGACTCCTCCGGATCAACCGAAACACGGAATCCGAGATACCTTTCGACAGTAAAATCAAGGGAAACTCGACTTGGAATGAATACTAAGGACGGTGGGAGATACTGCCCCTCTCTCTGACGCTGCCACCAAGCGGCGGTTTCCTCGAAAGCAGGACGGTATCGAGACTCGGGGTCATTCCAGCCCATACGAAACATACGTACTAACAGCGCCCCGACCTCACGAGGAAAGTTGGTATAAAGTGGGGGAGAAACCCGACCCAAACGCAACCTGGTCAAGTGATAGGTAAGTTGCAGGGTAACCAAATTTTCCCGGAGGATTAGGTTCCGGGCCGCCAGTTCCCGGTTCTCCCTCTCCAGTATTAGATTCCTTCTGTGGGGATCGCCCCTTCTCTCCAACCATTTGAGTTTGTCGCAATTAAACGGAAGTTCGGACCATACCAAGTCAAACTCTTCCTTGAGGCGGGACTTGAAGGCGTCATGTTCGGCTTGCAGCATCGAAATGGTCTCATCTGCATCCAAAACGGTGTTCACCCGGTCTCGAGCCAGGGATTAACACCGGGAAAGGGATCCAAATTGGTTTGATATTTCCCTAAGTTTCGTTACGAGTGAAGTGACATCTGGGAACTCGTCTATCACCGACCCGATCCCGGATTGAACAAGGAGATAACGAGTTTGAATGTCGTCCAATTGCCAACGACTCAGTTGTTCCTCTAAATCCTCACACCGGGGACACGACCTCTCATCCTCCGGGATCGTTTTGGTAGGAACAGCACCGGGAGGATTATCTCGGGGCTACACAAGAAAGAAATCTCAGACACAAATAAACAATAGAGGAGAATAGACTATGCAAAGAACAAACATCCATAACTTGAAAAAACTGCTAAAAGTTGGATAAATGTTATGTCTAAATCAAAAGAGAGAGAGAGAGGGACTCTTACATCGTTAGAGTCGTCACTCTCATCCCCGGAGCTCTCTTTTCCTCCCTGATTAACAAAAGAGAACCATTCAGGGGGGATCCCGGGGAAACAACAATTAGAAAAAACAAAAAGAGAAATGAAATTACAAGGACAAAGTATCTAAGACTATACTTCATCGTCCTCGTCGGTGCCCTCATCCTCGTCCTGGGGTGACAACTCCTCCCGCTGGACCTCGTCGTCGTCCGGGGTAACTTGGGCCTCTTCATTCTCCGGAGGACCTTGCTCGACATCCTGGCCCGGGGGCTGGCCGTCCTGTTCACCATAGCCTCCTTCTTCATCTTCGGAAGCTGACGGGGTCTCGATGTCAGCCAGAGTGGTCTTATCATCTGTTCCAGGATCCTCCCTGTCCTGCACCAACTTGGCGGCATCTCCGACGAATGAAGTTATATCCTAGGGGCTCACACTTTTGGCACCCAGGAAAACGGTCATAACACCGGGGGAGACCCCTTGCAGGCCATTCTTCATGAACTAGTCCATGGCATAGTTGAACCTACCATCTGACTTGGGACGGTACCAGGCATCTCGAAACTCCGCCCTATACTCCCGGGGAATATATTCCCGGACAGATTTGTAAGCGTATTGGAGGGCCGCCTCATTGGAAACATCGCACAGAGCCAGTAGCTTCTCTTCGAAGGAATGGCTCGTGAAAACCCGGTCTATGAACGCCCGACAAAGAGCCTCTTGGGCGGGGCCCAAGCCACGTTCACCCGAAACTTGCGCATCTTTCTTGACCCGGGCGAGCTCCTTGTGGGCCAGTGAGAGCTCCTTGCAAAGGGAGGCATTCTGCGACTTCAGCTTTTCCATCTCCTGGGAGAGGCTAACTGACATGGAATCGCAGGCCTCGTTGATCAGCTCTCGCATCCCGGAAAAGCCGAAAAGGGCGGAGGCATGATCCTATACAAGGAAGGAAACATGCATTTTGAGGAAAATGACACAACACATGTAAAAGAAAAGTAAGGGGAAAGAAAAAGAGACAAGAACTCATACCTGTGAGTCGCCCACTAGAATGGTACGGGAAGATGAGCCAGTCTTGACCTCAACCACAAGTCCTGGATGGCTCTCAACAGTAGATTTCTCGAGCAGCTCTTTCCTAGAAACCCGGGACGAGTCACGGGAGCGAGGGTCGATCTTTTTTCTCTTCAAGTTCCCCCCGGGTGAGGGAGTGGGGAAAGCCAGCGACCGACGGTTTCCAACCGGGGGAATCTCGGCCACATACCCCTCCTCCCTCTCTGCACCAGGGACCTTCCCGCTGGATCCCTCCTCTTCAGCCTTCCGCTCTTGGTTGGTCCGACCTGGGTTTTCTTAAGCTTCTCCGAAGGAAGTTCCCCCGTCTCTCCACCGGACTTCATCCCGGGAGGGACTATCGCTGATGAAGGTTTGGGGGAAAGGGCTGAAGCAAATAACAAATTTAAAAAAAAAAAAAAAAAAAAAAAGAGGGAAACATACCAATACTTCGCTTCGCGTACAGACGGCGGCATGTAAACACCTCCGGGGGATATACTTCCCGGGGAAAGTCATAGCCTCCCACCATATGGTAATCTTTCAAGCTAACGAAGTGCTTGGACACCAGAGCGTACTCATCTGCCACCTTGCGAAACTGAGAAGGGGGGGAAGAGCACACTTCATCTCCGCCGCGCGCTGCTGGTTCCAACCTGGGACGGGATACTTCTTCTCGTCGAAGGTGAAGTAATTGTTCATCCAGTCGTTCATTTTGACAGAATCAAGCCTCCCGGAGCAGATGAGTTTCGTCTTATTGCGGCGCAAGACATTGAATACCCCGGGAACGGCGGTGTCCGAAAGATAATAGAAACTTCGGAACAGGACAACACTTCCAGTTATACCTGCCTTATGACAAGAATACAAAAAGGCAAGCATAACGCTGACAGCGTTGGGGTGCACCTGAGCCGGAGAAATGTTATAATAATTAAGGAATTCGGTGAACAGCGAGGGTAGAGGGAAGGTGAGCCCGTGTAGGAATAGATGTCGGGGCACGCAAGCCCGGGACTCCATACTGACGGTGAAGGGCTTAAGCCCCGCGTCATAAGATATCGGGACATACATCCGCTTGACAAGGTCCCGGATGGAGTCGTCCACCGGGGTTTCTCCGGGATCCTTGGGTCAGGAGGAAAAGGGGCGCCATACACAACGACCACCTTGGATGTCATTAATCCTTTACCGCCGGTCGTTCGGGGAGGGAGATCCTCAATGGGGAGAATTTCGACGTCCAGGGAATGATCGTCGATTGGGGTAGAAGCGCTACGACTCATATCAGAAAGATGGGGAATAAAAGATAACGACAGGAAGTCTTTTGCGATTGAAAAAAGGCAACAGCACTTTGTGAAATTAGAGGGTGAAAACGAAATCTTTGATCGGTATTTATAGAGGAGGATAAAAGGAATTTCTTGGAGTTTGAAAAAGCAGACACATCGTTTGAGAAACGCAATAATGAGCATTATTGGGAGGGTAAGAGACAAACAGGCGCACACGCGAAGAACGCGCCAACAGCGCGTGGTAACACGGGCCGTCTACTTAGTAGCCCGCTTGATCTCTTTCAGAAACCCAGCCTCCCGGGCCAGGCCCCGGAAGCCAGGGTCTTGGGGGGCTAGTGGTGATATGGGCTAAGGCCCATACGAAGGCCCGGAGAATGTATTAGCAAGGAGTAAGAGAGAGTCCAGCCCACCAGTGGTCCTCCCATGACATCATCTATCTTGGACACACCCGGGTACAAGAAGGACATGATAATGACTTCGCAGCCCCAGGTGCGCGACAAGAAGAGGACCACTTAGCCTAAATCCTCTTTGATCATCCATTATAAATAGAGGAGTGACCAACAGTAATAGGTATGTTCTGTCAGACTTAAATACTCTCTGTATTTCTTCATATTCTCTCTCCTCTGCATAAAGCCCTATCTTCATCATCACGCCGGAGCGTCTACTCTCGGGTGACCCCGGGAGCTTTGTTTTGCATGACCTAGGTGAGAGATCAGCTGCGGGTTAGGATTCCAGTTCTCTCCGGATTACTTGTACCGGAGCTGGTATCCCGGAACTTACTGGTAGCATCAATACTATAGTAGGATACTATAGTTGTTAGATAGTTTTAGATATTTTCGCACATTAGACCTTAGCATTCTTACGATATATCCATTTTATTACAAATGCCACCCTGAAGCGGAGTTGTAGTACGGTTATGCTAGAATATTTCTACACTTCAATCAAATTGTCACAAATTCTCAAAATGAATGTATATTAATGGGTTTACCGTAAATAATAAGTGGATGGATTTGACTTGAATAACAAAACAATAGCACGAATAGAAAAATTATATTTGTTACTTATGATCAACAACATTATACAATATCAGATTAAATTATATATAAAATATAACATTAAAGCCTATTATTTTTATACCATTGTATTACAAATAAAATAAATAAAAAGAATATAGGGAAACTAATTTCCATTCCAGAAACAAAAAAATTAAACTACAACTTGTTTTAACATCCATATGGCTGAGTTCAACCATTCAAAAAGTCTCTAATCCCTTAAAAATACATGAATATTTTTAAATGTATTTAATTAGAATTTAATAAAAATTTAATTGATGGTTAATTTTGTAATTTTAGTTTCAGTTATATTTGTTTGGAATTTTTCTCCCAATCATACCATAATTTTATTCTTTTACTATTTTTAATTATGTTATTTTAATTACTATTTTGTTAGATTCTATATGTATCATTCTTATTCAATTGACCCGTTTTCGTAATTATTTCCTAAATTATTTTTCATTGATTTGGTTGATTATTTAATTTTGGTACATTTAATTGAATTGAATTTTGGTGCATGTTTCTTTAAAGTTTTAAAATAAAACTTTAGCCAAAATAAATTACTCGTTATCTAAATAATGCAGCTCTACTTTTGAATCATGGGTCACCATACTCTAACGATTCACAGAAACAACAAATGCAACAAAATTTTTGTAAACCAATTCAAACCAGAAATTAAGAAATGTATACATCTGGAGATAAATTAGAGAAGTGTGCAGTGTGAAGCCAATCTCAAGATCGATATACAATAGTCTGCCCATTGAAGTTTTAGGATGTAGAACGGGAGGTTTTATATGTATTTAAATCAAATTGAACGAAGTATAGTAATCTTCGCTTAATGCCACCTCTCCTACCCCAAGCTCGAAAATGTCGCCGCCGCCGCCTCACTTTCCAGCTAGTAAAGCTTTCCGGGCTTCTGTGGTTGCCATGGCTGGCTCAGGAAAGGTTAATCCTTTATTATTGTTCTTGACTTTCAATTCTATGATGTTTAAGCCAGTTAGCCATAGGATCTCAGGGTTCAAATTTATGCTTAGTATTTTAAAATGTGATCTTTTTGTTCTTTTTGTGTGTGAAATTTGCTTCCAGTTGATGTTAGAACTCAATTTAAACTCGGGACTGACTTTCGTTTCTGGTTCATAATGTTTTTAAGGAAATAAGGTACGTAATTGGTGGCAATGGAATAATATTATTACACAAAACAAAAACATATAAACATATCATAATCAAAATAAAAAGTCCGACATACGTAATTGGTGGCGATGGAATATAGATATTATAACTAAAAACAGAAACATACAAATAAATGGTAATCAAATAAGAAATCCGGCAGCTACGTTTTAATTAAGATTATATTTATTCTGTCATTCTCTCCTATTCAATAAACAAATACACAGTAAAAGATAAACAGTAGTGGCTAGAAGAGCTATTCGATATATACATAGTAAAATATAAACAGAAAGGCGGTGGCTAGAAGTATTGAACTATAATTAAGGAAGAAAGATGAAGAAACTTTAAAAAAAGCTTGATATATAATTGAAATATTCACACAAAAAATAGACATCAAATTTATTATAGTTCAAAATTGTGGTTGGTTATATTACATATTTGAGATTGAATAATTGAAACTGGACATTGACAAACTCCAAATTATGTTAGGGTTTAAAGAGAAGCGCACCCGTCTTGTCGAGGACTTGTATTCTAATGACCGGAACCATGTCAATGACGTAATTTGTACCATGTCCGGGGTGTGCTTTCGTAACCACAATATTTTGTGGCAGCTCAAACTCGTTCAGACCATTAAAGAAGTTAGAAATATCAAGGCAAACTTTTATTATCATCAACCGATTAAGAAATATCATAGAATAACAATACATTAAGTTCTTTTCGTCTCATTAATATTGAAAAAATAAAAAGAATTAAACACAATGAAGTAATGTAGGACTAAGCTAACCATAAACTGCATAGTTGGAGAAACTTGAAAATCGCAATGGATCTTTTGATTTGGTAGTGTTTATTTGAATTGTTAATTTATGAGTGTTTCTCGCCACGACCACTCCACATTCAACTCTTTGCTGAGTAAATAGTCTTCGCTCTCCAACAACAACATATAATAAATCCTAAAGATTTGCACGAAGTCTACTATCCATTTAGAGAGAGAGTAGAATTAACTGACTTATTGAGATACTCCATCACCACCCACGTGCAATCCAAAATCCTAACATAGCCTTCATCAAATACACAAATCAACGACTCGTCTACATAATGGACGTAGAGTGTGTGGAAGAGGGTTGGGGTCCGGGCCAGCAAAATGAGGCATCTACGATCAGCCGAGATTATGCAAAAGCAGTACAGAAAATTTCAACTAATTCATATTCCATGACCTGCCACCATGATAATCGATGTCACAATGGGTAGAAGAAAACCGACAACACGTATATTATCGATTTTCCCTATAAAAAAGAATATATAATGTGCAACACGTTAAGAATGGTATAAAATAAACATCACACAGTACTTTTGCTAACGTGAATACGGTGAATATAGCAATAAATTATATATGGCAAAAATATATGGTATACCAGTCATAATAGTAATACTATATATACCAATCATAATAATAATACTATATAATATATATACATCTGTAAGCATGGCAACGAACTATATATGGCAAAAATATATAGTGTACCAATTATTATAATAATAAATATTATATATACCCATCATAATAATAATACTATATATACATGTCTGCCTATTAATAAATTCAACGGCGGGGAACGCATAATTATATGTCGTTTCATTTTTTGTTATCAAAATTCCGGCGGCGGCGTTTTACTTAATATTTATATTTATGTCGCCACTTTCTGCTTTTTAATATATACCTAGTAAAAGACTAGCGTAATGTTACCGTGTGTTACACGGTATATTTGATCACTTATTAAACCACTTTATGAAGATTTGAGTGAACTAAGTTTAAGGTAAAATATTGACAATAATTAACAAAAAATAAACTGAAATTTATAATTTTATTATGATAATATTTAAAAAATATTTCTTTATAATTTTGATTTCTTATGATTAACACTTGATCCTTTAAATTATATTGAAAATTTATACTTTACTAAGAAAAAATGATCTGGTATAGAATTTCTATTTAGAAAATTGAAATCTCCAAGCTATGAAAAATAAGGCCACTGCCTTATCATTAGATCGCCTCACACAAGTGTATCTCATTTTTTCGTAGATATTGATTCTTTATATAATTATTTTTAAATGTTACTCTTTACACAATTAGATATAAAAATTATCACATTTTTCAAAAAATAAAATATAATTTTCAGAAAAATGTAAACATGATGAATTTGATTATAATTTTTTATTACATTATAAATTTGTTAAAAAGTTATATGTCAAAATATTCCGAAATCTCCATTAAATATATTTCATATTATAGTGCAACATCGGCTTGCTTTAATTATAAAATTATTAGATAATCCAATGGTGCTTAATTTCCATCATCGGTATTGTTAATTAATAATGAAGTGCCGGCATTCATGTTCCCTAATATATATTAGTGCTGGCAATGGGTAAAGAAAAGAAACGCAGACAATATTGCAAACAATATTTGGTGAAACCAAATCAATATTTTTTTTGTGCTGAAAACAAGTAAATTTAAAAGGAAAGATATTTATGTGTGATGTTAGGAATATATAAAAATGGTAGGCGCCGCCGGAATATGGTGAACTTGCGGTGGTTATGTGGTGGTTTTAGTCAAAACTACGTAGTTTTATCCTTTTTAATGCTTTTTTATTAATTTATTTATTGACCGGAGCAATAACTCTTCTAGTTCCCTTTAGGACTAGATTGGTTGGACCGCACGTTGTGCGGTATATCTAAATGTAACTAAATGTCCAACCCTACTTAAAAGTGTAAGCACAACCCTTAATATATATAAAATGAATGGGGATAATAGTTTAAATACCTGAAAGTTCAAGACAATAATGTTACTTGTAAATATTTCGGTAGGTGTCGGGCTAATTTAATTGCATCTAGATTTTTGGTAACAATGGTGTATGTCTTTCCTATATTTTTTCTTTTCTTTTCTTCAATTTTTTTGCTCTGCCCTCTCTCTTCGAGTGCAGCACACGCGCCTCCCCCTACTATGTTTTTTGTCTTTCATTATTACCGTTACAATCACAGATAACGTTCTTATAACGTTCTTCCTCTGGCGGAGTCGCCACAGCCACACGCGGCACCACCACCGGGAAAACTTTGCGGCAAGTTCTTACATCAAAAACTTCCCCACTCTTTACATCACTTCCTTCCAATCCGGAAATCAAGCCTATAACCAATTACAATGGAAAAGCCTCTTGTCTATATGATCGTGCTTCGGTCGAGATTCTGTCCAGCCACTACAACAATGCTCTAACTGGGAAATTCCAGAGATCAAAACCGTCGATGGCGAATATTCAGGCAACACTCCATGCCATTGGCTTCTTTGGGAATTTCCAGATAGGTTCGCTGGACTATAAGCACGTCCTCATTCGCTTCCAAGAACAATCAGACTTCCAAAAGTGCTGGCTTAAAGGAGTTTGGTTGGTTGCCGGAGCCCTGATGAAGATCCTTAAGTGGACCCCGGAATTTTCGCCGGAATACGAATCCCCTTCGGTCCCTGTCTAGGTTCTGGTAAGGGACATCCCACTTTATTACTACAACAAAACCTTACTGGAAGATGTTGGTAATCAGATAGGTAAATTCATCAAGGTAGATTCTGCTACTGCTCTCATAACTAGGCCATCTACGCTGAAAATCTGTGTTGAGGTTGATCTCACTAGTGATCTCATAAGCTCCATTCAATTGGGCTGCACTGAGGATATCAAGGATTGTCAGGTTGAGTATCTTAATTTGCCTCACTATTGTAAGCACTGCAAGAAGTTTGGTCACTCTGATCAACATTGTAGAATGCAGCAACTTGAGTTGAAAAAGGCTTGGATCCAGAGATGGAAAGATAGAGCAACAAGGGAACCAAAACAAGCTGGCACTTCAGGCCTCTCCACCTCTCAAAAGAACATGGAATCACAGAATCAATATTGGGTCAAGGTTGGAAAAGCTCAACTTACTTGTTCCACTATGGTGCCATTCCACAACCCCAACAAAATGTCCAGTCCTATCATCACAGACACCACACACTTCACTGGAGTAAGGAAGCTCACTGTATCCTTTTATCCTTATGATGACATTGATCTAAAAGGCTACAAAACCATTCTCAAACAGAAAGCCTCACACAAGCACAAACAACCTATCAAGGTCCCAATAGACTCACCTCACTCTCTAGCTATGGTCCCCTATAAAGTTGTAGAACTATCAAATTCCTTTTCCTTGCTTATTGAACAGGAAGATACAGGCTCTGAAGACTCCTTTGATGATGCAAACAGTGAGCCTGAGTGAAAGTATGAACCACCACCTGCAACAACAATTCTGCAAAATTATCAATCAAACACTATGGAAGACATCAACACTGACCCTTCCAGTCCATGCAAAACAAGTAACCTTTCAACAGCTTCAGGTAAGGCTGTTGAAACTCCTCCTATCTCCAAAAATAAAAAAGAAAAGAGCAACCTATCTGATATCAGTAGAATGCTCAGACCAAAACCAAAAATTAGCTACTTTTAATGGTTAGTTACAACCTAATTTCTAAAATGCTGGTCTGGAATATTAGGGGTTATGATACTTCTCTTGACAGACTCAGATTCCTAGTTAATATTCACCATATTTCTATCTTATGCATCATAGAACCTATGCATGAAAGTACTGATATCAATAATTTACAATTTGAACTTGGTTTTACTCATTGCATAGCTGCAGATGTAGTCAAGATCTGGCTAATTTATAGAGACAATTTTAGTCTTAACATAATTTCTCAATCTGACCAGTTCATTCAAGTTATGATAACTGATCAGATCACCTCCATTAATTGGAACATTGTATTTGTATATGCTGCAACTACTAGAGTTCCAAGGCAGAAACTTTGGACTGACTTGCTTAATATTTCACAGGACCCTACTCTTTATGTAGGTGATTTTAACACAGCAGCTCCAGTCACTGAGAGAAAGGCTAGACACTCTCCACCAATGGGCAGCATCAGGGAATTCAGGAAATTCATTGATGACAGACAACTGCAAGATATCCCCACTGTTGGCAGCATCTTCACTTGGACCAATAATAGAGTGAAGGAGGACAGACTATTACAGAAACTTGATAGAGCCATGTGTTCCCTAGATTGGATAGAAAAATTTCCACAAACCTCAGTTCATGTACTGAACAGAACCACATCAGATCACAATCCCTTGCTCATAGCCATCCAAGACTCAACAAAAGGGAACAACATTCCCTTTTCACAGGGATCTCCAACATGGTGTACAAATTAAAGAGACTGAAGATCAGACTTAAGCAATGGAACAGAGAGGTTTTTGGCAATGTACACCAAAACCTGGTAGATGCAGAAGCTAGGGTTACAACAATGGAGGACACATACCAACAGACTGGAAGTGAGGAGGATTTGATTAGGTTGAACAGAGAAAGGGCTTTGCTGATCAGGGCTGAAAAGGAAAGTTCAGTTTTTTTGGGGACAGAAAGCAAGGGTTAAATGGTTGAGGGAAGGAGATGCAAACTCCAGCTATATTCACAATGCAGTTAAGGAAAAATAGTGCAGATCCAGGATCACCAAAATCAAGTCAGGAACTGGAGTGTGGCTTTCTGATCCAGAAGAAATAAAATTGGAGGGTATTAGATTTTTTGAGGAATTGTTGAATGAGAAGGTGGAGGAGATGGATCTGACAGGGCAGTTTCATGAACACTTCATGAAAGTAATTCCAAAACTCATCACTGATACTGACAATGAAGCACTGCTTAAGGACATCCAAATGGAGGAACTGCAAACAGCTACTTTTGGCCTTAATAAAGATGGAACCTCAGACTCTGATGGCTTCTCTGGTCATTTCTACACCACCTGTTGTGATATCATCAAACAAGACCTTTTGGATTCTGCAGCTGAGTTCATGGCACGGAGAAAGCTTCCTAGAGCAATTTCCAGCACCTGGCTCACTCTCATACCCAAAATAGAAAATCCAGCAACCTATGGAGACTACAGGCCAATCAGCCTCTCCAACTACATCAACAAAATATATTCCAAGATACTAATGGAAAGGTTGAAGCCTCTCATGCAAGGTATAATTTCTGAAGAACAGTCTGGCTTCCTTCATAAGAGATATATTTCAGATAACATACTGAAGATGATGGAAATGGTTAAACTTTGGAATGGCAGTTCAGGTCACAACAATCTCATAGTTAAGTTGGATATGCAAAAGGTTTTGATAGAGTCTCTTGGGCATTTCTCAACCCTGTTATGTTGAAGTTTGGATTCCATGGGAGCTTTGTAAAATTAGTCCTCCATAACATAGAATCTGCATGGTTCTCTGTCCTTATTAATGGAGTAGCTTCTGGTTTTTTTCCATCATCCAGAGGGATCAAGCAAGGTGATCCTATTTCACCATTCCTCTACAATATCATCACAGAAGCATTTTCAAGGGGCCTCAAAGAACTTGTGAGAATTCAGTATCTTGAGGGATTTAAAATGCCTACCAATGTGCCATCCATATCACACCTCATGTATGCTGATGATACTGCCATTTTTATGAGTGGAAAAAAAAGAAACTTGAAGAGACTGAGAGCCTTTCTTTATGCATATGAAACTGTGTCTGGTCAGAAGATTAACTACTCAAAGTCAGAATTTTTTCTGAGCTTCAGAAGTGCATCACTACTAGAATCAGAATGACTAAAAGAATACTGGGAATGAGGCATGGGAGTTTTCCATTCACATATTTAGGGGTTCTTATTTTCAGGGGGAGAAATTTAGTAAGGCACTATTTCCCACTTCTGGAAAGGATGGGGAAGCCAACTATCAACTGGAAAAATCAATGGCTATCCAGTGCTGGAAAATTGATCTTGATAAATTATGTTCTGATGGCCATACCCACACACACCTTTTCTGTACTTCAACCTCCCAAACAAGTAGTGAAGAGGATGGAAACTATTTGCTCAAAATTCTTCTGGGGACAGTCTGAACATGGGCAAAGTAAGAGTTGGAGAAGATGGTCAGGATTATGCTTACCTACCTCAGAAAATGGACTGGGGCTGAGAGATATTAAAACAGTCATTAATGCTTTCTCATGCAAGCTTTGGTGGAAGATGCAATCCAATTCAGTACTGTGGACTAGACACTTATGGTCACTCCCACAATCCTATAAAAAATCACTGACATGGTCAAGAATATGTGGTATTACAGAAACTGCTAACTCTCTCTCTTTGGTCTTGGCAGGGAAGGGAAACAGCCCATTTTGGGATGCCAACCGGCTGGGAGTTGGAGCTTTATTTTACAAATGGCCAGACAATTTTCCACTCCCCTTTGCTAATATCTCTATTGCAGAATTTTTTAGTAGGAAAAATCATTATATTAATCTGTTGGAGCCAGTATTGGCTACCAATATTATCAATCTATTGCAGGCATCTGAGTTGAAATTCCAGCATGAGGACAGGCTTATTTGGAAGCCAGAGGCAAATGGAGACTTCTCCATCAAACCAACTTATCAGACACTCAGACAGTCTAATGCCAACACTCCACTCATCACTCAGAGAACTTGGGACAGACTATTGCCTAAAAATATTTCAATCTTTATTTGGAGGATGAGGAATAATCTCTTTCCCTTCTCTGAGGTACTTCTTAAATTTGGCTTCCACCTGCCCTCTAAATGTATACTGTGTAGTAGCCATGACACTATTGAACACTATTTCAATAGTTGTCAGGTGAATGAACTAGTTTGGAATCACATGAACACAGTACTACTAATCAAACCATCAAGGTTCCTCACTTTCAGTGCTAGATTACATTACTACTTATCATGCAAAAGACTTTCCAAGGCTCACTCTACTGTCATAAGAATCTCATCCATGGTGATTTTCTGGCATCTGTGGCTAAGGAGAAACACTCTCATGTATGATAACTGTAATTTATCCACATCTGAACTGTGTAAAAAAATTATTAAACAAATCCCACTCATCTTTGCTGCTTATCCCTTAGTTGGTAATCCTACCAGGAACCATTTTCTAATTAGTTCAAAGTTGGTACCTATTCTGAGACAGAAAAGGCCAAAATTGATAAAAATAGTTAAGTGGATTCCTCCTGATCTTGGTTTTAAAATTAATGTGGATGCTGCATTTAGAGATGGCTACTGTGGGATTGGTATCATTGTAAGGAACAATCTTGGTTCCACCAAGACAATAAAAATGGTGTATATGCCTGCTCTCTCACCCCTTCATGCAAAATTATTAGCTGTCAGAGAGGGTTTCATTCTTCCTGATCAGGGAAGTCACTCTCATTACTGTATAGAAACTGATTGTCTAAATGCAGTAAAGAGTATTTCTGATCCCATGTTTTTAAATTGGCAATACTACTCCTTATGCACTGAACTAAAACAATTCTATGACAAAATGATTGTCTCACACATATACAGAGAGTGCAATTTACCTGCTAATTATCTTGCAAAAAGAAGTCTTAAATTATCATTATCTGGGACTATCATGTTCCATCAAGCTCCTAACATTTGAAATGAATTATTAGAATAAATAGAATTGGAACTGCATCATGCAGAGTCAGTTAGCCATTTCAATTTTTCTTAATATGATGCTACTGGTATGTGTTACCTGTGCAGATCCACGGTCTGAATCAGCCTACTCAGATTTTTTTCAAGAATTGGTCCACACTATTATTCTGTCTCTGCTCAGGCCAGAAGAAAATTATCCAACATTATTTCTTAACTTAGCAAGGCCAGTTTTGAACCAGTGTTTTGGTTTTTTAGGCCTTTAATATATAGGCTAGCTTGTGATAATCTTGGATCTAAAAACAATTGGTGGCTAAATTGTACTTCGGTATTTGTTTATTCTATCACTAACTTGCTCCCTTTTGAGTTTTAGATCTCCTAGATTTACCTTTCACACTATGTAGCCATAGTGTTAACCATTTTTGCAGAAGCTTAGTTGCTGGGGATTTAAGCCCTAATTTTTGTAACAAACTATAGGCATTGCCTATTTTGGTTTGGGGTGCCAATAAATTCCCCCCACCAATGGTGGTTTAATTTTGTTTTAAAAAAAAGAATTTTTGGTAACATAAAACCATAAATTTTAATATCATTAAATAGCCCGACACGAACGTTGACGGTACTTAATATTTTTGGCTGATGCACTCAGGATTATTTAGGTGAGCATAATCAGAAACTCATCCTCAATAGCATCGCCATGCCCGATTGCCACGGTTTTAGACCCCTCTGGTTCTTCTGAAAATCAACCTTATCGAGGTTTTCTGACATTTAAATAATAAATCGGGTTATAAATAAATTGTAATTATTTGCAATGTTAATAAAACATGACAATATAAATTAAATATAGTTTAATGATGTATCTCTTTGTCTTCAAAGATGTATTTCTGTGTTTTTGAAGATGAATTAATTTTGCTGGAAATAGGTGCATACGTATTTCTCCTTCACTATTAATGTTCGAACCCAGGGTCTCTCTGCATTGGATAAATCATGGATTTTCCTCTCATTGCAGAAACAAAATATGCAGAAAAGTAAATTGTTCATCATCATTACAGAAATGTATAAAATATGTGTGTTGTGGGAATAATAGATTTTTGATTTATTGTGATTTGATATGTGAAAGTGTTGATAATAAAACTATTAATATTTATACTAGTGCGAGAATCTCATAGCATGTGTTTTTATTTAGATGCAGTAAATATTTTGTATTTAGATGGTTCCGTATACTAAAGAAGACAAAATGTGATAAAGTAATTCCTTGTTTTCCTTTTGGGTCGAGTTCATTTCGATTTCTGTGACGGATAAAGTAATTCCTTTTTATATTTCTGGTGATATATGTATCGATTAACAATCCGAATAGTTTATCATTTCTTTTCGCAGAAAAATCGACCGCTTGTCTTTTCTACCATAAATCGCATTTTGTTTTAGTTTGAATAGTTTGAAATTTTCGATAATGGAATATTTTTATGATGAGAAATATTAGAATGTGAAATATTTGAGTGTTATTAATGATCAAAAATAATTATGTTATATATATATATATATATATATGCATTTTAAACAAATAAGGAATATAAAAATGGTAGGCGCCGGAATATGGTGAGCTTGTGGTGGTTATGTGGCGGTTTTAGTCAAAACTATGTATTTTCATATTTTTTAATGTTTTTTATTAATTTATTTACGGAATTCCTATTTGCAGGTTTTATTTTGCTAATGCGGTACGTATTTTGATTGAAACCAACAAAATTGTCCTTATTAATTTATCTTGTTCAAAATTTAACCACCTGATTGAGGGTGTATTTGTCTTTTATGGGAATAATACGGATTGCAAAAGTAAAATATAACCTACAAATAACATTGCCCTTTATTTATTGATCGAAATAATAACTTTTCTATTTTCCTTTAGTAATACCTAGTAAAAAGATGATAAAAAGATGATAGTAATAAAAGCAAACAAGAACGGGCGGACTGGAAACATCAGATGTAGGCAAAGAAGCCCACATAAAAGGAAGAAAATAAAATAGGCCGTATTTTCCTGAACAGTAACGGAAACTTCGTAGAAAACGTTCCCACAAACGTCGGTTCGGCCCAACGACAAAACAAGCGTCAAATGCACAAATTATTTCCACAACGACATTTATTACACCTAACTTTCTTCTTGACCACGATTTGTCAAATCTGAAGATCAATTTTTCTCATATTCTCTATTTAATTTTCTTTCGGTTCCAATAGATATTCTATTTTGAGTTGGTCTCTTAATTGACGGTCACTATATAGTGACGAAGGAATGTATTGGAATATGAAAAGAAAAAGGTCCTTATTTGTAATTTTGACAAAAATGTATTATTTACTCACGCGCACTGTTCACTCAGTCTAAAAAACAAGCCTTTTAATCTAAAAATAGACGTTAGCAAACATATCCACACAGTCTAAAAAACAAACATTTTATTCTAACAAACAACCCGTTAAGCGTAAAATACAAGTATGTTCTAAAAAACTATCTGTTTGGTCTAAAAAACAAGCATTCAAGGGTGAAATTCAAACATGCTCTATGAAACCATCTTCTTTTGCTTCAAAATACATGAACTCTAAAAAGCAACCTGTTAACTGTGAAATGCAAGCATTCTCTAAAAAACAACCTGTTAACAGTGTGAAATGCAAGCATGTTCTAAAAAACAACCTGTTTGGTCTAAAAAACAATCATTCAAGTGTGAAATTCAAGCGCGTGAATGCAATTTGCATAAATTGCAGAAAAACCCTCGTCCCAAATTTCTTTGCATATAAACCCCGTCACTATATAGTGACCGTCACTTTCAAAACTAATTATTCTATTTTAGAGACATTTTAGATAAATTTTTAAATTTTATATTTATTTTTAATTACACTCTCAAATACTCAATAAGTATAATTTGCCAAAAATAGCTTTTCCCATTAGAATTTACCAAAATTGATTTATTTTTTATAAAATTTCTTAACTATAATTCACCAAAAATAGATTTTCTCACTTGAGCATGCTAAAAATAGACAATCTTTGTCCAAATTTCCTAGAATTTAGTTCTCCAAAAGTATTCTCCCTTTCTCTATATATAGAGATCAAAACACTCTCAATCCTCACTTTTCTATTTTAGCAAATGAGGTTAGCAATACTGTTGGAGCTGTTGGAGCAACAAAAGTATTAAAATATTCTAAATATAGGCATTATCTCTATTTTGCAAATCCTGTTGGACTTGCCCTTATGAGCTTATCTCTTAATATTAGTCTTGGAATAGACCGTTTATATTATAGCCATAATATAGACGACATATTTCTGCAATTAAAATAGGAAAGACGGCTCCTCTTTTGCAATTAATATTTACACGGGTCCTTTTTAGCAATATAGGGAAATTGCATCAGAGACCCTCCTCCATAATATATATACCATATTTCTATTTTTATTTTACAAAATCTTCTGTCGTTCCCAATTTCACATCCCCAATCCCTCTTTCAATTTCTGCGCAATCCAGCGGCGATGTCAAAGCTCGTGATTCCGGCGATGTCGACGACTGAACCAGCGGCAATAAGAGAGGGATCACGACGTTCCAATCGGCGGCGCGGCTGACCTGAATCGACGCCGGTGCTCTGGTTTAGAGCCGGCTCGATTGTCTCCGGCTGGTGGAAGATCTCCGATCGGCTGCCATTTCTTAAACGCCGCCGTCGCAATCGCCGCGTTTTGCTGCTTCTCCAACGAATTCTCCGGCAACTTCTCCGCCGTCAAAGCTCGTGATTCCGGCGATGTCGGCGGCTGAACCAGCGACGATAAGAGAGGGATCGCGACGTTCCAATCGGCGGCGCGGATGACCTAAATCAACGCCGGTGCTCTGGTTTGGAGCCGGCTTGATTGTCTCCGGCTGGTGGAAGAGGCCGATCGGAGGAGGTGAAGCGAGGTGATACTTTTTGTTCGTTGTGGTTTCCCCCTTTTTATTGTTTTTTTGTACTTTGTGACTGCTCTGCAAATTTCTTCCATGAATTTTATGTGTTTTACTATGAAAACTAGACTGTTTAATGTGATGTCTTTCTGTTTTTAAAATTATATGTGTTTATCTTGGAAACTGGACTTTTTAATGTGGATTCTGTCTTGTTACGAAATTTATGTGTTTAGCTTGAAAACTAGACTGGTTAATGTGGTTTATGTCTGCATATGAAATTTTAAGTGTTTAACTTGAAAACTAGGCTTCTTGATTTGTGTTGAAACTTGATTATTTATTGGGAAAACTGTGGTGTTTGTAAAACTTGATTTTTTAATGTGAAAACTGTGATTGTGAAAACTTGGTTATTAAGGTTGAAAACTAGAGTGATTGTAGAAACTATATTTTTTAGGCTGAAAACTGTGGTGTTTGTAAAACTTGATTGTTTAGTTGAAAACTGTTTTTATTGTGAAAACTCGATTGTTTAGGTTGAAAACTTTGGTGTTTGCGAAATTTGATTATTTATTGTGAAAACTGTGATTTTTGTGAAACTTGATTGTTTAAGTTGAAAACTGTGATGATTGTGAATCTTTAGGCTGAAAACTTTGGTGAAACTTGACTATACTCAACACAACATTATTTAACCTAAACACCCTAGTTTTTATGTACCTAAAATCTGACGTTTATAATATGGAAATTTGTCTTTCTAACCTGAATTCTTTTGTGTTTACGAGTGTTTAAAATACAAAAATTATACTAACTGATTTGAGTACATATTATTTGCGTGAACAGTGCCGTGAACAGTGCCGTGAACAGTGTCATGAATAGTGCGTGAGAATAGTGTCGTGAATAGTGCACGTGAATAGTTCCGTAAATAGTACTTTTCCCAGATTTTGCAAATCAGGACCTCCTTCCTTCCATATTGTAATTTAGTCCTTGGTCTATATTATGCTATAATATAGACGGTCGCTCCAGAGACCAACTCTATCTTTTATGAATTTAATTTAATATTAATAATTTAATTAAAATTTAATTAATATGAATGAACTTTATCAACATCAAGTATGTATGTTGAACAAGATTTATATATGTTTGGGAGGGTTCAATCCAATCACTTATTTTTACCTAAGATTTTACTCAGTATTCTAATTTTTGACCGTTTATTAAAACCTAAATCTGCCGCTACAATTTGCTAAATCTTTCTGCAACTAATTCCTATATATTTAGCCGACTAAATTTCAAAAAATGGACCTAACATTGGTTTGAAATGTCAATTTTAGGACCCAACATTCAAAAGTGTCAATATTTGGTACCCAACATTCTGAAAATGTCAATTTTAGGACCAAACATTCAAAATGGTTAATATTTGGTACCCAATATTCTGAAAATATACAATTTTTGGACTTTCGTTAAATTCACATGTTAAATTTATTAATTTCAAGGACATTTTGGTAATTTTCATGATAAATAAAAGATTAAAATTTATAAATCCACCAAAATCACCCATCTCATCTTCCCCAAAATTCCCAATTGACATTTTCGGCTAACTCTCTTTGTAACTCCACCGCTAGCCATGTGCCTGCATTACCTCGTCACTACCGGAACCTAGTAACAGTACCATTTTTACCCACATCTTTATCCTATCCATCAAGACGAAAATGAAACGTTTGCCATAAATTCAAATCTATGAATTCAGGTCTCGTCAGACTATAAGATGCGCCAAAAGTGGTGAACATTTTGGACATTGATATACTCCTAGATATTCTGTAGAGGAAAATTACCAAAATGCCCTTGAAATCTAACAGTGAATTTTATGAAAGTCCAAAAATTGTACATTTTCAGAATGTTGGGTACCAAATATTGACCATTTTGAATGTTTGGTCCTAAAATTGACATTTTCAAAATGTTGGGTACCAAATATTGACACTTTTGAATGTTGGGTCCTAAAATTGACATTTCAACCGATGTTAGGTCCATTTTTTAAAATTAGTCAATTTAGCCGATCCCTTAATTTGAGGAGGAAGAAAACTTGTTGCAGAAGACTTGGGGCAGAAGAGGAAGGGTTAAATCAGGTAATGAATGAAGAAAAGGGGAAATAATAAATAAGAAGTCATTAAAATAGTATAAAAATCTTATTAATTTCTAACCTTAGAAGATTACAGCAAGTCCAACAGTTTCTCCATTCACATTTTTAATAATAAGGAAGCAAATCTCATATTCCCCATATTTTTTCACCTCAAAACTAGCAGTTTCTTCATTTTTCATTCCCTGAAATTTATTAACATTTAATACCACATATTTATCCAATTTTCTTCTATGTTTAAAACCATAAATTCAATAAGTCCAAATAATAATAAACAAACAAATAATGAACTTATAATAAAAGTTACAATAACATTTCATATTTGACATTGAATTAGCTTGTATGATCTCACATAATTTTAATATACAGTACATCTAAATACATTGAATTATTGATGTGGGGCCTACTAAATGGGACTCAGGCTAGTTGTTTGCCAAGAATAATTGCTTGTGAAACTAGTGCTTGTAAAGGGTAAAACAATGGTAAGCTAGTGCTAAATATTTTATTAAAATTGCCAAACAAGTCCAAAAATGCAACAGACTGATAGAGGGGAAACCTCAATATAATATGAGGATTGATTGATTAGGAAATATATAGGTACAAGAGTGTACATGATACATTGAAACTAGCTAATGGGTTAGGCCATTGAATCTAGACTATACATTGAATCAAGACTAACCAATATATTCTATCCTAACACCCCCCCCCCCCGTCAAGCGAAATGTCGGATGAACTGAGACGTTGATCTTGGACGTGAAGAACTCTAACAATGGCCGTGACAGTCCCTTGGTGAATATGTCAGCAATCTGGAGAGACGTAGGAACGTGTCGAACACAAATCTTGCCAGAGGCGACCAGTTCCCGAATAAAATGATAATCAATGTCAATGTGATTGGCTCGTTTATGAGCAACGGGATTCAGGGCAAGGAAAATAGCACTGTTGTTGTCACATAACAGTAGTAGTGGCCGATGGAGGGGAAAATAAAGATCACGAAGTAAATGAGACAACCAAACAACCTCAGTAGCCGTATTAGCCAAAGCACGGCACTCAGATTCAACACTGGAACGAGAGACGGCAGGCTGTTTCTTGGCACTCCAAGAGACCAAATTCCCTCCAAGGAAAACAGCATACCCATAGGTGGAACGACGTGTCTCCAAACAACGAGCCCAATCTACATCTGAGTAACCAAGTACCTCTGAAGAAGCCAGGGAACTGAAAGTCAATCCATAATGCAGCGTGCCACAAACATAACGAAGGATACGAGTGAAAGCGGTAAAATGATCATCCCGGGGGTCTTGGAGATACTGACTGACCGAGTTCACAGTAAACGCCAAATCATGGCGAGTAATGGTGAGATATTGAAGAGCACCAACCAAGGACCTGTAAATTGTAAGGTTTTGGAAAGGGTTACTGGTGCTGCTGTGAAGCTGAGAAAGCGGAACAAATGGTGTCGAGACAGGAGCAGCATCAATCATCCCAGCCCGCCGAAAAATGTCTTGAGCATACTTGGCCTGACCCAAAAAGAGACCTGACGACGTAGAGGATACCTCTAAACCAAGGAAATAGCCTAGAGAACCCAAATCCTTGATAGAGAATTCCTTGTCTATGCGGGTGATGAACTGGCGAATGGCAATGGGATCATTCCCGGTGAGAATGATATCATCGACATATACCAGCACATACAGGAGGATAGTACCACGAGAAAACACAAATAAGGAAGTGTCAGAAGAACTGCATACAAAATCAAGAGACCAAAAATAAGTACTGAATCGGTCAAATCATGCTTGTGGGGCTTGCTTGAGCCCGTAAATGACCTTTCCAAGTCGACAGACAAAATTAGGATGAATCGGATAACAAACTGGTTGAGTCATGTAAACAGGAGTATCAAGAACACATTCAAGAAAGCATTCTTGACATCAAGCTGATGGAGAGGCCATTTTCGCATAATAGTAATGGCAAGAACAGTCCGAACTGTAGCAGCCTTGATCACAGGACTAAACGTGTGGTCAAAGTCAAAACCAGGAAGCTGAGTATATCCATGAGCAACAAGACAAGCCTTATGACGATCCACAGTACCATCAGGTCGGTATTTCAATCGGAACACCCATTTGGAGCCAACAACGTTAGTATCGGGAGGACGCGAAACCAAATCCCATGTGTGTTGTTGGCGTAAGGCGGTCATTTAATTGTCCATAGCTGCTACCCATTGAGGATCCCGAATCGCAGTACGGTAGTCACGAGGCTCATTCTGA
The DNA here is from genome assembly GCA_948330725.1 of Sherardia arvensis. Classification (NCBI taxonomy): domain Eukaryota; kingdom Viridiplantae; phylum Streptophyta; class Magnoliopsida; order Gentianales; family Rubiaceae; genus Sherardia; species Sherardia arvensis. Next base: position 16,571,811 of record OX415237.1, on the reverse strand, counting down.
GTGAGCAAGGTGGCCGTGAGACCAGTAACAAAACCATCAAACTTCCGAACTTGACGGGTGCCATCTTGATTCTGGGTAGTCATCGGGTGAGAGCGGGCCGGCGGTGGAGCTTGAGAGTTAGTGGGTGATGCAGAACGAGATGAGGTTGGCGATGAAACCGAAGAAGAGCTCATGGAAGGTGAGTCAAAAGACGAGACAAGATGGAGGAAGATTCAAACACAAGGCTTGGCGATGATGATCTAGAAGGTGAGCTTGGCGGAGAATGAGATTTAGGAACACGTGGAGTGGATGTAGTAGCTATTACTTCGTCTGAGCAAATCGAACAAGGAGATCCAGAACAAGGAGGTGCATGTGCCGTCGTAGAAGCATCAACAGATGTTGGATCAATGAATGTAGAAACATTCAAGGATGGAAAGGGTGAGCCTGAACTCCAATTTGCAGCTAATTAAAAGTGTGTCTCATCAAAGCGAGCATGACGGGAGGTGTAAATCCTACCAGTGCTGCGATCCAAGCACCGAAAACCTTTGTACTGGCTACTGTAGCCAAGAAAAATACAAGTTATACTCCTAGGAGAGAGTTTATTTGGTGCATGCGGACGAGCTTATGGATAAAATCGACAACCAAAAGGATGGAAGTTGGAGTAAATAGGGGAATGGCCATAGAGAAGACCAGAAGGAGTATCCCCATTGAGCACCGGTGAAGGAAGACGATTAATAGCATAGGCAGCGGTACCAAAAGCATCATCCCAATGAGATAAAGGAAGGTGGGAGTGAAGTAACATAGTTAGCCCCATTTCGAGAACATCACGATGTTTCCGCTCGGCAAGCCCATTCTGCTCAGGTGTGTAAGGACAAGAAATCGGGTGATGAATTCTCTTCAATGCGAAATGAGTGCGAAGACGAGTATTAAGAAATTCAATACCACCATCACTCTGAAATACCTTAATGCGAGCAGAAAATTGGTTCTCCACAAACGCCTCAAATTGAAGATAAACATTAACAAAATTTGACTTGTGACGAAGAGGATAAGGAATCACATGATCAAGATCGGAAGGGAGGAGGTCATATGGCTTGTCGCACCAGAATCAGCTACCCAACGATGACGATTTAATTTGTCAGCAATCCAATTAGTGGAGCAATCGGCCCGAGATAAGAGCGCCAAACGAACCTTAAGTGTAGATGTAAACCAAAAATATAGCTGCAAAAGAAATCCAAAAAGAGGAACAACCAACAAGAAAGACAACCGCGCAACGCGCGTGGATCTGGATATGAAGGCGCTTGAGCAGATCTGGCAAACGAGGAAACTGAAATCACGCGCTTCCTGGGCGAGTGAATCTCGCAGTAGATGAGAAACGAGCTGAGATTTGAGGCACTGATAGTAGGTGAGGCGGCAATATATATGGAATATTGAGCTGGCAACGACGTAGCAATCAGGAGCCCGAGAAGACGATCGATTTGGACTTGAGAGCAGCAAATTTGACACCGGCGAAGACAATCGGCGGCGGGAAAAAAATCTGATTTGGGCGGCGCACTGGTGGAGGCACGACGGTGGCACGGTGGCGGAAGAAAAGGTCTAGGAACGATTAGTGACTGATACCATGATAGAGGGGAAACCTCAATAATCTGAGGATTGATTGATTAGGAAATATATATAGGCACAAGAGTGTACAGGATATATTGAAACTAGACTATACATTGAATCTAGCTAATGGGCTAGGCCATTGAATCTAGACTATACATTGAATTTAGACTAACCAATATCTTCTATCCTAACACAGGCCCTAAGAGGAAGTCCAAGAGTTTTTCTATAATAGAGATTCTAGTTGAATATGGGGAATATGGAGTTTTTTTGAACTCCAACAGATTCTCTATCACATTCCCCATAATAGGGGATTTGAAAAGAGAGAATGTTTGCTTCCCCAAATCTAAGAGACAGAAAAAAAAATTGGAGAACCAAAATTTAATGCTACTAGGAAAGTTTTTGATTATTTCATTCATCAATGGTTTCTCTTCAGTAATTTTAGATGATAATATCTTAAAATGATATTATTAAGAAAATTTATCAAAAATACATATTCTAAAAATATGCATAAAACGATTGTAAAAAGATCTCATATGACTATGTTTACATGTACATACCTATTGATATTTAAAAACCAAATAAAATCTATTTTTCAATATAAATTTACTAAATTTTAATGCCATAAATATATGAGATACTCTCTGGTAAGGCATACTTATGGTAAGGCAAAGGGATCTCACATGGTCCATACAAAACTTTTGGGGCCAAATCATAATTATTATATTTTAGTTATCTTCAAATTAATTCATTATATCATATCAATCACAAATCATCTTCCTGTTTATCAAATCATCGTCGCTTATCATCAAATCATCGACGTACATTACCAAATCCTCGACGTTCATCATCAAATCATCGTTGTTCATCATCAAATTTTCATCGTTCATCATCAAATCATTGTCGTTCATCATCAAATCTTCGTTGTTTATCACCAAATCCTCAAATCTTTGTCGTTCATCATCAAATATTCATCGCGTATCGTCAAATCATCATTTTTCATCATCAAAATTTCGCCGTTATCATTAAATCATCAATCATCATATCCACCTTCATCATCAATCATGTCAAACCATCATCAATCATAAATATAAAATCATCAACTAAAATATACACATAATCAAATCGATAAAAAATCGTGAATATAGATTCTCGTAGAAACGAAACTCGGATCATAAAATTGACCTCGTTTTCATCATCCTCATTAATCACCATCGTCATCAATTATATCACAACCATCATCAATCATAAATATAAAATCATCATCTAAAATATACACATACTCAAATCGTCAAATTAGATTCTCGTTGATTCGTGGCTCGGTTCAATAAATTAATCTTGTTTTTGTTATATATATGGCATCCAAATTAATCATCTTTATCATCAATCCGCGCGTCAAATTCGTTCAATCATCAATGATGAATTATCAATCATCAAATGATCATAACCGGAATTAATCATCAATATCAACAACCGATCATCAATCATCGTCATCATCAACATCAACATCAATTATCATTGTTATCATCAAAATCACCACCATTAATCATCATCATCTTTAGCACTAGAATCATTATATAAATTATCATTATCACCACCACCAGCCTCCACCGCAGGACAACCACCAGCCTCCACCGCTCCTCAACCACCATAATCAACACTAACGGGCCAATCATCATGACCGACGGTCCAATCATCAAATTCATCGATCATCGCTGGGATTCGCCGCCTATGTCAACGCCGGTGACGGAGCAAAATGATGTCCACCGCCACACTCGTCAGATCTGAAACGCCAACTCCGAGCTCAAGATCCTCGAAAGACTCAGACAATCATCTAAACGATGAGATGAACATAAAATCATCAAAAACGAAGGAGATTTTGGCAAATATCCATGAGATTCTGGTGATACTCCATGAAATTCCGGCGATTAACCTTGCAAGAAATTGATCGGCGGAATTTGTTTGAACAATCAGAGGATCATCGCGGCGACGATCTGGATGGGTGAGTTTATAGAGAGAGGAAGAATATGATGGTGATGATCATGTCGAGAGATGGAGAAATTTAAAGAGAAGATGAGAAGATGATGATTTGGGGTATTCTTGTGGTCGTTTTCACTATTACAATTAGATCCCTGAATTTATACACTACTTACACTATGGCGCCAAGAAAAAATTAATAACCGTCTTGCCCCAAGACTTAAGAAAATGGGGGTTTTCATGTTCTCTGCCTTATCATAAGGGTGCCTTATCTAATTGTTTCTCTAAATATATTTACTTTGACGTTTGTTTATAAATCATAACGTCTAAATTAAAGTTCTTTTTAGCAAACATGTTATTTATAATGATTGAAAAGATTAACTTGTAACAAATTATTGAAAGGAATTGAGTATAATTAAACTTGATACATTACAAAAATACTGATATTGTAATTCGCAATGTGTTATTTTTTGTAAAAGGTATTTTTATCATTTTATATTATGGAGTAAATAATTTTTTCAAATATGAAATGTTATTGTAATGTGTATTATAAGTTTATTATTTGCTTGTTCATTATTATTTGGACCTTGAAAGTATTATTAAAGAAATTAAAGACAATAAGATAAATATGTAGTATTAAATGTCAATAAATTTTAGGAAATGAATAATTGAAAAACTGTTGCATTTGAGGCAAAAAAAAAACAGAGAAATATGAGATTTGCTTTGATATTATGAAGATTATGAATGGAGAATTTGTTGGACTTGATCTAACAATTAAATTTAGGGCTGGGATCAGTATGGATACCATGTCGGTTGGTTAACCAGCAATGTCGGTTGGTATTCGGTATATACCATTACGTACCGTACCAAGATTATAAAAAGTGAAAGAAATATTTAAAATCCCGAATAAAATATATTACATCAATAATTTTATATATTTAACCAAAATCATCATGAAATGAAACATTACAATAGTTGCACGGGTCTAATTACAATAGAGTTGCAGAAAATTTTTATTTTTTTTAATAGAATACCATCCAGAGGGGTGGGGGGGATTTTATTTGGCTCCCCTAACCATTAAAAAGACCAAAATATTAATTTTGGTAGAAGTATATATGCCTCTCTCACCACATGAGGTGAGAAACAAAAGAATAAAGACATAATCGGCAACATACGTGGCCTTGGAGCTTAGCAAGCTACCAAAAGAATGGATAAACCTATACATTTTAACTAAAATATAGAGTTGAGGGAAGCTAAGTCCAGAAAGAAGATCCAAAGCCTATTAGCGAATTGATTAAATCAAAACACAAGTCGGCACTGGAAATTCTAACTGTGAGAAGCATTATTCACCATAGGTTTTAACCTGCCAAAAGTAATGTAGATAGCAGCAAGAAAGGTAGAGGAAGCAGGGTGAGACAAGTGAAGATCAACAACCAGAGAAGGTGAGATAGCAGCAATCCAGTCTATTCCAGTCCAGGTGAAACTGAATTTTTGAGTAGCTAATTCCATCCTGATGAGCATCTGCAAAAATATAAGCCACTCATGAGCGTAGCAGCTGATCTAAGGTGGATGAAATCTCAAAGAGGGGAGGTCATGTCTGTCTAAATATAAAAGTCCTCTAGTTACAGCAGGCAGCAGATTTATAGATACAAATTGTTCAGTTATTTTGTGCTCACAAGCAAACTTAGGAATTGAATCAGCAACCTGATTAGCCTCCCTAGGCACATAGACCAGTGCAAACTGATGTATTTTCTGGTGAATATCATCAACAAGATTAAGCACATTCCACTGAGCAGATCTAGGGTTCAGAATCATTTTAATAGCTAGTGTGCAGTCAGACTCAATAATACACTCATGATTATAGGTAGAACAGACTGAGATTTCTAGGCCAATGGCCAGTATTTCAGCATGAAGAGGAGATATAGCATGAGTGTATATACACTTAGCAAAGACAAAATTACCCTGCATGTTTCTAACAATAATAGTCAGACCATATTCATTATCTACTTTTCTCCATGATGCATCAACATTGCATTTCAGACCAATAGTAGGTTTACCCCATAAGACAGTAGAAATATTAGGCTTGGGGGGTTTTAGATATTTAGGAAAATATCCATTTGATGCAAGTTCTATATCAAAAGGGGAAGAGATAAAAAAGGCTTTGCAGCAAAGGAATGATAGACCAGAGATTTAGTTTTCTGTACAATGAGCTGAGGATCTGGTGCAATTCCATCAAATATGTATCTATTTCTAGATTTCCATAAGCTCCAACAAGCAAACAGGACAATATTATGAATAAGAATAGAATGAATTTTTGAAAGTCCTTGCTTGGATAGATAATAGCTAATCCTGTTTCAGATAGATCCAAAATTGGGAGTTATTATATTAATGAAACTATTTATACCACTCTAGACCTGAGTTGCCATGGAACAATTATTAAAAACATGGTCTAGAGAGTCTTCATGCTCACAAAAACAGCATTTAGAGGCAATGTTAAAACCAAGGAACCTAAGTACATTGTCAAAGGGAAGGAGAGAGTTCATTACCTTCCACATAAATATGGAGATTTGTTTTTTGAACTCTTGGATTCCATATGCTCTTTAAAGATCTGGCATTGCCTCTTGTAGGTCTGAGCAGATTGTATGCTGACTTAAAAGTGAAGTTTCCCTGGGGGTCTGGTCTCCATATGAGTTTGTCCATCCTGTGCATTTTTAGATTTGATTCCTGCAAAATAGTCAAAAGAGAGTCATCAGTATACTCCTCCAATTGGCCTATAAATTCTTGTTTGTTATCAATAAAGAACTTCACTGTGCAGTCCTCAGGTATGAGGGTATCAAGGGGATTAATATCTTCTATTAAAGCACCCCTGCCAGTCCAATTGGACTTCCAAAAATTACATGATCCATTACCATGTATAACCCTAGTATTTCTCTCAGCAAATTCATTTATTTTGCATATGCGCTTCCAACACTGAGAGGTTTTTGCAGAAGAGGGAAAAGAAGCAAGGAAGGTGGTCCAGGGGCAATACCTAATTGGTATTTCCACCATAGTTTCACCGAAAAGGTTCTAACTATGGTATGGATATTTCTGAGATTTAAGCCATTTTCTGAGGTAGGAAAACATAGGTCATTCCATTTTTTCCAAGACTTTTTTGACTTATTATCTACAGAACCCCAAAAGAATATAGCTAATCTTCTCTTAATAATTTTAAGGATGTGCACAGTTGGTTCAAGAACTGCCCAGATATGTTGGGGAATAGAATACAAACAAAAATTTATAAGGATTAACTTACCTCCTTGACATAGCCATCTGTTCTTCCAGTTATTTAATCTTTTGTCAATCATTTCAATAACTGACTGGAAGTAAACATTTTTTACCCTACCACAAAATATAGGGACTCCTAAATATTTGAAAGGAAAAGATCCTTTTTTCATACCCAAAATAGCTTTAATTTTTATAATTTTGCCTACTGTTGCATGCTTACTTACATAAAAATCACTCTTGTCAAAATTTATTTTTTGGCCTGATACTGTTTCAAAAACAGAAAGAAAAGCTTTCATTTTTGTCAAATCATTTTTACTGGCTTGCATGAAAATGATAGTGTCATCAGCATATGTAAGGTGAGAAATTTTTGCTGCTCTGACTGGTAAATTAAAATATTGCAAGCCACCATTCTCATAAATAAATGACAAACTCCTAGTGAAAGTCTCTGAAAAAATATTAAATAGAAAGGGAGAGAGAGGATCACCTTGTTTTATGCCTCTTGTAGCATTAAAAAAACCTATTGGAGCACCATTTAAAAGAACAAAGAACCAGGCCTGTGAAAGGTTCTTTATAACCCAGTAGATAAACTTACCATGGAAGCCAAATTTAATGAGAACATTTGACAGGAATTTCCAACAAACTCTGTCAAATGCTTTCCATAAATCTAGCTTTAAGATACAGTTTGGATGTCTTCCTTTCCTGTCAATAAATCGAAGCATTTCTTTGACATACAACACATTGTCAGCAAGGTCCCTATTTTTTAGAAAGGCAGTTTGGTGGGGGGATATCAATTTATGCATCAGAGTTTCAAATATGTTTGTCAAAAAAAGTTTCAAATATATACATCTAAACACTACTAATACAATCACATCGCATCGAAAATTAATAATAACATTAGTAAAAGAGATTGAGAATAAAAAAAATTTGAATAACAAAAAGTAGAATTTCTTTGCGTAGAGTAACAATTTTTATTTTAAATTTATAGAATATCGATGATGTTAATTTCTGAATATTAACTAGTAATAGATTATGATTGGAATTATAATTTTGGTTGAACATGTTTAAGGAATTTAACTTTTACCAAAATATTAGGTGACTTGGTAGGAAAAAAATTAATAGTAAATAAATATGATGTGTTGAATTATATAAATTAGTACGGTATGGTAATATCAATACCAATATCAATACCATTTCAACATTAAATTTTGGTACGATGTACCGTACCAAAAATATCGGTAACCAATTTAATTAGAATAATTTGATAATGATAAGTCGACTGGTCCGGTATTATTTTATAAACGTCCAGCCCGTACTCAAATCCAATTTGTGGGTGATTGGAGTAAACTCAAACCCATCCCATCCATCAAGCCAATCGCTATTATAATTGTTATTGCTAGGATTAAATTTTAAGTCGGTATAGAGGACATTAATGTGAGCGAGATATTTTGAAAAGTAATAAAAGCATTAATAGCACAAAATTATGAAACTGAAAATCTACTCTCTTTTTTGTCAACGAAATAACATTTTTGAGTATTGTGTTTGCTTCTATTTGCTAAGGTGAAGTTTTAAGTCGGTACCAAGAGTATAAAACGTGAGCGGTGAGCGAGATCTTATAGCCAGAGAGAGTTTAATACTTTATTCAAAAATATTTATTCGTTCCGTATTTTAGTTTAATTTAATTTAGCTTTAATGAAATATGAATAAAATTCAACTTATTTTTAACTATATTTTTGTTTCTTAGTTCATTTTTTCCTTTCAATTCGACATAATAATAAAAAAAGGTAAAGAACGGCGTTCATAAAAGCATTATTAAGATCACAAAATTAAGAAATTTGGAATAACAAGCTTGGAAACGATATGCAGATAATGGTGAAGATAACAACTTAACTGAAACAAAACAAAATGCAAATTGACAAGTCAGCCACGCGCCCACGCTCACGCTCATACCAACCCCCCCTCACTTTCCTAGTGCGTGACTGTGTGCGCCATTTGCCTTCCCCGCTCCTCTGTTATAAATACTCCCTCCTCACTTTTCTCCTCTGCATTTCCATTTCTGATTCGCAAATTAAAATCCAATTAATTTATTATTTCGAGCAATCCGCGTCCCAGATATGAGCAAGGTAACCGCCTCTCCCTCTCCCTTGTCGTTTATTATAAGTATAGACTCTCCTCCTTTGTTTTTGATTGTTTAATCCATTTTAACCATGTGGGTTTTTGATACTGGCTGTGCGCAGAAGAAGAGCGGTAAGAAGGTTTCCGACGCCTCCGTCGTTGAACCGCAGCCCAAGGAGGCGGTGGTCCGCGCTGGCGAGGGAGACCAGAAATCGCCGGAGGGACAGAAGAAGGAGAGCAATGGTGGCGGTGTAGTGCTGAAGATGGATTTGCACTGCGACGGCTGCTCCAGCAAGGTCGTGAAATTCATCCGCGCCTTCCCCGGTACTGCCACTACCTTTTCTCGCTCTCAATTTCGTTTTTGTGAGTTTTTTTTATCGGAACGAATTGAAAATTGCTTGAATGCGCTCTAGATTTAATACCTATGTCGAACTCGTGGATGACTGAGTTGAGTTTGTTCAGGTGTGGTGGCTGTGAAAGTTGATGGTCCGGCGGGGAAGTTGACGGTGGACGGGAAAGCGAATCCGGCGGAGCTCCGGGCGAAACTGGAGGAGAAAACTCACAAGAAAGTGGAACTGCTTTCACCTCTGCCGAAGAAGGAAAATGGCAAGGGTAAAGACGGCAATGGCGACAACAAAGGCGAAGGCAAGGACTCCAAGGACGAGAGTAGCAACAACAAGAAGGACGGCAAGGGCGGAAAAGACGGCAAAGCCCCCAAAGGCAAAGAGGTATTACTATGATTATTATTATTTCCGATTTGAGCGAATGCATGTGCTGCCGTATCGGTTGCTAGAAGTAGCGGTTTTTCTGAAAGCGTGATTTATGGCGAACCGGCCGGGTTGGTATGGTTGCTGAAATCAACGTTTTTGTTTTCTGGGCACTCATTCAATTCTGCCTATTTCTGACGTGTTCAGTCAACTCCAGAGTCAAACATCAATTACTTATTTATTTAATGTCTTGTGTTTTCCAGGCTGCCATTACCACTGCCGTGCTGAAAGTATCTCTTCACTGTGAGGGCTGCATCCAGAAGATCACCAAGATCGTCACTAAGACAAAAGGTGAACATCTTTTTTCAATGTCATTCTTATAATATGATCATCTCAATTATGTTAGTATTTTAATTCAATCGATGCTGATAATGAAAATTTGTGACAGGCTATGAGGAAATGAAGGTGGATAAGGAGAAGGATGTGGTAACGGTGAAGGGCTCGATGGACTTCAAGGCACTGGCTGAGAACCTGAAGAAGCATTTGAAGAGGGCCGTTGAGATTGTGCCTCCCAAGAAGGAAGAGAAGAAGGAGGGCGGGGGTGGCGGAAATGGCGGCGGTGGTGAAGCTAAAGTAAAGGCGGTGGCCGGTGGTGGCGGTGGTGGTGGTGAGAAAATGGAAGGGAACAGAATGGTTGTGCAGCCACCTTTCGGGCACCAGTTTGGGCACGGAGCAATGGTGGCGCCGCCGTATGGGTTCCCGACCGCCAGTCCGTACATGATGTACCCTGCTCCTCCTCAGCCTCTCCCTTTGGTGGATCCCTACCAGATGAACTACAATGTTCATGCGCCTCAGATATTCAGTGATGAGAACCCTAACGCATGTAGCATCATGTGATCGTCTTGGTGGCAGTAAAATGTAAAGGTAGAAAGATGGAGGAACCGTAGTATTAAAAAAATTGGGGGATGGATTGTTGTTAGACTATGGTAAGCTAGAATGATTGGAAGGCCTGTTTGGTGAACGAATCTTTTATATGAGTAGCACTTTGATCTAGCTAGCCAAACTTATGCTCTAATTTGCGGGTAGAGCTCGTTTTTAACTCTTGTTCTTTCTGGTTATGCTTCTTTATCGAGCTGTGAGTTCTTTTTACCTACTTACTAGGCTTTTGCCTCTTTTAAATAATGTAATTTGTCTGTTTTTGGTTAGCCTTGAACTGAAAAGAGAAACCCGGTGTTTGTTACAACTGTAGCTTTCTGGCTTCCTGGTTTGTTGAAAATGAAGTGGGAGTGGTTTATCAAAGAAAGATTCGACTGCTGTGGTCACTAACTGTGTGCAAATTTGGAGCTGTTATTAATTTGGCCTTTTCAAACACATAGCGACAATGGCATGGAAATGCACACATTGTACATTTTGGTTGATTATTATACACGAAAGTTCTGGAAATCAAGTATAGTAGTAAATGTGATGGCTTCCGATCAAAAGTTTGAATATTCATAATTTTGCTTTCGAAAAAGCATGGAACACTTTTGAAACCAAATTTGTAGTGGTTACATTGTGTCTACATGATGGTAATCATTTGAGTCGCTTGGGTTACATTTCATGTTCAACCATGTACCTTTCTAAACGAATTTTAACAAAGTTGAAAAGTAATTAGTAATAGACTTCTAAAGCAATTCCAATGCAGCGACATATATAACCCTAGTTGTAAATAACAGTTCTATTATATGATGTATTTTTATTGTGAGCATCTCCGGTGCAGTCCGTTCATGCGTTAGATATAAGGGAGAGGAACAGTTATACGGTACTTCTATTGATATATAGCGTTATATACAGGAAATTAGCAAAAATACTGTATTTTTTTTTGATAATTTATCTAATTTTATTTTATGAAATAAAAGAATATCATTTTAATTGAATGAATTTCTTTTGTAGTAATTTACGAGAATATCTCATATTTTTTAAGAAATTTATTTGTCTCTTACTTTTTAAATAACATTTACTCAAATGACTGATGTAATATTTGAATAAAGTTTATTAACAACCCTCTTTCTTTATACTTGATATGATAGATCATACATGCTCAATCGAATCAACTAAGGCCATTCATACTCTATCGAATATCAATCATACTAGTCTACTAGACTATCTTCTCCCGTGCATCAGTTGCACGTACTGAGAGTTCCAATCCAATCTCAAATTCAGTTTTTTAAAAATGGAAAACAATTTCCCACAATTTATAGTCAACAAAAGAAGAAACGGCATCGTGACCAGTACGCCATGCATTAATGACCCAAAATAAAACACAGGGGTGAAAGGAAGGGACCAACAAATTGTTTTATTCTCAGAGAGGGACAAAATTAAAACCCAGTGGCGTTGTAGGAGGAAAAACGCAACTCTCCGTCGGTTTCACAACAATTTCCTCAAATATTAATATCGCATTTTTAACAAAAGCTACACTACATGAGCACATAAAATTACGATTAAAATTTAAGGGCAACGTCAAAATCTGGCGGTATCAAAATTGTATGAATATAAGAAGTGTATTTTCTCTACGAAGTTAATAATAGTACGTGTCTTGGAAAGTTAATAGTGACAAGATAAATATAGATAATATATATAGTAGGGATGAAATTGAGGAAAGTAATTAACATCTTATTTTATTTTGTCTACCCACTAAACTCTCCTCATTGAAACACATCAATTAGATCATTTCTTTACAAGTTAAAAATAACTCAACATTTTTTTATGTCCAAATTCTTTTTCTTTTTTTTCATGTACTTTTATTTAGAATTTCAAAGTTAAAACTACATTAGAGGTGGAAATTATATACGTTAAAAGCCATAAATGACAAATTGATGGCCTCAGAAGAGCATAAAAGCTCTTGCAGCGTGAAAAAGCACTTTGAAAATTTCGACTTTGATTTAAAATTCTTAGAATTTGAGGTTTTGTTTAAAATTTTGTAAGTCTAAAATATAAAAAAATTATTTGATTTGTTAGGGATTTTATAAATTTGTAATAAAAATTTTATTTGGTTTGAGAATTTAGATGTGAGTTTTTGAAACCCTATCAAGTTCACCTTATTTTCACCTTAATTGCGCTCAACTGCGTGGAAATTAGCTGAAATTAGAAGAAACAAGCTGCAAATAACTGGAACACGTTGCAATTAGCTGAACCCAGCTGCATTCAGCTGAAATTTGTTGAAGCAAGATGCAAGTAACTGAAACATGTTGCAGCTAGTTGAACACGCTGCATTTCGCTGAAATAACCTAAAAATATTTAATTTTAAATCTTATAGATTTTAGCACATAAATAAAATTTATTTATTTTTAAATGCACTAAACATATTTTTTTAAAAGTTATTCTTTCTCTCTCACTTTTTAAATCTCAAAAATTACATATTTTCCCTTTAATAAGATTCATCCAAAGATAAGAGTGGCACTCCTACTATCAGATTGCATCCCCGTTAGACAGATATTACTCTTACTTGCTTCATTTTCTGTTTTTTCAGGGACTTGACAGTCACAAGGCTGCTATTTGGATGGAAAAACAGGAAATTCTTCCTGGAGATGCTTCACTTTTGGCCATAACTCAGTCTACTCTCATCAGCTTAAAGGCTCTCTTCTTAAGGTATCATCCCTAACTCCATGCCCTATTTCAAATGTAATATATATAAACTTATTCTTTTTAGCTTGTTCTTACTTCCAAGGCCGCATTGAGTTTTGCTTAGCAATTCTCTAATAGGCCTTGTTAGTAGATCATGTCTAATTTTGGCCTATCATTGTATAAAGCATGTAGTCTAGCTTTAGATCATTTTTGAAAAGCATTACTATGCTTTTGGGACTATGTCCCCCACAAACTTGGCTTGGTTACTATGGCCATGATTTGTACTATTTTTATAGGTTTGGGAATCCGAATAAAAATTCCCCCGCTCTCGAGCGGTTTAACAGTTAAAAAAAAAAATTCATCCAAATCATTCTAAGACATAATGTATTCGGCACACAATATAATATATTCTCATTTAACTACTCTTTTTAATTAATTTTATTCTTCCTCTATCAAATCCACAATGTCTTTTGTATTGTTCAATTTAGGTAAGGAAATATTATTTGGTTGCTTGCAAGTACCCAAACACTCTGGGGTACATGGCTCCGTTTTCCGGTACAAGACCAAGAAAATATGTAGAGTTTAGACATGCACCAGTTAGAGGTAATTATATATTGGCATTTGATAAAAAGTGAATTTATTTCAAAAACAAAGATTGAAAAAAATAAAATAAAACCAGCTGATATTAGTTGAAATACGCTGCAATTAGCTGAAACCAGATGTAGTTAGATGAAGTACGCTGCAGGTAGTTGAAACCAAATGCAGTTAGTTGAAATTAGATGAATTTAGCTTAACTTAACAGTAACATGCAAAAATTAAGCTGAACTTGACAGAGACTTTTTTTTTAATTGAATTAAAATGGATGTAGATATTTTAAATTTGGATGACTATGTAATTGAGTAGTTGGTTTGCTCATTATATTTATAAATTTCTATTTTGCATTTGAATTTGGTTGTTCAATATAATAATTAATGAAAATCATTATAATAGAATATATTTTAATGACTTATATAAAAATAATGAAAAATAAAATCATTCAAATAAAATAAAATTAATGTAAATCGTTGATTTAATATCAATTATATTATAAAATATATTTTCACTAATTGATTAATTTAAACATTACTATTTTAACTTCATTACACATTTTTTAAGTTTTTATAATTATCTGAATATTATATTAACTAACTTATTTAAATAATATATTTTGTAGGTTATTTAACGAAATTTAATACAATTGGTAAAAGAATACAATTTTTTACTATTATTATAATAATTCAAAATATTTATCAAAGATTAATTTTCTATATTAAATTAAAATATAACGTGTAGTTCCTAACATAAATTCGCGAAAATATGTATTTTACATTTATTTAATACACAACTATAATTAGTTTGAAAATTGATCAATCAATCAAAAACTTGGGCATGTCATATCAAAATTTGGATTTAGAGTAACTATAAATTTACATTTTCACTATATCAGAAAACATAAGCGATTGTAAAAAACTTCACTAACTAAAGCGTGAGTTAAATACAAAACACATAACGCGCTGTGGATGAAACCAAAATAGTTAGATAGGAAAACACCCGTTAAATACAAAAGCAAAACATTTGAAGAGCGAGACCGGTGACAGATGAGTGAATTAAGTGATGGTGTAATGAGAAGTAGTGGCTGATGAGTGATGAGCAGAAATTGTTCTCCATGGAACCTCTCTGTTCATGCTGACATGAGTGAATGCACACTATTTGGTAATTAAATTTTACAAACCAAACTCTTTTCGCGTTTCATTACTTTGATTCACTACAAAAATACGAAAGAATGATTGAGATATATATATAACAAAAATTAGTATACATGTTCTCCATAAAATATATTAAATATTGCGTTAGAATATTACGCCCATTCATAAATTATACTAGCTTAACTAATTCCCTACATCTATGCAAGTTCAAATGAACTGCATTTTGAAGTCACCGGATTCGGAATTGAAAACCTAATCCAAAGAGTGACTAGCCACTTGATCGAAACGTATTACATTTAAATGTCCCTTAATCAGAGAAACGCAAAATGTTAACAAGCCTCATTGCATTCTACTCACTCAATTTCAACTTAAATTAAACAAATTTCTATTCATTTAGTTGAAATTAAAGATTTATTTTCAAATTAAAATAACATTATTAATCAGATATGATCATATATTTGATTCATTAAAATATGTATTTTATAATGTTAAAACTTTATCATAAATAATGATACATAAATAAAGATAGTTGATAATCAAAAGTATTTTTGAACTATTAAAAAATCAATTTATAAAGTTTAAACTAGAGCAATGAGTCGAAGAAAGAAAAGATGTGTGGTAAAATGATGGCGGTCTAAAAATGTCATCTTTAATATACAGTCTTTTCCTTTCCACACAAGGCTAGTTTTCTTTTACTTTTCATTTGTTTGGGTCATAAAGCATAGCACTTTCTCGATAAGAGTAGTAATAAAAAGAGTCAACAACTAGTAGCCATAATTGTTGAGATGGGTTTGTACACATTCGGATTTTCCTAAATACAGTCCAAAAGAGAATAGACCATGGGTGTAGCGGTTTGTAAACTTAGATTAGCAATTTAGCATGGACTGAATCGCAAGGATGACTATCAAGGCTTCAGACCAGTTTTGGTATTTAGGTTAAATACCGTCTTGTAGATCGTTTAGGCTGGAATATCGACGTCAAACATCTGTTTTGCTGTATCTTTGTTGGAACATTTATAATAAAATTAATTCGTGGTATGTATGTAGAGTATAATACATAAAAATTGTGGAGTTTGAGTGTATGTATACTTGAAAATACATAAATAAATAAAATAATGTTAATGGTTCCATCCGTGAGCATAACATTCAATGTAGCATGCAAGAGTTGAATGTGTCTCTTTGCAGACTTGTGTCTTTACAAATCATATTAAAAGTGATATCTTTACAAATCAGTTCTTATATAAAAAGAGTGGTGAGCCACATGTTTGAGGAACTAATTAAACGATTAAAATACAAGTTAATTTACTTGTTTTGGAAATAGTTTACTGCAGAATTATTTCTTGTCTTTACACATAAATATATACAAATTTTGGTGTCATTATTTCTTGATAACAACAAAGATTCAATGTGATATTTTTCGTATCTCAAAAGAGTTACTGTGCAACCTGTTATCTTAGTGGGTCGGTAAATTTCTTTTATGAAAACATAAGCATGACGTGCTTGGAAGACATTATCAAGTTATCAAATAAGCATACACAGTGCAAATCCTGCACTAACATAGATGTGTGTTAGGTAACTCTGTAATGCTGTAATTTAGTTTGGTTGGATTATTTCTTTTTCTTTTTGAATTAAATCACCATTGGTTGGGGTATTTATTTGGCACCCCGAACCATATATGAGCCCTAAAAAAGACTTAAAAAGGACTTGGTGGTTCTGGACAACTCTTCCTCATTTGCACAAAAAAGAGAGCCAATAGTATCTATTGGAGGAAAATTATCTTGCATCATCATAAGTTCTAACAGAAGAGATGCCAATTTTATCAAACATAATGATCCCTTTTGAAGGAATTGGTGCCTAATTTATCTGTATAGTATCACTTAAATTATTTGTTAGGAAATCAACATATTTATTGCCTTCTCGGAGGACATGTACAAGCTCACTAGCACGAAGTAGTGACTGAAATTCATAGCACAAATAATAATTCTTCCAATTGCAGTGTACTGGACTGTGAATCCCCCTAATTGCATTTTTACAATCAGACTCTATGATATATTTGGAGAGGTTCAGTTCAGATGCAGCTAAGTATCCTTGTTTAATTGCTAGCAGTTCAAAGTGGAGAGGGGATAAACATGACATGAAAAAAATTCTATGTAAAATAGTATTCCCTTTCCAATCCCTAATTATGATGCATATACCACAATTTTTCTGTTTGAAAGTAGCATCCACATTAACCTTAAAAACTAAATCAAGAGGAAACCATTTTTATGATCTTGACTGGCCTAGGCCTCTTCTTTTTTAAGAAGATCTAGAAATCGTGTCTTTAACATTTGAATTTTTTTCTTTGATTCTGAGCCTTCAAGGCTAAACATCTATGTAGTAGGGTTGATGTAGACCTAATTTCTATTGATGTGAGACCTTAATTCATCATTTTCATATACTCTCTTCTATCTTGTTCATCCATGAGTATATTTTTCCATGTTTATGTGATTTTCCATGATTATGAATATTTTATTGGTTAGATCTATGTATTCCTATAGTCTCTTTGTGTATAACACTTAAATCATCAAGAGATTCTGGTAGAATCCTAACCCATATAGAGTGTCTAGATGTTTGGGTGACTTGTATGCTCAGATTGACAATCCGGGTTGGAATGCATCGTATATTCATTCTAGAGCAAGTGACCCTTATATTTAATGCATGAATTGAAACCCTAGGCAAGGATTGACATTCTACAATGAATGCTTCTATAGATTGGGTAGTTTAGCTAGTCCTCCATTGGTAAGGTAATCTTAGATGTGTTTTTAGGGTTACCCATAAATGATGATGTTGTGATATATGTTTCCCTCCAACGCTACATTAGTGGGGATAGAGAGTCGAAAGAAAAAAAGGTTTGTCGATGTTCTCAATAGCTAAGGGAAAAGATGATGATGAATGTATTCATAAGGTCAATGATCAAAGTTAGAGTTAGGTCGTAAGTCAACCCCACTACATATTTGCTATCATAAGATTCTTGTTAAACACTTGGTTGTTATTTTCTCTTGCAGTTGTTAAATGCTTACGTGGTTCACTCTCACACACAAAACCCCCTTTTGTTTACCTAGAATAGAGACTGGATTAGAGCACAACTCCCTTTCTTTTGGGTTCGACCATTTACTTACCACTTTGCTACCCTTGTAATATAAGTAAGAGTAGAAGGTTTTAAAATAGTTTGACTCCATTTAACGACATGGGGAAAGATTTGTCAGTATTGTAGCTCCGTAGCAAAATAAGTGCAAATAGTGTAACGAAACTAGTAAAGGAATGAAACAAAACTAGGCAGATACTCTAACTAGATGTAGTATATCGCGCGGGTGGTGGCCGACTCGTTTGTGAGGATCGCAACCGTAGTCACGACTATCTCGCTCGTAGCACCTAAGATGGAGACTGTGAATCAAACATGTGTGAGAATACCGGGGATAGGTCAAGCCGAAGGCTAAACTAGATCTACTTTAATTTTGCTTATCAATTCTGTGTTTTACTTAACTACGAGAGCATGTTTAAACAATATATAGTTTGCATGTTTAGACATGAAAAAATGAAGACACGAACATACAAAATTGTTTACGCAATTTGGTGACAAAACACCTACATATGCGAAACCTTACCCAGTCCAAATACCACCCCCTA
The DNA here is from genome assembly GCA_948330725.1 of Sherardia arvensis. Lineage (NCBI taxonomy): Eukaryota > Viridiplantae > Streptophyta > Magnoliopsida > Gentianales > Rubiaceae > Sherardia > Sherardia arvensis. The sequence goes on along the minus strand of OX415237.1, from coordinate 16,553,160 downwards.
TGATAATCAACGTTGAATACAAAAGCTCATCACTCCTATCTACCAATGATTACCTCTAGTGAAATTTGTGAGCACCCCTCACTTGTAGGTCACCGTCGAGCTCCTCACTCCACTTTTCGATGACAATCTCTCTCGAGACTTTTCAAAATGTGGACGTTACTGATGAACAAGATGTTGTTGTTGCTGAAGTCGAACTGAGGCTGCCTCCACTTGAATGTATCATTTACACAGAATTGTTTTCTTACTTCCACATAATCATCTCTTCACAAAATATCCAACATAAAAGTCTGGACTTTACAGTCTCCACCTTAACATCATTTTGATGGTGCAACAAGAATACATCCGTCGGAGAATTATGGAATCCAATAGACGAGAAGGAAGCTCTACACACTGTCAAGGCTTTCTAGAACTTCAAAACATGCTAGACAAAAGCAAGGCAAAAGACGAGCTTGCTCTCAATTTCGTATTTAGCATGGATGCGATATTGGTGAATAGTTGGATGTAAATGTCAGATGGTATGAACAGATTAGCAACCTATAGTAAGGCTTGAAGAGTACTGTCTCAAGAAGCCATGCACATGCTTAGTTGCTGACTAGTTATCATGTTATACCAGTTAAGTTTTTCATTCATGGATATCGTTAAAAATGTTTACAATCACTATTCACTAATTAGGGCACACAAAATGATGAACTGGACTCTTGTACTGTGGAGATTGAGTTTGGCTTGGGAAAATGGGGAGTTTACAGTTTATGCGTTAGATGCATCTAAATTTGAGGTTTTTAAAAACTGCACGAGAAAGGAAATATTTTTAAGTGGTGTCTGACTTGATTACTGTTGAATCAATATTTTATTACTTTGGGGTGGTGCAAGGTTCAAATTTTTAGTTACCACATGTATCTAAGACACTTTTCTAAATAATGGGTTGAATTATTGATTCATACTAGTTTAGAGTTGTGTTTTTATACTAAAATTTGTTTCTTTGTTTGTTAAATGCTTATGTAAGACATCCAAATTTGAAGCTAAAGTAGAGAGATTGGAGTCACAAATAGCAGCTAAGGACAGAGAGATCGAGTGACAAGATCATTGATCCCTAGTTTTTTTAAGTATAAATATTTTGATGTGTTCATTAGATGAGTATAATTTGTTCTACATGATAAATTTCCTAATTCTTGTACACTTGTTTCTATATGATCGACGAGAGTATTTGTTTAACATGATTTTCAAAGAATTTTTCTCTATAAGCTTAGTAGAGTGACATTTTATTGTTTATAGAGCTCTCCAAATGGATTGGAGAGCTCTTTTTTTTAACACGAGCAAAACACACTTACGAGTTCTCAAGAAATTTCTCCTAGGAGCGAAATCACTTACGAGTTCTCAAGAAATTTCTCCTCGAAGCGAAACCACTTCTCAAGTTGTTTCTCCTCGGAGCGTGCAACTGTTTTACGGCAGATATTAAAGTGTAAATCCTATTTACCGTAAACTTCTTCTTTTACTGTCTCTGACTTAGTATAGATATTTTCAGTTGTACAAAATATACGGAGAATATTTTCAGAATATACGTAGAAATCCTGATGTGTCAAGTTAGAGATATTATAGGATTATAGTTAGACTATCCCTGTATTTATAGACGTGAATAATCAATGAGAATGGTAACCTTTGCAGTAAACCTATTCTGCACTACACTGTTTCGTACGTCCACCTTTACATACGTTGCACACCAAATAAAATTTGTATAATTTATATGGTATTAGACTAGCCAAACGATCCCTACCTATCGATGGCTTCACAAAATTCTGCGTCTTCCGCTTCCTCACAAATCCTACTCGCGGCCGCTGGCGGAACAACCCCTACCCTCCAACTCCCCACTCTTTCAATTCGCCTAGACCACACAAATTACTCCTTGTGGAAAGGCACCGTTCGCTCGGCTCTTGAAGCCTTTGAGCTCGAAGGCCATCTTCTCTCCGATCAGACCCCGGCCAAGACTGTTGCCTCGGCCGGTAACCCCTCTTCTGATTCGGCTACACCGAAGGACAATCCTGAGTACAAAGCCTGGAAAAGGAATGATAATTTCATCCTCCTCTGGCTTCGAACCACACTCACAGTTCCGTTACTTGGCCATGTCGCTCGTGCCACCACCGCCGCTGATGTCTGGTCCATGCTGTCTCAGATGTTTCAGTCTCAAACCCGTGCATGCCAAAACCATCTCAAACAGCAGCTGCAATCTCTCACCAAGGGCTCCATGTCCATCATGGAATACATCGAGAAGAAACGTGGCATCTCCGACTCCCTAGCGGAATGCCTCTCCACTATCTCCGACGATGACTTCGTCTCGTACGTCCTCTTTGGCTTGGGTGTTGAGTATGCCGCCTTCAAGACCGCCATCAGCATGCGAGACTCTGTCTCTTCTGACGAACTCCTTGGTCTCCTCCTTCAAGAAGAGTAACGTATTCTTGAATCATGTGATTCGATCTCTCCTTCGGCTCACGTGGCTCATCGCCGCTCCGGCCCTACTCGTGCTCAGCTGTCTGTGATACCTGCTGATGGAGGTGATCCACCTCACACTGTTTGTCAAATCTGCGACAAGCCCTATCACTCTGCTAGGAATTGTCACAACCGCTTCAACGATGTGGACTATCCACCTACCAATCGTTGATCAGCAGAACGTCAGAAACAGCGTAATCCAGCTCGCAAGCAGGCACATGTGGCCTACACCAGCTCTTCTGCCCTCACTGATCCGTGGATCATGGACTCCGGTGCTTCTAATCACGTCACATCGGATCTCAGAGCTCTCAATCTTCAGGCTGCATACACTGGCAACCACAACTTAGTCGTCGGCAATGGTGAGTCCCTACCCATTACTCATTTCGGTACTCATACTCTTTCTACATCGCATGTTGCTAATAATAATCTCACTCTTAAAGAGGTTCTTGTTGTGCCTAAAATTTCCAAGAATCTTATTAGTGCCTCAAAATTGTGCAAAGATAACAATGTTTATGTTGAATTGCATGCTGGTCATTGTTTTGTTAAGAGTCTCCAGGGTCAGCAAATCCTAAGAGGGGTAGTTGAAGACGGTCTGTACCGTCTGCCAGCTTCATCGTCATACTCCAGTCCTAGAGTCTTCCTCAGTGAATGTGCATCTATGGCTTGTTGGCATCATCGATTCGCTCACCCTCATGAGTATGTCCTTCGTCGTCAACTAGCTGATTTCCATTTACCAACTTCTGATAATAAAGCTTTGCCTGTATGTAGTGCTTGTCAATTAGGCAAAAGTCGTCGTCTGCACTTGTCATCTTCCCATGTGTCATCTAGTAATCCCTTTGATTTGATTTATTCGGATGTTTGGGGACCCTCTTATGTTCCTTCTTTGAATGGTAATCGGTATTTTGTGTTATTTATTGATGACTGCACTAAATTTACCTGGATCTAATTTTTACCAACCAAAGCACAAGTTTTTAATGCATTCATACTTTTTAAAGCAATGGTCGAGACGCAATTTTCCACAAAAATTAAGGCTTTTCAGTCTGATTGGGGTGGGGAGTACAGAAACATCTCTACTTTTCTTCAAAATCATGGTATTTTACATCGTGTCTCTTGCCCTCATACACCAGAACAAAACAGTGCCGTTGAAAGACGAAACCGAATTGTTGTTGAGAAAGGCATGGCCTTGTTAGCTCATTCCCATCTTCCTATAGAATTTTGGGAATAGGCGTTTCATACAGCCATATATCTAAATAACAGAACCATCACTCCTACTCTTCTTCACAAATCACCATACTCTTGTCTCTACAAGCGAGATCCTGATTATAACTTTTTCAAATCTTTCGGATGCCTATGCTACCCTTATCTAAGACCATACAACACAAATAAACTTGAGTTTCGGTCAGTCGCCTGTATCTTTCTAGGTTACAGTGCAAAACATAAAGGATATTTATGTTTTCATGTTCCGTCCTCTCGTACCTACATCGCACGTCATGTAGTGTTTGACGAATCTCATTTCCCATATTCCGAGCATATTGCTCAATCTCCTTCTACCGATCCTCCAGTTTATGACTTGAGCTTACTGGATTCATCTCAGTCAACCCATGTGTCTCCCATTCAGCCCGCAACTCACATCACTGGCCCTCCTCCCTTAATGCATTCTGCACCGTCAGATTCTGACCACTCCCAGCCGACTTTTGCTGGCCCCGCAACCTCATCTCCTTCTCACTCCATGCCTAGTCAAGCTACCAATTCTGCGCTCACTCCTTCTGACCGTGTTGCTGACCCCACAAGCTCCCTTGGTCAGCCACTCCAAAGTCATCCTTCTGTCCCCACCAGCCCCCATCCTTCTGTCCCCACCAGCCCCCATCCTTCTGCACCACTTCTGTCCAGTTCCCTCCAGCAGCGTCAGTCTGGTCCCCTCCAGCCGCGTCAATCTGGTCCCCCCCAGCCCACCATGTCTGGTTCTCTGTCTGATTCTCTGTCTCAATCCAATGCTTCTCATTCCAGTGTTGGTGATTCGGTTGACTTTGTCCCTCCCTCACCTGATCAGTCTCAGTCCCCAGACTCTACCTCTTCCTTGTCCATTGTTCCATATACTCATGCCCCCTCGTATTTTCGGCCGTCTGAATTATCTCAGCATCCTATGGTCACTCGAGCTGCAACCAACTCCCTCACTCCTAAAGCTCTACTTGCCACCAAATATCCCGTCGTTCGCGATTCCTCTCATCCTGAACCAAAAACTTTTGCTCAAGCCACTAAGCACCCTCATTGGCAACAAGCAATGCAGTTAGAGTATGATGCTTTATTGACTAATGGGACTTGGGACTTGGTTCCAAAGCCCTATACTGCTAATGTTGTTGGTTGCAAGTGGATTTTCAGGGTAAAAAAGAAGGCGGATGGGAGCGTGGAGCGATACAAAGCTCGTCTTGTGGCAAAAGGCTTCAACCAAGAAGAGGGTGTTGACTCCTTTGACACATTCAGCCCTGTCATCAAACCCACTACTATTTGTCTGGTTCTTAGCATTGCTGTCACCCGGAAATGGCCCCTTCGCCAGGTCGACATCAACAATGCCTTTCTTAACGGTGACCTAGCGAGACTGTTTACATGCAACAACTGCCAGGATTTGTGTCCTCTTCCACTCCCGGCTATGTCTGCAAACTCAAGAAGGCCATTTATGGCCTTAAACAGGCTCCGCGTGCATGGTTTCAAAAGCTCATTCAAGCTTTACTGCGGCATGGATTCAAACAGTGTATCTCAGACACTTCTCTCTACATCAAGTCTCATGGCCAAGATGTAATCTATGTCTTGGTTTATGTTGATGACTTGATTATCACTGGCTCAAACTCCAAGTTTATCGATGAGTTCGTTCACTATCTGAACTCGGTCTTCTCCTTGAAGGATCTAGGATGCTTGAATTTCTTCCTTGGCATCGAAGTTCAGCATATCCCCTCTGGTCTGCTTCTCTGCCAGAAGAAATACATCTTGGATCTATTGGATCGCAGCGACATGGTTGGAGCCAAGCCGATTTCTTCACCTGCCACTCCAGGGTCGCGACTCACAGCTACTGGTACTGATCTTCCGGATCAGCACCTGTATAGGAGCATCGTCGGTGCGCTACAATATGCTACCATCACCAGACCTGACATCTCGTATGCTGTAAATCGGGTTTGTCAGTTTATGCATAGGCCAACCGCTACTCACTGGCTCGCGGTCAAACGCATTCTCCGTTATCTCAAGGGCACCATTGATACTAGTCTTTATTTTCGCCCGTCACCGGATACTCGCCTTGTCTGCTACACCGATGCTGGCTGGATTTCTGATCCGGACGACTGCCGTTCCCAGCATGGTTTCTGCATCTATTTTGGTGGCATTTTGATCAGCTGGTCGTCCAAGAAGCAAGGGGCTGTGGCTCGCTCCAGCATCGAAGCAGAATACAGGGCCATCGCTTTTGCTGCTGCTGAATTGATATGGCTCCAGCAACTGCTAAAAGAAATGAACATACCTCAGCCTGGTCCTCCCACCGTTTTACGTGACAACCAGAGTGTCACCTTTCTCACTGCTAATCCTGTTCTTCACCATCGCTCTAAGCACATCAAACTGGATTTTCATTTTGTTCATGAGCAAGTGCAGGATGGCTCTTTTCTTGTTCAGCATGTTAGCTCTGCCAATCAAGTGGCTGACGTGTTTACTAAGGCTGTTGGTACTTCCCAGTTCAAAGACTTGCATTCCAAGCTTCTTGTTCGTGCCCGAACATGAGCTTGCGAGAGGGTATTAAAGTGTAAATCCTATTTACCGTAAACTTCTTCTTTTACTGTCTCTGACTTAGTATAGATATTTTCAGTTGTACAAAATATACGTAGAATATTTTCAGAATATACGTAGAAATCCTGATGTATCAAATTAGAGATATTATAGGATTATAGTTAGACTATCCCTGTATTTATAGACGTGAATAATCAATGAGAATGGTAACCTTTGCAGTAAACCTATTCTGCACTACACTGTTTCGTACGTCCACCTTTACGTACGTTGCACACCAAACCAAATTTGTATTATTTATAGCAGATTAAAAACTTGATTTACGGCACATCTTAAGAAGGCCATTCGAATATGCCTTAAATGTTACGTTTGAACCGCCTTGTAACCTACAAATGTGCAGTAAGGTGGTGTTCAGTCTATTAATGATATAAACAATACCGGGGATCCAACATGAAAGTAATTTCAAAGTATCAAACTGTCGCAGAGAGTCATCCTATTGATCTGAATTCTCTTATCCAAGCCAAATATTTCATCCGGTGAAGGTACTTTCACGGGCGGAGGCGTGGCAGGGATAACGGATTTTCAATACAGAGTTTGTAATAGCAATACAGAGTCAACATAATATATATTTCGGAATGTAAGACCGCAGCTCCATCGTTTTCATTTTAATATAAACCAGAGAGCACTTGGTTGAAAACTTTGATCAATAGCTTCGGATAATCAAGCTTTGCAGCTCTCCTTAAGTATGATTTGACAGATATTGAAGTTCATAAACGAGGCCATCTAGCAAAATGCAAACAAACCCAACTCAGATTTGGACTTCTGCACAAAGTTAGTTCAAAGTACAAGCTTTCTTTCATTATGATGATTATATTTCTAGACATTAGGGCCTAGGAAAGCTATCAGGGCTTCAAATAGAAGTTGTATGATAATATTGCCTTTGAGAAGCGATATTGCTCAAGGAAGATCGAATAATCGGACTCTAACATGATGAAAATTCAATTATTTCTAAATTAATAGTTCGAGTTAGTGGTGAAACTGTTGTTCAAGCAAACAATTTGGCCAAACAGTTTGTGTACTCATATTGTCATCAATTAATAAAAAAATTATGCATGGTTGCAAAAAAGAATATTATTATCTAAGATTTTTTTAAAAAAATAAATACACATGTTTTAAAGATTTTAATTTTTGATACCCATTTACTAAATTGTATATATTTTTAATTAATTTTTTCAAATCATGTTTTACTGCTAATAAATCTAACGGTGCTGATATTCCCAGAGCAATAATTAACATCAAGAGAAAATATTTTATTAAATACCTAAACTATTCTTTCTTACTATTTTGTGTGCTGAGGAGCGAATGATTGTTTACAGAAACTGAAGGATTAGCTGGTGAGGATGAAGTCCTTTCTCAAAAATGCAGACCATAAGCAAGATGAAGACGCAAGGATCCGCCATTGGGTGTCGGAAACGCTAGATGTTAGCTACGAAGATATAATTTCATAGCACCAAAGTACACAAACCCAAGCACGACATGAGATGCTTTGTGAACCTTGGAATGATTATATATTTTCCTGGCCAGAGTTGTCTTGCCAACACCTCCCATGTGATCGAAAGCACGCGGTGTGCAGTATCTTCTTCGAGAAGTTGTGAAACAAGCAATTCCACTTTCTTCTCTACGCCCACTGCGTTCTTGTCTTCAGAGTGAGCAAACATTTGACGCAAAAGTTACAACTCCTCAGCACGACCATTCGCTCCTTCTCCGAGATTTTTAATGCCATACTTGACTCGACTAGCTTCGATGTCCCCGAATCTTGATTGCATGAACTAAATCTTCTTACCAACCTTGTAAATACGGTGAATCTTGAAGGGAAAGTAGGCAAGCCTTTTGTGGAATGACATGTTTTTTATAGCCTCAATTTTGCCGATGAAAAGCTCAATCACATCCTCTGCATCGTAGCTAACATCTCGCGTTTCCGACACCGAATAACGGATCCTTGCGTCTTGCGTCTTCATCTTGCTTCTGGTCTGCATTCAGCTCATCCTTCAGTTTCTGGACTTATCCTCCTCACCTCTCAGAAACACAATTTTTTCTGTTAACTACCAAATTTGATGATTCTTTTTTCGAAGGGGTTTTAATTTACATCATGGTTACCTAATTGCAGAGGTCTGAATCGCCCATATTTGGGTAGGGGCGGAGGGTAGGCGGAGGATCCGACAGAGGGTAGGTAGAGGAAAAGATGTCGAAACCCCTTGAGCATGGTTATTGATGGATGTCTACACCCCGCACTTGATCACGAACCCGGCTCACGAACTGATCTGCAAAACAAAGCCTCGAGTGTCCCGAGGGTAGACACTCCGACGCTCAAGTTAGTATGATGCGTAAGGCGTATTGTATGTAAGATAATAGGTAGAGAGGTTTACCAAACCTTCGGTATTTTTATATGGTTACAATCCGTAGATCACCAAGATATATATTTATGGTAGTAATATAACTCTTATGGGAATAGTAGTTGTATTACCATGTATAAGAGAGGTATATTTCGGTCATGGTTGTATTATCATGTTTAGGAGGATGTATATTCCTTGTAGAACATTCATAATATACGCATTCCTTGTAAGATTAGGATTGATGGACCCGTGGATCCATCCTCCGCGTATCTCGAGCCCACGACCCTTCTCGGGCCCTGGTCCGAATATGAATGAGGCCGAATACGAACCATGGACTTATCAGTAGCCCCAAGGTAAATCTTCAAAACTTAGAGTGCTCCGTCTCGAAGGTTGAAGGAGAGGTTTTCTTCTCGAGGGAAAACCAATAACTCGAGGGAGAATAACTCGGGGTGTTACGCTCGAGATGTCCTCCAAGGATTATCCTTTCAGGCTTAACCTTCTGAATATCTAGTTTCAAGTTCTTTCGTATTCCATTAGGACACGTGGACGGTTGGATCTGAATCTGTCTTCTTGAATTCTGAGGGGACTGACACGTGGTCTTGATTCATTGTATCTTCTGGCGATGGAGAAGACCAACCTTCCAATTGCCTGCATCGTTTCGCGAGTCGAGGTAATTACTCCACTTAAATGCATGCTTAATTACTGGCTATATAACCAAGTAATTTTCCTTGTGTTTATCATCAATCATCCAAGTATTCTGCGTTTCCAATCTCAGAAAAAGTTCTTCAAATTTGTCTTCTTTTCTTCATATATTCTCTTCCCCCATTCTCTGTATTGCCATGTCTTCTGCAAACTCCAGTATTCCCTCTGGCAATGTAGAGAATGTTTTTGAAGAAAGAGCCCCAGCTGCTCGTGACTTGAGTACCTTGTTCTTAGAGGTTGAGTCTAGGGAGTTGATGGAGGTGACCATTGCTACCCCGCTGCAGGCTGTAGCTGTAGTGGTGGGTGATGGTGCCTCTGGGTCAAATACGGACCCGAATGCGGAGCCCCAAGTTAATAAACGGGTTCCGATGGCCGGTGGCATAAGTGATGTCACCAAGGTGGTCGACGAAAAGACCCTGCAATTTTTGAAGTCATGCAGGTTGTCGTACCCCGTCGAGGCTGATTTGAGGCTCAAGGATAAGACCACTCCGGTCCAGAATCTCGTGAGCCCCACTCGAGGGGTAGTATATGGTAGGTTCTTGCAACAGGGACTGCGTTTTTCCCTTTCCTCCTGTGTTTTCGGAGTTTCTGCAGCATCATTAGCTACATCCCTGCCAAATTCACTCCAATGTGGTGGTGACAATGGTGGCTTTTATCTCCTGGTGCTCTCGGAAGGGCTATGAGCCAAGCCTGGATCTATTTAGGAGCTTGTTCAAGCTGTTCTCTTTCAAGGAGCGTGAGCATATTACCCTTACTCCTCGAAATGTCAAGGTCTTCACTTTTCCTGATAACAGCGGTAAGTGGAAAGATATTCGGCTAACCTTTGATTGGACCAGATATGAGATCCCTGACTGGAACTCGAAGCCGAAAGACGTTGGGCCTCTTGATGTTTTTGAGATTCCTGCTCATTTAAAGGGCATCGTTGAGGAGCTCTTGGAGGAAAAGATCATTTTCCAGGAGGGAGGATTTGTGCGGGGGGCTCATGGCTCGATGTGGCAGTGGCATTCTATCACCTATTCTTATTTGCTAGACATTCCTCGGTCAAAATCTACATCCAGTTACTTGAAGAAGGATCGAGATTGGACCCTCTCTGATAAAATCCAGGGGGATAAGAAGGTTGTCAAGAAGCGGGCTGCCAGGAAATCACCCCGGAATCAGGATGAATCTTCTTCCAGTCGGCCTCCTTCAGGTAATGTCTTGATTCGCATACTGTAGTAATGCTATCTTACATATTGTATCTTAATATTTCTTCTCTTATATGTAGCATCTCCTCCAAAGAAAAAGATCAAGAAGGGGAAAGCAGTCCTCGAGATCGTAGAGGAGGAGGTGGAGGAGTCCGAGTAGGTGGAACCGGAGGTTGGGGAGTCCTCGAATGACGATGAATCTGACCTTGAGCTGGTGATTCCTGAGGATGGGCCTCTGAAGAAGTTGAAGTATTATCTGAGTTGCCCTGAGGAAGAGGATGGTCAGGCTTCTAGGAAGTCTTTCAAGAAGTATCCCTTTGCCTCTAAGGTAGTGATTCTCTTTGTAATATAATGTGAACTTTTAAGTGTCACATATCAGGTTTTTATACATCTTCTATTTTACAGCTGATGGTAGATATATCTATGCTGGAACGGCAGACCAAAGGTGGGATCAAACACCTGTATAACTCTGTGGAGGAGTTACATTCCAGGTGCCGGGCTCTCAAGGCCGATAAGGAGGAGATGAAAGCTATCATCGACTCTTTATCGACTAAGTCAGTGGTACCTCTTGCTCCATTGGATTTGACTCACTTGGAGGATAGGGTAGAGCAGCTCGAGGCTGAGAATGAGGCCTTACTGCTGTCAAGAGAGTCCGAGAAAAAGGAGCTGAAGATGTATCAGGACACCAAGGATGAGCTGTCGCAGACCTTGTCTTCGGATGAGAAATCGGAGGAGCTGAAACGGCTTCTTAAGTTTGGGGTGCTTTTATTGCTTGTAGTCCCGAGTTTAAGGACCATCGGGAGGAGTATGGAGACTTATTCCACGACTCCGAGCAGCACGGGATTTTGGATAAAATCTTGGGGTTGTGTCAATCTGACGAGGAGATAGAGGTTATGACCTCCATCTTCTCTCATCCGGATGCTGCTAATGAGCTCTCTACTTTGACTGCTAGTGATTGGGTTCCTAGAGCCAAGTTCTTGGATGCATTGGAAACCTCCGAGAAGATAACGACATCAGGAGACTTATTAAAGCTCATTGTAGCAAAATATCCTGCCTTGTCCTTTCTCGGTGAGAGGTTCTCCATTCCTTCAGATAGTAAGTCAAGTTAGCTTCAGCTGGCTCATTGGCATCTCCTCGTCAGCTTTAGGACTTGGTGGTTATTCCTTTGCACATGAACCTCGTTCTCATGGTTTACTGGAAAGGAGCTCCCATCCTATTGACAAAGCTGAGGTACTCGGGGATAAGGTCTTCGCAGTTGTCTATGATGAACACTCTGTGAACATATTGATGTTGAAAGTCTTGCGAATTTCCTCCTCAGTCCTTTTCTAACAAGGCCTTTAATGTCATAGCGTGCAGAAAAGTTGACAATAGCCCATCTCTCAAGTGCCACTTCTGGTGAAGTTCTAGAAGACCTTATTAGGTATATTTAGAAGTATCATATTCTGATGTAATACCATCTTCTTCATGACCTTTGTATCAAATTTTGAGGTTTTTCCTCTATGTACCCCTTTGGGAATTAGAAGTATCATACTCTGATGTAATAACACCTTTGATATGAACTATTTGTGTTCGAGGTTTTTTCTCTATGTATCCCTTTGGGAATTAGAAGTATCATACTCTGATGTAATAACACCTTTGATATGAATTTTAACTTCTGTCTTTGAGGTTTTCCCTCTTTATTTTGAGATGATTGATTTTCGAGCACGTCTTCCCTTTTGGTCTATAGACCTCAATCAAGCACTTTTCGTGAAGTACTTTTTTATCTCGAACCTATCTCTTTTATTCAAAACAATTAGTATTTTGAATTTTGGATTCAAATAACTTATTTTATATAAGTTGACCAACCATACACTTTATAAAGTATATTGTTTTGAATAGAAATCAATCGTCATACTTTGTGATAACAATCCTTTTTTTATAAAAGGAGTTTTAATATTTCTCCTTAAAAGATAGGTGTAAAAATAACATGACTTCAATCTAAGTTTATAACTTTAGGAATATAAGTAAAATAAATAGTAGGTTTGAGTTTGAGTACCCGTTTGCGCTATAGCAGAGTTGTCTCGGACCTTGATGAGGTTCTCAGACATTGTTGATATTCTCGAACCTCTGTGAGGCTCCTCCTCAGATTTTATCTTCCCTGATACTTTCGTAAGTTATTCACGTTCCATCTTCGTGGTATGGGTTCGCCCTTCATGGTTTCCAAGAGGTAGCTTCCCCCTGGATGGGATTCTAGGACTCGATACGGACTGTGAGGATCGTGGGCCAAGTCAACGATCATGCCACTTGGTCAAGGGCAGGCCCAAGAGGCCCAATGATGCTGCGGGAATGGACGACTGGCATGGGCTGGCACAGGCACGTGCCGAGATCATCAGAGGCCCATCCGCGTGCCTAAAACCCTAGACACAGAACCTTGGCATGAGCTATAAAAGGAAGGGGCATGAGAAAAAGGAAGGTAAGCTCACAAATACTGTTGAAAGAGATAAATCACCAACACTGTCAACCGACTGATTTTGGCATCGGAGCGGGAACGGCTATCGCCCTCCCCGTGCTGACCCAGCCATTCTCTTTCCCTGTGCAGGTAGCCCGTTGACAGTACCGTTCAAGGAGAAGCACTTATTTGTGGCCGTAACATTGGCGCCGTCTGTGGGGAACCTTGTTATTCTTACAGCCCACGCACTCAATCGATGAGTGGAGAAATCAGCAGTCAGATCCCGCCCATGACCGATCTGACGGGACGCGAGGACGATGAAGATGAAGAGTTCGACCAATACTCGGTCAAGCATCCCGCCGCTCGCCGGCTGTCGAGCCAAGTGGTGGGACCGGAGTCGACGCCGAACCCTACCCTGGGGGAAGCAAAGGAGAGCATGGATCTGCTTCAGCGCATCGTCAACTCCCAAGAGCGCATGGCCAACCAGATCCACGAGCTGTAGAGTCTGAGCGCTAGAGCGGGAAAGATCACCCCGAAGCGCCTGTTCCAGGGTGTCAACGCGATGAAGCAGTAGGCGCTCGACGAGTCAGAACCGCCGGCGCAGGGCGTGGAGACAAACCCCATCCCGATCACCCATGATGGTGAGGACTCAGGGGAAGACGAAGACACGGAGCAGGTATGGGCGACCTCATACATTCACAAGTCGAAAGTCCTGCCGCGGGTTCCTGTTCACCATCGCCTCGCTGTGAACTGGACCCCGCCGGAGGGAGAGAAGCTCCGAGGAAGCCTGTTTACCCGGTCGGTGATGGAGTTCGTGGCCGACTTGAAGATCCGTATCCCCCCAAACTTGGGGTCATATGACGGTTCAACGGACCCGGCCGACCACATCCATACCTTCACGATGTCCATGTCGACGTACAGCACTTCCTAGCCGATCTGGTGCAGGGCGTTCGCCACGACCCTCAAGGAGGCGGCGAGACTGTGGTTTGCCAATCTGGAAAACGACAGCATCTCCAACTTCGCGAAGCTGGAGGACCTCTTCCTGACGCGGTTCATGCAGAAGAAGAAGTTCGCCCTCACCACACAAGACGTGCTGCGGATCAGGCAACGGTCGGGCGAGTCGCTCATGGACTACTACGAACGGTTCATCACCGAGTGCAACAAGGTGGAGGACAGGCTGGACGAGAAATGGCTGGTCGAGATTTTCGTGCAAGGATTAACCCACACCCTCTTGAAGGTTTGGCTGTCGAAAAAGCCTGTTTTCACGTTATACGAGCTCCACATCAAAGTCGAGGAGTATCACAGAGGTGACAAGGCCACCAAGGACATCACTTCTGGAGGGGAGTCAAGGAAGGACAAGTCGAGAGGATCCGTGAAGGATAGGCTGGGCAGCAGAGAGGAACCATCGAAGGACAGGTCTTTCACGCCTTTGACCAGGACCCCGAAGCAAATCTTCATGGCCGTGGCAGATCAGGGAATTCTCCCGGTCCCCCGCAAGATGAAGTTACCGCCCTCCAAGAGGGATATGAGCCTCTACTGCGACTACCATGAAGATCACGGCCACGACACCGACGAGTGCATACACCTCAAAAAGGCCATCAAAGCCTGCCTCAAGCGAGGGCATCTCAAGAAGTATGCCAAGGAGGCCCGGGAGTACAACAGAGAAGAATACTCGTCGCGGTCAGGTGAACGACATACTGAACGAGGAAGCGAGCGTGGAGGTGAACGGTCACGCGATCGGTCGACTGGACCCAGGTCCAAGGAAGTCCAACGGGCCGAGAAGAAGGAAGAGTCGGGAAAGAGGCGAAGGTATGAAGACGTTTCTTCGCAGGATGAAGAACCAACCGCTCCCACCGGCACGATACTCGCCATCATCGAGGGGAACGCGGGAGTAGCCACGGAGTCTCAAAGGAAGGCGCGCTGCCGCAAGACGCCCGAGCCGACGCCTATGTCAAGGAGGCTGGCGCCGGAGGAGGTGATCACCTTCAGTTCCGAAGATCCTGTACCCGACCGACCTGCTGGGGGTGACGCCGTGGTCAACACGGTGCAAATCATGGACAAATTGGTGCACCGCGCGTACGTTGACGGTGGCAGCTCGGCGGAGATCATGTATTGGCACTGTTTCAAGAGGCTTGATGAGAACACGCGCAAAGGATTAGCCCTGACGGCAACGCCGTTGGTCGACTTTGTGGACCGGACTGTTTGGCCCGAGGGGATCATCACCCTGCCGGTGGCGGTCGGCACGGCCCCCCGCAGGAAAATCGTGGACCTTGAGTTCATTGTGATCAAGGCGCACAGCCCGTACAACTTGATACTCGGCAGGCCGGCACTGGCAACCTTGAAGGGGATCGTGTCCACCCTCCATCTATTGCTGAAGTTTCCCACGAGGAAAGGGATAGCGACGGTGCGGGGCGATCAGCAAAAGGCTAGGGAGTGCCATCGAGTGGCCCTCAGAAAGAGGAAGAACCCCGAGGAACCGTCCGGACAACCGTCGGGCGGGACGTCCGGCAGAACGTCGGCTCGAAGGGTGCAAATGGTATCCCCGAAGGAAAGAACCATCGTCAAAGAGCTGGGAAGCAAGGTAGAAACCGTATACCTACATGGGGACCAAGCGATGCCCATACAGGTCGGAGCAAGCGTTCCCGACGAGGTGAAGCTGTCAATGATCAGGGTGCTGGAGAAACACGGGGACGTGTTCGCGAGGAAACCGTCGGACTTGACCGGGATTTCCCCGGAACTTGGAATGCACTCGTTGAATATCAACCCCTCACACAGGCCGGTCATCCAGAAAAGAAGGCCCTTGTGCCGCGAGAGGAATGAAGCAGTCAATAGGGAGGTCAATGAGCTCGTCAACGCGGGAATTCTTGTGGAGGTACCGTACCCGGTCTGGCTAGCCAACCCTGTTTTGGTTAAAAAACAGGACGGCAGTTGGAGGATGTGCGTCGACTACAAGACCCTCAACAAGGCGTGCCCGAAGGATTGCTACCCAACCCCGGCCATCGATCAGAAGGTGGACGCGCTCGGGGGCTTCCCGATCAAGTGTTTCTTGGACGCGTACAAAGGCTATCACCAGATCCCGATGAAGCCCGAAGACGTGAATAATACCGCCTTCATCACCGAGAGAGGGGCTTTTGCTTACAGAATGATGCCGTTCGGACTGCGGAACGCGGGGGCCACTTATCAAAGGGTGGTCGATCGCGTCTTTCGGGAACAAGTGGGGCGCAACGTCGAAATTTACGTGGATGACATGGTCATCAAGAGCAAAAGTTTCGATGATCTGATCAAGGATGTGGACGAGACATTAGGCAGGCTGAAGGAGATAGGGATGAAGCTAAACCCGGCCAAGTGCCAGTTCGCCGTCGGGTCAGGGAAGTTCCTAGGTCACATGGTTTCGAACAGCGGCTTGAACGTCAACCCGAAGAAGGTGCAAGCGGTCGTGGACATGCCCGCTCCCAGAACGGTGAAGGACATCCAGAGCCTCAACGGGAAGTTGGCCGCGATGAACCGTTTCTTGTCTCGGGCGGCGGAGAGATCGCTACCTTTCCTGAAGGTTCTCAAGGGATGCGTCGGCGCCGCTGGGGCTATCCAGTGGGGGCCCGCAAAAGACGAAGCGTTTCAAGAGTTGAAGGAGCACCTCAAGGTGCTGCCGACTTTGTCGCCCCCAGAAAGCGGAGAAACCCTTTTTCTGTACCTGGCCGCGGGATCGGAAGTGGTCAGGGGAGCGTTGGTCCGAGAGGAAGGGAAAGTGCAACGCCCCGTATACTACGTTAGCAGGACGTTGCAGGGGGCAGAAACCAGGTATACTGATCAGGAGAAGTTGGCCCTCGCCCTCATCCACTCGGCAAGGAGGTTGAGATCATACTTCCAAGCCCATCCTGTGGTCGTCTTGACAAATGAGCCTTTGAAAGCGATCTTAGCTAAGCCGGAATCATCGGGGAGATTGGCCAAGTGGGCCGTTGAGCTTGGAGAGCACGCCATCCAGTACGCCCCCAGGAAGGCGATTAAAGGACAGGTGATGGCGGACTTCTTGGCGGAAATCCCCTCGACGACGAAGGTCACGATCGAGGACCTGGCGACGGAGGCAGCGGACGTCCCGATCCGGACCCGGCGTCGGGAGGACAGGACGGATTGGTGGAAACTCCACATGGATGGCGCGTCAGGCGTCGAGGGAGCGGGGGCCGGTTTAATTGTCACAAACCCCGACGGACAGGAGACCACCTACGCTCTGAGGTTCGAGTTTCCGGCAACGAATAACGAGGCTGAGTACGAGGCGTTGATGGCGGGGATGGATATTGCCAAGAGATTGGGAGCGAACAAGCTGGATGTGTATGGTGACTCGGCCTTGGTGGCCAACCAATTCAGCGGAACCTATCAGGCGAAGGAGCCGTCGATGCAGAAGTATTTGGCAAAGGTAAAGGCGCTGGCTACGTCGTTTGAAGGTTTCGACGTCACCCGGGTCCCCCATTCGGAGAACACTCGAGCCGACGCGCTCAGCAAGCTGGCTTCGACCGCCAGTAGTCACCTTTCGAAGGGGGTGCTGGTGGAAACGTTGGCCGTAAGGTCGACGGAGGGCCAGGAACTGCTGGCCATCTCGACCGCACCCCCCAACTGGATGACCCCGATCAGGGAGTTCTTGTTCAGCGGACAGACCCCGGACGACGTTGGCAAAGCGAGACAGCTTGAGAGGAAAGCCCTGGAGTTCGCCTTGAAGGACGGAGTGCTCTACAAGAAGGGATATTTGCAACCCTGGCTGAGATGTATTTCCCCTAGGCAGGCGGATAGGCTGTTGGCGGAACTGCACGAAGGGACGCGTGGGAGCCATCAAGGGGCGAGGACATTGGCCTTGAGGGCCTCGCGAGCGGGCTTTTACTGGCCGAACATGAGAGCCAACGCCGACGAGCTGGTGAAGAAGTGCGTCAAATGCCAAGCCCACGACAAGGTGCTGCATTCCCCCGGAGTGCCGATGAAGAGCATCTCAGGCCCGTGGCCCTTCGCCAAATGGGGAATAGACATAGTTGGTCTGTTCCCCGTGGCGACGGGAAGGAGGCGTTTTCTCATCGTGACGGTAGACTACTTCACCAAATGGGCAGAAGCCCAGGCGGTGGCGAGCATCACCGGCAAGCGAATGACGAACTTCGTATGGAGGAATGTGGTGTGCCG
Organism: Sherardia arvensis; assembly: GCA_948330725.1. Classification (NCBI taxonomy): domain Eukaryota; kingdom Viridiplantae; phylum Streptophyta; class Magnoliopsida; order Gentianales; family Rubiaceae; genus Sherardia; species Sherardia arvensis. The sequence continues at coordinate 16,535,053 of OX415237.1, read as the reverse complement.
GTTCGGACTGCCCCGAACCATCGTGAGCGACAATGGGAAGCAGTTTGAGGGGGAGCCGTTCAAGTCATGGTGCTCCCAGCTGGGGATCGAGCAAAAGTTCACTTCGGTGGCGCACCCCCAAGCGAACGGCTTGACGGAACGCACCAACGGGATAATCGTCCAGGGACTGAAGCGGCGGCTGGATCAGGCCAAAGGGAACTGGGTGGAGGAGCTCCCGTCAGTACTGTGGGCATACAGGACCACACCCCGGGCGGCCACGGGGGAATCGCCGTACCGCTTGTGTTATGGGAGCGAGGCGATCATACCCCGGAAGTGATCGTGCCATCGCCGAGACTCGCCAAGCCGTTGGCCGAACCGGAGAACGAGGAAGAAATCCGAGCTAGCCTGGACGAGCTTGAGGACCGGAGGGAGAAGGCAGCGCTAACGGAGGCGGCGTACAAGTCTTACGTCGAGCAGCGATACAACAGCCGTGTCCGAGACCGGTCATTGAAGGTGGGCGAACTCGCCCTTCGGAAGAATGAGGCCAGCCGTGCCGAGGGAACGAAGAAGCTGGACGTCACGTGGGAAGACCCATACCAGGTAGCGGAGGTGCTGGGCGACGGGGCGTACAAGCTCAACACTCTGGCGGGAGAACCAGTTCCCTGCACCTGGAACATGAGCTACCTCCGGAAGTTCTACGGATAACCAGGTATCAGCTGGATATTTATGTGTGTGTTTAGATAGTACGCCTTAACCTGTGGGCGAAAGAAACACTTTTGGTCGGGTTCCCGACGCGATCATCTTGCCTCGTTCGCTTGCTCAGCGGGGAAATGATCGTCAGGGGACTCGCTTTCCTCTTTTGTGGCAAGTAATGTAAAACAGGCTCAGCGATATGAATGTTGTTTGTGCACACGTCAAGCGACGCAACTGAGCTCGCTGCCCCCAAGAACCTCCTGGGGGCTCAGCCGCATCAGTCGCCTGGACGTCCGCATGGACAGGTGAGCCCGACGATGACCCGACGGCTAGTTCCGTGGGGCGTCGAGGCCACACTTAACTAATTTAGTTCGCTAGGCGACACAACTGAGCTCGTTGCCCCCAAGAACCTCCTGGGGGCTCAGCCACATCAGTCGCCTCGACGTCCAAATGGACAGGTGAGCCCGACGATGACCTCGACGGCTAGTTCCGTGGGGTGTCGAGGCAACACTTAACTAATTTCAGCCGCTGGCCGACATAACTGAGCTCGTTGCCCCCAAAGATCACTTGGGGGCTCAGCCGCCTCAGTCGCCCGATGGAACAAATGGACAGGTGAGCCCGACGGTGAACCCGACGGCGAACGCCGCGGATTGTCGAGGCTACACTTAACTAATTCCGTCCGCTGTTCGGCATAATTGAGCTCGCTGCCCTCAAGCAACCTGAGGGCTCAGCCGCGTCAGCCGATCCGACGATGATACGGGCAGTTGAAGCTCGACAGTTAACCCGACGGCGAGTTCCGTGAGGCGTCGAGGCAACCCTTAGCTAAGTTAATAGCACCGTTGGTCTTGCGGCCGAGCTCGTTGCCCTCGGGACGATGGAGGGCACGGCTGCACCTGACGGCCAACTCGACGTCTGGATGAACGATCATATCGGTATACTCAGCCACCATCGATCCGCGTCGATGGACAAGTAAGGAAGAACGGAAAAGAACAAAGGATTCAATACCAGAATAAAAATCGCCCAAAGGGGACAATATCCGAATAGTGCAGAAGGTAAGAAATATTGTTATGGGTAGCAAAACAAGACGAAGCCACAGATGGCATAAACAACGCCACGCAGGGCGGATCATTCAGACGATTCAGTTGCCGCCGGTCTTCTCGCCGTCACCCTCCACAGTCGACTCGTGCGCTGGCGCCTCGCCCACCAGTCCCGCCTCCTGGAGGTCGTCCAGTAGGTCATCAGGCGCATCCTTCTCGGCGATCATGGCAACCCCTTCGACAGGACCCTGGCCGGACGGGTGAGTCGTCGACGCGGCAGAGGGCGGCTGAGGCTCAGAGCGCTGGGGGGGAGTCCACCCCACGATCGCCTCAGGCGACATCTCCGCGGACAACTCAGAGAAGTATTCTGTGAATGGGTACTTACCAAAGACAGAAAACAGCTCATCCAGTGAGCGGCTGAACCGAGCGGCATCATCCTCGTATATCTCATCCAAGTCGAAGGACCGGTAGATTGCCCGGCGGAACCGACGACGCGCGTTGTCACTTGAAGCCACCTTGAGGAAGACATCGGGGAGACCGACCTCGATGGCCCACTTGTACTTGGCGACGGCAGCGGCGATCCGAGAGTCATGGCCAGCGATAGCCTCCTCAGCGCTCTGCAGCTTGGCGCGCATAATATCGAGCGTCTCCAGCTGAGCCTTGGCCTCCTTCAGCTTCCCGCTAGCCGAGTCCCGTTCAGCGACGGCAGCATCCTTCTCCACCTTCAGAGCGGTGACAGACGCAGTCAACTCGTCCACTTGAGCTTGGAGATCGACCGGGTCGACGGTGGCACGAGCGTTCAGCTCCCCGATCATCTGCTCCTGCTTCCGGTTAAGGTCGCGAGCTGCCTCCAGAGCTGCCTGACAGGAAGTGAGCTGGCCGCGAGAGCGGGACGCCTCACAGTGCAGACGGCCCAACTCACCCCTGAGGGAAGCAGAAAGGCAGGCCACCTGGAAATTCAAGGAGGATGACCGTAAAACAAAATGCCTACTTGAACAAGCGCGTATGGAAACAGAAGAAGAAAGATCATACCTCCAGGCTGACTGAGTCAAACCGGTCCATAAGACTGACGGAGCTGTGGAAGTTGACCAGGGGGTTCGCGCGCCAGGCCTCAAGGTGACCTCTGGGAAGGCCGAGGCCAGAAAGTCAGCACGACCCTTCGGGGTAGTCAGCACCGGTCCAGCCGGAGGAGGCAGAGACTCCGCCCGGAGAAGCTTGTTGCGATGCAGCTCGTCGGGAGGAGGCTGAGACGTTCCCTCGAAGGTGACCTCGACATTCATCACGCCAGCCGACCTCTTGTGGGGGTTCCTGTGGTCACCCGAGTCGTCGCCCTCCAAGTTGATGAAATCGGGACGCGTGACGTTAGGCTCGGAGATGTCCAACTAAGACTCTGAGTGTTGAGCACGACTGTCGGCAAGAGCAGAGGCGGACGAGCGGGCCTGGCGACGTTCGGATCGGCGACGGTAGTTCTCCATGTCAGAGTCGGCGAACTGAGCGTCCGAGTGGACATCGGTTTGACTGTCAGTCTCACCGTCAACGGTCCTAGAAGCTGTCGCGAATGGAAAAAACAAAGAGGAATCAGTAGAACGGCATGATTGGTCAAAACAGGAGTGACAAAAGGAAGAAAAGAATAAACAAAAGCATGGCTAAAACGTTGGTCGACCTTCCCCCGGACCCTCGGTAGATGGGACTGAACGCCTCGGCGATTGCATCAACACATCGAGCCGACAGTGAGGGAGTCCGCACTAGCTCAAGAGCTCGTCGGAGTTCACGGCCGTCCACAACATCGTGCCCTGCCTCAGCTTGCGAACCTCCGGATCCAACACGGCCGCCTCGCCGTCGCTGGGACGGAGCCCCCGGATCGCCGGATCACCTACCGGGTATCTGACCCGACTCGCTCGAGGACCCCATACCAGGTCGTTATCCACATACACAAACTTGGATACCCAGCCGGATTTCTTTGGCCTTTTCTGCAGCAGAGACTTGCCCGTCGCCGGCCGGAACTTGATGTGGCAGTAGCCCTTGTCCACGCATGGGTAGGCGAATACCCTGAGCAGGGGCAAGGTGGGAACAACCTGCTGACGGGAGCACATGATCTGAAAACCGATCAGCGCCTTGACGGAGTTAGGCTGAAGGTAGCACAGATCAAGCCCGAAGAAGGCCAGTGCCTGTTTGAAAAAGCCGGTCAACGGGAGGCGCAGACCGCAGGAGAAGAGGTACTCACAGTGAACGGCGGTAAAACCCTCAGGGGCTTCCGCCACCAACTGCCCAACCTCCGGGAGGCGGATCTGCACCTCCATATCCGTAAATTGCAGCCCGACGGTGTGACGGCATCGTTCCCGGAAACCGTCGACATCACCGGCGGTCGTAGTACTGCCCAGCCCGGGTCCCATGCGTCGGAGAGCCATTAAGGGTAAACCGAGGGAGTGGGGAAGGTCGCCTGAATAAAAGAAGTTGCAGAGAAGGGAGAATACCTGTAAGAGGGCAGAAGAGCGCAGCGGTATGATGATTCGGAAATGAGATAGAAGGAGAAGATGAAAAGGGGGAGTTATTTTTAAACAAAAGAAGGCAAATGAGGAATTAAGTCTGCGTGGGGAGACGTGATCGAGGCGGGCCCACGCACCATCGAGAAAAGGAGATGAGGGACACGCGTTCGACATGCATTAAAGGCGAAGGTTAAAGCTGCGCGCGTGATGCCACGACGGACGGATCCTCGCCTCTTCAGTTCTTCACCCGCGCTTGGCAACACGGCCTCGCACTTGGGGGGACTTGTGAGGATCGTGGGCCAAGTCAACGATCATGCCACTTGGTCAAGGGCAGGCCCAAGAGGCCCAATGATGCTGCGGGAATGGACGACTGGCATGGGCTGGCACAGGCACGTGCCGAGATCATCAGAGGCCCATCCGCGTGCCTAAAACCCTAGACACAGAACCTTGGCATGAGCTATAAAAGGAAGGGGCAGGAGAAAAAGGAAGGTAAGCTCACAAATACTGTTGAAAGAGATAAATCACCAACACTGTCAACCGACTGATTTTGGCATCGGAGCGGGAACGGCTATCGCCCTCCCCGTGCTGACCCAGCCATTCTCTTTCCCTGTGCAGGTAGCCCGTTGACAGTACCGTTCAAGGAGAATCACTTATTTGTGGCCGTAACATGGACCTTCCCAGTTCGGGCTAGCTTCCCTTCCACTTCTTTCTTGCATTTCTCATTTAACCTCATTACAAGGTCTCCTTTAACGAAGGTGGCTAAGCGAACCCTTCTATCATGATAACGCTTAACTCTTTCCTTCACCTTGGCCTCATGGATTGTAGCATTAGCTCTGTTCTCTTCCAGAAGGTCGAGGTCGAGGCGGAGGTTTTCTTCATTGGCAGTGCCATCATCATCTTCTGGTTGAGAGGTGTGGGCAGAGGGGACTCCGATTTCCATTGGGATGACCGCCTCAGATCCATAGACTAAAATGTATGGATTTTCTCCGGTTGCACTAGCTGGTGTGGTCCTATGGGTCCAGATCACGCTCGGTTATTCTTTGATCCAGTTTCCTTTAGCTCCTTCTAGGCGCTTCTTGATGCCATTTACCAGGGTTCGATTTGTAAACTCCACCTGTCCATTAGCTTCTGGATGATATACCTAGGTGAGCTTCTGATGTATGCCGTAATCCTCTTACCATTTCTTGAAGGGGTTGTTAGCGAATTGTGCTCCGTTATCGGTCACTATGTATCTCGGGATGCCACAACGACACACAATGTTCTTCCAACAGAAGTTAATAACTGTCTTGCCAGTTATGTTGGTCAAGGCTTCAGCTTCCACCCACTTCGAGAAGTAGTCAATGGCCACGATAAGGTATTTGAAATTACCAGGGCCTGTAGGAAAAGGTCCGACAAGATCTATACCCCATCGGACGAATGGCAATGATTCTTGAATGGTAATCATATTTTCTTGAGGCACATGGATCATCTTGGCAAAATCTCTGACACTAATGACAAGAATCAATATATCTCTTGGAGTCTTCTAACATCGTATGCCAGAAATAACCCATTTGTATGAGTTTTCGGGTAACATTGCGTGGATCTTGGTCACTACCACAAACTCCTTCATCTGTTTCTTGTAATAAGTGTTCAGCGTCGGAAGGCCCAACACATTTGAGTAGAGGCTGGAGATATCCTTTCTTATATAGGGTGCCTTCATGAATAACATATTTGGGAGCTTTGACTCGGACCTTCCGTGCCAGATGCTTGTCCTCGGGGAGGGTTCCCGTTTGAAGGTACTCAATATAGGGGTTCATCCATGTGTCTGAGATGTCGACAGCCATGATGCTGCTTTCTTCATAACTTCATTTTGCCAGGGTTTCCATCAGCGATTCTTGAGAAGATCTGATGTTGAGGTCCGAGGAGGCAAGTTTTCTCAATGCATCCGCTTTATGGTTACCTTCTCGGGGGATGTGATTCAGCTCATAATGTCGGAATTGATTTAGGAGAGGCTTAACTATCTCGAGGTATTTTTGGAGACTGTACTCTCGGGTCTCGTATTCGCCTTTGACCTTTTGTACCACGATCTGTGATTCACTAAAGATCTCGAGGTCCTTAACATCAAGGTCTTTTGCCAGCTTTAATCCTGTGATGAGAGCTTCATATTCTGCTTCATTATTAGTAGCTCGAAAATCAAAATGTAGTACGTAAGGATGGTCATTTCTCTCGGGGCTGGTGAGTAAGACTCCATCACCACTTCCCCCCCGAGTTGGAGGATCCATCTACATATAATCGTCATTTTCCTGTGTCTAGAACTGGGTCTTGTTGGTTTATCTCCACTGGTTCAACGGACTCCATTATGAAATCAGATAAGGCCTGGCCCTTGATGGCTGTCCGAGGCTTATACTGTATGTCATGTTCCCCCAACTCGATGGCCCACTTCATCATTCGTTCCGAGGCATCCGGTTTCTGGAGGATTTGCCTAATCGGGTAGTTGGTTAGGAGGTCTATCGTATGTGCTTGAAAGTAAGGTCGCAACCGTCGATAGGCATGCACGAGGGCCAATATTAAGCGCTCGAGAGGTGTATATCTGGTCTTGGACTCCTGTAAAGCTCGGCTTACATAATATATTGGGTGTTGTGATCCTTCCTTTTCATTGACCAACACAGCACTAATGGCTAGTTGAGATGCAGATATATATAAGTAGAGAGTTTCCCCTTTGTTTGGTTTCGACAGTGCCGGAAGCTGTCGGAGGTGGTCTTTAAGTGCTTGGAAGGCTTCTCCGCATTCTTGGAACCACTCAAATTGGTTTGCCTTCTTAAGGATGTTAAAGAAAGGGAGATGCTTTTCTGCTCCTTTAGAGAGAAATCGGCTAAGAGCTGCGAGGGATCCTGTCAACTTTTATACGTCTTTGACAGTCTTCGGAGGTTGCATATTTTGCAAGGCCTCTATCTTCTCGGGGTTTACTTCAATTCCCCGATTAGATACTATGTATCCTAGGAATTTGCCTGCTCCAACACCAATAGTACACTTAGCAGGGTTCAGCTTTAGGTTGGACGCCCGTAATGTGTCGAAAGTTTCCTTTAAATCTTCAAAAAAGGCGTCGTAACTGCGGCTTTTGACTACTATGTCATCCACATAAATCTCGAGGTTGCATCCTATCTGGGATTTGAATAATTTGTCTACCACTCTTTGGTAAGTAGCTCCGGCATTCTTCAATCTGAAAGGCATCATTTTGTAGCAGAAGGTTCCCCTGTCAGTTATGAAGGAGGTTTTTTCTTTATCTTGCTCTGCCATAGGGATCTGATGATATCCCTTAAAGGCATCAAAGAAAGCTAGTACTTGGTATCCAGCGATCGCTTCAACTAATCGGTCAATCGAGGGTAAAGGATAACTATCTTTAGGACAACAATCGTTCAGGTTGGTGAAGTCAATGCACATCCTCCACTTCTCGTCTGTCTTCTTGACCATTACTGGGTTAGCTATCCATTCTGGGTACTGCATTTCTTCGATTATACGAGCTTTGAGTAGCTTATCTATTTCTTCTCCAGTGGCTTCAACCTGATCTAATCAAAGATGCGTCGTTTCTGCTTTATGGGTTTTTGTGAGGGATTGATATTCAGGTAATGTTCCGCTAGACGAGGGGATACTCCTACCAAGTCATTGGTATCCCAGGAAAAGACATCTATATACTGGTTGAGAATATCTCAAAGTTTGGTCTTTATCTCGGGGGTAGGAGAGTTCCAACCTCGACGGTTCCTGACTCTCCGAGTTGCATTGGCTCGGATTCGGAGTACTTGGCTGGTTCAAGATCCTCCTTCTCCGGTTCTTGGATAACTTGTATTATGCAGACTCGAACTAATTGTTGATCCCCTCAGATTGTTGCTATCCCTTGGTTCGTGGGGAACTTTATCGCCAAGTGGTAGGGGGACCAAACGGCCTTTGCTTGGCACATCCAAGGTCCGTCCGAGGATTATGTTGTATGGCGCTCTGGAGTCGATGACCGCGAATGTGCAACGCAGGGTTATACTCCGAGGACCATCTTTCACTTGCACTGGTAAAGTGATCTCTCCTAAAGAAGTTATAAGATCGCCCGCAAATCCCGAGATGGGGTTTGTGGGTACGAGATTTCTTTTGTCCAGTTCCAACTGTTCATAACAGCTGAGAAACATGACTTCTACTTCACTTCCCCCATCTACCAGAACTCTTTTGATCACATTATGGTTTATGTCGACTGTGATTACTAAGGGATCTGAATGAGGGAATTGATTAGGAACCGCATCCTGAGGTGAAAAAGTGACGGTTCCGTCCAGGCGAGATCTTTTGCTCTCCCACTCCCAGGGAGAGGCTTCTTCGGGCGACCGGTGTACACCGTTGACGCTCCTTCCTACTCCCTGGTTGGTGGCGTGACTCATCTCGTCATCGTCGTCATGGTTGGCATCGATGCTTCTTACTCCTGTCGGGGTCAAAAAACGGATTCGTGTACTCCCACGAAGGTTTTTAGCCGGATCAGTCATGAGTTTGAAGGTCGTTTAGATCAAGAATGGCAAGCGGGTTCCACAGGGCGTGCCAAATTGATGGATGTTTACAACCCGCACTTGATCACGAACCCGGCTCACGAACTGATCTGCAAAACAATGCCTCGGGTGTCCCGATGGTAGACACTCCGACGCTCAAGTTAGTATGATGCGTAAGGCGTATTGTATGTAAGATAATAGATAGAGAGGTTTACCAAACCTTCGGTATTTATATGGCTACAATCCGTAGATCACCAAGATATATGTTTATGGTAGTAATACAACTCTTATGGGAATAGTAGTTGTATTACCATGTATAAGAGGAGTATATTTCGGTCATGGTTGTATTAGCATGTTTAGGAGGATGTATATTCCTTGTTAAACATTCATAATATACGTATTCCTTGTAAGGATTAGGATTGATGGACCCGTGGATCCATCCTCCGCGTATCTCGAGCCCCCGACCCTTCTCGGGCCTTGGTCCGAGTATGATTGAGGCCGAATACGAACCATGACTTATCAGTTATCAAACGACGGCTCCTAAAGAAACAATACGCAGATGAACATGAAATTAATTATAAGGGTAGTTTAGGTATTTAATAAAATATTTTCTCTGGATGCTTTTTTTTTTAAAGTTAAAACCATCCAAGTGAACGTGAGAATTATTCACGACTCCTCAACCCTACATAAAAGTAATAGAATTACATGATTGGGTTTGGGTAAACCCAATGATACACATGAAACCTTTTAGGGATTTCTGTGGCAATATGTTACCCGAAAGTTATATTCGATCTAATATCGGAAGCAAAGTGAGATAATAGAGAAGTGTCTTAAAATATTACAATAACAAAACATCTCTGTATCAATGCCTGTAGCAGTATAATAATAAAAAAAGACTTCTCTGCGTATGGACAACACCAAGTATAGCATTCCAGAACTCGTAAGAATTCACCATCATACTTTCTCACCGCCTAAACAGAAAACCCGGTTCTATTAAAATAAATACTCTCTGGATGTTAATTATTGCTCTGGCAATATCAGCACACTCTAATCTAATCATGTATATTTATTGTAAATTTACAAAATTACTACTCATCTGAAAGAATTAATCTCACAAAATTATACACAATTATATGTTCATACTAATCAAAATTTATGATAAAAAAAATGTGAAACATAAGATGGAAAGGAAACAGTATGGTTTCCAACAATGGGAGGAAAAGTACAACAAGCCCCATAATACTTTTCCATTTTTAAGGTTTTTGTTGGGCTGAATAAATTGATTTGGATGCGCAAAAACCTGAGCCTTGTGTTAAGTGGCGTGCAGCATCACCGTTAAGATCCCCTATCAGCCTTCAAATCGCGCCACGTGTTACCTTCCCTCCCACCACAGCCCTATATATATCAAAAGCAAAATCTCATAGAGACTCCTCCAAACCCTCGTTACCGACTTTTACACATACTCACACAGTCGGTAGAGGTAATAGCCGCTCACCACCGCAATCGCACATCTGAAACCCTAGATCTCAGCTCCAAAGGTACGCCTGGTTGTTCATCAATTGATTTTGTTTGGGATGTTTAATTTGATTGCTTATTTTTGGGGAATTTGGTTGCCGTTAATTTTGGGGGAATTTGATTGCTGTTAATTTGATATCGTTTTTCGTGGGTGTAGATGGTGTCTGACGCTGCAAAGAAGAGAGATGCTCAGAAGAAGGCGGCGGCGGCTGCTCGCAGAGGCGGCAAAGCTCCTTCGAAGGTGTTGGCGGCGGCTGGTGCGACCTCGGCCTCGGCGGCCAACGGAGACGGTGGCTTGTCGAATGGTGTTGGAATGCTTAAGATTTCGGATCGGACTTGTACAGGCGTGCTCTGTTCTCATCCCTTGTCCAGGGATATTAGGGTAAGATCTATTCTTTTGCCTTCTGGTTGGTTTATATTGATTGTATGTTCATTTAATTCTATCTGAATATCTGGTGATACCTTATGCTCTTGATGATGAAATTTGGTTTAGAAGTTCCCTTGCCCAACATCTGCCACCTATGAATGAATTCACTGAGGGTTTAACTCATTATCAAAATCTTTTCCATCTTTATGTTCCTTTTGTGCTTTGAAATAAGCAGTACTGGGTATCTGAAGGCACAGAATTTGACTTATAATTTCAGTTTCTTCATCCTATGCTTGCTTATGTCCTGAAGTATCTTTGTCCATCTGTGTTTTTTTAGTGCCATAGACAACAGTACACATTTAATGATTTAGAGCTTGTTTGAGAGTATTAACATTGAGTCATGCTGCCAAGTAATTAACACGCTTCTAGAGTTCATTAAAAATCCTTTAGGGTGTTGGCTTCTGTGCCTTATATGCTACAGTAATTATTGTAGTTTTTTGTTCACTTGTTACCATGTTATTGGATTTGCTAATAATTTTATTGTTTCCTTCTTATGATATGTTTGCAGATAGAATCTCTGTCACTTACATTCCATGGTCACGACCTTATAGTTGATTCAGAATTGGAGCTTAATTATGGAAGGTTTGTACCTGCAGACTGATTATATGTGTCACCCAGCTTTTTTTTTTTTTTTTTTAAAATTTCTTATGCGCATGACTTAAATATATTTTTGATTCTTCAGGCGTTATGGTCTGCTTGGTTTGAATGGCTGTGGGAAGTCTACACTTCTTTCTTCAATTGGGTTAAGAGAATTACCCATTCCTGACCATATGGATATTCACCATCTTTCACGAGAGATTGAAGCATCAGACATGTCATCACTTCAGGCTGTTATAAGCTGTGATGAGGAAAGGTTCAAATTGGAGAAAGAAGTAGAAGCACTGGCTGCACAGGTATGTGGTGTTTGTAGAATATTTTTGACATGCTTTCATATAAATTTTATGTTCCATATGAAAGCGCTCTTAACTAACGAGAATGATTGTATAGGATGATGGGGGTGGTTCCGCCCTAGAGCGAGTCTATGAGCGTCTTGAAGCCCTGGATGCTGCTACTGCTGAGAAGAGAGCTGCAGAGATCTTGTTTGGACTTGGTTTTGACAAGAAGATGCAAGAGAAGAAGACCCGGGACTTCTCTGGTGGCTGGAGGATGAGAATTGCTCTAGCAAGGGCTCTGTTCATGAACCCTACAATACTGTTACTCGATGAGCCCACAAATCATCTAGGTAAATTTCATATGGTCATCCTGCATAGATTACTCAGTTGCTTATTACTAATCAAGTATATAGTCATTCTGCATAGATTTCATATGGTTGCTTATTAGTTATTAATTATTGCTGCATTTGCCCTGGAATGGATAGTGTTTACATGAAAGTTGATTCTGCAAGTTTGCTCTTCTTGCTCTGCTTTAGCCTTTTAGAATTGTGCAGTTCCCTCATCTTTTCCTAGTGAATGAACTATTGCATCTATAAATCCATGATTTTATTGAGTTTATGTTGATTCTGCAACTCAGTAATGCTGTTTGATCTCTCCAGCCTTGGTAGTTCCTTATCTTAGCCAAGTTAATGAACTATTGCTTCTATTATTCCATGTATTTTTATTAATCCCTGTTTATATTAACTTTGGCTGTAGATTTGGAAGCTTGTGTGTGGTTGGAAGAAACTCTCAAGAACTTTGAGCGTATATTGGTTGTGGTTTCTCACTCTCAAGATTTCCTGAATGGTGTCTGTACTAATATTATCCATATGCAAAACAAGAAGTTGAAGCTCTACAGTGGTAATTATGATCAGTACATCCAGACTCGATCTGAACTGGAAGAAAACCAAATGAAGCAGTACAGGTGGGAGCAGGAGCAGATATCTAACATGAAAGAATACATTGCTCGATTTGGACATGGTTCTGCCAAACTTGCCCGCCAAGCACAGAGCAAAGAAAAAACCCTGGCCAAGATGGAGCGAGGTGGTCTGACAGAGAAGGTGCTGAATGACAAGGTTCTGGTTTTCCGATTTACTGATGTCGGGTCGCTTCCTCCTCCTGTCCTACAGTTTGCAGAGGTTACTTTTGGATACACGCCTGATAACCTTTTGTACAAGAATCTTGACTTTGGTGTTGATCTCGACTCCAGAGTTGCGCTGGTTGGTCCCAATGGTGCTGGAAAGAGTACATTGCTGAAGCTGATGACAGGGGATTTAGTTCCTCTGGAAGGCATTGTGCGCCGACACAACCACTTGAAAATTGCGCAATACCATCAGCACTTGACTGAAAAGCTTGATATGGAGCTGGCAGCTCTTGAATTTATGCTTAGGGAATACCCTGGGCATGGAGAAGAGAAGATGAGGGCTGCAATTGGCAAGTTTGGGTTGACTGGTAAAGCCCAAGTTATGCCGATGAAGAATTTGTCTGATGGTCAAAAGAGCAGGGTGATTTTTGCTTGGTTAGCATGGAGGCAACCTCAGATGCTGCTTTTGGATGAGCCTACAAATCATTTGGATATCGAGACAATCGATTCACTGGCTGAGGCACTGAAAGAATGGAATGGTGGTTTAGTCCTTGTAAGTCACGACTTCAGGCTCATCAGTCAAGTAGCTAAGGAGATATGGGTGTGTGAAAATCAAACTGTGACAAGATGGGAGGGTGATATTATGGGATTCAAGGAGCATTTGAGGAAGAAGGCTGGCCTGTAAATCTGATAAAATCTACCATCCATGCGTAGAAGAGGAGGGTTGCAGTTTATTGATTATGATGGAAGTTAAAGAGGGTAATATTATGTATCGACACTTTTTTGTTCTTACCTTTACTCTACTATGTGACTTTACTCTATGATGATGGATTTAGTACTCTAGTAGTAGTAGTATCCTTATGAACCGTTTTGTATTCTTTTTGAAGCTGGTGTACTAGCCAATCTGGGATTATGTTTTTCCTTTATTTTACTATATTGAGTTTTCTATAATTTCTCTTGAAGACGCTATTTGTTCCTATCTAATTACTGCTTATGTAAAGTATAATTAGAGGAATTAGAGTTACTGGGGAGTCCATGACTGATATTGGAAACGAAGTTCTATCCAAACGTAATTGCATTTGGTCGGATGTGGACTCTAGTCTCTAGTCCCGTAGAAATATACATCAAGTAAAACTATACGCTTTCAAAAGAAATGGAAGTGTGATGGAAAGGTTTAGATTCCATATTCAAAATGACCTATACTAATATCATCACATGGAAATGAAAAAGAATACGCTACTTCCTAATCGATTTAGTTATGAAACGAGTTAGCGAATCAAAAGTTTGAATTTAATTTGTAACAAGCTTCCTAATCGATTTAGTTATGAAATGAGTTAGCGAATCAAAAGTTCGAATTCAACTTGTAACAAGATTATAGGTATATGATTTCATTTGGATATATATAGATAGGGGTGGCAATCGGGTCGGGTCGGCGGGTTGGCGGGTTGGAAATGCTAAACCCAAACCCAATCCAATAATATTTCGGGTCACAAAACCTTGACCCAAACCCGACCCAGTAAAAATCCGGGTTACCCAAACCCAACCCACGAAACCCATTTATTAATAACGGGAGTGAATATGAGATTGAATTTTAAAATTTATGCAGCTCAAATGATCATGTCATATGGAAACTAAATCAAGAATTATAAAATTAACTCTAATTAGTAGGATAATTTCAATGGTTTTGGAATTAGAGAATTTGTTTGCATTTATAAAGGCAATTTCAATCATTTGCACAATTACACCTTAAATATATGGGTCAAACAGGTTACCCATTTTACCCACGGGTTTGACCTGAACCTAACCCATTTATTTTCGGGTCATTCGTGTCTGACCCAATATAGACCCATGCCGTGTTTCGTGTCAACCCAAACCCACTAAATTCGTGTTCGATTCAGGTCGGATTTTCGTGTCGTGTTCCAAATTGCCAGCCCTATATATAGATGAGAACTAAAGCACATATTGCATGGATGGGAAAATTAGAATATCTATTAAATGAGTTGAGAATTACCAACATGTGTAATTGGAAGAAGAAATCCACTACCAAGTTACCAACATAAAACACGAGTTGTGCCCGAATTAGCTATCCAATTAAAACACGAGTTGAAAGGGCGTGTGGTTCTATAACAAATCTTGGAATTTCAAACGCTGACTAGGACTGCAATAGACTACAATATGATCGAATGAAGACATCAACTGGTTTGACAGAAGCAACTGCTATAGAGGCTGGCCGGAAAAATCAATCGACAATTGATGTGCTGAGGTGGAGACATGCAACGACAATGTGTGTGTGTGTGGGGCGACGTAAAAACAGAAATGGAGATATCACATATCTAATTAGAGGTGGTTGAAGTGAAATGGCGAGTCATATACGCATAAAAAAACAAAATTTGAATGGGCAAAAACCAATTTAAATCACACCAACTTATTTTTTGAAGGATCATGAACCGGTAAACGAGTTTCAGCTTGCTAGGGCTTGGTCTTGGGTGTGTGCAAGTAGCACGAATGCAGGACTAATCTTTTCATGTCCTCGTGATCATTGGACTAATTTTTTCATGTCCTCGTGATGTATAAATAGTAACCGCGCAAAGTGCTAGTAGTATCTAGATGGTTTCACTTTAGGTAATGACGATTTTGACGAGCCAATTTCACTAGCAATGACCTTGTTGACTCCATCCACATACAAAATTTTTTTCGAAATCTTTTTATTTGATTTGCATGTAATGTGATTTATTGGATTTTATATGATGATAAATTGATTTCTTTATTTGACGATTTCATGTCTTTGTTTTTCTATATAAATTTCGTACAATATTGACATAGTAATTGATGTATTAGAATTAATGTTTTGATGACTTTTGTTGGATTAATTAGTCAAAGCATCGAATTACTTTCATATTTGGATAAAGAACGGAAATCCATCAATCGTTCGAAAAAGAGAACTTTTCTTCTACCTTTTTTCTTGAGGGTCTTAAATCTTAGATCTTTACAAATTAAGAAGTGTTTTCTTAATCGGTTTCCATATTTGGTTTCCTGTAATTGTGAGCAGCTAGATGGTATACCAGTTAATTAGGCATACATGCCAAAGATAGGGAGGAGCCGATTCTTATGAATATCGATCCGGTTGGAGATATGCGGCCAGATACACCTTCTAAACCACAATCAACTTCTGCGATTCAACAAATCTAGGTGTCTAATTCAAAAAAGACCATTGATTTCTATGTGAATCTTGCACGGGGCTATCTTTAATTGCATAAAGAGGTGGAGGTGGTGGCTCTTGGGACAATGATACACACAACATTCATTGTGGCGGAGATACTGAAGAGGCAAAGGTACGGTGCATAACAAAGGGGCCGATTTCAACAATCGCATGTAGAGATAATCATCACAAACGTGTTCTTAAAGCAAGAATAGGGATCTTGTTGTGTTGAGAGTCAGATGCAAAGGATAACTCTGAAAAACAAAGCCACAGAGGAGAACATTCAACAATCCCAAATCCACCAAAAATGAGGGCAAATTCCAGAATGGGGAAAGCCCAATTTTTTAAATACAGGGAGGAAGAAACAACCGAAACCGACATTGCAGAAATCAAGTGGAGGGAACAATACGGTTTCAAATTCTAGCCAACACTCGAAACTCTTAACCAACAAAGGCGCGAGGCTCGTGGATGGCAGAGCAACAGGTGGCCAGAAAGTCATAAAAGTGAACGCGCTCAAGAAAGGACTAGCTCTGCCCAGAAGAACCTACACATATACATGTGGAGAAGGAAACAAAATACCACTTCAGATGCATGTATTAACTCTAGTTCCTCCTTGCACATAAGCCTATTAGGGATTCAATTTCTGGTTAAGTAAAGCAACCAAGGGGTACTCGTCAGTATTGGAAAAAATGAGCATGTTGAGAATACTTTTGAAAGGAAATCAGGAAACAAGAAGTGGAAAATGAAATTGTGCCCAACTCCTGACACAGTAGAGGGAAGCATGACCTCAACCATGTTAGACTCCAATAAGATTAAACGCAAGTTGGATAGAGGAAATAATTAATGATTATCAGAGAGAGTTTATGCAGAAGAAGGTATGTACAAATAAGTTTGTATCTAGCATGCAAACAGGTTCCGAGGGCTTGTCGATGGTTGTCCCAAATCAACCATCGCAGGCGCCATGAGAGCATTTAGCTTGAACTACCGAGGATTCTGCCGCTCTCTGGCACAGAATTACTTAAATAGGCTGATTCGGTTTCGAAAGCCGGAAATCTTATTTCTAATGGAAACTAAATAAGGTTTCGATGTGATGAAGAAGTGGAATAACTCAAGTTATTTTGATTTTTTTTATAGTTGATCCAGTGGGCTTGTCAGGTGGTCTAGCACTACTTCGGTCTTCTTCGATATCTGTAAAATAATTCAGTCCAGCAGGAATGGAATCATCATTAAGGTAATTGATGAGTCAAGAGTGGTTATTGCAGTAGGTTTTGTATATGGCAATCAAGTATGAGAGTATATGCCTCAAGTGTGGGAATGGTATAAGAGTTGTTCCTATCTGGTGGACTACCCAACTTTACTTATAATAGACTTTAACCAGATAATCACTCAGGTTGATAAATCCGGGGGTAATCCATTTGATAGCTCATCAGCCGAGAATTTGGTAAATTTTTTGAATGCTTTGAGCAGAGAATGGAATGAGAAGATGATTCTATATATCCCAAAGGTCAGTAATCCTATTTCTCCCTCAGACTTCAGACCAATTAGACTATGTCAGGTGAAGTATAAGATCATTACTAAGCTAATTGCTGAAAGGATTAAGAAATTCGTACATAATCTTGTTTCTCCAAATCAGAGTGGTTTCATCCAGGGAGATATATTGGAGAAACCATTTTTCTGGCTCATGAGTTTGTAAATACAATCAGTAACAAAAAGTCAGGAAGAATGTGATACTCTGCAATTAAGCTTGATATGAACAAAGCATATGATAGATTTTCTTGGGAATTTTTGGAGAATGTTTTAAGGCACATGGAATTCCCTGAATATTTTGTCAGAATAATGATGTAATGTGTGACCTCTGTATCTTATCAGGTTTTAGTAAATGGTTCTCTTTCCGAGAGCTTTAACCCTATAAAAGGCATTAGGCAGGGCTGTCCTCTTTTCCCATATCTCTTTATACTATGCCTACAAATCTTCTCCTCGGCTTCGGATGATGTTTCCGATCATCATTGTTAGCTTTTTTTAGTATTCGTAAAAATGGGCAAAGGTTGTCACATCTAATGCACGCCTCATCTTTTTTGGAGAATGCAAGGTGTAATGTCAGACTCCTAGCTCAAAAGTTGGATAGCTTTGCGAGGTTCTCAGGTCAGCGTATCAGTTTCGAGAAATCTTCAATTATGTTCAGCCCAAACACAAGTGAAGATTTTAAAGCTTGGATGGCTTCAGCCCTAAATATATATTTACAGAGTTTTCCAGATAAATACCTTGGAATCAACATCGTTGGAGTCAAGAAGAGAAACCAAATCTTTAAAGGTCCAATCACGAGTGTGAGACGGAAGCTGGAGAAATTGAAAGAGGATTCCTTATCTTTTTCAAGGAGAGTTATTATGGAGAAATCTATTCTACAGGCTTACCTATTTATGCGGTGGGTGTGTATCATTTGCCTAGAGGTGTTACAGATGTAATAGATATACTTATAAGGCAATTTATTTGGAGCGATAAAGCAGGAGTAAGAAATATTCACTGGAAAAGTTGGGAAGTATTGTGCCTACCAAAGAGCCAAGGTGGCTTGGGACATAAATTCTCTCAACAATTTAATGAAGCAGTTCTTGCAAACTTAGCTTGGAAGCTGATCAAGGATAAGGATTCTATTTTCAGTAAAATTCTGTCCGAAAAATACTATCGCGGTAAATCTATACTGCAAGTTAATAAAATGAAGAATGATTCTTGGGTATAAAAGTAATTATTGTGGGGTGCTGAGTTGTTGAAAGGAAAAGTGAGGTGACAAGTGATTAATGGCGGAGGTATCAATATAAGGAAATAGTGGAATCCTGGAGTCTCAAATCTTTTAACAAGTGAAAGGTCTTGATAAGCTCATTCCTCATTAAGGGTTGAGCATCTTATCAATGAGGAGAATCAATGAAATTTGCAGCTGGTCGGGACGATTTTTCCTAATCGTCAGATAGCCAATAGTGTCTTGGGCAATCACGTCAGACTAATTTTCTCTCAGGCAATGTTACATGGATAAGATCTTCCTTAGGTGAGTACACCATGAAGAGAGGTTACCATATAGCTTGCATTTCAAGATACACAAATGTTTCAAAGTCCTCGCAAGATGTCACCTTCACAAAAGATCCAATCCGGAAAAGGTTGTGGTCATGCAAGCTACCACAACTAATAATCATGTTAGTGTGGAAGATTATTTCCAAGGAAATCCCTTCAGCAGGTGGTTTGTTCAGAAGAGGTTGCATCAGAAGCCCGATTTGCAGAACCTATAAGGTTGTGAGGTCGCTAAAAGGACCTTGAGAATTAGCTCATTAGGCTTTGACTATAAGTCGGGTCATGGTTCATTTTCAAGGTGGTTGAGAAGATGGATTGTGGAAGCTCTGAATAATGAGTCTTTGAACATGTCCTTATGGTATCCTTTGTCAATTGTGGATACATAGAAATGATGTTATCGGGAATGGGAAAAGAGCTGATGTTGCTTCAGACCCAATGTGGTTGTGGAATCTTGCTCGTCAACAAGCAATTAGCATGCACACGATCTTGTATAGTGATGGAATAAATGAAATTTTAAATACGGAGAGTGCAACCACGAGCAAAAATCCAGGTCAAGAGGTGGATTGGGGACCACAAGTAGATGCTCTAATTATCATTGACTGTGCTTTTGATCAAGCAAAGAATCGGGGTGTGATGGCCTGGTGCTTTAGCTATTCCTACGGAAAGACGGAAGATCACGACAACAATGTTACTCAAGCCTTCTCGGCAGTAGAAGCGGAGTTAATGGACATCAATCAAGATTTGATGCAAGCTCTCAAAGCAGGTTTCAGGAATGTTCTGATATGGACGGATTCAAGTGTCTTGGTACACACTTCTGCTGGATTGCGTAAGCCAGACGTTGGTCTTGTACCCCTTCTTGGGGAATTTAGATGTTTAAAATTGTTGTTTTTCATTGTTGTAGTTAGATTTGTTGATAGGCAGGCACTTGAGGTAACTCATACTCTTGCCAAAGTTGTAATGAACTCAATTTGAATTTGAATTATAATATGTTTGTTAACAAAAAAAAGATGTATGAGAATGTCATTTTTATTAAGTGGTGGTGAAAATTTCACTATTTGCAAGTTAATATATCCGGGAGAGTATTGATTAGATTGGATCTCCAATTTGCAATGGTAGAGACGGTATCAATGTGGTTGACACAAAATTTAGTTACTCAAACAATTTTTACTGAATATTTTCCAGCACCACGAATATATGTATATATAAGGTAAAAAAAATAAACATTTTTTTTGAGGAAAAACTCAAGAAAAGAAGAAGATAAACTAAACAATGTGTATTACGTTAATGTTTGAATATATATGTTATTTTAAATTAGAACCGAGAACAAAATTATTTATGGTTCAACTTCTAAACTTACATAAAGAAAATTGATTAAGATGGCACCTTATAGTATGATTGTATTACACAAGAACTTCTTTTTTACTTTTTTTGAAAAACAAAAAATATAGTTTGGAGTGAATATAAAATTCTCTAGCCTCCACAAATACTTTGGAGTTTCAAGAGGTCTCTTGTAAAAAGCATACAAGGCTAAGCTAATCAAGTTTTGAGAGCGGGGACTCGGTGTTCTCACTCTTGCAAAAAAAAAAAAGACGGCACGTTTATCACGACAATCTCGGTTAAAATGTAAGGTATTTTTATTTTGGATTTACGGAATTCTTGGCATATCAAAAAGTCTTCTAGCGAGCGTTCACGCTTGGACTTACAGATGTGATATTCATCGGTGATTTGCTTGGTTTAGTGACATGGACCAGAAGTGAGAAGGAGCCGCTTTTAGGATGTGCACAAATAATTGACGATATATGTAATCTTCTTAGATTGCATAGTTTTACTCCTTTTGAATTCCTAGAAAACGGAATGTGTTACCTCATTCGCTAGCTACTTATGTTAAGCGAAGTGAAGTAGGTGATATTGTGTGAGATTCTCCGCCACCATTTTTCTTATAAATATATACTGAATGTTTCTAATTATATGAAATGAATTACTGTTCAAATAAAAAAAGTTGTGAGAGCAATTTTAACCAAAATAACTATTTATCAACCAGTAATAATTATTCATTATCTGATTAATGATGAAAATTAAGACACATATCAACAATAGGTTATTACATACACTATTTTTAAATTTATATTTATAAGTAAATTTCAGGGCGTTATCAGCCATCCAGATAAATTTCTGAACCAAAAACGTAGGAAATGATTTTTAATACCGAAATTACATTTTGTTATAGGAGGAAATTACATGAATGATTGAACCCACAGCCCTCTCTTGGGACCAAAAAAATAATAAAAAGAAAGGCCACTAGCAAGCATTTCTGGTCGGGTGTATGGTCGCTAGTTAGCTCACACGCGGGGTGCAACAAATGAGGTTTGCTTCCCAGTGGGAGAAAAACACAGAGTTCTCCATCCAAATACCATCAAGTTCATAATGATATATAGCAGAACTCATTGTTACATCGAGATCGCTGATCATGAAGATCAGCAGGTCGCAACCATGGTTCTTGCACTCCAATCGCTCTCCAATCTCGACGAGCTCATTGCTTCCATCAATACTCTTTCAAGCTCGCTTGGCCTGCAAGGAATCATCAGAGCACCTTCTGATCTGTCGAAGCCGTACTCTTCAGCGGCCTGATCCAAGAGCATCAAGAACCTTGGATGGGTCAAGTAATTCAGAGGGACTACAAATCTCTTGAACTCATATTCATCCCCAGCAATCACAGCAAAATGCCCTTCCTTCACATCAGCAGGAACATTCTGTGCATCATCATCGAAATCGTTGCATGATTTCTTCCCCAAGGAAAGGCTTCTTTGAAGCTTTTCTATAACAGTCACTATGGCATTGCTCTTTTTCTTGCCATTTGCTTTAGTCTTTGCCATTTCTCTTTTTGCTGGGAACTAGGGTTTCTTTTTTAAAAGTGTTGACAGGAGAGCTCAGGAGGTGGTGTACTTTTCTGTGGGATATGGAGCTTGGTTATTTATAGTGGAATGCTAGTGACAGATAAGGTATGTGGATAGTGTAGTTGTGAGGCTTGTAGAAGAAATAAAAGTGATAGACATGGGGAAGGAGAGTAGGGTACTGAAGATGGGAAACATATGCATGTGAAGATGAACTATCAAGTTTCATCTCAGGGCATGAAGTGTCACTGTTGAGCTTGTCACCCATCATTTATGGCATCCACAGTCCCAGTTTGGTCTTGCTCCAGTCATTACATGCTCTCAACTCACCTTCTCATCAAATATATACCTTCTCCTCTGCTATTTATCATATCAATCAGAAACTTGAAGTAATATATATCATTGCACAATATAGTTTTGGATAAATTTCTGTATTTTAATAATATCTTAAATTTTGGTTTTAGATTAAACTCCATAAATTTAAAATTATTCAAAACTACTGAGGTGAAAAATGCATGTTTTCCTAAAATTCAATCATCATTTCTATGTTGTGGTTAGTAATAATTCTGTATCAAGTGGAATGATGATAAAATTGACGACTAAACAATGTGAAACAGATCGAAGATGGAATTTCCATTTTTTTTAATCAAGTGGAATTAAACTAACCAAATTTAAATAAAATTGTCTAGCCAAAGGTGCATGGGAAGATAGATCAGAAGATGAAAATGTAATAGAGCTCTTGGATGATCTTAGGATTGTTTTTAAGAGCATCGAAAAGCTTTTCACTGGTGGGATATTGTTGATATCCCGATGACAGGATGTTAGGCATGTTCATTTAACTTAATCTGAATCTCACTTTAATTTAATTTAATTCAATTCAATAAAAATATCATTCAGTCATTTTAGTTTAAAACATTATTTTACTTTAAGGACATTGTTACATGCAGTTCAATATTTAATTATGCAGTTCGTATTTATTTACTCAAATTTTATAGATTAGGATTAAACTTTTAAATGTTTTGTAGATTCAATAGAAGATATAGCTTTTCCATGTTAATTACTACGTATTATTGACAACAAAAATAATCATACGAAGCATTATAACAAAATCTTCACCATCATAAGCTAATAGTACAAGAGTTTTACACTTGTTAATATAAACCGAGCTCTAGTTGAATTTCAATAAATTTCAAATTTTATGGCTTATAGTCTTGTAGGTATCGCTTTTCGTCCCAATCGTGTTGTTGGGTGTGGTCAACCCAATTCCCACATCGGAAACGGAGAGTGTCATTCCTCTCTTTATAAGGAATAGTCTCACCACACTAGTATGAGGCCTTTTGGGAATTGACCCATTGTTTAAAACCGTGCGGGCTTTGCATGCGGCCCAAAGCGGACAATATCATACTAGTTTGAGCTGTGGTGGGCTCGGCAGTCCCAACAAGTGGTATCAGAGCTTGGTTACCCTCGGGACGGGACTGCCTTTGTTGCCTGATGTGGAGGAGACCCTCATTCATTCCCTTGGAGAGGCAAATTTGTCCCTTGTATCGAAAGTCTGTCTGACCAAGGGTTTGTCAGGCAGCGTGTCCCGCAACTGTTTGGCGGCGGTGCAAGACGGTCTGAGGTGAAAGACACTTGTTCATGTGGTCCTTGGTTTGAGGGGGAGATTGTTGGGTGTGGTCAACCCAATTCGCACATCGGAAACGGAGAGTGTCATTCCTCTCTTTATAAGGAATAGTCTCACCACACTAGTATGACGCCTTTTGGGAATTGACCCATTGTTTAAAACCGTGCGGGTTTTGCATGCGGTCCAAAGCGGACAATATCATACTAGTTTGAGTTGTGGTGGGCTCGACAGTCCCAACACGTGTCAAGTGGGCAGAATTGACAACTTTTAATTTTTTTTATGATAAAAAAAATAAAATTTCTTTCACAGTTCTTTTAAATTTCATTCCATCTAAATTCGTAAAATATTTTAAAAGTCAGGATCTATATCTTTATTTTATATATTAATTGTATATAAACTTTGATATTAATAAATTATAACGGATTTAACCATATTAGATACAATACTATTGTTGCATCCATTCAGTCAAATTAAACCTAACTTTTAATAGATTTTTATTTTTTTTCACCGATTAAATAAAATGGTGTATTTTCATTCATGATAAATAACATCATTTACTCTTTTGTATGATTTGATTTATCATGTATCTTATCAAACTGAACTTTTTACTGTAAAAATAAAATAAAAATGGTATTCTTTAACATGTATACGACTCAAAACTCATAGTAGATTTTTAAACTATGAAGTTTATAAAAACTTATTAATTCAATCTATTTATATGTTATTTAGAATTTGCTTTATTGATTTAAGATCAAGCTTAATTAAGATGCTAACATAATGACGAAGAAGCTTAATTAAGAAGCTTAATTAAGCTTAATTAATCAAGCTTAATTATTGATTTTTGATTTGCTATTGAATGCCGCCAATAAGAAGGGATTAACTCTTGAAGGATGGTGATGTGAAGGAAAGTTGGAGAGAAGCCTTGCATACCAATCCAGTGAAACTAGTGATTATGTGAAAAATAAGTTTGAAAGAAGGGATATCCGGTAGAATAGATAGAGTGAGAAATATAAATGTAACCGCAATAAATATAATTTTTTTTTCTACCAAATTATTATTTTCATTATGTGTGAATTTTCCTGAACTACTACGCACACTAAAACCTAATTTATTGAATTCGAGGAAATAGTTAATAAAATTCATATAATCCATATTAGTAGGTCGGTTCATTTTTAACGATTTAATCTTGTTTTTTAAAACAATTTGTTGTTAAACATTCATCAAAGTTTTCTTTTCGGCTTCAACCTACTATCAAATAATAAATAATTACTATTACATTAGATAAGATAAGGAGTTTGTCTCTTGAGTGATTGTCTAGACCAATGACTACATTAGAGTATGAAATGAATTAGGTCCTTATTTGCAATTTTGGGAAAAATGTGCACTGGTTTTTTTTTCTGAATTAAAACTGTCTAATGGCAGAGAGATGTTTATTAGGCTCTCCAAATCCAGTTAAAATATCTCCATAAAAAAGGCGAGAACAGTACAATATCTCCATGAAAGGAGTCAAAGTGAAGAGTACATGAAAGATACTGTAGAATGCAATGTATTCCCTATCTCTAATGCCAGTAGTAGCATATCGAACATCTACAATTACAAGTGTATACAATAATAGTCGCAGTTAATAGCGCTTCTGACTAATTCAGATCTAACTAGCCAACTTCATACTAACTACCAGTACGGAGGACAAAGGTAACTATGTAGTCCCGTCTCGGTCTGTCTCGGTAAATGATATGGCTCTCCCATGGCCGGTAAGAGACATTCCAAGTTGATTCTACAGAGTCAAAGTGTCGTTAAGCTGTCTAACTAGTACCAAACAGATGAATCAAGTGATAGCATCCATTTGTACAATCTACAAATGTGAATTAGACAGAGACGCCAGAGTAAGTATTTAAACTATCTCGACTCGGATTTATCCTATCCATCTTAGTTCAGACCGGAAACAGAGTTCAACCAAGCAAAAGGATTGGTTGGCTAAACTAAGAGTTGGAAAATAGCAAAACCATTCCAGTATTCTATCAAAAACATTCATTCAAGCACATTCCCTTTTACTAAAATCTCAAAAACTCTAGGAAAGCAGTAAATTTGTAAAAAAATGAAAATAGAAGTAGGAAACCACTCGAATAAGCAACTACCTGATTTTGGGACTCGGCGGTGATGGCGCCGGCGGCGGCCGCACGTGGGGGGAAGATCGTCGTCGCGTGCCCTGCGCGTGTGGCTGCCTCCTCCGTCCGACAAGTAGCCGTTTTGCACATAGGCCTGTTTTCATCTAATTGGGCCGATTGGCATGGAGAGGCGTTGTAGATCTGAAAAAGAAAACATAGTTGACCGACATCCAAAGGTCTGATCTTGCAGGTGAGACCTCACTTGGAGCTGACCGACCGACGGACGGTGCCTGCCGGAAAAAGCACGGTTCTAAAATAGATCTACAACTTTCCGATCGTAGTTGGGTGATGTCGATTGGAAACTCGGATTTTGGGGTTAAAGAAGGAGTGGGATGAGAGTAACTAAGGGCCGAAAAAATGTGCACCGTTCATCGTTTACGCACGCTTTATTCTGAAAAATAAAGATTTTATAGAAGCTCAGTCATAATTAAAAAAATCATTTTATTCTAAAAATAGAACATTTTAAACAAAAACTAATGCAAGTACTATGATGTTCAATAAGCTAAAACGATATAAATATGGAAACACATGAACAACAAGGTCTTTGAGCAAATAGATGTACCACCTGTGCATTTTGTACAACAGTTTTGGGCGGAGCTGGATTGTGCGCTAGAGAATATACAACACCAAGCTGAGCCACAAAGTGTTCTGGAAAGAAATGATGAGTCACAGATGAATCATCACCACATCTCCGTTCAGATGATCAGACAAGGAGATTATGGGGAAGGAATTCCACAGGCTTGTGTGATAAGCATTGATGGATCATATAGAAAACAGATGCAGCTAGGAGTGGCATGATGGAAAATTTGGAAGCCAGGGTGGAATCTGGATAATGACATTTCAGGATCTGATTTCTTCTCAACAGTTACCCAGCTACAGGTAGAGGCGGAAGTTTGCTGGCGCGCGCTGAGACCAAGTCAGCGACATGGGATACAACTTCTTAATATGGTTACGTATTCAGTTCAACTCCAGCAGGCAATCAAGAATCCTTGTACGGCCCCAATAGAGGTCAAATGAATTATTTTTAGTATTAAGCGACTGCTAGATTCTCTCGTAAAATTTGCAGTAGTTAAGGTCAACCATTTTTTTCTAGACAAGGAACATAGTTTGGCTACTCGCCTTAGAAACATATGTATAGTGTACGCAACTATTTTATATTTTAATAATAATAAATTTTACCTCAAAAAAATGAGCTAAAAAAGCTATGTTGTTTAACCAGAAAACTAAAGGTTTTAGACAGACACAATCAAACTGATGAAAACCTATCTATATACTATGAAAATAAAACAATTTATTTGAAAACCTGACATGCATACGAAAACTGTCAACAAACCTTCAAAAATTGCACTGTGTAACATAAAAATAAAATATTTTAGACATGCAAAGTCAAAATGATGAAAATCTAGCACTTTACTAAGAAAACATGACATTTTAGCATGTAAACGTGCCATGCACGCTTAAACAAAAGATTTTAGACAGACATAATTAAACTGATGAAAACCTAAATATTTAATATGAAAACACAGAAACTGTTGACAAACTTTAAAAACTACGGTATTTAACCTAAAACAAAAGGTTTTAGACATGAAAAATCAAATTGATGAAACCATAGCTATTTACTATAAAAATTAACTAGTTTCGCATGAAAACCTGACATGCACACAAAAACCGTAGGCAAGCTTTAAACACTATGCCTTTTAACCTAAAAACGAAAGGTTTTAGATAAGCACAATCAAACTGATGAAACCCTTACTGTTTACTATGATAGAAGGGCTTGGTATGAAAACATGACATGCACACACAAACTGTTGACAAGTTTTAATAATTGTTAAACCTAAAAACAAAGGTTCTAGACAAGCACAATCAAACTGATGAAACCCTAGTTATTTACTATG
Organism: Sherardia arvensis; assembly: GCA_948330725.1. Lineage (NCBI taxonomy): Eukaryota > Viridiplantae > Streptophyta > Magnoliopsida > Gentianales > Rubiaceae > Sherardia > Sherardia arvensis. The sequence goes on along the minus strand of OX415237.1, from coordinate 16,507,594 downwards.
AAAACATAGCAGTTTATCATGAAACCTGACATGCATACTGAATTTGTCAACAAGGCTTAAAAAACTACACTGTTTAATATAAAAACAAGATTTTTGATTTTTGATTTTTGATTAAGCTAGTGCTACATTGGGGACACTTACCACTGAAGTATCTAGGCCTTCCCATCACTGGAGTGAGATGGGACAAACTTTCTTGCACTGTATTACTAGAGAAGCTGGCGGGTAGACTCAGAACTTGGAGATCCAGAAGCCTTTCTTATGCAGGAAGAGTTCAACTAGTTAATTCAGTCATCCTCAGTATCACAAGCTATTTGGGTACTGTCTTTCAGTTGTCTCAGGGAGTGCACACAGACATCAAAAGAATTTGTAGAGACTACATTTGGGTCCAAGAAGAGGGGAGAAAGAGATTTTACCCTGTAGCATGGACCACTATGACTAGAGCAAGGAAGCAAGGAGGCTGGGGGATTAGAGATCCAGCTGTATGGAACACTGCACTGATTTGTAAGCATGTATGGGATCTTATGAAGAAGAAGGACTTGCTCTGGATTAGATGGCTCAATGAATATTATCTAAAGGGGATCACCATCAAGGATGCTGCAGTTAAAGATGGGCAGAGTTGGTGATGTAAGAGGATACTCAAAATTAAAAATCTCAGCTGGCCATGGTTGCTTCAATGCTTGGTACTTTTAGCACTGCAATGGCTTATGACCATCTTAAAGGGAAGACCTTGGAGGACAGATTAGCACCTTTAATATAGGATAAAACATTGTTACCAAAACAATGTTATTTTCTATGGATGATGCTGAAGGGGAGACTATCTACCACTTTAAGGATGCTGGAATTGGGGATTCTGACAGATCCCAACATACTGTGTCTGCTGTGTGACAAAGAAAGGGAGACTATTATGAGAAACTACATCTAGGGAAGATCACATCAGTGAGGGAATTCAAAAGAAGAATGCACAAATGAAAAGCTCAGAGGTATAAGGGTGTTAAATAGGTTATGGTGTCAGCAGTTTATGCTCTGTGGAAGGAAAGGAATCTGAGGATTTTTCAGAACAGAAGGAGGGACATTGCAGATCTTATGAGAGGGATAGAAGAGGAGGTGGAGGGAAGGCAGAGGCACCATTGAAGCACTCTATGAGAAAGATAGGAGGTTTTTGGTTGCTAGTAAAGTAGTCTGTTTTTGCAACTAGATGAGTGGAGTAGTTGGAGTGATAACTACAAATGTGAAAACTTGTTTTTGTTTGATTTATAATGAAAAGTTGTTTCCCAAAAAAACAAAATATAAAAACAAGAGGTTTTCGACAAGCAAAGTCAAACTAATGAAAATCTAGCATTTTAGTAAACATGACACTTTAGCATGAAAACCTGACATGCTACAGAAAATGTCATATTTAATGCTATTCAGTAAGAATAGAGCTTCAAAGAGTAGGACTAATTGTTGTAAGAGGATGCAAGTTCATTAGCAACGTAACAATATTCATTTTTTTATATGATAACATAGTTTATGTTCTGCTGATCAGATCATTTCGTTCTGCTGATCAGATCATTTCGTTCTTATTGAATTGAGATGAAGTTAATATGAATGTAAGAGTAAATGTAATCATCAACGTGGTATTTCATCCAATCATATATTTACTAAATGCAACGATGAACTAATCTATTAATAAATTTAAGATAACCATGAACTTGAATTTAAATTGTTTGTTATTTCAATCATTTTAAGTCATTTGTTTGGGTCAAATTTACCACCCTTGGACGGTGGGAGATATATTGGGCCTCCCTGACCCTAATAAAAGCCAAAAATGGCAATAAGTTTGCACCCAAAAGGTGACTTACAAAAAGGAGAAAATCTCCTGAGCAGCAGAGACTGCTCCAAAAATGGATCTCACAGAAATGGAGATCCAGGTTAGCTTTTATAGTATACATTACTCATCACTCTAGAGCTTGTTAGTGAATTGGCTGAGCAAAACACAAGTCGGCACCAGAGATGGAAATGACACTAAAAGAAGCATATCACTAATAATCTAGTACTTCACATAAGTTGGCTTCTGAGGCCTGAGCAGATTGTATCCATCTGAGGTTGAATGTTGCCTTGAAGGGCCTGAGCAGAGTGGTTCAGAAGCCATAACTGTACAAGAAGCAGCACATTAGTAGCACCTGTTTTTACATACTCTAAGAGTAGGAGTACCCAAAGTATCAAGATTCAGGAGGCCTTTGATCCTATGTGGGAGAGACTGGAGAGAGATTGAGCCAGTAAGTTGTTCTGAGAAAGCCAGTTTAGCCATAACATCAGCAGAAGCATTGGCCTCTCTGAGAATATGAGAGACAAGACCAGCCTTTGGCATTAATGGGTATACAAGATTAAACACAAGCCAGGGGCAATTGTTTGAATCTTGTATAGCCTTTACAGCCTGGGAGCAGTCAGACTCAATCATATACTGAGAGGTCATAACATCTGCCAATTTAATACCAGTAGCAATAGCATGGATTTCTGATTCCAGTGGGGAGGATGCATCAATATAGTTTGTGTACAAGGAGACAACAGAACTAGCAGAGTTTCTGATTATAATACCAATCCCAGCTTTTTTATGTTGATGCCATGAGGCATCAACATTCACTTTAAAACCATGAGTAGGGGGTGACCACTTAACTGGGAGAATAATGGGATTAGGAGGCCTGGCATGCAAAGGTAATATCCCAAGACCAGCAAGTTCTTTATCAAATGCAGATGTAATGAAAAATGGCCTTGCACAGAAAGTTTGAAAAATATGGTCCCTAACTGAAAGTTTAAGTGTATCAGGATTGGGATCAATATCTTCAAAAATTCTGGCATTTCTAGCTTTCCAAAGAAACCAACAAATATAACTAGGGATGATGTGAAACAAAGTAGAGTGCAATCTAGTATGTCCCTGATATGACCAGTAGTAAGAAAGTATGTTCCATAAAGTTGAAAAATGCTGGTCTCTGATTTCCATCAAACCATGGAAATCAGACCATAGAATTTTGGCAACAGAACAATCATTAAAGAAATGATCAATATAGTCATCGTCACAACAGAAAGGACACTTAGATGGCATGTTGAAGCCCATTTTCATAAGAATATCTGGGAATGGAAGAAATGCATTGATAAGTTTCCACATAAATACACTCACTTTTTTCTGAATTCTTGGGTTCCAGACTTTGTGGAGAGAGTCAGAAACATTTCTGGAATTTTTCAGTACCTGATAAGCAGTTCTAAAGGTGAAATTACCTCTAGGATCAGGCATCCAAATGAGCCTATCAACCCTCCCTTCATAGCACACAGTTTCCTGCAAAATGAGTAAAAGGTGTGAGTCAGTTATATCTGAGAGGGAGGGGAGGAAGAGTTGTCTATCTTGGATAAAATTGGAAGCTGAACAGGAGAGGGGAATGGTAGTGATTTCTGGAGCAATAATTAGACTGATAGGACCAAGTCCTGTCCAATTAGAGTGCCAAAAGCTGCACCTTCCTTCCCCATGAATAACCCTAACCAAGCTCTCAGCCTTGGCATCTACTGACATGATTCTTTTCCAGATATGTGAATTTCTGTTGGATTTTGGCAATGACCAAAGGAACTGAGACCATAATGTTGTAGCTTGCTGAAACTTCCACCAAAGTTTTAAGGCACAGGCCTTAACTATGGTGTGGATGGATCTTAGGCCTAGACCATTTTGATCAATAGGGTAGCAAAGATGCTCCCATTTCCTCCATACTTTCTTTGGTTTCAGGTCTGTCTCACCCAGATAAATAGAGCCAATAATTTCTGGATTTTTCTGATCACAGTGACTGGAGGAGCCCTCACACACCAGATGTGTTGAGGAATGGAAAAAATACAAGATTTAATCAATGTATTTTTTTCCCCAGTTGATAACCATTTGTTCTTCCAGTTGGCTAGCCTGTTTTGGATTCTCTGCAACAAAGGTTGGAAATAAGAGGTTAGAGTTCTGCCAGTAAAGATAGGGACACCCAAGTAGGTAAAAGGAAAAGAATCATGTTTCATTCCTAGTATTGATTTAACCTGATGCGATTTAGCCAAAAATGCATGTTTACCTAGGAAAAATTCACTTTTTTCAAAACTGATTTTTTGACCTGTTGTTTGTTCAAAAATTACTAAAAAGGACTTAATTCTAACTAGACTGGTCTTAGATGCTTTCATAAAAACAATGGTATCATCAGCATAGCTAAGGTGTGAGACAGGATTAGGACCAGAGGGAATATTGAAATACTCTAATTTTCCTATGGCAAAAACATAAGCAAGACTTTTAGTAAAATCCTCAGAGAAAATATTAAAGAGAAAAGGGGATAAGGGATCACCCTGTTTAATGCCCCGAGTAGCTCTAAAAAAATCCATGAGGTTTTCCATTAATAAGGACAGAGAAGTATGCATTGCTAAGATTTTTCATTATGCACAGAACTGTTTTACCATTAAAACCTAGTTTGAGTAAAATTTTGTTCAAAAAACCCTAATTAACTCTATCAAAAGCTTTTTTGAGAATTTAAGGATACAGTTAGGGTTCCTATATTTTCTATCCAAAAATCTAATCATTTCTTAACATAAATAACACCATCAGAGATGTCTTTATGTTGCATAAATGCAGACTGGTGGGGAGAAATAGTTTTAGGCATCAAATGTTTCATTCTCTCCATGATAATTTTGGAGAAAATTTTATTGATGAAATTAGATAGACTTATTGGTCTAAAATCATCAAAGGTTGATACCACCTCTTTTTTGGGAATTAATGTAATCCATGTAGCAGTTATGCCTACAGGGATATTGACACCACTCAGCAAATGGTTCACAGCATTTAATAAGTCATGTTTGATAATTTCCCAGGCTTTAGTGAAGAATTTGGAAGAGAAGCCATCAGGCCCAGGGCTACTATTTTTATTCATGCCAAAAACAGTAGCTTTTAGCTCTACCGAGTCAACTGGTTTGACTAATTGTTCATTATCAGCATCATCAATTAGTTTGGGGATTTGGCTAGTAAAATGTTGATAGAATTCACCTTGAGTGTTGCAAGGAGGTTCTGATAACAAATCTGAATAATATCTGACAGCTTCAGACTGTATGTCATTCATATCATCCAGCCAATCCCCATTAACATTTTTAATTTTTGTGATGCTAAGTGAACTATGTTTTTCCCTCACTGTATGGTGGAAGAATTTTGTATTTTCATCACCATCTTTGAGCCATTTAATTCTGGACTTTTGCTTCCAGAATTTTTGTTGCTCTTTGAGGGCTCTGAGATGCAAGGCTTTTAAAATTTTGATTTTGATAAGTTCATCAATTGAATTATCATTATCATAAATTATTTCTTGTAGTCTCAAATTTTCAGCAGCTTGTTTGACATTATTCTCAATTGAGCCAAAATTTTGTTTATTCCAAATTTTGATTCTGAGTTTAAGTCTGTGCAGTTTTAGGTGAAAACTAAGCATGCCTGAATGGTCCATAGGTTGATTCCAATCAGTTTCAATAACTGATATAAAATCTTCTCTATTAAACCAGACATTTAGGAACCTAAAAGAACTAGGGGAAGCAATAATGTTACTGCCTATATTAAACAACATTGGAGAGTGGTCTGAGGTATCTCTATTTAGTATGTGGATAGAAGAAGATGGAAACTTCTGCATCCACTCCTGAGAGCAAAGGCCTCTATCCAATTTTTCAGTGGTGGGGTTCCTTAGCCAATTGTTGGACCAAGTAAAATTGTTACCAACTGTGTTTAATTCTAGAAGAGGATTTGCAGAAATAAACTGGTTAAATTCTGCCATACTCCTAGAGCTAGGCTGTGAGGGACCTCTATATTCATTAGATGATTTAATTGCATTAAAATCACCTATTAGAAAGGAGGTTTGCAAGTTTCTATGAGACAGTGCATCCCAAAGAAAAGCCCTGCCAGGGACAGTCCTCAAGTCATAGATAAAAATTCCCTCCATATTGGAGTTAAGTCTATAACTAAAGATATCAACTGACAAGAACTGTAAGTGATCATGCTTTAGAGTGATTTTTATTGACTCATTCCACATGAGCCAAATTTTTCCACTCTGTGCAGTAAGGAAATTACTGAAATGAAGTTCTCTCCTAAATTTATCACATTTATGATTTTTGTGCCAAGGTTCAATAAGACACAAAAGCCAATTTTGTGTTCTCTGATCAAATCAGAAAGTCTAGACATGGAAGTTCTCATGCCTCTCACATTCCATACTAAACATCCAATTTTAATGGTGTCAGACATTAAAACTGATTTTTAGTACTTTTTGACCTAGTAAGAACTAGGTTTGGAGATGGAGGTTTGACAGACTTTATAGGAGTGAATTTTTTGTTTATTTGAGTAAAGAAAGTGGTTATCTGTGATTTGCCAGTAGTCACTGGGGCTACTGGATCATCAGGAAGACCATCTAGACTCAAATTAGTATCAGTATTAGGGATTACCTGAGGGGGGTCAATCAAATTGTCATCCTCTGAGGACTCAGAGGCAGTTGGAGTGCCTAAGTCATTCTCCATTTCAGCATCCACTAAAGGGAGGAATCTGTTGTTTGATGAACTAAGAGAAGCAGACAGTTTGTTAGGAGAAATGTTAGAATTGACAAAAGTGGAGATCTTACCTGTAACTACTTGCATATCATCTTGAGCATATGCATTTTTAAGAGGGTTCAGGTTGAGAGCTTGTTGTAGTAAGAGTTGGTCTTTGTTAAGAGGAGAGGGTGAAAGGTTGGGGTTAGGGGTAGGAGGGGAGTTGATTAAAGGCTGAGATGGAGAGTCTGTATTGGAGGGAAGTGTAAGCTGAGGAAGTTGTGTATGATTGAGAGGAGGGGTGGACTCTATGAGTTGAGCTGGAGTAGTGACTGGAATCAGAAAGGGGTGGGGAACTCTTTTTTTCTTGGGGGCTTTGGTTTTAGCTGCAGGGATTTTGGTGAGTGCTTCAAGGTCTTTTGTGTGTGGAGAGAGACCAGAGGGACCTGCCTCAGCTACTTGTGGAGGATCAACCACACCATAGGTAGGGGCCTTCTCAGTAAGCATATCATCTTGTCTGATTTCTGAGACAATGGCTTCAGGAGAGGAGGCAGGCTGATCATCTTTAGTAAGGTCAACAATGCCAGAATCAAGGTGAGTCTTTTCCTTTGTTTCAGAAACAATGATAGGAGCTTTTTCTTTCTGTTTCAGATTGGGGGTAGGCCTTACTTGCTGTCTAAGCTCAGGGTGCAATACTAGACAGTTTGAGTCCTCATGTCCAAGCATGCAACATTTATTACAGTACCTGGGAAGGTCTTCATACTCAATGGGATATCTCTTAATGTTTCTCTCATCTATACCTAACCTTATAGAGGATTGTAGTTTCTTCCTAAGGTCAATTTCAACGCAAAGTTTGATAGCTGAGGGGCGAGTGAAAGAAGATGTGGCTGCATCCATCTTTATGAAGGTACCAATTTGATTACCAATAGATTGGATCATTGTAGAGTTGTGGTAAAAAAACGGTACCTTTGGTATAGTGATCCATACAGGGACTATAGAGGACTCTTCCTCCGGGCAGAAATCAATGGTCCACTTGAATAATTTCATTTGGGATCCACAGAGACTTCAAAGACCTTTGATCCAACATCTCCGATAGTCTTCTGCATCATCAAACCTGATTAGGATGTGCCTGAAGTCGACGGATCCTATTTGGAATTTGCCGGTGAAGCCAAACGACTGAAAAGCTTGGTGGAGCCGTTCCATGGAGGGTTTTTCACGGGCAAACTTGCCTATGAGCGCATTTGAGTAGTGGGATGCCAAAGATTCGGCCTGGGAACAAGTAACAATGCAGGCGATTTCTCCTCGGAAGTGATTAATAGGGGTGATTTCAGGGTTGGCGGGTAGTGATGTAGATAGGGGAGGTGGTCGATTGGTTAGTGCTGACAGAAAGATTTTCCGGCGGCGTTGCCACCGCTGGATTGCGGTGGCATAACCATGGGGATAGCCGTTGTGAGACCGTTATAGATCCGTTGGGGTGGAGGAACGGAAAAATATGGTCGGGAAATCAATGGTTCTGAAATTTAGGAACAGTAAATGAGTGAGGAAAAAGAGAGCGTTTTGAGATGTGAAGAGAGAGCGTTTTTGTCAGTTTGTCATTGAATCATTTTAAGTCATTGATATATTGGAAAAATATTTAATATCTTATATAAACCAACTGGCTGAGAATAAATTAGTCGACCAATTGCATTTCTCCTTTGTAATATATACATTAGTACGTTTATAGTAGAATTCAAAATGGATGTTTTTGGTGCGTATTGGTGGCCGGAATCAATTTGTTCCGTTTTGGCCTTAAACAGACAATGGAAACCTAAAATTAAATTCATGATTGAGAAAATAAAACCCATCTATACGTATTTTCAACTCGACATCAAATTTTAGATTCATCAATTTCTAATAATTTTTTCACAAAACGATAAATTAAACATCACCATATACAGTCTTACACTGTACCAAATGGCATTTATGTACGTAGGAGTACACTATTAGCAATGTTTTTCTCAATTTTTTATTGCATTAATATTAAGATTGACTGGACGAGTAGCACTAGTACTCAACATCATGTTCTAGTGTTCCCTCAAGGAATTATATACGTAGCTTTACCTTTCATAAAATCTGTTCTCAAGAAATGTCTGTACGTACGTGTACAGTATTCTTTGATCACCTGCAAGCATCACTCAAATTTTCATGCAACATTCGCACCGACACTGAATTCTGGGATTTGATTGGATCCTTAATTTCATGAGTAGTCTGAAACAGATGACGATAGCATGTACTGAAGGCCGGTGATCAGTCGAAGTTTGAAGATAATCAACTTCTCTAATACGCGGATTCAGATATTATGAACGCGGATTCAGATATTAAACTTTGTGCCGACCTGAGAGATAAAAAGGACTGTCCTTATGAACCCTAATTCACCACTTGTTCGATCGCAACACTTCTTACCGAATCTCTATAGAAGATTGATGTCCTTTTTAGTTTGGATTATTAATTAGTTTGTGTTTTCAATGTGCTTGTTGGATCAATGTGTTTACTGTTATATGTGGCGTTGCTACTAATTTAACAAGGTTGATAGATGCAGATCTTGTATTAAGTGTGGTTTATGACTTTCGCAGGTGACTAATTAATATGCTAAAAGAAGCATTACATAGTTCAAAAATTCTCATATAATTAACATAACAATTAGTCCGATCAACACTTTTTTTATCCTTTCATATGATGCTTAGATAAAATGTTGATTATCGTGTTCTTGAATGAATATATTCTTTCAGAAAGAAACATTGGAATCACAAAGAAATATTTTTAAACTCCATTATTTTATAGTCTATAATTGTATTACTAATAGTTTATAAAAGACTAACTTCCAAAAAATGACCCAATCATTGGTTGAAATGTCAATTTTATGACCCAACATTCAAAATGGTCAATATTTGGTACCCAACATTCTGAAAATGTCAATTTTAGGATCCAACATTCAAAATTGTCAATATTTGGTACCCAACATTCTGAAAATGTACAATATTTGGACTTTCGTTAAATTTACCTATTAGATCTATTAATTTCAAGGGCATCATTGCATTCTTGGAGTTGAAAAAAATTACTTGAATATATGGTGCATCCTTCACCTGAGAAATTACCGATGAGACTTGGAGGTGAAACTGGTGTGAGTACATACATAGGTTAATGAATACTCATCCAAACCTGTGTAAAAAGCTACTACGACTTCATAGATCTATGTTTGTAAGACTCGTTGATATTCGATGATTTGAAAGAATGTTGTTGTCAGATAATATAGATACATAATCGTAGCAGAATAATTTGGAATATGTTTATATCTACTGGTCAAGGGAACTACATATCGTGACGCTGCACAAACTTTTAAACATTCGATAAGCACTATTAGTACGTAATTTACAGAAGTTTTGAGGGTTTTGGTTACATTGTCATTCGACATTGTTAGACCACATACAGATCTTTCATTGGTACCTACATACATAAGAAATAATTCTTTATTTTGGCCCTTTTTTAAGGTAATATATCTTTTTATCACGCTTATATTTTCCTCTTCTGTACAAATGGTCTTAAAGACATCTAAGAGTACATTTTGAAAATGGACGGACTGAATTGCAAATCTGCTTATTTCTTCTTTCTTAATGAATCTATTAACTTTTTTGGTAATTCAGGATTGCATTGGAGCTATAGATGGCAGGGCCGTCCCTGTAATTTTCAGGGCCCGGTGCAAAAAAAATTTGATGATCTTCAATCTTTTTATGTTCAATTTCTTTCTCATATTTCTAAATTTTTTGTAAATCATTTGCAATTATACCTCAGTCATAACAATATATATACGTAATATAAATTTTTTGTGCCTCTCAATTTTTCTCTAATTCAAATTTTGCCTTAATTCTTTTTAAATCTCTAAAATTTTGTTTCAATTATATAAAATATATAAAATTTGGGTCCCCTCAAATTTTGGGGCCCGGTGCGACCGCACGGATCGCACTCCCGCAGGAACGGCTCTGATAGATGGTACCCTCATAGATGTTGTGATATCAGATAAAAAAGATGTCGCATTTCGAGATCGGTCAGTAAAAAAATCTGGAATGTGATGACTGCAATCTCATTTGATAGGATCTTTACATTCATTAATGTGGGGTGGGAAGGAAGCGCTTATGATATCGCTATGTGGAGAGATTCTATAATATTTTCAAAATTTAATTTTCCACACTGACCACAAGGTACGTACATAACGCACTTGCTACTTATTTAAATAGGTCACTATTATATTCTTCTCTAATAGTATCTTAACTTAAATGGTAGGAAAATATTATTAGGTGGATTCGGGATATCCAAATACAAAAGGATATTTGGCTCCTTTTATGGATCCAAATGCAAGGTACCATCTACCGGATTTTCAAAGAAATAGAAATCTTAGAGGAATTTTGGAGCAATTTAACTCTCGACATTCTTTTCTACGAAACACCGTGGAAAGGTCATTTGGCAACTTGAAGAATATATGGCGCGTGCTTATGGCGATGCCTCAAATGAAGGAGGAGTGACAAATGACCATAATAGTAGCAACAATCACACTTCATAACTATATGCAAATGGAAAAGTTTGGGATACCTGTTGTAGAGCATGAAGATGATGTTCAAGGAACGGCGGATAAAGAATTGCTTTGTACTCAAAGGAAGGAAGAAATGAATCAAGTTCGACTGAATATATATAGCAACAAGAATTTTGTAATCTATACCCTCATGATGAAAATACTGAAGTGAACTAAATGTCATTATTTTGTTTGAATAATGTTTTACAATTTGAACGGAACTGAAAAAGTTATAAAATATTTATCTAAATTGAACTGAACTGAAAAAATATGAATATATTGAACTGAACTGAAAAAAATATAAAATACTGAACTGAACTGAAAAAATAAAAATATATTGAACTGAACTGAAAAAAATAAAAAAATATTAAACTGAACTGAAAAAAATAAAAAAATATTAAACTGAATTGAAAAAAATAAAAAAATACTGAATTGAATTGAACTGGTTTAAAGAGAATATATGGCAAACATGCCCTAATTAATTATGTGGTAGTAAACTTGTGTTAGAGTTGCCTTTTGTTAGTTAATACAATCATCTAACGTTTAATGGCCCGTACAACTATATTGTCTTTGTCGTTATGTTTAAAACTATATGACAAAACTTCTATCAATTTTTGCAAAAATAAATATCCAGGATTATTAAAGTAGGAAAAGAAACCCCACCGGGAACCATAAAATATTTCAGGCGATCAAGTTGAAAGGAAAATAATTCAAGAATAGAGACTGGAGAGCCCCGACTTGGCTGTGACATAGACCTGACCATGTACAGCATGACCCGATTACTTTGAACTTTGAACTAAACGCCCCAATAATAATGCTCAGTGTACACATGACTAAAACATATATAGACGCCGGAGAAACTAATAAAAGTCTCCGCCATCAAAGTTTTTGGAAATAGAGTCTCAAGTAGGTAACACGTAAAAGCATTTCCAATACGAACCTCGTCTTTGCATGTTAATTGCTCTACATGACACATTTTGAATTAAATTTTAATGTGATGTAATCCATACTAATTTTATTAAGGGTCATTTTAAAATTTTCATCTCCAATGCTAAACTAAATTAGAGTGAATGAATGAGAGAGATGAAATAAATTAGACATGTGAGATTGATTTATTGGGTGAATAGATGAGAGAGAGAGTTGCAACTTGCAAATTAGGCCTCTACATCTTGTAAATCAAGTTGAAATTGAAAAAAAAAAAAAAGGAATATCACGTCATGTAGATATTTTAATTTACTCTTGTATAGGAGATATTTTTTAGTTTAAGTCACAATCAATATGACGTTGATTTGGACTTTTTCCAAATAGAAATTTAGCATTAGAGATGCTCTGACTTAATATTTGAATGATTATGAGAACTTCACTACTAAACTTAAGCTAATTTATAAATGATAAAAAAGATACACAAGTTCATTAACTGCTATGGTAGAAAATATCATTGTTTTCACATTTTTATTTATCTCTATTCTTTTTGCTATCTGTAGACTGTGAAAAAATCATATCAGATCTCAATATTTTCTCTTTATCAGCTCATAAGAAAATGCTAAGCGTTGATATCATTTGAATCGGAATAGCAAAGAAGAAACTATTAAGATTATTATTCAAAACTGAAACATATGAAGTATCATCGTTTTAAATTTGATAGCATCAACTACTCAAAATGAAAGTTTAGTAAGTATAATAATAATAATAATAGTATAAAACCCCCTAAATACATGAGATTAAAGAAATGTACATTGCAAATAACATGTCCAATCTTCTTTTTTTCTTTCTTCTAAAAAATTAATTTATTTACTGCTTCTCTTTCCAGTATCTCTTAAGATTGGACGTTGAGCTTCAAATGAATATTTCTTTTTGAATTTTTGGGAGCTTCATTTAATGATATTTTTTTCATTTGAAATTTAAAGTAGGCATTAACTATTGTAGAAACGGAAGAAGAGTATATAAATTTGTGTATATTAACGTGAGAATGAACGGGAGATTTACAAGTATATATATACCTACGGCTAACCTAATTTATATATGGAATCTACCTAATATATCACAAACATACAAGGAATGGGTTATATTGCTAATAACCAAATAAACCTAATGTCAATATTTCAAAATATCTCCTTAACACTCCTCCTCAAGATGGAGCATGAGTATTCCGAATGCCCATCTTGCCAATCAATTCTCGAAATATACGGCGTCCAAGTGCCTTAGTAAAAAGATCAGCGGGTTGTTCCGAAGTACGTATATGATGAGTAACTATCTCGCCAGACTGGACTAAGTCACGAACAAAATGACAGTCAATTTCAATATGTTTCGTGCGTTCATGAAAAACTGGATTTGCTGCAATATGAAGAGCAGCTTGACTATCACAAAACAGTGTCATCGGTTGAGAATGAACCACACCCAACGAACGGAGAAGAGACTTAAGCTAAATCATCTCACAGCAAGCATAAGCCATAGCACGATATTCTGCCTCAGCTGAAGAACGAGACACGGTGGGTTGTTTCTTTGTTTTCCATGAAATAGGAGATCCGCCAAGAGTCACAAAGTAACCAGTCAAAGACCGTCGAGTAAGGGGACATGCAGCCCAATCCGAATCGCAGAATCCTGTAAGTCGAAGAGGACTATTAACCGATAGAAATAAGCCTTGACCGGGATGACCCTTTAGATAGTGCAAAACACGCAAAGCAGCCTGCCAATGCGCTACCCGTGGTGTCTCCATAAACTGTGCCAAAGTATGGACCGAATAACTCAACTCCGGACGAGTTATAGTCAAATAAATGAGTTTTCCAATAAGACGTCGGTATTGTGCTGAATCTTCATAAAACGGACCTTCATCACGAGCTAAATTATGTTGTAGCTCCATGGGAAAATCGATGGGCTTTGCTCTTAGTAAACCAGCATCATTCAAAATATCTAAAGTATATTTCCGTTGAGAGATAAACATACCATCAGGTCGACGAGCAATTTCAATGCCTAGAAAATACTTCAACACACCAAGGTCCTTCATATGAAAACATGAACTCAAGTATTTCTTAAAAGCAGACAAAACATCTCCAGACGAACCAGCAATTACGAGATCATCAACATAAACCAGAACGTGGAGAACAACACCATTACGTATGTAGGAGAACAAGGAATAGTCAGCACGACTTTGAACGAAACCATAACGTCGCAATGCCTCAGACAACTTAGCAAACCAATTACGAGGAGCCTGACGGAGACCATAAAGCGACTTCTGAAGCTTACAAACAAGACCAGGACTAGTGAGAGCATAACCTGGCGGAGGCTTCATATAAACCTCCTCCTCAAGGTCACCGTGTAGAAAAGCATTATACACGTCCATCTGATGAAGCTTCCATCCCTTTACAACCGCTACACTTAAAAACAAACAAACACACAGAAGACATTTTAGCAACAGGAGCAAATGTTTCTGTAAAATCAATTCCTTCAATTTGGCGATTTCCAAACACAACTAAACGAGCTTTGTAACGCTCAACCGAACCATCTGAGTTGTACTTAGTACGAAACACCCATTTGCAACCAATGGCGCGCTTGCCAGGAGGAAGAGATGACAAAGTCCAAGTTTTATTTCGCTCAAGAGCATCAATCTCATGAGCCATAGCCAATCGCCAATGAATCGAACGAGAAGTCTCGGAAAATGTAACAGTGTCCGAGCCAGCTGTGACTGCAGCCAAAAAACCAGAATGCGCAACCGAAAAATTATTACAGGAAACATAATCAGCAATTGGATAGCGAATACCTGAGGGCGGTGAGGAAGAGGGAGCAGTGGGTGGGTTTATTGGACAAGCAAGAACAGCAAGAACATAATCCTGAAGCCGAACCAGAGCACGACGAGTTCGAGTACTTGGCAGACGAGGAGGTGGAGTCGAAGTGACTAGATCCACATCAGAATCAGACTGATCAGGCGAAGCACCGAGAGACGAACCAGAATCGACAACGGCGGAAGACTTATCACCGGAAGGAGGCTGAGCTGAAGCTGGCGGAGGAGACTGATCGCTGCACGGTTTAGCAGAAGCCGGCGAAGGAGACGCGTCAGCCAACAGAGCCGAACGAGAAGACGGCAACTCAGTCGGACCGGACGTCGACGTGGGCGACTGGATCTCGGCCGTTGGAGAGGTCAAAGCTCTGTTGACAGTGATGCGGTCGATGACGGGTGGCGACACAGTCGATGATGGTGACGCAGTCGAAGAAAGTCGCACGTCCAGAGGCTCTACAATCGGTCCATGATCAACTGGGCTTTGCACGGCCGGTTCAACCGAATCCGGTTCAACCAAGGCCGGTCCATGCACGTCCATAGCTGGGCCATGCGAGCCATGAATATCCAAACTACGCAGATCATCATCAAACACATTTGGAGTCGGTTCAGAATTTGAGGAAGCAGGCGACAGTTCCGGTGGAGCAAACGGAAAACAATTCTCATAGAACACAACGTCTCGACTAGCAAAAACTGTTCGTGACTCCAAATCGTAAACACGCCAAGCCTTCTTATCCATCGAATAGCCAAGAAAGATACACTTTCGACTTCTTGAATCAAACTTATCACGAGGTTTTGGAAGGCAAGAAACGAAGCATAAACAACCAAAAACTCTCACATTACCATAGTCAGGAGCAGTTCCATATAAAAACTGGTACGGCGTGCGATCTTTCAGCAATGGAGAAGGCGTGCGGTTGATGAGATAAGCAGCAGCAAGAACACAATCTCCCCAAAAGTCGATAGGAAGGTGCGCTTGAAACATGAGTGCACGAACAACATTAAGAATGTGACGATGTTTGCGCTCCACACGACCATTTTGTTGAGGCGTGTAAACAGTAGAGGTTTCAAACCTAACTCCTTTCTCTACGAAGAACTGACGAAGCGGTAGAAACTCTGTTCCATTGTCTGCTCGAACACACTTGATCTTGCGGTTGAACTGAGTAGAGACGAACGCGAAAAACTTCTTCAGCTTGGAAGTGACCTCAGACTTACTAACTAGTAAATATACCCAAACAGCTCTAGAGAAATCATCAACAATAGTTAAAAACGAAAATGCTCCACTAATAAACGGATTTTTATAAGGACCCCAAACATCACAATGTATAAGATCAAAAGCCTGACTAGGTGACTTGGAATTTAATGAAAAACTACTTCTAGACTGTTTTGCTCGATGACAAATGGAGCAAGGAACAGTTTTATTACTACGACTCAAAGTTAAAGCTGGAATGGATGACAACACTGTTGCAGAAGGATGCCCAAAACGTTGATGCCATAAATCAAAGGAGGAAACAGCAGCAGCAGACACACACAGAGATCGCGAAGACGCCAGATTAACTCCTAGTCTGCGCAACCAATAAACCCCACCTTGCTGACTACCCACTCCAATCACCATCCTCGTGCTGATGTCCTGAAATACACATATATTTTCGGTGAGGAAAACAAAGCATTTTAAAGCAGCAATAAACTTGGCAAAAGACAACAAGTTACTACGTAATTCCGGAATAAATAAAACCCGAGGAAGCATAATATCACCAAAATATAAAGTTCCATGTAGGAAAGCAGTAGACACAGAACCATCAGGAAGAATAATATCAACATTCGTAGGCAGAATATCTTGCAAAATGTCTTTGTTACCAGTCATGTGATAGGAAGCACCCGTGTCAAGGACCCAAGGCAGAAAAGTCTTACCAGAATTGTTGAAATTCATCTTAGACAACATATTCTGAACGGCACTCCACTGTTCATTCGATAAAGCTGGACCAAGAGCTTGTCTATCCAAGTCAGTGATGACGGGAGCAGCAATGGATACATCTGGTGCAGGAACAGCTCCAGCGAACGGTACTCCAGGCGAGACACGAGCACGAGGGTTACGACGGAACCATGTCGGGTAACCAACCAGAAGGAAACAGCTACTTTCATCATGACCCTTCTTTTTGCAGTGAGTACATGTCAATGAACGTCGATCAGCGCCAGGCGAAGCATTGAGTTGAAGGGCGGCAGCTGGACGGGAGGCGGAAGACTGTGACGGGCGACGGGCGACAAACGCCATGTTGTCAGTAGAAGAAGAATGACTGTTGGCAATCATGGTATTGCGCTCCTCTGTTATTGCAAGTGCATAAACACGGCTAAGTGGGGGCAAGGGTTCCTGTGCCCAAATGTTGGATCGCAGAGTGTGGAAAGAACTGTCAAGGCCGATGAGAAAGTGTTGAACAATCTCGATCTCTCTTTGCAAAGCAGCATGATGAACGGCCGGACAAACACATGGATTAGGTGGCATGTAGGAATACAACTCATCCCATAACTTCTTGCAGCGTCCATAAAACTCAGCAATGGATTGACCATTCTGGCGGCAGTTATAGATGTCTGCTTTAAGTTGATACATCCGCGGTCCATTCCCAACCAAAAAACGTTGTTGTAGATCATCCCAAAGTCCCTTGGCTGTAGACGAAATCTTAATGACTGAGCGGACGGATGGATCAAGTGTTTGAACGATCCATCCTATAAGCATGGAGTTGACACTACGCCAATCATTAGCAAACGGTGAGCCTGGCAAAGGTTGCTGAATAGTTCCATCCACGAAACCATCCTTTCTCTTAGCGATCAAAGCATTCATGAAATTTTCGCGCCAATCATGATAATTATCACCCTTCAAGATCACTGGAGAAACTGTAAGTCCAGTATGATCGGATGGATGAACATAATAAGGGTTGTTTGGCCTAAGCTGAGGATTGGTATCATCAGCAGGTTGTTGGTAAAGCCGAGTGGCAGCAGCAGCAGCGGCTTGGACGGCTGCATTGAAAATAACAGGATCAAAAGCATGCATGCCCGGAGCAGGAACAGCTGCAAGGGCATTAGCATTAGCTGCAGGATGAACGGGCGGGACGGCTGGTGCAGCACCGGCAAGCTGTTCAGCTCCAATTGCTTGTGGAAGGGCGGTAGGAGCAACATGAGCGGCGGCAGCGGCATTTATCTCAGCATCGTTGGGACCGATATCATCAATCTGAACATCGTTATGAAGGTTTTGACTATCCATAAGTTCGGAAAAACGTCGACAATGGAATCAAGTTGTAGATGAAACGTCCTCTTGTATCGCTACGGCGGTGAAGTGACCTAGCGGCGGCGGTAGAAGAAGGTAAAAAATTTTAGGGTTTTAGAATCGAAGGCTCTGATACCATGTAGAAACGGAAGAAGAGTATATAAATTTGTGTATATTAACGTGAGAATGAACGGGAGATTTACAAGTATATATATACCTACGGCTAACCTAATTTATATATGGAATCTACCTAATATATCACAAACATACAAGGAATAGGTTATATTGCTAATAACCAAATAAACCTAATGTCAATATTTCAAAATATCTCCTTAACAACTATTAAGAAATGAAATGAATTTGTTGAGTGTACGAGAAATTCATTAAGCCACGTGAAACTGTTTTCCTTCATAATTTCTCCACGCTGTCCTTATTACTAACACTTGAGGCTCTCTTTAAAAATAAGAAAGTGAGCTGGATATTCAAAAAGTGCACTAATATGATTGGTTTCATCTTTCAAGGATGATCATTCTTGCGTGGCATTAGAGAAAAGATATTTATGTTTCGATAATATCTGTGTTATTATTACTAGAGGAGTAGACAGTAGTTGTGTAAAAAGTTCGACGGAGAAAAAAAAAAGAATTAATAACAAAAGAATTGCTCTACAAACATTATTGGTTTTACATTTAATTCTGGCACATAAAAACCTAAAGTATAATTCCTGCTAAGTTGTGTGTATAATCTTGAGTCAGAAATATCTAATCATTTGTGTATTCCTGTACTTTCAAGGCTCCTGTACTTTCAAGGCTGCTGTTATGTTATAGACAGAGGAGGCTGTAAAAGACTAGAGGTATACATGGATTATCAAGCTGTACGTTAAACACCTCCAACAACCCGCTAGCGATCAGTGCTACAAGTAGTGAAGGCAACAAACAAATCAATCAGATATAGGGATCAAAATCGGCAATGATAACCAGATCAGGATACAAATTAAACACATCATTATCATAGAGAGTAGCTCAGTATAACTGTATCCCGTTGAACCTTTAAGCAGATTATCAAGATAGTGCAGAATAAAGCATGCAATCAATACACAGATTATACCAGCTCCAATCCCTTCTACTGTTTCCTCTGGCAATAAGAAAGCAATTGAGTAAGTATACTAGTCACAAAGATAAGATACAGAAAACTATGTCTAGAGTTCCGAGGAGTACTTACTTCCAGTTTTGGACCACCTGAGTACTCCAAATTTATAGCCAATCATCAAAGCCTAAATAAAGGTTAAGATAATAGTGTACCCACATTCAGTATAGAAAAAGGTCAAAAGAGGCAAATGAAATATCTGTTAGTGCTAGACACTCAGCAACTTGAGATGTGTGAGTTTAAAAATGAAAGTACTTGACTGTTCTTGTTAGACTTCAGCAAGCAGCAGGCTATCATGCATAAAAGTCTTCTTTATTTTCAAAGAATAATGAGCGCCAGGTTTATCAAAATATATTTACAGTAGGCTTGAACTATGGGCACATTCAAATAGCTAATTCAGCCAACTATTCATAGACAGAACCAACAGTCAGCACAGTGATCTAAAAATAATATGCATGCCAAGCAGTCATTACGGTGTAAATTGTTCAGTATGTTATAAAAATAAAAGTGGTTTTTCGCAACTAAAAGGTACTGATCAATTCTAGTATTTAAACATAGATACGAGCCGAGCCATCCACATTGTAGAGAAAGAAGTCAAAAAATAAAATGAGATTTAATTCACCATAGTGTCTCCAATTCACAGGCTCAAAATTTCAGCACAGGGCCAATGGCCGATCGTCAAAGCCGGAAGACAACCACATAGGAAGAGCATAGCCAAGCAACAGCGAAAATGGCTGAAAGACAAACCGATTAAACTTAAAGTTTGGTTTGGTTGTCACAGTTCAACCTTTTTGCTTTTTCACTCAAAAGATTTTGTTGCGCTATTCATTTCATGTAAGAGCAGTGCAGGAATATTTCCAACATGCAACCTAACTCAAAATTTTAAGTCAAACAAATTCTACTACTAGCTTCAATATCCATGATGAGACTCACTAAGCGAAACTTAAGTGTTTAGTAAGAAAGGTATTCTGGAAATAAGCCACCATTCGAATAGAAGAGAAAAAGAAAAGATTAAGAGAAGCAATTATACAGTGGTGGAGAGGAACTTACTCTCATGATTTCCAATATCAAGAACACGGCCAAAGCAGCACCAAATGCCAGGTTGAGAAATTTTGGCTGAATAAAATTTTAAGATCAACATCATATTTTATTAGAAGTATTTTAAATACTTCAATAACCGCGGTCCGGTTAGCCTAGTATTTTATAAAATAAAATTGACAGAGACTAAGCAAATCAAAGGCCTTCTTTTAAAATGAACTCACCTCATATATAAGTGCAGGGACAAACATTATGACAGCAATGAGGTGGTAGTATTTCCGAAGAAGAATTCTTTCTGGTGTACCATGCTTTGATATACAATAAAACACGGTAACTGAAGCACATATAAGAGCCACCCAACATTTACATATAGATCATCTAAGTGGCTCCGAGAGAACAAAATCAAGCACCATGTACAAAAGAAATAAGTAGACCCAACCATGTTAAACAAATAAGAGTATAATTCACATTGAATCATACACTGCAAACAAACCCAACAGAAAACAGATTAGAGAGGGAGCAATTAATGACAATACATGTTCAGGCATTGCTAATTAATTTACAGTTCTAGATGTATCACTGTCTAAGCACTGACCAAAGAGTAAAACAACCATTGGTTCCTCAACACACCCACTACACAGATAGGCTGCTTTAGAAAGCATGACTTTCAGAAAGCTATGTAAACAGAATCTTAAGAAAACTAGTCACATCCCAGCTGTTGCTGACAGATAAGATATAATCATCAGATCAGAGTGAAGATAAAATCGTAAATATATTCTTTTTAACTCGTGCATAGACTCAAACTGTAATGCTTTTACATATAGTAGGACAGTGACCAATTTAATGTTTGCAAGTCATCCAAAGTATAAAGAACACATCTGACACTCTGGAGAAAAAAAACTGATCATAAATCCATTAAAGACAATATCACAAACTACACCACATAAGAATAACCATTATAGGAACTAAAACATCAAAAACCTGGTAAATTCATTTTTTTAACAAGCATAAAACTCATAACATACCAGTTGTAGATGGGATAGTACAATAACAATGGGTGTCTATGAAAAACCTTAATAAACTGTATCCATGATGGAACAACAACTATCAACATTAGAGCAAGGCAGACACAGAAGATCATGGATTTCCTTATATCATGATTCACAGATGGTACTAATTAATTTAAGATGAGTTGCCAATTTTCAGTATTTGTATTTTCTTAAAATTAAATCATAGAAACAATTCTCAGAAAGTGTATTAATTTCATTTCAGTCTGGCTATCATATTCTCAGAATCAAATACACTTCCTGAGAAATGTTTTTAGGATTTAATTTTAAGAAAATACAAATACTGAAAATTGGCAACTCATCTTAAATTAATTAGTACCATCTGTTTATTTATTTTCTTAATTAATTAAAATCATACCATTGCCGATTCTGATGACACTGTTGCTCTTATTTCTTTAACAATTTTTTATAACATTTTAATCTCATCAACAAATTCTGGCTTGGAAAGAAGCTGGGATGCCATAAAAGTAACATTGTTGACAGTAGAAACCCATCATATCTAGCTACTACTACTTTATCGTCTTAAAATTGAAGCAATTGCCTAATTGAGTTTTTAAAGATCATAAAACTTTTCAAAAAGCAATCTTACTGGTCATTTAGGAGGTACACAAGGTGCACACCACCCAGCAAGTTCCACATGCCTAATAATCCAACTTCAGTCAAAGAAAACCTTCTATTTATTTGAATCAATATCAACAACATAAGTCCCGGAAGCGTCACTGCTCCCAGCAATATCCCCGATGTCGCACCTGCCCTGCAGACCACCAGAATCACCCAAAATACCATTCAAAGTGAAAATGTAGTTCAGTAGATAAGGCACCAAGGAAACAGGAAAAAGAATAGCTATAACATGGAGGGGCAACGCAACAGAAAACCTAATTTAAGAATCTTGTATAGTTTATCAATTAATCACCTGGTACTGAGGAACTGTGAAAAGGGATCATGGTGATTGGCGAAGATGTCGAGGAAGAGAGCGAAGAGTGAGAGAATTGAAAGAGACACGGACTCGTTAAGGACAGAAATGAGGGTGGCAGAGTGGATCCAGGCTGTGTAGAGCATTACAACCACCCTTTCCCCATTAATCCACCGTAGAGCAGCCATTGGAAATGCATGGAAAAAATAATATATATTTCAATCAAAAACCATATTCAACAAGGTTCCATATCTCTGTCCAATTCATTCACATACGATATCCTTAAGAAAGAACATATATATTCAACTTTTCGGCCATGCGTAACAAATTGTCAAAAAATGTAATTAAAATATTGAAGGCCTCGAAACTATAATTCACAACAAATTCAATCTCCAGCAAACAACAAATTCAGAGCTAAGTGCCTTAATCAGCGTTGAAAGCAACAGAATGTGTATGATTCAATTAATAAGACAGTGCAGGGCAGCTGCGACGTCGGGAAAGCAACAAAATTTGTGTGGTTCAATTAATAAGACCAGAACCAAGAAATGAGACCATCTAAAATCAGGCAATCCAAAAATAAAACGATAGACGATTGATATGGAATATGACAGCAGGCAATCATGATATAGCAAGTGAGCTCCAGAAAGAAAATCAGGCAGTCCAGAAAGAAAATCAGGCAGTCCAGAAAGAAAAGTTGGACAGCAGCTGACCTAAGACAATTTAAATACTAGCCAAATACAAAGAAAAATTAAATAACAAAAATAATGATAGTAACAATCATATCTACTCAATCAAATGATCACTTGATTTTTGCATTTGAAAAACTACATCATGATTGCTGATTGTTAAAAATTAAAATAAAATGAAACTTATAGAGATAGAGGATACGAAGATGTTATGTCTCGGACTACAAGTAATCATATATTGAAAGTTAGATACAAAATTTCCATTTCTAAAACTGGAATTAAAGTAGTAGCAAGTTTAACCTGCTATAGCATCAAAACAGCATATCCAACTTACTGGATAACGTTTTAAACTACATAAGAAAAATAAAAACATCAAATTGCATTACACTACAACAGAAACACAATATATAACAGTTAGCTGTCATTCCCATCATTCTTAATGCAC
The DNA here is from genome assembly GCA_948330725.1 of Sherardia arvensis. Taxonomy (NCBI): domain Eukaryota; kingdom Viridiplantae; phylum Streptophyta; class Magnoliopsida; order Gentianales; family Rubiaceae; genus Sherardia; species Sherardia arvensis. Next base: position 16,484,134 of record OX415237.1, on the reverse strand, counting down.
AAATTTCAGCAGTTGACACAGTTGAGTTCCCTACTAACTATATGCCCAGTGTATTATTTAGTGTTAGCATGTTACACAATTATTTCAGTGTAAGTAATTTATTTTCCAGTACATTTTAACACTTCCACAGGGAAAACTAACTGGTATATGAAAGATCAGCCTAAATGGTTAACAAATCAAATGAGTCTATAATGCTGCAAACTAAAAAGAGAGCATGAAAATTATGGCAAGATAGAAAAGAGATTGTACAAGTCACCTATAATTAAACAAGTCTTTATGAGAATCGAGATTCATCAGAAGTCACAAAGATGTACCGGGACAACCGAAAATAAGCTAACAGAAACACTATCCAGTTCAGATATGAATCATCCAGGTTCTCTCATGAGTCCTAACAAAACCATTTCCTCTGATAATATTAATAGTGATCAACGATTCAAAGTAGTGCTTTTATCTTTGAATCATCCAGGTTCTCTATCTTTTCTCATATTATCTTACTCCCTGGAATGGACCAATGCCCGCTGATATTAACAATTGTCTATCTTAGTATTTCGCCTAATTATTAAACCAATTTATACACAACTCTCTCTTGTTTCTAGAGAGGGGTCTCTCCACCTCTCTCTACATATAGGTGCCATACGATTGACACCCGCATTTTCTTCAACTTCTAACAGCTTTATGATATTCACTCGTAAGGCAAGTAAATTTAGATAAGTGCACTGAAGATGGCTCAGATAAGAACGCACCAGTAACAAATAGCTTCTTTGACCTAATGTCAGTAGCTTGATTTCCAAAGGCAGAATCTTGAGAATCGTTATCGTATAAAGTATAAAGTTTTACCTGAACTTGATAGATGAATGTTGATGGTTAAAAGAATACTAAACAGCAAAGTAGATAAGACTGATTATTTACTGGAGAAAAAATACAGAACGTAATAAACCCTTCATGATCTTTATTATCAGACTCAAAAAGGCCGTCTTGATAGAGATTATGCCTTGCTCATCATAATATCCATCTACAACTTTCCATAAGCATCCTGGTGTAAGCTTGATTTGCTAATTTCATTAGTCGGGACATAGCAGCATGAAATTATATACCATGTTGTAAAATGACTTTGATGATGATCATATTTCTACTTCTTAAAGTGTTTATTTACCTTTGAAAATGGGTTGAAGAACACTTTGGAAATGAGTAACACTAGCAACATTCTCAGGATAAAATTTCTTACTCAAAGAATATCATTGTCTTCATAAAGTCGTCATATTTTCATACATGCTGGAGACACAGGTTTCTTAATAAATCTAGAAGGTGCACAAATACGGCAGAGTTCCATGGGAGAAAGCCGGGACATCATCTACACCTCATAGTCTAGATACTATATACATATACATACTATATTTGCAATATCAGAGTTGGAAAAACCATCATTTTCTTTAGTTCTCTCAACAGTCTACACCTCAGAAGGTAGAAGACATACAGCAACCAGTCACAGAATTTCACAAAGATCACAAAGATCAGAGGTCGAAAATCACCAAAACATACAAGCACCACCCCAAAAATCTATGCTGGTTGACACATCAGAACAAACTCTAAGGACTGACATTGACTAAGCACTAACAAAAAAATACAGTATACTACAACTTGATAACAAAAATGTGCAAAAAGTTTTGAATAGAGCACCTAGGCAAAACTAAAGACTGCATAAAACCAGAATCTCAGCCATTTAAGAGGAAGGAAAAGCCAAAAATCACAAAAAGCAGCAGTGCAACCTTCATTTACGAAATTTAGAATTACCTGCCAACACAGATGAGGCAAAACCGACTTGATTCTTTATAATGAGACCCCAACTTGAGTGATGGACAAACAAAAACCTTGCAGCACAAAGGTACAACCTTTCAGTCTCAAACAATTTCGAAGCCATAGAATTGATCTTGAAAGCTTTTGTATAATGGAAGTTATGAATTCTATACGTAATACGTCCAGCCAAATAATAGAAGTGGATCAATTCTACAGAATTAAAACATTATGATCTAACTCTTTGAAAAACAAGCACACCTTTATGTGAGGAAATTGGCGGGCAACATACAGACAAACTGGTTGATAATCCGGATGCTGTTGAAGCGGTTGTGTTGGGTTCGTTTACCCCAAAATTCAAAAGGATGTTTCAGCTCAATACCGTGGACGTTTTTCATTTAGGGTGTGTTTGGTTGCTAGAATTGGAATTAGAATTGATATTCTAATATTATCATAGAATTGAAATAAAGAATTAGTGTTCAAATATTTTATGAATTCTAGTATTTGGCTAACACTAGAATTACTTAAGAATTGAGATTGTAATTCCAATTTTTGTGTTTGGATAACTAAAATATTGACACTGAATTAGAATTAGAATTGTCTTATTATTATTTTTTTTATAAACTTATTACTACTTTATTTTTCATTAATTACTTTTCTTTTGCAATGGTAAATTTATTATTTGAATACACTACATAAAATAAAAGGTAAAACAATTTTGTGAAAAAAAGCTCATTTCTTTAATTTATAATTAAAAGGTAATATAAATTAAAGAAAATTATTGACAGAGCATATAATGTGTTTCTCAAAACATATAGGAAGAATAAATATCCTGACAAAAACTATTTCCGATTTCAAAAAGTAACAATAATACACGCCTAATTCTATTGTATATGATAATTTCAAATTATAGTATCATGAAATACTCAAAAGCTCTAGTACATCATCTTATTATGTTTTACATGATAAAAAAAATAATACCACCGAATTTTGAAGAAAGGCAAATGCAAAACTACTATCACTTCTTTCTATTTTGATAATCAATGAACATTGCTTTTGCAAGAGTGTCCCTAAATTTCGACCACTCACTTGTGGTTTGCACCGATGTTATCCGAAAAGTCCCCTCAACATGCTCACCACTAAGAAACTCTTCCTCTCCATCTTCTCCATCTTCATTGCTTTCATCAACATCATCTTCATTTTGTTGCGAAAGTGCAACATCAACATCATCTAATATTTGATCATTGGGTGCTTCTACCCGAATAAAATTGTGAAGAATGATACATGCATTGATGATACTTACATGTGTCTTAACATCAAAATAAGACTCATGTCTCAAAATCTTCCACTTCTTTTTCAACACCCCAAAGGCTCACTCAATTACATTTCTCGCAGTAGCATGGCGAAGATTGAACAATTCTTTTGGATTTTGTGGGTTATTACCTCTAGCGGACCACTCATTTAAATGGTAGCGAACTCCTCTATATGGAGCTAGCAAACCAGGGCCATTTGTATATCCGGCATCCAAAAGAAAGTACTTTCCTACATCATTAAATTGACACAATATAATCATTTTAGAGCATTGAAAATTATGTATAATAATTTAAAAAAATATGCATCTAATAGTAAATACCTCTAGGAATGATGAGATGATCTTGTCTAATCAATGCATCACGCAGTACTCTGCTATCAGCAGCAGATCCTTCCCATCCCGGTAGTACATATGTAAACCTCAAATCTCGAGAGCATACAGCCAAAACATTGGTTGATAGCTTGCCTTTCCTATTTCTATATCTCCCTTGATCTTTCAAGGGAACACTCAATTCAATGTGAGTTCCATCAAGTGCTCCAAGACAGTTCTAAAATACAAAAAAACAAGACATAGCTATTAGGTAAATAAACAACGTATTATACATCATTATAATAGTAACAAATAAAAAAAATTTCTTACCTCAAACCAATCCCACTTTTCATCCTCAAACCCTTCCATCTCAACTTCAGGTTGAACAACATATTGTTTCCCTATTCTTAAAATAGCTCGGAGAACAATATAAAAATATCTACTCACTGTCTCTCCAGATCTTATAAAATTAAAACCGACTTGTCGATTTGTCAAATTATAAGCAAGGAGATGAAGAAACATAGCAACTTGTTCTTCAACAGTAATATGCATAGAATTTGTCAAACCTTGTTCTTGTGATAGCTTGTTACACAAAACAGTAAAACAATGTTTATTGAGTCGCAACTGTTCATAACAAACCCTATCACTTCCATAGTAAAGCCTCCTCAAATACACTTCTCTTGCTATTGAATCATCAATCCTAGACTCTCTCACAATGTGCTTATTATTCCAAATGGCTAAGGCAGCAGCAGTAATTATGTGACTTGCAACAACTATTGTTCGTTTCTTAGGTGCAGAGTTTTCAGCTGTATCATCCATGATATCCTTCAACAAAGGAAATAAGAATTATCAACCAAATGCACTATGATAAAATCAGTTCCAGGTTTAAATTTCACTACCATCTGTTTTTAGAGTCAGTGGAAGACATCTGATGCTAAAAACTGGAAATTGCAGAGATAGAAAACAATCATTTTCTTGCTCGTTTCTAAACCAAATTAGTTCATTCCTGGTTCTAAATCATAGTCCAGAGTTTAAAGATGGCAATGGTGTCAAAACCAGTCACAACGGAGTTACGATTATCAAGATATGAATTTTTAAAGTACAACACTGTATCTACTACTCTCAGTCTCTCACAGTCTCACTTACTTAATGCAAGAAAAATACTCATATTCCAAATTCAAAATCCTCATGCAATGTACTAGTAAGCCCATCTTATAGAGACGTTACGTAAACCTTGGGAAAGTAACTGACAGCAAACAATGATACATAGAAATACAGGAAAAAAAATTACAGAAGAGAGAGAGGGACATACAACAGCGTGGGAATGATGAAGCAGACAAGAGATGATTGTGTAAAGGAACAATATGGTTTTACAGCTCCTGGAAGATGGCAAAACAACAAGAAGGTCATAGAAGCATTAACATGTTCTTGAGTGTCTGAAACAAGAGAACTGGAACTGTGTACAAAGGTGTGACTTCTGGAATTTTGTTCTAATAAATAGACAAACTTGATGTTTTATGAATGTATGCCTAATAGGTGATGTTCTTAACTTACAGTGAGAATATATTGTTTTGAAGCTTTTAAATGAGAAATGGTAATGATTATCGACCAATCACTGCTCTAGCTGCTACATGCTGAGAAAGCATGTGAGAAAGAATGTGAGAAAGCATGACTCATTCACTAACAAGAAAATATATTGAATTAATGCAGAAAAACAGGTATTAAATGGTTTGTATATTTACAGAAAAATATAGATATTCTCAATGTTTTTTCAAAGCAATCTTTTAGGTTTTCACATGTAAAACCAGAAGGCCTAAAATATGAACACCTTTCTGCAGACATGAAGTTTGAGTTAAACAGTAACACTATTTTAGCTTAAATACATATCTATCAAGATCATACTCATCAGCAATAAGAAAAGACAAAAATTACACACTGATTGATTATATGAGGTGAGAATATTCAAATTTATGCAATCCAAATAAGACTCTAACTAAAATATTTCAAGAATTTGACAATTTTGTCACATATATATGGTCATCAAACATCCAGAGTAGTCTGTCAAAACAAAGTACACCAAACAGTACCCATTGCCAAAGTAGATAACAACGCAAATATATACACACTCACTAGTATGCTTGAAGTTCCCCAATAAGAAGTGAATGCTAGAGATGGAGGAAACGTGAAAGGTCTTAAAGTAGTCGTTCCTGGAAAATGGCACGAGAAGAAAAATTCAGTAACAATACCTAGGAAAATCTGTCATTTCACAACAAATTGATAATGGTGTCACTTAATTACCTTCTGCTGATTGTCCACAGACTTTATTGGTACTGTCTAGAGTTTCTGGAGCATTTTGAATTTTTTCAGGAACGGTGTGTGCGGGAAATGGCAGAAATGGTACAACAAAAAGGCGACTTTTACAAGAAGTAGATGGTTTTACAGCTCCTGGAAGATGGCAAAACAACAAGAAGGTCAGCAAAAATAAAATATCATGATCTTCAAATAACGCACTAGAAATGCCTACATTATCTACAAAAGAACATAAAATTAAGTATCAAACTAGTTTTCAAAAGAGATATTAAAACAAACAGCATAATGCAGACATGAACTACATTAGCCTGTGATCTGATGAAGCAGTATTCCACCCATTTTACAGGCTCTCATTATACCCTTATACATAATAATTTTGAGATATTTTATTTTAATTGAATAACATAAATTCAAACGTAAGTAATCACAACAACGAACAGTCTAAATCCAAACCCTAGAAATGCAGAGAATCACAGTCTGCAGATTTTGCAATAGATATAGCTACTTATTTTCAATATCTAAAAACAGCGGAATGACTACAGAAGTTTAAATAAGTACTTCTTAATTTGTTAATATTCTCATTCTATACTTTTCAAAAGATATATGTGGGGGAAACGATGCGATTTTCAAACCAATCCACACCAGTAATATGTAACTGTAGTAAACGACTTGTACAAGTAAAACATATCCTAACGAATGCAAGAATGCAAGACTGAACAAAGAAGTTAACTTTGCCGATTTGGTGCAAATCAATGTGTACCAAAAGCAACAACAAAAGTTCTCGTCTTCTTCTTTTTTATTTTAAAGAGCAGAAAAAGCACATGAGTTAGTTTCTGTGCATGCCAACCAGCATCTATAGTATACATTATTTATCCAGGAACAATGTTTCGGGATACTATTTATCCAGAAATATTTTTAAAAAAAGGACTAATCTAAATTTGCCACTATACTAGATCCTCACTGAATAAAAATGCAGTCACTCTACTCAGATGGTAAAAGTAGTTACCCTTGCTGATTCCGATGCAGACCAATGTGAAAATAGATGGCAAGCCCAAAAAGCAAGAAAATATTTTGCAGACTTGCTCACTAAGTGGCTTGATATCTCGCTGCCCAAGCTTGAGAGCTTTTGTGATTCTCCTCTAAGCTTATTAGCTGATTATTGATGCCTGGATACAAAGCATTAGCAACAAGATCAAGAAATAATCCATACCGTAAAAGGAAATTTTGGATCTGCAATATCAGCTGTGTTAAATACGATGACAAATCAAAAACTTAAAAATGGTAGCATTCATAAGCATTCAGACTCATTGGTTTCAACATAGACAGGTCTCTATGGTTTCAACATAATATACTGCCATAGAGACGAAAAGTTAAGAATGGAAGCATCCATACGCATTCAGACTCGATGGTTTCAAGTATGGATACACTGCCATGGAGACGAAAAGTCAAAAATAGCGGCGTCATAAGCATTCAGACTAAAAGCTGTTAAAGTTTATAAGTGATAGAGTGGGATCATTCATGCACATATATGAAGCACCAAACAAGCTTACAGAACAAGAGCTTCAAATGTCAAGGCAGAACCAGCAGTTGACTCACCAACTCCCATTTCTCGAAGGATTTCTTCCTGGATTTCTGTCGTTACAACGATGGCTTCCTGAACACAACAATCCCAGCAGTAAATTAGATTACAATCAGAACAGTCTCGAAGGCTTTAGTGGTTATAATACAATTCACTTCTCACAGGAGCAATTTGTCAAACAGTTGATGTGCACCAATACGCAACGTAATCTACACCTACTAACATGCATTGAAACGTACCTGCTGATCAATTACAGCATCAGCAATCCGTTTCTTCACATCTACATCAAAAAATCATCACCATTTCACTATTCCAAGAATCACACCAGCATATACAGCAACAAAACGTTGCGTCCTATAACCCGAGAAACGACGATGGAATATACGGCGGTGGCGTAGATGGAATATACGGCGGTGATTGATGTCGGATGCGGTGGTGCTACTGGAAGAAACGACGATGGGTGATGAGAAAGATTTTGCAGAGAAAATGAAGAAGGTAATATAGGCTGACCCGAATTATTATAACCCGAGACCCGGAAAAAGGACCCGCGAGTTTTGCCAATATCACAGAATTGGTTTTGGAAAACTTTGCTCCAATAAAATAATTTAGCCCATAGAATTTAGGCCTCCATGATATTCAAAAACCAATTCCATAGCAATATTTTTGTTCATCCAAACAGCAGAATTGATCCAATACCATAGAATTTGAATATTATGGCCCAATTCCATGCAAAACAAACACACCCTTATAGTATTTTCCAGTATTTAATATAATGTTTTTACTTTGAAAAAAAAAAGGAGGGTTACAACACTAATATTTCGCAGAATAAAATGATTGCGTATTCCTAAGTACTTGCATATGTGCTCTTAAATCCTAAGTTTTGAAAAAATGTCCACGTACATTTTTATTGAAATTGACTACTTTTGATTAAAACAACTATAACGTTCAAAAATACTCGAGTTCGGTGTTATTATGTCATTCGAATATCAAAATATTCAACCGCATTACTTTTTAATGTTTTAGAGTTATGAATTGAGAAGTCAAAATTCAGTCAAAGAGTACACGATCACTTTCTCAAAACTAGGGGTACGTGAGCATATAGCTGATAACTCAGTGGTATACGAGGTTTTTTTAAACTTTGTATATTATTTAGAAAAAATTTCTGTTAAGGGCATAGATAGATTTGAAATTATTAAAAAGGGCATAATAATTTAATATTTATTGTTAAGAGCGTCTTACCCGTTTTAATAGTTTTTAATTAAGAAATATATGTTTTTTAACTTTCCTTTGTTGAAAGCTCAAATATGGTTTAACACAAAATGGATCAATTTCCACTGATCATCGCCTTTCTCCTTTTCCCAAAATTTTCGCCTATGCCGCCTCACTGGCTGCGCAAAAAAGAGAGGTGATACCGATAGGATGCCATTGAAGGTGCAGCCAATTCAGTAAGAAATCTCAATTCACCGTGTTAAAAGCTTTTTGCACATCTATTTGATTACACAATTAGGGGATATCTGCTTGTGATTGTACTTGTGTAGCAGTTCTTAGGCCAACCAAATATTATGTGCTATCATTCTTCCCCTTATGAAAGCACTCTGATTAGCTTGTATAATGTCAGGTAATATTCTCCCCATCCTAGCACATAGCAGCAGCTTGGTGATTACTTTGTAGAGCATTGAACAACATGACATTGGTCTATAATCAGCAGCAGCCTGCGGTTGTGGAACTTTTGGAATCAGTGTTAACACAGCTCTGTTAAATCTTCTGAAAGATCACCTCATTCAAAGAAATTCCTGACATTTTTCAGGAAGTATCCACCAATGACATCCTTGCTATACTTGAAGAATTTACTTGAGTATCCATCTAAACATGCTTTTGTCATTCTGGATCCCCTTTAGTGATGTTCTGATCAACTATCTGTGAAAGCCTTTATCAACCCAGCATGTTGTTCCAGATTTACACTGCTCCCTGCTTTGTGATGTCAGGAGTGATTTGCAAACCAGGATTAATACTAACCCCAAACTGGCCTTTGAACTATTCTACCAGATGAGTTTCCAACTTTTCCTTAACATAGATCATGTGAACCCCATCACTGAAGCTCACAATATAATTATGGTAACGTCTATTCTTCATAACTGCATAGTTGGCTTGTCCCCTTCATTTAGCAATCTCATCTTGGTTTTTTAATGCATAAATGACAACTCTGCTTTCTTCAGATTCTCCACCTCCTTCCTCAGTTCCCATTCTCTTTTCTGAGCATTAACATGGATCCCTGAGTAAATCATATTGTGCACCCTCCCAGATATCCATATATTTGATCACAACTACTTGTATTTGATCAAATACCCTCTTGTTTAGTTTTGTGAGAGGGCCTTGCAATCTTTTAACTTCTTCAAAAAACTCCACAAGTGTGTGAATTTGTCCTTTTCTCCATGTTTACCTTACTAAACTCTAAACCAAGGGAAAATGCACCACATGTTATAGAATAAATGTCTATCATCCCTCTCCATACTCTTTTCTACTACTACCACCATAGGTAAAATGGTCAGATGCAGAATGTAGTTTTACAAATCACTTAGAGTTTAACATCTGGCTTACCCACTTCTCAATTACCAAGCATCTGTCTATCTTGTTGTCGACTCTATCCTCCTCAATTCTCCTGCTATTCCATGTGGAAGTAGGACTACAAGTTTTTAACTCCTGCATTCTCAGATAAGCCACAATATCTCCAAAGTCACTGATCTATTCTACTGACACAAGACCACCCCTTTCCCTACCTCCCACTAGTAGGGGGAATTAAAATCTCCCATTATCAGCCAAGGAAGACTCTGATGATCCAAACTCTTCAACTTTTCCCATAGTGCCTCCCTCTGAGATCTCTGGTTATACCCATACACCATTGTAACAAAGTATTTGATGTTGAATTCCTTAATTCAACATCCAACCATTACTCTCCCATATCCAACACCTTTACATCAAAATAATCTTATCTCCAGCCAATCCAAATCCTTTCCCAATCCACAATCTTACAGTTGGTGATGAGTTCCAAATTCAACCTAATTTTCTTCCAAACCTTCTCTATTTTTGCTTTTTGATTTTTGTCTCTACAAATCCAAAAAAAAAACAATTTTATTTACAATGTAGAAGTCCCTCAACTGCCTCTACCTCCCCTCACATTCCAAGTTAAGAGTTTACTTCCCATTAGGTGGATTTGTTAGAATGCAGTAATAGCCCCTACTCCCAATTTCTTCTTCCCTGGCACTCTCACTCCCAGCAGTGGTAGCTTGTGCTCTTTTCGCCCTTTTGATAACACTGAAATCCGGCTCCACTATTTTTTCTGCTGCTTTAGCATATCCATGACCCTTGCTCTATTTGTCTCCCTGCAATATACATCCCATGTATGTTTCCCATTCTCCACCACTTTGTTGTTGATGGACGCTTGCTCTCCCCTCTCCCAGTTCTCCTCTACACCATCCTTCTTTTCCAACTTGATATTCAAGAAACTATATTCACAAAACAAAGACTAATATTCATTCTCGATCAAGTTGGAGCATGAACATCAAGAATATCCAATTTACCAACCAATTAAAGCTTGAAATTGAGCATGACCAAGAGTTTTATTGAAATTAAAAATCGGCAAGTTGATTCCTTATATGAACATGATAAGTAGCAATAACAGTATATGAAGAAGATCACGAATAAAGTGATAATCCGCCTCAATCTACTTTATTTATTCGCTTTTGGAACACAAAATTTTATACAATTTAAAGAGAATTTCGAGAGCATCACAAAACAGTGATAGGAACAAAATCAGAAATACCATAAAATACTCAGTTTCGGTGGAGGAGTGAAAAACAATTGTGAGAGAGAATAATCTCCTGACCATTTAAAAATAATAAGGTGACCAAATAAAATACAAATAAGTTAAAATTTAAAGAATAAAGTAACATTCATGTTTAGTATGACGATGTTATATATATCCACCGATTCTTCAGCTTCTTCAATCAATATTTATTCATGTGTCCATTGCCTCAATTTAGCATATGCATGGTGCACCTTACTTCACCAATGATATCCGATCATTTCCTTATCCTGTAACCAGAAAACAATTATATATATCAAACCCTTTTCTTCATCACTCTTTTCTGAATTTTTTTTCTCAATATCAATAAAAATGTCGAACTCTCCTAGAAAAAAGCCCCATGCAATCCTAGTGAGCTACCCTCTACAAGGGCATGTGATACCCTCCGTCCATCTCGCCATCAAGCTAGCATCCAAAGGCTTCACCGTCACCTTCATCAATACCTTATCTATACACAACCAGATCACCTCCGGCGATGGAAAAGGTGATATCTTCTCGGAAGTCCGTAAATCCGGCCTCGATATCCGTTACACGACGGTTCACGATGGGCTTCCGTTAGAGTTCGACAGGTCGTTAAACCACGACACGTTCATGGCCGCGCTTCTCCATGTTTTTGGTGCTCATGTGGAGGAGGAGGTGAAGAAGATCCTTAAGTTGGGTCCTTCTCCGGTGACCTGCTTGATCGCCGACACGTTTTTCGTGTGGCCGGGAAAGCTGGCGAAGAAATACGGGCTGGTTTATGTTTCTTTCTGGACGGAACCGGCTCTGGTTTTCACCTTGTATCATCATCTTGATCTGCTGAGGCTCAACAGCCACTTTGGCTGCATAGGTACGTAAATCATTCACCACCTCTTCTCTGGATTAAATTCTATCATCTTAACTAGTAATCATGGGTGAAAAGCAGGACATTATTTTCAATAACAATTGAGGCTAATAATCAAGGTGCTTATCTTTGACATTTTGCTTTATGGTTAGGAACGTATCAAATCCATCCCCCTATTTGCTTTATTAAAGTTCTATGCAAAACTAATTCAGAAACTAGATATGACATTCACAATAAGGTGCAACGGATTAGCAAGACGTTTTCCTTCTATGCGGAATGGATCAGACCATATGAGTTATAGAATTATACATATAATTAAATAAGAACCAGTGATTACTATAATTAAGTATCATAGATTAATTTTTTGAAATGACAGAAAATGAAACTAATGCAGTAATTATACATAGATTGGTACTAAACATAAAATGCTTTTGGAATAAGTGGGAAAACAAGATGCTGATGTAGTGATATACCCAAATCTGATATAGTGAGCTAATTTCCTCAAGTATGTGACAAAATTTCTTTAAAATTACACATTAACTATGTAGCATGAATATTATGTTATGTTAATACGTGGAAAGAAATATTAGATAAGGTTTGAAAAAGCGTGTATTTTGTAATGATAAGTCGCATGAGCAGTCCCTACAAACATCACAATTTCTAATTTATCCTTTATTAAACCTTATCTAAAAGCTTGAATTTCTTGTAATAAATATTTTTTGAGCTTATTCATTTTGTTAAATCAAAGTGGACTAAGATCCAATCTTCCTGAACTTATTCCTTCTTAAACTAAACTAGATTGAAGAAAAAAAATGTATTAAAAAATATAAAATTTAACTGAACTGGACTAACCTGATAAATTTAAGAGATCAATTCTCGAAAGGGGATATGTTGTGATTTTATTGAGACTCACTTGAATTATTAAACAAATTAAAAATTAAAAGTAAAAGATTTGTGTGAAATTAAAAGTTAATATTTGAAAAATAAATTAACTTGTTTGTCAAATTTAATATTATTTAGTAAGTATAATATTAAATTTGACAGAATAATATTTAACAAATTTGACCAAGTTATGAAAGGTTGCATTAACAAGTCTAATTAAATTTAGAAGAAAAATAGTGATACTCCCTCTGTCCTAGTGAAAGTTGAAGAGAGAGAAAATGTAAGTTGTAATTTGGACGGTGAGGTGTATGGTGGAGATTGAATTTAAGAAGAAAGTGGGTGAAATGAGTAGGTGAAAATGAAATAGCATTAATATAAAAGAAAAGTGTGCACCTTTAATTGGGACATTAGAAAACGGGAAGTAAACACTTTCGACCAGCAGGGAGTATACATGTTATTATATCTAGGGCTATGGTATCTTATAATGTTCTATGACTTATATTGTGGGTGATATCTATTAATAGACCTACGAGAAGACCCGGTGGACTACATACCAGGGGTGGAATCAATATCTCCGAGGAGCTTCCCCTCGTACGTCCAAGAAACGAACCCTACTTCGGTGTGTCACCAGATCATCTTCAACGCATTTGAAGACGCCAAATCAGCCGACTTTGTGCTCTGCAACACCGTCCAAGAACTGGAGCCCCACACCATTTCCGCTCTCTCCAACAAAACCCCTTTCTACGCAATCGGCCCGATCTTCCCATCCCCCGACTTCGCCGTCTCCACCAGCCTCTGGTCGGAGTCTGACGTCAGCGGGTGGCTCGACGCCAGACCGCCGGGTTCCGTTCTCTACGTCTCCTTCGGAAGCTACGCGCACCTCACACGGCAGGACTTGCAGGTCATTATATATCTCGCTTGAGTCTCTGCATGCATGCATGTATACTTGTCTCTTAATACAATTTTACATTTAATTTGCACTTCACTTGGATAAATTTATCCTACTAAAACATGATATATAACTGAAATAATTTGGCAAAGTGTTTTGAAATTCCTACTTCTTAAAGGTTATAGATCTACCATTGTATAATTAAACTCAAACATTGAAGTTTTTAATAAATATTATTCATCTAAGTTAATAACATATTTTACATGAAATTCCTACAATTTTTCGAAGTTAATATATATAAAGTACAATTAAAAATTTACATTGCTTAAATTTAAAACTTATAAAGATTATTTTTGAAAAGTTAATTTTTTATCAAACCAACTCGCATTAGCCCTTAATTTAATGACGCGGATTCTCTTGAAAACCCAACTTTCCTAAATGCTATGGAACTACCACTATATAATTAAATTTAAGTGATATATTTTGTGTAAAAATATTGATCATTTTTAAGTAAACATATAGTATACCATGTTTTAATACAAAAGTTCAAGAAATTTCGTATAAAAATTTAAAAAATTTTATGTAGCAAATTATACAGTTCAAATTAAAAAGTACATAGTTAAAACATATTATAAAGACATTATTGAAAAGTTACGAAAGTTGGGAAGGTTGGGAGTTCCTGCAGGGACTTTCTCATATAATAAATCAAATTATAGAGAAAATTATGATGAATTAAACTGAATTAAACTTAAACAAATTTATATATAGTGAACTGAAGTAAATTAAAATATATTAACTACATATTGATTTAACTAAATATGATAGATCTATATCTAAACTCAAGAGAACATGGTATACGTGCAGATCTATGTTTAATCGCACAAATTTAGATCTAGTGGCCTATGCTCTAATTTTATTCATTACTATATTGAAATGAACGTAACTATTTTAATTTAAATAGAAGTGAACACAAAATGACTATGACTAAAAATTAAGCTAAATTTCATCAAATAATATATTATTGAACTGGATTTAACTAAACTCAACCAAATAGATCAATACTACTGTATGTAAGAAGTAAAGAAGATCAAGATAACATGACCGAAAACCGTATGCCAGTTTACTTACACTACTATTCTAACAACAGGAGATCGCTAACGGGGTTTTGGACAGCAATGTTGATTTCGTGTGGGTGCTTCGGCCTGACATCGTAAGCTCCAATGATCCCAACCCTTTGCCGGACGGATTCCGAGCGGCAAACGGCGATCGAGGGCTAATAGTGCGGTGGTGTAGCCAGATAACGGTACTGAAGCACCCGGCGGTTGGCGGGTTTCTGAGCCACTGCGGTTGGAACTCGGTGTTAGAGAGCATCTGGTCGGAGGTCCCGCTTCTTTGTTTTCCTTTGCTTACGGACCAGTTCACGAACCGGAAACTGGTGGTGGAGGACTGGAAGATCGGGATGAATCTCCGGGAGAAAATTAAGGTCAGTTCCGGCGAGGTGTCAGCAAAGATCCTTCGTTTGATGAGTGGAGATTCGAGGGATGAGTTGAGAAACGCGATCAAGGGTGTCAAAGGGACGTTGGAGAAGGCGCTCAAAGAAGATGGGTCGTCGCAGCAAAATTTGGAGCAGTTTATTGACGAACTGATGACCGCCGTTGAAAAGAAAAAGCGGTGTTGAACGATTGTTAAGTTCTGAAGGTGTGAGGCCTTCCTTCAGTTTGCAAATAAATCAAGAACCTAAATAAGAAACATAAATGCACATTAAAACTTAATTTTTCATCAAAAAACTTAAAGTTCTAAGAGATTGCATTAGTTCAAAATCAAATTTATCATGTATTAATGAACCTTTATTTCATGGAATTAAATTACAAAGTAAATACAATAAAAACAAATGTATATAAATTAGGATCAATCCACTATTAGATCGATATTCAGGCAAAAAGTACGTTTTTTCCATGACACTTAACTCATTCCATGTCACCTCCGCGAGTTATACTAACCAATTAAAGTAGTATTGGCAACTCCATAACCGAGAGGTCACAAAAACGAGTTGAATATTCTGAAAGATATGGAACATCAACGAATATTACGAAAAATCTTGATGATTTTGCATGGAGCAGCAGCCAGCAAAAATTGCCTATCAAAGGCTTTGGATTTGAAGGTGCTGCTTTTGTATTTTGTTTTGCAATGCTCGTGAGGGTGGACTGACTCTTCTCTTGTTGTTTTTTCTTGAACTTATTCAATCGGTATTGTAATGCAGACATCTGAAGAGACAGTAACAAGTATTAGCGACATTCTACATGAGTTTTCCACAAACATACAGTCTTATTCAAAGCGTTGCTGCTCATTCAAACTTGTTTTCGTATTCGATCAAGATGGTCTCTGCCTGAATATCTTATATCTATAGATTAAACATGTGTTTTCAGTTGCTATCAAAACCAATTTTTTATTCTTTGAAAACAGAAGTTATCAGACCATTATTCCTTTCAAAAAAGCTTTCTTTATTCATATCCCAACATCTAAAATCAACATTCAGCCACAAATTTCATAGTCAAAATCCCCACTTGTTTGTCATCAAACATAGCACAGAATTAACCAAGCACGATTCGTTTAAAAAAAAGAAACGGAACATAGGAAAATGCTCCTTGCAAAAGTATGTTTCTCTTTGTTAAAGAAAAGGAGTAAAAGGTGTCAGGAAAAGGAGTACTCCATTTCACCCAGGGAGTACATTCGATAATCGGCAGGTACTCCATTTCAATCAGGGAGTATTTCCATTTTATCTTGAGACGAATTTGACGCCTCCAATTTTTTTTGCAAATACGTCATCGAGTATCTCTGTAACTAACGGTAATATATTTTGCTGTGAAATTAGTCTTTTTGATGTAGTAACGTTGTGCCTGCTTGTTTCTATATTAAACTATTGGGTATTTTTTTTTATTAAGGATTATGTGGAGCATTTCAATGAGAGATTATCTTATACTGAAGTAAGGTAATTTATATGACTTTTGATTCCTTTGAATTGTGGTGTGTTTGTTGAATTTTCCATGTAATTTGAAATAATCTTTTTCTTGCAGATTGGGTACAGGAAGTTCAAGAAGCATGCGTCGTGTTCGACATTTGTTAAGAAAATTGAAGCTATTAAGGTATAGAATCGTGCTTTTAAACACTACTGTATACTATAATTGTTATAATATAATTTAAAATGCGATCACTATTCTTTCTTTCTATACAGACCAACTCTACTGACATATATGAGGGGCAGGGGTGCTTATCAATCGATTCGACTCTAGCATCGCCCGAATCTCGAATCGACTCGCTCGAATCATACTCGGTATCACTAATTTTTATCGAGTTTGAGTCGAGTTATGAGTTATTACGATCAAGTTTTTCAGCAAAGTCATAACTAAGTTATAATATGATAAAATTTTAAAAGTAAATTTACATGAAATATGAATATACTAGTATATATTATATAAAAATACACAAAACTATTGTATTCTAAACATGTTAATGAACAAATATTAATTTTAACGATGACATTTGTGTTATCGAATTACTCACGGTTCTACGGAGACGAGTAAGGGTGGATTTAGAGTATGCTCAGTGGAGTCATATAACCCCACTGAAAACATAGGACATATATATAGTACACAATCATAGCAGATGAAGTTGTGGTGTAGCAGTGTTAAAGCCATAGCCTTTCATAGAAATGGATGGTGTAGTAGTGTTAAGGCCATAGCCTTCCATAAAAGGCTGCCTTTCATGGAAATGAGTTGGAGTTTCTTTCTTTTGCAATGTTTCTTTTACATGCCTTCTATATGCAATCCGTATTTCGTTTATTTGCGGTCCGTATTTTTATTAAATAATCATATATACAATGATAATGATATATAACTGATTTGCAAGTGTATACAATAGAAGTAGTATATATGATGCATATGTCTGATACACATAATTATTGACCATATTATATATATCGAAGACGTATTTTTATTTTGGACTATAAAATAAGTAAAATACGGATTGCGTATAGCATGCCACTTATTTTACCTCCTCAAAAAAGTTATCATTCCAAGAAAATGTACGCTTGCATTATTTTTACCTTCCTCAATGAAAGTTATCTTTTCATATATTTTTAAAATTAATATTTACTATTTTTTTCCTTCTAAAGTATATCATTTTTGTTCGTATCATATTTTTCTTTTATAGTTTTATGAATTCATTCATTTATTTAATCTACGTAGGAGGTTATTTGAGCATTATTCATGATCATTTTCATTTTCTTTCTATAAATTCTTTTTTAATAATATTTTTAGATTATGTTTATTGATTTTAGTATGTTATATTCTTCATATTAGTAAATCAATAACAAAATCTATTATTTTTTATATATGCACGACATACATTCATTGGTAATGCACATCATATAACATTAAAAAAATTGTGTAACCATTTTAGTGACAAAAATATAATTATGTAAAACTTAAGTATTTTAATATCAAGTGAAGTGCCCCCATTAGAAAATATTTCTAGATTCGTCCCTGGACGAGTACATTTTTTGATCAGCTCGCATTTGTGGCGAGTCGAGTTTCGAATTCTCGCGAACAACTCATCTCAATAAGCACCCCTAATGGTCTACATCTCAAGCCAAGACTAAGACATGTGAAAATTCTCACTAAACAAGAAGCTCAAAGAATGAATTAGTAGAGCAGATATTTTTTTGTATTGTCCCTGGAAATATTATGTGTTATATTGGAAGTTTGTATTGTTGCACTATAATACTAAGTCTTGAGACATTCTATTAAGCATGTTTAAAACTACCCATTATAAGACTACATGCGGTATCAGAAGCTCTCCATGTGGATATTTCTAAACCACATTGCAACATAATTCAATATCATCGTGAAACTTAGCAGTACCATTCATCTTGTCATTAAGGCTCTGTCTAGTTAATATTCTTGCAAGCAGCTCCAACCAGCTCTAAGCAGACTCAAGCAGCTCCAAGCAGTCCCCAGCAGCCCCAAGCAGCTCCAAGCAGCTCAAACAGCTTACTTCATCCGACTTGAATTTTTTTGAAAAGAAATAAAATGTTTGAAATTTAGGTACTAAAGAGGTTATTTTAATTGTTGTTAATGAAATATTGTTCATTTGAACTTGTCTAACTACATTTAAACCACATACGAATATTCATCCATAAATAATAAAATAATCCAAGCAGCTTCAAGCAGCACCAAACAGCTCCAAACAGTTTTAGCATCTATCAAGCAGTTCCAAACAGCTGAACTTGACAGGACCTAAGTCGGTGAGGTTTCAAACCGTGAAATCGAAGTTACGATGGTTGCTAGTGAAAATCTAATCAATTATTTTTCAGTACCAATCCAACTAACCCTGTCAGTAGACATACCCAACATTGCAGCGCATTTATCTTAATTACCTGAGAAAGATAAGGAACTAGAGGACCAAAGAGTGTCACATGCACTGTGGACTTAAGTTATGGAAAATATTGGTTGCAAATATAATCTGAATGTATCAAGATGGTCCTTGAACGTGTTCCTCTTTCTAGCATCTATGGTGTCCTGAACTGATAGAGTTTTTAAGTGAGTATAGCATTATCACATGATAAATATTAAATTATTATTAAAAGATGTGGTTGGTCTAACCGCTGGTTATACGTAGCGACTTCTCCCTGCTCTCACAAGTTCAGTGCAATATTCGATGAATGATTTCTGATAAATTTTTTAGTGTATATTTTAGAATATTTTTACACGGGATCTTAAAATGCATTGAACCGTTCTAATGAAAAATCAAACATAGAATTTAGTTAAAAATTGGATACTGCCCCGTTTGGGAATTAACTGTTAGCGGATTGTATAAACTGTTAGCAGTTAGCTGTTTGTATTAGTTGTTTTGACTAGATATTTTGACTAACTGTTTGAAGTTGTGCGTTTGGTAGTAACAAGGAGCTGATAGCAGTTTATTTAAGTTAAATGACATAAAAGGACATCAATATAATTTATTATTATTTTAATGTGTGATATGTTTTATAAGTAGAAATATATATGTTTCTAATGCTTGTATTTTTATTTATTTAAAATTATTTGAGGTGATAATTTTGATTTTTTAAAATTTAGTCTAATTTAGTGATCTCTTATTTTAAATTATGAAAAAATATGTCTAATACTTTTTTTTTCATTTAATTTATTTGACATTAACATTTATAAGAATTTATATTAAAAACATATGCTTAAAAGATAAAAACAAAATATTGTGTTTAGTTAAAATACTTAAAAGTATAAAACGTGATTAGTTAAAATACTTAAAATATAAAACGATTTTATCAAAAGGATAAACATGATTTATATTTAATTTTCATGAACTGTATTACGATTAGTTAGAATCATTATAAGGATAAACAAAACTACGTACAGAAGTATTTTGGCTTGATTTTTTCCCCACGCGATTTGTTAAAAAAGGTAAAAGGAAAACAAAATATTCTTATTAGATTCTTTATCTACAATGGTAAAAAGGTTAAAATTGATAAAAAGGAATATTTGGTGCAGAAACGCTGCTCTTCCTAGCGTTTTCATTCAAACAGCTCGTTAGAAAAGGTATTCACCAAACACAGCTAGTAGCTGTTTGACCAGTCAAAATTCTATTTTTGGCAAAAAGTACAAAACGCTGCTCCAAAACTCTCTTGCCAAACGGGACCACTATAAAATTAACACACAAATAGAAAGTGCTAAAATAGAAATGAGGAAATAGATCAACAATCCTTTTATAAAATATTCTGGAACTTCAAACGATGTCAAGCCCATGTTTACCTGAAAACTAAATAAACTGACTTAACCAAGTGGGCTAGCCAAAGGCATCTTCTTAAGAGCATTGGCTGGAGAGATGTCCAGGGTTCGAATCCCCCCTCCAACAAGCCCCATGTGGCTTCTCCCAGTCCCCAATAGCGTGCTCAACTCAAAACAGTTCAGAGTTACCGGAGCTACATCACCTGCCAAAGCAGTTCAGAGTTACCGGAATTACATCACCTGGCGCATGAAGTGCGACGCGGCGAAGTGTATCAGACGGTGTAAGTGGGACTTTCACCCCACTCAAAGCATCTAGTGAGCACCTCAGACCACTCGACGTACGTAGTTTCACCACACTCAAAGCATCTAGTGAGCACCTCAGGCCACTTGACGTACGGATCAATAGGATAGGTTAGAGTAGGTTTAGTTAGGATCCATGTACTCGATCAGGTTCTGTTGTAATGTAATGATAAAAAAAAATTTGACTTTGCATTCCTCTTATTTTCGTTAATTACTACCTAGTAACTGGCTTATATTTTAATTTCTTGCTCACAGTAGCTGCTTTGTATTAATTTAATACTTTGAAACATCTCACTCTTTGAACTTGCCTTCAAATGTCAGCTTCTTTTTTCTTTTCTTTTGTATTCTATGTATATTGACCCAAAGCATATTTGGCAAAGGGAAGAGAGAAATGACCACAAACACACAGCACATATGCATATTCACCTTGAGTTTCTAACGGCCTTGTTACACCCCACATATCTAAAACTTGGGAAATTCTTTCTAAAACAAAATTGCAGCAGCATTAGTACGGCTATGCGAAGCCCGACACCCATTAGAAACAGCACTAGCAAGTTGCTCCACTTTGCGCTACTGTCGGATGAGATGTCGTATACATTTCTAAGAGCTTGGTAGCCAGTTATGGTCCTCACTTGTCCAACTGCATATGAGACTTCCATAAACTCATTTTCCAAAATCCCCTGCAGACAAAAGAAACCGAATGATCTATAATCAATTCTAAGCAACAAAAAAAAAGGTCTTTCCCCTCAAAAAGAAAAGGTCATTCATCATTTGCTGACCATTTTTACAGTATCAAAAAATCAAACTGTACTTGCCTGGATAGAGTAAGTGTGGAATGATATATAGGATAAGGGATACATCCACACTGGCCTAGGTAATGCACTTCGAATTCTCAAATAGCCAGCTGACAGCATCATTACTACCTGTCGACACACAATCAAAAGTGATTTTCAAAGCTGGATGAAGCGAAAGATAGTAACTAGTGATACAAGGGGAGAAAAAAAGGGGATATAGCAGAACTCACATGTATGAACACCAATGTTAAGATGCTCCAGTACACCTCTTGCCAAATGGAAACAATCAAGAGTACTAGTCCCTCATTTACCAAAAGGCATATGAAGAAATTTAGGACGAAGTACATTAACAAGCTGAATTCATCTCGTAGCCCCACGAGGAAGTAGAAGACCAGGCTTGAGGAAACAGAAATGAGAAACAAGAACGGAATGCTGGAAAAAAGCTGACCAAGTAAGAATACTACTGTCCCGGAATGCATATTTGACTCTTCACAGCGATATATCTACATTAAAAAAAAAAAATTTAACCTGTCTGATGAGCTGAGATGTAATAATAAGTGGAAAGTATCGAAGATTCAGACCATGGAAGTCTGAGTGAAGAGTTACTAAACAGATTTTGCAGCTTTAGAGGAAGCAACAATTTTACCTTAACTTCTTTTAGCTGAGCAGGCACTCCAGCTATACTTAGAAGTGAATTAAACGAGATAAATACAAAGATTGCTGCAACTCTCGTCTGAAATTTCAATGAGACACTATTTAGTGCTTTTGACAAAAGATTATCAAGGCAAGGAAATGCATTTGTAGAGCGCAACAAACTAACCGCAACAGATGATAAGGAATGACCCAATCCAGAGAATACAGTACTAATGCAGAGTGTCAGAAGCATGTAAAGAATCAATCGGAACCAGTAGTACTTCCATTCCCTTGACATGATCAACAACGACCTCCATGTGAGTACTGCAATCCGTGTAAGACCACTTGCCTTTCCCTTGCTTTTGAGAGATGGACCCTCCTGGGGAAATGGACAAGAAAAACTCATTTAACACAAAAGCTGGTTGTAGAACTTCTAGAATGATATCATGAACTTGTAGAACATTCTTGTGAATTATCTCATGAAGTGATAAGGTTGCTTAATACCCAACAAACAAACTTGCAGGTTGCCCAAAATTTGCCATCTGATGGTTAACTTGACAGGCTATAGCACACATTATGTTCTATAAATCTTACTCTGCCAAATTAGAAGACAGTTTATACCATGAAGATACACTTCATATTTCATTTTTTATACAGTATGTCAAAGCCTTTCTCCACTAAGAAACTAAGCATACCAAAAAGTAATAAATAGTAGTCATAACTAAGTTGCTAAGAAAATCCACAAGAAAGAAATAAAGTAGCAGCAAGACGTTACCATCAACATTACTACTTACCCACCACATTAACAGCAAAAATATTATAAATTGAAGAGCAAACCAAGATTAAAACTCCCTCCTTTCCTACAGTGGGACTGAGAGTAGTTGCAAAATAATGAACATTTTTCTCTCCTTCCTTTTCTTCACCAAAATCAGAAGCAGAAAAGATACAATAGTACAGATAATTACATGTTTATGAATGAAAGAATAATTACAATCGAGAAGTCTGAATTGTTGCTATACCTTCTCTGTGAGCTTTACTATCATAGTCTCAACAGCAGCAGCATCTGCTGATGACTTATAAGTGGCCTCCAGAGTGCGTATTGCTACAGCAGTGTCCATATTTACAGCCGAGAGATCTCCATGATCATCCTGAAAAGGTGATCAATTTTAACTGAGAATATATAGTAGAGATTAGTTCATAACACATTTTACTTTTATGTTACACAAATTATTAACCTAATGTAGCTCAATATAAGAAAGGTACCACCCCTTTGGACAATTTTGCATCATTATCATGAACTAATAGTTGAAGCTGTACATAAAGAACACTGCATGGTATAGAGAAAGTACCTGCCAATTTTTGCACATCGCAATGATTCTGTCAAAATCAGTATTGATTGCTCGAAGAAAGTGATCTGAAGGACTTTGCATTATGGGGCAAGGAAATCCAGCATTTGAGAAGTGCTTTACCGACAAAGAATAAATGAATCAATAAATAAAAATCCAAAACTCCTCGGAATTGAACTTAAGAGTTGTATAAACTACAAAGGTGTCAAAGTTTGTAGCTTTAGCACTACTATTATTCCTCCAGGACATCCAGTGAAATGATAGACTGTCAAAGGTGATGGTTGGCAACCCTTACGATGTGGCTTTAGCTAACCAAATATCAAAACTTCTACAAATTTTCAATGAAAGCCTAAAGGGCTAGCCTGCTCAATCAAAACATTTACAACATAAATTCATAGTTTCTTACTGTTCACCTATTGCTACTACTAAATCCAACAATACATAAAAAGAGGATGCAATTTTCCAGATGTACTACCTGCAAACATGCCAAAGTTTCCCCGAAAAACAACGTATTTCCATTCGAAAGCAGACAAATTCTGTCAAAAAGTCCAAATACTTCTGTGCTGCTCTGGTTTATGGTGAATATTAAAGTGCAGCCTGTGCTAGCAAGTTTCTTCAACGTAACCATCATTAGCAGCGCAGAGACACTGGTTAAGGAAAACAAACAGTTGGCAGTTAGAAGCAAATTGATGGTTTAATCAGAAATAAAGAGTTCAAAACTACCTCAACCTTAACAAAACTGATTGTGATAGTTTGAGTCTTTAATAAAAAGACGCAAGTATTATACTCAGTTTTGGAAATGAGACGAGTACTACGACATTGAGAAGCTAGTGCAGCTCTACTTAATAAAATATTTCCATATCCTTAAACTTAAACAAACCTGTCAAGATGATAAAGAGGCTCGTCAATGAATAAGACATGTGGTCTCATTACAAGTTCCCTTGCAATGCTGACACGCCGTCTTTCACCGCGAGGAAGGCCCTTCACATAGCAGTGACCACCGATGAGTTTATTAGCATAATCACCCAGTGACATGGCAAGAATGGCATCCTCCACAACACTCTTTTTCTGCCAAAAGAATCCAGGAAGCTGGAGCAATGCTGAATAGTATAGAAACTCACGTACAGTCAAGGACCCGATGAGTGTGGTTTCCCTCCCAACATATCCCTGTAAACGAGAAATTCTGTACCCACTTAAACCATCTTATATACAAAATTTGACAACTAGAGACCACATATATTCCAACTCAGAAGATTGTACAGGTAATCTATACCACATACAGATAGCACACTAACAGATAAACAAGGAAGTAGACGTACGTAGGATGCATATGCAAGATGGGATTTTGAACCGTTCACGTAAACCTCACCATACATTTTAGCTGAATCAGGTAGCCGACCTAAATAAGAAGGACAAATAAAGAGAATGTATTATTTCCAAGAACGCAATTGCAGCTTGAGCCAAAAGAAACAGAAATCAAATACTTCCATTAGACTGAATTCAGCACACCTGCGAGGGCTCTCAAGAGGGTTGATTTTCCAGACTTCGCAGGACCCATGATCACCGTCATTGTTCCTGGTAGTGCATAACCATTTGAGCTCTTCACTACCTTATCAGAGTATCTCCTCTTTCCCTTAATGGTAACAGTCAAGTCTTTCCAGGCAAGTGACGCCCCACCAATCCTTTTGGCAACCACAGCGCGCTCTGTCAGTTGCGGGGAAGGCAATGAACCGCTATTAAGCTTTGATAGGGTGGGAGAGGCTGGAGTAGTTGCAGCATTAATGGAGTCAACTCCTTCATCTACCCTAACTTCAATATCTGTGTCCTCCCAATCAGGTGAATCCTCAAATGATATTGGCTGCCTAAAAGCACCAGGTTTCCGCAGGTAGAAAAAATTGCTTGATGGTACCCTACTGGCAGGACTACTGGCTGAGGATGATGAAGATCGATAATGATCCGATTGAGACTGTATTTCTTCCATTTTCAAAATTCAACGAATGCAACCTTAGCTAACCATACCCATTTCACACAAGTTTTTGAAGTCAGGATGAGCTGTATAAGTGTCCTTTTAAGCGGTAACCCGATCCTGCAGAAAGAATCGCTGTTTGGGATTAGTTCAAATACAGAAAAAAATTACTTATTTATTTAACCCTTCCGTTCCTTCAAGATAAAAGCAATAGCATGCCATGAAAGAAACCTGCTAGCAAAACCAAGTGGTTCATACAAATGAATGTATCCAAGGAGCAAATATATCAAGAATGAGATCATTGCAGAGGGATTTCCTTAATCCTATACATGTAAAACTATATAATCCTCCCAAATTTGAGATCATTCAGCACCATAAATTACAAAACTTTTTTCACTTGGTATCCTATTCAATACAGAAACTATCTACATAGAGCACCCCATTTACCAAAAGAGCTAAACCAGAACAAACTGAGAAGCCCCAGGTGGAAACAGCGACAACAATGTAAACTCAAAATCACAGTCATATCAACAAGCTAATAGGAAAGGAAAACTTCTTATTTAATTGTAAAAAACAAACATAAATCAAGAGAAGTACTTCAAGAACACCTCAAAAGCCCTTCGATTCAAAATCAACCCTTTTTTAAAAAACAAATGCTCAGAGCAAACATTACACAACATAGCCAAATGTCAAGCTCCAAGAACATTCCAAGAACATTCCTGCAGCTATGGCAAAGATAACAACGAAATGGGTCGAACATAATAGAATCAAAAAGGCTAGAAACACACCTGGATCTGGATTGAATAAGTTGTGCGGCAAGAAAAGGTGAAGTAGCAGAGTGTGAAAAAGAGGAAACAAAGAAGAGAAGAGAAAGGAAAAGAGCAGAGAGTGGGGGCAGTAAACTAGACTCAGCACAAAAAGGTCCAAACAAGAATTATTCTTGTTTTCTTTCACCGCTATCATTTCATTTAAGCTAAACATAACTTTAATAAGCTAAAACATTCTCTCTTTTTTCACCGTTGCGGTTTTGCATGATTTAAGGCATTTCCGAATGCCAGCTTGTCCTCTCATAATCCCAGATACAGCATGTTTTAAAATATGGCCAAATTTAAACTCAAAAGGGACAAATTTGCATGGTATATTTAGACAAATAATTCATATTGACCGGTTTTTATGCCTTTTTTGGGATTGAAACCTGCAATGAACTATTATTTCCTTCATCATACCTCAATTACAAATAATTTCCAAAAAAAACTTTCAGTAAAACTGCATTTGCACATATTGCATATTCACGTGAAAGCCGTTATTTACATTGTAATTTCACATTTAATATTCATAAACATTGGCACATTAAATTCATGTCCATAATATACATATGATTATTATTATCACGGTAGCCGTTGAATCAAAACGTTAGAGCCACGGAGTTTGTTGGAAAGAGTGAACTGTCAAATTTAAATATAAAATTAAGCACCACATGACTGATTATGGTGGTAACAATTTTTGAAAATAAGAAAAACATCATCATTACTAGCCATTAGGGAGTGCTTTATAATTTGCCTTTGATGTGGAATTGTGGATGCTTGGACACCAAGCTTCGGGATTAATTATTTACACCTAACATCGTAAGAGATTGTCATCAATTTGATCAAATCTATGACCTAGACATGAAATTTATCAGAAAATGTAAAGTTTCTTAGTATTATATTAGTATATTCATCATAATATAACTCTTAATATCAATTTTATAAATTAATTTTTGGGTTTACGAAATTTAAGTTTGCAATTGAGTGCATATTCATGTTGGAAGGGATGGATTACAATCAATTGTGTAGTTCAATTGATACCCGCCCGTTGAATACACCCACCATCCGAGGAAAAAAGTAATGGGTTTATAGGATCCTGAATCCCTTTCATATATGACTAATGAAGGATGAGAACGATAATAGAATTATTACTTTTTTAAAAAGTTTAAACAACACTATGGCGGGGATGTTTATTAGACTCTCAAACCTTGATCAGAAAGTTTGTTACATGAGAGAGCATAGCTCTGATAGGGTAGTAGCCTACAAAAGAATAATGATTAAACCTAGAAGACTATAGTTAGTCTATTCTAAGTTAACAAAAAATGGAAGCTTCTACGGAAATTTTAAAAAGACTTTTGGTGCAAAATTTTTAGGAGCAATTCAGTGATCAACCCGCGAATCACAACTCTACCACCCAAAAATTGCAACCTTAAAGTCTATTCCAGAGCAGTCCAATAAATGGCAAAAAATTGCACCATAAGATTCCCTGAACCAGGTTTTAAACATTGATGTATTTGTGGTGTTGTCCCTTATGTTTTCCTGAGATGCATCCCTGCTAGTCCATACTTGTTGGTGTACCTGTTCATCCCTGCAGAGAGAGAGAAAAGCCAGCAGTACATATTCTGGAGGTAAAATTGTGTTAACCTATTCTGACAGCAGGTAGTCCAATGCTATCTAAATGAATTAAGTCTCTCAGCTCTCTAGGAGTTGATTGTAGCTGTAATTCCCTTGTTAATTGCATTTGGAGACCTCTTCTAGCAAGAAAATCAGCTGGGAAGTTGGCTTCCCTAAAAACGTGACATATAGGTGATTGAATACAGAATGCATGCAGTTTAAAACATAGTGAGAAGAAATTCCAAATGTATGCAGTTTAAAACATAGTGAGAAGAAATTCCAATCCACAGATTGTGGTTCTAAAATTCCTCTGACAGCAAGTTTGCAATCTGATTCAAGTGTGAAATGTTGTATGTTAATGTCATTTGCCATCTGATATCCTATCATAATGGACATCAGTTCAGATGCAAAGCTGATGTGGTCTGAATACATGTCATATATAACCTGAAAACTATGCCATATGTATCCCTAATTATGACACCTATTCCTATATTGAGTTGTGATCTTATATCATAAGATGCATCAACATTAATTTTCATGCCCATGTCAGGTGGAATCCATTTTACAATCTTGACTGGTCTTGGTCTTTTCCTTTTTATGTAAAGCAATAAACCATTTTCCATCAAAAATAAATTCCATTCTGTCTGACCAGTCAAGGGGAATGCAGTAAAGATAAGACAAACCTGCTTAACTATCTGATGGCATAGTTCCTGATTTCCAATCAATTTGTTGTCATACACAAATTTATTTCTTTTATTCCACAAAGCCCAGAATACCATCAAATTGGTTACTCTTATTACTGTTGTGTGAATTTTAGAAAAACCTTTGGCAGACATGTAAAAAGTCAGTTTTTGATTGACATGTGAAAAGTTTGGAGGCTGTAAAGCTAAAATTCTGTCAAAATATTTCCAAACTTCAGCACTCCCAGCACAGTTATTGAAAAAATGGCTTAAACTATCAACATGTGCACAGAATGGACATTTTGAAGGAAGGTGAAAACCAAATTTTGTTAAGCCATCATCAAAGGGGAGTAGTTTATTCCTAACTCTCCACAAGTACACAGAAACTTTTGGAGGGGTGAGTTTAGTCCATACCTGTTGTAAAATTACATCTTTCTGGCCCAGTGGTTTGTAGCTCAGGTATGCTGTCTTCACTAAAAAAATTCCATTTTTTGCAGGCCTCCACCAGTCTATTATCATGGATGTGTGTGATCTGTGCTTCCTGCAAAATATGTAAAATATTGGTAGCCAAGTATGGCTCCAGTTGTTGTATAAAGCCGGATTTATTATTGATGAAATTAGACAGTGATATGTTAGGGAAAGGTAAATCCCTTGTTGTTGGCCATTTATAATACAAAGCACCTAAGCCTGTCCAATTTGCATCCCAGAATGAGCATGTTCCAGCTCCATACAGAACCTGTGAGTTTGCATTTGCATGCTCAGTCACTGAACACACCATTTTCCATGTGTGAGAGTTCTTGTAAGACTTCGGGAGTTGCCATAGAAATCTTGTCCAAATTGTATCATTTCTCTGCATTTTCCACCACATTTTGCAAAAGAAAGGTTGTATGGTGGTTGTTATGTCCCTGAAACCCAGCCCATTCTCAGCCTTAGGAATAGCAAACTTTGTCCACTTCTTCCAAGTCTTCCTATTTCCATAAGCTGTCTCACCCCAGAAAAAAAATTACTTGCTGATCTTTCAATCCTCCTAATCACCTGTTTAGTTGGCTGTAAAACTGTGAAAATATGGGTGGGTATTGCCAGCAGAATTTGGTTGATTAAAATCATTCTACCTGTATAACTCAGCCATCTATTTTTCCAGTTATCTGCAGTCCTTTGGATCCTTTCTATGAGGGGTTGATATAAAATCACCTTATTTCTTCCATTGAATACTGGCACTCCCAGGTATGTAAAAGGCATATGTCCAAGTTTCATTCCCAAGGTTCTCTGAATCATTCTAATTTGAGTGCCAGAAACTTTTGGGTGCACAAAAAATTCTGATTTTGAGAAATTTACCTTCTGGCCTGATGAAATCTCATAAGCATGGAGGAAGGATTTCAGTCTTTTTAAATTCCTTTTGTTTGAACTGCAGAAAATAGCAGTATCATCTGCATACGTCAAGTGAGTAACAGCCTCAACCCTTCTAGGCATTTTAAAACCTTGTAAGAATTGGATATCTATCAAAAATTTTAAAGCCCTTGAAAAGGATTCCGTCACTAGATTGTAAAGAAATGGAGATAAAGGATCTGCTTGCTTTATACCTCTACTTGATGAGAAAAAACCAGAGGCAACTCCATTGATCAGAACAGAAAACCAAGCTGATGCTATGTTCTGCATGATGATTCTGACCAATGTGCCATCAAAACCAAAGTTAAGTAAGATTGAGTTCAGAAAACCCCATGAGACTCTGTCAAAGGCTTTCTGCATATCTAACTTAACTATAAGGTTCTTATTCCTCTCATTCTTACCTAGAAGCCTTGCCATTTCTTGCATTTGAATCACATTGTCTGATATGTCTCTACCTTGTAAAAAGGCAGATTGTTCAGGGGATGTGATTTTAGGCATTATCAATTTGAGTCTTTCTGCCAATAGTTTAGAAAAAAACCTTATTGAGAAAGTTTGATAGGCTTATTGGTCTAAAATCATTGAATGAGGATGGGTTTGGTTTTTTGGGGATGAGAGTTAGCCATATGCTTCCAATAGCCCTAGGAATTCTTTGACCTTGTAGAAATTCAGCTACTGCCTGGAGCAGATCCCCTTTAATTATGTTCCAGGCAGATGTAAAGAAAGTTCCTGAAAATCCATCAGATCCAGGTGCACTCTCCTTGTCTAAACCAAACACAATTTGTCTGAGCTCCTCCAAATCTACTGCTCTGAGCAAACTGGAGTTATCCTCCTAAGTGACCAGTTTCGGTATAACTTGGTCAAATTGTTTCAAGTACCTCCCAGTAATGTCCTGTTCAGAATCATTTAGGAGGTCCTCATAGAAACTGATTCCCCCTTCCTTTATTCTGTTTGGATCTGTTATCCATTGGCCAGCACTATCCTTGATTTCGGTAATCCTGGTTTTACAGTGCTTTTCCTTTACAGAGTTATGGAAGTACTTTGAGCTTGCATCTCCCTCCTTAAGCCATTTTAGGTTGGCCTTCTGCTTCAAAAAAATTGTCTCCTCTTTCTGGGATCTAATTAAAATGGCCCTGCTCCTATTACGCTCAACCAGGTCCTGATCAGTACCTGATACCTCATAATCCACCTCCAACTTTACCACCCTCATCTCTGCTTCCAGCAAATTTTTGTGCACATCCCCAAAAATTTCCTTGTTCCATGTTTTCAGAGCCTGTTTAAGTCTCTTCATTTTGTACACCACACTGGACATGCCACTATAACTAGATGGAGCATTTCATCTTTCTGCCACCAACTCTAGAAACTCTGGCCTGTTTGTCCATATACTTTGGAACGTAAAAGGTTTAGAGGTAAGCTCAGTTGAGTCTTGGATTGATACTAACAAAGGATTGTGGTCAGAAGTTACTCTACCTAATACCTGAATGGAGCTGCGGGGAAAGAGGGCATTCCATTCTAGGGTACATAGGCCTCTATCTAGTCTCTGCAATAATCTATCATCTCTTGATCTATTATTGGACCAGGTGTACCTATTACTTACTGTGTTAACTTCCTGTAATCCTAAGGAAGTGATGAGAGCAGTGAACTCTCTCATACTCCTTACAGGTGGGGAGTGCCTACCTCTATGTTCAGAAACACAAGCTACGGTATTACAATCCTCAATGTATAAAGTAAGACCTTGAGGTAGAAGCTTTAGGTCAGACCATAAAGCCTCTCTTAGATTCCTCAAAACTTTAGCATAAATGAATACACAGTTCCAAGTAATAAGAGATGCAGAATCAGTTATACCTGTATATAGAAATTGATCTGACTGTGATAACACATTAATGGTAAAATTATTTTTCGAAAAAATCCAAATTTTTTAGTGTGTGGCTGCAAAAGCATTTTGAAAATTGAGTTCAAATTTTAAACTTTCAATTTCTGAATTATCATGCATAGGCTCAATAACACATAAAATTGAAACTTTATGAATTGAAATCAAAGTTTGTAATCTAGTAATAGAGGTACCATATCCCCTAACATTCCAGACTAGTAAATTACCTACAATGTTGTAGCTAATCATTTAGACTGTATACTTGATTTTTTGTTTGGGCCTAAGGATCATGCTGATAATATCAGAAAGATTACCCTTGTTTGTTTTCATTTTTGTTGCAGCTAAGTCCTTATCCACCATTCTACAGAATCTATGATGGGGTTAACATCACTTTGTATAGATTGGTTTGGGTGAGTACCTGTGGGGAGCAGTTGGACTATTCCACCATTTTTATGAGTGTCCATCTTCCAGTTTGGCTCACTTGGAGCATCAGCATAAGATTCTTCAGAGCTTTGTTCATCCTCCTGCAAGACAGTAAAAGTGCTGGACACTTCAACATTTGTTAGGTAAGGAACAATAGCTGTGGATGGGTCTATTTTCAAGTTTATATTTTTTTTCTTTGAGCTTTGACAGGTAAAGATCATCAAATGAATAAAAGGATACAGCTGGGATGTCTGTAAGTTCACTGAGTTGATCTGAGTGATGTTGGATCTGTGTTGTATCCATCTGAGTCACCATTTGTAGAGGTTTGATATACAGGTGTGTTGGCTCATTTTGCTGTATCAGTAGAGGCTCCTTGCCTTTGTCTGATTTCCCCCCTCCTTCTATATTACCAGTGAAGATGACCATTGCTTGATTGTCCTCCCCTTGACTATTTGATCGATCATGTGCCCCTGAACCTTGGATGCCTTGTTCTTGTGGCTCTAGGACCTTTTTCCTCCAGACTCTCCTCAATTCCGGGTGTTGAATCAAACAGTTGCTATCCTCATGCCCTATCTTGCTGCTGTGTATACAGAACAAAGGCACATTTTTGTACTCTATTGGGCACTCCCTATAGTTATCAACTCTTCCAATTGGGATGGATTGAATTCGTTCCTTCTGGAGATCAATTCGAGGCACATCTTCAAGACTGGTGGTCTGGTGGTCCCATTTGTGGCCGCATCAACCTTGATAAACGTGTCGAGCTGCGGGTGACATCTTGGATCATCTTTTGGTTGTAATAGTATACTGGGATGTTCTTGACAGTGACCCACACCGGAACTATGGACGATTCCTGCTCCGGGGAGAAGTATGTCGTCCATTTTAGTACCTTCATTGGCGCACCGGCTACTGTCCAGTAAGATCTAGACCAGAATCTGGCATAGTCTTCCTGGGCTTGGAACCTGATTAAAATATGTCTGTAATCAATGAGACCGACCTGCTAGCTCGATGTGAATTCAAACTCTTTGAAGGCTGATTGGATTTTCTCCATCGTTGGTTTTCCCCGACCAAACATCCCGACCAGAGCATTCTTGTAGTGGTTTGATAGTATCTTGACAGATTCATCATCATACAGACATACCGGACGGCCATTGAGTGATATAATCGGTTGGGTTTCTGGGTTGTTCGGTAGGGAATAGAAAAGAGGGGTTTGTTTATTGGTTATGGCTTGAGCATAAGATTTTCCGGTGGTTGCGCCGCCGGGTAGGTCCGGTGGCGCCGCTATGGATGAGACCGTTAGAAAGACGTTAATGGCCAAATAAGACAGTTTCAGGCAGAACCGACAGAAAAGGAAATATAAAATGGGGGCGCGTGTTGTTTACTCGATGAGAGAGGTCAGAGAAATTTGGGCGAAAATTTTAGAGATGAGGTTAGAAATGTTGCTGCTCACTATGGGTTGATTCACCAAAAGATTGAGCATTTGTTGTTTCTTTTAATAAAAATAGAATTATGTTTATATCTGTAATGTTTCTCTTTGAAGTGAGAAATTATTACATTTGTGTTGTTGTGTTTGTGTTGAATGGAAATGAATCTTACAACCCTTAAATTTGAGGAATAGATGATTACCCAATATTTAGATGGTTACTAATATTGCCGGAGTAATTAGCAATCAGTTTAAAATTAAGGATGTGTTTGGTGAAAATTTTCAACTATTGTGCTTTGAATCATAGCAGTTTGTAGTATTTGGTAAACTGTCAAAAACTGCTAAATTGATAATCAGAATGCATTTTTGGCTCAAAAGTAGTCCAAAAGCAGAAGCTAATATGATCAGGTCCTACTTTTCACCACTGCAGAAGTTAAAAGCACCCAACTTTTTCTAAAAGTTCAGTTCCGCCAAACACACCCTAGTAAAATTTTAATTGATTTTATTAGGGTAAAGGTTAGTATAGACTTTTTGTGTGTAAATATTGAGTAAATGTATGAGTCAGGGCTACCACATTGGTACGATTTTATCATTATTTGCACATCAAATCAAGAGTTTAGGTTTTACCTTGAAAAAAAATCTTTCTTTTTCTGATGGCATTTATCCCGTCATGGAATAAATTCGGCCTACCGGCCGTCCACACGTCGTCCTGCCGATGCTCCTAGTACAGTGCTCAGAACCGGCCAATCGAGTCCACCACTCTTTCCCCTGAGGTCGGCTTGTCCTTTAATTCGACAGGGATCCAATCTGACACTTTATTCGACTCCAATCATTTCTCCCGCTGTAGATTCACCGCGATCCAATCCAGCATTCACCTGACGGCTGCTCAATCATCAACACCGGCCCTAGAATCACAGGGAAATCAATCATCAACTCCAAGTGCCGTTTTTACACAATTCGCGTCGAGTGCTACATGCGAGTCTTTTTCACGCGCCATCGCTGCAGTAGAAGAGGTTGCAAATATTGATTAGTGTTTTGATTTTGGTGGAAACGTTGCGCAAAACAACCAATCAATCAAACACTTATTTTCATGTGTAATGGTGGTTCAACCAAACAAAAACTCTGAGTACCAAAATCAATGCCAAACACCCTCTATATTCTTTTGGACGCAAGCATTCGCTTATTGAGATTTTTGCTCTCCCTTCCCATTTGCTTAATATAAACATTTGACAGAACCAATATTTCCTTTTGAATCTTGGAACTTCGTTGAACAAGGGAAAGTGTAACGGTTGCAGTCGGGATTTTGTTGAATCATGGAACTTCATTGATCAAGGGAAGTTGTATTGGTTTGGAACTTCATTAAACAACAAAAAGTCGGGATTATGTTAAATCTTTGATTTATATGAACAATAAGATATGCAAAGGTCATAGTTAGGTGATTTTAAAGTGTCACACGTACATCAGATATACACATGGGATTGTGGGATTACTTACGTTTTGATGGTGTTAAAAGTTTTGCGGAAACATAACGTGGATAGAAACATGATGGGAAAGTTATGTCCTACAAGGAGTACTTTGATTTAGAAAATCTATTGAGAGAGTTCGTAGCTACATTCTCTTATCACACCCTCTTTTAGGAGTAAACTCAAAACTTTCACATGATACATTCGACCACGAGGATACAGAGAGGCTAATGAACAATAAGTAAACACATTATTTCGAGGTGTTGCTGGTATTCATATTGAGAAAAAATCATTTAGTGGAGAAGAGCTTTCTCGGTCAATCTTGTCTCAAATGATTGCAATTCTTTAGTGGACTCTAACCTATTAAATTCCCATGCACTAGATGATGATGCATGTATGTATGATAACAATTAACAACTATGATGGAAACTGCGTAGTCATTTGAGTCTATGACATCTATACATATGAGTTTGAAATTCGAGATCCTACAAGTATAGTCCAGAATATCACTTTGGGGAACATGCCCGCAAAGCATTAGTGGAAACTAGGTAAACTAGTGAAAGTTAATAACTAGTGAACAACTTAATAACTAGTGGACACTAGGTAAAAGGCAAAACCAGTCGCGAAAGTTATCGGTATTTTCTTTGGAAGCATATTGGCATTTCCCCTCTAGAATAACATGAGTAGACATCTGTGGTAGAGATCTTCTACACTCCCTACTATATTGCCTAAGTACACTGTGTCAGAGCTTTTGGATGATCAACGATAATGAATCTTCGAAACCACCATCACCACACTTCAAAGTGCCATCTTTGTCATTGTGCAAAGAATCATTGACCACATTTTCAACCATGAAACGAACCCGGCAATCTTTCAGCTTCTTCCTGAAACTAGCCAAAGTCTCATCAAAATCCTCATTAGCCACTTTGATACCACCTCGCTCATCTGAAGCCGATTTAGGATTTCTTTTTTATATCACCTTCAGAAGAGACCCTATGGATTCATCATCATTCAAGTCAGACTAATTGCAACCTGTTTCGCCCTTCGTTTCAACCCAACCTTGTTTTACTCTTCTATATTCTCCAGCCCTAGATTATAACAAACTAATACAACAACGTTAACATTACATGAAAATTTGAAAATCGAACACGTATGAAAAAGAGTGAAAATTGAGAAGGCTTACGAGCTCCTAGCAAAAGTCAAATTCTCCAAATCAATTAATTTGTTACGCCACGTCTGATTTAGAAATAAGAGAGAGGGGGAGTAGGGTTTTAACGTGAAAGCTTTTATAATTATCAGTTTATCAACAACTTTTTAACTCTTGAAAACTGCATAGAAGTCTAGGATGAAATGGTCAAACAAAAACAAGTCATTTTAGCCGGATATTTGTACTTATAGTTGTTAGGAGATACCAAGAAGATCGGAGAGTTTTTTTCACCAGTACACCGGAGAGTTAGCAACGAGATTTCCCTAACACAACGAGATTTCCACGCGCTAACCCTTCCCATCCAGGCGCGTGGATCTCACGCACTAGTCGTTCCCAACCGGGCGTGTGGATCTCCCGCGCTACCGTTGACTTTTTTGCCGCGTCTACTGAGCACGCGCCAGGGCTCCACCGACCGATCCTCTTGTTTCTGGTTTGAGCGGAGCATTGCCCACCGAGACTTCTACATCCACCGTCGTTCCTCTTAGTTATACAATGGATCGGTTATTCCCTTCTAGTAAAAGTTGAATCCACAAATAAAATCATTGTTCTGGAGGTGTTTTCAGAGTGAGAGCCACATTATGATGTGTATTCTAAAATATGGTGTTTGATCTTTCAAATGTATTTCTAAAGGTAGATCATGATTAAGGAGTATAGTGAAATTTTGTGTTTGTAGCACTATAATTTTGGAAGGTATTGATATTGCAAATTTCAGGTAATCCAATTCTTTAATAAGAGGAAATATGGGTTGTTTTTCGACATTTAAACAAGATAATCAAAGAATAAAAGAGTAACAATGTGGGTGTGAGTGAATGTGGCAAAGACTTAATGCATGTGGTCATTAAATAGCTCTCTTGGTGGGAGAGATCGATATTAAAAATAGTAATTTTTTAAATCCTTTACTAGCCATTTATAATATGGCAATACTAAATTTGTTAAGTATTTTTCAGGGGTTGAAGATATTGAATGCTACATTTTGCCGATAATTTAGTGGATTGTACAACGATCTTAACGCGAAAGTAAAGTATGTGACGCGGATGATAAATCTCTACGCACTATACTTGTTTTCAAAGGGAGTGTAAGCTAGTGTGACTAAAGTACATTTTTTAATTTCCAGAATTAATCATTGTTGTAAGATTAAATGTGGACGTGCATTTATGACGATATGAACGTCGAAATCCTATGTCGAACTACTACGGAACATGGTGCTGGCAAAATGTTTTACTTCAATCCAAAGGATATCAACTGGGAGGATTCTATCTTGAATATTTACCTTCATGAAGTGGTGAAATACGTATGAAAATGATGAAGAAATACAAGATCAAGTTTGTGCATCTACTTATGGTTGACTCCTGTTGGGATTATTGTGATTAATGTAACACCAAAATTTCTAATCTTATAAGTTCCGTTTGTATTATATGAAACATTCTTGTTCTATCTACCACCACAAAATGTTATTATTCAAAAATATTTGTAATTGTTAACATTTGTCGTATAATGAAAATGTACAGATTATATGATACGATGTATGTAATAAGAATGCAAATAAACGCATTCGTTGTTTTATCACGAGCTATCCACTATAGTGTTTTTCGGACCATTAGGACATGTCCGGATTATGTTTGGAGTTAGTTCGTAAAATCATGGTGCGAAAAACTCCAATGACATTTGGTCACAGGTAGCAACAGTTCTACGGCGGCATGATTTTTTTATTTTTACATTTGAATTTGTAGTTCAATGGTTTTGAAATGTTAAAAGTCATGCTGGAAATTTGTACTATTACTAAAAAGCGAATACACTTTTCAAGTCTTGATTTCAGTACGGCAAGCGGTAATCCTCGCGTTTCACATCAATTTTCCCATTTGCTTCTCCTCTTAGCTTACTTCAAAGTCACAACCGCCAATTCCCAGTACCCAACAACTTCAAAGTAGCCGGTCACCATCATCTTCAAGAAAATAACTTATCTGTATTTCATCCTATAGATATACAAAGGCACCAAAGTGAACTGAAGCTTCTACGTTCTCAATGCCTAAATCATAGGGTAAATTTTAATCATTTAATGATTTTAAGGTGTTCACATTTAGGTCATAATTTGCAAAATTTTGTAATTTATTCGATCTTTTCTTTGTTAATAAGTTTTGTAAGTTTGGTACTCTATTCGTAGTTGGAGTATATGCTACCCTTTTCCATCTCGATTTTAAATTGATGAACATTGTTCATGTTCTAATTGCATCGTGTCTCTATACTTTTTTCAGTTGAGGTTTGAACTCATAATTCAATAAGTGGCTGGAGCTCTTTAGTTTTTCTCACTTGAAATTCTATGTTCTTATGGGTTTAGTGCTTTAGTTACTAACATGGATTTACATTCTGCTATGATTACTAAATTTTTGTTTGTCATGTCACTGGTGTAGAGTGACGTTGAGGAGCATGGCACTCAAAATTCTCCATAAATGGGTGTTTATCAGTGTGAAATCTATCAGATATTCATAGTTCTAAATTTCCTTTCTCACTCGAGCACATGGATATTTCTATATCATTTGAAACTTTAGTGATTTTGTTTCCCTAGTCAATCACAAGAGCCCATGGAAGGGTTGATGCAAACAGTTCACGATACTTACTTGGAGATCATAATGGTTTGCTTCATAATTAAACAGCAGAAAGACGGGATTATGTTAAATATTGGATTTATTTGAACAATAAGATACGTAAAGGTCATAGTTATGTAATTTTGAAGTGTCACACATACATCAAATATACACATGGAATTGTGGGATTACTTGCTGATGTGATAATTGTATGTTTTTCATTCAAGGGTTTATATTGTGCTTTTACGAGATTAATGTGCATTTTAGGTGTATTTTCTATGAAGATTTGGTTGATGGAAGAGATTGGAGCTAAATGCACAAAGGATACGGTTATAACAGTTTTTGTAGCGATTTGGAAGCTGAATGGATGCAAATCCAGTTGACCCTTATTCCGGAATATTTCATTTGGCATAGTTGTGCTCCGTGTAACAATCACTAAATTGCTCGGTGAAGTCGACCCGGACTGAGGTGAAACTGAAGGAGGATTAGAGTTTAAAAGAAGCAATTCGTTATACTCTTTTTTCCACCGTGTTTTTAACGAGGTAGCGATCAAATACACTCAAACAGGAGCAATAATAAGCTGGAAATATTGAAGAATTTAAGTGAAGAAGTTGAATAATTTCAGCTCAATTTGTTTAAAAAATTTAAACCACCAAAGGTGGCGGGAATTTATTTGGCACCCCAAACCAAATTAGGCCAAGCCCAAAGTTTGTTACAAGAGAGAGCTCAGCTCCCAGAAGCATCTAAACTTCTCAAAAAATGTGTAAGTCTAAAAGCTCTGTACATCAGGCTAATGATTCAGACTCTAAAAGGGGAGCTTGTTAGTAATCGAGTAAACAAATACCGAAGCACAAGTCAGCCACCCTTTGATTCTAAAAAACGTGAATGCCAACAGAAGCTTAAATATGTACATGAGGCCTAAAAAAAACCATAAATGGTTCAAAAAATGGCCATAATTAAGATTCAGTGAGAGTGCTATTAAGTGGCTTTGTTTCTCCTGGCATGAGCAGAGATTATTTCACCATGCCTGAGCAGTGATTCTGAGAATATTCTGGCATGAGCAGTGGTAGAGCAGTAGCTGTATTGCTGAGAAGATTTCCTGATTTTCAACTTTGTATGGGCATGTTCTTCATCTGCACAGTAGCAAATAATCAGTAGCACCTGTTATATGAGGTTTTGACAGATGGTGTACCAATCTTGTCTAGCCTTAGAATGCCAGATAAATTAGCTGGCATGTTGGATAATGGTATTGAGATGGATTGCTTGGTTTGCAGACATAATCTGGCTAGCAGATCAGCTGCTTTATTTCCTTCTCTGTGAGTATGCAGTAAAGGGTATGAATTTTGAAGTGACAGCATCTCATAGCATATAGAGAAATATTGCCATTTACTATTCTTAGAATTGCAGATCCCTTGGATAGCCTGTGAACAATCTGATTCCACTTGAAATACAGTGAAATTCTTTTCATGTGCTAAAGCATAACCTTGTTTAATTGCACATATCTCAGAGTGTAATGGAGATTCACATTGAATATAAATCATTTTGAGAAATTCTGTGTTTCCATCTCTGTCTCTGACAACCATACCAATACCAGTCCAGCCATCTTTATATGATGCATCAACATTTATCTTATGATCTTGGTCTGGGGGGATGCCATTTAATTATTTTTACAGTTCTAGGTTGTTTTAAGAAAGGAACTAGACCAGCAAAAATAAGAAATTGGTTTCTCCACAGATTTCCAGTCAAAGGGTGAGTGGTAAATATCAAGGAAACTTCCTTAACAATTAATTTGCAAATTTCATGTAAAGACTGAGTTTTATTGTCATATAATAGGATATTCCTCCTTTTCCACATATTCCATATAGTAACCAGCATAGTGATCTGAGTCACAACTCTATGGATTTTAGAGAGACCAGTAAATGACAAATAATAATTCAGTCTAGCTCTCAGAGAAATAAATTTTGGTGGCACCATAATAAGCAGCATATGCATACAGTTCCAAACTTGCAAATTATGGGGTCATTCATGAAAATAATACTCCATAGTGTTTAAGCAACAACAATATGGGCATTTAGATGGTAAATTAAAGCCAATCCTCTCTAGAACCTCATCAAATGGCAAAAGCTTATTTTTTAGCCTCCACATGAAAATGCCTATTTTTGCTGGGATTTTGAGTTTCCATACCTGTTGCATCATAGGCTCTATGTCCTTTCTTCATCTAAGTGCTTGATAGGCAGATTTAATTGTGAACTGTCCATCATTGATTGGTTTCCATATGAGCCTGTCTGGATGTGTGTGCTGATTTTGAGATTCCTGCAAGATCAGAAAAACATTGGTAGCCAAGTGTGGCTCCAGTTTGTTAAGATAGTACTGTTTTTTTAGCAAAAAATTGTGCAATGCTTATGTTTGGGAAGGGGATTGAAACAGTGTGAGGCCAGAGGTAATAAAGTGCTCCCATTCCCAGCCAGTTGGCATTCCAGAATGAACTGTGCCCTTGTCCATGTAAAATTTGTGAGCTGGAGTTAGCAAATTCTGTAATCTTGCAGATTCTATTCCATGTTTGAGATTTCCTTTGGGCTGCAGGAAAATTCCATATGAACCTTGTCCATATTGTCTAATTAAGCTGAAGCTTCCACCAAATATTGCATCCAAATGCTCCAAAGACTGCAGTCAAGTCCCTAAATCCTAAACCATTCTCTTCCTTTGGAATTGTCATCCCAGACCATTTTCTCCAACTTTTCTTTTGTCCAAACTCAGATTCACCCCAGAAGAACTTGGAAACTATCATCTCCATTTTCTTAATCACAGTTTTAGGGGGGCTCAGGACTGAGAAGGTGTGTGTAGAAATTGACATGATCACATGGTTTATTAGCACTAATTTCCCAGGTGAACTAATCCATCTGTTCTTCCAATTTCTGATAGGGATTTCCATTCTCTCTAGGAGTGGCTGATAGTATCTAACTAGATTCCTCCCACTAAATATAGGAACTCCAGGTATGTGAATGGCATCTGACCTTTCTGCATGCCTAAAATTCTTCTGATCACTCTTGCTTTCTCCACTGGTGCACCGGGATGAATGTAAAATTCTGATTTTTTGTAATTGATCTTCTGTCCTGACACATGTTCATATGCTCTGAGGAAATGGGAGAATCTTTTTAGGTTTTTCTTGGTGTATGTGAGGAATATTGTTGTATCATCAGCATACATGAGGTGTGAGAGAGGTGTCACTCC
This sequence comes from Sherardia arvensis, assembly GCA_948330725.1. Taxonomy (NCBI): domain Eukaryota; kingdom Viridiplantae; phylum Streptophyta; class Magnoliopsida; order Gentianales; family Rubiaceae; genus Sherardia; species Sherardia arvensis. The sequence continues at coordinate 16,441,862 of OX415237.1, read as the reverse complement.
AATTGGCATAGAAAATTGATCCAGATATTGTATACTTAGGAGCATCTTCAACCCCCTAGTAATAGCTTCAGACACAATATTGTACAAATATGGGGATAAAGGGTCTCCTTATTTAATGCCCCTACTTGTGCTGAAAAATCCAATTGCAACTCCATTTATAATCACTGAGAAGTGTGCTGCTGAGATGTTCTGAAGAATCAATTTTACAAATTGTCCTGAGAATCCAAAAAGCAACATCACAGTGTTAAGAAAGCTTCAAGACACCCTATCAAAAGCTTTTTGCATGTCAAGCTTTATAATCAGGTTCTTGTTTGTTGCATTTCTGTTTACCAATCTTGCCATCTCCATCATTTGCAAAATGTTATCTGCAATATCCTTCCTTTCCATGAATCCTGATTGCTCTTCTGATATTACCTTGTGCATTAAAGGCTTTAATCTCTCCATAATTTTTGGAGTAGACTTTGTTCAGAAAATTTGAGAGGCTTATGGGTCTGTAATCTCCAAATGATGAGGGATTTGGTTTTTCGGAATTAGGGCTAGCCAAGTACTGGAAATTGCTTTTGGTAAAATTCTTCCCATCATAAAATCTGGCTGATTCCAACAGGTCCTCCTTTATGATATCCCAGCAACTGGTGAAAAACTGTCCTGAGAAGCCATCACCTCCTGGTGATCCTTCCTTATTCAACCCATACACTGCCTTCTTAAGCTCTTCCATTTCTATTCTTTTCATCAGTGCTTCATTATCCGCCTCAGAAATGATCTTTGGTATGACTTTTTTAAAATGGTTTATGTACTTTCCATCTCTATTGGGAATAGTCTCATTTAGCAGTGCCTCATAAAACTTAACCCCTTCTTCTCTTATTTCAGCTGCATCTGTGATCCACTGTCCCTCCTCATTTTTTATTTTTGAGATCCTTCCTTTGCTCCTCTTCTCCTTCACTGAGTTGTGGAAATATATTGAATTTGCATCCCCTTCCTGCAACCATTTTATGCTTGATTTTTGTCTCCAGTAAGTAGTTATCTCTTTTTCCGGTCTAATAAGTAGTGCCCTCCCTTGATTCAGCCTGATTAGGTCATTATCTGAACCTGTTGTCTGATATGCTATTTCCAGTTCCTCCACCTTTTTCTCAGCCTCCAGCAAATTTTGGTGTACATTCCCAAAAGAGCTTCTATTCCATTCCTTCAACTTCAGCTTCAATCTCTTCAGCTTAAAGACCATTTTATACATTCCTGTGAATTCTGTACTTTGCTCCCAGTTCATCTTAACCATTTCCAAAAATTCACGTCTATGTAACCACATAGCCTGAAATCTAAAAGGTCTTGGTAGGGATTCCTGAGAGTCCTGGATTGTCAGTAAGAGGGGATTGTGGTCTGATGAGGTTCTATTGAGGACTTGGATTGAGCTGTTTGGGAATTGGTTAAGCCAGTCAGCTGTGCCTACCCCTCTGTCCTCATTAGCCCTGTTATTTGTCCATGTATAGTGATTTCCCACTGTAGGGATTTCCAGCAGTTGCATAGAATCTAGGAATCCTCTAAACTCTCTAATGCTTCTAACTGGGGGATGCATTCCTTTGTGTTCTGTGACAGTTGCCACTGTGTTGAAGTCTCCTATGAGGATGGATGGGCTTTGGGTAATCCTATAAGGTCATTCCAAAGGTCTATTCTGGGGATCTTTGTTACCTCTGCATAAACAAACACTAATTCTCATTGGGTCATTGATGCCTTTTCAGTGATGTTGACCTGCAAGAATTGGTTAGTCTGATGCAACACATTTATAAGAAATCTATCATTATATAAAAGCCATATCTTTGCACTGTCTGCAGTTATTGCATGTTGATAACCTAATGAGAACTGCAAGTTCTTTACTTCTTGTTTTTCATGCATGGGTTCTATCAAACACACAACAGATATTTGATATAGAGAGATCAAAGTTTTTAGTCTGTCAATAGAGGTTCCATAACCTCTCACATTCCAAACTAAGATATTAGCTATAAGTTTGTGCGACATCAAAAACTATATGTTATTTTGGTTTTAGGTCTTAGATTCCTAGTGACACTGTCATTTGGAGGACCTTTCTTAGTTTTTGGTTTAAGGTGAGGGGGCTTACCTGGCTCGCCACTGTTTGTGGTGAGTTTTGTTGGTGTTTGAGTTCCTGATTCCTCCATTGTGCTTGTATAGTCCTTTTCCTTTGTATGAGGTTCAAGGTTCTGTTGTTCAGTGATTTGCATTGCCAACGTATCCAACTTCCATTCTGGATCACTTGGGGCATCATCAAAGCTTTCATCAGAGCTTGACCCCTCATTAGTTTCCTGCAAAACTTCAAAAGAGTTTGAAAGCTCCATACTGTGATAAGGAACCATAGAGAGCTGTGTATTTGAGTTTTGTGCAAGGTGTGATGTTTGCTTTTTCTTGATAAAAATGTTCCTAGGGATGACATCTAGTTCATCCAGGGAGTAAAAGGATATATGTTGCTTCTTGATCTGTTTGAAGTCTGCAGCTTTAAAGATAGCCTCCACTGAGGTTTGTGCTGGCTTAGGTGCAACAAAAGGTACTATCATCATTTCAGAGTCAGGAGTTCTTTTTAGAATCCTAACCTTATTCTGTTCAGTACTTTTTGTCACCCTGCTCCATGTTTGCTATGTTGAATTGTCAGCCATCTTCTGTTGTGGAGTGAGACCTGAATTGCTTGCCTTGTGGCGTGGTGCATCATCTCTCTTCCAGTTCTTCCTTAGCTCTGGGTGCTGCATCATACAATTGGCGTCCTGGTGGCCCAATTTCCTGCAATAATTACAATACAAAGGTAGGTTGTGGTACTCAACCTCACATTCTTTGTGGTCTTCTGGTGATCCAATATGAAGGATGTTAGCAACTGTGAAGTAAGGTCCACTTCTACACAGAGTTTGATTGAAGATGGCCCGATGATGGACGCTGTTGCAGCATCTGATTAGATTTATTTGCCGAGTTGATTCCCAACATCTGCCAGCATAGCATGATTGTAATAGTATGATGGAACATCTCTCACCGTAGCCCACACAGGAACAACCGGTGATTCATGCTCCGGGGAGAAATCCGGTGACCATTTCAATATCTTCATTGTGGATCAGGCCACCGACACATATGATTTCATCCAAAACGCTGATGATCCTCGACATCTTCAAAACGAATCAAGACATGCTTATAATCTAGGGATCCCAGTTGGAATCGACCCCTAAATCTGATGGCCTGAAAAGAGGTTTGGATGTTGATCATTGTTGGTTTGGTTCTTTGGAATTTCCCTATGAGGGCATTCTGATAATGGGTTGCGAGCTTCTGGACGGAGGCCATGTCGTACATACAGGCTGGCTTCTCGTTGAAGATGGTAATCGGTTTGATTTCTGGATTATTGGGTAGATCGGAGAAGGGGCTTGGTTGTTTATCTGATAGGATTTGGCTGTATGATTTCCCAGCGGAGGAGCCGCCGGGAAGGGGTGGGGTTGCCCCCATTTTTGGAACGTTTTCAGACCGTTGCGGTGGAAGTATGGTGGATAACAGTAATATTAACGGCTGTTTTGGACATGGGATTCTGTGCGCGGTTTCTAACTTCTAGAGAGAAGGAGGAGAAAAACTAAGGTTTCTCAAACTAAGAGATAGAGGTATGTAATACTCTCCAGCTCAATTTATTTGGGCTGAATTAATACTAGTTATATTATTATTATTATTATTATTTATTTTAATTAAAAAATAAATAAAAGGTCGTAATGGGCCTGGTCTATTGTATGCGTGTGTTTTGTGCAAACACAAAAACCTATGTAATAATTAGGTTTGGATTTGGACTTATTTTGATGGCCTGGGAGTATTTATACTCACAATTCAGCCGATTGAGAAGAATTAGGTTTTTAGGTTTGTTAATAAATATTAGTTTAGGGCTAAGAAGTTCGTTCGCCCGGGATGTGTATCGGTTTGATTTCTTTTCTATTTTAATTTATAATGTTTAGCTAATTATTTATTCGGTGTAGAATAATGAATTGCTAGTTTTATGATTTGTGAGATCTAAATGTATTTATAATGATATCCATGAATTCTTGATTGTTTTTATATGAATTTATACCTAATGTTTCGAGTTTGATCAATTTGAATACTATTAGGTTAAACCTAATTAACGTAGCAAAATTCATGTCTATACAATAGATAATTGGTATAGACTATATAATAACAGGATGTGGAACAATTAAGTGAACATTGCATTACTTGCGAATACTTGGGTGATTGTTTATATTGGGTCCTTTTCGTGCTTCATGCTGTTGAGATATGTACAGTTTAGCGAATACTTTCTGGGGACATCTTAATAAGAGAAATAGAGGGTTCAACAAATACTTGCCTGCTATCGAGAATTTAAGGAAGGATTGGGATGGTTTAACAAATACTTGTTGTCCTATAACTGATAGATTCATGGGTGTTAATTTATTTCTAAATCAATAATCGATCATAATTACTAGTGAGAAATTATTCGAAGCCGAATGTCTTTCGTGTGGTTATATGCTATTTTATTTTAGTAGTTAATTTGGTATTTTGTTTGATTTTATTTAGTAGTTAATGTAGTTTATTTTATTTCTTAGTTTTTAGAAAATCAATCTTGAAATATAAAGTGTGGTGACTACACCAAAGTTGATCTTAGAAAATTGATCTTTTTATTACTCTGTTCTCTGTGGGATTCGACCCTGCTTACCACTATGCTATGTATTCATCCTTAGTGTATTGCCTTCAGATCTCGTTTTCTCTTTTCTTTTTTCCTCTCTCCTCTCCCCCTTTCCCTCTCTGTAAAACCAGATCTCGTTTTTCCTGGCGGGGTGGCCGCCGGCCTCGCCGCCGCGCAGGCCACCCCTCCCTACCCTCGACCCTAACAGATCTAAACCGCCCCCATCTTCCCCCCAAACCCGAAACCCCTTATTTTTTCCTCGAAATATTACAGTCCTTTGGACCTTTCGGATCAGTCCACTATCTCCGCCAGGTCACCGCCGCGGCGTGACCGCTCGGAGGTGTCTCTACACGGTGAGATCTGGCTCACTTCGGTCCACAAAAGTCACGGCCGCCGATGCGCAGGACGGCCACGCAGACATGATGAAGACGGAGACACGACGAGAGGCGGAGAAAGTCCGATCAGATCGCTTGATCTGACGGAGCACCCAGTTCGGTCGGGCCGGTTAACCGGTTGGGCCGGTTTCCTGTGGTCGGACCGGTTACTGGACGGTCGGCTGGGCCGGTCGGTTGGGTCTTTTTGGTCCAGTTTTCACTGGTCTTGACAGATTTATTGGAGTTGGCACCACTAGAGGGAAGAGGTGGTTTTACTTCTTTTTTTCTTTTTAAAAATTTTATTTCAGTCTTTTTCGGTTATATGTCTTATTGATATCTGTACTTAATTATTGGACTGAATGTTGATCTTCTAATCTTAGTTTGACTGGTCCTTTTTGCTCAGTAAAACTTCGATTAGCTTCCGATCTAGTATATACAGTTAGGAGAAATCCAAGTCAAAGTAGTTTGAATACTTACTTTTGGCGATGTTGTTACTAGATTTGTAGACCGGTTAAACTTTAAGCTTATACTGTGTTAGATTGCATTTGATGTTCAATTTTAGCCACCAGCCAATCAGACCAAGATTGGGTGGGATTGCTCTAGTATTGATATTAATTTACATATACCAGTTTTTAGTGGGATATGATTTGGAATGGGTCTTTTTGCAAAATTGTCCTGACTAATTTATGGAGTATCCTTACATATTTGTTTGTCATGTCCATCCTTACCCATTGTATTCGGCGGGAGGGAAGACCCTTTAGGTTTCGGTCTATGTATACAGTTGAGGAGAAATCCAAGTCGTCTGTAGGTTTGACACTTTATAGACGGCGTCTCTGTACATAGACTTTGTAGACTCTGAGTATTTCATACTGCAAGTTAAGGATATTATACATGTCAGGTAGTTGAATACCCTTGGGTATTAGACCTAGGTTTTCTTACGATGTATCCCTTTTTAGTAATACATGCAGCCACCCCGAGGCGGAGTAGTAGTACGGCTATCACTCTGCACCTCACTCAAATTGCCACAGAAACCCCACAAAGGTTTTATGTGTATTATTGGGTTTACCAAAACCCGATCATGTATTTTTACCGCTTTTATGAAGGATTGAGGAGCCGTGAATAATCCTCCCATCCACTTGGATGGTTTTGACTTAAAAAAGAAATCCTTAGTGTATTGCAGGTATTATTTGTGTGAGCGAAACGACGCTCACCAAATCGGCTCCAATAATCGTCATAACCGTATCCTTTATGCATTTAGCCTCAATCTCTTCCATCAACTGAATATGCATTAAAGCACGCGGAAAGTGCACATTAATCTCGTAAAAGCACAATATAAGTCCTTGAATAAACAACATACAATCATCACATCAAATATCAAGTCAGCGGCGCCAATTTGGTGAGCGTCGTTTCACTCACACAAATAATACCTGCAATACACTAAGGATGAAAACCTAGCACAGTGGTAAGCAGGGTCGAATCCCATAGAGAACGGAGTAATAAAAAGATCAATTTTCTAAGATCAACTTTGGTGTAGTCACCACACTTTATATTTCAAGATTGATTTCCTAACAACTAAGAAATAAAATAAACTACATTAACTACTAAATAAAATTCAATAAAATATCAAATTAACTACTAAAATAAAATGACAAATAACCACACGAAAGACATTCGGGTTCGAATAATTCCTCACTAGTTATTATGATCGATCATTGATTTAGAAATAAATTAACACCCATGAATCTATCAATTATAGGACAGCAAGTATTTGCTAAACCATCCCAATCCTTCATTCCATTCTCGATAGCAGTCAAGTATTTGTTGAACCCTCTATTTCTCTTATTAAGATGTCCCCAGAAAGTATTCGCTAACCTAGATACACATCTCAATAGCATGAAGCACGAAAAGGATCCAATATAAACAATCACCCAAGTATTCGCAAGTAATGCATTGTTCACTTAATTGTTCCACATCCTTGTTATTATATAGTTTGTATCAGTTATCTATTGTATAGACAGGAATTTTGCTACTTTAACCTAATAGTATTCAAGTTGATCAAACTCGAAACATTAGGTATAAATTCATACAAGAACGATCAAGAATTCATGGATATCATTATAAATAATTTAGATCTCACAAATCATAAAACTAGTAATTCATTATTCTACGCCGAATAAATAATTAGCTAAACATAATAATAAAATAAAATAGAAAAGAAATCAAACCGATACACATCCTGGCCGCCGGTCTCCACGAGAAGGGCTAAACCCTAAACTAATATTTATTAACAAACCTAAAAACCTAATTCTTCTCGATCGGCTGAATTGTGAGTATAAATAGTCCCAGGCCATCAAAATCAAGTCCAAATCCACACCTAATTATTACATAGGTTTTCGTGTTTGCACAAAACACACGCACACAATAGACCAGGCCCATTATGGCCTTTCATTCATTTTTTAATTAAAATAAACAAATAATAATAATAATATAACTAGCAATAATTTAGCCCAAATAAATTGAACTGAAATTCTTCGACTTCTTCACTTAAATTCTTCAATATTGCCAGCTTATTATTGCTCCTCTTTGAGTGTATTGGATCGCTACTTCGTTAAAAATCCGGTGGGAAGAAGAGTATAACAAATCGCTTCTTTTAAACTCTAAATCCTCCTTCAGTTTCATCTCAGTCCGGGTCGACTTCACCAATTTAGTGATCGTTACATGAACGCACAACTCTGCCAAATGAAGGATTTCAGAATAAGGGTCAAATGGATTTGCATCCATTCAGCTTCCAAATCACTACAAAAATCGTTATCACCGCGTCCTTTGTGCATTTAGCTCCAATCTCTTCCATCAACCAAATCTGCATAGAAAACACACCTAAATTGCACCTTAATTTCGTAAAAGCACAATATAAACCCTTGAATAAACAACATGCAATCATCACATCACTTGCATTTTGATGGTATTGAAAGTTTTACGGAAACATAACGTGGATAGAAACATGTTGGGAAAGCTATGTCCTACAAGGAGCACTTGGACTATTGATTTAGAAAATCTATTAATAGAATTCGGAGCTACATTCTCCTATCACACCCTCTTTTAGGAGTAAACCCAAAACTTTCACATGATACATTCTACCACGAGGTTATGGAGGTTGATGAACAGCGAGTAAACACATTGTTTCGAGGAAAAAATCATTTAGTGGAGAAGAGCTTTCTCAGTCAATCTTGTCTCAAAAGATTGCCATAGTGGACTATAACCTATTAAATTCCCCTGAACTAGATGACGATGCATGTATGTATGATAACAACTATGATGGAAACTACATAATCATTTGTGTCTATGACATCTATGCATACGAGTTTGAAATTCGAGATCCTACAAGCATAGTCCAGAATATCACTTTGAGATGTTTAGAACATGCCCGCAAAGCATTTGGTACTGATGAGGATCTACTATTGGTTTAATGGCAATGATGGTGCTCTTTGAGGTGCATTTGGTTGGTGTGACTATTGGTGATCTTACCTTCACAAAATGTAGTATATACATATATGGTGTTGTTCACATATGAGAATTATCAAATTTCTTCTAACAAATTCCATCACTAAGTGTCTGATCATATCAGTGACTGAAGAAAAGATTACCCAACTAGAATTTCATCACCACTACCCAACAACTAAGGCTTGAGATAACACAACATAAACTCTTAGTTTAAGATCTAAAAGCAGTATGTTTCATAAAATAGAAGTACTTGAAATTATTCACTTCTATCTTGAAATCTAATGCCACTGAAATCTTCTCAAAACTGAGAATTGTGTGGACTGCATCCGGACAAAGCTGAGTGAAGCTAACCATGTACTCAGCCAGAACGGAATTGAAGAACTCAATCAAAGGAAGGAAAATGCCACAATTTGCAAAGAAATTTGCATGAATATCAATCATTCCCACCGGAGGAATTCCGGTCACCTGAGATTTTGTTGGGATTATCGTTGCAACCAAACTTAGAATAACATAAATTCATAGAAAGTTATCCAATTCAGCTTTAGTGAAAGTTGAATTCACAAATAAAATCATTGTTCTGGAGAAGTTTTCTGAGTGAGAGCCGGAATTGATGTGTATTCTAAAAGACGGTGTTTGAGCTTTCAAATGTATTTCTAAGTTGAACTCTTTGTCAACCTTAAAAACAAAACTCTATTCAGAGATTAAATATTAAAATGAGTGACTCAAGTACCATTTCCAAGATATGCTTGATAATAAAAGTTATAATAATATAATATTTTGGACTTGTGCTAATAAAGAAAAGGAAAAAAAACTGATTTTAAAATGGATTCTTGTTTTTTTTTTTGCTCTTCCTCAACAAACTGTCCTGCGCAAAATAGTTTTATCAATCGTAAATCATAATCGAAGAGTGTATAGAGAAAATTTACACGAACAATCATGATTAAGGAGTATAGTAAAAATATGTGTTTGTAGCACTATAATTTTGGAAGGTAATTGATAGTGCATATTTTAGGTAATTCAATTCTTCAATAAGTGGAAACTAGTATAATGTCCCGTGCCGATGCACGGGCATTTATTTAAAATTAATATCATATACATCAATTAACATTAAAAATAAACAATAATTTTATTTAAAAATATAATATATTGTTTTAATAAAATAATATTTGAATTGAATATATAATGGTGTAGTTTCACCATTTTAGAAAAATTCAACAGGCTACGTTATAAATAAACCATTCTCATACGTGTCGAAATTTAATCATGATGCACATGTTTGCCATTAAACCACATTTTTAGTGAAATAGTTGCACGCCGTAAAGAAGAAAGGGTGCATGAATTACGTTTATGAAAATAACGAAAAAATTGCGAGAATGATTAAGTGCAATTTATATTTAATGGGATGCAGGTTTTAGAATTAAATTTTACCGTTCAAAATAAGAAATAATTTGTGAGGGTGATTAAATGCAGTTTTTAATTCATGAAACGATATAATGCATGTTAAATTTTAATAATTTTTAATGAAATAATTCCAAGTTATAAAGAAGAAATGGTGCATGAATTACCGTTACAAAACTAACAAAGAATTTGCGTACATGATTAAGTGCAGTTTTAATTTCAGAGACCATTATGATGCAAGTTTTAAAATTAAGTTTTAGCGCCACAAATAACATAGAATTTGCGAGAATGATTAAGCGGAGTTTTTATTTCAGAAAACGTTATGATGAAGGTTAAGTTTTAACATTTTTTTGTGAAATAACTTCAGGCTATAAAGGAGAAAGGATGCATGAATTACCATTATAAAATAATAAAGAATCTGAATGGATAATTAAGTGCAATTTTTTCTTATTTCGTTGAGTGTTATGACGAATGTTTTAAAATTAAGTTTTACCGTTACAATAATAATTAAGAATTTGTGACAATCATTAAGTACAGCTTTTATATCATGGAAAGTTACGATGGTTTCAAAATTAAGTTTTAATCATTTTTAATGAAAATAATTGCATGTTATAAAGAAGAAAAGGTGCATGAATTACTGTTACAAAAATAATAAATAATTTATGAGTACGATTAGTGCAGTTTTTTTTGTGTGTTTGCCATATGCATGTCCTGTTTACTTCTGCAGGTCTAATAGATGTGGGAAAAATACTATAATTACCCTTCAAATGTTTATTAATTTTTAGAAATATATTTCTAACACCCTAATCTTGAATGACTAAACTCGTCTATGTAATGATTGAATACGTGTCCAAATCATAAATTATTTTTTCGTGAATTATAATACATAATTAAGAGGAACATTATTGTCACTTCAGATTTAATTTGGACCTGCGGAAGTAAATTGGACAAGCATAAAGAACCACCCTTTTTAATTCAGCAAACGTTACGATGCATGTTTAAAATTAATTTTTACCCTTAATACCCTTGATTAAGTGTAGTTTTTATTTCAAGGACCGTTGTGATGAATGTTATAAAATTATGTTTTACCGTTACTAAAATAACAAAGAATTTCTGACAATCATTAAGTGCATCTTTTATTTCATGCGAAGTTACGATGCGGGTTAAATTTTAATATTTTTTAATGAAATAGTTGCAAGGTTGTAAAGAAGAAAGAGTGAATAAATTACCATTACAAAAATAATAAAGAATCTGCGAGAATGATTAAGTGTAATTTTAAACTCAGTGAACGTTGCGATCCGGTTTTTATTTCAGGGGACGTTATGAAGTTTTAATAATTTGTAATGAAATAATTGCAGGCTATAAAGAAGAAAGAGTGCCAGAATTACCATTACAAAAATAATAAAGAATATGCGATAATGATTAAGTGCACAAATCGAATAACAATAGTCAACAACATCATAATCATTCGTTAAAATTGTGAAAATCCTAGTACGTAAATGAAAAAAGGGTGCATGAATTACTATTACAAAAATAATAAAGAATTTATAAGTATGATTACGTGCAGTTTTTTAAAGGTAGTTATAGATAATTTATTATTTTAAGGAAAATTAGTTTGATAATTTATAATTTTTTATATAAATTTCATTGTTTCATCAAAAGAATGCCATATAAGTTAGTTTTCTTAATATTACAATATAAAACATCATGTATAGTCGCTAATATTTACAAAGACATTATACAAAAAAACCTAATAAATATCGAATAACAAAAATAATAGATGGACCGAGAGAGATCTACTCAAAATGAAACATTTGTTTTAAAGGTAATTATAGATAATTGCAGGTTATAAAGAAGAAAGGGTGACTAAATGCACAAATCAAATACCAATAATCAGCAGCACTATAACTATGCTTTTAAATTTCATACAAAGGGCACTCATCAATTAATTTACAACGAAATTCCAAACGTTTCTTTCAGTGACCACTTAATGACAACAAATGACATTAGTTTTTAGTGAATTGAATGTGTTTTTCTGAGAATATTTGTATCAATCGAGAATCTTTAGTTCCAATTGATTAAATACTAATAAAATATAGTTATATTTTTTTAATTTGACTTTTAAGAAACTTGTATCATTTAAATAATTTTGTCAAAAATTTAATCATTTTTGAAATCATATGAAAATTTCGCATGCATATAATGTGCATATATTATCGGTAAATGAAAATATTAATAATTTTTATGGCACGACTTGTGGGAAGGTCCATAATAAAGAATTTGGGATAATGAATAAGTACAGTTTTTATTTTATTTAAGGGAACGTTACAATTCAGGTTCCGTTACAAAATAAAATCATTTGTAACGATAATTAAGTGAAGTTTTATTTTAGAAAACGTTACGATGGAGATTTTTAATTTTAGAAACGTACGTTGAGGAGGCGCCACCTGATTTCAATATTAATTATATTACATCAAAGAATTATTGTTTTTAAATTATTTATATATGACTCCTATTACAACAATCGCCTTTCAAGTTGCAACTTTACAAAAGTAATATCAGTTACAAATTATATCAAGAATCTTTATGATGTGTCCTAATTTTAACAACTCTTTTTAACAAAATGTACATAATATATAAATTTATTGATATGACATTTTTAATAAACTACTTGTAGCCAAAAAATAGGTCGTGGAAAATGCAGAATCTTTACACAACATTTAGTAAGCTTGCTGCAGAGACTCAGTAAGCTATGGAAATTGTGCAACTGGCATGTAAGAAACTTACTTTATTTGATTCAGGACAATACAAAAGGTATCCAACCTAAGAGCTACTACATGAAGAGTTCAAACCTCAACACACAAAAAAACCATCTTTGAGACCTCAACTGATTTCAATCTTCTCAATTCTCACCAAACAAATAGAAAAGCGAACTGTAAACATACCAGTTGTCACTAAAACCTAACTTGAGGTACCTAAATTAGAAGACACAGGCTGCTATGAAGAACCACATGTCTCCATGAATGGAGTGTCCCATATCATAAACTATGTTGTGATGCCTAATTTTACTCAACAACCCTACCTCTTTCTGCAACACACGGGGTCATGATACAGAGAGCCAAAATTAGAAGAAAACAAATAAGATTAAAAGGTTATATAGTCCATAGTCACCTCAGAGTCCCTTTGAGAATCCTGCAACCTAGCATTTAGGCGTTTGACAGCAGTTTCATCTGGAATTGAGCTTTGTATCCACCTTCACCGACAATATTGTCTTCCTGGAAGTTATTGGTAGCAGCCACAAGCATAAGCATATCCAATCAGAGAAAAGAACTTGCCTTACCCATAAAAGCCGGGAATGCAGTCTTCAACCCCATAACATCAATAAACCTTTCACATGCAGGGGGGTAATTTGTCATCGCGAAATCCAACGCCTTGATAGCAGAACCATAGCACAGTTTCTTCTGATTCATTATAATGATCATCAGCTCCACTCCCTCAGCTTTGAGAAACCTCTCCTTGTTCTCCAAAGGCATAAGCATACAACACAGGCAGTCAAACAAATTCTCCACCATTTTTTCCTCCTCCACAGTCCTCGGGTCCCTCCCCTTGTATATTGCCACTGCCTGCAGCACCACATCAACGCCATTGTACTGTACCCCCAGTCGCTTCTGATTCTCGGGGCTGTCCTGCAGCAAAATGGCCAGCATCTCTGAAGCATACTGCTTGTTACCATTGAATTCCTGCGATTTGATCTTCGAAACCAACCATTTCATCAGCTTAGTCCGCGTTCAATCACCTCAATTACAAAACCATTCACCTCAAATATCCTACTGGAAGGTTTAAAGACATGGCGTTTCCTTCTTTTACTTGAAGAGAGCAAGGAGAGAAACACCAAATCCTGCAATCAGAACCTTGTCCTACAATCCAAGATGATACACAATCCAGCAGCTCATCATCTTAAATTGTGAATCCAAACAAATATAATCAAAATAAGTAACTGTTTTACAGTAGTACATACATTCTCCTGAATGTAGTTCAAGCAACCATCCTTGTGCACAGAGGCAACAATCTTCTTTGCATTCTTGATCAGTTGAACACGATCACACTTTCTAATAGCAGAGTTAGGTACTGCTTAGCTTCAATGCCACTGCAAAATGTAAAGCTTGTCAATCACACTTTCAAGGGACATACAAAACAGGGAAGTAACAAAGACAGCAAAACAAATCTCACATTTTCTCAAGAACAATGCCCTTGGCATGGGATGACCCAGCAAATGGCTTCTTCCATTCGTTACAAGGATGGGATTTTTTGTAGGACTTGTCTGCCCACCTCAAAACCCTTCTGTCTTACTACGAAAACACACATCAAAGCAGAATTAGATCCGTGATTTCAGTCCCAAACATGTGCAAACAATAACATCAACAATGTTCCAACATTAACTCTCATTCTTCAACAAAATTTGAATAATACAAATTTTAAGAACTCATGCTCCAACAACACAAATCTAGATGTGCAAAAAAATGAAAAAATACTCATATTGTAATCAATAACACATCAAGCATCAGTGAAAACTACATTCAGATCAGTTAAATACCAAAAAGGAGCTCTTTTGACCGGAAAGATCTCGGTGAACTTGATCTGGTACGGAAAGTTCAAGCCTTCCCAGAAAGAAATTATCACCGACTTCATCTCCTCACTTTCTTCCCTGCCTGCCGGAGCTCCGGCGAAGACCCCACCGCCTTCCGTCGCAACCTGGTGGAAGAGCACCGAGAAGTATTGCCGCCTTATGAACTCCAAGAACCCGTCCTCACTCTCCTCCACCTGGGGAAACAGATCTCCGATGAGAAAAAATCCATGTCGGAGAAGCATCATCTCATCAAGCTTGGCGCAGAGGACTTCGCCGGAAGTGAGAGCCGGAGAAGCGAAGAGTCTGCATCGGTGGAGACGCTGAGGAGGACACTGAGGTCTTCGTGCAGATGTATTCGCCGAGAAATCGCCCAGAAGGTTGCCGGAATCCGAGAAAAGCCGCTTTGCTGAAATCACAACTTTTCATAGCCCCTCGGATCTTATTTGTTTTCCAAAATATACGATGAAATTGAAGGAGGAGAAACGGATGAAAGAAGAAAAAAGAGAACAACGACGAAATTAGAGCAAGTACAGCAGTTTCTCCATTCACGTTCTCTATAATGGGGAAGCAAACCTCATATTCCCTATATTTTTTTTGCCTCAACTCCAATACTTTCTCCATTTTTCATTCCCTAAAATTTATTAATAACATTTAATATTACATATTTATTCAATTTTCTTTTATTTTTAAAGTCATATATTTAATAAGTTCAAATAATAATAAACAAACAAATAATGAACTTATAATAAAAGTTATAATAACATTTCATATTTGACATTTCTTACTCCATAATATAAAATTATAAAAATATATTTTATAAAAATAACACATTACGAATTACAATAGTATTACTGATGAAACTGATCAAAGAATTGAATGAGGAGCTAGAGGATGAGGGAAGTAATTGTACCGTAATTGGCAGGAGGAGAAGGAGAGGTGGAAGAAAACTGTGCAACTGAATGAGGAAAGAAAAGAAAAAATTAAAATGATTAAATAAATCATGCTGATGTGTCAATTTGTGGATAGTTGTAAAAATAATTCAAAATGCTGAGAAAATTCTATTTCATGGTCGTTTGGTTCATGTGGGAACTAGTATAATAACCCGTGCCGATGCACGGGAATTTAATATTAAAATATTATAATTTGGTTTAATAAAATAATTACAGTTAAATAATTTTGATCATGTATTATTTTGTGACAATTAAGTAATACAATGTAATAGCATTTTGGAAAAAAAAATTGGTCGCTAAAACATTGTTACGTTTTCAAGAATTTAATAAATTAAGAAATTACATAATTTTATTTTCCCAACTCTTAAAACATTTCATTATAAACTACATTAATGGTATTATGGATCGATTTATCATTCTTGTCAAAAATCAAAATGTTCAACCATTTTTATTTTTTACCCTAGAGACAGCAACTTATAGTTGTCCATGAGTGAAAACGTTTTTTTCACTCATGATGAATAACGTTTTTTTATGACATAAAGAATGAAATAAAATTCATTTATTTCATAAGGTATTGCCAGTCCTCTGTACATTTTATAAAGCTGACATCTCTGTACATAGTTTTGCTGAAAGAAAAACCTGAAGAGAAGATAAAGTTGAATGTTACTCTCTCCGTTCGGCAATGTTTGTCTTATCACACTATTCACTGTAGCATGTTTGACCATCAATTTAGAGTATTACATCAATATAAATATAATCATGTGATATAGTTTTGGATTCTCCATAACATGTATATTCAAAATATAAAAATTTTACCATCACCTAATGCATGTAACTAAAATTATCAACGGTCAAACAAAAAGTCAAAACGGTCAACTAAGACAATTTTAACCGAACGGAGGGAGTATATGTCAATACTCTACTAAACATGCTTCTTCTCATCCCAATATTGATTTTTCCAGTCCTCTACTACACTTATATTTTTTCAACCATTTTCAACCTTTATGGATGATAATTTATAATCATCCTCATAAATTCTTTATTATTTTTCGTAAAGATAATTCATGCAACTTTTCTTCTTATAGCCTGCGATTATTTTATTTAAAATTATTAAAACTTAATTTTAAAATCTGCATCGTTACATTTTCTGAAATAAAAACTACACTTAATTATCGTCGCAGAATATTTCTTAATTTTGTAACCGTAATTCATGCACCCTTTATATTCTTTATAGGATGCAATGATTTCATTAAAAAATATTAAAACTGCATGGTAACGTTCTCTAAAATAAAAAATGCACTTCATCATCATCGCAAATTCTTTATTATTTTTGTAACGGTAATGCATGCACCCTTTCTTCTTTATAGCCTGCAATTATTTCATTAAAAATGACTAAAACTTAATTTTGAAATCATCATAACGTTCTCTGAAATAAAAATAACACTTAATGATCGTCACAAATTTCATTGTTATTTTAGAAATAGTAAAAATTAATTTTAAAACCTGCATCGTAACGTTCCATGAAATAAAAAAATGCACTTAATCATCCTCACAAATTCTTTATTATTTTTGTAACGGTAATTCATGCACCATTTCTTCTTTATACCCTACAATTATTTCATTAAAAATTATTAAAACTTAATCTGCATCATAACTTTCCCTGAAATAAAATTTATTTTTTATTCATGTTTAATTGCAGATTTTAACTGTCTTATCACCTCGATGTCAGCTAGGATAATAAAGAATGGCCTTAATTATGTAGATTTTATAATATCATCATTAAATAAATGCAATCCGATATGATGAGTAACGTTTTTTTATGACATAAAGAATGAAATAAAATTCATTTATTTCATAAGGTATTGCCAGTTCTCTGTACATTTTATAAAGCTGACATCTCTGTACATGGTTTTGCTGAAAGAAAATCCTGAAGAGAAGATAAAGTTGAATGTTATATGTCAATACTCTACTAAACATGCTTCTTCTCATCCCAATATTGATTTTTCCAGCTCCGAGCAGCGAGGCACCTTGTGCCTTGCCTCCTCCTTATGATCCAGCATCATTTCATTCAAGCATGAATTTCTTCGTCAATCCATCGGTCGGGCATGCCATTATCTCCGAGCACAGCTCAGTCGCATTTGAAGGAATGTTAGGCTTATATGTCAAGAGCTTCGCATACTCCCTCAGTAGATGAAACATGTAATCATACACATAATCCATACTTAGTTCATCTAGGATAAAACTACTCGCCGCCTTTCCCATAGCCTGTGCCTGCAAGATGAACAAAAAATAAGATTTTTAAAAGCAAAATGTTCTTTCGAGCTGATTTCTGCTGAACTGACTGCAATAAAAAATTGGTAAAAGTAGGAAATATAATGTCGAGATCAAGATCAGGATGAAGAGAGTTGCCTTGTAGACATTGTTGTTTCCCCAGTCAACCGCATGCTTGATGGATCTGCACTTGTCATCGGTACTTATAGGCCAGATGTGTTGTAAAGGCATCAAACTTCTCGAGAAGAAATCATGGTATCGTGGATTCACTATCAGTGGTACAGAATCACAGGCAAGGATGTATTTCTCGCTCACAGACCACGCCGATCCTTCTATATAAATCTTGTATCTGCAGCATTTCAAGCCACAATCCTATGAAATTTCATACCTGTAATTACATTGCTTTGCCAAGTCAGATTTCTTGTACCCTTCCTTGTATTCTTTATCCCAGTCCTATGGAATTGCAAACATAACAACCATGTCAATTACTCGAGGCGTTGAAATTCTACACGCGTATAACATGAGTCGTGGATTCGAGAACTCAAAACCTGGATGAAGATGTGAGCTCCCCAGTCCTGCTTGTCGGAAACGTTGCACTTGAGCAACTCCATCCTGCTTTCAGCAACTTGAACATTGCCCTTCCAGTAAGCATAAGGTCCGCGTTGACAAAACTGCAAAGAACTGGACAGGGTTGCAAGCACATTCGGCCCTAATCATCACAACAAAATCACCACATCAGTAACCAACAACTTAGAAATACCATCAACTAAGAGCCACAACTAATTAAACAGTTCTCACCTGCTAAATGTTTGCGGTCTGGGGAAGTGCACATAAGGCTTTTCCGAAGGCTCAACATAAGGCTGCTCACACGGCTTCAACACTTGAACATTCATGTTATTTAACATCTTTCCCGGAGACCTGGCACTTATCTGCCTGAGGCATATAGAAAAGGTGTCAGTTCGGAGGCTTTATCACCAACACATCCTGATTCCCAACATAAATAACCAAAAAATCAATAAAAAAAGTCACCTTTTCTATCTATCGAGCTTTCAGCAGCTCAGCCCCAACTCTCAAATACACACAGACACACACAAACACAACTAAGCAAGCATAATTAGGGCAAGTAAATATCAACTCTAGAACTTCTTTGGATCACAGGTCTGGCCACTGTGAAAAACCTCCTTCAACTCCTAATAATTTACAAACGGTATAGATTCAGAAACACACATCATCAATCAATCCTCAATGTAATATGCCATACCTAAGGACTGATGAATCCACATAAGGCCTCGAATTGAGTCAGAGCCAAAGCCATCTCAAGCTTGCTCCATTCACGCGTTTCTTTTATAAACAGAACACGTTTCTTGTCATTGTCACGCTATGCCCTATAAGAAGAAAGCAATGCAATAAAATTGAAACTCCTCCCCAACCATTCAGCAAAATCCATCAAACCAAACATCAGATAAGAAATTATCCAAAAACTAAAGCATCATGCAACATTAACTGTATAAATTAGCTGAAACATCATGCAAAAAGAAGAAGTAAAAAACTTAACGCGGGAGTAAACATTCACAAACAATATATGGTATTCTGGACAATTTAGTCCTCCTAAAACAAAACAGAAAGCAAAGATATATATTACTTATCTGGTAAAAAATGATGAATATTTTAAAACAACACAAGCTGATTTACATATCTGCAACAAAAACGAAGTTCATGGTTCCCAACTCTGATATATCAAATATGTAGTTTCAAACTATTAAAAAAACATAAACATAGCATCAAATTATATAAAAAAGAATGAAGCTTTACCTCATGGGCAAGATCCCAACCAAGCTAGGAGCACCTTATTAAACGACTCTGATTCTTCCAGGAAAAACTCCTCTGTCGTACTCTTTTCAGTTGGCCTGGCTTCTTGGCCGATGAATCCACCTTCGTAAAAGTACACAATACTAAAAAATTAATTGAGAGATGGTATCTTCTAGAAAATTCAAGATAATGAAAAATTAGTTACACATGAAGCATGAAATATGGAGTTTGAATCATACCGGTTATCATGAATGAGATGACAGTGATGGTTTTATCATCGGTAATCTTCAACGACACTACTCTCTTTGAACTGCATAATGAGAGCCCACAGTAGACATGGTAATTAGTTATATACTTTTTGAAGAAATCAATCAAACCCTAAAGCATAGTCAAAAGAGATCATACCTTTTTGCGAAGAATGTAGCTCTGAATTCTGTTCTGTTCATCTGCTTAACCTTAATCATCAAAACAGAACAAAATTTCATTAAAGAAGACCCAAAATACAATGAAAAAAAAGAGGAGAGTACAGAGTAGAGGGTTTGATAGATATAGTTAGGATTTAACAATACATAACGAAAAAGAAAGGGAAAAAAAGGTTACGGGTGGTGGCATCATATCAACATCTTTGTCGCCGACCTTGAAATTCTCGACACTGGAAGCGAGCTTGGTCACTTCTCCGGCGGGTGTCTGAAATTGAAATCAAACCATAATAATCAGCATCACAAATCAAGCAAAAAACATTGATCTCAAGCAACTCACAAAGCTTAAAGGAAATTTCGAGGGGAGGAAAGGGCCGGCCTACATATGAATCGGCTAAGCCGTTTCGCCTTGTTCTCAACTATGGCCGCCGCCTCAGCACCGCGTCTTTCATCTCTCCAAACTCCACAGCCAGATCCACCCGATTAAACTCCGTGAAATATGAGATGCGTACAACGGCGAAAACTCCGGTGCCAGCCACCCAGAGCTTTCCTACTTTCTTATCACCGTCGATGATCGGATACTTCTTCTAAAATCTCCCGTCACCAGAAAATTCCATAAATCGCCTGAGTCGCCGGAGGAGAAGTACAGCTTCGATATGGGCATAGGAAGATTGAATATGAATATGAATATGCAAAGGAATCTGGAGAGTCATGTGCTTGGAGAACACCAATAAAAGCCTGGGATTTGAAATTGAATGTTCTCCGATAAAATTGGAAAAGTGAAGGGACGGCAGTAAATAAAAGCCGCGTGAAGCGAAAAATAAAAAGATGAAATACGTGCCTTTTTTAGGAAGATTTTAAAAGCTGATGTGGCGAAAAGATATAAGGGTTTTGAAAGCTGACGTGGCGTAAGGAGAGAGTGTTTCACTTTTCAAGGAGTTGCTGTTTTAATAGTATAGATAGATTAGAATCATGCGTTAATCTACAAATCCCGTGAATTTACTTCCCACATCAAATCACTCGGATTAACTCTAAATGTGCTTGGTTGACGTTGGAGTAGTTTGTTGTTCCTGGAAATTATTTTACTTCACGTTGTTTGGTTTACCTCATTTATTTACTGCCGCACGTAATAACTCTCTTTAAATTATTTATTTTATTTTAATAAATATTGGTAAAATATCATCTAAAATTAATTTATCTCTCCAAAGGATTTTTAAAGGAAAAATCAAATGAACAAAAAATGATTAAAAAAACTTTGATGTTAACACCGTGTTGAAATAAAAAATTTATATATCAACATAGCATATAATAAATTTAGTTCATGATAGAATAAGTGAATCAATATAATATTATCAACAAAAAGTTATCAAGTTTATTTCTTGTTTTAAAATTCGAGCGACTTATAATCGAACTCAAATAATTTTGTCATTTTTAAATTTTAAAATTGTGATAATTTTGAAGTTAAAATATAAATTCATAAAAATTCGTATTTTTTCACCTGGTTGAAAATATTTGTATGGTTATCAATATGTAAAATTCTATGACCACAAATAATATTATTAGTACGTTTGTGGGGTAGATGGGTAAAATTACAACAAACTAATGAGAGAGTTCTAAATTACCTAGGAGATACACGGTACGAAAGTTCCCACATTTTGTAGGAATTGTATTCTCCGCGTAGTTACAAATTCCTAGATGATAGATAGATTCTGCGAACCAAACAATTCGAAGTATATCAAATTCATGAGAATTTCATTTTCCCACATCAATCTACGCATACCAAACGATCTCTAAAGTATAGTATAGATATGAGTTATTTTTTACATTAAAACAAGATAATCAAAGAATAAGTAAAAATGTGGGTGCGAGTGAATGTGACAAAAATTTAATGGATGTGGTCATTAAATAGCTCTCCACTAGAGCCGCCTCTATGTTTCCATCTTCTTCCCCATTTTCCCATCATGAGAATATGAAGAGATAACTCTTAATAAAGTTTTAGGGAAAATTCTCATCAAGGGCATAGTAAGAGTTGAAATTCCTATTTACGCCGTAAAATTTTTAATATTCCTACTAAGAGAATTCAGTTACTTTTAAGACAAATTTACCCCTTTTATTCTTTTTCTAAATTTAGTTTTATTTAATTTTATCATGTAAATTATCACGTACAAAACTTTTATCATGGACTTCTATCCATGTATTTTTATCTTTCGTCTTCATATTCTTGTAATTGGTTAATTCAATATCGATCTAAACTTGCAGGATGTTACTGGAATATAATTTCATCAGAGATTTGTTCTTAATTTATAGGGGATTTAGGGCATATTAGTCAAAGTTTAATTAATATATAATATAAATTTACATGATAATGTTATATTTTTATAATATTATTATCTGTAAAATTCTTATTCTTGATAATTTACATGATAAAATTTCCATGATAAAATCTTTATACATGATAATTTACATGATAAAATTAAGTAAAACTAAATTTAAAAAAAGAATAAAAGAGGTAAATTTGTCTAAAAAGTTATTGAAAGCCCTTAGCAGGAATATTAAAAATTTACGCCTTAAGTAGGAATTTCAACCCTTACTACGCCCTTTATGGGAATTTTCCCTAAGTTTTATTGATTTTTTTATTGAATATGTGTGAATTTCACGTTCTTTGATTTGAGATTAGTGTGGTGATGGAAAATGAAGACATTTGTTTTTATGTTTAGGAGTAACATAGATGAGAATAATATATTAACAAAAGGGAAATGAAATCAAATATGATTATTCATCTAATGGGAAAAGGGTAATGATCAAAGACTAGTGCATCTCATTTTCTCTGATTTTCTCTTAATTTTTCGTAATTTTGATTCATTCAATTTTGGTATCTCTTCCTTAGATATTGTCTATCATTCTGTATTACTATATCATTCTAAAATTTCCTAAAATTTTATAAAATACATACACAATTTCCTAAACACTTATAAAAATATATATTAGATATGTTACGTATCATTAATTAATACAATTTCAATTTATACAATTTCCTATTCGCCGGTTAAGGATGAATTAAATTTTTATAATTTGTTTTTAAAGTGTTAGGTTGATTAAACTAATTGGATTAAAAGTTTTAATTAATTATTATATTATAATTTAAAGTTTAACTCAACAACGTTCAGTTTAAGTAACAACTATTTAACATATTATTAATAATTCTCGATATTTATAATTAATATTTTTTCATTCAACGTTCAGCGCAACGCGCTTGAAAATAACCCAGTTCACGAAATAGCAATATGTGTACATATGATCGGTCTTTTTAATTACCATTATATCAGCATAATAGATTAGAATTGACAACTGCGATTCAACATGTAGTGCCTCTTTAAATATGGTAGCCCACAATTTAAACTTTATGGGACATGTTCTTTAATTATGACTTATATAATTATTTGATTAGTTCATGTAGTATCCCAGCCTATATATTTATTTTGTCCTTCTGATTGGACTAGCTGGACAAAAGGAAAAACATGTTCCTCCAGTCTATTATCTAAATACAGTATCTGAAAAATTCAAGTTGTAGTAATTTTGACAACTTATCATCGGTGATTTTGTTTTTTAATCAATGAATAGAATTGTAGATTTCATTCGATTTAGACTTTCTAATGGTAGTTTTAAATGATTTGAGTTATAGATACAATAATTCTCTGATAATTCAAAATACTAACGATAATTGGTTCTAGGATTTATGGAGTCATATCCTTTTTATTATCATATTGACATAAATGATCAAAATTTCAGTTATTTATGTTTTCAGAGCCTTTATGATCTCATTTTGACTCCTTTTGAAGACTGTTTCACACATTTTATTTCTAATTTAGGTCGGAAGAGGTTTTCGGGCAATTCTTTGCTCCCGATTTAAGCCGAAGAAGATGGATATATTACGGATTGAACAGGCATGAATACCTCAATTGGGGCTTCCAATGTACATAGTTCATAAAATCTCCCATCATTCTGAAAAGTTTGCCTGCTCACCGTTTATCCACTGAGCAGCTTCTTGCACACACAACCCTCTCATCGACAATACTCAGCAAGTACCTCGCTTTGAAGCTTATCGCTTTGTATTCTAAAACTGGTAATCTTAGTTATGCACATCACAAGTTTGATGAATTTTCAACAAGAGTTTGTTCTCTTGGAACGTGCCGCTGATTTGGTATTCTTAATGAAATCCTTAGGTCCAGATCTTTGCAACCCTTGAAGGAGAAGGTCTCTCTGTTTGAAGTCATTTTTAATAAGCTAAAAGTTTGTTTGAAAGGTCAAACATGAAGCTTATGAAGTGGGAGGACTTTGAGGTCAGTTTTTCAATCATAAACTTATAAAATATATCAACAGCCAAATTATTTTTATTTGAAAAAAAATACGGTTGTCAGATTCTTACAGGTTGACTGATTATTGCTAAGGTTACAGGAAAAAATCATTGGCATTGGATTTTTAGCTGCAATTGTCATTACCATGGAAACCTATTCTTTCAGGTATCCATTTAAATCACTGTAACTTGTGCAAGAGCTGCTTTTGCTTAGATTAAGTCAGTCATTCAAGAATTGGTTAAGGTGTTTGTTCTGCAGCTACTGGATACACTGAGCATTAGTTACATAAACAGTCAAAAAAGTGTGCAGGTACGCATTTTTCCAGCTTTTCTTTCTTGCATTTCACATGCATTCTTTATATATTATAATATCTGTAGGCTCATGGAGCATCGTAATGTCCCGAAAATGGTTTTTCTGAAGCAGATTCTAAAGCCAAGCGGACAAAAAAAAATCCAGTAATTAAGAAAATGGCCAGAATTTGAATTCCTCGAAAATTTCTTTTAAGTGTAGGTTAGTGTTCTACGATGTAAGACGTGTATAATATATGAGAATTGATGGATAAATTTGAAAAATATGTATCTTCACTTGAGCATTTAAAGTTAGGAAGTTGTGCAGAAGCATAACTCCTCAGTTGGACTAGAGAATAGATAGTTCATTTCTGTTTATGATCATTTTTTTATGTTGAAGATATACATGGTTTTTACTATTGATTGTACAGTTGAGCTCATGTTTGCTGATGAATCTGATATATTGCCTGGTGTAAACATAGTTCTTGATACTCTTATGTTAATCATTTGGGTTAGCGTTTGTATTTAAAGCATCCACTTATATGCGTTGTTAGTACATTGTGTGCTGCTATGGAAGCTAATGATCTGCTAGATGAATGACTAGTGTTTTGCCACTCGGAAGTTTGTGAAATATTGAAATTTAGAGAAAACCCAACTATGTATTCCTTTAAACTTCTCTTTAATTTTTAAAATTGAATTATGTTTGTTCATTCTGATTATCAATTCAGATTGAGTACGCTCAAAACGCAGAACTTGGAATTAGTATGTGTTGTTTATATTGTTGCACTCATTATTCATGATTGTAAGATGCCTGATTTTCTACTAAAAATGTTATACATTTTATTTATGGAATACAGTTGCATATGATGAATTTATTTAAAATTAAATTCTTAATCATATTATATGTTGTTAATAAAAAATACAGATGATGCATTTGTTGAATGTAATATTTGTTTGATTTATAAAACGGTCCTTATTCGAAACCGTGCAATATTGCACGAGATTATCTAGTTTTATTTCTAATTTAGGTCGGAAGAGGCTTTCGGCCAATTCTTTGCTCCCGATTTAAGCCGAAGAAGATGGATATATTAAGGATTGAACAGACATGAATAATTCTCGCATTTTTGGATGATTTTAGCTTTTGAGAAAATATAACAAAAAAATGTGCAAGCTTTTGTATTTTGTGCGTTTGATGCATTTTACAATATGTTTGGGTTGTTCGTATCTCACATTTTTTCAAATTCTTATGTTTATGTTTCTTGTGTAAGGGTTCAAATCCTATTTCTTTTATATCCTTTCAAACACGCATATTAGAAGACGGGGAATAAGCCCGTTGGGTAACGAATCTCATTATGGATAAAGGTCGGTAGAATGCGGATTTACAAACAAGTATATAAGTCCAACATGTCCAATACACAAGTCTAGCGAGATTTCATCATAAAATATAAGAAGTGACCCATCAACTTATATACTGAACTTTTACTCACATCGTTTTCAATGTGATTTTAATCTCAACAATACAGTATGCATTAATCATACTTTCAAAAGAAAGAAATTATAGATGACAATAAAACGAATTACAAATAATTATTAGAATGGAAACCTTTTCAGTTTTAAGCATCTCCAGGATAAAAAAAAAGAGCAGGGCCTAAACTTATCTGATGCAAGTCTCTGGTTGAATCATTAGTAGAATGATGGAACAAAAGATCCATATATCTTTCAATGTTATTTGAAGATGAAACTTCATAGTCTTGGTCTTGGAAATAAGCGCTGAGTAGGAGGGCTGAAGGGCGATTAGTAGCATTACTATAAATAAAGGAATCGATTGTTGTAGTTGAAGAAAGTAGAGAAGATGAAGCAGCTAAAAAACAGGCCAAGTAAACTAAACAACTAGCGCACGTTTGGGCATTCTTCATTTTATATACTATTGTGTAGATTTACACTATGATTTTCATATCATATTTTAAGACAAAGGACATGTTCTATTGGGCTTATAATTAAATCAGTAAAGTTCAGTTCAATTCAATTCAATAAAGAATTAGTTTGATGAAATTTTGGTAAATTTAGTCATACTGATTCTATTGTAAACATTAATTATACTTTAAATCTCTTTAAATCATTTCAATTCAGTTAGTCAACAAGGAATAGGTTCAACGGGTAGCTAGTAACGATATAGTTTGTATAGTGTCTGCAGCATCTGATCATAAGTGGTACCCAATACTAGTTTATGGCCCACCTTCTGCATCACTTAGGCCTTCATTTTGGCATTCACTATCATCTTTGCCCTACTTTACATTGTTCCACACTGTAATGGTTGGGAATTTTAATCAGATATTAGGACAACAAGAAAAGAGGGGAGGATCAACTGTGCCATCCCAGCTCTCACTTGGACCAATAATCAAGATCCACCTAACATAATAGTGGAGAGACTGGACAGAGCCTTTGCAAATACAGACTGGAAATTCTCGTGGCCTTCTGCAAAGGTAAACAATTTACCTTTCATGAGTCTGATCATAGCCCCATCCTACTTGAATTAAAGCCACATCAGAGGAGAAGAAACAGTATTAGGAGATTTGAAGCTATGTGGATAAATATGGAACCACCAAAGCAGATTATATCAAGAGTCTGGAGCACACAGCCACAGATGGAATCAAATGCAGTGGAGAGTCTAGCTAGCAAACTAAGTATCTCACTTAATCATCTGTGTAACTGGCATAAACAGGCTTTTGGACAGATAGATAGGAAATTGAAGAAATTGGCTTATGAGATTGAGAGGGCACAGACAGGTTCAGGTCTTCATCAAAATCATTTGCAGGTAAAAAGACTTATTGTTCAAAAGAAAGAGTTGGAACAAAGACAGTCTGAATATTGGCAACAAAGAACAAAACTCAATTGGATGGCTTTTGGTGAAAGAAACACAAAGTTTTTTCACAGATGAGCTACTAAAAGAAGACAAGCAAATACCATCCAAGAAATTTTAGACAATAATGGAGTGTGGAACACTGATAATATACAGATAGTGCAAATCCTCCGCAATCATATCAGAGAGGTATATATACACAAACAGACAGCGGAGTCTACATGACATTCATCCAATTTGAACACAGTCGATGTCCAAAATTTTCTGTAGGCAAATAATCAAGTCTTAACAGCCTCACAGATACAGGAGTTGCAGGCACCTTTCACAAAAACTCAGGTGTGGGAGGCTGTAAAGCATATGAAATCTTGGGGAACAGCTGGGGAGGATGGAATTCCAGCTGGTTTCTACAAGCACTATTGGAGCATAGTGGGAGACTCATTAACCTCAGCCATTCTCCATATTACCCAAGGTAACACTTTCCCTATAGACTGGAACTGTACACAAATCATCTTAATTCCCAAAACAAAAATGCCAAAAACACCCTCAGATTTTAGACCTATATCTCTTTGCAATGTTAAATACAAAATCATTGCAAAGATGATAGCAAATAGGCTGAATAAACATATTGGTTTTTTAATCTCTGATAATCACCATGGATTTGTACCTGGGAGGAACATTTCTGAAAGTGTACTGCTTGCACATGAGGTTGTGGAACACCTAAGGAAGCATAAACAGGGAAAGATTGGTTTGGCAGTCATAAAACTGGACATGAGTAAAGCCTATGATAGAGTTTCATGGAGCTTTTTGGAGGAAGCACTAAGACACACACCGATCCCACAAACTCTGATAGATCTAATTATGTTATTTGTGCAAACTGTCACATACCAGATAAAGGTCAATGGAGAGATTGGACAGAATTTCTCTCCTAACAAAGGCCTTAGACAAGGATGCCCTTTATCTCCATATCTGTTCATAATATGTCAACAATACATGTCAACTTGGCTGGAGAAGAAGTTGACATGCAATAAAAATATGGGATTCAGGTGTCAAGAGGTGGTCCTGTCATCTCACACATATTATATGCAGGTGATTGCATATTATTCACCAAGTGCACACACGAGGCAATTGTGGATCCTGTAGGGGTTTTGGAAACATATGTCAGGCTTTCTGGACAGAAACTGAATCATGCTAAGTGCTCCATTAAATTCAGTCCTAACACCCCAAATCAGTTGCAGCAGTTGATGTGGTAGAGGCTAAATATACAGAGAGAAGGCATAAGAGGAACATACTTGGGAACCACAGTCATCTTTGATCAGAAAAAGTCACAGATCTTCCATAATTTAATCCTGAAGGTTAAGCAAAAGTATGAGTCTTTGAAGGTAAAACTCCTAAATTTTTCTGGAAGGCTGACTTTGGCAAAGCATGTGTTGCAATCCATAGCTGTATATCCCTTGGGAATATTCAGAATACCTCTTTGCATTTTAAAGAAAATAGATGCAATGACAGCTCAGTTTCTCTGGGGAGGATCAATAGGAGGAAAGTCAGTACATTGGAAAGCCTGGAAACAGATCTGTAAATCCAAATTGGAAGGAGGCTTAGGTGCATGGAAACAGATCAACAGTTGGCCTAAACAAAGTTCTTCTAGCCAAACATGCATGGAATATCTTAAAAGGAGGATCATCATTGTTGAGCAGAGTATACCAGGCTAAGTATTTAAGAAAGGAATCCATGAGAACAGTAATGTTCAAGTCATGAGACACTTGAGGTTGGAAATTAGTGGTATGAGCTTCAGATTTGATTACAAAGAATCTACATTTGAGAGTGGCAAATGGGAAAGACATCAAAATCCATGACCATTGGATTGCAACCATTCCAAATCCCATCCCTAATATTGCAGTAGTCTCCACTCACACCAACCTCAGAGTGGAACACCTGATTGACCAACAAAACAACACTTGGAGACTGGCTTTAATCAAGTGCATTTTTCCTCCTCATATAATCCCTCATATCATGGTGCATAACCTAAATCCTGAGGCTAGTGTTACTCCATTTTGGAAATGGACCAGGAATGGAGAATGCAATGTAAAAACAGGGTATCATATAGCCATGAATTTGGTTCAAGCAGGAGTACGACCCACCAGATTATCAGAACAAGCAAGGAAATTTTGGGCTAAATTTTGAGAATCAATGTTCCTTACAAAATGTTAATTTTCTTATGAAAAGCGGTGACTGTGAGTTTACCAACACAGGTAAACAGACAGAAAATGAAGCTTTTAGACTACAACAATTGTAGCAGATGCAATTCCCCGACAGAGGATGAAACCCATTTATTTCTGACTTGTCCGGAATCAACACATATTTGGATGGCAGCCGAAATTTCACAACAACAGCAATCAAACACTCCTTTTAGCTCATGGATGTTTCAACTGATCACCACTAATACACAGGAGGATGAGTTAGTAAAGTATATTGCCATTCTGTGGGAAATCTGAAAACAAAGGAATCACATGGTGTTTCATCAGTCGCTTCAACCGACTAACTGGTGCTTGGAGCAAGCTAGAGCTGTATACCAGACCATGCTAAATAGAGGAATGTCACGAACAGTGGGGGACATGGATGCCGATATAAGGAGTCAGAATCATGCAAGCAATACAGGAAACATCATGCTGGAATGCATACAGTCTGGTGATATTGACTACTTACTTCCAGAAGCATGGTCCTCAGTTTTGATGGTTCCTTCAGAAAGACAAAACTTCTTGGGACAGGAGGGTGGAGAATATGGAAACTGGGTTGGCCACCTGACTACCACATACAAGGGACATATTTCTTCACAGCGGTGTCTCCGCTTCAAGCGGAGGCTGAAACTTGCTGGAAAGCGTTGAGAGCTTCGATTAGACAGGGTTGTCGTCGAATAAACATGGTCACGGACTCAGCAATACTTGTAGATTTCATTACTGAACCAGAAAAGACATCTCTAGAAATAAAGAGTATAGTGTACATCATAAGTCATATTCTTAAATCCTTTCTAGAATTTAGTATTATCAAAATTATTAGAAATAGCTTATTAGTAGAACATAATTTAGCTATCAAGTTAGGTAGAAAATTATGTAATATAAACTCTTTATAGCAATAGTGAAATAATTCTTTACCTCAAAAAAAAGAAAAATGAATAGGTTCAGGAAATCAGAGCCAACGTCATCAACAGTCAACATATTTTAAAATTATTATCAAATATCTTTAGTTTATTAATAAAATATCATTTTATATTGTAGATATTAAAACCACTAATACAGAGAGCCTTAATTGCAAATTGAAATTTCTCATTTGGAGGGCTAGTTTGCAATTAGGCTATCGGTTGAGTACTCGTTTTAGAGGTTGAGTTCACAAGGAAGTCTGAAAATAAATATTCACTGGTATCGCCTCTTTCTTTAGAAGGCCCAGTTCTCTCTCGTCTGCTTTCTGCATCACTTCAATTCTCTGAACCTTCCATCTTAATTCCGATCATGAGTCACCCGGCCGAGTCGTCTGACTCGTAAGCTACCCCATTTCCGCCGAATAGTTTTTCGAAACCCTACCCTAGCTGGGTTTTCTGATTGTGTTTCTAATGGTGTTTTCAGGAAAAAGAAGGACTTCTCCACGGCGATATTGGAGCGGAAGAAGGCTGCCAATCGGCTGGTCGTTGACGAGGCAGTCAACGATGATAACTCTGTCGTCGCTCTCCACCCTGATACCATGGAAAAGCTCAATCTTTTCCGAGGGGACACCATACTGATAAAGGTTTCATTTTGATCTGCTCCCTTTTCTAGCTGCAGGGTTTAAGCTTTCTAGGTTTTTTTGAACCCGTGTTGTCGTTTTTTCTGGCTTGTTTGTGTTGTACGACTTATGATGGATTTCTGAGTTTTGAGTCATAATTTTATGCAGTTGTTTCTTGTTTCATGTATT
Source organism: Sherardia arvensis (assembly GCA_948330725.1). Taxonomy (NCBI): domain Eukaryota; kingdom Viridiplantae; phylum Streptophyta; class Magnoliopsida; order Gentianales; family Rubiaceae; genus Sherardia; species Sherardia arvensis. Next base: position 16,410,394 of record OX415237.1, on the reverse strand, counting down.
GATGGCTTGATCTTGGCTGAAAAGTCCAATCATTTCACAATTTGTTTGGCGATTTTAAGCTTAGGCATTCTGGTGGACAATCATCTTGATTAGGGCGTTTTTATAATCTCATTTCCCTTTTTTTTCTCCGATTCTTTTTTATTTGCTGAGTGTGAATTCTGAAGTTTTGAGTCAAAATTCTATGTGGTATGGTATATTTAAATGTTTTATCTTCTAACAAGTGAATGTTTCTTGCAAATAAGGGTGAAGTGGCATCATTTTAAAGTTTCTGTATTTGTATAGGTTCACTAGTCGAAAAGCTAGCGAACAATAAACTGTTTCCCAAAAAATACACTCTTTTTGCAACTTAACTTGCACTCCCTGTAATTCAGAAGCCCTGATCTTTGCATTTGTTTGGGTTTTTAGCTTTTAAATTTTGTCCATGCTTGAAGGTTTATTGATTTTTATCTTTTTGATAATTTGTTAATCCCTTTGTCTTTATCCGTTGGCTTGTTTCTGTATGTAGTAATTGATGCGATTGTGTAGTTGAGTAAAAAATGATACATTTTGGTTTATATTATGATTTCTACATATTAAAATTGAATATTAATATTTGCTCTCACTCTTAGGGTAAGAAAAGAAAAGATACAGTCTGCATTGCTCTTGCTGATGAGAAATGTGAGGAGCCCAAGATTAGGATGAACAAAGTTGTAAGGACAAATCTGAGGGTCCGTCTTGGAGATGTTGTATCTGTCCATCAGTGCCCCGATGTCAAGTATGGGACGCGGGTTCACATTCTTCCCCTGGATGACACTGTAGAAGGTCTTACTGGGGATCTTTTTGAATCATACTTGAAACGTAAGCTCCTTCAATTGATTGATTTGTGTATCTTTCTTATTCTGTATGATCAGGATTAATTTTAGTACAGTTCCTCAAAATAAAAGTATGCTCAGAGTGCTTTATATGCATGGTATTAGACTATTGACTATTAGCTCAAACAATAATTTTGTATGGTGGTTTTAGGCTTTTTACTATGTTATGAACGTCTTACCTCAGTTAGAGATCCCTAATGAGTATCACTACCTCTGACCCGGCCCCCATTAAGAGTCTTGTTTTTAAGCATTTCTAGTTTTTAGTTTTGCATGGATTATTGAGAAGCTGATATCTTGTCTTGTGATCTGTGGCAGCTTACTTTCTGGAAGCATATCGTCCTGTGAGGAAGGGGGACCACTTTCTTGTTAGAGGTGGCCTGAGGAGTGTTGAGTTCAAGGTTGTGGAGACTGATCCAGGGGAGTATTGTGTTGTTGCTCCTGACACTGAAATATTTTGTGAGGGGGAGCCTGTAAGGAGGGAGGATGAGGACAGACTAGATGAGGTTGGATATGATGATGTCGGTGGTGTCAGAAAGCAAATGGCACAGATTCGTGAACTAGTGGAGCTGCCACTAAGACATCCACAACTTTTCAAATCTATTGGGGTGAAGCCACCAAAAGGAATTTTACTATTTGGCCCCCCTGGTTCTGGGAAGACTCTAATTGCTAGGGCTGTTGCTAATGAAACTGGAGCTTTCTTCTTTCTGATTAATGGACCTGAAATTATGTCCAAGCTAGCTGGAGAGAGCGAGAGCAATCTTAGGAAGGCATTTGAGGAGGCTGAGAAGAACGCTCCAGCCATTATATTTATTGATGAGATTGACTCCATTGCTCCCAAGCGAGAGAAGACACATGGTGAAGTTGAAAGGAGAATTGTTTCACAGCTGCTAACTTTGATGGATGGTCTTAAAGCTCGATCACATGTCATTGTCATGGGTGCTACAAATCGTCCTAACAGCATTGATCCTGCTCTGAGACGTTTTGGTAGGTTCGATAGGGAGATAGACATCGGTGTTCCTGATGAAGTTGGACGCCTTGAGGTCCTTCGTATACATACCAAAAACATGAAACTTTCCGAAGCTGTAAGCCCTATGTTGAAACATTCTTTTTCTTTTGATTATTTCTTTTGCTGGATTGCCAAGTAAACTTCACTTGTTCCCCGCAGGTTGATTTGGAAAGAATAGCCAAAGACACTCATGGATATGTTGGTGCAGATCTTGCTGCTCTTTGCACCGAAGCTGCGCTCCAGTGCATCAGAGAGAAGATGGATGTGATTGATTTAGAAGATGATACCATTGATGCTGAAATATTGAACTCCATGGCAGTGACAAATGAACATTTCCAGACAGCACTTGGGACCAGCAATCCGTCAGCTTTGCGTGAGACAGTGAGTGACTTTGAACAATTTTATTTTTATGCATCTCAATCTTCAGTTGCTGTTTTATCCTTGGATCCTCCTTTGCCTAGTACAACACTGACCTCAAAATTGCTGTACTATGCAGGTGGTTGAAGTTCCTAATGTCTCATGGGAAGATATTGGAGGACTTACAAATGTCAAGCGTGAGCTTCAAGAGGTACTGGGTTCATAATCCTTTACAGTATATTTTATCTGTTGTGCTGTTGTTTAAAATGTCATGTCACTAATTTCCTTATATATTCTAGACTGTTCAATATCCTGTGGAGCATCCTGAGAAGTTTGAGAAATTCGGCATGTCTCCCTCCAAAGGGGTCCTTTTCTATGGTCCCCCTGGATGTGGGAAAACTCTTTTGGCCAAGGCAATTGCAAATGAATGCCAGGCCAATTTTATTAGTGTTAAAGGGCCTGAACTGCTTACTATGTGGTTTGGAGAGAGCGAGGCCAATGTCCGTGAAATTTTTGACAAGGCCAGACAATCTGCACCATGTGTTCTCTTCTTTGACGAGTTGGACTCTATTGCTACCCAGGTAACTTTTAGTGTTTTAGCGTCTTTCCCGACCTCCACAGAGGCAGCTAGCTAATACCAATGATAATTTGCATTATCGCTAGATAATTATGTGACTCGTAGTAATTCATGTGTCCAGAGTGTGAAGCATTGGTATAATGTTAAATTCTGTCTCTGTTTTCTCACAGTGGCTGTTAAGACTGCACATCATAGCTTGTGCACGTCTGACCTGATCCGAATGGACCAATCAGGAAATAGAAGACAGTTACTAATTTGGATCATTACCTAGAGTCTTATATGTGCACTAATCATAATATGTCAGCCAAATTCTAAAGTCATATCCATTATGAATTATTCTCTTCCAGCTCAAACTGATGTATCCAATTTTAATCTGATATGTATGGGTATATAAGCTGCTATGTAAGATTTAGAAGTTACATGTATCTACAGCTTGCATGAGTTACAGTACAAACTGGAAATTGGAATCACTTATTTACATTAGAACTTTAAGAAAATTAAGATGATGAAAAGAGTCATCTGATATTGTGGAGATTGACCTTGTATTTTTTCCAATTACAGAGGGGAGGCAGTGTTGGGGATGCAGGTGGGGCAGCTGATCGTGTTCTAAATCAGCTTTTGACTGAAATGGATGGCATGACAGCTAAAAAAACTGTTTTCATCATTGGCGCCACCAATAGACCTGACATAATCGATTCGGCACTTCTCCGGCCAGGGCGTCTTGATCAACTAATTTATATTCCTCTGCCAGATGAAGATTCTCGTCACCAGATCTTCAAGGCCTGCCTCAGAAAGTCACCTGTCTCCAAAGACGTTGACTTGAGAGCTCTTGCCAAATATACTCAAGGTTTTAGCGGGGCTGATATCACTGAGATATGCCAGAGGGCTTGCAAGTATGCCATAAGAGAGAACATTGAGAAAGTATGTGTTCCTGCTAGCCTTTGCTTCTTGATTTCATTTTGTTTTAATTACCTGATCTTGTTGTTGAGTTTTGCCATGAGAGGAAATGAATGTTTCTTCTATGTGAACTTATGTGTCTGCACTGTCATCTCTGTCACCAATATCTTGTTCATATTTAGTAAAAATGTGACTGGCTGAATCACTCAAAGCTGGCAAGTATCTTTAAGCTATTCTGATTGGTCCACATAAATGCCGAGCTTCTGTCCCATCATATGATTAAATCTGTGTTCTGACACTGTTGGCTAATTTCTGATATTTCAGGACATTGAAAGAGAGAAGAGAAAAAGTGAGAACCCTGACTCCATGGACGAGGATGTTGATGATGAAGTTCCGGAGATCAAGGCTTCACACTTTGAGGAATCCATGAAGTTTGCTCGCCGAAGTGTTAGTGATGCCGACATTCGCAAGTACCAAGCTTTTGCTCAGACTCTGCAACAGTCTCGTGGGTTTGGAACAGAGTTCCGATTTGCAGAGACCGCTGGAACAGCAGCAGCTGCTGCTTCTGATCCTTTTGCAACCTCTGCTGGCGCAGCTGATGAGGATGACTTATATAGTTAAGACTTTTAAAACTTAATCTGTCGTGGAATAATCCTTTTCATGTAAACACCCCTGCCATGCTCGCATGCTTATGTACTGAAGTACCTAGACACCTTGTTCTTGGCTTTTCTATGGTGTTTACTCTGAATTGTCTCCTAGAATATTTAACTTAGTAATAATAATGCAGTGTTTTTATTGACTTGTATTTGGGCTGGTTATTTTTGGAAAATTACATCTATATTGGCGCCAACTTTCCATGCAAAATTGAACTCTAGGTGGTTTTTTTCCCAGTGTTCTTATTTAATGTTTTCACGCTTTATTTGTCATCAGATTTAAACTTGACGGATGTTTAATGTCATATTTTGTGGTCCTTCGTTATCATTATACCTATATCAGTTGTGCCATTTATTCAGCGTATCAATTGTTCATAAATCTGAGTAAATGACCATTTTAAACGCCGCCAGTGATTTCAAAATATTATGTCTCAGGAACAAGACCAAAAAAACGTGGTACTTTTTATTTCTCTCTACAATGGCTAAGCAATCAAAACCAAACAAGCAACATATTTTTCTCCGAAACAGAGAATGAAACGATGGAGAACAATACAGTCATGCTCACCGGGATAAGATAATTCATTATACACACATAGATGAGTTCACAAGTGTATGAACTGATGAGGCATTTCTTCATGCGTTCCTAGGGCTTCTTGGAGGTCTTGCTGGATATAATGCAGGGAGACACAAGCAGAGGCTGGTAGTTGACAAACCGACTAGGCGCCGACGAACGCCTGGTTCCCTTCGGCATGCAGTTCCTCACCGCCCTTCCGAACGGAGCACCCTTCCGATGGTTGAGAAATTCATTTCCCGGATTCATCGTCACGAATTCTCCTCCTCCGGTGTCGGTTCCAACCGATATGGCTGTGCTCGGGGCGCTGAACGGGAACTTCCTCGCTGTTGCATCGCTCAGGGAAGGCAGCAAAATGAGCAGAAAGAAAATGCAGATTGCATTGATGGATGTATTTGCAGACATGGTTGTTTTATGGTGTATGTTTTTTGAATGGGGAGTGCGGGAGAAATATGGAGAGGAGGTCTTAATTTAAATAGGGAGATGGAGGCTCGTGATATTGTGAATCAAGGCACAGCTCAGCTGAGGCAAGTGTTTGGTGTGCTTTTGATTTCGAACTGTGAAACTTAAAGTCAGGATGCTCGTGAATTTCACTCCTTGCACTAAAGTCAGTTCTTAATTTTCTTCTAATATTTTTGTACAAATTATAATCACTCCTATATCTAATTTCTAACCACTCACATTAATACTACAACTTTGAACCGATATCTTCAATTAAATTCATCCCTAATTAATTTCATGTTGAGGGATTACATGTAGAAGTTAGATTTAAAATACAACACATGACACTACTAATTAGGTTTTATATTGCCATAAACAATAATCATTTCTTACCTCAACAAGAAATTCACAAAAAACATATAGAATTGGCCTTCAATTCGGCAACTCTTTGTTTGTTAGTCAGTAGAATAAGTTGCACCTTGAGTAATGTATTGATTTCCATGTTATAATTAATACTCGATCAAATAAATGATAAGTCAGTATATATTGAACTTGCTAGATAACTAAATGATATGTGATAAACTAATACATGTACCATAATAGTACGCAATAGTAGCAACACTATGTGCTCTTTCGACACAGACTCGCAATGTATCAACATCGTTTAGTACATTTATGTAATACCCAAGGCCGTTCCTGTAATATTCGGGGCCTTGTGCAAAAATAATAATCGTGATACTTAATTTTTCTCTAATTCAATTTTTTTTGATTTTTAAAATTTTTATAAAAATATTTTCGATTATACTTCATTTATAATAAAATATATACATAATATAAAAAATTTAGAACTCTCAATTCTTCTCTAATTCAATTTCTTTCTTAATTTTATTTAATTTTTATAAATTCTTTCCGATTAATCCTCAAATGCATAACAAAAATATATAAATATAATAAATTTGGGGCCCCTCAAATTTGGGAGCCTGGTGTGATCGCACGTGTGGCACTCCCCAAGGGACGGCCTTGGTAATACCTTCGGGCCTTTTTGGTAATAGGATCAACTAGTTGTAGAAAATTGTAATTTGTAAATCAGATCATTTATAAAAGGATTGAATAACCTCAAAATCCTATTACTGGCAATTTATTTTAAAAAAATACTTTTCGAAAATAGTAAGAGTCTCCTAGGTGTATGATCCATATTCAAAAGATTTTCAACCGTGTGAGACGGGAGTTTTTATTTGAATGGTTGAATGTGATATGAATTAATTTTTGAACTGATAAGTGGTGCTAAATACCTTCAAATGACATATTAATCGATCCTAACACATTCTCTATACTTTGAAGAATCATTTTTGAAGCTTAAATTTGCAAGATTTTGAGGGCAAAGAAATAATGTAATTATGAATTTTTGGTTGTATAAAAGGTTTGTGCATGTGCAAACAAAGACTTGCTCAATTTGCTATTGGCAATAAATTGGGGTTCTATTTTCTTTGATGTTGGCAATACATTCAATGAGTTTGAGTGTTGACAAATTTGATCCGCACAACATTCAACAACCTTAACTGCTGCAACTCGCCAAAATTACCAGTTGTTGAGTGGAAATGTACGTGCGCAACCAGAGTTATGCCAATATTTGGTTGTGCCAATGAAATCTACCACAACATCAGGTGTTGGGATATTTAACCTCAAAATTTATGATCAGGCAACTATTTTGCACCAACAATTACATCTGCAAGGTGTCAAATGCAATAGTACATTAGAAAATAACTGACAAAATAAATATGCAAATAGAAGAGATTAAACTAAATTAAAGTTAATCAAAGGGGAAAACAAAGGAGAGATCTATTGCGGGACATTCTCAAATACGGGTGTGTGATTAAGAAACCAGTTCGTATACGGTGATTTATTATATTTACTGTATGTGAATCTTTTCATTATTAGTCAGCAAATACAACGTAATGTATGTAGTATAAATTATTTATAGAATATAGTTCGGGGTATAATGCACACTATAGTTTGAGTGTACGATATAATTTGCCTAAGAAAGTAGAAAGAACTAATGAAAATATGCATTAAAAGTACTTATAATTCATAGTCGATCAAATATATGATACGTTAGTAATAATTCTATTAGACAACAATGGAAACTTGTTACACAAGAGTTAAATTTTTTTTGATTAAAAGTGGGTATTTTCAAAGTGGAAAGAAAATTCAAAAGATGCCCTATAAATATAATGGTTAAAATAAACTTGAGCAGAAAGTAATTATATTATTGATATATATATTTAATTCTTTTTATAACTACTTTCATATGTTATGACTCAAAATTGAAGGGAAAATGACTTTCATAAAATATGTTTTAACATTTCTAGCGAATAATCCAAATATTTGACACATTTATAAGATATGTTTTAAAATAATTCAAAAAATTTCACAAATTTATTATTATTATTTAACAAGTAAGGCTTTGTTCTCTACAACTTTTTTGCAAGTCAATTTAGTTTAGTTCAATTCAATTCAGTTAAATTCAAAAGGTTCAGGTTCAAGAAAGAGTGGACTTGCCTTGGTCTTCTGTGAGTTTCAGAGATATATTTATAAAAGTTGGATTAATATAATTATACTAATTTTATTTATGAATCTCACTTAATTCAGTTCAGTTTAATATAAAAATAAGTTCAGAAGAACATGATTTTAAATAATGTGTTATGAGTAATGAAGTTAATTAATTAAGCTACACTCCGCTCTTTCCTATCTAAAATTTAAGTACCACAACTCGCAATTTATATCCTACATCGGGTGTACCTACCCCGAAACCCGTGGTTGTAAATAAAAATAAATATCCGAGTAAACTTTCGTTCGTTTTTAACCAATGTTAAATTACGTTGAATATTACCGCAGTACCTACCCATGTTCACGTTGAATATTAACGCTAAATGACCTACGATTAAATCTGATATTTTTCATCTTGTAAATTAAACATTCTGCGATCACAAATTCACACCCATCAATAAAAGAAATGCGTTTGTCACGAACGTGATTTAGAATGCACATGATATTATACTGGAATGCGCCTGGATTTACTCTAGTTTTCAATAGCTCACATTAGAGAGTGGTACTTTATGCACATTCCATCAACATAAAATGCACATACATGTGGTACTTTATGCACATTCCATCAACATACAATGCACATACAGGTGGTACTTTATGCACATTCCATCAACATACAATGCACATATAATAGATTTTAAACGCACAATCATACATTTTTATATGCATATCGTCATTCAAATAAAAAATTACTACCATCTTATATTCATTCAAACTACAATATTGAACATAATTAATATTCTATGAATATAATATACCGACGTGATTTAGAATGCACATAATCGTACACTGGAATGCGCCCACTTAAAATTAGGATGCACACTATTTTTCAATAAAATATACAGTGCACAGTGGCGATGTGTGCTTAAATAAATATGCACGTTCCAGCAACATATAACGCACATCCATAAGATTTGGAATGCCCAATCACATATTTATATTTTTAAATGCACATGTTTTTTCTATAAAACATCCAAAAACACCGCAGAAAATGGTAATTAATTAATTCTGCACATTCTATCCACATGTAATGCACCTATAGTAGATTTGGACTGCACATCCATGTTTTTTTTATTGCACATGTCTTAGGATCATATACCCATCTACCCATATACAACCACCAAACGTTACAACACCATCCGCAACTTACCTAAATCACAAAATTGCTAAGAAAAACGCCAGAAAACTAAATTACTTATGCCGCCGGAAAGACTACACGTGCATCAGCAAAATTCTCGTCCTCCATCACTAAACTTGGTATACCTATTAACAATTTAACCTGCAGTCAATAGATTTACCATTAAATCAACACATAACGTTTTTAGTTTTGAATTAACACCGATATCTAAAACCTTACCCACAATAACAGATCATCTGCTTCATAACCCTTTTGATATATCACCTAATCCAATACCATCGTGTTTTTTATATATAATCTGTTTGGTACATCACCCAATTTAATTCAGTAACAGCGCGTACGTGTGGGTTTAGATTGGTAAGTGGATGTGCACTTCAAATGATATTATCAGCAAAACGATGCGGCAGTTACGATTTAGTGGGAATGTAGGCAGTAATTTAACCTCACACGTAACGTATATTTACTATTTATGAAAATGTCCACTTATTGCAATTAGGGGTCTCAGGGTACGTACACCCGTGATAGGATCTACCTACTGACCACAACTAACACTAACAATATATGATGAAATTTCACAACTTAATTTATTTTTAAAAAGAATTATCGTTATTTCAAATAAAGGAAGGAACTTGTTTAAACAGGATAATATTTATCAATTCAAATAATAGGATAAATCAGTAAGCTCAAAATATGGCGGTGATGTTGCAGAGCCCGGTTGCGTCTTTTGCCTCCTTCCGCACCACCAATTACTCTAGTAATGATCTCCCTTTACCCTTTTCGATAAATTCCAATAAATTAGTACCGAATGTTTCTGATATTTAGTTATGTTATCCATTTATTGGTGGTGTGGTGGTGGATGAACCTGTTTTATCAGCACATTTATCTGGCTAAGTTGATGGGGTTTCTGGGTTTTGTTTAATATCTCTGCAAGAACCTTACCAGAATTAGTTATTGAGGTTTCATATATAGGGGGAAGCCATTATTATGTTTTAATTGCGGCAGATGGGTTTATTTTCGTTAGCGTTTGAATTTAGGTGCTTAGTTTGTGATAGTAGTTGCAATTTAAGTGCAAATTTTGAAATTTGGCGTTGTTTGGTGACATGCAGCATTTCAATATGGTCGTTGAAGATGATGTACTTTAAATATGGGGGTTGACATTTGCACACACCTGTCTTTCAAGAGTGAAAAAAGTTAGTTCTTTGAAGGTTGTTGTTTGGGTCCTAGGGAGCAGAGTGATAACTGAAATGTATGTGGAACTAGTACTAAATGAAAGGGCGGGATTTATGAAGATGGCCTTGCTTGATTATGTTGTTATGTTGATGCTCAGTAGATGAGATTTGATTGTCTTTAATTGTGTTAAGTGTTTGCAATGACTCATGGAAATCAACTTGTCAATTGAATTGTCATTTGTGGGGTACATTATTCAAGATTTCGTAGAAAATGGGCTGTGTTTGGCAGCTTCACAGTTGTCTTCGGAGGCTTCCGAAGATATCATAATCCCTTGTGTTTTGTTGGAGAACTATGCTTAAAGTTCATTTACACTGGGTCTTTTTAGGGCTCTTAATGTTCATTAAATTCTTTAATCTTGGTTACTGTATTATGCTCCTGCTGTTCCATGAAGAGTACTGTTCCTAGGTCTCATTTAGGAACACTACTCTTATGTGTAGTGGAAGGAATATAGTTTTTATGGAATTGACTTTGCTGCTAAGAAGAGTTCGATCTTGGTTTACAAAGTCGGGGGTAATAGAAAGGAGTTAACTGGATGAATATTGCATGCTTTCTGAGATCAAGAAAATCTAGCCTTACTTCTCCTCCAGGATATCAGTGCTTCATGTTTCTTTGAATAATGAACAAGTTCACAATACCTGTGCTCCCTGACTGTGTATTTCAAGTTATTTGACTGTGAACACAGCCAAAGAGATATATTAATGAACTAAAAAACCAAACTTCTAAATGCAAATTTCTGTGGGGGTTTTTCCAGTCCTTAGTTTTTTATTGAGTCTCCTTGGTAATCTATCTCATAAAAGGTGACTAGGTGATAGTGAATGGTTAACTATCTTCATATCAATGACTGACATGATTAGCTATGTCCTGTAAATTTATGCAGTCTTTTCTGCAATCTGATGCATATTTGACAAGCATCCTAACCTGTCCCAAAAACAGGCAATCTTTTAAATATCTCCATATCAGTGACTGACAGGATTAGCAGGAGATACTTTCATGTCATGTACACTTAGGCACTCTTTTTTTCAATCTACTAATTAAACTTCTGATGCATATTATTCATTAAGGCGTATGTTGTTGTAGGTTAATAATAGATAGCATCATAACTGACTGAATAAATTGCATTCCCCACATCATTTAACTTAATGATGAATCTTTTATTGCTGACTGTTAAAAACTTCCGCTATCATGAAAGTTCTGTTGATTCACTGAATACTCGCTATATTTGCGAATTAAGGCTCTATTCTAGAAACTGAAGTGTTCCGATTCTGAGCAACTTTTATCTTAGAGGCAGCAAAAGCGTCCAACTACGGAAATGTAATGGTCTTGAGGGAAGCACTCACTCCCCATTTGCCTTGAAGGTGAAACAACCAGTGCGCAAGATATGCAAAATATATTCCGCACTTCCAGAAACAGCTGTGTCTATTCTAGTAACTGCATCCGTAGTTGGTATTGCAGCTACTCTTCTCGCTAAAAGATCTGAAACTTCGGAAAAAACTGAGGTCAGTATGAAACTTTCTGGCTTTCTGCAGTACATAAAGACGAAATGTGTAATCTGACAACATAGAAATAGACCAGTTTTCATATGTATAACATGTTTATGGTGAAACATAATTGTGTATGTTGAATATAAGACATAAAAAGCTTAGGAACACAATGAGTTCCTGGCAGGGTGAAGGCATAACGAGTCTTGAACTTGCTATTACATGATTGCAGGCTCCGACAAGAACATGCGATTACTGTGGTGGCTCTGGAATTTGTCCTGAGTGTAAAGGTGAAGGCTTTGTGCTGAAGAAACTCTCAGATGAAAGTGCTGATAGAGCAAGAATGATGGCTAAGAATATGGCTACAAGATACACAGCAGGGTAGGTATTTTATTCGTTCTTTCCTTGTCAAGAATTCACTACATTGTATCACATCATCAAAGAATTATGTGATTCGTGAGTGATGTGATTGCTACTGCAACAGGCTTCCGAAAAAGTGGAGCTACTGTTCAAAATGCTCTTCTACCAGGTCATGTAAATCGTGTGATGGAACGGGGAAGCTTAGCTACTAGATCATGTTACAACTCAAGTTATCTTGATGAAGAAGCATTTAAAAATGTGTTCTTTTTGCATGTAGAATATAATTTCGTGATTAGAAATTTTTCAGAAATTTGACTGATCTTCTCATTTTCCCTCCCAAATTTTAGCTGTATACACATTATTGTAAATTGAAGTGAATTCCTCCTGCTGCTTCTTTTTAGTCGAGTCCAGAACACATGGAAGCTTCCTTTGGGCATATAGCCAACATGTGCTAGTCAATGGTTGGGAGGGTCGCAATAAACCTGTTTTATTTATTTATTTTTAATTTTTACAAGAAGCCTGTTTTCGTGCTAATCTTATAATTGCTGGAATCTTGATTCTGAGAGGCTATCAGTTTGCTGTGCATTATTATTAGCCTAATAATTTTGCACTGATTTTTCTACTGCCCGTTTGGTAAACAACAGTTTGAAGGGAAGCTGCAGTATCATTTTAATTTTTCAAAGTCTCCACTTGGTCACTATATAATAATTATATTAAACTAGCTAAATATTATCGTGCGTTGCACGATTTATTTAATTTTTATATAAATATTATGAACAAATCTATGAAGATAAGGATGAAGTGTGTTTAAATAAATAAATAAATAGAAAAAAAACGGCAACTAATTAATCATGACTTTCAAAGGCACCGTATACCATGAAAACTTATGATACATGATTTTTTGGGATACCAATATATTGGTCTTCTCCTATACCAATAATCTGAACACGGAAATATATAAGATTTTATAATTAGAAGCAAAGGGAGATGTTATAAGATTTTTTTATATGGTAGTATACGATATTATAAGAGTTGAAATGAGTTGTATTTGTGTCAATATAGAAGGCGGAAACACTTTCGCTAAAAAAGAATGGAATTTAAAAGAAACCAAAAAGTAATATATGAAAATTATAGGGGCCGGAATATGGTAATCTTGTAGTAATACTGAATATTTCCATGCATATTCCATATATCGCACATTCATGTTTTTCGTTCGCAGACGTGTTAATTAGTATGATGGACTAAAATTACCATGTAAATTAGCGTGTAAATTAGGATTTTATAGGTGGAATGAATTATATTTGTAAAAACAGAAGGTGGAAGAATGAAATAATAAAACCAAAAGAAAAAAAGAATATATAAAAATGGTAGGCGCCGGAATATGGTGAATTTGTGGTGGTCATGTGGCGGTTTTAGTCAAAACTACGTAGTTTCAGCCTTTTTAATGCTTTATATTAATTTATTTATTGACCGGAGCAATAACTCTTCTAGTTCCCTTTAGGACTAGCGAGGTGGCACCGCGCGATGAATTTTGGCTTGATATACCGGAGAAAGCAAAAACCTTGATTAAAGGGGGTTGAATTATTTGGTGATACAACCATACCGTAGTGATCTAATATTATTTCAAATAAGTTTGGATACACCATTGCCAATGTAAGGGTTGTAGACTGAATTGATTTGATTAATAATGCGGAGAACTTAATTGAACTGACTTAATTGAACCAAAATAAATTAAAAAAACAAATCAATGTATTGTTTGAAATAGAATGGATATTGCAACCATATCCAATGAAAATCTCTATTTAATGGTAGAGAAATCTCCAGCCGAATATCAGTACGATTGATTATCCTCATCTTCACTCTCATGATTTGACTCCTAAGCTCATGGTCGTCGCTCCCTTCATTCTCATCTTCACTGCCATTAGTTTGATCATCACTTACAATCTCATTTTGGTTTATAAGTGTTTTTCCCCCCTGCATGATATTATTATATGAGACACTAATGTTGAATAAATCGTTTAAATATAAAGTGTTTGTAGCAAAGTTTCTAGAAAGTCCAACTTTCCTAAATGACGTGAAACTACCACTTTATGTTTAAACTCAAGTAATACAATTTTGTGTTAAAATATTGATCATATTAAAATAAACATATAGTAAAACATGTTTTAATGCGTAAATTTAAGAAATTTTATTTAAAAATTATAAAAATTTAAATGATAAAATATACAGTTCAAATTGAAAGGTACACTATATAAGTTAAAACGTATAAAAGACTTTCATGGAAAGTCAGGAAAGTTGGGAGTTCAAGAGATTTTCTGGACCTCTCATGTGATTAAGTAGAAGTCTTAAATAATGTACTTCCCCTTCCTTTGGGCTAACATCTATCAATCGTCCAATGACTGTTTTATTTCTTCTCTTTGTTCAACACATGTCTGAGGGTATCCATACAAAGTGCTCCGGAAACTCCTTGTATAGTAAATATAAGGATTTGGCATCAACATTAAATTTAAACTTGGGAAAATATTGATTAAGAACGGTATAAGTTTCATAATTTGAAAGTGGGGTGTAACTTTTACATAATTTCTAAAAAGGGCGGTGATTTATTAGCATATATTCTTTTAATTTAATTCTTGTATGAAAGACATTTATACCCCTATTTTGTAGTCTAAATTTTATTATAAATTTAACCCATTTTTGTAAATTCTAAACTTGATTAAAAGTAATTCAGCCCTGACTATAACTTATAATATTTGTTGAATTCCAATTTAGTTGAATTTCAATTTAGTTCACAATAAAAGAATTCAATTCAGTTTAATTTTTCTAAATTCCATGAAGTTCATTTAATTAAAATGTTGGTTAACTTAAATCAAATTGAGTGTTTCACCACAATTTTAATAATTTTGTTCAGTTTTATTAAGTTTGCAAAATTCTGATTTAAATTCACTTAAATAATATTTGAATTTTTTAGATTGAATTTGAAAAAACTTAACGAAACTAAAATTATACAAAATAAATTTAATTTAATTTAACTTTACAAAATTCAATGAAATTGAACTGAACTGAATTTAATCTAAAATATTTAGATGTTGCTGAAAATAATCTTAATTGAATTAGAGTAAGTTAGAGAGATAAAACCAAACTGAATTGAATAGAATTAAATAAAAATGAAATAAATTATAACTTCAAAACAAGGGTAAAACTGTCTTTAATATAAGAATTAAATTACATGAATGCAACCTAATAAATTATCGCCCTTTTTAGAAATTATGTAAAAGTTACACCCCACTTTCAAATTATGAAACTTATACCGCCCTTAATCAATATTTTTCCTTAAATTTATTCATCATGAAGAATTGTGTTAGTCTCGTTCTCTTGAAAAATTCATTTGGTACAACTGTTTCAATGTCACAATCTTTTCTAAAAGTTATAAACCGTTGTCCTGGTAGATGCACTTGCAAGGTGTACACAACAGGGTTCATGTAATTTAGTTTAAAAATAAAGATTTCAGGCTGCTTCTGATGGACTAATCCAGCGAGCATCTTGAAAATTTCTAATCTCATCAACTGCTTCATTATCCTTGCCATTACTCTAACAATTATCGTTACCAGTTCCAAGTGCAAAGCTAATTTTGTCACTCCCTTTGAAGATGTACTTGTGGATATATTTGATGAGTTTAATGGTAGAATATATCTCAACATTGATGTGACATCCATAGGTTGCAAGTAAATATCGATTATACCCTGCTACCCAATTATTGTCCATCTCAAGGTTTCGTATCCTAACATTTCTCCCGCTATCTCTTCTTCTCTACAATGGATATCCATCTTCAGGATGACATGTTTTTTCCTGAAATGGTTTAGGAAATCCAAATTTACACTTCCCAGTCTTAATTGTACATGGACAATTTGGATTATACTCTCCACATGAACCGTGCATCATATTTTTTTAACCAGCTCAAATAAGTGGGGTTTTTTGTCAAGATCTGGTATCTCGGCACAAACAATTCGATCATATCCATCTGGTCCCAAGGGTTTATTACCAGGTTTTAAAATCACCATCATATTAACATGTGGTAATCCTCTTTTCTGATATTCAATGTCATATATAAGGGAATCCACGGGACCAAAAATTTCTCTAGTTACTAAATCCTTTTTCAAATCTTCAACTCTGACTTTAAAAACTCTAGCCCACAGAGCATGTCTATCATTGGCAGATTCTCCATATCTCAAATTTCTTTCAATTTCTGGCCAAGATGGGTTGCAAGTCATTGTCAAAAACACATCAGGCTTACCAATTTTTGTACGATGGTCATTGCATCAAGGTAACATTGTCGCACATCTCTAGGACCACCGATAAATGTGGCGGGTAAAAAACACGCGTACCAACCTCATTACCAATTCCCAACCATGCCTCTACACCATCAGTAATATCTTGAACCATCTCAGTTATAAATTCGGCTTGTTTCTCTCTCAAAAATTCCAATTTGCTGGTCTCAATTTTGATATACATATCAACGATATATTGTTGAAATAATCTACCAAAGTGTATTAACATTGTCTTATCATCCTCTCTCATTTGAAACTTGTAAGCATAATATTCTCTGGCAGTAATAGCATATTTGTTTTTTTCCCATCTCTCACAACTGATTGGGGAAAAAAGAAGATTTCATCATTTAAAATATTGCAATTGATAGGCCACAACTATGTAAATCGAGTATTTTTTTAGAATAAAAAAATGCATGTATTTTTAAGAAAATTAAATTAATTGGAATACCTCTCATTTTTTCATCAAGGAGGCACTCGGGAGAATCAAATTGTATCGTTTTTCCTCTCCTTCTCCTTTGTCCTTTTTCATAACATTACGATCCCATTCAGGCTGACCGTGAGGAAACATAAGAGGGTATTGCATTGGATCATAGCAACTGTAGTATTGCTTGATAGTATAAGAATTTTCATTTTTACCAGTTACTTGAACTCTAACGGTTCTTTCTTCACCATCTTTTCCATTATCTACACATATTCCTCCAACGTGACCAACACTGGGGGGAGTTGTATCTTCTCTGATCTAAATTGAGATTCAAGCTGAGGATTATTTTTTTGGTAGGAAGATCTGGCTCACTCTTGAGTCCTCTGCAAAAAAAAAAAAAAGCTATATGGATTCTCTTCAATAGTTTTCATTAAAATCTCCATAGTTTGCTTGTCAAACCTTTTGTTGTCATACCAATTGCCCACCTCCATCCTTTCTTTTAATTCAACATCAACTGTCGAAAAAGTAGAGTTGAACTCCAGTCGTACTAAATCCATCATATTTGCCTCCCTTATTTTTCTCCAATGGATTCAGATAAAAAAGATATACTTGACCTTGCATTTGGAAAATATATATTCCATTTGTATTTGCAGTAAGTGTTTCGTCATACGATGCGCCAAAACTGGTGAAAGCAAGGCTGTTATTGTATGACCTAATATTATTCCTAAAATGTATAGATTACTCTACTTCTCCAACTAATAATAAACGCAACTTCTCGGGTAAGTCTTACCCATCAAATTCAGTTTCACCCTTGCAACAACAAAACACAGATGACTCTCCTTTAAACAGTTTAGCCTTGCAGTATTTACAATCAGGAAGAGTTTTAAGGATTCTACAACAATTTGGAGCACTCTTCAACAACCCAACATTTTTCTTTCTCCTTTTCTGTAATTGACCTAAATAAAAATTATTTCTTTCAAATTTAGATATTTATAATAGGGTAATATGTAATTTAAACAATATAACATATTCAAATCATCATACTAAATATTGATACATGTTGTGTATTGAAACAAACCTGTATTGTTATCGATAGTCGGGTTAGCTTCGCTCTCTTGAAGTCGCTTTTTTTGTTTCTGTTCAACATAATATTTTCTCCTTTTTGCATTTTTTTCAACTTCACCCACTGCATCAATATGAAATTTAAAATCCTAAAGTTAAAATAGAATAATATATTGTACTTGAGTTTCAAAACTATACACTAAGCATTAGGAAAACAATAAAAATATAGTTACTACAATTTATAGTGTTAAACGTTGTATAATTAAACAAACATGTACTATTGTTGGTAGTTGGGTTAGATTCTCTTTCTTGAAGTGTTCTTTTTTGTTTATTTTTAGCATAAACTTTTCTCCTCTTCACATTTTTATCAACTTGGCCCCCTGCATCAATATAAAATTTCAAATTAAAAACACAAAACGGTACACTAAGCATTATTAATTCGAAATTAACAATAACATTATTTAGGGTAAAAACTTATAAACGACCCCTAAATCAATTGAAAATCAGTAAATAATTACGAAAACATGTCTAATTGAATAAGCAACAATAGTAAAAGAATGATATTATGGTATGATTGGGAGAAAAATTCTAAATAAATATAATAAAAATTAAAATTAAAAAATTAACCACTGATAAATACTAATTAAATATACTACAAAAATTTGTATTATTAAGTTGTCATGTTATAACAGAAAAATGTAAAAATTTATCCAAGAAAATAAGGAGAAAAAATAGGGGAAGAAACTTAGGATGAAAGAAAGAACTAAAATTTGGTAAAAAAAAGTGAGAATAACTATTTATTATGGAGGACGAAAAACTTTTATAAAGGAGGAGGAGGAGGGGAGAAAGAAGGAATATATTAAAAATATGTTAGGAATCAAGTTTGAAATCAATTAGGAATCAGGTTTTTATAAAGAAAGGCTAAAAATTTTTCCAAGAAAATAGGAGAAAAAATAGGGTACTAAAATTTGATTAAAAAAATGTGAATAACTTTTTGGTATTAATATAGAGATAGGGCCGTGAACGAAACCAGTCAAAATCTAGTAGCTAGATTTATTCAAAACTTGAGGTTGAACTAGTTCGAGCTTAATATTTTGCTCAAACTCGAGTCGGATTGTTTTTAGTTAGTTTGAGATCAGTGTGTAAGATTGATTAAAGTTTAGCTCAAATTTGATAATATTTAGTTAGTTCGAGGTTAGTTTATAATCAAATTCATAACCTAGTTTAAACATTAATAATTAAATCGCCATTCGGATGGAGGAAATTTTATTAGAACCAATGAAAATAAAAAAAGTTCATTACAAGAATGCCACAAGTCTCAATAGGTTCTAAATGCATCCTAGATGCCTAGAGAAGAGCAGCTCAAGAAGCTTAGCGTGGGTTTCTAAAAATAATGAGCAAAAAACCTCTCAGCCTTTTCTAAAAATCCAATATACAAAAACAGGTTGCACCTTAATGATCGTTGAGTGAATCACAATTTCGTCGACGATTTAACCAAACCTTTTAGAAAAAGAGCTATACAAAAGTATGATAAGTTTAAAATCTACATAGCATCAGAAGTAGAAATTTTTTGGTCTGAATAGTTTGATTTTTTAAAATTCACTAGTATTTGAAAATATAACTTGATGATTTATATATGATATTTACATCATTAATTAAAAATGTATTTCATTTAAGTAGTTTAAAATGTAAAAGGAAAAAACTGTTAAAAATATAAAAGGAAAAAGGAAACTGACAATTATTAATTGGTTGATTGTCACATTAAATCAGATACTAGGTGTTTGAGTAAGGAGTAGACACCTATTAATGAATTCTACTTAAAAATTAAGAATGGAAAAAATTTAATAAGACCCTAAATCCACTCCATATTGAATTATTATTTTAATTAGAATGTTTTAACGTGCATAGAACGTGCACAAATATTATCTTTGTGCACGCAGTATCTAATTAAGATTAAATTTTGCTCATGAAGTCATCCATATATAATTCATAGTTTCAATTTTTCATTGATCAAGTAATGAAATTCTTATTCATCATGATGACGACGATGAGCGCAACCAATATCATTAATTTTTGTCGCTATAATATAATTATACATTACGTATGATTATATAAGGAAGGTCACTCGATCGATTCCACCGAAATGTGCCGATCGAGGTCCTTGGCAGTTCTACAATGCTGTTGAAGAAAGGTGGCGAGAGGGGTCTGAGTCCATTCGCCATTGGATGCATCATGTGCAGAGAGACTTTGAAGAAGGAATCCCGTCATCGAGCAAATTTTCAGACAAGGCCGAGAAGCAGTGCTTCCGGGAGCTAGCGAGAGAGGCTGCTTTTCTCGATTCAATTTTAAGAATATTTTGATGTAAATGTTTTTAGATAGATTATGTATGATCAACCTGCTATTTGTGTTTGATATCTGTTTTTAAACTCAATAATATTCTTCGTTTTTTTTCTCCCCTTCTCGCAGTTCTTTCATACATGAGTGAGAATTGTGTCTTCAGATTTTAAATACATGCAATACATAATGGAGGAGGCATGCGGTGCACGGTCAGTGTATGGCGGTGACGTGCGGCGGCGGTGCGATGGCTTCTCTTTTTCTTTTTTTAAATCGTACAAGTAGAGATGGATCGGTGGTGCTTTTTCTGCTTCGATTCAAATTTACAAGTTGTGATTGGATATGCGTAATTAATTCTTGAGAAAATGAAAAATCGAAAGAGCCACAATTTATATCAAAAATCAGTAGTTAAGAGCTTAAATATAATGGGAAATTTTTTGATTAAGTGCAGTATAAGTTTGATAATTTGAAAGAAGGGTGCAACTTGTACATAATTTTAAAAAAGGGGTAATTTATTAGTTTATATTCATGTAAGTTAATTTTTGAATGAAAAACATTTATATCCCTATTTTGTAATTTAAATTTTATTATAAATTTAGTTTAGTTTTGTGGAATCTAAACTTGATTACAAATTAACTCAGCATGGCTAATATTTTTAATATTTGCTGAATTTCAATTCAGTTCAATTTTGCTAAATTTCATGAAGTTTATAAAAGTTGAAAGTTGGTTAACCTAAATTTCAATCCACATAACTAGCGTCCAAAAGCAATTGCCTTTACTAAAGATAGATGATGAGCGAGAAGAGCAGGAGGACTAAAACGGTGTCTGATGTGAGTGGAATAAAATAACAATCGTTGAAGAACATATTTGGATTTTAAGTTAAATGTGTACGTACGTGTTACACCTTTTCAGAAAGTAAAACATGTCAATAACTCATTAATTTAGTAGTGAGCACCGTGTTATGAAAGTCATCACAATATCACAGTAATAGAATAAGAAGTGTTTCTTTAAATTCCACGTCATCATTTTTGATGAAATCTAATTAAAGATCAATCATCAATAATGGAATGATTCTTAAGTTCCATAAACCATTAATTCTAATAATACTAGCTAAATATCATCGTGCTTTGCACGATATATTTAATTTTTTTTATGTAAATATCATGAACAAACTTATGAAGATGGGGATGAATTGTGTTTGAAGAAAAACTCTTTAATTAAGATAATTAACAAAATTATAGTGGCAAATTTCAAAAGATTGTGAAATTCTAAATATATATCGTAATTGTCAGGTCATCCATCAAAGGTAATTATTATAAATAATATATATTAAGATCAAAATGTAAGAAATTTATTTAATATTAAGTTAATATAGAAATATTTTTATAAGTACACATTTTAAGAAAAAAATGCTAATGTGTGTAATTAGACAAATGCTGATGGCAATAAATATTTATTGCCATCAGACACTTTTTATTACAAGTACGTATTTGTATATATTTCCATAATCAATGTATTGCCATTTATTGCCATTAGACTAATGGACCATGCCTTGCCATGATGCACTGAAATTATCATGTAAATGTGTGTAAATTAGAATTTTATAGGTTGAATGAGTTGTATTTGTAAAAATAGAAGGTGGAAACTATTGTATCATCATCGATGAAGAATGAAATAATAAAATTAAAAGAAAAAAAAAGAATATATAAAAATGGTAGGCGCCGGAATATGGTGGACTTGTGGTGGTTATGTGGCGGTTTTAGTCAAAACTACGTAGTTTCATCTTTTTTAATGCTTTTTATTAATTTATTTATTGATCGGAGCAATAACTCTTCTAGTTTCATTTAGGAAGAAGAATAATAAATCTTTAAATATTTTATGATTCAAATTTCATATAAATTTAAAATTAACCAAAATAAATATGATTATTCTTTATCTAGTATAATATTTTCATTTATTTGTATTATTCCTTTAATATGATTTATAAATATGTATTTATATGAATAATATAAGTTTTGAATATTTATTTGTGTATATGATGATAATTTCCTTTACAAATAATTTATAATACATATCATTTGCGATATTTTCAAACTTGTAAATAATCGGATGATTATCAAAATATGCTTAATTTGAATGGTTTGATTTTAAAATTCTCTAGTATTTGAAAATATCAATTGATGATTTATATTTGATATTTACATCATTAATTAAAAATGTATTTCATATAAGTATTCAAATGTAATAGGAAAAGAAAAGGAAACAAAATGTAAAAATAATATAAAAGAAAAAGAAAAGTGATAAATCATTTCCATGAAAGCGTTCATACGTTTTATCTTATATTGTGTATCTTTTACTTTGAAATGTATATTTAATTACTTAAAATTTTTAAATTTTTATATACATTTTAAAAATATTTTACATTAAAACATGTTTTTTTTAAAAAACATTAAGAACCACCTGTAAGGTGGTGGAGTATATATAGGCTCTCCAGACCTTTCAAAAAAGCCATATAGATGGCTCAAAATACATCCCATAACTGGTTTGATTTGGAGTAAGCTCCACAAGCATATGAATGCTTCAAAAGATGGGCTAATCTAAATACTAAACTAGCCAATTTACAAACTCATGAGAGGGTTTTGAAGTTATTCGAAGTCTATTAGCGAATCGTCTAGACGAAACACAGAGCGACACCAAATACTTCAAATCCAGTCTCCAAAAATGAGTTTGGATCTGCTTCAGAGGGATTGACTTGACCATCTTCTCTAAACTGGTCCAGAGCCTGTTATCTTGGTTCCCTGCAATAAAGCAAATATCAGTAGCTTCTGATCTCATTAATCTTGAGAGAGGGAGTACCTGATGCATCAACGCATATTATGCCTCTAATCTGTTGAGGCAAGGAGTTGACTGTCCAAGTAGTGTTCAGTTTATCTGAGTAGGCTAACCTTGCTAGAGCATCAGCAGCAGAGTTAGCCTCCCTCAGAACATGATATATTGGATACTGGTAGGGTATCTTGATTTTAGAAGCCAGATCAAACACTTTCCATGGACCAGAAGTTGGATTGCTTATAGATTTGATTTCCATCAGGCAGTCACTTTCTATAATACAATGTTGAGAAATAGAGGCTGCCAGAAGGCACCCCTGTTGAATAGCTAATAGCTCAGCTTCAAGAGGGGAGAGGGCCTGGACATAGACTGTTTTGCAATGTAGCACTATTCCTCTGCTATTTCTAAGAATTATCCCCAGACCAGCACTTAGTGTGTGGTGCCAAGAGGCATCCACATTTATTTTTAATCCAATAGTTGGAGCTGACCATTTAACTGGAAGAATTGTGAAGTTTGGGGGTCTAGCATGCCATGGCAAGTGTCCTAATTCTACCATTTCTCTATCATTAGGAGTAGCAGGGTAGATAGGCCTAACTGTGTAGATACTAAAAATGTCATCTTTCAAATATCTGGTTAAGACCTCAGGAGTTGTGGTAACATTATCATATAAAATGCATTTCTAGCTTTCCACAGCAACCAACATATATTACTAGGGACTACCATATAGAGTGAAGCATGTAGCTTGAATGTGCAAGTTACTGACCAATAAAAGGAAAGTCTGTCCCATAAATAAGAAAATTGTAAATTTTCAGTGCCAATCATAGTGTGAAAGTGTGACCATAAAACTGTTGCTAGCTGACAAGTGTTAAAGCAATGATCAATCTGGTCTAAACAGTTACAGAATGGACACTTAGATGGCAGACAGAAGCCCATTTTCATTAGTACCTCTGGAAAAGGTAAAAATGTATTAACCAATTTCCACATAAAGATACTAATTTTCTTTTGTATCCTTGGATTCCAAAGTTTAGAAAGGGAAGTTGCAGTACCTCTAACCTGTTTTAGTGCCTGATATGCAGCTTTAAAATTAAATTCTCCTGTAGAGCTTGGCTGCCATATCAGTCTATCTTGTCTCAGAGGTACCAGTGAGGAAGTCTGCAAGAAACTCAAAATATCATCAGAAAAAATAGATTGCACCTCAGGTATAAGTGAGTTCTTATTCTGGATGAAATCATGGACAGTAAGTTCAGGTGACAATTCAGTGAGTTCTGAATCATATAGACTGTTCAGTGGACCAAAACCTGTCCAGTTAGAACTCCAAAAATTGCAATCTCCCCTACCATGTATTACTCTAGACAGATTTTCAGCTATGGGGGAGATTTTTTTAATTTTTTTCCAGTTTGGAGATGTTCTATATGATTGGGGTAGACTCCACAGAAACTGTGACCAGAGAGTATTGCCTTCTTTAAATTTCCACCACAATTTGATAGAACAAGTTCTAACAATTGTGTGGATTGACCTCAGACCCAGACCATTCTCTTCTATATTAAAGCACAGACCCCCCCACTTTTTCCAGACTTTCTTAGCTCTAAGTTCTGTCCCCCCCCCCTCCCCCCCCCCCCCCAAAAAAAAAAAAAAAAAAGATAGAAGTTTCTCTAATTTTTTAATAACACTAACTGGTGGTTTCATTACACTCCAAATATGTTGAGGAATAGAAAAAATACAAGATTTAATTAGAGTCATTCTACCACTAGTTGACAACCACTTATTTTTCCAATTGGTAAGTCTGTTTTCTATTCTCTGGACTAGTGGTTGAAAATATTGTACTAAGGTTCTACCAGTGAATATGGGAACCCCCAGATAAGTAAAAGGGAAGGAACCTTGTTTCATCCCTAAAATCTCTCTAACTTGAGACACTTTATCACTGGATGCATAAGAATTTAGAAAAAACTCACTTTTTTCAAAACTAATTTTTTGGCCTGTAGTTTGTTCAAAAATGACTAAAAAGGCCTTGATAGCAGCGAGACTCTTTTTTGAAGCTTTTAGGAAGATAATAGTATCATCAACATAACTAAGATGGGATATAGGACTAGGGCCTGTTGGGATGTTAAAATATTCTAATTTATCTATTGCAAACACATAGGATAGGCTCCTTGAGAAGGCTTCTGAAAAAATATTGAACAGAAAAAGAGAAAGTGGATCTCCTTGTTTTATACCCCTAGTAGACTTGAAAAATCCATTAGGTTTACCATTTATAAGCACAGAGAAGTAAGCCTGACTCAAGTTTTTCATGATGCAGTAAACGAATTTTCCATGCAGCCCAAACTTAAGTAATATGCTGTTTAAAAAATCCCAATTTACTCTATCAAAAGTCTTTTTAAGATCTAGTTTAAGCATGCAGTTGGGACTTCTAGATTTCCTATCTAAAAATCTGGTTAGTTCTTTAAGGTATATGACATTGTCTGAAATGTCTTTCCCTTTGAGGAAAGTAGATTGCTGGGGTGAAATAATTCTAGACATAAATGGTTTAAGCCTCTCCATAAAAATTTTTGAAAAAATTTTGTTTATAAAATTGGAGAGGCTTATGGGCCTAAAATCATCAAAGGAAGAAACTACTTCCTTTTTGGGGATTAATGTTATCTAGGTAGCTGTGATGCCAGCTGGAATACTGGAATCACTCATGAAGTCATTAACTGCCTCCAGAAGATCTTCCTTAATAATATCCCAGGACTTGGTGTAAAATTTTGAAGAATAGCCATCAGGCCCAGGGCTGCTGTTCTTGTTAAGACTAAAGACAGCAGACCTCAGTTCTTCCATGTGCACTGGTCTAATGAGTTCCTCATTGTCAGACTCAGAGATTAATGTTGGTATTTGGCTCAAGAAGTGATGATAGAAATCACCCTTCTGATTGTTAGGAGGTTCTGAGAGCAGATCAGTATAGTACTGAACAGCTTTATTCTCAATTTCCTGTATATTTTCAAACCAAATACCACCAGTGTTCCTAATTTTTGTGATGCTTAGTCCACTTCTCTTTTCTCTCACAGTGTGGTGAAAGAATTTAGTGTTCTCATCACCATCTTTTAGCCACTTAACTCTGGATTTTTGTTTCCAGAATTTCTGCTGTTCTTTAATGGCCCTAAGATGCAGAGCCTTACATTTTTTCAGCTTAATCAATTCATTTGTGGAATTGTCAGCATCAAAAATGATTTCTTGCACCCTAAGGTTTTCAGCAGCCTGAGTTAAATTAGAATCAATATTTCCAAAAGTCAGTTTGTTCCAACTTTTAATGGATATTTTGAGTCTTTTAAGCTTCAGGAAAAACCTGACCATTCCTCTCTGATTTATGGGGGAGTTCCAGTCAGTACTGATTACTGTTAGAAATTCCTTCCTATTAAACCAGGTATTTAAAAAACGGAATGATCTAGGTGTAGATGGCATATTACTACCTATGGTAAATAGTAAGGGAGCATGGTCTGATGTGTCCATATTTAATATCTGGATAGAAGAAGTTGGAAACTTCATTAACCAGTTATGGGAGGCTAAACCCCTGTCAAACTTTTCAGTTGTAGGAGTATGTAGCCAATTATTTGACCATGAATATATGTTCCCTACTGTATTTATTTCAATCAGTGCATTTGAAGAAATGAACTGATTGAAGTCTGCCATGCTCTTAGGGCTTGGATGTGAGGGACCTTTGTACTCACTGATGGACTTTACTGTATTAAAGTCACCAATAAGAAAGGTGTCTTCCAAGTTCCTTATAGACAAAGCATCCCATAGGAAATTCCTACCAGGTATAGTCCTCAGAGCATATATAAATACTCCTTTCATTGAAGTATTTAATTTGCAACTGAATATTTTTACTGATAGAAATTGGGGATGGTCTAGTGTTAGAGTAATTTGGACTGTCTCATTCCACATGAGCCAAATCCTTCCACTCTGAGCACACATATGGTTATTAAAATTCAATTTTCTCCTAAATTTTTCACATTTATGAGCCTTATGGATAGGTTCAATTATGCATAATAACTCAATTTTGTGAGTTGACACTAGATCTGTCAGTCTATCTATTGATGTCCTCATTCCCCTAATGTTCCACACTAAAGTTCTTATCTTGACTGTATCAATCATTTAGAATGATTTTTGGAGCTTTTTGATCTAGTGTAGACAACATTAGGGAAAGGGATGGTTTGTGCTTTTTTTGGTGTGAACTTTTTATTAATTTGAGAAAAAAAATTAGTTATCTTAGATCTTTCTCCTTGTGAGGAAGTGTTATCCAAGATGCTATTTTCTGTTGACAAATTAGTAAAAAGATGTGTACTACTAGGAGTAGGAATTACCTGCATAGTAGTGTCTGTTGTTGAGGTATCATGTTGTATAGGGTTTTCTGTGGTTGCCTCTTCCTGAGAGGATTCTGAGATCAGCTCCTGATCAGAGTCTTCATCCTTGTCATCCTCCATTTGCATAAGAGGGGAGAATCTATTTGCTGCAAATCTAGGAGATTTGTCAGGTGAAATGTAAAGTGAACTATTACCTTTACCAGTTCCAACAACTATATCATCCTTGGCTTAAATTTTGGAAATTGGAGTATAGGCTTGGCTGCTGGTTTTTGTTGGAGATGCTGTGAGGTGATCCTTGTTCACACAGAGGGCTTTGTTGGTAGAAGATGTAACCATTTCAGGCTCTGGCACTTGTATGTGTGTAAGCTCAATGATGTCTGTATGTGAGACCTTTTCTGCTCTTGTTTCAGGGCTATTATCTTCCACTGTAAGAATTTCTTTGCTCATCTGTTTGGTTGACTTGCTGCCTGGCTCTTTATGATCCATAGGTTTAGCTAAAACTGCTGTCTGCTTAGCCTCCTTATCCTTGGTGTTTGGAGACAAACCAGATCCACCTGCCTGCAGGGATTCTTTTGCAGTATTTTTGAGAATGGCTGTGACTTTGGGAGGTTCAGGTTTAAGTGGTCTGGTAGGCTGTTTAAGGTTGGGGTGAAGTCTGTGACAGTTTGCATCTTCATGCCCAAGCATCTTGCAGTGTCCACAATACTTTGGTAACTCCTCATACTCAAGAACATATTTTTGAATGCTACCATCTTCAATCCCTAGCCTAATTGAGGTTTGGATTTTCTTCCTCAGGTCTACCTCAACACACAACTTTAAGGCAGAGGGTCTGGTGAATGATGAGGTAGCTAAATCCATTTTTATAAAAGTTCCTATCTGGTTCCCTATGTACTCAATCATAGCTGCATTATGATAATAGAATGGTACCTGGGGTATTGTTATCCAGACAGGAATAATTGATGATTCTGCTTCTGGTGAGAAATCCACCGTCCATTTTAAAACCTTCATCTGCGATCCGGCGAAGTTCCAGAATCCTTTGATCCAGCATCTTCGATAATCTTCGGCATCCTCCATTAAAACATGTTTTACTATATGTTTACTTTAAAATGATTGATGTTTTAGCAAAAAATATATCATTTAAGTTTAAATACATAGTGGTAGTTACATAATACTTAGAAAAATTGGGTTTTCAATAAATTTTGCAATAATTAGTTGGTCTTTCAAGAGATTTTAAAAATTATTTGATAAGTCCATGGTTCGTATTCGGGCCTCATTCATACTCGGACCAGGGCCCGAGAAGGGTTGTGGGCTCGAGGTTACGCGGATGATGGATCCATGGGTCCATCAGTCCTCATCCTTATAAGGAATGCGTATATTATGAATGTTCTACAAGAAATATACATCCTCCTAAACATGGTAATGCAACCATGACCGAAATACACTTCCTCTATACATGGTAATACAACTACTATTCTCATAAGAGTTGTATTCCTAATATAAACACATATCTTGGTGATCTACGGATTGTAGCCATATAAATACCGAAGGGTTTGGTAAACCTCTCTATCTATTATCTTATATACAATACGCCTTACGCATCATACTAACTTGAGCGTCGGAGTGTCTACCATCGGGACACCCGAGGCTTTGTTTTGCAGATCAGTTCGTGAGCTGGGTTCGTGATCAAGTGCGGGTCGTAGACATCCATCAATTTGGCACGCCCAGTGGGACCCGCTTGTCATTCTTGATCTATACGACCTTCAAACTCATGACTGATCCGGCTAAAAACCTTTGTGGGAGTATACGAATCCATTTTTTGGCCCCGACAAGAGTAAGAAGCATTAATGCCGACCATGAAGATGACGAGATGAGCCACGCCACCAACCAGGGAGCAGGAAGGAGCATCAACGGTGTACACCAGTCGTCCGAAGAAGCCTCTCCCTTGGAGTGGGAGAGCAAAATATCTCGTCTGGACGGAACCATCACTTTTTCACCTCAAGATGCGGTTCCTAATCAATTCCCTCATTCAGATTCCTTAGTAATCACAGTTGACATAAACCATAATGTGGTCAAAATAGTTCTGGTAGATGGGGAAGTGAGGTAGAAGTCATGTTTCTCAGCTGTTATGAACAGTTGGGATTGAACAAAACCAATCTTGTGCCCACAAACCCCATCTCGGGATTTGCTGGCGATCCTATAGCTCATTTAGGAGAGATCACTTTACCAGTGCAAGTGAAAGATGGTCCTCGGAGTATAACCCTTCGTTGTACCTTCGTGATCATCGACTCCAGAGCGCCATACAACATGATCCTCGGATGACCTTGGATGTGCCAAGCAAAAGTCGTCTGGTCTCCATACCACTTGGTGATGAAATTTCCTACAAACCAAGGGATAGCAACAGTCCGAGGTGATCAAAAATCAGCTCAAGTATGCACAATCCAAGCTATCCAAGAACCGGAGAAGGAGGATCTTGAACCAGCCAAGTACTCCGAATCCGAGCCAATGCAACTCGGGGAGTCAGGAACCGTCGAGATTGGAACTCTCCTACCCCTCGAGATAAAGACCAAACTTCGATATCTTCTCAATCAGTATATAGATATCTTTTCCCGGGATACCAATGATTTGGTAGGAGTTTCCCCTCGTTTGGCAGAACATTACCTGAATATCAATCCCTCACAAAAACCCATCAAGCAGAAACGATGAATCTTTGCACTAGATCGAGTTGAAGCCATTGGAGAAAAAGTGGATAAGCTACTCAAAGCCCGCATAATCAAAGAGGTGCAGTACCCAGAATGGATAGCTAACCCAGTAATGGTCAAGAAGCCAGATGGGAAGTGGAGAATGTGCATCGACTTCACCAACCTGAACGATTGTTGTCCTAAAGATAGCTATCCTTTCCCCTCGATCGACCGATTAGTTGAAGCGATCGCTGGATACCAAGTACTAGCCTTTTTTGATGCCTTTAAGGGATATCATTAGATCCCTATGGCAGAGCAAGATAAGGAGAAAACCTCCTTTATAACCGACAGGAACTTTTTGCTACAAAATGATGCCTTTCGGATTGAATAATGTCGGAGCCACTTACCAGCGACTGGTAGATAAATTATTCAAATCCCAGATAGGACGCAACCTCGAGATTCATGTGGATGACATGGTAGTAAAGAGCTGCAGCTACGACGCCTTCTTTGAAGATTTAAAGGAAACCTTCGACACATTACCGGCATCCAACCTAAAGCTGAACCCTGCTAAATGTACTATTGGTGTTGGAGCGGGAAAATTCCTAGGATATATGGTGTCCAATCGGGGAATTGAGGTAAACTCCGAGAAGATAGAGGCTCTGCAAAATATGCAACCTCCTAAGACCAAGAGTGAATTTTCCTCCGAGAAGATAGAGGCTCCCCCAAGAGTGAATTTTCCTGGTTATCTTATCTACTAGCACTTCACAACTACTTCTGGACTATCTCCCAGTGTTAATTGGGATCCCTAGATAGTTAACTGGGAACTCCCCTAAGACAACATTGAGTGTAGTTTTTAATAGGTTCATTTCTAGTGCATGAATCTTTGAGAAGAAAGCTTCAGTTTTAGCTTCATTAATGACCAGTCCAGTAGTCTTCCTGAATTCATTTAAGATATTCTTAACTCCAGCCATTGATTTCTGGTTAGCCCTGCAGAAAATGAGTAAGTCATCTGCAAACATAAGGCTATGGCAACCCTCTGACATCTTTGGTGGTAGTCTACATGCTTCTGTTTCATGGCAAGCTGGATTTGTCTTGTCAAGTACTCCATTCCAATCACAAACACCAATGTTGACATAGGATCTCCTTGTTTTACCCCCTTCTTCCTTCAAAACAGCGGGTGTAAGTGCCATTGAGAGAGATACAGAAATTTGTGTTATTGACACATTTTCTGATCCAATCAATGAACACTGGTGGCAGTTTCAGCATAGCCAACCAACTGAATAAGAAGCTCCAGTTCAGTGAGTCAAAAGCCTTCTGAATATCTATCTTGACCATGCTGCTTGGTACAAGATCTCCTTCCACTTTATACTTACTTAACAATTCTTGAGTGAGCAGAATGTTGTGGATGATGTTTCTTCCCTTCATAAAAGCCCCCTGATTGCTGTTGATTAGATGAGAAAGAATCTCTCCAAGTCTGTTACTCAATATCTTTGTAACCATTTTGTAGATTATTGAGCAACAAGATATTGGCCTATAATCCTTTGCTCCTTCTGGCTGGATAATATTCGGAATGGGAGTATGTACTGCCCTGTTGAATTCAGAGGGAAGGGTAGCTCCATCAAAGAAACTCCTGATGCCAGTATTAAAATCATCACCTAAGATTGGCCATGCAGATTTGAAGAACTGGCTAGTGTAACCATCAAAGCCATGACTTTTTGTTAAACCAATGCTAGTAAGTGCATTCCATATTTCCTTGTCAGTAACTCCTTGAATTAATTGTACCTGCATGGCAGCTGACAAAACAGGGCCTTGTTGCACAACTAGGGGGTCAATGGAAGTCTCTGGATGATAGCTTACTTCCAATTGTGCTTGGAAGTAATGTAACAAGTGTCTCTCAACTTTCTCCTGACCTGAAATCACCGAGGTACCATCCATTAAATTGAAAATATGGTTTTGATATTGCCTCTTCTTGATGGATGAGTATAACAGTTTAGTAGGCCTGTCTCCCTCTCTCAACCACCTCTCCTTGGACTTTTGCTGCAAAAACATAAACTCAGCTTCAGCTAATGATTCTGCAGTCCTCCTAGTCTCCTGTACTGTATACTGGAGCTCAATGCTTGTTGGATCCTGCAACCAATCTGCATATATAACTCCTCTCCCAACTTGCTGCAGCCACATCTGATCTCTTCCCAATCTCATAGTACTCCAATTTGTTCAGTTTATTGAGACTCAGTTGTAGGAGTCCCAATGCCCTACACAAATTAGATATAGATTGGACATTGTGTTGTTTCCAACTCAACCTAACCAAGTTCAGAAATTGTGGAGAAGATATTGAAGAACTTGAAAGGCTTTTGTTGCTTTTTCTCCAGCTTCCTCCAATGCAGCAGAAGAGGCATATGATCTGACAGCACATGAGGCTTGACTTCATAAAATAGGTTTGGCATGTCTGTCAGCCAACATTCATCCACAAAAGCTCTATCAAGCTTACTGTGTATAAGTTCTCCCACCTCCCTTCTATTACTCCAAGTGTATAAAGGGCCCCTATATTTCATAGGATGAATCTGAGCTCTCCTGAATTTATAAATTTCCTCCAGTCTCACATCATTGCCTCCCATTCTATCTTCCAGCTCCAGAAGACTGTTAAAGTCACCAACTACCATCTTGATGATTTGATACTTTCAGTTGTCTCCAAAGCTTTCTCCTCAGTTTTTCATCATTATGTGCATAGATGACAGTCACATAACATTGTTTACTATCTTTCTTATCTTGCACAACAGTCAATCCATTGGCCTCCCACTCCCAATACTTGAATGTCAAAAAATATGTTCTCCACATGAGCCAAATTCTTCCAACTCCTGCCTCCTTGCAATTAGTAACCAGTTGCCATCCTAGCCCTAATCCATCCCAAACCTCTTTTTGTCTTTTTTCACTAATTTTAGTTTCAAGTAGTCCAACAAATCCCATATTATGCTGTAAACATTACTGTCTGCAGCCAATCTTTTTTTGCTTCTTATTCAAACCCCTGACATTCCAAACATGAAGATTACTTTCCATCAGGGGGGGTCTGAGGGTTTAGAGGTTTTTCCAGTTCCTATGACCAGTTTAGCTCCAGCCATAGCTCTTGTGACAGGTTTTACCTTCTGAGGGAGAGGTCTTTCCACAAAGGGTTCTTTTCCTTCTCTTTGCAAGACAGTGGCACTAGCTGGTAAGCCACTAGCAGGTTCTTCTCTTTGCAAGATAGTGGCATTAGCTGGTAAGACAGTATCTGGTTCACTGTGCTTGACTTTGGTACTGATTGGGGGTGCCAATGGAGTTTTTTGCTGCTGGTTGGTATAATGGGCCTGAGAAACTGGAATTGGCATATATATAGTGCTTGGTAGCAGTATTCCTCTCCTTTCCTTTCCTAGCTGGTCTTGGCTGCCATGTACACTCCTCAACTGAGTGCCCCATTGTGTGACATTTGAAGCAACTTATTGGTTTCCATTCAAATATGATCCTTTGGTGCTGCACCAGCTGTCTTTTAAGGATGCTCCTAATGTTGTGATAATAACCTGGAATTATTAAACACTTAGTATGATTCAGACAAAAGCACAAATCAACTTGTTTGTGTAATAAGAGAACAAGATATGAAACCTAAAGAATGGCATAAATGATTGTTCAGGAGTTTCCGTTTCCTTCATCATAGGAATATTGCTAACATGGAGGACTGTCATTAGTTGTTAAAAACAAACTGTCAAAAGCTGAGGCTTTACTTCTTCATTTTTAGGACTAAAAACACGAGAACCGATACAATTGATCACATTTGATGTGTTTTTTCAAGACTTATTTCTTGCGCCGTGCTGCTTGTAGGGTTGTTCATGATCCCAGAATCTCCCAGATGGCTTGTAAGAACAGCTACTTACATAATTTTATCATTTCCTTGTCACATGCACTAAGATATTAACCGACGATGGTGTCGTAACCTAACAGGCAAAAACAGGCAGGTCTAAGGATTTTGAAGTAGCTCTACAAAAACTCAGGGGCAACAAAGCTGAAGTCTCTGCTGAGAAAGCTAAGATTCAAGTCAGCATCTTTTTCCCTTTCTAATCACATTACTAATCAATAACAGTAAGTTATAAAAATAACTTTTTATACATGATATGAATGTATGATCAAATATAAGTAGGTCTTATGGTTATTCAGCAATTTGGAGGAATCAATGGAGATTGGTTTTACACCAGCAGTATTTTTGAAACAGCAAGTAATTGAAACTTTGAAACTCCATTTTCTAGCACATAAATTGGAACACCGATGCCATTTATAAAAAGGTTTTATCATTGAATATTACTATTAAAAAAATCACAATTGAGTTTTTATTGGTTGTTGAAACTATTCAGGAATCCTGGGACCATCTAATGCCACAACTTGAAATTGAGATCCTGAAAACTGGTTCCAAATAATGGAGGTGAAGCCAAGCTCAATTTTCTCATCAGTGAGCAGTCTATGCTTAAGGAAAGCTGCAAGCAGGTATCATTTCTATCGCGAAGAAAAGTGCTGGAGAATTTAGGGTTTGACTGTTATTTTTACAGAATAGATGGTTCTTTCTTAGAGCAATCCATGATTAGTCAGATTGCCTGCTATCATCTGTCGATTATGAAGGGATTCAGTAAAAGTGCGTTCATTCAATATGCAAAGCTTTTCAACTGTACTGAATTTGAATACTAGTCATTAAATTTGTTGATCTTTTTCATGCACATCTTTGAGTCAATTAGCTTCTTTATATGTTAGACAAAGTGAGTGACTTTTGTGTTGATCAGTTTTCAAGATGAGAAAAAAATGTTGGATACTGAACTCCCTTTATTTACAGCCCTTAATTGACGTAATATTTTTTTTATAGATTCTTAATATTCTTATTTTTCTCTTAAAGAAGAGCTTTTACAAATTTCTTTTACTTCTTTTAAAATAATAACATAAAAACTGATTCTGTTATTGGTGCTTAAGGTTATTGGAGAAAAGAGGTGATAAGGTTTGTTACCATATTTTGGTTACTAGTATAATACCCGTGTTACACACGAAATTTTAAACTATATATATAATAAATAAATAATAATCATATTTTAATGTAATCATAGTAGTAGGAAAATATAATTATAAAATTATTTAAATATTATAGCATTCCTATAATTAAAAGATCAGGGGTTCCATTCCTATCTGGGTTAAAGAGGGTGGAAATGTTTTTGGGGAGTTCACTTAGATTATTGCCCATTTAAAAAAATACAAATTGTTATAAAATTATGTAGAATAACGAATAATACAATGTTTATTGTAATTATATTTAATTAATAAGGCATAGTAAATACTAAATTAGTATAAAAAGGCAAATAAATAGTGAAAGGTCTCTTTCGTTATATTTTAATATGATTATAATTACAAATCTAATCATTTAGCTATATATAAAGCTGATCATTATTAATGTTTTATCTCACAATTTGAAAACATATGAATTAATACTAAGTATGCAACAATTAAATGAAAAGTTAGTAAAGCGAAGTGAATTTTACTAAATTAGTAAAAGAAGTAAGCAAACAATTATAGAAAATTATTTTAGTTATTATGTATACAGTTTTTTTGGGAAAATGAAATAAGTTTTATAATTAGTAAATAATTAGGCAGAGGAATAAGATAAAGAGAAAGCGACACTTGAGTTTACCGTTTTTTTACTATAATTATTATAATTTATTAAAATAGAAGATAATAGTGATGAAAAATTTATGTGGAATAGCACAATTAAAGTAAATAAATATCGTCAATTAATCTTAAACAAGTTTTCATTAAGATCTAATTAATCTAACTTGTTTTTAACTTTAATAAAAACATAATTCGTTCTAATATGATCATATTAATTAAAAATCTAATAATTTTAGCTCTATATACAAATCTTGTCATTTATATCACAATTCAAAAAAATAGTATAACAATCAATGAAAAGTTAGTAAAGCAAAGTAAATTTTTCTATACTTAGTAAATATATTAGGCTAAAAATTAGTGAGAAATATTTTTAATTATTTATATAATTTTTGGAAAAATTACCATAAGTTCTAAAATTAGTAAAGAAGGTTTTGGTGGGAAATAAGTTAAGGAGAATGAGACACGTGGCACCAATGTTTACTACTTTAGTAATTAGTATAGATTATTTTTTTAAGCTAATCATGTTATGTGAATTATTTAATTTTGCAACATTAATTATTGTCTTTACAACAGTAATTCCTTACACAATCAAATAGTATTAGGATATTAACGTTCTTATATAATAATCTCATGACATAAAATGTGTATTGTTTTTATATCATCTTATAACAACACTACTTTTGGAAACTCAAATTTCAGTAATAAATAAACTGTCCTAATATCTTTTTATAACAACATTTACTTAAAGTGTAGTTACAAATGTGTGGGCAAAGATACTTTTTCTAGTAGTGATTGATTTATAACTCAAGTGAGATCCCAATAAACTCTCTCACTCCCAGAGTGTTGAATCCATCCAACTTTATTTAGTTATGTTGCTATTGTTATCCAAAATATATTGTTTACTCCAATTCATGTTTAGCAAAAATAAGTCATACACACCTCCCAATTTCAACATTTAACAGAGAAAGTAACTTACTATCCTAAATCGTTATAACTTGTCATAAAATTATAGACACTTCATGCATTTACTCGGTAAGTTCATTGCGAAGATTTTATTTAGATCTAATTAGCCAAGAAATATTATTTGGACAAATAATGTATGATGAGTTGACTTTACAATCACATTAGATCTATCATCATCTACTAGCCAGCTAGTTATTTAAACTAAAATGAATTCTTGATATAGTACAGTTACGGTGTAACAAAATTACAAATTAAAATGGTTTTTAAAATGATTTTATTAGGCTCTCAAGTCGCAACAGTTGAATTTTGACAAAAGTGATTGGAGATATTTTGGACTAATTAAATTAGTCGAATTTAGATGGACAGATCTACCGACCGTACGGGAAAGCAAAAGCAAGAAATACGTCGTACACTCATGTACTAAAACATTATGAAGTCAACGGAAGATTAATTGTACTTGTACCGTACGTTCGTTCATGAGAATATCAAAAGGGATCTTTCCATCATTCATGGCATTATCGAAGCAGCCTGATTTGCGTACCTATCCTGAAAACAAGCTCTTCATATTCAACAAATATAAAAACTACTCCTCTATTTCATCTTAAACTGCATTAATCCCCATTCATTTAGTTAAAATTAATTTTTTTACTTTGAAACTGATGTAGCATCATTGATCAAATATAATTACATAACATTTTGTTGGATTCGTTAAAACATGTACTCCTAGATCGGACGTTGGAGTGTCCCGCAGCTCAACCATATATCAGAACTTGTCGAGCCGACTGTTGTTCCGACTGCTGGGTGGATGGTTCGGTCGACCATTCTCTTGATCGCTTCCTTTTCTTGAGGGCGATCCTGTGGCACTCTCGAGCTTTCTGTTGGTCGCCCTCCACCTCTTGCTTGATTCCTCACACGCCGGCAACCTTCTTGGACTTGTGTCCCACCGACCGGTCAGATGACCGGCCGACAGTCAGGCTCCGATTGGATGCATACTCCTCATTGTTGTATGAACGAGCTTCCTTGGCGTACTTCTTGAGGTGTCCCCGCTTGAGAAACGCTTCGATCGCCCTTTTGAGGTGGATGCAGTCATCGGTGCCGTGATCATGATCCTCGTGATAATCGCAAAACAGACACATATCTCTCTTCGACGCCGACTGCTTCATCCGATGGGGCACCGACAAGACCCCTTGATCCGCCACCGCCATAAAGATCTGTTTTGGCGTCTTGGTCAAGGGGGTGAAGGGCTTGTCCTTCAGTGGCTCTTCCCTACTGCCTAGTCAATCCTTCACAAAAACCCTTAAGCTTTTGTCCCGCTTTGACCCCGTGTCTCCCAACGGGGCTTCCGTCCACTTGTCCCCCCTGTGATTTTCTTCCACCTTGACATGGAGATTGTACAGGGTGTGAACGGGGTTCTTCGGCAGTTTTGTACTTTAGCAACAAGTGAATCAGACCTTGGACGAATAACTCGACTAGCCAGCTCTCGTCGATCATGTCTTCGACTTTGTTACTTTCGATGACAAATTATTTGTAGTAATCTATCAAGGACTCCCCGATTCGCTGCCTGATCCTGAGCACATCTTGCGTGGTAAGGGTCAAATTCCTCTTTTGCATGAACTTGGCCAGGAACTGGTCCTCAAACTTTGCGAAGGTTGAGATGCTGCCGTTCTCCAGGTTTGCGAACCAGAGTATTACTGCCTCCTTGAGGGTGATGGCGAACTCCCGACACCATTTGGACTCCGGGTGCTGTAGGTGTACATGGAGGTGTGAAGGTGTGAAGGTGTGAATTTGGTCCGCCGGGTCGGTTGATCCGTCATACGACTCAAAATTGGGTGGTAAGCGAACCTTAGAATCCGTCACGAACTCCATCACAAATCGGGTGAACAGGTTGTCCCGCCTGCCTCCGGTGGGACCCAGTCCACAACCAAACACTTGTGAAACGGGACGCTGGGAACCTTTGGCTTGTGGAAGTATGCAGCCGCCCACACCATCTCCGGTTCTTCCTTCCCTTATCGTATGCGTCTTTCCCAGAGTAAACATCCTCCACGACGGGCACCTTTTCCTTTCCCGATGTCGGTCAAGCCATCTCTTTCGGCTCTAGAGGCCTTCTACTTCCCTCAATAGGCTCCCTAGAACAGGCGTTTCAAGGTCACCTCTCTGGCCCTCGTGCTTGCTCTCAGGAGCTCTTGGATCTGCTTCGTCATACACTCCTGTGAACTGACGATTTGTCGAAACTGATCGGTGCTCTTTCTCTCGAATCGCTTTGAGCGGGGATCGGGGTGACCTCCGATCCCACCACTTGACTGGACAATTGGGCCCCATGAAGCCGCCTCATTGAAAAATGATAAGCTCATTCGCCCTCCCCGCGCGTCGTGAAATCGACTTGGGGCGGGATATGGTTGTTGGTACCTTTGCTCATCCATTGAGTTCGTGGGGGCTGTAGGAATTGAACGGATCCCCACAGATGGTGTCAATGTTACGGCGGTGAATTTGATCTTCCCTACCATCATCCTTCTCTCGGGTAACCTGCCACAAATAACATATAGAGCTCGCGGTCTGCACAGGAGGCCTTAAGTCGTTCTCGCTCTGATGCCTAAGTTAGCACTCTGGAAGATCTATTTCCTCTTGTATGAACAGGAGATTGGACTGCTTACCTTTCATGTGCCTCTTTTCCTCCTTCTTATCCTTGTCGTGCGGGGCCCCTCCTCATGTCGGCAAGCCCAACATCTGCTCTCTCTCACATGGGCTGAGTCCCCTTCTTCCTAGACTGTTAGGCCTCGTGGGCCTGACCTGCTGCGCCTCTACCGTTGAGTGGTCGATCGGATCTCCGGTCCTCACAATTTCTCAACTCATAAATTGTCGTGTGCTTATAATATCTCTAATCCAAATTGAAGGATTATAGAGATTATATATATATATATATATTCAAAAATATTTTCAATATCTGGGGGCAAAGAAATCATAAAGGCATTAAAAGTATGGACTACCAAAAACATGAGCCTCTTTGACAATATGAATATATAATGGCACTAAATGTATGAATTGAAATCCCACGTCTTTGTGATGGTGCATAGAACGTAGCCATATTCTATGTGCCCTATTCTACTCATAGGGCACATAGAATATGTTAAACTAAAGTGATATATCGTATTATTCTTAAGATCTATTAATCTAGAGTCTCTAAACAATCAGACATATATAATATCCTTGTCACATAGTTTAAAGCTTGATACTCAAAATTTGCATGTTTAGGTATAGAGTAACTATTAGTAAGTTGTATAAGCTACCACAACTGATTTAGATTTTTTACTCTACTATGATTGCACAGAACAAAATTTTCCTTTCTGCATCTAGTGTTGGGTTTAAGAGTTACGTATCAAACAAATGAATAAGTATCAGTGAAATTGTCAAGTCGGTTTTGTAAAATGACCAAAATCCAAATGATATCCCATTAAACTTGACTAAACTACACAGACACACAATCAAGTATTTGCAATACCTTTAATTTGTTTTTAGTTATAATCTGTGTAAATAAGTAATAATATATGTAATTGGGCACTTCAAATATATTATCAAAGGCAATAATTACAAGAGAATGATTACTATATATTTATGATTACAATGTGGGATAACTACAATATAGAGTACAATAGGAAAATGATTAATTCATACACAAGAAAGGACCTAATGTCAATAATTATATATCTCTTGTATATTCCTTAACACTCTCCCTCAAGAATGCCCAACTTGCGAAGAAGATCATGATATATCTATCAGAAAGAGCACACCACCTCATTAAAAACTCAGTGAGAAAAAGAGTATAGTGTAACTCCCCTTCATAAGCTCCAAGAGTGGCAATCACAATTATTTCAACAAGAGAAGAAAGAATTAGTAGATTCCAGCCGTCAGTGAGGGTCGGTGGTCTGAGTGAACGAGCAGCAATCATCGTAGTCCATCTCGCCTCCGCTAGTGCAAAGTACGGGCTGTAGGCAAATTGCACTTGGACATGAGAAGATAGATTCCATAGACGGGGAAACCAACCCGTTGGGTAGGCTAGAAATACAATCAAGGACAAGAAGTTCGGTCGGACAGAGTAGGCCGGAAGAGTTTGGTGGAAAAAATATAGAGTCAAGGAACGGGAGTTTGGTCGGACTGAGAAGGCCGGAAGAGTTCGGCATAAAAAATTAATGATAGAGTCAAGGACCGGAAGTTCGGTCAAAGTCGGAAGAGTTCGGCGAGAAAGAAAAAGTCGCCGTCAAGAATTCATAGTGGCAACAACTTGAAGTTGAAGTAGAAGGCAGCCGCGAGGACATGGATCCATAGCACTGACGTGAAGGCAGTTAGAAGCGGATGGCAGCGACAAGGAGGAAGTCGATCAGGGTCCTGAGAAAAGTCGATCAAAGTTCAGGGAGAAGTTGCCAAGGAGGAAGTCTCGAAAAGAAGTCGATCAGAATTTCTGGAGAAGTTGATCAGGGTTCCTGCAGCAAGGAGGAATATCCAACAACAAGGAGGAATTCGATCATGGTTCCGAGATTGAACCACCTCTTGATACCATGTAAAATAAATAATGATATATATAATAGGCAATTCAAATATATTATCAAAGGCAACAGCTTGAAGTTGAAGTAGAAGGCAGCGGCGAGGGTATTTAATTAAGGACATTAGGGGTGTATTTGGTTGGAGAGAATTTTGAGAGTCTGGATTTTGTTTTGAGATTTTGAGAGTTTGAGTTTTTGTTTGGGATTTTGAGAGTCTGGTTTTGCAAAATTTTTGTTTGGTTGAGTTGGGATTATATAAGTCTGAAAAAAAAATTTGATTGGTTTTTAGAATTTTGCAAGTTTGGACTTTGGTGTCAAAATAGGATTTTATAAAATTTAGTGAACCAAACAAGTTTTTGAAAAACTGGACTCTCAAAGTGCAGTTTTCCAAAAACTCATCCAACCAAATGCACCCTAAATCTTTTCTTGTGGATGAATTAGTCATCTGAAAGTGACCGTAATACACTATATACTTGTTACAGAAAAGTAATTTTATGTTTTTTGTGTTTCCACATATTCTAGGTATACCATTTTGATTTCTCTCATAGTAGTAGGTACCATTTAATTATGGAAAGGCTCTCTTGTGAAGCCAATTGGCGTCTGAGTAAGTAGAAAGTTGGCAATAAGTACGGCCAATTTATAACACTGATAAGTTGACTAAAAAAGTATGACGTGATTTTGGCGGGAAAGTCTTCATTAACGTGCTCGCACAGCTGTAAATTTTAATATGGCCAAACACATGAGGTCAAAGATGAAAAATCACGTTAGTTTCAATAATTAAAATTAAAAATATTGAAATAGTCAACTTACGTTGGGGTTTTTATAATAAAATAATAATTAACTAACATTTTTTCATTAGTACCATCATTTTATACTTTCTTACATCAAAACGATTTCTCTTCACATAGAAGAGCAGACGATTTCGAAAGATGAAGAGAAGAGCCTAATTTTGTGTTTTTTATTTTAAAAATATGAATATGTAAGAACTTTCACGTTCTCAAACTTTGTGGGACTTGTAATAATAGTAGTAAATATAATTCGTATTAGAGCTTATTTTTCTATACAATTAAATTCTCCATACCTCAAGTTTACTATAAAATTAGCATCATGTATATTATACGTTGTGCGATTTTCTAGATTAAAAATTAATACAATTAAATTGTATGTCTTCCCTCTAAATTGTGCTTTAAATTTAAAGGGTGGCAATTATATATATATAAAAGAAGTGGGGATAAATACTTAGGCGATTACAAGTTAACACTAGCTCTACCGGTAAACTGAAATGTTTGAAATATACTACATGAAAAAAAGGTGTTTTTGGTTATTCCAGCGGTAGTCAGAAGTTAGGAGTTTGTTGTGCAACTTTTTAGATCCCATCAGATGAGAGTGTGTAAACTAAGTATATTCGTTCAATTAATCAAAGATAAAACACTCATAAGTGACCATCCAACTTGGTGAAAGGCTATCAGTTCGGTCTTTGCATCGACTTGCCGTACATTGCGATGCATTCACATAAGAATTGTGGCAATAATGTCAACATTATAGATACCATATATACTCGAAATAATTGGTAGTTATGATTTTGGAGAAACTCAATTTGAATATAACAGATCTCAAATTGAAAATATAAAGTGTTTGAACTTTGCATATTCAAAATCTCAATTTATCGCACATCAGTTGCTAAATATAAGTATCATATATTATAGAATCGATTCACTACTATTATAACGTCAAACATACACATGTCTCTATATCGGTTACTTTCACAGATGAGAATATTTCTTTACATATATGGATGTATTATTGCAGTACGTTGGTACTTTTTAATTTTTAATTTTTCGTATTTCCATTTAAACATTTTTTTCGTTGAATATTGATCGTGAATGTTTTTTTTTTCATTTCAGTCAAAATTTGAAAATCGATTGAATAGACTCTTTTTTCCTTTTTTCCTCTTGCTATAGAGCCCCACCCTAAACAAGATTTCCCGCCGGGGAGGCTCCGATAGTCCGATGGTGACCTCCCCACCCATAATCTCTAGATAGATCTCTCTTCCACCCTCCCCTAACCCCAAAACCATTGACCCAATCTCAACCACGGTGTTTCTCCAAAATCCAAGTCGGTGTGTAGTATTTCTACTTACTTTTCAGCGATTTCATTTAGATCACATTTGTAGATCGAAATGATTTGATTATCATTTGATTATCCACTCTAATTCGTGTTAGGTCGCGTACGGATGCCTTGATTCTCTGAAAGCAAGCAGAAATGTCTCTTACATGCTCCGAGAGAGACTTCGAATAATGTTTAAAGAGACTGAATTGTGAGCGATTAGTGTTTTAGGGAATCATCAGATATCACCATCAGTTTGCAGTGAGCCGGTTCGACCCGGATTGGGCGAAAGAGCAGTGATGGTGACTATTATCACACTACAACTATTTCCCTTGCATTTTTATTTTTTAGGATATGTTAGATATACTTTTACTGGCAATTGATACTTTTAATTTAGGATATAGAGAATGTTTTTTAGAACTCTCTTTATAATCGCACTAGTTGCCTTTTTATTATAGAGTACCTATACTTTCTTTTCTGTCATTTACGCTCTAGTAATATCATATATAAATTATTTTTACCGATTTTTGGTGATTTATCTTTTTTTTAAAGAATGTTTTTTAATTTTTTAGGTTAGAGGAGCTACATGAATAATCTCTTTAATCAAAACAATTTAAAATACCTTTTGATTGATAAATTTAACGAATCGCTTGTTAACATATTATGTTATGAGATAGATCCTATTTTGCCACAATATTAGTAATTGTTAGGCACCGCATTATTATTGAGAATATTTCTGTGCCTCAAGGTTTTGCACTTTCTCTCTCATCAATATGCTCTGCCTTCTCTCTTAACCTGTTTTACACGCGCCACTCATACAACCTCCTTTTTTCTTTTTTTCTAAACGTTATCGGCATCCTGACACAAAAAACGGCCAGATAACGGCTCTCCCATGGCGGAACCTCCGCCTGGGACAGGCGGAAATCTCGCCGGAAAATCGTTCCGGGATGCACTGACTCCTAAAAGTCAGCCCCTTTCTTCAACCTTACTGTCTAACTCTGAAATTAAGCCTATTTCCCACAGAGTGAATGGCAAGATTGCTTGCATTTACGCCTCTGAATCAATTGAAACCTTTGCTGCTCACTACTCGACTGCTCTGATCGGAAAATTTCCCAGTGGGAAACCACCGATGGAGTCGGTACACAAGGCCTTTCAGGCAATGGGGATCGCCGGAAAATATCAGATCGGTTCTCTTGATTACCGGCATATTCTCATCAGAATGGAGGACAAGGAAGATTATCACAGATTCTGGATGAGAGCAGTCTGCAGTATCAACGGGAAACCTATGAAAATTCTGAAGTTGTCGCCGGAATTCTTCACCGACACTGAATCATCCATAGTCCTAGTCTGGGCGACCATCCACAAACCCCCCATCCTATACTATAACAGTTCTGCCATCGAAGACATAGGGAATCAGATTGGTGTATTTGTTAAGATGGATTCTGCAATGGCATCACTTTCCCG
Source organism: Sherardia arvensis (assembly GCA_948330725.1). NCBI lineage: Eukaryota > Viridiplantae > Streptophyta > Magnoliopsida > Gentianales > Rubiaceae > Sherardia > Sherardia arvensis. Next base: position 16,365,510 of record OX415237.1, on the reverse strand, counting down.
GCCATCTGCAATCAAAATATGCGTGGAGGTCGACCTTCTTCAGCCTCTGCAACCTTCAATCATCATCGGAGCCCCCAATAAGTATGTGGAGTGTGACATAGAATACGAGAATGTTCCCTACTACTGCACATACTGCAAGAGGATCGGACATGAAGACCAAAAGTGCGGCTTCCTGCACCCGGAATTAAAAAAGACTCATGGCCGGAAAATGATCAACAGAGGGCAAGAAAAGGAGGGGCAAGAATTGAGGAAAGCTCCTATATCTATGGCAGCTGCTGGAGGTTCTGGACTATCTAGAGCAGAGAAGAATATTATCCCACAAGATGTACCAACATCCTCAGCACCAGCAGATCCACCTCAATCAAAAATCTCCCAACCTAAGCCCAATGTGGAGCAACAGCAACTGATACCACTAGATACTACCACCCCTCCTACCCCTAAAACCAGCATCACCACTTCTATACCAAGCCATGCCTCTCCCCTTGACATCCTTAAAGCAGTAACAAATCCCACAAAGCCTCCTTTTTACTCCTATGATGATTTGAATATCAGAAATAGGCCACCTGAGAATCTCACAAATACCCTAGCCATGGTACCATATGCACATCCAAGGGAGGTTACAATATCTAACTCTTTTCATGTTTTACAGGAACAAGATGATGAGGATGGCAGTAGCTCATATGAGGAGGCCACCAGTGAACTGGAATACAAGAACAATGATCACACACAGGCTGAAACCACCAATGCCTACACAGCAGGTACACTTTTTGAAACTCCATTGCCTAGTCCTGAACCTAAAAAAAGAATTAGGAGGGGCATACCTGAGGGTGGGAAGACAGTGGAACAATGGTTAAGGTCATCACATAAGTCCAAAAAATCTAGTCAATGATTAGGTACAATATTTATGGAAATGTGCTTGTTTGGAACATTAGAGGATACTCAACTTCACTTGTTAGATTACAACATCTGATTAGAACAAATAAAATTGACCTGGCATGCATAATAGAACCAATGCACCTTAATACAAATATCTCCCAACTGCAATTTGAGCTACAATTTCCAAATGCCACTCCTGCAAATCATGCAAAGATCTGGCTTTTTTGGAACCATAACTTAGTAATTAACATAGTTAAGCAAACTGATCAATTTATTTTGCTTTCTGTAAATAAACCTATGTGTCAATCAATGTGGTACTGTTGTGTTGTATATGCCAAAGTAACAAGGGTTCTGAGAGAACCACTGTGGGCTGATCTTAAGGCTCTGCCTAGAGTCCTCACTCTATTTATTGGTGACTTTAACACCATTGCAGCATGTGAAGAAAGAAAGGGCAGAAAATCCCCATCAGCAAGGAGTATCAGAGATTTCAATGGTTTCATTTCTGCTCAAGATCTGGTAGAGGTTAAGACTGTTGGAAATAGATACACATGGACCAACAACAGAACAAAAAGAGATCTACTTGTCCAGAGATTGGATAGAGGCCTTTGTAACAGTGAATGGAGTGATCTCTTCCCACATAGCTCTATTCAAGTCAAGAGTAGGACTATTTCAGACCACAACCCACTCCTCCTTTCTATACAAACATCAGAAATTAGTGCACGAAAGCCTTTCAGATTCCAGGAGATGTGGACTTGCAGAAAAGATTTTTTGGGGCTGGTGGATTGCAGCTGGAAAAAACCTTGCTCAGAAATAGGCATGAGAGGGCTTATCTGCAAATTGAAGAGGCTGAAACCAGAAATTAGGACTTGGAATAAGGAGGTTTTTGGGGATGTGCACAGCAACCTTGAAAAGGCTGAAATGGAGGTCTCAGAAGCAGAAATCAGATACCAGGACTCTGGTGAAGAAACTGACAGAATGGAACTAAATAGGAGGAGGCTGTGCTCATCAGATCTCAGAAAGAGGTTGGTGTTTTCTGGAAACAGAAAGCCAATGTTAAATGGCTTAGGGAAGGAGATGCAAATACCAAATATTATCACAACTTGGTTAGGGAAAAGAGGTAGAAATCCAAGATCACAAAAATAAAGTTTACAACTGGAGTCTGGGTCACTGATCCTCAGCAGATAGCCATTGAAGGTGTTAATTTTTATCAGAGTCTGCTGAATGATGAGGCACATAATGCCTCTGGAAGATACCTAAAATTTTTCATAAATCAGATCCCTACAATTCTGACTGAGGAGGATAATATGCAGATTGGTAGAAGTGTTCAAATGGAGGAGATCAGAAAAGCAGTTTTTAGTCTAAACAGAAATGGTGCACCAGGGCCTGATGGTTTTTTAAGCCATTTTTTCACTCACTGCTGGGAAATTATCAAAGAAGATATGCTGAGTGCATCTCTTGAATTTATGGAAGGAAAAATGATCCCAAAAGCCATGGCAAGCACATGGCTTGTCCTCATTCCTAAAGTGCCTAACCCTAGCTCCTTCTCCCAGCTCAGACCCATAAGCCTGTCTAATTTTGTGAGCAAGGTGCTTACTAAAATATTGATGGAGAGGTTTAAACTAGTGATGGAAAAATTAATATCAAGGGAGCAATCTGCTTTCATGAGGGGCAGAGATATAGCAGATAACATCATCCAGATGCAACAGATGGTTAAGGCTGTCAGCACTAATCCAGATAGCAAAAATATTATTTTCAAACTAGATATGCAGAAGGCCTTTGATATTATATCTTGGACCTTTCTGAATTCAGTTCTACTAACTTTTGGATTCCATGGTAATATAGTCAAGGTGGTGATGCAGAACTTAAAGGCTTCATGGTACTCAGTGTTAATTAATGGAATTGCTGTTGGCTTCTTCTCAGCATCTAGAGGAATAAAACAGGGTGACCCTCTCTCCCCCTTTCTATACAATTTAGCCACAGAAGCATTCTCAAGGGGTCTCAGAAGATTGATGGAGATACAATACATTCAACCTTTTATCATGCCACATGGGGCAATCATGGTCTCCCATTTGATGTATGCTGATGATACAACCATTTTTGCTAGAGCCACAAAAAGAAACCTCAAAAGGATTATCAGATTTCTCCAGGCTTATGAGATCTGTTCAGGGCAGAAGATAAACTTTGAAAAATCTGAATTCTATGTTAATAGACTGGCTGGGAAAACAAGAATCAGAGTAATAAAAAGGAAGACTGGCATGAGGCAAGGGAAAATGCCATTCCACTACTTGGGAATCCCTATCTTCAGTGGTAGAAACAAGATATGTTACTACCAGCAATTATTGGAGAAAATGGAGAGGACACTTAATGGATGGAAGAACAGATGGCTGACAAAAGCTGGAAGATTAGTCCTTCTGAACTTTGTTTTTATAACACTACCAACACATTACTTCACTGTCCTTCAGCCACCTGAAACTGTCATTAAGAGAATGGAAGTGATGGGAGCAAAATTCTTCTGGGGAGAGTCTGAAATGGGGCCTAAAAAAGTTTGGAGAAACTGGAAAAAAATGGCAGCAACAAAGGATCAAAATGGATTGGGCTTCAGAGATATTAGGGCTTCAGTAAAGGCTTTTTCAAGCAAGTTGTGGTGGAAAATGCAAAATAACAGTGCTATATGGACATCATTTTTATGGAGCATCCCTGTGAGCTATAGAGCATCCCATACATGGAAAAGAATATGTACTGTCACTGAGTTCTGCAACTCTCAATCACAGGTCCTAATTGGAAATGGTTCAGCCTCTTTCTGAGACTCAAAATGGATAGGTGAAGGAGCACTGTATTACAAGTGGCCAGATGGGGTCAAACTGCCTTTTCCTAAGCTATCTGTTGTAAATTTTTGTGCTCACAAATCTCAGGTTTTACCTGTTCTGGAACCTTTTTTGGCTACCAATATTTTTTCAATATTGCAGGAAGCTGAGGTGCAGTACAACCATGATGATAAGCTGGTTTGGAGGCCAGAACAAAATGGATCATTCTCAATAAAATCAGCAAATAAAACTCTGAGAGCACAATCAAGTGACATACACTCTATTAAAAAGGTATGGAATAAATACATACCTGTTCAGATGTCAATACTGATATGGAGAATAGTCAATGGTTTGATCCCTTTTGATGACATACTTGTTAAAATTGGGATCTCTCTGGCATCTAAGTGTCCACTATGTGGTCACAGTGATACAATTGATCACTTTTTTAACAAGTGTGAAAAAAATATGCAGTTACTGGATTTTATGCATTCCCTGTTTCAGATGCCTGTCCCTACATTTCTATCTTTTAGGTATAGAATTGCATACTACTTGTCTTATAGAAATCTGTCTAAGATACACACTGTAGTGAGTCTTACCACTATTGTTTCTACCTTCTGGTTTATGTGGATTAGAAGAAACAAAATTCTTTTTGAAGATAAGTATGACTGTAACCAGACAATCTTGATTCAGGTGGCCAAAAAGGTCTCTTTGGTTTTCACTGTCTTCCCTCTTATTGGTAAGGCTGAGAAACATGGAGATCTTCTCAGGTCTGGACTTATTCCATTCCTGAGACAGAAAAAACCTAAAATTGCAAGATCTATTAGGTGGGTGCCCCCTGATTTAGGTTTTAAATTAAATGTAGATGCATCTTTCTCTCCCAACTCAGTGGGATTAGGTCTGGTTGTAAGAGATAGGCACAGTAAGGTAATCAAAATGGCTCTCAAACATTGCTCTGCAATATCACCACTGCATGCAGAAATATTAGCCATAGATTTTGGTGTTTCTGTTGCACAAGTTTTTCATACCTACACTGTTGAGTCTGACTGTCTGTCTGCAGTTAGGTGTATTAAAAATCCCTCTGAGGCATATTGGAAACATATGAGCTTATGTCACCACATTCATGAAAAATTACAAAGAAATGACATAATACATGTTTTTAGAGAGGGTAACCTGATTGCAAACTTCCTGGCAAAATTTAGTGCTGCCAATCCCCACATCCAATCTATGCCTAACTATATGGCCCCTCACTTGTTGAGAAACTTAATTCTACTGGATAAACAGGGATTGCATAATCTTAGGACTGCATGAATTGTAGTTACTACTGATTACAGATACTACTGATGCCTTGGTTACTGTAAGAAATGAAGACCCACTGGAAGGAGACTAGTGGGAGGCCATGGAGCAGATATGAACCAGAACCAGCTCAATCACTAGATGAGCTCAAAACAAAGGCCAAAAATTAGTTTTTTGCCCCTGTGAAAAGAATGTCTTTTTGACTCTGTACATAGTCTAGATTCAGGCATTACCATCTCCATTTTTTTGTCTCATGGTTTTTTTTGGTGCCGCATTGAATTTTGCTTGCAACTCTCTAATAGGCTCTGAAAAATTATCTATTGGGATCATATGGATTACACAGGGCAAGGTCTAGCCACCCTATTACTTTTATTTTTTGGAGGCACTATGCTTCATGAGCTGATGCTCTTTTATGTAACTGTCAGAGACAGAAACTATGGCTTTCAGGTCTTATTCATCTTGGGTTAAGGGAGACTAATGAAAATCCCTCCGCTCTTTGAGCAGTTTGAATTAAAAAAAAAAAACAAAAAGTTAGGCACCGCAGATTCAGCTAAGCATGCAAGTTGGTGAAGACTTTTCTCTCCTAGCTAACTGCAACATTATTGTCCCTGTCACCAGATTTTAAATTAAAATGTACGGTGATTAGAATGGTCAACTTATCAATTTTGTATAAATATGAATATAATTACCCGTACTTATTGCCAGACAGCGAGCTGCCCATGTTGCCATGTTGGTTGACTTTAAAAGCTCTTATCTCAACAGAGATGAATGAGAGCTAGCTAGGTATACAGTCAGAGTTTATCTAACCCTTCAATTTTTTTTAACTGAACTGCTAGGTGGAAGTCGTATTGTATTTATTTGCCGTTCGTATTTTTATTTTATTTTTATAATATTTAATTGATCTGTAATTATATAAAATAGAAGTAATATATATAATATACATGTCTGATATAAATGAGTGTGAACCATAACATATATATTAAAAACATATTTTTTTTTAATTTTAGATTCCGCATGGCAAATACGGAATATATCAGACTCCATGTTTTACAAGTAGTTTATAAAATTAGTACTCCCTCCGTTCTCTTGTGATTGTCAAAAGACAAATAGTAAATTGCACTATCGATAACTTTATTTATAAGATTTTCTTATCTAATTGTTTGTCATTCAGAGGCGGAGGAAGGGGGGGATCGGGTGGGGCCCGGCCCCCCTCAACTAGGAAAATATCCCTAGGTATATGTATTTAGTTAGTGTTTTATTTGGAGTGGTAGGTTATGTGGCCCCTCACATGATTATTAACTAAAAATTGGGAGGCTTTTTTTTTAGTACACGTAAAAGAAGAGATTAATTATAAGAAGAATGAGACCACAGTCAAACAACACACTAAAAATATGGTTCTTTATATAGTAATAATATAATTAATTTATAACTTTTTTTTCAAATCCTGATTGATTACTATATAGGCAATATTTTCTTTGAGAAAAAAGTAATCAGTGTATAAATCCATATAGGAATAGATTCATTTATTTATTAAATTTAACTTTATTTTTAAACAAATAAGTTAGTTGTATATATTTAATAATGTAATATTATATTAGAATGTGAATCGTATTTTAATTTTACATTATTTTAATAATTAATTTAAATTATTAAATTCCGGCCCCCCACATATTAAATTCCTACCTCCGTCCCTGTTTGTCAATTACCTAAGTGATAAGCAGTGTAATCTGTGTCTCTCTTCTAACTTGAAGTATAGCTGCTATAAAAAAAATATTATTAGGAACTAAAATTTTTGATGATAAAGTGATAGTTTAACCATTACTATTTAAAATATCAATATCAGCCAATATGGATGAGTGGAAGTAGTTACATCTTTTACACATATAGTACCAAAGTTTTATAAGTATATTTGTATCACAAGTTGAAGTGATCTGTATGAATCGTGTCACAAAAACTATAACTTTAGTGATTAGCATCAATCAGAACATATTAAAGATCCTTCAAATTTAACAGTACATTTTGATTACGACACTTTAATATTTTGAAGAAGCCGTGTTTCATTATTGACTTTTGAATACTAGTTATGACGCATAAAATAGAGTAACTTTAATTTCAATCAAAAACTGCAGATGCTAAAACGCGGGACTAATTTAATTTATTATTTGGACTGATCTGATCACAATTAAACCCAGTGAGAGATGATGATCGATCCCAGTTCCATGCATGCATAATTTACATTACCTTCATAAAAATCCCAGAAAATATAATGCAAATCAAAAGTCATGTGATGCCAATGTCATACCAACGTAGCTCAACCATCTCCTTTTATGAAAATGTCAACTCCTCCAACTCTCCAGCACTATAAATACCCAAGCCCTTCTCTTCCCATTAACCACACAATCAATCCCTTCTTTTCCATCTATTCTTATAAGTTCTTCATAATCCTTTTTCTGATTTCAATGGCAGACATTGAAGCTCCAAATGGGGTTACAATCACCTCCATGCATGTAGAAACCCCAACACCAAAGTTCGATCTGCCAGTAGATTCAGAGCACAAAGCAACAGAGCTCAAAATCTTATCATTCGCACAGCCTCACATGAGATCATTCCACCTAGCCTGGATCTCCTTCTTCACTTGCTTCATGTCCACCTTCGCTGCCGCCCCGCTCGTCCCGATCATCCGTGACAACCTCGATCTCACCCGATCCGACATCGGAAACGCCGGCGTCGCCTCCGTTTCTGGCAGCATATTCTCCAGGCTCATCATGGGCGTCGTCTGCGACCTCATCGGCCCTCGCTACGGCTGTGCATTCGTCAACTTACTCGTCGCTCCGGTTGTTTTCTCCGTTGCATTCGTTTCGTCTGCACCGGGATTCATCGTTGCACGGTTCATGATCGGGTTTTCGCTCGCAACATTCGTGTCTTGCCAGTACTGGACGAGCATAATGTTCAATAGTAAGATCATCGGAACCGTGAATGGAGTGGCCGCTGGTTGGGGAGATATGGGTGGCGGTTTTACTCAGCTTCTCATGCCATTTCTCTTCCATATTATTCAATTATCTGGAGCCACACCTTTCACCGCGTGGAGGATAGCATTCTTCATCCCGGGTTTCCTTCACATCATCATCGGCATAACCGTCTTGGTTTTAGGTCAAGACATGCCTGACGGAAACCTCGGTGCGCTGCAGAAGAGAGGCGACGTTCACAAAGATAAATTCTCCAGGGTTTTGCGCATCGCTGTTACAAACTACAGAACATGGATATTTTTTCTTCTCTACGGCTTTTCCATGGGAGTTGAGCTCTGCATAAACAACGTGATCGCTGAATACTTTTACGACAGGTTCAACCTCAAGCTGCACACCGCCGGGATTGTGGCTGCCAGTTTTGGCATGGCGAATTTTGCAGCCAGACCGTTCGGCGGCTGGGCCTCGGATGTGGCGGCTAGGAAATTCGGCATGAGAGGAAGGCTTTGGGTGTTGTGGATCGTCCAAACACTTGGTGGAGTTTTCTGCATTTGGCTAGGACTTGCAAATTCGCTCCCACTAGCTATCTTAGCCATGGTGCTTTTCTCCATCGGAGCTCAGGCGGCTTGTGGTGCTGCGTATGGGATTATCCCGTTTGTTTCCCGGAGGTCTCTCGGAATACTGTCTGGCCTAACAGGTGCTGGGGGAAACTTTGGTGGCGGTTTGACTCAGTTGGTTTTCTTCTCGAGCTCGAGTTTCTCGACGGCACGCGGGCTAACCTGGATGGGGGTCATGGCCGTGGCTTGTACTCTGCCGGTTGCCCTGATTCATTTCCCGCAGTGGGGGAGCATGTTCACTGGCCCTTCCAAAGATGCAAAACACAGCGAGGAGTATTACTACGAATCTGAGTGGAACGACGATGAGAAGAACAAGGGGATGCATAGTGGAAGCGTTAAGTTTGCAGAGAACAGCAGGTCTGAACGTGGGACGAAGTTTTCTGGTATTGCATCGGTTGCTACTCCATATTCCACACCTACCCATCTTTGATGCATGTAGTATGTAAGTAACTATATATGTATAATATATGTTGGTAGCTAGAGGTTGCTATAGCTCTAGCAAGTCTTAGTGTGAAGTGATCGAGAGATTGTATTTAGAGTGTGTTGCAAAAATACATCCATGATCGATTCAGTACTGTTTGATTTTGCAGATCTATTTTCTTAATAATTAATTAAAGAACTCTATTCCACATATTTAACTTGGCGTACAAAAAATAGGGAAAAAATCCTGTTTTACTTTCAATGCTTAGCTTGGAATTAATTAGAAAGTAACGAAGCGCATTTAAACATTTAAGAAACAAATTAAAATGTAATTTATGGTCAAAGTGCTGAAAGGGTTGAAATGAAAATGTGTTTTCGCTAGTTGAAAATGATGACGTGAGTGTATAGTTATCCATGTGAGGATGGTAATTAAGGGGACCGAAAGGATGAATCCAAGTGAGGATATTGATTGACACCAATTAGTTTTTGGTTTTGATATCAAACATTAGATATCAAGGTCCCATATATACCCAATATCTATCAAGACACATTGAATTAGTGACGTGGGACCTACTAAAAATATACCAAGCTAATAACTTGTGAAGGCAACATATTTTTGAGAAGGCTAATGATGCGGTATAAAACAATCGTAAGCAACATTACGTAAATTTAACAAATATTGCAAAGCATGTCCAAAATGCAACCGTTGGAGAGTATCTTTAACTGTGAGTTACAAGACATTGTAGTTTACAATAATTCAAGCTAATGACCTAGCAAGCTACAAAAATCTCCAATTCTTAGCAATACTATATATTAGCTTGTATGACAGCACATATTTTTAATACACATCCAAATACATTGAATTATTGATGTTGAGTCTACTAAATGGGACAAGTTGAGTCCAGATTATCAGGCAACAAAGAGGTATGAAAGTTTCTAATTACTCTTACACCATTGCTAAAGGTTGATTCAGAAGCTACCGTAGTGATTGGAATGCTCTTCACATCTCTGGCCATATGAGATAGAACGGAATATTGAACTGAATTCTCCTTCTAATAACCAAAAATATCAAAATCTGGATTTCGATTGCTTGAGACGCATCAGTGCTGTATTTCGATTGCTTGAGACACATTTGAATTTTCCAAACATTTTCAAAATACAAATTCGCAGTGGGATATGTTCTGCCTGAAAAAAGAATGGTCATATCATTGAAAGGTTGCAAGAACTTGACCATTTTTTCTAACCTACTCCATTTCTCCCAATCAGGAAAACTCTCAAAGTCACTATCAAACACCGCCAATTGGTGAAAAACTTCTTTATATATCAACGCCCTCTCAAGCATATTATAGGTAGAATTCCATCGAGTTATCACATCTTGTTGTAGCTTTTTCTTAGACCCAATAGAAATTTTCTTAGCCAAGCTTGCAAATTTCTTCTTTCTACTTTCGTATCATTTGACATACTTCACACTCTCTTTGATCTTGTCAAGAGCACCATCAATCACTTCTAACCCAGACTTCACAATCAAATTCAGTATGTGTGCCCCACAACGAATATGAAGAAAATCATTCTCTTGAATAGAAGTTCCAACAATATCAAAATATACTTTAAGAGATGTTATTGCCTTGTCATTATAGGAGGCATTATCAAGGGTTAAAGTGAAAACCTTTTTGTCAATTCTCCATTCCTTTAACATGTCATATAACTTCTCCGGCAACAAGTAACCATTGTGAGGTGGAGGTATATGGTGAATAGCCAAGAGTTTATTTTGCAACTTCCATTCAGAATCATCGTAATGGGCAGTTAGAGACATATATCCATCATAATTGGTCGAAGACCATAATTCAGAAGTTAGGCATATTCTTCCCGGAACACACTCAATTACTTTCCTAAGGATCACTTTTCCTTTGATATATGGTTTTATAATATCACTCTTAGTTGTGTTTCTACTATAAATTTTCCCATTACGGTTCAAATAATTATGCACATCTCTTGTTCCCTCATGCTCAACCATAGAAAAAGATAGTCATGCCTTTTTTTAAGCTAATCAAATCGCATTTAAAATTTGAATAGAATAATATTTCAAAGTTAGAAAGGACACATGACCGAATTTGAGACAGTCTTGCAAAAATTTACCTGATACAATGTATTTACTCTCTCTAGAATTAGACTAATAGTACAAACATATCGAATGAATGAATCCAGACGAACAGATGAGTGTGATTGCTTCCTTCACAGAGAAACCTTGAAATGAACAGAATTCAGGCTTGATGATTCAGTACTACCTTCAATCCACCAACTGAACAACTAAAAATACACGGAACATGCAACCTGATGGATCTTCTTAGCACGACGAATCTCGAATGCAATCCCACAATTACGGCAACTGTTGTTGCGGACCTTCTTAGGGGTGTCCACAAGTGCCAAATGATGATTGATGTGCCCCATGACATCAACAGAACCGAAAAGCTGGACACTATTACATAGCATGCACACAGCTCTTGGCTGGGAAGGGAGGAGGTAGTTCAGTGGGAGATTCACATAAGCCCGTCCTTGATTGTCCTGAATCTGCAGAGTTACCAGTGCCTGGATCTGTGCCGGAGTCGCCTCGTATCCAACTTTCTTAAGGTGGCGATGAAGAAGCTTAATCCAAGTTGTCAGCTTCATTTTCGGCAGATCCGGAAGACAGATTTTGTTCTTGCCGAGTTACATTGGGCGAGTCATGCCTAATAATAGAAGTATCCATCATTTTATGATAAACATCTTAACTAAAATTTAGTTCCAACCAAACAAAATATCTCAAAATGGGAAGGAAAAAAACACAATTTAACTTGGGAGGAGAATCTTCATCATTGGGCTCTTCTCAATCCGGATGGGCTCTTCTCAATCCGGATGAGAAGAGACGTGGTCTGCAAAAACATGTGAGTGAAATGGGGCGTCAATTTCAGCTCAATATTCCATGTGTGAATGGACCAAGTACCTGTGAATTATTTAACGTACTACTCCTCGGATAAATGGTGTACTCTTAAGCTGACATTTATATAATTTTTGGAAAAATTAACATAAGTTCTAAAATTAGTAAAAAAAATTTTGGCGGGAAATATGTTTAAGGAGAAAGCTACACATGGTAAACATGTGATAGTAGTATAACAGTGTGGTCTAAACTTAAACTTAAAACTAAATTTTGGACCAATAATAGGACTTCAACAAGACTCTAAAAATTTAGTCCCAACCAAACAAAATATCTCAAAATTGGAAGAAAAAAAACACAATTAAATGTTGGTAAAGAGAATATACATCATTGGACTCTAGATTAATTAAGTCTGCAAACGTGTGACTGTGAGTTAAATGGGCCATCTTTCCAATCTATTACATGCATGAAGTACCTTTGAATTACTCCTGGATAAAAGGATTCCCCTAAGCTGACAAAGGCAACGTCACCCTACCTTTTGCACCTTTTTCAGTAAAATGACAGCGTTCAGTCTGATATTAACGTTGTTCCATGTTCTCTTGTTCTTTTTTTTATATCTAAACTGCACCCGGTTTCCTATGTTCTCTTCTTCTTCTTTTTTTAATCGGTCTGTTATATGCAGTTCATATTTTGCTTTTTATATTAATATATAATTTATATATATACAATAATTTTGATATGTAACTAATTTGTAATTGTATGTAATAGAAGTAACATATGATGTATATGTCTGATAAAAATAAATATGGACTATAGAATATATGTTAAAGATTATCTTTTAATTTTAGATTGGGAAGAATCAAAATACGCCGTGCATCTAGCATGTCCATTTCTTAACGAATTTAGAGTGAAAGTGTTGTCCTTAATTAAATTATGCATTTTTAATTATATTTGTTCATCCTTTCATCACATCCTATAAGAAGAAAATGTTTTATAGTGTATTTAATTAGGATTTAATTAGTGATTAGTTTTTTAATTTTATTTTTAATTGTATTTATTTGAATTTTTTCTCCCAATCATATCATAGTTTTATTATGAAGGTGAGAGAGAAAGTAGTGGTTGTGCAATATTTTTCATTGGCAGCATTTCAATTTGATTCCGACTTTGAATTTGGATTTGTAGAGAGAGGAAGATTAGGATGATTGGAGAAGAAAAGTGTCCAGTGGGATAAGGTATTTAATTTGGTGTATAAAAATTACGGAAAATCCTATTTTACTTTTAATGCTCAACTTTGAATTAATTAGAAAGTAACAAAGCGCATTTAAACATTTAAGAAACAAATTAAAGTGCAATTTCTGGTCAAAGTGCTGAAAGGGTTGAAATGGTAATATGTTTTCACTAGTTGAAGATGATGACGTGAGTGTATAGTTATCCATGTGAGGATGGTAATTAAGGGGACCGAAAGAATCCAAGTGAGGATATTGATTGACAACAGTTAGTGTTTAGTTTTGATTTCACCAAGTTTGAGTGCGTAAACTTGAGTAGTTGACCACTATACATGATGCAACGAATCGAAACTAGATTATATCATATTATATAATAGCTTGGGAATGAGTCACTTCAGGTTGCTCAGAAGACTTGACTATGGTGATACTGACAGCGTGTATCTCTCTGAGCTGAGTGGTACACACTGTTTCTTTGCAATGAAAATGATGAATAAGGCGTAAATATGTATGGAACTACAAAAATACAAGTTCATGTTACGTTGAATTTGAAAGAAGTTTATGTAATAATACTTCAAATTTGATGATTGAAATGTACTATAAATATAATAAATTTATCAACACGCATATATGAACTGAAATTTACGATAGAACATGTAACAAAAAAGTTCAAATTTAATAAACATTTTAGAATTATACTTTTAATTAGTTGTCGGGAAAATCACCATTCCTAACTTTTTCCCTTACTCACGCCATAATACGAATAAATTGTTTCGTAGTGTATTTAATTGTATATTTAATTAGTACTCGGTGATTTTTACAATTTTAGTTATAATTGTATTTATTTGGAATATTTTCCCCTAATTATAACATAAATTTTCTTTCGTTATTTTTTATTGTGATATTTTATGATTTTGTTTGGTTCTACATGTTTCATTCTTATTATTTTAGACCTATTTCATAATTATTTTGTGATTTTCTCTGATTTAAATTGATTTGGTTAATTTTATAGTTTTGGTCAATTAAATTCCATTCAATTTCATTCAACTTATCTAATATATGGTCTTCCATTCTCTATTACTATATCATTATACGATTTTCTAAACTTATATATATAAAATATATACAATTTCCTAAACCTATATAAAAATATATTAGATAAGTCACTCGGTGTTGGTGATACAGGGCCTAGGCCCAACCTTTGACAAAGTAGTAAGGTCCAGACCATAACAGATTGCAAGACAAATGCTCCACTCACACTGGGGACATCTGCACGCTGCGGAACACGCTGAAAAGCATGTCTGGAGGGGATACAGGGCAGATGATTGCCACCCTCCGGAGTTGGGCAATCTCGGGGAAATTTACATCCAATGCTTATGATTTCATACACTGGAAGACCTACCCACAAGTCTACCATGAGCTGGACCAACCGCGGGAGAGACTATTTAGGGATCTCTGGAGGGGTTTTGTACCAGCCCGGTTCTCCTTCATATCACGGCTAGTTGCGCTTAGTAGACTGCATACGAAGGATAAACACAGGGAAGAGGATGATGAGGACTAATGCACACCTGTTCTTCCAATGCGAATTCTCACAGGTTGTCAGGGATCGGGTCAGGAGTTGGATTGGCTTGAGGAGACGTCCTCTGTCCATTGCTTGTGCTGAGAAATGCATCCGGAAGCAGGTTACTAGTTCAAAGCTGAGGAAGAAAAAGGGTCCTCTAGCTCTGTTCACGACGGTGTACTATTTATGGAATGAGAGAAACAAGGTGCAACATGGTTACTTTTCTCCTAATTCGGCCCGGGTTTTCGGCCAAATCATCCAGAATTGCTACATGGTACTCAATCGCCTGTTCCCGGAAGAGAACCTCTACTGAGTACTAAAGCATCCATGAGGCCTTAGGAAATACTATACCATGGTGTTTGGGAGTTTGATCTATGATTTGCTTCACCACAACTTGAGATGGAAACTAAGACTTGCACCCTAATAACTGTCTCACCTGAGTTGTTACTGGTTTTTTACGGCAGATCAGCTCCTTCACTTAGGGCTTGCTCTTAGTGGAGGAGTGTTTTTTGGTACATGATGTCTTCTGTAGCTGCCTGGTTTTCCAAGTGGTTGCAAGCCAATGTGACCAAGGAATTGACGGTTATGCTATGGACTAGTGATTTATCCCTTAGCCAAGCAACACATGTTGGTCTCAGGACATGCATGTGATTTGAGACTTGTCTCTTAGCCAAGCGCTACATGTTGGTACATGATGTCTTCTGTAACTTGCCTGGCTCACTAGGCGGTTGTAAGGTAATGTGACTGAAGATTTGACGGATTGCTTCGGCCTAGTGTTTACCTCTTGGTCGGGAAACACATGTTGGTCTGACGACATGCTTGAGACTTGAGACTCATCTCTTAACCAAGTATTACATGTTGGTACATGATGTCTCCTGTAACTTGCCCAACTCGTTGGACGGGTTGCAAGCTACTATGACTAAGGACTTGACGGATATGCTCTGGATTAGGGATTTATCTCTTAGCCGAGTAATACAGGTTGTTACCTAATCAATGAAATCCTAGTTCATGATGACATCTGTAATTCGACTAGCACGCTGGCCGTTTGCATGGTACTTAGACTCAGTCTCGGTTGACCAAATAGGTAGCCAGATCAAAGGGGGAACAAAACTCTTGGTGGGTGACATACTAGGATTGGATTCACATTTACGGATGGGCAAGTATCTACTGGTTGCACATATAGGTCAACCCACTTTGGACTTGCATCTCAGTGCCACTACATCTCTGCGGCTAGCATCTTTGGAAGGCCTCACGTGTTGGAGGTAGAAACGGATTGTTTTATGGGTTAGGGTAGTGAGTTTGTTCTCACCCCTAACCATACTCTCTTGAATTTAGCCTCATTTGTTTTACCCGAGTATTTATTTTTTGGGTGGTATATTATTTTCCCTATGCGATCATTAGTTTGGGTCTTGGGGGTAGAATTAGGATTTATTGTATTATACGGGGATTTAGCGTCAGTTTCTGTCCCCGTAGACTGTCCCACGTGATCATTTCTTCTTTTTTACCATATTTACCAAATGAGTAAGGTCCAGACCAGTGGCGGAACCAGGATTATATTTTGGGGTAGGCCCAAATGATGGCAGCCGGAACTGGTGGTGGCGGAAAATGGCCGGAGGCCCGGAGATGGTGGCGGGCTGGCGGCAGGCGGAACTCAGAAGAGAAGAGTGAGCCGTGCAGTTGTCGGTTTTGGGCAGTGAGGAGAGGAAGAAAAGAGACACGGCTCTGTTCTTCTTTGCATAGATTGGTCAATATTGGCCAATCAAATATTTTTATTCATATTTATCTGATTTTTTTAAAAACTCCTAAAACGACGTCGTTTAAGTACTAATTAAAAGAAAAAATTTAAAACAGAGGATTTCATCAGAAATGCTGCAACTCCGGGCCTTGTCGCTGGCGGTCGGAAAAGGCAAACGTTTCATCGGTGTACAGTATAAAAGGATGTGTTTGAAATTTTAGGGTAGGCCCGGGACTACCCGTGCCTATACATGCTTCCGCCCCTGGTCCAGACCCATACTGAGGTTAGCTATTGTGGACCGACATTAGGATAAACCACTCGGATTGGGACATCTAAGTGATGAGCCATGTGAAGGATGGACCACCCGAAGACTGGATGGAAGAAGCATAAATAGTGTCCCATAACACTATTCCAATTAATTGATTTCTATTCATTCACCAGTGAATGCTCGTTTCTTCTCCCAACGCCTACCTTTCATCATCGCACCGGAGGTCTTATTTTGCGGGACTAGGTAAGTTGCGTCAGGAGAATGGACCTATTTGGGCCACTTGGCATGCATCATCAGTCATTAATTAAAAAAATCTCAATTAATGCAATTCCTACTCGTCGGTTAAGGATGAAATAAAAAATTTACATTGTATTTTTAAAGTATTACATTATCAAACTAAATGATTTAATATCTTTAATTGAATATTATATTAACTCTAAATTTAATTTAATATCATTCATATTAATTACCAAATATTTTTACATAGTATATAATAATTCTCAATATTTATAATTGATAAAATTTTTATTTCAACGTTCGGCGTGACAGAAATAGAAACACGCATATGTTATCACTACAGTTCTTACAATAAGATGAACTTTATTATAAACAACATGAAATCCATATAATTGTATTCAATAAATATTTTAAAATCCCATAAAATATATGCCTTTTGGCTTTCTTCAATGTTTTTTAGGTTGGAAAATTGGGTTGTGAGTTGGGTTTTACTCGACCTTTGGGATTCAATTTTGAGTGTCTTCCAATGTGATTTAGATTCGATTCTTGGTGGTTTTGAATTCTCCCCAGTGAGTACTACAAAATCGACTATTTAAACACTCAAGTCGGATTAACGGTGAATGAGATATCGATGCTCAAAATTGATCTCTTGGACTAGAAATAATGGGCGAATTGGGCCGAAACTTGGGCCTAATATTCAGGAAATGAATTCAATTATTTTCCATAGTTTGGCCTAATATTAAATTCAAATTTTCAGCTGATAAATACAAGGTGTTGAGATAAATTTGAGTTTGTTCAGATAATAGAAGATAAATTCGAATTTTATCTGATTATATAAGAATATTCCAACATATTTACTTACCAGTACCAGTAAATTAATTATGGGAGATAATTATCTCAACATATTTACTTACCAGTAATAGCAAATTAATTAAGGAGATAATCATCTCGTAATCATCAGACTGATTACTTTCTGTTCTGATAGGGTGTCTAGTGCCAATAAATAGAACCCTCTAGACTCAGAATTATTCATCCCATTCTTTAGTTGACAAATTCTGAAGTCTCAATCTCTCTCTCCCTAAGTCTTATAGGTCCGAATGTTTCAAGTCTTTATTCTGTGATTACGTGATAGATAGCCATTGGCAAAGCGCGAGTACGAGGTACTGCTACTCTTTAGTAGGCGAGTATCTTCATGGGTTGACCCTGGGGGATGAAAGATTTACCAGGCCAACTTCGTTTTCTCCATCTTTGTGTATATTTGTTTTTTGGATTTATTGTGCATGATAATTAATTTTTTATTACCTTACAATTAATTTTCTGTATGTAGTTCCAACAGTGGAAACGAAAGTTTATTTAAAACTACATACTGGTTGAGATTTTCTGAAAACCAATGTTTTAATCGATATATTATTCGAAGATATTACTTGATATATTACTCTATTTGATTACTTAAGTATTCTAGAGAGTACTTGTGCCACAACACCATTCTGAGCTGCCTGATGATCTGTAATGGAACATGTATTACACCAAGAAACCAACGAAAACTTTGTGGGAGACATTGGACAAAGTGTACAAAGATGATGAGTCAGGATCCAAGAAGTGGATGGTTGGCCGATTCCTTGAATACAAGATGGTCGACACCAAGTCGATTGTGGCACAAGCTCAGGAACTCCTGACAATGTGTAATGAGATGCAAGCTGAAAAGCTGGGAATGATGGTGCTCAAGAAGAAGGAGATGTCAATCCAAGACCTGCTGCACAAGCTACGTCTTCATGAAGAAGAGAAGGGCTTAGGGCCTGTTTAATACGCCTGAACTGAACTGATCTGAACTGAACTGAACTGAACTGAACAATATTGAACTGAACTGAAAAATACTTAATTGAACTGAAAAATACATTTGATTCTTTTATATAACATATATGTGTATTCAAAATTCTTAATAAAAATCAAGCCATTGAAGTATATTGAATTGAAGAAGCAAATCACTACATCGACATTAGCTAAATTTTATCAAATTTACATTTCATCATTATCTTAGAAGTTAAACATAATTGAACTGAAATATACTGAACTGAACTTTATTGAACTGAAGTATATTGAACTGAACTTTATTGAACTGAATTGATATAGCCAAATTGTGCTATATTTTATCAAGTCAAATTTTATTAGCACCAAGTTTTATCAAGTTGAACTTACAAAAGTATGCATTGATACAATTTAATTAGAAAATGTTTATCAAATCATATTTCATCAATTCTAAACTGACTTGAACTGAATTGAACTGAATCATACTGAACTAAACTTAATTGGACCAATCCAATTAAAATTAATTAAACTGAATCATGCTGAGCTAAACTTAATTGAACTGAATTGAAGAAAATGGTCAATGCATTGATATAATTAAATGAAATTGTATTTATCAAGAATATAAAACAAAACTGAATTGAACTACACTGAACTGAATTAACTGAATTGGACTACACTTAACTGAAATGAACCGAGTTGAATCACACTTAACTAAAATGAACTGAATTCAACTACACTTAACTGAACTAAACTGGATTTTCCATATGAACTTAAAATATATAAACTATATTTTCATTGAACTGAATTGAAGAAAACGATCAATGCATTGATAAAACTAAATGAGGTTGTATTTTATCAAGAATAGAAATAGAACTGAATTGAACTACACTGAACTGAGTTGAACTGAATTGAACAACACTGAACTGAAGAAAATGATCAAAGCATTGATAAAACTAAATGAGGTTGTATTTTATCAAGAATAGAAATAGAACTGAATTGGACTACACTGAACTGAGTTGAACTGAATTGAACTGACTGAACTGAATTGGACTACACTTACTTGAAATGAACCGAGTTGAACCATACTTAACTAAAATGAACTGAATTGAACTACACATAATTGAAATGAACTGATTTTCATTATGAACTTAAAATCATAAATTATATGTTCGTTGAACTGAATTGAAATAAATTATATTTTCTCTAAACTGGAATGAATTGTGTTGAATTATTAACATTTAATTTGTTTAATTTTTTTAAAAGTACAATGCACTGAACTGAAAAATACGGAACTGAACTGAACTGAACTTAAAATACTGAACTGAACTGAACTGAAAAATACTGAACTGAACTGAAAAATACTGAATTGAACTAAAAATTATTCAGATAAGTTGTACTAAACAGACCCTTAATGAAGGCTACCATGCATGGGCGAAGGCAAACGCTGTTGATGTTGGTGACGGCTCCAACTCAGACAAGCCTCGCAATGCCAAGAAGGGCGCAAAACTGAAAGCAAGAGGTGGAATCTCGAAGAAGATGAAATTCACGGGAAATGCTATAACTGCGTCACCGTTGGACACAAGTCACTGGATTGCAAGAAGCCAAAGAAGAACCAGGTAAATGTGGTCGAAGATCCCGCCCAGGATGTGGACTACATGGACTTGTGCGCTGTGATCAGCGAAATTAATATGGCAGACTCCAACCCCAAGGAGTGGTGGATTGACACAAGCGCCACAAAGCATATCACATGTGTTTGGGGGGCCTTTTCAAGCTGTGGAAAACGGCGAGCCTGTTTACATGGGCAAATCAGCAACCTCCATGGTTAAGGGATATGGCACTGTGGTGCTGAAGATGACGTCCGGGAAGGAGCTTACCTTGAAGAATGTTCTGTATGTGCCTGACATTCGCAAGAACCTTGTGTCCGGTTCTCTGTTAGATAAACATGGTTTTAAACTAGTTATTGAGTCTGGAAAAGTAGTCTTAGCTAAGAATGATGTGTTCATTGGCCGTGGCTATGTGCTTGACGGCATGTTCAAATTGAACACTATAGTTGTACCTTCCAACAATAATGAAATGAAAGCTCCTTCTTCTTCTTACTTGATTGAATCTTCCAATTTATGGCATGGTAGATTAGGACACGTGAATTATGACTCAATCCGACGATTGATGAACATGGAAAACATTCCATATTTAAAAATCAATCAAAGTCACAAATGTAAAACTCGTGTTGAGGCGAAAATTGCTAGAATTTCGTTCAAACAAGTTAAGAGAAATACTAAACCGCTGGAACTTGTTCATATCGACATTTGTGATCTCAAATTTGTTCAAACTAGAGGACATAACAACTATTTCATCACCTTCGTGGATGATAGTACGAAATATTGTTATGTGTATTTGGTGAAAAGAAAAGATGAGGCGTTGGAGAAATTCATTCTCTACAAACTGAGGTTAGATCAAAGTGATTAGAAGTGACCGTGGAGGTGAATATTTTGAACCATTTGGGCAATATTGTGCTGAAAATGATATTATTCACGAAGTCACTGCTCCTTATTCACCACATTTAAATGGTGTAGCTGAACGGAAGAATCACACTCTTAAAAAGATGATGAATGCGATGCTCAAAAGTTCAGGGTTACCACAGAACATGTGGGGGGAGGCTACTCTGACAGCCAATTATCTTTTAAATAAGATCCCACGAAAAGATGAAAGCAAGACTCCACAAGAGTTATGGAAGGTGTGCAACCATCTTTTAAATACTTAAGAATGTGGGGGTGCACTGCAAAGGTCATGATACCCAGTGCCGGCCCTAAGTATTTTAAGGTCTGAGGCGATGTAACAAAATAGGGCCCCCGATATTAAAAAATATAACTAATTTTATTACTATTTTTAAAAAATACAATATTTCAAACTATAGTGCAATATTTTAATTAAGTAGTTCAATTCTACTTGTTTTCTTAGAAGCAAATTCACTAATCAAATTTTTATAATCAAATTCTGTAACTAATTCATGTTCAATAGAAAATGTAGCTAATCTACTCAATATATCAAACCCGACAAACAAATATAGCATAAGCATTCAAAAATGGTCTAATAGCACATATGACATATCTCCTATCATTTTTATTCTTTAGTCTCTAAAACAAGACATCATGTATACTAATGCATAATGTATATATATTAAAGTAATCAAAACACAAATTTTGCACATCAAATCACACACGTACACCGCACACACATGACACAACACAACCTTTTACATATATAGTATTTATACTCAAGTTCAATACCAATTAAAATTATTCAATCAAATCAAGATTAACAAAAAAACACATTAGCAAAATTGCACAAAAATAAAATATGGTTGCCCATCTCATAATTGATCTTATATATATTAGATATATTGAAATTGAAATTTTGGGTGTTTATCTCAATAGAAGAATAAAGATAATTTGAGCACGATTTACATAAAGATGATCGAAAAATAAAGAATAAAAATGGTCTCCATCCAGACTTCGAAAAATGAAACCTTATGCGTAAGTGAATAACCCTTTTTTCCTTTTTAATATTTTTAAATATTAAATTCATTTTATATAGAAAGAGGCTTTGAAAGGCTGTTTTTTGTTATAAAATGGGCCAAAATAAGGCTTAGATTTTAATTAAAAACAAGCCCAAAATACTGATTTATTAAATATATAATCAGTTGTAATTTTTAAAAAATTTGGGCCTAAAAAAATAGTTGAATTTTCGGGCCTGAGGCGCAGGCCTCATTTGCCTCACTATTGGGCCGGCCCTGATGATACCACCTCCTAAGAAGTTAAAGATTGGACCTAAAACTGTTGACTGTATCTTTATTAGATATGCACATGAGAGCAATGCTTATCGCTTTTTAGTACATGAGTCTCATCATCCAGAGATTCATAAGAACACGATCATGGAATCAAGAAATGCTTCTTTCTTTGAAGATGTGTTCCCCGCGAAGGGTAGGGTGGATTCATCAAAACAGACTTGCGAGTCTGTAGATGATGGTGTAGAGATTCCTAAAGATCTTGAGGGTCAAGAGGAACATGTGGATGAACTTAGGCGAAGCAAAAGAGTTAGGACAGAAAAGTCTTAGGGTGTGTTTGGTTGGACAAGTTTTTGCAAAACTTGGACTATCCAAGTCCAGTTTTGTAAAATCTTGTTTGGTTCACCAAGTTTTCCAAAATCCAGACTTGCAAAATCCTAAAAACCAATCAGAGATTTTGTTCTATACTCACAAACTCAACCCAATCAAACAAGGATTTTGCAAAACCAGACTCTCAAAATCCCAAACAAAAACCCAAACTCTCAAAAACCCAAAACAAAATCCAGACTCTCAACCTTGCGAACCAAACACACCCTTATGGTCCTGATTACATAGCATACATGCTTCAGGCTGAACCTCAATGTTATATATAAAGAGGCCGTGAGCTCGCCTGAGGGACCAATGTGGTAGAAAGCGATTAAGAGTGAAATCGATTATATTCTACATAATCATACTTGGGAGCTAGTGGATTTACCTCCAGGTTGTATACCTCTAGGCTACAAGTGGGTCTTCAAAAGAAAGATGAAAACTGATTGAACCATTGACAAGTATAAAACGAGACTTGTCATAAAGGGTTATAGACAAAAGAAAGGTCTAGACTATTTTAATACATATTCTCCTGTTACGAGAATTTGTTCCATTAGGATGATATTAGCGACCGTTGCATTGCGAAAGCTTGAGATTCATCAAACGGATGTAAAGACTGACTTTTTGAATGGAGATTTAGAAGAAGAAATCTGCATGGGAAGTCTGATGTACTTGATGAATTGTACTAGACCAGACATTGCTTATGTTGTAAGTAGATTGAGTAGATATACGAGTAATCCGAGTGAAACTCACTAGAAGGCTATAACGAGGTTGTTGAGATACCTTCGTTTACTCGTAACTACGTTATACAATATACGAGTTATCCAGCTTTACTTGAGGGATATACTGATGCCAACTAGATACAGGATATCAAGGATTTGAAATCCACTAGTGGTTATGTATTCCTACTAGGTGGTGGAGAAATTTCTTGAAAATCTACAAAACAAACTATTATAACTCGATCCACTATGGAATCGGAGTTTGTTGCCTTAGATAAGGCTGGTGAAGAGGCAGAATGGCTTCATCAGTTTGTTGAGGATATCCCGAGATGGCCGAGACCCATATCTGCGATTTGTATCCACTGTGATAGCACATCTGCTATCGATATTGCTAAGTCCACGATATATAATAAGAAAATGTCTCGTCATATCAGATGGAGACATAGTTCTATTAGATAACTACTCTCAACTGGAGTGATCACGATAGACTATGTTTGGTCAAGGGACAACATAGCTGATCCCTTAACGAAAGTGTTGAATCAAGAGGTAGTTGGAACATCATCAAGAGGAATGGGACTAAAGTCCATTAAATGGTGTGGTTACGTATGTGGACACCCAACATATGTGATTGGAGATCCCATATATGGTCTAGGTTCAAAGGGACAACTAAACTGCAAAGACCCATCGACGTTCATTGTAGGGGTTTTATACCTCCTATCCTATTCATGACGAGAAACAGTGAAAGATTAAACGCTTTTATCATTGGGTATTAATTTCGTTTAATGGTTTGTGAGGATAAGCTTTTGTGTGCTTTTAATGATTTACAAGTATTTCTATTAGTCGATAATCCCAAATTTATGATCGAATTTCTCTAATTTTGATTCGGAGATTGATAATTCCAGATCTTTGGTCTACTTTCAGAATTTAGGGTTTCAGGATTTGTTCCTTAGTAGAGAATCACCTATGTAAGCGGTAAGTGTGGCTGCTTCAAAGGGAATAGTTGGGACGCTATTTCATAAAACACTAACAGAACCAGGGGGTGTTCATGGCCTAATTAACGAACACAATCGAGGAAAGCGTTGAGGCTAGGACAGATGGTTGTGAGAAGTGCAATGTCGTTCACACAAAACGGTTGGGGAAGTTTAAAGACATTGCGTTCTACTTCCTACCAGTTGGCTAAGTGTACTCTCTCAATAGAAAGTTCAAAGGGTAATACCTACTTATCCTATGCAGCATCTATGCCGTCAATAACTTATCTATCACATAGTCATACTCCGTGCCTGTCGTGATTTTCTGATGCCCGAATCAATATCTGATTCATGTGGGGAATTGTCGGAAAATTGCGTTGTGAGTTGGGTTGTACTCGACTTTTGGGCCTCGATTTTGAGTGTCTTCCAATTTGATTTGGATTCAGTTCTTGGTGGTTTTGGATTCTACTTTGTGAGTACTAAAAAATTGACTATTTAAATACTCAAATCGGATCAACGGTGAATGAGATATCGATACTCACAAGTTGTTCTTGGACTGTAAATAATGGACGAATTGGGCCGAACCTTGGCCCTAATTTCAGAAAATGAATTCAATTATTTTCCATAGTTTGGCCTAATATTAAATTCAAATTTTCAGCTGATAAATACAAGGTGTTGAGATAAATTTGAGTTTTTTCAGATAATAGAAGATAAATTCGAATTTTATCTGATTATCTAAGAAT
Organism: Sherardia arvensis; assembly: GCA_948330725.1. NCBI lineage: Eukaryota > Viridiplantae > Streptophyta > Magnoliopsida > Gentianales > Rubiaceae > Sherardia > Sherardia arvensis. The sequence goes on along the minus strand of OX415237.1, from coordinate 16,340,216 downwards.
ATTCCAATATATTTACTTAACAGTAATGGTAAATTAATTATGGGAGATAATTATCTCAACATAATTACTTACCGGTAATAGTAAATTAATTATGGGAGATAATTATGTCATAACTTGATAATACCCAGGCCTGGCCCTCACCGTACGCAAGTTACATGCTTGCGTGAGGCCTCATTTTTCCTTTGAAAATTGGGGCCTCATTTTTAGGAATGTTAAAGGGTAAAAATATGGATATTTTATATTTATGCTATTCTAATTAATATTAATTCCGATTTTAAATATTTAAATTTTGAAATATAATATATTCACATGTTTTTTAACTTCCAAACAAATAAATTATATAAATAAATATGATAATATTTAAGAAAACTATAATCACATTTGTATTAAAATTTTAAGGGTCTCAATTTTTAAATTTTGCTTAAGGCCCCTATATTCGTAGGAGCGGGACTGATAATACCCGTGCTTTTGCACGGATCCGATTGAGTGTATATTAACTGGTTGATAAATAAATTTTAGATAAATATCACTTATTGTAAAAAATAATATAAAATACATGAGTTTACTATTTGTATTCTTTTTTAAAGTGTTTTATGTTTATCATAGAATCTTTAATTTCTATATGACTTAGAATTGTAAAATATCATTTTATAAAAATATTAAAAGACTTGGAAAATGAAAAACATATATTATTTGCATCAACCGCACTAATCATCAATGCAAGAGAAATCAAGATTTTATAACTCATAACAAAAAAGTTAAGTAATGAAGTTATGGGGACTGAATAATTCTAGTTAAAGTACATTTGAACCTTGCTATGTATATTCAAAAACCCATTCTCATCCTCTACTACAAAATCCCATGGTAGAGTTTTTATTGCAATGTAGTCACTATCTGTAAATTCTCCCTGGCCTCTTCATTTAGCTTCACATTTTTGCTGCATATCTAATGTGATGTAGATATCCAATGTCCTCAGGAAAGCTTCCCATTCCCCTCCTTTTGGTGAAGTCTCAACATTTTGCATTTTTTTGCATCGAACACGGTAATCAGCTCAAGAAATTATCATAAAACATGGTTTTTTGACGTTGTACTTCATCATAGTATTGTTCTGCTATTCACACTCTTACTCCACTGTTTACCATCAAGTGTGTTCTGGGCATCATTGATTGCAGAAGTAACCAATAAAGAGGGATGTTGTTTCAGCACATCATATTCTAAACTCCCAAAGGCAAGGCTCAATCAAGAAGAATAATAGCAGCTTATGGTCAAATTGAGATGGTTTGAGAAGAATCCTATTTAAATACATCTCAAGAATACTAATATAAAGAAGTTGATTGCTGAAGTTTAAATTGAAATAGCAAGCAATTACCTAGTAAAAGCAAAGTTATTAAACAAACAGTAAGTTATCATTGTCTAAATCACCTGAGAACTTTGATTATTAGATGCGAGTAGTCAAAGCGGTGGCCTCGACCTCACAGTCGGCCTGTTCATTTTTGCTCCATGCTGTAATTGTCGAAAAAACAACACATTGATCAACTTCTGAAACAGACAAATAAACATTAGAGCTCTCCTATCAGCAGTAATTCAGTATCAATTATGACATGAATAACATAAATAGGGATTACCCTTAAATAACAACCAAACTAAAATTTACATTAACTTCAAGAAAATGAAGTTCTGCTGAAAATAAATGCAATAAAACACCATTTTACCTCAAAAGTAGAGAGGTTTAAAGACCAAATCATCTCAGTTGCTCAGTTTACAGTCCATGGCCTCATCGCATCCAATTTCAACTTTATAACGTCAACCTAAGCATTCAAGCAAATGTCCATCACCATTGGATATAGGTTTGTTTCTCTCTTGTAAAACTCATGAAAATATAGCTTGGAAAATTTAGGTTTTACCTGACCGAGAGATGTGAAAAAAGCTGAACTGTAGAGAGATGATAATGTATAATCGTATTCAAAATTCATCGTTGGGAGGGCTGACCGGTTACCCCCTTAATCATCCTTTATGTCCCAAATCTTATTCTTCATCATCAAAATAAACTAAGCATTAAGTGAATCAGTGGCGCGAATCAGCCTATGATGAATAGATCTCAAACAACATCAGTGGCACGAATCATCCTCCACGGCGTCGATGGCAGCAGCCGCACGAATCAATCTCAGCACGATACCCTATTTTCTTTCACTTAATTTCAATCAAACTTGTTTGCCCATCATCTCCTACAACACAAAAGTCTCATCTGTAGAAGCTAATGAGTTTGTGTCGAAAGACCTAACAGAAGTCTGGAAAAAATTTTGAAGACATTTTCCTCAAGGAACAGAATGGGAGAAACAAAATTCAAAACTGTACATTTAGAAATTATATTTCCATTTTCTGCAAATGTAATAACCTGGTTTCAGTTCTAGACTAACATGTTATCATGATTTTACCAAGCTATACACCAGTGCAAAAAAATAAGCAGACAACGGAGAGAGAATTGCACAACGTATCAACATAACATTTAGGAACTACTAAGCAACTTACAATAACTCTTGCTTTTTCCCTTTTTTTAAGAGAATTAACTCTCGCTTTGCATAAACTAACACCAGTATGAACACAGGAACACAATTCATATAAATGATTAAGAGAGCCTATATGAAAAGTTAAATGTTGCGTAATGTTCCTTATTTCACAATTTATATACATTTACAATTACGAAGGCATAGATTGCAGTTAAACAAATCATTTATAACAGACAATCTTAACAGCCACAAAGAAAAGAAAATCACATCACAGTTTCCTCATTCCATTCACTTACTCTATGGTTACCTTGCCAGCAAGCGAAGAAACTGCAGCCTTTGGTTGCTTTTTTGTTTCGAATGAAAGAAAGCCGATTCCAGCTGGTCTCCCCCAGGATTATCTACAATTCTTCCACTCGTTATAGCTCCAATCACAGCACCAATTGTAATTATTGAACCCAACATGGAGAACTACATACACAAAAGTCAAACAGTACGAAAATTTGAAACCAAAATCCATTCTTCATGAACCAAAAAGAGATGCCTTTTTTAATTTGATTAATAACTGTAGAGGCTGCATGAATGATTCTATTTTTTAATTCGATTAATAACTTGTCTATATTAATAGCAAAAAATATTAGTTTTAATCGATAGATTTCTGCAAGTCTAAGTGCTGCCCATAACTTCATTAACCTCGAAGATTTGAGACATAATCATCACATGAAGTTCTTCTGCACCTTGGGTATTTGGTTGAGAGTCCCATAAGATCTTAATCCTCCACAATCAAATTTTCATAGCTTATTATACAAAGCCACCAATCAAAAAAACATCAAAACATAGAACACAGGTGATGATTTGTGCAATATAATGGGAAAAACATAAGAGAAAAAAAAAGGCTACTGAAACAGACATTTTATCAAATACCTGATGTGCATCTGCGAGGAATTATTTCTTTGGTCAATTGACTTCTCGAAGAAACTTGGCATCATCCTCACCTGCAATCGAAACCTTAAAGTAATTATAAAAACTACGACTAAGTATTCCGGGAGAGCTCGCCGGTCGGAATTTGTAGCGCTGCTCGAGCTGTACAGAGCATGCTGGCGTATTCCGGCACCGGATTTCACTGGAGATGCAGCGGCAGCGCGGAATATTGGTAATACCAAAGGCCTATATATTTTACTGAGGAGTACGAAAGGATCAGAGGAGAAGAAGAGTATTGAGGAAGATTTAAGAGCGGATCGATCAGATGAAATTGATTGAGTTTACTGGGGAAGAGGAGCAGACGCAGGCGAGAAGGAGAGAATATTCTGGAAAAGGAATCGGAAAGGGCAACCGGTAAAGAGTATTTTTTTAAAGTTGTTTTTGGTATGTTTGGGGAAAATTTGTGAGAGCGCCACGTGGCAAAAGTGGTCTCCTTTAGTAGATATAAAGATAACTAGTTTAAATGCCCGCCGTGCTAAGCACGGCAACATTCTAATTTTATTTTAAAATTTTAAAATTTTAATGTTTTACAAACTATGTTTAGTTGAGAATAAGTGGAAAGCTATTCTGACTGCTAACTGTAACTTGAAACCATACATTCAAATGGTCTCATAAAGGTTTAAAGAAAATGAGTATACGGAGAATTCTAAATTTGAAGAAAAAAGTAGAACTTCAAAAGTTACAAGCCATGATAAAATGATTGAAATTAAATATTCTCATTTGCTTACAGCATGAAAACTTTTTCCCTGTATAAAACTCATCTAGTTAGCTACCTACAAACATGGTAGTATTCTTTATAAGCTTGCAGCCTTTGCTTCAAATTTGTGCTTCCTGTAGAAGTTGTCTTTTATTTCACAGTTTTCTCTTGACACATCATTCACCATTTCACAGATAATTTCAAGCTTCTGTCAGACTTCTGCTGCGTACTGATCATTTCCATATGTCCAGATTGATAACTATCTGAACCGATATGAAAATAAAATACTTAATTACTATTAAACACTGGACCTTTAATTTAAAACTCAAAAGCCAAAATCAAAAATAATTATTAGATAGCGAAATCCATATGCTATTCAAGTGAAAAATAAAGCTTAGCTGAATACTATCTAATGAAATTAGTGGTAACTGCGTCGCACAAAACTATACAAAATTGACACGATCTGCCACATATATAATGACATTGTAACATTACCGCAGTTCAAGTCTAAGTCATAATAAAGAAAATGCAAAATATATACTCGTAGCAAAGCATATGAGTATTTAAATCAGAAACCATCAACAAAATTTGGATTCAAATCCTTGGCAAATGAAATCATAAGCAGCAAATTCATAAACAAACATCATTGATCACGACACTTTTGCATTTGTGTTGTGATATTTTTTGAACAATTGCATGCATCATGTTGCTCAAAATCTCAATATTTTCATAAGCAGACTAACCTTTCGTTCCCACTTTGACATATCTTCAATGTCAATACCTTGTTGGAAATCAAGCAGATGTTACACCTTAACATCTTCAATGTTACAGGGCTTGAGGATTCAACATATAAGACCATTAAACAGAGCATCGTTTTTTGAGGCACATTTTGAACCAAAAAAAAAAAACTAACTCTTAAAGCAAGACCTATTTTTTTCGCCTTTAATAAGTATATCAGGCTAGCATAATCAAGAAAACATGAAAAAAAAGTGAAACTTTGATTAATAACGCATGTACCTGAGCTCCAGCAAGCTTGTTATCCCAGCTAAATCATGTAGGGTTCCCGAAGTTACCGAATTCTTCACCATTATCCCTGGTGACATATTCAAGAGTAAAGATTTATCCTTTGTAGCATGGTACAGCAAGCTGGCAGCCCAGAGGAGCTCATCGCCATATCATGTCGAGTTGTAATATGTCTGAACCTCAGGAATGCTCTCGCTGTAAGAACCTCTATGTTTTCAGCAAAAGTGAAGAGCTGTTTCGCATGCTTCAGAAGCATGCCTGAATACGTTGAGTCTGAGGTTTTGAGGGACCAGTGATGCAGATGCTAGAGCTGCTGCTTTTTCAGCTGCAACCTCAGTCCCAGGTGCAGAAACAAAACCTGGATCAACGGTCTGGGCTGTCATGTCCTCTGGCCGATCCCAACATTTATGGTCTACATCAGGATCACCAACCTAAACAAGCATCAAATGATCAGAACCTAGTATTATTACAGATATTGATAAATTAACGACACCCTGTTATCTTGACCTTATCAGTAGATCAATTCAGTGGCCTTAAATGTGATGCAAATTACCTGAATGTACAAAACATTGTCTTCTGGATGGGCATTGACAAGGAAGTCAGTGATCCATTTAAGCGAGTCATTTGCTGGCTTGAGTTGATTCACTGCTTACATCTAATCGCCATATTCGAGAATGGCCCATATGACAGGACTGTAGCGGTGAAGGCCATTGGGAACCCGAACTTCATGTGATCCCCAGCACATTCCTTTTGATAGGTCTAGCTTGGCTGGATCTCCATCTTTAAGAGCTGAGTCTCCTCTCCAGGATATCTTGTTATCAACCAGCTTCCCAGCTGCAAATCCACAGCAAAAATAAGACTCATAATAAAGATCAAGCAGTAAAGATATCATTAGAACTTCTAAAAATAAATGTAAAGACGAATGATAAAACAAATTTTCTAATCAATTGTTTCCTAAGGAATAATGTGAAGCAATAGCTCAACAGAATCGACAGAAATGAGTCGATTCAAATTACTTAGAAATCTATTACAACAACCATAACGTCAATCGCAAATTCAAAATGAATCAAGGCATTTAGAGTTAATGCAATTCTTTACTGTTATAATTCTCAAGTAGATTCTTGTAATCTAAATCCTAAAGACAAAAGCTCCTCAACTTTACGTGGATCTTAGACAACATGGAATAATGCCCTGAGTTAGGGAATGTCCCCCATGCTTAGCACGACAATAAACTAATATGGACACACAAAACCTGTAAAAACCAAAACTATATATATTGAGGTTCTAACTGAATCTATTTTGTTGACAACAAGAGATTATATACTATTGCTTTATCACAACTCAGAAGAATAAGAAACTGCAGCCACAACTGCAAAAAAACAGCAACAACTCAAGCAGTAACAACATAAAACTTCTGCATCATTAACATTAAAAGGCAGCAACAACCAAGAACCAGCAAGAGTATGAACATAAAAAATTAGCAGCATCAGCAGAAAAAATTAGCAGCAACAACAACTCAGCATCAGCAGAATGTTACAGCAGAAATACATAGCTTAAAAGTTTAATTCATTTCTTGCCGGTTTATACTAATCTTTAAGGTTCACAATAACTGTGCCAAAATGGATTGTACGAATGAGACAAATGCAGCATCAAACAAGAACATCATTATGTTGTGTCGTCCAAACTTCTTGTATAGTTCCCAACTTTATGGGCATATGAATTCAAGAAACTCAAGATAAAACACAAACCTGATCAATTGGTGCAGAGCATATATGGATGGCGACGGTCATTGAGCACTCATCCAAAAATTGTTTCCGTTGACTTTCAATCATATTGGACACAGATTTGAAGCAGAAGAGTGATTTCACAGTAGACTAACCAGTAATTAAGAGGGTCGTCCATAGCTGTAATAACATGGAGAGAAGCCTCCGTTTCATTGTCGGAAACATCGTGATCCTTATCATAACCAGTAAATCGAACAAAAACTTCCTGTATAAGATTAAAGCCATGAAATCATGAGACACAACCCGGGACATGGGATGAGGAGAAGAAAAAACTGATTGAAACGTATTAGAATGGATGAGAGAGAAGTTACCATCACGATCGTGAAGGAAATCGAACCGCTGGGAGATCGAAGCCTGGCGACTGAAGTTTGTAGTGGAATTGCGAACGAATACATGAAGAAGTAAGGAATCAAAAAACGGGAGCAGTTTCAATGTGAAAATGTAGAACGTGGGATGAATAGATTAACCGCTGGAACACGGTTTTACAAGAAACTGAATGGAGCGGTAACCGAATCAGAAGACTACGGGGATGGATAAAAGGGAATAACAGGTTTGGGGAGGAATATACTACAGTGAATCATTAATTTAATCTAACGACTGACATTGATTTCACTGGCACTATCTAAGAGGAATAATATAGTAAGTTAGACTAGATGATACCTGTGCTGATGCACGGTGCTTATTCAAAAATTATTTTAAATATCAATTCATGTGTATACACGAACTTTATAAAGCATATGAAAAAGGATTTAAGTTGTAACGACTTAATAATATCATTCATTAATAATATATGCATACAAATCATATGAAGAAGAATTAAAGTCTTACAATTCAATTGTATTGTTGTATATAGTTAAAATCAAATCAATAAAACTATAATTTATTTTATGATAACCATTATACAAAAAAATTAGCTAATAAATCTTACTTAAACGATTAAGCAACGTGTCCATCTTTATATTTCCCACTCCTAATTGATGATGACATTTTTTTTTATGTACCGTACAATAATTAATATCACAATAGTTAAAAGTCACAAAAAGTCAATCAAATGATATAATTCCAACTATGAAAAAATACATTGAAAGAAAACAAAGAAATGTTCAAGAAAATACATTCAAAATAGTTAATTATCTGCTAACCAACACTTCTAATTTATACAGAGTTTAGGATATTCTCTCAAATGTTCGACATTATTGGCAAAAGCATAACTGTTTATAATTTGATAGTGAAAATCAACTTCCTATCCCTTAGTCGACAATAATAATCAGCATTTCTAAGTATAATATTCCTTTGAAGAATGGCTCCTTTTTTAACATTAACCTCGCTCTAGAATCTCTTAGCTGCTTCTCATATTTTACAGGTATCTTTTTCTTTCATCAGCGCAAGCCTTGTCTAATTCTGCTTGTATTTTAGCATATGAACGTCATGCAAGAGATGAAGAACCCGTTTTTCCATCACCATATTCAAACGCATCCTTATTTATCACCAGCAAATCCTTGTTAAAATATATTAAAATTGAGAAAACTTAGTATCAAACTAAACCTGATAAAACTTACAGCAACCAATAGCTAGTAACCCTGAAGTTAACACGTTCTAATCAAAATAGGAAAACCTTCAAACTCAATCCATAGATTCCCAATCCTCGTTATACATATCAATTCACCAGAGAGTAATACACAAAATAGAGAACTAGATGAGTTCCTAAAACAATAGAATTTGATTACTTCAAAAATTTAGATAATTAACATCACTTGTAACCTCTTTATTTATAAATGTTACTAAACACCATGCCATCTCGGCGTGAATCTTCACCAACCATTGCACAACAAAGTGAAAAACGGCTTTATTTAAGCAAATAATAATGGTTTCAGCAGAAAATCAGCCTTAAAGCAGCAAACAACCAACTTCCAGTTCAAACCAAAACATGTTTCATTTCATCAGCAAAACAACTAAGATTTCAATATAATGATAGCCATTCAGCAGCAAAAACATCTAATACGGCATAATGGACAGCCTAATCAAGCTCTACTTTAGCAGAAAAAACAACATCTAATTCAGCAGAAAATCTGCCAAACTAAGGTTCTATATCAGCAGAAAAAACATCTTTAAATTCAATAGGAATTTATCTCTTTAATCAGTCTCATCATTAGTATCTCACACAATCATTACCTATGTTTCACATGCATTAGTATCTCACACAATCATTACCTATGTTTCACATGCATTAGTATCTCACACAATATTACCATGTTTAAATTATAAATCAAAATAAAAAGCTCCTGCATATTCAGAAAACTAAAGAGCATCGCTTGTATATTTGCATATTGGGCATCCCTCCAACTGACAATATTATTCCCCACTCAATAAAAGCCACTTATGTCAAAAAAAATCTATTTATATTTTAATTATGCGAATTGACAGATGTTTGTAACTGTTTGCTTATACTCCAATTAGGACTGGCAATATGCACTTTAAAAAACACAAAAGTACATTATGAAGCTTACTGCAAGCATCTATACTAAGTGCAGAGAAGAGTTGGCTGTTCTTACTGTATAGGGGATTAATTAGCCTAAAAACAATCCAAAAAATCATTGCTTTGCCAAAGAAGCCATGCAAAACAACAAATTACAAAATTATAAACCTTTTCTTACCTCTTTAAACAACCTCGTTTTAATGGATTAAAATCCCCGGAACCCTCTGATAAAAACCCTGTGACCGTCATAAAATCATGTATTAACGGGGCAATCACAATCTGATAAAATCCTCCTACATCAAAATTATCCTTGACAGAACCAATTGATAAAAATCCATACAACTGCAAAAACAAAAAGATTATCAGTTATTTGTGAGAATGTACCTTGATTAGCGTGGAATTTTGAAGCCAGTAGTAAACCAATCACTTCAACAGTACCGACTTATTAGTCTGAGCCTGAGATCTTCAAGGCATTCTTCTCAAAGCGTCAAAGCCAAGAAGAAGTTTCTACGCATGAGCATAATTATTAGTGTATATACGTATACACTGATTATTGTTTCTACATCATATATATGTAAAAGGAAATACTCAAACTAAAACTAATCTTCTATATAACAAATGCAACCTTTCTGTAGGTTGATGGCTAAGAAAGCCTTTCCTGAAAATAAGTATTCCTGAAAGTAAAAAATTCGAAAGACTCTTACTGTATAGGTATTTTGAAACCCTTTAAGAGTATAGCGTGATTTACGTTCTTAGTGACGGTTGAAAACATGTTCTTTAGCTTCCAGGGAGTTCAATAAAAACTAAATGATAGGGCCACACGGTACTCGCTATTCAGTCAAGACAACCAAAAACCTTAAAAAACCATTCTTTGCTTTATGAGAAACATAAAATTCAATTAACGAAAAACAGTTCTAAAACATTGATGGAAAGGTAACTTACATTTTATTGGCAGTACTGACACGGGAATTTCATCGAACAGTTTATGGGCATTGAGTTTGGATATTAACCTTCCTGCAAAAGAGGTGGTAAATAAAAATAGCAAATAGTACAAAAGATCAGAAAAGTTAGAGAAACTGACATATAAATTCACCCTATATCAGGGTACACTTCTGGTTTTGGAAGATTTCATGGCATTCAGAGCGACGTGCTCTTCCTGGAACGACGCCGGAGAAGACAACTAATGCTTGGAATCTGTGACGTTGCCTAGGGTTTCGTTTCTGATGACCCCGGATAGAGCGACTTTCTACAGCTTGTCCAAAAAAAGTAGCCACCGTATGAGAACACCACTGCCGGAAAGTAAGTGCAAGCTTTCGAGAAAAAAGAGGTCCATCAAGAGATCACCTGCGCTGGAAGAAGTTGATAGCAAGTGAAGTAAATCAGAAAAGGCAGCAAAAACCTCGTGGAATGAGAGGCCACACGAATAGAGAGAGAACTGAAAGGTCGGATGAGTGTAAAGGAAGCCCGCAGCTTCTTCAAGAAGATTGGAAAGACGAATGGTTTTTCAAAAGAGGAAAACCGAAGGATTAAAAGCGTTAAAAAAAAGATAAAAATGATAAATACGTGTCTTTTTTGGGAGGTCTTAAAAAGCTGATGTGGCATCATTTTAAGGAAGTCTTAAACAGCTTATGTGGCATAAGGAGAGATGGTTTGACTTTTTCAAGAGTTGTTGTTTTAATAGTATAGATAGATTAGACTTATCACTCTGATAGGGTGTCTAGTGCCTGTAAATAGAATCCTCTAGGTTTAGAATTATTCATCCCATTCTTTAGTTGACAAGTCCTAAAGTCTCAATCTCTCTCCCTTCTCAGTCTAAAAGGTTTGAATTTTTCAAGTCTTTATTCTTTGATGGTTTGACCCTGGGGGACAAAGGCTTTACCAGGCCAATTTCGTTTTCAGGGTAGTGACCTGTCAGCTGTCACGACTCCATCTTTGTGTATATTTGATTTTTGGATTTAATGTGCATGATAATTAATTTTTTATTATCTTACAATTAATTTTCTGTATGTAGTTCCAACATTTTATTTTGGGATTATGATTAATTATATTTTTTAGCTTAACTACATTTTATTTCAGAATGAATGAGCTAAAATCTGGTTAAATATTTTAATTATATTCATATGGTTTAAGTTAAATTTTTCCGGTCTACATCAGTAATATGTTGTTGGTATTCTTTATAATTTTTCTTTTAAAACAAATTTAGGTACAAATCGATTAGGTTGGTTTTCAGTTTATTTATAGTTGCCATTTGTTAATTGGGTGGTACAATTTTTTAAATGTTTGTCTGTGCTGATTACACAAATTTTTTTTCTCGTTGAAACATTAATTACCTCTTGGATATTATTTTCATTATCTCGAGATTGTATTTGTATTATGCTATTAGAATTTTGTTAATTATATTGATCATATTTATGGCCTCCACCGGAGAGGCCGTCTCATCTCAGACGAGAGTTAAATTACAGGAAATTTCCACCTCACTAGGTTTCTCCTCCCAGGAAGTGATATGGATGGATCAAAATTTTTGATTTTGGGATAGTGTTTCGGAATTGTTATTATAATTTTTCAATTTTCGTGCAACTTATACTATGGTACAATCATATAATTATAGATCCATTTCTTCACCATATAATATGTAATCAAGTTAAATTCAAAATACTTTACATACTATTATTGAAAAATTCAGTGATGAAGAACGCTGCGCGATGCGCAGCCCAACCAACCTAGTTTATAATAAAAATTCAGTAAATTTGTTAGCATCTCCACCAGGACCGGCCCAAGGTTTTTGGGGGTCTGAAGCGACTTTTTTATAAAAAAAAAGTCTCAAAAAGTTTTTAATACATAAGGGACAAAATTAATTAAAACTAGGGATTTTTTGAAAAAAATTGGGCTCTAATTTTGGGCTCATTTTTAAAGAATAATTTTTTAAATACTAAATCTGAATTTCTTAATAAAAATGGGCCCTATTTTGCTCTATTTTTTGGGGTCTGAAGCACAGGTTTCACATGTTTCACCTATTGGGTTGGGTCTGATCTCCACACTTATGAACATGTTGTTATGATGACAAGTTGAAGCCAGGGACAACCAAGTAATTTTACAAGGGAGGAACTAAGCTGAGCTGCAGCTGAGAACAAGTGGTCAAACTTCAGATTCCGGCCAACTGCCGTAACGGCCAGAAGGAATCAACTATGGATAGCAGAATCTGTTAGATAGTTAGTTATCGAATTTGTTAGCTCGATCATGATATTTCTGATCTCCTCTCTCTCTCTCTCTCATCCCTCTTCTCTCTCTTCTTCATACCGTAAAGTGACATTGTTCTTGTTAATTGAGTTTACCGATTTGGCTCTGGTTATTGAGCCGATCATAACACATGTCTCCTAATACAGTCGATCAGTACATATTGTCTCCAAAGACAATTCAAAATGAGATATTACACTGAGTTTTCTAAAAATATAACAATCTAAATTTCTTAATTTGTATTTGACTCTGAAATAGTCTAGATCTAAACTAGAAAGAGTTGTCCTAACCTAACAACAGAAAAACTGTTGTAACTAATGACCCTCTCAGTTAATTCTCGTTTGACTACTATCAAACTTGCTCCCTAAAGACTAGACAATCTCATATACGCTTATAGAGTAAGTTTGACGAGGATAAGAGCATGTGAACTTTTGTCCAACTACACCAAATTGGAATCAAATGAAACCTCTAGCCTATGTGGTCTACCAATTTAATTTAGAAGAAATCACCGTAATTACAGAGAGTATAGGCTGTTTGTGGATCGGAGGATTTGAATTTGGTTTTTGGATTTTGAGAATCTGGACTTGAAATTGGGATTTTGAGTTTTTGAGATTACAAATCTTTTTTTTGGTATAGATTTGGATTTTGAATTAAATTTCTTAAATAAAAAGGAAAATATATATTGAATGAATTAATTTAGTTGACTTTTTATATTTTGAATTACTACTTCTGTCTCAGAGACTCAGACAGTCAGACTAATCTGCACAGTTTATTTATTACACTATTTAGCAACAGTATCTCTATTTACTGATATTATCAGAAAATCAAAATTTGATATTTGAATATTATATGTTGCGATTAATCTAACGATACCAAATATGATGATGTTAACGATTATATATCTATTTAAATAAGCGGTCAAAGTTTTATAATAAATAGTGTCAAAAAGTCAAAGTGCACATTCATGTGAAACGGCGGTAGTATATTTTTGTGTAATAGTATGACAGAAGTTTCTGGATCAGAAAATGGGGATGGTAGGTCAACTTTTGTTATAATGTGATACTACATCCGTCTCATTTGAATTTGTACTCTGACTTTTCGACCATATTTATTATTAGACTTTAACCGCATATAGTATTCAAGTATCAAATTTTAATTTCAAAAATATAAGTAAATAAATATACTGTTGGTCAAAAATGTGAGTTGGATATTGTGAAAAGTCAACTAAAAACCAAGAGTTTAAGACCTTAAGAGCAAGTCCAACAGCTACTCTAAAGCAATCTCTATAATAGAGTACCTAATTCTAAAAACTCCATAATTATTTTGTCCTCATCCAACAGTTGCTCTATTTTACCATTCCATGAATTTATTGCCATAAATAATAATAGCTATATTTAATTTTGTTTGAGACTTCCAAGAGCACACAATTAGGGTCTGTTTGTCTGAACTTATTTCTTACCAATCTGAATTGAACTGAACTGAAGTGAAATTCATGTTTTGAAAATTAGAATCAGAAATAATCAAATTATTTATGATCAAATTTACTTGAATTCGATAAAATTAAATTTTACTGAACTGAATTAAACTAAATTGCACTGAATTAAATAAACTAAATTCTCTATTTATAAGATCCGGCAAACAAAGTATTAATTTTATGTGCAAATTTATGATTTTAATATATTTATGTGTGTAAAGATATGAATGATTAAGAAAGTATTGAATAAAAAAAAGGAAAGAAAAGATAAGAATCAATGATGACATTAAATTTTAGAGTATGAAAGAAGTATGCCCATATGCCTTTTCAATCTTCCAATTTTACCATATCTCTATTTTAGAATATGGGATAGAGTAGCTGTTGGAAGCCATAATATAGGTAAATAGGGTAAATTTGACTAAAAACTCTATTATAGAGTAATTGTTGGGCTTGGTCTAATAATTAGAGAGTAAATTTTCACATTCCCATCACCCACGTAATAGTTTCAAAAGCCAATACTTACGTATGGGAGCGGGAACCGCCACATAAATACCGCCCCCGCTTGACCACATTATTTTTAGCAGATTTTCAGGTTTTGAGCTAATCTGTACCAGAGGATTAAACACCAGCTAATCAGGACTTTATCAATAAACACTATAGTACTTATATAGTATTACAAAGATCTGGGCTCTTGGGAAAATGATAGTAATACAAGTTTTCAAACGCGGTTAGGCGTGGTGTTTGGCGGTGTTGGTGCGGAAGCTATACGGTTTCCTCTCTCCGACCTGCTGTTTTCTGCGAATTTAAGACTTCCCTGATGCATTCCCTTCTGCTTCTCTTCTTCGGTGTACTCAGCTGTGTAGTAGTGCTCTTCAGTTCCCTTGACAACATCTTTTGATGCAGGTAAAAACATACTGCCCCATTGTGGGAAGTGGACTAGTGCCACAGGAAGTGTGCAGCAGATGATCATTATTCCCATGTAAGAGAGGCCTTCTTCTGTGGTGAACTGATTGGTTGAGAAAAATATGAGTTGGGTTAGTCCAGAACCGAAGTTTCCTCCTGCTCCTGTCAACCCAGATATGATTCCCAATGATCTTCTCGACACGAATGGAATTATGCCGAATGTCGCCCCACAAGCAGCTTGAGCTCCTATGGAGAAGATGATCATCCACACGATGGCGAGAATCAATGTATCAGCCCTCCCCAAAAGAAAGCAAAAGACACCTCCCATCGATTGAAGCAGAAAAAGTGTCCAAAGTCTACCCCTCATTCCAAACTTCTTAGCAGCAAAGTCTGAAGCCCACCCTCCGAAAGGTCTAGCAAGGAGATTAGCCATCCCAAAACTTGCTGCAATTATTCCAGCTGTCTGAAGTTTGAGATGAAACCTGCATACACAAATCATGGTTAGTTAGGGCTTAAATATTTAAATGAGCTAGTACAAAAAAGTATCTGGTATAAGCACCTGTCGTAGAAGTATTCAGCAACCACATTATCAGTAGATAGCTCAACCCCCATGGAGTATCCGTATAGCAGCACAAATATCCACGTTCTGTAGTTGGTGATTGCATACCAAAGAACCTGAAAATAACACTCTCTGTGTGTTAAATCTTGCACTCAAACAAAAGAAAATTAAAATAAATGGAATGGTATTAATTCAAACCGCTGACCTTCTTAAATTGGTCTTTTGCAACATCGCCCTTCTTCTGGAGTTCAGCCAGGTTTCCATCAGGTAAATCTTGCCCAAGTGTGAGAACCGCAATTCCCATGATCACATGCATCCAACCGGGGATGAAAAATGCAATTCTCCAGGCGGTGTAGTCAGCTGCACCAATACTGCAGATGATGTTGAATAAGATTGGCATGATCAGCTGAGTAGCTCCTCCACCCATGTTTCCCCATCCAGCAGCTGTTCCATTTACTGTGCCGATGATTTTACCGTTGAACATAGTGCTCATCCAGTACTGGCACGACACAAATGTTGCAAGCGAAAATCCGATCATGAATCGAACCGCTATGTAACCACTCGCATCGGAAACAAATGACATGCAGAATACTGTCGGAGCCGATAGCATCATCACGAAAGCACAGCCATATCTCGGCCCCAACAGATCGCAGACCGCCCCCATCACAAGCCTGGAGAAAATACTCCCCGACACAGATGCAACTCCAGCATTTCCAATGTCGGTTTTGACAAGGTTCAAATTATCACGAATGATGGGAACAAGAGGAGCTGCTGCAAAGGTTGAAACGAAACAAGTGAAGAAGGATATCCAAGAAAGATGGAAAGTCCTCATATGGGGATTTGCGAAAGAAAACAGCTTGAACTTCTTGGCCTTATGCTCTGAATCCACGGGCAAATCGAATTTTGCAGTCGTATCAGTCGGCACCATTGGTGATGCCACTGAAAAAACGTGAACTGCTTCTCTCCCTGTAACTCCATGCATGGAACTTCCTGGAGAACCTTCGATATCACCCATTTCTGCACTTTGTGCTAATTAAAATAAAAGCTATACAAATTGGGTGTATAAATGTATTTGGTGACTTTGTTTTGTAGTATCTGAAAAATGAGAATTTGCTTCTTTATATAAAGATTGAGGCAATAGGGATATAAGAGTTGACATGCATCTTACAAGGTACGTCTTCAAGAATTGATGATTCTTAATGATACTGTTAGTATAGTCGCATCTAATCGTCTGAGTGTGAATAAGGTTCTGGCCTTTAGAGTATCTTAAAGGATCATAATTTATAAGTTTATTATTTTGGTTTTGGGACCTTAGAATTTACAATAGTCAGCTGTCATATATTCAAGTAACGTTGAATAAGTTTTGTATTTCTATTCACATATTCACTAGCTAGTAGGTGTTTGATATCTGTCAATGTTGAGGTAACCCAACCATTTGCGCTAAATATTACTTATGAATGAAATAATATATTGTTGTAATACCGTCTTTATTATATGATTAAAGTTCAAAATATGATTCTTACAAGTTTGAAATTTATTGTTTAAACTCCTAAATAAAAAAGTGAGTTTGTGGTTTTTAAATATTAAAGAAGAGGCTTTCTACAGTTGATAGGCTTCAGTCCAAAGGGATGTTGAAGGATCAAAGTAGTCTGTGTTGTCTATGTGGACTGGAGAATGAAACTGCTGCCCATCTATTCCTCCAGTGTCCATTTTCTGTTGAGTTTCAGGAAAAAAGAAAGCTGAATGGGGAAGAAGTATGAGAGGTCTGAAGAAGTTGCTCAGATGTCTTGCAAGTAGAGTCAACAAGGGGCCTATGCATGACATTGTGAATTCATTGTATCAGTTATGGTTGGAGAGAAACATGAGAATTTTTCAGAATAGGAGATTGAATGCTGAAGAATTATGCAGAAGAACACTTGTTGAAATTGAAGTTTGATAGTATAGGAAGTTTTCTTTAAGATTTCCTAATACTTAACTGATTTTGTAATGGCTAGGAGTGAAGGCCTAAATTGTACTTGTTTTGTTTGGTTATTAATGCAATATTATTTCCATCAAAAAGAAATATCAATAATGTATGATTCGTAACCCTCACCCATTTTATTTAAAAAATGAATTTCGTTAAGGGTATAATTTGAAATTCATATGTTAAAAATTAAGAAAAATGAAAAATAAAATGACGATGATCATCTTCTCCCCACATCCCTACGAAACCGTCGCAATCGATCAATTCCTAGTCCATCGCCTTATTCCACTACCACACCAATTGTACTGAGTAATGACCAATGCGATCTCCCAACAAATAGTTGTCTCCAGTGCGCGATGGGAAATTCACCGTCGATTAATAGTCGGCGACGGATTTACATTTTTTGCAAATGATGATTGAAGTATTATTCAATCGCCGGGTAGGATTTTGTCAACATGATTCAAGGTTTTGGCACTCCTCGAATATGGAGGGGACTAGGGTTAGATACTTAGCATTCATCATGGTGAAATACGTTAGTTGCGAAAATGCGGTAGCTGGGAAGCATGATCGTGACCCAGAGGCGGATGACAAAGGCAAAGAACCTAGGCTGAAGGTGCCCCAAAACTGAGAAAACTGAAAGCCCTTCCAAGCATAGCTTCGAATTTTATACTCCTCTTACTCGGTCTCGGGCCGAGATACTGTCCATTCATCCACATCTCCTCAAAGATCCACCCGCAATGAGGGAGTCCGCGGAACGACAGAGATCCCCGAATTACTGTCAATTTCACAGGGATCACATAGAGGAGTTCTTCCAGCTAAAGAATGAAATCGAGAAGCAGATCAGGCAAGGGATCGTTCGAGAAACGAACCCCCCTGTTTCTCCAATTGTTGTAGCCAACCAGGGAACCTCGCGAAAGAATGGGGGAAAGCCCTAGCAAAAGAGAAAAGATGGTCCGAAGAATAACAACCAGAACCAAAGGAACGGGGGAAACAACCCCTAGGATCCTCCGCCGCCGCTGCCGAATGGAGCTAACAAAGTCATCAATGGCATCAACGCCTGCATCGGCGAATAAACCTCTCTAACCTAGCTCAAAGCCAGTGTTCGGGCCATTTCCCACACTGAACCACTAAATAAGATGTTTCGCCCGGAAGAGATCATCACCTTCTTTGACGAGGACGCCGTGCCCAATCAGGTACCTCACTCTGACCCTCTTATCATTTCGGTAACCATCCATAATTCTCTGGTTAGAAAAGTCTTCGTGGACGCTGACAGTGGAGTTGAAGTCATGCTCTACGACAGCTTCGAGAAGTTAGGTCTCACAAAAGATGACCTCAAGTCCACATGTGCGATCTCGGGCTTCACTGGAAATCCAGTGATACCCCTCGGCGAGATTACCATCCCGGTACAAGTGACAGACGGACCCCGAAACCTCACACTCTAATACTGCACCTTCGTGGTAGTCAACACGATCACACCTTTCAACGTCACCCTTGGTAGACCATGGAGTGTCTCCCTATTACCTCGTTCTGTTTGGTCTCCCTATTACCTCGTTCTGTTTGGTCTCCCTATTACCTCGTTCTGAAGTTCCCAACAAGCCAGGGAGTGGCATCAATAAGGGGAGATCAAGGAGTGGCACGTCCGTGTATGATTACCACAATCAGAGACGCCTGAAGGGGCAACAACGTCTTGGTCATCAACGCAGCTCGAGCAACCCACTGTCTTATACTTGACCCTGAGGCGATTGATGAGATGACGCGGCTTGGACGTAAACGCTAGCAGAACTTCAGGAAAGGAGATTTGGTGATGCCAGTAGGCCCGTGGTTCAAGAAGCATTTGGAAGAAGCACTAGAGACGAAGCCTAAGGTTCCATATCAATTCTTCAGAGCCCTTCCAAGGGGATTCTATCTCTTGCAGACCCACTAAGGAGAGCATCTACACATGGTGATGATGGCGCCCTACCTCCGCATGTACCACGGAGCTTAAAACCAAGTAGATCTTCTCTAGAAAAGGAGAAGCTACTTCAATAAAGCCTAAGGGCGAAGCTTCTTTCTCTCTTTCTTTTTTATACACGAGCTTAAAAATCAAGGATGTCTTATGTTTTCAATTTTACCGAGCCACGAGCTCGAATAATCATCTTCTTATTCTGCAACAATCTTATTTTATTTTTGAGCAGTCGCTATTCCTTACAAAAGAGATATTATGCCTTATAAAGCATAAGTACGATTGCTACCTAAGCCAATACGCTTCTAATAAGTGTATGATTGATGCTTATCTAATATAGGCTACTCGGACTAGATGTTCGAGCGACAATCACCTTAGGCAAAAATAAAATAACTCAAGATGAATAGATGTTATACTTCTAATAAGTATATGAGTGGTACCTGTCTAATATAGGGCCTTCAGACTCTAAAAGTTCGAGTATCAATCTTCTTGAGCACATCCCAAGATGGTGTACTTGACAAAGTATACGATTGATGCTTATCTTAAATAAGTAAATTCGAGCTCTAGTAGTTTGAAAATCAATCTTCTCGAGGGTAATACACAAAGGTGTCAATACACCGCATTATAAGATGCCAATACATTAAAATACTTCCTACCTATCGAAAAGGTCCCCGAAGGGTGAGGCTTGCCCTCAGCCTCGGAGGGAAAAAGAGGCAAGTCCCCAAACATCTCGGAGACCACAACCCCGAGTATTATATTCTACCACTTGTCTCAGGTTCGAAGATAAGAGGGATTCACCTCTCCCACCTCTAGGTAATGACCTCGGGACAGGATATGGAACATCTCGAGGCCCGTAACCTCGAGCATCATACTCTATTACCTGCCTCGAGCTCGGAGTTGAGGAAGATTCACCTCTCTCCCCTCTCGACAAAGACCTTGAAGATGAGGCAACCACGGAAGGTATAGAAAATGCTCCCTGGACATTAAATTCTTGAAACTTGGCCTCTAAGCAGCCAGCTCTTCCTTACACCGTTCGAGCTCATCAGAAGCAATAGCCAGCTTATGGGTAGTCTGGATATGTTCGCTCTGGAGATTGCTTATCCGGACGTCCTTCTTATGGCCCGCAACATTGACTTCTTTCCAGTTGTCTACGGCCTTCTTCAACTCCTGCGAAAGACCCTCATTGGCCTCTTGCAATTTGCCATTGGCAACCTGAAGGTCATCGTATCTCTCTTGGAGTTCATCCAGCTTGCTTCTAAGCTCGGTCCTTCTGTCTTAATATTGCTGAAACTGCTGGCAAAGCGAAGCCCCCTCTTCGCGAACTGCACTCGTGAACCCTCCCAAGTCCTCTTTCTTCTCTTCCAGATCCTCGTATCTCTGAGAAAGAGCCTTGTACCTACACTGTCAGCAAACACAAGACAAAGTACAACACTGGAAATAAAGAACAACGAAGAAATCAATATATTGAAAAAATATTTTGTCTGGAATTACAGAAATGCCTAGAAAAGGCAAGAAACAGTAAAATTCTCCTAAGAGTTAAGCCTCTAAGGGATTACATTGTTAGGATGTTGATTCTGGATCTGGTTTACTGGTGGCATATTTACTGCTGGCTCCTTCACCAAGAGAGATAAGTCAGGGTACATATTCACAATCATCTCCTTGAGGTCATCCAAGGTCACCACCCTTTTAATCGTTTCCAGGCTCTTCATCAATCCTAGTTGGAAACCTCCTTCCCGAAGCAGCCCTTCATAAAACTCCTTCAGCTCCTGAGCAGCAGTCGGCCAGTTATAGATTGGATCCAGCTCCATCTTATCATCCTCGTTGACAAGGAACACCTGAAGATGTCCCCACATCTCATGGAGCTGGGAGCGGTGAAAGAGTTTGCAGCGAGTGCCCCTGAGTGTCACAGCGAGTGTCCCTGTTATCGGTATTTATACAGAGATGACTTTGTTATTGTAATATTTTTAAGCACATCTCTGATATCTCACTTTGCTTGCAATATCAGATCGGAATAGAGCCTTCGGGCAACAAATTACCATAGTAACCCCAAAAAGGTTGCATGTGTATCATTGGGTTTATCCAAACCCAATCATGTAATTCTATTGCTTTTATGTAGGGTTGAGGAGCCCTGAAAAATCTCGGGACTATGGACACTAAACCCTGACATTACTCGGAGCAAGTGCCTCAGCCTCACGGTATCAGCATACTGCCCCCTCTTGTCTTCCAGATCATCAATCTTACGGCCCATTTCCAGAAAGGCAGTCTTCTGGGCGAGTTGGTCAGCATCAGTGGTCTTCTTCTCCTGCAGAAGGGCCTCCTTCTCAGCCTTTTCCTGAGCAACCTTGCCGCAAAGCTATTTAATCAGCACAGGCGATCCATTAGACCTTTCCGCCACCTGGGCCTTCAGCTGTTTCACCTCTGCCAACAAGGAATCCTTCTCATTGGTAACACCCTCTAAAGCCTGACAACGGGTGTAATACGCCTTGACTGATCCGTACATATGCATTAGTCGGATTCCCATTGTTGTAATCCCACTATGGAAATCAGTCAAGACCTATTTAAGGCGTAAGACATCAGTTTCAAACTATGCTTGCATAAATGAACAACAAACAAGTAATGGATTACAAACCAGGGTGATCTCTGGAAACTCTTGATACTTCTCAGACCCATGACAGACCAAGACCGTACCAGTACACTGAGATACATACTCCTCGAACCTCCCCAGAGGCTCGAGATCAATCTTTTGCCTCTTGGAGCCTCCCTTCTCCGTACCATCGGATCCTGAAGATGCCTCCGGCTCCTTCCGTTTCTTAGCCTCTTCCTCCTCTTGCCTTGCCTTCTCACGCAGCTGCAACAACTGGGCAAGCCGGGTGATAATATCGATCTCCTCGGTGGCGGAAGTCACTGCACAAAAAGAGTCAACACGTTAAAAGCAGAAAGGAAAGATACAGACACGAGCATCCTCGGCCGATCACCACCACCCCACCGATAAACCCTAATCACCACCACCCTCACCAATAAACCCTATTAACAGAGTGCAGAACCAAACATTCAAGCAAAGGATACCCTTCGTTGTTTTCCCCTAATTTTTGCAAAACCCTCCCAGAACAAATCTGCCACAGTTCGGGATGCCGGTCACTATTTCATTTATGACTCCAAATTAAGAACAAAAAGCATCAGCAATGTAGTCAACAACTATCTAAACCTTAGCTACAATTTTCCTGATCCAACAAAACGCGCTCTTAAGTTTGGAGGGATATGAGGTCCATGTTGGTAAGCCTAGTATTGCTCATCTGACTATTAACAAACGAAGCTTTAGAGAGAGCCTGACATCTCCCAACTATGGTCATTGATCAATGGTGCTGCCTAAGAATAATGTGCTTGGAATGTTCTCAATTTCCCTTTTCATAGTGAAGAGAAAGAGAAATAAATATACTCAGTGAGGTGAATGAGAAGAGTTTTAAAAAGGAAGGAAAGTAATATACATAATTAATTTACTGAAGAAAATTAGTAAATAGATGATTTAATCCTAATCGTTAGATTAGATTGGAGTGAAGGGCTGTGATCTTGAGTAAAAAGATGAGTGAAAATAAGAGAGTGAATGGAACCCTCGGCCGAAACCTCCTCGACGAAAATAAGAGAGTGAATGTATATATATGTGTGTGTGTGTGTGTGTGTGTGTGTAAAAAGAAAGGCTACCCTTGGCCGAAACCTCCTCGACGGAAATGGATATCACAGGAGTATCATCCTCCTCATCACCAAACATCATTGAAAAATACTTATCCGTGCTGGCCGAGTGCGTGCATAAGCCACCTTGTCTCGGGGCTCGAAACAGAGTTTCCTCCTTATCTTCTTCGTCAGACGGATCTCGAGTTATTGGCTCGACAACAGGAGTAGGCTCCCTCGGACCCAACTGCAATCTTCTTAAAGGGCGTCGAGCGTCCGCCATAAACACCAACCCTTTCTCATCTGTTGGCTCCACAGACCCCTTAGAGTGTGATCTGTCCTTTTCTCGAGCCTCCCGCTCCTCTGCGAGTTTAAGAGCCCGAGCGGCACTACAAGATGCCACGAGATCTTCCCTATCTAATACAGTGGACTCGTGCCATTCAATCCTGAACTCGCTCTTGGGTTGATCGAAGTACTCGCTCTTCAACTAGCTTCCATTCTCACGGGTTCGCCCTGGCGTCAAATCTAACCATCTAAAGGTTTCAATGGGCCACACCCAACCTGTCTTATGGTTTCTTGGCACCCACCTGCTGCCTTTGAGCTAATTTTCTGTCCAATGAGCCTCAATACAACTTCGGCCAAATGACTAGGAACCTAGAAGTCATTCTTACACTCATTCTTGATGCGGGTATTCCAGTTAGGCACGAGATACTTTGTTAGATCAAAGGTCTGTTTGACCTTGTTCCACTCTTCGCTCTTGGATGGAAACTCGAATGGTTTACCACCCCGAGGCGTCAAGGTCACCACATCCTTGACTATAGCCACCTTATACAAGATTCGGAATAACTCAAGTTAGGGCGTATGTCCTCACCAGCACAACAAGTCATTAATGCCATGATTGCCACTATCACATTAGCGTGAAGCTGACCCGGATGCACTTTGTAGTGATCTAAAAACTCAATCAACAACGGAGGGAATGGAAAGGAGAAACCATTCTGTATAAATCTCCCATATATCACTCTCGGCTAGGAGTAACCAGCTCCGAGGAACAAACCATTCTCTGTGTACATGAGATCACAGTCTATTGGGATGGAATACCGATAGTCGGCAACAAATTTCGAGCAGCTCGAGCTCTCTTGTCCTTCACCGATACTTTATTACAACCTTCCTTTCTGGGCACTGGTTGTAAACCACCTGGCATGCACGGCGTTAAGGTGGCATGTCTCTCCATCTGGGCCCGCCGTGCCGCCATCACTGCACCCAAATCCTTCCATCTACCTGCATGTTTCTTCTTGGGCTCCATGGGGTTCTTCCCACTAGCTATCTCAGTCCGGTGACGATCATGGGAGCTAATCTCCTCAGTCGAGTTACAATCATCCATTCTATTCTCATGCTGGGGATGGAAATCGTTTCACTACTACTTGACATGACTATAGAGAGGATGGGGGGAATACAGAAAGAAAAAATACAGACAGAGATCAAAGAGAAGATCTGAATACTTATGGATTGAAGCTGAACAAGAAATTGGGGTTCAGAAGAATAAGATAAGGAGCGTCATCTGCACTAGGATGAAAAAGATTAAAGTGAGGAAGATGAAAAATATTTGGGAGATATAACCCAAAGTTAAACAGCATTTAAGCCGGTAATTACTTTGATCGTGTACCGATGCAAGCAAGATGAGAGATGGGGGAACGAACCGCCAGCACCACCGAATAAATACACGACACATGTATTCTGAATCTGGATTGGAAAAGGAATTAAACTCAGCCGTCCACCGTGTCCAGATGGAATGCAAAACTACTTGAAGATTGATATTCAAAAGAATCAGCCAGAGCGGTCAATCCGAAGGGATGCCACGTGCTAATGCTCTGAGATATCTCACTCGAGATAACGGCCTTACCCCGAGTAACAAGTCTCGTATCATGCCTTCGGGAGGAGACCGCGAACTTCTAAACATCTCTTTGGGGCTACTGATAAGTCCATGGTTCGCATTCTGGGGTTTCGTTCAGTCTCGGAACAGGGCCCGAGATGGGTCATGGGCTTGAGATACGAGGGAGATGGACTTACGTGTCCATCAGCCCAAATCCTTATAAGGAACGCGTATATTTTAAATGTCCTACAAGGAATACACTTCCTCTAAATATGGGAATACAGATGTTATCTCAATAAGATTTGTATTCTTATTATAATTACATATCTTACCGATCTATGGATATTAGAGCCCTATAAATACAAAGGTTTGGTAGACCTCTCAGATCATTATCCTACATTTACTACGCCTATATGCTTATGAGTTTCTCTAAGCTGTCACTGACTTAAGCATCAGAGTGTCTACCTCTGGTCCACCCCAGGGCTTTGTCTTGCAGATGGGTTCGTGAGTTAGGTTCATGATCAAGCGCGGGTTACAAGCATCCATAACCTTTATAATACACACACACACATATATATATAAAAGCTCCTAAAGCTTTATAAAGTATTTACATAACCAATTTTCTAAATCTTTATATATATATATATATATATAGATTCAACACTTATCGGTAAATAATACAATTTCTTATTCGCCGGTTTAGAATGAAATAATTTTTTTTATAATTTATTGGCTAAGTACTAGGTTGAATTAAATTAAATAGATTACTATCTGCTGATTAAATATTATAATATAATCTCAAGTTTAACTCAATATCATTCATATTAAGTAACATCTATTTTGACATATTATATTATGATTCTCAACATTTATAATTATTATATTTTTTATTTAACGTTCGGGCCAACGCAATGAAAGCTAGCATAGTAAAAATAATAACAATAACATTATTGTTATTATTATCATAACGCACCGTTAGCTTATTTCCGCTAAATTCAGCTAATTGAAACTTATTTTAGTTAATTACAGTGTGTTTTTTTTAACTCACCTTATCTATTACATAGATACATAATTATATTAGGAGACACTACCATTAAATTTCGTTAAGCACGGTGAAGTTTGCACTTCATCCATTGACTAGATTTGAGACGCGCTCCTAAAAAGACCCATGACTGCTTCACCAACGAGCCACCAAACCGGAACCACCAATTGGACCACCTTGAACCACCTGCAGTATGGGAGACCACACTGGGGACCAACAACACGGTCCATTGGGCTATCCATGTCCCATTAACACTGGGTATATGCCCTTTCAATAATTGCTCTAAAATTCGCAAAATATTGTCAGGGGTGTGAGTTGAACTTGGAACCTCTCAGTTTTGAACTTTTGAGAGGGTGGTTTTACCACTTCAACCAGGCCTCATTGACTAATTACAGTGTGCTTCATCTAACTACAATATGCTTAACTTTTAGCTAATTTCAACGTAGTTAAATTGAAAATAAACTGAATTTGACAGATACTTAGACCGTCCACTTCACTTGGTTAACTTGTTTGAATCTACCTTTTGTGATCTTCTTACTAATTGTCATAATTTTCCCAAATAAGCAAACTCTTGCATTAATAGATTGTTAATTTCTTAATACACCGAGGACTACTTAATTAATTTGTAGACAAGTTGAGATAATTAATCAATGAGAGGAAGGTCTTCAAATTAAATGTTTCTAAATTATCAAATGACAACACATACGTGAATGGCTTACAATATCTGTTCCAGTATGTCTCCTAATAATGTTTTCGATCATTCATTATTAAAAGAAACCTCTCGCAGTTTGTGAAAGGGCCATGCACATATTGGCTTGGGTTTGAATCAAACTTGATAAGAAGACAAGTTGGACTAATTGGGTTTAACATTTTGACCTTTCATTAGTATGGAGTGATATAAAGATTGTTTACTTAAGTAATTCTAACTTACGTACGTGCTGTCACTACGATATAATTCTAAACAATCCGAACACGGTATATTTTTGTATTGACGAGGATACAAGATGAAGTGCTGAGAGGATTGGTTCCAAGTTCCATGACTGTATTTAATTATTGAAAAATAAATGAATTAACTAGCAAATTACTTATGATATATAGTGATTTTATATAGTACATAAGGATTGATAAAATAGCCATTAATTTGTTCATAGTCATCTGATGTTCAGCATAGCCGGTGACTATTGAATGTTTAGGGTTTAGCGGCTTGTGTAATTTTATTAATTTTGTAAATTATGTTTGATAAATGTTGGTAAGTTTCTCTGTCTTTTTATTATTTTTTATAGGAGGTATAAGTTCCTATGTCTTTAATTCCCTTCGGTGAACTCGAATTTTAATTTATCGAGGGACCAACACACTTCATTTTAAAATTAAAACAAAAGCAAAATTTAAGGTGGTAAAGAAGTCAAACCGAGTTTGAATAGAGATGTACTCTCAAATTAAGAAATATTTTGGAGCTCGAGGTCGAGGTAATATAAATTGAATTCAAAGTCAACTCGTTCACTTTTTTTAATAGGTCATGAGTTTAATTATAAAATTCAAGCTCAATTTCGAGCCACTCATAACTTTCTAAATCAAATCTCAAATCAATCTAATTTATGCAACATTTCACAAATACTATAATGCCAATCACAGTTTTATAAACTAGCATGTTGTATAGTGCTCGTTGCACCATTTTCTTGTCTAAAGATCAATACCATTATTGAATAATATTAAGTAAACACTAAAATAAAAATAAAAATAAATGATCAATATTAGTTACATAATTTATATTACAAAATCTCTAGTAAGACGGTCTTATATTAAGGTTAAGGTTGTCGATACAAGGCAAAATAAGGAATTTAAATATATTTTTGTTTGGTATCATTAGTGAAATTGTTTACAAATTACTGGGGTCATTTTGCAATAGTAAACATACAACACATTTTAGTGATGATGGCCCTGCCCAGTTGAGCTGCTTGAACTGCTTATTAGCTGCTAGAACTGCTTGACTTGCTTGGAGTTGCTTGACCTGCTTGGAGTTGCTTGACCTGCTTGGATTATTTTATTATTTATGAATGAATATTCGTATGTGGTTTAAATGTAATTAGACAAGTTAAAATAAATAATATTTCATTGACAACAATTAAAATCACCTCTTTAGTAACTAAATTTCAATAAAATTTATTTCTTTTAAAAAAAGTACAAGTCAGATGAACTCAGCTGCTAAAAGTGCTTGACCTGCTTGGAGCTGCTAGCTGCTAAAACGTTTTGGAAAAGCTGAACTGGACATGGCCGATGTATCCCCTTTTTTAGTAGTACATGTAGTCACATCGAGGCGGAGTAGTACTACTGTTATGCTGGAATCACTCTGCACTTCACTCAAATTGCCACAGAAACTCCAAAAAGGTTTTTATGTGTATTATTGGGTTTATCCGAACCCGATTTTATATTTTTAATCCTTTTATGAAGGGTTGAGGAGTCGTGAATAATACTCCCATCCACTTGGATATTTTTGACTTATAAAAACATACAACACATTTTG
This sequence comes from Sherardia arvensis, assembly GCA_948330725.1. Lineage (NCBI taxonomy): Eukaryota > Viridiplantae > Streptophyta > Magnoliopsida > Gentianales > Rubiaceae > Sherardia > Sherardia arvensis. The sequence continues at coordinate 16,311,577 of OX415237.1, read as the reverse complement.
TTCTCCCAATTCATTCCTACATCATCAATCATCAATTAAAAATCATTAATAATCAAATTATTATAAAACCATCAATAAAAAATCAAAAATAATCAAAATATCATAACTGACATTAATAATCATTCATCAACATCTAATCAGCAATCTGATCATCAAATCAACCGTCATCAATCATAAACATCAAATTATCATCTAAAGTAGACACATAATCAAATCATCAAATCGTCAAACTACATGTTCGTAGATACGTAACTCGAATCATCAAATTGACCTCGTTTTTACCATCATCACCAACATTAAGTCGTCATCAATCCGATCGTGAAATCCGTTTGATCATTAATAAAAAACGTCAATCATCAAATCATCATAACCGATGCTAATCATCAATCATCAATCTGATCGATCACCGTCATCATGATCATGATCATCATCCTCATAAATCTATCATAACCATTATCAATCATAAATATCAAATCATCATATGTAAAAGACACATAATCAAAATCATCAAATTGGATTCTCGCACATACGTAACTCGGATAATCAAATTGACCTATATTCGGAAACAAATATTAGTCATCATCGTCATCAATCGGATCGTTAAATTCATTGGATCACCAATCAAAAATCGTCGATCATCAAATTATCATAACCGACATTAATCATCAGTCATCAATCATCATTCATCAACATCAAATCATCAATCCAAGAATTTAATCTACCTTCATCGTTATATCAATCATATTATAATCATCATCAATCATAAGTATCAAATCATCATATAAAAAGGACACATAATAAAATCAGCAAATTAAATTTACGTAGGTATGTAACTCGGATCATCAAATCAAAAACATTAATCATCGTCGTCATCAATCCGATCATCAAATCCGTTCGATTAACAATCAAAAATCTTAGATCATCAAATCTCTAACATTAATCATCCTCTTCATCAATCTGATCATCAAATTCGTTCGATTATCAATCAAAAATCATAGATCATCAAAATCAAATCATCACTGACCTCCCTTTTTCCTCTCTTTACCTACTGCAGTAGGTCTCCTCCCCCAAAAACAAATCTCTGAGATCTGATCGAGGAGGAGGCCGCCGGCCATTCCCGTCACTGTGCCGAATCTCCTCCCCACCCCACCCATAATAAAACCCTCTAAACCGCCCATTTCCATCTCCCAAAACTATAACCCATTTTCCTCCATTGAAAAACTACGATGAATCAGAATCAATCAGTTTTTGATTGTCAATTTCTGGCAAACCCACGACTCTCGTTGTTCACGTCTAGTAGCTGCAGTGTCGGATCGGGCACTGGCACCTTGCAGTTTAGATCGGCGATCTTTGTAGCCTAGTTATATCACCGCCAACGACGTTGATAGTTATACCGATGTTGTTGATTCATATTCTGTCCGGATCCACTAAATAGAAGTTTTCTCAACCAGACCGAGCCGAAAATGGATGGATCCAGGTCACACACATGGCTAGTGCACTGAATCCTCAACGGTCCATCGCCTATGACTGCTCTTTTTACACACGCACCTCTGCTGCTGCTGCACGCATCACACACACCTTCTGAATAATATATCCAGAATTGGGATTACTGTAAGGAATGCAGATTTATTCCTTTTACTTTTATTTTATTTTTCTTTATTTTTTGGTTGCTTTTAGTAGGTATAGCTAGATAAGTAGGTTAAGTGCATACATTCTGCCGCGGGACTCTTTTGATCAGATACTAGTCGAGTTTGTTTGTCTGCCAAACTTAGTTTTTCCAACGGGTACTTTTGTTTGGTTAAACTCTTTTGACTTACAAACTGAGTCATATGAGAGTAGGAGAAATCCAAGTCTGTATTAGTTTGAACATTATTCTTTTGGCGTCCTCAGACTCGGTTTTTTAGAATGCGCAGGTTGATGGATTATGCTGATACAATAGCTTGGTTCAGTTAGACAGACTTTCCAACACCCTTATTCTGTGAGAACAAACTAGAAAGTCTCTTACTGGCCCCAAGGGGAGAATTCGAACAGCTTCTCTAATGAGACTGACGTGGGAGTGACTACAGATTTAAGGTGTTATATCTGGTATTATGGGCAGCTCGTGTCCAATCAGTTCGACCCGGACTAGTTGGGAGTGCCGTTGTCCACGACCATATCATTTTATTTTATGTACTTAGCTTATTTTCTAGTGATAGGAATCGTTTTCTAAATAGGCATTCATTCTCATAAACTCATATACAATGGAAGCAAGTAAAATTCTTTGTAATCTTATTATCCGTCTCCACCTTGTGAAGTTATTGTACTTTTATTTCTGTTCTGGTTTGGGGAAGCCTAATATACTATCCCTCCACCTTTGGTGATTTATTTAAAAAATAAAATCATCACCAACATCAATTATCGTCAGCATCATTATACAAATCCTAAATCCCCAAATTATAATGATCATACTACTACAAAATCAGCTCATTTAAAGCAGTTCATCCTTCATGTATTAAGGCAGAAAATAAATGCCTTGGGTGATTGTGACTTAGATGAGAAAAATCATCTAAGGCGGTTCCTCTTCCGCCTTAGATGTTTTAGGGTATAAGGCGTTTATTTCCGCCTTAAATCATGGTGTATACACCTTGCACAACTCTTGTGAAATCGCAAGTATTAATGTCAGCTTGATATGCTTTTTATACTTGCGAAATCGTAAGTATATATGTAATGCAAATACCAAACACATGAATACTTTTGTAGTTACGACACAAACTAACGGATCGCCAGTTCAGAAACTTGCGAACTCGCTAGTGCTGTAAGCCTAGATTGTAAAATATTAGGGACCGAGACTGCTTGCGACAACAGTCATGCGTATCGCTAGAAAGTAGTCACGATAGCGCAGGTCAGGCAAGCATCTCATTTCTTAAGCTTATAACGAGACTTGTTATGACAATTGGTAGCGATTCGCTGGGTCAAACATTGTGAACTCGCTAGCTTGCAAAGCCAACATTTCTGGTTGGCTTGAGCGAGACTAGTGACGACAGTGACGTGCTAGTCGCTAGTAAACTGTTGCGATAGCGCAACCAGACCAGCCTATTGATTTAAAATTGTAGGTACTCGAGGCCTTACGAAGTCGTAAGAAATCGCCTATAGTTGTACTAGCGAGCTCACTAGTCATGTCGTCGGTATAAAACGACGTCGTTTGTGAATTTGGTGGGCGAGAAAAAGAATGTAGTTGCGAGAGAGCTAGTGAATAAGCCAGCTCTCTGCGTGCAACGTTACGACATCGATAGTTCTCAGATTGGAGAGGCAGAGAAGAACGAGCGATTGGGTAGCGATGGCGCAAAAAAAGAAGCTAAGAAATATGCTTTTATGCGAGTGTAGTTGCGACTACACTAGATAATCGCCTGAATTTAAGGTCACGGGCGAGGAAGCTTACAAAGTAGCTGGTTATTCGTTAGTATCACTAAATTATAGTATATGAGCCATTTCCACCCAAATCAAAAGCATTAGGGTTTCATTATGTTAAACTAAGCTAACAATAGCAAGATACGTGGTCTCTTAGAACAAAACATGGATGTCAAACACTAGCAAGCCACACTTTATAAACTTATTGAAGAAATGGCACTCAAAAGTATAGGTATCCAACCATAAACAAAATAAACTAGCTTTTATCGGGTACGTGAGGCCTAGAGATGTACCGAGATCTAATAAGGACCTAGTCATGTCTAGCAAATGCATCTCTACCATCCTCCAACTCCTTTTTGGTGTATGGTGCATGATTTTCCTCGAGAATCTACGAATAGAAAATGTTATTTTAATACTATCATAGGCAATGTAGATAGTAATAGGTACAATAAGTAGGTTGTAAGAATACTTACACGATGTAATTCCAAATTATCATCAACAAGGCTAGCGACGCACTCGGTGGCATACAAAAACATCATATAGTAACCGCACTCCCAATTTGACAATTGCTTTCGGTGCTGAAAGTGAAGAGGTATAACAAATGATTTGAAACGAAATCTGAGTGGAAATAAATGAGCATGTGATTTGAAATGTCACCTGAATATGCATAAGGTTGAATAGAAGTAGCGTGTCGTCACGTGCACTATGCATAACAACCTCTAATAAATCTGTAAATTTTGTAGATGGACCAAAGTGTAGCGGGTCCATCCAACACACTCGCTTCAATGATGGTATCATAGCTACAAAACTCCAATGGCCACTACATATTTTAAGAAATGAAAATTTAAGAACCCGGCTCGAAGATTTGAATGTTTACAAAATGCAAATATCCAATTGTAAAAAAGAAAACTAACCTCTCTAGATATGGGCCTATGTAAACTGTCTTGGTCTTGTCACTAAGGATCTTTGAAAGATAAGCAAGTCGTGATTGATTACTTTCATTCATTTCTTGCAGGCATATTGCGTGCAAAAAACCAATGAAAGTCTTTGTGTTAGTTAGAGCAAGGTATTGCATGTACCTAAATAAACCATAGAGCGGAGATGAACGTATATTAGTGCATAAGTATATGAACATTTGTAATTTGCAATACGCAAGAAAAGATGAGAACAAGTAGCTTACATTTGATGTAAGGATTATTTCGGGAAGGGTTTGATAGTGCCAGAAAAGGGCAAAGTCTTCCCATGGAAAGACTAATTCCCTCGCTTCGTCGAATACCTGTTAATTGGAGTAGAAATAGTAAACGGATTTGAGACTATGGTGGCTCACCATATCATAAAACGTGCGAACGAATCCCGGGAGGGCTTTCATGAATCCAACTTCTCCCGCCGACATCGGGTGCTTAGCTACCGGGAAGTTGAGTGGGTCTAAGATGGGTGATGGTTTCTTTCTATTAGTTGGGATAGAATTCAAATTTACATCAATGACCAACCATTTGGGCCACACAAAGAAATGTTCCAAACCTTTACCCACTGTCGTGCACTCTTTATCCGCGACCGGTACCAAGGCATCCTCGACTAACACATGTAGTATAAAAACCCTAACGAAACCAATAGGGACTTTGGCCTCATGATGTAGTGTCATGTGAGGATATGAATTTCCTATTGCTACGTGGCGTAGTTTAGAATTCGTCCCACATTCAACGTACAACTTGCAAGAAGGGGAATTCTAAGATACAAAAAAGGCATGTTTAATTCGGTAGAATTAGATATATGTAGAAACTAAGAGTATTTTTATCAAATAGCAAGAATAATGAGTTGTGTAGAATTATTCATTTGATTGTGGTGCAAGTAAATGAACGTACCTTTGGTTTGGGATCGGATGGTTGTATGTGAACTTGCTCTTTGATAGAGGCCAAAGGTGTGAATATCTCCTTGTTGGGTTCAACAATAGGTTGGTCAACAATAGGTTGGTCAAAAATAGGTTGGTCAACCTCTTGTTGTGGTGGGGAAGGATGTGATCCTCTAGACGAGGGTCCATTGATTGGATTGGTGTCACAAAAATCAGATGTAAGAGGATAATTTACAAAAGAACACACATTGGCCAAAATTGTTTTCGATTTCTTGACCTCTTGGTCGGATTTTTTCGCTTGGCTCAATTCTATTTGGAGTTTGGATGGTTTAGGCTCTTTACCACTACGTTTGATACCAAACGCCTTTATTTGAGTAACATAACCACCAATTCCCTTAGCTCTTCCCGGATGCCCGGCCTTCTTAAGTGCCCTTCGTAGCACATCGTGTTTACCAACCGGGATGAACAAACCTTCTTCAACATCACGCTCGACCTCGTCCTAAAAAGTAGTTTGTAAATTAAAATTGATTATTGTCATCAATTATTGTGTTTGATGGTGTGATTGAAGATACTAAAATAGAACATGGTATGGCGTAGTAGGTAAAGCGTACCACTCGATTAGCCACCCATTTTGCCTCATCACTTGAGAAAGTGCTGTCTTTTTTAATTCTACCAAAGACGAATAATTGTTGTCTATTATATGTTGTAGGGTCTTCGGCAATGATTAGCTTTTTCGCCTCTTCCGCGTCCATGCCCTGACAAGCGATTTCCCACGTCGTTAAATGGGACTCCGCGAGATCAAAATACTATTTATAAATCACCTACAACTTCTAACTACTAGAAAGTAGATAGTGGGAAGCAGAGGTCGAATCACAAGGAGAAGGGACTTGTAAGAGTGGTTTAAAGTAGAAAATAAGCATACTTATATATTATATAGAAAGCAATGTAAACAAGGGGGGTTTTGAGGTTTGTTTTGAACCAGCACACATAAAATTCAGAGCACATAACAAGAACTGAGAGTGGAAGAACACCATACTTGACTTTGAAGAACAAGGGTCGAACTGGGAAGTTCAACTCTGGCTTGCAGCTGTTCCTTAGACACACGTTGCAGGGCTGGCGTTCGAGAGGTGGTGGTGACTGTTCCGGTCATGAGCAGGCTGGTAGAGATGGTGCAGAATACTGGTGGTGGTGGCGACGTGATCGGGACGCAGCAATGTGAAAGTGGAGCTTGCGGCCTGAAGCTGTTCCGATGCGGTGGTGACTGGCCGGAACAGACCCGATAGCGAAGTGGCGGTGATGGTTGACGGTGGTGATGGCTCGGAGATGAGGCAGATGTGATGGTTTGCAGAGGCGGTGATGGAGGTGGAGTGGTGTTGACGGTTCGGCGAGGCGGTGGAGGTATGTGGTTGGGCAGTGGCCGGCGGTGGTGGTGTGTGTGACGGGTTGTGGTCGGCGGCAGTGGCCGACGGGCGGGAGAGGGGTGTGGTGGGGTCGATGGAGTGGATGCCAGATCGGGCGGCGGTGGTGGTAGATCGGGAGATGAGGTGGCGGCGAAGAATGGTGGTGGAAGGTGGCCGGAGATGTCGGTGTCGGTGGTGAGGAGTTCAGAAGGGGCGCCAGGGAATGTGGGAGGAGATGATGTCGGTGGAGGAATGTTTGTGATGAGGGAGATTGGCTGCTTTGTTCTTTTCAAGTATAGGTAGTGCAGAGCCCAAGTAGTGGTAAGGGCAGACTTTGAAGGCCCGTGCAATTATAACATAAAATACCACTCCAGTAAACTCCACGCGGACTCTGCGGTGTAGGTGCAATATTTTTCTGATTTGTAAAGACCCGTGCACCCTGTTTTTTCCTTTCTTTCTTTTTTCTGTTTTTTTCTTTCTTTTTTTCTGTTTTTTTTTTGTTTTTTTTTGTATTATTATTTTTTCTTTGATAAAAATTCCATTCCCTTATGCTTCCAAATTTCCTGCACAAAAAACTACCAAAGTGTAAAGTCTTATAAACAAACGAAAAATCAAATAAAGTAAAAATAAGCATCTTTTATTTTTTATTTTTTTATAAGCACATAAAAGAGGAGAAAAAGAAAAAGATAATCGTGTAGCTACGATCAAAATCGGTTTATTTAACGTTGTCGACACGACATGGGAGCTTCATCCCAATGGTGCAATTGTGTGCCTCAAGAGAAATTACGTATTTTTAAGCTCGTCGTCACGACCCTAATGTTATTCAAATAACAAAAGATTAAAAACTCTCACCCTCACAAAGAAGGTAAAGGGAAGTCTAGGAGGTTTAAGAAGAGGATGGTATGGTTGAGGTTTTGGAGGAGGATGGATAATTGGAAGTATGAATATATATATATATATATATATATATATATATATATATATGGCTTTATCTCCTCCAAGATTAATAGAAGTGGTAGAATTGGTAGTATAGGTGGAGATGGTGAAAATGATGATATTGGATGTTGAAGAGCTATCACCTCCCTTTCTACTTCACTAGGCTCAAAAACCAATTCGTCGTCCCATTGAACTTCTTCCTCATACAGATTTCACTCACCAAAGTACTTGGAATAAGTTCTATGTGATATGGTACATCCTCTAACAAACTATTAGGCTCCTCTAATGGTTTGGGAAATTGGGAAATTTGTGTAGTATGTAGAGGTGAGGATGACAATGGTGATGGTAAGAATTCAAGAATAACGGTCACCTCCTTCTCTAATTGACTTGAGTCAACACACAACTCCTCATCCCATTGAACTTCTTTCTCATACATAACGGTGGAATTACTCACCGAAGCATTTGTATTAAGTTCCAATTAGGATGACTCTTCCTCTAAACATTGAGCTACCAAGAGCTTTACCTCCAAGTCCATTTCATGCATTCGCCTCTCAAGATCTTCAAAACGATGATTTCTTTCATCATCTATCGGATCTTGCTGTTGAGGCATATCCAAACAAGGTGGGGGCATGTCTTGGTACTCATAGGGTTGGTTTTCATCGAGATATCCAAAATTCAAATGATCACTCCTTTGTGGCTCATAAGAATTGTAGCATGGATTATATCTTTCTTGATCTTGAAAACCAACTCTCTCCTCATTATAGCACTTATCATGATAGTCACTTTGGTATGAAGAACCAAAAGACATTTCATTATTGTAGTGCTTATCACATGAGTCAAAAAATTGCAAGGCTCGAAAAAATTGTTTGTGTTGTAAGTATCACTCGAGCTTGCCATAATATTTCTCGTCCTTTGATTGTTAAAGGCGAGAAATTCTCAAAAATCTTTACTACTTAAAGTAAACATAATAGTAAAAGTTTGAAGTTTTTAGTGCAAGAGTTCTAGATCGGTATACACTACAAGTAGTGTCGTCCACAAAAGTACTCAAGCAATACACACTTCAAGAAAATGGAAAGTTTTTTTTTGAAAAACTACAAATAGAAATAGAATCTACGATGAAACACAAAAACAAAATACGCCTTCTCCCCGGCAGCGGTGCCAATTTTGACAAGCGATTTCCCACGTCGTTAAATGGGACTCCGCGAGATCAAAATACTATTTATAAATGACCTACAAATTCTAACTACTAGAAAGTAGATAGTGGAAGTAGGGGTCGAACCACAAGGAGAAGGGACTTGTAAGAGTGTTTTAAAGTAGAAAATAAGCATACTTATATATTATATAGAAAGCAATGTAAACAAGGGGGGTTTTGAGGTTGGTTTTGATTACACTATGAAAGTTAATTAAACTATCATTAGCTAAGCTAAGGGGATGATACTAGGATTATAAACTATCATTAGCTAAGCTAAGGGGATGATACTAGGATTATGAGGCCTTGGGAGGCAAATGACTTCAATTTCCAACTATCAACTTATCACCGAGCAAATGCAATTACAAGGAAGTTTAGACCATTTGTCAAGGATGAAAGCATCATATTCTCTCGAATGTAGCTAGAGAGAATGATAACACCACTCAAAAGCTCTCATTATTGATTCACCTAGATGATAGCATCATAGATAACTCAACAATGGTATTAGGATTAGAGAGAGACAAACTTACTCACACACCCGCGATAGCGAGAGCATACAAATAAGACATTTGATAACTAGCAAGAACCAAGACGATGATGGCATATATGTCTCGACTCCTACTTTGCTACTTAATGATATTGGAGTAAACGATAACGTTCTACCCACAAATCTAGCTATTCGTTGATAACAATCATACGTTAAAAAGGAATCTTCAACTCAAGTATACAATCACATATTAGGGGGACCAATGATAACATTCAATCCTTACCTAAACACATAATTGATTAATCATGCAAGTTCATAAGATTTCCACTTCTAACAACTCATATTTATCATGGCATTCCTTAACTACAATCACACAACAAGGGGAAGAACTTGTCATCCCTCAACCCCTTCAATAGTCATTAATCTAACAACTAGAGATTACACTACCATTATGCTAAGTCACCATCATCATCACACTAAATTACTCTAACCAAGCTAACCTAATTAATGACTATGGAGCATGCAATTGGTATAAAATACAAAGCCCATAACAAATTAAGCAAGATTGAACAACATTCATGCACAAGAATTCAAGTTCATCAAATGATAATCCAAATCTCAAGTTTAAGCATTCAAGGCCCTCAAAGTTTCAAGGGAATGAATTCAAATGCTCCCAAGGATCAAACTAAGCTATACTACAATACATGGAATCAAACTACTAATCTAATGGAAAGGGATGAAAGAAAAGGGAAAGAAAGATGAAGAAAAATGGAGATCTACATTCTTGTGGCCATTTTTGCTCTTGGAGGGGGATAAGGGGTATTTATAGAATGCAGTGCAGGGGCCATGCAGCACTTGGCGCACTTTGTGAAGGGCCATGCACCAGTTGGCGCACTTTGTGAAGGGCTATGCACTTTAACCGTTGATCCGATTTGCATCTTCTAGTAGTCCATTTCGAAGGTCGTGACGAGAGGAATCCAATGGTATGATCCATGTGCTCTAATCTCTTTCCTAACATTTCCAAAATCAAGTTTCAAAAAATTAGTGCATCATTTGTTCTTCAAAATGTAACTTTGACAAGTTTAGCTTTAAAGCTCCTTAATTTGCACCAAATGCTACCCAAATTAGATCTCAAGTGTCATAAAACAAGAGTATATTTAGGGCTCATCAGTTACCCAAAGCAGGGAAATCATTGATGCTCCACATCAACATGGCTTTAAGTTTGAATTTCGCGTCCCCTCGACTTCCGTCAGGAATATGAATCCCATGCTTAAATAAGGATTCCAACTCCTCAACAAGAGGTTCTAGATATACATCAATGTCATTATCAGGTTGCTTAGGCCCCAAGATCATTGTGTTCAAAAGCACATACTTTCATTTCATCATCAACCATGAAGGTAGATTATAAATAACAAGCATCACTGGCCATGAACTGTGGGTGCTAGACATGTTGCCGAAAGGGTTCATTCCATCAGTAGAGATTCCTAGTCACACATGCCTCGGTTCCTTACCAAATTCTAGGTACATAGCATCCATCTTCTTCCACTGATCACCATCAGAAGCGTGAGATATAATATCATCTTCCTCTCGAACCCTATCATCATGCCATGTTAACAATTTTGCATCAACTGGATTGGTTTAAAAGGCATGTGCCACATCACCTTAGCAGGACTTTGCTTTGTCGATGTTGTCACTGTTTCTCCACATACCTCGACCTTTCCCTCATTTTTTTCCATCTAGACTAACCGCATACCTTGCAATCATCCCTCAGAGAATCAAAACACCCCTCCTGTACAACATACAATCATTCGGGCATGCGTGAATCTTAGTGAACTCCATGCCCATAGGACACAATATCTTCTGCATAGCATAAACCATGTCAGGACATAAGTTGTCCTGAGGAAGTAGCTCTTTCACCAACTCTAGCAATTCCGTCATTCCTTTATCACCATGCCTTGCCTTTAGGTTCATTAACAACAATGTTACGCCCAGTCTAGAATGCGAAGCCCCAACATATAAGCTTGTCTTTTTATCGTCATACATTGCCTCCAACATACTTTTCTTCCCAACAAACACCATAACAACATCGTCACACATGTCTGAAAGCTGTTCATTATACTGCAGGATTTCCTCGGCACTTCCCTCCTCCATCTCAACCTGGTCACTTCCATAATGGCCTACCCCATGCCAAACCCATTCAGTGTAGGATTTGTCAAATCCTTTACAAATTAAATGTTCGCGCACTACAACAATGGCATTGTTTCTACACTTGTTGCATGGACATCTAACCCCTCATATGCTATTCTTCCTAGAATGTCGCAAGCCAACATCTAAGAAATTTTTCACCAAATCTAAATACTCCTTCGATAATCGAGCATTCTCGTTCATTATTCTTTCGCGGTCCATAATTCACAAATCTTACAAATAGCTACTCAAGGGCCTAGAACCTTCAACAATACTACTAACCCATTGACTTCCTATGATAAGCTACACACTGAAATAACACAAACAACAAAATCAACCAAACGACATAGAAAATTATACATAAAACCATCCAAAATCAAGACAAAAACCAACAAATTACACAGGTATTATGTACCTAATCCAAGAAAGCAACAGTCAAACCTCCAACCAATATGGAACTAATCATCCATTTGTGAATCCGAAAATACCCACCTCAAAAATACTTTATAAAATCTGTTTTTTTGTATTTAAAAGGCCAGTCCTTAATGAAACTGTGACTGCAAGCGGATGTCTTACGATATCGCCACTATTCCGCTGAACCTTCAGTGTAACTTGCGAATTCGCTACAATTCAATCACATAAACTTGCACTGTAGTTCTTATTTGGCGTGTCTAGTCACGACATCACTACCTTCTCATTCATTCACTTCCGAACCAGTTGCGACATGCAAACATATACAAGCCTACCTAAAATATGATTCAAATAAGTTACGAAATCGCAACAAACAAAGTTTTGAATCATATTACTGGCGATTTTTGGTTCCGAACTCGCAAGAACATTGTTTTCCTTTCTGTAATGGTGGCGATGTCGTGACGACTAATTACCTTTAAGGCAGAAAAACTTTTTCCGCCTTTCATATATATTCACGACACAACCCGCTTCCGCCTTTAACCGGTGATTTACGTCATAAATATATTTTATTTTTTCTTGCTAGAGAAGCTTGCGAACTCACAAGTTTGTAGCAAGGCGGAAAAAACCGCGCACCCTTCAAACGCCTTAAATATGTGTCTTGCGTCAACTCCTTTGTGGTAGTGAATACCGGATAAACCCTAGATCTCTAAATTACATAACATCAATCGAAAACAATTTACCACCACCGAGTAGCATGTAGTAAACCTCTCTCGCTCTCAATGAGGTCGTTCTCGGGGTGAAGTCGATGATGAGCTAACGTCGATGCTCGTCGAGAAATCACCGCATATTTCAGTTGCAGATTCGGGGCTTGAGTGGGCTAGTGGTGATGATGGCGGGACTTCAGACGACGGCGATTGTGAGGTGGTATATGTTTGCTAGAAGCTTGATTTCAATCAAGACAATCGTTCAATGACCGAAGACGATGTTTGACAATGATGACATGGACGACTCTCCTTCGCATCACAGACAAAGCTACAGAGATTCTCTTACTTCTTTCCATTGAAGCACGGCGCCGATATGGAGGTGACGATAATGGGACGAAAGGTGATGATTTACAGAAGGTAGATGGTGATTTACAAAAGGAAGATGATGATTTACATGTAACTAGTATAATGCCCCGTGCCGATGCACGAGAATTTAATTTTAAAATATTATAAATTAGTAAAAAAAAATGTAATGTTATTTAAGTAATTTTGACCAAGTATTATTTTGTGAAAATTAAGTAATATAATGTAATAGTCTTTTGGTGAAAAACAAATTGGTCACTAAAAAATATGGTTAAATTTTCAAGAATCTAAGAAATTAAGAAATTACATAACATTATTATCCCATCTTCTGGAACACTTCCTTATAAACTATACTTTTAACGGTACTATGGATTGGTTGATCATTCTTGTCACAAATCAAAATATTCAATCCCTTTCTACTTTTAACTCTAAAGACAACAACATATAATTGTTCATTATTGAAAACGGGTTTTGAGATGCAGTGATTTTCATTGATAGTTGTTCGACGTAGGAGTAGCTTTATAACATGCTGCTCTTGTATGCATATATTATCAATAAAATATTATTTAAGTAAAACTTATATTTGTGTAATATAATAAAATTTAAATTTTAATGAATAAATACTTGTGCATCTGCGTGGGTGTCTTATAACCCGAACATGGAAAAAAAATAGCTGAAATTGATGAGTGAATAATTTATAAGTAATCTTGAATGAACCGAAAATTTATTTAATCAAATCCGAACACTGGTAAAAACTAATAAAGAAAAGAAATGTATAATAAAAAATAAAACAAAAAGAAAGCATAATGCAGAACAAATTAATATGACCAAAGAAATAAATGACTCATTAATTCCTAATTTTTATCTCTTTGGTTGCATGAATTAAATGTGGATTAATACACCAAATTAAATATCTATTGAAACCGACCTGATGTAATACAAACCCAATAAAATGTTTTATTTTAATTCACTCATCAATTAGTTTACATTGATATGACTATGATGTATAAGAGGCCAATTAAGACGTTTTATATATGTTAATTCACTCATCAATTATTTTTCATTTGAATTCTAAACGTTTCTTTGACCACAAACTAACTACATTGGCTGGACAATGAAAGACACCACAACAAAATGATGTTAGATTTGAGTGGATTTAATGGGTTTTTTTAGAATACTTGTATCACCCGAGAATCATTAACTTCGATTGGTTAAATACTAATTAATATAGTTTTATTTATTTGACATTTATGAAACTTTTATCATTTAAATAATTTTGTCAAAAATTTAATCATTTTTCAAATCATATGAAATTTCATATGCATATAGTATGCATATATTATTGGTGAATGAAAATATTAATAATTTTTATTGCACAATTTGTGAGAATGGATCAACCTATAATAAAGAATTTGTGATAATGAATAAGTACAGTTTTTATTTAAGGGAACGTTACAATTCAGGTTTTAAAATTAAGTTTTACCGTTACAAAATAAAAATCATTTGTGACGATCATTAAGTGCAGTTTTTATTTTAGGAAGCATTGCGATTGAGGTTTTTAAATTAAGTTTTGATTATATTTTCTGAAATAATTGCAGGGTATAAAGAAGAAATAGTGCATGAATTACTGGCACAAAAATAATAAAGAATCGGAGAGGATGATTTTGTACAATTTTTATTTCAAGGAACGTTACAAAGCAGAGTTTAAACTTTATCTTTCACGTTACAAAATAATGAAGAATTGGTGAGGATGATTAAGTCCAGTATTTATTTCAAGAAACGTTATGGTGTTGGGTAAGTTTTAACAATTTTTAATGAAATAATTGCAGGCTATAAAAAAGAAAGGGTGACTAAGTGCACAAATCAAATACCAATAATCAGCAACACTATAACTATGCTTTTAAATTGTGAAAATCTAAAACTTGTAAATTAAGATATTTCAACTACAAAATGAAGTGAAACAAACCAAATTACACAAAGTTGTATAGATTTGTTGCATAGAATTAAACTATCAATCAATGTCAACCCATTCTGTTCTCTACTAATATTTTTAACAAAATAGAAATCCAATCACGAGAGAAGATTACACTAATTATATGAAAACAACAAATCATCACATAACAAATCAATCAATGAATAGATTCATTGATTCATTGTTCATAATTCATTGTTCATTGTTTATTTTTCCTTTCTCTAGAAAGTGAAGCCATTGCACAACAAACAAATTGCAAGCCAGTGGCATCCTCTAAGTATAGTCACAGCAAATTCAGCATTTTTTGGCTTGAGCTCGACCCTAAATCAATTAACCATTTTCGGACCATCAATATGGTGTCGAAATGAGCCATAATCATGAATTACTCAGTCTAAAAAACTACAAAATCTAACCTTTAAAATCGGTATTATTTCCATCATATAAAAAAGAATTCAATTTATAACAAAATAGAAATCTAATCTACAAAGAAGATGATTACACTTAATATAGTGTCTCTTTCACATAAATTCAAACTCTTTACAATCCCTACCAAACAAAAACAAAATCTTTAAACTCCATATCATTTCCATCATATAAAAAAGAATTCAATTTGTAACAAAATCGAAATCTAATCATCGGAGAACTCCACTTGCTTGGATTCTATCACAGCTCTAGCTTTGTTGCAATCTTCAAAGGTCTTTCGAATACCTCTAAGGGTGGTCTCTACAAAACCACCCCGTTTTGGCCTCTCGGTGGGCATACGGCCTCCTCAAATTGATGCAAAATAGAATCCGAATCAAGCGAAATCGGAGTTCCTGAGACCATGTTCTTGATCTGCTCCTTCTCGGCTGACATCTCCCTTTCGGCCCTCTTCAACCCTTTCTCCGACAGACTCTCCTTCCTCGGAATCCTCGAAAGGGGCGAGGCCTTCTTCGAAACCGTTTTGGGGCTGCAATCGGGTCGGCCAGAACTTCAATGGAGTCCTAGCATCAATCTCCCCAAATCCATACAGGTACACGCGGGACTTGGGGCTTTTCTGAACCTTCGATTTGGGCGAATCGGCGGCAGCGGCAGCTGTTCCTGGTGGTTCTTCTCAAGGTTAAGGACTCCATAAGTGCTGGAGGTAAGGGAGATTGTCGTCTCCCTCGAAATCGGCCTTGAAAAGCTTCGAGGAAACGCAGACCATATCTCTGGAAGGAGGAATCGTCTCCGATTCCATTGAAGGCATCGAGAAGACCTCAAACGCGATCAAATCTTTTGAACATGCCGAGAGAAATCGAAGGAGAGCCATGGAATTAGGTCTGGAAAGGGAAAGATTTAAGGAGACAAAAAAGAAGAAAACTGATATAAGTAATCCCTTCATGAATCATGAAACGGAAATAGAATGAATGATGAAACAGATCTGAATTGAAGGAGGGGAAGAGAAACATGAAGGCTTTATGTTTCCATTAATGAGAAAAGGGAGAGTCCAGCCCAACTCTTGAGCCCAGCTGGCGTGTAATTACCTGGTTAATCCAAAAATTAATTCAAAATTATAAGAAAATTCTAAATCATCCTTTTTTAAAGTATAGTATAGATTTGACTATTCATTTAGTCAAATATACTTAACTTTGACCTTAAAATTGAATTAGTATACAACATTTAATATTCGTATGTTATCTTGTTAGATTTGTAACATCGTATATTTCAAAATATCAAAACAATTAACGTATAATGATGGATGTCTATGACCCACACTTGATCACGAACTCTGCTCACAAACTGATCTGCAAAACAAAGGCCCCGGGTGTCCCGGGGATAGACACTCTGACGCTCAAGTCAGTATATTTGCTTAAGGAGTAAATTATGAGATTAGATGGAGAGGTCTACCAAACCTTTAGAGTATTTATATGGCTACAATCCGTAGATCACCAAGATATGTATTTACGGTATGAATACAACTCTTATGGGAATAGAAATTGTATTACCATGTATCAAAGAAGTATATTTAAGACATGGTTGTGTTACCATGTTAATGATGGCTGTATTACCATCTTCGAGAGGATGTATATTCCTTGTAGAACATTCATAATATACGCATTCCTTATAAGGATTAGGACTGATGGACCTGTGGATCCATCCTCCGCGTATCTCGAGCCCACAACCCTTCTAGGGCCCTGGTCCGAGTATGAATGAGGCCTGAATACGAACCATGGACTTATCAGTAGCCCCAAGGTAGATCTTCAGAATATAGAGTGCTTTGTCTCAAAGGTTGAAAGAGAGACCTGCTTCTCGAGGGAAGACCAATAACTCGAGGGAGACTAACTCGGGGTATTAAGCTCGGGATGTCCTTCGGGGATACTCCTCTCGGGCTTACCCTTCCGAATATCTAGCTTCAAGTTCTTTCGTATTCCATCAAGACACGTGGACGGTTGGATCTGAATTTGCCTTCTTGAATTCTGAGGGGACTGGCACGTGGTCTTGATTCATTGTATCTTCTGGCGGTGAGGAAGACCAACCTTCCAATTGTCTGTATCGTTTCACGAGTCGAGGTAATTACTCCCCTTAAATGCACGCTTAATTTCTGGTTATTTAACCAAGTAATTTTTCTTTGTGTTTATCATCAATCTCCATCTCTGCAAAAATTCTCAACTAAACTCTTATCTTTCTCCATCATCGTTTTCTTCTCATAACCTTTTCCCCCCCATTCTCTGTATTGCTATGTCGTCAGTAAATTCTGGCATTCCCTCTGGCAATGTAGTGAATGTTCATGTGGCTCGTGACTTGCGTACTCTAATCCTAGAGGTTGAGTCTGGGGAACTGATGGAGGTTACCATTGCTACACCACTACAGGCGGTAGCTGTAGTGGAGGATAACGGTGCCTCCGGATCAGAGATAGACCCTAATGTGGAGCCCCAAGTTGATAAATGGGTTCCGGCCGCCGAAGGTGTGAATGATGTCACCAAGGTGGTCGACGAAAATACCCTGCAATTTTTGAAGTCATGCAGGTTGTCGTACCCCATCGAGGCTGATTTGAGGCTCGAGGACAAGACCACTCCGGCCAAAGATCTTGTGAGCCCCACTCGAGGGGTAGTATATGGCAGGTTCTTGCAACAGGGTTTGAGTTTCCCTTTCCCCCTGTGTTTTCACAGTTTCTTCAGCATCATCGGCTTCACCCTTGTCAGATTCACTCCAATGTGGTGGTGACAATGATGGCTTTCATTTCCCGGTGCTCCCGGAAGGGCTATGAGCCAAGCCTGGATCTGTTTAGGAGCTTGTTCAAGCTATTCTATTTCAAGGAGCGCGAGCACATTACCCTTACTCCTTGAAAAGGCAAGGTCTTCACTTTTCCTGACAATGGCGGCAAGTGGGAGGACATTCGGCTAATCTTTGATCGAACAAAATATGAGGTTCCTGACTAGAAAAGCCGAAGGAAGCTGTGCCCCTTGATGTCTTTGAGATGCCTGTTCATTTGAAGGGCATCGTTGAGAAGCTCGTGAAGGAAAAGATTGTCTTCCAAGAGGGAGGATTTGTGTGGGGGGCTCATGGCTCGGTGTGGTAGTGGCCCGCTATCACCTATTCTTATTTGTTAGACGTTCCACGGTCCAAATCCACGTCTAGTTTCCTGAAAAAGGATCGAGATTGGACCCTCCCTGATAAAATCCAGGGAGATGAGAAGAAGGCCAGGAAACAGACTTCTAGGAAGTCACCCCGAAATCAGGGTGAATCTTCTTCAGGTAATTTCTGTTTCAAAACAACGTAGTTGTCTGATATATTTCTTTTACCTGGCGTATTTACGCTTCTTCTTTATGTATACAACCTCTCCTCCAAAGAAAAAGATCAAGAAAAGGAAAGACAATCTCCAGGCTATAGATGAGGAGGTCGAGGAGATGGAAACGGAAGCTAGGGAATTCTCAGATGATGATGCATCTGACCTTGAGCTGGTTGTATCTGAAGATACTTCTCTGAAGAAACTGAAGTATTATCTGAACTGCCCAAAGGAAGAGGATGGTCAGGCTTCTCGGAGGTCTTCTAAGAAGTATCCCTTCGTCGCTGAGGTAATTATCTCTCCCATTCAGCTATACGGTTTCTCAGATATCAGGTTTTTATAACTCTTCTACTTTTACAGTTGATGGCGGATCTGTCCACGGTGGGATGTCGAGCTAATGATGTGATCTGGTACTTGTCTGATTCTGTAATGGAGTTACATGCCAAGTGCCGGGCCTTCAGGGCAAAGAAGGAGGAGATGGAGGTTGCCCTTTTGACTCTGACAACCGAGTCTGATGCATCTATTCCTCCTGTTCAAGCTCCGTCGGAGGTGACTCAACTGGAAACTAGGGTAAAACAGCTGGAGGCCGAGAAAGAGGACCTGCTGTTGGCAAAGAAATTCCAGGAAAAGGAGCTGGAGACTTATCGGGATATTGCAGAGGAGCTGACACAAAATCAAGTTGCGGAGAAGGACTCAGAGGAGCCCAAACGACTCCTAAAGCTTTGGAGTGCCTTCGTTGCTTGTAGCCCCGAATTTCAGAGCCATAGGGAGGAGTATGGAGATTTATTCCATTCCTCTGAGCTGCATGAGATCTTGGATGGCGTCCGGCAATTATGCCAATCCGAGAAAGAGATGAAGGTGATGAAGGAAATCTTTTCTCATCCCGATGCTGCTGATAAGCTTTCTGCTCTGACAGCTAAATGCTGGATCCCTGGGGCAGAGTTTTTGGATGCATTGGATCCCTCCGAGAAGATGGTAACATCAAGAGATTTATTGAGGCTTATTAGAGCCAAGTATCCTGAATTACCTTCTCTTGAAGAGGTGCTTAATCCTTCCACTGGTAAGGTTGAAGAGGTTTGCTACCTTACTTGCTGGCATCTTCTCATCAGCCTCGGTCTCATGATTTACTGGAAAGGAGCACCAGTCTTGGTTGTTAAGTTCTCGCAATTATCCATGATGAACATTCTGCGAGCTTAATGTTGTTTGGCTTCTTCCTTGGGTAACCTTTGACAAGTCCTTTAATGTCACAGCGTGCAGAAAAGTTGACAATAGCCCGTCTCTCCAGTGTCACTTCTGGTGAAGTCCTAGGAAACCCTAGTCGGTATTTTTAAAAGTACCATATTCTGATGTAATAACACCTTTGATATGTCCTTTTTAGGTTCGAGGTTTAGCCTCTTATGTGCCCTTTTAAGGGTCTTGTTTAGAAGTATCATATTCTGATGTAATAACACCTTTGATATGAAATATTTGTGTTTGAGGTTTTTCCTCTATGTGTGCCCTTTTGAGAGACTTTTTTAGAAGTATCATATTCTGATGTAATAACACCTTTGATATGAACTTCAACATTTGTTTTTGAGGTTTCTCCTCTTTATGTTGAGATGATTGATTCTCGAGCACGTCTGCCCTTTTGGTCTATAGACCTCAATCAAGCACTTTTTTAAGTACTTTATCTCGACCCTATCTATTTTATTCAAAACGATTGGTATTTGAATATTGGATTCAAACAACTCATAAGTTGACCAATCATATACTTTATAAAGTATATTGTTTCGAATAGCAATCAATGTTATACTTAAGACAACAATCCACTTTTTAGAAAAGGAATTTAAGATTGCTTGTTATAAGGATAGGTATAAAAATATCATGACTTCAATCTAAATTTATAACTTTAAGAATAGAAGTAAAGTAAATAGTGGGTTTGAGTTTGAGTACCCGTTTGTGCTAGAGCATACTTGAGGCTTCTCGGACGTCTTAATAGTCTCGAACCTTTGTGAGGCTCTCCCTTGAGTTTTTATCTTCTGTGATACTTTCGTAAGTTAATCACATTCCATCTTCATGGTATAGGTTCCCCCTTCATGGTTTCCAAGAGGTAGCTTCCCCTTGGATGGGATTTTAGGACTCGATATGGACCTTCCCAGTTTGGGGCTAGCTTCTCTTCCACTTCTTTCTTGCTTTTTTCATTTAACCTCATTACAAGGTCTCCTTTAACGAAAGTGGCCAAGCGGACTCTTCTATCATGGTAGCGCTTGATTCTTTCCTTTACCTTAGCCTCTTGGATTGTAGCATTTTCTCTCTTCTCCTCTAGGAGGTCAAGGTCGAGACGATGGTTTTCTTCGTTGGCGTGCCATCTTCATCATCTGGTTGAGAAGTACGGGCAGAGGGGACCCCAATCTCCATGGGGATGACCGCTTCGGACCCATAGACTAAGCTATAAGGAGTCTCTCTTGTTGCTGTGGCTGGTGTGGTTCTATGGGTCCAGATCACGCTTGGTAATTCTTTGATCCAGTTTCCTTTAGCTCCTTCGAGGCGCTTCTTGATACCGCTTACCAAGGTACGATTCGTAACCTCTACTTGGCCATTAGCTTCTGGATGGTATACCGAGGTGAGCTTCTGGTGTATGCGGCCGTACTCCGTACACCATTTCTTGAAGGGGTCATTAGCAAATTGTGCTCCATTGTCGGTCACTATGTATCTCGAGATGCCATAACGACACAAAATATTCTTCAAGCAAAAGTAGATAACTGTCTAGCCAGTTATGTTGGTTAAGGCTTCGGCCTCTACCCATTTTGAGAAATAATCGATGGCCACTATGAGGTACTTGAAGTTTCAGGGGCCGTAGGAAAAGGTCCGACGAGATCTATGCCCCATCGGACAAAGGGCTAGGATTCTTGGATGGTAATCATATTCTCCTGTGGCACGTGGATCATCTAAGCAAATCTCTGACACTGGTGACAAGAATTGATATAACTTTTGGCGTCTTGTAGCATCGTAGGCCAGAAATAACTCATCTGTACGAGCTTTCGGGTGACGGTACGTGGACCTTGGTGGCTACCACAAACTCCTTCATGTGTTTCTTGTTTTTAGTGTTCCACGTCGGAAGGCCCAACACACTTGAGTAGGGGTTGGAGGTATCCTTTCTTGTAATAGGATGTTGTTGTGTATGACATATTTTGGAGCTTTAACTCGGACCTTCCGTGCAAGGTGCTTGTTTTTCGGGAAGGGTACCTGTTTGGAGGTATTCAATGTAGGGGTTCATCCATGTGTATGAGATGTCAATAGCCATGATGCTACTCTCTTCGTAACTTCTCTTCGCCAGGGTTTCCATTATCAATTCTTGAGAAGATCTTATGTTGAGGTCCGAGGAGGCAAGTTTGCTAAGTGCATCGGCCTTGTGGTTACCTTCTCGGGGGATATGATTCAACTCATAATGTCGGAATTGATTTAGGAGAGGTTTAACTATCTCGAGGTATTTCTGGAGACTGTACTCTCGAATTTCGTGTTCGCCTTTAACCTGTTGAACCACGATCTGTGAGTCACTGAAAATTTCAAGGTCCTCGACCTCAAGGTCCTTTGCTAGTTTTAGCCCCGTAATGAGGGCTTCATATTCTGCTTCATTATTAGTGGCTCGAAAATCAAAATGGAGAACGTAAGGATGGTCTTTTCCCTCAGGGCTGGTGAGTAGGACTCCAGCACCGCTTCCCCCTGAGTTGGAGGATCCATTCACATATATTTGCCATTTTCCGGAGTCCGGAGTTGGGTTTGGTTTGTCGATCTCCACTGGTTCAACAGACTCCATTATGAAATCAGATAAAAAGCTTGGCCCTTGATGGCTGTCCGAGGTTTATATTGTATGTCATGTTCTCCCAACTCGATGGCCCACTTCATCATCCGTCCCGAAGCGTCAGGATTCTGGAGGATTTGCCTGATCGGATAGTTGGTTAGAAGGACTATTGTATGTGCTTGGAAGTATGGTCTCAACCGCCGAGAAGCATGGACGAGGGCTAATATTAAGCGCTCGAGAGGAGTATATCTGGTCTCGGGCCATTGTAAGGCCCTACTTACATAGTATATGGGATGTTGTGATCCCTCATTTTCCTTGACCAATACAGCGCTGATGGCTAGCTGCGATGCAGATATATATATATAAGTAAAGAGTCTCTCCTTTATCTGGCTTTGACAATGTCGGAAATGGAAAGCTTCTCCGCATTCATGCGACCACTCAAACTGGTTTGCCTTCTTAAGGATATTAAAGAAGGACAGATGTTTTTCTGCTCCTTTGGATAGGAAACGGCTAAGGGCTGCAAGGGACCCTGTCAGCTTCTGCACGTCCTTAATGGTTTTTGGAGGTTGCATATTTTGCAAAGCCTCTATCTTCTCGGGGTTTACTTCGATTCTTCGATTGGATACCATATACCCCAGGAATTTTCCCGCTCCCACGCCTATGGTACATTTAGCGGGGTTCAGCTTCAAGTTGGAGGCCTGTAACGTGTCGAAGGTTTCCTTTAGATCCTCAAAGAAGGCATCGTAGCTGCGGCTCTTTACTACCATGTCGTCCACATAAATCTCGAGATTGCGCCCTATCTGAGATTTGAATAATTTGCCTACAAGTCGCTGGTAAGTAGCTCCGGCATTTTTCAATCCGAAAGGCATCATCTTGTAGCAGAAAGTTCCTCAGTCGGTTATAAAGGAGGTTTTTCTTTATCTTGCTCTGCCATAGGGATCTGATGATATCCTTTAAAGGCATCAAAGAAGGCTAGTACTTGGTATCCCGCAATTGCTTCCACTAATCGGTCGAGCGAGGGTAAGGGATAACTATCTTTAGGGCAACAATCGTTCAAATTGGTGAAATCGATGCACATTCTCCACTTTCCATCTGGCTTCTTGACCATCACTGGGTTAGCTATCCATTCTGGGTACTGCACTTCTTCGATTATACGGGCTTTAAGTAGCTTGTCTATCTCCTCCCCGATGGCTTCAACTCGATCTAGTGCGAAGATGCGTCGTTTCTGCTTAATGGGTTTTTGCGAGGGATTGATATTCAGGTAATGTTCCGCCAAGCGAAGGGAAACTCCCACCAAGTCGTTGGTGTCCCAGGAGAAGACATCTATGTACTGGTTGAGAAGATCTCGTAGTTTAGCCTTTATCTCGGGGGGTAGAAGAGTTCCAACCTCAACGGTGCCTGATTCTCCGAGCTGCATCGGCTCGGACTCGGAGTACTTGGCTGGTTCAAGATTCTCCTTTTCTGGTTCTCGGATAGCTTGAATTGTGCATATTCTCGGACTGTGGCAATCCCTTTATTGGTGGGGAACTTCATTACCAAATGGTAAGGGGACCAGATTGCCTTTGCTTGGTACATCCAGGGTCTTCCAAGGATTATGTTGTATGGTGCCCTGGAGACGATGATCGTAAAGGTGCAATGTAAAATAGTCCGAGAACCGTCTCTCACTTGCACTGGTAAAACAGTTATTCCCAAAGGAACGACTGAATTGCCAGTAAATCCTGAGATAGGGCTTGTGGGCGTGAGATTATTTTTGTCCAATCCCAGCTGTTCATAACAACTGAGAAACATTACTTCGACTTCACTCCCTCCATCCACCAGAACTCTTCTGATCATGATATGGGTTTATGTCAACCGTAATCACTAGGGGATCTGAATGGGGAATTTGATTAGGAACCGCATCTTCAGATGAAAAAGTAACAGTTCCGTCTAAGCGAGATCTTTTGCTCTCCCACTCCCAGGGAGAGGCTTCTTGTGCCGATCGATGCACACCATTGATGCTCCTTCCTGCTCCCTGGTTGCTGGCGTGGCTTGTCTCGTCGTTTTTGATGCTTCTTACTCTTGTCAGGGCCGAGAAACGGATTCATGTGCTCCCACGAAGGTTTTCAACCGGATCAGCCATGAGTTAGAAAGTCGTATAGATCAAGATTAGCTTGCGGGTCCCACCGGGTGTGCCAAATTGATGGATGTCTACGACCCGCACTTGATCACGAACTCTGCTCACGAACTGATTTGCAAAACAAAGGCCCCGGGTGTCCCGGGGATAGACACTCCGACGCTCAAGTCAATATATTTGCTTAAGGCATAAAGTACAAAGTATGAGATTAGATGGAAAGGTCTACCAAACCTTTAGGATATTTATATGGCTACAATCCGTAGATCACCAAGATATGTATTTATGGTATGAATACAACTCTTATGGGAATAGAAGTTGTATTACCATGTATCATAGAAGTATATTTCGGACATGGTTGTGTTACCATGTTTAGGATGGTTGTATTACCATCTTCGAGAGGATGTATATTCCTTGTAGAAGATTTAGAATATACGCATTCCTTATAAGGATTAGGATTGATGGACCTGTGGATCCACCCTCCACGTATCTCGAGCCCACAATCCTTCTCGGGCCCTGGTCCGAGTATGAATGAGGCCCGAATACGAACCATGGACTTATTAGTAGCCCCAAGGTAGATCTTCAGAATATAGAGTGCTCTGTCTCGAAGGTTGAAGGAGAGAGACCTGCTTCTCGAGGGAAGACCAATAACTCGGGGAAGATTGACTCGGGGTGTTAAGCTCGGGATATCCTCCTCTCGGGCTTACCCTTCTGAGTATCTAGCTTCAAGTTCTTTCGTATTCCATCAGGACACGTGGACGGTTGGATCTGAATCTGCCTTTTTGAATTCTGAGGGGATTGACACGTGGTCTTGATTCATTTTATCTTCTAGCGGTGAGGAAGATCAACCTTCCAATTTCCTGCATCGTTTCGCGAGTCGAGGTAATTACTCCACTTAAATGCGTGTTAATTACTTGCTATATAACCAAGTAATTTTTTCTTGTGTTTATCATCAATCTTCATCTCTTCGTTTCAAATTTCCGAAGTCTTTTCTTCAAATTTGTCTTCTTTTCTTCACATATATTCACTTCCCCCCATTATCTATATTACCATGTCTTCTGCCAATTCCAGTGTTCCCTCTGGCCATGTAGATAATGTTGTTGAAGGAGGAGCCCCAATTACTCGTGACTTGAGTAGCTTGTTCTTAGAGGTTGATTCTGGAGAGTTGATGGAGGTTACCATTGCTACACTGCTGCAGGCGGTAGCTGTAGTGGTAGATGATGGTGCCTCTGGGTCAGAGATATACCCTAACAAGGAGCCCCAAGTTGATAAATGGGTTCCGGCCGCCGAAGGTGTGAATGATGTCACCAAGGTAGTTGACGAAAGGACGCTAAGGTATCTGCGGTCCTGCAGGCTGTCATGTCCTCTTGAGGCTGGCTTGACAAGACCTTTAATGTCACAGTGTGCAGAACAGTTGACAATAGCCCATCTCTCCAGTGTAACTTCTGGTGAAATCCTAGGAAACCTTATTGGGTATGTTTAAAAGTACCATATTCTGATGTAATAACACCTTTGATATGTCCTTTTTAGGTTCGAGGTTTAGCCTCTTATGTGCCCTTTTGAGGGTCTTGTTTAGAAGTATCATATTCTAATGTAATAACACCTTCGATATGAACTATTTGTGTTCGAGGTTTTTCCTCTATGTGTGCCCTTTTGAGGGTCTTGTTTAGAAGTATCATATTCTGATGTAATAACACCTTTGATATGAACTATTTGTGTTCGAGGTTTTTCCTCTATGTGTGCCCTTTTGAGGGACTTTTTTGGAAGTATCATATTCTGATGTAATAACACCTTTGATATGAACTTCAACTTTAGTTTTTGAGATTTCTCCTCTTTATGTTGAGATGATTGATTCTCGAGCACGTCTGCCCTTTTGGTCTATAGATCTCAATCAAGCACTTTTTGAAGTACTTTATCTCGAACCTATCTCTTTTATTCAAAACGATTGGTATTTGAATATTGGATCCAAACAACTTATAAGTTGACCAATCATATACCTTATAAGGTATATGTTTTTGAATAGCAATCAATATTATAATTAAGACAACAATCCTTTTTTTAGAAAAGGAATTTAAGATTGCTTATTATAAGGATAGGTATAAAAATATCATGACTTCAATCTAAGTTTATAACTTTAAGAATAGAAGTAAAGTAAATAGTGAGTTTGAGTTTGAATACCCGTTTGTGCTAGAGCATACTTGTCTCGGACCTTGATGAGACTTCTCGGACGTTCTTGATAGTCTCGAACCTTTGTGAGGCTCTCCATTGAGTTTTTATCTTCCATAATACTTTCGTAAGTTAATCACATTCCATCTTCGTGGCATAGGTTCCCCCTTCATGGTTTCCAAGAGGTAGCTTCCCCCTGGATGGGATTCTAGGACTCAATATGGACCTTTCCAGTTCGGGGCTAGCTTCCCTTCCACTTCTTTCTTGCTTTTTTCATTTAACCTCATTACAAAGTCTCCTTTAACAAAAGTGGCTAAGCGGACTCTTCTATCATGGTAGCGCTTGACTCTTTCCTTTACCTTGGCCTCGTGGATTGTAGCATTTTCTCTCTTTTCCTCTAGGAGGTCAAGGTCGAGACGATGGTTTTCTTCGTTGGCCGTGCAATCTACATCATCTGGTTGAGAAGTACGGGCAGAGGGGACCTCAATCTCAATGGGGATGACCGCTTCAGACCCATAGACTAAGCTATAAGGAGTCCCTCCTGTTGCTGTGGCTTGTGTGGTTCTATGGGTCCAGATCACGCTTGGTAGTTCTTTGATCCAGTTTCCTTTAGCTCCTTCGAGGCGCTTTTTGATACCGCTTACCAAGGTACGGTTCGTAACCTCTTCTTGGCCATTAACTTCTGGATGGTATACCGAGGTGAGCTTCTGGTGTATACCGTACTCCGTACACCATTTCTTGAAGGGGTCATTAGCAAATTATGCTCCATTATCGGTCACTATGTATCTCGGGATGCCATAGCGACACACGATATTCTTCCAACAAAAGTTGATAACTGTCTTGCCAGTTATGTTGGTCAAAGCTTCAGCTTCCACCCACTTCGAGAAGGAATCTTTGGCCACAATGAGGTACTTGAAGTTACCAGAGGCCGTGGGAAAAGGTCCGACGAGATCTATGCCTCATCGGACAAATGGCCAGGATTCTTGGATGGTAATCATATTCTCCTGTGGCACGTGGATCATTTTAGCAAATCTCTGACACTGGTGACAAGAATTGATATATCTTTTGGCGTCTTGTAGCATCGTAGGCCAAAAATAACCCATCTGTAGGAGCTTTCGGGTAACGGTACATGGACCTTGATAACTACTGTGGACTCCTTCATGTGTCTCTTGTACTAAGTGTTCAGCGTTGGAAGGCTCAACACACTTGAGCAAAGGCTGGAGGCATCCTTCCTTGTATAAGATGCTGTCGTGGATGACATTTTTCGGAATTTTAACTCGGACCTTCCGTGCCAGGTGCTTGTCCTCGGGAAGGGTACCCGTTTGGAGGTATTCAATGTAGGAGTTCATCCATGTGTCTGAGATGCCAGTAGTCATGATGCTATTCTCTTTGCAACTTCTCTTCGCCAAGGTTTCCATTAACAATTATTCTCGGGGGATATGATTCAGCTCATAATGTCGAAATTGATTTAGGAGAGGCTTAACTATCTCAAGGTATTTCTGGATATTATACTCTCGAGTTTTGAATTCGCCTTTGGCCTGCTGAATTGCAATCTGTGAGTCATTGAAGATCTCAAGGTTTTTAACTTCCAGGTCTTTAGCCAATTTTAATCCAGTGATGATGGCTTCATATTCTGCTTCATTGTTGGTGGCTTGGAAATCGAAAGGATGGTCCTTTTCCTCAGGTTTGGTTAGTAAGATTTTTAGCGCCACTTCCCCTGAGTTGGAGGATTCCTCGACATATAATCGTCATCTTACTCCTCGGAGTAAAACACCATAGATTTTTCGAGATTAGGGTTGGGAACCAAATCTCCTAAGCTAGCATTGTCGGCCGAGATGTTACTCATTTTTCTGGCGTCACGTATAGCGTGATCTCACAGGAACGTGCCACTTCTTGATCTCCTTTGATCGAAACTACTCCTTGCGGTGTCGAAAATTTTATCATCAGATGATAGGAAGACCATACGGCTTTAGCTTGGTGCATCCAAGGTCTGCCAAGGATAATGTTGAAGGGTGTGACGGTGTTGACTACCAAAAATGTGCAGTAGAGGGTCAGGCTCTTCGTCCCATCTGCTACTGTGACTGGGAGTGTGATTTTTCCAAGAGGTGTTACGGGATTTCCGGTGAACCCCGAGATCGGACCCGCAGGTTTGAGGTCTTCCTTGATAAATCCTAACTTCTGGAAGTAATCTTGGAACATTACTTCTACCCCACTCCCGTTGTCTATGAAGACTCTTTTTATCAAAGAATCTTTTATGGTTGCTGAGATGATGAGAGGATCAGAGTGAGGCATCTGATTTGGTACGAGATCCGTGTCCGAGAAAGTAATAGTTTCTTCGGGGTGGAGCCTCTTGTTGACTATCTTGGTATGTGGTAGGGTCAACACATTATCCTTCAGCTTAGTAAGGGAAATTGCTTCTTCAGTATAGCCATTAATGCTGTTGATGACTCGGTTGGCTCCATTTGACGGTGGTGGGGGAGGATCTTGAGGATTGTTGCCTCCGCCGCCATGGTTGTTATTGTTGCGGGAGCCATCCTTCTTCTTTTTCTTCGGAGTGTTATTACCTACAATCATCCGGTACAGGTTTACCAAGAGGATTTCATCTTGATCATAGCGTCTCGTGGCGAGATTCATGTATCTATGATAATGTTCTATCACAGATTATCCTTCTTGTTGTCTATCTTCGAGAATTTGTCGATCTCTTTGCGCTCTTCCTTCTGGAGAAAAGATCGAATTGGGCCTACTATACCCCAACCTATTTTCCCTCGGGGGAGTGTCGAGAAAAGGTTGATTTGAAGTGGATCAGAGCCCTGCGGGCTGTGCTGTATGGTCTGGTTCAGGGTTCCCTGAGATGTCTTTGTCTAACGTCCTCCTGTTGCCTTTCCGCAAAAATTTGCCGATTCCTTTGTGTTCCTTCTTCTGGAGAGAAGATCAAATTGGGACCACTATACCCCGACCTATTTTCCTGATCCAGGCCATTTGAATTGTTGCTGTAATTCATGTTGTTTTGGATGAAAACCCTTTGACCTGAGTTTGGTACTTCAGATCCAACAGGGTTTGTTTCAGAAGGTGGGGTTCTGGATGCAGCAGGATTGGAGCTAGATGCTAGTATCCCAGATACGATGGGATTTGATCCAGGAGGTGCTCTGGATATACCAGGATTTTGACCAGAGATTGGTGTTTCTATCACAACAATATTTGGACTGATGGATATCGGAACGTTGAAGTTTCCGATACCCACTATAGAGCTTGGTGCTGGCTTTGAGGCAAAGTGTGCCCGAGATCTTCTGGGTTGTCCTTGCCCTCGACCGCGTTCATGTCCTTGAGGGGGCTGCTCCACTTCTGGGTTATCCTCTGAATTTTGCCTCTGCACGCGGGCGCTTTGTCTAGGTTGCTCGGCGCAGACATGTTGTTGGGGAAGTTGCTTCTTCAGACGCGCTAAACCAGATCAGAGACAAGGTTCGGCGACGTCGTCAATGAGTGTTAGATGTCCCACTGGGCGTGCCAAATTGATGTATGCCGGACAGCAACACTTCGACGACGAACCAGGCTCACGAACTGATCTGTAAAACAAAGGCCCCAGGTGTCCCGGGGATAGACACTCCGACGCTCAAGTCAATATATTTGCTTAAGGCGTAAAGTACAAAGTATGAGATTAGATGGAGAGGTCTACCAAACCTTTAGGTATTTATATGTCTACAATCCGTAGATCACCAAGATATGTATTTATGGTATGAATACAACTCTTATGGGAATAATAGTTGTATTACCATGTATAATAGAAGTATATTTCGGACATGGTTGTATTACCATGTTTAGGATAGATGTATTACCATCTTTGAGAAGATGTATATTCCTTATAGAACATTCATAATATACGCATTCCTTATAAGGATTAGGATTGATGGACCTGTGGATCCACCCTCCGCGTATCTCGAGCTCACGATCCTTCTCAGGCCCTGGTCTGAGTATGAATGAGCCCCGAATACGAACCATGGACTTATCATGAACTTAATTAAAAAACATAAAAATACTGAACTTTACTGAAAATATATAAAAATAATGAACTGAACTGAAATAAATTTTAATTGATAAGTTCATGGTTCACATTCGTAGACTTTGTTCGGACACGAACAGAGGGCCGAGAGTCTCCGGGCTCGAGATACGCGGGAGATGGGCTTACGGGTCCATCGACCTAGTCAACATGGAATGCGTATATTCTGAATTGCCTACAAGGAATACACTTTCTCTAATTATGAGAATACAACTGTTAATACCATTATAGTTCTAATTATACTCTAAATACAACCCCTTCTGATCTACGGATTGAGGGGTTATATATACAAAAACTTTGTACACCTCTCTATCTATCTTACATACACTACGCTTATGCTTATTGCTTCTCAGGGTTGTTTACTAGTTGAGTTCAATAGAACATAAAATTGTTTGACTTTCAAGAGACTTTGAAAAGTGGGAAAAATCAAAATTATCATAAAAGGCGTAACTATTTAAAATTTATTATGAAGGGCATTATGATTGTTTTAATGATTATTTATTTGGAAAATGACATATCTCACCTTTATTTCTTAACTATATATCCTTTATAGGTTTTATTTTTCTTCTCCTAGGATTTTAGTCTAGTTGTAACACACATCTTATTTGGTGATGACTGAACTGAAATAAAATATATTAAACTAAATTGGTGCAAAATCAACATATTGTAATAGTATTACTAAATTAACGATTAATTTTATCAGATCCTATACATTTGAACAGATTTTTTATATAAAAAAAAACTGAACTTAATTGATCATAACTAAACAGAAATGTATTGAATCAAAGTAAAATTAGAAGCATTGAACAAATTTAAATGAATTTTATCAAAACACATTCCATCAAAAACGGTACTGGATTTAAACTAATAAAATTTCGTATAAGTTGGGAGAACGGATTCTTAATATAAAGTTTTGATTTTTTTAAGGTTATGTAAAATAGATTTTAAAAGTAAAGGTTATATATGTCGTTTTCCAAATAAATAATCATCAAAACAATCATAATGCCCTTCATAATAATTATTAAATAGTTACGCCCAATCTGATAATTTTGATTCTCCCCACGCCCTTGATAAAAATTTTCCCTTGAAAAATTTACCGTCTTAATTAAAGTGTATTAAAAATTTAATTACTTTTATATTATATTATACAAAAAAAACAATATATATATATATAATTTATGATGGTATAATAATTTAAAATATTTTCCAAATTGATGAAAAGGAAAGCACCCCACATTGACAAATTATAAAAATAACCTTAAAAAGTGATAAAGAGTGCAAAAAATCCTTATCTATCATATATTGAAAGCACGAATGTATTCAAAATGGCCGGTATACTCCCAGTTCCCCGTTTCCCGTCTCACCTTTACTTCCCCAATTTTTTATTTCTGTCGCGTCTTTCTACCACCGCCCATCGTTTCCTTCACCTCCGCAGGCGGTACGAGGTCACCGCCGATTTCTATGGCCCGGCGTGCGACGTGTCGCTTCTTCCTTACCCATGAGCAACTTGGCTGCCGCTCCGAATTTGTTCTTGCCACCCACCTCTCAGAGTCAGTGTTTCTACAAACCAAGGTTTCATGCTCACCTCCACCACCTTGAATTGCGGCACCCCACATCGACCTCTGCGTTCTATTTCGGCCGAGCCCAAGTTTCGAGCCTCCAAATTCATCCCGGAGATCAATCTCTAGCTCCACTCGCTCACAGTACCCGATTTTCAATACCCAGTAAGGTAATTTGCTGGAGAAACACTTTCTTGGCCTTTCTCTGAGTCTACTTTGATTGGATGGCTGTGAATTTTCTGTATTTTTTTGGATTTGTTTCTTGCAGAAAAGGAGGATTTTGTGCTTTATACAGGAGTGAATCCAGAGCCTGTTGGGGATGGGATTATACGGGAGGAGTTGCAGCTATCGGAACACGACGAGCCGGAGAAAGATTGGGTTTCGAAACTTAAATCGGTAAAAATGCTGCCTTAGATAGTGCTGCAGTTAAGTTTTGTACTGATTTGTGTTTGTTAGCTGGAAAAATGGGGTCGAAACTCCCTTTTTCGGGTAGAGAATTTTAGGCACAGATGTAGTTTGCAGAACGAAAGAGATTTAGGATAATGTTGTATTGTTTTCAATACAAATCCTTGTGTTTTGCCTTCTTGTGTTGAAGTGTTTGATATGAGTGGTTTGTAAACTTAGCTTCAGCTTACGCCTGTTTTAGAACAGATTATAACCATTAGATGATGTTCTATTGATATGGTTGAATATTGTCCATTTGTTTTAGATGATATTGCGCCATTGAATTATTATTGCTCTGTTCATGCAATTTCTTCTCGTTCTGATTTTGCCTTCTAGCATAGGTTTCCCCAATTCTGCTGTCGTTAGCAATTTCATTTAGCCGTAAAAAGTAGAAGGTTTATGCAAAATGGTCACTCTATGCAAGCTGTATAGCTTTGAGATTTTGACTTGAGATTAGTGGTGTACCTCAGCTTGTGCTTGTGACTGAGATGGTCCCAGTAATCAGTTTGTTGCTTTCACACTTAATCACAACAATCCTTTTTTTTTGGATACTCAAATGAAACATGTGAATAGACTCCATGATGTTAGAGTATGGCATGTGCAGTATAAGTTGACCTCAAAAGCTGTGTTTTCTGAATCCAAAACTAATGGAATTTTTTATTTCAGATGAGTGCAGGGCATGGCAGGCTGCAAGAATTCTGTTTCCGTTTCTATTTTCGTTGGTGCCATCCCCCAGCCTCGGAACATCATCGTTATGCCACAGAAAGGAGAAAACAAGTGCAAAGCATTGTGCTGTTGCGACTTGCGGCTGATGATGGCCGATGTTCCAAGCTTGGTAGAAATGTTCTTCTAGAGGTAGCAATAGATTTTCAGTTCCCAGTAAGGTAATTTGCTAATTTTTGTTGTTTGTTTGGAAAATGTCAGATGCGGCAGCTCCGGGCTGATATTGGAGTTGTTTCTAGAGCTGACGGGTACTCCAAATTTATGATTTTAGGCATTCAGTGTGTGTTTGTGTGTGTAATTCATGGTAAATAATGCATCTTTAGAAGATTCGATAGCTTAGGGCTGGTGAGTTTTGGCTAAAATTTGGGCGTGCAGTTCTTTATTCATGGTAGAGAATGCATAGTTAGTGTGTGTATGTGTGTAGTTCATGGTAAAGAATGAATATTTAGATGATTGATAGGTTAGGGCTAGCGGGGTTTGGCTGAAATTTGGTCATGAATTGCAGTTCTGACTGCTTTTTAGACGGGGCAATACTAAAAGAAAAGCATATTCAGTTTGTAATTCATAGTAAAGAGTGCAAATTCAGTGTGTGTATGTGTGGTGTAATACATGGTAAAGAAGGCCTATTTAGAAGATTTGATAGCATAGGGATAATGGGTTTTGGCTGAAATTTGTTTGTGTGTTGCAGTTCCGCTTCTTTCGAGATGGGAGATGCTAAGGTGATTACTGATGTTTTTGGTCCATGAAAGGTAACTAATCGATCCCTTACTATCTTGCTTATGTGTCTGTTATCTTGGTGTTTATCTCTTTACGTAGTATTAAGGATTTATAATGAAAATGTGTCGATGGAGATAGTTTTTACTCAACATACTAGATTTAACAGTGATGGTACCACGGCTTTCTAAACTAATGGGAGGCTTTCCTTATCCTCGCCAATGTCGAGTGACCTCTGTATCTGTTCTGGTTGTTTAGGTATCATGTAGAGCTTTTTTCTAAAAAAGGAAGGCATTAAGGCTGCAATTAGTTCTCTTTGTTTGTGAATAACTGGGCCTGTTTTTGTTATGGAAGATATCTAATTTGTCCTGGATTCTCTGCCTTTAATTTATATCAGTCACTGAACTGATGCAACCATATCGGGGCTTTTCTCGTATCACAGACAAGAGCTGGTAAACCAGGATGCATTTTCAGAGGATAACTGGAAAAAGATATATTATCTCGCCAATGGCAATGGAACAGAGATGAGACGGCTAATGCCTTTAATGAGATGGTGACGGAATATTATAAGGTGTAGTTTACATAGCTTCCCACAGGTCTCATCTGTTCTAGCGATAGATGGCAGCTCCAGACCATATTTTTGAGCTTCCCTATCTTTCACAAATTGGAAAAAGACATTCACTTCCTTTTGGTATCAAGAAACCTTCTAATGTTAATACTAGGTGGATTTTCCTCCTAGAAAACCATGAAATTGTGTTGAATTCATCTTTTTAGTTCAATACAAGAGAGTAATTTGCTCGCAAATAGGTATAAAGGAAGAATGTTTTCTTCAGGTCATGAAAGTTTTTGTAATATCTTTCAAGGTAACATTGTATGAAACACATACTCTCTCTTTTTTCCGTTTATGGACCATTTACTTTTTATTTTATTTTATTTTTTTATGAACCAACACTTAGACGAATATTAATTATAATCATTAAATTATCACATATATAGACTTAGAAAGGCATGTTAATTATTATCCATAATTAAGAAAAGCACTCTTTAACGAATATTAATCCTAAATCATCAAATTATCACAAATATAGTTTTAGATGATGTAAATCATCATCCATAGTTAAGAAAAATACTCCTAAATAAATTTCAGTGTGATTTTGTGAATCATTTGAATTATTTGACAAAAAAATCAGTCTTTTCTGAGTTCATGAAAAAAACTAGATTTATATGTAAATATTGTATTCAATAATATTTAAATAAATTAATAAATTACATTCTCATCATCAAATTAAAATAATAATGTTTAAATTGTTAGAAAAAAACTCAATTTTCGAATTTAGAGTTCGGGTGAGTTTGCACAAAGTACATACTCAACAACCTAGTTATATAGTATGTATGATTTAAAAATCAAAAAATTGTCTTACCTTAACATTGGGGCCTTTTCATACAAACAAAGAGGGACAAGGAAATTATTATTTTTTAAAAGTGGGACAAAGAAAATAAATAAATAGTTTATAATTAACGGTGATATTAAGGAATTTCTTGCCCTAAACTTGTTTTTTATACTTTCCGTTATCTTGCCCTAAACTTGTCTGTGATATTGAATCTGCGAATTGGGTAAACGTACGGATCCCTTACAAAATCAGTTCAAGTCCTTTTCTCCTTACCGTACTAGCTCCTCTCCATTCTTTAATTCATATTACACTTGAAAATCTTTGAAACAAACCCTAAACGAGCTAATTTTGAGATTGAAACAACATAGAATTTGTAATATCATCACGTAATAATATCATTACTTTCTTACAAAGATATATATTGTAACAATATTTAAGAACTGAATATTTTGAAAGCCTGAACCAAAAAATAATCTGAGATTAAGTTTATAACCAAAAGACATGTGTCCAAGTTGTAAGTTGTTGCAAGTTGCAAGGAGTTTCTTTCATGTGTCCAACGTACTTAATTATATTAGAATCTCAAGTCAACATACAGTGGGGCTAACTGGAACACTAATGATAATAACTTAGCTCAAAGTCTAAAGATGAGCAGTTAAATTATTAAACCAACACCAAAGTCAAAGTATAATAAGGTTTGGCTATGGCAAATTTAATATACCGCAACATTATTAGCATTAAAGGATAATCTACTCTAATCATCCTTTTAGATACCCCAAAAGGCTAATCCTGTTCACAGCCAGATGCGATGCGACTAATCAAACTGTTTTAACTCTGCAAAATGTCAACACATTTGCCTGTATATAAGGCACACACGATCATGTAACAAAAATATCAACAAACATTCACACATTAACTGATATAACTTCCAACTTACATCATCTTTCCCTTTTCACTGCAAAAATGGGTGATATCGAAGGTTCACCAGGGAGTTCCATGCATGGAGTTACAGGAAGGGAAGCAGTTCATGTTTTCTCAGTGGCATCACCGATGGTGCCGACTGATACGACAGCCAAGTTCGACTTACCTGTGGATTCAGAGCATAAGGCCAAGAAGTTCAAGCTGTT
This sequence comes from Sherardia arvensis, assembly GCA_948330725.1. NCBI lineage: Eukaryota > Viridiplantae > Streptophyta > Magnoliopsida > Gentianales > Rubiaceae > Sherardia > Sherardia arvensis. Next base: position 16,274,881 of record OX415237.1, on the reverse strand, counting down.
TTCTTTCGCAAATCCCCATATGAGGACTTTCCATCTTTCTTGGATATCCTTCTTCACTTGTTTCGTTTCAACCTTTGCAGCAGCTCCTCTTGTTCCCATCATTCGTGATAATTTGAACCTTGTCAAAACCGACATTGGAAATGCTGGAGTTGCATCTGTGTCGGGGAGTATTTTCTCCAGGCTTGTGATGGGGGCGGTCTGCGATCTGTTGGGGCCGAGATATGGCTGTGCTTTCGTGATGATGCTATCGGCTCCGACAGTATTCTGCATGTCATTTGTTTCCGATGCGAGTGGTTACATAGCGGTTCGATTCATGATCGGATTTTCGCTTGCAACATTTGTGTCGTGCCAGTACTGGATGAGCACTATGTTCAACGGTAAAATCATCGGCACAGTAAATGGAACAGCTGCTGGATGGGGAAACATGGGTGGAGGAGCTACTCAGCTGATCATGCCAATCTTATTCAACATCATCTGCAGTATTGGTGCAGCTGACTACACCGCCTGGAGAATTGCATTTTTCATCCCCGGTTGGATGCATGTGATCATGGGAATTGCGGTTCTCACACTTGGGCAAGATTTACCTGATGGAAACCTGGCTGAACTCCAGAAGAAGGGCGATGTTGCAAAAGACCAATTTAAGAAGGTCAGCGGTTTGAATTAATACCATTCCATTTATTTTAATTTTCTTTTGTTTGAGTGCAAGATTTAACACACAGAGAGTGTTATTTTCAGGTTCTTTGGTATGCAATCACCAACTACAGAACGTGGATATTTGTGCTGCTATACGGATACTCCATGGGGGTTGAGCTATCTACTGATAATGTGGTTGCTGAATACTTCTACGACAGGTGCTTATACCAGATACTTTTTTGTACTAGCTCATTTAAATATTTAAGCCCTAACTAACCATGATTTGTGTATGCAGGTTTCATCTCAAACTTCAGACAGCTGGAATAATTGCAGCAAGTTTTGGGATGGCTAATCTCCTTGCTAGACCTTTCGGAGGGTGGGCTTCAGACTTTGCTGCTAAGAAGTTTGGAATGAGGGGTAGACTTTGGACACTTTTTCTGCTTCAATCGATGGGAGGTGTCTTTTGCTTTCTTTTGGGGAGGGCTGATACATTGATTCTCGCCATCGTGTGGATGATCATCTTCTCCATAGGAGCTCAAGCTGCTTGTGGGGCGACATTCGGCATAATTCCATTCGTGTCGAGAAGATCATTGGGAATCATATCTGGGTTGACAGGAGCAGGAGGAAACTTCGGTTCTGGACTAACCCAACTCATATTTTTCTCAACCAATCAGTTCACCACAGAAGAAGGCCTCTCTTACATGGGAATAATGATCATCTGCTGCACACTTCCTGTGGCACTAGTCCACTTCCCACAATGGGGCAGTATGTTTTTACCTGCATCAAAAGATGTTGTCAAGGGAACTGAAGAGCACTACTACACAGCTGAGTACACCGAAGAAGAGAAGCAGAAGGGAATGCATCAGGGAAGTCTTAAATTCGCAGAAAACAGCAGGTCGGAGAGAGGAAACCGCATTGCTTCTGCACCAACACCGCCAAACACCACGCCTAACCGCGTCTGATTTTGTTTCTATGTAAATGTAATTATATAGTATCCTATAATGTTTTTGATGGTCGTCAACTTTGGTTAAAGTCTATTAAATCTGCATCTCCCTTCCATGTATCAAAGAATATATCAAAAATATTTACAGTTACAAATCAAATGCATTCTTAACAATATATTATTGGAGAAGACAGTTTTCATTTAACAAAGAAGGTTTTGATTGGAAAATGAAACGAAGTGAACATCAATTTCAGCAAGACTTTTGATAAAAAATTAATGTATACCCTTTAATCATATTTCCCCAAATTTCGTATCCCCGCCTACTCGAACAAAAGGAGAAAATTGTCTCTATGTCAAAACTTATTTATTATAAAATGCATTATATTTTATTCTAACCATTAGGTACCTCTTCCGTACGTTCATACGATATTTGCTTACAACGTTGCTGCAACTAAGCCGTTCCTTGACTTAAACTATATTGTATGAACTTTAAACAATTGAAAATTGAGAGATGTTTACTTCTTTTTTGCCATTTTAAAATAAAATATCTGTTTGTAGATCTAATTTAGTTTTATATGTTCATGTTTTAATTAGCATACCATTGATAATTGAACTATTTATATATATTTAGAGTAAGGGAAACTTCATAAATATTTAGATTTGTAAAAATTATTAGTAGAATAGATCGATATTGAAATTACTATCGATCTAATACTGTCAATTTCTATATTCTAGATAGTCGATGTTTAATCATGGAACAGTGAAGTTTAAACATGAAAAGTGAAAGGCATAAGCACCAGAAATTGATGACACGGTTTGATGTTTTAACATCTACATCTGCGAGGCATTTCGCAGTTCAAAATCCATCCACTATAATATCAATAAAGTATAAAGTTCTTTACTCTTACCTATATATGATATTTTCAAAAGTGGACTTGTGAGCATCCCTCACTGCTAGTCAGCCAAGATCCCCTTGCCGTTGATGACCGCCTCTCCCGAGGTATTAAAGCTGTGGACTTCGAACTTTGTTGATGAACAAATCTTGTTGATATCGCTGGACATGACTGCTTCAATGATAAAGTAATTCTGAATGCAGAATACATGCTGTGAAAATCAGTGAATAACTTGCAGTCTTGACATCCTCTTTATAGCTCCATGTCGTGATTTCTTCAATCTTCCACGACTAAATATTCCTTTCTATCTAAAAGATAACTACAACTAATTCGATTGCTATAGAAAAGAAATACTTTGTGTCTCTATCCAATTATAAGTCTATGCCTAATCTAAATATTTCTTATTTAATTCAAATGCAATATCTCTACGATCAATACAAAATTGGACGAGATGTTGATGACTGTAAATATATACCGAATCTTTAGTTGCTAGAAATATATTAGTTTTCACCGATCAGCCAACTTTGATTCGCACTGAAATTCAAGAACTTTTCTGAGTGATGTTATGTTTAAACATCACGTCTGCAAAATAGTCAACTTAAGTTCTGGACTTTACAATCTTCTCCTTTGGCATTTTGTGGACCCAATACCCTTTTGATGTTTAACCAACATGAAGGTAATAAGATAGAACTGAGTAGAACTCCCACTCAAGTTCAGAACAACAGAATACCATCTTCAACATCAAAAGAAATCCAGAAAATTTGCAAATAGTTATAGTCATCCCAAAATAAATGGTACAACTAAGAAGTCATGAGATAACATCAAAATATCTCCTCTGGGGTCAAAAATATGTCAAAGGCCTGAAAACAAAAGAATAGAAGCTGCTCCAGAAGTGTTGTTTAGACTCCAGATTCCAAATGTGATATTAAAACTTCATGTTCCAAAAGGTTCAGCAGCAGTTGTAGCAGAGCAATGAAAGATCCTCATCTAAATCTGCGAAGCTGTCAAGCTCCAAACAGCAGCAGCCGTAAAATACTCAACAATATTACATTCCCAACTCCAAGAATGCTCCTTCTCTCATTCTCCAAAGATTGAACTTGAGCATCAAATCTAGTCTGCGTCAAAGGCTCTCAATGCTTTTAGTATTATATTTGTTACAGCAACTTGCTGTCTCCTAGAAGCCAATCTCCTTCAGATAAACAATAAATTTAGGGACTTTAAAGGTGGATGGAAGATGACTTTCAACAATGAAACTTTTGTCACTCAACTTGTTATAAAACTTGATATTGTCAGCACTATGAAATCTTCATAATTAAGCTCTTTTATGGAGACTAGTTTCATATATATAAACGCTATGTCCTTAACATATTTCAATACTTATGTGCATTTTGAGCGGTCTTCTTAGTTGAAAGATCAGTATTATAAAGTCGTATAAAGGATATAATTAATTCAACAATGAAGTAAAAACCAAAAATTATTATAAATTGTTAAAGTAAATGCAGTTTAAAATTTTAAATATAAAATACAAGTAAATGAAAAAAATCAAAATGAAACTAATCGTCTCAGTTGTTGTCTTCTTTGTCGTTCTCATAGATTCTTTGCGGCTTTTCTAAAGTTCTGCTTGTTTAGGAATTTGGGCATTCTGGTGGATGAAGAACACCAAGAACACACACTAGAACACACAGTAGCATGGGGAATAAAATTTGGTATATTATTGTTTTTGATCCAAAAATGGATTGTTCAGTATTTACAAATAACGTGCAACTGTGTTCAACTTACGCACAACTAAGGTGCCAGCGTAACAGAAATCTAACTGACTGACTAAGCACAGTATAAAAAGGAAAGAAGCTAAGGCGGTGCGCGCCAAAAGTATAAATTCAAAAGAGGCGCGCTACACAAACCGGCGCTGCTTTATTGTCAACCAGAAAACTCAAGAAACTTGAACAGCTGTGGAATTTCAGAATCCCTTCTTAGAGACACTTCTGCATGTGAGATATTGAAATATTCTCTTTTGTTGCCGCTAACTGAAAATTGTGAATTTGTAAAATATAGTCAGAAAATGTGCATAAATTTTAAAATTATTGTGACTAAAAAAGTTTGGATTATTAGCTTTTGATACAATTAAGTATTAGCAATTGGAGTGTATATTTTATCCGCATTAAATGGATATTTGTCTTCTCTTTTTCGATGATTGATGTTGGGTTTTTTTACCCTAGAATATAATATGGATATATGCCTCAATTCCATCAAAATCAATACATCGACACCATCGGTTTCGCAAAACATTGCATGATCAAAATTGTTTTTCAGTTTACTGTAAAGGAGGTTGACTTTTTCGATTGTATATGATGACCACACTACCTAATTTTCAACCAAATGATTTGTTAAATTTGTTGAAGGAACGGGGAAAGCAGTTCGGAGGAGGTAGAGGAGAATATCAATGACGTCCAGGAAACCAAATCTTTTTCAGGACTTTCGTCGAGCAGGTTTCGGGCATACCCAAAAATGCGACACTTTGAATGTAGATTGATCAAATGGTTTCGGTGGCAGAGTCCAGCTGCCCAAGCACCCTCCAGCCAATCTTTTGCATCATGGGCGGCTTATTACGCCGCAATTTCGCAACCCGAATCAGCCATGTATGATTCATCGGTGATCCAATATGATCCCCAATAGACGTTTTGATCAAAACCGTCACTTGTAGCATCGACGGGATTTGTCACAGTTGATGACCGTTCCAACACTGCCACGATCCCCGCCGCGAACTCATCCCACGCGGCCGCCGTGAATTCATCCCACACCGTCGTCGCATCCTCATAACGCGCCACTGCCGCTCTGCATTCCACAAGTGCCTTTGCTCTCAACCCAAGCCGCGGCTGCCGCGTAATCATCACACATAGCTGTTGTGGCTGATTTGGCGCGGAAAATTGAAGAGGGGAAAAGGGTAAACGACGTCGTTTTCACCTATAGGGTAGGAGAAAATCTCAAGTAAAACGACGTTGTTTTACTCACAAGAGGAAAAAGAAAATAGAGGAAAAGTAACATATCAAAAATATGTTCAAATATGTCGCTTTACTCAAAGGGAAAAAGGAAATACCAAAAATACGCCCAAATATGTGAAAAAACAACAATACCCTTAAAAGTGACGCAAGGTTTTCAAAAACTCAAAAAATTTCACTATAGGTATGATGTGCAAGTGGCTTACAAGAATACAAGTTCACCAAAAATACAATTAACTTGATCCAAAATGACATGTTCACAAGGTGTAGTGTTTAGCAAAATACTACGAAGGTGGCATCTATTAGAGTAGTAGACTTAACTAGGTCGTGCTGCTAAGGTTTTTATTGTACATCCGTAGTCTCAACCTTTTAAATTCCATTCTTGCACTAGAACATTCATATTTTAGTATGAAACATTCTTATTACTTAATACATATAATCACTAACTCTTTTAATGAAAGTTTCAACCTCTTAAAAATTTCATTCTTATAATAAACACTCATAATTTAATTTAAAACGTTTATAAGTAATTAAATGTTGGTATTGGTTTCGGATGATTTTGATGTTGGTTTTGATTTACTACAATGGTGATGGTGGTTAGCAAGTTTTTTCTTGGTGTATAGATGACCCATCACCAGTTTTAGGAATATAACAGCGCCCTAAATAAATGACAGCTGGGGAAGAAAACAGAAACTATAAATACGCGTTCCATTTCACTAGGAAAGAGTTTAGTTAATGAGGAGAGCTATGAACACTGTCATTTTGATGTTCTTAACCCCCATTAAATCACACAGTGAGACCGATTTGAAGGCAAATAATCATTTTGGATATGATTGCAGTAGGAATCCGTAACACTGATTAAGGACTCGTTATGCTAAAGGAGAATCGATTCGGTTTCATTTAACCAACTAGAATGTTAAGATCTCGGCTGACAAAGTAATTAAATGGATCGATTGTTATTGAAGAAATCCATCAGATCTAAAATCAAAAAAAATGGAGAAAGGCTTCTTTACGAATATTCTTTCACAGTCTGAAAATGGGAAAGAGGTTCAGTACTTATACAGAATAAAAGGCATCGTGGTAAAAACATGATCCAGTAAAATTAAATGCTATGGTAAAATAAAGGAACAATAATTGACATGCACGTGTGCAGTCTAATTAAATGAAGTCTCAGCTTCATGCTAGCTTCCAAGCCTCAGCTTCCTGCTAGCTCCATTGATTTAACTTCAGCCAGCAACTAATATATTCTTCACATCCCCCTCAAGATGGGAATTCAGTGAGAAACAGAAACCCATCTTGACCAATAAAATACGAACAATGTTGGGAGGCAGCAGCTTAGTAAATCCATCAGCAATATTGTAGGCAGAAGCAACATGCAATGGGTTAATGAAACTATCCAGAAATGCATCTCGAACATAGTGACAATCGATTTCGATATGCTTGGTCCTCTCATGAAATTTAGGATTCATAGTGATCTCAAGGGCAGCAGTATTATCACACTGTAGAGGAATGGGCAAAGACAGTGGAATATGAAAACATGTGAGTAAATAGGTAATCCATTTGAGCTCAGAAGTGGTCATGGAAAGGGCCCTGTACTCAGATTCAGCAGATGATTTTGAGACTACATTTTGCTTCTTGGATTTCCAAGAAATCAAAGAATGACCAAGAAAAATGCAGTAACCAGTGGTTGATCTTCTGGACAACTTACAGTTATCCCAGTCAGCATCAGAGTAAGCTAACAGAGACAAGGAAGAGTCAGCAGCATAGTAGAGTCCATGAGAAGGACAGCCTTTGAGATACCTGACAATATGAAGAGCTGAAGACCAGTGATGCTCAGTGGGGTCTTGAATAAATCTGGAGAGCTGGTGCACTGCAAATGTAATGTCTGGCCTGGTGAAGGAGAGGTATAGAAGTCTGCCCAGCAATCTTCTAAAAGGGTCTGGATCAGTAAGAAGTGGAGAAGAATCACCTTCCTGTGTCCAAGAGACTGGGAGTGGACTTGCAGTAGCATTACACTTATCCATATGAAGATCTGCCAGTATGTCACCAATATATTTATGTTGGGATAAGAAAATGCCCTGGTCAGACCTAGCAATTTCAATTCCCAGAAAGTACCTAGCACATCCAAGATCCTTAATGGTAAACAGCTTATGAAGGTAAGATTTGAGGGCAGTAACAGAGTTATCTGAGTCTCCAGCTATAAGGACATCATCTACATAGATGAGCACAGCCAAGCAATCAGTAGCTGTAAATTTCAAAAACAGACAGTAATCATTCTTGGATTGAGTGAAACCAAAGAGAATGAGGTGCTTAGTAAATTCTGCATTCCATTCTCTAGAAGCTTGTTTTAGACCATACAAAGACTTCCTTAGCTTACATACTTGACCTGGCAATGCTTTGGTGTAACCAGGAGGTGGCATCATATAGAGCTCTTCTTGAATATAACCATGCAGAAAAGCATTGTTAACATCAATTTGATGTAAATTCCAGTTCTGAGAAGCTGCAATTGCCAGAAAAATTCTCACAGTAACATGTTTAGCAACAGGAGAAAAAGAATCAAAATAATTCACTCCTTCAAGTTGGCTAAAGCCTTTGGCTACAAGCCTGGCCTTATATCTTTCCACAGTGCCATCAGCATGAAACTTGACTTTATATATCCACTTGCAACCTATTGCTTTCTTCCCTGCAGGTAAGGATACTAGATCCCAAGTATGATTAGTTTCCAAGGCAGATAATTCAGTAGCCATAGCTGACTCCCACTGCTCATTGCCACATGCTTGTTTATAAGAGTAAGGTTCAGGAATCTGTGACAGTTGTGCAATAAAAGCAGTGTGGGAAATAGAGAATGTTGCAACCTGAGGCTGAGAGGAAGTGACAGAATTGACCACAAAATCATGCATCCAGTTAGGAGCAGATCTATTTCTGTGACTTTTTCTGATGGGAGTTTTAGACTGAGTGCTGAGATTAGTAGGAAGATATGGAGGTAGATAATAATCATCAAAATCATTAGAAGCATCAAATGTATCATGATAATGATGATGTGGAGCACCTGAGATTGGATTAGATTCAGTAGAAGTTGTGTGGAGAGGTGGTGAGAGGATTTTATGTGACTGAGGCTGACTGGATGATGAAGGTGGTGTGTGCTGTAACTGTGACTGAAAGGAAGAATGTATGGATGGAGAGGGTGTGAGGAGATTCTGTGATGCAGATAAATGTGGTGGTGAAGTACTGTGTAGTAGTGGAGAAGATGTGAGGAGGTTCTGGAGTGGAGATTTGTGTAGTGGTGGAGAGGTTGTATGGATTATATGAGACTGAGGTATGGAAGGAGGTTGAGTAGACAAATCATGATCTCTAGAAACTATTGGGAGTGAAATAGAGAACAGATCAGAAGTTGGAGAAGTGTGTGTGGTAGGAACATGTGAAATAGGTTTCATATATGGGAAAACAGTTTCATGGAAGATAATGTCTCTGGAAATCACTGTTTTCTTATGAACCAAATCAAAGGCTTTATAGCCCTTTTGAGTGGAAGAATATCCAAGAAATACACAAGGATTAGCCCTAGGGCTAAACTTATGTTTATCTGGATGAAAATTAGAAACATAGCAGAGGCAACCAAAAACCTTTAAATAATTCAAATCAGGTTGCTTGCTGTAAAGGATTTCATAAGGAGACTTCCAGTGAAGCACATGAGTAGGAAGTCTATTTATGATATATGTAGCTGTCAGTATAGCTTCTCCCCAGAAATGAATAGGAAGGTTAAATTGAAAAATTAATGACCTAGCTACCTGAAGCAAATGTCTATGTTTCCTTTCCACCACACCATTTTGTTGTGGTGTATAAGGACAAGACTTTTGATGAATAATGCCTAACTGATGAAACAATTGAGTACAGGCATTATTGACAAACTCAGTCCCATTGTCTGATCTAATGATTTTGACAACTGCTTGGAACTGAGTTTTGATCATACAAAGAAAGTTCTTAATCAGTTCAGGAACTTTAGTTTTAGTACTGATAAGAAAAGTCCAAGTGGATCTTGTAAAATCATCAACAACAGTCAAGAAATACTGTGCACCAGAAATAGTTTTGACCTTAAAAGGTCCCCATAAATCTAAATGAAGTAACTGAAAAGCACACACAGTACTTATATTAGAAATAGGGAAAACATGCATGCATTGTTTTGCCAGTGGACACACAGTACATGGATCTTTAGGTAAAGGAAACTGTAAATGTGTAAACACATTGTTTGAAGGATGTCCTAATCTGTTATGTAAAGTTTTACTGTCAACAGTGGACACACTATTACAAGTAAGCACAGCTGAATGTATGGATGGATGCTCTAGACTGGATTGAGATAATAGTTTCTGCACAACTTCTGGTAGAAATGAATCTTCACTTAGAATGTATAATCCATTACTCTCTGGTGCAACTGCCAGGACCCTATTAGTCTTGAGGTCCTGTACTATGTACAGAGAAGGATGAAAATCAAAGTGACAGTTAGACTCCTTTGAAAACCTACTAACAGACATCAGATTGAATTTAAAACTGTTTACATGCAAACAATTTGGAAGACTATACTTGTCACTGAGCTTGACTGAACCAATAGCATCAACATAAACTGTTGATTTATCTGGCAGATAGATCGGAGTTTTATGTGTGGTAGATTTAAGAGAGGTAAAGGCAGATGCAATACTACACATATGGGATGAAGCACCACTGTCAAGAATCCATTCATTACTATTAAAAACAAGTGCAGAATTTGCCAAATGAGATAGTAAGCTACCTGAAAAATCCCCAAAATGTGCAAAGTTGATGTATTCTGTTGGCTCCACATTTTCTTTGCCTTTGTTCTTCATCATTTTTCCCAGCTCCTGTTGAATCATTGACTGCATCATGGTCTGCACATCCTTCATCCCTTTGTTATCTTCAATGTCAAGTGGATTTGACTGGCTCATATGATCTTCATCTTCTGTAGAATAGTTAGGATTAGCTGCATGAGCAAAAACCTAGGTTTTGGTGCAGAAGAGCCAGTCCCAGACCACCATTCTGGATAACCAGTTAGCTTAAAACAATTGTCCTTCACATGCCCCATCTTGTTACAGTACTCACATTTGAGTAATTTCTTGGCTTCCATTTCTTTCTGCCTCTGAGCTACTCTAGTGGCATTGTAAGGCTGTCTAGCAAGCATAGCAGCATTATCTCCAGACATAGTACCAAAGTGTTGCATATCTTTACTGTTTTCTTGCTTACAAAACAGTGACACAACTTTAGTAATGCTAGGCAATGGTTCCATCACTAGAATCTGGTTCCTAAGGGGATCATATTCATCATTAACTCCCTTCATAAACTGCTGTATTTTATCTTCATTCTGTCTCTTAGCAAGTAAATCATCATAGCCACAAACACAAATGTGTGTACAACAAGTGCATTTCAAGCTAGGCCTAATCAATTCCAATTCATCCCAGATATACTTTATCTCTGAATAGTATTGGTTTAGAGACTTTGTACCTTGTTTGAGATCTGTCAAATTCCCCATGAGCTGGTAGAAAAGAGGACTTTGATTAACTCCAAAACGTTCCTGAATCTCTTCCCATAACTTCCTGGCATCCTTAGCAAATGCAAATCCCTTCAACAGATCATCAGCAATGGAATTCTGAATCCAAGCAACCAGAGTAGAATTCACCTTCACCCATTGATCATACGTCGGAGAATTCACCGCCGGCTTCTGGTAAGTTCCAGTCAGCAAGTTCATCTTCCCTCTCGCCTGAAGCGCGATGACCATCGCCTCCCTCCAGGTGAGATAGTTCTTCTCAGTCAATTTCTTAGTCACAATTGTCAGATTAGCATGATCGGAGCTCGCCAAGAACAGTGGGTCGTTCTCTCTGATCCTCACGAACCCATCGCCCTCGATGTTGTCAAACTGAATCGGAGGATTCCGTTGATTCCTGATCCTCACGAACCCATCTTCCTCGGTGTTGTCGATCTGAATCGGAGGATTCCGTTGATTCCCGTCGGTCTTCAAAGTTCCTGAACCTCCGGAGCCACTCATCTTGTCGCCGGAACAATTCGTCGGTTTTTAATTCCGTCAGGATCGCAGAGCCAATCCCTCTGATACCATGAAGAAATTTATCAGATCTAAAATCAAAAAAATGGAGAAAGGCTTCTTTACGAATATTCTTTCACATTCTGAAAATGGGAAAGAGGGTTCAGTACTTATACAGAATAAAAGGCATCATGGTAAAAACATGATCCAGTAAAATTAAATGCTATGGTAAAATAAAGGAACAATAATTGACATGCACGTGTGCAGTCTAATTAAATGAAGTCTCAGCTTCATGCTAGCTTCCAAGCCTCAGCTTCCTGCTAGCTCCATTAATTTAACTTCAGCCAGCAACTAATATATTCTTCAGTTATCATAGTTTGCTCTGAGAAGTTAATAATGGATATGAATCGAAAAATAAATTGATACGAAAACCGTTTCCCCCAACGTTACAAAAAAAGAAGACAGTTGATTTCTAAGCATTACAAGTAGTTTTTGCTTTTCTCTTTCATCTATATCATTTACATAAAAAGCCAATGACGAAGAGAGATTTGTAGGCAGTACTATGGAGAGCATTTTGAAAATTAAGAAGGGTTTATAAAAGTTGACGACGATCAACAACAGTACAGTACTAGTGTTACATAGAAACAAAATCAGACGCGGTTAGGCGTGGTGTTTGGCGGTGTTGGTGCAGAAGCAATGCGGTTTCCTCTCTCCGACCTGCTGTTTTCTGCGAATTTAAGACTTCCCTGATGCATTCCCTTCTGCTTCTCTTCTTCGGTGTACTCAGCTGTGTAGTAGTGCTCTTCAGTTCCCTTGACAACATCTTTTGATGCAGGTAAAAACATACTGCCCCATTGTGGGAAGTGGACTAGTGCCACAGGAAGTGTGCAGCAGATGATCATTATTCCCATGTAAGAGAGGCCTTCTTCTGTGGTGAACTGATTGGTTGAGAAAAATATGAGTTGGGTTAGTCCAGAACCGAAGTTTCCTCCTGCTCCTGTCAACCCAGATATGATTCCCAATGATCTTCTCGACACGAATGGAATTATGCCGAATGTCGCCCCACAAGCAGCTTGAGCTCCTATGGAGAAGATGATCATCCACACGATGGCGAGAATCAATGTATCAGCCCTCCCCAAAAGAAAGCAAAAGACACCTCCCATCGATTGAAGCAGAAAAAGTGTCCAAAGTCTACCCCTCATTCCAAACTTCTTAGCAGCAAAGTCTGAAGCCCACCCTCCGAAAGGTCTAGCAAGGAGATTAGCCATCCCAAAACTTGCTGCAATTATTCCAGCTGTCTGAAGTTTGAGATGAAACCTGCATACACAAATCATGGTTAGTTAGGGCTTAAATATTTAAATGAGCTAGTACAAAAAAGTATCTGGTATAAGCACCTGTCGTAGAAGTATTCAGCAACCACATTATCAGTAGATAGCTCAACCCCCATGGAGTATCCGTATAGCAGCACAAATATCCACGTTCTGTAGTTGGTGATTGCATACCAAAGAACCTGAAAATAACACTCTCTGTGTGTTAAATCTTGCACTCAAACAAAAGAAAATTAAAATAAATGGAATGGTATTAATTCAAACCGCTGACCTTCTTAAATTGGTCTTTTGCAACATCGCCCTTCTTCTGGAGTTCAGCCAGGTTTCCATCAGGTAAATCTTGCCCAAGTGTGAGAACCGCAATTCCCATGATCACATGCATCCAACCGGGGATGAAAAATGCAATTCTCCAGGCGGTGTAGTCAGCTGCACCAATACTGCAGATGATGTTGAATAAGATTGGCATGATCAGCTGAGTAGCTCCTCCACCCATGTTTCCCCATCCAGCAGCTGTTCCATTTACTGTGCCGATGATTTTACCGTTGAACATAGTGCTCATCCAGTACTGGCACGACACAAATGTTGCAAGCGAAAATCCGATCATGAATCGAACCGCTATGTAACCACTCGCATCGGAAACAAATGACATGCAGAATACTGTCGGAGCCGATAGCATCATCACGAAAGCACAGCCATATCTCGGCCCCAACAGATCGCAGACCGCCCCCATCACAAGCCTGGAGAAAATACTCCCCGACACAGATGCAACTCCAGCATTTCCAATGTCGGTTTTGACAAGGTTCAAATTATCACGAATGATGGGAACAAGAGGAGCTGCTGCAAAGGTTGAAACGAAACAAGTGAAGAAGGATATCCAAGAAAGATGGAAAGTCCTCATATGGGGATTTGCGAAAGAAAACAGCTTGAACTTCTTGGCCTTATGCTCTGAATCCACAGGTAAGTCGAACTTGGCTGTCGTATCAGTCGGCACCATTGGTGATGCCACTGAGAAAACGTGAACTGCTTCCCTTCCTGTAACTCCATGCATGGAACTCCCTGGAGAACCTTCGATATCACCCATTTTTGCAGTGAACTCGGGATTGGAGTTGTAGTAAATGTTTTTGCTGTTTTGTTTTGTGGTGTATGAGGATTATCATTGTGTTCTTTATATACAGATCGAGGCAACAGGGGGTACAGTGATAGAAGAGTTGACATTCTACAAGTATCTTAGAAAAATGAGGATTCTATAAGTTTAGTCGCATCGCAGCTGACGATTCATGAATAAGGTTAACCTTTTGGGTATCTTAAGGGATCATAACTTGTTAGTATATTCTTTGTTGGGGTCCGTTGAATATTCTTCACAGCTCTGATCCTAATAATAATGATGTATATTCTGTAGCCCAGCCTGAATATACTAATTTGATATCTTGCTCACTGACCCAACAATTTAGAAACAGAACTGAAGACATGAGAACATAGTGCATCCCAATCTGCCAGCTGACTTCAAGTCGGAATTATTTTTCAAAGTGTGATCTTATTTCAAAATTCAAATTTTTGACGTATTGTTTTGGCAACAAGTGGTGGTCACTTAGGCCGTTTTTACCAACAGTGGGTTAAAAAAGAAAGTAACATAATAATATAAAATTTACAAATTAAAATAATAAAATTATGGACTAAACATATTCCTTGGGATCAATTCAAGTGTCTGATTTGATTATTTAAATAAACTACTTCCCTCTGTGTCAGCTCAAACTATATATACAAATTGACTTTTTTAGATTGACTATAAATATTTTTGACTTAATGTCTTTATTTGTGTGTACTTATGTATGATGAAGTTTTGATATTATGAAAGTACGTGTTACAACAAATCCAACAATATCTTATATGATCATATTTGATTAATAATGTTATTGCAACTTAAACGTTGAAAATACTCAATTTTGACTAAATGAATAAGGACGTAAGATTTCTCATATATTTATTAGATTAGTTTGCATGTTTGTGAATTTTGTTTGTCGTTCTAATTAATTCATTTATGATATTTGATAATATTTTAAAAATTAGTAAACAGAGAAAAATACAATAAAATTAAACTAATGACACAAACACTTGAACTAACTGTATAATCTTTACAACATTTGAATGAATTTGTTGATATAAAAAATTAAAAGTATCATATAAAGATTCTAATAATACAAACATCAAAACCAAGAAAACTCACACAATTGAGTTTCTCTCTCTTCAACTAAATGCTCTCCCTTCTCTCTAACTTTCCCCAATTTCATTTCCCGACAATAACTGTTTATAACCGTTAGCCACCCTCAACGGACAGAAAACGGCTAGAATGCCGCCGGAACCGCCGCCTAACCGCGGCGGACCCCCGCAAAACCTTAGTTTCCTTCAAGCCCTCACGGCCAGACCCGCCCCACTCACTACCTCCTTGCCATCCAATCCCTCGATATGTCCGGTACCGGAATACAAAGGCAAGATCGCCTGCATTGTCTCGCCGGAGGAAGTTGCGATGCTGTCAGAATATTACAAACATGCTTTGATCGGCAAATTCCCCAGAATCAAACCGTCAATGGAATTCCTTAATGAATCCTTCAAGTCTGTTGGGTTCAAAGGCAGGTATCAATTAGGTTCAATTAATTACAAGCATATTTTAATTAGATTTGATGATCCTGATGATATGCAAAGATGTTGGATGAAGTCTATTTGGTCATTTAAGGGATCTCTGATGAGGGTTTTTAAATGGACACCTAGTTTTACCCCTGATACAGAAACCTCCATAATGCCTATCTGGATTACAATTCACAATATTCCTATTTTCTGGTACAACACAGCAATGCTAGAAGCCATAGGAAATAGGATAGGCAGGTTTATCAAAATGGATGCTGCTACTGCAAGTTTGACTAGGCCATATGCTGTCAAATTATGTGTAGAAATAGATCTCTTGGCTAAGCTCCACTCCTCTGTCACTCTGACTGTGAATATGGATGGGGAAGTTGCATACTTTGACATTGAATATGAACAGCTTCCACTGTACTGCAGACATTGTAAGAAGTTGGGTCATGAGGTTAATGGATGTATGATCCTGAACCCAGAACTGAGGCCTCCTGCCTATAGGACTGCAAAAAACCACCCTCCCAAAAATGCAACCAATGCCCCTGAACTCAAAAACCTAGATACTGGAGCAGGCTCCTCTGGTATAGAAAAAAGACCTTTTCATGCTAAGCCAAATATGGTATATGTTCAGAAGGTAACTGCTGACAAGGTTCCTCCTCTGAATAAAGGAAAGGAGCCCATGATACCCCAGACTCCAATGCCAGACTCCCCTCTCCTTACCACCCAGCCTATTGCCTCCCCTCTTTTACCTATACAAAACAGCATCACAGTACTGGAAATGAGTCCAATAGAAGTCCTATCTGACTCTGACACATGTGCCCCTCATTTGATTGAAGAAGTTGTAGTACTCTCTCACTCTGCTAACATGGTTGAGGAGATATCACCTCCAAGCTTGACAACACACACAGTGCTTTCTACTCAGCCTCCTCCCATATGTGTTCAGAACACTGACAACTCCCATATTCCTAGTGAACTAAGTTGGAGCACCCCAAGAAAACCTAGACTATATGCAAGAGATGACTGCAATCTTCATAAAGGTACAATCTCTAACTCTTCAAATAGTGCATATGCTTCTAACAGTGTAGCTTTCTATTCTCAGCCTAGAAATGAAAGGAATAGATTCCTACCTCTACTGATGGAGGAAGACACTCAAGAAACTGGAACTGGAGCTCCAACTGCTATACCCCCTGAGGTGCAGAACTGTGATGAATCAACACAGGGCCTACAAAATATGGAAGATCAAGTAATGGATCCAGAAGGTGCTCAAAATGCTGACACCCCATTACCACTGAAACCTAACTCCACACATCAGGTAAGTACTCTCTCATATGCTGAAGCTGTAAATTCTCCTGCCAGTACTCCTCCTGATGAATCTGCTCAAGATAAAGTCCCCACCTTTTTTGCACAGATTAATAAGGTAGTAACTAGGACTGCCACTAATAGTATTAAATCCCGTAAATGATTAATACAACTTTAGGCATTAATACACTAGTCTAGAACATCAGAGGCATGGAAACTTCTATGCTAAGATTGAAAAGACTAATCACCACTCATAGGATTGACATTCTGTGTATTATTGAACCACAACATGACAATATTGAATGTGAGTCTTACAAATCCAAATTGAATTTCAAAAACTGCATGTTCTCTAATAAATGCAATATATGGCTTATGTGGAACCTTCAGATTGATGTTAATTTAATTTTAGACCATAGCCAATTTATTCAAGTACAGATCTCTATCCATACACTTTACCAGTCTTCTGATGTGGTTTTTGTTTATGGAATGAGAATTAGGAAAGAAAGAGAGGATTTGTGGTCTGCTTTAAAATTAATAACCTTGCTTGAAGTCATTTTCATAGGAGATTTTAATGCAATGGCTTCAATTACTGAGTATAAGGGCAACTCTTCCACCAGTCTTAGAAGTATTAGGGAGTTTAGCTCACTTATAGATTCTATGGCTTTAGTAACTCCCCATACTGTAGGTAATTTTTTTACTTGGTCTAATGGAAGAGTTAAAGATCATGGTAGATTTTTGACAGTGGAGAAACTAGATAGAGGCATGTGTACTCTAGCCTGGTTAAACAAATTCCCACAGTCTTCAATACATGTTCTGAACAAGGACTCCTCAGACCATTGTCCTTTACTTCTTAGAATAGGCAGTGAAACAACCTCCACCCCCAAACCTTTCAGGTTCATAAATACTTGGTTTAAAAGGCAGAATTTCCTGGAAGTAATTAATACTCACTGGAATTCTCCTATTGAAGGTAGGGGCATGCTTAAATTTTTTCTCAAGCTTAACAGTCTCAAAACCATCCTTAAAAAATGGAATAGAGAGGAATTTGGCAATATTGATGAAAATATAATCAAAATTGAGGAAAATCTAAGACTCCAGGAAATTGTTTTTGAACTAGATAGCTCCACCAGTGAATTGATCAAGCTTAAAAAAGCCAAAGCTCAACTAACTAAATCACTGAAGGAACAACACAATTTCTGGAAACATAAGGCTAAAGTAAAATGGTTTAAAGATGGTGATAAGAATACAAAAAAATTTCATAACACTGTTAAGGAAAAAAGATGTAGGCTTAATATCACAAAAATAAAAAGTTCTGATGAATTGTGGCTGACTGAGGCTAGGGACATAGAAAATGTAGCCATTTCATTTTTCCAGGATCTGCTGACAGACTCACCACATCCAGATCAGGAATTATTTCAATCTCACTTTCTGTCCAAGATACCTTCAATTATTTCTGAGACAGATAATGATGAGATCTGTAAGGCAGTTACTTTAGCTGAACTAAGCCAAGTTGTTTTTAATCTTAATAAATTGAGTAGTCCAGGGCCTGATGGCTATACTTCTCTATTTTTTATCAAGGCATGGAACATTATTTGCCAAGATTTATTGGAGGCATCCAATGATTTTTTAACTCTGTCACATCTCCATAGAGGAATCTCTAGCACCTGGAACACCATTATTCCTAAAAAAGAGGTTCCAGTGACTTTTGGAGACTACAGACCAATAAGCCTTTCCAATGTGACTAATAAGATTTTTTCTAAAATCTTAATGGAAAGGCTTAAACCTTTGATGCCTAAAATCATATCACCAAACCAGACAACTTTTCTCAAAAATAGGGACATTTCAGACAATGTAATTTATTTAAAAGAAATGTTCAGATTTTTAAATAGGAAATCCAGGGACCCTAATTATATACTAAAGTTAGATTTAATGAAGGCATTTGATAGGGTCAGTTGGAAAATTCCTAAAAGCAATCCTCCATAAGTTTGGTTTTAGAGACAGTTTTATTCATTGCATTATTAAAAACTTATCTGATGCTTGGTTCTCTGTGTTGATAAATGGGAAACCTGTAGGTTACTTTCCTGCATCTAGGGGCATAAAACAAGGTGACCCACTGTAACCTTTCCTTTTCAACAGTTTCTCAGAGGCCTTTACCAGAAGCCTAGCCTATGTTTTTGAATCTGGTGCTCTTCGGTATTTTTCACTTCCCAGAAACACCATCAATATTTCTCACCTAAGCTATGCAGATGACACAGTCATTTTCTTTTCAGCCTCTAGGTCCAATCTTATAAAAATGAAGGCTTTTTTGGTAAAATTTGAAGAAACCTCAGGTCGAAAAATTAACTTTGAGAAAAGTGAATTTTATCTAAGTTCTAAGGCCTCAGAGAACAAGCAAAGACAAGTTAAACAAATAATGTGCATGAAAATTGGTAAACTGCCTTTTATACTTAGGGGTACAAATATTCAGTGGCGGGAACCTTAATATTCATTATCAGTCTGTACTTGAAATGATTGATAGAAGAATCCTGAACTGGAAAAATGTATGGCTCTCAACAGGAGGTAAATTGACACTTGTTCAATATTGCCTCCTGTCTATGTCACAACATGTCTGGGCTGTGATGGAGCCAACAAAATGGATCATTAAAAGAATTGAAAGAAGATTAGCTATCTTTTTCTGGGGATCAAATGATTCAGGTCCAAAAAAGTCCTGGAAAAAATGGAGGTCCATCAGCTGCCCTGTAACTGAAAATGGGCTGGGGATTAGATCACTGTCTGAAACTATTCAAGCTTTCTCCTGCAAGCTCTGGTGGAAGTACCAGTTAGGCAATGCTCCCTGGACATCCTTCATAGCCTCTCTACCTCCCACACATAGGAAATCCCAAAATTGGAAGAGGATTTGTGCTATCACCCCTTTTGCTGAGCAGAACTCCAAAGTTATTTTAGGAGATGGAAGATGCAACTTCTGGTCATCCAACTGGACAGACCATGGACCTCTGATTGATCTATTTGACCCTTCCATCCCCTCTATACTCAGAATGTCAGTGGCAGAATTTGTGACTGACAGACAATCAATCTTGCCCCTGTTGCAACTGGTACTCCCTCCAGATGTCATCCCTACAATTACAAATGATGTCATTCATCACCACAGAGAAGACAAACTGATATGGAAACTGGAGACAACTGGAAAATTCTCAATCAAATCGGCTTACTCCAGTCTCAGGACCAAATCAGGTATTTTCACAGCTCTCCAAAAATTTTGGAACTCTTTCACTCAGAAGAAAGTATCTGTGTTTATGTGGAAATTGATGAATTGTCTGCTGCCCTTTGATGACATTCTTAAACAATTTGGATTTCAAAATGTCTCCAAGTGCTGTTTCTGCAATAATTCTGATTCTTTTCATCATTTTTATAATGAATACCATATAGCTACACATCTCTGGAAACATATGCACTACCTATGTGGCTCTCTGTATTTCTCTAGCCCCAATATGTGGGATAGGCTTGTTACCAATTGGTCTTTTAGAGGTCTATCCAAGATGCACAATAGGTTGAATCATAGTGCTCCCAGCATGGTATGCTGGATTTTATGGAAAGCGAGGAATAAAATGAATTTTGAAAATATCCCCCCAGATATGATACAATGAAAAAAGACCTCGATCAATCCATCTACTTATCCTTTACTAAAAAGCCTATGTTTCTTCATAACTCAGTAGACAAAGAGCTTTCTGATCAGGGCTGCATTCCACCATTATATATTCCCCCTAAGCCCAACTTATCCTCTGTTGCTTGGCTGAAACCTATGTCAGGCTTTTAGATAAACACAGATGCTTCATGGAAAAATAACCAGGCAGGGATAGCATGGATTATCAGAGGATCCCATGGGGAATTCTTTAAAGCTGAAACTTCCTTTATACAATCATGTTCACCAATGCATGCTAAGTTATGTGGCATTAGGAGTGCAATTACATTTGCAATGTCTTTACGCATGAATCCTGTTAGCATAGAGTCTGACTGCCTACATGCTTTATCAATGATTACTAAACCTGAGTCTTGGCATTGGAATCTTTATAATATTCTAGATGAAATTCATTCACTGCTGCACTCAATTTCACTAATGCATGTTTTGAGGGAGGGTAATCAGCCTGCTGATGCACTCTCAAAAATGGCCTACTCTGCTAAATGCTCTCAGGAATTTACTTGGCTTACTCTACCTTCTGCAGTTAAAAGCCTAATAACTCTTGATGCTCAGATGATTCCTTCTATAAGAATCTCTGGAAATTTGACCTGATACTGCTAATTCTTTCCATTTAATACATGCAGGTTCAAACCCCCCAGACATAGTTGGTTTTACTCTCCCATTTGCTCAACACTGGAAAGCTTTCTGAGCAACTACATGCTGGCTCTTACAAATCTGGAAAGGGAGCTCACTCATTTTTAGATGCTCCCTCCTGTTTCTGTATTTTGGTCTACTCCTATAGGTCACTAAATTAATGCCGACTTGTGTTTTGTTTAACAATTCGCTAATAGGCTTTAGTTTGGGTGACCTATTTGGATAGTAGCTTATTCTTTATTCTTTTGAGGAGCAGTTTTCATGCTTCTGGGAATTTAGAGTTCCTTAGCCTATTTAGGAGATGTAAAAATATTTATCATCTTTGGCTTTTGGTTAGGGGAGCCCAATATATTTCCCCCACCTTTCATAGGTGATTATTATGCAAAAAAATAATAATAATAATACAAACATAAACGTATCACATAAAAAAAATACGAAATAAAGGAGCGGTTATATCATAATAGAGATAGAGTTTTAAATTTCTTGTATTTCCTATTTTGAAAAAAAATATTGTAATTTTTTGTCATATACAGACAGTTACAAAATAAATTGTCAAATAATTTTTTCCAAGTCATGTCATCTATTTAGAAATTAGGGGTCTGAGAAAATTCGGGATCAGAAAAAGCTCCTCCGCCGATATTTCCGGCGTCGCCGTCATGGCAGAGCCACCAAACACTGCGAAAGCCCCTCTTGTGACTTATGCACAGGCGGTGGGCAATCAATTAAACGCACATAGAAACCCTAGGCCAATAGGAGCTGCTTTTAATCCAAAACCAAGAGTTGATCATTTGGGCAAACCCGATTTGCACTTTTCCAATGACGAGTGTGACCTGCATGAGGAGCCTTTGAAACTTACTCTTGTAGGCAAATTTGCGAGGGCCCGGTCCAAATTAGATAAATTCCGGCGAGATTTCCAAACGGTAGGGTTCAAAAGCATGATCGAAATTTCTTTACTTGATAATCATCAGGTTCTGGTACATTTTTCTCTTGCAAAATATTACTACAGGTGTTGGATGCACAAGGCTTGGAACTACGGTTCATACTCCATCAGAATCACGAAATGGAGCCCTGATTTCGACCCGAATATGGATTCACCTATTATTTTGGTATGGATTGCTTTATATGGTCTAATAAGATAATTCTTTGAAGAAAAGACATTGTTATCTATTGGTAATCTTGTGGGAACATCAGTAGAAGTAGACCATGTCACATTGAACCAGACAAGACCTCATGTAGCAAAGGTATGTGTAGAGGTGGACATTACCAAACCCCTCACTTAACATATTTGGTTAAGTTTTCGAAATATGAACTACTGGCAAAGGATAGAGTATAAAAACTTGCCTTTTTAGTGCACAATTTGTTCAAAAATAGGGCATAGAAATGATTCATGTAAAAGTGCACCCAAACCAAAACATATTTTACCATGTAGATGCATTCTTATTGATAGCAATGCAACTGAGCAGCATGCTTCATCATCTGGCTTGTCTAATAAAGATAAACATGTTAATGTTATTGCTACTAATATTGCTTGTGCTAACAATATTACTGAGAATATCTCCTTGGAAAATAGAGATCATGATGAATGTACAGGTTTAAGGATATCGGAAAAAAAGCTCCCCGCGCTCAGCAGAAGGAAAAGCATCAACAGGTTGTAGTAAATCAGAAACCAATTCCGGATAAACATGTTGAGATAAATGATATTTTACAGATTGTTATGCCATAGGGAGTCACTATTACAACAAAATATTTTTCTCATAATGTGTATAGCTCACTTACATGGAATACAACTGACAATTCATCTGAGAAAAACAATATCGTGGAACATATCTCTGATACTAATATACAAGTTCATGATACAGAATTTAACTCTTTTGATACTCTTTCAGAAAGAATCAATGGAAATAATAATTTCATGGTTCTTGATTCTAATTAACAAATATATGGAGATTGTTTCAGATACTATTATATATGGATGCTGAAGTCTTAGGCCAAAGCACAGAGTCAGGAGCAAGAAATAAAGAATCTGAGGATTCTGATTCAAGTTTCAACAACAATTTGCAGGTACTACTGGTAAAGCAATCCCCACTTTCCATTGAGGATCATGATACGCTTGACAAGTATCACCTTTACCTAACATGCAGTGGTCACGGGAGAAAAAATCTAAAGAAGAGGGATATTTTCTTCTTGAACCCATGGAACATGGTAGGTTTGAAAAATTGTTATCTAAGTCAATCATAGATACTAGTAGTCAATTGATCTCCACAAAGAATAAAAGAAGCAAAAACAAAGACTACACTAGTACTCGGAAAACAGTTTTAATAAGATCTCAAATGATCCCAAAACATTAGTTAAACAATGACAGACATCAATTTTGTGTGTGGATGTGAGAGGGATTAGAAACAAAAATACACAAGCTAGGGTCATCAATATTAAGAGAAAGAATAAAATAGACATCTTTGTTGTTATTTAATATTTGGTGGATAGTAGTAAAATATCTTCTATTGCTTTTCACTTAGGCTACAATCACTACTATGCTGGGCCTAGGGGTAAAATTTGGCTTCTGTGGAATGATGATTTTTTAGTTACTGTACAGTCAATGCATGATCAATATATAAGACTGAAATAACTCATCATTTATCTTTATCAGTATGGAATGCATGTTTTATTTATGCTAGACATAACTTAGTAGCTCGAAGGGATCTCTGGGCACTATAGAGACCATGCTACCATTTATGTTGATTATTCTAGTGAGTATATAGGATAGGCATCTCATAATATGAATTCAACGTTGGAGTTCAATGAGTTTATAGAAGAAATGCACTTACTGAGATCCCTTCTAATGAAAATCTTTACACCTGGACTGGGAATAGAAGAACTAGAAATGGGGTACTAGGAGTCTAGGAACAGTTTGGGAAAGATTGGACATAGGTTTAATAACCACTGCTTTTCAAAACATGTTTCCTAATATTAGCATAAGAGTTAAGTCTAGAGTTGGGTCTGATCACTCTCCACTTTTAGTCAAACTTAAAATCAGGGCATGAGTAACATTGTTAGATCTTTTAAGTTCCAACATTGTTGGTTAACTCACCCTGATTTCTTGGAAGTAGTGAAAATGCTAAATTATAGATACTGGTATTTATGGGATGCTTAACTTTTCAGTCAAATTTAGAAGACTGAAACTCTAACTGAAAGAATATATGGAATAAATCAGTCTTTGGCAATGTGTATAATAATGTTAAATTGGCGAAGGAAAAAATGTTTCAAAGTGAAATTAAGTATCAATCCAGTGATCAGAATAGAATCCAACTTCACCTAGCACGAGCTGAATTGACACAGGCTTTAATTGTTGAGGGAACCTTTTGGAAACAAAAAAGAAAGGCTTAGATGGTTAAAGGAAGGAGATTCTAATACCAATTTTTTTCAAACCACTGTTAAAACTAGACATTCCAAGCAAAAGATTGCTATGATAAAAGATTCAATTGATAATTGGATTACAGATATGGATGAAATTGGTCATGAGGCCGTTAACTATAATAAAACATTGATGTGTGATGAGTGTATAGATGTGGATGACAGAATGAAAGGTGAACTATTGGAGCATATCCCGGAGCTGGTTACAAAGGAAACTGACCATAATATTATGTAAATGACAGATGCGGAGGAGTTAAAAAGAATGGTGCTTGCAATGGATGGTGAATCTGCACCCGGTCCGGATGGCTTTACAGGTATTTTCTACAAACACTGTTGGGACATAATTGGGGAGGATTTAATAAATATTGTAAATGAGTTTTTGGTAGGGGTACCAATACCTAGATCTAATACTACAACCTTCATCACCCTTATCCCTTAAAGACAGGTTAATATCTCTTTCTCTGATTATAGACTTATATAACTCTCTAATTTTTTGAATAAGATATTTTCTAGAATTCTTACAGAGAGGATTAAGCCCTTAATGCCTCATCTAGAATCCCCAGAACAATCTGCCTTTGTTCAGGGCGGGGAATTAGCTGATAGTGTGCTTTTAATGCATGAGCTCACTGATTTTTTTAACAATAAATTTGGTGGTTTTAATGTATTTTTAAAACTTGACATGGTGAAAACTTTCGATAGAGTATCTTGGATATTTTAATAAAAACTTTTATGCAAGATAGGTTTTAACAATCACATAGTTCAAGTAATAATGTGCAATATTAAAGCATCTCAATTCTCAATCTTAGTAACTGGGAAACCATTTGATTTTTTTAAAGTTTCAAGAGGAATTAAATAAGGAGATCCTTTATCTCCTTTCCTGTTTATATTAATCACGAAAACTTTCACAAGATCAATTGGTTTTCTATTTTCTAGTGCTACGATTGATTATTAAAATCTGCCACATGCTACCAAAAAAATTACCAATCTCAATTTTACAGATGACACCATTGTGTTCTTAAAGGTAAATAAACACATTCTAGAGAATTTAATTATTTTTTTTGAAAAGTATGAAACTGTGTGAGGGCAAATGATAAAAATAGAGAAATTTACATATTATTTGTCTAAATCTGTTCCAAGTTCATATCACATACTTGTACTAGAAGTGACTGGAATTTTTCTAAAGGTTCTTCCCCTTTATGTATCTTGGATGTTCTATTTTCATAGGAAAGAAAAAAAGACACTCATACTTCCAGCCACTATTTGATAATAAGTGGTTCGATCAAGCAGGAAGATTAGTATTGGCTAAGCATGCACTCTCAGCTATTCCCCTTCATATTCTCAACTAAGGGTGTCATAGACAGACTACGGGCCTGTTTGCCAGAGTTTTTCTGTAAAGCAGTTCAGTTCAGTTCAGTATTTCTTTTTCAGTTATGTTCAGTACTTTTTTATTTGTTTCAATTCAGTTCAATATTTTTTTTCAGTTCAGTTCAGTATTTTATTTTTTTTTTCAGTTCAATTAAATATTTTTTTTATTTTTTCAGTTCAGTTCAGGATTTTTTTTTTTTCAGTTCAGATCAATATTTTTATATTTCTTTTCAGTTCAAATAAATATTTTTATACATTTTTTGATTCAGTAAATTTCTTATATTTTTTTTTATTATAGCTCTCTACTGTTTTCGATTCAGTTCAATTTATATAAAGTTCAGTTCAGATTAGATCAGAATATTTATTTTTTCAAAATGTGATTTGATGCAATCCAAAATAATTTACACATACTAGTAGTATATTTACTTTTTGTTCATTCCATAGCAATTCAAATCTGTTTTTTTAAGTTCATTAATGCTATTCAACCTATTATAGGTGCATAATTAGTATTTAAGTATGTCTAAATCAATAAACCTTGTTCGATCAAAGTAATTCAGAAATAATATTACTCTATTGTCATACGTTTAATTTTAATTCAAATCAACTCAGTTTCAAACCATATGAAATCAATTCAAAATAATGACATTTGGTTCACTTCAGTATCTTTATCATGAAGGCATAGACTGCAAAATTCTTCTTGTTATATTCAGTCGAACTTGATTTATTTCTTCCTTCCTTTGAGGGCTGAGCAGTTCCTTATCCGCCGTTCCTTGAACATTATCGTCATGCTCTACAACAGGTATCCCAAACTTTCCCATTCGCAAAAAGTTATGAAGCGTGATTGTTGCTGCTATTATGGTCATTTGTCACTCCTTCTTCATTTGAGGCATCGCCTAAAGCATGCGATATGTATTTTTCAAGTTGTCAAATGACCTTTCCACAGTGTTTCTTAGAGAAGAATGTCGATAGTTACCCAGTTCAGTTCAGTTCAATATATTTTCAATTTTTCAGTTCAGTATTTTTTTATTTTTTTCAATTCAGTATTTTTTTTTTCATTTTAGTTCAGTATTATTTTATTTTTTTAGTTCAGTTCAGTATTTTTCATTTTTTCAGTTCAGTTCAGTATTTTTTTTTTCAGTTCAGTTCAGTTCAACGATAATTAATCTCTAGCAAACAGGGCCTACATGTATTTTTTGAGGTAGCTCAGATTATGGACAAAACCAAATATGGAGATAATAGGAAAATCTGAGATTTCCTTATCTGGAAAATGGGTTATCAGTTAAAAATATTCACACTTTAGTGGATAGATTTTCGCTTAAAATCTGGTGGAAACTTCAAAATGGAGAGAAAATTTGTGGTCTTTGCCGGGTTATAAGAGAAAATCTAAAATTTGGAGAAGATACAATGAGGTAAATGATATTGCACCGGAAAATACTTGCATACAGGTTGGATCAGGTAACATCTCATTTTGGAAAAGTAATTGGCTTGATGTTGGGCTACTTATAGATTTCTGGAACTCTGAAATGGAACTTATGCATCCTGATTTGACTGTTAATAAATACTTTTATGATCAGCAACAAATATTCAGTGATTTAAGTTCTGGATTTCCTCAAACTATCTGTGATATTCTTATAAAGGATTTTCCAATCTTTAAGGATTACAAAGATATAATGATATGGAAGTTAGAACCACATGGCAACTTCACTATATCCTCAGCTTATGAACTGTTAAGAAAAAAGAAATCACTTGTGAATTCTTATAGATTCCTATGGATGAAGTTGGTATAAAAAAATTGTCAATGTTCAACTGGAGGTTACTGGATAGATTATCACCTTTGGGAGAGATACTACAGGAACAAAGTTCATATTTGCTGTTTATTTGCAGCTTATGTGGTAATGTTGCTGATGATTTGCAACATGTTTTTCACAATTGGCCATTAATTAGTAAACTTTGGAAAAAAAATTGCATGTTTTTCTTGATTTTAATTCCAGAAACCTTTGCTATTTGATGGGACAAAATGTTCTACTAATAGAACATTAATGTGAAAATGAAAAATCTTGGTGAGAATGTTACCTGTTTTTATTAACCGGATTATTTGGTGTGCTAGAAATGCATTTATACATGACAGTATCAGACCAATATTCCAGTTCATGAGAAAACAAATACTTGATTCTACGCAAAGTTTTTTAAAAGTCGACAGTCTATCTTGGAGATCATCTGAAGTAATGATCCTTCATCCAGAGCTACTCCAGCTAGCTCCAATCTCAATAGTTATAAGAAGGCCATCAACTCAATATGTCTGCTGGAGGGCACCAAAGAGCTCATACAAGCTTAACTCGGATGGGTCTTCTCTAGGTAATCTTGGTTTTTCAGGTGCAGGTCTAGTAATCAGAGATGGAACTGGACAAGTGAGAGCTGCAAAGGCTATTTATCTCAACAGATAAACAAGTTTGGAAGCTGAAGCATTAGCTTTGGTGAAAGGATTAGAACTGGCCTGTTTCAAGGGGATACAAAACCTGAAAGTTGAAACGGACTCATTGGTTCTACTCGATCTAATTAGGAGGGAGTACAAAATACCATAGAAGATTTAACACATTACAAGAGTCATTTGGATGCTGCAGAGTGAGTTCTCTATTTCATTTTCTCATGTTTATAGAGAGGTTAACACAGTAGCAGATGCATTGGCCAAAATGGTAAGTAAAGACATACAAAGTTACACCTTCACACACTTAACCATGCCTAGAGAAATCAAAAGATTGGTAAATCTTGACTCTAAACAATTTCCCTACATTAAGGTTTGAAACTATGAACATCTTACTATTGCCTTCTATTTTTCTTTTTGTATAGGTGCAAGGCCTGGACCAGATGGATGATGTGGATGAAATTGCAAAGGAAATGATAACCAGACATGACAAAAATGGAGCTTACTACACTTGACAACCTTGGGTGTGGACTTCAAAACTGCAACTACGAGTTTCACAATTATTTTGTTGAACTCCGTGCTTGTCGGCGGATTTGGCTTTCGCATAGCGATCAACTTGCTTGCAAGTAGTACTGAGACCTCCTATCAGTAGATTTGGGTTTCGCCTAACGCTCCCTAACTTACTTATGGGAATTGACATGGGGGTAAACAATATTATTAGATTATTTACATAATAGTATTTATCAAACTTTGTATGATACATTGAATTTTTTTTCCTTATTGAATTTTTTGAAGGATTGGTGGTCCTACTAAATAACACCCCACCTGAAAAAATGGTTTTTATAAAAATAAAGGGTTTGATTTTGTATTGTTTAATTATGCTTTACCTGCATCATTAAACACTTTTAAAAAGTAGAAAAATATTTATTATGAATTCAATTTACGGTAGCGAGCTTAAATCGTGGCCTTCAGAAATTCAAGATATGTTTACGAAAAAATCTATATTACCGGCAGCAGGTTATAATACTTAAAATATGCGAGGTAACCTTCCATAAGCTAATTATGAACTTTTTAAAAAAACAAAATTAAGCTGATGAACTTCTAACTTTTATTAGTGATTTCTGAACTCCAAACTGAAAAAGTTAAATCCAAATCAAGTGTTTAATTTAATTTCGCTTAGTCCAAGACATATATAAGAAAGAAAAAATTTTTTTAAAAAAAAAAAAAGGCAGTCACCATATGTGGAACTTTTATTTCTTTTTCCAAACCCTTCCAATACATTTTTTTTTTTCTTACATCAGAATTTTGCTAGATACTGGAGTATTTTCTAATGCATTGCATCAGTGACGTATTGCAGAACTGTAGGTGGAACAACCTGGAATATATTGATAATAACAGTGCAACCTTTTTATGAAGTGAATCATTCCTATAATCTGGGAAACAATTTTTCGCATCTCCTTTGGCTTCAGACTTTACCTGTAAGCTGTAACGAAAGATTAAGATATTAGTATATTGTTGATAGACCTCGATAATATGCAGCTTATTACTAAATCAAGGGCCAACTGATCCGGACATGTTGTGCGAGTTAAGGGAAGTCACTCCTTGCATACTATACGGAAACACATCAATCATAAGAGCATCATTAGTTGTATTATATTCACATTTTGAAATTAGAGATCAAACTATACAAAGTGACATTTCATCAGAGGAACGTGGCTATAATTTATCTCAAATAAGAATGCATTCAAAGTTTTTTCTAATTCAAGAACATTACATATATACATACAATCTACTTATGGTAAAAGATACCAACATTTGAATCGGTCTGGTAAAGTTAAATTTTACAATCAACCGATTGTTTTTTACGGCGCGGCACTCGACGAGTAGTCGTTACGGCAATCTTCTTTGCATTTTCATGCCATTTTATGACGTAAATGCAATATATGATATTTAAAACTATAATACATTATACATATAAATTCTTAAAATTTACATACAATATTTCTAATCTTAAAAACTCCAAAATATGGATTTCATATATTTAACAAATATTCATGAATTATCACAAATTCAGTTCACAAATCTTCCGAGAACATCAATAATCCAAACGTGCCACACTTTAAAGTCGCAAGTTTATGTAAACATGCAAATAACCATGCAATTAAGAAACTTCTGGATTCTGATTGGTCCAATCTAAAAGCTAAAAGGTTTTATTTTTTAAAAAAAAATTTAAACGTTTTTCATTTCTTATAAAAAAAAGTCCCACCCCTTTTTTATTATCTAACTCGGGTTACAAGCTTCATTTGGGCGTGACGGATTTTTGCAGATTTTGACGTCTTTTTGGACGACGGGGATGATTTATCTTCTGCCGTTTGCGTCGAATTAACTTTACGACGAATCGAGCTGGTGGAACCTCTAGGACGCTCGAACGACTAGTCGTCACTAAATAAACGACTTTTCAACGCCGTGATTTCCTTGTAATAAATACATCTAAAATAATTTACATTAATTCTAAGAGAAAAACATTCATCCGGATGATCCTGATATATGCCTTATCAGGCACCAATAAGATAATGACACGTGTACAATTATAATGTTTTAATTGGTTAAAGTTTTTTTAGTAAAGTTCTAAAACCCTAATTTAGAATGTCTAAACCCGTCTGGGTAATGATTGAACACGTGGCCCAATCATAAATTAGTTAAAGATGATGTGTCGTTATTTAATTGGTGCCTGATATTGCCAATATCAGGATGATCCTGATATATATTAAACTGTAATTCTAAAGCATTGAAATTTGGATATGAACACATCTTTACTTTCCTTTTGTTTCTAATGGGTGTCAACTAATTAAACGTCACTAATGTCTACTGTTCAACTCTGTCCTCTAGATATTTATCATACTTCGGCGCTGCAAGCGCTGAGACGGGCATATTACGAATATCATATAACACACCCCTTCACAAAGTCTGCGAGCTTTCCTTTTCTAGAAGTCAACTCGTTTTGAGCTGTGATAGATTTATTGGAAAAGTGTTGAAATTTTGGAAACTTGATTAAGTACTAATGTGCTTACTTGATTAGAGACCGTTAATTTAGACTTATTGCAGTCCCAGATCAAATCACATCATCCCTTTGCAGCGTGTGCATGACTAATGACAGACAGCAGCTAAAGCATTTGTTTAGAGCAGATGTCATCTCATTATCATCTAACGTTCCAAATTAACCCAGCGCTTGATACATATCATATTCGAATCTTTTCTATAACAAATTAAGAACTGAAAACTATTAAGGTTAAATCATAATTGTTTATGTATAATTTGTTTTTTTGATAAATAACACTTTATTAATAATAATTACCGAGTTACAAACTACGTGGAGTTGACCTAGAACCATATTGCAATTATAAAACATAAAAATAAGGAGTTCGCTCCTAATGAGCTATTTTACCATAAACTGAGAGAATGAGTTATGCAGAAAATATACAATGTCCCTACGATCCTCGTTATCTCTCTTGACGCTAACTCATCATGTTTGAGTGCCTCCAGTGAACCGGAAAAAACCGTGAGCAAACAAATCTTTCTAGTGGAAACCCTGATCGCTGCTTTGATAGTTCTCCTGCAAACTTTCTTTGTAACTTGTAATTGATTAATACAAATAGAGGAAGCTAATCTCACCTGCAGAGCAGAACCGCTCAGCCACAGTATAACCCACATGTATCCTCGACAGCAATCTCTAAAGCAAAAATTAACTTATATGGCAGCTACTTGAAGAGCGAGTACTTCGATCAACCCAAGACGGGTTCAAGATTGAATGGTACGAGTCCACTGTACTAGATAAGGAAGATCCCGAGCCAGCTCGTAGGGCCGCTCGGGCCCTAAGGTTCGCGGAGGAGCGGGAGGCTCGAGTTAAAGACCAATCACACTCCAAGGGGTCCGTGGAGCCCTCAAATGAGAAAGGGTTGGTGTTTATGGCGGATGCCCGACGTCCTTTGAGGAGGTTACATCGAGGTCCGAGGGAGCCTACTCATTGTTGTCGTTCCAATAGCTCGAGATCCATCTGATGAAGAAGACAAGGAGGAGATTCTGATTAGAGCTCCAAGGAAGGCGGTGGTTGATGCACTTACCTCTCCGTGTTCGAGCAACACGGATGAGTATTTTTTCAATGATGTTCGGTAATGAGGAGGATGAGACTCTTGTGATTTTCTTTTCCGTTGAAGAGATTCCGGCTGAGTGTAGCCTTTCTTATATATATATATATATGGGAAGGGATTAAGAGACTCTCTTATTTTTACTCCAATTTTCACTCCAAATGCTAGCTTTTGGATTAGATTTAATCCAGTGATTTTAATTAAATCTATTTTTTAGCCAAATAATTCTAATTAACTTCATTCCCAAAATTAATTTCATGCTTTTTCTTTACCTTTATCGCATCAATCATTGTCTCCTTAAACCAAAAACACATGAATCAATCAAATTACAGTTTCAAATGTAACAAGAACCCTCATCTTGTATAGATTGAACTGTGTGATAAGAGAGCATTCCCTCACATAGGTTTCTGGGCATGAATATCTAAGGACGAGGCAACTCAAAATGTGTTAGCGACTCTGATTTGATGATCGTATATTGACCAGGCCTTCACCGCATAATACAAAAAAATTGAACTCCAAAAAATAGTACCGCAACCAGACTCATCTTTCTCTTTCCGGCGAGGGAATCCACACTCTTTCCCTCTAGGTAAGTGTACCTTCTGGAAATGGAAAGTGGCCGGAAGAACAATGTCCTCTGCAGAATCATCGTGGCGGTGAAGGCGGAGAAGGTGATCACCAACACAACCCTCGCCTGGGCTCTGACTCACGTTGTTAATTACGGCGATTGCATCACCTTGCTCACCGTTTACCCGGAGGAGAAATCCGGTGAGATATTTGTAGCAAGTCCGCCACTTTTTGGCCGGAATTATAACGCTGGTGAGTTTGATATACTGATTTTGCTCGTGCATTATTTCTTTACGGGGAGGTTTTGTGGGTTTCCGAGTGAAAGAATGTTAATTCACCATATCTGGTGTGTCTGTATTATCTAAAATATGTAGAGTTACAATGATATAAGTACAATGAATCTAGACTAGTCTAATTAAGGTAAACTAATATGTACAAATCAATCACAATAATAT
Source organism: Sherardia arvensis (assembly GCA_948330725.1). Lineage (NCBI taxonomy): Eukaryota > Viridiplantae > Streptophyta > Magnoliopsida > Gentianales > Rubiaceae > Sherardia > Sherardia arvensis. The sequence continues at coordinate 16,241,432 of OX415237.1, read as the reverse complement.
GAAGATTATTGTGATATTCTATCACCCCCTCAAGCGAAGCGTCGGATGAGAAGCCACGCAAAACTTGGATCGAAACATTGTGAAAAGAGGGCAAGGCAATCCCTTGGTGAAAATATCAGCAATTTGCAAAGCAGAAGGGACATGACTAACACGAAATCTACCGGAAGCCACCAACTCACGAACAAAGTGATAGTCAATGTCAATGTGCTTGGCCCGTTTGTGAGCAATAGGATTTTGAGCCAGGAAAATGGCACTGCTGTTGTCACAAAACAATAACGGCGAGGAGGACAAAGGAACACGAAACTTCTTAAGCAGATTGCACAGCCAAACAAGTTCAGCCGCAGTGTTGGCCATAGCACGATACTCAGACTCGCAGCTAGATCGGGAAACAGTAGGTTGTTTCTTAGCACTCCAAGAGACAAGATTACCACCAAGATAAATGGCATAACATTAGGTGGAACGTCGAATTTCAACACAGCGAGCCCAATCAGCATCTGAGTACCCTATAACGGAAAGAGAGCCCAAAGAAGGACGGAAGAAAAGACCATGATGAAGAGTACCACGAACATAGCGGAGAATACGAGTAACCGCTTGATAGTGATCCTCTCGAGGCGACTGCAGGAACTGGCTAACAGAGTTCACCGCATAGGAAAGGTCAGGCTTGGTGATGGTCAAGTACTGTAAAGCACCGACAAGCGAACGATACAACTTGGGATTTGAAAACTCTAGGTTAGAGGAGCTAAGGAGTTGCGAATCGGGAACAAAATGCGTGGAAACAGGTGATGTATCAGTCATGCCTGCACGCTGAAGAATGTCCATGGCATACTTCGCTTGCCCAATAAACAACCCTGAAGAGGAGCGAGAAACCTCCAATCCCAAAAAGTAGTGAAGAGAGCCAAGGTCCTTAACAGCAAACTCATGATCAGTGTGAGCGACAAACTTCTGAATAAGAAGAGCATCATTTCCGGTGAGAATGATGTCATCCACATAAACCAAAATATACAACACCTTTGATCCACGGATGAAAATGAACAGCGAAGTGTCGGATGAACAACACCGAAAGCCCAAGTGAGTCAGATAGGAACTGAACCGCTGAAATAGCCTTGCGGAGACAACAAACATAATCAGAAGACGTGGATCAGTATATCCTGACGGTTGTTCCATGTAAACTGGGGAGTCGAGGTGACCATTAAGAAAAGCATTCTTAACGTCTAGCTGATGAAGAGGCCAACGAAAAATAGTGGCAAGAGACAGGATAACCCGAACAGTGGAAGCTTTGACGACCGGGCTAAACGTGTGTGTGAAGTCGAAGCCAGGAAGTTGGGAGTATCCTTGAGCAACTAAGCGAGCCTTATACCGATCAACAGTCCCATCCGGCCGATGTTTGAGCCGATAAACCCATTTGGAACCAACAACATTAACTCCGAAAGGACGAGGGACAAGATTCCAAGTACGCTTTTGACGTAGCGCATGTATCTCTTCATCCATAGCAGCCACCCAACGAGAATCCTTGAGAACAGAACGAAAACCTCGAGGCTCAATTTCAGCCAACAGGGCCGCAAGAAAACCAGTGACAACATAATCAGAATAATCCTTGGCAGTGAGACTCCCTGTCTGAGAACCAGTTGTCATACGATGGAGAGGCGGCGGTGGCGGTGGCGGTGGCGATGGCGAAAGACCAGGAGTTGGTTCTGGAGGAGGACTGAGAGATGACGAGGCTCCAGAAGCAGATGAACCGGAGACAGGAGATGATGGAGACGCCTCTATGGTATGGACTGGTGAGGGTGGATCAGATACTGTCATAGCTGGAGTGTCCTCGTAATCCGAGTCAATGAATGTAGAAACATCTAGCGATTCAGGACCGGTGGAGGATTGACGACCCAATGAAGGAAACGAGTTCTCATCAAAGCGAGCATGGCGTGTAAGGTACACTTTTTTGGTAACTGAATCCAAGCACCGGAAACCTTTGTACTGAGAGTTGAATCCAAGAAAGATGCAAGGCGTACTGCGAGGAGCAAGCTTGTGTTGAGAGAACGGTCGAATGTAGGAATATACTAAACAACCGAAGGGATGAAAGTTGGAGTAGTCCGGATGACGACCATAAACCAGATAATATGGCGAGACATTGTTTAGAACAGGCGTTGTAAGCCTATTGATGGTGTAAGTGGCAGTAGCAAAAGCGGCATCCCACGAGGAAGGTGGCAGCTGGGAGTGATGAAGCATTGAGAGACCCATCTCAGTTATATGACGATGCTTACGTTCGGCTCTACCATTCTGTTCTGGAGTAGACGGACATGAGATCTGGTGAAAAATCCCTTTGTCAGCAAAGTGGGAGCGCAAGCGCGAGTTTGTAAACTCAGTGCCACCATGGCTTTGGAAAACCTTAATGGTACAAGAAAACTGATTCTCCACCAACTTTTGAAACTGTATGAATGTCTCGAAAAAATCCGATTTCCGCTTTAAAAGATAATACCAAGTAAAACGGGAGTAGTCACCCACAAAAATTGCATAATATGAATAACCACTTGCAGATAAGACAGGGGCAGGTCCCCATAAATCACAATGAATTAAAGCAAGTAAAGAGCCAACACACTTAGGATTATCCATAAAAGAAAACCTTTTTCCCTTCGCCTTTTCACAGGACGAACAAAGAGTGGGTCTAGGCAACAAAGAGGTGACCTTAACAAGGTTCAACTTATTCAACAGGGAAATAACAGAAACTGAGGCATGTCCTAATCTAGCATGCCAAATCTCAAACGAAGCAGTACAATTATTTGATGAAACATAAGCAGTAAAAGCAGCAGCACTCTTATCCAACACATAGAGCCCTCCATGACAGCGCCCTCTACCTACGATTTCCCTTGTTGTTCTTTTCTGAATCACAAATGAATTTTCATCAAAGGCAACCACAACATTTAAATCTTTTGTGACCTTGCTAATAGACAACAGGTTTTTCGTAATATGAGGAACAATAAGCACACCAGATAATAATAAATTACGAGAAAACCGACGATTCCCAATATGTGAAATAGATATATCTCGACCATTAGCATGGGTTACAGAACATTTACCGTTGTAAGGGACAATGCTGTCAAGGCCGGTAGATGAAGACGCCATATGGTTCGTAGCTCCAAAATCGAGATACCAATCTGAATCCTCGAGATTGACGGAGTACTGGAAAGCATCAGCTAGATTGGACTGCGGATTCCGACAAGTTTTAGCAATGTGACCATATTCTTCACAAAGTTGACATTTTGGAGACCACTTCTTGCGAGAACGACCGCCACCAGTACCGCCAGAACCACCGGAGCCACCAGAACCACCGGAGCCACCAGAACCAGAGCCTCCAGAACCGCCGGTTGCAGAACCACCAGAAGGGCCACCAGAACTGGAGATGTGTGGCTTCCACGCGCCCGTCTGGTTCCGCGCGTGAGGGACAGCAACCGCGCCACGCGCGGGCGCATGTGATGCACACGCCTGGGAGAATCCTGTCGGCTGCCCAGAATTCAGAGACGTAGCGAACGCAGCACCACCACCCTCGCTTACAGAGCTTCCGGCATCGTGATTGCTTGTTGGCTGGAATGTTTCATGACTCCGAGCTCGGGCAACGACGTCGGCAAATGACGGAAAAGGCGTCGAGGCGAGTTGGACAATCTGAAAGGTTTCAAAACCTGCACCTAGGCCACGAAGGAAGATCATAACTTGATCCCTTGTTTGAACAGGATGACCGATCGAGGCGAGACTATAGGTGATTGTTTTGAAACGCCGATGATACTCATGCACCGTTGAACCACCGCGACGGATTAGGAGAAGCTCATCCCGAAGTTGAAGCTCTCTGGCGGAGGAGGTGTTATCAAACGCAGCAGTGAGGGATTCCCACATCTGTCGAGAGGTTTTGCAACCAATGACTTCAAGTACAGCATCTTCAGAGAGAGAAGAACGGAGAAGCGCTTGGAGACGCTTATCTTGAGCTGTCCATGTAGTAGAAGTGAACGTTCCTTCAGGAGCCTTTCCAGTTGACGAGACAGCATCGGTTGGACACGGAGTCGAGCCGTCGATGAAACCAAAGAGATCCTCAGATTCCAACAAAACTTGAGCTTGAGATTGCCATGCCATATAGTTGCCGGAGTTGAGCTTGATCGGCAACATATGAATGAGGGTTGAAGAACTGAGGGGGTTGTATGAATCAGCCATTGGAAAAGGTTCCAAGAAGATTGGATGAATGAATTAGGGTTTATGTGAATCCACCTAATTAATCCAATAAAAAGAGATTTCTTGCCTGGGAAGGAACAAGAATGATTGGCGGCTTGGTTAGGGTTTTAGGGGCACCTAACTAGTCAAGCCAAAGGATTACTTGTGTGAAAAGTAACCTTGATGATTGGCTAGATGATTAGGGTTTGAGAGGAGCACCTAATCACTAACAAAAGGCTTGCGGGAGGAAGTGAAGCCTGGGCGGAAGAGTGAGATTAGGATTTACAGATGAATCACCTAATCAAAGTGATGGATATTTACGGTAAAAAAAAGAACAGGTTTTTGAATCACCCGACTGATACCATGAAAGAATGTGAATTCACCATATCTGGTGTGTCTGTATTATCTAAAATATATAGAGTTACAGTGATACAAGTACAATGAATCTAGACTAGTCTAATTAAGGTAAACTAATATGTACAAATCAATCACAATAATATGAAGATTATTGTGATATTCTATCAGTGAGGATAAAAGGCGGTTCCGAGGATCATGGGTGTTAACCACATTCTCCCTCCACTGTAAGTTCTTTCAATTTCGGGGCGCATAAAGAATAGTGGAAGGGTATGAGAGAACCACCAAGAGAATGACAATAAGACGCCTGAAGTTGAAAAGGACTGGATCGGAGAAGGATGGTTTTGATGAGGAGGGTTTTGATAAAATTTGATGGGTTGAAATTAAATAAAGCAGGAAATTAATTTTTGGAGTTAATTAGAATTAATTGGCTAAAAATAGATTTAATTTTGAACACTGGATTAAATCTAATCCAAAGGCTAGCATTTGGAGTGAAAATTGGAGTAAAAATAAGGGAGTCTCTTGATCCCTTCCTATATATATATATGGTTTTCCCAGACCTAGATAAAAAGCAGGGAAAGACATTGGGATGTTTGGGAATCGGCTGTTAGCTATTAGCTGATTGCATTATATGGTTTGACTAGTTGATTGTATTAGCTGATTTGACTAGCTGATTGTATAAATGTGCTTGGTAAAATTAGCTGATAGATATAGTTGTTTATGGACAAAATGACATTTATGGACATGAATATATTTTACTACTTATTCACTTATTAAATGTAGATAATTTATCAATTGCTATTTTTTATTATAAATGAAATCTAAGAATCATAATAAATTAAATTATATAATTATATAATCCACATTTTGATGAAATTCTTTTATAACCATACATTATAAGTTTGAGAAACAATTAAACAAGGCAGCCTTATGGTAAGGCAAAGAGATCTCATATGGTTCATACAAAAGTTTTGGGGTCAAGTCATAATTATTATATTTTAGTTATTTTCAAATCAATTAATTATATCAACTAAAAATCATCTCCTTCATCATCAAATCATCATCGCTCATCATCAAATCATTGACATTCATTACCAAATCATCAACGTTGATCATCAAATCATCGTTGTTCATCAAATTATCACTGTTCATCATCAAATCGTCATCGTTCATCATCAAATCATCGTCGTTCATCATCAAATCTTCATTGTTCATCATCAAATCATCGTCCTCATCAGTCATTTATCATCAAATCATCGTCCTCATCATCACTAATTATAAAATCATCATCAATAAAAAACCATCAATCATCAAAACAGTATAACTGACATCAATCATCAATCAAAACTCGCCAATCATCAAAAATTAATAATCAATCATCAATATCAAATCATCAATCGATCATCAGATCCACGGTCATCATGAATCATGTCATAAACATCATCAATCATAAATATCAAATCATCAACTAAATTGTACACATAATCAAATCGTCAAATCCGGAAACTGAATTCTCATTGGTGAATATATATATATATATGATGACGAAAACGAGGTCTATTTGATGATCTGAGCCACGATTCTATGAGAATCTAGTTTCCCGATTTAACGGTTTGATCATGTGTATGTTATAGTTGATGATTTGATGTTTATGATTGATGATTTCTTATTGATGATCGAACGGATTGATGACGAGAATGAGTAATGTTGCTGACCGAGCTACGATTCTACGAGAATCTAGTTTCCCAATTTGACAATTTTTGATCATGTGTGTATTTTAGTTGATGATTTTATGTTTATGATTGATGATTATTTTTTCGATGATCAAAAGGAGTTGACGATCGGATTGATGACGAGGATGAGTAATGTTAGTGACCAAGCCATGATTCTACGAGAATCTAGTTTCCCGATTTGACAATTTTTGATCATGTGTGTGTTTTAGTTGATGATTTTGTGTTTATGATTGATGATGGTTATGACATGATTGATGATGACGGTGGATCTGATGATTGCTTGATTGATGATTTGATGATAAACGATGAAGATTTGAAGATAAACAATGAAGATTTTGATAATGAACAACGATGATTTGACGATAAACGACGAAAATTTGACGATGAACGACAAACAATTGATGATTTGATGATGAACAACGAAGATTTGATGATGAACAATAATAATTTGATGATGAACGATAATAATTTGATGATTGATGATTTAGTATTGATGATTGATGATGGTAATGGTCAATAGGGAAATTAAATGTGGTATATATTCTTATTTCAAAATGGTCCCTGAGTTTTATTAATATTTACTGTAGGGGCACCAAAAAATTAATATTTATATTCCAGCCCCAAAAGTATTTTGCCCCTTAACCCTACACCCCTTGCCTTACCATAAGGCTGCCTTATCAGAGAGTATCTCTATAAGTTTGTTTTAGAGACTTTTTCAAACCTTTCTCTTGATTCATGTTGATGGTTGTATTAAAAAAAATCAATTGTTTCCGAGTAATTTTGATGAAATGTTATTGATATTTTAGTGGAAAAAAATGAGAAAAATCAACCAATAACATTATAATGAAATGTAATGAACATAAACATCCATAATATAATCATAATAATGCAACCCGAAATACTAATTGAACAATTAGAATGATGCATAATTATTTTGAACATTTGATTTTTCCTACGAAAAACCAAATTCAAGAATATGTATTCTATCTTTTTGCATAATTAGTATAGAGGAGAAAGGACAAAAAAGAATTTAATTGAGCATTTGAGTAGAAAAGACTACTTTTTTTAGCCTTTTGAAAATTAGCCTATTGAGTCCAAAAAACACTATTTAAATCTCAGTCACCAAACACTATAAAGTGTTGTTTGACGGTCAAATCAGCACTTTTTGGTCAAATCAACTAATTTTTTGTCTCAAAAGGCACTTTATCAAACACCCCCGTTGTCTTAAAGAAACAGGGATTATCTGCAATTTCTATTTCTCATGGTAAGGCCTGCACTCAGCAGGGAAAATCCGAATCGGCCCTGTCAAGTTCAGCTTATTTTCACCTTAACTGCGCAGAACTGCGCATAAATTAGCTGAAATTAGCTGAAGCACGCTGCAGTTAACTGAAATATGCTGCAGTTAGCTGAAGCACTCTGCAGGTAGCTGAAATTAACTGAAACAAGCTGCAGATAGTTTAAGCACGCTGCAGTTAGTTGAAACAAGCTGTAGTTTGCTGAAATAAGTTAAAAAATATTTTATTATAGCATTAAAATGTTTTAGTTCAACCATCAACATATCATTTAAAAATTTCACCCTTTGATGATTTTTTCTCTTTCTAAATGGCTCTTTAGTTCATCCACAATGAGAACCATAATTCTATCAATAAAATGAAATGACTTGAAAAATATGCAACATAATAAAGAATGAGACCCCAATTTTACCAACTTTATTTATTATTATTTTTTAAAAATAAAATAAATTTTATTTCAGTGTTTTGAAAATCGTTCAGAAAAGAATAAAAAAATGTTGAAAAGGAGTTTCACGTTAAAACAGAAGTTAAATAATTATATACTTAAAATAATAAATTTTATCTAATTACACAAAATCAGTTATATAGGGACAAAACTTGGAAGAATCCGTGGCATATCCTCCTCATTCATGGTTATATTTTGAAATCAATATGTAAATTGTACATGATCCATAATCTACTACTACGTATGTAAACAAATCAAGTGGAATCATGCATATCATGCCCAAGAATATCTCTATATCCTTCAATCTCACATCTCTGCATATTTTTGTCAAAAATAAATAAATATCTACATATATTTGTCAATAAAAAAGAAATCTTAATGTATTCTTGTCCTAAAAAAAAGAAATCTTGGTATATTCTTGCCAAAAAGAAAAAGAAATCTCGAATTATCCTCCTCATAGCTGATATAAATTCAACTCATCGGTTCTCAATCGGATGAAAATCATACCGTTTGATTCATCTACTTCCTGCTCAACTCAAGGTTAGATTACCCTCCTATTACATGTTTGATGATCATATATATGTGACAAAATTGTCAAATTCTTGAATATTATAGTTAGAATCTTCACATGCTTGATATATATGTGTAGTTATGTTAGTGGACTTCAATTATGTGATTTGTTGTGTGCTATTCATGTAGACTTTATGATAGAATATCACAATAATTTTCATATTATTGTGATTGATTTGTATATATTAGTATACCTTATTTAGACCAGTCTAGATTCATTATAATTGTATCATTGTACCTCTATATATTTTACATTATACAGAGACACCAGACATAGTGAATTCACATTCTTTCATGGTATCAGTCAGGTGATCTAAAAACCTGTTCTTTTTTACCGTACAAATTCCATCACGTGGATTAGGTGATTAATCTGTAAACCCTAATCTCGTTCTTCCGCCCCAGCCTTTATTCCCTCCCTACATAAGGCTTTTTGCTATCATTTAGGTTCTCCACTCAAACTCTAACAAGCTAGCCAATCATTCTTGTTACTTCCTAGGCAAGTAACCTTTTGGCTTTATTAGGTGATCACACGTAAACCCAAAATTGCCATTTTCCCACAATCTTGGAACCTTGTCAACCATGGCCGATTCATCTAAACCTCTTAGTTATTCGACCCTCATCAATATGTTGCCGATTAAACTCAACTCCGGTAATTATATGGCATGGAAATCCCAAGTTCAAGTTTTGTTGGAATCTGAGAATCTGTTTGGCTTCATCGATGGCTCGAATCCATGTCCAACTGCTGCTGAGCCGTCTGCCGGAAAATCTCTTGAAGGTGCATTCACTCCTACGACGTGGACCGCTCAAGACAAGCGTCTCCAAGCGCTTCTCCGTTCGTCTCTTACGGAAGATGCGGTGCTTGAAATAATCGGTTGCAAAACTGTTCGGGATATGTGGGAGTCCCTCGCCGCTGCTTTTGACAAAACTTCCCCCTCTAGAGAGCTTCAACTTCGGGATGAGCTTCTCTTCATACGTCGTGGTGGTTCCACTGTGCAAGATTATCATCGGCGTTTCAAAACAATCATCGATGGTCTCGCCTCCATCGGTCATGCTGTTCAGTCGAGAGATCAAGTTATGATATTTCTCTGTGGCCTTGGAGCAGGGTTTGAAACCTTTCAAACCGTTCAACTCGCCGCCACGCCGTTTCTGTCGTACTCCGACATTGTCGCCAGAGCTCGGAGTCACGAAACCTTCCAAGCCGCTAGCAATTCAGATGACGGTTCTCCTGCATCGGATGGAGTGCCCGCTGCGTTCGCCGCGCAGTTCTCTAGGCAGAACGCGTCTGAATCCCAGGCGCGTGCATCACACGCGCCCCTGCGTGGCGCGGCTGCTGTCCCCCACGCGCGAAACCAGACGGGCGCGTGGAAGCCTCGCGCCCCACATCCTGGCGGCAGTTTTGACGTTTCTGCAACCGGTGGACAGCGTAGGTCTGGTTCCGGCAACTCTGGTGGTTCCGGACGTACTGGTGGCGGCCGTTCTCGCAAGAAGTGGTCTCCTAAATGTCAACTTTGTGAAGAATATGGTCACATTGCTAAAACTTGCCGGAATCCGCAGTCCAATCTCGTTGATGCTTTCCAGTCCTCCGCTACTCTTGAGGATTCAGATTGGTATCTAGATTCTGGAGTTACGAACCACATGGCCTCTTCTTCTACCGGCCTTGACAACATTGTCCCTTACAACGGTAAACGTTCTGCAACCCTTGCTAATGGTCGAGATATCTCTATTTCACATACTGGAAATCGTCGGTTTTCTCGTAATTTATTATTATCTAGTGTGCTTATTGTTCCTCATATTACGAAAAACCAGTTGTCTATTAGCAAGGTTACAAAAGATTTAAATGTTGTGGTTGCCTTTGATGAAAATTCATTTGTTATTCAGAAAAGGGCAACAAGGGAAATCGTAGGTAGAGGGGGTTGTCATGGAGGTCTCTATGTGTTGGACAAGAGTGCAGCTGCTTTTACTACTTATGTTGCTTCAAATAATTGTACTGCTTCGTTTGAGATTTGGCATGCTAGATTAGGACATGCCTCAATTTCTGTTATTTCCCTGTTGAATAAGTTGAACCTTGTTAAGGTCACCTCTTTGTTGCCTAGACCCACTCTTTGTTCGTCCTGTGAAAAAGCGAAGGGAAAAAGGCTTTCTTTTATGGATAATCCTAAGTGTGATGGCCCTTTACTTGCTTTAATTCATTGTGATTTATGGGGACCTGCCCCTGTCTTATCTGCAAGTGGTTATTCATATTATGCAATTTTTGTGGACGACTACTCCCGTTTTACTTGGTATTATCTTTTAAAGCGGAAATCGGATTTTTTTGAGACATTCATACAGTTTCAAAAGTTGGTGGAGAATCAGTTTTCTTGTACCATTAAGTTTTTCCAAAGCCATGGTGGCACCGAGTTTACAAACTCGCGCTTGCGCTCCCACTTTGCTGACAAAGGGATTTTTCATCAGATCTCATGTCCGTCTACTCCAGAACAGAATGGTAGAGCCGAACGTAAGCATCGTCATATAACTGAGATGGGTCTCTCAATGCTTCATCACTCCCAGCTGCCACCTTCCTCGTGGGATGCCGCTTTTGCTACTGCCACTTACACCATCAATAGGCTTACAACGCCTGTTCTAAACAATGTCTCGCCATATTATCTGGTTTATGGTCGTCATCCGGACTACTCCAACTTTCATCCCTTCGGTTGTTTAGTATATCTCTACATTCGACCGTTCTCTCAACACAAGCTGGCTCCTCGCAGTACGCCTTGCATCTTTCTTGGGTACAACTCTCAGTACAAAGGTTTTTGGTGCTTGGATCCCGTTACCAAGAAAGTGTACCTTACACGCCATGCTCGCTTTGATGAGAACTCATTTCCTTCATTGGATCGTCAATCCTCCACAGTTCCTGAATCACTGGATGTCTCTACATTCATTGACTCGGATTACGAGGACACTCCGGCTATGACAGTACCTGATCCGCCCTCACCAGTCCATACCATTGAGGCGTCTCTATCATCTCCTGTCTCCGGTTCATCTGCTTCTGGAGCCTCGTCATCTCTCAGTCCTTCTCCGGAACCAACTTCTGGTCATTCGCCATCGCCACCTCCACCGCCACCATCGCCTCCCCATCGCATGACAACTCGTTCTTAGACAGGGAGTCTCACTGCCAAGGATTATTCTGATTATGTTGTCACTGGTTTTCTTGCGGCCCTGTTGGCTGAAACTGAGCCTCGAGGTTTTCGTTCTACTCTCAAGGATCCTCGTTGGGTGGCTGCTATGGATGAAGAGATGCATGCACTACGTCAGCAGCGCACTTGGGATCTTGTTTGTTCCAAATGGGTTTATCGGCTCAAATATCGGCCGGATGGGACTGTTGATCGTTATAAGGCTCGCTTGGTTGCTCAAGGATACTCCCAACTTCCTGGTTTCGAGTTCACACACACGTTTAGTCCAGTCGTCAAAGCTTTCAATGTTCGGGTTATCCTGTCTCTTGCTACCATTTTTCGTTGGCCCCTTCATCAGCTCGACGTTAAGAATGCTTTTCTTAATGGTCATCTCGACTCCCCAGTTTACATGGAACAACCGTCAGGATACACTGATCCACGTCATCCTGATTATGTTTGTTGTCTCCGCAAGGCTATTTATGGTCTAAAACAGGCTCCTCGTGCCTGGTTTGAGCGGTTCAGTTCCTATCTGACTCACTTGGGCTTTCGGTGTTGTTCGTCCGACACTTCGCTGTTCATTTTCATCCGTGGATCAAAGGTGTTGTATCTTTTGGTTTATGTGGATGACATCATTCTCACCGGAAATGATGTTCTTCTTATTCAGAAGTTTGTCGCTCGCACTGATCATGAGTTTTCTGTTAAGGACCTTGGCCCTCTTCACTACTTTCTGGGATTGGAGATTTCTCGCTCCTCTTCAGGATTGTTTATTGGGCAGGCAAAATATGCCATGGACATTCTTCAGCGTGCGGGCATGACTGACATAGCACCTGTTTCCATGCCTTTTGTTTAATAATTTGGTACTGTTGGAATAAAGTACGTTCTTACTTTGTGTGAAAATTAATGTTTAGATTGGTGTTTGAGTCGTATATTAATCCATTACGTTCACATTTTTTCCATCTCTATGCAGAATGGATGACCCACTTATTCAGGTTGCACTTATGATGGTGTTAGACGAATTGCAAATGTCAACGCATGAGACATATGAAATTGATTCAGACGAGGAAACCGAACCATTGCCTAGCGAAGAACCAAAATCATCATCTAGAAATTCTCGAAGAGGTGAAAGTGGTGTTGAGTATGTACATAGACTGTTAACGGAGAACGATGACTTATGTCATGTGGAATTCTGACTTGAACGTAACATGTTCATACATCTAGTTCAATTGATGAGAACGCGAGACCTATTAAAAGATGGAAGGTTTGTGAAGGTACCCCAGCAGGTAGCAATCTGTTTATTTATTTTGTCTAAGGGTGTAGGGAATCGTGACGCCGCCTTGAGATTTATATGTTCAAGAACCACAATAGGAAAATATTTTTTACAAGTGTTGGATGTTTTGAGGATATTGTCTTTCGATATCGTTAGACCTCATCGTGATTTGAATGAGACCCCGCTTGAGATTACAAACGATACAAGATATTCGCTTTTTTTTGCGGTAAGGGTTTCTACTATATTCCCACAAATGATGAATTGATGTAAGTCTTATTTTGACATATTTTTTTGAATTTTTATTGTCCAGAATGCAATTGGAGCTCTAGATGAAACTCTTATAGACGCAGTTATAGGTGCAGAACAAGCTACACCATTCTTCACTCGCAAGGGTCATAAGAGTTGGAATGTCCTTGCTTGCTGTTCATTTGATAAAATATTCACATTCATTGAAAAGGGATGGGAATGGAGTGCACATGACACAAGAGTTTGGAGAGATGCGTTGGGTAAATCCCAATTTGGTTTTCCTCATCCGCCACAAGGTAATATTTGTAATTCACGTTATAATGTCATTTTTTAAATTATAATATCATTTGTGATGTCGTTTATTAAATTATAATGTCGTTTGTATTGTTCAATTTATGTAGGAAAATATTATTTGGTTGATTCTGGGTACCCAAACACTCTTGGATACATGGCTCCATTTTCCGGTACAAGAGCAAGAAAACATGTACCGCAGTTTAGACAGGCACTACCTATAGGTAAGGCGGGGCATTTTAACAAACGGCATTCTTCATTGAGATGAAAATCGAAGGTGCATTTGAACAGTTGAAAAGTACTTGGAGAGTGCTAAAAAGAATGCCTCAAACTGAAGATTGTCATCAAATGTCAATTATTGTTGCATGTTTCACGCTTTATAACTTCATTCGAATGCAAGAGATTGGCATTCCCATTTTAGCTCACGAGCCTACACAAGGAACTAGTGATTTCACTATGTTTGATGAGCATCGAAAAATGGCTATGGCAGAAGTGCGTGAAGGTATAGCTGAAAAGATTTGGAATTCGGTAGGTGGTGATAGTAGTGAAATTGAACCATTAGATGATAGCGATTAGTATTGGATGCTACCGATATACATTTTGGGTTTTGTTGATCAAATTGTTACTTTTGAGTATAAATTAATTTGATCTATTCTCGATTACTAAACTAAACATATTAAAAAGTAACTTTATTTGATTTAAAACAAAAATATATCATTGGCATTTGATAAAAAGTATTTTTTTAAAAAAAATATTGAAAAAATTAAACTCAGCTGAAGTTAGCTGAAACGCGCTGCAGGTAGCTGAAGTTAGCTGAAACAAGCTGCAGATAGCTTAAGCACGCTGCAGCTTGCTGAAATTAGATGAAGTTAGCTTAACTTAACTGCAAGGTGCAAAAAATAAGCTGAACTTGACAGGACCGATGGCTAGCTAAGGTTTGGAATAATCTTGAAGGTTTTATGCTACTAGTTCTTGACATGTTATTTATTACCTTAAATGATTACATTAAGAATTGGCCAGAAATGGAGATAAATGAAATCAAGTTTTCAATACTTGCAATATATACATAACCTGCAACTCATCATAGAGAAGGCTTATCTGGCAACTGATGTACTCCCAACACAGGAAAGATAAAAGATACATCCATCTGACTTTCTGGAACAACACTCAAGAGTCAAATGTACGACCTACACTAATCTAATGAGAAATTACAATATATCTTAGATAGTCATAATAATAGGTCCAAAAGGAAGCCCCCTTTGTTTACCAGCATCACTGAAGGAATAAAACAGTGCTACTGAATCCCATTCATCTAACTTGCCCTTCTTGGAACTGGTTTGTACAGAACAACTGTAACATACTTTGAACGGTAACGATGGGTTAGCCCAAGTCCCACAATGGAGCTAGGGGTCTCTTTGTTCTCTAGGTACAGATGGTTCAAGTTGACATTCTGAGGCAATGGGAGGGAAACAGAAGGATCCCGGGTTGGTGGACAGTTTAACGGTGTTTGTTGCAGATGTGGAGGGACCATTGGGGGGTCCCGCCCTTCATCTTCATGAGCAGGGTACACATTATTGTAGCTCGAATCTGGTGACCTAGGAATCTCAAATCCTACAACTGTTATATCCTGTTTTTTTCAGAAGGACAACAATGAATTATTCCGACAGTTAACAAAGAGGAAATAGAACAAGAAGAAAAGGCTATAAAGCTTACATCTGAATCGCGCGATGGGCGGTTCATTTTCAGAGAAAGATGTAAATGGGACAAAAAGCTTCCACCAAATGCAGCCTCTCTCAACGGATGAATCTGGAATAAATTGATTCTTGTTAGCAGGGGCGCCAAAGTTATCAAGGAAGTGAAGGAACACATCAGTGATCAGTCTCATGTCAACATCAGTTGTCTAAACACATCAATATTAGATTCATTTCAACTTCATACAACCATTAGGCCATGGGTTACAACAAGCTACGATTAATATTAATGGGAGTGCAGAAGACAAATGCAGTGTAAATGATACCACCTTCAGATATGTGTAACAAATATAATCAGTCAGACTCCCACCACAATAGCCACAGCAATTTTGTCAAAGCATTTTCAATTTATAGCCAAACAACTTTGTACTAGCACCAAGGGTTTATCTTGAATGGCATCAGAAACCCCCTATTTCCAACTGATTGCATTTACTATTTACCATGAAGTCCGGATATCAGGGATCGACTAGGAGACAGAAATTTATTTGCATGTAGTGTACCTAACCTGAGGAATTTTCTGTGTGTACTGTGTAGACATTTAAAGGCCACTAATGATATTTAAAAAGCTCACAGAGAATAGTCCCCTAGGGAATATATGACCAGTGTCTGAGGCTGGAAAAAAAAAGTAAGAAAATTACCCGAGTTTTATGTCTTATTCAATTCATAGTGTTTTTCCTCGAAAATGTATCTTGTTTCTGTATCTAAATATACTGGGAAAGGAAGAAACAGATATCTGGTCGATTGTAAGCAGTCCAGAGATATATTTAAGGTATGGCTGATTGGTAGTACTCAGTTGACTCAAGAAACAGCTATGCTACTCAAAAAATAATTTAAAAGAATATAAAAGCAAGAAAAATTAAAAAGAAAACTGAGAGTGGAATTAAACTGCTGATCAGAAAGTGACACTAATTTATAAAAACTCAAATGCTTTGCAGAAATATCTGAAGTGAAATCCGCTTAAAAGTTAAAACCTCATGAGTCACAGTATATATATACACACTGAGAAATGAAGAAACAGATCTGGTCTTGAAATATATAAGCAGTCCAGAGAAATTTAAGGTATGGCTGATTGGGACTACTCAGTCGACTCAAGAAACAGCAACTCAAAAAATAATTTAAAAGCATATAAATGCAAGAAGGGACCCACCATCCAAGAAACATCAAAAAGAAAACTGAGAGCGGAATTAAACTGCTGATCAGAAAGTGAGACTAATTTATAAAAACTCTTGCAGAAATATGTGAAGTGAAATCCACTTTAGAGTAAAAACCGCATGAGGCACGGTATATATATACACACCCTGGGAAAGGAAGAATCATATATCTGGTCTTGAAATATATAAGCAGCCCAGAGAAAAATTTAAGGTATGGCTGATTGGTAATACTCAGTCGACTCAAGAAAAAGCAACTGTAAAAGACTTTTAAGGAAAACAAAAGCAAGAAACATTAAAAAGAAAACTGAGTAAAATTAACAGCTGAATGCTGATCAGAAAGTGAGACTAATTTATAAAAAATCAATTGTTTTGCAGAGATAACTGAAATCCACTTAAAACCTCACGTGTCAGGGGTAAATGTTTCGAACTATAAACAGAATGATTTGCAAGTTTTTTTCTGGCTTCTGAGAACTAGTGTGTAAAGCAAGTGTTTAAATCAGCTAAAAATTCAAATTTAAATCCAAGCCTAAAGTAATGGCAAACACCAAACAAACATATCTACCTCAAAATGATGAATGGTTAAGGGTTCTGTATAGAGCACACAGTTTGAATTTGAAGCTACTGATTACTCTTTAACTCCTATAAAAGTAAAACTTGGTAGTTGTATCTTCCTAATACTTATATGCATTACCTTATTCATCTTAAGAGCAAAACAGAAACACTACTACTAATGGGAATGAAATGTTGAGAATTCACATATCTCATCTGCTGCATTTGTCTTTCTTTCCAGCATATCTCGTAGGAAAGAAAGGCACCATAAAGAGAGTGCCAAACAAAACAGGTTGCACCCCTCTGATATCATCCTACTAACAGAGTGTTCTTATCCATCCCACCGAAACACTAAGGTAAACTAATAGGTTTACAGGCTAACAATATGTGTCCTAAAAATTGTTCCTACAACATTATGGATAGGATATGTTGAATTAATAATCCAAACTAAGTGGAGACATTATCTACTGTACTAAATTTACTAAGGAGAGAATACTGATTACAAAAACAAACAAACAAAAAACCAAAAGAACAAGCTTAGCACAAAGTTCAGAAATCTACATTCACATTCACAGGCTCCAAATTCATAGGGTCTACTGAGTTAAAAACAGTAGCTTCAAACTCTAGTCATCAACAATGGGGCTTCGGTCAATCAAAGTATACACAGAAAATTGAGTTTCATAGGAGAGCGTTTTCCTAACCTTAGGAACATATGAATGAAAACAATTGACTCCTTGCTTCAGTTTTGGAGCTGGAGTCCTTATTTGGGAACCACGAAATCGAACTATTTAACGACACCGACGATGGATTGAGCTGGAGATTGAGATCCAGGTCTTCCGTTGGTTCGTTCGCCCCAATTTCATGAATTATCGTATGAAGACGAATTGGGAAAATTCTGTTTAATAGGAAACCAAAAAGTGGAGAAGTGTGGATTAAACATTCGCAGGGAAAGGGGCCAATTAAAGGAATAAAACATTATTTCTCCACAGTTAATTGGCAATAATTCTAGGGGGAAATAGGGCCCAAATTTTGGGGATCAGGCACAGGCCTCGTGTTGGGCCGGCCCGAATACGACAGTTCAGACATTTAACCAGGAAGTGGCTGATGTACATTTGACTGCTTTATCCACTCATCAAGGTCATTAGAATTTTTTGTTATGTCGTTTGGTCTCACCAATGTTCCTGCAACTTTTCAAGGACTTGTGAATCAGATTTTTGCAAAATATTTGAGAATATTTTTTTTGGTAATTTTTGACAATATTCTAGTTTATGGTGATAATGAAACTCAGCACTTAGAACAACTAAAATTAGTTTTGCAAGTGTAAAGAGAGAACCAGTTTAAAGCAAAATTATCGAAACGTACCTTTCGTAGTAGCAGAGTAGACTTCCTAGGTCATGTGATTTCTCCAGAAGATATTTTGTTGATAGAATCATTGAATTGTACTTTCTTGTTTTCTTCTGAAATAATAACCGTTCACCGAAGCGGTTCTCCGTTTAGTTTTCCGTCGGAATCTTCCCGTCGAGCTCTTTGGAGTGTGACAACTTGGTATCAGAGCATTATCTTCGCGCTTGAGATGCCCAACCGCAGTCGCGCCAACAAAATGGAGCAGAATTGGACGGACCTCGTCGGTCAAGCGACAATTGATCAGAGCTGCATGGAGTTTCAGGAGAAGGTTGAACTGGAATTGAGGGTGCTCTGTGACGATTCCGCCCAAAAAAACCACGAATGCCTTGGGCGTGAATTAAAGATGATCTTGGAAAAACACAATCAACTGCAAGCATCGGAGCTCCAGAACGCCGACGAGCTGAAAGGTGAGATGAAGGCTATGCAGGAGGCTAGTGCTCAAGCGCACTTGAAGTTGTTGAAGCTGCGAAAGAAATCGGACACCAGAACTGCAATCACTCCTCCCATTACTGGTTTTGATCGGAATCCCCATCGTCGGTGAAAGGTACTTCTGCATCTGATATGCAATTTGAAGTAGTCATCACAATTTGCGTGGATCTGTGTATGTCATGGTTAATCCTGTTAAAAATGCCAGTTATGAGTCTAGGACTGCTTTTTCTGAACCTAGAGGGGGACCTAAACCTTTTGATTTTGGAGGAATTCATTCTAATCAACAATCTTAGCTGAGTTTTGATCATTTTGATTCCAAGAACATAATTAGGCATGGTATGCATGAGAGTAGAGGACAATTTAACATAGTGGATGGGGAAAATCATAATATGAAACTGACTCTAGAATCATAGGGCTTAGTTATGGAGATGATGAAATGGATTGGAGGAACGGGTTTGGTCACGGTGGTGAAATGCAAAGAGCTAAAGTGGATCTGGTTAGTTTTACTGGAGACCAACCGCTAGATTGGCTGAGGAAGTGTCAATCTTTTTTAAACTATTACAGAAATCCAAATCATCAAAAAATTGCTGCTGTTGAACTTTACATGAGTGATAAAGCTAGAGTATGGTATCAAGTCTCTATTGCTTGGAAAGGAATCAAGGGATTGGAAGATTTTTGTTCCCTATTGAAAAGTAGGTTCACTCCTTTGAATTTGAGGGATGAGATCCAAGAATTCAATAAGTTGTATCAAAAGAAAACTGTTAAGACTTATCTGAAAGAGTTCGATGAGCTCAGAACATTGTTATATTACAGGAATCTAAGTCCTTCTGAACAGTATCCTGTTTCTAGTTTCATTAGTGGACTTAAGGAGGATCTTAAGCCATGTGTAATGCAACTGAAACCTACCTCTCTTCACTATGTTGTGGAGTATGCTATGTGGGAAGAGAAGAAATGGGAAAATGCCAACAAGAGGAGGGGAATTCAGTCTATTTTTCACCAAGCTCCAAATGCCAAGGCTATGGATATGACGGCTTGGAAGAAGGTCAGAATGTCAAGCCTAGAAATGATAATTTTAGAAGGATTTCTCCGTAATTGCAGCAGTACAGGCGGGAACATCGGCTATGTTATAAATGTGGTGAAGGTTTTGATCCTTGTCATGTCTGTAAGATGAGAGAAGTCTAGTTCATCGACAGGGAGGAACAGCTGGCTCCAGGAGAGATTATGGGTGTAGAAGACGAAGATGGCATGTTAGCCATATTAGAGGAGGACACATCCGAGCAACAAATAACTCTGAAATCAGTGGGACGTGACCTCAGTTTAGACTTCTTGGATCCTACACAAAAACATCCTACAATGACTTTCCATGGGGATTTTTATAAAAAGACAATGAGTATTCTTTTGGATACAGGGGCTTCAGATAGCTTTATCGACTCTGCGGTGATTCAAAAGGTTGGACTGGGAACTCTATCCACTAGACCATTTGTTGTTAGGGTTGTTGATGGAAGTGTGGTGAAATGATCTACTTTGTGCACAAGAGTTTTGTGTGAGTTGCATAAACATAGGTTTGTTTTTTATCTAAAGGTCATGAAAATGGGAGGACATGATGTCATACTGGGAGTGGATTGGTTTTTTTGATTTGATCTTGTGCTTTTCAGTTGGGGAAAGCGAAAAGTGTCCCTTTATAGCTTTGTACATTTTAGGGAAATGGAAGGAACGATTAGTGGGTGCAAGTACAAGATGAAGGAAGAACTGGGAAATGAGGATAAGAGGAAGAACTGTTGGGATGCCAAAGTGATGAGAGAGCTCCGTTCCATTGATGCACCGGTGCATGATCAGAAACCACCCGTCCAAAGGAAGTTATTTCATGAAGAAATTAAGAATATGATAGTCTGAAGGTTTGAAGCGGGTGAGTTATCTCCTAAGAGGACTACTGACCATAAAATAGTCCTCAAACCTGATGTTGCTTTTAAAACTCAAACCTTAAAGCTGAAATGAGTTTTGAAAGTGTTAAGAGAGCACCAGGTTAAAGCAAAGTTATCCAATTGTACATTTGGTAGTAGCAGAGTAGACTACCTAGGTCATGTGATATCTCCAGAAGGTATTTAGTTGATAGAATCATTGATTTGTACTTTCTTTTTTTCTTCTAAAATAATCCGAAGCGGTTCTCCGTTTAGTTTTCAGTTGAAATCTTCCCATCGCGCTCGCCGAAGCGTGACAAAGTGACAGAAACTAGACATGTGAGGAAATTTTTCAAACATCTTGTTTAAATTATTTTTCAATTAAGTTTATTTCAATTTTTTATGAAATTATTTGATAAAATTTAGGTCAGTTAGTTTTGGAATAGACTGTTTATAAATATAGACGGGATCTTTTTGCAATGAAAATTAGACATTGCTTCTTTTCCTGCAAATATGTTTCGAGCGGGTCCTTTTTTAACAATTTGGTGGAAATTGTCATCGCTCGCCCTCTGCAAATATATATATCAAATTCCCTTTTTTTCTTTTGGCTTAAATTCCGTTGTTTCTCTCCAATTTATTTCAGAACCTATCGCTCCCAATTATTTTCATAAACCCCCGTCGCTGTCTAATTAGAGATTTGTGATTAATCGGCATTTTGATTGCGGTTTGATTGATCGGTGTTCCAGTCGGTATTTCGATTGATTGGCGCTCTTTTTCAGGTACCGATTTCGCTCATTTCAGAAACCCGGCGCTCCTCATTGTTCCGTTTCAAAACAGAGATTGGAGATTAATCTAATCGGTGTTTCGGTTGATCGTGTGCATCGCCCAATTGATGGCGCTTCTTTAAGGTATTGATTGTGCTCTATTAATTCGATCCAATCGTGTTTAGTTTTATATTAACTTGAATGTTTGTTTTTCATTTGGCGCGGCTTCTTATTTTGCTGATCTGAAGAACAATGAATATTTCCAAACCCTCAGAAAATAATGCAGTTTATTCTACCCTTCCGATTGTCCAGCGAAGTGATGATTTATGTTTGTTGTTGTTTCCCGCTCCTTTTTTGTTGATGTGTGTGTCTTTTTGTTTGTGTTCATTTTATGAAATATTATCCTTTCATTTTGAAATCAACGAACATAATCCTTGTAGATTAATGTGTATTTTTGCCTGTGGTTGCATCTGTTTTTCAAATACAGTGAATTTGCATTGGAAACTTCACTTTTTAGTCTGGGTACCTTGGTGTTTGTGTGCAGTATCTGATTTTTTTTCAAAAATATTTGGTCCTCGAGATATGTATCAACTTTCTTCCAACCTTGATTTATTTCTATGCTAACACCCGTTAGAAGATCATTATCCAAAAACATGATGCAGTGACCTCATATACTTTGGTGATGAAATCAACTATTATGGAACACTAAGTCTGCATCAACGCACACAAGAAATCAATTTGTTTCTCTAATACTCTGTATCATTTCGTCTAAATATAAAAAAAGTTTCAAATTTCATTATTTTCACCACACATTTAAATAATGGTGCAGGCCCAGCCTACCCTTGAGGCCAGTAAGACCGTAGCTTCAAACCCTCAAATTTTTGGGTATTATAGGTCCCTAGAAAAAATACACCCATTCTTAATATTTTTAGTGAAAATATTTAAATGATAGTCTATAGAAATGCTCTTTTGGACTGAATTTATTTTTCAAAAGATTGGGATTTGAACTCAATATAGTTTTAATACCACGAATCTAGTTTCAAATTCTAGTAAGTATAATTAAATATAAACTATAGAGAGTATTAAATCAGATTATTTATGGAGTTGTCTTTTTTGCTTTAAAATTTGAAAATTTTAATTACAAATTAGTTGAATTTGACATTTGATTATGACTTAGAGTCCGTTCTTCCTAACTTATTTTACAAATTTCAGTTCAATTTTGATAAAATTAATACATTAAATTCAAGTTATTTTGGACATGATGTTATTAATTTCAACACATTAATTTTTATTTCAATATTTTCAGTTCAATTTGACAAAAAAAAGTTGAAAAAAATGCCATTAGTCAATGAATCAAATTATATGTTAGTGTCTCCCTTGACTATTTTTTGTTAAAAGTATTAACTGTATTTTCTACATTTATTATAAACTCCACATTTTCTTTGTATTGCGATAAATACTTATTTGAATATGATTTTCTATATTTTGCAGGGTGTATGCAACTTATTTTTATTGTCTGTGTTATATTTTTCATTTATATTCGTGCACTACTTGATTACTAGGAAAACAATGTTTTTTAAGTTTTTTTTTTTAAAAAAGTTAAAACCATCCAACTAGATGGGAAGATTATTCACGACTTCTCAATCCTAATAAAAGCAGTAGAATTGCATGATCAGGTTTGAAAACCCAATATTACACATGAAACCCTTTTGAGGTAACTGTGGCAATTTGTTGCCCGAAAACTATATTTCGATCTAATATCGGAAGCAAAGTGAGGTATCAAAGATATGTCTAAAAATATTATAATAACTAAGTCATTTTTGTATCGATGCCGGTCACAGCATAGGTAAAACATGACTTCCATCCTTCTGCTGCGTATAGATATCACCAAGTATAGCATTCTAGAGCTCGTAAGAATTAACTATCCCACTTTCTTACAGTCTAAACAGAAAACTCGGTTCTATTATAACAAATACTCTCTACCTGAACCTCAACCGACTACCCATTGATCCCGGTGGCCTCTTGACCACCGGAAGATAGCAAGTTTCCACAAGGTTGGACAGTAGAGTAGTAAGTAAAGCATACTGAGTAATTCTATCTAGCCATAATACTAATAGAAAAACTTCATCAAGAGCCTAACTAGAGATTACTATAAATATTTCTCTTATAAGGTGATATTCTGTCAGCAACATTAAGAAGAAAATCACAAAAATCTAAAAATAGGTATATATAAATTAATATCGGTACTAAGGCAATTCCAACCAATCTTGGTATGATTGACTGGTGGCTAAATACTGGATAGAGCAAATGTAATCTAACTCGGTAGAAGTATAAAGCCTAAACGGTCTACAAATCTAGTAGCAGTGTCGCCAACAATAATATTTCAAAATTATCATGACTTGGATTTCTCCTAGATATACTAACTAGATCGGAACCTAATCCAAGTTTAATTGAGCAAAAGGACCCGTCAGAAAACTAAGATTAGTAGATCACATTCAATCCAATATTTTAGTACAAACATCATTAAATATATACCCGAAAAAGACAGAAAATAAAATTTTTAAAAAGGGAAAAAAGAAGTAAAACCACCTTCTGAGTCTAATTGTGCCAGTTCCAGTTTAAAACATGTCCAAATCTGCCCGACCCGACCGACCGACCCGCCCGAGCCGAGCGAACCGAACCGTTGACCTGCAATTGCTGCCCTTTCCCACGGTTGGCCGTCCTCGATCGAGCAGCCCCAAAAAGTCCTGGGCGGAAGCACCCAGGTCGGAAAACAATGTTTAATATTGAGTAGAAAATCTTAGGGCTTATTTTCAAGTTTTGCCTCAAGCTCCCAAATTATTAGGGCCAGCACTTGTAAACAACGATTGGTCAATCTACCGTTAGTTTAATCAAAAAAATCCCGCCATTGGAACTAGTCAATGAATCGATGACATTAAGCAATGGAGGTTCAATTATAAGAACTGGGTCAACGCTTTTCTGCCCCTTTTTTCTCCCAAAAAAACTTCCCTCCAGATACAGTTTTACATAGGTCGCCGGTGACCTCCAATCGCACCCTTATTTTCAGTCTCCAAATCTCCCCACCCTATCTTACACCCGAAATCACCTATTTTTTCGACAAATTACAGCCAAATAAGCCATCTGAAGGTCTCTGATTCACGAGTCCACGAGCTCAACGTCTACGGGCGACTCCGATCCGGCGAACCCAAGATGATAGGGTATCAGGAGGCGCCGGCTCCAACTCCAGGGGGACTGCTAGGCCTGAGCACTAGACCGATCTATATGCCTACACATTTATGAATTTTAACTCTGATTCGACCGGCCGGGACCCTTGACCCGGAGAGGTTTGGTTTTGGCCAATCCAGTCGAGTCGGGTCGGTTCTAGTCGGTCGGGTGGGGTCTGCGGACCGGGTCAAGTCGGATAGTGTTTCAAATAGGATTTGAGCTATGGCACCATTAGACAGAGGAGATGGTTTTATTTTATTTTTTATAAAATTTATTTTTCCGTTTTTTTAGGGTGTATGTATATTAATGTTTGTATAAAAATATTGGATTGAATGTGATATGCTAATCTTAGTTTTTAGACGGGTGCTTTTGCTCAGCAAAATTTTGATTAGTTTCCGATCTAGTTAGTACAGTTAGGAGAAATACGAGTCAAAGTAGTTTGAATACTATTGTTGGCGGTACTGCTACTAGATTTGTAAACCAGTTAGACTTTAAACTTATATCGTGTCAGATTGCATTTGCTCTGTCTAGTATTTGGCCAGCCAATCAGACCGGGATTGCTTGGGATTGCTCTAGTACCGATATTAAATTTACATATATCCTTTTCTAGGTTTTTGTGATTTTCTTCTTAATGTTGCGCTATAGAATATACCTTTCATCTATCTACGAGTTCCTATTTTTCATGGAAGGAATAAGTTGATTTATTATCAAGGCCTTCTGGAAAGAATGGAAAAAGTGGTAGTTAACTGGAAAAACCACTGGCTGACTGGAGTTGGGAGACTCACTCTCATCAACTCAGTGATATTAGCTATCCCAACACACATGCTTGCAGTACTTAATCCTCCACAACAGGTTATCAAGAAAATGGAAAGCATAGCATCAAAGTTCTTCTAGGGACAATCTGAAAGGGGACAGAGAAAGAGTTGGAGAAGATGGAATAAACTGGCCTTGCCAACAGCAGAAGATGGACTGGGTTTCAGAAGCATCAAAGCTACAACCAAAGCATTCTCCTGTAAGATATGGTGAATATTCCAGCAAAACAAGACTCTGTGGGCCAAGTATATATGGTCATTGCCAGAAACCTACAAACAATCCCAGGCATGGAAAAAAGTCTGTGAGATCACACCATTTGCAAATGCCCAAACAAGAATTCTCTATGGAAAAGGAAGCAGCTCATTTTGGGATGGAAACTGACTGGGAAAAGGAGCACTGTACTATCACTGGCCTGAGCATATACAAATTCCATTCCCTAACATTACTGTAAATGATTTTTTCACTAACAAGCAATTCTATCTTAACCAGTTGGAGCCACATCTGGCTACCAGAATTTTACTTTTATTGCAGGAAGTAGGAATCCCCTTCACACATGAGGACATGCTTATATGGAAGCTAGGGCTAGATGGTAACTTCACAATAAGATCAACATATCAACAGATAAGAGACAGACGGCCACAACACCAATTGATGAAAAAGGTATGGTCTAAATATATATATTCCAAAAAAAATCTCCATCCTCATATGGAGAATCAAAAATAGATTGTTGCCTTTTTGATGACATCTTGACAAAAATTTGGCTTTAATTTTGCATAAAAATGCCTATTCTGGCAATTTGGATACCATTGAGCATTTCTTTAACCATTGCCCTGATACCTTAGAAATATGGAAATCCATGTACACATTACTTGCTATACAGACACCCTCATTTCATACAATTAGACACAGGCTGAACTTATATTTCCATCATAATGGCTTTTCAAAGATTCACTCAACAGTGATTAAAACTGTTGTATCTGTAGTATTATGGTTTCTGTGGAAAAAGAGAAATTCACAACTTTATGATGAGCAATGTATGAGAAATCAATTAATCTGTGAGTCTCTAGTGAGAATGACTAGGAATATTTTCTCAGCCCAGCCTTTGACTGGGAACATAGACAGGAATAATTTTATGATCTCAACAGGAATGGTCCCCTTCATTAGAATGAAAAGGCCCAAACTTATTAAGATTATCAAATGGTTCCCACCTGATTATGGTTATAAAATTAATGTTGATGCTACTTATAACAATAATCAGGCTGGTATAGGGCTGGTAGTGAGGGACAGTAGAGGCAAAATACTCTTAATGAGATCCATGCCAATCTCATGCTTATCTGCTATACAAGCTGAAATAACTGCTATCACAAAGAGTTACCAGCTAGCTATGGAACAATTGCAAACATATACTGTGGAAACTGACTGCTTGCAGGCACTCAAAGGCATTAGATCACCTAACAAAATCAAATGGGAGCTCTATTCCCTCTACACTCAACTACAAGGGTGGTACAATGAGCATCAAACAACACATATCCACATGGAAGGGAATATGCCAGCAGATTTCCTGGCAAAGCTTAGATTGAACACATAAAATTCCCAGGAGATCACATGGTCTGAGGCACCAACAAAACTAAAAATATTACTTGCAATGGACAGATTAGGTATACCTTTCATTAGAACACAAGAATTTAGTTTGCAAGCATAAGAGATGTACTGCTGGTTTTATTTGCTTTTTACAGGTACATCCATGAAGAACAAGAACTGCTGAAGCAATGCCAAACTATCCCCGTTTTAAGAACAGTCACAAAGGAACACTCTGTCATACTCCCTTGAGGAGGTTACCAATGTACAAATTTTGTTAAACTAGATAGCGATTCTTTTGGCAATCTAGACTAATATTATGGATGACCATTCTTGAAATCAATCTCTAGGTGGCAAAATTGTGCTTTGACCTTTGCTGGATCGATCACTAACCTGCTCCCTAGTTTTTCCTGGTTTAAGAATGGTAAGCTATTTCCATAGTATTAGTACCTTAGAATAGCCACACTATGTTATTCTTTTTGACAAAGCTCTATAGCTTTGCTAAGCAGATGCTCTAATTTTGTAAACTCATAAGCCTGTAATGGTTTTTTTTTTTGGTTTGGGGTGCCAATTAATTCCCCCACCTATGGTTAATTACCTTTAAAAAAAACCTTATAAGAGAATCTTTATAGCAATCTCTAGTTAAACTCTTTATGAACCTTTCTTATTAGTATCATGGCCAGATAGAATAACTCGGTATGCTCTGCTGTTAAACCTTGTAAAGACTTGCTATTTTCTGTTGTTCAAGAGGCCACCAGGATCAATGGGTTGCCGGTTGAGTTTCAGGTAGAGAGTATTTATTATAATAAAACCAGATTTTTTGTTTAGGTTGAGAGAAAGTGGAATAGTGAATTTGTACGAGCTCTAGAATGCTATACTTGGTGATGTCTAAACGCAGGAGAAGGAGGAAAAACATTTTTTAGCTATGTTGTTATCGACATCATTAATACAGAGATTACTTAGTTATTGTAATATTTTCAGATACTTCTCTGATATCTCACTTTGTTTCCGATATTAGACCGTAATATATCATTCGGGCAACATATGTAAGCCTACGGGTTTTTTACGAGCTGAGCAGTCATGAATAATTCTCGCATGGTTATAGGCTGAAAAAAAAACAATGGATGTGGAAGCTGTCGTTAATAAAATTGAATGAAGTTCCACCATCGGAACTATCCAAATTCACGGCATTTTCCAGTAAAAAACATGGTATTTTTTGCCACTGTGTCCCTCTGCTCCACTAGTTTCTCAGTTGAAATTTGACTTGGGAGTGGTGTCCCTCTGCTCCACTAGTTTCTCAGTTGAAATTTGACTTGGGAGTGGTGGTTGTTCTAAACTAATGCATAATATCACCCCAATTACAGTTTTAGGAAGGAAAACAGTTTTATTATTTCCCTCTGCTTAGAACTAACGAACAAGTAAATTACAAAAATATTGTAAAACATGCAGTAAATCTAGTCAAAATAAAAATTTGCTAAAGTAAAACAGTGTTTCAAATATTTAAAATAAAAGACCGCTTTTAAAAATCAATTTTGCGTATGTTTTACAATTTTTGCCAAAAATTCATCGATATTGTAGAAGGCATGTTTTTACAAAAGCAGTTAATAATGTTTGTAAATTTCGACGAATGAATTTGGAGCGATTTTATATTTTCACGATAGTTTGAACGTGTTGATATGATTATATTTTTATAATCTTAAATATTTATATCACGATAGTTAAATATTTAAATATTTATATCGATATGATAGTTGGAGAGAGTATGTCACACGAAGGTGTTACTGAGGGCAAATTAAAATACTGTTGTAAATACTGATTCCTAAACTGATTTTCATTAGAATTTACATAAGTATTTATACTACATACAAGGGTCTAATAATAATTAATGAAAACTACCTAAATCATAAGAACATAATTGCAATATACAATAGATACAATAAATACAAACAAACCCCTATTCTGATTTTATTGTCACACCCCCCTCAAGCGAAGCGTCGGATTGATGGAGACGCAAAGTTTGGATCGGAAAAAATCAAACAAGGCACGATTAAGACCTTTGGTAAGAATAGGTGTTTGCTATATGCAGGTCCTGTTTGCTTTTGCAGGTCCAAAAAAAGTGGGAAATTATCATAATTACCCTTCATTCGTTTATTAATTTTTACAAATATATTTCTAAAACCCTAACCCTGAATGCATAAACTCGTCTATGTAATGATTGAACACGTGTCCAAATTATAAATTACTTTTCGTGAATTATAGTAAAAAATTAAGAGTGACATTATTGTCAATTCTGATTTAATTTGAACCTGCAGAAGTAAAGTGGACCTGCATTTAGAATCACCCTAAAAATATCAGCCACCTGCAAAGAATTAGGAACATAACCAACATGCAGCTTGCCTCCAGCTACCAGCTCTCGCACAAAATGATAATCAATATCAATATGCTTAGCTCGCTTATGTGCAACAGGATTCTCCGCCAAAAATATAGGACTGTTATTGTCATAGAGAAGCAAAGGAGAAGCCTGCAGAGGGAAGCGCAGATCACGAAAAAGATGCATAAGCCAGACAACCTCTGAAGCTGTATTAGCCAGCGCTCGATACTCCGACTCTGAACTCGAACGAGAAACAGTGGGTTGTTTCTTAGCACTCCAAGCAACCAGATTGCCACCCAGAAATACAGCATATCCATATGTAGAACACCGAATCTCCAAACACCGAGCCCAATCCACATCCGAGTAAGCAAGTACCTCCAAAACACCACCAGTAGAAAAAGTCAAACCACAATGCTGCGTACCATGAAGATACTGAAGAATCCGAGTCACCGCCGAGAAGTGATCATCACGAGGATCCTGAAGAAACTGACTCACAGAGTTAATCGCAAACGACAAATCCGGACGAGTGATGGTCAGATACTGAAGAGCTCCAACAAGGGAACGATACAACTTAGGATTATGAAAAGGTCCACTGGTGCTGCTATGGAGCTGAGACAAAGGTAGAAACAGAGTAGAAACAGGTGTGGCATCCAACATCCCAGCGCGCTGAAGTATATCCCTGACATACTTGGCCTGCCCCAAAAACAAACCAGTGGAGGCGGGAGTCACTTCCAGACCAAGAAAATAGCTCAGAGAGCCAAGATCCTTGACCTGGAATTCACGATCAGCTCGAGTAATAAATTGACGAATGGTTGTACTGCTGTTTCCTGTGAGAATGATGTCATCAATGTAGACAAGCAGATAGAGAATAACATCACCACGAGTAAACACAAACAAAGACGGATCCGAGAGACTCCCAACAAATCCAAGATCCCGAACAAACGCACTGAAACTATCAAACCATGCCCTGGGAGCCTGTTTCAGCCCATAGATAGCCTTCCGAAGAAGACACACATGATGAGGACGAGCTGGATCTTGATATCCTGCTGGTTGTGCCATATAAACTGGAGTATCAAGAACGCCATTGAGAAAGGCATTTTTGACATCTAGCTGATGAAGCGGCCATTTCCTCATTGTAGCAATGACAAGAACAATGCGAACAGTTCCAGCCTTGACCACAGGACTGAAAGTGTGATCGAAATCAAAACCCGGAATCTGAGAAAAACCCTGAGCAACTAGGCGAGCCTTGTAGCGATCAATAGATCCATCCTGTCGATACTTGAGGCGATAGATCCATTTGGACCCAACAATATTAACCTGTGGAGGAACATATGGAAATACTCGACAACCAAAAGGATGAAAGTTGGAGTATTCTGGAGAGCGACCAAACAAAACCTCAAAAGGGGATACATTACCTAGAACAGGAGTAGGCAGACGATTAATGTTGAAAACTGCAGTGCTGAACGCATCATCCCAGTGGGAAAGGGGTAAGTGTGAGTGGAACAGCATGGAGAGCCCCATCTCCGTAATATGTCTGTGCTTCCGTACAACCCTACCATTCTGCTCTGGCGTGTAAGGACAAGACATCTGATGATGAATGCCTCGAGTGCTAAAGTGAGTCTGTAATCGATTGTTGGTAAACTCAGTTCTACCATCGCTCTGAAAGACTTTGACTCTTGAAGAAAATTGATTCTCAACAAACGCCTCAAACTGGAGATATATATCAACAAAATCTGACTTCCGACGTAAGGGATAAAACCAAGTAAAACGCGAGTGATCATCCACAAACACATCATAATAAGCAAAACCATTACCAGATAAAGCCGGAGAAGGTCCCCATAAATTACAATGAATTGAATCAAGAACGGGAGCAGCACGCTTAGAATTCTCAACAAAAGATAATTTATGTCCCTTAATCACAAACTGATTTCTATTAGGATTTACATAAGTATTTATACTACATACAAGGGTCTAATAATAACTAATGAAAATTACCTAAACTCTAAGGATATAACTGCAATATACAATAGATACAATAAAAACAAACAAACCCCTGTTCTGATTCTATTGTCACAGCTGCAATGACAGGGGCTTGATTTGGGTGTTTTGGCTGTGAATTGTGAGTTGTCTGGAGCTTGGAATTTAGACGGGGAGTCGGAGGGACGTCGGAGGGCAGAGGGTGCGCTGCTCAAGTACTTCACGTGGCCTCAAATTGACAACACTCTCCCCGGCGCAGTAGTATGTGTATGTCCTGATTCTCTCTACCAGTGGTCTCCCTTTCTTCCAACACCTTCCCGTGCTGCCCATGTGAACTCCCTCATCCCAAACCCCACCCCCAAGGCCCCAACGTCCAGCACCATATACAACACCAAAGCTCTTTTTTCGAGTTTTTATTACACATTGCTCCCTTTATATGTAACCCTCCAATGAAAAAATAATAAGCTTTTATCAAAGCTATAAAATTATTATTATTTTTCACTCACCACATTATATTACTTTTTTTGAGTACCTTACATGGTCATCTTCGGTTTTAATTATTTTCATCACGTTTCAATATACCACAATACTCATCAACGTTGATTAGCACATTAGAGTATATATCATTAATTAAGATGACAAGTTTCTGCACATCACGTTTTAGCAAATATTATTATGTTTAAGTTCTAAACAACACATTATAATTTAAATTGATCTGTAGTAAAAACTAATGTATTGAAAATGATAATAAATATGACCAAATTCATCTGAATTTTACCAAATCATATTTTGATAAAAATGAAATGAACTCTGAGCAGAAATATTCAGATAAAATGGGGATGACATGCCCTCATGCCAAAAAAACAAAAGATAAGGGACCATTAATACAATATTAAAAATGCTCCTATATTAGGGCTTGTTCTTTCCTGCTTAATGGGCTAGAACTAAATTGAGCTAAACTGAAATGTATTAGAATAGATAGAACTGAAGTAGATACTAGCGTTGGAAGCAGTGGCAAATTTGGTGGAGGAGTTACATTTTTCGGACAAGTGCATCATAGGTGATGCCTTACATGTGGTAAAAATATCAAGGAATGATGTTGAATGACCAGTTAACTATGAATCGGTGCTTGGAAGAATTAAGTTCATGATAGATATGAGTAATATAGCAGGATTTGTTGGGTTACTAGAGATAAAAAAGTTGCAGCTTACACACTATCAAACTACTTAAAACTGAGTCACCCGCTAGTTAACGCATGAAATTCTCTTACGAATTTTTTGTCATTTGTTTCTGTATGATTTGCATAACCTTGAAATGAAATTTACTTTTTTTTTTTTTAAAAAGAACCGGAGTAAAAAATGTAATACATCAAATTGTGGTTTGGCTGAATTAAGTTAACAGTAAGCCTGAATTAAGCTGAATTTTAATTTCATGATGACTGAACTGAGTTGAGCTTAAACTAAAAATGAAAAGAATAAAATCTTAACTATATCATGTAGGGGTGAAAAATATATGCATAAACCTAAAGATAAGGGTGGTCGAAAAGTAACCATTTTTTCAAGGGCTTCTTCTATTTTTTTTGAATTGAGTGGACAACATTATATTATCTATTATGTATATACAGGAAGCGGAATTCATATACTCTATTGTAATTTTAGGGTTTACACAGAGACGGCCGTAGCCCTGGCGCTGGTTGCACACATAAATCCTAAGCTTTGAAGCATTGGACGTTTGAATATAATTTCAAACGTTAGACCATTATATTAATTCTTCCGTTACATTTCGATAGGCCATTTGATTCCACAACTGTTATGGAGAAGCGGTCTGAAATTAAGGGTGTGTTTGGTGGAGCATGTGCTTTTGAATTCCGCTGTGTCGAAAAGTAGTAACTGATCCGTTTCTGGGTCACTTTTGAACTAAAAAAGCCTTATATTTATGAAGTAAGCAGTTTTTTTACCAATTTACCAAACACTGAAAGATACTTTTGAAACATAGCAGCTGAAAATCTCTGCCGTTACTAATAATTTTGGTGTTGTGTTACAGAGATGATGAGCCTGCTTTAAGAGATGATCTGTTAACATCTCGAGTGCGTGCATTGGTGGAGAAAGATGCTGCGTGTCCAAACTGGATCGCCTTTTCAAAAGATCTCTCTGTTGATCTTGACTCAACTCATATTGCCCTCCCCATTTATTGCATCGAATCTAATAATTCTATGCATAAATATATATATTGGACTACATGACTGCAATGAATTAGACTGTCAATGATCTCCCGTATACGTGGATTCAAATCACTCTTCAGAACAAGAAACAAACTGCTAAAGTTCTTGACAACGAACGAATTCGCCAAATCATTTCCTGGGAAATTAAGCTAATCACTTGAACCCTACAGACGGGTTTCAAAGATTACTTAAAAACATTTCAGATTTATGAGAAGCTATATAATAATAAGAAGAAATTCAAGAACCCGTGCCTCTGCAGATTTGGTTACAAAGAAAGCATGCATGGAGGTTGTAAGCACAAGAAAATTGATAACCGTCCTTTGACTAAACCAAGAAATAAACCTGATCAGTTAAGTTTCAAAACAAATTAACATAAATATATATATGGCGATTCGTTCAATGATTCACAAAGTAACAGTAAACAATGTAGGTCAGAGTTCAGACCCATCCTCTTTAATTAATTACCGTACGATTTTAATGGGAGAGAGCTCAGAGTCACAAAGTTTGTTACGGTGCCCATAATTTCATGCACCTAGTGGGATCAATTCGGTCGGTTTCGATTCGGCTGAATCAATTTCAGATCAAAATGGTTCGGTTGAGTCGGTAAAATTTTCTTTTGTCGGTTAATATCGGTTCAGGTCGGATCACTATCAGCTCAAGTTTAATCGGATCAATTCGGATTTGGATCATTTCGGTTTCTGTCATATGTTGATCGGTTCTACTCGGGTTCGGTTTCGAAATGAGTTGGATGGTATTAATTTTGAATTTTTTGATGGTTGAAATATGCATATAGACAAACTAAATTGAGTATAACTAATCAAATGATCAATCTCATTTAACTTAACTTTCTACAAGTACTAGCACTTATATGACTTTTATAGACATCAACTAAATTGAGTTTTATCTAATCAAAGATCAATCCTTATTTAACTTACTATTAAGGATTTTGGTTTGGTTTCGATTGATTTTGGGTCGATGCAAATCGGGTTCGATGCAGCAAATTCGGTTATCGGTCAGGTTCGTATCAAGATTCTCGATTCGGGTCGGTTTCAATCTCGACTAATTTTTTTCTCAGGTTGAATTCGGTTCGGATCAAAATTGACAGCGCTACCTGCACCCATGACCATGATTTTATATTTATTCGTGTTCAAATTTAAACATCTTGATTCAAATTTAAACATCCTGATTCCAATTATTTATACAGACTTTTATATAATATGAACTTGTATTCTACAACAATTTAAACTTATTTGGTTCGACTAACAACTACTAAATGCGAAAATGAGTTCCAAAACTCATTTCAAAACCCTAGAACTCGTAATTTACATTTTTAATTAAAAAAACTCTAGTTGTCGATCTCAATTTTAATAAACATCAAACATAAGAAACCCTACTAAAATTCTTCTTCCCAATTCCTTCCCCTACACATACCCGTCAATTGATTTCAAAAAATATAATTTTTTTCAGATTTTTTGTGTGTATAACCACCCACATATATTGGATAGTAGAAAATTATTCACGACTGA
Source organism: Sherardia arvensis (assembly GCA_948330725.1). NCBI lineage: Eukaryota > Viridiplantae > Streptophyta > Magnoliopsida > Gentianales > Rubiaceae > Sherardia > Sherardia arvensis. Next base: position 16,206,234 of record OX415237.1, on the reverse strand, counting down.
TCGACCCTTAAAAAAACAATAAAGTAAATAAGAGATACGGAGAAAACATTTCTAACTCAGGCAATGTGGGATAATTATCTTCATAAATTCAGAGATATTTTGGAGAATACCTTCAGTTTCAAACGAATATTGGATGGACCGCATGCCATCATGGCTGTCATAAACATATACATACATTGGAGGAGATCAATCGCCTCGTCTTTCAAACATTACTGATTCAATATTTGAATCAAATGTGACTAAAAATATATTTTTGAACGTGACTAAAAATATATTTTTGAACGTGAATGGCAAACCCTTGAAAGACTTGGATCAATAGGAACCTCTATATCACTGAAAGAGAAATACCTTGGATCAAGAGCTACAAGGAAAGATAAGGACACATTGTATGTATTCTTGTGGTAGCATTTTTTCAAGTTTCAACCGCATTTGAAAATTTTGAAAAATGGAGATTTGGCTAAATGATCCCCAATTTTATTCGTTTGATACCTCACTTTAGTGCCTAACTCATATTTAGTGTGTTTGATAATGTTTGTGTGTATGGCGGAGCTGTACTTTCATAAAAAATGTGAGTTCTTGGAGAAGTTGATCATATCAGATTCTACTTTTGGGTCAAAAATGCATTCAACTTATCAAAAATTGATGTGTTTAAAAGTACTACAGGTGAAAACTTTGTCAAACACACCCTTAAGTTGACATCTGAACTAATTAAATGGGTACGAACTTCATAATACAAGTTAAACTCTAACAAATTACTTATTTATTATTATTTTTCACAAAAGAATTACTATTTTTAGATAAAGAAGTTTATTTTTTTCCATCCATATTGCGAATTCAAATGCATAAATTTACTATTTTAGTTTTTCACTATTCAGTACTTGTTAATTTATGTTTGATTTCAGTTTTCAGAACTCATTTTACCAAACACAACTAATTTGTTGTTGAGTATTGTGCTAAATCGCATTTCTATTTTTATTTTATTAGTTTGATCAAATTGTAATTCGCACACTAAAGTCAATCAATATACCAATTGCCAAATACTATGTTTTAAAATTCATTACTAACATATTTTTAAAACCCACCATTGAAGAGGCATGTTGTGCACTAAATACATGTGAAGAGAGTACATTTCAGAGGGACCGAGTTTGCTGGATGCATGTAACACTGAGTTGGTCCACCTATATACATGCGGGTGGATCATAAATTTCAATTGTACATATATATAGTTTCTTCATATTGAACAAACTAACCAAACACAAAAACTATAAAAACTATCTTTCCGGGCGGAACATTTCATTCGAAGCTGTACATAGAATATATCCACACAAACTAAGGTTTGATGACATATATGGAAGGGGTTTGTCTAGTTGAGCGATAATTAGCACTATTAATTACAATAAATTGCAGTCATTTACAATAACAATAGTTTACAACACGGTGAACATTTCTGAAGGATTCAGCGGCAAAATACTGTAAGAAACTGAAATAAATTCTGTATTTCAGTTTAGTAATCTATTGTCTCACAGAATAAGCCCCTTTCAATTCCGTTTACATTTTCCGGAGAAGAGAGGGGAGAAACTAGCCCCACAATTTCTTATATATGCACAATTTAAATTGACTTGTATTCATTTAACTAAAGCTTAACACACAAATTCTTAAAATTGAATAGATACACATTACTGAATGATGATTCCAAATGAGATCTTGTAGGTCGTTATTACATATGATTTTGAAATAATTCATACATAACTACATTGTTCTAAGTGAGTTTGTTTAAATCCAGCTTACTTAAATAAACAAGATACACAAATAGAAATCAATAATCTACGTACGAACGTACTACGTAACCTGCTGTAAGTGATACATCAAGATGCAATATCTGTAAGTGATACACATATACGAGCGTATGGTCTAAATTTCAAGCTCAGAAAAGAGCAATACCTGCTCTTATGCACTTATTACTTGAGCTACTTCCCAAGAATAATCACAGATCCATCATCAATCCCTATGACAGTAAATATTGGCTAGCTTATATCACACAAACATCATTTGAGCGTGATCACCAAATTTGTTAGTTGATAAAATTGAATGCAAATTAATAGGAAAGGGGAAAAAAACTTACCAATACAACTTACTACTGAAATAGTTGTTTATTGCCGATGCAGCATCATCAAGATTCTCACCTTCAAGAAGCCATGGCAGACTCTCCGCCTCAGCTTTTGTATGTGAATCTTGATGATGCTACATCCGCAAACAACAACTGTTAATCCATCCATGCATCCAAACCGTTGGAAAACTAGGGTTCAAGTCCACTGTCACTTCTTCATACTTGAAGGTTTTAAGGAGATGGGAAATTTAGACTTGGATCTAGAAGTCAGAACATGGAGATCAGGATATAGTGCTGGATGAAAATGGGAATCGAATCTATACATCCATTACTGGATTAGATTCGTTTTCTGAGACTCAGACACAACCGAACTGAACCAGACAAAACCCTATTCTAAATTAAATCAAACAAAAAAAAAAACAATTCGTGGGAATTCGTGAGAGACTCATCTGAGAATATTAAATATGGTAAAATATAGATAAACAGAGACACTAATTGTCAGGCCAGATAGATCGCAGATGTAGATGAACATCAGAGCATATATATATATATATATACCCAACTCCACAATAAACAGATTCAGCATCCTTCGGATCACTGAATCCGCCCGCACAAAACACTAGTTGATAAAACAAACTGAATCCTATGTAACATATGTCATTGAAATCTATACCGAAAGAAGAAGGGAGAAAACTTAGATCGCGTCAAGCGGTCTCAGATTCAAGAAATGGAAGGAGAAAACCCCAGAGAATACAATGAAAGTAAGCACGCAAACACACAGAAGAAGGATACAAATTTTTCTACTGATCTATCTTCATCCCAGCCCGGTCATCTAATACGTGAGATTTGAGAGAGTGGGAGAATAAATTGTTAGGGAGAATGGAGAAGAGAGAGAAGACCAATGTAAACTGCAGTGAGGTGTTTGAGGGAGAAAAGGTTTGTACATATTGCAGAGATATTTGAGGCAGCAGTTGTGGCTTTTAATTCGCTTTTCACATTTAATAGCTTTATTGCTTTGGCCCCTTCTTTTATTCCTCATTGGTCGATGGTGGGTGGAGTCTACTCTCACATGACTCCGGTCTTTACCTCTCCCAGTATAATCCAAACCCTAAATTATTTTTAAATTACCATTCCCTTCATTCAAATGGGAATTGAAGGCAAGAGTTAAATTTAAGAGTTGTATGGTTCACATTTTACAATTGCTTATAATATATAACTAGTGTAATTCTCGTGCCAATGCACGAATGAGTGTATAAATACAAATTATAAAAAATATACTTTGTGTGTAATGTAAGAAATTTTTAAATATTCATGTCATGTCAAATAAACATCTGTAATAAATTAATTACTCTCATGGCTTTATTAAAAATAATATTTTATTTTGTACGATATAAAAGATGAACTTGCATATGAATATCATCTAACGTAAATACACATCATTTTTTATTTTTAAAAAATCATATTGCATAAAAATTGGAAATAATATTATTGACAGATATGCATGTTAAATATTATTTGAAATTACAATTACAAATGGAAGTTGTTTTGCACCAAATAACTTTGAAAAAAATTAGAAATTTAGTATTTGCAAGATATATATTTAAGAATTTTTTATATTAAAGAATAATAAAATTAGCTCAAGCAACAATAATCGCCTTCACACCAAATATCAGGGTCGTTCTTTGATAGATGTTATACGTGTGATTGCACCGTGACCTCAAATTTGAGGGCCCAAATATTTTATATTTTATAAATATTTCATTAGAAATGAGGTATAATTGGAGATACTTTTAGAAAATGTTTTTAAAAATCTATGAAATTGAACTAGAGAAAAATTGAGGGGTCCAAATTTTTCATATTAAGTATATATTTAGTTTTGACTGAAAATACAATTGGAAGGATTTGAGAAATTTAAGAAAATCAGAAAAAAATTGAACTATATATAAAAAAAATGAACGGCTACACGAATGTTTTTTGCAATAGGTCACAAATAATATAGAGACGGTCCTGCCAAATATGTATAACTATTTTATTGGTATTTTTAATTGGATATCATCTCCACCATGTTGATCACTCGAAAATTTGAATAAACATCAATATTCGTAGCAGGTGTAAACCAATATAATTTTGGGAGCTGTTATTGCCAGAACGAGCAAAATATAAGATGTTTTACTAAATTACCCTTTTATATAAATACCTACCAAACAGAGAAACTGCAAAGTACAACTGACAGCTGCAAAATATGCGGTGTTAAGACTTTTATGAAACAGCAGCAGTATTCTTGAGTCTAGAGCGAGATTCTTCTAAAGGACCACTAGGATCTACACGAGTAAAACAGAGCTAAACACCTCAAAGACTAGCAATGATCCCTTCATCACACGATCGAAACAAAGATCAGCATTCACCAAGGAGTATTTAAAAGCCAATGGCATTGAAGTAAAACCTATGAAACACTTGATTTTTACAGACCTTAACTGATGAGATATATCTCTCGATGTCTGCCTTGTACTTATGATCATAAACGAACCATTTCTCCTCCAAATTGACCTCATCTTGATTAGCAACATCTTGCATGTACAAGGAGATATATTTGAAATGATAGGATAAAATTGGAGAAGTGTAGAAGAATATTCTTTTGTGCACCTTGAAGCAGAACATGCACTCCCTCAGAGCAGCCACTCAGTTTCCACAACTTACGACCAGATGGATCTAGGAGCACTGGATTCGATCTTATCGCAGTTGAATTATCTGATGCCATGCCAATATACATGTATAATTAGTTGCCAAGGGTGCATTACGTTTATAATTGGGGAATTTAGTAGAGCTGAGAATATGGAAATGAAGGAGAGAGTGACGGGTGTACAGAGAATATAAAAGGGTAATTTAGTAAAACATCTTATATTTTACTCTGGAAGCTAATTATTGCTTTGGCAATAACAGCTCCCTATAATTTTGAGTGGACTTCATTCAAATACAACAAAAATTTCTTCTCAATCAAACTGATCAGTGTAGCACTAACTCACTTGCAATCAATTATACCAATATCTGAAAAGAATAACCACAAACTCTTTGAACTCATCCTTAAAAAAAACTTTGATTCAAAGAGGGACAAAATGAGAAAAGAAGAAAAATAATCCATTAACGTATTTGACTAAGAGTTACAAAAAGAAAACATATCGTATAGGGTAATGATCAGATTGCACAACTGTATAAAAAAAAAACAAAATTAAAGCAATACCAAGAAAATCAAACCATCGACATTACCAAAGCAACATATATTTGCAATAACACATAAGAGCATCTGCAATGGTGCTCATTCTGTACTTGCTTGCAAATTTTTAAAATTTAGAGTAGTGTTGCTTACCATTGCAGGTCGCCACGTATACTGCTCTCGCCTAGCATCCCTGCTCTCCCCATCATTATATTGTCGCCACGTAAACTATAATCACTAATTTTTCAAAGGTTTCACAATATCTTTTATATTTTACTAAAATATTGGTAATATTTCACTACTAAAATTTGCCACATTAAATTAAATTACTAAAATTAAATTACTACCACATTAAATCACTACTAAAATTAAATTACCAATCATTAATGATTGCACTATGATTACAATTATTACCTATCATTACCTTTGAAAAATAATATTACCAATATTAATGATTTCTGGTCGCCACGTGTACCATTGTGGGCGATTGTAGTTAGCCACATCATTTGTTTAAAATATGACACGGCAAGTTAAACTATACACTCATGTAGCTATCCATTGTGAATGCTCTAAGAGGCGTATCATCAATTTTTGACTTCTTCAGCTGTTTCCTGAAAACAACACATGTCATCTCTGAACTCATCAAAATCCAATATTTATGGACCGTTTCACCCAAATCCAACCAAATAAGACTTTTTTAAATTACACATCTCAATAATTGGTATTTTAACTCTAAACACAATGCAATCAGCGAATGTCAAATCTTTATAAGACGGCATAAAAATATCAGATCGTAACTTGAAGGGAGAAAAGGAAGAGTTGCGTTATAGGAAGAAGAAGATGGGTTTGATTGAGTAGAGATTAATGTGTGATTAATTTTATAATAATTGTCTTCCAATTTTGCAATAAAAATTAAACTGAAGAATTAGACACATAATAAATCTCACGTACACTAAAGTAGCTGATTTGAATGATTCAAACTTACCTGATTTGAAGTAAACCTTTCTCCATATGATAGCACATGTATTATTAGGTAAATGATAAAATTGAAAAATATGAGTTGTAATAGATAATAATTTGTATGGTTAGTTATAGTTGGAGAATATTTTCATGGTTTTTTGAAATTTCAGTTTAGTTCATTCAGTTCAGATTAGTAGGGTTCAGTAGATTACATGTCTACCATATATAATGCTTTTTTTTTAAAAAAAATAAAATTATTCCAGTTTAGTTCAGTTCATTGCATTTATGTTTTCAATTTAGTTCAGTCACATTATATTTTTTAATTTCAATTCAGTAAATTTATATTTATTTCCGTTCAGTTTAACCAAAAAAACAGCTCCATCAATAATATTTATATTTATAGTTAGAGAATATTTTTATGGTCACCTTTAATAGTATTTTTAATGTGTATTATGAAAATAATTAATTTAATCAATTAGAAAAATTAGAAAAAATTTAAAACATGAGAATATTCTGGTGTAGCGAAATTCTTTAAGAATTTTTTTAAAAAAAACACCCGAGCAATGCTTTAAATATACATCAAAGTGCATTTACAAAGTATTGTATTTAATTTACAAAGTGCATTCTTGCATCTGCTGCAGCAAAGCAAGAAATATGTTGCTACAATATCACACAGGTTACACAAAAAACTGCAATTGTCTGGCTTTATCCGTCATTATATTTCAGGTCCTAATTGTCATTCTTTTTTCTCTCCAAAGTTTAATCCTCTAGATTTCCATATCTTGAAAGTAGCATCTTGGTCTCTATATATGAGTAGATTTCTGAACCTTGCAATACTGTGTTTGCTTGAGTGCAAAAGGATTTTTTCGGTTTTGTTTATTGAATATTAATATACACTATGCAATCTGTCATTGAATTTTTATGTGTATTATGCAGACACATGCGAGAATGAAGGGGGACAAATTACCTGAATGCTTGAAGGTACTGACGACATTGTATAATTAATAGATCACAAACGTTCTTTTGAATAATATGAAACTGAATATTTAACTTTTGCTGTATTCTCTTAGTTGTTACATATGAAACTACTAATGGTCCGTGATATTGCGTTTATGCATGACAGAAACTTTCATGGTTGGTGAAGTACATAATCTAGCCTCAGATACTCTTTAACTTACCAGCCAATATGTTGTGGAAGGGCAATAAGGGGAGATGGAAGTGATTCTTAATACTTCAGATGAAGTATTGCACATTGCATTATGCAGGAGTACATAGGATTTTTGCTATACTTGTCATTCCGGAAGAAATTATACATCTCTATCTGGTAGCTTTCTTATGCTCTTCGGGCGATGTTTTTCACGGATAGCAGCTAGATATAGTTTGACAGGTGATGTTTCAGTTAAGTAATGGTAGGCAGCGTTGATATATTGAATTAAGTAGCTAAAAGCTATGAGATATTTTTATGTGACTAAGGCATGGATATGAAGGTTTGATTACTTGCAGAGAATACAATGGTCTACTTATTTTCCTCTGAGGTACGCAATAATTCAATCCAGCGTATCTATTACATGCCAAGTAGTATAAGCATGCTACTGTTTTGCTGGCTTTCAACAAAGCAATGGCCCAATTATTCTATACTCTGGCATTCCCGAGTTAAACTGTTGTTTGCCTAGCACAGCATTTCCTGAAATTATGCAAGTCTTGAGGGCTGATTGCTAGAATGACAGTTAAAAGCATCAAAATAACGTCTTAATTCTACAATCTGATTTACAATGTTGGAAGAAATTGTTGGTAAATTTAAGCTTAGAATGGCTACAGGATTAACCAGTGTTATTAGGAGGAGGACTCGAGTCCGGGCCGGCAGTTGTAGTCTTAGAAGGATGGACTGGAAATTCCTTTTTTTCCTGTTCAGCCTTTTCAACCTTGTCTTTGGTCATCAAGGTGACACCTTCAGCTGCCTTGGCCACTCTTTGAAATGCATTTGAAACCCACGATGACACGTAGCGGTTGCTCGCTTTCTGCTCAGCAGCTAATAGGGCGCTTTTGGTCTTCTCGGACACCTGGTACCGCTCATTCATCTGCTTGACCTTTTCATTGACAACGCTTAGCTTCTGTGTCAGCCCCACCTTAGACGCACTTCTTCTTAAATGGTGCTTCTCATCAAAAGCCTTTGCTTTCACCAAAGCATCCTTTCCCAATATGTACCCTTTGGAAAGCATGGAACTAACCACATCTTCTGCCCTGGAACCAGCTCCACTCGTTTCTTCCTGTTCAAACGACCGCATTATCACATTGTTCTACTCGCCATTCACAAACAAAATGGTTTACCATCTTTAGCAGCACAGCATCGGGAGGAAGCTCATAATTCTCGGCCAGCGCTATACAAACGGTAAGCTCTGCTATCATAGCTCCCTGGCCATATATATACATATATAAACAACCAGTTTCAACTTTCAACTTCAAAATCCAACTAAAGATAGGCTACTTACAGAAGCATTGCGGTATCTGCACCCAGTGAGTCCTTAAAGGTTACATAAGCCTCCTCAGCGTCCCTGACATTTGAAGTTTGACTGACCATCAATCAATCAAAGTAAAATTTAACAGAAAGAGGCAATGACAAACCTTTGCCTCTCCACGAATTGGACATCGCCGCAGTAAGAGAAAAATTCCTGAACATCTTGGTCTGTTGCCGAATTCGCGACATTGCTCACTAGAATGGTTCTCATCTGTAAAGAAAATGAACAAAAGGGATGCAAAAGAAAATACTATTTCACTATTTTGATTCAATTACGAAATTATGAGCATACATCTCCAACGTGATCATCTCTTGAATTTGGATCTGCAGGATTTACATTTGTTTGATCCATCGGAACCTGCATCTTATACAAACTTTAATTAATAGAGTTGTGAAATTAACAATTCAGGAGCAATAGAAAATCATGAGCAATGAGATCAGATAGTTACACTTCTTTATTCTCCCTCTTATAACCACTATTCATCTTGATTGTTGAAATTCAGGAAACTGTTTCTATACCAAATGAGCATATAAGTCACAATTTCATCACTCAATTTCTACAAAACGCAACTCAAATCATTACTTAAATTTCAAATCACAATACCATTGATGACAAAGTTAGGATTCTCGAATGAAATCAATTATATAGTAAATTTCTTAGATCTGCTGGAACAATATTCAGATAAATTTACTTGTGGAATTTGAAGGGATGAGAACCGTGTCCAACAACTGTAATCAAAAATGCCAAAATTTGACCGAGTTTTGCGTTTCTCCAGTTTCCGGTCTTTTTTTTTTTTTTTTTTTTTTTTTAAAATTATTATTTGGGTAAGATGCAATTACTTTTCAACAACCTACATAAGTATCATCGCGCGTTGCACGATATGTTACGATGATTTGATATAAATGTTGCTTTTAAATTATATATATTTTAATAAATAACTTATCCTAAAGGGAACTAGAAGAGTTATTGCTCCAGTCAATATATAAATTAATAAAAAGAATTAAAAAGTATAAAACTACGTAATTTTGATGAAAACCACCACACAACCACCACAAGATCACCATATTCCGGCGCCTACAATTATCATATATTTCTTCTTGATTTCTTTAAATTTCACTCTTTTTGCCGAAAATGTTTCGGCCTTCTATAATTTCATTGTATAGAGTTTTATGAGTTGTGATGGAAATTAAATATGTACATTCATTTTTTTTAAACTTTTAAAAATTATTTGATTGGATATTTTAGAATTCTCAACACATGTAAAACACTAATCAAGTATATTCTGTTACAATTCTCAAATTTCACTAATAACTTTAAAAATATTATTCGAATGTATCAAATTATAAACCGTGAAAGTATCTAATCATCATTCTTTATACAACACTAATCAAATATAAATTTACTTAAAATATCAAAAATTCATTACTAAACTAAAAGTATTACTAAAATGTGTCAAGTTATAAATAGAAACCTATTTATATCTCATAATCAATCTTTTTATAACACTAATGAAAAGATCTAAGATTCATTACTAACTTAAATATATGATTTGATGTACCAGATTATAAATAGACGATTATTTGATGCACATATTCAAAAGAGGTACCAGTAACACATGAAATAACGTCTAAAATATATACTCATTTATTCATTTTTAGAATCGTGTATTATATTAAACTTTTTGCTTGATTTTATAATAATAAATGGGTCTATTGAACTAAAATAGAATGAAATAAATTCAACTAAATTAACTGTATGCATGATAAAAATTCGGTTCAATTAAATTTATTATCAAGCTCATTCCTAGGTTTTAATTTACACCTTTTGCCAAATTAAAATCTTTTAAAAGGGATACCGCACAACGTGCGGTCCGACAAAGCTAGTTTAATTGAGTAGATATAGGAATAAGAAATAAATATATTTAAAAAAATTCCCCTATCCTTACATCATGTGAAAGCAAAGATAGTATAAATTTAAGTTTGAAATATTAATTAAATTATGATTGTATCATAAAAAATAAACTAATTAAAAGGTATTCATCAAGTTAACTAAGTTAAAGATACAGTATTAAGTTACATTTTAACTTAACTTATAAATTATATATTTTTTCTTGAAATGTGTTTTATTTATGTTTATATAAAACTGAATAATGCTTAATCTCAAAATACAATTTTTGAGGTTAATGTGTAGTGATAGTTTCATAAACAGGAAAATAGAACTTTTAGGAGAATTTAGACTTTTAAAATGCACTAAATTCTCATTTAATAATAGTTTTCTTTCATTTGATGCGTAGTCATCTATTTTAAGGAATGAAATTAATATTACATGTGTATAGAAAATGAGAAAGTTTAGCCTTATGGTAAGGCAAGTGGTATTAGATTCAGGGGCAAAATACTTTTGGGGCTGGAATATAAACATTTATTTTTCGGTGCCACTACTTAAAATGTTAATAGAACCCCGGGACCATTTTGCAATAATAATACATAACACATTTAATCTCCTTATTCATCATTACCATCATCAATCATCAATATTAAATCATCAAATCATCGACGTTCATTACCAAATCATCGACGTTCATCATCAAATCATCATTTTTCATCAAATTCTCACCGTTCATCATCAAATTTTATCGTTCATCATCAAATCTTCATCGTTCATCATCAAATCATTATCATTCATCGTCAAATTTTGTCGTTCATCATCAAATCATCGTCGTTAATCATCAAATCATCGTCGTTCATCGTCAAATCATCGTCGTTCATCATCATATCTTCATTGTTCATCATCAAATCATCAAATTTTTGTTTGTTATCATCAAATCATCATCCTCATTATCAAATCATTATCGTTAATCATCAAATCTTCATCGTTAATCATCAAATCATCACCGTTCATCATCATCATAATCAATTTATCATCATTCATCGTCATCATTATCAAAGTATCATCGTTTATCATCAAATCCTCGTCATTTATTATCAAATCATCGACCTCGTCATCGTTCATCATCAAAACCATCGTCCAAAACATGAATTCATCAAATCATCACCGTTTCATCATCAAATGATTGTCAACCCACCAAAATCTAAATCATCATTATCATTAATAATTATTAGGCACAGTTGGGACATTAGGCTAAGAAAAATCAACACGCTTCACCAATAACTTGTTCTCATTACTAGCAGCATAGTTTGGAGCAAATCTTCCCGCCAATGTTCGATGTGTTACCAAGGCCCTGTCCAGTTCAACTTATTGCGGCACATTTCAACATAACACAACATTGATCAGCACAGCACAACACTCATCAGCACAGCACAACACTGGTCAGCACAACACCTATTCAGCTCAACACATTTAAGTTCTACATGGACACTATTTTTATGTTTTGTACAAATAATATTAATTAAGTGAACTTTTTAGTTCTTAAGTAATAAACATTGTGTTTTTTCTTCAACTCAAATGAACATTATTCAACACTTTCAACACTATTCAACACAATATCAGCATAGCACAGCACTCATCAGCACAGCTCAACACTCATCAGCACAGCTCAGCACTCATCAGCACAGCACAGCACCAAATAAGTTGAACTGGACATGGCCCAAATCATCAAATCTTCCCGCCAATATTATTGGGAAAGCGGAGTTCCATTCACTAGTAGAATATGGGACGGAACACGGCGGTTCCGTCCCGGTTGGACGGCGGTTTTGACCGCCGTCCATGGTGGCGCCGTCCAATTGGCGCCACCGTTACTCGGCGGTTGAAACCGCCGAGTAAGGTTTACGAGTTCAGAAACCTACCCGGATGGGTACATTTCCGGACTCGTAAACACCTGCTGCTAGCAGGAGGCTACCCCGGCCATTACGGGCCGGACGGTTAGCCGGAAAGAGGTTTTTGCGTTCCCGGACGGTAAGCCGGGAGATTTTCCGGCGGCGGCAGTAATCAGGCCACCGTGAAACGGTGGCGGAAATTATTAAGTTCCGGATTGTGTTTACGGTACCGGAAAGTTAGCCGGACAGAACAGTTTAATTAACCGGACGCCTGCCAGGGAAACGTTCGGGAAAATGGGTGAAAAGAAGGCAATTTCGTCCGGCCAGAATTCCGAAACCGGAAACCTAGCCGGAAGTATTTTGAACTGTCCGGCCAGGATTTCAGAATTCGTAAAGGTGGCCCGGATAATTATTTAAAATCTGAATTTTATTTATTTCGGCTTTTGAATACAAAATAGAAAGTATTTAAATGGCGCTAGTGAATAATTATATGTTTCAAATGGTTGTGATGTATTACGAATGAATGTATAATGTAATAAATCACTTGAATGCGCTAAATACAACAATTGCCAATAATACATAATGTGTCAATTTTGAACTAGAGCATGTGCATACGAAGTTACGACAATTGATGCAATAGTACTCCTCGGTCGATTCAGGTCTTCGGGTGAGTAGGGCCTTGTATCCTCTTCGAAAATCTGTGCATTAGCATACACAATTCAATATATGACGCAAACATATGAATGTGTGTAAGGTAGATGCCTTATAGATTTGGAACTTACGGGCTCAAGGTCTTGGTCGAATTCGTTAAGTCCCGGTACCAATTTGAGCTCATACAACATAACGTAGTACCCGCATTCCCAGCTGCTAACTTGTCTCTTGTACTTTAACACAAAAGGAAGATCACATTGTTAAATACAATCGATCGATGTCGATAATACTAGTGTTATTAATGAGGGAGAAACGTGTAGAGTACCTTGATCTCAGTCATTCCAAACTCTCTCCTAGAGGGATTGACATGATTCAAAACTTGTCTAAGGAGGTGTTCGAAAGACGGGATTGGCGGACGATGGAGAGGATCTATCCAATAAACTTCTTTGGTTTTTTTGTGGATCAAAACCAAGCTCCAATGTTTACTAAATAAAAAATGCATATCCATTTGTCAATAATGACAACATAAAAGTTAACATGGGATAATAATGTATAGAATTAGTTAATATGAAATGCTTACCCGGAAATGAGTGGTGCTAGGAAGAATAATTTGTCCTCCACACCGAGAGCCTCTCTCATGTAACTTAATCGCTCTGCATCAGTATGACTTAATTCTTGGATTCGCTCAGGGCATAGGAAGCCTATCCATGGCTTCAACCGTTTTTGAACTAATTGATTCAAGAAACTTAAGAAAAAAATATGAATGGTTAAAACAACGGGGAGAACGGCGGTTGAAAACACACAAGATAATATAGTCTCGACATTAAAATTACTTACAGTTGGAATAAGGACATTAGGGGCTCGGTTACCTTGTCACCCTTCCATAGATCTTCAAAATCACCCCAACACATTACAATTTGCCTTCCAATACCACCAAATAATTCCGTTGGAGCCGGGAATTCGTAGTATCCAAATTTGCAATGTGCAGACAATTTATCATACAACACCTTCATAGGCGGTGTCATAGATTTAACTACAACATCTTTTGGGGCGGTCAAGGGTTGGGGAATTTTTTTTGTAATTTTTGGCTCAACCTTGCGTGCAACGCTCGTAATTGGGTTGTATAGGCTAGCGGGTTGAGTCTCTCCTAAACTCTCGACAATAATTAGCCTACGAGGCCAAAGTACATACATACCTTCCGCCGGTCCAACAACCTTACACGGGCCTTTGGGTATGGGAATTCGAGCGGTTGAAACCAAAGCTTTTTTCAAGCAAACCTCCCCCAAACCGGTTGCAATTTTAACGTCGCCATGCATCTTCGCCGACTCATTGAAAATTCCATTTGCAACATGCATAGTAGGCTTCCTCACTCCACCATCGATATATAATTTGCACGGATATGTGACATCGACCTTGACCTAATTAAAATAGTGGATTTCATTTTTAAAGTAAGGCGAGGTAAACATGCTAAGACTATTAAGAGAACGAATAGAGAATTTGAATAAGAATGCGATCGAAAAGTGAGTTAGTGTGTTTACCTTTTTTGGTCGGTTTAAGTTATCATCACATATGTTTGGTTGTGGCGATGGTGGATTTGGTTGTGGCGATGGTGGATTGCCTTGCACCTCACAAACATCGGGTGAGTGACGTGAACCACATGAAGGAGGTTCCCAATCGTCGCTTAGATCATTCAAATTTGGTGGGAGAATTGCGCCCGTTTGCTTGGCTATTATGTGGAGAGCTATGTCCCTTTTCATCATATTCTTCACGGCCTCATCAAGCTCCTTCTTGGTATCACCGAACTCTTTTTTTGTATCTCCAAGTTCCTCTTGCAACTTGTTGTACTTGGTATGTCTTGGTGGTTTAGAAGATTTTGGTTTGCCGATGAGATCTCTCTTCACCACATGTGATGCATATCCACGAACTCTACCGGGGTGTTCCTCCCGTTCCGTCGCCTTACAAAGGATGTCATCGTCTTGTGTGGGAACGAATTCTCCCGAGGCAATTTTCTCTTTGACATCATCCTATCATTTAACAGAAAAAAAAATATATGGTAGAAAGAAAAATAGATAGGAATAATATTTGTAATAATATTAGCTCAATATATTCAAAGAAACAACTTACAATATCTTTTATCAACTTCTTGTTTCCCTCGTGTGTGTATTCGCCTTTGCTATCTTGTCGACCAATCAAGAAGCTAGTGAGTTTATCGAACTCTTTAGGATTAACCACCTCGATGCTCTCCCGCGCTTCCTCTTCCGTCATCCCACTATCCATTTTCTCTTGCACCTCATCTTCTTGTTTTTTGTTTGCATGTTTCATTAGTCTTATAGTATAGCCCTCCCTACTCATTGTGTGAGGTGTCGTATTAGCTTTCGCATTGGTGCTATTCGTCAACCTCACACCCTAACACATAAATGAATTTAAGTTATGTGAACGAAGGAGTAATACTAGAATGGTAGGAATTAATCTTACTAGTCGGTCATTCTCCAAGGTGCGTACTTTGAATATTGCCCAACTTTCTTGTAGAATATCGGTGTAGGCCACCCAAGGGTCCTCATCCTTAAAATCTCCATAAATGTAATGTTTAGACAACATTGCTCTATGATCCCGTGCCGCCTTACTCAAGCGAAACATGGTTGTGTCAAAAAGTTTCTCCATATTTGGGGCAACAATTTTGAATGGTACCTACATAAGGTTATAAGAAAATTTGGATAAAATCTCATTCATGTGTACAAAAAAAAAACCTTAAATGAAGGTAGAAACTTACCAAACACTCCTCCCATAATTTAGTCTTCTCCTTGTCGGGGACTTCGTGCCAAGATTCATACTTTATATCCACACGAGTTCGACCAATT
Source organism: Sherardia arvensis (assembly GCA_948330725.1). Classification (NCBI taxonomy): domain Eukaryota; kingdom Viridiplantae; phylum Streptophyta; class Magnoliopsida; order Gentianales; family Rubiaceae; genus Sherardia; species Sherardia arvensis. The sequence goes on along the minus strand of OX415237.1, from coordinate 16,190,158 downwards.
TTACCAACCCAACTCTTCCATAAATAATACTCTTCTGATATTGGTTCCCCACCATCGTTGAACGTCATGTCCGTCAAAATCCCCTTCTTCATCCTTTTTTGTAAGACGGAACAATATGTCCTAGGACGCCTCACCCCCTTTTTTTTAACACCTCCCGCGGTGCTAGGCGTTTTAGAGCTTTTGGGGATTCCTACTACCTTCTTCTTAGGTGGTGCCATAACTCCTCTACAAAAAATAGTTTACATATATTAAATAACCTCACTATCAAGAAAGAATAATTATATGCTAAATTAATGGTAAATAGTCACTTTAATAATCCTATTATTATCCTATTAGACTAATGGTAAGTAGGGTTTAATTAGGATCCTATTAGACTAATATAAATTGCCTATCACATGCTTCACCCTTAATTCTTTGTAATTAAATTAGTGCATACATATATGACATACTTAACCCTAGATTAGTAGTAACATAACTAGTGACCATCAAGACTAATCAAGAATATAGCCCATAATCCCAATTGATTAATCAAGAATGTAGCCCATAAAACAAAACTAGTTTGTAGTAATAATTAAGCAAAGCCCATGAACAAATAAGACAAATTAGCCAATAAACAACATTGATTATACAATTGAAACAAAGTGCCAAGAAATACCTTTTCAAGTAGAATAAAAACCCTAATAGTATGGACAAAGAAGCTACTTTCTTGTTCTAGAACTCGAGAAATGGGGCCAATGTGAGTAATGGTGTTCTTGTGGTTGGAGAAGAAGATTTTGTTGGTGGAAGAGAGTAAATGGGTGGGAGGAAAGTGAAATTTTCGGAACTAATGTTGAGAATGGGTAGAGGACTAGCTAAGAAAATAGTCTAAGTGTTACTTATTCTGATTTTTTGTACTGACCGGCCACGTTTCCGAAACCGTGAAGTTAGCCGGATAAGGCAAAAAAAAATTAACCTTGCCCGGCTAGGTTTCCGAGTTCGTAAAACCTAGCCGGAAGTTTTTATTATAAAAGGGGCAGACGGGTTTTTTTTCCCCAAATCTGCAAACCCTCCCCAAGTTCATCCCCAAACCAGTCCGCCCCTCTCCAAATTTTTCAGTCCAATCTCTCACCATGGTTAGGACTAAAAATCTTTCCACGGGCAAGCAAGTTGCGGAAATCCAACGACAACATGAGGTGCAATACGAGTCCTCTTCCGAGGAGGAAGGAGAGTCACCTCCAAGAGCCGAAGAACACGTGGGTGGGAGCCGATTAAGCAAGGCCAAATCGAGGAAGACAAAGCGGCAAAGAGGCCATGATAGGCCCCCTGAAGCATCGGCAAGTCGGAATTTCTTCAATCGTAGGGCGGAGGCCAACTATGTCGAATGGTGTGGGCGGAAAACACACACCACCAAGGTGATTAGCCCTACCTCTATTGACACTTTGCATATGGGGTATTTGGTTGCTCATTTTCAGCCTAGTTATTTAGATAAATTGCTCTTGCTTGAATCCCCATGCCATCAAGATGAGGTTGTGCAATTTTATGCAAATTTAGGAGAGTATGAGTCGAATAGGCTGTGCACTAAGGTGAATGGTAAACTGATTAATGTCACTAAGTTTCATATAAATAAGGTCCTAGGCTGCCCTTATGTTGATAACTCATACTTGCGCCCTAACCACCCAGAAGGCCCTTATGAGATTTATAATTTCAACAAGTTTCCTGAAACCGGGCCAAACCAACCCTTAGACCTTGAAACAATGGGACGTAAGTACTTCAAAACTACTTGTCAGGGGGCGGGTAGTTGTCCAGGTGATTTTAATGTTGAGGAGCTTACGGTTGAGCAGAGGATTGTATTTGACTGGGTTTGTCAGAATGTGTATCCATCGGGGGGTCATAGTTGTGAACCTAGTTGTGGACGTGTTCTGCTCTTCTATTACTTGATGGAAGGGTTGAAAATAAATCCTGGACACTCGATAGTTGAATACATGTTCAAGGTGGGGAGAGGGTCGAGGCAATGGTTTCCATATGCCGGACTTGTCACTGAGCTGATTAAGAAGCAAGGTGGAGGTGTTGTTGATCGTCCTGAGCCTCTAGAGTACTACGATGGTGATTGGTTTGATCATAAGGGTTTTGCACTGGATAAAGAAACTCAAAGGTACGTCTTGAAGGCCTTAGCTCCGGGCGCAGCAGGAAGAGTTGCGAGGCGAAGAAAACTAGAAGCCAGAGGTGCGAGTTCATCGGGTACAAGTAAGTGAATATATATTTTCCCTTTATTGTTTAGTTTCGCAGGTGAAAATGCGTTTGTTTTCGAAAGCTAATCATTTGTTTGTTTTGTAGGTGAGGAGGGCCGGTGGATGCGTAAGCTCTCAAAAATGTGGGAATGCTTCACCGGACAAGTCGACAAGGCTAAAGAAGAAGTAGCAATGCTCCGTGCCGAACAAAGGGCTTACATTGATCGGAAGGGACTTGATCTCCAACTTAGCCCGGAATTGAATGAGCCGGATTTTGGTCATCTCCCATCCTCAAGTGAAGAAGATGCGGCCGGGGGACCATCCAGCAGTAGGGCGACTGGAGAGTAGGGCATTGTTTATAGTTAATAATTTGTTCTATTCTAGTTAAACATCGAATTTGTTCTAGTTAAACATCGAATTTGTTCTTTTCGTTAATTTGTGAAACTAATCTATCCTAGTACCTTATTCATATGGATGTAAACTTGGTCGATTTTAAAGATTTTAGTGCTTCAATCTATTTTCATTTATTTTGTACATGCATTTTGTTTAGATAAAGAGGCAAATATGATGGTGCAAATCTGTTTAAGTATAGTTCCGGGTAGATTTCCGAGTTCTGAAACACTATCCGGATAGTGTTACTTATTTTTCCGAACTCGGAAACCTAGCCGGACGGATAGTTTACTTATCTGGATGGCTATCAGGGAAACCTTCGGGAAAATTGACCAAAAAAATGAGAATTTTAATTAAATAGTTCCGGCTAGACTTTCAGATATCGTAAACTTACCCGGATAAGCTTAATTTTCCATCCTGCTAGGTTTCCGAGTTCGGAAACGGGTTTATATATATGGGTGATTGACCTTTTTTCAGATCACAACTCACAAACTTCCCAAACATCCCCCAATTCAGAGTTCGGAAATCCCGTCTCCTACCCGGACGAAACTCTCCATCAGTTCCACCACAACCAATTCCCGATCAACCCATGGCACCGAGAAGCAAGATCGCGGCGAGGAAGCCAAATCCAAACTGGTATGATGCTAACAAGTTTATTAGTCTCGATGCTTATAAGTATTATGGTATTCTTGTTAACAATGCTACAGTACTAGACTCATATGTGTTGGATAGAGATCGGGTTGAGGCACTAGGTTTAGGCCCTATGGTTGAGAAGTTTGCTATTCAAAATTGTGATGCCTTGTTATTCGATGTTAGTAATCCCACCTATAAGGATGAGGTGTTGCAATTTTATGCTAATTTTGATGAACCTAGTGATGGTAAGTATACTACCATGGTTAATGGGAAAAGGTTTGAGTTTGATTGTTGGGTGATGAATGAGTTGTTGGGGAATCCTATCAAATCCGATGAGGACCTTTATCCCAAGCTCAAGGATGGGCCACTTGATATCTTCTATGCTAATGCGTGGCCGGGAACGCATATGATTAAACTCCCGTACTTGAATTATCTGAATTGTGGACATCACTATTTTGGTCGGGACCCATATGATGAAAGTTCAGCCGATGGGTGCAAAATGGCGTTCTGCCCCATTGATGATCGCATTGTGTACGAGTGGGTGCATAGAAGTTTCATCCCTACAGGAGGAAATGTCGGCGAGCCTAATGTTACCACGGTTATGACATTTTACTATGTCATGAAGGAGGTTCCTATCAATCCCGGCTTTGCAATATGTAATTGGATGAGAACTGCGTGGGCTAACGAGCGACATAAGAAAAACCTACTCTACGGGAGCCTAATCACTAAGTTGCTCTTGAAATTGGACCAAAATTTCCGATTTGAAGTGATCCCACCCCTTGCAAGCCATGCGACTACCACTACTTTGAAAACCATAGGCCGAAATGGACTTTGGCCGATGGAAAATGGATTGTGGCGCCTCCACAACAAAAGGCTAAGCGGGCATCAAAAAGTAAGTCATCTTCACCTCCTTATTCACAATTTATGCTACTTTTCATCATAGTTTAATTCAAATATGAATTTTCATTTTTTAGGTAGGGAGGTACCCGATGGAAAGCCTTCACCGCATGTTGCCAACATGAAAGCTATGTACGCTGGCATGAAATCTAAGGTGCTCACATTGATTGGCGTTAGGAAGGACGCTTACGAGGCAAGGAAGGAGTTGAGAGCCCTCAAGCGTGCAGAAGGATTTTCCACAAGTGGGGACGCCTCGCAGGGACATGGTGGCGGTGATCATCACACCGACTATGACATGGAGCCTTGATTTAGTTTAATTTGTTTTGAATTTTTAGTTAAGAATTGATTTGCCTTGTCGAATATTATTACATTTTAACTGTATTTCAGTAACGTTTGAATGCTACGGAAATTGATCAAATGTTTGTGCATTTGCAATTCTTACAAGTGTTTGCAGTATCAATTTTATATAACTACTGATTAGTGAGTGCGCGCTAGTTTTCGCCTAAAAATAACACTTCCGGTTACATTTACGAAGTCGGAATTCTAGCCGGATAAGTCAAAAACAATTACTAAACCGGATGACAACCAGGGAACCCGTCTGGAAGTTGAATAAAATGCCTTGCCAAAACAAAAAACTTCCGGGTAACTTGTTTCCGAACTCGGAAATTTAGCCGGACAGGCTTGTTCTACATTTGCTAATCCGGATGGTTAGCCGGAAGTAGGTAAACCCTAATTTAACACTATCCGGGTAATGTTTCAGATACCGTAAAACTACCCGGATAGGTTAAAAATTGAGATTCGTCGACTTTCTTTTATTCTATTGGATAGATCAAACAAAGGTGCAACCAAATGTTTACATGAATTACATATTCAAACTAAGTTCGGACTAGTTGTATTATGAATAACTGATAACACAAAAAGATCAACGACTAACGCCTCAACTTAGTCTTCGGCTTAACTTTGAAAATCAACTTCCTCTTTCGTTCTTTTCCTTTGCTGTCTATCACTATGCGTTCGGCGTGATCGGATCTTGCGCGATATATTGACATGTTTTCCTCTGTTTCCTCCATATTAATCGCGTCTTTCTTCGTTGGCACAAAAATGTGAGCAGCTCGTTTGTCATACTCCTCGAATAGCTCATCACCACACACCATTTGTTTCCCATCAAGAACAATCTCGTAGTGCCGATCAGAAGGATCCTGAACATAGTAAACTTGGTCACCTTCGCCAGCAAGTATGAACGCATCCGACTTTGATCCCACTTTCTTCCTATCAACCAATTGAAACCCTAAAGGATCGGTCTTAGTTCCTGTCTTTTGATCAACCCACTGACACTTGAATACAACCACCTTCAATGCCACATAGTTTAACTCCCAGATCTGAACAATGGTACCGAAATACCTATCAAATGAGTAGGATCCTTCTGGATTTTTCTTCCGCGACACAGCGATTGATTCGGAAAATGTAGTCACACCGCTATTCTGCGAAACACCTTTAGCATCGCTCTGTTTGGTCCCGTACGAGTAACCCTTCACATCATAGCCGCTGTAGCTGATGACCGTCGTAAGCGGCCGTCTGGATAGACATTTCACGTCCTCGGGATGGTCACCAATCTCTACCGTGTCCCTTAACCACTCACAAAAGGTTCTAATATGTTCATCATGTAGTTGGAAAGGCTTTAGGGTTGGGTATAGACTTCTCAATTCCTCCATATGAATGTCAACGTAAGGGCGAACCGATTCATGGTTTCGCATCACATACAGATGAGCAGCCTGCAAATCGACCGCTGGCGGGTTATGCAGCGTGCCTCTAGTTCCATGCCCGTTGAAACGAAAATCATGCCTCGAGGTGGGTAGTCCAACCGTGTCAACCTCATCTAAGTAAGCCGTACAAAATTCAATCGCCTCCTCCGCGACATATCTAGATACAATGCTTGCGTCAGGCCTGTACCTATTCTGCGAAAAGAATTTAAATATCTTCATGTATCTCTCGAAAGGATACATCCACCGGAGGAACACCGGACCACACTCCTTGATCTCCCGCACAAGATGGACAATCAAATGCACCATTATATCAAAGAAAGAAGGGGGGAAATACATCTCCAATTGGCACAATACTTCAACCACCATTGTCTGCAGCTTATCTAGCTTACGACGGCTAACTGTTTTCTGGCAAATTCCCTTAAAAAATAAGCAGAGCTTGCTGATGCACATCCTAACGTGGCTTGGAAGAGAACCACGAATGGCAATTATGTTCAAGTCTTGCATCAAAGTGTGACAATCATGTGATTTTAACCCTATCAATTTTTGATCCTTAACATTGACACAGTTACCAATGTTTGAGGAAAAATTAGAGGGTACCTTCAAATCTTTCAGGCACTGCAAATATTTTGTCTTCTCAGCTGACGACATATTGTAGCAAGCTGGAGGCAAGAAAGTGTTCCCATCCTCGATTACAGGAGCCAGTTCCTTTCTAATACCCATTCTGTCCAAGTCTTTACGTGCTTGAAGTCCATCTTTGCTTTTTCCTGGAATATTCAGCAGCGTACCAAGCAAACTATCGCAGACATTCTTCTCAATGTGCATTACATCTAAACAATGTCTGACAGCCAAGTGCTTCCAATATTGTAAGTCAAAGAAAATGGATCGTTTCTTCCAAGGGCCGGGGATGGGCATCTTCCTACGGTTTTTCCCAAAATCATTTTCAATATCCTTGATTTTCTCGAATACCTCCTCGCCACTGATAGGAGGGGGGGGGGCGGTGCATTCTCTTCCTTCCCATTAAACAAGTTCTTAGCCTTACGGAACTCGTGACTGCATGGTAAGAAACGACGATGTCCTTGATAAACAGCTTTTCTCCCGTGTTTTAATTGAGAGAAACTAGTATTCTCCTCACAAACAGGACAAGCTAGATGACCTTTGACTGAATAACCAGCTAGATTACCAAGTGCAGGGAAATCGTTCACAGTACAGAACAACATTCCTTTCAACTTAAACCATTCCTGCCGATATTCATCCCACGTCCAATTCTCTTCGAACCACAGTTTCTGAAGGTCGTCAACTAAAGGTTCTAGGAACACATCAATGTCATTACCAGGCTGCTTTGGCCCTGCTATCATCAACGACAACATAACATATTTCCTCTTCATGGTCAACCACGATGGTAGATTGTAAATAACAACCATCACAGGCCAAGAACTGTGTGTACTACTCAAATCTCCATACGGATTCATACCATCAGTGGATAAACCCAACCTTACATTCCGAGCTTCCTTCCCAAATTCAGGATACAATTCATCAATTTTCTTCCACTGATCACCATCTGAACAGTGTGCAATCACATCATCATCTTCAACCTTCTCTCTATCTGCATGCCATGTCAAGTTCTTAGCTTCTTCCTTGTTAGCAAACAACCTTTGAAGCCTAGGTATAATGGGGAGATACCACATGACCTTCGCGGGAACACGTTTGTTGGTTTCCTTAACAACATCTCCTCCCACATCCACTTTTTGTTTCACAGCTTTGTATCGTGACTCGCCACAAACGCTACAATTTTCCAATTTCATCTCATCTTCCCCTCTAAACAACATACAATCATTAGGACAAACATGAATTTTCTCAAGTTCCATACCCATTGGACATAGTACCCTCTTGGCAGCATATGCCCTATCAGGCAATAAATTATCAGTGGGAAGCAGCTGTCTAATCAACTCCAGCGCCTCTGTTAATGCCTTATCTGAAAGACCATGCTTGGCTTTTAAATTCATCAACAATAAGGTCGCGCTTAAAATAGTGTGGATTGACCCCTCATACAAAGGGGTCTGCTTATCATTATACATCGCTTCAAGCGCCTCTGGTTTTCCAAAAAAATGCATGGCAACATCATCTACCAAGTCATCCAATTTATCGTCATAATTATCAACCATTTCGTTTTCTCCTACAACCTCCATTGGTTCATTAACAACAACAGTGCTTCGTTCTTCCCCATGCCATACCCACGTGGTATAGGAATTTTGGAAACCCCTAACAATCAAATGTTCACGCAAACCTTCAACTCCTAAATACACATCGTTAGTGCAATCCTTACAAGGGCACCGCATGGCCGACTGATTTTCTACTCTTGCATTATCAGAAGCAACATCAATGAAATATTCAACCAGTCCCATATACTCTGGTGAGGTCCGACGATTCTCCCTAATAATCCTACTACGTTCCATAACACTTGTGTACCTATTTTCATAAATTTAAGCAAATATTAATGAATTCATTCATCTACATCGTGCTACTTGACAACATATCAAATACAATATGGTTTCATAAACACTAATAACTAGGAATCAACACGCAAGTTCATATATTATTCAAGGAAATTAGGGACACACATATACATATTCATGCTTGAAATTAACAAACATCCGCCCATCAATACTAAATGTAGCGGGAGATTACCTCATCGCGGCCTCAGCGAGCCCAAATATTAGGAGATTCTCTGCGTCCTTCAACCCAAAACAAAGATGGAATAGAGTAGATAGAACAAAAGGATCCGTTTCTCGTTTTACAAGATTCTGTTTTAGTTCATCCGATTACGTTTCCGAGTTCGTAAATATTGCCCGGCCATTTTTCCCTCTATCCGGGTAAGTTTACGGTACCGTAAACTTACCCGGACGACTTTTTGACTTGACTCCACCGACATCAGAACTTTGCCCCGTCGACTTGACCGTCAAAGTCAAGCCGGTCAACGGGGAAAGTTCCGGCTAGCCATTTCCGGTGTCGGAAATGTAGGCTGGTCGGCGGTTAAACGCAACCGCCGACCAAAAATGGCAGTTACACGGCGGTTGCATCACAACCGCCGTGTAATAAGCCATCCGACTAGACAACCTAGATTTACGACTTCGTAAATCTAGAAGGACGGCGGTTTCCTTATTTTCCCGCGGAACCGCCGTCCTCCGGTGCCGTTTTCCGGCAATTTTCTACTAGTGATTGGGAGAGCAGGAGGGAGTTTGTGACGGCGAGCCAGTTCCGGTGGACCTCGAAACCGGTGCTCCGTAAGCTGGGATCGGGTTGAGCTTCACGCTGGACTAATTTGGGGATTTTGGGGGTAACACTTTTTTATTTTGCAACGTAGTCCCTGGACTTACGCGCATTTTATACATGATTTCTCAGACCCCTGCCTTAACATAAGACTGCCATATCTAATTGTTTATCACAGAAAATATATATTCAAGCAATATTTCCTTTTTTTTAAAAAAAATTTCTGAAATAATATATCAAAAATTGCAAGCAAAAAGTGTGCAGTTCAAGTACAACCTGCTACAAAATGATCTTACTACACTACCAAGTAGAGACTGCCTGTTCTCCAGCAACCTTTAGCAAATGTGGAACTCACATCGACAACGACAAAACAGGTTGAGTAAGAGCCTGTTTGCCAGAGTTTTTCTGTAAAACAGTTCAGTTCAGTATTTTTTTATTTTTTTCAGTTCAGTTCAGTATTTTAAATATTTTTCAGTTCAGTTAAGTATTTTTAAATATTTTTCAGTTCAGTTCAGTTCAGTATTTTTTTTATTTTTTTCAGTTCAGTTCAGTGTTTTTAAATATTTTTCAGTTCAGTTGAGTATTTTTAAATATTTTTCAGTTCAGTTCAGTATTTTTTTTATTTTTTTAGCTCAGTTCAGTATTTTTAAATATTTTACAGTTCAATTCAGTATTTTTTTTTATTTTTTCAGTTCGTTTCAGTATTTTTATATTTTTTAGTTCAGTTCAATGTTTTTTTATTTTTCAGTTTAGTTCAGTTCGAAAAAATATTTTTTTAATTTTTCAGTTCAGTTCTATTCAGATAAATATTTTATATTTTTTTTAGTTCTACAAAATTTCTTCTATATTTTTTATCATAGATCTCTACAGTTTTTTCAATTCAGTTCAGTTTATATTTAGTTTAATTTCATCCAATTCAATTCAGTTCATTTAATTTGGTTATGAAGAAATGTGAGTTGATGAATTTCAGTTTCATTAAGTCGTATAATTACTATGTTCAATATCTTCAACTATAATTCGGTTCAATTAGAGTTTACTAGATGAATACAAGTTCATTGTTTGTGAATACGACAAAATAGAGCAATCTTTGTACGCTAGCGGTTCTATCATATTCTGAATATTTTTTGAATCAGTTCAGTTCAATTTAATGAAATTAAAATTAAGTCTATTTCAATCATATACAAGTGTATGTTGATCAATTTCAGTTTAATTTATTCATACTGTTATTGTCTTGAATACAATGAACTTTATTTTAGTTTAATTCAATTTAGTTATAAGTAAATGTGATGTGAGTATTCCACCAAGCATACGAACGACACTTTCTCTCTCTAGAAAATACAGGGAGACGCTATCTACACTTTGGGGTTTTCATAGCCCTTGATCAGTCAAATCAAAGCCAAATCTGCCGGTTTTCAAGACACTGTTTTGGGGTTCAGTCATCTCATCACACCAGGAAGTTGATCTTGGCAAGAAATCAGACATGCATCAACCCTGGTGAATTTTCAGTGGCTTTGGAGTTTTGTGTTTGGAATCAGAAAGAAAGTAGAGATTCCCAACGGGATTGGGTGGAAAAGAGGAGCGGGATTGGCCGGCGCTAATCACAGACGCAACCTCCATCAGAAAAGGTGAGTTTGGAGTGCATTAATAGTTTTTGTAAGTTCCAAGATCATAAAAAGCAGTTATTGGTGGAGAGTTATTTCTCTCATTGGGAGGTGGTAATCATATCACCATGACAGAAGTCTCGTAAGTGGTGAGTATAATCATGCCGATTTCGGTTCCCAAGAGGAAGTTCAATTCAGTTACATTTAGTTGTGAGAAAATTGTAAGGTTAGAAGAGAAGGAAACCCCTATAAATAAGAGGGGGAAATATAACTGGCCTCACAGCAACATTCATAATAATCTAGATACACTGCATAATCCAAGTTTGCCTAGATCTGCAACAAAAATGGGGGATACTCCCTCTTTAAATTCCAGAGAGCGTGGCAGTTCTCCGAGAGGATCAAACTATTCGGAGGAATGAAGAGATCCAGGGAGCAATGACATAAACTTCAGCCAGTTTGCTCGGCCGACCAGAAGAGGAGGAGTCATGTCGCTCACACAGGAAGACATTTCGGTAGCTGTTCCGGTGGAGCATTTTTACTTGCTGGCTTACTGGATGGACGACATGCCTTTCACAGCGGAGGATCTCGACGAGTACTTTAATCAATACTGGTCCATCCCAGCAGAAGTCATCCATCATCATGGTCAGTTCTTTGTAGTCAAATTTAAATCTAGGGAAGAAGCTCTTATGGTCCCACACAGAAGTCCTTTTGCGCTAGCGGGTGGTTTGCTAGCTTTTAGGAGATGGGGAGCGGGCATAGTGCTTAGGAATGTAAGAGTAGAAAAGGTCAACGTGAGAATACAGTTGCATGGATTACCGGCGGAGGCGTTCGCCCCCATGGCGGCAATTAAAGTAGCAAACATGGCAGGGGAAGTGATCCCGGTGGATACCGAGCCTCCTCCGACAAGAAACGTCACCTACTTAGGTGCCACTATGTGGGTGGTCCCGGGAGAGCCTTTAGTCACTGGTTTCTATGTAGACCTGGAGTATATCCACCTTCCGGAGAACAGACGTATCCGGGTGGATATCAAGTATGAGAGGGTGTATAGATACTACAGAAGATGTGGAGTCATTGGCCACCCAATGCACCGATGTCCAGTGATACTGTTCTGGATGAGATGATAGAACACAAGGTGCACCGACATTTTGATGAGCGTGGAGTGGACATTGTCTATGACCCAAATAGGGAAATGTTTGCAGGAGATGTAAGAGCATACAATTATCGCCGCCGTCACAGGTACACCAATATCCCCATAGATTATCCGGAGACAAGATGACTTAGGTACCTGTATATGAGAGACAAGCAGATTCAAGAGGGATTCCTGATATCAATGCGTCTGGAACCAGGGAATAACAGGCAGATGACAATTGGGAATCGGCCTTGGGAGAACCTTTTTCAGCTTAGAAGGCCAGTTTTTTATTCCTATTTTGGAATTACGCGGGAAATCCCCGTGGAGAACCAACCAGCCCCTGTGAGCCAAATCCCAGCCCAAACTGTTCCAACGGACATGCAAGTTGATCAAGCGCCTTCAACACCACATACATGCAAGTTGATCAGGCGCCTTCAACACCACAGACACAAGCTCCTGATGTGAACAATACGGGAGACTGGATGAGGCAACAGAATAATCTGGAGAGCGCAATGCTGGAGGAGGTGAGAGCGATGACAATAGATCTCAGGGACACTACAATGGTAAAAAACCTACTCACATCAATACTGGATTCAGCTTTCAGAGTAGACATGGAGATGGTCAGAATAGGTGTACGAGTTCAAGGAGTTTCTGCAATCCCAGGATGGGGAGGTGCAATTCCAGAGACTCATCCCCATGCCAATGAACCAGAATCAGACTCGTGGACAAGAGCAATTGCAGATCCCAGAATAGAAGAGCTAATAATTCTACCATCAGATGATTCTGAATCTGATTCATCAACAAGCCAGGAAGATTCAGGTGGAGAGGAGGAGCCAAGAGGACCATCTATTGTAATAGGGAGGCAGCGTAGGCCCAAGAGAAACAGAAGGGATCAGGAAGAAGAAGATGATGGAAGACAAAAGAAAAAAGCCAAAATAAATGAAAGATCTAAGAGAATTCGTTCCAGGAGGGGATTTGCTTTCACTCTCAGGATGCTGAGGCCAAACTATGAAGTGGGACAGTCTTCAAGACCGGTGGGAGAGGTGTAAGACAGAGTGGAGGAGGAATTAAGGGTGACAGAAGAGTTGGTGACGAGGCGGCCTAGAGAGGAGGTAGAACAGGTGGTTGACATGACATATACGTGGAATGTAAGGGGTATCCACCCTGTAACCTGTAACCTCTGAGCCAATCACACAGACCTCTATGCGCCAAGGAGGGAAAAGATCAAGATCAGGATTCACAAGGACCACAGAAGTTGAAAGTGGCAACTTTCTCCCCTCAGAAAAGAGCCAAAATCATTCATAATCATGTGATCTGCAAGCCATCAGACTCACAGCCACCTGAGGAAAAGGAAGAAAGTGGAATAAATGGTGTAGCTCAGGCTCTTGCTGAGGTGGTTGTGGTATCTGACTCTGATTCGGAGCAAGTCACTGTCCAAGAAGTACTTCAGGAGGAGCAGGAATCCAGTGAGGGGGAGGAAGAGGTGTCCTCTAGAAGACCCCTCCACTGCAGGGAAGGGAACAGGAAACCTCCAACCCAATAGGTCTTCCGGTGGTTGAACCAAATCAACCACCCGAGCAGCCATGACGACCATTATGTGGAACTATAGGGGCTGTAACAATGCCCCTACAATGAAGGCGATCAACTAGTTGATTTCTGCGACACAAACCTGATATGTTGTGCCTAATTGAAACCAAAGCCATGGAGGACCATTTTGCTCGGTGGCAAGAAAACACATATTTCAGGAACTCCAAGATTGTGGAAGCAACTGGTAGATCAGGTGGCTTAGTCACTAATATTTTGGTCTAGTAAGTTAGTAGTAGACATAGAATTTGTTTCCAGCAATTGCATCATTAGCATAGTCACTAATGCCTCAGGGAGGAAATGGTGCCAAATGGCTATTTATGGCCCTCATCTACTTCATCAGAGGCATTCATTCTGGAATAATATGTCTAGTTTGCATTATTTTAGGGATTTCCCTTGCATCATCATAGGAGATTTCAACCAAATCATCTCTCAAGATGATAAGAGGGGGGGGGGGGGCTCTCTTGTACATATAACCCCCCAAAATGCACTAGTTAATTGCATTAATTAACTGAGAGAGCTAGAGTCAAAGGGTCTTTCGTTCACTTGGACCAACTCACAGGATCAACCTCACACCATTGTGGAGATATTGGACAGGGCTTTTGCAAATGATGGATGGTTTGTAATGTGGCCAGAAGCTAAGGTAACAAACCTCCCCTTCTCTCAATCAGACCATAGTCCTATCTTGTTACAATTGCAGCAGTCAGAACAAAGGACTAGGAAAATGTTGAGATTTTAATCTATATGGGTAAGCATGGATCCACCTCTACAGATCTTGAAGAAAATATGGTCAAAAATACATTTACCATCATCACAACAAAATGATGGTGATATACTCACAGCCAGACTACATTTACTATTGGTGCATCTATGTAACTGGCATAAAAAGACATTTAGTAATATGGAAAAACAGATTGCAATGAAAGAGGAGGACTTGAAGAAGCTACAAATGGGAAATGGCATTTTTGTGAATGCAGAAAGAATCAAGACACTGGTGGCTCAGAAAGAAATCCTGGAGCACAAACTCTCTGATTACTGGCAACAAAGGGAAAAAGTGAATTGGATGAGGCAAGGAGAGAAAAACAGAAAGTTTTTCCACAAATTGGCAACCAGGAGAAAGGAATCCAACACAATACAATGTCTATTGCTACAAGATGGAAGCTAGACCACAGATCAAAATTGCATTCTACAAGAGATGACCTTACATTTGAGGAATATACTCACAGAGGAATATGGAGATAATGTGACAACAGCTGCAGATACTGAATGGAAGATGCTTGCACAAGCTAACCAAAGGGTTTTATCTATAGACCAGATGAAAAGATTGGAGAAACCTTTTTCCAGCAAAGAAGTATCGGAAGCACTGAAACAAATGAAACCTTGGGGAGCACCTGGTGAAGATGGTTTCCCTGCTGGCTTTTATAAACACTACTGGAAAGAGGTAGGTGAAAACCTATCACAGATGATCCTCGGGATATCAAGGGGAGAACCCTTCCCATTACATTGGAACAAAACTCAAATCATTCTCATCCCAAAGAAGAAGCTACCCAAGACAACATTAGAGTTCAGACCAATTTCTCTATGCAATGAGAAGTACAAGATCTTAGCTAAGATGATTGCCATCAGACTTAAATCCCACATGGACTCACTAATTGCATCTTCACAAAATGGTTTTGTACCAGGCAGAAACATCTCAGAAAGTGTCCTTCTAGCACATGAGGTCCTGGAACATATCAGAAAGTACAAAACTTCAAAACAAGGACTAGCTGCCATAAACTTGACATGAGCAAAACTTATGACAGGATCTCTTGGAGGTTTCTGGAGAAAATTCTAAATTTTATCAAAATGCTAGCCAGTTTGTTGAACACTATCATGATGTGCGTACAAACTGTCACATATCAAGTAGTGGTAAATGGAATTGCCAGTCCAACCTTTTCTCACAATAGAGGACTGAGGCAAGGATGCTCACTATCTCCATATCTGTCCAAAACTGTTAAATCTCCCTGGCAGGTTGACCATGGCAAAGCATGTGCTGCAATCTTTGGCTATTTACCCCCTAGGAATATTTAGAATTCCAGTAAGGGTACTGAAGAAATTGGATGCCATGACATCTACTTTCATATGGGGAGGAAAGATAGAAGGCAGAAAAGTGCACTGGAGATCATGGACCTACATGAATAAGTCCAAAACAGAAGGAGGTTTAGGGCTGAGATGAACAAAGTACTGCTAGCTAAACACTCATGGAGTCTCCTCTCAAACAAACAATCCCTCCTTACCCAGGTCTTAACAGCTAAATACCTTAAACATGAGGACATCCTCCAGTCTCAGCCAAGCCAGGTGATTCTTAGGGATGGAATCAATTGTTTGGGCAGTAGAGCTGATAAGAAACAACCTATGTTGGAGGGTGGCAAATGGGAAAAGTATCAACATTCATGCACAGTGGATTCCAAATCTTCAGAATCCTATTCAGGCAACAAATGTGGTGGCAACTCATACAAACATAAAAGTCTCCCATTTGATTGATCAACAGTCTGGCACCTGGAGATACTCCCTCATCAGATCATTGTTTCCATAATATATCATCCCACACATTCAGACCATACACTTGGATATTGAAGGCAGAGATGAACCTCTTTGAAAATGGACCACTGACGGAAGATATACCTCTAAATCAGGCTATCACAAAGCAATGGAAAACATAAGGAATATAGCCCCTCACAGATTAAGTCCCATGGAAAAAAATTATGGTCCAAGATATGGAGTCTGAAAATCCCACACAAGCATGCAGTATTTATATGGAGAGCACTAACATGATGCCTTGCAACAGGAGCCAACAGAATGAAGAGAAAATTGGATGACAATGGAACCTATAAGAGATGTCACCAAGGGATTGAAGATGAGACACACCTATTTATGCAATGCAGATCATCCATACTCATCTGGACAACTGCAAACATTGTCATCAACAGACCAGACAATTCTAATTTCAGCACATGGTTCTTCCAAATAGTCATAAGAACAGCAGAATCACAACAGCTGATTCAGATCATCATGCTACTCTGGGGAATCTGGAAAAGTAGAAACAACTCTTCCTTCAAGCAACAAGATATACCTCCAGTGCAGTGTGTACAACAAACTCAGGCAGAAATAGATTTGGTGCTGAAGATCTTCAGAGGCAACCACACTGCAGATGACCTGGGAGAGGAACACATGGCAAATATTACCATGTCTACTACCCAATAGCTCTCAATACAAGCCATCAGACTAAGTGAAGCACCTGAGGGTATCCCCCAAACTTGTATAATCAGTTTTGATGGATCCTACAGAGGAACACATGAATGTGGGAGCTGCAGGATGGAGGATATGGAAGCCAGGCTGGAACCTAAACACAGACATCTCAGGTTCAGATTTCTTTCCAGCAACGTCACCACTACAGGCTGAAGCAGAAGTTTGCTGGAGAGCTCTAAAAGCAGGAAGAAGAAATGGAGTACAGAGAGTCAACTTAGTCACAGATTCAGTTCAGCTAAAAGAATCAATCTTGAATCCTTTGTCGGCACCAATTGCGATCAAAGGAATTATCCATAGTATTAGGCAACTGGCGGATTCACTTGTTGAATTTGCAGTAATTAAGGTTGATCATTCTTTTCTAGAAAAGGAACATAATCTGGCCTTTAGCCTTAGCAGGAATATATGTAATAGTATTAGCACTCCCTTTTCTCTTAATCATTAATAATATATGGATATTCAACAAAAAAAAAAGTAAATATGATTTGATAAAATTAGTTGCATTAAATCATTATTTCAATATATTACACTTTATTCTGTTCCATTTTTATTCAATTATGTATTATGTACAATTCAACTCATTTTATTTGTTAATAATGAATTTTTTAGTATTTTTAATATATATTTTTCAACTCAGTTCAAATAAATAAATATAATTTTTTTTTCAGTTAAGTTCAGTATTTTTATACTTTTTCAGTTCAATTCAACATATTTTAGTTCAGTTCAGTTTAGTATTTTTATATTTTTTCAGTTCAGTTCAGTATTTTTAAATATTATTCAGTTCAGTTCAGTATTTTTAAATATTTTCAGTTCAGTTCAGTATTTTTAAATATTTTTCAGTTTAGTTCAGTATTTTTAAATATTTTCAGTTCAGTTTAGTATTTTTTTTATTTTTTTCAGTTCAGTTCTGTGTTTTTAAATATTTTTCAGTCCAGTTCAGTATTTTTTAAAAAAATTCAGTTCAGTTCAGTATTTATTTATTTTTTTCAGTTCATTTCAGTTCAGTTCAGTAAGAAATAAGCTCTAGCAAACAGGGCTTAAAATAATTCTCCAGACATCTTATTCTTTCCAGCCAATAATCTTCTTCCCCTTGGTTGGAGCTGATTTTCTAATATGTTTAAAGGCCTTGCTTTCTTACCATGGAAACAATGAGCTTGTTCAAATTGGATATTACCTCATCCCTGTTACTTAGCTCACGTTTTAGTCTTTCAATTTCCTGCAAGTGGCCCGCACAGTCATCTGTCTTCTGAGTATCCTCAACCTTCTTGGAGTCGTGGTCAATCCTTAGCTTCTTTGAATTGTCTGAGGTGGCCTCGGCTTCAAGTGACCTCTTTTTAGACTCTACTTGTGCAGGAGAGTCGCAGGACATTTTGCGAATGAATAAACTACCAGCAACATTTCCATCATTGAGTTTAAAAGATATTTCTTTCTGCAATCGTCCAAAAGAATCCTTATTCAGGCCGCCCTCAACGCTATCAAATGCTTCATCTGCCTCTTTGCTGATTTTTAAAAATTGCCAAGATGGTATATATTGTCCCCTTAATCTTCTTATCAGCCTAAATAGAATATCACAATTACCATGAGGATAATTGTGATTGATTTGTATATATTACTGTACCATAATTACACTAGTCTAGATACAATGTATTTGTACTTTTGTAATCTTATATATTTCTGATAATACAGACACACCAACTATGGTGAATTACACTCTTTCATGGTATCAGCCTACCCGATCCAATAATCTGTAAATCCGTCAAAAATCCAATTTTGACAGATAAATCCAAATCAATTTCGGTGCTTCTTTGAACTTATGATTATGGTGCTTTCGTTTTGGTGTTCCTTCCTCCTTTTCCGCTGCTCAATTGGTGTGTCAACGTTCCCGTTATCCACAATCTCTCCGGTGGTTGAAGAAAAAAATGAATCGACCGACGCATACCCAGCAGAGGGCGGCGCGTGTGCAATACGCGCCTCCAACATAGCATCCGCTAAATCCGACAGCGCGTGTGAACCACGCGTTGGGCCTCATAGGGGCGCGTGTCGTGCACGCGCTAGATGCCAATCAGGAGTTCCCTCGCGCGCGTGTGGATCACGCGCGTGCCCAACTTCACTCGCCTGATGTCGCGCGTGTTTCGCACGCACCCGTGCCAAAGCCTCCCCCTCCCGAGCGCGTGAATGTCATGCCCCGGTTGCTTTCTCTGCCTCTCCGGCGCGTGAGTTACACGCGCCGCCACCGCCGCAACCTACTTTTTCTGCTCGCCGGAAATGATGGAACCCGAGATGTCAATTTTGCGATGAGTTTGGCCATACCGCTCGGACTTGCTCCAGTCCGCTTATGTCGGTGAATGTCGCCGATGTTTTCCAGTCTTCAGCTTCTTTGAAGGACAAGGCTTCCAGTTGGTATATGAATTCTGGTGCTACTAACCACATGACCTCAGCATGTTCTGGTCTTGATCTTGTTGCTCCATATACTAGTAACCGTTCTGTCTCTCTCGCTAATGGTCGGGATGTTTCCATTACACATGGTGGTCGTCATAAGTTTTCTCGTACTTTATTATTATCAGATGTTTTGGTGGTTCCAGATGTTATGAAAAACTTTCTTTCGATTAGCAAGCTCACAAAGGATTTAAAAGTTGTAGTTTCTTTTGATGAGTTTTCATTTGTGATTCAAAAACGGTCAAACAAGGAAGTTTTAGGACAGGGTCGATGTCATCATGGTCTTTATGTGCTTGAACGGAGTGGTGCTGCCTTTGTCGCTTACTTTCGATCAAATAAAAATACAGTTTCGTTTGATATTTGGCATGCCAGAATGGGTCATACTTCTCATTCAGTCATTTCTTTATTGAATAAACTGAATCATGTTAAGGTCACCTTTTTGTCGGGCAATTCTTCTCTTTGCTCAGCGTGTGAAAATGCAAAGGGAAAAAGGCTTTCTTTCGTGGACAATTCGAAGCGAGCGCAGTCTATACTTGATTTAGTTCACTGTGATTTGTGGGGACCTGTACCAGTCTTATCCTCTAGTGGCTATTCTTATTATGCCATTTTTATCGATGACTACTCGCGTTTTACTTGGTATTATCCGCTGAAGTGAAAATCAGATTTCGTTGAGACATTCCTGCAGTTTCAGAACTTTGTGGAAAATCAGTTCTCTCGCACTATTAAGGTGTTTCAAAGCGACGGTGGCACTGAGTTTACAAATGCACGGTTGCGCTCTCACTTCGCAGTTAGGGGCATCTTTCATCAGATTTCCTGCCCATATACTCCCGAGCAGAATGGTAGAGCCGAACGGAAGCATCGTCATGTGGCATAAATGGGATTGTCTATACTTCATCACTCTCAGATGCCGGCTTCTTATTGGGATGCAGTATTTGCCACTGCTACGTACACCATTAATAGGCTTCCTACGCCTGTTCTTAATAATGTCTCGCTGTATTTTCTGGCTTATGGATGTCATCCGGACTACTCAAATTTTCATCCATTTGGTTGTTTGGTGTATCCTTATATTCGGCCGTTCTCACGGCACAAGCTGGCACCTCGCAGTACACCTTGCGTTTTTCTTGGTTACAACTCTCAATACAAGGGTTTTCGGTGCTTGGACCCGGTCACTAAGAGAGTGTATCTTACACGTCATGCTCGCTTCGATGAGAGTTCGTTTCCACCATTGGAACGTCAATCCTCCACGGCCCCTGAGTCTTTGGATGTCTCTACATTTCTTGACTCGGATTATGATGATACTCTGGTTTTGACAGCAACTGATCAGCCTTCACCAGATCAGTCTATAGAGGCGTCTCCATCATCACCTGTCTCTGGATCACCGCGTTTGCCTGATTCTGGAGCGTCATCGTCTACCAACCCTTCTCCGGAACCAACTCTAGCCCATTCTCCATCGCCACTGCCACCGCCACCACCGTCTCGCCATCGTATGACAACTCGTTCTCAAACAGGTAGCCTCACTGCCAAGGATTACTCTGATTATGTTGTTACTGGTTTTCTTGCGGCCCTTTTGGCTGAAACTGAACCTCGAGGTTTTCGTTCTGCACTTACGGATCCTCGTTGGGTGGCTGCTATGGATGAAGAGATGCATGCACTGCGTCAGCAACGTACTTGGGATCTTGCCCCTCGTCCTTCTGGAGTTAATATTGTTGGTTCCAAATGGGTTTATCGGCTCAAACATCGACCGGATGGCACTATTGATCGTTATAAGACTCGTTTGGTTGCTCAGGGTTACTCTCAAGTTCCTAGCTTTGACTTCACTCACACGTTTAGCTCAGTCGTGAAATCCTCCACCGTTCGGATCATCCTGTCTCTTGCCACCATTTTTGGTTGGCCCCTTCATCAGCTTGACGTTAAGAATGTCTTTCTTAATGGTCATCTTGACTCCCCAGTTTACATGGAATAACCGTCTGGATACACTGATCCTCGTCATCCAGAGAACGTATGTTGTCTACGAAAGGCTATCTATGGCCTTAAACATGCTCCTCGTGCCTGGTTTCAGCGTTTCAGTTCTTATCTGACTCGTTTGGATTTTCGGTGTTGTTCGTCTGACACTTCCATGTTCATCTTCATGCGTGGCTCAAAGGTGTTGTATCTTTTGGTCTACGTTGATGACATTATTCTCACTGGAAATGATCCTCTTCTTATTTGGAAGTTTGTCGCTCGCACTGATCACGAGTTTACTACTAAGGATATTGGCTCTCTTCATTACTTTCTGGGATGAGAGGTCTCTCGCTCTTCTTCGGGGTTGTTTCTTGGGCAGGCTAAGTATGCCATGGAGATTTTTCAGTGTGCTGGCATGACTGACACGGCACCTGTCTCTACGTCTTTTGTTCCTGGTTCAAAACTCCTCATTTCTTCTAGTTCAGAGTTTTCGAATCCCGAGCTATATCGTTCGCTTGTTGGAGCCTTGCAGTATTTGACCATTACTAGGCCTGATCTAGCCTTTGCAGTCAATTCTGTTAGTCAGTTCCTTCAGTCACCTCGTGATGATCATTATCAGGCGGTCACTCGTATTCTTTGCTATGTTCATGGTACTCTTCATCATGGACTTTTTTTTCGACCGTCTTCCAGCTCACTTTCAGTGTTAGGGTACTTAGATGCTGATTGGGCTCGCTGTGTTGAAACTCGACGTTCCACCTATGGTTATGCCATTTACCTTGGTGGTAACCTCGTCTTTTGGAGTGCTAAGAAACAGTCAACTGTTTGCCGATCCAGCTGTGAATCTGAGTATCGTGATATGGCCAACACTGCGGCCGAGCTTGTTTGGTTGTGCAATCTGCTCAAGGAGCTTCGTGTTCCTTTGAAGTCTTCACCCTTACTGTTTTGTGACAACAGTAGTGCTATTTTTCTTGCTCAAAACCATGTTGCTCACAAACGGGCTAAGCGTATTGACATTGACTACCACTTTGTTCAAGAGTTGGTGGCTTCCGGCAGGCTTCGTGTTAGTCATGTTCCTACTTCCTTACAGATTGCTGACATCTTTACCAAAGGTCTCCCTGGTGCTCTCTTCACACTATTTCCTCTCTTCTCATCTGACGCTTCGCTTGAAGGGGGTGATAGAATATCACAATTATCATGAGAATAATTGTGATTGATTTGTATATATTACTGTACCATAATTAGACTAGTCTAATACAATGTATTTGTACTCTTGTAATCTTATGTATTTTTGATAATACAGACACACCAACTACGGTGAATTACATTCTTTCAAGCCTTATCATCAACTGTGAAGTCTCCTGGAATAATTTTGTGCAGATCTTCACTACTGACATTGACTGGAATTTTATGGAGCAGAAGTTTCTTCAAATCCACATCTGGTACATCATTACTAGCCAATGGAATCACAGTGTCAACTCCTCGCTCAATTTTGGCCAAAACAAGTTTCATTGCAGCACATGCATCATCTTGGCAATTATGTGTTGCCTGAGTCTTCCGGAGATGATAACCTAGTAGACTCACACAAAAAACTTAAGGAAAGTCTTCTATTTCCAGACATGAAGAGGTAGGATATATCAATGACTCGTGCATGATCCAACTTCAAAGCTTGAAGATCATTGTTCAAAATGTGGCCTATCAATATAGTTCCATGAGATAGGATTTTCTTCATAGATATCTGTACGTCAGGCAATGAGCAAGTCACTCCTTCCAAATCTTCAGCAGTGATCCCAGTGATCTCAGTTCTGTAGTCTTCAACATCTTTACCGGGACAAACTAGTGTATTCAATTTGACCTTCATATTTCGGTCAACAACACAGACCTTCACCAAAGCTTCAGTTCCATCACGACAAAGAACCATCTCAAAATCAACAGCAACCATCTTGGTAGACCTCATCGCCTTGGCCTTTTTACTACTCTTCACAACAATCCAATCCTCTTCATATGAAGGGAACGAATAATCAACCGGGTACTTAGGATGCTGAAGAGTCAAACGAACTAGTTTATGTTCTGGAGATTCCCCACTCGAAGAAACTTTCTGAATCTGAGCCACTTGGTCACGGTTTACATGGCATTCCAATAATTTCTCTAGGAACTTAATGTCCTCGGGTTTGTCAAAGGTATTCAGGAAGGCAACCAAAGTTTATACTGGCCTCCTAGCAGGGTCACTCAAGCTGGCACCAAGTTTCTTGTCAAAGACGGTCAAAAACTCCTTCCAGTCTCCTTTATTACCCTTTATGCCCTTCTTCTGAGACAGCTTCACCATCTTCACAGCAACTTCTTTGCTGATGTCAGAGGCTGTGAGTCCATCGCCGGAAGTTGTGGTGGCGGCGGCACGGAGGCGGAGAATGAAGTGTGTTGGGGTGGGGAGAGCGGGCGGGAGTGAGATCGCAGCAATATTTCCTTAAATAAGTAATTGAATGACGAATAATAGGTATAAAATAAAAATTTGCGTGTTGATATTAACTTTTCACACGTGTATATATATAACAATATTTTCTCAAATCTCTTACAAAATTAATGATAAATATTGAAGGTAAGAGAATACTGATATAGACGTACCTATTTTATTAACATATAAACTAAGAAAATTACCAAATTAATTATTATCTAAATGGTTATATAACCAAACTCAGAATCTGCTCTAAAGAAAACTACAGTTAAATCTCAATAAATGAATACTTTTGAAACCATCATAAAAATATTCATTTAGCGAGATTATTCATTTATCGATAAATGAATATATTATTCATTTAGACATTATTGAATTATATTAGTATTACATGAATTGTATGCATATGTGTACTAAGTACAAAAATGTACATATGTGCATTATATTTAAAACTACTAAAAAAATACATGTTGTGCATTGTACGAAATATCTAGAGTTTTAGAAAATGTATCTAACCAGTATTACAAACTAAAGTATGTATATGGACTATGTACATATCAAGCAATGATCACCTTACAAAACTACTTTCTACAACACGAATCAGAATACTCCCGAAGTTTTGTTTGCGCTAGGAAAATTCAAGTGAGATGAATTTTGGTGGAAAAAAGAGCAAAAAACTATAGACACCTTTTTTTATGTAAGAGAATGATTTATTGCACGAACATTACTGATTATAAAAAAATCTTTTTAATATATATAACTTATGAAATGTGGTGATTATTCATTCATATTTACATAGGGTTTTTAAGGATTTTAAAAAAATTATTTTATTAATTCATTTAGCGATATTATTCATTTAGCCCCTTAGCCCATGTCGGGACCGGAAAAATTTATTCATTTAGCGAGATTATTCATTTATCGAAGTTTAACTGTACATCAATTATTAATTGATTAGTTTTGTGTAAACAAATTGCACTATTTCATGATATATATACATATATATATATATGGGAGAGATTCCATTCACTTTCTTATTTTTACTCATTTTTTTAATTAAAATCTCATCCATTCCTTCTAATTTAATCTAACGGTTAAGATTAAATAAATTAAATTACTTTTTTCCCTTAAAAATTCTCCGATTTAATAATTTTCCTTTTTTTAACTCTTTCACCCACCGATCCCATTTTTTCCTTTCTTCTCAGTATAAATCTCCCGCCTGACCCAATTCTCTGTGAACCTAAATCACACCCCCACCCGCCACCGCCTTCGCTAGCCACCCATCGCCCCTTATCGCCAAACTTTCGACCACCCGTCGGCGCCCCACCACAATACCGTTGCCGCCGTTCCTTTACCGGCCGATAACCACCATTTCTGCACAGCCTCCGGCCAACATTGAACTCGACCTGCTTTTTTCTAATTCCCTCTGGTGGCCGTTGTACGATCGTTATTTCCAATTATCTCCCTTGGTTGATCTGTTGATCTATGCTTCACGGTCAACAGGGGCGGACCCAGGATTTTACTGATAAGGGGGCCGGACTAATCATAAAATTTGAATTCGAAAAAATAAATGATATTATAAAAATAACGGTCTAACAAAGTAATTTATTTAGAAATAAAAGAATCATACATATAACGGAAATATAAAATTTATTTGAATCTAACTCTTCTCGATCATCTCAAAAGTGTCGATAATCGAATCAATGGGAATGGTCTCGCAATCTCTTTCAATATATAGCATCAAAGAATCTCGCGGAAAATCATTTTCCATTCGATTACGCAGACTTGTTTTCACAATTTTCATGGCTGAAAAGACCCGTTCAAATTACAAAAAGCAAATCCTAATGACATTAGTATGTCTTATTACTGATATGTTATAGGATTGACTAATATTCTTTTTAAAAAATATTACTAATATAAAATCCTATAAGGATTATAAATAAAAAAACAAAAACAAAATACTAATAGAAAATTAACAAAATGTGTGGTCCTTACAAATGATTCACTAATTCTATTAGAAATCTAATTTTAGTAAAATTTCTACTCTCCTTATGTACACTTTGGTTTTTTGTAAAGTGGGCCACCAATTTTTTTATAATTAAATACTATTTAAAGAGAGAATGATATTATATATAGGCTATATCTTAGCAAATTTATGAGGTGGGTCCGGCCCCTTTTGGCCCCTCATATGGTCCGCCACTGACGGTCGACATAACCACCTTCGCCGATCACCTCCACCGCCAAGGCGCTATATCTCTGTCATTCCGCCGCCATGAACTCATTGCCAGTCAACCTACACAACCGTTTTCTACCCATGCATTCAATAAAAAACTGAGCACTGAATTTTACTTCGGTTGGTTGCAACCAGATTTTCTGATCGAAAACTATAGTTGATCAATGATAAGAAAATATAGGTACAGATGCCCACACGGCAGCAACAGCAGGCACGATTCCCTTTCTCCGCAAAAAACCTTGCACATCCGATTCCGGCCAATTCTCTGGCTCTCCGCCGTAACACTGCCGTGCCCATTAACGAATCTGGCCATCTCATTCTCGGTAGAAGAAGGCATAGCTAAGCGCAAGAAATTGTGCAAATAATTATGTGCAAATAAATTATCAATAACATATAACTAGCATGATTCGGCCGCACGTTGTGCGGTATGTTTGGAGTACTTTAAAAAGATTTTAATTTGAAAAAATGTGTAAATTTTAGCTATTTACGTTAAAAAATGGGGTTGCTATACGCAGTTCGATATTTTACACTTGTAGTTCGAAATACGGTATGAATTTACGATATTGTCCTCACTTATTAGGTTGATTTGAAAATTTTAGCAAAATTCAGGTGGCGGTATTGTAATTTCAATGGTACTTTGATTTACACTGAGTAAAGTGCCGGTAATTTCAATGGTATTTTAGACTACGTTGAGTAAAATACTGGATCGTGTATAACAATTCAGTAAAAAGTAAGGTGTGGCATTATGATAAGACAATGATTTATCCTTAAAAAAGTAAGGTGTGATCTTATGGTAAGACAATGATTTATCCTTTATGCTTGAGCCCAAATTAGTAATTAGGTCCATTTGTACATTAATTTTATACATTAATTTCGGTAAGTTTAGACATGCTGATTTTATTTTTCAATATATTAACTTTTACTTTTACTTCAGTTCGATTCAGTTCAGTTAAATTGAATTTAATTCAATACAGTTCAGTTTAATTCAGTTCAGTTCAGTTGAAATAAGTTCAAACAAATATGACCTAAATATAATTTTATTACAAAAATAGAAAACATGAGTCCGTATAAATTTTTCGAGTACAAAATATATATATTTATACTATATTAATTAATATATTTATGCAAAACAACATATTTATCGGAAGCATATTGTATCCTTATATTAATATATAAATGAAATATTCTATATGTGTAGGATACAAAGAAATTGTATGACAATTGAAAAATAGACCAATTCACGATTCTCAGTCAAAAGTACTCCAGAATTAACCACTTTTCAAGCTCTGAATTCTTGATCTAATATGGCATACTTAATTAATTAATTATGGATAATTGCGGCATTCATGTTAATTATGTGATGTAATATTCATGTTTTCCTTTCGTAAACGTGTTAATTAGGTGGAATGAGTTGTATTTGTAAAAATAGAAGCCGGAATCTATTTAGTATGCTATAAAAATATGCAATAATATATGCATATCATATATTATATATATTGAAAACACAATTATGCTAACTGAATCATTGAAATTACGTATGATTGATATATGTAATTGATATATATATATATATATATATATATATATATATACGGTTAAGTTCGTAGATTAACTTAAAAGAAATAAAATAAGGAATATATAAAAATGGTAGGCGCCGGAATATGGTGAACTTGCGGTGGTTATATGGCGGCTTTAGTCAAAACTACGTAGTTTCATCCTTTTTAATTCTTTATTAATTTATTTATTGACCGAAACAATAACTCTTCTAGTTCCCTTTAGGATGAGTATATTTATAACACATGAATGCGTGTATAAATCGGGAATTATAATATGTAAAAATATATTATGATGTCAATCAACATATATCAAGATCTTTTATATATGAATATTGAAATATATGAAAATTATAGGCGCCAGAATATGGTGATCTTGTAGCGGTTGTTTGGTGGCTTTAATCAAAACTACGTAATTTTATACTTTTTAATTTTTTTTATTAATTTATATATTGACCGGAGCAATAACTCTTCTAATTATTTTTTATACTTTTTAATTTATATAATTTTATACATTTTAATTTTTTTATTACTTTATATATTGGACTGAGAAATTCTTTTTCTCGCATGTAATCAAATAGTAATAAATTTAAATTATCATGTAACAAAAACTTCTTTATAATTAATTAATTCCACATGTGTAATTAAATGACCTCTAAATAGCACGCAGTTGAATTATATATTTTTTGTACATATTACAAAATGCTTTCTCTCTCTAAACTTTTCTCTCTCGCTTCTCTCTAAGCATTACCTGTCGGAAAACCCAAACCCACCAATAACGTCTCTTTTCGATACCGTTCTGACACCAGTGCCACCGCCAATGGGCATAAACCACGGCGGTTCTGATGGCTGAGCCACCGCCTCCCCGCGGTGGCAAAGCCCCGATACCACCCAAATCTTTCCTACACACTCTTACAGATCGCCCCCCTCCATTATCCACAGTCTTACCATCAAATCCAGAAATTTGCCCAATTACCCAATTCAAAGGGGAAATCGCATGCATCGTTACTCGTCAACAAGCTGAGGTTTTGGGCTCCCACTACAGCAATGCGTTAGTGGGGAAGTTTGCCAGAGGCAAGCCGTCAATGCTGAGACTCCAGGAAGCCTTCAAGTCGGCGGGTTTCACTGGAAAATACCAAATCGGCTCAATCGACTTCAGACATATTCTAATCAGACTGGAAGACCCTGAAGACTATAGATGCTGTTGGATAAAGGGTTTTTGGAACTTTGCTGGCTCCCAGATGAAAGTTCTCAAATGGACGGTCGACTTCTCGCCGGAGGCCGAATCGTCGATTGTCCCAGTTTGGATCACCATCCCACAGGTACCCTTTTACTATCATAATGCTGCCATGATTGAAACGATTGGGAATCAGATAGGCACATATATCAAAATGGACTCAGCCACCTCATCCCTTACCAGACCCTCTGCCCTGAAACTATGTATTGAAATAGATTTGCGTAAGAAAATCCAAACTTCTATTAGGCTGGGAATTGAGGATGGTAGCATACATAAGTACCCTATTGAATATGATGAGCTCCCACAATACTGCTGCCACTGCAAGATATGAGGACATGAAGATGACAACTGTCATAGGCTGCACCCCCATCTCAGACAACCAGTTAGACCTCTACCCCCCAAGACAACAGTCACAGCAATACTGAAAAGAGACGATCCTGGGAAAGGTCCAGCAGTGATAAGCCCTGTTGAAGGTGCCTCTGGTCTTACCCCCAACACTAAAGATAAAGAGGCTCAACAGATAGTCCACACCCTTCACGAGGACAATGCTCCCAGTATTCATGCTAGAAGGAGATCTCCATCCAAACACAACACCAAAAATAAGGCCTCCCAACAGCCAGCCCCTGTGATCCAGATTATACTTGAGGAGTCAGAGATAGGGCCTGCTCTGGAGCTTGTGACAGATGATCCAGTGGTACCTCAGGAGACTACATCAGATTCACCAGTTCAGACAAGGACCTCACCAAGAAGCTCCCCTCCCTCATCCCAGAACAAGAACCACAAAATATCTTCACCAAAGAAATATGTCAAGGATGATATGGAAGTGGACACAGGTAAACATTTTTCTGATTTTTTTGATACTCCTACTAACAACTCTCTCTCTCTGCTAGTTTCACAGGTAACAGATTCTCCCCACTCATGATGCAAGAGGAGGATGTTAATCTGGAGGATTCTGACCAAGAACTGGTCTCTGAGTCATCTCAGGATGATAACTTAATTGAGCCAACAACACAGATACCACCTATACTCATCACTACACAAACTCATACTAATTTGACAGCAGAAATTGGTAATTTAGATGGCTCATCTTCTCATGTTGAAAAATCAAAAATTTCCAATTTCTTCTCTCAAATTAATAAGAAGTTCACACCAAAAAAAGCACAAACAATCCCTTCCCCTAATGTGGTTTTTACCAGATCAAAGAGCTCCAAAACTTTTTCCAAATGATAGACACAATAAAGATCAGAACTCTTGTCTGGAATGTTAGGGGAATGAGGACATCAATAGATAGGTTGCATGAGATAGTTAAAACTCACAGAATTGAGTTATTATGCATAATGGAACCTATGCATAAGGCTCATAGATGTGAAAAATATAGGAGAAGGTTACATTTTACAAACCATTTATGTGATCAGAGTGGAAAGATCTGGCTCATGTGGAATGAGTCAGTCCAAATAACTCTAAAATTTGACCATCTCTAGTTCTTATCAGTCAATATTTTCAGCTGCAGACTAAACACTTCAATGGAAGGAGTGTTTGTATATGCACTGAGAACTATTCCTGGTAGAGCATTTTTATGGGATGCCTTGTCAAAATGGAACCTGGATGAGGCCTTCCTTATTGGTGATTTTAACTCTATCAAATCTACCACTGAGTATAAAGGTCCCTCTCATCCAAGCCCCAAGAGCATTGCAGATTTCAATCAGTTCATTTCCAGTAGTGCTTTGATTGAAATTAATATAGTAGGTAACCTGTACACATGGTCTAACAATTGGCTTCATTCCCCTACAACTGAAAATTTAGATAGGGGACTAAGCACCCAAAACTGGCTAGGGAAGTTCCCAACTTCATCTATCCAGGTTCTTAATAGGGATACATCACACCATGCGCCTTTACTTTTTACTATAGGTAGCACAATGCCATCCACACCTAGATCATTTCGATGCATAAATGCTTGGTTCAATAGGGAAGATTTTCTTTCGGTAATTAATACTGACTGGAACATCCCAATAAATCAGCATGGAATGATTAGGTTCTTCCTGAAACTGAAGAGACTAAAAATTACCATAAAAAGCTGGAATAAGCTAACATTTGGTAATATTGAATCTAATCTTCTTCAGGCTACTGAAAATCTAAGACTGCAGGAGATCAATTATGATAATGACAGTTCTATTAATGAACTTGTCAAACTCAAAAATTGCAAAGCCTTGCACTTGAG
Source organism: Sherardia arvensis (assembly GCA_948330725.1). Taxonomy (NCBI): domain Eukaryota; kingdom Viridiplantae; phylum Streptophyta; class Magnoliopsida; order Gentianales; family Rubiaceae; genus Sherardia; species Sherardia arvensis. Next base: position 16,159,338 of record OX415237.1, on the reverse strand, counting down.
GGCTATTAAAGAACAGCAAAAGTTCTGGAAACAAAAATCCAGAATAAAAAGGTTAAAAGATGGTGATGAGAACACCAATTTTTTCCATCAGTCTGTGAGGAAAAAAAGAAGTGGACTGAGCATTATCAAAATTAGGAATAGAAATGGTGATTGGCTGGAAAACATAAATGAAAATGAGAAAGAGGCAGTAGATTATTACTTAGAATTACTTTCTGAGCCTCCTAATAATAGGAAGGGTGATTTTTATCACCATTTCCTCAGTAATCTCTTAGTCTGATAACTCTGAGTTGATCAGACCAGTGAACATTGAAGAATTAAGACTCACTGTCTTTAGCTTAAACAAGACCAGTATTCCTGGGTCAGATGGCTTTTCTTCCAAAACTTTTACCAAATCCTAGGATATAATTAAAGAGGATCTCTTGGAGGCAGTCAATGACTTCATGAGCAACTCTGAAATCCCTGCAGGCATAACAGCCACTTGGATTACACTTATTCCCAAAAAGGATGTGGTTACATCTTTTGATGATTTTAGGCTTATTAGCCTCTCCAATTTCATTAACAAATTTTTTTCAAAATTGCTAATGGAGAGGTTAAAGCCACTAATGCCTAAACTTATCTCCCCTCAACAATCTGCAGTTCTGAAAGGTAAAGACATTTCTGATAATGTCATTAACCTCAAAGAACTAACCAGATTTATAGATAGAAAAACCAGAAACCCCAATTGCATGCTTAAATTAGATCTGAAAAAAAGCCTTTGATAGAGTTAATTGGAATTTTTTAAATAGCATTTTACTGAAATTTGGACTGCATGGTAAATTTGTCTACTGTATAATGAAATACCTGAGTCAAGCCTATTTCTCTATACTGATCAATGGAAAATCTAATGGATTTTTCAAATCTACTAGGGGTATTAAACAGGGAGACCCCCTCTCACCCTTCCTGTTTAATATTTTTCTGAAATTTTTTCTAGAAGTTTGGCTTATGTCTTTACAGTAGGTAAGCTTGAATATTTCCATATACCAACTGGTCCTGAACCCATATCTCACCTTAGCTACGCAGATGATACAATAATTTTTCTTAAAGCTTCTAAGAAGAGCCTCACAGTCATTAAAGCTTTCTTAGTCATTTTTGAGCAGACTACTGGCCAAAAAATTAATTTTGAAAAAAGTGAGTTCTTCTTAAGTTCACATGCATCTGTAGCTAAGATTTCACAGACAAAATATATATTGGGTATGAGACATGGCTCTTTTCCCTTTACCTATTTAGGTGTACCAATCTATACAGGTAGAACCTTGGTTCAGTACTTTCAACCACTTGTTCAGAGAATGGAAAATAGGCTCTCAAATTGGAAAAACAAGTGGTTGTCTACTCGGGGTAAAATCACACTTATCAAATCATGCATATTTTCCATTCCTCATCACATTTGGAGTGTGATGAAGCCACCAGTCAGTGTCATTAAAAAAATTGAGAAACTGTGTTCCTTATTTTTTTTGGGGTGAGACTGAACTTAAAACTAAAAAAGTGTGGAAAAAATGGGGAGATCTATGTTATAGTTTTCAGGAAAATGGCCTTGGTCTGAGATCAATCCACACAATAGTAAGAACATGTTCTATCAAGTTGTGGTGGAAGTTTCAACAAGGCCTTACCTTATGGTCTCAATTTCTGTGGAACTTACCACAATCTTACAGGAACTCACCTAACTGGAAAAGGATCCAACAAATCTCTCCAACAGCAGAAAATCTATCCAGAGTGATCATAGGAACTGGAACTTGAAATTTTTGGAGTTCCAATTGGACTGGCTTTGGTGCCTTGTCTTCTCTCTATGATACAGATCATATCACTATTTCACTGGACCTCATTGTCCATGATTTTATTCAGGATAGAGACTATTTTCTCCAATTTCTGGAACCCTTTGTTTCTGACCAGATTCTGAGATATTTGCAGGGGGCCTCAACTGTTCAAAACAGAATGGATAGAATGATCTGGAAGCCTAGTCATGATGGAAACTCCAACTTCAGAACAGCATACAAGGCATTGAAACTCTCAAGAGGTAACTCTGTATCACTGAGTAAAATTTGGAACCCTAGAATCCAAAAGAAAATAAGTGTCTTTATGTGGAAACTAGTTAATGCATTTTTACCATTTCCTGAAGTGCTTATGAAGATGGGCTTCTGCTTGCCCTCTAAATGCCCTTTCTGCAATAGCTTAGACCATATAGATCACTGTTTTAACACATGCTATCTAGCTAAAGCACTATGGTCACAGTTCCACTCTATAGTTGGTGCTCAGGACATCCAATACTCCAACCTGTGGAACAGATTATCATTTTACTGGTCATTCCCAGGCTCTTCCAAAATCCAGTCTTCCCTATACACTGTATTGCCATGTCTAATATGTTGGTTATTATGGAAGGCTAGGAATTCTTATATTTTTGAAAATATTTGCACCTCTCCTGAAGTTTTGATCAGATCACTGAATGATAATATGTTCTATATTTACTCTACTAGGCCTATTGCTCCATTAAATGCATATGATAAGGAAATTGTTGACCTTGGATACCTCCCAGTGCATACAAGACCCCCCCCCCCCCCCCCTAATGGTTATAAGATAAATGTGGATGCATCTTGGCACCACAAGAAAACAGCTGGCTTAGGGATGATCATTAGAAACTGTCAGGGAATAGTGGTGCAGTGCAGTACTATGTTTATACATGTTGAAACCCCACTGGAAGCAGAATTGAAGGCTATCCAGCAGGGTGTGTTGTTATCTGACTCTTTGCAGCACCATAGTGTCATAGAAAGTGATTGTCTGATAGCTGTATCAGCATCCTGTCACCCTTATAATGGTCCATGGCAGATCTTTGATCTAGCCTCTAACATTTTCTCTGCCCATGCTAAAATAGTCCATGCCATGAGAGAAGCTAACCTTGCAGCAGATGTTATTGCTAGGTTGGCTTACTCCTCTAAGGCTAACAAAATCTGGTCTCTCCCTGAATTGACTCAAAACATTAGGGGCATCATTACACTGGACTCATTTGGCACCCCCTCCCTCAGGATCACTTGAATGGATACTACTGATCATTTTGTTTTTACAGGTTGGAACTCCAGGAAAAGGACCAACATGAATGGTGGCAGAAACGATGAGCCAGAAGACATTTACTACCTTTTTGACAGACTTGGGGAAGGTTACAAGAGGCCGCTTTGTGTTTTGATTAGTCGATTCGCTAACAGGCTTCGTGTAAACCATCTTCCAACTCACATAGATTGTATAAGAAATAGATGTAGTCTATATAAACCTCTAATTTTTTTGGAGCATGGTCATGTTCGTGGCATTAGATCCACCTCTGCCCAAATTTGGGATGTATTCTAGTCATTTCTATGACTTTTTTGAAGGTTTGGAGAGCCGTAAATAATTTCCACCACCTTAGAGTGGTTTTTAACTTAAAAAAAATTATACATTTTTTGTACTTATCCTTTTAATACTCCTTCAAAATCAAATGACTTACTACATGAAATTTGAATAAAGACAATGTAACTTTTGAAATCACAAAAGTCCCGTGCCTTTAATCTCACATTTTACTCCGCTTCTTCACATAATTGAAAACAGGTTGTTCAACTTGAAGAACATGGCTCTCAAGTGGTGGAGAAATCACACTCTGTTTTAATAAAAAAATTAAAACCATCCAAGTGGAAGGGAAGACTATTCACGGCTCCTCAACCCTACATAAAAGCAATAAAATTACATGATTGGATTTTTTGGGTAAATCCAATTATAACACATGAAACCTTTTAGGGGTTTCTGTGGCAATATGTTGCCCGAAAGTTATATTCCGATCTAATATCAAAAGTAAAGTGAGATATCAGATAAGTATCTGAAAGTATTACAAAGACTAATCCATCTCTGTATCGATGCAGGTAACAGTATAGCTAAAAACAGATTTCCCTCATTCTCATGCGTATAGACATCACCAAGTATAGCATTCTAAAACTCGTAAGAATTAACTATCCGACTTTCTCACAGCCTAACAGAAAATTCGGTTCTATTATAATAAATACTCTCTACCTGAACCTCAACCGACTACCCATTGAGCCCGGTGGCCTCTTGACCACCGGAAGATAAAAGGTCTTTACAAGGTTGGACAGCAAAGTAGTATGTAAATCACCGAGTTATTCTATTTGGCCATGATACTAATAACAAAGTTTCATCAAGAGCCTAACTAGAGATTGTTATAAAGATTTCTCTTATAGGTGATATTCTACAGCGCAACATTAAGAAGAAAATCACAAAAGTCTAAAAAGAGATATATGCAAATTAATATCTACACTAGAGCAATCCCAACCAATCCTGATATGATTGGCAGGCGACCAAATACTGGATAGAGCAAAAGCAATCTAACACGATATAAGCTTAAAGCCTAATCGGTCTACAAATCTAGTATCAGTATCACCAACAATAGTATCCTAACTATTGTGACTCGGATTTCTCCTAACTGTACTAACTAGATCGGAAACTAATCAAAGTTTAAATGAGCAAAAGGACCCGTAAGAAAATTAAGATTAGCAGATTACATCCAATCCATTAATTTAGTAAAAACATCAATAAGCATATACCCAAAAAAACTAAAAATAAATTTTATAAAAAATTAAAAAGAAGTAAAACCACCTTCTCAAACTAATTGTGTCAAACATGTCAAAAACCAAGTCAGAACCGGCCGACCCCATCCAGTCGAAACCGGGCCAACCCGACCAAAACCAGTCCGGAAACTGGGCCGACCCGACCCGTCCAGAATGGTCAGAACGATCCAAGTGGGCTGATCTGATCCCGAGCAGAGCCGTCATTCCTCCCGACTCCGTCGTGGCATCGTCGTTGGGGAGTCGCCGGTGGAGTGGCGTCATCTTTGCTCGGTCGCCGGTGTAGTGCTCCGCCGCCAGTGGAGGTCTCCGTCGATCGGTCGCCCTCTGTCGTTTGTCGCTCGTTCACCCGCCGGCGTAAACTCCGATCGGGCGATCTGTCGGCTCCAGCCCATGGCGCCGGCGTGGTGGTCATGGTCCTGGCGGTGGGTATCGAGTGGTAGCGATCGGCTCGCACCGGCCACTACTATTGGATCCGAAAAAGGTCTTTTTAGATTTGTAATTTTTCGAGTGAAAAGGTGATTTGGAAATAAAGCTATGGTCTTTCTTTCATTCTATGGTTGGAATTACAGATCTCAACTTTAATACCCTTTGGGATATGCTCGCATACTACTGGTCCTTTCAAGGTAACTCTAAGCCGCAATCCAGCTTATTTCACACTGTTATTTCCATAACAGTGTTGACTGTTATGGAAAACTAGGAATGGCTATTTTTTTGAGAATATGATCCCTAACATTAATGTCTCGAAGAAATCTGTTAGAGATAATACTTTCAATATCTATAGTGCTATACTCCTTCCACTTGTTTCTGAATTTGACAGGGAATTAGCCACTTTTGGATTCATGCCCCACTATATCAAGCCACCCTAAATCAGGATCTCAGTGATAAAATGGCAACCACCAATGCGAAGCATCAAAGTTAATGTTGATGCCTCTTGGCATCCCTCCAAAACAGCTGCTATAGGCATCATCATCAGAAATACTTCTGGGAATTGTATCTAATGCCATTGTGCCTTCACTGAGGCTACCTCCCCCTGTGGAAGCAGAAGTAATTGCAATTCAGAAGGGATCACTCATTGGCAGCCAACTGGCTCAGTTTTTTTACTATAAAGTTTGCTTGTTAGAAATCCAGACTCCAAACAAAGCACCATGGAACCTTTTCAGTCTGGCATCCACAGCTCACACTCATATCACTGCTATGATTAGTCACATATTCAAGCAAGGAAACCTGCCAGCTGATGCTATGGCCAAATATGCTCATTCTGTGCAACTTAAATGTCAAGTTTCATACTCTGACATGCCTACTCATATTAAGGGTCTAGTTGCCCTTGATAAAGTGGGAACTCCTACTCTTAGACTTTCACAGAATAGATGCTGCTGATTATTACTTGGTTCCTTGCAGATGATCAGTTTCTCTCACTGTCCAGAAGACTCACAGTTAACAAGGATCACACCTCAACTCTAACCTTCTGCTCAGGCCTATATATAGCTGACATAACAATTCATGTGGATTTCCTCTCTGCTAATCTAGATGCCGCCTTGTGTTTTGCATTTCAATTCACTAATAGGTTTCTAGATTTAGGATTTAGGTCATCTTATTTTTGTAAAAAGGAATGTACCATCCTACAATTTCAATATTCTTTTGGAAGCATTATCATGCTTCAAGAGCCTATTGGCTCTTTAGAATTGGACATCAGCCAGTGTTTAGGTTTAATCTATCAACTTTGTCTTTTTAAGCCTTTTTTATGGTTTAGGGAGCCAATAAAATTCCCCCACTTTTTATAGTGGTTTTAACTTAAAAAAGACTTTTAAAATTCACAAGTGTGGTGTAATTTTATTTTATTTTGAAATTCATTTATCATGTATGGAAATGTTCAGTGGAGATAAATGTAGAATTAGTATCTAATTTAACTAATCTCTTACCATAGTAACTAAATTAAATATTAACCTTACTGGTATTTTTTAGATTTGGAGATATGGTGATCTTACCGCGTTCAAGAATGAAACTGTAATACCGCGCTCAATAATTAACTTGCTAATGAATGACCATGAAAATCATCAAAATCACTTGGCAAAGACAAATTTCTCGTGCATCAATCACTACGCCACAGGATTTGCTACAACTGCAACACCACTTAATTCAGAGCATTATCTATGTTCTCCAAGCTAATAACACTTTGAAATGCATAAATCACAAACGGATAAACAATATTTAACCCGATCAACAACAAAACCTGATATGTAAACCAGACTGATAGTAACACAAGACATTTACACAGTGGCGGCACAACTTCAAGGCAAGTGAGGATTTGACCCAAAAATATAGAAATTTTTAACTTTGAAAATCTAGAACTGTTTTTAGAGTTTCAATTCTAATTTTAGAACTTGTATTTCGTAAAAAATGAATATTTTGGGCCTATGTTTTTTCTGAAATTTCTAATATTTTTAAGCCCTTTTAAATATGAGAAATCTAATATTTTAGTCTTTATTATTAAAACAAATTAATAAAAAACAAAATAATGAAATAGAAGGGTTTTAACCGACGAAATTCTTCATGGTCATAATCTTTAGGCAGCACATGGGACCATTTTATTATATTATCGCCTAAGGCCTCAAAAAACCTAGGGCCTCCACTAGCGCCTTTATAACCAGGTCGAGAACAGAACATCGACTTGAAAAACAAGATCAAAGATAGTGGACACAAAATTTAATTGATCAAATCAAAGAACAATACCAGCGTGGACACTGACGTGGACAATTCACACTTCTTCAACAAGAAAACAAATAAATTAATCATCGTGGCTTCCCCATTTTTGAAAAAAGATGGAATAATAGAAGATATGGTTTTGGTGGTTAGGATTTTCAGTTTGGTGACTAAAAAAACCTTAAGTGTGGTATAATTTAGAAGTACATTACTTTAAAAGTGGTACATTAGTCAATTACTTGCTTAAATGAAATTATTGGACAAAAGACACCCCTATTTTAAATTTTAGTTAACTTCACTTTTTGTTTGGTTAAATTCACTACAACATATTTTTCATATAGTTCATTCAGATTTGACAATGTAGCCAAATCGGAAGCCTACTTCTTCATAATGCCAGTAATGGATATGTAATCATTGACAACTATTCTCAAGGTAGTGTTGGGGGAGTTCGCTGTAATGTATTTGGAAATTGCAATCTCTATTAGAAGATGTTCGAAATCTAGATGTATTATTTTGATGGACAAGATTAAGAGAAAAATCAATACCTAATAGCTTACACTAGAAGAGTACAATTAGTTGACTCAACTCTGCCCCGTATGGCCAGCTAGTGGGCAACGCCTTTCAGACTCCAGAAAGTATCCATAAGGCAATAGTAAAATGTTGAGATTACTTATGGAGTAAGGAAGAAGGGAAAATAAAATTTGTCTGCAGTTATATAATTCTAGTGTCACTGGCGAATTTCGATTCCCGATTGGATTGGACTTTGTGTATTAATTATTGAATACAAAACTCAATTTGAATAATTAAAAACATAATAACTAATAACAACAAATATCTCGTCAATGACACCACCAAATTCAATTTAACTAGTCCTGATCCAAAAAGCAGGAAGTAAGAAACCCTCCTCTTTTGATCCATCACACTATCAACCGCAGCATCAGTAGGCATCATCTACCCCTCTGAAATAATAATATTTCAATAATTAAATTTAACTTAAATACAAAAATTAAATGTGTTTAGAATGGGGTGGTACGAAGATAAGCTGAGAACGGAGAAAGAACGCCCCTATAGCTTAAAAGTGCGATAACTTGAAAATTGATACCGAGATAAAAATACCATAATATGGGATAAGTTGGTTGAGCCCAAAAGTTATCCAAAATATGTGAGGAACCTAAAATTATACATTCTTCCTAAAAAAAGTGGGATGGGAAAGAGAATATGGACCGAACATTGTCACGCCATAAAGAAACCATATGATGCCAATGTCCAATGACATAAAACCCTCTGATAAAGTAGCCATGGCCCTTCTTCTACGCTCATAAACATATCTCTACACATCAAACATATCAACTTAACTTGGTGATATAAAAAACAAAAACAACAAAAGATGTATATACATACCACAAGGCAGATAATGATGATAGAAAGTGTCACCAAATGCTTTAGGATCTTCAAAACCATTTCTTATTCTGTCAAGGTATTCAACCAATAGTATCCCCGATAGGTCAAGTCGATGTGATCCTAGCCTCGGGGCTATCATATATAGGGGAATTAGATAAGAAAAGTACAAGAGCTCTAGAAAATTGCAATGTCCAGGGAGGCCGGTGACAGGATCGGTGATCGTTGTCGACAAGTTTTGAAATCTTATCATTATCATTAAATGAAGAAAAGAAAACGCATACGGGATTCTAGTCCGGATCCCATACACGTCCAAATTCCTACCAGCCTCCACACAGCTCTTAAGTCGTCTCTGTAAAAAAAGAATATTTATGAAACTAAGATAAATAATACTTACATTGGGCTCAGAAGATTAGCAAAGGCCATCACATTTCCTAACAACCAGAATATGAAGATCAGATTAACACAAAGGGAAACAGAAAATATGAACATAAAACAGATGAAAAGATGACAAGTGATGCATACCTATGAACCCAAGACGTATCGATGGTCAAACTTGAGTGGGAGTTCGTCCATCTCTCTCTTCTGCTCCCTTTGTCTTCCAAATGAAAATATTTGTCTAGTTGTTTATGGGTTTATGAGGTTTGAATAGACCTAAGCTACTCATACATACCACAGATCTGCCTAGGCTATGAGTAATAGAAGATCAAAGAGGAGATTCCACTACACAATGAGTACTCTATAGTCCATAGGCGGATCCAAGATTCTGACAATGGGTAGCAAAACAAAAATGTAGGGTACTAGTACTAGTTTTAAAAATGTGGGTTTTGCAAAATTATAAATTTTAAAATGGTAAACCTTTACTAAAGACCGCCTCCGCCACTGCTCTACATCACTTGTGGTTAGAGAGGTATTGCAGACTTTTTAAGAGCATAACTAGTTGAGAAGTTGTACCTCAATACACTAATTGGTTGACAAGTCTTTTTCCACATCGTTAAATGGGTCAAACCAGTGCCAAAATACAATTTATAAACATCTACTCTTACTTATACTACAAGGGTAGTAACGTGGTAAGTACAAGGTCGAACCCAAGAGAAGGGGGATTGTGTTCTAATCTAGTCTCTATTCTAGGTTAACAATGGGGGTTTTCTGTGTGAGGGTGAACCCTGTAAGCATATAACGACTACGAAAGCAAATAACTAAGTGATTAATAAGAATCTTATGATAACAAATGTGTAGCAGGGTTGACTCAAGACCTAACTCTACCTTTGATCATTGACCTTACAAGTAAATACATTCATCATCATCATCTCATCCCTTATCTTTTGAGAACATCGACAAGCCTTTCGAGCTTTCGACTCTCTATCCCCACTAAAGTAGCATTGGAGGGAAACGCATATCACAACACTCTCATTGGTGGGTAACCCTAGAAACGTATCTAGGATCACCTTCACAATGGATAAGAGTACATGAATAGCTAAACTACCCAATCTACGGAAGCATTCATTATAGCATGTTCATCCTTACCTAGGGTTCCAATTTATGAATTAAACATGGGGTGACTTGCTCTAGAATGGATATACGACGCATTCCAACCCGAAAGATCAATCTGTGTATACAAATCACCTAAACACCTAGACAATCAATATGGGCTATGGTTCTACCAAGATCTCTTGATGAGTTAAGAGCAATACCATCAAGAGTCTAGAGGAATACATAGATCTAACCCAGAAAACATTCATAATCATGGAAAATCACATAAACATGGAAGAAATTAACCATGGATAAACAAGAGAGGAGAGAGAATATGAAGATGATGAAATAAGGTCTCACATCAATAGAAATTAGGCCTACATCAACCCTACTACATAGATATTTAGCCTTGAAACTTATAATCAAAGCAAAAGATTCAAGTGTTAAGTATATGAAACTAAATCTAGAAAGCAAAGAAAAGTAGAGAGAAAATTGAGTTTGGGACGTTCGAAATGTGAAAAGAGCGGAAATTCTGTCCGGCGCTCGCCAGATAGTCGCGCGGAAACGCGGACAGGCGCGCCCCGGCCAGTCGCGTGGAAACTGGTCGGGCGCGCACGGTCAGGCATGTGAAAACGCGGTTTGGCACATGCAGCCAGTGGCGCGCGCGGAGCCTCTATCCGACTCATCTAGGCCCGCGCGCGGCTTCTTTTTTGTTCTTCTCTACCTCTTCTTGAACCTTGTCTCGAACGGGCTTTTCTTCTTCGTTCCTTGAGTGATCTTGGAACTTTCTTCTTGACGTCCGCTAATCATGCATACTTTGCAAGCAAACCTCCAATGACATATAAAAGCAATTCAAAGGCAAAAGTAGTGGAAACGGCCACTATAGGACAATAAGGCTACAATGCCTCACAAATGCTTATTAGTTCCACCGAATCCTACCCGAATACAAGCTAAAAGTCTAGTATGATTTGGTCTGCCATTGGTTATGAGTAAATAGTTAGGGGAATAATTTTATTTCCTTAATGTTCATGTGTGAGTATAGTACTAAGTAAGGTTGGGAGTGAAGACATATTTTGTACTGTTTTTTAAATATTTTAATATGAAAAAACTTTCCATCAATGAATGAATAAATTCAAACGGATGATTTTAATAAGAAAAACATTCCATCAATAAATAAATAAATTTAAATGGATTAGATTGAACTTAAATAAGACTCAAATTTGGATATGGGTGAAAAGAATTTAATACTCAAATTTGGATATGGGCAAGGCATTGGTGGCACATACTTAGGAAGTAGCATTTGTTTTGGGAGAAGAAAGAAAGAGATCCTTGCAGGTGTGATAAGGAAGTTCAAAGAGAAGTATGGCTCTTGGAAAGAAAAATTGCTAAACCTTCTGAGCAGAATTGCATTGGCAAAACATGTGTTGAGTTCACTGGCAGTATGCCCATTATGCATCTTTAGAATCTGGAAGCAGGTTTTACAAAAACTTGATAGTATGACTCCCTGTTTATATGGAAAAGTGAAATTGAGGGAATAACTGTGCAGTGGAAATCTTGGAAAAAGTTGTGAAGTTCAAAACTGACTGGAGGCTTAGGATGAAAGGTGAAATTGAGGGAATAATTGTGCAGTGGGAATCTTGGAAAAAGTTGTGGAGTTCAAAATTGACTGAAGGCTTAGGACTGAGAGCTCCATCAAGAATGATCTAGGCACTATTAGCAAAGAATGCATGGAAATTGATCTAGAATGAGAGCTCACTTATATGCAAGGTATATAGGGCTAAATATTTACGTAATGCTGAGATTCTTCATGTGACAGGAAAAGCTCGAAATTCTTGGGGACGGAAATTTGTTTTATGGGGCAGGGACCATATAAAGCAGAACTTGGTGTGGAGAGTAGGAGATGGCTCAAAAATAAAGGTTGGTGATCAGTGGATACCAACATTAAAAAATCCTATCGGTCGGAACTCAATACTGACAACCTCCATAGGTCTAATGGTGAAGCATCTGATTGATGGAAATTCAAATAGCTGGAGGATGTCATTAGTAAGAAGTATTTTCCACCCCACGGACCTAGGACTGCATTGGATCACCCACTCTAGAGAAGCACTAGAGATGGTAAATACACAACCAAAATAGGTTACCATGTTGCTATGAGCAATTCTTCTTCTCAGCTTGTGTACCGGGATAGGTCGACTTCTCTCTTCTGGTTAAGATTCTGGAATTTGAAGATACCGCAAAAGCTGCTCACATTTGTGTGGAGAATACTGCAAAGAGGTCTCCCTACAGCAAAGAACATGTAGAAGAGAAAGTTAGATGTGGATGCCTTGTGTAAGAGATGTGGAATGCAAACGGAGGATGAATCTCACTTATTCGTATCTCGTGTTCATGCAAGACCATTCTGGAATCTAATACCACTTGCATCTAATCATGGATGGAATGACATTGGCACGGTTTCAGAGATCGGATCAATGGAGCACCAGAGTTAGAATCAACTCAGTTGATGATCTTATCTTTGTTGACATAGATACTGAATGGTTTTTTATGGGATTTTATCAGATGTGAGAGATTTTTGGGAACTAACAAAGATGAAAACTGAAACTTTTAGGAAATGCTAAGAACCATTGTAGGATGAAGATACTCAAGTCCAAGGAATGCAGCAAGCAGGGCAGGAGGCTGAGCAGGACAAGAGTGAAGCATAAGCGGAGACGGGCTTACAGGGTGTTGTAGATATTACTTTTGATGGATCTTTCAGGCAAGGTTTTCATATGGGCTTAGGAGCATGGAAGATCAGGAAAAGAATATGGAATGGTGTTCACGATGTGAGGGGCTCAGACTTTGTGTCACTCCTCTACAAGCGAAGGCGGAAACGTGTTGGAGAGCACTCAAGGCAGCTCTGAGGATGGATATAAGACGTGTAAATATCGTATCTGACTCGTCCATTCTGGTATCTTCGTTAATCAACCCTAATGATTTTCCATTGAAATTAAAGGGTTTAGTTTTGAAAATCAAGAATCTTCTGAAATTCCTTTATGAAATTTTCAGTGTTAAAGGTTAATCGGATCATCTTACATGATGTATACAAGATCACCTATCGTTTAGGTCGTATTATTTGTAATAACTTTCTATATTATGATTAATGAATCTTTCATTTTTTTTTAAGGATAAGTTTTGATTTTGATTTTGATTTTTTTAATACAAAATTATATTAAAGTGGTATAAATACAAGGCGTGATATAGCAAATCACAATTTGATGGGGAAATAAACAATAAACTTGGGTTGCTCTGGTTTCTGGGCCCAACTCATTCTCACACATTGGTCTTGAAGCCCTAACTGAAAACCCAAGTGCGAAATGAACATTTGGAGTCTCATTTGTTCCCTCGATCTCTGTATCCAAAAACTGGGAGGAGGAGAATGTCACTCCAAAAACTCCTCCAAAACCTCAGAACTGTGAAGAGATGCCAAGTCCCAAACCCCAATTCCAAAATCGCAGACGCCATTATTTCCACTATCATGAAAACATCCCTTGTTCAACCCGCCCCCTCAACCTCCCTCCTCGCCAAGCTCACCCCTAACTTAGTCCACCTCATTCTCACCGACCCTCATCTTGAAACGCTCAGATGTCTTGATTTCTTCTGTTTCCTCGTCAAGAACCAATCCCTCCTGCATTTCCAGCTCAATTTCGACACCCATTTGGCCCTCTTGTGCAGGCTTATCAGATCGACAAGGTTTGAGGAAGCTGAGAATCTTTTGGGGGCGCTTTTGGCTCATCACAACCTGAGGTGCCCTTTTTCTGTCATTGCTTCTTTCTTCGATATCAATCGTTTTAAGCCTTATTATCATGCTAAAGTTCTCAACTTGATGATTAAAGTTTATTCGGATAGTCAGGATTTTATAAGAGCTTTTGACACATTTGATTATATGAAAAGCAATGGCATCGAGATCAATGAGAGAACCTGTACTGTTTGCTTGGTGGAACTTATGAAATGCGATAGATTAGAGTTGGGGCTTGAGTTTTTCTATCGAATGGTTGCCTCGCATATTGAGGTATCAGTGTTTTCATTGACTGTGGTGGTTGATGGTTTGTGCAAGAGCGGCGGACTTAAAAGGGCTAGAGAGTTAGTGGAGGAAATGGTGGGTTTTGGGATTAAGCCTAACATCATTACATGTAATACTTTGGTAGATGCTTGTACTAAGAGGTGGAACTTTGATGAACTGGATAGAACATTGGAGTTAATGAGAAGAGAAGATGTAGTTTTTAGTGTTGAGACCTATAAGTTTTTGATTGATGGATTTTGTAGTTCAGGAAGAATACATGAATCTGAGAGGATGCTTTTTGAAATGCTCGATAAGGGATTCAAAATTGATACTTATACTTGCAATTTGACTATTAATGGCTATTGTAGATTAGGAAATGTTGAAGAAGCACTTGCATTCTTCTCTACCATGAGAAATGCAGGTATTTGCCCAAATTCTGATTCATATGGAATTTTGGTTTCTGGTCTTTGTAAGGTTGGAAATATGGATGCAGTGAAACAACTTGTCAGTGAAATGCAAAGCAGTGAAATTGATATCGACCCTAGCATGTTTGTATATTTGGTTGATACATATTGCAAACAAGGAATGTCAATTGAAGCTTTGGAGTTTTTGAACCTAATGGAGGAGAAAGGTGTCAAGATCAATTTTTCTGTATATGAGACGATACTGAGTTGCTTGTGTGAGTCGGGTCGAACAGAAGAGTCGAAGTTTCTTTTTAGCAAATTGGTAAAAAGAGGCCTGGCATCTCAATTTTCGAGAATCATAACACTCGCTGATTCTCAGTCATCCAGGAAACTTGAGCATCAAGTAGTAGTTTCTAGAGACGAGGATGTAGAAATGAAGCCTAGTTCCGACTTGTACAGTGATCTTATTAGGATCTTGCGGCATGGAAAATAGATGAAGTTTCTTATTTCTGGAGATACACTAGCACAAAATACCTCAGTGTGTTGGTTTTCACAGAATTAAGCAGAAAATTGTCACCTAGACTGCAGAGGTTTCTGCTTTGTTAATGCTACCTCTTGGAAGGGACTTCTTCAATACTTATCTGAAAAATATATAGGTTGAACTGAGATTGCTGCTTCTTCAATACCCAGGTTTGCACACATGAGTAGGATGATCAAGTTTTACCTTCTCAAGAACGTGGAGTGCATAATCATGCATGTGTAAGATTTGCATTTGTAAGTTGATCTTCACTGTGTTTTCCCTTTAACTTCTTGAAACAAATATTGATAAGATTTGTTGGACTAAGTAGGATGCCGTAATTTTAAGGTTATATTTACTGTACATGACATTATGGTTAAAGAACATGGTTTTCTTCTATAGAGAAGTCACTCTGCAATGTTGCTGGGTAATGTCATAAATGCTAGAGTCTTTCACGTTTCGTGATCATGTCAGTGCTTTTGATAAATGCAGTTATTTATTCTCTTGCTTTCATGCTTCTAATAAAATAGTTCTATGATGTCAGATTGATTTTGTCTGGGCAGAGAGCAAGAGTTCTAGATATGGAGTTGAATTGCTGGCTGAAAAAAGAAAAGCCTTAACTTATCGATTGCGCTTGTGTAGGTATCTTTTTACCATCTAATGCATGGTATGCTTCTTTAAAGCATGAATAACATGTTGACCCTGATATGCTTTAGTTCTCTAACATGGTACTTAGTTGGTTTAGTTCTCTAAATGCAGAGCTAGAGCAAGAGGGGGCTCATGGCCCACGGGGATGTTGCATGCAAATTTGATTCCTTTGTAACGTCCACAAGGAAAAGAGTGAGTCCATCTTACTGCAAAACCGATTAAGTTAAATTGAATAAAAAATAGCAATGTTGGTCTGATGAAAAATTTTGCGTATTCGATGGCCTTTTAAGCAACTATTAAATGTTTTTACGAATTTAATTTCATATCATTGCTGTTCATATTTCATGAATGTATAAACTCATTGTTTAACTCATCAGATTGGATCAGTTTTAAAAACTTCGCGTATTCGACGGCCTTTATTCGTTTTAGGAAGTCATAAAATAATTCACCATCTTTAATGGTTAAATTTGTTTAAGAAAGCTTTGTTCATCAGCTCAAGGTGTATTAATATTATTATCATCTTGACTGTTAGTTGATGAACTGATGACAGGAAGCCGATCAAAATATGGACAATCAAGACTTGAGAAATGCTGCCACAGGAAAGGCCAAAAAATGCAGCAAAGCAGTCTACCATGCTAATATTGACAAAGCTGTTTGTGAGATTTGCAAATAAATGGCTCTTTTGGAAAATAGTCCAGTGAGACTGATCTAATTATTACTTTTTCAAGAGATTTGTCAATGAATGGCTCCTTTTTGTCGTGGTTCTGTTGCTATTCATTTGGATTTCTTGCTTGCTTTTATAAAGACTAAATTTCAAAAAAATACCCTAACATTGGTAGAAATCTCAATTTTAGGACTCAACATTCAAAAGTGTCAATATTTGATACCCAACATTCTGAAAATGTCAATTTTAGGACCCAACATTCAAAATGGTTAATATTTGGTACCCAACATTCTGAAAATGTATAATTTTTGGACTTTCATAAAATTCACTGTTAGATCTATTAATTTCAAGGGCATTTTGGTAATTTTCCTCTACAAAATATCAATGTCCAAAATGTACACCACCATTGGTGCATCTTATAGTCAGACGAGACCTGAATTCATAGATTTGAATTTATGACAAACGTTTTGTTTTCGTCTTGATGGATAGGATAAAAATGTGGGTAAAAACTAAAAATGGTACTGTTACTAGGCTCCGGTAGTGACGAGGTAATGCGGGCACATGAATAGCGGTGGAGTTACAAAGAGAGTTAGCTGAAAATGTCAATTGAGATTTTTGGGGAAGGTGAGATGGGTGATTTTGGTGGATTTATAAATTTTAATCTTTTATTTATTATGAAAATTACCAAAATGCCCTTGAAATTTATAGATTTAACGGGTGAATTTAACGAAAGTCCAAAAATTGTACATTTTCAGAATGTTGGGTACCAAATATTGACCATTTTAAATGTTGGGTCCTAAAATTAACATTTTCAGAATGTTGGTACCAAATATTGACACTTTTAAATGTTGGTTCCTAAAATTAACATTTCAACCAATGTTAGATCCATTTTTTTAAATTTAGTCTTTTTATAAACTCAGTGTTCGAGCATATGCATGTATCTAGTGCAATTTACATTGCCCCGTGCATATACGCTTGACCAGCCAACTATTAATGAGCACCCGTCATGTACGATATTAGCATTCTCCAGGACCTGCTTAGATTGCTTGCTTCAGACTGAGACTAGTTTTTTATGTCTGCGCAAAAGGCTTCAACTAACCACCTATGTTGTTTAAGCTTTGTTGAATGATACTGTGTAGAACACTAAAAATTTACATCCTAAGGTCTTATAGGAACTTGTAGATTCAATCCATGGAGCTTTGAATTTCCCTCTCTTATCATGCCATTTGCATTTTCTTCCTATAATGTTGTTATAGTGAAATCACCTTTCTACCTTTTATGTTGTTTTAGTGAGCATGCTTTGAAGAGACAAAGGATTCCTTCACGGTTACGGGAAAAAAATCCGAAATCAAACTCTCATGTGGCTGAAAAACATAATAAGAACCTCATTCCCAGAACATATATTCTTTCAACGCTGAAAACACTGAAACAGTATGATAAAAGAAAATTTCAAAAGTTCATAGAGATCCCACAGAACCATAACCTGTCAAAAATATTCTCTAATACAGCTTTCTAGGATAATTTAGATGGCACCACTCTTGACTGTTAAGTCAAAAATATTCTCTAATACAGCTTTCTAGGATAATTTATATGGCGCCACTCTTGACTGTTAAGAGATTAATTGAACACTAGCAGACCAGAAAACTTATACCTGCAATTATAGAACCAAACCACATTCAGTAAGGCCAGTCACACCATCACACCTAGCTCTCAAGCATTTATATAATGATTTCGTCACCGATGCTAAACACAAACTTCAATACCAGTGTAATGACAGATTTTCCTTCTAAACATTTTAGAAAAATATCATTTGATAACTAGAGTGACATATGCAAAGCTTGTGTAAGTAATTCACCCCGAAAAATAAAAAGTATGTCAGCATGTGGGAGAATGTAACATCATTCACATGGCTCGACAGTAAACATTCAACAATAAACTCAGACCAATAGCTTCTTAAATCAGTTGCATCCATAGCTTATATATTTTACTTCATAACCAACATTCTATTCTTAATCTTATAGCTCAAGTTAGACGTAAAAGCAAAATATAAACTGCACCACAGGAATATAGAGTCCCATACCAGCACTAGAACAGTAGTAGAAATTTAGAGGCGTGACCCTCTACATGGAAAACAAGGGAGAAGAAAACAAGGTTCACATCACACGTGTAGACAGTATATTGTTTCAGAAATACAAGGCTTGTATTACTAAAAGTAAAGAAGACTCAGTTAGAGGTCTCTCAAGTTTTATACTATGTGGTAAATTCTATAACAGTAAGCAAAAGACCTGCATTCAAATGACTTCTAGGTCAATTCTGGAGAAGAAGAAAAAAAATAGCAGCTACAATCTATAGTTAGTCTGTAGCTCTCTTCTTCTTATCATCATCATACTGTGCAAGCATGGCTCCAGCAAGATCCTAAGTCATAGAGACACGGAGGAAGACGTCCTATGCTATTAGAGGTGCTGTCTGTAGCTATTATGGTGTATAATTTAACAAACATTCTTCTCTATAAGCACATCCAGCATACATTTATAATCTTATTCTGGACAAAAACCGGCAGGCAAGTCACATGATGATAAACAAGTATGCAAAAGCTAAATATCAAAACCAGAACTCAATTACATGAGCCAAGCATATCCTTCAATGTTTTATAGCAACATAACAACCCATACATTTTTTTAGCAAAAAAAAACCAAGAAAGGATGGAAAATAAGGAACGATACATACCTATCAAGCATCAGGGCCATTGAATGGATCATGGGATGGACCAGTATCCTCTTCTTCTCCAATATGCCGCTGAACAAGCCGCTTAAGATCAGCCATGACTTTTTGTTCTCTTTTGGCCTTCTCCTCATAGTTAAACATGGCAAGAGCACGCTTGTCCTCAGCACTATATACCTGGTTTTCTTTCCTGATACGAACGGCATTCATCCTTTGATGCCTACTACCACTCATCACATACCCAAGAGTCTCAAACTTAGAAATCTCATCTGCAGAGAGACCCACTTCACCTCTGCGTGGGATACGCTTCCCTTGTTGAACATATTGTGCAATGGCATCACCTTCACCTGGCCTAAGCGCCCCACCGTAACTGATATGTCCCTCAGCTTTCGGCAAGGGCATAGGCCCAACTACAGGCTCATTCTCCAGCATTGCTTTCTTCCTGGACTCGAAAAACTCTTTCATCTCAAGCACCTCAGAATCCACTTCATCATTCATCTTTACCTCCTCCTCCACAACCTTCAGTTTAGCATTACCAGCCGAATCATAGTCCTTATCAGATAAAGGAACCTCCACCTCCTGCACCTCCTCATCACTATCAGTTCTACTCTTCTTACTATCTTTAGACCTTGACCTTGATGACCTGCGCGCCTTGCGCTTTTTTGACCCCAAGCCATTACCGTTGCCAGAATCCTCACTTCCACTCTCTTCCTCACTCTCATCTGAATAGTCTTTCCTTTTGCTCCTACTTTTCTTGCTGCTGTTTTTCTTCCTACTACTATGCTTTCTAGACTTCCTGCTTCTGCTTCTCCGCTTTCTGTGCTCTTCACCTGAGCTTGCACTCCGCTCATCCGAATCACTCTCCGTCTCTGAAACAAACTTCGACCTCCTACTCCTGCGTCTAGACCTTGATTTCTTACTCCTCTTCATCTTCTTCTTCTTCAATCTGGAATCATCTGATTCAGATTCAGAAACCGCGGTAGACTCAGAACCAGAGCCACTGTCACCACCCGACTGCAATACGGGAGCTCCTTCCTTCTCTTTCTCAGCTTTCTGGTTGCTCTTCTCTTCGATCTCATCATCCGAATCATCATCAGAAGGCTTGTTAGGATCCCTGGGAGGACTAGGGGTACAATTCCATAAGCTATTAGTAACCAGCATCTTTCTCAATTTCAGGCGCTTGAGTCTCCGGCGCTCCTCAAAGCTCAAGCCTTTCAATTCCTCATCGGATTCTGAGCCTGCAATCCTCCCCCCTCCTCCATTCCTATGGTCACGATCGAGATAGGGCTTTTTATCGTAATAAGGCCTTCTTTCCAGCACTAGGGCTTCATTTCGCGGGGTAGGCGGCGGCGGCGGGGGAAGCCTCTCGTACTTTGAGTAGTCCGGAGACGCCCGTCGGCCATCGTGCACTGGACTCCGGCTACGATTACGCGGCGGAGCATGCCGCCGCTCCGGAGGTAACCGTCGGCTGTCGTTCGCTCGATTCCGCTGCGGAGAATGGCGGCGCTCCGGAGACGACCGTCGGGAGTTGTGCGCTGGACTTCGGCTACGGCTAATTTTACGATTCCGGTCGTAATTGGAGTAGTCCGGAGATGGCCGTCGATCGCGTCTAGGACTGCGGCTGCGGTGGCGTAAACCTCGAGAGTAGGTTTCCGATGAGTATCGGCCATCATGCCTACCACCTCGACGACGTCGTTCTTCGGGAATTTCTACTGGGCGCCCCATTTACAATTGAGAAGAGGGAACGTGGGGCAAGCGCCAATTTGTACTACTGTTTGTGAGATTTGACCGAGGAAGAAAATCATAATAATTCTGAGAAAGGAAATCATAATAATTGAAATCTGCATCATTTTTCAAATTAAAATTCTCCCTTGCATAATTTCTCTTAAATTCTAGGTTTTTCAAAAAATATCTCAGTCAGTCAATTTTTGAGAAGGCAAAATTCAACTTCTCAATTCATTAATAATTATATTTCTGATGAGGAAAGTGATTCATGATAAGTAATTATAGGTGCATCGAAATATAGTTTATTCGTACCTAACATTGTTCAAAATATTAATTCTTGTACCTAACATTCAAAATGTTCAAATTTTGTACCTAACATTGCAATAGTGTTCCATTTTTGTACCTAACATTCAAAGTGTTCATATTTTGTACCTAACATTCCAATACTGTTCAATTTTTGTACCTTACGTTAATTTGAAGATGAAGTTGTTGTTTTTACTATTTTAATAGGGATCTTTTGGTAATTTTCAATCTAAATGTAAATTAAATAAAATTTATTTATTTTTACAAAAATTCAGTTTAAAATAATTTTATATAACTAATAAAGTGTATATGTAATCAAAATTTTGAAATCTGAATTTAATTTTAAAAATTAAAATCATTTAAACTGGAATTTTGAAATTTTGAAATAATATTTAAGTTAAATTACCAAAATACCCTTAGTAAAATAGTAAAAACAATAATTTCATCTTCAAATTAACGTAAGGTACAAAAATTGAACAGTATTGGAATGTTAGGTACAGAATGGAACAATATTGCAATGTTAGATACAGAATCTGAAAACTTTGAATGTTAGATACAAGAATTAACATTTTGAGTAATGTTAGGTACGGAAAACGAATTTTAGTCATATAACAATGTTCAGTTGGATAACAAGAAATTACAATCAATTACAAATAATGCAATTCATTGCAAGATTCTGCAACTAAATAGATATGCAATAAATAAAAACTGAGATGAGGGTGCAATCAAATTATGGATGAACCTTTTTAAGTTAAACTTATAAGCATTGATATTTATTTATCATTTATCAGTTCCACCAAATTGACACTAAATAATATTAGATCTATCATTTATTGAGTTTCAAGACAAAGATCACCATATTGCAATGTATCGCGATTAAATGATATATGACAGTATGAACCACTCATTAAATGGATGGCACTGCATGGCTATTTAGGTCTAAATCAAGAATAAGGATGAGCTGATGAACTAATAAACGAATCAAATCATCATTTTTAACGGTAACTACATCAAAAAAAAGAACAGGCTGTATGAAGAGCTAATTTGAACCACTCCACCAGAAGTTGAATCTAAAGTAATTTTAGTTCAGAATTGAAAACCTAGAACAGAAGTACGGAGAGTCATCTCATGTACACTGAAACGAGCTCAAAGCTTCACTGAAGAGGAGTGACCAACGCTACCTAAGCAATGCTTCAGACATGTTAGGATTATTTTCAAGGGAGCCTTTTCTTCCGCATGCAGGAATGCTCAGAGAGCGCTTCCTTAACCTGACATCACCACCACATGTCATCTTTCTTTCGTTCTTTCCTTTGGCTAAAGATGAGTATGTACGCATAGGTGGCTCTGGCACATTTACATTTTTAGTCCTTAAGAACATGTCCAGATTTTGGTTGTATTTCGCTTCAGGATTATCCACTGAAACTGAAGTCGCATTCAGTTTCTTGGTAAACCATTCATCACCATCCGACAGGTAACCTTTCTCAGGGATATCTTCCATAGCAAGGTCATCGTAATCCTCATCTGATTTTATTGACCCCTCATCCACAGAGCCCTCCATCTATCAAATCCAAGCCATGATACTTAGAACAAAATTTCTTGGGACCAAAAATAAGAAAGCATTTGAAGGAATTTTCTGACAGTCTTGAGTATTCAATGCAAAATGCTTCCTAAAAAGAATTAGTTGTTATTTTACCTCTTCATGAAGCCCATTCTCACCATCAGTCAGATCCTCATCGCTTCCTGCTTCAGGTGACTCGACCTCTTCTTCTTCATCACTGCCATGTACAGATTCTTCCTCCTTGAGCTGGAAAAATAATAGTGATTTATCAAGAGCAAAATTCAAAAGAGCAGCAAATAATAAATGATTTTCAATTAAACACACACAAACCCTATATAAGCAAGCACCAAAGTGGATTTCAACTTTCACAACATAGCGTAAGTGAATGAGAAGTTAATTCGTATTTAAAAGTTTACCTCCTTTGCATGTCCGTCTGAGTACCTAGGTGAGCTGCAGCAGGAAGATTGATATTTGCTACCATTGTCTGTCAAATCACCCCTTTCATCCACACTGCTGGCACGGCTAGTACCACCAATATCACTGGGCCAAGCGCTGATCCCAAAGTGACCAAACTGCAGATTAACAGGCTCAGCCTTGCCAATCAGCAATGGTCCATACATGGCAGATATGGGCTTGCCATCATCATCCACAGAGTCCACAGGCCAAGCCTTCGCCACAGATCCATCATTATTCAAAAGAGCCATCAAATGTCTTGAGGAACCCTTCCTCTGAATCAGTTGAAACATTCCTTTAGAACTTAATGAATTGGCAGCACACTGGTTTCTATATTCCTCAGCCACAACAGTGACAGTATTTGTGGTCGAGTCATAAAGTTGCTCTCCTGCTCCACGCCTGCGCAGACAACTGAAAACAGTTGCGTGAATGGCTGCCACACTTTTGTCGACATTTGTATTATTAATCTTGGGCACCAAATGCTTGTCAGCTCGGTTGCACAGGTATTCTTGGATTGTCCTGATATTCCTTATATATTTAACATACTTATTTTTTGCAGGATCTAGAGTCATATACTTTGCCCGGACTGCAAATCTTTCCAGATGTTTTTCTTCATTTGAAATGTAAACCATAAATGGAATGATAGAAGGGTGTTTCTTCATAAGCCCCATCTGCAAGTAAACACTAAATTGGAGTTAAAAGCTTTAAATGAAAGAAAAAAATGTATTCTGTTCTTGAATAGGAAAAAGCCGTACCACGAAATTGAGGCTCAAGTGAACACCCTCTACCACAACTGACTGTTTCCTCTCTTCCCATGCAGTAATAAGGCGATCAAGACTGTCGATTACCATCTCACTCTGGGCTTTGAATCCTTCAACTGCCATCTGCTTCTGACTGATATGGTCAACAGCCTCCGAGAGGGATTTTTGTACAGAAGAACCATCAGCCGTATCATCTTTCACTGCTGGAGGAGTTGCAATGCCAGTTGATTTCTTTGCCTTCTTCTTTGCTTTTGCCTCAGCAACAGCTACTGGATCCAAGTATTCACCAGCATGGTAGGTGGAAGCCCAAAGTAACGGGTTTTGCTTTTCATCAACAAAACTTCTCATCATATGCCTGATTGAGTCTGTGGATATTACAGTTGTGATGCCCAACCTGCTTCCCTGTAGGAAAGAAAGATGGAAAAGTCGGTAAGAGTGATGGTACAAGAAGAGGATGATGGATGGCACATATATAAAAGCACGTGCGATTGCGCCTCAATTTAAAAATCGAACAAGTTATGGTACCTTATTTATTTCACATTTCATATCGGTGCAATCCTAAACTGAATGAGAATGTATTTTAAAGGTTTCACGAGATTAAACCACATTTCAAAAACCAAATTTTAGTACACTACTAAGTAAGTGATGAAATCGAAGCCAGCTTCATCCTACCCCCCAGTTAGTCCATCAAATAACAAGAAGCCACTACTAGTTACCTAAACTCTCCATTTAAAATCTCTAGATTCTTCATGCAGAAGAAGCATGGGGTACAGAAACAAAATCAAAAGGAAAGAGATAGTATGAAAATGTGTACCAGTAAAGCAGATAAAGTAGATTTGCCACAACCACTAGTGCCACACAATAGCACAGTAACTGATTCCTTTCTTTCCCGGAGTCTGCATACCACAGAAAAAGAAGTATAAGTAATAAGATGCGAAAACATTAGCTTCACACAAACTAGTCATATGAGATTTTTCAATAAAAATTATTGAAAGAGCAGCCTATAAATAGTCATTAACTTCCCATTAACTTCAAGGTTATTGAGAGAACAGCATTTAAAGGACATAGATATCTCATTTGGGTAACAAACTCCATCCAGAAACAATATATACATCTTTCTACGTAAGCATGGAAAGTCAAAAATACCTGCAAGCTAAAACCAAATCAGCCCTCTGCTTGACACCAACATATTTGTACTCGGCAAGGACATCGCAGACAATATCTAGGAACATCTCTCTTTTAACGACAGCAGTCGTGCGCATCTTGTACAATTCAAAAGGCAGGCTGTTTTCAGGATCATCCTTTTGAGAAGAATGGGCATCTTCACCTTTTTTAAGGGGTGGATTGACAAAATGATCACTATCCTTTACAGAGTGAACCTTTGCGTTCCCTGACCTTGTAGTCTCCAAATCACCTGTGACCACGTTCTCACCCAGATATTCTATTCTGATCCTCTCGAAAACTCTCCGACTAATCTGTACAGCAGAGGATATAACATTAAGCACAGTATCAACAAGGAAACATAGCAGTTAAAATGAAAACTAACCATAACGATGAATTGCATATGTTAAGTACATCAGCTAAATATTACTGTCATCCCATCTTAGGCATGTGATATTTTGCAGGGCAGGCATTTTTGGTAGGCTAAAGGATGAAAATTTGAGCATGCAAGAAACAAAATTCACAATATTCTTCATAGCTCCTTGAACTAACACCCATGTGCCAAACTAGGAAAAATTAAGAAACTTGCACATGATAAATCACAGAATACTAGAAGCTCCATAAGATAGTATGACAAGCACTGAAATGTAACAGGAATGAACTAGAACAGAAAAAAGATCAGAAATTGTTTTTGTGAACCAGCAAAAACTATAGGTAAGCAACAGATTCAAAAGTGGTACAGTGACAGATATTCTGATGCTTTTGACTAAACCTCTACTGCCTAGAAACCTTCAAAAAAATGTAATCGAAAGCAAAATCTTTAATAAAGTAAAGATCCAAAAACAGCAGATTGGATCTGTACAAAAAAATGAACTCTTGAATAATCAAAGTTTAGAAAACCTCTTCTTTGTCCAGAAGATTAGATTGAACAAACAAAAAATCACAACTTGGTTCAATGACAAAAATATACAGTCCAATTCACTTCCTCTACCATTTCAAACTCTTAATCATTAGTCTCCCAAAATAAGCTGAATCCAATCATAAAATCCCGAGATAAATTAAACAAAGTCACAACTGTGAACTAGGCCATTTTTCTTGCATGCATTATAAGCAAATTCACAATGTTCATCGCATCAGAAATCGAGAACAGATGAACAATCATTAAAAAAAGTAAAAAACCTTAAAGGCGTGACGAGGCTTGCATCCCATGAGTTGCAGAGTGCTCTGCAGCACAGAGCGCGTGTAGCGGAAAGAGTTCTTCCCATCCTCCCTCTCCAATTCCTCCGCCTCGCCGTCGCCGTCGGCCACCACTATGTAGAGCACCTTCGCCGCTTCCCCCGCCATATCCTGCTCGGAAAAAAGCAACGATTACAGCAACAACAACAACAAAAAAAACATGCATTAGCAACAGGATACGACGAATGCAGTACCGTGGCGCAAACGGAGAAGAAGTGTGAAGATTGAAGATTGAAGGAATCAATTCAGGGTATAAAGAGCGGTGCGATCGATGAGGTAGATGTGTGTAGAGATTGGGAGGAGAACGGAGAGATTGTGAATTTAAATCGTGATCTCTCCATTTGTTCGTCAGCAGTTTACACGCATCGGAGCTTCGGAGCTTCCACGAGTCCTCTCCACTACGGACAACGCACTTTCTCTCTCTAAAACCGGATTTAATGTTTGTTTAAGCAAACCGAGGTTCGCTTTTACTGTTCGTTTTCTGAATTTATGGCTTTGATTTTGATCGCTATCGTTTCAAATAGACGGTTCCGGGTTCTGGGTGCGTTATTTATATATAGAGAGAGGAGAGAGAGAAGGAGTTGTGTGGGCCCAGGAATCGGAGCGGTGGGACTCTGTAATTTTTGGAAACCGTAGGCCTGGGGGGTTTGTTTCTTAATTCATAGGTTGGTGGTTTCCTTAGCCGCGGTACACGGTTCGATACTTATTAAATTTAATAATTTATTATAATAATAGTATTGTCGCTGGAGATAAGGGCAGGAAAATTCTATTATATTTCTCTTCTATTCTCGCTCTTTCTACCAGTATTTCCTTTTTGTATTTGGACGACTGGAAATATTAAAATTTGGTACCTCAATAATTTAGGATATATATATTGTAATATATTTAGTTTAGGACAACTATATACTATTTATAGAAAAATAAAAGGAGGCACCAACTCTTCAATCTCATTACTACGTGTATATTCAATAGCCATTTATAGCAGTTTGTATTATGGAATCAGTAAATTATGTTTTATTTTATTTCACTAATTAAAAATGTTTTTAATCGTTCATTAAATTTTAGAGTATTATTAATTTCATCAAATTATATGAATAGTTGGAATTCAAAGGTATCTATTTTCATTATCTTTTCAATATATTTTTCAATACCTATTAATATACTGTAGATTTATTTAGTTTAATTTAATACAAACTAGGCTAACTGGACCGCGCGTTGCGCGGTTTTATGATGTAATTTTTAAAATAATGATAATGAATATGTCAATACAAAATAAATATCTGATGTAAATAGTATTGTAAAATAATAAATGATGTAAATTGAATAATTGTTTGTACTATAAAAATCTCAAAAAATAAAAATAATTGAAAAGAACTAAATTACAATAATTAATGTAAAATGTTGCGTTTGGTTCCCTATTTACATCAGAATCGATTTCAATGTATTCTTATATTTGAGTATCCGCGGTCTTTGTAGTTTTGTTCATTCGTAGTTGTATCATTGTAATTTTTTAAACTGTCAATATTCTAGCCATTTGTGTACAACATGTTAAAACTTTTCCTAATAGGAGACTTGGGAGGCTCCAGTAGTCTTTGAAGGATTTGGGATATGTGTGATTAGTAAAATATCATCACAGAATTCGAAAATGGATTCAAATTAAACAATGGCAAGTGATGGGAGAAATTTTGGATTTTTTTACCAAGCAAGCAAACTACTCAAACATAGAGCAAGTTTCTTGCAAAAAGAAATTCAAAAACTTGTGATTGTATATCGATTGGGTTCAAATAATGGTCAACAGACTAAAAACTCTAAATATAATAACAATATAAAAGTATAAGCTGGCGAATGGTTATTAATTAAAACCCTAACCTCAAATTTAATAGATTTGTCAATTCGATCTCTTGAAGATGAAAGTTGTGTGATTCTCTCTTTTTGCTTGTCCAAACTTACGTTCAATTTTTTGGTTCAATATTTCGTCTAATGTTTTACCTTTCTACCCTTAATATTTTTCCCTTTTGCACCTTTTTGAGTTTAATTTGGTTTCGGTTATGATTCTACTTCTCTTTTTTTCTATTTCGATTATAATTTGGTTTCTCTCCCCTTTTATATTTCGATTATGATATGATTTCTTTTGAACTCAAACAGAAATATAAATTAATAATTACTGAGAAATCGGGGTTGTATTGATTCGTATTATTATTTGATGAAATGGTCTATTAAACATGATATACATTCGGACCTACTCATTTTTTTTGTAAAACGTCAAAGAATACCCTAATGAGATGAATGAGTATTTTCCTATGATTAATTTTTTTAATTTTTTTTTTATAACTAAAATCTAAAATTAGTAATATTCGAGATATTAGTTATGGTAGTGTTAATTAATTACTTATTATAAAAGTATTAACAGTTATTTAAATAGAAATATATGCTTTATGCCATTATTATGTAATTTAGTGTCAAATATTAGGAACAAACCAATCAAATTTACTGACGTGATTTCATGTTATGGCAATTGATATAGCAATACATGTCAAAATATTCTTAAATCTCCTAGCAATTTTAAATGCTCTTGATATAAAAATTAATCACTTGATAAGTGATAATGAAGAATAAAAGACTAATGTTAAAAGTGATTTCAAAGATTTGATGTGCTAAATCTTGGAGATTTTGCTAAACAAAAAGGACTCATACATATATGTCTTCAAGTTAACCAAATAAGTGACCGGCGAACTAAGTTTAAGAAGGTACGTTTTTTTGTCATAACAGAAGATTTTAATATTAATCGTATCTTTAAGACTCCGAACAAATTGAAAACAACCAGACAATTAATATGTTTGCTTAACATAAAACAGCGAAAACACTACACCAACCCACCTTATTCTCCCTAACCAGAAAGACCAATAAGAGTTGTATGCCACTGTCTCTCGAGCTCCGTCGAGAATTGCAAGTACGACATCACCAAATTCACCATGCTCAGCCACAGTTGTTAAGCTTTGATGTGGCAGGAAGATTAAAAGAAAATCCTTGTGCGATAATATTCACTCAGCAGCGTCGAAATTATCAATTCATCGCTGGAATTGAAATATCTCATGTCTATGGCTACACCAGAGTCTATCAACAGACAACAATGATACAAATTTTAAACACGAAAAACACATAAGTCGGATAGAGGCCACTTTAGGTAGAGTACCTTCTTCCAAAATTTTGTTTAGAATAGAGCCATAACTTCCTCTTGATGCGCAGTATTCTCGTGTTTTGAAATTGGTCATACAAAACTTATGATATTTTGCCCAGACTTGTCGCATCGCTACACCAGAGTTTTCTTCCACATTAAAATTGTACAGATTCCTGCTGCAAAGATGCATACTTTCAGAAAACCATCATGTGCAAATCCAAAACAATATTCTCTTTATCGTAGACATCCAGATAATGCAAGACGGCGCAGGATTTAAACAATCCGAAAAACCCCTACATCTTTTTTTACTAAACCATACCTTTTAATTTGTTTTGGGATATAATATATATATTAAGATTTTTTGATTTTTTGGTAGGAATATATTATGGAATAACATCCATATTTAATTAAACGGTAACGGTGGCAAATAATGCCGTAATAATAATTATAGTTTGTTAAAAACATGGCAAGCCTAAAATAAAATATGTTATATGTCTTCGTTAGAGAAAATTCCTAAAATATATACTTATACACGCAAATTCCATAAAATATATGGAATATATCATATAAGAATATATACTTATTACGTAAACGTTTACATATTTAAGCAATTTAGGTGGTTCATTCCATACATATATTTTAATTATACCCTTGTTTACATACCGTGTTTAAATATTTATTTTCCTAATAAAAAATTATCACCGGATAATCACAATACTGCTATAAAACTACGTAGTTTTAACTATGTATACATTAAATTGTGAAAGTCCGGCGGTGTTTTTTCTTTTTTATTTATATTTACGCCGCCACTTTCTACTTTTATATATATATCTAGTAAAAGATAAGCTGAAAACAACCAGCATTTTCAGTAAATAAAGGAAGAAATGTATATTTATATGGGGAAATGAATTATGGTAAGAGGTGGGATTTCATGAACAACTTCCTTGATTTAATTTGAATTCAAGTATCTATCTAGCAAAGATAGTGTCACACCCAGAATCTTTGACATAGTATATCATAAATGGTCAAATAATGGAATCTTTTTCAAAAATGATTGTACAGTTACCACAATATTTGACATCAGATTTTCAGTATCGTAACTATTCGATTTAGAGGGGAACAGAAACACAAATTCCAATTCGATTTTTTTTTTAAAGTATTGAAAAGGTTAATTTCATGGAATAATTATGAAAGGTAATTTTATGATATGTACAAATAAAATTAGTACACGCAGTACGCGGCGTTTTTAATCAACAATTTTTATTATGAATTAATAATACTACGTAAAATGTATTGAGTTTAATTTAATTATATGGTGATGAAATGGATCTTAGAATAGTATGTTTTGTACCATAATGTAAGTTTGCGCTAAAATTGAAAGATTATATTGAAAATTTCAAAACATTTATCTTTAAATCATAAATTACAATCTAGTCATATCACTTCCTGGACAAAATAGCCTAGTAAGATGGAGCTTTCATGTAATATAAGATTTATTTGAGACGAAAACGGTCAAGTTCATAAATAAATTCAATATATAAAAAACTTTGTAATATTTATGATAACGGTTTAATATTTATCAAGACTCTATCTTTAACAGCACCTTGACGAATGTAACTTGTCTATTTCGTGTTTTAGCTGATAACAATCCTCTGTTATGGTCAAGAAAATCAGGAAACAAATAATTCTAAATCACGCGATTCAAAATAATAAATAAAATCAAAAGAGATATATTTTATATTTTTTATGGAATTTTAAAAATATTTATTAAATTTTATTCGGATTTCATGTTGTTTATGAAATTCATGTTATTGTAATAATTATGTCAAGACTTCATCTTTAACAGTTTGTAGTCAAGGAGATCAGGAGACAAATAATTATAAATGGATCACACGATTCATGGCCGTCGTCACAGTGAATATATTGCTCTGGTATGGTCAAGAAAGCAGCCCTTCTTTACCTCATGTGAACATGGCATTTCTCAACCAACCGCCATTGAAATGGTCCAGAATGCCCTTGAAAATTGAACGAATTATAATCATATGGATGTAACCTTTGAGATGGAGACGACCGCATGGGCGTTTGGAATCTTGTTATGAATCCATGGAATGGTGGCACACTATTTAAGATTCCTGTCACTCATCCATCTCTTTTTATCAATTCTGACATTCTTTCTTGGCCCTTTTTGATCAAAAATTCGGGTGGGAATGAATTTCGAAAGTGTAGACTTCACATTTTAGGAATTTAAGCTGCATTTGGTTCGATTAGTTTTTAAAAAATTAAACCAGTTTTCGTAATAGTTATTTGGTTCAATTAAAGTGTATTTGGTTTCACCCAATTTTTAAAAAACTGGACTTTCAAAGTTTAGTTTTGAAATTTTTTGTTTGGATTGTATAGTTTAAGAAACTCCAAACTTTTCCACTCCCAAGTCTGGTTTTTTATCTTCCAAGTCTAGACTAACAATTTTTGTATGTTTCATACTTACGAAATCCCAACCCGACCAAGCAAAATTTTTGCAAAATCAGACTTTCAAAATCTCAAACAAAAACCCAAACTCTCAAAATTTCAAAACAAAATTCAAACTTCCAATACACTCTTAGTTTTTCAAAATCTTGTATTTGGTCTCAAACTCTAAACTTGCAAAATTCTAACAAACCAATTAAGAATTTTGTTTCATACTAAAAAATCTCAATCCAATCAAACAAGATTTTTGCAAAATCAAACTCTCAAAATTTCAACAAAAACCCAGACTCTCAAAATTACAAAACAAAAACCAGACTCTCAAAATCATCTCCAACCAAACACACCGTCAATGTCTTATTTGAGATTCTATAAGATAGAATTATCATGAATTATGTTTTATTTAAGATTTTATAAGTTTGAAATCATTTTATAAACGCGATCAAAATTCGGACTTAAAATATTAAAATACGAACTTGAAAGTCCCGTTTCAACCAAACAAAAAATAATCAAAAGTTAGTGTATTTGGTTGGAGAGAAATTTGAGAGTCTGGATTTTGTTTTGAAATTTTGAGAGTTTGGGTTTTTGTTTGAGATTTTGAGAGTCTGATTTTGCAAAATTTTTGTTTGGTTGGGTTGGAATTTTGTAACTCTGAAACAAAACTTTTGATTGATTTTAGAATTTTGCAAGTTTGGACATTGGGATTAAAAATAAGATTTTGTAAAATTTGGTGAACCAAACACGAATTTGAACCAGAAGGAGCCTAAGTTCCTTAAAACTTGCCTAAACCAAACAAATGTACATTCTTATATTCATATTAAAAATCAACAGTTTTGAAACGAATTTATTCAGGTTTCGATTCGTTAATAATATAAACCACATTTGACCTTTTCGGATCGTTAGTTCTTGACGGAGCTGAAATTATAAGAGTGTTTTTATTTGAAAAGCAACTAATAATATTATTCCTTTCAAACCAGGGAACCGCAAATTGCAATTTTTTAGGTGGAATAAGTTTAAAGACATGCATTTCCAGCTGCTGTTAATTATATATCGTCAAAAAGGATGACTGAGTTTTTAGGTACAGCGCCTCAACGCAATGTCAACTCAAAACGATATTCGCATGCAAATTACGCATTTTGTTTGTGGTTTTAATAGCATAACCATCGCTGTAATATTCGGGTCTATCGCAAAAAAAAAAAGTTACAGTTCTTAATGTTTTTTTAGTTTAAATTTTCTCGATTTTTTTAAATTTTTATAATTTTTTTTATTATACTTCAATATAAAATATATATATACATAATATAAAGAATTTAGAACTCTCAATTTTTCTCCGTTTCAATTCCTTTCTCAATTCTATTTAAATTTATATAAAAATTTTTCGATTAATTCTCAAATGAAATATAAAAAAATATAAAAAAAATTGGGGCCTCTTAAATTTGAGTGGCCGGTACGACCGACCGTGTCACACGGACCAAATAACGACACTGTTCAATACCGAACTGCTATACGCCTATTATACAGTTCAGTATTTTACTTAGCATACTCCAAAATATTATTGGAATTACCATGCCATTCCCTAAATATTATCCTGTTTTCTAATAAATATAATAAACATTAATATTTTATCTAATAAGTGTCAAATATCGAATTCATGTACCAACGTCCTTTCAACATTCGCGGTGCTTCTTTGGCGGCCTCTCACTACAGAGGTAGCTAGGAAGCAACAAACGAGATGCTCCTCATCTCATGAAGTAAAGGTGTAAAGTCCATACTTTTAAGTTGGCATTTTTGTGAAGAAGGGAAGCATGTTTTAACATGCTCAGGAAAGTTATTTATGGATCTTGAATCTTTGTATCGATCGGATTACATGGTTATGGAAGAACGATTTATTTTCGGTTATTGAAGATTAAATACAGAAGATTCCAAGTCATCTATTTTCGTCCAATTCAAGTATGAAAGATTAAATATTGCCTACGGAATTATTATGGAAGAATTAGTTAGGCATAGCTTTATAATTGGAAAGAGATCTAGTCTATTCCTTTTTCTATATTGTAATTGGAAATTGTAATATTCAGTTATAGAAAGAATAGATTAGGGTTGTACGTGATTGAAGGTACAACATGCGCTATAAAAGAAGAACGAAGGCTGCGAAATCAACCACAGATTTAGAGATTAAAAATCCTGTCAAGGATACTTTCGAGTGGAGCAGTCGCAGTTCAGCAATCAACCGCAACGGGATCTTGTTCACCGGCAAGTCTAGAACCACGGCCATAATATCCTCGGGAGAGGTAGTCATCAGAAAGTTGGGTGAGGAGCTCGACCTTGTCAAGTGAGGAGTTTGACGTTGACCGGCAAGTGAGGGGTGCTCACAAGTTCACTACTAGAGGTAATCATAGATAGGTAGAAGTGAGGAGCTTTGTACACTATATTGATTATCTAGTGAATGGTTTCTAGACTGGGCAAGGCCTCGCAGATGTAGGTGTATTCATCACCGAACTGCGTAAACAATTCTGTGTTATTGTCTTTAATTTTCATCATGTTATAACATGCTCGATACTGCCACCATGTTATAACATGCTCGATACAGTTAATTAAAATACAGAATTAGACGTAAAGTTATAGTAGATCTACTGATAGTTATTTCATTTGGTATCAGAGCAAGGTCACTACAATCCCTCTTACAAGGGTAGTGAGATCGGAGCTATCATTATGTCTACTCAAGAGAAGCTCGGCACATCAACAGCGAGACCACCGCTACTAGATGGAATGAATTATCCTTACTGGAAGGCAAAGATGATGGTGTTTATACACGGTCTGGATGATGATGCATGGAAATGGATAGAAAATACCTGGACTTCACCACTGTCTGAGGCTAAAACTGGAACAAGCGAGAGATCGGTGAAGCCATTAGAAGAATGGAGCACGACTGAGAAGGCTAACAAGAAAATCAACAACAAGGTGCTATATGCTATCTACTCTGCTGTAGATCAAAAACAATTTCGACTGATCTCTACATGTATTTCGGCAAAAGCAGCATGGGATAAACTTCAGACTCACTATGAAGGAGATGCTAAGATAAAGAGACTGAAGCTTCAAACTGTAACAACCACATTTGAGACAATTGTGATGGATGAACATGAAACCATTGGTGACTATAACATTCGGATCAGTGATCTAGCTCATACAGCAGACCAATTGGGACAACCATTCACTGATTTCCAACTGGTTCAGAAAGTTTTGAGATCCCTTCCTGAACGATTTCACAACAAGGTAACAACCATGGAAGATGCATTTGACACTTCAACGATGACTCTTGATGAAGTTATGGGATCACTTGGTGCGTTTGAGATGAGGCTGCAAGCTATAAAGAGACAATCTAACTTGGCCTTCAAGGCAGGAATGAAGAAAGAGCAATCTCGTGCTAGAGCAGCTGACCAAAGTGAACATGTAGATATCGACCAGCTAAGTAAAGAAGAAGTTGCAAATATCTCGAGAAATTTTGCTAGGATGTTGAAGAGAACTGGTCCGAACAGAAGCGATAATAGAGGACGAAATCCATCACTTATAAGTAGGGGAAATTCAGGTCAAGATGAGTCTAAATCACTCACAAAACCATTCAAGCATGCTGGAAAGGTTCAATGTAGAGAATGTGAAGGTTTTGGTCACATTCAGTCGCAATGTCCTAGTGCCTCTCCCAAGGAAAATGGGAAAGCATATGCAGCTACCTGGAGTGATGATGAGGAGGAACATGTCAACAATTATGTGTCGTTTGGGGCAACACTGATCGAAGAATCGGAGCATGCATGTTTTAACATGCCTACTGACTCAGCATGTTTAAACATGCCGTCTGAAATCATTACTGAAGCAGAAGAGGAACCAGACATGGAGGATGTAACTAAAACTGATCATGGAGATGATATCTATGAATCATATAATAAGCTATACAGAATGTGGATCATGGCAATGGAATCAATCAAGAAATTGAAAGCTGAGAAGGTCATTCTGAAAGATGAAAGGGACAAGATCAAGATCATGAATGACAGCTTGGAATTAAGTGTAAGGAAAACACAAGATGATTTACTGAGTATGACCAAGAGGACAGAAGATGCAGAAGGAACGATTAAACGACTCAACAAAGGAATTGCTGTCTTGGATGATCTGTTGGAAATGGGAAGAGCATCGGGGGACAGACATGGTCTAGGATATGTGAACCAGGCCATACCCAAATATGGACTTCAGTATGTGAGTACTTCTGCTCATGTAAATCAAGGTTTGAAGCCTATGCAAGGATTCAGAAGACAAACACATCAGATTTTCAAGAAGAAGAGACCAGCCATTAAGTGCAACTACTGCATGTTTCAAGGGCATTCAGAGAATCAGTGTTTCAGACTTCTAAGGGATATCATGCGTGGAAAGGATTTCAAGACATGTTATAACATGAGTCTGTCACTTCAAGCAAATCTGACCAGGAAGGTATGGGTGCCAAAATCTAAACTTTGTTATGTTGTTCATACATGTTTTAGTGCTTATGCTAGAGATACGTGGTACTTTGATAGTGGATGCTCTAGGCATATGACCGGGTCTCGAGATTTGATTAATAATGTGGTACCTTGGACTGGAACTGTAAGGTTTGGTGATGGAAAGATATGCAGTGTTATTGGAAAAGGTGAATTGCAGATAAAAGGATTTCCTGTATTCCATGATGTTTTGCTTGTAGATGGATTAGAGGCAAACTTGTTAAGTATTAGTCATCTCTGTGATAGCAAGCTGATTGTTCTATTTGATGATAAAACATGCACTGTTAAGAAAGGTGAGAAAGCTATTCTGGTTGGAACTAGATCTTCAGACAATTGCTATGTGTTTGATCAAAACATAAGCTACCTCAAGGAGAACATTAGAGAGATGGACGTCATGGAAGATGAGGATGATCAACAACTGGAGAATGGATCTCGTACTACTAGCTTACTTATTTCTGATGGAACTACATCTTCACCAGATCATGTTATAACATACCCTTCGATAGACCATGTTATAACATGCCCTCAAGACAATGCTGAGACTGAAGCTATTGAACCGAGGAATTACAAAGAGACGTTAGAAGATGAGTATTGGATTTCAGCTATGCAAGAAGAGCTTCTGAATCATGTTTGCAAATTGAAGAAAGCTCGGTATGGATTGATACAGGCTCCACGTGCTAGGTATGACCAACTCACCCAGTCTCTATTGAAGAAAGGTTATCATCAAGGGGGAGTAGATCGCACGATGTACATGTTTCAACATGATAGTCATAAACTGCTGGCTCAAATCTATGTAGATGACATAATTTTTGGGTCAATGTCTCAGACGCTTTTTGATGATTTTGTATTTATGGTGAAGAGTGAGTTTGAGATGAGTACGGTTGGAGAGCTTACATACTTCTTGGGTCTTCAAGTCAAGCAGAAGAAGGAGATTCTACTCAAGCATGTTTCTACAGCTGAACAATTTGCTGATATCTTCACAAAGCCATTAGATGCTGCCAGATTTGAGCTGTTGAGACAACACCTTGGTGTTTGTCGGATTTGAGGTACCATGACATAACCTCTATGTTGTTGTTGTAGATTTTTTCTTGTATCAGTGCTTTTATTCTTTTATAAAAAAAAATAGAAAAGTGAAAGAAAAAGGATGTTGAGATATAGCATGTTATAACATGCTGTCTGGATGAGTATGAGAAGCTGTTGAAAATTTTCTGGGCCTTGGTGCGAGTTTATGGAGTTGAATAACCTGTTGGCCACTGTGAAATTTCTTGAAGATGATACGGGGGCAGTTGTGTGATATTGTATATTTGCAGAATGAGAGGGAAAAGGGTTTTCTTATTCTACTTTTGGTTTTACCATTCTCTACTTGGGTTCTGTTCTTCGTCTCTCTCACCGAACTCATAAATACCAAGATTTCATCTGCTCATGGAGTTCTAGGGTTTTAGTTCTTCACGATCTATATGATTTTGGCTGCCAAGTTTGGATCTTTATTGATGTATTAAGCGCACAACATTCAACTGAACCTGCAGAGTGTCTCCAACAAATTGAGCTACATGCACAAGGTATTCTTTACATATCTTTGCTAAAAATCAGTGTTGTTTTATATATATATTTTGAAGGTTGCAAGTAGCCATTGAATCTAGGGTTTTGATTGGATTGAGATTTGTTGGAGTTTTGGTATATTTGCTGAGTGTGTGTTTAAACTTGAGATGGCTAGCTCAAATTCTATCGGCTCTGATTTAGGGGGAGTTATTGGTGATGATTTAACTGCTGTGACTGGGTTGTTAGCCTTAGGCAGTGTACAGAGATTGGATTTGACAGTTGAGATGCCCCAATCTAAGTTGAAATTCCCTAAAGCTTTTCATAAGTTGAAGAAGCCTGTGAGTGATATCAGTATTAATGATGCTAATGTGTCAAGTCTGGACTCCAATATTGCTTTTGGAGCTTTGTTTCCCTCTTTGGGCAAGAAGAAACAGAGGAAGAAGAGTAGGAAATCAGCAACTACTGAAGAAGATGAATTCGATGAAGTACAAGGTCCAGCTGTGAGGTCTAAATTGAGAACTGACAATGATAATTCTCTGCTGAGAGTTAGATTTTTCTGTGAAATTTTATAAACAAGGAGGTTTATCATACTTTGTGGTCAAATAAGTTGCAAATGGAAAGTAGAATGACAGAGAAGTTTGTATCTGCTGTTGTAAGATTTATGAAGGATACTGGATCATTTGATGCAGCAAGCTCTTATGTTAGTTCTAGCAAGACAGCCATTCCGACGAAAGCTTTTAACTGGAGTTGCACATGTTATAACATGGTGCTATATTTGTTTCGGAAACTACTGGAGTTGCACATGTTATAACATGGTATTTAATTTACTTCAGATGCTACTTTGGCATGTTATGACCCCAAGGGGGAGATATTTTGATGACTTTATGATCCATTCTGAATTTTATTTATTCCGGATGATTCTAATAACTTTTCCTGGATATTTTGAATTTCCCTTATTAAGTGATTTGAAGTCTTGGAAGTTTTTGGTGTTCTGATATTAAGGGGGAGTTGTGTAACTCGATATTCTGACATCAAAATGAAGATGGGTTCACAAAATGCCAAAGGGGGAGATTGTAAAGTCCATACTTTTAAGTTGGTATTTTTGTGAAGAAGGGAAGCATGTTTTAACATGCTCAGGAAAGTTATTTATGGATCTTGAATCTTTGTATCGATCGGATTACATGGTTATGGAAGAACGATTTATTTTCGGTTATTGAAGATTAAATACAGAAGATTCCAAGTCATCTATTTTCGTCCAATTCAAGTATGGAAGATTAAATATTGCCTACGGAATTATTATGGAAGAATTAGTTAGGCATAGCTTTATAATTGGAAAGAGATCTAGTCTATTCCTTTTTCTATATTGTAATTGGAAATTGTAATATTCAGTTATAGAAAGAATAGATTAGGGTTGTACGTGATTGAAGGTACAACATGCGCTATAAAAGAAGAACGAAGGCTGCGAAATCAACCACAGATTTAGAGATTAAAAATCCTGTCAAGGATACTTTCGAGTGGAGCAGTCGCAGTTCAGCAATCAACCGCAACGGGATCTTGTTCACCGGCAAGTCTAGAACCACGGCCATAATATCCTCGGGAGAGGTAGTCATCAGAAAGTTGGGTGAGGAGCTCGACCTTGTCAAGTGAGGAGTTTGACGTTGACCGGCAAGTGAGGGGTGCTCACAAGTTCACTACTAGAGGTAATCATAGATAGGTAGAAGTGAGGAGTTTTGTACACTATATTGATTATCTAGTAAATGGTTTCTAGACTGGGCAAGGCCTCGCAGATGTAGGTGTATTCATCACCGAACTGCGTAAACAATTCTGTGTTATTGTCTTTAATTTTCATCATGTTATAACATGCTCGATACTGCCACTATGTTATAACATGCTCGATACAGTTAATTAAAACACAGAATTAGACGTAAAGTTATAGTAGATCTACTGATAGTTATTTCAAAAGACATATCGGAAAAAAAAATGCAACTCTTCATTATTATCGTTAAATAAAGGGAATCGTAAAAAAGTTTGATGAGATGAGGTGTTCGAGAAGTACTTATTCAGTTCTGAATGATACATAACTAATATGTCATGTGCATATGATGGAGAAACAAATACATAACTAATGTGTCATGTGCTCTACCAAACAGAGCCTTAGTACAAATTTAATATTCTAAATATAAAAGGAAAGGAAAAAAAAACATATTACAGATATAGTAATTTAATAAATTGCAACAACAGTAACGATAATTAGTGAGTGAGACTTTTTTTGAGCTCCAGTATGAGAAAGTTTCTAAAACTCCCAACTTTCCTGACTTTTCATAAAATCTTTATATGTTTTAACTTATAAAGTGTACATTTTAATTTGAACCGTATATTTTGTTATTTTAATTTTTTTTAAATAAAATTTAAAAAAATTACATTAAAACATATTCTACTATATGTTTATTTTAAAACGATCAATGTTTTAACACAAAATTATATCACTTGAATCTAAATATATAATAGTAGTTCCATAACACTGCGAAAAGTTGGACTTTCTAGAGAGTTTGCACTCCAGTATTTACTAATGCAGTGTGTATTTATTCATTAAATGACATTAATATTCTCAGTATTTATTCAAAAGTAAATGTGATTCCCATAAATAAGGGTATATCATGTAGTTTAAATACAAATACATACTGCAAAAGGTAAGGTTGGACTGCACCTATCAATTACATATTTTTACTTACATGGTACATCTAAAGTAATATAATCGTATAATCTAGTTTAATTCAATAAAAAATTTATTTTAATTTAGTCATATCTAAATCTTTTAATACATTAACTTTATTTTTTCTTAAAGTAAACCACCATTGGTGGGGATATATTTGTCACCCCACACCAATATATGACTAAAAAATATTTACATTTTAAAATATGATCCCGAGTGTTGAAAGGGAAAATGAGTAAACTCGTGAATTTGATCTATTGGTTTACCCTTTTATAAAACGCATTGATGTCTATCATTGATTTACCAGTTAATTCTTTTATCTAGTTTGTACACATAAACTTATGAGTAAAGTTCATAATTAATTATCAAACTTAGCTAAAATATCACTTTTGATCACTGAACTATCTTCTGCCCACTTTTGATCATCAAACTTGACAAATGTTTAAATTTGAACACTACCGTTATGTTGGAAGTTAAACCTTGCTCACAGGGGTATATTGGTCTTTTTGATTAACTAGGGTTATCAAAAATGTTCAATTTGAAGATTTTTGTGCGATACTTGGCACAAAAAGAACAGAAAAACAAAGAGGAAACGCAGTAAGAACAAAGATATGAGATTCAACACAACCATGGGAGATTACCCTAACAAACAAGAATACATGCAGTTTTTTTCATTTCCAACCTTCAACTTCACCCAGACCGTTAACAAGACAATTCAACCGAACAACAGCTCCAACATCTTCCACAACTTCTACATGCATAATTTGTATCATGAATGAGACAGGCAAGTCTCTTCATTTTTGAAACACATTAAGCGTTTAGAGCTCCAATAAAGAAATAAAGTTAAAGACTAGACTGCTTATATACCTCCTTAACATCATCAACTGTATGTGACGGATGTAGGAACATCTGCAAATGTCTTTAATCTAAGCTTCATCAAGTCTCCAACCTTAACGAATCCATCTGGCCGCATATCCAAACTCATTACTGCTAGCACCGCCACTGCTGCTACTGCCACCTGCCTCCATGCCTCTCTCTGGTGTTTTCATCCTTAGTCTCTGTACCACATCCCATTCTTCAAAAGAAAAGAAAAAAAAAACAAACTTTCATCACACAATCAGAAGCTAAGAACAGGCACAATCAAACCAAACCAGAGAGCCACAAAATATACAAAACAGCAATTACCATTGCTACTCATTAATTCAGGCTCATACTTACACTAATCTAGCAAGCTCATCAACTTTGTCATCGCCAGCACCGCCCCCAGCCCCCTCTGCCTCCTCCACTGCAAAGACGATCGGATTAATCAATCAAAAATCAAAAATTGAGCAAAAGTAAAGGGCAAGGGATTGTGATTAACACTAACCTGCGAGAGGCGTGAGTTGAGGCGGAGAATGAAGAGGCGGAAGCGGAAGCGAGGGAAAACCCAGAAATTAAACAAGCTGGAGCTACAGCAGGGAGAAAGCAGTGAAGAAGGAGGAGCAAGCTGTTGCTCAGTAGAGTTCCCGGCATTTATATGTGCCAAAGGTTCCAGATACAAACGAAGCTGCTTAAACACTTGAAATGCCTAGGCCACGAGGGTGCTGGCAGTGGAGACTCGCTGCAAGGCAAATTAAAGGATGAAGTTGATGAGAAATCAGAGAAGAATAAAGCACATTCAAGTCACAGCTAATACTCGATGAAAATCAGGGTTGGTGACTTACTACTACTTCCAGACTGGAGGGAGCTTCTTGGTCTTCTTGTAGTAGCGAGCGAGCTGTGAATCCTGCACTCCACCAGAATCAGCCTGAACTTGGAATCCTTGTCCTTCCTGTTCCTCTCCACATGCTTCCTGATGGCAACAGCCTTCTTGATTAGGTGGTACAAATCTTCCGGGATGTCAGGAGAAAGTCCTACACCATGAATAAATGTAGCTAGTACTCTACAAAGATATGTTGGCTTTAACTAAAAAAGTGCAATGCGAAAAAGAGAAGCAAGTATCTTATGACACTCACCATGTGCCTTCAAGATCCTCAAAATCTTGCTCCCAGTCACGCTCTTCACCTGAGCAATACCAAAAGAATCACAGAGAGTAACACCGATCTGAGAGGGAGCCAAACCCTTCTTAGCAAATTTGCAGATGTTATCCACAACCTGAAGTCAACAGATAGATGTCAGGGAATATGCTGGATAAAATCTCAAGTTCAGGGAATGCGGAAATGGAAGGC
Source organism: Sherardia arvensis (assembly GCA_948330725.1). NCBI lineage: Eukaryota > Viridiplantae > Streptophyta > Magnoliopsida > Gentianales > Rubiaceae > Sherardia > Sherardia arvensis. Next base: position 16,116,332 of record OX415237.1, on the reverse strand, counting down.
ATAAAAAACGATGCAGGATTATGTCACATAGTAATCCTTACATGAATAACAGCACATAGCAATCATTGCATTAATGTTCAAGGGATAAAGTAATCTTTACATGAATAACTCATACTTTAACAGGTGGGGGGATGCCGGATGCATTCATATCATTGACAGACTCATGAAAACTACCAATTTTAGTAATCGATACATATTCACTGACAGATTCATGAAACTGCCACCGCATCCATAAAGATTCAAAGAATATCTCGTACTATGCAAATCAATTACCACTTTGGTTGTCACTGAACCTGGACTTCAACCTCGAGTCACTAAGTTGACACCTTTCAAGCCTAAAGACCAGAGAACACGCCTGTTACCATTTATCACAACTAATTGAACCATTTTGCAACCTCCATAACCAAATCACAAAACAAATTAAACATTCCCAACGACCCTTGACAGCAGTCTTGTTTCTTCATCACAATGCATTCATTCAACAGTTGGTGAAAATCTGGAAACGAAAGGCATAAACTAGTGTAAATTATGACCAAATTAACTCACTCCGAACACTGTACTCAATCCAAGTTTAGCATCCTTGTTAAGGGAGTTTATAATATGCATATGAGTTACCTTTTACAGTACGTTGATTGCCTGCCTGCAAACAATGTAGATGCAAGCGGCCACTAAATTTCTTCCCCTGGTGCATTTCTGATCTTCTAACCTTTTATATAGGGGCATGCTATACGCAGTCCGTATTTTGCTCATTTTGCAGTCCAAAATAAAAATACGCCTTCGATATATATGATATGGTCAATAATTATGTATATCAGACATATGCATCATATATACTACTTCTATTGCATACACTTACAATTCAGTTATATATCAGAATCATTGTATATATGATTATTTAAAAAAAATACGGACTGCAAATAAGGAAAATACGAACTGCGTATAGAAGGCCTGTTTATATATCTCACTTGTGCGATACTTGGCACAAAAAGAACAGAAAAAGAAAGAGGAAACACTGTAAGAACATAGATATAAAATTCAACACAACCATGGGAGAATACCCTAACAAACAAGAATACATGCAGTTTTTTTGCTATAAGAGGCATCTTTTTCATTTCCAACCTTCAACTTCACCCAGACCGTTAACAAGACAATTCAACAGAACAACAGCTCCAACATCTTCCATAACTTCTACATGCATAATTTATATCACGAATGAGATAGGCAAGTCTCTTCATTTTTGAAGCACGTTAAGCGTTTAGAGCACCAATAAAGAAATAAAGTGGATTACTTAGAAGTAGCAGCTGAAAATTAAGACCTGGAAGAACTTTAGCAAATTCAAAGTCTTAAGTGTACAATGATGCTCTCTCTAAAGATGAAAGAGAATAATGCTCTTTTGGCAAAGGGGAGACGGTCACTCAGACTAGAGGAACGGTTGCATGAGAGCGATCCTAGAAGAGCGATAGAGTTCCCCCGAATTAATGACTTTTTACTTTCAGAATTACATGACAACTGAATAATATATTAAAACACATTAACTGTAAGTCTAAAGTTGAATTCATTTTGCATGAACACCATAAGTGTCTTCTTTTCCAATAAGCTGTGAAAAAGAAAAGCTTAGGTTACCTCAATTCCAGTGTGCATCGGATCTGTTCTGCTTCTTTGTGTTGTTCTTCTTTAAAAAGAAGAACATCTAAGATATCGTACGTTGGGTTGGTGCTGGCATCCACCTGTACATCCTCAGTTTCTGTTTGGAACAAGTTCTTCCAGTTAATGGAGTGACTCGAGTACATAGAACTGCATCAAGTACTAAGCAATTTGCTCGCCAACGACTGCAGAATATTTTACAGAACCTGCACGGCCATGTTTTAACACTCTATAAGATCACCATAAGATAAAAAATTATCAATGGAACTAACCAAAAAGCCTTTTCTTTTTTGAAAGAAAAATTAACTACATGACTTAATTGGCTCAGTTGCAGGACAAGTATAATACCAAATCGTTCTCCTGTTAGTGGGGATTGTAAATCCAACCAAAAGTTAAAAAATAGCTACTTCATTTACTTGTGACCCAAATTTATATTCAAATTACTACTATACTCATGGTTGACAATTTACAAATTGAAGCAGTTACGTAGAGACACAAATCTATCCTGCTAGAGGTGCTTCAACCCAGTCTACGGGAATGCTAAGTTCTTCACAAACAGGAAACTTAATGGCAACAATTTGCACAACTAGGCCCAGAAAAAGCGAACGCAGACACGATATACATAAACAAATAACCAGATATCTTTTTACCCATCAAAAGGAAGCATTCAAGTTAACAGCTCCAAGAGCAGAGGCACACACCTCTCTTTAAGTCATCAGCACTTGGAAAGTTGGGACCATTTTACAGTGCAACATACCCTCTATCAGGAACAGTCCTTTCAGAAGCCTGTAAACAAAAACAGATTCTAGAAGTAATATTTCAACAATCATAACTCATAGTATTTCATAAGTTAATAAAACAAATCATACGCATAATTAAAGAATCACAGTGAAGTAAAAATCCAGATACCTTACTTGAAGAATGCCAGCTGACCAATCTGGACAGATATTATCCTGTTGGAGGAGATTCATCAAAACTGCAATAAAAAGATGGTCTTTTTCAATTCAAACACACAGTGAAGGTTCATCAATGGCAGAATTAAAGAAGGCAAGATAAAATGTGTAAATTTCTGGGAAAAAAGAAGAAAAGGACAGAGTTGGTCCATTCCATTCATATCAAATATCCACAGTTTACTACAAAAGAATATTCTAACTTTCTAGCTATAGTATCAATATTCTAACTTTCTAGCTATAGTATCTTATGCCAGATCTACATTCTATGAGGGAGAGAGCTGTGCTAAGCTTAAGGCTGCCAGTGAGTGTGTCATAATCTCTCATAATCTTGAAGCTCTCTTCAGGCCAGCAGTGCACCACCTCTGACTTTAAAATTTCCAGATTTGCCCTAGCCCGGGCCCTCATTTGCTGTTTCACATCTTCCCAGGATGGTTCCTTTTCCTCAGCAATCTTTGATTTTTCCTCTGAAGCCTTGGCGGCAAATTCTGAGGAAGTTCTTGAAGCATTGGAAGAGGAAGCCGATGCAACACCTGGGTTGAAATTCAGACTCAAAACCCTAGGCGGTGGAATGGGCAGTAAAACCCCACTTATGCGCGGTTGCTTCAACTTGTCCTTGAGCGGATCTGGGCGGGCTGAGGAAGAGGGATTTGATGAGTTGGAGGAAGAGGGGCGGGCTGAGGAAGAGGGATTTGATGAGGAGGAGGAAGAGGGGCGGGCTGAGGAAGAGGGATTTGATGGCTTACTTCTTTTGGTGGCTTCCGGTGGTGCCTCCTCGACCCTTTTCCTCTTTCTGGAGGAAACCGCAGCCGCTGCTTCGACTTTCGCCGGATTTCGTCGCCGGGAAGACTTCACCGGTGCTGGTGGAGGGATAAAGTCAATGACTTTGATGGTTTTCCGATTTCGGAAAGCATCCCATTTCGCCTTCTGCTCAGCCGAGATGATGCCCGTGATAATGCCCTTATCCTTACCCATCGGAGCGCCCTTATCCATCAAACCGTCGGCGGCGGTGAGAGAGAGATAGAGATCGGCGGTTAGAGAGAGAGGGATGGAGGCGAGATCGCCGGTGAGAGAGAGAGGGATGGAGGCGAGATCGCCGGTGAGAGAGAGAGGGATGGAGGCGAGATCGCCGGTGAGAGAGAGAGGGATGGAGGAGAGATCGGCGCAGGCGAGAGAAAAGATGATGGAGAGAGAAGGATAAAGAGAATTGTGAGAGTATAATGAGAGGGGCGGGTCATTATATAGTAGGCGGGTTCGGGTTTGAATTGGGAAAAAATTAGGGTTTTCGAGGGCAATATTGTCTTTTTATCGAAAACAGACCGTTACTGGCTTGCTTAAACAGTAAGCATCGGGTTGGGAACCACGTGTCAGTCGGTTACTAAGTTAGACGTTTTGACAGCTGTAAATATTAATAGTTATTTACTAGTTTACCCTTTAGTTTCTTATCATCCAAAGGCTAATTATGTCTTTTCGTCTAGTCCCCCAACAGAAATTAAACACGTACCTCCTCCATCACCTGGAAACATGATGGAGCTCCAGTTCATATGTCAGCTTCAAATCAGATCCCCGTCGTAAGGCAGCTGGGAAATCATTGCCAACATGGGAAGCTCCGAGGAGGTTGAGCATTTCAGGGATGTTTTCTTGGTTGTGTTAGCCTTGCTGTGGTGAATGGTCCTTCTGGTCAGGGCAATGCTGCGTGTGCAAGGATCGTAGAGGAGCGGTGACTGCGAGCACAGACACAACAGAAAGAGCAAATGCAACAATCTTAACACCACCACCGCAGCCACAACCAGCAGCGACTGGAGCTGTATGCTGAACAAGTCGGTTTTCAAGCCGCTGGCAGTCAGAAACGATGGATACGAGCTTTCAGATATGGCGGATCCCAGAGGAGGCCCTTCTGGAACTATCAGCCCTAAGATCATTGGCCCGTACACAAAGTTCTGCCCTATCCCATCATCACAACGGTTATGAAGATGTTGGAAATGTGGGATTCTGGCACCTGTTTTCCTTCGGGTAAAGTTCGAGTGGCCTGATTATGAACACCAGAGTGTATGTAGACGCCAAACACCAATGCTGCTGTGACTGGAACCTTGTCGATCCAAGTCGCCAGCACGGAGCAGCTGCCTAATGTGATGAACACCAGCTTACTGAAGAGCGCTGAAGAAACCGCCATTCGACCTAAATCCGACTGAAGCATCTTGAGCTCTCCAAGAACATTGCTGTCATTCTGGAATGACAGAATGCACTGGGAAGATGCTATCAAGGCGATGCCAGAGTCCAGAGTGTATCTGTGTTGAAGGCCAATGGATAAGAAGAGCGCGAAAACAAGCGTTGTGAAGAGTGCGGATAGGCTTATGATGGTGGGTTTCCAGCCAGGCGTGATCATCATCCTTATTTGCTGCAGCCGATATGTGTTTTCGCAGAGGTGGGAAACGTGCCAGTTCCTGATCATCGATTATAACTTCAGTTGACAGTTTACTCAACCGAGAATTTACTTATAGCAACTTAGACAAGTTCAGAGGTCATACCTTAGTTTCACCAATTGGCATCCGCACAAGCTCATTCAAAATAATGTGAACCTAAATGATCATTTAGTAAGGATCAGGTAGAGATTTACATATAACAAGAGTGTAACAATAAGAAGCAAATGTCAAAGTACTTACTGCATCAACAGAAGCTTCAGCTGGACCTCTTCTCAATCAAGCATCTGTAACCAAGTGCAGGTGCTAATAGATGGCATTAATATCCATCAGCTTGTGAAACCACATTTTTAACATTTTGCAGTGAAAGAATGCGGTCAAAGGGAAACTTCCTCAAAGCAGCTGGGAGCTGGTACTGGTAGTCCAACACTCTGTAGATCCGTTCTCCTCCTGCCCTCCTTTAAAGAGAAATGGGACGTTGGCAACAAACATGTTAGGGATAAAGAGCCAAATTCTCCAAGATAATGACCAGGCACTTAAAATCTATCAGGTCACTTTATGTCTCAGACTTATCACACTAGATCATAATCTTACTCAGACATGATAGAAAATTGTCACTTAGATATGTACTCCTACTTTAATAGTATGATACACTAGCTTAATTTTCTTCAGCAATCCATACTTATTGTAATTTCTCAACAGGAGCATTTCTACAGGACAATCATAAACCATTCTATTTAGCACAGTAGACAATATTCTCACAAAACACAAGTAATCCAACAGGCATCAAAATGATATTCTTGTACAGAACGAAGATTAGAATGTTTACCATGGTACCTCAGCGGCAAAGGTTCTCAAGGTTGATTATCATGGGCACCAGCATCATGTTCCAGCCTGACGCCCGTCAAACACAGAGTGCAATAAGAATTCCAACATTCTGAGTGAAGACAGATGGAAACTGAGCAACCATAGTATTAGGCAATAAGCCAGCGTAACATTAGCTAAGGACATTAAGAAAAGTTTAAAAGTAAAGATTTAGTCACCTTGATTCTCAAATAAACCACCTTTAACATGGAGACTTAGAGCAAACACTGTTGGACTTCCATGGACTGAAACGTCAAGAAACACGTGAAGTCAAAAGGAATCGTCTCCAGTTGATAACAATTCCGGACGATGAGTTGCTGGAGTCGAGGCAGGTGATAACTAGAGGCACCAGTCCACGGCGTCTAACGAGTCTAACCTCAAGTACTTGAGATTAACAAACTCATTTTCTGCCATTCTCCAACTCAGACCTTTAAATGCTTTAGAAATCAATTTCGAAACCTCCAATTTATGCAATCTGAGATGCACGTCCAGGGAAGGCGGAAGTTTGATAGAGCCAGCTTCTATAAGCTCCAAGATGGTGTACAATTGAGCCTGCAAGAATGATCAGATAATTAAGTAACTCAATAAACTTAAAACTTTACAGTAAGATTTTGATAAAATACAGATATTGACATTCTCACCCCTGCATCTATAGCTACAGGTCTGCCAAGGCGTGTAATCTCCATCTCAAGATCCTCAGCAATTTGTGATAGAACGCAAGCTATTATAACAGATTCCCGTTTCTGGATTACACAGAATTCAGCATTATTTAGTGAAACATAAATATTGGACAGCAACCTCCTAATGGTTCTAAGTATTGAGACTGTTTGATGGCATCTTAAAGTAGAAGAGAAAATGCACCTCGGAAAGCAGCTTGGCTAGATATTCTGAACCCATTCTGCTAGCAAGGTGTCTGTATTCAGGATTAGTGGCAAAAAATTCCCGTTCCTTGCGCCTTGCTGTAAGCATGTCAGCTTGTGAACCCAGGGATTTTACAGAGGACAGGATCTTCCCGCTTTATCAATAGTTTCCTGTTTTCTTGACCAATCAAACATAATCAGGATTTCAGTTACAACACATAAAAGAGGGGTTTTCTTCTTTCTGTAGAACAGCAATTAACTTGTGTACCAAAGAGTATAGATACATTCATGTTTCACTCTTTAAACCAGTATAGATACATAATACATTCATGTTTCAAAGAATAAGACTAGCTACACACACGAGTTCAAATCTATTGCCTCTCCAACAAAATGCAATTTCATACAATCTATATAAATTTATGACTTTCACAACATCATGCAGATGAAAAACAGCTACAAATCCTTAACTACTTACCAGCATCTGTTAAATTGAGACACTCCTGGGCAGAGAAAACCCCAATCACCAAGTCACAAACCCCAATTACCCCTTCCCCACACACGGAAAACCCAAAATTCAATGAGCCGCTCAGCAAATCAGCAGCCAGAACAAGAAGCCACTTTCTCCGGTGGCGTTAATCCTTGGGAAGGAGGTGGTGAGGCTACTACCCATTCGTTTCCGACCATACAGAGAGAGTGTTTTTCTGCTTCTCGTTTTTTTCTCTTTTAAAAATCGCTCGTCAATCAGAACTTGACGGGCCTAATTAGAACTAGGTGAGGCTCACCGCACTTTGTGCGGTGTATGAAATTTCATTTTATGTTTTTTCTCGTAAAAATTAAACTTTTCTTAATTCCTAGTTTGTATATCTTGTATTTATTTTTTTTCTTAGTTTTTATTTATTGGTAATTATAGATGCAGTCCAATATTACTTTTGCAGTCCGTATTTATATTTAAATTCCTGATATACCTTCATTTATGAGAACCACATTTACTTTTGAATAAATAGTGAGGGTATTAATGACACTTCATGAATAAATACGGACTGCATAAGTAAATATTGGATTGCATATAACAATGCCTTTTTATTTGATGAAATATAATGTATTTCTAATAGATCATTAATGTAAAGTATTATTATATGTGGATTTTGTATAAAGAGTTCATTCACTATTTTTATCAAATAGAATTTTAGATTAAAATATAAAAAATATGTAAAAAAAATATAAAAGTATACATTGCAACGATCATAATGAGATCATACATGATAATATTTAAATTCAGACATTTATAATGTACTAAAACCTAAAATAGAGAAATCATTTAAAATTGACAGAGTCGATACAAAAGATTACAAAGAACATAAGTTTTATTTTCTATTCTGTAGTAGAATTTAGAGATATAGTTGAACTTGCTCTAATCATGAAAACGGATTCTTACATCATTTATAATTTTATAAAACCATAATGGGAAGATATGCCAATACATTGGGCCTAACTAATTATAAAAGGGTGATTCTATTTACACCACCCTAATTGCTATTTGCACCACCTTACCCCACTTTATTCAAATCAACGTGCACATTAATTAGTTAGACTATTTTCATTCTTATTTTATTGGTCAACTTAAACTTTTTCCTTTTAATATTATTATTTCTTAACATTTTAATTTATAGATTAAATATATTTGATCAAAAATAAAAATTTTATGCAGATTAATAAAATGTTAAAGTAAACATTTTATTAAAATAAATGCATTTCTTTTCTTGTAATATAATTTCAGGTGTTTACACAGTTAAATTATAATTTTACATGATCTGTGCTCTTCATAATAAATTTCTTCTCCTTCATTTCTAGGAAGCTAATACATTAAACAATATTTAAATTAATATACACAAATAAATACTACACATCAGGCATAGTAAATAAAAAATTTTACAAAGTTATTAATTATAAAATATTTAATATTATGTTACTTGATGTCTAAACAATACTCACATATTTTTATATAAATTTGGTTGAATTACACAAAATAATTTTTGTGATATATATATTTTATGAATTCAAATGATTTTAGAACTTGTGATATAGTATTTGATAATAATTATAAGTGTGTTGTATTGTGTCATAAATCAACTTTAAGTAAAAATCTTTCTATTTTATATTAAAACAATTTGTGTTTATATACAATAAAAAAATCTGAAATATAACTTAAGATTTTAATATAAACACATTTTTCAATAGAAATTATTTAAATATTAAAGGGGTTGACTAAAAGATGGATGCAAATAGCATCTTTTTCATCTACACCATTATGACCTACCAACCTTTTACTATCCCAAGGTTATTTACACCACTAGGTGGGTGTAAATAGCAACACCCTTATAAAATTTAACTTAGTTTTCGTCAAAATTGAATTCTAATTTTAAGTGCAGTTGTACCAAAAGTTATTGATAAATCTCAAATTTGTGAAATTCAGGGGTCATATAATAATGTCACTTAATTAGAGGGAGGTACTTAGCAAATCACCCAAACCAAATGGATGGGATGGGATCCTCTACGCAAATTATAATGCGCAATGCGTACGCAAAATACCAAACGACGCCGTCAGGCATACTTGTGTTTTGAATTAAATTATTTCCTCGCTCGACATACGCGCACTTAGTAATTATTCTCGCATAAAATACTATTTATTATTTTTTCCTCCCAACAGGCATTATCCAAGTCTAGACTTCTTCTCCCACCACCGGACGATTATTCTATTTTCATCCCAACTCCACCTGAGCATATGTTTCCACTCTTCTTCTCATTCACGTAATTATCACACGTCACCAATATATTCGTCGATTGATTCGTCACAGTATCACAAGTTCGGTTGGTTGTTGATATTATCACAGTCAATATTCCATCTTCCATCATCAGGTAAATACGCTGGAATTTAGAGTGAAAGAGAGGTGTGTTACAAAAGTATAATGTTTTGTCCATCTAAATGATACAAAAAGTATGTTGAAAAATCAATTCATGTATGTTTTTTTATTTAACCATTTACATTCAAACGTATCATATTAGTTTTTTTTTTTGAAATTATGAAACACAACGTTGTGAATTTTAATTTTACTATTAATATATTTTAATATGATTCAGTAATATTTATATTTATAGTATTTTTCTTTGAGATATATTAAATACGAGTAAATATCGTTTCTAACTATAATTTATTATTTTAATAATGATAAAATAAATTTAATTATTTTATAATAAAGTCTTTTGACAATGAAAGTGAAACCTACATTTTATATCTAATATAATTGATGAAATTAAAATAATAATTGTTATTACAGAAAATATAATTTAGATGCTAACTTATAATATCTATACTAATTTTAAAAAATAAATAAACACTATAGAATTTTAAAACTTTTGTATCTAAATTATTCTGATTGGCTTTTGTAGCATTGTTCACTATAAAGTCTAAAACTTTTGTCATTGCTGAATGTTGGTCAAATAGATGGTGTTCGGTTTTCTTCCATGTATAGTTTCGGTAAATATATCAAACATAGTTATTTCATCGTACATCAGTGCCAAAAATATAAAAACAGAAATATAAATGTAGTGCCAAAAACATAATTAAAAACAGAAATATAAATGTGGTGGTGAGACGAAAGCGCGTGAATATCGATCGAAGAACTAGCGCGTATGAACTTCGAGCGAGGAAATAATTTACTTCACAATACAAGTATACCTGACGGCGTCGTTTGGTATTTTGCGCACGGGTTGCGCATTATAATTTGCGTAGAGGATCCCATCCCCAAATGGATAACCCTTTCCAACATTAATTTCAGTCCCCGCTCCTCCGGCTCAACTGGTCCGACCGCACCACCAAACACCATCTCCGTCCTCCAAAAAAACCGGCCGGTTCAACATCCCACCCTGCCCCCTCAAAAGCACACAACAATCCTTATTGTCTGCAGACTATAGCTTAAACAGACTTTATTATCTAAGGTAATTTCGATTTTTATTTACTGTTTATTGAATGTATATGTGTAAATGAACTTTGAAATTGGATTAAATTGTCACTGAGTTGCATTTGAAGCTTCTGATGTGTATTTTATATCTGCAATTTCATCCTGTTTGCATCTGGTCAAGTATATAGTTTAAAGTTTCATTCTTCATGCTGGAAAGAGTTCATTAATAGTGTTTTTACCTATGATAATGGTTATATTTTATGCGTTTCAGTTAGCTTGATTTGGATCATGTGTAACTGTTTCTGTTATTGAGAATGAGGACCGAATACTTTACTGTTTCATATCGAATATGGAGTGTTTTTACTATTGTGATGATGAAAGAGGGCATTTGGATTATCTGTAACTGTTTCTGTTATTTAGGATCAGGACCGAATGCTTTACTGTTTGATATCGAATGTGACGTATTTTTTTTTATTATATTGTAATGATGAAGGAGGGCATTTGGATTATGTGTAACTGCTTCTGTTATTGAGGATCAGGACCGAATGCTTTACTATTTGCTATCGAATGTGACGTGTTTTTTTTATATTGTGATGATGAAGGAAGGAAGTATGGAGGTAATGATTAAGAAGTACCAGCAGAAGTTCAGGAAGGCAAAGGAGGAGATGGGGCGGTGGGATGAGTTCCAAACTCGATTGCTTTTGCAATCACCAACGCGGCGGCTGTTATAGGGAGGGTGCAACTGCTTCAAGATTCAAAAAACTCTGACGCGTTGAAGTGCATTGAGGGCATCGAAGATGCTGTCTTGGCTAGGCAGATGGAATCGCTACAGGTCATTCTGCGCTCCATGAAGAAGACTCTGTGAGTGTTTCTTTTAACTGATAAGATCTGTCTACGATGAGCAAATGTCAGTGCTTTCATGTGATGGTGAATAAATATCATTGCTTTCATATGATGATGAACAAATATCAATGCTTTCATATGATGTTGAACAAACATGAATGCTGTCTCATCACGTCTTTAAATAAGTAGCCTTGAAATGTATATTTATTTTGCCCGGGTTGGTTTTTGTTGATGAGAACCTAGCAAAATCCACTTAAAAGAGGCAACTCTTATTGAAAAATCAGCTTCATCTCTTTCACATAGTCGAGATGAATGGTGTGGCCACAGGGCAGTACTGTAATAGCTGGCATACTGTCGAAGAGATACTGTATAAAAAGTTGGTAATGACAGATGAGAAACAGGATGATTAGCCTATATAATCCTAGTATATGAGTCTTTTGTCATGGAAATGGAGCATCATGTAATTGCATCAAATGAAATGGTACAATTGATTTACGATTTCCACCGCATATATGTATATTAAACGCAATTTAATCTCTAGTCTTACATCTTTTTGCTGTTTCTTAGGCTCTACCCCCAACGTTCGTTTGTGAGACTGGATGGAATCACAAAGCATTTGCTAGTGTGAAAAGAGGAAGCAAAATATACTGCATGAAACTGAACATCTGGGGCAGCACAACAGCTGAAGTTGACAAACGTGGTTCACAGCTGTCCATAGTTGGAGATTGGAACAGTTTTTGCAAGAAGAGACCTAGGGCATTCGGAAAGAAAGTTGAACTCACCATCGACTATGAATCCATTATGGACTACAGTCCATACGTCAGTCTGTCAGCTGCCATGGTTTCTCCTGGCGCTAGATGGCTGATGGCACATTATACGCAACCAAATAAATTATGGTCTATACCTTATTTTTTCTTTTTGTTCATATGCTGTAAACAGCATTAGACAACAATATGTACTTCTACCAATATCTTGTAGTTACCAGGTTTCCTATTTTTGTACTAATATCTCTCCTAGTAGTTTTAACTGATGAAAAATAATATATTTCTAAGAGATTAAGAATGTAAGAGTATTATACAAAGTATGGTGATATTGTATGTAAAAGTATGATCACCAACACCGATGGAACTTGAGCCTTCAATCCCAATCCCGCATTCTTCAAGAATCTCTTTAAGAGCAACAAGTTTTGGAGAGTGGTGGATATTAGGAGTTCAGAAATATTATCAGATTCACCAGAGAAGAGTTTTGACAGAAGGGGTGATAATGTTTGTAGAAATTTTTCACCAAGAACAAGCAATGGGTGGCTGCATAGTTTTAGCAAGTACTGAAGTGCCTGACATACAAGAGGAGAGCAGTTAGGCACACTACTGCAACTTGCAGACCAAATGTTGATAATACCGCTGAAATTACCTGGAAAACATGAGTTGAACCTCAGTTTCAAGGTTTTCCTTCTCCGCCTGCATCATCCACCTTTATAATACTTGAAATTTCTTGTTTGACATCTGAACCAGGAAACTGATCATAAAGCTTTAGCTGCAGGGGACTCACTTCGCAGAATCTATCCTAGATAATTTTTTCTGGCAAATCAGACAATGCTTCGCCAATAGTGCAGGAGAAACGACATGACCTGTTAAAGATAAAACTATAAATTCAATAATTCTTTAGAACTCAGGTGCAACATAGAGCAAAAGGAATAGTTTACAACAAATGTTACGGCATACTCCCAATACATGTCATAATAAATGAACAGCAGACATGTTTAACTGAAATCCTATATGCCTCAGGCCGTGTGTAGCACTAAGTAGAAGGGAATGAAAAGTCATGACCAACCACATAAACAGACAAACTTCATAAACACATAAACTGAAACTCTTGGTGCCATTGGTAATGTCACCTCATATGCTTCACTAAACAAAAGTAAGTTTCCAGGATAGGCGGTGTCTACTCGAAATTCACCAACTATCTATATTTCAATGTTCCTACAACATTTTATAGCTTTGATTTTGTATCATATGCAACTGTACAGTATTATACTAACTATTACATTACTTATCACACTTGCAATTCTATTCGCCTTGATCCTTGTGTTCCCACAAGCACCAACTTCCATGGGATATATCAGGCACTCAATCCCACCCTAGACTTCTGGCCGCCTCAATCCCACCACCATTCTTCAATCTCAAAGAAGCTAATTTCTTATCCCAAATATAGGTCTTGACGTTATGTTCCTAAGGAGACAATTCAATCAGCATAAAATGCAACATGATATCAAAATTTACAAAAAAAAAAACAGAACTGAAAGTATACCCGAGCCTAGAACAATGTCTGATGCCCTAAAAATCTTTACAGGCACAATGTAAGAAGGACTGGTCTCCCACAACAATTGTAGGGAGTTGGATCCATTCTTGCATTATATTAAGGCTCCTCAATCTGTCCACACAGTCCAGCAGTGGCCTTATGTGGGTATTGCAGGATGAAACAATCGGTGCTGATGATTGATTTTCATCTTTTTCATTTTATCAGCACCCATATCTGTTTCAAAAGTAGGTTTTTTTAGAAGAATTGCACAGAAAGTTTTAATTACTTTACATTCCAATGTATACCTTTGCTTTTATAGACACTTTTTTAGTGTGATAAGTTATGCTTCTAGTTGAAGATTATCCTCCATCAATATCGCCTAAGATAATTGCCGACAAGATTCATACGTATCTGAATTACTGGGAAAACAAAACATACACATCTGCAGCAAACATCACTAAGTTGGTCATCAACTTCATATATTACTTTTGCCTACACTGCAAAAACTGCCTAAAATACAATTTAAAACTGAGAGACAACACAAATTGGTATGCGATGTCAGGGTGCCAGAAAACTAAGTTATAATAAAACAGGAGGTGGTTGGTTGATCACTGAAAAAATAAATTATGGTGCGTAATATACAATAGTCTACAAGTGGCAGATGACAGTTTCCAGAAAGGAATAGAGATTATGTTGTCATTATCTGTAACCATTATACGATAACTTTGTCTGCGAATAGCAGTGTCGCAACATTGTTTATGGTCATGAGGTGGACTTAAGAATTTATTCAGAGAGACTCATTTACACATGTCAAGAGACTCTGATGCTAACTCTCATCATAGAAGCAATGAAATATGTGTTAACAGATGAGTTGTCAGAATACAGGCATTCTGTGTTTGCAATTGTAGAAAAATGAAGCATTGTTTGAATAAAAGGGATACAAGAGACCACATAGTCCAGTAAAAGGCAAATGAGAATAAAAAAGAGAAGAATTGTTACCGTAAAATCATTTCCCTCGTAAATATCCACATAAGTTATTGGTTAAAACCATTGATTTACCCTACTAAACACATCAAGTCCAAGGAAACCATGGCCTCTATCATCCTCTAGGTTTTCGTTTGTGAGGCCAACATCAGCAGGACCAATTGTGTCTGCAATAAAAACAAACACAGACACCAACCACGAATAAAGCTTCACACTTGATAACCACAGCTAAGGGAAGAGAAAAAAAAAGTACAGAGAGAAGAAAAGGAATTTGTTGTTTGGCACTGGATATTAATGAAGAAGGTAAACTAATGAGAGTAAAGACATATTTTGATGGTAAATCATTCTTTAGGCTGATTCTTCAATATGGATTAAACATGTTTTATTATGCATCACTTCTCTTTATGTTCAACAGGTATATGGAAATCAGTCTCTGCCTCGTATGGTATTCTCTATGCCTCACAGGAAATGCTTACTGTGATGTAGGCTTCAGGGTTTCAATTACAACGCTTTATAAATGCATCCACAACAACAGGATCTTGACCAGGAAGCAACTTAACATAGTCACCAACTCCATACTCTATAGACTTCAGAAAAAGAAATCAAGGTCTCAGTTAGAAGCCATCAATCAGCTTAGTCAAAGACCTATAAAAACTACTCTTACACTACATATGACATACTGATGAAGCTGCTTCAAACTCAAGGTGCTACACATCTCTACAGCAACCTTCTCTAGTAAGATTGGAATCAAGCATATCCTTCTGCATATATCTTATATCCGCAGATTAAAGAAGCAACATAATGCTGGATAAATGAAATAGATAATGTATAGTCTCAAAAAAATAGTAAGCAAATCAACATAAGTCCAACTCATTCCAAGAAGTCTCGTATTTGTTCAAGAGTGATAAAAGAACTTACTGATGGTAGTGCACTGTTATGATAATTTGGAGTCCTTAAAGCCTGCTTTCGCCTATTCACCCCAGTCATGCAAACCAAATACAGAATCAAGAGGATATGAAAACACACATTCTATCAACTCTCTCAAGTGATGAGCATAAACAACAGACGAAGGCAAGCGGATTTTACCCTGTCATTACATAGAATCCAAACCTGATCAAAGAAGGAGGTACCATCATTTGTAAAAACTAAAAAGCACCAACTTCCATGGGATCTATCAGACACTCAATCCCACCCTGGACTTCTGGCCGCCTCAATCCCACCAGCGTTCTTCTATCTCATGGAAGCTATTTAATTATTCCAAAAATAGGTCTTGACGTTATGTACCTAAAGAGACAATTCAATCAGCATAAAATGCAACATGATATCAAAATGAATAAACACAAGCAGAACTTAAAGTATACCCCAGCATAGAACAATGTCTGATGCCCTAAAATCTTTACAGGCATAATGTAAAAAGGCGCATCAGCAGCGCCAATGGCCACTTCCATTCTTGTTGACCCCGAATTTACCATCAGAAATGCATGAACCTTCTCGCTTCCTTAAAAATAAGCAAACACGGTACAACTAAATAAAACTAATATTTTTTTAAAAAAAAAATAGGGACAAAAATCTTTTTAGTTCAACAAAAAAAAAGAAACAAAATAAGAACTCAACATGACAATGAAATCCATACCAACCAAATGTTTCTAGAATGAATACAAACTATGTACTATCTTACAAAAACTAACCTGGAGGCAATGCTTGACATCAATACTAACCAAGGGCTGGTTTGGAAGATTAAGCATGATGGTTCCATGAAGTGAACTTCCAGAATTCTCTGTAACAAAAAGGTTCAACAAAGGTTCTATACATCAGGACCAATTCATGAGACATGATATATCTAGGTTAAGCTAAACATAGCTTCATAAACAAAACCCCAAAAAATATTTATATCAAGCAACTATATGAAAGGTTAATCAGAGCAGTTCCAAAGAAATATCTGACAACTACAAAGAAATAAATTATTAAGAATATGGGCGTCACTCATAAAACAACTACAATAACCTGCATAATTGTTACTTCCTGAATCTGCATTAGAGCAGTGCTTCTACCTCTTTTGAGAGTATCTTTCTCTCCGTTTCCTTAACAACGCTTCATTCTTCTCAAGTGGCATTACAGCATATTTTCGACGCCTCTCCTCATTCCGATCCATCTCGTATGGAACAATTCCTCCTTCTACACATCATAAAACGCAAAAGAATAAGGATACATTCAGTTAACATTAAAGTAAAATTGTGCAGTAGCAGTAGCCACCACTTTGTCGGGTTTCGTTAGTTCTTTAAGTAGCAGCAGCGGCTGCTGGCCTTTTCATTAGAATTGGCATATTATAAGTTTTCATATATCTAGGCTATCACAGAATAACAATGAGTATGGTTCCATTAGTTCTTTTAGATAACTTCCTGGAGAGAATAAAAACACTACTTTACAGGTTCAAACAAACCCTCCAGCAAACATAACAAAAATCAAGCCAGAATAGTGCTACAAGCTAACCTTTTCAACTACTTATATATTCTCTCTGTTGGTAATATTTCCAGATTAAATCTTCCTCTAATGCTAAATCTGCATATCAAACAAAATTCAAATTAATAGTGTTAGACCCCAAAGAAACCAGTGACCTCACGCCCAAATTCAAATTCAATTGCAAGTAATGCACCATCTTTAAAGCAGCATTTTTGTAGGTGATAATTCGTATTACCTGATCAGTTTTTGCTTCAGAGTGGTTACACTTGGGATTCCTTTTATAACTTCAACAACATTTTTGTTTAATACAATGTAGGCACCAGGTAGCTAGCAAGAAAAACATCAATTAGAAGTTCAAAAATTTCTTCTTCAAGTTATAGACCTCAACCAATCCATTTTTCTCTTTCTTGAAAAACAAATGAAAAATGAGAAGTTTTTCAACAATATGTACCGGTTGTATAAACAATAAGGAAGAATGTAGGTGCTGCATTTTTTAATAAGCATGCATAAGAAACTTTACATGCTTGCTCCAGGATTATATTATTTTCAGTGTCCATATATGTTGACTGAAGCATTAAGTGACTTATATGGTTCGAATGTCTGGTCTGTAAATATGCAATTTTGCATTTGATCTGGTGAAACCTTAATTTGAAACAATTTAGCACATCATTTCAATCTGTAGGTTGTGAATGAAACGACTTCGTCTCAGGTCATAAACAAAAATCACGAGAAGCAAACATGACATAAGGGATTTTTAACAACAGAAGTTTTGACTAACCTTTATAGAACAAGAAAGCTTGTAGCTTGAGAAATGGGAGCAACTGAATCAGTGTTTGGAAGTAAAATGGGTCTTATTCTTCACTTCAACGGTAACCTGCACACACACAAAAATCAACACTGACTGAAACATTTCATCGAACACTTGACATGCACATAAACAAATAAGCTAGACTGCACTAAACATGTAACAACTCATAAAAACCAGTACTTCTAGAATTTAAGGGCTGCAAAAGCAACCATTGAAAGCACAAATCAAACTAAAAGCTCTTTTAGAAATCCATTTCTAAAAAAAACTGCAAAATTGCTTACTGTGTAGAAGAAGACAAAGGGGAAACATAAACTGATTGAAATTGGGATTCCATCCAACCCATATATATACTACTCTGTGTGTATATTATATACATATTAGTAGGAGAAAGTCGTCACCGACTAACCATTATAGGGTCCCAGGACTGAATGCAGGGTGGAGATGCAAGCCTTCCACCGACCTTCATCATCTAGGGCTCAGATTGTAGACCAATTCCTAGACCAAAAGCAGTAATTCGCGAAAATAACCCTCGAGAGGACGACGATACTCAAATTCTCGAGCATGGAATTTCCGGGTCAAAAACACTGTTCGGTCAGACAAAGTGGGCAGAAAAGAAAGAGAGAAGCTGATGAGAAACGGCATCGTTTTGTTGGAAATTGAGACTATTTTTGACTACATTTTGGCGACCATTGTAGTTACCTCAATGGGGTTTCTACGTTTTTTTGATAATACTGTGCAGCTGTGCTAAAAGGTAATTAACCAAACTTTTACTTCTTGTTTGAGTAAACATCTTCGTCAATCACATTTAGCGATAACACCGGAAAAATGTCGACGAGCTATCTTTCCGACACGGCGGACGACCTCAAGCTTCTCATCGCTCAAGCTGACCCGTCCTCCTAGGCACCGACTCCACTGCAGTCATTTCCCCCTCCGCCACACGCCGCGCCGTCGCCGCCCTGACGAAATTCCAACAAATCCTCCTCTCCCTCAGTATCTCTCCCTCCCGGTGCCGCTTCGTCACCACCTCCGCCGTCCGAGAAGCATCCAACCAGTCCGAATTCCTCTCACATCTCCGCCAGAATCTCGACCTCCAAGTGGAAGTTCTCTCCGGCGAGGACGAAGCTCGTTTGGTTTACCTCGGGGTCCTCCAATTCCTCCCAGTTTTTTATCACACTGTCCTCACCGTCGACATTGGCGGCGGTTCTACAAAGTTTGTAATTGGCTGCAGGGGTAACATTTTATACTCAATTTCATTGAAGCTAGCGCATGTTACTTTAACGCGACAGTTTTCTGAAAAAATTGAGAAATTGCGCGAATATGTTCGAACTGTGATTGGAGGTTCAGGATTAGTCGATAAGGTTAGGGAGTTTAAGATTGACAGAGTGGTTGGTTCTTCGGGGACACTTAAGGCAATTGAGAGAGCTGTTTCTAAAGGCTATGCGAAGAAGAAGTAGGAGAAAAGAGTTGCCTAACAGTGATATGAAATTTAATAAGTGGGAGTTGATTGAGTTGGTGGAGAGTTTGCAAATGAAAGGGCAGAAGAGAGAGAGGGAGAATTTTTTTGGAAAAAGGGCTGAATTTATACTATCTGGAGTGGCTCTGTTGGATGAGGTTTTTAAGGCGCTGGGAATATCAGAAATGGAGGCTTCTGAGTATGCATTAGCCGAAGGTGTTATTTCAGAGATGTTGGGGAAGGCGCGCAGAATGTTGGATGTGGATGTGCGATGGAGCTCTGTGGTAAGACTGGCGACTGGACTTTGTAGCAAGAAGAAGATGAAGAGTGCTGCATTTTGTGTGAAGATTGCTAAGGTATATAAAATTGTCAGTTGATGTTTGATATGATGGTGGTTTTAAACTTCTAAGAATTTTTGTTTTTCCAGGATATCTTTAAGGGGAATGTTGTTGATTATGAGCTTATAAAATTCTTGGAGGACAAGGACATTGAATATCTTGAAGCTGCTTGTTTACTTCATAGAATTGGTCTATCAGCTGGGAAGAAAGGATATCACAAACAGTCCTGTCAGATCATAATAGTAAGTGATTTGATTACATTCGCTGCCATGTATATTTGTTACAGCTGTAACTTGCAAGTAGACATGGTACATAAAAACAACAGATGTTTTAGGATATCAAGTTGTCTTATTTTGAGCTTTATGATTTTGAAAATTACTCACCCCCATATAAGATATAATTAACGATTACAAAAGTTATATTTTGAAATTTGTTGCCCTATCAGTTTTTAGGATGAGAGAAAAAAAGAGCTTACTTTTCTGATGCATTTTAGATATTTCGGTTCATCGGTTTCTTTGTTTCCATGTTGGTTGTTTATTTAAAAGCTTTGCATCTTGTTCTTAGAAGCTTGATGTTATTTATAATAAAAAAATTGGCAGAATGGCAATCATCTTCAAGGTTATAATCATGAAGAGATCACGGTGCGTCTCAATTGATTCACTCTTAATTTTTTTGACTTTACTGTCAATTTGGTTCAAGTCTTGCTTATCATGACAGTTTGATCAGCTTTCAGTTAATAGGATTACTTGTGAAACATCACAAAAAGAAATTTCCCAAGGCTGATGATACTTCTCTTGATGGATTTGCAGAAGAGGTATCTGTATATTGTGTTTCATATTCAAGTTCTAAACAAGAAAAGATCTTAACCCGAAGCTAACCCTTCTACTGTTAATCCTGAACTTCAAACCTTAGGTGAAGCATAAATTCACAATGCTTGGTGCAATACTTAGATTATCTGTGTGCATAGAACAACTGCAGATAGTGCAGAGTCCTGGATACAAATTTTCACAATCTCCTGATGGTTTTTGGCTGGTAGGATCTGCCTGATGTCATTCTTTACTTGGCGTTATTTTAGATGGTCCCTAAATTGATCTGAATTTCTTTAGTGTTATCTTGGTGGCCCGAAAAATTGCAGGAACTGGGTGAGGGAGGAAATGAACCTATATCACAAGGCATTGTACAACCATCTGCAGAGATAGTCATGGAAGAACTAGACAACAAGGTGGAAACCTTTAAAATGGTAATGCGTCCTATTTGCCTAATACCATAGTACCATACTTTTTCTTAACTAGAAAATATCTTATCCTCTCTACTCTTACATTTTCCTCAGGTTTTCAAGAAATCAGTGTCAGTGGTGGTTCATTAAGAACACTTAAATCATACGAACAAGGTGATCTAAAAGTTAGGGCTTTTATGCTGGTTAATGTCTGAAACTCCATGCCACTGCTACATAAAAGTTAGAGCTTAACATGAGATTATCTGGTTTCAGGTTTTGGGAATCGTCCTCCGTGAGATTTCAGTTTGTTTCAATATTTGTTGCAAGCCAGCTAACTTTGGAAAGTAATCATCTCCTTACAATCGCCAGTTGAGCCAAAACAGGAACATGTTGGGATTTACTGTAAATAGTTGGCCTATTTCTTTCTCCACCAAAAGACGGGATGTGCAGGTGGAGGTGGTCGATCCTTGTTGAGGTGACACCTTGAGAAATAGTTAGGACTAGGAGTATATTGGAACTTCTTTGAAAAAAAAAGTACTATTCAAATGAAAGTTTTAAAGTACGTATCAATACTACTTTGATTTGGATTTCTCCTGCTCATTCGTATAAAAAGACCTGAAGCCAAACATAGTTTCAACCGAACAATAACACGTACACGTCGGTAAAATTCAGTCTGACAAGCTCATATGGAAAGCAGGGTGGATGTTTCCCTAAGAATTTATAGAAATGACAAGCTCATATGAAAAGCAGATGCTCAAGGCCAATTTATATTTACATCAACCTACAATTTGCTAAGGCCAAAAAGGAGTTCTGCTAGATCTCTGAAGAGTATCTGGAATCTTAGGGTTCAGAAAAAAATCTCTATCTTCATGTGGAAGGTTATGAACTCCATTCTACTCTTTGACAATGTTTTAATCTATTATGGGTTCAACATAGCTTCTAAGTGCTGTTTTTGTGAGCATGAAGATTCACCTGATCATTTTTTTAATTCATGTGGGATTGCATCTCTGGGCTGGGGAGGTATTAACTCTTTTGTAAACATACAAACCCCTACTTTTGGGACTATATGGGACAAAATTTGTTACTACCTTTCCAGGCAAGGACTGTCTAAAATTCATTCTATTCTTATACATAATATAGTCATGTTTACCTTTTGGAGTCTATGGAAGGCTAGAAATAGATTTATTTTTGAAGGCACTGCCCCTGATCCACAGTTCATTATCCAAGAGTCTAAATCACTAGTATGCCACTCTTTTGCAGCTAAGCCATTTTTTATTTCTTCCTCCTATGATATAGAACTTGCATCAAGTGGCTATTTTCCAAAATATCTTAAACCCCCTATACCTAATATTACAATCTGTTTCATGGGGTAAACCAATCTCTGGCCTTAAATGCAATGTTGATGCTTCTTGGAGGAAGAATTCATGTGACACTGGTCTGGGAGTAATAGTTACAAATATACATGGGGACTTTCTTTCTGCTGAATGTATTTTACCCATGCCCTCTCCCCTCTGCATGCTGAAATCCTTGCCATTGGTTTAGCTCTATCAGTCAGTGCTTCTTATGAATATGAAGTCCACATTGAGTCAGATTGTGCACAAGCCATCAAAATGATTTTACAGCCACAATCTGCTCACTGGAACCTATTTAATTTGGCTGATGAAATATACCAGAATCTAAATGGTATCACTCTCTCCTATGTTTCTAGAGAAGCAAATCAGGTTGCTGACTCCATTGCTAAACATGCCTGTGATCAGAAACTAGCAAAAAAAAATTATCTTCTATCTCTCTCCTTCCAACTGTTTCTAGAGGTTTACTGTATCTGGATAGAGAGTCACTTCCAACTATTAGATATCATCCTCCATAAGTTCAGTTGCTACGCTCATTAGTTCATTTTCTACTTTGTGCAGATTCTACTCACGGACTGAAAGGCAACTACTCACACTTACCAGGGATCACTCAATTCAGAAGATCAAGCAGAAGCTCACTCACTTTTTGGCTCATATGGTGATTATGTCTGACTGTCTCATTCTCAGTGCCGCCTTGTGTTTTGTTTACAGTTCGCTAATAGGCTCTGGGATTTGTTTAAGTCAGACATAATACTCCTATCATCTTCATCAATTTTGCTCAAATTTAGAATTCCTTCACTTAGTATTGGAAGCTTGCTAAGCTTCATGGCCACTTGTATGTGCCAATCTATGTCTTTATTCTTTTGTCTCTCACTTCATGTAGTGAGAGAAGCCTATAAACTTATCCCAAAATTTAACAATTTTGGTTTTTTATGGCTCGGGGTGCCAAATAAAATTCCCCCCATCTCTAGAGATGGTTTAACCTTTTTTTAAAAAAAAGTCTGACAGATAATCTTTTAGTTCAAACATTTGACCTTATTCCTAAATCTAAAAAATGAAATAAAATTAAAGAAAAATTAAAAGAAAGATATGCCCATCATGGAACAAAGAAACTAGCCATGATCAGAGAGGCACGCGTGGAGGTGCATAGCGGCAGCGTGTGGACGTCGTGCAGGCGCGTGTCACCATCTTATGGATCAGAGTCACTCCCATCCCGATCTCCTAATATATCCGACTAGAGCATCATAATCATTCCTCGCTCGTTAGATCAGCTCAATCTGTGCCGATACCCTTGTTGGCTGGAGAGCTTCGCAGCAGACCATGGATCTGCTCGGTCTGTTCAGTTATTTTCAATCGGCTCCGATGAGATCAATTTTTCTTGCTGAAAGTGACCACATGAAGTCGCGATCGCTGATTTCCCTGATCATCATCGTTTCAGATCTGGGGGAGTAAAGTAGCGACAAGGTTGATGTCGAGTCGTATTTGGTCAATTGAATTCTTCTTTTATGAGTCAATTGAGTCATTCATAGTTAAAGAGATTCTTATATAAGTGATTAAGGATAGATATGGAAGTTAAGTTATGGAAGCTTAAACTTTAAAGTGACTAAGTTGTACTCCTGAATAATTTAGGGGTATTTAAGGGTGTCTCCAATAATTAAGTAATTAAGGAAGTTTTAAGGGTATCTCCAATAATATTTGGAGGCGTTTAACTCTTTGTTACCTTTTGAGAGGTTTTATACTTTTAAATTTTCAACTTTGCTTCAAAATGCCCCTTGTGATAATTTTGACTCCATTGACCACTTTTTTTAATTAATGTTCATTATGGGCCCCAATCTTGTCTATTTCTAAATAATATGGTATCCTTGATTTCAGATATAATTCTTGGGAGAGGTTGTCTTACTACTCTACTCACACTAGCCTCTCTGCTTTCCAAACTATACTTATAAAAATGTTTTATGTAACAATATGCTAAGTTAGAAATAGTCTCCTTTTTATATAAAAAAAAAACTCTACAAGTCCCTATTCATCTTGGATTTCAAATATAACATGTACTACTCTTTAGCAACTAAACCAACAATATTGGCATGTAATATTGTTAAAAAATAGCATTTACATGTTGTTTTCCAATGTTTATGAAGCCCCAAAAACCAAAACTGAAAATGTCTATTGGAAGAAACCCGGGAGTGAAACAAGATCAATGCTAATGCTTTGTGACTCTACTAGCCTTCAAAGTGACTTAGTGTTAGTTTTTGAAGACTCTCAAGGAAACGCCTTGATTGAATAAATAGTTGACACTCAGGCATCTAGTCATTTTGAGGTCGAAATAAAAGCGTTATCAAAGTCAATACTACAATTCACCAGTGAAAAACACCACATATCCAGGCACACATTGTTGGCGGTTTTCGGCAAAATGGCTGGAACACCATTCTATTGGATTTACAAAATTGTAATTCCAATAGAATGACGATTTGAATACAAAAGACAATGGAAATATGAAATCGCCTTTAAATACACAACATCACATACAGGGATCCTGAGGAAGTGTTATATCCGCTCCCCTTTCATCTCCCCAGAGGCCATCCTCTTCAAGAGAAAGATGAGGAGGAAGTCTCGCTGCACCAAACCCACAGGTGGTGGAGGTGGCCCGAATCCGGGTGTTCACGCTCCTGGCAGCCATCGTCCTCGTCGTGGTGGGAATCGCCGTGCTCGTCGTGGTGGGATCTGCCGTGGTGGTGGTGGAGTAGGATCTCGTATGCTAGTCGCGCCTCCAGTTGATGCTCAGGGCGCAGGCCCGGATCCTCCTGCTCAGGGCCCAGGCCCGGTTGTTAAGAAAGTGTTCCATTTCTGTAAATACTGCAACAAGCGGTTCACAAAGCTTACACCATGGCCCCGTTTGGGGAGTAACTGTTAGAGGTTAACTGTTAGCGGATTGTATGAGCTGTTAGTTGTTAGCGGATTGTATGAACTGTTCTGACCAGCTGTTTTGACTAGCATTTTGTTCATTGATGTTTGGTAACTTATATGTAGCTGATAGCTATTTTGTTATGTAAAATGACGGAAATGGACATCAATACAATTTATATGAAAATTTCTTAGATTAATCGTTTATACTTATTTCATATAGTAATTAGTTATATATATAATTTTATTTATTAACTACAAAATCCATTTCATATCAAATTTGATAATAAGGAATAATATTATTATATTATATGCAAGTGTAAAATTTAAATGTTATATTTCTGAAAATATATATATCTCAAACAAATATATTGGCAATCAATATGTCATTTACTTAACTATTAAATATTTATACAACATAAACCTAACTTATTTATACATAATATATATATATATATATATATATATATATTTGCATTATTAACTCCAACATTTACTGAAATTTTAACTAATTTTAGTAATTTAAATGACAATATTTTCCATTAAAGTACATATAAATTAAAAGAAATTAGAGCTGGTTTCTTGAGTGACGGTCACTATATAGTGACGAAGGACTATATTGGAATATGGAAGGAAGGAGGTTCTTATTTGCAATTTTGACAAAAATGCACTTTCACTCACGCGCACTGTTCACACGTGCACTGTTCACACGCGCACTGTTCACTCAGTCTAAAAAACAAGCATTTTAGTCTAAAAATAGACGTTAGCAAACATATCCACACAGTCTAAAAAATAAGCATTTTATTCTAAAAAATAACCCGTTAAGCGTGAAATACAAGCATGTTCTAAAAAACAAGCATTCAAGGGTGAAATTCAAGCATGCTCTATAAAACGGAACCATCTTTTTTTTGCTTCAAAATACAATCTAAAAAGCAACCTGTTAACGGTGAAATGCAAGCATTCTCTAAAAAACAACCTGTTAAGTGTGAAATGCAAGCATGTTCTAATAAACAACCTGTTTGGTCTAAAAAACAAGCATTCAAGTGTGAAATTCAAGCATGCTGAATGCAATTTGCATAAATTGCAGAAAAATCCCCGTCCCAAACT
Source organism: Sherardia arvensis (assembly GCA_948330725.1). Lineage (NCBI taxonomy): Eukaryota > Viridiplantae > Streptophyta > Magnoliopsida > Gentianales > Rubiaceae > Sherardia > Sherardia arvensis. The sequence continues at coordinate 16,089,878 of OX415237.1, read as the reverse complement.
TCTTTGCATATAAACCCCGTCACTATATAGTGACCGTCACTTCCAAGACTAATTAAAGAAATTAATGCGTTTTATATTTTTTACCGTGATGGTAAACTTTAAAGCAATACAAAAAAAACACATATATGATTTATCATTGGCATGATATTACCATTACCAAAACATTACCAAAAAAACACGTATACGTTACCATTACCAAAAAATTATGATATAGAAATGTCCTATTGCGCAGGGATAAAAGTGAACTTTAAATCAATTACCAATAGAGTTTTAGATGAAACGCTGCTCATGCGAGCGTTTCTAAAAGCAGCGTTTCATTCCAAAATGCTAATTGTAAACAGTTATTCACCAAACACGATAGGTAGCGTATTGACCAGTCAAATGTCTATTTTTAGACAAAAACGATAAACGCTTCCCCAAATGCTCTTCCCCAAACGGGACCCATATCTAGATCATGAGGCTAACCATGCAAGGGTTAAGAGGGAAGATAGGCTAGATCTGATGAGACAGAAGAAGAAGAAGAAGAAGAAGAAGAAGAAGAAGAAGAATTAGTTGTTTGATTTGGTAGGATTTGCTGATCCCTAATTAAGATAGGACAATTATGAAATTTGTAACCCTAATTTCGGATGCTATTTAGGGTGCGTTTAATTTTGGTATCTGTAGGTATGGATGGATTTTGGATGTTTAATTTGGTATCTGGATGGATTTTGGATGTTTAAAAATGGCTTGAGCACTATTTTGGTCTTTAAAAAAATGAAAGCGCCTTTAAATAGCATATCCTATTGAGTTTTCTTTTTCGTAAATTGAATAGAATTACATCCTATTTGGATTCAGATTTCGGAATTGATAAATAATTGAGAAAAATGTTATATTTCCTTTTCCCTCGTCAATCAATCTGATATCTTATCTCTTCCCATTCATTCTCTATCACACATTATCATATCTACATCTTCATCTCCATCTCTTTTCGTTCAATCTACATCTCTAATTCTCTTACTTTTTTCCATCTCTTTCACCACTTCATCTTTTCTCCTCTATACGTTAATCTTTTCTTCTCCCTCTCTTCCTAATTTTCGAGATATGGTAGAAAATCACCAGTTTGGCACCACCGCTTAACCGGAGTCATAAGAGTCATCGGCGGCAAAGAAGACTTGGATCCATTGATGGTGGTGGTGGAAGAAGTAGCAGTGAAATCAATTAATCAATCAAGTGGTGGCGGGTTTCTTGAAAACAAAAGAGGGAAATCACTAGGATTAAATTGGGGTGAATTTAGTTTCTTTGTTGAATTATTTAGAGAATGATTATGAGTTTTGTATGTTTTTATGGCTTTGATGTATGTTGATCCAGGTTGATTTTTTAGTCTAACTTTTGTTGGTTGAATTGAAGAATTTTTCATGATGATGTTTAGTATGTTTTAGGATGTTTAGAACTTGTCATGATGTTTGAATGATTTTCTTAGCATTTTGGTTTAGGATGCTGATGAATTCCCATATTTGAATTGATTTTCCGGGCAAATGGTTGGATTCCGGTCAAATGGCTAGATTCCGGCAAAAATGCCAGCTCTTCCCCAACAAGCTGATGCAGTTACGAAATTTGAAACAGAATAGATTATTGTAAATTATTGCATTTACGACATCGTAAATAAAAAAAGAAAAAAAGGGCGGTCCAATTCCGCTGAGCAACGATACTCGGCGTGATAAGAAACAGCGTGTAAATCTGTCATTTTCCCTCTACATTTCCGCCGAGAATACCATGTTTCTGCACTAGTGATTTTGTGATCATCAGTTTATTATTGAGTTCGACTATTTGAATGCAATCTCAATGGTCCTAAACTCAATCACTACAAAGGAAGTTGTTTGATATGTGTGAGATGTTAAATGTGAGGATCGTGGGCCAAGTCAACGGACCAAATGGCTTAGTCAAGGTCAGGCCCAAGAGGCCCAATGACGCTAAGGAAATGGAGGGCAGGCATGGGCGAAGGTCATGGTCATCAGAGGCCCATTAACATGCCTAAAACCCTAGCTCTAAAACCTTGGCATGAGATATAAAAGGAAGGAGAAGAGAAGAAAGGAAGGGAAGCTCACAAAAACTACTGTAGAGAGAGATCACAAATACTGTCAAACGACTGATTTTGGCATCGGAGCGGGAACGGCTATCGCCCTCCCCGCACTGACCTAGCCATTTCTTGTCCCCATGCAGGTAGTTCATCGATAGCTCCGTACAAGGAGACGTTCATATTTGTGGCCGTAACATTAAACAATCTCTTCAATGTAATATTGTACATACTTTTAGACAGGGTTAACATATAGCTGACCTGCTTTGCAAGTTAATTAGCCCTATACTTTTAGACAGGGTTAACATATAGCTGACCTGCTTTGCAAGTTAATTAGCCCTCAACTTCGGATCCAATTCTCTTGACAAAATGCAACTTTTATATGATGTATATACTCTCTTTCTATTGAAGATCTTTAGGTATCTTGTACATAGCTATTTGTTGTCCGAGTTGCATTCAACTGGAGCATCACTCAATGATTCAGTGATTCCATAGCTTATGAGACCTGGCATCCCTGTTGGTTCCGTCTTCTATCAACACTACATTCATGACATAATTTCAGTTTTTGCACTGTGTAGTGTCTTATTTCTTTTTTTGTATATGCTTCTCTTGGAAGTACGGAGGATTTTTCTTATGTTTGTAATGAAGCCAATTAAGTGGTGCTTCAAATTTCAATCACTAATCAGCTTCCAAAGAACACTTTCTCAGCCTTCCATGGATGAGAGAACGGTTGTCTCTCATCATTCACAATTCTTTTGAAATCACAATTGTGTTTTAAGCTCGGTTCTGTTTTGCAACTCCCTTAGGATTGTGAGCCTTCTAATTTTTATTTGGTTTAGGGAGTCATATATATATTCCCTACACTGTGTGGTGGTTTTTATTTAAAATTAGGTAAAGTGGACCTGGTGTTGTCCGGGAATTTGAATCACTTCTAAAGTATTTTTTTTAAAGATGTTGTTACATTATTTGAAAGTATAAATTTCTACTAATTTATTATGAATATAAGTGTTTTATATTTGTATTTAAAAGGTAAAGTTTATAACTTTGTGAATAGTGTTAATTAAGTTGAAATTTATTTAAAATGTATTCATTACATATCATGTTTATCCTCAAACACTAAAAATCATGAAAATATAAGCCACTTCCATGGAATCTCCATCAAATTCTGTTTTTCATCTTGAAAAAGGTAATCAAAGCATGCATAGATATTAAATTAAAAACTGAATGAATAAGACTTTTTCAAAATGTATCCTAATAGAGATATAATATTCAAAAAATCGGAGATGTATTAAGAACATCTAAACTTAAATGATTGAGTTATTATTACTAATCAACAGATAAACACAATTGTCATTGCTTTGTATACAAGGAAGTCACGGCGTAGAAAACCCGTTCATTTGGCGATGACTAGTCGTCCTGGCGCTCTAGAGATTCCGTCATGATAGCTCGACTCGCCGTAAAGTTGGATTGGCGTGAACGGCGGACGACTAATCGTCCAGGCGTCCAAAAACCCGCCGAAAATCCGCCAAATGGACGCCAAACTCCGCCGAACTCCGCCAAACTCATGTAAATCTTATAAAACGACCCAACTAATAAAAACGGGTCGGATTTTTAATAAAAAATAAAAAAATATTTTTTTAATAAAAGAAAAAAAAGTAAAAATAAAACCTTTTAACTTCTGGATTGGAGCAGGATTCACAATTCAGAAGAATAGAAAGTGATTTCTTTGTTTTCGGAAAATTTGTGAACTGAATTTGTGATAATTCATTAATATTTGTTATGTAAAATTCATATTTTAGAGTTTATAAGATTGAATATTGTATTTGAATTTTAAGAATTTATATAAAATATATTATAGTTTTAAAAATTATATATATTACATTTACACAGTAAAATGCCATGAAAACGCCAAGATAAACGCCGTAACGACTAATCGTCCTGGCGCTTGGTGAGCGACGCGCCGTAAAAAACATCGTGACTTCCTTGTTTGTATATAATTTGAATGAACGCTAATGTAAGATATATTGAGGGATTGCAAACCCAAGTTTTTTTTGTATTTGCACAATGCTCTACCATTGAACTAATAGGTTTCATAATGCCAACAAATTATGAGTAATAAAATATTTCATAATTTTAACTTTGAACAATTAAAAAAATATGCTAGCATTAGTTGTAAGAAACATAATAAAAATCTAAGATACATAGCTAACATGAACTACCAACCTAGCTCATTCATGTACTATGATTTTATATCATGAAATTAAACTCTATTAAGCAACCATATAATGATTATAAAGGGGAAAGAAGAAGAAAAACATCCGTATGGAGCAGTTACTATTTAAAGCGTACCTATGATCACTAGTAAATGATGTCACTACACAGGTCCAACTAAGCCTGTCAATTTTTACTTATTACTCGTGGGTAAAATGGGTGATTTATTTTTTACTCATGTGGGTACGGGTGAAATACGAGTACGGGTAAAACGGGTATCAATATAAATTGGTAATTTAAAATACAGATCACAACAGGTCGGGTAAAATACGGGTCTAACCCGCGGGTAAAATACAGGTCTAACCTTTACCCGCGGGTTATACCCGACCCATTTTAACTCGATCCCGTTTTTAAACGGATAAAATACGGGTCATACCCTTATTTTCATATTATTCATTTTACCCAACACATATTTTACTCGTTTACCCGTTTGTCAGTCATAGGCCCAACTTTCGATTTCTAGTGGCAACTAGGGGTGAGAACGATCACCAGCATTCGTTAAAAAGATCGAGATCGGATCGGTTAAAGATCGGATCGAGATCGTTCATTTAATAAATGAACCGATCATGATCAAAATTTTATGATCGTTTATTAAATGAACGATCAACGATCATGAACATAAAAGATCGATCATGATCGCGAACAGATCGATAAGGTGATCGAGATCAATCGGTAATATAATTATATACATTAATAATAATGGGAAAATATTTTAATTTTTATATGTATGAATATAGTTTGTTGTGTATTTTTATTAGTTTGATAATTTATGAATTTTTTATTTTTTTTAAATTAACTTTTAAGTTGATCAAATAAGTTGATCAAATGATCGATTACGATCGATCGTGATCGATCGTTATCGATCATTGATCATTTGATCGGTTATCTATAACGAGCCGATCACGATCATGAATTATTTTGATCGCTTCAATCGCGATCGATCGTGATCACCTTAAATTTTAAACGATCCGATCATGAATATAGTGATGATCGTGATCGGATCGACTCGTTATCACCCCCAGTGGCAACTGCAAGAGAGTAATGAAGCTTTGCAGTATCATTGTTTGTTTTCCCTGCAAAATAGAGCTTTATATTCACTACCAAATCCTAATTTGCCCGTAAAATTAGAATTAATTAATAGAGCTATGTCACTGAACTAATTAGAAACTAATGACCAAAGGATTAACAGCTTTATAGGATCATGCACCGCATACTTAAGTTTTGGATGATATTAATTATAAACGCAGATGATCAAACACAATATCAATATTTCTTGAAATCTCTTATTTCAAATGGTTTGCTACCAAATAAGTTATGCAATAGGACAAATTATAAACAAAAGTAACACACATACAAAATGGTTGGATGGTCTTTCGTCATTTTCTGCAAAGTTATGCATGCTAAGAAAATTCGGTGTGATTTTTAATATTAGCATAAAATTATTTTTGTCAAATGCTAATGATATAATTTTATTTTTATTTATCAAATAAAATTACTTTTTAATACGCTTAGTTTAGTAATCGAGAATATATCAAATTAATCTATACTCAGAAGTAACAATTTGAGAAACTATCCTCAAAATACATATCGGTTGCATCCAATACTAAACGCGATAAATTGATGTTTCAATTTCACTATATAACCACCTACTGAATTCCAAATCTGTTCAATTATACATTCTCACACTTCTGCCATATCCATTTTTTATGTTCATCAAACATAGTGAAATCACTAGTTTATTGTGTATGCTCATGAACTAAAATAAAGAATGTCAATCTCTTGCATTTGAATGAAGTTATGAAGTATGAAACATACAACAATAATTGACATTTGATGACAATGTTCAATGTGCGGCATTCTTTTCAGCACTTTTCAAGTATTTTTCAACTGTCCAAATGCACTTTCGATTTTCATTCTCAATGAAAAATGTCGTTTGTTAAAATCTTACACCTGACCTCTACGTGGTACACGTCTAAACTCTGGTACATGTTTTCTTGCTCTTGTACCAGAAATGGAGCCACATACCCAAGAGTGTGTGGGTACCCAAAATCAACCAAATAATATTTTTCTACATAAATTGAACAATACAAATGACATTGTGGATTTGGAAGAGAAAAAATAAAAATAATTAAAAAGAGTGGTGAAAATAAAGAGAATATATTATATTGTGTGCAGAATATATGGGATCTTAGGATGATTAGGATGAATCTTATTAAAGAGAAAATAGATAAATTTTTAAATTTAAAAAATTTAAAAAAAGTATTTAGTCCATTTAAACAAAGGAAGGAGGAAAATTTAAAAAGTTAATAAATTTTTATTTATTATGAGTTAAATGTTAAAAGATTTAAAATTAAATATTTTAGTTTATTTCAGCGAACTGCAGCGTGCATCAGCTAAATTCAACTAATTGTAGCTGGTTTCAACTAACCGCAGCGTGCTTCAGCTATTTGCAGCTTATTTCAGCTAACTGCAGCTTACTTCAGCTAATTTCCGTGCAGTTAAACTGTAAATAAATTGAACTTGATAGGGCACATAGTAATAATAATATAGTAAAAGAATAAGAATTGAGGTTGAGACTAAAGTAAGAGAATATTTCTCAATTTTACTTTTGTTGAATTGAACTGAACTAAAATATAAGACATTAAAATATATTAATGAGAGTTCTCCCCAAAATTGAGGAGAATTATATCAAAACTTAATATAATTAAAACTAAACTAAATTAAAATAAATTAACCTAAATTAAACTTGCTTTTTCTAATGGAGAGTGGAGACAGGCCCTAAATATTGTGTAACGGTCTGACCGAGAATATTCCGGCCAAATAGCTCCGGGGAGCACTTAAATTGATAAACAAAGTGTTGGGATAAGATTACAGATAAGATAATGATTATTAAACCCTAGTTAGCTAGCTAAGTACTCAGCTAAGAGAGCTTAGGGAATATTCTATGGAATAATGGTAAATGACCGTTCTGCCCTTACTAAAATTAGATTCATGACCATGCCTCCTCCTCACATTAAGCTTGTCCTCAAGCTTCTTCAAACTGCAAAATCTGGGAACTGGTTCTTGATGGTGGTGGCCTCCTCCCAAGAAGCTTCATCAGCATCCAAATTCTTCCACAACATTAACCATTGCACCACTTCCTTGCCATCCTTGCTTGCCATCCTGCGCTGTAAGATTTTCTGAGGTGCCAAAGCTTCAAGGTTGTCTGCACTGATGTTCTGGAATAAGCTGGTAGCTAGGGAAGGATCTCCAATGAACTTCTTTAGCAAAAAGACATGAAACACATTGTGCACCTTGCTGTCCAGTGGTAGTTTGAGCTTGTAAGCTACTTCTCCTATCTTCTGCAACACTGCAAAAGGCCCTAGGTACTTAGCTGACAGCTTGGATCTTGCTAGTTCCTGAAGTGACTGTTGTTTGTATTTGTTGGCCTTCAGTAGCACCCACTCTCCTACTTCAAACTTCCTTTCCACTCTTTTGGCATCTGCAAACCCTTTCATCCTTATCTGAGCCTGTTTCAGGTGTTCTTTCAATTTCTGATGAACACTAGTTCTTTGCTCCAACAGGTCTTGTGCAGCTGGAAATATAGAGTCAGTGACTAGTCCCATTGGTAAGTTGAGTGGCTTAACTCCATATAGAGCCTCATATGGTGTCATGTCAAGGCTGGAATGATGGTTGGTGTTATACCACCACTCAGCTGCTGCAATCCAATCCTTCCAGCTGCTTGGAAAATCCCCACAGAAACACCTCAAGAAATTACCAATGACTTGGTTGACTCTCTCTGTTTGACCATCTGTTTCAGGGTGGAAGGCAGTGTTGTACTTGAGCTTGACCCCTAGTTTCCCAAACAACTCATTCCAGAAGTGGCTAGTGAAGATTCTATCCCTATCTAAAATGATGGAATCAGGCAGTCCATGTTACCTGTGGATCTCATCAAGGAATAACTGAGCCACTTGTTTGGCTGTGAAAGGGTAGGAGAGTGCCAGGAAATGGCTATATTTTGAATACATGTCAACTACCACCAAAATGGTATCAAATCCCTTGGAGATTGGCAGCTTCTCTACAAAATCCATTGTTAAGTGCCTCCATGCTGAACTGGGAATTGGTAGTGGCTGTAACAGACCTGGGGATTTGCAGTGCTCAGACTTGTTTTTCTGGCAAGGAATGCAAGCTTTGATGAACTCTATTACTTCACTTCTGAGTTTAGGCCAGTAGAATACACTCATGATCCTCTTAATAGTAGCAGCCTGTCCAGAGTAGCCACCTAGTGCTGAGGAATGCATTGCAGTTAAAATTTCTTTTCTGATTTCTCCTCCACTGCCAACATAGATTTTTCCCCCTTTCTTCAGTACACCATTAATGTAAGAAATCTCCTCACTCTCTTGTTGGTTGATCACTGTAGCTGCAATCATTTGCTGAGCCTCCACATCATTGACATAGCTATCTTCCAATTGTCTCATCCAATCAGGAACCAGTGTTGATGAAGTCATCACTCTACATTCTCCCATTTCCACCCTTTCTTCTGTTGCTATATTGTCTGTTAGAGGCATTCTTGATAGAGCATCAGCAGCAATGTTGGATTTGCCACTTTTGTACTGAATCTCAAAGTCCAGCCCTAGCAATTTTGTGATCCATTTGTGCTGTACAACAGTGTGTAATGTTACGGTCGCGATGTGCGTCCTTGATGATCCGTCGCGATGGCACGATGTGGAGTACCTGCTAAGAATCAAGGAACTCTCAATCAGGGCGGGGCGGCTTATTGCCGTTCCCGCTCCGATGCTAAAGTCAGTAGACTGATCGGAGAGTTGGGATGTGGTTGATTGTGTTTAGTAAACTTACCTCTCTCTTGTGAGAAAGAGATATATATATGATGCAGGCAGCTGACCTGGTCTGATCAGACCGCGCCGTTAGGCGGTCTGGGAAGATTCTTCTGCCAGGTTAGGTAAAGCTGCCATCTGCTGTCGGGTCTGGCCCGATCGTCATCCGGGATGGTGAGATGCCCGACCCTAACATGTCCCCCCAAGTCCGAGCGCGGAGCAACGGTTCGCGTGATGGACTGTATCTGGGTTTCTGTGATCCGTGCGACAATGAGCCGTCAGATATAACTGCATGTCTGCCACGTGTCATCACTTTTTCGAAGGGATGCGTGTAAATTCAGTCTTTGTAACTGTGCAACTTTTGCAACCGCAATTATTACTTTAACTGCTCGCATAACTCCCCCCCCTTTCTTCATTCAAATACGAAACTGCTCCTCATTTCTGTCTTCTTCATTTTACTCTCGAATTCATTGCTCACAACTTTAGATATTCCGCACACGCCTGTGTACCTGCTTCACTTTGATTTCTCGTTTTCTTCCGCCTCTGTAGCGTCTTGCCTGTTCTAACCATGGCCGACATCCCTGTCTCCGGCGCGTTTTGCCAGATTACGGACGAAGAAGCGGCTGAGTTCGTTCAGATCCGCCGCGACACCGAGGGCCTCCAGATCGCGGATCTGGCCAAGTCAATCGTTCGACCCAAACCCAGCGACACCATCAACGCTGCCTCGGCGGGCAAAGTTCCTGTTTACTATGAGCATCTGGCTCGTTGCAGCGTCAGGTTCCCTCTTACTCCTTTCTGCCAATCCATTCTATCTTTTTTTGACATGACTCTGGGCTTGATGACGCCCAACGCTGTGCGCAACATCATTGGCTTCGAGACCCTGTGCGGTGCTCGCGGGGTTGTTCCCTCTGTTACCCTGTTCAGGGTGTTCTTCTACACCGGCGGTGGCGGTGATGATGACGGTTGGGGCCACATCAAGGTTCGCCCCAAAGCCGACCTGCACATCTTGAATGGCATGCCCAAAACGACCAACTGGAAGGTAAAGTTCATGTTTGTTGATGAAGATGTCGTGTATGGGCCTGCCGCCTCTCGACCAAGGCAATCTGTTGGTGATCCTGATACGCGCGGCCGCGCTCCAGATGGCGTATCCCAGAATCGCCTGGCTGCCTCCATCAGGGCTCTGAAGGAGAAACCGGAGAGGTGGGATGTCTTGAAGTTGGATGAAAGGTTGCGGGATTCCGGCCTGCCTCACCGTCGTGTGCTTCCTGCCATCCAGGATGAGCCTGTTGTCATCCCAGATGATGGTAAGCCCATCCAGGACGAGGGCAACGGCCCCCCAAGTGTTGATCTCTTCAGCCCTCCTGCTGCTCTAGCACTCGCTCCGATTGGTCACCCTGATAAAGGTATGTCGGATCCCACTTGGCCCTCTCTTTCATTCCTTCTTGAGCATTATCATGACCTTTTGCTCTTGCCTCGACTGTATTTTCTTCATGTCGTATGTTTACAACAGATATGGCTCGCCGCCGACCAACCATTGACGTGACGAAGTTCGTCCGTCCCTCGCAGCGCCGGAGGTTGGAGGACAGTGCTGGCCCGAACCAGTCCACTCAATCGCATGGTCAATCCTTTCAAACCGGACAAGACGGCAATGCTGAAGGTTCCTTGCTTCCCTATCAGGATACGGGGTCGTCAAGGGGTTTGCTGAAGCCCGACCAGCTGTTCCAGATGGGGGTCGACGGTCGCGATAATGTTTCGTCCCGACCCCAAGTGCCCGAGAAGCTGAAGAGCAGCACTGAGCCGACTGGTCCGCAGCATGGTGGGAGGGCCCCTCCGCACGCTGGTGGTTTTCAAACTGACAAGGGTAAAACCAACTCCTCCACCGTTTTCCTCAACTCGCCCGCCGGTCGTTTGGAATATCTCAAGGAGGTGATGCCCCTTGACCATTTCAGGGCTTGGGTGAAGAATCCGGCGCTAAACCTTCATGGAGTCAGGACTGCCACAGACAATCTGATTTCGTCTGTTTTCGATGTAAGTTTCATCTCTTTGTCTCTCCTTTCATGCTTAACTTCCTCTCCCAACTCTGTCCTCCTAACTGTTGTATGGCGCCGTCATCTCCGACTTCAGCACCTTGTGCTTGGCACATGAGGCTGACCAGAAGGTGCATCACGCCACCCTCATCAAGCTCGGAGATGTGAAGAGGCAGCTGGCCATCGCCGATGCCGAGATAGTCAAGCTTCAGGATGAGGCCAGGGCTAAAGCAGATGCTGATGCTGAGTGGTCACCTGATGACTGGATGGAAACCGAGCAGGCGCTGAAGAAACAACTGGACGCTGTCAACGCTCAATTGGCGTCTGCCATCTCGGAAGGTGAGGAACTGAAAATAGCCAAGGAGACCAGCGACGCTGCCCTACTAGATGCCCAGATATCTGCCACTGAGCTGCAAAAACGTCTGGATGAAGCTGTTGTGAGAGCTGATCAGGCAGAGAAGGTATCTGGCGAACTGGCCGCTCTCCAAGCTCGCTTTGCCGAGTCTGAAGGTCAACTGAAGAAAGCGCTGGAGGAGAAAGCCAGCCTCGCCCTTGACTATCAGTCTGTGCTGACCGTCGGCGTGCGTGAAGTGTTTGCCAAGGTAGCTCGATCAGAACGCGCCGTCGCGCGCACTTCTGCTTTCCTTCGACGGGCTTATGCGCTGGATAACGTATATGAAGACTCTGCTGCCTACGCCACTGCTCTTTCTGAGCTCACAGATGCTTTCGTTGGCTATGGCTTCCCTGAGTACTTTTCCACGCTGACCGGTGAGATGACTCCGGCCGAGCTTGCCGCATGGGAGCCAGATGTTGCAGTTCCGCCTGTTATGGTCTACGGTGAAGTTGTTGCTGAGGAAGGGCTGGTGAAGGACTTGGAGGATGCTGGGAACAATGTCCAAGTTTCTGCCCAGAACCATTAGTTCTGCTTCTTTCCTTTCCTTTCTTTCTGTTGGATTTCTCCTAAACTCCTTTGAATAATTTCCTTTCGGTTTGTAATGACCCATAAGGGTTACATTTGCTTTACATTGTTATTGAATTCTTGCTTTGACAGCATATATTATTGCCTTAGTGGTTTGGCTGTTTGCTACTTGATGAAACTCTTGTTTGTGCATTTGCATTACTGGCTATTGCCTTAATGTTTGGTTGATACCTTGCCATTCTGCTCACCCTGTTCATGGTGGCGACTCATCATCCTTCTATATGAAGAGGGATGAGTCAGCAGGATGAACTAACCGAGGTGAGCCATGATGTGGCTTGAATTTCTTGTCGACTTGGAGGTCGCTAAACCCTGACCAAGCCACCAAGGTATATGGGCCTAGACCTTTCCTTGGTTTTTTTTCTCTTCAAAGCCACAGCTGCTAAACTATGATCCTTGTTAATCGGTCCGTGTCCGACATGGATTTTTCTTAAAGAAAAGATCCCACCTTTTCTCCAAACCGGTAGCTATCCGAGTTTGGAGAGGATATGGTTTCTTCTGTTTGCCCATCCGCATTTGAACAAAAAACCACGCCTATGTTCAGTACTCAAAAAAGGGCGGCTAAGTCTCAGTCTTGGTCTGGCGGTCACGATCGTGATCGTGTCATCCGACTTGCCCATTGGTGTAAGTACACTTTTGAACGCATCCTTTGCCATTCCAGACATGTGTCTGAGATGCTCGGCAAAGATGTGCCCTTCATGCTTTACAACCTAAGTGAGGGATGTGTCGAGTGTTCTATTGCTTTGTCCGGGTAACCGGAGCGATGGCCTGAACTGCCTCTCTTAATGTCCATTATCACCGATTCCGATCATGTCATTCGACTTTCGAAAAAGGGGCATAAATGAAACAGAAAAAGAGATGATGTGTTCTTGAACTTGGCACTTGGAATTCATTAAAAAACAAAAGGGGGAGTACAAAAGATACAATTTTGCGCGGGAGAACTGGATTTCCTCAAGATCACATCCCTCATGAGGGCAAAAGTCGCGATCCGATCAGGAATCCGTTCTCCAAAGGCATTTCCCCATTATATACAAACTAATTGGTACCTTTCTCATGGGTCTGATGCTGCTCAACCGTAATAACGGCGGAGGTTCTCCATGTTCCACGTCCTTGGTACCGCTTCGCCTGCCATGGTCTGCAGCCTGTATGCGCCGTTCCTCAGCACTTCTGCGACCACATATGGTCCTTCCCACGTGACATCTAACTTCTTCAAACCTTCAACTCGGCTAGCTTCATTCTTTCGGAGGGCCAATTCGCCTTGCTTGAGATTCCTTACGCGAACTCTGGCATTATAGCGTTGTTCCACATATGACTTGTAGGCCGCCTCCTTGATTGTGGCCTGTTCTCTGGCTCTCTCCAAATCCTCCAGGTTCTCTCTCAAACGCTGGTTATTGTCCTCTTCGGCATTCGGGATGGCGGATCGCGTTGATGGGATGATGAGCTCGGGCGTGATGATGGCCTCACTGCCGAAACACAGAAAGTAAGGTGATTCACCTGTGGCCGTTCGGGGCGTCGTCCTGTATGCCCACAACACCGATGGGAGCTCATCTACCCAGTTCCCTTTCGCGCCGTCCAACCTTCTCTTTAACCCTTGCACAATCGTTCCATTGGTTCGCTCGGTGAGACCGTTGGCCTGCGGATGGGCTACTGATGTGAAGCTCTGCTGGATGCCCATCTGGTTACACCAGTCTCTGAAGACTCCTCCTTCAAACTGGCGTCCGTTGTCGCTGATGATCGTCTTGGGCAGGCCGAATCTGCAAACAATGTTCCTCCACACGAAACTTGTCATCCTCTTGCCCGTGATGGTTGCCAATGCCTCCACCTCAACCCACTTGGTGAAGTAGTCAACGGCCACCACCAGGAATCTTCTCTTGCCGGTCGCTTGGGGGAAAGGACCGACAATGTCGATGCCCCATTTTGCAAATGGCCATGGGCCTGTGATGCTCTTCATGGGCTGGCCGGGTTGAGATGACACCCGATCATGTATCTGGCACTGATGACAAGTTTTGACCACATGGTCGGCGTCGACCCTCATGTTGGGCCAGTAATAACCTGCTCGGGATGCCCTCAGCGCCAGTGTCCGGGCCCCCTGATGGCTGCCGCCGCTTCCTTCGTGGAGCTCCTTCAGGATTCTTTCTGCTTGTCTGGGCGTTAAACATCGCAACCACGGCTGCAAATATCCTCTCTTGTATACCACCCCGTTCCTGAGCGCAAAATTCAGCGCCTTCCTCTCTAGGGCTCTCGTCTCCTTCTGATCGGGTGGTAGCGCTCCACTGAGAAAGTAGTCCCGCATTGGTGTCAACCAACATGGCGGCTCAGCCTCAATAGCTGCGACCGTCATGCCGTCAGTCGATCTTGTCGGCAGTGTCTCCACTAGAACTCCTTTGGACAGATGGCTGCTTGCCGTGGAGGCCAGCTTGCTGAGGGCATCTGCCCTTGTATTCTCGGATCTGGGGACTCGGGTCACCTCAAATCCCTCGAACTGCGTAGCTAAACTCTTAACCTTGGCCAGGTATTTTTGCATTGATGGCTCCTTGGCTGCGTACGACCCATTGAACTGGTTTGCAACCAAAGCCGAGTCGCCGTATGCATCCAACTTGGTCGCGCCCAACGCCTTTGCTAACTCCATGCCTGCAATTAATGCTTCATATTCGGCTTCATTGTTCGTGGCTGGGAACTGGAATCTCAACGCATACGTCGTCTCCATGCCATCGGGGTCGGTCACGATCAGACCTGCTCCTGATCCTTCCACGCCGGATGCGCCATCCACATGTAGCTTCCACCATCCTGTCCTGTCAACGCATCGTTGCTTTTTGTCGGCTGGCTCGCTTGGTGCGTTGATGGTCACTTCATCCTTCTCCTCGATCCCGGATGGCAATTCTGCCAGGAAATCGGCCATCACTTGCCCTTTGATGGCTTTCCTTGGGGCGAACTCAATGGCATGTTCGCCTAACTCTATTGCCCACTTGGCCAACCTTCCTGACATCTCTGGCCTGGTCAAAATTGCTTTGAGCGGCTCGTTTGTGAGAACCAAGATGGGGTGTGCTTGAAAGTATGACCTGAGGCGTCTCGCCGCGTGGACCAATGCCATGGCCAGCTTCTCCTGAGCGCTGTATCTCAACTCGGCCCCCTGCAGCGTTCGGCTGACATAATAGACCGGACGTTGGATCTTGTTCACTTCCCTAACCAACGCGCCACTCACGACTTCCATCCCAGCGGCAAGGTACAAGTACAGCGTCTCACCTTGCTCGGGAGGAGACATGGCTGGTAGGTCTTTTAAATGATCCTTCAACTTGAGGAACGCTTCCTCCTCGACCTGGCCCCATTGGATTGCTCCTTTTGGCCCGACGCTGCCCTTGAGGATCCTCAAGAACGGGAGTGACCTCTCTGCGGCTCGTGACAAGAACCTGTTCATAGCCGCCAGCTTCCCATTCAAGCTCTGTACGTCTTTAACGTTCCTGGGAGGCTTCATTTCCAAGACGGCTTGGACTTTCTTCGGATTGACCTCCAAACCGTTGTTGGACACCATGAGGCCCAAGAACTTCCCGGCCCCCACTTCGAACTGGCACTTGGCCGGGTTGAGCATCATACCTGCCGCGTTTAAGGTTCCCAACGTCTCATCTAGATCCTTCACTAGACCTTCATACGATACGCTCTTGATGACCATGTCATCGACATAGATTTCCATGTTGCGGCCGATCTGCGCTTTGAAAATCTTGTCTACCACCCTCTGGTAAGTGGCACCGGCGTTGCGTAAGCCAAACGGCATCATCCGGTATGCGAAGGCTCCCCTCTCCGTGATGAAGGCAGTTTTGTCGATGTCGTCCTCCTTCATCGTGATTTGGTGGTACCCCTTGTATGCATCTAGGAAGCATTTGATCGGGAACGGGGCCAACGCGTCCACCTTCTGGTCGATGATGGGCGTCGGGTAGCAATCCTTGAGACATGCCCTGTTCAGCGCTTTGTAATCGATGCACATTCGCCAACTCCCATCTGACTTTTTGACCAGGACCGGGTTGGCTAACCACGTGGGGTACGGCACTTCCCGTAGGATACCTGCATTCACCAACTCGGTTACCTGTTTGTTTACAGCGTCATTCCTTTCTGGGCATAGCGGCCGTCTTTTCTGCATGACTGGTGGGTGTGAAGGATCCACTCTGAGGGCGTGCTGACCGAGTTCGGGTGATACTCCCGTCATGTCTGTCGCCTTCCATGCAAAGACCTTCTGATGCTTGATCAGGACCTCCAGAACCTCCTGACGACTTGCGTCGGGCAAGTCAGATCCCACCTGGACCCCTCGGCATCCGCCTTGGTCAAGGAACATGGGCATGCATGATTCTGACAAGGTTTTGGGGTCTGGGATCCCTGACCGGACCATGTGGACCGGTCGTCGTGGTGGTGATTCGTCATCTGGACGCTTCCGCTTCTTTAATGTGATTCTGTGGCACTCTCTCGCCTTTTGCTGATCGCCTCGAACGGTCGCTATCCCTCCTTTGGTTGGAAACTTCAAAAGGAGATGGAGGGTTGAGACAATACCTTTGAGCTGGGCTAGCGCTGGCCTCCCCAGTATTAGGTTGTACGGGCTATGAGCTTTGATGACGATGAACTCCATGTCCACCTCTTTCCTGGTCGGCCTCTCCCCGACCCCAACTGGAAGTGTGATTGTTCCTTCTGGCCACACCGTTCTGTCTGCGAAATCCACCAACGGTGTGCTTGTTGGGATCAACTTGGCCTTTGTGTTGTCGTCCAGCTTTTCGAAACAATGCCAATACATTATTTCTGCCGAGCTGCCACCATCCACGTACGCTCGATGAACCATCTTATCCATTATTTGAACCGTGATGATGACCGCATCGCATCCGGCCGGACGATCCGGGATGGGATCGTCGGCCCCGAACGTGATCAACTCATCTCTACCCAGCCTCCTGCTCGTCGGGGTGTGTTCCGGGGCTATTCTGCATCTAGCCTTTCTTTGTGAATCCGAGCTCCCTCCGGCATTCCCGCCTATGATAGTGAGTATATCATTGCTCGCGCGCCTCGCTGGTTCTCGTTCTGGTGATGACTCCTCCTCATATTTTGCTCTCTTTTCGTCTGGTCGCTCGGCCCGCGCCACCTCCTTTCCTTTACCACGCGCCCTGTTGGCCCCTTGATCCTGGCCGCCGTTCTTGTTGGCATATGTCGCCTTGTTGTGAGCTTTGGCGGTGGCAGCAAATTGTTTCAACTGCCCTTTACGCAGGCATGACTCGATGGCCTTCTTCAGGTGGATGCAATCCTCTGTGTCGTGGCCGTGGTCGTCATGGTACTCGCAAAACTTGTTCAAGTTTCGCTTGTTGGGAGGCATTTTCATGGCACGCGGGGGTAGGATGACGTCGCGGTTTGCCAAGAAGACTTCTCTGGGCGTCTTTGTCAGCGGGGTGAAGACTCTTTCTTGAGCAACTCGAGGTCCTAGCCTGTCCTTCACCGATGACGCTTTCTCTGCTTTAGCCGGTTGCCCATCCTGGATGGGCTTCTGTTTTGACCAGTAAGGTCGAGCCTCCTTCTGTATTGCCAACTTCTTCTTCTTGGCATTCTCGTCGGCTCGGTGAAACATCTCCACCACCATATGCAACTCGTCCAGCGTGTGTACCGCACAAAGGGTGAGCTCCGAATCCAGAGCCTCGTGATCCAGACCTTGCATGAAGATTTCGATCAACCACCGCGGCTCGCCACGGTGCACTACCCTGTTGCTTTCCTCGATGAAGCGCTCATAATACTCCATCAGGCTCTCGCCGGATGATGCCTTGTGGCGTATCTTCATCAGGTCCTGCGTCGTGTTGGTGAACTTCCTCTTCTGCATGAACCTGATGAGGAAAAGTTCCTCGAGCTGCGCAAAACTAGATACGCTTCCATTGTCCAGGTTGGCGAACCACACCCTTGCCGCCTCCTTGAGCCTGGTGGCAAAGACTTTGCACCACACGGGCTCGGGTGTAGCGTACGTTGACATGTTAGTTGTGAACGTATGCAAATGATCTGCTGGGTCCGACGAGCCATCATATGTACCTAGATTTGGTGGGATCCGGAGACGAGGGTCGGCGACAAACTCCGTGATTGCCTCTGAAAATGGGCTCCCTCTTTTCTGGCAATCCGGGGCCTCATAGAACACCGACAACCTCTGCTTCGCCGGCACCCTCGGCTTGACACTTGGCTTGTGAACATACGTCATGGCCCATTCCCCAGGATGAGACCTAGGGTTGGCCTCTTTCTCGCCCGGATCTCCCCACTCCTCGTCTGAATCTTCCAGGATCTCATTCCCGTCATCATCCAGCTCTGTGAGGATGGGAGCTTTTCGCTTAGCTCGTGCAGGCTCGGCAAAGAGCTTGGTCGGTGTGACTGTCTTCGCCAAACCTTCAAGACGCCGCGCTTTCGGCGGCGTACCTCGCAGCTCCTGCAGCTGCTTGTTGATGGTAGCCTGTGACTCCAGTATCTGGCGGAGCACATCACCATCCTCCGTTGTGAAAGATGGGGACGCGCCTGGGTGCCGAGCCTGCTCAGGCGTCGCCGAGATCGAAGTGGCTGCTGGGTTTGAAGGGGTGAACGGGACTCCAGCCCCTTCGTCGCCCAGATCTGTGACCACTACCTCGTCGATGAGGGTAGCGTGGTCTTGTCCTTCTCTGCTCATTTGCAGTGCGTGGGCTATGAAGATACTTGATTATATCCCCACAGACGGCGCCAATGTTACGGTCGCGATGTGCGTCCTTGATGATCCGTCGCGATGGCACGATGTGGAGTACCTGCTAAGAATCAAGGAACTCTCAATCAGGGCGGGGTGGCTTATTGCCGTTCCCGCTCCGATGCTAAAGTCAGTAGACTGATCGGAGAGTTGGGATGTGGTTGATTGTGTTTAGTAAATTTACCTCTCTCTTGTGAGAAAGAGATATATATATATGATGCAGGCAGCTGACCTGGTCTGATCAGACCGCGCCGTTAGGCGGTCTGGGAAGATTCTTCTGCCAGGTTAGGTAAAGCTGCCATCTGCTGTCGGGTTTGGCCCGATCGTCATGCAGGATGAGGGGTCGGGATGAACCATGCAGGATGGTGAGATGCCCGACCCTAACATGTAACTTCTGCCCTAAAAGGAATTTGAGACTGTAGTGATCAGTCTTTATAATGAATCTGTTTCCAACCAAGTAGTGTCTCCATTTTTCTATGGCCATCACCAGGGCTAGAAGTTCTTTTTAGGTAGAAAGACCTAAATTCTGTTGGCCAAAAGCTTTGCTCAAGTATGCTATAGGCTTCCCTTCTTGCATCAATACAGCCCCCATGCCATTACCACATGCATCAGTTTCAACTACAAAGGGTATTTTGAAGTTAGGCATTCTGAGCACTGGGGCTTGAGTCATTACCTGTTTCAGTTTCAGAAAGGCCTTGTCAGCTTCTTCATTCCACTTGAAAGCATCCCTTCTCAGCAATTCATGCAAAGGTCTGCAAATAATGCCATATCCTTCCACAAACCTTCTATAGTAACCAGATAGTCCTAAGAAGCCCCTCAACTCTTTTACATTCCTTGGTTGTGGCCATGCAACTATACACTTCACTTTTGCTGGATCCATTTCCACACCATCCCCAGTCACTATATGGCCTAAGTACTCCACTCTTTTAGTTGCAAAAGTGCATTTAGATTTCTTGGCAAACAGCTGATGCTCCTTCATCACTTGCAGTACCTTCTTTAAGTGCTCTACATGTTCTTTCCAAGACTTGCTGTAAACCAGAATGTCATCAAAAAATACTAGCACAAACCTTCTCAGAAATGGTTGAAATATTGAGTTCATTAGTGCCTGGAATGTGGCTGGGGCATTAGTGAGACCAAAGGGCATAACCAGAAATTCAAAATGTCCATGGTGAGTTGCAAAGGCTATCTTGTGCACATCTTCTTGTTTCACTCTTATCTGATGGTACCCTGACCTCGGGTCTAACTTACTGAAAAATTTAGCATCATGCAGTTCATCTAGCAGCTCATCAATGACTGGAATGGGAAATTTATCCTTCACAGTGCTGTCATTTAACTTTCTGTAGTCCACACATAGTCTCCATGCACCATCTTTTTTTTTTACTAGCAAGACAGGTGAAGCATAGGGGCTTGTGCTTACCTGCACCACCTTGTTCTCCACTAATGACTTAACCTGAGTTTCTATCTCCTCCTTGTGGAAGTGAGGGTATCTGTAGGGCCTGACTTTAAATGGAACAACATCAGTTTTTAGGTTGATTTGGTGATCAATGTCTCTCTGAGGGGGTAGGGATTTAGGTTCTTGGAAGATGCTGTCAAATTCTACCAATAATTCTCTGATTCCTTATTCTTGAACTTCTAATGCACTGACTGTCTCTTCTTCTCTCAGTGGCTGAATCTGATAAACCCTGGCATCCATGTGATCAAAGTAAGCCCTCCTCATTGCCTGGTATTCTTCCCCCAATCTCTCCTCCCTCCTTCTATAAATTTTCAAGAATCCTCCACCATAGCTAGCTGGTAAGGCACTCCTCCCTTGCCACACCATGTCAGTATTATGAAACTCCTCTGGCTTTCATTCTTCCATCATTGCCAAGCAGCTCTTCCTTCTTCTCAGCTGTGCTAACTCCTTTGCCTCCTCTCCTCTCATTAAATGAAACTGAGGTGTAGAGCCATTCCCTTGCAGACTCCACTGTGCCCTTTTACTAGTTATGAATATCTCATCTGTGTTGAAATCAAATGAGATAGGGCTTAGCAATGACATCCAGTCTGCTCCCACAATCATATCAATTTCTCCCAGCTTCATCACCCTGAAATGGAATTTAAAATGATGGTTCTGCACCTCCCAACTTACTTGTGGACATTTGGAAATTCCTCCCACTCTACTGCCATCAGGTATAGTTACAGTGAAAGGCCTAGTGATCACTTATTCTAGTTGTAATTTTTGTGCTGTCTTGGGGTCAATGAAGCTTGTATAGCTCCATGTGTCCAACAAAATCTTGACAGTATGGCCATTGATAGTGCCCATAATTGATATGGTGTTAGCTTTTGAACTCCCATCTCCCACGGTCTTTAATTCAAACTCCTCAGGTTCAAGTTCCAGTTGTTTAAGCTCCTCACAATCTTTCTCTACCACCAGCATGTCTTGATCTGCTCCCTCCTCTATGTTGGCTATGTAGTGCACTTTCTTGTATTTGCAAATATGGCCAGGAATGTATTTATCTCCACACTTGTAACACAGTTGATTCTCTCTTCTATACTGTTGCTCTTGAGGTGTAATTCTCTTGAAGCCCTCATTGCCTTTGCTGCCAAATTCCTTCCTTTCCACTGCTTTCCCTTTCCAACCTTCTTGAGTTCCCTCCTTCCTGAATCCAGTACTTGCCCCACCAGTGCTTCCCCATTGCCTGTTTTTCCTGTTAACTGAGTCCAAATACTCCTCTTGGTACATAGCTATCTCAATGGCCTCATGCACAGATGAAGGTCTGCCAACCTTGACCAATGGTTTTAACTCACTTCTCAACCCACTCAGGAAACTTGATAAAAAATAGTGCTCATCTAGGCTGGTATGGGACAACAGCATCAATGATTTTAATTCTTCAAACTCCTCCACATACTCTTGTAAGCCCTTTTTCTGCTGTAGCTTGTTGAACTCTTCAGTAACATCATCCCCCATTTTGCCAGCAAATCTTTTGAGTAATGCCTTCTGCAATTCTGGCCAACTCTCAAAATTTCTGTAATGCCTCTCAGATTGATACCATATTTCAGCCTTCTCCTCTAAGTACCATACAGCTGTGTCCATCTTTTCTATGTCACTCAAGCTGTGATAATTAAAATATCTATTGCACTTTCTCAGCCATTCTTTAACATTTTCTCCATTAAACATAGCTAATTCCATCTTAGGGTGCAAGGGGTTGTGTGTTCTAGTCCCAGTCCCTTTTCTACTACCCTCAACTATTCCCTCTCCTTGGTTACTCTTCAACTCATTTTTACAATTACTGAACAAATTCTCACTGCTAAATGCCTTCCTAAACTGAGTATTTCCAGACAAGGGCACATTGCTTTTACCAATATAAATCTCATCATAAGAGGGATTTGCTTTTGTAAGTACCTCTTCTAGCAGACTTGCCTTGGCTGTGAAAGTGACTGAGGTTGGAGCTTTAGACCCTGAATTGACCTCAATTGGTTTCTTGTTGGATGGTACAAATTGAGGTGTCGCTTCCTTGTCCAACTGACCTCCTTCCACTGTCGCTGGAGCCTTCCCTTTCGTCATCGCCAGCATTAACTCGCGCAGCTTCCTATCCACCTCAACTCTGGCCATCTGTGCATCCGAGAGGAGTGACTCTCGGAATTGGCGTGTTTCTTCATCGCGAGCTAGCTGGATCTCGTTGAGCTCCCCAAATCTCCGATCTAGATCTGAGTTGGTACGACCCTGCTCTTCCTGGAAGCTGACCAAGGTTGCTCCCATTTTCTGCAGCTCCGACTGAGTTAGCTCGAGCTGCTGCTTGAACTCCATCGATCTTCCTTCTATCTCTGCTAGACGGCCATCCAAAATCTCTTGTTGACGATTATTTTTCGCCATGGTCGGAGAGCCGGTGCTCTGATACCAAATGTAACGGTCTGACCGAGAATATTCCGGCCAAATAGCTCCGGGGAGCACTTAAATTGATAAACAAAGTGTTGGGATAAGATTACAGATAAGATAATGATTATTAAACCCAGCTAGCTAAGTACTCAGCTAAGAGAGCTTAGGGAATATTCTATGGAATAATGGTAAGTGACTGTTCTGCCCTTACTAAAATTAGATTCATGACATATTGCCACATTATTTTAGGCCCTTGTACATATAAAGCCCATTGAACTATCCCAAAAAGACCCAAGTCCAACCAACCCCAGGGGTTTTCCACACTCCCTTAAAACCCTAAGCACTCGCCACTAACCCTCACGCACCAACCTCACGAGCAGCAGCGGAGAAAGAAGAAGGACCGCCAATGGGTAAGCTTCAAACCTTATCTCCGTCTATTATCGAAAGAAGGTTTAATATATGTATATGTGTTGATCTTGCGAAATGTACAGCCAGGATCAAGGTTCACGAGTTGAGGGAGAAGCCGAAAGCCGATCTGTTGGCTCAGCTCAAGGATCTCAAAGCCGAGCTTGCTCTGCTCCGCGTCGCCAAGGTCACCGGAGGCGCCCCAAACAAGCTCTCCAAGATGTAAGCCTTGAGATTATTATCATCATCCATTCTGTTTGTTTGTTGTTAATTAGTTTGATTGATTGGACATGTTTGTACCTCTGTGCAGCAAAATTGTTCGTCTGTCAATCGCGCAAGTTTTGACGGTGATCTCGCAGAAGCAGAAGCAGGCTCTCAGGGAGGTGTACAAGAACAAGAAGTACCTGCCTCTGGATCTCCGCCCCAAGAAGACCAGGGCCATCCGCCGCCGTTTGACCAAGCATCAGGTAAATCTCCTCGGATTTTAAATTAGCTTTGCTGCTTCTTTTGTGATGCTATATGGTGTTGTTGCCAGTGCGAAATGGCTTAGGTTTGCTCCATGGTAGCTAAGTATTTGGCATGTCATGCCCCTTGTTCTATGCCCTGCGAATATTCAATTCTTAACTGGTGTCGTGCCCCTTTTTCTTTTTCGAGCAATTAAGGTCATCCTATGCCGAGTTCTTTTATACTCCCTAACTTTAAATGGTGTTTGATTCTTAAGGACTTGTACGTAAATAGATTATGATCTCAGTATGCTGAAATTTTGTTTTGCCTTAGCAGAAATACTTGGTATTCATTGCTCTAGTATACTCATAGATTATTTTGGTGATTATTTTAGTTGCATTTCTGTGTCAAGCAGCATGTTGTAGTATCTCTCCTATATGTGAAATACTGTTGGACAAGCTGTTTATTTGAGAATTTTAATATTGTGCAGTTGGTATGGGATTAAAATGAATTTAAATAGGCACAATCTGGTTTAACTTAAAGTTTATAAATGTGTTATTGAAGTTAATATCCAGAGAACTCTTGAAAGTACATTTTAAGTTAATATGGCATCAGTTGTGTTAAGTTTGTTTATTCTTTGTGACTGCTTGTTAATTTTGGGGATTAAAAGATTGGTTTTGTTACTGATAACAATGGTCTTGTGGTTCTAATTCTTAACTGGCTGTCTTGATGTTCAACAACTTATTAATTTCCTGTTTTGCTGCCTATCATGTATTTCATCCGAGCTGTGTTTACCCTTATCGTGTGCTTATTTGGAAACTTTTGTGTTTCAGGCATCTCTGAAGACCGAAAAGCAGAAGAAGAGGGAGATGTACTACCCTATGAGGAAGTTCGCTATTAAGGCTTAAGTCAATTATCATGTATGGCAATGTATGGGATGTTAGACATGTCTAAAATATTATGAGGATTTTGGTGTATCCTAGTGCTTTTTGGCTAGTGAACTTGTGTACAATTGATTCCATCCTTAATTCCGACAATATATTAGTAGTCTATCTTTCGTGCCTAAATTCATCCGTGTTGCCTGTTAAGCCTCTAATGGCTCTATGCAATTTGTTAGACTTGCTTCTTGCATGTTGCTTGACTGAATGGTTCAAGTAAGAAGTAAAAATGTCTTGACGGTAAAGTAAGAGGCTACCAGACTGCTGTCCTATAGACACTTCTTGTTTTATAAAAATGCTATTATTTTAAATATAAGACGATCAAGAGGATCAACTAGTGTTGTGGAATACTTTGAAAAGGGGATTTATAACGTGAAGGATGGTTACAAGAGTCTCACCAGAATCCGTGTCACTGGCAAATAGAAAGTCTGCTAAATTACGGGGCTTGAATTTACCATTGAAAATAATAATAGCTCTCTAGAGAGCTCTGCAAAATAGTTTCCTAACAAGACTGGGATCAATGTGATGAGCCATGGAGAGTGTGGAAGCTTGGTTTGATTTTGATTTTGCATCCAGATGACACTTCTGCATACAATGTGTATTATTGGGAACGTATGGAAACGTGGAATAGAGGAACTAGGGACGACATATTTGTTAATTCTGTGCACCAGGGATATTATCAAAAACAAATTATGTAGTAGCCAATTTTGACTGATGTGATTTGTAAAAGACAATATAGTAGAAAACAAATAGAGCAAATGGCAACAAAAAAACCCAAACATATGAAATCAACTCCATAAGAAAAACGGTAAAATCCTTAATTCAACTAGTTCGTAACTATAGAATCACAAGTACAATGAGACAAGTCCAGCAGAGTTTGCATATACCAACTTTTGAGTAAATCACCTGTTTCCTTGGCCGTTTCTCCACACCAATCTTCTTTAAATAGCTCACCGTCCAAAATTCCTAATCAGCTACTCGCCACTTATTTTATTGAGTTTACACTGTAAGGCCTTGTTGTGCAGCAGGCGCGGGTGCCTTAGGCTTAGGCTTCTCCACGACAATGGCCTGTGTGGTAAGGACCATCCCTGCAACTGAAGCTGCATTCTGCAGAGCACACCTGGTCACCTTAGCCGGGTCAATTACTCCAGCCTCTACAAGGTTTTCATACTTGTCGGTCATCGCATTGTACCCAAACTCCCACACCCCGTCTTTCACCTTCTCAACCACCACTTCACCTTCAATTCCAGCATTAGCAGCTATCAAGGATGCAGGTGCCACCAATGCCTACAAATAAAGTACCAAATGCGTTAAGGTTAATGGACTGATTGTCGGCAGAAGTTTCAAAAGAATTATAATTTTCTAAGCAAATAATGTAGAACTCTTTTCACTTTCAAATTTGAAGTTAGTGCAATCATGAAAATACTAGGTGAATTTATGTTTACCTTCTGCACAATATCAGCACCCAGTCGCTCATCAGCATCTTCAATTGTGTCCTTTATTGCGGGAACACAGGTTGAGAGATGAACCAAGGCAGCACCACCTCCAGGCACAATACCTTCCTCGATAGCAGCAAATGTTGCATTCTTGGCATCTTCAATCCTGAGTTTACGGTCCTCGAGCTCAGTCTCAGTCGCAGCACCAACCTTAATGACTGCAACACCACCAGACAATTTCGCAATCCTCTCTGCAAGTTTCTCAGAGTCATACACAGAATCTGTTTCAGACAATTCTTTTTTCAATTGTGCAACCCTCGCTTGTAATTCGTCCTTCGATGCAGCATCAGCAATGATGGTTGTGGAGTCCTTAGTAATTTTCACCTTTCTGGCAATACCAAGGTCATCTATGTTTGTATTCTCAACAAGCAGACCTAAGTCGGTCGCTTGGTACTCGGCCCCTGCAATCCAAAGATATCTTAAGTCAATAATATTCTCGTGCATTCAAATTCATCCGAGCTTGTTGTCAGGAGCAAACAATCAGAAAAACAAATATTGGCAATCTAACAATATGCCAAGGAAGATCAGAAGTACCTGTGAGAATAGCAATATCCTGGAGAAGGGCCTTTCTTCTTTCACCAAAGCCTGGAGCTTTGATGGCAGCGACATTGATGATACCACGCAGCTTGTTAACAACAAGAGTAGCCAAAGCCTCTCCAGTTATATCTTCAGCAATGATAAGAAGAGGAGCTCGTATTTGAGTTGTTTTCTCCAACAAGGGGATGATGTCTTTTATAGCAGAGATCTTCTGATCAGTTACCAATACTCGGCAATTTTCAAACTCAACAATGAGCTTCTCAGGATTGGTGACAAATTGTGGAGAGATGTAGCCTCTGTCAATCTGTAGAATATAACACGGATTAAAACTCCTTATTGGTAACTACTTCATCACTGACATCCATAATAAGGAAAGGAAAGGCCTGTAAAAGGTCACTCAAACATAGCCATTAGAATGTACCTCCATGCCCTCCTCCACATCAACAGTAGTCTCAAATGAAGATGATGACTCAATGGACAAGACACCATCAGGTCCAACCTTGTCAATAGCATCAGCAATCATGGCTCCAATAGTCTCATCATTACCAGCAGAAATGGAAGCAATGGCTACAACATATACAAGAAAATGCAATTCCACTATCAGAATTAACCCCCATAAAATACACCAATACAACCTTAGAAACAGAAACCTATTGATATCATACCTCGAATATCTTCACGCCCTTTAACAGGTCTAGCTCTTTTTTCAAGCTCATCAATCAATCCTGCCACAGTTTTGTCTATGCCTCTCTTCACGGAGACTGGATTGGCACCAGAGGTGACACTGAGCAAACCAAGCTTAATAATTTCACGAGCAAGGATGGATGCAGTGGTTGTTCCATCACCAGCAGAATCATTAGTCTTGCTTGCAACCTTCAAAACACATTCCACCACATCAGCTAAGATGGGACATCAACAACAAAGACTTGTATACTAATAGATAATAAAAGGGAAGTGGGAGCACTGAGCAGACCTCTCTAATCAATTGAGCACCAGCATTTTCCATCGCATCAGGCAACTCAATGGCTCGGGCTATTGTCACTCCATCATTAACCACCCGGGGAGTACCGTATTCATCCAACACAACGTTCCTTCCTACGGTTCATTCATTTGTTCAAAACATACTTCAAATGTGCAACCAAACCATGAAGTAAAGCAGTAAAATTTCATCCTAATCTTTTCACAGAACAACGATTAACAGGTTCTCAAGTGATTACCTCTAGGGCCGAGTGTGAGTCCAACAGCATCAGCAAGTTTATCGATTCCGGCTTGCATAGCAGACCTGGACTTCTGATCGAACGCGATATCCTTAGCCGCAGACTTCACAACAAACCGGCTCTTGCTGGGTCGTGTGGGAAAACAGTTAAAGTTTCGTCCTTGAAGCTTGTTCGCGGTCCGAGCTCTCAAACCGCCCTGCAAAAACCAACACATATAAAAACTCAAAAACTCAAATTGCAACTACAAACCATCCAAAACAAGGAGAACAGGGCTGATTGATTACCTGGTTGGAGGTGGAAGCGAGGATTGAAGCAGAGGAAATGGCGTTTGCAGAAGCCATTTTGGGTGTGGATAAGGGAGGAGGGTTTGGTGAGAGGAAAAACAGTGAACTAGGGCTTAAGGGATAGAGTAAGAGAGAGGGTGTGAGGGGTTTCCAGAAAATTCGTTAAGTACAAGGCGATTATAGAATGGCTGCGTCGTTTTCCGGGTGGACCGGACGGTTCAACCCACCCACCCAAATCCCCCATGGATTTGCTTGTCCTTTATAAAAAATCATTTCATCCGCAACCGAGCATACTATGACAATAGGAGAAGAATCAGATTAGGGTTTTGTTTGTGTTTATTGTATTTATTGTATATTGTAGTTATGTCCTTTGGGTTTAGATAGTGTTGGTAATTATTATTACACTCATGTATGTAGTATAAACACTTATGTAAATCCTAATGAAAATCAGTTTGAGAATTAGTTTTTACATGGTATCAGTTTAGGGTTTACGATCCTCTCTTTTTCCCACCTTCTCTTCTGCCGCCGACAATTTTTTTTTCTCCCTCCCCTCAAAATTTTTGCTTTCTGTATTTTTTCTGCTCTTCGATGGCTTCTAGTGGACGTCATGAGAAGTTGTCCATCAACACGATGATTCATATGCTTAATACTAAACTTGATGCTACTACGTATTTACAGTGAAAGCAACATGTTCAGTATGTTCTTCGTCCTCAAGGTTTGTTTGGCCATCTTGATGGCTCCTCTCCCTGTCCTGAACTTCCGGTGCCTGTGCCACCGTCCTCCTCCACCGTTCCTCCCGATGATGCTGCTAAGTTGAAGGCCAAGGAGGCCTATGATGCTGCGTATGATGCCTGGATGGATGATGATCAGGCGATTTGTGGTGTTTTGTACTCCTCGCTTACCTCAGAAGCGAAGAATGAAGCCTCCCAGTGTCACACTGCCAAGGCGATGTGGGATGCTTTTGCGAAGGCCTACCAGCATGGATCTGCGGTTGCCAAGTTCAGTCTCCGTCAACAGACTGCCTCGCTAAAGAAATCGGGTACCGTTCATGAGCTACATCTTTGTTTTATGTCAATTTTTGAAAAGTTGAATGCTATGGGTGATCCGGTTGATAACCGGGAGAAGTTGATTTGGGTTTTGAATGCTCTGGGACTTGATTTTAGTTCTTTTAGTGCCCCTATTGCCTCTAGAGATCCTGCCCCTTTGTATCAGCAGGTTGTTGATGAGCCACAAGCTCATGAAGCGTTTTTGGCCAATTTGAGGGGTTCTGCTGGTCCAAATCCAACCCCGGCAGTTTTCATGGCAAGCTCTCAACAGCAGGAACACACTGCCCCATGCGCCGCCGGTGCTGGCCGGTCCGTTCAGCGGCGTGCGGCAGGTTCTTCGGCAGGTTCTGGGCGTGGTCGTGGTGGTCTGATTCAGTGTTATACATGTGAGGGTTATGGTCATGTGTCCAAACAGTATCCGTCGTCCACTCCTTGTCCGACACCTCAGAAATCTCAGCCCTATGCTCAACCCTATGTCCAGCCATATGCTCAACCGCAGTTTCTGCCTTTTTTGGCTCAGCCAGGTCAAATTCCGCGGACTCCTCAGGCTAATATTGTCCATATGCAACCATATGCAGTACCTCAGCAGCCAGCGCCGCAGTATGTCATGTATTCTCCTCAGCAGCCCCAGCAATACTTGACATACCCAACTCAGGGATCTACTCAGTATAAGCCCTCTTTTGCTGCTTCATCCTCTACTACTCCGGACTGGTACATGGACTCTGAAAGCACGAATCACATGAGCTCCTCTGCATCGAATTTGTCCAGCATCACGCCTTATAACGGTAACACTCTTGTCTCTGTTGGTAATGGTGCATGTATTTCTATTACTGGTATTGGGGATGCTCGTGTTAGTCCTTCTTTGCATTTATCTGATGTGTTGGTTGTGCCTGCTATTACTAAGAACTTGTTGAGTATCAGTAAGTTAACTCGTGCGCTTGGTGCTGTTATTGCATTTGATGATCAGTCTTTTCTTATTCAGCACAAGGCCACCAGGGCAATTCTGGGTCGGGGCAGCTCTGAGGATGGTCTCTATGTTTTGGACCGTGGTGAGGAGGTATTGCTGTCATTTGTGGTGAAGAATAAGAATAGAGCATCGTTTGAGATTTGGCATGCTCGTCTGGGACATGTGTCCCCTAGTGTTATTTACATTTTGAATAAGATTGGTTGTTTGTCACTTACTTCTTTGCTCTCTAGACCTAGTGTTTGTGAGTCTTGTGCTATGGCTAAGGGACAGAAATTATCTTTTGTTGAGAATTCTAAACGTGTTGCTCACGTTCTTGATTTAATTCATTGTGATTTATGGGGACCTTCTCCGATTTTATCTGGTCATGGCTTTGCTTATTATGCTGTGTTTGTGGATGATCACTCACGTTTTACTTGGTTTTATCCCTTACGTCGGAAGTCAGATTTTGTTGATATATATCTCCAGTTTGAGGCGTTTGTTGAGAATCAATTTTCTTCAAGAGTTAAAGTCTTTCAGAGCGATGGTGGAACTGAGTTTACCAACAATCGATTATAGAATCACTTTAGCACTCGAGGCATTCATCATCAGATGTCTTGTCCTTACACGCCAGAGCAGAATGGTAGGGCTGAACGGAAGCGCAGACATATTACGGAGATGGGGCTATTCATGCTGTTCCACTCACACTTACCTCTTTCCCACTGGGATGATGCATTCAGCACTGCAGTTTCAACATTAATCGTCTGCCTACTCTTGTTCTAGGTAATGTATCCCCTTTTGAGGTTTTGTTTGTTCATCCTTTTGGTTGTCGAGTATTTCCATATGTTCGTCCTATAGCAGCTCATAAGCTGGCACCACGTAGTCTTCCAAGTGTTTTTCTAGGCTACAGTGCACAGTACAAGGGGTTTAAGTGCTTAGACACAGCTACCGGTCGTGTTTATATGACTCGCCATGCCAGATTTGATGAGACTCATTTTCCTTTCTCGAGTGCTACTTCGGAGGCTCCGTTTACTTCACTGGATGTCTCGTCGTTCTTGGATCCTTCCACTTCTGACTTGGAAGTACCTTCTGTTGGGTCTTCTCCAGCGGAATCAGCTGCTCCTTGCCTTGTGTGTCCTGAGTCTCCTGTTTCTCCTGAGCCAGCACCACCTACGGCTGGTTTGGATGATCCTATTACTGTTGATGAACCTGTTACTCCTCCTCGTTCGCCTACACCCTCGGTGTCGTTGCCTGAGTCCTCGGCTCCTGCATCCTCGCCTTCAGCTTCGACTCCTCCTGCTCCTCGGGCTCATTAGATGGTCACTCGTCATCAGGATGAAACACATGTGCCTCGTGATCTTGGCCCTGACTTTGTTGTCACTGGACTAGTTGTTGAGCTGGTTGCTCAGAAGGAACCTCGAACTTATCGTTCTGCTGCTAAGAACTCTCGATGGGTGCTGCTATGGATGAGGAGATTGCTGCACTTCATCATCAGCACATGTGGGATCTGGTTTCGTGTCCTCCACAGGTTAATGTTGTTGGCTCCAAATGGGTCTATCGCCTCAAGTATCGACAGGATGGATCCATTGATCGCTACAAGACTCGTCTGGTTGCTCAGGGTTTTTCTCAGATTCTGGGTTTTGATTTTGATCACACCTTCAGTCCGGTGGTCAAGGCTGGCACTGTTCGCACTGTTCTTGCCATTGCAACCATGAGGAACTGGCCGCTCCATCATTTGGATGTCAAGAACGCTTTTCTCAATGGCATTCTTGATACTCCAGATTATATGGCACAACCATCGGGTTATCAGGATCCAGCTCGTACTCATCATGTGTGTCTTCTTCGGAAGGCTATCTATGGACTGAAACAGGCTCCCAGGGCATGGTTTGACAGGTTCAGTGCGTTTGTTCGGGATCTTGGTTTTGTTGGGAGTCTCTCGGATCCGTTTTTGTTTGTGTTCACTCGTGATGATGTTATTCTCTACCTGCTTGTCTACGTTGATGACATCATTCTCACAGGGAACAGCAGTACAGCCATTCGCCAATTCATTGCCCGAGCTGATCGTGAATTCTCGGTCAAGGATCTTGGCTCTCTTAGCTATTTTCTTGGTCTGGAAGTGACTCCCACCTCCACTGGTTTGTTTTTGGGGCAGACCAAGTATGCTAGAGACATACTTCAGCGAACTGGGATGTTGGATGCTACACCTATTTCTACCCCGTTTTTAACTTTGTCTCAGCTTCATAGTAGCACGAGTCGTCCTTTTCATAATCCCAAGTTGTATCATTCACTTGTTGAAGCTCTTCAGTATCTGACTATCACTCGTCCGGATTTGTCGTTTGCGGTTAACTCAGTGAGTCAGTTTCTTCAGGATCCTCGTGATGATCACTTCTCGGCAGTGACTCGGATACTTCGGTATGTTCTTGGTACGCAACATTGTGGTTTTACCTTTTCTGCTAGTGGTGTTTCAGAGGTACTTGCTTACTCGGATGCGGACTGGGCTCGGTGTTTAGAGATTTGGCGTTCTACATATAGATATGTTGTTTTTCTGGGTGGAAATTTAGTTGCTTGGAGTGCTAAGAAGCAACCTACTGTCTCTAGATCGAGTTCGGAGTCGGAGTATCGTGCTTTGGCCAATACAGCTTCGGAAGTTGTCTGGCTTATGCATCTTTTTCGTGATCTGTGTTTTCCTCTGCAGGGTTCTCCCTTACTTCTCTGTGACAATAACAGTGCTATCTTTTTGGCGGAGAATCCTGTTGCACATAAGAGGGCTAAGCATATTGATATTTATTATCATTTTGTGCGGGAGCTGGTTCCTGGAGGCAAGCTTCGTGTTGGTCATGTTCCTACATCTCTGCAGGTGGCAGATATTTTTACCAAGGGTCTCAATCGTGCCTTGTTTTGATTTTTTCCGGTCCAAGTTTTGCGTCTCCATCAATCCGACGCTTCGCTTGAGGGGGGTGTGACAATAGAAGAAGAATCCGATTAGGGTTTTGTTTGTGTTTATTGTATTTATTGTATATTGCAGTTATGTCCTTAGGGTTTAGATAGTTTTGGTAATTATTATTACACCCATGTATGTAGTATAAATACTTATGGAAATCCTAATGAAAATCAGTTTGGGAATTAGTCTTTACACATACCTCACACTTTGGCCCTCTGTTTAGATTATTGAATATTCTCAGTTAATTTAATCACAATTCACTTGAATTAATTTCAGTTACGTTAAATTAATTTCAGTTCAACTGGAATAATTTTAAATTAATTTGATTCAATAAAATAATTACTTTTGTTTTATTTTATTTGGATACAATAATTTGAATGATTTAGGCTTTGTTCGCCTGAGCAGTTCCGTTCAGTTAAGTTAAGTTCAATTTAATTCATTTTAGTTTAGTTTAGTTTAGTTCAATATAACAAAAAAATTTGATCAAACTCACTGATTCCATTTTCAATACATTAATTTTCACTCCAGTTCAGTTCAGTCCAGTTCAGATCAATAAGAAATACGTTTATGCAAACATGCCTCAGGCCTGTTCTGTGGGTCTTATCAGTTTATCAATTCAGCTCAGTTCAGTTCAAATCAATTCAATTCAACTCATTTCAGTTCAATTCAGTGAAATATATTTTGAACAAATTCAAGTAAATTAAGACTTACTAGTTTCGTATTTAATACATTAATTTTCACTTCACTCCAATTCAGTTCAATACGAAATAAACTCAAGCAAATTTTAACTCAACCCAGTACAAATTAATTGATTTTAGCCATACTATTCTCATTCCAGTTAAATTAATCTCTGTTTAGTTAAATTAATCTTAGTTCAACCAGGAAAATCTAAATTCAGTTAAATTAATCTCAGTTCAACTAGAAAAATCTCAATTAAATTAAATTAATCTCAATTCTAGTTAATTCTTCTCCATTGAATTTGCCCCCAAAATATGAAAAAAACTAAATAATAATACGAATTTATGCAATCTCCAGGTTTTCTCCGCAATTATCAAATTATGATCTTATTTGAGTTCATTTCGATGATGTTATGTAACTACCACTATATGTCAACCCAACTTGACAAGACCTATAATAGATGCGGATCGAAAATTTTAATAGAGACGGATATTGGAGATTTTAAGGCGGATGCCAGGGATGAAAAAATATTTTATCTATAGTCAAGCATAACACAACATCATACTGTGATAGTGTGCTACGTTTTGCTATGAGATGAAATAAATAATTTTTCAACTAAGAAATTAAGAAGTACCAAAATGAATATCAACTAAGAAGTACAAATAAGAATTTTATGAAAGTTGAGCACACACGATGTTCCGAAGAGAGTAATGAGTATACTAATACCTTAGGGATTTATCTGTGAATCTATCTTCTCGTCTTTCTTTAGAGACGCTGCCATGTTTGACACCGCGAAGTCTACACATCCCTGGCAGGGAGTCTCTCTCCCTCATGGATCCCATTTATTGTAGGGTTGCAGTTGGGCCAGCAAGGGGCCTATATTCAGCAAACTACAATTCTAGTAAAATATTAAGCATTCTATAAGTAAAGTTTAAAGCCCTATAATTTGTGTTTATAAATTATGTGGGAGAAAATTCCGATTAGGGAAACTCCTTATCTTATCTCCCCCTCCAATTTCTTCCAACGCCGACGACTGTCGTCCTATCGCCCCATCCTATCTCCCCCTCCAATTCCCTCTAACGCCCACTCACTGTGTTGTCAGAGAAGGTTAGGATATTGGTTTTCCCCAAGTTCTGAGTTGTCAGCTATGGACCACTGGGGGATGATCCTAGTGGTGGAAGGGACCCAGCTGAGGCCTGAATTTCTGTCCAAACGCCGGCGACGGTGCCGGGGAGGTGATACGAGCTGCAAGCCGTCGATTCACCTCTAAAATTGATGAAATTGGACGGGATTTTAAGGGAATCTGGGGTATTTTGCTAGAATGTTTCTGAATTTTAAGTACCCATAACACGAATCATCGATTTGGGGGCGTTCATGGCTGATTTTGGTCGGGCGAAAATGCAGAATTGTTTTTGAGAATTTTTCAGTCTGATCCTATAAACAATCACTGGAAGTAGGCGTATATGGTATCAATCCATTCCAAAATCAGTGGAGAGGATGAATCAATTAGTATTTTGGTCAGATTTCCCAGAAATTTGACGAAGAAATTGATGCCGAGGGGGACGGGTTAGCAACCCTTCTTCGCCCAGTTTTGGAGAGAAAAACAGTAGAATTGTTTGTAGTGAATAGAGAAATGGGTTTTGATCAGAAGTGCAGGACTAATATTAGCAATTAATAAAAAACTTACGGTAGTGTAAATTATATAAATCAACCACACCAATAAAAATAACCAACTGTATGGGTTCTGTTGGGCCATGATTAAATTATAAATAAAGGAAGATTTTAATTAAAGAACCAATAAAAACTGGCCACGTCATAGAAGGGAATCCTCCTGGAAGGGAATCCTATCAGCCTCCATTTGACACACGATGTTTGGATGGCCACAAGCACGGAAGGCGAGACAGACCCTTCGCTAGAGAAATATCACTGGATAAAGGTCCAATTTCGATTTGTAACTGTAAATAAGAAATTAATTAATTGAATGAAAAAATGGGATTGATCAGATGACGGAAGCTAACCATGAAGAGGTTGAAGAATTGTCACCACCTGAGAAGTCTTGCCAGATTATCAGAAAGTTGATCCCTTTTTTCAACAGTATTATGCATATATTTCAGCGCTTTCTCATGATAAGGTAGCGCTGTTCATGTGACCGGTGAAACGTTATGATAAGAGGCGCTGAAAGGCCAAATGGAGGGACCCTCTATGTACACGTTAGCAATGGTGACTCGATATTCCACTTATTCTACAGCCACCATGGTTGACCAAACTCTTTCAGCGGATCATAAAAGCGCTGTTACGTTCAAATATAAAAAATAAAGAAATTGAGAATTGAAATTTGAGAGCTGTTAATGCTAGAGCTAATATTAGCTTCCAGAGCAAATTTACTAATCATTTTCTATATTACCCTTTCTTAATTAATAACACCAAATATTTGTTTACTATATTTGGTACGGCAGCCCTGTACGACGGAAGTCGAATCTGAACTATAATCGGAAAAGTATCGGAAGCAATACGAATGAGGCGGCAGAAATATTTTGCGACAGGGTGCGTCACCCTGTGTAACAAAACCGGAGATGTCACCGCCGTTGAATGCAACAACGGCGGGTGTTTCCTGACAAACATGCCTAACGGTACGTAGGAGTTCTCCTGGGCAACTAGATCACTTTCTAACCATTCTGACATATTTTCGTTTAATCCGCGCGGCTATGCCTTTGTCGGGTATGTTGAAGGATTTCGTTTTGGCGGATTATCGCATTTGAATGATCATCCGAAGTTTCTGGACAAGATCTCCGATGAGGTTCCTTTGGTGCTTGATTGGGTATCGGTAACAAAAGTTGTTAGGATAATCCTCCCTACTATTCCAATAGTGACTGTGTTGATACCTTTGATAGTACAGGGCTCGTGCCCGTTGGCGATTTCACCCGAAAACCAACTTCGAGGTAGTCGGAGAAAATCCAAGAATCATCATAAATTCCAACAAGATGTGCAACGGAAGCACAAACAAGAGCTAGTGTCAAGGCTTGAACCTGCAATTTGGCTAATGCGTCGGAGTCCTATATCTTTACCAGAAGGTCCAATTAGATTAAATCTTGGAAATTTGAAACGAATTTGCGAGATAAGTTTAGTCAGACTGTTGGGCAGGACTACACATTAACCATCGCCGGAGAGATCTCCTTTGCTCCAACGTTCAAGATGGTTGAATCCTAGCATGGAGATTCAATTAACAAACAAACAAACCAATTTGAAGCGGATGCTCATCATCCTTATAGTACTCATTTGGTTGGAGACGGCGACGCTCAATCCCTCGAGGCCCATTTTTTCACTCCTCCGTACTGCTGGTAACTCTATCAACTGCTTTTGATGCCAATTGCTTTTTCAAATAAATGGCAGCACGTACCAGTTGTATTCAGAATGAATATGCTGATCGGAATAACTATGGAAGTTGTATGTGAACTGCTTGTTCCTATAAATGAATGTACTCACTGATTAGACACAGGTTGTTGGTTCTTGGGAGGTTTTTTAACGTAATTAAAATGAAATATAGTAAACACATATTTGGTGTTACTAATTAAGAAAGGGTAATATAGGGAATGATTAGTAAATCTGCTCTGGAAGGTAATTTTAACTCTGGCATTAACAGCTCCCTTGAAATTTTTAAATTTCAAAAGGGAAAATATTGATTAAGGGCGGTATAAGTTTCATAATTTGATAGTGGGGTGTAACTTTTACATAATTTCTAAAAAAGACGATAATTTATTAGCCTATATTCATGTAATTTAATTTTTGTAGTAAAGACAGTTTTGCCCCTATTTTGAAGTTACAATTCATTTCATTTTTATTTAATTCTATTCAATTCAGTTTGGTTTTATCTCACTAACTTACTCTAATTCAATTAAGATTATTTTCAGCAACATCTAAATATTTTAGATTAAATTCAGTTCAATTCAATTTCATTGAATTTTGTAAAGTTAAATAAAATTAAATTTATTTTGTATAATTTTAGTTTCGTTAAGTTTTTTCAAATTCAATTTTAAAAATTCAAATATTATTTAAGTGAATTTAAATTAGAATTTTGCAAAATTAATAAAACTGAACAAAATTATTAAAATTGTGATGAAACACTCAATTTGATTTAAGTTAACCAAA
This sequence comes from Sherardia arvensis, assembly GCA_948330725.1. Lineage (NCBI taxonomy): Eukaryota > Viridiplantae > Streptophyta > Magnoliopsida > Gentianales > Rubiaceae > Sherardia > Sherardia arvensis. The sequence goes on along the minus strand of OX415237.1, from coordinate 16,052,100 downwards.
ATTTTAATAAAATGAACTTCATGGAATTTAGAAAAATTAAACTGAATTGAATTCTTTCAATGTGAACTAAATTGAAATTCAACTAAATTGGAATTCAACAAATATTATAAGTTATAGTCATGGCTGAATTACTTTTTAATCAAATTTAGAATCTACAAAAATGGGTTAAATTTATAATAAAACTTACACTACAAAACAGGGGTATAAATGTCTTTCATACAAGAATTAAATTAAAAGAATATATGCTAATCACCGCCATTTTTAGAAATTATGCAAAAGTTACACCCCACTTTCAAATTATAAAACTTATACCGCCCTTAATCAATATTTTCCCATTTCAAAAACCCCAATTTTTGAATTATTTTATGATATAAAACAAATAAATGGGCAATTAAACAAAAAATACTAAAATGAATTAAAAATAAAAATTATATTAATAATCAAGAATGTTACACTGGTGTTATAATACTAAATTACTAATCCTTATCATCCTACACTAACCAAAAATCTTCTTGAAGATTTGCGGAAACGTCGGCCTATTTCAAAACATCCATCGGAACCACAAATCATCGCCATGAACTGAGCACAATAAGCACAAATCTGCATGAACTGAGCACCATATTTTCATGACTTGATCAAACTTTCAACCAAATCAGCATAACAAGGAAAAGACCATCCAGAAAAGAAAGGACCATCCATAGAGTGAACAAATCTCATACTCGAATCTATAATCACCAAAAAGTAGAGCATATTGCAGCTGATAAACTATGAATCAAAATAGGCATGAATCACCAACAGAGCTTCTAAATGCAGAGAAGAAAGCTCAGACTCAAGAGAAACTAAAACCACATGAACACGATGAACATCACATCTACGAATCGAGCTAAACGACAAGCAAACTTCAAATTCCAACTCACTAAATCAAGATTCCAACAGATTCAACAAACAGAGCACATAAACAACACATGCACATATTCAAGACCGCATACAAACATAATGGTTTACTTAAAAATAAAATTTGAACTGTAAAATAAAAGGGCAAACTTTTGGAAGCTGTAAGAGCATCTCCAATGCTAGGCTCCTAATTAGGAAAAATCAAATCCACGTCATATTGATTGTGGCTCAACCCAAAAAATTCCTCCAATGCAAGAGTCAATTAAAACATCAATATGACGTGGCTTAACATCAATATGACGTGGCTTTCCTTTTTTTTTTGAAGCCCCAACTAGACTTGCAAGATATAGAGGCCCAATTTGCCACTTGCAATTCTCTCTCTCATCCATTCACCAAATAAATGAACTCCACATGTCAAATTTAATTCACCTCTCTCTCATTCATTCATTCTAAATTGGTATAGCATTGGAGAGGAAAATTTTAGAATGACCCCCTTTAAATTGGTATTGATTACATCATATAGAAGCTCCATTCAAAATGTGCCATGTGGAGCAATTGACACCCAAAAGTGACGCTTGCATTGGAGATGCTCTAAGGAAGGCAGGGCCCCTTCTTCAGACCTTTCTAATGGCGGTTACTCTGCCTCGGTGGCGCCACCCTCCGCCGCCGCTCAACATTCCTCAGCCACCACTATCTTACTTCAGCGATTCCTCCACAAAATCCAAGCACCAAAGGCTTCTTTCATCTCTCAGACATAATGCACACAAGTGTGAGCTTTATTTCTGCAAAGTCATATACAATTCAAGTAGTACAACAACACTCCATTGGATCATAGAGCGGTTAAAAAAGTGATCTTTGAAACTCACAAAATCATATTCAGTGCATAAAGAAAGTGTGTGACTCACATGAAATTAAAAGTGCTCTGTTGGAGGTTTTGCTCTTGCATATTCAAGGACCTGACCAGCGAGCTTACAAGCAGCCCTCATTCTTCTCAGCAAGCATAAGAAGGGGCACCTTGCTAACAGCTACAAACTTGTGCTTGGTGGCCGCAGCTCGCCAAGAGGTACAAACCCCTCTGAACGCCATGAAATCTTCTATCAATGGCACAAATTTTGCCACATACCCCAACAGATCGGTTGGGAGGCGACACAGAATCAGCCTCCATGTCCCCAATCTGATTCTTCATCTTCAAAATACAGATCCCAAATCAAGATTTTTTGAAGAGATAACAGTAAATAGGCAGCAAAGTGGAATAAACCAAAGGTATATGAGCATTCCCAATCACAAAGGGTATCGAAATCACTAGTTAAACTTACCCTCTATTCAGACATATCCATTCACATTCCAATTTTTTGGCTCTCCTGCTTCGAATAAAACCTCAAGGGTTTATCGCAGGGGTCTCATCCGTGCCATCGAACGTGATTGCCACGAACACGCACTAGAACACACCATCGATGCGATCGGGTTCGGTGGTCTCCTCTGTGCCGTTCCGGTGGAAGGGGGCGGTTTCAGGCAGGGCGGCCTTCCTGATGATGAACTTCTAGAGAGCTTCTGGCCCTTCTCGCGCGGCTGGATTTCTTCTTACTCGGGGCTGCCTGTATTACCATCGCTCAGAAGATTTCATGGCGGATCTGGAGAGGCGGAGAAGGGAGGCGTTTGTGATTTCAGATTCGCACAAAAAGGAAAAGATAAGAGAGGATAAGATTCAGACATTCAGTTATACTAGGTTTGGGAAGATACACTTCGTGTAACCCAACTCGATTGATTGTGGCTTGTAGTTTGGGATTTAAAACCTCTATGCAAATTTGTTCTGTTATTAAAATTTTGTATGCGAAGCATATAGGTAGTAATTAGATTGTATTTTAAATTAATTGTATTAAACTAAATTAAACTTAATTAAATACCTCTGATTTGAAAAATTATTTAATATACGTACAATATTATTAGCAAGAGTAAATTGAACTGAACTGGAATAGAATTATGTAATATACATATCAAACATCATCATCATCATCCCACCAAACATGCCCAGCCTAATAAGAGACACAGATGAGTTAAAAATCAGAATCTCAACAAAAGGAATGATGAACTTAAAAGGGGAAAATAGCCTCGTACCTCAAGGTTAGAGAGAATCTGAGTGAGATAAACCAAGATATTTTGCACATGCACCAGGATTACAAAAACATCCTGTCTAATATAGCAACAGAACCAACAGTCAAACCCAGCATAACACAATCAACAAGATACGTGCTTGTAGACTAACAATAATATTACTTAGTTGACAGCAGAATTGACTTAACATCATGACAAAAGAATATGAAAAAGAAGCCAATCTTGCAATGCTGAATTATGTTATCCAATCTTACCCGTAACTGTATCCCAGAAAGAGATGCAAGCTTTTCCACTTCACGGTAACCAAACCAAGAGCCATCTGGCCTTCTCAAATTGAATGCAACTATAGGACCTATTTGTTCAAAAGGCACCTGAAAAATGGATATAAAACACAGATCAAGTTGAACATACATAATATTTCTTTAAATGAAGCATTTTAACTTTTAAAAAAATCGACCTTTTCTGTCCCATAAATTTTGCAAACATGATTGCCATTCTCATGCCTCATAGCTGAGAGCGATTTTCTCACATAAGTTGCAAGAGTCGTTGTATTCCTTCAAAACTTGTCATCGTAATAGCTAGTGCGCAGTTTTATAGAGTTGTTGTATGCTCATATCCTGGAAATGCAGATCATCGGAGGATGTGCATAGGAATTAGTATTACAGTTTGTAGTGCAAAATCAAGATGAAGAAAATCAAAAAATTGGATGCATATAATATTTGATAAGTCTACATATAAAGCATTTTCTTACTCTGGGCCAACATATCCTTGTGTCCCTAGAACATGAGTGGAGGCATGGCCACCAGCTGTGTCAGATCCAAGCCTGGCTAATCCAAAGTCTGAATTTTTTGCGTGAAAGCCTTTATTCAAAAGAATGTTGCTGGTTTTGAAGTCCCTGTGAATTATTGGGGGATTAACATGGTCATGAAGATACCCTAAACCTTTTGAAGCCTCCAAAGCTATACTCAGGCGAAATTCCCCAGTCCAATTCTGAAGAAACACTGCTAGAACCTAAATGGATTCAGAATGGAAAGTCCAACAAGCATTGATTTTCCAAACTTGTCCTTGGCTTCCTTGTCAAAAGGATCCTCTCCCAATACAGACACAAAAATGCCCAGCACGGCAGCTCACTCTCCATCTTCCCTAGCACCTGACCTCCCACTGCATTTTTTGAAAATTATTCCAAGATTCGTAACATGAGGCACTTACCAAATTTGATGGAGGTCTGACAGAAGGCACCGCCTCTTTCGGTTCAAGGATTTTCTCAGGATTTTCTGGAACTCTCCCATACTTCACAGGTGTACTCACACCTTGTGGTTCAGATAGTACACATTCTTCGCAAATCCATTTGTTGTCGGGGAGGTTGTCCCTTTCTATAATCATACAGTAACTATACAAAAAAGAATGCACAATCATTAGCGAACATAAACAATTGAAATGAATTAAAGAATTAAAAACATAACTCACAAATGTTCAGCTGCTTCACAGTTGCTACAATAAGCAAGTTCTTCTTCAAGGCCAGCAGCTCCACATGCAGCGCAAACTGTCATCTGAATAAAGAAGAGATAATCATTTAACGCTAAAATCAAACATTCCACACAAAGATATTGTTACATAACTTACAGCAACAGTTTCAGCTGTGTCATTATCAGAACCATTTATAGCTGATGGATCCATCGCAAGAACACTACCACCAAGTCCTGTAATTGATCAGGATTAATCAAACAGCAGCTCACCCAGCAGGAAAATTAATCAGATACAACTATGTCCTTGAAAATCAGACAGACAATTGTAATCTCTAAAGATTAAAAGTGCAGCAATGCTCACTGTAGACAAACAGCATCGGAAAACGTCTAAGGATTACATTGTGGAAGGCTTAGTGTATGGAACATTTCCAAAGCATGTAATCTGGTAAAAAAAGAATAATTTAAGCAATCAAAACAAGCTAATTCCTCCAAATCATTAGGTACAAGGTTTATTGTCATAGAATACAGAACTGTTGCTATTTTTCTTTCAAAAACATCAATTACTTCATTTCATATCTAATATATATTATACGTATGAAGACTGACTTTTAGAAATATCTAGTAAAATTGGTAAGAGATGAGATGTTGTATCTCATTAAATCAACACACCACAATCCATACAACAATATAATAAAAGAAGGCAGCATACCAATTCAAACAGTAAACAAAATCTTGTCACAGGAACTTAAAGGATAAACAAAATGTAAACCAAAATCAATGGCTCCAACCTTGTTATAGATTGAAGCTACAAAACAACAAGGAGAATGGAAACGATGAAATTTGAAGGCCAAAAGTTCATAGATTTCCTTCAGCAGTTCTTTATTTCTCTTTTAGACCGACATTAATACGTTATGTGGCGGGCAGGGTTCATCTTCTTCTTTCATTACCTCATTCTTTCCTTACCTAGTGTAAATTAATTAAACTGCATTGTCTATACATATGAGGCCTGGCTTAGCGAAACATCTAGTTTAAATGCCGAATGATAAGATTCGATTATTTTACTCATGTACCTTATATACAGACTCTTTCTTTGATCAGAAGCCTCACCCATGATCCTTCAGTAATACATCAGAAACATATAATTAGTCTGTGATTCATTTGCAAAACATTAGGGTGAATAATTAGTCCTTACTCGAAAAAAACAGGAATAATCATGTGGTCTAAGAGCAGAACTTACAACAGACTATTATTTTCCTTAACCAGAAACAAACCTTTGTTCAATGCAACCCTAGCAGGCACCCTAGCTTTTCTCTGTTGTTTGGTTTTTAATGTTGGTTTAAGAACACTGTCTAGCTCAGGGATATCAGCCTGGTTGATGAGACAGTGGATACTTTGATTCTATAAGATGGACAAAAGAGTTACATTCATTTGTAAGAGGAGGATGACTTTGTGGAAACAATACGACAACATACCTGCTCATCAGTAAGGACAAGAAGTAGCTGCTGCTTTCCCCATCTGGTCGTGCGAACTGGAATCTTTTCAGATACGAAGACTTTCACAAACCAGGGCCTAGTCTCAGGTTGCAAAGCTGCAAGTGATATGCACTGCTCCTCGATTGATCTGTTATGATCAGAGGCAGTTAGCATGGAGGCTGTACGTAAAAAGTATAACAAACCACAGTTGTTGTACCTCTTCATTTGGGGCACGCGAGCCAGCATTGCGGGGCAAGCTGATATCACTGCATTGTGAGGTATTAGAGACTATAGACAAGAAAATATCAACCAAGAAGATTCCACCGCTAACAAGAATCAAACAAATCACACATATCAGAGGAACCAGTGAACACAAGGGGGAGTTTCATATATGATCATCATGGTTAGTGAGACGCCAGTAGTTTCTGACATATAACGGCAATCAATTAAAGATGAATACAGCATCCAAACACGACACAGCCAACCATAAATAATGCATGATTGCGAAAAATATTAATAAACAAAAGTGCAATGTTATTCTATCATGTTTAAATAAATAATGCATTTTGATTCCTGATAACTACAATTACTGTAATGAGGCAAAACACTTCTTACTTCTGCTAGCAGAAGGTCAACCCGATAAACCAAGGCATCACAGACCTATATATCCGTCCATGCTAACAGGCTAAACGCTAGCAGAAGGTCAACCCGATAAACCAAGGTATCACAGACCTATATATTTCTCCATGCCAACAGGCTAAACGCTCAGTGTATCTCAAGGAGATTGAATATTAAAGCCATAGCAAACACAGGTGGTTTCTTAGCCCTTTTTGAGTATCCAAATAGTATGAAGAACATAAAGTAGAATCTCCAACATCTATACCCATCAGAAATGTCTTTGTAAATAAACAGTCAAAAAAAATTCAGCCAGTAAATAAATAATGTGAGTTTTAGGCTGTAGGTGAATCAGGGAAGCACCATGAATCACAAGTGGCGCCAAACATCAAGAGCATCCATTAGTCAAAACATTGAATGTGATAGTTCCTACTTATCAGGCAACTGGAGCTCAGTTCAGCATACAAAGGGTCAAACATATCACACATATTGGAGCAGCCAATCATGATGCTGCAAACCAATCGACCCAAAGAAAACACAAAGAATCCAAACAGCAGGCAGATGAGCATAAGAACAAATTGGAAGTAAACAAAGCACAGGAGATTGGGAAAACCAGAGAAAGGGCATACCAGCAAAATTACGGGCAAGACGATGAAAGAGAAAGCACGGAGCTTGCTATGAGATCAAAGGCTGCTTTGTAGGAACGCAAAATCCGCGGCAAAAAGGTGAGTGGCAAGAACGTCACCGGAGAAGCAGCCACGTTATCCATGGGCAGCGAAAAAACGACACGTAGTGGTCGTCGATAGCGGCGCGAGGACCTTGATTTTGGGTGACCTCCTACCGCCTGCACAAGTGAAGAAAGCGACCCGGTAGACGCCAAACAAGGCAGATGGATTAAAAAATTGGGAATAAAGTAGCGACTGGGGAACCGAAAACTGGGGTGATACCCTTCCTTAAATCTTCATCCGTGCTTTCATAATAGTATAGATAGGGAAGTATCAAACAGCTGAGATTAAGTAGGGAAAAATTAATTGACGGACCAGATCATGCAAAATAAAATTATTTTTAAAATTCAGAAATAAAGTTTTATTTTTATTAATTTATGATGAAAATAACCAACATTTATATGTTGCTTTTTTGGCAACATGGAAATTTAATAATTGCATATTAACCTATTAATTTTAATATAATTTCAATAATTGACCAAATACATTTTTAAAAAAATCAATTTTTGTACAAATCCTTGTTTTCAACATTTATATCAATCGTATATTTCAAATAACATGATTCTTGCATAAAATAGTGGAACCAATAGGTATTGGGCCAAAAACCACACATTCGGCCCAAGTCACCAACGCCTCAGTAAAGAGGTAACCCATACCGTTGGGTCGGGGGCGTCGCCCCCAGGACCCCCAAGGGCAGGGTGCACTCCGCCCCCTGACCCCCCAACTCGCTGACCGGTCAGCGAGAACCCCGTGCTAACTCACAATAGTGTCTATTACGGCATTTAAGACATATACCAATGGTCTAAGCAGTGTTTCTCAAGTTCTTGCTATTAGAGTTCTCACTACACGTACCTTTCATCGAGTCAATACCAAAGAAGATTCACACCAAAAGTGTCTTATGCATTATAAAATTAAGATATCATCAAATTATTCATGTTTAAGAGTCAAAATTTGATGTTTTATGACATATTCAAATTTTTAGTCAACTGAACACAATCATATTAATGTTTTTTTCATAGACTTTATGTTATAATGTGTCAAAACACTCACATATACTTAATTTCATTTAGTAATGGAAATAAACTGATCAAGACTATGGTTGAAATACAACTCCAACGTATATGTACTTATCTACATGTTATCGTCTTAGTAGTGCTTCTCAGGTTCTTGCTACTAAAGTTCTCAATACACGTACCTTTCATCGAGGCAATACCAAAACAGATTGACACAAAAAAGTGTCTTATACATTATAAATTAAAATAATCATAAAAAATCAAGTTTAAGAGTCAAAATTTGATATGTGACAGTTCGTTGTTGCTTTGCATGCCCAGAGCAACAGTTCTTTGTTGCTTTGTAAACCTAGATCATAACTTTTATATGAATTTGGTCCACCAAGTCAAACTTTCAAATTCATTTTTTATTTTAATCACACCAAGAAACCATCGTATGCATAATAAAATTATCATTATTATAACAAAAAACTACTTTAAAAGTCGAAAATTGATGTTCTATGACATTTTTCGAATTTTATTAAACTAAACATTCATATCAGTGATATTTCATGGACTTTATGTTATAAAGTCATAGAAACACCCAAACATACTTAATTTCATTTAGTATTTGAAACAAATTGATTACAACTATGGTTGAAATATGAGTATATATACTTAATTAATGTTATAGTCCTAGTAGTGTTTCTCAGGTTCCTGCTACTAAAGTTCTCACTACACGTACCTTTCATTAAACCAATACCAAAGCAAATTTACACCAAGAAACCATCGTATGATAATAAAATTATCATAATCATTAAAAAAACTAGTATAAAAGTCAAAACTTGATGTTTCATGACATTTTTCAAATTTTTATTAAACTAAACATTCATGTTAGTGATATTTCATGAACTTTATGTTCTAATGTCATAGAAACACTCAAACATACTTAATTTCGTTTAGTATTTGAAACAAACTAATCACAACTATGGTTGAAATATAACTATGGAGTGCATATACTTAACTAACGTTATAGTAGTGCTTCTCAGGTTCCTCTACTAAAGTTCTAACTACACGTACCTTTCATCGAACTAATACCAAAGCAAATTTGCACAAAAAGGTCTTATACTTTATAAATTAACATAATCATTAAAAAAATTTAGTTTAAAAGTCAAAATTTGATAATTAATGACATTTTTCAAATTCTTATACCAAGAGTAACAATTAGTTGTTGCTATGTATGCCCAAAGCAACAGTTAGTTGTTGCTATGTATACCTAAAGCATAATTTTTATATGAATTTGGTCCACCAAGTCAAACTTTCAAATTCATGTGTTATTTTAATCACATCAAGAAACAATCGTATAATAATAAAATGATCATATTCATTTAAAACTAGTTTATAATTGAAAATCACACCTTTTTTTACACTCTGTGGTAGGTGAGTGCATTCAATGCACATACTTCAGCGGTTTTATTATTATTTCACTGAAAGAGAAATGGAAAATTAATCAGGTCCCACACCGTCACAAATTTTTATTTTTATTTATTATTATTCATGGTCAGAGTAGCAACACGCAGCTGCGTTTTTGCCCAAGGTATTATTGGACTTTAAAATATCCAGATCAACCTAAATAGCCCGCCCGAAATCACATCAACAACCCAAAATTGGTGGGCTCAAAATTGAGCCCATGTACAGTCAGCAACCATTTCAACGCTATATGTAGAAAACGGTGAAACGTGCGTGGGGTCTATCACAAAAATTAACGCGGACTATGGTCAAACTGTCATGTCACCACTTATCTCAGCAAATTTGTTAAAGGCTTTGAAACACTGGACCGCTCGTCTGCCTGTTTCTGCGCACGTTCATAATGCCGGTGAAATCCACTCAGTCAACTTCCAAAATTTATTGACCAACACAGTATTTAGCGTTGAAACTATTTCCTTTCAACGTTTTTATGCTCCTCTTTCAACGAAATTCAATAATACCGTTGAAAAACGACCTCAACTTTCTAGAAAAGAGTGCACCTGACATGTTGTGCTCATCTTTACCAGATGGATCATGATGTTCTTCGAGGATTCTGGTTGGCCTGAATCAGCATCAACTATCAAGAAATGGAACAATTAAAAATTGCATACGAAATTAGGGTTTTAATCAATTGAAAATAATAGAAGCTAACCTGTCTCATGAAGAACATATTTCTTCATACAGCGGCATGGAGGTTCGTCGAAATGCTCATCTGCACTGGCTTCATTCCTCGCTGTTGTAGCTTTGTTGATGGATAATGTGGATTGGATGTCAACGAAAGTGATGAAAGTGTATTAGAGAGAGTGGAGAGGGTAAAATTCAATAAAATTTATTAATTATATCTGTGATTTGAACTACTACATTTAACTAGCTTACATGGAAATAATGGCTAACTAAATGTGGAATTATTTCAATGAAAACAAGTATAAAATTTATTAACAAAAGGATACAATTACACATTAACTCTCTTGGAGTTGAGTCATAAAAAACATAAAGATTTTGTTTGAGATTTTGTAAGTCTAGATTTGCTAAAATCTTGTTTGGTTGGTTTGAGATTTTGTAAGTATGAAACAAAAACCTTGTTTGGTTGGAGTGAATTTTGGAAGTTTATAACAAAAATCTTGTTTGGACTTTGCCTTTTGCAGAAACTGGACTTTGTAAGGTAAAATCTGGATTTTGTAAGGCAAAACCCGGACTTTCCAAAATAGTGAACCAAACAAGATTTTACAAAAATGGACTTGGAAAGTTGATAAGTCCATGGGTCGCATTCTAGGATCACGTTCAGTCTCGGACCAGGGTCCGAGAAGGGTCATGGTCTCGAGTTATGCGGGAGATGGATCCACGGGTCCATCGATCAAAATCTTTATAAGGAATGCGTATATTCTGAATGTCTTACAAGGAATAATCATCTTCTATATATGGTAATACAAATGTTATCTCCATAAGAGTTGTATTCTTACCATAACTACATATTTTACCAATCTACGGATTGTAGCTCTATAAATACCTAAGTTTTGGTAAACCTCTCTATTCATCATCTTACATACACTACGCCTTACGCTTATAAACTTCTCTAAGTTGTCACTGACTTAAGCATCAGAGTGTCTACCCCCAAGCCACCCCTGGGCTTTGTCTTGCAGATCAGGTCGTGAGCTGGATTCGTGATCTAGATTCGTGATCAAGTGCGGGTTCCAGACATCCATCAATTTAGCACGCCCGGTGGGATCTGTGTGTTAAACCTTGATCTAAACGACCTTCAACTCATGGCTGATACGACTAAGAACCCTTACGGGAGTACGAAAGTCGGTTCTCCAGCCTCGACAGGAGCGCAAAACACCGACACCAGCTGCCTCAGCATCAATGAAGATAACGACAACGTGCACGTAACAACCCCACCATGGAGCAAGAAGGAGCATCAACAGCGTGTATCGATCGCCCGAAGAAGCCTCTCCTTGGGCCTGGTAGAGCAAAAGATCTTGCCTGGATAAAACCGTCGCCTTTTCGCCAGACGATGCCGTTCCTAACCAGTTTCCACTCTCAGATCCTTTGGTGATTACTGTAACCATAAACCATAATACGGTTAGAAGGGTCCTCGTGGATGGGATCTGAGAGTCATGTTTTTCACTGTTACAAACAGTTGAGATTAAACAAAAGCAACCTCGTACCCACAAACCTAATCTCGGGGTTTGTATGTGATCCCATCACGCCTTTGGGAGGATCACCTTGCCAGTACGAGTAGCAGATGGTCCTTGAAGTATAACACTCCACTGTACCTTCGCGATAATTGACTCCATGGCGTCGTACAACATTATACTTGGTCGACTATGGATATGTCAAGCAAAAGCCATTTGGTCCCCATACCATTTGGCCATGAAGTTCCCTATGAATCAAGGGATAGCCACGGTGATAGGTGACCAGCAACTGGCCCGAGTATGCACCATTCAAGCTATTGGAGAACCTGAAGGGGAGAACCCCAAGCCAGCCAAATATTCCGAGTCTGAGCCGACGCAACTCGGAGAATCCGGAACCGTCAAGGTTGGCACTCTCCTACCTTCGAGATAAAGGCGAAACTCTGAGACCTTCTCAATCAGTATATAGACATCTTCTTGTGGGATACCAACGATTTGGTAGGAGTACTTGCCCACCTGGCGGAACATTATCTGAACATCGACCCAGCGCAAAAGCCTGTAAAGCAGAAGTGCTGCATCTTTGCATTGGATTGAATTGAAGACATCAGAGAAGAAGTAAACAAGCTACTCGAAGTTGATGTAATAGAAGAGGTGCAATATCCAGAATGGATAGCCAACCCAATATCGGTCAAGAAACCTGACGGAAGTGGAGAATGTGCATCGACTTCACCAACTTGAATGATTGCTGCCCCAAAGATAGCTATCCTCTACCTTCAATAGATCGCTTGGTCGAGGCGATTGCCAGATACCGGGTGCTAGCCTTTTTTGACGCCTTTAAAGGATATCATCAAATTTCTATGGCGGAGAAAGATAAGGAGAAAACCTCATTTATAACCGACGGAGGAAACTTTTGCTACAAGAAAATGCCCTTTGGTTTGAAAAACGCTGGAGCCACCTACCAATGGTTGGTTGATAAGCTAATTAAGTCGCAAATAGGGTTTAATGTGGAGATATACGTCAAAGACATGGTGGTTAAAAGCCGCAGCCATGACGCCTTCCTCGAAGACCTGAAAGAAACCTTTGATACACTACAGACAGCCAACCTAAAGTTGAATCCGGCCAAGTGTACCATTGGTGTGGGAGCAGGAAAATTCTTAGGGTACATGGTATCCAATCGGGGAATAGAGGTTAACCCCGAGAAGATCGAAGCCCTACAAAATATGTAGCCCCCGAAGATCGTCAAAGACATGCAAAAGCTGAAAGGATCCCTGGCAGCCCTCAGCCGTTTCCTCTCTAAGGGAGCTGAGAAACATCTACTTTTCTTCAATATCCTTACGAAGGCCAACCAGTTCGAGTGGTCACACGAGTGTGGAGAAGCTTTTCAAGCGCTCAAAGACCATATCCGACACTTACCCACGTTGTTGAAACCCGACAAGGGGAAGTCCTCTACCTGTACATATTTGCATCCCAACTTGTCATCAGTGCCGTATTGGTGAAGGAGAAAGAGGGTTCAAAACACCCCATATATTATGTGAGTAGGACCTACAAGGGCCCGAGACAAGATACACCCCCTTGAGCGTCTGATACTAGCACTGGTGCATGCATCTCGGCGGCTACGACCCTGTTTTCAGGCACATACCATAGTGCTCTTGACCAACTACCCGATCTGGCATATCTTACAAAAACCCGATGCCTCGGGCCGGATGATGAAGTGGAGCATTGATTTGGAAGAGCACGACATACAATATAAGCCTCGGACGGCCATCAAGGGCCAGGCTTTGTCTGATTTCATAATGCAATCAGTTGAACCAGTGGAGATCAACCAATCCAAGCCATCTACGGATACGGGAAAATGGCGCCTCTACATAGATGGACCTTCTAACTCGGGGAGAAGTGGCGTCGGAGTCCTGTTAACCAGTCCCGAGGGAAAGGACCATCCACACGTCCTCCACTTCGACTTTCAAGCTATGAACAACGAAGCTGAATATGAAGCCTTCATAACGGGGTTGAAGCTAGCGAAGGACCTTGACATCAAGGACCTCGAGATCTTCAGTGATTCACAAATAGTGGTACAACAAGTTAAAGGTGACTACGAGACCCGAGAGTATAGCCTCCAGAAGTACCTTGAGATAGTCAGGCCCCTCCCAAGCCAATTCCAACACTACGAGTTAAACCACATCCCTCGAGAAGGCAACTATAAAGCTGATGCGTTAAGCAAGCTTGCCTCATCGGACCTCAATATCCGTTCCTCTCAAGAGCTATTGATAGAAACGCTAGCTAAGAGAAGTTACGAAGAAACCATCATCATGGCTGTGGGCGTCTCGGACACTTGGATGAACCCTTATATGGAGTATCTGCACACAAGGTCCGAATAAAGGCCCTGAAATATGTCAAACATGAAGGTAGCATATACAAGAAGGGATATCTCTAGCCATTACTCAAATGCGTCGGAGGGTCCGATGCAAAACACTTGGTACAAGAAGCTCATGAAGGTGTTTGTGGTAGTCATCAAGGTCCGCGATCCATCTTCCGTAAACTCCTACAGATGGGATATTACTGGCCTACCATGCTAGAAGACTCCAGAAAGTACATCGGGGCCTGCCACCAGTGCCAGCGATATGCCAAAATGATTCATGTACCACAAGAGAACATGATAACAATCCAAGAGTCTTGGTCATGTGTTCGATGGGGCATAGACCTTGTCGGACCTTTCCCCATGCCCCCCTGGAAATTTCAAGTACCTTATTGTGGCCTTTGACTACTTTTCCAAGTGGGTGGAAGCTGAAGCCCTGACGAACATAACCGGCAAAACAGTCATCAACTTCTGTTGGAAAAACATCATATGTCGCTATGGAGTCCCAAAATACATAGTGACAGACAATAGATCACAATTCGCCAATAACCCCTTCAAGAAGTGGTGTGGGGATTACAACATACAACAAAAACTCACCTCGGTATACCATCTAGAAGCCAATGGCCAGGTGGAAGTCACAAATCGAACCCTGGTGAATGGCATCAAGAAGTGCCTACAAGGAGCTAAGGGAAACTGGATACGTGAACTCCCGAGTATGATATGGGTCCACAGAACAACACCAGCTACTGCAACTGGGGAAACTACCTATAGCTTGGTATATGGGTCCGAGGCGGTCATCCCCATGGAAATAGGAATCCCCTCTACTCGTACCTCTCAACCAGAAAATGAAGATGACGATAACAATGAAGAAAAAATTCGTCTAGACCTTGACCTTCTCGAGGAGAAAAAAGCCAATACTACTATCCATGAAGTCAAGGTCAAAGAAAGAGTCAAGCGCTACCATGACAAAAGGGTTCACTTGGCTACATTTTCTAAAGGAGATCTCGTCATGAGGCTAAACGAGAAAAGCAAGAAAGAAGTGGAAGGGAAACTAGCCCCGAATTGGGAAGGCCCTTATCGAGTCCTAGAATCCAATCCAGGAGGAAGCTACCTCTTGCTAACCATGAAGGGCGGACCCATACCACGAACATGGAACGTGGTTAACTTACGAAAGTACCACGGAAGATGATGCTCGAGAAAAACCTCACGAGGGTTCGAGGCAACCACATTTTAGCAGTACGGGTACAAAACTCGAATTATTACTTTTTTTTTACTTTATTCTTAAAGCCACGAGCTTAAACTGAATGTATTCCATTTGCGTCTATCTTTATCTTTATTTTAGCAGTCATAATTCCTTTTCTAATAAGATGAATGTTATCTTAAGTATAACTCTGATTGCTACTCAAAACAGTATGCTTCAAAAAGTATACGATTGGCACACTTATTCAAAATAAGTTGTTTGAATGAAGAGTTCAAATGCCAATTGTTTTGAGTAAAATTAAGGGGATTGGACTCGAGATAAAATACTTGAAACGGACTAATAAACCAGGCAGACGTGCTTGGATATCTATCATCTCGAAGCATAAAAAGGCAAAGCCTACAATAAAACTAGGAATCATATCAAAGGTGTTATTACATCAGAATATGGTACTTCTAATCACACCCGAGAGGGTGCAAAGAGGAAAAACCTCGAGCTGAAACTAGAATTCATATCAAATGTGTTATTATATTATAATATGATACTTCTAAACAAACCCGAGAGAGTAATCAGGGGACAAACCCCAGATACATAAGAGAAGACACTTTTCAATAAACTTAATACTAATTGCTATGGCAATAAAGCCTGAAGGGAAGCCCCCCATAAAATACCAAGTTGAACTTGGTGAAGCCTGACTCACGGCTAGCCTATAACAGTTGAATAGAGGTTGGGCCTCTTTCCAGTAAACCATGAGGCAAAAGAGTTAACCCAGAAACACAGAGTTCATGTTCAAGGGCGTGAATCTCGACTCTATATTCAACATGTCCACTATGACGGTTGAATAGAGGTTGGGTCTCCTGCTAGAGTCCATGTTCAGGGGTGTGGATCTTGATTCCCTGTTTGGCATGTCCACTGACGAGCTCGTCAAGATGTTCCCCGCTCGTGCATGCAGAAGGTTTCGGAGGGGCATGAAGAGGAATCGCAAGATACCAGCAAGTAAGAAGCCAAAGCTTGTCAAGACTCACTTGCTTTGTTAGGAGAAGAGGTCGAGAGCACGTTATCAAGAAAAGACAAATCAGGATATTTGGCTTTAATAAGCCTTAATAAGTCCCACAATGTTAGTACTTTCTTGGTGGGATCCAATATGCTGAAGGGTTCAGCCTCGTGAATCTAGAGCTGATGAGGATCGGATCTAGCGGCCAACTTCTCTGAGGCATCAGGATAAGAAAAGGAGTTAGTCATTAACTTCTCCTCTTTGTCGGACATGCACAACAAAAGGACAGAATCCAAGATCTTATGCAACTCAGAGCTGAGGAATAGTTTCCCATATTCTTCCCTATGACTCCTCGTCTCGGGGCTATAGGTGATGAACGCACTCCAGAGCTTAAGCAATCATCGCTGCTCCAAAGGATCATTCTATGAGGACCGCTCTCAAGTCAACTCCTCGACCAGGTCCTTGGTATACTCCAACTCCTTCTCCTTCAGCTCTCTCTCTCTCTCTCTCTCTCTCTCTCTCTCTCTCTCTTTCTCTCTCTTGCTGCATGCCCTCCACCTCACCCTCGAGCTGCTTTACCTTGGCCTCTAGCTGATTCACCATCACTGAAGCAGCAGTGGGTACAAGAGGTGCTGCCAACTGAGTTTGAAGGACACTGACACGGTCTTGAAGACTATTCTTTTCCTCGACCACAGCCTCGAGAGCCTTACACCTAGCATGTAGCTCACAAGTTAAGAGATGCAGGTGTTTTATCTTGGCAGAGGCCCGGTCACCTATCTTGGATAGACCTGCCAGCAACTACACACCAACATTGTTTAAGCACTTTGTATTATGAAGATGCAAAACAATCCTACAACAGAAGAAATGATTACCTGGACACCATCTACAAACTGAGCCACCAAACAGTTTGGAGGTATGTTGGTTCTGGCTTGATCAAGAGTCAAACTCAATGAGCCATGTCTAGTCCAATTGGCAGACCAAAAATTACATTTTCCTTCACCATGTAACACTTTAATTAATGGTTCAGCTTTGGGATCAATAGAGATTACCCTTTTCCAGTTGGGAGAGGATCTATAGGACCGTGGGAGGTACCAAAGAAGTTGAGACCAAAGAGTTGTGCCATGTTGGAATTTCCACCACAGTTTTAAGGAGCAGGCCTTAATAACTGTGTTAATAGACCTCAATCCTAGACCATTTTGCTGAGTGGGATAGCACAGTGAGTGCCATTTCCTCCAAACCTTCTTAGGTTTAAGGTCTGTCTCCCCCCAAAAGAACAGTGAAAGGAGTTTCTGAATTTTTCTAACAACAGCAACTGGAGGTACCATGACACTCCATGTGTTGTGGAAAGGAGAAAATGCAAGGCTTGATCAATGTGAGCTTGCCACCTGTAGATAACCACCTGTTTTTCTAGTTAGAGAGCCTATTTTGAATTATTTGAAGAACAGGCTGGAAATGTGAGTTAAGTGTTCTACCATTAAAAATAGGAACTCCAAGGTAAGTAAATGGGAAAGAGCCTTGTTTCATGCCAAGAATAGATTTTCCCATATTAAGCTTAGCTAAAGATGCATGCTTACTGAGGTAAAATTCACTATTTTCAAAACTCACTTTTCGTCCTGTTATCTGTTCAAAAATCACTAGGAAAGTCTTAATTCTAACCAAGTTTTTCTTAGATGATTTAAGAAAGATAACAGTATCATCAGCATAACTAAGATGGTATATTGGTGTTGGACCTACTAGCATGTTAAAATATTGCAGTTTACCAATTTCAAAGACATAGGCAAGATTCCTGGAAAAAACTTCAGAGAAAATGTTGAATAAAAAAGGAGAGAGTGGATCCCCTTTTTATTCCTCTAGTTGCTCTAACAAATCCATTGGGCCTACCATTGTTACATTTTTTCATTATGCAAAGAACTGTCTTTCCATTAAATCCAAATGCAGTAGGACTTTGTTTAAATAACCCCAATTTACCCTATCAAAAGCTTTTTTGAGATCAAGTTTAAGCACTAGGTTAGGGTTCCTTCCTTTTCTGTCCAAAACTCTGAACATTTCTTTAAGATAAATGACATTGTCTGCAATGTCTTTATTTTGAAGAAAAGCAGATTGAGTGGGTGAAATGATTTTTTGCATCAGTGGTTTGATTCTTTCCATTAAAAGTTTGGAAATAATCTTATTGATGAAATTTGAAAGACTAATTGGCCTGAAATCATCAAAGGTTGATACCACCTCTTTTTTAGGAATAAGTGCAATCCAGGTGGCTGAGAATAAGATGCCCACTGGGATGTTAGCTCCACTCATAAAGTGATGGACAACACTTAAGAGATCAAGCTTGATTATTTCCCATGCTTTCACACAAAAGATTGATGAGTAGCCATCTGTCCCTGGACTACTGTTTTTATTCATTCCAAAAACAGTGTCTTTAAGCTCATAAAGTGTTACTGTTCTAGTTAACTGAGCATTATTAGATTCAGTAATCAGCTTTGGTATTTGGCTCAAAAAATGATGATAGAACTCTCCTTGAGTGTTCAAAGGAGGTTCAGACAATAAATCAGAGAAGTAGTTCTGATTGGATCTGTGTAATATCATCCAACCATACACCACTAAAGTTTTTAATTTTAGTGATGCCAAGTGAACACCTTTTTTCCTTCACAGAATGGTGGAAGAATTTGGTGTTATCATCCCCTTCTATGAGCCATTTAATTCTGCATTTTTGTTTCCAGAATTTTTGTTGCTCTTTTAGGGCTCTAAGATGCAATGCTTTTAATTTTTTGAGAGCATTAAGTTCATTTACTGAATTATTCTCATCATAAATTATTTCCTGCAATCTTAGGTTTTCAGCAGCTTGTCTGACATTAAGCTCTACAGAACCAAAAACCACCTTGTTCCAGTTTTTGATAGTTAGCTTAAGCCTATGCAGTTTCAGATGGAAACCAAGCATGCATGTATGATCAATAGGTTGATTCCAGTCAGTTTCAATAACTGACATAAAATCAGATCTATTAAACCACACATTACGAAATCTAAATGAACTAGGTGAGGAAATAGTGTCACTGCTTATGTTAAAAAGCAATGGAGAGTGGTCAAAAGTGTCCATGTTCAAGATCAGAATGGAAGAAAATGGGTACTTAGTCATCCAACCTTGAGAACACAGACCTCTGTCCAATTTTTCTGTTGTATGGTTTCTCAGCCAGCTATCAGACCATATATAGGAATTACCAACTGAATTTATCTCCAAAAGAGCATTGCTGCAGAAATGAAATTATTGAATTCTGCCATGCTAATGGGACTAGGCAGTGATGCCTTATATTCTGTTGGTGATTTAATAGCATTGAAATCCCCAATTAGAAATGAGTTGTCCATATTTATCTGAGACAGTGCATCCCAGAGTTAGCCTCTGCCTGGGATAATTCTTAGTCCATAGATAAATATTCCCTCCATTGAGGAGTTAAGTCTAGAACTGAAAATATCCACAGCCAGAAACTGTAAGTGGTCTTCTATTAGAGTGATTTTTAATGACTCATTCCACATAAGCCATATTTTACCACTCTGAGCAGTCATATAGTTATTGAAATGCAATTGTCTACTAAACCTCTCACATTTATGATTTTTGTGCCATGGTTCATGAGGCACAAAAATTCAAGCATGTGTTCTTTTATCAGGTCATGTAGTCTTACCATGGAAGTGCTCATTCCCTTGATATTCCAAACAAAAAACCTAAGTTTATGGTGGTGTGTGACGTTAAAAATTATTTTTTGTGCTTTTTGATCTGGTAAGAACCAGATTTGGAGAGAGAGGTTTAGTGACCTTTTTGGGAGTGAATTTTTTGTTGATCTGAGTAAAGAAATTGGAGATTTTTGATTTCTCTACAGCCATTAGGGCTGAAGAGCCACCTAAATGACCTTCTGTACTTAGTTCAGTGCAATGAGGAGAAGACTTAGTTGGGGAGTCAATCAATATATCATCTTGTGAAGACTCTGAAATTGATGGAGTGCCTGATTCCTGCTCAATTTCCACATCCAAGAGAGGGAGAAACTGTTGGAATTATGTCCTTTAATCAATGTGCCCTTTCCTAATATAGTTGGAGGTTACGTTAATTACGGAGATAATTAATTCAGTCATTTAAGTGATTAGAATGTTTAGCTGGAAACCGCTTCTATCAGCTAGTAGCAGCTTATTATGACTGAACCTGTAGGGTCACACACAAGGCATGAAATTGGGAAAAACTAATGTAATTATATGAGATAAGTCATGAAATCCAATCGGATTAGGATTATCTTATCCAATAGGATAGAGATTATCTAATCCAGTAGGATAGAGATTATCTAATCCAACTGGATTGAGATTATCTAATCCAACAGGACTGGGATTACATGGACTAATTCAGGTTGGAAACTAATTCAGTTTAACTAGTATAAATAGATGGTACTGGGTTAAACAGAATACACAATTTATTCTAGAGTTCATGTGTTGAACAAGCAGAATAAATAAACTCTGAAATTCTCATAAAACAAACTCATCGTAAATCGGAAGAAGGAAGGCGGTCGCCGGTCCTGCTTGCTGATCCGTTCTAAGCTGACAACGGTGTAGGTGTTCTGATCGTGCTGTGTGGATACTTATAGAGGAATCACACTTGAGGTTCTTGTCTCCGGAGTGGATTGCACCTGAAGGAAGAACACGGTTGAAGAAAGTCCTTTGCTCCGCACAGATTTATTCTGTTCTACAAGGTAATTCTAAACACTCATTCAGATTCATATTAATGACATGCATGCGATCTTTGGTTTGGTAATTGATGTTCCGCTAAATTAGATTTAATCAATTCCATCAGTGGTATCATGAGCTACTTGCATGTATTAATTTGATCTATGATTATGTGAATTAGATTTGCATGATAGGGGTGTTTATGTTATGTTCATATTTTAAATCAAATAAATTATTGGATGATTTTATTTGATTTATTCCACTCAAAATTTTTTCAGTTTTATTATGAATATTAGTGGACAGATTTAGGGTTTAGAAACACTAATTTGTTGGGCCAATTTTAGGCATTGGGCTAGGCCCATCCCTAATTTTGATTTTAATAATCTGGTTGGACCAGATTTGCCCAACATGCTTCAAATCTGTCTGGGCCGAACAGAACTGGGTCGGGCCGAACCGGGCCGAATTGGGCCGGGCCTGCTGTTTAGTATTTAAAAAAAAAAAAAATTCTGAAACTGAGTGGGAGTAATTTTGACTTTGGAAGTGCAAAATTAAAGTTTATGAACATGGAATGTTGATTGAGGTTGATAAATTTAGAAATTTATCAACTTAATTAAAATTTAAATGAATTTTTATAAATTAAGGCATTGGATGTGCTTAATTATAAATGATTATATTTCTTAATTAAGACATTGGATGTGCTTAATTATAAATTATTTTATTTTTTAATTAAGACATTGGATGTGCTTGATTATAAATGATTATATGTTTTTAATTAAGGCATTGGATGTGCTTAATTATAAAAGTTAGAATGTGCACACAATAATTTTTTATTAAGGCATTGGATGCGCTTAATTATCGAAATTATAAATTTGTGAAAAGTAATTAAGGTTAATAATTTTAGAAATTAGTTAACTTAATTATTTTGGGCATGTTTTATTATGTAATTTCATCCCACGTTATTGATATTTCAATTACCTAATAAGTTTCTTTAATAATTTGGAATTATTAAAATGTGACAGAGCAATAATTAGGTTTCATAATTTTGGAAATTGATGAACTTAATTATTCTATGTTGAGAATTATTTAGGTATTAATATCAAAATATGTTAATTTAATAATTTGGAATTATTAAGAAGTAACATTAAGTCTAATAATTGATTTTATTGCATGATTGATTGTATGATTTTATCCGCAAATATTTGGGAATGCATGAAATAAATTCAGTATATATTTATGTGTATTTATTTGTCACATGTATTACGTGATTTATATGTTAAATGCATGTGATTGGTTTATATGTGTGGAATGATTATGCGATTGTTCACTAGTAATCAAACAACATTATGAACCAAGTCCCACAAGAATAATGAGCTATAATTTGTCTTTCCGAAACAAATAACACCCATTAATCCTTCGATCATTAGTGACAGATTTCGCTAAAGCGATGGTGTCATTTTTAATCTTGGGACAAATGCGGGTAGGCCTAGACTAAGGGGTCTACGTGTTAGTTTTGGTTTGCTCATCAATATCGGCAGAGGAGTCCTCGGATGTTGAGACAAAAGGAGATAGTGTTACATGAGATGTATACTCTATCAACCAAGAGTAGTATTGGAAACTATTAGCAATGGGATTGCTTACCTGAAAATCAAAGCATTTAAGACAAGCTAAAGCATGCTTAAATTCTTGTGATTTTAGGATCTTGGAATCATTTTATTCATGGGACAAAATTTATGAATAAAATGTTGAATAACTTTGATTGCTTGTGTGCTTTTCTTTATGTTATTCTGTTTAGACGGTTTTTATTGCATTTATTTATGTCATAATAATCATGTTTTACAAGTTGACAACAAACAACAACTCTTCTAATCTGTGTTCAATCCTTTCGAAGGATGAATTGAATGACAGAAACTTGGCAAATGAACTTAAGTTTGTTCGATTGCAAGTAAAGAAGAAGTATGTCGTTATATTCAAATCATTGATGTCAAGAGTCTTATGATGAATAGTATTGAGTACAAAATTGCTAGGCAAGTTTTGAACTCGTATACTTACCATGTCAATATGGAGCTCTGAAATGTGATTCAGGAGCAATCCATGATTGAGAGGTTTGAGCCATCTGAGACTATTCTTAAAAGTGATCTCATATTTTGAAAAATGATTGGATTATTTTGAAAAATTATGGAGATTAATGGTTTGCTCATGGTTGAGAGCCAGATATTGACATCATTTTTATTCATTTCATATATGGGTTTGAACCATTTTAGTGGAAATGAATACAATTTGATTGAACTGCATGAGATGCTTAAATATGTTTAGTCAAAACTGAGACTGTGAACGAGGTTCTATTAGTGCAGTGAAAAAAAAATGGATTTGAATATGACATGGAAGATTGAGGAAGTGAAATAGGGCAAGGACAATCAGTGTGCCTATGCGCTTATATTCTAACACTTCTACTGTAATTGTGTATGTCATTTAGAAATGATATTCATATTACAGTTATCTACATTATAGACTATCTCTATTATAACACAATACTTATTGGTATTGGATACCATATGGTTCTCATAGAAGAAAGAGACACCAGAGTATGAGTTAGATAATGAGATGTCAAATTACACCAGTGTAATGAAGCAATAGTTGCTGCATTGACAGTAGGAGTTTATCTATACCTTAAGATATTGCACTAGATCATATAATGGTTATTTTGATCTTAGTGGCACACCAACATGCTCATCATTTCTATGTTGGACATGGAAATGTTTCAATTATGTTGCAAGTTTGCAAAATTGGACAAAGGTCTTTATTTGCTAGCTATGGATAAACAAGTTTATGATGTAAATATCAAAAGAGCTACACAAATGATTCAAGTCTGGCATACCTCTGTCAATTAGGCCACAATGACATTAAGCATAGATGGTTACTCAAGTTGGAGGGAACTATGAAATCATTTGACTTGGAGTTAATTGATACTTTCAAGTTATTGTGTTGGGAATTGACAATAACCCTTCATAGTGATGGGTGATGGAGTAAATGAACGTTTTATTTACAAAATTGGTTTGTAGATGGGTTCAACTCAAAGAGGTAAATATGTCACTTCATTAGTTTCATCATGATTTGAGTAAATATGGATGTTTATTTCATGAGAGGAAATTTTGAATCCTTAATAAAATTTTATGAGTTCAAAAATGAAGTTTAGAATCAATTTGGCAAGAAAATTGAAACGCTCAATTGGATTGAGATGGTGAATATTTGAGCCAGAAATTTGTTGACTATCTTATTGGAAATGAGTTTCCATGATGGTTCAAGCCAATCTTTCATGGATATATTTCTTAATAATAGTGTTCACACTAAATTTGGCCTTGTCAGAAGTTTAAGAAAAGACCATATGGCATATGGATAGGATTGGTTCCTTAAATGTCTTTTCTTATGAGATTTGAGGTTGTGAAGCATATGTGGGATGTTTCCAGTAAGCTTTGCATCAAATCTGATATTTGTCTCTTTATGGAAATATTGAGATAGGGGTTTTTCTTCTATATTCCGAGAACTATATATTGTTGCTCGAGTATGTGTCTTTTTGGAGAAGTGTCGTTTTTCCACAATGACAAGTGGGAGAAATTTAGACCTCGATACTTTCGAGGTGAGCAACAATCAAAACCATAAACACTGATCCCTTCTTTAGATGTGGTGAAAGATGAATATGGAAAAGTCTTGGAGATTATTGAAGTTGCTCAAGCCCTATGTAAGCCAGTAAGGCATAGATTTCTTGCAAAGGCACATTTATGTCCTTGCAGCTGAAAGCTATGAAATCATACTTTTAGAAAGTGATGAACCTATGCATGACTTACAGTTATAGCTTTGACTAGCCCTAACTCCGCAAAGTGGTTTAAGACCATGAAATTTGGAACAGATTCTATGTATGAAAATCAAGTTTGGAATTTGATTGAGTTACAAAGAAAGGCTAGGTTAGTAGTTAAAGAGTGTAAACAAATCCATGTGATGGATTGTGTTGAGACCTTTACTCTAATTGGAATCCTTGAGTCTATTCTAAATCCTGGAAAAAGCAGCTCATTGTGATTATGAAATTTAGTATATAAATTTCAAAATATACCTTCCTTAATTGGATTATGGAAGAAGATGTGTATGTCACAAAGTCTGAGAGCTTTTATACTGCTGGGAATGAATACAAGTTTCGGTATCTATTTATGGATATTGAGACAAGTATTAAGGAGTTAGAAAATATATTTCGATGAATCAATTTAGAGATTGACGCTCAAAGAAATGTGATCTTGTGCATACAAGGAGGTTAGTGGGAGCAATATTGAATTCCTAGTTCCTTATGTCGATGACATTTTATATATTGGAAATGACAATCTAACTAGAGTTCATGGAGACTTGGTTTGGAAAGTATTTTGCAATAAAGGACTTAGGAGGAAATGTACAGTGCATCTTGGGCATCAGTATCTAAGGTAGATTGAAATTGATGATTGACATATGTAAACACTTACTGAGTAGTGTGTTTGATATATTCAATATGAAAGATTGTAAAATATTTTCAACCCAAGATTCATGGCATGACTCTTAGCAAGATTCAGTATCTATGTAGACATGATGAGCGAAAGAGAATGAATACGACTGCTACTGCATCGCAATAGAGTCTATCATGCCTGCTATGATATGTACCTGCAATGATATTTCATATACTTAGAGTATAACGGATATCAAATGCAATAGACTGGGAAATGGTGCAATGGTGTGCGTCCAACAAAATTTCATAGTGCCTGAAAAGGACTATGGATAGATTCCTATGTCTATGCTGAAAATGAGTTGGTTGTGAAAAGCGTTGTTGATTATACATTTAGATTGAGTACACTGATGCTTTAGAAGCAGCAAGATAAAATGTTTGAATTTGGAATTCATCACTAGTTTGTGTATGGTGGTTCTTGACTTAGTCAACTCGATGACTAAAATGGTAGAGTCATTGCTTAGACAAGATAAGTCAATAGGACATCAAAGTCAAACTTTGTACTTGGTAAATTTCACATTCTTCAAATGTGTATTGAGAATGGTGAAATTGTTTTATGAATTGCGAGAATGGATTGTTAATCCATAACCTAAACCTCTTCCATAAATATTGTTTATGGCTCATATATTTGTGATAGGAATCAAGCACTTTGGACAGTGGCTGTGATTTCTATGATGTTCTAGTTATTACAATTCTGTAATTTAGACATTGAAGAATGGACCGTTTGAAATATTATGAGATTATTATTTCTTATTCATTTAACTTAGTTTAGTGTTAAATGAAAGTCCAAAACAATTTACAATTCCAAATAGGTTATCAAGATAAGGTCTTGGATAATGAAACCCTATTAAGTGAACTAGAATGTAAAATTGTTTGAGTCCCTAGTCCAGGTCATTGAGAGTGGACACTAATGACTAAAGAAGACTAGTTTGCAAGGTGATTTATAGCGCTGTTTCTTGGGTTCAAGGACATAAGATGTCTGAATCAATTGCATGGATACACGTTGGGAACTTGTATTGGACAGACCCACCATGAGAATACTTTAAGATATATGGAATGTTATAAGTATTTCTCATTGACTATGGAAACATATTCCCCAGACCTGAGTAATTCATTGTTTACTTACTTGTGGATTGGACATTTTAATTTCTGTCAAACGCCTTGCCGTAAAAGGGAGTTATAAAGACAGCTATTGGATTGCCATGAATCAAGTAGAGAAAACTTGAATGTACAAGATTGGAATTGTCCTCTCATTAACATGAGATTGTTGTCTTGTAGGCCTCTCAGAGAGTTGAGACTGTAAAACGCATGGCCATGCTCAGATGGATTAGAGATTAATCATCTGTCTTTAACAGTTCACTCAGGAATTCGAGAAATGCATTTGAACTTGATAAGGATAACATGTTATCTTACCTTATGTTCGAATGAAGACATTAAGTGATAAAGGAATATGAGTGCACACTTGTCTAAAAGGACAAGTGGGAGATTGTTGGAATTATGTCCTTTAATCAATGTGCACTTTCCTAATATAGTTGGAAGTTACGTTAATTACGGAGATAATTAATTCAGTCATTTAAGTGATTAGAATGTTTAGCTGGAAACCGCTTCTATCAGCTAGTAGCAGCTTATTATGACTGAACTTGTAGGGTCACACACAAGGCATGAAATTGGGAAAAACTAATGTAATTATATGAGATAAGTCATGAAATCCAATCGGATTAGGATTATCTTATCCAATAGGATAGAGATTATCTAATCCAGTAGGATAGAGATTATCTAATCCAACTGGATTGAGATTATCTAATCCAACAGGACTGGGATTACATGGACTAATTCAGGTTGGAAACTAATTCAGTTTAACCAGTATAAATAGATGGTACTGGTTAAACAGAATACACAATTTATTCTAGAGTTCATGTGTTGAACAAGCAGAATATATAAACTCTGAAATTCTCATAAAACAAACTCATCGTAAATCGGAAGAAGGAAGGCGGTCGCCGGTCCTGCTTGCTGATCCGTTCTAAGCTGACAACGGTGTAGGTGTTCTGATCGTGCTGTGTGGATACTTATAGAGGAATCACACTTGAGGTTCTTGTCTCCGGAGTGGATTGCACCTGAAGGAAGAACACGGTTGAAGAAAGTCCTTTGCTCCGCACAGATTTATTATGTTCTACAAGGTAATTCTAAACACTCATTCAGATTCATATTAATGACATGCATGCGATCTTTGGTTTGGTAATTGATATTCCGCTAAATTAGATTTTAATCAATTCCATCAGAAACATGTTACCTGAAAGAGTGACTGAAAGAGGCAAAGTGTTAGGTGATAGAGCCAAAGTACTAAGGATTGAGCTTTTACCTGTCCCTACTGTTATATCATCATGAGCAAAGGTGGGAGTGCTCATGAATGATTTCTGAATGAGTGCCTGGTCTGTAGAGTCATCAGAATTGGATTGAGTGGTGATGAATTCATTTGGTATCCTAGGAGAGGGCACTGGAGTAGTTTCTTGTTCATCTGTATGATTGAGGGGGGCTTTGTCACCCACAACAGATTCCAGAGGAGGAATGGTTGGACCAGGTGTGTAAAGTGAAACTTGAAGAGGATGGGGGACTCTCTTCTTCTTGACAGGATTGTTCTGTTGTAGTTGGACTGGAGCCACTTGCACCTTGGCAGCTTCTGCATCTTTGGTATTAGGTGTGAATCCTGAGGGACCAGCAGAAAGATCAGTAGGTGGGATGTCAATGGGGAGTGAGCTTGGCTTGGCTTGAGTGGTGGCATTTGTTTGGGGCCTTGTCAATATTTCAGTGACCACAATTTTTCCTTTGGCTTCAGCAACATGGGGAGGTCTAGTTAGTTGTCTAAGTTTTGGATGCAGGACCAGGCAATTTAGGTCATCATGACCAAGCACAACACCTACTACAATACTTAGGGATCTCCTCATATTCTATGGGGTACTTCTTGATTGAACCATCATCAATTCCGAGCCTTATAGAAGTCTGCAATTTCTGCCTAAGATCCACCTCATCACACATCTTAATTGCTGAGGGTCTGGTAAAAGAGGATGTAGCAGCATCTATTTTAATGAAGCTACCAATTTGATTTCCCATGGATTGGATCATTGTATCATTGTGGAAATAAAAAGGTACCTTTGGGATGGTAAGCCAAACTGGAACTATCGATGATTCTTCCTCCGGGCAGAAACCGATGGTCCACTTGAGCACTTTCATTTGAGAGCTTGCAAACATCCAATAGCCCTTCATCCAACAACGCTGATAGTCTTCCACATCTTCAAATCAAATAATGATAAGTCTAAAATCAACCGACCCGATCTGATACTTCCCGTTGAATCCAGCCGTTCTGAAAGTATCGTGGAGCCTTTCCATGGCCGGTTTTCCTCGGGCGAACTTGCCAATCAGCGCGTTGGTGTAGTGGGAGGCCAGAGATTCAGCCTGTTGCCGGGTAACTATGCACGCTATTTCTCCTCGAAACTGAGTGATGGGCGTTATTTCTGGGTTTGATGGAAGATTGGTGAAGATAGGAGGGGGACGATTGGTTAAAGCAGTAAGAAAAGATTTACCGATGGTGTTGCGGTGGCTCAGCCATGTGATCTGCCGTTTTGTGACCGTTAGGTAGACGTTGTAGGTGGGGATTAATCGGAACAGTTAAATAACGGGCATAAAAGTGAGGTTGCGGAATAGTAAGAAAGGGTGAATTCTAGAGAGAATTTGGGCTGGGGCATAACGCATATGAAGTAAGGTTTTCAAAATATTCAAATTGAATTTAGTGATATATATTGATTCTAGCTAGTCCCTATTTATACATAATATATTCATCACCTCAATTCAATTATATATATTATTAGACATTAGACCATATTGGTTATATAATTAAATATATTGGTCTCGTAGTCCATTAGAGTCAAATAATTATGTTAGATGATTGTGCATTCAAAAATCATTCTTCCATTATCCACAAAATCATTTTTAAAAAAATTCTTTCATATTCAAAGAATATAATTTACTAGTGTGTTCATTTAATATTTTGCAAGAAGATTTATTGAGATGGAAAATGTCAATTGATGATAGAAAAGATATTAAAGGAATAATAAACAATAATATTTATTCTCTTTTCTCAACATGAAGTGTCTCTATGAAAAGAGGGAATATCTAAATTAGTTTGCAATAATCAATTGTTATATGTATCCTACCCAGACCATCCTTAATGTGTAGTAACAATTATATATATATATATATATATATATATATATATATATATATATATAAACCACAATGCACAATCACACATATTAAAATGTATTTAGGGATACGTGCCCCGAGTGTATGATGTATTTTGCATGCAATAATTACTATTTACAACGTTCCAGACATATGAGAATTGGGTAATGGAGTTTTTGGCATTGTTAACTTAACTATCCAATTGAATGGATTTTAGAGATAAACCTCATCTCTTAACGCTACACTACAAACTCTTATTATAGATATCAATTCACATACCATCATTCATACTAAAAATAAAAATGCATGCACTTAGTTGGTTTGCATTCAAGTAGTAATTGTAGTAATTCATTAATGCATGCATGCATATTACACTTCTACGCACAATGATTAAAAAAAATGTTACATTGTGTTCAAAAAAATGACTACGTTTTAAAGTAATCATTGTACATATGTATTTGGGTACATGAACAATACTCTTTACATTGAGACAATTTATTTTTAATTTTGATCTCCTCGACTTTTTCCTATTTAATTAAATGAGTAGAGTTTCTTGAGTAGTGTTTTTTTGTCTATATAAACACAATGAAATGCATGAACTATATCACACTTCACATAAATCAAACAACCTCCAAGTTCAATAAAATCAAATGGCAAGCAAAGTTCTTATATGTTCTAATTTCTTCATGGTTTTCATGAATTTGTTTTCTTAATGTGGAGGGATGATCCCAAATGCTACCGTAGCATTGGATGGATCGGGAACCCATAGAACTATAGGAGAAGCAATTACAGCGGTGCCAAGTCTTTGGCCGAAATTATATGTTATATATATAGAGAGTATATATTGACATCGTAAAAATAAGTGGATTAAAAATATGATAGTGAATTTATAGAGCTAGATTTATATGATAACTAGTTCATTTATATATGTATACATATTAAAAATATTTAATTCATTTATTTTGATATGATGTTTTAGCAATATTGAATCATCTTTTTTTAAATTAAAGTTAAAACGAGGATTATTGAAGGCTCCTCAACCCATAATGCAATTTGAAATTCCCGTAGGCTAGTACAATATGATGCCCGTAGGCTATTTCAGTCCTAAAACCGGAAGTAACATGATACCCGAAAGCTTATTCCTGTCATAAACTAGAAGCAAAACACTAAAAAAAAAGACCAGTAGTGGCCTATGTAGTCCTGAACTAAAAATATATATATATAAGCATAGTGGTTGTATGACCAACAGCATTCTCGGCTAATCCGAGTCTGACCAGCCAAGCACAAATCGATCATCAATATTGGACCTACTCCCTAAACCTTCAATTTCATTCAGTACTAACTAAAACCCCTCAAGCAACAGAAAGTCAGTCCCGGTAATAACTCATAACCTCCCCATGTAAGAGAAATCCAGGTCACAATGCTAACTTATTACCCACTCAAGTAAGAGAATTCCCAGACAATTTCACAAATTCAGGGCATGTGAAAGTCAGTCCAAACGCACCAAAACTGAAATAAAATCCAGCTTGTACGATCTACAGATCTGATTCAGAAAGAGTCGCCATCAGGTAAGTAATCAAACTACCTTGACTCGGATTTCTCCTGTCCAACTAAATCTGACCGGAAGCCAACAAGGGTTTAACCGAGCAATAGGACTCATTGGAAAAAACCAAGAATTGGCAAACTGACAGACTCGACCAAACCATACCAAAAGCAACCCAATTTTTAATTAATCCCTTGAAAACCAAAAAACAAATTCCTAAAGCTACCTAGAAAAAGGAAAATAGAAGCAAACCCATCTCAGTCGACGAATGGCAGAATCCAGGGAGGCCTCCGGTGCGGCGGCGCGTGGGCCGCACGCGCGGACGCCGCTGCTGCGCTTGGCGGCGCGTGAGCAAGGCGTGTGAGAACGCACCCGTCAGAGATGCGCGTCGCCTACGCGCTTTGATCTCTGCCGGTGGCGCGTGACGGGTCAGGCGGCGCGTGGCGGCGCGGCTGACGCCATCCCGTCACTCCGGTGAGCTCCGATCAGCGTCTCCTCCTAAATTTTCCGGCGAGCCTCCGTCAGCTCCTGTTTGGTGTTCCACGACAGCGTCAATCCGGATCTGTTGATTGGGCTTACCCAAGCACGGCGGCGTCAACCAACCATATAAATAAAAAATAAAAAATTTCACTTAAACTGTACGTTTTATTAACATATAAAATTTGAGATGATAGTTTAGTAGTTCAAAATAAGTTTAAATAGTTATATATTAGTTTCTTCATTTCAAATAATTATCCAATTGCCATTCAAACTTACTGGGGTCAATTTTTTAAAATTGGCAAATAATAATAGATTTACTTTATAATAGTATAGTAAAGGGTTTCAAATGAGCGGGTTTGGGCGAAATTGGACTGAGTTAAAATGGGTTGAATTTAAATGGACAAATATCAATTTATACCCATTAAGTTAATGGGTTTAAAATTGGTAGGGTTTAAATGATTATGGTATTTATTGAGTACCATTATGTTCAAGTACTAAAAATATAATATGATTTTATAATTACTAACATTTAAAGTGAAATTTTAGATCTCGTGTATACGTATATATCCATTTCTTTTAATTAATTTGGTTGAATATATTGGAAAGGGAGACTACGTTCAAAACATGAGGTTTTTAGGGTGATTTAGCGTACCAATAAATCCAATTTGGTACCTATTGATATATGCCTTGAATGTCGTATATAATAGCTGCTACTGCGAATTAGCACGGGGGTCTCGCTGAGGTCGGAGGGTCCGGGGGCGGAGCGCACCCTAGCCTTGGGGGTCCGAGGGCGGAGTCGCCCCCGGCCCAACGGTATGGCTTACCTATTTACTGAGGTGTTGGTGACTTGGGCCGAAAGTGTGTTTTCGGGCCCACTACATAGGGTTTAGTGAAAGAGGCTCTATAAGACTCTTTCACTTGCCGCAACCTAATACATTCTGTTTTCTGGTATTAGCCGATATGAACATTCTTGTAAATTGGGTACCTCTAATACAGTCTGTCTCTTTCCCGTGGATGTAGCCAATCATTGGTGAATCACGTAAATCTTTGTCTTTTTGTTTTTCATTTTACGTTTTAGTTTGCTGTTTTCTCATATTACGCACAACAGTACCCAATGGGACACCTTAAGCCCTATTGACTTAACATGGACTAATACCCGTCCGTAATTTATTTATTAATGGACATATAATTTTGGAAAATTACCCTATAGATTTGGGCGGGTAAAAATTTGCTGACCAAATTGCCACTCCTAAATATAATATGCAACAGATTAAGTGGGATCAATTGCATCCCTGATCCTAGATATATGTTTTCCGTCAACCATGATTGGGTTTGTACTGCATTTGGAATTTCAAAAGACTTTGCTATATTTTATTTCTGTATTTAATTATTTTTAGAAGTATCCTTGCTTTCATTGATTAGCGTGGATTTACGATATGAAAAAAAACCATTTTATATATAAACCTAATATACTAATTTATAGGGAAACTAAATAATCCCAAATTTCGCATCAAAATATTGAATGTGCGCATGTCTCTGTATGAAGCTTGAGAGCAAATTTTGCGTAGGCAAACTCTTAAAAAAGTTTAAGTTCCATCAAGTAATGATAATCAAAGTTAACATTTAAGCATAGCAATTAAGACACTTTCATGTCCATATCGTTGATAGCTGCTAATTCAGAAAGGTGAAACTTTTGCAACTAAATAATAACGCCAAGATGCAACAAAAATAAACTATAAGGGATCATCTAAATTGTAAACGAATCAAAATACAACCTATAAGAAATTCAAAACCACATTTTTTGTGTATTTACACAATACTCCACCGTTTTGATCTACAGTAATAGGTTTCACTACAATGAAAAAATTAAAAATAAAAATCAATGAGAATCAATTTATAATACCTAAAACCCAAATCATCTAATTCTTAAACATGTATATAAATATTCACTGATCTAACAAATTCTTATGATTATGCACAGATTTTGCACCATCCTACAGAACGAAGAACACTTTATTTTAATGCATATCTCAGTGCTCATTATCATGTCTCACTGCATCAGGCTTCACTTCTGGAAAGCATTCACAGATATGTTACAACCATTGAATTAAACTCTTCAACTAATTACGTTCAATATAAAGTATAGTTAGTACTACCTTTTATTTTTACTAAATTCATTTTAATTAAAAATGACCTAATAAATAAATTTTTAACTTAAAAACGGGTTTAAAGAGGTTAGGATTTTAATTTAAAAACGAGCCCAAAAGTTCTGAGATTTAACTGTTGAGAATTCAGTATAATCACAAGGGCAAAATGGTCTTATTACGATCTATCTTAATAACTACTAAAAGAGATCACTTTTGCCACGTGGCGCCCTCACAAATTTTCCCCCAGCTTATCAAAAAAACCTTAAAATATATTCCTTTTTATCAGATGCCCTTTCCGATTCTTCTTCTTCCCCATTCTAATTTACGGAGGAAGATTCTGGAAGATCCCATAATCACTCTTGCAGATGAATTTTTCTATGGGGATCCTAAATATCCGATTTATAATGTATCGGCCTTTTCCACTTCTCCAAGCTCATCAAGATTCATTCACCTGTAATTATTAACGTACCTTATTCCGAGAGCTTTCTGCAACTCAGAAGCCGGAGTAAATTCAAAAATCCGTTTTTAGCGAAGAATGATGAACCAGGCGGTGCGGAAGAACACACTCTACGTCGGCAGGCTTGCAGAGGAAGTAAACGAATGGATCCTCCACACCGCCTTCATCCCTTTCGGCAACATCAAGGATGTCAAGACTCCTCTAGACCAGGCCACCCATAAGCCCCGCTCCTTCGGCTTCGTCACTTGCAGGTGAGGATGATGCCAAGTTTCTTCGAGAAGCCAATTGACCAAAGAAATACTTCCTCACGGATGCACATCAGGTATTCGATAAAATGTTTGATTCAGTAGTTTTTTTTTTCTCTTCTGTTTTTCCCTTTATCTTGCACAAATTATCACCCGTGTTCAGCTAAAACACGCTATTAATGTACCTTTCTGAGATTCTCAGAACTCCGGGAAGCTGCATTCTTGAGCTCCGGCGGTGGCACGGTATTCCGGCGACCGGGAATTGTCAGTTAGGAGGGTTCGATTGTACCGGGAAGGTGACGAAAGGGGGTGGGGTACAATATGAATATGTGATTGAGCTTCAGGGGAACTATTGTTTTCAAAATATACAAAAGGGGAAACCTTTCTCCTTATATTCACTCCTACTCTGTTGCCTTTAGGCTTCCTATGCATGGGTATGGTGAGTGTTTTAATGCTTTTTTTGTTTTGTAGAATGTCTGCATATTAGCTTCTAGATTTGGTTCTTTGATTATGTCTATTAAACCATTAGCTTTGTGAGTGTTGAAAAACTGATTTACCGTATTTTATGGTACTCATAAGGCTTGCTTTTTGTTTAGTGTAGCAGCAGGCACAATTTTCTTATATATGATGGTGTAGTTGTTTTAAGATGAAAAAAATTATTGATGCCCATAATCGACCAGTCATTTTCCAAAAAAAGTTTACGTAACATATTTTATACGGCTTCCAAGTGTCAAGTTGTGTTTGATAATGTTACTCCAATTGAAGTTTGATAACATGAGAAACAGTTAGCTATTTCCTTTCATTTGATTTTTGTGCAGCATGATGATGAATCTACTTCGTCTTTAACAATTCGATGATAAACAGTATCTTTCTTTCTGTATTTGATGAGCTTTTATTATGCAGGCTCTATTTAAAGAATAGTTTTCAGAAAGTGGCATTAGTGAGTTGTTTTGCTAAAACCAGAGGCCAGAGCTGTCAAGAAAAATCCCCTTCTCAAAGCCTTGGCGCTGGCTCTTGCTGACACCAACATCAACTTGGACATGTCGGCTTCAGTTTTATAAAAGTCTGAATCTTTCTCTCCCTTAATCTTAATTTATTCTTCTATATTCATATGCAACAACTTTATTTCTAGAAAATGGTTTTACCGGACTATCATGTGATGTGATATAAACAGTGTTTACTGGACTGTAATATTGATAGCAGTTACTAATCTACTAAGCTGGTATGCAAAGTTCATTTCATTTTGATTTAGCCTGCGGACTTTGTTTTCACCTTGAATTTTCGTGCGTTTTAGGACATTCATGAACTAAGACCATCGATTAATTGACGGTTGCAAGAGCAAAACTTCTCTTTTGTGAGTATTGCTTCAAACGTCAAACATATGATGAATGCTTCATCAACGTGTTTGATAAAATTCCTCATCTAGATATGGAGGAAGGCCGCATAGGAGACGCGGATACTTTTCGAAGATGATCTGCAAGCTACAATTGAGAAAAGCAAGAAGGTACTGGAAATGCAGAGGCACTTGCTCAATCAGGTTTAAAATCTACTTTTTACTCATTTCGATTCATATTGTTGTTGGGATAATAGCTTAATTCCATGATTATATAGCATTAATGTTGGTTTGTATCTATGCAAGCTAAGTATATAGATGATGTTGCTGTTTCTTAAAGTTTTATCCGAGCCCTGACTGAAATTCATATGAACAGAAATATTTGAGCTGTTGTTGATGCTGATTCTCATGTTTCTCTACCTCTTAGTCATATAATGCAGTAAAATGTTTTCATACTGGATTTCTTCATGCTCAGGTAATTATTTTCAGGTGTATGTTTGCTCCACATGTCTGGTTATTGAATGTGTAGGCTCCTAAAGAAATTACTGACGAAGAAGTAACATGTTAATGTTTTATTGCAGGATGAAAACAAGTTAGTTAAGTGAGATATCTAAGGCTGCAGATAAAGAAAAAGTTTTCGATGTACTGAAAAAGTTGGTGAAGAATAAGAGATGTAGGGAAGGGTTGATTCAGTCGAGAAAAGTTAGATTGTAAACAGAAGAAATTGAGGTCTGGATTTATCTCAACAAGTTGAAACGAGGGTGTTTGATTTTGGCAAGATATATGATAGCAGAGACGAAATTGACAACTTCTTCATGCTAGCGAATTCTCCTAATGACCCTTTGTCATTCCTTCACGAAGCTACTCAAAAGAAGCTTAACTTTTTGTTCAGTATAAACTATGCTCTGACAGTTGTCGGTGTTATAAAGATGATTAGCGTTGTGTCTAGAGCCGAAAAACTATTTTGTTCATGTGTATTATAGTAGTGAATAGCCATAACGTAGTTTTTTACTATTGAGTTGGTTTGGTTGAACTATTTTACTCATTCACCAATTATTTTTTATTTAATCAAGTTCATCGGTTGTCTTTCAAAGGTTCTACATATGCAGACATTCATTGAAAAGGATAAAATTATTGTCGATCCTCATGGCAATGATGGTCGGATCCGGATGCATCTAAACCTTTCAATTATCAAGAAATGCCTTTGAATATCTTCTCAAAACTTTTGTAATCTTTGGGGCTTCTTACAATACGTGAGTTAGACATGTTGACAAATTGTCCTCGAAAATTTTGATTCGATTGATACATATTTAACTGTTATACTATATGATTTTTTTCCTTAATAAATTAAAGATAAAAATAAGAATAATTTATCCGTGCATATATATGCACGGGATTATCTAGTTGCATTTAAATAAGTAGCAATTAGGAAACTGTAATTGGTAGCTAATTATTGATTAAAAAATCGTTAATTTTGTCTCATCTCTATTTGATCCGGCTTTTTGAGCTGTACTTTCCGGTTATCCTAGTTCGGAAATGGAACATGACCCCGACAAGCCATAAATTGCCCAATCTACTTTTTTTTTCAACACAAAACAACTTGTTTCATTTCACAATTCTGGAAAACGTTCAGAATCGTTTGACAAGAAAGACGGAAAAGACATCCAAATATTGAAATCTAGAGAACTCGTCTTTGCGAAGGAAGCAATGGAATGAGTTACATGATTCTCCTCTCTAGCTACCCAATGTAAACCCGAAGAGGAACCTGTTTCAAACAATTATCGAATGCGCTGGAGAATATCTCTGCACGCTAGTGGAGGATCAATCTCCCCAGGCATTATGTTAACCAAAAGTAAAGCATCTCCGGCCAAACCAACATTGTGTAGACCAAGATCATTATCGAGTAAAATGGCCTCTTCCAACGCCAATGCTTCTACTGTCAAGGCATCATTATCATGAGGAATTCTTCTCGAAACCGCCCAAATAAAGAAACCAATGCTATCTCGAGCTACAACCTCAATGGTTGCTAACCAGCATCAAAATGGAGCTTTATAATATTATCAGGAGGCCTAAGTAGAAACTTCGGTAGCAAGGCATCAGAAAAAGAGAGATTTTCGTCTATTCGAATGTTGGAAGCACTCTAAATTTTGCACCACGGATGCTGAAACTTTGCATGGGCCCCGAAATTCACCTTCAAGAACAACCCGGTTCCGTTGAATCAATATGCCATCGTATCCCATAATGAACAAATCTTTCGCCACAAAAGGGTCTAACCTTAGTAGTCTCCGAAACCACATATCCCCACGATACTGATTTACAGTCTGCAATAGTCCCAAATAAGACCATACCTCATTTTCATAAGTGCAATCGAAAAATAAGTGGGTCGTACTGTCATCATCTCCAGAACAAAGCAGGCAGAACAGAACAATTGCCATGGTCCTACGACATTGGTTATCACCTGTCGGAAGCGAATCTGTGGATAAGCGCCAAGCGAAATGCTGAGCACTCTTCGGAATATTTGAAAACCATAGTCTTTTCCAGAAACTTGCATTCTCATACAATCTTGTCGTTGCTTGATTACTATGCAGAGCGGACAAAGGGTTGTTGACAGCAAAATTATAGGCAGACTTCATCGTAAAAGAGCCGAACGTGAAATAGTGTCAAACCCAGCGATCTATTCCAGAGCCATGGCGAAGTGGAATTTGCTGAATAACCCTCACATCGTCCTTTGAGAAGTGAATTACCATAATCTACTCTCTTGAACTAGGAGCCACGTTTCTAAGATATTAGAAACATCTGTAATCAAGTTTAGTTTTTAAAAATTTTGGATCACTAAAATTGTTTCAATTTTTGGGTGGCCTCAAGGGTGAGTCACCCCTGCTTATGAACTAGTCAACCAAATAAAGAAAGTATGAGGAAAAAAAATAAAGAATTGAATTAAGAAATAACTAAGCAAATTTTATTAAACTTTTCTCCTCCAATTTCTTAACACTTGCAAAAGCAATAAAATACGACATTATGATTTGAGTCACTATTTGTTAGAAACTTTTAGCAACTGTCTTATCATTACATTGGATTTTCCGAGTGTAACTATTCTTTTATATTGTGAGCATCAGGTTAATAATATTGGGACCATATACATTCCAAAAACTTTCTATCTCTATGATTTTCCTCCCCCTTCTCTCTTAATTACAACTGTTTACATAACGATTTCTCCCCCTTTTTTATTACCGTTATCCGCCGCATCTCCGCCTACAATGGACAGATAACGGTCATATCTCTACCTCCGCCCATGGCTGCGCCACCGTAACCATATGGTGGCATTGCTCCTGGCCGCAGCTTTTCCCAAGCCTTATCCAATAAACCCCCCCCCCCCACTTACTACTTCTCTGCCTAGCAACCCGGAAATCACTCCGATCACACATCACCGAGGCGAACCGACGGTCATCGTCACCCGGCAGCAAGCCGATACTCTCGCAACCCACTACCAGAACGCCCTGATAGGGAAATTTGCCTGCGGCAAACCAAATATGGAGGCTCTCAACGCAGCTTTCAGTCTGGCCGACTTCACCGGTAAATTCCAGATCGGCGCCGTTGATCACAGGCATATACTCATTCGTTTCGAAGATGCCGAAGACTATAGAAGATGCTGGATGAAGGGATACTGGGTCCTTGCAGGCTCCCAAATGAAAGTATTGAAATGGACACTGGAGTTCTCCCCAGAGGCTGAATCATCTATTGTCCCAGTTTGTGTGAGTATTCACAAGGTCCCATTCTATTACTTCAATAATACCCTTATCCAAGCCATGGATGATCAATTAGGAACCTACATTAAGATGGATTTAGCCACAGCTGGTATTACTAGGCCATCCACAGTTAAAATCCGTGTAGAAATTGACCTGAAAAAGAAACTCAAAAACACCATTCAACTAGGTATAGAAGGTGAAAATGTGTCTAGATATGCTGTTGAGTATGAAGACTTGCCCAAATACTGCAACCACTGCAGCATGATAGGCCATGAAGATGCACTTTGTGGTAGATTGCACCCAGAACTTAGACAATCTCTCAGGCCTAAACTTACTAAACAAGACCCTGTGACTCAAGCTCCCACTGATGCTCCCAAATACCTACCTCATATTACCCCAGTTACAAATACTTCACTAACCCCCACCATACTCCCTCCCTCCCCTACCATAAACCCTATCACAACCTCTGTCCCTGGCTCATCTGGTCTCCCCCCTGCTCAGAAAGACAAGGAAGCCATGCAAGTGAAGATCCCCTTCACAAAACGAATAAGAACACTAGAAATCAGAGACCTTTATCCCCTATCCATGTCTCTTCCTCTTCAGCTGCTCCACTAGTCATCTCCCCTGCTGCTTCTCCTACTACTTCTCCAACAACTAACTACATTTTAGATCATTGTCCCCCACAAGTCAAACCACCCCTTACTGCCGTTCACCCTTCCCCTAAAAATTGATCCTCCACCAACACCCTCCCTTCAGATTCTACAAGCTCCTCCCCCCAAATCCAAAAAACCAGAAAAATTTTATATGCAGCTGATGATCTCCAAGTTGGTACTGGTAAGCATGCTGCTCCATTTTATTTTAATTTTTCTCCTAACAAAAAAGTTTCTATCTCTCATGGTCATGAAGGGTACAGGTTCCTCCCTCTGCTCACTAAAATCACCAAGGAACTTGACAATGAATCAGACTATGAAATCTCATCTGAATCTTCACAAGATGATAATATTGCTGAACCTCAGGTAATCCCTCAGCCTACTTCTACTACTTTGACTGATCAACATTTGCTTTCAGATAAATCTGCTCACATAGATAATCTACCCTAGCAATTTTTTTTCACTCAAATCAATAGAAAATTTACCCCAAAAAAAGCACAAAAATACCTTCCCCTAATAAGGTATTAACTAGATCAAGAAGCTCCAAAAATAGTTTTTAATAAATTCCACAACACTAAAAATCAATTTTCTTGTTTGGAATATAAGAGGAAGGAGAACCTCTATGGATGTTCTTCTTGATCTAGTTAAGAAACAAAAAATTGAACTTTTATGCCTAATTGAACCATGGCATAAAAATCACAAATGTGACATATTCATAAGGAAGTTACACTTCTCCAATTCAGTGTGTTCTCACAGTGGAAAAATATGGATTATGTGGAACAACCATCTTCAAATTACAGTAGAGCAAGACCATCTGCAATTTCTTTCCTTAGATATTTTTAGCCATACTCTAAATTTATCTATGGTAGGAATTTTTGTTTATGCACTTAGAACCATCCCAGGAAGACAATTTCTTTGGGAGGCTCTATCTGCTATGGATCTTGATAATACCTTTCTTGTTGGAGATTTCAATACCATTAAATCTTCCAATGAGTATAAGGGACCTGCTTAAACCAAGATGTAAAAGCATGTCTTATTTTAATCAGTTCATAGCTTCACAAGCACTGTTGGAAATCAATTCAGTTGGCAATGTCTATACATGGTCCAATGACTAGCTTATCCCCACTACACAAAAGCTTGACGGAGGATTAGCCTCACAATCCTGGATGAATAAGTTCCCATCTTCTTCAATTCAGGTTCTCAATAGGGACACATCAGATCACTCACCACTCCTTTTTGCCTTAGGTAGCAAGATTACTTCCTCACCTAGGCCCTTTAGGTTTATTAATGCCTGGTTCAACAGGGAGGATTTCTTGTCATTAATTGCTGATGACTGGATAACTCCACTTTCTGAAACAGGCATGCTTGCATTTTTTCTCAAACTAAAAAGACTGAAAATAGCAATTAAATCATGGAATAAGCTTGTTTTTGGTAATATATTTGATAATGTTACGAAAACAGCTGAAACTTTAAGATTGCAAGAGATTTGACATGACCTTAATAGCTCAACTGATGAGCTTATTAAGCTCAAAAGACTTAAAGCTTTACATCTCAGATCTATCAAAGAGCAGTCTAAATTCTGGAAACAAAAATCCAGAATGAAGTGGCTTAAAGATGGAGATGAAAATTCCAGATTTTTTCATCACTCAGTTAGAGAAAAAAGATGTGGTCTTAGTATTACAAAAATACAAGACTCAAACGGGAACTGGCTTGATGATATTTCAGAAATTGAAAATGAAGTTGTAAGCTTTTTCACTGATCTTCTGACTGAGCCAGTTTGTCTATTGAATGGTCAATTTCATGATCACTTCATAAGTCAAATCCCAAAAATTATTATTGCTGATGATAATCAACACCTCATCAGGCCAGTAACACTTGAGGAATTAAAGGACACTGTTTTTTCACTCAATAAAAACAGGAGTCCAGGTCCAGATGGATTCTCCTCTAAATTTTTCAGGAAATGTTGGGATATTATTAAAGATGATCTGCTCCTTGCAGTGAAGAATTTTATGTCATCATCTTCAATACCAGTGGGAATCTCAGCTACCTGGATTACCCTAATCCCAAAAAAAGACACTATTTCTGGTTTCCAGGATTTTAGACCTATTAGTGTCTCCGATTTTGTTAATAAAATTTTTTCTAAGCTATTGATGAAGAGACTTAAACCATATATGCACAAAATCATCTCCCCCCACCAATCTGCCTTTATGAAAAGTATGGATATATCTGACAATGTAATATATGTTAAAGAACTTATAAGGTTTCTTGATAGGAAAAATAGATCTCCCAATTGTATTTTAAAGCTAGATCTGATGAAGGCCTTTGATAGAGTATCTTGGAGTTATCTGAACACCATTTTACTTCATTTTGGTTTCCATGGGAGTTTTGTTCATTCTATTATGAAAAACCTTAGAGATGCCCACTTTTCTGTCCTTATAAATGGCAAGCCAAATGGTTTTTTTAAACCTTCTAGGGGTATTAAACAAGGTGATCTTCTATCACCTTTTTTGTTTAATATTTTCTCTGAATGTTTAACTAGAAGCCTAGCTTATATATTTGCTACTGACCGATTGGACTATTATGATATACCTATAGAGGTCCTAATCCTATATCACATCTTAGCTATGCTGATGATACAATTATCTTTCTCAAAATTTCCAAGAATAATCTGATCAAAATTAAATCTTTTCTAGTAATCTTTGAACAAACTACATGTCAAAAGATTAACTATGGAAAGAGTGAATTTTTTCTTGGTAAATTTGCTTCTAATTTTAAACTGAGACGGGTTAAAGATGTGCTTGGAATGAAACAAGGAAGGATGCCCTTTACATATCTAGGAGTTCCCATCTTCTCTGGCAGAGCTCAAATTGCACACTTCCAGCCCCTCATTCAGAAGATTGAGAACAGACTCAATAACTGGAAGAACAAATGGTTATCCACTGGTGGTAAGATTACCCTCATTTAATCTTACATTTACTCAGTTCCCCAACATATTTGGAGTGTTTTGAAACCTCCTCTGACTGTCATAAGAAGAATAGAGAAACTGCTCTCATTCTTTTTCTGGGGTGAAACTGAACTTTAAGCAAAAAAAGTTTGGAGAAAATGGAATGATTTATGTTTTCCAGTAGAAGAAAATTGATTGGGCATGAGATCCATTCATACTATTATTAAGACATGCTCTTTAAAGTTATGGTGGAAGTTTCAACAAGGGACATCACTGTGGTCTCAATTCTTATAGAAACTTCCACCTTCCTATCAATCCTCTCTTGTTTGGAAAATGATATGTCTTATTAACAATTTTGCTGAATCCTATACCAGAGTTTTAATTGGCAAAGGCTCTTGTAGCTTTTGGTCTTCTAATTGGTAGGAAAGGGATGCATCTCTGATTACATTGACCCAGGCTCTACCAACATCCCTACTGTCTGTTCAGTTCAGGAATTCATTGATCAGAAAGTTAACTATATCCAGTGCTTATCCTCTCTACCTTCTGACCTAATGAGTCCTCCACAGGACTCTCAATACTTCTCTGAGAGGGAAGATAGACTTATATGGCTGCCTAACTCCTCAGGTAATTTCAATTTTAAATCAGCATATAAAGCTCTCAGGCCAGTCAGAGATAGCCATGATTTAATTGATAAATTGTGGAATCCCAGATTACAAAAAAAGATTAGCATTTTTATGTGGAAACTTATTAATGCTTTTCTTTCTTTTCCTGATGTCTTGGTTAGAATGGGATTTCATTTGCCTTCTAAAAGCCCTTTCTGTGACTCTTTGGATACTTTAGAACACTGTTTC
The DNA here is from genome assembly GCA_948330725.1 of Sherardia arvensis. Lineage (NCBI taxonomy): Eukaryota > Viridiplantae > Streptophyta > Magnoliopsida > Gentianales > Rubiaceae > Sherardia > Sherardia arvensis. The sequence continues at coordinate 16,007,780 of OX415237.1, read as the reverse complement.
ACTCACTGTTCTTTTGCCAAGTCTATTTGGAACCATTTTCACTATGGTGGGCAGCTTAGATCCCTCATTTACCTCTCTGTGGGATAGACTTTCATATTATTAGTCTACCAGGGTAGCTCCAAACTCCACACTACCCTTTTCTTCATAGTTCCCAGCATTGTATGTTGGTTCATTTGGAAGGCCAGGAACACTTATATTTTTGAAAATATTTCTCCAAACATTGAAGTGCAAAAACAAGCTATCAGTAACTATGTTTTCCCCATTTTCTCTGTGAGACCATTACATGCCATATCATCTTTTGACAGAGAACTTGTATCACTTGGCCTTTTACCTCTCCATACCAGACCCCCTCAAATTCCCATTCAGATTGTGTCTTGCAATCCTCCTATATCTGGTATTAAAGTCAATGTTGAAACTTCATGGTTACCCCCTAATAAAACAGGGATTGGTGTCATTATTAGAGATATATATGGAACCATGTTATCTACTTTCTCTGGTTTCTCTACTGCCCTAACTCCTTTGCAGGGAGAACTCTTAGCTATCAAACAGGGAGTGGTTATTGCTAATAATCTTCACACCTCATATTGTATTGAAACTGATTCCCAGCTGTCAGTTAAATGCATCACCAGCCCTACTCTAGCCCCTTGGCAGCAGCACAACCTGATCCTTAGAATTAAGGAGATCATTTCTGGTCCTATTTTCCATGTTGTGAGACAGGCCAATCAAGTGGCAGACTCCCTTGCAAAATGGGGTCAGCTACCAATATAATAGCCACTTTCATCTCCAATCCCTCTGGAATCACAAGGTTTGTATAATCTTGACAAAATTGGCCTTCCTTCTATTAGATCTATAAGAATGGATGCTACTTAAATATATGCTATGTGCAGGAATGAAGACAGATGCCAATTGCAAAGCTGCCAATTTCAAAGCTCTCATTCTGGTTATCCAAACTGATCATTGTAGCAGAAGTCCTTTGTTACATATTTCTCCCTCTATTTCTTGATACCGCATTGTGTTTTGCATAGGAATTCACTAAAAGATTTCTTGATTGTAGTTGGAGAACATTCTTTTGTAAAGTGCCTTAGTTTTAGGCCATTTTTTGGGAGCATCATCATGTTTCATGAGCTAAAGCTCATCATTTTGTAACCACTCTTATGAGTGTAAATACCTTAGCCAATTATTTGGCCTTTTCATGGTTTAGGGAGCTAATAAATTTCCCTCACTTTTTAAGTGGTTTAAATTTTAAAAAAATATATATTGTGAGCATCATTTTTTACAGTAAAACACATATATTGTAAACACACATTCCACTTAAAAATGTGAAATGACATCAGAAGAAATAATTTTGTTTAATTGACACACTTGTCATTTTGGATAATTTTATTTAACTGTGATGTTCCCTTTTAGTAAAGTTTTGATCACTTTTAATCATCAATTTTTTTTACACTCTCAATACAATTTCATCAATACAATTTCATCAGCCCGTTTATCTTTTATTTTTAACACATCCACTCGTTTATCTTTTTTAAAAAAAATGTGCACAAAAGGCGAGTCATAATGAAGTAAAATCATAAGGGGTAATAAATGTCACCATTTGTTACTTGATTGGTGAAATGTTTGATTTTTAATATCTCAAAGTAGCTGAGCCTAGAAACACAGGTTATAAAATAGTGATATTTTGAAAATAGCATATATGATGAATCCAACAAAATCACATATAATAAAATTATGAATTAATGTGATTTTAAAATCAAAGTTAACAATGATTGACTGAATGAATAGAGACACTGCATATTCAATTGTGACGGAGAGTATAATCTTTGCGTGCTTTTTTACTTTGCATTACCTTGAAGCTCCCATATCCTCCAAATTTCTATTTAGAACATCTCCATTTTATACTAATAATCAATATAATATAACATTAATTGGATAACATCTTTACATTTCTTAAAGTCTTCATCTTATAAGATCAGTTTGACTTACTCTTAATAATTATTGAAGTATATGCACAAATTTATAATGGATTATTGTTATAGAATCGTTACATTTCATATGTCTATACTTAAGGAGTTGTGTTTTTGAAAGAGCTGTGGAGGTAGCTGTACGCAACTGTATATCATCTTTTGCATAATTTTTTGACTTTTTTGGAGTGCACCATGCCTCCTCTTCAGGGTTGGTCTCATCACTGGTGCTGTTTGGTGGGTGGAAAGTAATCCCTCAGGTGTCAGGCTTGCAGAAATAGCAGCATTAACTTCCATTTCATTGACATTAAAGTCAGCATCATTCAGTTGAGAGGTTATAAGGACAGGGTCATTTAGCTGCACCTCAGAAGCAGGGAGTTCAGAGTCTGAGGGCACATCAATAGGAGAGACAATGAGGAGTAGAGGGGTGGGGGAAATTGTAGGTTGGATTGAACCAGAGGGAAGGGAGTGAAAAGGTGAAAGGTGAGGAGTTAGATCAATCATTGATTATTTTCCTTTTTTTGAGGCAGGCTTATCAACTACTACTGTCTTAGCAACATAGACCATAGATTGATTGTGGAGGTGGCCTCTAGTGTCAGCAGGGGGCTTGGCAACACCAGAAGTATCAGCATCTGGTGCCATATTTTTCAGCTTTGGCTCATTGGGTTGATTGGCCTTTGGAGGAGGAGGTTTGGGGGTTCTCCTAACTAATGGTCTAAGGTCAGGGTTTAGGATCCTACATTCCTGCACCTCATGCTCTAGTTTCTTGCAGTGTCTGCAGTATAGAGGTAGCTGTTCATAATCAATTTCAAAATCAGCTACATCACCCTCCATGTTAACTGTCAAAGTAACAACATTATGCAGCTTAGCCAAGAGATCTATATTTCTACACAAAGTTTCACTACAGATGGCCTAGTTAAGCTAGTTGTGGCTGATTCCATCTTGATGAATCTACCTATTCTGTTGCCAATAACTTCCAACATGGCTGTGTTATACTAGAAAATAGGTATATTGTGGAGAGTATCCAGATTGGCATGATGGAGGTCTCAGTATCTGGAGTGAAATTAGGAGTCCATTTGAAGACTCTCATAAGAGAGCCCTTAAATGACCACATTGATTTCATCCAGCATCTCTGCAGATCCTCAGGATCATCAAAACGAATCAATACATGCCGGTAATCTATGGAACCTATTTGATACCTGCCTATGAAGCCAATTGACTTGAAAGCCTCGTTGAAGAAGTCATTTGATGGTTTAAGCCTAGAGAATTTTCCAATCAATGCATTGCTATAGTGTTCAGACAACACAGCCACCTCCTCCAGTGATATAATACAGGCGATTTTACCTTTGTAATCCAGAGTCGGGCAAATTGAAGGATTGGATGGCAGAGAGGTAGCAAGGGGAGTGGGTTTTGCGGTGATATCTTGTAAAAAGCTTAGGCTCTGGGTGGCTCCGCCGCGGTGAAGCGGCGGTTTCGGCGGCATTATAGCCGTTTTTTACCCGTTGGAGTGGGTAACGGTCAGTAACAGTAAAAGTTTGTGAAAAAGAGATAGAAATCGGCTTGGAAGTTAGAGAGCATTTGAGAGGAGAGAGAAAAGTTGAGTCTGATAAAGTTTTAAGTTATCTAATAAAGTTCCTTTTCATTCTCAGCCAAGGAAAGGAAGCAACAGATTTCTCCCCTACTAATGGAAGATTCAACCATGGGGGATCAGTCTGAACAGCCTGATCAGATCAAGCTTCCAGAAACTCAGATTGCAGAAGTTCAGGGATCCAGACACTAATGAAATTCCTCAACTTCAAGAGCTCCACCTCTGGTTAGTATCCAATCCTATGCTGAGGCTGTTACATCCACTGCCAGTGACATTTCTATTGACCCTGAAATAAATAAAGTGCCTACTTATTTTGCTCAGGTTAATAGGATAGTCACTAGGACAGCCACTAAAAGCATAAAATCTCGTAAATGATTAATACAACTATTGGAGTTAATGCACTTGTCTGGAACATTAGAGGGATGGAAACATCCATGCTAAGGTTAACTAGACTGATTAGAACCCATAAAATTGATTTTCTTTGTATCATTGAACCCCAGCATGATAACTCAAAATGTGTCACTTATAAAAATAAACTGCACTTCCAAAATTGCATGTTTTCTACTCATTGTAATATATGGCTTATGTGGAACTCCCAGGTAGATATCTCCTTAATTTTAGACTATAATCATTTCATTCAAGTACAGGTCTCACTCCATACACTGGGACAATCCACTGAGATGTTTTTTGTATATGGTTTGAGAACTAGGAAAGAGAGGGAAGATTTATGGTCTGACCTTAAGCTTATATCTGCTTCAGTAGCTATGTACATAGGGGACTTTAATGCTATGTCATCTATCAGTGATTATAAGGGCCATTCAAAGACTAGTCTCAGGAGCATTAGGGAATTTAGTAGTTTTATTGATAACATGTCTTTACTCCCTGTACATACAGTAGGTAATTTCTTTACTCGGTCCAATGGTAGGATTAGAGAACAAGGAAGAAGGCTAACTGTTGAGAGATTGGATAGAGGACTGTGTACTCATGATTGGAGTTTAAAATTTTCACAATCCTCTATCCAAGTGCTCAACATAGACACCTCAGATCATTGTCCTTTATTTCTTAGAATAGGAAGTAATGTACCCTCAGTCCCAAGACCTTTCAGGTTCATCAATACCTGGTTTAAAAGAGAAAATTTCATGGAGGTTATCAATCTTCAATGGAATATTCATTCAGAAGGTCAAGGAATGTACAAATTTTTTCTTAAACTTAAAAACCTAAAACATGTCATTAAACAATGGAATAAGGAGGTATTTGGTAATGTAGATGAGAATGTTATTAAGGCTGAGGAAAAGTTAAGACTCCAGGAAATGGTTTTTGAGTCTAATAGTTCAACAGATGAGCTAATTAAACTTAAACATGTCAAAGCTCTGTTGAAAAAAGTTTTAATTGAGCAAAATAATTTCTGGAAATATAAGGCTAAAGTGAAATGGCTGAAAGAAGGAGATGAGAATACTAAATATTTTCATAACTCAGTTATGGAGAGAAGGAGTAGACTCAAAATTACTAAGATTAAAAGTTCTTAGGGACTGTGGTTGAGTGGTAATGATGAGTTTGAGACTGAAGCTATTGCTTTTTATCAAGATCTACTTACAGAATCCCCACACCCTGACCGAAATCTTTTTACCACTCACTTTCTGTCACAGATACCTTCAGTTATCTCTCAAGAAGAAAATGAGGATCTCACTAAGCCAGTGTCACTGCCTGAACTGAAGCAAATTGTTTTTGGTCTTAATAAGTCAAGCAGTCCAGGGCCTAATGGCTATACTGCTCAATTTTTTATTAAGGCATGGAACATTATTTGCTTAGATTTATTAGAGGCATCAAATGATTTTTTAACTAGGTCTCACATACATAGAGGTATTTCTAGCACCTTGATTACAATCATCCCAAAAAAAGAAATACCAATATCTTTCAGTGATTATAGACCTATCAGTCTTTCCAATGTGACTAATAAGATTTTCTCTAAAATTCTTATGGAAAGATTGAAACCATTGATGCCTAATTTAATTTCACCAAACCAATCTGCTTTTCTCCAAAATAGAGATATTTCTGATAATGTCATCTACTTGAAAGAAATGGTCAGATTTCTGAATAGGAAGGCCAGAGAACCAAATTGTATCCTTAAATTGGATTTGATGAAAGCCGTTGATAGGGTTAACTGGCAGTTCCTTAAAAAAATTCTCCTAAAATTTGGTTTTTGTGATAGATTTGTGGATTGCATTACAAAAAACATGTCTGATGCTTGGTTCTCAATTTTAATAAATGGCAAGCCTGTAGGTTATTTCCCTGCCACAAGAGGTATAAAGCAAGGGGACCCACTGTCTCCTTTTCTTTTCAATATCTTTTCAGAATCTTTTACCAGGAGCCTTTCATATATTTTTCACACTGGGAAAATGAAATATTTCTCACTTCCAAGACACACTATCCTTATTTCTCATCTCAGCTATGCTGATGATACTGTCATTTTTTTCAGTGCTTCCAAATCCAACCTTGTCAAAATGAAAACTTTTCTGGTTACATTTGAAGAAACCGCAGGTCAAAAAATAAACTTTGAAAAGAGTGAATTTTTTCTAAGTTCAAAGGCATCAGACACTAAGCTCAGACAGGTTAGAGCAAGCCCAACAGCTACTCCAAAGCAATCTCTATAATAGAGTACCAAATTTCAAAAACTCCATAATTATTTTGTCCTCATCCAACAGTTGCTCTATTTTACCATTCCATGAATTTATTGCCATAAATATTAATAGCTATATTTAATTCTGTTTGAGACTTCCAAGAGCACACAATTAGGGTCTATTTGTCTGAACTTATTTCTTACCAATCTGAATTGAACTGAATTGAACTGAACTGAAGTGAAATTCATGTTTTGAAAATTAGAATCAGAAATAATCAAATTATTTATGATCAAATTTACTTGAATTCGATCAGATTATATTTTATTGAACTGAATTAAACTAACTTGCACTGAATTGAATTAAACTAAATTCTCTATTTATAAGATCCGGCAAACAAAGTATTAATTTTATTTGCAAATTTATGATTTTAATATATTTATGTGTGTAAAGATATGAATGATTAAGAAAGTATAGAGTAAAAAAAGGAAAGAAGAGATAAGAATCAACGATAACATTAAATTAGTATGAAAGAAGTATGCCCATATGCCTTTTCAATCTTCCAGTTTTACCATATCTCTATTTTAGAGTATGGGATAGAGTAGCTGTTGGAAGCCATAATATAGGCAAATAGGGCAAATTTGACTAAAACTCTATTATAGAGTAACTGTTGGGCATGCTCATAAAAATATAATGGGCATGAAACATGGTAATTTGACATTTAAATATTTGGGAGTACAAATTTTCAGTGGTAAATCCTTAAACATTCATTCCCAAACAATTGTGGAAATGATTGACAGAAAAAAACTTAACTGGAAAAATAAATGGCTTTCAACAGGGGGTAAATTGATCCTTATTCAATCATGCCTGCAATCACTGCCACAACACATTTGGGCAGTGATGGAGCCAATAGCCCATATGAGAAAAAAAATAGAAAGAAGGTTAGCAATTTTTTTCTGGGGAAGTTCAGAAAATAGGCCAAAAAAGTCATGGAAGAAGTGGAGCTCTCTCTGTCATCCAGTGACTCAGAATGGGATTGGAATTAGGGATCTGGCTACTACACTCAAAGCTTTCTCCACTAAACTTTGGTGGAAATATCAGTTAGGAGTAGCTCCTTGGACTCAGTTTGTAGCTTCAATTCTACTGTCACTCAGGAAATCTCAAATATGGAAGAGGATCTGTAAAATTGACAGCTTTGCCTCAGGCCACACAAGAGTAATACATGGAGAAGGCCAGTGCAATTTTTGGAATCTAATTGGACCAAGCATGGTCCTCTTATTGAGTTTTTTGAGCCACAGGATCCAGCACACCTCCAATGTACTGTGGCTAATTTTGTATCAAACAAATATGCCTTGCTTCCTTTTCTGTCTCAGATGCTCCCTCAAGATATTATTAATACAATACAGGAGGCTGAAATCACTCCAGGGAGGTAGGATAAACCGATATGGACTTTGACTAATCCTGGACATTTTTCTATCAAATCAGCTTATCACAAGTTGAAAGTGCAATCAGGTAACCTCCCTGTATTATCCAAACTCTGGAACTCTTCCATCAAAAAAAAGATCTCTATTTTTATGTGGAAGCTCCTAAATTGTATGATCCCATTTGATGATATTCTTTGTCAGTTTGGGTTTCAAAATGTTTCTAAGTGCTGTTTATGTGCTCACACTGATTCCTTACACCATTTTTTTAATGAGTGTAGTATAGCAGTATTACTATGGAAACAAATGCATCTCATATGTGGCTCTGTGTTCTTCAATTGTTCAAATTTATGGGATAAACTAGCTATTTGTTGGTCTTTCTCTGGTCTATCAAAACTCCATAATAGATTAAATCACACGGCTCCAATTTTTGTCTGTTGGATTCTGTGGAAGGGGCCAGAAATAGATTCTTTTTTGAGAACTCCCACCCTGATATACAACACATGACAGTGGAGCTCCAGAACCTCATCTACTTCTCACTCATAAAAAAGCCAATTTTCCTTCTAAATGAAGTAGATAGGGATCTTACCTCACACAAATGCATTCCCCCACTTGATATCCCCCCAAAACCAAATATCACTCCTATATACTGGTCTAAGCCTAATTTTGGTTTTAAGATCAGTGTAGATGCTTGATGGAAGTTTGGCAAGGTGGGGATTGCTCTGATTGTTAGAAATAATGCTGGAGAGGTTTCTTTTGCTCAGACAATTTTTTGTGAGGCTGCTTCTCCTTTAGAGGCAGAACTAAAAGCAATATTAGCTGGTATAAATTGTGCTAAAATGCTAGATTTATACAGTTGATATTGAATCAGATTGCAAGCAAGCAATTGATATGATTGGTAATATATATGCATGGTATTGGAAACTATATGGCATTTTATATCTTATATCTGAGGCCATTCCTTCTTATCAATTTAGACACATTTTTAGAGAGGCTAATCAGCCTACTGATCTTCTCTCAAAAATGTGTAATAATACTGGTGTTTCTCAGATGTACAATCGGAATTCCTTGCCTCCTGAGGTTAAAAGTCTCATATTGCTTGATGAGGAAGAGATTACTGTTATCAGGATCTCTGGGGAAATCAACTGATACTGCTAATGTATGTGTTTGTTCATATGCAGGTGCTGATGATCAATGGATACTTATTATCTTGTGCAATTAAGCCAGGCCCTTGGATGGTCCTCAGGCACACTCAGAAGCCAGTGGCTGGTGCAACCATTTCTACACTTTTATTTAGTCTGCAACTACTGGTGTTATATTTTGTTTATAGGTTTCCATCTAGTTTCATGCCTGGGTCGCCTTGTGTTTTGTTATACAATTCACTAATAGATTTGGGGATGAAATTAGAGAGCCTTTAGTAGTTAGCAATTTTGAGAGGCATTTTATATGCTTCTAGGGGCTTTTGTCCCTTGTGCTTAGGCCCTATGTATATGTATGACTTTGGTTGATCTTTTGGTTCGGGAAACCAATATATTTTCCCCCATCCCATGATGGTTTTAATTAAAAAAAAAAGGAGTTGTGTTTTTATAATGATTTAAATAAGGATTTTATTTGAAAAAAATGGTAAACAAGCAAACGTTGCCCTTAAACTTTTAATGCAGCTTTGCTCTCAACATTTATAAGATTAAAATTATCCCTGTAACTTTTATTTTAGAGGCATTTTGCCCTTTATTATTTTACCAGCTTCAAATTACCCTTTAATTTTTCTTTAAAAGTGCAATTTTGCCTTTTAACTATTATAAGCTCAAAGCCATCAAAATCCATAAAACCTCGAAAACTATAGTTTTCAAAAATTTCGATTTTATTTTTCCATCTTCACCCGCATCTGATTGAAGATGGTGAATTGTGGATTAAATTTGATTTATTTTACTGTTGAACAAGTATAAATTGTCCACATCGCTAAAACGTTGGTTAGTTTTTCTATTGAATAAGTGTAAGTTGGTATTGTTTTCTGATTTGATCTTGTATCAACAATCTTGATTTAATTTTTCAAGTTGATGTTTGACTCTCGACTTGCTTGTAAAGGTCGTGGCTCAATAGTGGTCGTCATTTACCACCAAAATGTATATGTAATTCTTAAAATATATATTAGTATAGCAAGTAAGCAGGGATGAATCCCACAAGGAACATATTATTAACTTAACTTCCCAAACATCAGTTTTGATTTATAGTTACCAACTCATGACTTGAAAATTTTATATATTAGTAACTACGAAAATAAATATAGAATGATTAACTAAACTAAATGCAAGTGTATCAATTAATTATGCAACACGGTTCAAATAAACCCACACTAGTTCAATAATTTACGCAAGGATATATAATTAACAACCTGAGGTCCTGAACCAACCAGCATACCCCAATTCCTACTTATTTTATCAATTACTAGTAAAAGACGCTTGTATGAATTATTTGTGTTATCAAATCAATCCTAAGGTAAAGCTATTTACGGTACATAGGTGTTTTAACAATATGTAAAGATATTTAGAGTATTTAAAGATATTTCTAAAATTGAACTGAATAAAGCTCAGGCTGAGTTGACAGCAGCCTTAGCTAAACAAGAAATATTCTGGAAACAACAATCAAGTGTGAAATGACTTAGGGAGGGGGATTCAAATTCAAAAATTTTCCATGCTTCTGTTAAAGCTAAACATGCTAGACAGAGGATCCTAGCCATAAGGGATCAAAATGATAATCTTCTTACTGATAGTGAGCATATTAATACTGAAGCAGTCAATTTCTTTACAGCTCTATTATCAGAGAATAACCAGGATGTTTCTAATAGTGACTCAGATAAATTGTTGGAAAATATTCCAAATATTATTACTGAAGTGCAGAATCAAAGTCTTACAAAAATGGCAGATATTGAGGAACTGAAACGTACAGTGTTTGCAATGGATGGAGATTCAGTAGCTGGTCCAGATGGTTTTACAGGTAAGTTCTTCACATCTTGCTGGGATATTGTATGTGATGACTTGCTTGATGCTGTAAACAATTTTTTGAGCAATGAATGGAATGAGGAGTATGATATTCCATATAGTGATCTTACTGTGTCTGAGTATTGTGCTAACCAGATTGATTACATGAATCACATGCAGATTGGATTCTCAAGAACTATTTTTCTGTTGATATCAAATGAACTCCCTTTATTTGAGGAATTGGAGGATAAAATAATATGGATGCCTATTTCTTCTGGCATATTTACTCTGTCATCAGGTTATGAGGTTATAGACCTAAGAAATTGCCTGTGAGGTCATTTAAGCATATGCGGTCTGTTTTCATTCCAGGGAAGATGTCTTTTTTCAGTTGGAAATTAGTCAACAGACTAATACCTACTTCTGACATTCTTGAGGATATCCATATCCATCAGCCATCAATATGTGCTTTTTGCGGGAAATTCTGGGATGATTTACATCATGGTTTTAACAGAAGAGTTTGACAGGTTGTAAACAGAGCCTTTGATATTCTTGATTTTGAAACTGATTCACTATGGAATCTGTCATATTACTATTGGCATCTGCAAGACAAATATCTATACACAACCAATGTGGCATGGTTAATATATGTGGTTACATTATGGTTCATATGGTGTGCCAGGAATCAGTATATATATATATATATATATGTGTGTGTGTGTGTGTGTGTGTGTGTGTGTGTGTGTGTGTGTGTGTGTGTGTGTGTGTGAAAATGTGGTGCCAGATGCTTCTTTGATTGGCAGGCAAATACAAGATATGATACTTGCTATCATAAGAATACACCAGAAACACTTGTCAAAATTTTCAGTTTCAAGGATCAAATACAGATCCAATCATGTTTTAACATGGAAGCTACTAGTTAGTGGTACCTTGAAACTGAATTCTGATGGATCCTTTGTGACCCCAAATAAGGGAGGGGCTGGAATAGTACTAAGAAATGATGTTGGACAAGTGATCTTTGCAAAATCTCAATTTTTTGAGGCTCATGACAGCTTAGAGGCAGAAGCCATTGCTCTATCTCTGGGTCTAGAAGCTGTTTACTTTGATGATTTACATGATGTGCAGGTGGAGGTTGATTCCCAGGTATTGAAGAAGATAGTAACAACGGAGCAGCACTGTCCATGGAAACTAACCAATGTTCTTAGGAATATTTGGTCCTTACAAGGTGATGTTTCTATATCCATCTCACCATGTTTATAGAGAAACCAATTATGTAGCTGATACTTTAGCAAAATTAGCTACAGAAGCGAGGATCTCTGTCATATACACACAAAACACAATGCCCAGAAAGATCAAAAGTTTAGTTGACCTAGACAGAACTGAAACACCTTATATACGTGTTAGATAGGTTGGAAGAAATGGGATACTGCTATTTTGTTATTTTGTGCAGGATAGAAGGAAGCAATAGAAGAGGCTGCTGGACTGATGGAAACAGTTGGAGAGAAGGAATATGACAACAGAATATGGAGCTCAACATTAGCAACAAATGGAAGCTTGCTCCACAACAGAGTCACATATAGTCTTTATTGAAATCTAGTACTCGTCGGCAGAATTGGTTTTCACATAACGATCCTTAACTTGCTTGCGAGTAATGAGTCCTTTGGTTGGCAGAATTGGTTTTCGTTGTGCGATACCTAACTTGCTTGCTAAAGTTGACATAGGCGTAGGTAAAGACTATCAAGAGATTAAAACTCAACTACGTTTTAGTATCGACATTATTTTTTACTCATTTTTCAATGTAATGGATACTACTTGGTTGATATTTTAGGTTTGGTGAACCTAATAAACATCACCCCACTTATAGTGGTAATTTATTTTAAAATTTTTTAGGTAGTTTGGTTTGAGTTACAAAACGGTGGAATTTTAAAATTCCTAAATTTTTTATGGGATCGTGTTGTTTGGTTTGCGTAATTGAATAGATATGGAGGAATATAGAATTTTAAAAAGGTTAATTTTGAGCTTTCCAAAATATTGAAGATCAAAATTGTACCTATCTAAGAGAAAAGTTCAAGGCTAAACTTCGACTAAAGAAAATCTTAGGGTGTGTTTGGTTGGAGAGAATTTTGAGAGTCTGGATTTTGTTTTGAGATTTTGAGAGTTTGGGATTTTGTTTGGGATTTTGAGAGTCTGGTTTTCCAAAAACCTTGTTTGGTTCGTCAGGATTTTGCAAGTCTAAAACAAAAACCATTATAAAATTATAAAACCTTATTTGGTTTTTGTTTATATTTTGAAATTATAAAATTTAAAACTTGTTTGGTTTGCGTGGATTTTGATTTTGTTTCGTAATTTAAATTTTAAAATATTCATCGTAACGACAATTAGAATAAAACATGACCCTTTTTTTGCGCTAATTTTTGATGATTTTGACGTTCATTATCACTTTTCGAATGCGCGTTGCATATTCATTACATATCATTCAAAATACATACAAAAATAGCACTATGAAATCAATAATTTTTGTTCAACAACAACTGAATACGAAGAACATGATATGACACAGTCATGACTATTACAAATTTTATCACCAACATAACACGTTAACTAAAATAATAAGTATTGGACAATATCGTTGGTAATTGACCCAGGAATACCAACTAGTGCTGCAGAAATTTTGTCACGGTAATTGCTATCAAAATTACTTTCTTAATTCGCATGAGTATCTTCGAAGATGAGGTTGAAGTCTCATACAGTCGAAGATCCTTTCCACTGAAGAAGTGAATTGCATCCCGTCCTTCTTGCGTGCACAGATAAAGTAAGTCAACATAAGGGATGTAATATGAATTTTTCTATGCAAATCAAGTTCATATTCCGATATAATGGGAGAACAAGGGAGAACAATATACAAGGGAGAACAAACTTCAAAATGATGAATGAGAAATATAATAAGAGACTTTGTTCTTTCTTATAAATAAAGATTTGTTAAAGTCACACAAAAAGTTGCAAAGTAATGCCAACAACATACAACAGATAGTGGGCAAAAATATACTTAACAAAAAATTCAAGAAGAAACTCATCTCAAATTTACCAGGGGTGTGTTGCTCTTCATTGTGCAAGTCCACTGCTATATATTCGTGATCTATGCCTGTTTCATTAAGCAGCACCCTTGACTTTATTCATCAGTTAAATTCAAATATAATTCAGAAGAAGAAAATAGACGCGAACCTTTCAAACCGAGACCGATGCGAACGCGATGAGAGCAAGAGCTTCAACTTCTTCTAGTTGGAAAGTGATCTATGTGCCATTCCCAGGGACCAACTAGTTGATAAACACTGTACCTAAAAAGATACATAGTGCAGTTCCAACTTAACCAACGAGTTATATGTATAACTGAGTCATCAAGAGAACATGTATACCATATTCTTCTATATTTGCCTGGACTTTATATTAATGAAATTAAAAACATTTTATAAAGGGAAGTTTTCGTAATGGAGAAAATAATATTCTGATGATTTTTTAACAAGGCAGTGACTAGTTTCACTTCTAAACGGAAAAGTGTAGATAATTTCGGTATCTTCACTACTCAGCAAAAAAACTTGAATTTACACAAACAAACTAAAGTGTTAAATTCATTAGCACCCATTTGGGGATGGGTTTCGAGGGATAGATCATGAATAAAGTCTGGTTTTGGGAAGGACTTTAGAGCAGAAAATTCAGGATTTTGGGCAAAAAACAGAACTCTCAAAAAATAGTTGAACCAAACACGAATTTTAAAAACTGGACTTTGTTAGTCCCAGTTTCCAAAAAACACATGAACCAAACACAGCCTTATTTTTAAAAAAAGAAAAGTAAGACCTCCTTGTGAGTTGTGACTGACCTTTTCTCTCTCCGTTGGTTGTGCTTCGTCACTCACCAGTCCAGCAGCACCTGCTACTTTTCCCCGGACACATTAATTATTATCATACCCACCACCCAATCTCAAAGCGTCCTAATGTACGATTCCCGCTCAGGAATAGCATCGAAGAAAAGCTTTGGCTGACTAAGTTTTCTAGCAATGCCGGTAGCCGCCGTCATCCCCTCTTACCGTTGCTAGCTGCATATTCCTCTGTAGCTACACTTCCAGTGTAAGCATCCTACAAACGAACTCTTATTTTTGAAACGACCTGAAGCTTATATTCAGTATAGACCTCAATCTTAAGTGATGATCATAGATAGTTTAGGATCGTCTGTATAATTTACTGGACAGATCTTTGCGGTCTTGCACGCTTTGCATTTAATTTGCTTTCTGAAATTGGCTAATCAATGCTTAGCTACTTCTATGACAGTATGACATTTAGTAATAGTATTTAAAAAACTCAATGTTTAGCCTTTTGCTCTGGAACATAATTGGTGAATTTGTTAAAGAAAATGTTAAGATTTATTAGGTTATCTTTGTTTCGTAACAGTAGTGTGATTTTTGAATTTACAAACTGATTTTCAATTTCGAGCAAAGGAAGAATGTTTGTTTTGGAACCATTTTTAATTTGGCCAGTTTACACTGTTTTGTTAATTTAAGTTAATGTTATCGGAATTATTTGTTGTGTGGCATAAAATTTAAGTTAATGTTGTGAGGATTTTGTCCTGTCATTTTCTGATTAATTTTGTCTTCGAAGTTCTCCACATTCGTGTATTCAAGAGATTTATCTTCTGATTGTTTACCCTTAAAATACAAAATAATTGGATTGCTGGAGTTTGATGTTAATGTTGTACTGTTAAATTAAGGGTAGAAGTACGTGGTTATACTTTTGGCTTGACGGGACTTGTAATACATAGTTTGTGAAAATACTGTAGCATAGCTTCAAAACTCATTAAGAAAACATTTGATTTTCATCCTGATAAAATCTAAGTGTATTTTTGGAGACTTCTATGTTTTTTAAGTTGGTAATTTACATTTTCAGTCGATTTATATCAAAGATTCATAGCATTTCCTTGACTTTTCCTTCTATCTTTTATTACCTCGGTGCTGGTGGCCAATAAATCATATCATCGTTTAGAACTTACATTGTAAAGTATCTGCTGCTACATATTCATTTGCCTCCTGCATCTATTATTTACTACCTCAGTGCTGGCAACCTAATTAATCATTATCAGTCAGAACTTCCATTGTGAAATATGTGCTGCTACACAGACCTTATCGAATTGCATTTGTTCTCACACATTCTCTATAATCCTTGTAAAATATTCCGCATGTTCCATAAACTTGAATGTGCTTTATATCACTTACTATGGAATCTGTAGTTATTCATGGCTGTCAGTATCCCCTAACTTGTACTCTATTGTTCATGGATGTCAGTATCCCCTAGCTAGGAACTGATTACTTCTTTCATTCCATATCTCATTGCCTTTTAGTGACGATTTTGGTGTGGCTAGGTAAATACTTTAACAGGATTTGAGTGTAGAGTTTGCAATAACATGTTCACCAACTAGATAGTTTATCAATCGTAGTGACATTTTGATGCAGCACACCGTAGCGTAGGTTTTAAGAACAGGGTTAGATGTTGTTTTAGAGTGGCTAAGGTTTTCATTACTGTAAAATAAGAATTGAACTGCAGAAAACTTGGAAACAGAGATTAAATTTAATTCCTCCTAAACCCTTCGGGTCACACCATATCTCAAAACTTTCTCCATCACCTATAGAGGTACAATATTTTCAGGCAAAGAAATAAATCATAGTGTAATAGAGTCTTCTCTAGTCTCCTTAACAAATAATGTCGTAGTAGCTAGATTCAAAGACTAAAAGGAAACAAAAGAAAACATTCTTAAGATAACTAAACAAATAAAACGTTCAAGAACTATGAAATGCTGTTATGTTAATAGTATCTGAAAAAATAGTCATTCTTATTCCTTATCATTCTCCCCCTCTTGAAAAATTCAACTCCAGTTTCTCATCATATTATCTCAATAAACAATGATGTGTTTAAATTTCTTCTTCATCATTTCCTTAATCATTTGGTGCTCTTTGTTTGTTATCCCTGGTATATAGTTGTGTTTCTTTGGCTGAAGTGTACCTGTCAAATAAGTTTTCACGTATACTAGCTCTACACTAGGATTTGATTGTTATATCCTATAAGTTTGTAAGTAATAACATTATTCTGCTGTATCTTCCATTTCCATAAGAAATAACAATTTTTTCTGGATTTGTATCTTGGATAGGTGTCAAATGGCTGAAGACAGAAAGCAAAGAATCTTAATGGTGTCAGATTTCTTCTATCCCAACTTTGGTGGTGTGGAGAATCACATATATTATCTATCTCAATGCTTGATTAAGCTTGGCCACAATGTAAATTCTATATGAGGCATTCTGCAACTACCTTATTTCTAAATTCTATGATGTGTTCTTAGCATCAGTTAGCTTTGTTTTCATTTAAATCCTTGGCCCATCTAGATGCTGAACTATGTCTCTTCATCTCCATACTGGGTCTACTACCCTAAGTAATGCGTTTAATTCTTTTTAAATTTAAATTTAAATTTTACTTGGAGAAAATAAGTGCAGATGGTTGTCATGACTCATGCTTATAGTAATCGCACTGGAGTGAGATATATAACCGGTGGGTTGAAAGTTTATTATGTGCCATGGAGACCATTTCTGATGCAGAACACACTACCAACCTTTTATGGGACACTTCCGATCGTAAGGTCTATTTTAATTCGAGAAAATATCTCTATAGTTCATGGACATCAGGCCTTTTAATGCACGCACGCACTATGGGTTACAAAGTTGTCTTCACTGATCATTCTCTTTATGGTTTTGCTGATGTTGGAAGCATTCATATGAACAAGGTTCTGCAGTTTACTCTGGCAGATGTAAGCCAGGCAATATGCGTGTCTCAGACAAGTAAGGAGAATACAGTGTTAAGATCTGGGCTGTCCCTCACAAAGGTTTTTGTTATTCCAAATGCGGTGGATACAACCATGTTCAAGCCTGCTCTGGAACGACTCAGCAATGACAAAATTGTTATTGTTGTGGTCAGTAGGTTGCTTTATAGGAAGGGAGCAGATCTTCTTGTTGAAGTCATTCCTAAAGTTTGCCATTTACACCCAAATGTAAGTCATCATTGTCTTGTGAAAATGATTTCAAGTACATGTTTTCAAGCAGTTAGTATTTCTGGTTTTTTGATAACATTGAAGGAGACAAATGCATCCATAAAATGTATTCAGTCTTTGTGGAGCTCATCTCTTGATGTCAGACTATTTAAACTCAATCAAGAATCATACTTGTATCCAGCCATATAACTTCCACTTTTATTTGCTTACATTTCCCCCAAAACATACAAGTAATCATATTACCAGTGTAACTTCATGATTCTTGGTGTATGTGGCACTCCGTCCTTGTCAAGATGCACCTTTTTCTTTGATTCACGGGAACTTCATGTCAGATTGAATCTAGGTACGATTTGTCATAGGTGGAGATGGTCCTAAAAGGGTGCGCCTTGAGGAAATGAGGGAAAAGATCGAGTGGACATGCTTGGTGCTGTTCCACATGCTAAAGTCAGATCCGTTCTGATTAGTGGCCATATATTTTTAAACAGGTAAAACATTGTAAATATTTAAAGATAGATCATGAACAAAGTGATTTCTGTCCCTTTCTTCTAACTTGTTAACTTGAGGCTGTGTCCCTGTGAAATAGAAGTGCCTAGTAGCCTGGCTGCATAGCTCTCTCCAAGTGTTATGGTGCCAAAGTGAACAAATTGAACTGCATATCATACTTATTGACTAATTTAGGAAAATCACCTTAAAGTTTTTCACTTTATTGTAGCGGTTGGAGAATTCTTTATGCTCTTTAACTTACTGCTGATTATGTGATTTTTTTTTGCAGTTCCCTGACAGAAGCTTTTTGCATAGCCCTTCTGGAGGCTGCCAGTTGTGGACTGTTAACTGTCAGTACACGTGTTGGAGGAGTTCCAGAGGCAAGTAGTCATGTTATTTGTTTGGATTTCTGCTCCCCTCCTCAGAAAGGAATAATACTTGGCTCGGATTTCCGTTGTCCATCGTGGAAATTTATGAGACTATGTCATAATCTTTAATCTTTTCTTTAGTAGGTTCTGCCAGATGATATGATCGTTCTTGCTAAGCCAAATCCCACTGACATGGTACAAGCTATCTCAAAGGCCATAAAGAGGCTTCCTGAGATCGATCCACAGACTATGCATTTACGTGTGAGTCCTGGAGACCTCTTTTCATCAATATTTTTCTACCAAAAGCTTTGAGCCCCCAAATTATTCAGTATTGGTCTAAGTTCTTGTTCACTTCTAACAATATGAAGAATTAGTCCCATCCAATTTATACCAATCTACTGAATTGCAAGGAAAAGTTCACGTCCTCTTTGTTTAAGATGAAGTTAGATACGGTATTGACTCACTTTGAGTTTCTTTTTAATTTGAACTAATTTTGCTTGCAGGTGAAGAGACTGTACAGCTGGCATGATGTTGGCAGGAGGACAGAGATTGTGTATGACCAGGCATTAAGATGCTCTAATCAGCTCTTGTTAGAACGATTATCACGGTATTCCACTGTAATCTAACCTACATCAAATTCAATTTACTAGCTGTATGATGTAGAAGAAAAACATTGTTATTTTAATGCTAATTTATCTTCAATACACACCAAGCTGCTAGGATTGTTATGACTGAGGGTATAGAATTCTTGTCAAATGAAATGTCCAAACAAAGGTAGTTGATCTTTCATCTTCATTCTAGGTACCATTCTTGTGGTGTTTGGGCAGGAAAGCTCTTTTGCTTGGTTATGCTCATTGATTACGTACTCTGGCACCTATTACGACTATGGCAGGTAGGTACATTTCATTTTGTATTGTCAAATACTTCTTTTTCGCTAATTTGGTTACTGATTTTATGTTACTTCCTTAGCCTGATGGAGACATCGAAGTAGCACGAGACATAAATCCTGCAAATTTCCGTGGTTCTGACATGTCCAGTGAGAAAACTCAGACCTGATGATAATCTGTTTCTCCTCCTGAGAGAACTGGTTCAACTTTAGGTTAGTTTCTCCTCCTGAGAAAACTGGTTCAGCTTTAGGTTGGCGAAAGAATTTGAGCGGCTTGCAGAATTTTGGCTGACCCTAATCGTTAGTCGTACCATGTTTTAGTTAAAAATAAATAATGAAAGGGGAGTGTTTGTCTGGACTTGTCCATAGTTTTGGAAGAAAAGAAGAGCTTGTTACATGTAAATTTCGACGTGACAAGCTCTGGACTTGTTGCTGTTACAATTGTGCTTGGCAACAGGAATTTGCACGTCACCTCTTGTATTATAAATGGCAACTGTAAATAAGCAGGAGCTAACGAATAAAAAGGAAGCTGATAGGTCACCCCCCAGGGGTGACACCCTCCTGCCACGTGGCGGGTTTCAATAGGTCAATAAGAATAGTTTCATTCTGTTTTATTTTAATGTTGGGCCAATAGGACCCATGTGGGTCAGATTCATAATTTTTTACAAAATTACTGAAATTGGTAACTTTTCTTAATAATGATTTTGATTAACATTATTCAAAGTTGGTTGGAGTTTAGATCGTCGACTTTTTTCTCCGACATTTTTTCTCCGACTAACTTATATGTCACCGACATCTAATTTAAGAACTTGGTTGCGCAAAATCATTCGGACAGACTCAGCAAAATCCATGGTTGGGACAAAGCCATGGTTCTTAATGTGAAAGACGAAAGCCGACCGGGATCGGTTGTCCGTTGAAGCTGTTTGCTGATCAAGTTTGAAGTTTTTTGCCGATCAAAAGTTTGCCGGTTGCCAGCCCATCAAAGTTTACCGATTGGGATCCTGTTGAAGCCCATCAAAGTTTACCGATTGGGATCCTGTTAAGAGGTAATTTGTTTCTTGCTTGTTATGGTTTGATTTCTGAAAATTGGGATTCAGTTTAACAGAATTGGCCATGCCCAAACTGAATTGAATCTACTGCAAGAAACCACTGCAAATCCCAAAATTGCAGTTTTGGTTTGATTTTGAACTATTCAAATCCCAAAATACACACACACGCAGTAGAGCTCATCTTGATAACCTAGTAGAGCTCATCAGAATGTAGCCCCATTCCATGTGCATAAGGGACTCTGTAGTTTGTTTGCTTCTAGGATGGAATCAAATGTGATGGAATCAAATGTGCAGTATGCAGAGACTGATGCGGATGGGAGTGTTGTTGAGATAATTAATGGTATTCATCGTCGTTATGTTACGCACCTGAATGCTGACGGCGTTGAAGTTACCGATGTTGAAGATGAACCTGTGGCAGATGATGATTTGGAGGTAGGTAACGGGACTGATAATGGCAATGATGATGATAATAGTGTATGTGTCGTGGAGGAAGTTACTGAAGAAGGTGAAATACTGTTGCGGTATCTCCCGGATCAGGATGGAGAAGGGATTGAAGAGAATGTAAGGTTACCTTCAGTTGTGCACAAACCTGAAATGTGCCAGCGCTACACTTCTGGTGGGGAATTCTTAGAGAAGATGAACATGTATGCTTACTCATCCGGCTTCACGATAACCATCAAGGAACCAGTCAGGGACAAAAGTCCGACAATTTGCAATACTGTGGAAAAGGATGTTGATGATATGTTTTTTTTCGACCTGGTCAGAAAGTATAAGGATCACCGGAAGTTGAGATTGCAATGTAGTAAGGCTGGGGTGCACAAACCACGGAGCTCCGATCCAAACAAAAGTACTACTTCTTGTAAGACCATGTGTCCGTGGAGGGTCAATGCTTCCAGGTCTCCCATTAGCGGGACAAGCTGGAAGATCACGATGGTGAATGATGAGCACAACCACGGTTTAGACCCAACTCTGAGCCGGCTCTTGTGTAAGTACCGCAGGATTTCAGTAGGAGATCAGACTAAAGCCCTAGAACTGCATAGAGGTGGGATTGGGATTTCTAAGATATATGGTTTGTTCGTTACTAGGTATGAGACGATTGACAAAGTACCGTTCTTGGAGAGGGATCTTCGGAACTTTCTGAATTTTACAGCCATGGATCGCTTGAAGGGTAGTGACTTTGCAAAAATGGAGTCTTATTTCAAGAAGATGAGTTTGGAGTGTCCCGGATTTTTTTATGAGTTTGAGACTGATGATCAGAACCAGTTGAAGAGTGTGTTTTGGGCAGATGCTAGGTGCAGAGAAGCCTTTAAAGTTGTAGGAGACACTGTTTCGTTCGACACTACTTTCTTGTGTAACCGGTACAAGTGGCCATTTGCACCATTTTCAAGTGCCGATCACAACGGGAATACTATTTTGCTAGGGTGCGCCTTGTTGTCGAGTGAGCACGAAACCAGCTTCGCATGGCTTTTCCGCACATTTAAAAAGTGCATGGGGAAGCAACCAGACAACATACTTACCGATCAAGACGTCAAAATTGGTTAGTTAGTCCAAACTAATATGTTGAATTTTCATCTTCATTCAATCTGTTAGTTTTAATTTGGGTCTGATTTTTTAGTAGAATTGTTACCCACTGGTAAATTAGTAGAATGACAATATATTTATTTCAGAGGCTAAATGTAGTGATAAATTGAGGGATTGTTTGGTGGAAAAAAATTTGGTGCAGGAACCATAATTAAAGTGAAATTTAATACCCGAACAAGAATGTTGTACAAAAATGACAATGCAGGATGTCCGTATACGTTTGAAACTCATTCTTAATTGGTATGCCAACTATAGAAATATAGTAGGTAAGTTAAAAATAGTAGAAGTAAATGTAAGAACTTAATTTGTCAAATTAGATGCAATTAGGTGGTTGGAAACCTGTGAAGATATAAAAATTTGCTTCTCATGTGGACTGGTTGAAAGGAAAAAAGAGCATATATATGGTGATGGTGTATTTGTCGTAGTACCATTTTGTGTGTAGTGAATGTGTGGAGGTGGTGGTATTTTACCTTGTGTATTAATTGTTACTAAAAAGTGTGCACCTGTGAAGATTTTTCACCATGATATGTACATGGATAATGAAAGCCCTTTTATACACGCACACACACACATTTATATATATATGTATACCCGGCAGAGCTCATTGTGAAGTATTTTGATGTATTTAAGAAGAGTTTCTATCAGATTGCTAATGTCAGCAGATGTAGGTAATACTGTACTGAAGGGCTATGTATGTAATGGCTAATGTCAGCAGATGTAGGTAATATGTCAGCAGATGTATTTAAAAATAGTAGAAGTAAATGTAAGAACTTCTTAATGTAAAATTCCATGTCCTCTGGTAATCCACATTTATTCCTTTAAGGTGTTTTTGTCCTGGTGCCTAATTCAAAACATTTTTTTAACTATTGTTGCTTCTGTTCATAGCATTTCATGTAAAATCAAAAATTAAATATGAATATGTATGTAGAATGGTAGGCCTTTTATACATAAAG
This sequence comes from Sherardia arvensis, assembly GCA_948330725.1. NCBI lineage: Eukaryota > Viridiplantae > Streptophyta > Magnoliopsida > Gentianales > Rubiaceae > Sherardia > Sherardia arvensis. The sequence continues at coordinate 15,984,820 of OX415237.1, read as the reverse complement.
GAGTCGAAGTTCTACAGTGTAGCAAGGTAAGGGCACTATTAATGTTGCAGCTAGAATTGTATGGTGTGTATCTAGCTGGTATTTTGAGCTGATTGACTTGTGCTCAGTAAAAGTGCAGTCATTTAAAAAACCAAGTGCTTTTTGTTTTATTTTTGTAAACAAGGCTGTTATAACTTTGCTGTGTACGTGAACTGAATTGGATCTATGTAATTGTGAAAATGTAGGTAACGCGATAAAGTTGGAATTTCCTGGGATTAGACACAGATGGTGTTTGTGGCATGTCAAGAAGAATGCAAAGAAGCACCTTGGAATGTTGCGTCAGTGGGAGAAAATTTCTGATAAACTGCAGGAGATTTTACACGATTCATATTCTGTGGAGGAGTTTGAGGCTGAATGGCAAGCCTGGGCAGAAGAGTATGGAGTTGGTGGTAACGATTGGGTGAAGAGGGCGTACATCGATAGGGCAAGGTGGGTGCCTGTCTACTTCAAATCCATATTTTGGGCTGGAATGTCCAGCACTCAGAGGAGTGAAGGTATGAATAGATTTTTGAAATTGTTTGTTAACGTGAATACTACTCTTGGAAAGTTTGTGGAAGAGTATGGCAAGGCCGTCTGTAAAAGAGTGTTTGAAGAGGTGCGCTGTTCAAAGGTTGGGAAGGATCGGTCATCGCGGAAGACTACTAATCATCCATTTGAGGATATATTTGAGAAAGTATATTCGCGCAACCAATTCAAGAAAATGCAGGAGCAGATGACTGACATGCGGGACAATTCAGCAACTGTCGAGAAAGTTCTGGAGGATAACACCGTTGAGTACAAAGTAGTGGTGAAAACATTTTGGGAGGGATGGACCAAGCGCAAGTACTTTAGGGTGGTTATCGATCGTAGTTCTGTTGAGATAAAGTGTGATTGCTAGTTGTTTGAGTTTTCTGGTATATTATGTTGTCACATGCTTCGGGTTTTTTGGGAAGAGGACATAGGCACTGTGCCTGAGAGGTACATTTGTAATCGTTGGAGGAAGGATGTCCGACGGGAATACGAAACAATGTCTTATCCAGCGGCTTCGATTATTCCCCCAGTTAATCCTGAAGTTAAACGGTACAATGAAATGCAGTAGGTCTGTGAGAACATCGCTGCAATTGTAATGTACGACGAGGCCAGACACCGTGACACGCTAAATAAATTGCATGCCATACACGCAGAATTGAAAGAAGGCGTGGTTAATGTAGAAGGCGAAGCATCGTTTGGGGCAGGGAGTGTTGGGTCTAGGTACAGGGCAACAGCCAGAGCAAGGGAAGCTCAAGCCCAAGATATTGAAAAGCAAATGCCAGATGTAACTCTAGAACCAACAGTTGAGCCGGTGAAGGATCCTGTTGATGAGCGAGGGATGGGACGTGAGGCTGTGAAGAGGAAATTGTCATTCGTAGAGAAGAATAAGGGGAAGTGGCGTAATAGGAAGAGGGGAGCCGATAAGGAGGCCAATAACAGCACTCCAACTTGTCCGAATACGCCATTTAAAGATGTGGAGGTATGTTATATCTGTAATGCTATTTGTTCTTGATTCTGAATTAGACAATCATCAGGGCTCTCTCTGCATTTTTGTAGAGTACTTTTAACCGGCAGTGGCAGCCTAGCTCCGTCGGGGTTAGTTGGAACGCAAGGGTGATACTGTCAGGGGGTGGAAAAATTCCAGTTGCAGCGAATCCGTTTTCCCAAACTTGATGAAGCTGCTAATGTTATTCTAGTAATCTGAGCTGCACTAACTTTGATGCAATGCCTATTAGTTGTTCACCTGTTACTTTTGGTGTCAAAAAAATAGAGATTAAGATGTGCTGCTTCTTTCCAGAGTGAATCTAATTTGAACAGAATGTAAGATCAATGTATTCAATTCGAATAATTGGTTTGTGGACTGATTTTGATGCAATGATTTTAGAGATTTTGGTTTGGGCTTGGTGCGTATTTCGGTATATACTGTCAATTTTAGCAATGTTTTTCAGTTGGTCATGTTGGTTGATGAATGGGCTGAGTTATGTTGGGCGAACAGCAGGTGATGAAAAAAAGGCCCAATTCAAGTAGTACTAATCCTCTGTCTTTAAATGTGGTATGATAGTTATCGAGGGAGTCAATAGCGAGTAATGCGTAATTCGACTAAACTCGAATTCCACAATAATTATGTTCGACAATTCTAGAACAGTCGGGAGTTTAATGATACGATATTGAACATGAATTCATTATTATTTATTGATTTTCGACTTGACCCGTTAGTTCAAACTCGAGCTACATGTCGCCACTTACAGATACAGACCGGAATAGACTTATTTTTTTAAAAAATAGCTAATATGAGATTACTCATAAGACTAACCTTCATCGAGGCCGTACATACGAAAACTATTATTATTCTTTTTTAAACCATATGGTTAGGCGGAAATGATGAACTGAAATGTTTTTCATGTATTTGGCATGAATATTTATCAACATATTATAAAAATTGTATCTTGTAAATTATGAGTATATGTATACATGTAGCTTTACAAGGCACATGTACATAATGATATTATTATTTTAATGAATGGAACTAATTAGTTTGTTCAATATTGAGTGGTAAATGAAAAGTAGCCAGATTAGATAGTTTAATTAACATAGTAGAACCTCAGAAATATTATACAATTACATATAATGTATACCTACGTAGTTATTGTCCTGTTGTTCCAGTTAAGCGAGGCATTGCTATTACTCGAGTCATTAACAAGGCTGTAGGTTGTTCCAGTTAAGCGAGACATTGCTATTACCGTTCGGGTCTAGTCCTTCTCGAGTCGAGTTATATCGAGTCGAGTTGTGATTGAGTTTTGACCTTGTAGATGTTTAATGAGTCGCGAATAAAAGGACTCAATTAGCACCCCTTAGGTTAAAACCCTTTTACACATACGGTCCATTACTTTATCAAAGTTGTTAACAGTAAGAGAAGTTTGCAATGCAGGTGTATCAAATTGAAACCAGTAACTGATCAGAGAGTCTTGATTAGCAGTAAAACGATATGTAGGGTGTGTTGAGAATAGTAATTTTGTACAATCCCATGTAAGGACACAATTATTACATAACAATATATTTAAGCATAATCACAGATACCCCGGAAGATGCTGTAGCAGTTGTGGTAAATAGTATATTGCCCCTCGGCACAACTCCTGGAGCACCAGATAGAATGCTGCACAATACCATGATACCAAGCCTCAAAATGCGGTCCAGCTCGTCAGTATTCTATGTTCAAAATATGATTAGGAAAATAAACAGAGTTGTCTTTTTATTTGGATACATTAAATGCTAGGAACCCAACGTAGCTTGCTAATGAAATCTGAAACTTCCTCCGTTGGAAATATGAGGTTGTTGGCTTTCAATCCAACACATCGGGTAGTTGCTTGTATCAGCTTGGATCTGTGGACGTTGATATTCGCAACAACAATTGTTGCGCAAAAATGGAGACGCCGTCGCACTCGGATGTGCTCCTGTACATACAGGGTTGACAAATGTAAGAGGTGAAATGATTGGATGCTAGGGTTGGTTCAATCATGAAGGTGGCAGGTTAGCAATTGTTGTCTGAATAATGTGGTGTGGGAGTGAATGTGAAATACCTCAACCAGGGAGAAAGGTGGTGTTGGATTGTTGTAATCCACACTGTATGTTTCCATGAGATGCATACAAGTCACCCCACTATCATTGTCAGTAGTAGTACGGCTCCATGGAGGATTTAGCAGAACAAGCTCAAAATCTTGAAGCCTGTATCTGTGATTATTGCCAAACCTGTCCAGTACTCTTATCAACCAACCCAACTAAGAAAAACATGAACAGGAGAAGGGAAGGTCAATATTATATAGCTACTACAAACAATCACAAGAACTGAGTCATAGTCAATGTAGAAAACGCACTACTTGTTGTTCGAGCTGTTTCCACTCTGACCTATAGTCTCTGTAAATGGTGTCAATGACAGTCATTTTCATTTGCCGAAGGTTGACGACCAGGAGTGTGTAGTGAGACCCAATTAAAGTGGAAATGAATATCTAGCACAATGTGGTTCAAAGTGTCATGCATTATAGAGGCAAAAATAATAATGGAATATTGTGTATGGAGTCACAGTGAATACCATATCAGGTTTATGAAGATATCCTTGATCGGTAATTGCGCCTATCCAGGATATCCAATGATCAATCTGATGATCATCTGGGATGAATCCTGCCTGATGAAAAAAAAAAAGGTTCTTATTGTAAGGTTTTGTTTAAATTAATGTTAGTATGTATTTTTTACCTAGATTAATAGAGTCAGGTAATGGGAGGTCGTCGTTATACCTCTCCAAAAATACAATTTATACTCACTCACAAGCTCTACACACAACTAAGCATATAGTGGCAAGTAAGGTTCGTATCCACAGAGAAGAGGAGATTTTCAAGTATCTCAAATAGATTTACTACTCTAACTACTATAAAATGACTATAATATCATATTTATATAAAAGCGATGTAAATAGGGGGGAAATTTGGAGTTTGGTTGTAGAAAACACTACAATGTTATGCTAAGCTATAGCTTAAGATTACAACTAAACTATATAAAAGATAGATTAACAATGAGATTATTAGACTTGGGGCACTCGGCTTCAACTTTAGACTAAAGGTTAATCATTGAACTACCACACATTGTACTTGGGGTTTATGATTACTTATCGAGATTAAAGATCTCAAAGCAAGATATTCAATCTATTCTCTCTTTCATAACCAAGAAACAACATAGTATCATTTCAAGGTACTCATCTTTAGATAAAAATAAGTGGAAGCACTATATTTAATCTAGTGATGGCATTATTCATGAGAATCGATAACATGTAAGCAAGGCAATTGAACATTCATGAGGAACAATGGATGGAAGCATTCAAAGCACTATTCATATTTGCTCTAACCATCTATTAAGCAAATGATAACATTTTACCCATAGATTTAGCAAGCATTCAACACAACCTACAACTAGGAAGAAAGCCCAATCGTTTATTGCATCAAATTCATATGGAAACAACATATTCAATTGCTAATCGAAAAACCCATGAACAATGCATATCAAGTTCTCAAAACCATATACCGAAAGTCTACATCGAGGTACCCAAGAGTTGTTTAGCCTACACAAATCATACTAATCATACAATACAAACCCATAGATTCAAAGAGATAGAAAGATGAAGAAGAAAATGGAACTAGAGAGTTTTTGCTCTATATTTTCGAACCACCTTTGATGTGGGATGCAAAGAGACTTTTATACTCTCCAAAAGATAAGAAGAAGTCAACTTGCAGTAGCGCGCGGACTCCGCGCCAGTTGGCGCACTTGTGTGAAGGGCTGCGCGGTGCGCGGACCGCGCAGCAGTTGGCGCACTTGTGTGAAGGGCTGCGCGGTGCGCGGACCGCGCAGCAGTCCGCGCACTTTGTGAAGGGCTGTGCACTACTCCATTGTTGCTTCTTTCGGAGAGTTCCGGTTCTACCTTTTCGGAAAGGCCTTCATCTTCATGTTTAATCACCATTATGTCGCCTCAATGTTCAAGTACCTATAGAGTGACGAAACTATGGCACATGGCGTATAACTTCCATACATCACTCTACTCTCAAAATAGCAACAATTATCAACAATTAGGCCTATTTAGTACCATTAGAAACCATTTCTAAGTGCAACAATCATGGTATAACTTGAGCTCATCAAATCCCCCACACTTAGATTCTTGCTCGTCCTCGAGTAAATCGCCCAATGCACTCCCTCATAATATGAACCTCACCATATACCCCCATTCTACTTTCTACATCTCCTCTACTAAAGCACTCAAGGTCCCCCACACTTATTGTCAAACATCTCTAAATTGAGAATCAAAGATCAAGGTTTGAAGTTAAGGGACCTTCCCTCCTAAGGTCTACCCATGTGATCGACTCCAACGATCCACACCCCCCCAAACATGCATCTCCAATCACAAATCTAACCCAATGTAGTGGACTTAGAACGATCCCCATCCGATAAAATCGGATAGTCCACCACATATCCTAAGGGTGCCTCTCTACATCAACAATGCTCGAAAGCATAATGTAGGCACCATCTAACATGCCAATCTACTCATAAAACAAATATATCATGGCATCACAACCTCCACTAGGCCTAGCAAAATGATATGGCTACATCAACGTCCATAGCTATCCTAGTACAAATTCACCTTCTAGAGTTCTAAGCACTTACAATCATAAAATCATATCAAGAGTGCTTAAACTCTACTCCAAAACACAACCATCCCACCAAACAAATTCACCTCACATTTTGAGAATAATAAGAACAAAACCTCTCCTTTTGCCTATGTGCCTTTCGGTTTTCACATAGCCTCTTTTTTTTTTTTTTTTTTTTTTTTTTAGCCTCTCACTTTTGCCTAGGCCTTGTTAATGTTTTGACCTATCCGGGCTTTTCACTCTCTTTTTTTTTTTTTTTTTTTTTTTTTTAACAAAATATATACACTACCAAGAGGAACTAAGAGGATCTCTCCCCCCACACTTAGACAAAACATTGTCCCCAATGTGCAATAGGAAAAGCATAATGAATCGAAAAGTATGAGAGGGGAGACTCACAACTAGGACCGTGAAGGTCCGGCATCAGGAGAGCTAAAGAATGGCCGAGCAGCGCGGCGCTCATCCTCACGTCGTTGGCGTCTGGTAATGGGACAGACCGCGGCTGGGTGGTGAGGGTGCATCGAGTGGAACATCTCTGAAAGGCTATCAACGTCATCCTCCAGGCGCTCTTGACCCCTGTGAATGTGATCCAGCTGAACACGGAGTTGCTGATGGTTGTAGTTCACTGTGCTCTCCAGGTCACCAAGGGCAGTGGTGATGCGTGTGGTAGCTCGTAGAAACTCTGAAATCATGGGGGAATCCACTCCACCACTGGCAGTCCCAGGATCGGCATCAAAAGGGTCGGGTATCCCATGGTCCGGCACAGGAGGATCAGGTCTAGTGGCTCTCGATGAAGCAAATTCAGGGTCACAAGAAAGTGTAAGAGCAGATAGGGGAAACCCGCGCAACAGAGACACCCGAGCCTGCGGAAGACGTAGAAAGGGAACGCCCCGACGCTTATACTTCCACCCAAGACTGTCATCAAGGGCAAGTATACCAGAAGCCTTTAGATAGTCAAAATTAAGAAGGAAGTTATCATCTGCACCAATTCGCTCAACCTGTGAAGGGCGGGGGACACCATATCGATCTGCAATCAAAGTAATCATTCCTCCCATGGTAAGACGCCCTGTATGGCGATGAGCATTAAGACACGCATTAATGAAAAGCTGCGCCCAATCAGGTATGCCATAGGTAGCCGCAGAGGTACAACCCCATAGACAAATAAGCTCATTCTGATCAACTAAGGCATGCTCTCCCTTGCCATGAATACAAGAAGATAACAACCGATGGAGTAGTCTAACAGCCGGATGGAAAATGGCGGAGGAGGAAGAGTTATTATTGTGCATAGATACACCGGAAAGTTGATTCCAAAAGGAGTGGCGGGCAAAGTTGATCGATTTATGATTGACCATGCGGTGGTCGATACGACCCTTATAGATGCCAAAACAATCGAGCAAGTCCTCATGAGAAAGTGTAAACTCCTGATCACCCAAATGGAAAGAGATAGCCGGCACATCACCATCATCAGTCTCAGTGATACTTGTCTCAATAGTGGATAAGAACTCAAGAGTAAAACTAGCAAAAGTGGGTACTGCTAAGTCCAAGAGGTCTACAAGGCCACCGTTTTGCATAAGGACAAGGAGAGAGGATTCAAGGCCAAGCTGCTGCAGAAGCGGGCGATAGAAGAATCTGGTGGGCAGAATAGGCCGTCTTTCTAAAGCAGCCCACTTGGCTTTGGCTCTGTCACTAAGTGTCGTTAAACCCTTCAAATCAAGTGGAACCGGTGATGGTGGGGAAGGCTGTGGAGCAGCTCTTCCAGGGACGGCGGTACGTCGACGCTTAGAAAGGGAAGTAGATGCCATACTCCCAACTCAGCAGACAAAACAATACACACCCCCGAGGAAACAGTCCCAAATATCAGTGCAAATACCAACTTCAGCAAAGCTCCCACAAAGGACCAACACAATGACAAATTATCTGAACACCGCACAACTCACAAAGAACAGTTCCAAATCACCAAATTCAGAGAAACCGGTAGAATAAGTACCCGAAGTCCAATGCCGAGAGGTAGAGATGGCAGTGACCAGAGATGGCCGGAGGTATGGTGGTGCCGAGACGACGCCAGAAATAGGTGGTGGTGGGGCGGTGGGCTCGCGGCGGCGTGCAGAGGAGACGCCGGCGAGATGGTGGTGATTTCCTGGCCCGGTGCAGATGGTGGTGGTGACGCCGGAATGGTGAAGAGGAGACGCCGGGAAGTCGTGGTGGTGGCGGCGCTGGAGGGTCAGTGGAGATGGGACAGATCGATCGGCGGAGTTGACGCGGTGGCGGGACGACGGACGCGACCGAAGAACTGATGGCGGAAGATGTCGGGGAAGAGCAGCCACGACGACCCGAGACGGTTCAGGCAGGTCGTCGACCGGGAAGACCAGATGGGCCCGGTGGGCGGTGGCCAGCGGTGGTGGAGAAGAGGTGGTAGAAGGCCGGCCGGTGAATGGCGGCGGAGATCGCCGGAGATGGTGGTGGAAGCTGGCCGGAGATGTGGGCGGAAAGAAGGGCCGGTGAGGAGCAGTGGGCCGGTGATGTCGGTGGAAGCTGGCCGGAGATGGACGGTGGCCGGCGGCCAGTGGGTGGCGGCGGAGGTGGCCGGATCGGAGTGGATGGCGGTGGAGGGAGATGGGTGGGTGATGGTGTCGGTGGAGTGGGGGAGAAGTGGTGATGAGGGAGGTTGTGTGGGATTCGATGTGTAATGGGTCAAAGTCAACTGGGTCAAATGGGGCAAGTGCACAGACCAAGCGCTAGGACGGACACCTTCCAAAGGGCCGCGCGATTTGAACGTGAAATCTGCCCCCGGGAAACACCGCGCGGGCCGCGCGGCACTAGGCGCGCTAAGGTTCTGATTAACAAAGGCCCGCGCGGTCTTTTTTTTTTTTTTTTTTTTTTTTTTTGCAACGATCGTCCTTGCTTTGTACCTGAAAAATAATAAACACATACCCCGTGTAAAATCAACTAAAAGAGAAATAATAATAAATATGAAAACAACTATATATAAAAGTAACACATCGTTCAAAATAATATGAAAAATAAAGAACGATCAAAACCGGTTTATTTAACATCGTCGGCACGACTTACCTCCAATGAAATCACTCATAGGTCGGCTCGGTGAGATGCATCTCATCAAGGATTTCCGAATTCAAGTTCTCACAATATGGCTTCAAGCGTTGGCCATTTACTTTCAAAATCTTGGAGGTGGCTTCACTCTTTATATCCACCGCACCATGTGGATATACTTTCACAACTACGAATGGTCCCGTCCATCAAGACCGCAATTTACCGGGAAATAGACGAAGGCGAGATAGAAATAGGAGTACTTTTTGACCAACCTCAAAGTTCTTCCTAATGATCATCTTATCGTGCCATGCCTTCGTTTTCTCCTTATAAATAGCGGCGTTCTCGTAGGACTCGTTCCTTAGCTCCTCTAGCTCTTGTAGTTGTAACTTCCTTTCATTCCCGGCTTCATCTAGATTGAGGTTGAACTCTTTGATTGCCCAATAAGCCTTGTGTTCCAACTCCACCGGTAGATGACAAGGCTTCCCAAAGACTAATCGATATGGAGACATACCGATTGGAGTCTTAAAAGCCGTCCTATATGCCCACAATCCATCATCTAACCGAGTACTCCAATCCTTTCGAGTCGGTTTAACCGTCTTTTCAAGGATGGACTTGATTTCCCGATTGGAAACTTCGGCTTGGCCATTAGTTTGTGGGTGATAGGCGGTGGAGGTCTTGTGGTTTACACCATACTTCTTCAACAATGCGGCGATGGTTCGGTTGCAAAAGTGGGTACCCCGATCACTAATCAATGCTCTAGGAATCCCGAACCTAGAGAAGATGTTTGCTTTGATAAACTCTGCAACCACTTTAGAATCATCAGTTTTAGTGGGGATTGCTTCAACCCACTTTGACACATAATCAACCGCAATCAAGATGTATTTGAAACCGAAAGAATTAGGAAAAGGACCCATAAAATCAATACCCCATACATCAAACAATTCACAATATAAGGGAGCAGTTTGGGGCATTTCATTACGAGACGAGATATTCCCTACTCTTTGACATTTGTCACAAGATTTGCAAAAGCTATATGCATGCTTATTCAAATTAGGCCAATAAAAACCACAGTCAAGCACTTTTCGAGCAGTTCTCCTAGCACCGAAATGACCACCACATGCATAAGAATGACAAAATGTGAGAATAGAGTTAACCTCACTATCGGGGATGCATCGCCTCACAACTTGGTCGGAGCAATGTTTCCATAGATATGGATCATCCCACACATAAAATTTAGCATCATGTTTCAACCTATTCTTCTGAGCAGTGGTGAAACGAGGAGGAAACTTGTTAGCAACAAGATAATTCACAATGTCGGCATACCATGGAAGAGAAACACTAAGAGCAAACAAATGCTCATCCGGGAATTCTTCTTGAAGACATTCTTGTTGCACATTTGCCTCGACTCCAAGCCATGGCACTAGGCGGCTCAAGTGGTCGGCCACAAGGTTTTCGGCACCCTTCTTGTCCTTCACTTCCAAGTTGAATTCACTCAAGAGTAAAATCCATCGAAGCAACCTTGGTTTCGCGTCTTTCTTCGTCATTAAATAACGAAGTGCTGCATGGTCAGTGTAAACAATAACCTTGGTACCAAGCAAATAAGACCGAAACTTTTCAAGTGAGAAAACTACCGCTAATAATTCTTTCTCTGTGGTAGAATAATTTCTCTGAGCCTCATTAAGAGTCATGGATGCATAATAGATGGCATGGGGCACTTTTCCTACCCTTTGACCTAATACCGTGCCAACGGCATAGTCACTTGCATCACACATAATTTCAAAGGGAAGAGACCAATTTGGAGGTTGAATGATGGGGGCGGACACAAGCATAAGCTTTAAACAATCAAATGCCCTCTTACAACTCTCATCCATCACAAATTCTACATCCTTTTGTAACAACTTACACAAAGGAGAAGCAATTTTTGAGAAATCTTGGATAAAACGGCGGTAGAATCCCGCATGGCCAAGAAAAGAACGAACTTCACGCACACAAGTAGGGTAAGGCAAAGTTTGAATTGTATCAATTTTAGCTTTATCTACCTCAATACCCTTAGAAGAAACCACATGACCTAACACAATATCTCTTTCAACCATAAAATGACATTTCTCGGAATTTAGAACAAGGTCAAATTCAATGCATCGTTGAAGAACTAATGACAAATGTTCCAAACAATCATCAAAAGAGTTTCCATGAACGGTAAAATCATCCATAAAAACTTCAACAAATTTTTCAACATATTCCGAGAACATGCTTACCATGCACCTTTGAAAAGTCGAGGGTGCATTGCAAAGCCCGAAAGGCATGCGTCGATAAGCAAACATACCATAGGGGCATGTGAATGTGGTCTTCTCTTGATCTTCTGGCGCGATCGGCACCTGGAAATAACCTGAATAGCCATCAAGAAAACAATAGAAAGAGTGCCCTGCAAGCCTTTCAAGCATTTGGTCAATAAATGGTAAAGGAAAATGATCCTTTCTAGTTACCGCATTCAACCTCCGGTAGTCTATGCAAACTCGCCATCCATTCTGAACACGAGTAGGGACCAACTCTCCCTTTTGATTCTCTACCACTGTGACTCCGGTTTTCTTAGGGACCACATGTATCGGGCTCACCCATTTGCTATCGGAGATTGGATAAATTATCCCCGCATCTAGCAATTTGATCACCTCGGCTTTCACTACCTCCATCATGGGTGGATTCAATCGCCTTTGAGGTTGTCGCACGGGTTTAGCATCATCCTCCAACAAAATCCTATGCATGCAAGTGCTTGGACTTATACCCTTGATGTCGGAAATAGTCCACCCTATGGCTTTCTTGTGCTCATGTAGCACTTTCATCAACTTGACTTCTTGCTCTTTGGTGAGTTTACTAGATATTATAACCGGAAGTTTCTCACTTTCACCTAGATAAGCATATTTAAGGTCTTGAGGAAGTGGTTTCAATTCCACTACCGGAGACGTCTCAAGAGAAGATCGGTCACCCGATGATCTCGAGTCGGAAAGACCTAAGATAGGCGTATCAAGGGAAAGCTCTTCATAAGAATCTAGTGCACTCACGCTTTCTTTCGCTCTAGACCCAACACTACGAAAGGTTGAGTCATCACTACACAAGTCCTTTCAATAGCATTCAACAAAGGATCATGAGCACCATCTCTAAGAACATCTTGCACACAAATTTCAACCACATCAATAGCATTGCAAGAATGATCACCAATTGGGGATTCCATATCATCATGATTGTGAAATTCTATTTTATCCCCATCAAATTCCATGGTGAGTTTGCCATTAAACACATCAACCACGGCTCTTGACGTTTTCAAAAATGGGCGCCCCAATAGAATTGGTGCGGCATAGTTATCATGTTCCATGTCAAGAATGTAAAAATCCGCGGGGAAAATCAACTTGTCGACTTTAACCAACACGTCCTCTACAATACCCTTAGGGTATGCACTAGAACGATCGGCAAGTTGAATTACCACCCCGGTTTTAAGTAAAGGACCAATGTTCAAAGATTTATACACCGAGAAGGGAATCAAGTTAATTGATGCACCTAAATCTAGCATGGCCTTTTGAAAAAATATCCCTCCTATGGTGCAAGGAATGGTAAACATCCCGGGATCACCACATTTAGGAGGGATTTTCGCTTGAAATAAAGCCGAGACATTAACATTCATCCCCTCCTTAGTGGCATCTTTTAAACGTTGCTTACGATTATTAGCACATAGTTCCTTCAAAAATTTAGCATATCTAGGAACTTGACTAATAGCATCGAGTAAAGGAATGTTTACCTCACACTTACGAAAGACTTCGTAAACGTCCTTGTCAACCTCCTTCTTTCGAGTATCTTTCAACGCCTCGGGGTATGGGGGTTCCACTTCAAATTGTTGAGTCTCCTTTTTCTTCTTGTGAGGGGGAGAAAATGGAGGAGATGGTGGCTCGCCATTAGGTGAGGTCCCTTGAACAAGTATCTCCGTTTCAACCCCCTTTCCCTTAAGGATCTTCTCTACACCCCGTTTCTCGACCCTTTCCTCGGCTTCCTTCATCAACACAATGTCATCCTTGGCCAATGTCTCTTCAACTACTTTGTTGGTCAAATGCTTCACAACAAACCCTTTCTTGGTCTCTTCTTCGACTATCACCTCGGGTTTATGTACCTCTTTCCCACTCCTCAAGTTTATAGCACTAGCATTCTCTCTTGGATTCATTTCGGTTTGTGCGGGAAGTTTACCGGAATTTTGGGCTTTCAAATATCCCACATCGGTGGCTATTTGACTCATTTGCACTTCTATCGACTTGAACCGCCCATCATCCAAGGAATACCCCGAACTCTCACCTTGTTCATGAGCTCTCTCTTCATACCGTCGAGAATTTTGAGGTCCTCTATTGTAAGATCGCTCTTGTCCTTGGTTTCGAGGGTATTGTTGAGGTTGGGATTGGTAGTGTTGGTTTTGATTATCTTGGTACCCTCGATACCCTTCACCTTGGTAGTCTTGATAACCCCCATAGCCTTGGTAATATTGGGAATGTTGAAATCCTTGATCTTGGTAGCCTTGATGCCCTTGATCTTGATAGCCTTGATACCCCCCATAACCTTGGTTTCTAGGATAGTTTTGTTGGGGAGGAGCTCTATCGTAGGATCGATTACCTTGGCCTTGACTCCTAGGTGGTGCTCTATCATAAGATTGACTACCTTGACCTTGGTATGCTTGATTATTGGAGAAGGATTGTTGGCCTTGTTGTTCCTTCGTTTCATCTCTCCACCGAAAATTAGGATGATCCCTAGATCCGGGGTTGTAGTGTTGAGCATATGGGTCACTTCTCCTTTGAAATCCTCTATCACCACCTTGGCCTTGACCACCTTGATTTCCCCTAGGTCTATCACCTTGATAACCTCTACCACCTTGAAATCCTCTCCCACCTTGGTTTCCACCATAGAACCCTACGGCATTCACTTCTTCATCGTAGTATTCTTGAGTTTGGGGACAAGAGTCGGTGGAGTGGTTAAGAGAACATGTATCACATGTCAAGACTTGTTGCCTCCTATTGCCTCCCATGTTGTTTCCACCACTTTGAGCCACTACTAAACTCTTTACCGCGGCCGTTAGCTCTCTTATCTCCGCTTGAGTGGTATCATCTCTAGTTACTATGGAAACAATTGGCCTTGCCCTCCTACTTCTTCTAGGCCCTTCTTCTCGTGCTAGGCGCTCAAACAACTCCATAGCATCGGTGGATCCAATCAAAGAAATGGAACTAAGACAAGCGCTCTTCACTAACCGAGAATCTTGTTCATTAAGACCATTGTAGAAGAAGGCAACCAACTGAGGTTCGGTGTAGCCATGATAGGGGCAACTTGCTACAAGCATTTGGAATCTCTCCCAATAGTCTTGGAAACTCTCTTCTTCCTCCTGAAGAATGTTGCTAATGGCTTTAACTATCACCGAAGATTTAGAGGGGGGAAAAAACTTGTCAAGAAACCTTTCCTTCAATTCCGACCATGAGGTGATGGAGTTGGAGGGGAGACGACTCAACCAAACCTCGGCTTTATCTTTCAAGGTAAAAGGGAATGTTTTCATTTTAAAGTGATCCTCATCGACTCCAGAGGGTTTCATGCTACTAGTAACTCGAAGGAAGGAATCGAGATGGTAGTTAGGATCATCGGTGTCTCGACCATAGAAGGATGGAAGTGCATGTATAACCCCCGACTTGATCTCACATTCGGTTCCCGTCGGAAAGACGATACTCGATTGTTCTTGATCATAGGCTTGCCGCATATATCCCCTCATAGGAATGTTGGTAGGGGGGTTGTTGGCACGGTGGAATGGATTGAAAAAGGTATCTCGGGGTGCTTCTTCTCCCGCCATGTTGGAATTGGATGGCTCACTTTCTGAAAAATTGTTGGAAGATATACTCTCTTGTGTACTCCTTCTAAGTTGTCGAAGAGTCTTAGTTAACTCGGAGTCGTAGTGCAAAGGGTCTTGGTTCGAGGAACGAGTACGAACCATGCACCAAGAGCTAGAGCAATACGTCTCCAAGCAAAAGAAACAAAACCAAAGAAAATAGAGTTAGAGAAAAACTACAATCAACACCTAAAAATACGCCTCTTCCCCGACAGCGGCGCCAAAATTTGGGAGGTCGTCGTTATACCTCTCCAAAAATACAATTTATACTCACTCACAAGCTCTACACACAACTAAGCATATAGTGGCAAGTAAGGTTCGTATCCACAGAGAAGAGGAGATTTTCAAGTATCTCAAATAGATTTACTACTCTAACTACTATAAAATGACTATAATATCATATTTATATAAAAGCGATGTAAATAGGAGGGAAATTTGGAGTTTGGTTGTAGAAAAAACTACAATGTTATGCTAAGCTATAGCTTAAGATTACAACTAAACTATATAAAAGATAGATTAACAATGAGATTATTAGACTTGGGGCACTCGACTTCAACTTTCGACTAAAGGTTAATCATTGAACTACCACACATTGTACTTGGGGTTTACGATTACTTATCGAGATTAAAGATCTCAAAGCAAGATATTCAATCTATTCTCTCTTTCATAACCAAGAAACAACATAGTATCATTTCAAGGTACTCATCTTTAGATAAAAATAAGTGGAAGCACTATATTTAATCTAGTGATGGCATTATTCATGAGAATCGATAACATGTAAGCAAGGCAATTGAACATTCATGAGGAACAATGGATGGAAGCATTCAAAGCACTATTCATATTTGCTCTAACCATCTATTAAGCAAATGATAACATTTTACCCATAGATTTAGCAAGCATTCAACACAACCTACAACTAGGAAGAAAGCCCAATCGTTTATTGCATCAAATTCATATGGAAACAACATATTCAATTGCTAATCGAAAAACCCATGAACAATTCATATCAAGTTCTCAAAACCATATACCGAAAGTCTACATCGAGGTACCCAAGAGTTGTTTAGCCTACACAAATCATACTAATCATACAATACAAACCCATAGATTCAAAGAGATAGAAAGATGAAGAAGAAAATGGAACTAGAGAGTTTTTGCTCTATATTTTCGAACCACCTTTGATGTGGGATGCAAAGAGACTTTTATACTCTCCAAAAGATAAGAAGAAGTCAACTTGCAGCAGCGCGCGGACTCCGCGCCAGTTGGCGCACTTGTGTGAAGGGCTGCGCGGTGCGCGGACCGCGCAGCAGTCCGCGCACTTTGTGAAGGGCTGTGCACTACTCCATTGTTGCTTCTTTCGGAGAGTTCCGGTTCTACCTTTTCGGAAAGGCCTTCATCTTCATGTTTAATCACCATTATGTCGCCTCAATGTTCAAGTACCTATAGAGTGACGAAACTATGGCATATGGCGTATAACTTCCATACATCACTCTACTCTCAAAATAGCAACAATTATCAACAATTAGGCCTATTTAGCACCATTAGAAACCATTTCTAAGTGTAACAATCATGGCATAACTTGAGCTCATCAGGTAACTGTTGTTTGTAGGTATAGCTAAAATGTGACAGTGATATTAGTAGCCAATGCACAATGATTGTGGTATGATATGTTATCCATTTGTGTATATAGCAGTCAACATTAGAAAAGAAGTCACAATAATTACTTGTTGTGAATATGATTATAGTGTGGTTGGGGAAGGAGTTACCTTTTCAACAACGTCGAGACACAATTTGTTTGTGCATCCATGGCTGTACCATTTTTCCATTAACACTTTCGACCAGACATTGAGCACACGGGGGGCTATAGGAGAACCAATTTCGAGCGTACTAATATCCTTCCTTATTAACATCAGTCCGTGGGAGTCTTCATACAATGGTTCTCTGTCAAGAATGAAATTAGAAAAGCATAAGAGAGATTATAAGAATTAAGGATATCAAATAGTGCATGTAGTAGTAACCAGTGACAAGGAACATTACCTAGGAGACAGGTTTTTGTGTGATGCTACGCAGTAATCAGCAATTTCAACGAATGGGCGAGGCAAACACTGAGAGGAGCAATGGTAGCGTGAGACTAACTTGGTAAGATACACTCCCGAGTTATTTTGATCCATTGCGTTGAGAAGGGAGTCGTAAACTTGTGAGTTTGAGTGTTGGGATGATTCTGTGACACAGATATGATTAGAGTTTGTGGAGGATTCTGCATACATCTTAATTGCAATCAACTTGTTAATGACTTCGGTCAATCCTGCAGTAACGGTAAGTGGAGGTCCAAGCCTCGTGAAGTAGGAACGCAGACTAAATTGCTGCAGCGTATCTGGACTCAAATTCAGTAGGTAGTCTGCTGTTACTACTTGCAGATTGCGGGCTAGTGTCGCAACTGCCCTGTGTTCATTCTGCAAAACAGATGGTAAAAAGGTAGGTCAAAATTTCTATCCATTTACAAGCCTGCGTTTCTGCAAATTCTAAAATACGCCGCATGCCTCAAAATTGTATTTCCCAGTTCCCACTCTCTGGTCTTTCTGATTGCTTGTTGTACATATGAGAATGTATCAAGAATTTTCTCGCTACTGATTATTTCCTTTTTCACAAGACAGTCAGCACTAATGCAAATATATTGAATATGCCTAAAACCCTAGTATCAAAGCATATTTTCCTGTCGGTAAAGCCTAGGCGTTTTGAATTTTTTCTTTTCAAAATTAGAAACACATATTTTTGCATAAAAATTAATCAGTTTCATAAAAATTCATTTTTCTAAAAATACACAATATAAGAAGGGTAAATTTATGAAGACTGTTTAATGTTACAAATGTTAAAAAATTCTAAACAAATTAATGAATTATATTCTACGATACAAGCCCACTTTATTGAGGTTTGATCGAAATCTTTGATCACCTAAATTATGAAAATATAATTTGAACATTTAGTAATAATTTGAATGTTTTAATGTTTTAATCAATTACTGATTAATTGCCACTAAACACTAATACTTATGTTAAAAATCATTAACAATGTTTGATTATACTGATTTCTATTATTAAAATTTATTAATGATTTTGAATCAAAAGATTATCGTATTGGATCGATCCATCAATTATCCGGGTGGCAAAAATAATTTTGCCCCGCCACGCCCCGCCGATAATCGAATAACGGGGCGGGGCGGGTAATACAATAAGCACACCCCCTAACCCCAACTATTTAATTTTATTGACCACTAAATACGTGTAACAAGAATCAAAAAATTAGGAAAGGCTGTGTGTGATGGTGACAGTAAATTCCCCAAAATTATACAGACTTCTGAAATGTACATGTGTTTGAAATAATTTTGTCAGAATGTGAGTGTTGCTATCATAGCATTTGGTGTAAATCCACATGCTTTGAAGGGTATTTATTGAAATTCAACATCACCCGATTTTTGGAAAAAAAGATCATGTGCCAGACAGTTTGTACATCCCTTGCTGGCAAGTGTTGCAAATATTTGAAGACCGAAGGGATTATTTAATTATATTATTTGCATAAGAAGTGAGAGTAAAATTTGTAAGATTAGTGACAGGGGTGCGGTGAAAACTTACATTCACGAAGATCCTCTCCAACTCCGAGTCTCCTTGAAATGGTCTTTCCACTGAGAACCAGATGACGTCATCACCTTCCGGTATCCCGTCCTGGTCCATTTCTGTGCTCAAATTGTCCACCGGATTGAATGTTGGACCTGCACACGGACAGGAGAACTTGCCTAATGGGATCATTGAAGAACAATAAGACAAGCACAAATATTGAACTACAATTTGTAAAAAAAATTGACACAAACAAGGGAATCAAAAGTAAATGTAATGTATCACCCTCTGTTGCTGATGCTAAAACTTCTGTCGCCGTTGTTGTTTCACCGGTTTGTGCTGACTCAAGGAGGCTATCAGGCCAGTCATTACCAAACTCGACTATGTGGCCCGCGCTGGTTGAGTTGGTATAGTAGCCACTCATCCCACTACTGGGCATATTTGACGGTGAGATTATTCGGGTTCCAGTTCAGATGAAAGGGATGAGAACTGGGAAATGGAAGAATATGGTAATTGTAAGAAAGGTCCACCCACTTTTTGTATGGTTGAGACATATATTTTACAAATTGAGGCAAATAGATCGTGATATTACAATTAGGTCCAGAAGATATTGTAATCTTTCTTAGTTCCAAACAACTTATCCCATATTTTAGTTTTTTCATAATTATCATATTTTATAATTATATATTCAGTTGACAATTTTGTTATTGAGTAAGGTAGTTGCATATACATTTTCTAATTTCCTCATTCTTCTTATGATTTTAATTTTGTTAAAAAATCCAATAATAACGATTGCCTAAGTTGGCACAGATGAAATAATGTTTGGCATATGGCTCAGTAGAGTGGTTTGATAATTTTTGAGGTGACTCGTTGATTCCCATGCAAAATAAGATGAATTTATTTCAGTAATACTAGACATTATTATCATGAGTGAAGATAAATTTTGATGAATTACATACAGTTGCTTCGTTGTAATTATGATACTCAAACTAAAATTTTGTAATCTAACAAGTGTTATAAATTATAATCGTACACAATATTAATCCATACATAGAATACTATGAACTGGAATATTATTTTCTGTGTAAATTGTAGTGAGATGGAGTGGGAAAAAAAAGTTTGAAATTACTATATCAGCCCCAAATACAGTGTAATGTACACTAAATTTGGTATTTTCGTTTGAAGAAGCTGTTACAAAAAAAACACATGACTGCGATGTTGTTAAAATTAAGTAATATCAATATATAATTTACTTGATTGTTTTAATCATACAAGTCATTATCAGGTGTTAATACAAATATTCAAGAAAGCTGATGTTTTAGCCTTCTAGTATTAATAGGTTTTGGTATGTAACTGTTTGTATTTGTAAAATTACAAAAATATCCATCAATAATGGAAGTTGTAATTCAAGCATCGGATACCTCCTCCAATGTGAACCCACATGACAAAGTTAGTAGGCAAACACAGGCGGCTTCACTTAGGCTACGCCAGAAATATTAAAAATTGCTACAGGAAGACTGTCTCCAAATGACAGTGAGTAATGCAATCACACTCTGTTGACTACACTGACTGAGAGGCACAGTGACATACATTCAGACACGCCACTTGAATGAGTTTCAGTAGCTTTACTCGGACCTCTACTCACACAGCTAACCATTATTTTTTTTGGGACCGTTAAACCGCTGGTGCTTACTAATGTACTAGTCTAGTTGAAAAATATAGGCTTGCCTTGATAAATGTTACCAGGAAAACGAGTTGTAAAATATTGCAGAAACATATAATGAATAATAAGGAAATATATTGTCATCGCATTGTGATTGCATTTAGAAACTTAAACAAACTTAATAAATTAGATCGAAATCATTACACACAGAAATTATATGGTAAAGCAGGCTCGACTAATTCACCGTTAATAACCGGAATCTGAAACATCAACACAGCTAAATCAGTGAAAACAACCGGCCAACCACACGGGATCTTCTAATCCAGATCCTCGCCTTTGTAGTAGTCACCCAAACTCATGCTGGAGTAGATGACAGTCTGGCCGGAAGACGGCTCACCCTTCTCCATCACCTTAGCTTCAAAATCTTTGTGAGATTTTCTGAAATCCTTCTCCATCAAATCGAGTGCCTGCATCACCCCACGTCTTCCCCGTGCTACCTTAGCCTGGACAATAGAACAGTGAATTCAGAAAAATGAGGTACCGTAATCGTAAAACGGGTCGGATCTTAAACGGATCGGATTAGGGAGGTCATTTGTGCACCTTGTTCTGCTCATAAGCTTCCATGAATTTCTTTTGGCTAAGCTTGTCCGGCGTGTTCATTGCCTCGAGAACACTAAACGTATGAATCCATGGGGTTGTTTCAGCTTCAAAATCACGATCTATGTCGTCCAGATCTGGGATCCCAACAAATACATGTGTTAGGTATATGAAGGGATTGGACAAATTTAATCTTGAAATGGAAAATTACCCACCTTTCATTGTTTCTTCTCTGAATTTGGCAATCGTCTCCTCCATCTTAGCATTTCTATCCGCAATAGGGCAGTTTCTTTCCCCCATGGTTAGCTTCGGAGTTGAATTTCCTTTTACAAATGAATTAATTGTGAAGATAGCAGCTTGTTACTTATACTGCAATAAAATGTGACTGTGGGCGTTTCCGGGCCTTAGTAGGACCGAATTCATTTTTTGGGTCAAGGTATAATGGGTGATTATAGTCCAAGTGACATAAAGCATATAATCTTAGGACCTCCATTTAATATATATATATACATATATATGTGTATATATATAAGTTAATTAAGACAATTTACTAGTATGCGAGGTTCTTAAAGGTTAAATAATAAAAATTAATAAAATAATATAATATGTACGGGACAAGGTATCGGCAAATAAAAATGGCTTCTAACTAATAAATTGTGTCAAAATGGATAACAAAAGTTTACTACACTCATAACAAATATGGGAAAAAAAAGAAAGAAGATTTTGAAACAAGAAAAAAACTATAACATTTAGGCTCAACGACGACCGAGGACGTGAAGCAATTCCTGATCGCAGGTGCATGCATCACAATCGATGTCCGCCGGATCAACCCTCGCCCAGCGATCGTACCTCACGACGCGATTGAGGGCAGCATGTTCCTCGCAGCAGATAGGCCTTGACATTGGTACTCCATCTACAAGGAACCTGTAGTAGTGCGCCCAACCCCAAGCGTAATTCAAACCGGCTCTAACGCGTACCCGAGCTTCACGGAGGCCTTTCCTGTCGGTTCTCTTCAAAGTTGTGATGACATTCATGCCTCTCTGAATGTCACCCTCGCAGATTGCTAAAACAGCCAACGCATAGGTCGACGGTGTGTGACCTATTGCAGAAGCTTCGGTGAGCCAGTTTCGAGCCCACTCGGTCGCTATTCCGCTAGCGTAGCGATGAAGAACCCAGTTGAACTCAGAACGAATCATGATTAGATTGATCATGTCATCTGGGAGGGCGTTGAAGATAGAAACATCCATGGGAACAAGAAGGCAAACAATATGAGTATGGTGAAGGGAATGTGGGAATGAAGGCTTTATTTCGTAATGAGGTTCTAAGGGGAGAAGGGATTGATATTTATAGGGGTGAGGTGCTCCGGTTATCAAAATGATTTTAGAGTTCCTAGTAAGAACTTAAAGGCATTCTCACATTTTCAAGATAACCTCTTGCACACCCCCAAAAAAAATTAATTCCTTGTGGAACTTGAAAGGTTTGCTGATGGAAGAAGAATGTTGTGGATGCTTTAATCTTAATTCCGTCAAATGTAATTTCATCAGATCAAACTATAATAAATTGAAATTATTGAAAATTGTGGAATTTATATATATATATTTTTTTTACATTTCGGAAAAAATAGGATGTGATAAATAATTTAAATCTCGAGTTGATAAGTTGCATCTCTACAATTTAAAATTATTTAAATTTCAAATACACTTATGTTGATAGTAAAAACTGTTAGAGTTCCTAGTAAAAACTTAAAGCCATTCTCACATTTTCAAAAAAACCACATGCACACCCAAAAAAATAATTAATTCCTTGTGGAACTTGAAAGGTTTGCTGATGGAAGAAGAATGTTGTGGATGCTTTAATCTTAATTCCGTCAAATGTAATTTCATCAGATCAAACTATAATAAATTGAAATTATTGAAAATCGTGGAATTTTTTTTTTTAACATTTCGGAAAAAATAGGATGTGATAAATAATTTTAAATTTCGAGTTGATAAGTTGCATATCTACAATTTAAAATTATTTAAATTTCAAATACACTAATGTTGATAGTAAAAACTGTTAGAGTTCCTAGTAAAAACTTAAAGTCATTCTCACATTTTCAAGAAAACCACATGCACACCCCAAAAAGAAATTAATTCCATGTGGAACTTGAAAGGTTTGCTGATGGAAGAAGAATGTTGTGGATGCTTTAATCTTAATTCCGTCAAATGTAATTTCATCAGATCAAACTATAATAAATTGAAATTATTGAAAATTGTGGAATTTATATTTAATTATTTTTTACATTTCGGAAAAAATAGGATGTGATAAATAATTTAAATCTCGAGTTGATAAGTTGCATATCTACAATTTAAAATTATTTAAATTGCAACTACACTAATGTTGATAGTAAAAACTGTTAGAGTTCCTAGTAAAAACTTAAAGCCATTCTCACATTTTCAAGAAAACCACATGCACACCCCAAAAAAAAAATTAATTCCTTGTGAAACTTGAAAGGTTTGCTGATGGAAGAAGAATGTTGTGGATACTTTAATCTTAATTCCGTCAAATGTAATTTCATCAGATCAAACTATAATAAATTGAAATTATTGAAAATTGTGGAATTTTTCTTTTTAACATTTCGGAAAAAATAGGATGTGATAAATAATTTTAAATTTCGAGTTGATAAGTTGCATATCTACAATTTAAAATTATTTAAATTTCAACTACACTAATGTTGATAGTAAAAACTGTTAGAGTTCCTAGTAAAAATTTAAAGCCATTCTCACATTTTCAAGAAAACCACATGTACACCCAAAAAAAAAATTTAATTCCTTGTGGAACTTGAAAGGTTTGCTGACGGAAGAAGAATGTTGTGGATGCTTTAATCTTAATTCCGTCAAATGTAATTTCATCAGATCAAACTATAATAAATTGAAATTATTGAAAATTGTGGAATTTATATTTTTTTTTTTACATTTCGGAAAAAATAGGATGTGATAAATAATTTAAATCTCGAGTTGATAAGTTGCATCTCTACAATTTAAGATTATTTAAATTTCAAATACACTAATGTTGATAGTAATAACTGTTAGAGTTCCTAGTAAAAACTTAAAGCCATTCTCACATTTTCAAGATAACCACATGCACACCCCAAAAAAAATTTAATTCCTTGTGGAACTTGAAAGGTTTGCTGATGGAAGAAGAATTTTGTGGATACTTTAATCTTAATTCCGTCAAATGTAATTTCATCAGATCAAACTATAATAAATTGAAATTATTGAAAATTGTGGAATTTTTTGTTATTTTTTTTAACATTTCGGAAAAAATAGGATGTGATAAATAATTTAAATTTTGAGTTGATAAGTTGCATCTCTACAATTTAAAATTATTTAAATTTCAACTACACTAATGTTGATAGTAAAAACAGTTAGAGTTCCTAGTAAAAACTTAAAGGCATTCCCACATTTTCAAGATAACCACTTCCGGAAACAAATCACGGTGCTTTGTATATGAACAATATTTGATTCGCACGTACATTGAATTATTTAGTAAATAAAAATTCGAATCATCCAGAAACAATGAATAAAGATTAATCCAAACATTATATATAGGCATCTCATTTCCCCTGCTCATATCATTACCATCAGTCTCACCAACGTTAGTAAAGAAATCCTTCAAATTATTTCTGCAGCTTTTTTTCATATGGATTCTTCCAGCTTTTTCCCTTCAGACATGGCCTTCGAGATACTAACCAGAACCCCTTCTTTAGCAACGTTGGACGCTTGCAACCTGATTTCTTCAGACTGGAACGAGCTCATACATAGCTCAGTTTTCATGTCTGATTATTACAAGAAAACAAGAATCTGTACGGATTCATTCTGGAGGGAAGTTCGAGGAACGGACAGGAATTTGTTTCAGTTGAGGATACTGATCATCAGATCGAGAAGCTTGGAAGGTACATGCTGAGGAACAATGGGAGGATGTTCTCATCATATGATTACGATCTGAAGATCTTAGCTTCGTCGAAACAAGGTATTCTGTTTGCTGTCGGTGTTAATATCAACTACCAGGAGCGGATTGTTTACGTTGGTAAACCTAATCTTGGGTATTGGATATCTTTGAGCACTAACCCTAATTTCAGCAAATATGAAACTGTCACGGCGGCCGTGGTTGTGCTGAGATCTAAGCCAATCAGGTACAAACTTATCCGCCTTTCTAAGGAAAAGAGAATTGCTTATCGAGTGGAAAATATGTATCACTGTGAGATTTTTGATTCGATGAATTGGAAGTGGAAGACGGTTGAGAGCATAGAGGTGAATCTGGATGTTATTTCAGGTCAACCGGTGACAATAGGTAACGTAGTACACTGGCTAACAAATGATGGCCAGGTGGTAGCTTTCAACGTCCAAAATGAAACTTGTTACCGGTTTCCTCAACCGGAAATTGGATTGTACGATGATTGGAGAACTCTGGTTGAGTTTGAAGGGAAGGTTGGAGTGATGTATTCCGATAGGGATGAAGGCACTACGCACGTGTGGGCTCGGATCCATGGCACGTGGAGAATAGTTATGTGGTTTGAACTGGAGCCGTCTCTGAGACAAGAAGAGGCCAAACCAATTGGGGTCTATAATCGAGACATTGTTGTCTTAAGCACGCATGAAAAGGTCGTCTTGTACAACGTGCGTGATTCAAGAGTTCTCAGAACCTTGAACACTGGAACTCACGGAAATTCTCAGAAGATCTTCCAATTTAGGTCGGATTTCGAGCAAGTCGATCTTTTCCGGAGTGAACAAAAAGTCTTCCCAGACTCACAGCACTCATGGCAATGCTTAGAAGATCTTTGATGCAGTACATCGCACGCACGCACACATTTTGTTTTCCAATTAATTCATGATTTGTTTTTATTTTTAATTTTTTTGATTTTTGAATTTGTTGTTGCTGCTTCTGTGCTGCAGCAGGAGGAGATATTTATAGTTATTAAGTTGAGAAAAAATACCTGCGGTTTGTTCTTTCTTTTGGTAGAGAAGTTCTTCCTCAATTAATGTAAATTAAGTAAAAAGTATCATTAGAATTAAATTAATGGGACATATTTTTATTAAACTAAATTAAAATAGTATGAATGTTCATTCCATATCTATAAAAAAATAAAATTCATGGACTAGAGTTTTAAGAAAATAAATTAATCTTTAATTTCATTGTATAATCTTATTGGCATCATTGAAACTACTTTAACTTTTATCCCTTTCCCTAAATATTGACCTAAAAAAAACATCTATACTTGCATGTCAAGTTTGTCTTGACTTTTTAAAATTTCTCTTAACTTATGGATGATTAACAACCCAAAAAAATATTAATTCCTTATGGAATTTGAAAGGTTTGCTGATGGAATAAGAATGTTGTGGATGCTTTAATCTTAATTCCGTCAAATGTAATTTCATCAGATCAAACTATAATAAATTGAAATTATTGAAAATTGTGGATTTTTTTTTTATCATTTCGGAAAAAATAGGATGTGATAAATAATTTAAATCTCGAGTTGATAAGTTGCATCTCTACAATTTAAAATTATTTAAATTTCAAATACACTAATGTTGATAGTAAAAACTGTTAGAGTTCCTAGTAAAAACTTAAAGCCATTCTCACATTTTCAAGAAAACCACATGCACACCCCAAAAAAAAAATTAATTCCTTGTGGAAGTTGAAAGGTTTGCTGATGGAAGAAGAATGTTGTGGATGATTTAATCTTAATTCCGTCGAATGTAATTTCATCAGATCAAACTATAATAAATTGAGATTATTGAAAAATTAGGTTTTTTTTTTTTTTTTTTTTTTACATTTCGAAAAAAATTGCATGTGATAAATAAAAATCCCGAGTTGATAAGTTGCATCTCTACAATTTATAATTATTTAAATTTCAACAACACTAATGTTGATAGTAAAAACTGTTAGAGTTCCTAGTAAGAACTTAAAGGCATTCCCACATTTTCAAGATAACCACATGCACACCCCAAAAAAAATTATCACTTTGTAATATAAATTCTTAGTTTAAAAGTTATGATATTTGGACTCATCTATAAAAAGTGATACAAAATAAAATAAAAATTATGAATATCGTGTAAGGGAATTATATACATATTAAATAATAATTATAAGATGGAATTGTATTTTTTTAAAATAAAATCGGTAGAAGACATTAATTAATCTTAGTTCAACTTATTCAAATGTGTATTTTAGAAAGGATTAATTATGAAATAAGAAAACATGAAAAAGAAACCATGAAAGCTAAAAAATGTAAAACAAACCTAAAAATACGGACATAAAAGTATTTCATCAGGAAATAAGAGCAATCAGTTCAGAAATAATGCTCCTATGTCCACCATGAATGACATGAAGAATATAAGTAACACATTTAATAATTAATATCATACATGACATTATGTAGCCACTAGCCAAGCATGTTCATGTCATGTTATTTGAAATTAACATTTAAATACTAAATTCAGAAAAAAACAAGAACTTGGCATTTCCTACCTCCCTTATCCCCTATAAATCTAATGACCAACAAGCCACCCAAAGTATTGTAGTGGTCTCGTTATATTTTATAAACAAAATGCCTCCTAGAAAGTCCAAGAAACAAGCCAGTGAACCCGACCCGGAACTTTCTTCTGCACCGGTCATTCTTCCACAGATTCCGGTGGTAACTGAGGAAGTGCAGATGACCCCGGCTGGAATGAGTTATCTTTATCATGGCCTAATCAGTCAACATCAGAGGATGAAGATGGAAATCAGAGAATTGTTCCGCCGCTGCTTGAAGAATGGCTCAGGTAATCTCATTAAACAAACTGTTGTTTCTGATCCCCCGCTAGGTATGCTTGCTGATGAGCTGGACGGAGTAATGCTGTTTTGTGCTCTGGAACAAAAAATTCTGTCCAAACAAACAATGAAGCGACAACCAGTGTGGTTGCAATGGATCCAGTAGCCCCATAAATTGATTCTTGACCGGTTTTATTCTAGTTTGTTTCAAGTAATAACTTTTGTGTGCAAGGCTTAGCCAGAATGATTTTGTAATGTTATTATATTGGCGCAATTATGTGTAATGCAATTTATAGACTAGATGGTATTTTGTTGAAAGACTTGGTTGAATGGGATGTAATATTGTGGCATCAGCCTTCTGAATTAAATGGGATTTAATATTTTCATTTACATAATTGTGTTATTAAGTTAGTTAGGTCACAATCATTTTTTCCATTCAGAAATATTGATACTGCACAGATTTGGATACACGCTTTACTAATGGCCATTTGTTTTTACCCAATTGTTTTTACCGGAAGAAATAAACCTACATATCAACTATAATACTAGGAATGATCACATTTTTTATTTATAGTTTGTAAAAATGAATTGATTAATCATACTCGAGTGCAGACAGTGGATGTACATCAGTTCATTTAACCCTAGTTACTTAGTTCATTTATTTTAATTTTAGACTTGAACTTGAACTTGAACCATACAAATGAAACAAGGACAAAATATCCAAAATTGGAAAAGCCACACACATAACAAACAATGCATCCATTCTTAATAAAAAGACTTAGTTAAGTTGCAGCATATGCAACATACTAGTTGTAATCCCACATCGTTTGGAAATGCAAAAGATGCTGTGTGGTATAAGTACCATACAACAACCCAAACGATAGGCAAAACTAGCAGCATCCTAATTCTACTCGGGAGCCATCAGGTCTTGGACGAGCATGGTTCTCTGGAAATTAGGGTAGGTGGGAACCCAAATCCTTTGGTTCAACGCTTCAATTCTGACTATTGCATCGTCGGTTACACCAAAATAACGCACAAACGATCCATCCGGGGAGACTTCCAGCTTCCAGAGCTCACCATCTTCAACCCACTTGTGTTGGAACTCCTCCTTGAAGATC
Source organism: Sherardia arvensis (assembly GCA_948330725.1). Taxonomy (NCBI): domain Eukaryota; kingdom Viridiplantae; phylum Streptophyta; class Magnoliopsida; order Gentianales; family Rubiaceae; genus Sherardia; species Sherardia arvensis. The sequence continues at coordinate 15,955,868 of OX415237.1, read as the reverse complement.
TGTCGAACCGTAGGGATGGGGTTGCTGATTCCATCAAGCAAAGAACGTGCACTTGCCTCCCCCAGGGTATTGACGGCAGCTCTGACAAACATAGTGAACTGATGCAGATCTCTTACATGCTCGCCGGCGTGGTCATAGTTGAGTGGTGCTGGTGGATTAGGGTTTTGAGGCACCCAAGCTGCTACATTTTCCATCGGCGCCGGTGGCGGTGCCTCTGCCTGGGCCACTTCAATCACAGGTTCCATTATCGCCACCTCCGGCTCTACATCTGCGACCTCAAAAGAAGCCTGAATCGGAGATGGGACAATTTCTTCAGGAAACAGTTCCGAGACGCCGCGGCTCCTAGGTGGAGTTGGCTTCACAGATCTGAATGTGTTTTGAAGGCAAGGACTGGCGCGGTTTGGTTTATGGTTATGTTTCCGAACAATCGACACGAGAACATGTTTCTTGCGGGGAGAATCAAGCAGGGAAAACAAAGCCTGGGTAGAGGACCTGGTTTGAACCATTTTTAGATCTACTGTCTCTGTGAAGGTTTGCCTTAGAAATTCTTGGTTTTGGCTCTCAAACTCTGATTCCCCCTAACTGGTCTTTTTATACACGTACAAATAGCGCCAAAAAAGTGATCCTTCATTTCATTTTCCCTCCAAAATGAAGACCACTTTTAGTTAATAGACGGGAAAGTTACAAAGTAATGTGTAATAGCATCCACTGTCGGCTAGGTAGATATTTAGATGATACCACACACCGATACTTTAAAAATTATGTTCGGGTTAATTCAAAGTATGTAACCAATGTTGGTTACAAACCCAAAAAGCATTTTCATCGAATGTGCCAGGCAAATTACGATTTCGGGGATTGGATAGTATTTGACACTGGCAAATACATGAGAGCATGAAAATGATAAATTAGTTGGCAGAGTCGGACATCCCACTGAATTTAATCAGTAAGTATAATAAATTTTAGTGGCATGACTCTAGATATTTTGTTATATTTTTAATAAATAACTTAATTATGAAGATCATGTGTTTAGGGTTTGGTTTGTGGGTTTAGGGTTACGAAGCGCGTGCGTTTAGGGTTTAGGGTTGTGACAATGGGTTCAAGGTTTAGGGTCTTTTAACCCTAGAGGTTTAACAGTAAGAAACATGTATTATTATGTACATTGAATTCATCCAGCCAAAATACTTACTAAATTTACGAGACCGATGTAATGCTTTGCATACATGGAATAACATGCTATGTAGAAATATCTTTCAATTCAAACGTCATTTAGTAAAGAAATGCCTGGACCGGTTGTCATTCATGTTTAGTATTGCGACGTTTTAAGCTGCATGCATTAAGTAGATGTGACAGAATTTGCAGCATATACCCGATCCCCACACAATTGTCATTCTGAACAGATATACAAATACGAAACTATTAGTAGAATCTATTTCCGACTCTAATTATTTGTAGAGTTGACAGAAAAAATCTTAGTTATTTTAGGAACCATGTCACTTTTTAATGTTAGGATAGATGTTGAGCAGTATACTAAGACCAGGTTCAGTAGTCTTCCCCAATCTGTGTGATGTAACATGTGTTTATATGAGTGGTGCAGTGTTTGAACGTACTTGTGAACCGCACAAAATTTTATACAACCTGCAATTCATTCCTATATATTTCTTAATATCTTTCCTTAATTTCATATTTAGCTTTACATTCGGTAACTATACAACAAAAAATATTAACATGAAGTTTATTCAAATACGGAATTCAATAATACAGTAATATTTGCAAACCGAATAATAAATAATCCATTTAATGTGAAAAAAATTCCAATGTTTGTGTTATTGTCAATAAAAATGCATTTCGTAATCATCTGCTTGTATATTATTATTACGAATATGCGTGAATCGAATGAGTATTAAGTGTTTCAAACTCTAGCATAAATATTTCAATTTTATTTATTACATGATGGTACCCTTATTCATTCAAGTTTTTTTAATACATATTCCACAAACAAGATCTACGAATGGTCCACAAATATGTTACATACATTTTTGAAAAAAATATATTTTAAAAAATAATATTTGAGTAGGGGATTGTACCAAAGCCTTGGCTTTGTGATGGCGACATAAAGTAGATACCCACTGATTTATTCTGTACTGTCAATGCAATTTATTTTCCCGCTTCGTGAACCTGACACCACCATATTCAGCGACCCGAAACCCTAGATTTCAAAAGCAAGAATTTGCATTCAGAGAGAGTAGGTTTAGTAATTAGCAACTTTGCCGACATCGATCCAACATTTTATTCGTAGTTTTATATAAATAGAATGCAATAAATATGACCTCCCCATGTTGTAACAATTGTGTCGATTTCTTAGTCGACCTACAATCCGACATGTTACACGCATGTTATTAAAAAAATTTAATACTTTGTATATAATGTATCATTTCCTATTACAATTAGACCAAATATTATTTCATTTTTTATTTGCTGATTTTACATGCACGTACTTAACGGATAAATACTTTCATATGCAACACTTTAATTGTGTAAATTTGGTGAAGATAACATGCATTATTCATTAACCGGTGTGAGTTAACTATGAACCGGTCCCAATAATGTAACTAGTTACTACAACAAATGTATGTAATTTATAATATTTTTGTTGTGAGTCAATAAGGGAAGATACCGGTAATCCAGATGTATAAATCAAATTTCGGAGTGATTATAGACTACAGTTAAATTTAAAAAAATTCTAAATTCAAATCCAAACACTGAAATATTTTGAAATATTCTAATTTTCACCAATCATCAACTCAACAATAAGTCACCGTCTGATTTATTTGCTCAACACTAAAATAATAAAATAGTATGAGACTTTAGGCAGTCTAATATGAAGGAAAAAAATTTCCGGAAATCAAGGGGATAAAATCAAAGGAAGTTTCACCATGTCCTCAAGCACCTGTTCGTCAACAGTCCAAACCAGAAGTGACAACTCATACTTTAGACTGCATATCTAACAGTTACAGGCAATCTACTCCTGACACACTGACCGAAAACCTACTAAGTCAAGCAACCCGAAACATCATTCACAATATTCATTGCAAAACCGTGTGCGGTTTAGATTGGATGGTATGCTGCCCCATTTTCAATCACATCATTCAAATTGATTGGGCTTGGGCTGGGGACCTGTTTTGTCTGGATTTTTGAGGTCAAGGAAAATAATTGACGGTCCGGTTAAATAGGCCCGCTAAATAGGTTTAACAACTCCATCATTTTGTGTGGATATTAAAATTCATCTTAGTGGTAATCCAACACTGAATTTGTATTCAAGTTTTTCCACAATTGGAATATATGTTATAAATAATCACATTCATTTGATCTAACAATAATTGTAATTTCTAAACTCAACCACATGTTCTCTCAAAAGTGAATGTAAATATATTTCTAAACGCAACCACATGTTCTGAACTCAACCACTTTGATCAATATAGTTGTAATTATCGTATTCAAATTGCTTGGAAGAACCTAGTAGTGTGACCCAATCACGGCTTAATCGTCTCGAATATAAGTGTTAAAATTAACTTAAACAACCCAAATACTGTGTCTGTCAATTGTGTCGATCATCCTACAATCTTAGTTGTACTCAGGGCCGTCCCTGTAATTTTCGGGGCCCGGTGCCAAAAATTTATGATGATCTTCAATCTTTTTAAATTCAATTTCTTTCTCATATTTCAAAATTTTTTGTAAATCATTTGCAATTATACCTCAGTCATAACGAAATATAAACGTAAAATAAATATTTTGTGCCTCTCCATTTTTATCTAGTACAAATCTGCCTTTATTCTTTTTAAATCTCTAAAAAAAATTTCCAATTATATCTCAATTATATAAAATATATTAAATTTGGGACCCCTCAAATTTTGGTGCCCGGTGCGGCCGCACGGATGGCACTCCCCCGGGAACGGCTCAGGGTTCGTTTTTGTCATTATTCAATTCTGATATTACATATACTAATTCATTGTACAACTTGCAGTTGTTACGACAAATTCCCTTGCTCATTACATGATTTATAGTTACTACCACCCGAACCCTAGCTTACAGGCACGTTGATAACCACAAAAATCACATTGTTCTTGTTTACATTTAATGTATTAGAATATGATTGCAATATCATATCAATCATCGTCTCATCCAGCTATGTATTTCTATGATACAGACATCATACTTAATATAATTCATGTCACTTTTACATCTAACTGAAAAATATCTCCACCCAAAACTAATTATATTCCCAAGCTATGTATTTATAATCTGAAAATTTGTTAATCATTTATTTTAATGTTTATTCATGTTATTTAACTATACATATAATTTGTTAGATTCAAAAAAGATTAGACACTGACTAATGGGCTCGGCCAATTAAACACCACAAGCCGATTGCAAACTAGTTAATATGGCCCAATTTCTTGTAAAACCGACTTGTAAATGATGCGGCCCACATTCAAGTGAAAATCAGTTGAACTCCACCGTTTCGCCTTCACAAATTTGAATAGTGTGCTCGTCGTAGTTATTACCCCAGACAATTAATTAGTTGCCGTCCATTGCCAGCCAGTAGAAATGCATGCAATACAAAGTTAGTTTTTTTTCCGTTTTTATTATTCATATTCATAAATTTACACAGTAGCCCACAAAACACCCCTCACATTCTCATTTGTTTCAAAACCAATCTGTTCAGAAGCCATAAACAGTAATGGCCGGAACTTCTAATTTTCAGAGGATACCTCATCTCCGTTCGGCCACAAAAAGACAAGCCGAGGCATCGCCACCGCCGCCTGCCCAAACCAACCAACCTAAAAGACGGCAGTATGTTCTTTCATCTTCCGAAGACGAGGGAACTGAAAAGACGGAGAGGCCATCGGCAGCACAACCTACCCACTATTCTGATGAAGACGATTGCCAACATATCAATGGAGAAGGATACACCAACAACAAACAAGGATCAGGCAGGGAACCAGATGACGGTGATTGCGAGAGCGACCGGAAGGGTAAAGGTAAAAAAAATCCATCCATCAAACTGGTGATAAATTATTTACTCCTCTTAAGCAAGAACAAATGTGGTGTTATTTTCAATTCGTAGGCAAACATCATTAGTATCAAAGTATTTACAGTAGTAGACTTCCACGCTTTTACATTATTTTTACGGCAACATGAAAGAATTTAACTTCATAGGGTATCTTATATGGGTTCAGATTAGTTGAAGCAGTACCAAAATTAAACATGTTGTGAATATGATATCTGATACAGTGTTCCTATATAAAATCTACATCATTAACATACCTACATACAAATTATGTGGTGCCACCCCCTTAGGCTTGGTATGTTTTGGATAGTATGTTGGTTGTAAGTGAACTCCTAATGCCCACTTGTTTCAATTTGGGATTCCTGCTAATTGTGATTCTGCAATTACACCATTCTGAGACACTTATAGTTCATTACAAAATGGTCTTTTCTAATTTCTATATCGGTCTTGAATTTGTAGTGTGTATACATTACATAAAAAAATGTAATTTTTACAACACATATCTCATGTCTAAATATACATTCCTACATATGTTTTCCATTTACAAATGCCATCACTTGAAAAACATTATTTTCACTTCATTAGCATGCTTTTTAAAATGGATCTCCTCTAATCTGGCTCCAAACCTCTACATCTGTTTCCAGTTGTGTTTCCCAAATCACTAATTTTGTCAACTAATCTATGTAGAAAAATTAATAACTCATTCTATCTCTACTCCATACAGGGAAGAAGGTAGCTGTCGTACGAGATAGAAAGCAGTTAATGGCGTCAAAGCCTGGGAAAGTGCATGCTCTGTGCTGTGAATTGAACGAGCATCAAAGATGTGCCATTGTGCAGGCAGGATTTGGGGGTCTCTTAGAGGTACAAATATCTACCATCCCCTACGACTTTACAGACTGGCTTTTAAAGGCTTTCAACCCCGAAACAAGGGAGGTTAGACATGGAGGGCGAGTTTTGTACACTCTCACACCAGCCGACGTCTGTGATGCATTTATGCTTCCATGGTGCCCTTCTAAACCGGTTCAATGCGACATGACATCTGCCTACTCACAGCTCAGACGTAGATGGCAAGAGGAATACAATTTTCCAGCCGTTCCACAAAACTTCACCACACTCATAACCAATTTGGAGCAGAGAATGATGCAATTGCATGCAGGACACCAGGACTTCATACGAATGTTCGTAGTTTATGCTTTTTCCGTGTTCCTGGATCCGGTTCTCAGCAATAAAGCCGACTTCAGACCGCTGATGTGTGCGGTGGATGTAGAGCAGATTAATACGTATGACTGGTGCAGCTACGTATTAGATCGTTTCTGCGAGGCTGCGACAAGGTATACTGGAGGCACGGGCCAGAGAACATTTTCAGGTTGCTTGCTGCTGCTAGTTGTGACGTACTTCCATAGGATGGGTGGAAAATGCGTTACTATTCCAGAGAGATCACTCCCCCTTGTGAAGAATTGGAGACTTTGGTCTGTACAGCGTCGGATTTCAGAGGAGCAAGCAAGAGGATACGGCAACGGCAGGCCTAACCGCGTAAGCTACCCCATAAACAGGATGGCAGGACAGGCCCCGGGCGAGAACAGACAAACCATTATATCATTCCCGGTTCCACCAGGCTACCATACTGATTTGCAGCTGCATACGCTACTCCCTAATGTAAGTAATTCCTACATAACATTTTATGATTGATTTAATTCTTACATCAACAATTACTATCCTAAGTCTTCTGAATGAGTATGAAACATATTAAAGCTAAATTGATGTTGTTAAGGTCTCTAGCCATATTCACACGGTGACACCACTCAAACCAAATATGCAGTGATGCTTGATAATGTCCACCCTTTATTTGTTATAGTTAAACTATCCTTGTTGCCAGCCATTCATTGTTTCGTTGCTCATACTAGAATAAATCCATTTATTTTAAAATTGTTTCCGTCCTGTTTCAAGACTATTTATGAACCCTGCTGTATTGTTTATTGAAACAGCCCTACCAGCGCGATTTGGCCACCTTGGCACAGAAGCTAAACGTCGTACTCGGTGACCACTTGTACAAACTCGAACGTATGGATAATGTGGACATGACCGAGCGATATCCCAGATGTGTCGAGGGATTCATGCCGTCTACTGTCGACAAGGCGAAAAGGGCAATCACACTTCTCCAACAATCTGTCACCCTGATTGAGCGACAGCTTCAGCAAAAGAGGAACTTGGACGGTGCAACACCATCCCGGGAAAATGTAGTCATGAATGAGGATGGACATGGACCTCCCCAGGACAATCGCGACAATATGAATGCTGACGCCGGGTTTGAGGATCATACTACCAATCCTGATGGAAATGGCGAGCATGTTGCAAATGGAAGTGACCCGGTACATGTGGAAAAGGTATACATAGATATCCATATGCTGATATACTAATTTTAAGTTCATTCACTATACTAGCAAACTCAATCGATCATTATCATCCTATTCAGATTGTGGGCGCTGCAACTAATCTTGGAGAAGGGGGTATGCCAGGCCAAGTTCATGACAATGCTGCGTCTCATGAACATCATTCTTCTGAATCAGGTTCATATGCTGAAAACAAAGATGACAGGCCTATGAAAATTGATTTCAGCTTCTCCCCACACTCCCCAGCTATACTCAGAAGCCAGGATCAGGATCCATGTGCCGTGGAGGTGGGAGAGCAATCAAAACCTGCAGATGTTCAGGTCAGGGAGAGTTCATGGTCATTCCAATAAATATGTGCTAGCCTCTTTTTTTTAACAAACAACCATAATGCTTACTTTATTGTGTTACACCTATTGTAGAACGGAGAAGCTACTTTATCTAAGGGTGTTGAAGTAGATGATGTCAATGTAGCTGGTCAAAGGCAACACCAAGACAAGGAGACCGTACCACCTGAAGAGGTATCATATATAGCATTCACTTGATCAAAGCAATTTTTTCATTACATTGGTGCTTCCTAGTTAGTGGCAACAATTTTTCCTAACTTACAGCCTTTATCTTGTGGATGGCAGGGTCCATTACAGGCTATGCCTAAACCCGCCATGATTTTTGTTGACAGTCAAGGTTGCTGCTATCTACAGGAGAGTAAGGTAAGTAACAGCATTCTACCATCCCCAATTACCACATCTCCAACAAATCCGTGCCTATTATGATCCCGGTTATGCATATTCTAGTAGACCACCCACAAACATGCAAGTTAACTGCCGGGATGACCATCTACTCAATATATACTTGAGAAGTAATTTAGCTAATCAACCTCACCTGTATTAGAGGTTTTTAATAACAAAAGTTAAACCTGTGAATGTGATCATCTGAATCCGTTTCACTGTTTTAACAACAGCCTGAAGAAGTCGAAAACATTACACAACCAGGGACTGACGAGCATGGACATGGAGTCATAACTGTTGAGGTCGAAGAAATTACTTCAGATGGAACTGTGCAATGGCGCACCCTACATCCTGTCTAGTGAGGCAGTTGTTCTGTTCTCAGCCTGTTTGTGGGGCGTCCTAGTAATTTTTTCACTACAACTAAAACTGATTTGATATTCTGTAGGATTATGTTTTGTTATCAAGTTCACAAATGTGAATTTTTTGTTCGACATTCTCATGAATAATTATTTGCATCCAGGAATTATGGTTTAAGGGGTCCAAGTGTCTACATTTTATTATATATTATAATACTGCAAAATAAGACTTTTTTAAAAAAATACGTTCACAAAATTGTTACACAGCAATCCAGTTGTAGCCAAAATCTTCAAGTGCATATAAAAAACCCGTTACTTCATCATAATTGTATTTGGTCAAATGGAAAAAACAAAAAATAACATCTAACATAATAATGGAATTGGAACTCCCAACACCGTCAGCCGAAGAGTTAAGAGAGTCAAAACTAGGGTTGCTATTTTCTTATGCGTTTCGACCAAGCCTACGTACGTACCTATACATAATTGCTATTTTCTTATACATCATTGTATTTTCTTATGAGGCACCCTTCTTGTTGAATGGTGATGTCCTCATTCTTCTCACTTTCTTCTCAGGGGAGATACCAACAAATTTGCAAACGTTAGTGTTTTGATTCACCCGCCGGCCGTCTCTTCTTTGTCGCTGCCGCTGGTGTCTTGTCTGTTGCTGGTTTATTTCTCACTTTAAGAGCTGACTACACTTCTGTATCAAAATATTCATCATCAGATATGTCTTCTGCATCTCCATAATCGAAGGTGAAGCCTACAGATATTACAAGTCCATGAAAGAATACTATCCAATGCTCTATAACTATTATGAATGCTATCCAAACAATACATGACCAATAAATATGATTTCATGCAAATTAAATAATATACATTACTTTTGGAAAAGTAATCCTGAGTTAACTCAAGATAGTAATCCTTTTGAAAAATAATATAGAAATTTAACTCAAGCATCCTTAGTCACTTCTGATTTATCTACATTTTTCAAGCTTAATATTTTACGTATTTGATTCTTACATAGAAGAGTCAAACGACAAAAACCTCTTTAACAAATCGTTTTCAGCATTCCTACAGCTAGTGTTTATAGAGGGATTAATTACTCATAGAGTGCTGAGAGACCCATGGTCAAACAAAATATTAACAAACAGGATTTCACAATTATAATATGCTTCATCCACTACGAGGTGCACTTAACAAAAAACAAATAGAAACTCAATCACTGATACTTCTAATATCAATACCATATGCCAGGATAAGGTCACATCTTCTAAATTCCATCACCATAGTCCTCGTGACAAAGTAATGGCACCACATTACACCTTTTTATGCCTCCTTAATCTTAATTTCTTGATCTATAAAGCACACTGTATCTATCTCTACATGTTTCAAATTAAAAAATATTTCGCCATCGTCGTTTTAAACCCAACCAACCCATTGGGTCCTAATCATTAGCATCAAAATGTTCATATAATTGGAACACATGGTTCCATACTATATCAACACCAACAATGGAGAATATCAATTCAAAAGAGCTAACCAAAGATAAATAAACAAACTTCAAACTACAAGTTACCACTTCACATTTTAACAAAGTATATACAGTTTCAATCAGATTTATACAATTTACACCTTCTACATTAGTTTTTACATTTTGAGCGATGTAGGATACAACATTTGCTATCCTGTGGTTCTAATTGTTTCTTTCTTAACTACGTATCACGTATGATGCATGACCTAATTCTACAGTTTTGCTTTGTTGAGCCCAATATACAAGGGAGTTTCTTCCAATGGACGGCTAAAAAGAATAGGAGAAGTTATGGCTTTTCTAGATAGTCTAAAATCTTCTGTGTATGATGATCTAAGTGTGATGTACTTCATTCGATACATTTACATACTACATTATGTACTATTTATTCCGTTACAGAATTAAATTTTTTTCTATCAATAAGATTTCAAATAAAATTGCGAGTCTTGCTAGTAGATGATACAACAACAACTGTTTCAAATTGAGTGAACAATTATATTGAGGCCTTTACAAACTTTTTTTGAATACCAATATATATTTATTTTGCCTTCATTTATTAATTCACCAGTACTATAACACACCACACTATTCATTGCCTATTGGGCTTATCTATTAAATCGGCCCATCACAAAATACCAGGTCATCTCACCAGAAACCCATTTTCTTTCACGCATTAAAAAACAAGCCCATACAGCCTCTCTCAGACAATTGTTTGGTTACCGGCCCAGCCAACCAATAGGATTTCATGTCGGGTAAATGTGGATGGTTCATTCTCTCAGAAATCAGATCAAACTCGAACCACCCCACAAACAACCCCTTCTCAGTTGTCTGCACTATTAACAGTACAACTACCACCCTGAATCATGGCCGAAAATACTTCCGGCCGTGACAAACCCTATCTCAGATCGGCGGCTAAAAGAAAAGACGCCGCCTTTGCTGATGCTGAAGTCGCTGCAAAACGGAGGTGCTCTCGGAAAAGTGTTCATTCCGACAAGGAGAAGGAACACGAAGAACGGGATTCGACCGCCGATTCAAGCGACCCCGAAGTCGAAACAACGGACGATGATTGCGTGATAGTTGATAGGAACGGAGATAGAGTCAAGCCAGGGACCAGCCATGACTCAAAGTCCGAATCAAGCATGTCGGTCAAAAAGGGTAAAGGTAAGATCCTATTTTTAAATGCTGTTGCAATGTAATTATGTCAATACTACATGTACTATACATTTTTGTGGCTCAATCGAAACATTTTCTTGTCTGATGCTGATTGGGGCACCTCATATTTCATATATTATTACAGCATCCGGTACCTCATAAACAATAGCTCAAACATCAGGGAAAATGTTGCTAGTGCACAATGGTTCATGGTTGGTCAATAGTAGCCTACATTTAGAAATTGGAATGGCATTTTTAACAAGTTTTGGTGTTGTAGTCCAAAACCAATTATCTTGAAATTCACAATAACAACAGACTTGGTGGTATCTCATGGGTTTGGTAGCACTAGATCATGTTTGCATGCATTGTAACTCAACTAAACTAATGCTTAAAATATCCCATGCTGCATCAATTCCAAACAAATTGTTTCACTGCAGATTAAGTATAATTTGCAGTTAAGAAACTGTTACACCATTACAACTTCACCCATAAATTGAATTGGTTATTCTGGATACATTTACATATGCGCATGCCTTCACAATCACTTATAATATTTTAGGACAATTTTCTGTCAACACTTTTCTGCAGTTCAACAATCTTTTAAGATTAAATCTGATTGAAACTGTATACAATTTTCTGTCAACACTCTATAAAACTTACAGAATTTTTTGCATATACTAGTTCAACAATGCACTTTTTCCCATTTGAATTCATTTTTCTTTCCACCTCGGTTATGACTTGCAGGGAAAAATATTGCAAAACCATCGACAGACAGCATCATAATTTCCTCGAGACCTGGTAAATTGTTTGCACTGTGCTGTGAACTAAATGAACAACAGAGGTCAGACATCATACAGGCTGGCTTTGGGGGACTTCTGGAAATCCAGATCCAAACAATCCCATCAGACATGACTCCATGGCTCCTGAATTCTTTTCGTCCTGACACGCGAGAGGTTAGGCACCGTGGAAGGGTATTGTTGACCCTGACCCCGGCAGATGTTTACGACACGTTCATGCTACCCTGGTGCCCATCCAATCCAGTCCGATGTGAAAAATCACCTGCATTCAATGAGCTGAGAAAACGATGGCAAAGAGAGTACAGTTTCCCAGCAATACCGGTTAACTTCAGCACACTTCTAACTCAGATTGAGCCAACAATGAAGGAGCTCGACAAAGGCCAGCCAGACTTCATACGTCTGTTCGTGCTGTATGCTTTTTCTGTCTTCTTGGATCCAGTTGCAAGCTACCGGGCTGATTTCCGCCCATTGATGTGTGTTGTTGATGTCGAGCAGATAAAAACCTACGACTGGTGTGGTTACGTGTTGGACCGCTTCTGTGAGGCTGCGACAAGATTCAAACGAGACAAGTATCAAAAAATATTTTCTGGTTGCCTTATGCTACTTGTGGTCACATACTTGCAAAGGATGGCTGGCCCAGGGGTATCAATTCCAAGCATCTCAGCCCCTCTAGTCAAGAATTGGAGCTTGTGGAAACTGGAAAGGAGGATGGCAGAGGAACTAGCTAGGGGCTTCGGTGAAGGCACACTGGACACAACAAACTACCCGATACACAAGATTGTCCAAGACAAGCCCCATGCAGGCCAGAAAGGTCACATTACCTTCTCCTTGCCTCATGATTATCACACAGACTGCGAGATTCAAAATCTCATCCAAAACGTAAGCATATCATCCACTATCAAATTCAGTTCTGTGTTTTTATCACCAGTCATTTATCGTGAAATAATACGACATTCGTAATTTGGGAGTTCAATGCCCTTTCCTACTTTTATACATTTCTTGACATTCATCGTTTCTGTTTGACTACAATAGTATCATAACGTAACTTATTTCCACATTTTTCATGTTAAACTTTTTAAAACTTTCGACACATGTATTACTATTTCACTACCTTTTGTCATGCTCTTGCAGCCGTTCCAACAAGTTGTAGCTACTTTGTCAAGGAATCATAACATTGCCATTGGTGACGATTTATACACCCTCGAACGGAAGGCCGAAATCCATCATACTGATCTGTTTCCCACATGTCTGGAACAATTCATGCCTTCTTTACTTGTCAGCACAAAGCGTTCTATCAGAAATCTTCAGAAGTCAGTTTGCCTCCTTGAGGGCCAGTTGCATGCAAGCCTGCACTACGACTCGACAAAATCCGAAGATTCCATGTCTGACAGTGAAGGTTCAGGCACATCTACCGAGATACCAACACACTGTGACACTGATCCAGACGACTCCACACCTTGCATGAACCATGTGGCATCAGCAAATGCAACTGTCATGGAGGAAAATCAAACTCCTGATGGTGGAAAAGCAACCATTACGGAGGAACAGATTGAGGACCAACTGTTCTCACACACAGTACATGACGTGCTACGCAACATGGGAGGTCATCAGTTATTCAACACAAATGATATCATGCCAGAGCATGGCCTATCCATTCCTCAGGTAGCTGTCAACAACAACTTACCAACCAAACACATCATACAAGTTATATTAATCACTTACTCTATTAAATACAATCTTACTCTTTAACATTCTATCCAGGAGGATGAAGTTGAGCGGGTTATTGTGGAACAGCGCAACCAATCGCAAGCGACGCCACCACAGAAATCTGTTTGCAAGCCTCAACAAGATGATCACATGATCACTTTAAATACGCACGAGGTATTTTACTCAACGTACATTCCTTTCAATATAATACATCCATTACCTACACTCATCTTTCTTACTGATATACAGATCAAGAAAATAGTCAACACTTTGCTCCCCCATGATCCCAAAAACAGCCATCAATTAAGTCCTCCAAATGAGCCTGCCTCTTCTTACGTCGATCTTCAATTTGAATCTGAATCAAATGAAGAGTTGAAGGCTATTTTTGAAGAGATTGATGCAACCCCCGTTGACGACATATCACTGCTTGCTTACGATGATCTCCACAAACAACATTGGCAGATTGTTCCCTACGTTACTGTGAGTTCTTTGATCACGTTAATGTTCAACTGTGATAGCCATATATAACAAGTATCACATACTACATGTATCACATACTAACTGCTATGATAACACAAACTTAGGGTGGTGGTGCTGCAATTCAACCTGCAAAAATGGGATCGCCGGTGCTCGGAGTTCAGGAAACTCTACCTACTGTGATCTCGCATGTGTCCTCGCTGAAGGTGACAAACATGACAATGATTCCATCCACACAAATTTATCTTCATATACTAAGTATCATATATTACAGTATCATTTCATTTCATAATAACTGTTGTTTTTCCCCTCTGCAGGGTCATTCTGAGTTTCATCACAAACCTGGTACTGGTACGACTGACAAAACTGAAAGAAATATTCAGGTATGTTCCATCATATAAGCAACTAATCAGACACACTTCATTTAATTATAACACAAGATTGGTTTCGTATATTGTAATATTATCATCTCCACAACCTCAACAGAAGAGTATTTATATGCTCTTCAGGTACAAACGTCGGATCATGGTCAGCCTCTGCGGGGTAGCATGGAACTACATGACGTCCATATGGAGGTATTCAGACAATACATAATTTCTAATTCTGTCAAATGTTCTAGAGCACTAACTACCTTTTACATAATTTTTTAATTTTAATTTATTTTTTTCTTTAACATAGTCACAACTAAATCATACTTTGTGACGCAAATTCTATTTTGTTCATCATCTACGCCTTGAACAGACCATCAATTTTCATAATTGTGAGGCTCGAGAGACCACGTCAACCAGCAACATAGCTCCTGCATAGGTATTATACAACACCATACACCTTTTGTATAGATCAACTCGATGTTTTCTGATTCATTTTCTTTTATTTCTCCCTTTATTTACAGACCAACGTTTCGACATCAGATATGGCTGAGGCTATGGGTCATGAACCAGTGATAGGATATGATGTCGAAGTGGAATATGACAGCGACTCACCTGATTCTCAACCATGGTATCGACATTGCCCTTTTTGATGGCTGGAGCCATATTGTCACTCCGAACTTCGTGATTTATATTATAAGCCTTATCTGCCTTTTTTGTTACTACAACTATGATCGTAAACAGTTAGACCACCGTCCTGTCTTCGTCTTGTTCTAAAATAGACACTGCAGCATTTATTTATTTTGCAAAGCTGCTAAATACATTACCATGTTGTGTACAATTATGTAATGGCATACCTGTTTTGCATAACAACATTTAAATCATCTTCCTACAACTTGCATTCCAGCACCTACCTAACATCAATTACATTCATTTTCAGTAAATTACAAATACGACACTGATCTAGAGTATGGGTGAAATTAGTATGTGGGGATGTGGGGCTAATTGTTGCAACACAAACTGTTGCATCATCTTCAAAACTAACTTGATTCCAAGTACCAGTTTTCCCAGTTCTCTACATTACTATATTCATAATTTAGACTTATGTACTAGCTTTCATCTAACTTTTTTAGCCCGACCCAATTCACCAATTACAATGGGCTTCGACAATCACATTCTGGGCTGTACTCATTTTAAGCCACATGTAATTATACATAATTTAACCCACATTCTAGATCGCATTATGCCATTACTCAGCTCTGCAACACTCAGCTCTGCAACACCGCAGCCGACGTACCGGAAATTTGTCTAGCACCGAGATCAGCCTGGATACACTTACAGATCCATCACCGAAATGGCCTTCTTATTCGGTTCTGACTAAACCAATCAAATCTAGCCCAATAGATTTCTCGAAATCTACAATTCACCCACATGTCGGCACCGGTATGGGATCCTTCGCAACGCAACCGCCGACTGAACTGGGATCCTTCGCAACGCAACCGCCGATTGAAAAGTCAACTCTCCGGCGTAGTTGCCAAACTCTATCCACATCGGAATCGCCTACGGAATTTTTAAATGTGTCTTAATCAATACCACGGTGTTCAAAAGGAAAACAAATTAAATAAGTAGCCCTGAATTCCTGAAAGCACATGAAGGGGACATGAAAGAAGGAAAACTAAATCTTGGCCAAAACGTCGTCGTCCGACTAATCCCCACAAATTATGATTAATTCTATAATCATTCTCACACAAAAATTTACCCTGCCATAACATTAGTGACACCTTAACCCAATAGGCCCCACTAGAAGGGTGACACCCTCCAAAGGGAGACGTAGACATTCGGGAATAAAAAAGCAGCACCGCTAACAGTTCCTTCAGATTTCTTTACTGTTTGTTCTTGTTCTCCATCTGAAAGAAAGACATGCAAATTAATCCAGCTACTGTCAGGCTTCACTTGAAAACGTCAGAAAAATATGGAGAATCTTTAGAGAAAGCCTTTCAGAAAATGAAGATATATCCCCCCTTGCTTTTGCACTGAAATTCGGTTGCATACTCCATCTGTCTCACTTTATATTGCACACTTTTCTTATCTGATTGTCTCATATTAAATTGCACATTTTTCATTCTTAGTAAATCATGTTCATTTTTTCCATCAATTTCACCATCTTCTTTGTCAAACTCAGTCTACTTCATTCATTTTACTATCTTTAACTTTCTTAAATACTACCCAGGTGGAATATTAGCTGGTAACTGAGGGAGCACTTGCATGGTAAATTGTGAATTGTGAATTGTGGTCCTGTACTTGATTCCTCTGGATCCTCCACTGGTACTTTATAAAATATCACTATTTTCGAAACCAAAAGCGCAACTCTGATGTTGTCAAGTTTAGTTTAACTTCTGCAAATTTCAATCAAGTTAAATTGATTTCAGTTGGTTTCAGCCAGATTCACCTAACTTCAGCATATTTCAGCTGGTTTCAATTAAGTTCAGCCAGTTTCAACTAAGTTCAGCTGATTTAATATGACTTCAATTTTTTTGCATTATCACAAAATTAATTTGAAATAAAGTTTCTGAATATTCAAAAGTATTAGTGAATTTGTATAGTGATGCCACGTAGAAGAAAGTAAGGTTTATATTGTGCTTGGATATATGTAATGTATAAAAGTACAAAAATTGTGTGGAGTCTATCTCTATGTGAAATGAGGGTAAGTAGTTATCTATTTGTCCATTCGGACGGTTTTTTGTTAGGCACATTGGACCTATTAAGTTCAGAGATTAAGGTTAGGTATTATGTGGGTGTCGTTTTGTTTCTACTAAGTTGAACGTTATCTATATTGCAAGTGCTTCTACTGTGTTTCTGATCCTATCTTGCATTGCAACTCTATCTCTATTTTATATTTATCTCTTTTTGCACCATAAGTATAGGGGTGGTTTCTTAGAAAAGGTGTGTAACACCAAAGTATTTACAAAGATACCTGGCCGTTTCAATGAATCATGGATGCATGATCGAGTTGATGGTAATGAACGGAGTTTCACCGAAGTGCATTGCTGAATGGAGGATCTGGGGATACAAGTGACTTTCGAGTTGGAAACCCAGTTTATCTACAGCCACGGCGTAGTGGACTGTACGAGATGTATGAAAGTGTGATGAGAGCCGAGTTGTTCGATTCAAGGCATCAAAATGCAATGGTTCAAAGGTAAACATGTATAGTGGCAGAAGTGCATATGATCTTTTTGTGCGTTTTGTAAGTAGAAGGGAGCGGGTTGCAGCCTTACAAAAAATGCTAAGAGATGGACACACGAAGACAATGTCGACTGAATTGGTAGAACATGTGGTCATTTAGTTAGTGATGAAATAGGTCAATGAAAGGTGAATAAAACACGTGGTAATCAATAGTATGGCATTTAAAATCAAGGCTGATTTTGGTGTTCGATGTGCTTGACTCGCTTATTAAGAGATTCGATTGTTTAGTTATTATTAGTTTATTTCTTTAGATGTAACAACTCTCATTGACCAGTCCTCTTTTATAACTGGACATGAAATGATGTGTTTTTGAAATGAAAAAAATAATCAACCATCAAAATTAAGAGAGACTATGTATATATATAATATACTTAAAACACATTTAATTGGGAAAATAGACAAATCATATATTTTTTACAAGTTTTGTAAAAATCGGTAAACAAGTTGTAGATGAAGCACACTTTGAATCAACATCCAGATGCTATAACTAATACTACCTATTCACACTTTATTATTGATTAATTTATTTCTGATCAAAACACAATTTTCTTTGTAAAAAATATCATTCACTTGTCACCATCCCCTCTCTCAATTATTGTTGTTTTATGTATGGAATGTTGATTTAAGTTGACTTCAAATTTTTTTTTTTTGTAAAGTTTCTTAATATTCAAAAGTATTAATGAATTTGTATAGTGATGCCACGTAAAAGAAGTAAGATTCACATTGTGTTTGGATATATGTATTTATAAAAGTTTAAAAATTGTGTAGGGTCTATGTCCATGTGGAATGAGGGTAAATAGTTATATGTTTGTTCACTTTGGCGGTTTTGTTAGGCACATTGGACTTATTAAGTTCAGAGATTAATTAATGGGTAGTTTTTAAGGTTATGTATTGTGTGAATGTCGTTTTGTTTCTACTAAGTTGAACGTTATCTATATTGCACGTGCTTCTGTTATGTTTCTGACCCTATCTTACAGTGCAACTCTATCTCTATTTCATGTCTATCTCTTTTGTACTATAAGTATAGGGGTGGTTCTTAGAAAATGTGTGTAACAACAAAGTATTTATAAAGATGGCTGGCCGTTTCAATGAATTATGGATGCATGATCGAGTTGATGGTAATGAGAAGAGGTTCACCAAACTGCCTTTGCAGAATGGAGGATTTGGGAATATGAGTGATTTTCGAGGTGAAAATTCAATTTATGTACGGCCACGGCGTAGTGGACTGTACAAGATGTATGAAAGTGTGATGATAGTTGAGTTGATCGATTCGAGGCACGAAGCTGATGGTCTTAACTATCATAGTCTATGGCTTATGGAGGGAAAGAAACTAAAGAATCTTTCACCGAACATGTTCAACCATGGCTGATATGAGAAAAAATTATGAAAGAGTGCACTTAAATAAAGGATTGGTTTGAGTTCTTTCTGTTCTACTTGCAACAAATTTACAATGATATAGTGGATGGAGAGATGATTATACATATAATCATTTTGATTTTTGGTTTATAATGAAATATAGTTCCTCAAAATTTTTGTTACACATACAATTATTTTTTTCTCTCTCATTTTTACTATCTGCAATATGAGGTGGGTGACAGCCGAGGGGTTTGACTCCCTATTATCCCCAAGTTCCAAGACAACTACATCCGCTCCTCTTCATTAATGCGTACTAACCCTTGGTTCATCCATTTGAAATTTAAGCAAACATCGTAATTATTTCATGTTTAACAAATTCTGGAGAAACTAATTAGCATCATCAACATCATCCATCAATATAAAAAGCAGCAGCATGCCCCACTCTCCGGATAAACCCTAAACTCAGAGACCACCCCCTCTTCCCTACCAAAATAACCATGGCCCCACTTTTCACTCCTACCTCCTTCTTCTCCGACCAACTCCCCATGTCGGCACCAACCACGCCGTATGACCACAACCTCAACCTTGAGCATTTCACTGAAAACCCCCAATTCCCTCCATTTCAGCTCCCTCCTCAACCTCTCCCCCAGTCCACTACGCCCGCCGCCGCCGAGGATACGAAGCCGCGCCGCCGTCAGTTCAAGAAGGGCGCCCACCGCACGCGGCTGCCGCCGCTCTGCGCCGCCAGGATCTTCCAGCTCACTCGCGAGCTCGGAAACCGCACCCATGGCCAGACGGTTGAGTGGCTGCTTCGCAACGCCGATCTCCCCCCCGCCAACCACTCCGACGCCGCGCAATTTGGTTACGCGGAGCAATTTGTTTACCCGGAGCTGATTACTCCGAAGAAGGAGTTTCCGGCGCTGGAGGGGTTCCTGGATACGATGTCGTTTACGACGCTGCTGATGCAAGGCGGCCACTTTCTCGGGGGCGGCGGTGGGAACGGTGTCGTCTTGGAAGGGCTTCCGTTTTGAACTTGTCTTCTTTCGACGGGTTTGGGGATGGAATTTTGACCCTGGGTCCCACGTGTTGACTAGTCTGGTTAGGTTTCAACCGTACCGTTATTCTCTAGAGGAGGGGTTGTTGGCAAGTACAAAGACTAGATCTAGATTTTGCTAGGGGAGGGACCACCGCTCTAATGATTCTATAATAATCTATCTTGTAATGGTAGTTACTAGTTAGTTGTTGTATTAGTGTTTTTTAAGGAGATGATGATTCCATTTGTTCCATTGCTTTGTTGATTCTTGTTTGATTGCCAAAATGTCTCCATTTAGTTTTTTGAGTAATGTTTTCGCAAATGTAGTACTAAATGGTTTGGTTCTACATAATAAGTAAACAATATCCGAATCTGCATAAAAGACGTTCTTAATCCATTACAAAGATTCCATAAAGGGGTATACAAGAGTTGAAAACCATATTTTTTATTGACAAATATAAAACTTCGACCTCATACAGCTTATATTCGGTTATCTGCACAATTTTGAGGAGTATTTATTTAGAAACAACAATTTATGAGGTTAGTCTCAGCATGAAAACCCTTTGCTCTGTCAGTTTTGCAGGTACGATCTTGCTGCTTTTTTCTTTATATCTATGCTCAATTACAGTCACCTTGTGGTTCAATATACTCCTGCATCGGTAATGACCGCCTCTTCTTCCTTTTTGTTTCCGATTTTGGAATCTCTGAAAGTGTGAATGGAACCACAAAAATTGAGAAACCTCTTCTTCTAATTTTGTCATATAGAAGACTTGAAATTGAACAAGATGCCACTTTCAACATGTGCTAACAAAATTCTTGTAACGCAGCCTTAAAAGGATAGAAAAGCTTGTCATACCTCCTTTAGGATAGATGGAATTGTAGTGAACCTCAGCCCAAAAGCTCAAAAAAATAACTGCAGAATGATCAACAAATGAAAAACAGTGGTCAGCTTAAACAAGAAAAAATGGCAACAGAACAATTCTAAAGTAATTACTCTTCAAATCATTTCTGTTTTATATAACATTCCTTTCTCAAAGGATGGGTGTGATAACGGGTGCCTCCACCAAAGAAGCAGACAGGAAGAGAACTTAGAGAAGTAATTATGGTCATAGAATCTGTTTAGGAATATTTGCACATGTTCATCTATCTTAGAAAAACAATTAAACAGACCATGGATGGTATAAGATTAAAGCTATAAATATTAATGTATCCGTTGTTTGACCTACTCTAGTTAACTGAACATCTGATCTGAATTAAGTAACGGAGATCTTGACTAACTATTAAGTTTCATAACTTGTTAAAATAAGAAATAACTAATTCATCACTCAGTTTAGAAGTTGAGTAGGAGAATAGATTCTTTACCTCGTTCAGATTTTTGAGTACTGGGCAGTATCTCAATGTAACAGGTGTCCTTGAATGATGTTAAGACAAATATTTTTACACCATACTGCAGATATTAACCAACATGCGGTTAGGATTCATGAATTCTGCTTTTCTCAGTGATAAAAAGTGCCACATTCTAGATATTTTCTTAGGAATGGCACATGCTCTTTGTATCTACTATCCAAGTCATTCGATATTTCATACAGTAATGCAGCAACCTTTTTATAGATTTCAACATACATATGAATAAGAGGAAAGCATAAGTGCATCTTTATTCTAAAAGAATCAAGCATTGTAATCTATGAGCAAGACAATCATGTCAGGATTACCGAATCGGCAGCAGCTTGCAGAGTCACGTGATCACCCCACTCACCCGTCCTGACATTACATTAACACGAGTTTAGAAACACAATGACAGATTCTATATAGATATTCTCGATTTAAGAGATTAGAATAATACTTGGATATCTTCTCCAAATAGTCATCGTAAGCCATAGGAACATATCCCTCATATATGTCTGGGAACGACTTCAGCTGGTCATACGAAATCAAATCATTCAGCCAAATATAAGAGTTTACGATACTGTAATGATTTATTCACGCACTAAGCTAACCTGATTTACAACTTCTTGTCTCACAAATTCATGATGTTCAGAAGTTCGGTAAAACTGATCCGAGAGAGCACGAAACTGAGGAGAAAAGGTAAGTCACGTCAGAACTGCAATATTGCTCTTATAAACTAATATATCATTAGTTTTAGAAACTACAGTGGTTCATAAATTGTTTCTAGCTCCCAGTGAAAGCTTAAAGACAAAGACACCTAAATTGTTTTTGAAGTAGCCAAAGATAACCGTGCAAGCACGAGAAATATCATTTTAGAATGAAATAAAGTTTTTGCATATTCAAACGTATAACTTTTTCAGATGATGTTCAAATCTGAACTCATTCAATCAAATTACAATGCACAGTGAATGTAAATAACATCTTATTGCACTTATTTATTTTGCAAACTTCTAGTTGTCCCTAAGAAGTTTATGATAAAATAATTTTAAATATGACATAATGGCACAGATTAGAAAACCAACCTGGCAATTACCATCACCTTGAATCTTACACTCTACTAGATCGTAAACCTGCAACCTTATATGCAAAGCTAACAATATTCAATAGTAGGATATCAGTAAGTGACCATGCAAATATGATAAGTTTTCGGAACTCCTATTTGCAGGTTTTCTTTTACTAATGCAGTCTGTATTTTGATTGAAATTGACAAGATTGTCCTTATTGATTTATCTTGTTCAAAGCAAATATGATAAGTTTTCGGAATTCCTATTTGCAGGTTTTCTTTTACTACTGCAGTCTGTATTTTGATTGAAATTGACAAGATTGTCCTTATTGATTTATCTTGTTCAAACTTTAGCCATGTGATCAAGGATGTTTAAGTCTTTACTGGAAATAATACGGATTGCAAAAGTAAAATACGACCTGCAAATAGCATTACCCTAAGTTTTTTAGCCCTTCCAATCACTTAAAGCCCAAATTTGAAAGTAATAAGTATGATAAAATTCTCTGCCATATCGTAATCCATCTGTTGTATTCAACTTTACCACAAAGAGAAAAGTGCATACCTATCTAGAAGCCTCTGATGATCTAAAGTTGCTTCGTCAAGTGATGGTATTTCTCCATTGATTCTAGGTATGTGCTGCACCAATAAAATCAAAATTTTAATAAATTTACCTGCATTAATTCTTAGAAGCAGTAGGAATAGATGTGAATGGACATATATACTCCACTCACCGGAATTGGAACCATTTGGTTCAAGATCTTGCCGACCTCACCATCCAAAGTATGTTCATCCATGAGTTCAAGCGGGTAAGACCATTGGCCAGAATATGACTCTCCTCCATCAGGGCCGGGACATGCATTGGAAGTAATTAAGTCTGCAGCCCCTTCACCACCATTCTCAACTACCAAAAGATATACAATGATTTATCACAAATTAACGTTGAAGTCAGTAAATATACGTTTCTGGGTAATACCATTACCATATGTGTAGTTCCCCATAGATTGTCCAAACCAATCTTGCTGATAGAAAGATGTCTGTACATTTCCTTCACTATCAAGAAAACTTTGTGGCTGCTGGGAAAGTGAAAATTGAGAAAATTGCTCTTGTAGAGAGTTCGCAGTCAGCTCACTGCCATCTACAGTGTTAAATTCAGCAATATATTGATTTTCATATCCTGAGTTGTTCTGAGGACTACTGCCATAATAGCTACAGTTAGCGTAGGGATCACCATCAAATAGCTCACGACCCCACTGAAGAACGAGATCTTGTTCTTGCGAGAGCATATCTTAAAGCTAAATTCTTACTCAAACTCACACCTACTCAGAATTCAGAAACCTGCTTAATATGACAAGCTAAACTCAAAATACGACTGACCACCAGATGATCAAGTGACGTCCCAATAACCTGCAAGAAGAACTCTGTAAATGGGAAGGCAGTCCAATCTGATAAAGGAGATACTGCTACAGCATATAAAAACAAATTCCACAAAAGGCTTACAGAATCAGTCTAAAAGGGAATTTTATAGTTTTCATGGGGAAATCCATCAATACATTACATCACATAAATTATTTGGTAAAGACTTTTATCTCGATTATACACACTTCATACAGTATAGAAAGTTTCAGCCCTATTGCAGAACACTGTTGTTTTCCTCATCATCCAAAACAAAGAAAGAACTTCTTCAATAGAAATTCCATGGCTCTATGAATCAAAGATAAATCTCCACATAATAGTTGGACAAGCCAATCCCACAAAAACAACCGATCAAATTCAAATTCAAGAGAGAGCAATTGCAAAGCAACAAGATGATCATTTTCCACAATGCAACTAGATCAGCAACAAACACGAGTGGACTAAAATCAAAATCAAATCGGTTCTGACTGAATTCAGTCACATGATCAATCACGCAAAAACGTTGCACTGAAAGCTGCATTGTCATCGATCGCAACGAGAAATCAAACAGCGGAAAGTAATAGAGATATGATCAAGGACGCGGTACCTGATGAATCAAGGCGCGGTGATTGTTTGATAATCCAGAAAATTCTATTGGGATGGTGGAGAGGATTTCTAGAGAATATTTGGGAAATGAATGGACGGACGTCACGAGGGCGGTCAGGTGGCGAGTCAGAGAGAGTGAGGATGTGTGAGTCAGCACTCTGGAAGAATATATTGGGCTTTTCATTTATTTAATTTGGATCCAAAATGGAATCAAACTCTGTTTTCCACTTTCAGAAATTACGCGAGAGGCTTTTGTAGAAAGGGGAAAAAAGGTGAAAGCACGAGAAAATAATTTTAAAATCCGTTTGGGTTTCACGGCGTTAATTGACGGAGATAAGTTGGATCTAACTCTAAGACAGAAAAATACAATGTGTCAAAATTTTCTAAAAGTTAACTAGTTAAATATCATCGCACGATATATTTAATATTTTTTTATGTTAATATTATAAATGAATTTAAAAGAAAAAGTCTTTAAAATAATTAACAAAATTATAGTGGCAAATTTCGAAAGACTATAATATTGTCAATATGTATTCTAATTGACATGTTATTGATTAAATGTAATTATCATTATTATATGATAAAATATATTAAGTCAAAATATAAGAAATTTATTTAATTCTTAAGTTAAAAGATTTAAAAAGAGCACTATATAAGACAAAAATTGCTGATATGTGTGATTTTAAAATTGATCATACAGACTCATGCCAAAATATTTTATTAAGCCCTAACTCAATTCTTTCACCGCTGAAATAGGATGAAAATTTTGATAATCTATTTCTATAAATACCAAATTGAGTATTTTCATAGCAAATACAAATTTATGTTACTAAAAGTTATACAATCTTCTGCAAATACTATATATTCTAAAGGGAACTAGAAGAGTTATTGCTCCGATCAATATTTAAATAAATAAAAAGCATTAAAAAACATTAAACTACGTAGTTTTGATTATAACCACGCAAGATCACCATATTTCGGCGCCTACAATTTTTATATATTCCTTTTTGGTTTCTTTAAATTTCCTATTATTCATATATTCCTTTTTTATTTCTTTAATATTGGAAATGTGTTTGGTATGGACTACAATATAATATGATTATGGTAATATATTATAAAATCGGTCTTTATTTTTTCAATATTGTTATCGTAATATACCATATACACAATCTACGTAACCTTTTTTTTACCTTTTATTTTACACAACTGACACGGTATAATATATTTAGTTTGCTCCAATATAACATCAATTGTCACGCCACATAATTTTTGGCATGGTTACATTTATAATCTTTACGTATGAATTTTTGTGGTATTACATGTTTTTGTTTCTTTTTCTAGCCTTATGTTTACCATAATTTTTTCCCGCCTTCCATATTACAACAAATTACTACAATTTACACGCATAAATACAACTCATTCATATTCATTATACAATAACCATTTCCATATTAAGGTCTTTCTATTTTATATTCTTACACTGACACAATATATTATTTACGTACAATATATTATAACTATGGTATTAATATTTTACCTTGATGTTTCCTATCATATAATCCCACCTTCTCATTCTCCAACGTACTGTATTATTGTTTACCACGGTTTAGCATCTCTCATGCACAAATGTATTTTTCAGTTCAGTTCAGTATTTTTCAGTTCAGTATTTTTCAGTTCAGTTCAGCCATTTGATTCTTTTATATAACATATATGTATATTCAAAATTCTTATTAAAAAACAAGCCATTGAAGTATATTGAATTGAACTTAATTAAACAAAACTGAATTGAAGAAACAAATCACTACATCGACATTAGCTAAATTTCATCAAATTTATATTTCATCATTATCCTAGAAGTTAAACATAATTGAATTGAAATATTCTGAACTGAACTTTATTGAACTGAATTGATATAGCAAATTGTGCTATATTTTATCAAGTCAAGTTTATTAGCACCAAATTTAATTAAGTTGAACTTACAAAACTGTGCATTGATACAATTTAATTAGAGAATGTTTATGAAATCATATTTCATCAATTTTAAACTGACTTGAACTGAATTGAACTGAATGATGCTGAACTAAACTTAATTGAACTGAATTGAAGAAAACGATCAATGCATTGATATAACTAAATGAGGTTGTATTTTATCAAGAATATACAACAGAACTGAATTGAACTACACTGAACTGAATTGAACCGAGTGAACTAAATTGGACTACACTTAACTGAAATGAACCGAGTTGAACCACACTTAACTAAAATGAACTGAATTGAACTACACTTAACTTAACTGAACTGGATTTTCCATATGGACTTAAAATATATAAATTATATTTTCATTGAACTGAATTGATGAAAACAATCAATGCATTGATATAACTAAATGAGGTTGTATTTTATCAAGAATAGAAATAGAACTGAATCGAACTGCACTAAACTGAGTTGAACTGAATTGAACCGACTGAACTGAATTGGACTACACTTAACTGAAATGAACCGAGTTAAACCACACTTAACCAAAATGAACTGAATTGAACTAAACTAAACTAAACTGAACTGGATTTTCCATATGAATTTAATATATATAAATTATATTTTCATTGAACTGAATTGAAGAAAACGATCAATGCATTAATATAACTAAATGAGGTTGTATTTTATCAAAAATAGAAATAGAACTGAATTGAACTACACTGAACTGAGTTGAACTGAATTGAACCGACTGAACTGAATTGGAATACACTTAACTGAAATGAACCGAGTTGAACCATACTTAACTAAAATGAACTACACATAACTGAAATGAACTGGATTTTCAACATGAACTTAAAATCGTTAAACTATATTTTCATTGAACTGAATTGAAATAAATTATATTTTCTCTAACTGGATTGAATTGTGTTGAATTATTAACATTTAATTTGTTAATTTTTTTAAATGTACAATGCACTGAACTAAAAAATACTGAACTGAACTGAACTGAAAAATACTGAACTGAACTGAAAAATATTCAGATAAGTTGGACTAAACATACCCTTACAAACCAAAGAACTTGAGTAGGATTAGGGACAAGGGATCCCGCAAGATTAAGTTGGTCAGAATGGCCTTGAATTGAAGGTAAATGTCATGAACACTTCCTGATTGACGGACATTCGTGGCTTTGTGATGAAGACGGAGAACAGATGCCTGATTACGAATTCCAAAAATCGAAGCAACGGTATTCTTACGCTATAATTTGTTATATTTCAAAAATTGAAGCAAGTTCAGTTTAGTAGAATTTTTAGGCTAAAATTTGTTATATTTCTACAATATACACTGATTTTAAGAAAAAAAATGTTAAAACTATATCAGTTCAGTTCAGTTATTACACTTATTTTTTTCAGTTCGATTCAATTCATTTAAATTTATTTATATTTGTTACGTTCGATTCTAATTTTTTTAATTTCAACTCAGTTTAGCAAACAAAAAGCTCAAGAGAACATGGGTTTAGTAATTGATGGAAAATGCTTTCAAGGTCACCTTTAATAATATTTTTAATGTGTATTAGGAAAATAATAATTAAATTTAATCTAAAATTACGAAAATTTAAGACTAGAAAAAATTAAATTAATAATTAGTATTGAAATAAACCGTCTATATTTATAGATATTTATAGACGGGATATAATTACAAAGGAAAATAAGAAATAGGGATGAAACTATAAATATGGCAGGGAATGAGATCCTTATGATGCAATTAATTAAAATCATGCGCCACACGTGCTAATTGATATAAGACCCACGGCCACGCTTACTCCATGCACACCCACCTATCCTATGACCTGTCTGTTCATTCAAAATTTTAGGGTGTGTTTGGTTCGCAAGGTTTTTGAGAGTCTGAATTTTGTTTTGGGTTTTTGAGAGTTTGAGTTTTTGTTTGGGATTTTGAAAGTCTAGTTTTGCAAAATTCTTGTTTGGTTGGGTTGAGTTTGTGAGTATAGAACAAAATATTTGATTGGTTTTTAGAATTTTGCAAGTCTGGATTTTGGAAAACTTGGTGAACCAAACAAGATTTTACAAAACTGGACTTGGATAGTCCAAGTTTTGCAAAAACTTGTCCAACCAAACACACCCTTAAGAGTTAAATTGAGGGGGACCCACCTATTGCATTTACCCTCTCTATTCACTCTCCGTCTGTCTCTCTCTCCACTGTCCCAATATTTAATTTTTATTTAAACTTTGTATAAAAACACAACATTATGAAAAACAGACATTTTATACTGGAAACTAGAGAAATATAAAAACAAGCATTTTATTCTAAAAACTAGACAATTTAGACAGTATGAAAAACAGACATTTTATACTGGAAACTAGAGAAATATAAAAACAAGCATTTTATTCTAAAAACTAGACAATTTAGACAGTATGAAAAACAGACATTTTATACTAGAAACTAGAGCAATATAAAAAACAAACATTTTATTCTAAAAACTAGACAATTTAGACAGTATGAAAAACGGACATTTTATGCTAGAAACTAGAGTAATATAAAAAAACAAGCATTTTATTCTAAAAACTAGACAATTTAAACAATATGTAAAACATGCATTTTATGCTAGAAATTAGAGCAATATAAAAAACAAGCATTTTATTCTAAAAACTAGACAATTAGACAATATGAAAAACGGATATTTTATGCTAGAAACTAAAGCAATTTAAAAAACAAGCATTTTATTTTAAAAACTAGACAATTTAGATAGTATAAAAAACAGGCATTTTATGCTATAAACTAGAGCAATATAAAAAACAAACATTTTATTCTAAAAGATAATATGAACAGTAACCGTGAACAGTACGCATGAACAGTGCACGTGAACAGTGCGCGTGAACAGTGCACGTGAACAGTGCGCGTGAACAGTGCGCGTGAACAGTGCGCGTGAACAGTGCGCGTGAACAGTGCGCGTGAACAGTGCGCGTGAACAGTACTTTTTACAAATTTTGCAAATAAGCACCTCCTATCTTCCATATTCTAATATAGTTCTTGGTCTATATTATAGTTATAATATAGACGGTCACTCTAGAGACCAACTCAAAAATTAATGTGTCAATTTTTTTAAAAAGTTTAAGAAAAGAACACGTAAGCAAACATGTTATATCTTAAATATAGGGGGTTGATAGGTGCAGGTCCAGAATTATTATGCAGGTCCGGAAATGACTCAAATGCCCTTAGGGCACAGATTTGATTTTCGAAGGACTTTTCGGCAATTTGGGGTCGAGAACTGTTCTGCAAATCTCTAAAAGAGAGAAGGATGAAATCAGAACCCCATATTGAAAATATTAGAATTCTTCCCTCTGACCACGAGATTATCCCCCAATCACCCACTCACTCTTCCCAAATCCCTCAATGTCTTAATCGAACACCAAATCCCCTGCAAAGTTTATAGGATTTTCTTAGTTTCTGGTATGGGATCCGGATGCCTGGTTTATTGGCTTGGCCGGAGTTTAATTTTATCCCGGGCGTGGTTTGATTAGTGTTTTGTTGTACGCCGGAGATGAGTTATTTGGCGTGTGAGTTTGGTTTCCGATTCTTGTTCGGCGTTTGTGATCCGGACGGCTTTCAGGGTTCGAGATCTGTTCGGGCTTCGGTGTTCTGAATCCGAAGGCGGCCAGCGGTCTTGGCATCCAGGTGCAGTTTTTCGGAGGCGCCGGTTCCCGTAAGCGCGGCGGAAACAGCGCTGCCTCTCCGGTCGTATGATTTGCCGGTGAGTTTAGCGGCGGTTCACTTTTCAAAGAGGTTGTTCATCCGTAAACGTCGCCGTTTCATAAGGTATGCGATCTGGTAAATGTGTATATGTATTACGGGCCAAGGCTATGTGTTCATTAGGATTTGTCCAGTTTTTGATCTGCTATGTCTGTTGGGCTTAAACCCTGACTGCGTAAATGACAAGTTTACCCCTTATGAAGTAGGAGAGCTAATAAAAAAGGCTGGTTGCATTGGGCTCATATGATGTTCTTGGCAATGCAGACTGAGATTTAGCGTTTTTTGGTTTTTTGTACAATTAAATGCAATTAACAGATAAATACAATCACAAATATTGATCAACTTGTACCGAAATTGATACCCTAATTGGTTAATTATGATGTACTTATAGTACTGATTCCTATACAATCTTCCTCTCATTCTGTGCTATTCACAATGAGCCAGCTCCTTCTTCTTCCTTCTTTCTTGTAATTACCTTTATGTCCTTGGGCTTATTTCATTTCCTAACACAAGACTAGGCATGTAATAAATACGGGCCGAGGCCCACTAGGATTTGTCAAGTTCTTTATCTGTTACTGTCGATGTCTTAAACCCTAGCATGTGTAAGTTACGATTTTACCCCTGTTTTAAGTGGGACGTATAAAAGGATGGTTGCATTTTCTCGATGACAAGACTAGGCACATGAATTCACTGTCCACCTGACCTTGCTTGTTTTTTCTTTCTTCTTTCTCCTCTCTCCATAAAAAGTAGTCTATTTATTCTGCACCTGCTCCTTATTCGGTCTTTCTTTGTTGCTCTGAATGTAATACGCCATATCTTTCTTGTCTCATGTTTCGTGGTGAAACTGAGGATGGAAACTAAGCAAATGTGCATGTAAGTCGATCTATTAATAAATACATTTTTTTCATAGATCCGATTATTTCTAGTTAAATCCAGGAGATGTGTTTATGATGTATGTTCTTTGTTGGTGAAATGTAGGTAGGAGAGCTTGGAGAGCAGCATTTGAAGTTGTGTAGTTAGAGTTTGGAGGTCCTTGCATTGACTCGTATTAACCATGGGAGATGTGAGTTGCTGCCTCCCTCAATCCAGTTTATTTTGTGATCTGTTTTATTTTGTGATCTGTTTAAATCAAAAATAAAATTGATCATGCCTACGATGTAATGTATGTTGTTTCTGGAATGAAGATTGTTGGAGAGTTAGTGTACACATTGTTAGGGAAATTGGCGATTTATATAATTTGGATAAGGAATAGTGTAAATCAAACTTGTATTTGTAAATGTGTGGGGGGCTGAAATTGCCAATTTTAAATGATGAATGTTGTTCTAGGTTGAGTATAGCTATACAGTACTGCTATGTTTGTAAAGTGTTTTGCTGCCTTTTTTTAGTTTTGGAAAATTAAAAGGCTGTACTATAATGCATAAAGTTGAAGATAGATGTAGGCTCCCTAGTGCATCTTGAAAGGAAGAAGTTATGTGTAATAAAGTGGGGGAGAAAAGTTGGTGGGAAAAAATAAAGTGGACCATGTGAATTAAATTGTAAAAGTATGTCAAATCAATAGTGTTCATGACAGTCCTTGCTTGCAGTTGTGAGGCCCCCTATTATTTTTGGTACTAATTCATTTGGTAGTAACTAGTAATAAGCCTTTTCATGCAAATATCATTGTGGAAAAATATTATTTTCTACATTTTCATGCAAAGTACTTTGAATACAAAATTTAAATATATAAAGTTTGTTTTTTTAGTTTTTAATTCTAAGCGTTTAAAAAATAGTTTTGCATTTTATGTGTATCCATGAATGGCGATTTTACATACTTGATTTGCTGTTTGAGAGGATGATTTAAGAGACGTTTAGATAAATCTCCACAATTCACAATATTTATGAAATGTGCAGGATGCTGTGCCTGATTTTACGTCGATATTGTTGAGTGAGGGTAATGGGCTATCGTTCGAGGATGAGAAAACTGCTTTTGATTGGGCACAAGGGCTGGCAAATGACAATCTTTTTAACATTATCAAATCATCTAGAAGAAAGCGGTCTGATGGTTCATTCCATCATTACTTTACTTGTGAATGCGCATTTCATTCCGAGTCTGCTGTGGTCGAACGCCAACAGAATCGTAAGAGGAAAAGTATATTCTCAACTCTGCGTGAAAAGGGGCAGAGAGTGACAGCCTCGAAGAGAGTTGGCTGCAAGTTTCGTGGAGTGATCAGAAAGGAGCAGGATGGATTGTATCATGTTACTGTGTTTGATGGGTGCCACAACCATCCGCTTACCTACTATGTGCAAAACATGGCGTATACTCGTTTAACCCACGCTGACAAGGAGAAAATTAGGGAGATGTGGTTTGCTCACTGCACGCCAAAAGCTATTTTAAAAGCTCTGCAGTATTCTGAAGAAGCGAAGCATGTGTTGAAGAGGGCCGTCTATAATTACACATCCTGCCTGAAGAAAGAGGCTGCATCTGGGAGAAATCCAGCAATGCAATTCCTGCAGCTTGCAAGTGCCAGAGGCTATGTCACTAGGTGTGTCGTCGAGGCCGGCACAAACAAGATGAAAGGTAATTGTTTGTCAGCTAATTTAAATGTGTTTTGAACCATGCTTGGGATCTTATGTGATGAAATATTTAGACATTTATGAATTGATAATTTCAGACATGTTCTGGTCACATCCTCACGGAAGGCAAATGGCACGAGTGTACAACTCAGTTTTCTGCATTGACTCTACTCACTCCATGAACAAGTACGGCTATGCACTTGTCGAGTACATCGGCACAACTCCGACAAATCAAAACTTCACTGCCGCACAGGCTCTTCTCGAACATGAAGACACAGAGAGTTACATGTGGGCAATGAGATGTTTCGCTGAGTTATTGGGAGAGGTACAACCACGTGCCATGGTTACTGATAGAGAGCTTGGAATTTTTGAGCCAATCGCAACTGTGTTTCCCGAGTCGCATCATTTGCTGTGCATGCAGCACGTGAAGAAGATGATTAGAGCTAGGGCACTGAAGTCCCTGAAGTCAAGCAAGGATGCCGATAGACTTTGTAATGGGGCTGTGAGGGTGATGCTTCATTCGGCAACTGTTGAAAAATATGTGGAAAATGAGAAGAAGCTAAGGTCGAAGTATGGCTGGGTTCCGGGGTTTATGAAGTACATGGACAGGACATGGCTTGTACACAAGGAAAAGATTGTGCTCGCTTGGACGAATGCTGTGAGGCATTATGGGAACAACACTACTAATAGGGTAGAGAGCGCACATTCTGCCTTGAAGGGATGGATGTCTTCATGCAGGGCCGGGCTGGACACTCTTTTTGAGAAGACTCATGTGGAGGTTGAGTCTCAAATTGATGAGATCAAATGTATGCTCGAGTGGAGTCGAGCGAGGAACCTGAATGGTTTTGCGGTGTCACCGTTTTCATCATTGTTGCGCCGAGTGACCCACACCTGCCTTTTAGTGCTGAAGGATGAGTGCATCAAGATGGGGGCGTGCACACATGCCCTGCCGACAACTCACGGCTTGCCATGTCACTGCCAAATGGAGGTGCTGCGACAAACTGGTGACTATATTGACCCGGACTTAGTTGATCCGTTCTGGTCAACTTTTGCCTACGACGGAGCAGAAGCAGCCGCCCAGACCGCTCCCTTTGGGTACGCTCAGATGATTCGGGAGTTGGAAGAACGGGACCCGTCCGACCAGCAACGCTGCGTTGATTTTTATTTTGGCGAGATGCACCTGGAAGATGGCGGTTACGAAGAGCCCGTGACTAAAGAAACCAAGAAGGGCAGGCCTTCGAAGAAGAAGCCAAAGATTCACAGGCAGCTTTCGGGGTGGGAGCACACCGACAAACTTTTCGGTTCCAGTCAAACCGCGGAAGAAGTGAGAATAAGTCTAGCAGGTTAGTCCATTAAAACTTTCTCAAACTCTCTCCCAGTGTTATGTTTTAAGTTAAATGCATAATATTATGTCACAATTAACGTGAATTTGTGAACAGATGAGGAGCTTGACAGAGGAGGAGGCAAGGACGTGCCAGTCTTTGTTAGAGAATATTTGGTGGCAATAGAAGATGTCGAAGCCGATGGTAATTGCGGATTCCGATGTGCTGCCTTAAGATTCCTGAAATCTCCCGATTCATATGTCATGGTGAGGCAATTAATGGTGGCAGAGATCAATGGTTATAAAGACATTTATAAGTTGGTGTACGGTTGTGATGATGCTAGAGTGAAGGCGAGGGCGAGGGGGCCTGCCCCTGGAGTTCAGGCCGCAACTCGGCGCATCGACTGGAAGGGAAAGAAAAGCCCCATTACACACTGGATGAGCACTCCTACTGACCTATTTCCTTTGGCTCAAGTCTTCAGAGCCGTGGCGACTTTGTACTCCTTCAACGATGCTGGAGGTCTCGCTTGCACAACTGTGCTACCCTGGAGGGGCAGCTTTGATGAGTATGATGAGCTACAGGAGATTTCTATCATTCTCAGGCGGGGAAGGCTGCACTATGTGTTGGGACATTTCTGCGTAGATGATTCATACGTGCCTGATAATCCCCTCCCCAGTATCCACCCGACCTGGTTTCGAATCCGCAACCGAAGCCTGAGGGTTTGGGAGGACGTGTATGCCAAGCGTTTGCAGCGGTATCAGTACCTCGAAGAACTTTGCAGTAATGCGTCTAAGCGCGGTAAGAGGGCAAAGGAGTTCGTCCAAGTTGATCCTTGATTCCCTCCCCTCCCGTATGTGTCATGGTTGCGTTTGATGTCATGTATTAGAATTCAAAAGACTTGTTTCATGTTCTGCACTTTTCATGTTTGCTGTAATGTGATGCGCTGGTGTGGTGTGTTTATCTCGCGTCCCGAACCCTCATGTTATTTAGATTTGCATCAATCGAGAAGAAGTATTTCATTAGACCGCAAATAGTAAAGTGGTGCAATCAATCTTCACAAGAGTAAAGTTAGCATCTACTGATACTTTCGTTCCATTATAGTATAATGAAAAAGAAGAATTTTGTTAAACTTAAATTTGCACATATAGCTTGAGGTTATGTATTGTGGCAATGTTTTCTGGCAAATGGCAATTACACAATGTGTTATGACATTATGAGGTATGCCAACTGTTTTAGTAATCATTGTCCATCAAATGTCACAATAATTTGCAACACACCAAAATGACATCAAATCCATAAGATTTCACTCCAAAATGACACATAAAACATTCTGAATTCAAATCTCAGGTGCAATTTATTGGCCGGGTAATTCAAAGCACCTTTCAGCTAAAATTCTACATCGGGGGAAAGCTTGGTGGTGGAACGTAATAATCCCCAACGTGGAAAGTTGTGCCTTCGCCCTCAATCATAATGAAAGTGGCATTCGGATCTTCATCTACTGATGCCCGAATTCGACTCTCACCCTTATTCTGCTCGCTGCGCATGTCTGCTTCCATTGCATCCATCACTGCCACCACTCGCTGGCTAATCTCTTCCATCGCTTTCTGAAAGAACATCAAAACATATCAGTGAGAGCACTACTCAGTCGACATTGCAATTTTTACCCGATCTGCTGCTCTAGCCGTGTTGCCTGCATCAGCTTCGAATTCCTTCATAATTGATTCCAACTCTAAATAATATATTCAGATAAACATGTTATTAACCCATGCTCCAAACTTTTGAAAGTCACGACCCGGAAATAAAATACCCGCAAAAGTTCTGGATCTACTAGCGGCGATAGCATCCTCCATGTTTGCCTGCAACTCGTTAAGATACGCGTTCAAAGCAGCCATTTTTTATTCCTGCACAAAGAAAATGGGGGGTTTTATTTTTTGGTTTGGAAAGTAAGCAACAAATATGTAGTAGATGGCAGGGATAGTGGGTGAAAGGACAAGTCATCTGAATGTCAGTTTCTTCACATGGCCTTGTTTTATTATTCTTGCAGGTCCTTGTTTTAAAAATATTAAACCCTAGGACTGAAATAGGCGTGCTAGATTGAGTGTGGAGCATCAGATCTTTTACCCAACTCTGCACGCAAATAATGCAGAAATATTCGCATGCCTCGGTCCCTCGGAGCAGACGGATTTGATATTTCTATGTGAGCAACTTTGGTTTTTTTTAGCCACTATAATTAGTATCCGATTTAATGGGATTATTCTATTCTTTGTATTTATCCATTAATACTGTAATTTAAATTAAATTACATTAAATTCTGGTAATGATGTAATTGAAACGTAAGTATATAATTTAAACCGTACTCTTGAGTAATTGAAAAAATATATAAACGTTAATACTTAAGTATGTATGTTTTGCCAAAACGGTTTATTTTATTGTCGTCTTAGTTAATCACTTTTAAAGAAAACAATGTTTTCTATTACTGCATGAGTTGTTATTTTTAAATAATATGTATTTAGTCTATCGGGAGCGAAATTGACCGTCACACTTGTAAGTTAATTGTATTGAAAATTGTGACATTCGTATAGATGTAGGGAATGTTTAATACGCCTGTACTGATTTGATCTTAGCTGAACTGAAAAAACTGAAGTGAAGTGAAAAATATTGAAGTTAATTTAACAGAATTGAAAAACATTCAGATAAGTTGTACTAAAAAGGCTCGTAGTGACCCCTTTGATCATGTTCAGTCCCGGCCGTGATAGTATGAAGGTTACAAGATTGTTCGGTCAATCACTAACAGAATATAAAAAAATTGGAAACAAAAATCAAAAGTATATACCAATGTAGCAACAGTATATACCAATTTCATATAACTTTCGCGCCTATTATTTTTACAATACACACAAACTCATGAACATGGTAATTACACGGTAATTTCAGTCCATCCTACTAATTAACATGTTTGTGAAAGGAAAATATTTATATTTATATTTATTCAAACTAATTTGAGTTTAGTTCTAAACAGTAAGAAATAAATTCAGTTGGCCGTGTACTTACTTCATTTTTTTCTAGTAACTGTATCATTGATGTACAAAATATATATGCAAAAAATATTCAATGAAATATATTGGTTTCAATTGATTTCTTTATTATTATTATGTTATAAACTATTTGATGCAATCATTTAATTTCTTAAACTTTATAATTTATTAACCTACTACCTACGATTCAATATTTTTAACTAACTATTTTTTATTAATCACCTTTCCAATTTTTAAGTATGATACTATTATATTTTTTAAAAATATTAAATATAAAAGAACTTATACTACTTTACTACATCATATATACCTATGCCATATGGGATATTCCATTTAAATTGACATACATGTATTTTACATTTTTTTGATTGCCTTGCCTTAACTTAATGATTAGTTGTACAACCTCATATTAAGATAATGTCTTCATTCTTCATTAAAACGTTAATAACAACTTCATAAAAAATTATTAGAATAGGGGACTCTCATCGAGCTACATTCCTCTCTTGAATGAGTGGATGAACATGGCAATGAAATTTGCCAGAATTGAAACAATGTTAACGACAGTGAGAGCCCAGACCACTGAACTACATTTGCAGGTATTATATGGCACTGATTCACGAATGGTCAGCCGCTGATCTGGCAGAAGAGACATGTCCTCAACTTCGATCTCCACCAAATCTCCCGACGGCTGAACCCTTCGGTTACTCCGCTGCCTTACACCAGATCCAGTACCTGACTCCACTAACCACCTTGTCCATCCATGCTCAGGACAGGCATAATAAACTCGACCAGGATTAAGAGACGTGCTGGAAACAAGCAGATTAGTTATTCTTCCACACCTTGGACATGAAACCCTGTCGGATCTGATGTTTGATACTGAGTTAGAAGAGGTTGACTGAGCCATGGTGTATAGATAGGCCTATGAGAGCAAGATATCTGATGGGGGGAGGGGGTATGGAGCTTGAATGAATATTTTTTTCTTGCTTGGTTGCTTGGAGTTTTATAGAGAGCCATTCAGGGATTCTGTCGCCATACACATCATAGTGGGGCTCACTAATTAGCTGCCCAGGCCCGTAATCCAAAAGCCTGTATAATATATATTTCCATGTAGCCCGAATATAGAGCAAAAGGATTGATGGGGTATTGTGGTAAGACTGATGTTTCCTCCACTATTGGTTGGGAGTTCGATTCCATAATTTCAGATTATAAGATGTTTTTATTTTATCAACTCTATTAAATACTCCCTCCATCCCAACCAAAGTGTCTTACTTTCTATTTCGGGATGTCCCAACCAAAGAGTCTTACTTTCAATATTTCCTCATTTGGCAAAAAAAATAGAGTCTATTGTCCATTTTACCCTTAATGAATCTCTATACATTTTTTGTATCACATACTTATGGGGGTTAAAATAGTCTTTTACCATTCTTTTGGCCATGTGTCCTACTTCCACATCATTTTTCTTAAAAATTGAGCCTCCGTCCCCGCGGACACTTTGGTTGGGACGGAGGGAGTAAAGAATATTTGAACTTTACAGGCTGGGAATTCTATTTTACTCTATATTTAACTTTAATTTTTATTTTTAAACTATGGTAATCACTTTGAACTTCAATTCAATATTTTCTGAAAGGGAACATATATGAACCCTACAGTCATCATCTAATGCATTTTTACGTCTAATTAAGGTGTATTATTATTCTCCTTCTCAAAAAATGTCTCTAACATTGTATTCTCTTTTATTACTTCCTTTTGATATTTTTTCTTTGCTTCGGTAACTACTGTAGTTCCAAACTACTAAGGATGTGTTTGGTTGGGCAAGTTTTTGCAAAACTCGGACTATCCAAGTCCAGTTTTGTAAAATCTTGATTGGTTCATCAAGTTTCCTGAAATCCAGACTTGCAAAATTCTACAAAACCAATGAAAAATTTTGTTCCATACTCACAAAATCCAACCTAACCAAATAAGGATTTTGCAAAACCAGACGACTCTCAAAAGTAAACTTTGCGAACCAAACACAAAACAAAATCCCGACTCTCAAAATCTTTGCGAACCAAACACACCATTATTTGCGTTGCAAATATTGTACAGACGTTGAACAAAAATGGAAACAGTAGACCACAATTAAAGCTGAAGCATACAATAAATTGAAAATGTCTAGATTTAGCCTGGAATATTACCAAATTGAGACCGGAACATAATACATGTCTAGCAAATAAATCCAACAAACCCCACAACATCAATCCAAAGCCAATTACAGGCTCAAATCAATCCAAAATAACAACGTATGAGGCTCAAACACGGTACAATGAGCCCAGTTTGACGCATGGCGAAGGCAGCAGCTTCATTCTGGCAAGGCACCCTTGGAAGCCAAGAAGTGTGGAATTCTATTATACACCGCCTGTCTGTTGGTGTTTTCCTCTGCCATGACAATGAAGCATAGATAAGATATCCTCAGCTGCACCCTCTTCTTTTCCTACACCACATTACACGGGACACATTCAGCATACAGAACATTTATTATATCACACGGGCATATGATTCAATGTGGTTTTACTATCTTACCACATCAAGTCTTAATCTGTCGAGCAGCGCCTGCGACCCATTGAAATGCTCCAGCATGCACATGACACTCAACCCCCTATCAGCATACATAAGCGCATCTCGCCATTTCGGAGTGAGCACCTCGTAATTGAATGCACAGTACTTGTCAAGAACATCATGGTACTTCTTCGCCTCGAGCAGCTGCCAAAATGTGGTTCCCTGCAAAAGATTCATATCACAAGTTTAGGCCATTGACATCATGGTCCCTTGCCACAAATTGATATAATTTCACTTACAATCAAGCGCCCCAAGTTCTCCAAATCAGGGTCCCCGGCTTCTGGCTGTTTGAGTTGGATAGCTTGAACTCTCTTGTCCATGAAGTTGATCACAACCAGTGAGTACTCATTCTTGTAGATGATTGGCACGAATACCTTGAAACAACCAAATAAAAGAGTTAAGTGTTACACATTGAATCCAGACCTCACAGTGCATGCATGCATAAATACAAAACTCGGATTGCTTACAAACGCTGCAACAGAGAGGTCGAGCTCACAAGCCTCCAACCAGAGCAGCCAGCGGTCCACAACCACAGCTGGGTTAAAACTGCTCTCATCCTGTAGCATTTTAATTGTCATTACGCTTAAATTCACAAACTTCATGTCCACTAAAAATCTCATAATAAATATCTAACATATTTCAACAGTTTAACCAAGTCTTACCATCTTCACTCCAAGCATGCACACTCTGGAAGTCCACATTTTCCTGTCCCAGTAGGAGTTCAACAGCATCGACAACACATTGACAATATCAATGTCAACGGTCCTTAAACGATCAACAGTTTACCCCTGGCCAACGATACTCCCGGCATCACATCTCCCCCCTTGGTGGCAAACAGCACCTCACCGCTGAAGTGAATAAAATATAAACATACTTCAAACACAGAATGCAAAATGACAAATCAGAAGCGAAGCAAATTTACTAGTGGCCTTACCTATTTGGATGTGATTGTAAGCAGTAGTCAGCGATCTCCAACCTGTGCTGCTCGAAATTATGGCTTTGCATGCACAACTTCTTCACAGTTAAGCTACTGTAGCTCGGAGGGTAGGGGAAGGTCCATGTTCGCCACAGGCTGTTCATCATCTGCTGAAGCGGGAAGTCCTCATCAATTGGCTCAATGACAGGGTTGGGCCCACCATGAATAGCAGCATCAAGGGGTGAAGGCCGGGCTCTCCCAATCTCGGGTGAGAGCGTATCACACACTTCGTACAGGTTGCTCACCATGATGTCGTAAGCATATTCGACATCGAACTTGAGTGTGCCGTCGCTCTTCAGCCTGAAGCAGCGATCCTTGAGGGGTCTTGTCGGTATGTCCAAACTTGATGCATAATCCTTCAGTCTGTGGTCAATGTCATTCAAGATTTGCCAAGTCTTCTTTTTGAGACCCTGTTCAAATGAAAAAATTAGAAGATGTTGATATACCGTGTGATCAAATAATATACATGTCAACACATTAATGAATATAATTAATTACTGACACCTTCAAAATTTTTGCAAGATTAACATGATCCAGGAACAATTCATTTGGAAATTCAGCACCTCGTTCAAGCAAGCCAAGTGCTCATGGATTAAAATTAGCATTTTGTATAAATTTGTCAACCAATTTGTCAAAAAATGGATGATTCACTAGTATCAAGCATTGTAATTGTTTTAATTCATATGATTTTCCAACTAAATTGTTCCTTACTACATAATTTACGTTAATGCAAGTGTAAACCAAAATCGGTTATGTAGATATAAAAGCATAAAAGTGTAACAGGCAGAGATTTAATGGACCAGAAGGCAAGCTCACCTCAGACAGAGAAGCTTCTACATCTTCTGCCGTGGGCAATGCCATCTCAGCCCTCTGGTTACTGGATCCAGACACACCCTCCACAGCTGGTCCTAGTAGAGCAGCAGATCGAGCCCTCGAGCAGTTGCAAGGAGCACCAGGATTCTTGAACAGCAGCTGCCCAAACCCCTTTGCCTGTATCTCTTGAAGAACCCTCAACATGATGCTGTCACCTCCCCATTGCTTGATATATGGTTCGTCATCGGATAATGGATGTTCTGGCCAGATAGTGTAATGGAAATAGGTGATCAGCAGTAGCAGCATACAGCCCTGGCTCCCCTTGCTCAGAGGACTCCTCTCACTCCCTTCTCTCTCAACATACCTGCGCAATTCACGGCAAAGGTGATCCACCACATAGCCCGCCCAGTTGTAGGACTTGATGCTGTCTACATCCAACAGGCAATTGAAGAGGCCCAGGTCTATGTCTGTACCAGCAGTGGGGGTGAGCACCATATGCATTGCGTACAACACAAAGAACCTTTTGAAATCATCTCCTCCTTGACGTAGTTTCCTAATCATTGAGTTCACATCTACTGCCGGCATCGTCGGCGCCACCGGCAACCCGTGAACCTGCCTCCATTCCCCCTTCACATTCCTCACTTCAGGGGTGCGAGCATCCTCCACCACGGCCTTCTCTGGGTTCACATTAAGCCCAAATACCTTCCTTGCATCCTTAGCCGTGAGAGAGAACCGGATCTGGCCATCAGAATGGAAGTACTTGGTCACTGGATCGAAGCAATCCACCAACCAGTAGTTGATAGTATATACGGCGGCTAATTCGGTTCTGAAGTGGAGCAGCCCCCCAAATCCGATCTCCCTAACATCTGCCTCCTAAAGGGGAGAGAGGTCCTTAACCAGCTGGGTGAACACATAACACCTTCTGTTGCACACATCTGAAAAGTAGTAATCCTCGGACTCATCATCCGAGTGATAGCTCCAGTCACTGCTGCTGCTGCTCGAGTCACCGCTGCTGCTGCTGCCGATGCTTGGGCTCCTTTTCCGTTTGGCCGCAGCGTTGGATTTACTACACTCGGCTTGGGCCGTCTCCCTGTGCTCGGCGCCGGGATGTCCAGATTTGGCAGATTTGGCAGATTTGGCAGATTTGGATCTGCGAGTGTAGACTTTGATGGTCTTGGAAGACTGGCTCGGTTGCCCTGCAAAATATATAAGTATACAACAAGGTTGAGAGTTAGTGTTATCCAACCACCAAAACTTGAGAAGACAAGTCAAAACCGAATATTCTGTGGTCCAAAATAATAGTAAAACCAAAACAACAAAATTAGGCTTGTAAGAAGGGCCAAAAAGGTCGATAATTCCCATAAATTGTGGTCCTAACTGTGTGTATAAAAGAAAACCAAGACCCAACATCATTGGCCCAAAAATGTCCCAAATTTTTACGATTAAGGCCAAAACAGTACCTTATTTGTACTTTGTACAATACAAAAAAAAACACCGACATCAAGGATTAGAATATTCAACTAATCCAGAACCAAAAAAATGTGGCTCTCATCAGCATCGATGGATAAAGGTTCTGTCTTTACTCCGTACATAGAACATTCTTATTACAAAAGAAACGGATTCAGTTGCCTTCCATCTTCCCCTCTTAAATAAAATTAATTTTATCACCATCTT
This sequence comes from Sherardia arvensis, assembly GCA_948330725.1. NCBI lineage: Eukaryota > Viridiplantae > Streptophyta > Magnoliopsida > Gentianales > Rubiaceae > Sherardia > Sherardia arvensis. The sequence goes on along the minus strand of OX415237.1, from coordinate 15,912,511 downwards.
TGTCAAACCAAAAAAATATAATAACATTTCTTGCCCTAAAGACATCATCTTTATTATTAATTTTATAGTTCAAGTCATATTATCCATACTCCCTCAGAAAAAAAACATTTCATCTCAATGTTTATCAAAGCCATACTAAACAACTGAAATGAAGCCAAAAAAAACTGTCATTTTAGTTGAATATTTTACAAAGCAAGGCAGATTATCCAATTTTCCTTCAACTAAAAGTCAAATCATCTTCATCTTCATCAAACCCATACACAAAAACACAACTCAAGCCACGAATACTGTTATTTTAGTGGAATAGTTTACAGATGAAGTCATCTTGTCCATCTTCCATTCAAACAAACTCAAACCCCAACAAAAATATACAAATCAACAACTAAAAAGTATGATTTCAATGTTATATGTTACAGATCTGTACACGAAAACGGCCGATCAAGACGTATTGACACACTGAGACTATAAACCAAAAACATGCAAGCCCCAACTTCGAAAAATATAGATCGCTTTAGGTTGAGATGAACTACTTACTACTGGGTGGAGAAGATGGTGGCAGAGTGTCCGTTCCACGCGGGGGGCTTGATCCGATCCCAGCGACAGGTTCCGGCGCCAGATCGGTGAATTCGTCGCCGTCGGAGGACGAGTCGCGACGAGTTAACAGGACCATCGTCTCCGTAAAACACGAATGAAATATGTTAGTAGTTTGAGGGGAGGGGGAAGGTTTGCCTGAAACAGGTTGTGGGGGAATGGGAGAGGTTCGATGTTATCTGTTGGAATGACCTCTCAGTTGTCCCGACAATAAGTAATAATTTCCAGCACAACTTTTCTCGCGGTCAGTTATGTGGCTATGGGAAAATTAATTTTCTTTTATTAATTATTTTGGGTATTCACCGTACACGTGTAGCACATGCAGGGATCCAAATCATCAAACCGTTCATTTTGGTATCAAACCGTTCATAAGGCCCATTTTCATTTTCCTTTTCAAACCACCTTTTAAAATAACGGCCCGAGTTTTACTACATACCATTTTACTTGGATAATTTTTTAAGGGTTATGGCCCTTAAAAGTTTGAAATATATTGTTTATGACCCCTAAATAAAAACTGCATAGTTTGTGGAACCTAAAAGTATAAAATGTATGATTCATGGCCCCTAAAAAATAAAAATGTAGTATACATGGCTTCAAGGTAATTTATGTTAAAAACATTTAATTTCTAGAAGGGTATATTAGTCAATTCGCATTTAATATGCTTTTTATAATAAAAACAAAAAACATGATGATGATGTATAGTGATATCTTGCATCTGCATCACCCGCCTCCTTCTTCCACGATGTCTGTTACCTTATCAGATACAACATCGACAAGGTGGCGGAATAAGGTGGCGGCAGTGGTGGAACCGGTAGATGGAGTGACCGGCACACGGGGAAGATGGACTGGGAATTGATGGACTGCGGCGGATCTATAGGAAGTTGGGGAGAAGATGATCATCACATTTTATTTTTTATTTTTCTTAATTTTTTAACATGTGAATTTTCAATTATACCCTTGACAAAATTCATTTTTTAAATAAAATGGGTGAGGGCTATGAAATAAGCATTTTATACTTTTAGGGGCCACAAACTATGCACTTTTTATTTAGGGGCCATAAACAATACATTTCAAACTTTTAAGGGCCATATTTTGCACTTTAATCTTTGTTTTTTCCATTGTAAAAACTTGTAAAAACATCATCCTTCCCGTAGCATAGCTAATTTGAAAAACGTTGGTTCGCACTAAAACATTTTGATCAATGCGTATTAGTAGTATAGATAAGTGGTTAGCACTTATTAGTTCTGTTATCTATGTCCAATTACCTATTCATGGGATTAGTAGTATTGGAGGCCAATGAGTATCACTTAGCATTGCATATGTAGTTTTGTGATGAATGCCTTAGTGCAAACGCCTATTCAATATGAATATCATGTATGTAATGAATGACACTCACTATCACCCTACAACTACTTCATCAGTACTGAAGCATGTGTTAACCCATACATCTGATTATCAGTAAGTAATTTATAAATGCACAACATTTTTATTAGTAGTATTTAAATTTCACCCGCTGATCAAGTCTTCCGAGTGCTAATTGATATCGTCAACTCGAGAATAATTCTATATAGGCTTGGTAACAATTCGGGCATACATCAACTTGAACTAACTCGAATCGGTATCGACAATAGCCGAACGGCTATCGAGTCTAGTTTCAGCTAGACCTAACTAGTTACTTTGTACTTATTACTTAATATCGAACTAGTTAATTGATTGTGTTTGTATTTCATAATTTCATTATGAGTGTGTAAAGCACACACATAAATATGGATTTTCATAGTAAAGAATTGACAGAAACAATTAAGGATTCTGTATTTTATTTTTTATATTTATTACCATGGTAGTATTAATATTTTTTTATACCATGGTACTTTTTTATTAATACTTATTTAATATGAAGATTAGATTTTTTTAATTATGAAAATTAAAAGGGTAGTACAATATTCTGTTTAAACTCATCAGTATTTATCGATTAATGAAAAGACACATAAAAGCTCGTGCTTATTGTGTATAGTTCCCCAAGTATATTTCAAAACACAAAATACTAATCTTAATTAGTACTCTTAAATAGTCAAGAGACACGTACAAATTTAAGTATATTACAATCCAAATTATAAATAATTTATGTGTGTCAGGTAGGAGTACACAACAAACTCATAAATAGTACTTCAAGTAAACAAACACGTGTCAATAATAATTATTCAAATTTAAAGAATACACAAATGGATCAAATACTAAAACCCAAACATTCATCTCCAATTAATTGTCACATGCCCAAAATCAGACATTCTACATACACTAGCTTCCAACAAAACAAAAATGAAGTACCATGGAGTACTACACATTGGAGCCAAATGTGGTCATCATTAAATGGGACCCACCATTTCTTCCACAAAACCAGATCCTTTTTGAAGACATAGACAAGTCAGAGTGAGTACTCCAGCTTTTGGATTTTGATTTCATTTCTAACTTATCAAATTATTAGAACTAGTATGTGTTTTTCAATTCACAAAATCTCATGAAATTAAATTTAATTCATATCACTGCAACCAAATTCTGAATTACTGACTATTGCACTAATTTTTTTTAATTTGGCCAAACCACCAGTGGAGGGATATTCTATTAGGCATTTTTTTTACCTTTAAATTGACATAAAATAAAATACAATGATCTCCTCTGGCGTTGGCAATTTGTAAGATTACAGAGAGGTTTCTAAAGATATAGCTATTCTAAACCTTCTCTGTATCTCTGTATCCACTTCGATAGTTGTACCTAAAAAATACCAAAATTGAAAGATTCCTTAAAGACCGACACAAAAGCGTCAAACTGCCTTGAGAGGTGTAATATCCCTAATTTGACTCAATAAATTAGTCAAACCAATTTTGCAAAAGGTCAGGGTGTCAATCACCCATCTCACTGATATACCCAAACCTGTACTGACAGTTTCAACCCCGATAGATCTCGTACCCGATCAAAAAGGTGCCTAAACTATAAATTATAATTACAACATTTAAATCTTCAATGTAGTCATTAAAAACACGATTTCATCATCATTCTTTATCATCATAAAAATACAATTCTTCATCTTTATTATTTTTACACTAAAATGTTACAGTATTAACTAAACTTGGAAAAATACATGTGAGTATATATTGTAGTTCCCTTTATGATATATTTATTTTCCAACAAAAATAACAAAACTGTATTTTCTTTCCTTCATCCTTAATGCCATGCAACTCAAAAAATTTACCATCGGGCTAAGACATCAGTAAAATCCTTTGAACTTCTATGGGGTAAATTATTTTGGGGGTTGGCAACAGTCATCATGAAAAGATGGAAAATCCTTTACCTTATCCTACGGTAATTTGCATCATTAAATATATATTTGTGGGGACTCGCACATGTATCAGCCCTACTACCCTATATATCCCCCTCCTCCCTGTAAATCACATCAGAGCCTCCATTCCCACAGCTTCCTAAATATTCTCCCCCCTTTGTTTGCATATCTCTTCCCATGGATTTGTCCCTGTTCATCACAGCCCTCCCATCAGAAATCCAGACGTTGATCTTCCTTTGTGTGTACTTCGAAGCCATCCTCCGTATGTACGTGAGTGGAGATAATCCAGAATGGTGTCTCTGGTGGCTGAAGAAAGCCTCTGGCTTGGGTCACCAAGAGTCAACCTATGCGTTGGCACTTTTTCAAATCGTTGACGGTGATATGCAGGAAGGCATCCAGCTGATCACCACCATGAAGAGGACGGACAAGACGGGCCTCCGGCTTGCTCGTCAACGCGTCAAAGCTTGTCTGGCTTACACTTGGGGTTGGAGGAACTACTTCAGGTTCATCACAAACCAAGCTCCACGAACTAGGCCGATCTGCTGCAATGTGCATGTTGCTCTCAATCGCAGAGTGAGGTACGACCGCTGGGTAAGGGTAGATCCGGCGGACATCTCCTGTGACGCATGCACCTGCGATCAGGAGGTCATTCATATCCTGGGATCTCCATGAGCATGCACCTGCGTCTGTGTTTTATGTTGTTTCTTCTTGATTCTGCATGTTTTGTGTCACTTGTTTTCCACTATTTCTGTTTCAAGATCAAGGGGTTCAACAAATCAGGGTCTTCATGGAACTGTAATGTAATATACATGGCTTCAAGGTAATTTATGTTGAAAACATTTAATTTCTAGAAGGGTATATTAGTCAATTCGCATTTAATCAGCTTTTTATAATAAAAACAAAAAACATGATGATGATGTATAGTGATATGTTGCATCTGCATCACCCACCTCTTTCTTCCACGATTTCTGTTACCTTATCAGATACAACGTAAAACCTTGTAAAAACATCATCCTTCCAGTATCATAGCTCGAATCGGTATCGACAATAGCCGAACGGTTATCGAGTCTAGTTTCAGCTAGACCTAACTAGTTACTTTGTACTTATTACTTAATATCGAACTTGTTAATTGATTGTAATTGTATTTCATAATTTCATTATGAGTGTGTAAAGCACACACATAAATATAGATTTTCATACTAAAGAATTGACTACACAATTAAGGATTTTGTATTTTATTTGTTATATTTATTACCATGGTAGTATTAATACTTATTTAATATGAATATTATATATTTTTAATTATGAAAATTAAAAGGGTGGTACAATATTCTGTTTAAACTCATCAGTATTTATCGATTATAGAAAAGACACATAAAAGCTCGTGCTTATTGTGTATAGTTCCCCAAGTATATTTCAAAACACAAAATACTAATCTTAAATAGTACTCTTAAATAGTCAAGAGACACGTACAAATTTAAGTATATTTCAATCCAAATTATAAATACTAATTTATGTGGGTCAAGTAGGAGTACACAATAAACTCATAAATAGTACTTCAAGTACACAAATATGTGTCAATAATAATTATTCAAATTTAAACAATACACAAATGGATCAAATAGTAAGACCCAAACATTCATCTCAATTAATTGTCACATGCCCAAAATAAGACATTCTATACACTATCTTCCAACAAAACAAAAATGAAGTACCATGGAGTACTACACATTGGAGCCAAATGTGGTCATCATTAAATGGGACCCACCATTTCTTCCACAAAACCAGATCCTTTTTGAAGATACAGACAAGTTAGAGTGAGTACTCCAGCTTTTGGATTTTCATTTCATTTCTAACTTATCAAATTATTACAGTCTAGAAAATTTCGGAAGAGGAATTACGGTCTAATCGGCCCTTTGCATGTAGCAATAGTACTGTCATATTATGCTCTTCCATTTCAATTGAATTTTACTAGGACATGACATTTTGCGATCCACAAAATCAAGTAATAATATATTCTAATTTATTTAAATTGAATTTATTCATTACATATTTCATGTTCAAATTAATAAAGCGTTCAAATATGCCACGTTAATCGTATAGCAGTTTTGGTTTATCAAATATGCCACGTTATGAGTAAGTTTGTGATTGTTTTGGTCGCTTTCATATCAAAACCACTCCATCAGTTCATCTTCAAACTTCCGTAATAAAGCATGTGTTTCTGACATTTTTCGCTATCCTGCACATTACCGTCTTGTAACATTTTTAAACCCCTACGATGTTAACCTTCATCACACCCGATATACCCAAACCTGTACTGACAGTTTCAACCCCGATAGATCTCGTACCCGATCAAAAAGGTGCCTAAACTATAAATTATAATTACAACATTTAAATCTTCAATGTAGTCATTAAAAACACGATTTCATCATCATTCTTTATCATCATAAAAATACAATTCTTCATCTTTATTATTTTTACACTAAAATGTTACAGTATGAACTAAACTTGGAGAAATACGTGTGAGGATATATTGTAGTTCCCTGTATGATATATTTATTTTCCTACAATAATAACAAAACTGAATATATGTATTTTATTTCCACATTCCTTAATGCCATGCAACTCAAAAAATTTACCATCGGGCTTAGACATCAGTAAAACCCTTTGAACTTCTATGGGGTAAATTATTTTGGGGGTTGGCAACAGTAAGCATGAAAAGGAGGAAAAGCCTTTACCTATTCCAACAGTAATTTCCATCATTAATATATATTTGTGGGGACTCGCACATGTATCAGCCCTACTACCCTATATATCAGCCCCTCCTGCCTGTAAATCACATCAGAGCCTCCATTCCCACAGCTTCCTAAATATTCTCCCCCCTTTGTTTGCATATCTCTTCCCATGGATTTGTCCCTGTTCACAGCCCTCCCATCTGATATCCAGACGTTGATCTTCATTCGCGTGTTCTTCGAAGCCATCCTCCGTCAGTACGTGGGTGGACATGATCCCGAATGGTGTCTCTGGTGGCTGAAGAAAGCCTCTGACTTGGGTCACCTAGAGTCAACCTATGCGTTGGCACTTTTTAACATCATCGACAGTGATTTGCAGGAAGGCATCCAGCTGATCACCACCATGAAGAGGACGGACAAGCCTGGCCTCCGGCTTGCTCGTCAACGCGTCAGAGCTTGTCTGGCTTACTCTTGGGGTTGGTGGTACTACTTCAGGTTCATCACAAACCAAGCTGCGCGACCTAGGCCGATCTGCTGCAATGTGCATGTTGCTCTCAATCGCAGAGCGAGGTACGACCGTTGGGTAAGGGTAGATCCGGCGGACATCTCCTGCGACGCATGCACCTGCGATCAGGAGGTCATTCATATCCTGAGATCTCCATCAGCATTCATGTCCTTGATCATGACTGTTTTTTGGCCAAGCTTATTAGCTAGTTTCTTCTTGCGTCTGTTTGTCTTGTGTTGTTTCTTCTTGATTCTGTATGTTTTGTGTCACTTTTTTTCCACTATTTTTGTTTCAAGATCAAGGGGTTCAAGAAATCAGGGTCTTCATGGAACTGTAATCTAATGAATCTGTGTTTACTTTTGTGGCATATTGTAATTATTGCAAATCTTTTCTTGTTTTGATCCCTCGACAATTACTCTTTGTCCCTGACACGGCAAATAGTCACGTTCATAATTGTGAAGCCATTATTGCAAACTAATCATGCAGACAAGTCAAAACAAGAGAAGTAAGGGTGGTAATGCATATCAATTGTGTCAATCTATTTAACATTGATTAAAAAAATACTCCCTAAGTTCACCTATTTATATATTACCATGAGATTTTTGATGTTCATTTAATGTCTGATCTTTCCATTCTTGGCAATGGTTTAGCTATCTTCACCATCTCACTTTTTCTTCCTCCCCTCTTGCTTTGAAACACCCACTTGATTCCTTCTTACCTAATGTGCAAATATTGCTAAGAAAATATTTGGTAAAAAATTGTAATTCATTTCAAATTAGTTTACTAACTCCAAAGATAAGTTACGCAAAAGTCGCATTTCATTTATAAGACGTAATATTTTTGAATTATTCTAAACACTTGTTTGGATATCGCACTTGTTAAGGTAATAGCATTTTCCCCTCAAAATACAAAAAATCGACGGAACTAGCTATTATTTATTTTTGGTAAAAACTTGTAATTCATTTCAAATTAGTTTACTAACTCCAAAGATAAGTTACGCAAAAGTCACATTTCAGATACAAGACGTAATATTTTTGAATTATTCTAAACACTTGTTGTAGACAACTAGTCTTCTTCATTACATATAGATTTTGGTAATGAAGCGGGACTACGTCTACGTTTATAAGTTCATGAAAATGTTAACCTCGATTTACTGTTTCATATGAACATGCATGGGTGAGTAAAAGTATATTTGGCAACTACAGAAGCATTTACTGGCAAACACATGCATCTTTCAAAATAATCCACGTGCTGTAGCATCAGCACGCACGCTAATGTCCTAAATAGCAACAATTTACACACGAATTCAATAAAATCCAAAAGCAGGGTCCAACATGCCCAAATACAAATAGGTAAACTCAGTCCGGGGGCAAAAATGAAAAAGTCAACATTCAGTACGGACTGAACCCCACAAATCACCACCTCCTCACACTATGGCAGCTTTGCTTTCGATGAAACCTGGAATTCGATCAAGCAGTGCCTTTCTTTTTGCGTTTGAATCTGATAGAAGAATAAAGCACAAATATGACAAGCGCAGCTGCAGCCTTTTGCTTTTCTGCAACACATTTGGATGATTATTAATTGATTTTATGAGCATATAGTGAATAATCCACACACCTTCAAGAAAAAAACCAAAAACCACTTACCACATCCAATCTGAGACTATCGAGAGATGGTATCGAACCAGTGAAATTCTCCATCATGCACATGACGCACTCAACCCTATCGGAATAAAGCAGACTATTCCTCCAGCGGGGGTATAGCACATGGAAGGAGAAAGAACGGTACGCCTCAAGAACAACCTTGTGCTTCTTAACCTCAAGCAGGAGCCAGAAACACGTCCCCTACACATTCAAAGTGAGTTTGGAATTGTTACATTTCTTTACTATCAACAGCCAACATCAACAGCCAACACTTATATGAAATTCACTATTACTTACAACTGCACGACCCAGCTTCTCAATCTGTCCATCTTCTGGAGCTTCCCTTGTAGTCTCGATCAGTTGAATCTGGCCCTCCACGGCATTGATAACCACCAGGTAGTAATTGCCATCGTGAAGTATCGGTATGTACACATACAATTAAACATAGTGTTTGTTCAAAATGAATCCAACATTAATAGTTGTTAATGAGTTCAAGCAAGCTGGATCAAGAAACACTTACAAAGGAAACACTTGGAATGTCAAGCTCGCACGTACGCAACCACCTAAGCCACTGATCCACCACCATAATTGGGTCAAACGTGTCCTTGTCCTGGAAACATAAAAAATCAGAAAATCCATTCCATTGTTGAAATGCTTATAGCACACATTTACATATAATGCTTACCATCCGAACTGCGCGGAGACATATTCTTTTCTCCCATCTTTGGGAATCCCAGAACCTGTTCAGCAACATGGCAAAGACATTAACTACCTCCACAGAGATGTTTCTGTATGCACCCATGGACCACATATCAGCCCTGCACAACTCGGTTCTCAACCATTGATCTTCTCCTTTCTTCACAAATAGAATCTCCCTGCCAACAAAAAAACAAAGACATCATTAATCCAATGAACCATTTAATAAAACAAGCTACTGAAATAAAGGTAAAGGTATCCTTACGCTGGTTGACCATCTCCTAAGCAGTAATCGGCAATCTCCATCTTGTACGGCTCGAACTTGTGGCTGATTCTGCATAGGCTCTGCACAGAGTAGTTAATGTAGGTGGGAGGGTAATTGAAGGTCCATGTCGTCCACGGACAGTTGCTCATCTGATCATGGGGGAATCGCTCATCCAGAGGCTCAACGACAGGGTTGGGCTGACCATAGAGGGTATGTTGAAGGGGCGACGGCCTGCCTATCCCAACCTCGTTGGAGAGTCCATTGCACAGCGTGTGCAATTTGTTCACAACTGTATCGTAGCCGAAGCCCACATCAAACTTGGCTTTCCCCTCTGGATTTAGTCTGAAACTGCAGGCTTTCAGAGGTCGAGTTACGACGTCCATATACTTGGCATGCTCGTCGAGCGTCTGATCGACATCTTTAAGGATTAGCCAAGCCTTCCTTTTGTTTCCCTATTCCCAAAGGCATAGGCCATGCTTATGAGATGTTTGCAGTTGATAATATTATAATATTATATGAAACAACACATTACAATTTCAACCTTTTAAGTATTCATGCACCAACAAAGATTAAGTCAAACCACTTTAACCAATTGTTTTTGCCTAAATGTTCAGTAGGTACAGTACTATTTACATTTATAAAGCCCTAACACAAACATTTGCACTTAAGGAATATTCCTTGATATTCTTTATAAAAAAAAAATTTATTATCCTTTTTATTCCTTGATATCCTGTTTTTAGAGATTGAAGGGGAATTTTACTGTTTGAGAATGGGTCAAAAATATTAGCCTCATATTATAAAGCAAATTCATACAGAAAATTATTTTACCTTATATTAAAAATATTATTTGACTTCACTACTTTTATAAATTACTTGTCAACTTATATTGCACATTATACAAACATATATTTATATAAGGCCTTTGAAAAAATATACTCTTTTTTTTAACAAATATTAATATATATATATATATATTTTAAAATATATATATATTCATAATCATGGACAGTTGCATTCACAATATTTACTTCAAGCAAAGCTTACCTCTTTCAGAGATTCACCAATATCTTCAGCAGTCAGAACTGAAATGTCCTCACTAGATCCTTCCTCTCCATTGCAAAATGGTTTCACAAGAAGCCTACCACTGTCAAACTCACCAGCACACTTATCCTTGAATAGAAGCTTCCCAAATCCCATTGACCGCATCTCTTCAAACACCCTAACCCCAATGCTATCCCCTCCCCAATGTTTGATGTATTGTTGGTCGTTGGGCAAAGGCTTTCCTGGCCAAATCGTGCTGTGGAAATAGATTAGCTGGAGTAAAATCAGACACCCCTCACACCCCTTGCCAAAAGAACTTGCCTCCTTTGCTTCTCTGACCTTGAACTTGTACACCCTAGTGCACAGATGATCCACCACATGCCCGGCCCAGTCGTAGGACTTTATGTTGTCCACATCCCACAAGCAATTCAGAAGTCCAAGGCCTATCTCTTTGCCAAACTTCGGTGTCAGCAGCGTGTTCATCACGTACAAAACAAAAAACCTCTTGAAGTCTACCCCACCCTGGGGTTGTTTCAGAATCATGCTTTCAACTTCTCTCAAATGCAGCCTCGTAGTGAAGCGCAAACCGTAATAGTCTCTCCATCTCTGCTTCACCATTCTCACTTCATGATTTGCAGATTGGATCACCACCTTCTTCTCAGGATTAACAGGTAGGCCAAACACCATCCTTGCATCCTCTGCCGTGACTGAGAAACGAATCTGACCATCACAATGAAAGTACCTCTTCACAGGATCAAAGCAATCCACCAGCCACTGGTTCATCTGATCTGGGACTGCAGCAGTGCTGTAGTGAAGCAAACCTCCGAATCCTATGTCCCTCACATCTTCCTGCTGCATCGGGGAAAGCTCCTGAAGAACACGGTTCAAACGTTCTCTCCTCCGGTTAAGCACCTGGTAAAAATAGTATTCCTCAAACCCATCGTCTGAATCCGAACTGTGAGCACTGGCTGCGCTGCTGATGCTCAACCGTTTCCTTTTTCCCAGACTCCTAGACGGGCCAGCTCCTCCGCCACGCGGCTTTTTCCGGTGTTCAGTATTGGCCGACTGAATTCTTCGCTGATAAACTTTCACAGCCTGAGAAATCGTTCGAGATGTGTCTGCAAAGTGTAGATAATAAGAAGACCGATTAATGTTACCCAACACAAGGTGGGTCTATACCCTTGAATAAAAATATTCCACCGACATGAATTAGTCATAAAACACCCAGATAATATGATAAAATCCAACGGGGGAGGATCTAAATTAAACTTAATCTGAAACCAAAAGTTACCCTTGCACAAAAGACCGGCCTTTTATTTTACAGAAAGATTCGACCTTTATAAATTAAGATTCGACATTTACAAGTACGGATTGACACTTTAGAAAAGTTAATTTACAAAACAAAACATTCGGCCGAAAAAAAGGGAAGTAACTTTTGCACATATTGCGTCTGAAAGCTTGCTTCTTTAATGGATCAGTTGTGATTCTTATAAAACTTTTACCGATCTATCTAATCCAAACCACGTGGCTGCTCCAACCAGATAACCCTAACTATTGCTGGTTCAAAAATAAGAGATCTGTCAAACAAGGGTAGAGGCGATGATCTTACCAGCTGGTGGAGATCCGCCGGTGCTCCCTTCATGTCCATTAGCAGCAGCAGCAACACTGACCTGCCTACCGGCCGTTGCTGAGGCCGCGTTAGGGGCGGCCTCGTTCGAAGAACTCAGATCGAGAATCCCACCGACCATGGCGCCTTTTCTATCTGATTATCACAAGAACAATATACTTTTCCCTCTGCTTGGAATGTGAACAGTTATATTGAACCTGTGTTTTCGTATAAATGGAGAGAGGAATGGAATGGGAAGAGGTTGATGTGGGGAAGTGCGCTCTTTTTTTCGATGGCCCGACAACTAGTAAATAATTTCAAATGCTTTTGTGGAGCTGCCTCCGAATTTTAAAATTCTTATTAATTAATTTATGTCCCGTTACTAGATAGGACCATACACGTGGCATGTAGGTATGAAATCGGACCATACACGTGGCATTTATGTACTACCAAAACAACTTAATATAGCCAACTGAATTCGTGACACATTCAAAATGTGTAGTGCTAAGGATCAAAAACCAAAAATATTTCTAAAACATCTCCATGTAACAAATTTAAAACCTTTTTATAAAAATATACTAGTCGTACTATGGGTCAACCCTAAGTCAACGCGATTTTTATAACATAATTTTGTAAAAATAGATTGAAATCTCAAGTGAACTGAACTTAACCGAACTAAATTGCACTACAAAAAATTGCGTTTAATCGCAAATACAATAACCATAGTAAATTCGAATATAAGATAGAATTTAATTGAAAAGTACTTCAACTGAACTGTACTAGATGTTACTATACTTCACTGATAAAATCAAAAGTATACCACACTTGATTGAGAGGATCTAAATTGAACTACACTCAACTGGAATGACCATAATCGATAATCACTAATCAGAAATAATATAATTCAAAAGTATTTCCTCAAATTAAAAGGGTTTCATCAATTTCGATAATCAATTGAATTTCGCAAAGCTTCGTTTAAAAACTACTAAACTGCGGTGAAATGAATTTCAATAAGCTTCGTTTAAAACAACTTAGTTCAACTACACCTGAACTGAGGGAGGTGACAACGATTGAACTACAATGAACCCGAGATGATAACGATTGAACTACTATCAGCTCATAAGATCTTAATTGAACCACTATTAACCACGACTATGCATACTGGACACTGACTCTGCGACAAGTTAAAACTAAGTCAGCTACACTTGGCTAAAATGATAATAATTGAACTTCAGTTATCTAACATGAGAAGAAATGAACTTCACTTAGCTGAGATTATAAGAAACAAATGACCATCGCTTATTTTTAGTTGAGATTGACATGGCAACAGTTGAACTACAATGAACCCGAGATGATAACGATTGAACTACTATCAGCTCATAAGAGCTTAATTGAACCACTACTAACCACGACTATGCATACTGGACACTGACTCTGCGACAAGTTAAAACTAAGTCAGCTACACTTGGCTAAAATGATAAGAATTGAACTTCAGTTATCTAACATAAGAAGAAATGAACTTCACTCAGATGAGATTAGAAATGACCATCGCTTCGCTTAGCTGAGACTGAGATGGTAACAGTTGAACTACAGTTAGCTGAGATGATAACAATTGAACTACACTTAGTTGAGATGACAACAATTAAACTACAATCAGCTAAAATATATAAGACCTGAACTTAACTACTATCAACCAAATTGAACTACACAACCCCTAATGTCTAGAGTTCAACTACACTTAACCAAAATGATCATAGATCGAGCAGACTCGGTGAATTGGGATAAACTTAAATGAATTCAGCTAATGACAACAAAAATGAACAACACTAAGTTATATTAACCTAATCCCTAAAACTTCAGTAATTGAAATGAGTAAATTGAAATTCAATTAACTAAAATTTACTGAATTGAATTTCACTTCAAAAACATAAACTTCAAATCAGTTGGTAAACTATAACATGAACAATTTCATTCTAAAAGATAATTTCATTACATTAACTTTTATTCTTTTTATTGCATCACCACATTCAACCAATTTAGATAGGATAAGACAGATTAGTTCAACCATATTAAAAAACCATTATTTAGAGCAGGTTTAAATTATTCAACATAAATTCCTAATTATCAAAAATAATTTGTAATTTTCACCATTTAACCAAGATATGAATAGTTATTTCCAAAATTATGAAATATAGCCCAAATATTTTCCCACGTGTATTTCCCGCGTTGTTGTGACTTCCCGCGTAATTGAAACATGCATTACCAAATTCATCTGAAGTGGCCAGTTCCAACTTCCGAAGCAGAAATAAAAAATAATAGTACATTTATACTCATTATTTGTTCATGGTCTTGTCCCATCAAACCAGAAGTTAGTTGTCAGTCCATTCCTCCCACTTGCAATTTCATTCATGCAGGTCCAACCAAAAATAAATTCTACTGTGATTATCATTTCATTTTTATTATATTTGTGATTATGATTATATACTACTCATGATATTAAAGTAAAAATTCACAATTCATTTTAATTTTAATTAATTCACCTATCATTTTTATCCTCACTATTACTTGCTAAGAGTCCAGAAGACTCAGCAGAAATTTGTTGGCAATTTTGTAGAAGTTGACTATGTTTAAACACGCTCTTATGTTTAAACATTTGCTCAAGAAGATCAGAAACCGAGCAATACGTCTTTGAAGTGAAGTACAACTCAGATGCGATCAAACGAGATATTCTGACGAATCAAGATGATATTTGAAGAATGATTCGGTTCTGATTTAATTAGATAAAGAATATATTTGTGAGTTGTGTTCTATTTAGAATTAGTCGTAATTAAGGAAAGAATATATTTCTTATCCTATAACTATAGAAATAGAATATAGCTAGAAAGCATGCACAATGAAGTCCCAAAAGAGAGACTTTTTAGTTATTGGGAGTCCCACAATGGGAGTCCCAAAGGTTGTTTTTCAGCCCATTTATGCCACATGGCATGGAGGAGACTTGATACATGAAGTCCCCATCCGGACCCGCCCCCACGCCCACGTGGCGCCACGTGGCAGCTGAAAATTCTTTTTCTTTTTTGTTTTTTCTCATCCACCTTTCTTCTCCCACTTTCATTTCTTTTCTTTTTCTTCTTGTTTTGGTTTAATGGTAATATTATCATCCTATATCTATTATTATTATTTTCTTTTTTTCCCCAACGGTTATATTTTAATTTTGTCTATAAATAGAGCCCAATATTACCATATGTTTGATACATTATTTTTTTGTCACATTCTTTTTTTTGTTTTCTACGACGAATCTAAATTTAAGATTGTAATATGCACTTTTATTTCTGTTTATGTAAAAAGTTGCATTTAAATATTACTATTGTATATTTTTTGATGATAGTTATAAATCTTTTATTAATTATTGTATTTGATAATGATTTAAAAAAATCATAATGCTTTTCATTTATTATGTTCCAATACCCCTTAATTTTGATTATTTAAATAATTATGTCCAGAAGACTCAGCAGAAATTTGTTGGCAATTTTGTAGAAGTTGACTATGTTTAAACACGCTCTTATGTTTAAACACTTGCTCAAGAAGATCAGAAACAGAGCAATACGTCTTTGAAGTGAAGTACAACTCGGATGCGATCAAACGAGATATTCTGACGAATCAAGATGATATTTGAAGAATGATTCGGTTCTGATTTAATTAGATAAACAATATATTTGTGAGTTGTATTCTATTTCGAATTAGTCGTAATTAAGGAAAAAATATATTTCTTATCCTATAACTATAGAAATAGAATATAGCTAGAAGACTAAGTGTAGCTGTGATGAGCTGGACGAGCAGATCAGCATTGCCGAAATGGAAGGATCGAGAGGATCAAGATGACATCACAACATTTGGACTATAAATATACAACGACGCTGCGATAACAAGTATCCATCTTACAAGAAAGTATTCTGCAGATCAGAATAGCTTTATAGTTGAAGCAGCTTATTGAAGGGAGTTCAATAGGCCTACCCCATCGCCAGGAGTCTGAAAACAACAAGGCTTAATACTTCAGGGGAAGTGGTCAAGACAACAACGAGGAGTTGCTGACCGGCAGTGAGGGGATCTCACGAATCCACACGAATAAGATAGGTTTTAGATAGTTAATTGTTTGGAGATCAGTGTAAATGATCTGAATTATTATAGTGGGTGATTTTCAGGCTGGAAAACGCAGAGGTAGGTGTTTTAGCACCGAACTGCGTAACCAATTCTGTGTTCTTACTTTCAGTGTCTAAACTCTGTCTCATGTTTAAACAAACGTGCTAGAATAGAAAGATTAGTTAAGAATTTTGTGAAACTGATCGATAGTAAATTTCACTTGCTTCTTTGGAATTGTATATCAATACAATGTAAACCCACATAGCGTTTAGCGGAGCGTAATATTAATATTTCGATGAATTGCAATTAATGCATTAGGTCGAAAAGGATCAATCGGTGGGAGTTTTCAACATTTTTGTTGAATTGTATCATTACTCGTTCGACAATTAAAACAATTTTCTATTCATCTATCAACCTTATTCCATTAGTCAAGATAGTCTAGGGTGAAAAGGATGACCATATATACAGATCGATGTCACACTGAATGGATCATGCATATCATAAATGAACCGCTTAAGATGGAGATTTTAAACTCGTTTTTAAAATTAGAGATCATCAATCGTTTCGACCCTAATACCATTACCCGATGGGTCTACTGGGTCCCGGGGGTCTTAAATGGGTCATTATTAATTAAGTGGAAAACATACCCTAAACCCTAAATCCATACAATAAACACTAGCACCCCAAAACCCTAAAACCATGAGACCCATGCTAGACCCATACTTATTGGGTCTAAAAAATTTAACCCATATATAAGACCCATGTATAAAGTTAAACACCTTATTGCTTATCAAATACAAACTATATTGCTTGTCAAAACTAACTAATCCCTTTTCCCGATAATTCTATATACATATATATAAATAAATATATACATGTATTGGCAACTATGTTCCCTCTGCATGCGAATTCTATAGTACGTTTTATTATGGAACACAAAATGTGCATAAGAGTTTAAGGTACATGTTTAGTATTTTGAGTGCTCGTTAATAATTCAGAAGCAATGTAGTTTTTCATATTTATCGCTAAGACGTTGTCACTAGTTCATACTTCTAATTCAAAATCATAATATAATTGTCAGTTATTCACCACGATCGACAATATGCAATTCTAGTTTCCAAACTAGTTAATCATAGTCATTTAGTAGCTATGCTATTACGTATCATGATGTGATAAGTTCATTCGTCTTCGTAATTGCCTGATAATATCGTCTAACAATCCGGTTGGCTGGTATAACGCTAATTATCCCGATACAGAACTACCCTGTAATAAGATGCAGTGATTCAATATACTAAACCGGATGTTCATTTACGATACTTCCACATTGCTAGGACCCCTAATTATATATCTACACTTGCCTAATTATGACATATTACCAGCATATATTAGAGCTGAACTAAAATTCGTCAAATAAATTTTCTAAACAACCGATTTTTCTAATTCAATCACAATTATGTTGTATCACATCATATTTTAAACCAAACAAAAATAAAATTCTTCTATTCATTAGATATGAGTATTTTTTACCTCTAAAATACTCATAATTCGCAATATTCTCTAACCATTTTCTTACAACAAACCATAATACACCATAAACTTCCAACTAATTTATATTGCTATTTAATTCAACACTTTCTCTCCCACAAAAAATATAAACCTTCCAAAATCGAAGTCAACTCGGGAACAATCTAGAGCACAAGTCAAAACCGTGGTTTAGCCAATTGTTTATATCTCACTCACAAACTGAAAACCACAAACCATACTCCAAAACCACGTTCTCCTCTTCCTCTCACAAAGCTTGCCAAATCATCACACCAAAACCACCGTCCCATCTCTCTCCTACTCGTGTCCACCAGTCCTCCAGCCCCGACCAGATCTGGTACGAAACTGCCATTATTTCCGGTGACAGCTGTCACCGGTGCCCTGCACGCCAGCTCTACTGCCTTCCTACTCGTACCTCCAAACCATTAGTTTACTGCCTTGCCTCAAATCCAGCTTTTTCCAATCCACCGACGATAACGTTTTCTACATCTTTAGTTACGATTATTCATTTACCATTCATCTACTCTATTCTTAAAACATTCTCAACGCAGCTCAAAGGTGTCAAGCATTTTGCAAATTTGATTCTGTGATAAGGTACTGGTTTTCCTCAACTTTCAATATTTTCCGATTTTGGTTTTCCTCCAGAAACTTAAATTCCAGATATTAAAAAATGAAGCACACAACATTTATGAGTACAGCTTTTTAAATAAATGAAGCACACAAGATTTATACAGCTTTTGAAATGAAAGTATCATGTTCATTAATTAAGTTATTAATTTGGTTTTCTGAAGGTTTTTGTAAGTCAAGACCTGCATAGTGGTGTGGGAAAGGTTCATTCCGCCGGACCTACTGCTGCTGCATGATGTAGGGGAAACAAGTATTGCATATCTTTTCAGATTTCATGACCTGCATTAGTATTTTCAACCACTTTAACCCATTTTTTTTGTCTGTGCGAGAGGCATGGGGAACTGCAACTTAAAGGATTGCATAGAGCCCTGCAAAAGATTTGCAGCACAATACCTACACTAATACTACTTTTTTTCCCATCACACGGCATCATAGGGTCAGGTCACATCGTCGTTCCCAATTGATTTTATAAATCTAACTACTAACTTTGCTTGAATCCCATTTTATGTTCTTTTTTGTCACAATCACGTAAATAATTGACCTCAAACCTAACGACAACATTTTTATATCACTTAATAAATAATGCGGGTTTAATAATTTTTTCAATTCTGTGCATTCCAAAAACATAATATTTCTGGAATTTAATTCACCCTTCCTTTTTATCAATTTAGAGTCATTTCTTCCCATACAATATAGCAACAATTACCTTTTTCTGTTTTTTTTTAAAAATAATTACTTTATCTGTTTAACATAGAAGTTAGGAGTTAGGCACAATTCTAGTTTTATTACAAATCAAGTCATTAGTGATCGAGGACTAAATTAGTGCAGTGTGTGATTAACCTATAACCATGTGGAGGCAAACTAAATAATTCTACGCCGTTTATAACTCATTGAATTTCATAACCATTGACAATTTTAGCTTATTCTAGTATCTTGTTCCATTCTGGAGGGAATTATTTGCCTTTCTACCATCTCTTTCCATTTTGGAGGGAAATTGTTGCCTTTTCTTACTACTGTTTACCATTTTGGAGGGAAATGTTGTCCTATAAATACATCAATTTCCCTCAATGCAACACCACACCTTTCTCAATCAAATCGAACCCGCCCTGTCTTATTTCTTCTCTTCAACTATGAATTCGAAGAAGCCTATCAACGCATCCATCACCGCCCCCCGGCTCAAAAAATCCGTTCAAAAATTGCCTTCCGAGACCAAACCCCACTATCCTAGGGTTTACACTTGTGGCTTCAAACAGACCAAGAGGTTTTACACCCCAACAGCCAAAGCTTATGAGAAATTTAGGCCATCACTGCCGACGGTTCAGGAGTTGGATGCTGACATTCCTATCATCGATGCTGACATTCCTATCATCGATGCTGACTCATCGGATTCGGAGTTTGAAATCCCAACACTTCCCCCAAAGAGAATGCACCCGAACATGGTATGGTCCGCCAGACATGGCCGCTTCATGTATAGCCCTAAACTCACCGCCACCTCCACCGCCATCTACAAGACTTCCTCTACCATCACCGCCGCCTCCCCCCGCGGCTTCAAGAGTGCGGCGGCCACCTCCACGGCCTCCCCCCCACGCAGCTTCAGGAATGTCGCGGCCACCTCCAACGCCCTACCACGCACCTTCAAGAGTGCCGCGGCCACCTCCAGCGCCTCCCCACGTGGCGGCAAAAGTACTGCCATGAACACCTCCACCACCTCCCCACGAGCGGCCAAGATTGCCGGGACCACCTCCACCGCCTCCCCAAGTGGCGGCAAGAGTACTGCCATGAACACCTCCACCACCTCCCCACAAGCGGCCAAGATTGCCGGGACCACCTCCACCGCCTCCCCACGCGGCGGCAAGAACTCTATCTTCAACTACGCCGCCACCACACCAGCCGACGGCAATGGCCCGATGCAGTACGTGCTCGTTGACTCAGATTACGAGGATTCCCTTCACGAGCACTCAGAAAACGAGTATTCCGTTCGTCCACTCTCTGAATTTTATGATGATTCCGACTCCGACTATTGCGACTTGAAAGATTCTGACTTCGACCTTGCCGGTTACGCTGAGTACTAGCTGCACGGGAGGACCTTTTGGATGGGAGGACTAGTTGGATGGTCTTTTAAACTACACTAGTTGGAGGACTAGTTGGATGGGGGTTATTATGTTCATGGTTTTTTTCAATTATATGTTTTAGCCTGTCCCAACTATGGTCTAACAAACCATATTTTGTTGTAACATGTCTTTTGTCAATCTAATGAAAGTTTTCCCATTTCTCTATCTCTATGGATAAATTTGACCAAAAACATTGACATATTAACCACAAACAAGAACATTTCTTCTTCTCAAAATACCTAACTTATTTCTACTTTTTTTTTCATATTTCAGCCCAAATACAAACTTTATTTAAGCCCAAAAGCATGAACATATCTTCTCAACTTCTGAAAATAGAAAACTTATTTATTATTACATATTTCAGCCCGAATTCTTACTTAAAACGGTCCGCCATGTTTTATTAATAGTGATGTTGGGCTTATCTATTATTTCGGCCTGAAACCCAAAACCAATTCTAAACTACTTCCTTCCAGCTGCTATTTCAACTGATTCAGCCTCGTGACCTTCCTCCAATCTGCAACTGGTTTGACCAGTCTTAGCTTATGTTGACTGAGCTATTGCAAAGCCAGTTTTGCCCTTCTGATTTATTTATTTCCACAGTCATGACACTTATCTGTTTTTTCGGCCCATACACCAAAACCCAAAGTCTAAACAAGCTGAAAATAAAACCAACACCAAGTCACCAAATCATTCCCACTTATCTGTTTTTTCGGCCCAAAGACCAAACCCAAACACTAAACAAGCTGAAAATAAAACCAAGACCAACTCACCAAATCATTCATCCTTATCCATTCAATCACAACTCAACCAAAGATCACTCGCTCGCCGCCGGTGATTTCACTGTGTGAGCTGGGCGATGATTTGCATTTTTTTTTTCATTTTGGATTGCCCCATTTGGGTACCAAAACTGGATTTGGGTACCAAAACCGGAGGTACTTTCCTCCGGCAACTGTGATGCGTCCGTGGTGCGGTGCTCCGATCAATCTCCGGCATTCGTCGGAAAGAACTGGGATCCCTTCTTCTCGTCTCGGATGCGTCGCCGGTTCGATCCAGCTCGCTGTGATGCGTCGTCTCCGATCAACCCTGTTTGATTCGCCGAGCGTGCCGGAGACTGAAATCAACGTCGGGCTCTGAAATTGGGGGTGTTTGCAGACCGAGGTTGAAGATGATTTGGCAAAGGCATGACTTTTCTTGACTCGTTTGACTTTTCATTAAGTGGAGGCTCAGACAAAATTACTACTTTTTTAAGCCCTTCCCCGCAAATACACACATTCCATAGGTCAAATGTGCAAATATGTTTTACACATCTCAACCCTAACTTACTCATGGGTATTCTGGACTTTTTTGGACCTGCATAATAATTTTGGACCTACATATAAAATGCCCCTAAATATATCTATATCTATCTACTATATATACTGATAGATTGAACAAAAAATATAGACAAATGAAATGGATTTCCAAACTTCAAAAAATCTGTTATTATATTTTAGATACAGTAATTTATGAAAATCTAATAAGCTTTTGGGGACTTTGGGAGAAATTGTATGTGCGATAGAATGCAAATGTTGAAGAGGGTCATAGAGGTCATCAGTCATCAAAGGACGAAGAGCATTTTCCTCCTACTTCAACTCTCCGCCATCTCTTCTTCCCTCCCTCCTCATGACCAATTTCCCAGTTTCCAGAATCATACCCCAGAATCATCATTTCATATGCAATTGTAACTATAAGCACCAAACCAGCTTCTTCTCCGGAAGAAACATGCGCCGGACCAGAAATGGGGCTCAAATCGGCTCATCACTATCGTTTGATCGTGCTCATAGTAATGCTGTGTCTTCTGGTTGCCTCCAGCGCACAGCCCGGGGGTGGTGGTGGTGTTGATGGCGTTAATGACGCCGCTTTGCAGGTCTTAACCAAGGCCATGTCCCAGCGTTTCAGCAACGTCTCCGCTTTATTTAGTGATGACGTTACTAAGCATCTCGACTTTTGCATCGACAACGTGTAAGTATATTCCTCCATCAATTCAAATGTGCTATACTGGGATTTGATATGAACCCCAAATTGTGCTGCAGAGATGCTGAGTGGAACAAAGCATTCAATTTCTCAAAAGATACTAAGTTCTTGGCTGAATGCATTAGAAGCACCCCAGGTATATTATATTAATTTTATGTGAGCAAAATTGCTTTCTGTCTTGTTTAGTTTTCCATTTTATTGATGGTGGAGTTCAATTGGTTGAATAGATGTTACGCAGCGCCTGTGCACAGCTGCAGAAGCGAAGTTTTACTCCACCAGTTTGATTGATGACGCGTCTAGAAATGGAGGACTGCAAACAACTGCAAAGTTTCTGAAGCCGAATATTAACTGCAATTTGTCTTCATGGACTTCTGGATGTGAGCCAGGATGGGCTTGTAGTGCTCCTAAGGATCAGAAAGTTGACATGAAAAACTCCAAGGATATTCCTGAGAGGCTTCTTCTGTGTCAGCCTTGTTGTGAAGGCTTCTTTTGTCCCCGCGGCCTTACCTGCATGATGCGTAAGTCACTGCACTGTTTATGCTGCCATCCTTGTTTGATTTCATTGTATCTTTAATTTTTGTAGAATTATCTTCTCATGAGACTTTGATTCCAAGGCTAGATGAAAAATAGTAAGCTAGTGTAGAGAATTACTCCACTTTCTTTAGCATTTTGACAATGGATAATGAACAAGGCTTGTGTCCAGTCTACATTTATCATTCTGTTAAACAGGATAGATGAAAACATAGTAACTTCGCCATTTCATCCGTTGATCAAGTTTCTATATGATGCATATGAATAAATACACTCTTTTTTTATTGTGTTGTCTTGCTTGCAATGTTCCATCTGTCTTTCATACGCAGCTCTTCATATTGAATACCTTTCTCATAACCTCTAAATCTGCTTCCACTTTTTTTTTTTTTTTTTTTTCATTTCTCATGGCTGAAGCCTGCCCGCTAGGTTCTTACTGCCCTACTGCAGAACTAAATAAAGCTACAGGCTACTGTGATCCGTAAGTCAAAGGCATTTCTGCTTTATGAACCATAGATAATACCTATTCAGTATCAAATTCTGATAATAATAACAAATTGTAGGTATCGTTATCAGCTACCTCCTGGGGTATCTAACCACAGTTGTGGTGGCGCTGATATTTGGGCCGACTTCTTGAGTGCTCGAGAAGTATTCTGTTCAGCTGGATTTTATTGCCCCAGTACTAGCCAAAAGCTTCAATGCAGTAGTGGGTATTACTTAATATCCCATGACTTGTAGCACTAAAATTCCTTTGACTTAATTTGCAATGTCATGGATCTCTGTGATTAATATTAACATCGTTTGCATCTTTTTCAGGCATTATTGCAGGGCAGGATCTACACAGCAAGAAAGTAAGTCATTTTGATTTGTATTTTTTAAATCTAAATACTTGTTCTAATGCCGCATGATGAATGATATTGCAGGCTGCTATAAGTTGGCAACATGTCGTACACAAGCTGAAAATCAGAATATCACGGCATATGGCATTCTGTTCTTTGTAAGTTATATAAGCTATCTTTGCAATAAACGTCTTTGATGTTACCTTTTATCTTTGCATCTGGTTCTGCTGATCTATAAACATAGCTAGAACTCATCTTTGCCATTCTATATCGATTAATTTTTGTAGGCAGGGATCATGGCTGTACTCGTCATCATTTACAATTTCTCTGATCAACTGATCAGTACTAGAGAAAGAAGGTCAGCAAAATCCAGGGAAGCTGCTGCAAAAAATGCAAGGGAAACTGCACAGACAAGGGAGAAGTGGAAATCTGCGAAAGATGTTGCTCGAAAGGCAACCGGTATTACAGAACAACTATCACGAACCTTTTCTCGGATAAATTCAAAGAAACCATCAGAGAGGGCATCTTTCCAAGCCAAGCCAGGATCAGATGCTTCTTTGCCACCAGTGCCTGGTGATGGTAAAAAAGGTAAAGCAGCAAATCTCACAAAAATGATGCGTGAACTCGAAGAAGACCCCAACAGCCATGATGGATTCAATGTGGAGATTGGAGATAAGAACATAAAGAAGCAAAGAGCTAAGCAGCTGCAAACCAGGAGCCAGATCTTCAAGTATGCTTATGGCCAGATTGAGAAAGAGAAAGCAATGCAGGAGCAGAACAAGAACTTGACATTTTCCGGAGTGATCTCCATGGCCTCTGATAATGACACAGAATATGTCAGAAGGCCACCTCTGGAGGTGGCTTTCAAAGAGCTAACACTCTCTCTAAAAGGGAAAAAGAAACACCTACTAAGGTGTGTGTCGGGGAAGCTGTTGCCAGGAAGAGTTTCAGCTGTCATGGGACCATCTGGTGCCGGAAAAACAACATTTCTATCAGCATTGACTGGAAAAGCCACTGGATGTGCCAAATCAGGACTGATTCTCATCAATGGAAAACCTGATCCCATGCAGTCATACAAGAGAATCATTGGATATGTACCTCAAGATGATATAGTCCATGGAAACTTGACAGTGGAGGAGAATCTTTGGTTCAGTGCTCGTTGCAGGTTAGAAGCGGATCTGCCAAAACCAGAGAAGGTTTTAGTCGTTGAAAGAGTGATCGAGGCTTTAGGACTGCAGCATGTGAGAGACTCTCTTGTAGGAACAGTGGAGATGCGAGGAATTTCTGGAGGGCAGAGGAAGCGAGTAAATGTTGGTTTGGAAATGGTTATGGAGCCTTCGTTACTGATCTTAGATGAACCGACATCTGGATTGGATAGCTCCTCTTCTCAGCTGCTGCTCAGAGCTCTCCGGCGTGAATCACTTGAAGGTGTAAACATATGCATGGTGGTGCACCAGCCTAGGTATAATAGTACATTACTTTTTTGCTCCTCCTTATATAATATTAGCATTTGTTTTATTTTTAATAAATATGTGGGTCTGTTTCATGGTACAGCTACACATTGTTCAGAATGTTTGATGATCTGATACTTCTAGCCAAGGGTGGCCTTGTTACATATCTTGGTCCAGTAAAGAAGGTTGAAGAGTACTTCTCGGGAATGGGGATCGTGGTCCCCGAGCGTGTTAATCCTCCTGATTACTTCATAGATATCCTGGAGGGGATCATAAAACCAAATGCAAGCTCAGGTGTCACGGCAAAAGATCTTCCTTTGAGATGGATGCTTCACAATGGCTATCCTGTGCCAGCCGACATGCTAGATTCTGCTGGAATACCAGCTGTTGGGGATTCAGCGCATGGTGGTGCAACTCCTGAAGCCATCGGTGGGCCCGAAGAGCAGTCTTTTGCTGGAGACCTGTGGGAGGATGTCAAGTTTAGTGTTGAAAAGAAGAAAGATCGCATGGCCCTCAATTTTTTTGCTTCTCAGGACATGTCTGGAAGGCGAACTCCAGGCGCATTTGTGCAGTACAAGTATTTTCTTGGAAGGTATTACTCATTCATTTCTCTTATTCTATTTGTTGAATCTAGATTTCAAATTTTCTCTCTTTCTCTTTCAGGGCTGGCAAGCAGCGTTTGCGAGAGGCCAGGACTCAAGTGGTGGATTATCTGATTTTGCTTCTTGCTGGAATTTGCTTAGGAACACTTGCGAAAGTGAGCGATGAAACCTTTGGGTCCCAGGGATATCTCTACACAGTCATTGCAGTTTGTGAGTTTCAATACTAGTTGAATTCATCTGCCTTTCACTTGTTGAATTTCAAGTCATGAACATTTTTTTTCTATCTTCAGCTCTACTTTCGAAGATTGCGGCTCTAAGATCGTTTTCGCTGGATAAGTTGCATTACTGGAGGGAAAGTGGTTCTGGAATGAGCAGCTTGGCTTACTTTCTGTCCAAGGATACAATCGACCATTTCAACACTATTGTAAAGCCAGCAGTTTATCTGTCCATGTTCTACTTCTTCAACAATCCAAGATCAAGCATTTTTGATAATTATATCGTGCTTCTGTGTCTGGTCTACTGTGTTACTGGTATAGCCTATGCTCTGGCCATCTACTTGGAACCTAGTCCTGCCCAATTGGTACACATTTACAGCATTTTTGATAGTCATCTACAAGTCCATTTGGATGTCCATTGACTAACAATTCTTGCCCCTTGTAGTGGTCGGTTTTGCTTCCAGTTGTTCTGACACTGGTCGCGAACCAGGAGGGCGACACGTTGATAAACAAAGTAGGAGATTGGTGCTACACAAAGTGGGCTTTGGAAGCCTTTCTCATTGCAAATACTAAAAGGTTTGGCTCAATTTTATAAGCTTCATTTTTGCTCTTCACTGCATATGTGTTGGAGATGGAAAATACTGAGTATATTTCTTGGATGGTCAGGTACTCGGGGGTTTGGCTAGTTACACGATGTGGATCACTGAAACAAAGAGGGTATCACCTTAAGGACTGGTATCCATGTTTGGCTTACCTTATTGCTACTGGAATAGCGAGTCGTTGTTTAGCCTTCTTCTGTTTAGTAACTTTCCAGAAAAAGTAAGCCTCATCTGCCTATTACGTTCTTCCTCGTACTGCATTTTCTGGCCTTGGGGATCCCTCCAAATGCTTCAAATTAAGATAAAGCGTTGTAGCCATCACAATTTCTGGTATATATACCGCTTGAATGATCCTATGAATGGAAGAATGCAAGCAACCACGGGAGAATTGCAGGTTGTTGTTTGTGTTGCTAACCCTGATCACAGTTTGACTAGTTCATATGAGTAGGACTGTTAGAATGTATCTTCTGCAAAAGTTTTGTGATAGATGATTGTCCTCCATATAGGTATAAAACTTCCTTGACTGATGCAAGTAGCATTTTTTTTCCCGATGACAATATATATTTTGGACTGATGTACATTTACACAGAAATAAACTGAGAGATCACTAAGTCTCTGGAAAAACAGAAAGATGCATTAAATACTGGCCTGATGTTGTTATAGTTTCAAAGTGAAAACGCAAATCTTCATTGCAGGACAGCATAATCCACTCACCATCACAATCCTTGTACTTCATTTTATAGCTCTCAATTTTCAGTTTGAACCTCTTATGCAATTCTTTGCGCAATTCTCCAATCCCGGAGTTACTATACAGGTTGAACTTTGCGATATCACCTTCATACGCTGCCTTGACAATTACACTCTCATCGTTATCTTTTGGAAAATTCCCGATCTCAGGTTCTTGGATAGCTTTACCATCAACAGGAACAGACTTAGCTGGGAGTCTTGCACTGGGTTGCATCTGATGATTGAGTTTGTTTCTCTTATGCCATGGCCACCTTCTTATGCCAAAATCCCGACATCTACGCTTTAAAGTTGACCGGCTCACTGCAAGAAAGTACTGCACAATTAGGATGATGATTTTATGAGAACAAGCATCAAATATGAAGAGGGTTTTGGAGATGATCACCACCAAGTATTTCTGCAGCATCTGCAAGTTTTACACGACCACAGTATCGAGTGATCATGTCGAATGTGATTTGGCCTTCATCTATTTCGCAACTTCCCTTCAAACTCCCGGCCATGTCTGGTATATGATCATCACTAGTTTTAAAGGTCATGAGTAGCTCATCATCTGAAGAAGGCATCTGCAGTGATTTTCTGTAATTTTGGACTTGATCATCCCCATCAAGATATTCTGCAGCTAATTCAACTTGAAGACTGATATCTACTTCAGCAATTGTCAAAGCTTCCTTGGAACTCTCAACACAGTCTACTTCACTTGTGCTCGTAATTGAGCATTTACGATAAACCTCAAAATAACCAAACTTGTCATCATCCAAATGAGAGTAGTGGACTGAGAATTCCTCAGTTTCCTTCAACCCAAAGACAATGTCATATTTTGAAAGATCCCGAGCCATTGTAGACAAGAATGACTTCAAAACATCCCCAACACTTTCATCACAATCTTGTTGGAACGGAAGAAAGACTTCTAACACCAAACTACCAAGCTTGGGATGAATTGTTTGCAAGGGAACTGCAAAACAAGTAGTAAGGCCTAATGCACGAATTAAATGAACAAGAGGGTAATCCGATCCATTGAATTGACTTGCGTTACCGAAAAATATAGACTTTTTCTGCAAATATGCTCTTCCAACTAAACCTTTCCCACTTTCCACACAAGTACCATTGGATAAATTCAAGAATATGGCATCCCAAATGCACTCAATATTGGAGTCAAGACTTGTCCATTGACAAAACAGCCTACTTGTTGTGTTACAAGGGCAGGGAGACCATATCTGAATCAAAGGTAATCCGTGCTTTGCCCGCACATACTTGAGCGCATTTTTGTCTAAAGTTGATTCTAGCACATTTGGACAAGCCTGGTAGAAATCATGGCCAAATTTTAGAAGAAGCAAAATAAGCACACTTTGCAATAGGGAACTTATAAAAAGTGGGATTCACCAACTTTTTTGCACTCCTGGTGGTGTGAAATTGTGCATCCAATGTCTGAATACTGCAAAAATGAAAAACATACATAAAATGATGAATGGAGAAGAAATGCAGGGCGTTATCATACTAGCAAAATGGCACGTACCTCCAGTGACCAAATGTCTGGAATGACAGAACTTCTGCACGAAAGAAACTCAAGTACCCCAATACATTGTCCACCACGATTGCGTTCAAAAATGGGGAAAGCAGAATAATCCACGATCCCGCACAATTCAGCATACTGTTTCATTGGAAAATCCTCAATGGAGTAAGACTGAATGTTTCTACAATGTTGAGTGGATCCCTCAGTAAACACCCTCCCAAGAGTCCCAAGCTCACTGATATCTTGCATCCAACTGGACTGCTGGCTGCAATAGTATCTGTACCTACAGAGTCCTCTATAAAGATCACTGATGCCAAAAGGCTGTCTTAACAAAGTGAGCATAACACGACCATCAAATGTTGTTCTGGGAGCCCAGAACTGCACGAGTATATATTCTGCTCTAGGATACTGTAGCAATAAGAGAAACAACCTGATTCGCTCCTGGTTTTGTTGAGGTAGGGTGACGGGAGGACTGGGATATCCGAACACTCTCAGCTGATGCTTTTGCTGGAGTCTAGACGATTCCTGGCATCCAGGCATGTGAGCTAGGAACTCTGGAGCTGAACATTTGCCACTGAAGGTTCCCTCAAACATTTCAGAAGCTGAATCCCTTTACTTGTGAGCTAGAAGTAAGCTGTTCTATTCATATAAATAAGGCAATACAATTAGAAGGCAAAGTTTATGTGGCCTTTCAACTTCATTTTATAATCACTCAACTTTCAGTGAACTTTCTGGACTGTTGTTGGACTCATACCACCATCTCCAAGCCGTACTTTAGAGCCATTCATTCACATCTCAAGTGATAAATTTTATATATTTCTATATTAATGACTAATATACTTAAGGTGTCTTTTTCATGCTTTTGAATGGAAACCTTACTTAGTCTTAAGATAAAAGTGTACCTTTTTCATTTTCAAAGAGACGTGATAAAAAAAGTTCAAAGAGACTATATATTAACTTTAAAAACAAGAATAAGGCGTGACATCATTCAGCATCATCACACAATTACACCAACAGTCTTGTTGTTTCATTTCACAAAATTGTGCGCTAATTGTACAAAAAAAATGATTTCATTTTCTGGAAGTTGCAAGTCTTTCGCAGCAAAGATTTGTGCCAGAAACTTCAAAGCATGTAGTTCATGTTAGTCGGGCAAGGAAACCACTTCCATATCACCTTACTCTGTGTTTTCAATCCAGCTGAATAGTGCAAATATCGTCAGATCTACTCCAATGATGTTCCTGGGAAATAATAGTCGGAACGGCTTAAATAGCTTTATTACTAAAATATTCTGGGAAAACATAATTGGGGGAACAAGTGATAGGATACAAAGAATTAGTTTTGAAACACGGGTTTACCTATAGACTTCAAATCTAGGACAATGTATGTCACTTCCAAATCGCGTCTCCCATAAACTTAAGAGCAGGAACTCCCCTAACTTCCACATCAAATAAGGGTGCCTCGACTATCTCCAGAACTGATAACTCCTTGTCCTTCTTGATTGAATCTAACGCACGCATCTGGTCCTGGAGTTCAAAAGAACGGTTCAATCCATAAGCCAAAAGTAGCCTACAGGCTCCAACAGAAAAGACGTAAAAACTGTGACCATGCAAGGTTTGTTCAGTTTTAAAATTAAAAAATTTAATCTAGATAAAATTATGGACCTGATTGAGATATAAAATGATAAGAAGAGTGGTGAATATAACTATTCATATAAACTTCAGCAGAATAACAAGTGTAAAGTAAGTTTGACCATGAAGGTTGCAAAATACCTTTCTCCGCATCGCACAAAATTTGCAATCTGCCGTGGATTCTGGCAGCATTTGATTCACTATAAGCCTCTGAACTGGTATTTTTTCCTCCTTGAGCGATGTGCATAATCTCGAGGACTCGCTAACTGCCATAGCCTTGTTGACAATATCAGGAACCAAGAATCTTAAGGTCAAATATCAAGTAAAAAAGCAAAGATGACAAACACAGAAATATTTAATCAACACCGCAACTTTTAAAAATAACCAAATTCCATAGTGTGTCGGTTATGCAGTTACACTGTTCACTTAGACATCTAAATCAATCAACAGAAGGAGTGAAACTATAGAACTCACTGTGGGGATTGTTATGATAATGAACTCTGTTGTCTTAGGGTCACGAAAAAGATTTCGCACTTTAGTCATCTTTTCTCTCAACAGCTCAAGCTTATTATCCTACAACAAGAGCAACAAACCATGACCAGATTGCTATTTTCCAATAGGAATGTGGCAGAAAACAGAAAAATACACTACTTACAGCAATCTGCTGTGGTGGTTGCTCATTCCTGAAAACAGATTTAACGGCTGCAGTTGTTGAAGCAATCTTCTCCTTCAGCTGAAATAAGGTTTAAGATAGTCAATTCTTAGTAAATGAATAGAAATCTTTCAGGCACAAAGATGCTGGTCAAATTTCTTCTTAGAAACATTAGAGCAAACTGCAAGCAACATATAATTCAGTGGTAAAGAAAGATGATCACACTGTGACACTAGGAATTAACATATTATAAAAACCACGAAGACCAAATTTAGATTATTATTCATTACGGGAAACACTGTTATTCTGTAAGCGTATTATAGCTATAAATTAAGAGGCAATCTTTTATACCTTTATCATCTTGCCTAGATTTGTATCCATGAAATCAGGCAATGACAAAAGTCGAAGAGTGTGACCCTGTACGATCATAAATCGATCAATCCATTAATTTTGAAAAGGAGATAATAAGTGTAATGTTTTACTTACAGTGGGTGCGGTATCAAAAACTATCCTAGTAAAACTACTATACTCCTGTGACTCCACAAATTCCAAGATCTGCAAAATACTTTCTCATCATTAAAACAGAAAATTGTTGTGTGAAAATACACGGGGAAGTTTATAAAACTACTCGATGCCTTCCATTAAAGAACTAGCCTTTGAAATTGCAAGAGCTTCATCTAGGCCAGGTGGAGAGGTGTCAAATAGTTCTCCCAGATTTAAATCTGCCACCTTATATAAATTCACAAAAAAAAATCACATTAGAAATTAATACATGTACATCAAAAAAACTTCAAGCAGGCTGCAGGACTGATAAAAAATTATCCAAAAGAGAAGGGAATGGAAACAAGGAAATAATGTTGAATTCCATCACTTTTCTCAGCATTGGCGGCTTTGGTCAACCCCAAAGCATATTATTAATCCAATGGGATGTAAAAATACATATGGTCCACATAAAGGCTATTACAGTATAAATCTCAATAAAATTAGCAATGCTTGATACTTCTAGAGAAACATGGTCATTTTCCTCCTCGTTCATATTATATATATTTTTCAAGTCGTTGTTCTGCAGCTAAAGTCATAAGCTGATAGGTCCTTTATCAGCACCAAGTCCCATTATTTTACATAAACTACAAACGGTGAAACGGGTATGATGTAACAACTTCCACATAATCTATATGCACCCAGAGTGGGACATGACAGGAATGCTTGGCAATTTCAAATAATCTAGGCACACGAGGAGTCAATATAGGTGTAGATTATGCAAGGCTTTGTACTATTAAAGTTAAAACCCAAATCACTGAAGGGAAATGAACAAACGAGTTCACACAAACTCACCTTCTTAGAAAACATCCCAAGGCCCATGCTGTCCATTACATTTTTAATATTAGCACCATTATCACTTTGCATTGCAGAACGAATGTCTTCCTTCGTCTTCTCAGGATTAATCTACCATCACATGAGTGGTGTCTGAGCGAGAGGAGCAAATATGCAAGTATTTTTCAAAAGGCAGCATAGTGAAATATAGTGTACCTCGAATGCAAATAAAGGAGAAGTCATTCCTTGTACACGGACGGGAGCTCCTCCTCTCAAATCCTGGTTTGTTCCATGAGCAGAGTCAAATATAATGTTTCAAGGTAGGCATACAATCAGTAAAGAAAACTTTCACTAAGTAGGAAATACAAATCACGTGCCTGATCAAAAGAATCACTGAGTGAGTGAGCTGGATCTGTAGAAACTACAATAGTGGGGTGACCGCGATCTGCAAACTTCACAGCAAGAGATGCAGCACAGCTTGTTTTCCCCACACCTCCTTTCCCACCCAACATATAGTATTTCCGCTCAGTCCCAGAAACCATGTCCCATAACCCAGCAGTATTCTCAGCAAGGTTAGAAATTGGCCTTACTAAAAGAAAACAGAAGCAAAAGCCTGCTCAGCATATATATCTATACACCTCAATTAGCCTAGAGAGCAATCAGAGCATTGAGGACCTCCTCTATATACACAAATCATAAAGATACATGAAAGCTAGCTCCTAATATAATGAAAACATGAAAGAGGATCATCACATTCATATATAAGCTTCTAAATATGAAAAAAGGTGTTACATGTACATGTGCTATAAACAAGAAAAAACACAAAATCTCGTAGCAACAAGGACTTGATTATGTGCCTTGCAATGCTGTACATCTCGCAGCATATAGCATTAAAAAGAACAAGATCAATGCAAGCTAAGAGGAACCCAATTTCAAAAACTAAAAGGAAAAAAAGGCAATACCTTGAGCAGGGTT
The DNA here is from genome assembly GCA_948330725.1 of Sherardia arvensis. Classification (NCBI taxonomy): domain Eukaryota; kingdom Viridiplantae; phylum Streptophyta; class Magnoliopsida; order Gentianales; family Rubiaceae; genus Sherardia; species Sherardia arvensis. Next base: position 15,878,608 of record OX415237.1, on the reverse strand, counting down.
TATGCAGGGTTTTGGGAAGTGATTGAGAGTTAAAAAGGGGGAGACTTGAGTCGAACTAAGGATTCGGGATTTGGACATGCGACGGAGAAGGGTGGCCATCGCCATCGTTCACTGACTCCGTTTTTACTCTTGCAGTTGCAGCCTTGCTTGGTTTGGATTCTTGATTTGTGAAGAATTCATATAATTTCCAACTTTAGCATTTCAATATTTCCAGAGCACAATTTTATTTCTTATTATGAAAACGATCGCTTTATTCATTTTTGTTAATTTACAATCAATTCCGAGTTCCGACTACAAAGTGTAAAGTTATTAAACGGATTATATGAAAAATCTCCAAACCACATCTTCTGTGTCAGTACGAACTACAAAGTATAAACTGATTACTATTAGACTAGTGCCTTTCTCCTCCCTTTTCCGGTCACTTGAATCATTTCCGAGTTCCGACCACAATGTATATTTTTTTTTTACAATTTGGATTGAAGAGAAGGTCTCATACACTATCTATAATATATATATATATATATATATATATATATATATATAATTTCCCTTAAATATGAACTTCTTAGGTGAGTAGTTCATATATTTGTCTTTTAACGCATCATTTGTATATTTGACATCTTTTACTATTGTGATATTAATTATAAACAGAGGTTGAAGAGCCATGACTTTTGTTAACTCATGTGCTCGTCAACGGTTGTAAAAAAAAAACTTAGTGATACCTCAGTAAGTTTTTTAAAAAAATCGAACTCATCTCATTAAACTCTCACTCAATTTGTTATTAAAATCTAAACTCACTCAAAACATGTGCAATGGATTTTTTTTTTTCGAAAACCCAGATATATATATATATATATATATATATAATTTAAAAATTCGGAAATTCCCTAAGACTATTACATAGATTTCTACTAAGATTTGTGGCCAACCTATGGTCCTCACTAAGGGATGAGCGGTGTACCTTGATAACCTCAAATTCCATAATGGAATCGAGTATTCGCCTGATGCTATTAATAATCCCCTTGACCTCCATAGGGGCCGATTCGGGATTTTTGATTGATTTCTGGAGCTCCGTAGAATCTGTTACGATGTTCACTGGTTGGATACCATGTCGTCTTCCTGCTTTTAGGGCTCTCCAACAAGTTTCACCTTCTGATTGCAAGGGTGTGATCGCTGTAAAAAAGTCCGAACCTGATATGTGAGTGTGCAAATCCCATCCTGGTTTCCAGATTCTCCAACCTCCAGCTCCAAGGTTCATCTCACGCCTAAAGGATCCATCAAAGCTGATTACACATGCTTGAGGTAATCCTTCAGTAAATGATCCATCTCTGATATCCTGTACAGAGATTTGCCTGCTTGTGCTGTCATCTGTCCCCGTGTCTCTGGGATGTTGGCTTCCTGCATCCACCTGTTGATGGTAGTTATACTTGAGTAAGAATTCCAGCTCCGCTTGAATATTCTGTGCACACTGGACTGGCGAGATGTCCTCTTGTTTGAAAATTTTCATATTCCTCAGCTTCCAAATTTCCCACACCGTAACAATGAGTTTGATCACCTGCTCAGATTCTTGTATGTTCATAACCTCATTGAAAAACCAACAGTTGAAAGGTGTGTTGAGAGGTTTGTGTAACTGAGTAGTCGAGGCCGTCCAGATTTGCCTAGAGGAGCTGCACGTCAAGAAGAGATGTTGTTCATCCTCCCTGGCAGTTTGACATCGGCAGCAGATAGCATTGTCTGCTAGTCTTCTTTTTTCTCTATTTGTACCAGTAGCTAGGCTCCCTGTAATCATTCTCCAAATGAAAATGAGTAGTTTTTGTGGGATATTAAGCTTCCAGATTCTATTCCAGAATTTTCTGGCTGTTGGACTTAGTCTGGTCTGGAGATTGTTGCCCTCCAGTTCTCCCATTGCTTTGTGATAACCTGATTTAGAAGTATACTTGCCATCTTTGGTACATGCCCAGTAAGCTTCATCTTTACCCTGAAGATCCACATGAATTGACTGTATATGAGGGATTAGTTGTTGGGGAAAGATTAACCTGAGTAAAGGGAGTCTCCATGAGGCATTTTGTTGATCAATGAGATGGCAGACTTTGAGGTTTGTGTGGGTGGACACTATTGTTGTGTTCTGAAGTGGGTTGTGGTCTGTGGGGATCCATTGATCATGAATGTGTATGGCTTTTCCATTTGCCACCTTCCATTTTAAGTTGTGTTTCAGCAACTCTGCAGCCCATAGCACTGATCTCCAACCCCATGAATCACCTGGCTTTGCCCCAGCTTTGAGGATGTCATCATGCCTGAGGTATTTAGCTCGGTATACCATTCCCAGTAGAGAGTCCTTGTTCGAGATGATGTTCCAAGCGTGTTTTGCGAGCAAAGCCCTGTTCATTCCTACAGCAGACCTTAGTCCTAATCCTCCTTCTGATTTTGCTCTGCACATGTATTTCCAAGATTTCCAGTGCAAAGTTCTTCCATCTAACTTACCACCCCATATAAAGACTGCAGTCCTGACGTCTATTTTCCTTAAAATAGTTGTTGGAATTCTAAAAATTCCCAGAGGATAGATCGCCAAAGACTGAAGTACATGTTTTGCCATTGTGATTCTTCCAGGAATGTTTAACAGCTTGGTCTTCCAGGAATCATATTTTTGTCTGATCTTTGAGGTCAGGTGCTTGAAAATCTGTGTCTTGCTCTGATCAAAAAGGATATTGTTGCCTAGATATGTGCCCCCAATACCATAGGCTTGGATGTTGAGATGCTGCCTTAGACAATTCTGATCTTCAATACATGTATTGGGACTGAAAAATATAGCACTCTTTTCTGTGTTCAGCTTCTGGCCTGCTGCAGATGTGTATATTTGAAGGATGTCCCTAAGATCCCTGGCTGCCTGATCAGTACATTTAGTAAACAAGAGGCAGTCATCAGCATACATGACATGTGTAATCTGTGGCCCATTTCTAGAAACCTTGATCCCCAATGATTTATTGGCTGATACTAATGCCCTGAGTCCAGCTGAAAGGAATTGTTGGCAAATTATGAAGAGGTAAGGTGAGAGAGGGCAACCTTGTCTTAGCCCCCTAGTTGGGGTAAAGGAATGGCTTTGTGATCCATTCATCAATACCTGATAGGAGACAGTTTGGACACACAGCATGATGGTCTGAATCAGTTCTCTGGGGAGATTGATGAAATTCAGAGCTTTCTCCAAGAATTGCCAGGATACTCTGTCATAAGCTTTACTCATATCCAACTTTATAGCAGCCAAACCTTGTTTTGCTGTTTTATACCTTCTGATGTGGTCAATCACCTCATGAGCTAGCAATACACTCTCAACTATTTGTCTACCTGGTACAAAGCCATTTTGTGATTGATCAATCAGTGACTCCATGTGTGATTTCAGTCTTCTGGCAATTATCTTTGCAATTAATTTGTACTTGACATTGCAAAGAGAAATTGGTCTGAAATCTGTCACCATTTTTGGTAGCTTCTTCTTAGGAATCAGGATGATTTGAGTTTTGTTCTAGTGTATTGGGAATGTCTGCCCCTTGAGTACATTCAGGATAGCAGCTGTTAGCTCTGAACCCACTTTGTTCCAGTATTTCTTGAAGAAACCAGCTGGAACTCCATCTTCCCCTGGTGCTCCCCATGATTTCATGTCTCTCAGGGCGTCCCACACTTCTCTACTGGTGAATTCCTTGCTTAACTGATTTACCTGTGCTGCTGAGAGCTATTTATCATTAGCTTGGAGTAATGAGTTCCAGGTTGCTTCTAAGCCCTCCTGATAGATACTAGAGATGTGAAGCTGTTCTGTCAGAATGTCCTTCAGGTGATTTGTCATTTGTGATAGCATCTCTTTTTGATCTGTTATCCATTCTCCCTCAGGTAGAAGTAGTCCCTGGATTGTATTGGTTTCTTTTCTTCTGGTAGCCCATCTATGGAAGAACTTGCTGTTTTTCTCCCCTTGATTCATCCAATTGACCTTGGCCCTTTGTTGCCAATAATCTGATATCTGCTGTTCCAGCTCTTTCTTCTGAATGCTCAAAGCCTTAATTTTCCCATCATTAAAAAACAGTCCATTTCCTCTTTGTAATCTTTCTAATTCCTTCTCCAGCCCTGCCAGTTTCTTGTCCAAATTACCAAAAGTTCTTCTGTTCCAGTTATCCAAGTGCACAAGTAGTAGTCTCAACTTGGAAGTTAACATATCTTGCCCTAATTCTAGAGTATGATCCTGACAGACGTTATCCCACACCCTATCTAAGATCTGCTTAGGGGGTTCCATATTAACCCAGAAGGATTCAAATCTAAGTTGCTTCTTGGTTCTGTGAGGTGCTGTGACTAATCTCATAAGCAGGGGACTATGATCAGAGTGTGAGAAGGCTAGATTTGTTACCTTTGCTGACCTCCACATATTTAGCCATGCCAGGTTCCCAAATGCCCTGTCCAGTCTTTCCACAATTGTGTGTGGTTGTTGCTGAGAATTGGACCATGTAAACCACAGACCATCCGATTCCAACTCCTTAAGATGATGCAGATCTAGAAATCTATGCAATGCATGTTGAGGGGTCATCTGTACAGGAATCCCTCCTTTCTTATCTGCCTGAGATACTACTTGATTAAAATCTCCTAAGATGATGCATGGAAAAGTTGAGAAATAATGCAAACTACCCATCTGATTCCAAAATGCTGGCCTATCTCGGGCTAAAGGAGGACCATATACCACTATTTGGCACCACCTCTTCCCAGATGCATTAGAAACTAGACTAATAATACTATTGCTAGATGCAGATTCTATGTCTACCACAATGTTATTTGACCAAAACAAAGCTAGGCCACCTGATCTTCCAACTGCATCTACTATAGTTGACTCCTGAAGTACGTTTTTTCTTGCCACTTCTCAAAATGTGTTGAAGTGGCCTTGGTTTCTAAAAGGCACAATAAAATGTGCAATGGATTGTGTTTGGGATATGTTTGAGATATAATGCCATGATCTGAGTCATCAAGAAGGGTAAAATGGTCCTTACAACTGTAACATGGGTAGTTTTGAAGCAGTTTAGTTGGGCGGTTGATGTAGTGACCATATTCCATCTTGTATAAATAGATCCATAAAATTAGTTCATGGTATCGAATCAGCGTGTGTGCAGTTGGTCGATCACCTTGCTATCAAAGCTGGCGATTTGTCGGACCGAAAATGACAGAAAGCACAAATACCAAACGATTTGAGCATTTCACAAAGGATTTCGGCGAGACGTTGGAGGCGATAAACCAGAAATTTCTGCAACAGATCAAGGAATGCCTTCACCAGAACGCTCAAAAACTCAAGGAGGATTGGGAATTGTCAAACACCGCGATGGTAAAAGGATTTTCTGAGCTCTTCCAGCTCGAGATATCCGAGAGCGCAAGAAAGGTGGAATTGGTGATTCAAGCACACGCTGAGTCATGTGCGGAGAACACAAGGGCAACTTTAGAGCTAGATAGTTGTCTCTCTGAGTTACTTAGTCGGAAAGGATTTTGCACAAGAGAACAGTTCCGCGGAGGTTTCCAGGCAGAAAGAATCATCCAGGGAGGGAGCGATTGTCATCCAGAAGAACACTCTAGCGGTTATTTTCTAGGCAATTACATTAATTCCCCTTGCATCCACAACTCAAGGATTCGCAATTGGAATAACGAAATGATGATTGCAATAATTCTCCGCAATACTGTTGGGAAAGGATTCTCCAGCGATCGGTCTCGTGTGAAAATGCACGGAGAAACACAAAATTTGTCCAGACTTACACAATCTGTCACCAGATTACGAATTCATGGAGATTTGGACGGCTCCCGAGCTTGAAGAATTCGGTCTGTCGTCAGTTGGAGTCAAGAAGAACGAAGAGCAAATTGATCATATTGACAAGATTGATGAACTTCAGATGCAAATGGAAAATGAAGAGGAACACGAGGAAGCTTCATACCTTAGTGAGAGTTCTCTTCCGAAGCTATCTTGTAAGAAAGCTCACTCACAAAGTCTCGAAGTATATTCTGAGGTACCACATCAAATTGACTGTTACCGCCTTGAGATTTCTGTTATGAATGTGATGGATTTTGGTGGGGAATAATCGATTTTCTGAATGTGGGGAAATAGCAGATATTAAAACTATAAGTTGTGGTTGCTGTGAACATAAGAATGGTGGTAGTCTTGATGTTCGGGGAACAAGTGATGATAGTGTCGCAATTGTTGAGCATGCTATGTGTTTTGGTCCTAACATTAGTGAGAGTTTTCATGCAGTAAGGAATTATGATCCAATAATGATTAATAATGTGCCTAGAAGCTTAAAGAGTGAGAGGGATTTTATTAATGGTTGTGCAACTGTTAATTTGGCTATCAATAATGGTATAACCTGAAATGGAAAAGTCATTGTATCTGGATTGTTTGGATTTCAGATTAAGAGTAACATAGAGAATGATCAAAATGATGACAATGTTGGCTCTTTAAAGTGTTATGACCCAATAATGGAGAATATCTCAAGTAATGAGAAATTAATTGATTCTTGCATTCTTGTTTATGTTGATAAGGGTATGGGTAAAAATGATAATGTGTTCTCCGGGAGGTGGAAAAGTTTGGAAACAATTCTTGTTAAGACTTCTGATTCTAGTGTTGAGAAAGGTGAAGTAGAAATGCAACATAGTTCTCAAAAAGTTGGCTCTAGGTTAAATGATAAAGAGGTTTTAACAATTGATGCTGGGAACTTTATAAGTGGGATGGAAGTGAATCCATAAGGACTTTCAGGAATTATTGGAACCCTGGTGATGAGCAAGGGACTGATTGATACTGGTAGTGCATTTTATAAGTCAATAAGGTGTCTTGATCCGGAAATTCTTAAAAATGGTTATGAAACTTTAATGTTTGACTTAAGAATTCAGAGAAATGTGAAGCTACAGAGAGATGAAATTAGGGATGCCTTAGCTAGAGATCTTGTTGTGTCTATACCCTGGGCTAAGCTAGAAATATGTGTTAAGAGAGGACAATATACTTGTTAGTTTCGGTTGTTGTTGCAAAAAATTATTGACATGGGTGGTGGTCATGTGCAGCTAAGGTGGTTATATCCTCATTATTTTACAGAATGGTTTGCACTGTGTGGGAGTATGTTTACGAATTCTGCAAAGTGTTTTGATCCAGGCATCTTTGGGATTTTTTTAGCTGGCTTAGAGGTTCTGGTGAATGATTAATTGATTCTGATCATCAATGGATCAGTAATTGCAAGAGCACATATAACTCAGAATATAATGCAGCTGAAACTGGGGATAGAGATAGTAAGTTTGAGTATGATGAAGTGGAACAAAGGAAGTTGATTGTTGAATTTTACGAATCTAAGCTTGCTGCTTGGTGCATAGAAAATATTTCTAGACTTGAGCAGAAAGTTGAATGTGAATTAGGCATGAAATTCTCTAAATCAGTGGTTTAATATACAGCCTTGGAGGAGATAACATTGTTCTTTCTGGTATCATGCATTTCCAATAGTGAAATAATTGTCTTTAAGAGGTGTAGTGCACTGATGTGTCAATTTCTCATGAGTTATAAAGACAAATTCAAAATGCTATTAAAATGACACATCAGCTTTTCACATTTTGTTTTAGAGAGTAGTATAGATGAGTCCATCATAAGACGCCATCGTTTCGTGGCTAGTCACTTTTAAATGATAACATAAGAATTCTCAACACTATATAAATGATTAAACAAGTTTTAATATTTTTTTACACATTTGATAATTGTTGGAGTATCTCTTAAGTAACAAGTTAGGTCGAGAGATAGACATGACTTTTGCAACTAGGCCGAGAACAAAATCGATCTTAAAAATCTAATTAAGTATTGTGGACTTACACTACTGGAGGTTGATGGCCCCAACGGCGGTAATCCGGGGTATACACGGCGGTTGTACCCGCCGTTACTGGAACCGCCGTCCATCGGCGGTCCAGTTTTGCACGGCGGAAGGACCCGCCGTGCATACTTTTCGAACTCGAAAACCAAAAATGCAGGGGTTTACGAAACGTAAACTTAAAACATGGCGTTATGGTCCCCGAGCTGAAGTAGAAACTTTCGAGTAGAAAACATACACACTCACGATTTCGAAAAAGAACATGTCATCCAATTTACGATTCGCAAGGTTTGAGTACATAGTATAGTGTTTACGAGTAGCAAGTTAAGTGTTTGTGGAGGATTAGATTTCGAAAACTATTGAATATGCCCAACTGAAGTTGACCATCATTTGCTACATATTTACGAGGTCGTAGTATTTGTCTATGATGAGCACTTTTGATTCATTCTCTAGAACTCGAAAATAATTCGACATGATAATATTTTCGGTTTCTAAAATAGGTTGAAGTTAGGTTGCAAAAGTTTCAAAACAGGGCAGCTAGTAGGGTGTGTGGGTTTCATTTATTTCGATTTCGAAATTCAAATTGAGAACCCCGTCAATTTTCGAGTTCGTAAGAACTTATTTTAGGGTTTTTATTGTTATGTTTCCGGTAGTGTAATAGAGTAATGAATTATACATTTTCGAGTTCTGAAGGTAGTTGACTATTTCATTTATGTTCGAATTCGAAAAACTGGTTATTTTAATGTATGTGGTCGGTTTTATCGGGCTTAAAATAGGGGATGCCACTGGATTGGTTCTCTGGAGTGTATCTTGTTTGCGAAATCGAAAACCTAGGGAAGCAGATTATTGCGAAATCGAAATGGTGGTGAATAAATTTTTTTTTCTTTTAGGGTGACTAAAATAACGATGCCGGAACCGCGCAATTTCAGAATTGGATGATGCAAAACCCAAAAATTACGTAATAAAAATGACTCATATTTAATCAAGCCAACCATTGGCGATATCCAAAATACATAATGCACCATAGCATCTAATGATCAAAAAATGACCGTTATTGTAGCAAAAGATCGAATATTTGTAGCGCATCATGACCATGGGAAGGGAAAAATATTCAACATTACAAACAAACCACCACGCAATGCACGTCACACGCCATGTTCTTACTAATGCTATTTTGAAAGTCTTGAACCCCGAACATTTAGCACGTACGATGCAAAGTTGTTGATAACGGTCTTCATGTCATCAAGTGTGTAAGGAGTCGAGTCCTTCTTAAAAAGCTAGTCAAGAAATGAAGCATAAAAATTAAGTTTAACAAACATGATCGCGCAAACAAGTATAATAATACAAGTTAGGAATAATATAGTAAGTACTCACCGATTCAAAGTTATTGTTCAACTTAGCAGAAGAGACAACTTGAAGTGCCGTCGCCATGGTGAAATAACCACATTCCCAACAACTATTTTGCTTCTTGTACTAGGGAAAAAAAATCACTTGTACTTAGCATTGGTAGGCATGTGCATTCTAGCGTAAGGCAACCTTGATTTCATGAACCCCGAAAGCCGATTGACCCTTGGGATTGACAAACTCCAACGCTTGCTTTGCTATCTGAACAAAAGAAGGGATGGGTGCATGGTGGAGAGAATCAATCCAATACACTTGTTTAGTTGTCTTGTTAATGACAACCAAACGCCAATGTCCCCTAATTCAACACATTAACAACATAATTTAATAAACTAGGGAGCCTTGTATTGAAAGCAAAATGTAGACCATTTAGGTTTCACTTACTTGTGGAGTAGGGGCAACAAGAAGAGTACTTTAGTAGGATCACTTAGACCAACTTTCAAGTAGCCTAGTCGTTCTTCGCGAGAATGGACAACCTCTTGATTATGCTCGGGGCATAGAAAACCAATCCAAGGACGACCGCGACTTTGTGCAATGTTGTGTAAGAAGCTTCATTCAACAAAATGAGCAAGGATTGTTAATTGACATTTGGGGTTTGATAAATTATAAAATAAAGGACCGACAAACAAACATTATGAACTAGAAAACGTACCATTGAAATAGAGACATAAGAGTCTCCGTTATCATGTCAAACCTCCACAAGTCTTCAAAGTCCACCCAACACAGCGTAATAAGTTTGCCAACTCCGAATATGGGTGTAGGAGAAGGGAAGTCGTACGTCCCAAGTTGGTTGTGGTCGGATATCTTCTCAAACAATAGTCTAAGGGAAGGGGGCATGTCCTCCACATTGGCCTCTATTGGTTTCTTAGTTGAATCAATAGCAAAGATGCGTTTACCCTTGACTAGTGATGGTGGACATAGATTGGTCGGCTCATCCTCCCCTAAGCCCTCTACCCTAATCAGCCTCCTAGGCCACATCAAAAGCATTCCCTTTGTTCCCTTTAGCAATCGGTTTGATGGTTCGGGAATAGGCAACAAAGCATTTTCAAAGAAGATGTCTACAATTGAAACAACACTCAAGCCCTCAGGCACGTCCTTATGGTGATGTTTTCTAATAGACTCCTCAAAAATGCCATTTGCCACTAAAAAGGGGGGTTTCGAATTTCCAAGGTCAACGTAGAGCAAGCATGCATAAGATCCCTTGAATATAACATTAAAACATTAAATACTACTTCATAAATATCTAATTATGCACTTATATGTTGTAGTGATTCAAAGAAAGTACTTAAACATAATTAGATTAAGGATAGTTTACTAACCATTGATTCACGGCTTCCTTCATGGACACTTGGGTCGATGTAGGGTTGAAAAGGAACATCGTCGAGCACATCCTCATGTTCATCTTCTATTGGAGAAGCGGGTAAAGGGTCATGATAAGATGGTTCACAAAGAAGTGAATCGGGCTCGGTCGGTTCCCAACGTGTGGTGATGTGTTCGAGGTCCTTGGGGAGTTTAGTGCCACTGCTTTTAGCAAGCATGTGAAGGGCAATGTCTCGCTTCCCTTGGCTTGCTTTGAGCTCCTTTATCTCCTCGTACAACTTTTGAATCAAGCTATCGCTAGACGGCTTCGATTTCTCACTCTTGTTAACGAGATCTTGCTTTGTGACGTAAGAGCCGCAAGTCCTAATTCTACCGGGATGCTCACCACGACCCAAACACTCACTCAAGATGTCAAACCCCTCCTTTGATGGTTCAAAGACCCCTTTATCGGCCTTATCCTTGTTTGACTCCTAGCAAAGTAATGGGCAAAACAAAATATTAGTTGTAACTATAGAAACGGTGTAGATAAAATAACAACTCCAAACTAATGCAACTAAACTTACTAGATCTCTCAAAAAAGTGGTCATCTCCGGCTTATCACCATATCCACCACCCTTCTTTTCCCTAGCTTTGAGATATAACTCGAAGTTCTTAATCTCGTCAACACACATCGGTTGGGTTGTATCCCTCGCCTCCGCCTCGGGCATCCCGGCCACAACCTTCTCTTTTATTCTTCGCTCTCTATCTTCAATCACAAATCGCTCCACCGCTAATTGCATCCCACCCCTGCTCATTCGCTGTGGCAATGTGTTGCATTTAGCATTATCACTATTAGCGGCATGCAACCCCTGATTTGTAATGTCAACATAAATGTTGCACATGTTAGTTCCATGTGAATTTGTAGATAAACAAATATCAACTTGTAAGGGAAAAATAATTTATTCAAGTACTTACATCGTCATAATATCCTTGGGCATACTTCTTGAAGAACTCCCAACTTTGCTCCGGAATCGTTGTGTATATGAGTCTAGGGTTCAAGTGCTTCTTCTCTCCAAACACATAGTCTCGAGCAAGCATCGCACGATAATCTCTTGCAATCTTCCCCAACCTTTTCATGGTCTTCTCTTGGAGAAGTTCAATGTTAGGTGCATCGATTATAAATGGACGCTGCAGCATACATAAGCATTAAGGTTATGGTGTTAGTTGTTATTTATGAACATATATAATACATGGAATTTCTCAAAATAATTTGCAGCTTACCATGCATTCGTCGACAAGCCTTTCCTTCATAGGCTTAGGTACTAGACGCCAGTCGTTGTACTTAATATCTATACGTGTTCTCGCCGTCTTTCCCACCCAACTTGCCCATTTTCTCCTCTCTCGTGAGATTGGCTCGCCAAGTTCATTGAATTGCATCGGTGTTAGAACACCTTTCTTCATCCTTCTCATTATCTCGTGGCAATAAATCCTTGGTCGCAACGTAGATCCATCTAGTGCTTCCTCCGATTCTCGAGCCGCTTGTGCCCTAGCCCTCTTTGCCGATTTCTTTTGAACCTTCTTCTTTAGGGGAGCCATTCGACACCTTAAACAAAAGTCACTACATATTAGACTAGTGCATTTGGTTTACATGATAACAATACGAACTAGTTTGCAAGATTAGAAGTAGTATACATGTATCTAGGGCACACTAACCTAACATAAATGCACAACATTAATTGAAACCTAGGGTTTTACTAGAAAATTTCATGTCATTCATGCTAGGGTTTTAATGAAATTGTTTCATATATTTAATTGAAAACTAACATGTAAGGTTTATGGTTTCTAACAATATAGAAACTCGAACATATGCATTTGATAGAGTTTGATATGTATAAAAAAAAATTACCCATAACCAACTAAGCTAGCAAAACATAAAAAGTAGTGCAAAAACTTGAACCTACTTGCATTTGAACACAAGATTCATATAAATTCCATGGCACGAGCTAGTATGATATGGGAAGCACAATGAGATCTACATACACACGACATTACTTAAATCTATGAAATTTGTTCATATCTAACCCACATATAGTGTTGAACAACATAAGATACATTAAATCCCACTCACACAATAGTTCCAAATGTGAATATGTGAGATGGTGAGGGTGTGGGTTTGGGATGAAAGATTGGTGTAGGAGAAGTAGATATGAGATGTAGTATGTGTGGAATAAAGTAGGTTTGATGAGATATAGAAATGTGAGGGAAATAACCTTCTCATTCCCGCTTGGAGACATTTATATACACGGTGGAAAATTCAAATATCCTTAGGTTTTCGAATTCGTAAACATACTGTATTTGACATTTCATGCTGGGTTTTCGATTTCTAAAACTTTCTTTAACAATACTTTTTATTAAAGTAATGCAATATATCACCTACCATGTTTTCGATGAATAAAAAACTATGCAATTACACAAACTGTGTAGTGCTTGTTACTAAATAGAAAACCATTTCTGGCATGAGCTCTAGAACTCGAAAACAACATACATTTGATGCATAAAATTATATCTAATTAGGGCTATAACACGGGGATTGCACTGGTTGTAATTGAATCATATGCTCTGGTTTTCGAAACCGAAATCCAAAGGCAATATGTTTTTAATAAATTATATATTTAAGTTATATATTTATTCAAATTTAATGAAGAAATTTTCTCCAACCAAAGCTTCTAGGTCGCAACAAAGTTATAATTATACTTTCGAAATCGAAAATATAATGTTGCTTCAAAGTTATTAAGTTCTCGTTCGGGTGCTAGGTCGGGGATCTCACTGGTTGGACTTACACAAGATAAAACATGTTTAAGATTACGAAAACAAAATGTACATACAGGTTGCGAAATCGAAACTAGGGTAAAATCAAATATCTTCTAAATAGGGTGGATGATCGGGTATTGCTCTGTTGAAATGTTAGTGTATTAAAATTCTCCATTTAATCTTTTAGAATTCGAAAATAGGGTAAAATCAATAGTTTTCTCAATAGAGTGTATGATCGGGTATTGCACTGTTGACATGCTAGAGAGTGTAAAAATTATGTATGTCTTGTTGTCGAATTCGCAAATTGGTTGTTTTTGTTGGATTCGAATTCGAAAAGTTAGAGAAAATTATTTACCTGATGTTTTCGAGTTCGTAAACAAGTTCTAGTATAAATAAAAATCGGGTCGACCCAACTTGTTCTACATTCTCTCTTGCGAAAAATCCCCAAATCTGTGTCTACTGAAACCCTAACCCATCACAAAAGCAGACCGATCTGCCCATGGCTCGCATGAAACAGGTCGCAGGGAGGCGTGCTAGTGACAGACGGGAAGAAACGGCACCGCCGCCGCCGCCGGCGACGCGTCGACAGAAGGTACCTGTTCAGCACCACCCAGCTAGCCGGAAAAGCTCCAAGCTTGTCATCAACGACACACCCGCACGGCCAACCACTGCAGAATCCAACGAGGAGAGCGAGGAAGACGTCGGTGCAAGCCTGTTGAAGAGGCATATGAAAACGAAGGAGATTGCAGGTAAGGGGAAGGGTAAGCAACCAGTTGTTGAGTCTGAATCTGAGGAGTCTAGTGATTCTGTTGATAGAAGTGATTGTGATGATAGAAGTGAGGATGATGATGAGGATGAGAGCACGGAAAAAATTGATGAGTTTGAGGAGGATACTGACGGGGAGGCTGATTCTGAGCAGTTAGAAGAGGAAAGTGGAAATGAGGAAGAGGTTGTGAAGACTGGAAAGTCAGCTAAGGTGGTGGCTGAAGAGCGGAAGAAGAAGGGAAAGGCACCGTTGAGGGTCCCTGATGATGATGAGGTGATAGGGGCTACTCTGAATGCCGCAAAAATGAGGAAGAAAAAGCATAGCAAGAAAGGCGATGAGGAGGAGTGTAGCTATTTCTTCAGCCCGGAGGCAGAGGAGCGGTACATCAAGCAGATGAGAAGGCCTTTGACAGGGACCAAGGTTTTGAAGCTTCGCACCAAGATCGGTAAATCTCTTGCCTATGTGCTCGATTATTTCAAACCTTCGCATTTGGATAAGTTAATTACCCTAGATGCTCCTGTGTACCCCGATGCTGTGAGGCAGTTTTATGCTAATTTAGGGCGTAACCCGAATGAGCGTGAATATAGTAAGGTAGCTGGGATTATTATACCGGTGACAAAGTATAGCATAAATGCTGCTTTAGGAGTACCTTGGAATAGCTATCCAGCCTTGGTCGGGGAGTCTAGCGGTGTAGTTTATGATAACTACTATGATCACAAGTGGCCCGATCCCTCAGACAACCAACCCATAGATCCTGTAGAGCTTGGTTTGGAATTCTTCCACGCAGAACCACCTAAGGGTGATGGAGCTGGGAAAGCGGTGGCATACGACATCGAGCATCTGTCTAGTGAGCACCGGATTGTGTTTGAGTGGATATGTGGAAATGTGTTGCCGACAGGTGGACATGCTTGCGAGCCAACAATAGCGACGTGCATGATTTTCTATTACATCGTTCGCGGCTTGCTAATCAACCCAGGCCATGCAGTTGCCGAGTACATGAAGAAGACGGCAAAGCACAACACCAAGCAATTTCCATATGGTTCGTTGATTACTAGGCTCATGAAGACTCAAGGCTTCGTCCCAGTTGATGCACCGATCATGAATCGAGTGTACGACGATAAGTGGATCCAGCGTTGCCACTTGGAGCTTGATCTGGAAACGAACAAGTACAGGAAAAGGGCTGTTGCTAGTGGCGTGGCTGCGCGAGTTGCAAAGAGGAAGAGGGACGCCGAAGATGGTCCTGCTCCTTCACTTCCAGAACGTGAGTATCGCTATCTCAATTATTGTGAATTTGTTTTACGCTAGTTTTAACATGATGCCTAACATTGACATGTTTCTAGGGTTGAAGCTAAAGAAAATGATGGGGAAGTTGATGAGGATGTGGGACTGCTTTGATGAGCACCTAGAGAAGCAAGAGGAGGAGCTTGACGAGGTTGTTCGTATGCAGGACAAAATCATCGAGGAATTCAAGCTCGACATAGTGCTGTCACCTGGTCCCGAGCCTGATTTTGGTACTCTCCCGGCGTCGAGCGATGATGAGGAACCCCCGGTCAGCCAACAGAACACCGAGAAATCGGCAGAAGAAGATGGTGGCTTGACAAGAAATGAGGAGGAGGAGAGGGAGTCCGAGACTGTTGTTGGATCCGGGCACGACATGCTTTCTGGCACTGGGCAGGAAGTACCTCTACAACAAGTTGAAGCCAACCTGGAAGGGAGCTTGTCCGACAAATCATGAATTATTACATTTGTTAAAACTTTGGATTGATTTTATTTGTCACAATCAACATTATTCTGTTGTTTTAGTATTAATATTACTTGGTATTTTTCATTTAAGATGTGTGTGAGTAAACATTCAAATGCATGTGTAGTTGTGGTTGGGTCTAAATTGCTTTATCATAACATCTAGGGTACAAGTTTCGGTTTCGAAAACTTGTTGATTGTAATATGTTTTAGAAGTCGGAAATAATGGTTAGTAAATTATGGCTCTAAGCCTTCTATTTAACACTGATTTCGAAATCGTAAATTATTCCTCCTCAGATTTAAAAAGCCACTCACTAAACCCCTTAACACTAAGCCCTAAACCAGAAGATGAAAAACCCTAAGCCCTAAGCCCTACTCAACGAATTCGAAACAAATTATATCAATCTTTATATCTGTGCAATTTTTACATTTGTTTTACATTTTATCAATGTGTAGATTTTATCAATCTCTAATACAGTAAGTCACTTACCATACCTGCGTTAGTACTATAGTTACAGTTACACGTGTGACACGCTTAGGGGTGCTAATCTATCGAATCGATCGCGAGTACTGCGTAACTCGACTCGACTAGAAAACTATATTAACCATGCATGTTCGACTCAACTCGGCAACTCGGGAGTGTTAATGATATCATGTTTAACTCGAACTCGTTATTATATATCGATTATCGACTCGAATTGCGAGTTTGAACTCTAATTGTGTTTTCCCTATTCAAATAGCGTATTTTAAATTATTCAGTAACCTTCATCCAAACCATTAATACAAAGTATCTTTTAGTATCACTTAATTAGAAATGATAAAATAAAGATTTTGTATTTTTGACATTTATATATTTTATACCACCATGAAAAATATACAACAAGTAAAATGCCTAATTAAGTGACCTATTTTGATAGAGTCTGTACTATGCAAATTTCTAATTAAATATTTGGCTTTACATATGCGTAATGAAATTATTATTGTAAATACCAATGTAAATATTTAGTTTGTTCAATGTTGAGTATTAAATGAAAACTAACCAGATTAGATAATTGAACTAATATAGTATAACCTTATAATATTATAAAACTATTACTAATTACACTTATCGAGTTTTTCGAGTGGAGTAGTTAGGTTTTCCTAGAACTCGACTTGTTAACCTTTCGAGTCGAGTCGATCTCGAGTCAAGCTAAATCGAGTCGAGTTGTGACCGAGTTTTGACTGAGACAATCTCGAACTACTCACGAGTTGAGGTACGGGGTCAATTAGCACCCCTTGAAGTGTCAGCTAATGTTCCCTGCATAATGATAATGTATAATATTCGGAAGTCTATGTGATAGTAACTGCAACCATTCTTATATATCGCTCATGTTGAAACCGTTGCTTAGTTAACAGCAAGCATTCGTCTATATCGAACCGTTTATACTTGTTGTTGTATTGTCATACTCAGGTAATCTATATGAATCACATAATGTGCACACCCATTCACTAATATTTATTGCATAACGTTCATGTATGGATGGTTGGTTTGTATAAATTTTTATTAGGCGAACATATCATCGTTGACAAGCAAGTTGTAAAAAAAAGAAATTAAATTATTTTTATTTTTATTTTAACAAATCTTCATTGATATAGTCTGGTTGAATATTTCGAATTCGTAAATATACTGTAATCACCAAGTTTTCTAGACCTAAAGGTATTTCATCATTGCAACCCATGAGCTATGCCCTAAACCCATGTGGACCAACTTGTCGATTTCGAAAACTAGCCTTCTTACTCTACATTACATTTTTATTACTCAAACAATTATGGTATTTTTCGAGTTCCAAAAAATTAGTTATTGTATACATAGTTTTAGAACTCGAAAAAGAAGTAAAAAACTTACTTCTAAAATCTGTATGTCAATTCAGGGGTCTTAGTTTTCGATATCGAAAATATCTTATAGTTTTTTCAAGGAACTTTCGAAAGTGTAAAGTACCTAGAATACACAATTTTCAGTATTTTCGAGTTCGAAAGTTATAGGGTATATATCACGAAAAAACGCCCAAAACAGAAACCCCAATTCACAAAAGTCCCAAATTCGTAAAACCCTAAGCCCCAAATCCCCAAATCACAAAACCCTAAGCCCCATACTCACAAATCTTTGACGTCGGCAAGATGGCACCCAGCGACACCACGGCGGCGAAGGCACGGCCGAAGAATCCGTTCAAAAGGAAGCTCTTGGTTCGCAGAGGCAGAGAAGGGTATGATACCAAACTTTTTTTTGATAAGGATTGTCATGATAGGTATGTTAAGTATTACCTAGAGGGCAAGTTGTTGGATCCATATGCTGTTGATCCTAGTAAGGTAGAAGAGCTAGGGTTTGGAGAGTTAGTTGGTCTGATGAACATCCAGCAGGTAGGGGAGCTAATGGTGAATGATGCGCCAGCTTACTTGCATGAAAGCTGTCAGTTTTATGCAAATCTAACTGAGGTTGATGAGTCTTTGTATAAAACTATGGTTAATGGGCAAGAATTCCAGGTTAGCTGGTGGATTCTGAATGAGTTGGTAGGCTGCGCTTATAAGACGGCTGAGGATATAGAGAATAGCAGCGGAAATGCTCCTTTGAATGTGTACAATGCAAATGGATGGTTGGGCCCGGGATTTAGCCTGCCTGGTGGTGTAGATAGATGTGCATGTGCTTCTGCCTACTTTGGAAGACCTGTCGGTGATAAAGAGGCCGCACATGTGTACAACCTGAAATGCATGACGCCGGCACATCGAGTTTTGTATGAATTCGTTCATAGGATTCTAGTTCCTTCTCCGAAGAATGTGAGCGAGCCAACAAGCACCACTACTATCTTGTTCTACTATGTTGTTCTCGGGCGAAAAATCAACCCCGGCCATACAATAATGAAGCACATGTTGAATCAGATGGGAGTGACCAAACAGTATTGGAATATCCCTTACGGCGGCTTGATAACCAAGCTTCTCCTGAAGATGAAGCCGGACTTTAAGTTTCAGAGCCCTCCCGTTCCCTGCAGGATCTACGGGCTTCAGTACTTCCAGAACCGAGGCTATGACTTGGTGGATGGTGCTTGGATCACAAAGGTCATCCCGGTGAAGAACAAGCGTGCAAAAGGTAACGCAGGTAAGAAACTTTTTCTGAAGCCTAGTTTTCATGTGATTGAATAGGCTTGATGAGTTTATTACTAACTATTTTGTGTTTAATGTCTCGTCCCAATGATGACCGATGCTGAACTGTACTCAATGGCTGAGCGGATGTATGCCAATGCTAAGGACAAGACTAGTCGTATAATGGCAACGAGGAAGAAGGTCTTCCATGCAAAGAAGAAGATGTCCGCCATGGAAAGGTCGTTGTCAAGTCGCGGGTTTGATCTCGACTTCCCCTGAGGTTGCCGGCTTGGTTAATTCAAGTATTGTGGGCAGTTAGTAATAGTATACAGTTTTGCATGCTTTTGTTTTTGGCCAATTGTAAACTAGTTGTAATGTCGCTAGGGCTACATCGCAATCTTTTGAAACTCTTGCGATAATTGGCAAAAGTGTGCCGAAACTGTAATTCTGAATCTTTTCTTAATGTTAAGTCATTTAATAGCCAACAATGTCAAACTCTTCCATTTGTATTTTTTTATCATATTCACACCTTGTTTCGATGTCGTAAGTTGTGATACAAATACATGTTTTCGAATTCTAAACATATTACATCTTCTTTTTCGAGTTCTAAACCTGTTAATATACAAAATTTTGCACATTTCATTGTTCGGGTTCCATATAGGGTATCCCTCTGTTCAATTGACAATTTAACCAAGCTATACAAAAACTATGTTTTCGAATTCTAAAATTATTACATCTTTATTTTCGAGTTCTAAACGTATTAATCTACAAAATTTTGCACATTTCATTGTTCGGGTTCCATATAGGGTATCTCTCTGTTCAATTGACCGTTTAACTAAAGTATTCGAAAACAAGGTAGTAAGCTACTTTTCGAATTCTAAAATACCAGGTGTTTTAGTAATTTCAGTTTCTAAAACGGGTGAAATATAGGGGAACCTACTGTCTGGCAAAGTACTTCAGTAACATGTATTCAGAAGTCGTAAACCTTGGGGCGATTACGTTTACGAATTCGGAAACGTAACTACAGTTTTACAAACTCATAAAACATTAAGTAGTATTAACACCAAATTTGAGATCACTTGTGCAACTTAAATTCAGAATCAAATTAAACTTAACAAAGTTCAAAATCATTATTTTACAACATTTTTCTTCCGTTTCACCTTCACCTTTCTTCCTTTACGCGCATTTCCTTTATCATTTATCCAAACACCCTCGTCGTGATCCAACCGGCTTTGATATCTCTTCAAGTTCTTTCTAGTCTCCCGCAGGCTAAATCCCTCACAAACATCTTCTAAAGGTATATCAGTTAACTCAGCATTTTCCACTTCTTCTTCTGCGTCACCGACATAAGTTTTCTTTCCCTTCAAAACTACCTCCAACCCGCGATTAGCTAGATCCGGGACATAAAAAACCTGATCGCCTTGCATTGCAAGTATGAATGCATCTCCTTTGAACGCACGTCGTTTCCTGTTCACGAGGGTGATGCAAACTGAATCGTCTTTAGACACCGCATCTGGATGAACCCAGTCACACTTAAAAACAACAACTTGTGTACCAACGTAATTTAACTCCCAGATTTCGGTAATGGTCCCATAGTGTCTGCTGTCCTTGTAACAGGCACTCCCTCCTTCGTCATTTTGAAGGAAAATTTCATTTGAAATTACTGAAATTCCACTATTCTGAGAAATTCCCTTGTCATCTTGTGCCTTTGTTCCAAAAGTGTAGCCGTGAACATCGTATCCTGTAAAGGAAACAACTGTTGGATTCGGCCTACTTGATAGCCACTTCACATTCTCCTCATGTTCACCTGATTGTACATGCTCTTCTAACCATTCACCAAATGTCCTCACATGTTCCTCTACAACTTCCTCCTCTTTCCAATTACCATGTCGTTCCTGAATTTCATCCATGTGTTTGGCGATATAAGGGGTCACATCAGAGTGATTGCGTAACACATACAAATGAGCGGTACACAAATCAATAGCACTTGGATTTAACAACTTGCCTCTGTTCAAACCGTGACCATCAATTCTATCATTATGCCTCCCCTGCGGAATACCAACCGTCTCTGATTCACTGATGTAAGCCATGCAGAATTCTATCGACTCCTCCGTAACATATCGCTGCACTATGCTAGCGTCTAGTCTGTACCTATTCTTCACAAAACATTTGAAGATCTTCATGTACCTTTCAAAAGGATACATCCACCTTAAAAATGCAGGCCCACACAACTTAACCTCTCTTACCAAATGAACAATCAGATGGACCATAATATCGAAAAAAGAGGGAGGAAAATACATCTCAAGCCTGCACAGTACGTCCACCACCATATCTTGTAGTTTGTCCAGCTTTAAGCGGCTTACTGCCTTGCGACATATGCCTTTAAAAAAAAGACATAAGCGATTAATGCAGCTGCGCACATACGAGGGCAAACTCCCACGGAGTGCAAGAACAATCAACTCCTGCATAAGATTATGACAATCGTGCGATTTCAAACCAGCAATTTTACAATCTTCCACACTCACGCATCTGCCTATCTTAGAAGCGTATGTCGTGGGAACTTTCACATCCTTCAAAAACTCACAAAACCTTTTCTTCTCAACTTCAGACATATTGTAGCAAGCTGGTGGTAAAAACTTTCTCCCTTCTACTTCTACAGGTACAATCGACTCCCTTAATCCCATTCTGCTCAAATCCTTTCTACTCTTCAAACCATCTTTTGATTTACTTGGAATATCGAGTAAGGTGCCAATAAGACTATCACAAACATTCTTTTCAATATGCATAACATCCAGGCAATGTCGCACCCCCAAATACTCCCAATATGGCAATTCAAAAAAGATACTATACTTTTTCCACGGTCCACATACCTTGGCCTTTTTATGGTTTTTGCCAAAGTCATTCTCCATGTCTCTCACTTTTTCTAGAATCTCCGGTCCAGAGATAGGAACAGGTTCATCCCGACCTTCTACTTTTCCATCAAACCATTTCTTAGCTTTTCTCAACGCATTATCCGTAGGCAAAAACCTCCTATGTCCAAGATACACCGTCTTCTTACCATGACTTAGTTGGCAATAACAGGTGTTTTCCTCACATACCGGACAAGCCAAATGCCCTTTCACTGAGTAGCCAGCAAGATTACCCAGCGCGGGATAGTCATTGATAGTGAATAACAACACAGCGTTCAATTTGAACCATTCATTCCGATATCCGTCATATGTCCAATTCTCCCCGTACCACAACTTTTTCAAATCATCGATTAGTGGCGCCAAATATATATCAATATCATTTCCTGGTTGTTTAGGCCCTGAAATCATCAAGGACAGCAACACATACTTTCTTTTCATTGTTAACCAAGAGGGCAAATTGTATATCACCACCATGACTGGCCAAGAACTGTGCATGCTACTCATGTCCCCGTAAGGGTTCATTCCATCGGTCGACAGGCCTAACCTCAAATTCCGATCTTCCTTACTAAACGGAGGATATAACTCATCTATTTTCTTCCACTGATCACCATCAGAAGTATGTCTTATCACATCATCCTTGGGACGATTTCTTCTATGATGCCACGTCAAATTTTTTGCATCATGTCTATTTGAAAACAACCGTTCCAACCGAGGAATGATAGGTAAATACCAAACAACTTTAGAAGGTGTTGGTTTCTTCCCTCTATTCGACACCTCTGCTCCCACGTCTAACTTCTCCTTCTTTGTTGTGTACCACGGCTCATTACAAACTGCACACCTATCCAGTTTTTCATTCTCCTCCCCTCTATACAACATGCAATCATTAGGACATGCATGAATTTTCTCAAGTTCTATTCCCATTGGACACAACACCCATTTAGCTGCATAACTGCGATTTGGCATCTTGTTGTCAGCAGGGAGTAGTTCTGTCATGAGTCCTAGCAATTCCGTCATCGCATTATCAGAAAGACCGTGTTTAGCTTTCAAATTCATAACTTGCAGAGTCGCACTCAAGATTGTGTGACCCGAGCCCTTATACAACGGAGTTTTCTTATTCATGTACATGGCTTCTAAAACTTCTGGTTTGCCAACAAAATGCCTAGCCACGTCGTCTGTCAAATCAGTCAACTTATCATCACATTCCATTTCACAACTTTGCCCTCCCTTCTCAGCATTATTTTGTTCTTCCCTAATGTTACCATCATGATTCTCGCCATGCCATACCCAAATTATATAGCTTTTATCAAAGCCATGCATAATCAAGTGACCCCTAACGCCAGCAACACCTAAATTAGCATCATTCATGCAGTTTCTACAAGGACACCTAATTCCAGAACAATTTTCACTTCTCGCATGTTCTGTTGCAACATCAATGACATGTTCAACCAACCTCCGGTATTCAGGACTTGTACGCACATCCTCTTCAATTATACGAGCACGATCCATATATATATATATATATATATATATATGTGTGTCGAACAAGGCACAAGCAATACAACCTAAACAAAACCAAGCAATCCAGTCAAAAAATATGGTTGCACCATGCACGTAACATGGAAATAACACCTAACTAACCAGTATCCAATAACCCATTATACTACACATCCACAATCTTACAATTACAAAACAAAATCAAGGCAAGTGGCCTCGCATACACCGATGTCATCAAAGATACATACATGTCGATAATTGGGATTTGAGAGGGAATCAAAGACCAAGATTTACACACACATACCTTCACAAATCAGCTCCCAAACTTTGGGGTTGAATCTAGGACCTCCAAAGATTTTAACAAAAGTTGCTAACAGTTCAAAACATTCAGCCCGTCAGACCATTTTAGTAAATCACAAAGGGTTTCGAATTCGAAAATCCTATGCAGTCAAAACTGTCTTACTAACTTTCGAATTCGTAAACTGTACAGCCAACCCTTTACAAATCAAGCATGTGACTTTAATTATAGAAAAACTTCTTTGATTCTAATTCCTATCTTTACGATTTCGCAAATATAACAATATCAAAGAAAACATCAACGTCATCACAATATGGTACATTATTTTCGATCTCGAAATATTTGTTATACATTTTACGATTCCTTAAACATCACACCTTGAAAATGAAAGATGGTACTAGCAAGTGTCTTTCTTTTTACTAATCTTAAACTTGACCTTATTAAGTTTTCGATTTCTAAACTTAATAAGGGTACATTTCTTTCTAATCTTAAACCTTCACCTACACTTAAACACTTCAAATTGATCAACACTCTACTACAATCATCTTCATTTCGAGCTCGAACATTGTGTCAAACGGCGTTTTCAATATTTACGCCGTCTGAAATATCTAACAACTTACCCGAGGGGTTTTCGAACTCGAAAACCTAGGTCACCGGCGTTTTGATCCGACCGCCGTGCACCGGCGACGTCTCCGGCGACATTTCCAGTAGTGTTACGATCTAATTGATCAAATTAAAGAACAATACCAATGTGGACAATCTACACTTATTCAATAATGAAACTAACTGATATAGACAATTTTCACTTATTCATTTGTGGAGCTTTCGATAAAGTTAGGGTTCTTAGCTTCCAACCCATGTAGTTTTTTCAGTGCTACCACATCTTGTCAGAGTAGCAAACTAAATCTTACCACATCTCCCAGACCCTTTGCAAAACCTAGCATCAAAATCTTTCATAGTTGCAAAAATTTCATTGCAAATGAAAGTTTGTTGATCTTTTTCCACATGTCTATTTCTCCTTCATAATTTTGGCAAAGGTGTATAGGGTGTCCCC
This sequence comes from Sherardia arvensis, assembly GCA_948330725.1. Classification (NCBI taxonomy): domain Eukaryota; kingdom Viridiplantae; phylum Streptophyta; class Magnoliopsida; order Gentianales; family Rubiaceae; genus Sherardia; species Sherardia arvensis. The sequence goes on along the minus strand of OX415237.1, from coordinate 15,853,878 downwards.
CTCGATCCAGCATTTGCTCCTAGAATTTTGCATAGAGGGTGATGTTGATAGTGTAGACATGGTCGAATTCAAGCCTCGTTGTAAAATTTGAGACCAGCATAATCTTTTTTGTTTGTAATGAATTTGCCCAAAGCTACAATGTCAGAGATCATCTATAGATGATATTTCTTGGAATATTTCTTGTGCGTCAATAAGAGAAAGTGTGAAAGCTATATAGAGAGTTTAGTCTCTTAACTAGTGAAGCAACAGAAATAGTAATTGCGATTCAGGACTTGCCACTGCCCTCAGCCTTTGCGAAAATGGTTGTATATCGAATCTAGGATATCATGTTATGATTTTAGCAACAGATGTGCAAATTTCCTAATAAGGGCTCTGAAGTTAGGAATATAAAGGCAGATAATGCTTACTATACATTGCAATCTATTAAAGTTTTTAACTAGTGAAAGTTTCTTCTTCCAAATTATTACACTATGTCATAAGTTATGAAAAATCCAACATTTGAAGGACTGTGGTTGATTCTGGAGGCACGATTAGTTCAAGGTTGTGATCAAGAAATAGTTTCTCGATGCGCTCCATTGTAGGCCGGTCTTTAGGGTCTTGCTACATGCAAGCCAAAACCAAAGTAGCTGCAAGAACAACCTCCTTACTTGTAGGAGTCGGCAAACGTTGGTCCACTAGATCCTTCAGCAATGCATCGCCATTGGATTGCTGCGACAAGGAAGAAAGAAAGTCTCCAGGATGCTCTCCAAACAATATTTCCAAAACCACAACGCCGAAACTATACACATTAGCATTTTTCGTTACTTCTGGTCTGTAATCTGATGTGCACGCCAACTCTGCATCAACCATATAAACTCAACAAGTCAACCAAAAAGTATAAATAAACCATATGAAGAAGAAGAGAAGACGGAAATGATACACGGTGCACTTTAACCATAAGTGACTGGTCTTATTGTAAAGATTGATGAATCAGGTTGCAGAAGTCTGGAAGAACCTAAATCAGAGAGGGTTGGATCCATCTCTAAACTTAGAAGAATATTGCTAGTTTTAACATCTCCGTGAACAACTAGAGGATTGCATTTATGATGCGTATGAGATAATGCATTGGCCACTCCTTGGATCACATTCCAACGTTTTGTCCAACTAAATACCATGGCCTCGATCCCATGAATTCCTTAAGACACGAAGTAGACTTCCCCTCTCCATGTATTCATAGATCAGAAATAAGCACTGATCTTCCTAGAAAATAGGGAAATTTTTTATTAAGGGCGGTATAAGTTTCATAATTTGAAAGTGGGGTGTAACTTTTACATAATTTTTTAAAAATAGTGGTAATTTATTAGCCTATATTCATGTAAATTAATTATTGAAATAAAGACATTTATACGCCTATTTTGTAGTTATAATTAAGTTCATTTTATTTAATTCTATTCATATCAGTTTGGTTTAAGCTCACTAACTTACTCTAATTCAATTAAGATTATTTTCAGCAACATCTAAATATTTTAGATTAAATTCAATTCAGTTAATTTTCATTATATTTATAAAGTTGAAATTAATAAAATCTATTTTGTATAATTTTAGTTTAGTTTCATTAAGTTTTTTCAAATTCAATAGTTAAAGATTATAATATTTCAGTGATTTTAAATCAACATTTGTAAACTTAATATTGAACTGAATTATTAAAATTGGGATGAAACACTAAATATTATTTAAGTTAACCAACATTTTAATTAAATGAACTTCATGAAATTTAGCACAATTGAACTGAACTGAATTCTTTCAACTTGAACTAAATCAAAATTCAACAAATATTAAAAGTATTAGCTATGGCTGAATTAATTTTTATTCAAGTTAAGAGTCCACGAAACTGAACTAAATTTATAATAGAATTTAGACTACAGAACATGGGTATACATGTCTTTAATTCAAGACTTAAATTATATGAATATAAGGTAATTAATAAATTATCGTCATTTTTAGAAATTATGTGAAGTTACACCCCACTTTTAAATTATGAAACTTATACCGTCCTTGATCAAAATTTTCCCCTGAAAAATAACCATAGAACTTCACTATGTAACTGTTCTTGATGGTGGACAACATATTTAATTCATTTGTGAAGCTTTCGATAAAGCTAGGGTTCTCAGCTTCCAACCTGTGTAGATTTTTTAGTGCTACCACCGTTCCTCTTGCCAGAGTAGCACGATAAACCATACCATATCTCCCAGTCCCTATGCAAAATCTAGCCTCAAAATCTCCCGTAGCTGCAAAAATATCATTGCAAACTACATTTTCAGCATATCTCCCGAATTTAAATACATTTTCATGGACTCGGCCAACTTTATGAGTAGATGCTTCCCGGAAGTTGCTCTTCTTTTTCTAATAATGGTCAGCAATAAGAATCTACAAACCAGGATAATTGGTACATGGATGGCAAGCACAAAAATAATCTATTGTATCTCTGATGCTTGTGGATTGTACTATGGCAGTGAGGCAACGGCCTATCCCACAAAAGTCTACATTCCATGCATAACAATTTGGATTTTTAAAAAAAATTATTGGATAGTTGACCTTTTAGAGAATTGTAGAAAATGTCTAAATTCATGTGGAAATTCTTAAAATTAAGAACAACACCAAAGAGATTTATGTGCTACTTATATTTATTTATTCAAGTATCAACTTTTTTAATTTGCGTGCACAAATGTTAAGTTAGAGAGGTTAAAAGTGAATAAGGTAAGTATTATTTACTTAATGATATCACATACAATCCTAAGGACGGTAAGCTTTAGGAAACTACATATATGAGAGCGGCAACAGATAATGTTTAAACATATGCTTTTCATTACATGATCAAATGTTGTGTTAGGTATGTGATGGTAAATATAATCAAAATAGTGGCTCCACATGCTACACGCAGAGCTAACGATCAATGGTCCTTTGGCCTGTAACAATCTCTAACAGCAACACTCCATAACCAAAAACATCCCCCTTTTCCGAAGATCTTCCAGTGGATACGTATTCGGGAGGCATGTGCCCCATAGTTCCCTGAACCTCAGTTGTCACATGACTCATCTGAATGTCGACCAATTTGGATAGCCCAAAATCACCCAGGATGGGTTCAGAATCCTCATCCAACTAAACATTTGCAGCCTTGACATCGAGAAGTATAATATTTGGTTCACATTGCTTATGAAGGTACCAAATTGCGTCTTGGACTGGGGATTCTTGGAAAAATTTTAAACTCAGGTGAAAGTGTCCGTAGACTAACAACGGTATTTTTGTGGCAGAGTGAAAGTTTATTATCTGAAATGCAATATGGTTCCTCAATCAATATAGTGAAAATCATTCATGTAAGTAATACTTTCATATGCATCCATCTAAGATTTTTCCATTGACCATAAAACCCGTGAGATCCCATAATTTTTAGATATTATTTTCTGCACGTAAGTATAATAAACATAATTGTAAGGGTGAATTTACAGTTTTATATAAAATAAAATACGAAATTTTAGAATTAAATTGTTATCTTAATTTTAATTGAATTTTATTTAACAAGGAATATTTAAAATTAATAAAAATTTAGAAAACAGAAAGGCATGATACTGTTAAAGTAGTTAAGGGAGAAATGAAGAGTTTAGTTGGATGAATGATTATTATCATGAAGACCAAGAAAACTTTTATGGGCATGAGGCTTTAAAATTGGAAATGATACATTTGTACATTAATGTTGGCAACATAAAAATATCAATTATTTTATATTTATAAGTTTAATGACTATCAAAAAAAATAATGATATAGCATATGCATACATACGTATGTAAAAGTTTGAATTCTTTTTCTTTTATATGTAAGTAAATGATATTAGTTAATAACATATTTAAGTGTGATACTTGGAGTTATTACCCCTATTTAAAGTATATTAATAGTATCATGAGTTATTTGGAGCATTGAGAAGGTATAAAACAACAAACGAATTTATAAGCATTAGATGGAAGAAACTGATTACTGGAAATCATAAGTTAGCATTTACTTTTGATATTCACTATCATTAAACTAATTATTAACCATCCATTGTTCATGACTATATAAATGCACATTAGATCAACATTTGATCTAAACAATTGTCCAAAATTGTTCATACATTTGCTTAGTATAGCTGGAGAGGTTGGAGCCACCTTATAACATGCTTAAAGCTGCCCAAGAAATATCATCTTAAGACAAATCCTACCATTAGAAATCACCTAGCTTCATCGGTTTCCTCTTAAACCTTTTCATTCGGGAGACATCCCTTGAGTGTGTAAATAGCCTGTTCAAAAATTAATTCTAGTAGAAGTTGTGGATCTTGGTGGAAGGGTCTACTTGCATGCTTTATATAACTCGATGATTATACGAGGTGAGGGTTTTATCATTTTTCAATTCCTTTTCAAAAAGTACTTGTTATGTGATTAGTATATGAAGAAATAATATTTGTTAAAAGAGATAGAATAATATGATGAGATGTTTGAAACTGATGGTTTCAAAAATTGTTATTAATTTCTAGTTGTCTAGTTCATAAGCATCCACAACTCAAGGATTCGCGATTGGAAGAACGAAATGATGCTTGCAATAATACTCCTCATTACTGCTGGGAAAGGATTCTCCGGCCATCGGTTTCGTGTGGAAATGCACGGAGAAACGCAAAATTTGTCCGGAATCACCGGATTACGAATTCATGGAGATTTGGACGGCTCCCGAGCTTGAAGAATTCGGTCCGTCGTCAGTTGGAGTCAAGGAGAACGGAGAGAAAATTGATCATATTGACAAGATTGACGAACTTCGGATGCAAATGGAAAATGAAGAGGAACACAAGGAAGCTTCATACCTTGGTGAGAGTTCTCTTCCGAAACTGTCTTGTAAGAAAGCTCTCTCACAAAGTCTTGAAGTATCTTCTGAGGTACCACATCAAATTGACTCTTACCGCCCTGAGATTTCTATTATGAATGTGATGGATTTTTGTGGGGAATAATCAATTTTCTGAATATGGGGAAATAACAGATATTAAAACTATAAGTTATGGTTGCTATGAATATAAGAATGGTGGTAGTCTTGATGTTCGGGGAACGAGTGATGATAGTGTTGCAATTTTTGAGCATGCTATGTGTTTTGATCCTGACATTAGTGAGAGTTTTAATGTTGTGAGGAATTATGATCCACGAATGATTAAAAATGTGCCTAGAAGCTTAAAGAGTGAAAGGGATTTTATTAATGGTTGTGCAACTCTTAATTTGGATAAAAATAATGGTATAACCTGGAATGGAAAAGTCATTGTATCTGGATTGCTTGGATATCAGATTAAGAGTAACATAGAGAATGATCAAAATGATGACAATGTTGGCTCCTTAAAGTGTTATGACCCAGGAAAAATGGAGAATATCTTAAGTAATGAGAAATTAATTGATTCTTGCATTCTTGTTTATGTTGATAAGGGTATGAGTAAATATAATAATGTGTTCTTCGGGAGGTGGAAAAGTTTGGTATTAGTTCTTGTTAAGATTTCTGATTCTAGTGTTGAGAAAGGTGAAGTAGAAATGCAACATAGTTCTCTAAAAGTTGGCTCTAGGTTGAATGATAAAGAGGTTTTAACAATTGATGCTAGGAATTTGAACTAAGCATGAGATGGTCTAAATCAGTGGTTTTCGCTAATCATCTCGCTAAACTGAAACGACGTCGTGTGACCATTGGGTGGGCGAGAAAAACAAATGACGTTGTGAGTAAGCTAGTGATTCACCTGATGTTGGCGTGTTTGGTTACGACATCGACAGAGATCAGATTGGAGAGGCAGAGAAGAACGAGCGATTAGGTAGCGACGGCGCAAAACAAATGATTGGGTGGGCGAGAAAAACAAATGACGTTGCGAGTAAGCTAGTGATTCGCTTGATATTGGCGTGTCTGGTTACCACATCGACAGAGATCAGATTGGAGAGGCAGAGAAGAAGGAGCGATTGGGTAGCGATGGCGCAAAAACAAAGTTAAGAAATATGATCATTGCGGGTGAAGTAGCGACAGTACAAGATGGTCGTAAAGTTTTTATTGTCACTGGTGAGACAAGTTACGAAATCGCATGTAATTCGTCAGTGTCACTAAATTATAGGTTTTGAGCCATTTCCACCCATTTCCACTAAATTAGGGTTTCATTTTAATTGTCTAAGCTGTCAATTGCAAGATGCATTTTGACTCAAATGATGAAGATGGCCAGGCACAAGACCGTCGCGCTTCCGTTGGCAATTTGATTGTAATTCTGATCAGGAAAGCGGGTATTTTTCCAAGAGGCCGTCCGATGCCGCTCGGCAAATACGACAAGGAGTGGCTCAAGCACAAGAGATTAGAGTTGAAGGCCGATGGGAAGTACGCGAGAAAGAAAGAAGCTGAAGAGGCAGCCAGAAGGGCAAGGGGTAGGATGGGAGTATCAGGTATGATTCTAGGTTGTTATTAACTGTAGTTGGTTCAAGTTGTTTCATTTGTTAATAATTGGTTCTTATCAACCTTGATTTGTTTGTGTAGATGCTGTTTTTGATGCCCGTGGAAGGCTTGTGGTGTCTATGGGCCAGTTATTGAATGGGATTGAAATGGCCGAGAAAAGGGCATGTTTCAACAACGACCGGCTCGCCGAACTGATATCCAGCAGGGTAGTGGAGTGCGATCTGAGCGATGAGGAGGAGGTACCTGATTTCCGCACCATATTTCCCAAGCAAAAAGACTTCGCCGGTCCTAGCCAAGATTTGGCTACAGCCAGCGAGAAGGAGCCATCCGATGGGAAGGTTGTTGCTGCTGATGTAAGGGATGGAGATGAAGATAGTGATGATGGTGATGGGGATCATCTTCACAGCGACTCTGATGCAGAAGATGAGCCGACGAGGTATGAGATGATTAGGAAAGAGAGGCTGATCGGAGAACCCGACGAGGCTGTTGAACCGGGACAAGGCAAAGAAGAGAACACCTGCATCGAGACTCAAGCTCAACCAGCAGACAAGAACGAGCAAGACAAGCAAAACGATGAAGGTAGTTCGGTGGAGAAGGCCGAAGGTGGAGACAAGATGTGTGTAGATGACTTGCATGATATTTTAGTCGCCGGCCTGTGATTTCGTAGTTTAGTTTGGTTTAAACATTTACTTTTTAGAATATTAACTAGTTTTTGGATTATGAACACTTATCTACGCGTAATTAAAGATTCTGTTTTGGTAACAAGAATATGGTCAATGAGTTTTACACTTGTTAGATGGGAATTGTTCAATTTTGATAGAATTGTTGTTACTTCATTTCAGTAAAATCATTTACTTTTGGTATAGTGCGTGCTTCTAGCGATATCGTAACTGACACGTTTCAGGATGATTGAGTAGTAGCATAGACACTAGCGAGCTCGCTACTTACTCGCTCCTATTCACGTGGTACTTACAAGATCACTACTTGTCGTATTCAGTCAACAGAGTCTAGTTGGTGATTCACTAGCGAACTCACAACTGGTGTAAGTGATACTTACGAGCTCGCTACATGTCGTATTCAGTGAACAGAGCCTAGCTGGAGATTCTCTAGCGATCTCGCAGCGGGCTTGCTTTACCCTAGCGAGATCGTAACAACAAAGCTTGACACAATTAAAAAACTAAAATTTGACGTGGCTGGTAGCGAGTTCGCTACATGGTAAGAACCCATCAAAAAAAGGGTTTTTCGGTTTGGGTCTATATTGATGCTACCAGTAAGCTCCGGGATACCAGCCCCGGTATGAGTAGTCCGGAAAGAGCTGGAATCCTAGCCCGCGGCGGATCTCTCACCTAGATCTTGCAAAACAAAGCCCCCGGGGTCACCCGAGGGTAGACGCTCCGGCGTGATGATGAAGATTGGACTTTATGCAGAGGAGAGAGAATATGAAGAAATACAGAGAGTATTTAAGTCTGATAGAACATACCTATCACCGTTGGTCACTCCTCTATTTATAATGGCAAGGATCAGAGAGGGTTTAGGCTAAGTGGTCCTCTTCTTGTCGCACATCTGGGGCTGCGGGGTCATTATCATGTCCTTCCTGTACCCGGGTGTTTCCAAGATAGCTGATGTCATGGGAGGACCACTGGTGGGCTGGACTCTCTCTTCTCCTTTGCCAATAGGCTTATCGGACCAGTGTATGGGCTGCGGCCCATATCACCACTAGCCCCCCGAGACCCTGGCTTCCGGGGCTTGGCCCGGTAGGCTGGGTCTCTGAAATGGATTCCAGCGGGCTACAGCTTTTGTCAACCCGTATCACCACGCGCTAAACGTGCGTTTTTATCGTGCGCGTCCCTTCGTCGTCCGTGCCCTAATTAATGCTGATTATTGCTTTTTCTCGAACGTTGAGTTTACTTTACCCAACTTCGAGAAATTCCTTGTATCCTTCCCTATAAATACCCGATCAAAGTTTCACTCTCACTTTCTCATCAACAAAGCGCTGTCACTTTCTCCCTTCGCAATACTTTCTTTTTCTATCCATCACTTTCCCATCTACCTGATAAGAGTAGCAACGCCTCTACCCCGGTAGACGATCATTCTTTAGATATCGAAGACATTCCCCCCCCCCCCTCGTTCGACAGGTGGCAAGGGGTTGATGACTTCGAAAGTGACGATAGCTTATGGTGCTCCAGTCTCTCCTGACCCGCAAGATCCAGGGGAGACCCCGGTAGATGATGCGGTCGAAGAACTCGTGAAAAGGATGTACGTCCCGCTATCCTACGATGCGGGGCTCGAGCCGTTTAGCGGTGATATGACATCCCGGGCTTGCGTGCCCCGACATCTATTCCTTCATGGTCTTGCTTTTCCTCTCCCTCTGTTATTCACCAAATTTCTGAACTACTACAACATATCCCCGGCCCAGGTGCATCCCAACACCGTCAGCGTTATGATCGCCTTTCTCTACTCTTGCCACCAGGCCGGGGTGACCGGGACTGTGGCCATATTCCACATTTTCTACTACCTATCCGCCACTTCAGTCCCCGGGGTGTTCAATGTCCAGCGCCGGAACAAAACGAAGCCCATTTGCTCCGGGAGGCTTGATTCTATGAAGACAAGTGACTGGATGAACAACTACTTCACTTTCAATGAGGAGAAATACTCAGTCCTGGCGTGGAATCAACAACGGGCCGCAGAGATGAAGAGTGCACTTCCCCCGGCTCAGTTCCGCCAAGTGTCCGAGAGCTATCACCAGATTACTGGATTCTTTGTCAATCTGAAGGATTACCAGAGGGTGGGTGGTTACGACTTCCCCCGGGAGGCGTATCCCGCGGAGGTGTTCACCTGTCGTCGCCTGTATGCGAAGCGGAGCCTTGGTAATTTTCTCTTCTTTTTCTTATCATTTCTTTTAAATTATTTTGCTAACTGTGTTAGTTAATGTTTTTATTTTTTATGTGTCAGCCATATCCCCCCGGCCAGCGATAGTCCCATCCGGGTCGAAGTCCGGCGAGGGGGCGGGGAAGGGCGTTTCCGAAAAACCGAAGAAGGCCAAGGCTGGGAGCGAGAAGACGGTCATAGAGACCAGGAAAAGGAAAAATGGGGAAGAGGGTTCCGATGGGAAGGGCCCTGGAGCTCCCAATGCTGTCGTTTCTACCGGGGTCCCTCCGGTCGGAAATCACCGTCCTTTGGCATTTATAGTTCCCTCTTCCGGGGGCCACCCCGTTAAGAAGAAGAAAACCGAGCCCCACTCTCAAGATTCGTCCCGGATTTCCCAGAAAGAAGAGAAATCCACTGCTGAGAGCAGTCTCGGGCCTATAAATGAGAACAAGGCTGGTTCTTCTTCCCGTCCTGTTTTGCTTGACGACTCACATGTATGTGTATCTCTATTCTTTTTATTTTGATTTTGTGTATTTTACATATGTTCTAAGTGTTTATACTTGTGTAGGATCATGCCTCCAAGCTTTTCGGGTTCCCCGGGATGCGAGAAGTAATCAACCAGGCTTGTGATTCCCTGTCTGCCAATCTGTCCCAGGAAGTTGACCAGTTGAGGTCGCAGAATGCCTCTCTCTACAAGGAGCTGTCCGATGCCCATAAGGAGCTATCCCGCGTGAAAAAAGACGGTAAACGTGGTTTGGCCCCCGCGCAAGAAGCTCTCTACGGGCATTTGTTAACCGGGTTTTCAAAAGCCATTCCTTCGAGGAAAAAATACTGGCTCTTTGTGATGTCTCCAACGAGGCAGCCCTGCACGCTACTTACACATCCATCCGGGAGTATATACCCCGGGAGAATAGGGCGGCGTTCCGGGATACCTGGTATCGTCCCAAAGCAGACGGGCGATTCAACTATGCGGCGGACAAGTTGATGAAAGAGGGCATCGACAGGATTTCCCCCGGAATGATGTCTGTTTTTGAGGGGGCTCGGAGTGTTAATCCCCAGGATATCAATGCTTATGCTGAAGATGCTGCCAAACTCGCGCAGGGTAGGGAAGATCCTGGCCCAGATGATTTGGCCAATCTTGCTGATATCGAGACTCCGGTGACCTCGGAAGCAGAGGAAGGGGATTCTGATGAAGAGAATGATAAGTCTCCAGTCCAGGAGCAGGAGTTCGAGTCGGTGCACGGGGAGAATGAAGAAGATCATCTCTCCCCGGAGAATGACAGAGCCCAGCAGGAAGAGCAATCTCCCCGGGACGATGATGAGGACACTGATGCTGAAGTATAGTCTAGATACTTAGTCCTCTGATTTCGTTTTTTATTTTCTTTGTTTTGAACTGTGGTTTCCCCCGGGCCCCTCCCATGAACCGTTTTATTTTGTAATTCAGGGAGGGAAAAAGAGCTCCGGGGATGAGAGCGATGACTCCTATGATGTAAGAGTCTCTCTCTTTTTTCATTTTCAGACATAACATTTATTCTAATTTTATCATGTTTTTCAAGTTACGACTGTTTGTATTTTTACATGCTTTATTCTTCCAACATTGTCAAGTTTTGCGTCTGAATTTTCTTACTTTTGCAGCCCCGGGATGATCCTCCCGGTACAGTTCCTTCCGGGGCAATTCCGGATAACGAGAAGTCGTGCCCCCGGTGTGTGGAGTTAGAAGAACAGCTGAGTCGTTGGCAATTGGACGACATCCAAACTCGTTATCTTTTGGTTCAATCCGGGATCGGGTCGGTGTATAGATGAGTTCCCGGATGTCACTTCATTGGTAACAAAACTTAGGGAAATATCAAATCAATTTGGATCCCTTTCCCGGTGTCAATCCCTGGCTCGAGACCGGGTTAATGCCGTTTTAGATGCAGATAAGACCATTTCGATGCTACAAGCCGAGCATGATGCCTTCAAGTCCCGCCTCAAGGATGAGTTTGACTTAGTATTGGTCCGAACTTCCGTTTTATTGCGACAAACTCAAATGGTTGGAGAGAAGGGGCGATCCCCTCAAATGAATCTAATGCTGGAAAGGGAGAACCGGGAACTGGCGGCCCGGAACTTAAACCTCCGAGAGAATTTGGTCACCCTGCAACTTACTTATCACTTGACCGGGTTGCGTTTGGGTCGGGTTTCTCCCCCGCTATATACCAACTTTCCCCGTGAAGTTGGGGCTCTGTTAGTACGTATGTTTCGTATGGGCTGGAATGACCCCGAGTCTCGATATCATCCTGCTTTCGAGGAAACCGCCGCTTGGTGGCAGCGTCAAAGGGAGGGGCAGTATCTCCCCCCATCCTTGGTACTCATTCCAAGTCGAGTTTCCATTGATTTTACTGTCGAAAAGTATCTCGGATTCCGTGTGTCCGTTGACCCAGAGGAATCTGCTCGGAGGGTGTCTAGACTCCGCGAAGACGCTGCCAGAATCCGGGCCTTTATCGCTTCCGAGGACGCCGCTAAGGAGCAAAGGCGTTTAGCCCGGGAAAAGAGCAAGGGAAAGAGCAAAGTCGTGGCCACAAAGAAGAAAAAGTCTCCCCGTGCTCAAGGGCCTGTTATCATTGGAGCTCCCTGGAGGGTATCATCACCTGAAGTTTCGTCCTCAGATGATGATTTCGATCCATATGCCGAGGCTTGTCCTTCGGGTGCTGGTCCGTCCGGTTCTCACCCGGCTGAGGAGTCAAATGTCCCGGGAAACACAGTTACTGATAATCAACCCAGTCATCCTGCTACTCAAGATGATCAGGGGTCTCCTATTAGTTGGGATGGTCCTCTTTCCCTTTGTTAACTTATTTTGCATAGTGTAAGATTTAGAGTTGTAAATTTTGCAGTTATTCATTGTAGATTAATGATATGTGTTTGTATGTTCTTTCCCGATACTTGTTCAAGTATTTGTATCAATATTCTCCCCCGGGTCGCTTGTTCAAGCGTGCCCGGGTGTAATCTTGGTTGTCGTCCGGGTGCTTGTTCAAGCGTACCCACTACTCTTGCGCTAGCCCCCCAGGAGCTTGTTCAAGCGGCCCTGGTTCAACTGTACTTGCGAAAATTTAAACTTACAAAACAATCTTCATAAGCACAATAATAAAATGCAAATGCGGGCCATGGGACAACCTAGGCTCAACCCTGGCTAGAGGTTCTCATGCCGCTCCCATGCTACCGTCCTAGGCATATCCTTTGCCAGAGGGGTAAATACAAAAATGAACTAGGCATATACCTACGTAAATTTGCAATGTTCCAGTGCCGCGGGACCTTCTTCCCGGCCTTGTCCTGCAACTCATAGCTCCCCCCGGGGCGGGCTGCTATCACCTTATAAGGCCCCTCCCAGTTGGAAGCTAACTTCCCGCTTGCAACTTGCTGGATCTTGTCATTTCGGCGCATCACCTATTCCCCCGGGGTGAACTGCTCCTTGCGCACTCTCCTGTCGTGATATTTCTTGACCCGCTCCTTCACCCGGGCCTCGTGCAAGGCTGCTTTTTCCCGCTTCTCCTCCAGCAAGTCCAGCAGCCGTTCATTCTGGTTTGTCTGCTCGTCCGGGAACTTCGAACGGAGACTGGGAACTCCAACTTCTGCCGGGATTACCGCCTCTGCCCCGTAAACCAAGCTATTGGGGGACTCGCCTGTGGCGGAACTCTCCGTCGTTCTGCTTGCCCATAAAACACTTGGGAGTTCGTCAACCCAATTTCCTCTTGCTCCTTGAAGACGTGTCTTGATTCCGTTGACAAGGGTCATGCTACCAGTAAGCTTCGGGATACCAGCCCCGGTATGAGTAGTCCGGGTAGAGCTGGAATCCTAGCCCGCGGCGGATCTCTCACCTATATCCTGCAAAACAAAGCCCCCGGGGTCACCCGAGGGTAGACGGTCCGGCGTGATGATGAAGATTGGGCTTTATGCAGAGGAGAGAGAATATGAAGAAATACAGAGAGTATTTAAGTCTGATAGAACATATCTATTACTGTTGGTCACTCCTCTATTTATAATGGCAAGGATCAGAGAGGGTTTAGGCTAAGTGGTCCTCTTCTTGTCGCACATCCGGGGCTACGGGGTCATTATCATGTCCTTCCTGTACCCGGGTGTGTCCAAGATAGCTGATGTCATGGGAGGACCACTGGTGGGCTGGACTCTCTCTTCTCCTTTGCCAATAGGCTTATCGGACCAGTGTATGGGTTGCGGCCCATATCACCATATATTGGGCTGTAGTAGTAGTGATAATACAAGTATTGGGCTTTCTCTGACCTGTGACATCAGTAAAAACCTTTGAAATTCCATCAGTAATTAATTTTTTTGGGGGTTTGCATGGGGTGATCATGAAAAGGTGAGAATGGTTTTACATTTTCCTTCTATTAATACCATAATTACTAATTTTTGTCTAGGAACTCTCACATATTTTTGACAAATGGAGCACCTCAGCCCTATAAATATCAGCCCCTTCTCCCTTTAGAGCCCCATCAGAGCCTTCATTCCCACATTCCCTTCTCCCTTCTCCTATTCTTTGTCTTCTGCTTCCCATGGATTTGTCTCGTTTCAACGCCCTCCCAAATGACATGATAAATCTAATAATGATTCGTGTTATGTTCAACTGGGTTCTTCATCGGTACGTAAGCGGAAGAGCGACCGAATGGGCTCGACAGTGGCTCACCGAGGCTTCTGCAATAGGTCACAAAGAGTCGACCTATGTCTTGGCTATATTTGCAATCTGCGAAGGTGATATTCAGAGAGGCATGAATGTGATCACCACCATGAAGATAACCGACAAGAAAGGCCTCCGGGAAGCTCGGGTACGCGTCACAGCCGGTTTGGCTTACGCTAGGGGTTGGGCGCACTACTACAGGTTCCTCAGAGATGGAGTAGTCGCGCCTAGGCCGATTTGCTGCGAGGAACATGCTTCCCTCAATCGCAGCGTGAGGTACAATCGCTAGGAGAGGCTTGATCCAGCGGACATCTCTTGTGATGCATGCACCTGCGATCAGGAATTGCTTCACGTGCTCGGTTCTTCTTGAGTTTAAATGTTGTAGTTTGTTTGTTATTTGAGTCTGTTGTTTTTTATCTCAAATTTGTTAGGATTGTAATAAGCTTTTGTTTGCCATTTTGGCACATTTAATTATTGAATAGCTTTTCTTGTTTTGATACCTTGTCCCTTAAATTTTATTTTTTCAGCAAAATCACTAGCAACATCACTAGCTTTCACTAGCTTCATCGTAAGAGTTATTTTTTCAGCAAAATCATTTACTTTTTGTATAGTGCGTGTTCCTTGCGATCTCGTCAGTGTCACGTTTCATGATGATTGATTAGTAGCATAACACCAAGCAAACTCGCTACTTACTCGCTCCTGTTTACGTGGTACTTACGAGCTCGCAACATGTCGTATTCAGTCAGCAGAGCCTAGCTGGAGATTCTCTAGCGATCTCGCAGCGGGCTTGCTTTACCCTGGCGAGATCGTAACAACAAAGCTTGACACAACTAAAAAACTAAACTTTGAGGTGGCTGGTAGCGAGTTCGCTACATGATAAGAACCAATCAAAAAAGGGTTTTTGGGTTTGGGTCTATATTGGGCGTATAAGTATTGGGCCTTAACCAGTGTAAGTATTGGGCCTCAGCTTCGGTGTTTCATGTTCAGTTTGCGCTGGTCGGCGACTTATCGAACCCTTCTAATATGTAAGTGTATATAAACGGAACAATCACCTTCTAATCATCAGCCGATGTGGACAAATGTTGGCGAGCTTTCTTACAAATTCGCTACTACACATCATCACATAGAACTAACAAAACTTCTGAATGACATAGTAGCGACCTCGCTAGGTTAATATGAATTAAATTAGTTGCGAACTCGCTAGTAGTACTGCTGAGAATTAATTTAATATGAATTAATTAAGTTCCGATCTCACTAGTATTACTGCTGAGAATTAAACCATAGCAGCATGTTAAACGGCGTCGTTTACTTGTGTACGTGACAACTTACGAGCTCGCAAGAAAGTTGAAAATAAGTTGGCCAGAGCCTTACGATATCGCAACAGGATAACCTATAAATATCAAATTTGGGGATCTTCTGATTTCAAACCACGATCAAACCAAACACAGGCTTAGAAAACAGAAACCAAACACAAACCCAACATACCCATCCGACAAGAGTAATGGCAAGGACAAAGAATTTGGCACCCAATCCATTTGTGCAGGCGGCCCGACGGGATGAAGCTCAGGCTTCGGGATCTCAGCCACTGGCGACGGCTGAGACAAGTTCAACCAAATACGACAAGCAAAAATTTGTAAGTTTCGATGCATCGGAGACCTATTCTAATTACATGGAGCATAGTCAATTACTAGATTGTTATGTTGTTGAATTTAATCAGATAGAAGAACTAGGTTTGGGTAATGTGTTAAAGATATTTCAATTTCATGAGTTGGGTGAGTTGTTAGGTTTGAATTATCCGACACATAAGGAAGAGACGTGCCAATTCTATGCTAATTTTCACCAGTTGATTGAGGAAGAAAAGGAGACAGATAGGTGGTTCACTAGGGTTAATAAGAAGGATGACGAGATTGGGGAGGAATTTTTTAACAAGGCATTGAACGTGTCTATGCTGTTAACGAGGACTTTAGCAACCAACCCTCTCCAAGGTTTTACATTAGGGAACAATGGCCTGAGTATGGGGTTTTGGATCGAGCCCAAGTTGTAGAGTATGCTAAGAAGTACTTTGATAGAGATGTTAACAATTTAGGGGTGCCTAGATCTTATAAGTTGGATAAACTGAGTGGTGAGGAGAGGAATGTTTATGAGATGGTCGCTAGGAGTGTCGTGCCTAAGGGTGGTTGGATCACCGAGATGAACTATACCACTGTGAGCATATTTTACTGCGTCATGGAGAAGATAGAGTTGAACCCGGGCCATGTCATTTTCGAGCACATGAGACAAAGTGTGGTCGAACATAATAGGACAGTCAAGAAGCTCCCTTACGGTAATTTTATTACCATGTTTCTTACCTCCGAAAATCCCAAGATAAAATTATCTGCACTAGCCGAGGAGTGTTGCTTCTATACGGTACAATATTTTGAGAGAAAAGGTAAGTATGAGTTGGTTGATGGTGTGTGGCAAAAAGTAGCGGATGGACCCAAGAAACTGCTACAGTTTAATCCTGACGCAGTCAGAGAGAACGTCGAAGGTTAGCCACACTAAACCCCTACAGTTTAATTTTAGTTTTATACAATTTATTTGCTATATCTCACCATTTTTTTTGTTTGACTTACAAGAACAGGTGTACCCTCAGAGGCATACTACAAGGGTGTAGAAGACACGGTCGACCTTTTCAGGGATAAGTTGGCCAAAATCAATCACGCAAACTGGTTAACGGAGAAGGTGATACGTGGCATCGAAAGGGCTAGTGAGGGGAAAAAAACGAAGGGGGATCAACAAGCACCATCACATACACCACCTCCTAGCAATGATGATTAGATTTTCGTTCGTTCATGTTGGCTAGTAGTTGTACTCAAATCCAAACAATTTCAATTTCAATTTGTATTTGTCAGTTTCTCAAACAACATTGCAAAGAATATTTCTATTTGAATGTCATCTATTTTATTATGTATATTTGAATGAATATTTAAACTTTCATTATTTATTTAGTGTGGTTAAATTTACAAAATATAACACCACTTTACAGTGCCGTTCATTGACATGTGCAGTACGTGCAGTTGCACTGGGCCCCAAAATTTTGGGGGCCCCCAAATATTTTTTACTATGTATATATATTTTAGGATTTTTTTCTTTTTAAATATGGTAAATAAATAATGAGTTTCTAAAAATAATAAATAAATTTTGCAAACTTCAAATAAATTCCAAACTTGTGAGGCTCCATAAAAATCATTCGTCTACCTTCTCTGTGACTCTGCACGACAGGTATAACATAGCCGACAAGTACGATGGTGATTTTTTGAATCCAAAAAATTTGCAATCCTCTGAATATGCTCATGTCTGATGAAACTAAAACAAGGTAATCAATTATTATTGTTTCTATGAATTTCGTTATTGCCTTACTTTAGCAATTCGGAATACATACGTTTTAATTTTCTGTGTGTGGTGCTTGGATTTTCAAGATAAATATGATAATGCATATGGAGGCTATGGGTATGACACACTATAAAATTGTTTCGCTTACATTCTTAATACATCTGTGGGGTGGAGAGCTATAGCAAATGGTGCATTATGTTTGAAAGTTTCTGAGAATATAAGTGAAATTTTGAATATCTTTATTGCTCGTTAAATGATCACATTCATAATGAATTTTTATAAATTTTATCGAATAAGTGTATTTGAGGGGTCCAAAATTTCTTTTTGCACTAGGCCCCCAAATTTACAGGGACGGCCCTGCCACTTTACAAAGGAGTTAAATTTAAATTCTTTGTAGGTGGCTTTATACTAGCGAGATCGCCAGTGTCAAGTTACTCACGTGGCGAGCTACTAGCGATATCGCTAGTATCAAGTTAAGCAATTATATACAACAACATACACATCAAACGAGATTGTAACCTGTCAAACTCAAAAGACAGAAGCTCATCTGCGATTTTCAGCCTTTTGTTGCGATTTCGTAACTATTTTGCCAATGTTACGAGCTCGCTACATAGCAAGTTAATATGCATTGGTTTTGAGCGTGTTTAGTTACGGTATCGCCACTGCTACAGCAGTGTACAATGTTTTTAGAATTAGAAGATTTAGTGTACTAAAATTAATTAAAATTTAATTACACTTGTAATTACCAACCATGAAGTACAGTGTAATATTCAAAAACAATGGTTATCAAATAGCTACTTATGTTTTTTACTCTTTTTAGTCTTCTTCTTCTTTGGTTGCCTCCCTTTCCTCTTTGTAGTTTTCCCTGCATGATTAATCCACATGCCTTCCTCATGATCCATTCTGCACACCGACGCACAAACAATGTCATCATCCTCCTCCAGAGTTCAGTACACCGAGGGCGGAATGGTGTCTGTAGAAACAGTGGAGTTATCGTCGAACAAGCCGTCAACATAGATGAATATTTTCTTACCATCAACAACGATCTCCCATCGAGTATCAATTGGATCTTCCACATAAAATACCTGATGAGCTTGAGCCGCCATGATGAATGGATCTTCCCTAGACCCAAGAATTCCTCTATTAACTAGAGTCATGCCTAAACCCTCTGAGCGCATCCCTTCAGCTTCATCTACCCATTCACATTTAAACAATGCGATTCAGACATGAACAAAGTCCATTTCCCATATATCAGTAATGATACCAAAAAAACCATTATCACCCTCTCCAGGTACTGCCACGCCACTATTTTGGGTTGCAGATCTGTCATCACTCCACCTAGTACCAAACGTGTATCCATTGATGTCATACCCGCTAAACGACGTAACTGTGCCGAGGGGTCTCTTGGCCACCCATTTTACAACATCGGGGTGTTCACCGCCATTCTGCACATGTATTTTGAGCCAACTAGTAAAGTCTCTGCAATGAGCTTCTAGAATCCTAGGTTCTGACCAGCTCGGTTGTGTTGACTTAATCTCATTAAGGTGAACATCAACATAAGGACTCACTGCATGATGGTTGCGCAGAATGTACAGATGGGCTATTTATATCTCATTGGAAGAAGGGCTGAATTTCGACTTATTGCGTAGTCCGACACCATCCAACCTACCGTCGTGTCTGGAGACCGGCAGTCCTATAGTAGGTACATCCTGTAAATAGTTGGTACAGAATTCTATTACCTCTTCCGCGACATATCGCTGCACTATACTGGCATCTGGTTGATAACGATTCTTAACAAAATGCTTGAAAATAATCATGTACCGCTCGAATGGATACATCCATCTCAAGTATACCGGTCCGCACAGCTTCACCTCCCGCACCAAATGAACTATCAAATGAATCATTATGTCAAAAAAGGAAGGGGGAAAATACATCTCTAGCCTGCACAATACCTGAACTACCATATTCTGCAATTCATCCAACTTACACCGACTTACTTTCTTGCGACATATCTGTTTAAAAAAATAACGAAGCCTGGTAACCGCGTCTCCAACGTGAGAAGGCAAGCAACCTCTCAGAGCAATGACATTCAAGTCCTGCATCAGATTGTGGCAATCGTGCGACTTCATTCCCACAAATTTCAGCTCGGCAGTGGATACACAACTGCTAATGTTCGAACCATATTTAGAAGGCATCTTCACTGATTTCAAAGTCCTATAAAAACTCTCCTTCTCCTCAGATGACAAGGAATAACAAGCAGGTGGTAAGTATGTCATACCTACTTCTTCTTGCACAGGAGCAAATGACGTCCGTATTCCAAGATTGACTAAATCCTTTCTAATTTTCAATCCATCCTTACTCTTTCCCGGTGTATTCAAGAGCGTCCCAACCAAAACTTCACATACATTCTTCTCTATATGCATGACATCTAGACAGTGGCGCACATCCAAGTGCTCCCAATAACTGAGTTTGAAAAATATCGAACATTTCTTCCAAATCGTAGTTTGAGTGCTTTTCTTTTTTCCCGTTCCCAGCACGTTCTCCATGCCTGATACTTTTGCAAATATTTCAGAACCTGATAATGGGATGGGGGCAACACCATGCTCTTCCTGACCGTTAAACCACTTCTTAGCACTCCTCCACGGATGACTGCTAGGCAGGAATCGTCTATGACCTAGATACACAGGTTTACCACCGTGCTTTAATTGACAATGGCTGGTATTGCTCTCACATACTGGACATGCAAAATGACCTTTCACAGAACACCCTCCAAGGTTACCCAGCGCAGGGAAATCATTGATGCTCCACATCAGCATGGCTTTAAGTTTGAATTTTGCGTCCCCTCGCCTTCCGTCAGGAATATGAATCCCATGCATAAATAAGGATTCCAACTCCTCAACAAGAGGCTCTAGATATACATCAATGTCATTACCAGGTTGCCTAGGCCCCGAGATCATAGTGTTCAAAAGCACATACTTTCGTTTCATCATCAACCATGAAGGTAGATTATAAATAACAAGCATCACTAGCCATGAACTGTGTGTGCTGGACATGTTCCCGAAAGGGTTCATTCCGTCAGTAGATAGTCCTAAGCGCACGTGTCTAGGTTCGTCAGCAAATTCTGGGTACATAGCATCCATCTTCTTCCACTAATCACCATCAGAAGCATGAGATATAATATCATCATCTTCCTCTCGAACCCTATCGGCATGCCATGTTAACAATTTTGCATCAACTGGATTGGCTTACAAACGCGTCAATCTCGGTTTCAAGGGCATGTACCACATCACCTTAGTAGGACCTTGCTTTGTCGATGTTGTCACTTTTTCTCCACATACCTCGACCTTTCCCTCATTCTTTTTCCATCTAGACTCACCGCATACCTTGCAATCATCCCTCAGAGAATCAACACTGCCCCTATACAACATACAATCATTCGGGCATGCGTGAATCTTAGTAAACTCCATGCCCATAGGACACAATATCTTCCGCGCAGCATAAACCCTGTCAGGACATAAGTTGTCCTGAGGAAGTAACTCTTTAACCAACTCTAGCAATTCCGGCATTCCTTTATCAGAAATACCATGCCTTGCCTTTAGGTTCATTAACAACAATGTTGCTCCCAGTCTAGAATGGCTAGCCCCAACATATAAGCTTGTCTGTTTATCGTCATACATTGCCTCCAACATACTTTTCTTCCCAACAAACTCCATAACAACATCGTCACACATATCTGAAAGCTGTTCATTATACTGCAGGATTTCCTCGGCGCTTCCCCCCTCCATCTCAACTTGGTCAGTTCCATAATGGTCTTCCCCATGCCAAACCCATTCTGTGTAGGATTTGTCAAAACCTTTACAAATTAAATGTTCACGCACTACAGTAATATCTTCAAATATGACGTTGTTTCTACACTTGTTGCATGGACATCTAACCCCTCTTAATCTATTCTGTCTAGAATGTCGCAACCCAACATCTAAGAAATGTTTAACCAAATCTAAATACTCCTTCGATAATCGAGCATTCTCCTTCATTATTCTTTCATGGTCCATAATTCACAAATCAGACAAACAGCTACACAATAATACTAACCCACTAACTTGAGATGATCAACACATAAACTACACACTGCATTAACAAAAAAACCAAAGTAAACCAAACTGATAGCAACAATTATGCATAAAATCAACCAAAATTAAGAGACTAGCCAGTATATCACGCAAGTTAAACCTTACCTACACCAACACGGGAACAATGAGACCTCCGAGCAAACTTGAACTGATCACCCTTCAATACCCACCTGTTTAGACCCTTTTAAGTTTTTTGTTTTTGGAGTTAGAACGGCCAGTTCAGATTAAATCTGTGACCCATACAGAGTCTCTTGCGAACTCGCTACGTCCTCGCTAACACCTTTGAGTAGCCAGCGAACTCGTAACAATTCAATCACCCTCACATGCACTGTACATGCACTGTACATGCACTTTACATTCTCAAATCTCATATATGACGTACACAGTAGCGAGACCGCAACGTCAATCGCCACATCCTAGCGTCCAAGTTACGACATGTTACATATTCTCACCTGCTTAAATTAGGGTTTAGCCAACATTACGAGTTCGCAACGCACAAAGTACATACTAACGAGCTAAGCTACGATTTCGCTATATACACGTTTAACTTACCAAAACGGTTACGAGTTCGTAACAACCCTCTCAATTTAAGGCGGAAACTTTTTTTACGCCTTGTACTTGTACATTTTTACGTCAAAACTCATTTCCGCCTTTAACAACATCTTTCCTTCTTAAATTTCATTTTTTTCCTAGCTTGAGAAACTAGCGATATCGCAACTGTCAATCAAGGCGGAAAAAAACACGAACGCCTCAAACGCCTTAAACATGTGTCTTGCATCAACCCCTTTATAGTAGTGCTTATAAGTAAGGTTGATGTTTCATGTGCTTTGTTGTTGAAAGGTTTGCAAGCGTTCAAGAGCCAAGAGCCAAGACATGGCTTGAACTCAAGTGCCTCTTATTATAATTTGACAACCATAAATGTTGCCATCAAAAAAAGCTCAACAAAACCAACTATCTTTTGATCCACTAGAGGGTTTAATTTGAATAGTCCTTGGCTAGATTCTATAGGCTACTACCATATCTGAAATTCATCATCATCTTTCTCTATGAAAACAATATCATCACAAAAAACTTCATGTAGGTTTTACAATTGAGACAAACTTAATATATGTAACAAGTTTAGATAAATGTTTCAATAATATAACACATGTTATTTGTCGGACTACATGTGAAATGTGAAATGTCGGACTACACAATATAGGTAGTGTTTTAGGTTTTATATATATAGAATTAAAAAGATAAATATTTTGTTATTTTTTATGTAAATATGTTATTACATTGTATGATAAAAAATAGCAATACAAAGGTTAATCAAAATGTAATAGAAAATGAAATGTTCATTGTTAAGAAATTAATTAATAACTTTCTACATTATTTTTTCTCTCCTCTCTCCGCTCCCCTAAACAGTAACTTCCCCAGATCTACTCTTGGCGGGGTGGCCGCCGGCGCCTCATCGGCGAGCAGGCCACCCCACCCACCCCTCACCCTAGCTAAAGCTCTTAACCACCCACCCCCTTTTTCGTTCAACAATCTACAGCTCTTGAAAAATTAGATATGCTATGGAGACCGGCGGGAGGCGGATCGCCACCGCGTCTCCGCCATCTTCCACAGCGCTGGATCCTCTTCCCCGATAGACGGCGACGGCTAGGAAGCGCCGACAATGAGCTATAAGCGGCGCGGATGGCGTGGCTCTTGCATTCGTTTCATCGCCCAGTGATCCGGGGTAATCAGATCCGCCCCAGATCCGTTTCGTTTTTGGGATTCAACCAGGTCAACGCGTCGGTCGGGTCGGGTCCGCTCGGACGGCTCGGGTCGGGTCGGCTCAGTTCAGTTCGGGCAGGTTTGGATAGGTTCTACTGGAGCTGGCACAATTAGAATGAGAAGGTGGTTTTACTTCTTTTTTCCTTTCTAAAATTTAATTTCAGTCTTTCTAGGATATGTGTTTTGATGTTAGTATACTAAAATATGGGACTCAATGTGATCTGCTAATCCTTGTTTTTTGACTGGTCCTTTTGTTCAGTTAAACTTTGATTAGTTTAAGATCTGATTAGTACAGTTAGGAGAAATTCGAGTCACAGTAGTTTGAATACTTATTGTTGGCGACACTGTTATTAGATTTGTAGACCTGTTAAGCCTTGGCTTATATCGTGTTAGACTGCGTTTTATTTTTTGTCCAATATTTGGCCACTAACCAACCAGATCAGAATTGGTTGGGATTGCTATAGTACAAACATTAATTTACATATATATGTTTTTAGAGAGATATAATTTGGAATGGGTCTTTTTGCAAATTATCCTAACTATACTTGTCAGGTAGTTTAGATACTTTCGGGTATTAGACCTAAGTTTTCTTACGATGTATCCCTGTTTTTTAGTAGTACATGTAGTCACACTGAGGCGGAGTAGTAGTACGGCTATGCTGGAATCACTCTGCACCTCACTCAACTTGCCACAGAAACCCCAAAAGGGTTTTATGTGTATTATTGGGTTTATCCAAACCCAATCATGTATTTTAATTGCTTTTATGAAGGGTTGAAGAGTCGTGAAAAATCCTCCCGTCCACTCGAATGGTTTTGACTTTAAAAAAAAAAAAAAAAAAACTTTCTACACCTAAAACTATTGCAAGTGCAAGCTACGCAAAAGCCCACGTACCACACCCCACTTTCTGATATACATACGTACCCACTCTCATAGACGGTTTGCCAAATCAAGAATTCCAGAGACTACAGAACCACTTCTGAAAGCTCCTTCTCATCTTCAAATCATTCCTTTCCATGCATAAAGCTCCAAACATCATGATCATACACACACCACCAACTATGAACTAGCCCTAAATATATATATGCTGTTGCTTAGCCCTCAAGCCTTGCTTCCTGTATAATCTCATGATTCTGATCATCCAGTTCTGATAAAGCTATCGCCATATGATTCTCTCGCTGAAAATTTCCATACCAATTTCATAAGGATATATATTAATTGATGGCAACCAAGGGTGTTGCGCAAGTTCATTTCCCAGATGATCAGCATCACCAGGTTTGTAATGATCAGTCTGGTTGTTTTGTTTCGAGAAGGCCTAATAATGGATCATTGTTTTGCGCATGCAGAGGAAGAACAAATTTAGTGGGCATCAAAAGAAAGAGGAGCTTGAAAAAGAGGTAAAGTTTTATTTTCTTCTTCTTTTCCAATTTCTGAAACTTCAATTTATGCGAATAATACACAAGTATTATGCCACATTAATCATAAGATTAAATGATTAAAAATTAGTGGATTCAAAATTAATTGGATACCTGAACTGATTTTCAGTTAGAAACATATTATTTTAATTAGCTTCAACGTTAAGTACTAGATTGATAGAATATCACAATAATTTTCATATTATTGTGATTGATTTGTACATATTAGTTTACCTTAATTAGACTAATCTAGATTCATTGTACTTGTATCATTATAACTCTATATATTTTAGATAATACAGACACACCAGACATGGTAAATTCACGTTCTTTCATAGATATTGCATGCTTCACCTAATATGTAATTTGTTGGTGGATGTTAATTAAATTATAAAATGAAATATCTTGTTTGCGTACGATAATTTCTCATGGAAGATCTACTTAATTATTCAAGAAATTTAGACACAATAATGTTTTTCTATAGATATTTTGAAGAAATGGAATATGTGAAGTATATGTGATAAAAATTAGGGTGATTTGAAATTAGGTTGAGGTACTCCGGAAAATGTTGGAGCATGAGGAGAGAGTGCACGAGTTTCTGGAACGTGTGCAACATCCACAGGGTTCAACTGTCGCTATCCCAAACTTCATTCCCCCTAAGGCAAGTCAAGTAAAAATGTATATATTTTTTTTGAAGGAAGGCAAGTCAAGTAAATTGTTAGGTGTAAAAAAGTTTGGTAAGTAGGAAGGAGAGATTATCATTATGGCTACCTAATGGCTAAACATCCTTACATTGAAGGACTTTCACAAGTTCAATAGAGCATAATATACAGGAGGGTCTAGGGTTATTTGAGTTGAATTGAATTGAATTGATCTGAACTAATACTGAAGTAATGATTTATACTATTTTTATCAAAAGTTTAAAAATTAGTAATTACGGACGTTACATGTTTAGCATATATATGCTCATTTATTCTTGAAACAATCTTCTATGGATGCAAAGATTACTAATTACTACTACTCTATTGATTGATTAATCTCCAATTAAACTTTTCATTTTGGTCTGTTTTTCAGGATTAATATTTTATACACCCTTTTCACTTAATGTTATTTCTCACTAAACTAAACCGACTGAACTAAAGAAACGTGAAAATTAGTATATTGATAACTAGAATCGGCTTTACTTAATTATTAGATTATATTTACTAAATTAAACTAAACTGATCTTTTAAAAAAGAAGTTCAGCAGAACAAGGGCTTAGGTTTTTAGCTTTGATTAAATTGTGCAGATGAAGGAAGTTCTGGCAGAGCTGTCAATGGTGGAGAATGAAATCACCAGATTAGAGAGCCAAATCAGGCAGCTCCAAGCTGATCATGTAAGCCTTCAAAGGGATGTGAAACCCTCATCCAATAACAATAATGTTGAAGCAAAGGAAAAGGTTGCCTTTGAAACCAAGGCCCTGCATTTCATCAGCAAAGCAATCAAAGGTGATTACAATCTCAGTGATTTCAACATCAGTGACAGAGTCTTGAAGCCCAAAATCCCAGTTCCTCCTCCTCCTCTCCACAAGAAACCCCAGACTGTGGATCAAGAAGAGGATCATCGTGCAATTAATTATAAGATTGTCAAAAGGAGTACTGGTGCCATGCTCAAACCATCTTCATCGCCCATGAGAGAACCCAGGCACTCCACACCAAGGGTACGTAACAGATTCTTGAGGGAAAAATACTATAATTAAAAACGTGCTAATTAATTCTGAATGTTTTTATATACTTAAGTTGAATTTAAGCAACTTTGTTATCTTGATCGTGTTTATAAATGTAAGGGAACGGTACTGCAAGTTACCAGCTGCTTAGTAATATTTTCTTGTATACAGTCACTCTTACTATTCCATTGTATTTTCCACACATATTTGATTGATAACTTTAATTCACAATTAACTGCTGATAAAATCTACATAGTTAATAAAGAAAATATGTGTAACATATGATAATATTAATTAATACTTCTAAAATATTTTTTAATTTACGGTCAAAATTTAATTTTAGATATCCAAAATTTCTTCTCAAACGCTATTTTTTCCATTCATTATATCACTTAAATTTCTTGGTTTTCTTTTCGTAAAAATCTTTGAGACAGAGGATGTACTAAAATTTGTCAACTATATTCGGATTGCTACTAAGAAATAAATACAAGCGCACACTTGTGAAGAGAAACGTTAGTGACCTATGCATAATCAATCTAATCGCCGCATATTTTTGTGCACAGAGAGATCGAAATTTGGAAATAAACCCAGAAATGATGCCACCAAAAGCAACAACATTATTATCAGGTGCGTCGGAAGAAGAAAGCATCCAGAAATGGCCCCCTAACAAAGTATCAGAAAACTTGTTGAAATGCTTGCTTCTGATCTTCGTGAGGCTGCTTCGGACCTCCAGAACAATGGAGCTGGAAAAGTCGGGACCAATATCTCGCTCCACAAACTTCTCACTCAGCTTCAGAGCAGAGTCCAGTTTAAACATCGCTCACAAAGACTCGAGACAGCAAGATCCATATGGGATATTTGAGTCGGAGGAGTCCATTACTAGAGATATCGGTCCCTACAAGAATCTGATCAGGTTCACGACAACTTCCATGGATCCTAAGTGCATCTCCACTTCAACTTCCCTCCCTCTCTTCCAAAAGCTAAGGTAAATAATTTTAATTCTCTCTATATACCTGCATTTCATATTTGTCTGCAACTGACATGTTCCGATCTATTTCTTATTGGTAAAAAATGTCCCACAACCGTACGTTTGAGCAAAATTCTTTTTCAAACTATGCAAAACAGAAATGTAAGAATTATAATAATGCCAGTGCTGGTTGTATGCCGATTGCCGAACGCAGGATGTTGGTGAAGAATTTACAGAAGGTGGATTTGAGATGCATGACTTATCCCCAGAAATTAGCGTTCTGGATCAACCTGTACAATGCCTGCATCATGCATGTAATTCATCTTCGTGATTTTCATCAAGCACCTAATTAATTTCCGTTTATATATATATTAATATGCATGCTTTGAATTTCTTTCATGCAGGCTTTTCTGCAACATGGAGTTCCCTCTAACCCTAGCCCCGAAGAATTACTCACACTGCTCAACCAGGTAATTTGTCTTTTTTTTCTAATCTTGCCTCACAAGAATTTTCGACGGAAAAATTTTTAGACTCCTTAGAGTGGAATTATATTGATTTCAAGCTAAACTTGCATTAATTTCAGGCAACACTAAATGTTGGAGGCACTACAATAACTGCTCAGACGATTGAACATACAATTTTGAGAAAACCGATCTCCTCTCTTGTGAAAGAGGTAAGCAAAGTATCATTCAATTCATCAAAATTAATAGAAAAATGTGAATCCTAATTTGGGCAATATATCAGGTCGGTGGAAATGGTGTTAATGGTGACACAGAGAGTAATAAAGCGGCGAAGGAACGCTTTGGTGTGGAGCCGTTTGAACCAAATGTTACTTTCGCTTTGTGTTGCGGCACTCGTTCATCTCCCGCGGTAAGAATTATTTACTAGGATGAATTTTAATCGAGATATTGTAATGTGTATATTAATATATAACGACTTATTTACACAGGTGAAGATATATACCGCCGAAGGGGTGATGGCGGAGCTGGAGAAATCGAAACTAGAGTACTTGCAAGCTTCAATAATGGTGATGAGTACAAAAAGGATTGCAATTCCAGAGCATCTTCTTCTGCACATTTATGACTTCGCTGAAGATGTTGAGTCGCTTATGGAGTGGGTTTGTCACCAATTGCCCACCTCTGGTTCTCTTAGGAAATCCATAGTGGATTGTTTTAGAGGTATTCCAATTGGCAAGGCCTCCACCATTATTGACAAGATACCTTATGATTTTGAGTTTCAATATTTACTTGTAATGTAACTTATACAAGGGGACAACTAAGGACTTGCAAATATATATTGTTATTTTCAAATTTGTCCAGTGTTAAACATATGGGACTGGTATAAAATTGGACCCGATCGAAAAATTAATAAGATAGTAGCTTTTATGAAATCCCATTGGATGCATATTGGCCCCAACGAAACTATAAATAGTAATTACTTAATGTTTTGTATATGCATTTCAAATTCTAAGATTGTCTTGTAAAAATTGAATCTATAGTCGGTTATGAACTTTGGTACCTTGCAAGAATAGCAAAGATGTGGATAAATAACAAAGATGTGATGAACTTTATTTAAGTAATGGGATTCAAACCGTGCACACGACATTTTCCTTAACACTTAATTTGTCCCCTTTTGTGTGCAAGAGATACATGATAAGATGAATTATACTCGGTAAAGTTTGCACTAACTTTCCAACCCCAAAAGCAACAAAGTTAAGTTTATAGTGTTTTGTCTGGTTTTTTCTCTCTCGATATGAATCAACCTATGAATCAACCTCTACCATTTCGAAAATCTCAAATCACAAATTTCAGATCAGTCGTTCTCGGTCTCGCTAAACAGGCACGAGAATGCCACACATCATCACTTGGGTTAGCGCGCAACCTTTTGGTTCTTGCTGTTGTTCTTGCTACAATTTGGTGCTTTCTCCATTCCTTTTCTTTTTTATTTTAAATTTTATTAGTTTCTGGTAGTGTTTTTATTTTATTCTTTATAGTTTTTAGAGATGGGATTAATGGCATATGTTCTTGAGGGGTCTACTTTTAATAGAGTATTGGTCGAGTTTGTTGGTCTGCCAAGTCTTGATTTAATTCGATGAGTCCTTCTACTCGGATAAAATCTTGTTGGCTTTCGATCTAAATTCGGAGAGGATAGGAGAAATCCAAGTCAAAGTAGTTTTAATACTTACCTTATGGCATTTACTCATGAATTAGATTTGTAGATATCGTACAATCTGGTCTTTCATTTGATTTTCCACCTTTGATGCGGTTGGACCAACTTTCACATGTCTTGAATCTGTATAACTAACCTGGAAAGATTCTTACTAGGGTAGAGTAATTGAGACTAATCGGGATGGAATTGCAGATTTAGGGAGCAGGTTAATATTGTAACCGATCAGCAAGTTAAAAAGGTGCCAAGATCAGCAAGTTTTTACATCACTTTCATAGGCACAAGGGACAAAATCCCGTAGAAGCATAGTAATGCTTCACAAAAATCCTAAAATTGAAAGCCTAGCTATTTATACCACCTCAAGTCTATTAGGGAATTGTCGAGATAAAACACAAGGCAACCCAAAACATGAAAATAGAGTAGGCATGATCAAAATATACAGAGAGTTTGCTGCAGTGTGTAGTATCCAATTGAGCCTTAAGTTTTTGCCATCACTAGCAGCTAAGTTGAGCTGTAATATCCAGCCTGTGGTGAGTTGAGATGTAGTGCTACATTTGACCTGTTGAGAGCTTCTCATTGTTTTGCTTAAATTCAGTTCCTGCACATAAGTAGAATTAATTAGCAGTATCAGTTGTGAGAGCCAGAGATCCTTATTGCAGGAATCTCTTCTGCATCAAGCATAATAAGACTTCTAATTGGTGGAGGCAAAGAGTTTCAAGTATAAATCTGAGATGTTCCATTTGAGTTACACATTTTTGAAAGGAAATCAGCAGGCTGGTTAGCCTCGCTAAAAATGGGACTAAACTTATAAGTGTCAATCACTTCATATATAAGATTTGAATACCAAAAAGCCTCCAATGCCATGTTGAATTATTGTGTATCATATCTATTGCTTGTTTACAGTCAGTTTCAATTTCAACAGGGTTAAGATCTAACATTTTAGCACAATTTATTCCTGCTAGTATTGCTTTCATTTCTGCTTCTAGGTGAGAGAGACTGTGTATATCATGTTCTGCTTTCAGTCATAGATTTTTTTAATAAGAGTCATGAGACTGTGTAGTTCCTGGGTCATTTGTGCAATGTCTGGGGGGCAGTTCTAAAAAAAGATCTTATTTCTAGCTTTCAATAATATCTAATATACAAAAATTGGAGCAATGTGATTGAGTCTATTCTGTAGTTTAGAAAGCCCTGAAAAAACCCAGCAGGTTGCAAGTCTATCCATACTCATCTGGGATTAAGAACAGTAAAAAACTAACAAAAGCAAACACGTGAGAGATTGTCTGTTGACTGAAATTAAAAAACACTCAAAATTATCAACTTAAACACCACCACAAAACACCATCAACCACCAGTCATCCACCTGACCCGACGACGTGAAGGCGGCGTTGGATGCTCAAGAGTACGAAACCAACACCGAAGGGCCACCAAAAAGCCGAACCCGCCAGAGCTCTCGGGGAAGGGATTTACCGGATCCTGAAGCACGACCCGAACCCGGGTCGCTCGACCCACACCCATCTCGTTTACAAGCTGGAGTTCCGGCCAGAGGACGAGAAGAACGAGGCGCAGGAGTCGATGAACGTGGAGCGGGAAGGGTCATTCGTGATTCAGATCAAGGTCGACCAGGGTGAAGACGGGTCGGTTCAGGTCGGGAAGCGGCGGGCAAGGTTTCCTGCTAGCCTGCAGGGGATAGCTGGGCGGCGGATGTTTGCGGCGGCGGATCTGCCGGACTTTCTGAACTACGAGGGGTGCGAGCTGCTTCTGATCACGGCGGCAGACGTCGTGGAGGAGGAGAAAATTTGGAGATCAGGTAGAGCAGATTCGAAGTTTGGGAATCGCTAATGAAGAACACATAAAAATAAGGAGTGTCGGTGAAACTGAATAGAGAGAATGTTGCGTTGAAAAATATACTAATTGGGAGAAGGTTTACTTTAACTTAAATTGGGTTTTGATCAGGATTAATATGGGTTTAATTGGGCCAAACGAGGGGTATGCATTGAAGTTACATTATTTCTTTAAGGGAAAAATAGTAAATTTACAATGGTCAAACAGCCCCCAAATAAGGAATGAAACCAAAGTGTGAAGATTGAGCTGGCGAGAAAATCTCCTGAACTCCCAACTTTCCTGACTTTCCATGAAAGTTTTTATACGTTTTAACTTATATTGTGTACCTTTTAGTTTGAACTGTATTTTTAATTACTTACAAATTTTAAATTTTTATACAAAATTTCTTGAATTTTTACATTAAAACGTGTAGTACTATATGTTTACTTTAAAATCATTAATGTTTTGGCACAAAAATATATCATTATAATTTAAATATATAATGGTAGTTCCATAACATTTAGGAAAGTTGGACTTTTAAGAGAATTTGCATTGAGCTGGCACCCCGATTAGGAAAGTGAGAAGAATAGGGTGGGATGGAGGGAGTAAGTTTGACCAATTAAAAAACACAGAACCATATATATGGTGCATTTGTTTCCATATGAGTACTACGGTATTGCAATCATTGTTAAAATGATGTAAAGAATATATATGTAAGGAAAAGCAGCACTTGGATGCACATTGAAATCCAAACTGACACAGAATGTCATCAAATATAACCAGAAAATTCAGAAGTTTCCACATAAAAATGAGAATCTTTTTTTGCAAAGAGGAATTCTAGATTTTGGGCAATACAAGGAGGTTACCTCTTTAAGCTTTCAGTTTCTGATAAGCAGACTTAATGGTGAAATTTTCTTGAGTAGTCAACTTCCAGATCAGTTTGTCCTGTCTCCATGGTGTAATTTCAGCTTCCCTTATGATATTGATGACAGCCTGTGGTAGTACCTGAGATAGAAAAGGAAGCAAAGCATTTTTGTTCGTAACAAAGTTAGCAATTGTGCATTGGAGATGCTCCAATTCTTGTGGCTCAAAAAATTCTATCAGTGGTCCCTGGTCAGTCCAGTTCGAATTCCAGAAGTTGCATTGGCCATCTCCATGGATCACCCTAGTATTGGATTCTGTAAATTTGTTAATTTTGCAGATACTCTTCCAATTCTGTGATTTTCTGAGTGATGAAGGCAGTGATGCCACAAAATGAGTCCAGGGGGCTGTTCTTATCTAATATTTCCACCAGAGGTTGCAGGAGTAGGCTTGCAGTGTGGTGGATAGATCTCTTGTACCAACTCCAGTTTGTGATACTGGAAAACAAACAGAGCTCCATTTCTTCTAAACTTTTTTAGGACTTTTTTCTGAGCTGCCCCAGAAGAAAATTGCAAGTCTTCTTTCTATCTTTTTTATCATGTGTTTTGTAGGCTCCATAACTGCCCATATATGTTGGGGCAAGGACTGGAGGTAAGACTGAATGAGTATCAATTTGCCACCAGCAGAAAACCATTTATTGTTCCAGTTAAGTGTTTTCCTGTCAATCATTTCAACAATTGTTTGGGAATGAACATTTAAGAACTTTCCACTGAAAATTTGTACCCCTAAATACTTAAATGACAGATTACCTTGTTTCATACCCATTATGTTTTTTACCTGTCTTAGCTTATTTTCAGTAGCCTTTGAACTAAGGAAGAATTCACTTTTTTCAAAGTTTATCTTCTGACCTGAGGTTTCCTCAAATTTCACGAGAAAAACTTTCATTTTAATTATTCCAGTTAAGTGTTTTCCTGTCAATCATTTCCACAATTTTTTTGGGAACGAACATTTAAGGACTTTCCACTGAAAATTTGTACCCCTAAATACTTAAATGACAGATTACCTTGTTTCATACCCATTATATTTTTTACCTGTCTTAGCTTATTTTCAGTAGCCTTTGAACTAAGGAAGAATTCACTTTTTTCAAAGTTTATCTTCTGACCTGAGGTTTCCTCAAATTTCACCAGAAAAACTTTCATTTTAATTAAGTTCAGCCTAGATGCACTAAGAAAAATACCAGTGTCACCGGCATAATTTAGATGGGAAATTGGGATGGCATTTCTGGGAAGGGTGAAATATTGCATTTTACCAGTTTGAAATATATATGAGAGGCTTCCGGTAAAAGTTTCTGTGAATATATTGAAAAGGAAAGGGGACAGTGGGTCCCCTTGTTTTATCCCTCTTGTTGCTGGGAAAAAATCAACATATTTGTCATTTATAAGTACCGAGAACCAAGCATCCAATAGGTTTTTCATAATACATTCAACAAATCTGTCACTAAAGCATAATTTAAGGAGATTTTTTTTAGGAACTGCCGGTTAGCTCTATCAAATGCTTTCATCACATCAAGTTTAAGGATACAGTTTGAATCTCTGGCCTTCCTATTCAGAAATCTTACCATTTCTTTTAAATATCTCTATTTTGAAGAAAGGCAGACTGGTTTGGTGAGACTAATTTAGGTATCAATGGTTTCGATCTTTCCATAAGGATTTTAGAAAAAATCTTATTAGTCACATTGGATAGACTGATAGGTCTATAATCACTAAAGGTTATGGGTATTTCATTTTTAGGAATGATGGTAATCCAGGTGCTAGAATGCCTCTATGTATGTGAGACCTAGTTAAAAAGTCATTTGATGTCTCAAGTAAATCTAAGAAAATTATGTTCCATGCCTTAATAAAGAATTGAACAGTATAACCATCAGGCCCTGGACTGCTTGATTTATTAAGTCCAAAAACTATTTGCTTAAGTTCAGGATGTGAGACTGGCTTAGTGAGTTCGTCATTTTCTGTCTGAGAGATAACTGAAGGTATCTGAGACAGGAAGTGAGTTGAAAAGAGGTTCTGATCAGGATGTGGTGAGTCAATAAGTAGATCTTGATAAACAAAACTAAAGCTTCTGTCTCAATCTCTTCATTACCATTCAACCACACTCCTTGAGAGCTCTTAATTTTGGTGATTTTGAGTCTACATTTTTTTTCCATAACAGTATTATGAAAATATTTAGTATTCTCATCACCCTCCTTCAGCCATTTCACTTTAGCCTTATGTTTCCAGATATTTTTTTGCTCTTTTAAAACCTTTTTTAGCAGAGCGTTTGCATGTTTAAGTTTGATTAACTCATCTGTTGAGCTATTTGACTCAAAAGCAATTTCCTGGAGCCTTAGCTTTTCCTCAGCCTTTATTACATTCTCATCTATATTTCCAAAAGCCTCCTTATTCCACTGTTTAAGGACTGGTTTGAGGCTTTTTAGTTTGAGAAAAAAAATATACATTCCTTGACCATGTGATTAGTCATTCCAGTGAAGATTGATTACCTCCATGAAATTTTCTCTCTTAAACCAGGTATTTATAAACCTGAAAGGTCTAGGAGTTGAGGGTACATTACTGCCTATTCTAAGAAGTAGAGGGCAGTGATCTGAGGTGTCTTTGTTGAGCACTTGGATAGAGGATTGTGGAAATTTTAAAATCCAATCTTGAGTACACATTCCCCTACCCAATCTTTCAACAGTTAGTCTCCTTCCAAGTTCTTTGATCCTATCATTTGACCAGGTAAAGAAATTGTCTGTTGTATGAACAGAAAATAATGACATGTTATCAATAAAAGTACTGAACTCCCTAATACTTCTAAAACTTTTTTTGGAGTGACCTGTATATTCACTAATGGATGCCATGTCCTTAAAGTCACCAATATGCATAGCTTCTGGAATATTTATTGCCTTAAGATCAGACCACAATTATTCTCTCTCTTTCCTAGTTCTCAATCCATACATAAAGAGCATCTCAGTGGATTGTTCTAGTGTATTTATTGAGATCTGTACTTGAATGAATTGTTTATGGTCTAAAATTAGGGGAAAATCAACCTGAAGGTTCCACATAAGCATGTGTTACACTGACTGGAATACATGCATTTTGAAAGTTTAATTTGTTTCTGCAGGATTCACACTCTTAGTTATCATGTTGGGGATCAATAATGCATATCACATCTATCATATGGTTGAAAATTAGTCTAGACAATCTAAGCATGGATGTTTCTATACCTCTAATATTCCACACAAGTACATTAATACCAATAGTTGTACTAATCATTTATGAGATTTCCTCAAAAAAAAATCATTTACGAGATTTGATACTTTTAGTAGCTATCCTAGTTACTATATCTTATTAACCTGTGCAAACTAAGTTGGAACTTTATTTTGCTCAGTTTCTGTAAGAGAGTTACTAGCAGTAGATGTCACAACATCAACATATGATAAAGAGCTAACCTGGAGTGGTTGTTCCTCAGTGGGATCTGGTGGTTCCAAATCCTGAACAGTTTGTTTGTCAGTGAGCTTATCCTCTGACGCATTATTCATTTCAGCCTCCTTTGCCTCCTGCATTAGTAGTGGCAGGAATCTGTTGCTTCCCTGTCTAGGTTGAGAGTAAAAGGCAACTTTGTTAGTGACATTAGCATTTGGAAGGTTAAATTCGTTACCTGCATGTGGATTGATATCATCCTTAGCATAGCTCCTTGGTTTTCTTGGAGTGCACCATGGCTCCTCACTAGAACTATTTTGTGCATGGCTGCCAGTGGCTTGTTCATGGATTGAAGGCATAGATAATGTTGTGCTCTTTTCCATATGCCTATGAAGAATAGTGTTCATTGGTCCCTGCCTGCTGTTTTTCTTGTGCACTTATCTCAGTCTCAGTATTGTGTGTAATAATCTCAGGAAATTGTGACCCCTTTTGTTTCGTGTCTGAGAACACATCTATAGGTGATAGCATTTCAGAGTATCTATAAGTTGTTGTGACAGGGAGGGAGGGAGGGGAGGGGAGTGGCGTAGTGTGTGGGGTTAGATCTATGATGGGTTCTTTCCCTTTGCCCAAAACAACCTTATCTCCAGGACCTAATTTTTGCACATAAACCATAGTTAATTTGCTTTGTGTGGTGTGCTCTCTTGCCTGTGGCTGAAGGACCAGCATCTGTTGCAACTGCTTTCTATTTAGGCTCACTCATGAGGGGTAGGGAGGGGGGGGCTTTGGTGGGTTCCTTCTAACCACTGGCCTCAAATCAGGGTTTAAGATTCTGCATTCATTGACCTCATGCCCTAGCGTCTTACTATGCCTAAAGTATAGAGGGAGTTGTTCATACTCTATTGCAAAATCTGCCACTTCCCCTTCCATATTCACTGTCAATGTAACTGAGGTGTGAAGCTTTGTCAATAAATCAATTTCTACACAAAGCTTGACATCTAATGGCCTAGTTAAACTGGTTGTGGCAGCATCAATTTTGATGTACCTACCTATTCTATTACCAATAGATTCCAGCATAGTTGTGTTGTACTAGAAGATAGGAATGTTGTGCAGTGTAGTCCATATTGGCATGATGGATGTTTCAGTGTCTAGAGTGAAACTAGAAGTCCATTTAAAGACTTTCATGAGAGAGCCTTTGAATGGCCACATAGATTTCATCCAACATTTTTGAAAATCCCCAGGATCATCAAATCTAATCAAGACATGCTTATAATCAATCTAACCAAGTTGGTACCTGCCTTTGAAGCCCACAAATTTGAATGATTCGTTGAGGAATTTCATCGATGGTTTGAGCCTGGAGAAATTGCCTATCAAAGCATTGCTGTAATGTTCAGACAGTAGGGCTACTTCTTCCGGTGAAATTATGCAAGCAATCTTCCCTTTGTACTCGGGCGTAAGGCAAATTGACGGATTGGATGGTAAGGAGGTGGCGAGAGGGGCAGGTTTTGCGGTGAGGGCTTGTAGAAAACTAAGGTTAGGGGTGGCGCCGCCGCGGTTAGGCAGCGATTCCGTCGGCATTATAGTCGTTTTGTCCCGTTGCTAGTGGTGAACGGTTAGTAATAATGATTTTCGGTGAAAAGGGGAAAACTAAGTGCACAAAGAGGGGAGAGTATTTGGATTTTTAGAGATTGAAAACAATGTGGTCCAAATTGATACAAAGAGGATTATTTCCTTCTTTGTAATTTTACAAATCACCTCCACTTTGCAAAGTTATTTTATCGTTATTCATGTTTTGGTAGGGAAATATCTAATATAATATCCCTTCATCATTTGAATTCATTAAAAAAAATAAAGAATTCCACAATTAGGCCATATAGTATCATCAGCCACATAATTCTGATGGGTCTATGATGTGAAACCTTTGAAATTTCAATGAATCGGCCCCGTTACACACGTTTTGTGGAATGTGACTAATTTGTGCTCCATCCAATCTCTTTAACACTCATACTAGACTTTCCACAAAAAAAGTGGAAAAAAAAACTCCCAAAAAAGTTATTTTATTTATCACTTGATCTCAAATATTGTACGTATACTTTTACTACTTGAACCTCAAGACAACTTATAAATGTATATAATCTCTAAAAAGTTGCACTTCAAATATGATACACTTACTTTTTATTATTTGAACTAGAGTTGCATTATTTGTTATATAGTTTTCACTATGAAAAACAGTTACAATTTAAATTATTTTATTTTCTAAATCTATCATATTTCTCATTTGAAATATAAATTGATGTGTTTATTGTCTAATTGTGCACATTTGAATTTTCAAGTCAATGCTAATTGCAAGTGTAGTCAAGTCATGGAAGTGGAATTTAGTACTACCAAGTTGGGAGACTGACGAAGTCATCGTCTTCAAAAACAAACAAGTCAAGATCACATCTTTTGTGGCATCAAACCATTGATGCTACTATATCTCTTAAAACCAAGCATCAATAGCCTTGTTCTTGGTGATCACAGCCTTCAAACATCCCAAAAACAATCAACCAAGAAACATGGCTAGATTCTTGGTGATCACAGCCTTGTTCTTGTTGCACTGCTTTTCACCAATCTATTCATGGAAAAACCTCGACTTTCTTGATCTGGGCTCAAACTTGCTAGAAGGAACTCTGACTCCTTCCCTCTGCGAGATGACCAACCTTAAATATCTCCTCTTGTCCGACAACCAGTTCAGCGGCACAATTCCAGAATGTCTGGGCAACATGAGCATGCAGCTCACTGTGCTAGACCTCAAAAGAAACAAGTTTACAGGTACCATTCCTAAACTTTTCCCAAAGGGAAATACTCTGAGGAATCTTGGTCTGAACGGGAATCAGTTAGTCGGAACTCTACCACAATCTGTCCTCAACTGTAACAGCCTCGAAGTTCTTGATATTGGTAATAACATGATAGAAGGGCCTTTTCCTCATTGGCTTGGGAGCTTGCCATCGCTCAGTGTTCTGATTCTGAAAGGGAACAAGTTCAACGGAACAATCGGCACGGGTTCGATTGCGAAGCCGTTTCAGAGTCTGCGGATTCTCGACGTGTCGTATAATCAGTTCAAGGGTCCATTTCCAGAGTCGATGATCAAGAACTTCGAAGGAATGAAGAGAGGCGACAACGATTCATCGGTCAAGTACAGAGGAGACAGCTCATACTATGAAGATTCAGTGACTCTGCTGATCAAGGGTCTTGAAGTTGAGCTCAAACGAGTTTTGACTATCTTCACAACCATTGATCTATCCGGGAACGGATTTGTAGGAAGCATACCCAAGTCAATTGGCGAACTGAAAAAACTCAGGCTACTGAATGTGTCACATAATTTCTTCAACGGCACAATCCCATCAGAACTTGGGGAAGTGCACGCGCTGGAGTCCCTGGATCTCTCCGGGAATCAACTCAGCGGGAGAATCCCGCCGCAGCTAGAAAGTCTGACTTGGCTGGCGACCTTCAACGTCTCTGATAACAAGCTCGAGGGGCCAATTCCAGGTAGTCAATTCTCCACGTTTAGCCCCTCCTCGTATATTCCGAATTTGGGTTTGTGCGGAATTCCTCTTTCAAAATGTGGTAAACCACCCAAGGGACCGGATTCGTACCCGAATCCGATTAACGTTCATCGGAAGAATGATCCGATGGATGGATTCACTTGGGAATCAGTTGTGTTTGGGTTTTGTTGTGGGATGATTCTTGGCATACTGATTGGAGGTATCATGCTGTATACACATAAGCCGAAGTGGTTTCATGAGCTTGTCATAGATATCTTTGAATTGCAGTCCAAGTTATACATAAGAAGAGGCCTCAACTGGGATAAAGTGAGGAGGGATTAATGGATCACCAAATATAGAGCTGCATGAATTATATTGTGTGTTATTATTATGCAAAGTTCTTCTAAATTCTAATCATGTTACAAGTTTAATATACGTTAATGCTAGTGTGCATGACATGTTTATTAGCTCATTTCGCTTGGGTATATTGTAATGGCAGGCTGCATCTATGAAATGGAGTATAAAACCCTTTGAAAAAGGACCATTTCTGATTTAATTGGGTTAAAAGCAGAGGTACCCCCAAGTTTATAAGAATGTGCCAATTTATCCGAGTAATTTAAAAGTGCTGATGTACCTCTATAATTTTATTGAATAAAGAAGTGTACCCCTAAACCGAATTTTTCAACAGTATTTTGAACTAAAAGACAAATTTACCCTCACTTGTTGGGCTATTTTTTACCCGACCCAAATGCTCATGGGCACAAAAGAACCAAGAAATCAATATCACTGAATTACAGAATAAATGCGTAATATTATTGAAAAAATTTAACCTTTATATCCAAAAACTCAACAAATTTAAAATATTTGTGAACTTACCATAATCTCGACAACTCTACTCTCTCCTTTTTGGTAATTTGAACTAGGGCTGTTTAATACGCATGATCTGAACTGAACTGAACTGAACTGATAAATATTGAACTGAACTGAAATAAAAAATATTCAGATTAGTTGTACTAAACAGACCCCGGCACACTAATTTCAGGGCACGGTGGTTTTGGTCCCCTTGGGTTCAAACGCGTTCATCCGATGAAGTAATGGTGACTGGTTGTATGGATTTTGATTGCCTTGTTTAACTAGGTGTGAACCTAAAAGGGAAGCGGGAATTAGATTAATAATTAGGTAGGGGAGGATTATTCATTGATTTAGTTGGGGCATTTTCGTCCTAAATTTTTTCTTTTTTACCATTAATAGTGGGGGTATTCTTGACATTTTACATTTGACAAAAGAAAATTCTGTCCAAATCATACATTTAAGGGTATAGTGGCACTTTTAAAAAACATAGGGGTACATTAGCACTTAGTTAAACACTTGGGGCACAACATCACTTTTTTCTTTAATATTCAATGCTCCTTGATCTGGTTTATATTCATATGATTTGAGAAAGTATTGGCAATTAAACTGACATGTGCGAAAGTAAAATAGTGAATAAAATTTGATAGATTAAGAAAAAGTAAAGTAGGATAATTAAATTGTTTTAAATCATGCCAAATATGATAAATGTCGATAAAAAAAAGTGTACATATAAAATTAATAAATGGAGTATAGTTTAATGGACGTTGTATCTACCTTATAGTATAAGGGAGAAAAAGTCTGATATCTGACGGTTTAGGTACGGTTACGGGTCATTCTCGCGTTGGAGTTGTGATGGAGAGCAATCTCCGTGCCGCCAACGCGTCTAAACATAATTTTATTCAGCAACCTCATAAATTTACTTCTGATTCCGGCTCTACGTGTCTCATACTCCACCATTCTAACGACGACTCAGATGGAGCACCTGCACGTATATTGTATTGCTCTGGGCTCCCCACGCGGTACCTTTTAATCCCACAAGATGCTTATTATGTTTTATATCCTAGCAATTACCTCTATCGCTGCTCTCTATTCGACTAAATTTACAAGTACAATTAAACTCCTTGGTCATGCTTAATAGGTGTTTGTCCAGCGTTTCATCAGAAATTATTATCACCTCTAGTATAATAGAAGGTACAAATCATAATAGTGTTTTGAAAAATTTTGCATGAGTGTATGATATTGGATGTTTCTTGTTTTATCATTTGCACCCTAAGCTATCTTTTAAAAAACAATATCCACCATTGGTGGGGAATATATTAGGCTTCCCAAAACTATTGCTTTCAATGGCAAAAGATATAGAAAGTAGGATATAAAACCAACAGCCCTACTGATTCTACAGCTTACAAAAGAATAGAGTGAAAACAAAATTTATACAAAAGAATCTTTAAGTAATAGCAATATATATTTGAAGCCTATTAGAGAATTACATAGGTAAAACTCAATGCGGCACCAAATAAATATTGACATTTATAGAGATAACAAAAGAATAATAATGGTAACAATGCCTCTGATTACATGCCTAAAATTCTGCAGTTTGCCTTTGAAGCAAAGGGTTAGATCCTAATAGATGGAACCTGAGCATGATCAAGAAGAGAAAGAGCCTTCACCTGAGCAGGTAGCAAATCCCAATAAAAAACTGCACTGATCTTCTGAGTGAGAGCCAACTTAGCAAGTGCATCTGCCACCAAATTGGCCTGTCTAAGTGTATGGTGAATCTAGATTCCAACTAATTGTCTACTTTCATCACATAATCTGAAAAGTTTCCAATGCGCAGTAATTGGATTAAGAATCATGGAGATACCTTTTAGAGAATCAGATTCAATGATAAAGTTATGCAGGCCATAGAAAAAACCAAAATGATAACCATCAAGAAATGCCTTGATCTCTGCCTCAAGTGGAGAGGAGGCAATAGATAGAACAGTTCTGGCAGCACTAGTGTTCCCATTTGAATCCCTTATGATCATTCCTAGTCCACATCATGTGACAGACCAAGCTGCATCAACATTTATTTTAAAACTTGAATGAGATTTCTACCATACCACAATCTTTAGTCTAAACTTCAAAGGTTTCGTGGTATGGGATAAAGGCAGATTTGGCAATAGATTTATCAATTTCATGGGAAATTGCAATGGGCTTGCCGGCAAGTGAGAAGTGCATAATGTCCTCGATCTCCCTGATAATCATAATATTTTTAGGCTTCAGATCTTCAAAAATGAGCTTATTCCTAGCCTTCCATAAGGTCCAACATATTATACAACACAACATACTAACTAGTTTGGCTTGAAAACTAGTCAGGCATGTGTGTGTCAATTAATATGAAAACCTACCCCAAATGGAAGAGAAAGGTATATCAAGAATACCAATTGTGCAAGTAATTGAGACCAGATAGTAGCAGAGAATTGGCACTCATT
Source organism: Sherardia arvensis (assembly GCA_948330725.1). Classification (NCBI taxonomy): domain Eukaryota; kingdom Viridiplantae; phylum Streptophyta; class Magnoliopsida; order Gentianales; family Rubiaceae; genus Sherardia; species Sherardia arvensis. The sequence continues at coordinate 15,811,388 of OX415237.1, read as the reverse complement.
GAAATAATGGTCAATAGAATCAAAGTGGAGATAGAGAGGACATTTTGAAGCTAGCTAAAATCCCTAGTAGTTAAGGACTTCATCAAAAGGAAGAAGTCAGGGGCGGATTTTATGGGGGTCCAAAAAGGGCCAGGCCCACCCCATGATTTTGTCCAGAAATAACCTTTATATACTATTTATTTCTCAATAAATATTATTTTGGAAAAAGAAAAATTGGTGGTCCTTTTTTTTGGAAAGCAACATATATTTATGAGAGTAGAAAAGTTTACTAAAATTAAACTTCTAATAAAAGTAGTTGACCATCAGTAGGGACTACACATTTTGTTAGTTTTTTATTAATATTTTATCTCTATTATTTTAATTTATAATTCTTATAAGATATCATAATAGTAATTTTTTTAAGAATATTAATAATATTTTCTTAATCCTATAACTTATCAGTCCCCCTTGTAGGTAAATCATGTATGATTCTTTAATCTCTAAATAAATTATTTTACACCGTTATTTTTTATAATTTCATTAGTTCTTTCAAACTCAAATTTTTGTGATTAGTCCGGCCCCCTTATAGGTAAAATCATGGATCCGCCCCTGGAAGAAGTAAATTGAAGAGCCTCAAAATGAAAGAGATTATCTTTCTTGGAATTCTGATCCCCCACAGTTTGGTGAGAGTTGGAGATGTCTTCTGTGATCATGTATGGCCTGATAAGCTGATTTGAAAGAAAAATTGCCATTTAGAGAAGGTTTCCGAATCAGTCTGTCCTCCCTGTACCTATATATCTGGGAATATTCTGAAAATTGCATCAATGAGAGGTTCAGAACTCCCACCAGATGGGATAAAAAGTGTTCCTTTTGTGAGATGAATTGTGCAACAGAGCATGATGTGTGAATAGGAGTTAAGTTCAGTGGAAAGAAATCAATCAAAGGACCATCCCCAGTCTAGTTGGATGTCCAAAAATTACATGTTCCTTTTCCATGTATTACAACTGTATAGTGAACAGCAATACAGTTTACCAAGAAAATTTTGTGCCAAGTTTGGGATGATCTTGCATTAATAGGGAGGGAGTGCATATAATGTGTCCATAAGGCACCTCCATGTTGGAATTTCCACTAAAATTTGATGGACAAGCTTGAACTATATATGGAATGGACCTAAATCTCAGACCATTCTGTGCTACAGGGAACCACAATTTAGGCCATTTTCTCCACTTTTTTGGCTTTAACAGCAGTTGATCCCCAGAGAAAGGTAGCAAATATTTTTTCAAGAGTTTCCATGGTGTGTGATGTAGGAGCCATAACAGTAAAAAGGTGTTGTCGAATGGAATATAAAACTATTTGGATAAGGGTAATTTTTGTGTTTGCTATATGCAGGTTCAGTTTACTTCTGCATGTCTAATGAATGTAGAAAAATAACATAACTACTCTTCATTCGTTTATTAGATTTTACAAATACATTTCTAAAATTCTAACCTTGAATACATAAACCCGTCCATGTAATGATTGAATACGTGTTCAAATCATAAATTACTTTTTCGTGATTTATAATACATATTTAAGAGGGACATTATCATCACTTCAGATTTAATTTGGACCTGCATATAGAACCACCCTAATTTTCCACCAGTTGATACTTGAAAGCCACTTATATCTCCAAAAACTAAGCTTTTTTTTAAATCTATTCAATAAGAGGGTTGAAATAGCAATTTAGAATGTTCCCTTCATATATTGGACATCTAAAATATTTGAAAGGGAAAGTTCCCTCTTTCATGCTTAGTAATTGCTTAACTTGATTTTTCTCAGCTATAGTGATTTTTCTTACTAATGAAAAAGTCACTCTTGTCATAGTTAATTTTCTGACCAGTCGCATTTTCAAAAGTAGCCAAAAAAGCTTTAAGATTTATCAAAGTTGGCTTATTGACTAAAATGAATAAAACGGTATCATTAGCATATGATAAATGTGAAATAGTTTCACTGTTTCTGGGAATTTTAAACTTAGAGAACTTCACAATGCTGAAGATATAAGCTAGACTTCTTGAAAATGCTTCTGTGAAAATATTAAATAGAAAATGAGATAGTGGATCTTCCTGTTTAATACCTCTCGGTGCACTGAAAACATGGTCTGAGAGAGATTTTTCATAATGAAATTAACCAGTCTGTTATGAAAACCAAACTTGGTGAGAATATTTTCCAAAATGAACCAATTGACCCTCAAAAACCTTCCTCAAGTCCAATTTAATGATGCGATTTGGATCTCTGACTTTTTTATTAACACGCCTCACCATTTCCTTCAGGTAGAGGACATTATCAGAAATGTCTCTACCTTGAAGGAAAGCAGTTTGGTGAGGAGAAATAATGTCAGTCATTAGAGGTTTGAGTCTGTGCATGATCACCTTTGAGCATATTTTATTGATGAGATTAGACAGACTGATAGGTCTGAAATCATCAAAAGATAGAGGTGTCTCTTTTTTTGGAATTAGAGTAATCCAAGTAGCAGCAATACCTCTAGGTATATTGACCCCCTTCAAAAACTCATTGACTACCTCCACCAAATCATATGAGATTGTATCCCATGATTTTATATAAAAACATGATGAGAAGCCATCAGAGCTTGGTGTGCTATTCTTGTTGAGAGAAAGCACAACTTATTTTAGCTCCTTTCTCTCTATTGGCTTCATGAGAGCTTCATTTTGAGAATTGAAAATAAGAGTAGGGATTTGTGACAAAAATTGTGAACAGAAAAGTGTAGTTTTCTTCAATTTGCTCATTGGAAAGAAGTTCAGTACAGTACTGCACTGCAACTGTTTCAATTTTTGCAGAATCTTCCAACCAAATCCCAGCACTATTCTTTTATTTTGTGATGCTTAGATCTCTGTTGTTTAAGTAAATAATGGAAGAATTTGGAATTCATGTCTCCTTCCTTCACCCATTTCAGCCTAGCTTTGTACTTCAAAAATGACTTTGTTCCTTTATTGCCTTTTTTAGTTGAGCTTTTCTGAGTTTAAGACAAATCAATTCTTGATCACATTGATTGTGATCATAGTTAATTTCCTAAACCCTCGGCGCCTCTTCAGCAATTTCAACATTTTGTGAATATTGCAAAAGATTTCTCTGTTTTTAGTTCCCATTTCAGTCTTTGCAGTTTGAGAAAAAATCTCAGTATTACCAGTTTCTGAAATGGGATGCCTCCAATTGGTTTGGAAAAATTATGGAATTCTGCTCTTTCATACCATCTATTAATAAACCTAAAAGGCCTAGGAAAAGACTGACCTGAGTCAATCTTAAACAATAAGGGACCGTGGTCAGAATTGTCCCTATTGAGGACAAAAACTGAGGAGTTAGGGATTTTGCTATTCCATTGTTGGTTGCACAAAACCCTATCAAACCTTTCAATGGTAAGCCTCAATCTTTTATTAGTCCAGGTAAATTCATTTCCCACAATATTGATGTGAATCAAATCCATCATGTCTATAAATTTCGGAACTACTGCCCATTTTTGGAGTAGTAGGACCTTTGTAGTCAGAAATAGACAACATTGCATTTAAATCATCAATGAAAAATGTTTCGGAAAAGGGAATAGCAAGAAGATCAGACCATGGTGCCGTTCTCCCTTTTCTAGATCTCAGTCCACCAGCCATAGAAATGTTAAGACTAGGTTTATGAATTTGCACATATAAAAATTGCTCATGTTCTGATGTAAGGGAAACAATAATTGTATCTTTCCAAAGGATCCATATCTGACCATTAGTAGAAAACATGTGGTTTGATAAATGTAAGATATTCATATAGTGTTCACATTTTGCATTATTATGCCATGGTTCAAGGTTGGAGAGTCTGTCAAAGGCACTTTCCATACCTTGTATATTCCAAACCAAACAGTTTGTTTTATGGTTTTGACCAATCATAAAAACGGATGTTGTGAAGATTTTGATGCAGACTTTGAAAATGACATGGTTTTACATGGTTTTATTGAATTGTGTTAAGAAGTTTTTCAACTTTGCCTTTTGACTAGAAACAATCTTAGGCAGTTTGGAGTTGCTTACCTTGTGGGAGAAGTGAGTAATAGGGCTGTTATGATTGGAATCAGAATCAGAGATAAAGGCTCCATTTACTTCCTCCACTTCATCATTTTACAATGGAGCAAACATGTTTCTGTTCCTATCCTATGATAGGAAAATGAGATTTTTAGCTCTAAAAGAAGGTGGATAAATGTTTAACAAATATGTGGCAATTGCACCATCATCCTTTGCATAAGCCTTTCCGAGTCTAGGTTTAGCGGTAACCATGGTAAAAAGGTCATCCTTGGGTAATGGAGCTTGTTTGACTGAAAGAGAAGCCTTCCTCATCTATTTGTCTGAGTGGAGGAGGTAAAGGAAGATATGAGAGTGGCTGGTTTTGCATTATTTGAGTTGGTGGATGATGAGGATATGGACATAGTGGGGATTTGAGGGAGTAAAGAAGGGGACACATGGCAGTGTCCCTTGCTTTTTGGAAGGATGTAGTAGTATCAGATATAGAGATGACAGTGTTGAGTGCCTCTTTGTGGAAGAAATCAGGATATGTAGCAATACTGGTAGTAGCTTTCATAATGGGTAAACCTTTTTCTGTAGCCTTTTCAACCAACAATGTAGCTGGTGTAATGGAGTGCCTCTTCTTCTTAGATTTGGCATTTTTCTTAGCTACCATGTGCCGTTTTCCATGGCCAAAATAAATGGTTTTGTTGGAGATAGGAGACTTGGAGGGGATGGATGCAGTCTTGGTAGTGGAAAATAGGTTTTTTGATGGACTGGAAGGAATGGCACCAGTCTTGGTAGTGGTAATAGGATTTATAGAATGGGTAGAAGCTGGGATTTGAAGAGCATGAGGGGGGGAGATAGATGGTAGTAGATGAGTGGCCAGTGATCTTATTGGCAGCAATGTTCTTTCCTGAGACAACGATATCAGCAGCACGTGTATTTGTGTCTGTGTCAGCAACAACTTGTTCAGAAGGAATGGCTTTATAGTTCAGTTCAGGATGTAGATTTCTGTAGATGCCAGTATCATGCCCAAATTTTCTACAATGATTGCAGTATCTTGGAAGGTTCTCATACTCTAATTTTATCTTTAGACAATGAGCTATTGAAGCTAGTCTAATTTCCAGTGGTATAGGTTGCTGCAAGTCCATATCTACACTGATTTTTAAGGCTGGTGGTTTAATAATCAACTGTGTAGCAAAGTCTACTTTAATAAAGGTCCCAATATGGTAACCAAGCTATTCTAACACAACTTCGTTATAATACTACACAGGGGGTTTGAAGGGGGTTACCCTTACCGGAACAATGGGTGATTCAATGTCAGTGGAGAATTCCGACGTCCACTGGAGTACCCTCATCGGAAAACCATCCAGAGACCAGTTAGCCTTCATCCAGCATCTCTGAAAATCTTCTTTGTTGACGAATTTGATAAGGATGTGGCGGTGCTCGATGGCTCCCAACTGATAGCTTCCATTAAAGGTCGCTGCTTTGAAGGCTGCTTCGATCGCTGGCATCACCGGTCGGCCTTTGCTGAACTTTCCGATCAGAGCATTTTGGTAAGGGCGTGATAGAACCTCAATCTGATCGGGTGTGAAATTACATGCAAGGTCTCCTTCGTACTTAGAGATGGCTTTAATTTCTGGATTATTAGGCAACAACGAAAAGAGGGGTGGCGCTTTGGACTGTAGAGCGTGGAGAAAGGTATTCTGGCGTTAATTGATGGAAGCTCCGCCATACCGACGAGTAAGGGGTTGTGAAGTTGCCGTTCGTGGCGGACTGAGGGTTGTTAGTAGCCGTTGAACGATTATTATTGTGATCGAAATTAATGTGCACAAGATTAGTTGTTGAGGGAAGGATGAGAATTTAGGAGAGAGAAAGTGGGATTCGTTCGTACAAATTTGAAATCCGCACTCTAAGCTATCAGTTACCGTATAGTGTATTAGAGCATCTCCATGTTGTAGTCAATTTGATAAATATTGAGTGACACGTCACTATAATAGACTTTCTATACAAAATTATTCCTCCAACACAGATAAATTGGGCTGAAAAATCAATCTACTAAATTCAAAGGTGATTAATGCTAAAACATACACGGTTAAAAAACAAGTCGTTTGTTCTAAAATACAAACAAATTAAGTCGAAACTCCGATCTACATAAAAATGGTGGTGTTTATGCTAAAACACACACATGCTAAAAAAATTGTTTGCTCTAAAATATACACAAATTAGGTTAGAATCCCAATATATTAAAAATAATGGTGTTTATGCTAAAACACGCATGACTAAAAAAATAAGTCATTTGTTTTAAAATACAGACAAGTTAAACTGAAACCCCAATCTACTAAAATATAAGTTTTTTAGGCTAAAACACACAGTTAAAAAACAAGCTACTCGTTCTAAAATACAGACAAGGTAGGTTGAAACCCTGATTTCCATTCAACCACATAAATTAGAAAAATAGCTGAAAACCCATAGAGAAACTAGGAGTTTAACTTAAAATATAAACAAACTAAGTTTAAAATAAAAAAAAATTATAATTAGCAATGTAACTTCCAAAAGTAATATATCTCTGAGCCATTTCATCAAACAGCTTGTATGCTAATACTCACGTAATTAAATTTTCACACTGGACTTCAAAATAAATTGGACCGGCCCTGACATCACATAAGTTCAAAAAGTAACATCGATATACATCCTTAAACAGTATCTGCTACATGTGCACTTTCAAAGAAGGCAGCATAATCTAAAAGGCTTAACAAGAATTTGTAAATTTTATGACCTCCATCAACTATATGATGAGTTATTATCGCTTTCAAAGAAGGCAACACAATTCAAAAGGCTTAACAGGGAATTTGAAAAGTTTATGACCTCAAAACTCCATGCTGAGTTGTTATCATAGTTAGCAATGATTGTGCGGTGCAACTCATACACATAAAACTAGATTGTAGATAGTCCAAGTGAGAGAGAGATACATCACCATAAACAGCAGAAGCATAATCAAATGTGTGCCATAAGGCACTTAAACGATAGCAAACATCACATAAGTTCAAAACGCAACATTGATATCCATCCTTAATCAGTATCTGCTACATGTGCACTTCAAAGAAGGCAACATAATTTAAAAGTATAATAAGAATGTGTAAAGTTTACGACCTACAACAACTCTATGTTGAGTTGTTTTCCCTTTCAAAGAAGGCAACATATAATTCAAAATGCTTAACAGTGAATTTGAAAAGTTTATGACCTCCAACAACTCTATGCTGAGTTGTTGTCATCATTAGCAAAGATTGACAATAATACAAAGCGGTGCAATTCATACATATAACTAGATTGTAGATATACCAAGTGTGAGAGAGAGATACATCATCATAAACAGCAAAAGCATAATCAAATGTGTGCCACGAGGCACTTAAACGACATCAAACATCACATAAGTTCAAAAAGCAACATTGATATCCATCCTCAATCAATATCTGCTACATGTGCACTTTCAAAGAAGGCAACAAAATTTAAAAGGATTAACAAGAATTTGTAAAGTTTATGACCTCCAGCAACTCTAAATTGAGTTGTAGTCACTTTCAAAGAAGGCAACATAATTCAGAAGGCTTAACAGGGAATTTGAAAAATTTATGACCTCCAACAACTCTATGCTGAGTTGTTGTCATTGTTAGCAATGATTGTGCGATGCAACTCATTCAGTTCTTGCAACCTTGCCTTGTGGTCGATTTCCATCTCAGCCAGATCAACATATATCTTGACTGTTAGCTAGCTCTCTTCGCTCAGCCTGGCATGGTGTTTGGGAATCAAAATATTACACTCAAGATGAAAGATTGAATGGAGACCAAGTAAAGATATATCCACGAGTTTTTACCTTAATCTTAGATAGGGTGTCTAGGGTTTTGTCTCTGACATCCCTGCTAAACTGGGCTTCACCTACCTAAACCCATAGTGACAAAATGGATTGGTACATGTTGTCGAAAACATAAAAATCACTACTTTGATCAACAACCAAGCCTTTTACATTAAGTTATAATAGATATTTGTATCCCTCACCTTTCCCATCGCCTCAATAACATCTGCACGTTTCTTCAAAATCACAGCAATGCGTAGAAGTTTTGGGTTGTACACACTATCGCCCGTTAGCAAATCTGCAAAACTTGGATCACAGTCAATAACTCGAATGATTCCCTAAAAGTTAAAAAAAAATTCTCAGATTTGTAGTGATATTGGTCACACTTCTAATTACCTTTAAGAAGGGCAACATACAAATCATCATTATCATCCAAAGATCTGCGGATCCTAGCCTCAAACGCTAGAGCAGCCTCTCTTGCCATTGTGAAAATTTTATAGCCTCTGAGATGTGAAACACGAGTATTGATAATGTGCGGGTGATTACGGTAGGTGGCAAAGTATGCCTAACAAAAAATGAGGGGAGTGTCCCCTTTGATTGGTAACGTTGATGATTCTTCCCATAATATTACATGTGCTTTAATATAATGTTAAAAAATGACCATATCACTCCCTATTGATTAATTAACCTTTTCTAGATCCTTCTCAGGGCCGGACCTAGTGTAGTGCGAACCGTGCTCCCGCACAGCGTCCAAAAATTGAAGGGGCGCGATTTGTATTGATATTGGTCACACCGCTAATTACCTTTAAGAAGGGCAACATACAAATCATTATTCTCATCCAAAGATCTGCGGATCCTACCCTCAAATGCTAGAGCAGCCTCTTTTGCCATCGCGGAAAATTTATAGCCTCTGAGATGTAAAACCCGAGTATTCATAATGTGCGAGTGATTATGGTAGGTGGCAAAGTATGCCTGACAAAAAGTGAGGGTAGTGTCCCCTTTGATTGGTAGTGTTGATGATCCTTCCATAATATTACATGTGCTTTAATAGAATGTTTAGAAAATGACTGTATCACTCCCTAGTAATTAATTAACCTTTTCTAGACCCTTTTCAGGGGCAGATCTAGTGCAGTGCGAACCGTACTCCCGCACAGCACCCAAAATTGAAGGTGCCCGATTTGCATTGATAGTGGTCACAATGTTACTTACCTTTAAGAATGGCAACATACAAATCATCATTCTCATACAAAGATCTGCAAATCCTACCCTCAAACGCCAGAGCAGCCTCTCTTGCCATTGTGGAAAATTTATAGCCTCTGAGATGTGAAACACGAGTATTGATAATGTGCGAGTGATTATGGTAGGTGGCAAAGTATGCCTGACAAAAAATGAGGGGAGTTTCCCCTTTGATTGGTAGCGTTGATGATTCTTCCCATAATATTACATGTGCTTTTAAAGAATGTTAAAAAAATGACCATATCAATCCCTAGTGATTAATTAACCTTTTCTAAATTCTTCTCCCGCACAGCGCCCAAAAATTGAAGGGGCTCGATTTGTATTGACATTGGTCACGCCGCTAATTACCAACATACAAATATTCATTCTCATCCAAAGACTGCAGATCCTACCCTCAAACTCCATAACAGCCTCTCTTGCCATTCTGAAAAATTTATAGCCTCTGAGATGTGAAACCCGAGTTTGGATAATGTGCGAGTGATTATGGTAGGTGGCAAAGTATGCCTGACAAAAAATGAGGGTAGCGTCCCCTTTGATTGGTAGTGTTGATGATTCTTCCCATAATATTACATATGCTTTAATAGAATGTTGAAAAAATGACCGTACCACTCCCTAGTGAATAATTAACCTTTTTTTATCCTTCTCAGTGCCGGACCTAGTGCAGTGCGAACCGTGCTCCCGTACAGCGCCCAAAAATTGAAAGGGCCCGATTTTTATTGATATTGGTCACAATTCTAATTACCTTTAAGAAAGGCAACATACAAATCATCATTCTCATCCAAGGATCTGCGAATCCTTCCTCAAAAGCCAGAGCAGCCTCTCTTGCCATTGTGGAAAATTTATAAACTCTGAGATGTGAAACACGGATATTGATAATGTGGGAGTGATTATGGTAGGTGGCAAAGTATTTGCCTAATAAAAAATGAGGGTAGGGTCCTCTTTGATTGGTAGCGTCGATGTTTCTTCCCATAACAGTACATGTGCTTTAATAGAATGTTTAAAAAATGACCGTATCACTCCCTAGTGATTAATTAACCTTTTTTAGATCCTTCTCAGGGCCACACCTAATGCAGTGCAAATCGTGCTCCGGCATAGCGCCCAAAAATTGAAGGGGCCCGATTTGTATTGACATTGGTCACGCCGCTAATTACCAACATACAAATACACATTCTCATCCAAAGACTGCAGATCCTACTCTCAAACTCCATAACAGCCTCTCCTTCCATTGTGAAAAATTTATAGCCTCTGAGATGTGAAACCCGAGTTTTGATAATGTGTGAGTGATTACGGTAAGTGGCAAAGTATGCCTGACAAAAAATGAGGGGAGTGTCCCCTTTGATTGGTAGTGTTGATGGTTCTTCCGTATATGTGCTATAATAGAATGTTAAAAAATGACCGTATCACTCCCTAGTGATTAATTAAACTTTTTTAGATCCTTCTCAGGGCCAGACCTAATGCAGTGCAAATCGTGCTCCCGCATAGCGCCCAAAAATTGAAGGGGCCCAATTTTTATTGATATTGGTCACAATGCTAATTACTTTTAAAAATGGCAACATACAAATCATCATTCTCATACAAAGATCTGCGAATCCTACCCTCAAACACAAGAATAGCCTCTCTAGCCATTGTGGAAAATTTATAGCCTCAGAGATGTGAAACACGAGTACTGATAATGTGCGATTGATTATGATAAATAATTTAGATCTTCGTCTGCATTCATACCTAGTGCAGTGCGGAACGTGCTCCCGCACGGGAAAGAAAAATTGAAGGGCCCGAATTACATTTGAATTGTATCATATATGGGTATTTAATGAAAACATTTAAAGGTAGTAATTCGGTTTTTGTTTTAAAGGGTCATTTTCTAGGTTTTTTCTCTCACATCCTGTTAATCATGGCTTCACCTACTTAAACCCATAGCGACAAAATGGATTGGTAAATGTTGTCAAAAACATAAAAATCACTACTTTGATGAACAACCCTTTTACATTAATTTATAATTGGTATTTTTAACCCTCACTTTTCCCATCGCCTCAATAACATCTGCACGTTTCTTCAAAATCTCAGTAATGCAAAGAATTTTGCTTATACACACTATCGGCCGTAAGCAAATCTGCAAAACTTGGATCACAGTCAATACCTCAAATGATTCCCTCAAAGTTTGAAAAAAAAGGAAGTTCTCAGATTTGTATTGATATTGGTCACACCGCTAATTACCTTTAAAAAGGGCAACATCCAAACATCATTCTCATCCAAACATCTGCGGATCCTAGCCTCAAACGCCTGAGCAGCCTCTCTTGCCATTGTGGAAAATTTACAGCCTCTGAGATGTGAAACACGAGTATTGATAATGTGCAGGTGATTACGGCAGATTGCAAAGTATGCCTGACTTTAAATGAGGGGAGTGTCCCCTTTGATTCGTAGCGTTGACGATTCTTCCCATAACAGTACATGTGACTTAATAAAATGTTTTAAATGACCATATCACTCAATGGTGATTAATTAATCTTTTCTAAATCCTTCTCAGGAAAGGACCTTGTGAAGTGCGGGCCGTGCTCCCGCACGGGGCCAAAAAATAGAATGGGCCCGAATTACATTTAAAGTGTAACATATATGTGTATTTAAAATTTTTTTATAAATGTAGTGATTGGGTTTTTTTAAAGGGGCCATTTTTCTAGGGTTTTGTCTCTCACGTCCCTGTTAAGCTGAGTTTCACCTACCTAAACACATTGCGACGAAATATATCGGTAAATGTTGTCAAAAACATAAAAATCACTTCTTTATTCAATAACCTTTTTACATTAAGTTCTAATCGATATTTGTAGCCCTCGCCTTTCCCATCGCCTCAATAACATCTGTACGTTTCTTCAGAATCTCTGCACTGCGTAGAAGTTTTAGCTCGTACACACTATCAGCCGTCAGCAAATCTGCAAAACTTGGATCACAGTCAATACCTTGAATGATTCCCTAAAAGTAAAATAAAAATTTCTTAGATTTGTATTGATATTTTCAACACCGCTAATTACCTATAAGAAGGGCAACATACAAATCATCATGATCATCAAAAGATCTGCGGATCCTAGCCTCAAACGCTTGAGCAGCCTCCCCTGCCATTCTGGAAAACTTACAGCCTCTGAGATGTGGAACACGAGTATTGATAATGTGCGGGTGATTATGGTAGATGGAAAACTATGCCTTACTTTAAATGAGGGTAGCGTTCCTTTGAATCGTAGCGATGACGATTCTTCCCATAACAGTACACGTAACTCAATAAATGTTTTAAATGACCATATCACTCCATAGTGATTAATTAACCTTTTCTAGATCCTTCTCAGGGCTGGACCTTGTGAAGTGCGGACCGTGCTCACGCACGTGGTCCAAAAATTGAAGGGGCCTAAATTATATTGAAAGTGTATCATATATGTGTATTTAAATTTTTTTCATAAAGATAGTAATTGGGTTTTTTTTAAAAAGGGCCATTTTTCTTAGGTTTTGTCTTTCACATCCCTGTTAAGCTGTATTTAACCAACCTAAACACATAGCGACAAAAAATATCGGTAAATATTGTCAAAAACATAAAAATCACTACTTTGATCAATAACCTTTTTACATTAAGTTATAATCGATATTTGTAGCCCTCGCCTTTCCCATCGCCTCAATAACATCTGTACGTTTCTTCAGAATCTCTGCACTGCGTTGAAGTTTTAGCTCGTACACACTATCGGCCGTCAGCAAATCTGAAAAACTTGGATCACAGTCAATATCTCGAATGATTCCCTAAAAGTAAAATAAAAAGTTCTCAGATTTGTATTGATATTTGTAACACCGCAATTTACCTATAAGAAGGGCAACATATAAATCATCATTCTCATCCAAATAGGTGCGGATCCTAGCCTCAAACGCCTGAGCAGCCTCTCTTGCCATTCTAAAAAACTTACAGCCTCTGAGATGTGAAATACAAGTATTGATAATGTGCGGGTGATTATGGTAGGTGACAAAGTCTGACTGACTTTGAATGAGAGGAGCGTCCCCTTTGATTCGTAGCGTTGACGAATCTTTCCATTATATTACACGTGCCTCAATTAATGATTCAAATGAACGTATCACTCCATGGTGATTAATTAAACTTTTCTAGATCCTTCACAGGACCGGATCTAGTGCAGTGCGTACCGAGTTCCCGCACAGGGCCCAAAAACTGAGGGGCCCGAATTATTTCTGAAGTGTATTATATATGTGTATTTAATAAAAATATTTAAAGATAGCAATTAGGTGTTTTTAAAAGGGTCATTTTCTAGGGTTTTGTCTCTCACATCCCTGTTAATCAGGGCTTACCTACCTAAACCCCTAGCGACAAAATATATTGGTAAATGTTGTCAAAAACATAAAAATCACTCATTTGATCAACAACCCTTTTACATTAAGTTCAAATTGATATTTGTAACCCTCGCATTTCCCATCGCTTCAATAACATCTGCACGTTTCTTCAAAATCTAAACAATGCGTAGAAGTTTTGGCTTGTACAAACTATCGGCCGTCAGCAAATATGCAAAACTTGGAACACAATCAATACCTCAAATGATTCCCTAAAAGTTAAAATACAAAGTTCTCAAATTTGTACTGATATTGTTCACACCGCTAATTACCTTTAAGAAGGGCAACATAGAAATCATCATTCTCATCCAAAGATCTGCGGATCCTAACCTCAAACGCCTGAGCAGCCTCCCCTGCCATTCTGGAAAACTTAAAGCCTCTGAGATGTGGAACACGAGTATTGATAATGTGCGGGTGATTATGGTAGGTGGAAAAGTATGCCTGACTTTAAATGAGGGGAGCATTCCCTTTGAATCGTAGCGATGACAATTTTTCCCATAACAGTACACGTGACTCAATAAATGTTTTAAATGACCATATCACTCCCTGGTGATTAATTAACCTTTTCTAGATCCTTCTCAGGGCTGGACCTTGTGAAGTGCGGACCGTGCTCACGCAAATGGCCCAAAAATTGAAGGGGCCTGAATTATATTGAAAGTGTATCATATATGTGTGTTTAAATTTTTTTCATAAAGATAGTAATTGGGTTTTTTTTTTAAAAGGGCCATTTTTCTAGGGTTTTGTCTCTCACATCCCTGTTAAGTTGTGTTTAACCTACCTAAACACATAGCGACAAAACATATCGGTAAATATTGTCAAAAACATAAAAATCACTACTTTGATGAATAACCTTTTACATTAAGTTATAATCGATATTTGTAGTCCTCGCCTTTCCCATCGCCTCAATAACATCTGTACGTTTCTTCAGAATTTCTGCACTGCGTAGAATTTTTAGCTCGTACACAATATCGGCCGTCAGAAAATCTGCAAAACTTGGATCACAGTCAATACCTCGAATGATTCCCTAAAAGTAAAATAAAAATTTCTTAGATTTGTATTGATATTTTCAACACCGCTAATTACCTATAAGAAGGGCAACATACAAATCATCATTCTCATCCAAATAAGTGTGGATCCTTGCCTCAAACGCCTGAGCAGCCTCTCTTGCCATTCTGGAAAACTTACAGCCTCTGAGATGTGAAATACGAGTATTGATAATGTGCGGGTGATTATAATAGGTGACAAAGTATGACTGACTTTAAATGAGAGGAGCGTACCCTTTGATTCGTAGCGTTAACGATTCTTCCCATAATATTACACGTGCCTCATTTAAATGTTTCAAATGACCATATCACTCCATGGTTATTAATTAACCTTTTCAAGATCCTTCTCTTGGCCGGACCTAGTGCAGTGTTGGCCGAGCTCCCGCACGGGGCCCAAAACTTGAAGGGCCAGAATTATATTTGAAGTGTATCATATATGTGTATTTAAATAAAAAAATATAAAGGTAGTAATTAGGTTTTTTTAAGGGTCATTTTCTAGGGTTTTGTCTCTCACATCCAAGTTAATCTGGGCTTCACCTACCTAAACCCCTAGCGACAAAATGGATTGGTAAATGTTGTAAAAAACATAAAACTCATTCCTTTGATCAACAACCCTTTTACGTCAAGTTATAATTGATATTTGTAACCCTCACATTTCCCATCGCCTCAATAACATCTGCACGTTTCTTCAAAATCCCAGCAATGCGTAGATGTTTTGGCTTGTACACACTATCGCCCGTCAGCAAATCTGCAAAATTGGATCACAGTCAATACTTCGAATGATTCCCTAAAAGTTTTTAAAAAAAAGTTCTCATATTCGTATTGATATTGGTCAAACTGCTAATTACCTTTAAGAAGGGCAACATACAAATCATCATTCTCATCCAAAGATCTGCGGATCCTAGCCTCAAACGCCTGAGCAGCCTCTCTTGCCATTGTGGAAAATTTACAGCCTCTGAGATGTGGAACACGAGTTTTGATGATGTGCGGGTGATTATGGAAAGTGGAAATGTATGCCTTACTTTAAATGAGGGGAGCGTCCCCTTTGAATCGTAGGGATGACGATTCTTCCCATGATAGTTCACGTGACTTAATAAAATGTTTTAAATGACAATATCACTCCCTGGTGATTAATTAACCTATTCAAGATCCTTCCCAGGGCTGGACCTGGTGAAGTGCGGACCGTGCTCACGCACGGGGCCCAAAAATTGAAGGGGCCTGAATTATATTGAAAGTGTATCCTATATGTGTATTTAAATTTTTTTCATAAAGATAGTAATTGGGTTCTTTTTAAAAAAGGGTCATTTTTCTAGAGTTTTGTCTCTCACATCCTTGTTAAGCTGTGTTTCACCTACCTAAACACATAGCGACAAAAAATATTGGTAAGTGTTGTCAGAAACATCAAAATCACTTCTTTGATCAATAACCTTTTTACATTACGTTATAATCGATATTTGTAGCCCTCGCCTTTCCCATCACCTCAATAACATATGTATGTTTCTTCAGAATCTCTGCACTGCGTAGATGTTTTAGCTCGTACACACTATCGTCCGTCAGCAAATCTGCAAAACTTGGATTACAGTCAATACCTCGAATGATTCCCTAAAAGTAAAATAAAAAGTTCTTAGATTTGTATTGTTATTTTTTACACCGCTAATTACCTATAAGAGGGGCAACATACAAATCATCATTCTCATCCAAATAAGTGTAGATCCTAGCCTCAAACACCTGAGCAGCCTCTCTTGCCATTCTGGAAAACTTACAGCCTCTGAGATGTGAAATACGAGTATTGATAATGTGCGGGTGATTATGATAGGTGACAAAGTATGACTGACTTTAAATGAGAGGAGCGTCCCCTTTGATTCGTAGCGTTGATGATTCTTCCCATAATATTACACGTGCCTCAATTAAATGTTTCAAATTACCATATCACTCCATGGTGATTAATTAACCTTTTCTAGATCCTTCTAGGGCCGGACCTAGTGCAGTTCGGGCTGAGCTCCCGCACGGGGCCCAAAACTTGAAGGGCCAGAATTATATTTGAACTGTATCATATATATGTATTTAATTTAAAAAATTTAAAGGTAGTAATTAGGTTTTTTTAAAGGGTCATTTTCTAGGGTTTTTTGTCACATCCCTGTTAATCTGGGCTTCACCTACCTAAACCCCTAGCGACAAAATGGATTGGTAAATGTTGTAAAAAACATAAAAATCACTCCTTTGATCAACAGCCCTTTTGCATTAAAATATAATTGATATTTGTAACCCTCACATTTCCCATCGCCTCAATAACATCTGCACGTTTCTTCAAAATCCCAGCAATGCGTAGAAGTTTTGGCTTGTACACACCACCAACCGTCAGCAAATCTGCAAAACTTGGATCACAGTCAATACCTCGAATGATAACCTAAAAGTTAAAAAAAAAAGTTCTCATATTTTGTTGATATTGGTCACACTGCTATTACCTTTAAGAAGGGCAACATACAAATCATCATTCCCATCCAAAGATCTGCGGATCCTAGCTCAAACGCCTGAGCAGCCTCTATTGCCATTTTGGAAAATTTACAGCCTCTGAGATGTGGAACACGAATATTGATAATGTGCAGGTGATTATGGTAGGTGGAAATGTATGCCTGACTTTAAATGAGGGGAGCGTCCCCTTTGAATCGTAGCGATGACAATTCTTCCCATAATAGTACAAGTGACTTAATAAAATGTTTTAAATGACCATATCACTCCTTGTGATTAATTAACCTATTCTAGATCCTTCCCAGGGCTGGACCTTGTGAAGTGCGGACCGTGCTCACGCACGGGGCCCAAAAATGGAAGGGGCCTGAAGTATATTGAATGTGTATCATATATGTGTATGTAAATTTTTTTCATAAAGATAGTAATTGGGTTTTTTTTTAAGTGCCATTTTTCTAGGGTTTTGTCTCTCACATCCCTGTTAAGCAATGTTTCACCTACCTAAACACATAGCAACAAAACATATCGGTAAGTGTTGTTTAAAACATAAAAATCACTACTTTGATCAATAACCTTTTTACATTACGTTATAATTGATATTTGTAGCCCTCGCCTTTCCCATCACCTCAATAACATCTGTACGTTTCTTCAGAATCTCTGCACTGCGTAGATATTTTAGCTCGTACACACTATCGGCCGTCAGCAAATCTGCAAAACTTGGATTACAGTCAATACCTCGAATGATTCCCTAAAAGTAAAATAAAAAGTTCTTAGATTTGTATTGATATTTTTTAACACCGCTAATTACCTATAAGAAGGGCAACATACAAATCATCATTTTAATCCAAATAAGTGCGGATCCTAGCCTCAAACGCCTGAGCAGCCTCTCTTGCATCCTGGAAAACTTACAACCTCTAAGATTTGAAACACGAGTATTGAAAATGTGAGGGTGATTATGGTAGATGACAAAGAATGACTGACTTAAAATGAGAGGAGCGTCCCCTTTGATTCGTAGCGTTGATGATTCCTCCCATAATATTACATGTGCCTCAATTAAATGTTTCAAATGACTATATCACTCCATAGTGATTAATTAACCTTTTCTAAATCCTTCTCAGGGCCGGACCTAGTGCAGTGCGGGCCGAGATCCCGCACGGGGCCCAAAACTTTATGGGCTAGAATTATATTTTAAGTGTATCACATATGTGTATTTAATAAAAAAAATTAAAGGTAGTAATTAGGTTTTTTTTTAAGGGTCGTTTTCTAGGGTTTTCTCTCACACATCCCTGTTAATCTGGGCTTCACCTACCTAAACCCCTAGCGACAAAATGGATTGGTAAATTTTTTAAAAAACATAAAAATCACTACTTTGATCAATAACCCTATTACATTAATTTGTAATAATCGATATTTGTAGCCCTCACCTTTCCCATCGCCTCAATAACATATGTACGTTTCTTCAGAATCTCTGCAATGCGTAGAAGTTTTGGCTCGTACACATTATCGGTCGTCAGCAAATCTGCAAAACTTGGATCACAGTCAATACCTCGAATGATTCCGTAAAAGTTATAAAAAAAATAACTTCTCAGATTTGTATTGATATTTGTCACAATGCTAATACCTATAAGAAGGCCAACATACAAATCATCATTCTCATCAAAATATGTGCGGATCCTAGCCTCAAACGCCTGAGCAGCCTCCCCCACCATTCTGAAAAACTTACAGCCTCTGAGATTTGAAACACGAGTATTGATAATGTGCGGGTGATTATGGTAGGTGACAAAGTATGACTGAATTAAAATGAGAGGAGCGTCCCCTTTGATTCGTAGCGTTGACGATTCTTCCCATAATATTACACGTGCCTCAATTAAATGTTTCAAATGACCATATCACTCCATGGTGATTAATTAACCTTTTCTAGATCCTTCTCAGGGCCGGACCTAGTGCAGTGCGGGCCGAGCTCCCGCACGGGGCCCAAAACTTGAAGGGCCAGAATCATATTTGAAGTGTATCACATATGTGTATTTAATAAAAAAAATTTTAAGGTAGTAATTAGGTTTTTTTAAAAGGGTCATTTTCTAGGGTTTTGTCTCGCACATCCCTGTTAATCTGGGCTTCACCTACCTAAACCCCTAGCGACAAAATGGATTGGTAAATGTTGTAAAAAACATAAAAATCACTACTTTGATCAATAACCCTATTACATTAATTAGTAATAATCGATATTTGTAGCCCTCACCTTTCCCATCACCTCAATAACATCTGTACATTTCTTCAGAATCTCTGCAATGCGTAGAAGTTTTGGCTCGTACACATTATCAGTCGTCAGCAAATCTGCAAAACTTGGATCACAGTCAATACCTCGAATGATTCCGTAAAAGTTAAAAAAATAATTCTCAGATTTGTATTGATATTTGTCACAATGCTAATACCTATAAGAAGGGCAACATACAAATCATCATTTTAATCCAAATAAGTGCGGATCCTAGCCTCAAACGCCTGAGCAGCCTCCCCTGCAATTCAGGAAAACTTACAGCCTCTGAGATGTGGAACACGAGTATTGATAATGTGCGGGTGATTATGGTAGGTGACAAAGTGTGGCTGACTTTAAATGAGGGGAGCGTCCCCTTTGTATCATAGCGATGACGATTCTTCCCATAACAGTACACGTGGCTTAATAAATGTTTTAAATGACCATATCACTCCATGCTGATTAATTAACCTTTTCTAGATCCTTCTCAGGGCTGGACCTTGTGAAGTGCGGACCGTGCTCACGCACGGGGCACAAAAATTGAAGGGGCCTGAATTATATTGAAAGTGTATCATATATGTGTATTTAAATTTATTTATAAAGGTAGTAATTGGGTTTTTTAAAAAAAGGGCCATTTTTCTAGGGTTTTTTCTCTCACATCCCTGTTAAATTGTGTTTCACCTACCTAAACACATAGTGACAAAATGGATTGGTAAATGTTGTCAAAAACATAAAAATCACTACTTTGATCAATAACCCTATTACATTAATTAGTTATAATCGATATTTGTGGCCCTCACCTTTCCCATCGCCTCAATAACATCTGTACGTTTCTTCAGAATCTCTGCAATGCGTAGAAGTTTTGGCTCGTACACATTATCGGTCGTCAGCAAATCTGCAAAACTTGGATCACAATCAATACCTCGAATGATTCCGTAAAAGTTAAAAAAAACTTCTCAGATTTGTATTGATATTTGTCACAATGCTAATACCTATAAGAAGGGCAACATACAAATCATCATTCTCATCCAAATATGTGCAGATCCTAGCCTCAAATGCCTGAGCAGCCTCCCCCTGCCATTCTGGAAAACTTACAGCCTCTGAGATGTGAAACATGAGTATTGAAAATGTGCGGGTGATTATGGTAGGTGGCAAAGTATGGCTGACTTTAAATGATGGGAGCGTCCCCTTCGATTCGGAGCGTTGACGATTCTTCCCATAACAGTACACATGACTTAATTAAATATTTTAAATGAGCATGTCACTCCCTGGTGATTAATTAACCTTTTCTAGATCCTTCTCAAGGCCGGACCTAGTGCAGTGCGGACCGTGCTCCCACACGGGGCCCAAAAATTGAAGGACCCGAATTATATTTAAAGTGTATCATATATGTGTATTTCATAAAAAAAATTAACGGTAGTAATTGGGTTTTTTAAAAAAAGGACCATTTTATAGGGCTTGTCTCTCTCATCCCTGTTAATCTGGGCTTCACCTACCTAAACCCATAGCGACAAAATGGATTGGTAAATGTTGTCAAAAACATAAAAATCACTACTTTGATCAACAACCCTTTTACATTAAGTTATAATTGATATTTGTAACCCTCACATTTCCCATCGCCTCAATAACATCTGCACGTTTCTTCAAAATCTCAGCAATGCGTAGAAGTTTTGGCTTGTACAAACTATCGGCCGTCAGCAAATATGCAAAACTTGGATCACAATCAATATCTCAAATGATTCCCTAAAAGTAAAATAAAAAGTTCTCAAATTTGTACTGATATTGTTCACACCACTAATTACCTTTAAGAAGGGCAACATACAAATCATCATTCTCATCCAAAGATCTGCGGATCCTAGCCTCGAACGCTTGAGCAACCTCCCTTGCTATTGTGGAAAATATACAGCCTCTGAGATGTGAAACACGAGTATTGATAATGTGCGTGTGATTATGGTAGGTGGCAAAGTATGCATGACTTTAAATGAGGGGAGCGTCCCCTTTGATTCTTAGCGTTGACGATTCTTCCCATAATATTACATGTGCCTTAATAAAATATTTTAAATTACCATATCACTCTCTGGTGATTAATTAACCTTTTCTAGATCCTTCTCGGGGCACGGTCCGCACTTCTCGGGGCCGCACTCAACTTTCTATGACTACCTCTCCCGAGGTATTACGGCGTTGTGGTTTCAGAAAGGCCTGTTGAACGGTCGACTCAAGCTCCTTCGTATGTAAAGCTATTCTGGATGCAGAATACTTTCTGTGAAGTTCGACACTTCTTCTCGCAGCTTGCGTCTCTATTTATAGCTCCATGCCATGCTCCCGTGTTGATCTTCTTGTTCCTTAAATCACGGTTGTGCTGGTCTTTTCTTATAGATAATCACGGCTGAAATTAGTCTCCATGCTATATTCTAATTCTATAGTTAAACTGTAGGAAATATATTCTTTCCTTATTTCTACAGATTGAGACTAATCCTAACTAAAATACATCTCTATAATATATTCCTAATCTAATCAGATCGGAACTGATTATCTTCGAATATCTTCTTTGATCGCTCACGAGTTGTACTTCAACACAATGACTGTTGATCAGTTTGTAGTTTTCGATTCACACAAATATTCGAAACCCTGAAGGACTATGTTTAAACATGCTTCGCTGTTTACCCATAATAACACCCGAATATTCTTCTTCCATATTTACCAAATCATTCACTCCTCATGATTCATGATTGGACGACTACATTCAACCATTACGGGATATTCCACATCAAATATGGTATTGCTTAACTCACCTATTCAGCACATATAAAGCAAGATCTTGTCTTTCCAAAAGACCACGCATTGCTTTCCATATTCTGATATTCTTTTCCAACTATATCAATTCATCCCAATATTCCTTTCTCGTAATTACTGAATTGATCTTGGATTCTGATCACCACATTCATCCCTTGATAATATTTCATTACTTAAGATAACTGATCTTCAAATACTGTCCAACTTCACAACTTTCAAGCATAGTTGTGAATGTACACAAAATTGACAACAAACAAAGTCGAGGACTTTACAGGTCCTTTTTGAAGAGTCCAGAAAACTCAGCACGATTTAGTTGGCTATTTTGTAGAAGTCGCTATGTTTAAACACTTGCTCAAGCAGAATCAGAAACCGAGCAATAGTGATTGAGATGAAGTACAACTCACATGCGATCAAGGAAGATATTCGAGCGAATCAAGATGATATATGAAGATTGATTCGGTGCTGGTTTGATTAGATAGAGAATATATTTAGAGTTGTATCTTAGTCAAGATTAGTCTCAAATAAGGAAATATTATATTTCCTCATATTAGCTATAGAAGTAGAGTATAACTAGGAGACTACTTGTAGCTGTGATTAGCTGGACGAGCAGATCAGCATTGCCGAAATGGAAGGATCGAGAAGATCAAGACGGCATCACAGTATCGAGTTATAAATAGAGAAAGAAGCTGCGACATGGAATCATCCATCTTGTGTGAAAGTATTCTGAAGTTCAGAATAGCTTTACCTTTGGAGCAGCGTTTAATTCGAGGAATTAAACAGGCCTTCGCCATCGCCAGAGTCTGAAATTGGAGAGCCGCAATACTTCGGGAGAAGTGGTCATAGAAAGTTGAGTGAGGAGCTCGATCTAGTCAAGTGAGGAGCTTGACATTGACTGGCTGTGAGGGGAACTCACCAATCCACACGGAAAGATAAGTCATAGATAGTTAATAGTTTTGTGAAACTTTGTAACTAATCTTGATTATTTAGTGGATGATTTTCAAACTGGGCAAGACCCCGCAGACGTAGGTGTTTTAGCACCGAACTGCGTAACCACATCGTGTATTCTTACTTTTAGTGTTTAAATTGTATTGCGTGTTTAAACATACTTTGCTGAAGTAGAAGTATTAGTTAAGAACACAGATATTCTGATCGATATTAATTTCAATTGGTATCATAGCTTGTTCACTGAGTTATACCTTTAACAAGGTCAGTGAAGATCCGGATATCGATCATGTCAAACCAGGAGAAAGATGGTTCGTTTCACACACGCGCACCTATGTTGGATAAGAACAACTATGGTTACTGGAAAGCAAGGATGAGGCACTTTATTGATGCACTTGATGAAGAGGCATGGCACTGGGTTGAGAACGAGTGGCAACCAGCCAGAAACCCACCTGCAGCAGGCGAAACTGAAGGTGTTCTGAAAACCAAGGAGAAGCTGACGCCTCAAGAAAGAAAGGATAAACGCCTCAATAGCAAAACACTCAATTGTATCAACTCTGATGTTGACCAAGAAGCTTTCCGACTTATTTCAACTTGCTGTACTGCAAAGGACGCGTGGGAAAAATTGAAGGTGAGTTATGAAGGAGATGCCAAAATGAAACGGCAAAAGATGCATACCGTGAAGTCAACGTTTGAAACAATGATTATGCATGTTGATGAGACCATTGCAGACTACAATGCAAAGATCAGAGATCTGGTCAACATGGCATATCAATTAGGGAAACCGTTTGATGAAGATGATGTGGTGCAGAAAGTACTGAGATCTCTACCGGCTAGATTCAAAGGGAAGACTACTGCAATGAATGAGTTGAGTGATACTTCTGAGAGAATGTTAGATGAAGTCATGGGGGCATTATATGCATATGATATAAAGGAGATAGCTACTGTACGTCAACAGGATCTGGTGTTCTCTGCAACATCTCGAAAAGCGGCTGAACAGAAAACTGTGTTTAAACATACTACCAGAAGCAACCATGAAGATGTTGATGAGGATGAACTTGCTAAAATATCAAGGAGCTTTGCTAAGGTATTAAGAAAGTCTGCAGCACGAAGGAATGATGGTAGAGAGCAAGGTTCCAGTGGAAACAGACGATCAATCAATGATCAATCAGAATCCAAGTCTGTGTTTAAACATGCTGGAAAAATACAGTGTCATGAGTGTGAAGGGTACGGGCACGTTCAAGCACAATGTCCGAGTGGATCATCCAGCAAAAAGGGAAAAGCCTGCAATGCCACCTGAAGTGATGGAGATGAATCTGAAGATGAGCATATCAGTAATCATGTAGCTTTTGGAGCAACTACCATACAAAGTGAAGATGAAGAAGAGACCTATATAGCAATTGGTGCTACTGCAGCTTCGGACAATGAAAGTTTAAACATGGACTCGGATGGAGATGACACTCATGAGTCATATGATAAACTCCACACGCTTTGGATCAAGGCGTCTGAACAGATCAAAATCCTAAAGAAAGACAATCACAACTTGAATGAAGAAGTTTAGAAACTACAAACTACTCTTGAAGCTATGAGAGAATAACTGAAGATAGCTCTTACTCAAGTAGAAGTTGCTAAAGGAACTATCTCCAAGCTAAACAAAGGCTGCAGCATTAGATGACATTCTTGGCATGGGAAAAGTTGCTGGAGACAAGCATGGACTGGGATATGGTGAAGTAACAATGGTGAACCCACTCAATCAGACAGAGAAGAAAGTTGCTCAAAATAATTCTAAACAGGGTCAAGTCAAACGAGAGCAACCTGTCAAAACTCCAAGCAACTTCATGAAGATTCCAAAGTATGGATTGGGATATAGACCCACTTATCATCAACAGAGAAACAAATCTCAACCACGATGGAAGTCAACATGCAACTACTATCAACGACCAGGTCATTATGAAAAACGCTTCTTCCGTCTACTGAGAGATTTGATGCAAGGAACAACAAACGAAACATGTTACAACATGATGCAACCAGAAAGAGTTCATTACTCTAAAAAAGGTATGGGTTCCTAAAACCAACTATTGCTATGTTGTTCACACATGTTATGGTTCATATGCTAGAGATATGTGGTATTTCAATAGTGGTTGCTCTAGACACATGACAGGTTCTCCTGAATTGTTGAGAAATGTGGTTCCCTAGAGTGGAACTGTCAGATTCGGAGATGGGAAGAAATGTAGAATAACTGGAAAGGGGGAGTTACAAGTCAAGAACTTTCCAGTATTCCAAGACGTGCTTCTTGTAGATGGTCTGAAGGCAAATCTACTTAGCATAAGTCATCTTTGTGATAACAAGCTAACTGTGTTATTTGATGATAAAGTGTGTACAGTCAGGAAGGATGAGAAAAATGTCATCATTGGCACTAGGTCTTCAGATAATTTCTACATTCTAGATGACTCTGTGAGCTGTCTCAAAGTTAGCTTGGATGAAAATCTTCTATTGCACAAGAAACTTGGACATGCAAATCTGAAAACGCTGTCTAAAGTTACAAAGTTTGAAGAAATTAGAGCTGTCATACACAAAAGAGTTAACTTGTCCACCATACCATGAAGAAAAACAGGCCAGGTCACCATACTCATGTGTCTATAAGCATGCTGATATTGGTATATTTCTTGGCTATTCTCCAAATAGCAGGGTTTACAGGGTACTCAACAATTGTAAAAATGTCATAATGGAGTCCAACAATGTGGTAGTCAAATATCTGAAGGATATCAGCAGTGGCATACAACTTGATGATGAACCTGACCTACCATTCAGTCCAGACATTAGCTCATCTCTGTCGGATGTTACAACAGTGTCGAATGTTACAACAGTCTCTAATGTTACAACATCTGATACATCTGTACCAGCATCTACTGAAGATATCTCTCCAGCTGGTGTGTACAACCTCAGGCCAAAAGAAAGGAAGGACTGTGCTAGGATGAATACTGGACTACATGTTTCATAATGCTTTCAGTTATCAATTGAGCCCAGACTTGTATTTCAAGGATATACTCAACTTGAAGGTGTGGATTATGTCGAGCAGTCTAAAGATTTTGCGGATCCCTATCTACCTGATCATGTTTATAGTGTCAAAAAGGCGTTATATGGTCTCAAGCAAGCACTCAGGACTTGGCATGAGCGTCTTACCCAATTTCCTATGCAGAAAGGCTATCGATGAGGGGGAGTAAATCGAACGCTGGTTGTGTTTAAACATGATAAGCATCTACTTTCCCAAATCTATGTAGATGACAAATATTGTGCGAAGGTTGACATCAAGTTTTACAGTATCAAACACATAGACATCAAGCACAACTTCATCGGAAACTTGGTCGAAAAGAAGAAACTATCCATTGAGTTTGTTCCTAGTGCTGAGCAGTTTGCAGATATCTTCACCAAACCATTGTATTCTACAACCTTTGAAACACTGAGACAACACTTAGGTGTTTGTCGAATTTGAGGTACCTCTGATCACCTCGATTTGTGTAAATTAGTGTTTACTGCTTTATGTCTTTTATTCTTGAAAATGAAAAATACAAAAAGAAGTTAGCTGTGAAGGATGTTTAAACACTGAAGATCAGTGTGTTTTAAACACATGGGAGTTAGACAAAAAAGGGAGAAAAGAGCTATTGGACCGAAGTTAGTCGACTGTCGATTGGGCTGAATTTTATTTGGGCTGAGTTATTATGGGTCAGAAGTTTTGGGCTCATATTTATTTTATGATGGGTAATCAGAGGTTTTATGGAAGCTATGGACTGATGTGCAAATATGGATTTATTTTCCATTTTGGGTTTGGATTTGAATTTCTGAAATTCCAAAAATATAAGAGGGAAAATCTTTTCTTTTTCTGCAAATACCCAGCCTCTGACGTTCCCAATTCTGACGAACTCTCTCAATTGTTCTTACCGGATTTTACCATCAAGCAGCTCTCTGTTTGATTTCTGCAACTCCGACTAGTTACCTCAAGCACTACATTGTCATATCAGAACTCCACAATAATAAAGCTCAGAACTTTGTCTGACAGGTACTTCAAGCTTCAACCGTTGCATGCAAAAGGTATTTGACTAGCCCCTGCATCAAGATTGTATTTTTCTTGGTATTCTTGGAGTTAGAGTGCTTGCCGCACCTAATTTCAGTTATCTGTAAGTTTTGGAGATCGGTTGTTAGTACAACTTTGTGTTTGAACCTGTATCTGTGTTTAGACAATCATGGAAAACTCTCCATCCAAGAACCTTGTTGATTCAACCCCCACTGCCATGATTAGGGATGATATGTGTTTGGGTATTCAGGGAAACCTCATCCCTCCTAGAGCCACACCAGAATCTGTGGCTCCTAGTTGTACCTCCACTGTAAGGGTAGATGTTGTATTTGAGGGGCTGGAACGGGGGGATAATCTGCATGCTTCAGATACTGTGCCTGTGATTTCCAAGTTCTATCAGAGGAGAGAGAGGAATGCTCAAGGTGATAGGGAAGTGGTTGTTGGTCATGGTGTGTTCAGAATGATGTCTGAGGCTCAGCCTGCTGGTGAGAAGGAGAAGACCAAGGTGGATGAGCTACTGGAAGTAGAGAAACCCTTGGAGAATGATCAAACTGTGGTGGAACCACCTACTGAGACTGCACCAGATAGCATGGATGATGAGCCATTGAGCTCCAAATTCAAGAAACTGCAGAAGTTGAAGCAAGAGAAGTTGAAGCAGAAGTCACTACCCCCTCTTATTCAAGTATTCCCATCAGTGACTGGCAAGAGGAAGAAGCCTGAAATTCCTGACCTCAATCATGTTTATGAGGAGGTAATAGCATCAGACAACCAAGAGGAAGAAGAGCCACCTACTAATCCTGCTGCAAAAGCTAAGGAGAACAGTTCTGAATCTGTATCTGCAGAGCACAATGATGAGGTTCCACTGGTGTTTGCTGATGATGATCCCTTGTTGGAAAAGGTTTATGATGAGAGGTTTTACTCCAGGAAGGCTCTGACTGTGTTTGAAGGGCTTATAAAGAGAAAGATGCATGTGGAGAAAAGGCTGACTGAGAAGTTTAAACATCCTGGCTTTGTATCCTACATGAAGAGCCAGATGTTTGATCATGCCAACTTCTGTGTGAAGGTTAATCAGTCCTTGGTGCTAGAATTCTACTCAAATTTGAAGGGTACAAATGGTGATCCTGCTTCCGTTTGGTACAGGAAGGTGTTCATAAGGGGCAAAGTGTACAGATTTGATGCTGCATTGATAAATCTAGTGCTGGGAACCAATCACAACACTTGTCCAGATGGGGTTTATCCAGAAGATTTTATTTTGGATTATGATGTAATGGCTTTGGAACTGTCTGGAGGGACTCTTGGAGAATGGGGTGCAGAAAATACCATGAAGGCATCTTACCTCATCTTACATATATGGGGTGGTTCATCTATGACAGGATACTCCTAGTTGCCAGGCATTAGAAGTCTGATGAATACATCACTTACCATGCCCTTATCACTGGATTGCTGCATCATGTTGGTTTGACTGATGATGTTGATGATGAAATCATCTTCTGTGATGATGTGCAAGTCAACAGGACAATTTTTCGGAAGTGGAATGACTTGCCTACAGCAGCTGAAGAGGAGGATGAAGATTCTGATGAGCTACCAACACAAGAAAATTTTGCCACTGTCAGAAAGAGGGAGCTTAGAGGCCAGATTCGATACCACAGACAGAAGTTGTTGGATCTTCAAGAAGAGCTGGATGCCATAGTCGAGACCGATGATGAGACCAGTGGATCCCAGCAAATCTGAGCAGATTGCAAATTTTTTATTCTCTCTCTCTCTTTGAACTCTTTTATCAGTGACATTCTGAATTTTTGGTAGTTTTGTTATGTTTTTGGGATATTTTTGGTGCATTTTTGGCACATTTAATATTCCCAAGGGGGAGATAATGTTGATGGTATTGGATGGCCATTTATTTTGGAAATATTTGATCTTATTAATGTGTACATTTGGTTTGGAACATTGTTATGGCCGTAGCATGTATGATTGTCTCTATCTACATCTGGTGAGTAGGGGGGGCTTAGTGAATATGCATGTTGTTTCTGATCTATTTAATGCTTAAATGAATGAAGTCAGGATTTCTAAATGAAATGGGGAGTTATGTAATCTCTCTGCATCAAAATAAGAGTTATGGTTCCACAAAATGCCAAAGGGGGAGATTGAAGAGTCCAGAAGATTCAGCACGATTTAGTTGACTATTTTGTAGAAGTCACTATGTTTAAACATACTAATGTTTAAACACTTGCTCAAGCAGAATCAGAAACCGAGCAATAGTGATTGAGATGAAGTACAACTCACATGCGATCAAGGAAGATATTCGAGCGAATCAAGATGATATACGAAGATTGATTCGGTGCTGGTTTGATTAGATAGAGAATATATTTAGAGTTGTATCTTAGTCAGGATTAGTCTCAAATAAGGAAATATTATATTTCCTCATATTAGCTATAGAAGTAGAGTATAACTAGGAGACTACTTGTAGCTGTGATTAGCTGGACGAGCAGATCAGCATTGCCGAAATGGAAGGATCGAGAAGATCAAGACGGCATCACAGTATCGAGCTATAAATAGAGAAAGAAGCTGCGACATGAAATCATCCATCTTGTGTGAAAGTATTCTGAAGTTCAGAATAGCTTTACCTTTGGAGCAGCGTTTAATTCGAGGAATTAAACAGGCCTTCGCCATCGTCAGAGTCTGAAATTGGAGAGCCGCAATACTTCGGGAGAAGTGGTCATAGAAAGTTGAGTGAGGAGCTCGATCTAGTCAAGTGAGGAGCTTGACATTGACTGGCTGTGAGGGGAACTCACCAATCCACACGGAAAGATAAGTGATAGATAGTTAATAGTTTTGTGAAACTTTGTAACTGATCTTGATTATTTAGTGGATGATTTTCAGACCGGACAAGGCCCCGCAGACGTAGGTGTTTTAGCACCGAACTGCGTAACCACATCGTGTGTTCTTATTTTTAGTGTTTAAACATACTTTGCTGAAGTAGAAGTATTAGTTAAGAACACAGATATTCTGATCGATATTAATTTCACTTTTCTCGATTGGCTCGGAAGTTTACCAGAGCTTAGTGTTCTGATATGGACAAGGAACAAGTTCCATGGAGCTGTTGGAATGGGTAAGAGACAGTTTCAAAAACTGCGAATTCTAATGAGTGTTGACTATTTTCACCACCCTTATCTTTCTGGGAGCCATTATAAAGGAAGCATTCCAAAATCGCTTGGAGAGCTGAAGACACTCAGGCTGCTGAATATGTCACATAACCAATTCATTGGTCAAATCCCATCAGCACTTAGTGATGTGCACGCACTAGAATCCCGCCCGAGCTAGCAAGGCTCAGTGTCCTCGCGATCTTTAACGTTTCTCTGAACAAGCTCACGGGTGGAATTCCTTCAGGTAATCATTTCTCGAATTTCAACGTCTTCTCATATCTTCAGAATCCAGGGTTGTGTGGATTTCCTCTTTCAGAAGGATGATGCTATGGATGGATTTCCCTGGGAATCGGTAGTATTTGGATATACTCATAAACCTAAATGGTTTCATGAAACT
Source organism: Sherardia arvensis (assembly GCA_948330725.1). Classification (NCBI taxonomy): domain Eukaryota; kingdom Viridiplantae; phylum Streptophyta; class Magnoliopsida; order Gentianales; family Rubiaceae; genus Sherardia; species Sherardia arvensis. The sequence continues at coordinate 15,780,823 of OX415237.1, read as the reverse complement.
GTCATAGAAATGTTTGAATTGCAGTCAAACATAAGAAGAAGTCTCAACTGAAATAAAGAGAGAAGGGATTAATAATAATAAGCCAGGAAATATTATAAAGTAGCAGCATGTGTATTTTTATGAATATGTTCTCTTAATCTTTGCATGAAACTATCTTTTAATTTGGTTGACCTAACATTTTTTCAACTGTGGTTAAGACTTTTGATCAGAGCCAAAAATGTTGGAATAGAAACTATAATATGTCAGAAATACAAGACAATGTCGGAATAAAGAAGTATGTTTTCAGGTATGAACTGAGTCTAACAGATTGCCACTTTAGGATGTGTGGCCTAGTCGGCAAAAGGAAAACGACTGTGTGTAACGATTAGTCGCCTAGTTTGAACTTAAAAATTCTTTCTGGGTGGGTCAAAGTCAACTCTAAGACTATAACATAATTTTAACTGATGAAACATACGCGCCTCCCGATTCCTTTCTTCGTTTGTTTTAAGGTTAAAAGCTCATGTACCCCAAGTTTATAAGAAAATGTTAATGTACCCCCGAATAATTTAAAAGTGCTGATGTACCACTATTATTATATTGAATAAAGAAGTGTACCTCTAAAGTTCATTTTCAACACCATTTTGAATTAAAAGACAAATTTACCCTCACTTGTTGGATTTTTTTCCCTTGACCCAAATGCTCATGGGCACGAAAAAAAAATTCAAGAAATTAATATCACTGAATTACAAAATAAATGCACAATATTATTGAAAGGGCAATTCTAGACGCAGTCCATATTTTGCTTATTTTATAGTCCAAAAAAATACGTCTTTGATATATATGATATGATCAATAATTAACAATGTCAGACACATGCATCATATATATATATATATATATATATATTACTTCTATTGCATACACTTGCAAATCAGTTATATATCATAATTATTGTATATATGATTATATAACAAAAATACGGACTGCAAATAAGCAAAAATCAGACTAAATCTAGCAAGCCAGTATTAAAAAAAGTTAACATTTTTATCCAAAAATTCAACAAACTGAAAACATTGGTGAAATTTCCATAATCTCGCCACCTTGAGTTAGTCACGCTAATTATTACTATGTGTGGCGGTTTCGGTCCCCCGGCTCACACTAATTTCCAGTTATAGTGGTTTTGGTCCCCTCGACTTGAAACGCTTTCATCCGATAAAGTAACGGTGACTGGTGGTATGGATTTGGATTGCCTTTCTTAACTGGGTTGAATGTAAAAAGGGAAACGAGAATTAGATAAATAATTAGGTAGGGGAGGATTATTCATTGATTTGGTTGGGGGATTTTCGTCATAAATTTTTTCTTTTTTACCATTAAATAATAGTGAGGGTATTCTTGTCATTTTACACTTGGCAAAAGAAAAATCTGCTCAAATTATACATTTGAGGGTATAGTGACATTTTTGAAAAATTTAGGGGTACATTAGCACTTTTTTGAATTCTTGGGGTACAACAGCACTTTTTTCTTTATTTTATTTACACATTCGATGATCCTTAAGATAATAATAATATTAACCCAAGTATCTACTCTACTCCCTTCAATGTTCCTCATTACCAAAATCTGCAAATATTTTCTTGCTTTACCAAACAAATATTCCCACACTAATTCATAATCTAGAATCCACACTATCATAATATGTATAATCGTGTGTGTCTGATACATAATTTATTTTAATTTGGCCATATTTAACCATTCTAAATATAATAAAATGGTGCATAATTTCAATATAAGTGGATAAAATAAGAAATGTTAAGATGGAAAAAGAAGATGAATGAAATTCAGGTTAAACTGAACAAAATTAAAGAGTGTTAAAATAGATAAACTGTTAAATTAGTAATAAAGTAGAGTGGAATATATACCGTTTGACATTTAGTTTCTCGCTACTGGGATTTGGAAATTACCAGTGCCGTCAACATCACAGTAATAAAGAGACAAAACGCGCCATCACCATTCGCCAAACATGAAGAAAAGCGAGGCAACCTACTGTTAAACAGTGCACGCCGCGCAGACACTTTTATTCTTTGAATGCTTCCTCAAATGGTCTTCTCCATCTTTCTGACTCAGTAATAATTAGGTCACCGTTAACATTTCTACCGTTTTTAATCATCATTCCCAGCTCAGATCCCACTGACAGATGCAATATATCAAATAGAATACGAATACCCATTCCATTTTCATCGGGTTTCTGTCACATGTGCAGATCCAAAGTAGCGACCAATGCTTCCCAACCATCTCCCATCTCCCCCAAATTCCTCCCACCGGCCACCGCCACCTCTTCCCACAGAGCCACCCCTAAAACCACCGCTACCACCATGACGACCACCTCCTCCATCGGAACAGGCGGCTACTCCTCCACCTCAGGCTACCGGTTAGATTCCTCGGTCGACACGGTTTCTGGATCAAGCCGTACCTCTCTGTCCAGCCTCCATCTCTCCCTCCCTGAGCACGCGCATATCTACGATTTCTCGGAGATCCGCTCCGCCACCAACAACTTCCTCGCGAAACGCTACTCCACGTCTTCTTCCTCGTCCCAGTCGTGGCGGTGCGAGCTCCACGGCAAGGACGTCATCGTCTTCCAACGCAAAATCCACAAGCCTATGCGCGAATCGGAGCTCAAGGCCAAATTAGCAGTCCTCTGCCGGAGCCACCATCTGAGCATAATCAAACTCATCGGCGCCTCCGTGTCCAGAGATCACATCTACTTAGTTTACGACTTCGCCATGGGCTCGAACCTCGCCGCCTGCCTCCGGAACCCTAAATCCCCAAATTTCACTGTCCTCTCCACCTGGATGTCGCGAATGCAAATCGCGACGGATATAGCTCACGGATTGGACTACATACATCACACCGCCGGATTCACCATAAGTTTAGTTCATAAGCACCTCAAGTGCAGCGGCGTAATCATCACCGAGCCGTCGTTGAATGCGCGGATTTGCCACTTCGGCGCCGCCGAGCTCTGCTCCGAGACGGGGACTGAATCGGAATTGAGGCGGTCGGATAGCAGCGGCAGGCAATTCGAAGGCGTGAGAGGGTACATGTCGCCGGAGTTCAAATCGAGCGGCGTCGCGACGGAGAGTACCGACGTGTTCGCTTTCGGCGTGCTGATTTTGGAGATTTTGTCCGGGGAGGAGCCTTTGAGGTACAGGTACGATAAGGCGAGCGGCGAGTATCGGAAAATCAGTATCATTGAGACGGCGAGAGAGGCGGTGGATGGCGGCGGCGATGCGGCGGAGGGGAGGCTGAGGACGTGGGTGGACAGGCGGTTGAGGGATTCTTTTCCAGTGGAAGCGGCGGGGAGATTGACACGTCTGGCGCTGGAGTGTGTACAAGATGACCCGAATAAAAGACCCGACATGAGACGGGTTGCCGGAAAAATATCCAAGCTGTATTTGGAGTCCAAAATGTGGTCCGAACGAGTGAATATTCCTTCGGATTTTACGGCCTCATTTGCTCCTCGATAATTTTTTATTGGATTTTTATTGAATGAGTTATTATTGGATTATTAGTTTTTATGGTGATGAGTAAAATTCATTCACATCATCAAATGTGTACTCCATTGGATGTTCCTTTTTGGTCTATGACAGAGATACAATTATTATGTCCTATACATAACAAACTTTACACACTTTTAAATTCACTAAAGATTAAAAATAATTTACTCTTGTCCTATACATTGTTATTCTTGTTATGGCATGGTTATTAATGACAGTTTAAAGACCAAAAATGAATCAATAGTTCATAGAGCATCAGTAAAGGAATCGCAACAACACAGGATCTGATGATTTTCAAATGTATTAAACAAGGCATTACTTGTATCCAGTTCTAGTGCCTATGCGTAAGCAAATTAACTACTAACACAGATGTTGTCAGCAAAAGAAGGGTGACTTCTAACGCTTCCCACCACCACCGCCCACCTTAGGACCCTTGCCCGCAGCCCGGGGCACATTTCCTTTGCTCCCACCCTTCTGAGTCTTGGACATCAACTCAGCCTTCTTAGCTTTCTTCTCATCTTTAGTCTTCTTAACCCTTTCCTTCACCTCACTGCATTATCAAAAAGTTTACAGTGTTACATTTAGAGCATCAGTCAATGACTCTACAGGTCAAACACACAGTAAGCAAGCCAGCAATTTCCGGAAACTATATTCAGGCAGAACATAAAAGCAGAGAGCCTTTGCTGTGCTAATTAAGACACGTGTTTCATGTTCTATATTAATAGCATTGTAGAATACTGAATTTCAGATACAAGTCATGCGATAGAACAGACAGTTACAACAGATGGATAGTGGGAAACTTACCGAAGAGCAGCCTCCCTAGCAGCATCACGAACCTCTGGTTTCTCAGTTCTCCTCTTCTGGATAACCTCCAAAGTGGCACCAACAATGGACCTAGAGTAAGGCTTCTTTGTAGCGCGTCTCCTCTTCCTAACAGTTTCTTGAGCAACATCCTATAGGTTCAGCAGTCACAATTTTATTCAAGACTAGAACACATGTACAAAACAGCTTGAAGTTTATTTGTCAGAGGTACAAAATCATTACCTTCTTATGCTGCTTCCTGTACATGGCAGTCCAAGTAAGCTTTGAAGGCTTCAGACGGTTGTGAAAGTACCTCTTGCATTTGGAGTTGGCAAAGAGGAAGACCTAGTTCAAAAACACAATTCCCCTTTCTTAGCATTATGAACTACTTTTATCACTCTACTTTGAATGGACTGTAAACAGAATCCTACCTGAGAATCAGAGCGGATGAATCTGATGCCCCTCCCAGGGTAAATCTTCTGTCCACTGAATCGGCACAGCTCAGTCCTACAAAACATGACATGTTAAACCATAGACAACAGCCACAAAGACATGCTATAAAAACACATCTAATCATCTAATACAGGCTATTCATCCATCCATAAAATTAAAACTTCTCAACGCAATTCAGATTCAAGACAGCATAAAATAAAAGAGAGGAAACAACAAGCATCTGTATCAGCATTTAACTTCGACCACACACAACACACGAATCAATACAAGATTTTTCACGAATCAAAAAATATGATAAAACACAGATCTTTCACCAATAATATTCAACAAAACAACAATAAGCACCATAATCCCTATACGTTTTTCTAGAGTAGTCGTAAGCAGATATCTATCCAAACATATTATAGCACGGCAAATCCGAAGAATTAGCAACGATGCAAAGCTTATTACAACGGGCAATGAGCAATCAAACATGCGAAAGCATGTAGTAGGCAGGATATATGTGAAACGAAGAAGAATTCGCGAGGATCTTACTTGAGAACCATGGCTGTCTGCCGGTCGTATACAAGAGCCGGTTGATGGTTTGCTCCTTTAAGAAACACTAAACCCTAACACACTCTCTAACCCCTTTATATATAATGTATTTAAACCCAGCCCGCTATGATCTTATATCATTTGGGTTTTTAATTACGGCCCAATCTTGAAGCAACGTTAGGCCATTAGTGATCCAATATTTCCATAGCTGGCTATATTTTTTCAGTTTCTTAAATTATTAAACTGCTTTATTTTGTTTGTTGTTATTTGTTAATACTAGGCTAACCGGATCGGGCATATATTTTAGGTACTTTTGAAATTTTTTTATTTTTTGATAATGAGAAGATAAAAATCAAGTTTGAGTATCCAAAATAGCAATGAGATTGGGAATCCGCAACAGTAATGGATTTATGGAGCACTCTTTGTGTGCCATAATTTAAAATTTGATAAAATTAAGTAAAAACAAACTACTAACAATGAAATAAAATAAAATTTGAAGGAGCATTTCTTATATTTACTATATGATTTATTTTAAAAATATATAATTATTGATTGGTTGCCCATGCACAAATGAAAATGTAACAATTCCTTATTAATTATATATATTGATGCAGGGGAATATATTGTAATGTCATAATAATATAAAATTCCATGTAATTTTACAGATTGTGTCTGTTGTTCAAAAATAATTGTTTTCTTAATAGGAGATTTGACCTTTCATAATGTACCTTTTAAATTTTTTTTGTTAAATGAATCATGGATAATTCTCTCTTTTAATTATATATAAAAAACGTATCCACTTCTTAAGTAAGGAGTAGTACTTATTAAATAGTAGTTGTTATTCTTAATTAAGGAGTGGCCATTGTTAGGAAAAGTGTTTTTTAAGCTGCAACCATTGTGAATGTTATTTTGTACATAATCATAAGATAAATTCCCACATTGCTTCAAGGTTTAGTAGCTAAATTTCCAAACAGTAATTATATATGCATGTCCAGTTTACTATTGCAGGTCTGAAAAATATAATATATGGTCCCTGAATTGTGTTAGTGCATCCAAAATAGTAAACATGGACATGTAATGTTTCACTCATCTTTCCAAAAAATACACCACATAAAAATGTGCAAGTTTATTCTAATTCTTACTACCTTTATCTAACCAGACTTGGGCCATGTTACACGGAGATTTTCTTTATTTCAGTTCAGTTTAAGTTTTTTCGTTTTTTAATTCAGTTCAGTTTAAATGAATATATTTAAATTTATTTCGATTTAGTTCAGTAGTTATATTTGTTACTATTTTATATTTCAACCAAATACAATGATATATTTAAAAATTAAAATTATTAGTTCAGTTAAATTTATTTATTCATTTTCAGTTCAGTTCCCTATTTGTGAATCTAATAATATAGCAGTTCAATTAATTTTTCAATTCAATTCAGTCCAGTTTAGTTCAGTTCAGTTTCATTCACTTGGAAAAAGGAAGTATCTTTGTTTTCCAATTCTTACATTAGTTGATAAAAAAAAATTCTTGCATTAGTGTTTGTATAGTAATGATTTATTGTATTTAATTATGTAATATAAAATTTTCTCATTTACTTTTCTAATTATAATATAACATGAAATTAAGCTTAAATCAAAATGTAAAAGAGCAATATATTGTTTTAATTATTAACATACATAATTGTTATGTTTGATGCCTGACTTATAGCTTAATATCGGTTGGAGGAGAATCTTATTTAATATTGACTTATAACTTTTATTTTTGAGTATTTAACTAAATATTTCATTGTGTATATTTTTATGTATGGTAATAATTCATAATCAACGGAAATAATAGTCTATTAAACTTATATAAGATTTACTATTTAAAATACATGTTCACACTTATAATTAATGATATGTAGATAATTTCCAAAATATTTGCTTACTATAGTAATCGATTTCTTTTCACATTTATAAAATATGATGTTTTGGTATATCTTTATCACGTTTTATTATTATTATTTATAGGAACGTTTCCAGAAAATTTTTATGTGACTGATAAAAATCAACAAAAAACGGGTAAGGGAAATATTTTATGATATATATAATTTTATGGTTATTTTATGGTATTAGTATATTTTATGGAATTAATACCGATGTGTTGCCATAATAATTATGCTATAGTATTTTCTATGTTTAAATAATAAGTATATTCCATATTAAAAATGTCATAACTACCATAAACAAAAACTCAAATTTTAGGCCGGCGACGGGTTTACATAATATATACATGACCGACCGGAGATATTAAAACTCAAATTTTGATGTAGTTTCATATATTAATTATAATTTTTTGTGGCGGCCGGCGGCGGTGTTTTTTTTAATTTTTATTTACGCCGCCACTTTCTGCTTTTATATATATACCTAGTAAAAGATAATATTCATAATCATCATTCAAGCATCTATAATTATTCATCAGTAAAAAAAGTATATATCAACTATCAAGTAGCAAAAGGAAACTTAAACGCACTAATTGAGGGTTTTTTAAACGGATTACCATCTGATAACTAGTATAGGGAAAAATAATTATAGAGGTTATTTTTAATAAGGTGATCTATAAGGTGCTTTGGAGTTATTTTTAATAAGGGAAAAATCATCATAAGGGAAAAATAACCATAAGGTGCTTTATGAGGTTATTTTTAATTTTGCTTGTATTCAGCTCAGAGTAAAAATGATATTAATATGTTTCGTGGTCTGCAACTTTAAGACAATTAATCTTCTTAGGAGAAAAATAATGGTATGAGCATTGTTGTTCTTGAAAGATAATTGGACTAAAAATTTGCAGTAATTAGTAAACATCACTCGTGTTCATAAGATTGTCTTCTATTTAAATATACTAGCATTGGCAGGACGCACAAGGTGCGATCATGGCCCAAATTATAATTTAATAAATTTAGTCCCCGTTCGAAGAAATATGAACTTAGAAAAACATGGTTCTAGTGTCTTGAGCCTGGTTATGGGTCTAACTTTTCAAAAAAATATAATGGATGTGTGAGTATTAAATAGAGACATGTATATCATTTATTTCAAAATGACTTTTAAAGTTAAACTGATCTAAAAGTATCATAAGTGTTATTACATAATTAGCAAAAAAAAAATTAAAGAATAAGAAGATATTATTCTATTCACTGGCAACATGGTTTTTAAGGCACACGACTACATTCTTGCTGCACAATTCCATTAGAGTTTATTGTCATCTTCCAGCAAGTTTGGGAGAAGTATCTCGCAGTTGCAGGTAACACCAGAATTTGGTGTTTGCGGAGTTGCATCTTATCCAATTTAAGGTATGATCATTTTGTGGTGTAATATCCCTCTCCAATGAAAATTGTGCCAATTGTTGCAGCTGCTTCGAACAAGCAACGTCAACTCTTAGGAAATGTCTATTTTTCAAACCTAAATCAAAGCAACGTCGACTCTTTACTCAACAAATTTGATCAGTTCTGCCTCAATAAATCAATGCTCTGCTTCTCTATCTGGTCCGGCAAGTCAGATCCTCCAGTGATTTGTATAAGTATATTATGTATAAGTCTAATTTAGAATCGAATTAGGGATTTAGGGTTTTAATACTAAAAGAGTTTCAAGAATATCGTGATTTCTAAAAGAGTTTCATGAATTCCAAAAGAGATTATGAAGTCACATGGCCCAAATATTCCACTCTTTTCTGAGCAAATGCACATGGTATAAACATGAGAGTTTATTCTACGGAAAGGATTTTTTACTTGGTATAAACATGACTTGATTTTATGGAGAAAGAATCGATTATTATGTTGAACTGATTTCCACTATAATTTTGTGATATGATGGTTAGTTCGAGTGCCTATAAAAAGATGGTATCATAGGAGTTAAGAGACACAAAATAATGATCTCTTTCTCTCACTATACTCTCTGAGCACTAACTCGAGTTCCACATTCATAACTTGAGTGCACAAGTTAGGGAGGCGTTGTGGTACCCTAGTAAACGAACGCCTAGTTTAACCTTGTATACATGTTTGTCGAATTTCGTTTTGAAGTCAGTAATTTATCATGCACAGTTTTTGATTTCTAAACAAAACTATTTCTTTCAAAAATTGTTTTCATGAAAATTGTTTTGAAGATCCAGTGAGCAAACATTGATTATATTATTACCATCTACTTCACAAACAGTTGTCCCGGTTTCAGCCCAACCTTGCTCAGACTTTGAAAAACTCATCATGACAACAATTGTTTTTGAGAATATGAAAGTCTAGCTAGTGGGGGAAAGCTAGGGGTGTAAATGAGTTGAACCGTTCTTGAGCAAATTTCGAGAAGTTCGGTCATAACTAGAGTTCAAACTCGGGTTGACCAAGCTCGAACTTGGTCTCAAACTCGTTCAAATGTATAACGAATTGAGTACGAGTTTGTAGGCTCGATGGGCATATCGACCTAATACGTATAGCTAAATATATTATTAATATTAGGGGTTTTTAGGAATTAAAAAATTTTAGCTCAAAGTAAAACTCAATTGAATTTTAGTTCCATATATTCATGTGTTTTGATATTTTAGATTGGTGGTTACTATATATATGGGAGGGGTTCCATTCACTCTCTTATTTTCACTCATCTTTTTACTCAAAGTAGCCAAGATTTGGGTGGTCTTGACACAATCATGCTAGCATCAGTTACATAGCATCTATAGACTTTGATGGTTAAGGATGTACACTCATGCTAGCTTCAAGGCTTGGGCTCTGGATCCTTCTGAAGTCGACATTGTTGAGGAAGAGGAGTCGTGCATAGGTGACTGGGTTAGGGTGAAAGCTACTGTACCCACCCCTTCACATAAGTGTGAAGAAGTTAACCGTTTGAGCACTGGAGTTGTGCATCGCATGGAAGAAGGGGATGTCTGGGTGTCATTTTGCTTCATTGAGAGGTTGTGGCCCTGCAAGGCATCCGACCGACCACCAGCGTTTATGCACAGCCTCCGACCTCCGGCCACCGCCACTGAACTCGACCTGCTATTTTCACTTCCGTCATGCGGCCGCTATACCTTTTCGGCCGCTGATCTCTGTTATCTACTTCATGATCGACATCACCATATTGCCTTCGCCGATCACCTCCACCGCCAGGGCGGCACTATATCTCTATCATTCGGCCGCTACCGAGTTTATCGCTGGTCGATCAAGACACTGCAATCTGCCCACACATTTATTATAAACCTAGACACAGAGTTTTACTTCCAATGGTTGCTAAGAAATTTTCTGATCACAAACTCTTAGTTGATCGATAAAAAGAAGAAAGGATAGGGGAAAAACTAATTATGAAAATTGTTATAAAATGGAAAAAATGATAATTAATTTAAAGAAATTAGAAAAGGCTGATTTAATCTTAACCATTAGATTAAATTAGAAGGAATGGATGAGATCTTGAGTAAAAAACAATGAGTAAAAATAAGAGAGTGAATAGAACCCCTCCCTATTTATATTTATATTAATATTTATATTTATATGGTAAGTTAATTAAGTTGAGTTGGTTTGAAATTGAATTTTTTGAGTTTAACGACCTCCTCTGACTCGAGTTGGAGCTCGAATTCGTTGACCTCGTGAGTCGATATCGATCTCATAAAAAATTAACGAGTTGAGTTTGAGCTCAATTTTTTCTGTTCGAAAGAGCTCGATCTCGAGATCGTAAAATATTTAACTAGTCGAATTTGAGCACAAATTTGTTCGGTCTCGATTAGACTCATTTACACACCTAGGGAAGACACAATACGGCATTGGATTTTAAGTAGCACCGCAGAAATATCTACTCTCAATTACCATAAGATTGATCAATTTTAAAGCACAAAGATGGAAGGATGGTTGGTAAATAACGAGAGCGGGTAAACAACCCTTCAAGAATTTCCAACTTGTTTGTGAAGTGCACATACCTTCTTATTCCCAAGATCTCGGAGCAATATCAGTCGAAGCTAGAACCTCTCATGTGTGTGAAGTGCATAAAAGCCCCCAAAGTATGTAATTATTGGAAATGTCCTTTAACTAGCGAAATAACTTATGAAATTGAAAGAAATCTAACGACGTCTTCAACGATATTGTAAGTAAATTGGCATAGTTGCGATATCGTTACGTTTCCTAAATCATGGACAGGGCTTGACTTACGAAAAGTCTAACGAACTCACAAGAAGGGAAATGTATGAAGCTTATGATATCGGAACAATTGACGTATGTTAATACCAAAACAACGCAGTTGGGCAAATGCATTGGTTTGAGGTGTACACACTTACGAATTCGCAAGTACCTCCCGCAAAGGAAAAATTGTTTTTGGGTGGGTGGGGAATTAGTGTTGTTACGATATCGCTAGATATTACGTTTAGAAACTTTTGCCACTTGTGATCTCGTAAGATACTGCAAGTGGTTGTCTTACATGTGCCGTTACAATTCAATTGCGATATCGCTACAAGTATGGTGTCTGTAGATACCATGGTTACAAATGACGATTTTTTTGGGTTCGGTAAGTAACGATAATGTAACTATAGTCATTTTTGGAAAAAATGATAGTTACGATATCGTAACATGTATTAGTATCTCATTTTAAGTCGACTCCTCAAATCTCAGATCGCGTTTATTCATCCCCAAATAAACAAAATCCCCAAAACTCCCAATACCCAATCGATGGCTCGTAAGATCCCCGTAACCACCAAATCCCCGGCGCAGGCAATCTCCGGCGGCAGGGCAGGCGACTGCACGTGCTCAGACAGCAAGGGCAGAACCGCCGGCGTCTTCATCGACGGGTTATGATACCTGGAAATTTTTAAGTTCTCAAATCGCTGATAAATATGATAAATACATGACTAATAAGCAATTGTTAGAGTGTTATGTAGTTGATTTTATCATGCTAGATCAATTAGGGTTGAAGAATGTGATGAACACATTTGAAACCGTAGTATGCACGAACTATTTGGGTTGAATTATAGCCAATTTCATGCTAATTTTCATGAGCTTGTAGAGGAGGAGAAGGAGACAAAATGTTCTATACTAGGATGGGAGGGTAGATTTTGAGATTGGGGAGGAAATGTTCGATGAGGTTCTTAGTGTTCAGTTTTATGACGTGGATGATGAAAGGGAATAGCCGCGAGGGGGATCTCCCCGAGGGGTTTTACTGTAGTCGGGGTTGGCCTTCAAATGAAGAATTCAATAGGAAGCGGTCGTAAGAATTAGCAACCTAATATTTTGGTGGGGGAAATGATGATCTAAGAGTTCCAAGGCAGTACACGCTCAATAAGCTAAGTTGTGAGGAGTAGATTGTGTATGAGTTTGTCACTAGGACCATTACCCAGAAGGGTGGCATCATAACCGAGCTCTACACGACTGTTTCTATGTTTTACCGTTCATGGTTGAGAAGATCCTAAACCCCGGCCATGTGATATTCCAGCAAATGAAGCAAAGTGTTGTTGAGAATGGGAGGCATGTTAAGAAGCTACCATATGGGGTCTTCATCACATTTTTCCTCACTGAAAAAAAACCCCAAGTTCAAGTTGTCAACGGAAGATATGGAGTGCACCTTCTACACCCGAGATTATTTTGCAAGGAATGGGAAGTGGGTGTTGGATAATGGTAAGTGGAAGGAGTCGGGCGGTGAAGATAAGCAACAGCTCTATGAAGATAAGGTTCGGGACGACGTGGAAGGTAACATTTATTTTCGATAGTTTCCTTTTTTTAAAAAAATCGGAAAATTTGCTTGAACTGACTTGAATTTGATTTTTTTCTTTGAACGGAGGTTCCAGCCAATTTGTTCTACAAGGGCCTAGAAGACACCGTTCAAGTGGTGAGGGGAAAGAGGTTGCAAAAGTGAGGGAGCAAGTGTGGTGAACTGCACACTTCATCTGAGGCATTGAAAGAGCACAAGCTAGGAAGAAGGCCAAGGGGAGTTCACCACCACCTCAACAAACTTCACCACCAGCGACAACAACACCCCCAGAGTCACCTAGGCATGGCTAGGATAAATTATATAATACTTTACCTTTCATTTTGTAAAACAATTGATCTAATTTTATGTACTATGTCTAATTTTATTTTGTAAATCATGTTGATGATGACGGTAAATGTACAGTCTTGCATTGCAATTTTCTTCTGCTGGGATTGTAAATTTATGTTTCTCTGATGAGTATTTTTTTAATTTGCTGAAAGCTTTTCCCGACTGCTCTAGAAGTGTGAAAAGAAAAAATCGTGGTTTGACGTAGCAGCGTTAACGATATAAACTTGGTTGTTCCTCAGGGCATTCGTTTGATGCACAATAGATATGGAAGTATCATGATGATCTACAGTTAAATCTCGATAAATGAATAATCTCGCTAAATGAATAATTTTTTCAGGCCCCGACTTGGGCTAAGGGGCTAAATGAATAACCTCGCTAAATGAATTAATGAATAATTTTTTTAATTCTTAAAGACCCTATGCAAATATAAATGAATAATCATCACATTTCATAAGGTATATATGTGTTAAATTTTATTTTTTAATCAATATTACTCATACAATAAATCATTCCCTTACAAAAAAAGGTGTCTATATTTCTTTGATCTTTTTCCAGCCAAAATTAATCTCATCCTTGATTTTTCCTAGAGCAAACAAAACTTCGGAAGTATTCTGCTCGTGTTGTACACTCTAGATATCCCATACAACGCATACTATGTATCTTATTAGTTGTTTTAAATTCAATGCACATGTGTACATTTTTGGACTTAGTACTCAAACCTGCAATTTATGTAATATTACTGTCTAAATGAATATATTATTCAGTTATCGATAAATGAATAACCTCGCTAAATGAATATTTTTATGATGGTCCCAAGAGTATTCATTTATCAAAAATATGTACATGAAGTTAAAATATTTTTCTGTCTTTCACCATCAAGCATATAATTAAGGGAACATTCCTATAAAGGGCGTAATAAGAGTTGAAATTCTCACTAAAGGCATAAAACTTTAGATATTCCTATTTAGGGTATTGAATTAATTTTAAGACAATTTTACCCTTTATTTATTATTTCAATTTACTTAATATTTTCTATATGCTAAAAATTTACTTTAATATTTATGTCTTCTTATTCTCTTAACCCTCACTGAATTTGTTCTCCGTGGCGGTTGGTTTCCTGGGCTAAAACCTTAACCACAATCGAGATAAACCGAACCAAGAAACTCTAAAGCTCTCATCCAAGGTCAAATGACGAAGAAAAATAGACTTATTATCGAGAACATCACCAGGAACAATACCACCCTGACTGTTCGTAAGAAGAATCCTACTTCGATAGGAATCATCAGGTGATGATTCTTTCAACAAATTAAATGGATGGTTCAGTGTCCCATATATCATAGAAAAATACGAGGTATCTCCATTTCCCCCTTTCTTATGAAGCACATGTTTTCCCGCCTTGGTTTGAGAGTTATTGCTTCAAATTCCATCAAACCCAACTTTGAATCATGCATTATTCATCTTTTGACAAATTAAACTCGATCCCAAGTGTGCAAGAATTGACCCACTGCCCCTGAGAACCTGAGAACCTGCTGTGGCTGAAAAAAATTGGTGGTGGTAGTACGGGTCACGGACCCACCGGCAGCGGCACCAATGAAGTTGTGTTGGCCGGTGGCGGTTGCGGCTGCAATGAGGCCGAGGTTCTGGTACTTGGAGAGCTCTGATTTGGCGCAACTGAGGTCCATCTGGAGATGCCGGAGCTGATGGAGGACAGAGATGACATCGACGCAGCCGTAGACGGGGTCGCGGAGGCGCATGTCGGCCTTGTAGGCCAGTAAGTTGACGGCGTCCTCTCTCTGGTGGGGCCGCAGCTCGTTAAGGAAGAAGACGAAGTAAATTAAGCTCGTTAAAATTTAAGTAAATTGTAAATAATAAATAAAGGGGTAAAATTGTCTTAAAACTAATTCAATGCCCTAAATAAGAATATCTAAAGTTTTATACCTTTAGTAGGAATTTCAACTCTAATTACGCCCTTTATGGTAATTTTCCCTATAATTAAATGAATGACTAATAGATACTGTTTTTTCACATCCATGTGGACATGTTTATGATTTGCAAACTAATATCTACACGTTCCTTATAAGTTAAAAAGTAACATTAACATAAATTACACGTATTTATAAACATTTTTAAAATTTCAAAATACACGTTATTGGTATATTAATGTAATTTTACATATCAGTCAATTTTGACACTGCATCATAAAAAAGTAAAAAATAGAGTAGTTGAATTCATGTTTATAAAAGAATTTAAAAGTATAGAGAATAATATTCATATTTATAAATAAATGTGAAGTCTTATGTGAAATAGTATTATGATTGAGGTGAATGGATGTTTCATTATTATAATATAACGAAGATTGACTGAAAGTTCATGATTTTATTTTATATAATATTACCGTGCTAATGCAAGGGTGATAACTAGTAAATAAATGTTTGTATATGGTTATGTTAAAAGTGCGTGAAGGTATAACTGAACAGATTTGGAATTCGGTAGGTGATGATATTAGTGAAATTAAACCATCAAATGATAGCGATTGGTATTAGATGCAACCGATATACATTTTGAGAATTGTTGATCAAATTGTTACTTTCGAGTATAAATTAATTTGATCTATTCTCGATTACTAAACTAAATGCATTAAAAAGTAAATTTATTTGATCAATTAAAACAAAAATATATCATTGGCATTTGATAAAATTAACTTTATTTCAAAAAATTGAACCCAGCTGAAATTAGCTTAAACCAAGTGCAGTTGGATGAAACACGCTGCAGTTACGTAAAACCAGCTGCAGACAGCTGAAATTTGCCGAAGCACATTGCAATTAGATGAAACACGCTATAGATAGCTGAAATTAGATGAAATTAGTTTAATTTAACTGTAAGACGCAAAAAATAAGTTGAACTTGATAGGGTATTAACATTTTAAGTCAAGTGAGTATTATTGTATAAAGTCAAATGAGTATCGTCGTCGACATTTGATTGATGAAATTCAAAAACAAAACTCTAGTAGAAATCCTACACCCCAATATAATTAATTAATATCAACATATTAAGCAAAAACATGTTTTTAAAAAGAACATCATATCTCCAAACTCATTTGTTCTTTTCACACTACCACAAACCAAACATCCTTATAACTACATCTAGAAAATAACGTACTCACAAGTCACAACAAAGGTAAAGGAGCACCATTCCACTCCTTGACGCAATCTAGCAATGGATCGATGAGTTTCCCCTCACAAACCGCCGTGAAAACCTTCTCAAAATCCTCTCCCGGCGACCGCACATCTTCTCCGGTAAGCATTCCCGTCCCCAATACCCTTCTCACGAAGCTGTAAAGTGGAAAAGATCTGCACTCCATGATCTTGTTTGCAACAGCAGAATTACCTGTTTCGAATGCAACTCTCGCGTTTTCGACTTCCTTAGGCAAGACGGTCTTAAGCTCTTCCTCAAAATCACCGATCTTGTGAAAGATGGATGCATTGCTCAAAGCATGATCCACAAGAACTTGTCTGAGCTTCTGCATGAGGGGATAAGCAGCATTGCAGGGATCATCAATATATGTGAAAACGTGCTCCCGATCTACCACTTTGAGCAGATCCTTCTCGCAGAATCTGGAAGGATGAAGCTCTCCATTCAAACCTGTCGTGAGAACTTTCTTCGCAGCCTGATTTACTGTGTTCTTCACTGCATTCTTCAGATTCTCCTCCAGATGCCTCAGATCAATCGCCTGGCATAACGCAACAAGATAGGTTGAAGACATTAGCTTCAAAATCTCCACCGCCTCTGCAGTTTTTCGGGAAGAAATGAGCCCTAATGAGTTCACATCCTGATTATGCTGCTCAGCGCTCTGAACGTGGTTTGTGACAGGGTTACCCAAAAACTGAAGCTCTGAACAGTAAGAAGCCATGGCAATTTCAGCTCCTTTGAACCCATAATCCAGGCTCGGATTTCTCGCTCCTGATAAATTTGAAGGCAGGCCATTGTTGTAGAAGTCATTCACAAGCTCGGAGAACTGAGCAAAGATGAGTTTCCCGATGGCCGCCACAGCTAACCTCGTATTGTCCATGGAAACTCCAATTGGTGTTCCCTGGAAGTTGCCTCCGTGGATTGCCATGTTTCTAGAAACATCGATCAGGGGATTGTCGTTAACCGAGTTGATTTCTCGCTCGATTGACTTCGTCGCCATTCTGATGACTTCAATCTGAGGTCCGAGCCACTGTGGAGAAGTTCTAAGAGCATATCTATCCTGCTTAGGTTTCTGCAGAGGATCGATTTCGTGTAAGGCTTTCGCCGCCTTAACGTAAGAGCTTCCGTCGAGTATGTGTTCCATTATAGCAGCAGCTTCGATCTGGCCGGGGTGATGCTTCAGCTTATGCGTTAAATGATCAGTGAACTCAGGTTTCCCCTGCATAACCTCTGCAAAAACTGCAGATAAAACCTCCGATAACAAAGCCAGGATGTTGGCTTCGAACAGAACGATGGAGGCTAGTCCTGAGCCGACAGCGGTTCCGTTTACCAGAGCGAGCCCTTCTTTCGGCTGCAGCTCGAAGAATCCATCGATTCCGGCGAGCTCGAAGGCTTCTTTTGCAGTGAGGGGATGGCCATTGGGACCCACGCTCTTGGAATTTGGCCGGCCGGTTAAGAGTCCGGCGATGTACGATAACGGGACCAGGTCGCCGGAGGCGGTTATGGTGCCGCGAAGAGGCAGGCATGGGGTGATGTTGTGGTTTAGGAGCTTAGCTAGGGCTTCCAATATCTCGAATCTGATCCCTGAGTAGCCTTGAAGAAGGGTGTTGATTCGAACCAGCATTGCAGCTCTGGTTGCAGAATGAGGCAGTGTGTGGGATGATTCGGTGCCATTTCCAAATATTCCAGCATTCAAGAATCTGTTGCAACAAAATTTTTTAAGAAAAACATTAACCTTTCGGTTCTATTAAAGTGTCACGTTAAATATTTTTTAAAAATATTAACATGTTACTTAAGATTATGTTCTCTTCTTATCAGTTAATTTGTTCAATCCCGTCTAATTTAATTATATCAACAAGAAATAAATCTAACATATATTACATGGCCTGACTACATAAGTTCAGGTTAGTGCAATATATTATTACATTTAGAGAATACTATCATATTTAACATAATTAGATCAATCTAGTTTAAGTCAGATTTATTAAATTTAGCATAATTTCCCATTTTACACATCTGTGATCATCAGATCAGTTAGACGAAAAATAAATTTAGGATAGCCTTACATTGCATGTGAATTTCATGCTTATCCACTATATATCAACAAAGTTTGAAAAAATGCAATCATGGTCTTTATTACAAAAACAATTTTATATTAATTGTTCATGTTATTTGCAGGTTATTTTTATTTTTTGCATTTTGTATTAATTTCGAGACAATAACGTTTTCTTATCAGTGATTATAATTAATTTAAAGTTAATATAATAAAATGGATGAGCTTCTCAGTTCCTGTTAAAATATAGACGACAAAAATTTAAGAAAACCGCAAATCTTAAGATTTGCGTATTAAGATCTGGTCAGGTTATCACAATAACAAAAAGTCATGCTACATTAATTCTGGTTCTAGAAAGAACATAATACTCTGCCTAATTATCTTCTCATGCCATGGACCGGACATTAATGGTACCGGAAATTTGCAGCTTAATAAATAGCTGGAAAAATCCAGTGGTGGTGGCATGCCATTTATGCATTTAACCAAGAACACTGAGAAAACAGGCCTACCTTTGAAAATGACACTTTTGTGCCGTTACGTTTAGGCTTCATGGCATTAAAATGCGAACTTTGTATTTAAATTATAATCATTTTACATCATTATAGTATAAACTATGATATAACTCACACCTACTCCTAGTATATAGTATTTATTTTTCCCACGATCGAACTAAACATTTTGAAATTTATTTACTGCCCGGTCCTATAAATGCCATAAAGTTTGTAACAGTACGCTGGGGTATGATTATAATTTATTTTTTGTGAAATTGTAGTATAATTATAAGTTAATAAATAAAATATCACACCGCCACCCCACCCAAACTGAATCAATATTTTCATAAATAAAAACAAAAATTATAATTAATATAAAAAACAAAAACCATAATCTGTATGCGGTTGCCGGCTCAAGTTTAACTGGAACGGGATCGCATCTTGCGGTTCAAGCAAATCAAACAAGGAATATATATCCATGCACAAAACGACTAAACCCATTATATATTCTCTGTACGATCCAGCCTAAGCTCATATATACCAATCTATTTACATTCATCTAAAAACAGTAAAGATTCGCTAAATTATCAAATATAATGTCTGTCAGAAATCATCCACGTTGATAAAAATCAGCACCGGAAAAAAAAAAAAAATCACGGCTAAACGATCCACATCGCACCCAAAATTTCACAGATCATCATTTTGAAAGAATACGAAAACATGAAAGATTATTTGAAAATAATAATTAAAGAATTAAAAGAAAGAGTGTAATTACCTGACAAGCTCAGCCTGAAGAGCCTCTCCCTGCTTCGTCCTTCGGTGAGACGTGGCGCCAAAACCAGTAGTCACACCGTAGCTATCAGTGCCTATACTCACACTCTCCATCACCCACTCCGAGCTCGCATTCACCCCCGCCCTCGCCGACTCACACAGCTCCACCCGCAGACCCCCGCCACCAGCCGCCGCTGCCACCTGCGCGACACTCAGCGTCTCGCCGCCGAGTCTGACCACCGGCCGCCGGAAATCGCGCACCATTCTCTTCACCTCCTCCAGGTGGCTCCCCTTCGCCGCCTCCGCCGCCGCGTTCCAGTTCAGAGGGTCCGCGCAGAACCCGTTCCCGTTCGCGTGCCCGTTGGCAAACCCGTTTTCCATGTTTTCTCCGAACGGAGCTAAACTAACGTGACTAAAAGTTGGGGAAACCGGAATTAAGAATGTGACTAAAAACGAAGGAGATGGAGTTTGTTCACCGGCACAAATGGCTGACGCTTTAAATAAAGGATCCGTCTCAAAGAGCGTTGGGTTGGGTGGTTAGATCACAATTTATTGGGGCCGTTGGATTTTTATGGGATCCAACGGCTGAGCTGATGGACACGTGCTCGGCCTCAGGGTGCCTGATTTGAGCTACGTTGCAACTTGCACTTTCGTCGACGTGGAGTTTTCGTGGTGGTTGGCTTTAGTGGTTCAGAAAAATTGACACTATTTTCAGACACAATTTTGTTCTTACAATTCGATCAAGTTAGAGAGACGCATTATATTCTGGGTTGGAAATTGAACTCACCTGAAATGGGTGTTCCATTATAAATATATATAAATTTGACAAATTAATTGGAATTTGACATTGCTTAGATGATGAGCCTGTGATACGAGACCATAACATTCATGTTTGATGCCATGAATCATACTTGGATGGTCTCAAACAATGTTTGGACGACTTTGGTGTGCATAGAATTAGTTCATTCATTAAAGATATATATGTTACCTAGAAGTGGTTTGGAAAATCATTGTTGGGTGCAAGAGACCGTCAAAGAAGGTTTAAAAAAAGTCTCAAAATTACATGTCAAAGTTTGTACAAGTTAATAATATGTTTACAGATTTCAACTATGTTCGACGAAGTCTTAAGCTCCAAAATGAATTTTATAAACCATAAAAAGTGTTCTTTGCAGTTGTAGATCAGTATAGCCCCAATCTAATCCACACTCGAGGAGCTACTTAGAGTGTGTTTGTTGGAGAGTATTTCACTAGCTTGGATTTCGGTTTGGAACTTTGAAAGTTCGAGATTTTGTTTTGTATTTTTATAAAGTCTAGAATTTCAAAAATCTTGTTGGGTTGGTTTTAAAAAAATTTAAGTGTGAAACCAAAATCTTGTTTAACTGGTGTGGAATTTTGTAAATCTAAAATAAAAATTGTAGATGTTCTTTTTTTTTTTTGGAATTTTGTATATTTCATTTCAAAACCATCCAAAATATTTACACTTCTTAGTCCTCTCTCCTGGCCATCTGAATTACAAAGATTAAAAGACTTCCCTAATGAACTTAATATCATCAAGTTTAAGGCTTCATGCTAATCTCCTATGGTTGTTTAAATCTGGTGCCTCCTCCTAGGAAGAGGTTGATCCAAACTAAGGAGATAAAAACTGACAGAAGCTCAATCTTTATGCCAAAAAGCATTACAAAAAGAACTATTCCCATACATTCAACTGATTTAGCAGACTACTGAAATCTTGGTGGCAAAAAATTGTCACCTGTCTCTGAAAAAACTCCAATGTCTGAACTGTTTTCTGAAGTCTCCTTCTGTTTCTCTCCAACCAGATCTGGTAGACTGTGCTGACCAGCATCACAAATTTCTTCAATTGCTTCATTTTATAAGTAAGGACAAGTAACCTCCTGAATTCCCTCATATTCTGGACTTGTTTTAGTGTCTGATTCCCATACAACTTTTGAGCAAAGGAACATTGCACAAAAAGGTGTTGGGGAGTCTCTGGTAAGTCTACATCACACATACAACAGCAATTCACCACCCCTCATTGCATTCCCAATGAGTAGAGCCTACTGATGGTTGAAAGGCGTCCCTTCAGCAGCATCTATAGAAAAAAGTTGTGCTTTGGAATCAATTTAGAACACCAGATGAACCTTGAGAGATAGTCCTTTTGATCAACACCCTTCAAGATATCATATGCAGCTGCAATGCTAAAGTGCCCCCTTCCTGGCCATGCAGAGCTGTAATCTTGAGCCAATTTCATCCTTCATTTGCATGAGAACCTTCCAGTAACTAGTAGTCCAGCCAGGGGTTTTAACTATAACATAACTGTCAATTTTACACCCTTTGAGATAGTAAGTATTTAGCCACTTGATCCAGAGCACATCCTTTTTGGTGTGTATGTCCCATAGTAAGCTGCAGAGGGCAGCCCTGTTCCAGATAGAGGGGTCTTTAACCCCCATTCCTCCTCTCTCCTTAGCTATACATAGTGTTTCCCAAGCAATTGGCACAAGTTTTCTTTGAGCTTCTTACCTGTCACACAGAAAGTCCCTGCACAGCTTAGCTATATCTTTATGGATACTCTCTGGAATCCTAAATGCTCTAGCCCAGTAACTATTCAAACTAAGCATGGCTGAGTTGATTAGATAGAGCTTTCTTGCATGAGCTAGGCACTTAGTGTTCAAAACTTTCACATTAACAAGCACTCTATCTACTAACTGGGCACATGTGATTCTGTCCCAAGCTACAGTAGATAAAGGAATGCCTAAATATTTAACAGGGAAGGTTTCCTCAGAAATTTGAAGTTCAGCAGCCAAACAAGTTTTATCAGGATCAGTGAATTTAGAGAAATACACCATTGACTTACCCTTGTTGATTGCTAATCCTGTTGTGTTGTAGAACTCAGTAAGTATTTGTTGGACCCCCTCCATGGAGCTGTGTGAGGCTCTATAGAATATCAGCAGGTCATCAGCAAATAAATGACTATGCAGCCCAACTCTACTACACCTTTGATGATACTCAATCTCTATCCTCTTAAATGCTAAATTCAATCTTCTGGTGAGGAATTCCATGCTGAGGATGAAGAGGAGAGGGGAGGAATATGTGTATCCACCATTAATTGATAGGCAGTAAGAGGATCCCTGCAGACAGGTCTTGATCAAGCTGATAAACAGGCCAGGGAACTTCAGACATTCTAGCCAGTTGAAGAGAAACTTCCAGTCCATGCTGTCAAATGCTTTCTGAATATCCACTTTTATCATGCAGTTAGGAAACATCCAAGGTTTGTTATATTTGTTGAGCAGTTCCTGAGCCAGAAGGATGTTGTGTGTGATGCTTCTGCCTTTCACAAAGGCACCTTGATTCTCACTAATCAAGGATGGAAGGACCACTCCCAGCATGTTGCAAAGTATTTTTGTCACCAACTTGTACAGAACAGTGGAGCAAGAGATAGACCTATAATTTGAAGCTGACTGAGGTTGAGTGATTTTGGGATAAGAGCCAATACTGCTCTACTGAAGTTGTCTGGCATAGGGTCTCCCTTAAAGAAACCAATGACTGCCCTGCTGATGTCTTCTCCAATTACTGGCCAAGCTTCCTTAAAAAGTGGCTAGTGTACCCATCAATCCCTTTAAGTGCAGCTAAAATCTCATGTGAAGAGACCCCCCTAATGAACTGCATTTGTTGCTCCAAATTCAGTACTGAGCCCTCTCTAACCACCTCTTTCTCAATTCCCAAAGTTTGTCTTCCAGCTGTGCCTAGCAATCTAGTATAGAATCGTAGTAGCCATTGTTAAATATCCTGTTGACCATCCACCATCTTACCATTTACTTTTAGGCTCAGAATTTGGTTTTGATACTGATTCTTCTTCATTTCTTGATGAAATTGCTTGGAAGGTTTATCTCCAAACCTCACCCAATCCAGTTTGATTCTCTGCTGCAAAAATTGGAATTCAGATTCCCCCAGCCTTGCTGCTTCCAATCTCAGCTCCACCTCCTCCTTCTGCAATTCCAAATCTGTGACCCTGTCCATAAGTTCCATGTACTTCTGTAACCAAGCCTCCTTTGTTGAGCTGGCCCTGATTTGGATGTCAGCAAATTCCATTCTGTTCAATTTTAGCAGGACTGTCTCTAGGACTTTGAGTGCCTCAAAAATATCCATCATTGTGGTGCATTGTAACTGCCTCCATGTTGCTTCTACCAAACCCAAGAATTGTGGTGATGTAGTCCACATGTTAAAACACTTAAAGGGTTTTCTTCTCATCCTTTTTTCCTTCTTAAATTGAATCACTAAGGGGAAGTGATCTGAATCCAGTAATGGTACCACCTCACATTCCACCTCCATAAACTTATTGATCCATTCATTGTTCACCTAACCCCTGTCCAGCTTGCTGAATATCCTTCCCATTGTTCTTCTGTTGCCTCATGTAATATGAGGTCCTTTAGTCCTCATTTCATGCAACTGGAGAAGATCCATGGTATCTCTGAGCGGCTCTATCTCAGATGGTTGGATTAAAGCTCCTCCTTTCCTATCTTCATATCCCAATGGGCAATTAAAATCCCCCATAATGATCCATGGAAGATCTTGATGGTCCAGCTGTGATAATTGTAGCCACAACTTCTTCCTCTCTTCTAGACTGTTTGAAGCATAAACCACTGTAACATAGCATTCCCCCTTTTGGCTCTTAAGCACACAATGAGCATCAATTAGGTGCACCTCTTTCCTCAGTTGGAAACTGAGAAACTGTCCTCATTCCAAGCCAACCAGACCCTCCCAACTCCAGCTACCTCACAGTTTGTGCTAAGCTTCCATCCCAGTCCAATCTGATCCCATATCTAGCTCTCTTTATCCTTCTTAACTGTTCCATGCACTGTCTTTGCCTTCTAACCTGGTTTAGTCCCCTCACATTCCAGGTACACATGGTTTTATTCATCAGGTGGATCAGGTAGTAAATGGTAGTTACTTGAGCTCTCATCACCCATTCCTTCCCCAGTCTGTTGAAAAACACTCTCCCCAACCTTTTGCTTACCCTCTTTCTGTGCCTTAGTCACTGGTTCAATCTCCTGCTTCTTTACCGTTAAGGTACCTCTCTCATTTTCTGCATTTCTCACATTCTGAGTACCGTTTCCCTGGTTCTCTACCACCTTCTCTGTAGGCTCCAAGTCCCTTGGCAGCCACTTTTGAGGTGCATTTATTGGGATATATCTCTTCTGTTTCTCAGGCTCAGGCCTCAGCTTTTCAGTCCTCTCAGTCCATTTACAATCTTCTTTAAAGTGGCCAATCATATTGCATTATGCACACTTGGTAGGATGCCATTCATAGATCACTTTTTGGTGTTACACCACATCATTTTCATCAATGAATGAGACAGATTCAAGGATTGTATCAGACAGCTTTGCCACTATCTGAATCCTTGCATAATGTAGCCTTTCTCTGTCCAATGTTTGCTTATCCAATTTCAGAGGCTTTCCAAGTAGGCTAACTATTCTACTGAGAATGGATGGAGTCCAGTAAACCATTTTCAATTTAGGCAGTTGGATCCACACAGGGAAAGCAGTTGGTGCACTCAGATCCAGGTCTTGTTTCCATTCCTGGATAAGGATTGGTTTCCTGTTGAAGAGGATGTTGCCCCTCTCCATCACCACATCCTTGTGAGTTCTTAGCTTGAATATGACTATAAATAGGCCATGGCTTACTCCCTACTCTATCTACTTGGTTCTTCCAATACTGGTGGAAAAAGCCTTCCATAACATACAGTGGGGGAATCCACCTACAATTCTACAGACTATAGCATTTTCCCACCAATCAACACTCTATTTAACCTCATACATTGGTAATTTAGCCATACTAACTCCATCTACCAGTGTAGGTTCATAGTAGTGTACCTCTTTTTGGTTTACTAGGTTGACCCATGGTTGAGGTAAGACAGTCTGCTGCTCCCATGGTGCAATAACCTCCGGCTGCTCCTGTTGTGACTCTCCCTCCGGCTGTTCGTCCCGATCAACCAGCTCAGACTGCGTCTTCTCAGGCTGACCTACACCTAACCCCTTTGATGCTTCCTTCTTGTGATTTTCGAGAAGGGAGTTAGCGCCACCCTCCCATCATCCTCACTTTCATCAGATTTCCCTTGACCCAGGCCCCCTTTGTCACCCATATCTGATTCCTGCGTGCTCAAGCCAGGCTTCGTAATCACATTCTTCGGACGGCTTCCTGCCAACTGAAAGTCTCTGCAAACATCCTTTAATCCCGTAAGCTTCATATCCCGCCGGATTAATCAATCCTCACCCGCCGTTGTGTCTCCGAACAGCTCATCATATTGCAGCCGCTGCTTCCCCGTTCTGATTTCCCAATCCCTGGATTTCTTCTTTCCTCTGGAACTCATAGCAGAGACCACTGGAATGGTTTCACCGGATCCTATAGAAAAAGTAGGCCGGACCAGATCGCACCTAGTGGTTGGTGAGATCATCCACAGACAGCGCGTAGCTAAGGGCGTGAGGAAACATAAGTAGCTATTTCCTTGTATTGTTCCGATAATTTTAGATGTTTTTATTGTATTATGTTAATTATTTATTTAAATATTCAATTAAAATGAAAATTGAATCTCAATATTGCATTCCCTTGCTATAAATAATTGCGTAGCTCTTCAATTTACCTTTAATTTTTAAAGCAATTATGCTATGTATTATATATACTATCAGCATTTCAAAATTTGATACACATGTTGTAATTGATAACAAAAATTAATAATAAAATTTGGAGGCTTCACCTATTTATGATCCTAATACTAAATATGTTCGAATGAGTTTGAGGAACCGATGATTAGTAATGCTTCACAACCATAATTGTTACGACCGGGAAATCCATCGGAGGAATATCCACGTCGTTAACGGTGCTGCTGGACCGTGGCCTGAACTGTCGATCCAGGCCGTGCTGCAGCGTCTCTTGATCCGCCTCGATGACGGATGGATTCCACCTGCTAAGACCAAATGAACACTCACGGTCAGGGCGGGGCGGCTTGGTGTCGTTCCCGCTCCGATGCTTAAATCAGAAAGCATGTTGGGAGTAATTTGGTAGAGAATAGTGAATGGTGAACATACCTCTCTCCTTGTACATTAGTGAGGTATTTATAGAAGGGAACCGGGGTCTAGTCAGTCACATCACGCCGTTAGGTTGTCTAGGAAGATGCTCCTGCCAGGCCAAATAGGGTTCTAGTCTGCGATCGGGTCTGGCCCGGATGCCATGTGTGTTGAGGGGCCAGGATGAGTCATCCAGGATGACGAGATGCCCGGCCCGGGCAATTGGGGTTTTGATCTGATGCCGCGTTCGGGCTGGCCGAACGCCATGTGTGCTAAGGGGCCGAGCCGTTGGTCCTGATGAGCCATCAGGTCAGCCGGATGCTCGGCCCTAACAAGTCCCCCAAGTCCCAGCTCGAACTGACGGTTCGAGTGCATGGCTGTTGCTTGGGTCGTTGGACCGTTTCGAACAAGCAGGGTTCACGCCGTCGGAAGATTCGTGGTAAGAAAAGTCCTCCACTTCTTGCTCACGTGCCCCTTTTTTACTTGCAATGTATTCCATTTGAGCCGAGTGGGCTTTGCTAGCCCTGGCCATGGAGCTGGATCACGATGTCGTCTAGGGCAGGCGTCTGGGTCGTAGGTAGGTGTGATGCTTTTGCACCGTGTCGTGTTTTCACCATGATGGTTCTTACTTGACCCAGATCGTTGATCTGGTTGATGAGTTTGACTGTAGATGTCCTGTTGCCATGGTGCCCCGTCGGGATGGGCGGATCGGACCGCTGGTGTGGTTCCATCATTGTCTTGGCGAGCCGCCTCGATGAGACGTCCAGTTCACCAACTGATAGTCATGGTGGGATTCTAGATCTCTTTACCACGTTGAGACTCAATATTTGCTAGCCATATTTGCCGAGGAAAAACTGCTTTTCGTGGATCTGTGCCTAGACCATGTTGCTTTTGGTGGAGATGATTTCCTTTGAGGCCATGGTCGTGGGCATGCTTGCGATTTCGGTACACATCGTTCCGTGGCATGGGCCAGTTGGTCAGACATGTTGGTCGGACTGGGCGGACGAACTAGTTGGTTTGGGAGGTCGGTCTAGGCTGACACCCGAAGCCTCTTAGTTGAACTTCTCATTTCGTTGAGTTTAGCATTTGATCCACCTTGAATAGCCTCATCCGGTAACTGCCTTGAATAGTATCATCCGACAACTGCCTTGAATAGTATCATCTGGTAACCCAATTTCTGGATCTGGGCTCCTCATTTGGACAAGATTGGTTCGGCATCCCACATCATAATCTGGGTCGCTGCGTGATTCCTTAACCTAGTGAGGATTGATCATCAAGCGGGATCTCTGGTCAGGGTCATAGCCACGTGTGGCCCGTGACCGTGGTCGTGGGAGCCTTTCTCTTCTTGCTACGCCTTGACTTGTAAGCCTCTTGAGGTGAATTGCGTTGTCGGCCTTTGCGCTTCTTGGCATGTTGCATCTCGGCATGTTAGGCCAAGTGGTTTATCAGAGTGACTTCATTCATTAATTTCCTTGGTTTATCCGCTTCTCTCAACCATTCAACCACTTGGCTTTCCAGTTCGTCAACCGGACGCTCCATCTGGGCGACTGAGCCTCTCGCCGGCGTCTTGATGGTTGGCTTGGGCTGATCTTTGTTCCGGACTTCCCTTGACTTGGCAGGATCGGCTGTCCGGCTTCACGACCTATCTGGTCTCCCTTCCTCTCTTTCTAGTGAGAGTTGACGAACTCTTGTTAGCTAGAAGAGGGAGCTTGTGTGGTGCAAAGTTCACATGTATCAATGTAAACCTTGGATACCCCGACAAGCCTTAATGGGGCTATTCGAATCGTTACCTGCAGATGATTGATGAATATTGAGCGGTCGAAACTGTGGCCTAGGTTGGAAGAACCGTAGCCCAGGCTGGTGGTCGGAACCGCAATCTGGATGACAGAAACGTGCCTACGATGGCGGTCGGAACCGCGATTTAGGATGGCAGAAACATGCCTATGATGGCGGTCGGAACCGCGACCTAGGATGGCAGAAACGTGCCTGTGATGGCGGTAGGAAACACGATCTACGATGACAGGAAAGTGCCTATGATGGCGGACAGGACAGCGATCTAGGATGGCAGAAACATGCCTATGATGGCGGACGGGACCGCGATTTAGGATGGCAGAAACATGCCTATGATGGCGGACGGGACCGCGATCTAGGATGGCAGAAACGTGCTTATGATGGCGACGGGGCCGCGATCTAGGATGACAGGAAAGTGCCTATGATGGCGGACGGGACAGCGATCTAGGATGGCAAAAACGTGCCTATGATGGCGGACGGGACGGCGATCTAGGATGGCAGAAAAGTGCCTATGATGGCGGACGGACCCGCGATCTAGGATGGTAGAGCCTTGGCCCAGGCTGGCGGTCGGAACCGTGATCTGGGATGGCAAAGCCGTGACCCAGGCTGGCGGTCGGAACCGCGATCTGGGATGGCAAAGCCTTGGCCCAGGCTGGCGGTCAGAACCGCGATTAGGGATGTCAAAGCCTTGGCCCAGGCTGGCGGTCGGAACTGCGATTTGGGATGGCAAAGCTTTGGCCTAGGCTGGCAGTCGGAACCACGATCTGGGATGGCAAAGTTTTGGCCCGAGCTGACGGTCGGAACCGCGATCTGGGCGGTTAGCCCTTTTTGGATCGACATCTTATCTTAAGCGTACGCATTTTTCAACTGTGCTTAGCATGTTGACCTGGGTCGTGATGCATGTAAGGGCATGTTGATTTATGCTGACCTGAGTCCCGATAGCATATTGCTTGTACTTGTTCATTGTGCCGATTGGTATTGGTCACAGAGACCTCCCATGTTTCGCACGATTTCAAGATGGCGATCCTGGAAGGGCATGCGCTTTGCAGCGTGTCATCCCTCTTGGGTTGACTGGTCTGCCGGCCAAGGCGACCAGTCCAGTTGGGATTCTTTTTTTTCCTTTCCTGCGTTTTGCCATTTGAACAATTTATTGGTTATGTAATAACCTTTAAGGGGATATATTTGGTTATGCTTGTTTTCTTTTGAAACATTTTATGTTTGCATAATAAATTGTTAAGTTTGCGCCACTTTAGCATTTCTTCATTAGTTTACTACCTGCTGCTTATAATGATTGTTTCATTTAACGTTCACAAAGTGG
Source organism: Sherardia arvensis (assembly GCA_948330725.1). Classification (NCBI taxonomy): domain Eukaryota; kingdom Viridiplantae; phylum Streptophyta; class Magnoliopsida; order Gentianales; family Rubiaceae; genus Sherardia; species Sherardia arvensis. The sequence continues at coordinate 15,750,813 of OX415237.1, read as the reverse complement.
GATGGGTCATCTCGTCCACATGGGTCGTCCCCTTCAGGAAGAGGGATGGTTTGACCGGATGGACGGTCCTAGATGCCTGCAGGTTCTGATGGAAGTTGGCGCACATGACCGTGAATTCTGGGCAAAGTTGCCTGAAACTTGGGAGTCACTAAACCTTTTCCAAGCCACCAAGATTTGTGGAATGGTCATTCCGTTCCTGGGATTTTTTATTTAGAGTTGGTACTGCTAAATCTCAAACTCTGCTTATCGGTCCTTGCCCGACATGGGTCTTCAATGAAGAACAACCCACCTTTTGTTCCAAAACGGTTGCTACCCGTAATTGGGAAAGAATATGGTCTGCTCCGTTCGCATATTTGCAGCTGAACAGGACCATGCCTACGTTCGGTGCGCGAGAAGGGCGGCTAAGCCTCAGTCCCGGTCTGGCGGTCACAATCATTATCGTGTCGACCGACTTGCCCGTGAGTGTAAAATGCACAGAAATGAACCCTTGTTTCTCTAGGCGACAATCCTGGCTCGTTAACAAAGGTGCATCCCGGATGCTTTACAGTCAAGGTGTGAAATGTGCCATGTGTTCTCTCCGCCCGGTTCGACTGGGCGGGGCGGTGGGTTGGACTTCCGTTCGTTGTATCCATTGTTACAAATTTCGAGTCGATCATTCGACTTTCGAAATAAGGTTCAAATGTATAAGCAAAAGAAACATGTTCGTGAACTTAGCACTTGAAATGCATTGATAGTGGGAAAGAAAACAACACTACAATTTTGCACAAAAAAATAGTTTTCCCTAAGACCACCCCCTTATTAGGGCAAACATTGTGATCTCTCTAGAAATTATACTTGAGAAAATGTCATGGGACTAGAATTAAAAAAATTGGGTGGTATGGGATACCTTTTTAGAGGGGTGGTTCGCCCGCCATGGTCGGGAGTTTGTAGGCAGTGTTGCTGTGGACTCCGGACACTTTGCACGATCTGGGACGTACCATGTTGTTACACCATGCCACCTAGATGACGACCTTGGGCATTGAGTGGGATTGACCTTGTCATCTGGTCGGCTCGCCTAGTTGGCTCAGTTGTCTAAGAGACGTTTCTGATCTAGTTGACTCACCAGGTTGCCATGCACTCATGTGTCAGCGTCATCACCTAGATCCTAATCCTGGTTGGGTCGGCTCACCTGGGCGGCTGCTCATCTTTGTAAAATCCTTCCCCACCATGGTGTGAGGCCACTGAACTGGGTTGATGAAACGGTTTTTGGAAGTGGACATGATCGATGAACCAGGTGGTTGACCTTGTCGCTTGATGATCTGGGCGACGTGGCTGAAGAGGCTTGATGAACTAGCCGATGTCGCTGAAGTGGCCTGATGAACTAGCCGATGTCACTAAAGTGGCCTGATGAACTAGCCGATGTGGTATTCAGCTTTCCAAAAATGGCCTACACCGTGAGGATGTGTCGGTTGATTTTTCATGCATGACTTGCAATGAGTGCTATGATCACAATCAACAAACTTGGGCGGCTGGTGGCCCGCCTAGTGCCCACAAATGAAGTTACCGATGTAGGCATGTCATGGCCGATCATTGATGACCTTCGTATATACGTTGTCTCGTCTGCATGATGACTGGTCCGCTCTTCTGGGCGCGGCGACCGGTATGCCGGTCTGGGCGCGGCGACTTATTCGCTCGTTCGGGCGCGGCGACTGGTCCGCTCATCTGGGTGCGGCGTCCGGTCCGCTCATCTGGGCGCGGCGTCCGGTCAGCTCATCTGGGCGCGGCGTCCGGTCCGCTCATCTGGGCGCGGCGTCCGGTCTGCCCATCTGGGCGGTTTGATGTATCGGCTAATGAGAGTCAAATTGCAGAAACTTTTTTCCTTTTTTTTAGGATCGTGTCTCCTTGTACCACATAAATATGGCAGAGGTATGATATCCTCTTCTTCTCCTTTTCAATAGCTTTTTTTACACATATATGGGGGCTTGGCTCTAAAGGTCAGATTTTTGATGAAAATCTTCCCTTTTTTGGCTAAACGGGTTTTTTGTCTTTAAGCTTTCTTGAAACTATTCTTGACAAATTTGAAGGTTTTTGACTCTAAAGGTCGGTGTTACAGTCGCGATGCGTGTCCTGATGATCCGTCGCGATGGTACGATGGGGTGAACCTGCTAAGAATCAAGGAACTCTCAATCACGGCGGTGCGGCTAATTGCCGTTCCCGCTCCAATGCTAAAGTCAGTAGACTATTCGGAGAGTTGGGATGTGTTTGATTGTGTTTAGTTAACTTACCCCTCTCTAGTGTGATAGAGAGATATATATAGTACTGGAAAGCTGACCTGGTCTCATCAGACCACGCCGTTAGGTGGTCTGGGAAGATTCTCCTCCCAGGTTTGGTAAAGCTGTCATCTGCTGTCGGGTCTGGCCCGATCGTCATGCAGGATGAGGGGTCGGGATGAATCATACGGGATGGTGAGATGCCCGACCCTAACAAGTCCCCCCAAGTCCGAGCTCGAAGCGACGGTTCGAGCGTGGGGCTGTAACTGGGTTTCTGGAATCTGTGTGACAGTGGGCCTTCTGACTTAACCGCATGTCTGCCACGTGTCGTCACTTTTTCTCGGGGATGCGTATGGATTTATCCTTTATAACTGTGCAACTTTTGGCAACCGCCATTATTGCTTTAACTGCTCGCATAACTCCCCCCTTTTCCATTCAAATTTGAAACTGCTCATCATTTCTGCCTTCTTTCTCCTGTCCCAAATTCGTTACCTTCAACCTCAGGTATTCTGCACTCACTCGTTTACTTTTCTCGTTTTCGTGTCCCTTCTCTTCCCGCCTCTGTCGTGTTCTACCGGTTTCGACCATGGCGTTTTTGATGTAAGACTCATCTGGTTGTTGCTCTTTTATGCTTTATTTTCTCTTTCAACTTTGTCATCTTAACTATTGTAATGTCAGGGTGCTTGCTCATCCCTCGCCGTCATCTCTGACTTCAGCACTTTGTGCTTGGCGCATGAGGCTGATCAGAAGGTGCATCATGCCACCCTCATCGAACTTGGGGATGTGAAGAGACAGCTGGCTATCGCCGATGCCGAGATAACTAAACTCTAAGATGATGTCAAGGCCAAGGCAGATGCTGATGCCGAGTGGTCGCCTGACGACTGGATGGAATCCGAGCAGGCACTGAAGAAACAGCTGGACGCTGTCAACGCCCAATTGGCGTCTGCCATTTCGGACGGCGAGGAGCTGAAATCGGCCAAGGAGACCAGCGATGCTGCCCTGCTGGATGCCCAGAAGTCTGCCACCGAGCTACAAAAACGCCTAGATGAGGCTGTTGAGAAGGCTGATCAGGTGAAGAAGATGTCTGACGACCTGGTTGCTCTGCAAGCTCGCTATGCCGAGTCCAAGGATCGGCTGAAGAAAGCGCTGGAGGATAAAGCAAATCTCACCATTAACTATCAGGCTGTGTTGACCTCCGGCATGCGTGAAGTGTTTGCCAAAGTGGCTCGCTCCGAGCATGCCGTTGCGCGCTCTTCTGCCTTTCTGGCGTATGCGCTGGATAACGTGTATGAGGACTCTGCTGCCTATGCCACTGCTCTCTCCGAGCTCACAAATGCCTTCGTCGGCTATGGCTTCCCTGAGTACTTCTCTACACTGACCGGTGAAATGACTCCTGCTGAACTTGTTGTCTGGGAGACAGATGTTGCGGTTCCGCCTGTTATCGTGGATGGTGAAGTCGTGGCAGATGAAGGGCTTGTGAAGGACTTGGAGGATGCAGGCAACAACGTTCAAGTCTCTGCCCAGAACCATTAGTTCTGTCCTCCTTCCCTTCTTTTCTGTTGGCTTTCTTTCTGGACTATTTCTCTTATTTATTCTCTGGATAATTTCCTTTTGGTTTGTAATAACCCATAAGGGATGCATTTGATTTCTTTGTTTCTGAATTCCTGTGAAAACTTTTGCATTTGCATTATATGCTATTGCCTTAATGTTTTACCTGTTTGGTTCATGCCTTGTCATTTTGCTCACCTATGTTCATGGTGACAACTCATCATCCGTCTTTGTAAAGAGGGATGAGTTGTCAAGATGAACTATTAAGGTGACATAACGAGTTAACTGTGCGTGACTTGATGCCATGCGTTAAGTTACTTGCCAACTTGGAGGTCGCTAAACCTTATCCAAGCCACCAAGGTATGGGGGCGTCGCCTATCCTTGGTTTTATTCTTCAAAGCCAAAACTGCTAAGCCATGGACTTTGTTAATCGGTCCGTGCCCAACATGGGTTTTCATTGAAGAAAAATCTCACCTTTTCTCCAACCCGGTAGCTATCCGAATTTGGAGAGGATATGGTTTGCTCTATTTGCTTGTCCGCATTTGAACAAAAACCACGCCTACGTTCAGTACTCGAGAAGGGCGGCTAAGCCTCAGTCTCGGTCTGGCGGTTACGATCATGATCGTGTCATCCGACTTGCCCATTGGTGTGGGTATGCATTTGACTGAATCTTTGCCTCTCCAGAGATATTTCCGGCACATTTGGCAAAGATGTGTCTCTGATGCTTCACAACCTAAGTGAGGGATGTGTCGAGTGTTCTAATGCCTTGTCCGGTTAACCGGAGCGATGGCCTGAACTGCCTCCCTTAATGTCCATTATCACAGATTCCGATCACGTCGTTCGACTTTCGAAAAGAGGTATAAATGAACAAAGAAGAGATGATGTGTTCTTGAACTTGACACTTGAAATACATTGAAAGAGGAGAGTACAAAAGATACAAATTTGCGCGGAAAAACTAGATTTCCTCAAGATCGCATCCCTCATGAGGGCAAAAGTCGCGATCTGATCAGGAATCTGTTCTCCAAAAGCATTTCCCCATTATATACAAACTAATTGGTACCTTTCTCGTGGGTCTGATGCTGCTCAACCGTAATAACGGCGGAGGTTCTCCATGTTCCACTTTCTTGGCACCGCTTCTCCTGACATGGTCTGCAGCCTGTATGCACCGTTCCCCAGCACCTCTGCGACCACGTATGGCCCTTCCCACATGACATCCAGCTTCCTTAAGCCTTCAACACGGCTGGCTTCATTCTTTCGAAGAGCCAATTCGCCTTGCTTGAGATTCCTTATGCGGACCCTGGCGTTGTAGCGTTGTTCCACATATGACTTGTAGGCTGCCTCCTTGATTGTGGCCTGCTCTCTGGCTCTCTCCAGGTCCTCCAGGCTTTCCCTCAAACGCTGCTCGTTGTCCTCATCGACATCCGGGATGGCGGATCGTGGTGATGGGATGATGAGCTCAAGCGGGATGATGGCCTCACTGCCGAAACAAAGAAAGTAAGGTGATTCACCTGTGGCAGTTCGCGGCGTTGTCCTGTATGCCCACAGCACCGATGGGAGCTCGTCCACCCAGTTCCCTTTCACGCCGTCCAACCTTCTCTTTAGCCCTTGCACAATCGTTCTGTTGGTTCGCTCAGTGAGACCGTTGGCTTGCGGATGGGCTACTGATGTGAAACTTTGTTCGATGCCCATCTGGTTGCAACAGTCTCTGAAGACTCCTCCTTCAAACTGGCGCCCGTTGTCGCTGATGATTGTCTTGGGCAGGCCGAATCTGCAGACAATGTTCCTCCACACGAAACTGGTCATCCTCTTGCCCGTGATGGTTGCCAACGGCTCCACCTCAACCCACTTGGTGAAGTAATCGACGGCCACCACTAAGAATCTTCTTTTGCCGCTCGCTTGGGGGAAAGGGCCGACTATGTCGATGCCCCATTTTGCGAACGGCCATGGGCCTGTGATGCTCTTCATGGGCTGGCCGGGTTGAGATGACACACGATCATGTACTTGGCACTGATGGCACGTCTTAACCACGTGGTCGGCGTCGACCCTCATATTAGGCCAGTAATAGCCTGCTCGTGTCGCCCTCAGTGCCAGTGTCTGGGCTCCCTGGTGGCTGCCGCCGCTTCCCTCGTGGAGTTCTTTCAGGATCCTTTCCGCTTGCTTGGGCGTTAAGCATCGCAACCACGGTTGTAAGTATCCCCTCTTGTATACCACCCCATTCTTGAGCGTAAAATTCAGCGCCTTCCTCTATAAAGCTTTCGCCTCCTTTTGGTCGAGTGGTAATGCTCCACTGAGCAAATAATCCCGCATCGGTGTCAACCAACATGGCGGTTCGATCTCAATGGCGGTGACCGTCATGCCGTCGGTTGATCTTGTCGGCAGTGTTTCCACTAGAACTCCTTGGACAGATGGCTGCTTGCCGTGGAAGCCAGTTTACTGAGGGCATCTGCCCTTGTGTTCTCGGATCTGGGGACTCGGGTCACCTCAAATCCTACGAACTGTGTGGCCAGACTCTTTACCTTCGCCAAGTACTTCTGCATTGATGGCTCCTTGGCTGCGTATGACCCGTTGACCTGGTTTGCTACCAAGGCCGAGTCCCCGTACGCGTCCAACTTGGTCGCCCCCAACGCTTTTGCTATCTCCATGCCTGCAATCAATGCTTCATACTCGGCTTCGTTGTTCATGGCCGGGAACTGGAATCTCAACGCGTACGTCGTCTCCATGCCATCAGGGTCTGTCACTATCAACCCGGCTCCTGATCCTTCGACACCCGATGCGCCATCCACATGCAGCTTCCACCAACCTGTCATGTCGACGCGTCGTTGCTTTTTGTCGGCTGGCTCGCTTGGCGCATTGATGGTGACTTCATCTCTCGCCTCGATCCTGGATGGCAACTCCGCCAAGAAATCGGCCATTACTTGTTTGATGGCTTTCTCGGGGCGAACTCGATGGCGTGCTCGCCTAACTCTACTGCCCATTTGGCCAACCTTCCTGACATTTCCGGCCTTGTCAAGATTGCTTTGAGCGGCTCGTTTGTCAGAACCACGATGGGGTGTGCTTGGAAGTATGACCTGAGGCACCTCGCCGCGTGGACCAAAGCCATGGCCAGCTTCTCCTGAGCGCTATATCTCAACTCAGCCCCCTGCAACGTTCGGCTGACATAATAGACCGGACGCTGGATCTTGCTCACTTCCCTAACTAGTGCTCCACTCACCACTTCTATCCCGGCGGCAAGGTACAATTATAGCGTCTCACCTTGCTCGGGAGGGGACATGGCCGGTAGGTCTTTTAAATGATTTTTCAACTTGAGGAACGCTTCATCCTCGGCTTGGCCCCATTGGATTGCTCCTTTTGGTCCGATGCTACCCTTGAGGATCCTCAAGAATAGGAGTGACTTCTCTGCGGCTCGTGACAGAAACCTGTCCATGGCCGCCAGTTTTCCATTTAGGCTCTGTACCTCCTTGACATTTCGGGGTGACTTCATTTCCAGGACGGCCTGGACTTTCTTTGGGTTGACTTCCAGACCGTTGTTGGACACCATGAGGCCCAAGAACTTCCCGGCCCCTACTCCAAACTGGCATTTGGCCGGGTTGAGCATCATGCCTGCCGCATTTAGGGTTTCCAAAGTTTCATCCAGATCTTTCACCAATCCTTCATATGATACGCTCTTAATGACCATGTCGTCGACGTAAATTTCCATGTTGCGGCCGATCTGTGCTTTGAAAATTCTGTCCACCACCCTTTGGTAAGTGGCACCGGCATTACGCAAGCCAAAAGGCATCATCCGGTACGCGAAGGCTCCCCGCTCCGTGATGAAGGCAGTTTTGTCGACGTCGTCATCCTTCATCGAGATTTGGTGGTACCCCTTGTATGCATCCAGAAAACATTTGATCGGGAAAGGCGCCAACACGTTCACCTTCTGGTCGATGATGGGTGTCGGGTAGCAATCCTTGGGGCATGCCCTGTTCAGCGCCTTGTAATCGATGCACTTTCGCCAGCTCCCATCTGACTTTTTGACCAGGACCGGGTTGGCTAACCATGTAGGATATGGTACTTCCCGTAGGATACCTGCGTTCACCAACTCGGTTACCTGTTTGTTTACCGTGTCATTCCTTTCTGGGTACAGCGGTCGTCTCTTTTGCATGACCGGTGGGTGTGAAGGATCCACTCTGAGGGCGTGTTGACCGAGTTCGGGTGATACTCCCGTCATGTCTGTCGCCTTCCATGCAAAGACCTTCTGATGCTTGATCAGGACCTCCAGAACCTCCTGACGACTCGCATCGGGCAAGTCTGATCCCACTTGGACTCCTCGACATCCGCCTTGGTCAAGGAACATGGGCAAGCATGATGCTGACAAGGTTTTGGGATCTGGGCTTCCTGACCGGACCATGTGGACCGGACTTCCGGGTGGCGATTCATCGTCTGGACGCTTCCGCTTCTTCAGTGCGATTCGGTGGCACTCTCTCGCCTTTTGCTGATCGCCTCGGACGGTCGCTATCCCTCCTTTGGTCGGGAACTTCAAAAGGAGATGGAGGGTTGAGACAATACCTTTGAGCTGGGCTAGCGCTGGCCTTCCCAGTATTAGGTTGTACGGGCTATGAGCCTTGATCACGATGAACTCCATGTCCACCTCTTTCCTGGTCGGCCTCTCTCCGACCCCGACTGGAAGTGTGATTGTTCTTTCTGGCCACACCGTCCTGTCCGCAAAATCCACCAATGGTGTGCTTGTTGGGACCAACTTGGCCTTGGTGTTGTCGTCCAGCTTCTCGAAGCAATGCCAATACATTATTTCTGCTGAGCTGCCGCCATCCACGTATGCTCGATGAACCATCTTATCCATGATCTGAACCGTGATGATGACCGCATCGCATCCGGCCGGGCGATCCGGGATGGGATCGTCAGCGCTGAATGTGATCAACTCGTCCCTGCCCAGCCTCCTATTCGTTGGAGTGTGTTCTGGGGCTATCCTGCATCTAGCCTTTCTTTGTGAATCCGAGCTTCCTCCGGCATTTTCGCCTATGATAGTGAGTATATCATTGCTCGCACGCCCCGCAGGTTCTCGTTCTGGTGACGACTCCTCCTCATACTTGGCTCTTTTTTCATCTGGTCGCTCAGCACGAGCCACCTCCTTTCCTTTGCCACGCGCCCTGTTGGCTCCTTGATCCTGGCCGCCATTCCTGTTGGCATATGTCGCCTTGTTGTGGGCCTTGGCAGTGGCAGCGAATTGCTTCAATTGCCCTTTGCGCAGGCATGACTCGATGGCCTTCTTCAAGTGGATGCAATCCTCTGTGTCGTGGCCATGGTCGTCATGGTACTCACAAAACTTGTTCAAGTTTCACTTGTTGGGGGGCATCTTCATGGCACGCGGGGGTGGGATGACGTCGCGGTTTGCCAAGAAAACTTCCCTGGGCGTCTTTGTCAACGGGGTGAAGACTCTTTCTTGAGCAACCCGAGGTCCTAGCCTATCCTTCACCGATGACGTCTTCTCTGATTTGGTCGGTTGCCCATCCTGGATGAGCTTCTGCTTTGGCCAATAAGGTCGGGCCTCCTTCTGCATTGCCAACTTCTTCTTCTTGGCATTCTCGTCGGCTCGGTGAAACATCTCCACCACCATATGCAACTCATCCAACGTGTATACTGCTCGAAGGGTGAGTTCTGAATCCAAAGCCTCGTGATCCAGACCTTGCATGAAAATTTCAATCAACCACCGCGGCTCGCCACGGTGCACCACCCTGTTACTTTCCTCGATGAAGCACTCATAATACTCCATCAAGCTCTCGCCGGATGATGCCCTGTGGCGTATCTTCATCAGGTCCTGCGTCGTGTTGGTGAACTTCCTTTTCTGCATGAACCTGGTGAGGAAGAGTTCCTCGAGCTGCGCGAAGCTGGATATACTCCCATTGTCCTGGTTGGCGAACCACACCCTTTCTGCCTCCTTGAGCGTGGTGGCGAATACTTTGCACCACACGGGCTCGGGCATGGCGTACGTTGACATGTTATTTGTGAACGTATGTAGATGATCTGCTGGATTCGACAAACCATCATACGTACCCAGATTTGGTGGGATCCGAAGGCGGGGGTTGGCGACAAACTCCGTGACTGCCTCTGAAAATGGGCTTCCTCTTTTTTGGCAATCTGGGGCCTCGTAAAACACCGACAACCTCTGCTTCACCGGCACTCTTGGCTTGACACTGGGCTTGTGAACATACGTCATGGCCCATTCCCCAGGTTGGGGTCTAGGGTTGGCCTCTTTCTCGCCTGGATCTTCCCATTCCTCGTCTGAATCCTCCAGGATCTCGTTCCCGTCATCATCCAGCTCTGTGAGGATAGGAGCTTTTCACTTGCCCCGTGTAGGTTCGGCAAAAAGCTTAGTCGGTGTGACTGTTTTTGCCAAACTTTCAAGACGCCGCGTTTTCGGCGGCATGCCTCGCAGCTCCTGCAGCTGCTTGTTGATGGTAGCCTGTGACTCCAGGATCTGGCGGAGCACGTCACCGTCCTCCGTAATGAAAGATGGTTACGCGCCTGGGTGCCGAGCCTGCTCAGGCGTCGTCGAGATTGGCGTAGCTGCTGGGTTTGAAGGGGTGAACGAGATTCCAGCCCCCTCGTCGCCCAGATCTGTGACCACTACCTCTGGATGAGGGGTGCCGTGGTTTTTTCCTTCGCTGCTCATTTGCAGTGCGTGGGCTGTGAAGATAATCGGTTATATCCCCACAGACGGCGCCAATGTTACAGTCGCGATGCGCGTCCTGATGATCCGTCGCGATGGTACGATGGGGTGAACCTGCTAAGAATCAAGGAACTCTCAATCAGGGTGGGGCGGCTAGTTGCCGTTCCCGCTCCGATGCTAAAGTCAGTAGACTGTTCGGAGAGTTGGGATGTGTTTGATTGTGTTTAGTTAACTTACCCCTCTCTAGTGTGATAGAGAGATAGCTGACCTGGTCTCATCAGACCACGCCGTTAGGTGGTCTGGGAAGATTCTCCTGCCAGGTTTGGTAAAGCTGCCATCTGTTGTCTGGTCTGGCCCGATCGTCATGCAGTATGAGGGGTCGGGATGAACCATACGGGATGGTGAGATGCCCGGCCCTAACAGTCGGATTTTTGTTGAAAGTCTTCCCCTTTTTGGCTAAAAATTAATGGGTTTGATCTGATTAAGCTTCCCTGAAGCTATGCTTAACAGATCTGAAATTTTCAGCTCTAATGGAGGGATTTTTTGGTGAAAGTCATCTCCTTTTTAGCTAAAAAAGAATGGGCTCGATATGTTTAAGCTTTCTTGAAGTTGTGCTTAACAGATCTGAAAATTTAGGCTCTAAAGGAGGGATTTTTTGGTGAAAGTCATATCCTTTTTGGCTAAAAAAGAATGGGCTCGATCTGTTTAAGCTTTCTTGAAGTTGTGCTTAACAGATCTCAAAATTTAGGCTCTAAAGGAGGGATTTTTTGGTGAAAGTTTGCACACACCTTTTTACCAAGAAACCAACTTAGAACATCTGTGCTTCGGTTGTGCTCGTTGGAGGCTGATTCGCTCACATCTCCGAGCTGCGTGGGTGACTAGGCGTGATATCCTCACAGACAGCGCCAATGTTACGACCGGGAAATCCCTCGGAGGAATATCCACGTCGCTAACGGTGCTGCTGGACCATGGCCTGGACTGTCAATCCAGGTCGTGCTGCAGCGTCTCTTGATCTGCCTCGGCGACCGATGGATTCCACCTGCTAAGACCAAATGAACACTCACGGTCAGGGCGGGGCGGCTTGGTGCCGTTCCCGCTCCGATACTTAAGTCAGAAAGCATGTTGGGAGTAATTTGGTAGAGAATAGTGAATGGTGAACATACCTCTCTTCTTGTACATTAGTGAGGTATTTATAGAAGGGAACCGGGGTCTGGTCAGTCACATCACGCCGTTAGGTTGTCTGGGAAGATGCTCCTGCCAGGCCAAGTAGGGTTCTAGTCTGTGATCGGGTCTGGCCCAGATGCCATGTGTGTTGAGGGGCCGGGATGAGTCATCCAGGATGGCGAGATACCCGGCCCGGACAATTGGGGTTCTGATCTGATGCCGCGTCCGGGCTGGCCCGAACGCCATGTGTGCTAAGGGGCTGAGCCGTTGGTCCTGATGAGCCATCAGGTCAGTCGGATCCTCGGCCCTAACAATAATATTCAAACACGATGGCAATACAACAATTAGATCTGCTGCGAGGCAGACGGTCGAATGACGCAAAATGTACGGAAAACCGCCTCGATTTATTGATTAGATGTGACGGTCTATGTATGGACATGACGGTCACTACGTACTGCATCATCTACAAATTGGTTGGACGGTCACTACGTACTGCATCATCTACGAATTCTCCACTACGTACGGTTACTTTCAATTTCGTATTCAAAATTTAATTTACATACTTATACTTGTGCACATGTGATATTGCTTCTGAGTAGTTCGTACGAAGTAAACATATTGACATCCTTATGATATCGTAACCAGATCCAATTGTAACATGTGATACCGTCTCAATATCCGGATAGGTGTTCTGTTGACCGTACGTATTAGCCGATGATATCAAAACTTGTTGAGCGGTCATGATTTCCCTATTTGCGATATCATTAGTTCTGTCGATTTTAGGAAGAGACATCGCAAGACATTCTAGTTACATAATAAAACAATAACTATTCGAGGTTATTGTGTGCTTAAATAGCATGGCTACGATTATGTTGAGTAATAGTGCAAAGAATGAAACATCAACCAAGATAAAATTATATGAAACCACCATTTTTTTTGATGATCCCTCGCCGCTTAGAGCATTCTCGATGGCTCGAGTATACCGCTGATTGCGTCATGAAATTTCGCAAATTTTGGCAACCTCCTTCCTCATGCTTAGTATGAAATCATCCAAGCCGGTATAGAACGCCTCAGTTCTGTCTTCTGAAAATAGAGAGTTTGAATTGGTTGTATTAAATATATAATTTAGATATTATCTAAAATAATTGAAGAAAGGAAATTACCTTTAGGCTCCTCGCCCGCTGCCTCCTCGGATGAGCGCTCCACCCACTTACCATCAACCAATTTCCACTTTTTTTCCTAAAATGTTCAAGGCCGTAGTGGAGACAATCAACTTTTTTACTAGAACACTTAAATTTGGGAATGATGATGGCTGATGTATTTTGTGATCAAATTTGCATAAGGCACTTGTTTACACGTCTTTCCCTCTTACACGACACTATTAAGCATGTGTTGGAAGATAGTATACCATGTATTAACCAACTCTCATTCTATGACATAGTAGAATAACATGAGGGTTGTGTAGTAAGGATTAGAGACCCAACCTCCCTTCGGCACAAAGTTCCTAGCTACCACCTCATATACAACAGCCTCAACACAACTAAGTTTATCGATCTTGCATTTGTTAGGCTTTTATAATGCTTCTTTCCCAAAATAATGAAGAGCTACCTCCTTCAATTTTTCCCTAGGGAAGTCCTCATCTTCATGCTGCGGATATATACCTTCTCCGGGGATCAATTTTCTCACCAGTTTCCTCATCGACCTCATCATAATCTATGTTAAGAACCTCATTAATCAAATAAAGGCTGATTAACAAATCTTTCTTGTTAACCCTAGTGTCATACTGCGGATCAACCTCATGTAAATTAGCATAAATTTGCATGGTTTCCTCAAAATAACTAGACCTATATAGATTTCCTCTAAAATGAGTTATTCAGCAGGGATTACGTACCTGAGTTATCTCAGGGCACTCTTGAGATCTCTCGGACCCTGGGCACATCAGATCCGTCCCAAGAGGCTGGGAAATGTACTCCTCGAACTTCCCCAAAGGCCCGAGCTAGACCTTTTGTTTCTTGGAGCCCTCAGTGTCTGCACCTAAAGGCCCTAGTCCCTCCAAAGAAGGTTGAGGCTGCTGGTGTTCTCTGGCCTCCATTTCCCCTCTTCCTCTTCAGTCGTGGTGCTGCTATCTCGCCAAGGTCTAGGGTAGTACCACTCTTCTGAATACTGGGGGAAGACACTGCAAAGTAAAGAAGGTAAAAGGTCAGAATCAGTACGAAAATTACAAAAGCAAGTCACAGTTATGTAGGAAAGGCTACCCTCGGCCAGGATCTCTTTCTCATGAGAAGAAAAAACAGATGTTTCATCTTCTTCCCCAAAGACCATCGCCAAATACTCCTCCATGGGAACATCTTCCGGGTAGTAGGGGTATCTTTCCTCATTCTCGAAGCCTTGATTAAAGCTTCTTCCTTCTCCTCTTCGTCAGAAGGATCTCGGTAAATTGGCTCGACGACGGGACCGGGGTCTCTCGGACCTCGCCGTAACCTCCTGAAGGCATGTTAAGAGTCCGCCAACTCTCTAACTAGGGATTCGTAAACTCCGAGTTCCAGTGAGGCACTGGGTATTTGGTCCGATCGAAAGTTAACCGAACCTTATTCTAGTCCTCGCTCTTGGAAGAAAGCTCAAAGGATTTTCTCTCTCGAGGCGTCAAGGTCACTAAACCCCTTGTGACCACTACCTTATGCAAGTTTCGAAAAAAATCGAAACTTGGTTCTATGTCCTCTCCGACGCACCTAGTGATTATCGCCATAATCCCCAGCACCACATTGGAGTGTATCTGGCCTGGATGCACTTGATAATGGTCTAGAAACTTGTTAAACAAGGGAGGAAACGAAAAGGCTAAACTGTGCTCGATAAACCTCCCGGATATTACACCCCGGCTCGGAGTAACCAAATCCTTGACATTTACGCCATCCTCAGCATACATTAAATCACAGTCTGACGGGATGGAGTATCGATAGTCAACAACAAATTTTTGGGCGGCATCTCGAGCCTTTTTGTCCTTCACCGACACATTAATGGAGCCTTCCTCGCCTAACGACGGATACATAGAACTCGATGGCCGCCACATACGGGCAGCATCCCTCTCAATATCGGGCTGTAGCGCAGCCATCAACAAACTCCGGTTTTTTCCTTTACCTACATGCTTTGATGTCTCTACGGGTCGTTTCCCATCGGTAATCTCAACCCAGTGACGGTCATCAGAGCTAATCTCCTCGGACGCGGCATTGTCATCCACTCTATTATCATGTAGGGGGATAGAAATCCTTTCGCTATTACTCGACATGATTATAGAGGGAATGTGGGGAAATGCTGTGGAATAAAGGAAAGAAAAAATGCAGACAATGATTGAAAAGAAGATCCGAATACTTACTGGCTGGAGTTGAGCATGAAACTGGGGCTTCTGAAAAATTAGTTGAAAAGCATCCTCTGCACTTTGATGAAAAGATTGAAGTGAGGAAGACAAACAAATATTGGGTAGATATAACCCAAAATTAAATAGCATTTAAGCGGGTAATTACCTTGATCCGTGTTCTGATGCAAGCAAGTGGAAAGGTGGGGGAACAAACCGCCAGCGCCACAAAATAAATACACGACACATGTATTCTGCTTTTGGATTGGAAAAGGGAATAAACTCAGTCGTTCACGTGTCCAGATGTAACGCGAAACAACTTGAAGATAGATATTCAGAAGAGACAGCCCAAGTGGTCATTCTGAGAGGATGCCTCGAGTTAATGCTTCGAGATATCTCTCTCGAGTTATTGGTCGTGCCCCCGAGTATCAAGTCTCGCACAATGCCCTCGAGATTCTAAACATCTATCTTGGGGTTACTGATAAGTCCATGGTTCACACTCTAGGGTTTCATTCAGACTCGGACCAGGCCCGAGAATGGTCCAGGGCTCGAGATACACAGGTGATGGACTTACGGGTCAATCGGCCCAAATCCTTATAAGGAACGCATATATTCTGAATGGTCTACAAGGAATACACTTCCTCTAATTATGGGAATACAAATGTTATCACCGTAAGAGTTGTATTCTTACTCTAATTACAAACTTTGCCAATCTACGGGTTCAAACTCTATAAATACAAAGGTTTGGTAGACCTCTCTATTCATTATCTCATACACACTACACCTTACGCTTATAAGATTTATAAAGATGTCACTGACTTAAGAATCGGAATGTCTACCCGCGGGCCACACCAGGACTTTGTCTTGCAGATCAGTTCGTGAGCTAGATTCGAGGTCAACCGCGGGTCCAGACATCCATCAGACTCCGAGAACCGAGCAGATAGAACAGCTTCATAAATTTTGATGATCCTCCTTCATTTGAATACTAATTGGGATATGTCTGAAATCAAGTGACTCGATCTGGAACTTTCCGACAAAGGCCATAAAAATCTTGATTGGGTGAAGCCATGTTAGGCTTATCATTTGTGAATTTGCCGATGAGAAAGTTCCGGTAGTGAGCAACGAATGTTTTGACATCATTTTCCGAGTAGATGCACGCGATTTTCCATTAACCCTCCTAGAGAGTTGGTCGAATTTCAGGGTTGTGAAGTAGAGATGCGAAGAAAGGTTGATGTTTGGGTGCTAGAGCTTCAATATATGATTTTCGGTGGTGGCGCCACTTAGTTCAGCCCGTGGTTCCACCATGGGAAAAGGCGTTTATTACCGTTTGTGCCTGTAACAATGAAAAAGAATAAAAACAATCTAGAGAGAAGGGAGAGACAATTATAGAAAAGAGTAAGCGTCAATTGTTGAACCGCATCAGTACGGACGAATGAGTTCTCATATGTTTATTAGAATAATTTGCATGTTTGTAACATGTGGTTGTTGTTCTAATTCAATTAATTCATTGAAAATATATAAATAATTTTATAAAGTTAGCAAACGGAAAAAAATACAATTAAATTGAGCTAATTATAGAAACACTTGAATTAACTATATACACGTTAATTTATAACATTTAAATATATTTTTTGTTGAAATAGATATATAAAAATATCATATTAAGAGTATAATGAAACAAATACCTAAAATTAACTAATAAAAATGTGAAATAAACAGTGTTCATACCATAAAATTTATGATAGGACCGTTCTAGCCAAAACTCTCTCTGTTTTTGTTACACACTCTATCCTAACTAAATATGTTATTTGACTACGCATTTTGTCAAACTTGCTCAATTTTGACTTTAATATTAAATTGATATGTAACATGCAATATCTTCGTATGTGATATTGTTAGATTTGTTATTTAGTATATTTTATTTAGATTGAAAAGATTTTTTCTACTTTTCAAATATTTAAACTAGCATTTTTTGGTGCTGTCCTACCATGAAATGAATTTGTGTTTTCGTAAGAAAATCGGGGACAAGAGATAGCAAGAAAAAAAACATTGGTGTGTTGGAGCCAGGGGTGAGAACGATCATGAGCATTCGTTAAAAAGATCGAGATCAGATCGGTTAAAGATCAGATCGAGATCGTTCATTTAATAAATGAACGGATCATGATCAAAATTTTATGATCGTTTATTAAATGAACGATCAACGATCATGAACATAAAAGCTCGATCATGATCGCGAACAGATCGATAAGGTGATCGAGATCGATCGGTAATATAATTATATACATTAATAATAATGGGGAAATATTTTAATTTTAATATGTACGTTTATAGTTTGTTGTGTATTTTTATTAATTTGATAATTTATATATTTTTAATTTTTTAAAAAGTTAACTTTTAAGTTGATCAAATGATCGCTCACGATCGATCGTTATCGATCATTGACCATTTGATCGGTTATCTATAACGAGCCGATCACGAGCCGATCACGATCATTGTGATTCTTAAACGAGCCGATCACGATCATGAATTATATTGATCGCTTCAATCGCGATCGATCGTGATCAGCTTAAATTTTAAACGATCCGATCATGAACATAGTGATGATCGTGATCGGGTCGGCTCGTTATCACCCCTAGTTTGAGCCATGTATCTCCCCCAATAAAAACTGAGTCTATGTCCAGTCCAGTTTTAGCAGGTAGTAATTGTCAGATACTGTTAGCAGCTCACAACATGTGAAACATCTGATTTCATTCGACTTATATTTTTTATAAAAACTAAAATGTTTTGAAATTTTATTAACAAAAGTTATTTTAATTGTTGTTAATAAAATATTATTTTATAGCCATATTATATATAACATTTTAATTTAAGTGTTTTAGTTTTGTTCATAGAAAATTTTGACAAAATTCATCTAGATTCAAATATAATATATGTCGATTAGTGCTACTTAATTTTGTGAAATATAAATTGAAAAGAGTTACATTAGTAGTGTTTTCCAAAAATAATTCAAATTTGAAACTTAACTTTTAAGAATATTCTAAGAATTTGTTTGTATCATATTTGAACACAAATATTCTTATGTGTGTGAACATATGCAATTCTAAGAATATTTAGAATTAAATGCAATTCTTTGTAAATTTTTGTGTTTGTGAACATATGAATTTTTTTTTTGAAAACCAAATTTCATTTATGTGAAAATTAAGAGAAAGTACTTAAACTATTACACAAGTTTCTACTTAGGCTAGTGGCCAATTTATGTTCCTCCAGAAGAGAAGAACGATGGACCTTAATTACTTCAAATTCCATGACGGAGTTGAGTAATTGCCTGATGCTGTTTATGATCCCTTTGATCTCCAAAGGAGCCGAGTCGGGATTTTTGATTGCATGTTGCAGTTGTACTGAGTCCGTTACCAGATTTAATCGCTGAATGCCTTGACGTCTGCCTGCCTTGAGTGCTCTCCAGCAAGCCTCCGCTTCTGATTGGAGTGGAGATACTGCCGTGAAGAAATCAGAGCCCGAAATGTCCGTGTCAACATTCCAGCCCGGTTTCCATATTTTCCAGCCTCCAGCTCCCAAATTCATCTGCTGGCGGAACGATCCATCAAAGCTACGATCCATCAAAGCTAATTACACATGCCTGGGTTAAAACTTGAGTTGAAATTCCCTCCCTTATCATTCTTATGGAGATTCGATTAGCTTCCTCCTGTGCCAAATCATGTCCCTGGCTTTGTTGGCAGCTAGCAGGATGATGGTGGTAATTGCCATGTCTTTGTATGAAATCCAATTATGCCTGTGCATTTTGTACACATTGAACCTGGGAGATGTCCTGATGTTTAAACACCATCTGGTTTCTCTGCTTCCAGATTTCCCATAAAGTCACTATGAGTTTAATCACCTGGTTAGGCTCCTGTGCACTCATTACCTGTTGGAAAAATCAGCTGTTTAAGGAAGACTGCAGGGCTTGTGTCTGTTCTAAGGAGACTCCAGATGCTGTCCAGATCTACCTACTCTGTCTGCATTCCAGAAATAGGTGTTTTTCATCTTCTTGTCCACTTAAACACCTACAGCAGGTAGAATTTATGTCCAGCTTTCTCTTAACCCTATTCACTCCAGTAGCTAAACTGCCAGTGAGTAGTCTCCAGATGAAGATGAGGAGTTTCTGAGGAATATTTAGTTTCCAAATTGTTCCCCAAAACTTTCTGGCCATAGGACTCAGTCTTACTTGATGAAGGGTCTGATCAGACTATCCCATTGCCTTGTAGTATCCAGATTTTGGGGTGTAATTACCATCCTTTGTACCACCCCAAAAAGCTTGATCTCAGCCTGCAGGATCAACATGAATTGCCTGTATATGTGGAATTGTTTGTTGAGGAAAGATTAGCCTTATTAGAGGTAGCCTCCATGTGATATTCTGTTGATCAATCAGATGACAAACCCTTAGGTTTGTGTGAGTTCATACTACTGATGCATTTTGGATGGGATTTGGCACTGTTGGAATCCATTGTTCATGGATCTGTATATCTTTCCCATTAGCCACTCTCCATTTGAGATTTTTATTGATCAAATCTGCAGCCCATAAAACTGACTTCCATCCCCATGAGTCCCCAGGTTTTGTGACCACCTGAAGTATGCTCTCATTTCTAAGATATTTTTCCCTGTAAACCTTTCCAAGCAGGGAGTCTTTATTTGAAATGAGATTTCATGCATGCTTCGCCAACATAGCCCTATTCATTCCAATGGCAGATCTTAATCTCCAGGCCACCTTCTGATTTTGCTCTGCACATATATTTCCATGCTTTCCAGTTTAGTGATCTTCCTTCAGCTTGCCTCCCCATATGAAGTTTGCAGTCATTGCATCCAATTTCTTCAAGACCTTTATTGGTATTCTGAAAATTTCCAAAGGATATATTGCTAATGATTGCAATACATGTTTGGCCATTGTTACTCTCCCTGGAAGATTCAACAGCTTGGCTTTCCATGACTCATATTTATGTCTGAACTTGGAGATCAGATGATTGAAAATCTGAGTTTTGTTCTGGTCAAACAGTATATTATTTCCCAAATAGGTTCCATCAATACCTTGAGCTTGGATATTCAATTGGTTTCTCATGAACTGCTGCTCCTCAGGGCCTGTGTTGGGACTGAACAGTATAGCACTCTTCTCCGTATTGAGTTTTTGTCCTGCTGCTGAAGTATATATATGTATATTCCTGCAAAGATCTCTAGTTGCTTGTTGAGTGCATTTAGAGAATAGAAGACAGTCATCAACATACATGACATGAGTGATTTGAGGACCATTTCTGGAAACCCTTATCCCTATTGATTTATTGTTTAACACCAGGGATGTTAGGCCTGCTGACAAGAATTGTTGACAGAGGATGAAGAGGTAAGGAGACAATGGGCATCCCTGTCTGAGTCCCCTTGTAGGAGTGAAAGTAGGACTCATTGAACCATTTACAACTACTTGGTAGGACACTGTCTGCACACACATCATGATGACATTTACCAGATTCATAGGGAGATTTATAAATCTGAGTATTTTCTCCAAGAATTTCCAAGACACTCTGTCATATGCTTTGCTCATGTCCAGTTTTATAGCTGCCAGACCCTGTTTTGCTGTTTTATATTTCCTGATATGTTCTATCATTTCATGAGCCAGTAAAACACTTTCAGCTATTTGTCTCCCTGGTACAAAGCCATTCTGTGACTGATCTATCAAGGATTCCATGTGTGTCTTCAACCTTCTTGCAAGCATCTTTGCCATGATCTTATATTTCACATTGCAAAGGGAAATTGGACTAAAATCAGTGGCATATCTTGGGATCTTCTTCTTTGGGATCAGAATTATCTGTGTCTTATTCCATTGCAGGGGGAAGTTCTGACCTTGTAAAATGCCTAGTATGGATGTTGATACCTCTGATCCCACCTTGTTCCAGTATTTCTTGTAGAAGCCAGCATGAAACTCATCCTCTCCTGGAGCTCCTCATGATTTCATGTCTCTCAGTGCCTCCCATACTTATGTTCTAGTGAACTCTCTTCCTAATTGGCTTATTTGGGAGTCTGTTAGTCTTCTGTCATTTTCTTGTAGAAAGGAATCCCAGTCTGCCTTCGTATTAGTTGAAACATTGTTGGATTCTCCAATTCGCTCTGTAAGAATTCCTTTTAAATGATCTATCATATGCGGCGGTATATCATTCTGATTTGTAATCCACTCTCCCTCAGGCAGTAATAACCCTTGAATTGTGTTGGACTCTTTCCTTCTGGTTGCCCACTTGTGGAAGAATTTTGTGTTTTTCTCCCCTTGAGTCATCCAGTTTACTTTAGCCCTCTCTTGCCAGTAGTCAGAGATTTTGTGTTCTAAATCCATCTTCTGCACATTTAAGGCTTGGATTTTTGTTGTATTTAAAAATAGTCCATTCCCTGCTTGTAATTTCTGCAGATCACCTTCCAATTTTGCCAGCTTCTTTTCCATATTACCAAAGTCCTCCTGTGCCAATTATTTAGGTGAAGTAACACCAGTCTGAGCTTGGCTGAGATGGCATCCTCATTTCCCAACACTGAGTTCTGTAAAGATGGATTATCCCAAATTCTATCTAATATTTGCCTTGGGGGGTCCATGTTAGTCCACATAGCCTCAAATCTCAACTGTCTTTGAACTTTTGGTACTGCCTTAACTAATTTTAGTAACAAAGGACTATGATCAGAGTGGGAGAAGGCTAGATTAGTTACCTTTGCTGAGTTCCATAAACTGAACCAGGCCAAGTTTCCAAAAGCTCTATCTAGCCTTTCCACAATTGTGTGTGGTTGTTGCTGTGAGTTGGACCATGTGTACCACAGACCATCTGATTCAAGCTCCTTGAGATTATGCAACCTCAGAAAATTTACTAGTGCATGCTGAGGGGTGATATTTACAGGTGATCCCCCTTTTTTGTCTGCCTGGGATATGACTTGATTGAAATCCCCTAAAATGATGCATGGAAAGGCTGAAAAATAATGCAAACTACCCATCTGATTCCAAAATGCAGGCCTTTCATGAACTAAAGGGGGGGCATACACTACTATTTGGCACCACCTTTGTCCAGATGCATTAGAAACTAGACTAACAATACTATTGCTAGATGCAGATTCTATGTCCACTACAATGCTATTGGACCAAAATAAAGCTAAACCACCTGACCTCCAGCTGCATCTACTATTCTGGAGCTCCTGAAGTATGTCTTCTCTTGCCACCGCTCAAAATGTGTTGCAGTAGCCTTGGTTTCCAGAAGACAAAGTATATCAGGTTTATGTTTGCTGATGAGCTGGTCGATCTTCTTCATTGTAGGAGCGTTATTGCAGCCCCTACAATTCCACACAATGGTCGTCATGACTGCTGAGGTGATTGATTTGGCTCAATCACCTGAAGGCCTTCTGCTGAGGCTTCTGTTCTGCCTCCTTCAGCAATGGCAGTCTCCTTGAGGACACCTCCTCTCCTCCAGAGCTGGTAGATGGATCATCACTGTGTTCCTTAGTCAGTTCCAAAAGCTCCTCGATCTGGTCCTCTCCAATTGCATCTGAGCTGGCTGTATCAATTTGCTTGTCACTGCTGTCCTCTGATGGCACTACTAGGATTTCTCTCCCTAATCCTACAATCTGGCTGTTTTGCACCTCTTCTTCAGAGTCAGGAACAATCTCATTATCCTCCTTATCTGCTATAGAGTGATTCAGGATCACCTTTCTGCGTTTTGGAGATCTGATAAGGTCTGGATGCGGCTCCTCTGAGCTAGCCCTTTTCCTTTGCTGGAGGACTTCCTTTTGGGTGATCGGCTCAGATGATGCTCTGTGTATCCCTCTGATATTCCAGTTGTAAGTCATGTCCACCTGATTGACTCCCCCATTGTTTCCAGCCTGGAACTGCCCCACATTTTCTATTTCTTCAGCTGGAGCCTCCAATGGTTGCCCTTGTTGAACCATCTGATCTTGTGTTATTTCTTGCACTGGCCTTGATGACTGCCCCACCTCAAAATTGGGCCTTCTTCTTCTCAGTATGAATCTTGCATAACCTTTCCTTCTTCTGGTTGGCTTTTCTGGCTGCACCATTTTCAGCTTCTTCTTTCCTTTGTCTTCTTCCTCTTCCATTTGAGGCCTCCCTCTCTTGCGGCCTCTCTGTCTTCCTATAACTATCGCAGGACCTCTAGTTTTCCGCGAAGAATCAGAGTCTGAATCTAATGATGATAAGTCTGAGTCACTTTCATCAGAAGATATTACGATAATCTCATCTCCTCCATTCGCTTCCTCTCCTGGCAAGTCTGGCAGGCGCTCCATCCACTGAACTTGCTGTAATGGAGGGGGAGTTTCTGATATAGTTCCTGCCCACCCTGGAATGGCAGAAGCTCCTGTCACAGTGACTCTCAGGTGCAAACCATCTGAGTTACCTTGCAATGCATACTTCATTATGAAAGTGAGAGCATTTTCAGCTACTTCCAAGTTGTGTAGGTCCACTGTCACGCGTTCCAACTCAGCTCTCATGTTATTCTCCAGCTCCTCCTGAGTCCTGACCCACTCTCCTAGATTCTGAACGTCCATATTCTGCCACTATGGATCATAATCTCCATCATCGATGAGCATTGCAGATGGCGGTGAGACTTGTCTTGGTATATTTGGTTGGGGTTGTCTATCTTGCTCCCCAAAGTAGGGATCAAAGACCTGACCTCTAGCCTGAAAGGTGTGGCCTTCCAGTCTATCTCCCACCGTAAACCTTCTATTATTCCTTGGTTCCATTCTCATGGAGATAAGAAAACCCTCCTGCACATCCCTATCCCTCATATGCTTATATCGTAGACGTCTACTCTCGATGTAGTCTACTGGGATGTTGGTGTTCCCATGTCCTCTCCTGTGATTGTACGCCCTGATATCACCCGCAAACATTTGTCTCCTTGGATCATAAACAATGTTTACCCCTCTGAGCTCAAAATGAGAGCGTACTTTGTGCTCTATGAACTCATCCAATACCTCATCACTCACTATTGGACACCCACTCATCAGGTGACCAATCACCCCACATCTGCGACAAACTCTAAAAACCCTCTCATATTGAACCTGGACCCAAATTCTTCTGTGCTCCGGATTCTCTACATAATCCAAATCAACGTAGAAACCTGTTACCAGCGGCTCCCCAGGCACAATTCACATGGTTGCTCTAAGATACGAGACATTTCAAGCCGGAGGTGGTTCAATCTCTACGTCTATCACGTCTCCCGACATATTTGTTGTCTTTATTGCTGCCATTGGAGCAAAGGCCTCCGCCGGCAATCCATGCAGCTGGATCCGCACCTTGACCTTCTCCACTCGCACGTCCCTGAGTATAATTCCTGCACCCCATCTCCTAAATGCTAACAGACTTCCCGCAATAGCATACAGACTACGGTGAAGTACTGCCAGCGCTTCCTCACGGGAGTCAAATCTAACAACATAAAAATTACAATATCTGTGGATTACCTCTGCAGTGACCGCCTAGAAATTCCTGAAGTATGCCTCCGCCGCCTCTTCTGAGAAGTTCCTGGTGTCAAGGCAGTATGCCAGCAAACAGTTCTGTTCCACCGGGATAGACGCCTCAATGTCCTCCCTTGTCAACGTCAACACACCTCCTCTTCTGGTCGGGCGAGCGTACATGTCGAAATTCACTCCTATCGCATTCATCTCCCTCCTTTCCTCGGAATATTCTGAACCCGTTGGTGATAACTCCCTTTCCTCCGTGTTCATAGAAATACTATCTCCCATTATATTATCTCTGAGAGAGACAGATCTTAAAGGTTCCTTTTTGTAACTAAAGTTTCTCCAAGGATCAGATGATGATGATTGGAGTTGTTTTCTGAGTACTGAACTTTCTTTATGAAGGGTATTTATAGAACCCTTCCTCCACAACATCTTTTCACCTTCTAGCTGACTGAATCTGTCTGAATTGAACTTACCTCTCGAGCCACTCCTCTTCATGATTATCTTTCCCAGTGTTCAATAAGCGTGTCTATGTATTTATTATTCTTGTCCAATAAACGATAATATAGAGCACTAACCTTAAGAATTCTGACGCCTCGGACCGCACCGAAATTAACTGCCACACGCGAAATACTCCTTTTTAGACGCCAACCTGTAATTTTCCGTCCGCCCCCCAATCGCTGCGATGCCAGGTGACCAATCGGACGGGAAATCTTTGTTTTTCAGATACTTCCAAAGCACTGCCTAGTCTATGTCGCGTGCTGAAACCCTAAAACTCAGACTTTTTGCATGTGAAAACCAACTCCACCACTGTATCCACAGCAACTAGATATGACAGATCCCTAATTTAATCTGAAAACACTCAGAGGAATGATTGTTGATTTGGTGGGTAAAGTTGATCGGAAACGGAGCTACTCTCTATTCTTAGAGAGAGAAAGTTTCATGTCACTTCTGTTCTTCAGCTCATAACTTAATTTGTGAACATATGAATTTGTTGGTATCATATTTGAACTTATATACTCCCTCCATCTCATCTTAATCTACATTTTGACTTTGTGACACTATTCAATATTAAATATTGACCATATATTTAAATAGATGTATAATCGTTAATATTATCATATTTGATATCTTTAGATTAATCACAACATATAATATTCAAATATCAAAAAAAATTATTTTCCGATAATATAAGTAAATAAATATATTGTTGGTCAAATATGTGTTGGATAGTGTGAAAAGTCAACTTTACGAATTAAGTTGAGACATGGATACTAACATAATTCCAGCTCACATGCTAACTTTCGACTGATGGCAGCTGAGAATATCTGTAAGCAGTTATTAGCAGTTCCAACAACTGATATAAGCCGTTAGCAGTTCAAACAGTTAGCAGTTGGCAACTCAACTGGACAGGGCCTGAAAAACCAAAGCATGAGAAACGCAATAGTTTTGGAGTAGATGCTATGTGTGTTTGGTTGGACAAGTTTTTGCAAAACTTGGATTATCCAAGTCCAGTTTTGTAAAATCTTGTTTGGTTCACCAAATTTTCCAAAATCCAGACTTGCAAAATCCTAAAAACCAATCAAAGATTTTGTTTCATACTCACAAACTCAACCCAACCAAACAAGGATTTTGCAAAACCAGACTCTCAAAATCCCAAACAAAAACCCAAACTCTCAAAAACCCAAAACAAAATCCAGACTCTCAAAAATCTTGCGAACCAAACACACCTGCGAATAGTGTTTAACTGAACTCAATTATATTTTATTTAACTGAACTGAACTAAATTAAACTGAAAATACTAAACGTAAATCAAAATTGAAGTTTTAAAATTAATAATATAATCAAATGAAGCTATATTTCGTTATATAAATATTCTCATAACTAAATTAAAATATACTTAATTGAACCACAAAAAGATTAAAAAGGTTAAAATATATTTTATGTGGTTTTTGCTGAAATTTGTTGATTGTGCTTCATATAAACCCTAATATAATTAAAATACATATTAAAATTCTTAATATATGTTTGGAAATTAATTTTAATCAAATAAGAAATAATATAATCTAATGAATGGAATATAATCAAATGAATTTATTGTGCATAAATAGTTTCTTAATATATTCTTAATCAAATGTCAACTCAAGTTTTTGTAATAATTGCAAAAGAAATAAAAACATCTTATTATGTGAATTTTAAAATTTTAGAAAATTGTATAATGATAGAGATTTGGATACCATATTTAAGGTACATATACCAAAATTCAATTCATTTAAATGGATTAAAATTACATAATTAATTAAACCAACTGTAATCAATTGAAAATCATCAGGAAATAATTATGAAAACGGGTCTAAAATAATAAGAACGATACATGTAGAATCAAACAAAATTGTAAAATAAAATAATTAAAATAGTAAAAGAATAAAAGTATGGTATGATTGGGTGAAAAATTTCATAAATAAAAATAATTAAAATTAAAATTACAAAATTAACCACTAATTAAATCTTCTTAATTAAATATAATATGAAACATTGTATTTTTATTAATGCCCCGTTTGGGAGCTAGCGGTTAATTGTTAGCTGTTAGCGGATTGTACTAGCTGTTTTGACTAACTATTTGTAAAATGAGTGTTTGGTAAAAAATAAATAGCGGATAGCTGTTTGTTATACTAAATGACAAAAATGGACACAAATAAATAAAATTTATCATTAGTTTTATAAATTTAGTGTAATCTTATTTTGAAGTATGGAAAATATTTTTAATACTTATATTTTATATTTATTAGAGATAATTAAATTTATTTTTTTAGAAAATAAAAATAATTAAAATTTATTGTATGATTTTTTTTAGTATGATTAGTGTGTGATCTATTATTTTAAAAGTATGAAAAAACTTGTCTAATAATTGTTGTATTTTTATTTATTCTGAGGTAGTTTTGATTAACATATATAAGATTTTTATATGTTTTTAGTTAATATTCTTACAAGGATAAAATAAAAACTTGCAATTTTTAAAAGGATAACAAAGAATAAAAATATTGTGTTTAGTTACTAGAAAAAATGATTGAAAGGATTCGTACGCATGAAAGTTGAGAGTAAATGATAAAAAGGAAAATTGTAATATTAATTGTTGAGCCAAGTTGGAAACGCAGCTTTTTCAAGCGTTTTCAAATTGAGAGGTTTGGATCAAACAGGTAGATGATTCATTATTTCACCAAACAATATAAGTAGATGTTTGACCAGTCAAAAATCTATTTTTAACAAAAGAAACCAAAACTCTCTTTCAAACCTCTTGTAACCTCTTGCTGCCAAACGGGGTCTAAGTTGTGATGATGATGATGAAGAGGAAGGGATACGTTCATTTTTACTTCTCTTTATTCAGTTAAAATAAATCAATTTAGTTAAGTTGAATTGTATTAGTTTATTTAAATTCAGTAAAATAAGGGGTGGAGTAATTCGCAAATGTCATGAATATTATCGCCATTATTAATCCACCAGCAGTCCTCCTCAACTACTAGCTGATTCTGACTTGGAAACAGCAATCAAAACCAACCGATCAGTTTTAGAAAAAAGGAAGAAGAAAAAGTAAACCCATAATATTCATCGCCAAATTCAATTCCCATAAATTATGCAGATTCAAAGATCTTATGAATATGGAATTATATGAATACCTTCCGTAAATAACCAGGAAAAGAAAGGGTAGAAAAGGAGAGGCGAAGTCTACGAAGGAAATGTCAAAACAACACCCCCGATCTTACAGCCGCCAATCCCAAGAAAGTGACACTTGAGTTCCCAAACTACCCCGGGCTCCAACTACTCAACCTTATATAAAACTATTGCGATTGATTTGGCCAGAGACGTAAGAGCCATTGGGTTCCGTGTTCAAAGATTGCATTTGGAGCGATACTAAAAAACATGGAAATCTAGTGTGTTACTGTGTGAGAGAGAATTCCCCACCACCGTTGCCGGCCAGAAATCAAGTCAAATTCCCGTTCCCGGTCCGGTCATCGGAGGAATTTTCGTACGTTTTCGTCGTTGCCGAGATAATTAACGGCGGAATGTTGAGCAAATGGAAGAAAGCCCAACTGGCATTCCGAACAAAGATGTGCCTTCTTGTTCCAGGGACCTCCCAGCAAGCGCCATCGCTATCAGAACCTTCGGATGATGCCGTTTCATTGTCTCCGGCAACATCTAATCGGGGCTCTGATTCCCTGACGGAGATGCCCTCCACGCCGATCCCCTCTTCCTCCGGCCTCCGTCTCCCCAGGCATTCCTCTAAATCTTCCAAGGTGAAGTTTTTAATGATTCCGATTGTTGAATTCCTTTTTTTTTATTAATTTGACTGGAAAATTTGATGAGTGCTTGAATGTATAACCTGTGACATGTTTTGGTGGACAGCTAGATTGGACCTTATTTTTTCAGAATTAGACATTTGTGTATAAAAAAGTTTGAATATGAGTTTTCTTTATATATCTATCCCTCAATTTGACATTACTTTAGTTATTTGACCACTAAGATATTCTGAATGAGTGGATTAAATTATGATTATTCTTGTTTACTTTTGTGTGTTTTGATTGAGTTTGTTGACTGGGAGGAGCTGTGGGGTGGTCAGGTAGGGCAAGAGGGTGATAATGGGTACCCTGAACATGGAAGCAGAATGAGATGTTAGTGGGGATAAAGTGGATGAGTATCTTTTAAGGACCATTTTCTTGGTGGCCATACATTATTAACACTATAATCTTTCTTTACATTCCATCTTCCTTTTCTTGTCAGCACCAAACTGCATGTTATGTTTTTTACTTTTGTTCAAGTTATTGTTACTGTGCATGAAAAGGGTTTGTGGTGAATATTTGCTTTGACTAATTTTTGCTTTGGAAGTTCAGATTGTCTGCAGTTTTAAACTTTGCTTTGTTAGTTGTACTGTATCTACTTTAAGTTCATTCTTTTTTGGGATTTACTTTTGCGAATTTGACTGCCTTGTTTG
Organism: Sherardia arvensis; assembly: GCA_948330725.1. Lineage (NCBI taxonomy): Eukaryota > Viridiplantae > Streptophyta > Magnoliopsida > Gentianales > Rubiaceae > Sherardia > Sherardia arvensis. The sequence goes on along the minus strand of OX415237.1, from coordinate 15,721,378 downwards.
TCTTTGATTTTTTCATTAACTTTGTTTTTTGTTTCAGATACTTTGTGCAATATGTCTGAATGCAATGACGGCAGGTCAAGGTGCCATTTTTACTGCAGAGTGCTCGCATGCCTTCCACTTTTATTGCATTGCCTCCAATGTGAAGCATGGTAATCAGATGTGCCCTATTTGTCGAGCTAAGTGGAAGGATATTCCTTTTCAGAGTCCTAATGAGATCACTCGTGGGAGGACTAGGAATGGTACTGGAGCATTGCCTCAAGATGATCAATGGGTGGCTCTTCTAAGACAACGAATTCCTTCTCCCATTATAGATAATACTCCAAGTCCTCGGCGAGCTTCTTCCCTTCTTCTTGCTCCTGAGCCTAGTATCTTTAATGATGATGAGTTAGTCACTTCTCAGCCAGCTCCTTTAGATAGTAGTGATGGTGCATCTGTTGGGATACTTGATCTCCAAGCATATCCAGAGGTCTCCGCTGTTCCAAGATCATCATGTCACCCTAGTTTTACTATACTTGTGCATCTGAAAGCTCCAAGTACTACACGGCCTGAGAGTTTTAGAACAGACGAGTCAGGCTTGAGAGTTCCTATTGATCTTGTTACCGTTCTTGATATTAGTGGCAGCATGGCAGGTACCAAAATTGCATTACTGAAAAGAGCCATGGGATTTGTTATTCAGAATCTAGGACCTTATGACAGGCTTTCAGTCGTTGCCTTTTCCTCCACTGCGCGACGGCTCTTCCCCCTCTGCAGGATGACCGATATTGGAAAGCAAGAAGCCTTACAAGCAATTAACTCATTATTTGCAAGTGGTGGGACAAATATTGCTGAGGCTCTGAGGAAGGGTGCCAAAGTGATGACTGACCGGAAATCGAAAAATCCAGTTAGTGGCATTATACTGTTATCTGATGGGCAAGATACATACACCATTAGCCCTCGTGATACCACAGATAGACAACCTGATTATGATGCCCTGCTCCCAGTTACCATGCACCGCAATGTAGGTACTAATGTTCCCGTCCATACTTTTGGTTTTGGGATAGACCATGATGCTCTCTCGATGCATTCAATCTCTGAAAATTCTGGAGGAACCTTTTCTTTTATTGAAGAGGAGAGTGTGATTCAAGATGCTTTTGCTCAATGCATAGGTGGACTTTTGAGTGTTGTAATTCAGGAATTGGTGGTTCACGTAGAGTGCCTGCATCCTTCATTGCACCTGAGCTCGATAAAAGCAGGAAGCTATAAAACTAGTATGGCCTCCAATAACAGGATGTGTTCAGTTGAAATTGGGGATTTGTATGCCGAGGAAGAAAGAGATTTCCTAGTGTGTGTTGATATTCCTGCTGAAGACCGTGATGATGTGATGTCAATACTTAAGATCAAGTGTGTATATAAGGATCCAGTGACGGAAGAATCCATAACTTTGAATCAAGCTGGTGAAGTTAAAATTCCGAGGCCCGAAACTACTGGAGAACTCGCTGTTTCCATGGAGGTTGACAGGCAGAGAAACAGACTTCGCTCGGCCGAGTGTATGGTAGAAGCAAGAGCTGCTGCTGAGCGTGGTGACTTAGCTGATGCAGTGTCCATTTTGGAGAATTGTCGCCAGTTGCTAGCGGATTCTGCCTCTTACAAAGCTGGAGATAGATTATGTTCTTCCCTTGAAGCTGAGCTTCGAGAAATGCAAGAGAGAATGGCAAGTCGTCAGGTTTACGAAACATCAGGCCGGGCTTATGTTCTGTCAGGAATGAGCTCACATTCGTGGCAGAGGGCAACAACACGCGGCGACTCCACAGATAGTATGAGCTCGGTGCAAGCTTACCAAACGCCTTCAATGGTTGAGATGGTTAGCCGATCTCAGATACTGGTTCATGGCGCTCCATATCCTCAGCCGCAACTTAGGCAAGCTATGTCGACTCCTGCTCGACCGTCTCCAAGGTGATATGCATTGAATAAATAGAACAGTTTTTGGGTGGTATTTTTAATATTTGGAGGGTATACTAGAGAGAGTGTTGGTTGTAAATCATAATTTTGGGACCTGGTATATTTGGCTTTGGTTTGGAGAGGGTATACAGGGAGCAGATTCGTGGCTTCTCTCGTTTAGAAAGTGGAGCCGTTTCTTCAACTTAATTTCATGTTTTTCTACATAGGACAAGTACTGTTTGTAATTTTCTTTTCTAGACAAACAAAATTGCCCGTTTCCTTTGAGATATTTTTATGCAATTGTATTCAAAACTATCTCTTTTTTTCAGTCAACAAAAGAGTAATGTACTCTATTTTAGTAGAAAATCATATTGCCATAACTTCGACTTGAGATTCTGGCAAGCTGAACTGAATGTGAAATTTCCCACTGGGAGGGGGTCAAGGAACTGAGGTTTGATTTAGTGACTTATAGGGAAGCAAATTTTATCTCATTTCAAATTTCCAATTACAGAGAAACGGTTGGAGTTGAGAAAAGTTTCATATTCCCTGTAATCAACTAGAATATATATTAGAGAAACTTTTTTTGACTTATTCTAAGAGCAAACATCCAACAGTTTTCTCATTTTTCATTCCCTAAATTTATTGACATTTAATACTGTTATGAAACTATATTTATAATGGATCAAGAACAATGGTAAATAAGAAAGAAGAGATGAGAGTGTATTCAGTTGTATATTCTCTATTAATCAAGTAGACTATTTATATTGTACATATACGTTGTCAAATCGTACAAGTAAAAAATGGATTGAGGAGGATTGAAAGCTGACGCATTTTCTCTTATCTAGTCTAGTCACACAATATCTTATCTATAGAGTAAAAATGCGATTCACTCGCCCTCAGCGCCCCACCCACACAATCTCTTATCTAGTCTAGTGAGATGATTCTGATCTCATCATCTATACAATCATTTCCATGAATGGACTATTCACTTATTTCATAACACTCCTCCTTGAATGTCCATTCAAGAATTATGTTTCATTAAAACCTTATCCAGAAAACCCGATGAAGGAAAAAGAGTACATTTTCATTAAAGCACAACGCCTTGTCAAAACCTTAATGAGAATAATCTTGACTAAGAGCATGCCCAACAGTTACTCTATAATAGAGTTTTTAGCTAAATTTGTCCTTTTTGACTATGTTATTGCTTCCAACAGATGCTCTATCCCATACTCTAAAATAGAGATATGGTAAAATTGGAAGAATGAAAAGGCACATGGGCTACTCTTCTTTCATACTCCAAAATTTAATGATAGGGTTAAAAGCCAAGGTACCCCTAAGTTTATAGGAAAGTGTCAATGTACCCCCGAGTATTTGAAAAGTGTCGATGTACCCCTATAATTACATTGAATAAAGAAGTGTACCCGTAAAACCAATTTTTCAACAGCATTTTAAACTAAAAGACAAATTTACCCTCACTTGTTGGGTTATTTTTTTTCCCGACCCAAATGGCCATGGGCACAAATATAAGAAATCGATATCACTGAATTACAGAATAAATGCACAGTATTATTGAAAAAGTTAACCTTTATATACAAAAACTCAACAAATAGAAAACATTGATGAACTTACCATAATCTCGCCAACTATATTCTCTCCTTTGATAATTTGAACTAGTCACGCAAATTATTACTGGGGGTGGCGGTTTCGGTCCCCGACTCACACTAATTTCTAGGCACAGTGGTTTTGGTCTCCTCGGCTTCAAACGCGTTCATCCGATGAAGTAATGGAATTGATTGGGGCATTTTTGTCCTAGAACTTTTCTTTTTTACCATTAAATAATAGTGAGGGTATTCTTGACATTTTACATTTGACAAAAGAAAATTATGTCCAAATTATACATTTGAGGGTATAGTGGCACTTTTAAAAAACACAGGGGGTACAATAGCACTTTTTTCTTAATGATATCATTGATCATTACTTTTCTTTCCTTTTTTATTTTATACTTTCTTAATCATTCACATCTTCACACACATAAAAATATTAAAATCATAAACTTGTAAATAAAATTAAGACCATGTTTGCTGGAGTTTATAAGTAGAGCAGTTCAGTCTAATTCAATTCAGTTCAATTCAATTCAGTAAAATATAATATGATCAAATTCAAGTAAATTTAGACATTCTAATTCTATATTTCAAAAACACAAATTTCACTTCAGTTCGGTTCAATTCAACTAGTTCAATTTAGTTCAGATCAATTAGAAATAAGCTCAGACAAACATGGCCTAATTGTGTGCTCTTGAAAGTCTCAAATAGAATTAAATATACCTATTATTTATGACAATAAGTTCATGGAATGGAAAATAGAGCAACTGTTGGATGGGGGCAAAATTATTATGGAGTTTTTGGAATTTGGTACTCTATTATACAGATTGTTTTAGAGTAACTGTTGGGCTTGCTCTAAGGAAAAAATGTATGATGTATCGCTCCCCTTTTTGGTGCAGAAACTGGAATAGTGTCTCATGAAAACTTTACCAAGAAAATTCAATGTGGGAAGATAAACATGCCGAAAGAAAAAGAGTACATTAAACTAATGACAAATTTTACTTATTGATGTCCATTTTGTCATATAATATAACAAGCAGCTATCTGCTATTTATTTTGCCAAACGCTCATATTCAAACAACTAATATAATATGCTAACAAACAATACAATTAGCTAACACATAACAATTAACAGTTTACAGGTAGTTACCAAACGGGGTCATTACTTTTAATCATCTATTAGAAAACATTTTACAATATTTTATGTCTACTAAGTGCGATCCTGTTTTAATTATATGATTTGATGAAATTCAAGTGAAATAATTTATATTCAATTCAACAAAAATAAATTGTTGCGGGAAACAAAATCCTAGGAAGTAAGGGGCCCTGTCCAGTTCAACTTATTGCAGCACATTTCAGCACATCACATCACTTGTCAGCACAGCACAGCACTCATCAGCACAGCACATCACTCATCAGCACAACACTTTTCAGCTCAATGCATTTAAGCTCTAAATGGACACTATTTTTATGTTTTGTAAAAATAATATTAATTAAGTACACTTTTTAGTTCGTAAGTAATAAACATTGTGTTTTTTCTTCAACTCAAATAAACACTATTCAACACTTTCACCACCATTCAGCACAAGATCAGCACAACACAGCAATGATCAGCACAACACAGCAATGATCAGCACAACACAACACTAATCAGCACAGCACAGCACCAAATAAGTTGAACTGGACAGGGCCCAAATCACCTTTTGTTTTGTTTTTATATTTGTAGAATTTATTCACGTTACATAGCATTTTGTCATTACCTAAGCAATAGTATTACCAAATCAAACTCAAAGACAATATCTATACTATACTTTAAAAGAGAATAATTTAGAATTTTGTTAGAATTTTGAATTATTTTTAAAATTACTACAAATTGACACGTCAGCCAACTCACCACAATTGTTTTTTGTTTTCTTCTTTTCTGAATTGCCGTTTCTTCCCTTCTTCCCCTCTTCCTCTCACGTTACCAAACAACATTTATGAGAATTCATGCCATTTTCTTCATCCTCTCCATGATTAATTCCTTCAGTTTCAGAACTTATTCATTAATTTCAATTAAATCATCCTAGAAGAATATCATAAGATTTTGGTTTCAGTTCCGGATCGGTGACTTTTGCCATGTCTTCGCTGGCGGTTTCGAGGTACTCGGAGCTGATCCCCTCGGCCTCGGGCGTCCCTCTCCTTCTGGATCGGCAGTTACTCATCCTACCAATCACAATGCCCTCCTTATGCTTTTGATTGTTCGAATTCGAAATGGATGGTTTCAGGTTGGTGCTGAGGATGCGGGAGGTATGCGGTGGTTTCAGCGGGAGGTATGTGGTGGTCGTCGATAAGCTGGTAAGCTGATAAGGAGCCGATTCGGTGGGGTAAGCTGTAAACTTCACCGATCACCAGAGATGGGGTTCCACGCCGCCGCGCAACTCCGTCGAGCTCTGCTTCCGTGCTCATCCCTCATCCACACCACCCTCAGCACTAGCAATTCAGTTCCCCCAATTCACTCGATCGCCTCCACCGCTTCAACCCATAGCTCCACCGCAGCTTCTCCCCTCGCCGGGCTGCAATCCCTAAGACTGTTCCGATCGATCAATCTACGATACCTTAGACTCCGGTGGAGAGTGTGGTGTCCCGGCTGAGAACATGTTTTACGTCCCTGCTGAAAATCGAGCCAAATTCTGGTAGGTTTGGCATTTTCATTTTCTTAGTGACTATATTTGTTTAGGGGTTTCAAATGGGCGGGTTTGGGCGGACTTGGATTGGTTTAAAATGGGTTGGGTTTAAATGGGCAAATACCCATCTATACGCATTAGGCTAATGTGTTTAAATGGGTTGGGCTTAAATGGACAAATACCCATCTATACCCATTAGGCTAATGAGTTTAAATGGGTTGGGCTTAAATGGGCAGGGTACAAATGGACAGGGTACCATAATGGGTACCATTATGCCCAAGTAATAAAATATAAAATTGATTTTTTAATTATTAAAATTTGAAACGTCGTTTTAGGTTCCCGTGTGTAAGTATTATTCAATTTATCTTATTTAATATAATTGATTTTTTCGGAATTAGTACTACGTTCAAAACAAGGATTTTGAGTTTTTTTGGGTATTTAGAGTACCAAATGGATGGGTTTAATGGTACCCAATGGGTACCCTAAACCCGTTTAATTTCACATGGGCTAATACCCGCCTGTAGCCCATTAATTTGATGGGCGGGTATTTTAGGTCCATTACCCTATGGACTTGGGCGGGCAAACACCCATGGGCTAAATTGCCACCCCTATATTTTGTTAATCAAGAATTTCTTTTTATCATAAGAGGATTGTTTTTCATTTTTTTAGGTACTCCAGAGACTATGTAATGTTTAGATTATGTGTGGCTGACACTGAACATGATTGGAGAGAGGGAACCGAGCAGTATAAGTTCATCGAGAACTGCTTTGCTTCAGTAGACCGACAAAAGCAGCCATGGCTGATACTCCCTCCGTCCCAGTCGAAGGTGCACACTTTCCTTTTTTGGGTGTCCCAATCAAAGGTGCACACTTTCCATTTATGGTAATACTAATTCATTTTCCTCCACTCATTCCACCCACTTTCTTCTTAAATTCAATCTCCACCATACACTTCACCACTCAAATTTCAAATTCCTTTTTATCTCTCTGCAGCTTGGACTGGGACAGGGGGAGTATTTATAGCTCATGGAGTTGTCGGTTATTCTTCTGCCTCTTGGTACGCTGATTAAGGATCCTTTGGAGAACCAATGGGGAGGGAAAGCCTCCAGAAGCTTTGGCAAAAGTACAAAGTTGATATTGCTTTCTACGACCACTCTCATCATGCTCATCATTACGAGAGGACATGTCTAATATATCAGGTATTTGCTACAAATATAAACATCCTATCTGTTGTGTTTTTGTATCTGATTTCTAAGGTTTGTGATGTATCTGGCCTGGCAGAGTTTTCCACGTTTGTTCCAAATTGGAGTATTTGAGAAGACACCATTCTGTTCGAGGGATGCGATTACAATCACTGGCTCATCACCGTTGATTTCCCCAGGGACAAAATTGCTACCTATGAGCGCATCGCTGCTTAGGTCTTTGGAAGGTCATTCTTTTCCCCATTAATTAATCATGTTTTTTTTTGGTATTTGATGGTAAAATGATTATATGCTTGCCTTTTAATATCATGAGTTAATGTTTATTGAGAATAAGGATTGATTTTTAATACTAAACTGGTGGTGGTTTTATGCAATTTACAGGTCTCAATTACTGGGTTTTAGTTACTTTAGTTTTCTATTTTGTGGTGTTAGAATCGATCATCCTAGCTTCTGCCTTCTTTCTCTGTTGTTTTAGGAGATCGTTGAACTGCTAATTTCTAAGGGGGCTGATTTTAATTGCCGGCGGCTCAGAACTATTGTTTGGCAACTTCTTCTGTTTGGCTATTGTTTGGTGACTTCTTCTGTTATATAGGGATCAGTAGGTGGATAAAAAGAGCATGGGAAATCATCTACACTGCATCTTAGAGACAATGAAGATAGAGAGCTCAAAAAGTAAGTGTCGACTGTCGAACACATAAGTTGATACTATGAATCACATATGCTCAGTTATGCTGGCTGTGTACTAATATTTTCATGTTATAATATATCAACAGGGAAACGGAGTTACTGAATAATGTGATGATGAGCGTGTTTGGGAAATGTTACGACTTCTCCAGTCAGCGAAGGCTACGAATTGCTCGGAATCTTCAACTGGAGCGACCATTTCCCTGTTTTGGGGTGGTTCGATTTCCAGGGGGTCATGAAGAGGTGCAAGGGCTTGGCTCAGAAGTCAGAAGGTGGACCTGTTCGTGGAGAAGATCATTGATGAGCACAGGATGATGAAGGCGGCAAAGAAGGTCGAAGGGAGATGCCAATGATGATGTTTCAGGCAATTTCATCGATGTTTTACTCAACCTGGAGCATGAGAACAAGCTCTCAGACTCTGACATGATTGTTGTGCTAATTTTTTGAACTCTTTGGAATATTATTTATGATAAAGATTGCCTTTTTATGTCACTTTTTATGATTTAGTGAGGTCTAAAGCTAAAGTATGGCTTTAGACCATACTCTAATATATTCCATCTATTAGAGTATGGCTAAAGCTTCAGTGTGGGAAATTCCCTTATCTATGTTTAAATGTTTTCAATGTATTGTATATTTACAACTAAAAGATACTTTAGCTTTAGACCATACTCTAATATATTCCATCTATTAGAGTATGGCTAGAGCTTCAGTGTGGGAAATTCCATTATCTATGTTTACATGTTTTTCAATGTATTATATATTTATAACTAAAAGATTGTACTATTTACATTGAACTTTTTCATCAGAGTCTTAAAATAGTTTTATTATTATACAACTTTAAAGGCTGATCCCCTTTAAGAAGCTGCATCATTTATACTGGTGAGAATTGATACTTTGTTCCGTCACTGTGTGTGTGTTCTTCTTCTGACTTGAATTCGAGTTCCAGTGCGTCCTTATTTTTGTCAAGTGGAGGCTGATGTTTTCGAAATGTTGTATGGGATTGACAAGAAAATATTTAACAAGGAGGCTTGCAGGTTTTTTTTCGTACTAATGACCATTATCCGCTTACTGAATGACCTTAGTATAACTAACATTGTTGCTCTTGATTGCAGTTACTGCATTTACACAATCAAAACCGTGATTGAACACGGGGATTTGTAATTTTCATATGCTTAGTGTAATCATCATCTTTGATGACTGGATTTCTATTTTATTATCTGAAATTAGATGTTGTTGTGAAGCATAATGTGTTATAAATTAAATTATTTTTTTGTATGATTATGGTTCATCTGGAGGCCAAAAAATGCTTGAACCAGGCTTAATTCGGTGCACCAAATTTATGCTACTCTCAAATCTTCTAAAAGGCAGCACTTTGTGTAATTTGATTTGTTTTAAAGGGATTGTTGTACTTCTTTTTTTGTAGTTGAATCATCTTCATTTACAAGCATAGTTAAGGTGCTGATGACTATTGATATTTGATTTGTGCATTTAGTCACCCTTTCTTCTTTATAACCTGCAATTATTTTATAAAAAAATATTAAAACTTACCCTGCACCATAACGTTACTTGAAATAAGTACTGCACTTAATCATACTCGCCAATTCTTTTTTATTTTGTAGCGGTCAAACTAAAATTTAAAACCTGCATCATGTTCCCTAAAATAAAAATTACACTTGATCATCCTCACACATTATTTCTTAGTTTTGTAACGGTAATTCAAGCACTCTTTCTTCTTTATAGTCTGCAATGATTTCGTTAAAAATGATTAAAACCTGTTTCGTTACGTTACTTGAAATAAAAACAGTGCTAAATCATCCTCTCCAATTCTTTATTATTTTTGTAATGGTGATTCATTCACTATTGCCTCTTTGTAACCTTCAATTATTTCATTATAATTATTCAAACTTAATTTCAAAACCTCCATCGTAATGTTTTCATGAAATGAAGACTGCACTTAATGATCGTCACAAATAACTTTTTATTTTTGTAACGGTAAAACTTAATTTTAGAACCTTAATCGTAATGTCCACTTAAATAAAAACTATACTTATTCATTATCACAAATTCTTTATTATGGGTCGATCCGTTCTCACCAATTGTGCCATGAAAATTAATAATATTTTTATTCGCCGATAATATATGCATAGGAAATTTCATATGATTTGAAAAATGATTAAATTTTTGACAAAATTATTTAAATGATAAAAGTTTCATAAAAGTCAAATAAAAAATATAACTATATTTTATTAGTACTTAACCAATTAAAGCTAACTAGTATAATACTCGTGCCGATGCACGAATATTTATTTTAAAATATCATATGCATATATTAATTAATAATAATAATTTAATTCATGAAAAATTACATACGAATGTGCATGACATTTTAATTCCTCACTAATGATATATCTCCAATATACCAAATATATTACCTACCATGTCATTATATAAAATTGATTGAATTCTTCCGATATAGGTCTAAATGTTCAAAATGTTCACAATGTGAGAATGTTAATACAAACAAAATTGATAATTAATATATTTTATTGGATGAAAGACAATTATAGCTATTTATGGTGATGAATATGAATAATTATGTGATTTGTCGTAATAAATATAATAAAGAGACAATTATGGTGATTTATGGTGATAATGAAAGAAAAATCAGCTAACATTTTTTAATTGAAAAATAAATTGAGGTAAGCTTAATCAACTTGAATTGAAATGACTTGTTAAAATATCTGTAATAATTGATGCTTAGTAACAGAATGTTGATTAACTTGGCAGTAAAGCTGTGTTATAGAATATAAATTGGAAACATATGAAAACTGAGAAGCAAAAAGGTAATAGAATTCCAGAAAAATATAACATACCTTTTAAGCTGTTAACTAATTTTAAACATAACAAAATTTCTTTCGTAGCTTTAAAAAACCACAACTACTGTAAACAGAAAAATCAAGAGCTAATATGGAACAAATCATCTTTTACTAGGTATATATATAAAAGCAGAAAGTGACGGCGTAAATAAAAAAAAAACACCGCCGCCGGCCGCCACCAAAAAATATATTTAATATATGAAACTACATCAAAATTTGAGTTTTGATATCTCCGGTCGGTCATGTATATATTATGTAAACCCGTCGCCGGCCTAAAATTTGAGTTTTTGTTTATGGTAGTTGTGGCATTTTTAATATGGAATATACTTATTATTTAAACATAGAAAATACTATAGCATAATTATGGCAACGCATCGGTTTCAAGCTGGTAAACTGCAAAGCGTTAGTTTTCTGCTTTCTTAATGCCAAATATGTATAATTAAATTTATATTATTATGGAAGTTTGCACCAAAATTCCATATAAATGCACCTTTATTTTTTTTTTTGAAGGAAAAAAATATCATAATCATGTTACTGGAAAACGTCCAGAATCGTTTGACAAGAAGAATGTGGGAGGAGTATTCCACTCTAGTCTACTAGCTGTTTGTTCCCTAGCATATCCGGTTAATGAATCGGCCAAATTATTGCTGTTTCTTGGAATCCAACATGGGAAACCCTTGTCAAAGTCCACAATCTTCCTCTTCAACTCCTCGACTAGATTATGGCACATTACGGTAGGTGGTTCCATGTCTCTAACCATGCGCACTAGGTTCAGGCAATCTCCTGCGACTGTTCTGCAATCCATTGCTAGCTTGTTAGCCAAGTCAAGCGCCAAGCCCAAAGCCATTGCCTCCGCAAAGAGCGGGTCTGATATTCCGGGGACATTCGACGATAGTGCTTTGATGAAACTGCCATCCTCCTCCAGTGCAACTGCCGCTAACCCTGCTCTGCCATCTTTTACGCTAGCATCAAATAAAACCCGAGAGCCTTGAGGTAGTGGCCTCAGTAATGAAGCTTCTGCGAGGTCATCTGACGTTCTCTCTGGCCAGGAATTAGCCGCGTGGAAACGCCGTAAATTTGCGGCCACTGAAACCGCTATATATTCTGCCTCCATGGTTTTATCAGTAAATATACGTTGGTTCCTTTGTGTCCATAATGCATCACACATCATCAACATTAGCTCTGCGGTATCAGTCCCGTGCTCCGACAAGATGTGCTTGAACCATAGCTCCCCTCGATTGTACTGAGTAGTTCGTACAAGGTCTAGTAGACCTGCTGCAGTCCACATCTTAACAGCAAACTCGCAGGTGAAAAATAGGTGAGCTGAAGTGCCGTTTTCCTCGTTGCAAAGCGGACATGTCTGAGAAACCTGCATTGTTCTGGCAAGTAAGTTGGCACTTGTTGGTAGTGAGTCTATAACAAATCTCCATGCAAAGTGCTTTGCTCATTGTGGCACTCTGAACTTCCATAGGCGGCTCCAAAACCTCTTATCAGGTGTATCCGAGTCATCATTATGGTAAAAATCTGAATTTGGAGTCTCAACAAGCAAGTGATACGCAGTCTTAACTGTGAATTTACCAGAGCTCGAGTAGTGCCACCACCAATGATCCGGGCCTTCTCTTTCTGCCAGCCGAATGGTTAGAATCTTCTCCACGTCCTCTCTCTCGAAGTGTTGGTGCAGCAGTGTCGAGTTCCACCACCGCGTGTCTGGGTCCATCAAATCTGCTACGACTCTTAAGTGGTCAGGAATGCGGTCAGGTTCTTTGACATGGAAACCTTCAGAGGATGGAATCCATGGGTCATAACATATCCTCGTTGTCAGGCCAGATCGGATTTTCTTTCTTGCTCCTTTCCTTTGTACCTCAACTCCTTTTAAGATGCTCCTCCATGACCAAGAGATGTCATTCTCTGGGTATGCCTCCATAATCGAGGATCCAGGAAAGTACTTGTCTCTGAAAATTCGTGCTACGAGTGAATGCGGCTGAGTGAGGAAGCGCCATGCTTGCTTACCAAGTAAAGCTATGTTTGTCGCCTTGAGTTCGCGGAACCCTAACCCTCCATTGCCTTTCGCCCTCGTCATTCTCGGCCATGCAACCCAATGCATCTTTTTCTTCGTATCCGTGTCTCCCCACCCGAAGTTTCTTACCATGGTCCCTATATCTTCAAGAACCTTTCCTGGTATTTCAAAACAAGTCATAGAGTAACTAGGAATAGCTTGCACTACCGATTTTATTAACGGTTCCTTTCCAGCTCTTGAGAGGTTTCGCTCAATCCATCCATCAATCCTCTGTCTGACCTTATCCTTCAGCGGCTGGAAAACCTCTGACTTGTTTCTACCAATCTCGGATGGAAGTCCCAAGTACATTCCATGAGATTCAACCTCCGGCACCTTAAGCAGTCCGCATATTCTGCTGCGAGCCTCCATGCTTGTGTTCGGACTGAACAAAACACCGGACTTTTCTGTGTTGATACGCTGCCCTGATATTCCTTCATACAATGAGATAGCCCATTGCATATGCCTTGCCTCCTCTTCAGTTGCCTCTCCGAATAGAAGTGTATCATCTGCGAAGAAGAGATGTGACAGTTTCGGCCCATAGGCTGTAGCACCAATTCTATTTAGCTTGTTCACTTGCATCAAATTCTTCAATATATTCGAGAAGACCTCCGAGCATATGATAAAGAGATAAGGTGATAGAGGGTCTCCTTGGCGAAGTCCTCTCCTCGGATTGAGCATTCCCAGTTCTCCTCCATTTAAAATAAAAGAGAATGAGACCGAGCTGATACAACGTTCGATAAGCTTCACAAATGGAGCTGGGAATCCGAGCTGCTTCATTGTCTCCAGCACAAAGGACCATTCCAGTCTATCAAAGGCTTTACTCATATCAAGTTTCACACTCATGTGTCCCTTCGAACCAGAAGTTCTCTTTTTCATGCTATGATGGAACTCTTGAGCAATTAGAATGTTGTCTGTGATCAGCCTTCCTGGAATAAAAGCTGATTGGGACTCTGATATTATCTCTGGCATCAATCTCTTCAGCCGGTTAGAAATTACCTTGGAGGCTATTCTATATAATACATTACACAAGCTGATAGGGCGGAACTGAGTAATGCTATCTGGTTTCTTCACCTTGGGAATCAATACAACATGTGTATAATTCACCGAGGATTCGAAATTACCCGTATTTAAGAAATTAAGCACAAAGGCAGTTACATCATGACGTATTATATGCCAAAATTTCTGATAAAAAACAGGGCTCATACCGTCAGGTCCAGGTGATTTGTAGGGGTGCATCTGCTTCACCGCGCGTGCTACTTCCTCAGCTCCATAGGGCCGACTGAGCTGGTCTGCCATGTCAGCTGTTACTTTTCGTTCAACGCGTGACAACACCTCTTTCGTCAGCTCGGACGACGGGGTAGAAGAAGTAAACAAACCTCCATAGTAATCGATCACAATCCGCTCCATGCTGTCCTCATCTCGCCTTAGGATTTGGTTCTCATCCTTCAGCCCATCAATCTGGTTCATAGCCCTTCGTTGTGATGCAAATCTGTGAAAAAATTTGGTGTTTCTGTCACCTTCTTTATACCAGTGTCTCTTTGCTCTTTGCTGCCATTGAATATTTTCAGCCTCTTGCAGTATTTCATGTTCCTGCTTCAGTTTGTGTATTCTCTCCTTTACTTCCTGTGTGATAGTTCCATCCAGAAGTGTCTGGACTTCTTTCTCTACCTCCTTCATGCACTTCGGCAGGTTCGGAAACTCTGCGCTACTCCATCTCATCAATCCCAGAGAGCACTCCTCCAATTTACCAGGTAGCGGAGCTGTTGAGTTCTCCCATGACTCCTCGATTAGCCTTTCACATTCTTTTTTCTGTATCCATTTTGCCTCAAAGCGAAATCGCTTTTTCCTCCGGTGTGAGCGAGCAGTCGGGTCTCGCGAGCACAATTTGACAAGCACAGCAAGATGGTCCGAGTGCATTGTTGTGATATTCGTGACTGTAGACCATGGGAAGAGATCATGCAGCATCTGATTGCATATGGCCCGATCAAGGCGAGCTTTTTTCGTATCCGGAGCTCTAGCATTCTTCACCCACGTGTAGACAGGTCCTGAGTAGCCCATATCGAAGAGACCACAGAAATCCAGTGCTTCCTTAAAGCAATTTATTTGCCACTCCGTCCTCGGCCGAGAGCCTCTGAATTCCTCCTAAGAGAGGACTTCATTAAAATCCCCCACACATAGCCATGGAATTTCTGGCTCATTAGCTAGTGTCTTGAACATCTCCCACCAATCTTTCCTTTGCGCAACATCTGGTTGTCCGTAGATACCAGTAAGCCGAGATCGGCTTCCTCCAAAATTAACAAAAACATCAATCAAACGACACGAAAGATACATCAAATCTACTACTATATTTTTTTTGAATAGCAAGGCTAGTCCGCCAGAGTTGCCTACTCGACCTTGCGACTCGGAACAGAAGAAATTCAAATCCAACAACGAACACAAAGCTTCTACCTCTACTAAAGACTGTTTGGTCTCACACAAAAAAATGATGTCTGGATTATTTAGGCGCAAAAGTTTGCGCAATTCACGAACCACCCGAACTTTCCCAAGCCCGCGGCAGTTCCAGCTGAGTATATTCATTGGCCATGGCAGGGCGGATCAGCCGCCTCTGCCTCATCTTCGCTTGAACCTGCCAAGGTAGGAGTTGTTGTGGTATCCATCTTCTCACCCTCATTCGTCTTTGCCCGCTTCGGAGCAATTTCCTTGTCACTGTCTTCGTCATCCACTAGGAATAGTTTCCGCTTTGGCCCTGCTGGCTCCTCTGCAAGTTTCTTTGGCTCTGCTGGCTCTACCGCGACTAGTTGAACTTGTGTACGGCCCGCCAAAAACCTTCTGTTTATTCTTCCTGCCAGAGATAGGGTTTCTTCCAAATCACCGCCATTTCGCGTAGTTGCTGCCATCTGTCGAGCAATATTCTTCCCTGCTGGCCTTCCTCTCTTCTTCGGAGTGGTCTTTATTTTGTACTTAGCAATCTGTGCTGCCTCTTTCCTGGCTGGTGTGTCATAATGGACATTAACTTCCTTCATCATTGGGCTATGAACTTGCTTTATTGGCTTAGCAATTTCTGGAGAGGCTGCATGCGTCACATTATTGGTTACTTCCTCTGCAAGCATCCCATGCTCCAATATTTCGGCTGGGGTGCTATTGAAATCAGTCACAACAAGGCTCTACGGGTTTGTTAGGTGTGGATTTTCAGCATATTTCTCCTTCATAATTTCTACCTCTTCGGATTCTGAACCTGCTGCACCCAAACGGTTAAATCTGTCCAGTTCCTTGTCTCTCTCCTTCTGACTCATCATCACGCTTTTTATCCAATCCGTATCGTTAAATACTCTATCCTCAGTGCGCATCATCTCTTCATTATCCTCCTCCATACTTGCACTATCTGAGTTTGTGAGCAAAAGAGTGCTCCTTGGTCGCTCAAAATCTTGTAGGTCTTTGCGGATTCTGCCTATGATGTCCTTAACTAGGACTTCACATCCCAAGGGGATACCGTCCTCTTTATGCTTGCGGAGCTGTTCCAATCGAAGTTTCTCCCTAAAGGGACGATTTTGTTTGTCAGCAATGCGTTGGAGAAGTCTAGCGCCTTCACCACTTATGTCTGCGATGTCCGCCTCTAGAGCCTCATGTACAACTGGACCCGTATACGTTGTCCAATTCCCAGCGGCTTCCTTTTCCATGTCTGCCACCGTCTTCCTTGATTCCTCATGCTTCCTTGATTCCTCCTGTTTACTGGTTGTTTGTGTTGGTGGCTGTCAGCTTGTCTGAGGTCCATTCTATTGCGATCTCGCCTTCGGATATGGGTTCCTAGATGGCTTAGCTCTCAGGAAATCAGGGAAGTGAACTCGTTCTCTTTCTGCTTCTGGTGCTTCCCAATTTAACGAGCAATCCTTTCGCATATGACCAATGATACCGCAAAAATCACAGAAGTTAAAAGGGAGTTTCTCATACTTAAGCAACAGCTTGTTCGTTGCACCCGGAGGAACCGCTACTCGTTTCAATGGTTTCGTAATATCGATCATGCAACGAATACGGAGAAATTGGCCAACCACATCCCCGTCATTGTCCTTCTCTACCTCCAGAAAGGAGCCAATCTTGTCGCCAACCTCACGAGCTGTTTCTTCATTCAACTGGTCTAACGTCGGGCGGAGGGCATTGATCCAAAAGGGCACCTGATTAAAAGCAATATCAGCCCCCACCATATTACCGTCGGACTCCCTTAATACCAGTAGATGCGGGCCAAGGATCCAAGTTTGAGTCTCCAAAACCCTATTCCGGGAGCCCGGATTCGGGAACGAGAACTGAAAAGTGTTTGTTGCTAGGGTTTTGACCTTTAGGTCTGGTATCATCGAAACTCTTGAAAAACATGTGTGCACATCGCCGGACTGGATCTGTCGTGGGGACATGATCTTGCCGACTAACAGTTTCCGGTGATCCAAGTTGGACCTTCTCGGGTTCGCCGTATCCGACCGCCCGATCTCCTCCTCCGTGAGCGAGAGGCTCTCGTACAGTGCCGCGATGTCGTCGACGTCTCCCATGATCACGTAGGCAAACGGTGATGTCGTTGCTGATGAAGACGACGAAGTAGTCTGGGAAAATTTCGTTCTCTTCTCTAGGGTTTAGAGAGAGAAAGGTCTCTCCAGTTGGGGTTTTTAAATGCACCTTTATTTGATTTATTTATTTAACTAAAATTCACTCTGTATTGCTTTCTATATATTTAAGGTGATTCTTAGAATGTAAGGAAGTAATTCCATATATTTATTAAATAAGATTCTCCTCCAACCGATATTAAGCTATAAGTCAGGCATCAAACATAACAATTATGTGTGTTAATAATTAAAACAATATATTGCTCCTTTACATTTTGATTTAAGCTTAATTTCATGTTATATAATTAGAAAAGTAAATGAGAAAATTTTATATTACATAATTAATACAATAAATCATTACTATACAAACACTAATGTAAGAAATTTTTTTTTTATCAACTAATGCAAGAATTGGAAAACAAAGATACTTCCTTTTTCCAAGTGAATGAAACTGAACTAAACTAAACTGGACTGAATTGAATTGAAAAATTAATTGAACTGCTATATTATTAGATTCACAAATAGGGAACTGAACTGAAAATGAATAAATAAATTTAACAAACTAATAATTTTAATTTTTAAATATATCATTGTATGTGGTTGAAATATAAAATAGTAACAAATATAACTACTGAACTAAATCGAAATAAATTTAAATATATTCATTTAAACTGAACTGAATTAAAAAACGAAAAAACTTAAACTGAACTGAAATAAAGAAAATCTCTGTGTAACATGGCCCAAGTCTGGTTAGATAAAGGTAGTAAGAATTAGAATAAACCTTGCACATTTTTATGTGGTGTATTTTTTGGAAAGATGAGTGATACATTACATGTCCATGTTTACTATTTTGGGTGCACTAACACAATTCAGGGACCACATATTGTATTTTTCAGACCTACAATAGTAAACTGGACATGCATGTATAATTATTGTTTGGAAATTTAGCTACTAAACTTTGAAGCAATGTGGGAATTTATCTTATGGTTATGTACAAAATAACATTCACAATGGTTGCAGCTTAAAAAACACTTTTCCTAACAATGGCCACTCCTTAATTAAGAATGACAGCTACTATTTAATAAAGACTACTCCTTACTTAAGAAGTGAATACGTTTTTTATATATAATTAAAAGAGAGAATTATCCATGATTCATTTAACCAAAAAAATTTAAAAGGTACATTATGAAAGGTCAAATCTCCTATTAAGAAGACAATTATTTTTGAACAACAGACACAATCTGTAAAAATACATGATTATTATGACATTATAATATATTCCCCTGCATCAATATATATAATTAATAAGGAATTGTTATATTTTCATTTGTGCATGGGCAACCAATCAATAATTTTATATTTTTAAAATAAATCATATAGTAAATATAAGAAATGCTCCTTCAAATTTTATTTTATTTCATTGTTAGTAGTTTGTTTTTACATAATTTTATCAAATTTTAAATTATGGCACACAAAGAGTGCTCCATAAATCCACTGTTGCGGATGCCCAGTCTCATTGCTATTTTGGATACTCAAACTTGATTTTTATCTTCTCATTATCAAAAAATAAAAACATTTCAAAAGTACTTAAAATATATCGGGCAACGCCCGATCCGGTTAGCCTAGTTACAATGAAAAAGAGAAGAAGGAACAACTAAACATGCAAAGTAAATGATAAAAACTCGTAAAAGAAATAATAAGGAGACTCCGTCCTCATTTTGAAGATATTTTCTTATCAATAATATTGATACACCTTCGTCTTCATGCAGAAATATCTGGATCACATTTTGAAGAAAAAGATCTTTTCAGTATTTTGAGATATTTTGTAAATCATTCACATACTAAACAACAAACACACTAATTTAAGCAAGACATACATATCTGAGGGATGTTTTACCGGAATTTAGAAAACATAATTTATAGAGAGAGGGCTAATGAAAAAGGTGTAGAGAATTTGGAAAGATTTGCTGTGAAAACATATGAGTCCATAAATGTATCAGCTTTATTAAGGAGTAATTGGAGTATATGGAATTTAATATATATATGTTTCACTTTATTGTGGAGAAATTTTGGGAAAGAGGAGCAGAAAACGATTTAGAGCAGATTTATTAAGTAGTAATTGGAGTAATTAGAGCATATTTGTTATGGAGCAGTTTATTAAATAAAATAATGTATCAGTTTTTCACGTTATCAGTGGAGAAATTTTAAGGAGTGGATTAAAAAATTTAAAAAAATTCAAAAAGAGTTGACACATGTCAAATTGTAGTTGATTGTAAAAAATACTCAAAATGTTTAGAAAATGACACGTCAGCTTTTATCATATTACTTTAAAGAGTACTATAGATTCAATTTTTTTTTAAAAAAAGTACTATAGATTCAAAAAATTGTAAAAAGACACATCATCAAATTTTCTTTTGTTTTGTAGAGTACTATACTATACTACATAGATAATGACTATTTAAATAGATGTTTAATATGGTGAATTAAACCACTTTTAATTCTTTCAACCATTTCTTCTTTATAAATAAATGTTTTTAAAAAAATTAATGCATGATCATTAAGTGGAAGTTAAAGGTATGATTATTAGTCTAACTAAAAGTAAATAATAATGTTTGTAAAAGGGAAAATAAAATGTTGATGTGACAATTCCTCATTAATCCTAAAAATAATTCGAAATTCTTAGAAAATTCTAATTCATCCTCTTTTAAAGTATAGTATAATGATTCTCGAGTGATGCAAATATTCTCAAGAAGACCCATTAAATCCACTCAAAACTAATGTCATTTGTTGTGATGTCTTTCATGATCCAGTCAGTGTAGTTAGTCTGTGGTCAAAGAAACGTTTAGAATTAATATGAAAAATAATTGATGAGTGAACTAATATAAAACGTTATATTTGGCCTCCTATGCATCATGGCCGTATCAATGTAAATTAATTGATGAGTGAAACCTAATAACGTTTTATTTGATTGGTATTACATCAGGTCCAGACGGTAATAGATATTTAATTTGGTGTATTAATCTACAAATAATTCATTCAACCAAAGAGATTAAAATTGGAAATTAATGAATCGGTTATTTCTTTGATCATATTAATTTGTTCTGCATTATATCTTCTTTCTGTTTTATTTTTTATAACACATTTCTTTTGTTTAGTTTTGAACAGTTTTCATATTTGATCAAGAAAACCTTTGGTCCATCTATACTACTCTTTAAAACTATATATATTTTGTATATTAGAGATACATTATCAGCGAGAAATTAGAATGTCATGCACATTCATATATAATTTTTCATGAATAAAATTATTATAATTAATTAATATATCCATATAATAATTTTAAAATAAATATTCTTGCATCGCCGACGAGCATCATACTAGTATTTATAATCTTAGAACAATTTTGTACTCTTTATGATGAAAGCGAATTTCAAGCCTACCCTTCTCCCGAAAACCCTACGATATACATTTTTTAGTGCCGGCAAGATTTCATTTTTGCTATCCTATAGATGTCTTTCGCCGCTCTTAATTTAGTTCTGGTCTTCGCTCTGGCTGGTCTTCGTTTTTGTGAGTCTTTTCAACTTTTGATTTGATTGGTATTCCAATGACGAGAAATTTAGTTATCCGAAAGCTGTGAATGGTGCTCCCTCTGAGAGGTTTGAGGAACCTTGACTTTTTCCCATGCGGATATATGGCATTTCTGAGGGATATTTCAAATTCAATTTCTAGTTTTTAATGGGTGACATCCTTTGATGTGAATTTTTTATCGATAAAATACATTTCTGGGTGCATTTTAGAATTTGGATTACGTTTTTTCTGTTTCCTGTGTATTAGATGTATTCTGCTGATGCCACTCAACAAACTGATATGGATCTGACTAGGGGAGCATTAGATCATAAAGAACTACGCAATGTGATTGAAAAAATGCTCTTGAAATGTTTTAGTTCGATTTTATGCCTAACCAAGCCAGACAAATGCTATCAACTCCCTATGTGTATCCTTTTGCACTTCCCACTAAATATGAAAAGTTGGATTTTGAATTTTTTTTGCTTTTATTTCATAATACTATATGTTATCCAGCTGAATGAAAGTGTGATTGTATTCATGTTCCGTATGCATTGCTTGTCACACTATTGCCCTGAGTTAGAAATATGATTAAAGCATTGTTTGCAAGGTGTGGTGATATTTTTGAATGTTAGTTATGATAACAGGGTCATGCAAGTTTTAGTCTTTTCTAGATGAGATGTGGATAAAGTTTGGAGATTTGGTTAGCGCATTTAGCAGTGAAAGAATTTTCGAATGTATATATTGTACCCCTGAAACTTTTTAATGGCTGTGCTATAGTATACTACTTCAACTATCCCAACCCTTACGTAGTTGTAGTTGCGTCTTAAATCAGGTCCACTCCTGTAATCTCCCTGTTGCTATTGGTAAAAACAATTTCCAATCTTTACTGCAGAAGCAATATTTGCATATGGCAAACCTAGCAGTGGGAAAACTTATACTATGCACAGGATCACAAAGAAAGTGGTGCACAACACTGTCATACATATTCTGGGTGCAAGTACTATGTCTTGTGTATTGGTCCTGTATTCCTTCGAGACATGCAGTTGTCTAAATGATGGCAGCATTTTTACATAATTGCCTACCATTTGCAGATTACACGGAAGTGGAATCCAGGATAAGAATATCTGGCTTGGATGTTTACAATAAAAAATTGTTTGAGATTTACTGAACTCAGTATCCAGCATGAATGTAGAACTTTTAGATGATCCAGAGGTATATTTACAATGCAATATGATTTTTTTTGTAATATTTGATATATTTTTCAATCTTTCTTAGTGTATTGAATTTCAGTATAAACCATCAGAATGCAGACTGGTTGAAGAATCATTCAATGACTATCAACATCAGCATTTGTGAGGGTGAGTGTATTTTAAACCCCTGGATAGGTTATAATTCGGATGTGTAGCATTCATTAAGTTTCTCAATATTGTATTGATATTAAAATATCCTTTATAGGTCAAAGGCAAGCTGGAGAGACAGCATTGAATTATACTAGTTCAGGATTGCACCAGACAATCAGGCTGGTTTCTGGATTTTGCGTAAGCACGTGTAAATCACTTTCTCTGAACGATACAGAGTGTTTTGGATGTCTTCCACTCATGCAGACTATTGAAAGTATGCTACTTGAAAGTGCAGATTGTGTATGGCCATATGTTTGAAGCCTGGTAAGGGATTTAATGCTGTATGATAAATTCCATGACTTTTACTTGCTTGTGAAAATTTATTTAACTCTCAGTAAAATATTGATTCAGAACTTTGTTGACTTGGCTGGAAGTAAAAAGGCCTTACAGAAAAATGCTGATGGCGCTAGGCTCAGGGAAGGCTGCCACATCAATCTTAGGTTGACGAGTCTTGCCACAGGTAATTTAATCTTTAGTGTACATAGATGACTATCATATCAATCCTGACGAGCATCCTTTTAATTTTGTTCATGTTTATGGGAACTATGCTCTTATGGACCAGGTTAAAATAATGCTCTTACGGTCATGTACAAAATAATGCACAAGTGAACATGGTAAGTGTTTGTGCAAAAAATTTACTTCTTTTGAGTACAGGTTTTGAGTTTTACTGTATTGTCAGTAGGGGTGCTAATCGAGCGAGTCGATCGCGAGTACTGGGTAACTCGACTCGACTCGAGAACCATATTAATCGTGTTCGACTCGACTCGAGAACTCGCGAGTTTAATAATACCATGTTCAACTCGAACTCGTGATTATTTATCGATTATCGACTCGACTCGCGAGTTCGAACTCGAATTATTTTTTTGCTTTTTTAATAAAAGCTTTAATAATTATTGCACAAGTTAATAGTTGATTCTAAATTAGTATAAAAGTGACCTTCATCCAAGCCATTAATACAAAATATTTTACTACACCTTCACTTTATAAAAATGAATTTATTCTTTATATTTGACATTAATATTTTAAAACTGTATTAAATAAATGCTAATACTATCATAAAATATACAAAAAGTAAAATACATGATCACATAACGTATTTAAACAAGTCTTTAGTATGAAAATTTCTAATTATATATATGTGGCTTGGCATATACATAATGAAATTAATACTAATGCAATTCATTAGTTAATTCAATATTGAGTAGTAAATGAAAACTAACTAGATTAGATAATTTAACTAATTGATTTATAGTACAACCTCATAATAGTATAAAACTATAAACGATTATACTTATCGAGTTACTCACGAGTTTTTCGAGTCGAGTTGGACTTTGCTCAAACTCGACTCGTTAACCTTTCGAATCGAGTCGATCTCGATTCGAGCTAGATCGAGTCGAGGTTTGGCCGAGTTTTGACCGAATCGATCTCGAATTACTCGCGAGTTGACGATTTCAATTAGCACCCCTAATTGTCAGTGTGTCATTTGTAGCAATAATATTACCAAATCAATTACTTCAAATTTATCCAATATTTTTTAAAGTTTTAGAACAACTTTGAAAGTAATTAATCACACAAACAGACGTGAACATCTTTTTATGTTACCAAAACTTCAAACCTATACTACCCTTCTACCAAAACTTTTTATGATACATTTTTTTACGTCTTTACTTCCCTGACTGCTGGTAAGATATAATTTAGCTGCCCCAGAAATTGTTACCTCTCTTAATTTGCTTCTGGTCTTTGCACTGCTAGTTTCTTATCGCTGTGGAATTTCTCGTCTTTAAGAGCCTTTTCAACTTTTATTTTTTGGTTTAACTGCTATTCCGATGACGAGAAATTTAGTAATCCGAAAGCTGTGAATGGTGCTCCCTTTGAGAGGTTGAGGAACCATGGCTTTTTCCCATGTGGATATATGGCATTTCCGAGGGATATTTATTTTCAATTTGTAGTTTTTGTTATGGGTTTATTGTGATTTTTATATGCAAACTTCAATTCTGGATTCCATTTAAGATTACCATTCTTCCTGTATTTCGTGTATTTGATATGTTTTTGAATACTCTTATGCTACTCAACAAACTGATGGGGTGGACTAGTGGATAATTATACAAAGCACTATTTGAAAAATATGCTGTTGAAATGTTTTGATTCGCTTTATGCCTAACCAAGCCAGACGAATAATATCAACTCCCTGTGCATGTCCTTTTGTAAATCTTAAAAGTTTAGAAGGGCAAAGATTCAGTCTTTAGATTAAAAGTACATGTTATTAAGCTCAACGAGAGACGTTTGATCATATTCATGTCCTATGCAGATTGTGTACGGTCATATGTTTGAAACCTGATAAGTAAGGGATTTACAGATGTACGATAAATGCCAGGACTTTTACTTGAATGGAAAATCTTTTATCTAACTCTCAATAAAATATCGTTGCTCAACTTTCTTGACTTGGCTGGAAGTGAAAGAGCCTCACAGAAAAATGCTGATGGCACTAAGGCTCAAGGAAGGCTGCCACATCAATCTTAGGTTGATGAATCTTGCTGCAGTTATCAGGAAGCTCAGGTAATTAAATCTATAGTGTACATAGATAACTATCATATCAACCCTGGGGAGATGCTGTTGATAAATTTCTTAGCTTTGTGCATAGTTGTGTGAACTAGGCTATAATGTATCAGGTATTCAGGTTGAAATAAGGAAACTTGGTTGTTTCTGTGATCTTATTTGCAGTGTGGGAAAAGAAGTGGTTACATTCCTTGTAGAGATTCAAAGCCGACACACATTTTGCTGCATTTACTTGGAGGGAATGCATGTACTGCCATTATATGCACTTTGAGTCCAGCACGTATTCATTTAAAACAAACAAGCAACACTCTACTTACTTTTTGCTGTGCCTGCAAAGGAAGTGACAAATGATGCACAAGCGAACATGGTAAGAGTTTATGATTAAATATTACTCATTTTTATTCTGCATGCAAAAGGAGTTCAGCTATACTGTTAGTGTTTTATTCATGATTCTGGGAAGGCACTGTTAAAGCTTATTTTATTTTTCTTTGTGGCGGTTACTGAAAGAAACTAGGAAAACACTTGCAAAGAAGTATCCAAGCTAGAAGCATAGCTACACACACCTGATCCGCCAAACGTGGAATACTAGCGGATTCGCCAGGTTCAAATGTGAGGTTCATCATTTCTCTCTAGCTTGTAAAAATGCTCCTTTTACTAAAATATGGATTTTAGTACTATTTTTAAAATTTCAATTAGTTGCTACAACATAGATATGAAAACAAGAATAAGTCTCATCCTTCTTTTCAGTAGCGGATTCACATCTAAATCAAGGGCATGCCTTGAGGCTTGAGCCCCCTAAAGTACTTTTCTCTGTATCAGTGTGAACTGGCTTTAAAATCACAGCTAGGTACTTTACCTACAAATCTGAGTGTTCGAGCCTGGTGGATTCAACTGTCGCTGTCGACAGGGTTTCCGGTCAACCAAGCTGGATCTGCTTCAGTCAATCATCCCTTGGTACACAATTGGCTTCCTATGGTGATGACAAGGATGTTCCAGCACCATGGACCGCCCTCTTTAAGGAGAAAATACAAGGTATGCAATTTTATGATGATTTTGTGGAGGTTCTGTTGCATTACCGTTTCATTATTTTTGTTCACAATTTATGCTCATTCCTTTCTTTTTATTGCAACTACATTTTCCATATGTGAGTTTTTATTCATAAGTTTATTCATTCATAATCTGGCATCATCTTTTTGTTGACAGAAAAGGCAGGAACATTCGGATAATCTTTCAAGACTGTTTGAAAATTTGTAGTTTTTGTTCTTGCAAACTACACTTATGTGCTTGTTGGAGTACCAACTTTTCATGCTTACAATACATGAACACAAGCTGTTAATCATTGTAAAAGCTGATCCATCAAATTATGAGATAGACACATTGCACAAAAGTTACCTTTTATTGTAGGGTACACATATTCTGCAATATATTTTAATCTCGCTATGCTATGGGAGAGAAACGTGCTATTGTTTGCGCATTATGGGATGAGACTATTCACTTTCTTGATTACTTTTTTGAACTCTTTTAACAATCCTGAAGTGCAACAATTTCTGCAGGAGCAGGTACTATGCCTGGACTCGGAGTGTTGATCTAGGTTTTAGAAGGCAAGGTTTTGATCCAGGTCTACAAAGGCGAAAGAAAACAACCTGCTAGGCATTCCTCCCGTTCCTGAGGTATCCTAGATCACTCATCATACATACATACATACATACATACATGCATACAAACTTAGGTATGATGAGTTCTTTATATATATTTACGTAAGAAAGAATTAACTTTGCAGAAATCGATGATTTGATCTTTCACCGTCGCTACCATGACTTCTGTCAGAATTCATGACAAATTTTTCATCCGATACGCTGCTTATCAATCTGGAATTTCATGGTGCATGTCGGACCGACAATCCAAGTGTCAAACATAAGGTGGTAGTGAAGGTTACAAATGACCTTATAATATGATTCAAAACCTGTTGGATCTAATTTTTGTCCAGGTTGAACCTTTAATTTGTGGTTATAGTTTGAACTGTTTAACATTTCAGGAGCTGTAATGTTTGAGGTTCCCGATACCTAATTTTGATGGCGTGAGGATGCTCATACAACGAGCCTCCAATAGTCAGTTAGGCTGATTAATCCACGAGAGATTACCTCCGCTACAGGGAACGTCAGTTGCCAAAAGTTTCATCAACGTCATTCATTCTTCACTCCTATTGGGCCAATTAGCTCTGGTTAAGTTTGTTTATATGGGTGATATACAAAACATGTTTTGAATAAAATTGTACGTTTAAAAGATAGTCTTCTTTATATTAAAGATAATAGTGTAATATATTACATATGTAAAGCCAAAAAAAAATGTGTGAAGCGAATTAATTAATTGAAGTCAATAAATTTAAATATAATTTTCAGATAATATCAAAGTATAAGATATATTATGTATGTGTACATATTAAAGTTTTGCAATTGAGTAAATAGAGGAAATGTAAAAATATACTCCTTCCGTCCCAATCAAAGTGTCTGGGGGGACGGAGGCTCAATTTTTAAGAAAAATGATGTGGAAGTAGGACACATGGCCAAAAGAATGGTAAAAGACTATTTTAACCCCCATAAGTATGTGATTCAAAAAATGTATAGAGATTCATTAAGGGTAAAATGAACAATATACTCTATTTTTTTTGCCAAATGAGGAAATATTGAAAGTAAGACTATTTGGTTGGGACATCCCAAAATAGAAAGTAAGACACTTTGGTTGGGACGGAGGGAGTAAGATATTAAAATATTTTGTCAATAATAATTTGAAATATTTTTTTTTTGAAGTAATAATAATTTGAAATATCCAGTTAACTAAGTTAATTATATACAATGTGAGGTAAGGAAATATTGGTTTGAAAATTATCATATAATTGATTTACTATACAATATCATGTACAGCCTTATATCAACTAAATTATATTTTACCATGTTTGACCAATTCCTTTATAAAGTTTGGATTTTAAAATGCACTAATTCAATTCTTCATCAAAATGTGTAGGTCTTTGTAATTAACTTTTAAAATCACGCCCTTCCACTGAAAATAAAGAGAGTAATGGTTTGAATTGTTATAGTAGTGGTTTTTATTTTATTAGTATAAGTTTGCGTAGAATATGATCAATTATTTTTGATACACTATAGAAATGCATTTACGGTTTCAAATCATGATAACAAAAATATAATCATAATCTATTCATAGGAATAAAATAATAAAATTTGTCCATTTAATAATACAGTGATTAAAAAGGAAGATAATGATTTTATCTATCTATAGTAACTTAGAACATATATATTTACAATCAATCACATATTATGATATATTCCTTCAATAAAAACTTAACTGAATTTTAAATCATACACCTAAGAAGTTTATAAACCATCAAGTCATAAAGGAATTTATGTCAACATTGATATAATTCTTGAAAGAATTTTTTTTGTAATAATTCAAAATGTACTTAACTTACCATGAATGCATAGAAAGCCAAGAGAACTGTCAAACTTTGAAAACACACGTACCGAGGTCAGCATTAGCAATGAATTGTGGGTCAAATGGGTACATGCTTACTATATATGTGGAGGCTCAATCTAGTCATTTACCCCAAGTAAGTACACTACATCGGCATACATGAATGAGTTGTGCAGATTAAGAGACTTTTTGATCCAAAGTGAGCATGATCATCTTAGTGTTCTTCACAATCGTTTGGAATTGTGGATGAGAAAGGATGGGGGTAAGAGTTTCGGAGGAAAAATGTATAATTTTATACATAAACTCCTATAGCCAGCGGTCTATGAAGGAGTCACCCCGGTAGAGAAGAGGGCTTTCCGAGGTCTATGGAGGGGTCACGTTCCGCCAAAGTGTGTTTTCATTACTTGGTTGGGCTTGCATGGAAGACTTGGCACGAAGGATAGAGCTCGCGCTCCTGTGGGCATCCATATTGACAGATCGTGTCGAATATGTGGACATCCGGAAGAGTCAAATAGTCATCTGTTCTTCGAATGCCCCTATACTAGAGGAATATGGGACGAGGTGAGGAGATGGTTAGCACTGGATCGACTGCCTGAATCAATCAAGAGCGCGGAGAAATGGGTGAGGAGAAAGTGTAAGAGTTCTGCGGTGCACAAGAAAGCTGGAGTGCTGACACTTGAAGTAATGGTCTACCAGATATGGCTTGAGCGCAATCGGATAATTATGGATGGGAAGAAACCAGATCGAAATAGAGTACTCTCTCTAATTTTTAGAGATATTTATCTGTTTTGAATCGCTTGTTCCCTAATCACTTACTCTTCTGATCATTTGAGAGTGGTCATGGAGGGGTTATCTCAAGGAAAGGTTTTGCCCCAACTGAGATATCCTAAAGGATTTGACGGATAGCTTTATGCCTGCTTTATGGCTGTATAGTTCGCCTCTAACTCAAAGAGGCAAGAGCTTGACCTCAACATAAAATTTATTTTATGATGGATTTAAGCTCCTGTAGTGTTATGCCTGTTTAATGGCTGCCACTTCATGGAGGAGAAACATTCATTTTCCTCAGCCACAATGGATGTGGAACTTTTTCGGACAAGGAAGTCTAGGAGATAGCCTATCCAAGAGGGAAGAGGAAGCCTTTTCTATGGAGGAAACCTTGGCCAAATAGGTAACCAGTCCTGGGTCGAGAGTGAATCCTGGATTAAAGGGGAAACAAACTTCTTGGTGGGTAACATACTGGGCTTAGGATTATGTAATGAGAGGATGGTCCAGGCGTTCATGGATAGAAGAACTAGATATGGGATTGCAAGGTCAACAGTTTCATGATTGTTTTTATTGTAATAAGTTAGAACTATCTTTATAGTCAATGAGAAGTTCTCACTTCTCATTGGGGAACACTGTATTTTTAGGTTTCAGCCTTTACGTTAATATTATTTACCAATGATTAACGTAAGGTTAAAATATCTCATTGTCAAAAGTACTATCACACACTTTACAATTAGCAAATGTCAAAGTATTACCAGCAAAGAAAAGAAGAAGATAAACAATATTGGCGGGATAGCATAGTATTCTCTCGACGGGAATCAAACCCTAGCTAGGTTAATGAATATATCTACTTCCTGTTATAGAAGAGTCAAGAATGAAGAAAATCTACCATTGCAATTGGTATAGCTGCACAGCATCAACTATCAACCATTGTGCTATTCATCTTTCTTCTTTTCAGGCACCTAAATTCGCCAAGTGGTTTAGTCTACGCATCAATATTTATGCTATGTGCTTACTGAATGTTTTCATTGCGGTAATCAAACCCTCAGCCTCTGCCTCATTGGAATCCAATGAAAAACAATCCAAAATAGTAAGTGGGATTCGTCAATCGTCACTGATTAATCTGCCATAAATTATAAAGACTCCATAGAGTGGCAAGTTTAAAAACAACATCAATATATATATGGCGTCTCTGAGACTACTTTTACTTCTCGAACCCTAAATAAACTCGAGGATGTCCCCCAATCTGAAAAAATCTGAAAATCTTGGCAGAAAATCTGAAAAAATAAACGTTCTGATTGACTTTTTCATTCCTCCTCGATTTCGAAATTGAAGAATATGCTGACAATATCGATTCTCTTTTTGGTGCATAATACCTGAAATCCTGAACACAGATCCGCAGCCCTCTTCAAGAAATAAAATTCGATCACTATCATTCTACAAAACCAACAACAACAATAACAAAAACATATAACAAAACCAACAACAACAATAACAAAAACGTGCAACTGAAATCGATGCTAACGACAATCAACCTGACGGAAGATGTTGTCGACGACAATACTAATAATGATGAATTTGTGTGAAAATTATTGAATCCTAGGCAATAGCTTGTCAGCATCATTCGTGCATGGTCTGCTTGAAGAGGAATTAAGCGGTTGACATAATATTGTGTAATAAGATTTAGGTTATATAAAAAAAATTTTGAGGAAAGATTTAGGTTATATAAGTTGATTATACGTTTTAGCATCAAAATAAAATATATAAATACCATAATTAAAAAATAAAATATATAAATGTCACAATCCAATATATATTAGCGTGTAGTATGAGGATAATAAAAGGAAACAAAATATGTTATATTATGGTAGTAATTATAGCGTGGCGAATTTGATCCTGTATCAAATTATAGGAAGATGTGTGCGGCTAATTATGAAAATTAATTGGTGGTGAAAACACATATGTATATAAACCAATTATACTCCATGTTTACCAAGAAGATTCCATTTTAGAAGGAATTATCACGTAAATACAAATATGTATATATGGAAAAACCGTAAATGGTAGCCGCAGGAATATGGTGAGATTGCGGTGGGTATGTGGCGGTTTTAGTCAAAACTACGTAGTCTCATCCTTTTTATTTTTTTTCAATTTATTTATTAACCGGAGCAATAACTATTCTAGTTTCTTTTAGGAATAAGAAATAATAGTAATGCACCCCTGGTAGTGGTGATAAATCTAGCTTATAAAGTTGAGGTTCTTCAGTTTTTACCAAATTCCTTAAAGGGGATGATTTCAGGGTGTGATAAATGTACAAATTAGTTGTATATATTTTGAAATAATGCATTGATTAATTATATTATATAGTAGTATGTGATATTAAATCTGTTCACTTTCAAACTTTATCTCGCATGAGTTTTGAGAATAATTTGACACACGATTGAAATCTATTATTGTACCATGACATACCGTCTATATGTAATGTGCCATTGGGCAAAACAATCTGAGCGGCCACCAAAGTGAAGCTCAACACGGTTTCAATCTTGATCACAAAGTTTTTATCTGGTGTGTAGTAGTTGTCGTCGATATTAGACGATATAATCTTATATGTTGAGACATATTCTAATTCTTAAAACTAAAGGTGAGAAAAAAAAGTTATAATCACTAGAATAATTTTATATTAGAGTATAATATGTGAAATTGAATATTTTGTTTTTCTTTAATCGGCACACACACAAACAATTTTGATGAAGGAAATAGACGAAATAGATTGAATTGGGAAATGAGAAAAATAACCTGAACTATACTAATAAGGGTAAGTGCAAATTCGAAAAAAAAAACATTCATGTATGCATTTGATTATAGGTGAAATCACCAAGGGTGGAGGGATATATTATATTAGCCATCTCCAAACCATATGAATTATTGGTACAATAACTCCATAAAAGTAGAAGCGATGAGTAAGATTACAGGGAAATTTCTAGTGAAACTATCTCTCCATCTAATGCCAGAACAGCATATTTAACCATAATCTAAAATCAAAACAAAGTATACGTGCATAGAAAACAACAATCGTAGACAACGGCGCTTTCACCTAACATGAGTCGGGCTAACTGAACACAAACCGCCTATAATACCAGACTAGTACCCAAAGACTGCAGTCACTCTCCAACCAATCTCATTAGACATTATTCGGATCCACCCCTCAGGGCCAGTAAGAGAGTTTCCAGATTATTTTCACAGAATAAGGGCACTAGCAAGTTTGTCTAACCAAACAAAGTTAGAGAGCCAACCTGTACAATCTACTAATCTGAATCTGAGGGGCACCTAGAAGTCACTATTCAAATTGACCCTGATTTGGATTTCTCCTATCCTCATGTGATTCAATTCGGGAGCCAACAGAGCTTAATCAAACAAAAGTACCCATCGGAAAAACTAAGAATTGGCAGACAAACAAACTCAACTGATATCTGAGCGAAAATGACTCACTGGAGCACATATGCACCGATCCAATTCTAAAATACTAATAAAATAAAATAAGTTAAGAAAAAAAGAAAAATATAAAAAACCCATTTCAAATGATAAGTGGCAGAACTCAAGGGAGACCACCGGCACGACGCGTGCCAGTGCGTGAGGCGCGTGGCCTACATGCGCTGCGCAGTGCGTGTGTGGAACGCTCCCCGGGCAAAGGCACGCGTTGCCACACGCGTGGATCTCTACACGGTGGTGCGTGGCGACGCGACTTACATCCCTCCCGTCACTCCGATTTGCCTCGATCACAATCTCCTCCTAATTTTGCCGGCGAAACCTCCGACAATGCCACTCTGAACAGTCACGGCGGCGTCAAGCCGGATCTGTCGCTTGGGCTCACCCTAAACTCGGTGGTGGTTTGGACGCTCAAGATCGGCGCCAGTCTGGTCAACGGCCGGCCAGGAGAGGAGGAGAACACCATAGGAAGGCGGAGGTGAAAATAGGTCTGGGTTTTGGGGGTAGGGATTGGGTGGAAAGGATCTAGACTAGGTATGTTGTGGGGAGCTCGATTGAGGTGTCGAAAGAGACATGAGCAAGACGTCATGTGTTTGGGGTGGCACAAATGCGTCAGCTCTAATATAATATCATGAAACTTCCGACAATGGCATGATTGAGGAACAAAAGGTGGATTGGAGAGGGGTAAAAAAGAAAAAGAAAAAAGAGAAATTTGGAGTTTCATTATAAAAAGGTTTCGGTGAAATTGTCATGCTTTAAACTTATGGCATTTATAGTCGTGTATTTGCATAATTTGTCCCTCTTTCTAACTCAATTAGTTTATTTAAAATATTTAATTGTATAAATAAAGTTATTTAATGAATGAAAATACAATAGATTTAATGATTCAAAGAATTGAACTCATTATTGGACGTACTTACAATATTGTAAAAAATAGTTTTATTAAAATAAATATAAAGTTGCATATAAAAATATAAACTAATATCATAAAAATGAGATATAAAGAACAGTTTTATTATAAACTAATGAAAGGACGTATATCTCTTTTTTTAAGGCAAACCACTATAGAGTGGGGGAAATTATATTCGGCTTCCCAAACCTCATAAACTGGACAATGATACAAATAGAGCCCCGAGAACAGACAGAATTTGTATGGAGATAAACTCCAAAAGCATTGGTAGATGCTTTTCAAAAGAATAGGCATATAGCCCTATACAAAAGAATAGGTTATGTTATTTATCAGAACCTGTTAGAGAATTGCTAGGCAAAATTCAAAGCGATCCCAACAAAAACATAACTTTCTAATTATCTAAAAACAGAAAGTGAGATCCCTGGAGGTTGAAATCCTTTGATAGTTGGATCTTTTTGAAGAGAAAGTAGCTGGCAGCTGATGTATCTTGTGAAATTGGGCCAGCTTGTATAGTAGTCAGAACTGTCTCAGGAAGTTGTGGCATCTTCAGTGTAGCTGCATTCTGCATTGAAAACAGCAAGAGTATGAGAGTAGCATCCATTCATGGAGGATGTAATCTAAGGGAAGGAGTGCCCTCTTTATCCAATATATATAGTCCTTTAGTAGAGTAAGGCAGAGAGAGAGTGGAATCAAAATTAACAGATAGTTTGGAGCTAATGGCATACTTTGCCAGTGAGTCTGCAACAGTATTACTCTCTCTATATATATGATGGACAATAGAATCCGAAATAGAGCATTCCTGAGCAATATCATGACATAATGTAAATAATTTTAATGGAGCATTTTCAGGTTTTGAGATAATATTAGTTGCTTGTTTACAGTCTGTCTCAAAAGAGCAGGTTAAATTCAGATCTTTGGCAACTTTTATACCCAGGCCAATAGCCAATAACTCAGCATGAAGAGGAGACTGTGCTGTGGTGTGTACTGTTCTAGCTGTAACTAAATTACCCAGTGAATCCCTAATAATGATTCCTAGTCCAGTTTCATGTGAACTAAGCCAAGAGGCATCAGAGTTGACTTTATAGTTGACTGGAGGTCTAGACCATGAGACTTTAGCTATATGAAGTTTAGGAGGTCTAGTCCATTTAGGGAAGTAACCTTTATCAGCCAGCTCTATGTCATGAGTGGATTTGATATAGAAAGGCTTAGCCATGAAAGAGTCATATATCATTCCTTTAATTTCATGAAGTATTCCAGGGACATTAGGTTTAAAATTATCATAGATAAATCTATTCCTAACCTTCCAAAGAGTCCAACAAGAAAAAATAGCAATTTTATGTATCAATTGAGTATGGATGGCTGTAAGGCCAGGTCTATACAGATAGTGTAAAATTCTATTCCAAATGGTAGAAAACTGGGGTGTTTTGATTCCTATGAAAGAGTTGACACCCTCCCAGACTTGAGTAGCCAGTTGACACTTATTGAAAAAATGATCTAGGGAGTCCAAGTTGTCATAGAATGAGCATTTAGACACAATATTAAAGCCATAGTATTTAAGCACATTATCAAAAGGCAGCAGGGAGTTCAAATTTTTCCACAAAAAAATTGAAACTTTTTTTGGAATTCTGGCATTCCACAGTTTGGGGAGTGATGCAGAGTACCTCTTTTGGGTCTAAGCTGCTGGTAGGTGGATCTGAATGAGAATTTTCCATTTATTTCAGGCTTCCAGATCAGCCAGTCTGCCCTGTGAGGATTGATTTCAGCATCCTGGAGGAAAACAGAAAGAGCAATATCAATGAGGGGAGATATGAGTGGAACAAATTCCTGTTTTTTATCAATGAATTCTGCCACTGTAATTGTCTCAGGAATTTGAGTAAGTTGTGAGTCCACTATATCTATAATGGCACCTCTACCAGTCCAGTTGAACTGCCAAAAACTACAGGTGCCTTGGCCATGAATTACCCTAGAATGAGACTCACAGAAATCATTTACTTAACAAATCCTTTTCCAAGTATGTGATAATTGTGAGGTTTTAGGAAGTGAAGCAATGAAAATAGTCCAAGGAGCAGTGGCTAACTAAAATTTCCACCACATTTTGACTGAGAAGGAAGTGACTATGGTTTTTAAATTCCTAAAACCTAAGTCATTCTCTGCAATAGGAAAGCACATGTCATTCCATTTTTTCCAAGTTTTTTTAGGCTTATCATCCACTAATCCCCAGAAAAAAACTGAGATTCTTCTTCTGATCAGTTTCATGACATGAGCTGTAGGCTTCATGACTGCCCAGTAATGCTGAGGTAGGGAGTAAATGCAAGAGTTAATAAGAATCAGTTTACCTCCAGATGATAGCCACCTATTTTTCCAATTCATCAGTCTACTATCAATCATCTCTAAAAGAGGCTGGAAAAAGATATTTTTAATCCTACCAGAGAAAATAGGAACACCAAGATATTTAAAGGGAAATGTCCCTTTTTTCATTCCAAGCACATTGTTCATTTCTCTAATAATAGCTGGGGAAGCATGCCTACTTATATAATAGTCACTCTTATCATAATTGATTTTCTGTCCAAAGACAGTTTCAAAAACAGCAAGAAATGACTTCATCTTAGTGATATTAGACTTATTTTCTTGCATAAAAATCACAGTATCATCAGCATAGGATAAATGAGATATAAGAGATGCATTTCTGGGCAAATTATAATATTGAAGGCTGCCAATCTCAAATATATATGCTAAACTCCTAGTGAAAGCCTCTGAGAATATATTAAAAAGAAAGGGAGAGAGGGGATCACCTTGTTTGATACCTCTAGTAGCCTGAAAAAAACCTACTGGGTTGCCATTAACTAGGACAGAGAACCAGGCATGTGAAAGATTTTTGATGATGAAATATATAAATTGACCATGAAAACCAAAACTGATGAGTATACTAGTGAGAAATTTCCAACAAACTCTATCAAATGCTTTCCTAAGGTCCAATTTTAAAATGCAGTTTGGATGTCTCCCTTTTTTATCAATGAATCTGACCATTTCCTTAAGATAGATAACATTATCACTAATATCTCTATTTTTTAGAAATGCAGTCTGGTGAGGGGAGATGAGTTTATGCATGAAAAAACTCTTTCTTCCTTGTTACTATGAAAAAAAAGATTAGTTTATTTACCAAAAATTCTATGGTCAACAAAGTGGGAAATGTCCCTCATTCTAGTGTAATTGTAGATAAAAAGTTAATATATTCTAAACAATCATGCTTCAAAATATAAAAGATTATAACGTAACAATTGATATCGGTGAATACATTTTTAAATAAAATATTACTTATTAATTATTATAATAGTAAATATAAATATACTCACTCCGTCCCCTTGTGATTGTTACAAGAGACTTGTCAAAAAGAGTTTGATCATTGTACTACCATATAAATAATAATATTATTTTGTAATATATTTTTGAAAACTCTGTAACACGTATTTTTTAAGTATCAAAATTTAAAATTTCATTAATAATTATAATTAAAATTATCGATAGTCAAACATGTAATTTACTATTTGTCTTGTGACAATCACAAGAGAACGGAAGGAGTATGAAATTAAAAAAAATCCCTCCAATTCTCTTTTTTGGCACACTTTCTCTATTCTGTAAGTTTTTAAAAAATCACTATCTACTTTTCTAACTCTTTATTCAATCTCAACCATCCATTTCTCACTTTGTTAAAAATTGTACCCTTTCTCTTGTGATATTTAAAGGGAATAGGAGAGAGTATATTATAGCTGAAATTTGCATATTCTCATATTCTAAAGGTCGTTTGGTTGGAGTTACGAAACGGTGGAATTTCAAAATCCCATGATTTTAGATGATTTCAGATTGTCTGCGTAATTTGATAGATGTGGAGGAATATAGAAATACGCGGAATTTCCACTTTCCACAGAACGCAGGATTTTTCTTACCGAGTCGCACCTAGGTAGTTTACAATTCCATCATTTTTTATTCGTGTAATTACCAATTTATTTCATATATGGGGCGAATTTTTATTTTTCTCCATCAATAACGCGCGCAATGTTTTCACTTCCCTCTACTAGCTCTGTCGTGGTTGCAGATCTATCAATATTGGTGCAAAATATTGAGGTTTGTTATAGATTTTTTTTATTATTAAATATGAAGATTTTGATTAAGAATGAATAATTTATAAAGTATGTTTACAAGAAAACGAAATTATATTTTTTATTATATATCGTTTGCTTTGGAATATGATTTGTGTGAATGCTTATTAGTTATTTAATTAGAATGGAGTCGAGTTTAATTTATTCGAGTTGTTTTATTTGTTTATTGGTTAATTTCTTGTGCAGTGTAGTTAATTCTTGTATGATTTATTTTGTTAACGTTTTACGGTAAGTTATTTTTAAAAATTAGTTATACAATGAAATTCCCAGGAATTAGATGCTTTCAACTAAACAATATCACGTAAAATAAATCCTAGGAATTCTAACTTCCCACATCGCTAACCAAACAAGTTTTGTAAAAATCTTGGTATTTTAACGGAGTATACAAAATCATGGGAAATAAGAATTCCTGTAGGAATTTAACTCCCACATGAACCAAATGATCTCTAAGGGCAAGTCCGACAGATTTTGTAAAATAGAGAATTATGCTATTTTTAGAATTCTCTTAGAGTTTTATGGCTCCAACAAATTTGCTATAACGTTCCCTAAAGTAGAAATTGGGATGAGAGAGAAAGTTTGAATCTCTATCTATAGCGATCCAAGTTTGGATCTCTATTTATGCCACGTTTGATGAATTTAGACAAAACATTCTATTTATGGTAAATTCAGCATCCATGATTGTATGCTTTTATTATTTTATATATAAAAAAATGACAGAAAAATATAAACAAGTGGCGGAGGGATAGGAGGCTTGAATAAAATTTGCTAAATTAGAAAATATGTTGGGTTGAGGGAAAGATTGTAGAGAATATACCTTTTCTATCTCTATTTTAGGAAAAAATTTAGCAAGTCTGTTGGACTTGCCTAGTAAAATTTGCAATACACATCTTTTTGTTAGAGTTACCTAAAATGTTATAAGCGTACATAGTTTCAAGAAAAAAAGAAAATGTTATTTGCAACTCATATTTTACTTTTGCAATCCGTATTATTTTTAAAAAAGACTAATACACCCTCAATTAAGTGATTAAATTTTGAACAAGATAAATTAATAAGGATAATCTCGTCAGATTCAATCATAATACAGACTGCATTAGTAAAAGAAAACCAGTAAACAGGAATTTCGAAAAAATATTACCTTGACCTGAAAATATTACCTTGCCCAGGTGATCTGAAAATAGTACTATAGCAGCAGCGGTTATCGTTAAACAAAGCTGCCAAGATCCAGACAAGGCTGTCCTTTATCTCCTCTTCTGTTTATTATATGTCAACAATATTTATCTGCAGTAATAAATTCAACATTAAGAGGAGCAGGGAGTACTTGTGGATATAGTCCTGGAAGAGGGGTTCAGAAAGTTTCACACCTCATGTACGCTGATGACTGTTTGATTTTCATAGAATGCAAAGAAGCAGTGATACAGAAATTGGCAAAAGATATAGAAATGTTTGCAAGATATTCTGGACAGAGAATTAATTTCTCTAAATCAGGTATTCTGGTAAGTCCTAATACAGATGTTAACATGGAATTGTATCTTAGAAATACATTGAACATTCATGAGGTTGGAATTGGAGCTAAGTATTTGGGGATGGTTATAGATTTCACTCAGGGTAAGTGTCAGGTATATAAGGAATTAATAGAAAAGTTCAGGAGAAAGTTTGACACATGGAAGAATAGGTTTCTAAGCCTGACAGGTAGGATTATCATGGCTAAGCATGTGTTGTCATCACTACCAATATATCCAATGGGAATTTTTAGGATATCAAAATCAGTACTGGATAAATTGGATAAAATAATTGCAAAATTTATTTGGAATGGTGACCTGGAGGCAAGAGGAATTCACTGGAGATCATGGAGGCATATGTGTTTGCCAAAGAGTAAAGGAGAATTAGGTCTCAGATCTGCATATCAGATGAATAAGGCATTATTGGCAAAGCATGCTTGGAAGTTTACACAAGAGGATGATTCTCTATTAGTCCAAGTAATGAAGCAAAAGTATTGTAAACATACCTCTTTTAGGGAGGTTAAGGAAAAATCCAATGATTCTTGGGGCTGGAAAGGAATAATTTGGGGAAGAGATTTCATAAAGTCCAAGTGGAAATGGAGGATAGGAAATGGGGAACAAATTAAGTTAAAGGATAATTGGATAAATGAAAATTCCTCATCTGGACATAATAGTATATTGGACATTCAATATGAGGATATGAAGGTTGCTGAGTTATTGGATAATAATAAGCAATGGGATATCCAGAAATTACAAGGAATCTTCCCTGATTCTGAGATTAGGAAGATACTCAGAACATATGTTCCAAAGTATGGAGAAAATAATGATCAAATCATCTATAGCATTGATGGAGAGTATACTGTTAAAACTAGCTATAGATGTCAGGATCCCGGAATTGAAGAGGTAGCTTCATCATCTACACAGCCAAAAGCAAATTGAAAGGAGTTCTGGAATATTAAGATTCCTATGAGAATTCAGATGTTTTTATGGATAGCATTGACTAATTCCTTGCCAACAGCATCAAATTTGGAAAAGAGGAAAATAATAGAATATGGATGTTGTACTAGATGCAAGGAGGAGGGCCAAGAGGATTTGGAACATCTATTTTTAAAATGTGAAATGTCAAAAAGGATATGGAGAGCTTCATGACTGGGACTAAATTTTGATGAAGGAGAAGAGCTTACATTTAATGGTTGGTTCTGGAATTGGATGAGTATAGTTCCTGATGAAGAAGTATTACTGATAACTATTGCTTTACTATGGAATATCTGGAAGTCAAGGAACTCCTTGGTATTTAGACAGCAGAGAGATGAAATTTTACAAGTACTGCAGCAAGCACAATCAGATTTGCTGATCTTTAAGCAGAGTGGGTGGCAAAAGGAAGAACCTGAATTCAAGAGCTTAAATCATAATAAGGAACAAT
Source organism: Sherardia arvensis (assembly GCA_948330725.1). Classification (NCBI taxonomy): domain Eukaryota; kingdom Viridiplantae; phylum Streptophyta; class Magnoliopsida; order Gentianales; family Rubiaceae; genus Sherardia; species Sherardia arvensis. The sequence continues at coordinate 15,680,542 of OX415237.1, read as the reverse complement.
ACACTGAGATAGATAGTCAGATGCAGCGTGGCATGAGGAATATTGATGTATTGAGATTTGATGGGGCATTTTGGAAGCAGAACAGTCATGGATCAGCAGCCTGGAACATTATTAGGAATGGAAAGGAAGAGCACAAGATAACAAATGCAGTGCATTTTCAATCACAGTCAGCCTTATTTGCAGAAGCAATGGCCTGTTATAATGGTTTACTCACAGCGGTAATGCTTGGAGTCACTGACATACAAGTCTACACAGATTCCCTAGTTTTGGAACAACTGCTTACAAACGAAAAGGGTGCCACCTTGGGAATTACAAGGTTTGGTTTCAGACATTAGAAAGCTGATAAAGATGTTATCGGGTTTCAAATGTAATGAGGTTCCTCGAAGCTTAGTGCAACATGAGCATAGTGTAGCTCATGGTCTACAATGTAATCAGACATGTTTATCAATGAAATAATATAATAGTTTGTTGCTCAAAAAAAAAAAAAAAAAAATTGCCAAGATCCGGATCCATTGACCACATCCACGTGGATATCTTGACTGGACCCTCACTCTTTGCTTAAATAATTTTAAAACCATTCTTCTGTCCCATTCTCGTTTCCTTACGGTTTCCAATACTGCGTAGTATTTACCAATCTTAGGTCATAGAATATTTAGGGTAGATTAAATTAAACCGAACTGATCTGAAATGAAGTTAAAAAAAAAATCAACGTATTGAAAAATAAAATTAAAATGTCTAAATTTATCTAAATTTCATTAAATTATATATGACCTGAATTGAATTAAATTGAATTGAATTGATTTAAACTGAATTGAATTGAACTTACTTCTGTCGTCCCATCTTATATTACACCGGGGTCAGAGTTTGGGAATGTCAAAGATTGTAAAATGGATGGAAAAGAATGAGTTTGAATTGAGTAGATGAAAATAAGTAGCTATTACTAATTAAGGAAATTAAGCAACAACCAAATACAAATATTGTGCAGAGGGAGTATGGAACTACTCTACTACTTATAAGTTCTAAGTAAACAGTACATGTAATTATAAAAAGACAAACACAGTTGACATTAGTATGAAATGTTATGGCTCTCAAATCTGAATCAGTCATAGTACAAGATTAGGTACTTAATTTACTAACTTTTATATTGCAATAACAAAAAAGTTAAGAAATGAGCTTAAGTTTTTAGAAAAAGGATGGATAGACAAAAGAAGTTAAAGGTAATGGGAAAGAACAAGGCCATGCCATTTTGATTTTGAAATTGATTTTTGATAACGGGCATGCCATGTGGAGGAGGTACAAAATCGAGGTGGTAAAACTATATATCTTCTCCCCATAGCCTCTGTTTGTCTCTTTCTCTCCACCATCCTATTCTCAGTCACACACTGAGCTGAGCTGCGAGCGACGAAACTTTTAAAACCCTTCCTCGTTCCGCTCACATTGAAATCCGCAGCCGCCGGAGAAGAAAACTGAAAGAAACACCGTCTTCCCGCTGGCGCGGCTCGCATTTTCCACTCCGTTCAATATCTCCGGTTCAGGTAAGTAGGCCATGGTTAATTTTTGATTTTTAAGTGAAAAGAAATGGTGAATCGTGATTAGCTCTCTTTTAAGCTTTGAGTGAATTAGTGAAATAATGGTTAATATTATGGAGGAGCATTTTTGGTTTTGATGTTACAGGAAGTTTTGAGTTTGATTGAGCTGTGGTTAATGAGATTTGTTTTCATGGGGTCCTTTCTCCATTGCTGATTCATTGTTATGATTGTGATTTGGACTGATTATTGAAAATTAATCACCGCCAATATCTAATCTCTTTGTCGAGTAGAGAATTTATAATTTTTCACTTTTACCTTTTTAGCTGTAAAAATTATTTTTTATTCACCAGGCCTCTCAAACCTCTGTGACAAAAATGGCTGAAAAAGTGTTTTAAATTCTAATTTATGAGTGGGTACCATTTGAAAGTGAGTAAAGTAAACAAACCATACCTGCTTTTTGGGTCTTAATGGCCAGTAATTGTAATCAAATCAGTTTGTTAGAGCAGATAGGGAATCTATTGATTGTAATGAAATCATGATTAATAGCCGTTGCTGCCGACGCCCATGATTAATCTTTATATTTCAGTTTCATAATATGCATTTTATCAATATAAAATTTGACCAAATTTACATGAATTGGTTTTGATTAATTGGATTACTGGATTCTGATAAACTAACAATTTAAGTCTTTTTCACGCATGAAAGATTTGATCCCAAAATGGCAGGAAAGTCCGTGGGATGGGTTCTGTGTAATAATGCCTTCCAAGCCAAGACTTTTCTAACCGTTGTGTTGGGTCACTACAGAATTAGGGAGTTGATGGGAACTTTGTTTAAATGGCAATGTACTATATAGAAGTATAGATACATGGTTAGAAGCTCAATAGTTGAGATGTCACTTTCGCGGTGGAAGAAGGGTTCCTTTCGGATGAAAAATCTTGTATTATAGTCAGGTTCTTCAAAGGGTATTATGCAGACAGGAGGTCTTTGTCTTGTATATTAGCAGCATGAAACAAGTTTTCAAATTTTCCTCTCAGCATTATTGAGCATTCATCCCAGTCTGCTTCTTGGTGAGACTCGGAGTTTCATTTGCGCCATTCTTTTTGTGTTCGTTCTTGATGTTTGTGGTTTGCTCGTATGTTTTTTATGTGAATATGTGAGTGACTGTCTTTGTTAGCTTTGATATGCTAAAGCCAACATCGATTCAGTGGCCATTTTTTCCAACAATGCATTTCAAATTTCCGAGGTTTCACTTATGTTCATATGTATGCTAGTTCATGTTTGTCTAAAGCAATATGGACTGACCATCTATCTTGATACTGAAAATCTATTTCTGAAAGTTTCTCTGTTGTTATTGCAGAGACAATCTTGATATTGGGAGGTGGGGGGGTTGAACAACATAAAATTTCTACTGTCAATAGTTGGTGGTCCATATGGTTTCTGATACATTATGATCTTATGTTTGTTAAAACAGCCAGGACTTGCTTCTTTCTTCTACAGCAGGAAGATACTGACATTGACTATATGTGCTGACATCTGAATGTGAGTTTACTTTCTCAAACTTTGAAACTGATTTAAAAAACACTGATTTAACTTGTATTATCTCTTCTGTTTCTGCTTTCTCTCAGAAGAAAAGCTATGCAACTGGCACAAGGAGCACTAGTTTGTTTACTTACCCTGGCCTCACTTGACCAAATTTTTTCTTGTGAGTGTTATTCTTTTGCCATTGCTACACCATTTTATGTGTGCTACATAATTGAATCCCCATGAAGTTATGAACTCCGTTATAACTCCTATCAGCTGGATTGGCGTCATAATGGCTAACTCTTAGATGCTTCAAATTGTTCTTCAAATTTTTGAGTCGCCTTAGTCTTTTTTTTTGTTTGTTTGTTTAATCAGTGGTTGACGGACGCTCAAATACATCCGAAACTGATGTGTGGACATGTACCTGCCGCGTCAATGATCAGAGAAATCTGAGCACAGTTCCAGAAAGCTGTTATGCATCATGTGGCTGCAGCCCTGGTATTTGGTTACACTCTCAGTTGATAATGAATTTTGATTTGGTTTATCTAGCCTCCTCTCTTATTTGGTCGACTTAGCCCCCCATTTAATTTAGTTCAATTAGCTTCCTCTATAATTTGGTTTTTCTATCCCCCATTCAATTTGGTTCTAGGTTTCAAAGTGAATAATGTTGTTCCTTTGACTTCATATCCATATTGCAGTTTTTATTAGCAGATCATAATTATATGAGTAGGAACTACCGATGCTAATGAATTTCTGGAGCATTGCATACTTACATTTGGCCACTGTAAAATCCAAAATGAGGTGTGCTTAAATAGAAGTCAAACTTAAATAAAGCTGTGTTGCTTTATATCCCCCTAGTGACATTGTTTATTCACCACTTTCTGAAGCGATAAGCTAAATGATAGTTTCTTGTCCTTGTGACTAACTGAACAAAACTTTTAAAACCAGTGGATATATTTTTGCAGAGAACATGATCAGGACTGTATTTAATTTCATTGCAGATGCAGGAGGCTCAGTGAAAAACTCATGGCTGTGCGCATGTGCACCTGATGGTTTTCCGAAAGTGGCTTCTGGAAACAATTTCACTTCTTGCTTTTCAACTTGTGACTGCAACTCTGGTACTTTTCTTCTCTCAGCCATTATGAAGAGTTCAAATCTTGTCTGAACAATGTTATCCTTCATGTCGGAGTGCACATTAAATAATTGAAGGAGGCAGAATATGAATACATAGAGAGAGTAATGCCTGTTTTATATGTTTCCATGTGTGGTTTTCAGTTCATAATACTGATGGCTCTTCATCGTATTACTAGGTGCTGTTTTTCAAATGCAGTCTTCAAGGAAGCAGACCACAAGCAAGACTGTTGTACTTGCACTCTTGATATGTGTGACCCTGTTAACTCTTGCATTCATTGCTTCACTGCTGTGCTATATCTACCGAAAGGATGCATTTTCCATCAGACGGGCATTATTCTTTTCTGATAGACATTCATCGGAAAAGGAAACAAGCTGGAACAGCGCTACCAGCTTAATCAGTGAAGGGGTGTCGTATAAAGGATCTTTGGGTACTCCAATGAAGCCTATATCAGGTTGTTAATTTTTTCTAAGTTTTGCTTACTGTTTTAATGGATATCATGTTATTGCCTGTCATTTAGTTCATGAATGTAACGATCGACTTTTTCTGTAGGTTGCTTCCCAAAGGTGGCATTCTTGCTCCAGCACAAAACAGGAACATTTAAGGGAATGATCATAGAGTTTTCTTACTTTGAGCTGGAAATGGCAACAAATAAGTTTGCTGATTCTAACTTGATCGGAGTGGGAGGAAGTAGTCAAGTTTACCGTGGCCAGCTGAAGGATGACAGAATTGTTGCTATAAAGCGAATGAAAACCCTAGCAGGATCTGATATCGAATCCATTTTCCTGAAAGAGATTGAATTGATTTCAAGACTCCACCATTGTCACGTGGTTCCCTTGCTTGGCTTCTGTTCCATTCGGCAAGGAAAGCAAGCCGAGTGGCTGTTAGTTTTTGAGTACATGTCTAATGGTAACCTGAGGGAATGCTTAGATGGAGCTTCAGGTAAATATCTAGACTGGGCAACGCGTGTGGCAATTGCACTCGGAGCTGCAAGGGGATTGGAGTATCTCCATGAAGCAGCTGCTCCCCGAATTTTGCATAGAGATGTCAAATCCACAAATGTGCTATTGGATGAGAACTGGAGAGCTAAGGTATGCTAATCTTTTGGTTTCATGTTGTCATTACTCATTAGTCAGGGGATCTTGTGGTGAAACTTTTTTGCATTTGAACAGATCACTGATCTTGGCATGGCAAAACATCTCCACAATGATGGCATCCCCAGCTGTCCTGGTTCGCCAGCGAGAATGCAGGGCACTTTTGGGTATTTTGCACCAGAGTATGCCATTGTTGGAAGAGCTTCTCTCAAGTCTGATGTTTTCAGTTTCGGGGTGGTTCTTCTTGAACTAATCACCGGTCGAAAGGCAATCCAGACATATGACAGTAAAGGAGAAGAGAGCCTTGTAATTTGGGTACACATTTACACAAATACCATAAATTCTGTCTCTTTATTATGCACCTAAATTCTCATCAAAAAAAATATTGCATGTTTCATAACTGACATTTTCATGTCACTGCAGGCGACGCCTAGACTGCAAGATAGTAGGAGGGTGGTTTCAGAGTTGCCAGATCCACAGTTGAAAGGGATCTTCGACACAGAAGAGATGCAGGTGATGGCCTATTTAGCAAAAGAGTGCCTGTTATTGGATCCTGAATCTCGACCAACGATGAGCGAGGTGGTACAAATACTTTCAACCATCATACCAGAGAAATCCAGGAGGAAGAACATGTCTATACACTTATTTCAGGTATTTTTACATATTATTTGTGCAGCTTCTTTTATATTAGTCACAAATCATGACCTATTTTATTCTTAATTCGGGGAATTGGATGCAGAGGTCATCTAGCGATATCCACGAGCGTGGAGGTATGAACAGACTGTTTGATGATCCTGAAGCTGAGGAGATAAAGCATGTAACACTGGACAAGAAGTATGATGAGGACTACTCATTGGCATTGAATATTATTAGTTCAGATGGATGCCTTGAAATGAGTGAGAAGGAGGCAGACACGGTTTCTGCTAACTGCATTGAGAATCTGATCCTCCTCGCATCCAGCGCGAGGAGTTGGAATTCTCAAGAAGATGAAGCTGTAGACTTGACTGAACCCAGACTTGAATCATTTTGTATGTCGCACATACCGTGATTAAAAACAACAATTTAAGCAGAACTAGGATTCTTGCTATAATTCAATGTTATATAGAACATTCTAGTCCAACATAGCACTTGTTTACACTTATTAGCCTTCAAAGTTTAAAGCACTTATCAAAACAATTAAACAGCAAATAATTCAATACATCATTGTTAATGAGCTTGAAACCTTTTCTCCTAGCTTATTTTCACTTATCTGAACTGAACTAGATTCTTCTTCTTTTCCCGTAATATTCTTATCATATGACAAATTCGATACGGTAATCCTAAAGGGAACTAAAAGAGTTATTGCTCCGATCAATAAATAAATTAATAAAAAACATTAAAAAGATGAAACTACGTAGTTTTGACTAAACCCTCCACATAACCACCGCAAGTTCACCATATTGCGGCGTCTACCATTTTTATATATTCTGACGCCTACAATTTTTATATATTCTTTTTTTATTTCTTTAAATTTGCTATTATTCGTATATTCCTTTTTGATATCTTTAATATTGGAAATGTGTTTGGTATGAATTACAATATAATATAATTATGGTATTAATATATTATAAAAATCAATCTTCATTGTTTTAATATTTGTGTTTTCGTTCTTTTCCCGTCTTGTTATTATTTTCTTTCCCTACGTACATGCACTTTTTTTTTCGAACACTTCCCTACATGCATATTTGTTGTACATATTTATATGTGTTGCCAATTTTTTCCTTTTTTTAATCTTATGAATATCCTTTTCTCTTTCCTTTTTTATCTTATGCATTTTTCCCTTTCTTGATAGACAGGAGTTTTCTATTTTGATCATTTATTTTTCTGAAATTTTGCAGGAAATTTTACATTTCATAAAGAATTCAACGGTGCTTCATTACTGGAGACTAAATTTTATTTAGTCCTTTTCATTTGAAAAGTATATAATAACAGAAATTACTTATAATTGAAAAAAGAGCTAGATTGTTCATTTTTTCCTCACATTTCTATTTCTAAATATTCATAGGTTTAAGGTAAGTGATTGGTGATTCTTCTATAATTTTGTGTATGTTATTCATTATCCGTCTACTGTTTATTTGAGTAACACATGGAAAAACGTCGAAAACATATACTCATTTAATTAAAATCTCTTATAAATTTATTAATTTTCTATGATAAAATCAAACTTATTAGTTATGCATTACATGCTATTATTTTACACGGTTAGGTGGTCACTGTGTGATACAACTTTGTTATGTTAATTAAGCTTATATTTCACTAGGTTAGCTTCCACGTCATATGAAAATAGAGAAAAATAGTTGATCAATTATATTTACTTGTATACAAACATTATCTAATTCAAAATTTAATTAATATTTACAAGTGTTTCAAATACATTGAACAAGTAGATTTTCAAGTATTGATATCCTTGTAGGAATCGTGAATTATATTAAACTTTTTGCTTAATTTTGTAATAATAAATGGGTTTGTTTGAACTAAAATATACTAAAATAAATTCAACTAAATTAACTGCATGCATGATAAAAATTTGGTCCAATTAAATTTATTATCAAGTTCATACCTGGGTTTTAATTTACACCTTGTGCCAAATTAAAATCTTTTAAAAGTGCTCAAAATATACCGCACAACGTGCGGTCCAACAAAGCTAGTATTAGAGAATCTCTAATGCAATGGTTGTCTTTTTTATTTTTAAAATACACATGTTAAATTATTTCTGGTCTTTCCATGTAATTTCAGTATGACATAATATTGAATTTATTGATTAACGTATTTTTTTGGACTCAATCTCTAATCCAGCAGTCATGATATAAACTTCAATCTCTCATGTGTTTGCAGTTTTTGTCTGAAAAATAATTGACCACAATTATGAAACACATGCCCTAATTACACATCCTAACCCTATTTACATATTTCAAATTTACCGAAATATTCCTAATTAATGATAGAACATTCTAGATTTTTCAACAAAATTATAGAATTTTCATGAATGCTAATCAAGTTCTAAGGTTGCTTCATTTTCATCTAAAACATGTCAAATTAATGTTTGTACTTTAGATGAATCACTTCATCTCTACTTGAAACCCTTGGTGACTTTGCTCCATTCGTCATGCCCATAAAAAAACCTTTATAATCTTCAAAGAAAGTTGAAATACACGCAATCACATACAATCGATAAGATTATCAATAATTTCAACCTCCACATCCCAATATGTAATCAAAGCTAGCAAGATCTTGTTCACATGAAAATTTTAACCGACTTAATATCGATCAATATGAAAGCTATCTCACGTAAAGGGGTTTTAAGCGCATGAAGCACCATGAACTAAAAAGAAAATCAAATTTTCAGTCCGGATTATTTGGCTAATTTGGCAAAGAGCATGTTTCGATTCCATAGTCTAAAAATCAACTCTTACTTTGACGTCTACGCATATTTTTCATCAATGTTAACGTGACTCTCGTGTCTGACTTTTGGATTGGAGTAAATATTGTTGGTAGATAGTCAACTAATCTTACATGGCAGGAGACTTTTACTAAAGATTGCATTGGAGATGCTCTTATGAGTTTCCAAAGCATAAGTTTAATCATCATAAGTCAAGAGGTACTACACTCATAAAATTACTATAACATATTCGATTATACTTATCCATTATAAGTCAAGCGGTACTACTCTCACTACAAAAAAAAATAGTTTGTGGATTCTTCTCCTTCTCATGGTCCACAATTCAAAGGTAGCGATTAAGCCTAATCAAAAATCTCTCAACATACTTCTCACCATCTATAAATTTAGTACGATTTTGGTTCCATAGGTATTTTCAACCATGCAATTTCCACTCATGACTAGAAAAGTTTAACTCTTCTCCGTACTTGCAATTTGAAAGTAATTTCAAGGTATAGAGAGTGTTACCGGTATTTTGGAAGCGATCTTTGATTTGTAATACTTCTTTGGAGGTGGACAACCAGTGATCGATGATGGACTTGCCACTAAGATGAACAAATTATTAGGAAGAGTTTCCACAACCTGCATTGGTATCTTCTCACGAAACTCTCCATGGGCTGTATGTTGTGTTGGTTTCAGATCCTCGAATGAAAATGATGTTGTTGGAACTAGTCTGTATTACATATGTGATACTAAAGTAGTCTAGTACTAGTTATGTGTACAAGTACATATTTTGTCTTGTTTAGTTTGACTTTTGGACAAAGATGTTAAAATTAGTTTTTGTAGCTTGTTTAATAATGTCAAAGTTATAAATCTAGCGAGTTTCTTAAATTTATGTTTGTTTACATGAAAATTAAGATTATGAGTGCATCCTTTTTGAAACTGAAAAATGAATATGTTATGGTATCCAAAAGGGAAACAGAAATTAATACTGAAAAGATTTGCACCATGGGAGTCTGTATTTATACCCATTGTTATTATCAATTAATCATTAATTCGTGAACATGAAATCAATTTTCTGATTGAAAGTGTACAACACAAGAAGATGGATAAATGTACGAGTGAAGATGCTCCGTTTCGACTTCCACAGGCTGAGCCAAGTTGCTTCATTTTCATTTAAAGCATGCCAAATTACTATTTATGCTTTAAATGAATCATCCATCTCTGCTTGAAACCCTTGGTGACTTTGCTCCATTTTTCGTCCCATCAAAAACCTTTGTCTCTGCTTGAAATCCTTGGTGACTTTGTTCCATTTTTTGTCCCATCAAAAACCTTTGTAATTTTCAAAAAAAGTTGAAATACATGCGACACAATCCATAAGATTATCAATAATTTTAACATCCACGACCAATAAACAAGGTATAAGTAGTGAGCTTGGATACATACTTCTCAATTTGTGTATCATATCCCTCCCATATTACCTTCAAGCAATCATCTTCATCCTTACCTTTGATCCATATCTCGTGGATTATGAAATCTTCGGAAACAATGATCAAATCAACTATAACATCGATAAGCCCAAGAGCCTCATTAATTCTATGGTTCTTGTGAAATTTGGCTCTTTCCACCTTGAAAATGAAGTTTTTATGCTTCCAATCTTCATCATCAACATCATGTTTGCACTTTCCATAGTTGATTTCAAGAACTCTAGTTTTCCATTTTAGGCGCATCACTAAATAGATGGGCCGGACAGTTTAACAATAATTTTTAAATAATTTTATGGTTGAAATTACATGATTAAAGTTTCAATGTACAATATGTATATTAAAAGATAAAAATATCTTTCAAAAAGTTAAGGAAAGATTAATTTTATAAAGATTAGCTCTTATTTTGTTTTAGATTTTATTTCCAAATGAATTTGAAATGAAATTAATAATATACTACTGATGTAGTGGGAGGGATGCATTATGGTCAGTGAACACACTACAAATTGATACAAATTGAGATACTTTTAATAACACCTTTTAATCACATGATAGTTCTAAGAATGTGATTAAAAACATTTTTTTTTGAAAGGAGAATGTGATTAAAAACATTTAGTCACATTGCTTTAGATGTTAATGTGACGAATATTATCATTAATTACATGTTATGTGATCAATGCTTATTTACTCACATAATTCGTAGTATTAACTTTTGACCGTGAGTAAATAGTATTAGTCACACTAAATATTTAATTATAAAAGGATAGAATATGATGTGACTAATAGTTTAACCTAATATTCCCAAATTCTAAAAAGAAAACTTAGCTACAAAGAGACTTGTTATAGGAAACATGGTTATTTTTAAAACATTCTATAAATGTTACGGACCTATTCTGTAAATTAATTAATTTTCACATTAAAATCGCGAATTCTCATTTTATTTGCACACCCCCCTTACTTCAATATCCAGAAACTCCATGACTCCGCACCGATGAGGAACCCTAACCGCCGTTATCTGATTGCAGATGATAACCGTTTCCCGGCGATGGAGATCGAAGCTTGTGGTGGTGTGTGGAACGAAGAAGTCGTGGCTGATAGCGCAAGTATATCGCACGCATATCCATGGCGGTATCATTGTCGTATCAATTTGCTCGGTTGGAGGCGCAACCGCCAACTTTGATTTAGTGAATCTACAAAGAAGCGAATTGAAGAGTTTAGCGAATTGGGAGTGAGAAGTACTGATTGCTGGAGTTCACCACTTGCAAGGTATGATTATTGCTGTGAATTTGATTTTTTCAGAGAGGATTTTGAAATGCATTGAGAGCTTATTTTTGCCTTTTTAAGGGTTGCGATGGTGGAAAACTTGAAATTGGCTGGAGGATCGTCCCCTTTCTTTATGCAATTATGCACCAATAATCCTGACATTTTTCTGGAAGCTGCGCGAAAACTTATGCAGGCGATGGAGATGTGCCTTGATGCGCTCAAAGCTTGGGGACATCATGAGATCAAGTTCTAGCTTCTGAGGAATAAGAGTGGTATTGGTATATACCTTTTCTAGTTATCTTCGTACTCGATCAGGGCAACAAATTTTGAGGGATATTTTCATGATTTTGTTCAAGTAGTTGGCCTGCATACTGGAGTATATTCTGATCATTGCTTAAATTAAATGCTACGAGAAAGAAGATAGATCGGATTATACCTAAACCTTTGATGTTGAGGAGTGAAAGAAATGTAGAGTAATTGTCATCTTGCTTGGCATGTACGCCCTCTCTTAGTTGAACTTTTTCACAACAGTTTTAGCAGCAAGCAACCGTTAGCAGTTGAATCAGCTCACGACAGTTGAAGCAGCTTCATCAGCTCACAGCAGATTAGCAGCTGAATTCATCCGATTTGTACTTTTATTTAATATTTTAAAATTTTAGTTGATAAAGTTATTATAATTGTTGTCAATAAAAATATAATTTATTTTTTATAGCCATATTATGTATAACATTTTTAATTTAAGTGTTTTAGTTTTGTTCATAGAAACTTTTGATAAAATTTATCTAGACTCGAATATAATGTTTGTCGATTAGTGCTAATTAATTAATGAAATAAAAAATGAATGGAGTTACGCTAGTAGCGTTTTTTTTTTCAAAAATGATTTAAAATCAAAACGTAACTTTAAGAATATTCTAAAAATTTGTTGGTGTCATATTTGAATTCAAATATTCTTATGTGTGTGAACCTTGCAATTCTAAGAATATTTAGAATTAAAAGCCAATTCTTTTTAAATTTTTATGTTTGTGAACGTATGAATTTGTTGGTATCATATCTGAACTCAAATATTCTCTCAGTCTCATTTTAATCTGCACTCTGACTTTTTGACACTATTCATTATTAAACTTTGAAGATATATTTAAATAGATATATAATTGTTAATATTATCATCAATGGTATCTTTAGATTATATAATCGCAACATATATAGTAATCAAATATCAAATTTTTATTTTTATGATAATCCCTATATTAATACTAAAAAGTTATTCTCACTTTTTTTTGGTACCCTATTTTTTCTCCTATTTTCTTGGGCAAATTTTTAGACTTTCTTTATAAAAACTTAATTTCTAATAGATTTTTAATATATTCCTTCTTCTTCCTCCTCCTCCTACTCCTTTATAAAAGTTTTTTCGTCATCCATAATAAATAGTTATTCTCACTTTTTTAAACCAAATTTTAGTTCTTTCTTTCTTTCTAAGTTTATTCCCCTATTTTTTATCCTTATTTTCTTAAATAAATGTTTAACTTTTTCCCTTATGACATGACACCTTAATATGAATGCAAATTTTCATAGTATATTTAATTATTATTCAATTAGTGGTTAATTTTTTTATTTTTTATTTTAATTATATTTACTTAGAAATTTTCTCCCAATCATACCATAATATCATTCTTTTACTAATTTTACTTATTCAAATATACCTGTTTTCATAATTAATTTTTTATTTTCAATTGATTTGGATAATTGATTTATTCAATTAAATTGAATTTGGTATATTTACTATTCAGAATATTCATGGAAAATTATAAATGATATTGAACGGCTGTTATAAATGGTTAAAATATATTGAAGAAAATTGTCCATATAGTCTAAACTACAACTGGAAAATACGACACTACACATGTCGTAATACTGATCATATTAATTATGATCTGTTTTATTTTTATTTTTTGAAATCATATTAATTATGGTCTGCTAGATGACTTGCCTTTGAGAACTTCGGTATTTATCTTAGTTTTTCAATTGATAATACTTGAGTAATTGGGAGTTAGTTTCAAATGAAACCAGTTCACCAGAATCAAGACTTGTCCCGATTCAAACAAGATTAAGAAATTTATTCCTATAGTTTATTGATATTTAAGATTTCCATGAACATAAATGTTTAATACTACAGTTGTCAGTTCCGTGGGCTATTTCTCACTGAACTGAACTGTATTGAATTAAAATAAAGTGTAAATTAATTAATGTATTGTATAATATATTTAGTAAGTCTATCTAAATTTCATTAAATTATATTTTACTAAATTGAATTAAACTGAATTGAATTGAACTGGACTGAATTGAACTAATCCACTTAATATTAATTTCAATTTTATTTAACAATCGGTCTTGATCAAAATACTTTTTCTAAAATGATAGCCTCCATTTTATTAAATCTTATAACCATGAATCAGGGCCGGGCCTGATGCAGTGCGAGCTGTGCTCCTGCACAGGGCCCGGAATTTGAAGGGGCCTGAAAAAAAAAATTAGGGATATTATATATATGTGTATTTTTTATTGTTTAAAAATATAATGATTATATATATTTTCTGAAGGGTCATTTCCTTTTTAAATTTAGGCCTTTAAATTTGTTGAAGGGCTTTTTCTTTTTTGAGTTTGGGTTTTTGAAAAAAATATATCCCAGAAAGGGGCCTAGAATTAAATTTTCGCACAGGGCCTCAAAATATGTTGGCACGGCCCTGCCATGAATGTACGTATGTAATAACGTAAGTACCATTAATTAGATTCCGCTAAAGAATTTTTTCGAATTTTACATTCGCTTATTACGAATTCCACTTATTATGGTTTAACACTTCTATAGAATTTTAGATTCCGGCATTTATTTTATTGTAATTTCTTTTTGGATTTTTATAATATGATATTGATTAATTAAATTATTTTAGTTTAATTTATATTTTACTTAGTGATTCTTTTGTACTTATACAAGTTTGTATCATAGGTTAGTTTTTTTAACCGTCAATTGCTTAAAAACAATTTAATTAATTCATTGGTTAAAAACTTTCAAGACGTGAGGATGCGAGGAGTTCAAACCAGAACTTGGATTTATATTAATTAAATGAATAAATTAAGTTCGTAATTAATCATATTTAGTCAGAAGAATGCAAATAAATAACCGCGCATCGCGCGGTACAACCAACCTACTATAAGTAAATAAAGATGCTGTTGGTTAAAATGTGTGTTAAATAGTGTGAAAAGTCAACTGTGCAGATTTAATTGAGAAAGAAATAGTAACATTATTAACATAATTTTAGATCAGATCAGTTAATTTTCAGTTGACGGCCGCTGACAGCAGTTACCAGCAGTTCAAACATTCAATAGACCAAGTAGCTAGCGGTTAACAATTCAACATGATATGACAGTAGTAGTACGGTAAAGCTGGTGAACTTGATACTGTCGACAAACTGCACAATTTCATTAGTAGAATTTTATTTTATTTCCATAACTTGATTGAGTTTCAGTTTAAATTATGCAGCTACACAATATGGAGCGTGGACCCAATTGTGGATCATCTCTGCAATGAATGGCTAACCGAAATATGGCCCGTAGTATGTTGAAATAGGGCCGCTACGTATAACCAGCGGTTAGCCCAACCACATCTTTTAATAATTCAATATTTACCATATGATAATATTATACTCACTTAAAAACTCAATCAGTTCAGTATTTTCTGTCCCAATATTTTTTTAACTTATTTTATTTGTTAATAAAAAATATTTTTACTATATTTAATTTTTTCAATTCAGTTCAGATAAAATATATTTAACTTTTTTTTTCAGTTCAGTATATTTATATTTTTCAGTTCAATCCAACATATTTATATTTTTTCAGTTCAGTTCAATATATTTATATTATTTCAGTTCAGTTAATATTTTTGTATTTTTTCAGTTCGGTTCAGTATTTTTAAAAATATTTCAGTTCAGTTCAGTATTTTTTTATTTTTCTAGTTCAGTTTAGCGAGAAATAAACTCTAGCAAACATGGCCGAAGATGGTGACGCTGGAAACGGGTAAAAGATATATTAAAATTGTTTAACCTGCGGGTTAGACCCGTGCACTTTTACCCATATGAATCCATTGACCCAACCCGTTTTAATCCGTCTTTTTAAATTACTCATTTATACACATCCGTTTTACCCGTATCCATATTTTACCCGTATTCATCATATGAATAAAAAATAAATGCCGTTTTACCTGCAGATAACGGGTAAAAATTGACAGGTCTAGTTAATTGTTGGATTAGGAACTTTTAAAATGCCCAAATTTTTCAGTCCAAAAATAAAAATTTTAATTGTACAAATTACTGTTGATAATTATCATGTGAAAATTTTACTTGATTTTTTTATATAAATAATTTAATAATCAATTTAGATTAAATTGTAGAGATATTTACACGTACATACCGATGGTTGGACAAACCACCGGTTGTACGTACACTTTCCGCACTTTTTGAGGAGTCCAGCTAGGTCATGAACTAAAACCTCTTTCTGAAACAATTTTTTCAACCGTCGGTTCATATTGTCAACGCCAAACACAATCGGCTAATGGATTCAAAAATCCCATTGGGATGTAAAAAATAATGATAAATTCCCTTAACCATGCGTGTCTTAAAATACATATTACTTTTTATGAATCTGCTTCATGAGTCGAAGTACGAGCAAATTTTATTGAATCAATATATGAGTTATAATCCCTTTCTAACGCTGGCGATGCACCTCACTTATCTGAGCTTTCCAAAGGCATTTTCAGTTTCTCAGACCACCACCTCAATACTACGTCTATCTGAAAAATATAAATTTTGAACAATCTGTCAATGTCGTATTAATGAGATGTACAATTTCTAAAAGCATTTTCAGTTTCTCACAAGTCACACCACCACCGCAATACCACGTCTATCTGAAAATATAAATTTTGAACAGCCTATCAATGTCGTATTAATGAGATGTACAATTTCCAAATGCATTTTCAGTTTCTCACAAGTCACACCACCACCGCAGTACGACGTCTGTCTGAAAAAAATAAATTTTGAACAGCCTGTTAATGTCGTATTAATGAGATGTAAAATTTTCAATGGCATTTTCAGTTTCTCACAAGTCACACTACCACCGCAATACGGCGTCTGTCTGAAAAATATAAATTTTGAACAGTCTGTCAATGTCGTAGTAATGAGATGTACAATTTCCAAAGGCATTTTCAGTTTCTCACACCACCACCGCGATACGATAAAGGATACTGTAGCCGGTGGAGAAATTTTAGAATGGAAATCCACATTAATTACTTTCCAATCCCAACTGATCCCGATCGTCGGCGGCGGATATGATGTGAGGAGATGTCCGTGAGTATACGAAACAGACAGGGTGATAATTGTCCAATTTAAAACGTATCTCCCCGGTGAGTTCAGACTTAAGTGATAAGTGATTGGAAAATCACTTATTTGTTGGAGTAAAATTGATTTAAGGAGTTCAGACCCACTGAAACTGTTCAGACGTCACTTTTACATTGTCAAACACTTAACAATTTAATTAACCACTTAATTGATTAAGTTAATCACTTAAATAGTTTATCAAATGGACCCTGAATCAAGTAGAAAGTTGTGCCATCGTGGGTCTCAATTGTTCCCTATTGAGCGTAACAATAATATCCTAACTCCTCGACTGTTAGCAAATCCAAAAACGTGTGAGACTGTTAGCTCCGCGGGTGGTCTTCGTCTGGATAAAGAAAGTTCTCAAGGAACTTCTTTTGATGATATTCATGAAGGGAATTATCATGAAGTTGTAACCAGTTGTTTGTTAGACATTGATGCTGTTGCTGATTATGCATCCACACTAACTTTACCAGCTAAACTTCGAATGTGGTTTAATAAACTAGGAGATCATCTTCGACGTGTGTCACCTGGACTGTCTGGCCGTGAAGATTATTGGGATCAAGTGAAGGTAGACGTCGAATCTATGAAAAGTGAATGGCATGAACTTTGTACTCAGCAGAATGGAGTTATTCATCGATGTGGCGTTCAGATTAACACTCTAATTGACCAGGAAAAAGAATGGCGATGCGTTTTGGCCGATAAGGATCGAGATATTTCCACTCAAGCTGCAGTTATTGCTAAGCATTCTAGACGTTTGCGACAAGTTGAAAATTTGCTATCCCTTCGTGGACATGAATGTGAAAAGTATAAGGCCTTGGCTAAAGGTTGGCAAATCAAGTATGACGAACAATATGCTTGTAGTGCAAAAATAATTGCCGACAACGAGAGGCTTTCGCTCGATTGTCAAGAGTTGGATTACCGTATTCAAGCTTTCGAACAAGAGTGTGGTAACCTGAAGGATCAACTCAATGAAAAAGAGAAAGCTTTAGCTGTTAACCGTGTTGAACTTGTAGTTAAAAATGGTGATATATATACTCATGCCGAAGATATACTTCCATATTCCGTCCTATTTGGTTTTTGAAGATTGAATCAACTACCCTTTGATAAGTAGCGCCTGCATTCTTTAAACCAAAATGCATTTTAACAAAACAGAATACACCGAAACTGGTAATGAATGTTGTTTTTTCTGCATCAGCTGGATTCATCAATATTTGATGATACCCTTTGTATGCATCTAGGAACGCCATTTTCGTTTAGCCTGCAATTTTCTCGACCAGTTGATCAATTTTTGGCAATGGGTAACAGTCCTTTGGGCAATGCTTGTTTAGGTTTGTATAGTCAACACACATTCTCCAACCAGCATCTGCTTTACGAACCATTACCGGATTGGCAAGCCATGTTGGGTATTTGACCTCTCTAAGGATTCCTGCTTCTGTGAGTGTGCGTACCTCATGCTCGATTGCTTGTTGCCTGTCTGATGTGAAATTTCTCTGTTTCTGTCGAACTGGCCTTGTTGATTGGTCTATGTTTAGATTATGGTTGCTAACTTGGGGTCAACACCTCCCATATCATTCAAGGATCAAGCAAACACATTGATATGCTTCCGAAGCACAAATTTACTTCTTCCTTTTGTTTTGGGGGTAGATTTCTTCCAATCCTGATAATTTTGGGTGAATCATTTTCATCTATCATAAAATCTTCGACTTCCTCCCCTAAAACCAAATCTGATTCGTTTGTGCTATCTTCCATAGAAACTGCATGCACCATTTGCGACTGTTCTACCACAGTGCTACCCGATGTTCTCATAGCGACGCCATACACTGCCTCGCTGTTTGCTGATTTCTACGAACAGTAGCGATTCCCAATGGTGTTGGAAATTTCATTACTAGATGATATGGCGACCATATTACTTGTGCTGTATTCAGCCAAGGTCTGCCTATAATAGCATTGAACGGGCTTTGTGCCTCCATCACAACGAAGTCACATAAAACTGTACAACATTTGCCGTCTTCACCAATAGTGACTGGTAACTTGATGTTGCCCAGTGGCATCTCTAACTTGCCGGTAAAACCAACTAGGGTTGATGTCGGTTTTTTCAAGTCTGATCGTTGAAAACCCAGCTTATCATAGCAGTCTGCGAACAATATAACCACATCACTACCGTCATCTACAAACACTCGATGTACTGTAGAGTTCCCAATCTTTGCCACAATTACCAACGGGTCATTGTGGGGTGAAGCATTGGATACTGCATCATCCTCACTAAATGTGATCGTTTCTCCCACCTTAAGTCTCTTTTTACTCGGCTCTTGGGGTGGAACGTACCGTGCCATATTTTTCTAAGCATGGTTTGACATTACTTCTGTAGCGCCATGAATGGATAAAATAACTCTGTCTGACTCACCAAACTGTTGGTCATTGTCACGTGCTACAGCCGCTGTGATTTTGGGTTGACTTCCTCCCATTGTATTCGTGTGTAAAGGTCGGCCTCCAAACCCCTCCATTTTTTACCCTTGCCCTCCTTCTTTTTTGTACTGCAATAGGTGGCCTTGGCGAAGATTCTCTTCTATTTTCCGTTTCAGGTCCAAGCATTCTTCAGTATCATGGCCATGATCTTTGTGGAACGAACAATACCGTTCTTTTGATCGCTTGTCTGGCGGTGCCAACATAGGGCGAGGGTCTTTGAAAAAACTTTTGTTATTCTGCCAGATTTCTTTTCTGGTTATCATCAAGGGGGTATCATGAACTTCTCTACTTTGATCTGCATCCTTCATTTTTGTCGAAGACATGGTATTCCCTTTCTTCGCAAATGATTTTTGGTCATCTTCATTTCCCCTCTTTTCTCCCCTTTCGTTTTCCCATTTCTTGTTGTTCGCTTCCTCCGTGCGAACAAATTTTTCCACCAATCTTTGGAGTTCTCTTTCGTTGCTAGGCATTTCTTCCCTCAATTTTTTATAGAAATCCTCTGGTTTTAGGCCATTCATGAATGCGCCTAAGAACATCTGATAGGTCAAGTCCCTGACTTGCAAACTTTCCAACACCAATCGTGCATGATAATCTCCGACCATCTCCGTGCTCTGTTGTTTTATGTTCATTAGATCGGCGATCGTTTTTACAAATTTTTGATTATGCTAAAACTGACCTAGGAACGTATCTGAGAGTTGGGCCCAGGAGCAAATGCTTCCTTTAGGCAATCCCTCAAACCAAGTGATTGCAGGCCCTGTAAGAAAGATGGGAAAGGCTTTGCATACTAACGGTAGGGGAACATTTCTAAACCGCATGCTATTACGATATGAGTGAAGGAAGTCTTTTGGATCTGAACTACCATCATATATTTTCACATGTAATGGTAGCTTGAAGTTTTCTGGCATGGGATATTGTTGTATTTCTATCGACAAAGGTGAAAAATCACCTTCGTCTTCTGCCACGATGTTTTTCAATTCATCTCCATACCTTAATCCTTCTTCCTCTCGTAAAAGCTGCTTGTCATTTTTCCGTTCAACAGTTGGTGATTCACCTTTATTTTAATCATTTTTCGGCACGAATGCTTGCATAAACTGTGCGTACAAGGTCTCTTTCTGAGTTTCAAGGAAGGTTTCAAACGCTATTCTACGTTGCTGATCATCTGGGGAGGATTCAGCCCCATCTTCCCGTTCACTCTCCCTAGGATTTTCTTCCTGTTCGCTCATAGCATGATGGCGATTGGGAGTATTCCTAGTTGCTTGTTGTTGTGTATGATTACCGCTACGTCCACTCCTGGTAACCACCATAATCAATGAAAAACAAGATCCTCACAGACGGCGCCACTGAAGTGGGACCTCCTTTCTCCTTGACTATGGATATCTTCCAGGTTCAGATGTTGAACGCTTCCTACAAGAAAAGTCCCCAGAGGTTTCCGGGGATAGAAACTCCGACGATCAAGTCAGTAGAGATTATGAGTGTTCTATATATTTTCAGACTAGAGTCTTTCTTCCTTCTTCTCCTCTATTTATAGAGGCAAAGTGTTAATGTCATGTCCGACATTCTTGGATCGTGAAGCCCTGAATTTGTGGCATCATGCCTTGCTCCACTAGACCACGTACTGAGTTGGGTCTAACTGCTCTGCGTTACTTGTAACTGTTCTACAGTATGAGTGTCCAGTTGGGCCTGAACTGTTCTGATATAATTATGATCAGTTGGGCCTAAACCACTCTATTCAGTTGGGCTTAGACCTGCATATATACCACTAGGGAACGAACATTAAGGAGAAGGTTACTGATGAGGAGGGTTTTGAGATGGTGCAGAGTAAGCAAGGACAAACATCTGGTAAACAACCTTTGATGGAGGACAATGAAGAATGCGAGGGTCTTACAGGAGGAAGATACATTGCACATAATGATCACCCGATGATTAGTAGCGTGTTATCATGGAATGTTCGTGGTATAAATAAAGTAGATAAGCAGAAAAAGTGAAACAATTATATACAAAGAATTAGTTTAGTATAGCTTTTTTGTTCGAAACAAAAATAATAAAAAATAAAAAGAGTCGGAAGTCTGAGATAATCTAAATCCAGGATGGAATTGGACATCTAACAGTGTGTGACTAATCATGGAAGGATTTGGCTTGGTTTGAGGCCAGATTTGATATCATTACTGTGATGAAGGAGAAACAGTGGATAGATATACATTGCAAAGAGCAAAAATAGGGAGTGTTATGTCACTTTGGTCTATGGGTTTCATACCATAGAATAAAGGAAAGAACTTTAGCCACAAATTACCAACCTTGATCATGGGGATGCACTACCGTGGTTGATCATTTGGGATTTTAATGCCCCTCTCCACCTAAAGGACATGCAAGGAGGAGCACCAGTTCAGACAAAGGAAGAACTTGATTTTCAGAACATGTTACAAGATTTGACTCTGGTAGATTTTAAAACCTTTAGTCATAACTATACATGGGAGAAAAGTGCGGGAGGGGATCTTCAACAGGCTTGACAACACTGGTTAATCACACTTAGATCTCGGTCTTTCCAGAGCCCATATGTTTGATTACACCAAACACCATTTCAAAGAACTCTTCTTTGGTGTTGCATCTCAGGAAACAGCAAAAGAAAACAGCAAAGCCATTCAAGGTTTTCAATATGTGGACCTCAGCAGAAATGTTTAAGGAAGTGGTGAACACTGTGTGGGTAGACAAGGAGATACAAACGCTGGATGATCTTTTTCAGCAATTATAAGACCTATAGAAGCCTCTGATAACACTGAACATGAGGATCTTTTCAGAAATCGGGAAAAGAGTTGCACATGCAAAGGAAAGTTTGGAGAGAGTTTGTACATGAAACAGATCAAGATCTCTTGTTTGCATCAAAGCGGCAAGTGGAGAGGGACAAAAGACTGAAGGATGGATTTTATTTTGAGGCAGAGTATAAGTTTCTGCAGCAAAGAGCCAAAGTGGTTTGGTTTAAGAAGGGTGACAGGCCAACCAAAATGTTCTATTCAATCCTCAAGACCAGACAATATCTAAATCACATTTAATGCCTCTCAAATGGAGATCATCTGGTGGAGAGAAAAGCTGCTATTGAGCATCATTTACTGGAAGTATTCAGGAAGCAATAAGGGGAAGCCACCGTTCCTACCAAGAGACTAAATCGTGATTATACTGCAACATGAGGGACACCCAATGCGGCACACACATGCATCTCTTATTAAAGAGATCACAAATGGGGAAATCTATGTTGCACTGTAAAGCATTGGCTCATATAAGAGCCCAGGCCATGATGGCTTCACGAGCCATTTTTTCAAGCAGCCATGGGAAATTACAGGCCCAACATTAGAAGATCAATTAAATGTTTATTTGCTGGTGATGAGGTACCATATGGTTTTAGCCAGACTGTCCTTGCCCTGATCCCAACAAGTCCATTGCCATAAACAGCTGCTGACCTCAGACTTATAGCATGCCGTTCAATTATCTATAAAATGGTAACAAAAATCCTGTGTACCAGAATGGGAGAAATCATGCCAGCCCCAATCAATCTCAACTAGTGAGTGTAAGCTTTCACAGAGATAAGCTGAGAAGAGGAGAAAGAAGAACAATGATATTGTGCAGAAAACTTGATACTGCTTTTCTCATTCATATCATCCTTTATATACACAAACTCTGAAAGAAAAAAGGAATACGAAATAATCTATTTCTACGGAAGAACGAAACTAAATAGTCTAATTTCTACGGAAGAAGGAAACGTAATAATCTAATGCTTTAGATAGCCATAGACCGGTGGACGCCACAGACTACGCATCTTGGTAGGAAGCCTCAGGTACTTAGTTCATATTCGGCCATACATTACTTTTGCAGTTGGTTATGTTAGCCGATTCATGGAGCAACCAAGACTTGAGCATATGGCAGCAGTGAAGCATATTCTACACTATGTGGCGGAAACTCTAGAGTTTGGAGTTTGATATGGAAAAAGTGTTGGACCTTTACTTTTGGCAGGTTATAGTGATGCTGATTTGGGCGGAGATGTCAACGATAGGAAGAGCACGACGGGGCTAATTTTCTTCCTTGGCCAATCTCCGGTGAGTTGGCAATCACAGAAACAACGGGTGGTGGCACTCTCTTCGTGCGAGTCAGAATATATTGCAGGTGCCACTGCCGCTTGCCAAGGTGTTTGGCTTAGTAGATTGCTTGGTGAAATGCAAGGTGAACAGCCACAAGCACCAACGTTATTGGTGGACAACAAATCGGCAATCGATCTTAGCCGAAATCCTGTGTTTCACGATCGAAGTAAACACATTAATATACGTTACCATTTGATTAGAGATAATGTGGAGCAGGGCGATATTGACATCGACTACATCAACACAGAAGCTCAACTCGCTGATATCCTGACAAAGCCTCTCAGACGAGTTCGTTTTCAGGAATTTAGGGGCAGAATCGGAGTTGCAGAGCTAAAGTGATGACAAGATTACTGGGGTGATTTGTGAGATATTCTAGTCATCTTTCTTTTCCTTGTTTGTTTATTTCTGCAGCTATTTCTAGAAAATAAAGATGCCAATTAGCATCCGTAGGAAGTAGATATTTTCCTTTCCTTTTTCCGTAGGAATTAATTATTACGTTTCCTTCTTTCGTAGAAATTAGATTATTTAGTTTCCTTCTTCTGTAGAAGTAGATTATTTCGTATTCCTTTTTTCTTTCAGAGTTTGTGTATATAAAGGATGATATGAATGAGAAAAGCAGTATCAAGTTTTCTGCACAACGTCATTGTTCTTCTTTCTCCTCTTCTCAGCTTATCTCTGTGAAAGCTAACAGTGAGCCTTTGTTAGAAGATGACATATTGCACTTAATGTCCTCCTTACTCGATTCAGAAGTACTGAAGTGGGAACATGAGGCCTAGCCGTGTCATTCAAGTGGACATTAGGAAAGATTTTGATAATCTCACTAGATCTTTACCTTTGAATGGTTGACTACCTCGAAATTCTGAGGTCTATTCTTAACTTGGCTCAAAAGGTGTGTTATGAACTCTTCATTTTGTACCTCCTTAACTGAGGAGTACACTGCTACTTGTAAAGGAAGCAAGGGAGTGAAGTAGGGGGATCCCTTTCACCATTGTTATTTGTGTTAGGAATGAAGTATTTAACTAGGATGGTAGATGCTATATTTTCTGCAAAAAAGGTGTGTATCACCAGAGATGTGGCAGACTTGGTATGTACAGCTTAATGTTTGCAGATGGCTTGTTGATATTTTGTGGTGCTAATGCAACATCAATGTCTTTGTTTGTGTGTAGTTAGTTATAATGAATTTTTGAAATTATGAAAATGCACTTGGCGACGAATTCAATAGTATTTTTTATATAATCATATTAGATTAATAATGCTACTTTAATTTATATACGCATATTTTAACTATATATATATATGCATATTTTACATGCGAATCATAGTGTTCTCGACCAAAAAAAAGGAAAAAAAAACAAAGCTACTACTCTTTCTGAGTCTTTTGTAATGGCACATGGAAAATGATCCAAATTTTAAGAAAGTGGAAAATGAATAGTGAAAATTGAATGTAGAGAGAGAAAATAGATTGTGTGGTTGAAATTAAATTAAAACTTCAATTCTTATACCATGCCCAAGGGGTATGTACCCCACCTTTGATGTGTTCTACAATTAGAGTTGTGCATTCTCATTGCATATTCTATTTATAGAAATCATAAGCAAAGAAACTCTACAATACACATTTATACACATTAAAAATGCACATATATTCATATTTTAATATGCACGTGGGGATATGTGCCCCTAGTGTATGGTATAATTTATGTTAAAACTTACCAAAAAAAAAAAAAAATATTATTAATGATTTTTCCAAAAAAGAAAGTGTGTCAAAAATAGGATTCTGGACGGAGTATCAACTAAAACTTAAATCTCACACTAGTTGCTACTGAATTTATCCCCATGGTTGGTGTCGTTAGTAAAGCGTGCTTACCGTTTTATATATAGATTGCCCCAAAATCCAGTAATCCATCAACGAATTCTAAATCAACAAGTGTACAAACAACAAACGAGGTTGCAAGTGGTAGTGTGACTTGTGCAGATGAAGAAGGTACCATTCCTCCCCAACAAATTTAATCAATACTACTAGTATAGTCAACCCTTTGGATCGTTTTGGACTACAAACAAAACATTTAAAAATTAATCCTAATTCTTTCTTTCACCTGCCATATGTGAGTAACTCAGGGATCTAAATGCGTCTGTCTCCTTTTTTTTTGAATTTTTTTGAGCAACTGCCAACCAAAAATGAATAATATAGGAGTAGCAAATGGCAAGCAGTTACTACTCAGTTAGAAAGAACTCGTATTATAAAGTAACAGCAATACATGAGTGGGAATTGATTTTGGCAAAAATATTTCTTGTCCGCCGACTTGGAGTGGGGAAAGGAGAAAGCTTTATTTTGGCTTTTGCCCAAGAGCATCCAAAAAGTTGTGTTTTATAATTTGAGTGCTCCAAAGTTGGCACCTTCATGATGAACACGGGGGGAATCATGCAGGCCAGGACTTTGCTCTGACAAATTTGCTGCTTCAGGAAACATGCTGGTATAGTTTCTACCGCCCCTTTTGGCTTATTTCACAAGAGTTTTGCATTCATTAATCTGGGATTCAATTTTTATATTCGTTCATCTTCTTCTTCTTCTTCTTCTTCTTCTTTATTTGACTGTGTTCAGTTTCTGAAATTAGAAATGTTTCCGAGGAATTCTATATTTATTTCATGATGGGAGTTTTTTCATGGATGAATTACAATGATATTAATGCAGAGACTCAAAGTTTGATTTGTGGCTGCTGTTTGACTGGATCTTGCTTCTATGGAGTAGTTCAAAGTTGGCAGTAATTCGAGTGACTTGGTCACATTGCTGACCTTAACTTTTTGGTCATAGGAAGAGAAAGATGCATCCTTTATGACACTCTATAAATTGCTTTAATGTGCCTTTTTTGTTTCTTCATGTGATTTCTGCTGATCAAGGACACCACAACTGGTGGTTCTGGCTTTCGTAGTTTTGGAGTCTTTGATAAGTACACGAGGTCACGAGCTAAGATTCACCCTTTGGTTTTTTATGCTTGGCAGATCATTGTTTCTAGTGGTGGCTGTAGACTGAGTTTTTGATAAATATCCATGGCTTATGATAGTTCAAAATCAGTGAGGTAAAACTTAAAAGTGTGCCTTACTTAGTTACTTGTTATTTCAATTTGGCTTGGGATGTAAGAATGTTTAGCTAATTTAGCTTCATGACATCAGATTCCAAGAAGGTTTTGAATTGGGTGGATATCCAACTGTTCATGATGATACCGGGGTTAAGGTAAAGTACAGTATCAATGGAGCACTTTTTTCGGGCAGGAGCTCGAAGAGGGGGGGAAAGGAAATGGAGGGAAGTGGAAAATCATTACGAGCTAAGGTTTTGTCTCGAGTCTTTTCAGAGGACTATGGAAGCATTAAAAAAACAGTATTAGATCCCCGTGGACCTGGAATCCGTAGATGGAACAAGATATTCTTGGTTGCTTGTTTAGTCTCCTTGTTTTTGGACCCTTTGTTCTTCTACTTGCCTAAGGTCAAAAGAAATGTTTGCATAGAAATTGGAATCACTCTGGAAATAGTTCTCACTGTTGCAAGGTCTATAGCAGATGTTTTTTACATAATTCAGATTTTTGTTCGGTTCCATACGGCCTATGTAGCTCCTTCATCTCGCGTTTTTGGTCGAGGAGAGCTTGTTGTAGACCCTTCAAAGATAGCTGTAAGGTACTTCCAGAAAGGCTTCTGGATTGATCTCATTGCTGCTCTTCCCGTCCCTCAGGTTAGGAGCTGACAAGTGCTATGCTTTTTGTATCTAACTAAAATTAGTTCAAAACCTTATTGATATTATTGTTTTCCAGGTGCTAATGTGGGTAGTTATCCCTAATATAGGGGGTTCAACAATGACAAATACGAAGAATGTCCTTAGACTAGTTCTTATCTTTCAGTATCTTCCAAGACTTTATCTTATATTCCCTCTGTCAACCCAAATAGTCAAGTCTGCTGGTGTTGTCACTGAAACAGCTTGGGCTGGAGCGGCCTACAATTTGATGCTCTACATGCTAGCAAGCCATGTAAGTGGACTGAAATAATTCTGATAATGACTATTGATACTGCTTCTATGATGGCCTTCAAGAAGTGGAGGGGAGGCTGTTGCTATTTATCTATTTTAATAATTAATTATTGTATATTTAGGTTTTGGGAGCTTGCTGGTACCTTCTCTCTGTTGAGAGGCAAGAAGCATGTTGGAGAAATACTTGTCATCTCGAAAACACAACATGTAACTTTGAGTACTTGGATTGCAGAAGGCTTCTTGCCCCAGGGCGAGCTTCCTGGTTCCAAGCCACCAATATCACTACCAAATGTGACCCAAACAATCAGTCTTACCCTTTTGGAATATATGGTGATGCTGTCACGTTTGATGTTACTTCTGCAATGTTCTTCAACAAGTACTTCTATTGCCTGTGGTGGGGATTGAAGAATTTAAGGTTAGATAGTTAGACTTTGCTCGTATATTTATTGTACTTTTGGTAATGCAAAATGCTACTAATGTTAGTTGGTGTTTCCCTGCTTTTGTTGGTTTGCAGTTCACTGGGACAGAATCTATCAACTAGCACTTATGTTGGTGAGATACTTTTTGCTCTCATCGTTGCAATACTTGGACTGATCCTCTTTGCCTTACTCATTGGTAACATGCAAGTAAGTTTCATTTATCATGTATTTCTTATCACTATACCTCAGAATGTGTAGTTTGTCAATTCTAATATGAGAGTTTTTGTTTGTAGATCATGGTGAGATTTAGTTTTTTAACTGTTTGACGAATTTATTAGGTCCTATAACTAGTCGAATTTCTTAACTATAACTAGGACAATTGGATATTGTATGGATAGCGTTTTTAAAAGCTTATTTACATTCTCTGGCAGACTTACCTCCAATCAACAACAGTTAGATTAGAGGAATGGAGAATCAAAAGAACTGATACTGAGCAATGGATGCATCATCGCCAGCTTCCTCAACAGTTGAGGCAGTCGGTGAGGAAGTATGATCAGTACAAGTGGATTGCTACAAGGGGTGTTGATGAGGAGGCTCTTCTTAAAGGTCTTCCTCTTGATCTTCGAAGAGACATTAAACGCCATCTTTGTTATGACCTTGTTAGACGAGTAAGTTCTGGACTATGTCTAATCTTGATTAGTATATGTAGAAATTCTTATTTCCTCCTTAGTAAACTTGATTTTGATCCTCAAATTGAATCTGAACAGGTGCCATTGTTTGATCAAATGGATGAAAGAATGCTTGATGCAATATGTGAGCGTCTTAAACCCGCTCTATGCACTCAAGGGACTTGTCTAGTCCGCGAGGGTGATCCTGTCAACGAGATGCTGTTCATAATTAGAGGAAATCTTGATTCGTGCACCACAAATGGTGGGCGAACTGGTTTCTTCAATTCGAGCAGAATTGGTCCAGGTGAATTCTGCGGGGAGGAGCTGCTGACATGGGCGCTGGACCCACGTCCAAGTGTCATCCTTCCATCATCCACCCGCACAGTAAAAGCCATCTCAGAAGTAGAGGCATTTGCCCTAATTGCAGAGGACTTAAAGTTTGTAGCAGGGCAGTTCAGGAGGCTGCACAGTAAACAACTGAGGCACAAGTTCAGGTTCTACTCGCACCAGTGGCGAACGTGGGCTGCATGCTTTATACAAGCAGCATGGCGAAGGTACTGGAAGCGCAAGAATGTAGCAGAACTCAAGGCATTGGAGAGCCTAATCGATGAATCTGAATCATCAAGCGATCCATCAGACAACAGTGACGGTGCTGCTCCACCTGTCCCTAGCTATTCTGTTTATGCAGCGAGACTGGCGGCCAGCAGAAGAGGAGCACTTCACTCTGGATCAGATCATTCTAGTACAGTTAGTGGTTTGCAGAAGCCGGCAGAACCTGATTTTTCTGTGGATGAGGAATGATTGAAGAGGTTAATATTTGGCTGTTGGAGCTGAGCATTGTGTATGTATATGTGCTCCTTATTGCGTTATGGTATGTACAGTCAGTCTCAAATGACTAGCATTTGTATCCAATTCTTCATGTACAAAGGAAAAACTGATTCAAATTGATTCCAATGGATTTAAGGAAGTGAGCTAAGGTTTGAATGTAAACGATCAGTCTTGAAAAGTTCAAATGCAATTGCAAGAGCTGATACTGCAAGCCTGTTATCTTTGCCTAATTATGAGCAGCAAAAGACAAGATATACTTAACTATTAAGGTAGAGTATTCGGCTCCTGAATACCCCTCAAGCATGTATAAAAGGCTGAATGGTATGCTCTCATAGCTTTTGCTATGGTTTGTAGTCCAGTGACTCGAAAGCTGAGAAAAAGAAAGCTGAGACTCCAGTGACTCGAGGGCTTCTCCAATGTTCAATAGAGTCTGCACTCAACAAGCAGAAAGCAAGATTAAGAATTTTGCAGATAGTCTCAGAACCAAAACTTTAAATATAGAACATCACTGGCCCAAATGACAACATATCTGGCCACTAAGATATGAGATATACTTGAATTTTAATCGGTTCATTATTTTTTCTTGGATTGTCAGCCAATAGAGTATGGTTGGATTATTTGAAATATCGGCATAAAACTGCTTTTTTCGTTAAATGCTACCAGAACAACGAGTACATGGCAATATGTTGGGAGAATGTTAGTCCAGCCCAAATCCGTATAATTTATGGAAAATGAATTATCTCCTTTATATACTTGGAAAAGAATAAAGAAAAGTATATAAAGAGGTTTAGGGTTTTCTTGTGTATACGTAAGACAAAATACAAGAGTAAGACAAAATACAAGAATACAGAGAGAGGAAAAATAAGGGTTTTAGAGGAGTTGGAAAAATCCCGTTTTTGGTGAGCAGTTCTGTTTTGAAGATCTGATCGAGGGGCAAACGTAGTCCGATTTTACTGAAATTTTGTCAGCGCGTTCGTGACTCTTGAGGCTTCGTTCTGAACGGTTGGATCGTCAGTGTGTGCTTTGGTTTGGGAGTAATAGCAGATCGAAGTACAGCCTTATTATTTGGTGATATCTTGCACCTTTTATCCTCTTGTTCTTATTGATGATGCTTGTGGTGGGTTGTAACCCTTTGTAGACTGATTGGGGTTTGTTTCCCTCATTTTATCATAATAAGAAAGAATAGGTGGACGCATCCAGTCCCGTGGTTTTTACTCTTCACACCGAAGAGGTTTTCCACGTATAAATCGTTGTGTTCTTTGTATTTATTTTTCCGTTGGCTGGTTTTATATATCTTCATCGCTGGTAGCTTTTGTGATTGCGTTTAGAATATTGGTTGGTTGTTTTGCCGTGTCCTTGTTGTGGTGTTTTTGAGTTTTATCTCTTCCGCTGCGCCCCAACAATTGGTATCTAGAGTTTTGGTTCACTTTGGCATAATCATGGATTCTGGTGGATATTCTATTTGGAGACCTATGATGGAAGATTTGTTGTATTGCAAGGACTTGTATGATCCGATTGTAGTGACTGTTGCTGCAGACAACAGTAGTTCATCCAAGCCTACTAAACCGGAAAAATTGGCTGATCCTGAATGGGTCAAGTTAAAGAGGAAAACATTGGGGACTATTAGACAGTGGATTGATATAAGCATATTCAATCATGTGTCTCAAGAGTCTGACCCATATGTTTTGTGGAAGAAACTGGAAGGTCTTTATGAAAGGAAGACCGCTCATAATAAGGCTTCTTTGATCAAGAAACTTGTTAATTTGAAGTTGAAAGCTGGTAAGTCTGTGTCTGAGCATTTGAGTGACTTCCAGGATATTATTAACAAGTTGATTATTATGAAGTTAAATCTTGATCCTGAATTGCAAGCTTTATTTTTGTTGAGCTCTTTGCCTGATAGCTGGGAGACTTTGGTGGTGACGCTTAGTAACTCTGCTCCGGATGGTGTTCTTTCTGTGGATGTTATCAATGATAGCATGTTCAATGAAGAACTACGTAGAAGGGAGATGGGAGTTGATTAATCGCAGGCGCTTGTTGTTGAAACTCATGGTCGTGGAAGAAGCAAGAGTAGAGTCTGAAAGGGCGTGGCAAGTCGAAGAACAAGTCTAAGAATAGGCAATAAGCACAGACAATAAGTTTGTGTGATACAACATTCAAAATCTCAAGATTTGTTTCTCCAGTGAACCGTGAAAGCAGAACAATCTAGAGTCACCTTACCATAAAGGTTTAACTCTTTCCGCTGTATATTAGCCTGACTAACTACAAAAAAGCACACACATCAAATAGTTGTGAGGATGTCGATAAGTTCAACACCATCGAAATTCAGGAAACACAAGCAGCGTTTTGTAGGTTCCTGCTCGCTATTTTTTTAAAAAAATAAACCACCATTGGTGGTGGATTTATTTGGCACCCCAAAACCAAATTAGGCATAGCCTAAAATTTGTTACAAATCAGGGGTTGACCCAAGAAGCATCTAAGCTAAAAATTACCTAGCTCAATGTGACTATGGGAATCTGTAGATCCAAATCTAAAAAGGGGAGCAAGTCAGTGATCGAGTAAACAAGTACCGAAGCACTATTTAGCCACCCTTTGATTTGAGATCCAAGATTTTCACAAGCTAGTATATTTACAAGAGGCCCAAAAAACCCATAAAAATGGTTCAAAAAATGGCCCTGAATTTACTTAAGAGGACCGTGATGATGTCTTTTTTAAATAACGAAAATGGCCTGAGCAGTTTCTGCTCGCTATTTGTTAAGACTTAGGAAGGTTTCCTTAAACACGGACAACAAGAAATGAAGCTACACGGACAAAACATAAATGATTTCAGCTTAAATCTATATCTTCACCATACTAAATATTTCTGCCCATAAATCCCCTTATTGTTCTGGGTTATCAAATGGCGTATGAAAGATAGAAGAAAGACGAGTAAAGAGGCCAAGAACAGGCAAAAAATGGGAACCCCGAGCAGTAATGATTGAGCCCTTAGACAACCTCCACTTACTATTTCCAAAGAAGTGATGGTATCCTTCACGATCAAGTGTACTAGCTGATAACAGGTTAAGGCGCAAATCAGGTACATGGTGCACGTTCTTCAAAATTTGCTGGCAACCAACACCCGTCCTCACATGAATGTCGCTTTTAAAATAACATCTGCAGTGCTTTTGTTTCCCATGTTAGTCCAGTCCAAATCCGTATACTTCATGGAAAAGGAATCATCTCTTTTATTACTTGGAAAAGAATAAAGAAAAGTATATAAAGAGGTTTAGGGTTTTCTTGTGGATACGTGAGACGAAATACAAGAATACAGAGAGAGGAAAAATAAGGGTTTTAGACGAGTTGGAAAAATTCCGTTTTTGGTGAACAGTTCTGTTTTGGAGATCTGATCGAGGGGCAAACGTAGTCCGATTTTTCTGAAATTTTGTCAGCGCGTTCGTAAATCTTGAGGCTTCGTTCTGAACGGTTGGATCGTTAGTGTGTACTCTGGTTTGGGAGTTATAGTAGTTCGAAGTACAGCCTTATTATTTGGTGATATCTTGCACCTTTTATCCTCTTGTTCTTATTGATGATGCTTGTGGTGGGTTGTAACCCTTTGTAGACTGATTGAGCTTTGTTTCCCTCATTTTATCATAATAAGAGAGAATATGTGGACGCCTCCAGTCCCGTGGTTTTTACTCTTCACACCTAAGAGGTTTTCCACGTATAAATCGTTGTGTTCTTTGTATTTATTTTTCCGTTGGCTGGTTTTATATATCTTCATCGCTGGTAGCTTTTGTGATTGAGTTAGAATATTAGCTGGTTGTTTTTCCGTGTCCTTGTTGTGGTGTTTTGAGTTTTATCTCTTCCGCTGCGTCCCAACAATTGGTATCTAGAGCTTTGGTTCACTTTGGCATAATCATGGATTCTGGAGGAAGTGGTTCTATGATTAAGTTGACATCAACTAATTATTCTATTTGGAGACCTATGATGGAAGATTTGTTGTACTGCAAGGACTTGTATGATCCGATTGCAGTGACTGTTGCTGCAGACAACAGTAGTAAATCCAAGCCTACTCAACCGGAAAAATTGTCTGATCCTGAATGGGTCAAGCTAAGAGAAAAAATTTGGGTACTATCAGACAGTGGATTGATATCAGCATTTTCAATCTTGTCTCTCAAGAGTCTGACCCATATGTTTTGTGGAAGAAACTGGAAGGTCTTTATGAAAGGAAGGCCGCTCATAATAAGGCTTCTTTGATCAAGAAACTTGTTAATTTGAAGTTGAAAGCTGGTAAGTCTGTGTCTGAGCATTTGAGTGACTTCCAGGATATTATTAACAAGTTGATTATTATGAAGATAAATCTTGATCCTGAATTGCAAGCTTTATTTTTGTTGAGCTCTTTGCCTGATAGCTGGGAGACTTTGGTGGTGACGCTTAGTAACTCTGCTCCGGATGGTGTTCTTTCTGTGGATGTTATCAATGATAGCATGTTTAATGAAGAACTACGTAGAAGGGAGATGGGAGTTGATCAATCGCAGGCGCTTGTTGTTGAAACTCATGGTCGTGGAAGAAGCAAGAGTAGAGTCTGAAAGGGCGTGGCAAGTCGAAGAACAGGTCTAAGTCCCGAGATGTGAAAGAGCCATTTATTTGTAAATATTGCAGTAAGCCCGGTCACATTGCAAAGCATTGCTACAGGAGGAAGAAAGAGCAAGGGAAAAATAATGTTTCATCTAATGATGGAGGTGATAAATCTACTGCAGCGGTTGTTTCTGATGATGATGATGAAGGAGTGTCTCTGATTTGTTCTGCTGGAGAGTGTCATCATGTCGATGGTTCAGATACTGAATGGTTAATCGATTCAGGAGCTTCTTTTCACTGTGTATTCAAAGAGGAGTACTTTATGAATCACCAAGCTGGAAGTTTTGGTAGTGTGAAAATGGGAAACAAAAGCACTGCAGATGTTACTGGTAAAGGCGACATTCATGTGAGGACAAGTGTTGGTTGCCATCTGATTTTGAAGAACGTGCGCCATGTACCTGATTTGCGCCTTAACCTGTTATCAGTACACTTGATCGTGAAGGATACCATCACTTCTTTGGAGATACTAAGTGGAGGTTGTCTAAGGGCTCAATCATTACTGCTCGGGGTGATTTATGTTGCAGTCTCTACAAGACTTATTTGACTGTTTGTCATGATGAGCTGAATGTCGTTGAAGATAAGAGTTCTCCGAATTTATGGCATCGAAGGTTGGGACACATGAGTGATAAAGGGCTGAAACTTCTAGTAGGTAAATCTTATATTCCTGTGGATTCTAGTGTTTCTCTTAACCCTTGTGATCACTGTTTAGCTGGAAAACAGCATAGAGTTTCTTTCTCTGGTAAATCTACTAAGAGAGAAGAAAAGTTGGAGTTGATTCACTCTGACGTATGTGGTCCTTTGGATGTTGAGTCACTTGATGGAAATCGTTATTTTGTGACTTTTATTGATGATGCTACTCGGAAGACTTGGGTATATATGATGAAGACCAAAGGAGAAGTGTTTGGAATTTTAAAAAATTTCATGCCATGGTTGAAAGGGAGACGGAGAAAAAGCTTAAATGTCTTCATTGCGATAATGGTGGATAGTACACTTCTAATGAGTTTAGAAGTTATTGTATGGAGCACGGTATTAGGCATGAGAAGACGGTGCCTGGAACTCCGCAACACAATGATACTGCTGAAAGAATGAATAGAACCACTGTTGAGAAGGTTAGATGCATGCTGAAAATGTCTAATCTTCTTAAGTCATTTTGGGCTGAGGCGGTTCAATGTGCTGTTTATTTGATTAATTGATCTCCATCGATTCCTTTGGGTTATGAAATTCCCGAGAAAGCTTGAAAGGGGCGTGATCCTTCATATAAGCATCTTAGAGTGTTTGGATGCAAGGCATATGCTCATGTGCCTAAGGAGCAAAGATCGAAGCTTGATTCGAAGACCAATCCTTGTGTGTTTGTTGGATATGGTGACGAAGATTACGGTTTTAGAGTCTATGATCCCAATAAGAAGACAGTTGTACGAAATAGAGATTTGGTGTTTTTTGAGCACGAAATTGGTGCTGATCTTCTGAGTACCAGGTACAACTCTAACTCAGATTTGTCTTTTGATTATACTGATGTTTCTGCTACTTCTAGTCCAGTTAATCAGCCACCGACTGAGGATGTTGAAGACGTTTAACATGAGGCTGATGCACCTGAAGGTGGTGACGAAGTTCCTCAGAATGAGGATGAAGGGATTCATGAGCAGGGGGAGAAACCTACCCCCGAAGTACCGCAAGTGCAGCTTCGAAGGTCCAGTAGAGGACGTATTTCGAATACGAAATATTCACCTGATCAATATATTCTTGTTACCGCGGATGAGGAGCCTGAGAATTTTCATGATGTTGTGTCTCATAAAGAAAAGAAATTGTGGGTTGAGGCAATGAAAGATGAAATGGATTCCTTGAAGAAGAATGATACTTATGATCTTGTGAAAGCTCCTAAAGGAAAGAAAGTCTTGAGAAACCGCTGGGTTTTTAAACTCAAGAAGGACGGTGATTAGGTTGTGAAGTACAAGGCCAGGTTGGTGGTCAAAGGATGCAACCAGAAGAAAGGCGTCGATTATGGCGAGATCTTCTCACCGGTCGTCAAGATGACTTCGATTCATATTGTGTTGGGTTTGGCTGCAAGACTAAACCTGGAGTTGGAGCAACTTGATGTGAAAACTGCGTTCTTGCATGGCGATTTGCAAGAGGAAATTTATATGATGCAGCCTGAAGGTTTTGAAGTTAAGGGGAAGGAGAATCATGTTTGCAAGCTAAAGAAGAGTCTTTATGGGCTGAAGCAAACACCTAGGCAGTGGTATCTGAAATTTGATTCGTTTATGAAGAGCACGGGCTACAAACGAACTCAAGCTGATCCTTGTGTCTATTTCAGAAAGTTCCCCGGAGGTAACTTCATTATTCTGCTTTTATATGTTGATGACATGTTGATTGTTGGTCAAGATAGCAGGATGATTAATGATTTGAAGAAAGCGTTGCCCAAGTCGTTTGATATGAAATATTTGGGTCCAGCAAAACAAATCTTAGGCATGGAGATTGTTCACGATAGAAAAGCTGGAAAGTTGTGGTTATCACAGGAGAAGTATATTGAACGTGTACTTGAAAGGTTCAATATGAAGAATGCTTAGCCTGTTAGTGCACCTTTGGCATCTCATTTCAGATTGAGTAAGAAAGACTGTCCTAAGACAGAGAAGGAGAAAGAAAGTATGTCTTCTATTCCTTATTCATCTGCTGTTGGTTCTTTGATGTATGCTATGGTTTGTACTAGCCCAGACATTGCACATTCTGTTGGTGTGATTAGTAGATACTTATCCAATCCGGGTAAGGTTCACTGGAATGAAGTGAAGTGGATTCTTAGATATTTGCGTGGTACTTCCTAGTTGAGCTTATGTTTTGGAAGTGGCAATGTTGTTCTTGAAGGTTATGATGATTCTGATATGGCTGGAGATATGGATGGAAGAAAGTCTACCTCAGGTTATTTGTTTACTTTTTTGGGGGAGCCATCTCATGGTAGTCCAAACTAAAAAAATGTGTAGCGTTGTCAACAACTGAGGCAGAGTACATCGCAGCTGTGGAAGCAGGTAAAGAACTGTTATGGTTGAAGAGATTCCTTCAAGAATTAGGTTTGAAGCAAGAGAATAATGTTGTGCTTCGTGATAGTCAAAGTGCTATTGATTTGAGCAAGAATTCCATGTATCATGCTCGTACCAAACACATTGATGTGAGATATCATAGGTTACGAGATGTTATTGAGGAGAAGCTTATGAAGTTGAAGAAAGTCCACACAGATAAGAATGTTGCTGATACGTTGACGAAGGCAATCCCTGGAGTTAAGGTTGACCCTTGTGGTAAGCTCGCCGGGATGAGCTTCAAGTGATTGTCATGCACTTGTATCTTCCCCATGTTGGGCTGGAGGGGGAGATTGTTGGGAGAATGTTAGTCCAGCCCTAATCCGTATACTTTATGGAAAAAAATAATCTCTTTTATTACTTGGAAAAGAATAAAGAAAAGTATATAAAGAGGTTTAGGGTTTTCTTGTGGATACGTGAGATGAAATACAAGAATAAAGAGAGAGGAAAAATAAGGGTTTTAGAGGAGTTGGAAAAATCCGGTTTTTGGTGAGCAGTTCTGTTTTGGAGATCTGATTGAGGGGCAAACGTAGTCTAATTTTGCTGAAATTTTGTCAGCGCGTTCGTGACTCTTGAAGCTTCGTTCTGAACGATTGGATCGTCAGTGTGTGCTCTGGTTTGGGAGTTATAGTAGTTCGAAGTACAACCTTATTATTTGGTGATATCTTGCACCTTTTATCCTCTTGTTCTTATTGATGATGCTTGTGGTGGGTTGTAACCCTTTATAGACTGATCGGGGTTTGTTTCCCTCATTTTATCATAATAAGAGAGAATAGGTGGACGCCTCCAGTCCCGTGGTTTTTACTCTTCACGCCGAAGAGGTTTTCCACGTATAAATCGCTGTGTTCTTTGTCTTTATTTTTCCGTTGGCTGGTTTTATATATCTTCATCGCTGGTAGCTTTTGTGATTGAGTTTAGAATATTGGTTGGTTGTTTTGCCGTGTCCTTGTTGTGGTTTTTTGAGTTTTATCTCTTCCGCTGCGCCCCAACAACTTTGTGGTACAAATCTTTATATTTTATTCAATTTTTTGGCATCTTTCTTGATTACACTTTTCTTTCATGACGGTAACATTATGGTAATTTATCAAAGTCATGATTAAGGATAACACCGAAACAAAAAAATACTGAAAGTTAAAAACTTGAATCAAATATCGAACAAAAAAGCTCATCTATATTCATTCTTTTAAAAAAGTTTCTTTAGATTGTATTCCTTATTTTAGCGCTAATCCCATTTCTTTTACACACCATTGCTGCAGTTGCAAAGCCTGAACTAACAGAAAAGTTTATAGACTTTTATTTGCTAAACAAACGGTAAAGATACCTGAGACCTAAACTCGACTTTCATATATAAAGATAGATTATCATTTTACCGAATCACAATATATATGCCCACAAAGGTCCATGATATACTTGGATTCTAGTATTCACTCTTAGACAGAAGACACTACAATGTTAACCATGCTAAGAATGAAGCAATTATAAAGATGTCTTCTCTCATTAGATAGGATAAAAAAGGAAGCC
This sequence comes from Sherardia arvensis, assembly GCA_948330725.1. Taxonomy (NCBI): domain Eukaryota; kingdom Viridiplantae; phylum Streptophyta; class Magnoliopsida; order Gentianales; family Rubiaceae; genus Sherardia; species Sherardia arvensis. The sequence continues at coordinate 15,641,964 of OX415237.1, read as the reverse complement.
TAAATCTTCAAAGTGCTAAACAATGAGTATTTAGCAATAAGTACAGACTAAATCCGACACTATTCTCCCGTGAAACTTTGAAATAAGAAAAATCTAGAGTAACTATAACATATATAAAAGGTTAATTGGGCTATAAAGAGTTCTATCTGGGCGACTGGGTGTACATTAAAATACAATGAGGATATCGAATACAGGAAAAACTAGCTACATTTTGCAGAGTTCTTCTCACATGTATAGAGCAGGAGTCTAACTGCTATATCATAAACCCTAGCTAAAAAATCAAGAGTATGCACATTCAATCTTCGGTATCTGATTACATTTAAGCTCTCAATTTCAAAACCTAAAAATGTAGAAAAGTGAAAGAAAAGTAACATGCAAAGAAGAAAATTGAGACTCCAGTGACTCGAAGGCTTCTCCAATGTTCAATATACCGTGTTAAAAAAAACATAATAGCAAGATTAAGAAGTATGTGAAAGTTCTATAGATCACAAGTCTAGCGTTCTAATACTATCTACTGCATTTAGTATGTTGAAAACATGCATCTAGGTTTAAACAGTAAAGTTACTAAAGTAGAGAACACCAGATATGATGACGCAGTTCGGTGTAAACACACCTATGTCTGCGAGGCCTTGCCCAGTCTGAAACTCATCCACTAGATAATCGCTATAATTACAAAATCCTTACTTTAAACTATCTATGACTTATCTTTTCTCGTGAATTTGTGAGCTCCCCTCACGTGCCAGTCAGCAACTCCTCGTTGCTATCGCGACCACCTCTCCCGAGGTTTCATGGCGTGTGGTTCCGACTCCGGTGAAGACAAAGGTTGTTCATTGATCGACTCAAGCTACTTCGATGCAAAGCTATTCTAGATGCATAATACTTTCCATGAAGTTCGATAATACTTCTCTCACCTTGCGTCTTGCTTTATAGCTCAGTGCCGTGTTGATCTCCTCACAATTCAAGGGTAGATTTAGTGTTCATGCTATACGTAAATTCTATAGCTAATTTGTAGGAAATATTAACTTTCCTTAATTCTTCAGAATAAGACTAATCCCAACTAAAATACTACTCATCAGAATATTCTTAATCTAATCATATCGGAACTGAATATCTTCGAATATCTTGATTTGATCGCACAAGAGTTGTACTGAAACACAATGACTGTTGCTCGGTTTCTGATTCCGCCGGAGCAAGTGTTTAAACATTAGCGTGTTTAAACATAATAACTTCTACAAAACAGCCAACTATATCGTCCTGACACTTCTGAACTCTTAAGTATGCATACATTCTCAGATAACCAAACTTTCATCTGCTAAACAAATGGCAATGGTGCCTGAGTTGTTGTCATCTTGATACTGAACACACCAAAACCCGACTTTCACAAATAAATATAGAATATCATTGACCCGAATGATAGCATATGAGGCCACTAAGATCAGTGATATACTTGGATTGTAAACTGAACAAGTTCATTATTCTTTCTCGGAAAAAGGACAACACAATGTCTGGCATGCTAAAAATGAAGATAGAATATAGTTCCATTTTTTGAAATATCAGCCTAAAAATGCTTTCTTTCATATAGGATCAATACGTAAGCCAAAATCTTGAAAAAGATGACTAACAAGTATATAGAAATATTCAAAACACCAGTTCTTTCTCCCGTGAACCATGAAAGCAGACCGATCTACAATAACTGTACTAATAAGTTCATGGTTCGTATTCTCGGACCTCATTTAGTCTCGGACCAGGGCCCGAGAAGAGTCGTGGGCTCGAGTTACGTGGATGATGGATCTACGGGTCCATCAATCCAAATCCTTATAAGGAATGCGTATATTCTGAATGTACCACAAGGAATACACTTCCTCCTAAACATGCTAACACAACCATGACCGAAATACATTTTTCTATACATGGTAATACAACTATTATCTCCATAAGAGTTGTATTCATACCATATAACAAATCTTGGCGATCAACGGATTGTAGCCTTATAAATACCAAAGGTTTGGTAGACCTTCTCTATATCATAACTCATACAATACGCCTTACACAATTAAAGCCCCTAAGTTGTTTGCTAACTTGAGCGTCAGAGTGTCTACCCCTGCGCAACCCCAGGGCTCTGTCGTGTAGGTCAGTTCGTGAGCCAAGTTTGTCGTCAAGCGTTGGTGCCATACATCCATCAAGTTGGCATGCCTAGTGGGAAAGCGTGTTAATTGACGACATCGCCGAACTTTGTCTTAGATCTGATCGTTTTCGTCTGCTCAGCAAACCAGCGACATCATGTCAGAAGCCAACAAACCCAGAAGGAGCGCCAGGATGTAAGGAATGGATCCCGAAGGAAACCCTGCTGGCGAACAAGCCCCTCAAGGACGTGGTCGTGGACGCGGTCGAGGAAGAGGCAGACATCAATCCCGTTCCATATCCGAACCACCGCCAGGCTCTACCATAGGTGCCAGAAACTCCGACGTTCAGAACACCTCCGATCCAAACCCCACTACGTCCAGAGCACTTACCTCTGGTCCGAATCCTGCAGTGTCTAGAGCACCAAACTCAGGCCCTAGACCATCCAACAGCCGACCAAACCCAAGAGTCTCGCTTAAGACCAACATGAAGTATAGTGACTTCATGAACGAACGAGATGGGCAGATTGTAGATGATGAGTTTGGATATAACGGAGACGACTCAATCCTTACCGAAAATCAGAGGAGGTTGAGAGACGAACAAATTCTCGAACGGATGCGCAAGGAGGAGTTACGAAGAAGACGCCAAGTCGCGGCCTCAAATCCAACTTCGGGCCCCACAAGTTCTCAACCTCCGATCTCGAGCCAAACTCGCTCAAATCCTGTCTCGGACCCTCTCTCCGGCGAAATCCCGGAGAATGTCTGAACTCTGATGAGGAACTTACAAGCCCAATATCCCGCTCTAGTGGCATCTTTGCTGAACCCTAATCAGCACCTCCGCGCCCAGACGCATGACGCTCCGAATCGAGTATCGATCCTAGAAACCCCACTCTGAGGAACCGGGAACATACCGCTCTCGAATCCAGCCCAAGAGCAGAGATTTTTGGATGACATATCCCGAAGTCTGCCTGTATACGCTAGCCAACAGCAGTTGCCACCTCCACCAGACCCAGAAACCTACTATAACGACAGTTTGAACCTGAGCAGGGAGGAAAAACAAAAAAATGCACATTCAGAATGTCCAAGAGGAATTGAGGCAACAACGGAGAGAGCGGGCCCAGAATGAGTGGCAATCAAACGCTGACTGACCTTTTAACCAGGAAGGGACGTATCAAAATCGGGGAAAATACGAAATCGATCGGGAGCTAGATCGCCTCCTCGGACCCCGAGGACAAGCGGCTCGTTCTCCCTTTTTGCGGCATATCGTGAATCTTTCTTTCGACAATACTAAGAGGGTCTCTGCAGAGCACCTTCCTACCTATGATGGAACCAACGATCCCCGAGAGTTCCTAGCGGTCTTCTTCAAAACTATGGAGACCAGAAAATTCCACGAGCTGGAAATATGAAAGATCATCCCCAACTATCTCCGAGGGAAAGCCCAAACATGGTTCAATCAAACAGCACCCGAGAGCCTGTTTGATTACAGAGACTTCGCTGAATTCCTCCCGTTGGCCTTTTTCCAAAAGAAGAAGTTCACAAAATCCATAGGTGACCTCGGATATGTCCCCCGCTGCGAAGGAGAGACTGTGGAAGAACACAACCACATATACATGGATCTAGCGACCGAATGCTACGATCGGAATGTACTCCTTCTAATCAACATGCACCGCATGCACGTCGACGACGATGCATTGAGGATGAAGTTGGCCACCAAGAACCCTACTACCATCCAGGACCTCCAAGTCATCATGGAGAAGTATACTAGCAAAGTGAACGCGGTGGCTGGAAAACATGAATGTGATCCCCATGTGAACATCAAGGTCAAGGAGCCTAGACTGAAGACACCAAAGGTGGAAAAAACAGACAGCCCTTCCAAGCCTAGCTTTGATCTCGAGCTGAGATCCTATCCATTCATAGGCACCTTCTCAAAGACCCACCCACCATGAAGGAATCAGCCGAACGACAACGGTCCCCAAAATAATGTCAATACCACCAGGATCGAGGTCACGACACAGAGGAGTGCTTCCAGCTCAAAAATGAGATAGAAAAGCTGATCAAGGGATCGTGCAGTAAACTGCTCCCTCGTTAGCCGGAGATAACCAAGGTGCCCAGCGGAGATATGGGGGAAAATCTTGGCAAAAGAAGAAGGATGGGCCTAGGAACAACAACAACTACAATAACAACAACCGTAATCAAGAATGGAGGGAATAACCCTCAAGATCCTCCTCCGCCACCACCGAATGGAGCCAACCGAGTTATTAACAGCAGTAACGGCTACAGAGGTGAAGAGCCTCCCTTACCAAGCTAAAAGCTAGTGTTCGGGTCATCCCCCACACGGAGCCAGTCAATAAGAGGCTTTGCCCCGAGAAGACAATTACTTTCTCGGATGAGGACATCGTACCAACCAGGTGCCTCATTCTGATCCTCTTATCATCTCAGCGACAATCCATGACTCCCTAGTGAAAAAATCTTTGTGGATGATGGAAGTGAGTAGAGGTGATGTTCTATGACTGCTTCGAGAAGCTAGGTTTTTCGAAGGACGACCTCAAACCTACTTGTCCGATCTCGGGGTTCACAGGCAACCCAGTCATACCCCTGGGAGAAATCAGACTCCCAGTCCAAGTGGCGGACGGACCAAAAAGCCTAATCCTCTACTGCACGTTTGTGGTGGTTGACACTGTCACCCCATTCAATGTCATCCTCGGCAGACCTTGGATGTGTCAGGCCAAAGCCGTATGGTCTCCCTACCACCTCGTACTGAATTTTCCAACAGCTCAAGGAGTGGCGTCTATTAGGGGAGATCAAGGAGTGGCACACTTCTGCATGATCACGGCCATCCGAGACGCTGGGAGAGGAAGTAATGTCTCGACCATTAACACTACCTTAGGGGACCTGCGGCAAGATCCTACCATCGAACAGTCTCTAGTGTTCCACTTTGAGGCCGAGGCATATGAAGAGACGACTGCACTATGGCACAGACAACGACGCCAAACCTTCAAGGTGGGGGAACTGGTAATGCCAGTAGGCCCATGGTGCACGAGGAAGCTGGAATGAGCATTGAAGTCAAAGCCCAAGGGACCGTACAAAGTCTCCAAAGTCCAACCAAAGGGATTCTACCTCTTTCAGACCTGCTGATGTATGCCATACACCAACACTTCGACGACGAACCAGGCTCTCGAACTGATCTGCAAGACAAAGGCCCCGAGTGTCCCGGGGATAGACACTCCGACGCTCAAGTCAGTATATTTTCTTAAGGCGTAAAGACAAATCTGTAGTTGAGTTAGTAACTCCGACCCGGGGGGTCATATATGGGAGATTTCTGCAGCATTGATTAGCCTTCCCTTTTCTCCCACTGTTGAATGATTTTCTTCAGCATTATAAGGTGCATCTGGGACAGTTACATGCCAATGTGATAGTAATCATTATGGCCTTAATAACTTGGTGTGCTCGTGAAGGTTATCGTCCCAGTCTCTCCTTGTTGCGGACCATATAAAAGGTTTCCGTTGTTAAACAAAATGTGACCTTGACCCCTCGAGATACCACTTTAGGTAAGCTTTTTTTGTGCTTCCTGTGAACTGCGGGAAGTGGGAAAAGGTAAAACTAACCTTCAATCGAACCAAGTATGAAGTTCCTGATTGGAATGCAGAGGTCCAGAATGAGGTCTGTCATGAAGTGGAGTTGTCTCGCCAACTGCTGAATATAGCTGGGAAGTTGGTGAAAGATAAGACCAAACTTAGAGAGGGTAAGTTTGTATCTGGAGATCATCAAATGGGTTGGCAATGGCCTATAGAAACATATGGCTGGTTGAATCAACTATCCAGCCATACTATTCAAAATTGCAGCTTCTTGAAGTTGTCACATTTTGATCAGCCAGAAGGTGTTGAGATGGATTGGTATGAAACCCTTCTATCTATGGAGCAGGATCCAGGTGGTGCAGCTAAGGCATTGCAGGCCTATAGAGTATTAGAAGAGAGAGCTTCCCGAGATGAGATATCCGAGAAGGAGGTAAATAAGGAAATCTCGGGTCTGATGAAAGACGCTCGACGTGGGCGTCAGTTTAAAAGGTTGGTTCAAGGACCCAAGAAAACTCAATCCCAGTTGAAGGTGATTGGGGAGGCAGATTGCCTATTTGTTCCTGTGGCTTTAGATCCATCAGATGAGGAAGAGGATGAGGGTTCTGCCTTAGTTCGATGTCCGAGAAAGGAAATGTCTCAGACTTCTAGTGTCCTTCCCATCATGACTGAAAATGTAGATGAGGTCATGATGATAACTTCTATGATAGGGTCAGATGCGTTGCAAGAGGGTATTTTTTCTTGTGTTATATTCTCGTCCACAATATTTCCATTGCTTCTTATGCTAACTCCATTCCTTGTACATGTAGTGGGTGCTTCTAGGACGAAAATGGCAGCCAATTTGTTGTCTCAAATAGCTGAATCGAGGGGGCTATTGAGTAGTAATGAGAAGAAGAGGGATCTCGAGGCTTCAGGGATTTCTGCAAACAAGTCTCCAAAGAAGCCAAGGCCATTGGAAGAGTTCGAGAAGTATGTGCCACCTTCTCCTTCTGAGGTTCTGGTCGAGGTGGTACCGGGCTATCCCGCAATTAACAAGGTATGATTCGTCATGGCTTTTGATAGGATTAACTGTGTAGTTATCTAATTCTTTTTGTCTTCTTTTACAGTCTGCGAGTCAGATGAGGCATATGTACAATTCTCTTCGGACACTGTATAACCGTTCTCAAGGACAGAAGTTTGAGCTCGAGTTGATGGAGGAAGAGATGTCCAAGAGGTCTAAGGAGCCTTCAGATATGCTGAAGCATCTCCAGAATGAGATGGCTCAAGATAAGGACAAAATAAAAGCCTTAGAAGAGGATAATCAAGCCTTGAAGAAGGCAAAAAGGCTGTCTGATGGTTCCTTCTTAGAATTGAAAAGGAACATGACTTTGGTGGAAGCTGAGAGAGACCGGCACGCTGATCCTGTTAGCCAGAGGCGGCTAGTTCGGTTGATAATAGACTTCTACCTCAACTGTCCAGAGATGGAGGCACATCGCCAAGAGTATGGTGAATTCTACCATAAATCTGAGCTCTCGAAGATGTGGATTTCTCTGAAGGGGTTTCTCAGTGAAGAGCTTCAAGGATGTCTTGCCCCTGCCTACATTTGGCCTGAAGTACTAGAGAATTTGAAGGAATTTCGGGCGAAGTTTAGCCATATTGGGGGGTTTGAGACCAGTCTACTGTCTAATCTGGAGTCTTTGAAGAAGGCTTTAACTCTGGAGGAGTTTCAGGACAGATGTCCGGTTTGTATCCTGAGCTGACGTTCCTGATAGAGAAGCAGGCTACTGAAACTTCACTTGAGGACCCAAAGACTTCTGATGGGCAGGAGAAGATTGTAACTCCTTAGAGCCTTGTCTTTTACTTCAAGATTTTTCTCTTTTCGCCAAATTTTGGCGTTTCATGTATTTTGAATATGTGCTTTGTCTTTGGAATTAATTGGTCTTTTTCTTCCTTTATATCCAGTGTTGCTCTGCCGCATGTGCTGATTTGCAGGTCAAGTATGAAGCTGTCCTTCAGAAGAACGAGAAACTGGAGGAAGATCTGGATGACTCCAAAGGCTGTTTCAGCATTGTGCGGGAAGAATGTGAGAGTCTTCGAGGTGGGCTCAAAGAGGCTTTGAAGCGAAGAGTTGAGCTGAATCAGGAGTTGAGTGATCTTCAGAAGAGATATAAGGATCTAGAAGATGCTCACAACAAGGTTGTGGCCACCAATAAAGAGTATGACCAAGAATGAAGGAAAGTCAAGAGTGACTTAATGAAGGTCAAGGGTGAAAGTCATGAGAAGGATCTTCTTATTTATAGACTCCCAGATGAGACTATCACTGTGAATCACAAGATTGCCTCCAGGATAGATGAGTTGAGAATCTGCAGGCCGAGCTTAACGCTTGCAGGTTCCAAATAAAGGAACTAGAGGCTCAAGGTGTGTTTGTCATACTTTCAGGGACTTCAAGGAGGGAAGTAGGTGGACCTTCTGGTGTCCCATATTCAGTAGGTGGACCTTCTGGTGTCCCATATTCAGTAGGTGGACCTTCTGCCTCATGCCCAAAGGGGTATATCTCGAGGGATCCCATGTGGAAGGGGCAGAGAAGTGACACCTACTCCTAGAGCTCGTGGCTCGATTGACTCTCCTGCTCGACCTGTGGAAAATAGAATTGAGTCCCCTACACCCTCTCAGTTGATGAGGGTGGCAGAGGAAAGTAATTGGGGCCGTGGCCTCCAGAGTGTTCGAGGTCGTGCCTCTACTTCTTCTCGTGGTCGGGGTCGTACCCCTATATTTAAAGACCTTCACGAGGTGTAAGAAGTTTCGTAGTGTAATAACACTTTTTGATTTTGCCTTTATAAAGGTCTTTATATCGCAATCCTTGAGAAGATTGACTCTTTAGGCTTATGAATAGCCTTAATAAATAGTGATGTGTACCTTAATAGGAGTATCACGTGGAGAGTTGAGTTCCAAACTTTGTGAGTTTGCATGACTCATATCATGTTGGTCTTTGACCATATACTTTTTATAAGTATATTATTTTATTTTGGCCTAAAATGATTGTAGTTCAGACACGTAGTCTAAACAGCTCATATTAGATAAGCATCAATCATACACTTATAAGCGTATGGATCTTTAGGCATCAGTCTTTACTTATGCTTTGTGAGGCATAGTTTCTCTTTGTAAGAGAATATGGACTGCTTCAAAATAAAATAGAAGATATATATATCAAAAAGAAATTGCATTCTTCAAACTTGAGAGTTCGGTAAAATTATAAAAGACAACCTCGAGTTTGGGAGCTCGGGTATAAAAATGTAAGAAGATGAAAAGAAAAAGAGCTTGGCCCGTAGGCCTTATTGAAGTAGTTTCTCCTTATATGGAGAAGGTCTACTTGGTTTTAGCTCCAAGATACCTGCGTAGGAAGGGCGCCATAATGACAGGGTCCAAGTGCTCTCCTTCGCGTGTTTGCAAGAGGTAGAATCCACTGGATTGTGCTGCGGAGATTTTGTATGGTCCTTTGGTCCTCGACTCCAGCGCTCCTCCTAGCTTGTTGGTGCACCACAGGCCAACTGGCATTACCAGTTCTCCACTTGGAAGGTTTGGTGGCGGCGTTTATGCCATAGTGCAGTCATCTCGTTATAGGCCTCTTCTTCAAAATGGAACACCATGGGTTGTTCGAGATCAGGATCAGGTACCAGATCTCCTAGAATAGTGTTGATGACCGAGATATTGCTCACTTTTCTGGCATCACGGATGGCCGTGATCATACAAGAGCGCGCCACTCCTTGGTCTCCTTTGATTGAAGCTACTCCTTGTGGTGTTGGAAACTTTAGCATCAGGTGGTAGGGAGACCATACAGCTTTAGCTTGGCACATCCAAGGTCTGCCAATGATAATGTTGAAGGGTGTGACCGCGTCTATTACCACAAATGTGCAGTACAAGGTTAGGCTCTTGGCTCCTTCTTCTACTGTGACGGGGAGTGTGATTTCCCCGAGAGGTATTACTTGATTTCCTGTGAACCCCGAGATCGGACCCGTAGGTTTAAGGTCATCTTTGGTAAATCCTAAACTTCTGGAAGCAGTCTTGGAACATTACTTCTACCCCACTCCCATCATCTATGAAGATTCTTTTTACTAGAGTATCTTGTACGGTTGCTGAGATGATGAGAGGAACCGAGTGAGGCATCTGATTTGGCACGGCGTCCGCATCCGAGAAGGTAATGGTTTCCTCGGGGCGGAGCCTCTTGTTGATTGGCTCAGTGTGGGGTATAGCTCGCACACTATCTTTCAGCTTGGTCAAGGAAATTGCTTCTCATGTGTAGCAATTGATGCCGTTGATGACTCGGTTGGCTCCGTTTAACGGTGGTGGAGGAGGATCTTGAGGGTTGTTGCCTCCGCCGGCCTGGTTGTTATTGTTATTATTGCGGTATTTTCGCCCTGGATTCTTTTCTGTCCACCAGGAATTCTGGGGGTCTTTTGCCTGTCACGGCATTTGATTTGCTAGAGTACTTTTCCATGATGGCCTGAAGGTGTTGAATGGTTGTTGGATTTTTGGTTGCCAATTTCATCCTTAGAATGTCATCATCCACGCTCATCCGGTACATATTTATCAGGAGGCGTTCATCTCGATCATAGCATTCAGTAGCTAGATCCGTGTATCTATGATAGTGTTCTATCACAATCTCTTCTTCGAGGCGGGCCACATACCTCAGATCTCCGAGGGACTTGGTGAACTTCTTCTTCTGGAAGAAAGCGTGGAGAAGAAACTTGGCGAAATCCCAGTAATCAAATAAACTTTCTGGTTTCGTCTGGGTAAACCATGTCTATGCTTTCCCGCGGAGGTAACTGGAGACGATTGTGCATATTTCCAATTCATGGAAGTTTCTGGTTTCTAAGGTCTTAAAAAAGACCGAGAGAAATTCTCTAGGATCGCTAGTGCCGTCGTATTTGGGTAGGTGCTCTGGGACCTTCTTGTGGTTATCGAAGGAGAGATTCACAATATGTCGTGAGAAGGGCGAACGAGCAGCTTGTCCTCTGGGTCCGAGGATACGTGTGATTTCTTGGTCAACTTCGTATTTACCTCGGGTAGGGTAGGCTCCATCTTGTGAGTAGGGTCGATCAGCGCTATTTTGCCATTCGCTTCGAGATCGCTCCCTCTTCTCGCGTCTGAGTTCTTCTTCTATGTTGAGGATACACATCCTTCTCACCTCCTCCCTACTTAATCATGTGTCTTCGCCCTGATAATTGGATACATTAGGAGGTGGTGGCAGACTGCTTCGAGCATTATAAGGCGGTAAATCCTTGGTAAGTTGTTGAGGAGTCTTCGCTCTTGAGTAGGATCATTAAGTGGTGTAGTTTGGGCTCCTGAGACAGATACTATGTTGGGGGCTTCATGCATCTATGCGCTGAGTTGTTGACTTGAGTTTATCAAAGATGCGACGAAGTCAGGATATTGGGCATGCAAGTTCCTCAGTAGCGTTCGGGCCTTTTTAGGGATCGTTCTCAGAGGGTCAAGGGTTATATAAGTTGGCCCGGAACCTGGAGGATTATGTCCTACAGTTCGGTTCAAGGTTTCCCCAAGACGTCTTTGTCTTTCCTCCTCCTGTTGTTTTTCCGCGAGGATTTGTTGATCTCTTAGTGCTTGTTCTTCTGAGGTGAAGATCGAATCAGGTCCGTCATATCCAAGCCCATTCTCTGGGTCGAGGCCGTCTTGATTGTTGACGTGTTCGCTGTAGTTCATGTCAGTCTGGATCGAAATTCTTGGTCCCGAGTTCGGTGCTTCAGATCCAACAGGATTTGATCCAGAAGGTGGTACTCCTGACACAACATGATTTGATCTAGAAGGTGGCACTCCGGACACAACAGGATTTGGACCGGAGAGGGGTGTTCCGGATACGACAGGATTCGTACCGAAGGAGTTTGGAACGTTGGAGTTTCCTGCCCCCACGGTAGAGCCTGACGGTGGTTCAGAGGTGGAGCGTGTGCGAGATCCTCCGGGTCGACCGCGTCCTCGTCCTCGTCCTTGGGGGGGTTGTTCTGCTCCTGGATTCTCCTCCGAATTTTGCCCTAGCACACGGGCGCTTCGTCTGGGTTGCTCGGCTTCAGACATGTTGTTGGAGAAGTTGCTTCTTTGGGTGCGTTCGGCGACGTCGTCAATGAGTGTGAGATGTCCCACTGGGCGTGCCAAATTGATGTATGCCGAACACCAACACTTCGACGACGAACCATGCTCTCGAACTGATCTGCAAGACAAAGGCCCCGGGTATCCCGGGGATAGACACTCCGACGCTCAAGTCAGTATATTTGCTTAAGGCGTAAAGTATAAAGTATGAGATTAGATGAGAGGTCTACCAAACCTCTTAGGGTATTTATATGGCTACAATCCGTAGATCACCAAGATATGTATTTATGGTATGAATACAACTCTTATGGAAATAGAGGTTGTATTACCATGTATAATAGAAGTGTATTTCGGACATGGTTGTATTACCATGTTTAGGATAGCTGAATTACCATCTTTGAGAAGATGTATATTCCTTGTAGAACATTCATAATATACGCATTCCATATAAGGATTAGGATTGATGGACCCGTGGACCCATCTTCCGCGTATTTCGAGCCCCTGACCCTTCTCGGGCCCTGGTCCGAGTATGAATGAGTTCCGAATACAAACCATGGACTTAGCACCTGCGAAGGAGAACACTTACACCCCGTAATAATGACGCCCTTCCTACGCAGGTACCACGGAGTTAAAACCAAGTAGACCTTCTCCAAATAAGACTAAACTACTTTAATAAGGCCTACGGGCCAAGCTTCTTTCTTCACTTCCTTTTATTTTATACCCGAGCCCAAAACTCGGGGATGTCTTTATATTTTTTACCGACCTACGAGCTCGAAGAATTAAATTATTTTTGGTACATCGATCTTATTTTATTTTTAAGCAGTCACCATCCCTCTAAATTAGAGAGACATTATGCCTTACAAAGCATAAGCATGGTTGCTGCCTAAGTTAATATGCTTCCAATAAGCGTTTGTTTGATGCTTATCTAATATGAGCTCCTCGAACTACGTATCCGAGCCACAATCACCTTAGGCTAAAATAAATTAAACTCAAGATAGTATGCTTCTAATGAGCGTATGATTAATACCTATCTAATATAGGTCATCCAGACTCCCAAAGTTTGATATTCAATCTTCTTGAGCCTGTCCCGAGATGATGTACCTACAAGGTGCATGATTGATGCTTATCCAATATAATCCAAGTTAGGCTCTAATAACCTGATAATCAATCTTCTCGAGGATAAAAAAATAAGGTCTTTACAAAGGCCAAAATAAAGTGTTATTACACTATGATGTCATTACATCTAAATACTTCATATCCATTCAATAGGTCCCTAAAGGTTGAGGTACGTCCCCGACCACGGGAGAAAGTAGAGGTACGTCCTCGACCCCCTTGGAGGCCACGGCCCCAGTTACATTCTTCCGCTACACGCATTAGATTTGAGGATATGAAAGACTCCCCTCTCCCTCCTATCGGCGTGGATTGAGAATAAGGACCTATTATATCTCGGCTCCGGGAAGTCCTCGTCCTACCATCTGCCTCGAGCTCGGAGTGGGGAATGACGCCCCTCTTCCCTTTCCATGCAAGATCCCTACAGAAGGGTTAGGTGCTCCTCGAGATCCACTACCTCGGATAGGATGCCTCATTATTTGCCTCGAGCTCGGGGCTGAGGAAGATTCACCCATCTCCTTCCCGGGTGACGGCATTGGATGTGTGATAAACACGCCATGGGCCTCCAGTTCTTCTAGTTGGATCCTATAAGCATCCAGCTTCGTATTACGTTGCCTCGATTCTTCCGTAAAGATTGTCAGCTTATGATTAACATTATAAGATTCGTTCTGAAGGGCCGATATATGTATATCTTTATTGTGGCCCTTGACTCTGTCTTCCCTCAAGCTACTCATGGCTTTCTTCAACTCCTGATCATGATCTTTATTGGCTGCCAGAATCTTACCATTGACAGTTTGAAGATCATTATATTTCTCTTGGAGATCATCTAGTTGTCTCTTCAACTCGGTCCTCCGATCCAAACAAATCTTCTGCTGATGGCGGAGAGAATCCCTCTCCTCTTGAGCTTGGCTAATAAGTGCTTGCAAAAGGTATCTCTCATCCTGGAGACCCTCGTGGTTTTGAGAGAGAATGTCATATTTGCTCTGCAAGTCAGCACAGGAGACAACGTAACACTGGAAATAAAAGAAGACGAAGAAAAATCAATTCTAAAGGAAAATATGTTGTTCGAAGTACATGAATGCCAAAATAGGCCAACAAAACAATCTCCTAAATAAGAGTTAAAGCTCTAGGGAGTTACATTTTTAAGCCGTTCTTCCTGGATCTGATCCTGATCAGCTTCCATCAGAAAAGACAACTCAGGGTACAAAGCTCGAATCCTTTCCCTAAGATCCTCCAAGGTCAAGGCCTTCTCTAGAGTCTCTAAGCTTGTCATCAAACTAGTCTTGAAGCCTCCTGCTTGGCACAACTTATCCCTAAGTTCCTTCAAACCTCGAGCGGCATCGGGCCAGTTATAGCAGAGAGCCAACACCTCCTGATCAGTCTCGTTAAGGAATTTCCGAAGAGATCCCCACATACCCGGGAGTTGAGACTTGTGGAAGAGTTTTTTGCTGTCACTGCGGAGCTCCTCCATCTCAGGACAGTTGAAACAGAAATTTACTATCAACTGGATAAACTGCTTCTGTTGGACAGGATCAGCATACTGGTCCCTTTCTGCCTTCAAGACAGCCACTTCTTTGTTCAAATTCAGGAGACGGATATCCCAAACTCTCTGGCCCTCAGTTTAAGTCTTGAATTTTTGGGCCAAAGCCTCTTTTCCGGCTCTATCCTGAGCAGCCTCATCCTGGAAATGCTTGACCAGCTCGGGTGACCCATTGGGCCTTGCAGCAATCTGCACCTTCAGCTGCTCAGCTTTGGCTACCTTCTCTTCTGCCATCCGCTCCAAAACTTGACATCGAGCATGTAGCGCCTTAACCGAGCCATAAAAAAGTTTCATCTGGCTGTTGGACGTCCCAACACCCCTTCGGGAGATAGATAAAGACTGCAAGAGAATATAAATTGATGAGGAAACTACATACTCGGAGAAGTTGGTTGAATCAAGTAAAACGAATACCTGGCTAATCTCTAGAAACTCCGGGAATATCTCGGATTCATTCTCCGAGACCTCGGGGGAGGAAGCATAACGTATTCCTCGAACTTCCTCAAAGGTTTGAGGTCGAGTGTCACCCTCTTCGGAGACCTTTCACCACTCCCCGAAGATCCCTCAATGACCTCCAGCTTCTTTTTCTTCTCCTCTTCCTCTTCCAACTCCCTCTGCTGAACTATCATATCCATCATATCATTATGGTATCTAGCTCCGCTCCGGTGGTATCCACTACAGATATAAAGAAAAAAATGTTAGAAATAAAGAGAAAGAGGCAATACAGGCACCAAAGAATATGCACATCGAGAATGGCTACACTCTATCGCACTTCAGAAACAACTACAGATGTCACAGAATCATCATCTTCTGTACTGCCAAATTTAGTACACCAGTACGCATTCACACTGGTTGATTTTGGAGAAACAGACATCCTGACTACTTCTCTCCTCGGACCTCGGGCCAGAGCTAGACTCTCATCTTCCTCCTCATCCAATAGATCTCGTGCAATTGGCACAAATAGTTGTTCCGCCTCACCTGAGGCCCCGACCCATGATCGAGTTTTCTTTGGTCCCCGAACCAACCTTTTCGAACGACACCGAGCATCCAACATGAATCCAGAGTTCTCACCATCCAAAAAATTCTGAGACAAGAGCTCCTTCTCATGAGTTTCTCTTTCTTCAGATGCCCTTCGAGGCGTTCGAGCTCGAACCGCCTTTGCTGCGCTGACAGGATCCTGCTCACTAAACAAAGTGGGCTCATACCACTCAATCTCAATATCTTTTGGTTGATCAAAGTAAGCCAACTTCAGATAACTACCAATCTGCAGGGTTCGCCCAGGTATCTCATAAAGCCACCTGAAAGTCTCGAGAGGCCACAACAAACCCATTTGGTGGTCCCCTGGCACAAACTCGCCGTCCTCGAGTTTTATCTTCTTTCCAACCAGCTTTTTTGCTATTTTAGCAACAGGCGAGAAGTCAGAAGGTCGTTCTTAGCTTCATTCCAGAGGTCAGTATTCCAATGGGGGGTACTTGATACTTTGTTCGGTCAAAGGTCATCTTTACCTTGTCCCATTTCTCGCTCTTCAGCGGCAACGCGAAGGCCCTACCTATATCAGGATCTCGGACAGCTAGGGTTACCACCTTCTTCATAATTGAGACCTTATACAGGGTCCGCAGCAGATTGAGGCTTGGGTCATAACCCTTACGAGCACACCAAGTCATCAAGGCCATTATGATTACTATCACATTCGTATGTAGCTGCCCTGGATGCACCTTATAGTAATCCATAAACTGACTCAACGACGGGGGGAACAGGAAAAGCTAGACCATGATGTATGAACCTCCCATAAATAACCCCTCAGGTCGAAGTGACTAGCTCCGATGCAAACTTGTCATCCCTCAAATACATGAGATCACAGTCGCCGGGGAAGGAATAACGGCAGCCATCGACAAATATGGCGGCATTTGCACGCGCCTTCTCATCCTTCACCGACCTCGTACTGCTACCCTCACCACGCGCAGACGGCAATGCCCTCTGGCGCACGCGCCACCACGGGGCTACTTCCCTCTATCTGGGCCCGTCTCGCTGCAGCCATCAAACTCCTCTCTTTATCAGACAATTTCCTATTCAACACTACTGGTTTCTTCCCACTCGCTACCTCGGCTCTACAGCAGTCACGGGAGCTAATCTCCTCGGCATGAGCACGGGCATACTCTCTCTCATCATTTCGGGGCTGGAATTCGTTTCACTACTACTGGACATAATGATTGATAGTATGGGGGGAAACAATGGGGAATAAGAGAAGCGGTCACAGAGAAAGAATAAGAAAAGATGAAATACTTATTGGTTATGATGAAACAGAAATTTGGGGCCTCGGGAAGGAAGAAAGTATAGAAATGACCTCTGCACTCTGATGAAGAAATTACAAGTGGAGAAGACAATGGGAATGATTGGGAGATTAACCCAAACACAGACAACATTAAGGCGAGTAATTACCTTGATCCGTGTTCCGATGAAAGTAATTGGAAAGACGGGGGACAAACCACCTCTACCCTCCAATGAATATACGACACGTGTATACTGCTCCTGGATTTCAAAAGGAATTAATCTAAGCCATCCACATGTCCTGATGGAATACGAAACAACTTGAAGATAGATATTCAGAAGGGTCGGCCCGAGAGGATAGTCCTAGAAGGACACCCCGAGCTTAATGCTCCGAGTTACTCTCCCTCGAGTTATTTGCCTTCCCTCGAGAAGCAAGTCTCTCATCCAGCCTTCGAGATAAGTCCGGAGCTACTGATAAGTCCGGAGTTCATATTCTCGGACCTCATTCAGTCTCGGATCAGGGCCCGTGAAGGGTCGTGGGCTCGAGTTACGCGGAGGATGGATCTACGGGTCCATCAATCCAAATCCTTATAAGGAATGCGTATATTTAGAATGTTTTACAAGGAATACACTTCCTCCTAAACATGGTAACACAACCATGACCGAAATACACTTCTTCTATACATGGTAATACAACTATTATCACCATAAGAGTTGTATTCATACCATAATTACATATCTTGGCGATCTACGGATTGTAACCTTATAAATACCAAAGGTTTGGTAGACCTTTTCTATCTCAGAATTCATACAATACGTCTTACACAATTAAAGCCTCTAAGTTGTTTGCTAACTTGAGCGTCGGAGTGTCTACCCATGGACAACCCCAGGGCTCTGTCTTGCAGGTCAGTTCGTGAGCCAAGTTCGTCGTCAAGCGCTGGTGCCATACATCCATCATGTACCAAGAAAAGTTTAACTCTTTCTGCTATTTATTAGCGTGACTAACTACATCACTATAAGGAGTAAATATCTGGGCATACCAAATAATACATGCATCAAGAAATGAAGCCATACTGAAACATTTACAATAAAAAAAAGCACTAGTCAAGCAAAAAGTATGTGTTTAAACTGTAAAATCAAGAACATATATTCAAGCGAAATCATAAACTAGAAGCGTTCAAGCAAAATCAAGAACATACACATTTAATATTCAATACCATATTCAACATTTAAACTCTCAATTCAAAAAAACCTTACTTAATTCTACCTGCAAAGAAGAAAGCAGTTGCTTGATGGCTTCTCCAATGTTCATCATCTCCAATGGCTTCTAGGGTTTCATCTCTATCCCAAGCTTAGAAAAGCTCCGACCAAAACCATAACTCTATATATGCCCAGAAATCCCCCTTTCTATTCTGGGTTATCAATGGGGTAGGGAAGATAAAGATAAGAAGTCAAAAGATGACAACTTTGTGGTTGCACATTACACTAGTCTTAATATTTTATTCTTTTTTCATCATCTTCTTTTATTCCTTTCAATTTCAATAAGATTACGGTGAATTAACAATTCCAAGATTAAGAACAACACTGAAACAACAAAATACTGAAAGTAAACTTGAATCAAATATCGTAGAAAAAAGGCCACATCTTTATTCATTCTTTCAACTGAGTTTGTTTCTGTACGTTGAACGAATAATCAAAATTCCTAAACTAGAATTGATTCCAAGATTTGAGGGTAATTCTTGTCTTTTCGAATGTTGATCGAGCTTGGATCAGATCTTCTTTCGCAATTCGAATTTCTTGAACTCCTAAACCAGAATTGCATTCCAGGATTCGAGAGCAATCCTCGTCTCTTCGGTTTGAATGTTGAGTTTCTCTCGCTGGATCTTCTTTAGATATTCCAGTTCGAGCTTCTTCATCTCTTCGATCAGCTCTTTCTTTCTGAGAGCGATTACTGCTTGTTTCTTGATTGCAAGATTAGCACGGAGAGTAGCGGCACATTTCTTGAGAGTAAGGCTCTTCATATCTGGGCTCTTTTTGATTTCTTGAGCTTTCTTCATTTCTTGCTTCTTCTTTTGTTTGAATAGCAGGATTTCTTGCTTTTTGGGAGGATTGCAAGATCATTTTTTCAGATCTCTTTTGATGTTGAGATTCTGAGTATGATATGATAGGTAGCCCACTCCCTCTTTAAATAGGCGTCTGATTGTAATTTCCCTTCCCAAATCGGGTAAAATATAACTTCTGAATAGTTTTTACTTTCATTTAAAGGGAAGTTAAAGTGCTTAAAAAAGTTGAAATTTTATTAAAAACAACCCATGAAAGAAAAGAAAAAGAAAGCTAAAAGTATTTAAATTGAGAACCCTGCAAATTATTTAAATCTACAAAACAGTCCCTCCTTAGCCCTCACTCTAGTCTCCATAAAAAACCCCAATTCACACACCATCAATCTGCAAAAGCCGCCGCCTCCAGTTCGCCTCCTTTGTCATCTTCCTCCGCTTCAAACTCTCCGGCGGAAGAAAGCCACGCTATGGTAAGCTTCTTCCCATCCCGATCAATTAGGATTTTTGCTTTGTTCAACTAGTTTCTGACTCTGTGTTGTTGTTGTTGTTGTTGTTGTTGTTGTTGCAGTTGTTCTTCTCGTTATTCAAGGACCTGGTTGGGAGGGAGGTGACGGTGGAGCTGAAGAACAATTTGGCTATTCGCGGAACCCTGCACTCTGTGGATCAGTACCTTAACATCAAGCTCGAGAACACTAGGGTGGTTGATCAAGTTAATTATCCTCACATGGTACTGCTTCTTCTTTCCCCAGATTTTCTGAATTGTAGAATCTTTGAAAGATTGATAATGTCTAATATTCAGTCATTAAACTTCGTTTGCATATTAGTGATGATTAGTTTGTGTAGTAGTAAATGATGAAATGACACCAATAGCGAGTCTATGACGCTATTATGTTGCTTGACAGAAAGCTACTCGTTCGATTAAGTAAGGATGAGAGGTTTCTTAGGCTATTTAGGGAGATATCAGTCGAAACCCTACACTAGTTATATGGGGAAGAAATGGTACTAATTTTCTCTGTCTAGTTGTTGAGTATCAAATAAGGACAGTCCACCTGAAGATGTCAAAGATAGTGTGGGATTTAGGCGGTTCATTATCATCGACCTATTCATCCTGATTTCTTAGGCTCACTAGAGTGAGCAAAATCTGAAAATGGATGATTAAAGATGTTCCTTTCTAAACATAGTAGTCTTGAGAGAATCATTTACTCGCCTGGTTGCCGATCCTAAATTACTGCTTCTTCTGTAAACTTTGTAAGATTCTGTAATTTGTTGTGATGTGTGATGCTAGAAGATTGGTTTTGTACTTTGAATCAGCATACAAATTTGTTTCGTGTTTTTGATAAAGTAGACCTAAACTTTAAAGTTACTATCTGGTACTCTTAATTACAGCATATTGTAAATACAAGTCTTAAGTATACTGTTGGAAAATATGGGAAGTTGACATTGTTTTAAAAGTTTAATAATTTATTTTGATTACCAACATGAAGTTCTTATTGATAATTTATTTTGTACGATCATTGCAGCTTTCAGTGAGGAACTGCTTCATAAGAGGATCGATTGTAAGATATGTTCAACTGCCACCAGAGGGAGTAGATGTTGATCTGCTTCACGATGCCACAAGAAGAGAAGCTCGGAGTCGCTAAGCCCCCAGCCTCTGTTTTAGTTTTTTGTTGTGTTTCAGAACTTCTCTGTTCAGTTCAAGAATGTTAACCAACTGTAGTATTAAACTCATCATCTTGCAGTTGTGACCTTGGGACATCAACTTATTATGTAATGCTTCTTGCCAAATATTGTTCTGATATTTCGAAGATCTTGGTGTTATTTGATTATGTCTTATCCCATTTCTTGATCAATCATATATAAAAGTCTCAAATTTGGGTAGGAAGCTAAACAATTTATGCAGTAATTAGTGATACAAATTTTGAAGCGACTCATCTATTGTAACACATATGGTAAATTGAGTAGTAATATTACGATTTTTATCTTCAAACATCTTTATTGATCATCATACTATGTTTTAACCCAATTTTGATTATAAAACTTGTAAATATATACAAATTTGATGACTCTAACTATTAACTCACTCCGATTCATTATGACTATTAACTACTTCACAAATTTGAGGAGTACATTGTGAATCAAATCATCGTCAAATCATCGTCGATGCCTGTATCACCACCACTGATGACCACTACCTTCTTTCCCTTTGCTGAGATGTAATTACCATCCTCCAGATTGCTGTCGAGTAAGCTCTTGGTGTTGGCGTGGAGAAACTCCATGGCAAAATGGTCACCTGAGAGCTCCCGCTCGGGAACAGGAAATCATTCCTGCTCGTGCTCGCCCCAGATGAGCCAGCCATCATCACATTAGTCTTGTAAATGAGACCAGTCCCAAAACCCTTAATTGGAGAAGAAGGAGCCGGAAAATCAAACTTGCAATTCCCCAAACTAGCCCAGCTAGGTTTCCACGCCCACCCAACCATCAAACCAACCAAAAAAGCTATTCCAACAGGAACCAAAATCATAACCATCCCTAACACAACCAGAATTTGTCGGTCAATCCAAAACCTCCCAAAACACATCCATTATTGCAGCTATCATAAAAATCTACAAAAAAACCCCACAAATCCTACAAAAAGATTCAATTTTTATATATTATATACTATGTATACAAAACAAAGATATATATCTTGACACCAAGAATCAAAAACTCCGCTGAGGATAATATGCTAATGAAAATCAGATTTTTTGATTGATTACTAGATTTAAAAAAACTAGGAAGAGGGAAAAGGGAAACAAAGGGAAGTGTATGGGAGTATAAATACAACGTTTGTGACTTTTATTTAGCATCAAGACTACAATAGTATATCCACAAAAGTATGGGAAATTCTATCAAAACTAAACTAACCTTGGCTTTGTTGCTCCCACGGCCAAAACAATAGCATTGTTGTCCTTGCGTAGCTGTTCCAAGGAGAAAGCAATTTTGCCCTGCAATCCCCTCTCTGCACCCAACCATTTCCCTCCTATTTTCCCCCAAAGCAATAATGATTCAGAAACAAAATATTGAACAAAAATAATATGATACCATCAAGCAAGTAATCCAAACCTGGGAATTGGTGGGAGGGCTGAGGCGAGCTGAAATTATGGCGATTCGCTGGTAGAAATTAGGACCTGACTCAATTGTTGATGTCTGGAAAAACGCGATTGATGGGGATGAAAAAAATGGGAACTTTGAAGATAAGGATTCAGGATTTTCTAATACAACCAAACAAATTAACGAACGAGATTTATGCAGTTGAAAAGATGAACGGTCCAGATTTCTGTCAAATCCTTTTCCGAATCCACCAGCAAACTTTTCTAATGTCGTAAACGTACCTTGCACGGCGGATTTTTTAAGTCCCGCTATGCTAATAAATTAGCGACAAGAGCCCTTCTGTGTCCGAGTTTTTTCCGATTTCATAAATCTATTACACGGCGGGTTTCGGAAAATCTCATTTTTCCGCCGTGCTTCTCCGTCGAATATCGATGGCTCTCCTCTAGTGACCACACTGCCGCAGGACACCATTAATCTCAAAGTCGGCTTAATAAATCTTTTGCATCGATGCGTCTTAGCCCAAAAAAATAAGCGTAAATCACTAAAATTACTAGGACAACTCTGTAAATCTTAACCCCTTCATCTCTTAGGCATTAGGTGAAGGAATTTCTATTATTTTATATTCTCAAAACCAAACAAATTGATAAATTTAAATGAATAATATATTTTATTTGGGCGCATCCATGCATGTATTAGTACTAACAAATATGCATTAATATTAATATGGGTGCATTATTTCTCATTTTTTAGGCAAAGGCGGAAAACGCACAACCACATGTCATATTCGGGGTGAATTTTTCAAAATAATTGGATGTTTCTTGAGGGCTTAACCATCGAATATGCCTGTGAAATCAATGTTTCTTTAGGGCTAGCGAATTTTGCAAACTGATTTGCACCGTTGCGACTGATGGGACTGTAAAATTCGGCCGAATTCAAGATGCAATCAATGTTTTTCCGGATGACATCAAAGTGAGGATAGTAATCCAAGTGAAGCAAGGATTTTATGAGGAGAATCTCAACATATAGCAAAGTGAAGATTCCTTTTATTGAAAGACGGTTCCTACTTTCATTGTCAAAATTGTAAATAAATACATAATCTCTCAAAATAAGTATATATAAAACTCATAATGTATAAAACAAATCACTAATAGTTTGAACAAGTGTTTAATGCTTATGAAACACATTATATCTTTATGCATGCACTAGTGAAGAAACAACCTAATTTATGCAGTTTTATGGAAAATTTTATGTGATTCTACCCGCCGTTTGTGGTTGCGCCTAATATCGATGCACCCAGAATTGAACCGCCTTTTATATTAACCAGATTACGATATATTAAATGCAGTAGATTATATGCATCGATTCAATTTCAGATTTTTGCAATTTCATCCGATGTAAGAAAAAATAAATCCCCAAGCAATTAAAAATAGATCTAGATCTGTGAATTCATCTTCATCCTAATTCAACTATATACACCCAATTAAACCTACCAAGAAAACAACACAAAAATCCAATAATCTAACCAACAACAAAATTTATCAATTTATCAAAATGCAACCAACCCAACTTGAATCTTCATGAAAAATGTCTTCTTCCTTCATGTATATATGCCTCCATTGGCATCAATTCAACACAAGAACTAGATATTAATTAAAATATTTTTATCAATTCATCAAAATACAACCAACCCAACTTTAATCTTCTTGATAAATGTCTTCTTCCTTCATGTATGCCTCCACCAGCATCAATTCAACACAAGACCTAGATATTAATTAAACAAAATTCATCAATTCAACAAAATAAAACCAATCCACCTTGAATCTTCATGATAAATGTCTTCTTCCTTCATTTATGCCTCCACCACCATCAACTCCAAGTCCTCTAGCCAGCAGCAAAAACTCAAACACCTACCAAGTCAGAGAACCTCAATCCTAAATTCCAACTCATGATGGCTCGTCTTGGTTTTGGAGCTGGTAGTGCTTTCAAATGGTTTCCTAAGTCATCAAAGTCCTGAAAGTGCAGTTCAACCCTTCTTAAGTATCTTGAGGAAGCTGACAAGGCTGGGAAAGTCAATGTAAGCCTTGATAAGTCACTTGAAAGTGAGACATGGGTGATGCATGTTAGCGAGGTTGATTATAAGAGGTTGAAACATTTGGGGGTGGGGGGTTTGAGTTATTGCTGGATGAGGAGATGAGAAATCAAGCCTTGTATGGACTGAACTGGTTTAGATGAGGAGAGGGGTTGTGTTACGGCTTGGATTAATGTATGGTACTGAACTAGCAGAGAAGACACTTGGTACTACAAAAGGTGATATGAAGTACGTGTACAAACGCGCCGAAGACAGGGTAACAGGAGGTATTGCACTTTAGATTGATAGTGAGAACATGCTATTACATTTATAATTTCAGAACTCAAAACGGAGACTCGTTATTCGAAGGTGGTCGGGCATGATGGAAAGACAAGTGATGTGAATGCAGATGACGCTAGTGATGCTGGTATGAGTGATGCTGAGTGATGTCGGTGACTTATTTTCTTTTATTTAATGCATCAGTGAATGTATCAAGTGTTCGTGCCAATGGAAACTGTCCACATGTTGGCAGATATTAAAAATATAATACTTTTATATATCTTTGGATTTTTTTATGTGAAACTCAAAACATCCCAATGCTTTTATCAAACCCGATAATGATGAGTTTTGTTGATTCCGGATAGAAAGGGATGAAATTAACAAGAGAGATGGTGGCAGAGAGGGCAGAGAAGTCAACAAAGACTGTGTGGGAGGAGGCAATAGAGAGGGGGGTGGAGGAGGTAGCAGAGAGGTAACTAAGATTGGGTGGGAGGAGGCAACATAGAGGGGGTAGAGGAGGTAGCGGAGTGAGGATTGAGAAAATTGAGAAAAATGTTTAATTGAATGATAAAAAAGAATATTCATATATGATTCAATTATATGCAAAACTATCATGTTTCCGAAATATGAATACATAAATGATTAAGAATCTATTTCAGTTACGAGAAAGTTGATAGTAACTGACGTGCAAAAGGACTATATCAATAGGATAAAATGTTTAAAGGTTTCTATTGCATTTACGAAGAAGTAATTCAATACTAACTGCCGTTTAAAAATTTGGATCTTAAAAGTTCAGATGTTTACAAGTTTCTAGACCATTTTATCGAAATATGAAAGTCAATAGGAAAGGTCCCTACTCCATTCCAAAATCGGAAAATATCAAAAGACGGTGGTTCTTAACAAACAGTTGTGAAAAGTATGTGAAGTCCCTACCTATTGAGCTTCAAATTTCTTAAGCTCTTTCCGATTGAATTTTAGAATTCGTAAACCATAATATAAGGCAGTGTCTTTTTCTCGAAAAACGGTTACACGCGTGATATTAGAAGTCTAGAGTTGAATTAGTCAACTCTAGTGGCAAACGGCAACAGATATTTTGGGATACATATCTTTACCATTTGTTTGGTTTGTTTTCCGTATCTGTACGTCACCAGATAACCGCAATACATCTCATCTATATTGTTCCCACAAGTGCGTGTTGTCCACCAGCAATACATATCGTCTACGTTGTTCCCACAAGTGCGGTTGTTACCACAATCGAATATATCTCGGATATATTTGATTTGATTCTATATTGGTTGTAACAGATTATAGGACTCGAAGTTAGTATAGGATTCTGTATTACATGTATATATACACACGTGACCAAAGCTAATGAAATCAAGTCGTCAGACTCAATTCTTTCGCATCATATATCAATTTTATATGGTAACAGAGCGATATATTTTCTAAACATTACTATCAATCATGTCAGGAACGCCAACGGAAGAAATCAATTCTTCTGAAATTCAAGTTGAGAATAACTCAGCTAAATCTCAATCTGAAACTCGTGATGATACTCCTAAATCATCTTTATCAGTCAATGATCCTTACTTCATTCACCCGTCCGATAATCTTACGACGGTGCTTTTCTCTCCTTTGCTTCAAGGTGACAACTACCGACATGGGTACGTGGAATTTCAAAAGCTTTGAATGCAAAGAACAAGCTTGGATTCGTGGATGGTTCTATCCCACGTCCAACTGATCCTGTGCTTCAAGCAGGCTGGAAATGATGCGATGATTTGGTAGGGATGTGGATCACAAATTCAGTCCACACCGACATCCATTCGAGCTTAATGTATGCTGATTCTTCTCATGCAATTTGGCAGGATCTGAAGTTGAAGTTAACACACTCAAATGCTCCAAAGTTGTTTCAACTCCGAACAACTATCTCTAGTCTCAAGCAAGACGACCTTTCTGTTACAGCATATCACACCAAACTCAAGACACTCTGGGATGAACTTGATTCTCTTAATCCCCTTGAGCCAT
This sequence comes from Sherardia arvensis, assembly GCA_948330725.1. Lineage (NCBI taxonomy): Eukaryota > Viridiplantae > Streptophyta > Magnoliopsida > Gentianales > Rubiaceae > Sherardia > Sherardia arvensis. The sequence goes on along the minus strand of OX415237.1, from coordinate 15,615,760 downwards.
GTATTTGTGGTGCTGGAAAGAGCTTTCTTGAACGTCATGAAAGGGGGTGAACCATGGAATTCTTGCAAGGACTCCATGATCGTTTCGCAAGCCTTCGCAGTCAAATCCTTTTGATTGAACCGTTGCCTTCTGCTCAGCTAATTTTCAACCTCGTCAAGCAAGAAGAGGAACAACAATTCATTAATGCTACTGCACATCCAAGTGTTGATGCTGCTGCCCTCAATGTCAACAAGTATGACCCTTCTCGTCCTCGGCAGAATAACAACACCAACAAAAGACAGCGCCCATACTGTGATCACTGTACCAGATATGGACATATTCGCCAGACATGCTATCAAATCCATGGCTATCCTAACAGCAAACCAAAAGGAAACACACATCCTTCTGCGTTTGCTGCAACCTCATCTACTGAGCAACTCCTCCCATCACTTTCAGCCGATCAATACAGTCACCTCATTGCAATGTTGTCCACTCCAACGGCTGATCCAGACACATCACCTAAAGTGAATCTCACAGGTAATATGACTAATTCTAATCCTATTTGGCATGTTGATAGTGGTGCAACGCATCACGTTTGCACTAATTTGTCTTTATTTAGCAAATATTATTTTCCTTTAAAGCATATTGATGTTGAATTACCAGATGGAGCTCTTGTCACTGTACATCATATTGGTGAAAAAATATTCTCACCAACATTGAGATTATCACATGTTTATCATATTCCTACATTTAAATTCAATCTTATCTCTGTATCTCAGTTGACTAAATCTCTACAGTGCAAAGCTGAATTTCTTGATTCTTCATGCACTTTTCAGGACCTTCGCTCGAATCGGACGATTGGTCAGGCTGATCACGTTTCTGGTCTTTATCAACTCTGCCATCATTCGGCTGCTTGTTTTTCTTCCATTGCTTCATGTAATAAGACGCCAATAGATCTTTGGCATTGTCGGTTAGGTCATCCAAGCTTAAACCGTTTTTGAATTTTTATGTAAGACAGTAGATTTTATTCATTCCAATTTCTCTTCAGAATGTAATGTTTGCCCTCGAGCAAAACAAACCCGTTTATTTCATAAACGGGTTATTTCATTTAATAAATCAGTTATTTCATCTTCTCGTTGCTTTGAACTCATTCATTGTGACATATGGGGCCCTTTTTCTATCCCATCTAAAGATGGCGCTAAATACTTTCTTACTATCGTTGATGATTACTCAAGATGTACTTGGGTCTACCTTATGTGTTCTAAATCTGAGACTCTTAAGTACATTAAATATTTCTATCAATTTGTCATTACACAATATTCACAAAGGATCAATTCCATTTCGACGGGATCCCTCTCAATTATTTTACCTCAATTACAAAAGTTTCGTTCCGATAATGGGACAGAAGTTTTGTCAAAAGACACTCAATCATGGTTTCTATCTCATGGTATACACCATCAACGAAGTTGTGTTTATACTCCTCAGCAAAATGGGGTTGTTGAAAGAAAACATCGCCATCTCCTCTCGGTAGCAAGAGCTCTACGATTTCAATCAAATATATCTATTGATTATTGGGGTGAATGTGTTCTTACCGCTGCATATTTAATCAATAAAATGCCAACTCCGATATTGTCCAACAAGTCCCCACATGAAAACTCCTCCAGTCACCGCCGAAATATGACCTTCTTCGAATTTTCGGTTGTCTTTGTTTTGCTCGGAATACATCAGTCCGAACAAAATTTGATCCTCGTGCCAAGCCAGGCATTTTCCTAGGCTATCTATTTAACCATAAAGGGTATATAATCCTTGACATCGAATCCAAACAAAAATATGTTTCTCGCGATGTTGTGTTCAAGGAACATATATTCTCATTCCATGATTCCATGCCTCCTGTAAGCGGTTTTTTTCGCATACAGAGACATCACCATCATATTATGATGATGATGATTCTTTATTTAATTCACAGTCTTCACAGAGAGATAATTCTCACACTACTGCGAACACATCGTCTAGTCCACTTTCAGCTCATTCCACATCAACTCATATCTTGGACTCCCTTCCGTGTCCACAACCTCCATTAAGTCCTACTCATTCTAATTCAAATTCTCCTTTAAACTCCCCTGCATGTCCTTCGTCTTCTATTTCACAAAATCGTCAAGAACTATCGAGTGATTCTATCATAAATGAATCAGAAATTCCAGTCCTCCATTCCACTCGTGATCGCCAAGAACCTGTTTGGATGAAGGATTATATATGCAATAATATTTCATGTACTACTAATTCTCCTCATCCACTCACTCATCATTTGTCATTTGACAAATTTAGCCCCACCCATAAGGCTTTACTTACTTCTATCATTACAACCCATGAGCCGAGAAACTTTACTGAGGTCATGAAACATGCTGAATGGCGTGAAGCTATGTCCAAAGAGATCACAGCTTTAGAATCTCATAACACATGGACATTAACTTCTTTACCACCGGGTAAATCCGTTGTTGGTTGCAAGTGGGTTTATAAAACTAAATTCAAATCTGATGGCACTATTGAGCGCCGAAAAGCTAGACTTGTTGCGAAAGGATATACCCAACAAGAAGGTATTGAATATCATGATACTTTTGCACCAGTTGCTAAATTAGTCACACTTCGCGTCCTATTATCCTTGGCCGCAATCCGAGGTCGGTCTCTACACCAACTTGATGCCAATAATGCATTTTTACAGGGAGACCTTAATGAAGAGGTTTACATGCAGATTCCCCCAGGTTTTCATAAAAAAGGAGATAATCGTGTTTGTCGCTTGAATAAGTCTCTTTATGGTCTTAAACAATCATCTCGCCAATGGTTTTCAAAATTTTCCTCAACCCTCATTGATGAAGGTTTCACTCAATCGCGTGCTAATTATTCACTTTTCTTTTCTCACAAGAACAACACCTCTATATTTGTGTTGGTTTATGTCGATGACATTATCATCACTGGCAATGATACATCTGTCATCGCTTCTCTCAAATCTCGACTTGAGTCAAAATTCTCTATCAAAGATCTAGGAAAATTACAATATTTCCTTGGCATAGAAGTATCAAGGTCCACTCATGGACTATTCTTATGCCAGCGCAAATATATACTTGATATTCTTCAAGATTCTGGCCATACTGGCGCCAAAAGTTCAGCTTTCCCCATGGATCAACATTTCAAACTTCGTCCTACATCAGGGGAATTACTGTCTGATTCAAGCATTTTTCGACGTTTAATTGGTCGTTTACTCTATCTCACAGTAACAAGACCAGATATAGTCTATGCTGTCAATTATCTCATTCAATTCATGCAACAACCTCGGTCTGCCCATTTAGAGGCTGCTTTACGTATTGTAAGATACCTTAAAGGTACCCTCTCTCATGGACTCCTTCTTTCTTCGTCTAGTTCACTGAATCTTCAAGGGTATACAGATTCTGATTGGGCAGGTTGTCCGGTAACTAGCCGCTCAACAACTGGTTATTTTACTATGCTTGGTACTAGTCCACTTTCTTGGAAGTCAAAGAAGCAACCAACTGTATCTAGATTTTCTGCCAAAGCCGAATATAGGGTTTTGGCCAATCTAACTGCTGAATTACAATGGCTTTCATTTTTATTCATCGATCTTGGTATTCAAATACCGAAACCAATACCAGTGTATTGTGATAATCAAGCAGCCATTCACATCGCTGAAAATCCAGTTTTTCACGAACGTACAAAACACATTGAACTCGATTGTTATTTTGTTCGTGAAAAGTTATTGTCTGGTTTAATTTCTCCAAAATATATATATTCCGCCAATCAACTGGCCGATATCTTCACCAAACCTCTTGGAGCCGATCAGTTTCGGAAACTTTTGTTCAAGTTGGGCGTGCGTTCAAATCCCACTCCCGCTCCAACTTGAGGGGGCTATTAGAAGTCTAGAGTTGAATTAGTCAACTCTAGTGGCAAACGGCAACAGATATTTTGGGATACATATCTTTACCATTTGTTTGGTTTGTTTTCCGTATCTGTATGTCACCAGATAACCGCAATACATATCGTCTACATTGTTCCCACAAGTGCGTGTTGTCCACCAGCAATACATATCGTCTACGTTGTTCCCACAAGTGCGGTTGTTACCACAATCGAATATATCTCGGATATATTTGATTTGATTCTATATTGGTTGTAACAGATCATAGGATTCTAAATTAGTATAGGATTCTTTATTACATGTACATTTACACACGTGATCAAAGCTAATGATATCAAGTCATCAAACTCAATTCTTTCGCATCATATATCAATTTTATACGTGACGTGATATCTTCCGCTTTGCTCTAGTGATGAGAATGAGAATGAGAATGGAAATAACTCTACGTAGTATAAAGTTTTGGGTGAGATTATATGAGAATAAGAATCTAATATTAACAAATACACAGATAAATCTGATCAAGAATGTAAAGTAAAGAGTTGTTTTCATAAATTTATGATAATACGAGATTACCCAAAAAATTTAGAACTATTGTGTACAACTTTTTTCTTTTGAATACACGGCCAAACCCGCCTGAAATCGGCCGCCTGTACGCAAGTCGCAAGCAAAACCAAGCTTTGCTTCATACTACTACTACTGAATTGAAGGTGGCAATTAAGTTGGGCAAAATGGCATTATCCCATTAAATCACATTCGTACACGCATCTAAAGTCAAACCAGTTTTTCTCTTCGTTTATAAATATATGGCATTTGTTTCCCTTCATTTTAACTCAACGAGGTCCGAATCTTGTGTGGAGTTTTTCAATATTTGTTGATTAATCCTCCTTTGTTTGCTCGAAAAGAAAAGGTAAGCATTTTATATTGCCTTCTCTAGTTTTTCTAGAGAATAATTTGATGAATAATGAATTAAAAAATTCGAGTTTATTTTATTTGTTTTTGCATGCTATCCTCGTTTTGTTTCAACATCAGATTGTTTTACTTATTAAATATCAGATAACTAAATTTTTAAATCTAAATTTTTAAATGGTATTGTTATTAACGGTCTGATATTTTAATTTTGTAGTACAAAGATTATGATCGAGGGAAATTTAGATTTATATCAATGTATTATAATTTAAATGATATTTTGGACTAATGTAATGAACTGAATATATCACTTCAGTTTTTATAATACATAAGATTATGCTTTTGGTTTTTTGGCTTTGAAGAAAGTTATGTATCCATGCCATATAAATGATTCGAAGGGATTCCTTTCTGCCACTTTGAGTGATTTGCATTTAAAAGATCATTCTTGTATAATACTTAATTATGATCTTTTCCTTCAAAGTTCATTTTAAAATTAGAGAAATCTCACTCCAAAGTCAGCCCCAATTTTTCATATTAGAGAAAATCATTTTCTCTTCAATAATAAAAGTTGAATACTTCTTTTTAAGTTGAATTTTTTTGAAACCTGATTTTATACCATTTTGCACGTTCTATTCATGAAATCTCTTTTGACGCTGCCTTTTTATTTTCTAACAAATTTTATTATAGTTACTATCGGCTAGTTAAATGGTTAGATAGAGTCTAGCATTTTTTGAAATTAGGACTGGCAATCATGTCGAGTTGGCGGGTTTGTGTCGACTGATTAGCAGATTGAAAAAAATAAATTCAAACTCAATCCAATAATATTTAAGAGTTTCGGTTAACACATAACTTTTAAGAAACAATAATAAATCAGTTGATTTATAACTATACTTATTTACAATTTCTTATAATCATATATGATATGAGTAGTTTTAAACATTATTATCATCATTTCTTACTTAACTATGGGTAAAGAAGATACTAAATCTAAATTATTGAGAAAACTCAATCAGATTTGAATTTGGGTTAGGCACTTGGGTTTAATTCCGTCGGCCTCTGATCTTAAGTCAAATTGGCTTTCGGGTTGAATTCAAGTAGAGTTGGATTAGATCAAACCCCTTTTAATTCGGATATAATTGAATAATCAAATCATTTAAGACGTGTCACTTCATATTGAGTTATCGTGTTATGTCAGAAGTTGACAACCCTCCGTTACATTCACGTAAAATAAACCGTTATTCCATCTTCATGCATCATTAATTTCACTAGATCAACCGTTATGATGAACATGCATATGCAGAGGCTAGCTTCTGGAAAATTTGAAAACAAAGTGCCAAAAACGCGAGGGTAGCCATTCTTCACGGCAGCAAAAGTGGCTTTTTTTACTTAATAAGATCATGTAGTTTCTGCATTTGTTATTTTAATTTCACATACTGGCGCGCGCGCTAACCCCATGTGATCTTCACTGCGTTTCTCATGGCTATCTCCTTCAACTTCACTTTATTTATTCCAACTTTTCTACACACATTCACACACACAACGCAGGTGTATATAATCCTCCAACACCATTGAAGAAGACTCCCTCAAGATCCATATCAGAAAAGTAACACCATTTCAAGAAATCATCAATATACAATAAGGTAATTTCTCGTTTCATAACATTTTTTTCATGAATTTAAAGGTGGAGATTGAGTGTTCTTATTAATTACATGGCACATGAATGAGCTCTCTGACTTTTTTTCAGGTGACAGGGGCATTTTAAGCGCGCTAGTTTCCGGCCATATGGGATTGGGGTTTGGCCGGAATAATAACCAGAATAATATTAGGTCAAGTGGGGAGTTTTTGGAAGGGATGATTAGCGATTACGTGGGAGGAAAGCAACAGATGAACAAGATGAGATCAACAAAAAGCACCTCATCGAAGCTGGTAACAATGCTAACATGCTTACAGTTCGCATTCGCCATCTACGCAACGATCCTTCTCTATTACATGAGCCCTGCCGTCGACTTAGCATCCAAACCCGACTTCTCGTGGGCGACCCGAATCGCCCACCAGTGGAAGCAGATGATCATCCCTCCCCACGTCGTCAACCGCTACGCCCTGGAACAGACGTCGGAGTTGCATTCCCGGGTATTCAATCCGGCGGATGTTTGCGAGAAGGAAACCATCGACTTCGTGCAAAAGAAGTCAAACGACGCCGTCATGATCAAGTTCAAGAGGGAGCTCTACGACGAAGTGCGCAGCTTTCAGGCCAAGTCCTTCGGTGCAGAAACCCTACCGGAGCTGATGAAGATGAAGTCGAAATGGGATCTCAAAGGTCCAACCAAGGCTAGAGTCACTGTCATTCTAAACCATTTCAAGAGAAAAACCCTCTGCGCTCAGATCGACTCGTTGTTGCACCAGACGCTGCCGTTTCACCATGTTTGGGTGCTCTCGTTCGGAAGCCCTAACGAGGAGAATCTCCGACGAATAACAGAATCTTACAACGATTCCCGGATAAGTTTCATCAGCTCGAGCTACGATTTCAAATACTTTGGGCGGTTTCAGATGGCGCTGCAGACGGAAGCTGATCTTGTGTACATTCTCGACGACGATATGATTCCGGGCCGGAAAATGTTGCAGATAATGTCGCACGTGGCCGGAACGGACAAGTATAGGAACTCCGTTCTTGGGAGCATCGGCCGGATACTTCCTTTCCGGCAGAAGGATTTCACGTTTCCGAGCTACCGGAAGTTCAGGTCAAAGGAGGCGGGGCTTTACTTGCCGGATCCGGCTTACGACATAACGGTGGATAAGATGGTTCAGGTGGATTTTCTGTCAAGTTCATGGTTTTTGTCGGCAGAGCTTGTCAAGACTTTGTTCATTGAGGATCCTTTCACGTTCATGACCGGTGAAGATTTGCATTTGAGGTTAGTCGATCAATTATTCTCTATTTTTCTTTTTTTTCTTCATTTTTAGTGATATATTTTTCTAAGTTTATTTCTACGAAATATTAAAAATAAAAAAGATGCGACAAAATAAGGAAAAAGAGTACGTTAGTGTACAAAACGTTCTCTCAAGCTAAAAGTCAAAGACTCGTAGTTTTTTGCGTGTTCTTCGTTACGCAATCTAAACTTTTGATTTAAAATTAAGTATTGTTTACTCGTATTTTAGAGCACAAATTAAATAATATTTGTACAATAGATAAATTATTTTACAAGCGATTTATTTCATTCTTTGGTTCTATGATCAATCAAAATGCCATCTTGAGTGAGTATGAATAATTTCTTAAGAATATATATATATTGTTGATAAGAACAGTACTGCAGTGAATATGATTTTCAATTGCATGCATGCATTTTCAAATTATATTCCAGTGTCGTGGCTGTAGCAAACATTTTATTTTATAATATTTGATCATCAAAATTGTATTAATGTGAAGCTAGGCTCCTGCAAACCCTATTCATAATTTAATCCTAATAGCGGCCACAAAGTCAACCAACCTTGAGGAATAAATTTATAATTTTCTTAAAGTCAACCGTCCTCTCACTGAATCCGGATCTAACCCAATGGAGCTTCTTGATCGATCCCCTCTTGTAATTTGTGTACATCATTAGCTTACTCGAAAACATTTTGAATGATATTCCATGGAAATGGATTTTGGACCGAAGTTATATTTCTAAAAAATGGGATGCTTATTTTATATAGTTTTGATACCATAAATTTTAAGTATCAAATTGTAGTTTAAACTATAACGAATATTATTTATGTTGTTGTCTTTTGACTGTACAAATTAAATTAAATTAAAATTGAGTTGTGATTTAGTGGCGGTTGTCCACAAGTTATTTTTTATAAATTCATTCCAAACAGTCTTGATAAAATTTAGTTCAATGAAATTCAAATTATTTTAGCCGTGACATCGTCAATTTGTATTTAATATCTGCTTAGTACATTAATTTAGAATAATAAGTTGGAAAGAATATGTCATTATACATTAAATTAAATAAAATATTTTCTTATACTATAGTGTCTTCCTTGATTTTGTTTTGTTAAAATTATACATTTATTTTTCGTACATACATAAACTTTACATTTTCTTTGTGTTGCGAGAAAATAATTAATATTTGAATATGATATATATATTTCATAGCTCAGTGTAAACTACTTATATTATATTGCATATGTTTTCTATTTTTAATATTTATACTCTAATTTTACTCGATAAACTTGAAAAAATGATTTTTAATATTTAGAAAAAAAAGAAAAAAAAAAGTAAACCATTTTGTTATGTCTCGCCTAACTCTTGATTAGGGCTGGCACTGCTTGCATAAATCAAATTATTTGGTATCAACGGATCACACATTGACCGAAGACTAATTTGAATGTGTTCCCCAGCTAACATACGTGTTAGGCACTAGCCACTAATGTGTTTGGTCAAAATAAATTTCCATTACTGTTACATAATTATCCAAGGTGTTCCCCAACCCAACGTACGTGCTAGTATACCTTTAGTTAAAACTATTTCCAGTACACATATGATTTACTATTGAGGAAACAAACTAAAATTAATAGGAAAATGTGATGGTGTTGAACACTAATTTGGTCCTTCATATACGTCCAATATCTCTATACAATTTAAATATTAATCATCTTGAATCTATAGAAAACTAATTCAAATTCGTCAATATGTATAATTAGACACAGTGTATCAGGATTAGTTATCCGCAACTTAGTTTTAATGTTTTCCAATTCAATTCCAATGAAATATAATTTGATGAAATTTCACCTTAATTTAATTAAACTATTATTATATTAATATGTAAATTATTGGTCGAGTGTAATTTAATGTAATTCAACTTAATTCAGTTCAATGTGGTGCACAACTCTTTCACTTTCCACTTAAACTATAAAGAGGAATTTCAGAAGGAGATGGGTATTTAAAGCATGCATGCTTTTTGCTCTAACGTAAAACGTTTAATGTGCATGCAGCTACCAGCTACAAAAATACAGAGACGCGGGCTCGTTCGTGGTGCCGGTAGACCCGAAGGACAAGGAAACATGGGGCGACAGCGAGCACAGGCTGGCCTACGTGGCAGAAACGACTGTGATCTTCAAAGACATAGTCCAGGTCCGCGACGACCAGTGGTGGAAGGCTCTCTCCACCGGCTACATCACCCAGTGGGCCGCCATGAACCCCCAGAAAACCGACGCCATCTTCTACGCACACTCCCTCGACGAGGTCAGAACCCTGGCGCCTCTCCTCGAGAAATTCCGAACCACCGCCGGAAAGAAGGCCTACATCGCCGTCTCCGGCGGCGCATTCTGCCCCTGCGAGGAAGCCGCAGTGGTGCTGCGCTGGCCCAAGGCGGTGTGCAGGGAGCGGCGGTTCAAGATCTTCGACCTCGGGGTCGGTTCGCTGTCGGGCGGGTCGAGGTCGGAGGTGCCGGTGGTGCAGGCGGTGTACGCGAGCATGAAGGGGCTGATGAGGATTCATAATCCCAGCGTTTTGATCACTGTCAGCGACGTGGATGCGAATGTGAGGAAAGCTCTGAAGATGGCGGCGGAGAGTAATGGAAATGCTACCACTTTGGTGCTTCTTCCTAAGCTCTCTGTGCCCAAGGTTCTCTGGATGCCTGATCTCAGGTCCACTGCGCTTCCAAGTAACAAACTAGATCTCTCTCCTCTGTTATATATCCTTTTTCGTAGTTTTGAATCCTTAATAATTAACTAGTGCATGCATGATGTATAATGCAGATTGGAACAAAATGAGGCTGTCCGTGAACATCATCACACAGAACCGCGTCCACTCCCTGACGCGCCTCCTGAAATCCCTAACCGACGCCTACTACCTCGGCGACGAGATTCCGATCACCTTCAACATGGACAGCCGTGTGGACGAGGCCACCATCAAGCTGGTAAACACCTTTGACTGGCCCCACGGCCCTAAAATCCTCCGCCGCAGGATCATCCAGGGAGGCCTCATCCGAGCCGTCAGCGAGAGCTGGTACCCCGCCTCCGACGACGACTTCGGCCTCCTCCTCGAAGACGACATCGAAGTCTCGCCGTACTACTATCTCTGGATCAAGTACGCTTTGTTAGCATACCACTACGATCCCCAAGTCTCCATGCCAGAGCTCCAGTCAATATCCTTGTACACTCCAAGGTACGTTCGTATATATATGCATAGGCGGATTTACACAGTAAAATGACAAAATTATTAAAAACAATTACATTGGGATACTCACACTGGAACTACTCTAATGCAGGATTGTTGAGGTGGTGAAAGAACGGCCGAAGTGGAACGCTACGGAGTTCTTTAAGAGAATTCATCCAAACACGCCGTATCTTCACCAGCTTCCGTGCAGTTGGGGTGCGGTTTTCTTTCCCAAGCAATGGCGGGAGTTCTACGTCTACATGAACATGAGGTTTACAGAAGATGCTAAGCAAAACCCTGTGCAAATCCCGAAATCGAGAACTAATGGTTGGCAGGCATCGTGGAAGAAATTCTTGATTGATATGATGTATTTAAGAGGCTACGTTAGCTTGTACCCGAATTTCCCTAAGCAGATGAGTTTCTCGACTAATCATATGGAGCCTGGAGCGCACATCAGCGCCAAAGACAATGTGGTGCAACACGATAAGTCAGATTTTGAGGTGCCCTTGCTGAATGAGGATTTCAGGAATTTCTTGCCCAATGGGAAGCTTCCACCGGCGTCGAGACTACCATCGATTAATCTCTTCAATCAGGCGGTTTCTCTAAAAGGTTTGAAAGCTGCCGGAGCGAAATTGGGGCAGGATGTGCTTGAATGCAGCTCGGCGGAGATTGTGGCGGTGGATCATGGAACGGGGCTTCCTTCACATTGTTCAAAGATCTTGTAAGAATATTATTAAAAATAGTTTTAATATTTGGTACACACAGACACTGATGGGATGGGAAAATTGAGGTGGTGGTATACTTCAAATTTGTAGTTCATAATTTTTTAGTGCTGTGTATTTCTTCTTCCGTCCAAAGGATGGAGAAGGGCTACTACTAGTAACTTGACAAAATTAATTAGGTCCAAATGGATTCGTAATGTAGTACGTACGTCTGGGGAAACTATCAATTTTTCTGCATTTATTTTGATTTAAAACAAACATGTTTTTGAATACCTTCTTGTATAATAAAATTAGAAATTCACATTTACATTGTCTTCGATCCAATTTTAACAAGTTTTCAATTGATTATTACATTTCATTATACGTTATTACATTATTTTATTCTTTTATCCAGAACGAGGATTTCATGAGATCCTAACTCCTACCCCCAAGGAAAACTCACATTTCTCTATATGTATGGTTGTGTGTTGATTAGACAAATTCTCCACTTCTTTTATCCTACGTTAAGTCTTGGATTTTTGAGATGCTTAGATAAAGACTATAATCAGATCATAAGTTGTTACCCTGTTCAAACTTTCACTAGAGTTTAAGTGAAAAACTCTTTATGGTGAAGTGGAGATCTTTCACCCCTAGCCCATTCTCAAGTAAGGGATAGTTGACTCTGGTCTAGGACCTCCTAACCCTTTTCTGCCATGATCAGATGTTCCCAAAAAAACTTTGAGAATAAAACATGCATGTAGCTTATCAATCACTCCCATTGTTGGTTTTATAACACTTATAATATGGAGTGGAATAGCCGATAAAACATGTTTTATCAAGATCAATGTTCCTGTTTGATTCAGACATTTATTTAGCCAGATTTCCAATATAGAAGCTACTTTATCTCACAAGGACTGAAGATAGGAATGTTTAGTCTTCTCTGTACAACATTGCAATGCTCCTTCCGGTAACCACTATGTGGTTCATTTGGTGTGCAAGAGTATCTCACATTTATGACAATACTACACCAGAAAAGGAAGTGATCTGTAAACAGGTTATTAATCTGATACACACCATTATATAAATACATGGAAAAGCATGGTCTAGATTTAAACCTCCTGACCATCTCATTCCTATGGCTCCTTCAAGAGCTATGATAAGACATGATAGATTAATTAAATGAAACTGCTTAATTATGGTTTAATTAAATTGAACTCATATGGATCTTTATCGAAAATAATACGTTAAACTCCCAAGGTAGTATTGGGTTCTCCTCCACCCAAATACCAATTTCCGCATCCTTAGCTTCCTTGCCACTACATATAAAAAAATTAGGATAATAATGAAATACTTATAAGCACTTAGAAAATAAGTATAAGTAATATTAAAGTAATTACATACCTCATACCAGTTTGGGGCTGTCGTCATATCGGTGAAAATGCCACGCTGCTCCGGATTTGACCATCTCTTTTTGAATGAATAAACCTTCACAAAAAACCTCAGCCATATTGCGTCCATGATAATCCTTGTAACCTTCGATTATGTCTAATCGAATGACCTTTTGGTAAACTAAGCTTCTCAACAATTCGGTAGCACGAGTCGCATAGTTATGGCCTACCTCGGGAGCATCAATGCCCCGAAGCCTGATGATATGTTTGCGTGCAAGGCCATAGCCACGAACTCTTTGATAAATCACGTCATTAATACGCGTGGGTCGGAATCCTTGGACTTGTGCTTCAAGTTCAGGTGGAAAAATTTCTCCTCCTTCACCATTCACGTAGGCAATAATACCATCATCATCCACAACTTGGTTTGGATATATAATCTGAAAAAGAAAGTTGTTAATCAACAAACAATAAAATTATCTCTTTCCACATTGAAATTTCAAAACAGCAAGAAGATAATATTTTCTAAATTTACAAAATGCACATTTACCGGAAGAGTCTTTCTAACTTGAAGTGAAAGAGGCGGGGATGTAGAATCCAAGACATCAACTCTTTCAGGTTTAAGATTCGTGTCACCTATGGTCATGGGCAGCCAGCCAGCCACGGCTATACATATAATAAATTCAAAAAAAGTCTTATCCAAGGAAAAAATACCCCGACGTAAAAAACAATCATGAAAGTGTGTGTGTGTGTGTGTGACTCTGACATGAATTTACACAGATTGGTTGTCATCGTCATCGATCATCCCATAGATGTATCCAACATTTGTGATTTATTAACAGATTTTTGGATTTGATAGTTGTAGGCTTATAGTTACACAATATACTTTTGATTTATTTATTATACTTTCAAAGGAAATTAAAAAAAGTTGTAATCCAATGGAAAGGAATAAAAAAAATATACCCATTATTTTACCACTTTTTACAGAATTTAAAAAAAAAAAAAGGTTCAACCGGGTCGGACAGACCGAGTCGGGTCAAAATTTTGGGCCGGGTTGGGTCAAAGCCTTACTACATAACACTCTCTAAAGTTTAGCTTCCTCACCATGCATCCATTTCTCTCTATCGTCTGTCGCATCCGTCGCGCGGTGCCGCAAGCACGCAAGGAGGAGAAGATCTCCTGAACTCCCAACTTTCCTGACTTTCCATTAAAGTCTTTATACGTTTCACCTTATAGTGTACCTTTTAAGTTGAATTGTATATTTTGTTACTTAATTTTTTAAAAATTTTACATAAAATTTCTTGAATTTTCGCATTAAAACATGTTTTACTATATGTTAATTTTAAATGATCAATGTTTTAACACAAAATTGTATCACTTGAGTTTAAATATATAGTGGTAATCCCATAACATTTAGAAAAGTTGGACTTTCAAGAGAATGTGCCCGCAAGGAAACCTCCCGCTGAGTTCAAGGTTATCCTTTCCTCTTTTCCTATTTATCTTATTAGTTTAATGCATATTTTAATGGAAAGTATATCTATGATGATAATTATCCTAATTAATGCCTATTTTGATAATAAGGGTTTAGTGAAAAATACGATTGCAGGATCATACAATATAATTGATGATAGGATATTTGTTTTTTTTTCCTTTTAATGTACTTGTCTTTGAATGAAGTTCTTACCCATAAAATTAACCATGAAACTTTTCAGTTCGTACCTTTGGGGAATAATGGGAAAATTCTTCGTAAACCATAAAATGGCATTCATTTTTGTACTTTTTGGGAAATAATGGTAAATATTTGAACTCTGAAGAGCCTTTCACCGATTATAGCTAGAACATTTCTCGATAAATTCCTTTAAAACGTTTCTCGATGAAGGTTTACGATTTTTGTTTCTTCGAATGAATAGTTTAGGAGGGTTGCTTTAACAGATTTGGGTTTATATTGATAAATATACCCATGAGATGGATAAACTCCAGTTCTAGGTTTTAGAATTTAAAGTGTTGCCCAAAATTTATATTTCAGTTTCTGGAGACCTTGTGTAAGGCCATATATTTTGCGTTAGGAGACCTTGTGTAAGGCCTTGGGCAACCCATATAAAACCTTGTGTAACCCATATATTTAGACTTTCATGTGTAACCTTGTGTAACTGAAATATAGTGTAACCCATATATTTAGATCCTTTCTTTTCTACAAGTACCTCTTTCATTTTCATTGTCTTTCTAAGAATCAGATGCTCTTTTTGAATAGAACAATTGCAAAAATATCTATAATCCTAACTTATTATGAAGCCTATCATGTTCTCATCCTTTTCTTCCTCACTAACTTTCCCTTTAAAATCTCAATTTTAAACCAAATTAATATCATTTAAAGATGAGAGTGGAAAATTCCGGGCCATAGCTGAGGCACAGAGTGTGGCACCTGATTTGATTACAACCAGATTTACAACAATAAATTAAATATGAAGTGTACTTCGAGTATTTTGGAATTCAAAAACAATGATTGGTGATGGAATTGGTAAGAGGATGATCAAGTTTAACCACTACAATGTTGATGGATGGAAATATTTATGCGAGATTTAATTACTATATCTAAGATTGCCATGAAGAAGAATTGAAGTGAGGGAAACAGTCGCGATGTAAGCCTGGAGTACATTCTTCTTAAAATCAAGGCAGTTTCTTTAACTTGTGAAAATATCACCATAACCCTCTTATTAAAGAAAGTAAATATTTACCTGCTCGCCTACAAGATTGCTAATGATCGTAAGTAGTTATCCGAAAAGAGAATTAGATTGTGCTTGAAAATAATCATAGTGTCACCGCTCGGAAAACTCACTTCAAATGCACTACACCCAGGCTCTGGTTTATGGTAACAGGTTGGGACTATCAATCATGTTTCAAACATTTTGTCTAATCTTCAGAATGGAAAACATTACGAAAGGAAAGACTTTACTTTATAAGCTTGTACTTTTTCCACCTCAATGAAAGTGGGGCAAATAATAATTTGCATGATGCTCCACCTGAATTTCTATTTAAGAGAAGGATATCACACTCTCTGAAAATCTTCGTGCCGATCACAACACAATCGCGGCTAAAATTCAAGAAATGCTCCAACACTTATCGTATTTGGTTCTGTAAACTTCAATGCCAGCAGCTGGTTAAGTTTACACAAACGGTGGTCACCATTTCCCTCAATTATATGTTACTGTAAATATTGTTGGATTAGCATATGGTTTTCAATAGAACTCTATTATTTCTTAGGGCACAATGTTTTTGAGCAATTGTTTTAGCTGTAAACTGTTCTCCAGTTTTCCCTCTATTTTTTGAAGAAAAGAAAGAGTTCTTACTCCTGCTTGGATTGATGAAATGAAACCATGTGGACCATATATATGCACTCACAATTTTCTCCGCATCATTCATCATCACTTCTCTCTCTTAAAATTTGCTCCTCCTCTCTAAATATATTCTCCTCTTTTTAAATTTTCCGATTAATATAACTGTTGCAACGTCTACTAACATTGCCGGCTCCACTGTGAGCGGTAACATCCCAACCCCCTCTGCTGATCAAAGGCCACAAAACATTTCTCCATGCCTTACAATTCAAAACCCCCCCATGGTTGTTGCTTGTGTTCCCTTTACATCATCTCCCAAAATTTACATCGCTCAATGTATCTAATAGTTAGTTTACACTATTATCACATACTAAATCAATATGATACTAATTGCATTAATATTTTTAAAAAATAGCATTATTTATTATATTAAAACTACACTTATGTTGTTGGAGATGTTTACATTAAGTATATGTAAATGTTAATACTTGGTGTTAACTAATAATGGATTTCTTTTTGATAATGATCAATTTAGTTTTCCATGGTAATATTATTACAATATATTACAATTCCATAGTAGATTAATTATCTTATGCTGATTAAAATTCCTTAAAATTTGCATATTTTTAACAAGATTTTTCGCATTAACGTCATTGATAATTAATTTCACAATGGAGAGACATCAAATGTGAAAAGGGAAACATCACTAACTGTTTTCATGTATATACAGTCATAGTGGGATTATTGCTATTGGTAACTTGCCCTTTTGGGACAATTAGAGTAGCAAGTAAGAGAGTTGTGTAGTAGTTAGAATGAAGGCCACAAATGTGTAAACTTATGTTGATTTGATTTTCAATGAAAAAAGCTTCCTCAAAAAATAATATGCTTGAAAGCACATCGGTCTATTTATAATTTTTTTCATTTTAAGTGACTGATTCAAGCAATTACCGCTAAAATTTGAATCTCACATCGCTTAAGTTTTTCCGATTTCAAATAAAACACTATTTTTGGACATGGCGGGCATGTTGCACCAAGGAAGTGCAAGTGATTCGATGCAAAACGGGATGTCCATTAGCTCTGAAGCTATATTAAGAGTCAATATTATACAAGAGTAATTGTATTTCAGATTCTGTTTTTAAGAATAATGATATAGACATGGAATTTTCTCATGAAATGATGTGGCTAATGTGTTGGCAATTCCTCCTCATTATTTTTTAAAAAAGAAAAAAACATATGTTATCCATCTTTTCCCTAGAAAATTATATCCTGATTTCTTCCTTCTCCTCTCTGTGTTGCAATCCACCCCTACAAATAAATTTCGAGGCTACTCAATCCTCACAACATTCGTCTCTCGTACAATGAACACGCAAAAGAAATATCCTCAGTTCAGAATCTGGGCGTCAGAATCTGGGCTCTGGAATTGGCATATAGTTACTTATCCAAAATTGTTAACGGTTCTCAGATGGAGAAAATGGAGGAAAACCCTGGTGAGGCTGAAGCTGTAGCGGAGATTCTGATTAATTGGATCAGGGACAAAAGAATAGGAGGTATAGAAGGAGGAGAGGTGATAAGGGGATTAGGACTTGGGAGTACTAAAGTTCTCATCTAGTAGTTAGGACTTAGGAGTACCTCTAATTAATTTGTTCGCTATATAAGTGGATTTAAAAAAAATCAACATTTATGTATTAAAGATAAAATAAAAAAGGGACTACACAAATTATGCCCAAGAGCGAAAGCCCTGTTGTGCACCTCAACATGACGGTGCGATTATCTTTTCGAACAACAAACTCCCTAAACGAGTTAAGTAAAATATCAATTATTAAACATTTATTTAAACTGGCAAACCAATGGGATTTTTAATTGAGGAAAGAAGGAGTGATAAAATCAATAATTTGACAAATACCTAATCGATCGGCGTACCATCTTGGGTGCAATTTTTAATGAAAATACGGTCTACACAAATTTTGTTATTATTTGTGAAGTGGGTATAAGGAAACTCGATCTTGACCTAATTTCATTTTACTCAGTCTTGATATAATTTGAGCTGGAAAGTTTACTTTCACGAAGTGGTCATCTATATATGAAATCTTTCTTTACCATGTCACATTATACACGGTTTATTAGAATTTCTAACAGAGATGGTGTTCAAATAAAAATAATTATTTTAATGAAAATAGTACAAAAAATACATAAAACATGGTTGACTGCAAATTTTACTACACCCAGTTAATTAATTTTGTTTGGTTAACTTCATTTTTTACTAAATTCACCCAAACTATTGTTTTATAAACAAACTTTGAAATACTAGTTTTAATGTCCGCCGTGCATTGCACGGCAACCATCTTTTAGAAGAAGTAACATTTCAAATTATATGACCTTAGTATGAATTAGAAAATATATTTGAAACATACTGAACACCCTTTTTGGTGATAAAGAAATTATGAAATCCATAATAATAATAAGTACTTGTCATCAAATATATAAAATAAAAATATGTGCTACTAATCACATTCAGAGGCTAAAGTGAAAATCTCACTGAATACTACGTTGATATCTTACAATCAGATTTTGTTTCTCCCAAAGTTGGTACATTACGCGCTAGATATCTTATACTTTTTGAACAACTGCAACTCATTGGTAGGAATCTCAATATCAGCGTTGTAAACTATTCCTTCCACTATAGCTCCCTGACACTCAGATTATAAAGATATCTTAGATCAATAAACTCTGCTGATTGACTTAAAAAATGTCAGAGTGCATATTAATACCTTTGCATCCCCGAATACATATTTCTGGTATCGAGTAGGGCTGCCCAACTTTTGGCTAGGTTGATGTTTTTCATGGACAATTATGACCGAAGACCAAACTCTTGCTCCAACCTTGACATCTTCAATGTCAAGTAACTGAGCCATGGCAGTTTGTACCCTGCAATAATGGTAACTAATCAGAACTTTCAAGTAATTGTAAAACATAAGTTTTAATATGCAGAATTTCATAAGACTGCATATCTTCACAGGTTGACCAGATCAGACTAACTATCATCAAGAACTAAATGCATAGATCCAATTTCAGAGGCAAAGAAAAAAAGTGAAAGCACGCACCAAGTATAAATTTGAGAAGCAAAAAAATTATACAGAATCATCATTAAAATAGCCCACAAAATCAACACATGTTTCTAGCAAATATGATGTCAAAGCATACATTTGAAAGTGGATTGATTACAAAACAATTATTAGGCGTGTTTTATAGCATACAAAAATGTTTTCAAATTTACTAGAAGATAAACAGGCACAGTTAACCACTTTATAAGTTTTAGTTCAAGGTTTTTGACACACCCAAACTGCCACATACAGGGAACACAAAAAACAGTAAAAGCCAACAGATTGCATTACAATTAGAGAACATAATACTTGGTTAATGATTGTTCATGCAGGCTATTTCCTCAGACAATGCAAGTGTAAATGATATCCATGACAAACACAACAACTATAATGGCTATAGTTCTGATACAATTGATCAAAATGATAGTAGACTTACAAGATAATTATAATTATTTTAAACAACTGAACTCATCGAATCAAGTTTAGTTCTACCCCGAGCAGAGAAAAAAAAACAGTAACAAGAGAGCATTAGGGTTAATATAATGGTGTGAAACAGTCCTAGGTAAAATCCGGGGACCGGACAAAATGTTAAACATATGAACATAAAAACCAGAAAAAACTACGAGTACATATACTGAACATATGAACATTAAATCCACAGCGAATCCCTAGCTAAAATGAGCATGAATCCAACAATATCACCACCCCACAATAAAACACCGATCAAATTCTGATTACATGAACATACTTAGGAACCAATTTTAGGAGCTCCCTAGGACGGCTACACACACGGAGTTCACCTGTTCTTTCCTCACACAGTTTAATATCACTACCCCACAAAACAACACCAATCGAAGATTAAGAACATGCCCAGAAGAAAAGAGGATAAATTACCGTTTGGTGACTGAAATTCCAAAATCCCATGGCTTGGGTATTTCTAGGGAAAATTGGGAAGTTGGAGTGGGTTGATGAAAACTGAACTGGAAATCGAATGTTAAGAGTGGGATCGTGGGTGGAAGTTTGAAGCAGGGGTTGGACAGGCGTGGTGGAAGCCGGGAGTGATCTCGCCGAAAGGGGGATCGTGGGTGAACTGTTTTCAGGCTGAGAACCTAAATAAAAGAGAAAATAGTTATAATTTTCTTTTTGAGCAAAAATAACTATAATTAGAAAATATGAAAATAAGTAAAGGAATTACTATTTATGAGGTGGGATATTCTGAAAAAATTACCGCCGTGGGATTTATTAAATCCAACGGCTGACATGAATTTGGCTGGCACATGCTAAGGGGCTTAATCTTTTTATTAGGTTTATATCAAAAAGCAGAGAGTAGCGGCAAAAATAATATATTTTTGATGTATACATAGTTAAAATTACGTAGTATTATAGCGGTGAAATGGTGGTTTATAACCAAAACTACGTAGTATTATAGCGGTGTTGTAATTTTCTGGTGACAACTTTTTATTAGGAAAATAAAAATTTTAACACGATATATAACCTCCACCCATAATATTACCATGCATAATAATTTTTCCTAAAAGATAGTAGTTAATTTCCGTAGGTGATTATTCAGTTCTACATGGTATAAATATTTTATTTCCATATATTATACATATGCTACTAAAATATTAATAAATATATAATACAGTACATAATCTCAAAGCATAATATTACCATATACAATAATATTTTCTAAAAAATAGTAGTTAATTTCCGTAGGTGATTATTTAGTTCTACATGGTATGAATATTTTATTTTTCATATATTAATATATTATAAATATACATATATTTTGTTAAGTATTATTAGTCGTGTATATTTTATCTTTCTACTATGTATATATTAAGAAGAAGAGAGTGTCGGCATAAATAAAAATAAAAAAAGAAACACCGCCGCTGGAATAATTATCTAAAACATAAAATGGTGCATTTTGTTAACATCGGCCGTTTTGATTAATTATGTTAACATCGGCCGTTTTGAATAATTATTCCATAATTCCAATTTTTTTATATATATCGGCGGCCATTTTAGATGGAAATATATAGATGTATCGGCGGCCGATTTTCAATTTTTATATAATTCCATGTATGACGGTTTCATTACTATAACCATGCCATTTTTCATATACAGATATTTTTTTATATATTAATTAACGTATGTCCTTTATTACTATAAGATACTATAACCATAAATTTATAATTTTCAATATACTATTACCATAAATTTATATTTAATTGATCATTTTGTTATTCACTTATCAAAATAAGCGAATCTTATGTTAATTGTTATTCTGGCAATGCTAAGTACTTACATTGAAATAATACATATGCCAATTTAAAATCTTTTCAATATGGCAAGCTCCGCTAATGCCTTTTAAATATGGCAAGCTCCGCTAATACATTTTAAATATGGCAACAAACGTAATTAAAGATGGTATTAGTATATTTGTTTTAAGGTAATAATATATTATTTTTTGTTGTATAATAAAAACTAACCATACGCAACAAGTAGGGACTGATCTTCAGGTTTTGTCGTTTTGTGATTGATCGGTTCATTATTGATTTGTTTTCCAGCAGATTTCAGTTTAGAGGTTTTGGATTTTAGGCATGGCTCACAGAGATCTTCTTCACCGCAAGCGTTCAGTGGTTATATATTTTGTATGGTTTCGGGGACGGTGATCATCTTATTATTCTTCTCTCTATTCTACTCCACTCCACATGCAGGTGATTGTATGAGTGTTTTCTGGGAGAGAAAGTTTGAGTTTTTAAGCAAATTTCAGGACGTCTCTTTCTGGGTCAACTTGAACATGCATGTCAACCTCTGTAATTTGGATTCCAGGTTTTCCAAACAACTGTAGTTTCCTTGGGCAATCTACGTGATCCCTTCAATGGTACAAATTTTGTTGATTGCTTGGAATAATTTGTTTCTGTCAGTTTTGGGATGAAACTGCAAAGAACCGGCATTTAGTGGAAGTTGTTCCAGGTACTTTAAGATCTTTTATGCACGTTCTTTAAAATCTAGGAGTAGTTTTTTAGAGGTGTATTTCATGCACGTGATAACTGCTACTCCAATTCGTAATAGTCTTTACGAATGGGTTTCGGTTACTCCAAGATTTGAGCAAGCAGTGCAATATTATGCAGTATGTCATGTCACTCAGTTATCGGACAGTGTCAAGGGTCATTCTTGTTGTGGTACGGTTTCCAAATTTTCCTTGTAAATGTTGATTTAGCCATCATAGCAGGAAAATCATGTCCGGATTTTTGATTCTTGAAGACGGGTTTCTTCTAAGACTTTTGTTTGTGTTGATAGGCAATTAACATGGAAGGTTTGGTTTTGGATAAATTTTTGTTTTAATCTTTCATTGACCTATAAAAAGAAAGTAAAGATAATTTTTTTTTTTATCAATCCACTAAGGAGTGGGGGATATTTTATTAGGCATCCCAAACCTCAAAAAAATGACAATTACAAGCAATGATACACCTTGTGCCTCGAGAACAAGCATAGGTGTATGGAGTAAACTCCTAAAGAATTGGTGATGCTTTGCAAAAAATTAGGCCTATGAGCCCTATACAAAAAGTAGTTATGGAAAAATTTCTAGGATCTATTAGAGAATTGCTAAGCAAAACTCAAAGCGACCCCATAAAATCCAAAACTACTAAAAAATGTGTCTAATTGATCCCTAAACTATTTGGCATCTCAGTGCAGAGGATCAATATTTGCAGCCTTAGTAGAAACTTGGCATGTAGTGCCTAGAAGCAGGAGGCAAGTTGACTTGGAGTCCTATCCATTGTTTGTCAGCTTCAATGAAAGAAGAGTATCCATTCTGTCCAACTCCATTCTCTGTATTTGAAAGGATACAACAGAGAAGGATGAGAGTAGTATCATGCTCAGGGAGGAGGATATCTCAAAGATGGTGTACCATCTTTGTCTAGCATATAAAGGCCTATAGCAGGGTGAGGCAATGACTGGACAGAGGTAAAGATATGAGACTGTTTAGTTTTAAATGCATGTTTAGCTTGTGCATCTGCAACAGTGTTAGCTTCTCTAAAAATATGGTGAATTTCAGAGCCTGAGCATGCATGTGCAATATCATAAACCAGAGAGTAGATTTTCCATGGAGAAAGGTCTGGTTTTTTGATCATATTGATAGCCAATTTACAGTCAGATTCATAAGAGCATGCAAGATTCATTTCTGACCCAGTCTTAATTCCTAAACCAATTGCTAGAATTTCTGCATGCAAGGGTGACATAGCCTGAGTATAAACTGTTTTAGCTATGACTAGTTTCCCCTCCCAGTCCCTAATAATTATTGACAATCCTGATGAATTAGCATGCCAGGAAGCATCAATTTTCACTTTAAAAATGGCAGGAGGCTTAGACCATATGATTTTTGAAATTTTTGGCTTTGGTGGTTTTCTGAGTTTGGGAAAATAGCCATTGTTAGAAAGCTCAATATCATGATCAGATTCAGTGTAACATGGCTTTGCTATGAAGGAATCATAAATCATTCCCTTAATATCATGTAAAATTCCTGGTACAGAAGGTGCTATATTGTCAAACAGAAATCTGTTTCTACATTTCCAGAGAATCCAACATGTAAAAAGAACAATATTATGTATCATTTTAGTCTGAATAGCAGAGAGCCCTGGTGTAGATAGGTAATGTGAAATCCTATTCCAAATGGTTGTGAAAATTGGGGTCCTAATTCCTATAAATAGGTTGACCCCTTCCCAGACCCTAACAGCCAATTGACAGCTATTAAAATAATGGTCCAAAGTATCTAAATTATCACAGAAGCAACATTTAGATACTATATTAAAGCCATAGTAGATGAGTACATTGTCAAAGGGCAGAATAGAGTTCATAATTTTCCACATAAATATTGACACTTTTTTTGGAATTCTGACATTCCAAAGTTTAGTAAGAGATGCAGAAGTACCTCTCTTTGGCCTGATTAGGTTATATGCAGATCTGATACTGAATTGTCCAGTTATGGAGGGCTTCCAAATTAACTTGTCAGTTCTGTCTTCTCTAACTTCAGCCTCCTGCAAAAATTCCAAAAGAGCAGTATCAATGTGGGGAGAAATTGAATGGATGTAATCATTCTTCAACTCTATAAATTCAGCCACAGTGCATTTTTCAGGGATATTTGTGAGGTTACAGTCAATTAAATCTTTAATAGGTCCATGGTCTAACCAATTTGAATTCCAAAAACTACATTGTCCCTGACCATGTATAACTTTAGAGTTTGATTCACAAAATTCATTGATCTCACAGATCCTTTTCCATGTGTGTGATGAATGTGCTGATTTAGGGAGTGAGGCTATAAAAACAGTCCATGGTGCAGCAGCATTTTGATACTTCCACCACAGTTTAATCGAGAAAGCAGTGACTATGGATTTGAGGTTCCTAAAACCTACACCATTCTCAGCTATAGGATAACACATATCATTCCAGTTTCTCCAAGCTTTTTTTGGTCTGTCATTTATTGATCCCCAGAAAAATACAGATATTTTTCTTCTTATCATTTTAATGATGTGTACAGTAGGCTTCAGGACAGACCAGTAATGTTGTGGGACAGAATATATGCATGCATTGATCAAGATTAATTTTGCCCCAGATGAGAGCCATCTATTTTTCCAGTTCAAAAGTCTACTGTCAATCATCTTTAACAGGGACTGGAAAAAAATGTTCTTTATTCTACCAGAGAAAATGGGCACTCCTAGGTATTTAAATGGAAAATTTCCTTTTTTCATACCTAAAATATTGTTCATATCTCTAATAGTAGCCACAGAAGCATGCTTGCCAATGTAATAGTCACTCTTGTCATAGTTTATTTTCTGTCCAGAGACAGTTTCAAAAACAGCAAGAAAAGACTTCATTTTAATAATATTGGCTCTACTGGCTAGCACGAATATCACAGTATCATCAACATAGGACAAATGTGAAATGAGAGAGGCTGATCTAGGCAAATTGTAGTATTTGAGACTCCCAATTTCAAAATTATAAGCTAGGCTTCTTGTGAAAGCCTCAGAAAAAATATTAAATAAAAAGGGGGAGAGAGGATCACCTTGTTTGATGCCCCTGGATGCCTGAAAAAATCCAACTGGACTACCATTGACTAAAATTGAAAACCATGCTTGTGAAATATTTTTCATAATGAGATAGATAAACTGTCCATGGAATCCAAATTTAATGAGTATATTTGTCAGAAATTTCTAGCACACCCTATCAAAAGCCTTTCTAAGGTCCAATTTTAGTATACAGTTAGGGTGTGGTCCTTTCTTGTCTAAAAATCTCACCATTTCCTTTAGATAGAGTACATTATCACTAATGTCCCTATTTTTTTAAAATGCAGTCTGGTGTGGAGATATGATTTTTGACATAAGAGGCTTCAGTCTTTCCATTAAAATCTTTGAAAAATATTTGTTTAAAACATTTGAAAGACTGATAGGCTTGAAATCACTAAATGAAGAAGGAGTTTGGATTTTTGGTATTAAATCCATCCAAGTACTGACAATTCCTTTAGGGATGTCAGACTTGGTCATAAAATCATTTTGCAGCATTTAGAAGATCTACCTGTATAAAATCTCAACCTTTAATGTAGAATTGTGAGGTGAAACCATCTGGTCCAGGGCTGCTGTGCTTGTTAAGAGAGGCTACAATGTTCTTCAGTTCCTGCATTTTGACTGGTTTAAGCAGTTCAACATTTTCCTCTAAGGTAATAAGTTTGGGGATCTGGGATAAAAAGTGAGAGTAGAATATTCTTTGGTCTGGATTATTGTCTGCTGATAGCAACTCAGAAAAATATGAGATGGTTTCAGTTTCAATTTCAGAATTTTGAATTTTTGTAATACTCATTCTTCCCTTCCTTTCCCTCACTGAGTTATGGAAAATTTTTGAATTATCATCACCCTCTTTGAGCCATTTAACCTTAGATTTATTTTTCCAGTAATGGTTCTGTTCCTTAATGGCTCTAGAGAGCTCTGATTTTGCTTGTTTGAGACTGTCCAAAAATATTTCATTTTGATCAGTATCATATGCAATTTCAGCCTGTCTCAACTTTTCCTCAGCTAAATTGACATTTTCATGCAAATTACCAAAAACCTCTCTATTCCATATTTTCAAATGTTTTTTGAGTCTGAGAAGTTTGAGATAAAATCCTAACATTCCAGTACTGCCTATATTTGGTTCCCAGTTTTCTTTTAGCACATTTCTAAGTTTATCTCTTTTGAACCATGTGTTAAGAAATCTGAATGGCCTAGGAGATGATTTAATATCACTACCTACACTTAAAAATAGTGACCAATGATCACTGGACAATTTATTTAGAACTAAAATGGAAGAGTTAGGGAAATAAATACTCCACTGGGGAGTGCATAGACCCCTGTCCAATCTCTGTATAGTGGGAGATTTTTTCCTCCCACTTGGATTGAGATCTAGGGGGGTTTGGTATCTACCATTTGACCATGTAAACAAGTTACCAACTGTATTAATGTGCTCTAAAGCCATGGCATCAATAAAAGCAACAAAATCTCTAATACTATGCAAACTGGGGGAAGAAGGTCCCTTATATTCTGAGATAGAAATGATAGCATTAAAATCTCCAATAAATATTGTGTCAGGGTTTTTTATTTTTTGAAGGTCAATCCAAAGATTTTCCCTCTCTTTCCTTGTTCTCAGTCCATAGACAAAAACAGCTTCCATAGAAGCATTGAGTTTCTGACAGTGAACTGAGACATGTAGAAATTGGGGGTGGACCAAAATCAGGTTCAGGTTGACATCATTTCTCCAAAAAATCCAGATTTGTTCATTTGATGCAAACATACAATTTTGATAGCCTAAAATATTTTTGTAATAATCACATTTAACATTTTCAAGCATTGGCTCAATCAGACAGATAATGTCAAAATTGTAACAGGCAATTAGTTCCTTCAATCTTTCAAGTGAAGTTTCCATCCCTCTAACATTCCAAACAAGGAATTTATTGTTTAGGGTTGTACTAATCATTTAAAAATTTTTGGGAGGGCTATTTGTGACTGATCCAGCAATAATCTGGTTCAGTTGTGTAAAATAGGTTTGTAACTTGATGACAGAAGGAGGCTTTTTAGCCAATAGTCTGGATGATTTCCTTACATGGGCTGTGTCTACTTGTTTTTCTTTAAACTGAGTATTTGGAGTAGCTATGTCATGCTGCTGAATATTAGGCTGTTAAGGGACCTCCATCTCAGTTTCCAGTGATACCTCTTGCTAATCTTCTGTAATCAAGCCCTGCAATGGTGAGAATCAATTTTCTCTATTTGTTTCCTGAGAGAAAAAGGTGACTTTGTTAGTATTAACAGGGGAAAAATGAGAGGACTGATACTTATCTGTTTGCATTGATGAATCATCTTTAGCATATTTTGTTGGCTTCAGGTTCTGCAGTAGCCATGCCTCTTCTTGTATGGACATTAGAGGAGCCTTTATAGTTGAGTCACAAAAAGTCTCTGCATTTGTGTCTACTTCCAAAATGGGGAGGAACCTGATGAGTCTGAGCAGGAGTTGGATATTTGCACCACTTCATTTGGAGGAGAGGGGCATCATCTGATACTAAAACCTTTTCGTTGCCTTTGTCTGAGTTAGGATTCTGTGGTGCTACTAGTAAAACTGGCTGAGGTTTCTTCACATACACCATCTGACCTTGTGCTTTAAATAGTCTGTCCTTTTCCTTGATAGTTAAACCTGATCCACCTTCCCTAAATTTAGGTGGCTAGGCTAATTTGGGAGGGGGTTTGGGACCTTTTCACTATGTCTAGTCTGGCTTCTAAAGTTGACCAGTTCAGGGTTGGCCTTCTTACATAGATCAATTGAATGGCCTAATTTTTGGCAATGGGGACAGTAGAAAGGGATCTGCTCATATATAATTTCTAGATCAGCAAGTAGACCTGGCATGCCAATAGTTATCTCACTATGCAGCTTTTTCTGTAAATCAATCTCTATGCATAATTTAACAGCAGATGGCCTAGTCAATGTAGAAGTAGCATAATCCATCTTGATAAATTTGCCAATCCTATTTCCAATGAATTCTAACATGGCCACATTATAAAAGAAGATAGGTACATTAGGGATTGTTACCCAAATGGGGACAACTGAAGATTCAGTGCCTGGAAT
Organism: Sherardia arvensis; assembly: GCA_948330725.1. Lineage (NCBI taxonomy): Eukaryota > Viridiplantae > Streptophyta > Magnoliopsida > Gentianales > Rubiaceae > Sherardia > Sherardia arvensis. The sequence goes on along the minus strand of OX415237.1, from coordinate 15,587,154 downwards.
AAACTCAGTAGACCATTTGAGCACCTTCATTGGTACCCCTTTAAAGCTCCAGATTCCTTTGAGCCAGCATCTCTGATAGTCTTCAGACTCCTGAAATCTGATCAGTATGTGTTTGAAATCCAAGGATCCAATCTGGAAATTAGAGCTAAACCCGATGGATTTAAAGGCTGCGTTCAGAGTTTCCATGGATGCTTTCCCGTTGTCGAATTTTCCGACCAGCGTGTATTGGTAGTGCTCAGCCAATTGAGAAGCTTGTTCCGGCGAGACGATGCATGTAATCTTACCCTTGAACTCACCAATTGGCTGAATTTCGGGGTTGGAAGGTAGGAGCGGTGAGATCGGAGGAGGTTTATCGGTCACAGCTTGTGCAAAGGATCGGTAGGGAGCGTTGCCACCGCGGAGATGCGGTGGCGCTGCCATAAAAGTGGCCGTTATGTGACCGTTTCAGGGCAGAAGTTGTGTCAGCAACGGCAATAAATGTGACTGTTTTGGGAAAAGCATGTGGTGAGGAAAGAAAGGTAGAGAGAAGGAGGAGGAAATTGTTTAGAGAGAGAAACTAACAGTCTTTTGTTGTTTACCTACCATCACTAAAGTAAAGATAATTTACTCACACATTCACATAATAATTTACTTAGTAGTTCGTCTCAACCATTACATGTTATTCTTTTTAAATTCTTATATAATATATCAAATTATATTATTTATTAATTATAATTTGGCTTACTTAATGATTTAGAAAGTTGAATAGCATCTCTAAAGTGTTTATACTGAAAATATATCATAAATATTTCTTATAGAAAACAATAGTATAGAGGCTTTACAGTCAAGATAATATTGTACAACCGTTTATAAGATAGATTGTATAGTAATCGATAAAATTATGTTAGTTCGGTTTGAAATATTTTATGATATGTTTAGTAAGTTTAATTGTATAGAATATGTCTAGCACAATTTATATGTTAGTTCTGTTGGAAATTGAACTCGATTTTTATATACTTAGTTTATCTACTACGCCCACTTAATTTTATGATTTTTGTCATCATAGATGTTATTTTAAATGCCTTTCATTCATGTCCTAACTTTTTTTTTAGTTTTGAAATTGAATCGTCGAATATTCCAGATATGTGACAGAAAATTTTTCGAGTGTTTACTGAATAAATATACTGATTTTGTGAAATTCATTGTTTTCTGCAACTTTTTTTTGACATCTGACTCCATGATGTTTTGTTGCATGATTCATTTTTGACTTATCAAAACTGATTCGTCCTATCAAAAGTTTATTTATCAACTTTAAATAGATATTTATTTTAATACTTATTATATTGTCATACTCATACTCATTATTTTTTTATCATACTACGCATATATATTTTGAAATATTTTTAATGTCTTAATATAATTAATATCAATATATATTAAAAATGAAGAAGTTTTTAATATGCAAGTAAAAAAATCGAATATTATCTAAATTTATATATTTAATAAGAAGTTTTAAAAATATATTAAAAAAATCACGCAACGCGCAATCCAATTAGCCTAAGTTAGACAAAGCAACTCAGCAAAAAACATCCTTCTAAAAAAATGGAGCGGTTGAAACAGCAAGTCATGCAATCGTTGCCTTTGCCTGAAAGAGACCCCTTTCCCTTTTCTTTCGCACGCACTGTTACGTGTTTTATTAGTATGTTGTTTGATCAAACATAGTTTTCCACACACAAAAGATCAGACATATACTAGTTTTGAGCAGAATGCCATTTTAGACATGAGTTTGCTAATTCTTATCCAACCCGTTTTCGTTCAATTATATATTTCCATCAAACATACCAAAACTAGCTAGTTTTCAATTTTAAGTGAAAACAGGCAAGTTGAATTTCACAAGCATTTCATAATATAAAACAAGCAACTTGTCATTATCCTTGTTTTGTCAAAGCCCTTCATTTCAGTAGTATTTTGCTGTTCCATTCAATTTTAATAAAGTATAATTTGATAAAATTTTGTTTAATTTAATTATATGTTATTATTTTTTATGATATTTTTTTTTTCAAATTTAAAAATAAGCGAGGAAGAACAAGTTCTAAGATTACTTCAAACTGAACTAAAATATAGTGAACTAAATTGAAAAATGAACATATTAAAAACTATAACAGAATTACTAAATTAAGTTGACTTATCAAATTATATTTTATGAAAGAAAAAACTAAATTAAATTGAAAAATTGAACATATTAAATACAATAACAGGATAAGTAAATTAAACTGAACTTATCGAATCATATTTTATGAAAAAAAAAAGTTAAAGTGAACTTAACTGAAATAATGTTTCCGATAAGCGGTACTAACCTCAATAAAAGAGATGCAAATTTTAGCGAGCACAAAAAACATTTGAATTAGGGGGAACAAATTTAGAGCAGTGAAAGTTAGATTGAAGGCATCTATCCAACATTCCCCAACAGCCTGTCACATTAGGAAATGTACAGATCAAACTTGCTGCGACCATGTGTTTCTGGTTTGCTAAAACAAATGTTACACGTAATCCGACGATTAGGTTTTCAAACAAATTAATCATCATTCTAGCTACTTTTTAAACACCCATTTTTAGATGGGATTTAGATCTCAATTTTGAACTAAATTGCCACCCAAGTGAACCTTTTTAAGTGCAACGTGATGTCATTATTCTAGGGGCATGTTATACGCAGTTCGTATTTTACTTATGATGTCATTATTTTACTAGATCAACAACTTATGCAATCCGTTACAAAATTATTATACTCATGTCCAGTTGAACTGTTTGAATTGTTTGTTAACTACTAGAATTGTTTGAACTACTTGGAGCTGTTTAGAACTGCTTGGTACTGTTTGAATTATTTTATTATTTATGAATGAATATTCGTATGTGGTTTAAATGCAATTAGACAAGTTAAAATAAATAATATTTTATTAAGAATAATTAGAATACCTTTTTTAGTACGTAAATTTCAAATCAATTCATTTTTTTTAGATAAATACAAATCGGACGAAGGCAGCAGCTAAAACTGCTAAAACTGCTTGACCTGTTTGGAATTGTTTAAACTGCTTGGAGTTGCTTGACCTGCTTAGAACCACTGCTAAAATTTCTTGGAAAAAGATGAACTGGACATGCGCTAGGTGTAAAAATAAGGATTGAAGGATATATTCTGAACATTTTTGTTTTATTGGAACTGCAGTGTTTAAAAATTCAACTAAATTTAAGTAAAAATGAATAGATTGATAAAAAAACAGTACAACTAAATCAAATTAAAATTCAAATTAAATTAAACATACTGAAATGAGTTGAAAATATATTCAGAAAAGACACTGGAATTGAACCTAGTTTTCGTTACATTTAAATTCAAGATAAAAGGGACCAAGATAGGATCGTAGCCATTGATTATAGCAGACCCAGGGGCGACATGTGTCCATCACTAACAAAAACAGTGATTCTCATTCCCATTCTATTTCCACTTTACAAAAAGCCATCACTTTACTTTCTATCCTTTTTAAGCTTTCATACTTTCTCCCCCACTAAAAACAACCACCCTAAGAAATATACAATTAAAATGTGTTATGACTTATGTGCCCTTTCGAGAATAGTTTTCACAGAGGAGGATGAGGCTAAATACGTAATTACTAAAATACAGCTTCCTTGAAAATCATTTTTGGTCTTTATTATTATTATTATTCTTTATGATTAATTAAGTATATTATTAGCATTACTAGAGCAACCCACCCGATCTCCAAGGAACACGATTTCTCCGTCGCCCAAATTTCTCCCTCCGTTTTGTTCTGCCGCCGGCCGAACCCAACTACAAACCAACCGTAAGCTTCCGAACCCTAACTTCTTACTTTTTCCACAAATATTGCCGAGTTTCCGCTTCTGTTTGAGTTCCGGATCTTCCTGAATTTAGTCGAATTTAGGCGCTTGCCGATTAGATTATCCTGCTTCGAATTGTTTTGTGTTCCGGAAATCGTCGTTTTTCTAGGATTTTGATTGTAAAACGTGTGCTAATTTTGATGATTTTAAGAAAAAGCCAGTTAGGAGTTATCTAGGAATGCGTGTGTGTGTGTGTCCGTGATTACTGGTGACGCCTCTCTCTTGATTTTGATGAATGTTTATTTAACGAGATCTCTGCACTAAATGTTACTTGAAAGTTACGGCTCAGTAGTAGAGCTTTAATGCGTTGTTGTTTTTTAAAATACTTTTGTTTTCCTTGTGAATTTAGGAATATAGAGCCTATAGCCGATTGTAAGATGTTTGTATTGCCATGTTTGTAAATTGTTGCAGTCTTTTGCTTATACATGTAGATTCTGTATCCCTTTTGGATGGTTGCATGATTCTTTGAAAATTGTGTCTTTGTTACAGGATTTGGCGCATTGACGTCATTCATAACTAGTTTGACAGCGGAGGACATCAAATGTGCTTGAAGAGTTGCTCTAGGTTTGTCCATTGAGTGATCGACTCGAGCAGTTACTGCTGAAATGGGAACCTCACATCGCAGGTTTTTCTAAATTATAAACAATACATTCTTTTGCGCCATCTTTCAACAATTCTAGGCTGTTGTCATGCCTATTCACTGCTTTCTCCGTTGCATCTTCTGCAGTGGGGTTTTCAAGAAATCAAATGACAGTGCAAGGCTTATCATGATGACCATCACAGGGATGGTCTTTGGATATCTTATTGGTGTTTCTTTCCCATTTGTTTCTCTGACTAGGGTATGACCTGTAGAGTAATATAGATATTTGTTTCACATCCTGTTCTTTCTATTTACTGAATTGATTTTCCCTCCAATTTGTTGGTTTTGCAGCTTAATTTACCGTCGAGCTTTATTTCATCTTTTGACGCAGCATTTAATGAGGATCAAGGGTCAACTGAGCGTAGTTTTCCGGAGAACCTTGGTTCTGGTAGTACTCCTGTAACACCAAAGGTAGTTATAAAGTTTTTATGGCCTTTGGAAGCTATAGGAGTCTTTCCTTTAGAAGCCTTAGTTCATAATTTGTAGTTACTATTTTATTTATGGTGTGAATTGAGTGTATATTATTTGACTTTTTGTTGTTTTTTATTATAAAAAATCCCGTAAAAGCTCTGGTTTCCATCTAATCATCTTGTTTTTTCCGCTGTAAATATCTAATGTGATTTCCTTTTATATTTAGCCCTGCAGTTAATCCGAGTTTCAAATGTCTTGAATTTTTCAGATCTATGTTCCCACAAATCCTCGTGGCGCAGAGTCATTGCCTCCGGGAATTGTGGTCTCAGAGTCAGATTTTTATCTTAGAAGATTATGGGGTGAACCTAAGGAGGTATGGCTATCAATTTTCTCATATGGAATACAGAGTACATCTGTGTAAACTTTTAAACATTTTTGAGGAGACTCTTCACTTCCATTTGCTGCACAAAACTGAATTAGGCTTTCTGTCACATCTTAAGTTTCTGTGATACTCATTTGGTCTGCGCAGTGAAAGGATTTCTGTTGCTTAATGTGTAATATTAATCTTCCAGGATTTGAAAAAAAAACCGAAGTACCTGGTAACATTTACAGTTGGTTGGGATCAAAGAAATAACATAGATGCAGCCATCAGAAAGGTGGGTGGATGCCCTATATTGATGATTCATTAATGTTTGCACTCGGTATGTATTTTCTTGCAATTTGCTAATTTCATGGGATGCGGAACTATGCAGTTTTCTGAAGACTTTCAGATTATGCTTTTCCATTATGATGGCAAGACAACTGAATGGGATCAATTTGAGTGGTCAAAGCGTGCAGTTCATGTCAGTATTAGGAGACAAACCAAATGGTGAGTTTTATTAGTTTCTTATATGTTTAGGTACATGAAATATCTCCATACACTGTTGGCAGCATTTTTGGATATCAGTATGTGCTCGTAAGTTCATTATGGAAATTAAGACTCTAGACTCCCATTTGTTTATATAAATTTGTATTACATTTATGGGAAGGAGGAAGCAATATCATTTTGTGCTCTCTGAGTGCATGTAGACTATGATTTTGTAGGTTTGTTTACGCTTTGTAAGCTGTATAATTGCTAAATCATGTCTTCTCTTTGTTCTGCTTGCGTGAAGGTGGTATGCAAAGAGATTTTTGCATCCTGATGTGGTAGCAGCTTATGATTACATTTTCATTTGGGATGAAGATCTTGGAGTTGAGCATTTCAATGGTGAAAGGTAAGATTTAGTCTAGCAAAAAAACTGTTGTATGGTTCTCCTAATTTGTCATTGGAGATTGACATTTTAATATGGTTGTATCACATATCAGGTATATTCAACTAGTCAGGAAACATAAACTGGACATTTCACAGCCTGGTCTTGAGCCCAATAATGGACTTACGTGGCAAATGACAAAGAGGAGAGGTGACAAAGAAGTTCACAAGTGGGTTTTGAAACTCTCTCTTGTCAAGGAATTTGTAACCGTACGGCTTTATTAATCATTTGCCATTTTTGTCTGGGTTATAGGGAGACAGAGGAGAAACCTGGCTGGTGTAGTAATCCACACTTGCCTCCATGTGCTGCGTAAGCTCCCTGATATCAATATTTATTATTGTGGCTCGTAAGCTTTGCCTGTGGAGTTACTACCAAAATTAAGTAGTAGTGTTTTGCGGTTTAATCAGCTTGAACTGCATCTTTTCAAAAAATAATAATAATAAATAAATAAATTCAAATAAGGCTAAAGCATGACAGTTGGATCTGTAGCACGTGCCTGTCCAAATGTATCTGTTTTGGCAACCTGTCTGCTTTTGTTAATCTTGAGGATTATAACCTTTTGCTTTCTTTAGTTATGTTGAAAATATATTTGAAATTTGAATTTGAAATATATCATTCATTATCTGGTCTGGATACCCATGGGATGGGTCCTCTTTACTCTTAAGCTGAATTGTGAAAGTAAAAGCCAATGAAATTCTTAAAACAATCAGTTCTGAACACCAGGAATTTTGCATACATTTTTCTTACTCACTCACTTCTAGATGCAACTCAATGAGCTGTGTAGGTTGCTTAGTGAATAAAACTACTAGTTTAGTATGTATTATATAAAGAATTTGCTGAGTCAGTACATATGGATTTGAGAAATTTGGTCCGGTCATCTGTGCTACAAACTGGATGAATTGTCACAAGTAATTCATGTGATTTCCTGGTTTGGTTCAGATTTGTGGAAATTATGGCTCCTGTATTCTCCCGCGAAGCCTGGCGATGTGTTTGGCATATGATTCAGGTAAATAATTTATTTTATATTTCCCCTTGGATAGTCTGATGTATCTCTATGGCTTGTGTATTCAAACTTTGACAACTGCTTCAAGCTGATATTGAGGTTGCAATTTTGTGTTGTAGAATGATTTGGTGCATGGTTGGGGTTTGGATTTTGCTCTCAGGAGATGTGTTGAGGTCTGTGCTTTACTTTGTTCCATACAACTATTATTTGAATGAATCAACTGTATGTTTTTAGGAATCTGATATCATCTCTATATTAAAAATGGTTATGTACTCTTGCAGCCCGCCCATGAAAAAATTGGAGTAGTTGACTCTCAGTGGATTGTTCATCAAGTTATTCCTTCTCTAGGAAGTCAGGTCAGCACATCGCTCCTGTTCGGATAATTCCTCCTTTAGAGTTTGATCACTGATATTTTCTTAATGCAATTCATGATTGATGCTGGAAAAAAGTTATTACCTAAGTCTGTAGTTTTCATCTCTGCCCTCTCACTAAATTATGTTGTCATGGTGCTTTGGGGATCTGCATTGCTTAAATGTTGCAGTTACATAAACCAAAATTTTCTTTGAAATGTTCTTTCCATATCCATCATTATTGTTTGTCCCCGCGTAATTTATATGATTATTACTGTCTGATGGTCTCGTTAGATATTAACTGAATTTCCAATGCTTACAGGGTGAGTCTGAAAATGGCAAAGCACCATGGCAAGGGGTAAGCCAACTGATACCCAGCTTTGCTCTCTCATTCATAAAATTTATCTTTGCAACATCATTGATTGACTACAGAAAAACTGTCTTTCTGCACATCTGCTGTACTTTACCTGATTCGTTTAGACAAGCAAACTCAGTAAAATTTATTCGTTGTTTTTTTTGCAGGTGAGAGAGAGATGCAGAAGTGAATGGGCGCAATTTCAAGATCGCCTAGCAAATGCAGATAAAAAATATTTCGAACAGCTTGAGAGTACAACTGACTAGTTATTTGCCTGGGCCAGTCAGTGTGTGGAGGGGTTTTCTGGAGTCCAGTTCCCTCAAAGCTATACTCCTAGTTCGATTCCATAGGTGATAGGTGTAATTCTGCAGTAGTAAACTCGGGTATTGAGAGGGTTGCCCTTTTATGTGTATACGTTAGGCTCAGATTTTTTTACTCTATGTGAAAAAGCTATTCCGCTGTAATTAGCATTTCACCCCTGATTTCATTGCCCATATTTTCTGCCTTGATATTTCTACTAAAAGACTTCTGAAGTATATCCCTGGACAATTTAGACATGAAATATGATATCAGAGGCATAGAGGGTTTAAGTAAATACTTAGTTGATTATCTCATGAAAATATATAATTTCATTCTTTTAAAGGGAATCTTTACAGTCCCGTATCTATTTTTTGACTGAACGTTCAATCATCTTAGAAGCAATAGTAATTTGACACGGAGTAAGGTAATTTAGGAATAGGAATTCATATTATTCACGATTACCGGCTCTACGAGGTTTCAATTTCTATTTTTTAATTCCAGAAGGTAAAGGTTTGATCAGATAAAGGTGCCGTCAAATCACGCCTTGCAAATTGATTTGCATTATTCTCAGATATGGATCGGAACCTGCTACCGTCGGGCGCTTGAGAATGACGGCGACGGGATCACCATCGTGAGGGTTGATTCCCGGCCGTCGTGGAACTTTGTGGACGAGAAGTGCTACGGTGACCAACAGGTATGTCACCGGCAGCGGCATCGGAAGTACAACGCCGGTGAAATCTGAAGCGGCCAAACCCAATTCGTGTTTCGAGATTGAGGAGCGATGGGCTCTTTGCTGTCGCCTGAGAATGAGAGGAGCGAGCGGCCGGTGGCGCTTTCTAGGAGAGAGATCGACGACCTTCATATATAGGCGGCCTTGAGCGATATCTCCGACAAGGAAGTATGCGTGGTCAACACCGTTGTAGGACACTACTGCAACCTGATCGGACAACGAATCTTCCACCACCTACACATTCTCCGAACTCAGCGTGTTCTCCGTTGTAGGTTGCGAAGACTTCACGCTCATCTACAACGCTGACATTTACACCAGCGTGTACAAGAAACCTGAAGACTTCACCAGCGGTTCATGCTCGGGTATTGGTTGCCGTCAAACGGCGGTTCCAAATGGGATGAAGTATTACTTCAATTTCTGAATTGCCTGATTCCTGCCAGCCACTTCTTCCAGGTACACTGTCATTCGCGCACCCAACTAGTTGTGTCCTTTTATTTGGAATATATCATAGAGCTATGGATAAGGAGCTAGATGAGATCGAGTTCTGAATTGATTATTTCATTCTTAGCTTATGCTTTATAGTTTTGTTTGAATATGATTGTTCGATTAATTGTTTGTTTCTCTATTCATGATTTAAGAATCCCTAGCTTTTGTTTATAAGAATGCCTGGTTTCCTTGCCACTAAGGAAAAGTATGAATGTTTGTTTTTGTCGAGTTTTGATGAATCGTGCACGAGGCTTTAAGTTTCTTCTTGCCTGAATTTCTGTTGCCGATATTCCTTCATGTTAAGAGTGGGTGAACAGAGGGTTTTTCATTTGAATGATAATTGGTATGGATGCTTAGTTCAAATCAGTTGAGTCTTTGCTTTTTCCAACTGCCTGCTGCAGTTCTCTGTGTCCTGTATCCATGGGGCAGGTACGCTTGAAAGATATCAATACATTTTCTTTGAAACCAAGAATAAAAGTAGACTAACACAGATGTTGAAGTACAGAAACGACTAGCTGTAAGAACAAAGTGCGTACCTTTTCATTGGTGTATCCTAATGCCAGCCCAGTACACCAAAATGCTAACACAAACCACAATTAAGCTCATAATTTGAAAATTAAAACAGTAAAAAAGAGCATATGCATGAAGTGAAAAAATAAAATCACCTTGAATATCTTAGCAACATTATATACAAGTCAATTATATTCTTTTCCTACCTGTATATGCTAGCCCAATCACCAATTTCAAATGCTTATCAATCAGGCCTTCAAAATTCAGAATTTCAATCAAAAATTTGCATTTTGAATTTAACGATTGTCAACTTCGCTCTCTTTTGTTTTTCAGTTGCCACAGGCTTCTACGGGTATGATTGCTCAGCCTTCGTGGAAGCAGTATGATGATAACAATAGTGTTTAATCTTCAAATTCCCTTGATTCTCAATTACAAAAGTTGATAGTACTCATTCCCTTTAGTTCATGAATGTAAAGTTGTCGCTTTTTTTCGTTCGTATTTTAAACAGTTGAATATTTGCTATGGAATTTTTGAAATATCTGCAGGAGTCTGAAGATTAAAGAACAAGGAATGTAGAAACATGTTGTGTGCTTACAGGAAATTTGGTAATGCTCCACTTCATTAAACTGCCTGACGCCAATTGCTAGCATGTCTTTTCCGAAACATTTCATTGAATGTTCAAACTCAACCGATTTATCTTTTTGAAAAATGCAGAAAACAGGGTGTTTTGCATCTCAACACTTATTGTCCCAAAGCAGAAGGGGACTTCAGATTCGGTTTGATTTGTCCCCATTTACAGTTCCCAGTGCTAAATAAGCATTGCCTACCCATGGCAGTAACTAATATTCTTATTTTACTTTTGTAACTTCAGTGTGAGACATTGAATGAAGAGGAGATAATTGAGTATCAAAACAAAGATTCTCTTGTTTCTCTATGCTGGATTCATGTAAGTCTGCAACTAGTAATTGTTATCTCCTGATGTAAGGATCTTGGTTTTAAGAAAGATCTTAACTTAGGCATTTGCGTCTGGATGAGGAGTTTATTCAGTGTTGCTATTTGAGGTTTTTCTGAATGAATGAATGGATCTACTTACTTCCACTCAGTTTGTCTTTTGCATCCTCGAGCAACATAATTAATTTTTACTATCAACACTGAGACAAATTTGGCCTGAATTTTGAATAATTGTTCATTGTCTAAGTTGGTGTTCTTGTTTTTTATATTTATTTAAAACACATTATGTCTGTACTGAACTTGGAAATTAGAGTGATCTCACTGATGTCATGCTCTTTGTCAACTGATATTCTCTTTGTGTGATTTTCGGACACATCCAACACAAACCTGCTTCATGTCATCGGTTGATCTTCATACACAATATTCATACCAGGTAAATATAGATAAATAATCTGTACATAAGGACTGTTGGAAGTCACAATATAGTGGTTAAAGATGACCTAGTCTTAGATGGTTCTAAATTCTGGACAATTCTCTTGATTCTACTTATTTCTCTTCCATAAATGCTTATTTACTAGCTAAGCCGATGGCCTTTTTGACAGGTTATGATGCCCGAAGTAATTTCTATTGTGATGGCTCCCACCGACACATCTTGGGTATAGTAGTACTATTACATCTTCTGCATATTGTGACATCCCGATCTTCTACCATGGCATTTTTTGAATCGTATAAAATGACTTTTGGATATTGGAAATTTTTGTATTATGTTTAAAAAATAAAAATATAACTGACTGTTTATAGTCCTTCATGGCTAATTAAAAAACTGTGGTCTTTTCGGCTTATGCAACATATGGTCGTTGTTATTGTTATATGAAAGCTGCATGTTATGAATTCCATTTATCTTTGCTTGTCGAAATCAAGTGCTATGATGTGGAAAATATATTATGAAACTGCCCTTCTACAATGACACGGTCAATTGAAAAATCTGGGTAGCTTGATGTCTTTTACCTATTCATACTATGCATATGTAACTCAAAAGAAGATTATATAATAGTTCTAAATTAGATCCTTTGATTCCCTTAGATTGTGTGTGTGTAAATGCTTTTCATGTCAAATTATATGTGGATTGACCTTATTTGTTTGAATCTCTTCTTGCAGTCCTCACGATATTTTCACTTTATCTGAACCAAGTGGTATCTCTGTCATATGCAACTGTAAGCAGCGTGGCTTCCATCCCCATGAAGAGCCCGATGATGGAACCCCCATATACGAACATACCTCTCATGTATATGTAAATCCTAATTAAAGTTTGAAATTGTAGATCTTCGATGAGCTAGTAAACTTCCGTAAATGTAAACTTTCATTAACTCGGTCTGTACAATCGATGTTTTGGATAGGATCTCAATTGCTTTGGATCCTAGTTCCCGTGAAGTTTTGAAGTTTGTATTTTCTGATTATGGAGAAAAATACTTTTTTTTTGTGGTTGAGCTGAGAATGAGATGATTTTTTTTTATAAAAGTGCATCCTGTGATTTAGTTACCTCACCTGAGATTTAAGTAGAATAGTTTATCTTAACCGCACGACCTAATATAATCTTCTTCTTTGTATGTAGTGCCGTGTAAAGATGATCTCTTAAAATTAGTTTGAAAATGAGTTGTTTCGGGTCTCTTTTCTCATCAAAGGAACTAAGATCATATCATGATAATGAAAAGGAGACAAATTCAAATTCAAGTATCCAAGCAACTCATTCAGTTTCAAATTCATCTAAACAACCTGAATATTCAAGATTTAAGTCAAAATACATGATAATGAAAAGGAGACAAATTCAAATTCAAGTGTCCAAACAACTCATTCAGTTTCAAGTTCAAGTATCCAAACAACCTGAAGATTCAAGATTTAAGTCAAATTATATTCTAGTAGTCGAGCCTCACACAAAACAAATAACCTGAAATAACTGAAGAACTTAGAAATATTCAATATTTAGGTCAAATTATATTCTAGCAGTATAGACTCACACGAACCAAATAACCCGAATATATATTCGAATAAGGAGTTAGGTGTGGGCGAATCAATTTAATCATATAGAAGAAGCAAGAGAGTCTAAACGGGTACAAAAAGCAAATAGAGTGTGGACGAGTACAAGAAGCAAAAGAGTCTGAATGGGTGTCATCATCTTCGTTGTGTTCGAGCAGGATCATAATGACAGAGAACAACCAGGTAATCACTCCCTCTCCATAATCTGATTCATATTTGATGAGTTCGGTCATTGTGTTACTATAACATATTATTTCATCAGCCATGTTCATCAACCACGGGGAATATGGAGGTACAGGTGTTGGACAGATTGAGGAGCATCGAGAGCTTCATGCTTGACGAGATGAAAGCATACATGGAAGCTCGGTAGTTAATGAAACTACAATAATGAATAGGTTAGACAACCTAGAAGGTATGATGCAAGTAATTTCTGAACACGTAAAAAACACGAGGGGTATTGAGTCTGAGAAGGTAGGGTTGGGTGATGGAGGGACTGTCGATGAGAAGGTGAAAGTTGTGGAGGTTGAGCTTGGAGGAAAGGTTGGGAATGGGGTGAAGCTTGTTGAGGAGGAGGTGAAAGGGGAACATAGTGACTGCAGTGTATTTGTTGTTGGAGAAATTCATGAATGTGTTGTTGGAAAAATTCATGATAAACTTTCACGAACCAACACATCTATAAAGCCACCCGTGACTGCCAAACAGCATATGCTACCCGTGACTACCAGACAACATGTATCACATGTGAAGGCTGCCAAACAGTATGCATCACCTGTGAAGCCACCCGTCCTCAAACAATATGCATCTCGAAAATCCAGGCAGTCGGTAAGATGATTTTTTCTTGTAATTTTAATCAGTATTCTTTTAAAATTAATTCAAATGTTTGGTATTGCCTAATATTCCTAAACAAGTCAGGGAAGAAATGCAGGTGGTTTTCTAAAATTATGTGTACGTTTATGTTTGATTTTGTTCATTTTATATATGTTATATGTGTTTCTTTTACCATATTAACTCTTATAGGACCGATGTAATTTCCGAATTCGCTACGAACAAATCAATCGTTCATCTATTCAAACATTGAAACCTAGAGTATGGTTGAATTCGGAGGTGTGTAAGATGATTATCGTTGGATATATTTGTTTACTCTACCCTCGATAAATGTAAATGTATGTGTATGTTTTTATCTGTTGAATATATTTAACTTGCAGAACTTATTGCACAGGTGATAAATATATACATCAACCCGCTGACAGCTAACTATAGGAAATCTGTTGCTCTAACGAAGTCGGTGAACAATCGATTTGGAGTGTGGTTTATGCCAGAACAATCAATTGCATGCCTTGTAACACTATAATTGAAACTGATTGCTTACTTTCTACAAAAGCTATATCACAGCCATCATCTGCACCATGGAAACTCTATGATCTTGTTTCCAGATTTATGCTTAAACCTACTACTGTGATTACTCATATATTCAGGCAATCTAATTTAGTGGCAGATTCTTTGGCTAAGTTAACTCATGAGCTGAAACATGATCTTGATTACTCTTATGAGCAACTACCTGATAGAATCAAAGGCCTGGTTCTACTAGACAGACAAGGGCTCCCTTCTCTTAGAATATCATCATGACACAGGTGCTACTAATATTCTTGGTGTTCATATTTTCAGAATTCATGACAAAAGGAAGGAAGGACTTACCAGAGCTCCTGCCAGCTTCATAGCATAACACTGGACTCTTTTTCAGCTATCACCATTTCAGAACCTAATATTGGGGGCCGCATTGTGTTTTGTTTACAATTCACTAATAGGCTCTCTCTCTAGATTCTGAATTTTGGTTTATATAGCTGCCATACTATTTAGACTAGCTATTATCTTCTAGATAGTCCTCAAAAACCATATTTTTTTGGAAGCATATGCTATGCTTCGGGGCACCCACACCCCATCATCCTATATGGATCTTGTATGATACTTTGACCTTTCGTAGGTCCTTTTTTTTGGGTCCGAAGTACCTTTATAAAAGCCTCACCACCTATGGTGGTTCTTAATTTTTTTAAAAAAAATGCCAGAACAATTTACGGTAGTCAACTCTTATATTACGATTATTACATTACAATTATTATATTACCGACATATATTAACACGCTCATCCCGCAGCAACTAGCAACGAGTACAAAGTTGGAAGATGTTGAAAGTGTGAAAAGATTAGGGATGCATTATTTGAACAATAGAAAATATGGAAAAGGCATTTATTGGGTTAATAAGGTATGTATACTTCACCATATATGTTGCTCGTATAAGTGTTGAGTCTTATTTATATTTAATAACCGTAGTTAATAACTTCTTCTTTTTTGCAGTTGTTCTTCCCCATGAACATCAAAAACAATCACTGGTATGTGTGTATGATTGATATTCTTAACAAAAAAAATTTGGTACTTGATTCAGCTGCTATGGGGAAAAGAAACAACATAGTTGAAGAAGAAAATGGCAGAATAAGACATGTGGTGAGTGCAATTGTGTCTTATTGTACGCAATAATGTTCAATACTGCTCATCGTGGTTGATGTTAATGTAAGCATGTTATCATTTAACAAATCATTAATGCAAGTCTCAATTATCGAGGGAGATGTACGCATAGGATTTGAGGGATGCTCCTTCGATATATGACATAATTTCAGTACATGTCCAATCGAGAGGCCATCATGGACGCCTCAACAATCCAATGGGTACTTTTATTTATTTTATTTATATTTATCGTGATACTTCTTATAAATCCAACACGTGTTGTTATTAATTTTATCGTGAATGCTCATACATGAATGAATAATATTAATTTTTGGGCACATGCACATACAATTATGATTGTGGCGTGTACATGATTAAATTCATGGAACATCATGATAAGTATTGTTTGGAAGATCATTTGGATGTGGGCATTAACCATGCTACTTCTGAATCTATGCGAGAGAATATGTTGCTGGATATCTTCTATCATGAGAACCAACATTTCTTGAAACTTGTTTAGTTTTATTCAATAGTATAAGATCTTAAGAATATTTTTTCAACTAACATACGTTATTACCATAATATGATACATCAATTATTATAAAATAGTTTTGGGAATCATGTTTTTATTTATTGAATAAATCAATCATAAATTAATTATTTTGAATGAATAGAATATTTTACTACCGCTAATTCTAATGTAAACTAGGAGGTAGATTCTAAAATCCACAAGTTCTGCACACGATTTCATATTTCAGGGAATCCTGTTTTCTAATTTCAATGATTTCATATTTCTTAGCGTGGTAGATTTTATGGGCTATAGCATACAAGTGTAGCACCCGATTTAATATTCCGCATAGTATCCTATTTGTGTAGATTTTTATTTAGCACACGCTTAGAAACTTAGCAGGATTGAAAGAGTTAAATAAGGAAAGTTAAAAGAGACTGGGAGTGAAGTTGTTAAATTTTTAGTAAGAATTAAATTGTAATAAAGTTAAATTACTTAATTAATTAGGATTGTACGGTAAAATTTGCGTTACATTACAACACATTAATTCCAATTCCCCGTAGACTTGGAATTAGTCCGTTCTTCCACGTACTGGTCTACAAAAATTCCAAAGAACCCTTACTGACTGGGAGTTCTAACCTATAAAAGCGCTGAGCTATTTTGAGAATACTATCTGCTCACAATTTACGGAAGTTCTATTAACTACCTCCAACATAACTGCACGTATGGAGTCAGGGGCTGAAAACTGTGAGCAAAATACTACAGAAACAGATTTAGGTGGGATGGCTACACAGATCCACTGTAGAGGTACTTCTCCATGCCTTACTTTTTACATATAAAGTTCAGTGTTTATTGTTGATGTTTGGGTATTCTTTATGTTCAGTCGATGGATTAATATGTTTGGTGTAGTTTTAATCTTCCTTTTGATTAGAAACATCACGTTTGCGTTAAGAAAACTTTTAGTTTTGCTATATATTAAATAACTACGATTTATAAGTAGTTATTTTCTGGGTTTAGTATATGACTCGTAAATCATTCTTCTCATGTCTAGGTAATATGGATTCTTCACGAAGATGAATTCTTCTTTTGGAGACCTGTTTGCAGATGAGTTGTTGATGGAATTACTCAAAAAGCTCCAAGGAAAAGAAATAGCATGTAGCAACTGCGTGTGTAAGTTTTGGAGGTTAATAATCAGGAGTGCTCAGTTTAAACAAGTTTATGGGAGTCGTCACTGTGGTCTGATTCTTCACTGGTTTGAGCCGTTTTTTAATCCTGAAGCATAGTATGATATAACCTTATGTGGGATCCGTTTAAATATCTTCCATTCCTCTTTTCGTGATCCTAGGGATCCTGAATCAGAGGAGTTCAGCAAATTGTGTGAATTGGGAACCTATGGTCCATGGCTTAGAATGACGAAGATCGTGAACGGGCTCTTATGTCTTGATCAAGGTGCTGGTGGAGTGAATATGCGTCTGACCGTTTAAAATGTTTGTACGAGACAGGAGATGAGGAAACCTAGCCCTTAGCCCCTTAACGAGAAATATGTTCAACATCATGATGTGAGAACCACATATCATCTAGGATATGATCCAACAAGCAACGTGTACAAGTTGCTGAGAATAATGTGGTACAAAAACCCGGTGCAAGCACATATTATAACCTTGAGACCTTCAAGTTTTACACCTCCACCCCCGTGAAGGGAGTTGAGCCAAAATGCATCTACAACAGCCTATCTAAGTTGGATTTTTATGGGTGTGGAAATGAGAATGTGTACAAGCGATGGATTCCTATGTTGGATGGAGATTACTAATGTTGTTCTTTTCGATTTGAATAAGGAGAAGTTTCACAAGATTTTGATTACTGATATGTATAAGCGCAGACATCACATGCCACTCCATGTGGGAATTTTTCGGGCACAATTTACAACAATCCAATGCTTGACTGTGTCCTTTAAGTGTCGTAAAGCACATAATATTGAAGTTACGCCATGGAAGAAGATGATGGGAGTTACAAATGGAGCTATCATGTCACAGAATTACCTAGTGCAAGGTCAGATTATGCCTTTGCAAATGGAAATTTGCGCACCAATACTGGTGGTAAGATGGCTAGTGAATATTAATCCGGTGAAGGAGGTTTATTTTTTTAGCCGCGATCAAACAAGTACGGTGGTGGAGCGGATTCGGGCTAGAAAACTACCCAAAGGAAGGAATTTTGATTTGAGTGAAAATAACTATGTTCAAGTTGCCATATATTTGGCTAAACTATCTTGTTTGTTTGACGGTAACAATCTTTATTTACCATTAGCTGATATTTTAGGAGACTAGATTAGAGGCATTGAAATGGCATCTTTGTTATTCATGCAATTAGTTTTTGGTTTTTATTGTGTGTAATTCTGATTCCTACATCATATAATATCAGTTAGTTTTTAATCACTTTCTAATATTAACATTACGAATGAAATCTGAGTATTCATACAATTGTGTATTTGTTTTTGTTTTTTTGCTTGTAATTTCGATTCCTACGACATGAAATATTGAGGCTGATCTTCTGATAAATGCACTTGTATTTAGTCGAACCTTTACAAAAGAGAGAAGATAATAACAGGAAAACCTCTCAATTCTAGGAATTTGTTGTGAAATCACATTTAGTCTAACCACATTTTACTATATTCCCTTCATCTGCTTCATTCTTATATTAATGCTTTCAGACAAAAACAACTATCAGTTGTATTCTGTTTTGATCAAATCTTTATTGTATGAATCCAGAATATTTTCTTATGTTCATGTGCATGGACGAAGAAGAAATCTTGATCAAGTTTTAATACATGGATATGTTTTGAAGCTTATTGTTGCATCTCTTAAAGTTTAAACCTAATGTGCATAAAACTTGCAAGAAACTTGAACACTTTCTTCCATTTGCTGCAATTTCTTGCTCATAATAGACATGTAACCGTACCCGGAGATCTTTATTGCCTTAGGAAGTTTCAGTAATTAAAAAAATAAGACCAAACCTGCATATATGTAAATTTGTTGGCCATCCAAAATCATACATGGTTTGCCTTACAAAAACATTCAAGATACTTATGGTTTGCCATCCAAAAACGTACAAAACTGTTGGGAAAAATTGAGTATTTCTCTCTTTGTGTGATTAATATGATGAATGAAAATAAATTGAACAATAAACAAGACACCAAAATTTGGTTACACGGAAAATCCAAATCGGGAAAAATCGCAGGACTCTAGAAGTCCAACTCTTCCACTATGCATGTGTATAGTAGGGTTACAAAAGTCTCACCCAAGATGGATAGATTACAAGAACACTCTCACACAATGATGGATAACCAAACTAATTAGAGAGGATGTAGACTCTCTCTAACTCCTCACTTTAGAAGTGGATATCTCTCTCTCACTTAGAGGGTAAAGGAAATGGTTTGTTCTTGGATGATTAGTTCTCTCCAAGAGCACCCTATTTATAGTTGAGGATGGAAGCTCTAGATGTCTCTTCCCATTCTCCAACTCCCATGATGAATGCATGGATCATTTTAGAAATTCCACACACACCATTAATCTCCCTAGAATTTTCTCCATCTTCCAAAGAAGATTCTAGAAATTAGGGAGGAAACCCAACATGTAACCGTACTCCAAGATCTTTATTGCCTTAGGAAGTTTCAGTAATTAAAAAAACAAGACCAAACCTGCATATATGTAAATTTGTTAGCCATCCAAAATCATACACGGTTTGCCTTACAAAAACATTCAAGATACATATGGTTTGCCATCCAAAAACGTACAAAACATGTGTAAATCTTATTGAAACATATTATATACAAAGAGGGTGCCGTTGATAGATGGTCACAATTGCTTGCAAGTCATTAGCTTTGATCAGTACTCGAGCCTCCCAATGATCCTACCAGCATCTTTAACACCTAAAGCAAATTTCCACATATAAAATATTTTAGTTGCAAAACATGACGTGGGAAGTACTCCATGAAGAAATATAAAACCACACTGCCATCCTGAACTAATGCTTGATACAGAAATGTCAGTGAGTTTCAGCCTGAATGACTTCCATGAACTAGAAAAATAATAAAATTTCAAAAAGATAAGCTTTTGCTTAAATCCTAGACTGATGTGAAACCCTTTACACAATTATCATCTTCATAGAAAACCTGAACATTAATTTTTTCTATCCAAAACACATGTACCTAATTAATACAATTACAGCAGCAATAAGACCATAAGCAATATAGTACAAACTAGGAAGTCAAACAAACTCAATGCATTGGAAACTTGATAGACTACACAACATCCCAAACTGTCAAGTGGTTTAGATATTAATAGAAGAGAGAGTCTTGGGTATGACCGTCCTATCATAAGCTTATGATAGGACGAAGGGCTAGATTGCAATTGCATGAAAAAATAGTGTAAATTCGCGGGTCAAATAGCCGGGTTATAACAAAAAAACGGGTTACACTTGAAAAACCCCAAAGTTTGCGTGAATCCATTCCGTACCACTGCAAACCACCACCCGCGTCTCCAAAATTGACCCAGATTTCCGTCATACCTCAGCTTTGAATTTCTCCCATCCACCATTTGGTTCTTTGGTCATATGCCTTCGGTATATTATCGATGGATCAACGTCCGATGGGAGTAGGTTAGGTTGATATTTAAACAACTAACCATAAATTCACTAAAATAAACTAACACTTCAAAATAGTAAATAAATGCTCAACATAAATGAACTTAAAATAAAACTTCTCAACTTAACATATACATCAAATTTTAGCAAAGAAATTCCTCACAAAAAAAAAATATTCTTTCAAACTACTATTTTAATGATAGAAGAAATGGTGTTTAGTTTAGTTAGTTTAACACCAAATAACTAAACTAAAAGTAACCTTGTAAACTACAAAACTAAGGATTCATCCAAAAAAACTAAAACTCTAAATTTAATCTAGTAAATTTAAAATCAAATCAGCCTCTCAAATCACGAAACAAACATTTTAAATCAATGACTCATATGAAAAATTAAACTTATCAAATCAGCCTCTCAAATCACGAAACGAACATTTTAAATCAATGACTCATATGAAAAATTAAACTTTAAGTTTAATATTGTGATTTAACATCAAATAATTAAAATAAAACTAACATTTCAAATCACTAAATTAAGAACTCGTATACACAAACTAAAACTGACAGTACTTAAGTTTAATATTGTTTGCGAATTTATTGACAATCCATCAAACTAAACTATCATATAAAAATATTAAATTAAGAACTCATGCACACAAACTAAAAGCTAACAAAAATTAACGTAATTTAGTATAAAAAAAAGCACTCGTGTACTTGATAAGTCCATGGTTCATATTGCGGGCCTCATTCAGCCTCGGACCAGGGCCCGAGAAGGGTCATGGGCTCGAGTTACGCGGAGAATGGATCCATGGGTCCATCAATCCTAATCCTTATAAGGAATGCGTATATTATGAATGTTCTACAAGGAATATACATCATTCTAAACATGGTAAATACAACCATGACCGAAATACACTTCTTCAATACATGGTATTACAACTATTATTCCCATAAGAGTTGTATTCCTACCATATTTACATATTTTGGTGATCTACGGATTGTAGCCATATAAATACCCAAAGGTAGGGTACACCTTTTCTATCTCATACTACATACAATACGCCTTACGCATCATACTAACTTGAGTGTCGGAGTGTCTATTCTCGGGACACCCGAGGCTTTATTTTGCAGATCCGTTCGTGAGCTGAGTTCGTCGTTCAGCGCCGGTGTCCGCCATACATCAAGTGGCACGCCCGGCGGGACATCGTGTCAATTGACGACATTATTGAACTTTGTCTCCGATCTGATCCTGTGCACTTGCTCAACGAGTTTTCAACACCATGTCTGAAGCTGAACATCCTAGGCGAAGCGCTCGAACGCAGGGACAAGCCCTAGAAGAAAATCCAGAAGGAGGGCAACCTCCTCGAGGACGTGGACACGGTCGACCAAGAGGATCCAGAGCACGTTCTACATTGGAACCACCACCAAACTCTACCGTAGGCGCAGGAAACTCCAACATTTCAAACTCCTCCGGTCCAAATCCTGTCGCGTCCGGAGCACCAACCTCCGGTCCGAATCCTACCGTATCCGGAGCACCTGCCTCCGGCACCAATCCTTCTTCATCTAGAATGCCACCTTCTGGATCAAACCCTGTTCTATCTGGGGTACCAAACTCGGGCCCTGGACCATCCAATGCTAAACCTAACCAGAGAGTCTCGATCCAAACTGACATGAATTATAGCGAGTTCATAAACGAACCAGAATGACTCAGTCGTGAGAACGGGTTAGGATATAGTGGGGCTGACTCGACCTTTACTGTGGAAGAGAGAGCGTAAAAGGATCGTCAAATCCTTGCAGAAAGACAATAGGAAGAAGAGAGACAGAGACGCCTAAGGGAATCCCTGAATCAACCCTTACGGCACGACCCTCCGAGCTCTGAACAACCCTATGTAAACCTTATCTCGGACTCTCCCCCGAGAGAAATCACTGAGGATGTCCGAGCATTGATGAGAGACATACATTCTCAGTACCCTGATTTCGTGGCATCCTTGATAAATCCGAGCCAACAACTTCACGCCCAGACGCATGAAGCCACGAATCGAGTATCCATTCCAGGAGCTCGAACAACACCGCCCTCATATCCTTCTCAACAGCAAAGATTCCTGAATGACTTATCTCGGAGCCTGCCCCCACACAGCCTTCAAAGACACCTACCACCACCTCCAGATCCAACCAACTAACGCAATGACGGCTTAGGACTAACCAGGGAGGAGGTACGAAGAATGCGCATAGAGAACATTCAGGAGGAACTCAGGCGGGAGAAGAGGGAACGGAATCAGAGCGAGTGGCAAACCAGTGCTGATCGGCCTTTTACCCAGGAAGGAGCATATCCTACTCGAGGGAAGTATGAGGTCGACCAAGAGATCAAACGCATCCTCGGACCCCGAGGACAGTCTGCTCGCTCCCCTTTTTCACGACACATCATGAACCTCCCCTTTGATGGTAACAAGAAAGTTCCTGAACACTTGCCTACCTATGATGGTACCAGTGACCCTCGAGAATTCCTATCGGTCTTTTTTAAGACACTCGGGAACAGGAATTTTCACGAGTTGGAGATATGTAAAATTGTCCCCAGTTATCTTTGACGAAAAGCCCAGACCTGGTTTACCCAAACAAAACCGGAGAGTTTGATCGACTATTGGGACTTCGCCGAATTTCTCCTCCTTGCCTTCTTCCAGAAGAAGAAGTTCACTAAATCCCCGGAGATTTAGGGTACGTGCCCCACCATGATGGAGAAACTGTGATAGAACATTATCACAGATACATGGATCTGTCTACAGAATGCTACGATCGAGACGAAGTCCTCCTGATTAATATGTACCGCATGAGTGTGGATGATGATACCCTGAGAATGAAGCTAGCCACTAAGAATCCAACCACCATCCAGCATCTTCAGGCCATCATGGAGAAGTTTGCTAGCAAGGCAGACGCGGTGACTTGCAAGAGAGGGCGAGAGCCCTATACAGAGAATAAAAGCAAGAAGCCTAAGATGAAGATACCCAAGGTCGAAAACATAGAAGGCACCTCCAAACCTACCTTCGAGTCATACACTCCTCTGGCTAGATCTCGGGCTGAGATTTTATCCATTCAATAGCACCTTCTGAAAGATCCACCCGCCATGAAGGAATCAGCCGAGCGTCAAAAGGTCCCCGAAATTCTGCCAATATCACCGAGATCGGGGGCATGACACTGAAGAGTGTTATCAACTTAAGAATGAGATTGAGAAGCTGATTCGACAGGGAATTGTGTAACAGATTGCACCCTCAATAGCCAGTGACAGTCAGGGTACCCAAAAGAGGTACGGGGGGGAAACCCTGGCATAAGAAGAAGGATGACCCCCAAAACAACAACAATAACAATAACAACCAAGGGGGTGGGGGCAATAATCCTAAGGATCCTCCTCCGCCGCCACCAAATGGAGCCAACCGAGTCATCAATGGCATTAATGGCTACACTAGAGAAGCAATTTCCCTTACCAAGCTGAAGGATAGTGTGTGGGCCATACCTCACACAGAGCCGATCAACAAGAGGCTCCGCCCCGAGGAAACAATCACCTTCTCGGACGCGGACGCCGTGCCAAACCAGATGCCACACTCTGACCCTCTTATTATCTCTGCAACGATACAGGATTCCCTAGTGAAGAGAGTATTTGTGGACGATGGCAGCGGAGTAGAAGTGATGTTTCAAGACTGCTTCCAAAAACTAGGAGTTACCAAGGACGACCTCAAGCTTACGGGCCAAATCTCAGGGTTCACCGGAAATCCAGTCATAACTCTCGGAGAGATCACACTCCCAGTCACGGTAGCAGATGGAGCGAAAAGCTTAACCCTTTACTGCATATTTGTAGTGGTTGGCACCGTCATACCCTTCAATATCATCCTCGGCAGACCTTGGATGTGCCAAGCCAAAGCCGTATGGTCCCCCTACCATTTGATGCTGAAATTTCCAACACTGCAAGGAGTGGCCTCCATCAAGGGAGGCCAAGGAGTAGCACGTTCCTGCATGATCACGGCCATCCGTGATGCTAGAAAACTGAGCAACTTCTCGACCGTCAACGCCATCCTAGGGGATTTGATACCAGATCCCGATCTCGAACAACCCTTGGTATTCCACATCGAGGACGAGGCCAGCGACAAGATGACTGCAATATGGCACAAGCGACACCAACAAACCTTCCAAGTAGGAGAACTGGTAATGCCAGTAGGCCCGTGGTACACCGACAAGCTAGAAGGAGCGCTGGTGTCAAGGCCGAAAGGACCCTACAAAGTCTCCACAGCCCAATCCGGTGGATTCTACCTCTTGCAAACTCGCGAAGGAGAATATCTGGATTCTGTCATAATGGCGCCCTTCCTACGAGCGGTACCTCGAAGCTAAAACCAAGTAGACCTTCTCCAAATTAGGAGAAACTACTTCAATAAGGCCTACGGGCCAAGCTTCCTTTCCTTTCTATCGTTTTATTTTATTTTTCATACCCGAGTTCCCAAAACTCGGGTTTTCTTTATAATTTTTCCGAACTTAAGGGTTCGAAGAATACAATTTCTTTTCGGTATTCTATTTTATTTTAAGAAGTCAATATCCCTCTAATACATAGAGACACTATGCCTTACAAAGCATAAGTAAAGACTGCTGCCTGAGATTTATACGCTTATAAGCATGTGATTGATGCTTATCTAATATGAGTTGTTTGAACTACGTGTTCGAGCTACAGTCATCTTAGGCTAAAATAAAATAATATACTTCTAAAAAGTATATGGTCAAAATCAACATAATATGGGTCACACAAATTCACAAAGTTTGAAATTTGACCTTTCTTATGATACACCTATTAAGGTACATATCGATGCTTATTTAGGCTCTAACAGCCTGACAATAAATCCTCTCAAGGATTAAAGACCTTTATAAAGGCAAAATCAAAAGTGCTATTACACTATGATACTTCCTACACCTCGTAATGGCCCTTATAAACAGAGGTACGTCCTCGACCACGAGTAGAAGTAGAGGCACGACCTCGATTACCTTGGAGGTATCGACCCCAATTACTCTCCTCTGCTATCCTCATTGAGAAGATGCAGGGGATTCCCCCTACCTTCTATGGGTGCAGGCTGAGAAGGAGAAGCAACTGTACCATGAATTCCAGGAGTAGGTGACACTCCTCTTCCCCTTCCACGAGAAACCCCTGCTGGAGGACTAACCATCCCTCGAGACATACCACCTCGGGCAGAAGGCCTCATCACTTGCCTCGAACTCGGGGCTGAGGAAGGCTCACCTACCTCTCTCCTTGAGGGAACTGGAGATGTAACAAACACACCCTGAGCTGCTAATTCTTGTATTTGGATCCTACAAGCATTTAGCTCGGCCTCACATGTCCTCAGGTCCTCAGTGACAGAGACGATCTCATGATTCACGTTAATATTTTCATGCTGAAGAGCAGAAATACGACAGTCTTTGTAATGACCTTCACTCTTGATATCCCTCAAGTCACTCATGGCTTTTCTCCACTCTCGGTCATAATCTTTATTGGCAGCTAGAACCTTGCCATGATCATCTTCGAGATCTTTATACTTTTGCTGAAGTTCCTTCAGTTGGTTATTCAATTCAGCTCTTCGTGCCAGGCTTATTTCCTGTTGACGGTGAAGACTATCACAATCTTCTCGGACCAGGCTACAAAAGCCCTTGGAGTCTGCCAGCTCTCCCTCTATATCTTTGCTTTTCTGAAGAACAGCTTCGTACTTAACCTGCAATTCAGCACATGCGGCAATGCAACACTGGAAATAAAGGAAGACGAAGGATCGTCAATTTCATGAAGAGATATATTATTTGAAGTACATAAACGCCAAAATCCGACAGAAAGAGAAAATTCCTAAATAAAGAGTGAAGGCTCTAGGGAGTTACAATGTTTTGCTGTCCATCTTGAGTCCTTTGGCACTCAGTTGAAGCTTCCACAACCAGCTTCTCTACCAAGAATGACAACTCAGGATACAAACTGCAAAGTTTCTCCTGAAACTCCTCTAGTGTTAAAGCCTTCTCTAGGGACTCCAAGCTGGCTATCAAGCTGGGTTTGAACCCTCCTATCTGGCGAAACCTCGCCCGGAACTTCTCCAGATCTTCTGCCACCTCCGGCCAATTATAACCGGGAGACAACCATTCCTGGTCGCTATCGCTGAGGACCTTCTGAAGTAAGACCCACATACGCGGAAGCTCGGACTTGTGATAGAGTTCGCCATGCTCTTGGCGATGGACCTCCATCTCGGGGTAGTTGATGCAGAAATCCACTATCAATTGAACCAACTTCCTCTGGTGAATAGGACCGGCATATCGTTTTCTCTCTGCCTCCACCGCAGCCATTTTCCTGCTCAAATCTTGGAAGGAATTGTCCCTCAATCTCTTCTCCTCCTTTAAGGCCCTAACCTCCTCGTCCAGGTTCTCTCTCTTAACCTTCTCATGTGCCACCTCTTCTTGGAGGTGCTTCACCAGCTCAGGTGGCTCGCTAGATTTCTTGGCCACTTGCATTCTCATCAACTCCACCTCAGCCGCCTGTTCCTCTGCCGTTTGCTCCACAACTAGGCAGCGGCCGTGCAGCATTTTGACGGAACCATACAAGTACTTCATATGGTTATTCATACTATTCAGAGACTGTGAAAGAAGACAAGACAGTTAGGTGACTGAACATTCAAGTTAAAAACTAAGTTAGGTATACCTGGCTTATCTCAGGACACCCTGAAGCTATCTCGGCCCCCGCCTCCGAGATCTCGGGGGAAGGTAGCACCACATATTTCTCGAACTGTTCCAGTGGTTCGAGATCTAGCCTGGCCTTCTTAGGGGACCTACCAGAGGTATTAGAAGAGTTCCCTGAGGCATCCAATCCCCTCTTAATTCCTTGGCCCTACAGCTCCCTTGACTTGAACAGCTGAGTCAGTTTGTCTGCTGCCTTCTCGGACTTGGAAGCACCCACTGCATACGAAAGGAATGGAGTTAGAAACAGGAAAAATGATACGGTATGGACAAGAATGTTATACATAACAAGAATAGATACCCTCATACAACACATCAGGGACTACTACAGAAGTTACAGAATCACCATTCTCGGGCCTACCGAACATAGTAGACCAGTACTCATTAATACTGGTAGTTTGTGGAGAGCAAGTAGTCTGAACCACCTCCTTTCTCGTACATCGCACCAGGCTTAAACCCTCTTCTTCTTCCTCATCTGACGGATCTCGAGCAACATGCACAAACAGACATTCTGCCTCATCAATCACCTTAGCCTGTGATTGGGTTTTCTTTGGTCCCTGAACCAACCTTCTCAAGCGACGCCGAGCATCAGGCATCAACCCTGAAACTTCCCTATCCAAAGAAGTTTTCTTCTCGGACATTTCATCCTGAGCTGACCTCTCTTTGACGGCCCTAGAGGCCCGAAGCGCCCTATCTGCACCAACGGGATCCTGCTCCATAGACTTAATGGCCTCATACCATTCAATCTCCACACCCTTTGGTTGGTCAAAACAAGAGAACTTCGGATAGCTACCATTATGAAGAGTCCGGCCGGGCATCTTGTACAACCACTTATATGTCTCAAGGGGTCATAACCAACCCATTTGATGGTTTCCTGGCACAAACTTGCCACCAACAAGTTTGATCTTTTCCCTCACCAGCTCTCTAGTTATATTCAGCAATCTGTGCGAGGACTCAACATCATACTTAGCCTCATTCTTGAGCTTCTTGTTCTAATGGGGTACGGGATATGTTGTCCGATCAAAGGTCAACTTCACTCTATCCCACCTCTCGCATTTTTTAGGAAGTACAAAAGCTCGGCCTATTTCACCATCCCGGACAGATAGAGTTACTGCTTGTTTAACGATGGACACCTTATACAGAGTCCGCAACAGAGCGAGACTGGGATCATAACCTTTACTGGCACACAAAGTCATCAGAGTCATCATGATAACTATCACATTGACATGCAACTCTCCGGGATGAACCTTGTAACGCTCCAAGAAGTCACTCAACAATGGGGAAAGGGAAAAGTCAGCCCATACTGGAGGAACCTCCCATAAACGACACCTCGGGTCGAAGTAACCAATTCAAAGACAGACTTATCTTCCCCAAAATACATGAGATCACTATCACTAGGGATGGAATACCGGTAGCCCTCCACAAATACAGCGGCGTCAGCACGGGCTTTTTCATCCTCTACCGACCTCTTACTGCTGCCCTCACCATGCACATGCGGTCCAACTCCAGGAGCACGCTCCACCATGGGGCTACTTCCCTCCATCTAAGCCCTTCTCGCCATGTCTAACAATCTCTTCTCTTCATCACTGGTTTTCTTCTTTAACAACACATGCCTCTTCCCACTAGCTACCTCGGCTCTATGGCTGTCACAGGAGCTATTCTCCTCGGCCTGAGCACGCGCATACTCTCTCTCACCATGATGGGGGACGGAAATCGTTCCACTACTACTACTCATGCTTACAGAGAGTATGGGGGGAAACACGCAAGGGAAAAGGAGAAACAGACACAAGAAAATAACGGAGAAAGAAGATAGCACTTACAGATGATTATGGAAGCAGAAATTTGGGGCTTCAGAAATTTGATAAAGCGTTGGCACGTCTCCTGAACTCAGAAAGAAGGAATTTTGAATAAAGAAGACAATGAGAATGATTTGGGAGATTTAATCCGAACTCAGACAACATTAAGGTGAGTAATTACCTCGATTCTTGTTCCGATGAAAGCAATTGGAGAGACGGGGGACAGACCACCTCTACCTTCCAATGAATATACGCCACGTGTGTTTCCCATCTGGATTTCAAAAAGAGTTAATCTCAGCCGTCCATGTGTCCTGATGGAATACGAAAGAACTTGAAACTAGATATTCAGAAGGGTCAGCCCGAGAGGATGGTCCTTTAAGGACACCCCGAGCTTAACACCCCGAGTTATTCTCCCTCGAATTATTGGTCTTCCCTCGAGAAGCAAGCCTCTCCTTCAACCTTCGAGATGGAGCACTCCAACTTCTGAAGATCTACCTTGGGGCTACTGATAAATCCATGGTTAATATTCCGGGCCTCATTCAGCCTCGGACCAGAGCCCGAGAAGGGTCATGGGCTCGAGTTACGCGGAGGATGGATCCACGGGTCCATCAATGCTAATCCTTATAAGGAATGCGTATATTATGAATGTTCTACAAGGAATATACATCCTTCTAAACATGGTAAATACAACCATGACCGAAATACACTTCTTCTATACATGGTAATACAACTACTATTCCCATAAGAGTTGTATTCCTACCATATTTACATATCTTGGTGATCTACGGATTGTAGCCATATAAATACCCAAAGGTATGGTACACGTTTTATATCTCATACTACATACAATACGCCTTACGCATCATACTAACTTGAGCGTCGGAGTGTCTATCCTCGAGACACTCGAGACTTTGTTTTGCAGATCCGTTCGTGAGCTGAGTTCGTTGTCGAGCGCCGGTATCCGCCATACATCAATACTAATAAACTAACACTAACATGACTTAATTTATTGAATAAATATGTAGCTATTTATCTAAACGTAACAATTAAAACCAATAAACTATCGACTGATATATGAAGACTAAATTAAAAGAATGTCAAATTAATTTAGTAAATTTATCAAGTAGTTTTTCATGATTGGTTGAACACTTGAACTAAGTTTGTAAAATAGCTAACAAATTCTATCAATTAAAAAACAAAATATTATAGAAATATTCTATTTGTTTGATGTTTTTTTAAATTTATTTTTAATCAAAGTTAATTAAAACTAATTAAAGTGGATATTGAGTTACTTAATTGTAAAGAAGGCAATCAAGACTACTCCTTCCACGCACGCGGACGGAGGTCGGAGGTCGGAGCCACGCACGGATAACTAGCGTGCATCAATTAAAGGGATCCGTTTTTAAATTGTTATAACCCGAAAATAATTAAAGAACCGACCCGCGAAAATTCAATTCAATAATATTTGCAGATATTGCATCATAAGCCCCTCCACCATTTTCTTTTAAACTTTAATACTGGTACTACCATAAGCTTATAGTAGGACGGTCATATCCAAGACTTTGTATTAATGGAATTACATTCAATTTACATAGAAAAAAATTACTATCAGGCAGACTCCTCTCCTCTCGATGCCAACGCCGTCCCTTTTTTCCCGGCTCTTTTCCAAATTAACCTCTTCTCGAAGCTTACTCAGAGCAGTTAAAGATTCCTGACATAAATTTATGGAGTATTTGATCGGTGAAAATGTATGATTGGCACTCAACAAACTATTATTAGAAGTTCATAAAACCAATAAAACATTTTCCAACCATAGTTAAGCAACTAAGCTTAGACAAAGTTGTTGCTTTTCCAGGAGAAGAAGCTCTAGATATATGTCTATCCCCATCAACCAGCAATTGCCTATACCGAGGAACATGATATGCATTATCACCACCCCATCCACTTGATAGTTTTTCTTCAATTTTCATCATCTATTTGCAAAGATGTCGACGTATATGAAGCGCTGAGTTAGATGGCAGGTTCTGAATTCCATCCTGTTTTTGTGATTTATACATGTGAGAATAGTAGTGTGTCATCTTTTTTGGTCTACACAAACTAGAAGGAACTCCTCTGCTAGACCCTAAATCATAAACTTGAATAGTCAATAATAACAGATTAAGAACCATGATTGTGTAAGAACTTATTGTGGTCCATAAAGACTTCTGGTTTTTTCTAAATAAGAGCAATCCAGACTAGATCCAGGTTTAGTTTTGCAACAAATAAAATACCACAGCAATGCCTACAATTTAATGAAGCTTCCATAGCATATTCCTACTTTAATCCAATCATCCCCAGTCCATTATTAAGCTTTGAAATTTCCACAAACCAAACTTCAATGCATGATCTTCATAGAGATTTGACAAATACTTATATCAAAATAGAAGCTGAAAGTTAAGCTCTAAAATACCAAAGACA
Source organism: Sherardia arvensis (assembly GCA_948330725.1). Classification (NCBI taxonomy): domain Eukaryota; kingdom Viridiplantae; phylum Streptophyta; class Magnoliopsida; order Gentianales; family Rubiaceae; genus Sherardia; species Sherardia arvensis. Next base: position 15,555,585 of record OX415237.1, on the reverse strand, counting down.
AACATGAACTTCGAGGGCAGCCTCCCGTCCCATGGTCATTATCTGCACAGTATCTCTCTCTTTAAGGGAAGGAAATCTGCCTTAAAGATAAAAATGAATGACGTCACATTCCTGATGCAGAAATCAAACATGATTTTACACATCAATTAAAAAACAACATTACCCAGCAGCATGATAGCATTTTAAAGCTCTTATTATAACTCTTCACCCTAAAAAAGATAGATGCTTTAACAGGAAATCTCTCATAAAATGACATCAAAGTTAACGAGAGACCTCTAGCTCCATGTATCACCTCCAATGAAGATGTAGGTTAATCTAACTTTGGCTTCCTACGCCATTTTACCCAATCATTGGTTCAACTCATTAAAACTACATGTCTACAACCAACTAGACTAAGCAAGTATGTCACTGGAAATTTACATATACTCTCAGCTACAGCTCAGTGTTTCGGTAAAATCAACTAGATCACTCGATTTTACTTGCTACAAGTGTTCAAAAATAAGGTGCAATCATAGTAAAAAAATATATCATTCTTTTATAGTGAAACATAAGGCAAAAAAGAAGAATGAGACACATTACCCATCGTTCCCACTAAGACAAACAAAATCATAATTGGGCAAATTATCGACACTGAGACAACATTGAGTCTAGTGAACAGTAAAATCATGGGAATTCTTCAATCGATTACAATCATTATCAGAAGATTCCAAACACATGAAAGAATACTAACCAGTTACATATACTAACCTGAGGAGTGAGAAGAAGTCAAGTTGGGCATATAATCGAACAGCTTTCATACAAGAAATTTTGAGATGGAAGCATGAATCCGATAGCTAATTAATTACTCGTCAAACACAATTAAACTAGTAAAAAAGTAATCATAACATTAATTTTGTTGTTGACTCCTAGACTACTACTAACCCTGCGCCTTTTCTTTCACAGAAATCCACGTTATATTTTAAAATTAGCTTTCGAGTTGGATAGCCATTAGGCGCAAATCTACTTACAGCCGACAGACTTCAGAAAAAAGCAAACCTATTAGAAAATACAGAATTTCAAGGTTGGTAAGAAATCGGAACTGTTAGTTTGAAAACACTTTCTTATGATTCTTTGAATCATTTTTTTCCCGTTTCTTGTTGTCATGGACGTAGTTACTATATGTGAGTCCAATATGAGAATTTGTTACCGCACTATTTGGCTGAAATAACCCGTATTGTTCGTATTACGAATGCAAATCACATGGTTGATTTTATATTAGGGTCGTGTTTGATTGTGTTGTAAACTTTCTAATATTTTTATATGATGAGTAGATGGAGATCACATGCAGAATTGTGATGATATATAGATAATCAGACATGGTTAAGCATAACTTTATTTTGACAAAGCCCATTTGAATTTTTGTGTTTCACTATGAATTTAATTACCGGAGTTGCAATTTTGAGTCCTTTATTTGCCGTTACTTATCTGAGATGTGTGTTCGTTATGAGGTCCTGCTGTTTTGGTTGGTTACTCTTTCATCATAGTTAAGAAATATTGTGCCAATTTGATGAACGTGATACACTTTCATTAATGTTGTTTCTTTGTTTCTTTAGGTACTGTTGATGCTACCAAAATACAGCTGGACCAGGATTGTTTTTGAAAGAGATTGAGTTGTTTTAGTATGGATGAAAGGAGTACCTAGGTAGTTCAGTTGGGAGTTGATGACCGGGCTGACTCGACTGAAGATAGCGAGTTTGTATCAGAACCATGGCACGACGATGTGAGTAAAGAAGATGTAATGAAGATGACTTTTCAGACTATGGATGAAGCAGAGGAATTTATAAAGCGTATGCAAAATGCAAAGGTTTCGGTATACGGAAACAAGTTGTACGCAATAACAAGACCACCGGTTTCACTATGCGGTTGTGGGTGTGTGCTAAGGAGGGACAACGAAACGAAAAGTGGATTGCAAAGGAAGATAAACAACGAGAGCCAAGATCACTGACAAGAACAGATTGTTTGGCACTATTTCGAGTGAAGTTTGACCAACAAAAGTTGAACTTTATCGTCACAGAATTCCACAAGTAGCATAATCACGATATGTTGCTGCCATAGAAGGTACCTTTTATACGGTCCCATCGGTCAATTACGGAGGCTGATGTAGTTCACACTCGCACAATAATAGGGGTGGGATGGCGTACTAGTGATATTGTGAAGTTTTTCGCTCAATAAGCAGGAGGCTATAATAAAGTTGGGTTCACTCTGAAAGATTTGTTTAATTTTGTAGAAGCTGAAAGAAGAAAAGAGGTCAAGGATGGAGATGCGGTAGGTGCGCTGGCCTATTTGTGCGCAAGACAGGATGCCAACCCTGGAATGTATTTCAAAATTGATTTCGATGAAGAGCGCAGACTTTGTAGATTGTTGTGGTGTGATTCAAGGTCCAAGATGGACTACACAGTTTTTGGAGATGGTTTTGTGCTTGATGCTACATATCGGACTAATGCTTATGGGAAAGCGTTAGTGATCATATTACGCGGGGTGAATAATCACTACCAGACCACTATATTTGCATGTGCTCTATTGTCCGATGAACAAGAACCGTCATACATTTGGTTACTAGAAAATTTTCTGGAAGCAATTGGAGGAAAGAAACCGATTTCAATAGTGACGGATTTTGATAGTGAAAGTGATACTTTCAGACGCATTTACAGAGAGGAAAATAAAGCCGCTCATGAACTTGCATTGATGGCAAAGGCATGGCCTGATCTTCAAGGCTAAACAAAGATTGCCCTCTCTTAGGCATCACAACAGCTCCACATGCCCATCAATGCTGATACAATGGGAGATCCCCGATTCCCATTCTAAGGGACGTGACCACTTTCACTTTTATTTTATCATTTCTCTTACATTTTTAGTTTCTTACTCTCTAAACAAAGGCATATCTAATCTGGCCTAAACACTCACATCACAGTGATGTAGGTGCTCCAGAGGGAGGTAGTGTTAGGGGTGTTGTTTTGAGTTTAGAATCGTTAGCTCACCTTAGTTTGAAATGAGATAGAAACTGATAGAATATCACAACTATCATGAGGCATGGGTCTATAGTCCAAGTGCAAGGGTGTTATCGTAAATCATACATCGATAAATGAAAGTGGGTGGACATTGCACTTGAGAAATGGTGTTAGAGTAAATTCTGCATTGGAAGACGAAGTGTGTGATATTTAGTATATAAGTTTGGTGGGATACTCGACAGATTGTCAATTGATTTTATGATGGAATTTCACTGGATTTATGTATTGGACATGTTGTGCCTATGTACTTTTCTACCTCTTACTCCCTTAGTTCACTGACAGACCAATTATCACTGTCACGATTTCCAATAGAAACAATTAGAAGGGGCTTTTTGAATATTTACACCCTTCTTTTTTCTAGTTTTGTAACATACATTCATGTCATTTTTATTTATGAAAGTTTGGAGCAGCTATGAAAACCCACCACCTTGTTGGTTTTAAGAAAATGCATTCCACCGCGCGAAATATGAAGCTTAGAATATCCATTTTCCGCCTACTTCGCTCCTCCAATTGAAACCAAACCAAACAATAACCACCACCACTACCTGTGCTTTTGTTCTATACCTTTCGTTTTATTGCCTTTATTTTAAATTTTATTATTTCTTTAATCTGTGCAGATTAGATTTTTCTTCCCTAGGTATCAACATCGTACCACGATTTTGTCATATATCCTTTGAATGTAATCAATACGTTTCAAGATTTGACGTTTTATTTGGCCTAACTATAACATTAGGCAGGTGGGAGAAGAAATTAGTTCAGTTCCTACTTTAGCCTTGCCCCTCACGTAACCTACAATTTTAATTAAAATAATAGTTCATGGTCCATGGAAGAGAAAATGAAAAATTAATAGAACAAGAAAATCATGTTAAATTAAGTGCATTTTGTGAAATCTAATTACATGAGCTGGATGATTTAATAATTCTTAGGAATTGATTTAATTTACATGTTGACGTCGGGATCAAACTGTACCTATACATGTCATTTTTTTTGTTTTGGCAATTTTCATAACTTCATTTTCCACAGCAAATGACTCAATACCCTTCCAATTTCCAACGAATTACTAAGTAAACTCTGGATGAGTCCACCATAACAATTGATGAAAAAATAATGTTGAAAACTATATCCACACAACTTTTTTATCTTTGAATTAAAGAAATCTCACTAGATAGAGCATTAAAATTTGCTCGATATTTGCAAGATTAAATTACTTTAGCAAGATTAAGATAAAATAACATTATTATTTATACAGGAGTATGATTTCAAAATTAATAGAAATGGTTACGTTATTATTAATTCTGCAAAAATAATTTAGTCATGCATATAAAAAAACCCGTAAAACTACAAGCAATAAATGAATGCAATCGCCCCTCATCGTCTTAATTCGAGTAATCGGATTACAAACTTGATGTTTTAATGTGTGCACACAAATTTTATCCAATAGAATTTTAGATGGCCACACTCTTTCAGTAATTCTGCATCTGTAGAGCCAATATTCCTAGAGTGAATAAATCTTATGTTGCACGTATATATTCATTTTGAGATTTAATATCAAAAGTGTTACTTTATAAAATGATATTATATCTTCACCAAAAAAATTTATTCATTTTAATAATGTATTCATATGCATGGATTACGTTGTCTTATTATCTCGCTTGTAACTATGTTACATTTTGTTTAGAATGTGTAGTGAGCAAATTGCAATAACTAAATATTCTGATATTACGAGTTGATAAAGAGATAAATTACGCTATTCAAGAATTATAATTATACGGTAATTACGTCCAAAGCTTACAAAAGAATTCTTGTAATGACAAAAATTACAATAAAAATTCTCAAAAGAAACCGTCCAAATTATAGACTAGACTCAATGTAAAGAAAAATAACGCGCGGGACTGTGTTCAAAAAGACATGAAATACGCGGGGACTTCTTTTGCAATTTCATAAAATAGTATAGTATAAATATAAAAATTATCTTTCTCTCTCCCACACTTTTCATCTTCTCCAGAGCTCTTGTATTCCCCCAAAATCTTTCGCTCTCGTTTTCCCCCAAATCCAAACCCTAAATTTCTTCCCATTTTGATTTGATTTTTCGATTCCAATAGCGATGGGGATGTGCGCGCTATCAAGTAAAGTTTCGGATCTCTTTAATTTCGTCGGCTTTGTCGATTTGTTCGTGGATTTTTTTGTTTGTTTTTGATTTGTTAGTGTTCTGTGTTGTAAATCGGATCGTCATGGTGTTCGTGTTCATGTTTAGATGTTTAGATGATTTGATTTATTCAGATGTTCGTGTTCACGTTTGGGACTATAATGTTGATCTTATGTGCTTAAAACCTCATGTTCTGATCTGTTTGAGGCATGAATGGCCAGATGTGAGGATTGGTGTGTGAAAATTGGGTAGGGTAGCATGTGTAGATGTTCATGTTCATGTTTGTGCCTATAATGTGTACCTTATGTGCTAAAATCCCCATGTTCTGGTCTGTTTGAGACATGAATGGCCAAATGTGAGGTTTGGTGTGTGTGAAAATTGGTTAGGGTAGCATGTTTAGATGTTTGTGTATGTTTGGGATTATAATGTAGACCTTATGTGCTTAAACACCATGTTCTGGTCTGTTTGAGACATGAATGGCCAGATGTGAGGTTTGGTGTGTGTAAATTGGCTAGAGTAGCAAGTTTAGATGTTCGTGTTCATGTTTAGGACTATAATGTGGATCTTATGTGTTAAAATCCCCATGTTCTGGTCTGTTTGAGACATGAATGGTCATATGTGAGGTTTGGTGTGTGAAAATTGGTTAGGGTAGCATGTTTAGATGTTCATGTTTATGTTTGTTCCTGTAATGTGGACCTTATGTGATAAAATCCCCATGTTCCGGTCTGTTTGAGGCATGAATGGCCAGATGTGAGGTTTGGTGTGTGAAAATTGGCTAGGGTAGCATGTTTAGATGTTCATGTTCATGTTTCTACCTATAATGTGGACCTTGTGTGTTAAAATTCTCATATTCTGGTTTGTTTGAGGCATGAATGACCAGATGAGAAGTTTGGTGTGTGAAAATTGGTTAGGGTAGCATGTTTAGATGTTCATGTTCATGTTTCCGCCTATAATGTGGTCCTTATGTGTTAGAATCCCCATGTTTCGTCTATTTGAGGCATGAACGACCAGATGTGATGGTGTGTGAAAATTGGTTAGGTTAGCATGTGTAGATGTACATGTTCATGTTTGTGCCTATAATGTGGATCTTATGTACTAAAATTCTCATGTTCCGGTCTGTTTGAGGCATGAATGATCAGATGTGAGGTTTGGTGTGTGAAAATTGGTTAGGGTAGCATGTTTAGATGTCCGTGTTCGTGTTTGGAACTATAATGTGGACCTTATATGATTAAAACCCCATGTTCTGATCTGTTTGAGTCTTGAATGGCCATATGTGAGATTTGGTATGTGAAAATTTGGTTAGGGTAGCATGTTTAGATGTTCGTGTTCATGTTTGAGACTATAATGTGGACCTTATATGCTTAAAACCCCATGTTCTGGTATGTTTGAGGCATGAATGGCCAGATGTGAGGTTTGGTGTGCTAAAATTGGTTAGGGTAGCATGTTTAGATGTTCATTTTCATGTTTCTGCCTATAATGTGGACCCTATGTGTTAAAATCCCCATGTTCTGATATGTTTGAGGCATGTATGGCCATATGTGAGGTTTGGTGTGTTAAAATTATTTAGGTTAGCATGTTTAGATTTCCGTGTTCATGTTTCTGCCTATAATGTGGACCTTCTGTTTTAAATTCCCATGTTCTAGTTTATTTGAGGTATGAATGGGCAGATGTGAGGTCTGGTGTGTGAAAATTGGCTAGGGTAGCATGTTTAGATGTTCATGTTCATGTTTCCGCCTATAATGTGTATTTTATGTGTTAAAATCCCCATATTCTGGTATGTTTTAGGCATTTATGGCCAGATGTGTGGTGCAGTCCAATGAACAATGCAGCCCAATGAACAGGGCCGTCCAATGAAGAGTGCAGCCTAGTGAATAGTGATGGACCAGTGAATAGTGCAGTTCAGTGAATAGTAATGGACCAATGAATAGTGCGCGTGAATAGTTTTAGCGCGTGAATAGTAACTATTTTGAGTATATTGCAATTAAGGACCTCCTTATACCATTACTATATAGTCTTATAGTCACACAAGACCTGAATTCATAGATTTGAATTTATGGCAAACGTTTCATTTTCGTCTTGATGGATATGATAAACATGTGGGTAAAAAATGATAATGTTACTAGGCTCCGGTAGTGACGAGGTAATGCGGGCACATGGGCTAGCGGTGGAGTTACAAAGAGAGTTAGCCGAAAATGTCAATTGAGATTTTTGGGAAAGATGAGATGGGTGATTTTGGTGGATTTATAAATTTTAATTTTTTATTTATTATGAAAATTACTAAAATGCCCTTGAAATTAATAGATCTAACATGTGAATTTTATGAAAGTCCAAAAATTGTACATTTTCAGAATGTTGGGTACCAAATATTGACCATTTTGAATGTTGGGTCCTAAAATTGACATTCTCAAAATGTTGGGTACCAAATATTAACACTTTTGAATGTTGAGTCCAAAAATTGACAATTCTACCAATGTTAGAGTCATTTTTTGGAATTTAGTCCGAATAATCCTAAAGGGAACTAGAAGAGTTATTGCTCCGGTCAATAAATAAATTAATAAAAAGAATTAAAAAGGTTGAAACTACGTAGTTTTGACTAAAACCGCCGTATAACCACCGCAAGTTCACCATATTCCGGCGCCTACAATATTATATATATTTCTTTTTATGTTTCTTTTAATCTACGAACTTTACCGAACTTAATATTGTATACCATATTAACACTATTTACCCGAACTTAATCTACGTAATTGCTTTAGTATTAATATATTTTTTCTAATATGATTGTCATGGTGTTCATTATCTTATGTATATAATATGCAGTTGGCTATTTCAATATATATAATATATGGTATGCATATATTATAACATATTTTAATAGCATATTAAATATCTTTCGACTTCTGTTTTTACAAATACAACTCATTCCACCTAAAAGATCCTATTTTACACACTAATTTACACTGTAATTTCAGTTATCATGCTAATTAACACGTCTACGAAAGAAAAACATTAATATTACATCACACAATTAACATGAATGGCGCAATTATCCATAATTAATTAACTATGAAAATATTACATCATACACAATCCATATTATCCACGATGATGGCTTTGATTGATTATTGTACACGGCATTTTCTCAAGAATTCAGAGTTTTGCTCGAAATATTCTTGTGAAGTCGGTGAATGGCTACCCGTGGAACTAGAGAGTGTTTCGACTGAGCTGCAGGTTCTATACACCAATATTGAGATATTGAACGACCTTCATCTTGCCAACCACTGGATTATTCTGTTTGCCAAACTTTCTCAGTTGGCTCCTCTTATTGCTGGTTTGACACTCTTTTATTGGTGGAATTCTGTTTGGCACCAAGGAAGGCAAAGAACAGAGCCTTCTCTTCCTCTTATGCTCCCGGCATTGGTAATTGCAGATTGAATTTTTCTTTAAACACACTTCATCCTCGATCTTCATAAATTTGCTCATAATATTTACATTAAAAAAGATTAAATATATCGTGCAACGCACGATGATATTTAGCTAGTACATACTATAACATATTCGTACTAAATTATATTTAGGATGCATTGAACTCATTCAGAAAAAAAAAAAAAGTTTATGTATGGATCGAACTGACCCAAAAATATATCCATTTTTTAATACATTTATTCTAAAAGGAATTAAAAGAGTTATTACTCCGATCAATAAATAAATTAATAAAAAAACATTAAAAAGTATGAAACTACGTAGTTTTGACTAAAACCGCCACATAACCACCACAAATTCATCATATTCCGGCACCTACCATTTTTATATATTTCATTTTTTCTTTAATTTTATTATTTCATTTTTCATCGATGATGATACAATAACTTCCGTCTTCTATCTTTACAAATACAACTCATTCCACCTATAAAATCCTAATTTACACGCTAATCTACACAGCAATTTCAGTGCATCATGACAGGGAATGATCCATTAGTCTAATGGCAATAAATTGATTATGGAAATATATACAAATACGTACTTATAAAAAAAGTGTCTAATGGCATTAAATATTTATTGCCATCAGCATTTGTCTAATTACACACATCATCATTTTTTCCTTAAAATGTGTACTTATAAAATATTTATATGTTAACTTAAAATTAAATAAATTTCTGACATTTTGATCTTAATATATATTATTTTATAATAATTACCTTTGATGAATAACCTGACAATTACGATATATATTGACAATTTCACAATCTTTTAAAATTTGCCACTATAATTTTGTTAATTATGTTAAAGAGTTTTTCTTTAAACACAATTCATCCTCATCTTCATAAGTTTGTTCATAATATTTACATAAAAAAAGGATTAAATATATCGTGCAACGCACGATGGTATTTAGCTAGTTATACATAATAAATCTATTGTAAGTTTAATCAAACAATTAGAAATATTATGTGAGTAGTATTATTATCATGCGATATATTTTTGGAAGAAGTTATCATGTATATCAAAATTATAATTTACTTAATATACGTTCAAAAATGATTGATGACCGAATTAGTCCTAACAAAATCAAAATTAGGATCAGAGGAAATGAAACACTCAAACATTGTGTTACTTTTCCCCTATTTTCTAAAAAGACATTTTTTTTAAAAGGGAATTTTTAATAAGCCACTAATTCTAAAGGAATTAGAAAAGTTATTACTCCGATCAATATTTAAATTAATAAAAAGTATTAAAAGTATTAAATTATGTAGTTTTGATTAAAACCACCACATAACCACCGCAAGATCACCATATTCCGGCGTCTACCATTTTTATATATTCTTTTTTAATTTCTTTAAGTTTGCTATTATTCGTATATTTCGTTTTGGTATCTTTAATATTAGAAATGTGTTTGATATGAATTACAATATAATATGATTATAGTATTAATATATTATAAAAATCAGTCTTTTTTTTCAATATCTGTGTTGCCGTTCTTTTGCCTTCTTGTTATTATTTTCTTTCCCTGCGTACATGCATTTTTTTTTTCGAACACTTCCCTACATGCATATTTGTTATACATATTCATATGTGTTGCTAATTTTTTCCTTCTATTTAATCTTATGAATATCTTTTTCTCTTTCCTTTTTTATCTTACGCATATTTTCCCTTTTCATTATTATTTCCTTCCCTGCGTACATATTTATTGTACATATTTGTATGTGTTTCCAATTTTTCTCCTTTTGTTTAATTGATGCGTATTTTCTTGGTAGTTCACGTTGTTGCAGCGGAATATATATAAATTACTTTTGGGATATGAAAATCGCTTGAACAGCTGTCAGCCAATTAACTAGAAATCACGAACACCTGTCATGGGCGACTCAACTGAATCTTGAAATTGAACAACTGTCAATTAATCCGGAAAACCTCCTTTTTCTTTATAATCAATCTCTGCATAAAATTACAAGGTTGAGGCTTATATTTATAATCTCAAATAAAATCACAATCCTAACATTAATCTGGAAATAATAAATCTAATCCTATAACTATAATGGAAAATAATTAAATTCTTACTAAAATTAAAACACATTTTTATAGGAAAATTCTTGGTAAGAGAATAATTTCTAATTAACCTAATTTTCCATTTATACTCGTATCATTAATGTTATGCATGTCTTTTTCTCTATTTTTTGTCTTATGCATTTTTTTTCTCTTTTCCTCTAACGCTCGCAATGTACGTAGTTTAATTTTCCTATAGTTTTCCAATATTTCTACGCTTTAGACGATTTTATTTTATTTTCCTTCTTGTGTGTATTTTTATGGTTCACCGTATATTTTGTTTGATTTTTTCATATATTCTGTGTATTTATATATATGGCATTTGGTATATACAAAAGTTCAAATACGGGGTTATTTAATTAATACATATCATATCTATGATTCCTTTCGATTTTCGTTAGATTTTAATATACATCTGGAATGCTATTATAAAGCTCCTCCCATCATGCACCAAAGATACCAGGAGGCGACCGACACAGTCGCGTGGTTGTATGTGCAGTTGGTGAAAGATGTTCTGGTACCATTGCCTTATGCTAAAATCTTGGTTGAGCATTTGTAAGGCCTGGAGCTGAAGTATTGATATATCATTATTTGGCACAGGGGGCTTAGCCTAATCTATTTTCATAGCCAAGGAAATATATTTTGGACTTGGCAACATTTTCATACTGGTTTTAGCACTGAAAATACGTGCAATAAGAGAGATATGTGATGAAGCGTTTCACTTTTTAGAAGAATGTACTGCATTGTTGCTTGGTAGACCCTGACAAATTCGAGGAGGAACTTAAAGTTTTGAGTCAGCAGAACTGTGCGTACATCATGGTTCCGGTTGGATACGCTTTTACGCAGAACTGTGTATTTGTAGTATACGAATGTCCTCAGCAATGCACCCTGTTCGATATTCTCCATGGAAGTGATGGACCGTTACACCATAGTTGTTGGTATGGTTAAAGGTCTTTCTTGTTTGCACAGGCTTCATGACTCAGATTTTGCTCCAAGTATACTCATTCACATTTCATCAAGATAATTATCTTTATAAAATCCTTTTCAGAACCCTTAATAGGAGCTTATCAAAGGTTGGAATCCATCATAGAGTCTGGTTACTGGATCAGTAGGTTATGTTTCTCCTGGTAGGATCCTAAGTCCTCCTGTATTATATACTTTTATATTTCGTACATTATAAATTCTAAATTACTACTGTTTTATCATCTTAATAAACATCATAAAGTATAAAACACAAAGATTATAAACAAATCAGTTGGATTACGTGAGATACTAATCCTAAAATAGACATTGACATGAAATGTAGTACAATCGTAAATAAATATTTAATTGAACATTGTCCAAGTATATAGGATACACAATATTTTTATATTATACAAAATATATCACACTTTATATATTCATGCAAGAAATCACCTGAGAAAAATACAAACAGATAGATTATGTAAATTATGTATACCCCCATTTTGTCTAGGAATGGTACAAATTATTTATTAACATGGGCAGTTTTGATTTGTTATTTGCTAATTGATTAAATGATTTGTCTATGGCTTCACTGTAAGTACTTGGGATGGGTTTTTATACTGTGCTTTTTATTCAAATGGAATTTTTGATTTCTGTCATGGGAGGAACACGGGGGATTCTGAGATGAAGGTTTCTGGGTTCTGTCAGTGAGAAAGGAAGGATCAGGGTTGAGTGGATAGCTGTCAAATATGATGAAGTAAGTCTTAATTGCTGCCCTAATCTTGTGGTAATTTTGTAGATTTACACATAGAATGAGGATATAAAAGTCCGAACTGGCATTTGGGCTGAAACACAAAAAGCAAGTGCAAGTGCCAACATCGATGAAACAGAGGGAGTAAGAGGTTTGTATGCCACTTGCATTTGCAAGAAATTCAAAAAGGAAAAGATTAATAATAGATAATATGTCACTTGCACTTTCACAATTATTGTTCATAAAATTATATATTGTATCATAAAATTAAAATTATGTTCCTAATTACATACATAACTAAAATGCATATAACACACCGCGCAATGCGCGGTTAATTATGCTAGTTGTTAATTAAAAGATTTTACTATTTTCTTAATTTTAAAATGGATATTAATACCCCATTGGCATTGTTCTTTTGATATTTTATATGATTCAGTTCAGTTAAATATGCGTATGTGTTTTCAGTTTGTTCAGCAAATTTAAATAATAATAAAATATTAAACTGAACTAAAAATATATAAATATACAGAACTGAATGAACTACTTGACTACAAAAACTCCACTAAACAGATCCTATTTTGATACATTTTATGAAAAAATTGATAAACTTATTTTGTAATCAACGTTCCTAAACTCAATTTCACCATTCATTACGCGTACTATGAATATATGGAAATGTGTCAATATAAAAAAATGAAGCCGTGCAGTTCTTTTAAAAATGTAATAAGAAAAGCAACAGAATTCTTATTTGTAAGTTTGTTTTTACTATTAATGTCTGTATTTTGATTGGACGAATAAGATTATACTTATCAATTTATTTTGTTCAAACTTTATCTACTTGATTGAGGGTGTATTCAGCTTTGTTAAAAATAATATAAACTACAAAAGTAAAATAAAACCTGCAAATATCATTATCCAAAAGCAATTGTTAGAGGATAACCCAAGTGTATCATTTAGTGTGCACTTATCATAAATGTGTGATGTTATAATATAACATAGTGCATTTAAAATTTTTAAGTAGATATATAAAAAATGCACATCCTTTGTATTTAAAATGGCGGGTACATATCTCGTTTTACTTGATAAAAATTTACCTAACAAAAGCGTGTCTAAAATGGTAAAATAATAATAAAATAATAGTAAATAACATGGAAGGGAGAGAGGCATCATTTGAAAAAGCAAACCCAATGATTTTTATTGTCTCTCTGCCACAGCTTTTGTCTTCATTACGTTACACTCACAAGTAACAACGCCCCCCTCATTAATTAAAAGAAAAAGAAAGAATAAATTAAAGTTTTTTGGTGACTGGTTTGCTTTAACAAGTAGTGAAAACGAGAGGGAAGAGAGCACAAACCAAAAATGAACAACCTTGTTCAACTCAATCTCATCCCATATAAATATACTGCTACTAGTATATATGTATAATGCGCTTTTTCACATTCACCCAAGCTCCAGCTCAGAAATCCCACAACCACTATACCACCGGAGAGAAGATTCCCTCTGTAAAGTAGCTCCAATTCTGGGAAATGGATGAGCAGAGGATGGAAGGGTGGCTGTACATGATAAGGTCCAATCGGTTTGGGCTGCAGTATTCCAGAAAGCGTTACTTTGTTCTGCAGGATCACCTTCTCAAGAGCTTCAAATCTGTCCCGCCTTCTCACAATGAGGTTTGCTTGATTTCTTCTTTTGCTTGTTTCTTTTATGGATTAACTGAGGACGGAATCATCGAGGCGTGTTTCGTTTTTGAATGTTTTCTTGTTGCTGTGTGTGGATGGATGGCTGCTTGTAGGATGGATTTTGGTGGTTTGATTCCTTAACCTCAAGATCACTGACTTCAAATTTGAGTCTTGTGATTGAATTTTGTTTGCATTTTCGGTATCCACTTTAGTTTTACTGTTTCATGTGTGGGATTACTTGTGTTCCGGGGCAGCTCTTTTTCTTCATTGACTTACAGCTTCGTTTCAGATGAGTTAGAATGTCGTCTTTGTCTTTTCGTGGTTAAGGCTCATTCCGTTGTTAGCAAGATTTGCATTTGGTTATTGAGAAATTTGCTCAACTTATACATTCTGTGGCAGGAGCCCTCAAGGAGTGCTGTGATTGATTCTTTCATTCGGGTGGCTGATAATGGGAGAGAGAGCATACATAGAAGAGTGCTTACTTCTTCCTGCCCTTCATTTATCTATTTTTGCAGTTATCTAGCATTTGCTTGATGGCTATTGGAGATAACCTTCTGGAATTCTTTTCTGGCCTTTTATTAAGATGTAATATGCTGTGGTTTGCAGGTATTCTTCATTTTCTCACTTTACAATACTTCCAATCATAATGATGAACTGAAGGTATGAAACTATTGGATTAAGAATTTGAGTTTTAAAACGATGGTTACCTAATTTTGGGTAATTATTAGCTAGGAGCAAGTAGTCCAGAAGAAGCAGCCAAGTGGATGCAATCCATTCAAGATGCAGCTTTAAAGGTCCTGATCACCTTTCTTTATGTTTGGATAACTGTTCAGTATTATTACTCTGAAAATTGATGTTTGCTATTGTACTGCAAGGCTGACCAGAACCAATTTGTTGTGGAAGGCTCCAAGCAGGAAGCAAGCCCTTTGCGGTAAGCAAACTTGACCAGAAATTTCCCATTAGTATTTCCACAGGCAATGGTCTATCATCTCATAACATATGATTTTTCTAACCTTTTGTCATAGATTTTAGAATAATCTTTTCCATGATATGTTCAATCTTTAGTTATAGAAATAGTTTTCAAACACAATCTCATGACTTTCTACTGGCTTTCCTTCCTTTTCAGGTTAAGCCAATCTACTAAATCCCATGATTCATATCCTATTGATTGGACACTTCGTTCATCTAGAGTTATGGATGCAATGACAGCTGATGTAGTCGCACCATCACCTTGGAAAATCTTTGGTTGCGAAAATGGTATGATTTGAATTGTTTTGGTTGATATATTCCTAAAGCCATACTAAACCGTCTGTGTATGACAGGTCTGAGACTCTTCAGGGAAGATAAAGAATTTGAGGCCAAGGTTAGTTGAAGAATGAACTCTTATGAGCTATGCATGTCATTCTTCTACTTAAAATCTTTCTTTTTCTTTTCCTTAACATATTGATATGGTCTCAGTGGGATGATCATCCTGCTATAATGGCTGTGGGTGTAATTGATGGGTCTTCTCAGGCCATTTTTCAGACTCTATTGTCTCTTGGTCCTTCAAGATCTGAGTGAGTTTCATGAACTTCTTTGATACTATCTCATGCATTGGTCAAAATAATGAATTCCGAGTACCAAAAAAAGTATCTTTTGGAGAAAATATACGCTTATTTATATTTTAGGCCCTGGTTGGACACCATCAAATTATAGTTACTTTTCATATGGATGGAATACCTCTTGATAGTCTAATACTGTGATACGTCCATCATTATATAATTTTTTCATTGAAATGGACACACTATATCAGCAAATATAGTTACATGCTGAGTACAAACCTATGATGATCGTGTTTACCTACTCATGTTTTAAATCCACTTCTATCGATTGGATTACTGGAATGTGTTTAATACTTCGAGGTGCAAAGTGGGAGAAAGTACATCCCATAACTAATACGAAAGATGCATTTTTTTCAGTTTTAAAGTTTATGTTGAAAAGGTGAAACCAGAGACATTAAAGTCTCAAGCTATTGTGATGATCTTGGTATTCTGCAGGTGGGACTTCTGCTTTAACAAAGGGAGTGTGATTGAACATCTTGATGGGCATACTGATATAGTTCACAAGCTGTTGAACAGGCATTGGCTACCTTGGTAAGATCAGTTTCATCCAACTCTGCGGAGATTATTTTCATGTTCATGATTAAGCATAATCACCATCATTGTAGGGGTATGAAGCCAAGGGATCTCTTGTTGCGGCGCTATTGGAGAAGGGAGGATGATGGAACCTATGGTAATAACACGTGGTTTTGTATTCTGTGATCTTTAATTTTATTTTTCAAACAATATAAACATTAGTCAACCCATTTTTGCTTTATTGCAGTGATTCTCTACCATTCGGTGTTTCACCAAAGGTGTCCTCCACAAAATGGATACATTCGTGCCTGTCTTAAAAGTAATGTATGCTAATTTACAAAAGTGGTTTTGTTATTTACTTGTTAAGATAGTCATGATATCTTACTTTTAAAAGTTTCGTTGTGACTGAGGAAGTGCTTTGACTTTCTGCTTCAAAGAAGTAACATGTAATGTCTGTATAGGTGGTGGGTTTGTAATAACACCTGTTAATCAAGGGAAGCAATCTGTAGTAAAACACATGCTTGCTATTGACTGGAAATCTTGGAAATCATATGTGCAAACGTCCTCAGCCAAATCAATAACAATTCGGATGCTAGGGAGACTTTCTGGTGAGCAACGTGACCTAACTTATGGTTTTCTTCATTAATTGAGATTGTATGTACTAGTTTTAGTGATCTTGATCCCACAAACATTATTCTAATTGCAGCTTTGCGCGAGTTATTTAGAGCAAAACCAGGAGATCTCATGGCATCTGATTTCTCATCTGGTGAGCTGTTGAAAGAGAGAATACTACATGGAGAGGGTTTGCATGTTGAAGTCCAAAGCAGGCTGGAAAACAAAAGGAGCATGGAGCGAGAGGATGAAGAAGTGGTAAAATCGCCTTCTGACCATGCTAGCCTAATGGGACTAAATGATGCGGCAGATGAATTCTTCGATGTTTCAGAGCCATTAGACTATGAAGAAAATGGCTGGCCTTCAGAGTTTGGAGCTGAAATGTGTTCCCAGGTACTATATGCCATGCATAACATTATGCATAAAGAAAAGTTATTTCATAATGTAGTCTACAAATTGATGCATACATTTTGGTCGGTTTGACCATTTACACATTATATAGTTTCTCTGGTTGGATTGTTAGGTAAAAAAGATTTATCTTTCTATGCTTTACCAATTGGCTTGTCAATTTGATTCTGTTTCAGGATACACGTCAGCCCAAACTATCTTCTGCTGCTGTTTTTGTTAAGAAATTACATGATCTTGCAGGTGAGTTAGATGGGGGTGATAATTTATTTTGCATGACTTTGTTTATTTCTCAAAACTGTTTGATACGTTTGTTTTGAAAAAGAACATATGTTAAATGATCAATTCTTGCTTTGCAGTTCAGAAGAAGGGATATGTGGACTTACATGAGATGGCTAGGGAAGACAACCTATCATGCAACTATGGATTTACACTTCCAAAGGATCCAAATTGTAATATGCTTTCCAGTTGGACATCTGCTGATCCTTCAACATTTCTGATACGTGGGCATACATACCTAGAGGACCATAAAAAGGTCCCTCGTTGTACTGATTTATTGCCCTCTTTTCCCCTTTTCTTAAACCATCAGTCAATCAATCTGTTGTTTCTATCCCTCTCTACAGATCAAATCAAGTGGCACATTAATGCAAATGGTGGCTGCAGATTGGCTAAGGTCTGACAAGAGGGAAGATGATCTTGCTGGACGCCCACGCAGCATTGTGCAGGTTTTGATTGCTTTTTTGACAGAGGATCTATTCTGCATTATCTTTTTATGAATGTTTTCATTGAAGTCCACTAGGATATTAATAGCTTTATTTTACTCTGCAGAAATATGCAGCAAAGGGTGGCCCAGAATTTTTTTTTATAGTGAACATACAGGTTACTCTTTCGAAAACTCCATTTCAACCTTTTTCACAACTTAACATCAAACACAAAGCAGGCACTAAAATATAACTCTTTTTTTTTTTGTAAATAGGTACCAGGTTCAACCACTTATAGTCTGGCTCTGTACTACATGATGAGTACTCCTTTAGAAGATTCACCCTTACTTGATAGATTCGTCAAAGGGGATGATTCTTACAGAAATTCAAGGTTCAAGCTCATTCCATATATATCCAAGGTTAGTGGAGTTACATACTGATCAGAACCACTAATATTATTTTGTTACATGTTTAAGTATCTGCATATGATCAGTTGAGTAAAGCTCAATATCAGCGCTAACCTAATTCAAATCGCAGTCACTGTTCTATTGGATGTGTTGGGGTTTCATGCTGCAATGAAAACCATATCTGGCTACTCTCTTTCAATTGTCCCGTGTGGCTGTAGTTTTCAGTTATAGTACACAGAATAATATGAGTTGACTTGCAGGGATCATGGATAGTAAAGCAAAGTGTTGGAAAGAAAGCATGCCTTGTTGGTCAAGCACTGGAAATCAATTATTTTCGTGGCAAAAATTACATAGAGGTATAATACACATCTGTGTTATGGTTATGGCGCCTGAGTCGCTCAAGTTTTAAGCAAATATTATCGACTTACCATTTTCAAACTGAAGCTTACCATTTTAAACTTTCTTTCCCTATCATGTCAACCGTTTTGAATGTTCATCCTTATAACATTAGCTTGGTGTGGATATTGGTTCCTCAACCGTTGCAAGGGGCGTGGTCAGTCTCGTGCTTGGCTACCTTAACAACTTAGTTATAGAAATGGCTTTTCTAGTACAGGTAAAATCACAGAGCTGTCACTTGGTATTTATTCACTTGGTATTTATAATCTCAAACAGCTAAGACTTGTGAACACTGCATTTTTACAATTTGTTTTGCATTTTTGGTTTTGTGAATAACAGGCCAATACACCGGAAGAGCTCCCCGAGTTTCTTCTTGGAACTTGTCGCCTGAACCATCTGGATGCCTGTAAGGCTGTTCCTGTGAAAGATTGAAGAATACACAATGTGTATGGTTGGTAGAATTGACAGCAATTCTTGATTGACATGTAATTTGCTAGTGTCAATTGAAACCGATTTCATTCGGCTGCTGTATAGATCAGGTTCGGTAGTTTCTGATAGTGTATAGATCACCATATTATACAAAGTTTTCAATACATGCTATGATTTATTACTTACTATTAAGAAGCTGCAGTCCTCTCCTCTCTATCCTCCCTATTTCCTTTTTCAAGCATGCCAAGTCAATGTAGGAAACAATATACCATTTCCAGCCAAACTTTATATGAACGGTTGGATAGATTGATGTATTGGATCAAAATTGTACACTTCCCAGCTGATATAGGATACAGATAAAATTTATTTTGACTACTGTGTAAATATTTTGTGTGCGCATAATGAATGAATTAGGCTCTAAATCTCAATATTCCTTTCTTTTCTTCTAATCAATTTCTATATGTGGTTTCTATTCATGATTCATTGAAAAGAAAAATAAAAGTATAATCTCTGTGCAGATTCACAGATATTTATTTAAATATTACTATTATGTAATGTAAAAGAGTGGTAATTAAACAAAGGAATCAATACAAACACCACATAGTCATATAAAATTATTAAAGGAACAATGTAAGAGCTAATAAATCATTTGTATTCCTCAAAAGGTTTCAAGATATCATGTCAAAAGAAATACAGTGTCTTGGCTATTAACATTTACCCCCATTTTTTTAAATTTTAAACCACTAGAAGTGGAGTGAATTTATTCGACTCACCCCATCTTAAAAAAGGTTAAAGGCATAAGAATATGAGTACATAACAAAATTGGTAAAAACCAAATGAAAACTCTTGAACTAGTCTAAACCCATGTCTATTCTAACAAGCAATTTAGGGTTCGCTAAGCGACACCCAACTCTACCGACCAGAGGATTCACTACTCGCAAGCAATATAGAGATCACTATGCAAAACCCAACTCTACCGACGAGCACGGGGTTTGCCTAAAACAAGATGTAAAAGTCAAATGCAATCTGTTTATCCAAATCCCTATGAGATAGCCATTAATAGTTGTTTTGTGTTGTGCCAGTGAACCTCAATGTCCCGAAGTTGTGTGCTCCTTCTAGCTCCAATTGATATAGTCAAAGATAGCTGCTTTTATGATTTGCCTGAGAGCTTCTGTTGTCATGCTCCTCCACCCATTTGAGATAGCCAAGGACACTACTTTGTGTTGTGCCAGTGAACTGCTTTTGTCATGATCTTCACAGCTTGTAGTTTCCAACCTGTAAACAAAACAGGCTCAAAGTAGTAAAACATTCTTTTTCAAATCAAGCATGTCGGATAAAAGGAAGCTCCAACTTCCAATTCAACTATCCCTTTAATATTCCTAGGCAGCGATTCATATAAATAGTAATGAGTATTATCTGATTCACTAGCCATTTTAACTAAAGCATCTACAACATCATTTGCTCTTCTGTTCTGCTCCGGACGCACCGGTGGCCTCATCGCCGTAGTCTGGATACTGGTGGCAGTTATCACACAATGTTCAAAGAATCTGATCGTGCTCATTCGGGTGTGGTTGACTTCATGAACCGTGCAATGCATCTCCACTACCAGTTGGAGGTGATAGAATGACGTTGGCATATTCTTCTATAGCTCGATGTAGAAATTTTGGTCCCTTAACCCATTAACGAAGTTATGGATCAAGGCCTTCTCCCGCAGCTGCCGGTCCATCACCTTCATTGACACAGCAATGTATCAGAGATAATACTCCCATGTTGATTCGGATTCCAATTGTCGCATGGCCAGGACAATTGTCAAAATGATAAACATGTTTTTCATCGCAGAATATCGTCGCACTAGGGCGGTTGCGAAATCCCAAAAGATTCTGCAACGACTCGGAAGGAAGACTTTGAACCAGATTAAGCAATTTCCACGCAGGTAGGACGACAACATCTTACATTGTAGCTGGTCCTGGATGTCCCTGACTCCCATCACTCTAGTAAGTATGAATAAATTCTTCCGAATCTCTCTCTCCGTTGTATGTGGGAACCCCTTCCGGTGCCTTGGTACCCGCCGACCATTTGAAATCTAGCACTTCTGGAGCCCATGGGGACTCGGGTCTCACACCATTCCAACCAATGAGTCAGTTCAAGCGGTCTTCAATTGAGTTCGGGAAAAAAGGCATTTGATATCCGTACCCCTGATAACCCATCCCGGGGCAGCCATACGAGGGTGTCATACTATTCAGCCCGTATGGAGGTTGCTGGTACTGTGGGATAGCAGGCGGACCCGGAGGTGCTCCCTTGTACGGAGGCTGTCGCTGTCTGCGGTACCCTTCCATGCGGCCTGGTCCTCTCTCAAGGTCAATATAGTCTGGTTGTCTGGATGATGGTCAATCCGGATCAGCTCCCAAGTTCACAGGCTGTTGCCGGGCGGCTTTCCAGGCTTGAAATTCCTGGAACATCGCCATCTTGGTTCTGAAGATGTTCTTGTTCACACCCTGGGCCCGGAGCTACTGCTCTCCTGTTGAGTCCTCTTCTTCCGGCGGTCCTTAGTCATCCAAGTCATATTATTCCGACTCCACTCCATCACCAGACTCCCTCTGCTTCTCCAACTCATTCGCGATTCAAAACCTTTTTTTTTTCTCTCGATGTATCTCCCCCCAGGGTGCGCTTTAGGGGGCCTTCTTACCCTTCGCCTCCAAGGCGATCCGCTTTCCTCAGCGTTTCTCCGCTACAGCGCGGGGTAAGTCTGCCGCTTTCGGAATCGCCGCGCTCGCGCTTGCTCCTTTGCCTCCGTCGCTTTCTAGTCGGTGATGACTACCGCGTCTCTCTTCGTCTTTGGAGCGCCTTCAGCTTCGTCAGCGTTCGGCAGAGGGTTCTCCCAGATTAAGTGATTACCTATTCCATATGTATTTTTTTGTTGTTTTTTAGTCTAACCATTTCTATTTTGTTCGGTGCCATCTTGACAGGTACTTTGACGATTCTATAATAGGATTTAAGTATATTTAGCTATGTGTTTTAGATCAATCTTTTGTATGGAGTTTTTATAACTTTTCTTTTGTACAACTTTATACTAGCTTATAGGGTTCTTGCCCTGTTCTTCAAACTTGATTGCTCTACTTGCTTAGAGCAATCGTGTAATTTTTTGCCATTTAAGGCTTTATAGGTCTGGGGAGCCTATAGAACATTTTCTCACCTTTAAAAGATTATCTTTTTCAAAAAAGTTATACATGTGGATGACGTATCTGTGCAAAGTAGATATGATTGCAGAATATTAAAATGTGATAGTGTCATTCAACAAAACGTACTTCAATTATTATGGACAATTACAAATGGCTTTTATTTTTTAAAAATCCATCTACACTTGAAGAAGAATTGTAATAGTAAAAAGAATGCAAGAGTAGCAATGCACAAAAATCAAAATACTGCAGAAGGTCCACGAGGACATCGACAACTCTGACCGCCGAAACACTTAAATTCTAGAATATATCAGTGGTTTGTTTCTTAGACACTCAATACATGCATGTGGCGAAGTTTGAAGGCGTCTAAGTATTCTCCCAACCACAAAAGCATTGAGGCTGAATATTAGAGTTGTCGAGTTTTGCAGCTTTTAAGCGCTGATAAAGGCTCTGAGATCGTTCGGACGATTTGTTCTTGTCGGGATGAACCTTCAATCCGAGCTTATACAAAGTCTTGTTGACATCATCAGAGCTACATTATATTGTCTTTTTGTTGGGATCACATAGTAGCCAAGATGTTCTCTTTCGCCCTATTTTGCCATGACCATGCAGTAAGTTTTCTCGTCAATACTTTTCTACAGAACGTAACAATGCTAAAATAATTGGATTTATCTTTGATTTTTTTTCTATGTTGAAATTTAATTAATTCGATATTTAAAATTTCATAGGAATTTGATTAATTTTAGAGTTGATGGAAGGCCAATTTTCTTAAATTTAATAATTAAATTTGATCCCAAAATCAATGAATTAGAATTATACTAAAAAAAATAGCAGCAAACTTTTTTGAATTCATGAAAAACAATAATGCCGTTAGGGAATCAATGACGGAAAGACATAAGTAGGCTTCAGAATAAAGAAGCGATATGATAGAAGACAGGAGTAGAATTGTAACTTCCCGAGATAATGCTATAGTGGCTTACTCGTTAAGCCAAAAGTTAACGGACTGGCAGCTTGGCAGTTACTGGGTTTTGAGTTGACCTGGTCTCCGGTCTCCCTTTATAAATAGGCACAGGCACTGGCCACCAGCATTTCCTCTACTCCGCTCTTGCTTTCTAAAATCTCTCTTTCCCTACTCTACTCTCTGAATCAAGAAAAATTCCCCAATTGCAATTGAATCAAGAAAATCCCCAATTGCAGTTGAATCAAGAAAATCCCCAATGGCAATTGAATCCTCGACGGGTGAATTTCTGGGCGATGGAGGATGGTGGAGGCGAGGGGAATTGCTGGGCGAAGGGAGCTACGGCGCTGTATTTGTTGCAAACCGCAAAAGCAGTGTAGGTTCATCTTCTTCTTCAATAGCAACACAGTTTTCGACCAAGATTCCGAACAAGATGATGGCCGTCAAATCAGCCCAGAATTCTTGCGCTGAAACCCTCCGCCTCGAGAGGAGAATCATGAGTTCTTTCTCAGGCTGTTCCAGTATTGTCCAGTGCTTTGGTACGGAGATCACACGTAAGCGCGACGGCACCATGATCTTCAACCTTCTCCTCGAGTACTGCTCTGGCGGAACCCTAGCCCAAAGAATCGAAGAAACTGGAAGCAGGGGGATCCCGGAATTGGAGGTCCGGCGACACACCAGGTCAATTGTTGAAGCGCTGGTAATAATTCACAAAGCTGACTATGTACATTGTGATTTGAAACCCGAAAATATTCTGCTTGACGAATTTTTGCAGGCTAAAATCTGTGATTTCGGGCTGGCCAAAAAGGTCAACCAAGACAGGCAGAGGAGGAGGACCGATCGCACTTGGAACGGAACCCCATGGTTCCTCGCTCCAGAGGCCATTAGGAATGCAATGCAGGAGCCTCCCACTGACATTTGGTCCCTCGGAATCATGGTGCTTGAGATGCTCACTGGCCGTCCTGCTTGGGATCTCGACCAGGGCTCCGGGAGTGAGGCCGAGAAGGTTATCCGCCAGATTATGAAGCCCAATGGTATGCCCAAAATTCCTGCTAATTTGTCACCCGAGGCCAAGAACTTTCTGCACTCATGTCTCAAGAGAATGCCTAAGAACAGACCAACCGCTGAGGCGCTGCTTCGACATCCCTTCATCAGCAAGATCAGAGTCGGGCCTAGATCACAACCTCAGAATATCCAGAGGTCCTGCATACAGCCTTCTTCACTGCTCAATCCCGGACTTATTCCCAAAGTCATCATTCGTTTTTAATAGTTTCTGGTATGGAACAATATTCGTATAACATATATGCTGCATTAGGTCCAACTGTATGTACTTAGGGTGATGATTCATTCACTGATATGAGTAGTCTTGAGAGTTTTGATTTAAATATCATTTTTTGACACTTGTCTATATAAGTAGTACTTAATTTTTGAAGCTCGGTTCATTTCATCTGACTATATGTATGTTGTTTCATCCTTTGCTTCACTTTAATGAAAAGGAACTGGTCTCGTCTCATTCTGTTTTCTTTTCCAATATTTTGTCATCTTAATATATATTCATGATGAAAGGTAATCATAGTAGTAGTGGTAGTTTACCAATGAAAGTTATTAATTGTGAATGAAACAATGTTTAACTGCTTGGCATTTTGAATCTGGCAATGTTTAAAATTGTTGTTCATCTCTTTAAGGATTGATAACTGAGAAGTAAGGGAGCTTTGTAACCTACTCTCCTTTTCAGCTCGGAGCGACTGCAAAAGTTCTTGAGAAGGCTACAATTAAGTTGCAGAAACGAACTTATATTGATAATTATAGTGTACCATTTGTGTATATATTTTCATGCTTCTTTCGGTTGATTAGAAAGATTGAGATATATTTAACTGATTGAAAACCTTCACTACCTTCAGGATGAAATTGACGCTTGTGTTAGGCATCCTGATGGGTTTTGTACTTATTCAGAAGTTGGAAAAAGGATTAACTTTGTGCATGATATCTGATGAATGCAACCATAACAGGAATATCACTTGCTTCTGGAGCTGAATTCAGTATTAAGAGCATTATTGCTGATTCCTTTCTCTGTCATCTTGATTTCCTCCATCTTTACCACCCTGGTGAGCCACTCTCCTCCCTTCTAAAATAGAAGTCGTGTTTCCACTAATCTCTCTGTCTCCCAACACTGTCGCCTCACTATCTGAATTAGTATTTTTTTATGCAAGTTGGAATGTATGGGGATTCTGTGTTGCATTTGATTCTTGCTACCTACGTGATATGTAATTGTCAGTACATGTGTTGTAATTTTAGCTGAAGTGAAGCAGGATTTTCATGGTGCTTGTTGTTAGTCATAGAAATACATGTTTGTTGTTTGCTTGTAGTCAAGAATGCAATATACAAGAAGGAATCATCTTTGTTGTGCTTTGTACCGTCATTTCATCCAGTTTTAGAAAAAGAAGTACATTATAGCTGGATTGATACTTACACGGCTGCTAATGAAGTTAACTTAGAACAGGAAAGAAATGAAGGCACAAATTGTACACATTTGAAATTAAAATTTGAAGGAGCTTATATAAAAGCCATATTTTTCTTTTCTTTACTGAAGTTGAATGAACTGAAGTAAAAGTTAATGCGGATGGCTTCGGGAATTGGCACTTCTTGGTAATATTTGTAGCAGGCAGTAAGTTTTATCGTCCTCTCAAGCCAAAAGTCAGTCCTTTTGTTGCTTTAGCTCGTGCAATCGTTGCTGCCATCAAGAAAAGGAAACTTATCTTATACCATCCCAGAAGCTAGAAGAGTATTGTAATGATCCTGATAATCACGAGCCACCACAAAGTTCTTCCGGTAATAATTTATGCAACAGTCCTTATACCTTAATATTGTATACGTGTTAGATTCGCTAATCGATTCCCTAAGCATTTGATAGCCTGATACTCTATAGTAGGCTAGTTTACAATAATATGCATGAGCAGCTTCTGAAAAGTTGGGCTCTTAATTCATGGGACTTGATTCTCACTACATGTGTTATGATTGCTACATAGTTTACTTTTCTTCGAATTTACACTTGCTGGCTTCTATTTCTAGTGGCATTTGGACTTCACATTTTTCATCACATCACCTTCTTTTTTTGTCTGCATTTTCATTGTTAGCTTTCAGGTCTCTCACAAGCTCCTCTAATGAGTTCGCACGAGCTCTCTAGACTAATTCATTTGCATCTGATCTGAGAGACTCAACTGTCTTTTTTTGCTGATTTAGCTACTTTAGATTGCTTACAGTCGTCCAGTTGACCTTCCATGAGAACCAGAGTTACCATGAGGTCTGCAGGTCTTGTGGGACAGCCAGCATTCAATTGGTTAGAAGCAAGAAAAAATCTTTTAGAATCCAAGTGTTAAAATCTACACTTCTATGGACATCTATAATATGTTTCTTTTCAATCAAATGTAAGATAGGACTTTTCAATCAAATGAAAACTCAGTTTTGAATTACTTATTTGTCGCAAGGTGTTGCTCAATGAAGTCCATTGTAAGATAGGAGAATCCGTGCTCAGTCCGGCATAGTGAAATGGATGGTTACAGGCAAGCTAATGAGTACTTTCATTTTCATTTTCTCTCTTTCAGGCATATACATATTCAATGCACATTGCATGTATTCTTTTTCATCCAAATCACTGATAGATGCTAAACGATGAGTGGGTTTGGCTGGGATCTCCCATTCTCGTCATCATCAGCCTACTTTCGCTTTCTCGAGCTTCTGGTAGAATTATTATGAGCTCAATTCTGACAAATCCTGGAAACAATCATCATAGTATATGTACCAGGTTGGGAAAATGGGTACAGAAGCAATAGCCATTTCACTTCCTTTTTCTAGTGCTCTTGTTCTCTTCAACCATGGGTATGTTACTCTCATGATTTTAGAACAATTTATAAAAGTTCACTGTATTTCTGCGAATTGATATACTTTACTTTCGATTCGTGTGGGTTTATGCCTCCATTCAGTTTGTTGTTGCTATTTTCGCACATGTTTATTCATTTGTAAGGATAAAATTATAATGCATTCATATTACTTTTTGTGGGAGCTGATACCTATTTTTGTCGAGGTATATGTGCTTATTTATGTGTTTCTAAATATATGGAGTGAAAGTTGCTTTA
Source organism: Sherardia arvensis (assembly GCA_948330725.1). Taxonomy (NCBI): domain Eukaryota; kingdom Viridiplantae; phylum Streptophyta; class Magnoliopsida; order Gentianales; family Rubiaceae; genus Sherardia; species Sherardia arvensis. The sequence goes on along the minus strand of OX415237.1, from coordinate 15,528,133 downwards.
CTCTTTCATTTTTAGTTTTCTCAAAGGTTCTTTAAGGTTTGAAAGATTGTGAAAGTTGCTACTTGTGCGGTATATATATATATATATTTTCAGGCCATTTTTGTGATCGACCATAAAGCATTAAATGAAACAAAACAATGACGGCTTGGCATTCTGAATCTGCCAATGTTGATCTTTTTTATGTGTTGTGTGTATTTTTAGGAATTCTAGTGATGGATAACTTACACTCCACGGTTGCTCATAAAGATACGTGTTCTTATGATGGACATTCTTTTCTGTGGTGCTAGGTATGCAGTACACAGTAAGTTTTTTTTGTAAGAAATGTTCATAGAGTAAGATAATGCATTGTATGTAGAAAATATAAACGAGGGATTTTTACCGAAATTTCCTTGCTTAACAAACGCTCCTTTTCAGCTTGGAGCAACTGCAGAAGTTCTCGGGAAGGCTGCAGCTTAGTTGCAAATTGAAAAAATGAACTCATATTGGTAATTATTGTGAGTCATCTGTATACATATGCTCTTGTTTACTTTAGGTCATGATAAAGATTGAGATAATTTTAATTGATTGATATAATTACCTTCAGGAGTGATATACTGTTTCAATTGGATGAAATCGATGCTTTCATTAGGCAGCCTGATGGTTCGCTGTTAACGTGGTATGGGTGTCTTCGATGCTACCACCACATATGGTATGCTGTAAGTCCTATACTAGGCTAGTTTACAATAATATGTATGTTTCACAGATGACAAATTGCACAAACAGCTTGTCTTAATTCACAGGACTTCAACTTCTACTACGGGATGAACACTGATATATGTTGTTGGATCTTTAGTATTATAAAATATAGAGTGGCATGATAACAGTATTGTATATCATTTCATTGACTTTCAGTTTTGAGCCTACTTGTATTAACATGGTGTGCATTATTGGCCTCTCAGATTGCCATGTCGTTTACTTTTTTCTTAGAATCTACACTGCTGGCTTCCACTTCAGGCGGCGTTGGGACTAATTGTGGTAAATGTGCACTCGCTTGTCAGCTCCTCTGCAACTCACGCCTGCCCCGCATTTTATCGCATTTCAGAACTTTCTAGAGCTGATTTTAGTTGCTCAACTTCAGATATTAGAGCAGACTATGGTGCTTCATCTCCTTCGTTTGTTTGCATAATCTTTGTCAGGTTTCAGGTCTCTCACAAGCTCCTCTAATGAGTTCACATGAGCTCTAGACTGTGTCAGACTCTACTGTTGTTTTTGCAGTTTGTAGTTCAGATTCCTTGCATTCTTCAACCTGCATTCAAATCGTTGAGCTCAGCCTGTGACGCTTCAGAAGATTCAGCATAAACAGCACTCAGATGAACTGGATTCTGTAGTATGATTGAGCTGGGAAATATGAGATTAGGACTGGGTTTACGACCAAAGGGGAGTATCTGTGGAGAAGAAAGAAGAAGGCCCCCTGCTTCGAAGTCCCAAATTTTGAGGTCATGTGTTTCTTCTGTATTCCACAACTCACACTGAGGATGGAGCGTCATAACATAGGGACACACTCACTCACAACAAATGCAATTTTCTGAGCAATGGTCACCCCGAAGGAGTATTATTTGAGAAATGTTTTATGTAAACAAATACTATTGTAGATGATGTAGGTAGTTCATGTAAAGAAATGTTGTCTCGGCCTCTATTCATTATCATCATCATCATTAATGAAAAGGGTGTTACTTTTGACTCATTCTTGTTTTGTTTTCCATTGTTAATTTGTTGTCTTATACATGTACTCAAACCTCTATATATGATCAAAGGTTATTAATCTGATGAGGAAGATCACAGCAAGGTAGTAATATATCACTAATCAAAATAGCTGCTTTGTGTTGTGCCAGTGAACCTCCAATGCCTGAAGTTGTGTGCTCCTTCCAGCACCATTTGATATAGTTGAAGACAGCTGCTTAGTGATGTGCTTGAGAGCTTCTGTTGTCCTGCTCCTCCACCCATTTAAGATCGCCAAGGACACTGCTTTGTGTTGTGCCAGTGAACCTTTTTTGTCACGATCTTCACAGCTTGTAGCTTCCAACCTGTAAACAAAACAGACTCAAAACAGTAAAACATTCTTTTTCAAATCAAGTCTTTCATATATACAGAAGCTCCAGTTTATCCAATTCAACTATCCCTTTAATATTTCTAAGTAGTGATTCATGTGAATAGTAATGAGTACTATCTGATTCACTAGCCATTTTAGCTAAAACATATGCAACAACATTTGCTTTTCTAAAAATATGAGAGAAATGAATATCAAAATCACCCGTGACTAGATAATCCTTAGGTATATCATCATTCCCCATGGGACTTTTTGCTGCTTTAGAACCATCTTTTATAGAATTTGAGAGTCCATCTCAACCTGCGCATTGAGATAATCACCATGATAGGCCATTTGCAGCCCTATAGACAAAGTTATTGCCTCAACTTCCAAACTAGTCTGTGCATTTATACTTTGTACTTTAGCATTTAGAACTCTCCCATTTCCATCCCTTATAACTATACCAGCTCCAGCTTTACCAAATGCACCATCCGTGTTCAACTTTACAGAACCATGAGTGGGAAGCTTCCAAGTTACAAAGCTCACTGCTCTATTTGAATCCCATACAGAAGGTATAAAGCCATAATGAACAAGTGGTTTGAGTTTTGACCGAAATTGAGCATGTGCCTTAATAATGGTTATGAGTATTTCATGTATGCTTTTGGCCATTATAGATTTATTTGGTGCAACATTATCGTACAAAAAAGCAACTTTGGCACACCATATGGACCAGACAATAACCACAAGCATGATTTTCACAATGTTCGATTTATAAGCTAAAGGATCATTTAAGTTCCAGAAGTAATAAAAAAATCCCATAGTGAAGGCAAACTCTATATGCACAACATCAAAATATGTGCTCACATTTTTCATATCCATTTAACAGTATGACAACTGTAAAAACAATGATGTAGGTCATTTGAATAAGCATGGAAAAAACAACACACTAAGGGTTGATGAAAGTTTAAATCCTTCAGTATATCAGTAGTTGGTATTAGCCTGTTAACAAGTCTCCAACAAAAAAAAGGATATCTTTTCTGGTAGAAAGTGAGCCCACATATGCTTATATGACTTAACTTGCAACTTTTATGTCTTAAGATTTCATAGGCATATGTTACAGAAAAAATTCCGTTAGGATTAGGTTTCTATATCATGATATCATCATACTCATCAAATATTGGAAAATCTTTTGACGGCATTTGAATATATCATTAAAACCATGCTTCATAAGATTAATCATATGTTGTTTTTGTGCACATAACTCACTAACAGTCAAGTCAGGGAAGGGCAAATCGAAGTGATGATTGATTTAGGCCGAAATTTGTGGAGAGGAGAAAAAGGCGAAAGTCTTCCTAATATTTCATAGGACATTTTTCCTCTATTTCCAGCAAGTTTTCGCCAATTCCACCATGGATTGAGAGTTATAACATTTCAAATTAAATTCTGAGCATATTGGTTGTTCAAACACATGATTTCGTTAAGATTTGAGCAAGATATGACAGACTTTTGTGAATGTTTTTTAAAAACGAGGGTTTGGCTGTATCTTTTGATTCACGGATCGGATTAGTTTGATTCTTGGTGCATTAGAATCTTCTATTCGAGGGTATTTTTTAGAGCCCAGAGTTAACATTGTCGGAGTATTAAGGAGGGAGATCGGAGCGGCGACCGTCCGGCGGAGAAAAATCAAGGGTTTGGCCGTAACTTTTGATTGGCTAATCCGATCACTGTGATTCTTGTTGCAAAGTGTCCGTGACGACTCGGAGTAAGACTTTAGAACCACTTTAAGAAATTTCCACGTAGGTAGGACAGAAACATCTTGCATAGCTGGGGAAACAGAAACATCGTATGTGGGAATCCCCTCCGATGTCTTGTACCCACTGGCCATTTGAAATCTAGCACTTACGGAGCTCACGGGGACTTGGGTTTCACACCATTTCGACCAATGAGCCAGTTCAAGCGGTTTTCAATTGAGTCCGTGTAGAAAGGTGTTTAGTATTCGTACCCCTAATATCCCATCCCGGGGACGGACATACCATACATTAATGGGATCTTTTAAGTTTACCCCCCCCCCCCCCCACACCCAAATATGGGTGTGCTGTGGGATTCAGCCCGTATGGAGGTTGTTGGTATTGTGGGACAGCAGGCGGGCCCGGATTTGCTCCCCGTACGGAGGCTTACGCTGTCCACGGTACCTTTCCATGCGGTCTGGGCCTCACTCGAGGTCAATATAGTCCGGTTTTCTGGCCGGTGGTCTGTCTGGGTCAGCTCCCGGGTTCACAGCCAGTTGCCGAGCGGCTTTCTAGGATTGAAATTCCTAGAACTCCACCATGTTGGTTTTCATGATGTTCTTGTCCACACCCTGGGCCCGGAGCAACTGCTCTCCTTCCGGGTTCTCTTCTTCCGGCGCCCTGGTCATATGAGTCATATTATTCCGACTCCACTCCATCACCAGACTCATGCTGCTTCCCCAGCTTTTTCGCGATTTGCAGCCTCCCTTATTCTCCCGATGTATCTCCCCAAGGGTGCGCTTCGGGGAGGGGGGCTTCTTACCCTTCGCCTAATTAGAGGCGCTTCGCTTTCCTCGGCGTTTCTCCGCTGTGTCGCGGGATAAGTCTGTTGCTTTTCGGAATCGATGCGCTCGCGCCTGCTCTTTTGCCTCCGCTTTCCGGGCGGCGATGACTGTCGCGGCCCTATTCATGTTTGGACCGCCTTCAGCTTCGTCAGCGTTCGACGGAGGGTTCTCCCCGATTAAGTTATTACATTTTCATATATATTTTTGGTTTTTTTTAGTCTAACCATTTCTATTTTATTTGGTACCACTTTGAGTTTTACGTGATTCTATAATTGGTTTTAAATATATTTAGCTATTTGTTTTGGATCATTCTTTTGTATGGAGTTTCTATAACCCTTCTTTTGTACAACTTTATACTATCTTATAGGGCTCTTATCCTATTCTTCAAACTTGCTTAAAGCAATCATGTTAATTTTTGTCAGTTAAGGCTTTATGGATTCGGGTAGCCTATAGAACATTTTCTCCACCTTCTAGGGATTACCTTTTTTAAAAAAATGTTGTACGTGTGGATGACAAAGCTGTGCAAAGTAGATATGATTGCAGAAGATTAAATTGTAGTTGTGCCATTCAACAAAATATTAGAAATGTACTTCCATTATTATTGACAATTACAAATGGTTTTTTTTACATTCATCTACACTTGAAGAAGAATTATAATATTAAAAAGAATGCAAGAGTAGCAATGCTCAAAAATCAAAATACCACAGAAGCTCCACAATGACATCGACAACTATATATGACAGCCGAACCATTTAATTTTTGAGAAATATTGATGGTTTGTTTCTTGAACACTCAATACATGCATGTGGCGAAGTTTGAAGTCGTCAGAATATTCTCCCAAACACAAAACTATTGAGGCTGAGTATTAGAGCTGTCAAGTTTTTCAGCTTTTAAGGCTTGATAAAGCCTCTGAGATTATCTTGAAAACTCGTTCGGGAGATTTGTTCTTGTCGGGATGAACCTTCAATCTGAGCTTATACAAGCCTTCTTGACATCATCGGAGCTACATACATGCCCGATCCAATAAGTGAAGCATGTGAGGCATGCGCTTCAGGCCCCAAAAAATGGGTTAAAATATGGCCCCATTTTTATAAAAAATGGGCCAAAATAAGGCCCGAATTTTATTCCTTACTCACACCCTAATAAGAATACTTGGTTTCGTAGCCTTTCAAAAAAATAAATACTTGGTTTCGTAGTGTATTTAATTAGGATTTAATTTGTGGGCAATTTTGTAATTTTAGTTTGAATTTTTTTATTTGGAATTTTTCTCCATATCATACCATAATTTTATTATTCTACTATTTTTAGTTATGTTAATTTACTATTTTGTTTGATTCTATTTGTATCATTAAGATTCAATTAAACCTGTTTTCGTCTTTATTTCCTAATTTTCAATTGATTTCAATTGAATTGGTTAATTATGTAATTTTGGTCCATTCAATTAAATTAAATTTGGTATACTTACTATTCAGCATATTCATGGAAGCTTACAAATGGTATTGAATGGCTATTATACATGATTAAAATATATTGAAGAAAATTTATTATAAGAGTGGCTATAATAATATAGTAATATTTAAATAAAAAATTATAATAATATTAATTATAATTAAATACTATGTTGATAAAATATATTGAAGAAAATTACATGTAATAACTATAAATTCATGGATATTTTTCAATTTAATTATAGAATATATAATATTTTTCTTCATGTGTATAATAAATATTCATTCTTAATTTAAATATTTGTTATATTCACCTACACATGTTTATATTTTTATGGAAATGTAAACATTTTTAATATATTTGTGGAATTTAAATATTATAAATGGTAGATTTTTGGTTTAATGAATAAAATGAAATTTTCAAAACCGGACTTTGTAATCAGACGTCTGTTTTTTTGGGTAAAATAATTGAATATATGGTAATCTTAAGCATATACGAAGTATACAGAATAATTTAACTTTTTAATTAAGCAGTTTTAATATTACATAAGGTAACAAAATAATTCAGACGGACTTAGTAATTTATGATACTTCAATTTACGAATTAATTTTTGGTTTTAATTATAGAATATATAATATTTTTGTTCATGTGTATAATAAATGTTCATTCTTAATTTAAATATTTGTTATACTCTACGTATGTTTAAATATTCATTCTCACTTGTGCGTTTGTTTCTCTCTTTAGAAAGTAGCTCTCCCTTCTCTCTAGAACCGAAATTCACGCGCCACCACTATTTTCACCTTAACAGTTCCATTATGACCGTTACACACTACAACTGACAGACAACGGTCTTCACCCCAGTCCGGCGGCAATGTCGCCGGAAAAACCTTTTCTCAAGTACTCACAGCCAGACCACCACCCCTATCTACACAGCTCCCCTCAAACCTAGAAATCCGGCCAATTACCTGTTTCAATGGAAAACCATCATGTATGTATCCAACTGAGTCGATCCCCATCTTAGCTAGCCACTACAAAAACGCTCTAATCGGAAAGTTTCCAAGAGCAAAACCCCCAATGCCCATAATCCAAGCAGTTTTTGAGGAACTCGGATTCAACTCCAGATTTCAACTTGGCTCCCTCGATTACAAGCACGTGCTCATCCGCTTCCAAGACAAGGAAGATTATCAACGATGCCGGCTGAGATCAGGCTGGAAAATTGGAGTTTCAATTATGAAGGTTCTAAAGTGGACGCCAGAATTCTCGCCGGAACACGAATCGCCGGTAGTTCCAGTTTGGGTCACGGTCAGAGATGTGCCGTTATACTACCGGAACTACTCAATGATTGAAAACCTGGGTAATCAGATAGGAAAGTACATCAAACTTGATGCGGCTACCAATATGATCGCTAGACCTTCAGCAGTGAAGATGTGCCTAGAAATTGACCTCACCACTGAGCTCATTTCATCAATTCATCAATTCAAATGGGTCACCCTAGTGATTACAGGGACTGTGAAATTTTCTATGACAATCTACCCCTCTACTGCAGACACTGTAAAAAAATTGACCATATTGACAACAATTGCAGGATTCTCCATCCAGAGTTGAAGAAATGGAGAAATAATGGCTTCACAGGTCCACACTCTGGAAGTTACCAAAAATCTGCACCAGCAACACCTAGTCACCATCAGGGACTGCAAAATCAAGGGAAAAGAGCTGTGCCAAGCAACCACCAGGAGGCATCCCAGCCATCACTCAGTCAACAAATATCACACCAACAACTCAGTTATCAGCCATCACAACCTTCATCCTCTGGTCTTACTGGCCAAGAAAAAGAAAACACTTTCAAATGGCAGAAAATCCCCATGGTGAAAAAGAACATGGATAACTTGAAGATGGTACCTTATGTTGCTCCATAATGTGAGCAATGGTTAAAGGCTACAGATTTCAAACACTCACCAAGAGGGGCCAATATATCCTTTTCTCTAGATGATCTTGACATAGCTGCTAGGAAAAAGCATTTGAAATCAATGAGTCATTGTATTTTGGATAGTATAACTGCTAGACCTAACTTGGATATAGTTCCATATCATCATATAGAAACTTCAAACAAATTTTCAATCTTGCAGGTTGATGATGATGATGATTACAACTCAGATGAGTCAATAGAGGAAGCCATTCATGCACCCGTTAGGCCAATGAGGAAATAGACTCTAAAGCAGACCAATCTGGGAGAAGAGCCTCCTCAAGAATTGGCAGGTGATTCTCTCAAGACACCAACAAAGAAACAATCAGCAGACTCTGAACATGAAGGAGAACAATCTTCAAGGAGAACAATCTTCAGAGAGGTCACAACAACAAGCACAATCACTGGAGGCTTCACATAAGCCTCCACTCAGGTTACATCTAACCTTCACTCACTAGGCTCTGGTATCTCTGATTCTGCAGTAGGATATTAAGACCTAAACAAAAAATTTCATATCCTAAATGATTAGTCACAAACTAGTAGGTAATATGCTAGTGTGGAACATTAGGGGGTATGGAACATCCATGGGATAGACTTAAAACTTTAATTACAGTACATCATGTATCAATTCTGTGCATCTTAGAACCAATGCATGATAAAAATCAAATTCATAATTTACAGTTTGAGTTGGGGTATCAACACCGTATTGCTGCTAGCTCAGCAAAAAATATGGATCTTCCACAACAATAACTTCACTGTTGAACTTACTTTTGAAACTGACCAGTTCATTCAGTTCCTTGCGCACTAGTGGAGGCCGACCAATAGGACAGCGGGGTTTTGGGGTTAGCACGGAGGTCCCGCTTCGTTAGTTGGGTTTTTCCCCCGCCGTACTTTTAATTTCCGATTTCGGAAATCTTACGGAAGAGAAATTTCAGATGTCGTAAATCATTCTGGAAAAATAATTTCAGAACCATTTCCTCAATCGTAAATGTTCTGGAACGAACCATTTCCTCAATCGTAAATCCTCCGGAAAGAACCATTTCCTCAATCGGAAATCCTTCCGGAAAAGTCATTTCAGAACCATTTCCTCAATCGTAAATTGTATGGGATTGATTAAAAAAACCGGCCAAATCGGCCGGCCAAATCAAAATGAGAACAGAATCACATTCAAGCAAAATCATCATCCTATAAAATAGATCATTGAATCGATACACTAAAGTTGAAGCAAAATATGCGACTTTACAAAATTGAAGCACTGGTCCTTTAAACTTAACTACCATCTATACATCTATAACTGTCTACCATCTATTCAAGTGTTGAATATGATCCATCTAAATCAACTAATGTAAACATGTTCAACAAAATTCACCAACACCTTGGATGCAGGAACGTTGTACTCCATCATATATGAGCTAATGACACTGCAGAGAAGATAATATGTTGATAAATTGAGGGTTCAGCAGCCAATAGCTTTATGACAATGAGAAAAAAAGCCATACAAAGAGCTACCCACAACAAGATATAGAAGTTCTAATTCACCAAATCAAACACAACCAGAAAGAAGCAATCTTTCTTAAACACACAACACAGCATTTGACAAAAACTAAATGGCATGTTATGAATATTTTTGGATTGTATCTCACCTACAGGACTACAAGCACATCCCACCAAATACCAAATAAACATCAACGGAGACATCACCATCAAATATAATGCTAATCAGAATTATAGGAGGCTTACGTCAATCTTCAATCTTTGCATTAGATAGCACAAATATGAACATGTCAACAGAAACATTCATTGGAACCTTCCATGTGAACCAAAACGCCACCTATCTCGTCCAGAAGCCATAGTTCCATTCCTATCATACAAAACTAATCAAAAATTATGAATCAAAACTCATCGTAAACTGGTAAATAAGCATATAGTGTTAAGAAAGATGCAAACTTTGGGATTCCACGAATGAAGAGGCGATTCTTTGAAAAATTACAGCATTCTCGGCGAAGCAAGAGGCTATTTATGACAACATTTTTTGTCAAGCTCGCAAAATGATTGAAACTTAAGAGGGGGAAGGAATACACTCTACATACCTGTTGAAAAGTGATACATCTATGAAATAAAAAACTTGAGAAATGAGCTTGCGGATGAAAAATAAGGGCACCTGCAGAGAGAGTGAAAGGGAATTCAATAAAGAACTAAGCCTCCATTCAACTAAAACAATCACTGCACTCCCAATGAAAGATCACAGTTGAACCCAGTTTCAGAAACCACCGAAAACAACAAGTAGCGACTTATAGCGATTTCTGATCCCTCGACTTTGATTACTTCCATTAAATCCTGGAGTGTTATATCAATAGCAAGTTATCAATTTTTACAGAATGAACCTAGACCGCCATGAAATCAACACAATCAGTAAGCTTTTTTTTGAGGAAAAACACAATCAATAAGCTTGCCATATATCAAAACCCCTAAATCAAAATGAACAAGCAATCAATTAAATTCCTATAATCAAACCACGCTTACAACAACAAACCACAGAGAATCAATCAATTCAAACCAAAAATTGCAGGTAGAGATAAGCAAGCTTACGTAGTAGACGAAGGTCCAACAAGCGGATTCTCTTTGAGCGGCTGAAACGCAAACCTCCCCAGCACTCCAGCAGCAAAGCAATTCATCGAATTCTTCGGACAGTTGTTCAGGAACATCGGCACCATGAACACAGCAGTGTTGATCAGCACGGATGAAAGCATGAGCCCCGGGAACCACCAGGGATGCGCAGGGGAGGCGCCAGGGATGCGCATGCGAGGAGGCGCCGGCACATGGGAGACTCCGGCGATGAGGCGTCTGCGCGGGGAGGCTCCTGCGAGGAGGCGTGGAGTCGATTAGTGATTTCTGCGAGTTCACAAAAAGGGAAAGGGCGTGGATAGTGTTGGAGATTATATTTGATTTTGTTTATATACCAAAAAACGTGAACGGTTGAGATTTAACTGATTTAATAAATTTACGGTTTTGATCAAAGTAAAATTAATTATTTTTATTTTTATTTTCTGTTTACTCATATATATTGTATATTATGTTTTTTTATATATATGGAATTTCTATGGAATATATTAGTTTTTAAAACTTTAAATAAGAGTTGATAACTAATTATATAAAGTTGATTTACATATAATATTAAATAGTGTTTACAAAATCTCAATTAAAGTTTTCTATTAGATAGTGGTTATGGAAAATTTAATAAAAATCATTATTTATACTCAATTTTATTAGTATCTATATAGAAAGTAAAGTAATATTTGATTAGTTAATCTGAATGTGTTAGTGTTCACAGAGAAACAAGTAAGATTGATTTTGATTAGTGAAATTGAATACATTTAGTGTCTAAGGTCAATTAAGTTTTGATATTTGATTAGTTAAATTACATTCGATTCCAGTTTGTTAGTAAAGTGTATAAAAAGTAAAGTAATGTTTGATGATTAGTTAATAAAGATTTAGTTAGTGTTCACAAAGAAATAAGTAAGTTTGATATTAGATTAGTTAAACTACCATCGATTCCAATTTGATCGTAATGTATATAAAAAGTATATTAGTTTTGATTAAGTAATTTGGATTTAGTTAGCATTCACATAGAAATAAGTGATTTTTTTTTTTTGTCAAATTTACCACCCTTGGATGGTGGGAGATATATTGGGTCTCCCTAACCCTAATAAAAGCCAAAAATGGCAATAAGTTTGCACCCAAAAGGTGACTTACAAAAAGGAGAAAAATCTCCTGAGCAGCAGAGACTGCTCCAAAAAATGGGATCTCACAGAAATGGAGATCCAAGATAGCTATTTAATGTACATAACTCATGACCCCAGAGCCTGTAAGTGAATTGGCTAAGCAAAACACAAGTCGGCACCAGGGATGGAAATGACATTAAAAAGCATATCACTAATAATCTAGATTTTTACATAAGTTGGCTTCTAAGGCCTGAGCAGATTGAGTCCATATAAGGTTGGAGTTGCCTTGAAGGGCCTGAGCAGAGTGGAGCAGAAGTCATAACTGCACAAGAAGCAGCACATTAGTAGCACCTATTTTTACATACTCTGAGTGTAGGAGTTCCCAAAGCATCAAGATTTAGGAGGCCTTTGATCCTCTGTGGGAGAGACTGGAGAGAGATTGAGCCAGTAAGCTGTTCAGAAAAAGCCAGTTTAGCCAAAGCATCAGCAGGAGCATTGGCCTCTCTGAGAATATGAGAGACTAGACCAGCCTTTGGCATTAATGGGTATACAAGATTAAACACAAGCCATGGGCAGTTGTTTAAATCTTGTATAGCCTTTACAGCCTGGGAGCAGTCAGATTCAATCATGTACTGAGAGGTCATAGCTTATGCCAATTTTATACCAGTAGCAATAGCATGGATTTCTGATTCCAATGGGGAGGATGCATCAATATAGTCTGTGTATAAGGAGACAACAGAACTAGTAGAGTTTCTAATTATAATACCAATGCCAGCTTTTTTATGTTGGTGCCATGAGGCATCAACATTCACTTTAAAACCATGAGTAGGGGGTAACCACTTAACTGGGAGAATAATGGGATTAGGAGGCCTAGCATGCAAAGGTAATATACCAAGACCAGCAAGTTCTTTGTCAAATGCAGATGTAATGGAAAAAGGCCTTGCACAGAAAGTATGAAAAATATGGTTCCTAACTGAGAGTTTAAGTGTATCAAGATGGGGATCAATATCTTCAAAAATTCTGGCATTTCTAACTTTCCAAAGAAATCAACAGATATAACTAGGGATGATGTGAAACAAAGCAGAGTGCAATCTAGTATGACCCTGATATGACCAGTAGTAAGAAAGTCTGTTCCATAAAGTTGAAAAGTGTTGGTCTCTGATTCCCATCAAACCATGGAAGTCAGACCATAGAAATTTGGCCACAGAACAATCATTAAAAAATGATCAATATAGTCATTATCATAGCAGAAAGGAAACTTAGATGGCATGTTGAATCCCATTTTCATAAGAATATCTGGGAATGGCAGAAATGCATTGATAAGTTTCCACATAAAAACACTCACTTTTTTCTGAATTCTAGGGTTCCAGACTTTGTGGAGAGAGTCTGAACCATTTCTAGAATTTTTCAGAGCATGATAAGCAGTCTTAAATGTGAAGTTACCTCTAGGATCAGGCATCCAAATGAGCCTATCAGCCCTCCCTTCATAGCAAACACTTTCCTGTAAAATGTGTAGAAGATTTGAGTCAGTCATATCTGAAAGGGAGGGGAGAAATGTATGTCTATCTTGGATAAAATTGGAAACTGAGCAGGAGAGGGGAATGGTAGTGGTTTCTGGAGCAATAATTAGACTGATAGGTCCAAGTCCAGTCCAATTAGAGTGCCAAAAACTACACCTTCCTTCCCCATGAATAACCCTAACCAAGCTCTCAGCCTTGGCATCAACTGACATGATTCTTTTCCATATAGGAGAATTTCTGTGAGATTTTGGCAGTGACCAGAGGAACTGAGACCATAATGTTGTAGCATGCTGAAACTTCCACCACAATTTCAAGGAGCAGGCCTTTACTATGGTGTGGATGGATCTCAGTCCTAGGCCATTTTGGTCAATAGGGTAGCAAAGATGCTCCCATTTCCTCCATACTTTCTTTGGCTTCAGATCTGTCTCACCCCAGAAAAATAGGGCTAATAATTTCTGGATTTTTCTGATCACAGTAACTGGAGGAGCCATCACACACCAGATGTGTTGAGGAATGGAGAAAATACAAGATTTAATCAATGTAATTTTTCCCCCAGTTGATAGCCATTTGTTCTTCCAGTTGGCTAACCTGTTTTGAATTCTCTGCACCAAAGGCTGGAAATAAGAAGTTAGAGCTCTGCCAGTAAAAATGGGGACACCTAAGTAGGTAAATGGAAAAGAACCATGTTTCATTCCTAGTATGGATTTAACCTGGTTCAATTTGGACAGAGATGCATGTTTACCTAGGAAAAATTCACTCTTTTCAAAACAGATTTTTTGACCTGTTGTTTGCTCAAAAATGACTAAAAAGGACTTTATTCTAACTAGACTGGACTTAGATGCTTTCATAAAAACAATGGTATCATCAGCATAGCTAAGGTGTGAGACAGGACAAGGACCAGAGGGGAGATTAAAGTATTCTAATTTGCCTATGGAAAAAACATAAGCAAGACTTCTAGTAAAAGCCTCAGAAAAAATATTAAAGAGAAAAGGGGATAAGGGATCACCCTGTTTAATGCCCCTAGTAGCTCTAAAAAAATCCATGAGGTTTTCCATTTATGAGGACAGAGAAGTATGCATTGCTCAGATTTTTCATTATACACATAACTGTATTACCATTAAAACCTAGTTTAAGTAAAATTTTGTTCAAAAGACCCCAATTAACTCTATCAAAAGCTTTTTTGAGATCTAATTTAAGGATGCAGTTAGGGTTCCTAGACTTTCTATCCAAAAATCTGATCATTTCTTTAACATAAATGACACCATCAGAGATATCTTTATGTTGCATAAATGCAGACTGGTGGGGAGAAATAATTTTAGGCATCAAATGTTTCATTCTCTCCATGATAAGTTTGGAGAAAATTTTATTGATGAAATTAGATAGACTTATTGGTCTAAAGTCATCAAAGGTTGATACCACATCTTTTTTGGGAATTAATGTAATCCATGTAGCAGTAATGCCTACAGGGATATTGACACCACTCAGAAAATGGTTCACAACATTTAGTAAGTCATGTTTTATTATTTCCCAGGCTTTAGTGAAAAATTTGGAAGAGTAGCCATCAGGCCCAGGGCTACTATTTTTATTCATGCCAAAAACGGTAGCTTTAAGCTCTACCAAGTCAACTGGTTTGACTAATTGTTCATTATCAGCATCATCAATTAGTCTGGGAATTTGGCTAGTAAAATGTTGATAGAATTCACCTTGAATGTTGCAAGGAGGTTCTGATAACAAATCTGAATAGTATCTGACAGCTTCAGACTGTATATCATTCATATCATCCAGCCAATCCCCATTAACATTTTTAATTTTTGTGATGCTAAGTGAACTATGTTTTTCCCTCACTGTATGGTGGAAGAATTTTGTATTTTCATCACCATCTTTGAGCCATTTAATTCTGGACTTTTGCTTCCAGAATTTTTGTTGCTCTTTGAGGGCTCTGAGATGCAAGGCTTTTAATTTTTTGATTTTGATAAGTTCATCAATTGAATTATCATTATCATATATTATTTCTTGCAGCCTCAAATTTTCAGCAGCTTGTTTGACATTATTCTCAATTGAACCAAAATTTTGCTTGTTCCAAATTTTGATTCTGAGTTTAAGTCTGTGCAATTTTAGGTGAAAACCAAGCATGCCTGAATGGTCCATAGGTTGATTCCAATCAGTTTCAATAACTGATATAAAATCTTCTCTATTGAACCAGACATTCAGAAACCTAAAAGAACTAGGGGAAGCTATAATGTTACTGCCTATATTAAACAACATTGGAGAATGGTCTGAAGTATCTCTATTTAGTATGTGGATAGAAGAAGATGGAAACTTCTGCATCCACTCCTGAGAGCAAAGGCCTCTATCCAATTTTTCAGTGGTGGGGTTCCTTAGCCAATTATTGGACCAAGTAAAATTGTTACCAACTGTGTTTAATTCTAGAAGAGCATTTGCAGAAATAAGCTGGTTAAATTCTGCCATACTCCTAGAGCTAGGCTGTGAGGGACCTCTATATTCATTAGGTGATTTAATTGTATTAAAATCCCCTATTAGAAATGAGGTTTGCAAATTTCTATGAGACAGTGCATCCCAAAGAAAAGCCCTGCCAGGGACAGTCCTTAAGCCATAGATAAAATTTCCCTCCATATTGGAGTTAAGTCTATAGCTAAAGATATCAACTGACAAAAACTGTAAGTGATCATGCTTTAGAGTGATTTTTATTGACTCATTCCACATAAGCCAAATTTTACCACTCTGTGAAGTAAGGAAATTACTGAAATGAAGTTCTCTCCTAAATTTGTCACATTTATGATTCTTGTGCCAAGGTTCTATAAGACACAAAAGCTCAATTCTGTGTTCTCTGATCAAATCAGAAAGTCTAGACATAGAGGTTTTCATGCCTCTCACATTCCAAACTAAACATCTAATTTTAATGGTGTCAGACATTAAAACTGATTTTTTGTGCTTTTAGACCTAGTAAGAACTAGGTTTGGAGATGGAGGTTTGGCAGACTCTATAGGAGTGAATTTTATGTTTATTTGAGTAAAGAAAGTGGTTATCTTTGATTTGCCAGTAGTCACTGGGGCTACTGGATCATCAGGAAGACCATCTAGACTCAAATTAGTTTCAGTATTAAGAATTACCTGAGGAGGTTCAATCAGATTGTCATCTTCTGAGGACTCAGAGGCAGTTAAAGTGCCTGAGTCATTCTCCTTATCAGCATCAACTAGAGGTAAGAATCTGTTGTTTGATGAACTAAGAGAGGCAGAAAATTTGTTAGGAGAAGTGTTAGAATTGACAAAAGTAGAGAACTTACCTGTAACTACTAGCATATCATCTTGAGCATAAGCAGTTTTGAGGGGGTTCAGGTTGAGAGCCTGTTGGAGTAAGTGATGGTCAGGGTTCAGTTGGGAGGGTGAGAGTTGGGGATAGGGGTAGGGGGGAGTTGATTAAAGGTTGAGATGGAGAGTCTAAGTTGGATGTAAGTGTAAGCTGAGGAAGTTGTGTATGAGTGAGGAGAGGGGTGGACTCTCTGAGTTGGGCTAGAGTAGTGACTGGGATCAGAAAGGGGTGGGGGACTCTTTTTTTCTTGGGGGCTTTGGTTTTAGCAGCCGGGATTTTGGTAAGTGCTTCAAGGTCTTTTGTGTGTGGAGAGAGACTAGAGGGACCTGCCTCAGCAACATGAGGAGGAACAACTACACCAGAGGCCTTTTCAGTACACATATCATCTTGCCTGATATCAGAGACAATGGCTTCAGGAGAGGAGGCAGGCTGATCATCTTTAGTAAGATCAACAATGCCAGAATCAAGCTGAGCCTTTTCCTTTGGTTCAGAAACAGTGATAGGAGCTTTCTGTTTCAGGTTTGGGGTAGGCCTAACTTGCTGTCTAAGCTCAGGGTGCAGTACTAGACAATTTGAGTCTTCATGACCAAGCATGCAACATTTATTACAATATCTGGGAAGGTCTTCATACTCAATGGGGTATCTCTTAATGTTTCCCTCATCTATACCTAATCTTATGGAGGATTGTAGTTTCTTTCTAAGATCAATTTCAACGCAAAGTTTGATGGCTGAGGGACGAGTAAAAGAGGATGTGGCTGCATCCATCTTTATGAAGGTGCCAATTTGGTTACCAATAGATTGGATCATTGTGGAGTTATGGTAAAAAAACGGTACCTTTGGAATGGTAATCCATACTGGGACAATAGAGGACTCTTCCTCCGGCCAGAAGTCGATGGTCCACTTGAGTACTTTCATTTGGGATCCACAGAGACTCCATAGACCTTTGATCCAACATCTCCGATAGTCTTCTGCATCGTCAAATCTGATCAAGATGTGTCTGAAATCAACGGATCCTATTTGGAATTTGCCGGTGAAGCCAACCGATTGGAAAGCTTGGTGGAGCCGTTCCATAGAGGGTTTTCCACGGGCAAACTTTCCTATGAGCGCATTTGAGTAGTGGGATGCCAAAGATTCAGCCTGAGAACGAGTAACAATGCAGGCGATTTCTCCTCGGAAGTGATTGATAGGGGTAATTTCAAGGTTGGCGGGTAGTGATGTAGATAGGGGAGGTGGCCGATTGGTTAGAGCTGACAGAAAAGATTTTCCGACGGCGTTGCCACCGCTGGGCTGCGGTGGCATAGCCATGGGGATAGCCGTTGTGTGACCGTTATAGATCCGTTGGGGAGGAGGAACGGAAAAATATGGTTGGGAAATCAATGATTCTGAAATTTAGGAGCAGTAAATGGGTGAGGAAAGAGAGAGCGTTTTGGGAATGAGGAGAGAGCGTGAGCTGAATGTTGTAATATTTCAAGAGAAATAAGTGAAATTTGACTTTGATGGTTAAATTGAATACAATTAGTTTCTAAAGTCAAGTAAGTTCTGATATTTGATTAGTTAGACTCAATATAGTTTCCATAGAAAGTTGTATATATAGAGATATTCGATTACAAATTGTTATATACATAAAAAAGTAATTTATGTTCTTCAATTGATGTGTTATATTATATTTATTTAGCGTTTATAGAGAGTCGAGCAAGGTTTGATTTTGACGAGTTAGATTACACATGTTTTAGAGTTCACAAAAAATAAAGTAAAATTTGTCATTTGATAATTTATACTTAATAGGTCGGGATAAATGGTTGTGGGTAAAGGGAGAAAGAGAACACAAGTTAATGGAGAAAAATAAATAAATATATACATGGATATTTATTTATTAACAATTAAGATATCATGTATTAGTTTTTTAAAAATTCCTGTTCCGCCCAGTTTCCTCCATCGTAAATCACCAGGAAATCCTTTTCCTGATCAGTTTCCTCATTCGTAAATCATTCTTAAAATCACAAATATTTGTGGCTGGTTTCCTCCATTCGGAAATCATTTGGAAATTCCTTTTCTAGGTAGTTTCCGAAATCGGAAATCATATCCGATTTCGTAAATTTTCTCAATACACAGCGGGTTTTACAACCCCGCCGTGCTTATCGTTCCAAGGAGTTTATACCTTGGGTTCCATTACATTTCCGATTTCGTAAACCCAAAGGACGGCGGGGAATGGAAATTTTGATTTCCCCGCTGTGCTTCTATGCCTTATATTGCATGGTTTCCACTAGTGTTGTTACAGAACTAGGTTCGATGGAGAAGTGGATGATTGTTTTTATTTTTACCAAAATTACTAGAATACTTAGGAGGGACTTATGGACAGATCTAGCTAATTTACCACAGGCCCCTACTTTATTTGTTGGTGATTTTAACAACATTGCTACTGTATATGAACATAAGGGCACACATTCTCCTCCTTTTGGCAGTATGAGAGATTTCAGGGCTTTCATTGATACTCTCCAGTTGCAAGAAATCCCCACTGTATGCAATATATTTACCTGGACAAATAATAGGCTGAAAGATGAAAGATTGCTCCAGAGACTTGATAGAGCTATTTTTACAGCAGGATGGCACAACATCTTCCCACATTCTTCCTCCCATGTCCTGAATAGAACCACTTCTGATCACAACCCACTCCTAATCTCCATCCAAAATGCAGAAGATTAGCTACCTAAACCCTTTAGGTTCCAGCAAATGTGGCTCCATAGACCAGAAATCCTTGATCTAATTAGAGAAAACTAGGAGGCCCCAACACAGTATTCTGGTATGTATAACATGGTCTTCAAAATGAAAAGATTGAAGATAATGTTGAAAACCTGGAATAGAGAGCTATTTGGTAATGTCCACCAAAACCTCTTGGAAGCAGAAGATAGAGTATGCAGCATGGAGTAGATTTATCAACAGTCTGGAACTGATCAGGATCTGACTAATCTGAATAGGGAAAGAGTATTGTTGATCAGAGCTGAAAAAGAGGCAACCACTTTTTGGAGACAAAAATCAAGTTTGAAATAGTTGAAGGAAGGAGATGCAAGCACTAAATTTTTCCATAATTCTGTCAAGGAAAAAAGAAGTAAAGCAAGAATCACAAAAATTAAAGCTGCAAATGGAAATTAGGTAACAGATCCAGTTTAGATCAAAGAGGGGGGAGTTCAATTCTTTGAAAAATTACTCAATGAAGAAACTACTGACATCACAGGTTAGTATGTGGAACACTTCAAGTCTGTCATCCCAAAGATTATTTCTGATGAAGATAACCAAGCACTACTGAAACATGTTGATATGGATGAACTGAAGAAGGCTGTTTTTTATCTTAACAAAGATGGAGCTCCAGGATCTGATGGATTTTCGGGGCATTTTTTTACACCATGCTGGGAAATTGTTAAGCATGATATACTAGACTCAGCCAAGAATTTTATGGAGGGACAGAAACTACCAAGAGCAATTGCCAGTACATGGTTAGCTTTGATACCCAAAAAACTAAATCCTTCAACCTTTGCAGAATTCATACCAATAAGCCTCTCCAATTTTATCAACAAAGTATACTCTAAGATTCTGTTAGAGAGATTAAAGCCACTGATGTGTAAAATAACTCACCTGAGCAGTCAGGATTTATGAAGTGGAGGGACATATCTGACAACATTATTCAGATGATGGAAATGATCAAGTTGTTGAGCAAAAATCCAAGATATCAGAATATAGTGGTTAAGCTAGACATGCAGAAAGCATTTGACAGGATTTCCTGGACATTTCTGAACACAGTCATGATTCAGTTTCAGTTTCGTGGTGGTTTTGTGAAGCTCATCCTTTAAAACATCTCAGCTGCATGGTTTTCAGTGCTGATTAATGGAGTATGTAGTGGTTTCTTCTCTTCCAGTAGAGCGATCAAGCAAGGAGACCCCATTTCACCACTTCTATACAATATTGTATCTGAAACTTTCACAAGAGGCCTCCAGAAGTTATTCCAAATGCAGTTTTTGGAGAACTTCATAATGCCCAGAAATGTTACACCAATCTCCCACCTCATGTATGCAGATGATACTGCTATCTTCCTCAATGCAAAGAGAAAAAATCTGAAAAGATTCAAATCCATCTTGCTGGCATATGAAGCAGTTTCAGGTCAAAAAGTAAACTTCTCCAAATCTGAAGTGTACACTCGTCCTCACATCCCAGCTAGGAGGATCACACATATAAAGAGAATACTGGAAATGAGGATAGGTAAAATACCATTTAATTATCTGGGAGCTCCAATATTCAGTGGAAGAAATAAAGTGCTGTATTATCAACCTGTATTGGAGAGAATGGAAAAAGTGATCTCAAACTGGAAGAATTTTTGGCTGACTACTAGGGGTAAACTAGTTCTGATTAATCATGTTTTGTTGTCAATCCCTATTCACATAATTGCTGTTCTGAACCACCTGCTGCTGTCATAAGAAAAATGGAGAGGATGGCTGCAAAATATTGTTGGGGGGAATCTGAATATGGCCTGAAAAGGAGTTGGAAAAAATGGGAACATCTAACTCTGCCAAAAGAGGAGAATGGTCTAGGTTTTAGGAACCTTAAAGCAATAGTTAAAGCATTTTCATGTAAGTTATGGTGGAAATTACAAAAAAAAAAGAGACCATATGGTCAAAAATTTTGTGGTCTCTTCCTGTAACTTACAAAAAATCCCTTACTTGGTTTAGAACATGTAGTATTACTGAATTAGCTAACAAGCATTCACAAATCATACATGGGAAGGGTACTTGTTCATTTTGGGATGGTAATTGGCTGGGAACTGGTTCTCAATAACCTGTGGCCTGACAATGTAGATTTGCCTTTTCCTGACATCTCTCTTGCATAATTTATTTCTATGAGGCATCTGTACATTCACAGTTTGGAGCCCCATTTGGCTACCAATGTTATTTCAAAATTGCAGGCAGCACAGATCAGCTTCAATCGTGAAGACAGTCTCATATGAAAACCAGGCATTGATGGGAATTTTACAGTCAGGAGCACATATAAATCTTGCATGGAAGTAGCCACAACTAATTCAGACCCAATACTAAAATAGGTATGGCTCAAACATCTCCCGAACAAAATTTCAATTTTCATCCGGAGAATGAGAAATAGAATTCTTCCTTTTGATGATACACTAATAAGGTTTGGCTTTAACATCACCTCTAAATGTCCTCTGTGCTGTAATTCTGATTCACTGGAGCATATCTTTAATTGCTGCAATGTTAACTTGGACATTTGTAACCATATACATGCCTTATTACTTATCCAACCACCAGCTTTCCACTCTATCAATGCTAGACTGAACTTGTATTTGTTACACAAAGGTTTTTCTAAAATCCACTCTAGTAATTCAGATAACTACACTAGTTGTTTTTTGGTACCTTTGGTTGAGAAGTTAAAAACTTCTGTATGATGATAAAAATTTTACCACACGGTCATTGATACAAATGATTCAGAAGCAGATATGCAATATATTCACTGTGCGCCCTGTGTTTGGTAACCATGAAAGAAATAATTTTCTAATCATTTCTGGCTTAGTCCCTTTCATTAAACGGAAAAGGTCTAAAAGAGTTAAGATCATTGAATGGCACTGTTGTATTGGAAACATAGTTAGAAATCAACGGGCAATATTAGCTTACTCAGACAGATAGATACAGAAAGCTCTTCAGCCTTACATTCTGAGTTGATAGCTATTAGAATCGGATATGTAGCTATTAGAATTGACATCAGACTGCAGCCAAGATGTTGCAGCTGTTATAAATCCACTGCATGCCCAATAGGGTCATTATTCTCTAAGTCAAGAACTTCATGCTCTTCATTGTTTACACAGAGTCACACATACACTCAGGGAAGGGAATATCCCTGCAGATTATCTGTCTAAATGTGCTCTATCTAATGCTTTTTCAACTGATATTCTCATTGATGAGGCTCCCCCAATTTTAAAAGGCCATGTACAACTTGATAAAAGGGGAGTACAATCTGTCAGGATTTATCCAACTTAAAAGAGCCAGATACTGCTGATCTTATCTTTTGCAGGTACTGCAGGAAAGAAAGAACTATGAAAAGAATCCTTCAAACTGAAGGAGGTCAGCTCAGGCCAGTAGGTAGATCAAATACCACTGTCTCATGCATCACAAATTTGGAGGTGCCTTTAGCCATTTTTTGAACTATTTTATGGTTTTATTGGGCTACTTGTATATAGACTGGCTACTGTTTTTAGGTCATTATATAAATCAGGGAGTGGCAAAGTTGTGCTTCGGTATTTGTTTACTCGATCACTAAAATGCTCCTCTCTACAGATTTTACATTAGACTACAAAGCATCAGTAGCTAGATAATAGACATGGAAATTTTGTGAAGCTTAGATGCTTTAAAGGGAATCCCCCTTATTTTAATTGTAACTCTACTATGGATTTGCCATTTTTGGTTTGGGGTGCCAATAAATTCCCCCCACTAATAATGGTTTTAATTCAAAAAAAAAAAGGTATGTTTATATTTTTATGGAAAAGTAAATATTTTTAATATATATTTGTGGAATTTAAATATTATTACATGTAGTTCAAGTACCACGTAAAAAAAAGATAATTTAAAATTATTAAAACGAGTAAATTTAAGCATGCGGCCATATATAAACAATTTAGACCAAACAAGACGTACAACACGGAATTTCACCTTCAGAGAAAGAAGATGTAGGTTCTTCAAGAACTGGTGGTAAATAAGAAGAATAGGAGGTTGATATATTACAATGAACAAGTCTAATTGAATAAATTACAATGAATGTTCTGCGATTTACATTGAGATTGTTATACATTGTTTTCATATTGTTATTTTAAATTATTTATTCTATATATTTATTTATTAAAATTTTAAATATTCACTCATTTGGGTTTTATATAATTTTAGTTTTTAATTGAGAGGTAGTCTTGCGAGAGACCGTCTATATTATAGACCAGGGACTAAGTAGTAAAAGTATGTTTAAATAAAAATAAGGAGGTCCTTAATTGCAATTTTTGTAAATTACTATTCACGTGCACTATTCATAACCCAGTACTATTCACACACGCACTAATCATGCCCGGTACTATTCACACACGCACTATTCACGTCCCAGAACTATTTACAAAACAGAACATTGGGTTTTAAGCACATAAAGTCTACATTATAGTCTCAAACATGAACATGGACATCTAAACATATTAGCCTAACCAATTTTCACAACCCAAACCTCACATCTGGCCATTCATGCCTCAAACAGCCCACAACATTGGGATGTTAACACATAAGGTCCACATTTTAACACGAACATCTAAGAAAGCTACCCTAACCAATTTTCACACACAAAAACTCACATATGGTCATTCATACCTCAAACAGCCCAGAACATGGGGTTTTAAACACATAAAGTCCACATTATAGTCCCAAACATGAACACGAACATCTAAACACACTACCCTAGCCAATTTTCACACACCAAACCTCACATCTGACCATTTATGCCTCAAACAGACCAGAATATTGGGATTTTAACACATAAGGTCCACATTATAGGCAGAAACATGAACATGAACATCTAAACATTCTACCCTAACTAATTTTCACAGACCAAACCTCACATATGGTCATTCATGCCTCAAACAGACCAGAACATTGGGTTTTAAGCATATAAGGTCCACATTATAATTTCAAACATGAACACGAACATCTAAACACACTACCCTAACCAATTTTCACATAGCAAACCTCACATCCGGGCATTCATGCCTCAAACAGACCATAACATTGAAATTTTATCACATAAGGTCCACATTATAGGCAGAAACATGAACATGAACATCTAAACATGCTACCCTAACCAAATTTCACACACCAAACCTCACATATGGTCATTCATGCCTCAAATAGACCAGAATGTTGGGTTTTAAGCACATAAGGTCCACATTATAGTACCAAACATGAACACGAACATCTAAACACACTACCCTAACCAATTTTCACACACCAAACCTCACATCTGGCCATTCATGCCTCAAACAGACCATAACATTGACATTTTATCACATAAGGTCCACATTATAGGTAGAAACATGAACATGAACATCTAAATATGCTATTTTAGCCAATTTTCACACCAAACCTCAGATCTGACCATTCATGCCTCAAACAGACCAGGATATTGGGTTTAACCATATAAGGTCCACATTATAGTCATAAACATGAACACAAATATCTAAACATACTACCCTAGCCAATTTTCACACACCAAACCTCACATTTGGCCATTCATGTCTCAAACAGCCCAGGACATTTGATTTTAACACATAAAATCCACATTATAGGCAGAAACATGAACACGAACATCTAAAAATGCTACACTAGCCAATTTTCACACACCAAACCTCACATCTAGCCATTCATACCTCAAGAAGCCCAGAACATAGGGGTTTAAGCACATAAGGTCCACATTATAGGCAAAAACATGAACACGAACATGACCACAAATAAATAAAATCAAACCTCCAGCAGTAAAATCAAACCAATTCAAACCAGACAATGCCCAATCGGATGCAAATCGGATGCAAAACACAAGCAAAACAATGCCCAATCACAGGAGCACAGAGTCGCCAATCAAAATCACATTATCAATCAATGAAAGCAACAAATCAACACAATCAAACGAGTTTATCGATTTTTACAATCAGTATAACCAAGAACGTTTTGATTTGCTCTTGAACGCTATGAAAACAAAGTAATCGGGGAGTTTAATTGCCATTGCGCATGGCGGAACTGCCTTTGCTATGCAATTGATGCATGAATCGGAAAACCGACGATTGGGAACGACGATTAGGTTTTGGATTTTGGGGGAGGAACTGGGAGAGACGATTATGAATGGAGGAATTCGGAGGAATTGGGGGAGGAAAGTGGGTGGTTATGAATGGAAATTTCAGATTTATATTAATTGTAGTTTAGGCTAATTGCAAACAGACCCTCGCATATTAGCTTTATTTTCAACATAGCCCCCGCACATTATTACCCTTTTTTTCAGTCCCGTCTATAATCTGGACGGTCTCTTTCGAGACTTTCTATTTAATTGAAGGGTGAAATCAATATCAAGTCATTAATTTATTTAGTCAAACAACTAGAATCAATAGCCGCGCATCGCGCGGCATGACCAACCTAGTAAAAAAATTCAGTTTTAGTATCTAAAATTTATTCGTTAAAAATGGACCGGCCTCTATTCATCATCATCATTAATGGAAAAGGATGTTGCTTTTGACTCATTCTTGTGTTGTTTTCTATCATTAATTTGTTGTGTTATACATGTTTTCCAACCTCTATATATGACCAAAGATTATTAATCCGATGAGGAAATCACAACAAAGTAGTAGTAATAACTGATCAGAATGCAAACCAGTCTTGTACACTGCCTATGTATTTATTTTACCTGAATAGAGCAGTCATTTTTAGTTTTGTTAAGTGAAATGTTATGAAAAGAGTGAATTTTGATTGTTATATGTGAGTTTGGCTCATTAGTTGTGCAAAGAAAAATATGATTGCGGAAGGTTAAAATGCAGTCTTGTCATACAACAAAATATTCGAAATGTACTTAAATTATTACAGTTAAATCTCGATAAATGAATACTCTTGGGACCATCATAAAAATATTCATTTAGCGAGGTTATTCATTTATCGATAAATGAATAATATATTCATTTAAACAGTAGTATTACATGAATTGTATGTATGTGTACTAAGTCCAAAAATGTACACATATGCATTGTATTTAAAACTACTAAGAAGATACATAGTATGCATTGTATGGAATATCTAGAGTTTACAACACGAGCAGAATACTCTCGAAATTTTGTTTGCGCGCTCTAGGAAACAATCAAGAATGAGATGAATTTTGGCTGGAAAAAAAAGCAAAAAACTACACCTTTTTTTGTAAGGGAATGATTTATATTATGAAAATTATTGATTGAATTTTTTAATACATACATATCTTATTAAATGTGGTGATTATTCATTTATATTTACATTGGGTCTTTAAGGATTCTAAAAGAATTATTCATTAATGCATTTAGTGAGATTATTCATTTAGCCCCTTAGCCCAAGTCGGGACCGGGAAAAATTATTCATTTAGTGAGATTATTCATTTATCGAATATTCATTTATCGAAGTTTAAATGTATTGACAATTACAAAGGGAGTTTTACATTCATCATCTACACTTGAACCAGAATTATGTCAACAAAAATGCAAGATTAGTCATCTACACTTGAACAAGAATTATGACAACAAAAATGCAAGATTAGCGGTGGTCAAAAATCAAAATACTGCACAAATAAGTATTTATCCAACTGAAACAGAATATTTATCAGTTAGTAACCCACCAAGCACTCACAGCCTTAAATCTCGGATTCAGAGAACAAATAAGTATCTAATGCATATATGAATACTTTGTACTCAAAATTTGTAACATATACTCACACCTTTAAGCACCTAAATTAGCTCATTTCGGTTCTTTTAACAGGTTTCACGCTAAAGCGAACATTCCAGTTCCATGAAGACTTATACAACAATCACTTTAAGCCTCTTTATCTTACTCATTTCTTACTTAAATTAGCCTATTCTTGATCATACATCATAGTTCTTATATCAAAGAGGATCACACTAGTTCAGAAATGAATAAAAAAGGAGGTACGATTATCAAGTTATGAACTTGTAAAGTAGCACCTGCTGGAGGAAAACTATATCAAACAATAAAATGCAGATCTTTGAAATAATGTTTCTTGCTCAATTCTTAACCAAATTAATTCATTCTTGTTTCTAAATCGTAGGTCAGAGTTCTAAGTTTACTAAAGTTCAAAACTTGACTAAAAACAAGCTACGCTAGTTAAGTTATGAATCTTTAAAAAAAACAGTTTAGCTACTGCCCATAACTGCAGTAACACTGAGAGTTAAACTTATTTTCCTTAACCATTGCTTAATCAAATTGATTTTTTTTGTTCTACATCGTAGTTCAGGTTTCTAATATTACTGCTACATAAAGACTAATAAAGACAAAGCTACGAGTAAAATCACACAGGTTTTGCAGATCAATTAATATCATAACTTATTAACAGTAATCCTCAAATAACAAATGATGATTCTGCTAAGGCTCCAACAGTTCAGAATGTTACTCACTCAACTTCTAATATCTAAAACTACACTCAAGAACATCAGCAAAACCAAATCATCCTTGAATAACAAATCAAAGTACAAAATTCAAATAAAAAACTGCATATAAGGTTATAAATACCGAGCACGTAACGAAATCAAGAACCAAATCACCGTTTGGAGTGCCAGCTCTGATGGTAACCAAGTTACTATCTTGCTTAAGGCCCCATTTTTTTAAGGAAAAAAAGGGCCTCATTTTTAGAAATAATATAGTGTATATATATGGATTATTTCTAATTTATGTTATTTTTATGAGTATTATTTTTGGATAGTGAAGATTTTAACTAGGAAAATGCACTTTACTTATATATTCCAGACTGAAAAATATATAGTTTGTATAAATACATGTATTGTTATTTGGAAAAATTACAATTTTATATTAATAATTTTTTATTTTAAGGCCTCAATTTTTATATTTTGCTTAAGGCCTCTATATTTCTAGGACCGGCACTAGCCGTTTAGTACAGGGAGAACACCACCAGTCCATTCAATTGATTCATTTCTAGTATTAGCAAACAAAATCTACACCATTCATCAGCAAGAAGTCAAGAACATACAAATACACTTAAGCATGAACACAAAAGATACCAATGAAAAAAACACAAAATCAACAACAAATGGGCAGAAAAGCTCTGAATTTTCCAAATAGACTCACACGTATTTCAGACAAACACATGAAAGGATTCTTTTTATAACCATGCCGATTATTAAGATTGAGGAACAAGATTATACTTACGATTGTAGTAAAGAGTTGGGTTGAATCAATCAACCTCATCCAAATTTAGCCATCCTTCTTCTACCTAGGCCGTAATACCATAATCCGGAGGTTTATTAAGGTTCTTAATCGAAGGTAATATTTTCTATATCTCTCTTCCTCCCTTAGCTTCTATTTCCCTTGATTGTTTCCGGAATGGTATAATTTAAGTTTCATATTTACTCTTACAACCACACAGATTTTTTTTCTATTTCATATTGCACCCCGATGAACTTTTAAAATTAAACAGTAATGAAAGTAATAATTTAAACTAAGCCCTCACGGATATAAAATATTAAATTTAAAATACGAATGATTTAATTTAGAGAAAATAAATAGTTATTTTCTTAGATGTCACACAAATCATGTAATTTTTTGCCATTTAAGGCTTTATGAATTTGGGGAGCCTATAGAAAATTTTCTCCCACCTTTAAGGGATGATCTTTTTTAAAAAAAGTTATACGTGTGGATTACGTAGCTGTGCAAAATAGATATGATAGCAGAAGATTAAAATGTAATAATGCCATTCAACAAAATATTAGATATGTACTTCAATTGTTATTGACAATTACAAATGACATTTTTTTACATCCATCTACACTGGAAGAAGAATTGTAAAAGTAAAAAGAATGCAAGAGTAGCAATGCTCAAAAATCAAAATACTGCAGAAACTCCACGAGGACATGGAAAATTCTGACCGCCGAAACACTTAAATTCTGGAATATATCGGTGGTTTGTTTCTTAGACACTCAATACATGCATGTGGCGAAGTTTGAAGGTGTTTAAGTATTCTCCCAACCACAAAAGCATTGAGGCTGAGTATTAGAGGTGTCGAGTTTTGTAGCTTTTAAGCGCTGATAAAGGCTATGATCGTCCGGGAGATTTGTTCTTGTCGGGATGAACTTTCAATCTGATCTTATACAAAGCCTTGTTGACATCATCAGAGCTACATTATATTGTCTTTTTGTTGGGATCACATAGTAGCCAAGATGTCCTCTTTCGCTCTATTTTGCCACGACCATGCAGTACTTTACTTATACATTCCAGTCTGAAATATATAGTTTGCATAAATACATGTATTGTTATTTGGAAAAATTACAATTTCATATTTATAATTTTTTATTTTAAGGCCTCAATTTTTATATTTTGCATAAGGCCTCTATATTTCTAGGACCGGCACTAGCCGTTAGTACAGGGAGAACACCACCAGTCCATTCAATTGATTCATTTCTAGTATTAGCAAACAAAATCTACACCATCCATCAGCAAGAAGTCAAGAACATACAAATACACTTAAGCATGAACACAAAAGATACCAATGAAAAAAACACAAAATCAACAACAAATGGGCAGAAAAGCTCTGAATTTTCCAAATAGACTCACACGTATTTCAGACAAACACATGAAAGGATTCTTTTTATACCCATGCCGATTATTAAGATTGAGGAACAAGATTATACTTACGATTGTAGTAAAGAGTTGGGTTGAATCAATCAACCTCATCCAAATTTAGCCATCCTTCTTCTACCTAGGCCGTAATACCATAATCCGGAGGTTTATTAAGGTTCTTAATCGAAGGTAATATTTTCTATATCTCTCTTCCTCCCTTAGCTTCTATTTCCCTTGATTGTTTCCGGAATGGTATAATTTAAGTTTCATATTTACTCTTACAACCACACAGATTTTTTTTTCTATTTCATATTGCACCCCGATGAACTTTTAAAATTAAACAGTAATGAAAGTAATAATTTAAACTAAGCCCTCACGGATATAAAATATTAAATTTAAAATACGAATGATTTAATTTAGAGAAAATAAATAGTTATTTTCTTAGATGTCACACAAATCATGTAATTTTTTGCCATTTAAGGCTTTATGAATTTGGGGAGCCTATAGAAAATTTTCTCCCACCTTTAAGGGATGATCTTTTTTTAAAAAAGTTATACGTGTGGATTACGTAGCTGTGCAAAATAGATATGATAGCAGAAGATTAAAATGTAATAATGCCATTCAACAAAATATTAGATATGTACTTCAATTGTTATTGACAATTACAAATGACATTTTTTTACATCCATCTACACTGGAAGAAGAATTGTAAAAGTAAAAAGAATGCAAGAGTAGCAATGCTCAAAAATCAAAATACTGCGGAAACTCCACGAGGACATGGAAAATTCTGACCGCCGAAACACTTAAATTCTGGAATATATCGGTGGTTTGTTTCTTAGACACTCAATACATGCATGTGGCGAAGTTTGAAGGTGTTTAAGTATTCTCCCAACCACAAAAGCATTGAGGCTGAGTATTAGAGGTGTCGAGTTTTGTAGCTTTTAAGCGCTGATAAAGGCTATGATCGTCCGGGAGATTTGTTCTTGTCGGGATGAACCTTCAATCTGATCTTATACAAAGCCTTGTTGACATCATCAGAGCTACATTATATTGTCTTTTTGTTGGGATCACATAGTAGCCAAGATGTCCTCTTTCGCCCTATTTTGCCATGACCATGCAGTAAGTTTTCTCGTCAATACTTTTCTACAGAACGTAACAATGCTAAAATAATTGGATTTATCTTTGATTTTTTTTCTATGTTGAAATTTAATTAATTCGATATTTAAAATTTCATAGGAATTTGATTAATTTTAGAGTTGATGGAAGGCCAATTTTCTTAAATTTAATAATTAAATTTGATCCCAAAATCAATGAATTAGAATTATACTAAAAAAAATAGCAGCAAACTTTTTTGAATTCATGAAAAACAATAATGCCGTTAGGGAATCAATGACGGAAAGACATAAGTAGGCTTCAGAATAAAGAAGCGATATGATAGAAGACAGGAGTAGAATTGTAACTTCCCGAGATAATGCTATAGTGGCTTACTCGTTAAGCCAAAAGTTAACGGACTGGCAGCTTGGCAGTTACTGGGTTTTGAGTTGACCTGGTCTCCGGTCTCCCTTTATAAATAGGCACAGGCACTGGCCACCAGCATTTCCTCTACTCCGCTCTTGCTTTCTAAAATCTCTCTTTCCCTACTCTACTCTCTGAATCAAGAAAAATTCCCCAATTGCAATTGAATCAAGAAAATCCCCAATTGCAGTTGAATCAAGAAAATCCCCAATGGCAATTGAATCCTCGACGGGTGAATTTCTGGGCGATGGAGGATGGTGGAGGCGAGGGGAATTGCTGGGCGAAGGGAGCTACGGCGCTGTATTTGTTGCAAACCGCAAAAGCAGTGTAGGTTCATCTTCTTCTTCAATAGCAACACAGTTTTCGACCAAGATTCCGAACAAGATGATGGCCGTCAAATCAGCCCAGAATTCTTGCGCTGAAACCCTCCGCCTCGAGAGGAGAATCATGAGTTCTTTCTCAGGCTGTTCCAGTATTGTCCAGTGCTTTGGTACGGAGATCACACGTAAGCGCGACGGCACCATGATCTTCAACCTTCTCCTCGAGTACTGCTCTGGCGGAACCCTAGCCCAAAGAATCGAAGAAACTGGAAGCAGGGGGATCCCGGAATTGGAGGTCCGGCGACACACCAGGTCAATTGTTGAAGCGCTGGTAATAATTCACAAAGCTGACTATGTACATTGTGATTTGAAACCCGAAAATATTCTGCTTGACGAATTTTTGCAGGCTAAAATCTGTGATTTCGGGCTGGCCAAAAAGGTCAACCAAGACAGGCAGAGGAGGAGGACCGATCGCACTTGGAACGGAACCCCATGGTTCCTCGCTCCAGAGGCCATTAGGAATGCAATGCAGGAGCCTCCCACTGACATTTGGTCCCTCGGAATCATGGTGCTTGAGATGCTCACTGGCCGTCCTGCTTGGGATCTCGACCAGGGCTCCGGGAGTGAGGCCGAGAAGGTTATCCGCCAGATTATGAAGCCCAATGGTATGCCCAAAATTCCTGCTAATTTGTCACCCGAGGCCAAGAACTTTCTGCACTCATGTCTCAAGAGAATGCCTAAGAACAGACCAACCGCTGAGGCGCTGCTTCGACATCCCTTCATCAGCAAGATCAGAGTCGGGCCTAGATCACAACCTCAGAATATCCAGAGGTCCTGCATACAGCCTTCTTCACTGCTCAATCCCGGACTTATTCCCAAAGTCATCATTCGTTTTTAATAGTTTCTGGTATGGAACAATATTCGTATAAAATATATGCTGCATTAGGTCCAACTGTATGTACTTAGGGTGATGATTCATTCACTGATATGAGTAGTCTTGAGAGTTTTGATTTAAATATCATTTTTTGACACTTGTCTATATAAGTAGTACTTAATTTTTGAAGCTCGGTTCATTTCATCTGACTATATGTATGTTGTTTCATCCTTTGCTTCACTTTAATGAAAAGGAATTGGTCTCGTCTCATTCTGTTTTCTTTTCCAATATTTTGTCATCTTAATATATATTCATGATGAAAGGTAGTCATAGTAGTAGTGGTAGTTTACCAATGAAAGTTATTAATTGTGAATGAAACAATGTTTAACTGCTTGGCATTTTGAATCTGGCAATGTTTAAAATTGTTGTTCATCTCTTTAAGGATTGATAACTGAGAAGTAAGGGAGCTTTGTAACCTACTCTCCTTTTCAGCTCGGAGCGACTGCAAAAGTTCTTGAGAAGGCTACAATTAAGTTGCAGAAACGAACTTATATTGGTAATTATAGTATACCATTTGTGTATATATTTTCATGCTTCTTTCGGTTAATAGAAAGATTGAGATATATATAACTGATTGAAAACCTGCACTACCTTCAGGATGAAATTGACGCTTTTGTTAGGCATCCTGATGGGTTTGTACTTATTCAGAAGTTGAAAAAAGGATTAACTTTGTGCATGATATCTGATGAATGCAACCATAACAGGAATATCACTTGCTTTTGGAGCTGAATTGAATATTAAGAGCATCAGTGCTTTTAAAAATTTTAGCACCATCATCACTGATTCCATTCTCTGTCATCTTGATTTCCTCCATCTTTACCACCCTGGTGAGCCACTCTCCACCCTTCTTAAATAGAAGTCGTGTTTCCACTACTCTCTCTGTCTCCTAACACTGTCACCTCACTATCTAGATTAGTATTTTTTATGCAAGTTGATATGTATGGAGATTCTGTGTTGCCTTTGATTCTTGCTACCTTTGTGATATGTAATTGTTAGTACATATGTTGGAATTTTAGCTAAAGAGAAGCAGGATTGAATAAGCTCGTGGTGCTTGTTGTTGGTCATAGAAATGCATGTTTGTTGTTTGCTTGTAGTCAAGGATGCAATATACAAGAATGAACCATCATTGTTGTGCTATGTACCGTCATTTCATCCAGTTTTAGAAAAAGAAGTTCATAATAGTTGGAATGATGACTGAGATCATCCCTGGATTGATATTAACTTAGAACAGCAAAGAAATGAAGGCACAATGATGGTGCTTCCTCATCAGCATCTTTGCCTACTTTAGTTACCTCGAGCTTCTGGTAGGATTATTATGAGCTCAGCTCTGACAAATCCTGGAAACAATCATAATATATGTACCAGGTTGGGAAAATGGGTACAGAAGCAATAGCCATTTTACTTCCTTTTTCTAGTGCTCTTGTTCTCTTCAACAATAGGTATATTACTCTCATGATTTTAGAACAGTTTATTAAAAAGCTCACTGTATATCTGCGAATTGATGTACTTTACTTTCAATTCGTGTGGGTTTATGCCTCCTTTCAGTGACATGATAACAGTATTGTATATCATTTCATTAACTTTCAGTTTTGAGCCTACTTGTATTAACATTGGTGTGCATTATTGGCCTCTCAGATTGCTATATCGTTTACTTCTTTCTTATAATCTACACTGCTGGCTTCCACTTCAGGCGGCGTTGGGACTAATTGTGCTAAATGTGCACTCGCTTGTCAGCTCCTCTGCAACTCACGCCTGCTCCACATTTTATCGCATTTTCAGAACTTTCTAGAGTTGATTTTAGTTGCTCAACTTAAGATATTAGAGCAGACTATGGTGCTTCATCTCCTTCGTTTGTTTGCATATTCTTTGTCAGGTTTCAGATCTCTCACAAGCTCCTCTGATGAGTTCACATGAGCTCTAGACTGTGTCAGACTCTACTGTCGTTTTTGCAGTTTGTAGTTCGGATTCCTTGCATTCTTCAACCTGCATTCTACCATGAGAGCCAGAGTTGCATTCAAGTCATTGAGATCAGCCTGTGACACTTCAGAAGATTCAGCAGAAACAGCACTCAGATGAACTGGATTCTGCAGCAAGATCGAGCTGGGAAATATGAGATTAGGTCTGGGTTTACGACCAAAAGGCAGTATCTGTGGAGAAGAAAGAAGAAGGCCTCCCTGCTTCGAAATCCCAAATGTTAAGGCCATGTCTTTCTTCTGTATTCCAACTCACACGGAGGATGGAGCGTCATAACATTGGGACACTCTCACTCACAACAAATGCAGTTTTCTGAGCAATGGTCACCCCGAAGGAGTATTATTTTAGAAATGTTTGATGTAAAGAAATACTATTGTAGATGATGTAGGTAGTTCATGTAAAGAAATGTTGTCTCAGGCTCTCAGCCTCTATTCATCATCATCATCATCATCATTAATGAAAAGGGATGTTACTTTTGACTCACTCTTGTTTTGTTTTCCATTATTAATTTGTTGTCTTATACATGTTTTCCAACCTCTATATATGATCAAAGGTTATTAATCTGATGAGGAAAATCACAGCAAGGAATGCAAACCAGTCTTGCACATTGTCTATGTATTTATTTTACCTGAATAGAGTAGTCATTTTTGGTTGTTTTAAACAAAATGATATGGAAGATTGAACTTTGATGGTTAATTGTGAGTTTGACTTAGTAGTTGTGCAAAGAAAATATGATTGCAGAAGATTGAAAAGTAGTACTGTCATTCAACAAAATCTTAGAAATGTACTTCAATTATTATTGACAATTACAAGGGGAGTCTTACATCCATCACCTACACTTGAACAAGAATTATGACAACAAAAATGTAAGATTAGCAGTGCTCAAAAATCAAAATACTGCAGAAGCTCCACGACGACATCAACAACTCTGACCACCATAGATGTTTTGGCCACAGCCGAAACACTTAAATTCTGGAACATCGGTGGCTGGTTTTTTCTTCTTCACGCCAGTGGCTAAGTTTGAAGGTGTTGGTATATTCTCCCAACCACGGTACCAATGGATGACTGCTGTGTTCGTGCATGACCCGTCATATTTTGAAAGTATCCAGGTCTTGCAGCATCATAGTTTTCATGATTCTGATCTGAATGCCCCTTATTACCTGCAGTGGAAAGGTTTTCAAATACTGTTAAGGCGGGCGGGTCTCCATTCCTTCAGAAGGGTTCTAAGAGAATAGGCAGTGAGGAGCGCACCATTCTTTTTAGACATTGGACTGATGCTACCGCTAAAATGCAACCAAAAAATAAATAATCGATAATATCCTTATTCCCATAAAAATTCTTGCACCAAACATAAACAAAAATCCACAACAATTTCTCATAGATAAAGAAATTAAATACTCACATTGTCCCTCCCTTTGAAAGATTCACCTTTTCTTTGTCAGTTACACACATGTTCCACTGTTTATGTGTATGTATTAAAAACCATGACATTCGAAAAGTATATATATTACGTCCATTTCTATATCTAAACTTTCTAAGGAAACGTCAATGGTGAAAGCTCTTAAGGGCACAGAGAGAGTATGTCTACATGATTCAATATTAAAGACAAACCTCAAGGCTCAAGCCATAGAAGGATAATCCCAGAACAAATACGAACAGAAAACTCTGGCTCCTTATGTTTACTTTTACAGACAGACTGTGCAGTATAATTCATAGGCAAGAATAATTAAGTTTAGTTTTGAGTAGAACAGAAGAAAAGTTGCAATCAGTTAGTGACAAATTAACACAAAAGATATCATAATATACAGTCTTTTACCACATTATATCTTCCACAAAAAGGACAACCCAAAATAACAAAAGAGCACAAAATACTAATTTTAAAGGTACCACTACTTGTTAAATAGTTCTTGTTCTAAATGTTGAGGCCTGGATTCATGTGGAAATATGTAAAAAAAGAAAAATTGAAATTCACAGAAAGACCCTGATGAAGATCAATCTATAAAACAACAAGAAATTGGAAATTTGATTCCTATAACATAAACCTAAACTTTGAATGGCCAAAACAAAAGACCCGTGCAAAAACAAGGTTACTATCAAAGCAGCACAAAACACCCCCAAAGAAGGGGCAGCAGTCCAGCTGCAAACATGATCAGATCTCTGAATCTATCTCATTTTTCATTTCAACGTTGACCAGCAAAACATGTGTATTCCCCAGAAAACAAGAAATCAACAACAGCATCACCAGGATAGATTCAAAAGGCAAGTAAGGCAAATCAGCAAAATCCAGAAAACAATACCTGTTGACAAAGAGACGTCGTCAAGAAATCGCTGCGAATAGATGTATCAGACCATAAATGCTGAGAAAAACTGATGTAGTTGGACATAGAGAGTATAAGAACAGTGTAAGGATATAAGTAGTTGAGCCTAAATCAGTGTATCAGGAAAATGAAAAAGAAAGCAGTTTCACAAATGCAATGGAAAGTGACACATGATACAGGAATGCTATTAGTGCAAGCTCTGTCTCTAAGCAACCAGCACAAGCGTTCATAGGAGCATCATCAGTTGTTCAGGATTAACTAATTCACAAACTCCATGATACTCCACTAGTCTAAACCTGGACATGCAAGGCTCTCCCTGAAACTCCAGCAATATCCATATCACAATCATAAGCAACCAACTTCACCTGACTTTCCATTAGCACGAACTTCGACTCTCCCAACCTGCATATAAGCATCCACATAAACTCCAACACTTGAACAAGGCATCTCCAAGAATGCAAGGATTTTGTAATCGCCCAGACAAAAGTTGCCATACTTCCACGAGCCCTCAGGTGAACTGAAGCGACGGGATTGATCACAATTAAACTGGACTCAAAGAAAAATCAATCCATTGCAAGAGCCTAGCTGCCATTTAATCGTACCTCCCTGCAACTATAGCCTTCACTTGCCAGAGTGAAAATCACCAAGACCTAAGAGGACGACTCTGTGAGCAACGTGGAAACGGATTTGAATCGGGCAATATCAATCAACAGTTCTTGGGGAATTCTCCTCTTCCGCCATTAGGGTTTAGTCTTGAGAGGCATCAACTTACTATCCTTTTCCCGCGCATTGTATCAGGGCCCTTGGCCCATGGGCCTTGACTATTTTGGTAAGGGGCCGAATTGTATGATTATCCATTAAAGCGAAAGACGTATTTATCCTTCTCAATTAGAAACCCTAATTAAAAATAGGGTTAAATTCGTAAAATACCAGTCGCTTAGTTGTTAAGCAGATAGATAACCGCCTTTGACTTGGTCAGGGCAAGATTATTGATTGATTAAATATTTCGATAACCCTCCCTCCCAAAGTCGGTGTCCCTTCTATAAATACCAGCGTCCTTCCCCAGATAATTCCCACAGATCATCTCCCCAATCTCTCTCGCCTCTCTCTCTCTCTCGCTTCACTCCATTTCTTCCCAGCCGCCCTAGATTCGCAAATCAAAAAATCTTGCCCTTCTGTCCCATTGAAATCGATGGGTAAAGACGTGTATCAGAGGCTGGGTTCGGTCACCGGCGGCCAAAAGAAGGCGGCCACAGTGTTTCAGAGGCTCGGCCCGGTTTCAAAGGGCAATGTTTTTGACAGACTCGGACCGGTTTCTGCCAAGATTCGCAAGCAAAAAGCCAGTGTCTTTCAGAGGCTCGGCGGACCGGTTTCCGGCAAGATTCCCAAAGAAAAGGCCAGTGTCTTTCAGAGGCTCGGCGGACCGGTTTCCGGCAAGATTCCCAAAGAAAAGGTCAATGTCTTTCAGAGGCTCGGCGGACCGGATTCCGGCGAGATTCGCAAGCTGATCGATTACGAGTGGGTTTACGACAGTTTGCTGGCGATTGTGGAGAATAAAGAAGAAGTTTCAAAATCCCAAATCTTGCAGAGGCCTTGTTTTTCCGGTGTGTCCCAACTCACACAGAGGACTGACTGTCTGAATTTGGGGACAAGAACAAATGCTGTGTGCTGAGCACAATGCCGGATAGTAAGTTTAGAAATACTATTTTAGGAAGTTTTCCTTGTAAAGAAATACTATTGTAGTTGGTTGATGCATTGCATCATGTAAAGAATATTGTTTTAGCCTCATTAATGAGAATGGATGGTTGGTTTTGTTTTCCAAGATCACCACCTCAGAATATCCAAAGGTCCTGCATACAGCCTTATTCCCAAAGTCCTCGTTCGTTTTTAATAGCTTCTGGTATGACTCAGTATTCGTATTATATATATGCTGCATTAGGTCCAACTGTATGTACTTAGGGTGATGATTCATTCACTGAAATGAGTTTTCATGTAAATATCATTTTTTGACACTTGTCTATATAACTAGTACTTAGCTTTTGAAGCTCTGTTCATTTCATCCTTTGATTCACTTTAACGGAAAGGAATTGGTCTCGTCTCATTCTGTTTTTCGTTTCCAGTATTTTGTCATTTTAAATATGTACATGAGGAAAGCTTATTGATATGATGAGAAAATTCAGTTAATATGATTAGAAATATCACAGTTTAGCAATGAAAGTTACTAATTGTGAATGTTTAACTGCTTGGCATTTTGAATCTGGCAATGTTAAAATTGTTGTTCATCTTTTTAAGGATTGATAACTGAGAAGTAAGGGAAATTTTTAACCTACTCTCCTTTTTAGCTTGGAGCAACTGCAAAAGTTCTTGAGAAGGCTAAAGTTAAGTTGCAGAAACGAACTTATATTGGTAATTATAGTGTACCATTTGTGTCTATATTTTCCTGCTTCTTTCGGTTAATTAGAAAGATTGAGATATATTTGACTGATTGAAAACCTGCACTACCTTTAGGATGAAATTGACGCTTTTGTAGGCATCCTGATGGATTTTGTACTTATTCAGAAGTTGAAAAAAGGATTAACTTTGTGCATGATTTTTGATGAATGCTTTTGGAGAGTTGAAATGTATGGAGATTCTGTGTTGCATTTGATTCTTGCTACCTTTGTGATATGTAATTGTCGCTACATGTGTTGGAATTTTAGCTAAACAGAAGCAGGATTGAATAAGCTCATGGAGCTTGTTGTTGGTTATAGGAATACATGTTTGTTGTTTGCTTGTAGTCAAGAATGAACCATCATTGTTGTGCTATGTACCGTCATTTCATCCAGTTTTATAAAAAGAAGTACATAGTAGTTGGATTGATATTTACACGGCTGCTAATGAAGTTAACTGAGATCAGCAAAGAAATGAAGGCACAAGGTACTTCTTCTGCTGCCTTTCTGTTCTGAGTTGAATGGTAAACATTTTGCATTACTGATTTTGATCTACAAGTTGCTTTTTTTCGCTATCTTTTCGACCAAAAATGATGAGTGCTTTCAATGGCTGATGTTATTGTTAAGAAATGTTTTGTCCAGCTGGTTCATTTACACAACATTTTTCTGATTTACTGGATACCTCCTTTGTTGAAGAGTCTGAATTTTATATTGCCTAGTGTTAGGTAACATGCTTCTGATTAAATCACTCCACGATTCAGCCAAATCATAGAAGCCTTCAAATCGTTGAGCTCAGCCTGTGACGGTTCAGCAAGCTGTTTCTGTGATTCTTCGAGCTTCAACAAAGTTCCAATAACTGCCTCTTTGATTTGTCCTTGTCTTCTTCCGCTAGCTTCTTCTCAGCTTCCGTGCAAGTCAGCTGATCATTCACTTTCTTCAGATCATTCTCAAGCTGGTAAACCTGAGACTCCAGTTCAGCGGCCTTGCTTGAATGACGCTTCTTCTGCAACTGCCATGCTTCAGAAAGTTATAACAGCCTTGTATGGAAGGTATGTTTTTGTTGATATTTGCATTTTTAAATTATTATTGAGAAGATTAGGCCTTCCCTTTTGCTTGTTTGAAGTTCGTACTAGGATTTACCTTCTTTTAGTACTCCATATCATAGTAGGTGAACTGCTTTCTGGTATATGACAGCTGCTGTCTTTGTGCATGCTTTAGGCTGCGGAAAAATGTGAAATCTTGACTCGAGAAAAACAAAATGTGAATTATGGTGTATGGATACTGAAAAGTACAAACTTTGTTAATGCTTACCTAAGGCAACTGAAATTGATGTAAAGATCACTTTTTGACACTTGTCTATATACAAGTAATACTTAGCTTTTGAAGCTCAGTTGATTTTATCTGAATATATTATATTTGTGTTTCATCCTTTGCTTCACGTTTATGAAAAGGGATTGGTTTCGTCTCATTCTGTTTTCTTTTCCATTATTTTGTCATTTTATATCACAGCACATATCCAATCACTGTATATGTATACATGATGAGAGGTTTATATGTAATGAGGAAAATCATATCAAAGGTAGTTAGCAGTAAACAGTAGAAATCAGAATGCAAACTAGTTCAAAGCAAAAAAAGAATGCTGCAAATACACTTGACTCTCTATGTAGAAAGGAATTCTGAATATAGCCTGAATGTATACGTGCGTGTGAAGCTCAACCCTCACTGCTTGAGTTTTCACGGAGGCATCGAGTACTTGACAGGGATGCTCAAAGGGTGTTTGATATGCCTGAGCAAAAGCGGATGAGACTTTACTCTTGGAATGCTATCCTTGCTAGGTAAGCTATTTTACTCTTATGA
The DNA here is from genome assembly GCA_948330725.1 of Sherardia arvensis. Taxonomy (NCBI): domain Eukaryota; kingdom Viridiplantae; phylum Streptophyta; class Magnoliopsida; order Gentianales; family Rubiaceae; genus Sherardia; species Sherardia arvensis. The sequence continues at coordinate 15,486,774 of OX415237.1, read as the reverse complement.
TGGACAATCTTTTCCAGTAAGTATTTTTGCAACAAATGTTCATAGAGTAAGATAATGCATTGTATGTAGAAAATTTAACCGAGGGCTTTTTACGAGAATTTGCTTGCTTAAGCTACTCCTTTTCAGCATTCAACATTCAAATCCCTACATGAAAAATATAGTTAATACAGCACATAAGTCCTCCACTTATAATCTAATCAAAAAAGGCATAACCAAAACACTGGAAACAGTCAAGAGTTTCAAATACTATATTCAGAACATACGAATAGAAATTTTCCAAAGCATAAGCAAAAAAGACATGGAACTGAATACATGATCAAGTAAACAGAAGCACAAACGCATGTATCAGAATACATAGAGCATCATCAGTTGTACAGGATTAACTAATTCACAAACTACATGATACTCATTTTTCAACTGTTCTTCCCCTAATCCAAACATCAATTGGCACATTGGAATAGGAATTTCCAAAATATGGTATCCAAGGATTTTGTAATCATCCAAAACGCTGCGGTAAGTCGCCATCCTCCCACGAACCCTCGAGGATGTGGAAGTGACGGGATTGATCACAATTAAAGAAAAATCAATCCATTGCAAGAGCCTAGCAGCTTAGACACGCTGCCATTTTATCGTACCTCCATGGAACTACAGCCTTCAGTTGCCAGGGAGCGAAAATCACGAAGAACTAAGAGGACAATTTTGTCAATGAATTTACAGGGAACGCGTAGGCAATATCGAGCCACAGCTCTTTCTCCTCTTCCGCCATTTCCAGACAGCGCCGGTTTCTTTCATTTTATTAGGGCTCTGGGCCCATGGGCCTTGGCTGCATTTCCATTTTACATTGCCTTTTGTAAATTATTTTCTGTGATCTTGAATTAAACTGAACTAAATCAAACTAAACTAAAAATTAATGTATCAAATAATTTAAATTTACCTAAATTTCATTAATTTCTTTTTATTGAACTGGTTTATTTATAAGTTCAAATAAAACATGGCCTAACTTTTTTATTCAAGTAGTAAAATATTGAATTTTTTCATGGGTTAAAAATAGCCCATCTCACTATTATTTATTTCGAATTAAATGTTGTCACGGACCATTAATTATTGAGAAGAACTAACAAATTATAAAATAGTCCATCACTTTGCCAATATATTTTGAAAAGGTATTTGGGAAATGGCAAGATTTTAATTTATTCTAATTTTAAAAATAGGTTCTTCTTTTTACTCAGGTCTACTAAACTCTATAACCTATTGGAGGAACTGAAGTACACAAGAAAGCAATCAAGATCTATTTTAAAATACTGACCTAGTAAACTGTCGAGTAGCGAGTGCTTCTTCCTTTCACAAGTGCAGTTTTGCAACTCATACACAGGCGATTTAGCTGACTGAATTCATGTTTCCATGCTTCATAGTTCCCCTCTGTGTTATACCCACAATCGCTCTTCATTAGCATGGACATTCAGATCCTGACCTATCCCTAAAAGGATGGCGATAATATAAATAATTGCTCAGAGAATATATACCTAAGATCGATAATATGTTATGCTATCACTATGTACTAACGTAATACAGCACTCTAGATGCTGCTTTTTGCCGATCCAATACAATACAGATAAGGAGCATTGATAGGTTTCAAAAACCCATGCCCATCACTCTTAGCTAGAGACTCAAATGACATTCAGAAACTAGAAATGGCGTAGCTGACATTCCAGGCTTTGAATTTAGCAAGCCAGTCGATTAAAAGATGTTTCATAAAACCCTGCAGACTTTTTGAGTCTTCCGCGCGGCATACTTGACACAGCCTAGCATAACAGTGAATATCGGATCCCACTGGACGTACCAACTGAAATTACCAGTTCGGGGGTGCTCGTCCGGGCTCCATCCGTGTGTGAGTGATCCGGAGCTGCTGCAGCTATACCAAATATTTTGAGTTTATTTTTCAAAGAATTTTTATTGATACCTTTTAATCAATTTTTAAGATATATTTTTGAAATTCAAATATATTATTATTATTGATTAGATAGTACAACTTACTACATTAACAATTTTTTCTATAAAAATTATCAACATTTATAACATCATAGTTTATTTATAGTTTGTATTTACTAATATGAAACTATTAATATAGATAAAATTTAAATATTACACTTTTATTTGTTTAACTCTTACATTTCACTTTTGCAATAGGTGCATATATGATCGGTTTTATGTAGTTTTAGTTTTAACTAGTATAATAACCCGTGCCGATTCACAGAAATTTAATTTTAAAATATTATAATTTAGTTTAATAAAATAATTGCAGTTAAATAATCTTGACCACGTATTATTTTGTGAAATTTAAGTAATACAATGTAATAGCATTTTGGCAAAAAACATTGGTCGCTAAAACATTGTTACGTTTTCAAGAATTTAAGAAATTAAGACATTACATAATCTTATTTTCCCAACTCCTAAAACACTTCATTATAAACTACATTAACGGTATTATGGATCGGTTTGTCATTCTTGTCACAAATCAAAATCTTCAACCTTTTTTTATTTTTTACCCTAGAGACAGCAACTTATAGTTGTCCATGAGTGAAAACGGGTTTGGGATGTAGTGTTTTTCATTGATAGTTGTCCGACGTAGGAGTATCTTTGAGACATGGTGTATGATTCATAAAAATTAGGTATAAATCAAAAATCAATCATATATATCAGACATATATCAGACATATATGTGGTGAAAAGACAAACCTTGATAGCTTGTTCAAGAAAAAATATGGATTCAAAGTTGGTAGATATTTAAAAAGGATGATTGTGATGGTGGTTGTTTGCTTTTGGGTGAAAGTATATATAAATATATAATAGTTTCCTAGACGCTTCATAATTTCATACATTCATTGCAGGATATAAAGAATAAACGGTGCATGACTTGCCGCTACAAAACTAATAAAGAATCTGTGAATATGATTAAGTGTGATTTTTATTTCAGGGAACGTTATGATACTGGTTTTAAAATTAAGTTTTACCGTTAAAAGAATAACAAAGAATTTGTGAGGATAATTATGTGCCGTTTTCATTTCAGGAACGTTATGATGCATGTTAAGTTTTAATAATTTTTAATGAAAAATTGCATGCTATAAAGAAGAAAGAGTACATGAGTTACCATTACAAAAATAATAAAAAATCTGTGAGAATAATTAAGTGCAGTTTTTATTTCAGGGACCGTTATGATGAAGGTTTTAAAATTAAGTTCTAGCGTTACAAAAATAAAAAGAATTTGTGATGATGATTAAGTAGAGTTTTTATTTCAGGGAACGTTATGATGCAGATTAAGTTTTAATAATTTTTAGTGAAATAATTACAGGCTATAAAGAAGAAAGGGTGCATGAATTGCTGTTACAAAAATAATAAAGAATTTGTGAGAATGATTAAGTGCATTTTTTTTATTTCATGGAACGTTACGATGCTGGTTTTAAAATTAAGTTTTACCATTACTAAAATAAAAATGAAATTTGTGACGATCATTAAGTGCAATTTTTATTCAGGGAACGTTATGATGGTTTCAAAATTAAGTTTTGATCATTTCTAATGAAATAATTGCAGGCTTTAAAGAAGGGTGCATGCATTACCGTTACAAAAATAACAAAGAATTTGCGATGATGATGAAGTGCAGTTTTAATTTTAGAGAACGTTATGATGCGGGTTAAATTTTAATAATTTTTAATGAAATCATTGCATCCTATAAAGAATATAAATGGTGCATGAATTACGGTTACAAAATTAAGAAAGATTCTGCGACGATAATTAAGTGCAGTTTTTATTTCAGAAAATGTTACGACGCAAGTTTTAAAATTAAGTTTTAATAATTTTAAATAAAATAATCGCATGCTATAAGAAGAAATATTGCATGGATTACCTTTACAAAAAATAACAAAGAATTTATGAGGACGATAAGAACAGTTTTTAATTTAAGAACGTTATTATGCATGTTAAATTTTAATAATTTTTAATGAAATTATTTCATGCTATAAAGAATAAAGAGTGAATGAATTACCGTTAAAAAGGTAATAAAGAATTTGTGTGCATATTTTCAGTGCAATTTTTATTGCAGGAAACGTTATGATGCAAGTTTTAAAATTAAGTTTAACGTTAAAAAAATAATAAAGAATTTGCGACTATCATTAAGTGCAGTTTTTTTATCATGGGATTATAATGCATGTTAAGTTTTAATAAATTTTAATGAAATAATTGCAGACTTTAAAGAAGAAAAGATGCATGAATTACCGTTACAAAAATAATAAAGAGTATGTGAGGATGGTTAACTGCAAATTTTATTTCAAGGAACGTCACGATGCATGTTTTAAAATTAGTTATTAGCGTTACAAAAAAAACAAAAAATTTGTGACGATCATTAAGTGCAATTTTTATTTCATCAGATGTTGTGATGCATGTTAAAGTTTAATAATTTTTAATGAAATAACTGCAGCCTATAAAGGAGAAATGTTGCATGAATTACAATTACAAAAATAATAAAAAAATCTTTGAGGATGATTAAGCGCAATTTTTCCTCAAGGAACATTATTACGCATGTTTCAAAATTAAGTTTTAATTTTTTTTGAAATAATTGCAGCAGAAAGGTGCATGAATTACTTTTATGAAAATAACAAAGAATTTGTGAGGATGATTAGAATAATTTTATGATGCGGGTTTTAAAATTAAATTTTAGGGATTAAAGAATAACAAAAAATTTGCGAGGATGATTAAGTGCAGTTTTTAATTCAAGAAACGTTATTATGCAGGTTAAGTTTTAATAATTTTTAATGAAATAATTGCGTGCTATAAAGAAGAAAGGGTGCATGAATTACCGTTACAAAAATAATAAAGAATATGTACGGATGATTATGTGTAGTTTTTATTTCAAGAAACGTTACGATAAAATTAATTTTTACCGTTACAAAAATAACAAAGAATTTGTGACGATCATTAAGTGCAATTTTTATTTCAGGGAACGTTATGATGGTTTTAAAATTAAGTTTTAATCATTTTTAGTGACATAAGTGCAGGCTATAAAGAAGAAGTGGCGCATTTTCAATCGGTGTATTCAACATTTGAAATAGTTTTTTTTATAGTTTTTCTTGGTAATAAGTTCAGCAATAGTTTATTTGTAAAATTTGAAATTATTGAAAATAATTCATCTCTTAATATTTAATTAATTATTTGTATTTTTTGTTGCAACTCAGCACGGTTTAAGTAAACAATTATATTTATAATTATTTTATCTATTTTGCATTAATAATTTTATCGTTAATTTTAGTGAAACTTATTTTTAAACATATAATATAAATTTAATGTACCACATTTTCAATCGGTGTATTCAACAGTTAGTAAATCTTCATATTTTTTATTTTTTCGAAGGTTGAAGTTGGAGATCAAAGGTACTGTTCCAAATTTATTTTTAGAATTAAAAACTAATTACAAATAATATATGGTAAATTCCATTAGTAGGTCAAATGCAAGTGCCTTGGTTCCTTTTACATCTCTAGAGTCAGGGTGTCATTGTTTGCAGTTTCTTAGAGCACACTTCAACTGCGCGCTCTCTCTCATGCTTCAACACAAATCTAGTCATGGTCTGCTGGACATACGCATCAAATAAAATCTCGAAGCAATGGTTGAACACTTTCTAGATACCACTTGAAATTTGCCTACAACTTCTACAGAAAATTTAACATGGCCGACTTTGGAGCAACTCACAAGCAGGAAGAAATAAAGTCGGTCAAAAAAATTGATCATATATCACACAAAGCCCAACATAGAGAGAGAGCAGTTGAAATACACAGAAACATACCAACCACAACCACGAGTAAGGTATAAATTGAAAATGGCAGTTCTTCATATCTGATGTTTTTCCAATTCTATTGGATTACAATTCCAAACATGCTTGCCAAATAAAAAAGAGTTAACATGGTTTGTGCATAGATAGCAATACAATTAAACATTGCACTCAAATGACAACAAATTAAAACATGTCAACTTATATTAATTAGTTCGAATATTAGCCATCAAAAGGACAATTTTACCTGAAAACATATACAGTTCTACCTGAATAGAAAACAAAAAGACTACCATCAAGATATACTTGAACAATTCAAGCATGAACAAAAAATTTCAGATGTCGTAAACTCAATTTGACATCTAAGGATATTAATATTGAAAGAAGATTTAACGGTTATTTGTAATTGATCTCTGTGCCAGAGGTTCTTCGATTAATGAATATTGTGACTGCATGTTTCAAGTGTGCTGATGAAGACGAATTTGACACCCTTTTAAACATAGAAGTCCATAAATGAGAAGGCCAAAAACGGTTTGGAAATTGAAGGGATCCGAATAGTAACGGAATACAATTAAACTCTATTACAAGTAAAGGTTGATGTAAAGACTAATAATTATAATTATTGTGCGTTGGAGGAAAATTATATCTAACGTTTGAAACAGAAAAATGAGGTGGGAACGACTGATTTAGGAGTAAATATTGTAGAGACTGATTTATTTTATTGATTTATTAGGGGTAAAGTTCAAACAATCAGGAATGGATTATTAGTTAAATCAATCAATCAAACAAATTGAATAATTAATAAAGGAAATGATGTATCAATTTATGGTTAATCCTAAAAATAATTCAAAATTATTAGAAAATTCTAATTCATTCTCTTTTAAAGTGTAGTATAGATATAGATGTTTAATATGGTGAATTAAGCCACTTTTAATTATTTCAACTATTTCTTCTTTATTAAAAACGTTTTTAAAAAAATCAATGCATGATCATTAAGTGGAAGTTAAAGGTAGGATTATTAGTCTAACTAAAAGTAAATAATAATATTTGTGAAAGGGAAAATAAGATACTGATGTGTCAATTCCTCATTAATCCAAAAAATAATTCAAAATTTTTAGAAAATTCTAATTTATCCTCTTTTAAAGTATTGTACATTGTGAATATTGTGACTGCATGTTTCAAGTGTGCCGATGAAGATGAATTTGACACCCTTTTAAACATAGAAGTCCATAAATGAGAAGGCCAAAAACGGTTTGGAAATTGAAGGGATTCGAATAGTAATGGAATACAATTAAACTCTATTACAAGTAAAGGTTGATGTAAAGACTGATAATTATAATTATTGTCGTTGGAGGAAAATTATATCTAACGTTTGAAACAAAAAAATGAGGTGCAGACGACTGATTTAGGAGTAAATATTGTAGAGACCGATTTATTTTATTTATTTATTAGGGGTAAATTTCAAACAATCAGGAATGGATTATTAGTTAAATCAATCAATCAAACAAACTGAATACTTAATAAAGGAGATGATGTATCAATTTGTGGTTAATCCTAAAAATAATTCAAAATTTTTAGAAAATTCTAATTCATTCTCTTTTAAAGTATAGTATAGATGTTTAAATGGTGAATTAAGCCACTTTTAATTATTTCAACCATTTCTTCTTTATTTAAAAACTTTTTTAAAAAAATCAATGCATGATCATTAAGTGGAAGTTAAAAGTATGATTATTAGTCTAACTAAAAGTAAATAATAATATTTGTAAAAGGGAAAATAAGATGCTGACGTGTCAATTCCTCATTAATCAAAAAAAATAATTCAAAATTCTTAGAAAATTCTAATTCATCCTCTTTTAAAGTATTCATCCTCTTTTAAAGTATAGTATAGATGTTTAATATGGTGAATTAAGCCACTTTTAATTATTTCAACCATTTCTTCTTTATTAAAAAACTTTTTTAAAAAAATCAATGCATGATCATTAAGTGGAAGTTAAAAGTAGGATTATTAGTCTAATTAAAAGTAAATAATAATATTTGTAAAAGGGAAAATACGATGCTAATGTGTCAATTCCTCATTAATCAAAAAAATAATTCAAAATTTTTAAAAAATTCTAATCCATCCTCTTTTAAAGTATGGTATAGTTCTTAGAAAATTCTAATTCATCCTCTTTTAAAGTATTCATCCTCTTTTAAAGTATAGTATAGATGTTTAATATGGTGAATTAAGCCACTTTTAATTATTTCAACCATTTCTTCTTTATTAAATTTTTTTTAAAAAAAAATCAATGCATGATCATTAAGTGAAAGTTAAAAGTGGGATTATTAGTCTAACTAAAAGTAAAAATAATATTTGTAAAAGGGAAAATAAGATGCTGATGTGTCAATTCCTCATTAATCAAAAAAATAATTCAAAATTTTTAGAAAATTCTAATCTATTCTTTTTTAAAGTACAGTATAGATAGATGTTGAATAGTTTGTTTAAGGGTTAAAAGCCAAGGTACCCCTAAGTTTATAAGAAAGTGTCAATGTACCCCCGAGTAATTCAAAAGTGCTGATGTACCCCTATAATTATATTGAATAAAGAAGCGTACCCATAAAGCCAATTTTTCAACAGAATTTTGAACTAAAAGACAAATTTACCCTCACTTGTTGGGCTATTTTTTCCCCTGACCCAAATGCTCATGGGCACAAATAAAAAATTCAAGAAATCGATATCACTGAATTACATAATATATGAACAATATTATTGAAAAAAGTTAACCTTTATATAAAAAACTCAACAAATAGAATGCATTGATGAACTTACCATAATTTCGCCAACTCTATTCTCTCATTTGGTAATTTGAGCTAGTCACGCAAATTATTACTGGGGTTGGCGGTTTCGGTCCCCCGGCTCACACTAATTTTTAGGCACGGTTATTTTGGTCCCCTCGGTTTCAAACGCGTTCTTCCGATGAAATAACGGAATTGATTGGGGCATTTTCGTCCTAGAATTTTTCTTTTTTACTATTAAATAATAGTGAGGGTATTATTGATATTTTACATTTGACAAAAGAAAATTTTGTCCAAATTACACATTTGAGGGTATATTGGCACTTTTGAAAAACATAGGGGTACATTGGCACTTAATTAAACACTTGGGGGTACAATAGCACTTTTTTCTTTGTTTAAAATGACTAAAATCTACATTCGTGGCATGCATTTTCTTTTTCTAAAAATCATGGCTGACGTTTGAGATGGGTATCAACCGTGAACTGTGATGTGAGCTTGTTTTCCTCAAAATCGTAGGAGTACATAATAGTAGGTTAGTCATGAACATCAGCAATCCCCAATCACCGCCGCCTTTCTGTAAGTGAAAAATATATGACCACCGCCTGAAATCAATATTCCCGCCGTCATCGGGTGGCGCAGAGTGCATTTATTCCCATTTTACCCCTCAACAATCTTTTGCCACCGAACTCAGTTTGCTTAAATTATTGTATGAAATGAAATTGGGGGAAGCAAATGAGCATTGACTTCATGAAAGGGAGGAGCTAGGGTTCATTCAATTCAAATTATTGTAGAATAGATTGAAGTTTTCCCCAATTAACTACTCCCAGTGGTGGTGGTGGAGCTTCATCGGTCGGAGGGGCGGCGCAGCTTTTGAGTGGGTGGGCCTGCCTGTCTGATCGTGGATTCCCGGAGCACGAGATCACAGTAATCTATAAGGTTTTCCTGATTTCATGGCTGGTGGTGAGGGATGTTGGTTTATCTATTATTCAGGTGCTGAGGGATATTCTTGTTTTTTACTGTGTTATTTTGCAGTAGCATTTGCTGATCAATTTTGAGATGAGGAGGTTGGCCCTGATTTTGGTACTGCTCTTTATTGGTGAGTGTGTCCTGTTATTTCCTATTTGTGGGTTCTGCTGTTGCATTGGATGTGTTGGGTTATGCCCCATTTTCATAATCTTGAGTTCTAAGGGTATTATGATGGGAAACTCTTTGGTTTAAGAATATTGCAATGAAATTCTGCAATGAGTTGCAAATTTTGAGGGATTTTTCAAAACCTCCCCCTGGCGATACTTTCTTATGCCACTCCACTTCCAATTCTCATTGTTGAATCTAATGCGCCTAAGTTTAGATTGCAAATTACTTCAGGGGTTGGATGGAGTAACAAATTTTCTTTGATGTGATCATTTGAAGATAGTTATGAAAGTCTTGATAGTTATACGGATTCTGTAATTTGCAGTTTTTAGCGAGATACAGGCATTCCACGCGGTGTTTCCTCAGTGTGAACACATGGTCAAGAAGTGGGCATCTTCATCCCTTAATGCAAAAGTCCAAGAGGATAAACATGTATTACGGGAAATGCTGTACTTTCTTCATGTACCAAGAACTGGGGGAAGGACATATTATCATTGGTAAAATTTAGTCTTCTGCATTCTGCTGTTTTGTGCTTTATAATTTCCATTTAAAAACGTGTGCCATCCATGCAGCTTTTTGAAGAAGTTGTACTCCAACTCTTCTGAGTGTCCCCGGTCTTATGATAGGCTAAGGTTTGATCCCAGGTAATACCATCATATCAATATAAACTGTTGTTGGTGACACAGAGTAGTAGTTGTATGGCGCTTGAATTATCATGATAATTCCGAATTCTATAAGGAACCTTAAATGTGCACAATGATTTCCACTACTTGGAGGTTCATTGGGCATGGCTGACGTGTACTTAGTATCTGGCCATCTGCTATTATTGTATTGCACTATGAAGCTCGATATTGCATTTTTTAAAGAAAAAATCCTTTGACGATTGGTATATTGACTTCTCACTCTCCGTTGCTTCTGTTAATGTACTTATTACAATGTTGGTAGTTTCCTGTTTCTTGTTTTTTTGTCAAACAGAAACCTTTGTGTTTTAAATTTATATTCGCAATCTGCATACTCTTCCTTTTATCGGTGAATAAGAACAAAGCACATTGAGAAACTTTTCTATTGGGAATTTTAGATCTTATTTATGTTGAAGTTGTTCTGAAAGTTCAGTTGTCATACATCTGCAGGAAAACAGATTGCCGTTTATTGACCACTCATGATGACTATAGTGTACTGTCTAAACTTCCAAAGGAGAAAGTTTCAGTGGTTACAATTCTTAGGGATCCTGTTGATCGTGTCTTTAGCACCTATGAATTCTCTGTGGAAGTGGCAGCTCGGTTTTTGGTGCACCCTAACTTAACATCTGCCGTAAGAATGTCAGGACGCTTACGAGCAAAGACAAAGGGAGTAAGCACTCTGGATATCTGGCCATGGAAGTATCTCGTTCCATGGATGAGGGAGGATTTATTTGCCCGGGTATGCTTGTTTAGCAGTCTCATTATTATTATTATTATTATTATTATTTATTATTTATCATTATTGTTGTTTTTGTTGTTAATTTGATTATTTGTTATTATTATAATTATAATAATTATTATTATCATATCATACCTTGGACTGTTTGATGCTTACAGTTGCTGAGTTTATAGCTCCTCGTATGATAGTAGTTTGTGATAGGACAGATAGTAAAAACTCTTCCATTCTTAATTATCCTCATAATATTAAGTCATGAGAAGAATTGAATATCAACAAGTGTATTGTCTGACTTTCCTCTTGATGGGTTTTGAGAAGCTGTTCATCTATTTTAGAATATTGATGCAGACAGTTTTCTTACAGATCCATTTAACTTATAAATTATGGTTTAATATTATGTGTATCATAGAGGGATGCCAGAAGAGATACAGTTTGGTCCTCGATTGATGATGGCGGTGATCCTTATAATATGGAGGCTGTTGTGATCCCATTGCATGATTACATTAATGATCCTATAGCTCATGAAATTGTCCATAATGGAGCCACTTTCCAGGTACAGACCAAATTATCTGTTTAATTTCCTTATGGATTATGATTATTGCTCTTCTTATTCATGCTTAATTTACTGTGGTTAAGTAGTAGATGGCATCCTTTAAAAAGTTGCGGTCCGCTCTTATTATACTTGCTATTTTGAAATTGATGAAACATCCCAACTTGTAAATACATGGATAGAAGTAATGAAAGACTGAATACAAGATAAATGGTACTATGACAAGTCACATAATTAAGTTAAGAGCCGGGCAAAATTTTCAAACGCAGTGTCAAGTTAAATTCATTTAACTTGAATTTATTGCACAAGAAGCAGTTTAACCTAGTTAGCAAAGGTTTGAAAGGGATAATATATTTACACCACCAGAGGGAAGCTAATGGTGGGAAACCCCCAAAATGGTGTGATATTATGTCTGGATTTTAATTTATAACATGTGGTCCAACATAATTCTTTTTATTTTTCTTGTAAATTAACCACCAGAGTTATTAAATTGATTAGGACGTTTAGGAAGCTAGATAAGATGAAAGTTTAAAACCTTCAATCAACGTGTTACCCTCATAAAGAATGGAGATTGTTTTTTTTGTCTCTGGGAAGGTCTAGATGGCATTAGTTGAACTTAAAAGAGTCACTACATATCTGACGAGGTCTTAAAAGAGTCACTACACCATGAACTTCACATGTTTGCAGTGTAAAATTTCAGCTCTTTGTTTGTCTAATGTTATCAAAGCTGAACTTAAAAATAAAAGAAACTATGTGTATTGACCAAACATAGCAGAAGGTCATGATCAACATTGCTGATCTCATGTTACGAGCGAAGGCTTGTACTGTATATTTATTACTTCAAGCCTCTTTCATGTACCTTATTTCTACTGCTCTCTGATGCGTTCATTTCATATATTCATTAATGTTTCTTCACTGTCTTGTTTCTGTATGCAGATTGCAGGTCTTACAAACAACTCTTATCTGGCAGAGTCGCATGAGGTGCGCCACTGTGTACAGAAATATCCATCTCTGGGTGAATATGTCCTACAAGTTGCAAAGGTACTAGTTAAAGGACACCAATTGGTGCTTGATAATTGATCATCCATCTCTAATATGACATTTCTCCCTTATGTTTGTAAGTCATGGTAGATCATTATAAATCTTGCAGAAGAGGTTGGATGATATGTTGTATGTTGGACTTACTGAGAACCATAAAGATTCGGCTACTTTATTTGCAAATGTGGTTGGCACTCAGGTTATTTCTCAGCTCACTGGAACAGATCCTGCAGTTAATAATGTCTCTGGTGAGACTCAGATCTATTTCAGTACCATTTTGTTTTTCATTTGGTGTCTTAAAAGTTTATAGTTTTTTTAAGGGATTTCCTCATGTTTCCAGTTGTTTGCTAATTTTGTATGCATCAAGATACTCCCTTGTATCAAAAGTTTCTTTTTCTCTACTTTTATACATACAGCTAAATCATCTAGTATAATCACATTTCTGAAGCAAATCTGGCTTCTGTCAGTTTATCTATATTCTTTTGATGTTACTAGGATTCCAAATTCTAAATAATCCATTATATCTTCTGGTGGGATTTTAACGTTATGATATTTGCACTGCAGATTTGTTTTTTTTTTTTTTTTTTGGCTTTAGAGATTTTTAGTCTTGTTTTCCACTTTAACGTCACCTGCTGCTCTACAGGAAGGAGTTCTGCAGTTCCCATTTTCAATAATAATCATCATTTGGTAAACATATAGCAATTTGAATGAATCCTTTTGGACTTCTGGATATTTGTTTGCAACTCTGGTCTTCATGTCTAATTCTCTGTTTTATCTATTTTAGAGCACAGACAACCATGTGGGGAATCACACCACTGCGGCCACAATTGTTGAAGACACTAATAATGATGTAAGCCTGAATAAAAAACTTGTCTCGTTTCTCATCTGATTTATTATTCCATATTGAAAGAATGAGCTTTATCGTATTTCAGAAGATGACAGGAAAGCTAATGCAAGTTTATGAGAATTGTATTCTATCTTTACGACATGCACAATCGCATAGGCGTACAAATTCATTTAAAAATATAAAGCCAGCAAACTTTACAAAGGAGGTACTGTCAGGCCAATTAATTGGAATTATTTCTTCTCCCTCCATTTCTGTTTTGGTTCCCTTGTCTATGACGTGAATTGGGCGCCTGATATTGTTATTGCCAAGATCTGATGATGAGACCGTCTCATTTCAGGCTCGCCATCAGATTTCAGATGTTCTGCTCCAGGAAATTCGATCATTAAATCACCTGGACGTAGAGTTGTACTCATATGCTCGCAAAATCTTTGCTAACCAACAAAAGCGTGTGGTGGGTGTGGAGCGTGTGGCACCTATGGAATTCGTTGCAGTAAGTTCCTCAATCTCATATTACTGTTAAACTTAGTGATCACTAGTCGTGAAATTCTACTTTATGTAAAATTAAGGTCTATTCATTCAGGTTCATCCAAATTAGTAGAAATAGAAAAAAAAAGCATAATATACGTCTCATATCTTTCTCCCTATATGTGTACTGCAGGAGAATAGGGAGAGGTCGCCCATTAGTATTGATGTCTTTTCTCCGTCTTGGCAAGTTCTTTCCATCTCCCTGTTCATCCTCTTGCTGCTGCTATTCGTTATTTTCTTCACAAATGCAAGAAGAAGAATCTCAAAAATTAAACACTAGTAATTTACATATCGTAGAAAGAAAGGGGATAGTAAAAGGTTAGAATCGGTTGCTATGGCATGACAGTTTTAGGGCAAATGTTATTCGAACTCTTCCTAATACACGGTCGAGTATGTTGTATTGTGGCTGGGAGCTGTTGGCACACTTGCCGTGGAGCTTCTTTACGTCCATGTCCATTGGCTGCTTAACCATGTTCAACCTTGTGAACAAGCTATTCATAGCTTTAGCTAAAGGTTGACTATTGGAACGTACATTGCCAGGGTTATGGTTTCGGTATCTTGGCGTACTATGTTGTTTGTACCATTGCAACTCTGTGTCAGAATCTCAAAGATTAATTGAAGGTAAAACAGTAATTGGATTCATTTAATTACATCAAATTCTGTCAAGAACAGTTACATGAGGGAGAAGAGAGAGAATAGGGAGATAGAGAGAAAAGTAAGAAATCTGTGTGATCAACAACTAATTTGATAACTAATCTAATTGACATCCCTCAGATTATATGGCCGGAATCTTCAGTTGAGATGGTCGTTGACTGCAACAGACTAACTGCTTCCCTTTGACTGTCTCAGCTAACTCTAATCCCAGCTAATAGTAGATGTACTATTTTGCCCCTCTCCATTATTCAACATCATGGCAATTCCTCCCTGTTAACAGCAAGCTTGTCCCCAAGGTTGCAGATTTTTCCAATACTTGTGCAAGGATCATGCATAGTTAATGCTGAAACTGTGGAAATTGGTTGGAAATAAAAGAGGCTAATTCCCAAGATGCATCATCAAGTGGTAGATCCTTCCACTCTATTAGCCATTGTATTTCAGGAGTGTTGTTAACAGTCATCAATCTCCTTTGTAAAATTTTGAGAGGATACAAAGAAGAGATCTCAGGAACTAGATCAGAAGGAATGGTACTGATCTGAGAAGGAGGTGGACCAATGTGTTTCTTTAATAAAGAAATGTGAAATACTGGATGAATTTTGGCTCCATCTGGAAGTTTTAACTTGTAAGCCACAACCCCAATTTGCTCTATTACCTCAAAAGGCCCTAAATACTTAGCAGCTGGTTTAGGAACAACATGGCTTTGCAAAGAGTGTTGCCTGTACTTTTGTACTTTAAGATAAGCCCAATTCCCAATTTCCAACACTCTTTCTGATCTTTTTGCATCAGCAAAAAACTTCATTCTGATTTGAGCTTGCTGGAGGTGTTTCTGAAGTAACTGGTGTACCTCATTTCTCTGTTGCATGAAATCTTGAGTGGCAGGAATCACAACATTAGTTAAATCTCCCAGAGGTAACTGGAGTGGCTTTACTCCATATAAAGCTTCATATGGAGTCATTTTGGTAATGGTATGGAAAGTGTTGTTGTACCACCATTCAGCAGCCCCAAGCCAAACTAACCAAGAATCAGGCTTATCACTACAAAAGCATCTGAGATAGTTTTCAAGAATTTGATTCACTCTCTGTTTGGCCATCAGATTAAGGATGGTATGCTGTACTGTAATTCAACTTAACTCCCATTTTCTGCAACAAATCTTTCCAGAATTGACTTGTAAAAATCTTGTCCCTGTCACTCACAATATTATCTGGTAGGCCATGCAATCTACAAACCTCTTGGAAATAAATGGTAGCCACTTGTGAAGCAGTAAAAGGATGTTTTAAAGCAATAAAATGACTGTACTTAGTAAGCCTGTCAACCACCACTAGAACAGTGTATTTTCCAGCTGATAATGGCAATCTTTCAATGAAGTCCATGGAAATTTGTTTCCAAGCTTGTTCAGGGATATGTAAAGGATGTAATAATCCATGACTTTTGCAATGTTCTGATTTATTTTTCTGGCACACTACACACTTACTTACAAAGTCAATCACATCCTTTCTTAAATCAGGCCATGTAAATACAGAAATGATCCTCTGAATGGTAGCATGCTGACCAGAATGTCCTCCCAATGCTGATGCATGCATGGTATTTAAAATTTCTGATCTGATGGTGTTAGCAGCTCCCACATAAATCTTTCCATCTTGTTTGAGAATTCCCTTCACATAAGTCCAACTTGATTTTTGGCCTTCATTTGAACCATTTTTCTGTAAAGCAATCTGAGCAATTAATTCTTGTGCTGTTTGATCACCATCATAGCTAGACTCTAGTTGTTGTATCCACTTAGGAACTAAGCCAGAGATAGCACCAATTTTATTTAAATGGCAGTGGTCCACTGATAAGCTCTCAGAAATTTCCTTGGATTTTTCTGGATACTGACCTTCAGTTGTCTTTGTCTTAGTTGGATCTTCTGTTGACTCCTTCTCTGCTTCTCTCCTAGGCTTGGTTTGCCCTATTGGTGAGTCGTTTTCTTCTTTCATAGCCATGGTCTGCTTTATTGATGATTCCAACTCCTCTTTATCATAGTTAAAAAGTTTCTTCACCTGTTGTCTTTCACCTGTTGTCTGAGTAATAATTCCTCTTCCTCAATTTCTGTCACTGGTTCAGTGTCCCAAATAACTTCTGATTCAGTGTCCCTTGCTTTCAGATTACTCAATTCTGTTTTGAGTATCAATTTCTCCTCATCCACAATAGGTCTCCTTGATAAAGCATCTGCAGCATTATTAACAGATCCTTTCTTGTATTCAATGTCAAAATCAAATCCCAGTAGTTTAGTGATCCATTTGTGTTGGATAGAACTGTGCAACCTTTGTTCAATCAAGTATTTGAGGCTTTGATGATCAGTTCTAATGGTAAAATGATTTCCAATTAAATAATGCTTCCACCTGTCAACAACCATGACCAATGCTAACAATTCTTTTTTCATACGTTGACAGCCCCTTATTCTTGTTGCAAAAAGCCTTAGATAGAAATGCAATTGGCCTATGATCTTGCATAAGCACCACACCCATTCCATTGTCACCGGCATCTGTTTCAATGACAAAAAAGCTGACCAAAATCAGACATCTTTAATACATGTGCAGTGGTAATAACAATCTTCAATTTCTTGAAAGCTTCAGTAGCCAAATCAGTCCATTTAAAACTATCTTTTTTCAACAGATCATGGAGTGGTCTACAGATCATACCATAATACCATAATGAGTAATAAACCTTCTATAATATCCAGAGAGTCCCAAAAATCCCCTCAGCTCCTTGATGTTCTTGGGAATAGGCCAGTTCATAATGCTATTAATCTTCTGTTTATCCATTTCCACCCCATTTCCAGAGATCACATGTCCCAGATACTCCATTTGAGGTTGTGCAAATTCACACTTAGACAATTTGGCAGCCAGTTGGTGTTGTATTAGTAAGGAGAGTGTCACTTTCAGATGTTCCTCATGTTCAACCATGGAATTGCTATATACTAAAATGTCATCAAAAAACACTAGTATAAACTTTCTGAGATGTTTCTGAAAAATATTATTCATCAAACTTTGAAAAGTAGCTGGTGCATTTGTTAATCCAAAGGGCTGCATCACCAAAAATTCATAATGACCTTGGTGAGTTTGAAAAGCTGTTTTATACACATCTGAATACTTGACTCTTATTTGATGATATCCTGATCTCAAATTCAGTTTAGAAAAAAATCACAACACCATTCAACTCATCAAGAAGTTCATCAATTATAGGCATTGGAAAACTATCTTTTACAGTCTGATCATTTATTTTTCTGTAATCAATACAAAGCCTCCAACTACCATCTTTTTTTTAACTAATAAAACTGGAGATGAGTATGGACTGGTGCTAGTTCTGATGATTCCAGCCTTCATCATTTCTTCCACTTGTGCATCTATTTCATCCTTCTGTGAATGTGCATATCTGTAAGGCCTGATCCTGAAAGGTTTTGCATCTGTTTTAAGAGGTATTTGATGATCAATATCTCTAATTGGAGGAAGAGAATTTGGAACATCAAATACATCTTTAAAGTCAGAATTCACCTGTGAAATATTTTCAGGAAGTGGAGGTTTCTGTTTCTTGGTTCCAGCTTGTGTCACTTCTCCACTGTTGACAGCTACTGGATGTCCTTGATTTCTGCTGCTCCAGTGCTGACCATATATGTTCCACTCATCTTCACACTCTTCCCTAATCCTTCTCTTCCTGCAATTATAAATTTCTTTGGCCTCTAAACCATACAGTCTGTTAAAAGTAGTTGTGGAGCAATTTCCTCTCAGAATTCAGCTATCTCCCTTACTGCAAATCCAAATGTCATCTGTGTTGAAATCAAAACCAATTGGACTAAAATGCTTCATCCAATCAGTACCAAGGATCACCTCCATTTTTCCACCCATATCCATCACTCTTATGTCAAAAGTGAATTTATGTCCCTGAATTTGCCATTGAACCTTAGGAGCTAAAGTTGATCCTCTCACCATATGTCCACTTGCAACAGTCACCACAAAACCTCTAATAGGACACACTTGCAACCCTAACTTTTTAACTAGATTAAAGTCCATGAATGTCCCAGCACTTCCAGTATCTAAAAAATTAACTCTCTGATCCTTCACAATAGCAAAAAATGACAGTGACTCAGAAGACTCATCCCTCCCAATAGATTTACAAATAAAAGTTTCTGGCTCCTCTAAATCCATTGTCTCATCTGCTAATTGTTTAAGTTCTATAGCATCATCCTCCATTACCCAAATGTCCTGTTCATCATCACTCTCAGTGCCAGAAGTAGATATTACATTGATTTGTTTAAATTTGCATATATGGCCAGGTCCAAATTTCTCACCACATTTGTAACATAGTTTATTTTCCCTTCTATATTGCACTTCCTGAGGTGTCAATCTCTTAAATTCTCCTTGCCCTATTTTCTTCTCACTGTTTGTATCCTTCCAGGGCAATCTAGGGAGTACAGGCTTATGAAATTGATTCCCACTATGAACAGGCCTATGTTTTTTCTGCAACAACTCCCAATGTTCCTCCTCTAACCTTTGCTATTTCAACAGCAGCAGACACATCTTTAGGCTTCATCATTTTAACCATAGGTCTCAGTTCCTCTTTGAGTCCACTTATGAAACTAGATGTCAAATAAGACTCAGATAGTTTGGAATCAAGCCCTCCTATCACAGTTTTAAATTCCTAAAATTTTTCCAAATACTCTCTAACACTTCCTCTTTGACACAATTTACTGAACTTCTCAACTACATCCTTCTCACTAGAAGCAGAAAATCTTTGATAAAGAGCATCACATAATTCATGCCAAGACCAGTTCATACTTCTCTTACTCAGAAACCACACTTCAGCCTTGCCTTCTAGATATAATTCAATTACTTTCATTCTATCCTCTTCTCTGATTAGATTGAAACTGAAATACTTATCACATTTTCTAATCCAATCCTTAGGTTTAACACCTATTCCAGAGAAGTTTGGCAATTCTAGCTTACTGATTTTTCTATCAACAACATCCTTCTATTGTTCAGTTTTTTTCTTGTGCATGCATGTCTACTCTAGTATTATAAACAGCAGCTACAGATTCTTTCAGAAATTGATTAACAACTAGAGAGTCATAAACTGGAGGATTCAGTGGTACCTTAGGTTTAGGAATAGCATTCAATGGTGGAGTTCTCAGAGGAAAACTGCCAGAATTCCTCTCCAGATTGCCTGAAGTTTCCCCCATTTTTTGTGCATCTGTTGCATCAGTATGTTGATCTGTCTGGCTAATTCATTTGTAGCAGCAGTTGAGTCATCTTGACGCTTACACAATTCCTCATGCTGTCTTGCCATCTCCATTTCCCAGCGTTTGTCACGTTCTGCAAATTTGGTCGCCATGTCGCCGGTGATGGTGTCTCGAAATTCCGTGAAATTTCCGGCTACGCCTTCTCGGATTTCCATAAGTTCGCCTTTCAGTCGCATTCTAGCGCACCAAATCGGTCAGTCCAGCTTTTCTCGTTCTGATTCACTGCCTGCAACAGCTCGGCGTAATTCCGATCAACCTGTTCCAGCTGTTCACGAACTTCTCAGTTCTTTCCGGCCATTTCTCGTCGGAGAATCGGTGCTCTGATACCAAGCTGTCAGGATGTCAAAGATTAACTGAAGGTAAAACAGTAATTGGATTCATTCAATTACATCAAATTCTGTCAAGAACAGTTACATGAGGGAGAAGAGAGAGAATAGGGAGAGAGAGAGAGAAAAGTAAGAAATTTGTGTGATGAACAACTAATTTGATAACTAATCTAACTGACATCCCTCAGATTATATGGCCGGAATCTTCAGTTGAGATGGCCGTTGACTGCAACAGACTAACTGCTTCCCTTTGACTGTCTCAGCTAACTCTAATCCCAGCTGATAGTAGATGTACTATTTTTCCCCTCTCCATTATTCAACATCATGACACTCTGACACTAATACATGGATGTTTCAAGTGCACGTAGAAATCTATTAAGAATGAGTTCACATTAAAATCACAATATGCACATACTTTTACTAATAAAATGCATGTTTTATATGAATAGCTTAGTATTTTGAGAGTTCACTTACAAAAACACTATTATATTAACTTCAATTTTTTTTTCATAAAAAGTGAGTAATTTAAAAGTCTTTTAACATTAAAACATCCGGCTTTTAAATTGGAATCTGCACTTCTAAGACTAAAATGTGAAACCATAATCATAGTTAAAACATACAGTACAACTTAAAGATTATTAAGAACATTCTACCATACAAGTTGTTACATTTTCAAATAAAATAAAGTGGCTTTTATAAGAATTACTAGAGGGGGCAGAGTGCACTTTGTGCACTTTCAACCCGGATTATCCAGGTTGTATTTTTTGAACGGTATGATGCATCTTCTAATGTGAGTTTTTTAAATTGTTTGAATCCCTTCATGAACAGCATGATCAAATAATCACTTAACTAAGACAACCACTTAAGTAACGTGGTTGGAGATGCCTATTTAACCTTTAGGATTCATGGCAATAGTTGTTGATTGCTTTGCCAAGGCATGGTGAAAAAATACTACTAAATCCAGGCAATGGATCAATTAGAAATGTGGTCGCAGGCTCACAGCAATGCATGAAAAACAGGGAAAAAACAAAAAACAGAAACAAAAAGAACAACTTGCCCTTTATGCTACCATATGAGATATGCTAACAACAATGCAATGAAGCAATTGTCACTCACAATGCAAGGTATATTTAAAAGTACCAAATAACCTATGTATTAGAGAGCTGATAGAATAACTACTTCATCAAAGGGAACTTTTCAGCCCGCAATTTGAATATTTTAAACCGAATATTCATGTATTGGTAAAAGTAAACAGATGACACACAGCTAAAGTGGCGTCCAATACATTAGATTATAAACTGATGCAAGAACTTTGTAATTGACGAACAGTTTATAGTAAAACTGAAGGACCTATGTTCAAGAAACTTGTCGGATTATTTCAAAAACACAGGATGGTAGGAGATGAACTTAGATCAACACTCTTTCCAAAATATTCGATGAGGGGTTTTGGTGTTGTGTGCCCCGTATTTGCCATCAACAGGAGGAAGTGCAGCAACAGATGGCAATACTAATTTCCCGTCAAATCCATGAACTAATAGTGACCAAGGAATCATAAAATATCAATAGAGAAGCTGAAAGATCAACAACTCCTAACAATAAGAGATCAAGATGCTCACACTCTCCAGGGTACATCCAGGACATCATCCACAAACCCAAGCAAGATCATGAAAGATGTACATGCTAACGCCGTGTTGTATTCAACAAGCCACTTTGAAGATAAAACGGAGAGCTGTTAGATACCTAACAGTAACGATGTGGAAATCAAGAACAAAAATATATGAGAGATAAAATAACAGGACACAGTAGTCAATAAGTCTAGATATAGAACAAAAAACTGAAAGCTTCTTCTATCATGCAAATTCAAAAAAATTGAAGACATCTTCTGAATGTAAATAAAGTTAAAGAGAGCAATTAGCCAAGCAGTGGGAAAAGGTTCCTTGATAATTTTGCTTCCCTCGGCAGTTATTGTGAAACTACTATTAGGAATGATTGTTACAGTTATTGACTGGACTTTAATGTCCAAATTCCATTAACTGCTAACAACAAGCTCAAGTTTGGAAAAACAGCACAATTCATGATAAAAATTGCTAGACTTTTATCTCCATATTTCATTAACTACTATAAGAACAAGCTCAAACTTGAAGATAAAATAAAATATCAACATAATTCATCATAAAGATTACAAGAAAGTCATTAACGTTTGAAATTATAAGAGTACAAGCCAGAAAGATGTCACAAGGAAGCAGCCTCAACATGTACAGCTGTAGAGGGATTAAAGATGAGGAGGGGCCATCAACCAAATTAGCAAACACCTAATGTTACAGGGGATTTGAAATCTGAAACTAAAAAATACCTTTCCCAGCGGCCGAAACAAAAGAATTACAATGCCTCCACGCATGAAAATGCCCGATATAATCATTAATCAGCATAGCACCAGCTCATGGGTTTCTCATTGACCTATAAGCAAAGAAACATAAATTGAAGTGTCCGAATCTCAAAGCAAAACAACAACTTGTCATGAACCTCAAAGTCGTTACCTAGAATAAATCAAAAACATCATCAGTTAATAAACTGATAGGTTGGAAAAATTATCGAACACCTGATATGCATAATTTATGAATCAGTTGCTTCTAGACCAATATAACAAACCGTTAACAGTATAAGAGGCAAACAAAGAAAGACCTGAGAATCAGAATAATGGAGAAGAAAGTTACCTACAGAAGAAGAAGATACAAATTGATTTATACAGAAGACGGCAAGGTGGAAGACGTTATTGCTGGGAATCGAGTGAGGACTAAAGAGTTCTAGTGATACAGAGAGGTGAATAGTTGGAGTTATCTCTGGAGAAACCGAGGAGATGACACGTTTTGTGTGGGTTACCAACAGAGGACACCTCATGGTCTTGGTCATGAATATCAGGGTAAAGAAGATGAGAATGGGATGAAGAGCAGCGAAGTAAGACCAACGAAATTGGAAACCGGCGTAACAGGTGAGATGATTGGGTTTCTCTTGTTAATGGAGCAGGGAGGAGAAGAATTATGGGCGGAGGAGAAACGGGGCACCGTACCTAAATAGGCTCTTAAAAAGCGAACTCCCTCTTTTAGTATATAGTAGACAAGAGTATAAATGCGAAATTCCAGCAACATTGCAATTTGGCACTATAACGTTAAGCCTATGTTTATCTGAATTTATAAGTAGATCATTTCAGATCAGTTTAATTTAATTCAATTCAGTTCAGTAGAAAAATAATTTGATTAAATTAAGATAAATTTGGACATGCATAATATTTTTTTTAATACATTAATTTTCACATCCGTTTAATTCAATTTAAATTGGTTCAGTTCAGTTCAGTAAGAAATAAACTCATGCAAACATACTCTAAACTCCCAGTAATGATTGTAGTTGTCTATTTTTTTATCGTAAATTTAAAATAGCATTGTTACATATATTTCGACACAAACTATTAGCATGTTCCTCAATCAGGAAAGTGCGACTAACTTTTAATATCACACATTCTAGAACAGATTCCAGAGCATGCATGATACTCGACACTATACCCTTTATTTTCATGGATGCCGAGTTTGGATCCTTTATAGACGTCCGAAGTATGAGCGAGTCGGTCACTATGTTCAGGCGGATCACGTCACCTCTGCGCGCTGTCTTTATCGCTCTCCAACAGGCTTCAGGTTCAGCTTGTAGGGGTGTCACTGCCGCGAAAAAATCAGATGCCGTTATGCTTCGATCAAAAGGCCATCATGATTTTCAGATCCTCCATCCTCCCGCTCCAATCATCGCTCAGTTTTCCTGAAAGATCCATCCGCACTTAGTACACAAGTCTCTCTTAGTGCTTCAGAGGCCGTTCCTTCCTGGTCATATTCATTATAGTTGTCTATTATTATATGATAGAATTGTGAACTCATACACACACCCCGTGATTAATAATTTTAATTAAAAAAGAAGAAAAAAGATACCCATAACTCTAAAATTGGCATACTTCTATTTCAAATTTTTGAAATGATACCATACCATGATTTCAAACACATGGTGGTTTGCTCATACTACCACTGCTGTCAACCGACAAAAAGGCCAAGGAAAAATATCACCAAAGGAGAGAAAAAAGGCAAACAAATCCCAAAGTCAATACTTATAATTTCTGAATTCTCTCCACTGAACTTTTAATTTTTCCCCTCTAATTTTCAAAATTTAAAGTTTCAAATCTTGAATCCAGGATCCTAAATCAACGCCAATTAATTACTGATTAAAGAGGGCCCAGGCAACCAATTCCTTTTGAAATGTTAATTAAAAAAACAATGAAATTTCATTTTGTCTTTAAACACAAGTCACATGGACCATCACCTCCAACCCATGGACCGAGCCCAACTCAGCAACCATCAGAAAGATAACATTACTCCAGTGGGCCCCAGTACCCCACATCTCCATCACATGCCTGTGAACCTCACCTTAACTACCATGGACCCTCGAATCCAACCATCAATTAATTTTCCACCGCCTGAATTCACCACAGTTACCAAATCAGCCCCTCAAGAACCCAGTAATTACCAAAAAGTCCCGTCCCTGCCCCTGACCCTTTATTTATCTTCTTTACCCAAATCGACACTTTTCCTCCTCTCTTTCATTGTTTCTCTTTCCTCTCACTGCAAAAATCTTCACTCTGTAATGCTATAACTCAGTAGGGGTCCAACGAACTTTCCATAACGGTATGTTTCCATTCTTATGTCTGAATGTGTGTCGTTTTCCCCATTTTCGCCCAATTTGATCCTACGATTCTAGGTTTTTGCCTGAATTCGAACGCTGTTTGATGAACATTCGGAAGAATGAGAGGGAAAATCACGCGTTTGAATTTTTAATTTTATTTTCGGAAAGCGACGGGTTCGATTTTTCCCCTAATTTTGTCGGTCATTGAATGATTGTGTACTGAATTTTTCTATAATTACATGAATTGACAGTGTTTATCGATGGAATGTAATCAATGTGTATATATGTTTAGGAGAATGATTGGATTCTCTGTCCTATACCAAAGCTTTTCCAAACTTAGATATCTCGACTTAAAAACCAGGGGCTGTCAAACGTTGTTTGTGTGTGCCATTGTCATTATGTGTGATTTTCTGGCATTGCAGAATATGGGTGTGCTTGACATTGAACCGAGTAGATGTGATGGGATGTTGAAGGGGGTTAATACCGGGGATGATGAGTTTCTGAATATGATTGATATCTTAGATTTTCCTATGGAAAGTGTGGATGACGATGACCTTGGTGGTGCTGGTTGGGATGAAAATAAGTTGCAGTCATTGGGGCCCATCCCAACTGAGGCTTTGGTGAGTTTCCCACCTGTTCCTGAAGGATATTCGGGCAGCGCATTCTCAAATGCTCTCAGCAGACACCACAACTCTCTGGTGAGTTATTACCTCCATGTAGTTTGGTGGTTCAGTCTTATTTTTTATGTTATCAGTGTGAAATTTGTGCATGGTTTTTATTTGATTGTTCATGGTTGTTCGATGCTTGTAAGTTTGAACACCTCTGGCCTTCTGTTTTCTTCATGCTTAGAATTTGTAATTGGCCAAGATTGTTGGCTTCTTTTGAAATAAATTACCACAACGATAAATACAATTTTACTTTTACCCCCCTGTGTGTTATCAAATTGCTTCTGCAAAACAAAATCAAAATTTTTAACACGCATGCATATATACTTTGAAGCCTGCTGGAATAAGCAGGGAATGAAATATATGCACCTTTTAGAATTTTTACTGATGGTTCAGTGTTCTCTGTGTGAATTCTGATATTACCAGGTTAACCTATTATAATATAACAAATTTAGAGCATGATGTGGAAATCAGTAGCGAATATTATTACCTTGTAAGTGTAGATGTAGGAAGGCATGTTTGTAGACATAATAATATCATCTGTACACCTGCTGCTGCTTTATACTAACAAACAAAGTAACACATGTGCTGCAAAGCATGAAAAAAAAGCTTGACATTAGGATATGTTGTGTGTAGTGCTTCTTGTAGGAGGCAAAAATATTAGTTGTTCAGTTGTCAACCTCTTGGAATGCATAAATGATATAGTATAATGAAGCATCTTATGGTACTGTGGTTGGGTTGTAAAGGAGAAGTCATCCACGAGGTTAAAAAATGTGTTTGCAGTCAGTGGTTTGGATGTCAGTGAAATTAGAATGTTTTCTGAGATGAGTAATAAAAGAACCCTAATATTGTTTAAGTTCTCCATTTTTGTTCATATTTAATTTTTATCTCATTTTGTAGCGACATACTTTACTCAACTTGCTCAAGTTAGCTCATGATTTATGTTGACATGCTGTGCGTTCCTCTGTTTACTGGTCCGAGAATTCCGGTAGTTATACATTTCTAAATTCAGGTTCCCAACCTGATTTCATGTTGGATTTGATTGGTAGAGGTCTCGTGGATTTTTTTAATTTTAATTATTAGATACTGTATTAACTTGTTGCATTTTTTATACCTGTAAATTTCCAACTGAGAGATTTCCCCCCAAATTTTGCCTCTATTTATTTGGTTTAGCAGCTCCTGATAAATTTTCATGGGATTGAGTTTGAATCACTGAGTTTCATTTTGTTCCATCTAAATTTTAGAGTGTTGGACATGCGAAGCCAAAACAACTTCCAAATTATGGTAAGCAATTCAAGAGTAACATTCATCATGAGAATGCACCATCTCAACCACAGGAGTCTGGTGTATTCCAGAAACAGAGCTCTGTTTCTGTGCTTGAGACTGGAAGATTTTGCCCAACAGGGAAAAGTTTGCTCACGAAGCCTGACATCATCATCCCTGTTCGACCTCGGTCCAAGAGAGCTCGAGCCACAGTGTTCAATCCATGGTTTGGTATGACTCCAGTGACTTCTGCTACTTGTGCATATAAAAAGGCTGCAGGCTACAAGAAACCAAGTTGGAGGAAGGACAAAGTTTCAGAGGCACCACTTTCTTCAACCTCAGGACTTACAGACGAGTCTTTTAAGGAAGGCAAGGAGGTTGTGCATCATGCATCTTATGTTGCTGGGGATTATAAAGCATCCTTGGAGCAATTTATTCCAATGAAAGCATGTTCACACTGCCAAGTAACCAAGACACCGCAATGGAGGGAGGGGCCTATGGGGCCAAAGACGCTCTGCAATGCTTGTGGCGTTCGCTACGGATCAGGTCGCTTATACCCAGAGTACCGCCCAGTGGCAAGTCCTACTTTTGTCCCAACATTGCATTCAAATTCACATAGGAAGGTCGTGGAGATGAGAAAGAAGGGTGGTACTGTTCAAGATTCTCATATGACACCCCCAATGGAATCCAAACCCCGTCATCGAAACTCTCAGAGGAAGGTCTTGGGGACCAGGAAAAAAGCTACTGTGCAGGAGAATGATTTGATGCACCCAAAGCGCAGAAATGTCATGGGCACGATGAAGGAAGGTCATGAGCAGGAGAACAACATTATGCAGGAGAAGAGTTTTATGCATAACACTTTGATTTTGTCAATAGATGACCCAACTCTAGATCCAAATGTGAGCACTAAGTTCATGGGG
The DNA here is from genome assembly GCA_948330725.1 of Sherardia arvensis. Taxonomy (NCBI): domain Eukaryota; kingdom Viridiplantae; phylum Streptophyta; class Magnoliopsida; order Gentianales; family Rubiaceae; genus Sherardia; species Sherardia arvensis. The sequence continues at coordinate 15,458,864 of OX415237.1, read as the reverse complement.
ATGAAGATGAAGGCTATCAAGCAGGAGATCGATTCCATTCCTGATGCTCCAATGTCTCCAGCTCCAGAATTTGTCCCCATGAACAGTTACCTGTTTGACCTTATATATTGACGAAAAGGTGGCCAGATCTCTCTAGGTAGGAACATGATCATTTGCTTGGTGCCGTTGCAGTGTTTTTCAGCTTTGGGTATTTAGCTTGGTGTACGGTCTGTTTAAACAGGTGGCGTAACTTGAACATTCGTGTGTGTACAAATAGAAGTAATGTGGGTGTAGGGAAAGAGTCTTAGTCTAGCACCATGGTCGGGAGAAAAGGGAGCTGAATGTATTATAGATTAGGGTTAGGAAGGAGTAGCTAGAACTGGAAGCATGAGATATTTAGAGCTGTAGTATTGTTGAATTTCATAAACTTAGCTGTACTTAATTTTGTCATTTGATGTCTATTTCTTAAAGACATATATATGCTTTTTTTTAATTTCCCTTTTAGATATGAGCTAGACATTCTTCTTGCTCATACTACTATGGTTTCTGCTTCTCGTGGCTCTGAGCCCCTGACCAAAATGTTGTCTTAACTCTTGAGGATTGCATTGTTGTTAAAACTAGGGTTTTGATTCCTGACATTAAAGATCGGCGAAAGAGACATCAGATGTTACAAACTAGGCAGGAGATCTTGTGCCTTGAGCAATGTTCTGGTGGGAACAGATCCGATGTCTTGATGGAAGTCTGTTGATGTATAACATCGTCTGTGAGTCTGTGACTGAACTCAGCTTAGCTTCAACTGCTAATAATTAATACTAAAAGCGCAAAGAGATAACTGATGGGTGTTGCTATTTACACCACCCTGGTGGTGAAAATAACATCGGTATCATAAAAAGTTGGTGGACCATGTGGTGTAGATAGAATAAAATGCTATTTACACCTACCACATTTATTACGTGTATAGTAAAATGTGTCCTACTTATTGTATTTGATTAGGGTATGATGTCATTAGGTAAATTATTATTAGTTTCATTAAGTCATTTCAAATTCAATTTTAAATGTTAAAATAATATTTAAGTGAACGGTTTTTCTAACGAGTGCCCATGGGCACTCGTTAACAACATTTGATTCCTTTGTATTTCGTGCAATTTCTAGGTCATTTAATTAGACAAAGTAAATGCACATCTTTGTCAACCCAGTCATCATCGAATAAATACATCAATTTACTATCATTATCGATTCGTACGCATAAGTAAATGCCTTTCCTAATTTACCCCTACTAGTCATATATGCCCACCATTCCCTCCAAAACTCTTATGCATTTTCCCTCCATTGGTATGACGTTTTATGTGTGCAGCTGCTGTGGATGATACACATGAAATGAAATGGCGCCATTTCCTTCTAAATTTTGTATATTTTTCCTATCTCCACTATATAATATTTTCCCTCACAATTTAAAATGATTTATAAAATTCCAAACAAGTAGAATTACAAAATTCATAAACATCAATAAAACCGTCTAAAACATATTATATGAATTTGAAACTTTATCTAAAATTTAAGATGAAATACTGGATTCAAATTTTCTACCATATTATCATTCACCCTCTCGGCTTGCTGAGTTTGACTACCATCTTCAAGCATTCTTCTTTGTGGACAAGTAGTATAATAATGGCCTGGTATCCTGCAAAATCTACAAGTTTTCACTTGCTTGGTATTCAACTCTTTTCCACCTCTTTTCCATCGAAAACAAAAGGCCGTCCAAAGAAGAAACGCCAAAGAGGTGGAAAAGAGTTGAATACCAAGCAAGTGAAAACTTGTAGATTTTGCAGGATACCAGGCCATTATTATACTACTTGTCCACAAAGAAGAATGCTTGAAGATGGTAGTCAAACTCAGCAAGCCGAGAGGGTGAATGATAATATGGTAGAAAATTTGAATCCAGTATTTCATCTTAAATTTTAGATAAAGTTTCAAATTCATATAATATGTTTTAGACGGTTTTATTGATGTTTATGAATTTTGTAATTCTACTTGTTTGGAATTTTATAAATCATTTTAAATTGTGAGGGAAAATATTATATAGTGGAGATAGGAAAAATATACAAAATTTAGAAGGAAATGGCGCCATTTCATTTCATGTGTATCATCCACAGCAGCTGCACACATAAAACGTCATACCAATGGAGGGAAAATGCATAAGAGTTTTGGAGGGAATGGTGGGCGTATATGACTAGTAGGGGTAAATTAGGAAAGGCATTTACTTATGCGTACGAATCGATAATGACAGTAAATTGATGTATTTATTCGATGATGACTGGGTTGACAAAGATGTGCATTTACTTTGTCTAATTAAATGACCTAGAAATTGCACGAAATACAAAGGAATCAAATGTTGTTAACGAGTGCCCATGGGCACTCGTTAAAAAATTTAAATCTAAATTTTGCAAACTTAATAAAACTGAACTGAATTATTAAGATTGAGATAAAACATTAAATATGATTTAAGTTAACCGACATTCTATTTAAATGACTTTTGTGGAATTTAGCAAAATGAAACTAAATTGAATTCTTTCAATATGAAATATATTGAAATTCAACAAATATTTTATAAGGTTGAATTAATTTTTAATCAAGTTTATAGTCCACAAAACTGAACTATATTTATGATAAAATTTATACTACAAAATAAGGGTATAAATGTCTTTAATTTAAAAAGTAAATTATCTGAATATATATATATATATAGGTTAATTAATTACCGCCATTTTTAGAAATTATATAAAAGTTACACCCCACTTTCAAATTATGAAACTTACACCGCGCTTAATCAAATTATTCCCTTAAAATATTTCTGAAAATGTGTTTTATGATTTTTTTTTAAATGGATATAAAGAAGAAGATATCATATTAAATGAAGAGAGAGTTTACCCAAAAACCCTTACCATTTATGTCTAGAAATTAACAAGTAGTAAATATCAACTTTACAAGTTGAGTAAGTGATACACGTTAATTTAGGTAAAAGTGGGCCAGATAGGTGTGTTTAGCAATTTAGGTGGTGTAAATAGAATCACCCTATAAGAACATTTGTGTAAATAGCATATTATTGTAATCAGATGTGCTTATCAGATGGGTTTAGAGGGAACCCATTATCTGATGGAAAATGTATCCCTTCCCCAGTACACTGTTAGGGGCAGAAAATGAGTTGATTTTTCTGTAGCTCATCTATGCTCACTTCCACTTTCTCCTTAACTTATTCTTCTTGACGTGAGGCGGCTTTCTTCAGAAATTTGAGAAAGAAAATCTTCTGGAAACGAAAGGACTTGATCTGTTAATGGCTGCTTTGTATCAATAGCAGAACATATAAGTCCTTCATTACTGCAACAAAAGTCCTTCATTAGAGTTCCAACATCATACATACTTTGAGAAAACTCATCAGAAAATAAGTATATTAAATGCCTAGGATAAGACGGGCACAATTACCATTCTACAGTGAATTCACAAAACTCATAGAATAAAAGTCAAGATAAACTTGATGCCAATAATTAATTTGTGAATGCCACAAGGCACTCAGGTGAACAAATGAAAAGCCATGCACTAAAATTTGACAAAACCGATTAGGACTTGGACTGAGCATAATGATCTTATCATGCTCCCATCAATCAAAAGCTCTACTTACATTAGGTGACAATAAGAAGCAATGCTAGTTTGTGAAATGTTAGTTACCAACAGGAGATGAAAACCTACCACATTACACTGCAAGATGAAGGTTCATCAATCTGCACAACACCAAAGCATCTCAAGTGCTGCACAAAAGAAACTCCAGAATTGCAACACCGGGAGAGCACCACCAACAACAGCAGAATGGGCGTTCAAATAGCTCTTGAAATTGCACAATTGCAGCAGAACTACATAATTACAGCACCACCAGTGTCTGGAAGTGCATCACAAAACAACTTTTAAAAATCGCAGCACAATAAGACCATTGCAGAATTACAGCACAAAAACAGCACCACCCAAGGGCAGAAGTGAATCACAAATATTTTGTACATCTTATATATCTGAACCCTAAACCTTTCTTTATATTTCCTACAATTTTTTTTGAAAAAAAACTTTAGTTCAAAATGCCACTCTTGAGACTACTCCATCACGGGAAGACTATTTTGAAATCATCCATTCTCAAACATATGAAATCAAAACAAAACCGCCAATCTAGAAAAGCTTCATAAATCTTACAATGGGTTCCCTGTATATCCACAAATAAGAGTCTTCAACCAAATATTCAAAATAATACTATAGAGTTACTCAATATAATAAGAACACACACAATCTACAGCCACGGAAAATCCCAGTCAACAATCCATGCAAACATGACAAGCGATTTCTCACGTCGTTAAATGGGACTCCGCGAGATCAAAATACTATTTATAAATCACCTAAAACTTCTAACTACTAGAGAGTAGATGGTGGGAAGTAGGGGTCGAACCACAATGAGAAGGGACTTGTAAGAGTGTTTTAAAGTAGAAAATAAGCATACTTATATATTATATAGAAAGCAATGTAAACAAGGGGGGTCTGAGATTGGTTTTTATTACACTACTAAAGGAAACAAAACTATCATTAGCTAAGCTAAAGAGATGATACTAGGAATATGAGGCCTTGGGAGGCAAATGACTTCAATTTCCAACTATCGACTTATCACCAAGCAAATGCAATTACAAGGAAGTTTAGACCATTTGTCAAGGATGAAAGCATCATATTCTCTCGAATGTAACTAGGAGAGGATGATAACACCACTCAAAAGCTCTCATTGTTGATTCACCTAGATGATAGTATCATAGATAACTCAACAATGGTATTAGGATTAAAGAGAGATAACTAGCAAGGACCAAGACGATGATAGCATATATGTCTCGACTCCTACTTTGCTACTTAATGATCGGGGTTTTATACATGCAGGTCCAATTTACTAATGCAGGTCTGAAAAAGACAATATTACCCTTCACTATTTCACAGTCTGGACCTGCATTAGTACGATTCAGGGACAAAATATTGTCTTTTTCAGACCTGCATGTATAATTTCCGTAATGATATTGGAGTAAACAATAACGTTCTACCCACAAATCTAGCTATTCGTTGATAACAATCATACGTTAAAAGGAATCTTCAACTCAAGTATACAATCACATATTAGGGGGACCAATGATAACATTCAATCCTTACCTAAACACATAATTGATTAATCATGCAAGTTCATAAGATTTCCACTTCTAACAACTCATATTTATCATGGCATTCCTTAACTACAATCACACAACAAGGGGAAGAACTTGTCATCACTCAACCCCTTCCATAGTCATTAATCTAACAACTAAAGATTACACTATCATTATGCTAAGTCACCATCATCATCACATTAAATTACTCTAACCAAGCTAACCTAATTAATGACTATGGAGCATGCAATTGATATAAAACACAAAGCCCATAACAAATTAAGCAAGATTGAACAACATTCATGCATAGAAATTCAAGTTCATCAAATGATAATCAAAATTCCAAGTTTAAGCATACAAAACCCTTAAAGTTTCAAGGGAAGTGAATTCAAATGCTCCCAAGGATCAAACTAAGCTATACTACAATACATGGAATCAAACTACTAATCTAATGGAAAGGAATGGAAGAAAAGGGAAAGAAAGATGAAGAAAAAATGGAGATCTACATGGTCTTGGCCGTTTTTCATCTTGGAGGGGATAAGGGGTATTTATAGAATGCAGTGCAGGGGCCATGCAGCACTTGGCGCACTTTTGTGAATTGCCATGCACTTTAACCGTTCATCCGATCTGCATCTTCTAGTAGTCCATTTCGAACCTCTTGACGAGAGAAATCCAATGGTATGATCCATGTGGTCTAATTCCTTTGCGAGCATTTCCAAAATCAAGTTTCAAAACATTAGTGCATCACTTGGGCCCTGTCCAGTTCAACTTATTTGGTGCTGTGCTGTGCTGATGAGTGCCGTGCTGTGCTAATGAGCGTTGAGCTGTGCTGATCTTGTGCTGAATTGTGGTGAAAGTGTTGAATGGTGTTCATTTGAGTTGAAGAAAAAATACAATGTTTATTACTTATGAAATAAAAAGTTTACTTAATTAATCTTATTTTTACAAAATAGTGTCCATTTAGAGTTTGAATGCATTGAGTTGAAAAGTGCTGTGGTGATGAGTGTTGTGCTGTGCTGACCAGTGCTGTACTGTGCTGAAATGTGCTGCAATAAGTTGAACTGGACAGGGCCTTGTTCTTCAAAATGTAATTTTGACAAGTTTAGCTTTAAAGCTCCTTACTTTGCACCAAATGCTACCCAAATTAGATCTCAAATGTCATAAAAGAAGAGTATATTTAGGACTCATCAAATACCCCCACACTTAAACCTTTCTCGTCCTCGAGAAAGAACGATTAAAGTATAAGTGTATACTCCTATCAATTTCACAACAAGACATTTGAGATCTTGACAAAATACAAACTTTCCCTAAGATGAAAACACAAGAATCATGTCTCATGTTCTAATCCTAATGAGAGTTCTACCCAACCCCAATTTCATTATCAAGAACCAAGAGTGAGCCAATTTACAAGTACAAAAGCACAATAATTACCTTGGCTCAACCTTACCAAAAAGAGACCATAAAATACATCACAAAAATTTCATCAAAATGAGACCACTGAAACAAGAGCAAGTTTACCTCTCCTTTTGCCTATACGCCTTTCGGTTTTCACATAGCCGCTCTTTTTTTTTTCTTTTTTTTTTCTTTCTTACTCTCCTTATGCCTAGGTTATAACCTAACCTCTCATTTTTCCGCTCACTCTCCTTTTGCCTAGGTTATACCTAGCCTCTCTTTTACGCACACTCTCCTTTTGCCTAGATTATACCTAACCTCTCATTTTTCCGCACAAGTCTCTCACTTTTTCCTAGGCCTTTTTAATGTTTTGACCTATCCGGGCTTTTCACTCCTTTTCTTTTCACATCAAATTTTTCAGAAGAAGTACACTTTTTACAATAAAGCGAAGCAAAACATGAATACTAAACCCTCCCCCACACTTATACTAAACATTGTCCTCAATGTTATACAACAATACAATATCAAGGAGAGGGAGTGTTCACAAACTCAGCCACTACTAAAGCAGAACCTACTCTATGTGAAGAGGACACCAATACAACATCTACCAAAAGATCAATTTGAGCACAGTGAGTAAAAACTAGTGGCGGCAAGCCCATGTTTAGCATGTAAAAATTCAGTAATAGTGGCGGCAAGCCCATGTTTAGCATGTAAAAATTTAGGCCCTGCCCAGTTCAACTTATTTGGTGCTGTGTTGTGCTGATCAGTGATGTGCTGTGCTAATCAGTGCTGTGCTGTGCTGATCTTGTGCTGAATAGTGGTGAAAGTATTGAATTGTGTTCGTTTGAGTAGAAGAAAAAGCACAATGTTTATTACTTACGAACTAAAATGTTTACTTAAATAATATTATTTTTACAAAATATAAAAATAGTGCCCATTTAGAGCTTAAATGCGTTGAGCTGAAAAGTGTTGTGCTGATGAGTGTTGTGCTGTGCTGATGAGTGATGTGCATGCTGAACAGTGCTGTGCTGTGCTGAAATGTGCTACAATAAATTGAACTGGACAGGGCCTTAGTACACAGCTTCATAGAATACAGAGCAGCAACAAACCATCACAAAAAGTATAAGGAGTTGTAGAATGAGATACCGGAACAGTGAATCGTCGACGACGATACTGGCGGAGATGGAGACGGTGGTGCCGGGATTTGGTGAAATCGAAGGAGTTGCAGCGGCGGTGGGAAGGTGGACGCAGCAGCGCCGCTGTAGAGATGGTGTTGTTGTTCCCGACCGAAGAAGGGCTGCGGTGGCGTCGGAGGTGTGGAGGTGGTCGTCTGACATCGCGGCGGTGATGGTGGCGCTTTAGAGCAGACGAAATCGGCCGATGATGGTGATGTTGGAGGTGGCGCCGACGAGCAGAGGTGGCGTCGGGAATGGTGGTTGTCGGCGGAATGACGAGGTGGCCGGAGATGGATGGGGATGTCCTGGCCCGGTGGAGATGGGTCGGAGATGGGTGGAGATGTCCTGGCCCAATGGAGATGGGTCGGAGATGGGTGGTGGTGAGGTGGGTCTGTGGGGTGCTAGGGCGGCCGGTTAACGGCGGCGGAGTTGACCGGTGGAAGGTGATGTAGGTGATGACAGGATGGGGGTGACGGGTTTGCGGCGAGGATGGGGTGGAGGTTCTTCACCGGCATTCCAGAGGGGCGGTCGGCGACGGGTTCAGGCGAGCCCGAGATTGGCAGTGGTGCCTGTGGGCGGTGAATAAAAGGGGTTGCGGAGTGGTGTGTGGCGGTGCTATCGGTGTGGTGGCCGACAGTGGTAGATCGGGAGAGGCGGTTCAGAAGATTGGTGGTGGTGGAATGTGGGTGGGCAGTGGCCGGCGGAGGTGGCCGGAATAGATTGTGGAAGGTGGTGGCTGGGTGGTGGCGGAGATGGTGTGGCAGAGAGAGGAGGTGGGCTGATGCGGGAGAGGAGAGGAGAAGAGATGAGATGGGTTTTTGTTTGTTTTTGTTTTTGGTCAAAGTCAACTGGTCAACTGAGTTAAGTGCAAGGGCCAAACACTAGCAAGGACACCCTTCAAAAGGCCTTGCATTTTGACCTTGAAATCACCTCCCGGGAAACACCGCAAGGGCCATGCGGTAGTCGGGGTGAAAATTTTCTGATTTACAAAGACCCATGCGGGCTTTTTTTTTCCTTCTTTTTTCTGTTTTTTTTTCGTTCTTTTTTTTTTTGGTTTTTTTCTCTCTTTGTTTTTCTTCTAAATTTCATGCCCATATGCGTCCTTTCCTGCATCAAAACACTACCACAGTGTAAGATCTTATAAATAAAATTATCATAATAATCAAATAATATAAAGCCAAGAATTTTTTTTTATTTTAATTTTTTTTTTACAAAGCAACTAAAGAGGAAGAAAATATGAAATTCTAAAGAAATTAAAATTAAAATCGTGGAGCTACGATCAAAATCAGTTTATTTAAAGTCGTCGACACGACATGGGAGGTTCATCCCAATGGTGCAATGGGTGTCTCAAGAGAAACTACGTATGTTTAAGGTCGTCGTCACGACCCTAATGTTATTCAAATAACAAAATATTAAAATCCCTCCAAAATGAAAGAGGTTTAAGAGGAGGATCGTATGGTTGAGGTCTTGGAGGATAATTGGAAGTATGAATGTATATGGCTTTCTACTCTCCTCCAAAATTGATGGAAGTGGTGGAATTGGTAGTATAGGTGGAGGTGGTGAAAACAATGGTGATGGTAAATATTCAAGAACAACCACCTCACTATCTAGTTCAATAGATTCAAAAACCAACTCCTCATCCCATTTAACTTCTTCCTCATACAAAGAGGTGATTTCACTCACCAAAGTACTTGGAATAGGTTCTATGTGGGATGGTACTTCTTCAAACAACCTACTTGGCTCCTCTAATGGTTTGGGAATGATATGGTTCTGGATTTCCGGTGTGGATTGGACTTCCAGCAAGGTGATGACCTTCTCCTCGTACCTGCACAATGAGCAACGTGAGCTCAGGCGGGCGGCGTTCGGCCGTCTCCCGCTCCGACGCCCAAGTAAGATTTGGGGTGTTTTAGAGAGAAAATCTAAGTGAAAGGTTGAGAGAATCTGAGGAAAGAGAGAGGAAGCTCTCCTTCCTTTATACCTGTTGGGAGACTCATCCGGTGTGAGCGTCTCCATGGATTCTGTTATGTTCCTCCATGCGTTCTGCACGTGTTGAGCACGGGGTCTCACGTGTGCGTACTTTGTGAGCTGTCCAGCAAGGTGGGGGTCTTCATCTTGTGTGGAATACTTGACCTTGTATGGGCTTTATGGCCCATACCCTATCAAGTCCCCCTAGTCCTGTCCATGGTTCTCATGGTGCAGGACTATTGCTGTGTTGTTCATGGGCGTCGGTATGAACTAATATGGTGAAGTATTTGGACATGTTGCCATTTTATCTTCAGCATGTACAAATATCTGACCATGTTGAAGTCTTCCGCCTTGACGACGTTCTGGCTTCTTCTCTTGTTGATCTTCTTGCATTTATTATTTTGTTTGGCGGGATTTTAAGAAATGTCGCGCCTGTTTTTCTTGGGAATACCAGCGATACGTCTTTTCATCAATCTCTCATTGATGGGACGCGTCTTTTCAATCTGAAAAGGCATAAATTACCTGCCTATTTATATCATCTCCTCTTTTTAATCTTTTTCGTTTGCCTTCATCCTTTCTGCTCTTTTCTCCTCACTTGTTCCTTCCAATCATGAAGCCGACCATTGAAACCCTGTTCTGCTCTGTTTCTGCGGAGGAGTTATCTCTGTTTCAGCGTCTTTGTGAGGTGGTTGCTTCTGCTCAGGCCACGGCGCGAGGCCCAGCCGAAGAGGATCCTATTGATGTCGATCTATCGGGCGTTTTCACCTTGCCTGCTGCCAATGTCTCTGCTGATCAGGTTCCAGAAGGTGATTGCGTGGTTTATCTGGAGTGGTTTGATAGTAGCGGGCTGCATTTCCCCCTTTCACCTTTCTTTCAGTCAATTTTAGGGTTTTATGAGCCGGATGTGTCCTTGTTGACCCCTAACTCTGTTCGCAATCTGGTGGGTTTTGAGGTGCTTTGTCGAATTCATCGCTTGGATCCGACTCCTCAACTGTTCAGGGCCTTTTTCCACCCGTGCAAGGAGCCGCCAAGCTGGTACTTTCTGAAGAGCTGGGAAGGGCTAAAAGTGGTGACAAATCTGCCTACCCGAGTTGAATGGGCCCGAAAGTTTGTCTTCGTGAAGAGGTCTCTATAGTGTTCGGTGACAATCCAGATATCTTTCCTCTTGGCCCTGTTCGCAGTCGCACCAAGTCTCCCGATGATGGAGAGATGATTCTGCTTCGAGCTGCCTTTGATCTGTTGAGTGCCAATCATGCGCCTTTCCATCTGCTGTCTTATGAGTCTAACCTCCAAGGATCTAGAATGTCGTATCTCCCCATGGGTTGTGTGCATGTGACGGGGCCCTCCGTTGTGGGTAAGTATTTCGGATTGCCTCTTCTTGTTTGTGGTCTTTTCATACTGTTTTGGGATTTTTACTTATTTCTGCTTTATATGGTTTGAAGTTGCCTCTCCTCTGGTTGATCCTGTCCCTGTGGTGAGGTCTTCTCGTAGACCACCTCGTTTGAACCGAGGTTTAGTGAAAGGGTCCAGGGGTACTACTGTTGCAGGTAGCAGCGAGATGATTGATTTGACTGCAGACGTTTCTTCCAAGGGGAGGAAACGACAGTTGTCTCCTCCTGGCCATGGTGATGATGATGCCAAAGGTTCGCGCCTCAAGGTGGAAGAGATATTGGATTCCATGGTGAACCATCTTGCACCTCCAGGAGAGACTAAGGCCGCTCGGAAATCTGTCCCTGTTTTAGCTGGGAGTTCACTGCCTGTCTCTGAACAGTCGAGTTGTTCTCCTTCTGAACTTCGTCGCCTCTTGTTGCAGTCGATTCCACAGCCCTATATGGAGTCTTGGCTAGCCAATCCGCTCACCAACCTATCTGGGGTGAGCAATCTGGGAGATAGGTTGGCTGCCTCATCTGTGGAGGTACTTTTGTTTACTTTTTATTTGTTCTTGTCAAGTATGTCCTTGTGAACTAGGCTCATATTGTTTTCATGTGTAGGGCTTGTGCATGGCTTCTGCTGTCCAATCTTGGGAGAGACAACTTGGTGGAGATTTTGGCAAGGCCAAGGAGCTGTTTGATCAGGCTGAAGCTAACATCGCGAGGATCAGCGAGCTAGGCGCAGAGAAGGATCTTGCTCTGGCTCAACTCCAATCTGACAATGAGAGTCTGCTTGAATCCAAGTTGGCTTTAACTAAGGAAGTTGGCAGGCTCTCTAACAAGAACAAGGAGACAACCAATAAGCTGAGCATGGCGATGACGGCCAATCAGGATTTAGCGGCTAAGATCAAGGCCTTTAGTGCAGATTTGGAGCAGCGTGACACTGTCATTGGAGAGCACCTCAGGATAAGGACCTGGCTCAGGGATGAAGGCTTCAGTCGGATTCGAGCCAGTGTGGATCAGAGTCCTGTGGCTAGGCGTCTTCTTGATGAGGCTCTGAATGAGGCTGATAACATCATGGCCACTGTGCCAGATGATGCAGAGATGAAGCTCCAGCTTGGACGTGTTCATGCTTCTTTCCAGCAGTATGACTTCCAGGAGTACTTCTCCACCCTTGGCCCTGACTTGGTTCTGGAGGAGTTGATGATGTGGCAACCAAGTCTGTCAGTTCCACCTGCCCCTGCTAATAAGTGAAGATGTTTGCTTCTTGTGGATGAGCTTGCATGCTTTTTTTTGTGGCGTTTTTGCCATCTTTTTATTTGTATTTCTGAGATATTTTTTAATCAGCACAAGCGTTTATTACTTGTTTGTTTTTTCGCTTCAATAAGCTTTTTTTAGTGCAAGTTTATGGGCATGATGGACGTCTCCATCATGTTGCCCTTTTTGCCATGTGACATGTTGAATTTAGTTTTCAACTTGTCTTTTTATGGCTAAGGCCTCATAGACCTTTTCAGATGCAAGTTTCTTTTCTGAAACTGTTTGCATTTATTTTGGGTTCTTTTTGTTTTTTGAACTCCTTTTTCTTGTACTCCTCTTTTTAGGCTTTTGAACAGTACTTGCTCTTGTTGTCGCTGCATTTTTATAAAAGAGAAAACAAGTAGAATGACCTCTACCAGTTGACTGGTTCGTGTCAGTGCATAATGAAAGAAAACGAGAAAAGAGACATCTACCAGATAACTGGTTCGTGCCTTGGTGAGATATACTTAAAAACACTTCTCATTGCATTCATCTGGTAAGTTCTGGAACTACAAAGGCCACCCTCAAGATCATCTTGCAAACCTTATCAGGCTGCCTGACCTCTGTTGGGGGCTTTTTTCATTTCATGAGGCTTCCCTCAAGATCATCTTGCAAACTCTAGCGAGTTGCCTGACCTCTGTTGGGATCCTCCACTGCATCAAAAAGAAAAAGAAGAAAACGAAGGAAAAATCACAAGTAAGGTGAGGAGACAAGATCCATGTTGCGCCTTATATGTAATTCTTGCGGAGGTAGTTCATGTGCTAGGTTCTTGGAATTGGTTTCCCAACCAAGTGCTCCAGCTTGTACGCTCCTTTTCCCAGTACCTGAACAACACGGTAGGTACCTTCCCAGTTGGCATCCAACTTGAGTTGTCCTTCCACTCTTGATGCTTCATTCTTTCTCAAGGCCAGGTCGCCAACCTTCAGACTGCGAGGTCGCAGCTTGTTGTTGTATCTTTGTTCCATCCAGGACTTGTAAGTTGCCTCTTTGAGCGACGCTTTCTCCCGCTCGTATTCTAACTCCTCCGGGTTCTGACTCAAACCTTCATCGTTTTTTGCAACTGGCAGAGGATCTTCAACTCGCAGGGTAGGTACAAGTATCTCAGGTGGTATGATGGTTTCAGTGCCAAAACACAGTCTGTAGGGAGACTCTCCTGTGCTGGTTCTGGGGGTCACCCTGTAAGACCACAACACGCTGTGCAGCTCCTCTGTCCATGCTCCCTTGCGTTGCTCGAGTTTCTTCTTGAGTCCTTGCACGATGGTTCGATTTGTGACTTCCACCTGCCCATTGGCTTGTGGGTGAGCCACTGATGTGAATTTCTTCTTGATGCCCAAGTTGCTGCACCAATCCTTGAACACTTCTCCTTCAAACTGAGTGTCGTTATCACTGACCAACACTTGTGGAATTCCAAAGCGGCAGACCACATTCTTCCACACGAAACTCGTCATCCTTCGCCCTTTTATGGTTGCCAGTGCCTCGGCTTCAACCCACTTGGTGAAATAATCAACTGCTACGACAAGAAAACGGCGTCTTCCTGTTGCATATGGAAAATGGCCGACAATGTCAATTCCCCACGTTGCAAAGGGCCACGAAGACTGTATGGGCGTCAGCTTCTCACTTTGCAACCTTGGTACATTTGCATGTGTTTGACATTTTTTGCAGCTCTTGGTCATCTGGTTTATATCTTCCTTCATGCGAGGCCAATAGTAACCTGCTCTAGTGATCCGTAATGCAAGTGCTTTGCCACCTTGATGACTTCCGCAACATCCTGCATGCACCTCTCGAACCACTCGCATTGCTTCTGACTGGGTGAGACATTTCCACCAGGGTTCTAAGAAACCCCTTATGTACAGAACTCCATCTTTCAGTGCATAGTTAGGAGCGTTGAGTTTCAGTTTTCTGGCTTCCTTGCTGCATTCGGGAACCACTCCGTTTGCAAGGAAATCCATCATTGGTTTCATCCAACTTGTTCCCTCTACAACATCGACAACTCCCACCGTCATGTTGTTAGTTGACCTGTGTGTGAGGGTTTCCACCATCACTGCCTTGTTCAAGTGTGCCCGTGTTGAGGATGCTAACTTGCTCAAGGCGTCAGCTCTGGTGTTTTTTGACCTTGGCACGTTGACGATGTCGAATTCCTTGAATTCCAACGCCAAAAATCTCACCTTGTCCCTGTACTTCATCATGCCAGGGTCCTTAGCTAGGTAAGCTCCTTCATATTGTTTCACCACAAGCATCGAGTCGCTATGTGCAATCAACTTTCTCGCTCCAAGTTTCTTTGCTATCTCCATTCCCGCAATCAGAGCCTCGTACTCAGCTTGATTGTTTGATGCAGGGAATTCGAATCGCAATGCATAAGTAACTTCAACTCCACTTTGGTCGGTCAGAACCAAACCCGCGCCGGCACCTTCTACACCAGATGCTCCATCTACATGTAGCTGCCACTCATCACTTGGAGATCGTTTTCTCTTTTCTCCAGCTGCACTGGTTTAAGGTGAGGGTGTTGCTTTCTTCACTTATGGTGGTATTTCTGCTAGGAAATCAGCGACAACTTGACCCTTGACGGCCTTTCTTGGTGAGTATTCGATGGAGTGCTCGCCAAGTTCCACCGCCCATTTAGCCAACCGGCCTGATGCTTCTGGTCTGGTGAGGATGACCTTCATAGGGTAGTTTGTCAACACCACTACGGGATGCGCCTGGAAGTAGTGTCTAAGCCGTCGAGCTGCATGTACCACAGCCAGGGCCATCTTTTCTTCTCCCGTGTATCTTGTTTCTGCTCCCTGCAAAGCTCTACTTACAAAGTATATGGGTTTCTGTACCTTGCTTTCTTCTCGTACAAGGGCTGCACTGACGGTCTCCACTCCAGCCGACACGTACAGGTAGAGGGTTTCACCTTGTTGTGGCGATGTCAACAAAGGCAAGCTATGCAGGTGCTTCTTCAAGTCGTTGAAAGCTTCATCTTGTTCAGGTCCCCAGCTGACATCTCCTTTCTTGTTGACACTGTTCTTCAGCGCCTTGAAGAAAGGGAGTGCATGCTCAGCCGCTCTCGACAGGAAACGGTTCAACGCCGCCAACTTACCATTCAAACTTTGCACTTCCTTCACTGTCCTTGGTGATTTCATGTCCAACACCGCCTTGACCTTGTCTGGATTTGCTCGTACCCCCTCATTTGTAACCTTGTGACCCAAGAATCGACCTTCTTGGACTCCAAGCTGGCACTTGAGAGGGTTGAGTTTTAGACCTGTGCTTCGAAAGCGTTCCAGGGTTTCCTTCATGATATGGTTCTGGATTTCTGGTGTAGATTGGACTTCCAGCAAGGTGATGACCTTCTCCCTGTACCTGCACGATGAGCAACGTGAGCTCCGGCGGGCGGCGTTCGGCCGTCGCCCGCTCCGACGCCCAAGTAAGATTTGGGGTGTTTTAGAGAGAGAAAATCTATGTAACAGGTTAAGAGAATCTGAGGAAAGAGAGAGGAAGCTCCACTTCCTTTATACCTGTTGGGAGCCTCATCTGGTGTGAGCGTCTCCATGGATTCTGTTGTGTTCCTCCATGCGTTGTGCACGGGGGGCTCACGTGTGTGTACTAGGTGTGAGCTGTCAAGCAAGGTGGGGGTCCTCATCTCGTGTGGTATGCTTGACCTTGTATGGGCTTTATGGCCCATACCGTATCAGTCCCCCTAGTCCTGTCCATAGTTCCCATGGTGCAGGACTATTTGTTGTGTTATTTGTGGGCGTCGGTATGATTATGACTTTGTGGAACTCGAGGTGAAACTTCTGAACATGTTGGAGCAGTGAAACATGTTGACATGCTTCACCCGGATGGCGATTTCCTTTGCCTCTCTTTTGGCGGTTCATCTTTTCTGAACAGTCATGTCGTTTTGGCGTGTCTTGGAGAAAAGACATGTCTTTTTCCGAAAAAGGCATCATTTATTAGCCTGCCTTTCCATCAATTTATCATTGATGTGACGCGTCTTTTCATAGTGAAAAGGCACGCTTCTTTTCAACTTATTTAAGCTGCCTTTTTCTGCTTTTATTCTTTTCTTCTTATTTCTGTTTTCTCTGCAAAGTTTTACTTTTATTTTCTTCCTTTCTTCCTCATGATGAAGAGTGCCATCGAAACCCTTTTCTGTACCACCACTGAGACGGAGCTGTCGCTTCTCCGCCGTCGCTGCGAATTTGTGGCTTCTGCGCAAGCCAATGCTCTTCTGCCTGAGGATGTAGATCCCGTTGAAGAGGATCTTGCTGACTGTTTCATCTTGCCGGCGGCTGATGTGTCGGCTAATCAAGTTCCAGATGGGTTCTGCGTGCTGTACTTGGAGTGCTTCGACCATTGCAGCCTGCGTTTCCCGCTTTCTCCCTTTTTCCAGTCAGTCTTAGGGTTTTACGATTTGAACTTTTTCCTTCTGACCCCAAACTCTGTCCGCATCTTGGTGGGTTTTGAGGTTTTGTGTAGGGTCCACAAAGTTGAGCCGACCCCCCAACTGTTTCGTGCCTTTTACCACCCATGCAAGGAGCCGCCGAATTGGTTCTTTCTAAAGAATTTGGAAAACTCCAAGGTGATAACCGAGTTGCTGACTCGAGTTGATTGGACTCGCAAGTTTGCATTTGTGAAGAAATCCTTGGTTTTTGGTGAGCATCTATCCGTCGGGGCCTCTCCGCAGCCGCACTAAGTCTCCTGATGAGGGAGAAATGGTCCCTTTGCGCGCTTCTGTCGACTTGCTGAGGAAGAATCCCACTCCTGCTTACTACTTGTGCCGTGATGCTCTTTTGTAGGGATCTGGGATGTCTTTCCTTCCCATGGCTTGTGAAACAATGACGGAGCCTCTCATTGCGTGTAAGTATTTCACCTTTATGTTGTTAATGTTATTGTGTGGTTACTGAATTCTTATCTCGTTCCTTCTTTTTGTAATGTAGTTTCCCTTACTCAAGTTGAACCTCCTGCCTCTGCGGGAATCAGACGCCGTCCGTCTCGTCTGAGTCGGGGCCTGAGTAGAGGAGCAGGAGAGGGGTTGCCTGTTGGAGTGATTGACTTGACTAGCGACATACCATCTCATTCCAAGAAAAGGCCCTCATCTTCATCAGATACTGGTGGTAAGCAGGCTCGTGCCAAGACAGAGAAGATGCTGGATGAGTCCAAGGTGCAGGACATGTTGGAGGCCACCAAGTCAGAGGACGTGGCGGAGGTGGATCAAGGTGAGATGCGTCACCCTGCCAAGGATCCTCATCTGGAGGAATGTATAGCCTCTTTGCTTGGAGGACTTGGTCATGTGTCGGGAGAGAAGCCTTTGGATCCTGCCCCTGAGACACAAGTCTGTCCTACAGCTTCCCTCCGTCAACTCCTGCTGCAATCCATCCCTGATGACCATATGCAATCTTGGCGCGCCTATCCACTCATCAACCTGTCAGGGGTGAGCAGCATAGGAGATAGGATGGCTGCTGCAGCTATGGAGGTATCCTTTGGCTTCTTCTGTTATACTTTGTTTTTGTTCTCTCTGTGTCCTTGTTCTTTACTTTTCTTTTGCTTGTTGCACAGGGTCTGTGTGCTGCTGTTGCTGTCCAAGCTTGGGAGAGGGATCTTGGAGGTGACCTTGGCAGGGCGAAGGAAATGTTTGACAAGGCAGATGCCAACATTGCTAGGATTTGCGAGCTGGCCAGGGAGAAGGATCTGGCTCTCGCCCAACTTCAGTCTGATAACGAGAAGCTGCTTGAAACCAAGCTGGGTCTGAATGAGGAGGTGGCTCGTCTTGTTGACAAGAACAAAGAGACAAACGAGAAGCTGAACTTGGCAATGACGGCCAACCAGGATCTGGCAATCAAGATTAAATCTCTGGGTGCAGACTTGGAGTTGGAGCGTGGGGTGAGTGCTTCTCTGCGTAGTCAGTTGGACCAGCGTGACTCTGTTATTGAGGAGCATCTCAGGACGAGAGTTTGGCTCAGGGATGAGGGTTTCAACAAGATCAGGGCCAGTGTGGATCAGAGCCCGGTGGCCAGGCGTCTTCTAGATGAGGCCCTAACTGAAGCTGATCACATCATGGCCAATGTGCCAGATGATGCTGAGATGAAGGTCCAGCTTGGTCATGTGCACGCCCCCTTCCAGCAATATGACTTCCAGGAATACTTCTCCACCCTTGGTCCTGACTTGGTCTTGGAGGACCTGATGAAGTGGCAGCCAAACCAGCCAGCTCCCTCTACCTCTGATAATAAGTAGAAGACAAGATGGTGAAGGCGTTTTTTACTTTTGCTTTATTCTGAACTGATTGATTAGTTTGCATGCTCTTTTTATGGCGCTTGTGCCATCTTTTTATTCCCTTTGAATATTTTGAATTCGTATTTCTGGGATATTTTTAATTAGCACAAGCATTTATTACTTGTCTTTTTTTCTTGCTTTAACAGCTTTTATTTGTTGCAAATTTATGGGCATGATGGACGTCTCCATCATGTTGCCCTTTTTCACCATGTAACAAGTTGAATTCAGTGTTTCAACTTGTTTTCTATGGTATAGGCCCTTTTTTAGATGCAAGTTTCTTTTCTGAAACTGTTTTGCACTTATTTTGGGTTCTTTTTAAACTCCATCTTCTTGCACTTCTTTTTCAAGCCATATTTGCTCTTGTTGTCACTGCATTTTTATAACAAAGATAGAAAGTAGAAATGACCTCTACAGTTGACTGGTTCGTGTCAGTGCATCATTTAAAGAATAAAATGAGAAAATAGACATCTACCAGATGACTGGTTCGTGCCTTGGTGAGATATACTGAAAAATACTTCTCATTGCATTCATCTTGTAAGTTCTGGGACTACAAAGGCCACCCTCAAGATCATCTTGCAAACCTTATTAGGGTGCTTGACCTCTGTTGGGGGCTTTTTTCATTTCATGAGGCTTCCCTCAAGATCATCTTGCATACTCTAAATGAGTTGCCTGACCTCTATTTGGATCCTCCACTGCATCAAAAAGAAAAAGAAGAAAACGAGGGAAGAAATCACAAGTAAGGCGAGGAGACGAGATCCATGTTGTGCCTTACATGTAATACTTGCGGAGGTTGTTCATGTGCCAGGTTCTTGGAACTGGTCTTCCATCCAGGTGCTCCAGCTTGTATGCTCCTTTTCCCAGCGCCTCAACGACACGGTAGGGGCCTTCCCAGTTGGCATCCAACTTGAGTTGTCCTTCCACTCTTGATGCTTCATTCTTTCTCAAGGCCAGGTCACCAGCCTTCAGGTTGCGAGGTCGTAGCTTGTTGTTGTATCTTTGCTCCATCCAGGACTTGTAGGTTGCTTCTTTGAGCGATGCTTTCTCTCGCTCATATTCTAGCTCCTCCAAGTTTTGTCTCAACCCTTCGCCGTTTCTTGTAACTGGCAGAGGATCTTCCACTCGCAGGGTAGGTACAAGCATCTCAGGTGGTATGATGGCTTCACTGCCAAAACACAGTCTGTAGGGGGACTCTCCTGTACTGGTTCTGGGAGTTACCCTGTAAGACCACAACACGCTGTGAAGCTCCTCTGTCCATGCTCCCTTGCGCTGCTCGAGTTTCTTCTTGAGTCCTTGCACGATGGTTCGGTTTGTGACTTCCACCTGCCCATTGGCTTGTGGGTGAGCCACTGATGTAAACTTCTGCTTGGTGCCCATGTTGCTGCACCAGTCCTTGAACACTTCTCCTTCGAACTGAGTGCCATTGTCACTGACTAGTACTTGTGGGATCCCGAAACGGCAGACCACGTTCTTCCATACAAAGCTCGTCATCCTTCGCCCTGTTATGGTTACCAGTGCCTCGACTTCGACCCACTTGGTGAAATAATCAACTGCCACAACAAGGAAACGACGTCTTCCTGTTGCGGTTGGGAAAGGGCCAACAATATCAATTCCCCACATTGCAAAGGGCCACGGAGACTGTATGGGCGTCAGCTTCTCACTCTGCAACCTTGGTACATTTGCATTTGTTTGACATTTCTTGCATCTCTTGGTCATCTGGTTGATATCTTCCTTCATGCGAGGCCAATAGTAACCCGCTCTGGTGATCCGTAATGCAAGTGCTTTGCCACCTTGATGACTTCCGCAACATCCTGCATGCACCTCTCGAACCACTCGCATTGCTTCTGACTGGGTGGGACATTTCCACCAGGGTTCTAAGAAACCCCTTATGTACAGAACTCCATCTTTCAGTGCATAGTTAGGAGCGTTGAGTTTCAGTTTTCTGGCTTCCTTGCTGCATTCGGGAACCACTCCGTTTGCAAGGAAATCCATCATTGGTTTCATCCAACTTGTTCCCTCTACAACATCGACAACTCCCACCGTCATGTTGTCAGTTGACCTGTGTGTGAGGGTTTCCACCATCACTGCCTTGTTCAAGTGTGCCCGTGTTGAGGATGCTAACTTGCTCAAGGCGTCAGCTCTGGTGTTTTTTGACCTTGGCACGTTGACGATGTCGAATTCCTTGAATTCCAACGCCAAAAATCTCACCTTGTCCCTGTACTTCATCATGCCAGGGTCCTTAGCTAGGTAAGCTCCTTCATATTGTTTCACCACAAGCATCGAGTCGCTATGTGCCATCAACTTCCTTGCTCCAAGTTTCTTTGCTATCTCCATTCCCGCAATCAGGGCTTCGTACTCAGCTTCGTTGTTTGATGCGGGAAATTCGAATCGCAATGTATAAGTGACTTCAACTCCACCTGGGTCGGTCAGAACCAAACCCGCGCCGGCACCTTCTACACCAGATGCTCCATCTACATGTAGCTGCCACTCGTCACTTGGAGCTCGCTTTCTCTTTTCTCCAGCTGCGCTGGTTTTGGGTGGGGGTGTTGCTTTCTTCACTTCTGGGGGCATTTCTGCTAGGAAGTCAGCGACAACTTGACCCTTGACGGCCTTTCTTGGTGAGTATTCGATAGAGTGCTCGCCAAGTTCCACCGCCCATTTAGCCAACCGGCCTGATGCTTCTGGTCTGGTGAGGATGACCTTCATAGGGTAGTTTGTCAACACCACTACGGGATGCGCCTGGAAGTAGTGTCTAAGCCGTCGAGCTGCATGTACCACAGCCAGGGCCATCTTTTCTTCTCTCGTGTATCTTGTTTATGCTCCCTGCAAAGCTCTACTTACAAAGTATATGGGTTTCTGTACCTTGCTTTCTTCTCGTACAAGGGCTGCACTGACGGTCTCCACTCCAGCCGACACGTACAGGTAGAGGGTTTCACCTTGTTGTGGCGATGTTAACAAAGGCAAGCTATGCAGGTGCTTCTTCAAGTCGTTGAAAGCTTCATCTTGTTCAGGTCCCCAGCTGACATCTCCTTTCTTGTTGACACTGTTCTTCAGCGCCTTGAAGAAAGGGAGTGCATGCTCAGCCGCTCTCGACAGGTAACGGTTCAACGCCGCCAACTTACCATTCAAACTTTGCACTTCCTTCACTGTCCTTGGTGATTTCATGTCCAGCACCGCCTTGACCTTGTCTGGATTTGCTCGTACCCCCTCGTTTGTAACCTTGTGACCCAAGAATCGACCTTCTTGGACTCCAAGCTGGCACTTGAGAGGGTTGAGTTTTAGACCTGTGCTTCGAAAGCGTTCCAGGGTTTCCTTCACGTCTTCAGTGAGCGTGTTGAAGTCCCTGCTCTTGATCACCATGTCGTCGACGTAGACATCCAAGTTGCGTCCTATCTGCTCCTTGAATATTTTGTCGACCACACGTTGGTATGTTGCTCCAGCATTCCTGAGTCCGAATGGCATCATCCGGTAACCAAATGTTCCTCTCTCCGTAATAAAGGTTGTCTTCTCCACATCCTCCTTCTTCATGGGGATTTGGTGATAACCTTTATACGCATCAAAGAAACACTTCACCTTGTACCCTGCCAATGCGTCCACCTTCTGATCAATCATTGGCAGCGGGTAACAATCTTTAGGACAGACCTTGTTGAGGCTGGTGTAGTCAATACACATCCTCCACGATCCGTTTGATTTCTTAACCAAGACGGGGTCGGCTAGCCAGGTGGGGTACTTCACCTCGACCAGAATGCCCGACTTGATCAACTCGTCCACTTCCTTGTTGACCGCCTCGTTCCTGTCCTTGCAGAGTGCTCGCTTCTTCTGGACGACAGGTTTGTAGTCCGGTGAGATCTTGAGGGCGTGGCACCCAATCTCCTCCGACACCCCTGTCATATCGCTGGACTCCCAAGCGAACACGTCTGCGTAATCCCTTAGCACTGCGGCTAATCTCTCTTTCACGTCTTCCGGTATAGACACTCCAACCTGTACGACCTGGTTCCCCTTGCGCCCCAGTTCGACAGGTGCAGTCTCGCCTACCGGGTCTTCTTCCTCGCGTAGTGCTGCAGTCGTCACCATGGCCACAGCACGTCAGCGATAACCTGGACCTGCTTCTTCACTCATGCCATCCACATTCCTCTTCTTGTTGCTAAGAGCAATGCGGTGACACTCCCTTGCTTTCTGCTGGTCTCCTTTAACCGTAGCGATGCCTGCCTTGGTTGGAAACTTGAGTAACAGGTGCAAGGTTGACACTATTCCCTTCATGAGTGCTAGCACAGGACGCCAAATATCATGTTGTAGGGACTGCTGGCTTTCACCACAATGAACTCCACCTCGATGGTTTTGCTATATGGGTATTCACCAACAGTTATGGGGATGTAAATTGTTTCTTCTGGCCATACCTCCCTGTCCGTGAAGTCCACGAGCGGGGTGGCAGTAGGCTACAGATTCTTCTTCATGTTCTCGCCCAGTTGCGTGAAACAGTGCCAGTACATCACCTCGGCTGAGCTGCCCCCATCCACATACACCCTGTGAATGAGCTTGTCTGCAATCTGGATTTGGATTACCACCGCATCACCTCCAGCAGGACGATCTGGGATTGGATCCTTTGAGCTGAACATGATGACTTCATCCTCCGCCAACTTCCTTTCTCTCGGTGTTGGTTCTGGCACCTTCCTACACCGAGCCTTCCTCTGGGATTCTGTCTTGCCGCCTGCACTTTCACCTATGATGGTGTAAATGTTGGTAATAGCTGACTTCCTTCTACTGTCGTCCGGGGTGTCTTTTCGGTCTGCACGCTGGCGCTTCTCATAATGCTCGTCCTCATCTTCCGAATACCTCCCTACTCGTACCACCTCCTTCCCCTTGAAGCTGGGACGAGAGGGTTTTGGAGTCCGAGCTCTTCCTCTTGTATCCCTTCGAAAATCCGTCCGTCCAGATGTTTCGGTCGACCAGGTGGCCTTGTTGTGGGCTCTGGTCTCCTTGGCGAGGTGGGCTAGTTGTCTGGATCTCACACACTTCTCAATTGCAGCATGCAAGTGGTAACAATCATTGGTGTCGTGTCCATGGTCATTGTGGTATTCACAGTAATACGCCTTGTTCCTCATGTTGGCTGGCTTCTTCATCCTGCTCGGAGCATCTAGCAGGTTCTTGCCAGCTACCAAGCTGATGATCTCACGTGGTGATTGTGTCAGCGGGGTGAAGGAGGTGTCCTTCAACTTCTTGAACTTCTCACCTCCACCCTTTTTTGACGGTTGCGTGTTGGAACCAGTGTTCTTCTTGTTCTTGTTGCGTGCGACATAACCGCCATCATCCCCTTCCAGGTTCATCTCTTCAACACGTGAAAAACTTTCAATGCGTTCCATCAACTCCTCCAGGGTCTTCACCTTGCGGAGATAGCACTCCTGCTTCATCTCCTTGTGAATCAACACTTTCACAAAAGAGTCGATCATCAGCTTCTCGGTGAGGTTCTTCACCTGGTTGGCCAGACTCGAGGCCCGTTCCCAATACTCGAACAAACTTTCTCCTCTGTTCTGGCGGATTGACATGATGTCGGTGCACTCCTTAGTGAACTGCTTCCTCTGCATGAACCTGCGCAGGAACTTCTCCTCCAACATCTTGAAGCTGGCGATGCTGCCATCTGGCAGAGCCTTGAACCACAGACGCGCTGCTCCAGTGAGGGTGGTAGCAAACGCCTTGCACCAGATCACCTGCGGGATGGCGTACGTCGACATGTTGGTGATGAACGTGTGCATGTGGTACTCAGGATCGACAGCACCACTATACGTGCCCAGGTTCTGGGGGATCTTGGTCTTGGGATCGGCCACAGTGAGCCAGGTCTTCTTCACCCACGGTGACCCTTTTTCGATCTCCGGAAGGTGATCTTCATAATCTCCACGCCTCCTGTCATCCACGTAAACTTCTCCGGCGTTGGAATAAACATAGCCCGATTTCCAGTCGTTGAGATCTGGATCCTGGCCTCTCCCTCCGTGCTGACAGGATCCGCGCCCATCCGATTCGGCTGCGTCGTTGTTGCTGCCTTTCTTCTGGGTTTGCTTCTTCGCCGGGAGGTGCGATGCCGCTTCTTTTTCCTCGCCGTCGAAATTCAGCTTTGTCGGCGCAATCTTCTGGCCGAGCTGCCGGGCTTCTTCCTTATATTCCAGGGATTTCAATTTTGACAGCACCCTCTCCTGGGATGCTAAGAACGGAGCCATCATGACCTGAAACATCTCCGGAATCATGGGCTCTTGGTTGGTGTGCCGCACGGGTGGGTTTGCCGGCGGCGTGACATCAAGGATGGTCCCCTCTGCAATCGGGGTCTGCTCCATCGAACTTCAATCAGTGAATCGAGCTGCGTGAGCGAGATAGATCAGCGCTCCCCACAGACGGCGCCAATGATATGGTTCTGGATTTCCGGTGTAGATTGGACTTCCAGCAAGGTGATGACCTTCTCCCTGTACCTGCACGATGAGCAACGTGAGCTCAGGCGGGCGGCGTTCGGCCGTCGCCCGTTCCGACGCCCAAGTAAGATTTGGGTTTTTTTAGAGAGAGAAAATCTATGTAACAGGTTGAGAGAATCTCAGGAAAGAGAGAGGAAGCTCTCCTTCATTAATACCTGTTGGGAGCCTCATCCGGTGTGAGCGTCTCCATGAATTATGTTGTGTTCCTCCATGCTTTGTGCACGGGGGGCTCACGTGTGTGTACTAGGTATGAGATGTCAAGCAAGATGGGGGTCATCATCTCGTGTGGTATGCTTGACCTTGTATGAGCTTTATGGCCCATACCGTATCAATACGCATCAAGAAAACATTTCACCTTGTATTCTGCCAATGCATCCACCTTTTGATCAATCATTGGCAGCGGGTAACAATCTTTAGGACAGGCCTTGTTGAGGATGGTGTAGTCAATACACATCCTCCATGATCCATTTGGTTTCTTAACCAAGACGGGGTTCGCTAGCCGGTGGGATACTTCACCTCGACCAGGATACCCGACTTGATCAACTCGTCCACTTCCTTGTTGACTGCCTCGTTCCTGTCCTTGCAGAGTGCTCGCTTCTTAAGGACGACAGGCTTGTAGTCTGGTGAGATCTTGAGGGCGTGGCACTCAATCTCCTCCAACACCCCTGTCATATCGCTGGACTCCCAAGCGAACACGTCTGCATAATCCCTTAGCACTACGACTAATCTCTCTTTCACATCCTCCGGTAGAGATACTCACACCTGTACGACCTGATTCCCCTTGCGCCCCAGTTTAACAGGTGAAGTCTCGCATATCGGGTCTTCTTCCTCACGTTTTGCCGCGGTCGTCACCATGGGCACAGCACGTCGACGGTAACCTGGACCTGCTTCTTCACCCGTGCCGTCCACATTCCTCTTCTTGTTGCTAAGAGCAATGCGGTGACACTCCCTTGCTTTCTGTTGGTCTCCTTTAACCGTAGCGATGCCCGCCTTGGTTGGAAACTTGAGTAACAGGTGCAAGGTCGACACTATCCCCTTCATGAGCGCTAGTGCAGGACGCCCAAGTATCATGTTGTATGGACTGCTGGCTTTCACCACAATGAACTCCACCTCGATGGTTTTGCTATATGGGTGTTCACCAACAGTTATGGTGATGTAAATTGTACCTTTCGGCCACACCTCCCTGTCCGCAAAGTCCACGAGCGGGGTGGCAGTAGGCTTCAGTTTCTTCTTCATGTCCTCGTCCAGTTGTGTGAAGCAGTGCCAGTACATCACCTCGGCTGAGCTGCCCCCATCCACATACACCATGTGAATGAGCTTGTCTGCAATCTGGATTTGGATTACCACCGTATCACCTCCAGCAGGGCGATCCAGGATTGGGTCCTTTGAGCTGAACGTGACGACTTCATCTTCCGCCAACTTCCTCTCCTTCGGTGTTGGTTCTGGTACCTTCCTACACCGAGCCTTCCTTTGGGATTCTGTCTTGCCACCTGCACTTCCACCTATGATGGTGTAAATGTTGGTAATGGATGACTTCCTTCTACTGTCATCCGGGATGTCTTCCCGGTCTGTACGATGTCGCTTCTCGTAGTGGTCATCCTCTTCCTCCGAATACCTCCCTACTTGCGCCACCTCCTTCCCCTTGAATCTGGGACGAGAGGGTTCTGGAGTTCAAGCTCTTCCTCTTGTATCTCTTTGAAAATCCGTCCGTCCAGATGCTTCGGTCGACCAGGTGGCCTTGTTGTGGGCTCTGGCCTCCTTGGCAAGGTGGGCGAGTTGACCGGATCTCACACACTTCTCAATTGCAGCACGCAAGTGGTAGCAATTGTTGGTGTCGTGTCCATGGTCATTGCGGTACTCACAGTAGTACGCCTTGTTCCTCATGTTGGCTGGCTTCTTCATCCTGCTTGGAGCATCCAGCAGGTTCTTGCCAGCTACCAGACTGAGGATCTCACGTGGTGATTGTGTCAGCGGGGTGAAGGAGGTGCCCTTCAACTTGTTGAACTTCTCACCTCCACCCTTCTTTGACTTTTGCGTGTTGGAACCGGTGTTCTTCTTGTTCTTGCTACGTGCAACATAACCGCCATCATCCCCTTCCAGGTTCATCTCGTCCACACGTGAAAAGCTTTCAATACGTTTCATCAACTCCTCCAGGGTCTTCACCTTGCGGAGGTAGCACTCCTGCTTCATCTCCTTGTGAATCAACCCCTTCACAAAAGAATCAATCATCAGCTTCTCGGTGAGGTTCTTCACCTGGTTGGCCAGGCTCAGGGATCGTTCCCAATACTCGAACACACTTTCTCCTCTCTTCTGGCGAATCGACATGATATCGGTGCACTCCTTAGTTAACTGCTTCCTCTGCATGAACCTGCGTAGGAACTTCCCCTCCAACATCTTAAAGCTGGCGATGTCGCCATCAGGTAGAGCCTTGAACCACTGACGTGCTAATCCCGTGAGGGTGGTAGCAAACGCCTTGCACCAGATCGTCTGCGGGATGGCGTACGTCGACATGTTGGTGATGAACGTGTGCATGTGGTCCTCCGGATCGACAGCACCGCTGTACGTGCCCAGGTTTTGGGGGATCTTGGTTTTAGGATCGGCCACAGCGAGCCGGATCTTCTTCACCTACGGTGACCCTTTCTCGATCTCCGGAAGGTGATCTTCATACTCCCCACGCCTCCTGTCCTCCATGTGAACTTCTCCGGTGTTGGAGTAAACATAACCCAACTTCCAGCCGTTGAGATCTGGATCATAGCCTTTTCCTCCGTGCTGACAGGATCCGCGCCCATCCGATCTGGCGGCGTCGTTGTTGCTGCCTTTCTTATGGGTCTGCTTCTTCGCCGGGAGGTGCGAGCCACTTCTTGCTCCTCGCCGTCGAAATTCAGCTTTGTCGGCGCGATCTTCTGGCCGAGCTGTCGGGCTTCCTCCTTCTCTTCCAAGGACTTCAGTTTTGACAGCACCTTCTCCTGGGATGCTAAGAACGGAGCCATCATGACCTGAAACATCTCCGGAGTCATGGGCTCTTGGTCGGCGTGCCGCACGGGTGGGTTTTCCGGCGGCGTGACATTAAGGATGGTCCCCTCTGCAACTGGGGTCTGCTCCATCGAATTTCAATCAGTGAATCCAGCTGCGTGAGCGAGATAGATCAGCGCTCCCCATAGAGGGCGCCAATGATATGGTTCTGGATTTACGGTGTGGATTGGACTTCCAGCAAGGTAATGACCTTCTCCTCGTACCTGCACAATGAGCAACGTGAGCTCAGGCGGGCGGCGTTCGGCCGTCGCCCGCTCCGACGCCCAAGTAAGATTTGGGGTGTTTTAGAGAGAGGAAATCTAAGTGACAGGTTGAGAGAATCTGAGGAAAGAGAGAGGAAGCTCTCCTTCCTTTATGCCTGTTGGGAGCCTCATCCGGTGTGAGCGTCTCCATGGATTCTGTTGTGTTCCTCCATGTGTTCTGCACGTGTTGAGCACGGGGTCTCACGTGTGCGTACTTTGTGAGCTGTCCAGCAAGGTGGAGGTCTTCATCTTGTGTGGAATACTTGACCTTGTATGGGATTTATGGCCCATACCCTATCAGGGAAGTTGGGGAATTTGTGTCGTATGTAGAGGCAAGGATGATAATGGTGATGGTAAAAATTCAAGAATAGCGATCACCTCCCTCTCTAATTCACTAGAGTCAACACACAACTCCTCATCCCATTGAACTTCTTTCTCATACATAATGGTGGGATCACTCACCAAAATATTTGTATTAATTTCCATTTGGGATGAATCTTCCTCTAAAGATTCAGCTACCAAGAGCTTTACCTCTAAGGCCATTTCATGCATTCGCCTCTCAAGATCTTTAAAACGACGATTTCTTTCATCATCTATCGGATCTTGTTCTTGAGGCATATCCCAACAAGGTGGGGGCATGTCTTGGTACTCATAAGGTTGGTTTTCATCTAGATATCCATAATTGAAATGATCACTCCCTTGTGGCTCATAAGAATTGTAGTATGGATTATATCTTTCTTGACTTTGAAAACCAACTCTCTTCTCATTATAGCACTTATCATGATAGTCACTTTGGTATGAAGAACCAAAAGACATTTCATTATTGTAGTGCTCATCATATGAGTCAAAATTGCAAGGCTCTAAAAATTATCTGACTTGTAAGTATCACTCGAGCTTGCCATATTATTCCTAATCCTTTCCTCATTAAAGGCAAGGAATTCTATATAATCTTTCCTACTTAAAGTAAACATAATAATAAAAGTTTGAAATTTGTAGTGCAAGAGTTCTAGATCGGTACACACTAAAAATGGTGTCGTCCACAAAAGTACTCAAGCAATACACACTTCAAGAAAATAGGAAGTTTTTTTTATTTTGAAAAAATACAAATAGAAATATAATCTACGATGAAACACAAAAACAAAATACGCATTCTCCTCGGCAGCGGCGCCAATTTTGACAAGCGATTTCCCACATCGTTAAATGGACTCCGCGAGATCAAAATACTATTTATAAATCACCTACAACTTCTAACTACTAGAGAGTAGATAGTGGGAAGTAGGGGTCGAACCACAAGGAGAAGGGACTTGTAAGAGTGTTTTAAAGTAGAAAATAAGCATGCTTATATATTATATATAAAGCAACGTAAACAAGGGGGGTTTTGAGATTGGTTTTTATTACACTACTAAAGGAAACTAAACTATCATTAGCTAAGCTAAGGGGATGATACTAGGATTATGAGGCCTTGGGAGGCAAATGACTTCAATTTCCAACTATCGACGTATCACCGAGCAAATGCAATTACAAGGAAGTTTAGACCATTTGTCAAGGATGAAAGCATCATATTCTCTCGAATGTAGCTAGAGAGGATGATAACACCACTCAAAAGCTCTCATTGTTGATTCACCTAGATGATAGCATCATAGATAACTCAACAATGGTATTAGGATTAGAGAGAGACAAACTTACTCACACACTCGCGATAGCGAGAGCATACAAATAAGACATTTGATAACTAGCAAGGACCAAGACGATGATGGCATATATGTCTCGACTCCTACTTTGCTACTTAATGATATTTGAGTAAACGATAACGTTCTACCCACAAATCTAGCTATTCGTTGATAACAATCATACGTTAAAAGGAATCTTCAACTCAAGTATACAATCACATATTAGGTAGACCAATGATAACATTCAATCCTTACCTAAACACATAATTGATTAATCATGCAAGTTCATAAGATTTCCACTTCTAACAACTCATATTTATCATGGCATTCCTTAACTACAATCACACAACAAGGGGAAGAACTTGTCATCACTCAACCCCTTCCATAGTCATTAATCTAACAACTAAAGATTACACTATCATTATGCTAAGTCACCATCATCATCACATTAAATTACTCTAACCAAGCTAACCTAATTAATGACTATGGAGCATGCAATTGATATAAAACACAAAGCCCATAACAAATTAAGCAAGATTGAACAACATTCATGCATAGAAATTCAAGTTCATCAAATGATAATCGAAATCCCAAGTTTAATCATACAAAGCCCTTAAAGTTTCAAGGGAAGTGAATTCAAATGCTCCCAAGGATCAAACTAAACTATACTACAATACATGAATCAAACTACTAATCTAATGGAAAATAATGGTAGAAAAGGGAAAGAAAGATGAAGAAAAATGGAGATCTACATGGTCTTGGCCGGTTTTCATCTTGGAGGGGATAAGGGGTATTTATAGAATGCAGTGCAAGGGCCATGCAGCACTTGGCGCACTTTTGTGAAGAGCTATGTACTTTAACCGTTCATCCGATTTGTATCTTCTAGTAGTTCATTTCGAAACTCTTGACGAGGGGAATCCAATGGTATGATACATGTGCTCTAATTCCTTTGCGAACATTTCCAAAATCAAGGTTCAAAACATTAGTGCATCACTTGTTATTCAAAATGTAACTTTGACAAGTTTAGCTTTAAAACTCCTTACTTTGCACCAAATGCTACCCAAATTAGATCTCAAATGTCATAAGAGAAGATTATATTTAGGACTCATCAAAACATCAGACCTAAACATTAAAACTGAACTTAAATATATGTATGTCAGCCCAAGAATATTATGGCTAACCCTAAATGGAGCTATTTCAGTGCCAGAATAGAGATACCACACAGAATATTTTGCATTATTGAAACCATATTCTACTCAACAAATACTTACCACAAAAACTTCCACTTTCTAAAATACTACAATCCCAATAAAGAAACCGATAAAAATTAGCAAAAAGAATCACACTTACGTGCACAATTGATCACCAATGTCTAAAAAGTATAAGAGTGCACAATTGATCTCCAATGTACAAAAAGTATAAGATGTGGCGTTCAAATCAAGAAGGGCATCTTACTTTTACTAACCAAGTTTCTTTTCCTAAATGAAGGATTAAATGGACAACGTCCAACCCTTGTTTTCAGGCCCCTAAAACCCAACCATTCACAATTTTTCACCATCACCACTGTGAAATCATAAATCGTAATAGACGAATCAGCTCCACCTCCAAATAGGATTGGAACATTGGAATGGCATAACGAATAGCATCAAAGTTACGGTATCAGTGTTATGCTAATTCATTATGCGCTCTCCTAATCAATTTGTTGGCCTCCTAATATTGACATGGATTACATGCTTTGACCATTCAAAATCATCCAATTCACTTGTCTTGCCACATTATAATGGAAATCTGAAAAAGCATACTGAAAGTCTTCAGTTAGTCTGCCAACCCATTAATGTAGCAAACTGTAAGCAAATTCATGCCTGCAAACATCAATTCATCATCAATATAGGGCATCCACCCACTTTTCTGATGGATGCATCTATGTTATTTCTCTAATCCCAACCAACTGTAAATGTCATCATGTACAACGGTTTTATTTTCAAATCCTGAAACTTTTTATTTTTTACAGTGTTTTAAAACATAAATCAACAGAAACTGTATGTAATGGGCAATCCAAATGAGGATCACAAAAACTTAAGATGCAAATAACCAGCAAAAGCCTAATTGAGTTTTATGCAGCCAAAGAAATCAGAAAAATCCATACTGGAGAGTCTTCTAAACAATGTTAAACAAATTACATCCAGGAAAGTACTCTATGGCCAACTAGCCATACCTCCTTAAGTTCACCCTACAATGTTCTAAGATAAAAAAAACCTCAGAGACAACAATTACACGAGACAATGACTCTGCTAGCGATGATTTTGGGAACAAATATCTGAAGAAAACGCAACATTAGAAGCTTGGATAATGAATAACAAGAAAATCACATAAGCCGTATACGGAGGAAATTGAAATCCACAGAAGAAACACAACGAGTCTCAATGTAGATTGAAATGGTCAAAGAATACAAGAAAAAGCCATTACATGGCCAATCTACCATAGCTAAAACAACCATAGAGTAATAATAGTGTGTATCTTTCACATTAAAAACTAAGGCTCCTAAAGGAAGAAGCTACCTTTTGTGTTAGGGTACTACCACCAGAACCAAAGGTTCCACGGAAAACTACACTCAGATGACCCTTGATCTTCATTAATGCTGCTTCAAAGATGAAATAAGGCCCGCTGGTAGATAAAGTTACCAAACTGACAAAAGGATGGAAAATCAAATCAATAAATGGAAAGAAAGGACTTGACAGGTACATACTCTAGTTAGAGAAAATATGGGAAAGGAACGCCAAAAAGATATAAAGACCATACCCTGTGATGGTCATCATGACCATACCCCTTGCACTATCATTTGATTAATTTACTGCAGAAGATGCAACATCAAGATCAGTGAATCGGCATAACAACAGTGTAGAAATGTAGAAAGATGGCACAAAATGATGTATCATGTGTAATTAGAAAAACCTGCAATGTGAGGTTCCCATTTTAGCAATAATTGCTCACATCGATCTCTCAATGGACAAGGACCTCCTATTTCTATAGCAACTCTCCGAGTACATTTGATTGATATCCTCAACTGTTAGTTAAGTAAGCAGAGATGTCAATGCGCTAAATCCTGTTAAAAGGACACAATTTTTAAAGTCAGCAGAAGACAACCATCCAATAGACACACAGATTGTGCACGTGGAAGCAAGAACTAGTAATTGCAATTCTAAAAACATGCAAATAATTATCTCTGAGAATCGGCTATACACTCTATATTACGAAATTCTTTTTAATTAAAGTTCTACTGTGTCAGAGTAACTTCCAAGAAAAAATATTTGGTGCCGAGATCTTGTTAAATGAACTGCCTAAAACACGAAGCACAAAATTCCGCATTCAGGAATCACCAAAATCACAAACAGCACCACATATACATTTGCCTTGATTACTAGTTTACATGATATCTTACTGAAAAATATAATTTTAAGAGCATAAAACCTTCTAAATTAGCACATTTAAAAAATTAACAGCCTACAAATGAAGATTTCCGGAATTAAAACAATTTGAAATCTTTTGTTCGAGGTGTCTAAAGGGAAGATATCAGAAACGGGTGAATTCATCAGAACCGTATCAACTTTGTGCAATTTCATCCCGCAGCAACTTCCCTCACCTCAACATTTTGAACAGTTACCCCTGGACTTCAAGGTGCCTGGCATATCTAAAGATAAAAGGATAAATAACTTTAAAAAGCTCTAAGGTTAAACTTTCTATAGATTGTATAGTAATATGCCCTGGGAAGTCATATGGCTTATCTTAATTTCCTGAACAACCAAATAGAGAAGAACAAAGAAAACTAATAACCATATCGAGTGGATATTTTATGATTAAAGTATTGAGGTGCAACTCTCCGCTGAACATCAGATAGAACTCTATGATATTGCATGCACAGAAATACACAGTTCCTTTAAGTATGTCTGTAAATGGTGATGAAACTTACAACCGATGATATGTTGAGAAAGAAGAACCGCTTTGGAATAGCGCTGTCTACCAATCCATATTACTGAGGCAACCCAACTCACATGACTAAACAACATCTTTAAACAATTATACCATATAAATTCATGTAGAACGTATATATGGAATAACATGACATTGCTTAAGTATAACATGACTCACCAACCCAATCTACACCTCTACTTTGCAGGCACTGAACAAATTACGGCATCACATGAAACCCAATGAACACCTCTACATTTCAGGCACTGAACAAAATATGGCATCACATCCTATTGACCTCATTATATGATTCACCAACCCAAATACCAATCCAAATCAACACCTTTACAAGTCAGGCACTGAATAAATAATTTGGAGCTCTGGAAAAATGTAAGAAGATACCAAGCACAGATATCTGTGCTTTGAGACTCTCACTGAAGGAGATATTTGATTATTTGTGACCCAGGTTTGATGAGGTAAGTGTCTTTCTTCATATGATACTTAACCTATATACAGTGTACTGGCAGAACTTTAAAGTTGCAGTGGATTCTAATAAAACACATGTTGCACAACACATTGTAATTGTTCCATGCAGTTCAAAACTAATAGTAATAAGTTTCAGGCCTATCTTATTCATTTAAGATATACTTGATGGATTATCCAAATGTCTTATGGGCAGAAACATTTATCAGAGCAATGAGTAATTCAGTAAACATGGAACACATCAGATGACCTATGGTGTGCCCTATCTCTTGTGAATCAGACTGGAGTTCTCCACATCGGTTCAGATAAAAAACTTGTGCACATGATATAACTAGATTCTCCACATAGAAGTTGTACAATGTCAGAGGCCATCACAGTTTTCTGCAAAATGTAATCTTGACCTATTCTAGAGCCATACACAATAATTGTTTAATAAAATGGTCAAAGAGAGTTCGATTCTTTCTGATCAGACCATGCTATTTAAGTTTGAGTTGAATCCAACTTCTCGGAAATTACTTAACTGTATTTTTACATGTTTGATATTTAATGTTGATGTTAGTCAACTACAATTGCAGGTCATGACTTAGTTTTACCAATTCCTGGTAGCCTAAAGGAGCTGGTTCTTACCATGTCAATATGGCCTAAATCTAAGGCTAATATCATACAAAAAACTAGTTTATTGATACTAGAGAAAGACATACAACAAAGAGAACATAATGGAATTACATTATATAAACCTTTAATTTTTGAACAACATGTGACCTTTTAACCCATTTTTTGAATGTTTGCATCTTGAAACCACATGGCACTTGCATTTCAAATAAATAAGTTATAGTGCAGCGGAAGTGATAAATTTGACTTTGCAGCCCAGGACGAAAGAAAAAAACATATTATCACACTTAGTGGGAGGGAAAGGATGCTAGAAAGAATTGACAATTTATAAGGAGAGGATAGTTTCAAATAGCTTTATATTTAGGTGAAAAACCTTTTGTTAATTGGATCAAATACACAACAGGGTTAGTTTCTTAAGCAGCATCCTTCAGTCAGCAATTTCTTTTACTGGTCATCAACATTTGATTTAGCAGCTCTAGGAAATTATAATCTACAACGACGGAGCAGTGATTAAGTTGTTAGCCATGGTAATAAGCAAACTCAACATAATCAGCACATCTCACCTTTGAAATTAGAGATTTGATTCAATCAACTAAACCTGAGAAATCACATTAAGTTCAAGTATCTGTTATGAGCATTGCGTGCAACATGAAAAAACGATCTCTGTTCCAAACTCATGTAGTGAGCCTTTATGATACCTAAAGAAACATCATAAATGACCTTCACATTTAAATCTTAATCCCTCAAGTCGACAGCAAGACTGAAACATATATGCTTGTCTTGTAAAAAAAACCCAACATTAAAACAAGAGAGCATATTACTACTAAAAAGATATCATAATGAAAGAGCAATTCTATTCAACCATGCGAATTCTCACATCTGTGTTCTTTCTTCATCAAATTTCAATTTATAACTAACTTGAGAGCATGTGTGAATACAAGAAAGAAATCACATTGAAACAGTCGTGAAGGCATTTATGAAAACAAAAACTTAGATTTTCACAGCTAACATACATGAAAGGGCTGGTAACACTCACATCTATGTCCACATTTACTCACGTCTGGGCTGGTAATTATTTGAAGTCAAAATAAGACTGTTCTAGACTATATATGATCGTTGTGATTGAAGCTGTGGAAGGTCAGGCTGTACTATGAAACTCCTAATCTTTTCTCTGAAAATCATTCTGCTAGTTTCTGTAACATCTCCCGGCATCCTGAAACCAAGCCCTTTTATTTCTTGTTTACCAGGTGAATAAATATACATTTTCTTTCCCTTCTTATGACTTGTTTCCTAATTTGCAGCATACGACAGAAGAAGGTTGTTCCTTTCTTTCGAAACCCCCCTTAGCTGGCTCACTGCACATAGTAACCACAATACATGTTGACTGTGGGACAATGCTAATTCGAATGATTGTCTATAATTACAGAAGTTAAAAAATAGATTCAATGAAGAGAAGTGTCCAAATTCAGGCGCTTAATCACTCATTCCTATTAGATTGCATGAACAAGAATGTGCTACAATTCTACAAGCTAATGAAACCAATAAAACAGGATTGAAATTTCCGCACTTTCAAATGAAAATTGAGCAAGTTCAGTTACTCACATGTAGAATTATGAATTGCCTGTTCAAGGTTGCACTGGCGGCGCCTAAGAGCCTATGAAGTAGTACGGCCTTTCGAAAGGGTGGGTTTAAAATTCTGGAGTTTTAGAGCAAAATGGATCATATTCCGAGTTCAAACTGCAGAGCATGGTACGGTATATTTTTTTTCGCCCCATAGTTGGGGGTTCGGAATCGAGTCCATAGCTTTTATAAATTGTATGTGAAGTTTCATCGGTTTAATTTAATTTAGTTTCAGAAAAATTGATCAATTTAATTCACTCCATTCATGTAAAGTTCAATGTGATACAATTCAATTAGATTTAATTAAATTTACTTTGTCAGTCCAAATGGTCAAAGAAGATGTCACGTGCAAGCAAATCTGAAATCAGTTATCGGTAGAGTGAAATTGGAGGTAGAGAGTACATTATATTGAGCCTGGATTCTCCGTGATCAGAATTATGTAACTCACTCCCAAGCAAACTAAGTGAAGTCGAGTACCTTACTTGTTAATGCTTGGGATACTCCTCCTCCAACCTGTTTGTCATTCATTTCCGAATGAATTTCGAGACATTGAAATGAAATTTTTACTTTGTTACAAAAAATCACCGTCTCAATCATGTTCAATTTAATTTGACGCAATTTGATAGTTTATTTCGAATAAATTACCTCAATCCAGTCAAACATAATTTAATTATGTCAAGTTTAATTTGATGAGTTGATAAATTTTAGCTCGATTAATCATGGCATGTCAAGGTCAATTCAGTTCAATTTAACTTAGTTTCATTTAATTCAATTCAATTAGATTTACCTCGATTTAGTCAAATCAAGTTCAATTTAATTTAGTTTAATTATATTTTATTAAGTTTACCTTAATTCAATTAAGATTTGAATGAGTACAAGGCCAAAAACACCTTTTGATGGATTTCATTTAGACCTGAGATGCATAACAATCTGATAAGAAAAAGTAAAGATAGTTTCATTGGCTTATGCATTTGTAGCCGATTTTGTACTCAAAAAAGTAAAGGGGTAGGCGTTCGATTAGACCATCGTACTAGAAAATAGATAGGAATTTAATTAGTGCATTGCCGATGTATAAGTGAGACATTGCGAATTTAATTAGTGCATTGCCGATGTATAAGTGAGACATTGCGACTTACGAAGTTTTTGGAATAATGCAGTTTTATCTTATAAAATTAGTAGTTCAATTAGATGTTAGTTAGGTCATGTCCAGTTTAATTTATTGCAGCATATTTTAACATAACACAACACTGGGCAACACAGCATAACACTGATCAGCACAACACATTATTCATCAGCACTCATCAGCACAACATTGTTCAGTTCAACGCATTTAACCTCTAACGGACACTATTTTTATATTTCGTAAAAATAATATTAAGTAAGTGATGTTTTTATTTCTTGAATAATAAATATTACGTTTTTTTTTCCAGGTCAAATAAACACTATTCAACACTTTCAGCACTATTCAACACAAGATCAGCACAACACAACACTAATCAGCACAACACATCACTTATCAGCACATCTCAACACTCATCCGCACAACACAATACTGATCAACACAGTATAGCTCAATGTCAAATAAGTTGAACTGAACAGTGCCTTACTACTTCGTTCCATCCCGCTCTGCACACTTTTCAGTTAATATTTCAAAACATGTTTGACCATTAATAACTTTATTTATGTTAATGAATTATATATACAAATTTGATGACTTTAAAGTGGAGCGCATTGTGAGTTCCATAACATTTCAAATGATGATATTATTAAGTATATATGGTCCCGTTTGGGGAAGAGCGTTTGAGGAAGCGTTTAGCGTTTTTGTCTAACGGTTTACATTTGACTGATCAATACGCTACGTATCGTGTTTGGTGAATAACGGTTTATAATCAGCGTTTTGGAATGAAAAACTGCTTCTAGAAACGCTCGCATGAGCAGCGTTGCGCAATAGGACATTTCTATATCATAATTTTTTGGTAATGATAACTTATACGTGTTTTTTTGGTAATATTTTGGTAATGGTAATATCACGCCAATGATAAATCATATACGTGTTTTTTTGGTATTGTTTTAAAGTTTACCATCACGGTAAAAAATATAAAACGCATTAATTTCTTTTAATTTGTATGTACTTTAATGGAAAATATTGTCATTTAAATTACAAAAATTAATTAAAATTTCAGTAAATGTGAGAGTTAATAATGCAAAAATATATATATATATTATGTATAAATAAGTTTAGGTTTATGTTGTATAAATATTTAATAGTTAAGTAAATGACATATCAATTGCCAATATATTTGTTTGAGATATATATTTTCAGAAATATAACATTTAAATTTTACACTTGCATATAATATAATAATATTATTCCTTATTATCAAAATTTGATATGAAATAGATTTTGTAGTTAATAAATAAAATTTTATATATAACTAATTACTATTTGAAATAAGTATACACGGTTAATATAAGAAATTTTCATATAAATTGTACTGATGTCCATTTCTGTCATATTACATAACAAAACAGTTATCAGCTATATATAAGTAACCAAACATCAATGAACAAAACGCTAGTCAAAACAGATGATCAGAACAGCTCATACAATTCGCTAATAGCTAACAACTCATACAATCCGCTAACATGAAACATGAAACATTTTCCTAACAACATGAAACATTTGACTAAATATGTGAAAAATAAGTTGGTACAAAATATAAATGCTCCTGCAAAGCTAGTAATTTTCCAGTTAAAAGCTATATTTACTGCACCGCTTGGGTACCAGAACATAATAAGGCCCTACATTTTTATCTCTGTCAATTTAAATAAAATGTATATAACGAAGGATTCATGAAATCATCCTTTTGAAGAGTAACTCAACATTCCTAACACATGAAATAGATGCATATAAAACATGATATTAATTCCACACTAAAACATCCTTCTTCGGAGTATGATATAAATCTTCCTTGTATAGATTCCCAGTCAAGTCTCCCTTTTTTACTGGTGAAGAACCGATAACAGTATACTGCGTGAGTTGACTGACCATTGACCACAGTCACACATTAGAGCCCGTGACGTGAACGCAACTGTAGTAAGTGAGGTAGAGGTAGAACTGTAAAAGGCAGGGCATTTAATCAAAAGTGAAAAAAGGGTAAAGGTGAATTGCGGGTGTTCAAGAAAGAGCTATGGGGACAAAGACGACAGAGATTTCCAGAAGAGGAAGAGACCATTTTAATACATGGGGCCCCCGACTCAGGTTACGTCACTCATCATCACTCCTAGGAAGAGTACCGTTTTGCCACTCACAGTTTCTATCATACAGTATTGCAGTCGAAGTCGTGCATGTTCCCCACGATTTCACTTGTCGTTATTCTCATAACGCCTAAAAGTCGCATGACTTTAAAATACTACACACAGAAACGAATGGATCAGATACAGTAATTAGCTGGTGTTGAAATTCAAATACTGCCTCCTGATCCGTAAATTAACCGTAATTGTACATGTAAATTCATGTTTATTAAATTAATCGTAATTATATATACAAATCCATGTTTATTAATGCATCTCTGAAAAATATAATGTGTGGTCTTGAATTGTGCTAATACATCCAAAATATTATATTTTGGACCTGTATTAATAAACACGGACATGCATGTATCACCACTCTAAATTAATAGAGAAAATGAACGTGGGGGATTTTTTGTTTAAAAAAAGATTTAATCCAATCCCTATTTTAGTTATTCCATATAATTATACGGAATGTATGTCTAAATTGTAAATAAATGAATTTATAACGGCCTGAGAGTGTGCATTTTTTCTTATTATATAAAATTATAAGAAATTAATTTACAAGTTACAACGATTTGGCAACCGATTATGAAACTACTCTATGGTTTGATTCTCGTTGCAAACCTTAGCAACTCAAGCTACGTTTAATAAGAAAACAAGTAAAAATCATCGATAATGTTGTAAAAGTGAGAAAAAAATGGTGAATGTTAAAAGGGTGAAATGCTCTTAATAATGAGAAGCAAAATTGTCAAACCCTAACCTATGCCTATTTTACACAACCAGGTATATTTCAATAGGAAATGAGGGGGAAAACTCTTCTATAAATTGATAGAGAATGAGATGAACGTAATGCACATCCTTAGAGCAAAACTCTCCCTCTTCATCTCCCTTTTTCTTCTTCATTTCCTAAATTTTAGATATTTGGGTAGATAGCTTCTCTTCAAGAAGCAAATCCATTGTAATTTCTTCCACAAATATATTAGTGAAACTCCAGATTTTATCCGACCGTGGATGTAGGTCAAATTGACTAAATCACGTAAAACTTTGTGTCATTCCCTTTTAGTTTTTATAACACGTTATCAGCACGATCACTCTCCATCTTCATCAAGATCAAGAGCCCGGGTATAGCAAACTCTATACTAAGACTGTGTTGTTTGTTATTATTATTATTTCTTAAACACCACATTGCTATATACAAGAGGCAGGCCCGGCCCAACCATTGAGTGGAGTGACACCACTGCTTCAGGCCCCAAATTATGGGTCGAAAAAAATGCCCAATTTTTATAAATTTTAAGCGTATTTAGTATGTATTTAGACTGTTAAAAATAATAATTATATATAATAAATTAAAAATTAATTAAAAAAAGACCCAATTTTTTCAAGCAAATTAAAATATAGGCCTCTTTTTAGTTTTTGCTTCAAGCCCCCAAAATTGTTGGGTCGGCACTGACAGGATGCTTGCCACCTTATAGCATTTGTGATGTAATTTTCATCTTTAATTATACACAACACCATATTTCTATATACAGGAAGGCTCTGCCACCTTATAGGAATGTGATATGATTTATTGCAATTAGATTTCTTGATATATAACATCATATTACTATACACAGGAGGCTTTGCCACCTTATAGTAAAATGATGTGATATTTAATTGCTTATCTGTGATTAAATATATGCCTTTGTCTATCTATGCATTTTATTTAAAGATAATACATTTCATGATCCATTTTTATAACGCATATATAAAAAAGAAAAACAGATATGTTTTTAACCGTAATAAATAAATAAAAACGGCTATATTTTCAGTGATATAACGGTCATAAACAGCTATAAACGGCTATATTTTTCCTCTATAAATACGAGTTTATCCAACAATACAAAAACTACATCTTCTCTCCGACTTCATCTTTTCCTACTCTCAAATTTTTCCGATAAAATGATTATATTGTTTGCCATGGCTATTGTAATAATTTTTGTATTACATGCTCTTGTTCACATCGTAGAGAGTACACCAGAAGATTTTCGTCATAATTATATGGTGCTTGTAATTCTGTATTTTGTTTTGATGTTTGTAATCCTTATGGATCTTGTAATTTTGAGTTATTGACTCTAATAAAATATTTTGTTTCTCCTTATTTAGTTATCACCATGGGAAATATCGTGAAGCTTGATTTTGCTCCTCTTGGAATCAGTGGGGATAATTACACCCCATGGACAGTGGATGTCGAATCACATTTGGAGTCGCTAGACCTTCTGGATACTCTCCAGGAAGGGAACAATTCGATCAATGTGTAGAAGGCGAAAGCCTTAATATTCATTCGTAGACATCTTGATGTGAGTCTAAAGAATGTCAAGATCCACGCGAGCTGTGGAAAATTTTGAAAGACAGATATGACCACCTGAAGTACATATATACTACTTCCCACATACATTGCTGAATGGGCCTGCTTAAGGTTCCAAGACTATACAAATGTCCCCGAATATAACTCAGCAATGTACAGGATAACAACTCACTTGAGCTACTGAGATAAGGCCAAAACTGATGAGGAAATGATAGAAAAAACCCTTTCTACTTTCCATGCATCAAGTATCACTCTGCAACAGCAATATCGCATGCAAAAGTTTGAGA
Source organism: Sherardia arvensis (assembly GCA_948330725.1). Taxonomy (NCBI): domain Eukaryota; kingdom Viridiplantae; phylum Streptophyta; class Magnoliopsida; order Gentianales; family Rubiaceae; genus Sherardia; species Sherardia arvensis. The sequence goes on along the minus strand of OX415237.1, from coordinate 15,416,225 downwards.
AGTACTCTGATTTTGTTACCACTCTTCTTGTTGCAGAAAAGCATAATGAGTTGTTGCTAAAGAATTATGATTCCCGCCCGACCGGCTCCAAAGCGTTTCCTGAAGCAAACGTTGTTACCCCCGGCGAACCTGAAAGTTATAACTCCTTTCAGGGCCGAGGCCGTGGTCGTGGTTGTGGACGAGGCCGTGGTCGAGGCAGAGGTGGTTATAACCTGTCCTACAAGCCTGCTAGCTTTAAAAAGCAGCATCAAGAGAAAGGCCATGAAAATGCTCATAAAAAGAGCAAGGATATAAGCTCCTCAGGAAACTCTGGAACCGGTTGTTTCAGATGTGGAAAAAAGAGGCACTGGTCAAGAGTCTGCCGCACTCCTGAACACATATGCAAACTCTACAAGTCCCTAGAAGGGAAAGGAAAGGAGGCAAATTGTCTTGACCAGGATCCCACTGAGGCATTCACTCACCTTGAAGCACTTGACTTCAGTGATGAGTTTGGTGATTTCTCTGGACAGGCTTATGGTGGAAACTGAAAGGGGAAATTGAACCCTGTTTGGGAATAAATTCGTATGGTCCGATATTTACCTATTTTTTTCTTTCAATTTGTAAAATATTATTTAATTTCCAATTTCGAAGTGTGATATATGTACTACTAAATAAATTGGTTGCGTTTCTTATCATGATTTCTTCCTTTGTCTTAGTTGAACTCTTGAAAATGGATAATGAAGCCAACCAAAGGATTAAACTTGAAGATATTTGCATACTTGATGGTGCAACAACACACACTATATTGAAGGATAAAATGTTTTTCTCAAAAGTAAAACCCACAAAAACCAATGTGAATACAATCTCAGGTCCTGTAGATCTGATTGAAGGGATTGGCGAGGAAAACTTTACATTGCCAAATGGTACAATGTTTACAATAAAGAATGCTCTATTTTCGCCTAAGTCAAAGAGAAACCTGTTGAGTTTCAATGATATATATTCTCATGGTTTTGATACTCGGTGCGAAACTGAAGGAAATATGAAATATATGTATCTCACAATGAAGAAATCAGGAAAGAAATGTATGATTGAAAAACGGCCAATGCTCCCAACGGGTCTGCATTATACACACATAAATGCAGTTGAATCAAATAGTGTAGCTATAAAGCTTTCAATGTTTACCATATGGCATGACAGGTTGGGTCATCCTGGTACAACTATGATGCGAAGAATCATTGAAGGAACAAATGGACATCCATTGAAGGGCCAGAAGATCCCTCATGGAAATGCTATCCATTGTAAAGCTTATTCTCTTGGAAAATTAATCATAAGGCCTTCACCGGCAAAGGTTGAAACAGAATCACCCATGTTTCTTGAACGTATTCAAGGTGATATATGTGGACCCATCCATCCACCATGTGGACCATTTAAATATTTCATGGTATTGATGGATGCCTCAAGTAAATGGTCACATGTATCTCTGTTATCAACTCGTAATATGGCATTTGCAAAGTTACTCGCTCAGATTATCAAATTGCGAGCTCAATTCCCTGATCATGTAATTAAAAGGATCAGACTTGATAATGCCGGTGAGTTCACATCCCAAGCATTCAATGATTATTGTATATCTATTGGGATTGATGTTGAACACCCCGTTGCTCATGTGCATACCCAGAATGGTCTGGCTGAATCATTGATCAAACGCCTCCAACTTATTGCTAGACCATTAATAATGAGAACAATGCTTCCCTCTTCAGTATGGGGTCATGCTATATATTACACGCTGCGGCATTAATTCGCATCAGACCGAGTGCATATCATAAATACTCTCCGCATCAACTTGCCCTCGAACAAGAACCAAATATATCTCATTTGAGAATTTTTGGTTGCGCTATTTTTGTGCCTATTGCTCCACCCCAAAGAACAAAGATGGGGCCACAAAGAAGTCTTGGCATTTATGTAGGTTTTGAAAGCGCGTCTATTATTAAATATCTTGAATCCAATACTGGAAAAGTTTGCACATCTCGTTTTGCTGATTGCCACTTTGATGAGGAAAGGTTCCCATCATTAGGGGGAGAAAGAAAACCTGTGCAAAAGGAAATTTCTTTGATGTACCAACATTATTGCATCTTGATCCAGACACAAAAGAGTGTAATGGAAAAGAGATTTTTACAAATGCAAGCTATAGCGAATAACCTTCCCGATTCATTTACAGACATAAAAAGGATGACTAAATCTTATATTCCAGCTGAAAATGCTCCTGCTCAAATTGTAGTCCCAAAAGAGCAAGTTGAAAACAAAGTCACTCATGAAACCACAACACGCCTGAAGCGTGGAAGACCTCCCGGTTCCAAGATAAAAATCCTAGAAAGAGAAAAGGAGCGGAAAACCAAGATAACTCTAAAATAGAGGATTGTGTTCCTGAAGAAATACGCAGTGAAATGGAAGAACGTATTCCTGAAGAAATACCAATGAAGAAAATCGAGAGATTTCGATTAATTATGCCCAAACGGGCATAAGGTGAAACTGAAATGAGGACATCGATGATGCACTCTCTTATAGTCTAACATGTGATATTATAAAAGAGAATAATGTGGATCCAGAATCTCGGTCGGTCACCGAATGTAAAAAAATGCATATTGGACTGAATGGAAAAAGGCAATTGAAGCTGAATTATACTCGCTTAATAAACGCAAAGTTTTTGGGCCTATTGTACTCACACCTGATGATGTGAAACCCGTCGGATATATATGGGTATTTGTACGAAAACGGAATGAGAAAAATGAGATTGTCAGATACAAGGCTCGACTCGTTGCACAAGGTTTTTCTCAAAAACCTAGGATTGATTATGAGGAAACGTATTCTCCTGTTATGGATGGAGTTACTTTCCGTTTCCTAATCAGTCTAGCAGTTCAAGAGAAACTTAACATGCACCTAATGGATATCATTACCGCATATTTATACGTATCACTTGATACTGACATCTACATTAAAATCCTTGAAGGATTTAAAATGCCTGAAGCATCAAGTTCGAAACACAAAGAAATATATTCAATCAAATTACAAAGACCTTTATATGGGTTAAAGCAATCCGGTCGCATGTGGTATTAATCGATTAAGTGAGTATTTATTGCAAAAGGGGTATATCAATGATTCCCTTTATCCATGTGTTTTCATTAAGAAAACAACGACAAGTTGTGTGATCATCGCTGTCTATGTCGATGATTTAAATATCATTGGGACAAATAAGGAAATTCTGGAAGTAATCTCTTACTTAAAGAAAGAGTTTGAGATGAAAGAGCTTGGGAAAACAAAATATCGTCTCGACCTACAGATCGAGCACTTGCCAAGTGGAATACTCGTGCACCAATCAAATTACACAAGAAAAATCTTAAAGAGATTTAATATGGATAAAGCAAATCCATTGAGTACCCCAATGGTCGTTAGATCCCTTGACATAAAGAAAGACAAATTTCGTCCACGTGAGGAATCAGAAGAAGCTCTTGGTCTAAAAGTACCATACTTTAGTGCAATTGGAGCTCTTATGTATCTCTTTAATTGTACTCGACCTGATATAGCCTCTGCAGTAAATCTATTAGCGATATTCAGTTCATCTCCTACTAGAAGGCATTGGAATGGGGTTAAACATGTGTTTCGTTACCTTCAAGGAACGATTGATTTGAGATTGTTTTACTGTAACACTGCGAGGCAAGTTTTAGTTGGTTATGCAGATGTTGGCTATAAGTCAGATCCACACAAAGGAAGATCCCAAAACGGATATGTGTTTACATATGGAGGAACTGCAATTTCATGGCGTTCTCAGAAGCAAACGCTTGTCACAGTGTCATCAAACCATGCTGAGGTTATTGCTTTACATGAAGCATGTCGAGAATCAGTGTGGTTAAAATCCATGACACAACATATCAGAACCACAAGTGGTCTTTTGAAAAATGATGATCCCATCACACTTTATGAAGATAATTCAACATGTCTTAAGCAAATGAATGAAGGGCATGTCAAGAGTGACTTCCAAACATATTCCTCCACAATTCTTTGAATATACTCAGGAACTGAAAAGAAACCATACTATAGATCTCCAGTATGTGCGTTCCTGTGACAACTCAGCAGATCTCTTCACAAAGGCTCTTCCCTCTTCGGTATTCAGAAAACATGTTCATATCATTGGTATGCGAAGGATCCAGAGTTTGTAAAGTAATGACAAGTTAAGGGGGAGTTGCACGTGATATAAATGAGGCAGCAACAACATATTATTGTGAGCATTCCAAGGGGGAGTGTTGTAAAAATGAGAAAAAATGGTGAAAGTTAAAAGGGTGAAATGCTCTCAATATGAGAAACAAAATTGTCAAACCCTAACCTATACCTATTTTACACAACTAGGTACATTTCAATAGGAAATGAGAGGGAAAAATCTTCTATAAATTGAGGGAGAATGAGATGAACAAAATGCACATCCTTAGAGCAAATCTCTCCCTCTTTATCTCCCTTTTTCTTCTCCATTTACTAAGTTTTAGATACTTGGGTAGATAGCTTCTCTTCAAGAAGCAAATCCATTGTAATTTCTTCCACAAATATATTAGTGAAACTCCGGATTTTATCTGACCGTGGATGTAGGTCAAATTGACTGAATCATGTAAATGTTTGTGTCATTCCCTTTTAGTTTTTATAACAGATAAGATATTTTTTCACTACAAGTTCAACTATTACGTACATACAGTTAGGGAGTTTTTAGAAATTAACGAACATTAGGTGTCGTCCCAAAGTAAAGAAATCTAATTAATTTAGTAAATGTCAGAGTATACATATTTTACTCTAAATGAAAAAAAAAATTGCTACATTATTAATAATAACGGCTAATTCAATCTTGATATCTTCTTATTCCTTTGGAAATAAAGATATCTCGTTCAAGGTGGTGGGAAAAGCTTCTAATATCATTTGACAAGAGCAATTGTTTAAAAAGAAAAGATAAAAAATTACTAAAATCGTAAAGTGGGAGTTCCCTAACCTTGGATATAAGATAAATGTAGATGCCTCCCATATTTCACAAACGAGCAATGGATTAGGGGTTGTTGTAAGAGATTGCAGAGGTAGAATTGTAATGATGGTTATGAAAGTAACCTCTGCATGCTCCCCTCATGCTGAGCGGAAAGCAATGGAATTAGAATTCCAGGTTGGAATTGAGACAAATACCTATTTATACTATAGAAACAGATAACCAAATTGCTGTGAAAGGGATTAATTTTCCGAGACCAGTGGACCGGAAGTGCTATGGTATATGTTATGAACTTCATAGTAAAGGAATGGGTACCAGTATCAAACATGTCTATAGGAAGGCAAATAATGTGGCTGATTTGCTCGCAAAGCATTGTGTTAGTTTAAATGCGTATGGTGATTGCAGAGGCACCACTTAAACTAAGGGGAACCATTGCACAAAATATAAATCCGCAACACATAGAAGTTGTGACAAAAAAAACCCACATCCACTTTCTCCTCGTTGAGCCGCCAGTGCTTTGACCGGCCGGCGGCCTCCCCCACACCTTTTTCTTTTCCATCTCAAACCATCCCTCCTTAACCTACACCTGAAATCACTTTCTTTTTCGTCAATTTACAGTCCCATTAGCAAACCACTTGATTCGTCGGTGCAAGCGGGTCGCCACCGCTGCTCCCAATCGCATCCATGGGTCGGAAGGATCAGACCGGAACCTGCGCAGATCGGAGAGACGTCAGAAGCCTCGACCAGCAGATCGGACAGATGCAACCAGACGCCTCGGCCAAACGATCGGAGAGACCTGTCTATCGGAGCTCAGCCCAGACGCCTCGAGCCGCCGCCGGATCCCTGGGCTGCGCCGCTACCCCGCCGGGACCAGTCGAGCAGAACAGATCGGAAGCACACAACGTGGTTGGACAGTCGACCCAGACGCTGCCGGGGATCGGGCCGCACTCCGAACGCTGCCCAGACGCCGCCAGGGATTGGGCCGGAATGACCAGTCTGGTGCAGATCGGAGAGACACCAAGGAGAGCCAAGGTCTCCGATCGGGGAACCAGCCCGTGCCTGGATCTAATGTTTTGAGGTTTTTGCAGGTCAACTGCTCGGGTCGGCTCGGATCCGGTCGGCTCGGGCAGGTTTGGACAAGTTTCTACTGGAATTGGCACAATTAGATTGAGAATGTGGTTTTACTTCTTTTTTCCTTTTTAAAATTTATTTATGTCTTTTTAGGGTATATGTTTATTGATGTTTGTACTAAAATATTGGATTAAATGTGATCTGCTAATCTTAGTTTTCTAACGGGTCCTTTTGCTCAGTTAAACTTTGATTAGCTTCCGATCTAGTTAATACAGTTAGAAGAATTCCGAGTCAGAATAGTTTGAATACTATTTTGGCGATACCGTTACTAGATTTGTAGATCGATTAGGCGTTAAACTTATATCGTGTTAGATTGCATTTGCTCTATTCAGTATTTGGCCACCAGCCAATCAGACCAGGATTGGTTGGATTGCTCTAGTATCGATATTAATTTACATATATCTATTTATTAGACTTTTGTGATTTTCTTCTTCATTTTGTGCTATAGGATATCACCTTATAAGAGAAATCTTTATAGCTATCTCTACTTAGGTTCAAGATGAAACTTTCTTATTAGTACCATGGCCAGATAGAATAACTCGGTATACTTTACATACTACTCTACTATCCAACCTTGTTAAGACTTGCTATATTCTGGTGGTCAAGAGGCCACCGGGCTCAATGGGTAGTCAGTTGAGGTTCATGTAGAGAGTATTTATTATAATAGAACCGGGTTTTCTGTTTATGCTGCGAGAAAGTGGGATGGTGAATTCTTACGAGATCTAGAATGCTATACTTGGTGATGTCTATACTCAGGAGAAGGAGGGAAGTCGATTTTTAGCTTTGCTGTTACCGGCATCGATACCGAGAGGACTTAGTTATTGTAATATTTATAGATACCTCTCTGATATATCACTATGCTTCCGATACTAGATCGGAATACAGCCTTCGGGCAACATATTACCACAAGAACCCCAAAAAGGTTTCATGTGTATCATTGGGTTTACCCAAACCCAATCATGTAATTCTGTTGCTTTTATGTAGGGTTGAGGAGTCGTGAATATAATCCTCTCGAGGGAACCATTGCAGTATGCTCTTAGTATACCTAATCTCAAAACTTTATAGTTCATGGAATTGCTGATTATTTTTTGTTTCTGCAGGATGAAGGCCCAAAAGGCCCTCCTTTTGGGTAATCATAGGCAGGCGATCGATCATCACTAAGTTCATGATCAGATCGTTTAAAATTTGAGGTGATCACGATCGATCGCGATTGAGACGATCAAAATAATTCATGATCATGATCGGATCGTTTTAAAATTACGATGATCGTGATCGACTTGTTATAGATAATCGATCAAATGATCAATGATCGATCGTGAGAATTTGATCAACTTAAAAGTTAATTCCAACACTACTACAAAGGGGTAGATGCAAGCCACATATTTAAGGCGTTTAAGCCTGGCGCGTTTTTTTACGCCTTGATTGAAAGTAGCGAGTTCGCTACCTCTTCAAGCTAGCAAAAAAAAAATTACATTCAAGACGGAAAGAGGCAGTTAAAGGCGGAAATGGGTTTTGACGTTAAAAAATACTTAACCAAGGCGGAAAAAATATATCCGCCTTAAATTGAATTGGTTGTTGCGATCTCGTAACCTATGTAGTAATATAAATGTGTCTGTAGCGATTTCGTAGGTTAGCTCGTTAGTCGTAGGTTTGTGCGTTGCGATATCGTAAGCTTTGCTAACCCTAATTTTAGCAGGCGAGGATATGGGAGATGTCGTAACTGGGACGCTAGTATATTGCGTTTGATGTTGGGTTGCGACATTGTAGACAGAACAGCATATGAGGGGTTAGATGTCCATGCAACAAGTGTAGAAACAACGCCATATTTGAAGATATTGCTGTCGTGCGTGAACATTTAATTTGTAAAGGTTTTGACAAATCCTACACATAATGGGTTTGGCATGGGGAAGGCCATTACGGAAGTGACCAGGTGGAGATGGAGGAGGGAAGCGCCGAGGAAATCCTGTAGTATAATGAACAGCTTTCAGACATGTGCGACGATGTTGTTATGGAGTTTGTTGGGAAGAAAAGTATGCTGGAGGCAATGTATGACGATAAAAAGACAAGCTTATATGTTGGGGCTAGGCATTCTAGACTGGGAGTAACATTGTTGTTAATGAACCTAAAGGCAAGGCATGGTATTTCTGATAAAGGAATGACGGAATTGCTAGAGTTGGTTAAAGAATTACTTCCTCAGGACAACTTATGTCCTGACAGGGTTTATGCTGCGCGGAAGATATTGTGTCCTATGGGCATGGAGTTTACTAAGATTCACGCATGCCCGAATGATTGTATGTTGTATAGGGGGATTGTTGATTCATTGAGGGATGATTGCAAGGTATGCGGTGAGTCTAGATGGAAAAAGAAGGAGGGAAAGGTCGAGGTATATGGCGAAACAGTGACAACATCGACAAAGCAAGGTCCTGCTAAGGTGATGTAGTACATGCCCTTGAAACCAAGATTGACGCGTTTGTATGCCAATCCAGTTGATGCAAAATTGTTAACATGGCATGCCGATAGGGTTCGAGAGGAAGATGATGATATTATATCTCACGCTTCTAATGGTGATCAGTGGAAGAAGATGGATGCTATGTACCCAGAATTTGCTGACGAACTTAGACACGTGCACTTAGGACTATCTACTGACGGAATGAACCCTTTCGGGAACATGTCCAGCACCCACAGTTCATGGCCAGTGATGCTTGTTATTTATAATCTACCTTCATGGTTGATGATGAAACGAAAGTATGTGCTTTTGAACACTATGATCTCGGGGCCTAAGCAACCTGGCAATGACATTGATGTATATCTAGCACCTCTTGTTGAAGAGTTGGAATCCTTATTTAAGCATGGGATTCATATTCCTGACGGAAGTCGAGGGGACGCGAAATTCAAACTTAAAGCCATGTTGATGTGGAGCATCAATGATTTCCCTGCTTTGGGTAACCTTGGAGGGTGTTCTGTGAAAGGGCATTTTGCATGTCCCGTTTGTGAGAGCCATACTAGTCATTGTAAATTAAAGCACGGTGGTAAGCCTGTTTATCTAGGTCATAGACGATTTCTACCTAGAAGTCATCCGTGGAGGAGTGCAAAGAAGTGGTTTAACGGTCAAGAAGAGCATGGTTTTGCCCCAGTCCCACTATCAGGTACTGAAATATTGGAAAAGGTAGCGGGCATGGAGTTTGTGTTGGGAAAGGGAAAAAATAAAAGCGCTCAAACTACGATTTGGAAGAAATGTTCGATATTTTTCAAGCTCGATTATTGGGAGCACTTGGATGTGCGCCACTATCTAGATGTCATGCACATAGAGAAGAATGTATGCGAAGCTTTGGTTGGGACGCTATTGAATACACCGGGCAAGAGTAAGGATGGATTGAAAAGAAGAAAGGATTTAGTCAATCTTGGCATAAGGACGTCACTTGCTCCCGTGCAAGAAGAAGCAGGTACGACATATTTATCACCTGCTTGTTATTCCTTGTCATCTGAGGAGAAGGAGAGTTTTTTTAGAACTCTAAAATCAGTAAAGGTGCCTTCTAAATATGGTTCGAACATTAGTAGTTGTGTATCTACCGCCGAGTTGAAACTAGTGGGAATGAAGTCGCACGATTGCCACAACCTGATGCAGGATTTGAATGTCATTGCTCTGAGAGGTTGCTTGCCTTCTCACGTTGGAGACGCAGTTGCAAGGCTTTGTTATTTTTTTAAACAAATATGCCGCAAGAGAGTACGCCGTCGTAAGTTGGATGAATTGCAGGATATGGTAGTTGAAGTACTGTGCATGCTAGAGATGTATTTTCCCCCTTCATTTTTTGACATAATGATTCATTTGATAGTTCATTTGGTGCGGGAGGTGAAGTTGTGTGGACCGGTGTACTTGAGATGGATGTACCCATTTGAGAGGTACATGAGCATTTTCAAGCATTTTGTTAAGAATCGTTATCGACCAGATGCCAGTATAGTGCAGCGATATGTCGCGGAAGAGGTAATAGAATTTTGTACCAACTATTTACAGGATGTACCTACTATAGGATTGCCAGTCTCCAGACACGATGGTAGATTGGATGGTGTCGGACTACGCCATAAGTCTAAATTTAGCCCTTCTTCCGATGAAATATCTACAGCACATCTGTACATTCTGCGCAACCATCATTCAGTGAGTCTTTATGTTGATGTTCACCTTAATGATATTAGGTCAGCACACCCGAGCTGGTCGGAACCTAGAGTTCCAGAAGCTCATTGCAGAGACTTTACTAGTTGGCTCAAAATACATGTGCAGAATGGCGGTGAACACCCCGACGTTGTAAAATGGGTTGCCAAGAGACCCCTAGGCACAGTTACGTCGTTTAGCAGGTATGACATCAATGGATACACGTTTGGTACTAAGTGGAGTGATGATAGATCTGCAACCCAAAATAGTGGCGTATCAGTACCTGGAGAGGGTGATAATGGTTTTTTTGGTACCATTACTGATATATGGTAAATGGACTTTGTTCATGTCCGAATCGCATTGTTTAAATGTGAATGGGTAGATCAAGAAGGGGTGCGCACAGAGGATTTAGGCATGACTCTAGTTAATAGAGAAATTCTCGGGTCTAGGGATGATCCATTCATCATGGCGGCTCAAGCTCATCAGGTATTCTATGTGGAAGATCCAACTGATGTTCGATGGGAGATCGTTGTTGATGGTAAGAAAACATTCATCTATGGTGACGGCTTGTTCGACGATGACTCCACTGTTTCTACCGATACCATTCCGCCCTCGGTGTACGAAACTCTGGAGGATGATGATGACATTGTTTGTGCGTCAGTGTGCAGAATGGATCATGAGGAAGGCATGTGGATTAATCCTGCGGGGAAAACTACAAAGAGGAAGGGGAGGCAACCAAAGAAGAAGAAGAATAAAAAGATTAAAAAACAAAAGTAGCTATTTGATAACCATTGTTTTTGAATGTTATGCTGTATTTCATGGTTCATGTAGTTAAATTTTGATTTAATTAATTTTAGTACACTAAATCTTCTACTTCTTAAAAATTTGTACACTGCTGTATACGTGGCGATACCGTAACTAAACACGCTAGAAACCAATGCATGTTAACTTGTTGCATTGCGAGTTCGTAACATTGGCGAACCGGTTACGCTTTCGCAACGCTAGGCTGAAATTCGCAGATGAGCTTCTGTCTCTTGAGTCTGACAGGTTACGATCTCGCTTGATGGGTAAAAATTTGTATAAATTTGATTAACTTGATACTAGCGAACTCGGTAGTAGCTCGCCAGGTGAGTAACTTGATACTGGCGAGCTCGCTAGTATAAAGCCACATACCAAAAATTTAATTTTAACTCCTTAGTAAAGTGGTGTTATATTTTGAAAATTTAGCCACACTAAATAAATAATGGAAGTTTAAATAATCAAATATACATATAAAATAGATGACATTCAAATTCAAATATTCTTTGCAATGTTGTTAGAGAAACTGACAAAAACAAATTGAAAATGAAATTGTTTGAATTTGAGTACAACTACCAGCCAACATGAACGAATGCAAATATAATCATCATTGCTAGGAGGTGGTGTCTGTGATGGTGCTGGTGGATCCCCCTTCGATTTTTTCCTCGCACTAGCCCTTTCAATGCCACGTATCACCTTCTCCGTTAACCAGTTTGCGTGATTGATTTTGGCCATCTTATCCCTGAAAAGGTCGACCGTGTCTTCTACACCCTTGTAGTATGCCTCTGAGGGTACACCTGTTCATGTAAGTGAAACAAAAAAAGGGTGAGTATAGCAAATAAATTGTATAAAACAGAAATTAAACTGTAGGGGTAACCTTCGACGGTTTAGTGTGGCTAACTTTCGACGTTCTCTTTGACTTCTTCAGGATTAAACTGTAGCAGTTTCTTGGGTCCATCCGCTACTTTCTGCCACACACCATCAATCAACTCAAACTTACCTTTCCTCTCAAAATATGACATCGTATAGAAGTAACACTCCTGGGCTATTGGAGATAATTTTATCTTGGGATGCAGTGAGGTAAGAAACATGGTTATGAAATTACGGTAAGGGAGCTTCTTGACTGTCCTATTATTTTCGACCACACTTTGTCTCATGTGCTCGAAAATGACATGGTCCGGGTTCAACTGTATCTCCTCTATGACGCAGTAAAATATGCTCACAGTAGTATAGTTCATCTCAGTGATCCAACCACCCTTAAGCACGACACTCCTAGCGACCATCTCATAAACATTCCTCTCCTCACCACTAAGTTTATCCAACTTATAAGATCTAGGCACCCCTAAATCGTCAGCATCTCTATCAAAGTACTTCTTAGCATACTCTACAACTTGGGCTCGATCCAAAACCCCAAACTCAGGCCATTGTTCTCTAATGTAAAACCCCGGAGGGGGTTGGTTGCTAGAGTCCTCGTTAACAGCATAGGACACGTTCAATGCCTTGTTAAAAAACTCCTCCCCAATCTCGTAGTCCTTCTTATTAACCCTGGTGAACCACCTACCCGTCTCCTTTTGTTCCTCAATCAACTGGTGAAAATTAGCATAGAATTGGCACGTCTCATCCTTATGTACCGGATAATTCAAACCTAACAAGTCACCCAACTCATGAAATTGAAATATCTTTAACACATTCCCCAAACCTAGTTCTTCTATCTGATTAAAATCAACAACATAACAATCTAGCAATTGACTATGCTCCATGTAATTAGAATAGGCCTGGGATGCATCTGAACTTACAAATCTTTGCTTATCGTATTTGGTTGAACTTGTTCCCGCCGTCGCCCGTGGCTGAGATCCCGAAGCCTGACCTTCATCACGTCGGGCACCCTGCACAAACGGATTGGGTGCCAAATTCTTCGTCCTTGCCATTACTCTTGTCGGATGGGTATGTGAGATTTTGGTTGGTTTATTTTTTCTAAGCTCTGAGACGTTCGATCGATGTTTGAAATCATAAGATCCCCAAATTTGATATTTAAAGGTTTGCGTCTTGCGATATCGTAACTGCCAAGACAGCTTATATTCAAGTTGGTTGCGATATCGTAAGTTTCCACGCACAAAAGTAAACGACGCCGTGTAACATGCTGCTAGGGTTTAATTCTCAGCAGTAATACTAGCGATATCGTAACTAATTAAATTCATATTATATTAAATTTCAGCAGTACTACTAGCGAACTCGCAACTAATTTTATTCATATTAACCTAGCGAGGTCGCTACTATGTAGTCATAAGTTTTGTTGTTCTATGTGTCAATCTTTGTTGTTACGAATTCGCAAGGGTAGACAAAGTACGCTGCGACATCGCTACAGATTCTCTAACTAGGCTCTGTTGACTGAATATGGCATGTTGCGATATCGTGAGGACCTCGTAAACAGGCGCTAGTTAGTTGCGAGTTCGCTTTGTGTTCTGTTAATAATAAATCATCATGAAACGTGACAGTGACGAGATCGCTATGACCACGCACTATACAAAAAGTAAATGATTTTACTGATACGATATGGGCTCTTAGGATGAAAAAATAAAATGTAAGGGACAAGATATCAAAACAAGAAAAAATAAAATGTAAATGTGCCAAAATGGAAAACACAAGTTCATTAAAATCGAAACAAACTGGTGATACAAAAATCCATAGTGAAGAACAAACAACTAATACTAGTAGATCGTTCGTTCACCGAGGACATGAAGCAGTTCCTGATCGCACGTAGTGAGGCGCCAACTTGGCTCTGTTGACTGAGTACGACACGTAGCGATCTCGCAAGTTACACGTAAACTGGAGCGAGGACCAAGCGATATCGCTAGGAGCACGCACTATACCAAAAGTACTTGATTTTGCTGAACTGAAGTAACAACAACTCTATAAAAAACAGAACACTATACATCTAAAAATTGTAAAATTTATTGACCACATTCTTGTAACCAAAACGGCATCTTTGGTGACGCGTACACAAGTGATCATAATCCAAAAACTAGTTAATATTCAAAAAAGTAAATGTTTAATCCAAACTAAACTACGAAATCACAGGCCGGCGACTAACATATCCTGCAAGTCATCAACACACATCTTGTCGCTGCCTTCGGCCTTCTCCCCCGAACTGCCTCCATTGTTTTGCTTGTCTTGCTCGTTCTGGCCTGCTGGTTGAGCTTCAGTCTCGATGCAGGTGTTCTCTTCTTTGCCTTGGCCCGGTTCAACATCCTCGTCGGGTTCTCCGATCAGCCTCTCTTTCCTAATCATCTCATACCTCGCCGGCTCATCTTCTGCATCAGAGTCGCTGTCATGATGATCACCATCATCACCATCATCACTATCCGCATCTGCATCCCTTACATGATCAGCAACAAGCTTCCCATCGGTGTCTAGGACCCGCGGTGTCTTTTTGCTTGGGAAATATGGTGCGGAAATCAGGTACCTCCTCCTCATCGCCTCAGATCGCACTCCACTACCCCGCTGGATATCAGTTCGCCGAGCCGTTCGTTGTTAGCACATGCCCTTTTCTCGGCCATTTCAATCTCATTCAATAACTGGCCCATAGACACCACAAGCCTACCACGGGCATCAAAAACAGCATCTACACAAACAAATCAAGGTTGATAAGAACCAATTATTAACAAATTAAACAACTTGAACCAACTACAGTTAATAACAAGCTAGAATCATACATGATACTCCCATCCTACCCCTTGCCCTTCTGGCTGCCTCTTCAGCTTCTTTCTTCCTCGCGTACTTCCCATCGGCCTTCAACTCTAACCTCTTGTGCTTGAGCAACTCCTTGTCGTATTTGCCGAGCGGCATGGGACGGCCTCTTGGAAAAATACCCGCTTTCCTGATCAGAGCTACAATCAAATTGCCATACGGAAGCGCGACGTTGTGTCTGGCCATCTTCATCATTTGAGTCAGAATTGTGAAGCCGGGTTGATTGGAAGCTTCTCCATGATATAGTAGAACACCATGAGACTGCAAACTGTGGGCTCACATGCATGCCCTAGGGACGGGACCACATTACCGCAGATTAGCTCAAAAACTAATCTCTGCTCCTCGGTAAGCCTGTGGATCGGATAAAACCTAGCTGTACCCGGCCTATCAGAAGTCCTTTTAAACCACTTCTGACCCATCTCACCGGCCTTCAACGGTTGCTTGGGGCTAACAGAAGGAAACCTCTGCTCGTAATGTACCTCGTACAGACCATCCTTTTTGGTAGGCCTCAGCTCGTTACGAGACAGATAAGGACATTTCAGAACTTCATTGATGCTAAAATTATCGACCGTAAACTTAACACCCCGCACCATTGTAGTTATTTCCTCCACCCCTTCCTCTAAACCTAGGTTCGCATAAAATTGGAGAACCTCTTCATGGTAAACAGGTTCAGGCAACATAAGCAATTTATCTAGATGTTGTGCCCTAAAATGGTCTAGCACGTAATCTAGTTGCAGCGAAGGCACCACACTACTATCAAACATATTATTATTTACAAGTTTCCGAGAGGAACAACGCTCATACCTAGCCATGGCGGCGTCGTTGAAGAACTCAGGAGTGTCCTCCTCCTCACTGGAACTGCTGGGCCCTTCCCCACCATCATTTCCGGCAGCAGCGGCGACGGCAGGGACGATTGGAACTTCCGGCGGCGGCGGGGCGACTGGAACCTCTGCTTGAACCTCAGGCTCCTCAGTCCGACGCCGTTTATTTCCCACCGCCGGACCACTTTCCCGTCCACTGTCTTAGCCTCTACCACCCCGTCCCCGCACCGCTCCTCTGGTCTTTGGCCGCATTTTGTCGGAGAAGTTACAGGGTCGTCGCCGGTGATAATGGCAGTAGGGTTTTCAATTTGGGGCTAATTAATTTTAGCCCGATCCCCTTTTTTTATTTATAGTAATGTTACTTGTGATATCGCTAGTTGATACGCTTCTACATGCTGCGAGATCGCTAGCTCACACGCATCTGTATGTTCCAAAGTCGTTAATATCTCGCTCAAGCCTGAGTATCTAGTAGCGAGTCTTAAAAAGCCTCGCCAGGCAAGCGTTCGAGTAGCGAACTCGCTACAGAAGAATCATTCTAATTAGTAGCGAGGTCGTAACCCAAAAAGCCTTTTTTTATTTGAACTACTAACTAGCGCTATCGCAACCCCATCGCCAACTGGTTTTCTAGGTTATGTGGGTTTGTGGGTTTGCGGGTTTGTGGGTTTAGGGTTTAGGGTTTAACTGTGGTAACGTGTATACTAGCGATTTCGCTACTACACAAGCTAATTAGATTGTAACTAAAAAATAAAATTTTTTTATTTTTTATTAGCAATTTTCACATTCTAACACATATATATTTTATATAGATGCAGTACAATACTCTATTTGTTAAATATCCATCATGATATTCACTCAGGTAGAGTACATCTTTGTACATAAGCAGTATGACATAACTCTATGTAAAACATCAATAATTCGGTTTAAATTTTTAAACGCAATATCATATTCTTAAATATGTAAATTTTATATCGAACATCACATTATGTCAAGCAGAGTACATCTTAGTACATCAGCATGCAATGTTATTAATCGATACTCGGTAGTATGATGAGTGATGACAGTTGGTGAGTGAACATGTGCATGATACTTTGTTTAATTCAAGAATCGTGCTTGTAATCACATAAATGAGTTGTAATAAACTAAGTATCTCTAATGAAATGCATGTGAACTGCGCATATATATATATATATATATATATATATATATATATATATATGTAGTTCATGCGTGAAGCTCTACTATGCTGTTGTCTCTAAAGGTAAGTGATGGATAGTGTTTTCAAGCGTAGACATGATGTGTAGAGTTTCTTATTGTCTTACAATTAAAGACTAAGTTTCTTAAAACTCTTTCAAATTATGTAATTGCAGATTAAGTGACCAAATCCTTATCCCGTTATACATGAGCATACGACGGAACAAATGAAAATTATTCTTAAAATAGAATGATTAGTGTCTTATACCATCATTTCGTTTAAATCGTTTAAATCGTGATTTAACAATGTATGAGTGCATTTTAAAAAAAAATATCTTAAGTAGGGTTCTAGCGAGCATCCGTAACGAAATCGCAACATCCTCGTAACATACTTTATGTCAGCTTTTCAGTTATGATGTCGCTAAAAGGATAAAGTAGACCATAAAAGGCAATCACATGAGCACGTAACGACTTCGTAAATAGCCCGGTCAGGTGTAACGAGAGAGTTCCGATTTCGCAACAAGGTAAGCTAGAATAAAGTAAACACGTTATACAACAGAAAAACACTACACTTTTGGCATCTTATCCATCACTTCTTACGGGTTTCATCTCCAAAAGTTCAAACTTTTGCACATCTTCTCAAATCTCCTCAACTTTCTTCACATCAAATCTCCATTACCCATCCCATACATGTTGGACACATCAATTGTGTCAAAACACAGTGGAACTAGCCACTAATTGCATGCAAAAGATTGGTAAGTTTTGCAATAAATTCTCAACCACATTTTCGCCTATAGTTTTTGCAACTAATGTCAATCTTTATTTGTTCTTGTTCAATTTGGTAACATCCTTTGTTATGGGTAGGAGAGGGACAAACAAGGTAGACCATCCCCAACAAAAATAATCAATTCTACCGACACAACTTTGTCATATACCAAAGGTACGATTTTTTTCATTCTTATTTGCTAAAATTTTTATTTTCTTGTACATAGTGCCTGCATTTATCATGTTATTACTAAATATCATGTCAGAAGCATGTCCTGAATGAAAATCAAGATTTTCTTTTAAAATTCTCCATACCTTGCTTAGCCCTAAATTTTAGGATTATGAAATATAATATTTTTACTACAAAGTACAACTTTGATTTATTAGTATTGAGTTAGTCATTAACTAATTTCAATATACAAAGGAAAGCTTAATGGAGAGCCCTTCAAGTTCCGTTAACTCCGACTCAAGTGGGGGGGGGGGGGGGAATGTTGTTGGCGGTTCAAGTGAGGTTAGAAGACAACGAGAAGTGACTCGCGCATCTCAACTCCTCACACATTGTCGCGGATTAGAGATTAGGATCGATAACAAAATACTAACACATTTCAAGTTTAATGACATTGGTGTTGCTATTTCACCCGACGATGATGCCGCGCGATGGTCGAGTTGGTGTGCTAAGACGGGTAGGATACGCACACCATTAGACACAACGGATTGGAGGCTACTAAGCATCGACATCAAAAAGGATATATGGAAGGAATGCAAGGTTAGTGTGATACTTGTTATTTTTAATTTCATTTGAAAATTGTGAGTGTGACTATTTTTATGATCACATTTGTAGCGCCCCTTTATTATCGAGGCAACATCCTATGATCAAGTGAAGAAGAAGGCTCTTCAAATCGCATCAAAAGCTCATCGAGAACACAAATATACCCTTGCCAAGGATTATATCAAACCGAAGGGCACGAGGTTTGGGGAAGATCCAAGTACGCGTTACAATCACATTGTAACCCTTACTTGGGAGGCATTTAAGAAACGATGGTTAGAAAATGACGCAAAGGTTAGTTTACTTATTACATCTTGCAATAATAGTGTCATGCGAATTAGCCAAATATTTTTGTTTCGGTTAGTTCTTTATTCCTAAAATAACATAGAATTTTTAAAAGGGTTTGGGGGATAGGAAGCGCAAAGCCAGTGCTGATAATGTTATGCCTTAAACCGGGGGTAGGGCGGGGTACTTGGGTGTGGGGAAGAAGACCTCAAAAAAAACATGAAACCGAGGTGAAAGAGCTTGTGGATGGGGGCATGGACGTGGAAGAGGCGAACAAGCTAGTCATTGCCGAAGACCCTACAACATATAGTAGACAATAATTATTCGTCTTGGGTAGAATTAAAAAAGACGGGACTTTCTCAAGTGATGAGGCAAAAAGGGTGGCTAATCGAGTGGTACGCTTTACCTACTACGCCATACCATGTTCCATTTTAGTATCTACAATCACACCATCAAACACAACAATTGATGACGATAATAACTTTTCATTTACTATACTACCTTTTTAGGATGAGGTCGAGCGTGAAGTTGAAGAAGGCTTGTTCATCCCTGTCGGTAAACACGATGTGCTACGTAGGGCACTTGGGAAGGCCGAGCATCCGGGAAGAGCTAAGGGAATTGGTGGTTATGTTACTCAAACAGAGGCGTTTGGTATCAAACGTAGTAGGAAAGACCCTAAACCATCCAAACTCCAAATAGCATTGAACCAAGCCAAAAAATCCGACCAAGAGGTCAAGAAATTGAAAACAATGTTGGCCAATATATGTTCTTTTATAAAGTATCCTCTTCCATCCGATTTTTGTGACACCGATCCAATCAATGGACCCTCGTCTAGAGGTTCACATCCTTCCCCACCACAACATGAGGTTGACCAACCTATTTTTGACGAACCTATTGTTGAACCCAACAAGGAAATATGCACACCTTTGGCCCCTATCAAAGAGCAAGTTCACATACAACCATCCGATCCCAAACCAAAGGTACGTTTAATTACTTGCACCTCAATCAAATGAATAATTCTACACAACTCATGATTATTGATATTTTTTAAATATACTCATCCTACATATGTCTAATTCGACCTAATTAAACATATCTTATTTGTATATTAGAACTCCCCTTCTTGCAAGTTGTACGCTGAATGTGGGATGAATTCTCAACCCCGCCACGTTGCAATGGGAAATTCATATCCTGACATGGCACTACATCATGAAGCCAAAGTCCCTATTAGTTTCGTTAGGGTTTCTATACTACATGTGTTAGTCGAGGATGCTTTGGTACCGGTCGCGGATCAAGAGTGCACGACGGTGGGTAAAGGTTTGGGCCATTTTTTTGTGTGGCCCAAATGGTTGGTCGTTGATGTGAATTCTAATTCTATCCCAATTAATAAAAACACACCTTCACCCGTCGTAGACCCGCTACATTTTCCGGTAGCTAAGAAACCGATGTCGGTGGGAGAAGTTTGATTCATAAAATCACTCCCAGGATTCCTTCGCACGTTTTATGATCTGGTGGGCCACCATAGTCGGGATTCTGTTTACTATTTCTACTCCATTAAACAGGTGTTCGGCGAAGCGAGGGAATTAGTCGTTCCATGGGAAGACTTTGCCCTTTTCTGGCACTATAAAACCCTTCCCGAAACAATCCTTATACTACATCAAATGTAAGCTACTTGATCTCATCTCTTCTATCGTATTGCAAGTTACGAATTTTCATGTACTTGTGCGCTATTATACGTTCATATCCCATCTATTGTTTATTTAGGTACATGCAATGCCTTGCTCTAAATGCAAAGACTTTCATTGGGTTTTTGCACCCAATATGCTTGCAAGAAATGAATGAAAGTAATCAATCACGACTTGCTTATCTCTCTAAGATCCTTAGTGACAAGACCAAGACAATTTACATAGGCCCATATCTAGAGGGGTTAGTTTTCTTTGTTACAATTGGATATTGCACTTCGTAAACATTATAATCTTCGAGACGGGTTCTTACATTTTCATTTCTTAAAATATGTAGCGGCCATTGGAGTTTTGTAGCTATGATACCATCGTTGAAGCGAGTGTATTGGATGGACCCGCTACACTTTGGTCCATCTACAAAATTTGCAGATTTATTAGAGGTTGCTATGCATAGTGCACATGACGACACACTACTTCCCTTCAACCTTATACAGATTCAGGTGACAGTACAAATCCAATGCTCATTTATTTCCACTATGATTTCATTTCAAATCATTTGTTATACTTCTTCACTTTCAGCACCGAAAGCAATTGTCAAATTGGGAGTGCGGTTACTATATGATGTTGTACGCAAGCGAGTGTGTAGCTGGCCTTGTTCAAGATAATTTGGAATTACATCGCGTAAGCATTCTTATAACCTACTTATTGTACCTATTACTGTCTACGTTGCATTTAATAGTATTAAAAAACATTTCATATTCTTAGATTATCGAGGAAAATCATGCACCGTACACCAAGAAGGAGTTGGAGGATGGTAGAGATGCATTGGCTAGACACTTGGTCCTTATTAGATCTCGGTACATCTCTAGGCCTCACATTCCCAATAAAAGCTAGTTTCTTTTTTTGTCAAATGGATGCATATACTTTTGAGTTCCATTACTTCCATTAGTTTATAAAGTGTGGCTTGATAGTGTTTCATGTTCATGTTTTGTGCTTAGATACCATGCATCGTGCAATTGATAGCTTAGACAATTAAAATGAAACCCAATTTTAGTGAAAATGGGTGGAAATGGCTCAAATCCTATAATTTTGTGATACTTACGAATTCCCTGCGAGATCGTTACTTCTCTCGCCCGTAACATTAAAATAGTTGCGATCATCTTGTACTATCGCTACTTCTATCGCCCGAATTATATTTCTGAGCTTAGTTTTTGCGCCCTCGCTACCCAATCGCTCGTTCTTCTCTGCCTCTCCAATCTGATCTCTGTCGAGCTCGTAACCATACACGCCAAAGCCAGGTGAATGTCTAGCTTACTCGTAATGTCATTTTTTTTCTCGCTCACCCAGTGCTAAAACGACGTCATTTAATGGTAGCGAGAATACACATAAGCGATTTTCTTACGATATCGTTAACTCTCTCGAACCAACAACTTTTATTATATTTTTATAATATCATATTTCCATTTTTTATATTTTTACAATTTTTATGAAAAACAATTGTTCGGTTGCGACCTCGCTACGGTGTTACTAGCGAGTAGCTAGTGGCTGTCGTAACCTGGCTCGTTTTGATTAACCAGAAATGTTTAATTTGACTTGTAACGAGTTCGCTACTTATGACCAAGCGATTCGCCTCTATTTTTCTTAACCAGTCTCGTCAGCAGATAAATATATGACAAACTAGGTTCACTTACGAGATCGTAACCAATATTAGCGATTCGCACGGTGGAAGTCGTAACCAGTCTCGTACACATTCATAACATTCTAGGCTTTTCAATGTAGCGAACTCGTTAGTATTTCATCTGGCGATCCGTAAGCTTCTGTCGTAACATAAAAATCAACCATTTGTTTGGGACTAGCGTTTGCTAGTTACGGTATCGCAACGAGCCAATTCATATCATACAGACTTTCACGCTAGCGAGTTCGTAAGTTGTCAGCAAGGCGTATAAGCCTACATCCAAGGCGGAAACAAACGCCTTAAATCCAAAAACATCTAAGGCGGAAGAGGAACCGCCTTAGATGATTTTTCTCATTCAAGTCACAACCAGGGAAGGCATTTGTTTTCTGCCTTAACACATGAAGGATGAACTGCCTTAAATGGCTTGATATACTAGTAGTGCAAAAAAGTCAAAAAACACATAAATTATGAAACATACATATTAAAAAAATTAAAATGAAAATATTTGTCATTATTATTAATGTATACAATTATCTTATATTATTTTTATCGATTGATCTTGATCCCCTTATTGATCGATCAGTTCGCAATCATGATCGAGTTTTTATGTTTATGATCGTTGATCGTTCATATAATAAACAATCTTAAAATTTTGATCATGATCGGTTCATATATTAAATGAACGATCTCGGTCCGATCTTTAACCGATCCGATCTCGATCTTTTTAATGAACGCTCGTGATCGTTCTCACCCCTAATCATAGGATCCACACACCATGAATAGTGATGCCAGCAAGGGAGAATTGTTTTACACATGAAGCATAAATTCTTCACATCAAATGCGGAAATAAAGTGAACTATGATTTCTCATAATCATGGAGAAGATAGGCATAGCGATAACTTGTGGAGGACCATCACTTCTGGATATTCCAATCAACACTCATCTCTTTCGCTTCGCTAAGTGAAGGATTCTGGTAAACCTTCCCCTTAAACTCTTGGTTGGCAGAGTTGTGTTTTGTTTTTACCATCACTAAAATGCTCGCCTATGTATGATTTAAGGGCAACATCAATTTTCACACCATTATCCTCTCTTTTGTAAATGAATAGGTACATAAAGTAGGCATATTATTCATTCTTTTGGTTACTTAGTGTCTCAAGATCTTTCTAAGGGATCTATTTTTTGTATAAACTGGCAAAAATAGCCTTTTCCTAGATGGGAGGGACTGGGATCCCATTTAAATACCCCCACCGAACGGTGGCTTAATTTTAAAAAAAAAGAAGACAAGAGCAATAGCAGGTGAATCCCAAACAAAGCATCTCTAACATTCTCTTTTACATAATTGGTTAATGATTGAGCAATCCTACTAACCCAACTCAAATGTTGTAAGTGCTTCTTCTCGAATGTAAACTGAATCTCGTGAATCAACTGCTAACATATTAAGCGCACATCATGTTCACAACTTACATGTTCATTGCATCATCCACAAAAGTTGCATCATTTAAACCGCTCCTCATATTTACAGTAATGAACTCTTGTAAAGCAAAGCGTTCAACAAAACAGGGATCAGGGACTTCATGAAGTCTCCTCGTACATGCTGCTATAAATCCTTCATTACCATGGAGGATGCACTGCTCCCAAGGCCAGTGTTTCCATCCAATATTATGGCGTCAAACATAAGCTTAACTCCTCTCGGTGGCCTAAGCAGTGATTTTGTGTGCAATGCATCCAAACCTCGATTCTATTGGTGTTTTATGAAACACAATCATTTAAGTATTATTGGATTTGAGTATTAATAAGTTCAGGACGTCATAATAAGTTTTAGTGGTGCGAAGTGTACACTTGTATAAAATTAAAGTACAAGGACATTCTGGATAAAGGACATTCTTATTTGACTTATCTTGACTTACTTAAAGTGTTACATCCATTCATAATATTAGAAGTATATGGTGTATGTGTATTATTTTTGACATTTGACACGCATGCAGTTGGTTGCGGACAGATAGACGTGTCTGTAAGTTACCATTGCAGTTGTACGTAGGCCATTTTAGATAAAACTTGGTTACATAGGCCATTGTATGCGGTTACCTATAGTTATCTTTCAGAGGATGGTCTGGTACATTGAGTTTTCCTATAAATACCAACATAGTTGGTGGCATGATAGAGGACACAATAAAGTAAAGTTTACTATCCAAAATTATAAAGCCTAAAGGCATAATCTTATTTCAAGTCTAGATTCAAGAAAGTTTGATAATTTTATCTGCGAGGGAATTCTTGTAACCCGGGCTGACAGGGTCGAATTATTGTCAAAGGAAAGCGAGAGTGTTTACGTGACTCTATTAATATCCACTTACATAAAAATATCCCGGTTTGTACCCAACAGATTCAGGCAAAGGTTCGTCTTATGGAATATATAGAACTTTGAGCTTACTGAGAGCACCATGAATTCTACATGTAGAATGTTGGTGGGCATCCGCAAATAGGGGTTGGTTATGTTGTGTTGCGTCGCGTCCACATTGCATCGCACAACATTATAATCAACTCCGTCACTTTCATATCCACAAGATGTTGAAACCATTGGTCGCTGCTTCTATCACATTTAATCCTTCCAAGGACCAAAAACTTTTGCAAAAGAGCATTCCAAAAATAAATGTGAGGAAGTTCAATCTTCCTCAAAAAAAAGGTACACGAGAATATCCATCCCGTGCTCATATATAGGCGCTTGTAGGAAGGGATTCCGTAAGGAATCTCCATGCAGAATCGGCACATGAAGAGCTTATTTCATAAATTCATGATTATTTCAGTTACTTGCATAAACTAACATACATGAACGAGTTCATGTATAGTATGAACTGATTACTCATAGACAATGACGATAAGACAAAGGAGATGATGAATTTAGTCTGCGGTGGCTGATGGTTTCAAAGAAATACAAGACTTTTCCAGGATAAGAGTATATCGGCGAACCTATTAACAGACTCAATCCGTACAACTCTGATCAATTTCGCCCAAGCAAATGGTTGGCCGGAGCGAGTCTCGAAAATGCTGGGAGAATGGCACATGCTGAGGCCACCTGAGGAAGGAAGAACCATTAATTTTTTATGCGGGACTAGTTGATGGAACAACATGCTTTGGTGCGGTAGCCTTTGTAAGAGCTAGATTAAAGAGGTTTGAAGGTATTAGAGATGTATTGTACGCCGAAGCGCTAACTCTCCAGGAAGCAGTATCCCTATCTGAGAGTTTTGGACAGATGTGGTGTTTGTGGAAGACTCTATTAATTTAATAGAAATGATCCATAGCGAGCAGGAAAGCACTCATCTCTGTTCTACAATAATTGAGGAAATTCGAGTAAGATTCATCAGAGAGTTTAAATGGCCATGTTGGGTACCAAGAAATAATAATACAAATGCACATATGATAGCTATTTTTGCCAAGTCTAATAATTCGAATAGTATAGAGTGAAATTTCACACCGGAGTTTCTTTTGTCAAATGTTGCTAGACGTTTTCCACTAATTTAAGATGATATATAATATTTTTCCTTCAAAAAAAAAAATCATTGTTGCATTTTAACAAATTTTAGAATTATATTTAACTTTTGGAATTGACTTAGTCGATGAGACTCTTTCATTTCCATTTTCAATTACCTACGTACTAATCGCCTAATTACTAAAGGCCAAGGGAAGCCCTAGCATGAAAAGAAACTGTATATAATGTCGTCTCTCTCATTTATTTATGGCTGTAATGAAATAATAGGTAGGTTTGTTGTGTGCCAACTTTTGTACCTAATAGGTAATTGGTGCCGAGATGCATGGATGAACTTCATTGCAAAACATTCCATATGATGGTCTCTTCAAATTTCAAGAATATTCACATTTCACTGTTCAGTAGATAAGTGTACCTAACTTTTGTGTTAAATAAGTAGGTCTTCTTGGTTAAATATTAACTAACGCTTACGTCAAAACTTATGATAATTCATCGATCTAGTCATCTAGCAGACTGCAACTTAAAAAACTAACTAAATCAAACACAAATTTACAAAACTGGATTATGAAAGTTTAATTTTGCAAACACCGATCTTGGGTGCATTTGGTTTGATCAGTTTTTTTTCAAAAAAACTGGACTATGAAAGTTCAGATTTCCAAATAGTTGTTTGATTCAACTGGTTTTTCAAAGTCCTGTTTTTGGTCCCAAATTTCAAACTTGCAAAATCCCAACCCTATCAAACAAACTTTTTGCAAAACCACACACTCTCAAAATGTCAAACAAAATAAAATTCTCAAAATTTCAAAACAAAAACCACACACTAAAAAAAATTCTCCAACCAAACACACCATATCTTCACTTGTGTTTAATTTATTATTTTTAATGGGTTAAAAAGTAGAGGTACCCCCAAGTTTATAAGAAAGTGCCAATGTACCCCCAAATAATTCAAAATTGTTGATTTACCCCTATAATTACATTGAATAAAGAAGTGTACTTCTAAAGTTAATTTTCCAACAACATTTTGAACTAAAAGACAAATTTACCCTCACTTGTTGGACTATTTTTTTCCTGACCCAAATGCCCATGGGCACAAAAAAATCCAAGAAATCAATATTACTGAATTACAGAATAAATGCACAATATTATTGAAAAAATTTAACCTTTATATCAAAAAACTCAACAAATTAAAATTATTGGTGAACTTACCATAATCCCGCCAACTCTATTCTCTCCTTTGGTAATTTGAACTAGGGCCTGTTTAATACGTCTGAATTGAACTGAACTGAACTGAACTGAATTGAACTGAATTGAAAATATTGAACTGAAATGAAAAATATTCAGATAAGTTGTACTAAACATGCCCCTAGTCACGCTAATTATTACCGGGTGTGGCGGTTTCGGCCCCCAGCTTACACTAATTTCTGGGCACGGTGATTTTGGTCCACTCGGTTTCAAATGCGTTCATCCGATGAAGTAACGGTGACTGGTAGTATGGATTTGGATGCGTTGTTCAACTGGATGTGAAGGTAAAAGGGAAGCGGGAATTAGATGAATAATTTGGTTGGGCATTTTCGTCCTAAAATTTTTCTTTTTAACCATTAATAGTGAGGGTATTCTTGACATTTTACATTTGGTAAATAAAATTCTGCCCAAATTATACATTTGAGGGTATAGTGGCACTTTTCAAAAACATAGGGGTACATTAACACTTATTTAAACACTTATTTAAACACTTGGGGATACAAGAGCACTTTTTTCTTTTTAAATTAATAGCTTTTTTTTTCGGCCACTTTCTTCCCTTCCTTAATCCCAGTTCAACCGTACCAGAAGAAAATAAATGGAAGGAGTACTCCTATTGACGATAAACAGTTTTACAATTATTAGGCTAATCGGACCGCGCATTTATTTATGTATTTTTGAAACTTCTTGTTAAATATATAAATTTGGACAATATTCGATTTTTTATTGAAAAAATCTCCTGAACTTCCAACTTTCCTAACTTTCCATGAAAGTTTTCATATGTTTTAACATATACAGTGTACCTTTTAATTTGAACTGTATATTTTATCACTTAATTTTTTTTAATTTTTAGAAAAACTGACAACATTACTCCAAGAGAAACCTAATACAATGCAAAGAAATGACACACGAGTACCACTATATTGACAACTTTATCAAGCTATAAATCCTGCATATTGAAAATATTTCTCTAAATCGAATTCATGGTGCGCAACATACTCCAGTAGCTCGGTAAGCACATATGGACATTTTTCTTTTAATTTAGATACTCATTAATAGTGAAAATATTGTACCCACCTCTTCAACATGACCCTAATTAATTAGGGCCTAACATAAATGGTCAAAATTGTAACCCTAGGGCTATTCATCATGTTTTTGGCTCTTGTAGTGGTCTTCTTCCAAAATATTATTCAAAAATAATACACAGTGTACATTCAAAACAATACTTTCTCTGATTTCGGAGCAGAGTTCATGTTTGATCATCGGATTATGTTAGTGGCAGTGAAAACTGATTGTGAATAAATTAATACTTACATCTCCTGTCAAAAGCTCCCAGAGTACTATACCAAAGCTGAAGATATTGCAACCTTGTCATCATATGGTTTCTGTTCAATTGCGCCACCGATATCAGTTACCTGGAGTGTATACAATCTATCCTCAAACTGAACTTCTTTAGTCAAAAAATCAGCTCTAATGGTAGCTTTGTATTGGTTGCTAAACTTGCGGTTTACATACCTGAAAATATTTCAAATTGACATCACAAAACTAAATCAAAACTCTAAACGACGCAAAAATAATATAAACACAAAAAGTAATAAGATTCCAAGATCATATGGGTTCATCAGCGACGTCTTCCCAACCCTTTAAAAATCAAAAATCAAAAGGTTAGTCCTTACAATTCAAAAAATAATTCCATCTATAATTCCACAAATTTACAGATATAGCGACATAAACCGATTTCATTCATAACTAATCAAATAAATTCATTACAATCAAAGCTAAGCATTAGAGAGAATCGAGCTAGAATCATCTACAATTCAACAAATCAATGAATGAAAAACGTTTCAAAAGAGGGATTGAGATGATTCCGTACCTACTGTCGCCGAGGATGATGACTTTGAGAAGTATAGGGATTCAATTAAACACTAACCGGTATGACAAAAAAAACAAAATCATTATATGGATTTTTTATACTGATTCGCCATATAAAGCAAAACAATATATACCGTAAATAATATTCTATATGTAGGAATGATTTGATTTGATTTTCAAATTAATTTAACGGATGTTTAATTAAATTAACGATATATAAGATGGGTTTACTAACAAATAAAGAATTCTTTGAGGGTATTAATACATAAGTAATGATTTCATTTGGTAAATTAATATTTTTAATTTGATTTGATTTGGTTTGATTTTTGATTTGGTAAATTAATTCAAGCAAAATAAAATAATATGTTTTAATGGTAACAAATTACGGGGAAATAAACGCAGGTATATATTATGCATGGTATATATATATATGGTTGGTAGCATAGAGTCTTGTTTCCAAATTAGTACATGGTAGATACATAGTAGGACAGAGTAGAAAAAATTAATTACACACATGCTAACTATGCATGCATGGTATGTATATATTTATGGTAGCATATATGGAGTTATATGGTAAAGTCCGGCGACTTTAATTAACAAAACGCAAGAACCAATGTCGTTTTTAGTTTTATTATTCAAATTCCGGTAGCGGCATTTTATTTAATATTTATATCTATACCGCCACTTTCTGCTTATATATATATACCTAGTGAAAGATAAGTTCGAAGAGCAAAATGCAAAGTGATACGCAGATTCAGGGGCGGAAGCATGTATAGGCACGGGTAGTCCCGGGCCTACCCTAAAATTTCAAACACAGCCTATTATACTGTACACCGGTGAAACGTTTGCCTTTTCTGATCGCCGGCGACAAGGTCCGGAGTTGCAGCGTTTCTGATGAAATCCTCTGTTTTATTTTTTTTCTTTTAATCAGTATTTAAACGACGTCGTTTTGGGAGTTTTTTTTAAAAAAGAAATCAGATAAATATGGATAAGAATATTTGATTGGCCAATATTAACCAATCTATGCAAAGAAGAACATAGTTGTGTCTCTTTTCTTCCTCTCCTCACTGCCCGAAACCGACAACACGGCTCACTCTTCTCTTCCGAGTTCCGCCTGCCTCCGGCCCGCCACCATCTCCGGGCCTCCGGCCATATTCCGCCACCACTAGTTCCGGCTGCCATCATTTGGGCCTACTCAAAATATAATTTTGGTTCCGCCACTGCGCAGATTGATAGTTGAGTGAACATCACATAAGAACCAGAAGGCATCAAGCATGCCTATGATTACATCCTAACTAAACTGAATCAAAACAAACGAAATTGAAGTAACCTGTAAAATCGTAGGAGATAGAGACCACAACTTGAGATAGAGACCAATTTTGGTCCCTCTCTACCATGATAATTGTCTCATTGATTGCAGCTAGCTAGGCTCTTAATTATTAATCGATGCTTGGCCCTGGAATGGAATCGCAGCTCTAAAAATGGACCAGTACTTCAGTATATTTAGCTTAATTTCACAACTGAATGCAACAAAAAAACTACTTTTTTGAAAATGTTATTAAATAAAATTGAATTAAAAATATCTTAAAGTGGCCATTTACCGAACAACGTATGATTATATTGAATATTAATATTAAGAACCATTTTATAATTTTTGAAATAATTTGTTTGTCTTCTATCTTGAGTGGTATTTTGTTAGCAATATTTGAGTTACTATGTAAAATAAATAATAATATATATATAATAGGCACTTCGAATATATTATCAAAAGCAATTATTACAACACGATGATTACACTATTTATAGTTCTAGACAGCAGCCTCTAGGTTGTCCGTGACCGATGTGGGATAACTACAGTACAGAGTACAATCCTTTTCCTACACAAGAAAGGACCTAACGTCCATAATTAACTATCTCTAGTATATTCCTTAACACCCTCCCTCAAGTTGGAGCATGATGATCAAGAATGCCCAACTTGCGAAGAAGATCATGAAATATTTGTCAGCACACCACCTCATTAAAAAAACTCGGTGAGAAAAAGAGTATAGTGTAGCTCCACTTCATAAGTTCCAAGAATAGCAATATCAGCAACAGTTGAAAAAGTAGTAGAGTCCAGCCCATCAAAATAGTCGGTGGTCCGAGTGAACGAGAGCAGCAATCATCGCAATCCATCTCGCCTCCGCAAGTGCAAGATACAGGCTGTATGCACATTGCACTTGGACAAAGTAGGCCGAAAGAGTTCGGCAGAAAAAAAATAATGATAGAGTCAGGGACCAGGAGTTTGGTCGGAGCCGGAAGAGTTCGGCGATCAAAAATATAGAGTCAAAGACAAGGAGTTTGTCAGTCTGAGAAGGCCGGAAGATTTCGGCAGAAAAATAATGATAAAGTCAAGGAGTCGGAAGAGGTCGGAGCCGGAAAAGTTCGGCGAGAAAAAAAAATAGAGTCAGGGAGCCGGAAGAGTTTGGCGAAAAAAATAAATACACGTCAAAAATTCATAGTGTCAATGGCTTGAAGTAGAAGGCAGCGGCAAGGACATGAATCCATAGTAGTGACGTGACGGAAGTTAGAAGCGGATGGTAACAACAAGGAGAAAGCGATTAGGATCCGGAGAAGTCGATCAGGGTTTCGGGAGAAGTCGATCAAGGTTCCAGCAACAATGAGGAAGTCGATCAGGGTCCGAGAAGAGTTTCGGGAGAAGTCGATCAGGATTCCAGTAACAAGGAGGAAGTCGATCAGGGTACGAGAAGAGTTTCGGGAGAAGTCGATCAGGATTCCAGTAACAAGGAGGAAGTCGATCAGGGTCCGAGAAGAAGTCGATCAGGGTTCCGGGATTGAACCAGCTCTTGATACATAATAGGCACTTCGAATATATTATCAAAGGCAATTATTACAACAGGATGATTACACTATTTACAGTTCTAGACAGCAGCCTCTAGGATGTCCGTGACCGATGTGGGATAACTACAATACAGAGTACAATCCTTTTCCTACACAAGAAAGGACCTAACGTCCATAATTAACTATTTCTAGTATATTCCTTAACACCCTCCCTCAAGTTGGAGCATGATGATCAAGAATGCCCAACTTGCGAAGAAGATTATGAAATATCTGTCAGAAAGAGCATACAATCTCATTAAAACACTCAGTGAGAAAAAGAGTATAGTGTAGCTCCACTTCATAAGTTCCAAGAATAGCAATATCAGCAATAGTAGAAAAAGTAGTAGAGTCCAGCCCATCAGAAGGAGTCGGTGGTCCGAGTGAACGAGCAGCAATCATCGCAGTCCATCTCGCCTCCGCAAGTGCAAGGTACAGGCTGTATGCACATTGCACTTGGACACAGTAGGCCGGAAGAGTTCGGCAAAAAAATATAATGATAGAGTTAAGGACCAGGAGTTCGGTCGTAGCCGGAAGAGTTCGCCGAGAAAAAATATAGTCAAAGACCAGGAGTTGGTTAAACTGAGAAGGCGGGAAGAGTTCGGCAGAAAAAATAATGATAAAGTCAAGGACCGGATTTCGGTCGAAGCCGGAAGAGTTCGGCGAGAAAAAATGTAGACGTCAAGAATTCATAGAGGCAACGGCTTGAAGTAGAAGGCAGCGGCGAGAACATGAATCCATAGTAGTGACGACGGCAGTTAGAAGCGGATGGCTACAATAAAGGGAAGTCAATCAGGATCCCGGGAGAAGTCGATCAGAGTTCCAGTCCGGGAAGAAGTCGATCAGGGTTCCGGCAACAAGGAGAAAGTCGATCAAGGTCCGGGGAGAAGTCGATTAGGGTTCCGGAATTGAACTACCTGTGATACCATGTAAAATAAATAATAATATATATATAATTGGCACTTCGAATATATTATCAAAGGCAATTATTACAACAGGATAATTACACTATTTATAGTTCTAGACAGCAGCCTCTAGGCTGTCCGCGACCGATGTGGGAAAACTACAATACAGAGTATAATCCTTTTCCTACACAAGAAAGGACTTAACGTTCATAATTAATTATCTCTAATATATTCCTTAACATACTAGTACTTGAAACTTTTAACAATTAAAATTTTGTTTGGTACAAAAATAGGGCTGTGCTGTAGTAGTGGGCATGCATGTCTGTTTGTGGTACTGGGTATTAATGAATGAGTTTCTTCTCTTTCGCCAACCCTTTTTACCATTGTTTGATGCTCTAATCATCTCGTAAGCTTTTAATAAATTATAGAAGGCGTAGCATATGTACAGTACGTATATGTATTTTTATGGTACAACAAGCCATAATTTATTACATATTAGGTATTTACTCGAGTCGGTTAATAGTAAAATCTAATAGGTAAAATCTTTTTTTAAGCAATCCACCTATTGGTGGGGGTTTTTATTTTGCTCCCCTAACCAAAGCCAAAATGAGGACAATTAGTCCAAGTTTAGTACAAGATGTTGATGGGCATCTCCCAACTTTACATAGCCAAAAAATTGGCTCAAAAGAATGAATAAATGGTTGAGACTAGCCAAGAAAACTACAGTTTATGCTCCTCATTACTATAATACCCCGAATATTTTAGCAAATCATCAAATGAAATACAGGTCTGCCAAGGGTTGAGCAAGGAGTAGCATGAGCTGTTGACAAAAGAGGTTATAGAAGTGAGTCTTTGTGAGAGCAGCAACAGGGTGAGCCAGAGCCAGTGTCCTTTGATTCCCATTGGTCTCCTACCAATGGGTCTTCTGGTTCCTGCAAAAGTGCATTTCAGAAGCTACTGTCCTGAAAATATTCAAGTTCTAACATTTGGCAGTCCATTTTTTATCCAAAATAAATAAGTGATCTAAGTAAGTCAGGTGTTTCATGCAACTGTAAGGAACATGTAAACAAGTTTGTGTATGATAGTTTTGTAAGGAAATCTGCCACCTGATTTCCCTCCCTAAAAATGTGTACCACAGATATGTCATTTAAATCTTGGTGAATATCACTACACAGACTGAAGAGTTGCCAGTCTCCCAACTGAGGATTGTGGATGTTCCTAACAGCTTGCCTGCAATCACTCTCTATTGTGAAGGTGTGATGTGTGATTTTTCTAATAGCAATGCCAAACTCTATAGCAAGGATCTCAGCATGCAGTGGGGACAGTGAGCTGCAGTGTTTCATTTTTATTTGAATGACATGCCTTAAGTTATATCTAACTACTAAGCCTATTCCTGCTACACCATTTAAAAAAGAGGCATCAATATTAATTTTGATTCCTGAATCTGGGGGAATCCATCTCACAGTCCTAGCTATCTTAGCCTTTTTCTTTTTAAAGAAAGGGACAAGTCCTGAGGCCAGTAAATCACTGTGTTTTATGATGTTGCCAAAAAGAGGGAAGGCTGTAAATATGAGAGATACCATTTTGGCTATCTGTAGCAGCAATGCATTTTCAGTGTTACAGTGATCCTCAAAAAGGATTTTGTTCCTTCTACACCACAAGAACCAAAAACTTGTGATCATAGTAGTAACAAATATAGTTGTGTGTGATTTTGAGGGCCCCTTATATGCTAGATAAAAGGCAAGTCTATGCCTAAATGACTGGAAATTTGGAACTGGCACAAGGAAGATATTATGGATAAATTGTAGTATAAACATATTTCTGTCGCACTTATTAAAGAAGTGATCAATTGTATCAGTGTTTCCACAAAGTGGACATTTTGAAGCAAGATTGATCCGAAATTTAATAAGTGTGTCATCAAAGGGGATGATACCATTTACTAACCTCCATATGAGGATAGACATCTGGACTGGAATATGTTTGCTCCATACATTTTTAATGTTGAAGCTGTCAGATGACTCTGTCCTCATTTTGCTGTATGTTGATTTGATTGAGAACTGGTCATTCTTCTCTGGCTTCCAGATGAGGGTATCATCATGTGGATGCTTGATCTCTGCCACCTGTAATTGAGAAACTAATGTGGTAGCCAAATGAGGCTCCAATGCAGTTAATACCTGCATTTTGTTAGCACAAAAATTAGCCACATTTAGCTTAGGAAAAGGCAAAGGAACCCATGCTAACCATTTGTAGAAGAGAGCCCCACTGCCTAGCCAATTGGCATCCCAAAATGAAACCGTTCCTTTTCCTATAAGCACTTGTGAATTATCATTTGACCATTCTGTGACTGAACGGATCCTCTTCTAGGCTGGTGAAGTTTTAAAGGCTACTGGGGCTGACCAAAAAAACTCAGTCCATAAAGATTTGTTCTGCTGCATTTTCCACCATAACTTGCATGAGAAGGCTAATATTGTAGCTCTAATGTCCCTGAATCCCAACCCATTTTCATCCCTAGGTAAGGTCATCTTGCTCCACCTCCTCCAAATTTTTCTTTGCCCCTTGTCTGATTCTCCCCAGAAAATCTTGCAGCTATAACTTCCATCCTTTTGATCACAGCCTCAGGAGGTTGTAGTACTGCAAAATAATGGACTGGAACTGATAAGTAGACATAGTTTAGAAGTACTAATTTGCCTGCAAAAGATAACCACCTATTTTTCCAACTATTGAGCAATCTGTCCATTCTTTCAATAAGTGGTTGATAGTAGCAAACTTTATATCTCCCACTGAAGACTGGAGCTCCCAAGTACTGGAAGGGTAGCTTACCTCTTTTCATTCCTATTTTCCTTTTTATCATTATGATCCTTCTTACCGTTGCATCATTGTGGACATAGAATTCTGATTTCTCAAAATTGACTTTCTGACCTGAATTGAGCTCATAAGCCTTTAGGAATTTCTTGATTCTTCTGAGATTCTTTTTGGAAGCCCTAGAGAAGATGACTGTATCATCAGCATACATCAAATGTGTACTGAACTGAGTACCACCTGGCATTGCAAAAGGTTCAATGTACTGAATCTGGTTAAGCTTCCTTAGTCCTCTTGTGAATGCTTCTGTTGCCAAATTATATAGAAATGGGGATAGTGGATCCCCCTGTTTGATTCCCCTTGTAGCTGGAAAGAAGCCCACTGCAGCACCATTGATTAGCACACTGAACCAGGAAGCTTTTATATTCTGCATTACCACTTTGACTGTGAGGCCATGG
This sequence comes from Sherardia arvensis, assembly GCA_948330725.1. Taxonomy (NCBI): domain Eukaryota; kingdom Viridiplantae; phylum Streptophyta; class Magnoliopsida; order Gentianales; family Rubiaceae; genus Sherardia; species Sherardia arvensis. The sequence continues at coordinate 15,380,599 of OX415237.1, read as the reverse complement.
AATCCAAAAGCTAGCAACATAGAATTCATGAAGCTCCAAGAAATCCTATAAGGCTTTCTGCATGTCCAAATTGAAGATAATGTTGTTACTGGCTGGTGTCTTTGTGAGGATCCTTATCATTTGTTGCATGCGTAAAATGTTGTCAGCAATGTCTCTGCCCCTCATGAAAGCAGATTGTTCCTGTGATATAAGTTTCCCCATCAAAGTCTTGAACCTCCGCATCATAATTTTTGAGAAAACTTTACTGACAAAGTTTGATAAGCTTATTGGCCTAAAGTCAGAGAATGAGCTTGGATTCTGAGTTTTAGGGATTAATGTGAGCCATGTACTAGCCATAGCTCTTGGCATGCACACCTCTGCCATAAATTCTTGAGCTGCTGAGAGCATATCATGCTTCACAACCTCCCAACAATGAGTGAAGAAATGGCCAGAAAAGTCATCTGAACCTGGGGCCCCATTCCTGTTCAATCCAAACACAGCCTCTTGCAATTCCTCCTCATCAACTGGCCTTAGTAGAGCTTCATTTTCCTCCTCACTAATAAGCTTAGGGATGAGGTCAAGAAATTACTTCAAGTATGTTCCTGAGTGGTCTGGAGTTTCATCATTGAGTAATTTCTGAAAAAAAATTAACTCCTTCATTGCATATCTAAGCTGGATCTGAGGTCCATTCCCCATCATTGGTTTTTATCTTTGTGATTTTTGCCCTCATCTTTTTCTCCCTAACCACATTATGGTAGAATTTTGTGTTGGCATCTCCATCCCTCAACCACTTGACATTTACTTTCTGTTGCTAGAAAACAGCATGCTCCTTTTGAGCCCTTGTCAGGATTGCCATTCTTCTGCTCAGTTCTATCTTATCCAGAGCATCCCCTGTGTCTTGGTATCTGATTTCCATCTCTGCTACTTCCTTCTCAGCCTTCTCTATGTTTGAGTTCACATCACCAAATGTTTCCCAATTCCAGCTTTTGATCACGATCTTCAACCTTTTCAGTTTGCTGACAATTCTTCTCATGCCTGTTTCCACACATTCCTGCTCCCAATTTCCTTTAACCAGGTCTAGAAAATCACCTATGAGTGTCCACATTTGTTAGAATATGAAGGGCTTAGGTGCTTGAATTTCTGAAGATTGGATGGATAAGATGAAGGGGTTATGGTCAGAGGTTGTTCTGTTCCTAACTTGTATGGAACTATGGGGAAAGATCTCACTCTATTCTCCATTGCTAAGACCTCTATCCAACCATTGAAGTAGCCTATTTTCTTTGGATCTGTTGTTAGTCCATGTGAACCTGTTGCCAACTGTACTGATTTCCAGCAGATTTAGAGCAGAAATGAATCCATTGAAATCCCTGATACTTCTAGCAGATGGGGGGTTCCTGCCTTTCCTTTCACTAGTGGCTGCAATAGCATTAAAGTCTCCAACAAATATAGTGGGAGCATTAGGGAGGAGTTTTAAATCTTCCCATAGTGCTTCCCTGAGAGATCTAGTTACTTTAGCATAGACAAAACAGTAGTTCCACAAAATATTACACATAGCTTTCTGTACAGAAACTAGGATAAATTGATCAGATTGTTGGATGAGTTGAACTTGTAAATGATTTTTCCAAAATAACTAGATTTTGGCATGTTGTGCAGGCGTGGCATTATGAAATTGCAAATCAAATTGCAACTGTGTTATATTTGTGTTGAGATGCATTGGTTCTATTATGCATACTAGATCAATATTATGTGTTCTAATTAGGGATTGCAGTCTAATTAGTGAGGTTGTGTATCCTCTAATATTCAATATGAGTACATTACCATAAATATTGTATCTAATAATAGACTAGATTTTTTTGACTTTTGTGATGACCTTAACCATTGTTCAACTGTTTTTTCCACCATCTGGCATTCCTCTTTTTGATTTTTTCTTACCAACTAGAGGGATAATAGGTGTATCAGGTTTACCTTGACTGTTATTTGATTTTGTGTCAGGTAGAGGTTGATCTGACATTGCTTTATAGTCCAGCTCACTGGTTGCCTCTTCATAGTTCCCTGAGCTGCTATCATCATCATAGTCCTGTAAAATCTGAAAAGTGTTAGTAGTAATGACCTCTCTAGGAGGGTGGTATGGGACCATGGCAAAGGGGATTGGTCTGTCCCCTTTCAAAAAAAATTGGCATGGCTCTATGTAAGTTCATATCATCATATAAGTAGAAAGGCAATTTGGGGGATTTTTTTACCACAGTGAGTATATCAGAGGGCTGGGCATGGCATGTGATTTGTGTAGAGGTTGTTGATTTTGTTGTTGAGGTTGCTGAGGTAACAGGAGTGGGGATGGTTTTGGATCTGTCATCCTCTTTTCCTTCATCAGGGCTTGGGACCAAAACTATTTGCTGGCTAGGTGAGGGATTTGTGTGTTGTATCAGCCTTTGGTTAGGTTGATTTTGTGGCAGGGGATCATCCTCCATTGCTTGAGTCTGGAGCACTCTATTCTTTTGGGATCTAGTGAGACCAGAACCATTAGCTTGGGGGGATCTTTTCCATTCTTGACCAGCATCTATTTCCTTCCCCCACATTTTCCTAGCATGTGTCCTTTTCAACTCAGGGTGTAAAAAGCCACATTTTTGGTCCTCATGACCTATGCGTTTATAGTATGTGCAATAGAACGGAACACTTTCATATTCAATATCACACTCAACGTACTTGTTTGGTGCTCCTATGATAATTGAGGGTTGTAGGGGTTGCAGCAAGTCTACTTCTACGCAGATCTTTATGGCTGACGACCTGGATAGGGTCGCCGTCGCTGCATCCATTTTAACGAACACTCCGATTTGATTCCCGATGTCCTCAATTGTAGAGCTATTATTGTAGAGAATAGGGGGCTTATGGATGGTGGCCCAGACCAGCACGATCGACGATTCAGTGTCAGTAGAGAAATCTGGGGACCACTTGAGGATCTTCATGGGTTTGCCGTTGATGCTGCACACCACCCACATCCAGAACCTGTGATAATCATTCTTATCTTCCATTCTGATGAGGATATGCCGGTAGTCGAGAGATCCGATCTGATATTTCCCGGCAATACCAATAGCTTGAAAAGGTTTGTGAACAAGTTCCATAGCTGGCTTTCCACTTGTGAATTTTCCAATTAAGGCATTACTGTAGTGTGCAGCGAAGGTATCTATGGCTTAGGCGGCGTATATGCACGTAATTTTTTCCGTTTACTCTGTGAGATATAGGTTTAATTTCTGGGTTAGAAGGTAGGGAGGATGAAAGTGGCTGGCTTTTTGGTGCTACGGCATCTCGGAATGATTTTCTGGCGGCATCTCCGCCTTCCCCAGGCGGCGGAACCGCCATGGGAGAGCCGTTAAATGTCTGTTTGTTTTGTCAGGATGCTGCAACGTTTATATTTTGGGTTGTAAAAGGTATGAGTAGGTGGCGCATGAGTTTAAAACTAAGAGAGAAGGGAGAGCATAATACTAGAGAGAGAAAGTAGTGAAAATACACTAATAATTACGATCAGGGAAATAGGTAAAATCAATTAACTGTTGTATCGGGTAATCATCATTTTGATCAGGGAAATCAATTATCCAAAGATTAACTGCACAAATTTTAAAAATTAATAATTACGAAATTTATTGAACATTAGGTAGGTATTACTGCTTTTTCACTCTCGCTAAAAGAAACATGATCATACAATATCTGTTTATGAAAGAAGAACAATTTCCCTTTAAATATTTGGGAGTTCCAATATTTAAGGGTAAGTTACTAATTCCCAACCCTCTCATAGAGCAGATAAGCAAGAAGCTCACTTTCTGGAAATAGAAATGACTATCTACTGGGGGAAATATGGTTCTCATTCAATCAGTGCTCTACTCCATTCCTCAATATATTTTTACAGTAATGGCTCCTACTGTACATGTGATAGAAACCTTAGAAAAAATATTTGCTTCCTTCCTTTGGGCTCTACAATTGTCAAGGCAAACAAAAAATGGAGAAAGTGGTCCAAACTGTGCTATCCTGTCCAGCAAAATGATTTAGGTTTTAGATCTATCTGTTCTTTAAAATTCTCGTGAAAATACCAGACAAGCTCTGCCCTTTGGACCCCTTTCCTACACTCCTTGCCTCATTCTTCTAGAATTTTCACAGACTTGGAAAAGATTATGCCAAGGAAATCTTGTAGGAGAGCTAAATACTGTAGTTATCCATGGAAAAGGTAGCAATTTCTAGTCAGCTAACTGGACTGGGAATGGACCTTTAATGGATCATTTCCCCTCTGAGCTTACTCCTATCCCTACCTCTACCAGACTACCATTGTGGCTGAATTCATCCAACAGAAACATATTTTCCTACCATTTTTAGCTGGGACAATAAATCACACAATCCTTTCACAACTCCAAATCTCCACCCTCCATGAGCATAGAGAAGATAGGTTGGTCTGGAAACCCTCAAGCACTGGCCTTTTCACCTTCAAATATGCCTATAAGACCTGCATGATCACATGTTTTCATCCTCCCCACTCACTAAAGTATGGCAAATAAAGGTACCAAAGAAAATCACTTTCGTTGTATGGAGACTCTTTAATTCTTTGCTACCATTTGATGAGGTGCTCATTCACTATGGTTTTAACTTGGCCTCCAAGTGTCCTTTCTGTACAGTCTCAGATAGTATTGATCATTTTTTCAATCACTGTCCCCTGGCTCTTTTCATATGAAACATGATGCTTGCAGTAGTTGGAGTCAGGGATATCCATTTCCTTACCATATATGATAGACTGTCCTATTACATGACATATACTGTCCTGTCTAACTTTCAAACTAAATTGATCGTGCTCTTATGTTGTATAATAGTAGGGTGTCTGTGGAAAGAAAGAAACAGATGCTTATTTGATGATATCAGACCTTGCAAATCAGTTGTTATTAGTTAAGTGAAACAGACACTACTTCTAGTGCTGGCTGCAAAGGCCATTAATATCACTCATCACCTGGATATACAACTTGCTACCCAGGCTCAACTCCCATTCAGTAAAAGACACAAACTGAATAGGCCAAGAATAGTGGCATGGTCCAAACCTATGGAAGGTTTAAAACTGAATGTGGATGCTACTTTTGATTATCCATATTGTGGTATTGTTCTAGTACTTAGAGATATTCTAGGTGATCTGGTTTCATCTGCCACAATTTGCTCTACTGCATCCTCTCCTCTAGAGGCTAAAAAATCAAGGCCACTATACAAGGTTATCATTTTGGCTCCTAATATGGCCAACATAGTTTCTATATTGAATCAGATTCTTTGGTTGGCATATCTATGATCCTCAATTCTATTATTGCACATTGGAAATCATTTCAGATGTGTGATACTGCCAGCTTGACCATTCAAGTCTCTATGAAGCTTGTTCTAAGACTAGCCAATCAACTGGCTGACTCACTCTCCAAAATGTCATTGTCACAAAAGCAGGATGCTGCTTACACATGAGATTCTCTACCCCCTGATCTCAAAGCAATTTCCTTGCTTGACAAGCTTGGAATACCATTTATCAGGCCCTGAGTTTGCTGTTTTGTTGTGTTCATCACAAATTTCATTAGTAGCTCTGTAACTAGGTTTTTATGTGGGCCTCAACTTCTCACTCCATTTTGGTACCGCTCTGAGTTTTGCTATGCAATTCTCTAATAGGTTTCAATAAATATTTAACAGTTGTTAGTCTATTCTTTTGTTTAGGGTTACCCTACATTCTTTTGAAAGCACTTATGTGCTTTTAGGACTTTTGTCCTATGTAATCTTGTCTATAATAGACTTGTATCAAACTTTTTTTGCCATTTAAGAGTAAGGGTGTGGGATATCTAATAAACATTCCTCCACCATTTGGTGGTTTAATCGTTTTTCAGAAAAGGTATTACTGCTTTTTCTTTTTCATTATTAAAGTAAAGTCTCAAATATATTTTTAGTGTTCAACATTTTTCATTGTATAATTATGCAATCTCTTTTCACACAAAAAAAGAATGCAATAAGAATATCTGAAATGAGCATAGAATTTTTTTAAAAAAAATTAAACTGTCAAGTGACAGAGAGATGTTTATTAATTTCCCCAGTCCTGCTAATTGATCTCCATGTAAAGGAGTCATGAGTAACAATATCTCCATATAGGAGTCAATGTGAAGAGTACAGGGAAATTACTGTAAGTACAATACCTTCCCTATATCTAATGTCGGAAATAGCATATCGATCAACTACATCTACTAGAGATATAAGTAATGGTAGCAGCTAATAGTACTTCTGACTAGTCCAGGTCTAACTAGCCAAACTACATACTAACTACACTACGGAGGACAAGCTAAACTAGTAGTCTCATCCTACTCTGTCTCTCTCGAGAACTGTGGGCCCTCATTGCCCATGGCCCCTCCTCGACCTATAAGATACCTACCATGACCCTAACACTCTCAACTTAAATGTCCTCCAAAAGTCTGTACCATCCGGTGGCCTCCTGGGTCCGGAAACTCCTGTGTCCGGAAGCTCCTGAGTCCGGATGTTCATGAGTCCGGAAGCTCCTATGCCTCATGTGTCCGGTGCCTCCTGTGTCCGGAAGCCTCTAGTGGACAGCAACCTTCAGTGTGGCATGTGGCCCTCTCATGGCCCATAAGAATATCTAGGTCCCAGTAATAATCACTAAATGATTCGGTCTCGAATGACCTATTGCCCTCTAAAAAACTATCTAGAGATGATTCCACACGGTCAAAGTGTCGTTAAGCTATTTAACTAGTACCAAACCGATGAATCAATTGAAAACACCTGTCTGTACAGTCTACTAATCTAATTCAGACAGCAACGCCAGAGAGTAAGTAATAAAACTACCTCGACTCGAATTTCTCCTAACCGTCATATGAATCAGATCAGAAACCAAAAGGGTTTAGCCAGAAAATACCTGATCAGCTAAACTCCAAGTTGGTAAACAGTAAAAACCCCTCTAATACTCTATCAAAAACACTCATTCAAGCACAAATCCCTAAATGAAATCCAAAATAAAGGAAATAAGAGAAAAATGAAAAACAGAAGTAACCCGATTTCTGGCGGATTCAGTCACAGAGCAAGAGGCTCCGGCGCGTGGGCCGCACGCGCGGGTGATTCAGCGCAGGCGGCGCGTGAGGCGCGTGGCCTTCACGCGCGGGCGCGTTGGCGCGTGAGCACACGCCCACCGACAGAGCAGCGCGTCGCCCACGCACAGGCTCTTCCGGCGGCGCGTGATAGAAGCTTAGGCGCGTGGCGTCGCGTCTTATTCCCCTTCCACCGCTCCGGTTGTTCCGTTTGTCTCCTCTCCTAGCGGTGTCAGTTTTTCTCCGACGGAAGAAGGCCCTGAAAACTGAATTTAGGCTCGCCGGCGTCGTCGATGGGTGGCGGTGTAGATCAGCTTCCGTCTTGACTCGTCAGTGGTTGGGTTTCACAGATCGGCAGCGATCTGTACCAACGGCGGTCAAAGGGTGGCTGGAAAAGAACCGTAGTTGGGCGGAGGTTGAAAATGGATCAGGTTATGGGGGTAGAGAAGGGGTGGGAAAGAGTTTTATTGGGTTATGGGTGGGGAGGTCACCTCCGACCGGCGAGGGGCGCCAGCCGGAGCCTCCCCGGCGACGGATTGAAAAGGTGAAGGGAGGAGAGGTTCGGGAGGTTTTCTTTCGCGAGTTTTCTTTTCTTATTATGATATGCCTGAAATGAGCATAGAAAGAGAAATAAAATGACACTACTACTTATTTTTAATATAATGTCATGTAAAAAATGCAAAAAATAAATCCAACAAGAAGAAAAATAACCAATTTCAATACTATCACAATTGTATTTTTATGTAAAGAGTACTCCAATTTTAATAATTGTTATTATTAATTTATATATATAGTATTAATCATGTAAATAAAATAGTTGCAAATTAGTTCCCGATTAACCGTTTATCCATACAATTTTAAAAATGATAATACTAATCTAACCATTTCCAAACATGATTCAGTTTGATTAACTAAAATATTCTACCCATTTCTTGTTAGTGCAGGATTTGGCACTGTTGTATGGAAACCGGATAATGTCTTCCAAGCATATATTAGATACGCTTTCCTAAAAGAAATTTACTGACCCACTAAGAACAACAGGTTGCACGGTAACTCTTTTGTGATACGAAGAAGAACACATTGGATCTTGGTTGTTATCAAGAAACAATAACACAAGAGTTTGTATAGATTTATGTCTAAAGACAAGAAATAGTTCTGCAGTAAATTATTTCCAAAGCAAGTAAAGTAACTTGTATTCTAATCTTTTCTTAGTTTGATTATTTACTCATACATGTGGCTTAGCACTCCTTATATAGGAAGTGATTCGTAAGGATATCACTCTTCATATAATTTGTAAAGACACAACTCTACAAAGAGACACATTCAACTTTTGCATGCTACATTGAATGTTATGTTCATGGATGCAACCATTCACATTATTTATATAATTATTTATATATCCTCAAGTATACATACACTAAAACTCCACAACCCCCGTGTATTATACTCCACATATATACCACGAATTCATTTTACTATAAATGTTTCAACAATCCTCCCCCATTTATAGTACAAATGTTTCCAATTCGTAACCTTGCATTTTAGACAAAAATATCACTTAGTATAACATACTTGACAGTATCTCGGATTGAAATGATTGACCAGGCATTGAATCATACAACCACTACGAAACACTGAAGATGTCATACACACAAATCTAAGACAAACTACATTGTATACTTGACTCTTTTAAAATATAGGTCATGAGTCCATATCCATTTCATGAGCATTACAAGTCAAACTCCAAACTTGGTGAAGCGGCCAAACCTCTTTACACATATAGGTAAACCTTAAAATTCATGCTCCTACAACTTGAGCAAATCTACCTAAGGTTTATTAAGATGTTAATCAACCTCCCTTCATTGCATAATTACATGCACTCACCTAGGGATAAATACGGATTTATAGTGCACCAAATTTCAAGTAAAGTTGGATCCTCATTTGAATTCAAGATCTTGCGTTATACAAGACGGAGAATTGAGTTTTCTTCACTTGTCCTCTAATTTGGGTTTGCAGCCCATTTCTTTTAAATATCAAATATCTTTGAATCCATATAAAGGAGACGCAATCCCTTTTTCAAAGAAGAACCACCATAGTTTCAACATAAGCACATGCTTTAGAGGCTAAGGTTTTGGATTTCTTTAAATTACATACACGATTTTTTTCAGATTCTATCGAATCACAAATCTATTAGGCTTTGAATGTCTTTAGAAACCAAACAAGATTTTTAATTTTTAAATCCATTGAATCACAAATCTTTAGGTTTTGAATTTCCTCAAAATCACACAAAAGATTTTCCAGTTTCAATTAAACCATAAATCTACTAGGTTGAACAAACATCTATAACCTAAAATAGTATTATTTTACTAATAATAATCAGAATTCTTAACATATCGAATTCATGTAATATGGTTTCCTCATGGTTTATCAAACCAAAACCAAAAACTCATTTTCTCGAGACACATGACAATAAAATAAATACATTTCACCTTGGCATCATATGCTCATTCATGAAATTAGGTTATCATAAATAACTAATTTATTTTACAATAAAATAACTAAACCCTCATGTCATGTACATTAATTAGTTCAAATTTACAAAAGTGCAAATCACGACTTTAACCACAATTGCATAAATAAAACATGCAATTTTCAAAAATGACTTCAACTACAGCAATAAATTGCTAGTTCTACCAAGACATGATTTTCTCTTTCATGAAGTCAATTCATATATACATACATATATATATATACATATACATATATATATATATATACATATATCGCTATATATTTACAATCATAATTAATTTTCTCAATGCAATAAAGCAAACTCATTGTGTTTATAGCCAATCATGCATATAGAAGAATTCAACCATTTAATTTATACTAATAAACTGATCACAAGTTTATTATTATTCAAACTCCATGTATATCATGCAAAATAATTAATTAACATAGTATTAAACACAACATATATAATACTTACTTAATTATCATAAATCAAAAGATCTCATCACCCTTCAATTTATATTAAGCAATCACTTTATTTATATAAAATATAAATAATAATTAAATCAAAACTTACGACAAAGTGCTAGCAATTCCATTCCATGATTTTGCTGATGCCACTATATATGTGCTACTCGAACTCCTCCCCTCATAGCAGTAGACCTGTCTTGACCAGACGACACTTGCAATGAGTCAAAATTCATTCCATCTAGTCCTTCGACGCGCATACTCTTCAATTCGTTTTTATAAACAAATTTAGTAGTCATCTACAACTAGGAAGAAACCATTATCCACGTAAAAATTTTCTTTTAGATTGTTAGTGCAGGATTTGGCACTGTTGTATGGGAACCGGATAATGTCTTCCAAGCACATATTAGATACGCTTTCCTAAAAGAAATTTACCGACCCACTAAGAACAACAGATTGCACGGTAACTCTTTTGAGATACGAAGAAGAACACATTGGATCTTGGTTGTTATCAAGAAACAATAACACAAGAGTTTGTATAGATTTATGTCTAAAGACAAGAAATAGTTCTGCAGTAAACTATTTCCAAAGCAAGTAAAGTAACTTGTATTCTAATCTTTTCTTAGTTTGATTATTTACTCATACATGTGGCTTAGCACTCCTTATATAGGAAGTGATTCGTAAGGATATCACTCTTCATATGATTTGTAAAGACACAATTCTACAAAGAGACACATTCAACTCTTGCATGCTACATTGAATGTTATGTTCATGGATGCAACCATTCACATTATTTATATAATTATTTATATATCCTCAAGTATACATACACTCAAACTCCACAACCCCCATGTATTATACTCCACATATATACCACGAATTCATTTTACTATAAATGTTCCAACATTTCTTTCTATAAACCAAAATTTCAATTCAGTTCGACTTTCAGCCGTGTGTGGATGAACTTAAAATTTGGATTTTGGGATTTGAAATCTAAAAATAACCAAATCCTTGTGTGGCTGGTGGATTTGAAATCCGGATCTCAGTTCCGGATTTCAGCCCAAATTTTTTAAAATTATTAAATATTAGATAAATGAAAAATAAATATTATTTTGATTAAAGTCAACTAAATTAATGCATTCAATATTGATATATAGCAAAAAAATAAAGTCAACTACATTAATGCATTAAATTTTAATATGTATCATAAGTAACGTATGTCATGCATATTACAAAAACAAATATATCAAAATATAAAAACTCAACTAAATTAAAGCATTCGATATTGATATATAGCAAAATATAAAAAGTCAACTATATTAATGCATTAAATTTTAAGATGTATCAAAAGTAACGTATGTCATGCATATTACAAAAACAAACATATCATAATATAAAAATTCAACTAAATTAATGCATTCGATATTGATATATAGCAAAATATAAAAAGTCAACTACACTAATGCATTAAATATTAATATGTATCAAATTATAAAAAGTAACATATGTCGTGCGTATTACAGAAAAAAAATCCAAATATAAAAATTCAACTAAACTAATGCATTCAATATTCATATATAGAAAAATATAAAAATTCAACACATTAATGCATTAAATATTAATATGTATCAAATTATAAAAAGTCAACTAAATTCATTTATTCAATATTGATATATATCACAAAATAAAAAGTCAATATATTAATTTTTCTTTTTATTTAAATAATTCAATTCAAAATCCAAATCTATACCAAACAATGATTTGAAATCTCAAAAACTCAGGGTGTGTTTGGTTCGCAAGATTTTTGAGAGTCTGGATTTTGTTTTGGAATTTTGAGAGTTTGGTTTTTGTTTGGGATTTTGAGAGTCTGGTTTTGCAAAATCCTTGTTTGGTTGGGTTGGATTTTGTGAGTATGAAACAAAATCAAAAGATTGATTTTTACGATTTTGCAAGTCTGAATTTTGGTAAACTTGGTGAATCAAACAAGATTTTACAAAACTGAACTTGGATAGTTCAAATTTTACAAAAGCTTGCCCAATCAAACACACCCAAAATCCAAATTTAAGTCCAAAATTTTCAAAATTCTAAAATCAAATCTAAATCCAAATCCTTCTCAATTTTTTCTGCTCACACCTTTTAAAAGGTACCAACCATACCGCGCCTCTTCATTAAATACTACTCCCTCCGGTTTTAATAGAATGGCCTAATTACCAATTTAGGAAGGTTTTTAGTTAATAGCTTAGTTTCCTTTTTTAGCAATATTCCTTCATTCACAACCACACATTTTACTTTCCCAATAATCTATACAATCTCCACCATTCATTTTGCTCTCGTTTATAATTGTGCCAATAAAACTATGCCATTGTATAAACGACGGAGGGAGTATCACAGTAGTACTAGTACTGGATAAAACTTCCTTCAAAAAAAAAGTACTGGATAAAACTGTGTGCTCTGCTACCCCGTTTTGATTTATCACGGTGTTAGCATTCTTTTAAGTTCACATACCACTTATACCAGTGACACCACAACATAACTAGAAAAAGAAAAGGAGAAAATAGAGTAAATACATTGATATTTTTAATGTCCTGTTAAAAATATTCCATATTTCTTTATTTACAATTTATATTATTGTTATATAATCATATATACAATAATATTGATATATAACTGCTTTGAAATTGTATGTAATAAAAGTAATAATGTTGATATATAACTGCTTTGAAATTGTATGTAATAAAAATAACATATGATACATATATTTTATATAATACATATGGACCATGCTGTATACTGAAAATGTTTTTTTTATTTTGGAGTTCAAATAAATGCATGGCCTTTTATGAACAAACAATTTCATTACGTGTCAGGGTTATAATAACGATTAGAATAATTTTTTACATAAAAGAAATGCTCATGAATTAAATATTTCTATTAACAAAAATAATTATTGAACAAATTGAATTGAGAAACGATAGTTGTTGATAACCACTTTCAATTGTCTGCCTCTGAAAATCATGCAATCAAAATATATTTTGTTGATGACCACTTGAATATCTTTCGGAAACAATCAAAAATCGAAGTTATTTTCCAAACCAAATATCAAATATTTGTTTCAGGTTATTCTATATTCACGGAAATAAATATATTTCACAGTGCTTAACAAATCAACAAGCCATGCAAAAATTCAAGTTTAAGTGAAATTTGATTTCGGTGAAGTGTTCTTATATTAAAAATCACGAGGTTTTCATTAACTTTTACGATACGAAGTTTGAAATGTAAACTTTAATCAGTTTTGATATATTAGAACTTACGAGACACTGAAATGTCCAAAGCTAGTAAGATAAAGTTCTTCTAAACTTAAGTCACTGTAAAATAGGCTAAGGGATTCATAATTTATTTTACATTTCCGAACAGTGACATTTTCAAGTTTTGTATTCGATATTCAGATGCGTATGTGAGCTTGTTCCTAATTAATGTTAGTGTACTGTATGATAATAATTTATTTTATAATTAAATTGTCATTGAAGGTAAATTTGTTCGACTCCTCACACCATAAAAAGATTTTCGTAAAAAAGAACTGGATAAAAATTTACAGAGATATATCTAAACATATCAAGTATGATACACTCCCTATAACATGTTATCTTGAACTTATATACGTAAATCAGTTCAGTTCAATTTGATTCAATTCAGTTCAGTAAAATATGGATTGATTAAATTCAGATAAATTTAGTTACACTAATTCTATTTTTAATATATTAATTTTTACATCTATTAAGTATAATTCAATTCAGATCAGATCAGTAAGAAATAAATTCAGGAGAACATACACTAACTTAAGATTAGGAGAAGTTTATGCAAATAAATCTATTCTCAGTAACATTATAACCGTGTCCATTTCAGTTTTATCACATCACCTTTAGCACCTAGCAGCTATCAGCAACTGTTATCAGCTCACAATAGCTGAAACAAATGACAGCGGCTCACAACAGTTTACTTCATCCGACTTGTATTTTTCCTTCATAACACCCTTATAACTATACAATGCTCGTACTATATTTTTAATTAGGATTTAGTTAGTGATTAATTTATAACTTTAGTTTTAATTATATTTACTTGGATTTTTCTCCCAATCATACCATACTTTTATTATTTTACTATTTTTAGTTATGTTATTTTACTATTTTTTTGATTCTATATAATACATTCTTATTATTCTAGACCCTTTTTCGTAATTATTTCATAATTTTCAATTGATTTTGTTAATTATATAATTTTGGTCCATTTAATTAAAATTAAATTTTGGTATATGTTTCTTAAACATGACATTCAATTCTCTATCGTCATTATACAATTTCCTAAATTTTTTAATATATCAATTCCCAAACATAATTTAAGGGCTTGTTTGCCAGAGTTTTTCTGTAAAGTAGTTCAGTTCAGTTCAGTTTTTTTTTCCAGTTTAGTTCAGTATTTTTAAATATTTTCAGTTCAATATTTTAAAATATTTTTCAGTTCAGTTCAATATTTTAAAATATTTTTCAGTTCAGTTCAATATTTTTTAAAAAATTTCAGTTCAGTTCAGTATTTTTTTTATTTTTTTCAATTCAGTTAAGTATATTTATATTTTGTTCAATTCAGTTCAACTTTTTTTACATTTTTTCAGTTTAGTTCAGTTCAAATTTTAAAAAGAAAAAAAAATTCAAGTCAGTTCTATTCAGAAAAATATTTTATATGATTTTTAGTTCAGTAAATTTTTTTAATATTTTTTATTATAGATCTACAGTTTTTTCAGTTTAGTTCAGTTTATATTCAGTTTAATTTGATCCAGTTCATTTAATTTGGTTACGAACAAATGTGGTTTGATGAATTTCAGTTTCATTCAGTCGTATAATTATTATGTTCAATACCTTCAATTATAATTCGGTTCAATTAATGTTTACTGGATGAATACAAGTTCATTATTTGTGAATACGACAAAATGGAGCAATCTTTGTACGCTATTGGTTCTATCGTATTCTGAATATTTTTTTAACCAGTTCAGTTCAATTTAAATAAAATTTAAATTAAGTCTATTTCAATCATGTACAAGTGTATATTGATCAATTTCAGTTTAATTTAGTCATGTTGTTATTGTCTTGAATACATTAAACTTTACTTCAGTTTAATTCAATTTAGTCATAAGTCAATGTGATTTGATAAAATTAGTTGCATTAAGTCATTATTTCAATACATTATACTTTATTTTGTTCTATTTCTATTCAATTATGTACAATTTAGCTCATTTTATTATATTAGTCTTGGAATAGACCGTCTATAATATAGACGGCCTATTTTTGCAATTAAAATAAGAAAAGCGGCTCCTCATTTGCAATTAATATTTACGCGGGTCCTTTTTAACAATTAGGGAAATTTCTAAAAAGACCCTCCTCCTAAATATATATACCAAATTTCTATTATTTAATTTTCTCATTCCTTCTGAAACCTCCATTCCTAATTCCAAACCTTCGTTCATCACTCGCGTTCCCAATCTGCATCGAACCGGCGCAATCGATTGGGCATTAATCCAATCTCTGATTCAGGTATTAATCCAACTATTCGTGTTATTCGTTGTAGAAGCCAAGCTACATCTCCTCGGCGTTGCAGTCGAGGGCCCTCCGGATCCAGGATGAAACGAGGCGCGGTGGCGGTGGTCCGGGAAGTAGTGGAAGGACAGCCGAAACTCGCGCAGAGGGATGGATTTGGGGCGGTAGTGGAAGATCCGGGTGATGCGGTTAGCCATGACGATGTGCTTTGTTGGGCATCTGTAATTGGCTTCGTCGAGATAGAACTCGAGGATGGGGATGAGATTCTGTGTTGTTATGAAATTTATGTGTTTAGGTTGAAAACTACACTGCTTAATGTGGTTTCTATCTGCACATGAAATTTTATGTGTTTAACTTGAAAACTAGGTTTCTTGATTTGTGTTGAAACTTGATTATTTATTGTGAAAACTGTGGTGTTTGTAAAACTTGATTTTGTAATGTTAAAACTGTGATTGTGAAAACTTGGTTATTAAGGCTGAAAACTACAGTGATTGTAGAAACTGTATTTTTTAGGCTGCAAACTATGGTTTGTAAACTTGATTGTTTAGGTTGAAAACTGTTTTTATTGTGAAAACTTGATTGTTTAGGTTGAAAATTTTGGTGTTTGCGAAACTTGATTATTTATTGTAAAAACTGCGAAGATTGTGAAAACTTAATTATTTAGGCCGAAAACTAGAGTGATTGTAGAAACTTGAGTTTTAAGGCTAAAAACTGTGTTTTTTGTGAAACTTGATTGTTTAAGTTAAAACTGTGATGATTGTGAATTATTAGGCTGAAAACTTTGGTGAAACTTGACTAAATTTAACACAACATTATTTAACCTAAACAGCCTAGTTTTTATGTACCTAAAATCTGATGTTTATAATATAGAAACTTGTCTTTCTAATCTGAATTCTTTTGTGTTTACAAGTGTTTAAAATACAGAAATTATATTAACTGATTTGAGTACATATTCTTTGCGGTGCCGTGAATAGTGCGCGTGAACAGTGCCATGAACAGTGTCGTGAATAGTGCGCGTGAACAGTGCCTTGAATAGTGCGCGTGAACAGTGCCGTGAATAGTACTTTCCCAAATTTTGCAAATAAGGACCTCCTTCTTTCCATATTGTAATTTAGTCCTTGGTCTATATTATTCTATAATATAGACGGTCACTCCAGAGACCAACTCCATTTTATTTGTCAATAATGAGTTTTTTTCCTATGTTTAATTTTTTTTTTTCAATTCAGTTAAGTTCAATTTATAATTTTTCAGTTCAATTCAACATATTTCAGTTCAGTTCAGTATATTATATTTTTCTCGGTTCAGTTCAGTATTTTATATTCTTTATCAGTTCAGTTCAATATATTTATATTTTTTCAGTTCAGTTCAGTCTTTTTAAATATATTTCAGTTCAGTTCAGCATTTTAAATATTTTTCAGTTCAGTTCAGTATTTTTTTATTTTTTCAGTTCAGTTCAATATTTTTAATTATTTTTCAGTTCAGTTCAATATGTTTTTTATTTTTTTCAGTTCAATTCAGCAAGAAATAAACTCTAGCAAACAGGGCCTAAGAGTATGAATATATGGAAAGCTAAAGCCTATTATCGAATTTCCTCAAAATAAAACCTATTATATATCTATGATATTCGTGTCAATCAATAAAATCATGCACCGAATGTATATTAAGATAAACATTATCAATCATACACATCAAATCATACTAAATCATATGGAAATCAATATACATATTATTATCAATAAACATTAAAATCACAAATTTAATTATCTGCGCATTACAATATATAAATAATTAAGATTATTTTTGTTCGCAGAATTTGAGACTATTACAATAGATATTCATACCTATCTAATATGGTTAAATTTGTTGTTCATTTATTGATGCACGACTCCTGCGTTGATGAATCGTTGTTGGAAAAAGAACTCGTAATAAAATATATAATTAACCTTGACAATCACACCTTGGAAAAATATATATTAATATCTTTTGGCAATCACACCTCCGGGAAAACTGAGTTAAAACTCATACACTGAATTTTTATTAATCTCAAAATCTCTTCTCTCCTTTTTCTCTATAAGGATTACAATATATATAGCAGTTTAATATATATCAGGATCATCCTGATATTGGCAATATCAGGCACCAATTAAATAACGACACATCATCTTTAACTAATTTATGATTGGGCCACGTGTTCAATCATTACCCAGACGGGTTTAGGCATTCTAAATTAGGGTTTTAGAACTTTACTAAAAATATCTTAACCAATTAAAACATTACAATTGTACACGTGTCGTTATCTTATTGGTGCCTGATAAGGCCTATATCAGGATCATCCGGATGAATGTTTTTCTCTATATATAGTTATGAAAATAAAACAAAATAGGAAAATAAGATATGTCCTAATTCTATTCTAAAAATAAAAGGAAAACAAATATAATCTTTTCCAAACTAAAATTTACTTATCATGAATAGTTTTGGAAAATAATTGTTTCCATTTCATCATTCTCCCCCTCTTGAAAGACTCCGACGAGTTATAACAATTAATCTTCTCAAAATAATTCTGCAAATTTGAATCAATGTTTGACTCCTTGCGTGGATGTTCTTTCCAATGAATAAAATACTTCCAACGTAAAAGACATGCTTGAATTTCAAAATCATCAAAAGGTTTAACAGCAAATTTATGGACTTTGAATTCTCTTTTCTTGAAACTGTGATGTACATCTTCCATTCTTGGTCAGATCTGCTTGATGGATTTTCGATTTAACACCTCCATATCTTGAAATTCATAGTGCCCTTGAACTTGATCTTCCCATCGTTGATGTGGCTTGATCATTGATTTCGAATGCTGTGATTGATCATCCATTTGAATTGAGGATGACTTCTGTTGTTGAACCTTCACAGATGATGGTAAATTCTGCTCATCCATTGGCGTCTCTATTGGCGAAAACTGCAGCGGCTTCAATATTGGCGTAAAATTCTGCACAATAGGTTCGAAGCAAGCAATCGATGTTTCTATGGTTGCTGGTGGATTCATAGGTGATGGTGGCGACAGATTATACGCATCCATTGCGTCAAGGCGAGCAATCAACTGTTTTAAGGAATCCTTGATTTCAGCAATGTCCGAACTGTATATAGCAATCATAGTATCATGTCTGCTAATGACCTCTTCCAAATCTTTCAACGTCATTGTCGAAACCTTGCTCTGGATACCAAAATGATGCAGGACTCCTGCGTTGTTGAATCGTTGTTGGAAAAAGAACTCGTAACAAAATATATAATTAATCTTGGCAATCACACCTTGGAAAAATATATACTAATATCTTTTGGCAATCACACCTCCGGGAAAACTGAGTTAAAACTCATACACTGAATTTTTATTAATCTCAAAATCTCTTCTCTCCTTTTTCTCTATAAGGATTACAATATATATAGTTATGAAAATAAAACAAAATAGGAAAATAAGATATGTCCTAATTCTATTTTAAAACTAAAAGGAAAACAAATATAATCTTTTCCAAACTAAAATTTACTTTTCATGAATAGTTTTGGAAAATAATTGTTTCCATTCCTCATCATTTATCCTATTCATTTTACGAAACCAAATGATCAAATTATGCACTTATAATTTTGTTTCATTCAGCAAAATATAATATGTTGACATTCAGTAAATTTAGTCATATTAATTATACTTTATGTACATTAATTTTCACTTCGATCAGTTTTGATCAGTTCATTTCAGCTCAGAATAACAAGGCTTTAGGCCTTCTCTCTTCAATTATATTTTATTTAATTGAATCGAACTAAATTAAACTGCAAATACTACACGTAAATCAAAATTAATGCAATAAAATAATAATACAATGAAATGAAGTTATATATTCTCATAACGAAATTAATATATGTTGAATTGAATTGAACTTAACTAATTTTTCATGGTATGTTTGACCACAAATTTCAATTAGTATTTACTTAATAATATCATCATTTGATATATTATTGGACTCACAAAGCACTCTACTTTAAAGTCATCAATTTGTATGTATAATTTATAAACGTAAATAAAGTTATTAATGGTCAAACATACTTTGAAAAATTTGACTGTAAAGTGTGAAGAACAGGCTGGGACGCAGTAGTACACATTAGATAAAATCCGGACAATACAATATATTTAATACAATTTTGTTGTGATTCATTGTCTTTTCCATCACATTCAAATCAATTGTTCATCGCTTCCTATGCTTTTTTTTAAAATTTAAAATCCAACTGTTGGTGGGGGGTATTTATAGGATCCCCAGTCCTTTAAAAAGGCTCAATAGCCAGTTTGTTACATGAATCTCAGCAATAGCTGACAAAAAAAAGGAAGAATAGGGTTAACTTCTACCTATTCATTTACACTGTGGAGGTCTGTTGGTCAAAAAGATACATTGGGTCCAAAAGAATTTGGCGAGCAGGTTAGTGATCGTTAAACGAACCACAAAGTTGCCAACCAAAGACAATGGAGACCAATGCAAATACCAAAGAACCATCCCGACTACAAAAATCCATCACTCAGAAGTGAGTGAGGCAAAAGAGCTTTACGATCCTTGTTGTTGGTGATGAAGTTCTCCTCCCTTGACTGAATATAATATCTTCCAGATTGCCTTCTGTTCCAGTTTTGGATGTCTATACAGCATGGGGTGTATAGACATAGGGCCTGTAAAAATTGGAGACAAAAAAACAGTAGTATCTGTCTAGGTATGTCTAACATTAGGAATTTGTTGACAGTCCATTGTAATGATATCTCTCAGAAGGGAGGGGGGGGGGGGGAGTCCTGTAACAAGTTTTCAGAGAGGTTGAAATTGGAGCAATGTTTTGCCAAGAAATCAGAAGCCCCATTTGCCTCTCTAAAAATATGTTTGATACAATTCCACACACCCAAACTGTACAGATGATAACAGATAGCATATAGGTTCCAACTGACAGTAGAAGGGGAGAGAATCCCTGACACTGCAGTAAGACAGTCAGACTCCAAGGTGCAGGGCCTGCCCTGAGCTATACCGACTGAGTATCCTAATTGTATTGCTTGGATTTCAGCATGTAAAGGTGATGATGCAGTGACTTTTTTCATAAGCATCTGTAGCACAGAGCCACTGCAATTCCTAATTATGACACCCAGACCTACCCTATTTGGGGCTAAGAAAGAGGCATCAACATTAATTTTTAAGCCAGTTTCAGGGAAAGTCCATTTAACCAACCTAATCTGTTTTGGCATTTTTCTCCTCAGATAAGGAATCAGCCCTATGTTAACTAAATGATGATGTTTTAGAGGATTTCCAACCAATGGGGAGGCTCTAAAAATCATATTAACCTGTTTGATCACATTCTGGAAAATATTGTAAGGCTCAGGTTTCACATTATTATACAGATAATTATTTCTACTTAACCAGATGCACCACAAAGTCATCACAAAAGTATTAACTGCCACCTTAGTGATAATTTTTGTAGCACCCCTAAAGTTCAGGTAAAAAGATAATCTGTGTGTAAGTGAGTGGAAATGAGGTACAGCAATGTCAAATAGCTGATGCATGTAAGATAAGATTATTGTGTGCACCTTGCATTCATTAAAGCAGTGAGCCAGAGAATCTAGACTGAGACAGTTAGGACACTTTGAAGGAAGATTAAAGCCAAATTTTGTAAGCACATCAGGGAATGGCAATAATTTATTAAAAATTCTCCACATAAAGATGCACAGTTTGGTAGGCACTTTGTTTAACCATACCTGTTTGATGATGTGGTTATTTCCAGTGGCTCTAAGCTTTTGGTATGTTGACTTGACAGTGAAGGTTCCATCATGAGAGGGGCACCATATCAATCTATCAGCATGTCCATTTGTGATCTGAATTTCCTGCAAAGCATTTTTAAAATTGGTAGCCAGGAGAGGCTCCATGGCAGGTGAGTACAAATGTTTGTTAGCACAAAATTCAGAAATGGTCAAATCAGGGAAAGGTAAGCTGTCAGTAACATAGTATTCAAAAATGCCTAGACCAGACCAATTAGATGACCATATAGGAGATTCCCCTGTCCCAACTAGCAACCTAGAATTGTTATTCGCAAACTCAGTAATGGAGCAGATCCTCTTCCATGTGTGGGAGGATTTATATGAAGCAGGTAAGGCCCATAAGTGAGCTGTCCAGATTGATTTATTCATTTGAATGAAACTTCCACCAAAGCTTAACAGAAAAAGTTTGGATTGTTGCCCTAATATCTCTACAGCCAATCCCATTTTCAGAAGTTGGCAAAGCCATTCTACCCCACCTTGTCCAAATCATTTTCTTAGCATTCTCAGTTTCTCCCCAGAAATGTTTACATGCCATTGTTTCCATCTTCCTGACAACAGTCAAGGGTGGCTGCAACACTGCAAATACATGGTTTGGGAAAGCAAAGAAAACATAGTTCAGAAGAATTAGTTTACCAGCTGGGGTTCACCATCTATTCTTCCAATTATTGACTGAGTTTTGCATTCTCTCTAATAGAGGTTAGTAATAAATGACTTTAATCCTTCCAGTAAAAATTGGTACCCCTAGGTATTTAAATGGCAATTTTCCAAGTTTCATGCCAGAGATCCTTTTTATCAATCTCACAAGCTCATTATTTGCTCTCAGGTTCACGTAGAACTCTGACTTGGAGTAGTTGACTCTCTGTCCTGAGCATTTCTCATATGAGCTGAGAACCTTAAGGAATCTTTTCATATTTTTTGTACGTACGTACAGCTATGTGGGAACCGGATAATGTCTTCCAAGCACGTATTAGATACGCTTTCCTAAAAGAAATTTACCGACCCACTATAAACAACAAGGTATCACGGTAACTCTTTTGAGATACGAAGAAGAACAATTGAATCTTGGTTGTTATACAAGAAACAATCACACAAGTGTTTGTAAACTTTGTTTATATCTAGGGACAAGAAAAGGTTCTGCAGGAAACCTCTTCTAAGGCAAGATGGTAAGTAATTTCGTACTTCATATGTATGGAAGATCATGCTTTATATAGACAATGATTTGTAAGGATACAATTCTTCATACTATTCGTAAAGTCCTATCTCTACGAAGTAGTATAGAAGATACATTCATTTTTCAGCATGCAGTAACTTAATCAAATTGCTACAATGAATCCTATACGAATGGAAATAACCTTTCGTATTATTTATATTTTAATTTTATCCTCAAGTAACATACACTTAAACTCCACAACTCCTGTGTATCCATACTCCATATATATAACGAATACATAATACTATAAATGTTCCAACAATCCTCCTCCCATTTATAGTATAAATGTTTAAAAATTCGTATCCTTGCAATAAAGACAAAAACAAACAAGACTTATGCATAATGAAAATATCACGAAGATTGAATTTCCACTTAGTACAACATACTTTACAATATCTCGGATTGAAATGATTGACCAGGCATTGAATCATACAACCACTACGAAATACTGAAGATGTTACACACACAAGACTAAAACAAACTATATTGTATCTTGACTCCTTTAAAGGCCTTGAGTCCATATCCATTTATAATAAGGAATCTACATCAAGCCCCAGACTCGATGAAGCGGCCAAACCTCTTACTCATATAGGTAAATCTTTAAATTCATGCTCCTGCAACATGAGCAACTTTGTCAAAGATTTATTAAGAAACTAATCAACCTCCTAACATTGCAGAAAAAAACATGCTCTCACCTAGGGATTAAGGATTTATAGTGCAACAAATTTGAAGTAAAGTTGGATCCTCATTTGAATTCAAGATCTTACGTTATACAAGACGCTGAATTGAGTTTTCTTCACTTGTTATTTAATAAGGGCTTTAGACCCATCCCTCTTGAATTTTTGTACACTAACTCTCTTGGCAAAGCTTTAGTGAACGGATCCGCCAAGTTCACATTTGAGCGTACAAAACCAATGGTAATGACTCCATTCCGTATCATTTCTCGAACATAACTATGTCTAACACCTATGTGTCGACATTTACCATTATAATTTTGGCTATATGCGTTTGAAATACTTGAAGTACTATCACAATGTAATGCAATAGGTGATATTGGCTGCGGCCATAACTCCACTTCATTCAGTAAATTTCTAAGCCACTCCGCTTCTCTACAAGCCAAATCCATTGCTTTAAATTCTCCAGACATTGTTGAGTGGGTAATACATGTTTGCTTCTTAGATGCCCATGAAATAGCACCTCCTCCAAGAAGAAACACCCAACCACTTGTAGACGAGTAGTCTTTATTCGAGATCCAACTTGCGTCTGAGAACCCTTCTAAAATCGAAGGCCTACCATTATATGTCAAAGCATAGTCCATGGTCTTATTCAAATACCTTAACACTCGCCTCAAGGCTTGCCAATGAATCAAACTAGGATTATTAGTAAACCTACTTAACTTTCCAATAGCAAATGCTATATCAAGTCGAGTGCTAGTCATAGCATACATCAAGCACCCAATCAAACTTGCATACTCCAATTGTGAAACTGGGTTACCAGTATTTTTCACCAGTTTAATGCTTGGGTCCATTGGAGTTGCATACAGAGTACTATTCCATTCATTAAATTTCTTCGCCACTTTCTCAATATAATGAGATTGTGTTAAAGACAATGAACCATCCTCTCTTTTTATCTTGATTCCAAGGATCATATCAGCTTCTCCCATATCTTTCATGGAGAAGTTCGAAGAAAGGAAACCTTTTGTTTTATTGACTTGATCTAAATCAGTTCCAAATACGAGCATGTCATCAACATACAAGAAATTATAACACCTTGACCCTTATTTTCAAATTTGCTATAAACACATTTATCTGACTGATTAATGCGAAAACCATTAGCCAGAACCACATCATCAAATTTTTGATGCCATTGTCTTGGTGCTTGCTTTAGTCCATACAATGACTTAATAAGCTTGCATACCTTGTTTTCTTGTCCATTAACCACAAAACCTTCTGGCTGTTTTATGTACACCTCCTCCTCCAAATCACCATTTAAGAATGTTGTTTTAACATCCATTTGGTGAATGACAAGGTCATTAATCGCCGCTAGAGCAATTAATAATCTAATTGTGGTAATTCCACTGGGGCATATGTGTCAAAATAATCAACACCAAATGTTTGCTTAAAGCCTTGGACTACGAGTCTTGCTTTATATTTTTCTACAGTTCCATCGACTCTCATTTTCTTTCTGAAAATCCACTTACACCCAAGTGGTTTACAACCAGGTGGTAAATCAGATAAAATCCATGTATTATTACCCATAATTGAATCCATTTCATCATTCACAGCTTCTTTCCAGAAAGCAACATCATGAGACTTCATAGCCTCATTAAAATTTTTAGGATCCTCCTTAACACTTAAACAATATAGCGTTTCGGTACATAAAGACTCTCTTGTTCCGTCAACCAAGTAAATTTAGAAATCAGGACCAAAAGATTTTGTTTTTCTAATTCTTTTGCTTCTCCTGATTTCCGGAGTGTCATGATCATTTTCAAACTCAACTTCTTTAGAGTTACAAGAAACATTTGGCATGTCCTTTGGCCTAGGAATAGAAGAGAACCTTGTTTCATCAAAAATTGCATCTCTCGATTCTATTACAGAATGAACCGATACATAATCATTATGTTCTAATACATAAAACTTGTAGGACTTGCTATGTTCAGCATATCCAATAAAGATGCAATCAATTCCTTTTTCACCCAAAGCTTTTCTTTTATGTTCCGGCAATCTAACAATCGCTCTACAACCCCAAACTCGTTAGTAGTTGAGATTAGGTTTTCTTTTGTGCCAAAGTTCATATGAGGTGACTTTGTTCCTTTTATTTGGAACTCTATTTAATATATAGCAAGCTGTCATCATAGCTTCTCCCCAAAATCCATTACGCAATCCAGAATTAGACAACATGGAGTTTACCATTTCTTTAAGGATTCTATTCTTTCTCTCCGCCACACCATTTTGTTGTGGTGTATATGGAGCAGTTGTTTCATGAATGATTCCAACCGATGAAAAATAACACGGATCATAATATTCTCCACCCTTATCAGTCCGAAGTTTCTTAATCATAACATTAGTTTGTAACTCAACTTCGGTCTTATAAGTTTTGAACTTATCTAGTGCCTCATCTTTAGAAAACAACAAGTAAACATAACAATATCGAGAAAAATCATCAATAAAAGTTACTACATATTTTTTACTTCCCAAAGATGGAGTGCTAAGAAAATCACACAAATCACAATGTACTAATTCAAGTAAATTAGATTTTATTTCAATGCTTGGAAAAGAATTTCTTGTAATTTTATAAAGCATGCAAGTCTTACATTTTTCAACATTCATGTCAAAAGTAGGAATTAAACCAAGTTTAGACATTTCATGCAAACAGCGATAATGAACATGACATAAACGATTGTGCCATAAAGAAGAAACATCAAGCATGTAAATAGAATGCATACCTTTATTATCAATAGATAGTTTGAACATACTATTACAATAGTATCCTTGTCCTACAAACACATTGCCTTTACTAATTATTAGCTTATCGGCCTCGAATACAAGTTTGAAGCCATACTTATTTAACACACCACCACAGACATTAAATTCTCTCTAACTTCGGGGACAAAAACAACATCATTTAGAGTCAACGTTTTTCCAGAAGTAAGAAGCAACTCTACTTGTCCAATGCCTTTAGCTTTGACAGCAGAATTATTCCCCATGTATAGAATCGGCCCATCTTCCAATTCTTGGTAAGTTTTGAAATAGCGTCGATCTTTACACACATGTCTAGATGCCCCGGAGTCCATCCACCAAGAGTCATCCTCCTGCACAACATTGATTTCAGAAATTGTTGCTACAAAGTTCATTTCAACCTTTGTAGTAACACCATGTGCTAACTGACCTTGAGTTGGATCAACATTGTGTCGACCCTTTGTACTGGTTTTCTTTTTATCCAGAGAAGGGCAATCCCTCTTCATATGAGAACCACCACACTCCCAACAAGAGATTTTCTTTTGCTTCTTGTTCTTGTCAAAGTTGGAGATTTTCTTGTTGGACTACCATGGGCGTTTCTTGGACTTGTTAGTACCACTTGAGATGCCTTCCTCCACTACATTGATAGAGGAAATTGGAGTGTTTTTCATGTCCTTCGAACCATCTTGAGATTTGATGCTCTCTTCAATACGAAGGTGAGAAGACAAGTCTCCCAAGGACAAAGTTTCTTTCTTGTGTTTCAGCGCATTTCGCGCATCCTTCCATGATGGAGGTAATTTGTAAATTATGGATGCAACTGCAATTGCTTCATCCATAATCATCCCATGTTGTCTGATTTGATTCAACATATGCTGGACCTCATGGAATTGCTCCATAACAGGACGACTATCAACCATTTTGTAGTTATTAAAATTGCTAACCAGAAATTTCTTACTTGAAGCATCTTTTGATATGTATTTGGATTCAAGTGGTCCCAAATATCCTTTGCGCTCTCCACATTTTGGTATATGTCGAACAGATTGTCTGACATTGCATTCAGGATGTGTCCACGGCAAATGTAATCGTCATTCTCCCATTTGGTTCTGCGGCGTGTAGCCTCCAGAGGCTCGTTTTCTTCTTCTTCTTCTGCTGGATAAGGCGGCATTGGGGTGCTTAGTACGTAAACCACATTCAGGTTTGTCAACAGAAAGTGCATCTTTTTCTGCCAACGACGATAGCCAACACCTTCAAACTTATCCAACTTTTGAAAGTTGGTAGTCATCTCTCGCAAGGAAGAAGCCATTATCCCACATATAAATTTCTTTTAGATTGTACGTACGTACAGCTATGTGGGAACCGGATAATGTCTTCCAAGCACGTATTAGATACGCTTTCCTAAAAGAAATTTACCGACCCACTATAAACAGCAAGGTATCACGGTAACTCTTTTGAGATACGAAGAAGAACAATTGAATCTTGGTTGTTATACAAGAAACAATCACACAAGTGTTTGTAAACTTTGTTTATATCTAGGGACAAGAAAAAGTTCTGCAGGAAACCTCTTCTAAGGCAAGATGGTAAGTAATTTAGTAATTTCATATGTATGGCAGATCATGCTTTATATAGACTATGATTTGTAAGGATACAATTCTTCATACTATTCGTAAAGTCCTATCTCTACGAAGTAGTATAGAAGATACATTCATTTTTTCAGCATGCAGTAACTTAATCAAACTACTACAATGAATCATATACGAATGGAAGTAACCTTTCGTATTATTTATATTTTAATTTTATCCTCAAGTAACATACACTTAAACTCCACAACTCCTGTGTATCCATACTCCATATATATCACGAATACATAATACTATAAATGTTCCAACATTTTTTTCATTGGCTGCAAGGAATATGGCAGTATCATCTGCGTACATAAGGTGTGATACCTGTGGAACCCCTCTAGGCATTCTGAATCCAGAAAGGAACTGAGTAGAGAGCAAATGTTTCAAGCCCCTTGATAATGCTTCTGACACTAAATTGTACAAAAATGGGGACAGTGAGTCCCCCTGCTTAATTCCTCTATTAGCTGAGAAGTAGCCAGTTGCTATCCCATTTATGAGCACAGAAAAACAGGCTGAAGAGATGTATAGAACTATGACTCTGACTAAATGCCCATGGAAACCAAAGTGCAACAAAACTGAATTCAGAAAGGATCTAGACACCATGTCAAAAGCCTTCTGCATGTCAAGTTTTATTATCACATTCTTATGGTTAGAGTTTTTATTTAGCAGTCTGATCATTTCTTGCATCTGAATTGTATTATCTGAGATATCTCTTCCTTTGAGGAAAGCAGATTGTTCATCAGAGATCAATTTTGGCATAAGGGGTTTTAACCTCTCCATGATTATTTTGGAATAGATCTTATTCACAAAATTAGAGAGGCTAATTGGTCTAAATTGGGAGAAGGAACTAGGGTTTGGAATTTTAGGGATTAGGGCTAACCATGTGCTTGACATGGCCCTGGGCAATTGAGTTCCCTCTAGGAAATCATTAGCTGATTCCAGTAGATCCTCTTTGACAATTTCCCAGCACTGAGTAAAGAAAGAGCCTGAAAAGCCATATGGGCCAGGTGCTCCCTCTTTATTAAGATCAAATACTGAGAATTTTAATTCTTCCTGATCTATAGGTCTCAAGAGATACTGATTATCTTCTTGAGTCACTAAATTTGGGATCATCCTCATGTAGTGTTTCAGGAACTGCCCTGAATTGTCCCCCTCGGATTCATTGAGTAGCTTCTCAAAGATATGGACCCTTTCCATCTGAATCTGTATAGGATCAGTTATCCACTCCCTTCTCTCATTCTTGATCTTAGTGAGTTGGTTTCTGTATCTCCTCTCCTTCACAGAATTATGGAAGAATGTTGTATTAGCATCTCTTTCCTTTAGCCACCTCATATTTGCTTTCTGTTTCCAGAAAGTAGTAATCTCACTTTGAGACCTAGTGAGGATGGTTGTGAGTCTGTTCAACTCTATAAGATCAGCATCATAACCAGAAGACTCAAAGAGTATTTCAGCTTGTGCTACCCTTTGTTCAGCATCCTTGAGATTTTGGTGAACATCCCCAAAAGAGGCCTTGTTCCAAATTCTCGGTGCAACTTTTAATATTTTCAGTTTGGCCACTACCTTTCTCATTCCTTGTTGTAAAGTAGGTGCAGCCCATGATTGTAATACCAGATCATAAAAATCCTCTCTTTTGGTCCACATGAGTTTGAATCTAAAAGGTTTAGGTGACTGGATTTCAGAGTTCTGGATGGATAGGAGTAAGGGGTTATGGTCAGAGGAGGTTCTACTAAGTACCTGAACTGAACTGTGGGGGAATAAAGTTAGCCATTCTAGGTTTCCCAATGCTCTATCAAGTCTCTGGAGCAAAAGATCATCCTTGGATCTTTTATTGGACCAGGTAAACTGGTTACCTACTGTGGGGAGCTCTATGAGACCTAAGTTACTGATGAGGGAGTTGAATTCCCCAATACTGACCAGGGGAGATCTTTTGTTGCCTCTTCTCTCAGCTATGGAAGTGACAGTATTAAAATCTCCAACATATAGTGTTGGAGCTAAAGGCAGACCTAACAGATCCTTCCATAGATCTCTTCTAATTTGCAGGGTTACCTTAGCATAAATAAATACACAATTCCAGACCACAGAAGTAGAGATTTCAGTAATTTGACACAGAATATACTGATCAGATTGAGACACAATAGAGACATTAAATTTGTGGTTCCAGAAAAGCCAGATTTTAGCCCTATCAGCTGGAAACAATTAGGAAAATTTAGTCTAAATTTTAGGGATGTTATATCTGAGTTGGGATGCCATGGTTCACTTAAGCAAAGGATATCTATGCTATGTGAGACAGTGAGGGTTTTAAGTCTTTTTATGGACTTGTTATATCCCCTAATGTTCCAAACTAACATATTACCAATTACTTTGTGTAAAATCATGACAAAAAATTAATTTTTTGATTTTTGGGAGGATCTCAACCATTTTTCAACAGTGGAGCTCCCTAAGGAGTGTGATTTATCTAATATTCTTAGCCTCCCTATGTAGTCTCAGGGAGGGGGTACCTGAATCCTTTGTTGGTGTGTGTAACTCCTCCTTGCTCCAATCAGGTTCACTAGGAGCTTCTTCATAGTCTGAGCTCTCATCATCATCTTGGTCTTGCAGAACCTGAAAAGAGTTAGTAGTGTGTACAGGCTTGTAAGGAACCAGTGCTAAAGATTTGGCAGATTGGGACCTATTCCTAACATTTAAGTCATCAATTGCATAAAAAGTAGGTTTTTTAGATGACACTAGAGCAGAGAATAAATTAACTACATTTTGAGCAGAGTTTGGGATCAAAGTAGGATCCTTTCCTTATGTCAAAGGTTTATGGATACTGCTTCCCCCAATCAGAGCTGGGGAATTACTGGCTACAACCATCTGGAGATTGTTTGGGGCAATGTTCACCTCCTTCTGTGTCCTTACTTCATTGTCTTTTTGTGAGCTAGACAGGCCTGAGGATTTCGCATTGTTAGCCTGTTTCCACTGCTGGGAAGAGTGTCTGTTTTTTCCTTGTCTAGCTTGCATCTCCTGTCGCCTTCGTACATGATGTTTCTTGAGTTCTGGGTGAAGGTTCCCGCAATCATCATCTCTATGGCCAGTCCTCTTACAATGAGTGCAGTACGAGGGTAGGTTGTCGTATTCAATCTCGCATTCAACTGATGAGTTGGGATTACCAATTGTGATGGTGCTATGTCGTTCCTGTGGGAGGTCTTCAACAAACACTTTAACCTCCGGCGTTCTTGTCAACGCTGCAGTAGCCGCGTCCATCTTGAGGTACACACCAATGGAGTTACCGAAATCTTGGATGGCAGAGCGGTTGTAGAACTGGATCGGAACTTTGTGTATCATCGCCCACACAGGCACCACCGACGACTCCATGTTCGGCGAAAAATTCGACGTCCATTTAATTATCTTCATCGTACTACCCATGATTGAGAAATACGATCCGTTCCAAAAGGAATGGTAGTCCTCCTGGAGCTCAAAATGGATCAAGATGTGTTTGAAATCGATTGATCCAATTTGAAAGTTTCCCCCAAATTTCTGACCTGGGAAAAACTTGTTGATTTCAGCCATATGTGGTTTACCTCTAGTGAATTTGGCGACAAGTGCATTTTGGTAGTGGGAGGCGAACGTCTGTACTGCTTCATCGGAGTAGATACATGCAATTTTGCCGTTGACTTTCCGAGAGATGGGCTTGATTTCCGGGTTGTAGGGGAGTTCAGAGAAGAGTGGTTGAGGTTTTGTAACTAAGGCCTCGGCGAAGGACTTTCCGGTGGTGGCACCGCGCCTAATTGGCGGTGGATCCACCATCGAATAGAGCCGTTTCTAACCATTGTGGCCGAAATAGTAGTTAAAAACGGGCAGAAAATGTAGATAGATGTCAGAGAGAAATTCTAGTGAGAACTACAAATTTAATGACGTTGTCGCTTCTTATGCTTGTCCGGTCGTTATGGCGCCATTTCCAATCACGTAGACAACGTAGCTATCCTTACCGAGAAGATCTCTCCCCACCGCCATACTCAGACAAAAAGTCAGAATTTAAACAAATCAATCTTTATTCTATTTTCTTGATTTGATTATGGATCATAAATGATGGACAAAACAAAGTGAAAATTTACCAAAATTCATGGGTCTGGGAACTGTGAATGAGGATTCGGCGGGACTGATTAAGATGGACTGTATGAATAGGACGACCGTCGATGCAGGGAGCTGGGATGCGAATTAACGACAGTGACGCATTACAGTGACCCTTTTGGGTTAAAATTTACTCGAAAACCAATCAGTGGGTTTTGATCATGTCGCCGCCGATGGTATCGAGAGCTTCAAGAAGCCAATGCCTCGCTATAATTGGGTCTCGGTCTAGCATCATGAATCCATCAAGCCTTAAAATTGTTCAGAAAGATTGTGTATTGTGTCTAAAAATATCGTTTGAAATGTATTTCTTTAGCTATTTCAGAGAGATTATTCCTCTCAATTTAACGCATAGTCAGATTGTAGATTGCGTGGGTAACGAATGAAATGGTTTGGATTGTAAAGTGTTTATTGAAAAGTTTGAGAGAGATAATTAACTTCTCTTGATTTTATATACATTCAAATTGGGTGTTCGAGAAATGAAAATTGTGCATGAAAGGTGTTTATTGAAAAGTTCGAGAGAGATCATTTAAATTATAAAGTAAAATTTACTAAACATTTCAAAATTTTGAATTCGAACTTTCATCTTTTGTGCAACTTAGACTATGATACAGAACAAGTCTGATACTATTCTAAGACCCATATAATATGTAATTAACTAGACTCATTAAAATATGTGATAAATATTTACACATATCTATTATTGATAATTAAAAACACCACGCATCATGTGGAGTAACCAATCTAGTTTTGATAAAATGTTTTGAAATTAATTTAGGTACTAAAAAAATTCATTTTAATTGTTTTCAATTAAAAATTTATTTTTTTTAACCATATCATGTATATCATTTCAATTTAAGTATTTTAATTTTGGTCATAGAGAATTTGATTAATTCATCTACACTCGAATATAATGTATCTCGATTAGTAGTACTTAATTTAATGAAATATAAATTGAATGGTGTTACATTAGTAGCAATTTCCAACAACTCGAATATAATGCATCTCGATTCTGACTCGCACTTGCACTCGCAATTCTTCTTAAATTTTTATGTGTGTGAATATGTAAATTTGTATGGTATCATATCTGAACTCAAATATCATTAATAATATAATTTCATCCGACAACAACTATTTTTTTACTGACAACAGTTACAACAGTTGTTAGCGGGTGAGAGCTATCGTTACCAGCTCAGAGTAGCTGTTACTAGCTGTTAGCATTAGCATGTGTAGTGGCTAGCAGTTAGCAGCTCAACTAGACAAGACCTATCATATACCGACTAAATTTTATTTTTGTACATAACGTTGCTCAAAACGTTAACTTTTGTACCTAACATCAAAATGTTCATATTGTGTGCCTAACATTTCAATGTTGATCAATTTCTGTACCCCACATTCAAAAGTGTTCAAAATGTGTACATTCCAATGTTGCTTTTATTTTTGTACCTCACATTCATTTGAAGATGAAATTGTTGTTTTTTACTATTTTACTAGTCCAAAAAAAATACGTCTTCGATATATACGCTATGGTCCATAATTATGTATACCAGACATATGCATCATATATATAATTCTATTGCATACAATTGCAAATCAGTTATATATTAAAATTATTGTATAACCAAAATACGGACTGCATATAATCAAAATACGACATAAATCTATCTTTATTATCTCCATTATTGATAATAAGTACTATACATATTTTTGAAAGGAATGTGTTTGTCCAACTTTATACGAATTATAACACTGCCACTATACATTTAAACTTAAATATATATACTATATCATTTATTTTATGACAATAATAATCAAACGTGTTTTGAGGTAAACTTACAAGAAATTTTATAATGTTTAAGCTTAAGAAAGATTCAGAGTCAAAATGCATTAATAAAATTAAAATGTATTATCCTTTTTATAAAAAAGGTTAGTATTTAAGAGATCCATTAATTAAAATATCTTACAAGTACCACACTAGTTTTAGTAAGAATTAATACAATAAACTGTTATTAGTTAACTAAGTTTTTTTAAATTATATTTTTTATTAAATTGAATCATTGCCTAAGTCATAAGATCAAGGAATATGAATTACTTTCCTAAAACTTAATCACTACGTGTCAAAAAGCACTTTATGGATACAATTTTTTTACCCTTCCTAGTATTTTTGGTGGTGGTAGCTACGATAAAACAAATGGATGACAATGAAAAAAACAGAGGGAGAACCATAAATTATAAATGCTAACTTTTGAAGTCTAAAATTTGAAAGGGACGTGATTATATTTTAAATTTTCAATTGTAATAATACAGGGAAAAAATAATAAAGCAAAGTTAAATAAAAAGGACAACCTTCAAATTCAAACATAAATACCCTGTGTCATTGACTCAATCGATTGGAGAACAAAAAGAACAACCCCCCATTTTTTCCATTTGAAATGATGATGAAAGTGATGTGGTGGCTTATTTGAATCCCACTTCGTACTCTTTTCTTATATTATAAACGATAAAAATGGATATCTCATTGGTTTTCGAGAAACTATCTGATAAGACAGCCTTATGGTAAGGTAGGACCTGTCAGAATCAAGCAAAATAATTTTAGCGACTGTAATATAATTATTTTATTTTCGATGCCTTTTAAAAAATTTTATAAAAAATACATGGATCATTCTGTAATAATGAATATTTTATACGTTCTTTCCCAAATTTTGGTCTCTTCCTTGCCCAATTTCACCTCATAATCAAGAAAATCATCTCCATCATCATCAATTCATCAACAATCATCAGTTGATCATAAACGAGATCAATCATCAACCAAAAATCACCAAATTATCGTAAAAACATCATAAATCAAATCATCAAATTATAAAATCATCATCGTTCATCATCAAATTTTCGTCGTTCATCATCAAATCTTCGTCGTTTATCATCAAATCATCAAATCATCGTTGTTTATCATCAAATCATCAAATCTTTGTCGGTTGTCATCAAATCATCCTCCTCGTCATCACTAATTATAAAATCATCATCAACAAAAAATCATCAATCATCAAAACATTATAACCGACATCAATCATCAATCAAAACTCACCAATCTTCAAAAATCAATAATCAATCATCAACGTCAAATCATCAATCGATTATTAGATCCACCGTCATCATCAATAATAAACATAAAATCATCGACTAAAATATACACCTAATCAAATAGTCAAATCGTGAAACTAAATTCTCGTGAAAACGTAGCTCGGATCATCAAACTAGATTCTCGGAGATCCATAGCTCCAATCATCAGCCTCTATCATCGTCGTCATCAATTCAATAATCATCAATCATATATCATAAATCGTCAAATTAAATCATCATAACCGACTTTAATCATCCATCATCAACGTCAAATCACCAGATCATTATAACTGACATCGATCATCGTTGTCATCAATATCACCAACATCATTTTTTGTCGTTATCATCAAAATCATCACTATAATTCATTATCATCACCATTAGTAATAAAATTATCATTATCATAATCATAATTCACGCATCATCATCATTAATAAATTGTCATTAACATTATTAAATCACCACCACCGGCCATCACCGCACCACCGGCCGTCAGCATAATCAAAACCGCCGCACTACCACCGCCACCATAATCGGAACTGTCAGGCGAATCATCAACACCGATGGTCGAATCATCAACACCGATGGTCGAATCATCAAATAAGTCGATCATCAGCACCAATGGACGAATCATCAAATTCGTCAATCATCAGGGGTAAATTCATGAATTCGCCGCTGAAATAAACGCCGACGACCCCAACATCGACGGAAAACCCACCAACCACGTTTGTACACTGCTGACCTGCTTCGATAGGTCGGATTGATCGGTGGGACGGCGACCTATGAAAGAATTATCACGGCCGATTGATTAAACTTCACGCGATCTGAATTTGGGGCAGAGAAGACGAAGAAGATGATGGCGAGAAGAAGATGATTTGGGGTTTATATGATTTTCAACATTTGCAATATAGTCCTGGGTTTATGCACTACTCACATGATGACACCGAAAATAAAATAATTGGTTTTTGGCCCCAAAACTTATTTAAATAGAGTTTGTTTTGTCATTGGACTTAAGATAAGGCTGCCTTATCTAATTGTTACTCTTGGTTTTTTACTAGTCATTTATTATTTATCACATTTTAATTACACATTTAACTATAAATTTAAAATAGTATAACAATATTATTATGTTCTAGTTTTAAATTCACCAAGAACTTTTATTTTATTTTTAATGTCAAAAAATTTGAAGTTAGTTAAAGTTGGTCAAAAATTTTAAATTTATTAGTGATCAAACATATAATTAAAGAGAAACAATTAGATAAGGCAGCCTTATGGTAAGCCAAAAGGACCTCATATGGTTAATGCAAAAATTTTGGGGTCAAATAATAATTATTATATTTTAGTTATTTTCAAATCAATTAATTATATCAACTAAAAATCATATCCCTATTCAAATCATCATCACTCATCATCAAATCATATACATTCATTACCAAATCATCGACGTTCATCGTCAAATCATCGGTGTTCATCAAGTTGTCATCGTTCATCAGCAAATCATCATCGTTCATCATCAAATCTTCGTTGTTCATCATCAAATTATCAAATCATCGGTCATTTATCATCAAATCATCGTCCTCATCATCAATAAATATAAAATCATCATCAATAAAAAATTATCAATCATCAAAACAATATAACTGACATCAATCATCAATCAAAACTCACCAATCATCAACAATTAATAATCAATCATCAAATTCAAATCATCAATCGATCATCAGATCCACGGTCATCATGAATCATGTCATAACCATCATCAATCATAAATATCATATCATCAACTAAATTGTACACATAATCAAATCGTCAAATCGTGAAACTGAATTCTCATTGGTGACCCAGAGGATGACGAAAACGAGGTCTATTTTATGATCCGAGCCACGTTTCTACAAGAATTTAGTTTCCCGATTTGACGGTTTGATTATGTGTATATTTTAGTTGATGATTTGGTATTTATGATTGATAATTTTTTATTGATGATCGAACGGATTGATGACGCGGATGAGTAATGTTGGTGACCGAGCTACGATTCTACGAGAATCTAGTTTCCCGATTTGACGATTTGATTATGTGTATATTTTAGTTGATGATTTCATGTTTATGATCAATGATTATTTTTCGATGATAGAAAGGAGTTGATGATCGGATTGATGATGAGGATGAGTAATGTTGGTGACCGAGTGTATATATATATATATGAGGATGACGAAAACGAGGTCTATTTTATGATCCGAGCCACGATTCTACGAGAATCTAGTTTCCCGATTTGACGGTTTGATTATGTGTATATTTTAGTTGATGATTTGATGTATATGATTGATGATTGATGATTTTTTATTGATGATCGAACGGATTGATGACACAGATGAGTAATGTTCGAGCTACGATTCTACGAGAATCTAGTTTCCCGATTTGACGATTTGATTATCTGTATATTTATGTTGATGATTTCATGCATTCAACCGTTGTCCGCTTCGTTGTGTCTTGGAAATCCGTCATGATTACCAAGTGGATGGACGGTCCGCCCGGTGAACCCTGATAAGGGTGAATGACATGGCTTCAAGTTCTGTCGTCCAATTCCGAGCTGATCAGAGCATCCCACAAACATTATCTCCACGCTACTGCCGTCATCCATGAATACTCGTTTGATCAGCACCCCTTCCATTTCTGCTATCACCACCATCGGGTCAGAGTGAGGAACCTGGGAAGGCACCGGGTCCTCGTCCGAAAAGTTGATGGTCTCACTTGCCTTGAATCTCTTCTGTTGTATTTTGCCCAGAGGCACATATCTACTCTTGGCCTTGATAGCTGCCATGGAATTTAGCCCATCTCCAACTATGCCGTTGATCACATTAATCATCCGAGGTGGAGCCGGAGCTTGTGCTGGCGCGGCCTGACGCGGAGCCAGATTGGTTGGGTTGGCTTGGCCTCCGCCCCGGGGGCGATTGTTCCTCCAATTTCTCTTCCTCCCCTGTCTTGCCGCGGGGGCCGGAGCCACTGCTTGACGTGCGTCACCGGCTACACAATCCCTCAGCTGGCCCATGCCGATCAATCTTTCTATATCCGAACGGAGCGCCCTACACCCTTCCGTGGTGTGACCGTGAGACTTGTGAAAGTCGCACCACTTGTCTGCATTCGCTGCTGCTGGTACACCGACTATGGGCTGCGGATCCGTGAACAGGCCTCTGTGGACTACAAGGATCTCCGTACGGGTTTTGGAGAGAGGGGTATAGGTTGGCCGTGCAGCCACAACCGGAGCTTGAGCCGCGACCGTCGGAACCGTACGCGTCTGACTTGATCATTCCGGACCGGAGGCCGAAGAGCCGGGATCTGGGCTCCCGCTGTCGTGAGAGTCCTCTGCTCAAAGAATCCCACCATGGTCATCCGGACATGGTTAGCATCGTGCACCGTACAATGCATCTCCACCACCAGCTGAAGGTGATAGTACGATGTTGGCATGTTCTTCGTGAGTTTAATGTAGAAAGCATTGTCCTTTAGCCCGTCACAAAGTTGTGAATGATGGCCTTCTCCTGCAAGTGTATGTCCACCACCTTCATCGACGCTGCTATGTAACGGAGGTAGAACTCCCAAGTTGTCTCTGTCTCCAACTATCTCATTGCCAGGACCGTGGCTAAGTTTACAAACGTGTGTTTCATAGCTGAATAGCGCCGGACCAGAGCGGTGGCAAAATCTCAAAAATGTCGGAGGGTTCCGTTCGGAAGACCTTTGAACCAGGCCAAACAGTTCCCTCTTCGATACGAGGGTAACATCTTACACTGCAACTCCTCCGAAATGTCTCTTGCATACATGATACTTGAGTAAGTGTGAACAAACTCCTCCGAATCTCCCTCCCCCTTGTAGGTTGGGAGTCCATCCGGAGCCTTGGTTCCGGCCGGCCACTTAAAGTTCAACACCTCCGGAACCCAAGGTGACTAAGGTCTAACTCCATTCCGACCGATGAGGCGGTTCAGGTGATCTTCAATAGAGTATGGGCAAAAAGGCGTCTGCTATCCGAACCCACCAGGGAATCCCTCCGGAGGGTGGCATTCCAAACATCATCTGCTGTGGTGGTCTTCCGAGAGCTACCATTCCGTAAGTCTGTTGGGTTTGCCCTCCCCAGTATTGTGGTGCCTCCGGATTCAAGCTGACTGCCTGCTGCTGGTTGGTCTGTGGTTGGGCCGGAGGTGGGTTTGGTCCTTGGGCTGGAGGGTTATATTGCCCTTGACCTTGGCCAGCCCTACCTACATCGTTCTCCAGATCCACATATACCCGCGGTCGTCCCGGAGGAGGCATCTCTGGCCTGGCCGGGGCTTGGCGGGCTGCCCTCCACGCCTAAAACTGCTGATATTCCGCCATGTTTGTCCTCAGAACGCTTCCTCCGGCTTTGGAGTCGTGGTACTCACGCTCCTCCTGTCCAGCCCTCCGCGTCGATCGATCCTTCTCCGACCGACTCTAAGCGTCATCTTCCTCCGTGTCGTATTCCTCCGGGTTTCCTAGATCCTCTGTTACTTCAAGGTCATCCGTATCTCCGTCCGACTCCATACGATCTCCGAACTGCTGCTGCTTCTCGGCCTCTTTTGCAGCTCGTAGTCGCTCCCTGTTCTCGCGTTGCATCTCAGCTTCTGGGGTCGCCTTCTTTCCTTTCGCCTTCTCCGCCGCCAAACGCTGTTGTCGACGTTCCTCAGTTGCAGCCTTTGCCTCCGCTGCTGCCTCCTTGGCTCAGAGAGGTCGTTCCTTATCCGCCGCTAACTTCTGAGCCCCAATTACTGCGGCGGCCCTTCTGGTCTTCGGCCCTCTGTCCGCTTCATCTCCGGGCGGAGGAGGGTTCTTCCTTGGTCGTTCGCGAGGCATGGACGCGACTTGTAACCGGGAACGTGAGGTCCCACTGGGCGTGCCAACTGATGCTACCAGTTTCCAGTCCCAGTCCGGAGTACAGCGGGTGTCACCGGTCTGGAGAAGGTCACGTCCGTGGTCTCACCTAATAGGCCTGCAAAACAACGGAGTATCCTGAGGATAACTACTCCGACATGATGATGAAAGAGGGGCCTTTGAATAGGAGAGAGAATAAGGATATATTGAGAGAGTTTTAGTCTGATAGAATATACCTTTCTCCCCAAATCCAAAGCTGTATTTATAGGTGTGAGGTGGTGAGGATCCAACTCAGAAGTAGTGGTCCTGCTTGCTTGTCCTTATCCGGGGACATGTCATATTCATGTCCTTTGTGTCCCCGGATAGCGCCATTCTAGTTGACGTCATATGGAGCGGACCACTGTCAGGGGCCGGGGCCGGAGCCTAGATATGGGCCAAAGCTCATATCACCACCTTCCCCATTTGATCCTAGAATTCTGTTTTCAAAAATTTTCCTATCTCATTAAGCCTACTGTCAATTCTGCTTGTGCCTTATTTAGTCCAGATATATTAGCATCAGAACAATTACTCTGATAATCTAGCTCCTTCCATTCCACTACTTGTTATCAAATACGCTCATATAAAATTTTATTGGATTCTTTTATTTGGTTTCTTTATTATTACTTGTGTGACAGAATATGCAAATTAAAGAATAAAAATTGGTTAAATATTAGCCTCTTTTCACTATGATTTTATTTATATCAGTTCAATTAAATCAAATTGAATTTATTTTTTGTGAAAACCAAGCTGGTAGAAACGGCTCTGAATTACAATGAGGAGGCTTCTCACGTTTAAGT
The DNA here is from genome assembly GCA_948330725.1 of Sherardia arvensis. Lineage (NCBI taxonomy): Eukaryota > Viridiplantae > Streptophyta > Magnoliopsida > Gentianales > Rubiaceae > Sherardia > Sherardia arvensis. The sequence goes on along the minus strand of OX415237.1, from coordinate 15,339,928 downwards.
TTTACAACTATTTTTTTTTTGGATTGACACTGATATAATTATAATTATATGTTTCTAATAATTAGTTGATTATTTTTAATGACGAAAGAGGGGTAAATAGGGGAAAGGGAGCCCTGAAGTGATAGGCATTTTAGGCCACTGTATGGTTGTACATCATAATTGGGCGGAGGAACAATACATAAAGTACCCACAAAATGTCACCACTATATGATTGTATTTATTTGAAGTTTGAAGTTGTTAAAACTACTTTTGTTTAATTTTCCCTTAAATAAATTCATTTGCTATAATTGAATAGGAAGGAATTGTTCAACGAAACATGTTTTTGTTTGCGTACACAGAACATAATGAGCTAATTGTTCGAATTAGGTATTGAGTAATAAACGGTCCATTTTAGAGCACGCCATTTGTAATTATATAAACGGGATTCAATTCAATATTGCAGACAGTTTTGGCAAATATGCACAAGACTAAATGCCAAATTCATGTACTCCGTACGTATTCAGCCAAAAAGCGAATTCTTTTATTTTTGTTTTTTTTACCACTTGTGTGACAGAATATGCCAAAGAATAATAGTTAAATACACATGTTTGAGGGGACAAATTAATACATACGAAAAATATTTTACATATTATTTTAGATGAAAGATTTTACTTTTCAAAAGTATTTTAGAATATTGAAAGTTTGTATAATTTTATTATAATGGATTATGTCTAAGAGTTGGGTGAAGTAAGAGTCAGAGATTATTGATAAAAACTCTTTAAAAAACAAATCTTTAATTAATCTATATAAAAAAGGCATGCTAGTCTTATTTTGTTTATTTTACCATCCAAAATAAAAATATTTCTTCGATATATATGATATGGTCAATAATTATGTATATCAAATTCATTAAACTAGCATTATTTATCAAATACCCTCACATAAAATTTTATTTGGATTCTTTAATTTTGGTTTCTTTATTATTACTTGTGAGACAGAATATGCAAACTAACTAATAAAAATTGGTTGAATATTTCTTAGGTTATCAAAAAGTAACCCTACAAGACTAAATATTGTTCAATATTGTACTAAAATTCAAAATATCATTAAAAAATAACAGTATTCTTCAGGGAAGTTGCCCAATATAATATTTTGACATCTAAATTAAAGACAACAACATAGTAAAATGTAATACATAATAACTTTATCCACACCTTAATTAAAATTAAACTGAACTAAACTAAAAAGAGATATCACCTTTTTTTAACTTTGAACGATCAAATAAATATGATAAAAGCATCTCGAATTAAGTTCAATAAAGTTTATGTTCATTTATACATGCATTGTATAGTTATGGCATAAAGCAAAGATCTTTTAAACCTTTTTTATTTTCACTTCATTAAAGTGAGAGCCCATTCAATTATCATCTCGGGTACATTTATTATTAAAAAAATTAAAAGAGCCCATTCCAACTAACCGCGAGTGAAAGAGGTGAAAAAAGCGCGGTAAAAAAAGAGGGAGAGCTAAAAAACAAAAGGAAATGGTGGATTGGGATTGGTGCAAATGGGAGGAGAGAGAAAGCGTAGGATAAGTACCGATCCACGAAACAAACGGACACACCAAAAAATCAGGCTGGGCAGTAATAATAATAATAATAAAATAAAAATAGATTATCACGGAATTTGTAGCGGAAAACGGCGTCGTAGAGGCTTGTGCTGGTAAAAATCTCAAAAGTGCGATCGGCCGTTAATTTATTATCACCTCAAAAAAGGAGTGGTTATTGGTAATGGTCGTATTAATAGTACTGCTCTTTTTCCCCACTGCGTGACTGTGTGAGAGAGAAACCCAACAACAAAAACAGAAGAGAGAAAAGTGTGTGCTTGTACCACTGCTACTGTGTGACTGCGTGACTCTCTGGGTGTGAAGGTGGCGAAACCGGCGCCGGCTGTTTTGCAGGACAGGTTGTTACCGTCTTCTTCTCTCCTTTCTCTAATTCCTCGTGTCGGTGTGTTCTATTTTATTGTTGTTTCGCCGGAAAAGCGGAGTTTCCGGTGGGGGGATTTTGTTGTTTCAGGCAGGGCGTTTGCATTCTCTTGTTTCTGCTCTGCGGTTGGATTGTCTTTATTGTAAATTTAATTGTTTTTTGGGTTTATGTGCAGTTAATGTTGGTGGGGTGTCCATGTGGTGAAGACGACATGCTTCTGGATGTGGCCTTTTATCTACTGCTCTGATCTTAATCCTGGTAGGTAAATACTTGAGATCTCTGCTTCTTAATAATGTCTGGATTATGAATTTTAATGGCGTGTTAGATATTTATGGTTTGGGGTTTTAGATTTTTGATCTGGTTTGGAAATGTTTTTCCTGCAGAGCTTGAATAGAAAAGTGGTAGTTTCTGATTGGTTGGAGATTTTGTGTAGAGGAGAGGATTAAGAGGGGTTTTGTCTGGACTCAATTCGAAGAGGAGATGGTTGAAAGAATGTTGGACTCTCAGCTGTGGCATGCTTGCGCAGGAGGAATGGTGCAAATGCCCTTGGTGAACTCCCGGGTGTTTTACTTCCCTCAGGGCCATGCAGAGCACACACTTGCGAATGTTGATTTCTCTGGCCTTCCGAGGATCCCGCCTTTGATTCTCTGTAGAGTTGGTTCTGTGAAATTCCTGGCTGATCCTGAGACTGATGAGGTCTATGCTCGGATTAGGTTGGTTCCGTTGGGGAACAATGAGTGTCGGTATGAGATGGAGGATGATGGTGGGGCTTTGGCTGGCAATGGGTCTGATTCGTCAGCTGAAAAGCCTGCATCGTTTGCTAAGACTTTGACTCAATCTGATGCCAACAATGGTGGAGGGTTTTCGGTTCCAAGGTACTGTGCAGAGACTATCTTCCCCCGGTTGGATTACACAGCTGACCCCCCTGTGCAGACTGTTGTTGCCAAGGATGTTCATGGCGAGGTTTGGAAGTTCAGACATATATACAGAGGGACGCCTAGAAGGCATCTGCTGACCACAGGATGGAGTACTTTCGTGAACCAGAAGAAGCTCATTGCGGGTGATTCTATTGTGTTTCTGAGGGCAGAAAATGGTGAACTCTGTGTTGGAATTCGGAGAGCAAAAAGGACTGGGATTGGTGGCCCAGAGTCTCCATCTGGATGGAATTCTTCTGCTGAGAACTTTGGTGGTTCGGCTGGAAACTTTGGTGGTCCCTCTGGGAACTTTGGTGGGTTCTCAATGTTCCTCAGGGAAGATGAAAACAAAATGATGAGAAGTGTCAGCAATGGAAACATGAACCCTTCGGGTGGTGGTGTTTCGAATTCGAAGGGTCGTGGAAAGGTGAGGGCTGAATCAGTAATTGAAGCTGCTTCCCTTGCTGCGAAGGGGCAGCCTTTTGAGATCATTTATTATCCACGTGCAAGTACTCCTGAATTTTTTGTTAAGGCATCCTCTGTGACTTCTGCTTTGAGGGTCCAATGGTGTGCTGGGATGAGGTTCAAGATGCCATTTGAAACTGAGGATTCCTCTAGGATTAGTTGGTTTATGGGAACAATAGCTAATGTTCAGGTTGCTGACCACGTCCTCTGGCCTAATTCACCATGGAGACTTCTCCAGGTAATGCATGATTAAGTTTGATGAACCATTGTAGTTATCTTTTATGGCATAATCTGCTGTATTTGATGTCCCTTTTGTTGTTGCTGTTTGACCTATTGCTTTGCAACTTAATGTTTATGCACTTATTGGTGAGGAATGGTTGCATCTTCTATTTAGTCAATTAAAAGGTAATTTTATGTGAATTGTCTTCTTAACAATGTGAATCCTAAGGATAGTGATTACATTAAGACCTTACCCTCCTGCTATTTAGGTATAAATGGACTTGATTCAGGTGGTAGTAAATGGTTATAACCATGCAAATTATTTAAGCTTAGAAGTAGACAATTTGAATTATTTTACTTCTTGTTAGACCTGATTTTGACGTGCTAGTCTGGTAGCTATACACAAGTCTGAAGAACATTCTATGTTAATATTACTTTCTAGGATTTATCATTAGTGAATTTTGTTTTTTTCAAGGCTTGGATGTTGATGTATTAATTTAGGCGTTTAGTATAAGCTTTTATGAGACCTTAAAATTATTTATAGAAGATGTTGTGAGTGATAGCATGAATGCAAGATTAAGAAAGAACACCAGCTGCCAATTGTGGTTATTTCAGCGATTGTTATGGAGATAGAACCTACATTTTTGTCTAGCATTGCATTGTATTTCTGGAAAAAGTCATCGTTGGTGATGTCATAATACAAATTATTTGTATTTGTCAATTTCGGGAAAATAGTCATTGGCGGCGATGCCAGATATTTTAATGTAGTGCATTTATCTAACTTGAAATTTGCCTTTTCTTGCAGGTGACGTGGGATGAACCGGATCTGTTGCAAAATGTCAAGCGTGTCAGTCCGTGGCTTGTGGAGCTAGTTTCTAATATGCCCATCATTCATCTTTCCCCCTTCTCGCCACATCGAAAAAAGCTGCGACTTCCGCAGAACAATGATTTCTCTCTAGACGGCCAATTTCCAATGCCGTCGTTCTCAGGCAACCCTCTTGGGCCAAGCAGTCCCTTATGTTGTCTATCTGACAACATTCCTGCAGGCATACAGGGAGCCAGGCATGCTCAACTTGGAGTACCATTATCGGAACTCCACTTGAGCAATAGGATGCATCTGGGACTGATACCCCCCAGTTTGCAACGGTTGGATCCATTTCCTAGGATTTCTGATGGTCTTATCAGAGGTCAAGTGGATGGCAGTGAGGATATATCCTGCTTGTTAACCATGGGAAATTCTAACCAGAGTTCAGAAAAAACCAACAGTGTCAAGACACCTCAATTCTTACTTTTTGGTCAGCCTATTCTCACAGAGCAACAGATGTCCCATGGAAGCTCTTGTGATGCAGTTTCTCAGGTTGGTGAAAATTCAGCTTGTGAGGTATCACTCAAGCGTAATTATTTCTCCCCTGACCATAGGCTTCATCCAAGTAGCCTGTCAAATCCTGGTTTCTTATGGAATCATGGCCTTCACACGGTTGAGCTTGGGCTGGATACCGGCCACTGCAAAGTCTTTTTGGAATCAGAGGATGTTGGCAGGTCTCTTGATCTTTCAACCCTCGGTTCATATGAAGAACTATACAAGAAGCTGGCAAGCATGTTTGGCATGGAGAGATCAGACATCGAAGGGCATGTGTTTAGCCGTGATGCTAATGGTGCTCTTAAGCAAGCTGGAGATGAACCATTCAGGTAATTGTTTTAATAACTCTCTCTTTTTGGTAGAATCTATATATGGATAGCTCAAATGTGCGGCGTAAGATTAGAAATGATAAATTTGTTCCACCTTCTAATGCAGTGAGTTCATGAAGACTGCCAAAAGATTAACGATCAATTCAACATCTGGCAATAACAGCGCCGGCAGGTAATGATCAAACTGTCCTTTGAGTTGGTTCAATTATGTGTCAATTTCACACAGCATGATTCTGACAGGGAGTCTCTGGTGTTTTATAGGATATGGTTTACTGGTCTGCCCACGGCCGAGCGGGGACTAGATTCTGCTAACCAGACAGGACCCCTTAGCATATACGCATAGGGCGCTTGCTCGGCAAGTTTGTGTAGCAGAAGTCAGCAGCTGTTGAAGATGATGAAGATTGATGTGGTTGTTTACTTTGTGTGTAACACGGAACTTCATTAGTGAAGCTCTTCGTTTAGTAATTTTACTTTTGTTTCTTTCGTGGCTTCAAGTTTGAGTTTTAAGACCACTGTCCTAACTTTATCCTATTTAGTGAGGGTTAGACTTTGAGTACTGCTTAAAATGATGTTTGATGTGATATTCAATGTGTATCCGTGAAGTGAAAACTTGGAAAAGGTATTGAATTCAACTGTGCCAACTGCGCAAGGATCTGTATTGACATTTGCAACTTTTTCAGCCATAGTTTATCATGGCACGGGGTGGTCAAATCCAACTAAAGCAAATGTTTGAACAGAGTGCATCTAAAAAGTAGTAATACACAAACCGCATATGAATAGAGAGTTCATCTAAAGTCTGAACTGGGTTGGAAGGATTGGTTTCAATTAAATAAAATTAGGATAAAGTGCTACTACTACTCATACCGAACTGAAGAACTGAATATAATACGTGAAAGATTGAATTAACACATTACTCAAAATTTAATCGATTGAAGTTAAACATGCAAGAGTATTAATGGAGCAAAGCGCTCTACCCGGCCGACGCCGCAGATATTCGTGGAGAGGTAAGTCACGGTATTTCAGAGCCAGTACCCAATGAGTGGGTACTGGGGATCATGTAAGTAAGAAAATCACACACTGACAGCGCCCGACACCAAATGCCTTGGTGAAGAGATAAGTCATGGTAATCTAGAGTCAGGAGTCATTGAGCGTCGTTTGTCTCGGTGCGCACAAGAGATCTTGCAAGTAAGAAATCTCTACACTGCCGCTACCGAGATTCGAACCTTGGACCAGAGAGTAATGAAACCAATGTCCCAACCGCTGGACTATACCCGTGGGTATACGCAAGAACGTTAATGATAACGTGTACGAGGTAGAAGCGCGCTGCATTTAGATGAAACCAGCTGCAGTTTAACGAAATGCAGGGGTAATTTAGTGAAATCAGATGAAATTAAGTTAACTATAACTGTAAGGTGAAAAAATAAAACGGAGTTCTAGGATATGTATCCATCAAAACAATAATTTGATCATAAATGTGCACGTGCGAGGGCAATGGTGTTGCCGTCTTGGTGGCTGAGTTTACTCTCTCGGAAAATGGACATATTGACTAACCACTTTTAAATGACGCAATTAGAGACTATGAATCCCACAAAATAATAATGGTGATGCTGAAATTAAGGTTCCGAAGTTTGAAAGATATGCCTGTCCGACTGACTGTGATACCTTGGGATTGGGTCATGTCGGTTTGGTGTTGGGAGTATTTTAAGCTTTGCCCGTGCGGACTGGGAGACCTTAATCCAAAGGCACCTTCTCTAATCCCAACACAGATTTTACTTTAATTTACCACTAATTATTTGTTTTCAGATCCGCACCCTAGTTTCAAGGACTCTTTGCTTGTTGCAACTTCGGGATGGGCACATTCATTCAAAAATCAAAATGCTTCTTCAATCTATTCCTCATCCGCAGTTTCAAATTTTGATTTTGAAAATTCAAAATTGGTGCATAACATATGTGTATTATAATCAATGAATTAACGTCATTGAAAAGTCGTCGATTTGTTAATAACTAAGTGTTTTGACATCTAGACGTTCTGCCATATTCGACTCACCGAAAAGTTGGTTTGGTGCTAACGGCGAAAGATAAGTCGTCTAGTCCTCCAAAAAAACGTCAAAATTCGCCAAACGAACGCCAAATTCCGCTAGGCCCAAATAAATCTTATAACCTGAGCCAGATAATAAAGACGAGTCGGATCTTTTATATAAAAAATGCAAAAAGTTTTGAATTAAAAATAAAATATTCTTTTAACTTCAGGGTTGGATTAGGATTCAGAATTCAGAACCCAGAAGTTTCTTGATTATTTTGCATAAACTTGTGACTCGTTTGGATTATTAATGTTCTCGAAAGATTTGTGAAGTAAATTTGTGATAATTCATAAAATATTTTTGGGTGGATTTATCACCAGGATAGAATTTATCATCGGGACATTTGTTAGCTTTCAATTTGATATAATGATATATTATTAAAACAAAATTTTAATTAAACTAAATTAAAATGAACTAAAAATAAAAAATATTTGAATGATATGGGAAGAACGGATCCTAATAATATCCAGTATACTTATATAGATGTACTCAATATTGTATTTCTATCCATATAAAATCCAAATGTAGCTGACAAATATAACCTCATTTGTAACATCTTTTAATAAAATACTCAGCGGATATACACCTATATTCACATTAAAACAGAGGCACGTGATCAAGTTAATCAAGATAGATAAATATGATCTTTATCTCTATTCGTTTTGAACATTTATTCCGACTCAAATCCGTAATCCTTTTGCCTAAATAATCTTATTTGGGAAACTAATTTTAAAAATAATACTAATTTTAAAAACTTTGATACACAATGAAAGTCGACTATGTTTCTGGATTTAATGTCACTGTTTGAAGTGCTGGACTTTTTATATCAAAACATACATTGTACAGAAATACAGAACTGAAGTTTATGTAGCATTTTATTTCATACATAATACTGGAATTAATTCAACATAATACCGATTGTATGATGCATATCAATAGAGCGATTCGGAGTAGATGACAATTGGGCTTGTGACAACATGGATACCATCGGACCACTGGAGCTTAGCAGAGGTTATCTGTTGAATATCTTCACCTTTAACAGTTACTGTGAAACCCTTCCTTTCCTGCACAGCATTGAACGACAGAATTCTCGGTTCCACCGTAATATTCAAATCTGAGCTCCCAGAGATTTTAGCCTCGTAAGTGCAGCTCTGGTTTCCGACGTTTGTCACGGTTCTGGGAAAAACAACCTTGAAGAAACCACCGCCGCTGGGAACTTTTGCAGTCAAAGTCGGGTAGTTAAGATCCTTGGCTTTGAGGCGAGCAACTCGGTTGCAGGGAATCCCGGCTCCGAATATGGTCGTCACGGATTGAGACGCATTCAAACCGCAGAGGACTCTAATGTATTCATAGTTGTTCAGGCTGGACTCGTAAACCAGCCCTGGATCGGTAGCTTTTACGGGGTCCAAATGCCCCGCGCCATAAGCGAACTCAGCTTCCCGGTTCCCATCCTTGGATGAATCCATCCCCCAAGCCGTAGTCATGAGAGCTGACTTGATCGCCGATGGAGACCAACCTGGATATAGTGATTTCACGTGAGCAGCGGCAGCTGTCACGTGAGGACAAGCCATAGATGTTCCTGATAAGATATTGTAGTTCATCGATCTGCGCGGAGGAAACGCGGCTAGGATATCGACCCCCGGCGCGGTTATGTCGGGCTTGAGAATGCCGGGGTAGTTTCCGTTCGGGCCTCTCGAGGAGAAAGACGCGACTACTGGTGCAGTTTCGTCTATGGAAGGTTCGGCTTTCAGAAAGCTAGCTGTTGGGGTTTGGGTGGATCTGATGTAATTGCCCACGGCTTCGAAGCGATCCATGTCGAGAGGCACGTAAGCGCCTGGAGTCACGGAAGCAAACGACCCGTATTCGTCCAGACCGATCACGCCGACGCCACCCGCTTGTGCAACGTTGCTGATGGCCTTGGAGCTCTCTGTCGTGGCGCACAATACGATCTTCCCTTGTACCTTGCTCTTGTCCAGGCACTCGGGATCGGTGCATTGCCTGAAACATCAGTAATCATGATAAGAATCTCGGTCGAAAATTAAGGTGTAATTTGGTAAGGAAAGAAGCGGATTACCTTGCAGACTCGGGTGAACAAGAAGTGGAATAGGTATTTGATACATCCATTGCATTTACAAGAGGAAATTCTGTGCCATCAGTCTTGAACAAATTGATAGTATTCCCTTCAAGTTTTTGACCATTCCCGAGGGAAACCTTGGATGTGAATTTTCTGGCCATGCTGCTGGCTCCAACCGTGAAAAGCCAAGGCGCAGTGCTGCTGACCGAGCCCGGAGTCCCAGCATTTCCGGCAGAATGCACGGTTAGGATTCCTCTCTTCACTGCCAAGAAAGATCCGATGGCTATAACGTCTTCTTCGATCGGGATCGCGCCTCGGTTGAGTCCTATGGAGATGGATATGATGTCGACTCCGTCGGCTATGGCATCGTCGAAGGCGGCCAAGATGGCGTGATCTGTGCACCCTTTTACTGAGCACACTTTGTACGCAGCTACCCTTGCAGAGGGCACCCCTCCCCTAGCTGTCCCTTTTGCAAGGCCGTAAAAACTTGCGTTTTCGACTAGGTTTCCGACTGCCGTCGATGCTGTATGGGTCCCATGCCCTATCGTATCCCTCGCGCTACTTTCTCCAATCACATAGTTCCTTGCTCCTATAAGCTTTCTGCAACAACAAATATTTATGCACTCGTCGTAACATAATATTACATAATTCATTGAAATTGAAGTTGAATTCTTACTTGTTGCAGGTGAAGTTGGTGCCACCTTCGCATTCCCCTTTCCATTTGCTTGGAATGGGGCCGAAACCACGGTCATTAAAGCTCTCCGACTCCGGCCAGATACCGGAGTCTATAACTCCGACGATGATGTCACTTTCGAGGCTTGGGTTGAGGGTAACATTCTGACGGAATCCCATGAAGTCCCATGAAGCTGTTGTATGAAGGTTGTAGGTGTGACTGGGAATGACTAGCAACACATCGGGCCGAGCTGCATAAAAACACCATGATGAGTAAGATTTAATTCTAAATACAACATTAATTCCATCAGGTCTTTAATACCATTGATCCTTTGCATTTCTTGGTCAGTGAGAGAAGCAGCAAATCCATTGAAACTTCTTCTGTAGCTTCTAATCAACCACCTCTCCGCAAATCTATCCATAATTTTGAGTTAAAAACAGTTCGCAAGTAAGTTAGAGATAGTAACATTGATGAAATAATTTAAACATATATGAATCACCTTGAATCAACAGCCTCGTTAAGTATGTCAAGATGAACAGTTGAAGTTGATTAGTCTTGAATTCTTGAAGCAGATCCCATATACACTATGTAAACCTGCAAAACCCAAGATTTCATCAAAACAAAAACCTAAATTACTTCATCATGTATATTAAAAGTTAATCTTTTTCCCACCTTTCGTTCTTCATATTCTTGATCAATATCACTGGCATCAGTAAAAAATTCATATTCTTGATCAATATCAATTGCAGCAGCAGAAAATCCAGTTATAAGCACAAGAATTATCGCTAACAATAGAGGACTCAATGTAGTCATTATTCGTTTCTCTCCACCAGAAGATTAGACTGTTTCTGACAAAATCACTTACCCAATCTATATTATGGTTAAATTTATGATGGCTTAGTCAATTAAATATTTGAAAAATATTTTCAAACATTTTTGTAATATTATCTACCAATTTAGGCTACTTCCTCTATATTAATTGATATGGGTATAATATCATAAATGGAAATTGGCATATGAAGAAATATTACATCATCAATCAAAGCAAGCTTCATGTAATGTATCCTTCCCAGCTAATTAAGAACTTGCGCTTAATCATTTAGTCCGCCGCTAATTAACCATATTTGTATCAAAAAAACGGAGGCTTATAAATAAACCTCCAGGGTTGTCCACCTCCCCACGTGTAATTTCTCAATTGGATTATTTTTAAATTCATACAAAATAAATTTTCACAAGTTTAGTCTCAATAATTGCGAAAATGAATTGTTAATTGATTCACTCCTTGGTCAAAGGTTTATCTAGGGTAAAATCTCAGAGATAATTTTTCCTACAAACTCCTTGGTATTTTCCGATCAAATACTCCGATCAAACTGGGGATAGTATTTCACCGGTAACCCACAAATCCGACATCAAGGAATTCCACCATACCGACCAATCAAGAATCAGCATTCACCGACATCAAGGTAACCCACCGTTCGAATTACCGGTAACCCACCATTCGAATCACCGGTAACCTACAAATCCAATTAAGAATCATCATTTACTGCCACCGTTCGTCGTCGCTTTTTTCGGTTTTCTTTGGGGGTTTGTGTTCTTGTTCTAATGGCGCCGAGGAAGAAAGGTGCCAGCAAGGCAGCTGCTGCCGCCAGCCGACAGTACAAAATCGGCGATCTTGTTCTTGCCAAGGTAAAGGGCTTTCCGGCCTGGCCAGCTACGGTATTTTTTAGGGTAATGTTATTGAATTTAGCCAAATTGGAGATGTGTGCTGATGAGTATGTGCAGAAGATCATGTTTGATAGCTACTGTGAATGCCGATTCTTCTCGGTGAATGCTGATTCTGGATTCAGTAATAGCTTCCACCAACCGGTCGACTGGGGGAAGGGGGTAACTGTCTTTTGGGCAACACTTGTTAAGGTCGGTGAAGTCGATACACATTCTCCAGGACCCATTATGCTTTTTCACCAGTACCGGGTTAGCTAGCCATTCCGGGTATATAATTTCCTCCACTACCCCGGCTTCCAGCAACTTCAACACCTCCTGTCTTACCACTTCAGCCCTATCTCCTGCCAGAGCCCTCTTCTTCTGTCGAATCGGCTTTAACTCCGGATATACATTCAGCTTGTGGAGGGCTAATTCTGGGGGTACACCTGTGAAATCTCTCTCTTCCCATGCGAACACATCCTCATACTTCGAAAGCAGGGATCACAGCTCTTCCTTCACACCAACTGGCATCTTTCTCCCGACTTTGATCATGCCTCGGCCCCCGACCTGCATGTCCTCCACATCTCCCGGACCTACTTCTCCCTGCACTGCTCCAACCGGGGCCTTCCTGGCCTCCTGGAGGGCTGTGAGCATGCAACTTCTGGTCGTGGACTGGCTTCCTCGGACCGTCGCCACCCCCTGACTGGTTGGGAACTTCATGGTCAAATGGTATGTCGAGCAAATGGCCCTGGCTTGAGCCATCCATGGCCGTCCGATGATGATGTTATAAGGAGACGGGGCGTCTATGACCGCAAAGTTGCACCGAACCGAGGTCTTCTTGCTCCTGTCAAGGTCATCGACCACTGTCACTGTTAAAGACACAACCCCCAGGGGATGTTCCGTTCGGCCTGTGAACCCTGACAGCGGAGAGGTGCTCGGGCGAAGGTTGTGGCGCCCTATTCCCAGCTGGTCAAAGCAAGAGGCAAACATGATTTCTACACTGCTTCCATCATCAATGAACACTCGCTTGACCATGAATCCTTCTATCTCCGCTGTGATCACCATCGGGTCCGTATGGGGCGTTAGACTGGGCACCGGGTCTTCGTCCGAAAAGGTGATGATCTCCGTGGGGCGCAGTCTCTTCTCCCTGTCCTCGCCAGCCGGCACGTACCGACTCCGGGCTTTGGCCGCTGCGTGGGACTGGGGCCCATCACCTACTTCTCCATGTATAACATTTATCATCCGGGGAGGGGCCTCGTTGACTGGTTCCGGGGCCATGACCAAAGCCGCTGCTCCCGGCTGGGCAGCCGGTGCAGGTGCCCCTCGCTGGTTATCGTTCCGCGGCCTGTTCCTCCAATTCCTCTTCCTCCCCGCTCCGGCCTGCTGCCCAGCCGCCGGACGCTGGTTCTCCTGGCTCACACAGTCTCTTAACTGCCCTCTCTCGATCAACTTCTCAATCTCCACCCTTAGGTTTCGGCAGCCATCTGTTGTGTGTCCATTAGACTTGTGGAAAGCACAATATTTAGCTGCGTTCGCTGGAGTCGGATTTCCCGGTATGGGGGCCGGGTCTTGAAACAGGTTCCCATGAATTGTTAAGATTTCCGACCGGGTTTTCGTCAGAGGAGTAAACGTTTCAGCCCGAGGGGGGTCAACCCTCGGCCTTACTGGGGCCGGGCCCGCATCCCTCCTGACAGGATCAGTGACCCGAGCCTTATCACCTTTTCCAATCCCCTTATCCTCGAAGTACCCTTCCTCCTTCCTCTTCTTGCTCCCTTCCAGAAGCGAACAATACATCTCCACCTCAAGATCCAGTTGATGAAAAGTAGTCGGGATGTTCTCCATAAGCTTCGCCCATAACACCTCATCTCTCAACCCTGCAATGAATCCTGCTATCAGGGTTTTTACTTGAGCGTCTCTGTCAATCACCTTCATAGATTCGTCCATGTACCTCCTGTGGAAACCCCGGACTTCCTCCTTTGCCGACTGCCGACTGTGAGCCACTTCGGTCAAATGAAGGTACTTCTTCCTTCTGGTCTCATATCTGTGCATCAAAACCCTTGAAAAATCGTAGTAATTTCTAAAATTTTCCGAGGGTTGGGCTTCAAACCACGACAAACAGCTTCCCCTTAGATACGAGCTCACCAGCTTGCACATAAACTCCTCCCAGATGTCACGTGTTCCCATGACATTATGGTACGTCCTGACGAACTCTTCCGGATCTGTCTCCCCGCTGTAGGTCGGCACCCCCTCCGGGACTCTCATTCCCACCGGCCAGGGAAAGTGCTGATGTAACCTATCCAGGGGGAGGTAGGCCTTCCTCCGTTCCTTCCTATCAAACGATCCAACCTCTCCTCCACAGAGTTTAGAGCCGCCGGAGCCCGGTCTACAACCACTGGGTATGCACCATAGGTTCCTGTGACCGGGGCCGGTTGAGCCATGGCATACCCCGCCATCGGTGCTTGGCTCTGCATCCATACCGGTCCTTGAATCCCGGGAGCCCAGCCCCCCGAGGATCCAGGTTGGGTTATCCCGTATCCTGGCGCTCCGTATCCGAGATGGCCTCCCCCTTGACCATATCCCGGCACCATGCCCGCTGGTTGCCCTATACTCCCAGCCTGCCTTTCCAGATCTATCACGACTGGAGGCCGAAGACTTTCCTGCCCGTGAGTGGCGGGAGGTCCCCGGCTGACCACCTCCGCAGCCAAAGGAGGTAACCCCGCTGGAGGTCCCATCGGGGTCGGGTTAGATCCTGACCCGGGCTGAATCGGGGGCACCCGGACCTCAGTCACCGGGGGATTCGACTGTCCCTCTTCAGTCGGTTTCGTTCCCGATCCCGATCCTTGCTTTGCCGCCAGCCAGCGACGGTACTCCTCTTCCTGAGTGGCGGCAAACTCCCTTCTGTCGCGGTCATCCTGCGTCATTGCCGGCTCCTTCTCCCTTTCCGGCTCTGAGTCTTCCTCCGAAGCGTCTGGATCCGAATGCGCCGGGGCCTTCCCCTTACGCGCTCGATCCCTCATCTGGCGTAAAGTGAGGTCCTCCTCTGCCACTTCAGGCCTTCATCCTCCTCTACCTCTTCGCGGCGGCCGACCTCGGGGCGGCATCTTAATGCTTTTGTGAACAAAGATCGTGTCCCACTGGGCGTGCCAACTTGATGCTGCCCGCCTGGTCGGTCCGGATAGTCCCCTGATCCCTGATCCAATACCTAACCCTGCAAGACAGAGCCCCGGGAGGTACCCGAGGGTAGACCCTCCGGCGTGATGATGAAAGATGGATCTCGGGAGAGAAAAGGGGTAATCACTTGAATAGTGAGAAGATACTTACCTGGAATAGTGCTAAGGAGCACTATTTATACAATAACCCATGCTCTCCGAGTGGTCCATGTTCCGAGTGTCCTCTAGTGTGCGTCGCTGTCCGAGTTGTACGAACCCGGATACTGCCAAACTAGCTTTACCTTGCAACGGGCCAAGCCCACACCATCAAGGAGTATTTGGGCTTGGGCCTGATATCACCAACACCGAACACCATGCATGCAATACAGTTGTCCATTAATATACAGGTCTATTCCTCCATGCCGATCTACAGTATATGACACTTGGAAGACCAGACCAGAACAATGACCTAGGAATCCCTGTGTCACAACCAAATTACAAAGGGTTCAGAATTTAACCCATTACAAAAAATTCCAAATTGATGAGCAATTAAACAAACCAGAAAATACGTGCCATGCACGATCAAGACATTCGGACGCCGGCACCACGAGAGGGCTTAAACCGACGGGAAACTGAAGTCGCCGGCTGAAAAGTTTAGATCAGTTGATAGGGAAGAGGGTATAACTATAATAATCGAGTTACTTCCGTAGACATGAACAGTAATTTGTCATTCCCATAATTAGTTAATTTAGATTTAGATAGAGAGTGCATATATGCACATCATAGTTGGGTTTAATGCTTAATTTTTAAACTGATCACCTTATATTTTTCTTCGATTTAGTCATATTAGAGATACACTTAATTAAAATAGTTAATTTTTTTATCATAACCGATCGAAGAGCTTAATATATATTCTGCAGTTCACTCCCACACTCGTTCAAGAATCCGAAAATGGAGTTAAATTTCCCGCACAATCGAAGTTAAAACGTTGTTTCTCAAACTTACACATGAGAGAATGTCAATTTATTACTTTTGAAATGATTTCAATTAAAACAATACATCATGCAATTTCATTTAGTCAAAATTACATAAAACCTTAAGCTTAAATTAATATATAACTTATAATGTTATTGTAACTTTATTTTGTTGGATTTCTGATCGTATATTTTTAATATGTGAAGTTTTATGTTACACCAAAATAAAGATAATGATCAAACATTTTCTTAATTAATTGTCTCAGCTGATTTAGTTGTGGGATGGAGTAGATTAATTCAACATCCAGTAAATTACATGCACATATATAATTGTTGTTTTAGCATGATGAATTAAATTTTATTCTATTATGGTATCTCTGCTCGTATTTTTGAAACTTCCTAATAAAATAATTATCAACTCCATACTAGTGCATTGTTTCATATCACATACTATTTTATAATGAAATCCTTTTGCAAAAATATTACGTATTTCATATGTAGCTCTAGAAATACACCGTATCTCTCTTGACCTGCGTCATAAAAATATTGATCAACGCCTTCATGAGTTTTATATTTGCTAAACTGAAATGAATAAAAATTATTGTTTCAAAATTACTGATAATATAGATAAAAGTAAGTTGAATTTCATCAAAACTGAACTGAAAAATCATAAGATAAAGTTGAGAGAATATGCCATGCAATGACTAATGCACGCTAGCTAGAGATCGTTAGTTTGAACAAAAATATTATTGAAGTCTGAAGTCACACAACATGAACAGAAACAAAACACTAGTAAATCAAATTAGTTTTACGGTTATATCAATATCAGAACTGGGCAGATTTGCTTTTTTAATTTTTTACTGTATAACAACAATATATATATACATATACATTGCTATATTTTTGCAATACAGAAAATTATAATTATTGAATGTTTATTGAATTAGGGTTTGGAAACCATGCATAAAGCATAGAAGGCGCCGTTCCATTTTCAGTAGAAATTCAAAAACCAAAACGAGGGAAGGAAATTTAGCTGTACTCACCAATTCATAGTGATTGCCGTCGTAATGGAAGGACTTGTAGTGGATTCCAAAATAAGCGCACCACCGCTAGGAGCCCAGAATTGAACTAGCTGATTCCCCGCTATCGAATTTCTTAGAGACATAACCCTTTGATTAACTGCAAGCTGCTTTACAAAGTCAGTAAAATGATCAAAACATTTTCGGATTAATAACATTTCACTAAAACTTTTCAGTAAAAATCAAATCCAATAATCATTTGTCTGATTAATTTATGTATCGTGGTAAATTAATTATAACATGACATCCTAGATCCTCAAAAAAGAAAGAAAGAAATCACTCACATAGAATTCGGGTCAATCTCGGTTAGGGTAGATTTCAAGAACACATGATCCAGCCAATGATAAGTCTCATCCAGGTCATGTTATATTTTTCACACAAGTGCGCGTGCATGGTGCGTGTGTTACGTACGTACGATTCATGCACGAGTGTTCGTATATATAATTGTATTAATTATGTTAAAAATATGCACGAGTGTTTGTATAATCTTGCACGAGTGATCAAATCGAGGAAAACGAAAGCACATACCATGCATCATCTGGTGTACTGTATTACCCAAAGAATCCGGAAAAGCGGTGAAAAAGATGGTCTACCAGCCTGTCTTCTCCTTCTTTCAAACACGACATCTCTTCTCCTTCTTTCAAACACGACATCTCGGAGATAGGTTCATGACCTGACAAGAACTCTAATTATCACCAAAACCACTGTGCTTCCTAGTGCAAATAATAAGAATAATACATTTATAGCCTAATATTCTAATTGCATATTTAGAATTCGGAAGATTTCCTAACCTACATCTAATTGGTCCGTTTATAATGCTCAAATCTTTAACACAATGTACATTTCACTAATATAACCTCAAACAATGTAACATGATGATGGAATTTTATGCATTAATTTATCTAAGATCCTGTTTGTCGGAGGTTATAAGTAGAGAGCAATTCAGTTCAATTAAATTCATTTTAGCAAAATATAATTTGATTAAATTCAAGTAAATTTAAAATTCTGGTTCTATTTTCAATTCAATAATTTTACTTCATTTCAGTTCAGTTCAGAACACATACCCTTAATCATATAAAAAATAAATAATACTACGAAGACAAGTTATGTACATATTTAATACCATAAATATTCCAAAAAATTGAATTTAATATAGATGACTGTTTTCCATGTTGCGTGTTGGAGAGATAGCGAATAAGTTTCAAGGCATAATAATGCTAATCCATGCATCCCTTTTTGAATGTAATTTTAATTATCTCAAAGTTTTAATTTTTAGTTTATTATTATTATTTTATTTGTATACTAATAAAATACCCGTGTTACACACGGAATTTCAAACTATATATAATAAATAAATAATAATTAAATTTTAATGTAATTATAGCAGTAGAATAAAAAAGTATAAAATCATTTAAAAATTATAACATTCTTATAATCAAGAGATTCGGAGTCCATTTCTATCTGGGATAAAGGGATGGAAATATCTTTTGGGGGTCCACTTAGATTATTGCGGATTTAAAGAAATACAAATTGTTATTAAATTATGTGATCAAATATCACAGTTTTTCATTTCTGTAGAATAAAGAATTAAAAATTCTCAAAAGAGACCGTCTATAATTTGAACAAAGTTATTTTTAACTAAAAAAATATAAAGGTCCTTACTTACAAAACACGGAGGGGCTTAGTTGCAATTTTTAAAACTTTCATCTTCCCCCTTTAAATCACGCTCGCGCGTGTATACAATGGGACCCACCATGTTTCTTTCCAAAATATTTCCATTTTTGCTAAAATGTTGCCAACCAAATTCGAACTCAAGACCTCCAGATGAAATGTCCTTACCACCGCACCAACAAACATTTCATGTCTACTTTCCCAAGATATATAAATATATATAATGTACATTAAATAAGAGTTTGGTTTTACAAAATCATTGTTTTGTTGGGTTGAGTTTGTGAGTATAGAACAAAATTTTTGATTGGTTTTTAAGATTTTGCAAGTCTGGATTTTGAAAAACTTGGTGAACCAAACAAGATTTTACAAAATTGGACTTGGATAGTCCAAGTTTTGCAAAAACTTGTCCAACCAAACACACTTATACTTTTATCTTAAAACCTTTATATTTTTATCAATATCCTATTAAATATAAAATCTTTCTACACTTCCATATTTAAAATTTAAATATCCTACTTTAAATTAAAAACATCCTCATTTTGATTTACAAATTACAACCAATCAAAAACAAACACTGTACTTGAAATTAAAAACCTCCATATTTTAATCAACAACTAGTTAAAAAACAAACATTATACTTTAAATTAAAAATCTCTGTATTTTAACTACCATGTATTAAAACTCAAACATTTTTATTTTAATAAAAAAACCTCCGTATTATAATGTACAAAATATTAAAAATCAAATATTATAGTTTTAATTGACAGCATCCGTGTTTTAATGTACATCATTTCAAAAAAAAAATCAAACATTATACTTTTAATTAACTACCTCCATGTTTTAATGTACAATTTATTAAAAGTAAAACATTATACTTTTAGTTAACATGTTTTGTGTTTTAATGTACATTATTTTAAAAAATTAAACATTATAGTTTTATTTAAAAACATGAGTGTTTTAATGTACAACATATAAAATAGTACTGGGAATGAATAGTATTACCCGTAAATCGTATCGGGTCATGAATAGTACACGCGTGAATAGTATTGGGTCGTGAATAGTGCGCGCGTGAATAGTAATTTTAAAAAATTGCAATTAAGGACCTCCTTGTTTTTATTCAACCATGCTTTTACTATTTAGTCCCCGGTCTATAATATAGACGGTCTCTCACAAGACTACCTCATAAAGAATTATACAATTTTTTATTGTGATTATATTTAATTAATAATGTAATGCAATTGATTTAATTTGAATTCAATAAAAGTAAAATTGATTTCGATTAACTCGAATATTTTTAAATTAAGTAAAAATCTGAACGCTAATATCATTAGTGTAAAAAGAAATTTGAATTTAATTTTGGATTCAATAAAATGGTAAACTAATGAAAATATAATACCATTAGGCGAGAAAACAATGATATATATACATTTTGAGAAAAATGAAATGAAAAATTTATTATAAATATGTTAGTGGCTATATATTATCATCTTTTAATTATGACACAAAATTTAATAATAAATTATCTTTAATCTTACTCATTCACATGTTGAAATAAGTTTTTACCATGATGTGACATTTATAAGGGATTTTGTGATACAACTATACTTCTAACTCTAAAATTATTGGCATAGTTGAATGTGACCGTTTCAAATCATTCTAAGTGTTGTTCTAGTTATCATTATTTTATTGCACACCTCGTCATTAATATTTTAGTTACATTGGATAAAATTCTTGGAAATAAAAAATAGCGATAGCTTGTAATGAAAAAACTTATTTGTTGAATAGCACATTTGAAGTAGATAAATTGAAGTAGATAAACATTATCAATCAAAAGACAACTTGATTAGGATTTAATTAATCTAATTTTTCTGTTAATTTTAATATAAAAAATAACTGAATGTTTTGGTATGATCATAATTACGGTCTAATAATTTTAGTTGGATACAAACCTGGTCATCGATAATGTATATCTGAAAATTTGATAAGTATGAGATAAATAGTACAACAATTAGTAAAAAATTAATAATAAGGCATAAATTAGTATAAAAGGCAAACAAACAGTGAAAGGTCTTTTTAGTTATGTTTTAATATGATCATAATTACAAATTTAATCATTTAGTTATATACAAAGCTGATCATTCATAATGTTTTATCTCACAAAATATGAAAACATATGAGGTATCACTAAGTATATAAAAATTAAAAGAAATGTTAGTAAGGTGCAGTGAATTTTACTAAATTAGTAAAAGAAGTAGGCAAACAATGATGGAAAATTATTTTTGGTTATTTTACACAGTTTCTTGTGAAAATGAAATAAGTTTTATAATTAGTAAAAAATTAGGCACAAAAATAAGTTAAAGAAAAAGCGACACTTGAGTTTACCAATTTTTACTGTAATTATTATAATATAGTTTAGGAGACAATAGAGATGCAAAATATTTACGTGTGGAATAGCACAATTTAAGTCTATAAATATCGTCAATTAATCTTAAAAAGATTTTCATAAGGATCTGGTTAATCTTACTTGTTTTTAACTTTAATAAAAACATAATTACATGTTCTGAAATGATTATATTTATTGAAAATCTAGTATTATTTTTTTTTTGGCAAAACCACTATAAGTGGGGGATAATATATTGGGCATCCCAAACCGCAAAAAATCAAAGATTACAAGACTATGATACACTTATGCCCCGAGAACAAGCATATGTGCATGGAGTAAACTCCCAAAGCATTGGAAATGCTTTGCAAAAATAGGCCTATGTGCCTTATACAAAAATGTAAGAAAGAGTAATTTTATAGGACCTATTAGAGAATTGCTAGGCAAAACTCAAAGCGACCCCAAAAAAAATACTCAAACTTCTATATAGTATGTTTCAAAAGATCCCTAAATGATGTAATTTAGGTGCAGGGAATCAAACACTTTCAGAGGCTGTGAGTGGAGGATAAGCAGTGTCTTGAACCAGTGCCAATATTGAGTCTCCAACAACTTCCTTGTCATAATCAGTGAAAGAGATGCCTAAATTGTTCAGTATTCTTCTCTGTATAATAGCTTCTGCATCCTGAGAAAGAGACAGAAGAAAATGAGAGTAGTATCATGCTCAGGGAGGGTGATACCTCAGGGAAGGAGTACCATCCTTATCCAAATAATAAAGGCCTAAAATTGGATGAGGCAGTGACTGGGCAGAGGTGTAGATATTAGACTGTTTAGCTTTAATTGCATGCCTAGCTAATGCATCAGCAATAGTGTTGCCTTCTCTAAAAATGTGTTGAATTGTAGAGCTAGAGCATGCATTAGCAATATCATATACCAGAGAGTAGATTTTCCATGGAGCAAGGTCTGGTTTATTGATCATATTAACAGCCAATTTACAGTCAGATTCATAGGAGCATGCTAGATTCATTTCAGTCCCAGTCCTAACTCCTAAACCAATTGCTAAAACTTCTGCATGTAAAGGGGACATTGCCTGGGTAAAAACTGATTTTGCTATAACTAATTTCCCTTCCCAATCTCTAATAACTACTGCCAGTCCTGTAAAATTAGCATGCTAGGATGCATCAATATTAGCTTTGAAATTGACAGCAGGCTTAGACCATACAATTTTTGAGATTCTTGGTTTGGGAGGTTTTCTGAACTTGGGGAAATAGCCATTATTTGCAAGCTCAATATCATGATCAGATTCAGTATAGCATGGCTTTGCAATGAAGGAGTCATAAATCATCCCTTTAATATCATGTAAAATTCCAGTAATAGAGGGAGAGAGATTGTCAAATATATATCTATTTCTAGTTTTCCAGAGACTCCAACATGTGAAAAGTACAATATTGTGTATCATTTTGGTCTGAATAGGAGAGAGGCCAGGTTTAGTTGGATAAAATGAGATCCTATTCCAAATGGTAGTAAAATTGGGGGGCCTAATTCCTATAAATAGGTTGACCTTTTCCCACACTTGAACAACCAGAAGACAACTATTAAAATAATGATCCAGAGTGTCCATATTATCACAGAAACAACATTTAGACACAATGTTAAAACCATAGTATTTAAGCACATTGTCAAAAGGGAGAATAGAGTTCATGACTTTCCACATAAAAATAGACACTTTTTTTTGGAATTCTGGCATTCCAAAGTTTAGTAAGAGATGCAGAGGTACCTCTCTTTGGTCTAATATAGTTATATGTGGATTTGACAGTGAAAATTCCAGTTGTGGCAGGCTTCCATATTAGTCTGTCTCTTCTGTCATTCTTCACTTCAGTAGCCTGCAAAAGTTCCAAAAGAGCAGTATCAATGTGGGGAGAGATGGAAGGTAAATATTCTTGTTTCAGCATTATAAATTCAGCCACAGTGCAATTTTCTGGGATATTTGTGAGGTTGTAGTCAAGTAAATCAGTGATAGGTCCATGGTCAGACCAATTAGAGTTCCAAAAGCTGCAAAGTCCCTGACCATGTATAACCTTAGAATTTAATTCACAAAATTCATTAACCTCACAAATCCTTTTCCAAGTATGTGAATTCTGTGTTGAATGAGGAAGTGAAGCAATAAATATAGTCCATGGAGCAGATGCATTCTGAAACTTCCACCACAACTTCATTGAAAAAGCAGTAACTATAGTTTTTAGGTTTCTAAAACCTAAACCATTTTCTGCTATAGGGTAGCACATATCATTCCAGTTTTTCCATGATTTTTTAGGCCTGTCATTAATTGATCCCCAGAAAAATACAGAGATTCTTCTTCTTATCAATTTAATAATGTACACAGTTGGTTTCATAACAGCCCAGTAATGTTGTGGAACAGAATATATGCATGCATTGATCAAAATCAGTTTGGCAACAGATGAGAGCCATCTATTTTTCCAATTAAGAAGTCTATTATCAATCATCTCTATCAATGGCTGAAAAAATATATTTTTTATTCTACCTGAGAAAATGGGCACTCCCAGATATTTAAAAGGAAAGGATCCTTTTTTCATACCCAGAATATTATTCATATCTCTAATATTAGCCACAGAAGCATGCTTGCCAATATAATAGTCACTCTTATCATAATTGATTTTCTGTCCAGAGACAGTCTCAAAAACAACAAGAAAGGACTTCATTTTAATAATATTAGCTCTACTTGCAAGCATAAAAATCACAGTGTCATCAGCATAGGAAAGATGTGAAATGAGAGAGGCAGATGCAGGCAGGTTATAATATTTTAGACTCCCAATTTCAAAAATATAAGCTAAGCTTCTTGTGAAAGCCTCAGAAAAGATGTTAAATAGAAAGGGAGAGATAGGATCACCTTGTTTGATGCCCCTAGATGCCTGAAAAAATCCAACTGGACTACCATTGACTAAAATTGAAAACCAGGCTTGTGAAATATTTTTCATAATTAAATAAATAAACTGCCCATGAAATCCAAATTTTATAAGTATACTGGTTAGAAACTTCCAACAAACCCTATCAAAATCCTTTCTAAGGTCTAGTTTGAGTATACAGTTAGGGTGTGGACCTTTTTTATTTAGGAATCTAACCATTTCCTGAAGATAGAGCACATTATCACTAATGTCTCTATTTTTTAAAAAAGCTGTCTGGTGTGGAGAAATGATCTTTTGCATTGTAGGCTTCAGTCTTTCCATTAAAACCTTTGAAAAATTTTTGTTTAGAACATTTGAAAGACTAATAGGCCTGAAGTCACTAAAAGAGGATGGTGTATGAATTTTTGGAATTAAGGCCATCCAAGTACTGGCAATACCCTTAGGTATGTCAGACTTAGTCATAAAATCATTTACAGCACTCAAGAGGTCTACCTGTATAAAATCCCAACCTTTGATGTAGAATTGTGAGGTGAATCCATCTGGTCCAGGGCTGCTGTGCTTATTCAGAGAGAATACAATACTCTTCAGTTCCTGCATTTTGACTGGTTTAAGCAGTTCCATATTTTCCTCTGTGGTAATAAGTTTGGGGATCTGGGATAAAAAATGAGAGTAAAATATTCTCTGATCTGGATTATTATCAGCTGATAGCAACTCAGAATAATATGAGATGGCTTTAGTTTCAATTTCTGTAAAATTATCAATCCGCAGACCATCCGAATTTTGAATTTTTGTAATATTCATTTTTCCCTTCCTTTCCCTCACTGAGTTATGAAAAAATTTAGAATTATCATCACCCTCTTTGAGCCACTTTACTTTAGATTTGTGCTTCCAGAAATGGTTCTGCTCTTTAATGGCTCTAGAGAGTTCAGATTTTGCTTGTTTGAGACTGTCCAAAAATATTTCATTTTGATCAGTGTCATAAGCAATTTCAGCCTGTCTCAGTTTCTCTTCTGCTATCTTTACATTATCATGCAAATTGCCAAAAACTTCCCTATTCCAGATTTTCAAAAAATATTTGAGTCTGAGAAGTTTAAGGTAGAAACCTAACATGCCAGTAGTGCCTATACTAGGTTCCCAGTTATCTTTAATCACATCATTGAAATTATTTCTCTTAAACCATGTATTGAGAAATCTGAAAGGCCTAGGTGATGATTTAATATCACTACCAACACTCAAAAAAAGGGGGCAATGGTCACTGGACAATCTATTAAGAACTAAAATTGAAGAATTTGGAAATCTAACACTCCACTGAGGAGTACATAGACCTCTATCCAACCTCTGAATAGTGGGAATTTTTTTTCTCCCACTTGGACTGAGATCTAGAGGGATTTGGTGTCTACGATTGGTCCAAGTAAACAAATTACCCACAGTATTTATATGCTCTAAAGCCATGGCATCAATAAAAGCAGCAAAATCTCTAATACTATGTAAACTGGGAGTAGAAGGACCTTTGTACTCTGAAATAGAAATGATAGCATTAAAATCACCAATAAAAATAGTCTCAGGGTTTTGTATTTTCTGAAGATCAATCCATAAATTTTCCCTTTCTTTTCTTGTCCTCAGTCCATAGACAAAAACAGCCTCCATAGAGGCATTTAGTTTCTGACAGTGAACTGAGACATGTAAAAATTGGGGATGATCTAAAATTAAGTTCAGTTGGATTTCACTTCTCCAAAAAATCCAAATTTGTTCATTCAGGGCATACATACATTTCTGATAGCCTAGGACATTTTTGTAATAGTCACATTTCAAGTTATCATGCATTGGCTCAAACAGACAAATAATGTCAAAATTGTGACTGGCAATTAGTTCTTTCAACCTATCAAGTGAAGTTTCCATCCCTCTAACATTCCAAACAAGGAATTTATTAGTTAGGGTTGTACTAATCATTTAAAAGTTTTAGAAGGGCTATTTGTAACTGATCCTGCAATAATTTGGTTCAATTGAGTAAAATATGTTTGTAATTTAATAACAGGAGGAGGATTTTTAGCTAGCAGTCTAGAAGATTTCCTAACCTGAGCTGTGTCTACCTGATTTGCTCTGACTTGAGGAGTTGTTTTATCTATTTCTTGTTGCTGAGAGTTAAGCTGGGAACTCCTTTCATCATTCTCCAATGAGTCAGCTTGTACTTCTTCTGTAAGCAATCCCTGCAATGGTGAGAATCTATTTTCCCTACTTTTTTCCTGAGAGTAAAAAGTAACTTTGTTAGCATTAACAGGAGAAAAACGGGGAGAGAAGTGCTTATCTGCTGGCATTGAGGAATCATCTTTGGCATAATTTTTTGGTTTATGATTCTGCATCAGCCAAGCCTCTTCTTGTATAGACATTAGGGGCACAGTAGTGGTGCAGGGGGTTTCAGCAGTTGAGGCTAGTTCCAGAAGGTGCCCTGATGAGTCTGAACATGAGTTGGAGATAAGCACCACTTCATTTGATGGAGAGGGGTTAGCATCATCAAGCTCCAAAGCCTTTTCTTTTCCCTTGTCAGAGTTAGGTTTTTGTGGTACTACTAGTGTCCTTGTCTGAGGTTTTTTAACATACATCATCTGGCCCTGAGCCTTGAAAAGTCTGTCTTTTTCCCTAATAGTTAAACCTGAAACACCCTCTTTAGGTTTTGATAGTTGAGCTGGTTTGGAGGGGGGGTTTGGTACCATCTCAGTAGAGTCTGTTGCCACATTTCTAAAATGGCTCCTAGAGGTGTTCAGTTCAGGATTGGCCTTTTTACATAGGTCCAAAGAGTGGCCTAATTTTTGGCAGTGAGGGCAATAGTAGGGGATCTCCTCATATATGATTTCTAAATCTGCAAGAAAGCCTGGCATGCCTACAGTAATCTCATTATGCAATTTTTTTCTGTAAGTCTATCTCAATGCATAATTTCACAGCTGATGGCCTGGACAGAGTAAAGGTAGCATAATCCATCTTTATGAATTTACCAATCCTATTTCCAATGAATTCTAACATGGCCACATTATAAAAAAAGATAGGGACATTAGGGATTGTTACCCAAATGGGGACAATTGATGACTCAGTGCCAGGGATGAATTCAGTAGGCCATTTGAGCACTTTCATCAGAACTCCTTTGAAGCTCCAAACTCCTTTAAGCCAACACCTCTGATAGTCCTCAGAGTCTTGGAATCTGATTAAGATGTGCTTGAAATCAAGTGATCCTATCTGAAAATTGGAACTGAAGCCGATAGATTTGAAAGCTGCATTCAGTGTTTCCATAGAAGGCTTGCCATTGTCAAATTTCCCGACCAAAGTGTGTTGGTAGTGCTCTGCTAGTTGAGATGCCTGCTCCGGTGAGACGATACATGCAATCTTGCCCTTTAACTCTCCGATCGGTTGAATTTCGGGATTTGAAGGAAGGATCGGTGAAATCGGTGGCGGTCTGTCGGTCACAGCCTGTGCAAAAGATCTAAAAGGAGCGTTGCCACCGCGGAGATGCGGTGGCGCCGCCATGAAGGTGGCCGTTATGTGAACGTTTCAGGTGAAAGTGAGTGTCGGCAACGGAAAGAAATGAAACTGTACACGGAAAATCATGTGATGCTGAAATAATTGTAGAGAGAAGGCAGAGCAAAGTGGGTTTAGAGAGAGAAAGTAAGCCAATATAAAAAAATCTAATAATTTTAGCTATATATACAAAACTTTTCATTGAATATTTATATCACAATTCGAAAAAATAATACAACAAATCAGTGAAAATTTAGTAAAACAAAGTAAATTTTACTATACTTAGTAAATATATTAGGCTAGCAATTAGTGAGAAATATTTTTAGTTATTTACATAATTTTTGGTGAAATTGCCATAAGTTCTAAATTTAGTAAAAAAAGTTTTGGCGGGAAATAAGTGAAGGAGAATGAGACACGTGGCACCAGTGTTTACTACTTTAGTAATTAGTATAGACTAGGCATATATATGTTCTCGACCAGAAAGACGTCTCGTCTCAGACGAGTCTTACATTACAGGAAACCTCTACCTTATTAGACTTCTCTGCCCACAAAATGGTATGGCTTCTCTGCCCAAAAAAGGATATGGCCGGATCAAAAATTCTGATTTAGGGTTAAATGTTTCAGAATTTTTAATATGTTCTTTCAACTTTTGCGCAACTTACACAATGGTATAAGTCATAATATTTGAATACCCATTTCATCACCATATAATTTAATTAAAGTAAAAAATAGTTACGTATTGATATTAATTCATAAAAAAACTGGTGATTAAGAACGCCTTTCATCGCACGACGCAACCAACTTAGTTATTTTAAAAATATTGTTTTGGCTGGATGTGGGAGAAAAAAAATCTTGGAAATTCAGATACCTAGCGATAGGTAAATGAATTGCTCCATTGTGTGATAGTTTAAGTTAATAGGAAGATCAAATTTCCACATATTATATCAACCAAACTATTTCATTTCATGCGATTTTTAAAATTTCACCATATTCTACCTCCAACCAAACGATTTTTTTAGTGTAAGACTTTATATTTTTAATTAGTAAGACTTGATAAAACTATACTTTAGTATGACTAGCATCCTCTTTCCGCGCTATGTGTGATATCAAATTTGTACAGAAAGCTCTTTTATATGAGGGATCGGACCATAACTACACAGTCCGGAAGCAGAAGGGCCGAAGCGGTCGAGGACAACTTGACATTACAGCAGATGAGGGATCGGACGCGCAAAAGAAAGGGGCCTGCGCATCCGGAGCAGGAAACCTCTGATGAGGAGGAGGGTCAGGAAGGTCAGGAAAAGCAGGACCGGCGAGAGCCGGCAGAGACGCAGGAAGAGAAGAACAGGAGGGAGTTCGCGGAGATGCACAAGGAGGAGTACCGTCGTTGGTTGGCCGTGAAGCAGGGAGAAGGTCCGGGGAGGCAGCCGGCTTCAGGGGGACCGTCCAATCCTCCGGCCACTGGTGGTCGGGCTCCTCCACCAGTCGGTGGCGCGGTTGTCTCAGGGCCTGATGAGATGTATTTATACATCTAGTTTATATGGATTTATACGTTTATTTTCCCACTTGATGTGCTCGAAGGTATGTTATTTTGCAGTAAATCATGGAAAACATGGAGGATGATATTAAATGAAGATTTGCTAGAAAGAGAGCAATTTGATGCTGTTTTGAAGACGAAGGGGAGCGATACACTATACTCTTTTTTCCTACGGGTTTTTAATGAGGTAGTGTGCTCCAACGGAGATAATAAATCGTCATATTCTATTATTCCGGCACCGGACAGGCGAGGAGCAAGAAGCAACGAGCTGAAAGCAAATCCTAGTACTGATTTCTCTACGGGCGGCTGAGTTGTGCTTCGCGGGTCGATCACTAATCAGCTATACGTTTTGAAGAAATCAGTATTAGGCTACATTTATTATGGGCTAAATTAATATTAAGCCCAAAGCTGAGCAGCTCGAAAGCCCAAGGTGAACCAATAATTAAATAAATAAAAAATATGCATTCTTGCATATATGTAAATTTGCACGTGTGTGCATGTGTTGGTTTTGGGAAGTTTTGTCCCATTGTAATTCTAATAAGGCAAATAATGCCAAGTAGACTAATTAGGTTTTAGGGTTAATATATAAACCCTTTGTATTATTATTTTGGATGGAATACACACGCACAGACTTTGGTTTTCTTCTCGGCCGACTTTGGACGAAAGTTAGGGTTTTGCAATTTCTTCAATTCGGTGATTTCTTTCTCTCATGTTTAATTCATATTATTGTGATTGTGTTCATCGTAATATGAGTAACTAATCCTTTAATTCGGCGAGAATAATGAAGCACTAGTCATGAGAATTCTGTGAGATCTAATTGTGCATGAAAATTAACTGCTGTGAATTTTGGTTTATTCTCTGTGCATCCTGCTATATCTGATTTGTTTGAGTCTGATCAACTTAGATGAAATAGGATTACAGCCAATTAGTACCACCAATCCGTAATTGTTGGAAAGGGATAATTAGTGGTAAAGCTATCGTTTAGATAGTGAGAATAAACTGGTAGACAGGTTAATACTTGCATTATTGGTTAATTAGTCTAAACTGGGTTTCTTCAAGTCTTCATGCTATCAAAACAACTTAGAACTTGCGTTACCAACTAGGATTGATTTGATAAGAGAAATAGTTAATACAAGCGTCTCTTGCTAGCTATCGATAAATTAAGTAGGAATTGGGGTATGTCCGCTGCATTCACGGTATCTTATAACTGGTTGGTTCGTAGTAGTTAATAAAATCTTTGCATCAATGATCAGAATATATGACTAGTGTGGAATTATTTGAGCCGGGTTTCTTTCATAAATTGATTTCTCTTTGCAATTTTCAATCATTCTATTTTCTTTCATAGTTATTTATATATTATTCAGTAGTTAATCTCAATCTCTCAAGTTAAAAGTGTGGTGACTAAACACCAAAATCTGATCTTTAGGAGTAAAAGTGTTAATCTGTTCTCTGTGGGTTCGACTCTACTTGCTACTATATTATTTAATATTCTTAGCATTGTAGGAATATTTTGGTAGTAAACGACGACCACCAAATTGGCGCCGCTGCCGGGAATAGTGTTAATTATTTTTATTCCTTTTCCTATTGACACTTTTAAAATCCAATCCCTTACGACCACCAAATTGGCGCCACTGCCGGGGAACAGTGTTAATTATTTTTATTCCTTTTCCTATTCATCTCGGTTTCGTTTTTGTGTGTGTATGACCAGGTCCTCTTGTACTACCATCGTTCCAAACGATCCTGAACCGGAGAGAACATTTTAGAGGTTATTAAACTTGGCCAAGCAGACACGAGTTGAAGTTTCGAGCTCTTATTCACCATCGGATTCCAAACAAGTGAAGGAAGAGCAATCTGAAATGGCGGTGAATAGGGCAATTGGAGATTTGTACGAATATGATGATAGTGACCCCCCGTCTCCTATTGTGGTGCCTGAAGGAGGAAATAGTCTTGAACTCAAATATCACCTGCTGAACGCCTTACCTAAATTCTATGGGAAGGCGCGAGAAGACCCGAATAATTTTCTCCATGAGTTCATACAAATATGCAAGGTTCAGAAGCGACCTGCAGCGCTTACGAAGGAGAATTTCAGGCTCGTGTGTTTCCCGTTTGCTCTTTCTGATGCAGCAAATGTATGGTTCCGATCTCTGGAGGCGGATTCGATTACATCTTGGGCAGAATTGAAGAAAGAGTTCCTCCAACAATATTTCTCAGACGCGAGAACAGATAATATCCGGACTCAAATCAGGTCTATTTTTCAGCAGCATGATGAGACCATAAATGAGTACCATTCTAGATTTAGGAAGTTGGTGGATAGCTGTCCTAACCACAAGATTTCAGAAGGTGAATTGCTGAAGTGCTTCTATAATGGACTGAATCCGGAAGATAAAAAGCTGTTGGACTCCCCAGATACTCCATTTTTGAGACGTTCGGTTGCCCAAGGTAAACAATTGGTGAAGAATGTTCTTGAGACAGCAAAAGGATATGTTGATCTTCCATCACGTGCAACTAAAAAGGTTTCTGAAGCTAGAAGCATAGACTGGGAAGACGAGCTTGAGGAGAAAATGGAAAAGATGATGCAGAAGATGATGCCTTTTGTAAAGAAAAAGTTTCGAAAGTTGAGAGCAGAACACTTTGCGGAACTTGCAAAAATCCAGGCCATTTTACAAGTGAATGTGCCTTGTCTCCAGAAGATCCCATTGCTCAAGCAAACGTTGTTGGGAATTATCAAGGCTGGAGAGATCACCCTAATTTCAGATGGGGTGGCAATAATAATCAAGTACAGCAGCAAGTGCATCAGCAAGCTCAGCCTACAAGTTATAATTATAAACAGACACCTCAACAAGGCAAATCGATGGAGGACATGATGGGAGAGTTGATGGGAACTATAAATACTTTCACACAAGACCAGAAAGCTCAAATGGATGAGATGAGGAATATGACACACCGGAATACGGTGCAGTTAGAGAGTCATTCACATCAGATTTCTCAGTTAGCTAACACTGTGAACGAGCTTAAAGGTAATCAAGGCAAGCTGCCCTCTCAAGTTCAGCACAATCAGGGGAAGTCACCATCTCAGATTCATAATGTGAGCGCGATTTTTCTACGAAGTGGCAAGCAACTGGGTGAGCCTGAAAATGAGTCTGCAGAAGAGTCTGAAGTTAAACCTGCAGAAGTTAAACCTGCAGAAAATTCATCTACAATGCCCAAGCAGGATGAATTTCCAGCTAAACAAGCAGAGCCACATAAACCACTCAGCCTGTATGATCCTAACATTAAAATTCCTCCACCATTTCCTCGAAGACTACTAGCAGAACATAAACCAGTAGTGAAGGAACCTACAGATTTCATGTCAATCTTCGGAAAGATGGAAATCAATATTCCGTTCCTGCAAGCAATAAAGCTTCTTTCACTGGCCAAGTTCTTGAAGGATTTCATTGCTGGAAAATCTAAGGATTCAGGGAAGATGATTATGGGAGAGTCTGTTTCAGCTGTGATAAAGAAGAAGTTACCTCCAAAGTGTAAAGATCAAGGTATGTTTTCTTTACCTTGTTCTATAGGAGGTAAAAAGATTAAAATTGCCATGTGTGATTTAGGAGCTTCTGTGAATGTGATGCCATTGTCTATTTATAAATCTTTAAGAGGAGTGAGCATGGTAGATACTGATGTAAAATTACAAATTGGCTGATAAATCTTGTTTGAAACCTGAGGGAGTTTTAGAAAATGTGCTTGTGAAAGTAAAGGATTTTGTTTATCCAGCAGATTTTTATGTGGTTAATATGTATCAAGCTAGGGATACAGGAGAGGTTTTGTTAGGACGTCCCTTTTTACGAACTTCTAATGCAGCCATTAATGTTGGAAAAGGAACAATAACTCTAGATTATTATGGCGAAGAAACTGTTATAAAAATGGATGAAGGCATTGATATACCTATTGATGCTAAAAAGTTGCATGCCATTGATAATTCTAACAATCATGTCCAAGAAATTCTTGAGACTAAAATTTTGCAGGTAAAAGTGGATATTCATGCACCATTTATTTCAAATACTACTGATGTTGATGGCATGAGTTATAAGGAGTCTGACAAAAGAGCTCTACAGAATGTTTATAAGCGAGAAGGGATCGGTTTGCACGGATAAGAGCTATGGTCCAGTCCAATCCCTCTGCAAGTTATATCCCCAGTCTTGCAACAAACTAATTATCAGTACTTTGGGGATGATAACAAAATTCCAGTTGAGATGGATTCTAAAGCACGATGGCCTACACAACAGACGCATATGCAAATCGCTAAGTGTGGGGAAGAGAATCAGTTTCACAATTTGGAGGATTATGGTTCAGAAGCGATTGATCAGTTCATGTGGTACAAGGACAGAGGAAGGCTGTTTCCTCAGCAAAATTTCAACCGATTGCTTCCTAACGTCTAGCCAAAGACGCTAAACAAAGGCGCTATTGGGAGGCAACCCAAATTTCTTGCTTTATTTTTATTTTCGTTTGTTTTATTTCTAATTCAATTCACACAGAAAAATCAAAATAAAAAAAAATCAAAAGAAAAAAAAGATGTGTTTACTGTTCTGTTTCATTCTTGAATTTCAATTGATTCTGTTTTATATGATGTTTTGGCAGATTCAGTCATGCCAAGAATTCCAGTCAAACCAAGCAGTTAGATTCTGAATCCTAAAGGGATTAGGGGAAAATTACAGAATGAAATAAAGAAGGGGACTAAAAGGCAGAAAAGGGAGAAATTGTTGTGTACCTGAATCGGGCGGTGCTCAGTTCAGTGTCGGAGAAATTCCAGCGCTGCCTTGCTGGACCACCACATGGACGCTGCGTCCCCAGCCTTCACCTGTCCACCGGAACCACCAACACCCATCAATCACCGCTATCCATCACCACTCATCACCTCCTCTACATTGCTGGTGAAATAACTATCAATAGATCTATTGTAACTTTACGTCTAATTCCGTGTTTTAATTAACTGTATCGAGCATGTTATAACATGGTGACAGTATAGAGCATGTTATAACATGATGAAAATTAAAGACAATAACACAGAATTGTTTACGCAGTTCGGTGATGAATACACCTACATCTGCGAGGACTTGCCCAGTCTAGAAACCATTCACTAGATAATCAATATAGTGTACAAAGCTCCTCACTTCTACCTATCTATGATTACCTCTAGTAGTGAACTTGTGAGCACCCCTCACTTGCCGGTCAACGTCAAGCTCCTCACTTGACAAGGTCGAGCTCCTCACCCAACTTTCTGATGACTACCTCTCCCAAGGATATTATGGCCATGGTTCTAGACTTGCTGATGAACAAGATCCCGTTGCGGTTGATTGCTGAACTGCGACTGCTCCACACGAAGGTATCCTTGACAGGATTTTTAATCTCTAAATCCGTAGTTGATTTCGCAGCCTTCGTTCTTCTTTTATAGCGCATGTTGTACCTTCAATCACGTACAACCCTAATCTATTCTTTCTATAACTGAATATTACAATTTCCAATTACAATATAGAAAAAAGAATAGACTAGATCTCTTTCCAATTATAAAGCTATGCCTAACTAATTCTTTCATAATAATTCCGTAGGCAATATTTAATCTTCCATACTTGAATTGGACGAGAATAGATGACTTGGAATCTTCTGTATTTCATCTTCAATAACCGAAAATTAATCGTTTTTCCATAACAATGTAATCCGATCGATACAAAGATTCAAGATCCATAAATAACTTTCCTGAGCATGTTAAAACATGCTTCCCTTCTTCACAAAAATGCCAACTTAAAAGTATGGACTTTACAATCTCCCCCTTTGGCATTTTGTGAACCAATCTTCATTTTGATGTCAGAATATCGAGTTACACAACTCCCCCTTAATATCAGAACACCAAAACTTCCAAGAACTTCAAATCACTTCATAAGGGAAATCCAAAATATCCAGAAAAATTTATTAAAATCATCCGGAATAAATAAAATTCAGAATGGATCATAAAGTCATCAAAATATCTCCCCCTTGGGGTCATAACATGCCAAAGTAGCATCTGAAGTAAATTAAATACCATGTTATAACATGTGCAACTCCAGTAGCTTCCGAAACAAATATAGCACCATGTTATAACATGTGCAACTCCAGTTAAAAGCTTTCGTCGGAATGGCTGTCTTGCTAGAACTAACATAAAAACTTGCTGCATCAAATGATCCAGTATCCTTCATAAATCTTACAACAGCAGATACAAACTTCTCTGTCATTCTACTTTCCATTTGCAACTTATATGACCACAAAGCATGATAAACCTCCTTGTTTATAAAATTTCACAGAAAAATCTAACTCTCAGCAGAGAATTATCATTGTCAGTTCTCAATTTAGACCTCACAGCTGGACCTTGTACTTCATCAAATTCATCTTCTTCAGTAGTTGCTGATTTCCTACTCTTCTTCCTCTGTTTCTTCTTGCCCAGAGAGGGAAACAAAGCTCCAAAAGCAATATTGGAGTCCAGACTTGACACATTAGCATCATTAATACTGATATCACTCACAGGCTTCTGCAACTTATGAAAGGCTTTAGGGGATTTCAACTTAGATTGGGGCATCTCAACTGTCAAATCCAATCTCTGTCCGCTGCC
Organism: Sherardia arvensis; assembly: GCA_948330725.1. NCBI lineage: Eukaryota > Viridiplantae > Streptophyta > Magnoliopsida > Gentianales > Rubiaceae > Sherardia > Sherardia arvensis. The sequence goes on along the minus strand of OX415237.1, from coordinate 15,304,312 downwards.
TAAGGCTAACAACCCAGTCACAGCAGTTAAATCATCACCAATAACTCCCCCTAAATCAGAGCCGATAGAATTTGAGCTAGCCATCTCAAGTTTAAACACACACTCAGCAGATTTACCAAAACTTCAACAAATCTCAATCCAATCAAAACCCTAGATTCAATGGCTACTTGCAACCTTCAAAAAATATATATAAAACAACACTGTTTTTTAGCAAAGACATGTAAAGAATACCTTGTGCATGTAGCTCAATTTGTTGGAGACACTCTTGCAGGTTCAGTTGAATGTTGTGCGCTCAATACATCAATAAAGATCCAAACTTGGCAGCCAAAATCATGTAGATCATGAAGAACCAAAACCCTAGAACTCCATGAGCAGATGAAATCTTGGTATTTGTGAGTTCGGTGAGAGAGACGAAGAACAGAACCCAAGTAGAGAATGGGAAAATCAAAAGTAGAATAAGAAAACCCTTTTTCCCTCTCATTCTGCAAATATACAATATCACACAACTGCCCCCGTATCATCTTCAAGAAATTTCACACTGGCCAACAGGTTATTCAACTCCATAAACTCGCACTAAGGCCCAGAAAATTTTCAACAACTTCTCATACTCATCCAGACAGCATGTTATAACATGCTATATCTCAACATCCTTTTTCTTTCGCTTTTCTATATTTTTTATAAAAGAATAAAAGCATTGATACAAGAAAAAAAAATCTACAACAACAACATAGAGGTTATGTCATGGTACCTCAAATCCGACAAACACCAAGGTGTTGTCTCAACAGCTCAAATCTGGCAGCATCTAATGGCTTTGTGAAGATATCAGCAAATTGTTCAGCTGTAGAAACATGCTTGAGTAGAACCTCCTTCTTCTGCTTGACTTGAAGACCCAAGAAGTATGTAAGCTCTCCAACCGTACTCATCTCAAACTCACTCTTCACCATAGATACAAAATCATCAAAAAACGTCTGAGACATTGACCCAAACATTATGTCATCTACATAGATTTGAGCCAGCAGTTTATGACTATCATGTTGAAACATGTACATCGTGCGATCTACTCCCCCTTGATGATAACCTTTCTTCAATAGAAACTGGGTGAGTTGGTCATACCTAGCACGTGGAGCCTGTATCAATCCATACCGAGCTTTCTTCAATTTGCAAACATGATTCGGAAGCTCTTCTTGCATAGCTGAAATCCAATACTCATCTTCTAACGTCTCTTTGTAATTCCTCGGTTCAATAGCTTCAGTCTCAGCATTGTCTTGAGGGCATGTTATAACATGGTCTATCGAAGGGGATGTTATAACATGATCTGGTGAAGATGTAGTTCCATCAGAAATAGGTGAGCTAGTAGTACGAGATCCATTCTCCAGTTGTTGATCATCCACATCTTCCATGACGTCCATCTCTCCAATGTTCTTCTTGAGGCAGCTTATGTTTTGATCAAACACATAGCAATTGTCTGAAGATCTAGTTCCAACCAGAATAGCTTTCTCACCTTTCTTAACAGTGCATGTTTTATCATCGAATAGAACAATCAGCTTGCTATCACAGAGATGACTAATACTTAACAAGTTTGCCTCTAATCCATCTACAAGCAAAACATCATGGAATACAGGAAATCCTTTTATCTGCAATTCACCTTTTCCAATAACACTGCATATCTTTCCATCACCAAACCTTACAGTTCCAGTCCAAGGTACCACATTATTAATCAAATCTCGAGACCCAGTCATATGCCTAGAGCATCCACTATCAAAGTACCACGTATCTCTAGCATAAGCACTAAAACATGTATGAACAACATAACAAAGTTTAGATTTTGACACCCATACCTTCCTGGTCAGATTTGCTTGAAGTGACGGACTCATGTTATAACATGTCTTGAAATCCTTTCCACGCATGATATCCCTTAGAAGTCTGAAACACTGATTCTCTGAATGCCCTTGAAACATGCAGTAGTTGCACTTAATGGCTGGTCTCTTCTTCTTGAAAATCTGATGTGTTTGTCTTCTGAATCCTTGCATAGGCTTCAAACCTTGATTTACATGAGCAGAAGTACTCACATACTGAAGTCCATATTTGGGTATGGCCTGGTTCACATATCCTAGACCATGTTTGTCCTCCGATGCTCTTCCCATTTCCAACAGATCATCCAAGACAGCAGTTCCTTTGTTGAGTCGTTTAATCGTTCCTTCTGCATCTTCTGTCCTCTTGGTCATACTCAGTAAATCATCTTGTGTTTTCCTCACACTTAATTCCAAGCTGTCATTCATGATCTTGATCTCGTCCCTTTCATCTTTCAGAATGACCTTCTCAGCTTTCAATTTCTTGATTGATTCCATTGCCTTCATCCACATCCTGTATAGATTGTTATATGATTCATAGATATCATCTCCATGATCAGTTTCAGTTACATCCTCCACGACTGGTTCCTCTTCTGCTTCAGTAATGATTTTAGACGGCATGTTTAAACATGCTGAGTCAGTAGCCATGTTAAAACATGCATGCTCTGATTCTTCGATCAGTGTTGCCCCAAACGACACATGATTGTTGACATGTTCCTCCTCATCATCACTCCAGGTAGCTGCATATGCTTTCCCTTTTTCCTTGGGAGAGGCACTAGGACATTGCGACTGAATGTGACCAAAACCTTCACATTCTCTACATTGTACCTTTCCAGCATGCTTGAATGGTTTTGTGAGTGATTTAGACTCATCTTGACCTGAATTTCCCCTACTTATAAGTGATGGATTTCGTCCTCTAGTATCGCTTCTGTTTGGACCAGTTCTCTTCAACATCCTAGCAAAATTTCTCGAGATATTTGCAACTTCTTCTTCACTTAGCTGGTCAAAATCTTCATGTTCACTTTGGTTAGCTGCTCTAGCACCAGATTGCTCTTTCTTCATTCCTGCCTTGAAGGCCAAGTTAGATTGTCTCTTAATAGCTTGCAGCCTCATCTCAAATGCACCAAGTGATCCCATAACTTCATCAAGAGTCATCGTTGAAGTGTCAAATGCATCTTCCATGGTTGTTACCTTGTTGTGAAATCGTTCAGGAAGGGATCTCAAAACTTTCTGAACCAGTTGGAAATCAGTGAATGGTTGTCCCAATTGGTCTGCTGTGTGAGCTAGATCACTGATCCGAATGTTATCGTCACCAATGGTTTCATGTTCATCCATCACAATTGTCTCAAATGTGGTTGTTACAGTTTGAAGCTTCAGTCTCTTCATCTTAGCATCTCCTTCATAGTGAGTCTGAAGTTTATCCCATGCTGCTTTTGCCGAAGTACATGTAGAGATCAGTCGAAATTGTTTTTGATCTACAGAAGAGTAGATAGCATATAGCACCTTGTTGTTGATTTTCTTGTTAGCCTTCTCAGTCGTGCTCCATTCTTCTAATGGCTTCACCGATCTCTCGCTTGCTCCAGTTTTAACCTCAGACAGTGGTGAAGTCCAGGTATTTTCTATCCATTTCCATGCATCATCATCCAGACCGTGTATAAACACCATCATCTTCGCCTTCCAGTAAGGATAATTCGTTCCATCCAGTAGGGGCGGTCTCGCTGTTGATGTCCCGAGCTTCTCTTGAGTAGACATAATGATAGCTCTGATCTCACTACCCTTGTAAGAGGGATTGTAGTGACCTTGCTCTGATACCAATTGAAATAACTATCAATAGATCTACTGTAACTTTACGTCTAATTCCGTGTTTTAATTAACTGTATCGAACATGTTATAACATGGTGGCAGTATAGAGCATGTTATAACATGATGAAAATTAAAGACAATAACACAGAATTGTTTACGCAGTTCGGTGATGAATACACCTACATCTGCGAGGCCTTGCCCAGTCTAGAAACCATTCACTAGATAATCAATATAGTGTACAAAGCTCCTCACTTCTACCTATCTATGATTACCTCTAGTAGTGAACTTGTGAGCACCCCTCACTTGACAAGGTCGAGCTCCTCACCCAACTTTCTGATGACTACCTCTCCCGAGGATATTATGGCCGTGGTTCTAGACTTGCCGATGAACAAGATCCCGTTGCGGTTGATTGCTGAACTGCGACTGCTCCACACGAAGGTATCCTTGACAGGATTTTTAATCTCTAAATCCGTAGTTGATTTCGCAGCCTTCGTTCTTCTTTTATAGCGCATGTTGTACCTTTAATCACGTACAACCCTAATCTATTCTTTCTATTACTGAATATTACAATTTCCAATTACAATATAGAAAAAAGAATAGACTAGATCTCTTTCCAATTATAAAGCTATGCCTAACTAATTCTTTCATAATAATTCCGTAGGCAATATTTAATCTTCCATACTTGAATTGGACGAGAATAGATGACTTGGAATCTTCTGTATTTAATCTTCAATAACCGAAAATAAATCGTTCTTCCATAACAATGTAATCCGATCGATACAAAGATTCAAGATCCATAAATAACTTTCCTGAGCATGTTAAAACATGCTTCCCTTCTTCACAAAAATGCCAACTTAAAAGTATGGACTTTACAGCTGGAATCCCCAATATGTTCCCTACTCACCACCATCATCAGAATCACTTTCTGAAGCTGCCGGAATCCCCACCACATGGACGCTGTGTCCCCATCCATCACCACTGCTCATCTTCGGCGGTGACCATCATCGTCACCGGAGTTTCCAGTGCAATCACCACCAGAACAACGGCGAGTTCGCTCAATTTTCCCCAATCTCAATCGGCAGCAACCATCGTGACAGCCTCTACATCACCGGAAACATCCGTCACCGCGGCCAATCGCCATCCCCGCTGCACAATCGACAAAAGCGCTGGGAAACATCAGTCACCGCGGCCCATCGCCATCAGCGCCGAGCAGCTTTCCAACCGCAATTTTGGGACCAACTTTGTAACTCAGCGGAAATTAACATTACCACCATCTCACCTCGTTGAGGACGTGCTTGATATTGACAGTGTTAATTTCCGCGGTGCTACTGTGATTTATGGTCGCCGGAATGTTGTCCGGAGAATTCCCGATCTCATTTAACGCCCGAAAGAAGTTAGCTTTCTCTCACTTTGCCTTTTAATTGTTTATTGATTGAATGTGTGGGACTTCCTTCTTTTGTGACTGTGTGGTGTGCTTATTTCTTAATTATTTGCTTGGGACAAGCAAATTACTAAGTGTGGGGAGGATATAATATAATTGATTATTGTGATTTTCTTGTATATGCTATGATTTCTGGAATTTTGAAATTTGAAGTGTGAGTCTACCTAGATCTGATCGATTAGTTTACTTAGATCGGTTTATCTTTACTGTGTACGGGACATTATAATGTCAAATATGCCGAATTTAAAGAACACAGCAATTGATAACGCAGTTCGGTTTACAACCTACTCTGCGAGGCAGCTTCTGCCCAACTTGAAGAATTTCACTAGAAAGCCCAGTTACAGTACAAAATCCCTTTGCTACTTAACTCTATATCTAGCGCGAGTCACGGCTGTACTTCTTCAAATTGTCCCAAACACAAGCTCCTTCTATGTTGATCTCCCGATCTCTTTGTCGTTGTCGTTTGTCGATCTCCTTGAGTGAACCTTAACCACGGCTCTAACTTCTGCTCGATTCTTCTGTAGCAAAACCTCAAACTCCCAGTTTATGCTTTATGCGTTGAAGCTCCTGAATCAATGCTGAATATAGCCATGGGGCTCTGTATTTATAGAGCATTGAATCCAATGATCAATCGGATTCATCACTCTTCTTTTCCCTGTTTGAATTGTGATTTCCATATTTGCTATTCTATTACATAAGAGAAAAGAATGTTCTAATCTAGGTCTAATTAGGAATAAACCATTTTAATTTGGTTTTATTCCAAAAATGTTTTAATCTTACCAACTAAAACATAAAATAGAATCTAGATTGGATTCGGCTGAATATCATCTTTCCATGTTTGCACGATCAGCCATAATTAATCTTGGACTTCCTTGTTTGTTGTTTTTCTGAATCTGCGTCTTCTTGACATTACTTCATGTCGAAGTTCCTGGAGAACTTGGCGCCTGACATGAATTCATGTCAAAGTCTTCACCGTTCATAAAAATTGCCAACTCAATAATTCTTGACTTTACAATCTCCCCCTCTGGCATTTTTGTGAACCCAACACTTCTTGACTTTTAAACATCTCCTCATAGCACAAGTGTTGTTGTAACTCCCCCTGAATCCTTGAACAGCTTGTTGATCATCAAAAGTTACAGGTCACGCAGAGGACAGTCGAATGTCCAGAACATCAGAAAAACATATTACATGGAAATAAACTAAAAAGTTTAAGAAGTCCAAGAATATCAAACTACTCTTCCCCTGGGGTCATTAAAATGCCAAAGCCACCTTGCTTGTCTTCATGTAGCTGGTGCAGTACTTAGCAGGTGCTTGCAATCCCCTTCACTTCTTGAGAGTAGCAATCTCTTCATTAGTCTCAGTGTCTTCACTTGATCCATCAGTTCCTTCACTTGATTCTGAACTGGATCCTGTAGAGCTTGACTCCTTCTCAGCAGAAGAGTCCTCATTATCATCTTCACTGGACTGTGATCTCTCCTTCTCAGCTGAAGCATTCTGTCCTTCAGCATCAGTAACAGCAGCATTAGCAAGGGTTTCTGCCAGATGACCCCTTTCTTGCTCAATCTTCTGCATCTCAGATGTAATCTCCTCCATCTGTGCTGCTAATACTTCATATCTTGAGTTCAAAAACTCCAGTCTTGCCTCATTCCTTTGCATCTCAGTCTGATCAGTCTCATCTACTGGTGGAATGTAGGGCAAATCAATTATTCTCCCTCTATTTGTCACCTTCTAGGTAGGCTTGTACTGCTTGATAGTTACAATCTTGTCAGTTTCCAGTGCAAGCTTAGAGAATATTCTGGTAATGAGGCCTGGGTTGATCAACCTCTCATTCCTGACACAGTTGGCACACTTAGCAATGTGCTGAAACATTACAGCTCCTAGGTTGATGTCAGTTCTGGTCCCCAGTGCATACAGAAAGTGCCCTAGATCTTTTGTGACCTCTGAGATGTCTGATGTAGGCATCCAAATATGTATTCCCATCTTGAATAGATAGAAATATCTCAGAGTCAACTTTGAGGCTGGCACATACTTAGCATTCCACTCCATCACTCCTTGATTAGTGATCTCAGCAGCAGCATCATTGATGGAGAATGCAAAATCCAGAGGGTAAGCAGCATCATCATCTTTAACAGGCAAACCTAGCACTTCTCTAATTTTTCTGGGAGAGAATTCTAGAGTTTGTCCCCTAAGCTGGATCTTATGAAAGTACTGGGATTCTGGCTCATCTATCCCATCATGCATGGCCTCATAAAATTCATATACTAGGTTTTCATTGTATGCAGTATAACCTCTCACAGTACTAGCACAGCCTAAGTAATTGAGGAATTCAGAAAAACCTGTACTGATGAAGCTTTGTTCCTCAAATTCAACTTCTGGCCAAATCTTTCTCTCTCTGATTGGCTTGGCTGTCTTCTTTCTCCTTGCAGCATTTGTTCTCCTCTTCTTTGCATTAGCTCGAGAAGACTCTCCATCTTCCTCATCCACTGAAGTTGCAGCTCCATCATCTTCTGGATCACTGGACATTTGAATGTTGCTGTCAGTAGCAACTTTTTCATTCTGGGCCAAACCTTCAGTCTTCTTGGAAGCTCTCCTTTTTCTCTTCTTAGATTTTAAGAACTGGGAGAGTGTCACATCATCACTGGAACTGTGATTAAGTTCACCAGTGGGATCAGGTTGAGCAGTTGGTGGCTCCACTTCTTGTTGAGCTTTGTGCCTTGCTGCAGAAGTGAATATGTTGCTTCCAGACTTCATAGCAACAGTTGAATATGACCTCTTCTTGGCCATCATTTTCTTCTTTGCATCACCAACATGTTGGTCTTTCATATTTAGAGCACTAACATTCTCCTCCATCCTTGGTTTAGCATCCTTCAACTCTTCAGCCATGATCTCATAGACAGTCGAATGTCTATCCATCCTTCAGTTCTTCAGCTTGATCATATAGACAGTCGAATGTCTATACTCCTTTCAACTCTTCATCTCAGCTCTTCTTGGTAGTATAATAACAAAATAACTACTTCTAACTATACTAACTAATATTTTTGTATTTTTTCTTTTTCTATTTTTTCTTTTGTTTTTCTAGAAAATATTTACATAAAAGCTGTAAATCTACACTACTTCTACATACATAGAAAAACTACCTCACAGTTAGCCAACACCTAAGTGTTGCATGAGCTCTTCAATCTTTTCACCATAAAGAGTTTCGAGCTGTTCTAAAGTACTGATGTTCTCATAAATCAAGGTGATCTCCTTCTTCTCCACAAGATCCCTTATCGAGTGCTTAGTCCTTATGTACTGGACTGAATTCTTTACAATATTAATGGCACTCATCCATATCATTTGAGAATAGCACATTCCTTCGGTGGATGTCCTTTTATCTGAGTCATTGCTTGTAATCATCAAAGCAAGACTATGTTCAGCCTGTTGAAGCATACACAAGACTCCCCCTCGTTTGTTGCATGGATGGATCAGAAAATGCATCAAACGTTTCCATGGAATTATCTTCAACTCATACAATATATTCATCATAACCAGTTCATCAGCTACTGAGTTACTTTTAGACATCCATCTGGTTACACGGGCATTAGAATGTGCATGGCTTGGACTAAGAATCCAAACATCATTCTTGATAGACTGTTCCAACTCTGCTTGCATATCAGCTATCAAGTATTCATTCTTTAAAACTTCTCGCACATCTTTGGGCTTAATCACAGAGGTATAACATGAATATTCTGCTAATGTAATGACAAATCCTGGCAATCCTGTCAATTCCTTGTAGTTTATAGGATTTGTTGATTGAAGTTGCGTCTGATGCTTCCTTTGAGTCTCAACTTCATCTACAGATAGCTTATGCACAGTCTCTGATTTGCCTCCTTGTGTAACCATAGCACTAGAATCATCTGAATCATACATACTGTCAGATGCATCCTGTTGACCAGTGGACATTAAAATGTCCGGAGCATTCTGTTTCTTCCCATCACTAGTAAGATCAACATTTTCTTTCTTATCAGAATTCTCTGAGTCAGGACTAACACTCATACATTGAACATCAAAATCCAGTACATAACAATTATTCGAGGTTCTCGATCCAGTAAAAACTCCATCATTATGTCTCATGGAACATGTTTTCTTATCAAAGTTCACAATCATGTCACTGTCACACAATTGACCGATGCTCAGTAAATTAGCCTTCAAGCCCTCTACCAGTAACACATTGGTAAATACCGGAAATCCTTCAATCACAAGATCTCCTTTTCCAATAATCCGACTCCTTTTTCCATCACCAAATTCAACAGAACCAGCAAAACATGGCTTTAAGTGTTGTAGTAAATCTGGGGATCCAGTCATATGTCTTGAACATGCACTGTCAAAGTACCATGAATCTTGAAATTCAGCATGATGACACACATAGCTTGAGTAGCATACCATGGTAGACTTTGGTTGCCAAATTTTCTTGCTAACTGGCTGTGAAACACTGTGGGTATGATAATGTGAAACTCGTTTTACTGGTAGATTCTGCTTCATCCGGGTAGTATAATTTCCTGTATTATTCCGAGTGTGAACCATGTTTCGAAAGAGAGCAAAACATCTGTTCTTAGAGTGTCCAATTCTCTTGCAGTAGTTATACTTACGAACCCTTTTCTTCTTGTGGACTGGATACTTCACATCAACTTTCACCGTTAGTTCAGAATCTTTTTGGTACTTGCTCAGAATATTTGAGGGCCTATTCTTATAACCAATGGCATGTTTAGTATGTTGCCCCATTGTCAATAACTCGTCAAGTTTGGCTCTTCCGATATTGAGTTTATGAATTGCACTTTCTGCATCTTCTGTTCGTTTAGTTACACTAGTCAGCTTCTCGAGTAGTTCATCATTCTTCATCTCCAATTCTGCCTTATCTTTTGTAAGATCATCATTCTTCATCTTCAATTCTGCCTTATCTTTTGTAAGATCATCATTTTTCATCTTCAATTCTGCCATATCTTTTGTAAGTTCTTGGTTGATCTTAACAATTTTCTCCCAAGATTTGTGCAGGTCAATGTAAGCACTGTGAACATCTTTATCAGAATTTCTATCTTCATGAACTGAATCTTCAGTATTATCAATTTGCACATTCGAATGTCTTACTCCTGCATCTGTTAATTCAGTAACCTTAGCTCCAAAAGCAACACAATTGCTTGTTAGTCCTTCAGTATCTTCATCTTTGTCACTCCAGCTGGAAATCATGGCTTGATCACTTATTTTGGCACTAGGACAAATATTTTGAAAATGCCCCAAACCTCCACAATTTCTGCACCTTTCATCTTTGCTTCCAGCTATATTTATTCTGGAATTTTGTTGTTGTTGTCTTGAAGGCCTGGAGTTTCTTGGATCTTGAGCTCTGGGTTTCCAGTTACTTGGTCTATCTTGAGAATTCAGATTTGAGACTCTATTCAGAATTTTGGAGAAATTTCTGGTCAATAATGCTATCTCTTCATTGCATTCATCGTTGCTTGGACATTCAACTTCCCAATTTTCAGTGGTTCTGAAAGCTAAGTTCTTCTTGGTCTTCTTTTTAGATTCACGGTGATATTCTATCTCATAGGCTTGTAATGTCCCAACCAGCTCATTTAGTGTCATGTTGGTTAGATCTCTGGCTTCTTTTATGGCTTCCACTTTATTTCCAAATTTGTTCTTTGGTAAGCATCTAAGGAACTTCATGATCAGCTTTGGTTGTTTGTGTTTCTTGCCAAGAGCAACCATTTTATTCATTAGATCTCTGAATCTGCTGTTAAACTGGGCGATGGTTTCATCATCATTCATCATCAAAAGTTCATACTGTCCAGTTAGCACACTCAGTTTGCTCTCCCTAGCCTTTGCATCTCCTTCATGAACTGATTCTAGTATATCCCATGCTTCCTTGGCTGTAGTGCAGTTAGAGATAAATTTAAACTGCTCTGAATCAACCGCTGTGAAGATAGCATTCAAAGCTTTAGAGTTAGCTTGACATGCTTTTAGTTCTTCAGGAGTATATGAAAGTTTAGGCTTTAGTACTTGTTTAGCTCCATCTGCTTCATCTTCAGGTACAACTGGTGGAGACCAACTTGTCATTACAGCATCCCATGCATAATTATCAGTAGCGTCAATGAAGACTCTCATCCTTGTCTTCCAGAATGCATAATTTGCCTCTCCTTCAAGCAAGGGTGGCTTAGTGGTAGATCCTCCTTCTCTGCTCGCCATAGGTAGAACTCTGTCCGGATCTGCTCTCCTTGCAATCAAGGGCTGTTTAAGCACCAGCTCTGATACCAATTGAAGTGTGAGTCTACCTAGATCTGATCGATTAGTTTACTTAGATCGGTTTATCTTTACTGTGTACGGGACATTATAATGTCAAATATGCCGAATTTAAAGAACACAGCAATTGATAACGCAGTTCGGTTTACAACCTACTCTGCGAGGCAGCTTCTGCCCAACTTGAAGAATTTCACTAGAAAGCCCAGTTACAGTACAAAATCCCTTTGCTACATAACTCTATATCTAGCGCGAGTCACGGCTGCACTTCTTCAAATTGTCCCAAACACAAGCTCCTTCTATGTTGATCTCCCGATCTCTTTGTCGTTGTCGTTTGTCGATCTCCTTGAGTGAACCTTAACCACGGCTCTAACTTCTGCTCGATTCTTCTGTAGCAAAACCTCAAACTCCCAGTTTATGCTTTATGCGTTGAAGCTCCTGAATCGATGCTGAATATAGCCATGGGGCTCTGTATTTATAGAGCATTGAATCCAATGATCAATCGGATTCATCACTCTTCTTTTCCCTGTTTGAATTGTGATTTCCATATTTGCTATTCTATTACATAAGAGAAAAGAATGTTCTAATCTAGGTCTAATTAGGAATAAACCATTTTAATTTGGTTTTATTCCAAAAATGTTTTAATCTTACCAACTAAAACATAAAATAGAATCTAGATTGGATTTGGCTGAATATCATCTTTCCATGTTTGCACGATCAGCCATAATTAATCTTGGACTTCCTTGTTTGTTGTTTTTCTGAATCTGCGTCTTCTTGACATTACTTCATGTCGAAGTTCCTGAAGAACTTGGCGCCTGACATGAATTCATGTCAAAGTCTTCACCGTTCATAAAAATTGCCAACTCAATAATTCTTGACTTTACAAAATTATTGTCAAAATAGCTTTGAAAAGAAAATACAATATTGGTTTGTTTTGGATGAAGATGACATATTCTATGAATTAAATTGAGCTGATTTCACTATGGAACGGGTCTGTGGTAAGATGGATGTTATTCCCCTTTGTGAAAGAGGTCATGTAGTTCTTGCATATATTCTAGGATGATGAACGTGCAATGAAATATTTTTCTAAATCTAGTTATATTGTGAGGAATTTGAGCCCAAGAAAGAGCAAAAGCCAAGACAGAAACAAATAGGCACTGAATTTAACAGCTCTTTGTCTTTCTGAGTGATCATATGTTGGTATTCTTTCTTGAATTGTGTGTCATGATGCGATGCCGTTGAATGATGCTTGAGCATGAAAAATATAGGCAAATTAGGATTAACCACACAGTTTAAAGAGCCTACCTTTATATTATCCTTAGTTAACCCTTTGAAGCCTTGACTATTTTTCTTTGATAAGCTCCACTATATATATAAACCAAAGCCTGTTTTATCCCCGTTTTCACCCTATTATGCATATTCTTGAACTTGTCTAAATTCATATATGATACAAATTTGATTATATGGCATTGTGAATTATTTGGAGGAAGTTTACCCATAAAAAAGTTCTGAAATTCATTATGAAGATGGGTACTGTGTAGTTGAAAAAGACCTTGTACTGAAATTTTATGTGTATGGTCTAGTTAGATTGATTGAGTTAATGAGATGTGAAAATAAATTGATGTAATGATCTCATTAATTCATTGTGATTTCTTTGTATTGCTCAAGAAAGGTGCTGAAAAAAAAATGAAAAAAATCTGTTCTGATAAAAAAATCTGAACAGCAAAAAAATAAAAAAAATAAAAACGAAAAAAATGCAGAAAAAATCCAGAAAATAGCACCAAGTTTTGTGATGATTTGAGAATTATTTGGCTATTTCTTTAGCCTTGGATCGAAAGTTATGAAGCATATGCCTTCTCTATGTGAATAATGATTTTGTGATGGAATGTGCATAATATTTTGTTACTATTTGAACCTAGAACCCATAGGATCATACCTTATTACCTTCTCCCTAATCCCACCGTTATAAAGTCCTAAATTAATTTATGCTCTTGTGTTTATTGATGCGGTGGATATAGTGACACTTCAATCCTGTTGAATGGAATGCTGGCTATGATATGAGTGACTGTCCCAATTTCTGAGAGATATTGAGTGACCTTTGTGAGGCTGAATTTTGTTGCATATTTTTGATTAGAATATAAGGATGAAGTGACTTTATAAGCGAAGGGGAATGGTTTGTGGTAAGACGGTTGGTTACATGGTGAATGTTGCTTGGTTTAATTTTGTGGGAGTGTTTTGTTTATCTATGATTTTTATAATGAAAGTGACTACATGCTTGAGGGCAATCATGATCTAAGTGTGGGGATATTTGATGAGATGTATTTATACATCTAATTTATATGGATTTATACGTTTATTTTCCCACTTGATGTGCTCGAAGGTATGTTATTTTGCAGTAAATCAGGGCCTCCTCCTGTCATAGTATCGTTGGGTACCGGGCTCCCACTGGGGTCGGGAGTCGCGGGGACCGATGCGCTACCACCTTTAACGGCCAATGTGGTCAACCGAGGGCAACCTATGACTCTAGGGCAAGGAAACCCCAAACCTCCCCCGGAGGTCATCGATGTGGAGCGATTTGCAGGACGTGTGGGTCAGCAGCACTTTCTAGATCCCAACTTTTGGGGACCCGGAAGAGTTTGTTCGGACATACCAAAACATTATAGGGACACGTGATATCAAGGAAGAGCTCCAGTGCAAGTTGGTTAGCTCGTACTTAAGGGGCAGTTGCCAATCGTGGTTTGAGTCTCAGTTCTCGGAGAGCTTTAGGAATTACTACGATTTCTCAAAGGCGCTGATTCACCAGTATCAGGCCAAGCGTAAGAAATACCTTCCCCTGGAGAAGGTGGCCTATAGCAGACAGTCGGCAACAGAGAATGTCCGGGGATTTCTCCGAAGGTATATGGATGACTCCATGAAAGTGGTAGACAGGGAGATGCAGGTGAAGACCCTGATCGCTGGGTTCATACCAGGGCTAAGGGACGAGGTGCTCTGGTCGAAGCTGATGGAGAACATCCCGACCACTTTCCACCAGTTGGACTCAGAGGTGGAGATGCATTGCTCGCTGTTGGAAAGAAGCAAGAAGAGAAAGGAGGAGGGGTATTTTGATGACAGGGGAAATGGGAAAGGAGATAAGGGTCGGGCGGCCAAGCCAGTCAAGAGAGATTCACCCTTGGCACCAGCAAGACCGAGAGTTGATCCGCCCCGAGCGGTAACATTCGCTCCCCGGACCAAGACTTGGGCATAAATCCTTACCATTCACAGGAATCTGTTCCAGGACCCCACACCGATCGCAGGGAACCCAACGCCAACTAATGCGAGCAATTATTGCGCATTCCAGAAATCTAATGGCCACACGACGAAGGGTTGCCGGAGCCTGAGGGTTGAGATTGAGAAATTGATCGAGAGAGGCCAATTGAAGGATTGTGTGACTTAGGAGCCTCAGCGTCAGGGCTTGGGACAGGGACAACAAGCCGGGGCTGGAAGGAAGAGGAATTTGAGGAACATGACTCGGAACGATAACCAAAGAGCGCCCGCTGGAGCAGGAGGCCATGCTGGAGTTGCTGCGCTGGTTATGGCCCGGAGCATGTTAATCAGACCCCTCCCCGGATGATAAATGTGATACATGGGGTGGTAGGAGAGGAACCTCAGTCCCATCCGGCGGCGAAGGCAAAAAGCAGATATATCTCGGCCGGAGAGGACAGGTGTAGAAATATGCAGTAGCTTAGCTCTCAGTAGAAATATGCAGTAGCTTAGATATGCAGTAGCTTAGCTCTCAGTAGTATAGTATAAGCTAGCATAGTTTAATAACTTAGCTTAAAGTCATCATGGTCAAAGCGGCGCCAAAGACATGGGTTTTGATTTAGTTTGGATGAGTTAGTTTTAACTGTTTTCTGGTGGTTAAATCTGTTAGCTTACTGCCTCATAACAGTATAAATAGTTGAAGTGTAGGCTTGTAATCTGTGAACAATTTCTAACTGATCAATACAGTTTCTTGGCATCTTTTCGATATGTTATTTTCTATTGATATTCCAGCGGTGTCGTCGGCGACTGCGCCACCGGCACCTTCATCATTCCTTCATTTCTTCATGGTATCAAAGCCTCTGGTTCTGGATCCACTCGAATTTCGCTGCAATTTCTGCCGACCTAGCATCAAACTATCAACAATGGAGGGAGGTGGAATCCCCTAGAATCGAAACCAAAATCACAGGAATCCATACGCCGCTGATGATGACGGTTATGTGAGGATGAAAACGACCAATCCGCTGTTTTTGCCGAGCTCAGATCATGCTAGCTTGGTGATTGTTACCGAGCTGTTGACGGAGAAGAACTATGTCACGTGGAGAGAGGCGATGATGACCGCTCTTCAAGCCCGTGGAAAGATGAGCTTCATCGACGGAACACAAGAACGACCGGCCGACGATTCACCGATATATGAACATTGGATCAAAGTCAACTCAACAGTTGTCTCCTGGATCCAGAACTCAATGAGTAGGGAGCTTGCTAGAGGATTTGTGTTTTCTAAAGATGCTTTCAAGCCGTGGAAGACTGTGCAGGAGAGATTCTCTGTAAGTCATGGATCCCTCTTTTATCATTTGATGAACAAAATTAGTGAATTAAAGCAAGGTAGCAACAGTCTAGGTTAATATTTCACTGAGCTGAGCAGAATGTGGGATGAATTGGACATGATTAGGCCTAGAAACAAGTGTAGGTATTGTGCATGCACTTGTGGTCATGAACAAATGCTGGATGCTAGGGAAAATGAGTACAGACTGAGACAATTTATGTATGGTTTGAGTGGAGATTTTGAGCCACTAAAGGACTCAATTCTTGTCATGGAACCTCTTCCATATGTTGGAAAGGCTTACTCATTGTTTCATAAACAAGAGGAACAAAGAACCAGACAGGTTGAGAATGTAAATATTCCAGATAATGCTGCAATGCTTGTAAGATACAAGAGTGGTCAGAATAGTCAAGGAATGAGGAATTCATATGCAGATAGACGGATACAAAGAGCAAAAGAGGCTGAAATGAAGAAGAGTTTGTTTTGTGAATTTTGCAAGAAAATTGCACATGTGAAGGACACATGCTTCAAAATACATGGCTATCCAGATTGGTGGCCAGATAACAGCAGCATAGGCAAGCCAAGGTCTTTTGCTAATGCAGTTGCAGAAAGTACTGATCAGGAAAACTCCACTCCATTGGAGTCATATGAAGGAAAGTGCAGTACAAGTACTGGAGGCAGCAGCAGTGATATGCAGTCAATGATTGCATCTTTGATTCAGAAAGAACTTGGGAGGTACATGAAAGGGAAAGCAAAGGAGGGATCAAGTGACTTCATCAATTTTGCACACTATGGAGACTTTGCAGGTAGCCTCATAACTCACTTAGCTAATACCACAGTATGTTTTAAAAATGATGACTGGATCTTAGACAGTGGTGCTTCCTCTCATATGTGTAGCTCAGTCTCTTTGTTTGATGGCAATTTGACTCCAGTAACTCACAAAACACCTATATACTTACCTGACCATTCCATAGTGTATGTGAATTCTCCTTCGCCAACCTTCTATTAGCTTCTGCAACCTCTCGCCATTTCTCATTCATCTCAGCATAAGTCACGCGATGATCGTTTTCACTAAGACTTCCTTCATCACCACTCGATGAATATTCTGCAACTCTCTCCGTCATGTTATAACATCGAGGAATGATGTTTAAACATCCAGATGGCTCTTCAACTCTAGCTCCAAAAACTATAAAGTTGTTGGTGAATTCCTCATTGTCATCCTCATCATTATCATCATCACTCCACATGGAGACATGAGCTTTTTCTTGCCTTCTCTTAGCTGTTGGACATTCTGATTGAATATGACCATATTCTTCACATTCTCTACAATGAATCCTATCCAAATTCTTGACATTTCCAGCTTGATTCTTGAAATTTTGTTGTTGTTGATTTTGATCTACTCTTTGCCCTCCATTATTTCTGAAATTCTGAAAATGATGTCTGGATGAACGTGGTACTATACTCTTGAAAGCTAAATCCTTCTCAACCTTATCAGTTGAATCGAGCCCCATCTCATATGTTTGCAAAGATCCCATCAATTAATCCAAGGTCATAGTATTCAAATCTTGAGCTTCATCAATTACCATAACTTTGTTAGCAAACTTTTTAGACACCGACCTCATAACTTTCTTCACCAACTTAGGTTCCTTATACTTCTTCCCCAACTGAAAAACTCTGTTTGCAATATCCTTGATTTTACTAATGAATTCAGCAATTGTTTCATCCTCTCTCATCATTATATGTTCGAACTGTGAGGTTAACTGCTGGAGTTTTGATTCACGAACTTTTGTTGTTCCTTCGTGCACAATTTGTAAAGCATCCCATGCTTCCTTAGCTGTCTCACACATAGAGATCAATTTGATCATCATTCACAGCAGCAAAGATGGCATTAACAGCTTTCGAATGGGCCAGACAAGCTTTCTTTTCGTCTGGAGAATACGAGGATTTCGCCTTAAGCTCTAGTTCCTTTGTACTTGATGCTTCAACTGTCACTTTCGGTGCTTCCCACTTGTTCTCAACATAGTACCATGCCTCGTCATCCAGTGAATTGATAAACGCCTTCATGCGTGCCTTCCAGTAAGTGTAGTTTGATCCTTCAAGCATTGGTAGTCGCGTGACTGATGCCCATTCTCTTGTCGCCATTGGTAAACCAGGTCTGATCTCACTCTCCTTGTTAAAGAGAACAGCAAGTGCCTTGCTCTGATACCAATTGAAATTTTATCGATCTACTATCAAGTTCTGTGTTCTTAAGTAAGTCTGGAAATTCGATGTTTAAACATGAAACAGTGAAGTTTAAACATTAAAAGTAAAAGACATGAACACCAGAAATTGATGACGCAGTTCGATGAAACACACTTATTCTGTGGGGAGTTAGCCCAATTCAGAATTAATTCACCAGTATGAAAGATTACAGTACAAGATGTTTAACTTCAATACTTATCTTTCTACTCTCCTTGTGAATTTGCAAGCTCCCCTTGCTACTGATTCGCCTTGATCGAACTGCCTCCGATCTCAACCTCGTTGACGCTGAATCTCTTTCTCCCGAAGAATTAAGGTGTATGATTCTGAACTTGAAACCACGATCACAGAAGCTCAACACAGGAGCTTGAACGAGCAGTTGTGGCAGCCTTCTCCGTTTTGATGAAAACCCTAAGTGTAGGATTTTTGCTTTTCGAATCGGTGAAGAAACCAGCCTCATGCATCCTCTTTTATAAGCACATCTACGTTGTCTTGTACCTTGCATGAAACTCTATTCCTTTTCCAAGACTAACACTACTACAAAGGGGGTCATCAAAGACACATATTTAAGGCGTTTGACGGTCATGGTTAATCATCCGCCTTGCTACTAAGTTGCGAAATCGTAAGTTACTCTCGTTAGTTCCAAAAATAAAATTCAAGACGTTTACAATGATATTTAAGGCGTTTAAATTAATGTTGTAAAAGGAATTTTGTTACGAGTTCTGAAGTATGTTCCGCTCACAGATAAAAGATGGGTTTCGAATTCGCTAGTGGCCAAGAAAATAAATACATAAATACAATACTTAATTATCAACACCCACAAACCAACACTAGACGAGTCTTCCCCAAAAAGAAACCAAACCCATATCCAGAACTCTACCGATTTGATATCCCAATCTCCTACATCATCGATTCAGGGATTTAAATCCAGAAATCTGCAATCTTCCATCTAATGGGCGATAAGTTCTCTTTGGTGATGAGTTCCCTTCTGTTCGCGTTCTTCTTTCTCTTCCTTGCGGTGTTCTCGCTGTCCGCGGCTGCTCTGCTGCTCGGCTCGGAGGGGATCTTCAGCGCGCCGTTGACTGAGATGGGCCAGAATCGTGCCGGTCCCGTCGCGCTGATGATTTCCTAGCTCATTGCCGCAACCCTCAGAATCGTGTTGTTCCGCAACTTGATGTAGTGCCCTGCGAAACAAAGAATTAGGTGAGGATTCTATTTGTTTGTTGATATAATTGGTAATGGTTTGTTGTGTTAATATGAATTCAGCCCTTCTCATAAAATTTATGTGTCACTTAACTTTATAGAGCTGCATTCATTTGTTTGTGTTCTACATCATCAAGCAGACACGGCTTGCTTTCTCTACACTATTGAATTAAGCGTTGCCTTAATTCACTTTAACAGGAAGACCTGAGGATTGTCTGTTGTAATTGGTATAAAGATAAAGTTTTATTGCTCGTTGCTTTGTCTCTTTGTTGTGGAGTCACGAGTGATAAAGTATCTCAGATTTTCTATCATGAGGCAGAGTAATTTGATGGGCAAAATTATTCTGGAAGTTTGAGATCTTCAGAGGGAAATGAAGATATATATCATTCGACTCCAAAGGGTTCCTTAAAGAAACATACTTCTGAGTCTGACATTATCAGGGAATGTGGATTGGAATGGTCTGTGGAGTTTTGACTCAAACCCTTGCACTCTGCTGCATGGCATGGAGAACAAACTGGAATGCAGAGGTAATTAACTATAATGAAAGTCCAGATTTTGTTATACTTTATTTTCTGTATAGGTATATAATGCTTGCTTGCTTGATATCTTTTAGGTAACTAAAGCTAGGGTTGTAAGTACAGTCGTTTAAGTTTTTAAGTGTGCATATGATAGTCCTTTAAGTGTGCATATGATAAATTGTAACTCTAATTTTGTCGATTCTTATATCTTTGTGATCCTTGTAAGATGAGATATAGTATAGAACCTGGAATTTTCTATATTGAATAAGTAATGAGTGTGATTATAGACTTCAAAGTCTGCTGAACCATCGTAGAGGAAGAGTTTTGGCGAGTTTAATTTAAAAAAGACATATCCTGCTAACACTGACTCCGATTTGGCTGCTTTTTGTTTAGTTGTCATCTTGAAACATTGAAATATATTTAAAACTCAATAAACGTTTGATTTAGTTGGAAAAACTGTAAAAAAAAAAGTGACTGTAAAGCTACTGCATTTTAAGCAGATTGTGAGCATGATCAATGATGGCTTTTATTCACATGATGTTTAGTCTTTGGCAGCATCTATCACGTGTCCTCGGGAACTGGTTACCCTTAGTTCACATCCTATATCGAGCACACCGAATGTTACAGATTCTGGAACACATCTTACTGCAGCTGAGTTTCATTCCATCCTTGATGATGCTAGTATCTGCTTATAGCTTGCTCTTATTTCTGGTTCTTTAATTGTGGATGAAAAAATGTGCATTCTTTCTGGATAACTCACTTGACTGGGTTTGTATTTATCAGGGAATATCCAACAATGGGATTATTCAGATTCTAGTAAAAACGTAGTCTTGCTAAATGCAAGGAATTTGTACGAAACAAGAACTGGCAAATTCCAGACGTCAAATTAATGTGGAGACTTTTAATCCAGAAATTAGACAGTACTGTGATCTTCCACATGGGTTGATGAAAACATAGAGCAACTGCGAGGAAATTATATACTTATGTAAGTATCAGCTCAAGTCTCCTTAAACTATAATTTTGAATGTTTAATTGTCTGAACCTTAAACTATGATTTTGGATCAAGTTAGGATTAGTTTTATACTTAAGTAAAACAATGATAACTGCAATTTCAAAATGTAATTTGTTCCTTTTTTAGTTTGTTCTTGGCAGCAGCTAGAACATACTTTAAAAATTCATAACTTAACAACCATGAATCGTTTTGGCCAAATTTTGCACTTTAATAACCTTAGAACTCCGAGCAACGGTTTAGAAACAAGAATGGATTCATTTGGTTAAGAATTGGGTAAGAAACAGCACTTTAAACATCTGAATTTCATTCTGATACTTTATTTCCGTTAGCAATCTGATTGCTGACTCAAAAGTTCATAACTTGATAACCGTAACTCCTTTTTGACTGATTTCTGAACTACTGTAATATTTGAAATATGAACTATGATTTAGAGTAAAAAAATTGCTAATTTAACTAAGAAATGAACCAGATAAAAGGTGTTTGAATGACTGTAGTACAGAGAGCTATATAATATAAGTTTGTGAATTTGCTTCATATCTATGGGTGCTTTATGAATTGCGAGTCAGTGAGTCACTTATGTGGATCTCGGGTGTTATCTTGTGATTTTTTTATGAAAGAAAACAAGATTGCATGAAGTTCTCTGTTACTTTTCTTTTCTGAATTCAAGTAATATGGGTATTTTGTGGGTATTTTGCGATGAATGGCTGGGTTTTGAGGTTCTTGCCATCTCTCATCTGGATCCAAAGGTTATGCAGTTTCTTAGGTCCAATATTGTGTTAGGTTTGTACATAGATTTTGACTGTTTTAATGCAGAAGTGTAATACATTGCATTAGATTTGTACAGATATTTTGTTGTATTTTTGAATGCAAGAACTCCACAATATAGTTTTTTTGAGATGAAAATTATTTATTCATGTTTGCGGAGCTCTCTGATCCACGGCAACTTTATTTTCCGTGTCATCCTTCTTCTCGTAGGTACACCCATAGTTCAATATTTCTCGTGCATTTCTTCCTTTTCATATGCTCCATTATAGTGCATGTCTTCTTCATCGTAAGCTTCTCCATAAACTTGTTCACTGTGTCATCCGGAAAAGCAAAATTCGTCTTTCTGCATTTCTTTCTTGATTTCAGCTCCTCCAAAAACATGCTTACCATGCCATCCGTAAAAGCAAAAAAATCCATCCTTTTTCTTTTCTTTCTTGATTTCAACTCTTCCATTATTATGCTCGTTGGAAAAACTAAATGCACCAGTGTGCCTTTCTTTCTGGACTTCAACCAATGCTCCATAGGTACTTTAGTCTGACTACACTTCTTTACATTGCATTTGACCAATGTCTTTCTTCCACTTGTTTTGCGAAGTCTTATCATCTCCATTCTTCATCTTTCTTCTCAAATCTTTCTCCAGGATCAAAAGGTTCAATAACGTCTTGACGTTGAATGTACTTCCTTGCTTCTGGTCTTCCACTGTCTTTTGCAATCATGTATTGAGTGCACTTATTTAACTTCCACTTCAAATCCTTAGGGTTGAGACTTGTTAGTATTGATGAAAATTTCCACATTTCATTCTTTTGAATCAACGCTTGATTAGAACCATTTTCATCCTCATCTGATAATGAATAAACCACCTGCTTATGCCCTTTTTTAGGTTGGGAATCTGATTGCAGATGAACATGCTTGGACCAACTGCTTCCAAATCTCTTCGTCTCTTTCTCACACAATATGTCTACTGAAATAAAACCATCCATATGCATTGCATCATAGGGGTTAACCATCATAACACTCCCTTTCCCTTGTCTAAAAGCCTCTTCGCTTCTCACGTAGAATACGCGCATGATATCATCTTCCACTATATTCTCTTTAGCAGCATTAGGATAATATGAGCCTGAATCATTATCAGAGCTGAGAGATTCAGCTGAATTATCGATATCCTCCTCAGAACACGGGAAGAATTCTGAGCCAGAAGACTCAGAAGACTTATTATCACCTGTGTTAAGTCAGACTTGTTTATGTTGGCTATTTTGTGGATGTGATGTTGCAGCAGAATATATGGCAGCGGAATTATTTATGGTGCGGAATATTTTGATGGAGAAAGCAGTTGGTGCGAAATATTTACATGAAGAAAATAGTTGATTTAGTCTAATTCTATGTCCATGTTTAGTTTATGATTGATTATACAATTATGGGATAAATCTCTAGATTATAAAGAGTTAGGCCCTGCCCAATTCAACTAATTGCAGCACATTTCAGCACAGCACAACACTCATCAGCACAGCACAGCACAACACCTATTCAGCTCAACACATTTAAGCTCTAAATGGGCACTATTTTTATGTTTTGTAAAAATAATATTAATTAAGTGAACTTTTTAGTTCTTAAGTAATAAATGTTGTGTTTTTTCTTCAACTCAAATGAACAATATTCAACAATTTCAACAGTATTCAGCACAAGATCAGCACAGCACATCACTGATCAGCACAGCTCAGCACTCATCAGCACAGCACAGCACTCATCAGCACAGCACCAAATAAGTTGAACTGGACAGGGCCTTATCCTTTTTAGAATTAGATTAATAGTATCTTTTCTATTTCAAGAGTTTTACTTATAAGAATAATTACAATACTACAAAATTGTGGCATTTAAGGCGGTTGGTCCTTCATGTTTCAAGGCAGAAGACAAATGCCTTGTCTGGTTGTGTGTTAAATGAGAAAAATCATGTAAACAATAAAAATTCACAAGTGAAAATGTAAGGAATGATATAACCACTTCTCTTTCCATTTCACTTCTCCACTTAATATATGCGCTGTGCATTTGATTTTTTGTACTTAGACATATCTGCTCTAATTGATTGCTCAAGATATAGACAACTATTTTGTTTCAGCTTTCAGTTTCACAGTCATCAGAGACCAATAACCGGCCTAGACCATCTGTTTCAACCTCTCCTGATACAGCTCATACTCACTCCAACAAATCCACCAATATTCTTAACACAACCTCAGCTTCCGTTTGTTGTGCAACTTTTTTCCGATCAAAAGGTTTGCTCACACAATTCAGCATGTCAAACTCTTCTTCGATTGATTTCATCAACTACACTCTCGTGATTGTGAGATCCTTGTCGTTATTTTTCATTTTTAAGCTAGAAATTCTATATGTATAATTTAAATATAAAAAAGCATTATATAAGTTATAATATAATTAGGCTAACCTAATCGCGCGTTGCGCGATTTTTATGATGTATAGTAAAACAATAATAATGCATATGTTAACACAGAGTAAATATTTTAAAGTGTTAATAATATATTACATGGAGTAGATAGTGTAAATGAATTTTGAGTATGCTTTTAACGTTTAAAACCATTTAACTTAATATTTGTGTGAAGATTAAACACCATAGTAAACATGTGAACATTTAAATTTGTAAGTAAATATGTATATAAATAATGTAAAGTTGGATAATTTCTTTTTGAGGTTTTAAAAATTATGCAACAAAAACAAACTATCTATAAGTAAATGAGAGAATATATGTATTTTTGAAAAACATACCCGAACTATCTTGTGGGGTTGGATTCAGTTCTGAATCACATACATATAGATTTTTTTCGTAGGGTTTCCTTTACCACTACATATTGATGGTGGTCAGCCTCTCCCACTTGGTGTAGATGGTTATTGTGTATACTTTTGATGTTTAGTGTTGGGTACAACGTCTCTAACTTTAAACTGGATTCGTATAAACACAACACCATAAAATATAACATTAATAATTAAAGAATACTCAAAGTTCAAAGTTGATAATAATACTAAATAAAACATATCGTTATTTGTTGGTTCAATTTGGAGGTCATTAAAAAATTAAAGAAACTTTTCTTCACTGAAACACATCGGTTCTTCAATAGTGGTAGACCTTCAATTATTAAAACACAAAATAAATAAATAAAATAAACAATATTCTACAGTAGAGTAAACGGTAGTGGGTTTCTTAATTTTGTATAGTGTAAAAAGATTTATGCATATATAAGGAGAAAAAGAATTAATTGAGTGTGTGGATTTTTCCTTTTTTTTATAAATTAGGCGAAATATTTAAGGAAAACAATTTCAAATAGGAATATATGCATATATGGTAAACAAAATATGTGGTCAGGAATTAATTAAAATAATAATGGGAATCTGATGGTGATAATACATGATTAATTAAGTTAAAATATTCCCAAGTTTATAGTATATGTTCTTTTTTAGGATTTTTCTGGAAAAAGTTTTTAGCTGAAAGTAATTAATATGTTGATAAAATAACTCTACCGATCATGTAAATGTTGAAATGTCAGCACATACTTTTAGTATTCACAATTCCAAGCATGAATCCAACCTCCATTATAAACTTGGGAGTCGTCTTTGTGTTTAATTTAATATATATAAACAGAAGGGGGCTTGAAATATTGAACTATAATTAAGAAAAGTTAAAACGAAGATAACATGAAGAAACTAAATCGAAGGCACCATATTCTATATAATCCTTTCGGACCAGCCATTGGAAAAATAGAAGGTTAACAGTCCAATCCAGTCAGACATGAAATTTATAATCTATTTCGAAAGAGCAATAGGGAATAGAGATATATATTAGCCATTTGGATCTCCATACATAATCAAGAATCAAGAGATTTGAATAAATTTCAAAAATTGTCATCATGTGAAATTCATAAACATGATAAGAAAATTGGAAAAGATGGATTATTGGCTGATGAAGAAATAGACGGAGAGAAAGGATAGAGAGAAAATGAAAAAAGTAAATAAGAGAAAAAAAATATAAAGAGAAAAAAGGGGGAAATAAATGACCATTGGATTAAAAGCACTTTAATGGTCTTGATTTTGAGTAAAAATTTGAATGAAGATATGAGTGTTAACGGAACTTTCCCTAATCCACACACTTATATATATGCTCAAAACTAATAACGTATATATTATCGATTTTCCATATAAAAAAAGAATAGATAATGGCAACAATATTTATATTATACCATAAAATAATTTGCATAATTTGAAAATAAGATATTTTGCATCTATAAAATAACTTGTAACATTATTCACTTCTCAATCGCTTCATATAACCTAATGGTCTCATGAACAAATTATAAGTATCTCAGAACTAAAGCTGTATAAGTAAGCATGCACCTTCGGCTTAGTATATATCCAATCTTCTTTATCCATTACAGCCAACAACTTCATTGGCCTCTCCAAACACACAATCCTTAAAGAAGCATGGACTATACAACTCCATCTCTACCCTTTCATAACCTAACATATCACAGAAATCCAATCTCTCCCTTTCATAACCTAACTTATCACAGAAATCCAATCTCTCAATGTCATAACTTATCACAAAAATCCAATCTCTCAATGTCACGCCTTACTCACTCCTCAAACTGATATTTATAGATGTCGTGTAACAAATAGAAAGACAATGTTAGTAATCTCGCCATCACATTCAGTTTGAGTAAATATGCCGAAATCATTAAAAAAATCTGAATGGACTCTTAGCCCTAACACCAAAAACCAAAAACCCTCGACATATGCATGTAATCCCACCAATCATAAAACGTTTAGGGTTTGGTTTCTTCGCCAACAAAGTTAAGGGTTTTTTGTAGAAACATTCATTAATGCAGTCTCGGACGTGAAGAGCATGGAGGTGTGACGGGAAGAGCATGGATGTGTGACAGGTGTCGATCAATCGGAGACATCGTAATAAGGAGGGTAATGTTCATGTTCTAATTGTTACGAAAATTGAAGTCATGATGTGCTTCTATATTCTCATTCCTTCATCAGCTTTCCTATCTTCTCATCTAGAATGGGGAATAAAAACATTAATTTCTTAAATCTCTATAACCACTCCAACAATTCCTCTATTATAGGGATTCTTAAATATATTAAATTAATACATATATTCTATTTTTAATTTTTTAAACTCCAAATATCAATCTCTCTACAACTCATCCTCTTCCTCCGCCACCAGAGACGGCCGATCGATCCCTCTTCCTCCACCATCATTCCTCCACCACACCAGAGATAGAATCAAATTATCCCGGTACCCGCTGCCCTCTTCCGCCGCTTCTCCACCGCCCTCTTACTCCTCTCTGCCCTCATCCTCTTCATGTTCCTCCGCCACATCGCCACCATCTTCTTCCGCCAGCATCCAGTTCGATCGATTCCTTTGATGCCGGCACATCCTCTTCTGCTCGGCGGTTTTTGAACACCGGAGATAGCGTCGGTGAAAAATCAGTGAGGGTGAGAATAGAAAGTTGAAGGAGAGAATATGAATTTTTTTATTCAAATCCATTCCCTATAATTTCTCTTCTCTCTACAAATTTGAGGATTTACTCCCTCTCTACAAGTTGCAGTTTGATTTGGGGAATCTCTTGGAGCACAAAATCCCTAAAAACCACTAAAATCCCTATTTTACAGTATCTGATGGACTTGCCCTAAGGGCTAGACATATTATTGTTTTCCGTCCAGTGCCCTCAGTAAAACGGAGATAGCGTGCGTGAGTTTATCTTGAATAAATTTGGCAGATAATTACAAATGTGTTTTGCACTTTTTAAAAATATATATATGTACATAACACATGCATGATATATATATATATATATACCTACCAAAAAAAATATAATTTGCACGCGATCAGATCATTTTTGCTATTGTTTTTGATTGATAATGAACATATATAATTATACAACAGACATCGATTCCAGACCCTCATATTCAAGTATGTCAGATCATGCATTGGTATTTCCAGACCCATGAAGTCGTTATCCTGTAACTCATCATCAATACTGTTCAACCAAGAATCAATCACCAGGTTAAGGTATCTCTGAGAGATAATTACCACTTCTATGCCATCTTCATTTATCCCTGTCAACACCATTAAATTCTGCAACTGATATAGTTTAACTGATACAGGTACTTAATTATACTAGTTTGGATTTCACCCTTGAAGCATTTGTGCACCAGTGTTCGAGTATGAATCACCATAAGGTAGGCATTATATGGATGTGCTTTACGTATAGAAAAACCACCCAATAAAAAGTAGTTCAAATATATCACAAGGTATATCACAAGGTAGGCATTATATATAGGGTTTTAAAAATTAAAAACACTGCTTTGCAATCTTTGTTCTTCGCTCGTGGTTAACATGAAGCAGTGTTCACAACAGAAGTATTGGAATATAACCTCAAGTAAACTACAACAACGTAAGGCTGATCTAGCAGATATGATAGAACATTAATGACCCTTTGCTTTTCTGTAACTTCCATAAGATAAAACTTCGTTACCCGCTTTTTTTTCCAATTTAAGTGCGGCGCGTGCATGATGCATGTGTTACGTGCGATTCATGCACGAGTGTTCGTGTATTAATATTACGTTAATACGAGTGAATGTTGAGTTACTTGACCTATAAATGCTTTCTCTAAAAAATTGATGATTACCAAAATAAGTACATTGTTCTCTAAGTTTATCTGAATAGTTTATTTAAATTAAATTCATTTTAGTTAGTGTTTTTCTGTCCAGTTCAGTTTTGATGAAAATAAGCTTAATTAGTTTAGTTACACTGTTAATGTGTTTTTATTACATACTTAAGTTCGGTATTTTTCAATTCAATTCATTTTAATTTAACTAGCTAGGTAATACCGTGCGTTGCACAGTATACTTAACTTATTTAAAATATATATTGAAAGTTTTATAAAAATACGGATGGATAAGCATCAAATAATTTGATATAGTATTTTGGTTGATCTTAAAGGGAACTAGAAGAGTTATTGCTCCGGTCAATAAATAAATTAATAAAAACATTAAAAGTGATGAAACTACGTAGTTTTGATTAAAGCCGCCACATAACCACCGCAAGTTCACCATATTCCGGCGTCGACCATTTTTATATATTTCTTTTTTTGTTTCTTTTAATTTGTTTTTGTTTCATTCTTCATCGATGATGATAGAATAACTTCCGCCTTCTATTTTTACAAATACAATTCATTCCACCTATAAAATCCTAATTTACACGCTAATTTACACGGTAATTTAAGTCCATCAAGCTAATTAACACGTCTGTCAAAGGAAAACATGAATGTGCAATATATTAAATATGCATGGAAATATTCTGTATTACTACAAGATCACCATATTCCGGCGCATATAATTTTCATATATTACTTTTTGGTTTCTTTAAATTTCATTCTTTTTTACCGAAAGTGTTTCCGCCTTCTATATCAGCACAAATACAACTCATTCCAACTCTTATAATATCGTATACTATCATAAAAAAATCTTATAATATCTCCCTTTACTTCTAATTATAAAATTTTATATACTTCAGTGTCTAAATTATTGGTATAGATGAAGACTAATATATTGGTATCCCAAAAAATCATGTGTCATATATTTTTGTGGTGTACGGTGGCTTTGAAATTTATGATTAATTTCCGATGAATATATTATAGATTCTATATGATGATATAAAATGCTTCATTAGTTGTTTAGGATCATTTAATTATTTAACACGCCGATGAATATAAAGTTGATATTCATTTTGAAAATATATTTGAAAATACTCAATTTAGTATTTATAGAAATAGATTACCAAATTTTTCGTCCAGTTTCAGCAGTGAAAGATTTGACTTAAGGCTTAACAATCCTTGTTAGCATGAGTACGTATGATCAATTTAGAAATTACACACATTAGCATTTTTTCTTTAAAATGTGTACTTATAAAAATATTTATCTATTAACTTAATATTAAATAAATTTCTTACATTTCGATCTTAATATATATTATTTTATAATAATTACCTTTGATGAATAACCTGGCAATTACGAATATATTGAAAATCTCATAATTTTTTGAAATTTGTCACTATAATTTTGTTAATTATCTTAAAGAATTTTTCTTTAAACACACTTCATCCACATCTTCATAAGTTTGTTCATAATATTTACATAAAAAATATTAAATATATCGTGCAATGCACTATGATATTTAGCTAATAATTACAAAAACTTTAACATCATTTTAATAGGTACTATTCTTTACACAAAATGTTGATAGATATTTATGTTTAACAACAAGATAATAATTATCACAAAAAAGTAAAAAATAATGAAATTGATTATAAAATTGTATTAATTGATTTATGTACGGCAAGAATATTTTAAAATCTTTTTCTAATACAGTACACCGTCTGAAGTTAAAAGAATATTTGATTTCCAAACATTTAAACATATCCATATATAGAGATAATCTTATTTAAATAAGTATTTCTGCTCATATCTAGAATATAATGTATAATATTTCAGTAATATTTCTTACACTACTAGAAAGAACCAAATCTATCAGCGGTACCTTTTCACGCTTTTAATGATAAATCGTTGTTATTTGGGAAAAAAACCGTTGATACTTGTCTATCAACGCTTTTTAACTGTTCATGTGCCTTTGACTGAAAATTCAACGCCTCTTGCATTGGACGCTTTCAACGAAAATAAACAAAGTGTTAAAACATGTGTTTAGGTGGTAACTGCAAGAGGGAGGGATTTAAAAAATGTTGACGGGTCCTACTATAATTTCAACGCTTTTGAAAAATAACGTTGGAAGAATTGATGACTGGACATTTATTCTCACGTCAATCGTGAAAAATGTTGACTGGGCCTTATTTGAGTCTAAATATTTATGGAATAAGTTGAGGCTTTTCATTGGGTTTTAAGCTGTGTTTATGGCCCATTGGCCCAGTCCAAACCTTTCAACGATTTGTATTATCAGTCGGCAAAACGAATTGAAAGATGTCATAAAAGCAACCCGTGTGGCTGCGTTTGTAGCCCTTTCAACGGTTCTCTCGTTTCGTTGAAACCATTTTATTTTAAAAAATATATACATTTTGTTTTTGTTTTTGTTTTTATCGTGTCACGACCCTAATCATCCACGTTCGTCAAGAACAATTCACCCTATGTTGACAAGTGTCAAAATAGCAGTGAAACACATCTATCACTCTAAAATGTCAAATATTGATCAATTTTAACTTCTGAACTCAACTTTTTAAATGATTATGATCAATTTACTATGTATGTTATACTACTCACGTACATTTAATTTAAAAGTAGTTCGTTTGGAGACACGTGTAGTGATACCTTTCATAGCTCTTACCACTCTTCACTACTAATACAATAACTAGTTGTGTAATCATATACACAATGGCGCCATTCTCCCACTATTATTGTGAACTACGTTTTTTGCAAAATACATGAAATGTATAAGATATAAGTGTTTTCACAAGTATACTTACATACATTGAAACTATTGTGAAACTCCAAACCCACAACCCATCAAACCCTAAACCCTAAACCCACAACCCATATAATGAAGGGTAAAAAATAATGGTAACTAAATCAAATGCAATCTATCAAAGGTTAAACTTGTAATTGAGTTTCCATAACTACTCATAAATAAATTTAGTTTAACGCAAAATGTTAAATAATCAAATGTCAAATCTGACTTAACTTTCTACAGATGCTAACTAAATTGAGGTTAACTTATAAAAGATCAAATCTACTCAAAATTGAATTGGTTTCGAATACCTACTACTTGAATTTCTGTAAACATTAGTGAGTACATTGAGTTTAACTAATGAAAGATTGAATCTTACTGTTACTCCTATGAACACTAGTAATCAAATTTAGTTTAGCTACAAAAGGTCAAGTATTACTTGAATTATTATGAACTCAATTAATTAGTGTACCTAGTGAAATGTCAAATCTTACTTGATTTCCTATGAACTCGGTAACTAAATTGATTTTAGATATTAGAATACCAATTTTTTTTGCCGTTTCTATATGAAGACTGTTACATAAGTAGAGTATAACTTTAAAAGGTCAAGATTTACTCAAATTCCAATGAACATTAGTATCTATATTGAGTTTAACTAATAAAAGGTCAAATTTTACTTGATTTTTTAAAAGATAATAACTGAATTGAGTTAAACTAATGAGTGATCAAACTTACTTAGCTTTCTACGAACACTGGTATCTGAATATTACTACTAGAACAGTAGTAAAGGAACCATAGAATGTCAAATATTACTTATAGGTCAAATATTACTTGAATTTCTAGAGACACCAATAACTCAATTATAGAAGGTCAAATATTGCTTATATGAGGTCAATATTGCTTAACTAAATTAAGTCAAACCTTACTTATATTCATATATATATATATATATATATATATATATATATATATATATATATTCATAATAAAATTTGGTTCAACTATAAAAGGTTAAATTTCACTTGACTTTTAAAGCTAAATTGAATTTAATTAATAAAATGTCAAATAATACTTGGTATCTCGGAACACTATAGAAGTAAGTGAGTTTAATTGTTTCAAAAAGAATTTTAAATTTAATTAATAATTACAAAAATAAAATCTTTACTTCTATAAGTGATTGTACTACTAAACAAAATTGATTTAAATTTAAATTTTCATAAAAATAACACTATTAATATTAAAATTTCTTAATAAAAAAACCTAAAGAAACTATGTTTGTTTTCCTTTAATCCAAACCCTCCATTCTGTCTAGAAAGTGAATCTCATCCGTCTATATATATACATATGTCCATATAATGAAAATCTAAACCCTTTAGCGCATAAACTCGCAGCCTCATAACTGCAAACTCTTTTCGCCAGATCTGACGAGGTGGAGTTCACAATGTCGTCGCCGGCGAGATTTAGCATCGGCGGCCGCCACGTGCCCATCAGTGATATCCAATTCCGCTTTAATCTTGTTATTCGCTGCTCCGGATCCCAGAACCCGATGGAACCGACCTCCGAGCATCCCTTCATCTTCCCCTCGAGCCCTCCGGCATTATGACCGATCCGGTGCACACTCCAGCTACCCGCAGAACCACAAATTAGAAACTTGAGGTGAATGTCTTTATCTTTTATCACACTCGATTTTGATGCTATATAATTGGGGATTTTTGTGTTTTGTTGGTATGTTACTGATCTGGTATGATAAAGCTTTTAATTTGGTTTGGTATATGCTGATTGTTTGGTTGGGAGCTGTATGTAGGAATTTGAATACATTACTTGCCTTGTTTGCACAAAATCTTTTTTTTTGTGTGGCTACTGAGTATACTTGGCATTTTATTTGCTGGTTTCACTTACTAAGCTGCAGGTTCCACTTGCCTTGCTGAGCTAAACCTTCTTTCTTGTTTTCAATGGCTGTGCAGAGTTCTTGTACTAAAGCCTTGGCTGCTGAAGTCTCAGAACCAGAATGTGTAGTTGGTTTGTTACCTGCAATTAGTATCAACTAGCACGGGAGCTATTTGATTACATAGACAAGAAAGTGCAGGCAATGGATTTTGTAGCTGAAGGTACTTTAATTTACATTGGATTGCATTACTTGAAAATTTTCGTACTTCTGTAGTGCAGGCTGATTGCAAGGCCATTTTATATGCAAAATATGTGTGTTATAATTGTTTAGGATTTGGTTCCTATTAATGACTAGGAAAGTATGTTGTGTATGCTAAAGTGTTGTAGGATTATGTGAGGCTGTGTGAAATATAGGTATTGTTTTCATTGTCTGCCTGATTATTTTCATTCCATGACGATGTTGCCTTTGTCAAGGTGAATCAAGGTGACTGTTGTCCTTTTCTAATGAGATTAGAGTTTCTTCTGAAAAAATAGTTAGATTTTTATATACTGCCCTACTAAATACATTGCTAGTTTCGTGTTCAATTCCGACTCTATAAATATATTTTCCTGGTTTTTATTTATTTAGGTCTTTGAAGATTCAAGAATCAAAGCTCAAGTTATCCCAGATTCTCCTAAGTTCATGTACAAATGGAGCTAGAAGTAAGATTTACTGAACACCGAGTCCTTAAAAATACGGATTTGATCTAATGCTCGAAAGTATATGTTCCTTCTTTAACTTGTTGATTGATTTCCATTTAGGCTCTTGCATTGGTTAAGAACACGCCAGCTTTCAAAAATAAGCTGAAGGCATTGGAAATTGAGTGACTGGAGCCTAGAGGGTTCATGAATGAAAAGATGAAGAATATGCAGATGAACAAGTATGATTCTTGAGAGGCAAAGTTTCAAGAGTGAAATTATTTTTGAGAGCATTACCAATGACTAGTTTGTTATTTTTATGGGGTTTTAGGTGTAGTTTAGTGTACTAAGATTATATTTATGTAGTTAGTAGTTTATGATATTGAATGTGACAATTTTGATTAAATTTTAATATTAAAATTTTAATATTTGCAATATATTATATTTTTAATTATTTTATTATGATTTTCAATTTAGATTCTAATATTTCTAATTTTAAAATAATAAAATGTATCAACGGTTTTTAAGTGCTGATCTATATCGTTGATATATATTGGATCAGACCCATTTTATTACAGGCCAATGCCCAATGATAGCGTATTTGTAAAAGCGTTGAAACGTGATAAGTCAATTAAAAACTCGGTCAAATGTCCAGTCACACTAGTGGGGACATAGTTTAAGGGTCCAGTTACAAAAACCGTTGAAATGTCATTTTACCTATCAACGCCCACCTACACAACGGTTTTTTTTGACACCTGATTTCCAAATAAACCGTTGATATGCACAAAAAAAACCGTTGTTGCAGCTATACATTCCTAGTAGTGTTACCCGAGAGAAATTTAGAAATGGTTTGTTTTCGGCATATTCTATATATGATATATATCTTTCACCATATATACTATGTATGATATAATCCTCCTACATTCTTAAAAACTATTCAATCAATCATGGATATACATTTTGAATACTATGTCAATATCTATTTTAGAGATATATATTTTGAATTTCGAAATAATTTACAATTAATCACATTCCTCATATAAATAAGAAATTTATATACTATTAGCTAGTGATGAAGGTAAAAAGTTGTATATATTACAATAATCCGAAACACACAATTAAGTAATGCTTAAACCTATACAATATTTAACAATGAATGAGATCAGCCCTTTTCCTTTCAAATCTTGGAGGTTTATCTACACCAGCCAGAATCAAAGATCAAATCAACAAACCAAACGAGCATAATCAATTAATCATCATTCTTCCATCATCGCAAGAACCAACAAAAAGATATCCAAGAAAATTCTGCAATCCGGTAATAGAGATAAATACCGGATTGCAATATTGCAATCCGGTTAGAAAAACGAAACAAAAAACTCACCAAAATATCTCTATGTGTTGTGATGAAAGAAAACGCAACCCCAGGTTTGATCTTCTGCTTTTTCTTTGCACTCCGATAACACCAAAGATGAAACAGTTTCCTTACATTTTTCAAGGCACTGATCATCATTTTGTTTAATCCATAGCTGCAAGATGAGCCAACAGGTGATCGCATTAATATTGCTAAACCATATCGTAGCAACTCGATAGGTTGATTTCATTGCAAAGATCGTGAAGACGATCATATCCATCACAATTTAATCCTATTCCTTGTTCAAGACGGTCAATTACATCTTGCTTCAAAATCCTCACCACTGACTTATTCCTCTTTCTGATTATCTCAATTCTTCATTCTTTTGGTTGTCATCATTGTTAGCTTGCATTTTGAAAAGAACTTGCTTTCCAATAACCGGAACACCATTTTCAGAGCCAGGAACAAAAAAGTTTATGCTAATGATAGTATTTACAGATAGCACATAGTATTTGATGATAGTCTTGATAATAGTATCACATATATAACACTCTATCAGTTCAAATTAATGTTGTGTAAAAACCAACCTAGGTTTTGAGGTGCCAAGAGTGAGTTCAAGATCATCGCAGCCACAATCTTCACGGATCCTCTCCCCTTCCCACGGCTTCACCAAGCCACCTTTGATGCTTCCGAATGCAAACTCATCAGAAATATTCCCTTCAGCTATCAGAATATCCGAACTGGTGTAGGGAGGAGGGAGTTCTCAATCCCCCTAGCTCCAATTTCCTTACAAATTATGCCAAACATCCATTTTTACAGCCTGTCATCCTCTCCCCCGTGATCCTATATTCTCCACTAAAAACGCCACCTTTTGCCAAAGTGAACAGTACTACTCATTGTTTTAGTTTCAAGAACACAATCCAAATTCAAAACCAAAACCAATCGGTTCAAAACACGAATGAGAATCAGATAAAATAAAAGTGATCACAGTTCACATTTGATCATTATAGGGACTCAAAGAAAAAAGCAAACTAAGCAAGAAAGTAAAGTATAGATCAAATAAAGATTGATTCTTTATTTCTATATCCAACACTTATTTTAAGTGCTAAACCATCTTAAAACCTTAAGAACTATAAAAACTCTACCCTTGTTCTTGGAGATTAAGTGTCCGAGCTGAAAACGGTCTCTGAATTCAGAAGAAAAATTGGGAAATGCGGGACTGTCTGTTGAAACTACAGGCACAGACAGAAAGATATGGGGATATGGTGGTCTCAGGGGTTTATTGGCATGTGAGTTTTATATTGTACGCTAAAAGAAAAATCGAGAGAATGAGAAGTGCAGGTT
Source organism: Sherardia arvensis (assembly GCA_948330725.1). Lineage (NCBI taxonomy): Eukaryota > Viridiplantae > Streptophyta > Magnoliopsida > Gentianales > Rubiaceae > Sherardia > Sherardia arvensis. Next base: position 15,267,868 of record OX415237.1, on the reverse strand, counting down.
TTCTAAGAATGAGTGAGACATTATACAATCAATTTTAAACCTCGTTTTAGTATCAATATAAAATAGATAAATATCATAATTATACTATAATGTAGCAAATAATATATTATGTTGTGTAAAATATATAAATACTATAATATAGCAAATAATATATTATGCTGTGAGATGTGGATAATAAAAGGAAAGAACGTACAATATTTCAGCCAAAGCTGTGTAAAATAATTGCGCGTCAAATTTTGGTGTACAAAGAAAATGTTTTTATTGTATAATTCACAGGAAAAATAAGATAAAACCGACTTTGGTATATATATTATAGTGTGAAAATCATGTGAAAATATAAAACATGTGAAAATCAGTACCTTGAATAATTTCTTGTATTGAATAAAGGCTTAATGGGAGAGAGGAGAGTACATGGGAATGGTTGTTTACAAGGCTTGGGAGTACAAGACTTGGGAAGTTCTATGAACTCAAGATTGGGATTGTAGAGAGTAAGAAGGGGCTGAAATCAACGTGCCTCCTTCTCAATGAAAGTTAGTCTATTTATAGGAAATTCTTACTAATACTATTCAGGTGTAATGATGAATCAGTAGTGATTAATGGCCCCCTCACGTTGGCTTGTTTCTTCAATAATATCACTCTTTGAATCTGTAGTGTTGAAATGGGCCCTCCACGTTGGCTTGTTGTTCCAATAATTGCATCTTTTAATTATATTGAATCTGAAATGGTCTTCTGAAGTGGACGTCTGGTCCCTCCACTTGCTCCGGTCTGTTGAATAGTAGCTCTTTTGGAATCTGCACTCCTTTACTTGTTGAACTTGAAGTGGGTGTCTGGTCCCTCCACTTGCTCCGGTCTGTTGAATAGTAACTCTTTTGGAATCTGCACTCCTTTAATTGTTGAACTTGAAGTGGGTGTCTGGTCCCTCCATTTGCTTCGGTCTGTTGAATTTTATCACTTTGGAATCTGCTCTCCATTAATTGAATCCTGAATTGGGCTGCTGCCTGTTAAATTATAGCTCGTATGGATCTTGGGCTAATGGGCCTCCGAATGGATCTTCATCTTGACTGTCTTCTTGTTTTACTTCTGTTTCCTTCATTTGCTTGAACATCTGGTAAAATTTCTTGAAATCTTCTTCTTCTTGACTTGTTCTTAATGTTGCAGGTAAAATCCTTAGCTGTTGAGTTGATCGCTGCTGTTGAGTAGATGATGACTGAATGCTGATTGTTTGCTGAACTGGGCTTTTGCTGTTGGTCTGAATACTTAGGGCTTGTTGAATTTGGCCTCCTTTGATTGGGCTGTCTTCTGGACTGAGTTGAATTCTTAATTTTTCTCCTGTTTTAAGATAATGGGTCACCGCTTCTGTTGAACAAAACTGGACTTTGTAGTTGCTCCACCATTTTATCTTGAATTGCCTTATGAGTGAGCAAGGCAAACCTTCATGAATCTGTCTTATCTGAAAACTCCACGCAAATATCCATGGTACTCGGAATATTGCATGGAATAATATATGCTTCTCGAATTGTTTTACTTTGCTGAGTCTGTAGAATGTTTCCAATGCCTCCGATACTGGTTGTTGTAGAATTTCTGCTGATGGTCCCAATTTGAGCCACCAATCTATGAACCACATTGGAATTTCTCCGTCGAAGGATGAATGAAAATTGATGTACCATGAATGATCAAATGACCTAATATAAAATGTTCTATACCAGGCTTGCATATAATCTACATAGTTGAATGTTTGAGGGATATGACGAACTGTGAATGAAACTGGGGAATGTATGTCCTTGAACTGGGTAGGCTGAAGAATATTTTTAATTTGGATTTTGGAAAAGTCTATTCTGTTGGGATCTGATTTATTTTTCATATGCTGAATATCAACTGACTGGGTATCTATTAGAATTAATTCATAAAATTGCTGAGTTTTTTGAATATCATCTGCCATCCATTGACTTGTAGGTACAAAATGTTTGGACACAAAATTCTTTAACTGATGGACTTCTGGTTCTGTCTGAAAATGAGTGAGGAAAATATATTCTGGGTTTGGTTTATCAAAATAGGATGGGGCTTTTGGTTGTTGAGTAGAGGATTGTGTGCTAGGTTTAGGGAATATGGCGTACTTGGGTGTTAAAACTGGTGTTTGAATCAACCTTGAATAAGGAGTCTGGGCAACTGTGGAATAAGTAAGAGGTGGAAAATCTAGAGTAGGTGTTTTAGGAGCTAATGGTCTTGGAATTTCATAATCTTTGGCTGTTTTTGAATTTGAGGATCCTGCTGTACTTGAATATTTACTCATGATTTCCTGTAAGGAATTCTCGAGTCAAAAAATCTGGAAGGGAGTTATCCTTTCCTTTAATGAATTCAATTTCAAAATGAAAAACTGATAATATTGTTTGCCATCGTGCAAAAATCTATTTTGAAACTAAAATTTTAACATCTTTCTGTAAAATTTCTTTTGCTGATTTGCAATCAATTTTTAATAAAAACTTTTTATTATACAAATCATCTTGAAATTTTGAAATACATAAAACAATTGATAAAACTTCTTTTTTGACTGTTGAATAATTCATCTGTGCCCCAGTCCATAATCCCGAATGATACCTAACTATTGTTTCTTTTTCTAAATGCAATTGTTTTAATATACCCCCATATCCTAAGTTTGATGCATCTGTTTCTATTATCATAAATGCCGATGGGTGTGGAATTCCTAGACATGGTAATGATTTTGATTTTAATTTTACTTCTTTGACTATTTGTGTATGTTTATCTGTCCAAGGTGATGGATTAATTTTTAATCTGTCATATAAAGGCTTACAAATTATCCTTAATTTAGGGAAAAAATCTGATATGTAATTTAAACAACTTAAAAATATTTGTAATTGATTTTTATCCTTTATTTCATCTGGAAACTTATCTGTAAATTCAATTGCTCTTTGTATTGGTTTAATTTTTCCTAAATGAATATCATGCCCTAAAAATCTAATTTTTGTTTGAAATAATTTCATTTTAGGTTCCGATATTACTAGACCATTTTTCTTTATAATATTTAGTAGTAAATTTAAGTGTTGAAAGTGACTATCTATTGAATCAGAATAAACTAATATATCATCAATGTATACTATTACAAATTTTGAGTAGGGATTAAATATATCATTCATAATCTTTTGGAATTCTGATGGTGCATTTTTTAATCCAAATGGCATAATATACCATTCATATTGGCCAAATGGGACTACAAATGTTGTTTTATATTTATCTTTCTCATCTATTTGAATTTGCCAATATCCGGATTTTAAATCAAACTTTGAAAATACTCTTGCATTATATAATCTATTTAATAAATCTCTTTTGTTTGGAATAGGATATCTTATCCATTGTAATACTTTATTTAATGGCTTGTAATTTATAACTAATCTAGGAACTCCTCTCTCTTTTTCTGCCTGTTTATTGACATAAAAAGCTGAGCAACTCCATGGAGATTTGCTTTCTCTAATTAGTTTTTTATCTAAATGATTTTGAATTTATTGTTTACATAATTCTACTAATTCCGTATTCATTTGAATTGGCCTAGTTTTAGTTGGAATATTCTGTTCATTGAATTCTTTCTCATATGGTAATGATACTATATGTTTTTTTCTATCCCAAAAATCATTAGGATGATTTGAACATTCTTGATTTTAAATTCTTCTTCTAATTTTGAAATCTTTTGTTGTACTAAATTTTTATTAATTAGTTCTTCTATTTTTGAATAACTTAATTCTTCTTTTAAATATAAAATATTCTTTTGTTTAGTATTTAACAAACAAATCTTTCGATATATGGAGTTAGACTGTAATAAATTTAATTCTATCTTAGTAGGAGGATCAATAAATGGAAATAGTAATTTGTTCCTAATATTTTAGTACTAATTCCTTGTTGAGTTTTCTTGAAAGGGGTAATCTGATATAAAAATGGATTTCCTAATACAGCATCATAAGACACATTATCTAATATGAGAAATGATCGTTTAATACAATAATTATTGTTACATATAAAACCATTAGGTAGTTTTTTGTTTACTGTCATTGGAGTACCATTTGCCGCTGATAATCTTTCTTTAGTTTTAACAAGATATTTAGTAGGAATTATTCCATCTCTAATACATGATTGGTCCGCACCACTATCTAGCAATGCTATAACTGTGACACCAAAGTCTTCAACTCCTATAGTTACAAATGAGTACCATTTTTCCATATTAATTTTATTAATAGCACTAAAAAATTGATTATCTGTTGGAGTTTCTTCAGCTATCTCCATACTTGTACTAGGCATATTATTATTGTTTTGACTTATGCTGCTTAATTTTAACTCTAAATCTAGATCCTTAACTTTTAACCTACTTAATTCTTTTTTTATTGAACTAACCTCTGTTTTTAGTTTATTAATCTCTGTTCTTAAATCATCTGCTTTTATTGGCTTTCTTTTTTCTACTTCAGAGTATTTTGTGATTGTTTTACTTAAACTAAATACTTCTTCTATTTGTGGTAATTTTGGTTTTTCTTCTTCTGCTACTAATTCTCTTAGTTTTTCTATATAGTCATTCTTATTTTCTGAATCTGCTATTTTATCAATAATGTCTAATAAAGTTTTTTTTATTATTTTTTGTATTATTTAACATATTAATTGTTTGAATCTTACATTGACACACATCTGAATTATCTGAACTATCTGATGTTGAATCATATTCTGTTTGTTCTATATCTGAGTTTTCTACTAATAATGATAATAATTTATTTCTTAGTTCTTTATCTTCTGAAAATAGTGATTTAATCTTTTTCTATGTTCTACAGTGTGAAGCAGTGTGACCAAATTTCTTGCATTTATAACACTGAATATTTTTGTATTTATTTTTTCCTTTATACTTCTGTGTATTTTGATTTTTATTATAATTTTTATAATTATCTCTACTATTATATTTGTATTTTCTACTTTTTCTAAATATTCTTTTCTTTTCAGATGAAGGTGGTTTAATCCCCATTATTCCAAATTGTTGGAAAAAAGTACCCATTTCTTTTCTTTCAGATCCATACTTATGTTGGATTTTTATATCTTGGCATAATGTCAATGCTTCTTTCTTAATAAATGCAAATATCTGACCAAATGTTAATGCATCATAATTTATTTTGTCTGTTCCTAATATTTTTTGTAAATTAGTGATTATTCTTTGTGAAAATAGATTTGGTAATCCTGTAATAAATTTTTCTTTCCAAAATGCTGCATTTGAGTCTGTTCTTCTTAATACTTGCGTTAAAAATAAATCCTTATACCATTTGAAATCTGTAAGAGACGGACATCTTAAATTAGTTAAACATATTTTTGAACTAGTTAATTCTTCTTCTGGATTTCCAATAAAGTACATAGATATGACATATATTAAATAAGCTGAACCATCTTGAACCATTACATTATTGTATTTCATTACCTTCTTCTTTTACTTCTTCTATTTCATGATTAACAATGGCTTGTTTATCTTCTAATGTTAAGTGATTATCCCACCAACCTTTTAGTTGACCCGTAAAACCTGTTACTAGAAATCCAACAATAATAGGTTCTGAATGTGTGGTTTTTGCTTTGTATGCCATCCTAGCCATACCCATTTCTTGTAATATATTTAATATTTGATATTCAGACTTTCCATCTATGTTCCATTGATATAAAGATGATCCATCATAACTATTTAATGCATTATTTTGTTCTTCATATTGAATATCCGGAGGCGTAGGTCTGGGATAGTATTTTTTTGTTCTATTATTTACCCAATTTCTATTTGATCTAGGGTTTTTTATTCTATTAATTTGTAATTGTGGTTTCTCTTCTGGGTAATCTTCAAATTGTTGTTCTATTGCTTCTATCTGATCTCCTATCTCTTCTTATTCAGATTCTGAAGAATATTCTGAATTACTTGAATATTGTGAATTTATTTGCGAAATTACTCCTATGTTTTGAGATGTACTAGGTTTATCTCTCTGAACTAATGATATTGAATTTTCCAGGTGTTTAGGAAATGAGGAAACTTGAAAATGAGGCTTTGAAATTTCTCTTGGGAATCCTTCTTGTTTATTATATATATATATATATATATATATGATAAACAAAGATTCGGTAATATATGGCAGCATACGGCGGTGGATGGTGGTCTTGCGGTGGTATCCCTTCTAAACGACGTGGTTTAATGGATAAATATTAATTTATATTTACCGGAACAATAACTCTTCTACTAATCTTTATGATTAGTTCAGTTTAGAAATAAATTGTTAAAAAAATTGGCCTACCTAGCTCCCTCAATTTTAGTTACTCGACCAATTTACCGGTTCTTGGCTAATTAGGAAAGTGAAGGGTTTAGCTTATTGAGTTTCCTATATATGCGGTTCTTAACTAGCGCATTATAAATGTGTGGCTTTTGATGTGCCACTGCCCTAATTTGTAAAAGGTACAAAATTTCAAAGCAAAAGGTACTGGTTCGATTACGAAACACTCGACCTTAGTTAATTTGAATGATAAGAAACGGTCCGGGATTAATATTCTGAAAAATAAAACTCCAGGTGTAGTGCAAATTTTACATCGATCACATTAAACAAAATATAAGATACGTAGAAATGGAGATTAAATGGTTAATTAGTTGATTTCGAAAACCTGAAAATGTACGAAATCAAAATTGATTCTTAAGGAAAAACAAATAGGTGTGATTGAGGATGCATAACAATTTCTCAAATATTAGAACAATGTCAGCCCATTGATTTTTTAAACATTAAAAACAAATTAATGCGTTATTTATGCTGTTTTAAACAGCGCATAATCAATCGGAACAACCCTTAATTTCCAGAAGCAACCAATTGACACGGGCATGTTAATCTGACAGAATATATTAATAAGACCAAACGTAGTTTCAATAGTTAATCTGAGGACGGGGACCGCTTGACGCAGACACGCATTAAATCCAGCAACTTGTTTTCAAAAATTCAGGTATATCAATTTATGTGTGGAAAATGAATAGATAATTAAACTGGTGATTTGGATATATATTGTAATGTTGTGTGTTATTTTTCTGTAAAAGAAAATCAAGGTGAAGTATAAAAACTTTGCAGGTTTCTCTTCATGACATTTTGTATACAAGTGGTGCTTCACTAGTCATCATGGACAGATAAATACTTCCCACATTTTAGGCTCAAGTAATCATGGTGGATTCTTAGTTTGGTTTAAGAGTACAACAAAAAATGCTAAAAGCTGAAGAAAATCATTAAATCATATAAAGATTTCTTGGTAACTTAGAACGTGCATGCGCACAGTTCATATTTTGAAATCTCATAAAATAATAGTTGTCACTTGTAATTAGGTTCGGAAAATTTTACCAGCTACCCGTAGGTATGAGCATTCCATTTTGAAACCCATATGTGTATGAGTAAAATATGAGTATGGGTTTATTGGATATGGTTGAAATGAGTAATTTAAATATGGGTATGGGTATGGGTATGGGTATGGGTTGAGTATGGTTGAATGTGGGTTGAGGTTGAATTTACCTAAATGGGTTAGACCCGCGGGTATGCCCATATTTGAAACCAATATACCTGTTTCTTTAAATGGTTTCAACAATTGAATGAGCAGTTCCTGTATGGGTAAACCCACAGGTTTAAACCCATATGGGTTGTACTCTAGACCCATATGACTGAAGTAGTATTCAACCCATTTATCCATATGGTTATGCGGATTCTTACCTAACCCAGTTTTAACCCAACCCATTCTTGATTCCTTTAGTTTTGCACATGCTCAGACTCGGAGTTTTTCCTCGCCTTAAGGGAGGTAGTGATCTATGTTGCTAATGGTCAGGTAGAGCGTCTTTGGGCCGAGCAACCTTGAGTCATTCTGAATACTTGAAACATAGAGCAGGATTTAGTAAATTAAAAAACCAACAACATAAATTACTGACTAGAGAGCTTTAAGCATCACAAAAGATGTTATTTTCTTACCTTAGAAATCTTGTAGAATCTGAAGGGGTCATCAACATATTCACTGACTACCAACTCCTTGGTCCCATCTGATGCATCAATGTCCACCACATTGGGAGGGCTTTTGCTCAGTCCACATCCAGTCTTGCTTCTGGTAGATGTTGGATGTAAGAGTTGCTTCTATGCCCAAAGTGTCTGAAAAGGAACTTATTTCAATCACCTCGGGTTTTGGCTTCGCCACGTTTCTCTCCGGCTCTGCCTCCGCTTTGCTACCTGAGCATTGGCTGCAAACTTCTCCCTCCTGCATTGTATTTCAGGAAATTGGATAGTACATGCAAATTAATGTGAGAGTAGTTGAATAAAGTTGATGGTCCATTTCAATTATTAAGTCATCACTAAACAAAAGCAACCAACCCCAGCCGCCCATATTCAGAAGCCTGTGAATAACTTAGGTATGATGGTGCCCGAGAGGATGTCAACTCCATGCTTTGCATGGTTAAGAGCCTGGATCATGGTGATGAGATTTGATCTAGTAGCATCAACCTTTTCATAAACACTGGTTAATTAGCTATGTATCTCAATCTGGCCCTGTATTGTAAAATCAAGGATTAAGTTAAATCGGAAATATTTAACATTTAAGTCAATATATTAATAGCAAGAATGTGGCTTACTCTGCAATCCATCTTCTTGCATTCACACCTTTAAACCATTGAGATGATACAAGCTCCCGTTGTCAAGAGGCAATACCAATCATACATACACTAGTCCAATCTCTGTAGCTCTCTGTTTCTAATATTGTGCAAAGGTTAGATTCTAGTTTTAGTATGATCTGCTACAGGAAAAGCACACAGTATTAAGTGAGCAAATAAGAGCAAAGGACACAAATATCTGCTAGAATGAACAAGTAGATTATGATCATACCACGGGAGGATAGTCTGTGACGTAAAGGATATGGTTACGCATTTGTAATCCCCTCAGATTCCTTATTCATGTCAACCATGAAACAAACAAAAACAATAATATTTCCAGAATTCACCTCAATCATGAATTCTGAATAAATTAAAATTTCAACCCGACATCAAAATCATATTTTTCTCCCAAAGCAATGTTAAAAATTATAGTAGCAGAAACACACACCAATTGGAACCCACATTACAAACTTTTTCTGCATTCCCTGCTCTTCAAAACCATCATCTTCCAAAGTCAACTAGGTTTTTCTCATCAAAACCAGAAGCATATCCCAGATGATTCATTACCACAGAACAATTTTGAAATGTATAAGGCTAATGAAACGCATCAAAATCCCTTAAAGCTTCAAAACCAGAAGCAGAACCCAAATGATTGATTACCCACAAAATAATTTTGAAAATTATAAATGGCTAATGAAACGCATCCCAAACAGATGAAACGCATATGGGCGATGCCCTTTTTATTCAAACCAACTGGAGTAGCAGAAATACACACCAATTGGAACCCACACTACTACCTTTTTCTTTTTTCCCCGCTCTTCAAAACCCTCATCTTCGAAAGGAAACTGGGTTTCTCTCATCAAAATCCCTTATAACATCAAAACCAGAAGAAGACCCTAGATGATTGATTACCCACAAAATTTTTTTAAGAATTATATGGCTAATGAAACGCATACCAGACAGATGAAACACATATGGATGATGCCCTTTTTCATAAAACCTCGTCTTGCGCTTCTGCCAACCGGGTCCCTCTTTGTTGAAGGAGGCGGATTTTTTCAAGCGCATGAACAAAAGTTTGTAATGAGAAATTAGAGTTGAGATCGAGGATTTAATGATAATATGACGTCTGCTTCAAACAATCATATTTCATCAGTGTTAACATTCATTGCATCTAGTCATCTACTAATTAGTACTTTTCAAATTAAATTAAGTGATGATGGTTTTTGGTTATCTTATTAGGTGACCTCAATTAAGGGTTGATGCACTATTTATTACCTCACTAGTGGACTGCCCTAGGCTTCTCGACGGTTCAGTAGTTCATTTCACGGTATTTTGGAATGCCGTAACGGGTTGTGCCGTAAAATGATACTTTTTCTCGGCGGTTCAAAAACGCCTTAAAAACGAACGCTGTGCACGGCGGTTTAAAACGCCGTGTGCAGCTGTTAAAAAACGCCCTGTATTATTGTTACGAGTTCGCCACCTCAGGTCGCTTGTTTCTTTAAATGTGAGTGCTACGAAATCGCCTCCACTTTTCGCCTCTAGAGGAGAAATCGCTTCTGTCGGTCGCTTGTTTCTAATAATGAAGAAGCGAACTTGTAAAAATACTCGCTAGGGTGAGGGAGGCGACACCGCTGGCGTATTCGCTGGAAGAAATGGGAATATTAAATTTGAAAAATGTGGAAATGGCTATGGACTTACGGTCTCGTGCAGTATGTCGCTTGTGGTCAAAAAGGAAAAGCGACATCGCTCTCTTGGGGTGGAGAAAATGTACAGCGAACTCGCCAGCTGAAAATGTAGGCAGACCAGAGGGACACAGGCGGGGTGGGATACGAGACCGCCAGAAGAGGCGATTGTTAGGCGACGTCGTGCACATATTTGTTGTAGGGAATGTGGTTGGAAAATTCGCCTATTGAATTTGTCTATTGAGGCGAATATTGGAGGCGAAATCGTTTGAGGCACGCCAGGGGCAACAGAGTCCGGCAAGCGAGTAGCCAGGCGATGTCGCTTTTGTGGGCGAATGTATAGGCGAGGCCGTGTGTATGGCCACTTGTTATATTGTAGTAGAAGGCGTGCCAGGTAGCGATATAGCTTCTGATTCGACCTGAAGTGAATAAGGTAGCGACATTGTTTGCTTGCAAGACAGAATGGTGCAATTATTTGTAAAAATTGACCCGTTTCTTTCGAAACATGAATCGGGATACCCGACTCAACATAAACCTGTCAAATTCAAATCCAACGCCCCTATACTAATACTAAAGATGCATAACCTAAGCACACAAGTGCGTTACCAATGTCAAGTCCTACCAAAAAGAGAGACAATACTTTTTCATGCCTTGGGGAGGTTAGGGACCTGTGGCCTTGCAATGGTAAACGCACGGTTGTGGACCAGATATTTAGCCATTTGGTCTCTTCCGTCGTTAAGTTCTTGCAAGGAGAAAGGAGTGATATCATCCACGAATACCTATGGTTGAAAATAACGCTTATTAGGAAATTTCGACGAATATAAATGAGATTAGACGCGTGTAGCGTACCTTTAGAAGATCTAGCATGTCTTTTTGAACACCATCCACCACCATCAAACCAAAGATCATCGTGTAATAGCCACATTTATAGTTCGATGATTGCTTCCTAGACTACAAAAGTGTTTAAAACATAAAACATTACTATACTTATGGTACTTTAAACGCAAATATTGATTTTTGAAAGGACGTGATAGCATGAGCACAACATCTTACCCGAATGTTTATAAGGTGGAAGTCGAGGAGTGTTTTGTCGTTCACTTGAAGAATTGCATTGTCAAGGAGATCGGCGAATGTTCGTGATGGAGGGCGGTGGAGTGGGTCTATCCAATATACTTTCTTTAAAGCGGGTATTATTGCAACAAAGCTCCAATGATCACTACAAATCACATGAAAGCATAATGGTCATAAAAAATGAATGTAGAATCATACAATATATTTAGCATGAATAATAGAGCAAATTGTAAGGTATACCTCTCGAGATATGGTCCGATCCATATTTTCTTTGATTTTTCGGAGAGAGTAGAATTCAAGTAATCAAGTCTTTGCCTATTTCTCTCCATACTAGCTTGCAAATGCATTGGATGCAAAAATCCAATGAAATGCTTGCTCCGGTGATAGGCATGGTGATGCAAGAACTTGTGAATGCAGTAGACAATCATGACGAGGATGTAATCATATATGGTTTGATAATTGAGTATTTTCATGATACACATACAAATGGATTACATTTGATTGAGGCAAAGAATGGTGGCGGGAAGTTCAGTGAAATTCCAGAAATATTCAAAATCCCCCCATGGTACGTGGATGTCCTTTGTCATAGTAAAGCACCTTTCATTTCCGAGAAAGGCATAGCATGCATTCTTGTCGTGCGAGGATATCAAATCATAAAAGACTCGGACGAAGGGTGGAAGGGCTTTCATAAACTCCACGAGCATGGGGTCTAATATTTGTCTAGCTATAGGCAAGGCATGCACAGGTATTTGTGGATTTTTTGGAGTTTGTGGTTTCCTACGGGGTATGGAGGTGGATTTTTCATCAAGCACCAACCATTTTGGTCATAGAACAAGGAAACCTTTAGCCTCCCCAACTCTCACCATCGGTGACTCCTTCACAGGTAGCAATTGTTGTTCTATCAAAACGTCGGTAATGCGAACACTAAAAAATCCTGCTGGGATGTCAACACGATTGTATTTCACCGCACTTGGGTCGCATGTGCCATTGGCGACATGGAGTGGTTTTGATTTGGTACCTTGCGAAACATATAGCTTGCAAGGGGGGTTCTATCATAAATGAAAGCACAAGACAAATCATCATCCAGCTATTTTTAGAAAGAGATTAGAAACCAACGATGTTCTAAATTAGCAAAATTGGTACTAACCTTATCGACTTGAATGGAATGCGCCGCATTCAACTTGATGGGTGATGAAGGTGGAGTAGGAGGCACTAGTTCCTCATCCATTTCCATATTCTCACCTTCATCCTCCACAATTTGAGGTGATGCTTGAGAACCCTTTGATGATGGTGGAAGATGTGGTTGTGTACCTCCTAACCTCTCGATGTGGGGATAGTTGGTGTGTTGTGCTATGTCTTTCATCACCTCCCTCAAATCCTTCATTTCCGCCTTTGTCGCCGCCACCTTGCTCAAAGCTCGTTGTAGTTGTGATAGTTTAGGATTGCCCCAACCTTGCATAATCCCAAAAACCTCTTCTTGTGTCGCGTAACCTCAAACACCTAATGCTCTTCCCTGGTGTTCCTTTTTCTTCCCAAGAGCAAAAGCCTCATTCAAGACATCCTTCTTCCCACACGGGATAAAGGTACCCTCATCCTTTTGGCGCTCAAGAAGTTCCTATTATCAAATATGTTGTACTAGGTGAAAGTGGTTGTGAAAAATATTTGAAAGCAAGAACAAAAATAAATTTGACTACAATAGATAGTAAGATAAGGTAAGATAGACTAACCACCCTCTTTGCACATTTCTCGGCATCATCCGAAGTGAACTTACCATCCGAGTCTCTAATTCGACCCAACACGAAGAGTTTTTGTCTAGTATAATCCTCGGCGTCCTTTTCCACTACAACATACCGAGCTTCCGCCTCGTCCATCCCCCCTAATACCAACTCTTTCACTAGTTCCTCCTTCTCCTTAAGCCCCTCCTTCTCACCTACACCCAAATACCCCGACCTACAACCGGTGTATGGCATTGTTATTGATTTCGCCGATGTGACCTTCTTGTCCCATTTCCCCTTTGCACAAGAAGATACGGTATCACATGTCATCATTAATGTAATTAGATAAGAGGAGGTTATGTTATGGAAGTTATAGTTTGTGACTCATCGAAGTCTTATTTTCAAGCGATACTTGCTTGAAGGCCTCCCACGCATCGGTTGTAATATGATTGTATCGGTCCCTTGGATCTTGACCTAGCCTCTTTCCCTTCTCATACAAGTAGTATTTTCTTAGAGCATGCTTGTGCTCGCGAAAAGCTTTGGAGACGATGTTGAATGCCTTCTTTCTCACCACTTCCATGTCATTAGATTCTATTTCAAAAGGTCGCTACGCAAAAATATGTAGGATGTATTATGTCTACATATTACGAAGAGGTATAATATTGACTAGATAGATCATTGAAATGTTAAATGTTACTTACTTGGCATTCTACCCAAACTTCCTCCTTATTTTTTGGTGGGACGTTTCTCCAATTATCCTCCGTTATCTCAATAAACATTCTTCCAACTCGGCCACACCAACTTGACCATTTTGAACGTTCTTTTTTTGGTCGGTTGCATACACCCTTAGCATTAAATCCTATGTGTGTTAGTTCTCCTCTTCTCATTCTTCTTTGTAGAACTCGACAATGTGAGCGGACTTGTAGGCCTTTCTTCGAGTTGCTACCTCGCTTCTTTTGTTGGGCACTTGAAGTGGTTGAAGTGGTCACCATTGATATCTAAGGATGGATAGAAATTTTAACTTAACTAATTAGCACTATTATGACTAGGTAAAACAACAACAAAACCATGTTGAATGAGTTGTAGAAATAAAATAACACAAGCATGACTAGTTAAAACAATGAAAAAACGGATTTATTGAATTGTATAACCAAAGTGAACCTAAGGTAGACTAACATGTTTCAATGCCACATGAAAGTAACAAATAAAGGGAGCTATGCCTTCTAAATTTGATTTTAACATAGTCATGAAACACATATGTTATGGATAGGGACTAAGCATGGATAATGTCTACTCAAGCATGCCATTCAAGCTATATATTTCAAAAAGTAACTAAATAAGATGGGCATTGAATAATACTTCAAATTTGAGTCTCATACCTTAATTGTAGAAGAAGATATTAGTTGTTTGTTGCTCTTAGCCACACAAAGTAGCAAGATTTGTAATATTCAACCAAAGTTGAAGGAGATATTGGGGTTTTTGGTGGGTTACAAGCTTTATAGGGTTTAGTTCTTCACACAAAATCTATGTTCTAGATTTGAGGGTGAGTTTGTGGTTGGTTTTGATGAGATTTCACCAAGAAATGAGGCAAGAATGGATTTTGAATGCAAGGATTTGAGATTGAAGTTGAGGGGGGGATAAGGTGAGAGAGAAGGAGGGGTAGATGGGAATGAATGGTGAAAATGGTGAAGAGGTTAGCAAAATCCAGGATAAAAGATATATATAGTATGGTAGAGTTGGACATAACATGCCTGAATAGTATATTTGGTCGGTTACTGTTTAACCATGTTACGATACCGCAACCTGCATCGGCTAGAGGCGAATACCCCTTGCGGTGTCGCTAGCTAGCAAGTTGATGAACCTATAATAATTATTTTCTGAATATTTGCTACTTTGTTATGCAATGAATATTAACATTGTGTGTTTCATGAGCTTATGTATATTAAAATTGAATATGAAAAGTTATAAATGAAATCAGATTTTATCTGCACATAATATTACTTGAGTTGGTTGCAACGATGACGTATGTTATGAACGAGCATTGTTGTGACATGTTATATAGAGTCCTATGAAGTGGTATCTGAAATTGTTTACTCTAATCCATATCCATGTTTATTGTAACGCATTAGGCATAAACTGTTTAGATACGTCTATGATGGGACTACGGGTTAATACCATTAGTTCGTTAACCAAATGTTACACTGGTGCAGATACGACCAATAGGAATTTCTACATCAGCCACGTGTTGATCACCATCGAATATACATGTATTTGAGAACTTCTGACTGAAAGTGTAGAAATTTAGTTCTTCTGTAATGCATGTGGTATTACTCATAGTTTGGATGATGTTATACATATAGGCAACGTCGTTACCCCGTTAAAGAGCCGACTTCGCGATCACACATCTCGGGCGCTAATGAATGAAAAGTCTCCAGTTTTAGATGAGAATAGGGGTGGTAATTGAGTCCGTCAACTCGCGAGTAATTCGAGATCGACTCGGTCAAAACTCGGACAAAACTCGACTCGATCTAGCTCGACTCGAAAAACTCGTGAGTAACTCGGTAAGTATAATCAGTTGCAAGTTTATAATATTATTAGGTTATACTATATTAGTTCAATCATCTAATCTAGCTAGTTTTCATTTACTACTCAATATTGAATAAACTAATTAATTGCATTGGTATTTAAAATAATAATTTCATTATATATATGTAAAGGCACATATATATAATTAGAAATTTTCATAGTATAGAAGTAGTAAAATATTTTGTATTAATGGATTGGATGAAGATTACTTTTAGGAATAATTTAAAATAGACTATTAATTTTTGAAATAATTAGTTAAATTTTTATTTAAAAAGGGAAAAAAACAATTCGAGTTCAAACTCGCAAGTAGTGTCGATACTCGATAAATAATAACGAGTTCGAGTTGAGTATGGTATTATTAACTCGCTAGTTTTCGAGTCGAGTCGAACATGGTTAATATAGTTCTCGAGTCTAGACGAGTTACGCACTACTCGCTCGATTAGCATCCCTAAATATAATTGAAGGTTGTCATTCCCAATCTCGATGATAAATGGGTTTGGTTTTTATCGTGTGGGTTGCCGGGCATGGGTTCAGGTCATGGGTTCAGGTCATGGGTTCAGGGTTTAGGGTTAAGGGTTTGATGATTGTACAGAAGCGAAATCGCTAGTATCTTCGCCTACAAACCAAATTGAGGCAAGTTCGCCAGTTGGTTGAAATTACGGGCGAATGAACAGGCAATGTCGTTTCATAGTGAAATCCACGCGCGACGTTCCTGACACGATTTCGTAACCCGTTTCACCTACAGGCTAATGGAGGAGGCGAGTTCGCCAGCGTATATTAATTTCAAAAAAAAATACAAAAACAAGTTTTGCGGGTGGCGATATCAGAACCCCCCAACTTCCACCCGCAAAACCCTAAATCCCCAATCGGAAAATCAACTGCAACACCATGGGCCGGAGCAAATCAGCCGGTAAAACCCTCAACCCACCAGCCCCCAAGCGCCAGAAGACCACCCCCACTGCTGAACCCGATGTGGAGGCGGCCGGATTGCGAGAACAGACCCTCGCCGAGCTTCAACCTCGCCGGAGACAGGATCGGCCGGCCGGTGGATCTACAGGCGGCGGGCATAGTTCAGGAAGCTCCATTCAACGTCAACCCGCCACCAGTCCATCGAGGAACCGCCGCACCGCCACCAGGAACCCGCCTGAAACACCTGAAACTGGTGGGCCACCCCAGAATCCGGCGGGTAACCCTGCAACTGAGGAAGATGAGGAGACCTCTCTGTTCATCAGTACAAAGGCCGAGACTAGGTACGAAGAATTTTCTTGTCGCAACTTGTTGAATGCTAGGGTTTTTGATGAAGATGAGATAGAGTCGTTAGGGTTTGCTAAAATTGTAGACTATTTTAAGGCGACGCACCATGGAGGGATCGAAGATCAATCCAGGGTACACAATTGTGAAGTACATGCTGAAGCGTGCCAAGGACAAATCTGATGAAACGATCCCTTATGGCCATCTTATCACGGCGATGATAAAGAAGAAGGGTATTAGACCGGTTAGTCGGCCAGAGCCAGTTATGCACTACACCAAGAAATGGCTGCGTAGCAAGGGATTGGCACTTGGCGCCGATGGGGTCCTAAAGAAGAAGAAGGATGGTGCTTCGAGTTCAAGTAACCGTGGTGTTTTGAGTCCGGATAAGTCGCACCTTAGCAAACTTGGTATTTTATTAGATTTATTTGTTTGAGCCTATACAATATTCTAATTGATTTGATGTGTTTTGGAAGGACGGGAACTTCAGTGGCGTGAGCGAATGGTCGTGATGATGGGACAGCTTTCAGCGGAAATTGAACAGGTGAAGTTGGAATAAGCCAAGGAGACGGAGATGATATTGGAGTTTGGCAGGAGGCTAGACTTGGAACCTGAGCTTAGCGACGAGGAAGGGATACCAAACTTTTCCGTTCAGCCTTTGCCACCAATGGACGCGGAGGCGGATGACCCTGAAAGTGAAGAGGAACTAGAAGAGGAGGATCTAGGAGAGGAGGAACCAGAACAGGTTGACGAGCCCGAAGGTGCTAAGGATGGAGAAGATCCCGTTGGTGGAGATGGTGTCCCATTTTCTCCGGATGAAGATAATGACGAAATGTTTGAGGTTGTCTTCAGAAACGAACAAAGCCAGAATGAGGATGCGCAAGAGTCGTCGGAAGAGGAAGTACAACAGTCGTCGCAAGAGGAATTACAAGAGTCGTCGGAAGAAGAAGATGACGAAGACGGGGGCAAAGAAGAGGGTGGCCATGACGACGATGATAGTGATGAGGACGACAGTGATGACGCCTAGGATATTTTTTCCTTTGTTATCATAAACTACGCTTTGGTTGATTTTGTAGTTAAACTCGCAACATGGTTTAGTTGCATTCTTTTGAACTTTATTTATAGCCAATGTAATATATTTCATGTTAACTAACTTCAATCTTAACAAATATTACAACTAACCTTGATAAAACATGGATATTCATATGATAACAATATTGCGTAATATTACCAAGCGAACCTGGACGCGAAATCGCTTCCAATATTTTCACAAGGCGATAGGAGGAAGCGATTTCGTGTGGAGCATCGCCTACAAACCTTTCCATCTCACGATTTCGCCACCAAGTCCGCCGTGTGGAGCAGAAGTTAACAAGCGTGCCAACAGGCGAACTCGTAAGGTGGGGCGAATGCAGAAGCGACATCGCCTACCTAAACGCCTACAAACTTTTACATCTCAAGAACTCGCTAGCAGTTCCGCCGTGTGGAACAGAAGCTAGCAAGCGTGACAATAGGCGAACTCGTAAGCATGGAGCCGAATAAAGAAGCGAGTTCGCCACTGGAAAGAAGAATTTATAAAAAACACAAGTACAGAACATGTATATACGATGCCGTTTGACACACAGGCGTTGAACAGAGGCGAGTTCGCCACCGCGTTATATCATTTTTCCCACATCGGTGGAGTAGCGTCCAATTGATCAGTATAAATATGTGACCAAAACCAAAAGGTTCGATAAGTCGCCGACCCGCAAAAACTGCCCATGAAACACCATGCATGATATATACATATACTATACATATACTATACAAATACTATACATATACTGGTCCAGACCGAGGCCGTGTCGTTGTGATGAGTGAGTTCCAAGTGCGATCGGCCAAAGGCCAATTTTTTTTATAACTACCCGAAAACGAAGGCAAAGTTTCACCTAGGTTCGTGTAAATGAGTCGAGTCGAGACCGAACACGGGTATGCTCAAACTCGACTCATTATATATTTTGAGAGCTCGAACTCCAGATCGACCTGTTTCAAAAAAAACATATTTGTAATTATTTCCAAAGAAATTGATATATTAACCATATACCGAATTATATATACCTAATTATATATATATATATATTTATTTGGTCAATAAGCACGTTGAGCTGAACGAAATCAAATTTAAAAGCTTAGAGTCGACTGCGCCAAATATTCGAACGAGTTCGAGCTCGAGATCTAGCTTGGTCAAACCGAGCTCAAGGTCGAATGATCGGTTGGTGTTCGTGCTTCACTCGTTATAGCGATGTTCATTGATCGTGAGCGATTAAAAGAAATTGGACGTGCAAGGGTATACTACATCCAGAATTCGACCTACCAAATTCATAGTTGATCACAAATGTGTACAAAAAAACAATTTGAAATTACATACAGATTCATACTCCAATTTCAATAATAGTTCAAAAATTAGTTTATTTTTGAAACAGGCGAACTCGCTTGTCATATTTGCTTATAGGCGTAAGCCAAGCGAACTCGCCTCCACGTCACATCATTTTTCCCACATCGGTGGAGTAGCGTCCAATTGATCAGTATAAATATGAGACCAAAACTGAAAGGTTCGATAAGTCGTCGACCCGCGCAAACTGCCCATGAAACACCATGCTTGATATATACATATATTATACATATACTGCGCCAAATTAGAGTGATGAGTGCATCTATCGGTTCCCTGACCCAAAGGCCTATATTTGTTTAACAATGAAGCGAATTCGCCTGCCAGCTCGCCTGTAGGCGAGTTACAAGGGATATCGTAACAAGATTAAATAGCAATAGTAACAAACAAGCGAACTCGCCTCTTAAATCGCCTGTAGGCGAGTTACCAGCGAACTCGTAACCAGAGTAAACATAAATAGTCAACTGCTGGGCCCTATCGATCAAAACGCAGATCCCCAATTTTTCCCCCAATCTCACACAAAATCGCAGCTTCCTCTGCTCACCCACCGCCGACCAGCCACCGTTAACTGAGAAATTTGCTCCCCCACTGCCATATTCCATACATCTGGTAAGTTCTTGACCCGTTTCATCTTACTCATTGTTAATCTGGATGCCATTTATTCAGATTTTTAGGTTTATCAGTATTTTAGGTTTCTGTTGATTTGCTTTGTTTAACTGGGGTTCAATCATAGGAATAGGACTGATGTTAGATATTCTTGATAGGTACTTTGGATAATTAGAAACATGGCTCCAAGGGGAAAGAAGAAGGTTGTTGAACAATCGAGCGAGGTTTTAGTTTTTGGTAAAACTAAGTTTGTCAGTGAATCCGCTTACCTCAAGTATAAGAGTTTTGAGGATGCTAAGTCGCAGTTGAACACCTTACTTGTGGTGGATGAGAGTAAGGTTGAAGAGCTAGGCTTGAAAGGGGTGTGGGGCTTGCTAGAGTATTCGAGTGCGGACACATTGATGAAGGTGAAGGACCCGGGTTATCTAGAGGAGACAATGAAGTTCTACGCTAATTTCCGACAGGTGGCTGATAAGTGGAAGACCAAGGTCAACAAGAAGGAGTTCGAAGTAAGTCCTGAACTGTTCAATGCAGCCCTCAAAATCAAGTACGAGGACGATGATGAACCAGTGGACCTTTACACAAGGGGTGACTGGCCTAGTGAGTCGATCTTTCCAGCCGCGAATTTGCAGAAGTTTGGGTTGGAGCACTTTGGGCGCCAGTTAGGTCCGCTTGGAAGGCCAAAGGAGTACAAGCTGGGACAGCTTACACCCGAGCGAAGGATATTATATGAGATGGTGGCTACCAATATTGTGCCCAAAGGGGGTTACCTCCAAGAGCCAAACTTCACCACTTTGGTGACTTACTACTTGTTGGCCTCGGAAGTGATGATAAACCTCGGGTACACCATGTTTCAACACATGAAGGATAGCGTGGTTGAGAACAATACGGTGGCTAAGAAGTTGCCCTACACAAACTTCATAACAATGTTCCTCCGGTCCAAGCATCCAAAGTTGAAATTCTCCAACACCGCCAAGCCGTGTGAGTACTACACCAAGGAATAATTTGAGAAGAAAAAGTGGTCATTGGTTGGGGGGACTTGGCAGCCAAACAGAGACAAGGCCGTGGAGCCGGAACCTGAGCAAATCGGAGGTAAGGGGATACAAATTTTATTTAAGTTCCATTATATTGTGTTTTATATCTAAATTTAACATTTTCAATGTCCTCCATTTACTAGTGAGTGAGGAAGCATATTATAAGGGGCTTGAGGAGTCGAACTTCGCGATGAGGACAGAGCTTGCTAATCTCCGCAAGACGGGGTGGAAGAACAACCACTTGCTTCGTGGTTTTCTAAGAGCATATGCCCGAAAAAATCCTCCGGCAGCCACTCCTAACAACGAAGATCAGACAGGCGGAGACAACTCTTCCTAGACATGTGGATGTAGTCTAGGGACGTTTTTTCAAAATGTGTTGCTACAATTGGAAGATGTTTTCGTTTTGATTGCATTATCGAAAAACTTTGTGCTTACAGTTCATATGCGCTTATTGTTTAAATTTGATATAAATTACATACAATTGTTCATGTGTTAAACCAGTGTCGATGTAGTCTTTTATAGTGTTGCTAGTACTAAAATACTATTTATGTAAATCAGAAACGAACTCGCAACCAAATTCGCTTGTGATGTTTTAACTGAAGCGAGTTCGCATCTAATCTCGCCTGTTTAAACAGAGTCTAACAGACGACTCAAGAAGCGAACTCGCCAGTAACAGGCGAGACGGCTTACGGAACCACAACCAACTAAATGCCAAGGCATAAAGTAAAACTACAAAAACGACGTAGTTTCAAGGTTGGCGAATACAAATACGATTTCGCTTCTAGTAAAGCTTACAGGCGATTTTTACAAGAAAATTCGTCTTTATTTCCGCCTGTACTATGAGTGAAACACGTTTCAAGCATACATGAATACTAATTTAGTCCATACCAAATGTATATGCTGAAAACTTAAGGTTTTTCCCATCACATACTAACGGTTACATATTCTTTGGTTGATTTCCTTTCGCTTCGTTGGTTTTCCAGCATCGGTGATCCAAATGTCCTCCGTGTGATCGTTCCGCGCAAAATACCTTTTCAAACTCGGCTCGTCTTCAGTTAAGGTTTCGTTAGGCTCTAAACCCAGAAGGTCCCCGATATCTGTACCAAAGCTGCAATCCTCGTCATTACCGTTGTGATGAAGCGTCTGCTTACCATTCACCACAATCTCCCACCGGTTATCCTGTGGATCCGTCACATAAAACACTTGGTGCGCCTGAGACGCCATGATAAACAAATCACCTTCAGAGCCAAGAACATTGTGATTCGCCAGGGTTGTGCCGTAATCCTCTTTCCGCACCCCGCCACATTCCTTCACCCACTCACACTTGAACACTGGAATTGTGGCACTGATAAAGGCAATCTCCCAGATGTCGGTGATCGTCCCATAGTATGCTTCGCATCCATGAACTGTGGCCTCACCTGGTACTACCACACCACTGTTTTGGTTAGTTAACCTCTCATCCGACTATTTGGTTCCATAAGTATAACCGTTTATGTCGTACCCACCAAAACAGGAAACAGTGCCGAGGGGTCTTCTACATAACAGCTTGACAATATCAGGATGGTCCCCTTGCTGAATGTGAGCTTGCAGCCACCGAAAAAAATTAGCACAATGCTTTTCTAGGATCCTCACATCACCGGCAGTCCATGCATTTGACACTCTAATATGATCCATGTGTATGTCAACATAAGGGGTCACCGCCTCATGGTTTCTGAGGATATATAAATGGACAGCATCTATGTCGGCAGTGGTAGGACTAAACAAACTATGATGCTTGAGCCCGTGCCCGTCCACTCTACCATCGTGCCTAGCATTTGGGATCCCCACTGTGGCAACATCTTTCATATAGTTGGTACAGAACTCAATAACCTCTTCTGCGACATAACGTTGAACTATACTAGCATCAGGCCTATATCTGTTCTTCACGAAATGCTTAAAAATCGCTATGTACCGCTCAAATGGATACATCCATCTCAAGTAAACTGGGCCACATAATTTTACCTTCCTCACCAAATGGACAATCACGTGGATCATTATGTCAAAAAAGGCCGGGGGAAAGTACATCTCCATCCTACACAAAACTTCCACCACCATTTCCTGCAACTCATCCAGCTTCTGTCTGCTCACTCGCTTACGACATATGCACTTAAAAAAGTAACATAGCTTCGATATCGCCTTCCTCACGTGACGAGGTAATGATCCTCGTAGAGCGATTATATTCAGCTCCTGCATAAGATTATGACAGTCGTGTGACTTCAATCCCGCCAGCTTCAGTTGGTATTAACACAATTACGGATGTTCGAAGAGTAACCTGTTGGAACCTTAACAGACTTCAAAGCATTACAGTAACGCTTCTTCTCCTCGGTCGACATAGTGTAACAAGCTGGAGGTAAATAAGATTTACCTTCTTCCTCTACAGGGGCTAGAGACGATCGGATACCAAGCTGTACAAGATCTTTCCGCGCTTTTAAGCCATCCTTTGTCTTTCCAGGGGTATTCATCAGCGTACCTACAAGTGCTTCACATACGTTCTTCTCAATATGCATCACATCGAGAAAGTGACGTACGTCCAAATGCTTCCAGTAATCTAGTTTGAAGAAGATCGAACACTTCTTCCAACTGCTATTCGACGCCTTCTTCTTCTTTACCTTACCAAATTCATGATCCATCCCAGTAACCTTTTCTAGAACCTCTTCTCCAGTTAAAAGGATTGGGGAGGGATCATGCTCTTCTCTCTCGTTGAACCAATTCTTTGCTCGCCTCCAAGGATGTCCCATCGGAAGAAATCTTCTGTGCCCGAGATACACCGGCTTACCACCGTGTTTCAATTGACAATAACTAGTCTTGCTCTCACATATGGGACATGCAAAGTGACCTTTCACTGAATAACCGCCCAAGTTACCTAATGCGGGAAAGTCATTTATACTCCACAACAACATTCTTTGCAGTTTAAACTTCTCATCACCTCGACTGCCATCAGGTATCCGAACACCCACATCGAATAACTTCTGCAAATCTTCGATCAAAGGCGCTAGGTACACGTCAATATCGTTACCCGGTTGCTTAGGACCAGATATCATCATGGACAATAACACATACTTACGTTTCATCATCAACCACGATAGCAGATTGTAAATCACTATGGGTGCTAGACATGTTACCAAAGGGGTTCATGCCATCAGTGGATAAGCCTAACCTCACATTCCTGGGATCAGCAGCAAATTCAGGGTACCGCTCATCCATTTTCTTCCACTGATCTCCATCTGAGGCATGTGAAATAATTTCATCGTCCTCCCTAGCCCTATCCGCATGCCATGTTAGCAACTTTGCATCCTCAGGATTTGCAAACAACCTCTTCAGTCGAGAAACCAGTGGAAGGTAATACACTACTTTAGCCGGCGTTTTACATCTAGACGGCGTCACACTCTCGCCGCATACCTCTACGGTCCCCACCTTTCACTACTAGAATATCAAGCCATCTAAGGCAGTTCATCCTTCATGTGTTAAGGCAGAAAACAAATGCCTTCCCTGGTAGTGACTTGAATGAGAAAAATCATCTAAGGCGGTTCCTCTTCCGCCTTAGATGTTTTTGGGTTTAAGGCGTTTGTTTCCGCCTTGGATGAAGGCTTATACGCCTTGCTAATAGCTTACGAAATCGCTAGCGTGAAAGTCTGAATGATATGAATTGGCTCGTTGCGATACCGTAACTAGCAAACGCTAGTCCCATACAAATGGTTGATTGTTATGTTACGACAGCAGCTTACGGATCGCCAGATGAAATACTAACGACTTCGCTATATTGAAAAGCCTAGACAGGTTACGAGACTGGTTACGACTTCCAGCGTGCGGATCGCTAATATTGGTTACGATCTCGTAGGTGAACCTAGTTTGTCATATATTTATCTGCTGACGAGACTGGTTACGACAAATAGGGACGAATCGCTCGGTCATAAGAAGCGAACTCGTTACAAGCCAAGTTAAACCAAACGAGCCAGGTTACGACAGCCACTAGCTACTCGCAGGTAACACCGTAGCGAGCTCGCAACCGAACAATTGTTTTTCATAAAAATTGTGAAAATGATATTATAAAAATATCATAAAAGTAGTTGGTTCGAGAGAGTTAACGATTTCGTAAGACAATCGCTTATGTGTGTAGTGACGATATCGCCACAAAACTCGCTAACGTTAAACGACGTCGTTTTTGCTCTGGGTGAGCGAGAAAAAAAATTGACGTTACGAGTAAGCTAGACATTCGCCTGGCATTGGCGTGTATTGTTACGAACTCGACAGAGATTAGATTGGAGAGGCAGAGAAGAACGAGCGATTGGGTAGCGAGGGCGCAAAAACTA
This sequence comes from Sherardia arvensis, assembly GCA_948330725.1. Taxonomy (NCBI): domain Eukaryota; kingdom Viridiplantae; phylum Streptophyta; class Magnoliopsida; order Gentianales; family Rubiaceae; genus Sherardia; species Sherardia arvensis. The sequence continues at coordinate 15,242,487 of OX415237.1, read as the reverse complement.
AGCTCAGAAATATAATTCGGGCGATTGAAGTAGCGATAGTACAAGATGATCGCAACTATTTTAATGTTACGGGCGAGAGAAGTAACGATCTCGCAGGCAATTCGTAAGTGTCACAAAATTATAGGATTTGAGCCATTTCCACCCATTTCCACTAAAATTGGGTTTAATTTTAATTGTCTAAGCTGTCAATTGCAAGATTCATGGTATCAAAGCACAAAACATGAACATGAAACACTATGAAGTCACATTTTATAAACTTATGGAAGTAATGGAACTCAAAAGTAAATATATGCATCCATTTGACAAAAAAAGAAACTAGCTTTTATTGGGAATGTGAGGCCTAGAGATGTACCGAGATCTAATAAGGACCAAGTGTCTAGCCAATGCATCTCTACCATCCTCCAACTCCTTCTTGGTGTACGGTGCATGATTTTCCTCGATAATCTAAGAATATGAAATGTTTTTTTAATGCTATTGAATGCAACGTAGATAGTAATAGGTACAATAAGTAGGTTATAAGAATGCTTACCCGTTGTAATTCCAAATTATCTTGAACAAGGCCAGCTACACACTCGCTTGCGTACAACATCATATAGTAACCGCACTCCCAATTTGACAATTGCTTCCGGTGCTGAAAGCGAAGAAGTATAACAAATGATTTGAAATGAAATCATAGTGGAAATAAATGAGCATTGGATTTGTACTGTCACCTGAATCTGTATAAGGTTGACCTCTTGGTCGGATTTTTTGGCTTGGTTCAATGCTATTTGGAGTTTGGATGGTTTAGGGTCTTTGCTACTACGTTTGATACCAAACGCCTCTATTTGAGTAACATAACCACCAATTCCCTTAGCTATTCCCGGATGCTCGGCCTTCCCAAGTGCCCTACGTAGCACATCGTGTTTACCGACAGGGATTAACAAGCCTTCTTCAACTTCACGCTCGACCTCGTCCTAAAAAGGTAGTATAGTAAATGAAAAGTTATTATCGTAATCAATTGTTGTGTTTGATTGTTTGATTGTAGATACTAAAATGGAACATGGTATGGCGTAGTAGGTAAAGCGTACCACTCGATTAGCCACCCTTTTTGCCTCATCACTTGAGAAAGTCCCGTCTTTTTTAATTCTACCCAAGACGAATAATTGTTGTCTACTATATGTTGTAGGGTCTTCGGCAATGACTAGATTGTTCGCCACTTCCGCGTCCATGCCCCCATCCACTAGCTTGTTAGGAATAAAGCACTAACCGAAACAAAAATATTTGGCTAATTCGCATGACACTATTATTGCAAGATGTAGTAAGTAAACTAACCTTTGCGTCATTTTCTAACCATCGTTTCTTGAATGCCTCCCAAGTAAGGGTTACAATGTGATTGTAACGCGTACTTGGATCTTCCCCAAACCTCGTGCCCTTCGGTTTGATATAATCCTTGGCAAGGGTATATTTGTGTTCTCGATGAGCTTTTGATGCGATTTGAAGAGCCTTCTTCTTCACTTGATCATAGGATGTTGCCTCGATAATAAAGGGGCGCTACAAATGTGATCATAAAAATAGTCACACTCACAATTTTCAATTGAAATTAAAAATAACAAGTACCACACTAACCTTGCATTCCTTCCATATATCCTTTTTGATTTCGACCATCGCGCGACATCATCGTCGGGTGAAATAGCAACACCAATGTCATTAAACTTGACATGTGTTAGTATTTTGTTATCGATCCTAATCTCTAATTCGCGACAATGTGTGAGGAGTTGAGCTTCTTTCGATGCGCGAGTCACTTCTCGTTGTCTTCTAACCTCACTTGAACCGCCAACAACATTCCCCCCCCCCCCCCCCCCCACTTGAGTCGGAGTTAATGGAACTTGAAGGGCTCTCCATTAAGCTTCCTTTGTATATTGAAATTTGTTAATGACTAACACAATACTAATAAATCAAAGTTGTACTTTGTAGTAAAAACATTATATTTCATAATCCAAAAATTTAGGGCTAAGCAAGCTATGGAGAATTTTAAAAGAAAATCTTGATTTTCGTTCAGGACATGCTTCTGACATGATATTTAGTAATAACATGATAAATGGAGGCACCATGTACAAGAAAATCAATTTTTTAGCAAATAAGAATGAAAAAAATCGTACCTTTGGTATATGACAAAGTTGTGTCGGTAGAATTGATTATTTTGGTTGGGGATGGTCTACCTTGTTTGTCCCTCTCCTACCCATAACAAAGGATGTTATCAAATTGAACAAGAACAAATAAATATTGACATTAATTGAAAAAACCAAACCCTAAAAATGTGGTTGAGAATTTATTGCAAAACTTACCAATCTTTTGCATGCAATTAGTGGCTAGTTCCACTTTGTTTTGACACAATTGATGTGAGAAGATGTATGGGATGGGTAATGGAGATTTGATGTGAATAAAGTTTAGGAGATTTGAGAAGATGTGCAAAAGTTTGAACTTTTGGAGATGAAACCCGTAAGAAGTGATGGATAAGATGCCAAAAGTGTAGTGTTTTTCTGTTGTATAACGTGTTTACTTTATTCTAGCTTACCTTGTTGCGAAATCGGCACTCTCTCGTTACACCTGACGTGGATATTTACGAAGTCGTTACGTGCTCATGTGATTGCCTTTTATGCTCTACTTAATCCTTCTAGCGACATCGTAACTGAAAAGCTGACATAAAGTATGTTACGCTACAAATGAACCCACGAACCCTACTTAAGATTTTATTTTGTTTTTTTAATGCACTCATAGATTTTTAAATCACGATCTAAACGAAATGATGGTATAAGACACTAATCATTCTATTTTAAGAATAATTTTCATTTGTTCCGTCGTATGCTCATGTAGAACGGGATAGGGATTTGGTCACTTAATCTGCAATTACATAATTTGAAAGAGTTTTAAGAAACGTAGTCTTTAATTGTAAGACAATAAGAAACTCTACACATCATGTGTACGCTTGAAAACGCTATCCATCGCTTACCTTTAGAGACAACAACATAGTAGAGCTTCACACATGAACTACATATATATATATGCGCAGTTCAAGTGCATTTCATTAGAGATACTTAGTTTATTACAACTAATTTATGTGATTACAAGCACGATTATTGAATTAAACAAAGTTTCATGCACACGTTCACTCACCAACTGTCATCACTAATCATACTACCGAGTATCGCTTAATAACATTGCATGCTGATGTACTAAGATGTACTCTGCTTGACATAATGTGATGTTCGATATTTTCCAAATAAAAAGACTTTTTGGGTTACGACCTCGCTACTAATTAGAATGATTCTTCTGTAGCGAGTTCGCTACTTGAACGCTTGCCTGGCGAGGCATTTTTAAGACTCGCTACTAGATACTCAGGCTTGAGCGAGTTAGTAACGACTTCACAACATAGAGATGCGTGTGAACTAGCGATCTCGCAACATATAGAAGCGTATCGGCTAGCGATATCGCGAGTACTTTTACTATAAATAAAAAAAAGGGGATCGGGCTAAAATTAATTAGCCCCAAATTGAAAAACCCTTCTCCGGCGACGAAACTCTAAGTTCTCCGACAAAATGCGGCCAAAGACCAGAGGAGCTGTGCGAGGACGGGGTGGTAGAGGCTCAGACAGTGGACGGGGAAGTGGTCAGGCAGTGGGAAGTAAACGGCGTCAGACTGAGGAGCCTGCAGTTCAGGCAGAGATTCCAGTCGCCCCGCCGCTGCGTCCAGTCGCCCCGCCGCCGCCGGAAGTTTCAGAAGTCCCTGCCGTCGCTGCTGCTGCCGGAAATGATGGTGGGGAAGGGCCCAGCTGTTCCAGTGAGGAGGAGGACACTCCTGAGTTCTTCAACAACGCCGCAGAAGCTAGGTATGAGCGTTATTCCTTTCGGAAACTTGTCAATAATAATGTGTTTGATAGTACTGTGGTGCCTTCGCTGCAACTAGATTACATGCTAGACCATTTTAGGGCACAACATCTAGATACATTGCTTATGTTGCCTGAGCCTGTTTACCATGAGGAGGTTCTCCAATTTTATGCGAACCTAGGTTTAAAGGAAGGGGTGGAGGAAATAACTACATTGGTGCGGGGTGTTAAGTTTACGGTCGATAAGTTTAGCATCAATGAAGTTCTGAAATGTCCGTATCTGTCTCGTACCGACCTGAGGCCTACCAAAAAGGATGGTCCGTACGAGGTACATTACGAGCAGAGGTTTCCTTCTGTTAGCCCGAAGCAACCGTTGAATGCCGGTGAGATGGGTCAGAAGTGGTTTAAAAGGACTTCTGATAGGCCGGGTACAGCTAGGTTATACCCGATCCACAGGCTTACCGAGGAGCAGAGATTAGTTTTTGAGCTAATCTGCGGTAATATGGTCCCGTCCCTAGGGCATGCATGTGAGCCCACAGTTTGCAGTCTCATGGTGTTCTACTATATCATGGAGAAGCTTCCAATCAACCCCGGCTTCACAATTCTGACACAAATGATGAAGATGGCTAGACACAAGAACGCCGCGCTTCCGTATGGCAATTTGATTGTAGCTCTGATCAGGAAAGCGGGTGTTTTTCCAAGAGGCCGTCCCATGCCGCTCGGCAAATACGACAAGGAGTGGCTCAAGCACAAGAGGTTAGAGTTGAAGGCCGATGGGAAGTACGCGAGAAAGAAAGAAGCTGAAGAGGCAGCCAGAAGGGCAAGGGGTAGGATGGGAGTATCAGGTATGATTCTAGCTTGTTATTAACTGTAGTTGGTTTGAGTTGTTTAATTTGTTAATGTTTGGTTCTTATCAACCTTGATTTGTTTGTGTAGATGCTGTTTTTGATGCCCGTGGTAGGCTTGTGGTGTCTATGGGCCAGTTATTGAATGAGATTGAAATGGCCGAGAAAAGGGCATGTGCTAACAACGAACGGCTCGGCGAACTGATATCCAGCGGGGTAGTGGAGTGCGATCTGAGCGATGAGGAGGAGGTACCTGATTTCCGCACCACATTTCCCAAGCAAAAAGACACCGCGGGTCCTAGCGAAGATTTGGCTACAGCCAGCGGGAAGGAGCCATCCGATGGGAAGCTTGTTGCTGATCATGTAAGTGATGCAGATGCGGATAGTGATGATGGTGATGATGGTGATCATCAAGACACCGACTCTGATGCAGAAGATGACCCGGCGAGGTATGAGATGATTAGGAAAGAGAGGCTGATCGGAGAACCCGACGATGATGTTGAACCGGGCCAAGGCAAAGAACTAAACACCTGCATCGAGACTGAAGCTCAACCAGCTGGCCAGAACGAGCAAGACAAGCAACAAGAGGGAGAAGGCAGTTCGGGGGAGAAGGCCGAAGGTAGCGACAAGATGTGTGTTGATGACTTGCATGATATGTTAGTCGCAGGCCTCTGATTTCGTAGTTTAGTTTGGTTTAAACATTTACTTTTTTGAATATTAACTAGTTTTTGGGTTATGATCACTTGTGTACGCGTCACCAAAGATGCCGTTTTGGTTACATGAATGTGGTCAATAACTTCAACAATTTTTAAATGTATGTTGTTCAATTATTTTTAGAGTTGTTACTTCAGTTCAGCAAAATCAAGTACTTTTGGTTATAGTGCGTGCTCCTAGCGACATCGCTTGGTACTCGCTCCTATTTACGTGTAACGTGCGAGATCGCTACGTGTCGTATTCAATCAACAGAGCCAAGTTGGCGACTCACTAGCGAACTCGCTAACTGTGTAACTGAAAAGTAGCGATCTCGCAACAAGTCGTATTCAGTCAACAGAGCCAAGTTGGCGCCTCACTAGCGAACTCGCTACCGATGTAACTAGTGAGTCGCTAAGTAACTTATTGTAGCGATATCGCTAAGTAGCCTGTATGGTAGCGATATCGCTAGTGTGCACGTTATCACAGTTAAACCCTAACCATAAACCCACGAACCCACAAACGAATTCAATACTTTCAATTTAGTTTAGTTTGATTTGATGAAATAACATTCAAAAAAATTCAGTATAACCTTTCAAATTCCATAAGGAATTAACTTTTTTTTGGGGTTTACATGAGGATATCTTGAAAAGGTAAAAATGCCTTTATGTTTTTACTAGGAACTCTACAATCTTTTTCATAAATAGAGCACCTGAACCCTATAAATTTCCTTCATTCCAACATTCCCTTCTCCCTTCTCCTATTGTTTGCCTTTTGCTTCCCATGGATTTGTCTATATTCGAAGCCCTCCCAAATGACATGATAAATCTAATCATGATTCGTGTTTACTTCGACTCGGTTTTTCGTGCGTACGCGACCGCAACAGCGACAGAATGGCATAAACAGTGGCTCACCGACGCTTCTGCACTAGGTCACACAGACTCGACCTATGTCTTGGCCCTATTTGCAATATGTTGCGGGGGTGACATTCAGAGAGGCATGAATGTCATCACCACCCTGAAGAGAACCGATAAGAAAGGCCTCCGGGAAGCTCGAGTACGCGTCATCAGAGTCGGTTTGGGTAACGCTTGGGGTTGGGCGCACTACTACAGGTTCCTCAGAGATGGAGTAGTCACGCCCAGGCCCATCTGCTGTGTGGAACATGTTGCCCTCAATCGCAGAGTGAGGTACGATCGCTGGGAGAGACTTGATCCAGCGGACATCTCATGTGATGCATGCACCTGCGATCAGGAATTGGTTCACGTCCTCGGTCCTCGTTTAGGCTAAATGTTCTAGTATTTTTGATTATGTTTTTTTACCATTTTTGCCCAAATTTGGTATGAGTGTAATAACATTTTGTTTGCCATTTTGGCACATTTCATTATTTAATAAGTTTTTTTTTTGTGATATTTACATTTTATGTAAGTTTATTAATTTTTATTAATAAGCGATTTCGTCACTGTCTCGTTTCATGATGATTTATTAGTAACAGAACACCGAGCAAAATCGCAACTAACAAGCGCCTGTGTACGACGTCCTAACGATTTCGCAACATGTCGTATTCAGTCAACAGAGCCTGGCTAGAGATTATGTAGCGAGATCGTAACAACAATGATTGAAAAATAAAAAACTCAACATTGCCGTGGCATGAAGCGAGTTCGTTACATGGTAAGAACCCATCAATAAAGGGTTTTTGGGTTTGGGTCTATATTGGGCGTATAAGTGTTGGGCCTTAGCCTGTGTAAGTATAGGGCCTTAGCCTATGTAAGTACTGGGCCTTAGCCTTGGTGTTTCATGTTCAGTTTGCGCTGGTCGGCGACTTATCGAACCCTGGTGAAATGTAAGTGTATATAAACTGAAAAATCACCTTCTAATCAGCCGATGTGGGATAAATGGTGGCGATCTGTGTTACGACTTCGCTAGCTGTGTAACTTATTGTAGCGAACTCGCTACGAGTCGTACTCATTAGACAGAGCCTAGCTTGAGATTCCCTAGCGATTTCTTAACGACAAAGCTTGACACACCTGGCAAACAATTGTAGCGCTTGGAGAGTAGCGATATCGCTACAGTATACGGACCCATCACGAAAAACCTTTGAAATTCCATTAGTAATTATTTTGGTTGGGAATGCCAACTTGGTCAATGAAAATGTGTGAATGCCATCAGTAACAACCTTTGAAATTCCATCAGTAATTAATTTATTTTGGGGGTTTGCATGGGGTGTCCATGGAAAGGTGAGAATGTCTTTACATTTTCCTTCCATTAATACCATAATGACTGCTTTTTGTCTAGGAACTCTGACAGATTTTTGAATAATAGAGCACCTCAACCCTTTAAATATCAACCCCTTCTCCATTTAGAACCTCATTAGACCCTTCATTCCCACATTCCCTTCTGCCTTCTCATATTCCTTGCCTTCTGCTTCCAATGGATGTGTCTCTATTCAGCACCCTACCAGATGACATGATAAATCTGGTATTGATTCGTGCTGAGTTCGACTAGGTTCTTCGTCGCTACGTGAGCGGAAGAGCGACCGAGTGGGCTCGACAGTGGCTCACCGAAGCTTCTGCAGTAGGTCACACACCGTCGACCTATGTGTTGGCTATTTTTGCAATCTGCGAAGGTGACATTCAAAGAGGCATGAATGTCATCACAACCATGAAGAGAACCGACAAACATGGCCTCCGTCTAGCTAGGCAACGCGTCAGAAGAGGTCTGAGATACGCTTGGGGTTGGACACACTACCGCAGGTACTTCTCAGAAGCAGCAGTTAGGCCTAGGCCGATCTGCTGCATTCCGCATGCTGGCCTCAATGACTTTGTGAGGTACGATCCCTGGCTGCCCCTTGATCTGGCGGACATCACCTGTGATGCATGCACTTGCGATCAGGAACTGCTTCATGTACTCGGTGTATGAATCATCTACTAGTATTAGTTGTTTGTTCTTTACAATGTATTTTCGCATCACCAGTTTGTTTCGATTGTAATGAAGTTGTGTTTTCCATTTTGGCACATTTACAATTAATTTTTTCTTGTTTTTGATATGTTGTCCCTTACATTTTATTTATTCATCCTAAGAGCCCATATCGTATCAGCAAAATCATTCACTTTTTGTATAGTAGTGCGTGGACATAGGGATATCGTCACTGTCACGTTTCATGATGATTTATTATGAACAGAACACCAAGCGAAATCGCAACTAACTAGCACCTGTTTACGAGGTCCTTACGATCTCGCAACAAGCCGTATTCAGTCAACAGAGAACACTACAATTGAGAACCAACACGGGAACAATGAGACCTCCGAGAACACTACAATTGATCACCCTTCAATACCCACCTGTTTAGACCCTTTTAAAATTTTTGTTTTTGGAGTTAGAACGGCCAGTTCAGCCTAAATCTGTGACCCATACAGACGCCGTTGCGATATCGCTAAAACGTCGCTAACACCTTTGGATAGCCAGCGAACTCGTAACATTTCAATCACCCTCACATGCACTGTACATTGAACAATGACAAATTTGACGTGCACAAAAGCGATACCGTAACACCTAATGCAATATACTACCGTCCCAGTTACGACATCTCCCACATCCTCGCCTGCTAAAATTAGGGTTTAGCAAAGCTTACGAGATCGCAACGCTCAAACCTACAACTAACGAGATAACCTACGAAATCGCTACAGACACGTTTATATTACTACAAAGGTTACGAGATCGCAACAACCAATTCAATTTAAGGCGTATACATTTTTTCCGCCTTGGTCAAGCACTTTTTCACGTCAAAACCCATTTCCGCCTTTAACTGCCTCTTTCCGTTTTAAATGTAATTATTTTTTGCTAGCTTGAAGAGGTAGCGAACTTGCTACATACCATCAAGGCGTAAAAAAACGCGCCAGGCTTAAACGCCTTAAATATGTGTCTTGCATCTACCCCTTTGTACTAGTGTTTGACTTGTACCGAGGTTCATTGCAGACTCGGCATGTATCTCTGTCCTTGTCATCTCCCCTGTACAACATACAATCGTTAGGGCATGCACGAATCTTCTGCATCTCCATTCCCATAGGACATAATATCTTCTTAGCAGCATATACTCGATCAGGGCACAAGTTGTCAGTGGGTAGCAACTCTTTCACCAACTCTAACAATTCAGTCATCCCCTTGTCAGATATTCCATGACGCGCCTTTAAATTCATCAACAACAACGTAGAACCAAGAACGGAATGTTTGCAACCCTTGTACAATGGTGTCTCTTTAGCATTATACATCGCTGCTAACATGCTCGGCTTTCCTACCCAATCCATTGCCACGTCTTCCGCCATTTCATCAAGACAACCATCATAACGCAATCCATCTGCCCCAAGCTTAACATCAAACTCTGCATCATTATGACTTGCACCTTCTCCATGCCAAACCCATGTTGTATATGTAGGATCAAAACCTCTACAAACCAAATGTTCGCGCACAACGTCTACATCCTCATAAATCGCGTTGTTAAGGCAATCTATGCAAGGACGTCTTAGCCCACCCATTCTCTTTTCTACACAATCCTTCCAACCAACATCAATAAACTCTTGAATCAAATCCGTATAACCTTGTGAGAGACGCTGATTCTCCAACATGATTTCACTACGACCCATGCTTAACAAGATAATATCAACAACGGTTTTGCTGCAATCACTCAAACATTCCACAAATTTAGCACCCTAACAACTCTACAAATCCATATAAACATGCACACACACAAATCAAAAACAGTTTGCCCATTCCACAACCAATCAACAAAAAAAATCAAAAGCTCATACCTTTGTGTTCTTGGGCAAAATCAATGCCTGGAAAAGTGAGCAAAATTTGAGACAAAACAAAAGGAGATTCCTTTTATCTACTTCTTTTATTTTCATTCCCGCAAAAAAACAGCTTTTATACACCCAGCTAAGACACTGTTACGAATTCGCTTCCTTATTCGCCCGCTACATTTAAATACAAACGAAATCGTAACCTGAAACGCCTCTGGTCATAACTACAGGCGAACTCGCTTATTCAGTAACGCCTCCTAGCGTCAATAAAGGGCGATTTCGCAACTTATACGCGTCTTAGCATGTATGGGCGAAAAACTTTTCTTATTTCAGGCGTGTACTGCTGGCGATATCGTCGCCCAACACGCCTGTCAGCGAACACGGTCAAGAGTTCGCCTAATATTCACATTTTAATACAGTTTGGAAAACGCCGTGTTTTTTATTTTTGCCCTAGGCGAACGACAGTTTACGAGTTCGTAACCTAGTTACTCGGCAGTTCCGCCAAAATCTGGCCAAAACGCCGTGAAAATGGTGTCGAGAAGCATATGCTTGTGCACTAGTGCCTTAATTATTGCATATTCTGAATTTAAGTGATGTTAAACTATCGCTTATCTGAATTTTAATTGCTTAATTGTAAATATACAAAATTTAATTTGATTGAATGGACCAAAATACATAATTAACCAAATCAATTGATATCAAGTTTACATCGGGAAATAATTAGGAAACAGGCCTAATTGAATCTAACTGATACATATAGGTACAAACAAAATAGTAAATTAACAAAACTAAAGATAGTAAAAGAATAAAATGACGGTATGATTGGGGAAGAAATCCTAAATAAAATAATTAAAACTATAATTACTAAATTACCCACTAATTAAATCTTAACAAAATCACTAATTCTGACCTTTAGCAACATATTTAACAAGCTTTCCTAATGCTGGATAACCACTAATAGTCCACAACAACACAGCTTTCAAATAAAAATGTCACCCCTAAAGGCATCTTTAATTTGAACTCCATCATACCATAGTTTCTTAAGATCTTCAATCAAAGGAGCCAAGAACACATCAATGTCGTTTCCTGGCTGCTTTGGACCACCAATTAGCAAAGGCATCATCATGTACATTCTTTTCATGCACAAATACGATGGAAAATTATAAGTCACGAACATAACTGGCCACGTACTATGTTTTGAAGACATAGTTGAAAATGGATTCATCTCATCGGTACTTACTGCAAGTTGCAAATTCCTATGACCTTTTCCAAAATCAGGGTACAACCGATCTACTTTCTTCCATTGATCTCCATTGGAAGGGTGGCGTACAACATCATCATCCGGTCTTTGCCTATCACAATGCCAAGTCATATTCTTCGTGTCTTTGACATTACCAAACAATCTTTCAAAATGGGGAATTATAGGAAGGTATCAAACACATTTTACTGGAACTTTTGAAGAACAATGATCATCAAACTCCATTTCCTCTCCTTTATTGTTGACAAACTTCTTATACCTACATGCCTTACAAACGGGACATGATTCTTCTTTCTCCACTTACCTCTATACAAAATGCAATCATCGGGACATGCATGTATTTTTTCATATTCCATTTCATAAGAACACACGACTTTTTAAGCACGATAAATACTATTGTGTGTAATGCATTCCCTTGTGGCAACTTGTTGTGCTAAAAAATCAACAAGCGATTCACACTCACATCGCTCCAACCACCCGCGGCCTTCATATTAAACACATCCATCAAACAAGAAATAACCGTATCTTCTTTCTTACAACCCTCATACAAAGGTATGTCTTGTTGACCCAACATTTTTGCAAGAATTTCCGGTTCGTATTTAAAATCCACTATCATCTTCTTTAAAAAATGTTCCATGTTACACTCAACTCCCTCCTTCCCTATTACACCGCTAGAACAAGAGTGAGATTCTCCATGAAATGTCCATACATCGTATGAGGGGTCAAAACTATTCATAACCAAATGCAACTATACAATTTCCCTACTATTAGACCTCTCTCGATTCAAACAACGCTCTACATGGACATAACACATTCTCCTCCCTACCAAAAGCATATCCAATAAAATTATCCACAAATACAACTTCTTCCTTAGTCATAAGAGCCGCCTTTTGAATAATGCTACGCCGATACTCTAAATCATTGTTAACACTTTCACATCCTACAATAACATACAATCCCCATTTATTAGCCGAACTATATATGTATTCATGTTTCTTTGGCCGTTCACAATTAATACAAGAACACAAAATCTAATTCAAAATGGAATGGAATTATTTTCTAGTAATTTTGTATGGGTAATTTGCATGGGTATTATCATGAATGAGGGGGAAAATAATTATGAAAGAGGGGGGAAATCCATACCTTCTTCAGCATTCATTGCTCTTCAACCTCCTTATGCCTAGTTCTTTAATGTTCTGTACCCAATTTCATTCCATGTTTGAAACATATCCACAGCTTGGTAGGTGGAAGCAGTGCCGGCCCTAAGTATTTTAGGGCCTGAGGCGATGTAACAAAATAGGGCCCCCGATATTAAAAAAATGTAACTAATTTTATTACTATATTTAAAAACTACAATATTTCAAAATATAGTGCAATATTTTAATTAAGTAGTTCAAATCTACTTGTTTTCTTAGAAGCAAATTCACTAATCAAATTTTTATAATCAAATTCTGTAACTAATTCATGTTCATTAGAAAATGTAGCTAATCCACTCAATATATCAAACTCGACAAACAAATATAGCATAAGCATTCAAAAATTGTCTAATAGCACATATGACATATCTCCTATCATTTTTATTCTTTAGTCTCTAAAACAAGACATCATGTATACTAATGCATAATGTATATATATTAAAGTAATCAAAACACAAATTTTGCACATCAAATCACACACGTACAACGCAGACACATGACACATACACAACCTTTTACATATATAATATTTATACTCAAGTTCAATACCAATTAAAATTATTCAATCAAATCAAGATTAACAAAAAACACATTAGCACAATTGCACAAAAGTAAAATATGTTTGCCCATCTCATAATTGATCTTATATATATTAGATATATTGAAATTAAGATTTTGGGTGTTTATCTCAATAGAAGAATAAAGATAATTTGAACACGATTTACATGAAGATAATCAAAAAGTAAAGAATTAAAATGGTCTCCATCCAGACTTCGAAAGATGAAGCCTTCTGCGTGAGTGACGAACCATTTTTTCCTTTTTAATATTTTTTAAATATTAAATTCATTTTATATAAAAAGAGGCTTTGAAAGGTTGTTTTTTGTTTTAAAATGGGCCCAAATAAGGCTTGGATTTTAATTAAAAACAAGCCTAAAATACTGATTTTTTAAATATATAATCAGTTGTAATTTTTAAAAAAATTGGGCCTAAAAAATTAGTTGAATTTTCGGGCCTGAGGCGCAGGCCTCATTGGCCTCACTATTGAGCCGGCCCTGGGTGGAAGCATTAAATGCAGACGTTGTGGCGCTTTATTAACTAAAACCGTTGAAACATGTTTTTAAGTACCAGCCCGGCCCAATGCAATTCGAACGACTAAAAATATTTTGACAGGAAGCAGCAGTTAATTGCTGCTTTTTTGCGATCATAAGTTTCAACGTTAGGTGGTACCATTAACACCGCTGAAATAAAACTTGGGCCATTATAAACACTTGATCCATTTAATAAATCCGTGAACTAGCCCAACAAAACCCCAATTATTTAGGCTGCAAACTAAGCCCAATTGTCGAGTCAGCATTCGTTACAGAGTCTCCCTCACGGCCGCTGAAATATTACGGGGTCCAACCACAAATTCAACGCAAGCTCTCGGTCAATTCGTCCAGTCAGCATTCGTTACAGTGCTTCTCTCACCTAGCGCTGAAATATGGCGGGATCCATCCACAAATTTCAACGATCAAATTCCGGTCAATGCGTCCAGTCAGCTTCCCATTCAGCGGAAAGCCTGGCAATGCTGTAAGTTGATTGCGCCATATCACATGGTTTTAGCGTCATTTAGGGAAACCGCCGAAAACATTAAAGTCAACACTTAAAATATTGGTCAGACTCCGCGTCCCAGTAGTAGAAACCGCTGAAAATATTATATCAACGGTGTTTGAAGATGGCTCAGTGTTTTTCTAGTAGTGAGTTTTCTTTCCTTATTTTCTGCATCTTATTTTACTAAACTGAAATGAGTGAATTGCAAAAAAGGTACTCAAACTATGCAAAAGTTTCATCTAAGGTACCTAATATATTTTTGGCTCATCTTAAATACTCAAACTATCCAAAATTCTCATATAAGGTACCTAAACTATTTTTGTTTCATTTTACATACTCAAACTTTAATTTTGTTCCAAATTTGGTACCTTCATGAATTCCTCTATCATTCTCCCTTACAGCAGCATTTTTTTGAACTGTAATTATTTCTCCTATAAAAAATTAAATTCAATTCCTACATATGCGTTATGAATTTTCTAACATTCCAAACATTCAAAATATTAAAAATTTACAAATAGAGATGAAAATAATCCTTTGAAATGATTTTAATAACTTTTTGATAGTTATTTAACCATTTATTTGGGGAAAAGACCATAATTACATTTAATATTAAAGGGGATTGAATTTAAGTTTTTATTGGAGAAATAGTTACAGTTCACCCTTTAAAAAGACCGTCATACCTTTCAAAAAAATGCTGCTCTTAGGGAGAATGACAGAGGAATTCATGGAGGTACCAAATTTAGAACAAAATTAAAGTTTAAGTATGTAAAATGAAACAAAAATAGTTTAGGTATCTTAGATGAGAATTTTGGATAGTTTGAGTATGTAACATGAGTTAAAAATAGTTTAGATACCTTAGATGAAACTTTTGCATGGTTTGAGTACCTTTTTTGCAATTCACTCAACTGAAATATATCTAAATTAAGCTAAATTTTATCCAAAATGAATTGAATTATTTTATTCAGATAAGTTGTAGAGATTACTAAGAAAAAAAGTATTAGTCTTTTGATAAAATGGAGTTGATGGAGATATTATTGAGGCAACGAAAAATAATGATATATATTTGATAATATTCAGATGTTATATATTTTCCTTGTTTATAAAACATGTAAGATTTAAGTTAATAAATATTTTGATCTTTGGTAGATATACTATATATTGAGTCTTGCGAATTGAATAATATTCGGCACAACATGTATATCGAAGAGTTAATAGATATTCCATATTTAAGATATTTATGAATGAAGTGTTTACAATTCTTTTGGCAGCTTCATCAAATTTGGCAATGCAGGTGTAAGATGGTGAGAGCCCAACCCAAAGGCAGTGGTCCTACCCGTTTGTCCTCATCCGGGGACAGGTCATATTCATATCCTTTGTGTCCTTGGGTAACGCCATCCTAGCTAGCGTCACTTATGGACCGGACCATAACACCACTAGCCCCATGAGACATGGGATCCGTCCGGACAAGTCTGGTCCGGAGGGAGGGTCCTGTGTCTATTCATCTCGCAACGGCTCTCATGTTCGAGCGCGCGCATCTAATCACATCTTTTCTTGTGCAAGGGATCCGTCCTGAGGTATCAAGTCCGATCCGGAGGAGGGATCCCGTGTCTTTTCTCGGGACGACTCTTCAGTGGAGAACGCGTGTCCGATCATGTTTCTGCCCTTTAATCTTCCTGTATGCGTGGGCGCGTGCCACCAGGCACATTTATGAGATGCGTGTGACAGCCTCATAAATGCGGTGTTGTCAATCGATAAATTCCTTTTTTCTTTTTCAAGGTATCAATCATATCGCCTCAAGAGTTGGTCCCCCAGCTTGTCAGATGGGTCTTCTATAAATAGGGGTCTCCATTTGTCGCTCTCTCACTTTTCATTCTCTCGTTTTCATCCAAATCATGTTCTTCCTCCCCATCATATTCTATCTCTTATTCATATAAACATATGGCTGGCTCTAACTCGGAAATCAAAGAGAATAACCCTGATCCTCCCATCCAACAGGTAGAAGAGAAAGATCAGAATGATGCTTCCACCGATGAGGGGGGCGAGGGGGAGGTGATGGTGGGTCTGAACCCCAACCCGGAGGACGGGGATCCCGTAGATGGTGAACGTGTGATAATTGACCTTAGGGTAGAGGATTTGGTCCGAAGGATGGTGGTGTCTGTTTCGAGGGACTCTAGGCTGAGTCTGTATGATGGCAATCACACGTAAGTGGCATGCATGCCTCAGATTCACTTTCTGTATGGGTTGACTTTTCCTCTCCCTCCTCTCTTTATGGAGATTTTTAAACATTTCAAGATATCTCCGGCCCACCTCCAACCCAACAGCATTGCCGTGATTTGGGCATTCCTTTTGAATTGCTATCGTTGCCAGATCACTCCTAGGCTTGCCCTATTCCGCTCCTTCTACTACTTGGAGAGCACAAAGGATGAGGGGATCTTTACTATGCAAAAGAGATTCAAGGTAAAGGACTGTTGCAAGGGTCGGCATGATAGCTATGCCAATTGGCAGAGGAACTATTTCACCTTTGGCACCGTCCGCTATTCGTGCCCTAAGTGGAATGAGGGTGCCAAATGAGAGGATAAGATGGAGCTCCGACCCGTTCACCTCGAAGCGGCTCACCAGAAGCTGAGCCACAACCAGCTGGACCTGACCAAGTTTTGGCAAGGTCGGTATGTGTTTCCGTTGATAGTATACGAGTCGGAAGTCTTTACTAAGACCCGTTTCTACTCGTTTCTACCTTCCGCAGGATCCGACCCGTAAGCATAATTATCTATTTCCTCGTGTTATGTTATTGTGTATTCTGCTTCCTCACCTTTTATTTGTGTGTAGTGTTTCCTCTAGCCGGGGCCGCCGTTGATCCTCCTCCAGACATAGTTAAGACCCAAAGGGCAGAGAAGGTGAAACCTGGTTCGGAGACCGGCATGAAAACTCTGAAACAGCCAGAGAAGAAGAAGAAGAGGAAGGCAGAAGACGAGAAGAAAGTAGCAGAAGTGGGTGCTAGTGCCCCGGCCTGGATCGTCCCTGGTAATCCACCGGTGGCGCCCCGGTCCGGAGCCCGTGAAAAAGGTCATCTCGGCCATTAGCCAGGCCGCCGCCCTTGAGATTGATGGGCCCCAATCTTCAGAAGAGGAGGAACCTCCGGTCGCCAAGAAGCACAAAGGGCCACCTCCGTCCCGGAAACCCGCAAATAGTCAGCAGTCCGCGGCAAGGTAGGGAGAAGGAGATTAAGGGCGGCGAGAAGGAGAAAGGAGATATTACCCCGTTCACCGGGTCCAGAGTGAGCAGCTTGCCTCCAAACCTGGTAACTTGCATCTTTCAATTTATGCTCGTGTTTTTCGTTCTAGCAGCGTTCAACATTTCTTATCTTTTCTGTTGCTGTAGGACTATGCCACCTATCTTTTTAATGCTCCGAGCCTGGCGGAATCCATTAACAATACTCATCACGCCCAGAATACCAGGCTGTCGCAGAAGCTGAGCGGTCTGGAGCGGACAAACGCCAATCTGAACCGTAAGCTTAACCGGGCGAAGGCCCGGATCCAAGAGCTAGAGGCGGTCGCTGCTCTGGCTCCTCAGAGGGAGATCTGCGTAGCCTTAACTAATAAGGTTCTTCAAAGCCGTGCCTTTGTGCAGGAATTGACTTGTCTTTGCCGAGCTTCCAACAATTTGTCTGTCCATCAGGTGTATCACAAGATGAAGGGATGGGTTCCAGAGTGTCGTCGGGGTGAGTATAGCGAGTACTATTATCATTCCAACGCCGCTGGCGAATACAACTACACAACGGATCAGTTCTTCCAAGGCGGCGTTGAACGGTGAAACCATCTGTGCTCTCCATTTTTGATGAATACTCCAAGGTGTAGGTGCTGAAGCCTGTATCTGCTGAAGCCGTTCGCGCCTTCAATCTAGGGCTTGTGGACCTGAGCCAAGAACTCGCTCGTCCGGAGAAGGTGGACCCTGAGGCCCCTGAATCACCTGCCAAGGCCAGGTACTTGGAGGTTTTCAACCTTTACTCTCCGCCCGAGCCCCAAGAAGATCTCCGTAACGTAGAAGAAGACGGAGAAGGAAGAGAACAAGAAGAGGGCGAAGGAGGCAGGGATGGAGAAGATGATAGCGGGGACATCGAGGTAGAACGCACTCTTTAGATTTTTAACTTAATTTTATCAAATCACTTCCGCCGGTCTAGGATAACCTTCTTTTGTTTAGTGTAGGAAGAGCGGAAGTGATGACTCGGATGGAGACAATGAACCTCCGAACCATGTAATTCTTTATCCATAGTAAGAATTTATGATTTTTCTATTTTCATGGGTGCTACTTCGTTCTTTTCCATTCTTCACAATTCTTATATATGTTGGTCTTTCTTACCTTATTATCGTATCGCTAATCTCGGCTGGGGATCAAGGCGGTACATTTAGCTCCGGAGGTTAGGGGATGTGCCCTTCTTCGAATAGCTCTCATTCCATAAGCCCCCCATGCCTTACATGCTCGGAGTTGGAGACGGAGTTGGCTCGCTGGCAACTGGACGGACAGATGACCAGGGACTTGTTTGTTCGGTCCGGAATGGAACCCTTGATGGCCGAGTTTCCGGATATTCCATCACTGGTCGCTCGCCTCCGGGAGATCTCCGATTAATTTGGGACCCTAACTTAGTGCCATGTTTTTGCTCGAGAACGGATCGATGCTACCCTTAATGCTGATGCCACTATCTCCATGCTTCAGGCTGAGCACGAGCACTACAAAGCCAAACTGAAAACTGAACTGGATTTGGTGCGGGCCGACTTGCCATTTTATTAATATGACAAGCTAAAGTGGCTGGAAAAGAGGGGGAATGACCTACGAGCCCATCTTAAGCTGGAGAATGAGAATCGAGAGCTGGCCAGGCGGAATAGGCTTCTGCAGGAGAACCTGGTTACCCTGCAGCTATCGTATCATCTTACTGGCCTCCGTCTCGGATTGGTGTCTCCGCCCGTTTATCGGAATTTTACCCATGACGTGAGCAAGCTAATCGTCCGGTTGTTCAAGATGGGTTGGAAGGATTGTGAATCTCGATATCGTCTGGCCTTTGAGGAGGCGGTTGAGTGGTGGAAGCGTATGCATGCCGGGACGTATCTTTCCCCGTCATTGATACTTATTCCGAGCCTGGCCTCCATCGATCTCACCTTCGAGAGGTATACAGGGGTCTAAGTATCTGTTGATCCAGAAGAGTCTGCTCGCCGTGTCACGCGCCTCCGTGAGGATGCCGCCGTAATCCGCCCCTCCGTGAGGATGCCGCCGTAATCCGCCCCTTCATCACAAAAGAGCTAGCCGAACCGGCGAGGCAGCGGGAAGCTCGTATCCAAGGGAGAGGTAGGGGGCGGAAGAGGTTCGCGTCCTCCGGGTCCCGTAAGAATAGGTTCTCTTTCCCGGAGTCCCTCAAGGCCTGGAATTCCATCCCAGAGCAAGGCCCAAGTTTCTGATTCTTCCAAGGGAAAGTCCCAGGTTTCTAATGATGAGACATCTGTTCTGATTCTGAATTCTCGGATGGCATGTTGGCTCCGACTTGGAGGTACCTGTCCCTGATTCTCCTCAGTCACAGAGTCCGTCTTCTATTTATCCGGGTGTGCCATCGACCACCCTAGCCGAAGATAGGGTCGTGTTGCGTGTCCGGGCCTCTCCTTCAGAGCTGTCAGAGATTTCTCCGTATCCCTTTTTGGGCCACACGAACCAATCTAGTGGGTCGACCGTTTATGATCTCGAACCTGACACTCTGTAGCGGACTCCTATGGAAGCGGAGGTTATTACACCCACGGCCGAATGTAACCCATCTTGTCCCGAGGTTCCTGCACCAGCATCTACTCCGGAACCACCTACTTTGAGACCAACCTCTTCCATCGAATGGGATAATATTGACTGGCCCGAACCTCGTGGCCCTTATACTCATGCAGGGACCCACGATCCACGGATGTAGATAGTGTGTGTATATGTATACCTTTTCATTTTCCTTGTATTTCTTTTCCTTTGTATGCATACAAGTCCGTTCGGACTATCATTCATTTTCAAGATATTTCATTTATTCAAATGTTAGCCTTTTTCTATAAAGCTTTCCTTTCTTTGCTTATTCAAGCATTTGTCCCGTCGTGTTTGATCAAACTTTCCGTTCGTATCTTCCCTCATCCCCGTAAGTTTATTCAAATAAAGCGCAGGGAATCAATAATCATAATTTAATGCAAATAAACAAACGTATGTAATGCAAACTCTTCATTCATTCGTCAAGCCGAGTAACATCCACCCGGGCATACCCTTTTCCCTAAGGGGTCGGAGCAAAATATAAGGTAGAAAAGAACAGAAAATGGGGTCCTAGGTATAATCCTTCCCAGAGGGCCCAGAGTTGCATGCTCTATTGGAGCGCTTACCAATTCAGGAAGCCCCGTAAAATCTCCGGAGGTTGATGATATTCCATCTTTTGGGGATAGTCCGTCTGGACGGGTCTGCTAGCTCGTAACTTCCGCCCGGATACGAGGCTGTGACTTGGTATGGTCCTTCCCAGTTTGGTGCTAGCTTGCCGGTTGCTTCCTGCAAACTCTTGTCGCTTCTCTGCATCACCCAATCTCCGGGGGAAAATGACTCCTTACGCACACGCCTGTTGTGGTAATTCTTCACCCGTTCCTTAACCTTGGACTCGTGAAGCAATGCCTGCTCCCGTTTCTCTTCCAGCAAGTCAAGATCCAGCAGCCTGCTTGATCCCAAGGGAGAGCTCCGTCCGCCTTGCTCGTCATCCCAAGTGAGGGTTCGAAGACAAGGAACTCCAACTTCGGCTGGTATCACTGCCTGCACTCTATATACCAGGCTGTATGGTGATTCGCCTGTGGCTGATCCTTCGGTGGTCCGGTAAGCCCATAACACACTTGACAACTCGTTCACCCAATTGCCTCGTGATCCTTGCAACCGGGTCTTTAGTCCGTTCACCACTGTCTGGTTCGTTACTTCAACCTGACCATTGGCCTGTGGGTGGTAAACGGAGGTGAGCCTTTGGGTGATTCCATACTCCTTACACCAAGAGCGGAAAGGATCATTTTCGAACCGTGCTCCGTTATCCGTGACAATGTACTTCGGGATCCCATATCGGCAGATGATGTCCTTCTAGCAAAACTTCACACAAGTGCTGCCACAGATATTCGTGAGAGGTTCTGCTTCTACCCACTTGCTGAAGTAATCGATGGCCACAATCAAGTACTTAAACCCCCCCGGGGAGGAGGGAAATGGGCCGACCAGAATGATATCCCATCTGTCAAAGGGCCACGAACCTGTGATCCCTACTCTTTCCTCTTGAGGCAAGTGGATAAGAGGGGCGAACCTCTGGCACTGCACACAGGCTCGGACATACTTCTGCGCATCTTCAAACAAAGCAGGCCAATAGTAGCCCGTACACATTATCTTCTTACCGATGGTCCGGGCCCCTTGATGGCTGCTGTTGGGTCCTTCATGCATTTCCCTTACCAAACGCTCTGCTTCATCCGAATCCACACACTTCAACCAAGGCTGGAGGTATCCCCGTCTGAGCAAGGATTCGTCCAAGATGGTATAGCGTGGTGCCTTCTGCCGAATTCTCCTGGCCAATGCCTTGTCCTCCGGAAGCTTTCCATCTTGCAGGTATTCAAACATGGGAGTCATCCATGAGCCCACCGAGACTTTCACTGTTGCAACTTGTGGGCCATCATAGCTCCGTGCGGACAAGGTTTCCATCAGCAAGTTACTCTCCGGGTCGGGCTTGATTTTCGATGAAGCGAGCTTACTTAAGGCGTCCATCTTGCCGTTATCTTCACGGGGGATCTGCACCACGGTTATGCTGTGAAACTTCTTCAGTAGCGGCTTGACTGCTTCTAAGTACCTCTGAAGTCTCCGTTCATTTGCCTCATTTCTCCATTCACTTGTTGAACCACTATTTGAGAATCTCTGTACACCTCAACATCCTTGGCTCCTACATCCGACGCCAGTCTAAGTCCGGCCAAGAGTGCCTCATACTCCGCCTCGTTGTTGGTTGCCTTAAAGCCAAACTGGATGGCATATCTGTGCTCCGTGCCCCTTGGGCAGGTAAGCAACACCCCTGCTCCACCACCGTTAGCGTGCAATGATCCATCCACATGAAGCTTCCACATGTCAAGGGGCGGTTCCGACCCGGATGGGTCCCCTTCCGGCTCAGTCATCTTTACCAAGAAGTCGGCCAACGCCTGCCCCTTGATGGCCTTCCGAGCCTGATACTTGATCTCATGCTCTCCCAGTTCTACCGCCCACTTCATCATCCTGCCCAAGCCCTCCGGTTTGAGCATAATCTGTCGTAGTGGGTGGTTCGTTAGAACGATGGTCGTATGTTCTTAAAAATACTGACAGAGCCATCTGGACGCGTGGACCAGAGCTAGTACCAATCTTTCCAAGGTGGTGTATCTCGTCTCCGGACCTTGGAGTCCCTCTGCTCACGAAGTATACCGAACGCTGAACCTTACCATCTTCTCGAACCAGAGCGGAGCTAATAGCATGCTCGGTCGCGGCTATGTACAAGAAAAGATCCTCTCCGGGCACCGGTTTGGACAGGGTGGGGAGTCATGCCAAGTAAGTCTTCAAGTCACTGAATGCCTGATCGCATGCCTCCGTGCACTCGAATAGTTTGGCATTCCGGAGTATGTTGAAGAATGGGAGCTGCTTCTTGGCTCAGCGGGCCAAGAATCGACTCAATGCAGCCAACGACCCGGTCAAAATTCTGTACGTCCTTCACCCCTCTTGGAGGTGGCATATCCATTAGTTCCGATAGCTTCTCCGGATTCACATCGATCCAATGAGCCAACACCATGAAATCAAGGAACTTCCCTGCTCCAACTCCAATGGTACTCTTTCCAGGGCTAAGCTTCAGGTTTGCAGTCCGAAGTACATCAAACATCTCCTGGAGATCTGACAGGAAGGACTCATACGTCCGGCTTTTCACCACCATGTCATCCACATAGACCTCCAGGTTCTGTCCCATTTGGCTTCGGAAAAACTTGTCCGCCATCCTCTGGTATGTTGCACCTGCATTTTTCCTGTAACAAAAAGTACCAAAATCAGTAATAAAAGACGTCTTGGAGCGGTCATCCTTGGCCATTGTGATCTGATGATAACCTCGGTGCGCGTCAAAGAATGCCAACACTCTGTAACCAGTAATGGCCTCGACCAGCTGATCAATAGACGGAAGTGGATAGTTAACTTTAGGGAAGCATTTGTTCAAGTCCGTAAAATCAACGCACATTCTCCACGAGCCATCATGCTTCTTCACCAAGACTGGGTTTGTTATCCACTCCGGATATCCCAGCATCCGGCAGTCTCTTCACCCTGGACTTCCTCCACCCGTTCCGGAGCAAGAGGCCTTTTTTTCTTACGTATGGGCTTTAACTCCGGGTAAACATTAAGTTTGTGGACGGTGATTTCTTCCGAAATGCCCGTCAGATCCTCCGTTCCCCACGAGAAGACATCTTCGTACTCCGCCACCAAGTTACGGAGACCCTCCTTCACGTCCTCCGGGAGGTTCTTGCCCACACTTACTACACCCGTCCTGCCAACCATCATGTCCTCCACTTCATATGATGCCGGTTCCCCATGTATGACGCCAACAAAGCTTGCACTAGCCTCCTCCTTCTCCGGTTCGGTCACCTTCATCTGGCTCCCACCTGATCTCGCATCCTTGATTTCCGTTAGCATGCAGCTCCGTGAGGTTGGTTGGTGTTCCCGGACTGACACAACACCCTTCTCCGTGGGGAACTTCATGGTCAAGTGGTAAGGAGAGCAGATGGCCCGTGCCTGAGTCAACCACGGCCTTCCAATGATCATGTTGTAGGGAGACGCGGCGTCGATTACAGCGAAGTTGCATTCCACCATCGTTACCTTCAAGGGGATGATACCGAGGGGGTGGACTGTTCTCCCGGTGAACCCTGACAAAGGTGAGTGGCACGGCTTCAGGTTCTGTCGGCTGATTCCCAGCTGGTCAAAACACCCTGCGAACATTATCTCCACACTACTTCCATCGTCAACAAACACCCTTTTGATCAGGACCCCTTCCACCTCAGCTATGACCACCATCGGATAAGAGTGAGGAAACTTGGGAGGCACTAGATCCTCATCTGAAAAGGTGATGGTCTCACTTGCCTTAAATCGTTTTTGGTGTATATCGCCCGGAGGAATGTTCCTGCTCTTAGCCTTAATCGCTGTCATGGAGTTCAATCCATCTCCCACTACTCCATTGATCACATTAATTATCCGCGGGGGCGCAAGTGCTGCTTGTCACAGAGCAGGGTTGGCAGGGTTAGCCTGGTTTCCGCCCCGAAGACGGTTATTCCTCCAGTTCCTCTTCCTTCCTTGCCCGGCTGCGAGAGCCGGAGCAGCTGCTTGACACGCGTCTCCGGCCATACAGTCCCTCAACTGGCCATTCCCGATCAGCCTCTCTATGTCAGAACGGAGCGCTCTACATCCCTCCGTGGTGTGGCCAAAGGACTTGTGAAAGTCACAACCACTTTTCCGCGTTTGCTACTGCAGGTGCTCCGAGTATAGGTTGCGGATGAGTGAACAGGCCTCAGTGGACCGCTAGGATTTCCGTACGGTTTTGGACAAAGGGGTATAAGCAGGCCGTGCGGCTATAGCCGGAGCTTGAGTTGCCGTCACTGGAGCTGCCACGCATCTGACCTGGTCATTTTGGGTCGAAGGTCAGGCGGCGGGGGTCCTCTGCTCAAAGAATCCCACTGTGGTCATCCGCACATGGCTAGCTTCGTGCATAGTGCAGTGCATTTCCACCACCAGTTGAAGGTGATAGTACGACGTTGGCATATTCTTCATGAGCTCAATGTAGAAAGCATTGTCACTCAACCCGTTGACAAAGTTGTGGATAATGGTCTTCTCCTGCAGGTGCCTATCCGCCACTTTCATCGATGCTGCAATGTACCAAAGGTAAAACTCCAAAGTTATCTCCGTCTCGGATTGCCTGATTGCCAGAATCGTGGCCAAGTTGACAAATGAGTGCTTCATTTCCAAATAGTGCCTTACCATGGTGGTCGCGAAATCCCAAAAGGACCGGAGGGATCCATTGGGGAGACCTTTAAACCACGCCAAGCAGTTCCCCGTTAGGTATGGGGGCAACATCTTACACTGCAACTCCTCCGGGATGTCTCTCGTGTACATTATGCTCTGGTAGGTGTGGACAAACTCCTCCGGATCTCCTTCCCCATTGTAGGTTGGAGCCCATCCGGAGCCTTGGTTCCGGAAGGCCACTTGATGTTCACCACCTCCGGAATCCACGGCGACTGAGATCTAAGTCTATTCCAGCTGATGAGGCGATTCAGCCGATCCTCAATGGAGTCTGGGCAGAACGGCGTCTGAAACCCGTACCCGCCCGGAAAGCCCGTTCTGGGGGCTGCCATCCCAAACATTGTTTGCTGAGGTAGTCCTCCGGGAGCAGTCACTCCGTACATCGTCAGTTGGGGTTTCCCACCCCAATATGGTTGTGCCTCCGGTTTCAAACCGAAGGTCTGCTATTGGTAATGGGTGGTCTGTGGCTGGACAGGCGGAGGGTGGGGAGCTTGGACAGGTGGTCTCTCATTCGGAGGATTATGCTTCCCTTGCTCCTGCCTGACACGACCCGGATCATTCTCAAGGTCAACGTATACCCGCTGTCGGCCTGGAGGAGGTGTCTCCGGTCTGGCTAGGGTCCGGCGGGAAGCCTTCCATGCCTGAAACTGTTGATGTTCCGCCACGTTCATCCTCAAGATGCTTCCTATGGTTCTGGAATCATGATAAGCATGTTCCTCCGAACCAATGTTCCGCGTTGCCGGATCCTTCTCAGAACGGCTCTAAGCATCTTCTTCCTCAGAGTCCTCCAGCTCCTCCGACCCCTCAGGTCACCTGAATCTCCGTCTGACTCCTCACAGTCATCGAACTGCTGCTGGCTCTCCGCCTCCTTTGCAACCCGTAACTTCTCCCTGTTCTCACGTTGCATTTCCGCCAACGTCCGCTCCGGAGTCGCCTCTTTCCCTTAGACCACTCCGAGGCCATACGCTGTCGTCTACGCTCCTCAGCAGCAGCCCTTGTCTTTCCTGCTGCCTCCTAGGCTCGGAGAGCGCGTTCCTTCTTTGCCGCCTGTTTCTGGGCCCCAATAACTGCGGCAACTCTTCTGGTTTTTGGTCCTCCTTCCGCTCCGGACGGAGGAGGATTATTCCTGGATTTTCCGCGCGGCATGGACGCAACTTGTAAACCGGGAATATGAGGTCCCACCGGACGTGCCAACTGATGCTACCAGCTTCCAGTCCCGGTCCGGAGTGCAATGGTGACATTGGTTCGGAGAAGATCACGTCTGTGGTCCGCACTCTCACCTAATAGGCCTGCAAAACAACGCCCCGGAGTATCTCGAGGATAGCTACTTCGGCGTGATGATGAAAGAGGGGCCTTTGAATCGGAGAGAGAATAAGGGTATATTGAGAGAGTTTAGATCTGATAGAACATACCTTTCTCCACAAGTCCAAAGCTGTATTTATAGGTGTGTAAGGTGGTGAGAGCTCAACCCAAAGGCAGTGGTTCTGCATGTTTGTCCTCATCCGGGGACATGTCATATTCATGTCATTTGTGTCCCCGGGTAACGCCATTCTAGCGGGCGTCACTTATGGATCGGACCACTACTTGGGTGTGAGCTAAGGTGTGGGCCGAAGCCAATAACACCAATTACTCGAGGCACAATCATGTTCGCGCATTGTGGAGAAGAATTCTAATATTTGCCCATGTTCATCGCATGGCCGCAGAGTTGCATCAAAAGCTATGGCCCCAGAAACTGAGTTTATATACATCTCCAAATAATGTTATTTTGGAAAACAACCATATATAGCCTTCAATATGAATATACTCACACCAAATTTAACCTAATGCCTTCTATATGAGTCAGGGTTGCTATTTACAATGACACAGACTTGAGGCACGCAAATGTAGAGGATGCTAATCTGGCGAGAGCGAGTTTAAAATTCGGTTGTTCTATGAAAGATGCGAATTTGGCGGCACCTTAACCATGTAAATTTCCGCCAGTTATTGAAAAATCATAGCCAATACTGTAATGATTAAATATATTTAATTGGAGAATATCTCCTCTGATTCCCTTTAGAATGAAAGAAATAAAAACAAAAGAATATATAGATATTGTGGGTGCTGGAATTAAAAAAGAAAGGAAAATCGCTAAATTATGGTGATCTTGTGGTGGTAGAAAGGAAAAAAAATATACTAATACCTTTCTTAAATCTGATGAAGATGAATGTCCACCTAATGCAATATATATATTAATGAATGATGAATGAATGCAATATATGTACATAATGATGAATGTCACGGGACAAACAAATGGCAATATATATTACTAATTTATATGGGATTTTATAGGTGGAACCAAAGAGAGATATTATATGATTTTTTTAGATATTAGTATATACGATATTATAGGAGTTTGAATGAGTTGTATTTGTGTGTAATTGGTGTTAAACCAAAAAGGAGTATATGAAAATTATAGGCGCCGGAACATGGTGATCTTTTGGTGGTTATGTGGTGGTTTTAATCAAAACTACGTGGTTTAATGCTTTTTATTAATTTATATTTATCGGAGCTTGATGGACCGAAATTAGCATTTAAATTAGAATTTTTATAGGTGGAATGAGTTGTATTTGTAAAAATAGAAGGCAGAAGCTATTGTATCAGAGGCGAAGAATGAAATAATAAAGTTTAAAGAAACAAAAAAAGGAATATATAAAAATTGTGGGCGCCGGAATATGGTGAACTTGTGGTGGCTATGCGGCGGTTTTAGTCAAAACTACGTAGTTTAATACTTTTAAATATTTTTTATTACCGGAGAAATAACTATTCTATTTCCTTTTATGATAATTAAAAATATTTAAAATTTTGATATTTGAAAAATACTTGTTTAAAATCATGCAAAGATATATCATACGATGATATTAGTTCTCACATAAAACTTTAAATTTACGGTCAAATTAAATTGCAACAAAAAATATGATGGATTGTAGAGTGCCATTTTGACATATAGAACGATATTTTCTGAACTCTCAATTTTCCAAATCTTTTAAGAAAGTCTTAGTACGTTTTAACTTATAAAATTTAACATTTAATTTACACTATGTATTTTGTTAATTAAAATGTTTGAATTTTTATATGAATTTTATAAATTTTTGCATTGAAAAGTGTTCTATCATATGTTTACTTACAAAAGATTGGTGCTGACATCATATTAAAGAAAATATATTATATACAATTAAAAATTAAATGGTTCTAATAAATGCATGAATCATAACTAATTCTTGAGGGAAAAACATTTAGAGTGCATAATAATTCCACAAAAAGGCCCATATTGTTTTTTTAAACACAAAAAAACAAAGTTATATATGCTGTATCTTTGGTGTTTAAAAGAGTGGGTTACGGTAAGCGTAATCAATCGGAACAGCGTTTCATATATTGTTAATTCAGACCAAACGGGCAAATACGTAGATGATTATTTTCATTTATTTAACAGGGTATATATTCACCCGAGTTAGTTAAGATTGGTGCTTCCATGGCAACTTTGGGCTCACTTGATTAAGGTTGTTCAATTATTGAAACTGATGGAGGCAAGCACGATCTCCCTTTCTATCATTTCCAGATCAAACTCATCTCTGTATTGTTATTTAATGTATGTACCTGCTTTCATGGATTCGGTCTATCGATAAACTTGTCAATCTCTAGATTAGTAAATTAGAGAAACTGGATTGTGTTCAACATTTCATGTCTACTGTGATGTTTCCGACGTCTGGTGCAAGCGACGGCCAAATCATCTTTGTCGACGTACGTAGAATACAGATTATTACGCTTCCAACGGTTGTCTAAAATCATCGTTTCAAAGTGAAATGATCTGTTATCAATAAGACTACTGAGTGAGGTTAGCAGTGTTAATATATGTAGGAAAATGAAGAAGATTGGAAGAAATCCATATCTCCAAATACATAAACCAAAACAAAGGAATAAGAAGAAGTTCAAGAGCCTAGCTCTATTCTTACAAGTGAAGAATATATAGTACAAAGTGAAATGACTAAACTATCCATAACATAATACTATTATTACTAACATCAACATCCCCCCTCAAACTCACGATGCTACAGCAAGAAGTATTGAGAGTTTATCAGATAAGAAACGGAAGCGCGCTGATGAATGAGCCTTCGTGAACAAATCGGCAATCTGAAGGGAAGAGGGAACAAAGGGCAGGGAGATAGTACCAAGCTGCAAATGATGGTGTGTGAAGTGACAATCAATCTCAATGTGTTTGGTTCTCTCATGAAACACTGAATTACGAGCAATATGAATGGCACTCTGATTATCACAATGTAGCGGTGTGGGATGAGGAAGCTTAATGCCAAAATCAGAGAGCAGCCAACGCAACCAAACAATCTCTGCAGTGGTCGAGGCCATGGCACGATACTCAGCCTCTGTAGAAGAACGAGAGATAACATCCTGCTTCTTACTCTTCCAAGAAATGAGTGAGTCACCAAGAAAGATGCAGAAGCCAGTGGTGGACTTGCGATCCTCAGGATCACCAGCCCAATCAGCATCAGAATAAGCACGCAAGTCTAACGATGATGATGAGGGAAAGAGAAGACAACGGAACTGGGTGCCTCGAAGATACCTGAGAATACGAATAACAGCACCCCAGTGAACTGAAGTCGGAGCAGTGACAAACTAACTAACCACGTGAACAGCATGTGCAATATCTGGCCGAGTAACTGTAAGATACACCAAACTGCCAACCACAGTACGATATAGAGTGGGATCAGGCAAAGGAATCCCATCGGTAGAGGAGTAGTGAGCATTAGTCTCGAGTGGAGTGTCAACCGTCTTATTATCCGTAAGACGGGCACGATCAAAAAGGTCAGCAATGTACTTGGACTGAGACAACAGATAACCCTTAGGAGAAGAGGCTACCTCAATGCCCAAAAAATAACGGAGCGCACCCAAGTCTTTCATAGCAAAACAAAAGGCCAAATCATGCTTCAATGATTCAATCCCCTCACAATCATCACCGGTAATAATCATATCATCAACATACAAAGAGAGAAGAATACGACCCTTACTCGTATGCTTGATGAACAAAGCAGAATCATAGTAGCTAGGGCGAAATCCAAGAGAGATGACCACAGTGGAGAACTTCTCAAACCAAGCTCTGGGAGCCTGTTTGAGGCCATAAAGAGACCGCCGAAGTCTACAAACATGCCCGGGCTCATGCGCAACGCCTGGAGGAGGTGTCCTATAAACCTCCTCAGAAAGATCACCGTAAAGAAACGCATTCTTAACATCCATCTGCGAAATCTTCCACTGATAAGCTGAAGCAACTGCTATCAGAGTGCGAATGGTGGTCATCTTTGCAACTGGTGCAAATGTCTCATCATAATCCATCCCATACTCCTGTGAATATCCCTTCGCAACAAGGCGAGTTTTGTATCGTTCAATAGAACCATCAGACTTGGTCTTAATCTTATAAACCCAACGACAACCAATAGTGTGCTTTCCCGAAGGCAAAGCCACTAAATCCCAAGTGTGAGTCTGATGTAAAGCAGCGAGTTCCTCAGCCATAGCACGCTGCCAAAGAGGGTCACTAACAGCCTCTCTATATGATGTAGGCTCAGACAAAGAGTGAATGGACACAAGGAAAGAGGCAAATGCATGAGAATAGGAGGAGTAAGCAAAGTCTGGCTTCTGAGAGGACTTAGAAGCTCGAGTGGACCGACGGAGAGGGGGAGGATCGATCACAACCTCAGGAGATGGTAGTGGAGGCTCTGGGGGTATATCAGTCTCAGGGACAAGAGGCAAATCAACAGCATGAGGCGCAGCAAGGGGTGCATCTGTGTCTGAAACCAAATCTGCTGGTGGAACATGATAAACATCACTCAAGGAGACATTAGGGGTGGCAATAGAACCAATACCCTGTAATGGCATGGGAGTTCCATCAGCAGTCAATACTGAACCAATAGGTGCAGATGAAAGAGTAGTAAAAGAAGGCAAGTGAGGAGACATATGATTAGAGGCGCCAGAATCCAAAATCCACAAAGGAGAAGAGATATGTGAAATGGGCGATGATGAAAAGCCTGTAGAGGAGGACATGACAGAAGGCTGCTGAAATGCGAGAAACTTTTGAAACTGGTCAAACATATACGGAGTCAACTCAACACTAAATGACTGAGAACCATGATCATTACCACTTTCCATTATGATACTTCAAGGATCCAAGCACACCAAAAATGTCACACAGCCAAAAATTCTCAACCCAGAAAACCAAACTCAATCCAAACCATAATAAACTCCCACAAATCAACAATTTCGAATCAAAATCGAAACCAAATCCCAACACCAATATCAACAACCAATCAATAACTCACAAATCCAACAAAAAACTTCAAAATTCCATATCCATGCAATGTCAAATCTCCAATTCAAAAGGCCTCAAATTTCATACCAAATCACTAATTATGCTTAACCCACAAAAATCATCACCACGATTCCGAAAAATCTCAAATTAATATCAAATCCAAGAAACTCCAAATTGAGAGTCAATCACAACTGCCCATACAATAATTTCATCCAAGAATGAATCTAGTAATCGAAACAAATCAAAAAAAGCTCACAAATGCCGAATCTGAAAAGTTTTCAAGAAACAACCAAAACTCACAGTTCAGTCCGACGAACACTGCAGAATTTCCGGAACTCCAATGCTCGATCCGAACGGTCGAATTGTAGATCCACGTCTCTTGAACAGCCACCCAAAATTTCAGAATTTTCCAACGGTCGGATGATATGATAACTCAAATATACGACGGCTGCGCAGACAAATCCGAAGTAGAAACTCTTTTGACGAAAATTCAAAAAACCACTTCAACCTTGATCTTGCTCAACCCACAAACCTTCAACCCACAAACCGATGAATCATAGCTCGGATACCATATTAATATATGAAGGAAAATGAAGAAGATTGGAAGAAATCCATATCTCCAAATACATAAACCAAAACAAAGGAATAAGAAGAAGTTCAAGAGCATAGCTCTATTCTTACAAGTGAAGAATATATAGTACAAAGTGAAATGACTAAATTATCCATAATATAATACTATTATTACTAACATCAACAAGCAGATTCTCCGTTTCATTCTACTTATTTAATGTTCACATTAAATTCGACTACTGGAAGCAGCACAATGGCCAGATCAATATCACTACACCAAATCGGGTCTTTGCTGACAAGCCAAAAGCGTCACTAAAGATTCAATTTTCGTCACTAAATGCTTTAGCGACGAAAATAAGTGTCGTCAGATTCGCGTTGCAAAAACATCGAAGCCAAAGGGTGGGGCGACGGTTTTGCTGTTCATCGGTCACGAAATCGTGTCTTCCGTGACAAAATATATTCCGTTGCGGGCTTTGTGACGAATAAATTCGTCACTGAATGGGCGTCACTAAAAGGGGCCAAACCGTCAGCAATGGGGTTAATTGGTGCCGATATAATGGTGACCATTAATGTTGGTCACTGAGATGGGCAGGTCAAAGCATTTCCTGACAAATACATTGCGTCACTCAAATATTATTGGTGACAATATTGCTGGTCACTATTAATCATAGTCAACGAAATTATACCGTTGGTATTGATATATTTTGGTGACGAGAATTTATCGTGAATGTAGATATGATTCGGTGACGAGAATATGTTGTCGGTAATGACGGGATATGGTGACGAGAATTTATCGTCAATGTAGATATGATTCGGTGACGATAATATGTTGTCGGTAATGACGGGATATGGTGACGAGAATTTATCGTCAATGTTGATATGATCTAGTGACGAGAATATGTTGTAGGTAATGATAGGATATGCTGACGGAGATGAGTCGTAGCTATTCATACATTTTAGTGACGGTATAGTTTGTTAGCTTTGATATATTTTGGTGACACAAATGTATCGTCAAGGTTGCTATGATCTAGTGACAAAAATACGTTGTAGGTAATGATAGGCTCTAGCGGCGAGTGACGGGGACAAGAATTTCCCGTAGCTATTCATGCACTAGTGACAACTAATACTAACACAAATGAGTATTCAACATTAAATATATATAAATGACATAAATCATCGGCTACAGACATCAATTAGCACTAATACTCATTAACTTGTTAATGTATCATGACCGACTATCATGTACAAAAATAAACATTGACACATGCATGTAGTTTTATCATAACAAATCATCACATGTATAAAAAATATTCTTTAGTGCTAAATTCCAGTATCATGCAATAGTGTAAAGTGTAAAACATACACAAAATCAGTAATATAATGCCTATCCTATGCTAAGCACAAACTATGAAATCCATAGACTTTCCAAATAAAAAACACAGACGTGATTGAGAAAGAATACCATAATATAATGATAGAATTGCCAATGTAATTCACATCATGTCTAAAATCATGGGCAGATTGAAGAGTTAAATAAGATGTTCAAAAGAGATCTCCACTAATACAATTTAAAACTTAACTCCTCAATAGGTTCAATCGCATCGGCAGCTTCGAATTCATAGTATGCCCAAGTATGGATCTTACTGCAACAAAAAGAAACCATGGGACAGAATGAGAATTATTAGAAAGGTTTCGACACAATGACATACCCATGTTCATGAAATTGAACACACAACAGATAACAAATCTGAAAAACTTTTTATACGGTAAAATCATGCAGAGGGAAACACTAAAAAACAAAAATAAAGTGTAAATACTTACATTTATTTGATTAGTCAAGAGAAGAGTGAATGGATTTTCTAATCACTGAGATCCATTTTCCACGATTCCTCGTCATAATCATCTTCAATATCAGAATCACTTGTTCTGTCATCATCTTCGTCATGATCATGTAGGTCAGAGGTACCATCCACAATCGAAAGATCAATTACTTTTAATGGATCGGTATCTCTGGATAGTAAAGCTGACATCGGAATACCTAAGTCTACAAAAAGCGTCATTTCTGGCTCATCTTCTTGATAAACATCGTTGGATGAAACATCTGCACAAGCCAGTACATCATAGGTACTCCGAGCACTACAATTTTGCACAACATGCCAATTATTGCCCCGTTGCAAATCTTTTACATAGAAAACCTGTTGTGCTTGGTACGCAAGGATGTATGGCTCAGCCTCGTACCATTTTCTATCAAAATTCAGGCTTTTCAGTCCACTCTCCGGATTAATTTTCATTCCAGAATCATCCCTAGTGTTCCACCAATCACACTTAAACAACAATACTTTCTTCCTTCCCACCAAGTATTCTACCTCAATAATATCTTCAACAACACCATAAAAATCGACGAATGTATCTTCCTCGTTGCCTTTGACCATAAGGCCACTATTCTGTGTCTTTCGACATTTTTCACGGGACTGAGTGTGAAATCTAAACCCATTTATCAAGCACCCATTATAACGAGTAATTCTATCATCGGGTCCTAATGCAAGTGCTCGAAGTTCAGCAGGATACGAGTTGGAATTAGAAAGTATCTATATAAAAAATGAACTTAAATCAAACTGGGTGGGAAATAGTTCAAAATTCACATAACAAAAATTTATGTATGCAAGGAAAAGTGCAGTAACTTACACGATTGCGGAACCATGCAGGAAACTGTTGATCATGCATCTTATCAATTTGTGAACATCCCTCTCCAGCCAGCTTCTCCTTATGTTCACTACCCACCAAATATACATTATTGACCAAATAATGCAATATACTTCCAAACAAAACATCAAGAAACAATAACCTTATTCAAACACTAAAAAGGGGAAAGTAAACAATGACTCACCATACATAATCTTGTATTTCATCACAATTGTTTAACACATAAATGTGCAGCTTTGTCAATTCTGCGCGGCTCAGTGTATCAAACTTTAAGACACCAAATGGGCGTCATGTCCCTGAAAACACCGAGAGTTCTCCTCCTGGTGGTAATCTAGAATCATTTCTCTCAGCTTCATTGAATTTGGAATCCACATCTTTTAGATACATGGCACAGAAATTGATGCACTCTTTATCTATGTATCGTTCAGCAATGCAACCTTCTGGGTGAGCCGTGTTGGTGACATATGGCTTTATTTCACCCATTTTCCTAAGAGTAAGAATGCGAGATTGCATTATTGTCAACAACATATGAGCAGAATTTTTAAAAAACTGAACATAAACTTCACCTACCTCTCAAATGGAAACATCCATCGAAATTGGGCTGGACCTCCCATCTTTGCTTCATGTGGTAAGTGAACCAATAGATGCACCATGATATCAAAAAATGAATAAGGAAATAGTGTCTCCATCTTGCAAAGTAGTTTTGCAATATTATGCTCTTCCTCCTCTAGGACTTGAGTTAGATAGGTTTTAAAGCACAACTTCTGAACAAATGAACTAATTCCCAAAATTACCTGTCGAGCGTCTTTTGTTAAACTGCATTGGACAGCAATAGGCAATATCTTTTGCACTAGGATGTAAAAATCATGACTTTTCATGTTCGACATTTGAAATTCACCATCCTTTATGCATCGCGCTATGTTTGAAGCAAACCCATCAGGATATTTGATTGTGGACAGAAAGTTCATAACCTTTGACTTCTCATCTTTTGTAAATTGGTAACAAGCACGTGGCATGTTAGTACCCTTCACGGTGGTCTTAAGATGCAACTCTGATTTCAATCCCATGTTCATCAAATCTTTACGAGATTTCCATGTGTCCTTTGTCTTCCCCGGTATATTCATGATTGTGCCAAACAAGCTCTCTGCAACATTTTTCACAATATGCATAATATCAAGATTATGTCTAAGTTTCAAATTAGGCCAATACGGAAGCTGAAATAACACACTTTTTTTTCTCCAATTGCCTCCCGTGTCACCTCTTTTTCGCTTTCTTTGCCTAACTTGTTCATCTAATTTCCCCAAGGACACCCCCTCAAAATTGAGGTTGTGTAACTCTCCTAATATTTGATGCCCAGACTTGGGAGTTACAGGACCACGAAAATCTTTATGTCCATCAAAAGACTTCACATCATGTCGCGACTCATCATCAAATGGTAAAAATCTACGGTGTCCCATGTAACACAACTTCTTACTACATGACAAGTATTGACAAGATGTTTCATCTAGACATACAGGACAAGCAAGATACCGTTTAGTACTCCAACCCTTTAGCATGGCCAGAGCTGGGAAATCACTAATTGTCCAAATCAATGAAACACGCATTGTGAATATAGTTTTTGAGAAAGCGTCATAAGCACGAACGCCAATCCACAACTCATTCAACTCATCAATTAGTGGTTGTAAGTAAACATCAATGGCATTTCCTGGGGATTTAGGTCCTGGAATTAACATAGACATTATGGAAAATTTGTCTTTCATGCATTTCCAAGGGGGTAAATTGTAGGGGACAAGAAAAACAGGCCATATGCTATAAGAAGTGCTAAGGTTACCAAAAGGATTAAACCCATCTGTAGCAAGTCCTAATCGCACGTTCCTGGGATCTTTAGCAAAGACTCTATAAACTCTATTGAAGTGTTTCCATGCCTCACCATCTGCAGGGTGCCGCATAACACCTTTTTCCTCAACCCTTTTTTTCTTGATGCCACCTCATATCTTCAGCTACATGCTTGTTAACAAAAAATCTTCGAAGTCTGGGCTTTAAGGGGAAATATCGCAACACTTTGCGAGGCACTTTTGATTCCAGTGATGTATACCTGGGCTCTTTGCACGTAGGATTTGGACAACTAGTTTCGAATTCATAGTTCTTCCGATAAAGAACACAATCATTGACACATGCATGAATCTTCGTGTACGTGAAGCCCAAATCCTTGATAAGCTTCTTAGCTTCATAAAAGGATGTAGGGAAACAAGCTTCTGGAGGAAGAGTCTTCTTAAATATCGCAAGCAACACATCGAAAGACTTAATGGTCCAACCACTGGTTGTCTTCAAATGGAGTAGAGTTATGATAAAGGACAGTTTTGAATATTCACACCCGGAAAACAACTTCTGTTCTGCTTTTTCCATAAGACGCAAAAAGTTTTCTAACTCGATATCAACATCATCGTCTGATTCATTCTCATTGTCCGTATCCAAGCTACCTTCATTCCAAGTATCAAGTTTTGAGTAGCTGAACTACTGCTCTTGCCCTTAGGTCTGGGCTGTCCAGGAATCCAACCAACTTCTTGATTGCAAATCTCAAAGGACGTCATTGATGTAGTAGCCTTTAATGTAAACATTTTCTCCTGTGTGTATAAATTTATATATTATGTTCTAAACTAGTAAAGTAGTAGAACAAACTTTGAAACCTTGGTATAAGTCTATGCAAGAATAGATTTTGTGGAATAAGATATTACGAAAAATATAGGTGGACAACAGACTCGTACCAATTTTCCCTCAGCTTCGGCATTCACCATTTTACTTGTCTTTTTCGAATATCGCGTATTCTTGTAAAGTTCAATCAGGTCCAGATCCTCCCCTGTTGCCTCCTTCTGCATATGATATGAAATTAGAGGACAATTTGAGTTAAATTTGAAGGTGATACCATACCAGATTGAGTGATGATGCAAACCTGTTCCTCACACATTCTTGCAATAGACTTGCTCCCTACAGTGGTTAGGCCTGTACTGCCTTCTCGATTTGAAGCATTTGTCGTACACATTTTCTGAAATAGGCAACAAGTGAAAACACAAAGTTATAATTGCCAAAACTATTGTATATGGTGTAAATTAAGATAACAAATTATGCAGGATATATTATATCAGAACCTTATATTCAGGACTGTCAAAGTGGTCACACAACCTATCCAATCTTCTTCTCGAACATCATTATGGATATTCAGAAGTGCTTCCTCCTTGGATGTAAATTTCTCAAAATGCCGGTGGTACCGATGCTTTGCTAACCTAAACATCTTAGATAGCTGCTTGAGAATGATCGCTTTCGTAGCCGGCGTCTTCTCGTAAATGAACCCGTCCTGCAGATTAACATTAAACAACGCCTCTATCAAGAGCATTCACACCAAAAAAGAAAGCAAAGTTAATTAACTACTAGTGTCAGCAGAGACTACAACTTTAGCTAGTTCAGAAAGATATTTCCAAAGAAAACTATACACTGTCGATTATGTTCGTAGATAAGTTCTTTTAACTTATGACAGTTCAATTTTCATCGTCTTCAATCAACTTTTTCATTTTATAGCAGTGACTCTAACATCTCATCTCAACAATAGTTCAAAATAAAGTAGATTCACAAATTACATAAACAAGACTTACAGTAGCATTTGAGATCATGTTTTCTTTTCGTGTTTCATCTTGTTCCTTGAAGTTGGGCTTGCTGAAACTAGCCATCGTGCGTACTTGACAGCCCAGCTCATTGATTAAATACTGCGAGTTTTTCCTAACAATGCGCTCAGCATC
Source organism: Sherardia arvensis (assembly GCA_948330725.1). Lineage (NCBI taxonomy): Eukaryota > Viridiplantae > Streptophyta > Magnoliopsida > Gentianales > Rubiaceae > Sherardia > Sherardia arvensis. The sequence continues at coordinate 15,203,767 of OX415237.1, read as the reverse complement.
CAAATCGAACTTCACAACCAAAGGCACTTTTATTTGTCTTTGATTTGCCAACTTCAAATTTCTGGTTTTGCCTCTCTTTGGATAGGGATGTGGCGCTACACATATAAAACAACAGGGGTTTAGTGATTAGATATATAATAACTTCACAGAAGAAGATTCAGAACATACTCCAATCTCCAATCACATAGCAAAATCTCTTCAATGAGCTAATATAGACAACATAGGCCATAGATTAATGCAGACATATTCACCTTTGGGGGGAGGTTGATCTTGTTCTGCCTCTGAGTATTCCTCATCCTCAGTACTTCCAACTGGAGCCACGATTCTTTTACGTTAGTTACTAACTGTTGGGCATTCAGGTGAAGGTTCGTCTTCTTCATCTTCTTCATCAACTAAGTGAAATGAGGAAGATGACAGAGCAGTAGGTGTACCACCGCTACTTCTCGGTGATACCAGCCACGGAGTGGATGCTTTTTTGCTCGTAGGCTTTTTCCCTCTTGCTAAGCCTAGTATTCCTGGTCCCATCTACAACCAGTAAATGAAGTATGTTAGACAGAAGACACCCGTAAATATGCCTGAATATGTTGCTGACTAAGACTATTACAACACAAGTAAAACACGCCTATTATTCAGCAAAACAACCCCTTCAATTCCACGAAACCAACATATCAGCATTGCTTGTGTTGATCACACATAGTAATAAACTAAGCAAAAACACATCAATTTCTTTGTGAAACAAATCAACAGTTTGTCAATCTTATAAACTTCTCGATGTCCAACAAGAAATAGATTTTTATAATATACCTAACATACCAAAGTTTGCCACTGTTCTATGCATCAGAAATATCAGAAACTTGACATGGAAAAAAAACAAAGCCCAGCATTTCACCAATGCATACACAAGAAACCAATTTTGGCATTAAAAATGACATCTTTGTGGATAAAAATAGCTTAACTTCGAAACATCTAACTTCATATTTCATTCAGCACTAGATCCATTTACTTGCTATTAAATCAAACAATCAAGAGCTGGTGATTTTGTAGACTAATTGAATGCGTTCAGAAGCAAAACACAAAAAACATTATCAGGCATCTTTAATCCAACATCCACGCAACTCAGTACAATTGGACAGGGAAACCCTTCAAACATAATAAGCATTCTGTGAAAGATAATATACCCTGTATAAGTGTTGTTACCTTTCTTGCGTAATTCAATTGAGAAGGAAAGGAAGGGCTCCAGAAAGCAAATAATTGAAGGATGAAGACATATTCATAGAGTATTCTTTTTACCCATTTTCCACTAAATTGCTAGCCGCTAGGGCGGGAAATTTTCCCTCCAATACAAGAACAAGTGAAATTCTCCCTCCAATACAATACACGTGAAATCCTCCAATGAAATTTTCCCACGTCAAATTTCAGGGCCACATCGATATGGTTGATGAGAGATTATATAGTATTCTTATAAATTTGCAAATTTATAGTCATGTAAAGAAAATTGAGTTTTGTTAATATTTATTGAATGTTAATAAATAAATTTGACCCTTGATTAGTTATACTTATAATTAGATTATTATTTATAGAAAGTCGAATATTTTTTAAATAAAATTAGGTCATGCTAATTATAATTTTTAATACATTAATTTTTAGTTTAGTTCAATTTATCATAAAATTTTAGTTATAGTGTCTAACGAAAATCAAGTCAATTTTTTATTAGTTAGCATCAAATTCGCCAGAGTCTTTTTGTCTGAGCTTATTTCTTAATGAATTGAACTGAATTTAACTTAACTGAATTGAATTGATTGAACTTAACAAAACTGAATTGAACTTAGCTGAACCGAACTTAACTTAACTAAAGCAAAATTTAATGTATTGAAAAATAGAATTAATATGTCTAATTTAATTATCTTGTTGAATTGAATTTAACTTAATTGATCTATTTATAAGTTTCAACAAACTTATTCATGCTTATAGTGAGTAAATGAGTGTTTCACCTATTAAATAATTTGTATACTAAATTATAGTTAGTGTGCATTGAAAGTAAATTACAGTTTTATATTTGATTAGGTAAACTTAGTTTCAAGATTGTTAGTAGCAAATCAACTTGTCCTTAAGTATCCTCTCTTTAGTTGATGCTTATAGAATATTTTTTGACAATTTATTAGTTATATTCGGTTACGTTAGAGTTCAGAGAAAGTAAAATAAGATTTGATCTCTAGTTATGATTATTGTTTATAATGACTTTCACCTTTACTTAGGTATACTTTGTTTAGTTAGTGTTTATAGAAGGCGGAGTAAGATATTACATTTGATTAGTTATATTCAGTTAAGCTACCGTTTATAGAAAATCAAACAAAATATGATATTTGAGTAGTGTAACACTCAATCTATTCAGTATTTTTAAAAAATCAAGTAAGATTTGATATTTGTTATTGTTATCATTACAGTTAGAATTTAAACTACGTCAAGTATGCATATGGACAACGTTTACTTGCTTTCTCTGGTAATATGCTTGCTTCCTCACCTCTACATGAAGAATTACTTGTAATTGGAAGGGTATGCAGCTGGCTAGCAAATGGCATGAGCAATGCTCCTTGGAAATCTGACTGCCTAATGGCAGTAAGGGTTATACACAACCCCATGAATGCTTTGGCACCTGTTTGATTTGGCACACAACATTCATCAGGTCAATAGATGTCCAATGGTACACATACTCAAACAATCAAACACGGTAGCCACTACACCAAAAATGGTATCTAGTGACAGAGCCTTTTCGTCACTAAAAGGTCGGATTTCGTCACTAAAACTCTTTAGTGACCAAAAACGTGTCGTTAGATAGTGGTCGAAAGAGGGTCGATACAGAAGGGTCGGGTGACCATTTTACTGTAGCTTCGTCACTAATTGGTGATAATTACTGACGAAAAATGTGTCGTCACCAGATTTGTGACGACAAAGTTCGTCACTGAATGGTGGACAGTAAAGGGATCTGAGGCGTCACTAATGGGAAATAGTGACGAGTTATAGTGACGAAAATACTCGTCGCTATCTGATTTAACGGTCAATGTTAACTTGACGGTCAAACACTTTAGTGACGAACTTCGTGACGAGTAAAATTTGTCGTCCGGATGCTTTGGTTACGACTGTTTGTGACAAGTAATATTTCGTCAGTATCCTTTAGTGACAATCTTTCGTGATGCATTAATTGGGCAACAATATTAATCTGAAATTAATTTTAATATATTAAAAATAGCTACAAATGTATTTGAATGTAAAATTCTATTAAACTCTTAAAATTGAATACAAAAACAAAAATCTGAAATGTGTATCTAAGCCCTACTGTATGCTTGAATCACCAGGGAGTATTTCACCTCTTTGAAGCTCCCCTCGTGCCTCTCTAACTTGGAGTACTTCACCGCCTTGAAGCTCCCTCGTGCCTCTCCAACTTCACAGTAGCAGCTCTACGTAATTTTCAAGAACCTACATTACAATAAAAGCGAATTAACAAACACAATATGAGAACCGATCAGGAGAAACACCAACTTACAACAAACAAACGTGTAAGAAAAAATGTCTAACTAAACAAAATATAGATTCGCAATGATGCATCTACAACATGATCATCTGCTGCAAACATTTTATATCAGCAAATCTACTATAATTAATTGACATAAAATTTGTTTGAGTTTGTATTCTAATTGACGGAACTAGACCCTAGAAGGTTTTCGCACAACATCAGAACAATGCGTCATACAGAATCTTTTAAACAATACAACTCTGAAGCCAAATTTATATAGCAAACAAACACCGGATTGCTGGTGTAGGTGATATCAATATCTGTTTCTGAGTAAAAGCTAATTTGTATAATTGGAACCCTTTACGTAAAAAAACTAACACAATAGAATATGGAAAAGCATTCATTACGGTGAGGATAGTCACAGAAGAGGAGCAAACCAGAACAGCAGGGCTTATTTAAGATGGTTGAAGCAATACTAAAATGATAATCAAAAACAAAACGCCTATCCAGAGTTATATTCACTATAGCAATAGTTTGAGTGAAACAAGTCTGGTATGTTGGGATTGTAAAAACGCAACAATATAATCAATGAAGCAAGGTGTTGTTTAGAGTAAATCGTTGAATTTACTGAAAAATTCCAGTTTCAACTAATAATCTAGACTCACAAAATAAGCACAAGAGTGATCAAATTGTTTCATTTTACCTAATAAACAAAACAATCCACACTTTCTGCAGAAAAACATAAGTCATTAGGAAGAGGTTGAAAATTCGATTACCAGTCAGTTATCTTCACCACGGTAATGTGCAGCAAGTCTTGAAACTTATGATTTCTTCCTGTTGTTGTTTTCTAAAGACATCATAAAAGAAAAACTTTTAAGGTATTCAAGGATTATAGGTCAGTAATACAATCAAAACATGAGGCAGCAAGCTCAGAATCAGATAGGACCTTTTCAATGCGAGAGTCACCGGTAAAGGGAGTTGCCTATTCCTTTCCATTCGTCAGTGTACATTCCTGTGCAGCAAACGTTCCATGCCAGGGAAAATTGCAGCTTACCATGTCAAATAACAAATATACTACATTGAGGAAGCAAGAAAATTATAACCGACCTTTCTGCCTAGATTCATTTCAAGTTCTTGAGCCAAGCACTCCGGCTCTCTGACTTCGTTTAGCTCGTTTTCAAGATGTGCCCTTTTTGCACATAAGGCCTCTTTTCCAACCAAATCGCTTTCCACCTGGACTAGTTTTTCCTGCAGGGAGATCGCCTTTTGTTTGTAGCTCTCATACTCAGCCATGGCCTCCTGAGGCTGTCGATTTCAACTAATCACCTCACACCTCAATTCAGCAAACGATATTAGATCATAAAAAAACTTCTCATACCAATAACATCCACTCAAAAAACAAAAACCTATTAACTAACAATAATCCAGAAATTTATAAACTCAAAAACTCATAAAACCCACCTTTTACACACCCAATAAAAGTCCAGATGGGTTTCGATATACACAAAGCCCCGTCGGAAAACGACCGGAAATCTCTCAATTAGCTACCTGCCCACGGCGGCTCCCCGGCGGGCCAATTTTCATGAATCTGGAAGGTTCCGACGAGCTGAGCGAAGGTGATGACTAGAAAAACCAGAAACCCTAGAATTTCCCCCAATTTTATTGTAAAGGGGGGTTTCATTTGACTGCAACGAGTAATCTGCACGGCTTTAAACCTCTCATCTCCCTGGGCTTTCTACTACACGGCCAGACGACGGCGATAGTTTGCAGACGAGTGGATCGACTGCAGATGGTGACTGAGAGGTGCGGTAGAGATATGGGGGTGAGATGTTGTACACTTAGAAGAAGAAGATAATGCTAGAGTTCAAATAAGCGGCTATGATTCATCGATGAAATATTGATGGTTCAGATTGAAGAATAATAAAACATAATTACATTTCATGTTATTATAATATTATATTTTTATGTAATAAAAGAAAAGTATGTGGCTTGATGAAAGTTTCCCTTTTATTTTACTATTATTATTAATTTGTTTTATATTATTAATAGGTAAATTCATAATAATTAAGGTATAATTTGCTAGTTTAATCACAAGTCAATTAAGGGGATTGATTAGTTAGACTTAATTTTGATATTTCATGTACTATTCAGTAAGAGTCGTTTCTCAATTAGCTAAAATCGATTTAGTTATAAGTGTTATATCAGAAATTCAACTAAGATTTAGAGTTTCGATTAGTTGGAAGCTTTTATAGGTGTGGTATTTGAATAGTTAAACTTAATACAAATACTTCACATAATATTATGTAATAGTTTTATTATCGCTTAGTTAGAGTCGATTAAGTTATATGTGTTTTATCATAAACTCGACTTTTGATTAGTTATAAACTTTTACAGATTTGGTATTTGATTAATAACTCAATTTAGATACTAATATTTAGTAGAGTTTATTCTCGCTTAATTAGAATTGATTTAGTTATAAGTGTGTTATCATAAACTCAACTGAGATTTTGACTCTTTATAAGTTTGGCATTTGATTATTTAAATTCAATTTAGATATTTCATATAGTATTCAGTAAGAGTTGATTTTCACTAGCCACTTAGTTAGAACCGATTTAGTTATAGGTGTTTTATCAGAATGTCAAGTGAGATTTGAACTTTTGATTAGTTATAAGTTTTTTAAAGTTTGACATTTGATTAGTTAGTTAAACTCAATAATAATATTTCATATAGTATTTAGTAAAGTCGATTCTCACTTAGTTAGGTATAATCGATTTAGTTATAACTTACAAGTGTTTTGTCAGAAAGTTAAGTAAGAGTTGGACTTTTGATTAGTTATGAGTGTTTTGTTAGAAACTCAAGTAAGAGTTGGACTTTTGATTAGTTATACGTGTTTTGTCAGAAACTCAAGTAAGAGTTGGACTTTTGATTAGTTATAAGTGTTTTTGGGTTTGAATTTGATTAGTTAAACATAATTCAGGTACTTCATATTAATTAGTATTGAGTAAGAAATGATTCTCATAAGTCACTTACTTAAAATCGATTTAGTTATAAGTGTTTTGTTAATTAGAATGTCAACTAAGATTGAAGTTTTGAATAGTTATAAGTTTTTACAGGCTTGGCTTACGATTACTTAAACTCAATTTAAAATTTTCCTATAATATAATATCTTATAAGAGTTGATTCTCACTTAGTTAAATCGATTTAGTTAAAAGTATTTTATTAGAAAACCGAGTAAGATATAGACTTTCATAAATTGTTAGTGTTTATACGTCTGAGATTGATTTAGTTAAATTTAATTTAAATATTTCATATTGTATTCGATATTCGATAGAAAATCAAGTATAAATTGACATCTAATTAATCAAAGTCAAGTCGTAGGTAGATCTAATTATTTCAGTTTAATAAAATCAAATATAATTTCATAAAATTATTTAAAAAATGTAGTCATAGGTACTTCACATTTTTTTTCATGGATAATAATTTTTGAGCTCATGAAGTAAAAAAACGTAACTAACAAAACAATATCTTTAAATTTAAATTTATTGTGGTCAAATTTTGCCCAAAATTTTTATTCCAAATTTTTTTTTTTAACTTATAGAAGCCTTATGTAAATATTTGGGCCAAATTGCAAACTTAATTATCATCCTGTAAGGCCCATATTTTTCTTCAATTTTCGTCCCCACATTTTAGTGACAAAAAAGCATCCATCACTAAAACATTTGGGTGACCCCGATATACTTGTCACCCTAAAATTTGTGACCAAAATGTAAGGGTCACAATATTCTCGTCACTAAATCCCGTCTTCTTACATAGTCGTCACTAATTGTCGTCAATATTTGTCAGCGAGTGACGAAAAATTATTCTGGTCACTATTCTCGTCACTAAATGGCGTCACTAAATGTATTCAGTGACAAAAATTGCGTGGGTCAGTAAATTTCTTGTTAGTGACGAAATATGAATGACGAAAAATATGTTGGTCACTAGTTGGGGTCATTAGTGACGGAACTTAGTGACGATTCGTCACTAAATGCCATTTTTGGTGTAGTGAGCTGACTGCCTGGCAAAACGTGGCTTCCATACTCAGACAGATTCAATTCACAGAATGCAGGATCTTCCAATAAGAATAAAAGTTCTAATGCAGTTAGACTAATGTGGTATGCCTTCTCTCAGACTATCTTAGCACAGATGCTACTGATATATCATTTTCATGTTGTATTCAGGGAAACAACATCAAACAAGACATGTACCTGATCAGAATCATCTGGATTGCTACAAAGACAATTCAAATGTCACCAGCTTCTATACACACACACGCGCACACACACACACACACATATATATATATATACATACATATATCTAAATTATCTTGGTGTCGACTTGTGTTTTGCGATACATTACACTAATAGGCCCTTTGATATTTTTTAGATAACTCTGATTAGAAGTTTACTGTTTTTTTAGCCTACTAGCTCTTTTTTGAAGCATTCTCATGGTTCAAGAACTTATGTATACTGCTTCAAGGTCTTTAGACAGTGTACTGCCAGTCTAGTAAGTATTTATAGAAAGTCAGGTAAGTTTTGATATTTTGTTAATTATATTTAGTTTAGTTAGAGTTTATAGAACGTCAAGTAATATATTTGCCCTTTGTTATAGTTAGTCGTTTATAATCAAATCAACTTTGACATTTGATTAGTTATCATATTAGTTTAGCAGTGTTTGTATAAAATTAAGTAAAATCTGACATTTTATTAGTTAAACTCAGTCTAGTGAAGTAATATGCATTTCAACATTTGTTAGTAAAATTAGTGTCTAGCATTTCCAATTAATTTGGAGGATTTGTTCAGTACAAATCAAGATTGAATGTTTTAATAAGATACTATGAAAAAGTTAATTTTTCAGGAGATCGTCTCTAATATAATATACATAATAATTAAAAATCAAACTGAGAAAGATAAAAGGAAATTAAACATATTTAAGAGAACAAAACTTGGATTAATAATGAAAGGGATAATGGGCTTATATTTGGCGGGAAAATATTGTTGGGATGGAGTATGGTTGGCGGGAATATATTTTCGCTCCCGTCCTTTGCCTTCACAAATTTTGTTTTTCGGAGAGAAAATATCTCATCCTTTGGTGAGAGTATATATATATTGTTATTATGAACTTATGCCTTATTTGAGAAAACTAATTCGTACTCCATATTATTAAAATAACGAAATAAAATTTGTACACTACACCATGCCTGTTTATCTTTTCTAAAATTTCATAAAAGTGATCTTGGTAGAGTTTATTTTTACTATATATATATAACATTAATAAAGAACCTTTTAGTAATAACATAATTTTGATATTAATTCTAACAGTTAAAATTGTAAAAATTCAAATAAATATTTTTCAGATTTTGTTTAATCATTTTCAAATACATTTTTGGCACCAATATTTTAAAGGCTCGTAGTTGTTACTTTTTTTAATTTTTTTCGTCGCTATAGTTTTTAACGACGAAAACATTTCCGTTACTGATTATATAGTGACCCCCATATTTTTTTGTCACCAATGGAACAGTGACGACAATATTAGGGTCAGCAACTTTTCGTCACAAAAGTTCGTCAAAATAATTTTTTCGTCGCTAATGTCGTCACTAAATGTCAATAAAGTGACGAAAAGTAATTTTCGTCACTAGTATCGTCAGTAAATGGGTCTTTAGCGACGATATGCTTTTTTGTCACCATGCATCACACAGTTGACGAAAACTTGGTGACGTTATGCTATTGTCGTTACGAATAACCCTCATTAGTGACGACCACTTCTGACGCTTTGTCGCTGAATGCCAGTTTTGGTGTAGTGTATCTACATCAAGGCTAATCTTCCTCTTTATATCTGCTGCTGTATTTGACATATCTGCTCTATTTGATTAACTGAAGATATATATATATATATATAATAGACAGCTCTTTTGTTTAAACTTTCAGTTTCACAGTCATAAGACCAATTACTCGGCCGTACTGTTTCAACCTCCCAATATAGCTCCTACTCCAACAAATCCACCAATATTCTTAACACAACCTCAGCTTTTAGCTAAAGTAGGAATGCAAGAATTCTATATGTATAATTTAAATATAAAATACACTATATAATTAAGCTAAACTATACTGATGAGATCTTGGATCTACTGATAAGAATACCAACTAGGGTTTTAGAATAGGAACTCTCTAGACCTTAATCTCAAATCAATTAAGTTTTTGGAATGATGAACTCTCAGTTTTAATTATAGAAAATACTCTCCTTGTAATATGCATTTGAAAACAATTAAAGATCTTATTATACACAGCTCTTGGCTCTACGATTACAATAAACTTTGCCCATACACAAACTGTTGATATACTGTGTACGTACAAAGGCTTTATTCTTTGATCTACAAACGAACGCTGATGATCCTTAATTAGGTTGAACAAAAACAGAATCCAAACAAAAAGATAAGATCAACTTCGACGCTAGTGTTGCTCTGTAAAAAGCAAACGTGCGTGGCTGCGTGCAGTGCCCTCAGTAAAACGGAGACAACGTGCGTGCCGCGTGCGTGAGTATATCTTGAATATCCAATGTATTTTTGAGTTTTTTTTAAATATATACATATATAATACATGCATGATACGTATATATATATTGCTACCCAAAGGTATTTCTGGAGAGATCGTTACCACTTCTATGCCATCTTCTTTTTATTCCAGTACTTGCTCCATGAGTTACAAGTTTAGAGCACAAAGTTCCTTTTCGCTTCTCGGACACTTTCTTCTTATTCATGTTTCGCCCTGAATCCCCATCCTCTCGCCGGTTCGTCGCCGGCCGGCCGGTCATGGGATTCTGTTGCAACGAAGATGAAGAAAATGCGTCTCTTTAAACCCCTAAACCAACCTAATCAAGAACAAACCTCACAATATCTGATGCAAGAGAGGAAGAAAAGAAAATGTAGTAGCAGAAGATTTAGGGAAGAATAGAAAGGGTTAAATTGGGTAAAGAAGGAAGAAAAATAGACCCAATAAATAGTGAGTGATTAAAATAGTAAAAAGAATCTTATTCATTTTTAAACATTAGATTAGAACTTGATCAAAGATTAGGGTAATGAGTAAACATTTGAGTAAAAATGAGAGAGTGAATAAAGCTCCCCAATATATAAATATATGAATGAAAGATTTATTTTCAAAGGTGATGGATAGAGATATTATATCGCATGTCATACAAATATCAATAATATTTTTTTTCACATAAGTGCGACGCGTGCATGATGCATGTGTTACGTGCGATTCGTGCACGAGTGTTCGTGTACTAATTACGTTAGTTAATACGAGTGAATGTTGAGTCACTTGGTCTATAAATGCTTTTTCTAAAGTTGATGATTACCAAAATAAGTACATTGCTCTAAGTTTATCTGTATAGTTTAATCAAATTAAATTCATTGTAGTTAGTATTTTTTGTCCAGTTCAGTTTTGATTAAATATGAGTTGATAAAAATCAGATTAGTTTAGTTATACTGTTATTGTGTTTTTATTACAAGTTAAGTTTGGATTTTCATTCAATTCATTATGATTTAATTAGTTCAGTATAGAAATAAATTGTCAAAATTAGGCCTACCTAGCTCCCTCAATTTTAGTTACCCTACCAATTTTCCAGTTCTTGACTAATTAGGAAAGTGAAGGGTTTAGCTTATTGAGTTTCCTATGTATTAGGTTTTTAACAGGCGCATCATAAATGTAGGTCAATTTGCAAGGTTTCAATGTTTTTTGTGATTTCTTCACAAAAAACTGCAAAAGCAAAAGGCACTTGTCAGATTACAAAAGACTCGGTTAGTTAATTTTGAATGATGAAACACGATCCAGAATTAATATTCTGAGAAAATAATACTGCGTGCAGGCGTAGTAAACATTTTACATCACATTAATTAAACAAATGGAGTCATCACATGAAAATTCAAATTTACGGTCAAAATAGCAACAAAAAATATCATGGATTGTACAATGCCACACTCGTATAAAACGAGTCATTTTCTGGAACTCCCAACTTTCCTAACTTTTTAAGAAAGTCTTTATACGTTTTAGCTTATTAAATTTATCTTTTAATTTAAACTATTGTATTAAGTAAATATTTTGAATTTTATAAATTTTTGCATTGAAAAGCGTGTTTCATTATATTTTTACTTAAAAAAGATCAATGTTTTTACATAAAATTGTACCATTTGAGTTTAAATACATAGTGGTTATTCCCATAACATTTAGGAAAGTTCATATTTCAAAAGACTTTTATATAGAACCTGAGAGAGTATACAAAATCAGTAATGTCTCTATAGGGCATGTTCCAACAAATTTTACATTTAAATATGCTATACTAGAAATTAAATGTTTAGTTGTTTTTGAATCCTAATAAATGTATGAATCAAAACTAATTCTTGAGGGAAAAACATTGAGAATGCATAATAATTCAACAAATTAAAAGGGCAACCATTGTTCTTTTGAACATAAAAAAACAAAATTATGCTGTATCCATGGTAATTTGTTGTTGAATATACCTGCTTGGCTGCTTTTATGGATTCGGTGTATGGATAAACTCGTCACTCTCTAGATTAGTCAATTAGGGAAACTGGATTTGATGTCTCCTGGAACTCCTATATATGTTTCCGACGTCTGATGCAAGCGAAGCAGCGCATTGGCCAGATCAATATCTACATTAAGGCTAATCTTTGTTAGGTTTCACACAGATAAGCTGAGAAGAGGAGAAAGAAGAACAATGATGTTGTGCAGAAAACTGGATACTGCTTTTCTATTCATATCATCCTTTATATACACAAACTCTGAAAGAAAAAAGGAATACGAAATAATCTACTTCTACGGAAGAAGGAAACTAAATAATCTAATTTCTACGTAAGAAGGAAACGTAATAATCTAATTCCTACGGAAAAAGGAAAGAAAAATATCTACTTCCTACGGATGCTAATTAGCATCTTTATTTTCTAGAAATAGCTGCAGAAAATAAACAAACAAGGAAAAGAAAGATGACTAGAATATCTCACAAATCACCCCCATAATCTTGTCATCACTTTATCTCTGCAACTCTGATTCTGCCCCTAAGTTCTTGAAAACGAACTCGTCCGAGAGGCTTTGTCAGGATATCAGCGAGCTGAGCTTCTGTGTTGATGTAGTCGATGTCAATATCGCCCTGCTCCAGATAATCTCTAATCAAATGGTAACGTATATCAATGTGTTTACTTCGATCGTGAAACACAGGATTTCGGCTTAGATCGATTGCAGATTTGTTGTCCACCAGTAACGTTGGTGCTTGTGGCTGTTCACCTTGCATTTCACCAAGCAATCTACTAAGCCAAACACCTTGGCAAGCGGCAGTGGCAGCTGCAATATACTCTGACTCGCACGAAGAGAGTGCCACCACCCGTTGTTTCTGTGATTGCCAACTCACCGGAGATTGACCTAGGAAGAAACTAGCCCTGTCGTGCTCTTCCTATCGTTGACGTCTCCGCCCAAATCAGCATCACTATAACCTGCCAAGAGTAAAGGTCCAGCACTTTTTCCATATGAAACTCCAAACTCTAGAGTTCCCGCCACATAGCGTAGAATATGCTTCACTGCTGCCATATGCTCAACTCTTGGCTGCTCCATGAATCGGCTAACATAACCAACTGCAAAAGTAATGTCTGGCCGAGTATGAACTAAGTACCTGAGACTTCCCACCAAGCTGCGGTAGTCCGTGGCATCCACCGGTCTCCCGTCTCCCGTCTTGCTTAGTTTGAGCCGTGCCTCCATTGGTGCCGCGCATGGATTGCACTCTTCCAGTCCGGCCTTTTGTAAAAGCTTCTTTGCATAAGATGATTTGCAAAGAGTGACCAAACCCTTCCGTTGTTGCACTTGGATGCCGAGGTAGTAACTCAGTTCGCCGAGGTCGCTCATCTCAAATAGATTCGTCATCTCCTTCTTGAACTTCGTCAGTTCTTCGATTGAAGTTCCGGTGATGATCAAGTCATCAACATAAACTCCAACTAGCAGTTGCTCCTTCCCGTTGCTCCGGCGATATACCGCGTGCTCGGCTTCACATCGTACAAACTCCAAGTCGCGAAGACTCTTGTCAAGTTTGGCATTCCAAGCCCTCGGAGCTTGATGTAGTCCGTAGAGAGCCTTCTTAAGCCGAAGAACCTTGCCTTTGTTGCCTTGAATTTCGAAACCCGGCGGTTGCTTGACATAAACCTCCTCAATCAGATCACCGTTGAGGAACGCGGTCTTGACGTCCATGTGGTGGATTGGCCACCCGTGGTGTGCAGCAAGCGCGATCAGAACCCGCACCGTCTCCATTCGCGAACTGGAGCGAACACTTCCTCGTAGTCCACCCCCTGCTGCTGCACGTAGCCCTTTGCCACTAACCGGGCCTTTCGTTTCACCATCTCCCCGTTCGCGTCCTTCTTGAGCTTGAAGACCCACTTAAGTCCGATGGCGCGGTGTCCTGGTGGTAGATCGGTGAGGCGCCAAGTCTGGTTTGCCTCGATGCTTGCAAGTTCCTCCGTCATCGCCGTTCGCCATCCTTCATCCTTCTCGGCTTCAGCTAGGCTCGTTGGTTCATCGACTGTGAGAAGACAAAGCTCCTCGTCCTCAGTTTCAATCTTCTCGGTGGCGTTGAGAAGGTCCTCCATGGTTCGATACCGTCGTTGTGCCTTAGCTCCGGAGGATGGTTCCGATGCGTTTGCCGGAGGTGACACAAATTCCACGTTTGGTGGTGGTGATGCACTTGGGGTTCTCGGACTTGACACCGGAGCTTCACTTCTAGGCCTGCTTCTGGTGAAATTCTCATCGTCCGAATGAAGGATTTTCTGGGCTGGTTCGCTACCTACACCAAAAGAGACAAAACGGTCGAAATTGGAACCCTCACCATGCCCGTGGTTTTGTTGCTGTGTCGATGTGGTCCAGTCCCATGCCGTGTCTTCATCAAAGACGATGTCGCGTGATACTTTCGCCCGGTCTGTGGCAGGATCGTAGACGCGGTACGCCACAGTTCCAGTTTCATACCCAAGTAGCACCATCGGCTTGCTCCGGTCCTCCAGTTTCTTCAGCCCTGGCTGCGTGGCCTTGACATGGGCGACGCACCCAAACACCCGGAGATGGCTCACGCTCGGCCGGCGCCCGTGCCATGCTTCGTAGGGTGTCTTGCCGCTGACGCTCTTCGTGATTCCCCGGTTCAGAAGGTAGACCGCCGTTGTCACTGCTTCTCCCCAGAATCTCATCGGCATGCCTTTGGCTTTCAAGAGGCAACGTGCCATGCTAACCACCGTTTGATTTCGTCGTTCGACCACGCCGTTTTGCTGGGGCGAGTATGGCGCCGTTGTTTGTCGATGCACACCGTGGTCGGCAAAGTACTCGCTGAGTTCTTGAGACGTGAACTCACCTCCACGATCGGTCCGCAGCGTCTTCAGCTTGCACCCGCTTTGTCGTTCGGCTGCTGCCACGGTCCTTTTGATGGCTTCCGCCGCTTGATCCTTCGAGGTCAACAAGACTATCCACATATATCTACTAAGATCATCTACCATTAGTAGAAAGTATCGTTTACCTCCAGGAGTTTGTGGCTCGATGGGTCCACACAGATCGGCGTGCACGAGCCCAAGGCGTTCGGTCGCTCGGTTCTTGGCTTGGCTTGGGAACGAGCTGCGTTTCTGCTTCCCGGCCAGGCAGGCGTCACACAAGCGCTCAACGTCATCGAGCAGCGGGAGTCCGTCCACCATCTTGTTCCTAGCCATGCGTCGAAGGGTCTCGAAGTTCATGTGGCCGTATCTCGCGTGCCATCACCACCCATCCTCGCACCCATGCACCGCAAGGCACACTAGTCGTGCCAAACTCAGATGAAGGAGGTAAAGGCGCCCTTGGCCTCTTGGCACCCGTGCGAGCAAGCGTCCGACTTGATCCCGTAACGTGAGCCACTCGTGCTGGATCCTCGTGTCGTAACCGTTCTCATCCAGCTGGCCGAGTGAGATGATGCCGCTGTGGAGCCGTGGTATGTAATACACATCGTCCAACTTTAGGTGCTCGCCGTTCCGGCACGTAAAAAGGATCGTACTAGTGCCTTATATTTCCACGGAGGTGTCGTCTCCCAGTTTGACCGAGCCTCGTACATCTGTGTCTAGCTCGGAGAAGAACTCCCGTCTTCCGCACATGTGGGCACTCGCACCGGAGTCAAGGAACCATGCCGTGTCACTCTGCCCGGGCTCCTTCGTTGTCCGTGCTTTAGATCGCATCTCGTTGAGCAGGACGTGCTCCTTGGTGGCTGAGTTCCCGATCGTGAGTGAGTGAAGCCTTGGTACGAGGAGCGTCTGTTCGTCCACTTCAGCTTGCACGAGGTTGGCACGTCCCTTTCGTTCGCGCCGTGGCTCGGGGCAGTCCTTGGAGATGTGGCCAGCGTATTTGTTACAATTGTAACACTTCAATTCGTCAAGTCTCTGTCACCGCTCACCGCCCGTTGGCTGCCGTCTCCCTTGTGGCTCGGTTTCTTCCCTTTCTGAAAACCCTTGCCTTTGCCTTTGTTCCCGGAGCTAGAGCTCGGTCCTCGTGCGATCCACTCTTGCTCCGTGAGCAAAACTTGGCCATTGGAGTTGTTCGTGGTGTTGATGGAGCACCGATCTGCTGCTGACCTAAGCCTGCCGATGAGTTCCTCCACTGTCATGCCATTCAGATCGAGCAACGTTTCGATCGAGCAAGCGATTTGGGCGTACTGGCTCGGCACCTCCCGCAAGAACTTTTGGACCACTTTGATCTCTTCTAGAGATTCACCTAAAGAACGAAGGTTATTGACGATACCTGTAATCCGCATGCCGAAGGCGTCGAGTGACTCCCCGTCCTTGAAGGCGATTTGCTCGAACTCCTTGCGTAGACGTTGTGTCGTGGCCTCACGCACTCGATCCACGCCGACTCGCATCATCCGGATTGCCTCCCAAGTTTCGTGTGCCGACGTTTTGACAGCTAGCGCCGGTACCATCTCCGGTGGCACCGCCCGAATCAAAGCCGAGAGGGCCGCCATGTCTTCCCATTCGGACGGTTCTCCAACGCCGGAAGTGGCCTCCCATAAACCTTGTGCTCGTAGGTTTATCTTCATCACGAGGGCCCATTCGATGTAGTTCGTTGCCGTCAACGTGGGGTACACAATGTTGGCGCCAAGGTTGGTACGTTCTTGGATGACACGTTCGTGGATGACAACTTCGCCGCCGTTGCCGCGTCGTGGCCTGCTGCGTCCTCGTCCTCCCCGTGGTTCCGTTCGTGCCGGTGATCTCGATGCGTCCGCCATAGGATCGTTGAACCTCTTGATACCACTTGTTAGCTTTCACACAGATAAGCTGAGAAGAGGAGAAAGAAGAACAATGATGTTGTGCAGAAAACTGGATACTGCTTTTCTATTCATATCATCCTTTATTTACACAAACTCTGAAAGAAAAAAGGAATACGAAATAATCTACTTCTACGGAAGAAGGAAACTAAATAATCTAATTTCTACGTAAGAAGGAAACGTAATAATCTAATTCCTACGGAAAAAGGAAAGAAAAATATCTACTTCCTACGGATGCTAATTAGCATCTTTATTTTCTAGAAATAGCTGCAGAAAATAAACAAACAAGGAAAAGAAAGATGACTAGAATATCTCACGATCTTTCCTCTCATACATATCTGCTGTTGTATTTGACATACCTGCTCTATTTGATTGTCTGAAGATATAGACAGCTATTTTGTTTCAGATTTCAGTTTCACAGTCATAAGAGACAAGCAACAGGTAGCTCTCTCACTCGGCCATCTATTTCAACCTCCCAATATAGCTCACACTCCAACAAATCCACCAATATTCTTAGCGCATCCTCAGCTTAATTCTGTCATCATGTCAAACTGTGAGATCCTTGTTATTGTTCATTTTTAAGCTAAATATAATTTAAAGTATAAATTCTATATGTATAATTTAGATCTAAAATACATTATATAAGTTAAACTATATACTGATGAGATCTTGGATCTACTGATAAGAATACCAACTAGCTAGGGTCTTAGAAAAGGAACTCTAGACCTTAATTTGGATCGCCTCACATATATATCAACTTTTTGGAATGATATGAACTCTCAGTTTTAATTATAGAAAAGACAGATCTCCTTGTAAAATCTGGTCGTATTGAAATTAAGAAGGCCAGCTGTTATATGCATTTTAAAAAAATTACAGCTCTTGGCTCTATATGATTTGTTCATATACAATTAAAATGTTGATAAACTGTGTATACAAAAGCTTTCTTCTTTGATCTGTAATCTTCACTACAAACAAAATACTGCGTTTCTAAGACTCTGACAAATGAATGCTGATGATCCTTAATTAGGTTGAACAAAAACATGAGAATACAAACACAGGTTAGTACTGTTGCTCTGTAAAAAGCAAACGTGCGTGTGATGTCACTACCAGAAAATAGGTTTAGTTAGTTAATGCTTTTCCATAAATACGTACAGAATTAGAGAACAAAGAGATATTATAGGTTTGCGTGCAGTGCCCTCAGTAAAACGGAGTGAACGTGCGTGCCGCGTGCGTGAGTTTATCTTGAATAACCAATGTGTTCTTCATTTTTAAAATTATATACATACATTTTTGTAGATCATTTTTGCAATTCTTTTTGATTTATGATGAACATAATCATACAGCAGACATCCCGGTTGTCACAGTATATTTCTCCATCTTTATTATGTACCTACTTTCCAACCAATTACGTACACAGGGCAAAGAGAGCATCGACAGCATTCCGGAGAAACCGAAAGAAGATAAATGTTGGACTGGAGAGAATTTTAACAGCTTCAGTCGAGTATCTGTCAGGCGACTAGGCCGTCTACTTCTGGATAAATTCTTAGAAGCCTCCGCCACCGTGTCGAGAGCTGCGATTTTCCAATGCAGTATATCACTCTATTTTCTTTTTTACTCTTTAGCAATTCACTAAATTGGTTTTATTGCAGATACTGACGTTGGTTTTATCCCAAATACTTTAAAGGTAAAACTCATTTACAGCTACTAATGATTCTAAAGTGCTCGGAAATAATGGCCCATTCAATTCCCTCCACATTTTATTTTCACTTCAGTATAAATCATCATATGTATATTAATTTGGGTTTTTTAGTGTGCTATGTGGAACTGGTGCGGCGCGCGTGCATGATGCATGTGTTACGTGCGATTCATGCACGATTGTTCGTGGGCCTATTAAATTGGGTTGAAATTAATTTAACTCAAATTAATTTAATTGAACTGAAATTTTTCTGGTTTAACTGATCAAATTAATTTAATTTAAATGAGATTAATTTAACCGGATTGACATTTCCTGATTGAACTGAGATTAATTTAACTGAGTTGAGATTAATTTAACTAAACTGAGATTAATTTAACTAGCAAGAGAATAAGATGTCTAAAATAAGGCTTATTTTGCCTGAGCTTATTTCATGTTTTAAACAGAATTGAACTGCATTTGACTAAAGTGAAAATTAATGTATTGATAATAGAATCAGTAAGTCTAATTTTACTTAAATTTGTTCAAAATATATTTTCGATGAATTGAATTGAATTGAACTGAACTTAATTGAATTGGATTGACCTCTTGATAAGGTCCACAAAATAGGGCCTAATGGGCGGTTTGCCTAAGCTTATTTCTTACTAAATTGAACTGAACTAAACTGAAGTTATGTATTAAAAAATAGAATTAGTATGTCTAAATTTACATGAATTTAAGCAAATTATATTTTTACTAAAATGAACTGAACTGAATTGAATTGAACTGAATCGAATTTAACTGAATTGAACTGAACCGCTCTACTTATAAACTCCAGCAAACAGGGCCTAAGTGTCTGTCAAGCCTATTTCTTATTGATCTTAACTGAACTAAACTGAATTGAATTGAATTAAATTAAATTAAACTGAAGTGAATTGAATTGAATTGAATTGAATTAAATTAAATTAAATTGAAGTGAATTGAATTAAATTAAATTTGACTGAACTGTTCTACTTACTTCAGAAAACAGGGCCTAAATTAATCTCGATTTTTGACGATGAGTTATAATAAAATTTGTAATTGTGTATTTAGCTACTTAAACAAGGAATTATACAACATGTCCTGAAATCAATTTACTATCTGCCATATAGAGGTGGTATCTTCGAAAGATAAAATTGTTAGACCATTTTAAATTCTCATAATTTTAAAAATATTATTTTGGTTGGATATGAAAGAAAGAAAATAATGAGAGACTCTAACTACATAGGGATATATAGAGTTAGGTGAAAGAATCTCCATTGAGATTTTAAAATTCATGTATTATCAACTACATATATTATCAACCGAACAACAAAAATTCATGTGTTTTTTAAATCTCACCATACTGTACCTCGATCCAACCAAACAACCTCGTAGTGTAAGACTTTAAAATTTTAATTAAGAAGACTTAATAATACTATACTATATGATTAGTATCTTCTTCCCTCGCTATGCGAGGGATGTCAAAGTTTTGCCACTTTTATATATATATATATATATATATGTAAATTTGTCTGATTTGATTACTATATAATATTATTACTATTGCACATCACAACAATACAGTTCTCCATGATATATATATAAATATACATAGGTCTATTTCTCCATGCCAATCTACAGTTTATGACCTAGGAATCCCTATTTCACGGTTAAATTACAAAGAGTTCGTGTTATCAAAAAAAAAAAAAAAAGGGTTCAGAATTTAACCCATTACACAATACTCCAAATTAATAAGCATTTAAACAAAGCAGGAGATGGGTTAAATTTGTAATTACGTACCATGATCAAGACAATCCGACACCGGCACCACGCGAGTGCTTAAACAGACTGGAAACTGATGAAATTGTGAGAGCAAACGTGCATGTGATATTACTATACGTGCAGCGTGTGATATTATTGTATACGTGCATGGATGGTTGAAACTGGAATATAGGTCTAGTTAATTATAAATACTTCATAGAAAATTAGATAGCAAGGTTTAGAGATATTGTTGTTTTTTTTTGTCTACGGAAATATAAAAAACAGATTTTTCCTAAAGAAAATTAGAAGAGTTATTGCTCCGCTCAATAAATAAATTAATAAAAAATATTAAACTACGTAGTTTTGATGAAAACCACCACATAATCACCGCAAGTTCGCCATATTCCGGCGCCTACCATTTTTATATATTCTTTTTTTTGTTTCTTTTATTTTAGAGTTTTGATGGAAATTAAATATATACATCCATTTTTAAACTTTATAAAATTATTTGATTGGATATTTTAGGATCCTCAGCGCAGTAATCAATATTCTGTTACAATTCCTAAAATTTATTACTAACTTTATAAAAATATTAATATGATGTAACAAATTATAAAATGTGAAAGTATCATTATTCTTTTGTGTATCACTAACCAAATATAAATTTTCTTAAAATATCAAAAAATCATTACTCACCTAAAAGTATCAATAAGATGCGCCAAATTATAAATAGAAACTTACTTATATCTCATAATCACTATTTTTATAAAACTAATCAAATATACATTGTTAAAAAATCAATATTCATTAGTAACTTAAAAAAATACTAATTTGATTTACCAAATTATAAATGGATGATTACCTCTTTGAAAAAATATAACACTTTACTATTACTCTTATTTTTATAAACAAATACTTAAAAGAGGTAACAATAGTAACACGTGGAAAAACGTCTAACGATAACACATACTTATGGATCATTCACTATCGAAAAACATATACTCATTAAATCAAAATCTCTTACAAATTTATTTGTTTTCTATTATTAAACTAAAACTTATAAGTTATGCATTACATGCTATTATTTTACACGATTCGTTGTGTGGTACAATTTTGATATGTTAAACTTATATTTTCAATAGGTTAGTTTCTACGCGATGTAAAGATAGAGAAAAATAGTTTGATCAATTACAATAGTTTGATCAATATTTTCAAGGGACGTTGAAGAACTCTCAAACAATATATTAAAATACAAATATTCTTCAAACAAACATAGGTCCATGACATGAGCAAAATTCCGAACCATGAGTAAAGAGTAGTAAGCACAGAAAAATTCCGAACCATGAGTAACAAAATTGATCCAGTAACTGTCCCTTGCATCTAAACACATTTCAAACACACCTTCAAAATCAAGATGGACACCATTCTTCAACATTGATGCATAAAAACACACAAAACTAAATACCATAGTGATAATACTTGATTAATGCAGGGATTGACTGGATGTTCCAGGGATTTCATTTTCTAATGCAGGGATTGACTGGATATCACACCAATCATAGTGATAAATACTCCACCAATACTTTCTTTATCTTTGAATTGCAGTGAAAGAATTCCAAGTAAAGATGAATTATACAACACACATTATGATAAGTCCAATAAAAATTAATGGAAGCAGAGATTAATGTTCCAGAAACAAACAAAGATAACATGCCACAAATCTTCAGTTTCTTGAAACATGTTACAAACCAAACAAGGAGCCGTTAATGTTCCAGAAAATAAACAAAGATGCAGAGATGCTACAAAATGGAAGTCCTACGTGTAAATCGTATCTGATTACTTGATTAGAATAAGGCAGAAGCATGCCTATATATAGTTACATACAAGGGCCTAAAGCTAAATACTGAAGCTAGCTAAACCCTAGGCACATAAGTGCAATATACAAAGTACATACATAATTAATAAATCAGTCCTCCAATTCTTCTTGTATTGTCACACCCCCCTTCAAGCGAAGCGTCGGATTGACTGAGACGCGAAGCTTGGACCGAAAGAAGTCAAACAACGCACGATTGAGCCCCTTGGTGAAGATATCTGCAACTTGTAAGGATGTCGGAACATGACCAACTCGTAGTTTGCCAGCACTAACTAGCTCCCTCACAAAGTGATAGTCGATGTCGATGTGCTTAGCTCTCTTGTGAGCAACTGGATTCTCCGCAAGAAAGATAGCACTGTTATTGTCACAAAGAAGCACCGGAGATCCCTGAAGTGGGAAGCGAAGATCCCGAAAAATATGTAACAGCCAAACTACCTCCGAAGCAGTGTTCGCAAGAGCTCTGTACTCCGATTCAGAGCTTGACCGGGAGACTGTGGGTTGCTTCTTCGCACTCCATGAGACCAAGTTACCACCAAGGAAAACTGCATATCCATAAGTAGAGCGACGTGTCTCCAAGCAGCGCGCCCAATCAGCATCGGAGCAGGCCAGTATCTCCGAAACACCATCGGCAGTGAAGGTCAATCCACAATGTTGAGTGCCTCGAACATATCAAAGAATTCGAGTGACTGCAGCAAAATGATCATCCCGTGGATCCTGAAGGTATTGACTCACAGAGTTGACAGCAAAGGATAGGTCAGGACGAGTGACGGTGAGATACTGAAGTGCACCTACAAGAGAACGATACAACTTCGGATTGTGAAATGGTCCACTGGTACTGCTGTGTAACTGAGATAACGGAAGAAACGGTGTAGAAACCGGCGTAGCATCCAACATCCCAGCTCTCTGAAGAATATCCCCAGCATACTTAGCTTGACCCAAGAACAACCCGGCGGAGGTGGGTGTAACCTCCAAGCCAAGGAAGTAGTTGAGATATCCAAGATCCTTGACAGAGAATTCCCGGTCAGCCCGAACTATAAAACTCTGAATAGCAACCTTATCATTCCCGGTAAGAATGATATCATCGACATAGATGAGAAGGTAAAGGATGACTGAGCCACGGGTAAACACGAACAGAGATGGATCCGATAGACTGCCAACAAAACCAAGACCCTTAACAAAGGCACTGAAGCGATCAAACCATGCCCTAGGAGCTTGCTTAAGACCATAGATGGCCTTCCTCAAAAGACATACATGATTAGGACGTGCAGGATCCTGATATCCAGCCGGTTGAGCCATGTAAACTGGACCGTCAAGAACACCATTCAGAAAAGCATTCTTTACATCGAGCTGATGAAGCGGCCATTTCCTCATTGTAGCAATAGCAATCACTGTACGGACAGTGGCAGCCTTGATAACTGGACTGAAAGTATGATCAAAATCAAACCCCGGAACCTGTGAGAATCCTTGAGCTACCAGACGTGCTTTGTACCTCTCAATAGAGCCATCCTGTTTGTACTTCAATCGATAGACCCACTTGGAACCAACTACATTAACATGTGGAGGGCAAGGCACCAACTGCCATGTCTGTTGCCGCTGTAGTGCATCAATCTCTTCATTCATAGCAGTAACCCAACGGGAGTCCTTGACTGCAGCCTTGAAGTTTCTCGGTTCCTTCTGTACCAGTAACTCAGCAACTAAACCTGTGGCCACAAAATCAGGTCCAAGACTGCGAGCTACTCTTGTTCCATCCTGATGACGAGTGACCATCGAGTGAGCTCTAGGAGCAGGTGGGGCTGCTGGAACTTGTAGAGTTGTGGAAGCAGGAGGAGTCAAAGTAACACTTCCAGACGAGACTGAGTCACCAGGTGAATCGGAGGAACTCGAGGAAACTGGAGAAGGCTCTGGAGTGACTGGTTCAGGTTCATCGGCGAGTGCTGCTGATGTAGATGAAGAAGGCTCATGACATGCCGTACAAGGCTGCTGTGGTGGAAGGGTCTCAACAGAAGATGTCTCTACATCAGGATCAGTGGGGTCAACAAAGGACGAGACATCCAAAGAAGAGAAATGAGCCTCTGTGGATACTCTCGAAAATGGAAAGTGGCCTTCATCGAAGCGAGCGTGACGAGTCATATAAATACGACCAGAAGCAGGATCCAAGCACTTAAATCCTTTGTAGTGTGCACTGTAGCCCAAAAAGATACATGGCAGACTACGAGGGGCTAATTTATGTTCAGATGAAGGCCGAACATAGGGAAACACACGGCAGCCAAAAGGATGAAAGTTCGAGTAGTCTGGCGAACATCCAAAAAGTACTTCAAAAGGAGACTTGTTATCAATCACTGGTGTTGGCAACCTGTTGATCGTGAAGACAGCAGCACTAAATGCATCATCCCAGTGAGATAGCGGTAGGTGTGAATGGAACAACATGGAGAGGCCCATCTCCGTGATGTGTCTGTGCTTGCGTTCAGCTCTACCATTCTGCTCCGGTGTATATGGGCATGAAACTTGATGATGAATGCCACGAGTTCCAAAGTGAGACTGCAACCTGTTGTTGATGAATTCAGTCCCTCCATCACTCTGGAAAACTTTGATTCGAGATGAGAATTGGTTCTCCACGAATGCCTCAAACTGGAAGTATACATCGACGAAATCTGATTTGCGACGAAGAGGGTAGAACCACGAAAAACGCGAATAATCATCCACAAACAAAGCATAATAAGAGAAACCATTTCCCGAAACAACTGGAGATGGCCCCCACAAATCACAATGAATCAAATCCAAAACATTCTTAGCCCGTCTGGGGTTCTCAACAAAAGACAGTTTGTGGCCTTTAGCCATAGCACACGGTTCACAAATACCAGGTTTTGGAAGTACAGAAGTAAAAGACAAAAGTCCATGTTTGTTCAACAAAGATAGAGTAGCAGAGGACACATGTCCTAAACGAGCATGCCAAACTTCAAAAGATGCTCTGTTATTGTTCTTCTTCACCACTGAAATAAGTGCTGTCACACCACGGTCCAACACGTACAGCCCATTCTCACTGTGTCCCTGCCCCAAGATTGCCCTGCTGAGCTTGTGCTGAATAGTAAAAGACTCGTCATCGAAAGAAATAACAGCACATAGCTCCTTGGTAAGCTTACTAATTGACAACAGGTTTTTAGTAATAGCAGGCACAACCAAGACATCAGATATATGCATAGAAGGGCTAACTCTAGCAACACCAACAGCAGTAATAGGAAGAGAAGCACCATTACCAACAGAAACAGAGATATTACCATTGTATGGAGCCAGGGCAGTCAAGTTCGAAGGGGTGGCACTCATATGATTGGTAGCCCCTGAATCAAGATACCAGTCTGAGGCTGTAGGAGCAGTAGCGGGCTGAGTCTGAGGAGCCTGGTACGGAACGTACTGCGGTGCATACACAGGTTGCTGAGGAGCCATTGCCGCAGGAGCAACAGGAGCGGCATACGTCTGAGCAACAAGAGGCTGAGGAGCAGATGGAGGCCGTGCCAGCTGAGGAGCATAAGTCTGGTACTGCTGCTGGCCATAATACTGTGGTGATGGAGCCACATAACTCTGCGTAGAGTTGCCGCAAAACTTAGAGATGTGCCCGAAGCCTCCACATGTGTAACACTGAATCTGAGCACCCAAAACACCAGATCTGGACATACCAGGACCTCCAGGAGCTGCCCAGGGACGACGACCGCCACGGCGACCGCCGAAACGGCCGCCGCCAGCCGCGCGTGGGCCCCACGCGCCGCCGCCACGCGCGGCCTGTCCAGGCGCGTGAGCCCACGCGCAACCGTCTGGCTGCTGGGCGGCCTGGGCAGTCGCAGCGAAGGCTACCGGTCCCACCGGAGCCTGTACCTGCACATTCGTTTTCTCCAAATTCGCCAAAAAAGCCTCATAGCCTTTGGCTTGATCCACAACAGTTATATACGGAGGCAAAGGATCAAGAACAACAATAGGTGCACTAAAATTTGAATAAGCTTGTCCAAGGGCAGTGAGAAACCACATAAGCTTGTCGCGGTTATCCGCAGGTTGGCCCATAATACTCAATTGATCAAAAATTCTAATCAGAGACAGATGAAGGGGAGAGGAGGGGAGAGGAGTAGGCGGCGGCCGAAAAAGAGAGAAGAGAGGGAGAAAGGGTTTAAGAACCCTAGGGTTTAAGGAAAGAGGATCGTCAGGCTCTGATACCATGTAAATTGTATCTGATTACTTGATTAGAATAAGGCAGAAGCATGCCTATATATAGTTACATACAAGGGCCTAAAGCTAAATACTGAAGCTAGCTAAA
This sequence comes from Sherardia arvensis, assembly GCA_948330725.1. Taxonomy (NCBI): domain Eukaryota; kingdom Viridiplantae; phylum Streptophyta; class Magnoliopsida; order Gentianales; family Rubiaceae; genus Sherardia; species Sherardia arvensis. The sequence continues at coordinate 15,177,270 of OX415237.1, read as the reverse complement.
CCCTAGGCACATAAGTGCAATATACAAAGTACATACATAATTAATAAATCAGTCCTCCAATTCTTCTTGTATTGTCACACTACGAGTTACAGAGGGGATAAACGCCCAAGTCATTGCTTAATACAACACACAAATAAATACCAGCTTTCAACATGTCATCAAATACCGCCTCTTCATAAGCAATCATAGTGCTCGAGGTTTAGCAGAAAAAAACCACATCCCACCAAATAAAAACGAAAAAGGGTCCAATTCAAGTACAAAATCGTAGGGTTTTTTTGGGTGTACCAGAAAAGAGGGACCTGGAGAAACATGAGTAGGAAGAACACGCGAGCAGGGTAAGTAGAGAGATTCCTCTCTATTTCCCTTTCGATGAAGACGACGAAGGCTTGGGTGCTGCAGGGTTTGCCATCGAAATCTCACACGCAAAGCAGGTGAGCTGGCGGTGAAGCTTAGACCGGCGATCGTTGCAGCAGATGGCGGGTGTGGAGACTGGAGTAGTGTCGGCTTGGTGGTGATGATGACGCTCGGTGGAGGCTGCAGATATAAAAAGATCCGAATGAATTGTTATAACCCGAAACCGACCCGGAAAAGATCCGCGTACTGTTTCCAATATCATGGCATTGGAGTTGGAAAACTTTACCCCATGAAAAGAATTCAATCCATGGAATTTAAAGCATCATAATTTTCGAAAACCAATTCCGACCCAAAATTATTGTACAACCAAACAGCAGAATTGACCCAATGTCATAGAATTTAAATATTATGTTCCAATTCTATGCAAAACAAACACACCTACTCTTATGCAAATATTATCTAATTCAAGATTTAATTTAATATTTACAAGTGTTTCAAATTGCACAAGCAGATTTTCAAGTATTAATATCTATGTAGAAACCGTGTATTATTAAAAAATTTGCTTGATTTTGTAATAATAAACTGATCTGTTTTAACTAAAATATTTTGAAATGAAATCAACTAAATTAATTTCATGCAAGATAAAAATTCAATCCGATTAAATCTACTATTCAAGTTCATACCTAAAATTTAATTTACACTTTGTGCCAAATTAGATTCTTTTAAAAATGTTCATAATATACCGCACAACGTGCGGTACAACAAGCTAGTTTGAATTAAAAATAATTGTAAAAATAAATAAACTTGAGTCGAAAATCACTCTTTCTTTAATACGTTTCAGTAAGTATTTAAAAATTGTCCTTATAGTTGGGTGCTGATAGTCCACTGGATTAAAAAACCTTTCAAAAAGTATAAAAACATACAATCACAATGCACCTTGTCATTGCTCATAAAGTCACCCTCTAAAATACTGCTCAACTTTTTCTTTCAAACTATATTTGATTGTTATTTGTTGAATATTAATTCTTCCTCCACTAATTTCTGTATTTATAAGGTAAATTCCATGTTTACGTTACAAGAATATTTACTAATAAGTAGATGAGTGATCATGCGCTTGATTATAGCAGCAATCAATAAATTAAATGTAGGAAATTATATTGACAATCAATAGATCAATTCTTGTGTTCTTACTTTCAGTGTATAAACTCTGTCTCATGTCTAAACATACTTGTTAGAGTAGAAATATTAGTTAAGAATATTGTGAAACTGATCGATAGTAAATTTCAGTAAGAGTTGAGATGACGAGAGTGTTTATGCAGCGCGAGATCGTCCACTGAACTTAATCGATGATTTTCATATAAAATTTAATTAATGAATATTAAGAGCATTTATTTGTTTATACATTGCTCATATTTGGTTTTATAGACTTGATATGGTGATTCATTTATTTTGTGTTTTGATGCAGTGCATCGTAAATAATTAAGCTCTCAAACATGTAAAAACAAGTCAATTTTGTTTTGTGTGAGGTATTTATCAAAGTGGTTGATACGAGTATAAATGAAAAACTAATTTAATTATGAATTATTCTCTTATCAAGAATTTTCTTATAAATATGTGTTTTAATTCTAGTAAGATTTTATTTATTTTCTATGATAGTTATAGAATTAGATTTTTTATTTCCAGATTAATGTTAGGGTTTATATTTTATTTGAGGTTATAAATATATGCCTCAACTTTGTAATTTGAGGACAGAGATTTTTTATAAAGAAAAAAGAGGTTTTCCGGATTAATTGACAGTTGTTCAATTTCTAGATTCAGTTGAGTCGCCCATGATAGGTGTTCGTGGTTTCTAGTTAATTGGCTAACAGTTGTTCAAGCGATTTTCATATTCCAAAAGCAATTTATATGTATTCCACTGCAACAAAGTAAATTACCAAGAAAATACGTATCAAACTGGTATCATAGCCAGGTTATATATAACTCATAAACCCTTATGATTAAATTTGAAAGACTCGTGGATATTATAAACTAAATTTTAAATTGATTGATAGATTCTTTCATTAATCAGAGCGGTGATGAAAACCGGAAGAGATTAAACTAGCATGTAATTATTGTATTCTTCTGGTGATAAAAGAAAATAAATAATGTAAATGAATAAATCAATGATTATCCCGTACACGTATACATGATAATTTCTTGTCCAATAATATAACCCCTACACTCAAAATTGAACATGAAATTTGTGCTATCTTATTCATAATTCTCTGAATGTCAATTTTTTATACCAACGTTTGGTCTATACATCTTCACCGAACGTGCGTTCAGTGGCTGGACTGGTCTGGCATTTGCATCTGCGCGCTGCAAAATAAGAGAATGGAACAAAATTAGTAATAGTTTATATATATTATTAAATATCATCTACTTCATCTCAATTTTTTGTACTCAAATTATGTATCATTGCCTATATAGGTAGCATAATAATAAATTTATATAGAATGTAGCTATTTACAATTCAGTATTTTATATTTATGGTACAAAATACTGCATGATAGTACGACAATGTTTTTTAATATGTTGACTTTCGAAAAGCTAGACAATTTACGGGTTCGGTAAATTTATTTCATTCGTATTTAAAATTATGGTGAGTAAAATACTGTGATCAGTTAATGTATTAGGAAGGACAAAAACTAAAATTAAAATGCTAACTCACATCATGCACTGCTTCCCTTATGATCTTCACTTGGTGCTTTGAAACGGTCCTCACCTGAGATTGAGAATTAGATGATTTGAAATCACAAAATTGTAAAATGATATATGTAACATAAAAATTGAATTTATACCTTTTTCGAAATGGTCCATGTGACATTTTCAGTGCAAGGAGGAGTTGTAAGTGAACCAGTGTATCTGTAATACTTCCTGCTTCCTATCTTTATTTGTTTTGGATCAACAAAACCTATCACTTTCTCCACGTCTTTTGTGTCAGCCAGAGCCTTTAGATCCTTCTCAAGCTGCATTAGTAGATATTGTAGTTAATTAGCATGCATATTTATGTCTAAATAATTCATATGTAACATTCTTTAACTAAAGACAAATTATTTATGCAAATATTTGATATACAAAATAATGTATTTAAATTAAAATAATACCATGGACAAGAAGGAATCTGGTCGTCCAGTTTTATAAAGAATTCCAACCACGGCAATCTTTCCATCACTGCTTTGATGAACCATATGTGCTTCTAAATCGAACCTGCGTCCAATTTACAATATATATGAATCAAATGGCAAAAACATACTTTTGATAAAAAATACATGTTAGATGTAGGCCGTATTTTACTTATTTACAATCCAAAACAAAAAATACGTCTTCGACATATGTTGTGGTCCATAATTATGTATATCAAACAAATACATCATATACATTATTTCTATTACATATAATTGCAAATCAGTTATATATATCAAAAATTATTTTATATATAATTATATAATAAAAATACGGATTGTAAATAAGTAAAATACAACCAGCCATAGAAAAATGTCCAAATTCATGACTATTTGTAATACCTTATTCCATTAATTGAATGTTCACTAGGTGAGTGCCAGTGAAATTGTCTCAGTTGATACGATGTTCCGTTTATGTCGATGTGTCCAGCACCATTAACCCAGCTCAACTGCATCAAATTAATCATTGAGTCAACTGCATATTTTTTATTTTATATATTTTATTCAATCGTGACTGCCATTAAATAAAACACAAAAAACAGCCTGCATCCAAAATTGGAACGTCACACATAAACCAAACCCAGATTTTCATAATCCTCAAATCAAATTTGCTTTGTATTTTTTTTCTTGGAAAAGTGCGTATACTTTTCTTCCAAGCCACCTTAAACTTTTTCTTGTTGTCCAAAAGTTGCCCAGCCACTACAATATTTTATGTTCTAAGTATATTATTAATAAAGTGGCCGGCGCCGGAGCATTCAAGATTTGTAAAAGATTGGTGGAAACTAACCATGATATCGTGGCCTCGATTGGTGAGGGTGGCATTTGAAGATCTGTAGCTCCTTTTAAGCCTTCCCAGATGAGAAACTATTTCAACTCTTTCGCTGAGCATATCGATCGGAGACTGCATTTTTCCGTTCCCGCAAGAGCTCCACTCCGGGTGGATCGTCCCCCACTTCGCCGGTCCGTGCACGTCTCTCTCATCGTAGCTGAACTCGTGTTCATCCTCTGAATCCATCACAAAACAATCGCTTAAAGATATCATATAGATATAGATTTATATGTACTGATCATGAAGAATAAGCCTGTAACTTACCAACTTCTTGAGCTTGAATCTGACAGAATGCAGAGGAAAATATCAGGATGACGAAGCAGTACAAAGCTAGATTAGTCTTGTTTCTGATGAGTGTCGTCATCTTTCTATGGATGTGTGTGAGCTTTGATTGTTTCGTACGATGAATAATAATAAATGAATTGATTATGAAATGCTTGGGGTTTGGAGCTGGTATTTATACAGGAAAACGTTGGTGTGAAAATACAGGCACATGAAGCTTCCATATAAACAGGAGAACTTTCGGAGCAGGTTTGCTTTTACCGAAAAATCTGTAGTCAAACTACTTCCCTTTTGGTCTTTAACTTGGTTGTTTTATTAATATTTACCGGTCAATATATGAAACCATATTGCGCTTTTCAGTTTTTACGGGAGTATTTTTCAATATCAACTAAAGAAGGTTCTAAATTAAAAAGTTCTTTTTGCCAGAATATACATCTAATTAAGGGAAGAATACCTCGTAAATTTACACATATGAAATGGAATTTAGTTTAAAATTAAACGTCCTATATATTGATAGAATATCACAATTATCATGACAATAATTGTGATTCGTTTTAATATATTTCTGTACTATATTTAGACTAGTCTACATAATATATTATATTTATGGAACATGGTACAGAAATATATACAAATCAATCACAATTATATTCATGATAATTGTGATGTTTTATCATATATATACGTGATTTTTTTTTGGCTTATAGACCTGTCTCGTGACCTATTTATCTGAACTTATTTCTTACAAATCTGAATTGAATTGAATTGAATTAATCTACTTATAAGATCCGGCAAACAGGATCTTAAATGTACCAACGCCCATGTAAATTTCTAGATCAGATCACAATAAATGAATATTTCAGCTAAAACTTTGCTTCTAAAAATTGAATAAAAAAAATTGTTCACGAGGTAAGCAATGATATGTAGTTTTTTAGGCAGAAGTAAAATGCGGAGTACTAGGTAAATTAGTTAATTAGGTGATTGCCGCAAATTATACCATACACCAGGGCATGTACCCCCAAGTGCATTCTAAAATTTATGTATATATATTTCTATGTGTGTAAATGTGCATTATAAATCTTTTTATTTAAAATTTCTATAAATAGTATATGTGAATTATTATTAATAAAATGTACATTTACTAAGGTAAAACACTTAATAAAAGTGGGTGTATATACACCGGTGATATAAGAATTGGTGATTACCTTGAAAATGAGATGCGCTAGTTGTGGAGTTGGTAAATAAATAAATAAAAAGTCAAAGTGCCCCCCTTCCATAAACACACAAAAAACATTATGCATGACTATATAACGTTCAAGTTATTAGTTAAGTAAAATAAAACTAATGGAAAATTACCATTAAATCATATGGGAGGGAAGGGTCTGGTCTGGATCCTTTTATTCATGATTCAGGTCATATATACCCTTCTTTTTTATTAAACGTTATAAAATAATTATTTTTTCTAATTTTCTTAAATAATTAATTATTTTTGTCTTTTTTTTAACTCTTACTTCTCGGAATTAAAAATTCCCGCCTTTTCTCTGTTTTACTTCTTCATTTCCTTGGCTTTTCTTTTCATTTCCCACAAATATTTTTTAAATATGAAGTTAAAGTCACGAATACTTGGGGGTGTGTTTGGTTCGTAAAATGTTTGAGAGTTTGGATTTTGTTTTGAGTTTTTCGAAAGTTTGAGTTTTTTTTTGGGATTTTGAGAGTCTGATTTTGCAAAATTCTTATTTGGTTGGGTTGAATTTGTGAGTATATAACAAAATTTTTGATTGGTTTTTAAGATTTTACAAGTCTGGATTTTGGAAAATTTGGTGAATCAAACAAGATTTTACAAAATAAAACTTGGATAATCTAAATTTTGCAAAAAACTTGTTCGGCCAAACACACCCTTAAAGTTTTTTAGAATGAGTTCAAGGATTTGTGCACCATGATGTTCAAGTGTGACTGCTGACCCTGTAAACTGAATGTAGATATACATTGACGTTGGGTCATTTAGAATCATTATCATTATAGAAAGAAAAAAGAAAAAAGAACGGATACTTACGTCAATGAAGAGAGTTGGGGAGAATAAGAAGGAATTAATGAAACGTAAATTTTAGAGAGATGAATGTAATTAAAAAATAATAATTATTTTATAGAAGATATAGGTATAAAAAATACAATACTAATCACGTGATAAGATCAATCTAAATTAATATACTATAACATGAAATCTTTTACATATAAGATCAAACTCTTATAGATAGCTATTTTGTACAAAGAATTATAAAATATATTAAAAACATTTAAGTAAATTAAACGATCGGAAAAGGTTGCTTTCTCCTCTCGGAAACCCTAGGTAAACCGAAGAAGAGAATGATTAGGAAATTTTGCAGGATATAGTTGAAATAGGAGAAACAGTCAAGATGGAACAGAACAAACATCGAAACAGTAGACAAGCTCTCTAGCGGATCGACCGGCATAGCCGTGAGCAGAGCACAACCAGCGAAATTCGGAATAATCACCGGCGAGATCGTGCACTCGTCGTTATTGTGCCTGACAGCATACCAGGCAAATCTCGAAGCAGACCAGCACCTCCGCCACGAACCGTGAGTAATGGGGGATTCAGAGAAGCTTTATGGCAGTCTAAAACTGACAGCGGAGGAAGCAACAATTGGATTTGGGCGATCCGCTATCGAACGCTAACAATTGGGACATGATTTTGGTAGGGAACTTCATCGCTTCGAGAAGTATACCACTTGAGGGGATCGAGGCAATATTCTCAGGGGTTTGGATCCTTTGTAATCAAATCAAGGTTCATACTTTACAAGACAATGTGTATCATTTTAAATTCCTCAATGTAGCAGAGAGAGTTTGGGTTTTCAACATGCAACCCCTGTCTGATGGATCGCACTATTCTAGTGCTGAAGGAACAAGAAGTTGGTATGGTAGGATTGGAGATAGTCTTTGACAAGGCACAATTTTGGGTTCATGTACATAAGGTTCCTGCAGAGAAGTTAACTATTCCAGACGCGGAGAAGATATGCAATGATATTGGACGTTACATCAAGGTAGATAAAAATGTGAAAGGAAAAGTTGCAGGGCAATTTTTCAGAACCCGGGTGGAGATTTACTTAATAAAACATATCAAATCTTTTCAGACGCTGAAAGGTTACAAGACCACGGTGCCATTGCGTTATGAGAAGAACCTAAATGGGGTGAAGGGTGGAAGATAAATGGTGGTTAGGGAAAGTGTGTTTAAGCATTTTCTTCAATGAGGTATGACAAGTGAATATGTTAAATGGATTTATCATGGTGAGAGTTATATGTTGATAATGATGGAGATGATGATTCAAACCACGAATTCAATGACATGGAAATTGGTGAAGGATTTGACATGATGATGGTGAGGATGAAATGCTAAATGACATTGGTATAGGTAAATGGGGTGAAGGGTGTAAGTTAGAAGGGTGAAGGGTGAAGGGTAAAGGGTGGAAGATAAATGGGTAGTAGGGAAAGTATGTTTAATCATTTTATTCAATGAGGTACTAAATGATACCCGTGCTCATACATGGAATTCAACCAAATTTTATATTTTATAAAATAATTGAGGCTAAATTCTTAATTTTGTAATATTTAAAAATTATTCATGTTCCTATTGGAGATTCGAGAGTAGGATATCAATACCCGAGATGATGCCCGAATTCATATTAAATTATTAATTTTATAATATTTTATTATGTAATTGTTGTTTCAGTTTTTATGCATTCATGATTCCATAGTTTGTGTTCTCTATTTCAACTTAAATACTGAAGTAGAATACCGTTATCATTTTGCTGAAGAATGAATAAAATAATTTATAAATTAATTCTCAATCCTCTCAATGTCACTGTTGATCGTCGTGCAAAATAATTGAAGTAATACATGAGATTATTGAATTCAATCACTGCAAAAATTCAGCTAATGAACATCACATGTATAAACTATTACAAAACACTACGTGGACCAACTGTTGCCTAACAACTCCATTATGCCAAGCGGTAAACAATTTCAACTTAGTTTCAACAACAAAGCAGATACAAATTCAATGGCGAAAACCAACTTTCATTTTCAACAACAAAACATGCTTAGCAAAAACAGCTTCGTTGTCAATATAATAATAGCCCTAAGGGGATCAATTTCAACAACATCTAAATAAGCATAGGGGCAACCTCATCAATCTCTAATAAACCAGCAAAACTGCATCTAATTCAGTAGAAAATCTGACATACTCATGATTAATTGACTCAAGCCCGGGATCGTCAGCTAGAATAGAGAAAAAGACAGAAGACATATCATATAGTCTACAAACATGCTCACAAATTTTAAATTTGCTAAGATATGATATGAAACATTACATTGTAAATTCTGGACATCTACTTTTACAGCCTCATACTATAGAAAGTTGCACCAGGAAATCATCTATCTAACGATTTTTTTCACATTACTTGCACACTGAAAAATGTAATCAGTTAAAATGAAGGATCCAAACAGCCCATATCACAATCATAGTTTTTCAAATGGATTATGTGAATTATGAATGCTTATTTTGCATGGAAGAGAATTACACCAAAAGCCACATGAAGTGTATAGGCCTCAATATTTCCTGGCCAACTTGATGTACTCCCATGCAATTTAACTCCACATAATTTGACTATTGTAGATATTGAAATAAAAATTTTCATTTGAAAGTTGTGGTTGCTTCATACAAAGGCAATACATTGAGAACAAAAGGCCGATACAATACTGATTCAAAACTCTTCGAGGGCCCAATAGTCCTCTCAGAAAAAAGATAAAGAACAGCTCTAAATATTTCAGTACATAAGACGGCACTGTGTACCACTCTATCGAAAGTAACAACGCACAGTATCATTTTTATTTCTCAAAAACAATAACAGCTCCCAAAATTGTAACAGATTACTTAAGGTCATCCTTGTGAGCCTTTAAAATATTACGTGGAGAAGGGATGGAGTTATTTGTTTCCTTGTCTGCTTCTCAGAAACAACAATTTGAGTGACCGCAGTTAAAAGTCTTCAAATGTTTAAGGTTGAATTGTTGCTCGCTGAAGATATACTGATATTTTCCTCAATTAGCTGTTACTGGGTATGCCACAAGTTAAATATCCACATATTTTACTAGCATTCACATTTTAAAATTTATTCAAGGCTCTATCCCCTGTTTGGTTAGCCAGGAGTTTAAGTAATATATACTTTAATTGGAAGCATGAGCCTACCATCTTCAATGAGATAGAATCTTACTTCCAAGAAGTTTAAAAGATCAGCACTTTACTGAAACTTATATAAGGCAGAAGCTTAAGTAAAGCTTTCATGTTAAGCGTAACCTACCATTTACAATGAACTAGAGTCTTACATCCAAGAAAGTTTAGAATAAGCATTTTAATGAAATCCGAAAGTAAGACTCTTATCAAAACAAATCCGACAGTATTTATTGTACAGTCAACCTCCTTTCTCATTATTCACCACTTTCTAATAATTATCTTATCCAGGTGGAATTATAGATCAAGATTGAACATTTAAAGAAGGCAAAACTTGTACACGTATAAATGTGCTTGACACCTATGCATGTCTATACTATAAATAATTTTAAATCTAGAAACAATTCATTTGATGTATTAACTAGGGATTCTCATAAACCTCTTTGGACAGGGTGTAAAAACATTTCTCGTTTTACATCATAGTGAACCTCTTGAGTTTAAAAACTAGTGGGATAGGACATTTGAATCATTTGATCATCTTACCAAATATTTATAGTGAATTAAGGTATAGTGATTATTCATTTATATTTATATAAACTATATATATTAATACATCATGCGGGGTTGTTCGTTAAAGCTATTGACCCAAGTTGGTGGTGATATGGGCCTCAGCCCATATCCTGGTCCAGCGAACATATGGATAAAGGAGAAGAGAGGGTCAAGCCCAGCAGTGGTCCTCCCGTGACATCAGATATCTTGGACGCACCCGGGATTGCGGCCAGAAGAGGACCACTTAGCCTAAACTCTCTCTGATCCTCACTATTATAAATAGAGGAGCAACCAACAGTAATAGGTATGTTTTATCAGACTTAAATACTCTCTGTATTTATTCATATTCTCTCTCCTCTGCAAAAAGCCCTATCTTCATCATCACGCCGGAGCGTCTACCCTAGGGTGACCCCGGGGGCTCTGTTTTGCAGGACTTAGGTGAGAGATTGGCCGCGGGCTAGGATTCCAGCTTTCCCCCGGATTACCCTATACCGGAGCTGGTATCCCGGAGCTTACTGGTAGCATCAGTTGGCACGCCCAGTGGGACCTCGCTTCGTCATGCCCCGCGGCAGACCTAAAAAGACAATGGAAGAATCCCCTTCCAAAGTTAATCAGGAAGAAGGCGGTCCTAAGACCAAAAGGGCCGCGGCTGCCCAGGCGGCGCGGAAGACGGCCGAGGAGAAGGAGCGGGCGCGCAAGGAGACTGCCCGCGCGGCCGCTGAGAAGCGCCAAGGAAAGAAGAAGGTGCCGGAACGTACTCTCAGGGAGATGCAGAAAGAGCATAGGGAGAAGGCCCGGCAAGAAAAGGAAAGACAGGACCATGAGACGTTCGGAGAAGGCGGTGAATCCGAACCGGAGTATTTTGATTCCGGGGAAGAGGACCCGGAGCGTAGAGATCCAGAGACAATTCATACCAATGCAGAGGAATTTGGGGAATTTCGAGCATGGAAAGCAGCTAAGGCAGCAGCCCCCAACAAGGTACCCGAAGTGGTGGACTTGGAGAAGGAGGGGAGAGGTGGTCCTGGATATCAGCAGATGCCCCCGGGTCAGCAGGTGCCCCCGGGTCAGCAGATGCCTCCAGGGCAGCAGACGCCTCTCGGTCAGCAGATGTTTCCGGGGCAGCAGCAGTACCCGGATCAGCAGTTTCCAGGAGGTTTGAACCCGCAAGCACAACCATTTTATGGTGGATACAACACCCCGTTTAATAACGGGTCCATTGAAGATCGTTTGACCAGGCTTATTGGTAGGCGGGGGATGGTTCCTCATTCCCCGTGGGTTCCAGAGGTGTTGAACTATAAATGGCCGGTGGGTACCAAAGCGCCCGATGGAGTTCCGACATACAACGGGGACGGGGATCCAGAGGAGTTTGTTCACACCTACCTCAGTGTCATGGGTGCCCGGGACATTGAGGAGCCGTTGCAGTGCAAGTTGTTACCTTCTTACCTCCGGGGCAACTGCTTGAGTTGGTTCAAAAGTCTTCCACAAGACTCCTTGAAGACTTTCTGGGATTTTGCTACGGTCCTGGTCCAAAGATATGCAGCCATGAAGACCAACTTTGTCAACCTAGCCACGGTCTTGGCTATGCGGCAGTTGGAGACGGAGTCTACTTGGCAATATTATGTCCGGTATATTGCTGAGTCTATGAAGGTCCAGGATAGGCACCTGCATGAGAAGGCTCTGATTGGTAACTTTGTCAATGGGCTGAGAGACGAGATGTTCTACATTGAGTTGATGAAGAATATGCCAGGAACTTTCTACCATCTCCAGTTGACAGTTGAAATGCATTGCACTGTGCATGAAGCTAATCACACCCGGATGAACACGGTCGGTTTCTTTGAGCAGCGGGTGATTACGGCCACAGCAACCCAAACAACTACACTCCGGGCCACTCCTCACCAGGGGCCCCGACCGGAGGCAGCAAGACGCCCCCCGGCCCAAGGAGCAGCGCCTGCACCGGGAGGGCAGACGCTGGTGGTCAGACCAACATATACTCCACTCTCCAAGACAAAAACGGAGATTTTGGCCATTCACCGGGGTCTTTTCACGGATCCCCCAGTTATACAAGGGGTCCCGGCCCCGGCCAATGCCCAAAAATGGTGTGAGTTTCACAAGTCCTATGGTCACACTACAGAAGGCTGCCGTGTCTTGCGCACGGACATTCAGAAGTTGGTGGAGCAGGGCCAGCTCCGGGACTGTGTAGCGGGTGAAGCACACCCGGCGGCTGCCCCGGCAGGACAAGGTAGGAAACGTAACTGGAGGAATAACCGAGGTCAGGGCGGCAACCGCCCCGCGGAAACCAATGTCGCTCCTAACCCCGCCCCACAAGCACCTAGACCAGGAGTTCCGGGACCCGGAGCACCCCGGATGATAAACGTGATCAACGGGATAGTGGGAGATGGAGCGCAAACACTGTCGGCGGTGAAGGCCAAGAGTAGGTATGTCCCCCCGGGGGAGATCCAGGGAAAGAGGTTTAAACATGACGAAACAATCACGTTCTCAGAGAAGGATGCAGTTCCGGCCCAAGTGCCTCACTCTGACCCGATGGTGATCTCAGCTGAGGTAGAAGGTGTGGTGATAAAGCGAGTCTTTATGGATGATGGGAGCAGTGTAGAGGTTATGTTTGCCGATTGTTTTGATCAATTGAACATTGGTCGACAGAATTTGAAGCCATGCTTGTCCCCGCTGTCAGGCTTTACGGGCCGCACAGTTCACCCGCTGGGTGTCATAGCGCTACGGGTGACCCTTGTTGATCATCTGGATATTAACAAGAGGTGCACTGTCCTGTGTAACTTTGCGGTCATCAATGCTTCTTCCCCGTACAACATGATCATAGGTCGTCCCTGGTTGACGCAGGCCCGGGCGATATGCTCGCCCTACCATCTAACCATGAAGTTCCCGACGGACCAAGGAATCGCATCGGTTATTGGCAATCAAACGACCGCCCGCAGCTGCATGCTCACCGCGATAAAGGAAGCCAAAAATGGAGGATCAGAAAGAACAAACGCGTCGGAGCCCGGGGAGTGTTCCGGGAAGAATAGCACGGTGGGAGCCGTGCATGGTGACCCGGCCTCTTTTGAAGTGGAGGATATGGAAGTAGGATCCCGGGGGAAGGTGAGTATCGGGAAGCACCTCCCGGTGAATGTGAAGGATGAGCTCCGGAAATTGTTGAAGGAATATGAGGATGTGTTCTCGTGGGGAACGGAAGACTTGACAGGGATACCAGAAGAGTTCGCCATCCACCGGCTAAATGTCTACCCGGATTTGAAGCCTATAAGGCAAAAGAAAAGAGCCTTGGCAGCAGATCGGGTAGAATTCGTCCGGGCGGAGGTGAGAAGGATGCTGGACGCGGGAATGGTAGAAGAAATTACTTACCCGGAGTGGATTGCCAACCCGGTCCTAGTGAAAAAGCATGACGGGTCCTGGAGGATGTGTATCGATTTTACAGATTTAAACAAGTGCTGCCCAAAAGACAGTTACCCGTTGCCCTCCATCGACCAACTGGTGGAAGCTATAACAGGCTACCAGCTTCTAGCCTTTTTCGATGCACACCGGGGATACCACCAGATCGTCATGGCCCCGGAAGACCGACCAAAAACCTCTTTTATCACTGACTTTGGTACTTTTTGTTACAGGAAGATGTCATTTGGTCTTAAAAACGCAGGAGCAACATACCAGCGCATGGTGGACCGGGTGTTCAAAAACCAGCTGGGAAGAATCATGGAGGTCTATGTAGATGACATGGTGATCAAAAGCAGGACTCATGACGCGTTCTTGGACGATCTCCGGGAGCTTTTCGTTGTGTTGAGAGAGGTAAACCTGAAGTTGAGCCTGGAGAAGAGCACCATCGGGGTGGCGGCAGGCAAGTTTTTGGGGTATATGGTGTCAAACCGGGGCATTGATGTGAACCCGGAAAAGGTTGAAGCAATCCTGAGCATGCCCTCCCCGAGCAAGGTGAAAGATGTACAGTGCTTAACCGGGTCCTTGGCGGCATTAAGCAGGTTCCTATCCCGGGGAGCCGAGAAGCAGTTGCCTTTTTTCAACATTTTGAGACGAGCAAAGAAGTTCGAGTGGACTCCCGAGTGCGAGCAAGCTTTCAAGGAGTTGAAAGAGCACCTGGGAAAACTCCCTACCCTGTCCAAGCCAGTCCCGGGGGAAGAATTGTTCTTGTATATGGCAGCCACGGATCAGGCAATAAGCGCGGCTTTGGTTCGAGGGTCCGGGAGAGCGCAGAGCCCGGTGTATTTTGTGAGTAGGGCTCTTCAAGGACCGGAGACGCGTTATTCTTCACTAGAACGTTTGCTGCTGGCCCTAGTGCACGCGTCCCGGAGACTTCGCCCATACTTTCAAGGTCACCCTATCACAGTTCTCACAAATCACCCACTTAAGCAAGTCATGCTGAAACCAGAGGCATCTGGCCGGATGATGAAGTGGGCGATAGAGCTGGGAGAGCACGAGATCACTTATCAAGCCAGGAAGTCTATCAAGGGCCAGGCTTTGGCTGATTTCCTGGTTGAGATGGCGGACAACACCGTGAAAGACCCGGGGGAAGGGGAACCAGAGTGGAAGTTGCACGTGGATGGTTCCTCCCATGCCGGGGGGAGCGGTGCCGGGGTCGTGCTGGTTAGTCCTGGTGGCAAGGAGTATCGGTATGCGCTGCAGTTTGAATTTAAAACCACCAACAATGAAGCTGAATATGAAGCCCTCCTTGCTGGATTACGCCTAGCCCGGGAAACAGGTGCCAAGGTGATACAAGCTTACAGCGACTCGGCCATTGTGGTCCAGCAAGTAAATAGGGAGTATGAGGCAAAAGAAAGAAGCTTGCAGAAATATTTGGAGGCAGTGAAGTTGATGATACAGGGTTTCCTCCGGGTGACCCTAACACAGGTCCCCCGGGAGGAAAATTGTCAAGCGGATGCGTTGAGCAAGTTGGCTTCTTCAGAACTCAAGCCCAGTCAAGACCGAAATCTGTATATGGAGATGATAACAACTCGGGGATATGAGCAGCCAAGCCAAGTTGCAGCAGTGCGAGAAGCCGAATCCTGGATTACACCCCTTCTGGAGTACTTGGAGAATGGAACGCTGCCAGATGACAAGGTGAAAGCCCGGAAAATCCGGGTCAAAGCACCCCGGTATGCCGTTCTGGACGGGGAGTTAATCCGGAGGGGATACCTTCAACCTTGGCTGAAGTGTGTGGATGGAGAGGAAGCACGCCACCTTTTGAAAGAAGTACACGAGGGCCCTAACGGAAGTCATCAAGGGGCCCGGACAGTGGCTCGGAAGATCATGTGCACGGGGTATTACTGGCCAACGCTATTTGAGGACGCCCAAAAAGCAGTCCGCTCCTGTCAGCAGTGCCAGAAATTTGCACCCCTGATCCATGTGCCGCAGGGGGAGATGATTGGGATATCAGGGACTTGGCCCTTCATCCGATGGGGTTTGGACCTGGTAGGCCCCTTTCCAACCGCTCCGGGAGGTTTCAAGTATTTGATAGTGGCAGTTGACTATTTCAGCAAATGGGTAGAAGCTGCTCCTCTGACAAACATTAGGGGAAGTACGTGCGTAAAATTCTGCTGGACGAACATCATTTGTCGCTACGGAATCCCCCGGTTCATAGTGACAGACAACGGGGCACAATTCGAAAATGATCCGTTCAAATCCTGGTGCAAGGAGTACGGGATTGAACAGAAGTTGACTTCGGTCTATCACCCACAGGCTAACGGGCAAGTTGAAGTGACCAACAGGACCCTTGTTAACGGGATCAAGACACGGCTCCAGGGGGCAAGAGGAAACTGGGTCGATGAACTCCCAAGTGTCTTATGGGCAAGCAGAACGACAGAGAGCTCCGCCACGGGTGAGTCCCCCTATAGTTTGGTTTATGGGGCGGAGGCGGTCATCCCGGCCGAAGTCGGAGTTCCCAGCCTCTGATCAAAGCTCCCGGATGAACAGACAAACCAGAATGACCGACTTCTGGACTTAGATTTACTGGAGGAGAAGCGAGAAAAAGCAGCCCTGCATGAGGCCCGGGTGAAGGAACGGGTCAAGAAGTACCATGACAGAAGGGTTCGCAAGGAGCAGTTTACCCCGGGGGAGTGGGTAATGCGTCGGAACGATAAAAGCCAGCAGGTTGCAAGCGGGAAGTTAGCTCCCAACTGGGAGGGGCCTTACAAGGTGATTACAGCCCACCCCGGTGGAAGTTATGAACTGCAGGACAAGGCCGGGAAGAAGGTCCCGAGGCACTGGAATATTGCAAATTTACGTAGGTACTATGCCTAGATTTTCTTATGTATTCACCCCTCTGGCATGGATTATGCCTAGGATGGTGACAGAGAAGCGGCACGGGGACCTCTGGCCAGGATTGAGCCTAGGTTGTCCCGTGGCCCGCAGTTGCATTTTTCTCAGTTTGCTTATGAATATTATTTTGCGAGTTAACATTTTCTCATAAGTATAGTTGACCCGGGGCCGCTTGAACAAGTGCCCGGGGGGCTAGTGCAAGTCGATCCGGAGACGCTTGAACAAGCGCCCGGGGGGGCTAGGCAAGAATGTACGGGACGCTTGAACAAGCACCCGGAGGATAACCTAGGTACGCTTGAATAAGCGATTGAAACAAATATTTGAACAAGTATAAAAGAAGAACAACAGAACAGACATATCATTAACTCATGATTGAAGATTACAAAATTTACAACTTTGAAACTTGAAAAGCCTAAACAAAACTAACAAAGGGAAGGAGGACCATCCCAGCTAATAGGAGAGTCCGGGTCATCTCGAGTGCCGGGGTGACTTGGCTGATTATTAGCAGCAGGAGGGCCCGGTGGGCTGGCAGTAGCAGTATTCCTCGGGATATTGGGGTTCGCAGCCGGACGAGTCTCGGACGGACTAGCCCCCGAGGGACCAGCCCCTGAAGGACCAGCCCCCGAAGGACCAGCTTCGGCATACGGGTCGAAGTCGTCGTCTGAGGATGAAACTCGGGAGACGGCGTCCGTCGGGGAGCTCCGATGATAACGGGTCCCTGGGTACGGGTGGACTTCTTCTTTTTCGTAGCAACGACTTTGCTTTTGCCTTTCCCCCTTTCCCGGGCCAAACGCCTTTCTTCTTTAGCGGCGTCTTCGCGGGCAATGAAAGTCCGGATTCTGGCAGCGTCCTCGCGGAGTCTAGACACCCTCCGGGCAGATTCTTCTGGATCAACAGAAACACGGAACCCGAGATACCTCTCAACGGTGAAATCAAGGGAGATCCGGCTTGGAAGAAGCACCAAGGACGGGGGGAGATACTGCCCCTCTCTTTGACGTTGCCACCAAGCAGCAGCTTCCTCGAAAGCAGGCCGGTATCGAGACTCAGGGTCATTCCAGCCCATCCGAAACATGCGCACTAATAATGCAGATACCTCCTGGGGAAAGTTGGTGTAAAGAGGGGGAGAAACCCGACCCAGACGCAACCCTGTCAAGTGATAAGTCAGTTGTAGGGTTACCAAGTTCTCCCGAAGGGTGAGGTTCCGGGCCACCAGTTCCCGGTTCTCTCTTTCCAGCATTAGATTCCTCCTAAGGGGATCGCCCCGCCTTTCCAACCATTTGAGCTTGTCGCAATAAAACGGAAGCTCGGACCACACCAGGTCAAACTCCTCCTTGAGACGAGATTTAAAGGCGTCATGTTCGGCTTGCAGCATAGAAATAGTCTTGTCTGCATCCAGACAGCGTTTACTCGGTCTTGAGCCAGGGATTGACACCGAGAAAGGGATCCAAACTGATTGGATATTTCCCTAAGTTTTGTTACTAGAGAAGTGACATCCGGGAACTCATCAATCACTGATCCTATCCCGGAGTGGACAAGAAGATACCGGGTCTGAATGCCGTCCAGTTGCCAGCGACTCAACTGTTCCTCCAACTCCTCACACCGGGGGCATGGTTTTTCGTTATCCGAGGCCGCCCCGGATGGAACTGCACCTGGCGGATCATCCCGGGGCTGTGCGAATAAAACAAAACACAAAGATTTTAAATTTAGAATTAAAACAAGGTGGTACAAAGCCCGGGGAATCAGGCAAAAGATGAGTAAAAAGATAGACATTTGAAAGTCTAAGCAAGGTACAAAACAAAACAAGTCATAACAAAGCAATAAACCCGAAATGAATATTATAAATGCCAAAGTCATAAGTTACAAAGGAAAAGAGAGAGGGACTCTTACATCGTTTGAGTCGTCGCTCTCATCCCCGGAGCTATCATCTCCTCCCTGAATTACAAAAGGGAATGGTTCAGGGAAGGAGCCCGGGGGAGGTCAAGATTAAAACACAATTAAAAGGAAAAGAAGAACAAGAAGACTAAGTAACTATGTTTACTTCTTCATCAGCATCGTCTTCATCTTCATCCTGGGGAGATTGCTCTTCTTCTTGAGCTTTGCCTTTCCCCGGGGACGGCTCCTCCTCCCCCTCCTCTTCCTCTTGCGCCGGCTGGAACTCTTGCTTCGGGACAGGGGACTTAGCATTTTCATCATCTGAATCCCCGCCCTCTCCTTCCGAGGTCACCGGGGTCTCAATGGCAGCAAGATTGGCTAAGTCGTCTGGACCGGGGTCTGCCCTATCTTCAGCAAGCTTTGCAGCATCCCCGGCATAAGCCATGATGTCCTGGGGATCAACACTTCGAGCCCCCTCAAAGACTTCGAGCACTCCGGGGACAATTCCGTCGAGGCCATCTTTCATTAGTCGATCTGCTGCATAGTTGAAGCGATCGTCTGCCTTGGGGCGATACTAGGATTCTCTGAACGCCGCCCGGTTCTCCCGGGGGATATACTCCCAGACGGCTGAATAAGCAGTGTGCAGGGCAGATTCATTTGAGATGTCGCAAAGGGACATCATCTTCGCCTCGAAGGAGCGACTCTTGAGGACCCGATTGGTGAAGGCCCGGCAAAGAGCCTCTTGAGCCCGGGCCATACCGCGTTTGCTGTCCTTCTTTACCCGGGACAACTCCTTGTGAGCCTCGGACAGCTCCTTATAAAGAGAGACTTTTTCCAGCCTTAGTTGATCAACCTCCCGGGACAAGTTCTCAGACAGAGAGCTGCAAGCCTGGTTAACCAGTTCTCGCAACCCGGGGAACTCCAACAATTTGGAGGCATTATCCTACGAAATTATAAGCACTTAGAATCAAAATATCATATAAGGAGTGGATACATTAAGGGCGAAGAGATACGTACCTGGGGGCCGTCCAGAGTCAGGGGTTGGGATGAGGAGCCATCCGGATTCTCCTTTATAGCTTGGAGGCGGCTGTCGGCAGTGGAGTTTTCCTCTTTCCGAGGAATTCGGGAAGAGCCTTCGGAGTGAGGCTCTGTCTTCTTCTTCTTTAGAGGATGACCCCCGGATGGAGGAATGTTGAAGGCTAGCCGGCGGTTGCCGATTGGAGGGACTTTCGTAGAACCAGTTTCTCTCTCTCCTGATCTCCATTCCCCGGACTTCCTCTTCTTGGTGTCCTTGACCGCCTTCTCGGTCTCGGACTTGTCTTTCTTCAGCCCCCCCATGCCCTTATCACTCCCCTCACCGGACTTCGACCCTGGCGGGACTATCGCTGGTCTGGGAGATACAACTGAGACAAGGAAGGTAATAAACTTAGCCAAAAACAAGAAATAAGAAGTAAGAAAAATCAACAAAAGAAATAAGTTAAACAAAGATTACCGAGGCTGCGCTTGGCATATAGGCGGCGGCAGGTGAACACCTCTGCAGGATACGCCTCCCGGGGGAATTCGTAACCTCCCGGCCTCTGGTAATCCTTCAACTGGACGAAGAATTTAGCAACCTTGTTGTGGTCATCGGACACTTGCCGAAACTGAGCCGGGGGAAGAGCCGCCTTTGTTTCAGCAATCCTCGGCTGGTTCCATCCCGGGATTGAGTACTTCTCCTCGTTGAAGGTGAAGTAGCTGTTCATCCAGTCACTGGTCTTCACGGATTCCAGCCTTCCGGAGCAGATGTTTGGCGTCTTGTTCCGGCGCAGAGCATTGAAGACTCTCGGGACAGAGGTTGCTGCCAGATAGTAGAAACTGCGGAATATCTCCACAGTCCCAGTAATTCCCGCCCGTTTGCAAGACAGGAGGAAGGCGATCATCACACTGACGGCGTTCGGATGCACCTGGGCCGGAGAGATGTTGTAGTACTTCAAATAGGCGATATAGAGCGGGGGCAGAGGAAAGGTGAGCCCGTGCAGAAAGTGGTGCCGGGGGATACATACCCGGGTTTGCACATCCCCGGTGTATGGCTCCAGTCCCGCATCATAGGACAAGGGCACATACATCTTCTTCACTAGTTCTCCGACCGCCTCGCTCACCGGGGTCATGCCGGGATCCTTTGGGTCCACGGGTTCCGGGGCACCATATGCGATTTTAGCTTTGGACGTCATTAGTCCTTTTCCGCCGGATGGGGGAGGGAGAGGAGAATCGTCCACGTCTAGGGAATGGTCGTCGGCCGGGCTGAGGACTTTACTGCTCATATCAGATGGGTAGAAAAGAGAGATTGGTAAAAGAAAGAAAATAGGACAGACAAAGAGAAAGCGACAGCGCTAAGTTGATGGAAAATGAAGTTGAGATTTTTTGATGAAGTATTTATAGGGAAGGATAAAAGGAATTTCTCGAAGTTGGGAAAAGTAAGCACAACATTTTAGAAAAGTAATAATGAGCATTTATTGGTGCGCGAATGGCGAAAAGGCGCACATAGTAAAAACTAAGAAGAAAGAGGAAGGATAAACACGCGTGGCGCGTGATGATACGGCCCTATATATGCTGCGACCCAGTGACTTCCTTTTAAGAGACCCAGCCTACCGGGCCGAACCCCGGAAGCCAGGGTCTCGGGGGGCTAGTGGTGATATGGGGCTCAGCCCATATCCTGGTCCAGCGAACATATGGATAAAGGAGAAGAGAGGGTCAAGCCCACCGGTGGTCCTCCCGTGACATCAGCTATCTTGGACGCACCCGGGGTTGCGTCCAGATAAGGACCACTTAGCCTAAACTCTCTCTGATCCTCACTATTATAAATAGAGGAGCAACCAACAGTAATAGGTATGTTTTATCAGACTTAAATACTCTCTGCATTTATTCATATTCTCTCTCCTCTGCAAAAAGCCCTATCTTCATCATCACGCCGGAGCGTCTACCCTCGGGTGACCCCGGGGGCTCTGTTTTGCAGGACTTAGGTGAGAGATTGGCCGCGGGTTAGGATTCCAGCTTTCCCCCGGATTACCCTATACCGGAGTTGGTATCCCGGAGCTTACTGGTAGCATCAGTTGGGATCAACCAAATTTATTCATTAGACAAGACTACTCATTTATCAAAAATTCATTTATCGAGTTTCTACTGTATTTGGAAAAAACTTTATCATATTCTTTCAAAATATAATCATGGGAATGCATGACGTGATAAGAAAAATATATATAAATGACAAATTGAATAATAATAATGATTTAAAGATAAAAGTAAGAAATTGGGTATAATATGTGTGAAATAAAATAAATAATATAAATGAATAAAACAATAATAATATTGATACATGATCACGCACTGTAGACTATGTAAGTGTACGTATTTATTATACTGTCAGCCTAATTTCTTGTCCCGCAAGACCTGCGCACTCGTAATGCAAACACGTGTAGAACATGAAATTAGTGTAATTTATTCATATTCATATATAATCATAAGTCCAAATCTCAATCTTCTATATCAGTGCTGGGTCTGTACATCTTCACCGAACGTGCGTTTAATGCTTGAATTGGTCTAGCATTTGCCATTGCGCTCTGCAAATTGAAACAAATGGAATTAAGTTATCTTCATTTTTATTTTGATCGGTTAAATATTACGACCTAAAACTCATTCGTTTTCATTGTGTCATTTCCATTTATAGATTTTATCGTTTGAAACAAATTTATCATTACATGTTCAGATATTAGAAAAGGGGAAAACTCACATCATGCACGGCTTCCCTTATCATCTCCACTTGGTGTTTTGAAACGGTCCTCACCTGAGAATGTTGCATGAATTCATTAAATTATTTAAAATCGCAGAAATGTAAAATCCACTGCTGAATGATAAATACAATTAAATAAACTTACCCTTTTTAGAATGGTCCATGTGACATTTTCTCTACAAGGAGGGGTTGTAAGTGAACCAATGTATCTGTAATATTTCCTGCTCCCTATTTTTATCTGATTTGGATCAACAAACCCTAATACTTTCACCACGTCTTTCGTGTCACCCAGAACCCTCATATTCTTTTCAAGCTGCGTAGAAATTTATAGTTGATTAGCATATTAATGAATATTTAAATAATTCATAACAATTTGTGTTCAGTTAGACACATATTAGATCACAAGAAAATATTGGGTGACACTGTCCTATTTTAAACTTACACTAGTGGAATATGACCCAGAAGACGGCGGTTCCATCGGCGTTGGACGGCGGTTTTGACCGCCGTCCATGGTGGCGCCGTGCAATGGCGCCACCGATGCACGGCGGTCATAACCGCCGTGTATTGTTCCGGCTAAATTTCCGAGTTCGGAAATCTATCCGGATGTTTATAAATCCGGCTAAGTTTACGAACTCGGAAAGTTAGCCGGATAGAACAAAAAAAAACGCCGGCCGAATTGGCCGGCGAAATCAAAACCAACATAAAAACAGTTTCATCCCCAAACCATGGGTACTTGTAGATCGAATAGATCGTACCCGGAAATCCCAAAAACACAAACTATCATACTAATCTATTGATTTTCAGATTAAATCTTATGAAAAACACATAATTTAAAGTCAACCTTTTGTTAGAAGAAGGAGAAGGAGGGAGAGAGGGAGAGGGAGAGGGAGAAGAGGGAGAGGGAAAAGAAGGAGAGGGAGAAGGAGAAGGAGAAGGAGAAGAAGGAGAGGGAGAGGGAGAAGAGAGGGAGAGGGAGAGGGAGAGGGAGAGGGAGAGGGAGAGGGAGATGGAGAAGGAGAAGGAGAAGGAGAAGAAGGAGAAGGAGAGGGAGAAAGAGAATAAGGAGAAGAAGAAGAGGGAGAGGGGGAGAATGAGTGGGAGAAGGAGAAGAATGAGAGAGGAAGAAGATGGAGAGGGAGAAGGAGATTATAACTTGCAAGGAGAAATCTGTTTGATAACAACCATCCGGCTAAGTTTCCGAGTTCGTAAACTTAGCGGGATGGTTGTAAAACGGCGGTTTCTTAAAAAGTCACGCGGAACCGCCGTGTAAACCATCCGGCTAAGTTTACGAACTCGGAAACTTAGCCGGATGGTTTACACGGCGGTTCCCTTAAATTCACGCGGAACCGCCGTCTAACGGCGCCGTGTTCCGGCCTGATTCTACTAGTGTTATGATACGATGACTAATTTTACTTTTTATTCAAATATAGAAAATGAGTAATTAAGGTACAAACATACAAATTATCATTATAAACAGATGGCCGCCTCACCAAGACTTGTAGTAAGGTGTCACTTCAAACTTTGTATAAAAACAGATTTAACACTGCTACCATTGTTGATGATTACTCTTTACTTATATTTAATCAAAATTATTAGAGATATTGAATTTGAAAATACTTTTTAATTCGCTACTATTGGAGATGTTCTAATAATTAGCATCATATTTATGATGGTATTTATATGATTTATAAACATTATGTGCTAATTATCAGTAAAATTGTTTTTTATAAATATATTTAATGTACCATGGACAAGAAGGAGTTTGGTCGTCCAATTTGATGAAGAATTGCAACCACGGCGGTCTTTCCATCACTGCTTTCATGAACCATATGTGCTTCTAAATCGAACCTGTAATTAAATGATAGGGTTTCACGGTGTTCGTCATCAAATATTCATGGAAAATAGATTATTATTTTAACAAAAATCAGAAAATAATATTTTTAAATAACTTGTGAAATTACCTTATTCCATCGATGGAATGTTCACTAGGTGAGTGCCAGTGAAATTGTCTCAACTGGTACGATGTTCCATTTATGTCAATGTGTCCAGCACCATCAACCCAGCTCAACTACATAATAAATAATTAAATAATAATAATAAAATATAATATATAACTTAGATATATATTACTGCTATTATTTATATTCAATTATGACTGCTGGATCAGCGCTAAGTACTAAATATAGCATGGAGATTATATTTCATTTTTCGCAAATATTAGCGAAGCATCTGTCATATACTACTGACCTAATAAACTAGCTTGCATCCAAAACTGGCACTTTAAAACAAATTAGCTTGTATATATATGTATAAATTAATCCTGTACTCACATACAATATACTTTTCTTCTTAAAATATGCATGGTAGATATATATGGTAGTTTAAAATTTTTAAAAAAATATATTTAATATATATACCCCAGTCCATAATTATGTAGATCAGACATAATTGCATTATATATGTTGAAATAACGGCCTGTTTATAAGTAAAATAAGGGCTGCGTCTGGTAAAACATAACTAACTGACCATAATATCGTGACCTCTATTGGTGAGAGTGGCATTTGAAGATCTGTAGCTCCTTTTAAGCATTCCCAAATGAGAAACTATTTCAGTTCTTTCGCTGATAATATCGATCGGAGACTGCATTGTTCCGTTTCCACAAGCGCTCCACTCCGGGTTGATCGTCCCCCAGTTCGCCGGTCCGTGATCGTCTTTCTCATCGTAGCTGAACTCGTGTTCATCATCTGCATGCATCCATCACAAAGAATCACACATAAATATTTGAATGTTTCGTGTTGGATCGAATATTATGAACTAGAACTTACCAACTTCTTGAGCTTGAATCTGACCGAATGCAGAGGAAAATATCAGAGCGAGGAAGCAGTACAAAGCTAGGTTAGTTTTGTTTCTGAGAGCCATCGTGTTTAGAATATATATATTATGTGCGACTTTTAATTGTTTCGTACCATGAATAATAATGAATTGATGTTGAAATTCCAGGAATTTGGAGCTGTTATTTATAGACAACCATTGGTGTGAATATAATTAGGCACAGATTTCGCCTGTAGCCTGCAATGATCTGTAGGGTCTAATAATGCCCATTTCTGATTATTTTAAGGTAATTGTTTTGTACTAAATGTCAACTAAAAGAAAAGTTGTAAAAGTGCTTGTGGTGGAATTTATTTCTATGGAAAGAATTCGTCGATCGTCATTATTAGGTATGGGACGGAAGTCTCCCGTTGGATTAGTAGTCTCGGGAAGTCTCCGGTTGGATGGGAAAAGGATATTCTTGTAATGTATCGCTTTTGATATGGTTTAGTCGAATCTCTCAATTTACTACTCCCTTAAATTTTATTGGCTTCTAATTTGATTTAGATGGATAGGAAAAATTCGAATCAAGATAATCTAAACACTTACCTCATGGCGCCTCCTTCTTATCAATCTTGTAGATTGTACAATTTGGATTTTATTCCGGTTTGGTGCGATTCTACTGACTTTCACATGCCCTCTGAATTTGTGAAATTGACTTGTAATTCTTTTACTTGAGGGGTAAGAGTTAGTATGAGACTGAAATTCTCTTAATTAGCGGGTTATAAGTTAGTACCGGACCTTGAATTCTTTTACATGAGAGGTAATGAGTTAGTACGGTAATAGACTGCTAATTTAGGGAGCAGGTTCAATACTGATAATCAATTTGTGGTCGATTTATCAGACTCAGATGAAATTACTATCGATTACATGACCATTATACTTATATAGAAATATCCTTTTTTCTGTTTTAGGTTAAAATTTGAGAGGTCAATTCTGATACGTACTCATCGCTTCTGATTTTAACCGGAATAGGTTTCGACCAACATATTGTTTTTAGTCTACGGACTATTGACGAGTTGAGAAGTTATAAATAATTCGATGGTTTTTAGTTAAAATAAAATAAAAATAGAAGTGCAATAACTATCAGTAGATCTATTATAACTTTACGTCTAATTCTGTGTTTTAATTAACTGTATCGAGCATGTTATAACATGGTGGCAGTATCGAGCATGTTATAACATGATGAAAATTAAAGACAATAACACAGAATTGTTTACGCAGTTCGGTGATGAATACACCTACATCTGCGAGGCCTTGCCCAGTCTAGAAACCATTCACTAGATAATCAATATAGTGTACAAAACTCCTCACTTCTACCTATCTATGATTACCTCTAGTAGCGAACTTGCCGGTCAACGTCAAGCTCCTCACTTGACAAGGTCGAGCTCCTCACCCAACTTTCTGATGACTACCTCTCCCGAGGATATTATGGCCGTGGTTCTAGACTTACCGGTGAACAAGATCTCGTTGCGGTTGATTGCTGAACTGCGACTGCTCCACTCGAAAGTATCCTTGACAGGATTTTTAATCTCTAAATCCGTAGTTGATTTCACAGCATGCGTTCTTCTTTTATAGCGCATGTTGTACCTTCAATCACGTACAACCCTAATATATTCTTTCTATAACTGAATATTACAATTTCCAATTACAATATAGAAAAAGGAATAGACTAGATCTCTTTCCAATTATAAAGCTATGCCTAACTAATTCTTCCATAATAATTCCGTGGGCAATATTTAATCTTCCATAATTGAATTGGACGAAAATAGATGACTTGGAATCTTCTGTATTTAATCTTTAATAACCGAAAATAAATCGTTCTTCCATAACCATGTAATCCGATCGATACAAAAATTCAAGATCCATAAATAACTTTCCTGAGCATGTTAAAACATGCTTCCCTTCTTCACAAAAATGCCAACTTAAAAGTATGGACTTTACAATCTCCCCCTTTGGCATTTTGTGAACCCATCTTCATTTTGATGTTAGAATATCGAGTTACACAACTCCCCCTTAATATCAGAACACCAAAAATTTCCAAGAACTTCAAATCACTTCATAAGGGAAATCCAAAATATCCAGAAAAGTTATTAGAATCATCCGGAATAAATAAAATTCAGAATGAATCATAAAGTTATCAAAATATCTCCCCCTTGGGGTCATAACATGCCAAAGTAGCTTCCGAAAACAAATATAGCACCATGTTATAACATGTGCAACTCCAGTAGCTTCCGAAACAAATATAGCACCATGTTATAACATGTGCAACTCCAGTTAAAAGCTTTCGTCGGAATGGCTGTCTTGCTAGAACTAACATAAGAGCTTGCTGCATCAAATGATCCAGTATCCTTCATAAATCTTACAACAGCAGATACAAACTTCTCTGTCATTCTACTTTCCATTTGCAACTTATTTGACCACAAAGCATGATAAACCTCCTTGTTTATAAAATTTCACAGAAAAATCTAACTCTCAGCAGAGAATTATCATTGTCAGTTCTCAATTTAGACCTCACAGCTGGACCTTGTACTTCATCAAATTCATCTTCTTCAGTAGTTGCTAATTTCCTACTCTTCTTCCTCTGTTTCTTCTTGCCCAAAGAGGGAAACAAAGCTCCAAAAGCAATATTGGAGTCCAGACTTGACACATTAGCATCATTAATACTGATATCACTCACAGGCTTCTTCAACTTATGAAAAGCTTTAGGGAATTTCAACTTAGATTGGGGCATCTCAACTGTCAAATCCAATCTCTGTACACTGCCTAAGGCTAACAACCCAGTCACAGCAGTTAAATCATCACCAATAACTCCCCCTTGTGCATGTAGCTCAATTTGTTGGAGACACTCTGCAGGTTCAGTTGAATGTTGTGCGCTTAATACATCAATAAAGATCCAAACTTGGCAGCCAAAATCATGTAGATCGTGAAGAACTAAAACCCTAGAACTCCATGAGCAGATGAAATCTTGATAATTATGAGTTCGGTGAGAGAGACGAAGAACAGAACCCAAGTAGAGAATGGGAAAACCAAATGTAGAATAAGAAAACCCTTTTCCCTCTCATTCTGCAAATATACAATATCACACAACTGCCCCCGTATCATCTTCAAGAAATTTTACACTGGCCAACAGGTTATTCAACTCCATAAACTCGCACTAAGGCCCAGAAAATTTTCAACAGCTTCTCATACTCATCCAGACAGCATGTTATAACATGCTATATCTCAACATCCCTTTTCTTTCGCTTTTCTATTTTTTTTAATAAAAGAATAAAAGCACTAATACAAGAAAAAAAAACTACTACAACAACATAGAGGTTATGTCATGGTACCTCAAATCCGACAAACACCAAGGTGTTGTCTCAACAGCTCAAATCTGGCAGCATCTAATGGCTTTGTGAAGATATCAGCAAATTGTTCAGCTGTAGAAACATGCTTGAGTAGAACCTCCTTCTTCTGCTTGACTTGAAGACCCAAGAAGTATGTAAGCTCTCCAACCGTACTCATCTCAAACTCACTCTTCACCATAGATACAAAATCATCAAAAAACGTCTGAGACGTTGACCCAAACATTATGTCATCTACATAGATTTGAGCCAGCAGTTTATGACTATCATGTTGAAACATGTACATCGTGCGATCTACTCCCCCTTGATGATAACCTTTCTTCAATAGAAACTGGGTGAGTTGGTCATACCTAGCACGTGGAGCCTGTATCAATCCATACCGAGCTTTCTTCAATTTGCAAACATGATTCGGAAGCTCTTCTTGCATAGCTGAAATCCAATACTCATCTTCTAACGTCTCTTTGTAATTCCTCGGTTCAATAGCTTCAGTCTCAGCATTGTCTTGAGGGCATGTTATAACATGGTCTATCGAAGGGGATGTTATAACATGATCTGGTGAAGATGTAGTTCCATCAGAAATAGGTGAGCTAGTAGTACGAGATCCATTCTCCAGTTGTTGATCATCCTCATCTTCCATGACGTCCATCTCTCCAATATTCTCCTTGAGGCAGCTTATGTTTTGATCAAACACATAGCAATTGTCTGAAGATCTAGTTCCAACCAGAATAGCTTTCTCACCTTTCTTAACAGTGCATGTTTTATCATCGAATAGAACAATCAGCTTGCTATCACAGAGATGACTGATACTTAACAAGTTTGCCTCTAATCCATCTACAAGCAAAACATCATGGAATACAGGAAATCCTTTTATCTGCAATTCACCTTTTCCAATAACACTGCATATCTTTCCATCACCAAACCTTGCAGTTCCAGTCCAAGGTACCACATTATTAATCAAATCTCGAGACCCAGTCATATGCCTAGAGCATCCACTATCAAAGTACCACGTATCTCTAGCATAAGCACTAAAACATGTATGAACAACATAACAAAGTTTAGATTTTGGCACCCATACCTTCCTGGTCAGATTTGCTTGAAGTGACGGACTCATGTTATAACATGTCTTGAAATCCTTTCCACGCATGATATCCCTTAGAAGTCTGAAACACTGATTCTCTGAATGCCCTTGAAACATGCAATAGTTGCACTTAATGGCTGGTCTCTTCTTCTTGAATATCTGATGTGTTTGTCTTCTGAATCCTTGCATAGGCTTCAACCCTTGATTTACATGAGCAGAAGTACTCACATACTGAAGTCCATATTTGGGTATGACCTGGTTCACATATCCTAGACCATGTCTGTCCCCCGATGCTCTTCCCATTTCCAACAGATCATCCAAGACAGCAGTTCCTTTGTTGAGTCGTTTAATCGTTCCTTCTGCATCTTCTGTCCTCTTGGTCATACTCAGTAAATCATCTTGTGTTTTCCTCACACTTAATTCCAAGCTGTCATTCATGATCTTGATCTCGTCCCTTTCATCTTTCAGAATGACCTTCTCAGCTTTCAATTTCTTGATTGATTCCATTGCCATGATCCACATTCTGTATAGCTTATTATATGATTCATAGATATCATCTCCATGATCAGTTTTAGTTACATCCTCCATGTCTGGTTCCTCTTTTGCTTCAGTAATGATTTCAGACGACATGTTTAAACATGCTGAGTCAGTAGGCATGTTAAAACATGCATGCTCTAATTCTTCGATCAGTGTTGCCCCAAACGACACATGATTGTTGACATGTTCCTCCTCATCATCACTCCAGGTAGCTGCATATGCTTTCCCATTTTCCTTGGGAGAGGCACTAGGACATTGCGACTGAATGTGACCAAAACCTTCACATTCTCTACATTGTACCTTTCCAGCATGCTTGAATGGTTTTGTGAGTGATTTAGACTCATCTTGACCTGAATTTCCCCTACTTATAAGTGATGGATTTCGTCCTCTATTATCGCTTCTGTTCGGACCAGTTCTCTTCAACATTCTAGAAAAATTTCTCGATATATTTGCAACTTCTTCTTCACTTAGCTGGTCGATATCTACATGTTCACTTTGGTCAGCTGCTCTAGCACCATATTGATCTTTCTTCATTCTTGCCTCGAAGGCCAAGTTAGATTGTCTCTTTATAGCTTGCAGCCTCATCTCAAATGCACCAAGTGATCCCATAACTTCATCAAGAGTCATCGTTGAAGTGTCAAATGCATCTTCCATGGTTGTTACCTTGTTGTGAAATCGTTCAGGAAGGGATCTCAAAACTTTCTGAACCAGTTGGAAATCAGTGAATGGTTGTCCCAATTGGTCTGCTGTGTGAGCTAGATCACTGATCCGAATGTTGTAGTCACCAATGGTTTCATGTTCATCCATCACAATTGTCTCAAATGTGGTTGTTACAGTTTGAAGCTTCAGTCTCTTCATCTTAGCATCTCCTTCATAGTGAGTCTGAAGTTTATCCCATGCTGCTTTTGCCGAAGTACATGTAGAGATCAGTCGAAATTGTTTTTGATCTACAGAAGAGTAGATAGCATATAGCACCTTGTTGTTGATTTTCTTGTTAGCCTTCTCAGTCGTTCTCCATTCTTGTAATGGCTTCACCGATCTCTCGCTTGTTCCAGTTTTAGCCTCAGACAGTGGTGAAGTCCAGGTATTTTCTATCCATTTCCATGCATCATCATCCAGACCGTGTATAAACACCATCATCTTCGCCTTCCAGTAAGGATAATTCGTTCCATCCAGTAGGGGTGGTCTCGCTGTTGATGTGCCGAGCTTCTCTTGAGTAGACATAATGATAGCTCCGATCTCACTACCCTTGTAAGAGGTATTGTAGTGACCTTGCTCTGATACCAATTGCAATAACTATCAGTAGATCTACTATAACTTTACGTCTAATTCTGTGTTTTAATTAACTGTATCGAGCATGTTATAACATGGTGGCAGTATCGAGCATGTTATAACATGATGAAAATTAAAGACAATAACACAGAATTGTTTACGCAGTTCGGTGATGAATACACCTACATCTGCGAGGCCTTGCCCAGTCTAGAAACCATTCACTAGATAATCAATATAGTGTACAAAACTCCTCACTTCTACCTATCTATGATTACCTCTAGTAGCGAACTTGCCGGTCAACGTCAAGCTCCTCACTTGACAAGGTCGAGCTCCTCACCCAACTTTCTGATGACTACCTCTCCCGAGGATATTATGGCCGTGGTTCTAGACTTACCGGTGAACAAGATCCCGTTGCGGTTGATTGCTGAACTGCGACTGCTCCACTCGAAAGTATCCTTGACAGGATTTTTAATCTCTAAATCCGTAGTTGATTTCACAGCCTGCGTTCTTCTTTTATAGCGCATGTTGTACCTTCAATCACGTACAACCCTAATCTATTCTTTCTATAACTGAATATTACAATTTCCAATTACAATATAGAAAAAGGAATAGACTAGATCTCTTTCCAATTATAAAGCTATGCCTAACTAATTCTTCCATAATAATTCCGTGGGCAATATTTAATCTTCCATAATTGAATTGGACGAAAATAGATGACTTGGAATTTTCTGTATTTAATCTTTAATAACCGAAAATAAATCGTTCTTCCATAACCATGTAATCCGATCGATATAAAAATTCAAGATCTATAAATAACTTTCCTGAGCATGTTAAAACATGCTTCCCTTCTTCACAAAAATGTCAACTTAAAAGTATGGACTTTATAAGAAGCATGGAACCTAAGCAATGGACTTTAAGTTGGTTAAAGAATAAATTGTATGGTTAATACCTATATTATCTTGTAATTGTTATGTTAATTGTGATAGAATATGATCCCTTAGAAGTACACTCTGTTTCATAAGACTATAATTTGTTTTCAACACGAAATAGCTTCTATATATGCAAGGTTTGTTTTTTTTGTTTTGTTTTTGTTTTCAACGATTAGACCTTTCTCAAGCATACTAATTAAAGGCAATGTTCAACCTTCTCCGTTGAAGTATTCTTCTTCTTCCATCTTAATTTCCACTTCCCACCTTTGGAGGTTGAGAAAGCAATTGTTAAATAAATTTATTTGTTTGATAAATGTGAATTGTTTATATTAATTAGTTTCGTTATTGAATAAATGTAAATTATTTATATTAATATTTTTAATCGACTTGATCAATTAAATATTATGTTCATAATACCTAATTTTTCAATTCGATAATTTATTCTCAACATGATTGTAAATATGGTGTCTTGCTCTCAATCTGTTTTACAGGTAGTGTAATATTTTCGATCTAATTTACAAATCGTGTATTTGTTCGTGTAATTTATGTCTTGCACTTGTTTCGAGAATACAAATATCATGTTTTGAATCAAGTGTTATTATAGTTGCAATTTAGTTACTTTATAATAAATTTATTAAATTAGATATCAATTTTACTGTAGGGCATTTCTCATCAACATGAATGATTTTTTTTTAAAAGGGCAATGTTGAAATGCTAAATCAGATGATAATGATACTTTCTTGAAGAATTTTTAATCAAATAATATATTTCGTGCCAGAAAAATAGCATGCGGTGATGAATGATGGTTCAGGAGGAAGTAAAATGTGGAATCGGTAAATTTGTTAGGTGAAAACCATGAAAATTATATGTGCTAGCTGTGAAGTTGGTAAAAAGTAAAGTCTCGTACGACCGATTAAAGAATTTGGACATGTATATGTTTGCTCTAGTTAAGCATGCCTATGATTTTCAAGTTTTTTTTTTTTTTTTTTTTTTTTTGAGGAATTAAACTACATAACTTTCAAGTTAATTAGGTAAGGGAGCATCAACGGTTTATTAATCTGAGATAAGCTTGGGGACATAGCACATATAAATTCACATTATATTTTGAAAATGAGTCATGTGTGAAGGTAAATCAATTTCTGTACCCTTGTATGGATGGGGTATGTATATTATGATATTATTAAACCATTATAAATGAATACTTTTGGATTAAAAAATTTTCGTTTCGCGAGATTATTCATATATCGATTAATGAATATTTATTCATTTAGAGAGTGTTGAAGAAATTATATTAGTAACACATGAACTGTATGTATGTGTACTAAGTAAAAATTGTACATATGTACATTGTATTTAAAACCACTAATTAATTAGATAGTATGTATTAAATGTGTTATCAAAATAAGCATGTCTAGCGGTAATCAACTTATGAAACTACTTTTTATAACACGACCAGAATAATTCTAAAGTTTTGTTTGCGTTGGGAAAGATCAAGAATGAGATAGAATTTTGATGGAAATAAGCAAAAAACTATAAACTCTTTTTTTTAAAGAATGACTTACATTGTTGATTGAAAAAAAAGGTCTTTTCTAGTATAATATATAATATCTACATATCACTTTCATTGTGATGATTATTCATTTACGTTTAGTTAGGGTCTTTAAGGATTTTAATAAAATAATTCATTAATATATTTAACGAGATTATTCATATAAATACAGAAGTGATCGTCTCTATTATACCATAATACAGACCAAAGACTAAATTATTATATGGAAGGAAGGAGGTCCTTATTTGCAAAATTTGGGAAAGTACTATTCACGGCACTGTTCACGCGCACTACTCACGGCACTGTTCACGCGCACTATTCACGGCACTGTTCACGCGCACTATTTACGACATTGTTCACGACGCTGTTCACGCAAAGAATATGTGCTCAAATCAGTTAATATAATTTCTGTATTTTAAACACTTGTAAACACAAAAGAATTCAGGTTAGAAAGACAAGTTTCCATATTATAAACATCAGATTTTAGGTACATAAAAACTAGGTTGTTTAGGTTAAATAATGTTGTGTTAAATTTAGTCAAGTTTCACCGAAATTTTCAGCCTAATAATTCACAATCATCACAATTTTCAACTTAAACAATCAAGTTCCACAAAAACCACAGTTTTCAGCCTTAAAATCAAGATTCTACAATCACTCTAGTTTTCAGCCTAAATAATTAAGTTTTCATAATCTTCACAGTTTTCACAATAAATAATCAAGTTTCGCAAACACTAAAGTTTTCAACCTAAACAATCATGTTTTCACAATAAAAACAGTTTTCAACCTAAACAATCAAGTTTACAAACACCATAGTTTTTCAGCCTAAAAATATATAGTTTCTACAATCACTGTAGTTTTCAGCCTTAATAACCAAGTTTTCACAATCACAGTTTTCACATTAAAAAATCAAGTTTTACAAACACCACAGTTTTCACAATAAATAATCAAGTTTCAACACAAATCAAGAAGCCTAGTTTTCAAGTTAAACACGTAAATTTTCATATACAGATAAATCTAAACACATAAATTTCATAACATAGAATCTCATCCCCATCCTCGAGTTCTACCTCGACGAAGCCACTTACAGATGCCCAGCAAAGCACATCGCCATGGCTAACAGAATCGTCTGGATCTTCCACTACCGCCCCAAATCCATCCCTCTGCGCGAGTTCCGGCTAACCTTCCACTACTTCCCGGACCACCGCCACCGCGCCCTCGTTTCATCCTGGATCCGGAGGGCCCTCGACTGCAACGCCGAGGAGATGGAGCTTGATTTCTACAGCGAATAACCCGAATAGTTGGATTAATACCTGAATCAGAGATTGGATTAATGCCCAATCGATTGCGCCGGTTGGATTGCGCCCGTTCGATGCAGATTGAGAACGCGAGTGATGAACGAAGGTTTGGAATTAGGAACGGAGGTTTCGGAAGGAATGAGAAAATTAAATAATAGAAATTTGGTATATATATTTACGGAGGAGGGTCTTTTTAGCAATTTCCGTAATTGCTAAAAAGGACTCGCGTAAATATTAATTGCAAATGACTAGCCGCTTTTCTTATTTTAATTGCAAAAATAAGCCGTCTATATTATAGGTATAATATAGACGGTCTATTCCAAAACTAATATATACAAGTTAGGATCAAAAATAATTATTCATTTGTCAAAATTATTCACTTATCGAACATTCATTTGTCAAGATTAAACGGTAACATAAATCTATACGTGAAGTACAATAAATTTAATGCACAATCTCAAGCATGCACATTTTTTACATGCCCAAATCAATTCGGTGATACCATGCATATAATTCACCGAGGTCTTTTTCAAGTTTATCAGGTTTCTTAAGAATTTACGTAGTTGATGACATATATGTGTACTGTATCAGGAGAAAAATAAAAGAACAAAAATGGCATCGTTTTCACATTTATGTTGATAAGCTGTTAGAAAGCTCCAGGGTCATGAAAGGTCAAGTAACTTCCAGAAAAAAGACGTTTTTATAGTCTTTAAAGTGACGCCTGTGTGGTTAATTTGTCAAGTTCACAAAGTTGGCGAAATTGAAAATCTAGTCAAATGCATCTGCAAACAAGAAATTTTAAAAACTTCGCTTAGGGTTTATAGCATTTCCTAACAAATCATTAAAAAATACATTGCAAATCGCATTGTGTCAAAAGAGCACCCAGAATATTAATTAGATTTCGATGAAGTTGAAAAAGTCGTATATCCCTAATGTGTGCGACGCAAGTCTACGATCCACACATCGTGTCCAAATTTATCAGTCCAACCGAACTAATTCAACGCATGCATATCTTGAATTTATTAGCCAAATGAAACATTACGATTTCTCTTTTTTTCCAATGTATTTTTCCGGGATCTCAATTTTAGTGAACTACAACATCCCTTTCTCTCTCTACCTTGGAGAGTAGTTTCGGTTCATTTTCAATCAAATCATCACCAATCTGAATGATTTTTAATTGAAAGTTTGGGGTTTTGTCAATTCAATCAATTATAAACACAATAGTGGCCTTTAATTGCACATGCAAATTACTTCAACAAGAGGGTTTGTAGGGTAACTTTGGGGTTTTTCAGTTTGGAGGTATATGTTTTACAAAGATTCTCGCAGCGTATTGGTCGGAGGAAAACACAGAGATTGGCCGGGGGAAAGTGGCGGTGGTCTCTGTGCAGGAAAAACGTAATTAGCGTGCTACAGTAAATTCAGAAGTTTCCCGAGGCGTCAGAAGAGCACGAGGTGAGTGGTCTGTTAATTTCCTCATTGGGTGATATTAATATAAGCAGGGACACATACATCGTTTCTGTAACTTGATAATCATGAGGGTGGGAATTCCCACCAGAAAGTTCAAATCAGACGCAATTAGATGTCAGGAGGCTGAGAAGATGCTATGGAGAAAGGGTTCTATAAATACACTAAGGGGAAAACCTTCTCATCTTCATAATCAGTCAGTTTCATCTTTCAATGCCCATCAGAGAAAACCCAAAAATTCCCCTTTTGTTTCAAGTCTCAAACCCAAGCCTCCTCTGGAGGACACTCAATCTCTGAACTCGGTGGAAATGGCTCTCTCTCCTGATGGTTCAGAATATTCAGAAGAGAGAAGGGAAGAACCAGTGGTGAGAGTTGATTTCGACACTTTTGCTAGGCCAACGAGGAGAGGAGGCATTCTGTCACTGACAAGAGCAGACATAGCGGAGGCAGTGCCGGTGGAACAAAACTGCTTGTTGGCTTACTGGCTGGATAATAGAAGGTTCACCGAAGCAGATTTAGAGGACTATTTCAGGAGGTTCTGGTAGGTGAATGCAGAGGTAATTCATAATTATGGTAGCTTCTTTGTGGTTAGGCTTGACACGCGTGAGGAAGCGTTGGCAGTGTTGCACCGTAGCCCGTATGCAATGGCGGGTGGAATGCTAGCGTTCAGGAGGTGGGGATCAGGCATTGTGTTGAGAGATGTTCATGTAGAAAAGGTTAAAGTTAGGATCCAGCTTCATGGTTGCCGGCGGAGGCTTTCGCTCCAATGGCAGCAATCAAAGGTGCGAATATGGCTGGGGACATAATCGATGTGGAAATTGATCCTCCTCCGGCAAGAAATGTCCGATACCTAAGAGCAACAATGTGGATTGTCCCAGGAGAGCCGTTGGTGACAGGCTTTTATGTAGATTTGGAGTATGTACACTTGCCGGAGAACAAGAGGATTTGGGTGTCGATGAGGTATGAACGTCTGTTTAGGTTCTGCCACAGGTGTGGAGTGGTAGGCCACCCGATGGATAGGTGCCCAATCGTTAGCGATGAGGTTCTGGATGAGTTTATTGAACATAAGGTTCGCACGCACTTTGAACAGCGAGGAGTGGGTATCATCTATGATCCTAGTAGGTAGATGTATGCTGGAGATGTTCGGGCGTATAATCACAGAAGGCGGCACTGGAATACCAACATCCCTGCTGATTATATGGACTCGAGATGGAGGAGATATAGGCAGATGGCTGATAGGGATGTTCAGGAGGGCTTTCTGATATCAATGAGAGTGGAGCCAGGCTTTAATAGGAGACTGAGAATTGGAGACAGGCTGGGAGGAAATCTGTTTCAACCACGGAGTCAGACTTTTGATCCTTATTTTGGAGAAAGGGTGGAATATCAACCGAGGGCCCCCCAACCGTTCCCTCCCATCCCACAGATATGCTCATTGATCCTGAAGATTATAGTCCCCAATTACAAGCTTCAGATCAACAAAACCTGGGAGCATGGGTAACAAACCAGGAGGGATTGGAGGAGGCCATGAGAGTTGAGATGGAAAGAGTCACAGTGGACTTCAGGAACATAGAAGCGGCGGAGGATGCACTGACTGTAATAATGACTTCTGCTCTCTAAGCTAATCCTGATATGATGCAGCTGAGAGTTTCAGTGAGGGGAGCTTCAGCCATTCCAGGGTGGGGTGGTGCAATCTCAGAAATCCCTCCCCCACCTGTGGATTGGCAGGAGAAGAATCCAGATACGTTGGAGAATGAGATCATTGTTATTTCTTCAGGAAACAGTGACTCAGAGTCCTCAGGGGTCGATTCAGGCTCGTCCAGATTAACTAGAGGTCCAGCTATTGTGATTGGAAGGCCGCGAAGGCAGAAGATACAAAGACAACATGCTGAGGATGATAGAGATAAGAAGAAAATGAAGGTGGAGATGGAAAAGGTTAAGCAGAGGAGACGTAACAGGAGAACAAGATTTGTTAGAGAAGGAGGAGGCCGAACTTCAAAGTTGGACAATCCTCCAGACAAGCAGCAATGATGGAAAATGTATCTCAGGCAAATGAACAAGTAGGCTTGGAGGAGGAGAATGAGGATTTGTTGGTAGTTGAAGAGAAAGAGAAGTTGCTGGGTGAGATTAAAGATATCCCACAGGCACAAATAGCCACTGAAGTAGTAGATATGACTTACAATTGGAACATAACGGGTGTCAACAGAGCTGCATCAGAGCCAGTCACTCAGTCATCTTTAAGCAGACAAGTAAAAAGATCTCGATCAGCAGAAGAAAAGGATTCTGACGAGGGGATACCAACAGACATGCATTCCCCGAAGAGAAGGAAGATCATATTGAACCATGTGATCAAACAAGCTTCGGATCAAGACAAGGAAGATCAACAGAGTACTGCCACTGCACTGGGGAGAGAGGTTATAGTGATAAATTCGAGTGATTCAGAATCCTCAGAAAGAGAAGATGTACATGATGAGTCAGATCATGTGGAACAAGTTGAAGAAATTCTGGAGGATTTGAAGGATGAGGAGGAAGAGACATCAACCAGCTCTGGCGAGGACAAGGTGTCATCAAGAAGGTTGCCGGTGCTGCAGCGGGCAGAGAAGGAGCCCGTCTTCAAGGTTTTCTGGTGGTTGAACCAAATCAACCACCCAATCAGCCATGAGGGGCGTTGTGTGGAACTGTAGGGGCTGCAATAATGCTCCTACAATGACAGCTATCAATCAGCTGCTAAATAGGTACAGCCCAAGCCTTTTGTGTTTGTTAGAAACAAAGACCAGTGAGAGTCATTTTGCTCGCTGGCAAGAAAATACCTACTTTAGTAATTCTAGAATAATAGATGCAGCTGGTAGGTCGGGGGGAATAGCTCTTTTCTGGTCTGATCAGGTAGAAGTAGTGGTAGATCAGTTTAGTAGCAATCATGTAGCTTGTATTTTGTCGGCGGCAAATGATCAGAGGTGGTGCCTCATGCTAGTTTATGGACCACCATTTGCTTCGGCCAGGCCTCCTTTCTGGAATTATATTTCATCTTTGCAATATTTCTCTGGGCTCCCTATAGTGATGGTTGGAGATTATAATCAGATTCTGAATCAACAAGATAAGAGAGGAGGAGTCCTAGTGCCTTCCAACCTCAACTCAAAGTTACACCAACTGCTGAACTCACACCAGATGGATGAAGTTTCATCAGTAGACTTATGGTATACTTGGTCCAATAATCAAGCTCATCCACATACAGTTGTGGAGAGATTGGATAGAGCCTTTGCTAATAAAGCATGGAGGGAGATGTGGCCAGCTGCCAAGGTAAATAATTTACCTTTCTAGGTTTCAGACCATAGCCCAATTGTGCTGGATCTTATTCCTCAAAGGACAAGAAGCAAGGGTTTAAGGAAATTTGAAGCAATGTGGACAAACATGGATCCTCCTAAGCAGATAATCAAAAGAGTTTGGAGTACACTTCTTCATGAGAATCAGAATGGTCCAGATCCAGTACAAGAGTTGTCACAGAAACTCAGAGTATCTTTGATACATTTGAGCAATTGGCATAAACAATATTTTGGCCACATGGATAAGAAGATACAGAAGGTATCTCAGGAGCTGGAGCTAGCACAGGCAGGATCAGGTCTTTATTTGAACCACTCCAAGATCCAGAGTCTCATTTCACAAAAACAGGAATTAGAACAGAGACAGGCAGAATACTGGCAACAGAGGACCAAGATAATTTGGATGAATTTTGGAGAAATAAATACAAAGTTCTTCCACAAATGGGCTACCAGAAGGAAGAAAGCAAATAGTATCCAAGGGATTATGGAATCTAATGGAGTATGGGTGGATGAGCAGTCACAGGTGATACAGATTCTCAACCAACACATCAGGCAGATATATATTTATCAGCAAAATTTGGTGGATAGAATTCAAGGACAACCTTTTGGACCTTTTGGACCTTCTGGACATTCTGGACCTTCTGGATCTTCTGGTGCTACTGATGCTGTTGTTAATGGTTTAGATATCTGTTCTAGGGAGGATTTCTTACAAGTTAATCAACAGATATTATCAAGTGAGCAAATACAACTCCTACAAGCTCCTTTTACCTGACAGCATGTTTGGGAGGCAGTGAAACAGATGAAACCTTGGGGAGCTCCTGGTGAGGATGGAATCCCAGCTGGATTCTATAAACATTATTGGGATATAGTTGGAGATTCACTGTCATCAGCAGTTCTCAGGGTCATGCAAGGTAACAGCTTTCCTATTGATTGGAACTTTACCCAGATCATACTTATTCCCAAGACTAAACTACCAAAGACACCCTCAGATTTCAGACCAATTTCATTGTGCAATGTGAAATACAAAATCATTGCAAAAATGATTGCTAATAGGCTAAAAGCACATATGGGTTTTTTGATATCTGAGAGTCAGCATGGTTTTGTACCTGGAAGGAATATTTCAGTAAGTGTTCTTCTGGCTCATGAGGTAGTGGAATATATAAGAAAGCATAGAGGAGGTAAAGTTGGCTT
Organism: Sherardia arvensis; assembly: GCA_948330725.1. Lineage (NCBI taxonomy): Eukaryota > Viridiplantae > Streptophyta > Magnoliopsida > Gentianales > Rubiaceae > Sherardia > Sherardia arvensis. The sequence continues at coordinate 15,136,017 of OX415237.1, read as the reverse complement.
GGCAGCTATTAAACTCACTACTAGAAATGTCGCCGGAGACATCGCCGGTGCACGGCGGTCAGATCAAAACGCCGGTCACCTAGGTTTTCGAATTCGAAAACCCCTCGGGTAAGTTGTTAGAAATTTCAGACGGCGTAAATATTGAAAACGCCGTTTGACACAATGTTCGAGCTCGAATGGAAGATGATTGTAGTAGAGTGTTGATCAATTTGAAGTGTTTAAGTGTAGGTGAAGGTTTAAGATTAGAAAGAAATGTACCCTTATTAAGTTTAGAAATCGAAACCTTAATAAGGTCAAGTTTAAGATTAGTAAAAAGAAAGACACTTGCTAGTACCATCTTTCATTTTCAAGGTGTGATGTTTAAGGAATCGAAAAGTGTAAAACAAATCTTTCGAGACCGAAAGTAATGTACCATATTGTGATGACGTGGATGTTTTCTTTGATATTGTTATATTTGCGAAATCGTAATTATAGGAATTAGAATCAAAGAAGTTTTTCTATAATTAAAGTCACATGCTTGATTTGTAAAGGGTTGGCTGTACAGTTTACGAATTCGAAAGTTAGTAAGAGTGGTTTATGCTGTACTGAAAGTAGGTAGAAATTTTTGACTGCATAGGATTTTCGAATTCGAAAACCATTTGTGATTTACTAAAATGGTCTGACGAGCTGAATGTTTTGAACTGTTAGTAACTTTTGTTAAAATCTTTGGAGGTCCTAGATTCAACCCCAAAGTTTGGGAGCTGATTTGTGAAGGTATGTGTGTGTAAATCTTGGTCTTTGATTCCCTCTCAAATCCCAATTATCGACATGTATGTATCTTTGATGACATCGGTGTATGCGAGGCCACTTGCCTTAATTTTGTTTTGTAATTGTAAGATTGTGGATGTGTAGTATAATGGGTTATTGGATACTTGTTGGTTAGGTCTTATTTGCATGTTGACGTGCATGGTGCAACCACATTTTTTGCATGTACTTGACTGGATTGCTTGGTTTTGTTTAGGTTGTATTGCTTGTGCCTTGTTCGACACACACACACACACACACACACACACACACATATATATATATATATATATGGATCATGCTCGTATTATTGAAGAGAATGCGCGTACCAGTCCTGAATACCGGAGGTTGGTTGAACATTTCATTGATGTTGCAACAGAACATGCGAGAAGTGAAAATTGTTCTGGAATTAGGTGTCCTTGTAGAAACTGCATGAATGATGCTAATTTAGGTGTTGCTGGCGTTAGGGGTCACTTGATTATGCATGGTTTTGATAAAAGCTATATAATTTGAGTATGGCATGGCGAGAATCACGATGGTGGCATTAGGGAAGAACAAAATAATGCTGAGAAGGGAGGGCAAAGTTGTGAAATGGAATGTGATGATAAGTTGACTGATTTGACAGACGGCGTGGCTAGGCATTTTGTTGGCAAACCATAAGCTTTAGAAGCCATGTACATGAATAAGAAAACTCCGTTTTATAAGGGCTCGGGTCACACAATCTTGAGTGCGACTCTGCAAGTTATGAATTTGAAAGCTAAACACGGTCTTTCTGAAAATGCGATGACGGAATTGCTTGGACTCATGACAGAACTACTCCCTGCTGACAACAAGATGCCAAATCGCAGTTATGCAGCTAAACGGGTGTTGTGTCCAATGGGAATGGAACTTGAGAAAATTCATGCATGTCCTAATGATTACATGTTGTATAGAGGGGAGGAGAATGAAAAACTGGATAGGTGTGCAGTTTATAATGAGCCGCGGTACACAACAAAGAAGGAGAAGTTAGACGTGGGCGCAGAGGTGTCGAATAGAGGGAAGAAACCAACACCTGCTAAAGTTGTTTGGTATTTACCTATCATTCCTCGGTTGGAACGGTTGTTTTCAAATAGACGTGATGCAAAAAAATTGATGTGGCATCGTAGAAGAAATCGTCCCAAGGATGATGTGATAAGACATACTTCTGATGGTGATCAGTGGAAGAAAATAGATGAGTTATATCCTCCGTTTAGTAAGGAAGATCGGAATTTGAGGTTAGGCTTGTCGACCGATGGAATGAACCCTTATGGGGACATGAGTAGCATGTTTAGTTCTTGGCCAGTCATGGTGGTGATATACAATTTGCCCTCTTGGTTAACAATGAAAAGAAAGTATGTGTTGTTGTCCTTGATGATTTCAGGGCCTAAACAACCAGGAAATGATATTGATATATATTTGGCGCCACTAATCGATGATTTGAAAAAGTTGTGGTACGGGGAGAATTGGACATATGACGGATATCGGAATGAATGGTTCAAATTGAACGCTGTGTTGTTATTCACTATCAATGACTATCCCGCGCTTGGTAATCTTGCTAGCTACTCAGTGAAAGGGCATTTGGCTTATCCGGTATGTGAGGAAAACACATGTTATTGCCAACTAGGTCATGGGAAGAAGACAGTGTATCTTGGACATAGGAGGTTTTTGCCTACGGATAATGCGTTGAGAAAAGCTAAGAAATGGTTTGATGGAAAAGTAGAAAGACGGGATGAACCTGTTCCCATCTCTGGACCGGAGACTCTAGAAAAAGTGAGAGACATGGAGAATGACTTTGGCAAGAACCATAAAAAGGCCAAGGTATGTGGACCGTGGAAAAAGTGTAGTATCTTTTTTGAATTGCCATATTGGGAGTATTTGGGGGTGCGACATTGCCTGGATGTTATGCATATTGAAAAGAATGTTTGTGATAGTCTTATTGGCACCTTACTCGATATTCCAAGTAAATCAAAAGATGGTTTGAAGAGTAGAAAGGATTTGAGCAGAATGGGATTAAGGGAGTCGATTGTACCTGTAGAAATAGAAGGGAAAAAGTTTTTACCACCAACTTGCTACAATATGTCTGAAGTTGAGAAGAAAAGGTTTTGTGAGTTTTTGAAGGATGTGAAAGTTCCCACGACATACGATTCTAAGATAGGCAGATGTGTGAGTGTGGAAGATTGTAAAATTGCTGGTTTGAAATCGCACGATTGTCATAATCTTATGCAGGAGTTGATTGTTCTCGCACTCCGTGGGAGTTTGCCCTCGCATGTGCGCAGCTGCATTAATCGCTTATGTCTTTTTTTTAAAGGCATATGTCGCAAGGCAGTAAGCCGCAGAAAGCTGGACAAACTACAAGCTATGGTGGTGGACGTACTGTGCAGGCTTGAGGATGTATTTTCCTCCCTCTTTTTTCGATATTATGGTCCATCTGATTGTTCATTTGGTAAGAGAGGTTAAGTTGTGTGGGCCTGTATTTTTAAGGTGGATGTATCCTTTTGAAAGGTACATGAAGATCTTCAAATGTTTTGTGAAGAATAGGTACAGACCAGACGCTAGCATAGTGCAGCGATATGTTACGGAGGAGTCGATAGAATTCTGCATGGCTTACATCAGTGAATTAGAGACGGTTGGTATTCCGCAGGGGAGGCATAATGATAGAATTGATGGTCACGGTTTGAACAGAGGCAAGTTGTTAAATCCAAGTGCTATTGATTTGTGTACCGCTCATTTGTATGTGTTACACAATCACTCTGATGTGACCCATTATATCGCCAAACACATGGATGGAATTCAGAAACGACATGGTAATTGGAAAGAGGAGCAAGTTGTAGAGGAACATGTGAGGACATTTGGTGAATGGTTAGAAGAGCATGTACAATCAGGTGAACATGAGGAGAATGTGAAGTGGCTATCAAGTAGGCCGAATCCAACAGTTGTTTCCTTTACAGAATACGATGTTCACGGCTACACTTTTGGAACAAAGGCACAAGATGACAAGGGAATTTCTCAGAATAGTGGAATTTCAGTAATTTCAAATGAAATATTCCTTCAAAATGACGAAGGAGGGAGTGCCTGTTACAAGGACAGCAGACACTATGGGACCATTACCGAAATCTGGGAGTTTACGTTGGTACACAAGTTGTTGTTTTTAAGTGTGACTGGGTTCATCCAGATGCGGTGTCTAAAGACGATTCAGTTTGCATCACCCTCGTGAACAGGAAACGACTTGCGTTCAAAGGAGATGCATTCATACTTGCAACGCAAGGCGATCAGGTTTTTTATGTCCCGGATCTAGCTAATCGCGGGTTGGAGGTAGTTTTGAAGGGAAAGAAAACGTATGTCGGTGACGCAGAAGAAGAAGTAGAAAATGCTGACTTAACTGATATACATTTAGAAGATGTTTGTGAGGGATTTAGCCCGCGGGAGACTAGAAAGAACTTGAAGAGATATCAAAGCCGGTTGGATCACGACGAGGGTGTTTGGATAAATGATAATGGAAATGCGCGTAAAGGAAGAAAGGTGAAGGTTAAACGGAAGAAAAATGTTGTAAAATAATGATTTTCAACTTTGTTAAGTTTAATTTGATTCTGAATTTAAGTTGCACAAGTATTCTCAAATTTGGTGTTAATACTACTTGGTAGTTTGATTGTGGATTTTTGTAGTGTTTTATGAGTTTGTAAAACTGTAGTTATGTTTCCGAACTCGAGAACATAATCGCCCGAAGGTTTACGACTTCGAAATACATGTAACTGAAGTACTTTGCCAGACAGTAGGTTCCCCAATATGTCACCCGTTTTAGAAACTAAAATTACTAAAACACCAGGTATTTTCGAATCCGAAAAGTAGCTTACTACAGAGTTTTTGAATAGTTTAGTAAAACGGTCAATTGAACAGAAGGATACCCTATACGGAACCCGAACAATGAAATGTGCAAAATTTTGTAGATTAATAATTTTAGAATTCGAAAATAAAGATGTAATATGTTTAGAAATCGAAAACATTGTTTTTGAATAGTTTAGTTAAACGGTCAATTGAATAGAAGGATACCCTATATGGAACCCGAACAATGAAATGTGCAAAATTTTGTAGATTATTAAGTTTAGAATTCGAAAATAAAGATGTAATATGTTTAGAAATCGAAAACATGGATTTGTATTACAACTTACGATTTCGAAACAAGGTGTGAATATGATAAAAAAAATTCAAATGGAAGAGTTTGACATTGTTGGCTATTAAATGACTTAACATTAAGAAATGATGCAGAATTACAGTTTCGGCACACTTTTGCCAATTATCGCAAGAGTTTTAAAAGATTGCGATGTAGCCCTAGCGACATTACAACTAGTTTACAATTGGCCAAAAACAAAAGCATGCAAAACTGTATACTATTACTAACTGCCCACATTACTTGAATAAACCAAGCCGGCAACCTCAGGGGAAGTCAAGATCAAACCCGTGACTTGACAACGACCTTTCCATGGCGGACATCTTCTTCTTTGCATGGAAGACCTTCTTCCTCGTTGCCATTATACGACTAGTCTTGTCCTTAGCATTGCCATACATCCGCTCAGCCATTGAGTACAGTTCAGCATCGTTATCACTGCGACGAGACATTAAACACAAAATAGTTAGTAATAAACTCATCAAGCCTATTCAATCACATGAAAACTAGGCTTCAGAAAAATTTTCTTACCTGCGTTACCTTTTGCACGGTTGTTCTTGACCGGGATGACCTTTGTGATCCAAGCACCATCCACCAAGTCATAGCCTCGGTTCTGGAAGTACTGAAGCCCGTAGATCCTGCAGGGAACAGGAGGGCTCTAAAACTTAAAGTCCAGCTTCATCTTCAGCAGGAGCTTGGTTATCAAGCCGCCGTAAGGGATATTCCAATATTGTTTGGTCACTCCCATCTGATTCAACATGTGCTTCATTATTGTATGGCCGGGGTTGATTTTTCGCCCGAGAACAACATAGTAGAACAAGATAGTAGTGGTGCTTGTTGGCTCGCTCACATTCTTCGGAGAAGGAACTAGAATCCTATGAACGAAGTCATACAAAACTCGATGTGCCGGCGTCATGCATTTCAGGTTGTACACATGTGCGGCCTCTTTATCACCGACAGGTCTTCCAAAGTAGGCACACGCACATGCACATCTATCTACACCACCAGGCAGGCTAAATCCCGGGCCCAACCATCCATCTGCATTATACACATTCAAAGGAGCATTTCCGCTGCTATTCTCTATATCCTCAGCCGTCTTATAAGCGCAGCCTACCAACTCATTAAGAATCCACCAGCTAACCTGGAATTCTTGCCCATTAACCATAGTTTTATACAAAGACTCATCAACCTCAGTTAGATTTGCATAAAACTGACAGCTTTCATGCAAGTAAGCTGGCGCATCATTCACCATTAGCTCCCTTACCTGCTGGATGTTCATCAGACCAACTAACTCTCCAAACCCTAGCTCTTCTACCTTACTAGGATCAACAACATATGGATCCAACAACTTGCCCTCTAGGTAATACTTAACATACCTATCATGACATTCCTTATCAAAAAAAAGTATGGGATCATACCCTTCTCTGCCTCTGCGAACCAAGAGCTTCCTTTTGAACGGATTCTTCGGCCGTGCCTTCGCCGCCGTGGTGTCGCTGGGTGCCATCTTGCCGACGTCGAAGATCTGTGAGTATGGGGCTTAGGGTTTTGTGATTTGGGGATTTGGAGCTTAGGGTTTTACGAATTGGGACTTTTGTGAATTGGGGTTTCTGTTTTGGGCGTTTTTTCGTCATACATACTTTATTACTTTCGAACTCGAAAATACTGCAACTTGTGTAGTGTAGGTACTTTACTCTTTCGAAAATTCCTTGAAAAAACTATAAGATCTTTTCGAAGTCGAAAACAAACACCCCTGAATGGACATAAAGATTTTAGAAGTAAGTTTTTTGCTTCTTTTTCGACTTCTGAAACTATGTATACAATAACTAATTTGTTCGAACTCGAAAAAAACCATGATTGTTTGAGTACTAAAAATGTAATGAAGAGTAAAAAGGCTAGTTTTCGAAAGCGAAACGTTGGTCCACATGGGTTTAGGGTTTAGCTCATGGGTTACAATGATGAAATACCTTTAGGTTTAGAAAACTTGGTGATTACAGTATATTTTCGAATTCGAAATATACAACCAGACTATATCAATGAAGATTTGTTAAAATGAAAATAAAGATAATTTAATTTCTTTTTTTTACAACTTGCCTGTCAAAGAGGATATGTTCGCCTAATAAAAATTTATACAAACCAACCATCCATTCATTAACGTTATTCAATAAATATTAGTGAACGGGTGTGGACATTATGTGATTCATATAGATTAACTGAGTATGACAAGACAACAACAAGTATAAACGGTTCGATATAGACGAATGCTTGCTGTTAACTAAGCAACGGTTTCAACAAGAGCGATATACAAGAATGCTTGCAGTTACTATCACATAGACATCCGAACATTATACATTATCATTATGCGGGGAACATTAGCTGACACGTCAAGGGGTGCTAATTGACCCCGTACGTCAACTCGTGAGTAGTTCGAGATTGTCTCGGTCAAAACTCGGTCACAACTCGACTCGATTTAGCTTGACTCGAGATCGACTCGACTCGAAAGGTTAACGAGTCGAGTTCTAGGAAAACCTAACTCCACTCGAAAAACTCGATAAGTGTAATTAGTTATAGTTTTATAATATTATAAGTTTATACTATATTAGTTCAATTATCTAATCTAGTTAGTCTTCATTTAATACTCAACATTGAACAAACTAAATATTTGCATTGGTATTTACAATAATAATTTCATTACGTATATGTAAAGACAAATATTTAATTAGAAATTTGCATAGTACAGACTCTATCAAAATAGGTCACTTAATTAGGCATTTTACTTGTATATTTTTCATGGAGGTATAAAATATATTAATGTCAAACATACAAAATCTTTATTTTATCATTTGTAATTAAGTGATACAAAAAGATATTTTGTATTAATGGTTTGGATGAAGGTTACTGAATAATTTAAAATACGCTATTAATTTGTAGATAAAATAGTTTAATTTGTATTTAAATAGGGAAAACACAATTCGAGTTCAAACTCGCGATTCGAGTCGATAATCAATATATAATAACGAGTTCGAGTTAAACATGATATCATTAACACTCCCGAGTTGCCGAGTTGAGTCGAACATGCATGGTTAATATAGTTTTCTAGTCGAGTCGAGTTACGCAGTACTCGCGATCGATTCGATAGATTAGCACCCCTAAGCGTGTCACACGTGTAACTATAGTACTAACACAGGTATGGTAAGTGACTTACTTTATTAGAGATTGATAAAATCTACACATTGATAAAATGTAAAACAAATGTAAAAATTGCACAGATATAAAGATTGATAAAATTTGTTTCGAATTCAACAAGTAGGGCTTAGGGTTTTTCATCTTCTGGGTTTAGGGCTTAGTGTTAAGGGGTTTAGTGAGTGGCTTTTTAAATCTGAGGAGGAATAATTTACGATTTCGAAATCAGTGTTAAATAGAAGGCTTAGAGCCAAAATTTACAAACCATTATTTCCGACATCTAAAACATATTACAATCAACAAGTTTTCGAAATCGAAACTCGTACCCTAGATGTTATGATAAGGCAGTTTAGAGCCAACCACAACTACACATGCATTTGAATGTTTAATCACACACATCTTGAATGAAAAATACCATAAAATATTAATACTAAAACAACAAAATAATGAAGATTGTGACAAATAAAATCAATCCAAAGTTTAAACAATTGTAATAATTCATGATTTGTCGGACAAGCTCCCTTCCAGGTTGGTTTCTCCACTTTGTATAGGTACTTCCTGCCCAGTGCCAGAAACCATGTCGTGCCCGTCACCTGCAACAGTCTCGGACTCCCTCTCCTCCTGCTCATTCTTGTCAAGCCACCATCTTCTTCTGCCGATTTCTCGGTGTTCTGTTGGCTGACCGGGGGTTCCTCATCATCGCTCGACGCCGGGAGAGTACCAAAATCAGGCTCGGGACCAGGTGACAGCACTATGTCAAGCTTGAATTCCTCGATGATTTTGTCCTGCATACGAACAACCTCGTCAAGCTCCTCCTCTTGCTTCTCTAGCTGCTCATCAAAGCAGTCCCACATCCTCATCAACTTCCCCATCATTTTCTTTAGCTTCAACCCTAGAAACATGTCAATGTTAGGCATCATGTTAAAACTAGCGTAAAACAAATTCACAATAATTGAGATAGCGATACTCACGTTCTGGAAGTGAAGGAGCAGGACCATATTCGGCGTCCCTCTTCCTCTTTGCAGCTCGCGCAGCCACACCACTAGCAACAACCCTTTTCCTGTACTTGTTCGTTTCCAGATCAAGCTCCAAGTGGCAACGCTGGATCCACTTATCGTCGTACACTCGATTCATGATCGGTGCATCAACTGGGACGAAGCCTTGAGTCTTCATGAGCCTAGTAATAAACAAACCATATGGAAATTGCTTGGTGATGTGCTTTGCCGTCTTCTTCATGTACTCGGCAACTGCATGGCCTGGGTTGATTAGCAAGCCGCGAACGATGTAATAGAAAATCATGCACGTCGCTATTGTTGGCTCGCAAGCATGTCCACCTGTCGGCAACACATTTCCACATATCCACTCAAACACGATCCGGTGCTCACTAGAAAGATGCTCGATGTCGTATGCCACCACTTTCCCAGCTCCATCACCCTTAGGTGGTTCTGCGTGGAAGAATTCCAAACCAAGCTCTACAGGATCTATGGGTTGCTTGTCTGAGGGATCAGACCACTTGTGATCATAGTAGTTATCATAAACTACACCGCTAGACTCCCCTACCAAGGCTGGATAGCTATTCCAAGGTACTCCTAAAGCAGCATTTATGCTATACTTTGTCACCGGTATAATAATCCCAGCTACCTTACTATATTCACGCTCATTCGGGTTACGCCCTAAATTCGCATAAAACTGCCTCACAGCATCGGGGTACACAGGAGCATCTAGAGTAATTAACTTATCCAAATGCGAAGGTTTGAAATAATCGAGCACATAGGCCAGAGATTTACCGATCTTGGTGCGAAACTTCAAACCTTGGTCCTTGTCAAAGGCCTTCTGATCTGCTTGATGTACCGTTCCTCTGCCTCCGGGCTGAAGAAATAGCTACACTCCTCCTCATCGCCTTTCTTGCTATGCTTTTTCTTCCTCATTTTTGCGGCATTCAGAGTAGCCCCTATCACCTCATCATCATCAGGGACCCTCAACGGTGCCTTTCCCTTCTTCTTCCGCTCTTCAGCCGCCATCTTAGCTGACTTTCCAGTCTTCCCCACCTGTTCCTCATTTCCACTTTGCTCTTCAAACTGCTGAGAATCAGCCTCCCCGTCAGTATCCTCCTCAGACTCATCAACTTTTTCCGTGCTCTCATCCTCACTTCTATCATCAGAATCACTTCTATCATCAGAATCACTCGACTCCTCAGATTCATACTCAACAACTGGTTGCTTACCCTTCCCCTTACCTGCAATCTCCTTTGTTTTCATATGCCTCTTCAACAGGCTAGCACCGACGTCTTCCTCGCTCTCCTCGTTGGATTCTACAGTGGTTGGCCGTGCGGCTGTGTTGTTGATGACAAGCTTGGAGCTTTTCCGGCTAGCTGGGTGGTGTTGAACAGGTAGCTTCTGTCGACGCGTCGGCGGCGGCGGCGGCGGTGCCGTTTCTTCCTGTCTGTCACTAGCACGCCTCCCTGTGACCTGTTTCATGCGAGCCATGGGCAGATCGGTCTGCTTTTGTGATGGGTTAGGGTTTCAGTAGACAGAGATTTGGGGATTTTTTGCAAGAGAGAATGTAGAACAAGTTGGGTCGACCCGATTTTTATTTATACTAGAACTTGTTTTCGAACTCGCAAACATCAGGTAAATAATTTTCTCTCAATTTTCGAATTCGAATCCAACTCAAACAACCAATTTGCGAATTTGAAAACAATACATGCGGAATTTTTACACTCTATAGCATGTCAACAGACATGCGGAATTTGAAAACAAGACATGCGTAATCCGATCATACACTCTATTGAGCAAAAGTTTGATTTCACCCTATTTTCGAATTCTAAAAGATTAAATGGAGAATCTTAACACTCTAACATTTCAACAGAGCAATACCCGATCATCCACTCTATTTAGAACATGTTTGATTTTACCCTAGTTTCGAATTCGCAACTTGTATATACGTTTTGTTTTCGTAATCTTAAACGTGTTTTATCTTGTGTATGTCCAACCAGTGAGATCCCCGACCTAGCACCCGATTGAGAACTTAATAACTTTGTAGCAACATTATATTTTCGAGATCGAAAGTAGAATTATATACTTAAAGTCCTTGCGGTGCGATCTCGAAGCTTTGGTTGGAGAAAATTTCTTCATTAAATTTCAATAAATATATAACTTAAATATATAATTTATTAAAAACATATTGCCTTTGGATTTCGGTTTCGAAAACCTGTGCATATGATTCAATTACAACCTGTGCAATCCCCGTGTTATAGCCCTAATTAGATATAATTTTGTGCATCAAATGTATGTTTTTTTCGAGTTCTAGAGCTCATGCCAGAAATGGTTTTCTAGTTAGAAACAAGCACTACACAGTTTGTGTAATTGCACAGTTTTTTATTCATCGAAAACGTGGTAGGGGATATATTGAATTACTTTAATAAAAAGTATTGTTAAGGAAAGGTTTAGAAATCGAAAACCTAGCATGAAATGTCAAATACAGTAAGTTTTCGAGTTCGAAAACTTAAGGATATTTGAATTTTCCACCGTGTATATAAATGTCTCCAAGCGGGAATGAGAAGGTTATTTCCCTCACATTTCTATATCTCATCAAACCTACTTTATTCCATACATACTACATCTCATATCTACTTCTCCTACACCAATCTTTCATCCCAAACCCACACCCTCACCATCTCACATATTCAGATTTGGAACTATTGTGTCAGTGAGATTTAATGTATCTTATTTTGTTCAACACTATATGTGGGTTAGATATGAACAAATTTCATAGATTTAAGTAATGTCGTGTGTATGTAGATCTCATTGTGCTTCCCATATCATACTAGCTCGTGCCATGGAATTTATATGAATCTTGTGTTCAAATGCAAGTAGGTTCAAATTTTTGCACTACTTTTTTTGTTTTGCTAGCTTAGTTGGTTATGGGTAATTTTTTTTATACATATCAAACTCTATCAAATGCATATGTTCGAGTTTCTTTATTTCTAGAAACCATAAACCGTACATGTTAATTTTCAATTAAATATGAAACAATTTCATTAAAACCCTAGCATGAATGACATGAAATTTTCTAGTAAAACCCTAGGTCTCAATTAATGTTGTGCATTTATGTTAGGTTAGTGTGCCCTAGATACATATAAACTACTTCTAATCTTGCAAACTAGTTCGTATTGTTATCATGTAAACCAAATGCACTAGTCTAATATGTAGTGACTTTTGTTTAAGGTGTCGAACGGCTCCCCTAAAGAAGAAGGTTAAAAAAAAATTGGCGAAGAGGGCTAGGGCATAAGCGGCTCGAGAATCGGAGGAAGCACTAGATGGATCTACGTTGCGACCAAGGATTTATTGCCACGAGATAATGAGAAGGATAAAGAAAGGTGTTCTAACACCGATGCAATTCAATGAACTTGGCGCCCCAATCTCACGAGAGAGGAGCAAATGGGAAAGTTGGGTGGGAAAGACGGCGAGAACACGTATAGATATTAAGTACAACGACTGGCGTCTAGTACCTAAGCCTATGAAGGAAAGGCTTGTCGACGAATGCATGGTAAGCTGCAAATTATTTTAAGAAATACCATGTATTATATATGTTCATAAATAACAACTAACACCATAACCTTAATGTTTATGTATGCTGCAGCGTCCATTTATAATCGATGCACCTAACATTGAACTTCTCCAAGAGAAGACCATGAAAAGGTTGGGGAAGATTGCAAGAGATTATCGTGCGATGCTTGCTCGAGATTATGTGTTTGGAGAGAAGAAGCACTTGAACCCTAGACTCATATACACAACCATTCCGGAGCAAAGTTGGGAGTTCTTCAAGAAGTATGCCCAAGGATATTATGACGATGTAAGTACTTAAATTTTTTTTTTTCCCTTACAAGTTGATATTTGTTTATCTACACATTGACATGGAACTAACATGTGCAACATTTATGTTGACATTACAAATCAGGGGTTGCATGCAACTAATAGTGAGAATGCTAAATGCAACACATTGCCACACCGAATGAGCCGGGGTGGATGCAATTAGCGGTGGAGCGATTTGTGATTGAAGATGGAGAGCGAAGAATCAAAGAGAAGGTTGTGGCAGGGATGCCCGAGGCGGAGGCGAGGGATACAACCCAACCGATGTGTGTTGACGAGATTAAGAACTTCGAGTTATATCTCAAAACTAGGGAAAAGAAGGGTGGTGGATACGGTGATAAGCCGGAGATGGCCACTTTTTTGAGAGATCTAGTAAGTTTAGTTGCATTAGTTTGGAGTTGTTATTTTATCTACACCGTTTCTATAGTTACAACTAATATTTTGTTTTGGCCATTACTTTGCTAGGAGTCTTTGAACCATCAAAGGAGGGGTTTGACATCTTGAGTGATTGTTTGGGTCGTGGTGAGCATCCCGGTAGAATTAGGACTTGCGGCTCTTACGTTACAAAGCAAGATCTCATTAACAAGAGTGAGAAATCGAAGCCGTCTAGCGATAGCTTGATTCAAAAGTTATACCAGGAGATAAAGGAGCTCAAAGCAAGCCAAGGGAAGCGAGCCATTGCCCTTCACATGCTTGCTAAAAGCAGTGGCACTAAACTCCCCAAGGACCTCGAACACATCACCACACGTTGGGAACCGACCGAGCCCGATTCACTTCTTCGTGAACCATCTCATCATGACCCTTTACCCGCTTCTCCAATAGAAGATGAACATGAGGATGTGCTCGACGATGTTCCTTTTCAACCCCACATCGACCCAAGTGTCCATGAAGGAAACCATGAATCAATGGTTAGTAAACTATCCTTAATCTAATTATGTTTAAGTACTTTCTTTTAATCACTACAACATATATGTACGTAATTAGATATTTATGAAGTAGTATTAAATGTTTTCATGTTATATTCAAGGGATCTTATGCATGCTTGCTCTACGTTGACCTTGGAAATTCGAAACCCCCCTTTTTAGTAGCAAATGGCATTTTTGAGGAGTCTATTAGAAAACATCACCATAAGGACGTGCCTGAGGGCTTGAGTGTTGTTTCAATTTTAGACATCTTCTTTGAAAATGCTTTGTTGCCTATTCCCGAACCATCAAACCGATTGCTAAAGGGAACAAAGGGAATGCTTTTGATGTGGCCTAGGAGGCTGATTAGGGTAGAGGGCTTAGGGGAGGATGAGCCGACCAATCTATGTCCACCATCACTAGTCAAGGGTAAACGCATCTTTGATATTGATTCAACTAAGAAACCAATAGAGGCCAATGTGGAGGACATGCCCCTTTCCCTTAGACTATTGTTTGAGAAGATATCCGACCACAACCAACTTGGGACGTACGACTTCCCTTCTCCTACACCCATATTCGGAGTTGGCAAACTTATTACGCTGTGTTGGGTGGACTTTGAAGACTTGTGGAGGTTTGACATGATAACGGAGACTCTTATGTCTCTATTTCAATGGTACGTTTTCTAGTTCATAATGTTTGTTTGTCGGTCGCTTTATTTTATAATTTATCAAACCCCAAATGTCAATTAACAATCCTTGCTCATTTTGTTGAATGAACCTTCTTACACAACATTGCACAAAGTCGCGGTCGGTCTTGGATTGGTTTTCTATGCCCCGAGCATAATCAAGAGGTTGTCCATTCTCGCGAAGAACGACTAGGCTACTTGAAAGTTGGTCTAAGTGATCCTACTAAAGTACTCTTCTTGTTGCCCCTACTCCACAAGTAAGTGAAACCTAAATGGTCTACATTTTGCTTTCAATACAAGGCTCCCTAGTTTATTAAATTATGTTGTTAATGTGTTGAATTAGGGGACATTGGCGTTTGGTTGTCATTAACAAGACAACTAAACAAGTGTATTGGATTGATTCTCTCCACCATGCACCCATCCCTTCTTTTGTTCAGATAGCAAAGCAAGCGTTGGAGTTTGTCAATCCCAAGGGTCAATCGGCTTTCGGGGTTCATGAAATCAAGGTTGGCTTACGCTACTAATTTATTTCATTGATTTAGAATGCACATGCCTACCAATGCTAAGTACAAGTGATTTTTTTCCCTAGTACAAGAAGCAAAATAGTTGTTGGGAATGTGGTTATTTCACCATGGCGACGGCACTTCAAGTTGTCTCTTCTGCTAAGTTGAACAATAACTTTGAATCGGTGAGTACTTACTATCTTATTCCTAACTTGTATTATTATACTTGTTTGCCCGATCATGTTTGTTAAACTTAATTTTTATGCTTCATTTCTTGACTAGCTTTTTAAGAAGGACTCGACTCCTTACACACTTGATGACATAAAGACCGTTATCAACAACTTTGCGTCGTACGTGCTAAATGTTCGGGGATCAAGACTTTCAAAATAGCATTAGTAAGAACATGGCGTGTGACGTACATTGTGTGGTGGTTTGTTTGTAATGTTGAATATTTTTACCTTCCCATGGTCATGATGCGCTACAAATATTCGATCTTTTGCTACAATAACGGTCATTTTTTGATCATTAGATGCTATGGTGCATTATGTATTTTGGATATCGCCAATGGTTGGCTTGATTAAATATGAGTCATTTTTATTACGTAATTTTTGGGTTTTGCATCATCCAATTCTGAAATTGCCCGGTTCCGGCATCGTTATTAGTCACCCTAAAAGAAAAAAAATTTATTCACCACCATTTCGATTTCGTAATAATCTGCTTCCCTAGGTTTTCGATTTCGCAAACAATATGTACTTCAGAGAACCAATCCAGTGGCATCCCATATTTTAAGCCCGATAAAACCAACCACATACATTAAAATCACCAGTTTTTCGAACTCGAACATAAATGAAATAGTCAACTAACTTCAGAACTCGAAAAATGTATAATTCATTACTCTATTACACTACCGGAAACATAACAATAAAAACCCTAAAACAAGTTCTTTCGAACTCAAAAACTGATGGGGTTCTCAATTTGAATTTCGAAATCGAAAAAAATGAAACCCACACACCCTACTAGCAGCCCTGTTATGAAACTTTTGCAACCTAACTTCAACCTATTTTAGACACCGAAAATATTATCATGTCGCATTATTTTCGATATCTAGAGACTGAATCAAAAGTGCTCATCATAGACAAATACTACGACCTCGTAAATATGTAGTAAATAATGGTCAACTTCAGTTGGGCATATTCAATAGTTTTCGACATCTAATCCTCGGCAAACACTTAACTTGCTACTCGTAAACACTATACTATGTACTCAAACTTTGCGAATCGTAAATTTGATGAAATGTTCTTTTTCGAAATCGTGAGTATGTATGTTTTCTACTCGAAAGTTTTTACTTCAGCTCGGGGACCATAACGCCATGTTTTAAGTTTTCGTGTCGTAAACCCCTGCCTTTTTGGTTTTCGAGTTCGAAAACTATGCACGGCGGGTCCTTCCGTCGTGCAAAAATGGACGGCCGATGGATGGCGGTTCCAGTAACGGCGGGTACAACCGCCGTGTATACCCCGGATTACCGCCGTTGGGGCTATCAACCTCCAGTAGTGACTGGACATGAGCAAGGCTTATGATAGAGTCTCTTGGAAGTTTTTAGAAGAATCTCTGTGCTATTTGAAGGTTCCATAATCCCTGGCGAACCTCATTATGATGTGTGTTCAAATAGTAACATACCAGATAAAGATCAATGGTGAGGTAAGTCAGACTTTTTGTCCAAATAAAGGTCTCAGGCAAGGCTGTCCATTATCTCCTTACCTTTTCATCATATGTCAACAATATATGTCCACATGGCTAGAGAGCAAGCTGTCAAGTAATAGGAACTTAGGGGTCCAAGTTTCAAGAGAAGGGAATGTGGTTTCTCACATCATGTATGCAGATGACTGCATATTGTTCACCAAATGTACACAGGAGGCCATCATGGATCTGGAAAAGGTGCTGGATACTTACACAAGTTTTTCAGGTCAGATTCTAAATCATGCCAAGTGTTCCATAAAGTTTAGCCCCAATACCTCAGCTCAAATGATCAATTATGTTCGTTCAAGATTAAATATACAAGGTGAGGGAATAGGAGGCAAATATCTCGGAACTGCTATTATCTTTGATCAGAGGAAATCACAGATATTTCAGACTCTGATTCAGAAGGTGAAGCAAACGTTTGGATCTTGGAAAGTAGGCTTACTTAATTTCTCTGGCAGATTAACTTTAGCCAAACATGTTCTCCAATCATTAGCAGTATGTCCTTTAGCCATATTCAGAATCCCTGAATATTTTAAAGAAACTGGATGCAATGACTGCTAAATTTCTATGGGGAGGAGCAGATCAATCTAGGCCAGTATATTGGAAATCTTGGAGTTACATTTCTAGATCTAAGCTAGAAGGAGGATTAGGGCTTAGATCCATTGTGGCCTTAAATAAAGCTTTACTAGCTGAACATTCTTGGAATCTAATCAAAGATGGTTCATCCCTGCTTAGTAGAGTGTACAAAGCCAAATACCTAAGGAAAGAGTCCATGAGAACAGTTGCTGCCAAGCCAGGTGACAGTTGGGGTTGGAGATCAGTAGTGTGGGCTTCAGAACTGATCAGAGGAAATTTACACTGGAAGGTTGCTAGTGGAAAGGAAGTTAGAGTCCATGATCATTGGATTCCAACTATACAGAATCCTATTCAGAACTCTGCTGCCATTTCTACACATATAAATATGAGAGTAGAGAATCTAATTGATCAGCAAAATAATACATGGAGACACTCTTTACTTAGGTGTATTTTCCCATCAGAAGTGATCCCACACATTCTGTCTATACATCCAAATACTGCAGAGCCTGATACCCCTTTCTGGAGTTGGACCAAGAATGGGGAATACAACACAAAGTCTTGCTATTATATGGCCATGAACTCTATTATGCCAAGAACTCAGAATGTCAGATTATCATCTCAGGCAAGAAAATTTTGGGCCAGATTATGGAATATAAAGGTTCCTTATAAGCAGATTACTTTCCTCTGGAAAGCACAGTCACAGCTGAACAGACAAAAAAGAAGGCTCACAGATTCAAGCACTTGCAGCAGGTGTAGTAGTGCAGTGGAAGATGAATCCCACCTGTTTCTCAACTGTACAGAATCAGAAAGGATTTGGTCATTGGCTGGATTCACAAGACAACAACAGAATTTGGTTTTCAATGCTTGGGTTTATTGCTTTATAATGAACACAGAAGATGAAGGGAAGATTGTGCAATGTATAGCCATTCTGTGGGAAATATGGAAACAGAGAAATCACAGGATCTTTAACCAAGACTTGCTACCTTCTCAATGGTGTGTGGATCATGCAATCTCTGAGTGCAAAATAATGATTGACAGGGGAAGGATGCAATCAGCTTGGAGCCAGGAGAGTGTTTCAAGATTTCAAAATCAAGAAGCAGACAATCAAGAGTTCACCTTAGATGAGGTGAAGAGAGGTAATTGTCCCCAGCTCTTACAGAGGGCTTGTGTAATAAGTTTTGATGGTTCGTTTAGGAAATCGCATTGGCTGGGAACAGGAGGCTGGAGATTTTGAAAGCCAGGGTGGCCACTACACTCAAGCAGTCAAGGGTCGGATTTCTTTCCGGCTGCAACCCCTTTACAGGCCGAAGCTGAAGCATGCTGGCGTGCGTTAAATGCTTCTATAAGGCAGGGATGTCGAATAAACATGGTCACTGATTCGGTAATCCTAGCGGACTCAATAACCGAGCCAAGGAAAACTCCTTTAGAAATTAAGTCTGTGGTATCATGTATTTGTAATACTTTAAAGTCTTTGTTAGATTTTAGAATAATCAAGGTTAGAAGAAGCTATCTTCAGGTTGAACATAATTTAGCAAATGGTTTGATTAGAAGACTTTGTAATGTACACTCCTTAAGTTAATATATATAAATCTTTCTTCAAAAAAAATTGTATTTTTCCCGGTAGAAATAGAGTGATGTGGGATGAACCTTACCTGCGGAAGTTGGAGCAGCCGAAGAGTTTTCGCAGATTCTGATGTTTCTTGTCGCAGTCTTAGAATTCAACAAACAAGTAGTGTTGTTTGATTGGAAACGTCATTCTAATAATAACTCATGTTTTACATGAGCACTGCTAGTTTCGGGGCGAATTCCTTTGGTTTAAGGGTCAAACTCGTGTTTTATTATTTTTGGATACTTAAAATAATATTTTAAGTTAGGGAGGATCTTTTTGTTATTTATTACAATTAGTAGCAGCTAGGGTTTAGTATATAAACAGTTTTCTGGTTATTTTATAAGACGGCTTTGATATTGAATGAAAATTGAGGTTTTTCCTCCATACGTGTCAATTCTTTCTGTTGTTTTGATGAATTCAACAAGGATTTGATTCATAGTTCGTTGTTTCTTCCACGCACGCTGCATCAGAGTGGTATCAGATTCCAAATCGATCCTAATTTTTGCCGCCTTCTCCGACGAGAACCCGCAACGGATCATGGGTGTGATGCTCAGAAAGGATGAAGCTGTTGCTCTGCGACGACAACTCGAACTGTTGACCCAGCGACTGGATGCTATTGTCTGTCACAGAAAACCACTTGTCAAATTCAGTGAGATTCTTGATGATGAGGGTGAAGATGAAATCTTTGATGCTCCGATGTATCATGATCCAGTGTATGACGATGGTGATGATGACAACGTTACTGCTCCAGTGTTTGATGTTCCCGTGTATGATAAAGCGAATCTTTTCGATGAGGAGATTCTAGTGATGGATAAAGTGGATGTTTTCGAGCCTGTTGATGAAGTGGATGTTCTTAAGCTTGCTAATGGCAAGACATCTTCTCTTGGAATATCTCCACCTGCTGATTTTCAATTTGATCTCAATTCTCGCGGTCTCTTTATCAATGATGGTTATGAAGTTGATTCTTCCCCCATTTTGATGCCCCTGTTTATGATACCTATGAAGAGGATGTGGATGATGGTTATATTTGTGATGATAATATTTGTGAGGAGGAAGTGGCTCATTGTGTTTACGATGAGGATATTTGTGAGGGGATAGTTCATGGGTATGTTTTTGAGGATGATATTTGTGAGAAGGAAGTTGTTGAGGGGTATATTAATGATGATGCTATTTGCTCCTTCATTCTTGATGTTCTTGATCTGGGTGGTTGTGAGGATAAGAATTATGTGGTTGGGGTTTCAAAATTGGACCTTTCTATTGATGCTCACCCTAAAATATTCCAGCTTGCTTGGCTTCGTAATGGTGATGATGATATTATTATTTCCAACGGTGTCTTGAGGATCTTTGAATTGACTCAATTCAGTGTACTGATACTTGGTTGTCCATGGCAATATGATCATGAGGTTCTGTATGGTCATCCTAGTATGTATTCTTTCTTGTTTGGTGGAAAGTGGTTTATTTTGTTGTCGGATAAATCTTATATGGATGGAACTTTGATTCTTTGCCGTGGATTTCTTGCTGAGAAGTATGGTGTCCAGTTATCCAGTGTTGACTGCTGGCATTACTTGAAATTGATTCAGGAATTGCATTATAAGGGTTATGTTGAGCGTAATGATACTTTTCAGTAGCTTTATGGGTCATATTTTGGGCATTCTAAGCATAGAGAAGTTGTACGGTTTGTGCATCTACATCATGGTTATTCGCTGATATATACTAAGATTGGTGTCCTTGAAAGTGTGGGGAAAACTAATCCTAAACCATGTCATGTTCAATTGATGAGCCACATTCATACTTGTATAGTGTTGAATGTCTTGTTCCTTGTGTTGAAGATTCTTCTTTTGGTGACGGCACGGCTTGAGATTCGAGGTCGAATCTTCTTTGTCCTGGAGAGAATGATGTGGGATGAACCTTACCTGCGGAAGTTGGAGCAGCCGAAGAGTTTTCGCAGATTCTGATGTTTCTTGTCGTAGTCTCAGAATTCAACAAACAAGTAGTGTTTTTTGATTGGAAACGTCATTCTAATAAGAATTCATGTTTAACATGAGCACTTCTAGTTTCGGGGCGAAATCCTTTGGTTTAAGGATCAAAATCGTGTTTTATTATTTTTGGATACTTAAAATAATATTTTAAGTTAGGGAGGACCTTTTTGTTATTTATTACAATTAGTAGCAGCTAGGGTTTAATATATAAACAGTTTTCTGGTTGTTTTATAAGACGGCTTTGATATTGAATGAAAATTGAGGTTTTTCCTCCATACGTGTCAATTTTTCTGTTGTTTTGATGAATTCAACAAGGATTTGATTCATAGTTCGTTGTTTCTTCCACGCACGCTGCATCATAGAGTAAGTTGAACCTACTAAAATACAAATTAATATAATGTTAGCAAAATATACACTGCACGTTACACGCATTAGTTGAATGAAAATAATAAATAATTAAAATTTTCAACAAATAAAATAAACATACGAATAGAAACAAAGTAAAAGTTCCACCGCTGATCATAAGCATAAGGCAAAATGATTAGGGATTTTTAATACGCTTGAACTGAACTAAAAAATGACAGTCGGTGATATTTTTCTCAGAAATTGATATATATAAAATTTTAACTGTGAAATTTCTTTTAAAATCAGGGTTCCATATCAAAACATCCTCATGTGTATATTGAATGCTAACTTCTACAAAAGAGAAATCACATCATTCTTTAAAAGGTGAAGATAAGCAATTTTATGATTGCAAAATTCAGCCACAGTCGGTTGAGGAAAGGGGAGTTCCATATTTTTAGACCATAGGTAGTAAGGGGATAATGTCTAGCCAGTTTGGATCCCAAAAAGGGGATGAACCTGAACCCATAATCACCTGGAATTCTTGCACACATGATGTATATAGATTATATCAAAGAATGTATATTTACTAATTACAATTTCGAAATGATAAAAATAGTTAGTATGACAACAACACTTGATTCATTTTTGGAATTTCTCTTCTATGCCAGATCATATATAAGAAAAATTAATCCTATTGACATAAATTTTAAGCTGTGAAGATATTGAGGGTGTCTAGGATATCAGTTAACTAGGATAAAATGTTTTCTCAATGAAATATTTTTCATTAAAATGTGCTCCTCACAAATTTCAATAAATTATTTTCTCCAAAATCTAATTAACAAAATCTCTCATATATAAAGCAGGTTTCAGTCTTTTTAGAAGTGTGCATCTATTTAATCATTCTAAAATATAGTGG
Source organism: Sherardia arvensis (assembly GCA_948330725.1). Lineage (NCBI taxonomy): Eukaryota > Viridiplantae > Streptophyta > Magnoliopsida > Gentianales > Rubiaceae > Sherardia > Sherardia arvensis. The sequence goes on along the minus strand of OX415237.1, from coordinate 15,113,748 downwards.
AAAAGAAGAATTGATCATGTGTGTAATTAAGGCTCAAACTCATGGCAGAGAAAATAGATGGCAAAGGTTGTGGTAATCTTTAGATTTCACCGGTGTCGACATGCATTGAATCAATCTTATATCTATGTTTGGAGCGTTGAATGGACTTTAGTGAAAACCGATTCTGAATTTGATATTGAGTTAATTAAAGGATCATCCACTTTCAAATTTCACTAACTCTAATTTTTCACGATGTATAACATTTAGATCTCTTTCTTAGAATGCCTTCTTGGGATTATGGTCCCATGTAACAATCGACATGTTTCAAATTACCATGTCTCTTTGATAATATCATCCTTTATTAGATATAGCTTTCCTCTCAGGTCCTTATAATTAAAATTTTCTAATCATTTTTCTTATGATGGAGCCCTTGGGCACACTGCCTATTAGCAAGATCTAGGGACTACATAGGGCTATGATGGTTATATCTATCGTGGAAATGTGTCTCGTGCATACATTTGATTAGGTTAATCTGATGTGATCCAAGGACATATTCACAAATGTAGGTGTAATATCAATTGTAGAATAAATTATATTAACACAAAACACAAAAATGAATAATTATAGGCGTACGTAGGCCCTTTTTTCCTAAAGTTATGAATAGAGCAGTCCAGTTCAGTTCAGTTCAATTCGGTTCAGCGAACAAATATGATTAAATTTAAGTTAATATAAACATGCTAATTCTATTTTCAATACATTAGTTTCCACTTGAGGTTAGTTTCAATTTAATTTAGTTTAGTATAATTCAATTCAATTAAGTATACACTATTACAAATTTGGCCTAAGATCCCAGTTTAGGTGCAACACTTTTCAACATGTTGCACATTTTATAAATTGGCAACACTTTTGAAAAGTGAAGGCTAATGCAACACTTTTCAAAAAGTATTACAGTTGCAGATACTAGTGTAACACTTTTTAGAAGTGCTACATATTTTATAAGATATTGCAACACTTTGAAACGTGTTGCCTATTTTAAGGCTAAAATGAAACACATGATCATAAATTTCAAATTTAACAAACATGAGAAGTTTGATCAAGACCTTTCCATTTTTCGAAGACGTAACACGTGTATGCTTCCTTAGCACCACTATCATTCCTTAGCACTGTATTTGTAAGTTTCTATCAATCAATTCCATTTATTTTTTACATTTCCCTTGCTTCTTCCTCCAGGTGTTTGGGGGGGAAATTAGGCCACTCAACGTATTGCCCCAGGTATACCCATATTCCCAATTATGTAATTCCTCGCCGCTGGAGCTCCGATATATTCCTCACCGTTGGAGCTCCGCCCAATTCCTCGCCGTTGGAGCTCCGCCTGATTCTTTGCCCTTGGAGCTCTGCCCGATTTCTCGCCGTTGGAGCTTCGCCGGATTTCAGTCTCTGCATTCTCTGGCACATATTTTCATATGTGCTACTTGTTTATCGAGGATCGGAATTATGCTTGCTTGATTTCAATTTTTTTCGGGATTATTATTGCTTAATTTCATTTGTTTTCTTGTGAATTCTGACCGGAATTGAGCTTACTATCAGTGGATTTGCAGTATTGATCTAAAAGCTCTAGTGTTGAGTAGATATGTATGTGTTTGTATGAATGATCAATAAGTAATACTCTGTATGTGTTTGCATGAATTAGGAGTTGTTTGATCACTTGTATGTTGGAGTGGTGATTATTTGACGATAAATGTGCTCCTGCTAATGGAATTTAGTTTGTTAATGCTAGCTATAATTAGCTATGTTTGCATGATTTTTTTAAATGAAACCAACATTTGTGGGGGGGAATTTATTTGTTACCCCAAACCAATCAAGAGATCCAAAGGATCTTATAAGTATATATACATTAGAGCAATGCTCCTGAAGCTATGCAGCTTCCAAAAAATAATGAATAGGTAAATCCTATCACTAATGCTTAATCAAATGGATAAAATAGGATATTCTATTAACAAAACTCAAACGAGTAGCAATTTAGTGATCGAGTCAACAAAGATCGAAGTACCACTTAGCCACCCGAAGGTTTTGTTACAAGAATAGACTTCACTGATAAGCCTGAATAGTTACAAAAATAGTTTGTTTGCAGGATCAAAATTTGTATCATACAATTTGTATCACATTATAGATTAGATAGATACCGCAAATATCATACAAAAAAGAAAGCCAATTATCATTTAACTCATGGGATTGATGCATGCCACTAACACTATCAGATTGTGTTGAATCATCTGCAAGTGAATTAAATTAAGAAGGCAATACCGCGGCTTCACTCTCATCTGTGACCTGCGTGTTAAATCAGGGTTCAAGTCAAACTTGCTGTTACAACCACAAATATGGACTTCTCCTCTGACTGGATCCTCGACAGCTAACCTGCAAATGTGAAAGAAACGGCTAGGTCAGCGCGGGGAGGGCGATAGCCGTTCCCGCTCCGATGCCAAAGTTAGCTCTCTCTGACAGTCTTTGTCATCTTATCTCAATAGTAATTGTGTGTGCTTACCTCCTGTTCTCATCCTCTAATCCTTTTTATATGCAGAACCAAGGTTTGGGGTCTAGGGTTTTAGACTCCTGCCAATGGGTTTCCATTGGGCCTGACCTCACCCATATCCACTTTCCTTTCCCTTGGTGTTGACGGGCCTCTTGGGCCGATGTTTGACCAGCCACTCGGTCCGTTGACCAAGCCCACGATCCTCACAAGTCCCCCCAAGTGCGAGACCGTGTTGCCAAACGCGGGTGAAGGATTGAATAGATGAAAATGGGCCCGCCTTTTGCTTTCTCGCGAGCACGGTTTCAACCTCCACCATTAATGCATGTTAAACGCGTGTCCCCCAACTCCGTTTCTCGATGGAGCGTGGGCCCTCCTCGATCAAAACTCCTCGTGCAGCCTTTAATTTGCTAACGCCTCCTTTTATTCAAAAAACCCCCTTTTCATCCTTTCGTTCTTCTCATGTCAGAATCTCCTCGCCGCAGTGTCCCTCCATCTTCACTCAGGTATTTCTCCCTCTCTATAGTCTCTTTTATTCTGGAAATCTTCCCGACCCCTCGGTTACTGCGCCTCTGATGGCTTTCCGATGTACGGGACCCGGTTTCGGAAGCACTACGACGGCCGGCGATGTGGAAGGTTTCCGAGAGAGGTGCCGCAACACCGTGGGTCTGCAGTTTTCAGATCTGGAAACACAGATCCGTCTCCCGGAGACCGGGCAACTAGTGGCGGAGGCTCCTAAAGGCTTCACCTCCATCTTTTGTGAGTACCTCTTCGCCAGTGGCCTTCGCTTCCCGTTGACCGGCTATTTTCAGTAAGCGCTGGCCTTCTTCAGCCTTGACCTGCGGTATCTCCAGCCCAACTCCGTTCGCGCCTTGATCGGCTTTCAGATCGTGTGCTCTCGCCAACAAGTCGCCCCTTCGCTTCCCCTGCTAAGGGTGTTCACGTATCCAGGGGCGGAGCTAGGGATTTAGTATGTGGGGGGGGGCGAAACTTAATAATTTGAATCAGCTATTAAAATAATGTAAAATACGGTAATTCATTAAAATATGAAAAAATTGAATTAATACAATAAAGATAAACATTGCTAGTTAAATTTAAAAGTTTATGATTTTAACATCATATACATGAATCACTATTGAAGTCGCACATTCCTCTCTGAGAATTAAGTACCTTTTGTTGATCTTCTTAAATTGAAGTTTTTTGTGTTTGAAAATATAGGTTATAACATCTATTTATACTTTTTAGTTGATAAAATCCAACTCATAATCGGATTAATAATTTGATAAAATTCAAACCCGATTCACATTCTAATATAATATTACATTATTAAATACATGCAACTAACTTATTTGTTTGAAAATAAAGTAAAATTTAATAAATAAATGAATCTATTCCTATATGGATTTATACACTGATTACTTTTTTTTCTCAAAGAAAATATTGCCTATATAGTAATCATTAGGATTTGAAAAAATAGTAACAAATTAATTATATTATTACTATATAAAGAATCCTATTTTTAGTGTGTTGTTTGACTGTGGTCCCATTCTTCTCATAATTAATCCTCTCCTTTTACGTGTACTAAAAACAAATCATCCCTATTTTTAGTTAATAAAATCATGTGAGCGGCCACATAGTCTAACACACCAAATAAAACACTAACTATAATACATATAATTAGTTATATTTTCCTAGTTCAGGGGGGCCGGGCCCCACCCGGTCCCCCGTTCCTCCGCCTCTGCACGTATCCCTATGTTTGACAAGGGTTACTGTCAGATAAAGTTCCGGCCAGCTGCCGGCAAGTCTCTGCTCCAAAAGCGACCGAAGATATCCGGCAGGGGGTCGAAATTTGTATACGTGGCCAACGAGTTGGTGTGGGGGCCTCGTGCCAGTCGGGTCAAGTATCCGATCGGTGACCCGACGACCCGCGGGCTCCGGCCCAGTGACGGCGAGGCAGCCATGCTCGACCTGAACGTCCGCAAACTGAAGCAAGGGGTCATGCTGTGGACCGCAGTGAACTCCGACCAGCTTCTAAGCTAGTGCGGCCTCCCTTACTGCCGACTCGATGTTCCTGCTCACCCAGCTCCATCTACCGAGGGTCCGGAAGGTCGACCAGCGTTTCTGCATTTCTTTTCTGTCTTTTCTTTCTTATTCAATGGTATCGTTCTACTGATCCCTCTTTTCTCCTTGTATTTTCATTCAACAGCTTCTACAACCGCCGAAGGTGAAACCGACAGTCAACCTGACGCCTAGTCGGACATCCTGCCCACCGAGCAATCCATGGAGAACTACCATCGTCACTCTGAATGTCGTCGGGCTCATTCATCGGCATCTCAACTCACCGACAGTCTCGCCCAGCACTCTGAGTCTCAGCTCAACCTTTCGGTGCCTCATCTCAATCCTCCCCCGCGCTACATCGACTTGGAGAACGACGATTCAGGCGATCGAGGAAACCTTCATAAGAGGCCCGTATACGAGATGATGATTGAGAATGCCGCTGAAGGGACGTCCTTGCTGCCCACCGCCGAATTGCATCGGGACAAACTCCTTAAGGTGGGGTCATCCGGTACCAGCGTGCCGCCACGTCTAGTTGTGCCGCACTGACTACTCCGAAGGGACGCGTCGACTTCCTGGCAACCGCCTTTCCCAAGGGCCATCTTGAGGCGTGGCGTGCTAACCCTCTGGTCAACTTCCACAACTCGGCCAGCCTCATGGATCGGTACGACTCCGTCAGCTTAGAGGTATGCTTCGTTCTTTTTTCCCCTTTCTTGTACCGTACTCGTTTCAGTTTTCCCCTTTCTTTGTTTTTAGAACTTGGCTGCTTGAATTTCCTGGTGGCTTGTTTGTCTGCTTCCCTCAGGGGCGAGTTAGGCCAACTGAACCATGAGGCCTTTCATTCCCGTGAGGAGCTGGCTTCCTGTCAGGCAGCTCTCCAAGCCGCTCGCAACCTTAACCAGAGGCAGGAGCAGATGATTGGCGAGCTGAAAGATACTGCTGCCGTCACCGCTTCGGCCGGCCTCCAAGAAAAGGTGAATGAGCTGAAGGCGTCCATTTCCGCCCTTCAAGTTGAGAAAGGGGCTGCGCTGGCTGAGCGGGACCTGGCCAACGGGAAACTCAAGGAGGCCGAAGTTCAGCTGGAGTTGCTTGAGGTGACGTACGCCAAGCTGCAGACGGCCGAGGACGCCCTTGCTGGTTATGACTCTCGGGTTTCCGTCGCCGATGCCAAGTACAAGTGGGCCATTGAGGTTGGTCTCCCTGACGTCGTCGCCTCCAGTGACAATGCGCGTCATCGTTTTCGTCAGGCCATCTACCGGTCCTTTGACTTGGATGAGATGTATTCGAACGATGCCTCTCGGTTCAGCCGCTCTCTGGATGAGCTATTCTACATTTTCGGTAGGTACCCGTTCATAGAGTACTTCTCTTAGCTGTCGGCAGAGATGGCCCCCGAGGCGATCGTGGGATGGACTCCGATCCTGCGCCCCGAGCCTCTGCTTCCCTCCGCCGCGTCGACTACCCATCCATCCGGCCAGAGCCCGACCAAAGGGACCGCCACGGTTCCTGAGAAGGGTGTGCCTGATGGCCTACTGGGGGACCTTCTGGAGGCTGGATTGGTGAACGATGAGCCTGTGAACGAGTCGACCGTGGAGAACGTCGGCAAGAAGGTGGAAGACAACTGAATCTCTTCTAGAAGTCGCCCTGCGTGGCGTTGTTTGCTTTTGTGCCGCCTGTGGCTTTAATTCCTGCTTATACATTCAACAATTTTCCTTTTCTTTTTCTTCTTCCTTGTATGGACAACCTCTTTTGCTTTTATTTCTTTATCAGTCGGTGCACCAGCTCCCTGTAAAGGGGGCTTTTTGGTTTATTTGGTGATTCCTTATCTTTGGTTGCATTTAGTCTGACCAGCTGGTTCGACAGCCGTTGAGCTTCACCACCATCCTTTTGCGTTTTTGCAGGGTGCAAAATTGACCAAGTGTTGGCTCGATTGTCCATCGAACTTACCGTCGGGCTCATCATCGGGCGCATCCGTCGGCGTGAGCGTTCAAGCGACCGAAGCGGCTGTGCCCCCAGAGAGTTCGAGGCCAACAAGCTTGGCTATGTCGGCCCCCAAACGAAATTGGCCAAGTATTGGTCTCGACGACCCGTCGAACTTACCGTCGGGTCCGTCGTCGGGCTCACTATCCACGTGGACGTTGAAGCGACTGAAGTGGCTGTACCCTTAGAGAGTTTGTGGTCAGCGAGCCTGACTATGTCGGCAAGCAAGCGAAATTGACTAAGTGATGCCTTGACGACCCGTTGAACTTACCATCGAGTCCGTCATCAGGCTCACCGTCCGCGTGGGCGTTGAAGCGACTGAAGCGGCTGTGCCCTCAGAGGGTTTGAGGGCACCGAGCCTGACTATGTCAGCAAGCAAGCGAAATTGATGCCTCGATGACCTGTGAACTTACCGTCGGGTCCATCGTCGGGCTCACCATCCGCGTGGGCGTTAAAGCGACTGAAGCGGCTGTGTCCTCATAAAATTTGGGGAGCAGCGAGCTCGGTTATGTCGTCATGCAAGTGGAACTCCTGACGTTTGGTCGGCGGTTTGACCCCGTCGAGCTGACCGTCGACCAAACTGTCGGATGTGAGAGTAGCTAAACATATGTATCGCTAAGACCTGCTTTATATTACTTGCCACAAAAGAAGACACGAATCCCCGACGATCATTCCCTCGCCAAGCGGTGAGGCAAGATGATGACGTCGGGAATCCTATCAAAAGTGTTTTTTCTTCGCCCATAGGTTAAGGCTCACTTTTTTTAATACATAAATATCCAGGCTGATACCTGGTCATCCATAGAACTTCCTGAGATTGCTCATGTTCCAGGTCTGGGGGACGGGCTCACCCGCCATGGTGTGGAGCTTGTAAGCTCCATCGCCAAGTACTTCTGCCACCTGGTATGGGCCTTCCTAAGTAACGTCTAGTTTCTTCGTCCCTTCTGCCCGGCTGGCCTCATTATTTCGGAGGGCGAGCTCGCCTACCTTCAATGAACGGTCCCTGACACGGCTGTTGTACCTCTGTCGATGTAGGACTTGTATGCCGCCTCCGTTAACGCCGCCTTCTCTCTCCGATGTTTGGGCTCATCCAAACCGACCCGGATTTCTTCCCCATTCTCCAGTTCGGCCAACGGCTCAGCAAGCCTTGGCGATGGTATGATCACTTCCGGGGGAATGATCGTCTCGCTCCCATAACATAAACGGTATGGCGACTCTCCCGTGGCCGTTCGGGGCGTCGTTCTGTATGCCCACAAGACCGACGGGAGTTCCTCCACCCAGCTTTCTTTGGCTTGATCCAACTGCCGTTTCAGTCCCTGGAAGATTATCCCATTGGTGCATTTTGTTAAGCCATTCGCTTGGTGGTGTGCCATTGATGTGAACCTCTGCTCGATCCCGAGCTGGGAACACAATGACTTGAAAGGCTCTCCCTCAAACTGCTTTCCATTATCGCTCACGATGGTTCTAGGAAGCCCGAAACGGCAAACGACGTTCTTCCACACGAAGTTCGTCATTCGCTTCCCGGTGATGGTTGCCACGGCCTGGGCTTCCGCCCAATTTGTGAAATAATCCACCCCCACCACAAGAAAATGCATCTTTCCCGTCGCCATTGGGAACGGACCAACTATGTCGATACCCCACTTGGCCAAGGGCCATGGGCCCGATATGCTCTTTATCGGCACTCCTGGGGAATGTAGCACCTTGTCATGGGCTTGGCACTTGACACATTTCTTCACCAACTCGTCGGCTTTAGTCCTCATGTTCGGCCAGTAAAAACCGGCTCGTGAAGCTCTAAGGGCTAGCGTTCTTGCCCCTTGGTGACTCCCGTAAGTCCCTTCATGCAGTTCGGCCAACAGTCGGGCCGCTTGTCTGGGCGAGATGCATCTTACCCAAAGCTGTAGGTATCCCTTCTTGTAGAGCACGCTGTCCTTCATGGCGAACTCCAGGGCTCTCCTCTCGAGCTGTCTTGCCTTGCTGACGTCCTCGGGAACCCGTCCCCTGAACAGATATTCCCTGATGGGGTCATCCAACTGGGGGGTTCGCTCGAAATGGCCAACGACTCCAAACCTCCCGTTGACCTCGCTGTCAACGTCTCCACCAACACTCTCTTGGATCGGTGATTGCTGGCTGAGGAGGCTAGCTTGCTGAGCACATCCGCCTGGGTGTTCTCTGAATGGGGGACTCGGGTGACATCAAAATCCTCGAAAGATACGGCCATCGCTTTTACTTTCGACAAATACTTCTGCATCGACGGTTCCTTTGCCTGGTCGGCTCCATTCAACTGGTTCGCCACTAAAGCTGAGTCCCCATACGCATCCAGCTTATTTGCCCCTAACTTCTTGGCGATCTCCATCCCCGCTATCAGTGCTTCATACTCGGCCTCATTATTCGTCGCCCGGCATTTGAAACGCAGAGCGTAGGTCGTCTCCCATCCCTCGGGATCCGTGACAATCAACCCAGCTCCCGCTCCTTCGACGCCAAATGCACTGTCCACATGGAGTTTCCACCAGTCTGTTCTATCCCCCCGATGTGGAATTTCTGTCGCCTCTGCCGTCAGAGTTTCACTCAGGGCCCCTGTCGCCGAAGGGATCTCCGCTAGAAAATCGGCCATCACTTGACCTTTGATCGCCTTCCTGGGAGCGTACTGGATGGCGTGTTATCCCACTCAACGGCCCATTTAGCCAACCTTCCTGACGAGTCGGGTTTCGCCAAGATTGCTTTCAACGGCTCATTCTTCAGGACGACCACCAGATGTGCTTAGAAATAAGACCTCAACCTCCGTGCCGAGTGGATGAGGGCGAGGGCCAACTTTTCCTGTTCCGTGTACCGGGTCTCCGCGCCTTGCAGCGTCCTGCTCACGTATTACACCGGGTACTACACCTTACTCTCCTCTCGGCCGGGTATAGGAAAAGGGTTTCCCCGTTCACCGGGGGCGATAGTGTCGGAAATACCTTGAGGTTCCTTCTGCTCCCAAAACGCTTCGTCTTCCGTGGGACCTCATTGCACGGCTCCGCCTGGGCCAACGCACCCCTTGAGGACTTTCAGGAATGGCAGCGACCTCTCCGCCGCTTGGGACAAGAACTGGTTCATCGCGCCCAGCTTCCCGTTAAGGCTCTGAATATCCTTCACCGTTCTGGGGGCGGGCATGTCCACGACCGTCTGCACCTTCCCCGGGTTCACGTTCAAACCCTGATTCGACACCATGTGGCCTTGGAACTTCCCCGATCCGACGGCGAACTAACACTTGGTTGGATTCAACTTCATCCCCATCTCCTTCAGCCTAGCAAACGTCTCGTCCAAATCTCCGATTAGACCATCAAAGTTTCAGCTCTTGATGACCATGTCGTTCACGTAGATTTTCACATTGCGGCCAGCTTGGTCTCGGAATACGCGATCAACCACCCTCTAATAGGTAGCCCCTGCATTCCGCAGCCCGAAGGGCATCATCTTATACGTGAAAGCCCCCCTTTCGGTGATGAAAGCGGTGTTGTTCACGTCCTCTGACTTCATGGGGATCTGGTGATAACCCTTGTACGCGTCCAGAAAACACTTGATCGGGAATCCCCTAAGCGCGTCGACTTTCTGATCAATGACCGGGGTCGGGTAACAGTCCTTCGGGCAGGCTTTGTTGAGGGTATTGTAGTCGACACACATCCTCCGGCTGTCGTTCTGTTTTTTGACCAAAACGGGGTTGGTCTGCCAGGCCGGATACGGCACTTCGACAAGAATTCATGCGTTGACAAGCTCATTGACCTCTCACGGCACAAAGATCTTCTTTTCTGGACGACCGGCCTATGGGAAGGGTTTCCATTTAACGAGTGCATCCCGAGTTCCGGGAAAATCCTGGTCATGTCTGACGGCTTCCTCGCGAACGCGCTCCCGTGTTTTTCCAACACCTTGACCATCGACCGCTTTATCTCCTCAGAAACGTTCACCCCTACCTTTATGGGCATCGCGTGGTCCCCATGTAGGTATACGATTTCCATCTCGCTCCCCAACTCTTCGACGATGGTCTCTTCCCGTGGGTTGACAATTTGCACCCTTTGGGCCGACGGTCGATCAGACGGTTCCCCATGATGCTTCCTCTTCCTGAGAGCGAATCGATGACATTCTCGTGCGTTTTGCTCGTCGCCCTATACCGTCGCTATTCCTCCCCTTGTCGGGAACTTCAACAGGAGGTGGAGCGTGGATACGATTCCCTTCAATACGGCCAGCGCCGGTCTGCCCAGCATCAAGTTGTATGGGTTGTGCGCCTGGATAACAATGAACTCGAGGTGTACGATTTTCCTGCGGGGGACCGTGCCGACCGCCACCGGCAGGGTGATGACCCCTCCAGCCAGACCGTCCGATCCGCAAAGTCCACCAATAGCGTGGCCGTCAGGATCAACTCTTTACACGTATTCTCGTCCAGCCTCTCGAAGAAGTGCCAATACATGATCTTTGCCAAACTGCCACCGTCGACGTAGGCGCGGTGCATTATCTTGTCCATGATCTACACTGTGATGACAACTGCATCGCCACCCGCGGGTCGATCCGGGATGGGGTCCTTCGAACTGAATGTAATCACCTCCTCCACCGTCAGCCTCCTCGACATCGGCGTCGGCTCGGGTGTCTTGCGGCAGCGCGCCATCCTTTGGGACTCCATCGCTCGACCCGCGTTCCCACCAATGATGGCGAGTATCGCACCGGTGGGGGCGGCCGGCTCTTCATCTTGCGAAGAAACGTCCTCATACTTTCGTCTCTTTCCCGATTCTTCGCGTTTTTCGGCCGAGCAACCTTCTTGGATTTGTGCCCCGTCGAGCGTTCACCTGATCGTTCGCCTCCTCGTTCACCTCCTCGTTCGGGCCGACATTCACCTGACCGAGACAAGCCCTGTTGTACTCTCGTGCTTCCTTGGCATGCTTCTTGAGGTGTCCCTGCTTGAAGCAGGCTTCGATGACTCTTTTAAGGTGTATGCAGTCGTTGGTGTCATGACCGTGATCCTCATGGTAATCGCAATAGAGGCTCATGTCTCTCTTAGAGGGTGGCAATTTCATTCGCCGAGGGACCAGAAGTAGTCCCTGGTCCGCCACGGCCATGAAAATCTGCTTAGGGGTCTTAGTCAGGGGCGTGAAAGACCTGTCCTTCGCTGGTTCTTCTCTTCTACCCAACCTGTCCTTCACCGACCCTTTCGATGTGTGCTCCTTTCTCGCCTCCCGTCCAACGATAACATCTTTGGTGGCCTTTTCAACTCTGTGATACTCCTCGACCTTGATGTGGAGTTCATTAAACATAAAAACAGGCTTCTTCGACAACCGGTACCTCAGGAGGGCATGGGTCAACCCTTGAACAAAGATCTCAACCAGCCACTTCTCGTCCAGCCTGTCTTCTACCTTGTTGCACTCGGTGATGAAGCGCTAGTAATAATCCATAAGCAACTTGCCTGACCGCTGCCTAATCCGTAGCACGTCCTGTGTGGTAAGAGCAAACTTCTTCTTCTGCATAAACCGCGTCAAGAAAAGGTCCTCCAACTTCGCGAACGTGGAGATGCTTTCATTTTCTAGATTGGCGAACCATAACCTCGCCGCCTCCTTGAGGGTGGTGGCGAAAACTCGGCACCATATCGGCTCCGGGGTACTGTACGTTGGCATGGACGTCGTGAAGGTGTTGATGTGGTCGGTTGGATCCGTCGAATCATCATACGACCCCAAGTTAGGGGGGATACGGACCTTCGAATCGGCCACGAACTCCATCACTGAACGGGTGAACGGGTTCCCTCGCCGCTTCTCTCCATCCGGTGAGGCCCAGTTCACAGCAAGACGCCTGCAAACGGGGACACGCGGTGGGACTTTCGACTTGTGGATGTACGCGCTCGGCCACACCTGCTCTGGCTCCTCTTCTTCGCCAGAGTCCTCGTCGGACGTGTCGTCTTGGACGACCGGGATGGGGTCTGTCTCCAGGCCCTGCGTTTTACGGTCCCGATGGCTCCGGCATCTTCTGCTTTCCCGCGCCCACGCCCTGAAAAAGGCGCTTCGGGGTGATCTTCCCCGCTCTCGCGCTCAGATTCTCAAGCTCGTGGATCTGGTTGGCCATGCGCTGGAGCAGGAGAGCAGATCCATGGTTTCCATCGACTCCCTGAGGCCAGACCCCTTCTTCGTCCTTCTGCCCGGTTGGCCTCGTTAACTCCGGCCCCACCACCTGGCTGGACAGCCGGTGGACGACGGAGTGCCTGACCGAATGCTGGTCAGGCTCTTCATCCTCGTTGTCTCCGCGCCCCATCAAATCAGTTTGAGGCGGGATCTGACTGCTGGTTTTTCCACTGATCGATCGAGTGCGTGAGCTGTAGGAATAATATGGTCCCCACAGATGGCGCCAATGTTACAGCCACAAATATGGACTTCTCCTCGACTGGATCCTCGACAGCTAACCTGCAAATGTGTAAGCAACGGCTAGATCTGCGCAGGGAGGGCGATAGCCGTTCCCGCTCTGATGTCAAAGTTAGCTCTCTCTGACAGTGTTTGTGATCTTATCTCAACAGTAACTGTGTAAGCTTACCTCCTGTTCTCATCCTCTGCTCCTTTTTATATGCCAAGCCAAGGTTTGGGGTCTAGGGTTTTAGGCTCCTGCCAATGGGTTTCCATTGGGCCTGACCTCACCCATATCCACTTTCCTTTCCCGGTATTGACGGGCCTCTTGGGCCGATGCTTGACCAGCCACTCGGTCTGTTGACCAGGCCCACGATCCTCACACTTGGCAAAATCAATAACTCATGGTATTCTGAGAGTTTCAACACTTATATATTTTGAATTTCTGTCCACATTAATACTTTCTTTCACCATGATTTCACAAGGTCCAGTACCACACTCAGTGACATCACCTGGAGATTCTCTTGCCAAAATATCATCATCAGTGCTTCCCTGACCCAAGCTCTTATCAAAACAGTGACCATATGGACTATCTAACGCTCCAGATATCAATGTCTGTAAATCCACATGTGACATGACAGATATAGAGTCCCATTCATTGAACAAATATAGTGTTAAATTTGAGAAATAGGAGCATAAAATTGTACAGTCCTGAACTCAATCTTTAATCTGACTCTACAAAGCTACTGTATAACCTCATATGTTTCTTGTGTGTCTACCCTTTTAAATTATTCTGAGGATGGAGCTTATGTTTAATACTAGAAACTTGATAAAGAGACACCGGCTATGGAGGAAGTTTCCATGATTAACGAACTCGAGTTAAATTACAATGCATTACATCAAGGTAATATTTGGCATGACAGAAAGGAAACTAGTTGATAATTATTCATTGTTCCCATGACTGATGGTGCCACCCATGGTTTTTTGTTTTTTCCAGGTTGCTTATGTTATAAACACAGACCACTTGTTATTCATGAAGAGGAAGATGCAGAAGATTTTGCATGGTAAATTTATTTCTTATGTTACTATTTGTTCAATTTGTGTCTGAAAGATTAGGCTGACACTTAGTAGAAATGAGAATATATGTATGCTATTTACTTTCATTAGTTCAATTTTCTTAAATTCTGTATAAGTTTATCCTCTGGACTATTGTACTGTTGATGAAGTTATGAACAGGTCATTCTCAAATGTCAATACGTGGCTCATTCTTTTCTATTTTCTTTTCCGATATATACATTTGTGTTATACTGTCCTGGCTTTAGTCATTTCTCTATTTCTGAAATGAGCAAACTATGGATAATTTATGAAATGTTCATTTGTGAAGAGCACATACATATGGATTGAATAATTTGTGTATAGTCAAATTAAACGGATTCAGCTATGCAAATTTTTAAAGTAATTGCTGACAATATTTACTGTGGTAGATTGGGAATTATGCTTATGTAGTATTTAGTCTTGATATTGCGGAGCATGAATTAAGTCTTAGAAGTGACCTTTAGTTGTTCTGAAATTTTTCTTCTGTGTACGGTTTATGTACTACCTATGCTGATAAGTTTTGTACAGGTTGTAATTGTTGTGGGAGGCTGGGAGTTGTGATGATTATGGGGTTTTTACTGAATCGTGAATTAATTTCGTTCGTTTTTCTTTGCAAGAGAGCTGTCAAAGGATATGTACAAGTTTAGGACTTAAGAGGTGAAGATGTAAAAATTGTAAAAAGTGATAGTTTTAGTACATTGGATGATTTTATATAGATTAAATCTTTGTATTGGTTATATAGTGAAGTTATTGGCTCATTTTGCAGTTTATTAAAGGTTTTTGGTTCATTTCATAATTTACTTAAAATTTTAGCTAGTTTGGTAATTTACTGAAAGTATTACCTAGGGTTTCAAAAAGGTGTTGCACTTGAGTTTCCAGAAGTGTTAGACCAGAAATTTCAAAAGTGTTGCAGAAAAGTGTGGCACTAGGCATTGCAAAGTGTTGTAGAAATGTGTTGCACTAGATATTTCAGAAGTGTTGCAGAAAAGTGTGGTACTAGATTTTCCAGAAGTATTGCATTAGATAAGTATTGCCTTAACTTAAACTCTGTAGCACTTGTAAGAAGTCTTGCCAAATACATGATAAGTGTTGCATTTGATCTGATGCAACGTCGCCTAATGCAATGCTTTTAAAAGTGTTTCATTAGATATAATGTAACACTTTTAGTATCTAAAGTAACAATTTTAAAGTGTTATTATAGGTCTAGTTTGTACTAGTATTAGATCAGAAAAAATAAAAGCAGACACAAACAAGTGTGTAATCCTATTGTAAGAATTCGTTAATTTCTTTGCGAAACCAATCACATAACCAAGAGCGTTAGAAAAATTAAAAGACGAAAGGAAAAAATATTGTATCATTTTACATGCAAGTTTCGTTGCGTGACTATTGGACAACTTTACAAAAAACAATATATTTAATTTGTAAAGACTAATATAATTTGTAAACAATTAAACCAATTAATTCAATTAAGCAATGGTCTAATATATATGTAATTAACAGGTACTAATTAACTGTGATTTAATAGTTAGCATATTTTCATTTTATTTTCCTATAACTCATCAGATCTAAAAGCAAAATCCTATGGCTCTGGAGCTAAATGATATTGCAGAATGATGGAGTCAAAACTTAATGATCATGACGACGAACATAATATAAAGCATGCACATTGATTAGAAAATGTTTATTACTTCTGACTTATTACAAAGGAACTGTCTTCAATTAGTTGGTTATAACCTTTCAAACATTCACTAATGCTCAATTTGAAATGACACAAAAAAAAAAAGGTCTAGCTAGTTGATCTCCCACCGAGAAGGTGGTTTTTACTGTAACCTGTGATTACACAACAATGTTAATTTAGAGTTTTGTGTTGCTTCATAGAGCTGTAACTTGTTAATAATCTCTCACGAAATGATTGATTCCCATTTAAAATTATTTTGCCATTTATAGATACATTTTGGAAAAAAGTTATTAAAATGCGTGAAAAATTCAAAATATAATTATCGGAAATGGCTTAATAATTATATAATATTTATTATGAAAAGCATTCCGATTGTTTTCATCATTGTTTATTTAAATATGACATTAATAACTTTTATTTCTTAAACTATTAATGTTATTTAATCCAGGATTTTATACTTCCTTCACATGCTAGGGTTTAATCTATGGTTTAATACCCCATTTTATTTGGGCATAAAGGAACTGAAATGAAATATATTGAACTAAATCAATGTAAATTCATGTATTGAAAATGGTAACAGTGTGACTAATTATGATGACTTTTATCAGATTATCATGTGATACTAAGTTTGGTTTTACCGACATGTTTTTGGTACTATGTTAACCATTACGGCTCTCAGAATAAACACCAATCTTAGGAAGGAGCACTATATATTATTTGGGGTGATTTACAAAGTTTGTCGCTAATCATCTAGTCAATAAACGATAATCCTAAATGGAACTAGAAGAGTTATTACTCCGATCAATAAATACATTAATTAAAAAAATTAAAAATATGAAACTACGTAGTTTTTGCCTAAAACCGCCACATAACCGCCACAAGTTCATCATATTCCGGCGACTACAATTTTCATATTTTTCTTTTAATGTTTAAGGTAATAATATATTTCCTTTTTTAATAATTTTTACCACAAACAATATTAGAATTTCATTCACGGCATTTTTTTTCTTTTTATGTTTATAAGGTAATAATATATTATTTTTTTAATTTTTTTTACCACAACCAATGTTATTAGTGCGCAACTTGTGCAACTGTGCAACCAATGATATGCGATTAGAATTCACGGCAAATTAAATCATCACACAAAAAATGGAAAGATATATTGTTTTGAGTGATTATTCAAAACAATTCAATATTGTTAATCAACACTATCATATTAAAATATTCTAATTAATCAACACTACCATTTTAAAAAGTTATAATTAATCAACACTATCATATAAAAAATATCTAATTATAACATCACACAATAGAATGATATATTGCTTTGAATTATTATTCACATCACACAAAAAATAGAAAGATTTTAAACCTCCTTCTCTTTTTATTACTAAGGTGTATTACGAAACATAACTATAAATGTACCAACTAAATGTGCTTTACCTTAAAAACAACATATACGTAAATCATTAAAAATATCATATTTAATTAAAACACTTATTGGCCCAAATGATCAAAAACGTATATATAATTTCAGTTTTTAAAATAACTACTTAATCTCATTATTTTAAAAACGTATATGTAATTTCCAAAACTTTCTGATTATTTTAGGCATCCAAAAATTTTGATATATCCTTCCAGTTTTAGTTTATACTGTCATGATATATGAGCAATATTTCATACTTAATTATGGATAATTGCAACGGTCTAATTATTCTATATTTCCATTGACATACACATTATTTCCATGAATATTGAATATATTGTTACATATATGTTATTATTATATATTGACTATAATTTACTGATGTTTAATAACAAAAAATCACCGACACAACTAATTATAAAAGAAAAGAAATATTTCTTCAACACAACTGCCATTTCGAAATTTTTAAAATTCGATAAAAACGAACATGCCATATGTATGCAATATATTCATGCCTATTACTAAACTCTGACTTATTTATGTAAAAATTAAAATTTTACAAGGTATCATTCATGTATTCATGCAAAATAACACTAAAATAGTTAAACAATATAAATCAAATATTACAATCATCAAGAAATAGAAAATAAAATATTTCAACAACAAATTCTAAGGTTAATGATCCTTAATCAATACGGCCATTACAATGTAATTTACCATGTAATAATTGACAATTCATATTCTCCGTGGGAAAAAAAATGCATGCATATAGTAAAACACAATTATTTTTGATAAATAATAACACTCAAATATTTAACTTCCAAAAATTTTCTAATCATGTATTCCATTATCAAAAATAAACAAACAACACAACCATTCTCATCATCATCATAGTATAAATATTAATAGTTTCATCAACACTTTCACATATCAAACTTCAAAATCATTATTACCACCACACAAATATTTTACACATTTCTGCAATGATGATCAAGCACAGCTATCGAAGATGTTGAAGGAGACAACATAGAAGAGAATTATGTTCCTTTTGACCAAATCGGAGAAAAACTCCAAACTGATGATAAAGAAGTTGGTAAGAATTTAATCTATTTATGAAAATATATCCAACTGCACTCTATACTGTATAATAATATTCTTCTGATTTTTTAAATTTTTTATATCAGATATTATAGGTATCGTCACAGATTCGATCATGAACGTGTGGCAAGCGTACGAACGGAATCCAAGAAAAAATATCAAAAATTTGTTATCATAAACGACAAGTAAGTTTAAAATATATTTTTCATTAAAGTTCATTATTTATTTATTTATTTATTTATAACATTTATGTTTTCAATACAGGTTTCAGAAAATGACTCTGACCATTTGGGAGGAAATGCTGGAGCCATATGCAAGATTGTTGAGGGAATATATCACAGATTGCCCTATAATAATTGGTAGAAACTTGAGGGTCGACTACTACAATGGTAATCAAACTTTTATTTATTCACAGACAATCTCTTTATTTTTTATTTTACATATTAAGCTAACACTTTTATTTTTAATATTAAACAGGCTTAGAGTTGGGAACCATATACCGAACGTCATTAAACATTGATGATGACTCCAGCAGCGAAACAAACAGGCTGAGGGATTGGTAATAAAATAACTCATACATAAAACTTACGTTTTGTATACATGTTTTGTTGGAGTTTGAATATATCTACATTATTCATGCAGGGTCAACAATAACAAGAAGTACATTACTGACGAGGAAGAGAAGAAAAAGCTGATCAAGGAGGGCGGAGTAAAAATCTCACCAATTAGATTCTACACTAAACTTGGAGATATTTACCCTAATCAAAAGGTATTTTACTACTTCGAACTATATACATTATTAATTATATAATTCATTATAAATTATAAATTATATATGTATTAATTGACTTAATACACCACAATATTACCATATTTCAGCACCTATAATTTTCATATATTTCTTCCATTTTATTATATATATTATTTCCTTAGATTGCCACCTTTTTCCTAATTTTTTCCCATCTCAGATATATTTTATTTTATATTCATGTCTTTTGCAAAATAATGATCATTACGTGAACATATTTGTTAGGAAACCGTGAAAAATTATCTAGCTTAAATTAGTAATATTTGTAGATTACCGTGAATTACCGTGGATTACCACAAATAGCTTAAATTACCGTGAAATCCTATTTGTAGAACATGATATATAATCTAATCTATTTGTGGTCCATTAATGGCGAAAATTACAAAAAGATGTCAGTATATATCTTTGTTATCTTATAGTTAAATTGCCCAAGGTTTTTGGTCATGATCATAATATGTATTTATTATGTATTTTTGTTAAATATGTATTTATATAAATGATATTTTGATATTGCTAAATTAGTAAATTGATCTTCCACATTTTTTAATATACCGTGTAATTTATTTAGATATAAATGTTTTCCTTAAAACATATACACATTATATATTTTTATTATTAGGGTATTCATATATTTTTACAAAATTATTCATCTATTTTTTTTGTAGTATTATTAATATATTTTATTATGTTCCCATCTTATAATTGGTAGACTATATATTAATTATATATTTTGTTGTAACTTATTAATTATATATGTATTGATTCACTTAATAGGTTGTCTCAGCCAACGTCAAAATAACAATTACCGATACTTCACAAAAATTTTACTACATGACATGCAACAAATGCAACTACGCAACAACAGCATCGCATGAACACGAGTTCCTATGCAACATCTGCGGTGATCAACAGAAAAAATATCCTGCACCACGGTAAAGTTACTATTAGTTACTTCAATAAAATTACACCTACTGCATTGACAAAACTGTTAACATCCATTTGCCAAATTCTTAAAACAGGTTCCGTTTTGATGTTTCGTTGCAAGACGAGACGGGTAACATCTCAGCAACTTCATTCGGACAAATTGCAAAGGAAATATTAGGCATAACAGCTGATGAGGCATTCCGTCGAGGAGTAACAAATGTATACAAAAATTTCTGAGTAATTCAGTTATTACTACATTTTAAAAGGTTATCATTCCTAACTTAATACATATTTTCTATTTAACACAAACCAGGGGCAAGTTGAAATTGCAAATTTTCAACTGGAAAACACGATGTATGAGGTTGACATGAAGGTTACGAAGATTAAGGATCACCATAACAAAAATAAATATGCGATAATGTCGTTGAGACGCATATGCACTGTTGATTCAGATGATGATGATGTGCCAATAGCTCAACTATCAAAACCATACCTAGACACCGAATCTACATCGAACAATCATGCCTCAAATGTGGAAGACGATACGCCAATTAGTGAACTCATCATATCAAAGGAAGGGGTCCAAAAAGAAGAAAACCATCAGCAAAAAAAGCACAAAATTGGACCAGAATGAAGACAATATGTCAAAGCCGATTTCAAGAGTTTTATTTCACTTGATTCATTTTTTGTTTGAATAATTTGACAATTGCATTGTCATCTTTAACATGCTATTTTTTATCATACATTTTGGATATTTTATTTGATTTCATTATTAAATATATCTTATTCTTATATTTTAATAATTAAATTCTTTTCGTATTCATCTTTTTTGATTAATTTAATTAGTATACTTATTTTTGAAAAATATGACTACTTTATATATATTTGCTGAAAATTAAAATATTTATTCTTTAATTTTTTAGTATTAGCACATAATAGCACAATTTAAATATGTAACCTTATTCTTAGATACCGCGCAACGCGCGGTCCACCATGCTAGTTAATTTAAATGAAAATGTTATTCTTGAGAAGAAAAGGTGCAACAATATCTTTTTTTTGCTTATGCTGCCTCGAAATTTCACCCTGCTTGGCAATCTTATTTTGTTCTACTTTTTCTTAGTGTATGTTTTGCACAAAAATGGTCTAGTGATTCATCATCACTTTTAATATTTTCTTAATCAAATTACCCCAATAATTGTTATATCCACCAATTACTGTGGCCATCCCACTTCGTTTTGCCTCATATGGTGGATGATCGATGTAAATCACCATATTTCCATCTATAAAAACCCTGCACCATAATTCTATCACATCACACTCTCATAAATCCTTCATCCTAGCTAGCATTCAACTGCGGTAAGCTGTTAATTCTATCGTTTCGTTAGTAAATTCACTTATATTTCTAATTTGGTCGATCCACGAACAGGATAGAACTGCAAGTTAAAGCGGAAGAATGAAGCATATTCTTGTAGCTCAGGTGACTCTGCTGCTAATTCTGAGCCCTTACTTGGGAGCGAGTAGAAAAGTTATACCAGAAAGAATGCTAGAGAACCAAAACGAACAAGGCAGCAGTGTCGTCTACGATGATGAACCTGGATCGAGTTTGAATAATCACCATTACATACCCAGGCAAGACTTCAACAACGGTGGCGGTGGTGGTGGAAACGGAGGCGATGACAGTATCGATGGTGGCAAGGTCTGAGAGTACTGTATATTTTCTTACGTTATAATTAAGCTAGCATATTATTTGAGTGTTTGTTTGTGTTCGTGACTTCGCCTGTGCTTTTTCGGCGACCTTTGTATCGTTTTTGTGTGTTTTTTTTCTTGAAGAGAGAGCTTGTTTGTTGAATAAGTAGCGGTTATGTAAATTAATTTGTATGTGTAGTACGCTGCATGCATATGTATGCATGCATTGGAGATTGATGTAACTAAATAAATCAGTAACATATATCAATTCTTATACCATACTCAAGGGGTATGTATCTCCATCTTTGATCCACTTTTGATGTGTGTTTTATAATTATAATTGTGCATTCTATTTGCATATACTATTTATAGAAATCGTAAGAAAACAACTTTATAATGCACAATTATACATATTAAAATGCACATAATAAAATTTTAGAATGCACTTGGGGATACATACCCCAGGTGTATGGTATAATTTGTGAACATATATATACTTCTGTTCTAAACTTATTTATTACTAAATTGAATTAAAGTGATTTGTGTATTAAAACTTTTAGTTGTCATATATTTATATTTCTCTAAATTAGTCTGATTAAAAACCTGAACTAGTTAGAATAAATTGAATTGGAGTAATTTGGTGATAAACTCAACGGAACGGGATCATATACAATCATATGAATGGGCGGATTTAAGGGGACCAGTAGTATCCTGAGCCCACCCCTATAAATTCCGGTGAGTCGTCGCCTCATTGGTTAACCAGTATCTACCTTTTCCATTTTCCGGTGTTTGTGTTTTTTTATCTCTATTTTGCGTAAAAAGAGCACGGGAAAAGGAAATAAACATAGTGAATTGCTAGTTTATGCCTGTATCTTCATAACTACAAAAAGAGACCGTTTTTGACACGTGGCGCTCTCACAATTTTTCCCCTAATTTACCAAAAAAAACTTAAAGTAAAATTCCTTTTACAGCTCTCCTTCTCCGATACGCTATGTCTACTCCTCTTCTCCGCATTGAAATTAAATTTTCTCGAAAAGATTGCTCATTAATCAAACCGATACCGATTCGATTTCCCCAATTCATGGGGAAGAAGAGCTTCTTCTCGTGGCGGGAGAGATTGAAGAGAGACTCGAAAACGGACTCGGCGGAGCGAGCGAGTTGGGACGGGATGGAGTGGTTTCTGAGCTGAAAAACCCTGTGCTGGGACCCAGCGGAGAGGATTCCGACATGCAAAGCTTCGGCTGAGTCGGGGAGGCTGATGATCGGTGAGGTGATGGTGGTTATGGGCGGCGATGAGCGGCGCGTGAGGTTGAGAGTTTAGGGTCCGGGTCCGAGTCGGCGGCGCTGGGTTTACGACTCCGACGAGAATTTCCAAACCGGAGAATTCTGGGGACGCTCTGGGTTAGAAAGTCGCCAGCTTTGAAAATGAGGTGAGTAAAACCCTTATTTGGAATTTTGAGTTATCTTAAACTGGGTTTGATTTTTATTATGTTGTTCGTTTGTAGTTGTTGGAGTAGCAGTACAATATGGGTCTACTGTTAATTGAGAAGAAAGATTTGACGGCCAAGTATGATGAACTCAAGACCGAGTTGGCGGGAGCCACTGATGATTATAAGAGAGAGCTGGTTGCCCATTTGATGGCCATCTCTGAAGCGGAGAAGAGAGAGGAGAATTTGAGGACTGCGTTGGGTACTCAGCTCTGTGTCGCTAATGTATGTCTAGGTTTTTCCCTTCAATTATTCTTTTGATTTTTGAAGAGATTCATAAGCATTACTTCGAGTCTATCTCTTTCGTTCCTGTTTCATAGACTCTTCTCACGACTAGCAATCGCCTCATCCAATGCTTTTCTGATCCAATATGATTCAATCTGTTGCAATTTCTGATGCCCAATTCTGAATTTGTTTCCCCACCTGTTGACTAAATTTGATGTATTTATGAGGTTTTTTGTGATTTTTCAAATGTGGGTCTGGGTTTATTCTGCAGGATACGGCTTCGATTAGTGCATCTAAAGTAGTGTACTTGCAAGCTCAGAGGTTGAGGTTAGTTTTGTTTAGACGCTGAGATGCAAATGTGATTAATCTTGATACTTCTCAAAACTAATGTTCAAGAGAGGATATAATTTCACAATAAAATTTGACTCTCTTCCTTTATTTTGTTATTGATGTGGTTTATTAGTTTATGTAACAGGGAATGAATAATTCGATTCAGCGGATTTTTGTTTGTATTGTTTTTTCAGAGTATCTTTTTGACAAAAATGACAGGATGGATTGAGATGGTAAACTTTTCAATTTTTGTTTTTAGAAAATTTCATTTGTCTGCGAAGCTTTCATCAGAAGCTTTACCATTCAATTCATCCAACCTTTCACATTCTCAATTGAATAATTAACCCGATTCCTTCCTGAGACAATCCATCTTTATCACATATGCTTTCCCAATGGGCAATTGTTTCTCCGATCGGTGCTGATATGGCGTACATCGGTCGACGGTGTTGTAGAGGTGCGGTTCTGCTGGATTTGGTGATGCGGAGGTGCGGTGCTGCTGATATGCTTTCCCGTTAGTTTTTTTACTCTTTCTCTTCTCTTCTTCCAGAAGCTTGCCTGAAGATAAAAGCTTCTTACCACTGATGTTGTCTGAGATTGATCTTGACATTGATGTTTGTGTTTATTGCAGCTTGGGCTTCTCGCGCAGATGCCACCATGACGGAGAGTAGCTTAGCTCAGGTATGGATTCTTGACCTAAAAAGGCATCTCTTTTTGGTTCATGAAGAATGGATTTTGGTTTAAAATTTTTATATTGTTTTACTTTTGTGTATGTAGTTCTCCATGTTTGACTCAATAGTTATAATTGGAGCTGTGATTTGATGATAAAGAATAATATTTGGGACATAAAAGATGATTACTTACAGCTAATAGCTTTTCCGACTCTTTTTCTGTAGCTTATAGCTTTTCCGACACTCTCCTCTTTTTCCAGAAGCTTGCAAGATGCCAGTGAAGATTCACAGCCCCTGCTGTTGTGGAATTTGGAGCCGCCTGCTGAGAAAATATCTCACCCAAATGCTTGCAAATTGTTATGCCATCAATAAAGTCATATTGGTCGAGCACAAGTCTTACAAGCTTAAGGTTACCATTACTTCTGTCTTCTGCTTTACCTCAACATTTCTGTCACATCTTAATTGCTTATTCCTTATCTCTATTCGTTATTCAGGTGCAATTCAAAGTTTTTATATGATATTGAAATACTTTTTGAGAACAGGTCCAAGTCAAATAGGAATGATTCAAAAGCACTAACTTTTATTTTGGAAAATTAAGAAATAGTTATTATCATGTGTGAGAGAGATTATCGAGAGAGACGATTTGGTTCATGATGATTAATTAGAACTCATTGTTGATGATGTCAGGGATTTGAAAATATTGGTGCAGGAGGAATTATGAGTGTAGAGTGTGGGAATGTAGTAGACCTGCTGTTAAAGCATTAAGGTCAACAGTTACTACGAATCGAAGGAATGATTGAACCTATTGCTGGTACATACTGTCTCTGTAGGTTTTCAGTGATGGAACTTTGATATGAATTCTTAATTTTAATAACTCATAGCCATCTTCAGAAGAGCTTCTGATAGCATTAAATGTGAATTTTTTATTGTTTTATACCATAACATCTTGCTAGATAAATTTTACAGTGCAAGGAAGTTGCTTTTCACTAGAAATTCAGGTATAGATACTAAAATGAGCATTTATATATTTGTACCTTATTTTGCCAAAGAAGTTCCAGCTATGGTTTATGTTGTAGACATGTTTGAACAAGAATCTTACTTTCTCCCTGACATGTTTGTACTTATGATCCAGTTCGATGGCGAGCCGAATGTAGCGGTCTTTCAGGTCAATGGTAATGTCAGGCAGCCCGTCTGCTTAGTGAAGCTGAAGCTGTTGTAGCTATGGTAACTACTCAGGTACTTTTTATAGCTGCATTCATTTTCATTAAGAACTGATCAGCTGTATGACTTGGATTATAAATGAGTGTTTGGATATTAGACCATATAATATATGATTTTACTCATAAATCAGATGATGATGAGATAAATTTATGGTGCATTGAAATCTTCTTGCTTAGGATTGTAAATTTTTGTTTCTACATGATTTTTGTTTTCAAAAACTTTTTGCATAAAGTTTCTTCTGATCGTTCCATAAGTGTAAAATTATGTGAGGGAAAGAAATTGTGGTTTGGGGTGCAGGTTAATTTCTTCTAAAGAAAGAATGTTACCTTCTACCACCGAAAACAATTCTTGGAAGGAATATGACAGTTAAGAGACTTTTAAAATATACTAATACATGTAAAATGCTTTCTTCTAATTTTTTTTGTATTGCCATTTGCAGTCACAGGATTCCTGCTTTGCCGATAGGATAAGCAGATCACTACTATGAAGATGACGAGGGCAATATCCTGAAGTCAAGTTGTTGCTATCTGAATTCACGTCTGATTTTAACCTGTTTATCACCAGTTCTAAATTTGAGTTTCCGCACCACTTCATTTTTTTTCTTTGATGAACTTGATTAAAGCTGCTTTTGGTGATTTTGGAGAAGTGATTGACTGGGTAGTTTCTCAGGTAACATTTTGTTTGTTTTTGTTCTTTGCATTGGTTTCATTTGTTCTGCTTTGTTTTCGATTGCTGAAAGTCAGGAAAGTTTCTATATTGCTGTCCTACATGAATAAGAATGAATGATTGGAACACCACTTGCTCTTCTATCAGAACAAAAACTTTTTTTTCGAATTGTATTCCTTTGTTCGATTCTTCCGAGTAGTGTTGTCGTGGATTATTGCCCATTCTTTCCTCTCTTTTTTTTTTAAAATTTCTTTCCAGAAAGCTTTAATAAATAGTTATACTTGACATGTTGTTTTGATGATTGAATTTTACAGATTGCTTGATAAAGATGTTGCTGAGATCTGAGTATTCAGTATGAAGAACTTAAGTAATGGATATAAGAAAGAAGATATTGGTAATGATGAGAGAATGGGAGGTCAAGAATGAGGTTAGATAGTATTTCTTTAAAAAATCTTTGTTTTGTATCAGTTAGGTGATTTGGAAGGTGTTCTAGGCAAAAGTTCAGATTAGCATAATATTGCATATCCATATGAATTCGGTCGTGTGTTTGATGGGTTAAATTGGTGATGAATGCATTGAAGTATAGATCATTCAAATATTATACTTATTTTATGTTATTTACTTTATTGAATAGAGTATGGAATGCGTTTTACAAGTGAAAGCTATTTTTCGTTATTAAATTTATTGTTTGAATTTCTTTAACTTTTGTATAAACAGACTTATTATCTTAAACTATAATCAATATGACCTATATTACATGTTAATTCTTATTTTTATATTATAAAGTCATAATTAATTTCAAATATATGATTTATATAATAAGTTCAAACCTTTTTTTGTTCGACTAAATTAACATAATTTATATTGAGTTTTAGAAGATGTGATTTCGTAATAAACGTGTCACGTGGCACGGGCATTAACTAGTTTATACTATTTTAAATATTGTTTTGTATTTTGATTTAGTTTCAAATTTAAGAACTAAATAGAACAAACTTCCAAACATCTCTCCGGCAAACTTACCGCGCTTTTGCCGGAAAATCAAACGCAGTCCCCTCATTTTAACACTACATTAGTTTATGTGAAAATGGTCAACAAAATCATATTAAATTTGACGAACAACTCATTTTAACCCTACATTTTAAACAGCCATTATCACCTTACAACTGTGTATTGTACTTAGTTTACAGTGAATTCTCAACTTCTTAAGACTACCATGTTTGCTACGCATAAGAACAGTCACTATCGTGATCCTAAAACATGTTCATCACACAGAGATCCCCACAGTATTTGAAGATTTGAAGTGTACAATTCCTCATCAATCTGTTCTAATTAATCTGGGTCAGTTCAGTCCATGATACTCATTAGTCCTAAACTTCTGCCCTGGCCTTCATACATCACAATTTCAAGCTCTTGTGACCTGTCAATTGAAATATATATCTCACCTCTACTTGGAGATGTATATCTGAGTCCAACCAGTTTGATGCCTGCACCGAATATAAGCTGAGTAAAACCAATCTGGGACATACTGATGTTGGAAACATCTAATCATGTTTCTCTAGCACATAACAACAATATACCAGGATAAGAAATCAAATACTCACTCTCATCAATACGACCATGTACATATCTTTCGCCTTTCCAGTACTCCAAAGGTCTTGTCTTGATTCTCTTACTTCTTCTGACCCTAGATTCAAATTGAGTACCAGCTTCTGCAGAATCAGTGTTAATTAATATTGGCTGAGAAAAAAATTTAGCAGACGCAAATGATGAATCAAGCCACACACCTGCAAGACTTTTCCTACGAGAGAGTAATGTTAATTCTCGACATTCACCCCGTGGTCTTTTTCTCATTGCCTTCTTAGGCTGAACCTTCTGCTGAACACGGAAACATTAGCACACCAAAAATGAAAACAAATTCAGAAGTTGATACACTACAAGTGGAAAAAGTCCAGAGCATTATCATGCTCAGTGTCTAGGCCTACACCAACAAACATCAAACAAAAATTTGTGAAGCATGTCCCTGGCAGATATAGCCATATGAAGTGTCACAGAAATGTGTAGCTCTTATTGAGAACCTTTAACCCATCATCTATACCGTCAATTCATACAATCAAAGTGCCATTAAAAGAAATAATTGAGGGTACTCCACTCGGAATCAACAAAGAATGCTGAAAAATTACAAGAATTTTTTGATATCACAGACCCTATTATACCAACATCAAACAAACAGAATTTGGTACCAGGCAAACTTATACAAATTAAAGAAATGAGACAATATGCACTACAAACAACCAGTCAAACTCATTCTCAACATCCTGTAATTAAATGCAAATTAAAGAATGAGATACTATGCACTAGAAACAACCAGGCCAACTCATTCTCAACATCCTATGCTTGAATGCAAATTAAAAAATGAGATAATATGCACTAGAAACAAACCTTGGAGGTTTTCATGGTCATTATATCTTCTGCAATAGAAGGAGCATCCGCATTATTATCTTCAGTCGCAGAAGTATTTGGTTGGCCTACATTTTTTTCAGAAACTATCAGAAGGTGCAATATTTGTAAATTCTAAAAACGGTTGCACTCAGAATCAGTCGGTGACAATACAATGTTAAATAACAGAACAATTTCAGTACAAATAAATAGCTAATAAAAGAGAAAATAAATTAATCAAAATGAGGAACATGAGGATAGAGTATATCTTATGCAAGATTCCAGTTTCTGCAGGGACCAGGGTGGAGAATGTTTGGAGGGAATCTTTAATTGAAAATGAATTACGGTAGCACGTAAGGGATGGGACTGGGGAGAAGAATTCTGAAGTGAGTTTCAGTTAAAAACAATGAGAAAATGACAGTTTTGGTGCCCAGTTTATGAGTAAATGTCAACTTTAGTTCCCACTTTTTGAAATGGTTCCCAAATTTTGATTAAATGTTCCAATATGGTTCCCAAATCGGTTGATGACTGGCTATTGACTGTTTCCCCCCACCTCTGTCTCCTATGCACAGTCATCACCACCCCCGTATACCCCACTACCAAAGAGTTGCCCTCACGCCCAGTACGGCCGCCACTAGCACAACCAGCAGTCAGAGTACCATCGTGATGATGTGGAACAGAGTGACGGGCTGAGCCCCAAATTCCGGCCACCCCAAATGCCGGCAAAGGCGCAACCACTGTACATATAAGAGGTGGTGAAGTCGGTGATGGGCTGAGCCGGCAGCAGAGTGACGCTCAGTCACTTAGGCCGAGAATGATCGACTCTCACTACCACGACGCCAGCCGAGACTGATCTCCGATGGGCACCACTATAGAGTTATCATCGTCGACACGACACCGACACCTGCATCTCCACCATCCACCGCCGCCGCCATTTTCTGGTTGGAGTTTAGTGTATTGGATTTTGGATGGTTTTTAAGTGATGAATGTCAGAACAAAGTGATCATGAACTCCCGCGTCGGGTAGTGGGCTGACTAGTGGAGAAGCTCCGACGGTGGTGGGCAACAGATGAAAAGAGGAAGGTTTCCGTCAGTGGGCGTGAGGCGGCTCTATGGCAGTGAATACTCGGGGTGGTGATGGCTGTGCAGAGGAGGCAGTGGTGGGGGAGAAATCGTCGATGGCCCGTCATCAACTAGTTTGGGAACCAATTTGGAACATTTCATCAAAACTTGGGAACCATTTTTGAACCATTTCAAAAAGTAGGAACCAAACTTAACATTTCCTCAAAACCTGGGCATCAATACTGTCATTTTCTCAAAACAATTGAAGAAGAATGGAGAAACGTGCTTATTACAGATAAAAGTAGAATATTCTTGGGAGGATGAAAAATAAATCATGGAAAGTGAAAACTTGAGGGTGAGCCAGAAGAACATACCCAAGAAATGACCAAATTGATTTTCCTCAGTTTGGGGCACAGTGACCTCTGGATTTGAATGGACAACAACTTTGAGTGGGATTCCTTTAGCCTACACCACATTATAGATTAGATAAATACCGCAAATATCATAATTTGTATCATACAAAAAAAGAAAGTCAATTCATTTACCTCATGAGATTGATGCACGCCAGTAACACTATCAGTTTGTGTTGAATCATCTGCAAGTGAATTAAATTGAGAAGGCAATACCGCGGCTTCACTCTTGTCTGTGATCTGCGTGTTAAATCAGGGTTCAAGTCAAACTTGCCAAAATCAATAACTCATGGTATTCTGAGAGTTTCAACACTTACATCTTTTGAATTTCTGTCCACACTAATACTTTCTTTAACCATGTTTTCACAAGGTCCAGTAACGTCACTTGGAGATTCTCTTGCCCAAATATCACCATCAGTGCTTCCCTGACCCAAGCTCTTATATCCAAACAATAATGATAGCAATGCCTGTTGTAAAATAAATAATGATATATATAATAGGCACTTCGAATATATTATCAAAGGAAATTATTACAATAGGATTATTACAATATTTATAGTTCTAGACAGCAGCCTCTAGGCTGTCCGTAACCAATGTGGGATAACTACAATACAAAATACAATAGGAAAAAGGATTAATTCCTACACAAGAAAGGACCTAATGTCCATAATTAAATATATCTAGCATATTCCTTAACACCCTCCCTCAAGTTGGAGCATGATGATCAAGAATGCCCAACTTGCGAAGAAGATCATGAAATATTTGTCAGCACACCACCTCATTAAAAAATTCGGTGAGAAAAAGAGTATAGTGTAGATCCACTTCATAAGTTCCAAGAATAGCAATATCAGCAACAGTAGAAAAAGTAGTAGAGTCCAACCCATCAAAATAGTCGATGGTCCGAGTGAACGAGAGCAGCAATCATCGCAATCCAGCTCGCCTCTGCAAGTGCAAGATACAGGCTGTATGCACATTGCACTTGGACAAAGTAGGCCGGAAGAGTTCGGCAGAAAAAAAATAATGATAGAGTCAGGGACCAGGAGTTTGATCGGAGCTGGAAGAGTTCGGCGAGAAAAAATATAGAGTCAAAGAGGAGTTTGTCAGACTGAGAAGGCCAGAAGATTTCAGCAGAAAAATAATGATAAAGTCAAGGAGTCGGAAGAGGCCGGAGCCGAAAAAGTTCGGCGAGAAAAAAAAATAGAGTCAGGGAGTCGGAAGAGTTCGGCGAAAAAAATATACACGCCAAGAATTCTTAGTGTTAATGGCTTGAAGTAGAAGGCAACGACAAGGACATGAATCCATAGTAGTGATGGTAGCAACAAGGAGAAAGTCGATCAGGGTCCGGAGAAGTCGATCAGGGTTTCGGGAGAAGCCGATCAGGGTTTCGGGAGAAGTCGACCAGGGTTCCAGCAACAATGAGGAAGTCGATCAAGGTCCGAGAAGAGTTTCGGGAGAAGTCAATCAGGATTCTAGTAACAAGGAGGAAGTCGATCAGGGTCTGAGAAGAAGTCGATCAGGGTTCCGAAATTGAACCAGCTCTTGATACCATGTAAAATAAATAATGATATTTATAATAGGCACTTCGAATATATTATCAAAGGCAATTATTACAATAGGATGATTACAATATTTATAGTTCAAGACAGCAGCCTCTAGGTTGTCCGTAACCAATGTGGGATAACTACAATACATAATACAATAGGAAAAATGATTAATTCCTACACAAGAAAGGACTTAATGTCCATAATTAAATATATCTAGCATATTCCTTAACATATGTAAATCAACACGTGATATGGCAGATCTCTGTGATTCATCTTCTTCTAGGCTGCTGTACCCTGAAATCCCAGGCCTCCGGATATGTGTAGCAGTGGGTTGATCATGCTTTACTAAAATCTGATAAAGTCCCACCCTTTAGTCTTTGAAGTTCCCTTTTGGCCTCTGAAATTCCACACAATATTTTTAAACAAGAAAGTATAAATAAAAGAAAGAATGAGAATCCAGAAATGAACACTGGAAAATCAAAGTCTGGTGCAGCAGATAATTTGCAGATACAGAAAGGGCCAGGAAGCATGTTCTACCTTCAGCTTTTTCAAAAGCATCGAAGAACGTTTCAGCATTCAAAGTCCAAAACCGGCTCCAAAATCGCAGAGGGTGGCAAATTAAGATATGATAATGAGCGCTAATACTGAGTAAAAGAAACTGCTCCAAAAGAGCCAGAATCAAAGTTGTTATCTCAGTAAAAAGAATCATGCTTTGTATAGGGAAGATCCAGTCATTATATAGACTGATCTGAGAAGGAGAATGAGCTAACATAAAGCTAACTACTTAGCTAGCTAACTAGTCTAACTAACTAGAAATAATTGCAGTAACTAAAAGCATTAACTACACATTGACTAGTCAGACTAAGCTAGGAAAGTAACTGTACTTAGCTACTTAGCTATACAGATCTTGTATTCAACACACCTCCCTCAAGGTTGAATTGGCAGAGATGACAAACCAAGCTTGACAAGAAAATATGAGAACATAGGAGCAGCAAGTGCTTTTGTGAAAACATTAGCCAGCTGCAGTTTAGTGGACAAGAATTGGGGATTCATAAATCCAGATAAGAATTGATTTCTAACTACATGACAGTCCACCTCTATATGCTTTGTACTTTCATGAAACACTGGATTAGATGTAATGTGGAGAGCAGCCTTGTTATCACAGAAAAGAGGAATAGGCTTAAAAACACAAACATCCAAATCAGTGAGGAGGTAAGAAAGTCACTCTAGTTCTCTGGTGACAGCTGCCATGCTCCTATATTCAGTTTCAGCAGAGCTACTAGAAACAGTAGATTGTTTCTTTGTTTTCCATGAAACAAGTGAGGTACCAAGGAAAACCCAGAATCCAGAGAGAGACTTCCTAGTGGTCTTGCAAGTTGCCCAATTAGCATCTGAAAAACTTGAGAGCTCACCAGAAGACTCTGCATAGCTTGAAATGACAAAAGAAGAGTCGTACTTGAAAGAGAGACCAAGATTAGGGCATCCGGACAAGTATTTCAGTATGTGGATAACAGCT
Organism: Sherardia arvensis; assembly: GCA_948330725.1. Lineage (NCBI taxonomy): Eukaryota > Viridiplantae > Streptophyta > Magnoliopsida > Gentianales > Rubiaceae > Sherardia > Sherardia arvensis. The sequence goes on along the minus strand of OX415237.1, from coordinate 15,080,590 downwards.
CTAAAATGAGCTTCAGTAGGTGTATGTAGAAACTGACTAAGATATTGTACAGCAGAACTCACATCTGGTCTGGTGAAGTTTAAGTACAACAGCTTGCCAATTAATCTTCTGTACTGGCTAGGATTTTCCAGTAGAGGGGTTTTATCTTCAGACAACTGAGTGCCAGGTGGAAGAGGAGTAGCAACAGGCTTGGTATTTGTCAGTCCTGCTTGTGCTAATAAATCCAGAATATACTTATGTTGATGCATCAACAGTCCAGTAGAGCTTCTAGCAATTTCTATGCCAAGAAAGAATCTTGCCATACCAAGATCTTTAATGGAGAACTATTGATTCAGAAAGTCCTTAACCTCATTCATAGCTACTGAACAATTTCCAGTCAACAATACATCATCCACATAAACCAGTAAAGCTAAGAATATAAAACCAATCTTGAGAACAAATAGACACGCATCATGAGGGGATTGAACAAAACCAAAAAGACATAATTTTGTAGTGAACACCTGATTCCATTGTCTACTTGCTTGTTTTAGGCCATAGAGGGATTTCTTCAACAGGCACTTATGACGAGGAGATGGTACCTGATAGCCTACAGGAGGATCCATGTAAACTTCTTCTTCTAAATGACCATGAAGAAAAGCATTTTTCACATCAAACTATTGTAGAGGCCAGTTGTGAGCAGCAGCCAAAGAAAATAGAACTCTGACTGTCACCACCTTTGCTACAGGAGAGAAAACTTCATTGTAATCTTCTCCCAACTTCTGAGTATAACCTTTTGCTACTAATCTGGCTTAGCATCTTTCTATGGATCCATCAGGGTTATGCTTTACTTTATATACCCATCTACAACCCACAGCCTTCTTATTCTTTGGAAGAGCAGTATCCTCCCATGTGTTGTTTAGTACAAGAGCATTAAGCTATTTTTGCATAGCAAGTATCCGCTCAGATTGAGTGGAAGCCTCCTTATATGTCTCTGGTTCTTTAGCTTCAGAAATTTTGCAAGCATTCATACTGTCAGAAGAATCAGAAACATTGTTGATAATAAAATCATTCATCCAATTTGGCTTTTGTCTTACCCTTGGCACTAAAGGGGGAAAATTTGTTAGAGAAAGATCAATGTGATCACTGATGTCTTCAATTGCTGGAACATGAGTAGGAGAGGACATATCCTTATCATTAGAAACAGCAACACATTCACCAGTTTCAATATCACCAATAGGGATAGGAAGACACACATCATTAGTCTTCTGAGAAACAGATGCAAAAGGAAACAAGGATTCATGAAAAATGACATCCCTTGAAACAAAAATCTTACTATCCTTCAGATCATACAACTTGTACCCTTTCTGGCCATGAGCATATCCAAGCAAAATGGCCCTTCTAGCCCTTGGATCAAACTTGGACTTTGCAGGAAAAGTATTTGTAGCAAAAAAGCCACAGCCAAAAATTCTGATAAGGCTAAGATCAGGAGCTTTGTGATATAATACTTTATATGGAGTCTTCCATTCCAAAATTTGAGTAGGAGTACCGTTGATTAGATATGCAGCAGTCAGGATAGACTCACCGTGGAATTTTAGAGGTAAGGAAGCCTGAAATAAAAGAGCTCTAGCCAATTGAAGAAGGTACCGATGCTTCCTCTCAACTACTCCATTCTGTTGAGGAGTATAGACACAGCTCTTTTGATGAAGAATACCTTTTTCTGCCAAAAATTTCTGGAAATCATGACTTAGAAATTCTGAGCCATTATCTGATCTGAGAATTTTAATGACAGTAGAAAATTATGTCTGTACCATCTGTACAAAATTTTGAAAAATGGACAATTCTTGAGCCTTTGAAGACAGAAGATAAATTCAAGTTCCCCTTGAATGGTCATCTACAATTGTTAAGAAAAAATGTGCACCACATAAAACCTTTTGTTTAAATGGTCCCCAAATATCAATGTGAACCAAATCAAAAGAAGCATGAGCACACTGGTCCCTCAATACAAAACTGAGCCTATTTTGCTTAGACAAAGGACAAATATCACATGTAGTGTCTTCAGAAGAAAAATAAATTCCAATATTCAAAGCTGTAAAACTTTCAAGGAAGGATGTCCCATTCTTCTATGCCAAAGTCTACTCTTAGAATCACTATTTACAAAATTGCATCTGTATGAATCTAAAGAGCTACTTCTGATGGCAGAAAAGTAATGCTTGATTTCCAGTAAAGCCTTCTTTATTATACTTGGATCAAATGAGTCCTTTGAAACAACATATAGCCTCTTCTGCACTCTTCCAACTGCCACCAACTCTCTTAGTCCTCAGGTCCTGAATGCAACACACATTTGGATAGAACATACATCCCATAAGAGAGTCAGTAGCTAGCCTATTCACAGAGAGCAGATTGTATTTGAAGCCAGGGACATGTAGGCATCCAGTTAGTTTGATCTTTGAGTCCAGACTAAGACTACCAATATGCTTAACATTTTTGATAAATTCATCTGGAAGATATACAGGGGTAAAATCTTTTTGCAACACATAAGAGTTCATTATATTTTCACTTAAACACATATGCATGGATGCTCCAGAATCTAATATCCAAGATCCAGAAAATTCTGCATTTAGAGAACTTAATGCATAGTAGGTGTTCATACATGCAAAGTCCTCAAAATGAGCAAAGTTTATCATGGCAAGATCTTCATCAACCTTGCATTTTCCTCTCATTAGCTGTCTTAGCTCTTGCTGAATGATAAGCCTCAGATTGTCTCCATCAAAACTTCCATAAAATTTCACTTGCTGCAGAGATTCACAGTCATCAAAAACTCCTTCTGTCTGATTAGCATATGCCTTTCCAAGTTGCTTTCCCTTTGAACCTTTCCACCAGTCTGGATAGCCTTTGATCTTAAAATAAGTTTCTGAAGTATGACCATCCTTATGACAATAATCACACTTGAGATCCTTTTTGTTCACAGCACCCTTCTTCTTGAAATTAGGCCTATTTCGTGCAGTTAAAAATGCTGTTTGATTCACATTCTCACCGTCACTGGCAAAAGCAATTTGCACATTCTTCTTGTTCTCAACCTGCATCATCATGTTAAAGACCTTTGTAACTGTAGGCACAGGCTCCATGACTAAGACTTGATCTCTCAGACTGTCAAAACCTTCATTTAGCCCCATCACAAACTGTTTGATCTTATTCCTATTCTCTTTGTCAGCCAATTTCTTAGCAGCACCACAAGTGCATCCAAGACAATTACAGCTAGGAATTGCATCCACAATAGACAGTTTATCCCACAGACTTTTGATCTTATTGAAGTATGTGGATAGAGAACTGTTACCTTGCTTCAGAGAAACCAACTCTCTCCGTAACTGATAGATCTGAGTTCCATCCGGAATGCCAAACCGCTGCTGTAACTCCAGCCAAATTTCAGCTGCACCTCCTCCAGAATACATGAAACCCTCAGCTACCTCTGGAGATATAGAATTTAGCAGCCATGACATCACCATCGAGTCAACTTTCATCCACTGATCATACAAATGATCAGCTTCTTCAGGTTTCTTGATCTTCCCCTCCACAAATTGTAGCTTCTGCTTTGCGCCGAGAGCTAGCTTCATTGACCTGCTCCATGACGCGTAATTGTCTTCAGATAAGATTTTGGTGACGAGAATTACCCTAGTATAATCGGAATGATGAAGCTCCAACAATTTTCCGGCGGCGTTTCCGGCAGCATTGTTCACTGCTTCGTTGCCGATGCCGTTGTTGGCGTTGTCTCCACTTCCCCCAGCACGTGCTCCTCCACCATTTCCTCCATGAGTGATTTCCATTTGATCGGCTGACTTCTCTACAGCGTATGCCGTAAAACCAGATCGGATCTCCGATCAATTTGATCAGAAAATCCCAAAGACTTGTGAAACGGATCGAGAGCTTAACACTGCTCTCATACCATACTGAGTAAAAGAAACTGCTCCAAAAGAGCCAGAATCAAAGTTGTTATTTCAGTTAAAAGAATCATGCTTTGTACAGGGAAGATCCAGTCATTATATAGACTGATCTGAGAAAGAGAATGAGCTAACATAAAGCTAACTACTTAGCTAACTTACTAGTCTAACTAACTAGAAATAACTGCAGTAACTAAAAGCATTAACTACACATTGACTAGTCAGACTAAGTTAGGAAAGTAACTGTACTTTTTTTTTTGAAATGAGGAAAGTAATTGTACTTAGCTACTTAGCTGTACATATCTTGTATTCAACAGCTAACTTTTACAGAATAGGAAAAATCAAGGACATCATCACTGAAATCCCTTACCATCCAAACATCAACACCAAAAGTGGTAAAGAAAATAAACTCTTTCGTAACTTGCATGCGTCTTAAGAGTAAACCTAGCACGTTTGCGACCAAGCCCTTGTCTTCTTTCTTGAACATTTTCCTTCCCTTCAACAGGAAAAGTGTTCGAATCAATCCCCGAGGATTTCAAAAACTTCCATATCCAGATTCTAAGAGCTTGGAGCCACCGTCAACAACTGCATTGGCCTCCTCCACAACTTCCTCATGGCTGCTCAACGTCTTCTACTGAAGATAACATTTCCCAAACAGTAAAACAAATAAAAAAGTCAGCCACACCACCACCTAAAATACTTCTAATTACAGAAATTCTCGCATAAAATGCAGCCAAAGCTGATCAGAGTCCCTTAAAAGTTAACACTAGCCATTCAAAAGGAAACTTCAAATCAAATTACACAGTAATTATCAGACTGAAAGCAAAAACATTAAACGACTTCTAATGACAGAAATTTTCACATAAAATGCAGTCCAAGCTGATCAGAGTCACCTAACGGTGAACACTAGGCATTCAACTGATGCTGCTGTAAAATTTCCAGAACCAACTTTAAATGAACTAGATGCTGATCCAAGTCTTTACTGTAAATCAGGATGCCATGAAAAAATACAAGGACAAATTTTCTCAAAAACTTGTCAAATATCTGATTCATCAAGGACTGGAAAGTGGTAGGAGCATTTGTTAAACCAAATGGCATAACCAAGAACTCACAATGCCCTTGATGTGTTGAAAAAGTTGTTTTATCAATATCTGAATCCTTCACTCTAATCTTGTGGTAACCGACCTTAAATCTAGTTTAGAAAAACAAACAGCACCATGCAATTCATCAAGTAATTCATCTATTATAGGAATGGGATATCTATCCTTTATTGTAATGTCATTTAACTTCCTATAATCAACACACATTCTCCAGCTAGCATCCTTCTTCTTCACTAGAATAACAGGAGATGGATAAGCATTGTTGCTGAGTTGAATCACCTTGCTGTCAAGCATTTCTTTTACCTGTTTGTCAATTTCCTCCTTTCTTGTATGAGGGTACCTGTATCGTTTGAGTTTAAAAGATACGGCATCAGGTTTTAACATTATTTGTGATCTACAACTCTTCTGGGAGGCAAACCAATAGGCATAGAAAATACCTCAGGAAAAGCTAGTAGTGTTTGTGTCACTGCTGATGGGAGATGGAGGTCTTCAATGTCTTCAACAAAAAACTTCTTTCTAACTTGTTTCTGCAGCACTGCTTGATGCTTCTCCATAGCTAAGACTCCACCTAGTAGCTCCTCTTCTATAGTTGCTTCAATTGAAAATTCTTTCCTTTTCCCAGTGACAGCTTCACTGCTTGCCATCTTGAATCTGCAACCATTAGTGTTTCCTTCAAGAATCCAGTAACATCCTTTGCTAAGTTTAGCTACTTTCTGATTAGTCCAATCAAAGGTAACTGGATCAAATCTAGATAAACATTCCACTCCCAATATTATATCATGGCCACCAAGGGGAATTACCTTGAGATCAAAAAAAATTTATGATCCCTCAGTTCCCACACCACTCTGGGACACAATGTAGATCCTTTAACTATGCTTCCATTAGCAGTTGTTACAGCAAAAGGACTGGTGTGCATTGTGCCTAGTCTCACCTTCTGAATTACTACAGGATCAATGAAGCTGTCAGATGCTCCTGTGTCAAGTAGAATGCTCACCAATTCCACATACAAAAATCCATAAAAAGTCATGGTATGAGGAATAATATTAGTAACGTTATTTCCATCAACAGGCATAGTTGCTCCCACTGATTTCAAAGTGATCTGTTGTTCAGTTGGATCCTCATCAAGCTTGGCTAACACTCATTCCTCATCTTCAACAACCATAATAGTCCTTGGTTCCAACTGGTCCTCTCCTTCCATGAAGTGAATCTCCATCATTTTACAGTTATGGCCAGGTGAAAAACCCTCTCCACACTTATATCATGGCCTATGCTCCCTCCTATACTGTTACAGTTCAGGTGAGATTCTATTGAACCTCTCTTGCCCTCCAGTGCCAGCTCTATCCTTTTGACCACCCTTCCATAAGGACTTGTCTCCAATTTTAGCATGAGGAACCTGATGGAAGGTAGCTTTGTTGTGGTTGAACTTTCTTTCTGTTAGTAATTTCCCATTTTCTTTCCTCCCACATGGCTAATTCCACAGCTTGGTGAAGTGAAGTAGGTTTAAGCATCATAACACTAGGTTTCAGATATTCCTTGAGTCCACTCACAAAGGTAGAAATATAATATTGCTCAGTAGGACTCAAATTCTTATCATTCAGCAAATTCCTGAGTCCCTCAAATTCCTCTAAGTAAGCTTTAACTCCAGCTTTTTAATACAGTTTATTGAAGTCATGTATCTCATCCCTTAACTATAATGGGGAGAACCTTTGCAACAATAGTTCTTTAAAGAGCCCCCAATCATTAATAAATTTACCTAGAATAGAGTTCCGAAACCAAATTCTAGGCCTTATCTCCCATATCCAATTCTATTGCAGCAACTTTCAGATGGTCAGGAAATTCAATAGTTGAAAAAAGTATGGCACCTACTCAACCAATCCCTAGGATTTTCACCATTAAAATTGCACAAATCAATTCTAGCTCTCTGATATTCTCCACACCTAGCAAACTTTACCCTCCAATCTTCCTGTGTGTCCTCAAGAAACATCTCATTTCTATCTAGTCTCAATCGACCCTGGGAGGTCGTCGTTATAACTCTCCAAAAATACAATTTATATTCGCTCACAAACTCTACACACAACTAAGCATATAGTGGCAAGTAAGGTTCGTATCTACAGAGAAGAGGATATTTTCAAGTATTTCAAATAGATTTACAGCTCTACTACTAGAAATCCTATAATATAAGAATATATAAAAGCGATGTAAATAAGGGGGAATTAGAGTTTGGTTGTAGAAAACACTACAATGTTATGCTAAGCTAGAGTTTGAAATTACAACTAAACTATATAAAAGACAGATTAACTATGAGATTATTAGACTTGGGGCACTCGACTTCAACTTTCGACTAAAAATTTATCATTGAACTACAACACATATTGTATTCGGGGTTTACGATCACTTATCGAGATTAAAGATCTCCAAGCAAGATAATCAATCTATTCTCTCTTTCTTAACCAAGAAACAATGTAGCATAATTTCAAGGTACTCATCTCTAGATAAAATAAGTGGAAGCACTATATTGAATCTAATGATGGCATTATACATCAGAATCGATAACATGCAAGCAAGGCAATTGGACGTTCATGAGAAACAATGGATGAAAGCATACAAAGCACTATTCCTATTTCCTCTAACCATCAATTAAGCAAATGATAACATTTTACCCATAAATTTAGCAAGCATTCAACACAACCTACAACTAGGAAGAAAGCACAATCGTTTCTTGCATCAAATTCATATGAAAACAACATGTTCAATTCCTAATCGAAAAACCCATGAACAACGCATATCAAGTTCTCAAAACCATAATTGGAAGTCTACATCGAGCTTCCCAAGAATTATTTAGCCTACACAAATCATGCTAATCATACAATGCAAATCCATAGAAAAATGAAACTAGAGAAGTTTTTATCTAAAATTCGAGAGCCTCAAGAAAATGGGTGGAAAGAGGCTTTTATACTCTCCAAAAGATAACAAGAAGTCAACTTGCAGCAGTGCACGGACTCCGCAGCAGTTGGAGCACTTGTTGTGAAGGGTTGTGCACTAGAGGGTGCACGGGCCGCGCAACAGTTGGTGCACTTTGTGAAGGGCTGTGCACTACACCATTGTTGCTTCTTTCGGAGAGTTTCGGTTCTACCTTTTTGGAAAGACCTTCATCTTCATGTTTAATCACAATTGTGTCGCTTTAATCTTCAAGTACCTATAGAGTGACGAAACCATGGCATATGGCATATAATTTCCATACATCACTCTACTCTCAAAATGGCAACAATTATCAACAATTAGGCCTACTTAGCACCATTAGAAACCATTTCCAAGTGCAACAAACATGGTATAATTTGAGCTCATCAGACCCCCCATAGGAGCTTGTAACCCCATATTACTGTCCATATTAGGCTTATTTCCATGGCGAGGCATATGCAAGTTATGAACAGTATCATAATTATTAGGCATCCTTCTAGGTCCATAAAAAATGTCTAGGTTCATGCATAATTCTAGGGTTATTGATAATAGGCACAAAACCTCTTAAAGCCGGATTGACTAGTTCATTTTGGGGATCAGTTTGAGGCTTACCGATCACCGGCATCTGCAGATCCAGACACATTTCTATGCCAAGTAAGGCAATCAATCTTTGATGTTTGAGCTTCCATTTACTGATGAAAGATCTATTGAAGTGCTAACTGAGAGAAACGCATCTGCTATCGGAAATCTGCTTGCGTCAAAGTCTCCTTGAACTGTCTCCGATCGCACAGAATTTCACTTCCCGTTGGCCGATTGCCTCCTCCAGCTTATCTTGAAGTCCGTGAGTAATATCTACAGTATCGGCGATTTTACCCTCATTATTCTTCAGTTCTTGTTCCATTGAGTTCGATCGTAGTGACTTGGGCATCACAGGTCGGCGGCGACTTTTATGATACCAAGTTGTCGGGAAGCTAGGGTGCTCCGGCGACGGTACGTTGGCCGTTGATTTTGGCCGGAATTAGTATAAAAATGGTTTTAGAGAGTTAGGAGAGATAACGTGATTTTATTGATTAGAAACAGAAAGCATTACAATCATGATTCCCAAAACGGAGAATGAACTGATCTAACAATTTTATATCCCTATTTGACATAAATAGAATCAGCTAACTAGCTATGCTAACCATGCTAACTGACTTTCCCGCCCAAATGGTCAACTTGCCTAATTTGGCAATTGAAAATGGTCAAATGACTAATTTGCCCCTGGACTTGGAAGACATTACAACAAGATTTAGAGTAATTGCAAGTTCAGTCCTCTCATCCCAACAAATATAGGGCGTGATATAAGAACAACATACACATATTCAACTTTTATTTACCCACCAAAAGGCCCACTTTCTCTTTTATTACCGGCCCACTTTATTTTTTAAAACAAAATGACCCACATGTTTCAACCATTAAAGATTTGGTTTTCTTAATTATATTTAATTTGTTTCAATTCATATATATTATATTAAGTATAAATATAACATTTCAAAGGTTGAAGTTAATAATCATATATTATTCAGTTAATTTTACTCATCTAGTTTAACTAGATTTTAATTGAGAATGTATGGACTAAAATCTAGTTATTTATTATAATTATATTCACATGGTTCAAGTCAAAATTTTTGGGTCTCCATCAGTCATGTGTTTTTTTTTTTTTTTTTTTTTTTTTTGAGAATATCAGTCATGTGTTTGGTGTTTGGTCTAATTTTGATTTCAAAACGAATTTAGCTACAAAATGATCAGACTGGTTCAGTTTGTTTATGCTTACCATTTTGTTGACAAGGTGGTACAATTTTTTAAAGGGAAAATATGAAATAGGGGAAGTGGAACTTTATTCATTTATAAAGAGTGTGTAATTGTTACCTAATCTCTAAGAAGAGAAGTGGTTTAATTTTTAAAAATCTGTAAAACTTATTTAAAATGGAGATTACAATAGTACCCTCACTTCATTATTAAAAAATTAAATTAAAAAACTGCAACTGTACCTTCCAACCAGCTTTAATGCTGTTAAGGTCAGAATTGAAAGAGCCACCCAGAAGCCAAATCTGAGACAAGCTGAACTTGAAACGAAAGTAAGAGACGAATGGAATGTTACCTGTTATTAGCAAGTCGTGTATTCCCATACTTGCAAATTAATGCAGCAAGTTTATCTGAATTTGTGTATAAATATGCCATTTGATAGCATGTAAAGATATAACTTAAGCTTTACGCTTTGTACATTGTATGAAATTTGATCTGTTTTCTTCTGTTTTCTGGTTCTGAATTCATGATATGGCTTCACAAATTCTTCAAGCTTCAACCATGGCCACAGCAAGTTCATAAATATCATAAAACATAAAGAAAACTAAAGAGCCTGCTTTAAATATATACTATTTGTTGTTAATAATTTGCAGAATTTCAGCCGGAATTTCAACAGAACCTGGAGATCCAAGCTTCATGGAAGATCTGTACCTCTCTTTTCTTGCCTTCTGATCTTTACCTTCGCTTTTCGTTTCATAATCTTTTGCAGAGGAACCTGACATGTAGTCAGCCGTCTATTTACATGTTTCTATGAGCAGAGGACCATCTTAATCATTTTTCTTGTACATTTTTCTGAAAAAGTTATCAAGAACTGGTTTCATATAAGAAATGCATGAGTGACAAGTTTCTGCTTGTTTTACTATGCGAAATCATCAGCATTATTCCCCCTCCAGAGCTTGTTACAAAAATGATTTTTGCTATGTGTGTTCTTGGTGTTTTTGCACGAGAACGACCTAGGAATCTCTACCAAATCTAAGGTAAATGCAGCAAGATTACAATACATTATGTTTTGCCTGCAAATCAGAGTATAAATTTAAGTTTCATGCTTGAATGCCTTGGTTTATTTGGCCTGGTCTACTCACATGTATAAGGACAAAATAAAATGGACACGTTTGAACTTCTTGAAAGCTTACATAGTTAATAACCATAAAAACATCATTATTTTAGTTTGATACATTTCTTGTTCATCATCGAAATTGGCAGTGATGTTCTTGCTGTGATGGTTTATGAAATTGGCAGGAGGATGTCATGGGTAACCAGTTCAATGACGTGTGGCTTGTTGACGACGGTCTCAGGGCAAGGTTTAAGGCAGCATTCCCAGACGTGGAGGTGCAGCCATCATCAAACTAAAATAATGACGTTTTTATGGTGTGATTAACTAAAATAATATTGAATTCAGTTTGAGTGATTAAGTCGGGTTTAGGGTTGATGATTTGGTGTAGATGTGAGGGTATTATTTGTAATCTTCATTTAAAATATGTTTTACAGACTTTTTAAATTAAATCACTTTCCTTCTTAGAGATTAGGTAAGATTTACACCCTCTTTATAAATAAACAAAATTCCATTTCCCCTAATCCATATTTTCCCCTTTAAATATTTGTATGTGTTGATAAAAAAAAATAAACTGACTCGTTGAAATATTAATTACCTTTTCAATATTATTTTCATCGTCTCAAGTTTATGTTTATAATTTATTATAATATTTTTTTATATTAGTCGTATTTAAGGAATTGACTCAAACGAGTCTTACATTACAGGAAACATCCACCTTACTAGACTTCTCCACCCAGGATATGATATGTCTGGATCTAAATTCTCGATTTGGGGATAAATGTTTCAGAATTTTCAATATACTCTTTCAACTTTCGCGTAACTTAAACTATGAAACTAATAATACTATTCTAAAACTCATTTCATCACCATATAACATGTAATTAAGTTAAACTCAAAATACTAAACGTGTGATTAACTGATTATTAATTTGTAATCAAAGTCGGTGATTAAGAATGTCGTGTGATGGCGGCGCAACCAACCTAATACTATAAACATCAATATTATGCAATTCTAAGATCATGTTTAGTGGAACTTTTCTGTCAAGTGTTTTACTTCAATTCCATATTTTTTTCCCAGTACAATTCAGTATGTTTATATTTTTCAGTCCAGTAAAAAAATTATTTTTTCAGTTCAGTCCAGTGTAATCATTATTTCATTTCCATTCAATATAGTTATATATTTTTCAGTTCAGTTCAAATAAATATATTTATATTTTTTCAATTTTGTTTTAGTTAGAAACCATCATGAGATGGGGGATTATTTATTGGATTCCCAAACCAAAATAATAGGTGCCTTGATCAGCAAGTTTGTACAAACCTACATAGGCACAAGGACAAAAGCCCTTAGACGCATAGTAATGCTTCTCAAAAATTGATCTAAAGCCTCTCAATTTTATGACCTCAAGTCTATTAGTGAATTGTCGAGAAAAAACACAAAGCGACCGAAGGCTCAAAAAAGAAAGACATGTTACAACAAAAATTTACAAAAAAGGAGGGATTAGGTAACAGCAGAGTGGGGTGTAAAGATAGATCCTTTGAAAGAGTCCCCCCTGTGTACAACATAATGGTGTGTAATCAGCTAAGAGATTGTGACTGTTGATGCAGTGCTGATGTAATCTTCAGAGAGACTGAGCAGTGCTGATGCTTCCACATACCTGCACCAGGGAAATAATTCAATTAGCAGTATCAGTTGTGCAGTGTGGAGATCCTTATGGTAGGGAAGTCTGCAGCATCAAGCAAGATCATACTTCTAGCTAATGGAGGCAAGGAGTTCCAAGTATAAGTCAGAGATTATTTATTAGTGTAACATAGTTTAGAAAGAAAATCAGTAGGCTGATTAGCCTCTCTAAAAATGTGACTAAACTTATAAGCATGTATCTCATCTGAAATAAGATTTAAAATTCCAAAAAAATCTCCAGTGCCATGCAGAAGGATTATTGATCATGTCAATTGCTTGCTTACAGGCAGATTCAATTTCAACAGGGGAAAGATGTAAAAGTTTTGCACAATTGATCCCTGCTAAAATTGCCTCAAGTTCTGCTTCCAGAGGTGAAAGGGCCTCACAATAAATGCACTGAGCAAGGTGAAAATCTCTTGTACTGTCTCTAACAATCAGTGCTAAACCTGCCTCCCCAACTTTCCAGGATGCATCTACACTAATCTTATACCCCATCCTTGGTTTGGACCAGTATATAGGAGTTATGTTTGGTTTAGGGGGGATGTAGAGTGGGGGAATACAGGTTTGTGTAGCTAGCTCTTTATCTACCTCATTAGATATGGGTAATGGATTTTTGATGAGAGAGAGGTAGATAAGACTATGTAATTCTTGTACAAAATGAGCTGAGTCCGGGGGACAGTTATCAAAAAGGAGTTTATTTCTGGCTTTCCACAATATCCAACATACAAGAATGGATGCAATATGGTTGAGTCTGTTGTGTAATTTGGAAAGACCAGAAAAAACCCAGCAAGTAGCAAGTCTATCCCATAGATTGGAGCAATTGAAAAAGACTGAACCACATACTAAATGCATTTGTTTCCATAAAAGTTCAAAAATATGACAGTAATTGTAGAAATGATGTAAAGAATCACTGTTAGAACAAAAACAGCACTTGGAAGCAAATTGAAAGGCAAACTGACAAAGGATATCATCAAAGGGTACCAAACAGTTTAAAAACTTCCACATAAATATTGAAATCTTTTTCTGTAGAGATGAGTTCCATATTTTGGACAATACAAGGAGACTACCTGGTGAGGGTCTAAGCTTCTGATAAGCAGATTTGATTGTAAAATTCCCCTGAAGTGTTAACTTCCAGATTAACTTGTCTTGTCTTCCTGGAGTAATTTCAGCTCCACTGATAGTGGTGATGACTGTGTGTGGGAGAACCTGTGCCAAAAAAGGAAGTAACACAGCTTTGTTTGTAATAAAATTGGCAACTGTGCACTGAATATGGTCTAGCTCTTGGGGTTCAAAAAGGTCTATGAGAGGACCATGGTCAGTCCAGTTAGACATCCAAAAATTGCATTGGCCATCTCCATGAATCACCCTTGTGTTTGATTCTGCAAAATTATCAATTTTGCAAATTCTTTTCCAGTTTTGGGATTTCCTAAGCGAAGGAGGCTGGGAGGCTAAGAAAAGTGTCCAGGGAGCTATTCCTAACTGGTACTTCCACTAGAGTTTACATGAAAAAGCTTTTATAGTGGTGGCAAGGTCTCTTATCCCTAGTCCATTTTTTGACACTGGTTGGCAGAGAGACGTCCATTTTTTCCAGGCTTTTTTAGGGCCTTTTTCAGTTGTGCCCCGGAAGAAAATGGCTAACCTTCTTTGGATATTTTTGACCATGTGTTTTGTAGGCTCCATCACTGCCCATATGTGTTGAGGCAGAGACTGAAGGCAGGATTGAATCAAAATTCAATTTGCCCCCGGCTGACAGCCATTTATTTTTCCAGTTAAGAATTCTCCTATCAATTAATTCCACAATTGCTTGTGAGTTAATATTTAAGGATCTTCCAGTGAAAATTTGCACTCCTAAATATTTAAATGGCAGATTACCTTGTTTCATGCCCATTATGTTTTTGACCTGTCTAAGCTTCACTACTACTAAGGGGTTGGTGCAAGACACATATTTAAGGCGTTTGAGGCGTTCGCGTTTTTTTCCGCCTTGCTTGAACGTTGCGAACTCGCTAGTATCGTAGGTTAGGGAAAAAAATGAAATTTAAGACGGATAGACGTTGTTGAAGGCGGAAATCAGTTCTGACGTAAAAATGTTCAAATTTAAGGCGGAAAGAAAGGATCCGCCTTAAATGGAGAGGATGGTTACGAACTCGTAACATTTGTGGTAAGTTAAACGTCTATGTAGCGAAATCGTAGCTTAGATCGTTCGTATGTACTTTGGCCGTTGCGATCTCGTAAGGTTGCCTAAACCCTAATTTAAACAGGCGAGAATATGCAACGTATCGTAACCTGGTCGGTAGGATGTGGCGAGTGATGTTGCGGTTTCGCTACTGTATAGGTCGTATATGAGAGTTGAGAATGTACAGTGCATGTGAGGTTGATTGAGTTCGCTGGCTACTCAAAGTAAATGATTTCGCCGTGTAACATGCTGCTAGGGTTTAATTCTCAGCTGTAATACTAGCGATATCGCAACTAATTAAATTCATATTAAATTATTTCTCAACAGTACTACTAGCGAGATCGCAACTAATTTTATTCATATTAACCTAGCGAGGTCGCTACTATGCCATTCATAAGTTTTGTTGTTCTATGTGATCATGTGCAGTAGCGAACACGTAATAAAGCTCGCCAACATTTGTCCCACATCGGCTGATTAGAAGGTGATTTTTCAGTTTATATACGGTTACATTTTACAAGGGTCCGATAAGTCGCCGACCAGCGCAAACTGAACATGAAACACCAAGGTTGAGGCCCAATACTTACATAGGATAAGGCCCGATACTTACACAGGCTAATGCCAACACTTATACGCCCAATATAGACCCAAACCCAAAAACCGTTTTGGGATCGGTTCTTATCATGTAACGAACTCGCATCAAGCCATGTCAATGTTGTGTTTTTATTATTGTGTCAATCTTTGTTGTTACGAATTCGCAAGGGTAGAGAAAGTACGCTGCGATATCGATACAGATTCTCTAGCTAGGCTCTGTTGACTGAATATGACATGTTGCGATATCGTTAGGACCTCGTAAACAGGCGCTAGTTAGTTGCGATTTTGCTTGGTGTTCTGTTACTAATAAATCATCATGAAACGTGAGGGTGACGAGATCGCTATGACCACGCACTATACAAAAAGTAAATGATTTTGCTGATACGATATGGGCTCTTAGGATGAAAAAATAAAATGTAAGGGACAAGATATCAAAACAAGAAAAGCTATTCAGTAATTAAATGTGCCAAAATGGCAATCACAAGTTCATTAGATTCGAAACAAACTTGTGATACAAAAATACATACTGAAGAACAAACAACTAATACTAGTATATCGTTCGTTCACCGAGGACATGAAGCAGTTCCTGATCGCAAGTGCATGCATCACAGGTGATGTCCGCCGGATCAAGGGGTGCCCAGGGATCGTACCTCACCTAGTTATTGATGCCAGCATGCGGATTGCAGCAGATCGGCCTAGGCCTAACTGCTGCTTCTGAGAAGTACCTGAGGTAGTGTCTCCAACCCCAAGCGTATCTCAGACCTCTTTTGACGCGTTCCCTAGCTAGACGGAGGCCCTGCTTGTCGGTTCTCTTCATGGTTATGATCACATTCATGCCTCTTTGAATGTCACCTTCGTAGATTGCAAAAACAACCAACACATAGGTCGACGGTGTGTGACCTATTGCAAAAGCTTCGGTGAGCCACTGTCGAGCCCACTCGGTCGCTCTTCCGCTCACGTAGCGACGAAGAACCTAGTCGAACATAACACGAATCATTACCAGGTTTATCATGTCATCTGGGAGGGCGTTGAATAGAGACACATCCATGGGAAGCAGAAGGCAAAGAATATGAGAAGGCAGAAGGGAATGTGGGAATGAAGGCTCTAATGAGGTTCTAAATGGAGAAGGGGTTGATATTTAAAGGGCTGAGGTGCTCTATTATTCAAAAATATGTTAGAGTTCCTAGACAAAAATCAGTCATTATGGTATTAATGGAAGGAAAATGTAAAGGCATTCTCACCTTTCCATGGACACCCCATGCAAACCCCCAAAATAAATTAATTACTGATGGATTTCAAAGGTTTTTACTGATGTCACAGGTCAGACAAAGCCCAATACTTATACTATCACTACTACTACAGCCCAATATACTACCAAAAGCCCTTATCTCGTTGCGATATCGCTAGAGAATCGCCAACTTGGCTCTGTTGACTGAATACGACATGTTGCGATATCTTTAGGACCACGTAACATATAAGCGAGTATGTGACGAATTCGCTTGTGCTGATGCCACTAATAAACGTGACACTGACGATATCGCTAGGAACACGCACTATACCAACAGTAAATGATTTTGCAGAAAAAGTAACTCTTACGATGAAGCTAGTGATTTAGCTAGCGATTTTGCTGAAAAAATAACTCTTACGATGAAAAAGTAAAATGTAAGGGACAAGGTATCAAAAACAAGAAAAACTATTCAATAATTAAATGTGACAAAATGGTAGACAAAAACTTATTACAATCCTAACAAATTTTAGATAAAAAACAACAGAATAAAATAAGAAAGAAACTACAACATTTCAACTCAAGAAGAACCGAGGACGTGAAGCACTTCCTGCTCGCAAGTGCATACATCACATTCGATGTCCGCTGGATCAACCCTCGTGTAGCGACGTCACCTCAATCCACGATTAAGGTCAGCATGTTCCTGGCTGCATCTAGGCCTAGGCACTACTACATTGAGGTACCCGAAGTAGTGCGCATTGCCCCAGGCGTAAGCCAATTCGGCTATGACGCGTACCTGAACTTCCTTGAGGCCTTTCTTGTCGGTTCTCTTCATGGTGGTGATGACATTCATGTCTCTCTGAGCATCACCTTCGCAGATTGCAAATATAGCCAAGGCATAGGCCGACTCTCTGTGACCTATTGCAGAAGCCTCGGTGAGCCACTGTCGAGCCCAATCGGTCGCTCTTCCGCTCACGTACCGACGAAGAAGGTGTTTGAACATAACACGAATCATTATGAGATGAATCATGTATTCTGGGAGGGCGCTGAAAAATGTCAAATCCATGGGAAGAAGAAGGCAAAGAATAGGAGAAAGGAGAAGGGAATATGGGAATGAAGGCTCTGATGGGGCTCTAAAGGGAGAAGGGGCTGATATTTATAGGGGTGAGGTTCTACATTTGTCAAAAAAATGTGAGAGTTCCGAGACTAAAATTAGAAATTGCTGTATTAAAAGAAGAAATATGTAAAGGCATTCACACCTTTTCATTGACCACATTCACACCCCCAAACAAATTAATTACTGATGGAATTTCAAAGGTTTTTACTGATGGGTTCCTAGACTGTAGCGATCTCGCTACTCTCCAAGCCTAACAATTGTTTGTTAGGTGTGTCAAGCTTTGTTGTTACGAACTCGCTAGAGA
The DNA here is from genome assembly GCA_948330725.1 of Sherardia arvensis. Classification (NCBI taxonomy): domain Eukaryota; kingdom Viridiplantae; phylum Streptophyta; class Magnoliopsida; order Gentianales; family Rubiaceae; genus Sherardia; species Sherardia arvensis. Next base: position 15,062,632 of record OX415237.1, on the reverse strand, counting down.
ATCTCAAGCTAGGATCTGTTGACTGAATACGACTTGTTGCGAGGTCGCTACTATAAGTTACACAGGTAACGAGTTCGCTAGTGAGGCGCCAACTTATGCTACAAGTATGCGATGTTTATAAAAGATAATTAATAACAATTAATAAACTTATATAAAATGTAAAGGACAAGGTATCAAAAAAAAAAGCTATTAAATAATGAAATGTGCCAAAATGACAAACAAAAGGTTATTACACTCATAAAAAATTTGGGCAAAAAAAAAAGAACATAATCAAACAACAAAAAAACTAGAACATTTAGCCTCAATGAGGACCGAGGACGTGAAGCAATTCCTGATCGCAGGTGCATGCATCACATGAGATGCCCGCTGGATCAAGCCTCTCCCAGCGATCGTACCTCACTCTGCGATTGAGGGCAACATGTTCCACGCAGCAGATCGGCCTGGGCGTGACTACTCCATCTCTGAGGAACCTGTAGTAGTGCGCCCAACCCCAAGCGTTACCCAAACCGGCTCTGACGCGTACTCGAGCTTCCCGGAGGCCTTTCTTATCGGTTCTCTTCAGGGTGGTGATCACATTCATGCCTCTCTGAATATCACCCTCGCAACATATTGCAAATATGGCCAAGACATAGGTCGATTCTGTGTGACCTAGTGCAGAAGCGTCGGTGAGCCACTGTCGATGCCATTCTGTCGCTGTTCCGGTCGCTTACCGACGAAGAACCGAGTCGAAGTAAACACGAATCATGATTAGATTTATCATGTCATTTGGGAGGGCGTTGAATATAGACAAATCCATGGGAAGCAAAAGGCAAACAATAGGAGATGGGAGAAGGGAATGTGGGAATGAAGGATCTAGTGGGGTTCTAAAGGGAGAAGGGGTTGATATTTATAGGGTTGAGGTGCTCCATATTTCAAAAATATTTGAGAGTTCCTAGTAAAAACTTAAAGCCATTCTCACCTTTTCAAGATCACCTCATGCAAACCCCAAAAATAATTAAATTCCTTCTGGAATTTGAAAGGTTTTACTGAATTCTTTTGAGTGTTATTTCATCAAATCAAACTAAACTAAATTGAAAGTATTGAATTTGATTTTTTTTTTTAAATAAATCTAGAAAAAAAAAGAGCATGTGCTAAATAATAATCCTGAGTTGATAAACTTTATCTCTACATTTTAAAATTATTTAATTTTCGACTAGATTAATGTTGATAAAAAAGCTCATACCTAGCTATGGCAGCGTCGTTTGTGAGTTTGTGGGTTTAGGGTTTAGGGTTTAGGGTTTAACTGTGGTAACGTGTACACTAGCAATTTCGCTACCACAGAAGCTAATTAGATTGTAACTAAAAAATAAAACTTTTTAAATTTTTTTTTAGCAATTTCACATTCTAACATATATATATTTTATATAGATGCAGTATAATACTCTATTTGTTAAATATCCATCATGATATTAACTCAGGTAGAGTACATCTTTGTCCATAAGCAGTATGACATAACTCTATGTGAAACATCAATATATTCGGTTAAAATTTTTAAACGCACTGTCATATTCTAAAATATGTAAATTTTATATATAAACAGTATAATACTCAATTGGAAAATATCGTTCATCACATTATGTCAAGCAGAGTCCATCATAGTACATCAGCATGCAATGTTATTAAGCGATACTCGGTAGTATGATGAGTGATGACAGTTGGTGAGTGAACGTGTGCATGATACTTTGTTTAATTCAACATCCGTGCTTGTAATCACATAAATGAGTTGTAATAAACTAAGTATCTCTAATCAAATGCACGTGAACTGCGCATATATATATATATATATATATACATATATATATATATATATATATATATATATATATATATATATATAGTTCATGTGTGAAACTCTACTATGATGTTGTCTCTAAAGGTAAGCGATGGATAGCGTTTTCAAGCGTACACATGATGTGTGGAGTTTCTTATTGTCTTACAATTAAAGACTAAGTTTCTTAAAACTCTTTCAAATTGTGTAATTGCATATTAAGTCAACAAATCCCTATCCCGTTATACATCAGCATACGACGGAACAAATGAAAATTATTCGTACAATAGAATGATTAGTGTCTTATTCCATACCATCATTTCGTTTAAATCGTTTAAATCGTGATTTAAAATCGTTTGAGTGCATTTTTTAAAAAAAAATGATTATCTTAAGTAGGGTTCTGGCGAGCATGAGTAGCGAAATCGCAACAACCTAGTAACGTACTTTATGTCAGCTTTTCAGTTACGATCTCGCTAGAAGGATAAAGTAGACCATAAAAGGCAATCACATGAGCACGCAACAATATCGTAAATAGCCACGTCAGGTGTTATGAGCGAGTTCCGATATCGCAAGAAGGAAAGCTAGAATAAAGTAAACACGTTATAGATCAGAAAAATACAACACTTTTGGCATCTTATCCATCACTTCTTACGGGTTTCATAACCAAAAGTTCAAACTTTTGCACATCTTCTCAAATCTCCTCACCTTTCTTCACATCAAATCTCCATATCCCATCCCATACATGTTCAAAACATCAATTGTGTCAAAACAAAGTGGAACTAGCCACTAATTGCATGCAAAAGATTGGTAAGTTTTGCAATGAATTCCCAACCACATTTTTCCCTATATTCTTGCAATTAATGTCAATATTCAGTTGTGCTTGTTCAATTTGCCGAGTTCTGTTGTTGTGGGTATGAGAGGGAAAAACAAGGTAGACCATCCCCAACCAAAATAATCAATTCTACCGACACAACTTTGTCATATACCAAAGGTACGATTTTTTTCATTCTTATTTGCTAAAAATTTGATTTTCTTGTACATATTGCCTCCATTTATCATGTTATTACTAAATATCATGTCAGAAGCATGTCCTGAACGAAAATCAAGATTTTCTTTTATTGTTGTCCATTGCTTGCTTAGCCCTAAATGTTAGGATTATGTTTTATAATGTTTTTACTACAAAGTACGACTTTGACTTATTAGTATTGTGTTAGTAATTAATTAATTTCAATATACAAAGGAAAGCTTAATGGAGAGCCCTTCAAGTTTCGTTAACTCCGACTCAAGTGGGGGGGGGAAATGTTGTTGGCGGTTAAAGTGAGGTTAGAAGACAACGAGAAGTGACTCGCGCATCGAAAGAAGCTCAACTCCTCACACATTGTCGCGAATTAGAGATTAGGATCAATAACAAAATACTAACAAATGTCAAGTTTAATGACATTGGTGTTGGTATTTCACCCGAGATGATGCCGCGCGATGGTCGAGTTGGTGTGCTAAGATGGCTAGGATACGCACACAATTAGACACAACGGATTGGAGGCTACTAAGCATCGACATCAAAAAGGATATATGGAAGGAATGCAAGGTTAGTGTGGCACTTGTTATTTTTAATTTCACTTGAAAATTGTGAATGTGACTATTTTTATGATCACATTTGTAGCGCCCCTTCATTATCGAAGCAACATCCTATGATCAAGTGAAGAAGAAGGCGCTTCAAATTGCACCAAAAGATCATCGAGAACACAAATATACCCTTGCCAAGACTTTGCCCTTTTCGGGCACTATAAAACCCTTCCCGAAACAATCTTTATACTACATCAAATGTAAGATACTTGATCTCATCTCTTCTATGATATTGCAAGTTACGAATTTTCATGTACTTGTGCACTATTATACGTTCATATCCCATCTATTGTTTATTTAGGTACATGCAATGCCTTGCTCTAAACGCAAAGACTTTCATTGGGTTTTTGCACCCAATATGCTTGCAAGAAATACATGAAAGTAATCAATCACGACTTGCTTATCTATCTAAGATCCTTAGTGACAAGACCAAGACAATTTACATAGGACCATATCTAGAGAGGTTAGTTTTCTTTGTTACAATTGGATATTTGCACTTCGTAAACATTCTAATCTTCGAGACGGGTTCTTACATTTTCATTTCTTAAAATATGTAGTGGCCATTGGAGTTTTGTAGCTATGATACCATCGTTGAAGCGAGTGTATTGGATGGACCCGCTACACTTTGGTCCATCTACAAAATTTGCAGATTTATTAGAGGTTGCTATGCATAGTGCACATGACGACACACTACTTCCCTTCAACCTTATACAGATTCAGGTGACATTACAAATCCAATGCTCATTTATTTCCACTATAACTTCATTTCAAATCATTTGTTATACTTCTTCGCTCTCAGAACCGAAAGCAATTGTCAAATTGTGATTGCGGTTACTATATGATGTTGTATGCCACCGAGTGCGTCGCTGGCCTTGTTGATGATAATTTGGAATTACACCGCGTAAGGATTCTTACAACCTACTTATTGTACCTATTATTATCTACATTGCATTTAATAGTATTAAAAAACATTTCATATTCTTAGATTATCGAGGAAAATCATGCACCATACACCAAGAAGGAGTTCGAGGATGGTAGAGATGCATAGGCTAGACACTTGGTCCTTATTAGATCTCGGTACATCTCTAGGCCTCACATTCCCAATAAAAGCTAGTTTCTTTTTATGTCAAATGGATGCATATACTTTTGAGTTCCATTACTTCCATTTGTTTATAAAGTGTGGCTTGATAGTGTTTCATGTTCATGTTTTGTGCTTAGATATCATGCATCTTGCAATTGACAGCTTAGACAATTAAAATGAAACCCAATTTTAGCGGAAATGGCACAAATCCTATAAATTTGTGACACTTACGAATTCGCTGCGACTTCGTTACTTCTCTCGCCAGTTACATTAAAATTGTTGCGACCATCTTGTACTATCGCTACAACACTCGCCAGAATTATATTTCTCAGCTTAGTTTTTGCGCCATCGCTACCCAATCGCTCGTTCTTCTCTGCCTCTCCAATCTGATCTCTGTCGAGCTCATAACTATTCACGCCAACACCAGGCGAATATCTATCTTACTCATAACGTCATCTGTTTTTCTCGCTCACCCAATGCTCAAACGATGTCGTGTAAGTGAAGCAAGACTAGTAGCGAAGCCGTAACTATACACATAAGCGATTTTCTTACGAAATCATTATCTCTCCCGAACCAACAATTTTAATTATATTTTTATAATTAAATTTTTACAAATTTTATATTTTTACAATTTTTCTGTTGCGATGTCGCTAAGGTATTACTAGCGAGTAGCACGTTGCTGTCGTAACCTGGCTCGTGTTGTTTAACCCTAAATGTTTGCTTTACCTTGTAACGAGTTCGCTACGTTAGACCCAGCGAATCGCCCCTGTTTCTCGTAACTACTTTCGTCAGCAGACGAATATATGACAAGCTAGGCTGCCTTACGCAGTCATAACTACTGTTAGCGATATGCAAGGTTAAAGTCGCAACTTATCTCGCACACATTCATAACAGTATAGGCTTTCCAATGTTGCGATATCGTTAGTATTTCATCTGGCGATCCAAAAGCTTCCGTCGTAACAAAACAATCAACCATTTGTTTGGTACTAGCGTTGGCTAGTTACGAACTCGCCAAGAGTCAATTCATATCATCCAGTCGTGCATGCTAGTGAGTTCGTAAGTACTGTCTAAGGCGGATAAGCCTTCATCTAAGGCGGAAACAAACGCCTTAAATCCAAAAACATCCAAGGCGGAAGAGGAACCGCCTTAGATGATTTTTCTCATTTAAGTCACAACCAGGGAAGGCATTTGTTTTCTGCCTTAACACATGAAGGATGAACTGCCTTAGATGGCTTGATATTCTAGTAGTGCTTGTTCTCAGTAGCCCTAGAACTCAGAAAGAAATGACTTTTTTTCGAAGTTTATCTTCTTACTAGTGGTTTCTTCGAATTTCACCAAAAAGGCTTTCAATCTAATTAAGTTGATTCTGGATGCACTGAGAAATATAACAGTGTCATCAGCATAACTTAAATGGGATATGGAATGGCATTTCAGGGAAGTGAAAAATACTGCAATTTACCAGTCTGAAAAATGTATGAAAGGCTTCTGGTAAAAGCTTCACTGAAAATATTGAAAAGAAAGGGAGAAAGTGGGTCTCCCTGCTTAATCCCTCTAGTAGCTTGAAAAAAACCAACTGGTTTGTCATTTATTAAAATTGAGAACCAAGCATCAGATAGGTTTTTCATAATACATTCAACAAATCTGTCACAAAAACCAAATTTTAGGAACTGCCAGCTAACTCTATCAAAAGCTTTCATTAAATCCAGTTTCAGGATACAATTTGGATCTCTGGCTTTCCAATTTAAAAAATCTGATCATTTCTTTTAAATAGATGATATTATCAGAGATATCCCTATTTTGAAGAAATGCAGTCTAGTTTGGAGATATTAATTTAGGCATCAATGGTTTCAGTCTTTCCATAATGATTTTTGAAAAAATATTATTTGTAACATTAGAAAGACTGGTAGGTCTATAGTCACTAAATGAGATAGGATTTTCTTTCTTAGGGATGATAGTGATCCATGTACTAGAGATACCTCTATTTATGTGAGACCTAGTTAGAAAATCATTAGATGCCTCTAATAAATCTAAGCAAATTATGTTCCATGCCTTAATAAAAAATTGGGCAGTGTAGCCATCAGGCCCTGGACTGCTTGATTTATTAAGTCCAAAAACTATTTGCTTTAATTCTGGCAAAGAAACTGGCTTTATGAGTTCATCATTTTCTGCCTGGGAGATAAGTGAACGTATCTGAGACAGGAAGTGAGCTGAAAAGAGATTCTGGTCAGGGTGTGGTGAGCCAGTAAGTAGATTTTGGTAGAAAGCAACAGCTTCAGACTCAATTTCCTCATTACCATTCAACCACTGTCCCTGTGAACTCTTAATTTTGGTGATCCTGAGTCTACCTCTTTTCTCCATAACAGTGTTATGAAAATATTTAGTATTCCCATCACCCTTTATAAGCTATTTCACTTTTTCATTATGTTTCCAGAAATTATTTTGCTCTTTTAAAACCTTTTTTAGCAGAGTCTTAGTCTGTTTAAGTTTGATTAGCTCATCTGTTGTGCTATTTAACTCAAAAGAAATTTCCCGGATCCTTAGCTTTTCCTCAGCTTTTATTACGTTCTCATCTATATTACCAAAAACCTCCTTCTTCCATTTCTTAAGGACTGATTTGAGGCTTTTAAGAGCAAGTCCAACAGTTTCTCCATTCACATTCTCCATAATAGGGAAGCAAACCTCATATTCCCCATATTTTTTCACCTCAAAACCCAACAGTTTCTCCATTTTTCATTACCTAAAATTTATTACTAACATTTGATACTACATATTTATCAAATTTTCTTCTAATTTTAAAGTCATATATTTAACAAGTCCAAATAACAATAAACAAACAAATAATGAACTTATAATACACATTAAAATAACATTTCATATTTGACATTACTTACTCCATAATATAAAATTATAAAAATACATTTTATAAAAATAACACATTACGAATTACAATATTATTATTTTTGTAACATATTATAAATAATTAGACTCATCTCTTTTCAATTATTTATTAAAAGTTATTTTTTTCAACTATAAGAAATGAAATGCCTGTCAAAAAAAAAAGTTTAGACATTGTGACTTATAAACAAACATCAAAATAAATATATTTATGAACTTAAAATTTAGTAAATTTATATTGAAAAACAGATTATATTTGATTGTTAAATATCAATAGATTGTATATGTAAAAATAGTCATATGAGATCTTATTACAATCGTTTTTATGCATATTTTTAGAATATGTATTTTTTATAAAATTTTATTGTAAATTTTAAAGATATTATCATTTAAAAACATTGAAGATAAACAATTAATGAATTAAATAATCAAAGACTTTCCAAGAAGCATTAAATGTTGATTCTCAAAAAAGTTTTTTCTCATTCTCCAAATTTGGAGAAGCAAACCTTCTCTCTCTTCAATTTCCCTATGATGGAGAATGGGATGGAGAATCTGTTGGACTTCAAAAAAGGCCAAATTCTCTATATTTGAGCAAATTTGCAATTATAGCAAAACTGTTGGACTTGCTTTAAGTTTGAGAAACAATTTATACATGCCTTGACCCTCAGGTTGATCATTCCAATGAAGATTGATAACCTCCATGAAATTATCTCTCTTGAACCAGGTATTTATGAACCTGAAGGGTTTTGCTACTGAGGGTAGATTCCTACCTATTCTAAGTGATAAGGGAAAATGATCTGAGGTGTCTTTGTTGAGAACTTGGATAGAGGATTGTGGAAATTTTAAACTCCAATCATGAGTACACATTCCCCTATCCAATATCTCAACAGTTAGCCTCCTTCCTTGTTCTTTAATTCTACCATTAGACCAGGTATAAATATTTCCTACTGTATGTACAGGAAATAAAGACATGTTATCAATAAATGCACTAAATTACCTAATACTCTTAAGACTGGTCTTGTCCATGCCCTTTATATTCTGAAATGGAAGCCATAGCATTAAAATCACATATAAACAAAGCTTCGGGAGAAGATATAGCCTTAAGGTCAGACCACAGGTCTATTCTTTCTTTCCTTGTTCTCAATCCATAAACAAAGAAAATCTCAGTAGATAGTTCCAGTGTATTTATTGAGAGCTGCACTTGAATGAAATGCTTATGGTCCACGATTAAGGTAATATCTTCCTTGAAGTTCCACATAAGCCATGATGTATGCCGGACACCAACACTTCGACGACGAACCAGGCTCTCGAACTGATCTGCAAGACAAAGGCCCCGGGTGTCCCGGGGATAGACACTCCGACGAACAAGTCAGTATATTTGCTTCAGGCGTAAAGTGTGAAGTATGAGATTAGATGAGAGGTCTACCAAACCTTTAGGGTATTTATATGGCTACAATCCGTAGATCACCAAGATATATATTTATGGTATGAATACAACTCTTTTGGGAATAGTAGTTGTATTACCATGTATAATAGAAGTATATTTCGGACATGGTTGTGTTACCATGTTTAGGATAGCTATATTACCATCTTTGGGAAGATGTATATTCCTTGTAGAATATTCATAATATACGCATTCCTTATAAGGATTAGGATTGATGAAACAGTGGATCCACCCTCCGCGTATCTTGAGCCCACGACCTTCTCGGGCCCTGGCCCGAGTATGAATGAGGTTCGAATACGAACCATGGACTTATCAGTAGCCCCAAGGTAGATCTTCATAATATAGAGTAGTCTATCTCGAAGGTTGAAGGAGAGGCTTGCTTCTCGAGGGAAGACCAATAACTCGAGGGAGAATAACTCGGGATGTTAAGCTCGGGGTGTCCTTCGGGGACTCTCCTCTCGGGCTTACCCTTCAGAATATCTAGCTTCAAGTTCTTTCGTATTCCATCAGGACACGTGGACGGTTGGATCTGAATCTACCTTCTTGAATTCTGAGGGGATTGACACGTGGTCTTGATTCATTGTACCTTCCAGCGGTGAGGAGGACCAACCTTCCAATTGCCTGCATCGTTTCGTGAGTCGAGGTAATTACTCCACTTAAATGCGTGATAATAACTGGCTATATAACCAAGCAATTTTTCCTTGTGTTTATCATGAATTTTCATCTCTGCTTTTTCAAATTTGTCTTCTTTTCCTCATATACTCTCTTCCCCTCATTCTCTATATTGCAATGTCTTCAACAAATTCTATCATTCCCTCTGGCAATGTGGAGAATGTTGTTGAAAATAGAGCCCCATCTAATCGTGATTTGAGCACCTTGTTCCTGGAAGTCGAGTCTGGGGAGCTGATGGAAGTTACCGTTGATACACCACTGCCGGCGGTAGCTGTAGTGGTAGATGATGGTGTCTCTGGGTCAAAGGCAGGCCCTAACACGGAGCCTCAAATTGATAAACGGGTTTCGGCCGCTGATGGTGTGAATGATGTCACCAAGGTAGTTGATGAAAGGACGCTAAGGTATATGCGGTCATGCAGGCTGTCATATCCCCTTGAGGCTGGCTTGAAGCTCGAGGATGGAAAGTTCCCATTAAAGATCTGGTGAGCCCCACTCGAGGAGTACTTTATGGGAGGTTTTTGCAACAAGGGATAAGTTTTCCCTTTCACCCTTTATTTTATGAATTCCAGCAGCATCATCAACTTCATCCAAGCCAAATACATTCCAATGTGGTATTGTTGATCATGGCGGTGATTTCCTGGTGCGCTCGGAAGAACTACGATCCAAGCTTGGATTTATTCAGGAGTCTGTATACGTTATTCTCTTTTGAGACTTACGAGTACATTATCTTTACTCCGAGAAAGAGAAAACCCATCACGTTTCCTGATAACAGTGGTGTGTGGGAGGCAGACCGTTTCATTTTCGACCGAAGCAAGTACGAGGTCCCTGATTTGCATCCCCATCCGAAGGACGCTATAGCTCGTGACAGAGGTTTCATCATCCCTGATCACTTGAAGGGCATCATCGAGGAGCTCCTAAAGGAGGACATTACCCTTCAAAGAAAGGATTTTGTTCTGGGCTCACATGGCTCTGTGTGGCAGTGGCCCAATATCACTTACTCGTACCTGTTGGATGTTCCTCGGTAGAAATCTACCTCCATCTTTTTGAAGCCTGATCGGAATTGGGCCCTCCCTGATAAAATCCAGGGAAGAAAGAAGAAAGCCAGGAAAGGGGGTCCGAGAAAGTCACCTCGGAATCATGGTGAATCCTCTTTTAGTCGGTCTTCTTCAGGTAGCTCTTCAAGTCATATACTGTTGTCATATAATATGTTTTTCTTGCATCATATGCTGAGGTTTATCTTTATTTATGTACAACGTCTCCTCCGAAGAAAAAGATCAAGAAGTGGAAGGGCCTTCTCCACGTCATTGATGAGGAAGCGGAGGAGTCCGAGGAGAGGGAAACTGAGGTTGGAAGGTCCTCCGATGATGGTGATGAATCTGATCTTGAGTTTGTGATCTCCGCAGATGCTTCTTTGAAGAAACTGAAGTACTATCTGAGCTGTCCAGAGGAAGATGATGGTCAGGCTTCTCGGAGGTCTTCTAAGAAGTATCCCTTCGCCGCTGAGATAACTATCTTTCATGTTATACTATATAGATTCTTCAGATGCCAGGTTTTGATATATCCCTGACCTTTCAGTTGATGGCGGACCTATCCACGGTGGGGTGTCGAGTTAATGACGTGATCCGGCACTTGTCTGATTCTGTGATGGAATTACATGGTAATTGCCGGGCGTTCAGGGCAAAGAAGGAGGAGATGAAAGCTTCCCTCTTGACTATGACAACTAAGTCTGTTGCTTCTACTCCACCCGTTCAGGCTCCATTGGATGTGACTCAACTAGAAACTAGGGTGAAGCAGCTAGAGGCCGAGAATAAGGACCTGCTGTTGGCGAAGAAGTCTCAAGAGAAAGAGCTGGAGACTTGTCGATATATTATTGAGGAGTTGGCGCAAAACCAAGCCGAGGAGAAGAATCCAGAGGAGCCTAAACGGCTTCTAAAGTTTTGGAGTGCCTTCATTACTTGTAGCCCCGAGTTTCAAAGCCATCGGGAGGAGTGTGGGGATTTATTCCATTCCTCTGAACTGCATGGGATCTTAGGTGGCGTCTTGCATCTATGCCAATCTGAGAAGGAGGTGGAGATGATGAAGGAAATCTTCTCTCATTCTGATGCTGCTGATAAGCTCTCTGCTCTAACTGCAAAATGCTGGATCCCTGGGGCCGAGTTTTTGGATGCATTGGATCTCTCTGAGAAGATAATAACATCAGGAGATTTACTAAGGCTTATTAGAGCTAAGTATCCTAAATTACCTTCTCTTGAAGAGGTGGTTTCTAGTTTTTCCATTAATAAGGTGGATTAGTCTCGGCATCTCCTCATCAGCTTCAAAGCCTAAAATCCTTTGCACATGAACCTCGGTCTCATGATTTATTGGAAAGGAGCTCATGCCAAGCTGAGATACTCCGGGATCAGGTCTTCACAGTTGTACATGATGAACACTCTACGTACTTGATGTTGTTGGGTTTCTTCCTCGGGAAACTTTTGCCAAGTCCTTTAATGTCACAGCGTGCAGAAAAGTTGACAATAGCCCATCTCTCAAGTTTCACTTCTGGTGAAGTCCTAGGAAACTCCATTGGGTATATTTAAAAGTACCATATTCTGATGTAATAACACCTTTGATATGTCCTGTTCAGGGTTCGAGGTTTAGCCTCTTATGTGCCCTTTTAAGGGTCTTATTTAGAATTATCATAATCTGATGTAATAACACCTTTGGTATGAACTATTTGTGTTCGAGGTTTTTCCTCTATGGGTGCCCTTTTGAGGGACTTTTTCAGAAGTATCATATTCTGATGTAATAACACTTTTGATATGAACTTCAACTTTTGTTTTTGAGGTTTCTCCTGTTTATGTTGAGATGATTGATTCTCGAGCACGTCTGCCTTTTTGGTCTATAGACCTCAATCAAGTACTTTTTGAAGTACTTTATCTCGAACCTATCTCTTTTATTCAAAACGATTGGTATTTGAATATTGGATCCAAACAACTTATAAGTTGACCAATCATATACTTTATAAAGTATATTGTTTTGAACAGCAATCAATGTTATACTTAAGCCAACAATCCTCTTTTTAGAAAAGGAATTTAAAGATTGCTTGTTATAAGGATAGGTATAAAAATATCATGACTTCAATCTATAACTTTAAGAATAGAAGTAAAGTAAATAGTGGGTTTGAGTTTGAGTACCCGTTTGTGCTAGAGCATACTTGTCTCGGACCTTGATGAGGCTTCTCGGACGCTCTTGATAGTCTCGAACCTTTGTGAGGCTCTCCCTTGAGTTTTTAATCTTCCGTGATACTTTTGTAAGTTAATCACATTCCATCTTCGTGGTATAGGTTCCCCCTTCATGGTTTCCAAGAGGTAGTTTCCCCCAACATGGGATTCTAGGACTCGATATGGACTTTCCCAATTCGGAGCTAGCTTCCCTTCCACTTCTTTCTTTCTTTTCTCGTTAAACCTTATGACAAGGTCTCCTTTAAAAAAAGTGGCCAAGCGGGCTCTTCTATCATGGTAGCGCTTGACTCTTTCCTTCACCTTGGCCTTGTAGATATTAGCATTTGCTCTCTTCTTATCTAGGAGGTCAAGGTTGAGATGAAGATTTTCTTCGTTGACAGTGCTATCTTCCTCATCTGGTTGAAAAGTACGGGCAGAAGGGACTCGACTTTCCATGGGGTCGACCGTCTCGGACCCATAGACTAAGCTGTAAGGAGTCTCTCCTGTTGTAATAACTGGTGTGGTTCTATGGGTCCAGATCACGCTTGGTAGCTCTTTGATCCAGCTTCCTTTAGCTTCTTCAAGGTGTTTCTTGATGCTGCTTACCAAGGTTCGGTTTGTAACCTCTACTTGGCCATTAGCTTCTGGATGGTATACCGAGGTGAGTTTCTGGTGTGTGCCATACCATTTCTTGAAGGGGTTATTAGCAAATTGTGTTCCATTGTCGGTTATTATGTATCTCAGGATGCCATAGCGATACACAATATTCCTCCAGCGGAATTTGAAAACAATCTTGCCGGTTATGTTGGTCAAGGATTCAGCTTCCACCTAATTTGGGAAATAATAAATGTCCAGCATGAGGTACTTGAAGTTACCAGGGGCCGTAGGAAAAGTTCCGGTGAGATCTACGCCCCATCGGATGGATGGCCAGAATTCTTGTGTAGTAATCATATTCTCCTGTGGCACGTGGACCATATTAGCAAATATTTGACACTGATGACAAGAGTCGATATATCTTTTGATGCCTTGTAGCATCTAGACCAAAAATAACCCATCTGTAGGAGCTTTCGGGTAACGGTACATGGACCTTGATAACTACCGTAGACTCCTTCATGTGTCTCTTGTATTAAGTATTCAGCGTCGGAAGGTCCAGCACACTTAAGTAGGGGTTGGAGGTATCCTCTCTTGTATGGGATGTTGTTGTGGATGACATATTTTGGAGCTTTAACTCGGATCTTCCGTGCCAGGTGCTTGTCCTCGGGAAGGGTACCTGTTTGAAGGTATTCAATGTAGGGGTTCATCCACGTGTCTGAGACGTCAACAGCCATGATGCTACTTTCTTCGTAACATCTCTCTATCTCGAGGTATTTCCGGAGGCTGTACTCTCGAGTTTCATATTCGCCTTTAACCCGCTGAACCATGATATGTGAGTCACTGAAGATTTCAAGGTCCTCGACCTCAAGGTCCTTTGCTAGTTTTAGTCCCGTGATGAGGGCTTCATATTCAGCTTCATTATTGGTGGCTTGGAAATCGAGATGAGAAACGTAGAGATGGTTCTTTTCCTCGGGGCTGGTTAGTAAAACTTTTAGCACCATTTTCCCCTGAGTCGGAGGATCCTTTGACATATCACCGTCATCTTCCACAAAGTAAAACACCATAGATTGTTCGAGATCAGGGTTGGGAATCAAATCTCCCAAACTAGTGTTGCCGTCTGAGAAGTTGCTCATTTTTCAGGTGTCACGGATTACCGTGATCATGCAAGAACGCGCCACTCCTTGGTCTCCTTTGATTGAATCTACTCCTTGGGGTGTCGGAAACTTCAGCATCAGATGGTAGGGAGACCATATGGCTTTAGCTTGGCACATCCAAGGTCTGCCAAGGATAATGTTGAAAGGTGTGACGGTGTCTACTACCACAAACGTGCAGTAGAGGGTCAGGCTCTTCGTCCCATCTGCTACTGTGACCGGGAGCATAATTTTTCAAAGAGGTGTTACGGGATTTCTGGTGAACCTCGAGATTGGACCCATAGGTTTGAGGTCTTCCTTGGTAAATCCTAACTTTTGGAAGCAATCCTGGAACATTACTTCTACCCCACTCCCGTTGTCTATGAAGACTCTTGTTACCAAAGAATCTTGTATGGTTGCTGAGATGATGAGAGGATCAGCATGAGGCACTTACTTTGGTACGACATCCATGTCCAAGAAAGTAATGGCTTCTTCGGAGTGGAGACTTTTGTTGACCAGCTTGGTATGTGGTAGGGTCCACACATTATCCTTCAGCTTAGTTAGGGGAATTGCTTCTCCGGTATAGCCATTGTGGCTGTTAATGACTCGGTTAGCTCCGTTTGACGCTGGTGGGGGAGGATCTTAAGGATTGTTGTTTCCGCCGCCCTGGTTGTTATCTTAAAGATCTTAAGGGTCTACTATACCCCAACCTATTTTCCCTTGGGGGAATACCCGAGAAAAGGTTGATTTGGAATGGATCAGAGTCCCACGGGCTATGTTGTATGGTTTGGTTCAGGGTTTCCCTGAGACGTCTCTGTCCAACGTCCTCCTGCAAATATTTGGCGATCCCTTTGTGTCCGTTCTTCTGGAGAGAAGAACAAATTGGAACCACTATACCCCAACCTATTTTCCTGATCCAGGCCATCTGAATTGTTGATGTTCGCGCTGTAATTCACGTCGTTTTGGGTGAAAACCCTTTGACCTGAGTTTGGTACTTCAGATCTAACAGGGTTTGTTTCAGGAGGTGGGGTTCTGAATGCAGCAGGATTGGAGCCGGATGCTGGTATCCTGGATACAATGGGATTTGATCCATGAGGTGTTCTGAATATATCAGGATTTGGACCAGAAATTGGTGGTGTTATCCCAACAGGATTTGGGTTGATGAATATCGGAACGTTGGAGTTTCCGGTACCCATGGTAAAGTTTGATGATGGTTCAGAGGCAAAGTGTGCCCGAGATCTTCCGGGTTGTCCGCACCCTCGACCGCGTCCATGTCCTTGAGGGGGTTGCTCTGCTTATGGATTATCCTCTGGATTTTGCCTCTGCACGCGGGCGCTTCGTCTGGGTTGTTCGGGTTCAGACATATTATTGGAGAATTTGCTTCTTCAAGTGCGCTAGACCAGATCGGAAACAAGGTTCGGCGACGTCGTCAATGAGTGTGAGATGTCCACCGGGCGTGCCAAATTGATGTATGCCGGACACCAACACTTCGACGACGAACCAGGCTCTCGAACTGATCTGCAAGACAAAGGCCCCGGGTGTCCCGGGGATAGACACTCCGACGCTCAAGTCAGTATATTTAGGGTATTTATGTGGCTACAATCCGTAGATCACCAAGATATATATTTATGGTATGAATACAACTCTTTAGGGAATAGTAGTTGTATTACCATGTATAATAGAAGTATATTTTAGACATGGTTGTGTTACCATGTTTAGGATAGCTGTATTACCATCTTTAGGAAGATGTATATTCATTGTAGAACATTCATAATATACGCATTCCTGATAAGGATTAGGATTGATGAACCAGTGGATTCACCCTCCGCGTATCTCGAGCCCACGACCCTTTTCGGGCCTTGGTCCGAGTATGAATGAGGTCTGAATACGAATCATGGACTTATAAAGCCATAATATATTACACTGACTAGAATACATGCAATTTTGAAAGTGTAATTTATTTTTGTAAGAGTCACATTCTGAGTTATCATGCTGTGGTTCAATTTTGCAAAGTACATCTATCTTATGATTAAAGATTAGCCTAGACAGTCTAAGCATGGATGTTTCCATACCTCTGATGTTCCAGACTAGTACATTTAAACCTAGGGTTGTACTAATCATTTACGAGACTTGATGCTATTAGTGGCTATTCTAGTCACTATCTTATTAACTTGAGCAAAGAAAGTAGGAACTTTATTTAACTCAGAATTAGTAAGAGAAGGGCTAGCAGTGGATGTCACAGCATCTGCATAAGATTGTGGAGTTACCTGCAGTGGAGTTTCCAGTAATGCCTGAGATGGTTCCATATTCTGAACATTTAAATTTGTGTCTTCAGAATCATCATCAGCAATTTTGTCTTCATCCATTACTAGAGGTAGAAATCTGTTGCTGCCCTGTCTAGGTTGAGAATAGAAACTCACTTTGTTAGTATCAGTAATGATTGGTAAATTAGAGTGCTTACCTGAGTGTAGATTCATATCATCCTTAGCATAGTTTTTTGCTTTTCTTGGAGTGCACCAAGTTTCCTCAGTTAAGATGATACTGTCAGGGTCAGTATGTTTTTCTGAGCTTTGGGGCATAGAGGAGGAACTAGGCTCAGTAGGGAATGGAGTCACAGGTGGCATTTCAGTGAGCTCTTCACTTTCCAATGTTTTGTCACAGTTGTCTTCTTGTGAAATCAGTACAATCTCATGAGAGAAAGTGCTTGCTTGTTCAGTGTCAGATAGTACCTCTATTGGGGTATCAGTGTGCAGAAGTGAGATAAGGCCATTTGTGAGATGTTGGGTGGTTACAGGAGGGATGGGGAGTGTATGTGGAGGTGGAGGTGGAGCAGGTGGTGGAGGTATTATGGTATGAAGAGGGGAGGAGGCAGGAGTTGGATCCAACATTGGTTCTTTCCCTTTGTTCAAATCCATTTGCTTCTTCTGAACATAAACCAGGTTTTGTTGAGAGTGCTGCCTTTTCTTATATCCTGAGGGTCCAGCTTCATATTTTTGCTTTGCCTCATTGTTGGTTGTGGATTTTGGGGAGTTAGGCCTTAGGAGGTTTCTTCTGGTCACTGGTCTTAACTCAGGGTTAAAAATTCTACACTCATTCAGCTCATGCCCTAACTTCTTGCAGTGTCTACAGTAAAGAGGGAGCTGCTCATACTATATGCCAAAATCTGCAACATCACCCTCCATATTCACTGTCAGAGTGACTGAGTTATGAAGTTTTGCAAGCAGATCAATCTCTACACACAGCTTTACAGCTGAGGGTCTAGTTAAGCTAGCTGTTGCGGCATCCATTTTAATGTATCTACCTATCCTGTTACCTATTGCCTCAAGCATGGCAGTATTGTACCAGAAGATAGGTATGTTATGCAAGGTAATCCATATAGGCATAATAGAGGTTTATGTGTCTGGGGTGAAACCTGGAGTCCATTTAAACACTTTCATGAGAGAGCCCTTAAAAGACCACATATTTTTCATCCAACATCTCTGTAAATCCTCAGGATCATTAAACCTAATCAACACATGCCTATAATCTATGGAGCCAAATTGCTACCTGCCTTTGAAGCCGACCGATTTGAAGGACTCGTTCAGAAACTCTATCAAGGTTTGAGCCTGGGGAATTTACCAATCAATGCGTTTCTGTAATGTTCTGACAGCACGGCTACCTCCTCCTGGGAGATGATGCAGGCAATCTTCCCTTTGTATTCCGGCACTGGGGAAATTGACGGGTTGGAAGGTAGAGCGATGGCTACAGGGGCTGGTTAGCAGTGAGAGCTTGAAGAAAACTAAGTTGTGGGGTGACTCTGCTGCAGTTAGGCGGCGGTTCCGACGACATAGTAGCTGTTTTGTGACCGTTGCAGATGATTAACGGGTCGTAACAGTGGCTATCGGGAAAAGGGGAAAACTAATTGTAGAGAGAAGGAGAAGCATTTGGGATTTTAGAGAGAGAGAGAGAGATTTCGCTAATGAAAAATTTCGCTAAACACCCTAAATATGAAATATCTTTATTTATATTTTTTCAGTTGAGTACTATTAGGATGAATATACTTATATTTTTTTAGTTCATTGCATTTCCTCAATACTTTTATGTAAGTCGGTCTAACTTTGTGAATAAAATTTTTACTATCTTATACACTTAAAGAGTAAAGCCCATAATACCTATCTCTCCTGAACAATTAGCTTTTATTTAGGGGAGGCAACTAGCAGATAATATGTTACTCATGCAAAAAATGACCAGTTTTTTAAATAACAAAAAGGGTGGATCAAATATTATATTCAAACTGGATATGGTTAAAACTTTTGATGGTCTACTAGGATTTGTTTTTAAGAAGGTTTTTTTCTAAAATGAGATTTTATGACCTTTTTGTTTCTAACATTTTGGGCAATATTGCTGCAACCAAATGTTCAGTCCTAGTAAATGGTTCGCCTCAAAGTTTTTTTGGTATGTCAAGAAGTATTAAATAAGGGGACCCTCTTTCCCCTTTTTTGTTTATAATTCTTACTGCGGTATTCTCACAAAACCTAAAACTACTGTTTTAATATACTTGGATTGACTATTATAGGTTGCCACATTCAACAACAAAGATAATCCGATTGAATCTTACAGATGACACTGTTGATTTCTTGAAGACTAATAGAACAAGTTTGAATAACATGGAAGAATTTTTAATCTGCTATGAGAAAGCAATGGGGTAAAAATCAATTTAGACAAGTCTTCCTATTATATAACTAAATACGATACAACAGCCACTAAGTCTATGGTAAATCAAGTATTAGGTACTAGAGAAGGTAATTTCCCTTTTATTTACCTAGGATGTCCTATATACACAGGTAGGACAAAACATTCATTCTTCAAGTCTTTGTTTGATAAACTGACAGCCAGACTTGCTATATGGAAAAATAAATGGTTGAATCAAGCTTGCAGATTGACACTAGTAAAACATTTCTTGTCTGCTATTCCATTAAATAGTCTTACAGTGATTGTACCTACTATGAGAGTAGTAGATAAGTTGCAAGTTTTTTTCTCAAAATTCTTTTGGGGTTCATCTGAGTATGGATAAAAAAGTGTCTGGAGATCATGGAAAAGAATATGTTTTCCAATTCTTGAAAATGTTTTAGGAGTCAAAGACCTTCACCTAACCATTAAAAGTTTCTGACGAGCCCTAAATATACTCTTGTTTATGACATTTGAGATCTAATTTGGGTACCATTTGGTGCAAAGTAAGGAGCTTTAAAGCTAAACTTGTCAAAGTTACATTTTGAAGAACAAGTGATGCACTAATGTTTTGAAACTTGATTTTGGAAATGTTTGCAAAGGAATTAGAGCACAGAGATCATACCATTGGATTCCTATCGTCAAGAGCTTCGAAATGGACTACTAGAAGATGCAAATCAGATCAACGTTTAAAGTGTATGGCCCTTCACAAAAGTGTGCGGAGTGCTGCACGGCTCGTGAACTACATTCTATAAATATCCCCATACCTCCCCCAAGAGAAAAACGGCCACAACCATGTAGAGCTCCATTTTCTTCATCTTTCTTTCCCTTTTTTTCCATTTCTTTCCCTTAGATTAGTAGTTTAATTCCATGTATTGCAGTATAGCTTAGTTTGATCCTTGGGAGCATTTGAATTCATTTCCCTTGAAACTTTGAGGGCCTTATATGCTTAAACTTTGGATTTGGATTATCATTTGATGAATTTAAATTCTTGTGCATGAATGTTGTTCAATCTTGCTTAATTTATTATGGGCTTTGTGTTTTATATCAATTGCATGCTCCATAGTCATTAATTAGGTTAGCTTGGTTAGAGTAATTTAGTGTGATGATGATGGTGACTTAGCATAATGGTAGTGTAATCTCTAGTTGTTAGATTAATGAATATGGAAGGGGTTGAGTGATGACAAGTTCTTCCCCTTGTTGTGTGATTGTAGTTAAGGAATGCCATGATAAATATAAGTTGTTAGAAGTGGAAATCTTATGAACTTGCATGATTAATCAATTATGTTGATAAGTCCATGGTCGTATTCCGGACCTCATTCAGTCTCGGACCAGGGCTCGAGAAGGGTCATGGGCTCGAGTTACTCAGAGGATTGATCCATTGGGTCCATCAATCCTAATCCTTATAAGGAATGCGTATATTTTGAATGTTCTACAAGGAATATACTTCCTACTAAACATGGTAATATAACCATGACCGAAATACACTTCTCTTATACATGGTAATACAACTGTTATTCCTATAAGAGTTGTATTCATACCACAATTACATATCTTGGTGATCTATGGATTGTATCCATATAAATACCCAAAGGTTTGCTAAACCTCTCTATCTATTATCTTTCATACAATACACCTTACACATCATACTAACTTGAGCGTCGGAGTATCCATCATCGGGACACTCGAGGCTTTGTTTTGCAGATCAATTCGTGAGCTAGGTTCGTGATCAAGTGTGGGTCGTAGACATCCATCAATTTGGCAGGCCCGGTGGGATCCGCTTGCTAATCTTGATTTACGCAACCTTCAAACTCATGGTTGATCCGGCCGAAAACCTTCGTGGGAACACACGAATCCGTTTTCCGGTCCCGGCAAGAGTAAGAAGCACCAATGCCAACCACAACGATGACGAGACAAGCCACGCTGGAAACCAGGTAGCAGGAAGAAGCATCAACGGTATACACCGATCGCCCGAAGAAGCCTCTCCTTGGGAGTGGGAGAGCAAAAGATCTCGCCTTAACAGAACTGTTACCTTTTCACCCCACGATGCGGTTCCTAATCAATTCCCTCATTCAGATCCCTTAGTAATCACAATCGACATAAACCATAACGTGATCACAAGAGTTCTGGTAGATGGGGGAAGTGAAGTAGAAGTCATGTTTCTCAGCTGTTATGAACAGTTGGGATTGGACAAAAGTAATCTCGTGCCCACAAACCCCATCTCGGGATTTGCTGGCGATCCTATAAACCCTTTAGGAGAGATCACTTTACCAGTGCGAGTGAAAGAGGGTCCTCAGAGTATAACCCTCCGTGGTACCTTCGCGATCATCGACTCTAGAGCGCCATACAACATAATCCTCGGACAACCCTGGATGTGCCAAGCAAAGGCCATTTGGTCCCCATACCACTTGGCGATGAAGTTCCCCACGAACCAAGGGATAGCCACGGTCCGAGGCAATCAACAATTAGCTCGAGTCTGCACAATTAAAGCTATCCGAGAACCATAAAAAGAGGATCTCAAACTAGTCAGTACTCCGAATACGAGCCGATGCAACTCGGGGAATCAGGAACCGTCGAGGTTGGAACTCTCCTACCCCCCGAGGTAAAGACCAAGCTTCGAGATCTCCTCAACCAATAAATAGATTTCTTTTCCTGGGATACCAATGACTTGGTAGGAGTATCCCCTCGTTTAGCGGAACATTACCTGAATATCAATCCCTCACATAAGCCTATAAAGCAGAAACGACGCATCTTTGCACTAGATCGAGTTGAAGCCATTGGAGAAGAAGTAGACAAGCTACTCAAAACCCGTATAATAGAAGAAGTGCAATACCCAGAATGGATAGCCAACCCAGTAATGGTCAAGAAGTCAGACGGGAAGTGGACATCGACTTCACCAACCTGAACGATTGTTGTCCTAAAGACAACTATTCTTTGCCCTTGATCGACCGATTAGTTGAAGCGATCGCTGGATACCAAGTACTAAAAATTTTTGATGCCTTTAAAGGATATCATCAGATCCCCATGGCAGAGCAAGATAAGGAAAAAACCTCCTTCATAACCGACATGGGGATCTTCTGCTACAAGATGATGCCTTTTGGATTGAAGAACGCCGGAGCTACTTACCAGCGGTCTGTGGATAAATTATTCAAATCCTAGATAGGACGCAACCTCGAGATTTATGTGGATGACATGGTAATGAAAAGTCGCAGTTATGACGCCTTCTTTGAAGACTTAGAGGAAACCTTTGAAACATGACGGGCATCCAACCTAAAGCTGAACCCCGCTAAGTGTACCATAGGTGTTGGAGCAGGAAAATTCCTAGGATACATGGTATCAAATCGGGGAATTGAGGTAAACCCCGAGAAGATAGAGGCCTTTCAAAACATGCAACCTCCGAAGACTGTTAAAGACGTATAGAAGCTAACAGGATCTCTCGCGGCCCTTAGCCGATTTATCTCTAAAGGAGCGGAAAGACACTTGCCTTTCTTCAACATCCTTAAGAAGGCGAACAAATTTGAGTGGTCCCATGAATGCGGAGAAGCCTTCCAAGCACTTAAAGACCACATCCGGCAACTTCCGACGCTGTCGAAACCTGACAAAGGGAGATTCTCTATTTATATATATATCTGCGTCCCAGCTAGCCATCAGTGCTGTATTGATCAAGGAAAAGGAAGGATTGCAACACCCCATATACTATGTATGTCGGGCCTTTCAGGGGCCCGAGACCAGATATACCCCCCTCGAGCGCCTAATATTGGCCCTTGTGCATGCCTCTCGATGATTGCGGCCATATTTTCAAGCGCACACGATAGTGCTTTTAACTAACTACCCGGTCAGACAAATCCTCCAGAAACCTGATGCTTCAGGACGGATAATGAAGTGGGCCATTGGGTTGGGAGAGCATGACATACAATATAAGTCTCGAACGGCCATAAAAGGCCAAGCTCTATCAGATTTCATAATGGAGTCTATCGAACCAATGTAGATCAACCAGCAAGACCTAGTCCCAGACAATGGAAAATGACGGTTATATGTTGATGGATCCTCCTACTCTGGGGGAAGTGGTGCTGGAGTTTTACTCACCATCCCCGAGGGAAAGGACCATCCCAACGTTCACCATTTTGACTTCCGAGCCACTAACAATGAAGCTGAGTATGAAGCCCTCATCACAGGACTAAAGCTAGCTAAAGACCTAGAAGTTAGAGACCTCGATATCTTCAGCAATTCGTAGATCGTGGTACAGCATGTCAAAAGCGAATATGAGACCCGAGAGTATAGTCTTCAAAAATACCTCGAGATAGTTAACCCTCTACTAAATCATTTCCGACATTATGAATTGAATCATATCCCCCGAGAAGGCAACCACAAGGCAAATGCACTGAGCAAACTTGCCTTCTCGGACCTGAACATAAGATCTTCTCAAGAATTACTGATGGAAACTCTGGCAATGAGAAGTTATGAAGAAAGTAGCATCATGGTTGTTGATATCTCAGACACATGGATGAACCCCTACATTGAGTACCTCCAAACGGGAACCCTTCCCGAGGACAAACATTTGGCACGAAAAGTCCGAGTTAAAACTCCCAAATATGTCATCCATGAAGGCACTTTATACAAGAAAGGATATCTCCATCCCTTGCTTAAATGTGTCGGGCCCTCTGATGCAGAGCACTTGGTACAATAAGCGCATGAAGGAGTTTGTGGTAGCCATCAGGGTCCACACACTGTTACCCAAAAACTCCTACAGATGGATTATTTCTGGCCTACGATGCTAGAAGACTCCAAGAGATATATTGATTCTTGTCACCAGTGTCAGAGATTTGCCAAGATGATCTGTGTGCCTCAAGAAAACATGATTACCATCCAAGAATCTTGGCCATTAGTCTGATGGGGTACAGATCTTGTCGGACCCTTTCACACGGCCCTTGGTAACTTCAAGTACCTTATTGTGGCCATTGACTACTTCTCGATGTGGGTAGAATCTGAAGCCTTGACCAACATAACTGGCAAAACAGTTATCAACTTCTGCTGGAAGAATATTGTGTGTCGCTAAGGCATCCCGAGATACATAGTGACCGACAATGGAGCACAATTCGCTAACAACCCCTTCAAGAAATGGTGTGAGGATTACGGCATACATGAGAAGCTCACCTCGGTATATCATCCAGAAGCTAACGGCCAAGTAGAGGTTACTAATCAAACCTTGGTAAACGGCATCAAGAAGCGCCTAGAAGGGGCTAAAGGAAACTGGATCAAAGAACTACCGAGCGTGATCTGGACCCACAAAACTACACCAGCAACAGCAACCGGAGAGACTCCTTACAGCTTAGTTTATGGGTCCAAGGCGGTCATCCCCATGGAAATTGGAGTCACCTCTGCCCGTACCTCTCAACCAGATTATGAAGATGGCACTGCCAATGAGGAAAACCTTCGTCTCGACCTTGACCTCCTAGAGGAGAAAAGAGCCAATGCCACAATCCATGAGGCCAAGGTAAAGGAAAGAGTCAAACGACATCACGACAGAAAAGTCCGCTTAGCCAACTTCGTCAAAGAAGACCTTGTACTGAGGTTAAACGAGAAAAGCAAGAAAGAAGTGGAAGGGAAGCTAGCCCCGAATTGGGAAGGCCCGTATCGAGTCCTAGAATCCCATCCAGGGGGAAGCTACCTCTTGGAAACCATGAATGGCGAACACACACCACGAAGATGGAATGTGATTAATTTACGAAAGTATCACGGAAGATGAAACTTGATAAAGAGCCTCACAAAGGTCCGAGAACATCAAGAATGTCCGAGAGCCTCCCAAAGGTCCGAGACATTTATGCTTTAGCACAAACGGGTACTAAAACTCAAACCTACTATTTCTTTTACTTCTTTTCTTAAAGTTATAAACTTAGATTGAAGTCATGTTATTTACAAATTACGTCTATCCTTATTTTGAGCAATCTTAAATTCCTTTTCTAAAAAGAGGATTGTTATCCTAAGTATGACATTGATTGCTATTCAAAACAATATACTTTATAAAGTATGTGATGGGTCAGCTTATACAAAATAAGTTGGTTGGATCCAATATTCAACTACCAATCGTTTTGAATAAAGAAGATATGTTCGAGATAAAAGTACTTCACAGAAGTGCTTGATTGAGGTCTATAGACTAAAATGGCAGACGTGCTCAAATATCAATCATCTCAATAAATAAAGAGGAAAAACCTCAAAAAACAGAACTTAAAACTCATATCAAAAGGTGTTATTACATCAGAATATGATACTTCTAAAAAAATTCCAAGTGGATAACAAAGAGGTAAAACCTCGAATCCAAAAAGGCCATATCGAAGGTTTCTTTACATCAGAATATGATACTTCTAACCCCTAAAGGGATACACAGAGGAAAAACCTCGAAATTTGATACACAAGGCATGAAAAATATGATTATTACATCAGAATATGATACTTGTACATACGCCCAAAAGGGTCATCTAGGACTTCAGCAGAAGTGGCACTTGAGAGATGGGTAATTATCAACTTTTCTGCACACTGTGACATTAAAGGCCTTGTCAAAAGATGCCCAAGGAAGAAGTCGAACAATACCAGACGATATGCTCGCAGAGTGCTCATCATGGACAACTACGAGAACCCGATCCCTGAGTATCTCAGCTTCGAGACAAAAGCTCCTTTCCAGTGAACCATGAAACCGAGGTTCATGTGCAAAGGATTTCAAGCCTGAAGCTGATGAGGAGGTGCCAACAAGCATGGTAGCAAACCTGCCGAGGCTAATCTACCTTATCAATGGAGGAATTAGGAAGCACCTCGCCAAGAGAAGATAACTCAAGGTACTTAGCTTTAATAAGCCTTAGTAGATCTCCTGCAGTAGTTATCTTCTCGGAGGGACCCAATGCATTCAAAAACTCGGCCCCTGCAGGAACCCATTGGCCAGAAGTTAGAGCAGGGAGTTTATCAACAACATCCGGATGAGAGAAGATAGTCTCCATTACCTTTACCTCATTCTCGGATTGACATAGTCGCAAGACGTGACCTAAAATCTTGTGCTGCTCGGAGTCATGGAATAAATCCCCATACTCCTCATGTGACTCTTAAACTCAGGACTACAAGCGATGGAGGCACCCCAAGGCCTAAGAAGTCGTTTCAGCTCCTCCGAGTCCTTCTCTGAAGCCAATGTCTGCGCCAGCTCGGACACAGTGTCCTCGTAGACCCTCAGCTCGCCTTCTTGGGACTTCCTTGCCAACAGAAAGTCCTTATTTTCAGCCTCAAGCTGTTTCACCCTATTCTTCAATTGAGTAAAATCCAATGGAGTTGAGGCAGATGAAAGAAGCACAACTGGTTTAGTCGTTAAGGCTGAGGCAATAGCCTTCATCTCCTTCTTCTCGGCCTTAAGATTCCGGCACCTGGCGTGCAACTCCTTCACAGAGTTATACAGATGCTTGATCTCACCCTTGGCCCAGCCTCCCAGCACGGATAGATCTACCAACAGCTGTAAAACAGAAGACATATAAGGAGCTGATATTTGACACTTGAAAATTCATATGATATGACAAGGGAAGTCACTACCTCGGAGATGAAGGGATACTTCTTGAAAAACTTCCATGAAGCCTGATTATCATCTTCCTTCGGGCGACTCAGATAATGCTTCAGCTTCTTCAGAGAGGCACCTTCAGGGATCACCAGCTCGAGGTCAGATTCATCATCATCTGAAGACTCCCCAACCTCCAGTTCCACCTCCTCGGACTCCTCCGCCTCCTTCTCTACGACTTCGAGGACTGCTTTCCCTTCTTGATCTTTTTCTTTGGAGGAGATGCTATATATTGAAGAAGAAACTTTAATATATAATATGAAGAGAAGCGTATCACATGATTATGATATGTAAGAGCAGAAAATTACCTGAAGAAGACCGGCTCGAAGAGGATTCACCATGGTTCCGAGGAGACTTTCTCGGACCCCTTTCCTGGCCTTCTTCATATCTCCCTGGATTTTATCAGGGAGGTTCTAATCCCGGTTTGGCTTCAGAAAGCTGGATGAGGATTTTGACCGAGGAACGTCTAGCATATATGAATAAGTGATAGAAGGCCACTGCCACACTGGGCCATGAGCCCCCCATAAAAATCCTCCCTCCTGGAAAACGATTTTCTCCTTCAAGAGCTCCTCAACTATGCTCTTTAGATGAGCAGGAGTATCGAAGACCCCATCCAGAAGCAAGGCGTCCTTCGGCTTTGACTTCCAGTCAGGGACCTCATATTTAGTCTGATCAAAGGTCAGCCAAACATCTTTCCACTTGCCACTGTTGTCGGGAAAGGTAAAGACATTCCCATCTCAAGGCAAGAGAGTGATGTGCTCGCGCTTCTCGAATGAAAACAGCCTGAACAAACTCCTGAATAGGTCCAGGCTTGGCTCATACTCATTCCGAGCGCACAATGATATCAGCGCCATCATCGACACCACCACATTGGAGTGGATTTGACAAGGATGCAGCTGATGATGCTGCAAAATTCTGAGAAGAGGGAAAGGGAAAACTTAATCCCTGTTGCAGAAATCTCCCATATATCACCCCTCGAGTTGTTAGGTTTCCTCCCTAATTTCTATAATCTTCTTTTGGGGAAAGATGGAGAAGGTTCTAGGAGAATGGAGATGAATGGAGTGTGTGGAATTTCTAGAGACACTTTCTAGAATACTCCATGCATTCATCATGGGAGTTGGAGAATGTGAAGAGAATTCTAGAGCCTTCCATTCTCAACTATAAAATGGGTGCTCTTGGAAGAGATTTCATCATCCAAGTCTAAACCATCCTTCTAGCCTCCCAGTGAGAGAGATAGATATCCACTTCTAAAGTGAGGAGTTAGAGAGAGTCTTCATCCTCTCTAATTAGTCTAGTTATCCACCATTGTGTGAGAGTGTTCTTGTAATCCATCCACCTTGGGTGAGATCTTTATAACCCTACTATAAGCATATAGTGGAAGAGTTGGACTTCTCAAGTCCCGCGGTTTTTCCCGATTTGGGTTTTCCGCGTAACCAATTCCGGTGTCTTGTTTATTCTTCTCTTTATTTTCATTCATCATCTTAATCACACAAAGAGGGAAATACTCAATTTTTCCCAACACGAGTGTAGCTCACTAGATCTTTGACCGGAGTGGTCTTATTTTCGAGCCTTAGATCAGCCTCGATGGGGTACGACAACCTGCATGATTTCAGAAATTGCAGGGTCTTTTCGCCGACCACCTTGGTGACATCACTTACATCACCAGCAGGTGAAACCCGTTTTTCAACTTGGGGTTCCATATTTGGGTCCACACCTGACCCAGATGCACCATCATCTACCACCGAGCCGCAGCCTGCAGCGGCGTAGCAATGGTCACCACCATGAGCTCCCCAGATTCAACCTCTAGGAACAAGGTACTCAAATTACGAGCAGCTGGGGCTCTCTCTTCAGCAACATTCTCTCCATTGCCAGGGGGAACGCTGGAGTTTCTTGACGACATGGCAATATAGAGAATGGGGGGAAGAAAATATATATATGAAGGAAAGAAGACAAGTTTTCTGACGAATTTTTCTGAAGATTGGAAGCACAAAGTATTTGGATGAAGATTGATTATAAATAAAGGAAAAATTACTTGGTTATATAGCTAGTAATTAGCACGAATTTAAGTGGAGTAATTACCTTGACTCGTGAAACGATACAAGCAATTGGAATGTTGGTCTTCCTCACCGCAAAAAGATACAATGAACAGAGGCCACGTGTCAGTCCCCCCAGAATTCAAGAAGGCAGATTCAGATCCGACCGTCCACGTCTCTTGATGGAATAAAAAAGAACTTTAAGCTAGATATTCAGAAGGGTTAGTCCGAGAAGTTAGTCTCAAGCAGGCACCCCCGAGCTTTAACACCCCGAGATATTCTCCCTCGAGAAACAAGCCTCTCATCTAGCCTTCGAGATGGAACCCTTGAAATTCTGAAGATCTACCTTGGGGCTACTGATAAGTCCATGGTTCGTATTCCGGACCTCATTCAGTCTCGGACCAGGACCCGAGAAGGGTCATAAGCTCGAGTTACGCGGAAGATGGATCCACGGGTCCATCAATCCTAATCTTTATAAGGATGCGTATATTTTGAATATTCTACAAGTAATATACTTCCTCCTAAACATGGTAATATAACCATGACCGAAATACACTTCTCTTATACATGGTAATACAACTTCTATTCCTATAAGAGTTGTATTCATACCATAATTACATATCTTGATGATCTACCGATTGTTGCCATATAAATACCCAAAGGTTTGGTAAACCTCTCTATCTATTATCTTACATACAATACGCCTTACGCATCATACTAACTTGAGCGTCGGAGTGTCTATCCTCGGGACACCCGAGGCTTGGGTTCGTGATCAAGTGCGGGTCGTAGACATCCATCATATGTGTTTAGGTAAGGATTGAATGTTATCATTGGTCCCCCTAATATGTGATTGTATACTTGAGTTGAAGATTCCTTTTTAACATATGATTGTTATCAACGAATAGCTAGATTTGTGGGTAGAACGTTATCGTTTACTCCATTATCATTAAGTAGCAAAGTAGGAGTCGAGATATATATGCTATCATCGTCTTGGTTCTTGCTAGTTATCAAATGTCTTATTTGTATGCTCTCGCTATCGCGGGTGTGTGAGTAAGTTTGTCTCTCTCTAATACTAATACCATTGTTGAGTTATCTATGATGCTATCATCCAGGTGAATCAGCAATGAGAGCTTTTGAGTGGTGTTATCATCCTCTCTAGCTACATTCGAGAGAATATGATGCTTTCATCCTTGACAAATGGTCTAAAATTCCTTGTAATTACATTTGCTCGGTGATAACTCGATAGTTGGAAATTGAAGTCATTTGCCTCCCAAGGCCTCATAATCTTAGAATCTTCCCATTAGCTTAGATAATGATAGTTTAGTTTACTTTCATGGTGTAATCAAAACCAACCTCAAAAACCCCCCCCTTGTTTACATTTCTTTCTATATATATAAGTATGCTTATTTTCTACTTTAAAACACTCTTACAAGTCCCTTCTCCTTGTGGTTCGACCCCTACTTCCCACTATCTACTCTCTAGTAGTTAGAAGTTGTAGGTGATTTATAAATAGTATTTTGATCTCGTGGAGTCCCATTTAACGACGTGGGAAATCACTTATCAGTTTCTCTATGAAACTTTGGTGGAAATTGCAGAGAGGTGATAGTTTATGGTCTGAATTTATGTGTGCTTTACCTAACCATCTTAAGTTGACTTGGAGCAGAATCTATGAAGTTGAAGAGATTGCATCTCAGAATATAGCCATACAGGTGGAAACAGGTGAGGTATCATTCTGGAACTCTCAATGGTTAACTGATATTACTCTTATTGATATCTGGGATGAAAATATTGAGATGTCATATCCTGAACTTACAGTGTTAGAATTATCTGCCAATCAAGAATATTATGTTGACCATCCGAGACATGGTTTTACTGATACACATATTAAATTAATTTCAAAATAATTTCCACTTTTTGAAAATTATGAATATATAACGATTTGGAAGCCTAATATATGTGGAGAATTTTCAGTGGCTTCTGCTTATGAGATACTGAGACCTAAGAAGCTTAAAGTGATGTCCTTTACCCATTTGTGGTCAAAACTTTTACCAAAGAAAATGTTCATGTTCTGTTGGAGATTGATAAACAGTTAATACCTACTGCTGATATACTGGTGAAGATGAATATACATCAACTTTCTATGTGCAGTTTTTGCTTGGCTCATTCTGATGATCTTCATCATAACTTTAATAGTTGTGAAAACATAATGTGGATTTGGAGATATGTATCAAACTACTTTGATATACAATATTACATCAATGATTCATTATGGAATATCATATATTAAAATATTGCAAGGATTGTTCCATTGGTAACTTTATGGTATATATGGTGTGCAAGGGCTATAGACATGATTCATCACATATGGTGTGCAAGGGATTTATGACATATATGGTGTGTAAGGGCTGCTCATCTATATGACAATATTTCACCAAATAGACTGATCATCTAGTAAACAGATTATAGACAATGATTGAAGCAATAGTAGTCCTAGGGATTGAAGCAACTTATTTTCAAGGATTTGACAGATGGAAATGGATTCTTTAGTATTATTGAAGATCATACAGAAAGAATAAAAATTACCATGGAAACTTACACAACTCATCAGAAATGTTTGGGAGATTGCAGGTGGAATTACTCTATCCTTCTCACATGTTTATAGAGAGGCAAATGTGTTAGCAGATGCTATTTCCAAAATAACTAGTGGGTCTCAAATCACACGGACATTTACTTTCTCAAATATACCAAGACATATAAAAGGATTGGTAGAATTGGATAGTAAGGAAACACCATATCTAAGATGTTGGTGACTTTTTTCTTGACATAGGTTTATTGTATTATTGCATGTTAAGGAAGCTAAAAGCTGAGAAGTGAATATGGTTAACTGCTGGAAGGGAACAACATTTGATGGAGAGACAATGCAAGTTAGGACTATGAGAACACAAGCTGAGTCACTTGGAATATGTTTGATTCTAGTTGAACCCCGTGCTCTTCGGTAGAGTTGGGATTCGCCTTAGCGATCCCTAAATCGCTTGCGAGAAGTGAGTATTCTCATCGGCAGAGTTGGGTGTCGCTTTGCGAACCCTAAATTGTTTGTGAGAATGTCGACATGGGTGTACAATAAAATCAATTGCTTACTTAATAGATTTTTTTTACTCTATTTTGTAATAGTGCTACACTAGCCAGTAATGTAAAACCAATTGCCTTTTATAAGGTTTTTCTTGGTGTGGTGAATCAAATAAATTTCACCCCACTTCATAGTCGTTAAAAAAAGTATGCATTCACTATAATGAACTAATCTAATACAAGGATCCTACATCTATTCTGATCTAACTCTACCCTACTCTACTTTACTGAAGTCGTACATCAAGTAACCAAGAAATCCTCACCATGCTGCTTAGAGTGAGGTGAAGATCTTACTTGAAGAGTCCAGAAGACTAAGCATAATAAAGTTGGCTATTTTGTAGAAGTCACTATGTCTAAACATACTGATGTTTAAACACTTGCTCCAACCGAATCAGAAACCGAGCAAGAGTGTTGGAGATGAAGTACAACTCATATACAATCAAAGAAGATATTCGAGCAAATCAAGATGATATGTGAAGATTGATTTTATGCTGATTTGATTAGCTAGAGAATATATGATAGAGTTGTATCTTAGTCAGGTTTAGTCTTAAATAAGGAAAGAATATATTTCTTATCCTATAGCTATAGAAGTAGAATATAGCTAGAAAACTAAGTGTAGCTGTGATTAATCTTGACGAGCAGATCAAGATTGCCGATATGGAAGGATCGAGAAGATCAAGACGGCATCACAGAATACTACTATAAATAGACGGAGAAGCTGCGACAACAATCATCCATCTTAAGAGAAAGTATTCTGGAGTTCAGAATAGCTTTATAGTTGGAGCAGCATATTGGAAGGAGTCCAATAGGCCTTCGCCATCGTCAGGAGTCTGAAATCAGCAAGCCATATTACTTCGGGAGAAGTGGTCAAGACAGCAACGAGGAGTTGTTGACCGGCAGTGAGTGGAACTCACAAATCCAAAAAGAAAAGATAAGTCTAAGATAGTTAATTGTTTGAGAGACATTGTAACTGATCTTAGTTATTTTAGTGGATGATTTTCAGACTGGGCAAGGCCCCGCAGACGTGGGTGTTTTATCACCGAACTGCATAACCAATTCTTGTGTTCTTACTTTTAGTGTTTAAACTGAACTGCATGTTTAAACATACTTGCTAGAGTAGAACTATTAGTTAAGAACGTTGTGAAACTAATCGACAGTAAATTTCATTTGGTATTAGAGCTAGTCCACTGAGTTGTACCTTTAACAAGGTCAGTGGAGATCCCTATCGATCATGTCGAACCAGGAGAAGGATGGTTCGTTTTATACACGCGCATCCATGCTGGATAAGAACAACTACGACTACTGGAAGGCAAGGATGAGGC
The DNA here is from genome assembly GCA_948330725.1 of Sherardia arvensis. Lineage (NCBI taxonomy): Eukaryota > Viridiplantae > Streptophyta > Magnoliopsida > Gentianales > Rubiaceae > Sherardia > Sherardia arvensis. The sequence goes on along the minus strand of OX415237.1, from coordinate 15,029,410 downwards.
ATTACATTGATGCTCTTGATGAAGAAGCATGGTACTGGGTTGAGAACGAGTGGCAACCAGCCAGACACCCACCTGTAGCAGGCGCAACCGAAGGTGTTTTGAAAAACAAAGAGGATCTGACTGCTCAAGAGAGGAAGGACAAGCGACTTAACAGCAAAACACTCAACTGTATCAACTCTGCTGTTGATCAAGAATCTTTTCACTTAATTTCAACGTGTTGTACTGCTAAGGATGCATGGGAGAAATTGAAAGCCAGCTATGAAGGGGATGCAAAAATGAAACGACAAAAAATGCATACCGTAAAGTCAACATTTGAAACTATGGTTATGCATGATAATGAGACCATTGCTGACTATAATGCAAAGATCAGAGATCTGGTCAACACAACTCATCAGTTAGGGAAACCGTTTGATGAAGATGATGTTGTGCAGAAGATATTGAGGTCTCTACCACCAAGGTTCAAAGGAAAGACTATTGCAATGGAGGAGCTAAACGATACATCTGAAATGACCGTTGATGAGGTCATGGGAGCACTGTCAGCCTTTGAAATGAAGGAGTTAGCTACAGTAAGGCAGAATGATCTGGCCTTCACTGCAGCTGCACGAAAAGCAGCTGAACAAAACTCTGTGTCTAAACACAATTCTGTGTCTAAACACTCTACCAGAAACAGCAATGAAGATATGGACGAGGATGAGCTTGCTCATATATCAAGAAGCTTTGCAAAAGTTCTGAGAAAATCTCAAAATCAAAGAAGTGAAGGAAGAGAGCAAAGTTCAAGTATGAGCCGGAGAACAAACAATGACCAAACAGAATCCAAGTCTGTGTTTAAACATGCTGGTAAAATTCAATGTCGAGAATGCGAAGGTTACGAGCATATTCAATCACAGTGTCCAAGTGAATCATCTAGCAAAAAGGGGAAAGCCTACAATGCCACCTGGAGTGATGGAGAAGAGTCTGATGAGAGCATGTTAGCAACCATGTAGCTTTCGGTGCAATTACTGTTCAAAGCGACAAAGAATATGAAGAAGAAACCTATGTTGCATTTGGTGCTACTGTCGTTTCTGATAGTGAGAGTTTAAACATGGACTCTGAGGATGTACATGAATCATATGACAAACTCCACAAACTCTGGGTTAGTGTGACTGAACAGAATAAAGTTTTGCAGAAAGACAACCACAGCTTGAATGAAGAAGTTGAGCAACAAATGATCACTATTGATGCAATGAGAGAAGAGATGATGATAGCCCTTGTTCAAGCAGAAGTCGCTGAAGGAACCATTACCAAACTGAATAAAGGAAGAGCAGCCTTGGATGACATTCTTGGCATGGGAAAAATTGTTGGAGACCGACATGGGTTAGGATACGATGGAATGGAAGTGACCAACCAGAATGACCAGACAAAAAGGAAGATGGACAAGAAGGTGATTCAACCCAGCCAAGTCAAGAAAGAGCAACTTGTTAGAACTCCAAACAATCTCAACAAAGCTCCAAAGTTTGGTCTAGGTTATAAACCTACCAATCATCAGCAGCGAAATATGTATCAACCATGATGGAAGGCAACGTGCAATTATTACCGACGACTAGGACATTATAAGAGGCGTTGTTTTCATCTTTTAAGAGATTTGATGCAAGCACCAAATGGAGCATGTTACAACATTGGAGCAAGTCACAACATAGTGCAACCAGAAAGGGCTCAGCATTCAAAAAAGGTATGGGTTCCTAAAATCAACTACTGCTATGTTGTCCATACCTGTTATAGCTCATATGCCAGAGATGCTTGGTACTTTGATAGTGGTTGTTCTAGACATATGACAGGTACTCCTGAGTTGTTGAGCAATGTTGTTCCCTGGACTGGAACAGTGAGATTTGGAAATGGGAAGAAATGTAGAATAACTGGAAAGGGGGAGTTACAAGTCAAGAACTTTCCAGTATTCCAAGACGTACTTCTTGTGGATGGACTAAAGGCAAATTTTCTAAGTATTAGCCATCTATGTGATAAAAAATTAACAGTTTTGTTTGATGACAAAGTGTGTACAGTCAGAAAGGATGAAAGGGGTGTCCTTATTGGCACTAGATCGTCAGACAACTGCTACATTCTTGATGACTCTGTAAGCTGCCTCAAAGTGAGTGTGGACGACAATCTTTTATGGCACAAGAAGTTGGGTCATGCAAATCTGAAAACACTGTCTAAGGTGACAAGACTTGAAGCAATAAGAGGAGTACCACTACTGTCCTATACAAAGGAGTTGACTTGTCCACCATGCCATGAAGGTAAACAGGTCAGGTCACCACATTCTAAACTTCATGAGATTACCACTTCCTATGGTCTTGAACTGCTTCATATGGACTTAATGGGACCAATCAGTCCAACTAATGTTTCGGGAAAGAAATATATCTTTGTGTGTGTAGATGATTTTTCCAGGTATACTTGGGTGGAATTTTTGAAAGAAAAATCAGATGCAGTGAGCATTATAATTAAGCTCATCACCCAAGTCAACACAGAAAGATTACATGATGGACTTAAAGTGGTTTGATTAAGGAGTGACCATGGGAGGGGATTTGCTAACTCTACAATGATGGACTTCTATACAAAACTTGGAATCAAGCATGAGTTCTCTGCCCCAATCAAACCACAGCAAAATGGTATTGTTGAACGAAAGAACAGCACCCTCATCAACATGTCAAGAGCAATGATGGCAGAGAATGATACTCCTAAGAAATGGTGGGCTGAAACAGTTCATACTGCTTGTTATACCATAAACCGAGTCTATCTACGACCATTCACTCAGAAAACTGCCTATGAACTGTGGAAAGGAAGGAAACCAAACGTGTCTTATTTTCATGTATTCGGGAGTGCATGCTACATTCTCAGAGATCGTGAACCTCTCGGTAAGTTTGATAAACGAGCTGATGTTGGTATTTTTCTTGGTTATTCTCCAAATAGCAGGGCATACAGGGTTTTCAATACCCGTACAAATGTCATGATGGAGTCCAACAACGTGGTTGTTAAAGATCTGAAGGATATCAGCAGTGGAATTCTGCTTGAAGATGAACCTGATCTGTCAATCAGCTCGGAGATTGATTCATCTCTACCTGATGTTACAACACTGGCGGATGTTACAACATCGTCTGATGTTACAACATCATCTGAAGTTACCACAGTTCCTGATGTTACCACAGTATCATCTGATACTTCTGCACCACCTAACACGTACAATCTGAGGCAAAAAGAACGGAAGGACTACGCCAAAATGAATGCTGGAATGCATGTATTACAATGTTTTCTCTCCTCTATTAAACCCAAGAATCACAAGGAAGCACTGACTGATGAGTACTGGATTTCAGCCATGCAAGAGGAACTGGAGCAGTTCACTAGGAGCGACGTATGGTATCTTGTTCCACGACCTATAGGAGTCAATGTCATTGGTAATAAGTGGATTTTCAAGAACAAGTCTGATAGAGATGGCAATATCACCAGAAACAAGGCCAGACTTGTAGCTCAAGGTTATACTCAAGTTGAAGGTGTTGACTTTGATGCAACCTTTACTCCAGTTGCAAGGTTAGAATCTGTCCGATTCTTGCTTGCTCTGTCGTGTATTATGAAGTTCAAGTTGTTTCAGATGGATGTCAAGAGTGCATTTTTGAATGGCATTGTCAATGAAGAGGTGTATGTTGAACAACCCAAAGGTTTTGAAGATCCTTATCTTCCTGATCACGTTTACAGACTAAAAAAGGCGTTATATGGTCTTAAGCAAGCTCCCAGGGCTTGGTATGAGCGTCTCACCCAATTTCTTTTGCAGAAAGGCTATCAACGAGGGGGAGTAGACCGAACGCTCTTTGTGTTTAAACATGATAAACATATTCTGCTTGCTCAAATTTATGTAGATGATATTGTTTTTGGGTCAACATCTAAAAAGTTGGTTGATAACTTTATAGAGATGATGAAGAGTGAGTTTGAAATGAGTATGGTTGGTGAACTGTCTTACTTTCTAGGGCTCCAAGTCAAACAGCACAAGGAAGGTATCTTCATCAATCAAACCAAGTACACTTTAAACTTGGTTAAGAGATTTGGGATGGATGATTCTAAGAGTATGCGAACTCCAATGGCATCAACAGAGAAACTGACGTATGACAAGTATGGTGTGAAGGTAGACATTAAGCTCTATAGAAGCATAATTGGGAGTTTACTGTATCTGACTGCAAGCAGATCAGACATCTGTCTGAGTGTTGGCCTATGTGCAAGATTTCAATCTGATCCTAAGGAGTGTCATCTTTCAGCAGTCAAGAGAATCATCAGATATGTACATGGAAATGCTGATTATGGTCTCTGGTGTTCTAGAGGAAGTCAAGCTGAAATTATTGGCTACAGTGACTCTGATTGGGCTGGGAATACTGAAGACAGGAAGAGTACCACTGGAGGATGTTTCTATGTAGGAGGAAATATGGTGTCATGGTACAGCAAGAAGCAGAATTCTATCTCACTATCTACCACTGAATCTGAGTACCTAGCAGCTGGAAGTTGCTGCCAGCAACTACTATGGATGAAGCAGATATTAAAAGATTATGGTTTCAAGCAGGATGTCCTCATTATCAAATGTGATAATAAGGGAGCCATTGATCTTTCCCATGATCATGTTGATCATAAGAAAACAAAGCATATAGACATCAAGCACCACTTCATCAGAGACTTGGTGGAAAATAAGGAACTTACCACTGAATTTGTTCCTAGTGCTGAACAGTTTGCAGATATCTTCACCAAACCATTGGATTCTGTAACTTTTGAGACACTGAGACAACACTTAGGTGTTTATCGAATTTGAGGTATTTCTGCTTACCTCTCATTGTTGTAAATTAGTTTACTGCTTTATATCTTTTATTTTTTTAAAATGAAAAATACAAAAAGACGATAGTTGTATGATAGAGGATGTTTAAACACTGTGAATGAGTGTGTTTAAACACAAGGGAGTTAGAAATAAAAATAAAAAGGAGTGACGAATGGGCTGAATGAGTCAACATTATTGGGCTGAAAAATTCCATCTGGGCCGAATAATAGAATCTTGGACTCATATTTATTTTGTGAGGGACAATCCATGATTTTCTGAATATTGTGTCCTATTGTGCAATTACGGATTTATTTTCCAAGTTGGGTTCGGATTTGAATTTCTGAAAATATAAGAGGGAAAATTATTTTCTCTTTTCTTCTTAAACCTACAACTCCGACGTTCCCAATTCGGCAAAATCCTCACCGATTGTCTCATCGAATTTCATCGCCATACCAATGCTCCGACCAATCCTGGTCACCCTAGTTGACTGTTCTGCATAACACATTACTGGATCAGCACTCCATCAGCAAGAAAAGACTGAGCTTTTGTTCTACTGGTGTTCGAGCTTCAATCGGTGCATGCACAAGGTATTCAGCTATAAAATTGCTTAAAGATTTCATCTTTATTACTGTGTTAGCAGTTAGAGTGCTTGTCGCATCTAGGGTTTCTGGTATTTGTGAGTTTTAAAGGTTGTTGTGAGGTTTGGTCTGTGTTTGAACCTAGTTCTGTGTCTAAACAACCATGGAAACCTTCCATCCAACTCACCTATCAACTCCATCCCCTCTGTTCAGTCCAGAGATGATCTGTGTATGGGTAGTCAAGATAGCCCCAATCCCATCAGAGCCACACCAGAATGTGTGGCTCAAGAGAGTAATCCCACAATTAATGTAGGGATTGAATTTGAAGGAGGGCCGGATTTGGAGTTCTTCTATGAGAGTTCAGAGGTTGGTGAAGAATCTGAGCAGACCAAGGGGTCAGAGATGACAGAATTATGTCCAGTGGGTAAAAAGGTATATCAGAGGAGGAGGAAAAGAAGACAACCAGTTGGAGAAGTGAAGATTGGTCAAGGTGTATTTAGTTTTGTGCCTGTTGAGCAGGAGAAGCCTATGGAAGTTGAGCAGCCAGTAGATGTGGATAAAATCCTGGAGAATGTCAGAACCATGATGGAGCCACTGGTTGAGACAGCACCAGATAGTGAGGAGAATGAGCCATTGAGCTCAAAAATTTGAGAAATTACAGGAGCTGAAGAAGGAGAAGTTGAGGAAGAAGCCACTGCCTCCAGTTATTCAAGTGTTCTCTCCTATCCTAGGCAAGAGGAAGAGAGATGAGGTTCCAGAGCTCAATCTGGAATTTGAGGAAGTACCACTCCCAGAAGTGCCACCTGCAGAACCTGTTGTAGAAGTACAAGAGAGTAGCTCAGAGTCTGAATCTGAGGAGGATGGTGATGCTAATGATGAGGTGCCATTAGTGTTTCCAGATGATAATCCTCTGCTGGAAAAGGCTTTGGATGAGACTTTTTATTCCAGGAGGGTAATCACTGTGTATGAGGGGCTGATCTACAAGAAAATGCATGTGGAGAAGAGGTTGACTGAGAAGTTTAAACATCCTGCCTTTGTGACCTACATGAAGAGGATCCACATGTTTGGTCCAGCCAATTTCTGTGTAAAAGTCACTCACTGGTGCTAGAATTTTATGCTAACTTGAGAGGAACCAATAGTGCTCCAGAGTCAGCTTGGTACAGGTAGGTCTACATCAGGGGGAGGCTCTACAGGTTTGATGCCTCATTATTCAATCTGATCTTAGGGACAGAAGACCATGATTCCACTTGTCCAAATGGTGTTTATCCAGAGGATTTTACTCTGGATTATGATGTGATAGCATTGGAATTATCAGGAGGCACACTTGGAGAATGGAGTGAAGCTAAGACTATCAAGGCAGCTTATCTCACTCAGAAATATTTCTGTTTGTATAGGGTGGTTGCAAATTTATGGGCCATGTCTAAAAATGTGCCCATGGTGACTGAAGAAATGGCTTGTCTGATGTATTGCATTGGCATAGGAAAACCCTACAATCTGGGATGGTTCATCTATGATCGGGTTATGTTAGTGGCTCAGCACCAGAAATATGATGAATATATCACATATCCTGCCCTCATTACAGGTCTGCTATATCATGTTAGCTTAGTTGATGGTCTAGATGATAAGATCACCTTCTGTGATGATGTACAAGTAAACAGAACCATTCTTCGGAAGAGAAATGATCTACTTGCAGCAGCTGAAGCAGAGGATGATGACTCAGAAGAGGAAACCGTACAGGAGAACTTTGCCACTGTCAGAAAGAGGGAGCTTAGAGAACTGATCAGGTACCACAGACAGAAGATGTTGGACTTTCCAGAAGAAGCCGAAAGCTGTAGAAGAAACAGATGATGAGACCAGTGGACCTGAAGCCTTCTGATATAGTCTGTTGATTTGCTTATTTTTTTCTCTCCTGCACTTATTTCCTATGTTGAATTCTGGATATTTGTGTTATCTTTTGGGATTAATTTTGGTGCACCTTTGGCACATTTATAGTTCCCAGGGGGAGAATATTTTGATGGTTATGGATGGCTATTTATTTTGGATTTTTTATATAATGAGTCCATTTATTTTGGAACATTACTATGGCCATGAAGCATGTATGATTATCTCTGTCTACGACTGGTGAGTAGGGGGAGCTTAGTGATTATGGATGATATTTCTGATTTATTTGATGCAAGTATAAATGAAGTCTGGAGTTCTAAATGCAAGGGGGAGCTATGTATTATCTCTGCATCAAAATACATGTTATGGTTCCACAAAATGCCAAAGGGGAGATTGAAGAGTCCATAAGACTCAGCATAATAAAGTTGGCTATTTTGTAGAAGTCACTATGTTTAAACATACTGATGTTTAAACACTTGCTCCAACCGAATCAGAAACCGAGCAAGAGTGTTGGAGATGAAGTACAACTCATATACAATCAAAGAAGATATTCGAGCAAATCAAGATGATATGTGAAGATTGATTTTATGCTGATTTGATTAGCTAGAGAATATATGATAGACTTGTATCTTAGTCAGGTTTAGTCTTAAATAAGGAAATAATATATTTCTTATCCTATAGCTATAGAAATAGAATATAGCAAGAAGACTAAGTGTAGTTGTGATTAATCTGGACGAGCAGATCAGGATTGCCGAAATGGAAGGATTGAGAAGATCAAGACGGCATCACAGCATTGGACTATAAATAAACGGAGAAGCTGCGACAACAATCATTCATCTTAAGAGAAAGTATTCTGGAGTTTAGGATAGCTTTATAGTTGGAGCAGCATATTGGAAGGAGTCCAATAGGCCTTCGCCATCGCCAGGAGTCTAAAATCAGCAAGGCATAATACTTCGGGAGAAGTGGTCAAGACATCAACGAGGAGTTGTTGACCGACAGCTAGTGGAACTCACAAATCAACAAAGAAAAGATAAGTCTAAGATAGTTAATTGTTTGAGGAACATTGTAACTGATCTTGGTTATTTTATTGGATGATTTTCAAACTGGGCAAGGCCCCGCACGTAGGTGTTTTATCACCGAACTGCGTAACCAATTCTGGTGTTCTTACTTTTAGTGTTTAAACTGAACTGCATGTTTAAACATACTTGCTAGAGTAGAACTATTAGTTAAGAACGTTGTGAAACTGATTGATAGTAAATTTCATTACTTACACCGACTTTGATGATCCCCTACTCTTGACACCGTCGATGCAGTTATTAGAAACCCTAACGGGGATAACTGACCCATCGGTAAACTAGGAGTTGAAAAGGCAAATAAGCCCAACGGCTCCAGCACATAAACCCAATGAGATTCCATTTTAAAACAAATTAGCAATATGTGGAGCAGCTCACCAAACTTATATACTGAACGTCACCCACTTCGTCTTCCGATGTTTGATTTACTCTAATACCCTTTCTCAAGTGGAAGGCCCATCCACTTTCATTTCTCAATGTAGGATTTACGGTGACACTCTTGCACTAGGATTGTAGGCCCAAACCACAAATTTAGGGTTTTGATACCATATTAGAAGCCCTGACAGTGAACTAGGAGTTGGAAAGGCACATATGCCCTACAGGTCCAGCACATAAATCCAGTGAGATTTCATCATAAAACCAATTGGAAAAATGTTGAGTAGCCCCAAACTTATATACTGAGCATCACCCACGTCGTGTTTTGATGTGTGATTTACTCTAACAGCAGCTCCCGTCTCTTGATCGAGCACTTTTGGAGACTTTAACCCAGGGGGTCAAAGGAGAAATTATTTCTTGAAATGATGTGGGTGAGGGGATTTGAACATCTGACCTTTGATGAGCGAGGCAAGACGTCTGGTCAAATGGGTTGGACATGACACTTGATTAATTGGTAGTTACTCACATAAGAAAGAAATCAGGTGTTTTCTTTTTAAAATTGAAAATTTTCTCATCAAACCTAATAAAATATCATTTTTAACTATAAATTGTGTTTTAGCTTACTAATCTAGGTCCAGGCAGGAGGTGATATTCCAATCAATTAGATTACAAGTTTAATAAAATTAAGAATAAAGTGTATTTTATGTCCCCTTAATATTCAAAATGTACAATTTATGACCCCTAAAATAACAGTAATTATACATGCAGGTCCATGTTTACTAAATGTAGGTCTAAAAACACAATATGTGATGCAGTGCTTGTGCTTTGATTAATCGTGGTTGGAATAAAAGAACTCGTAACAAAATATATAATTAATCTTGGCAATCACACCTAGAAAAATATATATATAATCCTTTGGCAATCACACCTCCGGGAAAACTGGTTTTAAAACTCATACTCTGAATTTTTTATAAATCTCAAAATCTCTTCTCCCCTTTTCTCTATAAGGATTACAATATATATAGCTATGTAAAAAACAAAATAGGAATATAATATATGTCCTAATTCTATTCTAAAACTAAAAAGAAAACAAATATAATCCTTTCCAAACTAAAATTCACTTTTCATGAATAGTTTTGGAAAATAGTTGTTTCCATTCCTCATCAATATGTGTGGCCCTGAATTGTGCTAGTGCATCCAAAATATTATATTTTGGACCTGCATTAGTAAATATGGACCTGCATGTATCACCACTCTAAAATAAAAGTGCTAAATTCTTAACCCCTAAAAACTGAAAATATATAATTCATAGCCCCTAAAATAAAAGTGCTAAATTCATAGCCCATTAAAACTGAAAATGTATAATTCATAGCCTTTTGGCAAATTCTGTCATAACGGTGTTTGGGACTACATAGGTGCGCATCACGTGACCAACCCATACAAATTTATTGAGGGTATTTATGTAAATGCATTGACTGTGGAGATGATGCCGGAGACGAAACTCTCTTCAGATTCTTAGAAAGTTCTCCGGTGAACACGTACACCAAAGACCTATAAATCTCATATTGAACCTAGAATCTGACCATTTACCGAACTCCAAGATACAAAAGAATAAAGTTTTAAGGCTGACAGAATTTGCCAAAAGGCTGTGAATTATACATTTTCAGTTTTAAGGGGTTATGAATTTAGTACTTTTATTTTAGGGGTTATGAATTATACATTTTAAGTTTTAAGGGGTTATGAATTTAATACTTTTATTTTAGGGGTCATAAATTGTACATTTTGAATATTAAGGGGTCATAAAATGCACTTTATTCTAAAATTAATCTTATAGTGTATTCGCCCTCATCATTTTCATTCAAAATATCATCCTATTTGATGGAGTTTAAAAGACTATTTTTTTTTATTTTTAGCTACACTACATCAGTTTGGCAGGCGAATGACAAGGTTTATGAACAATATGGGTGCAAACTGCAAACTGACGCAAATTTTTCTAGTTTAGTCGTCTCAATTTCCAAGTCATCTACCCAGCCTTAGGGAGCTATAAGCCTTTTCAAAGCACTGTGTGAGAGATTTTATTGTGATTTTATTACGTGGCATAATTGAGAAAATCACATGGGTTGTACTTTTCAAGCCAAAGAGCTGTTTTGACCGGCCAACCACATATTGCCATATTGCACATGATGACCCTCTTCATTCCGCATTTCCCACTTTTTGTTTTATTTTCACTATGCAATTCATTCCATGTTGCCATATTGCACATGATGGCAATTTTAATTGTTTTGTTCTATACTAATTAATAAATCATATTAAAATAAACAATTTTATATTAATAATGTATTATTCTATTCTTTTACGTATTAATTTATTTTTTATTTATTTCTTTTTCCTTTTTTTATTTTTATTAACACTAATTAATTGAATGTTTCCATATATTTATTATTTTATAGTTTATAATATTCATTTTTATAACTTTACCTATATCTATTTTAATTTGTTTTTTATTTAATTACTAAAAGTATATATTAATAATATTGTAATTTGTATTTATTATTATATTATTAATTCGTTATCATTTATTTGGCCACAATTCAATTCGATTCAATTTAATTTGACAGAAATAATTAACACGCATGAAATGGTCGGACCTGTGCAATTTCTGAAGTTGCATGCATGCAAAAACCACATGGTTTTGGAATCATGTGCTTGGACTAGAATCAACCAAATTAGCATACATAGTATTTTGTTCACGGAGGATTATGCATTAGGAAGCTAAATTGGTAACCCATGTCTTATGTGCTTTCTGCAAAGTTTCATCATGCATGGTATTATTTCACACAAATCAAGACGCACAGGAAGCGTTAATTATCACATTGAATTATTTGAAATGAATATTCTTTCTTGGTATTGTATAAATAGAGCTCATATTCATAGAGGTCCAATATACTGCTTGATTTCCAGCAAATTTTTAGTACTGCTCATCTTCCTAGTTTCTTGCACATAAACACAAATTCATTCTTCATAAATATACAAGGAAACAATTTGCAAACTGGAAAGAAAAAAACTTCCAAATCTTCTAGGTCCGGGATACCAGTTTATGATACACCACCCGTTGTGAAATCCCCGGCATATCAAAGTATTGAGCACGGTATAAGCTAATATCCAGCTTCTCAATCTTTATTTCATCCTAACATATTCCATCCAAATCCTTACATGTACGTTCCAAATTATGGTCAATCTCACTTTCCTACCGGGCAGCAGCAAAATATGCAACATCAGCATTCTGGAGATGCCTCCTCCAAGGTTCCTACAATCAGGTGATGCCTCCTAATGAAAACTTTTCTGGAGGGTGGAGAGCTCCCATGCAGTATGAAGGTAAGTGTTAATTTTCCAATTTATCATGGTAATATTCCTCGAGTTTAGATCGAATGGTTGTGACTCCATCTATCATGCAGGGGAAATTTGGGGACCGGCCAATGATGTTGGGGAGAATGCTGAGCCGATTAATGTAGAAGGCGATTCCAGTCCGGGGGATAATGAGGTAAGAGTGGAAGCAACGACTTCTGTACCCAAAACTAGACAAGGTAGAGTATTTTGGAATGACGCGGAAGACAAACTTCTCATCAGCACATTGTTGAACACTTCGAAAGATGTGCTAGTGAACACTAATCAAAAGGCATCGAAATTTTGGGACAGAATTTCTGCGTACCTGAACATGCATGCTGGAGATCCCCAAAAGGTAAGAGAATGGAAGTCATGCAAAAATAGGTGGGCGACAATTGCAAAGGCAGTTGGAATTGTAGCTGCCAACTGCATGGAAAGGGCAATTCTCCGGGAGAGGTGGTAAACCATCCATTATTTTAGAGGCGGTTGCTGACTATGAAACATGAATTTGGCATGCATTCTTTGGCACCCCAGGTTCGTGTAACAATCTCAATGTTCTTGATCGATCCCTATTATTTGATCATGTATTGGAAGGAAAAGCTCCTCGTTGCAATTTTGTTGTGAACAATCGTGAATACCATATGGGATACTATTTAACCGACGGAATCTATCCTGAATGGGCTGCTTTCATGCCAGCAATTCGCAAGCCTGTAGGAGTTAGGGACAGAGAATACACACGTGTTCAAGAGAGCCTGCGAAAGGATGTGGAGCGTGCTTTCGGAATGATACAAGGTCGTTTTCACATAATACGTAGCCTGTGTCACATGCATTGTATCGAATTCGTCAGCAGGACAATGCTAGCATGTATCATATTACACAATATGATTATTGAGGATGAGCGAGAAGAGTTTGGGCATGATTTTGATCATACAAGTATTGTGCGGGAACAAGGGGACGATGATTGGCAGCCAAATCTAATTCCACGAGCATCTTTTGATACGTATTTAAGGAACATGTTTAAGATCCGCAATTCACACAAGCATGATCAACTCAAAGCGGATTTGGTTGAGCATGTTTGAAATCATCGCCGCAATCACAGACCCTAAAAGTTGAATTTGTACGCAACTCAATTTCATTCTACTGTATCCTAAGTTTGGAGAATGTTTTTTTAAGTTTTGTACTTCAATCGTTTAATAAATTGTTGTTCTATAGTGTGAACTTGTTGGGATACAAGAATAAACGAATTTTTAATATACACCGTTACTATTTCTATGATATATATATATATATATATATATATTATTTTCAAGCTAATTATTTATCCGGACCAAAACTAGAATATAACCATGGAATTTTGTTTATACTAAGTGTGTCATAATTGAATGTAATAAATTCAAAAATGTACAATTAGTATATAAATTATCAAACAAATTGTATTGCTCATGTTAAACACAAAAGCATTTGTCAATTTTTATTAACTTTAATTTCTTTAACTAATCAAAATTAAAACATGTAGCCCTTTATTTTAATATATTTTAAAATTTAATGAATAAAATAAATATTGAAATTAATTAATATGTTTGACACGATTAAATTAAATAATTCTAAATTTGTTGGTCTTTAAAATTATTTTTAAAAAGTATTGTTGGAGTTCAAATTTATATGATGTGTACATAATATGATGACGTGACAAACTGTATCACTGTGAGTTGAAAACTGAAAAGGCTGGGAATTTATGAAAAAGTGGTGTAGGTAGCCCAATTTTGAGCTTTACCATTGTGATTGCTCTTACGCGTAAATGACGTAATATAATCAAATACTGTTTATTTGTTGTATGCATGTTTAGAGATTTTAGCAGTCAATTTCTTGTTTTCTTTTTAAACAGGGTGAATGGGTTTTAATTTGGATAGACTCCAAAAGCAGTTATTTTTTTCTGGAAAAATAAGACGCATGCACGAAGAGATGTAGGTATTCAATAATTGACAAGAACTTATTGCTAGGGAAGACCCATTCCTTCTGCACACTTGTGGGTGCACAGTGCGCTTTCTGTCGAATCTGGAACAACTTTTCTTCCAACGATGCATCGATCTGGTCTAGTTAATCGAGATATGCATGTATTGATAAAACCCTTTTCTTGTCTTGACGATCAGCAGGAAGATCAGCCAACTAAATTTATCAAGATATACATATTTATGCTCATAAATTGATGCCTGAAGTTAGCATTGTTTTGTGCTAACTGAAAGCCTTAACCTTGAGCTACCCTTATTACCATCTAATCCAAATTTCTTAATAATCAACCCACAAAATCATATATTATCTGATCCCCGTAATGCCTCCTAAGCTGATTATGATCATGTTGCTGTTGCTGCTGCTGCTGAAGAGCATTATGATGGTGATGGTGGTGCTGTGGCTGCTGCGCCCCATCGGCATTTCGCCTCAGACCTAACGTTAATGAAACAGCTCCCAGGCTTCCAAAGTCAATTCCACTTTGCTGGTATGGTGCGAAACCAACCATTGCTGTTTCTCCAGGATAGGTGTGAGATTCAACTCGAGACCTTTTCAGATTCCATTCATCAATGTTTAGCCTGCTCGAGCCGATTCCGGGATATTCAGTTGGTTTGTCTGGGAATCCACCTGTGTTCATGAACCTGTTTGATGATTGAATGTGATCATCTGATACAGCACTCTCACTTCCATGATTCACTTTTAGGTCTGTGTTTCCTAGTGCTGACTTGGTTTCAGGTGATCCCTTTGTTTCCAGCATGTGTATTTCTTCAACCATTGGCTTCCACACTCGAACACGAGCGTTGATGAACCAATTTGAAACCTAAATTATATACAAAATGTTTATACATTAACAACTAGCATAATATATACACTTCTCCCAACAATATGATCAGTGTAAAAAGGTGTTAAAATTTATATACAATACCTGATTTCTACTCAGACCAGTTTGAGAGGCTAACATATGCTTGTCTGCATCGGTGGGATACCTGCAAATGTAATATACATTATAACCTCAAAATGTCAAAAGTGAATCTAAATGTTGTTAGCTCTAAGTATACACATTATACACCTTCCCCTTCATTTTAAAAGTGAAAATTGAGGACTTACGGATGAAGAAAATGATCGAAAAGCCAAGCTCTAAGTATAGCCACAGCGCGCTCAGGTAAGCCCCTCTGAGGCCTCCAAACATGCTGCTGAGCTTCAAAGAAACCAGGAGTCTTCTGATTAATTTGCATAGCTTGATCCATCAGTTTCAGCCTAGATGAAATGCTGGTTTCACCACCTTTGCTGCTGCTGCTTGTGCCAATAGTGGGAGATAGCAAGTCTTCTCCTAATGCTTTCCTTACGCTCTTTAACTGGTCAGAAATGGAAGTTCTGAGGTACCGGAAATGCCTTGAAATCGATTTGAGTGCCTGAGAAATATATGGAGTGGCTGCACTGAGGCCTGCAACTGTTTCAAAGGCTGAAACAACCATTTGCATCTGCTGATTGTATTGCTTGTACCTTCGGCACACCTTTCAAAAATAAATACAATGTAAAACAAAATCACTCAGCTGAATGTAGCTATATATGTAACAAGATTTACAAGTGGATTATTAAAAATTCAGTGAGCCTTATAAAGACCGATAATCTAATCATTGAACAAAATCAGTAGTTCAAATATCATCAAGATTATACAATTCCAAATGCCTAATTGAGGATCATTGCTTTCTAAATAACAAAGAACAATGCATAGAAGTAATTTTCATGTGAGTTGTGGAAAATTAATGATCTATATTCCAAACGTCAAAAGAAATACAACCTTAAAACAAGATTCATTAGGAGCTTCATATGCCTAAAGCAACTAAACAAAAGAATGTACATTATGCAACAAATATTACATGTGGACCTTGAAAAGACTGAATAAATCTTTAAAAAATTTGAAACATTCATCACTAGTAGAATGCATTGAAGTCATCCAACTATTACTCTTCTAGATACCTAAATAAGAAATTTAAAAGTAACCATAAAAATGAAATCCAATTTTGCTTGGAATTAAGAACAAATTTTTGTTTTCCTAAAAGAAATAAAACAGGTGCCAAATGTCTATGTCACTGTCTAAACATACACTCAATCATTTCCAATGGAACCAGGCAGAAACCAATCACTAAAAAAGTGATTTAATTCAAAAGATAAAGCCATATCTAAAGTTGTCTACTAAAACATCAAAATGAGTGTTAAAGGGAGATTAACACAATCAAGAAGGCGTCACAACATAGATTCCTATATAATCATTATTCCTTCCTGAAATGAACACAAACTAAAACTATTTAAACTTGTTGACACAAATCTGTAGATATAAATAGGAAGCAAACAATTCACAACATGACCAACCTCCTCCAGCATGAACATCAGCTTTGCCTTCTTTTGAAGAAACTCCGGCCTATACGATTCATGAGTTGTGCTGCTTAATCCTCCCAATTCCAGTGCCTTTTCACTATTATTGTTAGCATTGGAACTATAAAACGTTGAAGACGAGCCACCAGAACTCCCTACGAAAGCTCCTCCTACATTAATGGATTCTGTAATATCATTAGAATCATTCCTGTTAGTGTGATTGGATAATTTGGGATCAGGAGAGTCCAGATGAATAATGTTCATGGACTTAGGACCAAACATGTTGCAAAACTCATCCAAAAGCTGTTGGGCAGGCTTTAGGAACCTTGAGCTTTTCAGAATGGTTGCATAGCCAGTGAAAGGACCAAGTGGACCTACACTTCTGCTACTAACCAAAGAAGAATTTCCCACTACAATTTGTTGATCATTATCATGACCTTCTATACCTTTACCATTATTACTTGATCCTTTCACATCAAAATACGTATATTCCGACTTCATAGCCTTCAACTCTTGATTATTGATCATATTACCATATCCTCCCCCAGCCGACCCCGAATGCAATGGAATGGAGGAGAGCGAGAGCGATAAAGCCTGAGGGTTGGAACCATCAACCTGCCAGCGATGAAACCGTTCATCAACCGGCCTATTCATCGAATCACAATGCTGATCATGACCACGATCAACAAAAGCTGGGAGTAGCACCAACTCATTACCATTTCCACCATTAGCCCAAGAAACACTGGAACCTTCCCTATTGTTCTGCTGAGAAATTGCTACATATCCCATCTCCTGATGAGAAGACATGGGATTATGATAAACTGGAGAAGCACTGTAATCCTGGAAGCCAGGCTTCATACCATACATGGCCGATGAAGCAGCAGCAGCAGCTTGACTATAACTCGATTTCAGAGAAGTTGACCCTAGACCTGGCCCGACAAACCCTGAATTTGAATTGCTATCTGTCATCCATTCACGCGAAGTTTCTTGAACACCACCTAAAGATTTCCATCCACTACTCATTTCCACCGATGAATCAACCGAACCTTGCTGCAGCATCATAACACCGACATCCTTATTCTCATGACCACCAAAATTAACTGTTTCTGGGGAGGGAAAAACTACAGGCTCATAGGACATATTTCCATACCTAAAATTTCTAAGATGAGTGAAATCCGAGTTCTCTTGGTCAAAATGGGGAGTAGGGTAGATCTCCCCATTCTGCACTCTCAGTTTTTCCCTGCGGCTGTGCTGTGCAACATGCAGTTCAGTATCCATAAAACAGCAATTAATTCACTCCACCGCCAAAAAGAATCCAACTTTCTTCAGCTTCTGCAACAACTCATTTCAAAGCCTGCAATGTTAATGTAAAAGATGACAATGATTACTGCATGTGGGATAGAAACAAAGGCAAAACACAAGAACAATAAATGAAGTGACGTGTTTGGAGGACTAAAGCAGGAAAAGACAATAAATGAAGGAGAAAACTGAAGTAATCCATGTGGGTTGATTGTGCCTGCTCGTTGGAAAATGAAAAACTACTGTTCAGCTACAATACATCATCTGAATCATATATCAGAATATTATATATTATTACCAGAATTAAACGAAAAGCATTCGTTTTTGTTTTTGGTAATGTGAAAGATGGAAACAGCAAACTGGGAAATCTTGCTCATTCACTAGAAGTAATCCCGAAGGAGAAAAACATACAATTTACAGACATCATTTTTGTCTTCTTTGCTTTTCCTTTTCTTTTCACTTAAACCCTGAAATTTTTTCCACTGATCATATATATAACTGTCGTGCAAGACTTGGCTAGCCTTATGGCCCAAGCAAAGCAACAACGTTGTTTCCCGTGAGCTTAACTGAAGCTAAAGTAACCAGTCGGTGACTGAAAAGCAAAAGCCACACTGTTCAACAACCAGCTTCAGTTGGACAAGAAATATCATACTTTTCCCCAGAAGTATTTCAGACCCAGAAAATGATAAACATACGTGAACAAAAAGAATCTGAGCCCAGCCTAGAGATGATCAAGAAAACCCTAAATTAAAAGGCAGAAATTTCTGACAAAAGAACCACAAGAAACGAGTTCTTTTGATATAAAAAATACAAAAGAATAGATCTAAACATTGAAACTTAAGCCCATTTTTCTAAGCTCATAAAAAGCAAGTCGGCTAAAACCAAGAACACAGAAATAATAGTCCCTTAATCATTACCTTGATGAAAAACACGTGAATAAGTCCAGCAAGCAGATCTTGGTTATGATAGGAGGGAACCCTTGCTGAGAGGTGATCAGATTGATGGAACTCCGGCGAGATTCCGATGGATTTTCAGGCGAGAATCTAGTGAGAAGCAAGCTAGAAAGCATAAAAATGAGTGGGGTTTGAATTGAAGTGGTAGTAGTAGTAGTACTAGGAGTAGGCGGAGGACAATGATTGCAGAGATGATAATTGCCGTTTAGTAGTGAATTAATAATTAATAAAATAATGTTTGACGTGCAAAACTGGTGGAGTTTGTTCTTTTAAAAAAAGGGCTCAAGTTAACGTCGCTTCACCGTTAGATTAGACGGCGAATATTGTCACGCTCACTGAATCTGGAGTGAAAGGAAATGAGGTGAAATAAAATAGCTGGTTGAGTCTTCCTACTATTGGAAATTCTTGTTTGCTTTTGTCCCACCGTACTTTGATTTAAATTCGCATGCTCATCTCTATTATTTTTACCACTATCATTCTCCTCCATTTTTTGCCTTTTCTAGTTTTAGCTTGTTTTACATATACTTTTTTAACCTCAAATAATGATAATACTGACTTATAGCCCGTTTGAGTTTGACTGAAATGTATTAAAACTATTAAAAAGGCGTGAAATATTGCTGAATTACAATAAAAGTGTTGATAATAAATCGAAATGTCCACTTCTAAGTTATAAAGATAATATAAGTACTTATGATTATGATAATAGTTAAAGATGGCTTATTTTATCATGTATAAAATGGTTGAAATATAAAGAGGTTGTTGAAGTGTTCATTCACTAAAGGTAATAATGTTTCAATAATTCAGATTTAATGTGTGAGAATGAAAGTTGAAGTGTAGTGTTTGGTCATGTGATGAACAAAGGAGAACATGATATCAATTGTGTCTCATATATATATGTGAATAAATTTATTTATCATATATCAATCATAAATTTATATATGTCACATCTCTTTATAGATGAATAATATTTTTAACCACTTTTATCACATAACTTTATTGCATTTATCCATATAATATTTATAAAAAAAAATCAAACATAAAATAAAAGCTATAAAATTTAATACCAGGTCAACAGGTCCTCAGATCATGTTAATATGGTTTTAATTAAATTATATATATATATATATATATATAAATTTTAGTGTCAATTCCAGTTCTCAGGAAACAGATTAGGGAGGATCAGATTAGGATTACTATCTTTCAGTAATCCACTTAACCTAAAATTATTAATTAATATAAACTTTTAAAATATAATAATAACTCAGTTTGGATTTATTTATTTGAATAAACATTACTTAGTTGTCAATTCTTACTTGATTATCGGTTGAGGGCATATGTTATATTTAAGGCTCGTTTGGTTGGGTTCAGGAAATGGAATGGAAATGACTCTCTTTGTCGGTGTTTGGTTAGAAAAATTTTGTATTCACTTTCCTTTATTTTCTTATTCCTGTTCCTCCAAAACCCCATTTCCTCATTCTCCCAAAACCCCTAAGGAATGATATTCTCAACTCTCTCTTTGCTAAAAAATCACCACCACCATCTTCCTCTGCCGCCACCGACCACAACCACCACCGCTCAGGTCATTACCGATCATTACCACTCCGGCAATCCGGCCACCACCTACTCCGACGACCGCCAACTACCAATAAAAATGAAGATATGTTGTTATCTTATTTGAACTAAACAAAAATAAAAATTTCTCTATTCTTTTTCTTTATTTTCCTTTCCCTTTCTTGATTTCATTCCGTTTCCCTATTATGAACCAAACGGCCCATAAATTTATTGAGTGAAATTAACATTCGGGGTGAATCCGGACTGAATATTTATGTAATCAGATCAATTCAAGTGTGTTGTTTTGGGTTGGATCTAATAACAACTCACAAAATTATGCACATTGATCATTAAACAGCTGTGTGAACGTAAATAATAATAATAAATGGGAATTGTAATGTTCAATCTATTTATCCCTTGAGATACAAGAAACCGATTGCATCTGCAAGAAACTATTACAATTAATGTGCAATAAACTACAACCACCTGCAGTGGCAAGAAATATATAATTTGAAATGAAATTCATATAGATCCAAATTTAAGTTTATATTGCAATGTACCGGAGGAAATAGAATGTGGAGTTTAAAAAAAGTACATTTATGTAATTTAATATTAGTTATTGTATTGAAAAGAAAAATAAATATTTTAAAATGATACTCTAGTATTTCGACTTAATAAAAGAAGTACATAAATGTTGATGGGAAGTAATGAAACGACCACTCGAGTGGGAAAAAACAAGTTTAGAAGAGATACAACATAAATTTTCAACGCTTCATAATTTTGGTCATAATAATTATCGATAAAGTGCCCTTTGTTAATGGTAAAATTGAAAGTAAATGCAAAATGTTAGATAAAGTGCCCTCAGTTAATCACAAAACAATAATCACAAAACAAAAGGAAAGTAGATTAAAAAAAGTTGAGGGGATTTTACACAACTGCAATTTGCCTGGGATGCTAAAAAATTAAATGGAAGTACTACCTAAGTTGTCAGTGTCTGCTATTATTTCTGTATACCCTATACCTAGTAGCCTCCTAGGTGGCTCGTCGTTAGAGGTTTTGTTCCTTTCTTTTCCATTTCCCTTTTTCTTTTCGTTTACATTGTAATTAAATTTTAATAAGAAATTAAGTGAAATGAATAGAAAAAAATAAAGTAACATTATCATAAAAGAAAGATGAGCAACTTGAATTGAATTGTAATATAAAAAAAAGTATACAATTATGATTGGGACGGAGGAAGTACAAGTACACACTACTCTCATTTAATTTTACTAGTATGGAATAGTACCACTCTCTCCTAGCTTATATCGAACAAAGCGATAATTTGAGAAAGTTGAGTTTTATAAAAATGAATGGTAGAAATTAATTTTGAAAAAGAAGTTTAAATGAGTAAAGTTTATTATTATTAACCATGTGGGCTAGCTCACGCGGCTCACATTACCAGAGATAAGAATCTCGCACAGTGGAGGTCAGAGCCTCGAATCCCCTCTAGAGCATCATTTCCAAAGCACTTCCTCTGACCTCTCTGATCAAGTCTTCCAAAGTGCTCATACAACGAGCCGGGAGCTGCATCGACGTTGTCCAGAGCATGGGGAGCACCACAGGCCGGTGTAAGTGGAATCTTCACTCCACTCAAAACATCAGGGTGAGGACCTCGGCAACTCAGCGTACGGGATCAGTAGAATAGAATAGATTAGAGTAGAGTAGGGTTAGAATAGTTGTAAAATCCTTATACTTGATTCTGTCGTTGTAATTAGAAGTCAATAGTGCCTCCTTCGAAAAGAAAAAGTTTATTAAAAAAAATGTATAATTTAAGGTGGTCATCCAAGGAAATTGCTTTAAAATGAAACAGAGAGCTGCATGGCAAGGAGTTTTTAGAAAAAGGCATGCCTAGAATAATTCAAACGGTTTTAAAATACTTCCAAAAGGCCTCATAAAATGAAATGACATACAAATTTGTATATCTAGCAAACATTTGTTGGAAATGATCTTAGTTTTGAAGGGATGGTGTCATGGTGTTTACTTGTCATCAAACTTCTATGATTATGTTGAAACAAATGTATTCTTGTCATTTATAAGTTATACCCATAAAATAATATTTTTTTAAATCATAATTAATTTATTAAAATTAAATAAAACCAAGTACATTATTACATATGTTCCTACTAAGGCTTGTGGCCAAGTTATTCTCCTTCTGAAAGAAGAAGCGATTGACCTTTAACACAGCAAATTCCATCATGGAATTCAATATGCGTCTGATACTACTTATGATTCCTTTGATCGGTATAGGAGCCGACGAAGGATTAGAGATAGCTACCTTTAGAATCATGGAATCAGTGACCTGATTCACTCTTTGGACTCCATTTCTCTTGCCCTCCTTCAGAGCACGCCAGCATGCTTCCGCCTCCGCTTGCAATGGAGAGACTATAGAAAAAAAAATCCGATCCCTGAATTTCATTTCCTGTGGTCCAACCTGGTTTCCATATTCGCCAACCAGCCGCACCAATTTTCATCTGCTCCCTGTATGATCCATCAACAGTAATTACACACGCTTGTGGGATTGCTTCTGGCACCTCATCTTTTCTGATTTTTTCTACTGACAGTTGTGGCTGCGTCGGCGCCCCTTGTGTGCTCCCCAAGTCTCCCTCAATAGGTGTGTTTCCTCTGAAACTGCGCATGATTAAATTTGTGTTTGGCTGGGGATGTGTCCTGTTGTTCAAAGACCTTGGCATTTCTGCATTTCCATGTGTTCCACAGGAGCATGACCATTTTGACAGGCTGATGGTGATCTTCCGTGTTCATTATCACCTGGAAAAGCCATGTATTTAATGTGAATGCTCCTTGTGTATTGACCTGCACATTAGCCGCTGTCCAGATTTGTCTTGAAATCCTGCAATGTAAAAAGAGGTGTGTCTCATCTTCCAGTGCCTGAGAGCATCTCAAACAGGTGCCATCACTGTCTGTTTTCTCTTGACTCTGTTAATCCCTGTTGCCAGACATCCTGACAATAACCTCCACATGAAAATGAGATGCTTTTGAGGGATATTCAAACTCCAGAGCTTATTCCAAAATTTCTTGCAGTTGTGCTTAGTCTCTGGTGGGAAGATTGAGGATTTGCTTCTTCCATTGCCCTGTGATATCCTGTTTTGGAGGTGTATCTGCCATCCTTGTTTTCATTTCCAGAAGGCTTCATCCTGTCCCTGGATGTGTGTTTGGACTGAAATATATAGCACATTTCTCATTGCTCACTTTCTGACCTGAGATATCAGTGTATGTCTGGAGCATTTCTTTCAAATCCTGAACTGCAGCTGATGTGCATTTCAAAATAGTATGCAATCATCTGTATACATAATGTGGGATATCTGTGGACCCCCTCTGGAAACTTGTATGCCCAGTGATTTGTTGTGACATAGCATACTTTCTAAACCAGATGATAGGAATTGTTGGCAAAGAATAAATAGATAGGGGGATAGTGGACAACCTTGTCTCAAACCTCTTGTTGGAGTAAAGCTTGGACTCATTGAACCATTAACTATTACCTGGTATGTGACTGTCTGCACACACATCATAATAGCATTGACCAGTGTAGTTGGAGCCTTGATAAAATGGAGAGCTCTTTCTAGGAATCTCCAAGAAATTCTATCATAAGCGTTACTCATGTCCAGTTTCACTGCAGCCAATCCAATCCTTGCATTTTTATATTTCCTTATGTGTTCCATCACCTCATGTGCCAGTAAAAACACTCTCTCATATGCTCTTTCCTGGTACAAAACCATTTTGTGAAGTTGTAACCAATGAATCCATGTGTGTCTTCAGTCTGTTGGCTATAACCTTAGCAATGATCTTGTATTTCACATTACACAGGGATATTGGCCTATAGTCTGTCACCATCTTTGGAATCTTCTTTTTTGGAATGAGAATGATTAGGGTTTTGTTCCAATGAATTGGAAAAGGTTCCCCTTTTAGTGTCCCAAGTAGGGATGTTCACTGGGTCAAATGGGCGTGGATACCAGTATATCCATGCCCATACCCATATAAAAATTTAATATACATCCCCACCCACCAACCCATGATGGATATCATTTTGAGATCCATACCCATCCACCTAGATACCATCCCCACCTATCCATCTCCACCCATTTGGATATCCATCCCCACCTGTATATCCATCTGTTCGTTTAAAATATATTAATATATATTTCATAATTATAAAATAAAAATATAACATATTAAAATATGATATATGTAATAAATAAATCAAGAAATATTTAGCACACATACTTATAAAATTCTCTTAAGTTTCAAATACGTAAGAATATGTTTCAAAAGAGTCTAGTATTCGACATGAACTTTTCAGCATCTTAACTAACCTTGAAGGCAATCGTTTCCTCCGATTTCGAATATAGTATATACTCTGACTTTTAACTTTCTTTTTTGATAGTTTTATTTTACAAAAAAATAAAAAAAAAATTTATAATAATGAATTATATTATTATATTGTAGTGGATATTATACGGGTGGGGCGGGTGGGTATGGGGCGGGTTTTAAAAAAATATACATACCCGCCCCATACCCATCATGGGTTTAAAAATCATACCTATACCCTCCCCATCTTATGAATATAGTGATCCATATCCACCTAAATGGGGTGAATCTGGGGCGGGTATCCACATAAACCCGCTCCATTGCCATCCCTAATCCCAAGGATCATTCCCGAAAGTTCATCCCCAACCTCTTTCCAGTAGGTTTTGTAGAATCCAGCAGGAAAATCATCTTTTCCAGGTGCACCCCAAGGTTTCATGTCAGTTAGTGCTTTCTCAATATCCTGTTTGGTGAAAGGCCTTTCTAGATCCTGAATTTGTGTTATGGAGAGGATTTTATTATGGGAATGTGCCAGCATTCTCCATTGTGAGTCTTCAACTTCTAGACTCTGAGTATTATAATCTTCTTTCAGGATTCCTTTTAGATGATTTGTCATCTCATGGAGCAGAAAATGTTGATCTGTGATCCAGTTGCCATCAGGCATCAGTAATCCCTGTATAGTGTTGGCTTCTTTCCTTTTTGTTGCCCATTTATGGAAGAAGGCAATATTTTTCTCCCCTTGTGCCATCCAATTTATCTTTGCTCTTTGTTGCCAGTACTCAGATAGTTTCTGTTCTGGCTCTTCCTTCTGTGTTAATACTGATTTGATATGTTCAGCATTGATGAAAAGGCCATTTCCCAGTTGCAGTTTCTTCAGTTCCTCCTCTTTGATAGCAATTTGTTTCTCCATTTTTCCAAATGTCTTCTGATACCAATTTGTTAAGTGAATGAGCAGGATTTGTAGTTTGGCAAAAACAAATGTCTCCATTTCCTACTTCTGAGGTTGGCATAAGTACACTTGACCATACCTTCTTTAGAATCTATCTAGGAGGATCCATACTTGAATAGATAGATTCAAACCTTAGCATTTTTTGAGTCCTCTTTTTAGTTGACATTAGATGAAGTAGAATGGGACTATGGTCAGAGTGAGAGAAAGGAAGGTTTGTTACCTTTGCAATAGGCCACAAAGACTTTCATGCCTCATTTGCAAAAGCTCTGTCTAGCCTCTCCACTATTGTATGAGGCTGATTTTGTGAATTAGTCCATGTAAACCAGAGGCCCTTGTGAGATGATTTGGTTGAAGTCTCCTATGATGATGCAAGGGAAATCCCTAAGATTGCAAACTACTAATGTTATTCCAAAATGTAGGCCTTTCATGGATGAGGGGAGGGCCATAAACTGCTATTTGGCACCATCTCCTTCCTGAGGCATTTGTAATGAAACTAATAATGCAATTGCTTGAAACAAAATCTACATCTACTACTACTTTACTAGACCAGAAAAGAGCAATACCACCTGATCTACCAACTACATCAGCAACTTTGGAGTTCCTGAAGTATGTGCTTTCTTGCCATAGAGCAAAATCTTTCTCCATGGATTTGGTTTCAATGAAGCATAGCACATCAGGTTTATGTTGTTGAATTAGCTGGTTGACCATCTTCATTGTAGGGGCATTTTTACAACCCCTACAGTTCCACACTAGGGTCGTCATAACTGCTCGGGTGGTTGATTTGGTTCAACCACTGAAAGACCAGTGATTTGGGGGGATTTCAACCCCTTGCAGTGGTAGGGGCCTTCTGGAGGAGGTCCTCCTCCCCCTCACTGGTTTCCTCCTCTTGTTGGTGGTGTTGATCTTCCTTGTCTGGTTCTGAATCAGTCACCACCACCACTCCTGCCAGAGCCTGTGTCACTCCATTGACTCCACTCTCTTGTTTGTCTCCCTGCATCTGAGATTCCTCTGGCATTCTGATGACATGGTTGTGGATGATTTTGGAGCGTTTGTGAGGCGAGAACGTAGCCACATGCAATCGTTCTGTTGTTCTGATATAGCCTGATCTTGATCTTTTGCCTCCTTATCGCATGGCCTGCTGAGTGATTGGTTCTGATGTGGCATGGTGGATTCTCCTCCCATTCCAGCTGTTGGTCATATCCACTACTTCCTCTGTGGTGTTCTGAACTCTTTGCTCAAGTAGGTTGTCCGTTATCTGGACTTCCTCTTTCTCTCCACTCTCCTCTGTGATTGTAGTTTGGTGAAGTGCCTCTCTGGTTTGATCTCCTTCCTCTTGAGGTGTCTCTTCTTCCACTGCCCTTGACGATTGGCCCACCTCAAACCTTGGCCTAATCCTTCTGAGTGTGAACGCAGTGCTTCTTCTCGATCTAAGCCTCCTACTTGGCCTCTCCTGCAGCTTGGATTTCTTTTTTTGTCTGTCTTTAGAGTCATCTTGATCCCTTCTCTGTCTCTTTTTTCTTCTTGGCCTCCCAATTACGATGGCTGGACCTCTTGATTTCTCTTCACCACTTGATTCATCTTGACTTGTAGATGAGTCTGAGATAGTGTCATCAGATGATAAAATAATCAATTACTCCACTCTAGGGTCGACGATAGCTTGTGTCCATGCATCTAACTCCGGTTCAGGTACTTGTGGCGGGCTTTTTGGGATTGCTCCACCCCACCCTGGAATTGCTGAAGCTCCATGAACCTGAACTCCAACTCTGATCCTTTCTCTATCTCCTCTTAATGTTGATTCCAACACAGATGTGAGTAGGGCTGTACAACCGGGTCAACCCGGCCCGGCCCGGATCCGAAATGACCCGGACCCGGAATATCTAAAAATCTTGGACCGGGGCCCGACTCGGTTGGACTACTTCTTGAACCGGACCCGATTACAATCTCTATTACATTTTGTTTTACAAAAAGAGTGATTATGTTAAGAATGGAACTGTAGACCATCATGTGATAATCTCCTTACCACTACACCACACTTCTTTTTGTTAATAAATTGTATGATTAATAAATATATACGGATGTTAAATTTATTTTAAAAACAAAACAAAAAAGTAATGCTTTCGGTGATATTCGAACTCTGGTTGTATACTACAAAATGGCAAGTCTTACCACTAGAACAAGATTAATTATGTACAATAATTACAAATCTATGATATATAACCGGGCTCCCGGGTTGACCCGGAAAAATCCGGGTTCGACCCGGATTGGCCAGGAACCCGGAATGGATAAAAATGGTGACCCGGGGCCCGGCCCGGAATGCAAAAAATCCGGGTCCGGGTCACCAATTCCGGTCCCAAGCCGGGCCATTTTTCCGAGTTGACCCGGCTCATGTACAGCCCTAGATGTGAGTATGTTTTCCGCCGCCAAGGTGTCTCTGAGATTAATAGTCACATCCCTCACCTCCTCCATCATTGTATTCTGAAGATGTTCCTGTTGCCCCAGTCCACTTCTATTGTTATTTGGAGCATTGAGATGTGTTTGATTTAGTATTGGGGTCTGGTCCACCTGCATATCCGTTGGGATGTTTTGAATTGGGAGTTGGTGCGAAGGGCCCGTTTTGTTTTCCATTGGAATTTCCCGCGTGAGTCCAAAGTATGGATCAAACACAGGCCTTCTGAGTTGGAACTAGTTTTCCCAGGGTCTATCACCTATCATGACCTGTCTGTTGTTCCCAGGCTCAAGCCGCATTGAAATCAGAAATCCCTTCTGAATCTGCTCATCCCTCATGTAGAGATATCTGAGTCTCCTTGTTTCGGGATAATCAGTAGGGATATTTGTGTATCGGTGGCGGCGACGGTGGTTTTAAGCTCTGACATCTCCCGCAAACATTTCCCTGTTCGGGTCATAAACAATATTTACCCCACGTTCGTTGAAATGCCTCCTTACCTTGCTCTCTATCATCTCGTCTAGGACCGTATCACTAACCACCGGACAACGATGCATTGGATGGCCAATCACTCTGCACCTTCTGCAGTAGTGGTACATTCTCTCATACTTGACATCTACCCAGATCCTCATATTCTCCGTTAACCGAACATATTCCAAATCAACGTAGAACCCCGTGACCAAGGGCTCTCCTGGAACCACCCACATAGTAGCTTCCAGGTACTTGACTTTTCTTGCCGGTGGCAGCTCTATGTCCACCAGAATGACCTCACCTGCCATGTTAGCTACTTTGATTGCCGCCATGGGAGCAAATGCTTCCACAGGTAGTCCATGTAACTGCACCCTCGCCTTAACCTTGTCTACTCTTATACTTCTCAGTACAATCCCTGAACCCCATCTCCTAAAAGCTAGTAGACCACCCGCCAATGCATAAGGGATTCCATGAAGTACCATGAGTGCCTCATCCCTAGATTCAAACTTAACTACAAAGAACAGACCATGTTGATGTATTACCTCAGCCGGAATCGCCCAGTATTGGTTGAAATATTCGTCTAGATCCTCCGCTGTGAACGGGTGGTCATCCATCCAGTAGGCGAGGAGGCAGTTTTGCTCCATTGGTACCGCTGCCGAGATATCTTCTTGAGTCAGGGACATGACTCCTCCTCTTCTGGTCGGGCGAGCAAACTGACTGAAATTTATTCTGTTGCTTCCTGGATCTCTTCTCTCTTCCGAGTAGTTTGAGCCTCTCGTGGATCCAGCTTGTTCCAGCGAAGTGAGTGAGGAAGTGTCCCCCATTTCTGATATTGATCTGGAGGGAGAGATAGGGTTTTTTTTTCTCAGAACCGTGTTGAGTTTTTAGAGTCTGATGATGAGGACTGCTAATTCTCCATCTCTTATTTACAGAGCCCTCCTTAGATTTTACCCCTTCCTTTTCCTCGCGACTAAATGCAACTGAATTGAATTTCCACTTGGAATTTGAGGAAGGCATGATTACAGACACCACTTACGAGTAAAGTGTCGTGGTGGTATGATTATCGCCCCCCAATGAGAGAATTTACTCTCCACCCAGTCCTTTCTTTATGATCTTGGAACTCACAAAGGTTATTAATACACGTAAAAACTCACCTTTCTGTTGATGGTTTCGCCTGCGCCGAATCATCACCCAATCGGGTTTTCCTCTGCACCCAATCCTAGTTCGAATCTTGCTTTTGATCAGAATCCAAACGGAAAACTGACAAAAAACCATCACCTCTATGGAGATCCCTGGTTGATTAGTTTCGTGCAAGGATCAATTTCCTCACTGTTATGAGATTGCTTGTGAAACCAGCGTTGATCAGAGACCAGCGTCCCCTATTTTCACCGATCAGAGGGAGAATCTTCACTTTTCCGGTTGCCTAAGCCCTCAAAACTAAACTATAATGATTTTCCTGTAAACTCCTTGCATGTTCTAATAATTGTGACCATCAACCTTCTAACATAGCGATTAGTCAGTTCCCCAAACTTTGAAACTCTAAAATCAAAGATCGGTTCCTAATTTGATCAATTTGAAGGGCCAAAAACTCTAAAGTGTTGAAGAAGACTACTCTCTTTTATCTAGAGAGAAAAAGTGTTTTTCCGTCCATCACCCATAAAATAATTGAATAAAGCGTTAAAAGTTTCGTTTAGTTATTTTCTAGTTGTGTTGGAGTTCGGCTTATGAATGGCCACGATAGAAGGGCGAAGAAAAGGGAGGACTCGAAGAAGAGGCTTATTGATGCCAAAGTTTACTGCTCGTGGCTGGATATGAATGATTTCCGTTTTTAATGAATGGTGACTACTTTTATTCGAACTTTTTATTGTACCAGCAAAACAATTGAATGTTGCGTTGAACATTGTGTTGAAGGACTCGTTTAATTCAGAATAGGCTATCCGATAGTTCTCGTTTAGATGTGAGAATAGACTACCCGATAAATTTCTTTTAAATGTATACAGATTTATTCTCAGTTGCATGTAACAGAGAATGCTCCAGTGAATCATGTATTGATCTTATTATCTATCGAATTTACCTATTCTGAAAAATATTTAAATATAGTACTGAGTCCTGAGTTATTTTTAGTTGCATATCATGAGAATGCCCCGATGAATTCCTCTGTCCCACTTGAACTTACACAACTATTTTTTAAAAATATTGCAATTCAACTTGCATACTTTTCTTTTATTGTATTACTCTTTCATTTTCCTCCACTCATTTCACCATTTTCCTCTCAAATTCAATGTTCACCATTCATATTACAATCTATAATTTAACTTCAACTCTCTCTCTTACACTTTCTACTAAGACGGAGGGAGTAATGATCTCATGGTGGAAGGTAACCTTGATAACATGCTCACAATTTTTGAAAGAATGTAAATTCACCATATTTAGTGTCTCTGTATTATGTAAAATATATAGAATTACAATAGTACAAGTATAAGAGCATCTTCAATGGTTGGTTTTTTGGACTTGCTTGTAATTTTTCTAAATAGTTAAGCTAGTTGCTTACCATTGTTTTTTGTCACGTCATTAGCCCTCTCAAGAAAGGGTTGCCTTCACAAGCAACTAGCTTGTGTGGGTCCTACATCACTAATTCAATAGAATTAGGTAGATATTGTGCATATGTGGGACCATAATAGCAAATATTCAAGCTAGCTTACCACTGATTGAAACACTTGCTTGAAAAAATGACATGACAAGTAAAGCTACTTCATCATCTTGCTTACCACTGAAGATGCTCTAATGAATCTAGATTAGTTTAAATAAGGTATACTAATATATACAAATCAATCACAATAATATCAAGATAATTGTGATATTCTATCTATTTTTATGGCACTCCATCAAAATTTTATTATCCATTAAACTCCACATCATAATTTATAAAAATGTATAGTGGGACAAGATGGGTGAAATAGGTAGGCATTGATTATTGCGTCACCTGAAACTTACACTAGTACTACAGAACTTCCTCCTTGGGGATTGGACCTGAGTCTCCTTTTGGTCTAACCCCATTTCACACGGACCAATCCGGTTTTTCATTGATTCTACTACTTTTGAGGTATTGTCGTGTGCAGTTCACTATTTATTTATTTAGTCCGTATTTATTCATAAAATATTATTAATATCATCAATATTTATTCAAAAATAAATGTGATTCTTATAAATAAAAGTATATCAGATACTTTAAATATAAATACGGGGACCGTGAAAGTATTGTCCTAACTGTTCAATTACCTATAATCCGTACGTACTCTATATTTAAATGTCACACACAGTACATAATATGTCATATACCCCTAGCTAGATTTGATTTTCATAGCGACTGTAAGTTCATTCCAGAAAGAAGAAAAAGGAACAAGTGTGATTGAAAGTTTTACTTTCATAATTTTATTTTATTTTATCTTATGTAAGTGTGTAGTTTCAATTGGTTTTAACCAAATTATTTAGATAAAGTTCATTATTTGTTTGAATCTTTCGATCGATTATTCGTAAAATTCGATATATAAAATTCAATAATCATTCTATTGGATAATCATAATTTCAGTTGGGGTAACCAATTATGCTATGATTTACTGCACTAATATTTTTCCACAAAAAAATTCCACTAAATTTAAATAATTAAAATTAATTGAAAATCATATTGAAATCTAATATGTTTATATTTAAATTATCAGTTTCTAATTTTCGACATTTTTTCACCATGAAAAGATAATGTTATCTCTTCCCCACACACCAAAATGAGGAAAATGTATATGAGAAACACATACGAGCGTAAACAGAGAAAACAAAACTAGCAGTTACAGTTAAATATATTTATTTTTTTTAAAAAAAACCATTATTGAGATGGAGAGTTTATATTATGGGGTGTTCCATACCCGAATAAAATAATTGTAAGTTACATCAATACCTCGAAAGGGTATGAAGAGATAAAACTACCAAAAACTAGAACTATACTAGTCTAAGCACTGTGCTAATAAATGATTACAAAAAAATAGGTGAAAATGGATTCACCCTCATTAGCATTGTTTGAGTATTCCAAGAAGTCTTGGGAATCCTTTTAGCAAACGTCGAAACGAAGAGTAACTCGAACGTCCTACAAACTAAGAGAAACAAACATGCCAGTGGTATATATAAAAGAATGAAAATAAAACATCTTAACATGGCTAGTAGCAAGGGGCTCTACAAGATCCCTAGCATGTGTGTAAGTAGCTGAAAAACAGTGAATGTGAGTGAGAAGTCTCCAGATAGAAGATATAGGAGTATGTCCAGATTCTTATGAAAGAGATTAGAGATGAGTGTCAACCAATACCAGTATTTGAGATCCTGAGAGTTTAAAGTGTTGTGAGAGTCAAGTACCATCAGTCCCTTCACTTTGTGTGGTAGTGAGAGCCAAGTGAAGGAGCAGTCCTCTTTGGTGTACTTGATGAATTTGGCCAGTTCATCAGCTGGCTGATTTGCCTATCTAAGCACATGGGACAGTGAGTGTAAGTAACTTATTTCACATGGCCGCTTTTTCTCTCTAAAAGTTTTAATCTCTCTCTTCTCTCTAAAAATATAAACTAATTAGCCATATATTTAGCCGTTATCGGTCAATGACGGTCAATTTTGGGTGGATTCTATGACGGATCCATCGCCGGGTCGCGGCGGGGCTACCTAAACTTAATCTTTTCTTCACGCTCTCACCACCAACCCCCCCCCCCCCCCCCCCTCTCATCTGCTCTGGTGTCTGATCCCTCAATTCAGTCAGTCACGGAATACAAGGGCAAATTGCTTGCATAATTACACCGGAGGAAGTGGCTCAGCTATCAGCCCATTAGGTTTAAACTATCTATGGAGTACCTAAACGAAGCTTTAAAGTCGGTAGGATTCAAAGACAGGTACCATATTGGATCCTATTGATTATAGGCATGTGCTGGATGAAGACGCTCTGGTCTTTCAAGGGTCCAGTGATGTAAGTTTTCAAGTGGACACCTAACTTCTCCCTAAAAACCTCTATCATTCCGATTTGGGTAACAATTCACAACATGCCTCTATTTTGGTACAATAGAGGACTCTACCATACAATTCTAGAATTCACAATTTCTCTGGCCCAAAGATACATATACACATAAAAATCTACGTCAACACCCTCCCATAAACAAACCCCTCATCCAAACAATGCAGGTCCTTATGGTACATCAGTTGTTCATAAAGCAAATACTATCAAAGCCCAACAGTAACAAGTACACAAGGAGCCCCTAAGACAGAAGGAAAATAACCTTGATCTGGTCTATGTTATGAAAAGACCTACTAAAGCAAGTCAGCCTACTCACATTGCAATTGTTGATGCTATCGCAAACTCCAAGCAAAAGGAAAAAAGACAAGGGATAACCACTGATATCTCTACCCCTTTCATCAATGTACCTGATGACTCTTTCAGCTCTAAGTCCACTGAAATGAAGAACTTGGATACCTCTCAGTGACCTCTGATATTATCTGATGTTGAATCTGATATAGAAGAGCTATTGAAGAGCATTCACCGGAATGTGGATCCTATACCTAGTACTATAGACTCATCTACTCAGCAACTAGCCCCTTCACAATGGTCTACTCTTACTAGACCTAAAATCTTTGCTGCTGATGACATACAAGTACATCCAGGTACCACTCCAATCTATCCTGAAAATCCTTTTAATGCTGATAAGTTCTCTTTTTAATTTTCATTCCCAACGTAGAGTAGTTGGAAACAGGTTCTTGCCACTCATTGAGGAGGAGGGGGAAGAATTGGACCAGAAAGAAACTATGGAGAGCCAGAAAGAATCAATGTCAAAAATGAATACAAACTCCCCTCCAAGGGTAAGTCCACCTCTTACTAATCTATCCCAATATATGGCTGCTGATGAAAACAACTCTAGTGCTTTAGATTTTGAGCAGAATAAGGTCTCCTCTTATTTTACTTAGATAAATAGAGTCATTACTAGAACTGCTACAAAAAGCATAAAGTTCCGTAAAAAATGATTCGCACAACTATTGGTTTAAATGTTATAGTATGGAATATAAGAGGTGTGGAGACTTCTAAGTTTAGACTTGAAAAGATTATTAGAATCCATAAACTTGAAATTCTAAGTCTAATAGAACCATATGATGACAATTTTGAGTGTGACAACTATAGAAGGAAACTTAAATTTCAGTTCTGTATTTTTGCTGTCAATTGTAATATCACTTTTCTGGAATACTCAAGTTTCTAGTACAATTCTTTCTAGTACAGATCCATAGCCAATTAATGAATGAAACTTTTGACTTCTTTTTTTGTACATGACTTAAGATCTAGGAAAGAGAGGAAAGAATTATGGCCTGATTTAAAAGCCCTAAGCCCCACTACTGCTCTATACATAGGATATTTCAATGCTATGATTAATGCAAATGAATATAGAGGTCCTTCTAACCCTAGTCGTGGTAGAATTAGTGACTAATAATTTTTTTAAGTAGCTTGGCTTTGTATGATATACATACGGTTAAAAATTACTTTACTTGGACAAATGGTAGGAATAAAGAGGGGGGAAATTCCTCACGGTGGAAAGGTTAAATAGGGGGATCTGAATTTCGATCTGGTTAACTAAGTTCCCACAATCTTTCATTCAAGTACTGAGTAAATTATCTTCTGATCACTGCCCATTTGTCTAAGGATAGGCAGTAGCATTTCTTCTGTCCTCAGACCCTTTAGATTTATTAATAACTGGTTTAAAAGAGCTGAGCTACTGGAGTTAATCAATCTCCATTAGAACATCTCTTCTGAGAGTAGAGGCATGTGCAAACTTTTTCTGAAGCTAAATAACCTTAAAAAAGGCACTGAAAAAATGGAATAAAGAGATTTTGGTGACATCAATGAAAATGTGATAAAAGCATAAAAAAAAGTAAGACTCTAAGAAACTGCATTTGAGTTTAATGGTTCAACTGATGAACTGGTTAAGCTAAATGAAGCTAAAGCTCAGCTGATAAAATATTAATATGAGCAAGCGAATTTCTGGAAACAAAAACCTGGGGTGAAATGGCTAAGAGAGGGTGATTGAATTACAAAATAAAGAGAAGGTTTATGGCTAGACAATTCATCTGATATTGAACAAGAAGTTGTTAAATACTATCAGAATTTGTTGTCTGATCAACCTCAAACTGACCTGCCAAAACATGTTTAGTAATATAGTTAAAAGACTTATCCAAATTGTTGACCAACATTCTCATAACATGTCAGAAAACTTTTTTTTAATCACATCCTATTTGCGTTAAGAAAAACAACCGTATCATCTATAAAGATTAAGTGAGGAGTATTTTTCTTGTGTACAGTAAATATAATTTTAAAATATAGATCTATAAGTACTTTACAATGTTTTATATAAATCGTGATACTGCATTTTTATTATTTTGTGTACAGTATTTTATTTGGCCATTGTAATTGTACTGCTGTCACTAGTAGTAATTAAATGCTAAAATACAATTTTCGACACATTAAATTCACGTGAACCAAGAAAGCACAGAAGCATTTCTAGGGTTGTGCAGCGAGGCACAGCAAAAGGGATGGATAGCAACGACTGAGCTAATGACATCATTTGGAAGAAGAAGATCTTTTGCTTGTGCTCAGTCTAGAGATTACCCATACGATAACTGTACGGAGAAGCCTAATAAATATTCTACTCTCACCATTTTTACTTCACTCCAAGTTACGATAACTGCGAGTTCATTTTTAGGGGTTTTGTCTGACGTACACCACTGTTAAAACGCCCCATCTTTTCACCGATGAGGTACAAGTGGAATATCCAAGGGCTCGAAAACGCCTGAGATAGGATTGACAACCGTCAGATCTCGATCCAAGGGCTGCCAGTGATAGTGCTGCTGCTGCTGCTGCCACTCAGAGCTCTTAGACACTGTCCAATCAAACTCATAGCTGGGTTTTTCAAATTACTACTCCATATTACGTACACTCATCTTCATATACGGTAAATATACCACTCCCAGTTTTCATCGTCTACGATTTGTATCATCGAACTCCCGAAAATCTGCCGAACGAGAAACCACAAAGGTTAGATGCGCTTCCGGGGTAACAATGTCTTATCTCACTGTTCAACTTACTATGTTTGACCATTAATTTAGAGTGCTACATCAATAATAATATAATCATGTGATATAGTTTTGGATTTTTCTTAACATGTATATTCGAAATATGTAACTTTTATCGTCATCTAATGCATGTAATTATCAATAGTCAAATAAAATTTTGAAACGGTCGACAAAGACATTGTTAACTTCGTACTCCTTGCATCTAACCATACTCCGCACTCTGATTTTTGAACACTAGCTATTATTAAAATTCGACAATATATTTAAATAGATATATAATCATTAATATTATCATATTTAATATCGTTAGATTAATAGCAACATATAGTATTTGAATATAAAATTTTAATTTTTCAATAATATAAGTAAAATGCTTGTCGAAAATGTGTGTTGAATTATGTGAAAAGTCAAGGTAATTGATAGATGCAGTCCAACATTACTTACGCAATCCATATTTGCATTTAAAGTTCCTGATATACCCTCATTTATGAGAACCATATTTACTTTTGAATAAATACTGAGGATATTAATGACACTTCATTAATAAATACAGACTGCGTATAACAATGCCCAAACAACTGTGCAGATTAATGTAAGACAGTTGTACTACAAAAATTACAAGTTCTACACTTTGATCTGGTTCAATTTGATTGAAATTGAAAGTTGAAAGGGTTGAAAGGTGGGGGAATAAACAATTAAATTGAAGAAAAAATAGTGAAATTAAACTAAAAACGATTAAATAAACTAAAATGCATCGAATAGTACTGAAAAAATTGAAATAAACTTAAGTGGGCGGAGTCTTTTAGCTTCATTTATTTGAGGTGTTCTCAAAACTTTCCTAATTTGTTACGAAGAAATGGTTTGGTTAACGTTTTAATAGATCATTTCATCATGTGTTTATTTAGAATATTCAACTTCTGCTAGCTTAATTTCAGTATTGGCTAGCTATTTCACTTCTTTTTAACAAATCATTTCATTTATATTTTTTTAATACGGATGTTGTTAGATATGAACATCACGTAAAAGATCAATTTAAACTCTCAATGTGTACAAATTATAAGAATAACTAGCTCACATGTCGGCCAGTGTGTAAATTAAAATAATATTCATAAAATAAGTTCAACATCAAGAAATAAATGTACAAAACACATTAAATACACCAATGTCTGTTTGTTTTGATTTTATATTTTTATTTTAATAAATTAACAATAAGTATTAATGCATGGTCTTAAAAAAACTCCGAATAGAGTATTCTAATTTTTAATTGGATCAACTTTATAATTTTTTATCAACCCAATAGATACTTTATTTTGCATATTTCGGTAGTTATCAGTACAATAAAAATCATCTCAATTAATTAATTGATAATGATTAATTTTAATCACTCTAAAACTTGATCGTGTATACAAATTATTTAAAAAATAAATTGACATTCATACTTATATTAAATATAATTACTTGTAAGAGTATTAAAGTTCACGAACTCAGTTTTGAGAATATGAGTAAACTTGTAGATTCATTTGGTTTAAACTTTCTATGATAGTTCTAGATCATTCGAACCTAAAGACCAATACTCGAAAGTATTAAAGTATCCGACAAGCTTAGCCATCGAATAATCTAGAATTATCATAGAAAGTTTAAACCAACTGAAATCTACAAGTTTACTCATTGATCTCATCATAAAATCGCGGATATTATGGAGTCTAAACTATTATGACTCTGATTTATCGTATACCGCACTACTACAATTTTGCAGCATTTAAGGCAGAAGACAAATGCCTTCTCTGGTATTGCCTTAAAACCTGAAAAAGCTTTAAGGCGGTTCCTCTTCCGCCTTAAAGGTTTCATGATTTAAGGCGTTTCTTCTGCCTTAGATGCCTGGGCTTTCCGCCTTTAAAGTGTGTTGCGACATCGCAACAGCAAATAATATGCAACCCTAACTCACCTAGTTGCGAAATCGCCAGCTTCAACGCAGAGTAGAAATTATGTGTCAGTCTGACTGGTTACGACAGTTCTTGGCGAATCGCTAAACAAAAAATAGCGAGCTCGCTAGATTTTAGACAGGGTTTATGGTCTAGGGTTTAGGGCGTAGCTTGAGTAGTTGCGAGTGCAACAAGCGTTCGCAAAGAAATGACTAGCGACAACGCTAGTTACCCTAAAACCCTAAATCGCTACTAAATATTGCATGAATTTAGAATTTAAACGATGGAACTGGCGGCCTCGGTTGAGCCTCGTTTGGATCTGTCCTAGCGAGTTCGCTACACAATCTCTTATTATTTAGTAGCGAGTTCGTCAGTTCTCTCTCATGCATGATTGGACGACGTCGTATTATCTGAGATTAGGCGATTGTAGTGGTTCATTGGCGAGGTCGCTAACTTTCTCGGCAGGTCTGACGAGCAGACCTGCGAGAACGCTGGGTCGGAGACTGGAGAGGCAGTGGTTAAGGAGCGACAAAGTTGCGATAACGCTAGTATACTGTGACTGAGCTTGGTTTATGTAGATTGGTGGCGATTTCGCATCTAAATTTCGCCAAGTCTGACAACTGATGTTGCGAGACCGTGAGGCACAATATTGGTGAGACAGTGGTTAACCTAGCGAGCCGGGTGGCGAAAGCGCCATATAAGCTTGACTGCTGTCGATGGCGCATGTAACTCGCAACAATGTTTTGGTGCTTAACGAGAAAGGTAACGAGCTCGCCAGGAAAAAAGCCTAATACATTAATTTTTGATTTTTTTGTAAATTTCCCGCACAAATAGTATAAATGTCATATCTAAACCTTTCAATTGCATGATATATCTAGTCCACTAAATGGCAAACACAAAGAACTCATAAATTATAATCCTTTGTATGTATAACAAATGTAGTAATACGAGTTAAGTTTTACATGCATCCTTACGTGGTACATGTGGTCTAGATATGAATCGAGCTCTAACGATGACCAAGTGCTTTGCAAATCTATCTCTCCCCAACTCTAACTCTTTTTTAGTGTATGCCGATTGATTTTCCTCGAGTATCTACGAATGAGATACGTTTATTAATACAAACTAAGGTAATTTGTAGGTAATAAATAGAAACTTTCATATTGTAAGAGAACTCACGCGATGTAGTTCCAAATTGTCACTTGTAAGGGTCTCAATGCACTCGTAGGCATACAACATCATGTAGTATCCACACTCCCAGTTGCACAATTGCTTGCGGTGCTGAAATAGAAGTAGTTATGGTATATAAATCTATGTAGGTGCAAATACGTAACAAAGGAGTCGACATTTTAACCTGAATTTGAATAAGTTCAAAGTTAAGGAGTGTGTCGTCATTGACAGCATGCATAGTAACCTCTAATAGATCGGCGAATTTTGTAGATAGAGCGAAATGTAGTGGATCAATCCAATAGACACGCTTCAATGATGGAATCATTGCAACAAAACTCCAATGACCACTATATATTAAACAACATGCACCTCAGACTATAACATAAATTATGTGCAATTGAAACTAATATCTACTAATCAAACAATTAGTAAATACATACCCCTCTAGGTATGGCCCAATGAAAATGGTTTTGCTCTTGTCGCTTAGCAACTTTGTAAGGTAAGCAAGCCTCACATGATTACCTTGTTGGGCTTGTTGCAAGCAAGTCGGGTGCAAAAAACCGATGAATGTCTTGGTCACACTCAAAGAGACGTATTGCATGAACCTACAACAATATTAGAGCATAAAGTATCGGAAGAAGTATATAAATACGGACACAATCACGTAACACATAAATACCACTAGGTTAAACAATAACACTTACATTTGATGTAGGATTAGTATAGTATCGGGAAGGGTTTGTTTGTGCCAAAATAGTGCAAAATCTTCCCAAGGAACAACCACTTCCTTTGCCTCGCCAAAAACCTTGGAATTGGCTACAAAATAGTACACAGATTCACGGCTATGATGACCTAGCATGTCAAATAGTGTGCGAACAAAACCCGGGAGAGCTTTCATGAAACCCACACACTCATTAGGGAGAGGAATCTTAGGGATTGGGAAATTAAGCTCGGTAGTCTCTGTTGGTTGCTTTGTGTTGTTAGGGATGCATGTTGAATTAGCATCTACAACCAACCACGCGGGCCATACGAAAAAAAATCCCAAACCTTGACCAACTGTTGTGCATTCATCATCCTCAGTCACCGTCAACAAGGCATCTTCTACAAACACCTCAACTATAGATACCCTTACGAACCCCTTAGGGAATTTTGATTTGTGATGCAAAGTCATATGAGGATAGGAATTCCCATTAGCAACGTGTATTGGTTGAGAATTATTGCCTCTAACAACGTACAACTTGCAAGAATGAGAAATCTACATTGAAGGAAAAAAATTAGTTTGTTATAATAGTATTTTCAAAAAGAAGTAGATGATTAAGTGTAATTAATTTGAATCTAAGGCTTAGACAAGGGTAATAACCTAACCTTTGTGGTTGGTTTGGGAATTTGTATATCAACTTGCGGAAGTTGTATATCAACTTGAGGTTTGATAGGATCCAATGTTGGTGTGCATATGTCGATGTGGTCTAATGGAGGATATGGTTGGTCAACCTCAGCTTGGGGCGGGGATGGATGGGAGCCTCTAGATGATGGTCCATTAACTTGATTTGTTAGACACAAATCATCGGGAATTGGATAATTCACAAAAGCACAAACATTGGCTAAGATGGCTTTCAAATTCCTGACCTCTTGCTCGGATTTTTTAGCTTGGCCTAAGGCTACTTGGAGTTTAGAGGATTTTGGATTTTTGCTACTACGTTTGATCCCAAAAACTTCAATTTGGGTCGCATATCCACCTATCCCCTTTGCTCTTCCAAGATGTTCTTCCTTGCCTAATGCTCTACGCAAGACATCATGTTTTCCCACCGGGATGAATAAACAATGTTCCACTTCAAGCCCTACCTCATCCTACTCACAATAATAATGAAACAAATTGGTTGTCGTATTTTAAATACATTAATTGTGACGTTCTATTTTAATTTTAGTAACATTAATGGTTTTGACAAGTATGTAAACTTATATAACACATACCACTCGACCGGCAATTCTCTTTGCCTCGTCGCTTGAGAATTTTCCGTCGGTCTTAATTCTACCAAGCACGAATAACTGTTCTTGAGTATATTGTGTTGGGTCTTCGGCCACGACTTGTTTTTTTGCCCCTTTTAGGGGGTGCCACCATCTACTAGTTCCTTAACCTCTTTATCGTATTTGTTTTTTGATGTCTTCTTACCCACACCCAAATATCCACACCATCCACCGGTGTAGGGCATATTATTATTAGCAGCTGCTTTACGCTTATCATCACCCACACCCTTTAAGAATTTTATTGGTTATTATGGAGACACTAATTTAGGAAACAATTAAAGGTGTATAGGAAAAAATTTAAATTAAGCAAATTGAATGTTAGTACTAACCTTTAAATCATTTTCTAGCCATCGTGCCTTGAATTTCTCCCAAGTGAGTGGCACAATGTGATTGTAACGATCCTTAGGATGTTGACCAAACCTTATGCCCTTTGGGTTTATGTACTTCTTAGAAAGAGTATATTTATGCTCGCGATGCGACTTTGATGCAATTTGTAATGCCTTCTTCTTCACTTGATCATAGGATTTGGCTTCAATCATAAAAGGTCGCTAACATCGATATAGTATAAATGGTAAGTCCTATTGATAAGGTATTACTAAATGGAAAAAAAATTAAAAAGTGAACTTCACCTTGCATTCCTTCCACACACCCCTTTTGATAGCGGGTTCTAGAAACCTCCAATCCGTAGTGTCTAGCGGCACATGTGTCCTACCTATTTTTCCACACCAACTAGACCATCTATGGGCATCATCGTAGGGCGCAATAGCTACACCGATGTCATTAAATTTGACATGTGTTAGAATTTTATTGTCGATTCTTGTCTCTATCTCGCGACAATGGGTCCTCATTTGTTCTTCTTTTCAAGCGCGACTAAGTTTCCTTGTTTTACGTTGTCGCGAATCGCGAACAACATTTTCTCCACCACTAGATGAGTTCGAAGAAGTCGACTTTGTTGGTTCACTCATTGTCCTTTCCTACGTATAGAGACCAATTTGTTAGTGGAAATGACAAAACATATATATAGTCCACATTCCCCAATTAATGAATGCTTACAAACATGCCTAAGCATATGCATTAACATAAAAGTAAGTATAATTTTGGTTTCCTAGACACAAGTACCTAAAACCAATAAAATGTAACAATTTTAATGGACATAGTGGTGATTAATTAATAATGAATCATACCTTTAACACTCCAATGAATACATTAACCCTAATAACCCTTACAAGTCACAAAATAAATGTCAACAACAAAATACCCATACCTTTGCAATTCACAAATTGGTAGATGTAGAATTGATTGTAGTCTTAATTAGGGGTCTACCTTGTTTGTCCTTCTCCTACCCATACAAATGGTACTACTAAATTCCAAAACAACTACAAAATCATAATGGCTAGCATATGGGTATAGAAACAAATAGTTGAGAAGTAATTGCCAATGTTACAGCCCCAAATTTCCCTGAATAGCAGACAGTGCCGGGAAAGGTCTGGGTCATGTGCGTCAGACCGACGGGCAGGCTGACGGCTGGACTAACGGGTGAACAGGTCGAGATCCCATCGGGAACAGTCCCCCTCCGGTGAGCAAAGCATCTGGACACCTGTCCATCAGACTGACGGGCGGACTGACGAGCCGACTGATGAGCCGACGGACAGGGCCGACTGTCAAGCCGACGGACGGGCCGACTGATGAGCCGGCGGACAGGGCCGACTGTCAAGCCGACGGACGGGCCATGATCCCGTCCAGGGGTAGTCCCTCTCCGGTGAGCAAATCATCTGGGTACCTGCAAATCCATAACATGACATCACTCAGGGCGGGAGGGCTATTGCCCGTGCCCGCTCCGATGCCTAAGTAAGCTTTGATGGCTTTTGGAGGCAGAGATGGATATGTGAGGAGAAAAGAGGGAGAATCCAGATCAGAGAGAGAGAGAGAGAGAAAGAGAAGAAGCCCTTTTCTTGTTACCCTTCCTTGTCTTTTATAGTCTCATGAGTAGGAGCCTCCTTAGGGTTTCCATTTGGGCTGGAGCCCAATAAAGAGGGAGTGGGCTCTCGGCCCAGCTCCCTGACAAGTCCCCCCTAGTTCGAAGTCGTGATGATGTCTCACGCTTCGGACTATGGTAGGTCATCGGGAGCCATTTCGTCGAGTCGAGCAAAATCGAGATCCATCTATGGAGCCTGCTGCCTCAACCACTCACCCGTCCGATCAGTCGCCCGGCACCGCAGCAGTCGCCGAGAGAGGAGGACATACCATCCGTCCTGCTGAATGACCTTGTCGACGTCGGGGTTGTGCCGACCAAGGTAGATGAGGAGACAGCCGCGGGTAACTAGAGCGGTCCCGATATCCGCCCATTTATCTGGTTATTGCCTTCATTTTCTTCTGACTTGTGCATGCCATTCTCCCACCTATTGATTCATCTGGAGTCGTCTGATTGCTCATCGAATCAATTGATAAGTCAATTGATCGTGACGTCCATCATCGTACTTGTTGCATGCCCAAGCTCACGAGACCCTTGGGCGTGTTTGGCGGCTACGGGTCGGTGCCCTGTTAGCTTAGCCACGACGGGTAGGGCATGAATGTCCCTTTTCTCTGAAGCGGTTGTGCCCTTATATGAATCAAGGACAACTAGCTCATTCTTCAGTATCCTGACGAAGTCGACTGTCGGGTCGACCATGAATTCAGCCGTTGGCTCGACGGTCGGGTAGACAGTCAGCTTACCATCCACATTAACTGTTCACCGATGAGATAGATATAGAATCAGACATCTGACCTCAACTCCTCTGTGTTATTTCATTCTCACATCAACCGCGACGCTGCACTTTAGGCGCTCACATGTAAACTTCTTTCTTTCGCAACGGCTTCCTCAGCAAATTGAAGATTGATTGGCTATGCGATCGCATGAACTGACGAGTGAGCTGGCGAACCAACCGTTCTGGCATACATCCAGCAACTCATAGTCGCGCCCATGGACCAGATCACAACAGGGTCTCTCTTGCACTCTAGGTGTCTGAATGTGAATTCCCACTCATGGCGATATCCGCTTAAAACGGCTGGGGCTGGTCCACAGTCTGGAATAACTCGACAGAGGGGTTGATACGGCTT
This sequence comes from Sherardia arvensis, assembly GCA_948330725.1. Lineage (NCBI taxonomy): Eukaryota > Viridiplantae > Streptophyta > Magnoliopsida > Gentianales > Rubiaceae > Sherardia > Sherardia arvensis. The sequence goes on along the minus strand of OX415237.1, from coordinate 14,984,543 downwards.
GATAACCTTGGGTGCCCTTGGAAGCTCTTGGCTAGTCATGATACTGGAGGGGGATAGGTTCGCAGGACTGGCTGTTGATTGGTTCATTTGCGAGGTCAACCCCCGAGGCGGGTCAAGGTTTTACTTCGCATGAGAAACTCTGTCTTTGGTGTCCATGATCAGATCAAACCCCGCAACTCACCAGGGAGCGTGGCACTGGGCCCAAACACATGGCGGCTTTAGATGGCATTCTAGTCGCTGATCCGAAAAGTCCCTGGACCGGATGGTTGACCGGATGGCGGGATCGATGGTCAATCGGATGGTCGACCCGACGGTAAATCGGATGGCGGGACCGAAGGCGCGGATTGGTTTTCAGCTTGTTAACCATCCTAACCAGTGTGGCCGGCTTAAAATTCAGGGCAGATACTGCGGTTTGCTGAGCCATCCCAACTTATCCGCAACTCGTTATCTCTTTGGGGCTTTCGCATAACCACTTCGCGCATTCGGTGTAGCTCGCCTAGGTGCGTGGCACTCGACGTGGGTGCTGTGGTACTACCGTCATCGGACAAGCCACTCATCCTGGTGTCTCACCTGGGTCATGCTACCATTGGCTTGAACGGTATGGCCCCATATTTTTGGTGGCATGACTGAGTCGTCGTGCCTCCTCCTCGTCGATGGTGACCAATGATCAGGCGATCTGCGTAGGTAATGTCATCGTCGTCCTTGTCGGAGGTGATGCGACCCACTGACCTGACAGTTCGCCTAAGTCGTTGTGTCATCTCCTGAAGGAAACTCGTGCACAATCTGATGATCTACCGGATGGCTGACCTGTCGGGATGAACTGGTCGGCTTCTTGGTAGCCGTCTGGACCGGTCTGCTCATCTTGAACTTCCAATCAACCATCGCGGTATGCCGAGCTATTCCTTTTATTCGCAACTCGACAGCCTCCTAGGCGGAGCATAGGGTTCATCAGCTGAACGAGCCAATTGACGGTTAGCTTGACCAACTTCCCGATGCCATGTCTGGAAAGCAGGGACCCGGCTCTCGCTTCGACTCGATCGCAACCATTCGATTGACCATCAGGTCATTCGACGGTCGGTCTACTTGGGATTGCGTGTTTTTCATTATCAAGGGTTCGCATGACCTCGAGATATATTTGGAAAGCGGGGACCCGAATCTCGCTCATACCCGATCGCAACCGGTCGATTCACCGTCAGGTCGTTCCACGGTCGGTCTACTCGGGATAGTTTGGGGGCAACGAGCTCAACTGCGTCGGCAAGAAAATGAAATCGACTAAGGGCCGTCCTGTCGATCCATCGAGCTTACCGTCGGGTCCGCCGTCGATTGCACCGTCGGGATGGTTGTCTGGACAGCTGAGTCAGCTGCGTCCCCAAATAGTTTGGAGGCACCGAGCTCGATCACGTCGACTGAGTGTCATCCTGATGACCCGCTCGAGCTGACCGTCGGGTCCGTCGTTGAGCTCACCATCGTAGTGGGCGTTGAAGCGACTGAATTGGCTGCGTCCCCGGACAGTTCGGGGGCAACGAGCTCGATCACGTCGACTGAGTATCATCCTGACGACCCGCTCGAGCTGACCGTCGGGTCCATCGTCAGGCTCACCATCGTAATGGGCGTTGAAGCGACTGAATCGGCTGCGTCCCCGGACAGTTCAGGGGCAACGAGCCCGATCACATCGACTGAGTGTCATCCTGACGACCCGCTCGAGCTGACCGTCGGGTCCATCGTCGGGCTCACTGTCGTATTGGGTGTTGAAGCGACTGAATCGGCTGCATCCCCGGACAGTTCGGGGGCGACGAGCTTGATCACGTCGACTGAGTGTCATCCTGACGACCCGCTCGAGCTGACTGTCGGGTCCATCGTCGGGCTCACCGTCGTAATGGGCGTTGAAGCGACTGAATTGGTTGCGTCCTCGGACAGTTCGGGGGCAACGAGCTCGTTTATGTCAGCAAGGAAACAAAATCGACTAAGTATTGCCCTAACGACCCGTCGAGCTTACCGTCGGGTCCATCGTCGGGCTCACCGTCGTAATGGGTATCGAAGCGACTGAATCGGCTGCGTCCCCGGACAGTTCGGGGACAACGAGCTCGTTTATGTCGGCAAGCAAACGAAATTGACTGAGCGCTGTCTCGACGACCCGTTGAGCTTACCGTCTGGTCCACCGTCGAGCTCGTCAATCAATGTGAATCTTGAAAACAACTGAGGTGGCTGTGTCCTCATAAGGTTCGAGGACAACGAGCTCAGTTATGTCGTCAAGCAAGTGAAATCGACTAAGTATTGCCCTAACGACCCGTCGAGCTTACCGTCGGGTCCATCGTCGGGCTCACCATTGTAATGGGCGCTGAAGCGACTGAATCGGCTGTGTCCCCGGACAGTTAGGGGGCAACGAGCTCATTTATGTCGGAAAGCAAACGAAATTGACTGAGCGCTGTCTCGACGACCCGTTGAGCTTACCGTCTGGTCCACCGTCGAGCTCGTCAGTCAATGTGAATCTTGAAAACGACTGAGGTGGCTGTGTCCTCATAAGGTTCGAGGACATCGAGCTCAGTTATGTCGTCAAGCAAGCGTGGGTAACTAAACATAAGTACCGCCAAGACCTGCTTTATATTACTTGCCACAAAAGAAAACACATAAATATCCAGGCCGATACCTGGTCATCCATGGAACTTCCTGAGGTTGCTCATGTTCCACGTCTGGGGAACGGGCTCTCCCGCCATGTTGTGGAGTTTGTAAGCTCCATTGCCAAGCGCTTCTGCCACTTGGTATGGACCCTCCTACGCGACGTCCAATTCCTTCGTCCCTTCTGCTCGGCTGGCCTCATTCTTCCGTAGGGCAAGCTCTCCTACCTTCAACGAGCGTTGGAGCAACTGTCAGGGAGCTACTCTCGGGGCGACCGTTGGAGCGACTGGCGGGGAAACCGTTGGAAGCAACCGTTGGAGGAACTATCGGCCTCTCTATCTTGTCGAGCAACCGTCGAGGTGACCGTCGATGCAATCGTCAGAGGCAACCATCGAGGCAGCCGTTGAAGCGACCGTTGGAGCAACTATCGGCCCCTTTATCTTGTTTCGCCCTCGCTCTTGGCCCCAAGTCTCACCCAGAGATCCGTCGGGCAGGTCATTCGACTGGCGAATCACCCGATGCCTCGAGCAGATTCTCCAGATGCATTAATGACAAATACAATCGAGCAAGGCAATATTATGCGCAATTAAAGTGAGTACCGTCTGAAGCATCCTTACATATTGTCACAGAGCATGTTCAACGTCTGCGGCCTGCGCTGCGGGCTCGTCCACACGTCGGGGCAACCGTTGAGGTGACCGTTGAAGGCAACCGTCGAGGCAACCAGATGACTCTACTTGTCACTCGACAGGTTGATTTTGCAGAAACATCGTATTTTTTAGATCGTACCATTTGTGCACATGTGCTAAGTTATGGTACACTCTTCCCCCAAAAAGGAAATGTGTAAAGAGATATTTAGGATGGTGTTTGCACATATATGGGTATGGCTTCTTCCTTTGTGGAAAAGAAGAGCATGAATAGTTTTTCTAACAATCAAGAACAAAAGTTTACGGCTGGTTTATGATGTCTTCATAGCTATTTAACACAGATCTGGGATCTAAGCCATAAAGGTCGGATCTTTGTCGAAAACCTTCACTTTTTGGGCTAAAATGAATGGAATTAATCTGTGCTAGCTTTTTGCTGGTTGACTTTTACAGATCTGAACTATTTGGCTCTAAAGGTGGTATCTTTGGTGGAGATATTCCCCTTTTCACAAGAAACTAACCTTGAGCGTATGATTTAGCTCCATGTAGGATGATTCGGAAGCATCCATGAACTGCGTGGGCGACTAAACGTTTAATCCCCACAGACGGCGCCAATGTTACAGCCCCAAATTTCTCTGAATAGCAGACAGTGCCGGGAAAGGTCTGGGTCATGTGCGTCAGACCGACGGGCAGGCTGACGGCCGGACTAACGGGTGAACAGGTCGAGATCCCATCGGGAACAGTCCCCCTTCGGTGAGCATAGCATCTGGACACCTGTCCATCAGACTGACGGGCGGACTGACGAGCCGACAGACGAGCCGACTGATGAGCCGACGGACAGGGCCGACTGTCAAGCCGACGGACGGGCCGACTGATGAGCCGACGGACAGGGCCGACTGTCAAGCCGACGGACGGGCCATGATCCCGTCCAGGGGTAGTCCCTCTCCGGTGAGCAAATCATCTGGGTACCTGCAAATCCATAACATGACATCACTCAGGGCGGGAGGGCTATTGCCCGTGCCCGCTCCGATGCCTAAGTAAGCTTTGATGGCTTTTGGAGGCAGAGATGGATATGTGAGGAGAAAAGAGGGAGAATCCAGATCAGAGAGAGAGAGAGAGAAAGAGAAGAAGCCCTTTTCTTGTTACCCTTCCTTGTCTTTTATAGTCTCATGAGTAGGAGCCTCCTTAGAGTTTCCATTTGGGCTGGAGCCCAATAAAGAGGGAGTGGGCTCTCGGCCCAGCTCCCTGACAGCCAATCTTACCAAATTCCTCTTGTAATGTGTGTATACTTACACTATGGATTGACCCACTTGAGATGTAGTTGAATTCATGAAAGGTTTGTGTAGATTTGATGGAAGATTGATGTGAAAAGAGTAGAGAATATGTGAAAAGTTAGAGATTTGCAAGAAAAGATTCGAGCATAGCTAAGTGATAAGATGCCAAAATTGTGGCCCTCGGCCTGGGAAAAAGGCTGGTGTCGACCTGAGAGAGCGTTCTTGCGAACTCGCTAGACGTTCGCAACAGGTTACGGGCTACATGCGATCCCGCCAGTCATTAAGCTTATGCCTTGATTACAATAACGACGGTACCTAGCGAGCTCGCAATTAAATCTATTAACTTACGAATTCGCAAGTTTGTAAGTATGATGTAATTTATCTTCAATTACTTCTAATTTGAATGTTAACGCACTTGTTCGTTACCAAGAATTTGATAACCATTTTGACTTTGTAGTAATATTGAACTTGAAGTTATGAAATTAATTAGTTTCATTAATTAGAATTACATGCGGTAATGTGTTTACATGTGACCAATGCATGCAGTAATCAGTGTTGTATTAGCAAGTGCGTGTATGACAGTCGTAATATGCATATCATACTCTATAGTCATGTTGATCGTATATACAAATGAAGTTAATAAAATGCTTGCCGAGTACGAGCTAGTTGAGACAACATTAAATGATACATAATGAATTGAGACACTGATGTATAATTAGGTTGATGCAGTTGATAATCAATGTGAATAGATTATGGTATCGAATCAGATATTTTAACAATGATATAGAATGTTGGTGTTGGTAAATACTGCATGAACTACGTTGCGTCACGTATATGTAATGTTAAAGAAGATAATACCACTGTTGATCTAATCAATGTGTATATATAGTAACGAATGGTTATTACAAGTGAATTAACAAATGCTTCAAATACGTGTGAACTTCGACCAATGTCATATTAACTTGGCTATTAAACATGTGTGACGCAGCATGAAAAAATTTATAAATTGTTCCATATGGGGCATCGATATACATGCCCGACCTTCTACTTCATTAAAAGAAATAACAAAGTAACTGATAAATGTTCACGTTCCTCAATTTTATATCCTAGCTAGAAATATCTAAATATATATGATTAGATAAAGACATTTAAAGTTGAGATTGATTGCTTGCGAGTTCGCAACCCATCACGCTAGATAGTAAAACCCTAAATCCATGATACCCTAAACCCATGATACTCACAACCCACGAAAAATGAACCTCATCTGGCGAGTCCGTTGCGATATCGCCAGCATATGTAGAACACAAAAGAAAATTGGGTTTGGGGCTAAGGAACCAGGGGTCTGACATTGGTAGTATAGTAGTATAGTAGTATGTATAGTATAGTATTGTATAGCAGATCAAATGTAGTGTTTCATGCTCAGTTTGCGCGGGTCGGCGACTTTTTGATCCATTGAGAATTGTTGGCACTTATATACTGAACAATAAGTCTATGAGTGGCCGATGTGGGAAAAATGTTGGCGAGTCACTAGCGACGTCGCTTGTGTGTTAATTTTTTTTGTTTGGCAACTGGCGAACTCGCAAGATATAAATAGTGTTAGCGAGTTAGGTGGCGAGTTCGCTAGTGGTAAAAGTATATAAAAAAATTAGGGATCTGGAAATTAATTTTCCCCCAAATTACAATCCAGACGACGCGGCTGCGATTTCGTACCCATACATCTCCGACAACATGCCTCCCAAAACCAGAGGTTTAATCCGTGGAGGTGCCGGAACGAGCAGTGGCCGAGGAGGTTCCGGGACGAGCTGTGGCCGAGGAGGTGCCAGAACGAGCAGTGGCCAAGGAGGTGGCGGTGCTGGAACCAAAAGGCGTCGAGTTGAGTCTGAGGATGAGGCGGTACAGGCTCCACCGACAGCAAGAGTTGAAGAAGAGGCCGGAAAACAGCCCGGAGGAGAGTCTGCCGGCGGTGATGCTTCTCGGGTTGAAGATGAAACCCCTGAATTCTTCAACGACCATGCAAGGGCTAGGTATGAACGCTTGAAGTCTAGGCTTGTGATTAATAATAAAGTTTTTGATAGTACAAAAGTGCATGAGCTTCAACTTGATTATGTCCTAGACCACTTTAGGGCCCAACATTTAGATGAACTGTCACAGCTTCCCGATCCCATTTACTATGAAGAATTTTTGCAATTTTATGCAAATCTAGGATTAGAGGATGGAGTTGATGATATAACAACCATTGTTAGAGGGGTTAAGTTTAAGGTTGACAAGTTTATGATAAATAGTGTTCTGAAATGCCCTTATAAGAGCCGTACTGACTTGAGACCAACCTAACCCGATGGTCCCTACGAGGTTTATTATGAGCAGCGATTCCCATCGGTCAGCCCTAAGCAGCCCTTGAACATGGTCGATATGGGGAACAAGTGGTTTAAGAGGGCCTCAAACAGTGCAGGTACAACGAGGTTTTATCCCATCCATAGGCTCACCGAGGAGCAACGGTTAGTTTTTGAACTAATCTGTGGAAATGTGCTACCGAGTCTTGGGCACGCATGTGAGCCGTCGGTTGCTTCTCTGACAGTCTTTTACTTCATCCTAGAACGGATTAAGATAAATCCGGGCTTCACAATCCTCAGCCACATGCTAAAGATGGTGAGGCACAAGAGAGTGGTTATTCCATATGGAGGTTTAGTGACTGCGCTTATTAGGAAAGCTGGTATCTTCCCTAGAGGCCGATTACCAATGCAAATCGTGCTCTATGACAAGGATTGGCTGAGGAACAAGCGGCTGGAGTTGAAGGCTGATGGGAAGTATGCGTTGAAAAAGGAAGCAGAAACAGCGGCTAGGCAAGCAAGGGGTGGATCTGCTATTTCAGGTACAAAGAATCTAACAATATTTCTAAATTTTTACATATGTTGTAGATTTACAGTAATGTGTATGTTGATATTTCCCTTCAAACTTTATATTTGGCAGATGCTGTTTTTGATGCTCGTGGCCAATTAGTCGTTAAGCTTGGACAGTTGGTGAATGAGATCCAACTGCGCAGAAGCAGTCAAAGGAAAACAACGACAAACTAAATGCTTTACTTGAAAGTGGAGATTTAGAGTGCGACCTCAGTGAAACTGAGGAAATGCCAGACTTCAGACCCAAATCCAAGGATTCTACAAGCGCACCAGGGCCAAGCACGGAGAAGCGTCATCCAAATGACGCGGAGAAGTTGGATGCTAAGATTGCTAATGGAGTACTTGAAGATGATGATGAAGACACTGGTGGGGAAGAGTCTGAGGGCGAGGATGAACATGAGAAAGCTGTGATGGAGAGAAAAGAGAAACTCATGGCAGAGCAGCCGTTGTTGGATGTGGAAACGACACATGCAGTCGAATCAGGCACTAGCCATGTGAATGAAGATGAAGGCGACAAGTGCACTGACCCAGCACAACCACAGAACGATGCAGCAGACATGATGAGTAGCGATGAACTCCATGATGTGTTAGTGAATGGTTTGTGAAGTAGTAGTTATTAGGTAGTCTTTGAACAATGTTGTCTTCTTGTTTGTTGGATTTGGCACTTGGTGTAATGTTTCTGGTTTGTTGAATTAGGCACATGTTGTTTTTTCTTTGTTGAATTTGACTCTTGTGTGGAATTTTTATTGATTAAGAAGCTAGACATTTCATTTCAGTGTGAATTATCAGTTCATAACAATCCAAACTAATTTTTTTTGTATGCAGTATAGATACTTGCAAGTTCGCCTGCTATCCTCGTCACTGCTTGCGAGCTCGTCAGGTGTCGTACTAGTTCAACAGAACCTATCACGCGTATACCTAGCGAGATCGCTAGCCACCAAGCGAAAATGCTTGCTAAGTCGCTTGTAATTTTCATAACAAGCGAGGGGGTGGCGAATTCGTAAGTTGTCGTACAACTTCAACAAAAGCTATTTAGCGTATTTGTAGCGTTATCGCCACCTACTAAGGGACATGGCTTGCCCTATCGCTAGTATATTTTCTTAATAAGCGACGACGTGGCGAGCTAGTTACCAGTGGGTTTGTGACTAGCGATTTCGCCAGTTGAAATTATCAGTCAACAGAGTTTCACAAGGTTAATGGCTTGCGTGTTCGCTAGATCCTAGCTAAGTACGTGGCGAGTTCGTAACATGTTCCCACAAAAGCACACAAAAATGAACATCAAAACGACATCGTGTGAGACTTAGACTTATGGCCTAGCGACGTCGCAAATAGCAAGTCAACAATCTAGCGATATCGCCACTTTCATTGCTATATATAAAAAATGAACATCAAAACGACATCGTGTGAGACTGAGCCTTATGGCCTGGCGATCTCGCAAATAGCAAGTCAGCAATCTAGCGATGTCGCAAATAGCAAGTCAGCAATCTAGCGTTGTCGCAAATAGCAAGATCAAAGCAACCAGCGCCCAATCACTGCTATATATAAAAAAATTGTCGGATCAAATTAATTTCATATGCGATCCCCAAATTCAAACTCCTAAAACCCTCGACTGAACTTGTTCAACCAACCTAGCTGAAACCCATGGCCAGATCAAAGCAACCAGCGCCCAATCCGAGTGGGGTCAGCCGGAGAGAGGTGGCATCATCATCTGCCGGCAAAGCCACGGCTTCTTCTTCCACTGCCTACGACAAGGTGAAATTTGTAAGATTACTGGAAAGAGTTGGATGTTGGAGTTCACAGACAATTTCATCTTGGGGAAGTATGATGTGATATACATTGTTATGAAGTTACCATAAGGCAGTTGGATGGGAACTTACATTCTAATTAGAGCACAGTTGATGTCATTTTAGCACAATTGATGGAATTTTTTGAGCATTTTAATTTGTCATTTTCAAACAAAAATCGAGTAATTATGTGTGTTGTATAGCAAAATTTACAGACAAATTAGTGCTACACACTTGCGAACTCGCTAGCTTTCAAATTATGTATTAGCGAATTCGCTACAACCTAGATCAGGGAGGCAGAGCCTTATTGGCGAAAAATGAACCTGTTTTTGCGAGTTCGCAAGACCAACGCTAACTCTGAAGAGTTCGTTAGTGATTTTGCTAAAATATTACTAACTAGCGATGACAGTAGCGATGTCGTTAGCTATCAATGTTGTTACCTAAACCCGTTTTAGTTCTTAAATTCTTATGGACATGTAACGAGTTCAATAACTGTAAAAAATCGAGACGGTCACAACATAAAAAATTGTTGTAAAGTTTTTTACACAAATAACGTTCATCACGACTTAATCTTCTTGTTCTTCTTCTTCATCACTTAACTTCTTGTTCTTCTTCTTCTTATTCTTTTGCTTCCTCTTTTTTTTTTTGTCTTACTATTCTTCTTTGGTTGCTTTCTCTTCCCTCCTGTAGTCTTTCCTGCAGGGTTAATCCACATTCCCTCCTCGTGATCCATTCGACAAATAATCCCAGCAACTATGTCATCATCTTCTTCCAATGTCTCGTAAATCGGTGATGGGATGGTTTGACTAGAAATGGTGCAATCATCGTCAAACAAACCATCACCATAAACAAAGGTTTTCTTTCCATCTACCACGACCTCCCATCGCATGTCTACCGGATCTTTAACATAAAACACTTGATGGGCTTGTGCTGCCATAATGAAAGGATCTTCACTTGAGCCTAGGATTTCTCTATTCACTAGAATCATCCCTAACTCCTCCAGACGCTTACCTTCTGCTTGATCAACCCACTGGCATTTGAACAGTGCAATTCTGACATGAACAAAATCCATTTCCCAGATATCAGTGATTGTACCAAAAAAAGCCTTATCCCCATGCAAACCACCCTCTCCAGGTACTGATACACCACTATTTTGAGTTGTTGATCTATCATCGCTCCACTTTGTACCAAATGTGTAACCATTTATGTCATACCCACTAAACGATGTAACTATGCCGAGTGGTCTCTTAGCCAACCATTTGACAACCTTTGAATGGTCATCCCCATTCTGCACATGAATTTTCAACCAGCTAGTGAAATCTTGACAGTGTAATTCAAAAACCCGGGGCTCTGACAAACTAGGATGCGCTGCCCTAATCTCTGCTAGGTGAACATCAACATAAGGACTCACAGCGGAATGGTTGCGTAGGATATAAAGATGGGCTTTGGATATCTCATCTGAGAAAGAGCTGAACTTTGACCTATGCCGTAGTCCAACGCCATCAACTCTCCCATCATGTCTAGCAATTGGAAGCCCTATTGTTGGAACATCCTGTAAGTAGTTGGTGCAGAATTCGATCACCTCTTCAGCCACGTATCTCTGTACAATACTTGCATCTGGACGATATCGATTCTTAACAAAATGCTTGAAAATGCTCATGTACCTCTCAAATGGATACATCCATCTTAGATAGACGGGACCACACAACTTTACCTCCCTTACAAGATGGACTATCACATGAATCATTATGTCAAAAAATGAGGGGGGGAAATACATCTCCAGCCTACACAACCCTTCTACCACCATAGTTTGCAGTTCATCCAACTTACGCCGACTTACCTTCTTTCGACATATCTGTTTTAAAAAAAACATAGGCGACCAACTGCCTTCCGAACGTGGGTAGGCAAGCATCCACGGAGCGTGATGACATTCAAATCCTGCATCAGATTGTGACAGTCGTGCGATTTCATTCCAACCAATTTCAAGTCAACAGTTGATACACAACTACTAATGTTTGAACCATAATTAGAAGGACCTTTCACTGACTTCAGAGTTGCACAAAAACTTTCCTTCTCTTCAGATGATAATGAATAACAAGCAGGTGGTAGGTAAGTTTTACCAACTTCTTCTTGCACCGGTGCAAGGGCTGTCCTTATGCCAAGATTCACTAAATCCTTTCTTGTTTTCAATCCATCCTTACTTTTCCCGGGAGTATTCAACAACGTCCCAACCAAAGCCTCACATACATTTTTCTCTATATGCATCACATCCAGACAATGTCGTACATCAAAATGCTCCCAGTAACGAAGTTTGAAGAATATAGAACACTTTTTCCAAATGGAAGGTTGTTTGCTTTTCTTATGACCCTTGCCTAAAATATATTCCATTCCAGACACCTTGCCAAAAATTTCTGAACCGGACAGTGGGACGGGGGCTACACGGTTTTCTTCCTCACCATTAAACCACTTCTTAGCATGCCTCCACGGATGACTAGCAGGCAAAAAACGTCGATGACCCAAATAAACAGGTTTCCCTCCATACTTTAATTGACAATGGCTTGTATTACTCTCACATAATGGGCATGCAAAATGACCTTTCACTGAGCACCCTCCGAGATTTCCTAGCGCGGGAAAATCATTAATGCTCCACATCAACATCGCTTTAAGTTTGAACTCAGCATCCCCACGACTACCATCGGGAATCACCATACCTAACTCAAATAAGGATGACAACTCTTCAACAAGAGGTGCTAGATAAACATCAATGTCGTTTCCAGGTTGCTTAGGCCCTGAGATCATAGTGTTTAAAAACACATATTTTCGCTTCATCATCAACCAAGAAGGGAGATTATAAATAACAAGCATAACAGGCCATGAACTGTGGGTACTAGACATGTTACCAAAAGGATTCATGCCATCTGTGGATAGTCCGAGTCTCACATGTCTAGGTTCATTAGCAAATTCAGGGTACCTAGCATCCATCTTCTTCCACTGATCACCATCTGAAGCGTGAGAAATAATATCATCTCCCTCTCGTACTCGATCGGCATGCCATATTAATAGTTTCGCATCACTTGCATTTACAAACAGGCGCGCCAATCGTGGTCTAAGGGGCATGTACCACATTACCTTGGCGGGACTTTGCTTTGTCGATGTTGTCACTGTTTCCCCACATACCTCAACTCTATCTTCCTTTTTTTTCCACCTTAACTCACCGCACACCTTGCAATTATCCCTCATAGAATCATCTCTCCCTCTATACAACATACAATCATTCGGGCAAGCATGAATCTTGGTAAACCCCATTCCCATGGGGCATAAGATTTTCCTAGCAGCATAAACCCGATCAGGACACAAGTTGTCCTGAGGAAGCAACTCTCTAACTAACTCCAACAACTCAGTCATTCCTTTATCTGAAATCCCATGCCTAGCCTTAAGGTTCATCAACAACAATGTTGCTCCCAACCTTGAATGGCTTGAGCCAACATATAACTTTGTCGCTTTATCGGCATACATAGCCTCTAACATACTTTTCTTCCCTACAAATTCCATAACAATATCGTCACACATATTAGACAACTGTTCATTATACTTCAGCCTTTCCTCCTCGTTTCCCTCATCCACCTCGATGTTCTCACTCCCATAATTGCTCTCACCATGCCATACCCATTCAGTGTACGATTTGTCAAATCCTCTACATATTAAATGTTCACGCACAACAAGAATATCTTCGTATATAACGTTATTCCTACAATCCCTACATGGACATCTAACCCCACCTATACTCCTCAGCTTAGAATGTCGCAACCCAACTCCTAAGAATTCTTCAACCAAATCCAGATATTCCTTCGACAACCGAGCATTCTTATTCATAATGGTTTCACGATCCATAATGCACGACACGGTACAAACTCTAATAAACTTAGAAATAGTTGGACAAAACAAGTTACCCACAACGTTATAACACTCCCAACCTACAATTAACATCCAAATATCACAACATCATCGCCACAAAAGAAAACATGCACAATTTTTTAGGAACACAACATTAACAAACAAACAACCACATGGTGAGGCGGAGAATAGCTTACCCACCACCTTGCATACGATCGGAATACCTAACAAAGATTACCTAATCAAGCTTATGGTATTCAAACGAAAAAATGAACCTTCAAGCTTTCAAATGTATAATTTTGCAGTCAACACATCCGCTAGGAAAGATTCTTTTTTATTCTACTGTCTTGACTCTTGCGAAATCGCAAGCATGCACGTACATTTTATTGGCGAAATCGCTACTTATATCTCTACTACTTGCGAATTCGCTACTTATATCTCTACTACTTGCGAACTCGTTCCATGTTCACATTTATTCATGTTCAAAATAGCGAGTTCGCAACTACTACAGCCTGAAATTTTTTTTGTAAGCGATCTAGCATGCGACATCGAAACTTACATGAATTACTTACTTCACTACTACCGAGATCGCTACCTACAATAACAACAACCGTCCATTACATGCGATATCGTAACTACTTCGCCTGACTAAGATTACTGGTTGCGATGTCGCAAGCAGTAAGGGTTTTTAAAGGCGAAAATGAAATTACCGCCTTAAATATTCAATTTTCACGTCAGATACGACTTCCGCCTATAAAACGGTCGTTTCCGCCTTTAAAATTTTTTAAATAACCTGGCGATGGTCACTTGTGATGTCGCAAGGTAGTAGTAAGGCGGAAGATTTTGATTCCGCCACAAATGCCTTAAACTTGTGCCTTAAATGAAGGTGATTGTAGTAGTGCCGTATACCGTACTTAGAGAACATGCCCGAAGCTGAAAAGAGTTTTCCCTCTATCCAACTAATTTGGAGTCAAAGGAACATAAACCAATAGGCAAAGACACTCAATAGACCGTTCATGATACTAACCGATTTGAACTTAATTAAAATATGTTTAATTTCATTGAGTGGTGAACAGACACTCAGTCTATATTCGTCAGTCAGTTGTAGTGTCAGCTGACTACTTATCAAATGACAAAATAATAATTAAAAAGAAAAATGCTTATATAACTCCAATTCAAGTAATAATATACATATAACCCAGTTTATATTTAGTGCAATTATAACCAAATATTTCATGCCATTTAATATTAAGACGGTTGAAGAATGTTATGAAAAGATAAAAACAATCTTGATTTAACATGTAACTCATCGACTACTTAATAGAAGATTAAGTAATCTACTATATAGACAAAAGCTCATTCTCAATATGATCTAAGTTTAAGTCCCATGAGCATTTGAATATTTCAACTATGCCTTCAAGGTTATAACTAGACAAGTTATACTTGTACATTAGACATTACCAAATACTGGCTTTGTGAAATTAAATATTGATAGTTATTTCTTGAGTAATGGTAAAATTGGTGCAAGTATTGTCATAAGAGATGAAACTGGAAGAATATTCAATGCAAAAGCTCAAGTGGTGCGAGTTGTCAATAGTTTGGAAGTTGAAGCCGTAGCATTATCAATAGGGTTACATACAGCTTACCATGGGGATTTTGAGAATATTCAGGTGGAAATGGACTCCCATTTGCTCTACAGAATGGTGCAGAAGTATATTAGGACTCCATGGAAATTGATGAGTTATCTCAGGAACATTTGGACATTATCAGGTGAACTCAATCTCCAATTTACACATGTATGCAGGGAAGCTAATATTGTGGCTGATACTTTGTCTAAGTTAGCTAGTAATTCAGATAGCTCCATAGTTTACTCTAAAAATTCCATACCTAGGAATATTAGATGCTTAGTAGATTTGGACAGAAGGGGTCTCCTTTACATTAGGAGGGGTTGATATCCTGAAGAATTTTACTGCTCATTTTTTCGTTCTACAGGTGGAAAGATACAAGTTGTGGAGATACTAGTAATGGTGCAATGAAGGATGAGACAATTTGTTGTTGAAAGATGTGATCTACATGTTATGTTGTTTCTAGTGGAACCCTGTGTTCGTCGACAGAGTAGAGTTTCGGCTTGGTGATTCCTAAATTGCTTGCGAGTAGTGAATACTCTCATCGTCAGAGTTGGGTATCGCTTTGCGAACTCTAAATTGTTTGTGATAGTGTAAACATGAGTGTACACTAGATTTGACTCTACTATTAAGAACAATTGTACTAGCTTGGTATCATTGTTTCTTTCTATCCAACTATGTACATACTTTTACCTTTTCATAAGATTTTTATTATCGTGGTGAGCCAAATAAAATATCACCCAGATTCATAATGATTTCATTTTTAAAAATATAGACAAAGATAATATTGATTTAAATAAAATTACTATATTCATTACTCAATAGATGATTAACGTATTAGCAAAAATAAATTAAAAATATAATTTTGATATATGACAGTATATATTTAATTTATAAACTATAATAATGTTACTTTATACATTCTTCAGACATAAACTTTGATCTAATATCCTCTATTATCATTCGGATCACTCACCAGACCTCCTCCAGACTCCCGAAACCTCACCTCCCGAAACCTCTTCAATCTGTTGCCGGGGAGGCTCCGGCCGGCGGCCTTCGCCGGTCGGAGGTGACCTCCCCACCCATAACCAATACACCTATTTCCCATCCCTTCTCTACCCCCATACCCTGACCCTTTTTCAACCTCCGCCCAACTACGGGTTTTCTTCTTTTTCCGGCCACCCTTCGACCGCGTTTGGCCCAGATCGGCGCCGATCTGTGAAGCCCATCCACCGATGAGTCAAGAGGGAAGCTGATCTACACCGCCACACATCGAGGACGCCGGCGAGGTTAAATCCAGTTTTCAAGGCCTTTTCAGACGGAGAAAAACCGACACCGCTAGGAGGGAAGTCAGTCGGAACAACGGGAGCGGCGGAGGGGAGTAACACGCAACGCCACGCGCCTCATCCTCCACCACGCGCCGCCGGGAGAGACCGAGCGATGGCGACGCGCCACTCTGTCGGTGGGCGCGTGCTCACGCGCCGATGCGCCCGCGCGTGATGGCCACGCGCCTCACGCGCCTCCTGCGCAGAAACGCCCACGCGTGCGGCCCACGCGCCGCCGCGCCGGAGCCTCCTGCTCTCTTACTGAATCCGACAGAAATCGGGTTACTTCTGTTTTCCATTTTTTCTTATTTCCTGTATTTTAATTTCATTTAGGGATTTGTGCTTGAATGTGTGTTTTTGATAGAGTATTGGAGGGGTTTTTGCTGTTTACCAACTTGGAGTTTAGCTGATCAGGTTTATTTTTTGGCTAAACCCCTTTTGGTTTATGATCTGATTCATATGACAGTTAGGAGAAATCCGAGTCGAGATAGTTTTAATACTTGCTCTCTGGCATTGCTGTCTGAATTAGATTAGTAGTCTGTACAGGCAGGTGTTTTTCTTTTGATTCATCGGTCTGGTACTAGTTAAAATAGCTTAACGACACTTTAGACCGTGTGGAATCATCTCTAGATAGTCTTTTAGAGGGCAATAGGCCGTTCGAGATCTAATCATTTAGTGATTATTACTGGGACCTAGATACTCTTAGGGGCCATGGGAGGGCCACAGGCCACATAGGAAGTTACTGTCCACTGGAGGCTACCGGACACAGGAGGCACCGGACACAGGAGGCATAGAGCTTCCGGACTCAGGAGCTTCCGGACACAGGAGTTTCCGGACCCAGGAGGCCACTGGATGGTATAGACTTTTTGGAGGTCGTTCAAGTCAAGAGTGTTAGGTCATGGTAGGTATCTTACAGGCCGAGGAGAGGCCACGGGCAATGAGGGCCTACAGTTCTTGAGAGATATAGATTAAGATGAGACTACTAGTTTTAACTTGTCCTCCGTAGTGTAGTTAGTATGTAGTTTGGCTAGTTAGACCTGAAATAGTCAGAAGTACTATTAGCTGCTACCATTTCTTATATCCCTAGTTAGATGTAGTTGATCGTCATGCTGCTCCGGCATCAGATATAGGGAAGGTACTGTACTTTCCCTGTACTCTTCACATTGCCTCCTCTAAGGAGATATTGTACTACTCGACTCCATTTGGAGACATGATTATGAGTTTGGGGAACCTAATAAATATCCCTCTGCTGAAATTTTCAGTAGTTTAACTTTTAAAAAAAAACATTCTTCAGACACAAATTAATGACTCTCTAGTTACAAATTAATCCTGAAAACTGCATCTCAACATATAGAAAAGTGTACATCACATCACGTTACCCAAATACTATGCAGGCCACATATAAAATCACCCGTCAGATTTCGAAGGCCCTAGACATTTATTTTGGGATGGGATGTCCATGGCCCGTGAATAGTTATGACAAACATAGAGCCCCACGCTGCAATATCTCTTCTTCTCTCTCATAATTACTATTTCGCCTTACTCCGCTTCAAAAACATCAATGTTGACCATCATTTTATAACTTTACAATTTTAGTTTACTCCTCCAAAACTTGTACGGTATAAACGACAAAAAAAGGAAAGTAGAATGAGTGATAAAATAAGGTGCATACAAATGGAATTTTACTTATTTACTGTCTAATATAAAAAATATGTTTTCGATATATATGATATTGTCCATGACTCTGTATATCAGACATATGTATCATATATATTATTATTATTGCATATAATTGTAAATAAATTATTTATCAAATGATTGTATGTGTAATTATATAATAAAAATACGGACTGCAATTAAGTAAAATATGGATTATATTTAACAGGCCAGTAAAATAATGAATTTAATAGAATAAAATGTATGATAATGTATGGATTTGACAAAAATTGAATAATATGTGTCCTAAATCCTAATGTATGAATTTGTAAAATATACTTTAATTTTAATGTCCATTTATATCTTACTAATTTATAAGAAGACACTTTTTTATTCAAAGACCATCAAATACAATCTACGCACTTTTAAAAGAACACTGACAATTTATATTTCATAAAATAATAGAGACGATTTTGAAAAATTTGAGTATACCTAAAATATCAGTTCGGCTGTTTTAATCAAGTAATCAATTCCAGTAGACTGATATTGGAATGTCAAGATTGCGGTTATTCCAGAAATTTACACAACATTAGAATCGTTAACCCAAGTTTCATGTTGTTCACCCAGGGATGTGTGTTATACTCTCTCTAGATTTTTTTTATCACGCACTTGAAAAGAAATATTATTTGACGATAAATTTGTTCAACAATAACTTTTGTTATATATATTAATTAAGTTTAAAATTTTGATATTTAAAAAATATATATATTTAAAAATCTTCTAAAAGCATATCACGTGATAATAATACTATTTATATAAAATTTTCATTTGTTTGATCAAATTTACAATAAATTTTATAATAAATAATAATGTGCGGTACAAAAAAGAACGGAGAGAGTGTGTGATCTTGGACGTCTTTTGGACGTTTGGTTTTACTCTCCAACGTCCAAAAAGTTCTTTTTTTTAAGGAGTCCAAAACTATTTGGTTTGCATAAGTTTTGTTTTGTGTTTTGACATTTACGAGTAAAATTCAAAACCAAATCAAAATTTACTTAATTTTTAAATTTTATATTTACAATATAACAATATTATTTATTTTGATACACATTAATTTAAAAATGATATTACTTTTTGAAACATTATTTGATAAATATTTAATTTTAAAATAGATTGGGTCAAAATTACGACCCACTCTAACATTTTAAAAGATATATTTACTACTTCATAATTTGTGAAAACATCCAGTTTTGATACAAATTATAAACTTCCCTTGATAAAAATTTGAAGTAATAAAATATTAGAATCATATCAAGTCGGCTTGATCCAAAATTGAGTATTACACATAAATAAAATTTAAAATTTAAAATTAATTTAAATTGGATCGAATTTATCCATCACTTTGCACCCCGCCCATCAAATACTTACTCATAGTTGACCTTTATTTTTATAAGCATTAAAATTACATTTCAAAACTATATAAAATTACGTTCTTACGTGCTGTCTCAAATTCAAACTGTTATCTAATTGATTAATTCTGAATGAGAATCTGAAAAACATGGCTAATCTTTTTAGTCGATTCTGCTGGAAAACCTCACAAGATGGTGTTTGCTTCTGTGTTTGACAGTACCGGCCTTGCTGATAAGCAAATTACTACATTGCTTGAGACCCGTTTTTTTTTATGAAAAAAAAGGCCTCATTTTAAAAAATAATAGAATATATAAATGGATAAATTCTAATTTATGTTGTTTTTATCGGTATTATTTTTAAACTATCAATACTTTAGATGACTGGGAAAAGGGGAAGTTACTGAGGTAAATTCTGTTTGTATATGGACCAATCAACGAGCCATCTTGGGAGTAGATGGAAGTGAAAGACATGAACATAAGCCCCAATTTGCCCTCACTGCACATAACCACAAAACACAAACACAAACGCAAACATTTGCTGATGCATATCTGATTCCCTCCATCAAATCAAATCAATAGCATTGTGTCCAAAAACCAAATAGTGTCTTCTCCAAATACTCGTAGTATTTGAATACAATTATATACGGACTCCACTTCGTCTGTCGCATAATTTATTTGGTAAACAATTCCAAATTTTATAAATTAATCTAATTGGAAAATTAATTCTTTGATTCATAATAAATTAAGGTTCTGTTAGTTTGTGTTGATTTTGAATAAATGTGATTTTGCAAGTTAAAATTAGGAAGATTTTGTTTGGTTGGTTTTAGTTAGTAAATTCAAATAGTGAAACAGCGCGGAATAGTACTAAGATAGTGCTAGTATACTGTGCTGAAATAGTGCTGCTTTTATCTCAAAATTTATAATATCCCAAAATAACCAAACAAGATTTTTGAAAGTTCACACACTTACAAAATTAAAAATAAAATCTCAAACTCTCAAAATTTTAAATCAAAATCTATCTCTCAAGATCAATTCTAACAGAAGAACACGCACTAAATATCTCGTAATAAACCAATCTTGAAGATAATGGGTAAAAAGTGAGAAATTACAAATCAAACATGCATGGTGTGAGAGGAAATATACAGCCCTGTCAAATTTAGTTTATTTTTAACACCTTACAGTTAAGTTAAGCTAACTTCATCTTTTTTCAGCAACCTTCAGCGTGCTTAAATAAACTGCAGCGTGCTTCAGCAAACTGCAGCGTGGTTCAGCTAACTGCAGCTTGCTTCAGAAAATTTCAGCAACCTGCAGCTGGGTTCAACTAATTGCAGCGGTGCTTCAGTTAACTTCAGCTGGCTAAAAAAAATTCCATAAATTTTTTGAAATAAAGTTATTATTTTTTTATCAAATATCAATCATATAATTTTTTGATTTATCAAATAACGTTATTTCAATATGTTCTGTTTACTCGAGAATAAATCAAATTAATTTATACTCGAAAGTAACAATTTCAGCAAATATTCCCAAAATGCATATTGGTTGCATCCAATACTAACCGCTATCATCTAATCGTTCAATTTCACTAGTATCACCACCTACCAAATTCCAAATATGTTCAGCTATACCATCACGCACTTCTACATAACACTTCTACATCAATATAGTGAAATCATTAGTTCCTAGTGTAGACCCGTGATTTAAAATAGGATTGTCAATCTCTTGCATTCGAATGAATTTTTAAAGCGTGAAACATGCAACAATAATTGATATTTGATGACAATTTTCAATTTGAGGCATTCTTTTTTAGCACTCTCCAAGTACTTTTCAATTGTCCAAATGTACCTTCGACTTTCATTCTAAATGAAGAATATTGTTTGTGAAAATGCTCTGCCTTACCTCTAGGTGGTGCATGTCTAAACTCTGTTACATGTTTTCTTGCTCTTGTACCGGATACATGAGATTTTAGGATGATTCAGATGAATTTTATTAAAGGGAAAAGAGATAAGTTTTGAGATTAAAAAAAAAATTAAATAAGTAGTGCATTTAAAAAAAGAAAGGAGAAAAATAAAAAAAAGTTAATAAACTTTTAGTTATGTGCTAAAATTTATAAGATTAAAAATATATATATTTTAACTTATTTCAGCGAACTTCAGCTAATTTCAGCTAACTGCAGCATGCTTCAGCTAACCGCAGCATGCTTCAGATAAGTTCAGCTACCTGCAGCGTGCTTCAGCTAACTGCAACTTGCTTCAGCAAATTTCAGCTAACTTCCGCGGTGTTCAGCGCAGTTAAGCTGAAAATAAGCTGAACTTGACAGGGCCGATGACAGAGAGGGAATACGTACAACACAATATTCGACCAAAACTTCGGTACAGTTATGGAGTTTTGCTATATTCTTCCCGATTTGAGAAATACATTTTCAAAACCTTGCAAAAATATATCATATGATGATAATAGTATTTATATATTACTTCTAATTGTTTGGTCAAAGTTGCAACAAATTTTATGATAAATAGTAGTGTGCCACACAAAAGAAAACCTTCGAAATATACTCTTGATACACGAAACTTAATTCTCCATGTTTTTGGAAGATCTAATACATATTACGTCAAGATAAACTAGATGATTATTTATATTACGATCATTATTTTTGTTTTATAATTATATTTGTGCTCTAGAGATTATATCATAAAAATAATTATGTATGTTTTCTAGTATAATCATAAAAAAACATATACATAAATAATTGGATAAATATTTGATATCTAATTGTTCTTCATTTTTCTAATTATATCATACTCGCATTATATAAATAATACGAGTAATTATATAAATAATTCCACACCTGCGCGTCTGAATGAATAATACCAAACTTACACGTTTGAGCGAATAAACATGAATAAGTGCGAGCTTAATTAAGCTAATGGTTAATTGAGAGCCATCATCACCTCATCCTTGGCATCGAAGATAAAAAACCCTTGCCTGCTTACTCCCATGACAGACTCTGAATTCCCCCACACTTGACCGCTTACTCCCATGACAAACTCTGAATTCCCCACACTTGAGTTATGTGTGTGAAATGTGAATGACCATTCGAGTCAGGAATTGCATATGTGCTGTATAGTCCTCTATGTGCGAAGAGAGAACTGCAGAATCTGTGTGCTGTACTGCTTCTTCCCCGCTGATCTCAGGTTGGTGCAGCCCAAGTACACGGAATCACCACGTGAGAAGGCACAGTGGATATCAATTCCAACTCTCTAAATCTTGAGTCCAATCCCTGATGGTTGGCGGAAATCCAACCCATTGATGGAGTTTGTAGTGCAGAAAACTCCATCATTACCTTAAAGGGGTGCATATTGAGATGAGTTGTTCGCGAGTACTCGAAACTCGACTCGCCACAAACGCGAGATAATCAAAGGATGTACTCGACTCGATAACACAAATATGATCACTAACATTGATGTTTAATTCATTAACATGTTTATAATACAATAGTTTTGTGTGTTTTTACATATTATAGTGCTTGTTGGTTTTAGTTTAGTAATCTCAAATAGTGAAATAGAGCGGAATAGTACTAAAACAATGCTAGTATATAGTGCTGAAATAGTGCTGCTTTTATCTCAAAATCTACTTTTTTTAAAGGTTAAGCCACCGGTTGGTGGGGGGGAATTTATTCGGCTCCCCAAACTATAATAAATCGAAATAAAATACAAGATGCCCTAAGGCTCAATAGGTTTGTGATGCATCCTGGATGCCTATATGTGAGCCATTACAGCCTAAAGCTGATTGACTACCAAAATATTGGTGAGAACAGAGGCTCTCAGCTCAGCCTATCAGAACCAAGCTATCTAAATAAGTTGCACTTTAACTAATCGTTAAACGAAACATAATTTTACCCCCTATTAGCACCAAGGTCATAAAGGTAAAGCTATACAAAAAGGATGATGAGTAGTTTTTCATACATACAAGAGGTGAGCCTGTGATTTGCTCAGATATGAAAATGGGGATCAGTATAGTTGTCTCTGCTGATTTGGAGCAGCAGCCAGCCTAATGGAGGGTATATGTAAGTTGTCCATGTTCAGGGCTCCTTTGACTGGTGGAGGCAGATTATGCCAAGCAAATGAGTATCTATTTTCGATGGCCAGTGAGTGTTTTGCCAGAGAATCGGCTGCATGATTCCCTTCTCTGAGAGTGTGTTCTAGCAATCTATGACCAAGGATAGTATGTATCTTATCTGGAAGACAGAAGAGAGTCCAATGTCTTTTAATTGGATGCAGAATCATATTTATGGCAGATAAGCAGTCTGATTCAATTGAAAATGGGTAAATTCCAAGGGCAAGACCCAATGTTATTCCAGTTTCTATGGCTAGGAGTTCTGCATGAAGAGAAGAGTGTGAAACAATATACAAACCCCTTGCTTCCAACAGTAAACCAGAAGAGTTTCTTATGATTACCCCTGTCCCTGCCATGTGTAAAGACCATGCAACATCTACACTAATTTTCAGTCATGTGAGGCCTAGACCATAAAACAGTAGTAATTCTAGGCTTTGGAGGTTTTGCCAGAAGGGGAAGGATGCCATCTGTGACCAGTTCAAGATCAACTGGTCTTGATAGATAACGTGAAAATGCAAGAAAAGTATAGTAGACGGCTTCTCTAATTTCCTTCACTATAATGTGTGGGACAGGATCAATATTGTCAAAATTTTTCCTATTCCTCAATTTCCATAGAGACCATCAAACAAAGATAGGAGCAATATGAGAAAGCTTTGTGTATTTTTGATAAACCACTAAAAGACCAGTTAGTAGCTAATCTGTCCCATAAGTTTGGTGAACTAAAAAACTCAGTCCCACAAATGATGTGCATCTGTTCCCAAATGAAAATGGCTATCTTACTGTCCTTAAAGAAATGCTGCAAGGAGTCTGTGTTATTGCAAAAGGGACACTTTGAAGGCAGATTAAAACCAAATCTTTTAAGAATATCATCAAATGGTAATAAAGCATTTAAAAGTCTCCACATGAAATGGAGATTTTTCTCTGTATGTGAGGATCCCAAATTTTCCTTAGAACAAGGAAGGACTGGATGGCAGGTATGAGTGTAGAATAGGTAGATTTGATTGTGAACCTCCCCAAGGTGTCAGGCTTCACTAGTGGACTGCCTTACGCTTCTCGGCGGTTCAGTCGTACTCTTTAAGGCGTTTTGGAAATGCCGTAACGGGTTGTGCCGTAAAATGGAACTTTTTCTCGGCGGTTCAAAAACGCCTTAAAAACGAACGCTGCGCACGGCGGTTTAAAACGCCGTGTGCAGCTGTTAAAAAACACCCTGTATTATTGTTACGAGTTCGCCACCTCAGGTCGCTTGTGTCTTTAAATGTGAGTGCTACGAACTCGCCTCCACTTTTCGCCTCCTGAGGCGAAATCGCTTCTGTCGGTCGCCTCTGTCTAATAATGAAGACGCGAACTCGTAACAATACTCGCTTTGGTGAGGGAGGCGACACCGCTGGCGTATTCGCTGGAAGAAATGGGAATATTAAATTTGAAAAATGTGGAAATGGCTATGGAGTTACGGTCTCGTGCACTATGTCGCTTGTGGTCGAAAAGGAAAAGCGACATCGCTCTGTTGGGGTGGCGAAAATGTACAGCGAACTCGCCAGCTGAAAATGTTGGTCGACCAGAGGGACACAGGCGGGGTGGGATACGAGATCGCCAGTAGAGGCGATTGTTAGGCGACATCGTGTACTTATTTGTTGTAGGGAATGTGGCTGGCGAATTCGCCTATTAAATTCGTCTATGGAGGCGAATATTGGAGGCGAAATCGTTTGGGCCACGCCAGGGGCAACAGAGTCTAGCAAGCGAGTAGCCAGGCGGTGTCGCTTTTGCGGGCGAATGTATAGGCGAATATTGGAGGCGAAATCATTTGAGGCACGCCAGGGGCAACAGAGTCTAGCAAGCGAGTAGCCAGGCGACGTCGCTTTTGTGGGCGAATGTATAGGCGAGGCCGTGTGTATGACCGCTTGTTATATTGTAGTAGAAGGCGTGCCAGGTAGCGATCTAGCTTCTGGATTCGACATGAAGCGAATAAGGAAGCGAATTCGTTTGCTTGCAAGACAAAATTGTGTAATTATTTGTTAAAATTGACCCGTTTCTTTCGAAACATGAATCGGGATACCCGACTCAACATAAACCTGTCAAATTCAAATCCAACGCCCCTATACTAATACTAAAGATGCATAACCTAAGCACACAAGTGCGATACCAATGTCAAGCCCCTACCAAAAAGAGAGACAATACTTTTTCATGGCTTGGGGAGGTTAGGGACCTGTGGCCTTGCAATGGTAAACGCACGGTTGTGGACCAGATATTTAGCCATTTGGTCTCTTCCGTCGTTAAGTTCTTGCAAGGAGAAAGGAGTGATATCATCCACGAATACCTATGATTGAAAATAACGCTTATTAGGAAATCTCGACGAATATAAATGAGATTAGACGCGTGTAGCGTACCTTTAGAAGATCTAGCATGTCTTTTTGAACACCATCCACCACCATCAAACCAAACATCATTGTGTAATAGCCACATTCATAGTTCGATGATTGCTTCCTAAACTACAAAAGTGTTTAAAATATAAAACATTACTATACTTATGGTACTTTAAACGCAAATGTTGATTTTTGAAAGGACGTGATAGCATGAGCACAACATCTTACCCGAATGTTTATAAGGTGGAAGTCGAGGAGTGTTTTGTCGTTCACTTGAAGAATTGCATTATCAAGGAGATCGGCGAATGTTCGTGATGGAGGGCGGTGGAGTGGGTCTATCCAATATACTTGCTTTAAAGCGGGTATTATTGCAACAAAGCTCCAATGATCACTACAAATCACATGAAAGCATAATGGTCATAAAAAAAGAATGCAGTAGAGCAAATACAATATATTTAGCATGAGTAATAGAGCAAATTGTAAGGTATACCTCTCGAGATATGGTCCGATCCATATTTTCTTTGATTTGTCGGAGAGAGTAGAATTCAAGTAATCAAGTCTTTGCCTATTACTCTCCATACTAGCTTGCAAATGCATTGGATGCAAAAATCCAATGAAATGCTTGCTCCGGTGATAGGCATGGTGATGTAAGAACCTGTGAATGTAGTAGACAATCATGACGAGGATGTAATCATATATGGTTTGATAATTGAGTATTCTCATGAAACACATACAAATGGCTTACATTTGATTGAGGCAAAGAATGGTGGCGGGAAGTTCATTGAAATTCCAGAAATATTCAAAATCCCCCCATGGTACGTGGATGTCCTTTGTCATGGTAAAGCACCTTTCATTTCCGAGAAAGGCATAGCATGCATTCTTGTTGTGCGAGGATATCAAATCATAAAAGACTCGGACGAAGGGTGGAAGGGCTTTCATAAACTCCACGAGCATGGGGTCTAATGTTTGTCTAGCTATAGGCAAGGCATGCACGGGTATTTGTGGATTTTGTGGAGTTTGTGGTTTCCTACGGGGTATGGAGGTGGATTTTTCATCAAGCACCAACCATTTTGGCCATAGAACAAGGAAACCTTTAGCCTCCCCAACTCTCACCATCGGTGACTCCTTCACAGGTAACATTTGTTGTTCTATCAAAACATCGGTAATGCGAACACTAAAAAATCATGCGGGGATGTCAACACGATTGTGTTTCACCGCACTTGGGTCGCATGTGCCATTGGCGACATGGAGTGGTTTTGATTTGGTACCTTGCGAAACATATAGCTTGCAAGGGGGGTTATATCATAAATGAAAGCACAAGAGAAATCATCATCCAACTATTTTTAGAAAGAGATTAGAAACCAACGATGTTCTAAATTAGCAAAATTTGTACTAACCTTATCAACTTGAATGGAATGCGCTGCATTCAACTTGATGGGTGATGAAGGTGGAGTAGGAGGCACTAGTTCCTCGTCCATTTCCACATTCTCACCTTCATCCTCCACAATTTGAGGTGATGCTTGAGAACCCTTTGATGATGGTGGAAGATGTGGTTGTGTACCTCCTAACCTCTCGATGTGGGGATAGTTGGTGTGTTGTGCTATGTCTTTCATTACCTCCCTCAAATCCTTCATTTCCGCCTTTGTCGCCGCCACCTCGCTCAAAACTCGTTGTAGTTGTGATCGTTTAGGATTGCCCCAACCTTGCTTAATCCCAAAAACCTCTTCTTGTGTCGCGTAACCTCCAACACCTAATGCTCTTCCCGGGTGTTCCTTTTTCTTCCCAAGAGCAAAAGCCTCATTCAAGACATCCTTCTTCCCACACGGGATAAAGGTACCCTCCTCCTTTTGGCGCTCAAGAAGTTCCTATTATCAAATATGTTGTACTAGGTGAAAGTGGTTGTGAAGAATATTTGAAAGCAACAACAAAAATAAATAAGACTACAATAGATAGTAAGATAATGTAAGATAGATAGACTAACCACCCTCTTTGCACATTTTTCGGCATCCTCCGAAGTGAACTTACCATCCGAGTCTCTAATTCGACCCAACACGAAGAGTTTTTGTCTAGTATAATCCTCGGCGTCCTTTTCCACTACGACATACCGAGCTTCCGCCTCGTCCATCCCCCCTAATACCAACTCTTTCACTAGTTCCTCCTTCTCCCTAAGCCCCTCCTTCTCACCTACACCCAAATACCCCGACCTACCACCGGTGTATGGCATTGTTATTGATTTCGCCGATGTGACCTTCTTGTCCCATTTCCCCTTTGCACAAGAAGATACCGTATCACATGTCATCATTAATGTAATAGATAAGAGGAGGTTATGTCACCGAAGTTATAGTTTGTGACTCACCGAAGTCTTACTTTCAAGCATGCTTGCTTGAAGGTCTCCCACGCATCGGTTGTAATATGATTGTATCGGTCCCTTGGATCTTGACCTAGCCTCTTTCCCTTCTCATACAAGTAGTCTTTTCTTAGAGCATGCTTGTGCTCGCGAAAAGCTTTGGAGACGATGTTGAATGCCTTCTTTCTCACCACTTCCATGTCATTAGATTCTATTTCAAAAGTTCGCTACGCCAAAATATGTAGCATGTATTATGTCTATATATTATGAAGATGTATAATATTGAGTAGATAGATCATTGAAAGGTTAAATGTTACTTACTTGGCATTCTACCCAAACTTCCTCCTTCTTTTTTGATGGGACGGTTCTCCAATTATCCTCCGTTATCTCAATAAACGTTCTTCCAACTCGGCCACACCAACTTGACCATTTTGAACGTTCTTTTTTTGGTCGGTTGCATACACCCTTAGCATTAAATCCTATGTGTGTTAGTTCTCCTCTTCTCATTCTTCTTTGTAGAACTCGACAATGTGAGCGGACTTGTAGGCCTTTCTTCGAGTTGCTACCTCGCTTCTTTGGTTGGGCACTTGAAGTGGTTGAAGTGGTCACCATTGCTATCTAAGGATGGATAGAAATAGAATCTTAACTAATTAGCACTATTATGACTAGGTAAAACAACAACAAAACCATGTTGAATGAGTTGTAGAAGTAAAATAACACAAGCATGACTAGTTAAAACAAGGAAAAAACGGATTTGTTGAATTGTATAACCAAAGTGAACCTAAGGTAGGCTAACATGTTAGAATGCCACATGAAAGTAACAAATAAAGGGAGCTATGGCTTCTAAATTTGATTTTAACATAGTCATGAAACACATATGTTATGGATAGGGACTAAGCATGGATAATGTCTACTCAAGCATGCCATTCAACCAATATATCTCAAAAAGTAACTAAATAAGATGTGCTTTGAATAATACTTCAAATTTGAGTCTCATACCTTAATTGTAGAAGAAGATCTTAGTTGTTTGTTGCTCTTAGACACACAAAGTAGCGAGATTTGTAATATTCAACCAAAATTGAAGGAGATTTTGGGGTTTTTGGTGGGTTACAAGCTTTATAGGGTTTAGTTCTTCACACAAAATATATGTGCTAGATTTGAGGGTGAGTTTGTGGTTGGTTTTGATGAGATTTCACCAAGAAATGAGGCAAGAATGGATTTGGAATGCAAGGATTTGAGATGGAAGTTGAGGGGGGGATAAGGTGAGAGAGAAGGAGGGGTAGATGGGAATGAATGGTGAAAATGGTGAAGAGGTTAGAAAAATCCGGGATAAAATATATATATAGTATGGTAAAGTTGGACAAAACATGTCTGAATAGTATATTTGGTCGGTTACTGTTTAACCAGGTTACGATACCGCAACCTGCATCGGCTAGAGGCGAATACCCCTTGCGATATCGCTAGCTAGCAAGTTGATGAACCCATAATAATTATTTTCTGAATATTTGCTACTTTGTTATGCAATTAATATTAACATTGTGTGTTTCATGAGATGATGTATATTAAAATTTAATATGAAAACTTATAAATGAAATCAGATTTTATCTGCACATAATATTACTTGAGTTGGTTGCAACGATGACGTCTGTTATGAAAGAGAATTGTTGTGACATGTTATATATAGTCCTATGAAGAGGTATCTGAAATTGTTAACTCTAATCCATATCCATGTTTATTGTAAAGCATTTGGCATAAACTGTTTAGATACGTATATGATGGGACTACGGGTTAATACCATTAGTTCGTTAACCAAATGTTACACTAGTGCAGACACGAGCAATAGGACTTTCTACATTAGCCACGTGTTGATCACCATCGAATATACATGTATTTGACAACTTCAGACTGAAAGTGTAGACATTTAGTTCTTCTGTAATGCATGTGGTATTACTCATAGTCTGGATGATGTTATACATACAGGCAACGTCGTTACCCCGTTAAAGAGCCGACTTCGCGATCACACATCTCGGGAGCTAATGAACGAAAAGTATCCAGTTTTAGATGAGAATAGGGGTGGTAATTGAGTCAACACGCGAGTAATTCGAGATCGACTCGGTCAAAACTCGGACTAAACACGACTCGATCTAGCTCGACTTGAAAAACTCGTGCGTAACTCGGTAAGTATAATCAGTTGCAAGTTTATAATATTATTAGGTTATACTATATTAGTTCAATCATCTAATCTAGCTAGTTTTTCTGTTACTACTCAATATTGAATAAACTAATTAATTGCATTGGTATTTACATTAATAATTTCTAAGGATGCTAATAATTTCAATATTGAACAGGTATTTAAACGCACATATATATAATTAGAAATTTTCATAGTATAGAAGTAGTAAAATTTTTATTTAAAAAGAGAAAAAAACAATTCGAGTTCGAACTCGCAAGTAGTGTCGACAATCGATAAATAATAACGAGTTCGAGTTGAGTATTATTAACTCGCTAGTTCTCGAGTCGACTCGAACATGGTTAATATAGTTCTCGAGTTTAGACGAGTTACGCACTACTCGCTTGATTGAAGGTTGTCATTCCCAATCTCGATGATAAATGGGTTTGGTTTTTATCGTGTGGGTTGCCGGGCATGGGTTCAGGGTTTAGGGTTAAGGGTTTGATGATTGTACAGAAGCGAAATCGCTACAACGTTCGCCTACAAACAAAATTGAGGCGAGTTCGCCAGTTGGTTGAAATTATAGGCGAACACACAGGCGAGTTCGTTTCATAGTGAAATCCACGCGCGACGTTCCTGACACGATTTCGTAACCAATTTCGCCTACAGGCGAATGGAAGAGGCGAGTTCGCCAGCGTATTTTAATTTTAAAAAAAATACAAAAACAAGTTTTGCGGGTGGCGATTTCAGAACCCCCCAACTTCCACCCGCGAAACCCTAAATCCCCAAATCGGAAAATCCCTGCAACACCATGGGCCGGAGCAAATCAGCCGGTAAAACCCTCACCCCACCAGCCCCCAAGCGCCAGAAGACCACCCCCACTGCTCAACCCGAAGCGGAGCCGGCCGGAATGCGTGAAGAGACACTCGCCGACCTTCAACCTCGCCGGAGACGCGATCGCCCGGCCGGTGGATCTACAGGCGGCGGCGGCCATACTTCTAGGACCTCCCATCACCGCCAACCCGCCACCAGTCCGTCGCCGCACCGCCACACCGCCACCAGTCCGTCGCCGCACCGCCGCACCACCACCAGGAACCCGCCTGAAACTGGCGGCCATACTTCTGGAACCTCCCATCACCGCCAACCCGCCACCAGTCCGTCGCTGCACCGCCACACCGCCACCAGTCCGTCGCCGCACCGCCACCAGGAACCCGCCTGAAACTGGCGGCCATACTTCTGGAACCTCCCATCACCGCCAACCCGCAACCAGTCCGTCGCCGCACCGCCACACCGCCACCAGTCCGTCGCCGCACCGCCGCACCGCCACCAGGAACCCGCCTGAAACTGGTGGGCCAGCCGAGAATCCGGCGGGTAACCCTGCGACTGAGGAGGATGAGGAGACGTCTCTGTTCGTCAGCACAAAGGCCGAGACTAGGTACGAACAATTTTCTCGTCGCTTCTTGTTGAATGCTAGGGTTTTTGATGAAGATCGGATAGAGTCGTTAGGGTTTGGTAAAATTGTAGACTATTTTAAGGCGACGCATCTAGAAGGGATGTTGATGTCGAGAGAGCCGGTGCATAAGGATGAGTGTTTACAGTTTTATGCAAATATGACTTTTGCAAAGGACGCCGAAGAGGGGGAGACAATGGTTAGGGGAGTAAGGTTTAAGGTTGATAAGTATTTGATTAATGAGGTGATAGGTTGCCCGTATGTGTCGGTTGACCACTTAAGGCCGTTAGATCCAAACGGTCCTTACGAGTGTTACCACACCCAAAACTTCCCATCTTTGTCTAGTTTGAACCCCCTAGAACCCGTTGCTATGCGTAGAAAATACTTTAAGTCGCGTAGCAAGGTGGAAGGTACTCCAAAGAAGTACAATATTGGCGTTCTCACTCAGGAGCAGAGGTTGGTGTTCGAGTTGATATGCTCGAATGTCATGCCATCGGGTGGTCACCCTTGCGAGCCTACTATTGCCAATTTGATGTTGTTCTATTACATCATGGAGGGATTGAAGATCAATCCAGGGTACGCGATTGTGAAGTACATGCTGAAGCGTGCCAAGGACAAATCTGATGAAACGATCCCATATGGCCAGCTTATCACGGCGATGATAAAGAAGAAGGGTATTAGACCGGTTAGTCGGCCAGAGCCAGTTATGCACTACACCGAGAAATGGCTGCGTAGCAAGGGATTGGCACTTGGCGCCGATGGGGTCATAAAGAAGAAGAAGGATGGTGCTTCGAGTTCAAGTGCGCGTGGTGTTTTGAGTCCGGGTAAGTCGATTCTACCCAAACTTGATATTTTATTAGATTTATTTGTTTGCGCCTATACAATATTCTAATGGATTTGATGTGTTTTGGCAGGACGGGAACTTCAGTGGCGTGAGCGAATGGTCGTGATGATGGGACAGCTTCCAGCGGAAATAGAACAGGTGAAGTTGGAACAAGCCAAGGAAACGGAGATGATATTGGAGTTTGGCAGGATGCTAGACTTGGAACCTGAGCTTAGCGGCGAGGAAGGGATGCCAGACTTTTCCGTTCAGCCTTTGCCACCAATGGACGCGGAGGCGGATGACCCTGAAAGTGAAGCGGAACCAGAAGAGGAGGATCCAGAAGAGGAGGAAGCACAACAGCTTGACGAGCCCGAATGTGCTAAGGATGGAGAAGATCCCGTTGGTTCAGATGGTGGCCCGTTTTCTCCGGACGAAGATAATGACGAAATGTTCAAGGTTGTCTTCAGAAACGAACAAAGCCATAATGAGGATGCGCAAGAGTCGTCGGAAGAGGAAGTACAACAGCCGTCCGAAGAGGAAGTACAAGAGTCGTCGGAAGAAGAAGATGACGAAGACGGGGGCAAAGAGGAGGGTGATCATGACGACGGTGATAGTGAAGAGGAAGAAAGTGATGACGCTTAGCATATTTCACCGTTTGTTGATTTTGTACTTAAACTCGCAACATCGTTTAGTTGCATTCTTTTGAGACTACTATTATTGTTAGCCAATCAAATATATTTCAACTTAATTAACTTCAATCTTGACAAATAAGACAACTAACCTTGATAAAACATGAAAATTCGTATGAAAACAATATTTCATAATATTACCAAGCGAACCTGGAAGCGAATTCGCTTCACATATTTCCACAAGGCGATATAAGGAAGCGTAATCGCCTACTCTGCCGCCTATAAAGATTTAGGCCTCACGAGTTCGCCACCAAGTCCGCCGTGTGGAACAGAAGCTAACAAGCGTGCCAAGAGGCGAACTCGTAAGAAGAGGCAAACGCGGCAGAGATACCGCCTACTCTAACGCCTACAACCGTATATGTCTTGCGATATCGCCACCAAGTCCGCCGTGTGGAACAGAACCTAGCAAGCGTGACAATAGGCGAAATCGTAAGCATTGAGGCGAATAAAGAAGCGAGTTCGCCTCTGGAAAGAAGAATTTTAAAAAAACACAAGTACAGAACATGTATATACGACGCCGTTTGACACACAGGCGTTGAATAGAGGCTAGTTCGCTACCACGGCACATCAATTTTCCCACATCGGTGGAGTAGCGTCCAATTGATCAGCTTCAATATGTGACCAAAACTAAATGGTTCAATAATTAGAGGTTACTCTAACCGCAACTAGAGTACTGAAATTGTAATTACAACTAGAGTACTGAAATTGTAATTACAACTAGAGTACTGAAATTGTAATTAATTACAGTAACCTCTAATTATTTTTTTAAAAAAATGTGTAATTTCTATCACAGATATGTTTTTTAATATATAAAATTAACAAAAGATCATATTAAATAAAATATAAAATATTACTATTAAATAATAGTTTGACTATTTATGTGCAGAAGTTTTGCGTTCGGGACTCCGGAAAATAGAACCAAAAGGCCAAATTACACTAGTGGTCGTATTATTGTGATGAGTGAGTTCCAAGTTTGATCGGCCAAATGCCAAATTATATACCGAATTGATATATTAACCATATACCGAATTATATATACCTAATTATATATATATATATATATATATATATATATATAATGTAACAGCTCGAGTCGACTGCGCCACATATTCGAACGAGTTCGAGCTCGAGATCTAGCTTGGTCAAACCGTGAGCGATTAAAAGAAATTGGACATGAAAGTGTATACTACATCCAGAATTCGACCTACCAAGTTCATAGTTGATCGCAAATGTGTACAAAAAACAATTTGAAATTACATAAAGATTCATATATACTCCTATTTCAATATTAGTTAAAGAATTTATTTTGTTTTAATACTGGCGAACTCGCCTATCCAATTCGCTTGGAGGCGAGTGGCCAAGCGAACTCGCCTCCACGTCACATCAATTTTCCCACATCGGTGGAGTAGCGTCCAACTGATCAGCTTCAATATATGACCAAAACTAAATGGTTCAATAATTAGAGGTTATTGTAATTAATTACAATTTCAGTACTCTAGTTGCGGTTAGAGTACTGAAATTGTAATTACAACTAGAGTACTGAAATTGTAATTAATTACAGTAACCTCTGATTATTTTTTTAAAAAAATGTGTAATTTCTATCACAGATATTTTTTTTAATATATAAAATTAACAAAAGATCATATTAAATAAAATATAACATATTACTATTAAATAATAGTTTGACTATTTATGTGCAGAAGTTTTGCGTTCGGGACTCCGGAACAATAGAACCAAAAGGCCAAATTACACTAGTGGTCGTGTTATTGTGATGAGTGAGTTCCAAGTGTGATCGGCCAAAGGCCAAATTATATACCGAATTGATATATTAACCATATACCGAATTATATATACCTAATTATATATATATATATAATGTAAAAGCTCGAGTCGACTGCGCCACATATTCGAACGAGTTCGAGCTCGAGATCTAGCTTGGTCAAACCGTGAGCGATTAAAAGAAATTGGACATGAAAGTGTATACTACATCCAGAATTCGACCTACCAAGTTCATAGTTGATCGCAAATGTGTACAAAAAAATAATTTGAAATTACATAAAGATTCATATATACTCCTATTTCAATATTAGTTAAAG
Source organism: Sherardia arvensis (assembly GCA_948330725.1). Taxonomy (NCBI): domain Eukaryota; kingdom Viridiplantae; phylum Streptophyta; class Magnoliopsida; order Gentianales; family Rubiaceae; genus Sherardia; species Sherardia arvensis. The sequence goes on along the minus strand of OX415237.1, from coordinate 14,949,377 downwards.
AATTTATTTTGTTTTAATACTGGCGAACTCGCCTATCCAATTCGCTTGGAGGCGAGTGGCCAAGCGAACTCGCCTCCACGTCACATCAATTTTCCCACATCGGTGGAGTAGCGTCCAACTGATCAGTTTAAATATGTGACCAAAACTAAATGGTTCGATAAGTCGCCGACCCGCGCAAACTTCCCATGAAACACCATGCATGATATACACATATACTATACAGACACTATACATATACTATACAGTGATGAGCGATCAGAGTGTTGAGTGCATCTATCAGATCCCTGGCCCAAAGGCCTATATTTTTTAACAATGAAGCGAACTCGCCTGCCAGCTCGCCTGTGGGCGAGTTACAAGCGAATTCGCCTCTTAAATCGCCTGCAGGCGAGTTACAGGCGAATTCGCCTCCACGTCACATCAATTTTCCCACATCGGTGAAGCAGGGTCCAATTGATCAGTTTAAATATGTGACCAAAACTAAATGGTTCAATAAGTCGCCGACCCGCGCAAACTGCCCATGAAACACCATGCATGATATACACATATACTATACATATACTATACATACATTATACATATACTATACAGTTATGAGCGATCAGATTGTTGAGTGCATCTATCAGATCCCTGGCCCAAAGGCCTATATTTTTAACAATGAAGCGAACTCGCCTGCCAGCTCGCCTGTAGGCGAGTTACAAGCGAATTCGAAACAAGATTGAATTGATATAATAACAAACAAGCGAAATCGCCTCGTAAATCGCCTGTAGGCGAGTTACCAGCGAACTCGTAACATTGACAAACATAAATAGTCAACTGCTGGGCCCTGTCGATCAAAACTCAGATCCCCAATTTTTCCCCCAAACTCACGCAAAATCGCTGCTTCCTCTGCTCAGCCACCGCCGACCAGCCACCGTCAAGCCAGAAATTTGCTCCCCCACTGCCATATTCCATACATCTGGTAAGTTCCTGACCCGTTTCATCTTACTCATTGTTAATCTGGATGCCATGTTTTCAAATTTTTAAGTTCATCAGTATTTTAGCTTTCTGTTGATTTTCTTTGTTGAAACTGGGGTTCAATCATAGGAATAGGATTGATGTTAGGTATTCTTGATAGGTACTTTGGTTAATTAGAAACATGGCTCCGAGGGGAAAGAAGAAGGTTGAACAATCGAGCGAGGTTATAGTTTTTGATAAAACTAAGTTTGTCAGTGAATCTGCTTACCTCAAGTATAGGAGTTTTGAGGATGCTAAGTCGCAGTTGAACACCTTACTTGTGGTGGATGAGAGTAAGGTTGAAGATCTAGGCTTGAAAGGGGTGTGGGGCTTGCTACATTATTCGGGTGCGGACACATTGATGAAGGTGAAGGACCCGGGTTATCTAGAGGAGACAATGCAATTCTACGCTAATTTCCGACAGGTGGCTGATAAGTGGAAGACCAAGGTCAACAAGAAGGAGTTCGAAATAAGTCCTGAACTGTTCAATGCAGCCCTCAAGAACACGTACGAGGACGAAGATGAACCAGTGGACCTTTACATAAGGGGTGACTGGCCAAGTGAGTCGATCTTTCCAGCCGCGAATTTGCAGAAATTGGGGTTGGAGCACTTCGGCCGCCAGTTAGGTCCGCTTGGAAGGCCAAAGGAGTACAAGCTGGGACAGCTTACACCCGAGCGAAGGATCTTGTATGAGATGGTGGCTACCAATATTGTGCCCAAAGGGGGTTACCTCCAAGAGCCAAACTTCACCACTTTGGTCACTTACTACTTGTTGGCCTCGGAAGTGATGATAAACCTCGGGTACACCATGTTTCAACACATAAAGGACAGCGTGGTTGAGAACAATACGGTGGCTAAGAAGTTGCCCTACGCAAACTTCATAACAATGTTCCTCCGGTCCAAGCATCCGAAGTTGAAATTCTCCAACACCGCCAAGTCGTGTGAGTACTACACCAAGGAATACTTTGAGAAGAAAAAGTGGTCATTGGTTGGGGGGACTTGGCAGCCAAACGGAGAGAAGGCCGTGGAGCCGGAACCTGAGCAAATCGGAGGTAAGGGGATACAAATTATATTTAAGTTCCATTATATTGTGTTCAATATCTAAATTTAACATTTTCAATGTTCTCCATTTACTAGTGAGTGCGGAAGCATATTATAAGGGGCTTGAGGAGTCGAACTTCGCGATGAGGACAGAGCTTGCTAATCTCCGCAAGACGGGGTGGAAGAACAGCCACTTGCTTCGTGGTTTTCTAAGAGCATATGCCCAAAAAAATCCTTCGGCGGCCACTCCTGACAATGAAGACCAGACAGGCGGAGACAACTCTTCCTAGACATGTGGATGTAGTCTAGGGACGTTTTTTCAAATTGTATTGCTACAATTTAACGATTTTTTCGTTTTGATTGCATTATTCAATAAAATTTGGTGCTTACAGTTCATATGCGCTTATTGTTTAAATTACATATAATTGCTCATGTGTTAAACCGGTGTCGATATAGTCTTTTATAGTGTTGCTAGTAATAAAATACTATTTATGTAAAGTCAGACACGAACTCGCAACCAAATTCGCTTGTGGTGTTATAACTGAAACGAGTTCGCTTCTAATCTCGCCTGTTTCAACAGAGTCTAACAGACGACTCAAGAAGCAAACTCGCCAGTAACAGGCGAGACGGCTTACGGAACCGCCACCACCTAAATGCCAAGGCATAATGTAAAACTACAAAAACGACGTAGTTTCAAGGTTGGCGAATAGAGATACGATATCGCCTCTAGTAACGCTTACAGGCGATTTGTACAAGAGAAGTCGTCTTTATTTACGCCTATGCTATGAGTGAAACACGTTTCAAGCATACATGAATACTAATTCAGTCCATACCAAATGTATATGCTGAAAACTTAAGGTTTTTCCAATTACATACTAATGTTTACATATTCTTTGGTTGATTCCTCTTTCGCTTCGTTGGTTTTCCAGCATTGGTGATCCAAATGCCCTCCGTGTGATCGTTCCGCGCAAAATACCTTTTCAAACTCGCCTCGTCTTCAGTTAAGGTTTCGTTAGGCTCTAAACCTAGAAGGTCCCCGATATCTGTTCCAAAGCTGCGATCCTCGTCATTGCCATTGTGAAGAAGCGACTGCTTACCATTCACCACAATCTCCCACCGGTTATCCTGTGGATCCGTCACATAAAACACTTTGTGCGCCTGAGACGCCATGATAAACGAATCACCTTCAGAGCCAAGAACACTGCGATTCACTAGGGTTGTGCCGTAATCCTCTTTCCGCACCCCGCCACATTCTTTCACCCACTCACACTTGAACACTGGAATTGTGGCACTGATAAAGTCAATCTCCCAGATGTCGGTGATCGTCCCGTAGTATGCTTCGCATCCATGAACTGCCTCACCTGGTACTACCACACCACTGTTTTGGTTAGTTGACCTCTCATCCGACCATTTCGTTCCAAAAGTATAACCGTTTATGTCGTACCCACCAAAAGAGGAAACAGTGCCGAGGGGTCTTCTACATAACAGCTTGACAATATCATGATGGTCCCCTTGCTGAATGTGAGCTTGCAGCCACCGAACGAAATTGGCACAATGCTTTTCCAGGATCCTCACATCACCGACAGTCCATGCATTTGACACTCTAATCTGATCCATGTGTATGTCAACATAAGGGGTCACCGCCTCGTGATTTCTGAGGATATATAAATGGACAGCATCCATGTCGGCGGCGGTAGGACTAAACAAACTATGATGCTTGAGCCCGTGCCCGCCCACTCTACCATCGTGCCTAGCATTTGGGATCCCCACTGTGGCAACATCTTTCATATAGTTGGTACAAAACTCAATAACCTCTTCTGCGACATAACGTTGAACTATACTAGCATCAGGCCTATATCTATTCTTCACGAAATGCTTAAAAATCGACATGTACCGCTCAAATGGATACATCCATCTCAAGTAAACTGGGCCACATAATTTTACCTCCCTCACCAAATGGACAATCACGTGGATCATTATGTCAAAAAAGGTCGGGGGAAAGTACATCTCCATCCTACACAAAACTTCCACCACCATTTCCTGCAACTCATCCAGCTTCTGCCTGCTCACTCGCTTACGACATATGCACTTAAAAAAGTAACATAGCTTCGATATCGCCTTCCTCACGTGACGAGGCAATGATCCTCGTAGAGCGATAATATTCAGCTCCTGCATAAGATTATGACAGTCGTGTGACTTCAATCCCGCCAGCTTCAGTTCTTTGGTATTAACACAATTACGGATGTTCGAAGAGTAACCTGTTGGAACCTTAACAGAATTCAAAGCATTACAGTAACGCTTCTTCTCCTCGGTCGACATAGTGTAACAAGCTGGAGGTAAATAAGATTTACCTTCTTCCTCTACAGGGGCTAGAGACGATCGGATACCAAGCTGTACAAGATCTTTCCGCGCTTTTAAGCCATCCTTTGTCTTTCCAGGGGTATTCATCAGCGTACCTACAAGTGCTTCACATACGTTCTTCTCAATATGCATCACATCGAGACAGTGACGTACGTCCAAATGCTTCCAGTAATCTAGTTTGAAGAAGATCGAACACTTCTTCCAACTGCTATTCGACGCCTTCTTCTTCTTTCCCTTACCAAATTCATGATCCATCCCAGTAACCTTTTCTAGAACCTCCTCTCCAGTTAAAGGGATTGGGGAGGGATCATGCTCTTCTCTCCCGTTGAACCAATTCTTTGCTCGCCTCCAAGGATGTCCCGTCGGAAGAAATCTTCTGTGCCCGAGATACACCGGCTTACCACCGTGTTTCAATTGACAATAACTAGTCTTGCTCTCACATATGGGACATGCAAAGTGACCTTTCACTGAATAACCCCCCAAGTTACCTAATGCAGGAAAGTCATTTATACTCCACAACAACATTCCTTGCAGTTTAAACTCCTCATCACCTCGACTGCCATCAGGTATCCGAACACCCACATCGAATAATATCTGCAAATCTTCGATCAAAGGCGCTAGGTACACGTCAATATTGTTACCCGGTTGCTTAGGACCAGATATCATCATGGACAATAACACATACTTACGTTTCATCATCAACCACGATGGCAGATTGTAAATCACAACCATAACTGGCCAAGAACTATGGGTGCTAGACATGTTACCAAAGGGGTTCATGCCATCAGTGGATAAGCCTAGCCTCACATTCCTGGGCTCAGCAGCAAATTCAGGGTACCGCTCATCCATTTTCTTCCACTGATCTCCATCTGAGGCATGTGAAATAATGTCATCGTCCTCCTAGCCCTATCCGCATGCCATGTTAGCAACTTTGCATCCTCAGGATTTGCAAACAACCTCTTCAGTCGAGGAATCAGCGGAAGGTAATACACTACTTTAGCCGGCGTTTTACATCTAGACGGCGTCACACACTCGCCGCATACCTCTACGGTCCTCACCTTTGACTTGTACCGAGGTTCATTGCAGACTCGGCATGTATCTCTATCCTTGTCATCTTCCCTGTACAACAAACAATCGTTAGGGCATGCATGAATCTTCTGCATCTCCATTCCCATAGGACATAATATCTTCTTAGCAGCATATACTCGATCAGGACACAAGTTGTCAGTGGGTAGCAACTCTTTCACCAACTCTAACAATTCAGTCATCCCCTTGTCAGATATTCCATGGCGCGCCTTTAAATTCATCAACAACAACGTAGAACCAAGAACGGAATGTTTGCAACCCTTGTACAATGGTGTCTTTTTAACATGCTCGGCTTTCCTACCCAATCCATTGCCACGTCTTCCGCCATTTCATCAAGACAACCATCATAACGCAATCCATCTGCCCCAAGCTTAACATCAAACTCTGCATCATTATGACTTGCACCTTCTCCATGCCAAACCCATGTTGTATATGTAGGATCAAAACCTCTACAAACCAAATGTTCGCGCACAACGTCTACATCCTCATAAATCGCGTTGTTAAGGCAATCTATGCAAGGACATCTTAGCCCACCCATTCTCTTTTCTACACAATCCTTTCAACCAACATCAATAAACTCTTGAATCAAATCCGTATAACCTTGTGAGAGACGCTGATTCTCCAACATGATTTCACTACGACCCATGCTTAACAAGATACTATCAACAACGGTTTTGCTACAATCACTCAAACATTCCACAAATTTAGCACCCTAAGAACTCTACAAATCCATATAAACAAGCACATACACTAATCAAAAACAGTTTGCCCATTCCACAACCAATCTACAAAAAAATCAAAACCTCATACCTTTGTGTTCTTGGGCAAAATCAAGGCCTAAAAATGTGAGCAAAACTTGAGACAAAACAAAAGGAGAGTTCTTTTATCTACTTCTTTTATTTTCATTCCCGCAAAAAATCAGTTTTTATACACCCAGCTACGACACTGTTACGAATTCGCCACCAAATTCGCCCGCTACATTTTAATACAAGCGAAATCGTAAACCGAAACGCCTCTGATCATAACTATAGGCGAGCTCGCTTCTTCAGTAACGCCTGCTGGCGTCAATACAAGGCGATTTCGCAACTACAACGCATCTTAGCATGTATGGGCGAACAACTATTCTTATTTCAGGCGGGTAATGCTGGCGAATTCGTCACTCTACTCGCCTATCAGCGAACACGGTTCAGAGTTCGCCTAGTATTGACATTTTTAATACACTTTTGAAAACGCCTTGTTTTAATTGTGAAACGCCGTGTTTATTTTTTTTGCCCTAGGCGAACGGCAGGTTACGAGTTCGTAACCCAGTTACTCGGCGGTTCGGCCAAAATCTGGCCAAAACGCCGTGAAATGTGTGCCGAGAAACCTATGCTTGTGCACTAGTGCTTCCATATAAGTAGGTCTTTTCTTTTAAGAGTAAGGGAGGCCAGGATAAGAAAAGAGTGGATGTGTGCAGGGATGTGCTGTTGCAAAACTGAGAGGATTTGATCTTTATTGTGTACAAAGTCTGCAACAGTAAGGTTCATATAGTAGGGTGGAGGATCATAGTAGTCTATCAGGGGTCCAAAATCTGTCCATTTTGAGGACCATAGATTACATGAGGTTTCACCATGTATCACCTTAGAATTAGATTATGCAAATGGAGTAATGTTACTCAAAATCAAACTTTTGAGCCTTCACCATGTATCTCAAAATTTACAATATCCCAAACAAACAAAACAAAATTTTTGAAAGTTCACACACTTACAAAATCAAAAATAAAATCTCAAACTTTCAAAATTTTAAATCATAATCATTTCTCAAAATAAATTCCAACAAAACACGCCCTAAATATCTCGTAATAAACCAATCTTGAAAATAACGGGTAAGAAGTGAGACTATTACAAATCAAACCTACATGGGCCCTGTCCAGTTCAACTAATTGCAACACATTTCAGCACAACACAGCACTCATCAGCACAACACAACACTCATCAGCACAGCACAGTACTGGTCAGCACAACACCTATTCAGCTCAACACATTTAAACTCTAAATGGACACTATTTTTATGTTTTGTAAAAGTAATATTAATTAAGTGAACTTTTTAGTTCTTAACTAATAAACATTGTGTTTTTTTTTCAACTCAAATGAACACTATTCAACACTTTCAACACTATTCAGCACAAGATCAGCACAACACAACACTCATCAGCACAGCTCAGCACTCATCAGCACAACACAACACTCATCAGCACAGAACAACACCAAATAAGTTGAACTGGACAGGCCCATGGTGTGAGAGGAAATATATACAGGATGACGGAGAGGGAATACGTACTGTACAATATTCGACCAAACCTTCGGAACAATATGGAGTTTTGCTGTATATCATCAATAATTTTTAATATGTATATTAACTAAATTTAAAATTTTAATATTTGAGAAATGCATGTTCAAAATTTTTTAAAAATATATCACATGATGATAATAATACTTCTAATTGTTTGGTCAAACTTGTAACAAATTTTATGATGAATAGTAGTGTGCCACACTAAAGAAAATCTTCGGAGTATGCTCTTGATACACAAAATTTAACTCTCCATATTTTAAGCCCAAATTAATAATTCAACACATTTAATAGTATTACTAGAAAGTTGTCTTATTTAATTATTTATCTTCATTAAATTGAAGCTGAATTTTTTAAAACAATTTGTTTTAGTTTTAAAATTTCGTAATATCTTAAATTTCAACTGAAGTTTTACTTTTCTTTTGGCATTTAAAAGTGAAATGTCATTATCATATCAACGGTGTTCAAAATTTTGTTGGTAAAAGACTCTTTTCGTTCTAAAATAAAAATAATATTATTTCAAGACTCAATCCGCTATTTTTTTATGCAATTCGTATTTATTCATTAACTGCTATTAATATCCTCAGTATTCATTCAAATGTAAATGTGATTATCATAAATAAGGGTAAATCAGAAACTTTAAATACAAATACGGAATGCAAAAGTAATGTTAAAATGCATTTATCAACTACATATTTCAATTACTTAACGAGGATATAAATTTTAGCTACTTTCTCCTGGAAAATATTGTTATTGTAATATATTTATTTACAGAACAAAAGAAGATAGAAAAAATCATTGTTATACGTGATGATGCATATGGGGGTGGATGATGACGATTACCCTAGCTAGTTAAGGGTAAACGACACCGTGTCAAAGCAAATAAAACCCTACATGGTGCCCTAACCTCCCAACAATTTCCTCTTTTGTAAATTCGACTTTTTTTTAATCACATTTACGGGGTGTCACATCTTTTCCAAATTGATTACGCACACCAAATAACAACAATCTAATTAATCATGCAGAACAAAGAGGCCCAGCTGGTCAATTATGATTTTCCTTCGACCTGTACATTTTATAACGTGTGGTGATGGTGATTATTAGTACTAAGTATTAGTTGGACTTTCATGATCAAGTTTAATACCCATGCATCCATGCATTTATGTTACAAAATGAGAAAATGAATAATATTAAGTATGAAATTTCATGTCAAATGATAAAGATGTTGTACTATTTTTAACGAATACTATGCGTAGGGGCAAGTTCTCAACAATTTGGACTTTCAAGAATGTCCTAAATGTTGTGAAGGATTGTCAAAATGGGTGCTTCAATTGGACTTTTTTGTTTTTTTAAAAAAAATAAATACTTGGGTTAAAAGCTCATGTACTCTCAAATTTATAATAAAGTGCCAATGTACCCCGAGTAATTCAAAAGTGCTGATGTACCCCTATTATTATATTGAATAAAGAAGTGTACCTCTAAAACCCATTTTCAACACCATTTTGAATTAAAAGACAAATTTACCCTCACTTGTTGGATTTTTTTCCCTTGACCCAAATGCTCATGGTCACGAAAAAAAAATTCAAGAAATCAATATCAATGAATTACAAAATAAATGCACAATATTATTGAAAGCGGCAATTCTAGATGCAGTCCGTATTTTGCTTATTTTATAGTCCAAAAAAAATTCGTCTTTGATATATATGATATGATCAATAATTAAGTATATCAGACATATGCATTATATATATATATATATATATTACTTCTATTGCATATACTTGCAAATCAGTTATATATCATAATTATTGTATATATGATTATATAACAAAAATACGGACTGCAAATAAGTAAAAAACGGACTAAATCTAGCAGACCAGTATTGAAAAAAGTTAACATTTTTATCCAAAAACTCAACAAACTGAAAACATTGGTGAAATTACCATAATCTCGCCACTTTGAGCTAGTCACGCTAATTACTACTGGGTGTGGCGGTTTCGGTCCCCCGGCTCACACTAATTTCTGGGCACGGTGATTTTGGTCCCCTCGATTTCAAACGCTTTCATCCGATAAAGTAACGGTGACTGGTGGTATGGATTTGGATTGCCTTTCTTAACTGGGTATGAATGTAAAAAGGGAAGCGAGAATTAGATGAATAATTAGGTAGGGGAGGATTATTCATTGATTTGGTTGGGGCATTTTCGTCATAAATTTTTTCTTTTTTATCATTATATAATAGTGAGGGTATTCTTGTCATTTTACACTTGGCAAAAGAAAATTCTGCCCAAATTGTACATTTGAGGGTATAGTAGCACTTTTGAAAAACTTAGGGGTACATTAGCACTTTTTTAAATACTTGGGGTTACAACAGCGCTTTTTTCTAAATACTTTATTAATAATTAAAAATATAAATTGCAACCTACATATTTTTGGCCTGAACCATGTTACATTCATTAGACATAAGGAAATAAAGTACGCAACTACTGAGCTTTATTCCATTAGATTGGGAGAACGAGGCAGTGTTCTTCACCTCCCATGGCACTAACTCGTCATGCTTGAGTGTCGCCAGTGAATCAGACGAATTCTCGAGAAGTAAATCAGTTAGGATCCTTGTTTGCTGCTTTGATGAAAACTCCTGCAAGCCTTCGATATAACCTGCAAAACCTGCAATGGAGTGGTGCAAGTATAAAGGGATCTAGTCACCCTTGCCATCTAAGACCGCTCAGCAGCGGTAGAGCTCTACATGTATCCTCCACAACCACTTTCTCAACGAATATCAACTTGTGTGGGATCTTAAGATTCCAGATTTTATCCCAGAGTTTCCTTCTCCAATGATATGCATATCCAAGAGCTAAGAATAATGGGTATGTGATTCCTACACTATCCTCTCATCTTTATATGAACTCCAATGTAATTCCTTTGATCCCGCTAGGTCCAAGAAGAGACTGATGAGTAGCATCATATGCAATAAAAAAAAGTGTTGCAGGAACCATCAAAACATTTTGCTGCTTTCCAGATATTTTTTAGCCAGCAATCCTTAATCAGTTTGAAGAACTGGGACTCTTCATGAACACGATGACAACGATTCTGAATGTTATCCGCATACACCATTTGGGTATCTTGTGACTCTTCTTGGTATGGAACAACAACCGTGAAAATCTTGGCATAATACGCAACTAATCTTGTTGTCCAGGTTCATCGTGCTATCGGTGAGCATGACTTGGGGCACAACTTGAATAGCCTGAATATCCTTATTCTCATAGAGTGGAGCTGTAATTGAGAATACACAAAACAATTCCAATACCTGAAGAGATCTCTGTTGTACATGCAAAGGTGAGTCGTCCAAAATCACCATCTGCTGAATTCTTCTCCTTTTCCCCAATGGTAGTAGATCACAATCAAAATCACATTGCGTCTCTTACCCAAGATCTTAATCTCAGTGCAATCCCTCTCTCCTCTTCTAGGAAACTCCAGTGACGATCTTGGTCTTCTGAATTTCTTTGACTCTATTTGTGTAGACCTCCACCATTCATTACCTTGACCTTGGAGAGAAATATGATTAAGAACATCATAACTCCTTATTGACCTTTTCCTTGGAACTAGTAGTAATTCTTCAACCTTTCTCTTCTTACTTGGATTATATGGAAACATCATTTGTGAAGTAAAAATCATAAAAAGAGTGTCTGATTTGGTTATTCTTTTCTTAAGAGCATGTTATCCAAATTCGGACACAATTTCCGCTGCCACTCTAGAGTGCTTCCATTTAGATATTCCAACAGTTTACCGTTGATATCCCCGGTTTATCAAGTTTTTGTCCAAATCCCTCTATGTCTATTAACACAATGCTATTCTTATTAACAACCCAAGTGTTCTTCAATAGATTCCAGAACAATAAAACCTTATATTCAATACCCTCCATCACCAAACTTTGATAAATTCCATGGTCAAAAGGTTGTTGTTTGGCATTTACACAACTTTGCCTCTTATATCCAATTCGTCTACAAGCATAACAGACCATTGGTAAGCGCTCATGCTTGATTGACCCTAGAGAAAGGAAGAGTAGAGTGTTAATTAAAAAATAAACAATTCCAATGGTCACTAGATTGAAGATGTTTCAGACATTGCAACTAAGGCAGTTTCACACTACTCTGAACTCCTCTCTGCTAAGAACAATCCTGATCAGAAGAATTTTTATTCATATTTTCTATCTCAAATTCCTTGTCTTATTACTAGTGAGGAGAATTCCAAGCTTTTAAAGCCAGTATCAGTAGAAGAACTATAGATAGTAGTATTTTCTCTTAATAAGCAAGGTAGCCCAGGTCCATAAGGTTTTACTGCCAAATTTTACATAAAAAATTGGGACATAATTCACGTAGATCTACTACTAGCTACTAATGATTTCCTCTCATGCACAGAAATACCAAAAGGTATAACCGACACATGGATAGCTATTATTCCTAAAGTACACAAACCCTACTCTTTTAATGATTTCAGACTAGTCAGCCTTTCCAATGTGGCAAATATGATCTTTTCAAAAATTTTAATGGCAAGGATGAAACCTCTAATGTATAATTAAACTTATCTCTCCTCGCCAAATTGGTTTTCTTAAAGACAGGGATATTGCAGACAATGTCTTACATCTTAAGGAGATGGCGAGGTTCATGGATAGGAAAGGCGGAAATCCAAACTGCATACTCAAGCTGGATGTTAAATAGGATTTTGACAAGGAGTGCTAAAGATTCCTCACCAGTGTACTACTTAAATTTGGTTTTCATGGACAGTTCATTTTTTGCATCATTAAAAATCTGTCACAAGCATGGTTTTCTATTCTAGTAAATGGTAATCCTGTAGGGTTTTTCAAAACTTCAAGAGGCATAAAACAAGGTGATCCCCCCCTATCATTTTCTCTTTAATATATTCTCTGGGGCATTTACTAGAAGTTGTTTTATATTTATGAGATAGGTTACAGTATTATAATATCCTTAGTTCTGCTCTCCCTATATCTCATCTAAAATATGCAGATGATACTGTAATTTTCATGCAAGCTAGCAAGCTAACCTGATTAAAGTGAAATATTTTCTTGTAGTTTTTGAGTCAGTTTCTGCCAAGAAAATAAACTGTGATAAAAGTGAATTCTATGTTAGTGCAACTTGTACCAAACTGAGAAAAATGAAGAATATCCCGGGTATGAAAAAAGAGAATTTTTCCTTTAAATACCTAGGAGTTCCTATCTTTGTAGGGAGAACAAAAAAAAAATTTCCAGCATCTCATTGAAATGATTGATAGAAGAGTCAATAACTGGAAAAATAGGTGACATTCTACAAGGGAAAAATCACATTGATAGACTCATGCTTGTATTCCCCGCCACAACACTATTGAGTTGTTTTGAAACCAACACCACATTTTATAAAGAAAATCGGAAGAAACATGTCCATTTTTTTTCCTGGGATCTAATAATGACAAACCCAAAAAAACATGGAGAAAATAGAGTGATATGTGCTTCCCCATTACTGAGAATGGTTTAGGATTTAGAAAGATTTCTACAACCATAAAAGCTTTCTTAGAAAAATTGTGGTGGAAATATCACAGTGCTGAAGCCCCGTGAACTAGATTTCTTGAGTCAATACCCCAGTCTTCTAGGAGTTCACAATGCTGGAAGAGGATCTGTGTGGTGAACTCTTTTGCAGAAAGGAACTCTATAGTAGTACATAGTCAGGGTTTGTGCAGTTTTTGGAGATCAAATTGGACAACTAGAGGTCCACTCAATGACATTCTTAATCCGGAGGATTTTCATATTCACTCTTAATGCAATGTTGCGGGTTTTATCTAGAATAAACAGGATTTTATTGCAATGCTTTCCTCCCACATTGATACTGCTCTCCTTAATTTTTTTATAGGAATCTTAGCTAATGGAAGGGAGAGAAGACATGCTTATATGAAAACCTGATCTAAAGGGGCTTTTCTCATTCAAGTCCACATTCAACAAGTTCAGGATCACAAGGGATACTTCACTTCTCTATCAAAAATTTGGAACTCCAGCATACCCAAAAGGATATATGTTTTTATGTGAAAAACACTGAATTCCTTACTTCCTTTTGACAATGTTCTGAGATTTAATGGCTTTAATATAGTCTCTAAATGCTTCATTTGCAACTGTATAGAATCTCTATATCATTTAGTGACACTTGCATTCTAGCTGATCATATCTGGAATGGAGTCAATAGGTTAATAGGTATTCAGACCCCTATTTTTAACACAATTTGGGGTAGAATTTCCCGCTATAAGTCTAGTAATGGTCTTACTTGGATACATACTTTGATCATTAGAAACATACCTCTCTTCACTTGCTGGAGCTTATGGAAGGCAAGGAATAATTTTATCAATGAAAATACAAAGCCGACTCCAGATAGAATTCTGATGGAAATAAAGTCTATGGTGTATGATTCCTTTGCTGCCAAACCCCTATACATCTATCTCAATATAGATATTGAGCTAGCATCAAATGGATATTACCCCAAATGGCTTAAACCTCCTAAAGCTAATTTTAATAGGGTTTACTGGTCTAGTCCCTCACAAGGGTACAAAATAAACGTAGATGCATCAGGGAAAGCTAAGAGTAGAGAGGGAGGATTGGGTGTTATAAATAGAGATTATAGAGGAAGCTTTGTGAGTGCTAAATCTGTCTATACACATGCTCAGTCCCCCTTGCATGCAGAGTGAGCAGTTGGCATTTGGCATGGGTCTCTCTTGTTTGCAATTCTTTAGGTATAGTTGAATCTGATTGCCTGCTTGCTAAAAAGATGATTCAAAACCCTGATGACGCTCTATGGATATTGTATAAACTAGTGTATGACATTCATATTGCTGCAAAACAGACCACATCTATCCATGCACCAAGAGAAGCTAATACAGTTGCAGACTCTCTAGCCAGATTTGCATGTCAATCAAAATCATCCTCTTTTATTTGTCTGTGTTAATGACATGCCCTCTATATCAAGATGATGATTCTCTTGTATGTTTATTCTCTAATAAACTCAAAGTTAAGGGTTACTTATTAATTCTTTTGTATAGAGTATAGATCTATTCTTTTTGAAAATTAGTATTCATACTTTTGGGAATTTATGTCGTACAGCACTTGCCACTATTGGCACTTATTTATAAGTTCAGTTTATCTGCTCCTCTTATAGGTTTGGGAAGTCTACCTTAATAAACAATGCGTTTATCTCACTTCAGTTGTCTGGGGTTGTCCGTCCCTTAATTGAATTGTTTTCTCTCGAACCAAACCATGCATTTCGATTTTCGAGATTTTATAAATGTAAGATAGCTAGCTTCTCTATAACTTTACGCTCACTTAGACAAGAAAATTAAACGTTATTAATATAAAAAACTGAACACCAACCCAATCTGATGATCTTACTCTGATGATCGGAAATGAATCTCAAGTTTCAACAGATGATCTGAAGTCTACACAGAAAAGGGAAAACCGGCAACAATTGAGGATAAATTTAGGTGTTTACTATATGCATGTCCTGTTTGCTTTTGCAGGTCTAAAGAAAGTGGGAAAATATCATAATTACCCTTCATTCGTTTATTAATTTTTACAAATATATTTCTAAAACCCTAATCTTGAATGCATAAACCCGTCTATGTAATGATTGAACACGTGTCCAAATTATAAATTACTTTCGTGAATTATAGTAAAAAGTTAAGAGGGACGTTATTGTTATTTTTGATTTAATTTAGACTTACAGAAGTAAAGTGGACCTGCATTTAGAACCACCCTAATTTTAGTGGAGACGTGAAAAGAAAACAAGGGGACATGGTTTCCATGGTGGAATCCAAACATATATGAGCAAAATATATTCGGAATTCCACAGCTAAGCTATTCGGAGTCACATTGACCATTCATAGGATCAATTATTCTCAACCCTTCAATCAAGGTAGGTCCCGTATATATAATCATCACTATAAATTGTATTACTACATCTAAATAAAATATTAGGCTCTTTATTTTTTTAAGAATTATATCAAAATTTTATGCTCTTATATAAAGCTATGTACGATGCACCTAATTAGCAATCTTACATTGCTTATTATGATCCGGAAAGCAAGTATACATCCTAAATAAACAGGTTTTATACGTGCACAGATCAGCCCTCGTGCAACTCTAATTTACTGATTCAGGTCTGATTTTGATTAGAAATATCCTTGTTTTTGTAATTTTACCGTTTTAAAATGTTAACAATTTTACGAAATTAAAGGTAGCGATAGATTCGAACCAATAACTCTACACAATCAAACGATATTCTTGTAACATTAGATCAACATTTGATATGATAATTAGAGTGCATTTGTGTACTAAAAATGCTAAGTATTCTTTTTCTTTTATCTTAAAACTTTAAGTTATACTAATTATTTAGATATGCAGATTCTAGTTTCATGCGATGCCATGAAGAACTGCACAAAGTTGCGATCGTCACTACAGTGTATGAAAATCACATCAGGTAATCCAAGGGAGGCGAGAAAGGGAGCAACATGATGAGGGGATCTTTTGGCCAGCTTGCATTTCATTTTTAAATCGTTGCAGCATAGATATATCCTGTATTTTATCAATTTACAGTTCATATATTATTATATATGTAATAATTTGGATATGTAACTGATTATAGTTACATATAATAATAGTGATATATGATGTATGTATCTAATATAAATAAAGATAAATTTTAAGTATATATTGAGATGTTTTTTAAAATTATTTTACAGTACAATAAAATATAAACTGCATCTAAAATGCTTGAATTATGACACCAAATATAAATACTATTAATTTAAAATTATCCTTTTAAACAACATCGTTTCGATTTGGATATATATATATATATATATATATATATATATATATATATATGTCTGTAGTTGCATGCAGTTGCTTCATCCTTATCTGTACGGGTGTGGTTTGAAACTAACGGATTTCCCCTATAAATTCACATGCCCTTGGTGCATGTAAAGACACAAAAACACAAACAGTAATTACAGTTCTAGAACAAAATGTTCAAAGGTATTTTCTTGTTTCAGGCCTAGAGCAAGAAGGTTCGATAGTTTTATCCTGCGAGAATTCGTGTAACCCAGGGTATAAGGGTCAAATTATTCTCAAAGGAAAGCGAGCCTACGTGACTTTATCGAAATCCAGATACATCACAAATACCCTTTCTCTTTACCCAACAAACAAGTCAGGTGATTTTGGATTCTGGTTGGCGAGTACTATAATTTCAATAATATTTTGTAATATACTGTATACTGCATATTAATATCCTAATCAGTAATCACATTTCGCGGTGTGGAAGAAAACTATTTGCCAGATCTGCGATGAAATTATTTTGCTAGGTCTAGGTATGAGGAAATTTTGAATATTCATTTTCGAGCAGTTGTGCATATTTCAGGTCTTCGGTATTTCAGGCCCGAGAGTCGTGAATAGGCAAACTTTGGAGGCCTAGCCCAGCAGTTTTTTATTGTGATCTAATTAAATGCAGAAAATTTGAAAAGATTCAGGGTGTGTTTGGTTGGGAAGTTTTTGCAAAATTTGGACTATCCAAGTCCAGTTTTGTAAAATTTTGTTTGGTTCACCAAGTTTCTCAAAATTCAGACTTGCAAAATCCTAAAAATCAATCAAAGATTTTGTTTCATACTCACAAAATCCAACCCAATCAAACAAGGATTTTGCAAAACCAGACTCTCAAAATCCCAAACAAAAACCAGACTCTCAAAAACCAAAAACAAAAACTATACTGTCAAAAAGCTGACGAACCAAACACACCCTCAGGTTTACTTAAATTTGATCCTAGCCAAACGTATAATTAATAAACTTGACTACCGGCTATTTGTATTTATATAAAATTCAGAGCAGATCTGGGGAGACTTTCATTTGGTTAAGCTGGCCTTTAAAAATTCTTATGTACACTAGTATAATTCCACTGATATCCTTTTCTCTTAATCAGTTTAAATAACAATTAACTCATAAAACGAGATCAGTTCAGTTGTACATTAATTTGTCTGATATTTTTGACAGTCCAAGATGTCTTATTCATTACATTAATTTACTAAGCTTCCAATCATCACTATATGAAATTTGACTTCCTCGTTCCAGAAAATATTGCAGATTTAGGTGATTTATTAGCTTTTTTCCCCGTCAAACCCTTGGTTCGACCCAATCATGCCATGGACCAAGTGATCGGGATCCGGCCGATATCCTCATTGAGTCCCAACGCTTTCCACACGGCATCGGAACCATCAACGATGTTATTATCACACGGCGGTTGACCTGCATGCTCGGCATCACAGCCTCGCCTCGAGTCACACTCGTCCACCACCTTCGCCGTCGTGCTTCTGCCGTTCTGTGCGGTGATTCTGATCATCCTCCCGCACCTCGAACCGCCGGAATACCATCCCGTGGAAAGCGCCACCACCCTTTCGCTGTTACTGTGGTATCTGTCGTCACATTCCGACGGACCACCGCCGTCTCCTCCCTCGCTGAAGTCGTTGAATGTGAGTATCGCGGACGTTGACCCGGTGACCGGTGGGGAGCAGGTGTAGGTGGGCTTGGTTTGTCCGTTGCACGTGAGAGAACCCGACGGGCGACAACCGCCGGAAGGGGATGGTGGCGATGGCCCGCCACCGCCGCAGGTATGGGTTCCGACGTCGGGATCGTCGTTGCATCTGCCGTTGATGCAAATGAGTTGGCCATCACAGTCGTTTAGGGTTCTGCATGAACCACCGCATGGGGCGGCGAGGCCAAGGGAACCAAGGAGAGTTACGTTGATTGAGAAGAGAAGAAAAAGCAAGAAGAATGTGTTTGCCATGGCGAGATTATAATATATTAGTTTGTGAGTGTGTTTTGATCTTGAGAATGGCTTTGATCACCCTCTATTTATAGAGAAATATATGCATGCATGATGCAATCGCGCAGCCCGTATTATAGAGTTACTTTGACTATAGCGACGTTATTGAATTCAAACCACGACGCACATAGCTTAACGGACTTTGAAGTTGTATGGCTGCTCTATACATCTTCAATCGCCTTGACGACTGAAGAATGATTCAATCTCTTTTTCGATCTGAATTGCTCATGTATGACAACTTTGGGTGTATTTGGTTCACCCAAAAACTTTCAAAATTCAATTCTGGAAATTTTTGTTTGGTTATATAATTTTAGAAAGTGTAGATTATCACATTTTCAAGTTTGATTTTTTTCTTCCAAGTCTAAATTTACAATTTTTTATTTTATACATACAATTTTTGTTCACACTTGCAAAATTCTGACGAACCAAACAATAATTTTGTTTCATACTTACGAATCCCAACCCAACCAACAAATGTTTTTGCTAAACCAGACTCTCAAAATCCCAAACAAAATCCCAAATTCCCAAAATTTCAAAACAAAATTCAAACTCTCAAAATTCTCTTCACACCCGAACACACCCTTAGATACCTGGTTTACATCATCAAAAACTACCCTAAATTTCATCCAATCATTATCAATATTAAATTACGCTGAACAGAATTAAAAATATTCATATAAGATATAAAAGAACTATAATAACATTTTAATATCTCAAAAATATGTTTAAGCATGAATCTTACACTGTATCACATAATTATTATTATTTATATAATATTTCGAATTCATATCCATTAAAAACTCTGAATATGAAACATTGGAGTACTAAAGAAAGATACAAAAGCTGGTCAACATTTTGGATGTTCATGCTTAATTGATGCAAATCGTGAAAGATTTTCCGTTGAAATTCAGAATGTAGCAAGTTGGCTAAACGTCACATATGCAACAAGTTGGCTGAACGTCACGTATGCATCAAGTTGAGATCCATCAATATGCTAAACGTCTGCGATTATAATGTCAACTATAGCATGGCATGGGCTATGTGCCTCTGTTTGGCTTAATGGGCTGCCTCCTCTCTATAATGTTATAAAAATTGAAAATAAAGATAAAGTACAATTAATTTATGACATAGGTTGGAAGATTCAAAATTACAAGTGTCATTATTTAATATTTGTTATTAAAAGAATACCGATTAGTTTGATAAATATTATTAAGAAAATGAGATCTATTATTTTTCTTTTTTAAATTCAAATTAAATCATTTGAATAATCTTGAACTCTAGATTAATTAAGGATTTGTTTTTTCCCCAATCTAAATTTTTTTCATTTCAAGTCTGTTCATTTATTGCACTTAAATTCTTATGGAATACCTTATGACAAATTGTGCATAATTTAGTCAGACTATTACTATTTTTCTAATTTTTAATATTTTATTTCGATTCAGTTTAATATTTATTTCAATATATTTAAGTTTAGTTATAGACAAGTAATATTTTATTTTGATAACATACACTTCAGCGATCTAATCGAATGCATACAACTATCCTAATCTAACCCTACTCTACTTGATTACTATTAAGAGTTGTTTTTTTTTCTTCTTCAGTTCAGTTCAAATGAAATATAATTTGATAATATCATCTTAATGTAGTGATCTATTACTAACATCAATAGGTTAATTTACATCAACTGAGTTCAATATATTTAAATTTAGTTCAGTAATCACTAGATAAGATGGAACCGTTGATGCTAGATATTAGAATATCACAATTATCTTGAGAATAATTGTGATTGATTTGTATATATTTATGTACCATATTTAGACTAGTCTAGATATATTGTATTTGTACTCTTGTAATCCTATATATTTGACATAATACAGACACACCAACTACGGTGAATTACATTCTCTCATGGTATCAGCCTATTCGATCCAATAACTTGTAAATCCGTCAAAAATCCAATTTCGATAGATAATTCTCAATCAATTTCGGTGCTTCTTCGAACTTTTGATTGTGGTGCTTTCGTTTTGGTGTTTCTTCCACCTTTTCCGCTGCTCAATTGGTGTGTCGACGTTCCCGTTATCCGCGATCTCTCCCGTGGTTGTTTAAAAAATGAAAATGAACCGCCCAACGTCAGCCCAGGCGCGTGTGCATCACGCGCCGCCTTCAGCTCAGGCGCGTGTGCATCACGCGCCGCCACAAGCGCATCACGCGCCGCCACAAGCGCAGTCGACTTCAACCTAGGCGCGTGTGTATCACGCGCCCACAACTGGGCCTCCCCCTCTCGCAGCGCGTGTGTAACGCGCCGACAGCAGCCCATCCGACGTCACTGACGCGTGAACAACACGCGAGGGACCTTACTCAGGCGCGTGTGTATCACGCGCCTTCCAGCGTTCACTCTCCTGTCTTGGCGCGTGTGATTCACGCGTCAGCCCAGTAGACTTCAGCTCCCTTGGCGCGTGAATTCCACGGGCCACCTGCAAATAGCACCTCTCCGGCGCGTGTGTTACACGCGCCGCCACCGCCGCCACCACACCCGACTTTTTCTGCTCGCCGGAAACGATGGAACCCAAGGTGTCAATTTGGCGATGAGTTTGGACATACCGCTCGGACTTGCTCCTGTCCGCCTATGTCGGCGAATGTGGCCGATGTTTTCCAGTCTTCAGCTTCTTTGAAGGACAAGACTTCCAGTTGGTATATGAATTCTGGAGCTACTAACCACATGATCTCAGCATCTTCTGGTCTTGATCGTGTTGCTCCTTATACTGGTAACCGTTCTTTTTCTCTTGCTAATGGTCATGATGTTTCCATTACACATGTTGGTCGTCATCAGTTTTCTCGTAATTTATTATTATCAGATGTTTTGGTGGTTCCCGATGTTACGAAAAACTTGCTCTCGATTAGCAAGCTCACAAAGGATTTAAAAGTTGTAGTTTCTTTTGATGAGTCTTCGTTTGTGATTCAAAAACGGTTAAACAAGAAATTTTTGGCCGGGGTAGATGTCATCATGGTCTTTATGTGCTTGAACGGAGTGGTGCTGCTTTTGTTGCTTACGTTCGATCAAATAAAAATACTGCTTCCTTTGATATTTGGCATGCTAGACTGGGTCATACTTCTCATTCCGTCCTTTCTTTATTGAATAAACTGAATCATGTTAAGGTCACCTCTTTGTCGCCCAAGTCTTCTCTTTGCTCAGCGTGTGAAAAAGCAAAAGGAAAAAGGCTTTCTTTCATGGACAATCCGTAGCGAGCGCAGTCTATACTTGATTTAGTTAACTGCAATTTGAGGGGGCTTGCACCAGTCTTGTCTGCCAGTGACTATTTTTATTATGCCATTTTTATCGATGACTATTCGCGATTTACTTGGTATTATCCACTGAAGCGAAAATCGGATTTTGTTGAGACATTCCTGCAGTTTCAGAACTTTGTGGAGAATCAGTTCTCTCGCACTATTAAGGTGTTCCAAAGCGATGGTGGCACTGAGTTTACAAATGCACGGTTGCGCTCTCACTTCGCAGCTAGGGGCATATTTCATCAGATTTCCTGCCCGTATACTTCCGAACAGAATGGTAGAGCCGAACGGAAGCATCGTCATGTGACAAATGGGATTGTCTATGCTTCATCACTCTCAGATGTCAGCTTCTTATTGGGATGCAACATTTGCCACTGCTACATACACCATTAATAGGCTTCCTACACCTGTTCTTAATAATGTCTCGCCGTATTTTCTGGCTTATGGACGTCATCCGGACTACTCAAATTTTCATCCATTTGGATGTTTGGTGTATCCTTATATTCGGCCGTTCTCTCAGCACAAGCTGGCTCCTCGTAGTACGCCTTGCGTCTTTCTTGGTTACAACTCTCAGTACAAGGGTTTTCGGTGCTTGGACCCGGTCACTAAGAGAGTGTATCTTACACGCCATGTTCGCTTCGATGAGACTTCATTTCCATCATTGGAACGTCAATCTTCCACGGCCCCTGAGTCTCTTGATATCTCTACATTTCTTGATTCAGATTATGATGATACTCTGGCTTTGACAGCACCTGATCAGCCTTCACCAGATCAGTCTATAGAGGCATCTCCACAGTCACCTGTCTCTGGATCACCACGTATGCCTGATTCTGGAGCGTCATCGTCATCCAACCCTTCTCCAGAACCAACTCCAATCCATTCTTCATCGCCACCGCCACCACCACCGCCACCGCCACCACCTCCGCCTCGCCATCGCATGACAACTCGTTCTCAGACAGGCAGTCTCACTACTAAGGATTACTCTGATTATGTTGTCACTGGTTTTCTTGCGGCACTTTTGGCTGAAACTGAACCTCGGAGTTTTCGTTCTGCTCTTAAGGATCCTCGTTGGGTGGCTGCTATGGATGAAGAGATGCATGCACTGCGTCAGAAACGTACTTGGGATCTTGTCCCTCATCCTTCTGGAGTTAATATTGTTGGTTCTAAATGGGTTTATCGGCTCAAGTATAGACTGGATGTCACTATTGATCGTTATAAGGCTCGTTTGTTTGCTCAGGGATACTCTCAAGTTCCTGGCTTTGAATTCACTCACACATTTAGCCCCGTCTTCAAAACTTCCACCATTCGGATCATTTTGTCTCTTGCCACCACTTTTGGTTGGCCCCTTCATCAGCTTGATGTTAAGAGTGCCTTTCTTAATGGTCATCTTGACTCCCCTTACATGGAACAGCCGTCTGGATACACTGATCCTCGCCATCCAGATCATGTATGTTGTCTCCGAAAGGCCATCTATGGCCTTAAACAGGCTTCTCGTGCTTGGTTTCAACGTTTCAGTTCTAATCTGACTCGTTTAGGTTTTTGGTGCTGTTCGTCTGACACTTCCCTGTTCATCTTTATGCGTGCCTCAAAGGTGTTGTATCTTTTGGTCTATGTGGATGACATCATTCTCACTGCAAACGATCCTCTTCTTATTCAGAAGTTTGTCGCTTGCACTGATCATGAGTTTGCTATTAAGGATCTTGGCTCTCTTCATTACTTTCTAGGATTAGAGGTATCTCGCTCTTCTTCGGGGTTGTTTCTTGGCCAGGCTAAGTATGCCATGGAGATTCTTCAGCGCTCTGGCATGACTGACACAACGCCTGTCTCTACGTCTTTTGTTCTTGGTACACAACTCCTCACTTCCTCTAGTCCAGAGTTTTCAGATCCCAAGCTATATCGTTCGCTTGTTGGAGCATTGCAGTATTTGACCATTACTAGGCCTGATCTAGCCTATGCAGTCAATTATGTTAGACAGTTCCTTCAGTCACCTCGTGACGATCATTATCAGGCGGTCACTCGTATTCTTCGATATGTTCGTGGTACTCTTAATCATGGACTTTTCTTTCGACCGTCTTCCAGCTCACTTTTAGTATTAGGGTACTCAGATGCTGATTGGGCTCGCTGTGTTGAAACTCGACGTTCCACCTATGGTTATGCCATTTACCTTGGTGGTAATCTTGTCTCTTGGAGTGCTAAGAAACAACCAACTGTTTCCCGATCCAGCTGCGAATCTGAGTACCGTGCTATGGCCAACACTGCGGCCGAGCTTGTTTGGTTGTGCAATCTGCTCAAGGAGCTTCGTGTTCCTTTGAAGTCTTCACCCTTACTGTTTTGTGACAACAGTAGGGCTATCTTCCTTGCTCAAAACCCCGTTGCTCACAAACGGGCTAAGCATATTGACATTGACTACCACTTTGTTCGAGAGTTGGTGGCTTCTGGCAGGTTTTGTGTTAGTCATGTCCCTACTTCCTTACAGATTGCTGACATATTCACCAAAGGTCTCCCTGGTCCTCTCTTCACACTATTTCGATCCAAGTTTTGCGTGGCTTCTCATCCGACGCTTCGCTTGAAGGGGGTGATAGAATATCTCAATTATCTTGAGAATAATTGTGATTCATTTGTATATATTTATGTACCATATTTAGACTAGTCTAAATACATTGTATTTGTACTCTTGTAATCCTATATATTTGACATAATACAGACACACCAATTACGGTGAATTACATTCTCTCCCTAGATTAAATCATAGTTAAATATGATAGATTATAAATGTCACTTTCTTCCTAAAGGGAACTAGAAGAGTTATTGCTCCGGTCAATAAATAAATCAATAAAAAAAATTAAAAAGATGAAACTACGTAGTTTTTGACTAAAACCGCCACATAACCACCGGAAGTTCACCATATTCCGGCGCCTACCATTTTTATATATTCTTTTTTTTGTTCCTTTAAATTTGCTACCTTATTCGTATATTCCTTTTAGGTTTTTTTGATAATGGAAATGTGTTTATTACGGATTACAATATAATATGATTATGGTATTAATATATTATATTTTACTGCCATTCAATATTACCGCATATAGTACAAAATATTATATGCATTAATATATTATAATTATGGTATTCATATATTTTTCTACTCTCATTCTTCCTTCTCGCGATATATATTGGTGATTCCGGTGATATACGATCTTCCCAAATTCCCAACTGATTGTGAAACTTCTGTGTTCAATAATCAATATCTTCTTGATTTTATAATCTTTCGTGTTTATTAAGACTAATGATTTTTGTCTAGCATAACAACAATACGGTTTCATGTTTCAATCTAAATTTTTATCATTAGTTTTGATTATGTTTTTCGTGTTTGTTTGTTGCTAGCAGTGATTTCAATGGATCATGCATCTCTGTTTAAACGAAAGTTGAAAGGTCCCAGGTTTGTATAATTGAATTGTGCTTCTATCTCGAATAAACTAATTTGTTAAATCTTGATTTTCTTATCATTTTATTAGGTTGATGTAATTTGTAAAATGGTGGTGTTTGTTACAGGTGAGTCTTAGCCATCTCCGAACAACTTTGTTTCTTTCTGATCCTATACAGGTTCTGACTCAATTTGAGGGTTCTATAAAACGCGATAACTTCTTGTCAAATTTTGAGACAACAGAGGAGTTGTTACCTCCTGTGCCTCGGTAAAAAAATTGAGTTTTGAAACTCGTTCGGGATCCATAAATCAGCTTCCTTGGATACCACAAACCACCGCTGCTATGGATCTTAGGCTACCAGACCTTGACGCCTCGCTTAGATTTGGTGAAGAGCAGAAGCCTGATGAAGAGCAGATGCCTGAAATTCAAGAAGAAAAGAAAGTGGAGAATGTCATTCAGAAGCTTCCTTCGAAATTTGCCAACACAGGCAGTTGACAGAAGGTAAAAAACAACACAGGCAGTGGACAGAAGGTTAAAAACAACACAAGCAGTGGACAGAAGGTCCAAACTTTGGAGGTTAATGGAGATAATAAGCGCAGAAAAGAAAAGGTTTTGAAAAGGCTTTCCGTTTTTCCTTTGTTTTCATCAAAATAACTTTTTGCTTTTCTTTTTTTGTTTTCTTTGTATGTTAAAATTACATTAAATTCAATGCCATAGATAAAACAAAATAATTAGGTATCATGTGAATCAATTAGATTATCATTTTCAAACTAATATATTTTAACCTTTAAATAATATAGTTTTCTATGGTAAAACCAAACTTATTAATTATATATGAATATATGATTACATGCTATTTTTTATAAGATGTTTATTTGAACAACTTTCGTATTTTAAACTTATATTTTCATGAGGTTTGACGTTAGAGAAAAATATTTTTAATGTATTGCATTTGATTCTATTCCTCAATTTGATCAAATCTATTCAGGTTATGTTATTTTATGTTCAATTCTTACTAACCTGGAAATAATCAATATATATTTATGTAAACAAAACTAAAATAAATTTAAAAATATTTATTTGAACTGAACCAAACTGAAAAATTTTAAATTACTATATTAACTTAAAATAAAAATGTATTAAATGAAACTAGATTGATTTACAAAAAAAACCTTAAGATACCTCTCTAACAAAAAAGTGCTCAATATTTTTTTTTAATGATTATATTGCGAACATATCTACATTTGGCTATGATTTAATTTATTTTGTGACTGGGTTCAACTTGCAAAAAATATTAAGCACAAATATTTGATTTTGGATTTGGACAATCACATAATTAATTACTTTTTCAAAAATAAATAAAATTAATTTTTCAAGAACAATTATTAAGGTAGTAAGAGTACGAATTAATGATACTATTGTTTTTGAAAGGAATTAATGATACTATTAGTTCTATACTTATTTAACTCCAAGAATGGCTATATATATTAAGTTTGTGCAACTAAATTTTGTTCATTTAACAAATTTAGAATGAGCGTTAAATTAAGTATAAAAATATTAGTGATAGTGAAATATTTGTTTACCACATTGTTGATATAGTTTTGTCCATAAATAAATATCGTATTTCCAAAACAGTACGATTTACACATTATAGATTATAGAATTAAACTAATAACAATATTTTTTTATAAAAACTTTCACTTAGTGTATTTTAATATATTATATCATTTCATTACTTTCAAGTCATCTATTCATTTAATTGTAACTGCTACTCTTATATGCAATTATTATTTATTAGGTACGATTTTTTTTTTCTAATTGAAAATTCAAAACTTTAACATACCGCGCAACGCGCGGTGAAGATCAAGCTAGTTCTAAATGAATAATTATTAAGACAATTATAAAAGATCCTTCATTATAATAAACACTGAATAATTATTATATCCGTTTTAACAATTTAAATATTCTCGCGCACTTAATAAAAATAATCCAAAAGAAATATGTTCCAAAAGTGTGTATCCTAATTATTATTAATAACTTATTAAGTGTTTTAAGATTTGTGTTTAACGGATCAGATGCCACAATAATTAATACGCGTGCGTGATTCACACACTTAATCAACAATTAAGTTAATGTGGTCATTCAGGACTTTGTAAAATTGGTCAATTTTCTTCTAAACTTAACCATAATTCTGCATTGTACTTTCCGGTAACAATTAATAACATTTCTACGTTAATTTGGCCTATTATATTCTTCCATAGCTTATCTATTTTACGTGCGTGCACGCACGCGTATCTATTCAAACAAAACTCACACCGCACGCGTGATACACGAATTTTCTTTGGTGATCAACTTAATAAATAGCATTCTTATCTTGTTATTTGATTTGTGTTCTTTTATACATTTATACTCTATCGTGAACTACAGGATCTAAAGTATTTGAGGAATATGTTACTGCTTCAATACCTTATGAGCATTCTCGAAGGCGATCTTGTCCCGCGAACTCGTGCCTTTAAAGAGAACAAAAACTGGACTTTTTTGAGGGAGTTCTGGGATCGAGGAAAATATCACACAAACATATGGTTAAGCGCTGTCTTTTATATCTCATGTGTGATCTTTGTATTGGGGTAGCTGAATCTCCTAATAAACTAAGAGAAAATGGGGGTTCCAGTTTAGAGCAAAGAAACAACTCACATGTTGCTGTGAAGATAGCTTTACCTGAAGTAGAAAAACTAACCTGCATTGCCCTGAAGAGATCATTTTAAATGAGCTGACATATGATAGCAATATACTTTCTCCATTTCTCCTGGCCTTTGATGAACCTGTTTTGAAGCTAAAACTAATTGTGCAGTACTTTTTCAGAAGTATCTCCCTAAGGTTTCAGCACGTACAAGGTGATGCAACTTTTGAAGGGATTCTGAAATCCTTCTCAAATAAGAAAATCTCTATAGGAATCTACAAGAAACTTAGGTCCTGCCCATTTCAACTTATTGCAGCATATTGCAGCACACCACAAACTGATCAGCACAGCATTGCACTGGTCAGTACAACACATCACTAATCATGGTATCTGCTTTTACTTGTCTCAAAGAAAATAACAAAGGTTGTGACGAGAAGCGCTTTTTACAGCAGGAACTATTCTTGCAATGGAAGTGGAGTGAGCCAAACAGGAATGCTATTCATAAGCTGATTACCCAAAACGCGTGCATCACACGTGCGTTGCGAATTTTGCTTTATTTAGAATGATCATAAGGGGAATGCTAAATTATCATTGTAATTGTAATACAGTAGGTTGCTGCAATATTAAAACCAAAACAACATGTACTGGAAACATAACTCCATCCAAATCTATCCTTCAATAAGGCCTCTGGACCTTAGCAAGGTTTCCACAAACCTTATTTCTCAATATACATGCATGTGCAGTACCGCATCCCGTATTATAGAGTTACTTTGACTTGACTACAGCGACATTATTGAATTCAAACCACGACGCACATAACTTAACGGACTTCCCCAAGTTTTATGGCTGTTCTATATATATCATCAATCGACTTGACCGAAGAAGGATTCAATTTGGAACTTGTTATATTTATGTTCAGTTTAATTAGTTCAGCTGGTGGTGAAAATATTATAATTATTCTTCATTAATTCATACTTTTTTTACAAATGTATTTCTAAAACAATAACATTGTATTACATAATTATT
Source organism: Sherardia arvensis (assembly GCA_948330725.1). Classification (NCBI taxonomy): domain Eukaryota; kingdom Viridiplantae; phylum Streptophyta; class Magnoliopsida; order Gentianales; family Rubiaceae; genus Sherardia; species Sherardia arvensis. Next base: position 14,920,254 of record OX415237.1, on the reverse strand, counting down.
GTTATTTATATAATATTTCAAATTGATATCCATTAAAAACTCTGAATAAGAAACATAGGAGTACTAAAGAAAGATAAAAATAATGGTCAACGTTTTGGATGTTCATACTTAATTAGTGCAAATCGTGAAAGATTTTCCGTTGAAACTCATCATGTAGCAAGTTTTTTTTTAAAAAAAAAAGTTAAAACCACCGTTAGTGGAGGAATTTTATTGGCACCCCAAACCAAAAAAGCCATTAAAGGCATATATGTTTGTACAAGGCTGAGCTTACTTTAGAACTCAGACATTTCAAAAAGAATAACCTAAACTGCCATTCTTAGATCCTAATCCTATGGAAGTTATAGAGCCATTCTTGAATCATTAGTCTTTAGGGAGCATGTTAGTGATTGAGCCAGCAAAGGTCAAAGCACAAATTTGCCACCCAAAGGATGAATACAAGAATGGATATCCATAGGATTAGGCTAGATTGCAAAAAGAATTGTTAATCTAGATATACAAAATTCTCTATACATGAGTCAATATCTTACAGTGCTTTGAGGCCTAGCTCTCATGCATAACTGTGATCTCATTTCCTCTGATTTTCATCATTGCCTTCTTGACTTCTGGCTCCATGTGCTGCTTCATTTTCATCTGATTGCATTTGCAGTTGTAAGTTGATGTGTTCTGATCATTGGTGATTGATGGGATTGTTTCCTTCAGATTCCTGCAAGTAAAGAAACAAAGGCAGCAGTACCAACATTCTTGCTAACTTAAATGCAAACAAAATATGAGATTAGGGATTCCATGTTTTTCGAATTGGATAATGTCTCTAAGTTTTGGAGGTGTCATATTGAGTATCAACTCTTGAGTTACCTGCTGCTCCATACACATATTAGCAATGAAATCTGCAGCATAATTTGCCTCTCTATATGTATGTGTGAGCTGATGTGTTTCTATCATTTTATTTAGTTCATAGCATTGAGTGTAAAACTCCCAATCAATGGAATTTGGATTGTTGATGCCTCTTAATTACAACAATCTGACAATCTGACTCCACTTGAAATGCATCCGAGTTCATGACAGAGCCTTGATAGTATCCATGTTTAATAGCAGATATCTCAGCATGAGTTAGAGGAAGTACACTCAATATGCACCATTGACATGTGTCTGACTTCACCAATTTTATCCCTAACAATAATACCAATGCCTGTATTGCCATTATTCTTGTAACAAGCATCAACATTAATTTTAAATCCATTATTAGGAGGCTTCCACTTAATAATTTTGACTGTCTTTGGCCTTTTTCTATTAATGAAAGGGGCCAGACCAGTTTCAACTATAAAATGGTTTCTCAGTGAATTACCAATTAATGGAGATGCAGTGAATATTTGTGAAATTTGTCTGATGATCTGTTGAAATAAAATCAAAGAGCTGAGATTTAAATTATCATATATAAGCTTGTTTCTTCTAGTCCACATCCCCCAGACAGCTACCATAGTAGTTATCTGTACAATTTTAGTGTGGACCTTTGATAAACCTACATATGATAAGTAAAATTTCATTCTTTGATTGAAGGTTCTAAAATCATTGACTCTTATGGCAAGCAACTTATGTATTAAATTCCAGACCTCCATATTAATGGCACATGTATTAAAAAAATGATCTGTGTTATCAGAGTTACAACACAGTGGGCATTTTGATGGAATCATAAACCCAAATTTGATTAAATTATCATCAAAAGGAAGAAGATTATTCCTGATTCTCCACAGCAGTGTAGATATTTTTGGGTTTAAGGGCTTTTTCCATACCTGTTTCAAAATGCTATTTTCTTCTCCCCTCTTTCTTATACTGCGATAAGCACTTTTGACAGTGAATGCCCCTTTTTTTTATGGTTTCCATATCAGCTTGTCTGGGTGATCAGAAGTTGCTTGTGCATCCTGCAAAATAGATAATATATCAGTAGATAAACAGGGTGCAAGTGCTGGTTTATTTCCATTTTTGTTCTGAAGGAACTGTGCCAGTGTGAACTCAGGGAATGGCTTTTGTATGTATTTTGGCCACTGATAGCATAGGGCTCCTTTCCCTGTCCAGTTTGCATCACAAAAGGAGCAACTCCATCTTCCATAGCACACCATTGAATTATCATTAGAGTGCTGTGTAATAGAGCATATCCTCTGCCAGATGTGGGATGTCATGTATGAATTTGGGAGAGCCCATATATAATTTGACCACACAGTGTTGTTCATCTGCAATTTTCACCAAATCTTGCAGGAAAAGGCATCTACAAATGCCTTTAAGTCACTGAAACCCAGACCATTTTCTGCTTTCTCCAAACCTTCCTCTTTCCCCAACTGGACTCTCCCCAATAAAATCTGCTAGCTATTCTTTCCACGTGTTTAAGCACACATTTAGGAGGTTTAAGCACTGAAAAATAATGCACTGGAATAGCTAATAACACATGGTGTATCAGGATCATTCTACCAGCCCCTGTAAGCCAACATTTTTTTCAATTAGTTGTTGCCTTTTCCATTCTTTCAAGCAGTGGTTGGTAACACCTAACCTTGTTCCTTCCACTAAAAATTGGGATTCCAAGATACTGATATGAAATTTTACGCTTTGTCATACCTAAGGCATTTTTAATTGTTCTGAGTCTATGTCTAGTACTGTCTGGAGGGGTATAATACTCAGATTTGGAGAAGTTAACTTTCTGACATGATGTACTCTCACAGGCTTCCAGAAATGCCTTAACTCTTCTCAAGTTTCTCTGCTTTGAGCTGAAAAATAGAGCAGTATCATTAGCATACATGAGGTGTGTGACCAATTTCACTCCTCTAGGCATTTTGAATCCCTCAATGTACTGTAAATTTACTAGTTTCTTTAAAACTCTTGAGAAGGCCTCAGTCACTAGAATATATAGAAATGGAGACACAAGATCACCTTATTTTATTCCTCTAGTGGAGGGAAACAAGCCTGAAGCCACCCCATTGATTAGTACAGAGAAGTGTGCTGCTGAGATATTTTGCATAATGATTTTGACAAATGATCCATGAAAGCCAAAATGAAGTAAAATTGAATTAAAATTGAATTCAGAAAGCTCCATGAAACTCTGTCAAAAGTTTTCTGCATATCCAATTTTATAATCAAATTTTGGTCTTTTTTATTCTTTCTTAACAGTCTTGTCATCTCTTGCATTTGTATGATATTATCTGTAATATCTCTCCCCTTCACAAATGCAAACTGTTCTTGAGAGATCAGGTTTGACATCAATGGCTTCAACCTTTCTGCCACTGTTTTTGAATATACCTTATTCAAGAAATTTGACAGACTAATTGGTCTGTACTCAGAAAATGAGGCTGGATTTGGTTTCTTTGGAATCAAGGTCAACCATGTACTTGAGATTGCCTTGGGGATCAGTGAACCATGCATGAATTCTCTTACAGAATCCAAGAGGTCCTCTTTGATTGTTTCCCACGAGTATCTAAAAAATGCACCTGAAAATCCATCTGAACCAGGAGAGCTACCTTTGCTCAGATCAAATAGCACCTCGTATAATTCCTCTACAGTTACCTCCCTCATAAGACTAATATTATTCTCATCACTTACCAATTTTTGTATTTGAGAGGTGAATTGCTTAAGATAAGTTCCTGTATTAGAAGAGTCTTCTGGCTCATTGAGTAACTCAATATAGAACTTAATTCCTTCCTCCTTAATCCTCTCTGGATCAGTTACCCACTGATTGTCCCCATCCTTTATTTTGTAGATTCTTGCTTTCCGATGTCTTTCTTTCACAAAATTATGAAAGAATTTGGTACTAGCATCTCCCTCTTGGAGCCACCTTATGTTAGATTTTTGTTTCCAGAAAGTTGTTTCCTCTTTAATTGATCTATCCAACACAGCTTGAGCTCTATTTAATTCTACCAGGTCATCTGCACTCCCACTAATCTGATACTTTTCTTCTAGTAGTGCCACCTCCTTTTCAGCATTCATCAGATTTCTGTGCACATTGCCAAAACATTCTTTGTTCCACTCCTTCAGAACTGATTTGAACCTCTTTAATTTGTACACCATATTTTGCATCCCAGTAAATGTGCTAGGCTGCTGCCAACTCTCATCCACTAATGCTTTATAATCTTCCCTATTCAACCACATCTATTGAAACCTAAAAGGCTTTGGTGTCTGCTCAGATGAGTCTTGTATTGATAACAATAAGGTATTATGATCAGAGGTGCTTCTAGTAAGTACATGTATGGAGCTATGTGGGAAGAGTGTATTCCAATCAAAATTACAGACCCTCTATCCAATTTTTGAAGTAATAGATCCCTACCAGCTCTCTTATTAGACCAAGTATACTGATTACCCACAGTGTTGACCTCCTGAAGTGCCAGACTACCTATTAATCTATTGAACTCGGTTATGCTTTCTAGTGGGGGTTTGGTTCTACCCCTTCTCTCCTCTATGGCTGTGACAGTGTTAAAATCCCCTATATAGATAGTAGGTGCTTGAGGGAGGGTAAGTAAATCATTCCACAACTGTCTCCTCAATCTCTTAAGAACTTTAGCATACACAAAAATAGCATTCCAAGAAATTGATGTAGAGGAATCAGATATATTTGTCAAAACAAATTGATCAGATTGGGCAATAATGTTAACATTGAAATTATTTTTTCAAAGCAACCATATTTTAGCATACTCAGCAGGGTATGAGTTATGAAAGTGCAATACATGTTGCAGTATAATTATCATATCATTATCATGCATTGGTTCAATAACACATAATAAAGAGATGTTATTTATGATGATTAGAGTTTGTAATCTATCTATTGAGGTCCCTAAACCTCTAATGTTCCAGATAAGCATATTTCCTATGATTTTGTGACTGATCATTTAAACATCATATTTGATTTTTTGTTTTGGCCTCAACAGCCTACTAACACTTATCAAAAGTGCCAGTCTTTTTGTTTCTTTTTTTCTGATCATGGTTCACTAAATCTTTGGAAATAATGCTATCTGAAATATGCATATCAACATCAATTAGAGTATCTACATGCATATCAGGTTCAAGTGTGAGCATATCATTTACTGCAACCCTAGTGTTACCAGAGTTACCGGAATTATCTACAACAGCACCAGAATCATTTAAGGCTAATGCATTATCCTTACCCTTCTTTGTAGGGAAGTTCTTACCTGCCCTACCTGATTGGCTCTCTAGAGCATCCTTTCTAGTCTCCTGAATTTCAGATTCCAATACCCTGTCAATCAGTGAATCTTCATCCTCTAAACTTTCTCCCTCAGAATCCTGCAAAAGGGAAAAGAAATTGGAGACCTGTAATGGTGAGTGGTAAGGGATCATTTCCAACATTGCGTTTTTGTTCTTATTTTTGAGACAGTTCTTTAAATTGGAAACATTTATATCATCAAAGGAATAAAAGTATACAGTTGAACTCCCCTTTCTTTTGTCCTGATCTGATAGAAGGACAAAGGTGGACTTTTGTGTAATCTGGGGAGCTTCATTGAACACAACCATGTCATTGCCCTAATTCATCAGCACTTCAGCTAGCTTTTTAGATCTTCTCAGTAGCTGTCAATCTAGATGAGCCTGTTTCAGGAGTCATCTCTTTTTTCCTCCAAGTCCTCTTTAACTCGGGGTGTAAGTGGATGCACTTAGACTCGTCATGCCCAATTTTCTTACAGCCCTTGCAATAACTTGGCAAATGATGATACTCTATAGCATATAGCACATTCCTTGTAGCTATTAGTTGTTCCAATAGGTATAGATGTGATCCTCGATTCAGTCTGATCCAACTCTACACACATATTGATCACTGAAGGTCGAGTAAGTCCATTGGTAGCAGAATCAACCTTTGTGAACTTATCGATTTGAGAAGCTACATCTTGAATCTTGTGTCCACTTGAGTACCTTCATCATTGATCCAGCAATGCTCCAGTACTGCTGCAACCAGATTTTTTGATAGACATCTTGATCCTTGAATCTGATTAAGATGTGACGATAATCCAGCAAGCCCACTTGGTATTGATCTTTGAATCCAATTAGCTTGAATGCTGCGTGAATGTTCTCCATCGCCGGTTTGCCCCGACTGAATTTTCCGATCAGTGAAGTTTCGTAGTGGGCTGCCAGGACGTTGACTGATTCAGGATCATATAGTCAGGCATGCCTTCCAATTGAGTCTTGTGATTGCAGATTTGATTTCGATATTGGAGGGGAGAGCGTTGAATAGGGGCGGATTTTCGTGTGAAAGTGCTTGAAGGAAATTTTTACGGCGGGTGCTCCGTCGTGGTTAGGCGGCATCGCCGCCATAAGAGAGCCGTTTATATCCGTTACCGGCGTGTCAAATGAACGTTATGTTGTTGAAGAAAAAAACATAATATTGGGTGGCGGCTGGTGAAATATTTTAGAGAGACGGAAGAGAAAAGTTTTAGTAAGTTTTTTAATCTAGTGAAGTGGTCAGAAGCCTTCTGTTCTATTCCACTGCTGAAAGTTTTTTTCTTTTTCAGCTACACATTAATTATAAGTACCTTACTTTGTTTTAGATATCTAGTACCGTAGTTTTGTTTTGTCTCTGAAACAAAAAGTACTGCCTTGTACGTGATTTAGTACTTCAATACTCAGTTCCCAGTATTCGTAATTTAGTACCCTTTATTCAGTACCCAGTATTCGTAATTTAGTACATCTAAACAAATAGTAAGTATCTCGTACCCGTACATATCTCATACCTATACGTATCCACACAGTAAGTACCAGTTCCTACACATATCCACATGGATCCCTTCAATGACGTTGTTTACACTGCCGCTGCTGCTCAAGTTCCTCACGCCGCCGCCGCCGCCGCTCTCATGTATTGTCCTGAGATACAATCTCTACAATGTTATAAATATTGAAAATAAAGATAAAATACAAATAATTTATGATATATGTTGGAAGATTCAAAATTATTAGAATAAGTGTAATTATTTAATATTTATTATTAGAATTATTCTGATTATATTGATAAATTTTTTAATTTAAAAAATGATATATCTAATTTTATTTTTAAAATTTAGATTAAATCACTTTAATAATTTTATATCCTATTTTTTTTTCAGTTCTATTTAGTTTATTTCACTCCAATTCTTATGAAATACATTATGATAAATTCTGCGTAATCTAGTCAGGCTTTAAATATTTTCTATACATTAATTTTTTTACTTCAGTTCAATTCAATATATTTAAGTTCGGTTAGGGATTGTTAAGGGTTGCTTTCTTTTTTCAGTTCAGTTCAATGAAATATGTAAGTGATTTATTACTAGCATCAATATGTTAATAAACATCAATTGAGTTCAGTATATATATAAGTTTATTTCAGTTATCTCCAAATAAGATGGGACTGTTGATGCTGAATTAAACCGTAAATTAAAATTCTGGGAAAAGAAATTATAAAATCCTAGATTAGATAACTTTAATAATTATGGATTATAAATGTCACTTTTTTAATGAACAATAAATTGATCTTGAAATAAACCGTCTATAAATATATATAAATATAGACCGGTGGCTATATAGTAATAGAGAATGGAAGGAGGTTCTTATGTTGCAAATTATGAAACTTAGTTGCATTAATTATTTTCGCGTTTTCAAATTGCCCAGCGCCCAGCGTCTGAGAATGGAAGGAGATGCCTGCTTCAGATTGTTTCGTCCACGTGTTTGTGGTCAACCATGAGTCCCATATAGGTGAATAATTTCCTAGAGTCTGGGTTCATTTTTCTCCTCGTTTAAAACAATTTTTGAATTTTTGAATCATACAAAATTAAGCCTTTTAAATTAAAATATTGTATCTTTAGCTTAAAATCTTTAACTTTTATATACAAAATATTACTCTAGTTTATAGCATAATGTTTGTTTTTTTTTCATATTAAAATGCACCTATTTTATAATTCATATTTTTTAGAATGCGACAATATGAAAAACATACATTTTATACTAGAAACTAGAGCAATTTAAAAATAAGTATTTTATTCTAAAAATTAGACAATTTAGACAGTATGAAAAATAGATATTTTATACTAGAAACTAGAGCAATTTAAAAAAACAAGCATTTTATTCTAAAAACTAGACAATTTAGACAATATGAAAAACATACATTTTATGTTAGAAACCAGAGCAATTTAAAAAACAAGCATTTTATTCTAAAAATTAGACAATTTAGACAGTATGAAAAACAGACATTTTATACTAGATACTAGAGCAATATAAAAAACAAGCATTTTATTCTAAAAACTAGACAATCTAGACAGTATGAAAACCAGGCATTTTATACTAGAAATTAGAGCAATTTAAAAAACAACTATTTTATTCTAGAAACTTGACAATTTAGACAATATGAAAAACAAACATTCTATGCTAGAAACTAGAGTAATTTAAAAAACAAGCATTTATTCTAAAAATTAGACAATTTAGACAGTATGAAAAACATACATTTTATGCTATAAACTAGAGCAATATAAAAACATACATTCTGTTCTAAAAGGCAATATGAACAGTAACCGTGAACAGTAACCGCGCAACAGTACTTTTCTCAAATTTTGCAAATAAGGACCTTTTTCCTTCCATATTCTAGTGTAGTCCTTGGTCTATATTATAGTATACGATCACTCCAGTAACCAACTCATGAACAATTATTAAAATAATTATAAAATGCCTTTATCATAAGAGGTAGTCTTGTGAGAGACCGTCTATATTATAGACCGGGGACTAAGTAGTAAAAGTATGTTTGAATAAAAATAAGGAGGTCTTTAATTGCAATTTTTAGAAATTACTATTCACGTGCACTATTCATAACCCAGTACTATTCACACGCGCACTATTCATGCCCGGTACTGTTCACGGCCCAGAACTATTTACAAAACAGAACATTGGGTTTTAAGCACATAAAGTCTAAATTATAGTCTCAAACATTAACATGAACATCTAAACATATTAGCCTAACCAATTTTCACACATCAAACCTCACATCTGACCATTCATGCCTCAAACAGCCCACAACATTAGGATTTTACCACATAAGGTCCACATTTTAACACGAACATCTAAAAAAGCTACCCTAACCAATTTTCACACACAAAAACTCACATATGGCCATTCATACCTCAAACAGTCCAGAACATGGGGTTTTAAACACATACGGTCCACATTATAGTCCCAAACATGAACACGAACATCTAAACACACTACCCTAGCCAATTTTCACACACCAAACATCACATCTGACCATTTATGCCTCAAACAGATCAGAATATTGGAATTTTAACACATAAGGTCCATATTATAGGCAGAAACATGAACATAAACATCTAAACATGCTACCCTAACCAATTTTCACAGACCAAACCTCACATATGGTCATTCATGCCTCAAACAGACCAGAACATTGGGTTTTAAGAATATAAGGTCCACATTATAATTCCAAACATGAACATGAACATCTAAACACACTACCCTAACCAATTTTCACATAGCAAACCTCACATCTGGCCATTCATGCCTCAAACAGACCATAACATTGAAATTTTATCACATAAGGTCCACATTATAGGCAGAAACATGAACATGAACATCTTAACATGCTACCCTAACCAATTTTCACACACCAAACCTCACATATGGTCATTCATGCCTCAAACAGACCAGAATATTGGGTTTTAAACACATAAGGTCCACATTATAGTACCAAACATGAACACGAACATCTAAACACACTACCCTAACCAATTTTCACACACCAAACCTCACATCTGGCCATTCATGCCTCAAATAGACCATAACATTGAGATTTTATCACATAAGGTCCACATTATAGACAGAAACATGAACATGAACATCTAAACATGCTATTTTAGCCAATTTTCACACGAAACCTCAGATCTGACCATTCATGCCTCAAATAGACCAGAATATTTGGTTTAAACTCATAAGGTCCACATTATAGTCCCAAACATTAACACGAACATCTAAACATACTACCCTAACCAATTTTCACACACCAAACCTCACATTTGGCCATTCATGTCTCAAACAGCCCAGGACATTGGGATTTTAACACATAAAATCCACATTATAGGCAGAAACATGAACACGAACATCTAAAAATGCTACACTAGCCAATTTTCACACACCAAACCTCACATCTAGCCATTCATACCTCAAACAGCCCAGGACATAGGGGTTTAAGCACATAAGGTCCACATTATAGGCAAAAACATGAACACGAACATGACCACAAATAAATAAAATCAAACCTTCAGCAGTAAAATCAAACCAAACCAGACAATGCCCAATTGGATGCAAATCGGATGCAAAACACAAGCAAAACAATGCCCAATCACAGGAGCACAGAGCCGCCAATCAAAATCACATTATCAATCAATGAAAGCAACAAATCAACACAATATATAAGCACAACCGCCGGACACCGCCGGAAAACACAAAAACCGCCGGAAAACACAACCGCCGGAGCACAGAAGCACAGATCCGCCGATCGAAGCACATCCGCATCAACCGCCGGAGCACATCCGCACATCCGCACAGAAGTTGATATCTGTACTCCGATCTAAAGCACATAACAGAAAAAATATCAAAAACAAACACAAATCCGCATCAAATCGTATATAAAGATGAAAACAAACAAATCGAGAAACTTAATTGCTATTGCGCACGGTAGAACACGGTGGATCGATGCCTGAATCGGTACTGGACGGTTAATTAGGTTTTTGAATTTGGGGGAGAAATTGGGTTCGGGAGGTTCTGCAAAAATTGAAATGGGAATTATGAAAGGAAAGTTGATATTTATATGAATTCTAGTTTAGCATATTTGTGAAAAGGCCCTCGCATTTTAGATGCTTTTGCAAAAAGGCCCCCGCCCAGTTTTACTCTTTTTTTTCAGTCCCGTCTATAATCTGGACGGTCTCTTTCGAGACTTTCTATTATCATAAACATTGAATAATTATATCCGTTCTAATCATCTAAATATTCCCGTAATGAGAAAAACAATTCCCAAAAAGAATGGGTTCCAAAAATGTCCATCATAATTAATAACTTTAGTCTTTTAAGATGCGTGTTAAATAGAGATGCCACATAATATAATTCTTAAACATATGTTATGTAAACTTGTAAGCAGAAAATATATACAACAACAGTTTAATATATATCACGATTATCCTGATATAAGTATGAATCAGACACCAATTAGATAGTGATACATTTATTTTAAAATAATTTATAATTAAACCACGTATTCAATCATTACCAAGACGAATTTAGAAATTTAATATAGAGTTTTAGAAATTTACTAAAAATATTTCAATCAATTAAAATATCTTTGTTGTACATATATTATATTTTTATTGATTCCTGATAAAAGTATATCAGAATATCATAATCAAGGTTATTCTCACAGCAAACATATTCAAAAAAAATACAAAGCAAATGCACATTCTTACATGTTAAGTATACATACAACAATCAAAACGCACGTGTTTTACACGCACTTAATTAATAATTAATTAATGCAGTCGCTCAGGACTTTGCAAAGTCGGTTAATTTTCTTCTAAACTTAAACTTAATTCTTCTTTGTACTTACTTGTAACAATTAATAACATTTCAGGACTACGTTTAATTTGGTCTATTTTCTTTCAGAGCTTATCTATATTACGCGCGTGCACACACGCATAAAATAGGGTTTTGCGGTAGACAAACAATAGGTTAAACTAGATTATAATTAAAATTTATTGGTCAGCTGCAAAGGATATTTAAATATTCCTATTATGGTCATTACTTTTAATAAATAATTTATTAAAGTATTAAGCTGAACTTAATATTATTAATGTAATAGTTATGCCATGCTCCGTTTCAGAGCAAAATAATTGACGATCGATAAATAATTTCCGATCAAAATTGTGTAATGAGGTTGCAGATGCTTTTACTAGGCTTTGAAAGAATCTCATCATTCTCTACCTCCGATTCAACCTGATCCGCTTGGTTCATAGTAAAGTAAACTAAAACGCCACTCATCGCTGTTGCTGCCATAACTGACACACATTGCATCAACATTACCATCAGTCTTCTAAGGTGGTAAATAAGTCAAATAATTATATGTTCAAGAGGAGAGAAATTATTATTATTCACCAAATGCAACAAAAAACAATCCAATAATCAAGAATACCACGTTTTTGAAGAGTTGGAAAAGTCAGAAAAGACAAGTTTTTGCAAATCGGATATTTTACTAATTAATCAAAGACAAATTTACATTATTTGTATATGTATGATAATTTTCGATTTTTCTTTCTGATCATCTAAATGACCAAAATTCGCAACGCGCGTGTGATACACGCGTGATGCACGCGTTTTGAGTAATCAGCTTATGAATAGCATTCCTAAATTTAATTTAACCATAACAATTAACAGTATGCTAAAATTTAATTCAACCATAACAATTAACAGTATGATTAAACGTCATATGATATATCGTTGGTCATAGTTATTGTGGTTAATTATATAGCTTATGTAATTAAAAAAAATATCATTGTCTGCAGTATGAATGTAATGTGTGCCACACATATGTATACAATAATAATAGTCCTGCCCAAATGGATTAAAATAAGTTTAGATTACTTGTATTTGAAATCATCCGAAATAAGCTTCTGAATGTAGTTTATTTGTATTGATTTGAGTTAAAATATGGTAACATATATTTAAAAGTTAATACTATTCAAGTTAAATATTCATACTATAATTATTCTCATAGCATTATATTTTTATCTCAGTTTTGATGAAAATTAACATTATTTAACTTTGCTATTTTTTTTAATTAAATCACTAAAATTGAGGAAATTTATTGGGTTCCTTAAACCCCTTTTAAAAAGTCAAATAATTGGCAAGTTCTCACATTCAACCATAAAAAGATGATGGCAATACAATGAGCAAAAACCCCATGAAACATGGTAATGCTTTCAAAATAATAATCTAATATGTAGGAAAAACATATCCACTATACAAAAGAATGTAGGAGTTTTCTTCAAAAAATAAAAGAAAGAATGTAGGAGCTTTAATAACTCTAGGCCAATTCTAGATATAGATTCAATTAAATTGTGTAGGTCCAGAAAAGACAATATTATCCTTTATCAATTCAGCGAACATGTATTAGTAAAATTAGGGGTATTTCAAGTCAAAATAAGACAGGTGCAAATAAATTAGACTTGCAACTAACTTAGTCGTAACTCTATCAAGAAGTCTTTAACTACTACACGCAGTGGCTGCCACGGCGGTTCCAAAAAACGCCGTCTGTCGAGAAGTTCCGATATCTGAACATATACTAAGTGGGTTGGAGTAACAGCGAAAACGGCGGTTCAGTCAACAACGACGGTAGGTTTACGGCGGTAAAATTATAGCGGTTTGTTGAAACACTATGATATGCCAGTGTTCCGATATCGAACTGAGCTTATTGAGGTCGATTATCCTCCTACGTGTGGTATGTTTTCAATTCATAGTAGCTCATACCGATTGTGAAGTTAGTTTTGTTGAATGCCGTGCAGAACGTTGTTTACTTGTTTTTTTGGTTGATTGTATATCGTATTGATGTGGTGTTTGAATTGATGATTTGTTTAGAATAGTGTGTGATGAATATGTAAACTCTTAATGTAGGTAAAATGAGCTCCAATCGATCTCGAATTGCTGATTCCGGGATGTCAACATTACCAAATTACCGCGAGTTAATGAAAAATTTTATGGCTTTTGCTTTCGAAGGAGTTAGACAAAAGAGGGTTAGTACTGTACGATGCCCATATAAGGATTGTAAGAATAATGCATTTGTAAGATTTCAAAAGTTGTGTAATTAAATTAGAGCAATACACGCCTTCCTTTATGTTTGCTTTAGTGTTGCAACCGTGCTTCACGGTACAAGAAATTACTGATTATTCTTGTAACTCCATCAGTAGATGCGGTGCTCTCCTCACTCTAGTGTGGTGATCTCTCCACAATGCAGAAGTTTCCGCCTACTTCTGAGTTGCACCTCAAACTCAATGTCTTTGGTGCTTTTTCAAAATGTATTTTTACAACTATATATACTCTTTTGCATAGTTCATGTCATGGTTACCTCCAAGTTTTTGGGCGGCTAAGAGTCTATTTAATACGTCTTAATTGAACTGAACTTTTCTGATTTGAATTGAACTGAAAATACTGAACTGAAAAATACTGACTGAATTGAACTAGATTTAACTGAACTGAACTGAAAATTACTAAACTGAACTGAAAAATACATTTGATTCTTTTATATAACATATATGTATATTCAAATTTCTAATTAAAAAATAAACCATTGAAGTATATTGAATTGAACTTAATTGAACAAAACTGAATTGAAGAAACAAATCACTACATAGACATTAGCTAAATTTCATCAAATATATATTTCATCATTATCCTAGAAGTTAAACATAGTTGAACTGAAATATACTGAACTGAAATATACTGAACTGAACTTTATTGAGTTGAAGTATACTGAACTGAACTTTATTGAACTGAATTGATATAGTCAAATTTAGTTATATTTTATCAAGTCAAATTTTATTAGCACCAAACTTAATTAAGTTGAATTTACAAAAGCATGCATTGATACAATTTATATTTAATTAGAAAATGTTTATCAAATCATATTTCATACATTCTAAACTGACTTGAACTGAATCATACTGAACTAAACTTAATTGAATTTGTCCAATTAAACTGAATTGAACTAAACTTAATTGAATTGAATTGAAGAAAACGATCAATGCATTAATATAACTAAATGAGATTGTATTTTATCAAGAATATAAAACAGAACTGAATTGAACTACACTGAACTGAATTGAACTAAACTGAACCGAGTGAACTGAATTTTGCACTTAACTGAAATGAACTGAGTTGAACCACACTTAACTAAAATGAACTGAATTGAACTACTTTTAACTGAAATGAATTGGATTTTCAATATGAACTTAAAATCATTAAATTATATTTACATTGAACTGAATTGAAGAAAATGACCAATGCATTGATATAACTAAATGAGGTTGATTTTATCAAGAATAGAAAATAGAACTGAATTGAACTACACTAAACTGAACTGAACTGAACCGATTGAACTGAATTGGACAACACTTAACTGAAATGAACCGAGCTGAACCACACTTAACTAAAATGAACTGAATTAAACTACACATAACTGAAATGAACTGGATTTTCAATATGAACTTAAAATCATTAAATTATATTTTCATTGAACTGAATTGAAATAAATTATATTTTCTCTAAACTGGATTGAATTGTGTTGAATTATTAACATTTAATTTGTTTAATTTTTTTAAAGTATGATGTACTGAACTGAACTGAACTGAAAAATACCAAATTGAACTGAACTGAAAAATACTGATTTGAACTGAACTGAACTGAATTGAAAAATATTCAGATAAGTTGTACTAAACGGACCCTAAGTTGATCTTTGTATTCACTCATGAATTAACTTGGAGGTTTAAAACCAGGGTAATGAGGATGGTATACATTAGCCATCTCCATTATTTGGTAGCATTAACTAATGCTTCAGAGTTTATGCTCTCTCTCTACCATTCACTAAGGATGCATTTTGTATCAAACCGAACCTTCTAAATGGCTTCTTTGTCTTTATTTTTAAATAGGTTTAGGGTGCCCAACAAATCCCCTCCACCGAATGGAGGTATTTTTAAAAACCATGCAAGGATACTAATTGTTGGAACATGCCTCACAAAAATAACCGTTTCGGTATATCTTACGGTCAAGAACACGTATAAGCACAAACATAATGATTATACGTCATAAACACACGACACACGATAAATAATTGCACTCACTCACTCTCACTGTTCAATACGATCATGTTACCCTGTTTAATATACGCCCACCATACCAGTCACACCAATCATTTGTATCTTTATAACAGAAGATATATACAGAGTGATTATCTACGATCAGGTTACCCTGATTTATATAAGCACACCATACCAATCACACCAATCATACGTATCTTTATAACAGAATCTATTTACTCTGGCAAAAGGAAATTACACTTTAGATATTTATCAGAATATCTCTCCTACTGACTGTTCTGATTTCCCTCTAAATTAGAACGTAACATTACATCTCTATTTATACACGTACAAGCTAGCTAAACTACTTAATCTCCTACATTGCAGCTAGGACTCCCCACGTCCATGTTTTGATTTTACCGAGCATGGACGTGATCGTTAAAGTGACTGAGCACTTTACTAATTTTACACAACCATTTGACTTAATCAATGTTGGTAAAACAGTAAATCTAATTTGATTACCCCACACAACACTCCTATTCCTTTTTCAAGTCTAACTATACTATAAGGCCCTATTTTGCTGGAACTTATAAGTATAGCAGTTCAGTTCAACAGTTCAGTTTAATTCAGTTGAGCAAAAAATATAATTTCATTCAATTCAAGTAAATTTAGACATATTGATTCTATTTTTTAATACATTAATTTTCAATTTAGTTCAGTTCAGTAAGAAATAAATTCAGACAAACAGGTTCTAAGTACATCTCTTGAAATAAGGAAAAACAATGTTATATTCTAATTCTAACTAGCAAAATATCACACAAACCCTAGATCATTTTCCTCATATTTAAACTATCCAAATCTAAAAAACTACATAGAAATATAAATAGTTTGGATGTATAGCTCCCTTTACATTGAATCTTCTAAAAATGAATTCTTGAGCCATATATACTTGAACTTTTCCTTGTACAACTCCCTATTTGATGGATAGGTAATCTTCCACAGCTATCTTGAACTGATTTTGTTATATCAAACTGCAAATTCAAAAAATTGCCAATACATGATTTGAAAGTTGATATCTCAAGAGGCACGAAACCCAATCAGGGCTCAACGAGAATATCTAATATATTTATAATAGAGTATAAAAGTATAAAAGAAGAGAAAGTCTCCGAGGAAATTGTCTATAATATAGACAGGGACTACATGTCAAATACAGAAACTACGGGGTAAGATTAATAATGTAACTCGTGGGTCGACCCGCGTTATAACCTGAATTTTGGCCTAGCCTATATAAAGGAATTAAGCCCAAAACGTGAAACAGATTTCTTCCCCAAATTTTGCACACACCCAACGTGAAAATCACACCTTCTTCCCCAATTTTACAGATCAGAGATATGAATTTGTTGTAATGATCTTCATGAACATATTTCGATCGATTTGAAGTTTCAATTCCATTGATGTGAAGCTTCAATTCAATCGAGATTGATTGAATCGATAATATTCAACAATTTAAAGCCGAAAACCTATCATCTTGGATCGAAATTGTTATCAATGGAGATTGAACCCTTGGTAAGTGTATCGTATTGGTCAATATGATTATATACCCAATTTCGATTGGGTAATACATGTTGCTTCGTATCTAATTGACATAATGAAAGAATCGTTTAAGAAGAAGGTGAATCAAGCTTGGTAACCACTAGATCAAATATTTGATGCTATAAAGTGGAGGTTTTGCTTTTATAGAGTTTTTTTAGTTAAACGGCGAGGTTTGGAGTCAAACTACCTAGAATTCCTTGCTTATATATATGTATTCTTGTTTAAGTTTTTGTTTATAATGTATACCTTTTACGCTAAATCATGAATGTTCTGGACTGTTTGAAGCTTCTATGACTAAACAGTGAGGTTTAGAGTCAAAATGCCTAGGTTTCCTTCCTCATAGCTTTAGGTTTTCTTGTTTAGGTTTTTGTTTACAATATAAACCTTGTACGCTAAATCGTGTATGTAAGCTTCTGTGATTAAACAGTGATGTTTTGAGTCAACATGCCTAGGTTTTCATGCTTTGGGATATAGGTTTCCTTGTTTAGATTTTTGTATATAATATAGACCTTTTGTGTTAAATCCTACATGTTCTGGAATGTGTGAAACATCTGTGATTAAACAGTGAGGTCTGGAGTCAAAAAGCTCAGGTTTCCTTTCTCACATCTTATAGGTTTCTTTGTTTAACGTTTTGTTTATAACGTGGACCTTTTATGATAAATAATGTATTTTCTAGACTATGTGAAGTTGTTGTGAATAAATAGTGAGGTTTCGAGTCAAATATGCCTAGGTTTCCTTACATAGAGCTACATGTTTAGATTTTTGTTCATAATATGGACCTTTTACGCTAAATCATGTTTGTTCTGGACCGTGTGAAGCTGTTGTGGTTAAACAGTGAGGTTTCGAGTAAACAATACCTAGGCTTTCATGCTTAGAGCTATATGTTTAGGTTTTTGTCTATAATATGAACCTTTTACGTTTAATCATGTTTGTTTTGGACTATGTGAAGATTTTGTGATGAAACAGTGAGGTTTGAAGTAAAATATGCCTATGTTTGTTTGTTTGAGCTATATGTTTAGGTTTTTATTTATAACACTAACCTTTTGTGTTAAATCATGTTTGTTCTGGACTGTGTGAAACTTTTGTGTTAAACAGTGAGCTTTAGACTTAAAATGGCTAGGTTTGCATGCTAAGACTGTGAAGTTTGGGTTTCAGGTTATAATATGGGCAATGCAGAAACCGTTCGGCAATTGTTAGCCATGAAAGCAACTCTCACAGTAGAAACTGATCAACCAGAGCCATCGGGATCGGGTACAAATGACGAAATCCCCTTTGGAAATCCAAAGAAAATAATGGGAACATGAAGGTTTGATGGCAAAAGAATTAAGGCTGGGATCGGAAAAAAGAAAAAGAAACAACCGAAGAAACAGTCTCAAAATGAGTTTGGCTCATACACCGACATAATTTTGAGTTGGTAGGGATTCTGAATCAAACAGTCTTGCCTTTCTAAATATTGATGTTACTAGTAACAACGTTGAGGTTTTATGTTGAAAGCTTGTGTATTATCTTGGTTTTATTAACGTTGGTGTTATTAATAAAAACATTGAGCTTTTATATTGGAAACTTGTGTATAATGTTAGTTTTATAAACATTGTTGTTTTTTGAAATTTTCTTTGTAATTTTATATTGAATGGTAGTGTAAACTGTTGGTTTTATACAACTATTTTGCACTTTTAACTTACAAGGTACAAGTTTTATAACATCAGTTAAAACATTGATTGTTAATGCACTTTAAAACTTTAAACTTATAATATGGACCTTGTAATTTTAAACATATTTGTTTAGCTCATATTTACTTATGGATTTATGTGCATGAGTTATTGTTTGTAATCTAGAGATTCAAATACAAAAGTTATTAGTTTCGATGGTGTCATACTTCTGTATTAAACCTGTGAGGTTTAAGCTTAAAATGACTAAGTTCAAAATGATTCAGTTCTTAACCTACACTTCAAAACTTTGTACTTATAAGCTTCAAAGATGGTGTTTTAATATTAAACCAAAGGTACAAATTGTTAATTATTATTTTTTTGATTTCAATCTAAAGAATGTATTGCACTAGTAAAAACAACAATAGTAAACAATGTTTTAAAATCGTTTAAATTATAACACCAAACATAGACACTAGTTCCAGTTTCCAGCTTGATTATTCTGGACTCATCAAATTCAATTAGCCAAGGAAGATCCCGAACCGCATAACAATACAGTTCGAATCCTTTGCTGCAAGCTACTGCTCCCATCAACCTCGCATGCTTCTAAAACTTTGGAAGCAATTGTATTAGCAATGGCCTGACTATCACCAGTCTCCTCACTACCATCAACAACAATATTCTCAACCAGATCAGACCGAAATCTTCTATGCTATTGAAGTACAGTATCTCTAATGGCTTCTATTTGGACATCAACAAAGACAGAAGTTGATGAAAAAAGAAACCAAAATTCATCAGCTAAAAAACATTCAACACTAAAATACCAACTATTGCATGTAAAACATGGATAATTACAGGTAAAAAATAAAATGAAAACCTTCAACACTACAATGGCAACCATTACATTTAAAACATGGCTGATTACAGGTAAAACAAAAATGAAGACCTTCAATACTAAAATACCAACCATTCCATGTAAAACATATATGATTACAGGTAAAATCAAACTGAAAACCTATAACACTAAAGTATTAACCATTACAAGTAAAACATGGATAATTACAGGTATGAAGAAAACGAAAATCCATGACGTATAAATACAACCTTCAACATTTAAAGTATAATGTTATCAACAAAACCTTCAACACTTGACTAGCAACCTTTACATGTAACACATCAATGATTATAAAGACATACAAGACAGAAAAGAGCGTAGGAAAGCAAAGAATAAACAAGGAATTCAAAAATGAGCACAACAAGAATAAACAAGAGGTTTGAAATCATAACATTGATCTTTCAATAAAAAATCCAAAGGTTCTGAAAAATGAATCCAAACAACACAACACAAAAATAAAATCATATTCCAAACAGTATGAAACGAGCACATAATCAACGAACACAAAACCACTTCGAGTAGTTGCAGATAAATAGTTATTACCTTTGCTATCGGAAACCCATGGATTTCCTCTGGTCATCACCATGACGCTCTGATCTATAACATAGAACACAAATAATTCAAACAAAAAAAAAATCCGCGAAGAAATCGACAAAGCATACGAAATTAAAGAGATCAGAAATTATACTTGATAGCGCGCACACTCCGATCGCTATTGGAATCGAAAACCCGCATCAATTGGAAGAATTTTAGTGTTTGGATTTCGGGGAAAACGAGAGGAGTGGTTCTGGTAAGAAGAAAAAGTCGGGAGAGAGAAAGAGAATTTTGATATTTAAACCATACTATATTACAAATTAGAAAAATATCCCCACATATTTCGTTTCTTTTCAACAAAGCCTCGCATTTTTTTTTCTTTTTGTTGAGTGCAGTGTATAATTTGGACAGTCTCTTTTGAGAATTTCTAATAAAAGAAAACAAATAAAATGCATCAATTAAGAAATGTAATTTTAATTGTAAGAGTATTAGAGTTATATTCTTTTGTGGTTATGGGCTAGGGCTGGCAATTTGGAACACGACACGAAAACCCGACCTGAACCGAATACGATTTTAGTGGGTTTGGGTTGACACGAAACACGGCATGGGTCTATATTGGGTTAGACACGAGTGACCAGAAAATAAATGGGTTAGGTTCAGGTCAAACCCGTGGGTTAAATGGGTAACCTGTTTGACCCATATATCTAAGGTGTAATTATGCAAATGATTGAAATTGCATTTATAAATGCAAACAAATTCTCTAATGCCAAAATCATGTAGATTATCCTACTAATTTATGATGAAATTGATAGTTGATTTTGTAATTCTTGATTTAGTTTCCATATGACATGATCATTTGAGCAGCATAAATTTTAAAATTTAGTCTCATATTCAGTCTCATTATTAATAAATGGGTTTCACGGGTTGGGTTTGGGTAACCCGGATTTTTACTGGGTCGGGTTTGTGTCAAGGTTTTGTGACCCGAAATATTATTGGGTTGGGTTTGGGTTTAGTATTTCAGACCTGCCAACCCGCCGACACGAATCCCCCAACCCGCCAACCCGACCCGATTTCCAGCCCTATTGTGGGCTATGCTTAAAAGTTAAGAAAAAAGATCGACGGAGATTGATGGCTGAAGAATTTCATTTAGTCAACGCAAGTAAGCTATGACCAAAACGAACCTCTTGTAATAATGTACGAGCAAGTACACCGATTGTTCTAAATACTTCACTAATTTTGAGAGATATCAAATACCCCTAAGATATGTTCTATCAATTCCAAACAGTCCCTAGAGAATTTGATGATAGTAAAATATATTTGTATTTTTTCCTTCACTTTCAAATCCTCGAAGTTAAAGAACACCTTCAAACCTGCAAATATGCAAATAATCTGCATTTTGTTTCTATCAATTTGATTTCTACCTATCCAACCTATGAAAATCCTTAAGTAAGCTTGTTCACGATTGTTTACACCTATAATATAGAAAAGGTAACTCAAATTAGTATTCTTGTAGCACATGCTTCATACATCGTAATCAAAGGTAAGTAGAAAAAAAGATGATTAACAAGGTTAAATAAATAATGGGAATGAAACAATAATGGGAATGAAACAAGGTCAATTTCCTTTTAAGTACTTAAGAGACAAATTTTCAGTGAGATAAATCTGAATATCCATTTCCAGCCAGTTCTGGAAATGATAGATAGAAGAATCTTAAACTAGAAAAATATTTGGCTCTCAACAGGTGGCAAATTGACCTTAATTCAATTTTGCCTCCTGTCAATGTCCCAACATGTCTGGGCTATTATGGAGCCAACAAAATGGATCATAAAGAAAATTGAAAGAAGACTGGCCATTTTTTTCTAGGGCTCGTCTGACACAGGTCCTAAAATTCATGGAAGAAATGGAACTCCATTTGCTACCTAGTATCACAGATTGGGCTTGGAATCAGATCATTGACAGCAACAGTTAAGGCCTTTTCATGCAAGTTTTGGTGGAAATCCAACGAGGCGTTGCTCCATGGACAAGCTTTCTGGCATCACTACCTGTTACACACAGAAAGTCACAAAATTGGAAGAGGATCTGTGAAATTAACTCCTTTGCTGAAGAAAATTCCAAGGTCATTCATTGAGATGACCAGTGCAACTTTTGGACCTCAAACTGGACAGACATGGGGCCATTGATTGATTTCTATGAGCCTAATCTGGAATCTCAACTGCCTTTAACGGTATCTGATTTTGTAGTCAATAAGTCTTCTATCATACCCATGTTAGAATTGGTATTCCCATCTTCTGTGACCAATTTCATCTCAGACACAGTCATCTTCCAGCACAGAAGGGACAAACTAGTATGGAAGCTTGATGTGAAGGGGAATTTCTCAGTCAAATCTGCCTATTCAAAACTGAGAAGAGCTTCAGGTAACTTTCCAGTTTTGTAAAAAATTTGGAACTCCTATACTCTGAAAAAGTTGTCAGTTTTTATGTGGAGACTTCTGAACTGCCTTACCCCATTTGATGACATTTTGAAACAATTTGGTTTTCAAAATGTCTCAAAATGTTGTTTTTGCAACAATTCTAACACTTTGCATCACTTCTATAATGATTTCCCGGTTACAATGTCTCTGTGGAATTATATGCATTTGATGTTTGGATCTCTTCCTTTCACATGTTCAAATCTATGGGATAGGCTAGCTACCAATTGGTCTTTTACATGTTTATCTAAGATGCATTCTAGGCTTAATCATAGTGCTCCTATTATGGTATGTTGGATTCAGTGGAGAGCTAGGAACAAAAAATTATATGAAAATATCCCTCAAGATATTGAATCAATGAGAAAAGAGCTCAACTACTCCATTTACCTATCACTCATAAAAAAACCAGTGCACATTTGCAATTTAGTTGATAGAGGGCTAGCTGAACAAGGATGTATTCCTCCTCTTTATATACCCCCAAAGCCAAATATCTCCCCTGCTTTTTGGATCAGACCAGAATCAGACATTAACATTAATACTGATGCTTCCTGGAAGCAAAATTGGGCTGGGATATCCATCATCATTAGAAACTGCTATTTGGAATTGATTAAGGCAGAAACTTCATTTGTTCATGCATCTTCCCACTGCAAGCTGAACTATACACCATCCAAGCAGTTATAAAATGCTCTTTATATGTCCATACTAAGCCTGTTTATATTGAGTCTGATTTCCAACAAGCTATCTCCATGATTCTAAATCCCTCTGCCCGGTATTGGACTCTGTATAATCTCTTAGATGACATAAGTATTGATGGATGTCTGGAACCCGCACTTGACCACTAACCCAGCTCACGAACTGATCTGCAAAACAAAGCCCCGTGGTAGCCCGGGGATAAATACTCTGATGCTTAAGTCAGTGACAGCTTAGAGATGCGTATAAGCGTGAGGCGTAGTGTATGTAAGATAATAGATAGAGAGGTCTTCCAAACCTTTAGTATTTATAGAGTTACAATCTGTAGATTGGTAAGGCATGTAACTATGGTATGATTACAACTCTTATGGAGATAACAGTTGTATTACCATGTTTAGAAGAATGGTATCCTTGTAGGACATTCAGAATATACGCGTTCCTTATAAGGATTTGGGCCGATGGACCCGTGGATCCATCTCATGTGCAACCCCAGCCCATGAGCCTTCTCGGGCCTTGGTCCGAGACTGAACGAGGTCCTAGAGTGTGAACCATGGACTCATCATTAGCCCGAAGGTAGATCTTCATAATTTTGAGGTCTCCTATTGAAGTCATGATGAGAGGCTTGATATTCGAGGGAAGACCAATAACTTGAGGGAGATAGCTCGGGGTATTAAGCTCAGGGCATCGTCTTGGATTGACCATTCGGGCTTGCCTTTCTGAATATCTAGCTTCAAGTTTCTTCGCATTCAATCTTGACATGTGGACGGCTGAGTTCAAATCCATCTTTAATCTGAGGTAGTTGACACATGTCATCTACTCGTTGAGTAATCCTGGCGGTGAAAAACAACCCTTCCAATTACTTGCATAGTTATGCGAGTCGAGGTAATTACTCGCTTAAATGCGTGTTAATTACTAGTTGTATATCCCATTTAATCTTCCTTTGTGTTTATCAACACATCTTCAAAGTTCTTTCATCCTTTCATCTTCCACATCATAGTTTCCCCCATTCTCTTTGTTGACATGTCTAATCCAAGTTCCAGTGCTCCCCATTTCAACAAAGAGAATGCTACACTTGTGGATGAGCCAGAGGTTGTGGTGATTGAAGAAAAGTCCCCAGTCGCCGATGGCATTCCAGTGAGGAATCAGCAAGTTGCTGATGACCTGAAGACTTTGTTTTTGGATTCAGATTCCAGAGAATTGATGGAGGTAACCATTGCTTCTCCTCTTCAAGCCGTATCGGTGCAGCATGGTGAGGGTTCATCTCAATCGAGTGTGAACTCTAACACGGAGCCCCAAGTTGATAATCGGGCTCCAGTCACCGGTGATTCGAGAGATGTCACCAAGGTGGTCGACGAAAGGACGCTGAAGTTCCTGAAATCATGCAGGTTGTCGTATCCCATCGAGGCCGGTTTGAGGGTACAGGACGACACCGTCAAAACAAAGGACTTGGTGACTCCCACCCGAGGGGTTATATATGGGAGGTTTTTGCAGTAGGGTGTGAGAATTTTCCTTTTCCTCCCTTGTTTTTGGAGTTCTTGAAGCTGCACAAGCTACATCCTTGCTAGATACACTCCAATACGGTGGTGTCCATCATGGCTCTGATATCCTGATGTGCCAGGAAAGGGTACGAGCTGTGTTTGGATTTGTTTAGGAGCTTGGATAAGCTATACTCCTCGGAGAAGCATGTTCATCTCACCCTCACTCCGCGGGGAGCAAAGCCCTTTGTGTTCCCCAAAAACAGCGGAAAATGGCATATCATTCGTCTGACATTTGATCGGACTATGTATGATATACCCCCTGGAATCCCAAGCCGAAGAGTGTTTAGGCTCTTGATGGGGACTTAGAGATCCCTGACCATTTAAGAAGCATTGTGAAAGAGCTCCTAGATGCTAAGATAGTATTTCAGGGAGGAAAATGGGTGCAGGGATCTCATGGCTCCGCGTGGCGGTGGCTTGCCATCACTTATTCCTATCCGAAGGAGGTTCCTGATCGGTCGCGATCCACCACCAACTTATTGAAGCCGGGGTTAGCCTGAACTACCCCGATGATCTAACAGCAGAAGAGGGTAAAGGGAAGTCCAAGAAGCGGGGTACTCGAAGGTCTCCAAGGGGTCGAGAAAAGGTCACCTCGAGCTAGTCCTCCCAAGGTATGCCTTTGAATTTATACAGCAATACACTTGATGATTTGTTGATACTGATAGTCTTCTTTGTTGGAATAGGTTCACCTCCACAGAAGCGCGCTAAGAAGGAGAAGGTGATCTATGAGGTTATAGAGGAGGAGTCCGAGGAGGAGGAGTCTGGAGGAGAAGAGTTCACGGATGATGGCTCCAGCTTTGAGCAGGTGACGCCTTATGATGCTCATTTGAAGGAACTCGAGTTCTACTTGACGGGACCCGAGAAGGAAAAAGAGGCACAGACATCTCGGGGATCTTATAGGAGATATCCTTTGGTGTCCAAGGTAATCCTTTCTTCCGTTGTAGAATTGTTTTGCATCTTTATAGCGCAAGGTACTTAAGCAATGTTGACGTGTAGTTGCTGGCAGGCAGTGCCGTTCATTGACATGTGCAGTATGTGCAGTTGCACTGGGCCCCAAAATTTTGGGGGCCCCCAAATACTTTTTACTATGTATATATAGTTTAGAATTTTTTTCCTTTTTAAATATGGTAAATAAATAATTAGTTACTAAAAATAATAAATAAATTTTTTAAACCTTAAATAAATTCCAAATTTTTGTGAGGCTCCATAAAAATTATTCGTCTACCTTTTCTGCGACTCTGCACGACAGGTATAGCATAGCCGACAAGCACGATGGTGATTTTTTGAATCCAAAAAATTTGCAATCCTCTGAATATGCTCATGTTTGATGAAACTAAAACAAGGTAATCAATTATTATTGTTTCTATGAATTTCGTTATTGACATACTTAAGGAGAGAGATAGTCTTCGAGACCGGGTCAGTGTCCTTGAAGCTCAGCTGGCCGCACCTCCTGTACCCACTGCTGCTTCAGTTAGGGTGACTCGGCAAGAAGCCAAGGTGAAGTAGATCGAGGGCGAGATGAAGAGTGTGAAGCGGGAGAAAGAGCTGAAGGAGACCGTGTTGGAGTTTTCCAAGGATCTAGTCGAAGAGTTGACCCGAGATCGGTCCTTGGAGAACTATCATGAGGAGCAGCGGCAGTTGCTTAGGCTTTGGAGCGCATTCATTGCTTGTAGTCCCGAGTTGAAGAGACATAGGGAGGAGTATGGGAAGTTATTCCTCAGTTCTGAGCTGCATAAGATCTTGGATGTTGTCCTGGAGTTATGCCGGTCCGATGAGGAGGAAGAACTAATTACTACCTTCTTTTCTCATCATGACGCCTTAGAGAAATTGGCAGATCTAACCAATCCTCATCAACTATGAACTCCTGGGGCCGAGCTCTTGGGCATATTGGATCCCACCAGGAAAGTACTAACATCATGGGATTTATTAAGACTTATTGAAGCCAAATGTCCTGATCTGTCTTTTCTTGGTGACGTGCTCTCAACTTCTTCTCCTAACAAAGCAAGTTTGTCTTGACAAGCTCCGGCTTCTTACTTAGTGGCATCTCTCGCTTCTTCTTCATGCCCCTATGGAACCTTTTGCCTGCGCGAGCAGGAACATCTTGACGAGCTCATCGGTGGACATGTCAAGCAGGGAATCGAGATCCACTCCCTTGAACATTGACTCTAGGAGGAGGCCCAGCCTCCATTCAACTATTATAGTGGATATGTCAAGCAGGGAATCAAGATCCACTCCCTTGAACATGGACTCTGTGTTTCTGGGTTCATTCCTTCACCTCATGGTTTACGGAAAGAGGCCAAGCCTCTATACAACAGTTGTAGGCTAGCCATAAATTAGGCTTCACCAAGTTCCGTTGGATATTTGTCCTGTTATAGGGGGCTTCCCTTCAAGCTTTATTGCCGTAGCGCTAAGTTTAAACAGTGACTTCTCTTATGCATGAAAAAAGAGCTCCACTACTCCATTTATCTATCACTCATAAAAATACCTGTGCACATTTGCAATTTAGTTGATAGAGAGCTAGCTGAACAAGGATGTATTCTTCCTCTCTATATCCCCCCAAAGCCAAATATCTCCCCTGTTTTTTGGATCAGACCAGAATCAGGCATTAAGATTAATATTGATGCTTCCTGGAACCATAATTGGGCTGGGATATCCATCATCATTAGAAACTGCTATGGGGAATTGATTAAGGCAGAAACTTCATTTATTCATGCATCTTCCCCACTGCAAGCTGAACTATACGCCATCCAAGCAGCTATAAAATGCTCTTTATATGTCCATACCAAGGCTTTTTATATTGAGTCTGATTACCAACAAACTATCTCCGTGATTCTAAATCCCTCTACTCGGCATTGGACTCTATATAATCTCTTAGATGACAAAAATATTGATGGATGTCTGGAACCCGCACTTGACCACGATCCCAACTCATGAACTGATCTGCTAGACAAAGTCCCAGGGTGGCCCAGGAGTAGACACTCCGATGCTTAAGTCAGTGACAGCTTAGAGATGCATATAAGCGTGAGGCATAGTGTATGTAAGATAATAGATAGAGAGGTCTACCAAACCTTTAGTATTTATAGTGCTACAATCCGTAGATTGGTAAGGTATGTAATTATGGTATGAATACAACTCTTATGGAGATAACAGTTGTATTACCATGTTTAGAGGAAGTGTATTCCTTGTAAGACATTCAGAATATACGCGTTCCTTATAAGGATTTGGGGCGATGGACCCGTGCATCCATCTACCGCGCAACTCGTGCCCATGACCTTTTTCGGGCCCTGGTCCGAAACTGAACGAGGTCCTAGAGTGCGAACCATGGACTTATCAAATATAATGCTTGATTCTTGTATTTTGGTGTACACAATGAGGGAGGGAAATCAACCTGCTGACTTTCTCTCCAAAATGGCTTACATTAACCAAATTTCTTAGACTTTTTCATGGCTCACTCTTACAACTGCTTTTAAGAGTCTTGTCATCCTGGATGCTGCAGGGATTCCTACCATCAGGGTCCCTGAGACTCATGCCTGATACTGCTAATAGGTTCTCAATTAGTTTTCAGATTAGCTAATCCTGTCAAGCATGAAATAGGTGCCAGGCTCCTTACTGAGCAATATATCCAGGCATCAACTGGAATCAACTCACCATCTCCTTCACGGGCTCATCCCCACTCTGAGCAATATGTTTCTCCTACACTTAGCAAAACACAAGGGCTTAAAAAAGGCTACTGCGCCAACATATGACTGTATTGGGTGTTTTAGTCCTATATTTTTCTTCCTATAGTCCTCTAATCTAATGTCGCATTTTGTTTTGTCTTGACACTTCACTAATAGGTTTTAGATTATATGGGACTAAAAAGGAAGCTATTTAATTTTTCGTACCATTTTGAGGAGCATTATCATGCTTCTAGGGACTTAGTGTTCCTTAGGCTGTTAGGAGACGTGATGAATTGTCATCTTTGGCCTTTGGTTTGGGAGCCAAATATATTCCCTCACCTTATAGGTGCTTTTTTATATAAAAAGAAAAAATAAAAATGATGATAGGCCAAAATCCAAGATTCAGTCTTTTTTTATAGATATCAATTCATAAGACCCTTCCGATTCATCTGAAATCATAGTTTGGGTCTCAAACTTTATTCAATTGCCGTCATGATTCTTCACCCCCAATCCTCCTCGGCTTCATCGAAAATCTCTGAGTTGATATGATTTTGTTAATTTTTGAATTTAGCAATTTTGTTTGGAAGGGATGGAAAAATAAATGAAAGGATGGTGAACAGAGAAGAACGAAGAATACCACGTCTTGCTTTTTAGAAGAAAGAAAATCAATATTAATATTAACTAAATATATTGAATTAAACTACTATACAGAAAATTTCCTTCAAACAAATCCTAAATTTCTCTCTTTCTATAAATTGGAGAGTTCTTTGGGGTGTTTGGTAAACAGTCTTTTCGGCTCAAATTAGTTGATTTGACCAAAAATAGCTGATTTGACCATCAAACAGCTATATTTAGTGTTTGATAATGAGTTTTAAAAATAACCTTTTGGATTCAATATGCTACTTTTCAAAAGGTTTAATTTTTTTAAAAAAATTAACCACCAATGGTGGGGGATAATATTATTAGGCATCCCAAACCTTTTGCCATTAATGGCCAAATAATTTGTACATAGCAGTGAAGAGTGCAGTTTACATCAGTATGCACCAGGTGCACAAAGACATCAGAAGCACCAAGTGCTCTCAAAAAATAGGTTAGCAAGCTATAAAAGAATGACTTTAAATAAACCAGACCTAAAACGAAACCTATTGGAGAATTGCAAGCAAAACTCAGTGCGGTACCATATTAGGTCCAGCCAAAAGCTAATCAGACTAAGTAAATTATGATAAAACAAACTTGAAAAGATGAGACTGAGATCTGACAGTCTCTTATGCTGCAGTGGGTTGAACTCTGATGGAAGGTAAGCCAACTTTGTCCAGCAAGCTTATAGCTTTGATTGCAGGAGGCAATAGTTCCCAGGTGAAGGTAGAACTTGTCCTTTGCTGAAGGGCTAATTTAGCAAGAGCGTCGGTTAGTTGATTCCCTTGTCTGAGTGTATGAGTGAGTGGCACCTGTATGCATTGATGTGCAGAGTCAGCCAATTCAAAAAGTTTCCAGTGAGCTGTAATGGGGTTGAGCACCATTGAGATCCCAACCAGTGAGTCTGATTCTATACAGAAGCTGTGCTGTCCATAGAAGGCTCCATACTGATTGCCTGCTAGAATTGCCTTGATTTCTGCTTCAAGTGGTGATGAAGCTTTGGAGAAAGTTGTACCTGCAACCAGGACATGTCCACTAGAATCTCTGATGACCATCCCTAAACCACAGTTAAAACCATCAAAAGCTCCATCAACATTAATTTTAAAACCAGATAAAGGCCTCTCCCAAGAGACCAGTCTAGCAGTTGGTCTGGGAGGTTTAAGAGTATGTGGAATATGAGTTTCAGCTGCAATTTGAAGATCAAACTCTTGGGATATTTTAGGTGGATGGGATTCCAATGAGAGATGAAGAAGATACTTGATCTCTTTGATGATGAGGCTCCTGCAAGGCTTGATCTGTTCAAAAAAATTTTATCTCTTGCTTTTCAGAGACACCAAACTATTATAGAACATAACATCCTCATCAGTTTTGTCTGAAAACTTGATAAGCCTGTACATGTAAGGTAATAGGACAATCTGTCCCATATAGCCCTGAAATGTATATCTATGATGCCAATTGTAGCAAGCATGGTACACCAGACAGAAGTAGCTAGCTGACAAGAGTTGAAAAAATGATCAACAGAGTCCTGGTGGCAACAGAAAGGGCATTTGGAAGCTAGGTTGAAACCATAGTGCATGAGAACCTCATCAAAAGGTAACAGACAATTGAAAAGTCTCCAAACAAAGAATGTAATCTTTTTAGGTATCCTGACCTTCCACAATTTAGTAAGTGTAGGTGAGACTTGTCTGTTATCATGAAGGACCTGATAGGCTGTTTTAAAAGAGAAATGACCAGTAAGCTCAGGTTTCCATACTAGTCTATCATCTCTATGACTGAGAATAGAGGCTGAGAGTAGGAATTGGTAGGCAGTGGTGGGTAGTAAACCATGAAGCTGGGGTAAAAATGCATCTTTGTTCTGAATGAAATTAGCCACAGAACAGTCAATGGGTATGGTGGTAAGGCAAGGAGAAAAAAGGTCTTCAAGAGGACCATGGCCAGTCCAATTGGATATCCAGAATTTGCATAGACCCTTGCCATGTATAACTATAGAAATTTTTTCCCAAATATGGCTGACTTGGTTGATTCTCCTCCAAGTCTGGGAGTGTCTAGAGGAAGGGGGCAGTGAGTGTATAAAATGTGTCCAAAGGGCTGAGGCATTCTGGTATTTCCACCAGAGTTTTAAAGAGCATGCCTGAACAATATGAGGGATGGATCTAAACCCTAGACCATTTTGTTCTACAGGGAAACATAGTCTAGACCACTTCCTCCACTTTTTGTTAGATTTCACAGGTGTAGATCCCCATAAAAAGGTAGCAAAAAGTTTTTCCAGAGTCTCCAAAATATGTACTGTAGGAGACATTACAGTGAAAACATGCTGAGGTATAACATAGAGAACTGATTTAATCAGAATGATTTTACCTCCAGTGGATAACCACTTGTATCTCCAATAGCTCAGTTTTTTGCTGATCTGTTCTATCAGAGGGTTAAAATATGCATTTAGTAATTTCCCTTGATAGATTTGACAGCCAAAGTATTTAAAAGGAAAGGATCCTTCATTCATACCTAAAATGTTA
Organism: Sherardia arvensis; assembly: GCA_948330725.1. Classification (NCBI taxonomy): domain Eukaryota; kingdom Viridiplantae; phylum Streptophyta; class Magnoliopsida; order Gentianales; family Rubiaceae; genus Sherardia; species Sherardia arvensis. The sequence continues at coordinate 14,888,241 of OX415237.1, read as the reverse complement.
CTGATCATATTTTTCTTTGCTAAAGTAGCCTTGTTACTAAGAAAAAAAAGCACTTTTGTCAAAATTGATTCTCTGACCAGTGACTTTTTCAAAGATTGCCAGAAAAGCTTTAAGATTGATCAGTGCAGTCTTATTTACTGATATAAAAAGTACAGTATCATCAGCATAAGACAGATGTGACACAGGTGCTACATTTCTTGGTAAATTGAAATATGATAGCTTGCCTGTGCTAAAAATGTGTGCCAAACTTCTTGAAAATGATTCTGTAAATATGTTGAAAAGCAGTGGAGACAGAGGGTCCCCTTGTTTAATGACTCTAGTTGATTGGAAAAATCCAACTAGTGTGCCATTTATGAGGACCGAAAACCAAGCCTGAGCAAGATTGTTCATAATGCAAGTGACCAGTGGTTCCTGAAAACCAACTTTGAGCAGAATCATCTTAAGAAAGGGCCAACTAACTCTATCAAAAGCCTTCCTCAAATCTAACTTAATAATACAGTTAGGTTCTCTGGCTTTTCTATTGATGTGTCTAACCAGTTCTTGTAGGTAGAGAATGTTATCAGCGATATCTCTGCCTTTTAAAAATGCTGTCTGGTTAGGGGAGATCAACTCATTCATTAGAGGGTTCATCCTGTGCATGATCACCTTTGAGCATATCTTATTTATGACATTGGACAAACTAATCGGTCTGTAGTCATCAAATCATATGGGACTATCTTTTTTGGTATCAAGGTTATCCAAGTAGCAGCAATGCCTCTTGGGATTGCAATGCCACTTAGAAAGTCATTCACAGCCTCAATCAAATCATTTGGAATGATATCCCAGGACTTGATGTAAAAACAAGCAGAAAAGCCATCAGGGCCAGGTGTGTTGTTTTTATTCAAGGAGAAAACCACTTTTTTAAGTTCAGACAGATCCACTTTTCCTTGCAAAAATTTATTCTGCTCAGTGGAAATACATTCTGGAACTTGTGATAAAAAGTGTGAAGCAAAATGTAAATCCTCCTGTGACTGCTCACTGGATAAAAGAGAGGAATAGTACTGAATTGATTCAGTTTGAATTTCTGATTCAGTCTCTAACCAGATCCCTGCAGTACTTCTAATCTTGGAAATGCACAATTTGGATCTCTTTTCCTTAAGTGAGTTATGGAAAAATTTGGAATTAACATCCCCTTCCTTGATCCACCTAAGTTGTGTCTTATACATCCAGAAGTGCTTCTGCTCCTTCAGAGCCTTTTTAAGAAGTGTTTTTTTATGTTTTAGGGCAATAAGCTCTGAATCACTTGTATTCTGGACATAGCTTATCTCCTGTACCCTTAAAGCTTCTTCTGCTATTTCTACATTTTTATTTACATTACCAAAAACCTCCTTATTCCACACCTTTAAAACTTTTTTCAGCCTCTGAAGCTTTAAAAAGAATTTGAGCATACCATGTCCTGAGATTGGTTCTTCCCAGTTAGCTCTAATAAAGGAGTGAAATTCAGTTCTCTTGTACCATGTATTTATAAATCTGAAGGATTTTGGTACAGTTTGCAATTGTGTATCTATTTGGAAAAGTAAAGGAGAGTGGTCTGAATTTTCCCTATTTAGAACCAAGACTGAGGAATTTGGGAATTTGTGTTCCAAGAATGGTTACACAATGCCCTATCCAACCTTTCTATAGTAGGTCTGAGTCTTTTATTGGTCCAGGTAAAATCATTCCCTACAGTGTGGATATGTATCAGTGCTAGCTTATCAATAAATTTCTGAAAATCCCTCATACTTCCCAGTTTAGGAGTAGATGGACCTTTATAATCAGATATTGAGAGCATAGCATTGAAGTCTCCAATGTAAAAATTTTCAGTGTCAGGCAAGGCTTGCAGATCTGACCACAGAGCATTTCTGCCCTTTCTGGATCTTTCCCCATACACAAAGACACCATTTAAAGCTATGTTTAATGATTTTTGAAAAATATGCACATAGAGAAATTAGTGATGGTCTTGAAGCAAAGAAACAGAAATTGAATCTTTCCAAAATAACCATATTTGACCATTTGCAGAAGACATTGAATGAGTAAAATGCAACAGGTTCATGTAGTGATCACATTTTGAAATAGGGTGCCAAGGTTCAATTAAGCACAGTAATTCAATATGGTTATCAAAAATGAGTGCAGTGAATCTATCTAATGCAGTTTCAATCCCCTGAATGTTCCAAACTAAACTTTTGATTTTATGGTTGTGTATAATCATCAAAACAAATGTTTAGGGCTTTTTGGGGAGGGCCTTGAAAATGAAAGAGTTTTTTTAAACTGAGTAAAGAAATTTTTCAGTTTAACTTTTTGGGAAGATGCAATTTTTGGGAAATTAGATGGCAATACCTGAGGGGTGCCATCTCCATGCTCAGATTCAGAATCACTTCCATAAGCCTCCTTGTCATCCTCCAATGATTGCAGTGAGGAGAATCTATTCCTATTTCTATCTTGAGACAGGAATAATAAATTGTTAGCTTGAAAGTGAGGAGGTGAGATGTTGTTCAAACCTGAGGGGATGGAGGTATCATCCTTGGCATACTGTTTTCTGATTTTTGGCCTTGATGCAACCAAAGTGTAAGGCTGATCCTGGGGTATAGATGCTTTCTTAGGGGGCATTGTTGCTCTTCTGAACCCTGAGAAGTTGGATGAGGAGGTATCTGTTGTCCCTGAGTTGGCTGGTTTGGAGGGAACTGAGGCTGATGTGCTGGAGCTAGGGATGGATATATGTGATGGAGGAGCAGTGGAGGTTGGTTTTTGGCTCTGTGTGATAGGGTTGGAAGAGGCAGAATTGTAGTCAGTGCCAGAAGATTGTTTGTTGGTGCTAATGTTGTTGTATAAGGTAGGATCTGTGATGGGGTTGGTTGTGACTTTGATGATCTTTTCAAGGCATGGCTGTTTTTTGGTAATTGCAGGGGCAACAGCTTGTTTCTTCTTTTGTTTCTTCTTTCTGACTCTATGTAGTCTTCTCTGACCAAAAGTGATATTCTGAGGGGTTGGAGATGACAATTTTGGAGGAGCATTAGTAGAACATATTCTTTTCTTTTCAGGGATGAGCAAAAACTGAAGTTTTTCCTCAATGTTCAATAGAGGCGATCTCATTCTTTGTTGAGAATCTGTGATCCTATGAGGGTGCGTTGGATTCGTCTCTGAATTCCGCACGCAACCATATAAAAATCGCATGATTCCGACATCACATCAATCAGATAGAGGGTTTTTAAATATTCTGCAAAAAGAGCACAATAAACAGAGGCGATCTCACTCCTTGTTGAGAATATTTGATCCTATGATAGTGAGTTGGATTAGTCTCTGAATTACGCACGCAACCATATAAACATCACACGAATCCGACATCGCATCAATGAGATAGAGAGGTTTGAAAAATTCTGCAGAAATAGGTTTTGTCGTATCTTCAATTTGGCTCTTTAAAATTGATTGGGCTTGATTGGAATGTGTTCGGCATCATCTAATTGCTAGGAATCGACCATCAAGTCACTGAATTTCATCGAGTTTTGAAGGTTTTGAGTTGCGGAGATGAACTAGGGTTTAAGCCTCGATTTGGGGGTTTAATTTCTTCGGGATTGCTTGAATCGTGAATTGAACTCCATAGCTAATATTTGGAGGATGTGTGAGCAGATCTTTGCTCTTTCAAGGTCATTCACATCACTCTTAAACTCTTTGGAATTTACTTGTTATTTTCTAGGACTTTTGGAGTTTGATATTTGAACTGTTCTTGAAATTTGGTGTTTGCTATTTACCCCAATAACTTGGTTGGGAGTGTATTTATTGTTTTTCCTCTTTCTTTGTCTCCTACAGCATGGATGCATCGTCATCTCCCGTTGCAAAGAAATCGAGGAAAAGAGGACCGAGAAACAACAAACAGAGAAGGATTAATAGGAGGGAGAAGAAAATGGCTTTCAAGGACCATGCAAAGACTTTAAATCAGGGGGAACAGACTGGTCAGAAAGAGATACGGGCTGATGTACTACAGCAGAGGCCTTGGAATGATCAGAACTTGGAAAGAAAGCGCTCTTGGACTGACCCGTAAATTTTACTTGATACTATTCCCATTGAGCCTGTCTCGGACACTGAGACTGAAGTACTGTTCAAGGTGCATAAAGAGGAAACTCACAAGGAGAGCGCACAACCTTTCTTTGGTTTTTATGGCGTCTTCTCGGGCTACTTTCCGGGTATGTACGCCATCAGGACACTCTTGGTGAAAGAGTGGGGTGTGCGCTGTAATGTGCAGGCTATGACAAATGGTTACCTCAAATTCATCTTCAGGACTGCAGAGGATAGGGATACATTCATGCATGGGCCGGAGCATTACCTAAATGGGAAGAAACTGTTTATCTATCCCATTGAGGAGACAGGAAAGTATGACATGCACACGCTTGCTATCAAGCCAATATGAGTGAGGATGGAGCATCTTCCGAAAGCTTTCTGGCATCCGAAGTCTGTGTCTAAGATTGCATCGGTTTTGGGACAGCCTATCATTATGGACAATGGAACCAGAGATCTAGTTGGGTATAACGCGCGAATGCTAGTCCATATTGACACATCGAAGAGGCTCAGACATGAGATTACTTTCCAGGAGCCGAATGGCAAGAACCGCACTCAACATATTCTCTATGACTATTACAGGCCTTGGTGCCCAACCTGTGGGGAAAATTCCCATATAGAGGAAGCATGTGATAACTTCTGGAATGATAGGGAGCTTAAGAATGCCCAGACCGAACTGATGATAGCTTGCACACTTTGCAAGCAGCTAGGTCATATGGCGCAGTCTTGCAAGGGGAAGGGAAAGGTTGCAGAGGGAAGTGGTACAGTCCAGGACAAAGGGTCTAGACAACAGCAGCAGATGCAGGCTAGGCACAAAGTTTGGGTTGAGAGGGACTCGATCAGGGATGGTTCAGCTCAGAGAACTGATGTTCAGTTAGGGGAGCAGCGGTTGAGTTCTGGATCAGGTAATTTGGCTGGAAAGACAGTGCACGAGATCGGTGGACCAGTGGAGAGGGAGCCGACCCTTCCTGAGTTAGAGCAGAACCGAGCTGAGGCCGAAGATACCGCTGAAGTACATGATCCATCAGAGTCGGTTCAAACAGTGGTATCGAAGGAGACAGAGAGAATGAAGATGAGGAAGGGTGGGAGGAAACAGGCAGTGGAAAACGATGCACCTGCACTTGCTGTTAATGAGGATACTGCTAACCAGGGCAAGGGAGATGTGACCACCCATATTCCTTTGCCCTTTGGGCAGGATGATGCTCCGCTCGAGGGTGCGGGTGACCTACCCGAAACTATGATACACCCGGAAGTTCGCGATGCTGGCCCTAGGAGACGAGGCAGAAATAAGAGCAGCCCCCATGTCCGTACAGAGGGAGATAAGAGGCTCACTAGGCGTTGGAGTAAGAGTCGTACTAATATCCCCAACGCTGGGGCAGCAAGGGCTGGAAAATCTGATGGCGGCGGTCCGAATCCAGAAGGGACCTCAGTTTCCCAATGAATACAGCATCAATGAATGTTAGGGGACTCTCGTCCCCTGCAAGGCGGAGGTTGGTCAAAGGGATCATCTCTGCGAATAATGTTGGGTTGTGCGGACTAGTGGAGACCAAGCTGAATGAAAAGGTTCTCCAGATCTTCCTAAGATCTATGAGAGGTTGGAGTTCTGTCAACAATTTCGACCTTTGTGCAAACTCCAGGATACTAGTCATTTGGGATCCAAGGAAGTATGATGTTGATGTATTGGATATATTTGAGTAGTGCATTCACCTGAAGACACGAAATTTGGCTACAGGAATGGATTTCTATTGTACTATGGTCTATGGTCACAGTACTAGTGTATCGGCACAGAGGCCGCTTTGGGCCGAACTTCGACGGTTTGGGAGTGCTCTAAATGCACCCTGGATGGTGTTGGGTGATTTTAACGTCATCCTAAGTGTGCATGACTATTCAGGGCCCTCCGTGCCTAGCCAGTATCAGATTCGGGAATTTAGTGATGCATGCACTAGTTGTGGCTTGGTGGATGCTCCTTCTGATGGGGCTCACTTTACCTGGTCTGAGGAGTCGAGGGCAGATGGTACTACGACTCAGAAGAAACTTGATAGGGTGTTGCTTAATCATGGTTGGGACAGTATGGCGTGCAGGACCACCTTCTTGCCGATCACTGAGCAGCTAGATCACACTCCGATGATTGTTTCCATGGCATAGGAAATCGAAAGTAGAGGAAGACCTTTTAGGTTCCAGAACATGTGGTTACTACACCCTGACTGCGACGAGGTCGTCCGACATCATTGGGGTGCAGATTATTATGGGTACAAGCAATACACGGTGACCCGCAAGCTCTCTGACTTGAAGGCTCCACTCAAGGAGTTGGGAAAGCGGGATTATAACCACATATCTGAAAAGGCAAAAAGGGCTAGCAAGGAGTACAGTGATGCTTTCCAGAGATTTGACCCACGTAATCCTTTGGAACAGGAGGTGAAAGAGCTAAGGAGACTTAAGAAGCATGCATTACAGTTGTACAATGCCGAGTCTTCCTTCCTTGCCCAAAAGGGAAGGATAAATTATATCACCCTAGCAGATAAGGGCTCGTCCTACTTCCATCAACAGGTAGGGAATCGCAAGGGAGGTGGTATCCCGGCCATACTTGATGCAGAGGAGAGACTAGTGACCTCTAATGAGAAGAAAGGGGAGCTCTTTGCGGAATTTTATAAGGGGCTATTTGGTGTTGTGAGAGATAGAGTTCCAATAGATCAGGAGGTGATCTCTTCTGGGCCTTTGTTGGACAGCCATGATAGAGGATTACTGGGACAGACTGTGTCGCGGAATGAAGTTAAGTTGGCGCTCATTTCGATGGGCGACAATAAAGAACCAGGACCAGACGGGTACTCGGCAGTCTTCTTCAAGAAGCAGTGGAATACGGTCGGTGGAGAGATTACAGATGCAGTTTTGGAATTCTTTGAGGAGGGTAGCCTGCTTAAGAGCTTTAATCACACCACAGTAGTCCTAATCCCAAAGAAGAAGGATAACTTGAAGGTGGGAGACTTCAGACCCATCTCGTGCTGTAATGTTCTCTACAAGATCGTTACTAAGATCATAGCCAATAGAGTGGAGCGCTATCTCCCTAGGCTTATTGATCCTTGTCAGGGGGCCTTTGTTAAAGGCAGGAATCTGACAGATAATGTGATGCTTGCACAGGAGTTTGTCAGAGGATATGGCAAGGCACGTACTTCCCCCAGGTGTATGATCATGGTTGACCTGGCAAAGGCCTTTGACACGGTCTCTTGGGAGTTTTTGCAGGAGGTTTTTCTTGGACTTGGCTTTCCAGACACTATGGTTAGTAGGATCATGACTTGTGTTTCTACCTCCTCGTTCTCCGTAGCAGTGAATGGAAGACTATGCGACCACTTCGATGGAAAGCGGGTATTCGCCAGGGGGATCATCTTTCTCCCCTACTCTTTGTTATCTATATTGAGTACTTCTCCAGACTTCTGAAAATCCGAGCATCCTCACGTCATTTCACCTATCACCCACAATGTGATGCATTGAAGATCACTCACCTGGCCTTCGCGGATGATCTCATGCTCTTTTCTAAGGCGAATACCGATTCAGTGCATATACTCATGACGGCCCTAAATGACTTTGCGAGGACATCTGGCCTCACTTTTAATGCTACAAAGTCTAAGTTCTTTGGAGTTGGCATCAAGGAGGACCTCAGCTTTACAGGCATTCCCTGGGCATCTTTCCTGGTTCGATATCTTGGTGTACCTCTTGACTCTAGCAAACTGAAAGTGGCGCAATTCGATGTGCTACTAGATAAAGTGGACTCTGAAGTTGCGAAATGGAAGGGACACTCTATCATATGGAGGCAAGTTGGAACTAGTGAAATCCATTGTAGGAGGCATTGCGGGATTCTGGATCCAGAACTTCATCATCCCGGTGACAGTGATGGAGCGGTTGAAGAGCAAGTGCATTTCATTCCTCTGGGGGGCATCAGAGAAGAGCAAGGTAGCTTGGGAAAAGTTGTGTTCGTCGAGAGCTAACGGGGGACTAGGGATCAGGGATTTCCACACTTGGAACCAGGTAGCTATGGCACAGAAGTTGTGGGACCTCCACTCAAAGAAGGACAACCTTTGGGTGAAATGGATGCATGCGTTCTACTTCCGACAGGATGGAGTCATGTGGATGCACCCGAGGATAGCTAATAACAGATTGCAAGACAAATGCTTCACTCACATTGGGGACATCTGCACACTGCGGTACACGCTGAAAAGCATGTCCGGAGGGGATACAGGGCAGATGATTGCCACCCTCCGGAGTTGGGCAGCCTCGGGGAAGTTTACATCCAATGCTTATGATTTCATACACAGGAAGACCTACCCACAAGTCTACCATGAGCCAGACCAACCGAGGGAGAGACTATTTAGGGGTCTCTGGAGGGGTTTTGTACCAGCCCGGTTCTCCTTTATATCATGGCTAGCTGCGCTTAGTCGACTGCATACGAAGGATAAACACAAGGAAGATGATGATGAGGATCCCACTGATCGGATGTGCCACTTTTGTGACCTCGAGGTGGAGACTAATGCACATCTATTCTTCCAGTGCGAGTTCTCACAGGTTGTCTAGGATCGGGTCAGGAGTTGGATTGGCTTGAGGAGACGTCCTCTGTCCATCGCTTGTGATGAGAAATGGATCCGGAAGCAGGTTACTGGTTCAAAGCTGAGTAAGAAACAGGGTCCTCTAGCTCTGTTCACGACGGTGTACTATTTATGGAATGAGAGAAACAAGGTGCGGCATGGTGAGTTTTCTCCTAATTCGGCCCGGGTTTTCAGCCAAATCATCCAGAATTGCTACATGGTACTCAATCGCCTGTTCCCGGAAGAGAACCTCTACTGAGTACTAAAGCATCCATGAGGCCTTAGGAAACATTATACCATGGTGTTTGGGAGTTTGATCTATGATTTGCTTCACCACAGCCTGAGATGGAAACTAGGACTTGCACCCTTGTGACTGTCTCACCTGAGTTGTTACTGGTTTTTGACGGCAGATCAACTCCTTCACTTAGGGCTTGCTCTTAGTGGAGGAGTGTTTGTTTTGGTACATGATGTCTTCTGTAGCTGCTTGGTTAGCCAGGTGGTTGCAAGCTAATGTGACCAAGGAATTGATGGTTATGCTATGGACTAGGGATTTATCCCTTGGCCAAGCAACACATGTTGGTCTCAGGACATGCTTGTGATTTGAGACTTGTCTCTTAGCCAAGCACTACATGTTGGTACATGATGTGTTCTGTAACTTGCCTGGCTCACTAGGCGGTTGCAAGTTAATGTGACTGAAGATTTGACGAATTGCTACGGCCTAGTGTTTACCTCTTGGCGGGCAACACATGTTTGCCTGACGACATGCTTGAGACTTGAGACTCATCTCTTAACCAAGTATTACATGTTGGTACATGATGTCTTCTGTAACTTGCCCAACTCGTTGGGCGGGTTGCAAGCTACTGTGACCAAGGACTTGATGGATATGCTCTGGATTTGGGATTTATCTCTTAACTGAGCAATACAGGTTGTTACCTAATCAGTGACATCCTAGTACATGATGACATCAGCAATTCGACTAGCTCACTGGCCGTTTGCATGGTACATGTGTTCTCTAGCTCTGTTGCCAGCTCTAACTTGTACATTATGTCATTTACTACTTGCGTCTTCTTCCCGCGCTGCACGTTAGTGTTCACATTATGGTGCTAAAGGGGAGAAGGCTGCCCATTTGCCTATAATGGAGAGGGCGGTTATAGAACTGTCACGCACGGCGCACACTACAAGAGCGCCCGATCTCACTCATCTTTCGGAAGGTTGCATCTCTTGGACACCAGATTGAGCCCTAGGCACCGCCTTACATTAGCTCAACACCACGAGGCTCAGCCTCGGTTCTTCATCGGGATCGTCTGCATGCCAACATCACCATCATATCTCTTTTTTGTAGGTGCACATGGCAGGAGCCGCATTGTCAAGTCTGTCCTTGACTGATTGACGGCACCATCACTCTACTACTCACGATTGTGGAAGCTAGCATCATCAACATCATCTATGACAGATTCTACTAGGATGGAGCTCGCTGAGATACTTCTTAGGTCGGAGCATTGACACTATCATGACTAGTCTACCAGGACCAGCACGCGCATCCACATCATCTTTCACAGCTTACAGCCCAAGACCCGAGACCATTCTCGGCTGCTCATAGCCCATTCCAAGAGGGAAGAAGAATCCTTTTCTACGGAGACGGTCTTGACCAAATAGGTAGCCAGTCCTGGGTCGATGTTGAATCCTAGATCAAAGGGGAAACGGAACTCTTGGTGGGTGACATACTAGGATTGGATTTGCATTTGCGGATGGGCAAGTATCTACTGGTTGCACATATAGGTCCACCCACTTTGGACTTGCATCTCAGTGCCGCTACATCTCTGCGGCTAGCATCTTTGGAAGGCCTCACGCATTGGAGGTAGAATCGGATTGTTTTATGGGTTGGGGTAGTGAGTTTGTTCTCACCCCTAATCATACTCTCTTGACTTTAGCCTCATTTGTTTTACCCGAATATGTATTTTTTGGGTGGTATACTATGTCCCCTATGCGATCATTAGTTTGGGTCTTGGGGTAGAATTAGGATTTATTGTATTATACGGGGATTTAGCGTCAGCTTCTGTTCCCGTAGACTGTCCCATGGGATCAGTTCTTCTTTTTTACCATATTTATCAATTAGTAGGAGGAGTAGAGGTTTTCATGGTAGGGATGATTGGAGGGAGAGTATCAGAAACAGGAATGTTTGGAGGTATAGTATCAGAAGCATTGTGGAGGGCCTTATCTTTATGGGGAGGAAGGGGAGCTTTAGCTAAGTTGGCTTGAGGTGGCTGAGTGTTTTTGTGCTTGAGTTCAGGGTGTAAGCTCCTACATATTTGAGAGTCATGACCAACCTTTTTGCAATGACAACAATAGGTAGGAAGGTTGTCATATTCCAACTTAACTCTAAGGTTGTTCTCAGTGAATCTCAGCCTAATGTGGTATGGTATAGGTTGTTGAAGGTCTGGTTCTACACACAATTTGATGGCCGAGGGCCTAGTGATAAGTTGTGTTGCAGCATCAACCTTGATAAAGGTGCCAATACGGTTTCCTAGTTGTTCCAGCACTGCATCATTATAGTAGTAGACAGGGGGATTGAAGAGTGTTACCCAAACTGGAACGATGGAGGATTCAGTTTCCGGCGAGAAGTCCGGTGTCAATCTCAGCACGCGCATTGGATATCCTTCAATCGCCCAATTTGCCTTCATCCAGCAGCGCTGGAAATCCTCCTTTTTGGCGAACCTAACGAGGATGTGTCGGTGATCTATAGCTCCGAGTTGATAATTTCCGACAAAGTTAGCCGATTTTAAAGCAGCTTCAACTCCAGGCATGGCCGGTCTGCCTCTGCTGAATTTCCCAATCAGTGCATTGCGGTATGGTCGACTGAGGACTTCAATTTGATCTGGCGTGAAGATGCGGGCGAGTTCTCCCTTGAATTCAAATGTGGCCGTGATTTCTGGGTTGGAAGGGAGGGACGAGGATAGTGGCGGAGATTTGGATTTCAGGGCAGTGAGAAAGGTTTTTTGGCCATTGGCCGGGATTGGCTCCGCCATAACGGCGGAGCGGTGGCGGCGTAAGAGCCGTTCAGGGTGGGGATGGTGGAATTAGAGTCGTTGAACGGATAGAAATTGATGAAATCTATGCCGGATCAACAGTGGAATGAGGAAATTGGGGGTGTTGAGTTTGAGAGCGTTTTGGGACTTGGGACCGAGCGAAGCTGGAATTTTGTATCATGAAAGGTTAAAAATAAATAGTTTTATTCTACTTAGATGTTAAAAGGTTAATACTTTTTTGCCGTTTCTCTCTCTATGAACCTTAACCAACTGCAATTAAGTGTTTAAAATAATTATGCATCATTCTAATTATTCAATTAATATTTCGCGTTGTATCATTATGATAATATTTTGGATGGTTATGTTCATCATAATATCATTGGTTGGTTCTTCTCATTTTTTTCCACTATAACATCAATAACATTTCATTAAAATTACCCGAAAATAATTGATTGTTTTTTCATACAACCATCAACACGAAACAAGAGAAAGTTTTGAAGAAGTCTCTAAAACAAACTTATAATGTTTGGTTTTAAAAAATTCTCATGAAAATGTACATAATAATTTAATTTATTATAAATCTTATGTTTTATTTATAATAAAAATAGCAATTGATAAATTATATATATTAAATAAATGAATAAGTAGTAAACTATATTCATGTCCAAAAATGTCATTTTGCAAGCTTGGTGATACAAATAGCTATAATCTATCAGTTAATTTTACCAAACAAATTTATACAATCATCTGATCAAACTAGTGAGTCAAATCAACTAATATAATCAATTAGTCAAATCAACTATTAGCTAACAGGTAACAATCGATTCCCAAAAACACATCTCTCTAGAACTTGCTCTATATCGGGAATCTAGGGAAACTTGCTCTATAAAACACAAAAACTGGATTGGTTAAACTAAATAATTAAATTGACGAATGATATGGTGATATTATGTAAGCTATGAAAGCGCAATAATTGGTTTGGTCAAACTAAATTAATTATTACTTGAAGAATGCTATTTTCTAAGAGCATCTACAATTGTGTTACTTTTGTACCTGCTTGTATCTAGCGGGCATGCTTACCATTGTACAAATGCCACGTTCACAGCTGCGTCAAGTAGTACTGCTCTACAAAGCAGTCTGCAAGTTAGTAGAATTTGGATTGAGAGTCATCATCACCTCATCTTTGAAAGCATCGAAGATAAACAACCACCAGTGCACACTCATAGGTTACTCGCCATCTATTTCACGGTGTTTTTGGTAGTTTTGCGCGGAACCGCCGAGTAACATGGTTACAAAACCGTAACCGTTCATTCGCTTAGGGTAGCAAAAAAAAAGACGGCGTTTCTGATTTTGAAGATGACGTTTTCCAAAGTGTCGTAAAGAAGCCGATTAGAAGAGAAATCGCAACCTAAGTCGCTCACAATCGAATGCAGGAGCGATAGCAAAAGGCAAATGTCATACTCATCTTACGATACCATATTTTGATTAGCCTGAAAACGATAGAGCTAGTGATATCGTAAGTTATGTAAGTAATTGGTCCTTCATTGGCGTTTTGTATTACGATGTCGCTTGTCTTAATTTTCTTTTCAGACGAAGTAACATGAACAATGTCGAATCCTATTTCACTAATTTTTTTATTATTTGTTTCATATGCAGTATTTTAAAAGGAAATATGAACTCACAGATTAATTTGTATAATTTTTAAATGAATAATAATGAATCAATAAATTTATGTACTCATATGATGTTTCCTCACACGCTTACTTACGCGCTGACTGTGGGCGATTTCACCAGCCACTAGGTGCGATCGGGTCATGTCAACTTTTTATGCTCTTTTTATGCTGGGTCCGGTGAAACCATTCCGATGGTATCTGCCATGAGTTCCAGAGGGAAGAAGAAGTCCAGGGATCGGGAAATTAGGACGGGGAAGCAACGGATGCAATACGATGAGCTATTCGAAGACACACGGAAGACGAAGATCGACTAGTCCGGCGAGATTTAGAGCTAGCGGGACTGAAAGATGTTTGCGGAGACTTTCAATTGCAAGGAAGCCGACTGATAAGTCCATGGTTCGTATTCGGGCCTCATTCATACTCGGACCAGGGCCCGGGAAGGGTCATGGGCTCAAGATACGCGGATGATGGGTCCACGGGTCCATCAATCCTAATCCTTATAAGGAATACGTATCTTATGAATGTTCTACAAGGAATATACATCTTCTCAGAGATGGTAATACAGCTATCCTAGACATGGTAACACAACCATGTCCGAAATACACTTCTATTATACATGGTAATACAACCTCTATTCCCATAAGAGTTGTATTCATACCATAAATACATATCTTAGTGATCTATGGATTGTAGCCATATAAATACCCTAAGAGGTTTGGTAGACCTCTCATCTAATCTCATACTTTATACTTTACGCCTTAAGCAAATATACTGACTTGAGCGTCGGAGTGTCTATCCCCGGGACACCCGGGGCCTTTGTCTTGTAGATCAGTTCGTGAGCGGAGTTCGTGATCAAGCGCGGGTTGTAGACATCCATCAATTTGGCACGCCCGGTGGGACCCGCAAGTTGATTTTGATCTATACGACATTCTAACTCATGGTTGATCCGGCTGAAAACCTTCGTGGGAGTACACGAATCCGTTTCTCGGTCCCGACATGAGTAAGAAACATCAACAACGATGAGACAAGCCATGCCAGCAACCAGGGAGTAAGAGGGAGCATCAATGGCGTGCATCGATCGGAACAAGAAGCCTCTCCCTGGGAATGGGAGAACAAAAGATCTCGCTTAGACAGAACTATTATTTTTTCATCTAAAGATGCGGTTCCTAATCAGATTCCCCATTCAGATCCCCTAGTGATTACGTTCGACATAAACCATAACATGATTAGAAGAGTTCTGGTAGATGGAGGAAGTGAAGTAGAAGTCATGTTTCTCAGTTTTTATGAATAGCTAGGATTGGAGAAAAATAATCTCACGCCCATAGGCCCAATCTCAGGATTTACCGGCAATCCTGTCATTCCTTTGGGAAAAAACTATTTTACCAGTGCGTGTGAGAGACGGTTCTCGGAGTGTAACCTTGCATTGCACCTTTACGGTCATCGATTCCAGGTCACCATACAACATAATCCTTGGAAGGCCTTGGATATATCAAGCAAAGGCAATCTGGTTCCCTTACCATTTGGTGATGAAGTTCCCCACCAACAAAGGGATTGCCACATTCCGAGGTGGTCAACAATTAGCTCGAATATGCACAATTCAAGCTATCTGAGAACCAGAAAAGGAGAATCTTGAACCAGCCAAGTACTCCGAGTCTGAGCCGATGCAGCTCGGAGAGTCAGGAACCGTTGAGGTTGGAACTCTCCTACCCCCCGAGATAAAAACTAAACTACGAGATCTTCTCAACCAGTACATAGACGTTTTTTCCTGGGACACCAACGACTTGGTAGGAGTATCCCCTCGTTTGGCGGAACATTATCTGAATATCAATCCCTTGCAAAAACCCCATTAAGCAGAAACGACGCATCTTTGCACTGGATCGAGTTGAACCCATTGAAGAGGAGATAGACAAGTTACTTAAAGCCCGTATAATCGAAGAAGTGCAGTACCCAGAATGGATAGCTAACCCAGTGATGGTCAAGAAGCCAGATGGAAAGTGGAGAATGTGCATCGACTTCACCAACTTGAACGATTGCTGTCCAAGAGATAGATATCCCTTACCCTCGATCAACCGATTAGTGGAAGCGATTGCGGGATACCAAATACTAGCCTTCTTTGATGCCTTTAAAGGATATCATCAGATCCCTATGGCAGAGCATGATAAAGAAAAAACCTCATTTATAACCGACAGAGGGACTTTCTGCTACAAGATGATGCCTTTCGGATTGAAAAATGCAGGGGCTACTTACCAGCGACTGGTAGACAAATTATTCAAATCTCAGATAGGGTGCAACCTCGAGATATATGTGGACGACATGGTAGTAAAGAGCTGCAGCTACGATGCTTTCTTTGACGATTTAAAGGAAACTTTCGACACATTACGGGCCTCCAACTTGAAGCTGAATCCCGCTAAATGCACCATAGGTGTGGGAGCGGGAAAATTCCGGGGGTATATGGTATCCAATCTAGGAATCGAAGTAAACCCCGAGAAGATAGAGGCTTTGCAAAATATGCAACCTCCAAAAACCGTCAAGGATGTGCAGAAGCTAACAGGGTCCCTTGCATTGCAGCCCTTAGCCGTTTCCTATCCAAAGGAGCAGAAAAACATCTACCCTTATTTAATATCCTTAAGAAGGCAAACCAGTTTGAGTGGTCGCATGAATGCGGAGAAGCTTTCCAGGAGCTTAAAAACTATCTTCGGCAACTTCCGACGTTGTCAAAACCAGATAAAGGAGAAACTCTTTACTTATATATATCTGCATCCCAGCTAGCCATCAGCGCTGTATTGGTCAAAGTAAAAGAGGGATCGCAACATCCCATATACTATGTAAGGAGGGCCTTACAAGGACCCGATACCAGATATACCCCTCTCGAGCGCTTGATATTAGCCCTCATCCATGCTTCGCGGCGGTTGAGACCATATTTCCAAGCCCATACAATTGTCCTTCTAACCAACTACCCGATCAGGCAAATCCTTCAGAAGCCTGATGCTTTAGGACGAATGATGAAGTGGGCCATCGAGTTGGGAGAACATGACATACAATATAAACCTCGGACAGCCATCAAGGGCCAAGCCTTATCCGATTTCATAATGGAGTGTGTTGAATCAGTGGAGATTGACAAACCAAACCCAACTCCGGACTCCGGAAAATGGAAACTATATGTGGATGGATCCTCCAACTCGGGGGGAAGCGGTGTTGGAGTATTACTCACTAGCCCCGAGGGAAAGGATCATCCTTACGTTCTTCATTTTGATTTTTGAGCCACTAATAATGAAGCAGAATATGAAGCCCTCATTACGGGGCTAAAGCTAGCAAAGGACCTTGAGGTCGAGGACCTTGAAATCTTCAGTTACTCATAAATTGTGGTTCAACAGGTTAAAGGCGAATACGAAACTCGAGAGTACAGTCTCCAGAAATACCTTGATATAGTAAGGCCTCTCCTAAATCAATTCCGACATTTTGAGCTGAATCATATTCCCCGAGAAGGCAACCACAAGGCTGATGCGCTTAGCAAACTTGCCTCCTCGGACCTCAACATAAGATCTTATCAAGAATTGCTAATGGAAACCCTGGCGAAGAGAAGTTACGAAGAAAGCAGCATCATGGCTGTTGACACCTCAGACACATGGATGAACCCCTACATTGAATACCTTCAAATAGGTACCCTTCCCGAGGACAAGCACCTGGCACGGAAGGTCCGAGTTAAAGCTCCAAAACATGTCATCCACAACAGTATCCTATACAAGAGAGGATACTTCCAACCCCTTCTTAAGTGTGTCGAGCCTTCTGACGCAGAACACTTAATACAAGAAACACATGAAGGAGTCTGCGGTAGCCACCAAAGTCCACGTACCGTCACCCGAAAGCTCCGACAGATGGGTTGTTTCTGGCCTACGATGCTACAAGACGCCAAAAGATATATCAATTCTTGCCATCAGTGCCAGAGATTTGCCAAGATGATCCACGTGCCACGGGAAAATATGATTACCATCCAAAAATCCTGGCCATTTGTTCGATGGGGCATAGATCTCGTCGGGCCTTTTCCTACGGCCCCTGGTAATTTCAAGTACCTCATTGTGGCCATCGATTATTTCTCAAAATGGGTAGAGGCTGAAGCCCTAACCAACATAACTGGCAAGACAGTTATCAACTTTTGCTGGAAGAATATCGTGTGTCGCTATGGCATCCCGAGATACATAGTGACCGATAATGGAGCACAATTTGCTAATGATCCCTTCAAGACATGGTGTACGAAGTATGGCATACACCAGAAGCTCACCTCGGTATATCATCCAGAAGCTAATGGCCAAGTAGAGGTTACGGACCGTACCTTAGTACTTCAAAAAAGTGCTTGATTGAGGTCTATAGACCAAAAGGGCAGACGTGCTCGAAAATCAATCATCTCAACATAAAAGAGGAGAAACCTCAAAAACAAAAGTTGAAGCTCATATCAAAGGTTTTAATACATCAGAATATGATCCTTCTAAACAAGACCCTCAAAAGGGCACACATAGAGGAAAAACCTCCAACACAAATAGTTCATATCATAAGTGTTATTACATCAGAATATGATACTTCTAAACAAGACCCTCAAAAGGGCACATAAGAGGCTAAACCTCGAACCTAAAAAAGAACATATCAAAGGTGTTATTACATCAGAATATGGTACTTCTTAAATATACCCAATAGGGTTTCCTAGGACTTCACCAGAAGTGGCACTAGAGAGATAAGCTATTGTCAACTTTTCTACATGCTGTGACATTAAAGGCCTTGTCAAAGGACACCCAAGCCAAACAATATTAAGCTCGCAAAGTGTTCATCATGGATAAATTGCGAAAACTTAACAACTAAGCCTGGTGCTCCTTTCCAGTAAATCATAAAGACCGAGGCTTACTGAAAGATGCCAGCAAGTAAGGTAGCAAACCTGCTGGAACTACTCAGTTGAAGGATCAAGCACCTCTTCAAAAGAAGGTAAGTCAGGATATTTGGCTCTAATAAGCCTCAATAAATCTCCTGATTTTACTATCTTCTCGGAGGGATCCAATGCATCCAAAAACTCGGCCCCAGGAATTCAGCGTTTAGCAGTCAGAGTAGAAAGCTTATCAGCAGCATCTGAATGAGAAAAGATTTCCTCCATCAACTTTGTCTCCTTCTCGGATTGGCATAGTTGCAAGACGCCACCCAAAATCTCATGCAGTTCAGAAGAGTGGAATAAATCCCCATACTCCTCCCTATGACTCTGAAACTCAGGGCTACAAACAACGAAGGCACTCCAAAGTTTTAGGAGTCGTTTGGTCTCCTCTGGGTCCTTCTCCGCAGCTTTATTTCGCGCTAGTTCCTCTGCAATATCCTGATAAGTCTCCAGCTCTTTATCCTGGAATTTCTTTGCCAACAGCATGTCCTCTTTCTTGGCCTCCAGCTGTTTTACCCTGGCTTCCAGTTGAGTCACCTCTGATGGAGCCTGAACAGGAGGAGTAGGTGCTGCAGACTCGGTCGTCATAGCCAAAAGGGAGACCTCCATCTCCTCCTCCTTTGCCCTGAAGGCCCGGCACTTGACATGTAATTCTGTTACAAAATCAGACAAATGCCGGATAACATCATTAGCTCTTGGGCCCACCGTGGATAGGTCCGCCATCAACTGTAAAAGAGGAGGACACATAAAAACCTGATACCTGAGAAATTTGTATAGCGGAATGGGAAAGATAATTACCCCAGCAACGAAGGGATACTTCTTGGAAGACCTTCGAGAAGCCTGACCATCCTCTTCCTTTGGGCAATCCAGATAATACTTCAGTTTCTTCAGAGGAGTATCTTTGGATATCGCCAGTTCAAGGTCAGATTCATCATTATCTGAAGACTCCCTAGCCTCGGATTCCACTTCCTCTGCCTCTTCATCTATGACCTGGAGATTGGCCTTCCCTTTCTTGATCTTTTTCTTTAGAGGAGAGGCTATATACACAAGGAAGAGCGTGAATACGCTAGGTAAAAGAAATATATCAAACAACGGCGATGATTTGAAACAAAAATTACCCGAAGAAGATTGACTGGACGAAGATTCACCCTGACCTCGGGGTGATTTCCTAGAAGCCCGCTTCTTGCCCTTCTTCTTTTCTCCCTGGATTTTATCAGGGAGGGTCCAGGCTCGATCCTTTTTCAGGAAACTAGACGTGAACTTGGACAGTGGAACGTCTAGCAGATAAGAATAGGTGATAGCAGGCCACTGCCACACCGAGCCATGAGCCCCCCGTACAAAACCTCCTTCCTGGAAGACAATATCCTCCTTCAAGAGCTCCTTCACGATGCCATTCAGAAGAACCGGCATCTCAAAGACATCAAGAGGCACAGCGTCCTTCGGCTTCGGATTCCAATCAGGAACCTCATATTTTGTTCGATCAAAGGTTAGCTTAATGTCCTCCCACTTGCCGCTATTGTCAGGAAAAGTGAAGACCTTGCCCTTTCTAGGAGTAAGAGTAATGTGCTCGCGATCCTTGAAGCAGAACAGCTTGAACAAGCTCCTAAATAGATCCAGGCTTGGCTCATAGTCCTTCCGGGAGCACCAGGAGATGAAAGCCACCATTGTCACCACCACATTGGAATGAACCTGACAAGGGTGAAACCGATGATGCTGAAGGAACTGGGAAAACACAGGGGGAAAGGGAAAACTCAGACCCTGTTGCAAGAACCTGCCATATACAACCCCTCGAGTGGGGCTCACAAGATCCTTGACCGGAGTGGTCTTGTCCTCGAGCCTCAAACCAGCCTCGATGGGGTACGACAACCTGCATGACTTCAAAAATTGTAGGGTATTTTCGTCGACCACCTTGGTGACATCATTCACACCCTCGGCGGCCTGAACCCGTTTATCAACTTGGGGTCTATCTCTGACCCGGAGGCACCGTCATCTGCCACTACAGCTACCGCCTACAGAGGTGTAGCCATAGTTACCTCCATCAATTCCCCAGACTCAACCTCCAGGAATAAAGTGCGCAAGTCACGAGCCAAGGGAATATTCTCTCCATTGCCAGAGGGAATGCTAGAGTTTGCTGACGACATGGCAATACAGAGAATGGGGGGAAAAAGGTTATAAGAAGAAGACGATGGAGAAAGACAAGAATTTGGTTGAGAATTTCTGCAGAGATAAGACGTAAAATATTTGGATGAAGATTGATGTTAAACACAAGGAAAATTACTTGGTTATATAACCAGTAATTAGCATGCATTTAAATGGAGTAATTACCTCGACTCGCGAAACGATACAGGAAATTGGAAGGTTGGTCCTCCTCACCGCCAAAAGATATAACCAGTAATTAGCATGCATTTAAATGGAGTAATTACCTCGACTCGCGAAACGATACAGGCAATTGGAAGGTTGGTCCTCCTCACCGCCAGAAGATACAATGAATCAAGACCACGTGTCAGTATCCTCAGAATTCAAGAAGGCAGATTTAGATCCAACCGTCCACGTGTCCTGATGGAATACGAAAGAACTTGAAACTAGATATTCAGAAGGGTAAGCACTAGAATAGAATCCCCGAAGGATATCCCGAGCTTAATACCCCGAGTTAGTCTCCCTCGAGTTATTGGTATTCCCTCGAGAAGCAAGCCTCTCCTTCAACCTTCGAGATGGAGCACTCTATATTCTGAAGATCTACCTTGGGGCTACTGATAAGTCCATGGTTCGTATTTAGGCCTCATTCATACTCGGACCAGGGCCCGAGAAGGGTCATGGGCTCGAGATACACGGAGGATGGGTCCACGGGTCCATCAATCCTAATCCTTATAAGGAATGCGTATATTATGAATGTTCTACAAGGAATATACATCTTCTCAGAGATGGTAATACAGCTATCCTAGACATGGTAACACAACCATGTCCGAAATACACTTCTATTATACATGGTAATACAACCTCTATTCCCATAAGAGTTGTATTCATACCATAAATACATATCTTGGTGATCTACGGATTGTAGCCATATAAATACCCTAAGAGGTTTGGTAGACCACTCATATGATCTCATACTTTATACTTTATGCCTTAAGCAAATATACTGACTTGAGCGTCGGAGTGTCTATCCCCGGGATACCCGGGGCCTTTGTCTTGCAGATCAGTTTGTGAGCGGAGTTCGTGATCAAGCGCGGGTTGTAGACATCCATCACCGACAGAAGAACGTGATCACTAAGCCTGGCTAAAACACACAGGAATCAGATCTGGGTGATAAAAAGGGCTTTAGTAAATAGGAATCAGGTGAGAGTGATGACGACGGGAAGGTGGCGTTAACTCCCTTCGCGAAAATTACTAGGCTGAAGCATTCAAAGGGGCCAGATGTCAAGGAAAATGAGCAGTCTGGGAAGATGCAGACTGAGCCAGTTGAGCCGCCTGAGAAGTTGTAGAGTGAGTCGGTCGAGCGGGACGAGCAGCCGGAGAAAAGAGCACAACAAGAGCCAATGATTGCTAGTCCTCAACCTTAAGTCAACCTTGTGAACCAAAATGAGGAACACTGCTATGAACCTACACTTGTGAATGGTGTTAGTATGGCTAGAATACCCATGGATGAGGTTAAAGAGAGTGTTGATTGGTGGGAAAATGTTGTAGTTTGTAGAGTTGTGGGTGGTTTTCCTCCATTGCATGTTATGGAGGGGTTTTCCCACCAGTATTGGAAGAACCAAATTGACAAAGTATGGAGAGTAAGCCCTGGCCTGTTTATGGTCAGATTCAAGCTCAGAACACAAAAGGATGTGGTGATAGAGAGGGGGGAAACATTCTCTTCAATAGGAAGCCAATCCTTATCCAGGAATGGAAGCAAGATCTGGACCTGAGTGCACCTACTGCCTTCCTAGTGTGGATTCAATTACCTAAACTGAAAATGGTCTACTGGACTCCAACCATTCTCAGTAGGATAGTTAGGCCTCCGGGCAAACCATTGAAATTGGATAAGCAAACATTGGACAAAGATAGGTATCTGATAGAGGTAAAGCTATCTGATAAAATCCCTGAATCTGTCACTTTCATTGATGAAAATGATGTGGTACAGCACCAAAAAGTGATCTATGAGTGGTATCCCACAAAGTTTACACAATGCAATATGATAGGGCACTTTAAAGAAGATTGTAGATGGACTGAGAGGACTGAAAAACTAAAGCCTGAGCCTGAGAAACAGAAGAG
The DNA here is from genome assembly GCA_948330725.1 of Sherardia arvensis. NCBI lineage: Eukaryota > Viridiplantae > Streptophyta > Magnoliopsida > Gentianales > Rubiaceae > Sherardia > Sherardia arvensis. Next base: position 14,865,734 of record OX415237.1, on the reverse strand, counting down.
ATTTATCCCAGTAAATGCTCCTCAAAAGTGGCAGCCAAGGGTGGAGATTACAGAGAAGGGAGCAGAGAATCAGGTAACAGGGAAGGTGAGAACTGTTGTAAAAGAGAGAGGTAAACAAGTGGAAAGCAATCAAGTGGATGAACAAGTGACTAAAACACAGAGAGAGAGAAAGCAGAAGTTTGTGAAAGGTGATGTTCACCAGGCTGGGAAAGTAGTGGGAGATGGAGCTTTAGAAATTACCATTTACTATCTGATCCACCTGACAATGAATAAAACCATGTGTACCTGGAATGTGAGGGGACTAAACCAGGTTAGGAGGCAGAGACGGTGTAGAGAGCAGTGCTATAAATTCAATGTGGGGTTGTTGGGATTAGTGGAAACAAAGGTGAAGAAGGATAATGAGAGAAAGGTATGTGATCAGATTGGTCTGGGTTGGAAGCTAAGCACAAACTGTGAGGTAGCTGGAGTGGGAAGGATCTGGATGGCTTGGAATGAGGACAGTTTCACAGTTTCAATATTGAGGAAAGGGGAGTAGTTAATGGATGCACACTGTGTGCTTAAGGGTCAAAAGGGAGAATGCTATGTTATAGTGGTCTATGCTGCAAACAGTCCAGAAGAGATGAAGCAGATGTGGCTGCAGTTATCACAGTTGGACCATCAAGATCTACCATGGATCATCATGGGGGATTTTAATTGTCCACTGGGATATGATGATAGAAAAGAAGGATCTGTAATCCTACCAACTGAGATTGAGCCACTCAGGGATACCATGGATCTTCTCCAAATGCAGGAAATGAGGACTAAAGGCCCTCACTTTACTTGGAACAACAGAAGATCAGTGGGAAGAATATTTAGCAAGTTGGATAGAGCTTTGGTGAACAATGAATGCATAAATGAATTCATGGAGGTGGAGTGTGAGGTGGTACCACTACTAGACTCTTATCACTTCCCTTTAGTGATTCAGTTTAAGAAGGAAAAAAGGATGAGGAAGAAGCCATTTAAATTTTTAACATGTGGACAACATCACCACAGTTCTTGGGGTTGGTGGCAGCTACTTGGAACCAATGTCACTGCACCACAATGAGGGATGTGTTTGAGGCACTCAAAGTTCTGGAGACAGCCATGTTAAAATTGAATAGAAGGGAATTTGCAAATATCCGAATCAGAGCCAGCTCAGCAAAGGAAGCTTGGTTGCAGAAGTATCAGGAACTTATGGGAAGCATCACAGACTTGGAATTACAAAAGGAGGAGGAGGACTTGAGATTGGAAGCAGCAAGGCTGGGAGAATCTGAATTCCAATTTTTACAGCAGAGAACTAAACTGGATTGGCTAAAGTTTGGGGATAAACCATCCAAAAAATTTCATCAAGCAATGAAGAGGAAGCAGTATCAAAACCAAATCTTGAGCCTTAAAGTAAATGGAAAGATGGTGGATGGTCAGCAAGATATAGAAACAGGGTTGCTGCAATTCTATACTGGATTGCTAGGCTCAGCTGTAAGGCAAACCTTGGGAATTGAGAAAGAGATGGTGAATGAGGGCTCAGTGTTGAATTTGGAGCAGCAAATGCAGTTGATTAGGGGGTAACTTCACAGGAGATACTAGTTGCTCTAAAAGGGATAAAGTCCACAAAGAGTCCAGGCATAGATGGATACACTAGCCACTTTTTTAAAGATGGTTAGCCAGTTATTGGGGAAGACATTAGCAGGGCAGTCATTGGTTTCTTTAAGGGAGATCCTATGCCTGAGAACTTCAGCAGAGCAGTATTGGCTCTAATACCTAAAACCACTCAACCACAGACAGCTTCTGATTATAGGCCTATCTCTTGTTGTACTGTTTTATATAAATTGGTGACTAAAATTCTCTACAACAGGCTGGGAGTGGTCCTTCCTACAGTGATTAGTGAGAATCAAGATGTCTTTATGAAAGGCAGAAGCATCACACATAACATCCTCTTGGCTCAGGAATTTCTCAGCAAGTATAAAAAACATTGGATGTTCCCTAACTGCATGATAAAAGTGGATAATCAGAAAGCTTTTGATAGCATAGATTGGAAGTTTCTCTTTAGCTGGCTTGAATGTCTGAAGTTTCCTAGCCTTTTTGTCAGTTGGATAAGGACCTGTGTACAAGGATCCTCTTAAATCTTGTCCATTAATGGAGGATACACAGTTTCCTTCCCTGGGAAGAAGGGAGTGAAGCAAGGGGACCCTCTCTCCCTTCTCCTCTTTGTACTCAGCATGAAATTCCTCACCAGAAGATTGAACTTAGCATTCAAGAGAAAAGAAATTGAGTATCATCAAAGGTGTAGTAGAGTGGGGCTGCAAAGTCTTTTATTTGATGATGACTTGTTGATATTTTGTAGAGCCTCACATAACTCTATGGAGGGGGTCCAACAAATTCTTTCAGAGTTCTACAACACTACTGGCATAGTAATCAATAAAGGTGAGTCAATGGTGTATTTTTCTAAATTCACTGATCCTGATAAATCTGAGTTGGCTGCTGAACTACAAATCCCTGAGGGATCTTTCCCTGTTAAATATTTAGGCATTCCATTATCTACTGTAGCTTGGGACAAAACCACTTGTGCCCAATTAGTGGATAGAGTGCTTGGTAATGTGAAATAATTGAACACTAAATGCCTAGCTCATGCAGGAAAGCTCTACATAATCAATTATGTTTTGCTTAGTTTGAATAGCTACTGGGCTAGAGCCTTTAAGATTCCTGAGAGCATCCATAAGAAATAGCTAAGCTTTGCAGGGACTTTCTTTGGGACGGGGAGGAGTCTTAAAGGAAACTGGTGCCAATTGCATGGGATACACTGTGTATTTCCAAGGAGAGAGGAGGTATGGGAGTAAAAGACCCATCAATCTGGAACAGGGGTGCCCTTTGTAGCTTACTTTGGGACATTCACACTAAGAAGGTTGTACTGTGGATCAAGTGGCTTCATGCATACTATCTAAAGGGGTGCAGTTTTGAGAAGTATGTTGTGGCTAAAACCCCTGGTTGGACTACTAACTACTGGAAGGTGCTCATGCAAGTGAAGGAGGAGATTGGCTCATGATTGATGCTATGTGTGGACAGGAATGGACATTTTAGCATTGCAACTGCATATGATTTCTTGAAAGGTGTGGATCAGGAGGACTATCTCTCAAGGTACATCTGGAGCACTAAATTGATACCCAAACACGGCTTCTTTCTTTGGATGTTGTTGAAGGGAAGGCTATCAACTATTAGTAGGCTTCACTCATTGGGAATTCAGAGAAGGGTGATGAACTGTTGTTGTATGTGTGATGCAGGCTTACCTGAGACTCCCCAACACTTATTTGTGCGGTGTTCATTTTCTACACAGCTGTATGGGAGTCAGGCATTAAAGGCGGTCCAGAATATGAGGGGATTAAGGAGGCTGCTGGTTCTTACTTGTAAAAGGAGGCAGTTGAAGAAATTTGTGATGTTGGTTAGTACAGTCTACCAGATCTGGTTGGAGAGAAACAGAAGGAGACTTCAGAAAAATGTTCAATCCTTGGAGTATGTTCTGAGACAGGTGACAATCTTTTGCCATCAGGATTTCAGCAGTTTGATAAATGAGTTGAATGTATGGGAATAGCTTAACTTTTAATGCTTTTTGGTCATGAAGTTTGAGCTTCTGTCAGTCTTTATCCCCTTAGTTTGGATCATCCCCATTTAAGGGGGGCACCAAATCTAAACCATAATAGAGGATTAGCCTGAAGTCTTAAACTTGATGTCTTAAAGTTCAGTAGGAAAGTCTTTCAAGTTTTTGTAATTCAAAAGGTCAAGAGTGAGGGCTAAGATGTGCAAATACTTTTGGATGGTTTTGAAATGAAACACACAACTTCCATAAAACAAATAATGAATCAATAAACTATATTTATATAAACATATTATTGTCTCAAAATTTTTATCATATTATATATATTTGTTCGAGTTTATTCAGTTTGGAGTTGATTAACAACTCAATTATTTAAAAACTCTGTTTGGATTGTAAATAATTGATTATTTAATTTAGATAAACATTAAATGTTGAATTTGGTGGTTGAATAACAATTCTTCTATATCCTATGAAAGTATGAATGATAAAAGTTTGTATCTATAAATAAATATTATCTTTAATATAATATAATTTACACATACCAATAAAAGTGAAAATTATATTTATAAAGTAAACTAATGTATACTCCCTCCGTCCCAACCAAAGCGTCCTACTTTCCATTTTGGTCCGTCCCAACCAAAGCGTCTTACTTGCATTCTTACCTTATTTGGCAAAAAAATTACATATAAAGAGTCACATATACCCTTACTTAAAATTTATAATTACATTTTCATTTCATTTAATATAAAAAATTAAGTTAATTGATTTGGGCCTAACTACACTCTTAGCCCAAAGTAAGTATATATTAATCATAATCCTACGTTTAATAAGATCCCAACCAAAGTATATCCTAATTCCCATCGCCTGCGATGCAATTCTGCATCTCCATTCTTCTTCTTCAGTCTCTACACCAAAATTAAAACTATTCGAATCTCCCATCTCACCTTCTTTTATGTTCACAATAATTTGAAAACCCACACTGAAAAATCGGAAATCCGAATTAAGCCGAACAAGATGGCCGTCGGTGGTTCGGAAAAATCCCCATCGGAAAAGTGGCGGCGGGGCGGCGACGCTGGGCATCGGTGGCTGGGAAACTGGCCGGTGTTCGGTTGAACTAGTAGATCCCGAATATCGACACCAGGGGCGAGCTGTTTAGCTTGGGATCGGAGCCACAACTCCGATTTAGTGTTTGTTATAAGGATTGGGTTTGTTGATCGGGGAGTTTTGTATATTGATATGAAAATCGATGTTTGAATCATGTAATTAATGTAGAAGTGAAAGAGGTTAGCAATTTATGTTCTCGATCAGTTGCAGGAAAGATGAACTGGGTCTGAAACAAGGGTGAGGGTGAGGGTGAAATTGTCTTTTGGTGATCCGTCCCTACTGCCACATCAGTTTTATTAATATTCGTGCCCCCGTCCCCCCAGACTCTTTGGCTGGGACGGAGGGAGTATAACTTTACTAAAATATTATATTTTTCTAAGTAAAGAAAATATTTGTCATTATATTTAACTAGAAAAACTCTCCTAGACGAAAAACTCTCCTAGATATAGAGTTATATGAAATACTTGCATAAGGTTATATATATGATGTTATATTGAACTTTTTTTCTTGCTTCATTACCACCTTCTTTTAAAAACTCTCAGTGTTGGAAGCGTATATGCAGTATTAATGAATTTGCTGAGAGACATACTAGAGTTATTCATGGTAATGGAGTATGTATTTTCTGGAGGTCTAATTGGATAGGGGAAGGAGCTATATGTGATGTGATCAATCCTCATAATACACTAATTCCTGATGAATGCACAGTGAAGTCCTTTATTGAAAACAAGCAAGAATTTATTAGTATGCTGATGACTCTCTCTTATCTATTTTGCATGATTCAATCCTAAAAATGCATAGGAATGACAAGCTTGTTTGGAAGCCATATCCTCAAGAAAGCTTTACCTTTAAATCCACATATAGTATGCTCAGACCAAAAAGGAGCACAGCTAGGTCACACGGGAGAATCTGGAACACAAGGGTCCAGAAGAAGATCTCAATTTTCATGTGGAAGGTAATGAACTCAATTCTTCCTTTTGACAATGTTCTCATATATTATGGTTTCAACATTGCCTTCAACGTTGTTTCTGTGATCATGAAGATTCTCTGGACCATTTTTTCAACAACTGTATCATTGCATCTCAGGTTTAGGGGGTATCAACACATTCATAAATATAGTAACTCCAAATTTTGGGACAATTTGGAACATAATCAGTTACTACCTCTCCAGACAAGGACTATCTAAGATCCATTCCACACTTATCCATAATATAGTCCTGTTTACCTGTTGGTGTTTATGGAAGTCTAGAAACAAACAGATTTTTTATGTTATTGCACCAAATTCCCAGTTTATTATACAAGAAATCAAATCACTGGTTTACCACTCATTTGCTGCTAAACCCTTCTACATTAGCTCTCCTTATGGTATAGAACTTGCATCCAATGGGTATTTTCCTAAATACCTAAAACCCCCTAAACTTAATATCACTACTATATCATGGGTTAGACCAGTTGTTGGGCTAAAATGCAATGTTGATGCATCTTGGAGGAAACTGTCTGGTGACACTAGCCTAGGTATTATTGTCAGAAATGAACTTGTGAATTTTTCTTTTGCAAAATGCATATATACTCATGCCCTCTCCTCATTACATGCAGAAATATTAGGTATAGGTTTGGCTCTGTCAGTGTGTTCATCTTATGACCTGAAAATTACAATTGAATCTGATTGTGCTGAGACCATTAAAATGATTACAAATCCTAAGGCTGCACATTGGAATGTACTCAATTTGGTAGATGATATACACCAAAAACTGAATGGTATCACACTAATATGTGCACCTAGACAAGCTAACCAAGTAGTTGATTCAATTGCTAAACACGCATGTGATCTGAATTTATCTGAGCAATTCTTGTCTTTGTCTTTCCGTCCTGCTGTGTCAAGGGGTCTTCTATACTTGGATAGAGCTGAAACTCCCTCTTTGAGATATCATCCTCCATAGATCAGCTGCTACGCTCATTAGTTTCTCTATCATTTTTGCATATGAATACAGAAGCTGGAACAAAAGCACTTAAGAACTTCTCACAGGACTCAACAACAACAAAGAAACCAGTTGCGGTTCTCACTATCGCTCATAAAGTAGATGGTGTCTAGGCAGATCAATCTCAGTGCCGCCTTGTGTTTTGTATAACAAATCACTAATAGACTCTGAGATTTTGGTCTGACTAACCACAACTCCTAAGAAATTTTTCTAGCTTTAAATTAGATAGGATCTACCTATTTTTGGAATCTTTCTAAACTTCATGGCTGCTTTGTGTGTGCCGAGTATGTCTTTATTCTTTTGTCTCTCACTACATGTAGTGAGAGAGTCATATAAACTACAACCAAAATTCAAAATTTTGGATTTTTATTATGGTATGGGGGAGCCAAATAAAATTCCCCCATCTCATGAGATGGTTTAATCTTTAAAAATAAAATTATTGAACACTTATGCGGCTCATTCTCTTTGTAACTCAACTTTACCTTCCCTTACTCCTCCTTATTTCTCCGGCTTCCCATCTCCTCTGCTCCATCCTCATCAATCCTCACATCTCCATCATCGATCCTTCCCATCTCCACTACTCCATCATCATCAATCCTCAGATCTATCTAATATCCTCTATCCTCACATCATCAATCATCATCATCACATCAATCATCATCTACCCTCACATCATCAATCCTCACATCAAATTTTAATTTACGGCACATCTTATTAAGGCACTTTAAAAATGGCCTTAAATCGTCCGATGGAACCGCCTTGTAACCTATACATGTGTACTTGTGATGGAGTTTTCTGCACTACAGACTCCATCACGTGTTGGACTTCCGCCAACCATCAGGGATTGGACTCAAGATTTAGAGAGTTGGAATTGATATCCACTCCGCCTTCTCACGGGGTGATTCCGTGTACTTGGGCTGCACCAGCCAACATGTGTACAACCCATATGCAATTCCTGACTCGAATGCTCATTCACATTTCACACACATAACTCAAGTGTGGACGAATTCAGAGTCTGTCATAAGAGATTAGATTAAAGTGCAAAATATGACCCCTAAAAGTTCAAAATATATATTTTGTGCCCTCTAAAATTAAATTCCATGATTCATGGCCCTTGAAAATTTAATTTGTATGGTTATGGCCCCCAAACCATTTCTGCCGTTACATAACCGTTAATTCAGGGGTAAAATAGTCATTTTCACGCATCCACCTCTTCTCCACCAATTCTGTCCAGCGTCACTGTTCCGATGGTGCCCAACCCGTCGATCGAACACAATTGAACTTTTCTCCCGTTAACTAATAAGTATGTGAAAATTTAGTGTTTTTGCTTTTGATGCTTCCATCCTAATCTGAATTCTGTTTTACTTTTGATGGTGTTCCCAGTTGATCTGTTTGATGTGTGAGTGTGATTTTGTTTTGCTTTTGATGCTTCCCGTTGTGCTTAATCTTATCCTGGTTCCAGTTGTGCTTATGATTCTGTTATGGTGTGCTTAGGATTCTGTCATTGTTGGGTATAACAGTGGGACAATAGGGTGATTGGGATAATAGCTGGATAAAGATAGAGTCACGTAACACTCTCGCTTTCCTTTGAGAATATTTCGACCCTATCAGCCTGGGTTACACGAAATTCCTCGCAGGATAAAACTATCGCTGCGTTCTTGATTCTAGGCTGGAATCAAGAACATGCCTTTGAGTATTAGTGTTTCTGGATTGTATATCAGAAAATCTGTGTTTCTCGTTGTCGTTTATATATTTCAGTGTTACCTGCATCAGGCATCACGTATCGTTCCTTTTGACATGCATCAAAAGCCACATGTATTTATAGCCAATACCATTGCACCAGATTGCATCCGTAAAGATACCAGTCGGTAACTGCATGCCAACTGCATACGTACCAACTTTATCTAAACAACTTTATCTAAACAGTAACTATACAGTAAACCATATAGTAACTTCATGCAACTCCTACTTATGTACCAAACCAATCTGAACAGACACATGTTTGGTAACTTCGTATGCAACCATTCTGTTAATTAATAAACGTTCATTATCCTCAGAATTAACTCTGAATCGATGCAACACTTTAATTTAATATAAATCACACACAGATAAATAAATAAATATTTATCTTACAACCGTAAACTCGTAGATAGTTTTTACAAGTGTGCACTCCGCACCACCAACCGTGTTATAACATCTCGAGTTCACTATCTCGAATCCAATTATACTTAAATTAAACCGGTATTTAAATAAAATACCAACAGTCATGGTTGTGTCCTAGCATTGTCTTATAGAATGATAAAATTTTGTCACGGTGTTGTCCTCGTCTGTGATCGGTATGTAGAATGATAAAATTGTTGTTTGTAGGTACTATGAGTCTGTAGATATTATGAGTCTGTATAGAGAAAGAGGAGGAGGATGAGTTTAAAGGGGTGGTAGATAAAAGCTTCGTGTTGACCCCCCTCGAGAGAGAGTTACGTCTGAAAATTTTAGATGTTGGCATTAGGTATGAATGAGTTTACAGAGTAGATGCTATATTTTTGTGCAGAGCCACAATATGAATGGCTGTGAAAATCTCAGATTAAATAATCTCAGTATGCTAATATAGAAGCTGAATTCCACGTACTATCTTCATTGCTTCCATTCTCCCTTCTTTAAGGTACAAGAATCATGTTTACTTCTTTCTGATTTGCTGCAAATGAAATGATACGAGTTCTGGTACAAGGATAACTCAATTTTGTGACTGCATAATTTATTTATGCTTGATTTTTATCACTTGAGCATGATAATGCAATCACCGAGAGCTCCTGCCCTTCAAAAAATGAGTCTTTTTAGGTGCACAGATAAGTATAGAGGATGAAGTGTGAGTCTACCTAAATCTGATCGATTATTTACCTAAAATCAGTTTATCTGTTACTGTGTACGGGACATTATATTGTCAAATATGCGGAATTTAAAATAACACAGCAATTGATAACGCAGTTCGGTTCACAACCTACTCTGCGAGTCAGCTTCTGCCCAACTTGAAGAATTTCACTAGAAAGCCCAGTTACAGTACAAAATCCCTTTGCTACTTAACTCTATATCTAGCGCGAGTCAAGGCTGCACTTCTTCAAGTTGTCCCAAACACAAGCTCCTTCTATGTTGATCTCCTGATCTCTTGTTGTCGTTGTCGTTCGTCGATCTCTTTGAGTGAATCTCAAACACGGCTCTAACTTCTGCTCGATTCTTCTGTAGCAAAAACCTCATACTCCCAATTTATGCTTTATGCGTTGAAACTCCTGAATCGATGCTGAATATAGCCATGGGGCTCTGTATTTATAGAGCATTGAATTCAATGATCAATCGGATTCATCACTCTTCTTTTCCCTGTTTGAATTGTGATTTCCATATTTGCTATTCTATTACATAAGGGAAAAGAATATTCTAATCTAGAACTAATTAGGAATAAACCATATTAATTTGGTTCTATTCCAAATATGTTTTAATCTTACCAAATAAAACACAAAATAGAATCTAGATTGGATTCGGCTGAATATCATCTTTCCATGTTTGCTCGATCAGCCATAATTAATCTTGGACTTCCTTGTTTGTTGTTTTTCTGAATCTGCGTCTTCTTGACATTACTTCATGTCGAAACTCCTGAAGAACTTGGCGCCTGACATGAATTCATGTCAAAGTCTTCACCGTTCATAAAAATTGCCAACTCAATAATTCTTGACTTTACAGAGGAAAAAGATTGATTCTTGGCACTTCCAATTGTCATTTTAGTAGCAATACTGCAGTGTTCACCTGCAACTCAGAGAGCGGTTTGTTGCCGACTGCATTACCCTCTTACTCTCAAAGAAACCTTTCCTTTTGCTTATGGTCGGATTCTTCTTATCGACGGGTTGGGCATAGTCTGAACAGTGGCGCCGGGCAGAATTGGTGGAGAAGAGGTGGATGCGTGAAAATGACTATTTTACCCCTGAATAAACGGTTATGTCACGGCAGAAATGGTTTGGGGGCCATAAACCATACAAATTAAGTTTTCAAGGGCCATGAATCATGCACTTTAATTTTAGGAGCCACAAACTATATATTTTAAACTTTTAGAGTCCATATTTTGCACTTTAATTAAGAGATTAATGCTAAGGTTAATTGTGACCAAATTTGTGTTTGGGATTTTCCATTTTGGCATGCGGATACTGCGTGGATAACTGGGCACCATTCGTGCACGCACAATCATGTAAACTGGTTAAAAGAACTGGAAAATACTTTTTGTTTATTTTCTTTTGTCACACTTGAAAAGTAATATTATTGACGGTAAATTTGATCATCAATAATTTTTTGTTACGTATATCAACTAAATCTAAAATTTTGATATTTGAAAAATGCATGTATAAAACTTTCCAAAAGTAAATTAAATGATGATACCACTACTCATATAATACTTCTAATTGTTTGATCAAATTTGCAAAAATAATATATGATGAACAGTAGTGTAGCACAAACAAATAGATTGAGGGAGTATATAATATGATGTGAAAACAATGTGTAAGAGCATGGTTTTCTGGTAATTATCAGTGCAGGTCCAAATGGACGTGGCTTGTTAGGTTGTGACATGTAATCCCATGCCAAGAACAGCAGTCGTGTCCCGTCCATGATGACAGGATCGTTAACCGGACTTCCTTTGAGTTACATCAGAGCTTTCCATTCACTTTCTATGCAGTTCTCTCGCAGCTTACACTTACTGAAGATGAAGAATTAGCAGCTTGAGCAAAGTGAGCAAAAAGACAATGTCAGTGCAGCAATGTTTTCTGATGCTTCCCCAATTCCCATGATGGAGGGAAATAACATTTGCATGTAGATTTGAAATGTTTGGTAACTTGGAGTACTTGATCATCCAATTTATACACATGTTTGATTCCAATAAGACTTCTTTAGAAAGTCTTCGTGGATAATGTTGAATTATATAATTTCAGATCAACTTGAACAATTGTCTACGAAAAAGTCAGGACACAATAATACATTCAGTATTTCGATCGATCTATGGCAAATTTAAGCTTAAATTAAATCGATATGAATCAAAATTAATTTTATAAAGTATGCATGTACATGGATCCACACCTTGAACCTGATCGAATTAAAACTTCTACTGGACTGGGAAAGCAAACCAAAAACATGAGCAGGAAGCATATCATTGATGATGATTCCTATGACCATGTCTTGAGAAATGCTAAAATATTGGGATCTCTTCGGATTGGATTTATACAGAAAAAGATTAATTTTTTCACTACAATTTCAAAGTTTTTGCCAGCAGAGACTTTTCTGGAAGTAAATTTATGAACTACTAGTGCAGCTTTTATGTTGCATTATGAACTTTGACCGCAATTCTCCATTCATTTCTAGTATTTTATTCAAGACCAACAAAATTTTAAAAATTAAATAACAATTATTTTCGGTATAGATTTTATTATATATTGTGTCCATTCCTTTAAAAAAATGTTAAAGACATGTTATCCCAATAAAAGTTCAGTTCAATTGAGTTTTCAAAATTTGATGAAATTCATGTTGACTAGTCATATAATTTTTATCTTAATATATTAATTTTATTCTATAAATTATCAGATTAGATATGTTTAAAGGAAAATGATTTTTTCTTACGTGTCTTTTTCTTAAATTTGTAGAATTTTTGCCCAAGTACTGTATATATATCCTCTTTCTTTGCACCATTTGTTTCACATTTCCTCTTCTTCATGAATTTCGGCATAGTTGGTCTTTTCTTCCCAACTGATGACATTTAAAACACTCCAAATGAGCTCTGATCATCCTCGATCCTCTTCCCCTTGCCGCCATAGTCATTGTACGTGACCTTGAGAACCTGCTCCCTCTCCCTTATCTCTACTTCTCTTGAACTTTTGCTCATGAACAAGAAATGAACTTTGCAGCGTATCGACAGATAAACTATCAATGTCATTCGATTCCTCGATTGAGCAGACAATGTAGTTGAAATTTCCAGTGAGTGTTCAGAATCTTCACATCGGGCATATCTTCTCCGCGATTCCACATGTCATTCGCAAGTGCCATATGACTAATCTGATTCACCAATCTTCATATTCAGAAACTCGTGGATTTCCTTGAAATTTGGTTTTCGTGGAATCCCGCAAATGCCTGGACGTCTCCTTATGAATGATAGTTTTCTAGAATCGCACGATCAACGATCTTCTTTTGGGCATCGCATCAGTAAAACCATCCTTTAGTACCACACTCCAATACTCCTTTGACCTCAACAGGTTCTCGATCCATAAGTACGCATCAGTGATCGTCTTCTCCATCAAACTTCGGAATACTCGGTTGAGCGAAATGGTCATTATATCGGCCATTTTGCTTAACTCACTGATACCAAATTTGTTTAACCCTGAGAGAATGTAATTCACCGTAGTTGGTGTGTTTGTATTATGTCAAATATATAGGATTACAATTGTACAAATACAATGTATCTATACTAATCTAAATATGTTACATAAATATATACAAATCAATCACAATTATTCTCATGATAATTGTGATATTCTATCACCCCCCTTCAAGCGAAGCGTCGAATGAGAAGCCACACAAAGCTTGGATCGAAATAGCGTGAAGAGAGGACCAGGAAGACCTTTGGTGAATATGTCGGCAATCTGTAAGAAAGTATGGACATGACTAACACGAAGCCTGCTAGAAGCCACCAACTCTCGAACAAAGTGGTAGTCAATGTCAATATGCTTAACCCGTTTGTGAGCAACGGGATTTTGAGCAAGGAAAATAGCACTACTGTTGTCACAAAACAGTGAGGGTGAAGATTTCAAAGGAACACGAAACTCCTTGAGCAGATTGCACAACCAAACAAGCTCGGCCGCAGTGATTGCCATAGCACGATACTCAAATTCGCAACTGGATCGGGAAACAGTTGGCTGTTTCTTAGCACTCCAAGAGACAAGATTACCACCAAGGTGAATGGCATAACCATAGGTGGATCGTCGAGTTTCAACACAGCGAGCCCAATCAGCATCTGAGTACCCTAACACTGAAAGTGAGCTAGAAGACGGTCGAAAGAAAAGTCCATGATGAAGAGTACCACGATCATAGCGAAAAATACGAGTGACCGCCTGATAATGATCATCACGAGGTGACTGAAGAAACTGACTAACAGAATTGACTGCATTGGCTAGATCAGGCCTAGTAATGGTCAAATACTGCAAGGCTCCAACAAGCGAACGATATAGCTTGGGATTCGAAAACTCTGGACTAGAGGAAGTGAGGAGTTGTGTACCAGGAACAAAAGGCGTAGAGACAGGCGCTGTGTCAGTCATGCCAGCGCGCTGAAGAATCTCCATGGCATACTTAGCCTGGCCAAGAAACAACCTCGAAGAAGAGCGAGAGACCTCTAATCCCAGAAAGTAATGAAGAGAGCCAAGATCCTTAATAGAAAACTCATGATCAGTGCGAGCGACAAACTTTCGAATAAGAAGAGGATCATTTCCAGTGAGAATGATGTCATCCACATAGACCAAAAGATACAATACCTTTGAGCCACGCATAAAGATGAACAGGGAAGTGCTACACGAGTCAGATAAGAACTGAAACGTTGAAACCAGGCACGAGGAGCCTGTTTAAGGCCATAGATAGCCTTCTGGAGAAAGCATACATAATCTGGATGACGAGGATCAGTGTATCCAGATGGCTGTTCCATGTAAACGGGGGAGTCAAGATGACCATTAAGAAAGGCATTCTTAACATCAAGCTGATGAAGGGGCCAACAAAAAGTGGTGGCAAGAGACAGAATGATCCGAACGGTGGAAGCTTTGACAACGGGGCTAAATGTGTGAGTGAAGTCAAAGCCAGGAACTTGAGAGTATCCCTGAGCAACTAAACGAGCCTTATAACGACCAATAGTGCCATCAGGTCGATGTTTAAGCCGATAAACCCATTTAGAACCAACAATATTAACTCCGGGGGGACGAGGGACAAGTTCCCAAGTACGTTGCTGACGCAGTGCATGCATCTCTGCATCCATAGCAGCCACCCAACGAGGATCCTTAAGGGCAGAACAAAAATCTCGAGGTTCAGTTTCAGCCAAAAGTGCCGCAAGAAAACCAGTGACAACATAATCAGAATAATCCTTAGCAGTGAGACTGCCTGTCTGAGAATGAGTTGTCATGCGATGGCGATGCGGCGGTGGCGGTGGCGGTGGCGGTGGCGGTGGCGGTGGAGGTGAGGATGGTGAATGAACCGGAGATGGTTCTGGAGAAGCGCTGGGAGCCGATGAAGTACCCGAAACAGGTAAACGTGGTGATCCGGAGACAGATGATTGTGGGGATACCTCTATAGCCTGAACTGGGGAAGGCGGATCTGGCACTATCAAGGCCGGAGCATCATCGTAATCCGAGTCAATAAATGTAGAAACATCCAAGGATTCAGAGGGCACGGAGGATTGGCGTTCCAGTGGTGGAAATGAGTTCTCATCAAAACGAGCATGGCGTGTAAGATACACCTTCTTAGTAACCGGGTCCAAACACCGAAAACCTTTGTACTGAGAGTTGTAACCAAGAAAAACACAAGGTGTACTGCGAGGAGCCAGCTTGTGCTGAGAGAACGGACGAATATAGGGATACACCAGACATCCAAATGGATGAAAATTGGAGTAGTCTGGATGACGACCATAAACCAGATAAAACGGCGAGACATTGTTCAGAACAGGCGTTGGAAGCCTATTCATGGTGTAGGCAGCAGTGGCAAATGCGGCATCCCAATAAGACGCTGGCAGACCAGAGTGATGAAGCATAGACAGTCCCATTTCTGTCATATGACGATGCTTTCGTTCAGCTCTTCCATTATGCTCGGGAGTAGACGGGCAAGAAATCTGATGAAAGATACCCCTAACCGCGAAGTGAGAGCGCAACCGTGTATTTGTAAACTCAGTGCCACCATCGCTTTGAAAAACCTTAATAGTGCGGGAGAACTGATTCTCCACAAAGTTCTGAAACTGCAGGAAAGTCTCTACAAAATCTGATTTTCGCTTCAGTGGATAATACCAAGTGAATCGCGAATAGTCATCGATAAAAATGGCATAATAAGAATAGCCACTGGCAGATAAGACGGGTGCAGGTCCCCACAAATCACAGTGAACTAAATCAAGTATGGACTGCGCTCGCTTCAGATTGTCCACGAAAGAAAGCCTTTTTCCCTTTGCTTTTTCACACGCTGAACAAAGAGAAGACTTTGGCGACAAAGAGGTGACCTTAACAAGATTCAGTTTATTCAATAAAGAAAGGATTGAATGAGAAGTATGACCCAGTCTAGCATGCCAAATATCAAAAGAATCTGTATTTTTATTTGATCGAACGTAAGCGACAAAGGCAGCACCACTCCGTTCAAGCACATAAAGACCATGATGACATCGACCCTGGCCTAAAATTTCCTTGTTTGACCGTTTTTGAATCACAAACGAAAACTCATCAAAAGAAACTACAGCTTTTAAATCCTTTGTGAGCTTGCTAATCGAAAGCAAGTTTTTCGTAACATCGGGAACCACCAGAACATCCGATAATAATAAATTACGAGAAAACTGATGGCAACCAATATGTGTAATGGAAACATCACGACCATTAGCGAGAGAGACAGAACGTTTACCATTATATGGAGCAACACGATCAAGACCGGAAGATGCGGAGGTCATGTGGTTTGTAGCACCAGAATCCATATACCAGTTAGAAGCCTTGTCCTTCAAAGAAGCAGAAAATGGAAAAACATCGGCAACATTCACAGACATAGGCGGACTCGGGCAAGTCCGAGCGATATGGCCAAACTCATCACAAAACTGACATCTCGGATTCCATCGTCTTCGGCGAACACCATCATCACAAAAACGGAGTTCGGAGTGACTTTGGGCCAGGAGAGCGTGCTCCACACGCGTAGTTGAAGGCTGCTGGAAGACCCGCGCGTGCTCCACACGCGCGGTTGAAGGCTGCTGGAAGGCCCGCGCGTGCTCCACACGCGCGGCATGTTTTGGAGCCGTGAGCGCGTGTTCGTCACGCGCTAGATGAGTTGGCCTTGGAGAACACCGCACGTGTTCCACACGCGCTTGCAGTCTTGCTGGTGGGACGGGGAGCGCGTGATTCACACGCGCCTGGGTATTATACGGCGCATGTGTCGCACGCGCCTTTCGGGCGGACAGAGCATTGAACACCATGGCTCCTTGGTGGCGGCTGTGTCGTTTGGCCAATGAACACACGGATGGACTGTGATTTTGGGATATCGAAGCACACGGAATATGGATTCTGTGATTTCTAGGTGAGACACACAAAATATATTTTATTTTGTGATTTGATGAACACCAAAAAAACGTGTTGTCGACGTAATTGGATTTGCAGCGGAGATTAACTAGAGTACACCCGATCCGAGAACACCACGAACAAACCAACCAGAAGAGATTAAATTCTACACTTCCAAGATGATCGGGATTTTGTTTTTGTCAGATGGGATTTTTGACGGATTTAAGGTTTGGGATCGAATAGGCTGATATCATGAGAGAATGTAATTCACCGTAGTTGGTGTATCTGTATTATGTCAAATATATAGGATTACAATTGTACAAATACAATGTATCTAGACTAATTTAAATATGGTACATAAATATATACAAATCAATCACAATTATTCTCATAATAATTGTGATATATAAAAAACACACTCAAACTCAAGCTTTTTACAGTGCTTCAATAGTTTCAGAGTAAAATTTATAATTGATCATCCAACTTTGTCCAAATTTCCCTGTAAAACTAGTAAAACTGTAAAAGGCAAAGACAACTCCAACACAATCAAGTCCTGGGAACAAATCTTAATTTGTTTTCCACAAAAAATAACCATCATTCTACAGCCGCGCGTGCGTGCGGAACGGTAAAACTCGACCGCACGTGTGATGCACGCATTTTCTTGAGTGATCATCTTGTGAATAACATTCTAATCTTAATATTTGATTTATGCTCTTTTATACATTTATACTATAATATAATTAAACACCTTAGATCTCCTCGTTGCATGTACGTTGAGAGGTGAAAGCCTTGTAATGGATTCCAAATCAATGTCAAAGAGAGAAAGATGGAAAACCTCTTTACAAGGAAGTAGGTCCATTTATCAGTTTTGATGAAATCTCCCCGATTGGACTGCTGTTGAATTTCGGAGTGACCAACATTCTCGCTGTTGTATGTTTTTGAAGAAAAAAAAAGAAGAATTAATTTCAATAAAAAACAATCCATATACATGAAGAGTAGGACGATTCAATATGAAATGCATATATATGCTCATTGACCAAATTTATGCTTTCATTTCGAAGAAATTGAGCCATTGATCAGTCAAGCTACTTGATAGCAGAAAATAAACTTCAAATCAGTTTTTTTACACATATTTATTAAAATTATCAATGATCGATGTTTAAACTTTGAAAGAAAACACGTTCGTGCATTTAATTGCAAATATCAATTTACGTGCGTGCATGCAGGCTTAGGGTTTTATATGAAGGCAGGCTTAGGGTTTCTTTTGTTTGCCTGTTAGGGGTTCATTACAAAGTTCAGTGTAATTTTGATCAGTTGTGCAGGTGCAAGTTTGAGTTGTGCAGGTGCAAGTTAATTCAGTATAAACATATATTTCCAGTTAAGGATAAATTTTTTTTTTTTTTTTGAAAATATCCAGTTAAGGATAATTAAGCAGAAGATTACGATAATTCCTTAATCAACGATTAAGATTAGAAAGAAAAACTCGACCGTTGGTGGGCACACCGTTTGTATAGAGGAAATCTCCAATGCAAACATCTATAAATTCATCTGAAATCACAGGTGAAAATCATAGAGCAGAGAAAAGCAAAATCCAAGAACAAATTTTCAGAGCTTCTAATTGAAAAAATACGAGTGATGGCCGGCGCAGAAGGAAGGAACCGTCTCCCTCTTGCAGTCATCGGAAATGTTGCTCCTGCGAAAGCAGCGGCGGAAGGGAAAATCGTCCGGCGGCCACCGACAAGGTATCAATCCTCTTTACATGTACGACTCTGATTGATCTCATTAGTCCACTTCTCAGTTTAATTAATCGGTTCCCCGGTTGTTTTTTCAGGAGCTTTGCTGCGTTGCAGGTGGCCGATTCTCAGGCGGCGGAGGCCGTGAATCCGAGCCCAGATTCCGATTTAGAGACTGGGAATCCCGCCAAGAAACTGAGAGGAGAGGAGAAACCCCGGCCAACTCTTACTGGATGTTCAGCTGATTTGTCAACTATATATAAGACCAATCTTTACTTGCACATGTCTTTAATCTGGCTTTGTCATTTCTCTGAAATGTGATTGTTTTCAGTTATTGTGACCCAATGTTTTGTGCATGTCGTAAGAGCTTCTTATGATTAAAATTCTAAAAATATCTCCGTATCACATTTTTGGTGACTGTCTCTGAAACCAAATCATCAGAAAAAAAAATTTGCACCACTCACTTTATAAATCCTGATTCTGTCTCTAAGAACGGATATCATCTAATTAACATTAGAAAAACTAAAAATAACCATCACTAATCTTGTCCCGTGCGTGCGGAACGGTAAAACTCGAACGCACGTGTGATGCACACATTTTCGTGCGTGCGGAACGGTAAAACTCGAACCCACGTGTGATGCACGCATTTTCTTGGGTGACGTCTTATAATTATCTTAATGTATTTGATTTGTGTTCTTTTATACATTTATATTATATGATAAATACATATCCTCGTTGATCCTTAATGCTTTCCACAGAGAGTATTATACAAGATAGAGTATTATAATTTGCAATGTAGTTCAGTTTGACAAGGTACCTCAGTTTAATTTGGTTTTCATGAAATATCATCTGAAAAAATTTAGCCTAATTTAGTGATAATACAATTATTTTCTATACATTAAATTTTTTACTTCTCTTCAATTTAATTAAGTAAGTTCAATCTAATTCGATTTATTTCAACTAAGTTCAATTTATTTTAGTTAAGTTCGGTGCAAATGAAACGTGATCGGATATATTTTAGCCTAATTTAATTATAAATATTAGGGATTTAAAAAAATCACTTCAAGCTTAGTCAGTTAAGTTTAGATCTGGTCAAATATAATCTGATATATATATATATAGGGAGGGGATCAAGAGACTCCTTTATTTTCACTCTTTTTTCACTCCAAATCCCAGCCTTTAACATAATATAATCGTGACCATACATTTAATTTTTATTTTTTCTTTTCTTAAATATCTATTATCCGCATTGACTTTTATTATCATCCACAAATTATACCCAATTCGATATCCCATCTCTGGCGATCTCTGTGTGAGGGTTGTGGGCCTGGTCAACGGACCGAATGGCCGGTCAAGCTCTGGCCCAAGAGGCCCATCAGCACCAAGGGAGAGAGAGGCAGATATGGGTAAGGCCATGCCCACTGGAAGCCCGTTGGCGTGAGCCTAAAACCCTAGTCCTAAACCTTGGCACGGGATATAAAAGGAAGCAGAGGAGAAGAGAGGAAGGTAAGCACACACAAACACTGTAGAGATAAGATCACAAATACTGTCAGAGAGCTAACTTTGGTATCGGAGCGGGAACGACTATCGCCCTCCCCGCGCTGACCTAGCCATCTCTTGTTCATTCGCAGGTTAGCTGTCGACGACTCTGTTCAAGGAGAAGTCCATATTTGTGGCCGTAACATTGGCGCCGTCCGTGGGGATCCTTGTTTTTCCTACAGCTCACGCACTCAATCAATGAGTGGAGAAACCAGCAGTCAGATCCCGCCCAAGACCGATCTGATGGGGCGTGAGGACGACGAAGATGAAGAGATTGACCAGCACTCGGTCAAGCACCCCGCCACTCGCCGGCTGTCGAGCCAAGTGGTGGGCCCAGAGTCCACGCCGACCCCGGCCTGGGGGAGTCCAGGGAGAGCATAGATCTGCTCCAGCGCATCGTCAGTTCCCAGGAGCGCATGGCCGACCATATCCACGAACTTCAGAGCCTGAGCACCAGAGCGGGGAAGATCACTCCAAAGCGCCTATTCCAGGGTGTAAGCGCGATGAAGCAGAAGATGCCCGAGCCATCGGAACCTATTCCAGGGCGTGAAAGCAAACCCCATCCCAGTCACCCAAGACGACGAGGACTCCGACGAAGATGAGGATTCAGACCAGGTGTGGCCGACCGCGTACATCCACACGCCGAAAGTCCTACCGCGGGTCCCCGTTCACAGGCGCCTTGCCGTGAACTGGACCCGCCGGAGGGAGAAAAGCGGTGAGGGAGCCCGTTCACCCGGTCGATGATGGAGTTCGTGGCTGATTCGAAGATCTGTATCCCCCGAACTTGGGGTCGTACGATGGTTCGACGGATCCGGCCGACCATATCCACACCTTCCCGACGTCCATGTCGACGTACAACACCCTTGAGCCTATCTGGTGCCGAGCGTTCGCCACCACCCTCAAGGAGGCAGCGAGGTTGTGGTTCGCCAATCTAGAAAATGAAAGCATCTCCACCTTTGCGAAGTTGGAGGACCTTTTCCTGACGCGGTTTATGCAAAAGAAGAAGTTTGCTCTTACCACACAGGATGTGCTGCGGATCAGGAAACGGTCGGGCGAGTCGCTCATGGCCTATTACGAGCGTTTCATCACCGAGTGCAACAAAGTGGAAGATAGGCTGGACGAGAAGTGGTTGGTTGAGATCTTCGTGCAAGGGTTGACCCATACCCTCCTGAGGGTCCGGCTATCGAAGAAGCATGTATTCACGTTGTACGAGCTCCACATCAAGGTCGAGGAGTATTACAGAGGCGACAAGGCCACCAAGGATATAACCTCTGGAGGGGAGTCGAGAAAGGACAAGTCGAGAGGGTCAGTGAAGGACCGATTGGGTAGCAGAGAAGAACCGGCGAAGGACAGGTCTTTCACGCCTCTGACTAAGACCCCTAAGCAGATCTTCATAGCCGTGGCGGATCAGGGAGTGCTTCCAGTCCCTCACAAGATGAAGTTGCCGCCCTCTAAGAGGGATATGAGCCTCTGACTAAGACCCCTAAGAAGATCTTCATGGCCGTGGCGGATCAGGGAGTGCTTCATGTCCCTCGCAAGATGAAGTTGCCGCCCTCAAAGAGGGATATGAGCCTCTACTGCGACTACCATGAGGATCACGGTCATGACACCAACAACTGCATACACCTCAAAAGAGCCATTGAAGCCTGCCTCAATCGGGGGCATCTCAAGAAATATGCCAAGGAAACGCGGGAGTACAACAGGGAAGAGTACTCATCCCGATCAGGTGAACATCGGCCCGAACGAGGAAGCGAACGAGGGAACGAGCGGTCAGGCTACCGTTTGACAGGACACAAATCTAAGGAGGTTGCTCGGGCTGAGAAACGAGAAGAGTCGGGAAAGAGACGGGGGTACGAGGACGCCTCTTCACAGGATGAGGAGCCGACCGCCCTCATCGGTGCGATACTCGCGATCATCGGGGGAAACGCGGGTGGGGCAACGGAGTCCCAAAGGAAGGCGCGCTGCCGCAAGACGCCCGAGCCGACACCAATGTCAAGGAGGCTGACGTCGGAGGAGGTGATCACGTTCAGTTCTGAGGATCCTGTCCCGGACCGGCCCGCGGGAGGCGATGCCGTCGTCATCACGGTGCAAATCATGGACAAGCTGGTGCACCGCGCCTACGTCGACGGTGGCAGTTCGGCGGAGATCATGTATTGGCATTGTTTCGAGAGATTGGACGAGAACACGCGCAAGGAGTTGATCCCGACGGCCACGCCGTTGGTGGACTTTGTGGACCGGACAGTCTGGCTAGAAGGAGTCATCACCCTGCCGGTGGCGGTCGGCACGGCCCCCCGCAAGAAAATCGTGGACCTTGAGTTCATCGTCATTAAGGCGCATAGCCCCTACAACTTGATACTGGGCAGGCCAGCACTGGCGGCCTTGAAGGGAATCGTTTCCACACTCCACCTCCTGCTGAAGTTCCTGACGAGGGAAGGAATAGCGACGGTACGGGGTGATCAACAGAAGGCGCGAGAATGTCATTAAGTAGCTCTCAGAAAGAGGAAACATCCTGGAGAGCCGTTGGAGCCACCGTCGGGCGAGCCGTCCAACAGATCATCGGCTCGGAGGGTGCAAATGGTCAGCCCACAGAAAAGAATCATCGTTGAAGAACTGGGAAGCGAGGTAGAAACTGTATACCTACATGGGGACCACGCGATTCCCATACAGGTAGGAGTGAACGTTCCTGAGGAGGTAAAGCAGTCGATGGTCAAGGTATTGGAGAAACACGGGAGCATGTTCGTGAGGAAGCCGTCGGACATGACCGGAATCTCCCCTGACCTTGGGATACACTCGTTGAATGTCAACCCTTCCCATAGGCCGGTCATCCAGAAAAGAAGACCCTTGTGCCGCGAGAGGAACGAAGCAGTCAATTGGGAGGTCAACGAACTCGTCAACGCAGGGATTCTTGTCGAAGTGCCATATCCGGTCTGGCTGGCCAACCCTGTTTTAGTCAAGAAACAGGATGGCAGTTGGAGGATGTGCTTCGATTACAAGACCCTTAACAAGACATGCCCGGAGGACTGCTACCCGACCCCGGCCATTGATCAGAAGGTTGACGCGCTTGGAGGATTCCCGATCAAGTGTTTTTTGGGCGCATACAAGGGCTATCATCAGATTCCAATGAAACCAGAAGACGTGAACAACACCGCTTTCATCACCAAAAGAGAGGCCTTCGCCAATAAGATGATGCCCTTCGGGCTGCGGAACGCGGGGGCCACTTATCAAAGGGTGGTCGATCGCGTGTTCCGAGACCAAGTGGGCTGCAATATGGAAATCTACGTGGACGACATATTCATCAAGAGTAAAAACTTCGATGATTTGATCGGAGACGTGGACGAGACGCTAGGCAGGCTGAAAGAGATAGGGATGAAGCTGAACCCAGCCAAGTGCCAGTTTGCCGTCGGGTCTGGGAAGTTCATGGGTCATATGGTATCGAACTACGGACTGAACGTGAACCCGAAGAAGGTGCAAGCGGTCGTGGACATGCTCGCTCCCAGAACAATGAAGGACATCCAGAGCCTCAACGGAAAGCTGGCTGCGATGAACCGGTTCTTATCCCGAGAGGCGAAGAGGTCGTTGCCTTTCCTGAAGGTCCTCAAGGGGTGCGTCGGCCCGGCTGGAGTCGTGGAATAGGGACCCGTGGAAGATGAAGCGTTTCGAGAGCTGAAGAAACACCTCAAGGTGTTACCGACACTATCGCCGCTGGAAAACGGGGAAACCCTTTTTCTATATCTAGCCGCAGGGGCGGAAGTGGTCAGCGGAGCGTTGGTCCGGGAAGAGGGCAAGGTGCAATGCCCAGTGTATTACGTGAATAGGACGCTACAAGGAGCAGAAACCCGGTATACGGATCAGGAAAAGCTGGCCCTCGCCCTCAACCACTTAGCTCGGAGGTTGAGGTCATATTTCCAAGCACATCCTGTGGTCGTCTTGACGAATGAGCCCGTGAAAGCGATCCTGGCGAGGCCTGAATCATCGGGCAGACTGGCCAAATGAGCCGTTGAGTTGGGAGAGCACGCCATTCAGTATGCTCCTAGAAACGCGATCAAGGGTCAGGGATGGCCGATTTCTTAGCAAAGACCCCTTCGGCGACGGAGGCCCCGAGCGAAGACTCGACGGCGGAGGTGACGGATATTCCACGTCAGCCCCGACGCCGGGAGGATAGAACGGACTGGTGGAAACTCCACTTGAATGGTGCATCGGGTGTCGAGGGCGCGGGAGCTGGATTCAGAGGCAAAGGAAGGGGGGACCGGGTGGGGCCCGGCCCCCCTCAACTAGGAAAATATTCTTAAGTATATGTATTATATTTAATGTTTTATTTGGTGAGTTAGGCTATGTGGCCCCTCACATGATTTTATTAACTAAAAATAGGGAGGTTTTGTTTTTAGTACACGTAAAAGGAGAGGATTAATTATAAGAAGAATATGACCACAATCAAACAACACACTAAAAATAGGATTCTTTATATAGTAATAATATAATTAATTTGTAACTTGTTTTTCAAATCCTAATTGATTACTATATAGGCAACTTTTGTTTTTTAGAAAAAAAGTAATCAGTGTATGAATCCATATAGGAATAGATTCATTTATTTATTATATTATATTTTATTTTAAAACAAAAAATAAGTTAGCTGCATTTATTTAATAATATAATATTATATTAGAATGTGAATCGAGTTTTAATTTTATCAAATTATTAATCCGATTATGAGTTGGATGCTATCAACTAAAAAGTATAAATAGATGTTATAAATTATATTTTCAAACACAAAAACTTCAATTTAGAAATAAGAAGATCAACCAAAGGTACTAATTCTCTAACTTGTTTATGTTTTATTTAATTCTCAAAACATGTCGAAGAGGAAACAAGGAGAAATCAAATGATTCAAATGATTAAGTTCCGGCCCCCCACATACTAAATACCTAACTCCGCCCCTGGCTGGATTGATTGTCACGGATCCCGACGGACGGGAGACGATGCGTTTCGAGTTCCCGGTGATGAATAACGAGGCCGAGTATGAAGCACTGATGGCAGGGATGGAGATCGCCAAGAAGTTAGGGGCGAACAGGCTGGACGCGTATGGCGACTCGGCTTTGGTGGCCAACAAGTTCAGCGGGGCCTACTAGGCAAAGGAGTCGTCGATGCAGAAGTATTTGGCGAAGGTGAAAGCGCTGGTCACATCTTTCGAAGGTTTCGATGTCACCCGAGTCCCCCGCTCGGAGAACACCCGGGCGTACGCGCTCAGCAAACTAGCTTCCACAGCCAGCAGTCATCTGTCCAAGGGAGTGTTGGTGGAGACGTTGACAGCGAGGTCGTAGAAAGGCCTAGAAATGTTAGCCATCTCAATTGAACCCCTAAGTTGGATGACCCCGATCAGGGAATACATGTTCAGTGGACGGGTCCCCGAGGATGTCGGCAAGGCAAGACAGCTCGAGAGGAGAGCCCTGGAGTTTGCTCTGAAGGACGTCGTGCTCTACGAGAAGGGATACCTGCAGCCCTGGGTGAGGTCGCCCAGACAGGCAGACCGACTGTTGGCCGAATTGCACGAAGGGACTTGCGGGAGCCACCAAAGGGCGAGGACACTAGCCCTAAGAGCTTCACGAGCAGGGTTTTACTGGCCAAACATTAGGACCGACGCCGTCGAGTTGGTGAAGAAGTGTGTCAAGTGTCAAGCCCACGACAAGGTGTTGCATTCTCCAGGAGTGTCGATGAAGAGCATATCGAGCCCGTGGCCCTTCGCCAAATGGGGATCGACATAGTTGGCCCATTCCCTATGGCGACGGGGAAGAGGCGTTTTCTTGTTGTAGCGATGGATTATTTCACGAAGTGGGTGGAAGCCCAGGCCGTAGCGAGCATCACCGGTAAGCGGATGACGAACTTTGTGTGGAAGAACGTCGTTTGCCGTTTCGGGCTGCCCAAAACCATCGTGAGCGACAATGGAAAGCAGTTTGAGGGAGAACCTTTCAAGTCATGGTGTACCCAGCTAGGGATCGAGCAGAGATTCACATCAGTGGCGCACCCCCAAGTAAATGGCTTAACGGAACGCACCAACGGGATAATCGTCCAGGGGCTGAAGTGACGATTAGATCAAGCCAAAGGAAGTTGGGTGGAAGAGCTTCCGTCGATCTTATGAGCATACAGAACCACGCCCCGGACGGCCACGGGGAAATCGCCGCAGAGGTACAACAGCCGTGTCAGAGACCGCTCACTGAAGGTAAGCGAGCTCGCCCTTCGGAAGAACGAAGCTAGTCGGGCCGAAGGGACGAAGAAGTTGGATGTCACGTGGGAGGGCCCGTACCAGGTTGCGGAAGTGCTGGACAATGGAGCTTACAAGCTCCACAACATGGCGGGCGAGCCCGTCCCCCGCACCTGGAACATGAGCAATCTCCGAAAGTTCTATGGATGACTAGGTATCAACCTGGATATTTATGTATATATAACAGTAAGCCTTAACCTGTGGGCAAAAAACACTTTTGGTCGGATTCCCGACGCGATCATCTTGCCCCACCGCTCGGCGAGGGAATGATCACCAGGGGATTCGTTTTCTTCTTTTGTGGCAAGTAATATAAAGCAGGCTTAGCGATATGTATGTTATCTGCACATGCGTTGGGTGACATAACTGAGCTCGCTGCCCCCAAAATTTATGAGGGCACAGCCATGTCAGTCGCCTCAACGTCCACATGGACAGGTGAGCCCGACGATGAACCCGACGGTAAGTCCTGTGGGTTGTCGAGGCGACACTTAACCGATTTCGTTTGCTGGCCTACATAATTGAGCTCGCTGCCCTCAAACCACCTGAGGGCACAGCCGCATCAGTCGCCTCAACGCCCACATGGACTGGTGAGCCCGACGATGAACCTGACGGTAAGTCCTGTGGGTTGTCGAGACGACACTTAACCGATTTTGTTGCTGGCCGACATAATTGAGCTCGTTGCCCTCAAACCGCCTGAGGGTTCAGCCGCATCAGTTGTCTCGACGTCCACATGGACAAGTGAGCTTGACGATGAACCCGACGGCAAGTCCCGTAGGTTGTCGAGGTGACACTTAGCCGATTTCGTTCGCTGGCCGACATAATTGATCTCGTTGCCCTCAAGCCACCTGAGGGCACAGCCGCTTCAGTCGCTTCGACGCCCACATGGATATGTGAACTCGACGATGGGCCCTACGGTAAGTTCATCGGGTCATCGAGGCGACACTTAGCCTATTTTGCTTGCTGGGCGACGAGGTTGGGCCCGTTGCCCCCAAATCGTCTGGGGGCGCAGCTCACCCGGACACCTCGACGTCCTTATGAACGACGGTGAACACGACACCGGCATGAACGGTCAAGCTCAATGTGACCAATACTTGGTCATTTTCGCGACTTACGTCGACGCAAAATGACGATGGATGATTGAAAAAGAACAAAAGACACATCACCAAGAAGATATAAAAAAGAGAAAGGGCTTCACCGCCAAATGCCGAAAGCGTAAACAAAAGGTTTTGTCCATACAAAACGAAAGTAAAAGAAATTTTCATATGCAAAAGAAGAGAATTAAAGCCACAGACGGCATAAACGGCGCCACGCAGGGCGGATTCTTGAAGAGTTTCAGTTCCCTCCCACCTTCTCGCCGTCGCAGCTTGGCACGCATCAGCTCGAGCGATTCCAGCTGAGCCTTGGCCTCCTTCAGCTTCCCGTTAGCCAGGTCCCACTCGGTAAGCGCAGCTTCCTTCTCGACTTTGAGAGCTGCGACAGATGCCGTCAGCTCATCCACCTGTGCTTGGAGGTTGACCGGGACGGCTACGGCGGCGTGAGCGTTCAACTCGCCAATCATCTGCTCCTGCTTCAGGTTAAGGTCACGAGCGGCTTGGAGAGCTGCCTGACAGGAAGCCAGTTCGCCACGGGAACGGGAGGCCTCACAATGCAGTCGGCCTAACTCGCCCCTGAGGGAAGCGGACAAGCAAGCCATCTGGAAATCCAAGCAAAACAGTCATGAAGCGAGTGCGATACAAATATGACACCCGTAAAGAAAAGAAGGGGCAGATCATACCTCTAAGTTGGCTGAGTCGAACCGGTCCATAAGGCTGGCAGAATGGTGGAAGTTGACCAGAGGGTTAGCGCGCCAAGCCTCGAGATGGCCCTTGGGGAAGGCGGTCGCTAGAAAGTCGGCACGTCCCTTTGGGGTAGTCAGCACCGGTCCAGCCGGACGGAAAGTGGAATTTTAGAGCCGGACACCGCCTTAAGGAGCTTGTCCCGGTGCAACTCGTCGGGGGCGGCAAAGACGTCCCTTCGGCGGCATTCTCCACCATCATCTCACCCGCAGGCCTCTTATGGGGATTCCTGTGATCACCGGAGTCATCGTTCTCCAGGTTGATGTAGTCTGGACGGTTGAGGTGAGGCACGGAGAAGTTAAGCTGGGACTCGGAGTGCTGAGCAAGGCTTTCGGTGAGTTGAGATGCTGACGAGCGAGCATGGTGACGTTCGGAGCGACGGCGATAGTTCTCCATGGACGGGTTGATGGGCTGAGCGTCCGACTGGGCGTCTGGCTGACTGTTGATTTCGCCATCGACGGTCCTGGAAGCTGTTCAACATCGCAAACAAAGAAGAAAGAGGGATCAGTAGAATGACACAATAAACGAGAAAGAAAAGGAAAAAAACATAGTTAAACGCTGGTCGACCTTCCCCTGGATCCTCGGCAGATGGGACTGAGTGAACCGGCAGATCGAGTCGACAATGAGGAAGGCCACACTCGCTCAGGAGCTTGTCGGAGTTCACTGCAGTCCACAGCATGGAGCCTTGTTTCAGCCTGCGAACCTCCGGGTCCAACACCGCTGCCTCGCCGTCGCTAGGTCAAAGACCGCGGGTCGCCGGGTCACCCACCGGATACTTGACCCGACTCGCGCAAGGGCCCCACACCAGGTCGTTGCCCACATACACGAATTTGGACCCCCAAACGGATTTCTTCGGTCGTTTCTGGAGTAGGGACTTGCCGGCAACCGGGCGGAACTTGATGTGACAGTAACCCTTGTCCACACAGGGATACGCAAACACCCTTAACAGGGGAAGCGAGGGAATGACCTGCTCAAGAGAGCACACGATCTGGAAGCCGATCAATGCGCGAACGGAGTTGGGCTAGAGATAGCGCAGGTCAAGGCCGAAGAAGGCCAGAGCTTGTTGGAAAAAGCCGGTCAACGGGAGGCGTAGGCCGCTGGCGAAGAGATACTCGCAATAGACGGCGGTGAAGCCCTTAGGAGCTTCCGCCACCAGTTGCCCAGCCTCTGGAAGGCGGATCTGCGTCTCCAGATCAAAAAACTGCAGACCGACGGTGTTACGGTATCGTTCTCGGAAACCCTCCACATCACCGGCCGTCGTGGTGCTGCCGAGCCCGAGTCCCATGCGCCGGAGAGCCAAGGAGTTGAGGAAGGTCGCCGGAGTTAAAGAGAGTGTAGAGAAGGAGAAATACCTGAATGAAAGTAGAAGGATGCAACGTCGGAAGAATTCGGAGATAAAAGAAAACGAGAAGATGAAAGGGGAATTTTTTCGAACAAAAGAAGGCGGTAGAGAATTTAAGACTGCGTGGGGGATCGTGATCAAGGCGGGCCCACGCACCGAGAAGCGGAGTCCAAAGACACGCGTTTAACATGCATTAAAGGCGGAGGTTGAAGCTGCGCGCGTGAGATGACAAAGGTCAGATCTTTGCCTTTTCAGTTCTTCACCCGCGTTTGGCAACACGGCCTCGCACTTGGGGGGACTTGTAAGGATTGTGGGCCTGGTCAACGGACCGAACAGCCGGTCAAGCTCTGGCCCAAGAGGCCCATCAGCACCAAGGGAAAGAGAGGCAGATATGGGTAAGGCCATGCCCACTGGAAGCCCGTTGGCGTGAGCCTAAAACCCTAGTCCTAAACCTTGGCACGGGATATAAAAGGAAGCAGAGGAGAAGAGAGGAAGGTAAGCATACACAATCACTGTAGAGATAAGATCACAAATACTGTCAGAGAGCTAACTTTGGCATCGGAGCGGGAACGGCTATCGCCCTCCCCGCGCTGACCTAGCCATCTCTTGTTCATTCGCAGGTTAGCTGTCGACGACTCTGTTCAAGGAGAAGTCCATATTTGTGGCCGTAACACTCTGCAAATTTGCCATCACCTCCCTGCCGTCCTTGGCACTTCTGGCTAATCGGCGAACCCATCATCTAATCGTCACTATGATCAGAATCTCCATCATCGCTGTCCCTTTCTCTTCTTCTTCCCCGCTCTGCAATCTCCCCAATGATGCCCTCCGCCTCCAACGGTTAGCGTTGACATCATCACCACCACATAATCGCCAGATCCCTACCTAACGCACCCCCACGCGCCTCTCCGATACCTTGGAATCAATCTTTCTCTCTGACTCTGTCGCCGTTGCCGACTTTGACTTCTTCGCCGACGCCTCGTCGCCGCCGGAGGCAGGGAGATCCACGTACAACCAAGGCATTCTTTCCGCCAAGAGCCCATTCTTCATGTAAGAGCGAAGGCCTGACCATGCCACTTTACAGGTTCGCGAGCACGACCACTTCTTCTGCCTCAACCGCCGCTCCTACGCCGCCCACGACTGCTCAAAGTCCGACGTCAACAACCGAAAGGTCCTCGTCTGCGAGGTTTGCTTTGCCTCCATTCACGTGACCTTAGGAATTTCTGACGAGAAAGGGGCGTTGGAGAAGCACGAGAAGTCCGGAACCTGCGATCCCACCAAGAAGAAGAAGACAATTCCAAGTCCTTTGTTCAGAGGTGCAAGGCGGTTTTGACCTTCTCCAACACGGCTACCTGCAAGCACTGTGATGTTAAGATTTGTTTGAAGCACAGGTTTGAACCGGCCGACCATGATTCCTATCTTTGAACCGAAAAGTATGAAGCTTTAGAAGCTAGATTAATAGGGAAAAAACACCCTTTTGTTGGTTGAATGCTATACTGATGCTATTGAAAAGTCTTTTGCAGTACATATATGTTGGATCATCATTATTGTTTCTACAGGCATGGTTTTTTTTTGAAAATCACGAAAACTAGGTTATGTTTTGAGCTGTTAATTTGCTGCTTTGCATTGCACGTTGCGAAAAACATGAGAAGCCAATTAGCTCAAATGGTAGAGCATTGTGCATTTGCACAAAGATGTGGGTTCAAATCCCTCATTGGTTGTCTTACTTCTTTTAATTTGGTTCGTTTTATGTTGTTTTTGTTTTTCAGTTGAGCTCTGCGTACATCGAAATGAAACAAAATTAGGTAATCTGGAAATTCCGGTCATATTCCATGCTTGCAGAAACAAACTACATAAACTTGCAGAGGCAATATATATATATATATATATATTACAGTACATACATATATATATATATATGTTGGATCATCACATTCCGGTCATATTGACGTGATGGATTGCCGGAGATGGGATGCCGATTTGGGTATAATTTGTTTATGAAAATAAAAGTCAACACAGAGAGAATATTTAAGAAAAGGAAAAAATAAATTAAATGAATGACCAGGATTAAACTACATCAAGGGCTGAGATTTGGAGTGAAAAAAGAGTGAAAATAAGGGAGTGTTTTTATCCCTTCCCATATATATATATATATATATATATATATATATATATATATATATAAATATACATACATACATTATACTAGCATTGTCAGGTCGCGCAAGGCGCGACCATGGCCCAATTACTAACACACATACACAATGTACGTTACTAAGATTAAGTTATAATTTATAAAAGAAATGAATAAAACATTTATGTACATCGATGAAGTATATATTACAGTGTACAAATTGGTAAAAGTGACATTCACTGTCTATCTGAACTAAAATTGCACCCACACTATTTGTATTAAATATGTTTATCCATAAAAACAGTATTATAAGTCTATATTCGTGAAATATTTTTGCCAGTTTTTAAAACTAAAAGTCTACAATTTAAGTTGGGTGCATTTTAAATAAAGAGAAGTATTTATAAAAACTATAAACCCTTTTTATTGATTTATGCCATTATTAGGAGTGAACCTATTAATTTAAATTAGTGTATAATATTCTTTGTTCAGGTAATGTGACAATTGTGTACTTAATTAATGTTTAAACTATATATTGTAAATGGTGAAATGTGTAATAAGTTATATCAATATTGTATCGGTTTTAGTCATTGAACTAATATCCCTGTACAAGTCATGAAAATGACTTAAAAGACTTTTAGTAATGGTGATGATACTAATATGAAACCATATTATATTTCAAGGTAAATTAAAGAGAATCAATTCTAATTTATATTGCTACGGAGAGGAGCTAGATAGTAATACATCATATTAGTTCATAGACAATAATAAAAAATAATAAAGTGCATACACAGACAATAAACATTCCTCTAATGCAGAACTGTGAAAATTGCTAAATTATGTGACTATCATTTACTAGTATTTGCCAACGGAGAAGTCTCCATGCTTGTGAAATCCCTGAAATAACTTTGCCAAACACAACATGGTGCATGCCTATCAATGGAATTTGCAAAGACACTTTGATAACTTTACGGCTTTACCTAATTCATGACATGACATGATCAAAGGGCAAACACCCGGAAGAGCTCTACATGACTGCATCATCCGAATTTTTCAGAACTCACTCCTTATATCATTCAAAAATGTGAGAAACTAAGATGATCGGCCTGTAAATGATCAGAAAAACGTAAAACATATCCATGATAATAGGAACCTAGTAAATTCAATAACATAAGCTGATCTGAATGAACTAATAGGATAGAGATCTGATCATTCCGAAGAAGAAGTAGAAAAGAACTCTACTTCCGACAGGGAGAGTCACACATATAGCTAGACTTGTTGTTGGCCATACCAATCCAAGGACTGAGGAACTCATCCCACATTCTGATGCCTTCGTCTCGTTTGATTACCCGCCGGACTGATGCTCAAAATAAATTGAAAGGAGGAGGAGAGGATAAATGCAATTTAAAGGGGAGAAGATATCAATAAAGTAAGGAAATTGAATCGAGGAAGAAGAATCGGAGGAAGTGAGTTGCAGCGGTTTAGGAATGGAAGGTTTAAGGATAGAAAGTATGAATAAAAATTAATAAAAAGAGGAGGAGAAGGATCGGGGTGATGAATTGCGTTAATTTATCATTAGAAGGGGAAAAGTTTTGGAACATAAATGCAATTAATTTAGATAACTGTAAAAAATATGGGCAGAAATGAAGTTAAGAATTAATAGGGCTGGTCCATATACTGATGTGTATATGACATGGAAGTAGATGTGGCATGCCACGTGTCAAGCATATAGGATGGTTTTGTCAAAATTGCTTGTCTTTTTATATATGGTAGATATATATTTTAGCCTTATTTAGTTATAACATTATTATTTTCAATACAATAATTTTCACTTCACTTCAATTAAGTCTAGTTTGGTTCAATTGAATTCGATTTATTTCATGTAAGTTCAATTTCGATAAAATATGATCTAAAATTTATTAGCCTAATTAAGTTATCATACTATCATTTTCTATATATTATTTTCATTTCATGTTAAAGTGAGATTTCACATAATATAATTATAAACATACGTTCGTTACAGAAATGTAAAATATAAAGCATAAAATATTTTATAAAATGCACATTCTTATATGCGCATCCTCCTGACCCATTCATGACTCGCCAACCCTCCTCTGAGTCTCCCTACCAACACTCTCACTTCGAGGCAAAGTTTCCTCAGACACTCCCAGACTTTCAGCAACTAATGCCTAAATTAACTTCTATGGAGTAATCAACATGTTGGTATATGCTTGAATGTTGTAATAGCCGCTACTGCAAGTTAGTGACTTGGGCCGAAAGTGTGTTTTCGGACCCAATACCTAGGGTTTAGTGAAAGAGGCTCTATAACACTCTTTCACTTGCCACAACCTTGTTCATACTGTATTCTGGGTATTAAACGATAGGAACATTGTAATCTGGATACCTATCTAATACAATCTGTCTCCTTTCCGTGAATGTAGCCAATCATTGGTGAAGCACGTAAATCATGTGTTCTTATTTTTCCTTTACGTTTAGTTTGCTATATTCTCATATTCCGCACAACACAACCTTTATCAGAGGGAGAGATATTTCTGATAATACCCTTCAAATGTAAGAAAGGGCAAAGGTTGCTTAGCAGAAACTTTAAAAACGATAAAGTTTCATACGGCATTTGATAGGGTTTCATGGCCATATCTGAATTCAATGATACTGAAATTTGGCTTCATGGAATTCTAGTTGAGACCTGATATTTTTCATTTTGTTAGGATAAATCATTTAGCAGCTACAAATTAAAGTTTGATGATTGCAGTTTCATTTTGATTCCTCGATTTGAAAAATAATGTTAGAATTTTAAATAATGGTTTTTTTTAGGTTGCTTAATCTCTTTCATGTTAATATTTATCAAGCTTTTTATAACGTTTTGGTACATATTTCGTCGCGTCGAAAATAAAGAGGAAAATTATAAGTGCTTTGCAGTTGATTCGGATTGTGGAATTTAGACTGTTGGTTTAGTTCTTTTTTTTTGTCTAATACGAATTCATTCTATTGTGAGAAGTAACTTCCCTGATGTCTGATTTTGGATTTTAGTGCACAAATTTAATACACAGGCACTTGATCATGAGCATAAACATGTGAATGGTCTTCAGCATCTTATGTCTCATCTAATTCTATTCATTAGTAATAATCAACGAAAGTTTATCTTATCAAAAAAAAATGATATGCTTATTGTTTGCTGTGAGCTATATTATTCTTGTTCTCAACCACCTATCTAAATTAAATTAGTAGTTGAAAGCTACATAATTGTATAAAATTGTGGCACGTGATGGATGTGTGACTCTAGCAATCGATCGAGTATATCCTCGAACTCGAACTCCGATCGCCTATAATACCCTGAAGGTGGCTTCGAACTTCGATCACCTGGAACAGTGGTGCTTCGGCGAGGTTAGTGGTTTAATGCTTTATTCCAATTAATGTCATCAATTATTAGGTAACAACAATTTTGGCTTACTCTTGCTTCCAGACTTTAATTCTTTTATATCTTAAATTTAAACTATCTTCCAGGTGAGACTAGCATCCTTGGAAAGTCCTTGAATCCTGGTTTGGATAGTATTAGGGTATGATTGTATGCCTGTAACTTTATTAGACTTACCACTCGTGGTTCTCGTAGTGCCCTGAACCTTACCAACGCAAACCTCATCAGGCGGCCAAATAGTGTAAACATAAAAGATTTCAAGAACCTTTGGAAGTGTTGTGCGTGGATATATGATGGTGGTGTGTTTTGCCATCAGGTCGTGCATAATTAACACTTGTAAATCTCACTGAACCAGGAAAGTACAAGATCGTCATACCTTGAAGGTATACTTTGTCTCTTTGCATTACAAGTCTTACAACCCAATGCACATACATGAATTTGACCTACAAGTATAAATTATGTCATCAAAGAAAATCTTGTAACCTCTGCATATTCATCTTGCTACTTCAAACTCTAAAGATCGTCTTTTCTCCTCCCTTAAGCACCATGCATAGAAGAGTGTTATAAGATTACACTTCCTTCAAGGTTTTTGACATGAAAAGACACATTTGACCATTAGCTTAAACAAATGTGCAACTAAGAATTTCATGATGTTTATAAATAAGTAGATTTGTGGTAACCTTTAATTTCTAACCATAAATTTTTTTATATACACAACCAAAGTTTACCATGGTCATACATGTCTTTAAAACCACAAAAGTTTAAGGACAAGATAATGGTAGGGAAAAAGTATGCCTTAAGAAAATAGCCTTGCTCTATTTGCTGCATGGGATTTTTTGGATTGAACCTTTTCTTTTACCAGTGCCAAGGATGAGACTGTCGAAATTTCTGAGAGACGTTCAGTTTTTGAGAATGGAGGTGGTGTGTGATAGCTTTCTCGTATAACCTGAACCTTGTAACGGTTTTCATGCATTGGGAGGAACGGGGTTCACTTTATAGACAACAATATTAAACTAAATTGCCAGTCTACTGCTTAAGTTGCAGGGCAATGAAGCTGAAGGTTTTCGCTTGTATTACTGTACATTTTTGCCTTATTAGAGAACATATCATAAATGCTACGGTTGCCTCTATGTCTCTTTTCTGGATGAAAACTAGACTATTCATGAATGTGTTCAAGCATGGGCTATGGATGATCTCCAAAGTCACTTGCTGAAAGAATTACACTGAATAGTGTCATGTGAAGTTGTCATTTCATCTACCGATTTCTCAGACATGGAGAGTTATATTGTGCATTGTAAAGGTTGAGCTGGCAATTGTATACACCAATTGGAATAGTAGAGTATGCAATGTTTATAGGATGTTCATACATTATTCTACGAGTTTGAATCCAATATTATTCAAACTAGTAATGACCAACCTTAGAATAAATTCGGAATCAAAGAATTCATGGCTCAAATTGTAACTTGTTTAGAATATAAACAATGACTTCAAAATACATAAAATATTCAATTTGAGTTATCTGAAAGTTTTGATGGTATGAATTAAAAAGTCAACTTTAGTCAAAAGGTATATATGCACATTTTCAAAACCCATGAGTATATAAGCAAGTATTATGAGGTTTGTAAGCATTTTACTCAAAAATTTTGTGGAATATATGAAATTATTGACCAAGATATGTCTTCAAAAAAAATAAAAGTTGACCAAGATATACTTTTTTTTAATGATAAGCCACCATAGGTGGGAGGATATATATATTAGGCTTGTCAAATCTTAGTAACTAATCTCCTCAAAGGGAAGCAATTTAAGAGAATACATAACAAGTTGAGAACCTAGACTGTATCTAAAGCGTGTACCTAACACTAAAAAAGTGCGATGAAATACATATGAACATCCTAAAGTCTAATGCCCAAGAGCATCTAAAACTATCTAGCATGTAGAGCATCGATAACTTGCACCAATCTAAACAGTAAAGTCTGAACCAATTAAATCTACCAGTCTAAATCCATTCACAGAATTGCCAAGAGTGAATTGACTAAACTAACCTGACTCGTATTTCTCCTGTACTATTAATAGAGTAGAGATTAGAAACCAAGAGGATTTTTCATCTATCCAGCTAATCCATTTACAGGGGAAAACATCCACCAGGCAAATAGTACTCAATAAAGTAGTCTAGATAATTATGCAAAAGACCATTCGAACATCATATTTTATTTGATATAAATAAATAAAAGAATAGAAACCATAATATCATCGACTCAATTTCATGTTGAAGCGGATGGTGGCGTAAAATAGTAGCGTGCACTATACATGCAAGCGTGTTGCGTCGGAGTGGGTGTGTCTGAGTGGCGAAGGGAAGACCCGATGAGACGCCCGCTAGTTCATGCCTGACAGCCCGTCCCGGCGATTGTGTCCACCCTTTCCCTGCGCTTGTGGCGCGTGCCCCACTTCTCCAACCAAAACTTCCTTATTTGAGCTTGATCTGATCGCTCTCTTGCTTTCCGGCATCTTGCACAACAGATGCAGACTGGATTGCGGTTGTCTTTCCGACTTTCTTAAGAGGGCAAAGATCCGTCGGCTAACTTTTCATTATTGTCAAAACTCAGCTCCGATCAAAGAGACGCGACTACTTTTTTATCGTGCTTTCATCTGATAAAATGGCTAAAGTTTGGGGGATGAGATATAAGGGTGGGTGTGTACGGAAGATAAAATGTATGGGGTGGAGAGGTAGGCTGTCCGGCGGCGAAGAGCGCCGGCGACGGCCCAGCCACCCCTCTTAACGGCTGAAATCTAGTTTTGATAAAAGAGGGACAAATTTTTTTTAATTAACAAAATTTTAACTTTCAAATAAATTCTACCGCCTCTTTTTATTATATTTTTTGACCAAACCTTCACTTAGATCTATTCTTTACAATTTATATTTGTTGAATTACATTGAAATATATTAAAAATTAAAATAAATATTTTAAAAATAATAATAATATTTTTTTTGAAAACAAAAATAATAACAATATTATTTAATTAAGTTACGTGAGATTATTTTTAAATTTGGACTATCTTTCCATTCTAGCAGGTATTTTATAATTTATAATTTTTAACTTGGTTAAGGGTTTGACGCCACCACTCCCGCACCCACCCACCCACACACTGAGAACGGTGAGAAGCCGCGGCTGTTCTAAAACCAGGTTTTAATACCAAGTTCTTCTTGTTGAACTGAGCACATTTGCCTCCGGTTTACAGAAGCACTAGTAGAATAGTGGTTGAGAAGATGAAGATTGAAGAGGTTCAGTCGACTACGAAGAAGCAGAGAATCGCAACTCATACTCACATTAAAGGCCTCGGCCTACAGGTATTCTCTACCTTCTTGTTCATGGTTAATTGCTTCCACGGTTATAGGGTTTGGCCCACATGGGATCAGTATCTGCATTTCTGTGGTATGAAGGTTTAACGTACGGAGAAATCACAAAGGGGCTGAGCCGTTGATGGGTTTAGAGTTCTGGTTTAATTAGGGGAGTAGAATTTGGAGTTTTGTGAAGACATGTTTCAACTTTCTGTGCCTTACAGTTTGCCAAGCTTAACGCTGTATTATTCCACCATGTAATCCTAAATTGCGAAACCAGCTTGCAAATTAGTTTCTTGTGCTCTTTTATTTTTCGTTGTCGATGGTTTTATCAGGTCTATGTTTGGGCTCTCTAGTGAGAAAAGCTTGGTTTTTTATATAATTATATCGGAGTTCCTTGGTGTGATTAACTGAAGTCGTGATCATTTTGCAGCTCAATGGAACAGCAGAGCGTTTGGCTTCGGGCTTTGTTGGCCAGGAGTCGGCTAGAGAAGCTTGTGGCCTTGTTGTTGATATGATTCGGCAGAAGAAGATGGCTGGCAGGGCACTTCTGCTTGCTGGACCTCCAGGTACTGGCAAAACCGCGCTAGCTCTTGGTATTTGTCAAGAACTTGGGAGCAAGGTACTTACTCTCACTTTGCTTCTTTGCAATCTTGATGGGTGTGTTATTTATGATTGCTTTGTGTGACATAACAAAATTGTTGTTGGCTGTGTAAATTACTGATTGTACATGAGATATCTGTTTTGAACCTTGAATTTGTGAAAATGCAGGTTCCATTCTGCCCAATGGTGGGTTCAGAAGTGTATTCATCTGAGGTTAAGAAAACTGAGGTTCTGATGGAAAATTTCCGCCGGGCTATTGGTCTCCGTATAAAGGAAAACAAGGAAGTTTATGAAGGAGAGGCAAGTTACTCTTCTCCTTTTCTGATTTTTTTAGTTCTATTTTATTGCATTTCTTCTGTATTGTTTTTCTCAAAGTTCTCCTTTTCTTGCATAGGTCACAGAATTGTCACCTGAAGAGGCTGAGAGTGTAACCGGTGGGTATGGGAAAAGTATTAGTCACGTTGTTATTGGTCTGAAAACTGTCAAGGGAACCAAGCAGTTGAAGCTGGACCCAACCATATATGATGCGCTGATTAAAGAAAAGGTGAAACCAGTATTCATGTATCATGCATCTTTCCATGCTTTTCTAGCTTTACCTCTTTGAATGAATTCTTTCCTTAAGTTCTCATTAGTCTTTTGCTGACACTGTGCTCATAATTCTTGTTACAGGTTGCTGTTGGTGATGTTATATATATTGAAGCCAATAGTGGAGCGGTTAAAAGGGTGGGCAGGAGCGATGTTTTCGCTACTGAGTTTGATCTTGAGGCAGAAGAATATGTGCCATTACCTAAAGGGGAGGTTCACAAAAAGAAGGAGATTGTCCAGGTGGGTAAATCTTCTCTGAGTGATGTTTTGATTTAATGTAAAGACATTCAATGATGTGTACTTGATCTCCAAGTTCAATTTTTTGAGAAGTTCATAATGCTATTGTTAGCAGTTAACACATTTTCTAGTTCTTTAATGTTAACTTTACAAAAATATTATGTTTTGTTTAGTTTCTTGTCCACTAGGCTTAAAATCCTGCGGATGAAAGTTTATGTCTTCAAATGCATTCTCCTTTTAATCTGATTTTCTATTAATTTGTTTTTACTGTATTAGTTTGAGTTTCATATGCAATTCTTTGTTTAGTTTAGTGTATGGGGTTGGTGAAATCGAAGGCTGGAGCTCTGAATTTATAGATATTTGTTAATTTTAGACTGCTCACCTTTACACTTGTTGCCTTACATGTTCTCAGGATGTCACATTGCATGATCTAGATGCTGCAAATGCAAGGCCTCAAGGAGGACAGGACATATTGTCTCTAATGGGCCAGATGATGAAACCAAGGAAAACAGAAATTACCGACAAGTTACGGCAAGAAATAAATAAGGTAATTCATACAATAAGATTGAGACTATTTGAAATAAACCAGGAGTAGCACTTAGATGAGAAAATGAAGCAGGCTTAAGATTGTTTAGACATGTAGGAAACATAATGAGCCTAACCGAGAGAACCTGTAAATTAAATTAACCTGAAAAGTGACAGTAAAGAAGGATATCATGCATATAAATCTTAGTGAACCTATGTAATTGAATCAAACATGATGTCAGGATAGATCCATAAAGCATAACTTCACCTACTAGCTTAATTAATACCTGAGCAGTGCAGATGTCTTTTCTATTGCTCTTGAACTAGTACTTAATCCTGCTGTATCTTACCGTAGAAGTTAATTGCAGGTGGTGAACCGGTATATTGATGAAGGTGTGGCAGAGCTTGTTCCTGGGGTTTTATTCATTGATGAGGTTCTCCTCTTATCCAGAAAGTCTGTTGATTATTCTTTCTTTTGCTGAATGTGATTCAGATCAGCAGGGAATACAGAATGTGTTTTTTTTATATATACTGCTTTAACATCGAAGCATTGTTTACAGGTCCATATGCTAGATATGGAATGCTTCTCATATATGAATCGTGCTCTGGAAAGTTCTCTGTCACCAATAGTGATATTTGCAACAAACAGGGGGATATGCAATGTAAGGTATGAGATTTCTCATGCCATTCGCTGGAATAGTTGAGCCCTTTCTTCATTATTGATCTGTTTCTACTCTATGCTACTGAAAGAAGAAAGTTTACATGCACCTAAATACTGTCAGAGTCAAATTAAATGCCAGTCTGTTTCAATGTGCATGCAAAATAATCACTGCAACATTGTCCAGTCAATCTTGTTGAGTTAATATGCATATCTTCCTAAAAATACATATTTCTGTAGATGTTGCACCTGTTTTACCTTGATCATGTTTTTTGGTAGTGATCATGTGTTTTACCTTGAATTGAGAATTATTTGTGGTTTAAAGTTTCTGCTCATTGTTTTGCCATTCTGATTCAACTACATATATTTTACAGAATGTTTTTTGTTTTTGTGCAGAGGTACTGAAATGAACAGTCCTCATGGTGTACCACTTGATCTACTAGACCGTTTGCTGATTGTACGAACTGTAACTTATGGGCCAACTGAGATGATACAGGTTTGTAGAACTACCTTGGCATGTTGTCTTGGGATTAATTATATTAATTTCTAATCATTTAACTGTGCTGGCAGATATTAGCTATTCGTGCACAGGTGGAAGAACTAGTCATTGATGAGGAAAGTCTGGCATACCTTGGTGAGATTGGACAGCAATCCTCTCTAAGGTATGAGAAATATAAATTTGGTAAATTAAACCCGCTTCTCATCCACTAAAAACAGTACTTGACGCTTCCATTATTGGCTTTTTTTTTTCTCAGGCACGCAGTTCAGCTGTTATCACCCGCAAGTGTTGTGGCTAAGATGAATGGCCGTGATAGCATATGCAAGGTAATTGTTTACATATTCATTTATTTATAACCTGAAGTGGAAATGGATCGATTTGATTTCATACATCATTCTAGCTCCCACTCTATGCAAATGAGAGAAGGCTATAATTTATAAGCATGAGTGTAGACTTTAGAGTGCTTAATATTTGTATATTGGAACAGGCCGACCTGGAGGAAGTCAACTCTCTGTATCTGGATGCAAAGTCATCAGCTAAACTTCTTCAGGAGCAAGAAGGATACATCTTATAAAAACAAGCATGGTGAAGGTTGTGGTTGCCATTCAATTAGGCACGTGGATCAATCGTATTGGGTCGGTAA
Source organism: Sherardia arvensis (assembly GCA_948330725.1). Classification (NCBI taxonomy): domain Eukaryota; kingdom Viridiplantae; phylum Streptophyta; class Magnoliopsida; order Gentianales; family Rubiaceae; genus Sherardia; species Sherardia arvensis. Next base: position 14,823,405 of record OX415237.1, on the reverse strand, counting down.
GAATATCACCAGATCCCTAACATCAAATAGAACACATTTTGGTTGGCGAATGCCGAATTGTGTTGAGGGATAGTGTAGGATTTGCTTTCATTTGAAAACTAAGAATGCAACAATATTCAGCTCTGTACTTGATACTCGTTAGATGTTATGAAATTATGTTCGGCTTTATTTTATTTTCTTTGGAATGCCTCTTTGGATGAAGCTATTATTAAGCCTTGTTGATTTGTTAAGTTATGATTAAAGTTGATTCCTAATTTCACATGGAAGAGGCACATTATGTCTGGGGTTTAGAACTGGTTTTGTTTGTAAGAGAAGTATTATGTACTTTGATATTAGCAACAATTATAGTACACGCTAAATGTTGAGTAAAATGGCATGCATTGCTTTACTAAAAAATAAATAACTTAGAAACGAGTGTGAATTTTCATATTTATTAAGAAATAGTTAAAAAATGATTACAATGATATCAAAATTCAGATATCAATTAAGATTTGATGGTACAAATACGAATATCCTTGCTGGATACAAGCAACTTATATATTAGCCGCCACTTTATGACTAATTAAATATAAAATTCGTGGTTGCCTAAATTTTTTGTTGATTTTGTTCATTTGAAAACAATAATTTGTACAATGGAGTCAATTTCGACAACTGATCAAGTGTTGGGTCTCACGTGTACCAGGCTACCAGCACATATCATAGGAAATAAATATCCGTGCTTCTCGTGCCCCCTTCTCCAAACTTTGCTCAAAAATTCTACAAATGTACATTCGTAAAACAAAATTATTGTTTAGACCATCGTCCAACTACATTGTACTATCATTTTATATATTTATCGTTTATGTTTTATGCTGCACTGAATAAATCATTGATAAAAATAATATTATCAGAACACAAAGTGTTGATGTTATATTAAAATAATAAAAAATCAGAAGTTAATGAAAGTTATAAAATTACATTTCTTATACATCAAAAATATATTAAGAGTTATGCTATTGGATTAGATTAAAGTTAAGATCAAGAGTTATTATTTAACTTTATTAAACAATCTAAAAGCAATCACCAAACAATCACTGTAATATATTATTGTACAACTATAGTTACAAATTTAATACCAATCAAAACATATTATTTTGATCGTATAATACAACTTAAATTCCCACCAACCAAGTGAAAATGTTTTTGATAAAAAGACCAATCGTCATGTTCCACGTGGAGTTCCCTCGTGTAGCACGCCTTTTGTCCTAATTATATTTTCACTGTAGAGAATGCCTGCCTCGTGTAGTTATTTCTGTTTGGGGTTTATGGGCGCGTTCCCGCAACGGTATATACTTTATAGTGTTGCCTTCGGATCCTTGTACTTTTGACTAATTATATTCTTTCATCCCTTCCCCTATTTATTTGATTTGTTTAAGCTTTAGTTCAAATCTGACTGCTCTCATTCTTTAGTCCAAATTTCCGTTGTAGAATAGAATGGTCAAAGCAGATAATTGTTTGTTTAACTTTGTGTCAATATTATTGCTCTCAACTATTGTTGGTAATGGTGATTGATACTAATTGAACTATGATATGAATGCAATTTTAATATCCAGTTCAATTCATCTATTTGTTAGATTTTCTTTTCTAATGAGGACTATAGAAGTAGTTTCTTTTGTGAAAATGTATATTTAAAGAATCCAAATAATATGATAGAGTAGTGAATTAGTGATATGTCAAATGATAAAATCCATATTGTTATTATATATTACTTTAAAACTTGAACACTATCTTAAAAAAACTCAATATGTTAATTTTAACAAGCATAAGTCCAATCTTTTGAGGTGATATTACTTCACAATCTTGTAACTATGCCAAATTCGGAAAATGTAGCGCATCATGCAAATATCTTATCAAAAAATGGTAACTACTATATTTTGACATTAAGATTAAAACGATTATGATATTTGATATTATGTTGACTATTTTATTTTTTAAAATAATTCAATTAAGATAAATAAAAAATTGATAATTAAATATATATACTGTCAATGCAAATAAAAATTTGATAAACAACGTTTATACCAACACAATCTTTATGTCTATAAATAACATACATTAGATGGTCAATATTACTTGTTTTGCAAAGAGTAAATCTGTGTCAAATTCATTGAATGCAGCGGATAATAAATATTATAAAAAAATGTACTTTATTATTTTTAAAGAGTCCAAAATTGTTATTGTCAAAGGACCTAAAAAGAAATATGTGTAGTGACCAGAAATTTTAAAGGTATTTACCTGGCCACCAAAATTGATAAAAACCAAAGATGCCGGAGAGAAATAATTTGTCTTCTTCGCCATTGTTTTCAACTGTGTGATAAGCTACTAATATATATGTATATGCATAATCCATTCTCCTTCATTTTTTTCTGAAATCCCTCACCACCAAAATTCACATTTCTGTCCTTTTTCACCAACCTGGATTCTTCCACTCAAGCTGAATCATTCGCTTGAACTCCTCAAGGTCAGTAGCATAAGCAGCAGCATTCAAAATTGTTAACTTTTCTTTGATTTCTTATTGTTGATTGGAGGTTTGAATTCAACTGCGACATGGGGTTTTCTCTTTGTTTATGATGAATTTTTGTGTTTTAAGGGATCCCTTTTGTGATTAATCTGCTATAGAGCGATCAGCTGGAGAAATGATTAAGAAATTTCTGTCTTTGTGTGTTTGTGTGTGTAGGTAGGTAGTCAAAAGTTGAGAAATGGCGACTGGGACGGTTCCGGCTTCTTTTACCTGTCTAAAGGGCAAGGAAAATGGATTGGGGTTTGCCAAAAGTATGGATTTTGCTAGAATCACTAATGTGCAAAAGGTTAAATTTGGCAGAACCAAGTATTCTGTGATCAGGAGTTCGAATCCCGGTCAGGAAACTGTTGAGCTTCAGCCTGCATCAGAAGGGAGTCAACTGTTAGGTATTGCTTTGGCATAACAGATTCTTGTTTTCTAAATCTATTACTATTATTTGCTTTGACTGAAAATTGATTTGAAGAACTCTGCTAAATGCGTTGGATAATTTCGTTTGTAACTAGTTTCTCTGATTTAGTCAATGATGCATATTTGACTGAAGCCATATTCATCTTGTTGACTTATGAGAAAGCATTGCAATTATCTAAAAAGTTGTGATCTTGTCATATTTTTGCAAACACTGATCTGTAAATGGATTTATTGATGTAGTTCCTAGACAGAAGTATTGTGAATCCATCCACAAAACCCTCAGGAGAAAAACCCGAACAGTTATGGTTGGGAATGTGGCCCTTGGCAGCGAACATCCTATTCGAATTCAAACAATGACTACTTCAGACACTAAAGATGTTGCTGGAACAGTTGAAGAGGTTCTACTTGTTCTTATGATTCTAATTTCATTTTGATGTTCAGCTTGTTGTTCATATTTTATTTGATGCAACTCATGATCATGTTTGCAAATCACTTTCGTGGCTCAAGCCTCATGGTGATGTATGGTGTCTTGTTTTGCATACTAATCCTCCGTTTATTTTAATAATTTGGTACAGGTGATGAGGATAGCAGATAAAGGAGCAGACATTGTTCGGATAACAGTGCAAGGGAAGAAAGAAGCAGATGCATGTTATGACATTAAAAACACACTTGTGCAGAAGAAGTATGTGTCTGTTCTAAATTCATATGCACGATTCTATATATTAGTGATGCAATTTTTAGTGAACTAATGCTGGAGTTGATTATTCTACATTTGGCAGTTACAACATTCCTCTTGTGGCTGATATACATTTTGCTCCTGCTATTGCATTGCGAGTGGCTGAGTGCTTTGATAAAATTCGTGTAAATCCAGGAAATTTTGGTAAATTCTTAGACTTCTATCCCCTCATCTCTTCCCTTACAGATGTATCATAAAACAGCATTTTCATCTGACTGAATGGTTCTTTTCAGCTGACAGGCGAGCTCAATTCGAGAAGCTAGAGTACACAGAAGATGACTATCAGAAAGAACTTGAACATATTGAACAGGTCAGACCTCCTGGTTATGTATGATTAAATATTTCTCCTGTTAAATAATTATCCGACCTCCCACATATGTATAAAGTGGATTGATCACCTGGGAGTCCCAGCTGGAATAATGATAGGACTCAAATTTTCCACCAACCACTTTTCTCCATATCCATTTCTGGATTGTTTTGGCTTCCTCATTCGTAGTTGTTCAGATTCCTTGAAGACTAATTATTTATTATGCATATAAAATGGTTAGGCCATTAATTTTTTTCTAGGGTGAATTACAAAGCTACTAGACGTCATATGATATTTACTCAATTGCTTGTACTCTATTAAAACTATGTGCCATTGGACTGTATTTTCTTTTAAAATGTTCCTACTGAATATTCTTTGGTTGCATCAGGTCTTCACTCCATTAGTCGAGAAGTGTAAGCAATATGGCAGAGCAATGCGCATTGGGACAAACCATGGGAGTCTTTCAGATCGTATAATGAGCTATTATGGAGATTCACCTAGAGGAATGGTGAGAAGTCATTCAATCATTAAAGTCTGTGCTATCTTACACTGAGTATCTCCAGACTTGGTAATTTGCTCATCCTCATCGAACAGGTTGAATCTGCGTTTGAGTTTGCTAGGATTTGTCGGAAATTGGACTTCCACAACTTTGTGTTTTCGATGAAGGCAAGCAACCCTGTCATCATGGTTGCAGCATACCGGCTTCTTGTAGCTGAAATGTATGTCCAAGGATGGGATTACCCCTTACATTTGGGAGTCACTGAAGCCGGCGAAGGCGAGGATGGACGCATGAAATCTGCCATTGGAATTGGTACACTTCTTCAGGTATTTAGTTTTGATTTTCACCTTGGTCATATAACACAATTTTCATCTCTGTGAATGATTTGAAGCCCGCTTAATACCTTGTATGACTTCATGGTTTATTGGACTATGGAAATTTTCTTCAAGAAAACAATAAACTGTGAACTATTATGTATAGTGACCTTGAAGTTGAATTTTAGTTAAAAAATTTTTTTGCAGGATGGTTTGGGTGACACAATTAGAGTTTCACTTACAGAACCTCCGGAAGCAGAGATAGACCCTTGTAGAAGGTTAGCAAGCCTTGGAACAAGAGCAGCTCAGCTGCAGCTAGGAGTGGTAGGCTAAACACATTAACGGAAACTCTTATTTGCTTAAGAATGCGTTTACCATTAAATGAAACTTACAAAACGTGTGACTGGCATTCATCAGGAACCATTTGAGGAAAAGCACAGGCGTTACTTTGATTTCCAACGCAGAACTGGGGATTTGCCAGCGCAGAAAGAGGTCTGAACTGTAACTTTTGGGCAATTGTTTGTGTGAGATTAGTTGCCTTTCTTAGCACTTGAACTGATATTCATTTACCCATGAACTATAGGGTGAAGATGTGGATTATAGGGGTGCCCTGCACCGTGATGGATCTGTTCTCATGTCTGTTTCATTGAATCAATTGAAGGTCATTTTGCTATTTCATTTGCTCCCTTTGTTCTTCATGTTTCTGTTCACTGTTCTGTTATAACATCTGCCTTACCACTTTTTAATGTCTGATTTTGTTTTGCTCTGCCAGAACCCTGAACTTCTTTACAGATCTTTGGCAGCAAAACTTGTGGTTGGCATGCCATTTAAGGTCCGTCCATTCTTCCACTAGTTTCATTAAAATATTTATTGATCTTGAATGAATGAGTATGTAAAGGAATTGTTATTGCAACGTAACTTAGGATCTCGCAACTGTGGACTCAATCTTATTAAGGGAACTGCCTCCTGTTGATGATAAAGATGCTGTGAGTACTATTCCTTTACCTTTTCATATTGATAGTTGCAAGACTACATTTCTGTTGGCCACATCTCTTAGATATTCAGGACTTATGTCTGCATTGGCATGTGTTTAATTACTTTGTAATAGATGACTAATTCATGTTTCCTGAATTTCTACCAGAGATTGGCTCTGAAAAGGTTGATAGATATAAGCATGGGTGTTATAACACCCCTGTCGGAGCAGTTGACAAAGCCTTTGCCCTATGCCATGGTTTTGGTGACTCTGAAAGAGCTATCAAGTGGAGCCCACAAGCTCCTTCCTGAAGGTGCGGTGTCCTCTCCTTTGTGGCTTTGATAGAAATAATACCAAGATTCAGGCTTTAACAACAATATTTTGTTCAGGTACACGATTGGCTGTATCTGTTCGTGGTGATGAAACAAAGGAAGAGTTGGAGATCCTAAAGGGTGTGGATGCTACAATGATTCTGCATGACGTGCCACACACTGAGGAAAAGGTTGGCCGAGTTCAGGCTGCTAGGAGGTAAAGTTGTCTGACTGTATAGACTTGTGCTTCTGTATTTTGTTTATTATCAAAATTGTTCTGATGATTACTAATCTCCGTGTTGCAGGCTTTTTGAGTACCTATCTGGAAACTCTCTGAACTTCCCAGTGATTCATCACATTCAATTCCCAAAGGGAATTCATAGGTGTGTATTTAAGAACTGAGAGTCTATAAGACCTGAAGAGATAATAATGATTATATCCACATATATTCTAACTGAGTTTACTTTACTTACTGGCAGGGATGATTTGGTCATTGGAGCTGGGAGCAATGCAGGGGGGCTTTTGGTTGATGGTCTTGGAGACGGGGTCTTATTAGAAGCTCCAGATCAGGACTTTGAATTTCTGAGAAATACATCATTCAATTTGCTTCAAGGCTGTAGAATGCGTAACACAAAGACGGTAAGACATTCAACTCTACAAGAGTAATGATCAAAAAGAAATATAAGCAAGACCAGTAATTTGCAGATGATGTTACTAATGTGTAATGTATGATCCAGGAATACGTATCCTGCCCTTCATGCGGACGAACCCTATTTGACCTTCAAGAGATAAGTGCAGAGATAAGAGAGAAGACATCACACTTGCCTGGTGTCTCGGTAAACATTTACATCCCACCACCCACTGGTATTAGACGCCACAGTTTGTGGATTAATTTTATCCTCATGATTCTCATGGTTTGACTCTGCAGATTGCAATTATGGGTTGCATTGTGAATGGGCCTGGAGAGATGGCTGATGCAGATTTTGGATACGTTGGTGGTGCTCCCGGAAAGATTGACCTTTACGTTGGCAAGGTATTTTGTTATCATGAATCAGCAGTAGTATAGAACTAATTCCAGATTTATTAATGAACTGTTTGTGCAAAATATTGTGGTTTCTGTTTTTTCAACATGAGCGTGAGATTGTTTCAGAAGTGAACCATTTATGCTTTTGTTTTGGTCTAAAACAGACGGTGGTAAAACGAGGCATTGCAATGGAAGGGGCAACCGATGCTTTGATCCAGCTCATTAAAGATCACGGGCGTTGGGTTGAGCCCCCTAAAGAAGAAGAGTAATTATACAGAACATGTATTGTTGTTTAAGATGCCGGAATTCTGTGAATTCACATATATACATCATAGCGAGAACTTGTATCATCAGTCTTATATGAAGAACACATGCTACTGTTTTGTTTTACTAGTGCAAGAAATGTAGCGTGAGATGGTGATTCTGGCATTGATGCCGTAAGTACCTTGTAGTTACAAAGGAAGAAAATGCACCATAGGATTGTGCCAGGGCCAAGGGCAAAATGATATGTTTTATTATTAAATTTGTTAACAATTCATCAACCCTATTTATACATACCACATCTACTATTTTAAGAGCAATCTCGATATCCTTTTCTAATCTCTCTCTTATGAATTGATTATTATAGGTTGGTTTTGAAATAATATGAAACATAGGTCTGTTGTGTACAACTTATTTGTTAGTTGATTAATTTTAATGAAATTCAGTAGAATATTTTTTAGTTTAGTTCAATTTTGATGAAATATAATTAAATTTATATTAAGTTTAATTTAAATATATTGTAATTGATTTCAATACATTCATAGTGTATTAGCAACAATGTGATGGAATCGGTGTCTACTATAAAATGAATATAGAGGTCGTTTGGTTGAATGTGAGAGACTAATTCTTTAGAAATATGAAATTCTTACACCATTTTAAATTCTCATGATTTGGAAAATATTATTTGGTTGGGAGGTGGGAGAAAGAAATTCCCATAAATTTCTAGTTACCTAGGTGGACAAGGTAAGGAAATTTCACCATTGTATTGGAATTTGGAATTATTAGGAAGATGAAATTCTCACATTTTTTACCCAACCAAACAACTTGTGGGATTTTAATTCATGGGATTTTCAAATTTCTACATATCTTGGTCCCGTTTGGGAGTTAGCGTTTAACTAGCTGTTACCGATTTCTATTAGCTGTTAGCGGTTTCTATTAGCTGTTTTGACTAACTGTATGTTATTTATGCGTTTGGTATGTAACAAGGAGTTGATAGCTGTTTACCGATATCAAATGACGAAAAAGGACACTATATATAAATTATATTATTTAATATTACTTAATTGCTTTTTAAATATGTACTTGTATCAGAAAACATTTTATATAAAATTTTAAAAATATTTTTGTTTTATGATATAATTTTATTTGCATGGTTTATAAATTGAATATATAATAACAATCCGAATTTTATTTTAACATGGTTGTTAAAGTGTGTAATGATCTTTCAAAAAGAAAAATAATTTGATAAGCTCAAATATAGGATAAGTACAAATCACATGGTAATAGATAATAATCTAATTTACACGTAGGTTTAAACTATTGAAATTCATTCCAAACTAGGGATGATCATGGGGCGGGTCTGGATCTAATTTAGCTATATCCGGCCCCGATCCGTAAAAAAAATGTCGGATCCAAATCCGATCCGTATCCGCAGGGACTAAATTTCTAAAATCCGTATCCATATCCGCAGGGTCTTACGGGTTTAAGGGTCTTAAACCGGTCATAAATGGGTCTATTAAGAAATCGAAAAATTATTTAAATAAATGTTTGAGATTTTCATAGTGAATACAAATATGCCCAAATTTGTTTATTTTTATTACCATAAGCACAAGTGTTAGCATATATATGAATTATCAATCCACAGTACACATCAAAATGCATCAATTTATTAAGATCAAAACTGTAATTTAGTAAAAGAATATAATAGGTACAACAAAAAACGATAAATTCTATGGTCTAAGAAGTTAACCGGCCAGAGTGCATAAAGCGCAATGGAAGTATGGAACTAGAGTTTGTGTGGTAAGGTGTTTCAGAATAGGGTTTGAGAATAAATAAAAGATTTTTACCTTTTTCTATATTATATCGGTATCAGAAATTTGGAATAATAATAATTATTATTAGAGAGAAGAAGATGAATTAGTATTAGATATTAAATATTATATTTATCACACAGTAATAATATATTATTACTTATATACTATAATAGGTTAATGGGTCTGGATATGGATATGGATGCGGGTCTGGATCTTAATACCGTATATCCGTATGTCAGCATCTAGGGACTGAATGGCAAAATGGACTGAACATGCAAATTGGATAAAGATGGAATTCATCATTATGGGGAAGTGCAGGGACTAATCTTGCAAATTAGCTGTCAGTTGTCAAAGAGCAGTTAGCTCAGTTAGCTAGTTGATAGATTCAGTTTGATCAGTTAGCTGATAGTATACAATTAGGAACTAGATGCTGTTGGTTAGCTATTCTGTTGAATCACAAGATTTGTATGTTTTTCACTTTTCTTCTGAATAATTGATAACTGCCACCGGAGCAGTATTTCCGTTTGCATTCCAATCGGAAACCCGAATTAACTGTCGCCGGAGCGTGACAAAGTGGTATCAGAGTACCTTTCCTGCTGACCGGGAATGCCCAGCCGGACGCGTACCGGAAAAATGGAGCAGAATTGGACGGAACTTTCGGCGCAATTGGCAGCTATGGATCGCAGTCGCCATGAATCCGGCGAGCGTGTGGAATTGGAGCTGCGGATGATGCGAGAGGATACTTCACATCAGCTGGATCGTGTGGACAAGGAGTTCAAAGCTATGGCCGAAAAGAGCGATCGGGATCTCCAGATTCTGACGGAGAAAACAGATCGGGATTTCAAAGCGATGACAGATAATGCAGATGAGGTTAAGCGCGAGCTGAAGAAGACCGCAGACTTCCAGTTGCAAATGCAAGAAATGTTGAGCGCCATCAGTACTGGGAAGGTAGCGCAGTCAAACTCAAGCCTGTGATTCCTAATTCTGGTAGAGATTCATCACCTCCGGTGCAAGGTACTGCGGGTCTGGATCTCTCTTCTGATGTATATGCTCATAATATGCCTGGAACTGTCTATACTATTGCTCATCCTAGAAATGCATCCATAGGTTTTAGATCTGTTGTTTCTGAACCTAGAGGTGGCATTAAACAAGTTGAGTTTAATAAGATAGAAGGAAGGACTGGACAGACTGAGTTTAACTTTGGTCAGTTTGATGCTAAAAATTTGAATAAACAACCATTTCTTGAGCATAAGGTTCCTAACATAGAGCAGAGGTTACAATTGCATGATGATAAGGAGGATTCTATGGACTGGAGAGATAGGTTTGGAGTAGGAGCTGAGAGTCAGAGAGCTAGAATTGATCTAATTAATTTTAGTGGAAATAATCCTAGTAATTGGCTCAGGAAATGTCAGACTTATTTCAACTACTATAGAGTTCCTAATCATCAGAGGGTGGCTGCTGTAGAGATTTACTTAACTGATAGAGCTAGAACTTGGTTCCAGAATGATGTTTAAGGGAAAATTAAAGACTGGGAAGAGTTCTGTGGAATGTTGAAGCAAAGGTTTACAACTGTGAGTCTTAGAGATGAAATTCAGGAATTTAATAAGCTGTATCAGAAGTCAACTGTTAAGGCATATATGGAAGAGTTTGAAGAGCTTAGAAACATGCTATCTGATAGAAATCTTAGTCCTTCTGAACAATACTTTATTTCAAGTTTTATCAGTGGTCTGAAAGAGGACTTAAAACCTGGAATTATGCAACTTAAACCAGTTACCTTGCAGCAAACTATTGAGTTAGCTATGTGGGAGGAAAGAAAAATAGAGGTCAATAGGAAGAGAGCTCATCAGTCTTCTTATCATCAAGTGCCTACTGCTAAGACTGGGGACAAGAGTTTATGGAAAGGAGGGCAGAAGGAAGGCAGTGGTGGAGAGAGGTTTAAGAGATTATCTCCTGAGTTGCAGCAATATAGGAGAGACCATAGACTTTGTTATAAATGTGGAGAATCTTTTGCTCCTGGACATGTGTGCAAGATGAAGGAAATCCAATTCATTGGAGATGATTTACAGTTAGCTCCTGGGGAGATTATGGTTATGGAAGATGAAGATGGAGTGTTTGCCATGATTGAAGAAGAAGGAAATGAACAACAGCTCACTCTAAATTCCATTGGTAGTGCTGAAAGTGCAATAGAGTGCAACAATATGGTGGCTGATAAGACTCATTCCATGACTTTCTATGGTATTCTCTATAATCATACTGTGAGTATTTTACTAGATACTGGTGCTTCAGATAGCTTTATTGATCCTAGGGTTATCACTAAAGTGGGGTTAGGTACTATGGATACTAGACCATTTGCAGTCAGGGTGGCCAATGGGGACATTATTAGGGGCAATGCAATCTGTCCAAGAGTGGTTTGGAGTTTAAATGATCATAAGTTTGTGCATGATTTGAAGGTTATGTGTTTGGGTGGTCATGATATGATTCTAGGAGTGGATTGGCTTTCAAAATTTGATCCAGTTACCTTTGGATGGGCTAAACAGAAGGTAGCCATTTTCAGTCAAGGCTGCTATTGGGTGCTCAATGGAAGCACTACTGGTTGCAGATCAAAGATTAGTGGGGAGGATAAAAAAGAGGGATTTTGCTACAGTGCTTGGAGGGGACCATCAGTCATGGCTAGCTGGAGCTGAAGCCATCAACAGTCAATCTGAGATGAAGAGGACAGTGAAGAGAAAATTATTTGTAGAAGAAATTCAGGATCTGGCTGTACCTGAAGTCCTTGAACAGGTGCTACTCAAATTTCCACAAGTTTTTTCTGTTCTTATTGATTTACCTCCCAAAAGACAGGTAGACCATAAGATTCCTTTGAAACTTGACACTGTCCCTTTTCTGTTGAAACCTTACAGGTATCCACATTTTCACAAAACAGAAATTGAGAAGCAAGTTCAAGATATGCTCAAGAATAAAGTCATTCAGTTGAGTAATAGTTCATTTTCATCACCTGTCATTTTAGTGAAGAAGAAGGACAATACTTGGCGCATGTGTGTTGATTATAGGAGGCTGAATGAAGCTACTGTCAAAGATAGACATCCTATACCTGTAATAGATGAACTATTAGATGAGTTGCATGGTGCTAAAGTGTTTTCTAAACTGGATCTTAGGGCAGGTTACCATCAGATTAGGATGAATGAGAATGACATTGCTAAAACAGCTTTTTCCACTCATGAGGGTCATTATGAGTTCTTAGTTATGCCATTTGGATTGACAAATGCCCCTGCTACATTTCAATCATTAATGAATCAGATTTTTAGTCCCTATCTCAGAAAGTTTGTGTTAGTTTTTTTTGATGATATTTTGGTATACAGCCCTAATATGGAAAAGCATAACAGCATCTGTAATTAGTTCTGGAAGTGTTACAAGCTAATGAGTTAAAAGCCAAGCTTTCAAAGTGTTGTTTTAGGGGACCAAAAGTGGACTATTTAGGGCATGTGATCACTGGTGATGGTGTAGCAGTTGATACTCAGAAAATTGAATGCATATTACAGTGGCCGGTACCTAAAAACATGGAATTGAAGAGTTTTTTGGGTTTAACAGGCTATTATAGAAGATTCATTGCCAATTATGGTATAATTTGTAAGCCTTTACATATGCTATTAAGGAAGAATTGTTTTAAGTGGACTGAAGAATCTACAAGAGCATTTCAAGAACTGAAACAAATAATGACTAGTGCACCTGTGCTAAAATTACCAGAATTTGAAAAAGATTTTGTGGTGGAAACTGATGCCTCAGACATAGGTATGGGAGAAGTTCTTATGCAAGATCACAGGCCAATAGCATTTTTAAGCAAAGCTTTTTGTACCAGAAACAAAGGACTTTCTACATATGAGAAAGAGTTACTGGCTGTAGTGCTTGCTGTTGACAAATGGAAGCATTAATTAATTGGTCATCATTTCATAATCAAAACTGATCACCAGTGTTTGAAATATTTGATTGAGCAGAAATTGACCAATGCTTTACATCATAAATGGATCACAAAACTTCTGGGATTGAGTTTTGAAATTCAATATAAAACTGGCAGAACCAATGCAGCAGCAGATGCTTTGTCTAGGCAACCTAATCTTTATTCTTCATCAGATCAGAAGAGTGTTTCATATATTACATTGGAAGCTATGATTTCTGATGAATTGACAGCTGCACATGAGGAGAGAGAGCCAGCCTTGATAGAAGCACATCAGGTTCAGAAAGTGACAATAAAGGAATCAGATGGGGATCAAGTTGCAGAAGTGGTAGACCTATTACTGCTTAAGGAGAAGATAATGGATACAACAGAAGAAACAATAACTGAGTGTAATAAGTTGACTACCATTTCTTCTCATGTACCCCAGTGGCTTTCACAAATTGAGCAGAGTTATGTGGGAGATCAGTTTTGCCAAGAACTTATTAATAAGTTAATTTTGGGACCAGCTCCAGTTACTGATAACATCCCAGAATTTTCTTACTCACAAGGCTTATTGAAAAAAGGGACTAGAATTGTCATTGGTATATCAGGTGGTAAAAGGGAAGAGATAATGAATTCAATGCATGCATCAGCAGTTGGTGGACATTCAGGACAAACTGCTACAATCAAGAGAGTTCTTACCATGTTTTTCTGGCCTAATATGAAAGAACATATTTCTGAATTTATTAAGGCCTGTGAGGTGTGTCAAAAGAGTAAGCCTGAACATTGTTTAACTCCAGGTCTTTTGCAGCCACTTCCAATTCCCTCACATGCTTGGAGACAGATTACAATGGATTTTGTAGAGAAGTTGCCCTTGTCCAATGGCTTTGATACTATTTTAGTAGTGGTAGATAGGTTGACTAAGTACAGTCACTTCATTAAAATACAACATCCTTTTACTGCTGCTATCATAGCCAAAAGATTTTTGGATGAAATTGGGAGGTTGCATGGAATTCCAGACTCCATAACATCTGACAGGGACAAAGTGTTCACTAGTAATTTCTGGATGGAGTTGATGAGATTATTGAAAGTGACTTTACAATTTAGTACTGCTTACCATCCTGAAACAGATGGTCAAACTGAGAGGGTTAATCAGACATTAGAGCAAATATCTGAGGTGTTTTTGTTGTGACAAACCTTCCACTTGGAGTGAGTGGTTAGGACCTGCAGAATGGTGGTATAACACATCATTCCATGCAAGCATTAAAATGTCACCATATGAGGTTTTGTATGGGGTAAAACCTATAACCTTGCCTTTGGGAGTGCTCACTGATTCAGTTTTTCCTGCTACTCAGGATCTCTTGCAACAGAGGGACAAAGTTCAACAACTACTTCATAAACATTTGGAAACAGCTCAAGCCAGAATGAAACAATTTTCTGATATGCATAGAAGTGAAAGGGAGCTTCAGGAAGGAGATTGGGTGTATTTAAAATTGCAGAATTACAGACAATCTTCTGTTTCAGCTAGACAGAACCTCAAGTTGTCTCCAAAATTTTTTGGTCCTTTTCAGGTGTTAATGAAGGTTGGAGCTGTAGCTTACAAATTGAAATTGCCAATTGGTTGTAGGATCCATCCAGTATTTCATGTTTCTTTGTTAAAGAAACATGTGGGAGCAGCTCCCCATTATATTACTACAATTCCTGAAGCTGAAATGGAAGAAGTTCCACCATTGGAGCCAGCAAGGGTGTTGCAGAGAAGATTGTTACAGAAGGAGAGTGGTACTGTGGTGCAATGGTTGGTGGAATGGAAACATTTGCCCAAGGAAGATGCTTCCTGGGAAGAGGCAGCTTTTATCAAACAACAATTTCCTTTTTTCAAAGCATGAGGACAGCTTTGAGCTAAGAGTAGGGGTGAGAACGATCACGAGCGTTCGTTAAAAAGATCGAGATCGGATTGGTTAAAGATCGGATCAAGATCGTTCATTTAATAAATGAACCGATCATGATCAAGATTTTATGATCGTTTATTAAATGAATGATCAACGATCATGAACATAAAAGTTCGATCATGATCGCGAACAGATCGATAAGATGATCAATCGATAAGGTGATCGAGATCGATCGATAAAATAAAGTAATATAATTATATACATTAATAATAATGGGGAAATATTTTAATTTTAATATGTATGTCTATAGTTTGTTGTGTATTTTTATTAATTTGATAATTTGTGTATTTTTTATTTTTTTAAAAAATTAACTTTTTAGTTGATCAAATGATCGATCACGATCGATCGTTGATCGTTTGATCGATTATCTATAACGAGTCGATCACGAGCCGATCACGATCATTGTGATTCTTAAACAAGCCGATTACGAACATGAATTATTTTGATCGCTTCGATCACGATCGATCGCGATCACCTCAAATTTAAAACGATCCGATCATGAACATAGTGATAATCGTGATCGGATCGATTCGTTATCACCCCTAGCTAAGAGGGATGGATTGTCAGCATCTAGGGACTGAATAGCAAAATGGACTGAACATGCAAATTGGATAAAGATGGAATTCATCATTATGGGGAAGTGCATGGACTAATCTTGCAAATTAGCTGTCAGTTGTCAAAGAGCAGTTAGCTCAGTTAGCTAGTTGATAGATTCAGTTTGATCAGTTAGCTGATAGTATAAAATTAGGAACTAGATGCTGTTGGTTAGCTATTCTGTTGAATCACAAGATTTGTATGTTTTTCACTTTTCTTCTGAATAATTGATAACTGCCACCGGAGCAGTATTTCCGTTTGCATTCCAATCGGAAACCCGAATTAACTGTCGCCGGAGCATGACACCGTATCCATACCCATTTATTAAAATCTAGATCCAGACTCGATCCATATCCGATGGGTCTAAAAATTTTGGATCCAAATCCGACCCACATGGTCTAAATCCGCAGGATTTGAAGCGGGTCCGAGACCCGTGATCATCCCTATTCCAAATTAATCAACGGCAATATGAAAAGGTAAACACGGAATTAAACTAAGGGTAAAGTTGAAATATTGCGGTAATATATGGAAAACACACGATTTCGTTGCGTTTGTAAAAATCAGCGTTTCATGCAAAACGCTATAATAAAAATGCTATTTACCAAACTGTTATTAGAGGTTTGACTTGTTAATTTATTATTTTTGGACAAAACAGTTAAACGCTTCTCAAAATTCTGTTCGCCAAACGGGGCCGAGATCATCTCCAACCAAACGACCTCACAGAAGAAAAATAAAATCAAAATTTCGTAATTTATCCTTCTGAAAAAATGAATTTTAAAATCGAATCCGAACGCTAAAGGAGAAACGGAAAAGTTGTTCTAACAATTTAAAGGATTGGTCCCGTCCATCGAAATACAAAGGCGGTGTTTATCTCCGCCGGTTCAGTAGGGTTTAACCATTCAATACACACACTCTGATACGAAGGAGTCAGACAACTCTGGTGGCCAAACCTTCGGTAAGCCTCTGCAGATCCTATTTCGATTTCAGCCAGGGTTTTGCATAATTGATTTAACTTGTTTTGATACCACAAGTAAATTCTAGTTTTGTGCAGTCCCCATAGGATTTTGAAGCCCCTAGCTCGTAGTTTCATTAATTGTTGCTGTGGTTTTGTGATTAGATGTCGCACGGTGGTGGAGCTGAGGCTCATGCCCGTTTCAAGCAGTACGAGTACCGAGCCAACTCCAGTCTAGTCCTCACTACCGACTCTCGCCCTCGGGATACCCATGAGCCCACCGGGGAGCCAGAGTCCCTCCATGGGAAGATTGATCCAAGGTCGTTTGGGGATCGTGTAGCTCGGGGTAAGCCTCCTCTGGATGAGAACAGAAGCAAATCCAAGAGGAAGAACAAGGATATGGAGGTGGTGGATTTTGATGCCATGGCTAGCAGGCAAGCCAAGAGGAGGCGCTATATGCAGGAGGAGGAGAGTGTTCTCACTTCTACTGATGAGGGGGTTTATCAGCCCAAGACCAAAGAGACCAGGGCTGCTTACGAGGCTCTGCTCAGCTCTATTCAGCAGCAGCTAGGTGGACAGCCGCTTAGCATCGTTAGCGGTGCTGCAGATGAAATCATTGCTGTTCTCAAGAACACCAGCCTCAAGACTACCGACAAGAAGAGCGAGATCGAGAAGCTGTTGAACCCGATCCCCAGCACAGTTTTTGATCAGCTGGTTTCAATTGGAGAGCTGATCACGGACTACCAGGATGGGGGGGATTCTCCTGCTGCTGCCAATGGTGATGAGGGTCTCGACGACGATGTAGGTGTTGCTGTTGAATTTGAGGAGAATGAAGAAGAGGAAGATGACAGCGACTATGATCTTGCTCCAGAAGAATTAGAGGAAGATGATGACGAAGTTTATGCTCAAGGTTCTAGTGCTATGCAGATGGGTGGGATTGACGATGATGAGATGCAGGATGCTAATGAAAAGATGACCTTGAATGTTCAGGACATTGATGCATACTGGCTGCAAAGGAAGATTTCACAGGCATATGATCAACAGATTGATCCTCAGCAGAGCCAAAAGCTGGCTGAGGAAGTTCTCAAGATTCTGGCTGAAGGTGATGACCGTGAAGTTGAGAACAAGCTGTTGGTGCATCTGCAGTTTGAGAAGTTCGAACTTGTCAAGTATATGCTGCAAAACCGATTGAAGATAGTATGGTGCACTCGGTTGGCAAGGGCTGAAGACCAAGAGGACCGAATCAAGATTGAAAAGGAAATGAAGGAATTGGGGCCAGATCATATTGCAATCTTGGATCAACTTCATGCCACCAGGGCCAGTGCAAAAGAGAGGCAGAAGATTTTGGAGAAGAATATTAGAGAGGAGGCTCGCCGATTAAAGGATGACAATGGGGGAGATGGTGATCTTGCAAGGAGAAGGATTGCCGATAGAGATGCTGATGGCGGTTGGCTGACTGGCCAGCGTCAGGTACTTGATCTCGATTCCATTGCCTCAAGCCAGGCCAGTTTTTTGAGAACAAATAAGAAGTGCGAGCTTTCTGATGGTACGTGGAAGCACCATGGGAAAGGGTATGAAGAGATTCACGTGCCAGCTCCAAAGACCAAACCATATGCAGAGGGAGAAAAACTAGTGGAGATCCGTTCCATGCCTAACTGGGCGCAGCCAGCTTTCAAGGGAATGACTTCTCTAAACAGGGTTCAAAGTAAAGTGTATCAGACTGCCCTTTTCAGCGCAGATAATTTATTGTTGTGTGCTCCTACTGGTGCTGGGAAGACGAATGTTGCAATGCTCAGTATCCTTCATCAATTAGGTTTGAACATGAATGCTGATGGATCTTTCAACCACAGTGACTACAAAATTGTCTATGTGGCTCCGATGAAGGCTCTGGTTGCAGAAGTGGTTGGAAACTTATCTAATCGTCTCAAGGATTATGGTGTGCAGGTGAAAGAACTCAGTGGTGACCAATCTTTGACTCGTCAACAGATTGATGAAACTCAGATCATCGTAACTACCCCTGAGAAGTGGGATATTATCACAAGGAAATCCGGAGACCGTACCTATACGCAGCTTGTGAAATTAGTAATCATTGATGAAATACATCTGCTTAATGATAACAGAGGCCCTGTATTGGAGAGCATTGTCGCGAGAACTGTGAGGCTAATTGAGACCACAAAGGAGCATATAAGGTTGGTAGGGTTGTCAGCTACCCTACCAAATTATGAAGATGTGGCCAGGTTTCTGCATGTTGATATGAAGAAAGGTCTTTTTCACTTTGACAACAGTTATCGTCCCGTACGTCTGGAGCAGCAGTATATTGGGATCACAGTGAAAAAAGCTCTGCAAAGATTTCAATTGATGAATGACCTATGCTATGAGAAGGTGGTCGAAAGAGCTGGAAAGCATCAGGTCCTGATTTTTGTTCACTCTAGAAAAGAAACATCCAAGACAGCTCGTGCAATAAGAGATACTGCACTGGCTAAAGATACCATTGGTCTATTCTTGAAGGAGGACAGTGCAAGCCGTGAAATTCTACAGAGTCAAATGGAGCTGGTTAAAAGCAATGATCTCAAGGACTTGCTACCTTACGGGTTTGCTGTTCATCATGCAGGGTTGGTGAGGGCAGATCGAGAAATTGTCGAAGAACTCTTTGCTGAAGGGCATGTACAAGTTTTGGTTTCCACTGCAACTCTTGCTTGGGGTGTCAATCTACCTGCACATACTGTGATTATTAAAGGCACCCAGGTGTACAGTCCAGAAAAGGGGCAATGGACTGAGCTAAGTGGTCTTGATGTGATGCAAATGCTTGGTCGTGCTGGAAGGCCTCAGTTTGATAAGATGGGTGAAGGAATAATTATTACCATGCACTCCGAGCTACATTACTACATGTGTTTGATGAATCAGCAGCTTCCCATTGAAAGTCAGTTTGTGACTAAGTTAGCAGATCAGTTGAATGCAGAAATTGTTCTTGGAACAGTTCAAAATGCTAAAGAAGCTACACTCTGGCTACAATATACGTATCTCTTTGTTCGCTTGGTGAAGAACCCTACTCTTTATGGTTTGCCTGCTGATGTTCTTGCTGCTGCTAGTGAGTCAGAGGATGCTGCGAGGATGGGAGGAGAGGCTGTGAACCTTTATTTGGCTGATCTGGTAAGTACATGTTTTCTGTAGTCCTTTGGAACCTGTGTTTTGTTTGGTCGTAATTTATTTCTGTGCAATTCTTTTCAGTGTTTTGTCTCTGTGTTTCCTAAATGGTCTTTTGCATGACTCTTTCAGGTTCATTCCGCAGCAACTATATTGGACAGGAATAATCTGGTGAAGTATGACAAGAAGAGTGGGTATTTCCAGGTTGCTGATCTGGGACGCATAGCCAGCTACTATTACATCACACATGGTACCATATCTACATACAACGAGCATTTGAAGCCCACTATGGGTGACATCGAGCTATGTCGTCTGTTCTCACTCAGTGAAGAGTTCAAGTACGTGACTGTGAGACAAGATGAGAAAGTGGAATTGGCGAAGCTGCTGGAACGTGTCCCTATACCCATTAAGGAGAGCCTTGATGAACCTAGTGCCAAGATTAATGTTCTTCTACAGGCTTATATTTCACAGCTGAAGCTTGATGGATTCTCATTAACATCCGATATGGTTTTCATTACTCAGGTTTGTTTTTTCAAATACCTTGTGGCTACATCTTTGAAATTTCCCTTGTTTTGTTGACATTCAGTTTGCTGCTCAAGTCTAATTCTCTCCTTAATATTTTGTTTCCTTTTTGCAGAGCGCTGGCCGGCTTATGCGCGCTCTGTTTGAAATTGCTCTGAAAAGAGGATGGGCTCAGCTGTCTGAGAAGGCTTTGAAGTGGTGTAAGATGATTAACAGGCGAATGTGGGGTGTTCAGACACCTCTCCGTCAATTCCATGGGATTCCGAATGAAATTTTGATGAAGTTGGAGAGGAAAGATTTAGCCTGGGACAGGTACTATGATCTCTCCCCTCAGGAGATTGGAGAACTGATCCGTTATCCTAAGATGGGGAAACCACTGCACAAATACATTCATCAGTTCCCGAAGCTTAATTTGGCTGCACACGTCCAACCAATCACTCGATCTGTTCTAAGGTTTGAAGTAACTATCACTCCTGATTTTCAGTGGGATGACAAAGTTCATGGATTTGTTGAGCCTTTTTGGGTAATTGTGGAGGATAATGATGGGGAGCACATACTTCATCACGAATATTTTATGTTGAAGAAGCAGTATATTGATGAGGACCATCATCTGGACTTCACAGTGTCAATTTATGAGCCTATGCCCCCTCATTACTTTATACGTGTAGTATCAGATAGATGGCTCGGTTCGCAGTCCATTTTACCTGTTTCCTTTAGGCACCTTATTTTACCTGAGAAGTATCCTCCTCCCACAGAGCTGTTGGACTTGCAACCTTTGCCTGTTACAGCTCTACGGAACCAATCTTATGAAGCTCTGTATAAGGAATTTAAGCATTTTAATCCAGTTCAGACTCAGGTTTTCACGATACTTTACAACTCAGATGACAATGTCCTTGTTGCTGCACCAACTGGCAGTGGAAAGACGATTTGTGCAGAATTTGCCATATTGAGGGACCACCAGAGAAGTTCTGAGAGTGTCATGCGAGCTGTATACATAGCTCCCGTTGAGGCTCTTGCTAAGGAGCGATACAATGACTGGAAGAAGAAGTTTGGAGATGGACTGGGCATGCGAGTGACCGAATTAACTGGGGAAACAGCATCAGATTTGAAACTTCTAGAGAGAAGCCATTTAATCATCAGTACTCCAGAGAGATGGGATGCTTTGTCTCGTCGCTGGAAACAACGGAAATATGTTCAGCAAGTTAGTCTCTTCATTGTCGATGAGCTCCACCTGATTGGTGGTCATGGGGGTCCAATATTGGAAGTAGTAGTCTCTAGAATGCGACATATCACTAATCAGCTGGATAAAAAGATCCGCATTGTAGCTCTGTCTACTTCCCTTGCGAATGCAAAAGATTTGGGAGAGTGGATTGGAGCTACCTCTCATGGTCTTTTCAACTTCCCTCCAGGCGTGAGACCTGTGCCCTTGGAGATACATATTCAGGGTATTGACGTTGGGAATTTTGAAGCAAGGATGCAGGCTATGACAAAACCAACCTACACTGCTATTGTTCAGCATGCTAAGAATGGAGAACCAGCAATTGTGTTTGTTCCTACAAGGAAGCACACTCAGTTGACAGCTGTGGATTTGATGGCTTACGGAAGTTCAAATACAGATAGAGGGTTATTCTTGCCAAGGTCTTTACAGGATTTGAAACCCATACTTGAGGGGATTCAGGAACCCACGTTGAAGTTGACACTTGAGGTTGGTGTGGGCTATCTGCACGAGGGCTTAAGCAGTACTGATCAAGAAATTGTCAGAACTCTGTTTGAAACTGGACGCATTCAAGTGTGTGTAATGTGTAGCACGATGTGCTGGGGTGTACCCCTTTCTGCACACCTGGTGGTGATCATGGGAACACAGCATTACGATGGCAGAGAAAATGCCCATACAGACTACCCGGTGACTGATTTGTTGCAGATGATGGGTCATGCTAGCCGGCCTCTTGTTGATAAGTCGGGTAAATGTGTTATCTTCTGCCATGCACCAAGAAAAGAATACTACAAGAAGTTCTTGTACGAGGCTTTCCCAGTCGAAAGCCATTTGCATGAGTATTTGCATGATAATCTGAATGCTGAGGTTGTGGTTGAAGTGATTCAGAACAAGCAAGATGCAGTGGACTATTTGACCTGGACCTTTATGTACAGGAGGCTCACTCAGAATCCAAATTACTACAACCTGCAGGGTGTTAGTCACAGGCATTTATCTGATCACCTCTCAGAGCTGGTTGAGAACACCATAAGTGACCTGGAAGCGAGCAGATGCCTTCGTGTGGACGAGGATTACTTGCTGTCGCCTTTAAATCTTGGCATGATTGCATCCTACTACTATATTAGTTACACGACCATTGAGCGTTTCAGTTCTTCCCTGACCTTGAGAACAAAACTGAAAGGTTTGCTGGAAATCTTGGCATCAGCTGCAGAGTATGAGCAGCTTCCAGTACGGCCTGGTGAAGAAGAATTGATCAGGAAGTTGATCAACCACCAGCGGTTCTCCTTCCAGGATCCAAAATGCACTGACCCTCATGTGAAGGCAAATGCTCTGTTGCAGGCCCACTTCTCTCGTCATATAGTCCGGGGAAACCTGGCGGTAGACCAGCAAGAGGTAGTTGTTTCTGCTTGTAGGTTGCTTCAAGCTATGGTTGATGTTATATCCAGCAGCGGTTGGCTTAGCCTTGCCCTTCTTGCGATGGAAGTGAGTCAGATGGTAACTCAGGGGATGTGGGAACGCGATTCGATGCTCTTGCAACTTCCACACTTTACCAAAGAGTTGGCAAAGCAATGCAACCAGAACCCGGAGAAGAGCGTGGACACCATTTTTGATCTGGTTGAGCTGGAGGATGAAGAGAGGCACGCACTGTTGAACATGGACAAGTTGCAGCTGATGGAGATTGCACGGTTTTGCAACCGGTTCCCCAACATTGACCTGGAATATCAGGTTCTCAACAATGACAATATAGGTGCAGGAGAAGATGTGAGGGTGACTGTAACCCTAGAAAGAGATCTGGCTGGTCAGACTGAAGTTGGACCGGTTGATGCCCCCAGGTTCCCTAAAGCCAAGGAAGAAGGATGGTGGGTTGTGATAGGGGACGTGAGTAACAACCAACTGGTTGCTATCAAGAGAGTGACTATTCAGAGGAAGGCCAAGGTGGTTCTTGATTTTGAAGCTCCCCCGGAAGCAGGAAAGAAGACGTACACCCTCTACTTGATGAGTGACTCCTACTTTGGATGCGATCAGGAATACACTTTCACCATTGATGTCAAAGAGGCTGGAGCTGGTGATATGGATCAGACTGATTGATACCTGCTTGCTGAAGATTATAAGGTTTGACGTCCTTTTCTTTTCCATCGTTTTTCTGATAATTGAAAATCATCAATTAGCTGCTGGTTTGGGATTAATCGTGATCTCATCTTGTGCTTTTTCAGCTGCCGGTGTGGGAATTCCAATTCTGGATGGTCGCAGCTGGGCTTGGAAGGACACTCATCTTCATAACACAGTTAGCTCTTTTATTCACTGCAGTTTGAAGAACACTTGTATTCGAACGTAGCTTTTAGTTATGAGACATTCAGTCTATGTATGTTAATGTCACGTGAATATATGAAAGAGCTAGACTTATTTTATTCCAACTTTGAATGTGTTGTTTCATATTACGGGTAAACTGGCATCATAGTATAGGTAACTGCTGTTTCGGTTACAGAGATGGGAGAATGAAAATGATGAGCATGAAATTGTAAACACAATAGTATTACAGATTTAAAGCAGCTAGGTTGGTTGTGGTGGTGTTCAGTCCTCATAGAGGCCGCACTCGTCGGTTTTAGGGTTTTGCTGGCAGAAAGACTCGCAGGGATCCTGCTATATTCATGTAATTTAATTATGACTAAATTAATTTTTATGGTCCCAACATATGTCAAAATACCAGCTTTTAGCCCCAACATTTAAAACACACAATTTATAACCTTAACATATAAATTTGATCAATTTATAGCCCTAAACGGGTGTATTTGGTTGGGCAAGATTTTGCAAAACTTGGACTATCCAAGTCTAGTTTTGTAAAATCTTGTTTGGTTCACCAAATTTTTGAAAATCCAGACTTGCAAAATCCTAAAAATCAATCAAATATTTTGTTTCATACTCACAAAATTCAACCCAACCAAACAAGAATTTTGCAAAACCAGACTCTCCAAATCCCAAACAAAAACCCAAACTCTCAAAATCCAAAAACAAAATCCAGACTCTCAAAATCCTCTCCAACCAAATACACTTTATGTTTAAAAAATCAACTTTATGTAAGGGTGTTTTAGTCATTTCATATTCATTTTCATTCTCTTTATTCAAAACTTAATATCTAAAATTTTAAATAAACAAAAATAATTCTGGAAAAATATAACGAATATCTGAAAATTTGTTTTGTGAAAAATGCATATTTCAAAATTATATATGTATAAAATTTTTAAGAGAATTTGAAAATCGATTGCATATTAGATATTTAACTTTTCAAATTATTTTTTTTCAACAAAAAAATGAATTTAAAAAATGCAATTTCGTAAATTAATTCCAGAATTTTTTTGGTATTTTTCTAACATCATATGTTTTAAACGTTTTTTAGATAATTGTTTTTATTAAAAAATATAAAATAAATTGGAAATTACAAAAATACCCTTACAAATAGATGAATATGGCTATGGGCTATAAATTGATCAAATTTAAATGTTGGGGCTATAAATTGTGTAATATATATGTTGGAGCTAAAAGTTGGTATTTTGACATATGTTAGGGTTATAAAAATTAATTTAGTCTTTAATTATTCAAAAGGATAGAATTTATTAGTCTATATTCATGTAATTTAATTATTGAATTAAAGACAATTATACCCCTATTTTTGTAGTTTTAATTCAGTTCATTTTTTATTTATTTATATTTAATTTATTTTTTTTGAGCTCACTAACTTACTTAAATTCAAAAAATTAATTTTAGCAACATCTAAATATTTTAGATTAAATTCAGTTCAGTTCAATTTAATTAAATTTTATGAAGTTGACATATATTAAATTTATTTTGCATAATTTTAGTTTAGTTTAGTTCCATTAAGTTTTATTCAAATTAAATTTAAAAAATAAAAATTATTTAAGTGAATTTAAATAAATTTTTTTCAAACTTAATAAAACTGAACCAAATTATTAAAATTAGGATGAAACACTAAACCTGATTTAAGTTAACCAATATTTTATTTAAATGAATTTCATGGAATTTAGCAAACATAAACTAAATTGAATTCTTTCAATGTGAACTGAATTGAAATTCAACAAATATCAAAAGTATTAAATAAGGCTGAATTAATTTTTAATCAAGTTTAGAGTACAAAAAAACTGAACTAAATTTATAATAAAATTTAAATTACAAAATAGGGGTATAAATGTCTTTAATTCAAGAATTAAGTTACGTAAATATAGGCGAATTAATTACCGTCATTTTTAAAAATTATGTATAAGTTACACCCCACTCCGAAACTTTTACCACCCTTAATCAAAAATTTCCCATGAATCAAACAGAAGGGTCAGAAAAGAAAATAGAGAAAAGGAAAAGGAGAAAAAATATGAGGTCAAAAACAAAAGAAACGGGATGGAAGCCTGCCGTTTTTCCCAAATTAGAGTTGCCACATGTCAGTTTTTTATCGGATCCACAATTTAGCATTTTTTTAATTAACATACAAAATTTTCTAGTTTCTAGTGCCGAAAATTGAAAGTATGATGTACTTAATGAATTGTACTAAACCAGACATTGCTCATGCTGCAAGCAGATTGAGTAACCCGAGTGAAACTCACTAAAAGGCTATAACAAGATTGTTGAGATACCTTCGTTTTATCATAACTACGCTATACAATATACGAGTTATCCAACAATACTTAAGGGATATACTGATGACAACTTGATAAAGGATATCAAGGATTTGAAATTCACTAGTGCTTATGTATTTCTACTAGGTGGTGGAGTAATTTCTTGGAAATCTTTAAAAAAAACTGTTATTATTCTATCCACTATGAAATCAGAGTTTGTTGCCTTAGATAAGGCTGGTGAAGAGGCAGAATGGCTTCGTCAGTTTGTTGAGGATATCCCCGAGATGGTCGAGACTCATATTTACGATTTATATTCATTGTGATAGCACATCTGCTATAGATATGGCTAAGTCCACGATATATTAATAAGAAAGCATCTCGTCATATTAGACAGAGACATAGTTCCATTAGACAACTACTCTGGAGTAATCACGATAGACTATGCTCAGTCAAGGGACAACATAGCCGATCCCTTAACGAAAGGGTTAAATCGAGAAGTAGTTGGAACATCATCTAGAGGAATGGGATTAAAGTCCATTAAATGATGTGGTTACGTATGTGGACACCCAACCTATGCAATTGGAGATTGCATGGTCTAGGATCAAAAGGACAACTAAACTGCAAAAACCCATCGACGTTCACTGTGGGGGTTTTATACTTCCTTTCCTATTCTTGATGAG
Source organism: Sherardia arvensis (assembly GCA_948330725.1). Classification (NCBI taxonomy): domain Eukaryota; kingdom Viridiplantae; phylum Streptophyta; class Magnoliopsida; order Gentianales; family Rubiaceae; genus Sherardia; species Sherardia arvensis. The sequence goes on along the minus strand of OX415237.1, from coordinate 14,796,591 downwards.
AAACGTTGAAAGATTAATCGCTTTTATTCTTGGATATTAATTGTGTTAGTGGTTTGTGCGGATAATCCTTTGTGTGCTTTTAATGATTCACAAGTAGTTCTGTTAGTCGATAATCCCAAATTTATGATCGAATTTCCTGAATTTCGATTCGGAGATTGATATTCCAGATCTTTGGTCAACTTTAGAATTCAGGTTTTAAGGATTCGTTCCTTAGTGAATAATCACCTATGTAAGTGAGAAGTGGGGCTGTTTCAAAAGGGAATAGTTGGGACGCTATTTCATAAAACACTTACATAATTAGGGGGTGGTGTTCCTGGCCCGATTAACGAATACAACCGAGGAAAGCGCTAAGGTTAGGACAGATGGTTGTGGGAAGTGCAATTTTGTTCACACAAAATGGTTGGGGAAGTTCAAAGACATCGCGTTCTACTATCTACCAATGGACTAAGTGTACTCTCTCAAGGGAAAGTTCAAAGGGTACTAACACCAACTAACTCAATTGACTTTATATTTACATGTTTTGGTATTTTAGACTGGTGATTACTATATTTTCATTAGAATTTATTAACTTAATTAAGTTAAGTTGGTTTGAAATTGAACTTTTTTAGTTTAAAGAACTCTTTTGACTCGAGTTTGGAACTCGAATTCATTGAACTCGTGAGTCAGTCTCGAACTCATAAAAAATTAACGAGTTGAGTTTGAGCTCAATTTCATCTGTTCGAAAGAGCTCGAACTCAAACTCGAGCTCGCAAAAATATTTAACGAGTTGAGTCTGAGCATACCCTTGTTCGATCTCGACTCGACTCTTTTACACCCCTAATTTTGATAGGGTGTCTAGTGCCTATAAATTCTCAAGGTTCAGATTTATTCATCCCATTTTTCAGTTGACAATTTCTGAAATCTAAAAATCTCTCTCTCCCTCCTCAGCCCAAAAGGTCCGAATTTGTTCAAACCATTTGTTTCCGTGACTACGCAAAGCTCGAGTATGAGGTACCGATACTCTTTAGTCGGCGAGTATCTTGATGGTTTGACCCCGGGAGACGAACGCTTTACCGGGATAATTTCGTTTCAAGGGCAGTGACCTGTCATGACTCCATCGATGTGTTTATTTGTGCATGATAAAATTTGTATTATTTGACAATTGATTTTCTGTAACTAGATCTAACAGATAATTTGAGGGTGACCGAGCGAGTGTTGATTCCTGTTGCACATATATCAATGGAAATAGAGTGACATTCTGACCGATGAAGAAGACCATAAGCTTAAAGGAGGACAAAAAGCATGGAAATTCCTATCATCGAGCCTCGCGGAGAAATACTGAGTGTTATTATGAAGAGACTGAATGATTGCAATCCCGAAAGGGTGGTCTATGCGACCACTACAACCAGGCCAGACGTAGTTGATCGAAACTAACTTCGTGTAGGCATTACAATGAAGTTGTGGTTATTTCAGATCAATGATAAGCTCAGTTTCTCCTTCAAATTTTCTACTAAAGCTTGAGGATACTCCTAATCAAGGTTTCCAAGTGTAAAATCCGTTCTCATGTTCAGTTGCTGTGATTTTTGGCTTCTTTTGCCGATAGGAATTTGAGTACTTTAGGATGTAGGCATGTAGCCATGATATGACTGCTCTTTTGCATGCATTTGATTTCTTTCTGGTATTTTAGGATATGATTCCTATGTTGGAACACTGATCACACTCTTTACTAGGGCTGTAAATGAGTTGAACTGTTCGCGAGCAAATCGGTCAAAACTCGAGTTTGAACTCAGGTTGACTAAATCTGAGCTCGATCTTGAACTCATTTGATTGTGTACGAGTCGAGTATGAGCTTATAAATTTATCTTGATAGGTTCGGCGAGTTTATCGAACCAATGTGTATAGTTAAACATATTATTAATATTAAGGATTCTTTAGGAATACAAAAAGTTTAGACCTAATCAAAACTAAATTTAGTTTTAGTCCTTTTTATTCATTTGTTTTATTTTTTAGATTGGTGGTTACTATATATTTATCAAAATTGATAAGTTAATTAAGTTAACTTGTTTTGAAATTGAACTTTTTGAGTTTAAAGAGCTCGCTTGATTCGAATTGGAACTCAAATTCATCGAACTCGTGAGTCGCAGAGTCGGTCACGAGCTCATAAAAAAAATTAACGAGTTGAGTTTGAGCTCAATCTTTTTATCTTCGAAAAAGTTCGAGCTCAAGCTCGGTCTCGCAAAATATTTAACGAGTCGAGTTTGAACATACTCTAATTCGATCTCGACTCAACTGATCTATACACTTACTGATACAGTATATTGAGATATGGACTTGACCAGCATGCTTATAATTGTCATTTCTAGCTTAATTATTCTGTTTGTGTGCATCTTAATTGCCTTCTAGCTTGCTACTGGTAGATATTTGAGTTTTCTGCTGACTATATTGTAGCTCCTGCATGCAAGCTTTTACTCTTGTAGCTGTTTCTCTTTTAAAGTTTAACTTTGCTCTTTCTGGTGCCAAAAAGTTAGATGTATGGACACTGTTTCCAGAATCATAACATATATATCGAATACGTATTTTTATTTTAAACGGGTAAATAAGTAAAAATATAAAGCGTAAAATAAGTAAAATACAGACTGTATTCATAACATCTATATTTTAGATCACTACTTCAATGTAACCATACGAGTTATATATTTTAGTTAAGCATGTTTTTAAAAATCACATGCTACAAGCTTATAACACTCAAATACACATGTGCTAGCTTCAATTTGAAACACTCGAATCCAGAGCCGTGACTCCCATAGGCCTCCTCTCCAGAGTACATAACTGCTGCAACCTCCAATAGAAGCCTGCCAGACCAAACTCATACATATGTACTGCCTGAAAAGGCTGCAAGACCAATCTCATACACATGTACTGCCTCCTGCAACAGAGGCGAATCCAGAAATATTTTTATGGGGTAACAATATTAGATATAAAAATCACATTAACTTAATAAATTAAACAATGTCTTACTATAATAATTTTTTCGACGCATGCTGTCGGCGAGACTTCATAATCTCAATTTCACTAGAATAATCCCTTGTTTTTTTCCACAAAAACTAGTAATACGAACATTTTTCCTTTTAGTCATTCAAAAATTGTCCTAAAACATATTAGAATTCATCACAATTCACACAAATACAGCAAAGGAGAAAGCAAAACAGAGCACTGACACTGTACACCACCAACAAAGGCAGATTTTCTCTAGCACATACAGATGATTACCCCGAGCTCTATAATTTCAAATCAACATCACAAATCATGAAATTCATGAAACTCTTTTAGAATCAAAACCCTAAATCCCCAATTCATTCCGAGCTCCAATCCCCAATTTAAACCCTAAATTAGATATATAATACACTTATACAAACCAGTGGAGGTTGCCGACTTGCCGGACCAGATAGAGAAGCGGAGTATTAATTTAGTATTGATTTGTTGAACACCAAATATACTGAAGAAAGAGTTGGCTTGCTTTAATTTTGGTTTTGAAACTGACCTTTTCTTTTCTTTTTGTATGTAAATTTTTGGGAATTGATAGGTGCAGTCCAACATTACTTTCGCAGTACATATTTATATTTAAAATTCTTGATATACCCTCATCTATGGGAACCACATTTACTCTTGAATAAACAATGAGGGTATTAATGGCACTTCATGAATAAATATGGATTGCATAAGTAAATAATGGACTGCATATAACAATGCCCAAATTTTTTAATGTAGCGTCTGCGTCTGGCGTCCGTACGTTATTTTTGTTTTGTTTTTAGTTAAATTAACTTTTCTTTTCTATTAATATGTTTTTGTTTCTGACTAAATCAACTCTTCTTTTTTATTAATAGAAGAGTAATATTTCTTTTACACGTGTGATGCGTCTGGACTCTAGCGTGCCATCTGAATGCTTTATTTTCTATTAATAGAACAGTAATAATTGCATCCACTTAACTCTAACGCTAATGCTACCTCCAATGCTATAGAAGTAATAATTTCTAATCTTAAACTCCTAACTGCATCCGCCTCTTCCTCCAACAGAAGCTCTGATTTGAAGATATTAGCTACTCATGCAATATGTACTGTGGAATCAACCATTTTATCATTTGGCTAAATTTTGATTCGAATGGCCCGAAGAGTATGGTGTTACTATTATAGTAGTATGTTATGTTTATTGGCATTTTCCTTTCTAAAAAGTACTATAAGTATTCATTTCAACTTCAAAAATTAAATCTGCCTAAAAACTACCAAATTTTATAACGACCTTTATTTTATTCTATTCACGTATACATATAATCTGTACGCATCATTTTACAAGCCAGATTCTAATTAAAGTTAGGAAAATGACATTGACACAAAGCAGAATAGGTGAGTTGGAAATGAGAATCGAAGATCACGAACAAGGTGAGATAACCACAACCACAAGGAGAATCTATTTGGTAGTTTCAAGAGTAGATTTAATTTACAAATTTTCACGTTTTTTACGTGAAACTAATTCTATTACACATGATTAATGTGTCGCGCTCTAGTGGACGATATACGCTCGGATTTTATAATGAGAATGAGAATTAAATCGCCTTCCTGAATATCTCGGAAATACAATACACATTCACATTTGGTAGTTAATTTTGATTAGAATAGTGATTCTATACCGAAATTTCTCTTCTCAAATGCACCTTGATATAATATAAATTTTTTCTTCCCAAAAAAAAACATTTCTATTGCAGATGCACTATTGCCGATTGATGAGCACAAAAAATCGAAATCTGAATATGATAATTCAAAAACTCTCGAACATATTATTTTTGAGATCCCTTATATATATTTTATGAGGTTAATTGTAATAATTCACTTATACATGTATTTTCACGTACAAAAAACTTTTAGAATCCATAATAAGAAACGATGTTATAATAAGTTTTTAATTTCCACTCTGCTTTCTTTGATCGAGCACCCTAAATTTAATTAGGAATATGTAAGGTTGTGCGGGAAGTTTTTTGAAGTAAGGTACTAATTCTCTCTTTATTTTACTTTATTTGTTTGTATAATTGATAGTCCATGCTAAACATTCCACACGTACATTATTGGATTCCTCAAGAGTAAAAAACAAGTATGTGGCGCACAGGAGCAAAGGAAAAAAGAAAATAAAGTGTTCATTCTTCTAGATAAAGGAGATACACATAAAATTCATTCTGATCAAAGAAGAAAAAAGAGACAGCAATATTAAAACATCATGATCGGTGGGGTGAGAACATTTCTTGAGGAATCATTACTTTTTTTTCGTTTGTTTAATGAAAACTTTAACACATCATTTTATTAAAGATAGCATTGCAATTATTCGATTTTGTGTGCCAAAGCAACAATAAATTAATGAAAGGTGAAAGCTATGTAGATTTGCGACATTACAGATACCTCATGCATCGAAGAAAGGGGATGTGATCAATTCATTCATTTCAGTACATATCATATATATATATATAAAACGGATCGGGTGAGACACCCCTCTTAAAGTGTGGCAGCCTGGTTAAAGTGTGATACGATCGTAACCACTGAAATAATGTAATCAATGGCTGGATTATAGATCTTAGGATTCAGTAATTAATTTGACAAAACACGCGGATCTTTATCCTGGGTCAATCGGGTTATAAGGAACCCGGACAGCGTCTTTACCATACCCGACCGCATGCATCGGACATTAATTTAAAATCCCATTGCTTTTTGGTAGATATTTAAAGTGATCCATTTGACTTTTTTGAAAAGAAGAGAAAATCAGGTAACGTTACTAATTTACCATGTAATATAATTATTATATTATTTGTTTTAAACTACTTATTGGAATTAATTATATTTCAACATTACTAGATAATACGTTCAATAATTATTATTAAAAGGTACGAAAAATGATTAAATTTGAATAAAAAATATTATAAATTTGAACGTTAAACCACTAACTGGAAGTACTTATATTTATAGATAAAAGCGCTTAAGATATAAGTTGAAGAACCAACAAATAGAAATAGAAATATTTGCAATTTAAAACACTTTCGCATTATAGCTGAAACACCTATGATTAGGTTTTAAAGTACTTAAAATTTAAAAAACCTTCACATCATACTTGAACCACCTAGAGTTTTATAATAAAACACTTACAATTTAAAGCACTTAGAGTAATGTTTTAAAGCACCTCCACATTATACTTGAAGCACCTAGAATAATATAATAAAGCACCTCCACATTTATATTTGAAGCACCTAGAGTAATATATAAAATAAAACATTTACAATTTAAATCACCTTCACATTATACTTGAAGCACCTAGAGTGTTATAATAAAGTACTTCCAATTTAAAGCACCTAGAGTAATCTTTTAAAGCACCTTCACATTGTAGTTGAAGCACCTAGAGTGTTGTAATAAAGTATTTATAATTTAAAGCATCTAGAGTAATGTTTTAAAGCACCTCCACGTTATACTTGAAGCACTTAGATTGTTATAATAAAACACTTACAATATAAAGTACTTAGAATAATGTTTTAAAACACTTACAGTTTAAAGCACCTCCACATTATAATTGAAACACCTAAAGTGTCATAATAAAGGACTTACAATTTAAAGCACCTAGAATATTATATTATACCACTTACAATTTAAAGCACATTCACATTATATTTGATGCACCGAAAATAATATAATAAAGATCATTGTACAAGTACATGCAACTTATTAAAATTGATTGATGTTAATAAAAGTATACAAATTGATAAGTAATTTAAGAATTAAAGCAATTGACCTAGGAAGCATAGCTGCAATTAAGCAACGCAGGAATACTAACGACAAAATTATCTAAGCATAATTTATACCCGCCTCCAACCGGTATGACCCGAAATTAGATCCGCGTATTATTGTCATTAGCACGGGATTAATTAGAGTCACTGGATTAATTAATTTAATGGTCCAGATTCTGCCACACATTAAGGAGGTGTCACACTTTCAGAGGGTGTCTCACCGGATCCCTCCCCTATATATATATATATATTACAATCTCAGATGGCGGAAGTAGTTTGTCGATTGAAAAGGTGAAACTGCACCTAACTGTGAAGGACGAAGTGGAGAAACTGAAAGAAAACCTAGATGAGCTGGAATGGTTCTTGGAAGAGAAGGTCGACATCAACAATATTAGAGAATATTTAGATTGATCATTATTGGTTATTATTAATTGTATATGAGTTGTAGTATATTTTGTTTTAGTCATAGAATATTTGATTTCCCTGTATTACGGGAATTCCTTTTGTATTACTATTAGGACATCCTTGTATATAAATAGGAGTCTTGAGTTAATGAAAAATGAACCTTTGCAATAATCTTTTCTCTGCAATTCTTATATGGTATCAGCTTAGCACGCGGTCCTTACCGATGGCCTCGTCTACGTCTTCCGCTTCATCGCAATCATCTGCGTCCTCAGTTTCAGAGCAGAATTTCCTCATGGCTGCTGGCGGAACCACCACCACCCTCCAGCTTCCCACTCTTTCCATTCGCCTAGACCACAGTAATTACTCTCTGTGGAAAGGTACTGTGCGCTCGGCTCTTGAAGCCTTCGAGCTTGATGATCACCTTCTCTCCAACCAGACTCCGGCCAAAACTATTACACCGACTGGAGACTCAGAGTCAACCACGCCGACCCCTAATCCGGGGTACAAACCTTGGAAACGAAACGACAATTTCGTTCTCCTTTGGTTGCGTACCACTCTCACCATTCCGATACTTGGTCATGTTGCTCGTGCCACCTCTGCCGCTGATGTCTGGACCATGCTTTCCCAGATGTTTCAGTCTCAAACGCGAGCACGCCAGAATCACCTCAAACAGCAGCTGCAGTCTCTCCCCAAAGGCTCCATGTCCATCATGGAGTATGTCGAGAAGAAACGGGGCATCTCCGATTCACTGGCGGAATGCCTCTCAGCCGTCTCTGATGATGACTTTGTATCATACGTCCTCTCCGGCCTGGGTGCTGAATACGCCGCTTTCAAGATGGCGATCAGCATGCGTGATTCAGTCACCTCCAATGAACTCCTCGGCCTTCTTCTCCAAGAGGAACAACGAATCCTAGATTCGTGTGCTTCCGTGGCTCCCTCGGCGCTCGTTTCTCACTGCCGTGCCTCTACTGTCTCTGCTCAGCTGTCAGAAGGGGCAGCCACCGGAAGTGATCCTCCTCGCACTGTCTGTCAAATCCGCGACAAGCCCTATCACTCTGCTAAGAACTGCCACAACCGCTTCAACGATGTGGACTATCCACCTACAAATCGCCGATCAGCGGAACGTCAGAAGCAGCGTAATCCAGCTCGCAAGCAGGCTCATGTGGCGTACACCAGTCCATCGGCTCTCATTGATCCTTGGGTGATGGATTCTGGAGCCTCTCACCATGTTACAGCGGACCTCGATGCTCTCAATCTTCAATCTCCATACACTGGCACTGACAACTTAGTTGTTGGCAATGGTAAGTCCCTTCCCATTACTCATATCGGTACTCGTAATTTTTCTTCGTTGCATGTTGCCAATAAACCTCTTTCTCTTAATGAAGTTTTAGTTGTACCCAAGGTTTCAAAAAATCTCATCAGTGTTTCAAAATTATGTAGAGATAATAATGTATCTGTTGAATTAACTGCGGATCATTGTTTTGTTAAGGATCCTAAGGGTCAAAAACTTCTCAAGGGAATAGTTGAGAATGGTCTGTATTGTCTGAATTCCCCATCATCTCCCAGCCCTAGAGTTTTTGTTGGTGAACGTGCTTCTGTTGCTTGTTGGCACCATCGGTTTGCTCATCCTCACGAGTCTGTTCTGCGTCGTCAGCTGTCTGCTTTTAATCTACATGTTTCTGCGAATAAATCTTTACCTCTTTGTAGTGCTTGTCAATTAGGCAAGAGTCATAGGTTGCATTTACCTTCTTCTCATGTGTCATCCAGTGAACCTTTTGATTTAATATATTCAGATGTTTGGGGTCCTGCCTATGTTCTTTCGTTAAATGGAAATCACTACTTTGTTTTATTCATTGATGATTGCACTAAATTTGTGTGGATTTATTTTCTCCAAACTAAATCTCAGGTTTTCTCTACCTTTCAACTTTTCAAAACTATGGTCGAAACTCAGTTTTCGGCGAAAATAAAGGCTTTTCAATCTGACTAGGGTGGTGAGTATCGTAATGTATCAACTTTTCTTCAAACTCAAGGGATTTTACATCGAATTTCTTCCCCTCACACACCTGAACAAAATGGTGCTTCTGAAAGGAGGAACCGTATTGTTGTGGAAAAGGGTTTGGCACTGTTAGCTTATTCCCATCTTCCTATAGAATTTTGAGAACAAGTTTTTCACACTGCCATCTATCTAAATAACAGAACCATCACTCATATTCTAAATTATAAATCTCCCTACTCTTGTCTTTACAAACGGGAACCTGATTATCAATTTTTAAAATCCTTTGGGTGCTTATGTTTTCCCTACTTAAGACCATACAATACCAGCAAACTTGAGTTTCATTCCGTAGCTTGTATATTTTTGGGATATAGTGCAAAACATAAAGGTTATCTTTGTTTCCATGCTCCAACTTCTAGGACCTACATAGCTCGCCATGTCGTATTTGATGAATCCCAGTTTCCCTATCCTACTCATTGATGCTGCCTGTCTGGTTGGTCCGAGTGGTCCTCTGATCCCCGATCCGACAACCTGGCCCTGCAAGACAGAGCCCCGGGAGGTACCCGAGGGTAGACCCTCCGGTGTGATGATGAAAGATGGATCCGGGAGAGAAAAAGGGGTAATCACTTGAATAATGAGAGAATACTTACTTGGAATAGTGCTGAGGGGCACTATTTATACAGTGATACATGCTCCTAACGTGGTCCATACTTTCTATGTTGTTTAGCGTATCTGTCCCTGTCCGAGTTGAGCTGTCCCGGATACTTCCATATTAGCTTACCTCATCATGGACCGAGCTCAAACCGTCATGGGGCGATTGGGCCTGGGCCTGATATCACCACTAACCCCCCGGAAGCCGGTCCTTTCGGCCGAGGAAGGATGCTTCGCCTGTCCGAGGGTGAAAAGGGGTGGCTTCCTAAATTCTTTCCTGCCCGACAAGAGTGGCACGTGGCCACGATTCTCGAGTGCCATTTAATAACGTCTGCGCTCCTTTCTCGTCTTTCGAAAGCATTAATCATTGCTTTCTCGTTTTCCTATTTTACTCCTCTATAAATAGCCCCTCCGTTTTCGCATCAGTTTTACCCTCGTTCTTTCGCTTTCAAATCTCAAATTCTCTCTTCGCTTTCAGATCTCAAATTTTCTTCCCAAATCCTCCTTCCTCCGTCAGCCATGTCTTCAACTGCTGCGAACAACGATGCCGGCAACGATGCCCACAGTCAATCTCCGACCGCCTATACTTTGGTCAGCACCTCCCGCGAGAGCTCTCCTCCTCTCCCCGCGGGTCGGAGGCCGCCCTCTCCTCTTAAGCCGGTGTACTTGTCTCGGTCCGTGCACCCTTCCGGACCCAAGTTCAGGAGATCCAAGAACGCCGAGCAGAGGGTTCTGGACACCGCCCGGGCGCATTCCCTTTCAGCCGACGACTGGACGAAAAAGTGCCTCAGTGGCATGGGTATTCCATTACCAGTCGACGCCCAACTCGTGGCGGTCTCCTCGGACGAATCGATCAAGGATGTCCTTTGCATCCACCGGATTCATTTCATGTGGGGTCTGAGCCTACCCGTCCCCCGGCTGTACTCCAGATTTATGGAGGTGTACAAAGTGTCCCCGGCCCAAGTTCATCCCAACGTGGTGGCGGTGATGATGGGTTTCCTGGTACAATGCCAGAGGTTTGATGTCACTCCCTGCTTCAACCTCTGGAAATCTTTCTATCTCCTGATCAGGTGCCCCGGCAAAGAGGAGATATGTACTGTCCAGGCCCGGCCTGGTGTTCAGGACTTCATAGTAGGCAAGAAAGACTCCTGCAAGGGTTGGCAGCAGAAGGGGTACACCAAGGTGAATCCGATGCTATATGCCGGTCCCAAATGGAACAAGCAGATAGTCCCGGATGTCCGGGAGGCCTTCTTGCCGGACAAGCACCGGGCGAATCATACCCTTCTGTCCACAAGACCCCTGAATTTAGAGCAGTATTGGCTGGCAACCAATTCTATCTACCTCTTCCCGGATGAGATATATCCGGCTGATGTCTTCCAGGTTAGCCGATGGGCTATGACCTGGCCCCTGCAAGGTTCGGATTCAGTACCTTATACCATTTTTGTTTATTTTTGCTTCTTGCGATCCTCTCTTATTCTTTGGTGTCACAGCTCCCACTGTTGCTCATGATCCTGCTGCCCCTATCCCGGAGAAGAAGAAGACCAAGAAAGCCGGGACTGAAACGGCTGAATCCGCCAATGGCAGACCCCTCGGTCCGAAACCAAAGACTCCTGTGGTTAACGCTCCCCCCAACAATACTGAAATCCCTATCCAAACTGTCAAGCCGTCGCCATCTGCCAACAAGGAGGTCAAAAGTCCGATCCCCGAAGTGGTGGAGATCGACCCTCCAGAGCACGAGGATGCCCCGGAGGCGACTCCTGCCATCATTCCTGATCCAAATCTCCATAACTTCCAACTGACCCCTGCCGGGTCTCGTCCTCCTCTTGACCCTTCCCTGCCTCTCTCAGGAGCACAGACGGATTCTCACCGCGAGGGTGGGTCTTCCGGCCGCGGACGGTTTGTATTCCGCCCCACGACTTCGGCAGACACAAGGTCTCCTGCTGCCAAGTATACCACCCTTTCTGCCCCTATCATTCCAATTCCTCCATCTTATCTAAACAAGCGGAAGTCCGGGGAAGCCCTAAGCAAGGACGCCAAGAAGGCGCGAGATGGCAAGTCTCTGTCCCTGACCTCGGAGCCGACCGCTATCAGCAAACCCCCTGTTACCTCTTCTGATCAACAGGTAACTTTCTTTCCGGTTTCCCCGCTCTTATCCATACTATGCTTATATATATAAGAGAACTTTCTCCCTCGTAGGTCCAGCGGCTGAGCTCGGAATTTGCTAACTCTTCGGAGTTTCAAACCGTCCTGTCTTCCTTCCTCTCTCGTCAGTTGGAGAGGAAAGATGAGCAGATCCGGGCCGAGAGGGAAGAGTCGGCCAAACTTCAGGAGAAGATAAGCCAGCTGGAGGGGGAGCTGGCCGCGGCCAAGGAATCCAGCTACCAGGATCAACTGAACTTTGCCGAGGCTGTTGTGGACAAAGTTCTGGCTAGCGGGACCTTATCTCGTCGCCTGACTGAACTCAATCTAGCTGCCAGCTCCCACCAATGCCACAACACCTACATGGAGATCCGAGGCTGGTTTCCTCCCCAGATCCGTGAGACCTTTAAGAAGCAGTGGTTTAATCCTAACTCCGAAGCTCAGCAGCTTCACTTGCTCACCGTGCTTCAGAAAGGAGGGGTGAGGGGCTTATCTCTAGCACTTTGGGAGGCTTTGCAAAAGAATCGCATGTCTGCCGAGGATGTCCGGAGTTGGTCCTCGGATGTTGTCCGGCTGCCCGGGACTCTGCCCCCGGCTCCTTCCTCCGGATCGGACCTTCCCGAGGACGACAACTTTACCCCATACTGCACTATGTATGATCTCTATCGGGGCCTCTTTGATCCGAAGGACATCGAGGGTGGCGATTCTCCCTCTCCTGGACCCGGTGCTGCTGATAACAACGTTGCCAATCCGCCCCCCTCCCCCGAGCTAGTATTTGGATCCGAGGATGAAGACAGCGACGATGATGGGGGGAAGGGCGACTCCAACAATGTTCGTTAGGCTTTTTCTCTTTTTCTATTTTATTTACTTCTTGTACTCCGCTGCCCGGTTCTTCGGATTATCAATGAAAAGTTCCTCTTCCTACTTACTATTCGTCTCTTTTTAGCTGGTTCCCTGTCTTCTCTCTTTTTTTTTTACGTTTTAACTCTGGTTTTATCATGATTAGGGGCTACCTCTTAAACCTCCTTCCCCGGGTCAGACTCGGACTGGCTGTCCGGGGCTAATGGATCTGTTATCCGAGGGTGGGCTCGGGTCGTTGATATCGGAGTTCCCTGATCCTGATTGCTTGCTCACCTGTCTTCTTCAGATCCAGGAGGACTTCGGGTCTCTGCCGAAATGCTACCGGATGGCCTTCGAGAATATCGACCGAGTTCTGGAATTCGACCAAGTTATGACGGAGCGGGAGGCCCAACACCACAATTTCCAGGTCCGGATCCAAAAAGAACTGGACGAGGTGTGGCATGATGTCATCCTGTACTACAATAAGTGCATGCGAATGCAGAGCACGACCGAGCTCCGTAGGCAAGTTACCACACTGAAAACCAAGAACGAGAGACTGGCCACTAGGAATCGGACTCTGCAGCAGGAGCTGGTAATAGTTCATCTTTCTTACCATCTGCTGGGCCTCCGCCAGGGGGAGGTCGACATACCCGTACTGACTGACGTTCCTCGGGCCGTCGACGATCTCATCGCCTGGATGGAAAGTTCTGATCGGACATCGGGCAGCTGGGCATCTGCTTACCAGGCAGCTAAGGATTGGAGGAAGAACATATTGAGTCGAAAAATCCTTCCTGAGTCCTTATCGCACATTCCTCCTCCTGACGAAGTCGACCTGGCCTACGAACGATATGAGCACGCTCCTCAACTTTTGGACTTGGAAGCTTCAGAGCGGCGCTTGGCCCGGCTCCGGACGGTCGCAGCCCGATTCCGTGCCCGATACCCTGGTCAAGGAAGGGCTTCCGATCCTGCTCAGGGGGCCGATCCTCCACCTCGCGGCGATTCGCGCCCGCCCCGGAATGACAAGAAGGGCAAAAAGAAAGTAACCAGGACCGAGGATGTATCGACCAGACAGAGAGCTCCAAGGCAAACCCCTGTCCGAATTGGGGGTCCGGCCGCTACGAACAGGGTTACTGCCCAAACTAGACAAAGAACGCCTAACCCGGCGACAAGGACAGGGGGCACCCCTAATGATGGTTCGGACGTTCCTCACACTTCGGACGAAGAGCAGCGAATGCTGGAGATGGCTGTCCAGAGGAGTCGTCGCGAGACCAGGAGAATTCCTCCCGGCGAGGCGTCTTCCTCCCGGGCTCCAGAATAGGATAGTTTTCTATTGTGTAACTCTTCTAAGCCTGTAGCGGCCCGGACCTGTAGACAGTTGTAACCTTTTTATTTCCTTTTATTTCGGACATGTATAATAATTTTCAGTTTATGACATATCTTTCAATTTTAAAATTCTAATGCGCGCATTCATTCTTTCTTTTAAAATCGGACACAAGGGGGCAAGCCCCCCCCTTTTTTTTTTACAAAAATCCCTGCTCCCAAGGTGTCCTCCTACCTACCCTTCGGTCATCCGACCTCTAGGTTCCTGTCCCGGGCTCCTGCCACCGGGACTCTATCCTACCTAGGCATCTAGTGCCAGAGGCTACTCTGCCTAGGCATCGAGTGCCAGAGGCTATTCTATCTAGGCAACAAGTGCCAGAGACTATCCATAGAACCGTCTGAGGTTCGCTATGTTCCACCTTCGGGGGACTCCCTTCCCCGCTGGGTCTTCCAGCACGTAACTCCCGCCCGAGTGAGCTTCTATCACCCGGTACGGTCCCTCCCAGTTGGGTGCTAGCTTGCTTTCCGGCTCTTGATGACTCTTGTCGTTTCTTCTCATAACTCTGTCTCCTACCTTGAACTGCTCCTTCCTTACTCTCCTGTCGTGATACTTCTTAACTTTCTCCTTCACCTTAGCCTCGTGCAAGGCCGCCCTCTCTCTTCTTTCCTCCAGCAGGTCCAGATTTGTTCTGATTTCCTCTTCATTCTTTTCTTCGGGGACCGGCTCGGCTGTCCGAAGACTGGGGACGCCAATCTCGGCCGGGATTACTGCCTCGGATCCATACGTCAAACTGTAGGGGGATTCTCCGGTTGCCGAACTTTCCGTAGTCCGATGAGCCCACAAAACACTCGGGAGCTCGTGCACCCAGTTACCCTTTGCTCCCTGTAGCCGGGCCTTAATCCCACTCACGATTGTCCGGTTCGTCACCTCCACCTGGCCGTTAGCTTGCGGATGATAAACTGACGTCAGCTTCTGACTTATCCCATATTTCACACACCAGGACTTGAAAGGATCATTTTCAAACTGCGCTCCATTGTCGGTTACTATGGCCCTCAGAACTCCGAACCTGCATACAATGTTCCTCCAATAAAACTTCACGCAGGTAGACCCCCGGATGTTAGTCAGGGGCTCGGCTTCCACCCACTTGGTGAAGTAATCGATAGCCACAATCAGGTACTTCAAGCTGCCGGGAGCAGTAGGAAAAAGTCCGACCAGATCCAGTCCCCATCTGCTGAAAGGCCAGGCACCTGTTATCCCCATCATCTCTTCCCTGGGTATGTGCACTAGCGGTGCAAACTTCTGGCACTGAAGGCATGACCAAACCCTATCCTGCGAGTCTTCAAACATGGTAGGCCAATAGTACCCCATCCGTAAAATCTTCCGGGCCACAGTTCTGGCTCCTTGATGACTACCATTCGGGCCTTCATGAACTTCCCGGACCAAGTACTTGCCCTCCTGCTGTTCCACACATTTCAGCAATGGCTGGAGATAGCCTCTTTTGTATAGTGCCCCTTCCTGGAGTGTATACTTCGGCGCCTTGACCCGGATTTTTCTAGCCACCACTCGGTCGGCCGGGACCTCTCCTGTCAGAAGGTACGCTCGGATCGGAGCCATCCAAGAGTCTTCTGGCACCACCTCCACTGCCAGGATCTCATCACCCTGTTCATAACTTCTCCTCTCCAGTGTCTCCCTTCTGAGAGGTGCTTTCTGCCCTGGCTTCAACTTCGAAGATGCCAACTTGCTCAACGCGTCGGCCTTTTCATTCTGTTCTCTCGGCACCTGCTCCAGGCTGAAACTATCGAACTGCCGGATCATGGGCCGGACCAGCTCCAAGTACCTCTGCAAACTTCTCTCCTTTGCTTCGTATTCCCCATTCACCCGCTGAACTACAATCTGAGAGTCGCTGAAGGCCCGGATCTTTCCTATCTTCAATTCCCGAGCCAGTTTGAGTCCTGCTACTAACGCCTCATATTCTGCCTCATTATTTGTGGTTTTAAAATCGAAGTGCAGCGCATAGTGGTACTCCTCTCCTTCCGGGGATGTTAACAATACCCCGGCTCCACTGCCTCCCGCATGCGCTGACCCGTCGACATGCAATGTCCATCTCGGGCTTGCTTCAGGCACTTCCTCGGCGACTGTGTCTGACCCAACCATCTCTGTCAGGAAATCCGCCATTGCCTGGCCCTTAATGGCTTTCCTCGGCTGATATGTTATCTCATGTTCACCCAACTCTATGGCCCACTTCATCAAACGTCCCGACGCCTCTGGCTTAAGCATCACCTGCTTCAGGGGGTGGTTGGTTAGGACCACAATCGGATGAACCTGGAAATACGGGCGCAATCGCTTTGAGGCGTAAACCAGCGCCAACACCAGCTGTTCCAAACTTGTGTACCGAGTTTCCGGGCCCTGTAATGCCCGGCTGACAAAGTATACCGACACTGCCTCCCGTCTTCTTCTCGGACCAATACCGCACTGACAGCCGATGCGGACGCGGACAAGTATAAGAGCAGATCCTCCCCCTCCTTCGGCTTCGAGAGGGTCGGGAGCTGGCTCAAATGTTCCTTCAGATCCCCGAACGCCTTCTCACATTCCTCCGTCCATTCGAACTTCTTTGCCTTCCTTAATATGTTGAAGAAGGGAAGTTGTCTCTCAGCACCTTTCGACACAAATCGGCTCAAGACTGCCAGGGAACCCATCAGTTTTTGCACTTCCTTTACGTTCTTTGGCGATTGCATCCGGCTTATTGCCTCCACCTTCTCCGGATTGACATCAATCCCCCGGCTAGACACCATATATCCGAGGAACTTCCCAGCCGCTACTCCTACCACACTCTTCTCGGGGTTTAACTTCAGGTTGACCTTCCTTAGAATGCCGAACATCTCTTCCAAGTCTTCTAGGAAACTTGGGTAGCTTCGGCTCTTCACCACCATGTCGTCAACGTATAGCTCCATGCTTCGGCCCAACTGATTTCGAAATATCGAGTCTGCCATCCGCTGGTACGTCGCCCCTGCATTCTTCAAGCCGAACGGCATCCGCCTGTAGCAATAGGTTCCGAAGTCTGTGATAAAAGCTGTTTTCGGCTTGTCCTCTCCCGACATTTGAATCTGGTGATAGCCCCGGTATGCATCGAAGAAAGCCAGAGCCTCATACCCGGTGATGGCTTCCACCAACCGGTCGACCGGGGGCAAAGGGTAACTGTCTTTCGGGCAACACTTGTTAAGATCAGTGCAGTCGATACACATTCTCCAGGACCCATTGTGCTTTTTTACTAACACCGGGTTAGCCAACCATTCCGGGTATATAATCTCCTCTACTACCCCGGCTTCCAGCAATTTCAACACCTCCTGTCTCACCACCTCGGCCCTATCCCCAGCCAGGGCCCTTTTCTTCTGTCGGATCGGCTTTAACTCAGGGTATACATTCAGCTTGTGGAGAGCTAACTCCGGAGGTACGCCTGTGAAGTCCTTCTCTTCCCATGCAAACACATCTTCATATTTTGAAAGCAAGGATCGTAACTCTTCCTTCACATCGGTCGGCATTTTTCTCCCGACCTTGATCATGCCTCGGCTCCCAACCGGCATATCTTCTACATCCCCCGGACCTACTTCTCCCTGCACTGCTCCAACCGGGGCCTTCCTAGCCTCCTGAAGGGCTGTGAGCATGCAACTTCTGGCCGTGGACTGGCTTCCTCGAACCGTCGCCACCCCCTGACTGGTTGGGAACTTCATGGTCAAATGGTACGTCGAGCAAATGGCCCTGGCTTGAGCCATCCACGACCGTCCGATGATGATGTTGTATGGAGACTGAGCGTCTATAACCGTGAAGTTGCACCGGACCGATGTCTTCTTGCTCCTGTCCAGGTCATCGACCACTGTTACTGTTAAGGACACCACCCCCAAGGGATGCTCTGTGCGGCCGGTAAACCCTGACAAGGGAGAGGTGCTCGGGCGAAGGTTATGGCGGCCTATTCCCAGCTGGTCGAAGCAAGAGGCGAACATGATTTCTACACTGCTTCCGTCATCAATGAACACTCGCTTGACCGTGAATCCTTCTATCTCCGCTGTGATCACCATCGGTATGGGGCATTAGACTAGGCACCGGATCCTCATCCGAAAAGGTGATGGCCTCGGTGGGGCGCAGTCTCTTCTCCCTGTCCTCGCCAGCCGGCACATACCGGCTCCCGGCCTTAGCCGCTGCGTGGGACTGGGGCCCACCCCCTACTTCTCCATGTATGACATTTATCATCCGGGGAGGGACCTGGTTGACTGGTTCCGGGGCCATGACCAGAGCCGCTGCACCCGGCTGGGCAGCCGGTGCAGGAGCCCCTCGCTGGTTATCGTTCCGCGGCCTGTTCCTCCAATTCCTCTTCCTCCCCACTCCGGCCTGCTGCCCAGCGCCGGACGCTGGTTCTCCTGGCTCACACAGTCTCTTAACTGCCCTCTCTCGATCAACTTCTCAATCTCCACCCTTAGGCTTCGGCAGCCATCTGTTGTGTGTCCATTAGACTTGTGGAAAGCACAATATTTAGCTGCATTCGCTGGAGTCGGATTTCCCGGTATGGGGGCCGGGTCTTGAAACAGGTTCCGATGAATTGTTAGGATTTCCGACCGGGTTTTCGTCAGGGGAGTGAACGTTTCAGCCCGAGGGGGGTCTACCCTCGGCCTCACTGGAGCCGGGCCCGCTTCCCTCCGGACCGGATCAGCAACCCGAGCCTTATCACCTTTTCCTATCCCCTTGTCCTCGAAGTATCCTTCCTCCTTTCTCTTTTTGCTCCCTTCGAGAAGCGAACAATACATCTCCACCTCAAGATCCAGCTGATGAAAAGTGGTCGGGATATTCTCCATGAGCTTTGCCCATAACACCTCATCTCTCAACCCTGCGATGAATCCTGCTATCAGGGCCTTCACTTGAGCGTCTCTGTCAATCACCTTCATAGAATCGTCCATGTACCTCCTGTGGAAACCCCGAACTTCCTCCTTTGCCGACTGCCGACTATAAGCCACCTCGGCCAAAGGGAGGTACTTCTTCCTTTTGGTCTCATATCTGTGCATCAAAACCCTTGAAAAATCATAGTAATTTCTAAAACTTTCCGAGGGTTGTGCCTCAAACCATGACAAACAGCTTCCCCTCAGATACGAGCTCACCAGCTTGCACATAAGCTCCTCCCGGATATCACGTGTTCCCATGACATTATGGTACGTCCTGACAAATTCCTCCGGATCCGTCTCCCCGCTATAGGTCGGCACCCCCTCCGGGACTCTCATTCCCATCGGCCAAGGGAAAGTGCTGATGTAACCTATCCAGGGGGAGGTAGGCCTTCCTCCATTCCTCCCTATCAATCGATCCAACCTCTCTTCTACCGAGTTTGGAGCCGCCGGGGCCCGGTCTACAACTACTGGGTATGTGCCGTAGGTTCCTGCAACCGGGGCTGGCTGAGCCATGGCGTATCCGGCCATCGGTGCTTGGCTCTGCATCCACACCGGTCCTTGAATCCCGGGGGCCCAGCCCCCCGAGACTCCAGGGGGTTGGGCGTAATACCCTCCTGATGCCGGGGGGTACCCCTGATAACCGTGTTGAGTCATCCCGTATCCTGGAGCTCCATATCCGGGATAGCCCCCACCTTGACCATATCCTGACACCATAACGGCTGGTTGCCCTATACTACCAACCTGCCTTTCCAAATCTATAACAACCGGAGGTCGGAGACTCTCCTGCCCGTGGCCGGCAGGGGGTCCTCGGCTGACCACCTCCGCGGCCAACGGGGGTAACCCCGCAGGAGGTCCCATCGGGGTCGGGTTAGATCCTGACCCGGGTTGAACCGGGGGTACCCGGACCTCAGTCACCGGAGGGTTCGACTGTTCTTCAGTCGGTTTCGTTCCCGATCCCGAACCTTGCTTTGCCGCCAGCCAACGACGGTACTCCTCCTCCTGAGTGGCAGCAAACTCCCTTCTGTCGCGGTCGTCCTGCGTCATTTCTGGTTCCCTCTCTCCTTCCGGCTCTGACTCTCCTTCAGAGACGTCCGGATCCGAATGCGCCGGAGCCTTCCCCTTGCTCGCTCGATCCCTCATTTGACGCAAAGTAAGGTCCTCCTCTACTGCTTCCGGTCTCCTTCCTCCTCTACCTCTTCGCGGCGGCCGACCTCGCGGCGGCCGACCTCGAGGCGGCATCTTAATGCTTTTGTGAACACTGATCGTGTCCCACTGGGCGTGCCAACTTGATGCTGCCTGCCTGGTTGGTCCGAGTGGTCCTCTGATCCCCGATCCGACAACCTGGCCCTACAAGACAGAGCCCCGGGAGGTACCCGAGGGTAGACCCTCCGGTGTGATGATGAAAGATGGATCCGGGAGAGAAAAAGGGGTAATCACTTGTATAATGAGAGAATACTTACTTGGAATAGTGCTGAGGGGCACTATTTATACAGTGATACATGCTCCTAACGTGGTCCATACTTTCTATGTTGTTTAGCGTATCTGTCCCTGTCCGAGTTGAGCTGTCCCGGATACTTCCATATTAGCTTACCTCATCATGGGCCGAGCTCAAACCGTCATGGGGCGATTGGGCCTGGGCCTGATATCACCACTCATATTGCTCAGTCCCCATCCCCAATTCCTCCAGTTTATGATCTGTCTCTGTTAGGTTCTGCCCAGTCTCCATCTGAAATCCTGTCCAGTCCTAGCATTCAAAATTCTTCTTCCGGTAGTCAGCCATCGTCTAGGGCAGCATCTACGGATGGGTCCTCGCCCGCCGTATCTCCGTCGTCGTCGTCCGTACCTCAGTCCTCATCAGATTCTTATGGCCGTCAATCTTCATCTAGGTCAGCGTCTCAGAGTGTGCCCTCGCCCTCCGGATCTCTGTCATCGTCCGCCTCACCTCAGTCCTCCTCCGCCGGCCCTCAGTCATCGGCTGTGTCCACCAGCCTCACGACCGAGTCTGCCGCGTCCCTGTCGTCATCGCCGGAAGTCCAAGCCGAGTCTCCTCCAACGCAGCAAGCCGATTATTCACCTATCTTTGACCAGTCAACTCACTTTGACCAGTCCACTTCTGCATCCTCTTCCTCTCTGGCCATTATTCCTTCTCCACGTGTCCCTTCTTACTTCAGACAATCAAACACTTCTCAGCATCCCATGACCACTCGTGCAGCCACCAATTCTCTTAAACCTAAAGCTCTAACTTCCACTAAATATCCTGTCAATCGTGACTCTTCTCATCCTGAACCAAAAAATTTTACACAAGTTGCCAAACATCTTCATTGGCAATAGGCAATCCTCATTGGCAATAGGCAATGCAGTTAGAATATGATGTTTTAATGAATAATGAGACTTGGGACTTAGTTCCAAAGCCCTTTACTTCTAATGTTGTTGGTTGTAAGTGGATTTTCAGGGTTAAAACGAAGGCTGACGGTACTGTGGAACGTTACAAAGCACGGTTAGTGGCAAAGGGATTCAACCAAGAGGAAGGAGTGGACTATTTTGATACGTTTAGTCCTGTTGTCAAGCCTACTACTATTCGTCTTGTACTCAGAATTGCTGTCACTCGGCGTTGGGCTCTTCGTCAGGTTGACATCAACAATGCTTTCACTACTAGAAAAATAAGGACGTTTCAGCGGTTATTTCGTGTCCTTTCAGCGGTTATTCGAAATCAAAAAACCGCTGTCTATGCTCCCGGTGAAACGTAATGGTCGTATCAGCGCTTTACCGACACTGGGACCCGTCCGTGTCATGTGGCAATGCTGAGTTGGATTGAGCCTAATTGAAGCCCATCACATTTCAGCGATTAATAAAAACAGCTGAAACGTTTAAATATTAAAAATAAAAAAATTGAAATATTTGAATTTCCAAAATTCTCAATATTATAAATTGAATAAAATATTACAAAAATGAAAATATATAATATCAAAATTATATTAAAAATCAAGAATGTCAATCAAACGTCATAATACTAATTCCTATACACTAACTAAAAGAAATCTAACATTGAAGCCCTAGTGTGTTCTATCAACTACATGCTCCAATTCTGACACAATACACATGAATTGCAATCTAAAGAAGCACCTGGTCACTCGATGATGCTAACAATATTTCTCCATTGTGTTCGAGATCTCAACATACAACCTGCAATAAGCAAAATGATATAAGCTCACACTGCGTTAGTTAAAAGGGAAACCATATAAATCAGATGAAGTATTTTGTGTTCTTGATTAAACAAACAAACTAACAATAAAGTGTGATCAACCCTGAAGCCAGATAATTTCAAGTGTTGTTATGTCATATAATCATTCACTTGTTAGATAAAGTCTAGGAACCCGTGGTTGCAGGTTTAAGAATGACAAATCACAGAACTGAACATATATCAATAGAAGCTCAAAACCTAGTACCTCTTTGCTGTAACCAATCAGAGTTTCCTCACTGATTTCTGTACCATGATAAACCTTGACTGCAACATCCTGATGGAAAACAAAGGAAAATGAACCATTCGACTTAACTGATGAGAAAACCAAATTCTGTAAAGAACTTCATGAAGCGAGAGAAGTTACCGAGAAAATCAAATTCTGTAGAGAACTTCATGAACCAAACTGTCCCTGACCAATATTAAAACATTCAAGAGCATACATTTCAAATGTGTTTCTAGATTAGGATACCCTACTTAAATGAAATCATGTGTATAAGGAATCAGTGCCTCACATGGTTAAGTTTTCATATGGTTTGTTGATAGCCTCGACAGGTAAGCTGGAAGCACTGCGGAAAGCACTTGGTCCATCCTGATCAAAAGGCAAGGCAGAAGGATGATATATTGGCAACCTAAATTGTTTATACCGTGGAATAGTAGAGAAAAGGAAATGGTTGTACCTTACAATACGCATTTCTGGAGGCTTGAGAAGCTCTCCTTCAGTTTCAGCTAAATCCCAATCAACCTGGTATTCTTTTGCTATCTCTTTCAAGACTTTCAGTTTCACTTCACCTGATGGAGTTTTTACTGACAGCTTCTCAATGAGTTGTAAAATTAGACATTGGTAAAGTATCATCGAACAGAAGCAAAGGAGAAATCAAATATCACTAAAGTTTGGCTTCATACACTAAAACATCAAGTTATTCCAGAACAAACATCACCGCATTACCTATTCCCTTACATTTATGAGGGGATTTATTATATCAACAAACATATAATCACAGAAGAGCACCAAACAACTAGATGCCGGGAAATCTGGTTGCTAAACAACTTTAACAGTGTTGCATCCTAGCACCAAACACTAATTTAAACTAATTTAGCATTTTTAGATTAGATGCCAGGAAATCTCAGAGATTAGAGCGCAAAAGAATGAATGGAACCTACCCAACTCAAACAACAGCAACTTCGATCGAAAAACAAGGAAAGAACACAACATCGACATCATCAAAATAAAATTCTATTATACATAACCAAAGTGAATCAAACAACATTTCAAGCGGGCCTCACCCACCCTAATCACCCATCTCTTCAACCACATCCACAAAAATAATCACAACAACAGAAACTCACATTTCACAGAGTACTGAGATGAACGTATGATCAGCAAGCAGTAAAAACTTCAAGAAATCTTGAAGAAAAATGAGAAACGAACCTGTGATGTGAGGAAGGTGGAGTGGCTGCTTGTTTTGGCGGCAGGACTGATTTGGTTGGGTACTAATAATGGGATCTGCCTGTAATTATAAGCCGTGAAAATGAACAGACAGACAGACAGAATAATCAAATGCAAAACAAAATTTTGATCATGTTATAATCAAAAGTGAAATTGTAAGAACCTCGCGAGTTTGGGAGGAGGAGATCGGCGGAGAATCTCCACCAAGGAAATCAAGAAAGCTAGGGATTTGCCGGAGCCAGTGACATCTTTGTGGCTGAGGAGCTTGGGTATGGTGGCGGCCTGAACTGATGTGCAGAACATCGAAGTCGGAGTCGGAAAGTGCTTCGAGATCTCGCCGGACAGCGGTGGTTTGAGGTCGGAGAAGAGGGTTCCGGTGAGAGCTCGGCTAGGGTCTGAAGCATCAGGAGACGGTGCCACCGCCTGGCCATCGTTTTGGACGCCGCCTGGCCATCGGTTTGGACACCACCGGCCGGGATTTCGCCAAACCGTGTTGCTCGCCATCAAGAAAGCTCCGACGCTGAACCGTGTTGCTCGCCGGTGATGCGTTCGGCGGTGATTCCTCGGCCACCCGAGAAAAGTCACCGTCGGATTGGGAGATTGGAGCAATCTCGGTTTAGAATTTGGATGGGAGATTGGGAGCAATCTCGATTTAGGATTTGGATAGAGATAATGTTTTCAGCTTCTTTTTAATTTATAGCCATAAATATGTCTGGTTGAGATCTAATCATAGAATCCAATTTAACGGTTCAGATTCGAGTTAATCATTATAATTTAAATTAAAAATTCAATTTCCGCAACCATTATATGTTGCTATTTTGCAACATGTAAAATTAATAATTACATTTTAACTCAGAAATTTTAATCTAAAATATTTTTTGATGATGGACAAAATATTTAAAATTAAATATAGTTTTAACACAAATCATTGGTTTCAACAATGATATAAATTATAGCATTGAAAATATAGTGGGTTCAATATAAAAACGTAACGTTTACGCTTGATAATGAACGTTTGAACTTTCTTATCAGTGATATATAGTGTAAGTTACAATGTCACAAAAAAATCAAATATACTTAGTTCATTTAGTAATGAAAATAAATTAATCACAACTATGATTGAAATATGACTTCAAATTATATATACTTAACTACGTGTTATAGTATTAGTAGTGCTTCCCAGATTTTTGCTACTAAAGTTTTCACTACACGTACCTTTCATCGAGGTAATACCAGAACAAATTTACACAAAAAGTGTCGTATACATTATAAATTAACATAAACATTAAAAAAATCAAGTTTAAATGTCAAAATTTGATGTTTTAAGACATTTATTCATTTTAAGATGATATCGTGCACATTACACGCTTTATGAATAATGATTAATACAAATACTTTATTTTAGTGCATTATAAATGGAATATTAGTAGGGAAAGATAGAAAATGTAACTATTACACTTGATAATGAATGTTAGAACATTCTTATCGATGTTATTTCATGAACTTTCTGTTATAATATCTCAACATCAGTCAATTATACATAATTTCATATACTAATTGAAATAATTGATCACCACCACATGATGGAAATATGACTCCAAAGTGTATTTACTTAACTACAAGTTATAGTCTTAGTAGTGCTTCTTAGATTCTTGTTACTAAAGTTGTCACTACACGTACCTTTTATCGAGCCAATATCAAAGCAGATTCACATCAAAATTATATTATACATTATAAAATTAACATAATCATAAAAAAATCATTATTAAAAGTAAAACATTTGATGTTTTGTGACATTTTCAAATTGTTACTCAATTGAACATTTGTATCAGTGATATTTCATGGACTTTATGTTATAATGGCATAGAAACACTCAAATATACTTAATTTCATTTAGTATTTTAAACAATTTGATCACAACTATGGGTGAAATATGACTGCAAAGTATATATACTTAACTAAGTTGTAATCCCAGTAGTACTTCTTAGGTTCTGGCTTCTAAAGTTCTCACTAAACGTACCAAAAATCGAGGCAATACCAAAGAAAATTTACACTAAAAGTGTCTTATACATTCTAAATTACCTTAATCATTAAAAAAATTCAAGTTTAAAAGTTAAAATTTGATTTTTTATGACATTTTCAATTTTGTATACCAAGAGCAACAGTTAGTTGTTGCTATGCATACGTGGAGCAGCCATTAGCTGTTGTTATACATACATAGAGCAACAGTTAATTGTTGCTATGTATACCCAGAGCATAATTTTTACATGAATTTGGTCCACCAAGTCAATATTTCAAATTCATTTGTCGTTAATCACGCCAAGAAACTATCGTATACATAATAAAATTATCATAGTTATAAAAGAACTAGTTTAAAAGACAATATTTGATGTTTTATGACATTTTTATGACAAGATTTGATGTTTTACGACTAGTTTTCATTACACATATCATTTAGTGAACTAATAGCAACGTAAATATAAATTAAAAGTGTCATATGCATAAAAAAATTAACAAAATTATCATAATTTTTAGGTATATAAGTAAAAATTTGTTTGTTTTTGACATTTTTTCAAATTTTTATTCAACCTGACAATCTATCAATGCTATTTCATGGACTTTATGT
This sequence comes from Sherardia arvensis, assembly GCA_948330725.1. NCBI lineage: Eukaryota > Viridiplantae > Streptophyta > Magnoliopsida > Gentianales > Rubiaceae > Sherardia > Sherardia arvensis. The sequence continues at coordinate 14,770,206 of OX415237.1, read as the reverse complement.
AATCATGTCTAAAAAACACTCAAATATACTTAATTTCATTTAGTATTTGAAACAATTTGATCACAAATATGGGTGAAATATGACTGAAAGTATATACTTAAGTACCAAGTAGTAGTCTTAGTATTGTTTCTCAAGTTCTTGATACTAAAGTGTTCACTACACGTACCTTTCAATGAGTTAATATCAAAGCAAATTTACACGAAAAGTGTTTCATACATACTAAAAGTATAATAATCAATAAAAAAATTGGTTTAGAAGTAATAAATTGATATTAAATGATTTTTTTTTTCAAATTTTCATACGTTTCAACGCTTTGAAACAAGCGTTAAAACAAGAGAGACGTGGCTCTTCTCCTTCATGACACGTGTACACATTTTTACAATTGGGCTATTGGTGAATTCGTATAGTGTTGGATATGGGTTATGGGAGAATTCGTATAGTGTTGGATATGGGTTATGGGAGAATTCGTATAGTGTTGGATATGGCCCAAGGAGCAGGGTTTTTTGCCATCAAATGTTTCAACGTTTGGTGGTAATACTTAAACCGCTGAAATAACACTTGGGCCTTTATAAATCAGGATCCATTTAATATATTTGTGAAATAGGCCCAACAAAAACCCAATTATTTGGACTGCAAATTTAGCCCAATTGTCGAGTCAACATTCGTTACAGCGCCACCCTCACCTAGCGCTGAAAGAATGCGGGGTCCAACCAGAAATTCAACGCAAGCACTTGGTCAATTCATCCAGTCAGCATTCGTTACAGCGCTTCCCTCACGTAGCGCTGAAATATGGCGGGGTCCATCCACAAATTCAACGACCAGGTTCCGGTCAATGCGTCCAGTCAGCTTCCCTTTCAGCGGAATGCCTGGCTACGCTGAAAGCAGATTCAACCATATCTCACGGTTTCAGCGACATTTGGGAAAACCGCTGAAAGTTGAAAGTCAACACTTAAATTCTTGGTCAGACTCCGCGCCCAAAATAGAAATAACCGCTGAAATGGTTGTTTCAGCTGTTATTTTACACGTTATATCAGCGGTGTGTGCGAACACCGCTGAAACGGCTCCGTGTTTTTCTAGTAGTGTTTTCTGAATGGGGATCTTTCAGAGACCGTGTTCATGCAACAACCGCCGGGGTTTGTTTCTTCTTCACATCCGAACTATGTGTGCAGGTTGAAGAAGTCTCTTTATGGTCTCAAACAGGCTCCCCGAGTTTGGTTTCAGAAGCTCAGTCATGCTCTACTTCAACACGACTTCAAGCAGTGTGTTTCAGATACTTCCCTCTACATCAAGTCTCATGGTGATCATGTCATTTATGTGTTGGTTTATGTTGATGACCTGATTATCACTAGTTCTCATTCCAAGTTCATTGATGAGTTCGTTCTTTACCTGAACTCGGTTTTCTCTCTGAAGGATCTTGGTCGTCTTAATTTTTTTCTTGGCATTGAAGTACACCATCTTTCCTCGGGCTTACTTCTGTCTTAAAGGAAGTATATTTTGGATCTCTTAGATCGTAGCAACATGGCTGGTGCTAAACCTATTTCTTCTCCAGCTACTCCTGGCTCGCGGCTCCAGAGTTCCGGTGATCCTTATCCAGATCAGCATCTTTATCGCAGCATTGTTGGAGCTCTTCAGTATGCTACCATCACTCGCCCTGAAATTTCTTATGCTGTGAACCGTGTCTGTCAGTTCATGCACAAACCAACAACTGAGCACTGACTTGCTGTCAAACGCATTCTTCGCTATCTCAAAGGCACCATCACTGCTGGACTTTATTTCCGCCCGGCTTTGGATTCTCGCCTTGTTTGCTACACTGATGCTGGATGGATTTCAGATCCAGATGATTGTCGTTCTCAACATGGGTTTTGCTTGTATTACGGTGGCAACTTGGTGAGTTGGGCATCCAAGAAACAAGGTGCTGTTGCTCGCTCCAGTACTGAAGCCGAATATCGTGTCATTGCGTTTGCTGCTACTGAATTAATCTGGTTACAACAACTTCTCAAGGAAATGAATATTGCTCTTTTTGGCCCTCCGACAGTTCTTTGTGATAATCTGAGTGCAACTTTTCTCACAGCTAATCCTGTTCTTCATCACCGTTCGAAGCACATCAAACTAGATTTTCACTTTGTTTGTGAACAAGTCTGTGATGGTTCCCTTGTGGTTCGACATGTTAGCTCAGTTGATCAAGTTGCTGATGTGTTTACTAAAGCCGTTGGGACGTCTAGATTCAAAGACTTGCGTTCCAAGCTTCTTGTTCGTGCCCGAACATGAGCTTGCGAGAGGGTATTAGAGAATATTTAGATTGATCATTATTGGTTATTATTAATTGTATATGAGTTGTAGTATATTTTGTTTTAGTCATAGAATATTTGATTTCTCTGTATTACGGGAATTCCTTTTGTATTACTGTTAGGACATCCTTGTATATAAATATGAGTCTTGAGTTAATGAAAAATGAACATTTGCAATAATCTTTTCTCTGCAATTCTTATAAACAATGAGGAGAAGGTTCGATTGTGGCTCTTAAAATTCAGAGATGCTGGATGCTGAAGATCTAGTGGAGAAGTATGCTTTCAAGGTAGGATCCTGGAGACAACACGGAGGTTCTGTGCAAAAATGCATCAACCTCATGAAGAACGTTCACCTTCATCATGATGTTGGGGGTACAGATGCACCATCTGAACGAGAAGATCTCGGTTCTGAAGCATGATCTTCTCATCTTTGGTGTGAATGATCTGATGGGAAAAAAGGTGGCATCGAGTTCGAGCTCAAGTAATTCCATGCAGCAGCAGCTGAGGAGGAGTTACTCGTTTGTGGAGGAGAAGGATTTTGTCGGTTTGGAGAGCGATGTGGAGGTCTTGGCTAAGCATCTGGTTGGCAAAGATGGAACCGGGGTGGTTTCCATTACAGGGATGGGTGGGTTGGGGAAGACAACCATTGCCAACAAGGTGTATCATCATCCAGATGTGAGGAGTCATTTTCAGGGATTTTTCATGGATCTTTGTTTCTCAGAAATGGAAACCAAAATAAATCCTGCAGAAGATACTCAACAACCTAAACCAGACAAAGGAAACGGTGAAAAATGGAGATAACAAAGAAGAAATGGGAAAAAAGAAAGAAGCATTGCCGGAAGATGATCTGAAGAAAGAGATCTGTAAAATTCAGGAGCAGATGAAATGTTTGGTGGTTCTGGATGATGTTTGGCCATCAGATCCGCCGAGAGTCCAAGATGTGTGGGAATACTTAAAGGCTGCCTTTCCGGTTAGACCAAATGGCAGCAAGATTCTGGTTACTTGTCGTTCCGAAGCTGTTGCATTGAACATTTCTCGTGATGGTTTCCGCCATGAACCTCGACATTTAGGCCCCTTTGTGGTAGTACCAGTTTTGGGTGGGTTTGGGTTTTGGATTTCATTCCAAACTCAAAACTTGTGTGTTACATTTGGTTTTGGTTTTAATCAGAACTTGGTTTTGGTTTTGATCAGAACATTTTATAAGTGTATCAACATAAAATATAATGTAAAATAATATACATAATGAAATGAGTAAAACAATATAATAATTAATTCAAAACTCAAAACCCTCTTGTATTTGCCACACAAGATTTTGCCACAAACCACTTTTTACAAAATCACATACCAAACCAAGTTTCAGTTGAAACTCAAAACCCAAACCCAAAACTGGAAGTTATTTCAGCTAAAGGCTATATGACGGGACCAAGGTAGGGTTATCCTTATTTCTTTGTTTTACATATTTATACACTGCACTATTAGATGCAGTTTGTATTAATTTATCTACGCTGTTTATTTGATAGTGTATTTGCTTCATTTGATTCATGCTATATTAATTTCTATCAAAAAAAAAAAAAAATATATATATATATATATATATATATATAACGTTAGTTTATAACTAGAATCGATCTTATGAGGGTCCAACTTTTTTAATTGTTTTAAAAAATATTTATACGTTTTAATTAATTTAAATTTTTCATTTTTCTATTATGTTCTTTCTTTTCCCTATTCAAATTGTATAGAATGCTAAATTGAAGTTTAATTACAAAGCCTTGGTTTAGTATGGTAGGACAAATGTTTGCTTATATTTCTATCATTATAATTTGTTTGTTTGTAACAATTGACAGTCCTTTAAATTCAATTACTTTATAAAATTTATTTAAATAAATAAATAATAAAATTAATAAATAATATTTAAATGAATAAATAAAATTAGTAAATATATGAAAGTACAAAAAAATAGAATATATCACTCAAACACTTGAACTAACTATACATACATATTTACAACATAAATGAATCTTTTATTTAATAACTGAAAGTATCATAATAAGAATCTTGCAAATAATCATATGAAAAGTAATTATCATAAAAATGTTAACTAATTTAAGAACGGTCCTGCCTAAAACTCTTTGAGCTGAATTGCATATTTAGCAGATAGGTAAGCAAAACTATTCCTAGAGGGAACTATAATAATTATTACTCCGATTAATAAATACATTAATTAAAATATTAAAAAAGTATTAAATTACGTAGTTTTGATAAAAACCGTCATATAACCACCACAAGATTACCATATTCCGGCGCCTACAATTTTATATATTATTTTTTTGTTTATTTAATTAGATACATGTCTTCTTTCCTTTTTATCTTCTGTATGGTAGTTTTAGATTGAATATATTATAAATGGCAGTTAGGAAGTAATCAAATATTAATTCCTTGAGGGAAAAAAGTAATTGAATAGTCATCCACCTATAAAATTCTAAATTACACTTACATGTATCATGGTATATATTTAATTGTGATGCTGCTATTATTCACGTGTGCCAAAGAATTCTTAATATACACGGTCCATCATTGTAGTTTAAGAAACCTTGATTTATACACCTTAATTTTTGAATGTAAATAACTAAAATTTATGGTTTTGCCAAATTAAATTTAAATATATTAAAGTGATCTAACATACCGCAAAACGTGCGGTCCATCACACTTGTATATAGTAATAAATAATAGTTTTTTAAATTTTCACAACATATATATAAGAGAGAGTTTTCGGTGAGAGCATACCGTCATTAATGATAGTGTCGCTCACATTTTAAAAGATAAGTTTATATTTTAAATTAATTATATTTTTATTATGATACTATTATTATTTATTTTAATTATAAAATTATTTGAATATTTTAAATATGTTTATATTTTTTATGAAATGTTGTGTCATTAGTCTATTTACAAACAATTTTATAAACGCAGTCTTATGGCATTGCTTGTAGTGTATTTAAAATGAGTTTAATTACTAATTTGGGCCTAAAAAATGAAGAATTGGGCTATTACCTTATCATAAGACCGGCATACACATGTGTTTCTCTAGTTTATTCCTTCATTGATTAATTTTATTTATTTATTTAAATAATGCAAACTAGATAAACCCCGTGCCTTTGCACGGAAAATACATGATACATGTAACTCTGCATTGTAGATGATTAGTTTAATTCAATTCAATTTGATTTAATATATTTTAATTCAATTTATTTAAAAAAATACAAAGATTAATCTAGCTATTTAGTTATATTATTTTTATTTTAAATAAATATATTATTAAATTTTACATAAGTTCAATTAAATTAATTAATTTTAGTGTAGTACCATTCTTACAAAAGAGTATGGATTAAAAGAATGAGGTTTGGCAGTTGAGAATGATTGATTACAAAATTTACCGGGAACATGAAGTCCGGATCATTTTCATAAAACAACAACATGAGACCATGATTCTCCTAGATGGCAAATTCAAAGAATCTGTATGAAGTAGCAGCAACAATGACTAATTCTTCTTGCCTTAGCTTGCCTTCCTTTCTTCAGATAATCTCATCATCAATATTTTTTATACCGTTTCCCTTGTACGGCTCAGGAGGCCTCGACTTCCTGATAGAAGCAGTAAACTGACCAATTGCAGACTTTTCGTACCCACTCACAATGATCCTCGTGTTCTCTTTGACCCGCAAAAGTAAGAAAACAAAAGCAAAATCAATTAGTTACTGTTCAACATGATAGCCTCAATGTGCAGTAGTGAATATCAAATTCAATTTCAACATCAAAACAGACTTCGTGCCAGCAGCAAAAACAGCTTCATTTTCAGTATTAAAAAATACCCTAACGGGGATCAGTTTCAGCAGCAAAAAGAGAACATCTAATTCAACAAAGTGGCAACCTAATCAAGCTCTACTTTAACAGCAAAGATAAACTTCTAATTCAGCAGCAAAATTTACATAGGTTAACACGTGAAATTGTAAGGTCACCCCTTGTCATCTTTTTAAAAAGAAGAAACGAAGAAACAAAATGTCTAATGTTATCAGAAATTATATTTCTCAGATTTTGTAAGGTCTCACCTTTTCAAACACAGTCGCAGAATCACAAGTGATTCCAACTCCAGCATTATTACCGTTTACATGTGTCTCCTGTTGGAGATTTTGGTTCTGAGATTCGACAAATTCTTCACATAAGATAGAGCATTATTCTTCACATAAGATAGAGCATTGGAAGGGAGCGGATTTGTTAATAATGATCACCAAACAATGTCATAATTATGATATTTTTCCATCCTAAATTTATTATATACCACTTTTTCAGTCAATGAAGCAGAGAGATTGTTGGGGACTAATCAAATTACATTTTCAACAACAGCAACAATTTCACTAACCAATCTCTTCTCAACCTCTGCATTAGTAGATTCAGTCTAAGATGTCAGATTCCCATTTTCAGTAGCATTCTGCATTAAACCACCAGTTATCATAAACAAATAACTAAAAATATATGACTGAAATTAAGCTCATTTAATATGTACACAGTTTCAATCTCTGTAGATGAACTTACAGATACAGCAGCCCCCTCTATGCTCTTTGAATATGTGACTTCAGATCTTCTTGTTCAAAACATGGAATTTTGATAGTATACTGTAGATCAGAAATTGTCTTGTGCAGAAGATGAATTTTTATTAAGTTATACCTGGACAATTGCAGAAGCAAAAGTGAATGGTTTAGTAAGTTATCATATGAAACGGAATACGCTGAAAGCAGAATATAATAAAAGATTACCAGTAAAAATCAGAAATATCCAAAACAAAAAAACATATTTATGTAGTAACTGAGTCCATGTCAACTTTATAGTCACTTTTCCCTCAAAATCAACTCAAAGAACACTAACTTCCATTAAGGTGACATTCTTGCAGAAAAATAGAGTAGTTTGAAATGAAAAAGCCTACTAAAAGTAAACCTAGCATGAAAAACAAATCCTGAAAATACAAACCAAAGAGATCAACAATTTTGCAATGCGGGAGAGAGATCAACTACTGAAGCAAAAGAGACCCTGGATGTAAAATTAAGCTTCGTGAGAATACTGGTATTTTTCCTTGAACTTCATTTCAACTGAGAGACACTACTGCGTTAGCAGACCGAGAAAAGAATCATTAACAAATTCAAATAAAACATAGTATTCTTATAAACAGGTGGAATCTGAAAGGTTATTTGAGTAATAGACTGATTCTGAGAAAATATCTATTTAGTTACTATTTATTTATATTCTTTTTCGCATGAATAGCAAAAAACACCAAATTCAAATTTAAATGAACGGAGAGAAGCCATACTAAACCTAAGAAGTTATCATAAGAGTTTTACAGATGGCTAAATTTTAAAAAACATAAATATATACAAACAAACATTGTTGGTGCCTAACCTTCCTGAAGTGAGATCAAATAAATGGTTGAACCTTGGAGATAGTATCAGCAATCAACTACATATTCAAGAATGAATGCCTGTGGAAATAATATGTACAATTAGCTGTAAAAATCCATGGATTTGCAACAGTACGTGCTCATGTTTCCTGAAATATAATGCAACACCAATGTAAGAGCTATTATTCAGAACATTCATGATGAAATTCAGCCATTAAGAAAGACAAACATGTAAGAAAGACAGACATTAAGAGGTTTTATAAGAAAAGAAAGGTAGCTTCATAGGACGGAGGCTGTGACTTTAAGTTGACGTTTCAGCATTTATAAAACAAAAATATGTTAGTGTCAAACTCTCAAGGCACGACAGAGCAACATTTTTAAGTAATCTTAAACTAACTAAGGCCAATGGGAGTACAAACAATTGAACCTCTTGCCTACTAAAATATGTTGTGCTTAATTAGGAAAGTTAGAGAAATCGACATATAAATTCATCCTCTGCCAGGGCATTAAGCCGAAACTTCAAAAGTAAAGCCTTTGAAGAATCAAGATTGCTTAAATCAAAGGAGAATAAAAAAGGCCTAAAGGCACCAGATTTGAAAAAATAATCTAGAAGAGACTCAATTAATCAGTATTGAGAAATGGAAAAGGTAGCAAAAACCTGGTGGAAGGAGAAGGCCACGCTAGCTACTGTTAGTACTGATACAAAAATAAATACAATGAGGGTAGAATAATAAAACGAACATGGAATACCTCAATGCCGGAAAAGTGGAATACTTCCACTCGTTATAGCTCCAATCACAGCACCAATTGTAACTATTGAACCCTACATGGAAAACTACATACAAAGAAAGTAAAACAATATGAAAATTTGAAACCAAGATCCATTCTTCATGAACCAAACATATATGTATTTTTAGATCAAGAATCTATACCTGAGCTATGCTACTCTCCGTCATGGTGGCATCTGTGCGAGAAGCCCAAACTGCAATAAACACAAACATCAGTAGCACGAATCATCTCAGAAAAAAAGCTACTGAAACAAACATTTTATCGAATACCTTATGTGTATGTGTGAGGAATTATTTCTTTGGTCAATTGGCTTCTCGAATAAACTTGGCATTATCCCCACCTACAATCGAGCCCTTAAAGCAATTATAAAAACAACGATTGAGGAGACTATTGATAAAAACCGAAATCATATTTACTGAACCCTAAGGTCATCACTCCAGAACCGTTCTAGCTTCGGGGAATCACAAAAATAAAATAAAATCAAATGTACCTTTAGGTCATTTACTTCCTGAATGTCATCCAGGAAGTTGGTGACGGTCTTGTTGAGAGGTGAGACGGCAGCAGGGGACGCGGTGGTGCCGGTACGGCATTGGTTAGGCGGTCGTTCTTGATGCGGCGGCGATCAGATTCAAGCGGGTATTCATGGTTACGAAGTTAGTTTGGATGAGTTAGATGAATATGAAAGGAGGGAGGGGTTTCTAATACAAAGAGTAGTAAATAAAAAAACTCGGTAAGAAAGATCAGAAAGAGGCTGAAAAGTGTCGAGCACGCTTCACATCGGGGAAGATGAAGAGGATAATTAAAGGAACGCGTTTCCAGTAGAAAAAGATAAGGATGGCTAGGTAAAAAGGGGAATTGAAGAGACGGCCAGTAAATAAAAACCGTGAAAAAAAAGAAAAAAAAAAGGAAATACGTGTCAATTTTAGGAGGGCTTTAAAAGCTGACGTGGCGTAAGGAGGGGGTGTTTGACTTTTCAAAGAGTTGTTGTTTTAATAGTATAGATAGATTAACTAATTGGTTTATAAGGACAAACAAAGTTACAAACATACGATCTAATAAATGTGTGAGAAATGATTCATTCTATCATAAATTTATGCTTCGGACGGTCTAACCTTAAACTATTAGATATTACTATTAGATGTTTAAAGACTAAATTCCAAAAAATGACCCTAACATTGGTAGAAATGTCAATTTTAGGACTCAACATTCAAAAGTGTCAATATTTGGTACCCAACATTCTGAGAATGTCAAATTTAGGACCCAACATTCAAAATGGTCAATATTTGGTACCCAACATTCTGAAAATGTACAATTTTTGGACTTTCATAAAATTCACATGTTAGATCTATTAATTTCAAGGGCATTTTTGTCATTTTCCTCTACAGAATATCCAGGATTATATCAATGTCCAAAATGTACACCACCATTAGCGCATTTTATAGTCAGACGAGATCTGAATTCATAAATTTGAATTTATGGCAAACGTTTCATTTTCATCTTGATGGATAGGATAAAGATGTGGGTAAAAAATGGTACTGTTATTAGGCTCCGGTAGTGATGAAGTAATGCGGGCACATGGCTAGCGGTGGAGTTACAAAGAGAGTTAACCGAAAATGTCAATTGGGATTTTTGGGGAAGATGAGATGGGTGATTTTGGTGGATTTATAAATTTTTAATATTTTATTTATTATAAAAATTACCAAAATGCCCTTGAAATAATAGATCTAACAGGTGAATTTTATGAGAGTCCAAAAATTGTACATTTTCGAAATGTTGGGTACCAAATATTGACCATTTTGAATGTTGGGTCCTCAGATTAACATTCTCAGAATGTTGGGTACCAAATATTGACATTTTTGAATGTTGGGTCTTAAAATTGACATTTCTACCAATGTTAGGGTCATTTTTTGGAATTTAGTCAGTGGTGATACATGCAGGTTCATGTTTATTAATTCATGTCCAAAATATAATATTTTGGATGCACTAGCACAATTCAGGGCCACATATTGTGTTTTTCAAACCTGCATTAATAAACATGGACCTGCATGTATAATTTCTCTAATATAATAATCAGTTAAGAATATCTATTAAAAGTACTTCTGTCAAAATTCCAATAAAATTCCGATAAATCGCTTTCCCTTTTTTTAAATAAATACCACCTTTCAAAGATGGGGGGAATTCATGGGCACCCCTAACCCAAAAATAAAAACATAACAAGAAAAATAAAGAGAGCTAAATATAGAAGCTCAGTTTGTTACAAACTTGGCAAGATGGGCAGTAATGCTAGGCCAAAAAATCAAAAAATTTCACCTATAGATGACAGAAAAAGTGTCATCCTCACACTAGAGATTGAGACTAGTACAATGTTAAGGAAGCTTTTTAGCCAACGTCGAAACGAAGAGCAACTCAGCCGCCAAAATCATGTACAAGTTAATCAAAAGTGTGGAGAGGGAACAAAATACCTAACATATATACTACTAATAGTCAAGAAATCAAAAGAGTGCCATGATCAGTCTGGTTGCAGAGGGGAGATTCTGATGGCTGGGACCTGTTCAGCATCAAGAATTACCAGACCCCTTGTAGAGGAAGGCATGGTAGACCAGGAGTAATTTTCATCTTTTTTTCCAGACAAAGCAAGCTTAGCCAAGGAGTCTGGAACTGCATTGCCCTCCCTCAAAGTGTGGTGAATTTCAGAAAATCCAAGCTGTGCTTCAATTGAGTGCAGAAGATGAAAGAGTTTCCACTGTCTCTTTGTTGAGTTTTTAATCATTTGTAAGGCCAGGAGACAGTCAGTTTCAACAGAAAAAGGTGAAATGGAAAGTGACTTAGCTGTGATGATCCCTTGTTCAATAGCCTGTAGCTCAGATTGAAGTGGAGTAGGGGAAAGGATGTAGATATTTTTAGCACAAATCACTGAAACTTGTGCATTTCTGATGATGATTCCCAATCCAGCCTGTCCTTTTGACCAGGCTGCATCCACATTTACTTTATAGCCATAAGAAGGTCTGCTCCACCATACTGGGATAAAATTTTGCTTTGGTGGGATGTAAGGAGAGGGAATGACTCCAGATTCAGAGAGTTCCTTATCCACCTCCATGGTCATGATAACTGGTTTTCTGGAGAAGGCTAAATATAATGACTGTTTTAATTCCTTTTCAAGCTCCACCTGTGAGGGAGGAATGTCATCATAGAGCTTTCTGTTTCTTGCCTTCCAAAGGATCCAACATACCAGAGAAGGAGTCACGTGGTTAATCTTTGTATGAGCCTTAGATAGACCAGAGAAGGCCCAGCATGTTGCCAGTCTGTCCCATAAGCTGTCACACCTAAAAAATTCTGAAAAACAGATTTGGTGCATATACTTCCATAATGAAATAGCAACTGGGCATTGGGTGTAGAAGTGATGAAGGGACTCAGGGTTATAGCAAAAACAACATTTTGATGGAAACTGAAATCCATAATGTTTGATGATGTCATCAAAAGGTAGCAGAGCATTTAAAAGTCTCCACATAAAAATAGAGATTTTTTTCTGTAAATGTGAGGTCCAGATTTTGGTCATAACTTGGAGTTGCTGTTTTTGTTCTCTGAGCCCAGCATAAGCAGATTTGAAGGTGAAGGTTCCAGTTGGGCTTGGTTTCCATATGAGTAGGTCAGGCCTGTAGGGAACAATAGTGGAGTTTTGAAGGATGAGAGTGATATGTGGAGGTAGGAAGTGAGCTATAAGGGGGAGAAACTGAGATTTATGTTGTACAAATTGGGCAACAGTTAGGCTGAGAATGGATTCCTGAACTGGTTGGTAAAAATCAATAAGTGGACCACAGTCTGTCCAGTTAGATAACCATAAATTGCATCTCCCATTACCATGTATCACCTTGGAAGAAGATTCAGCAAAAATATTAACTTTGCAAATCCTCTTCCAAATTTGTGATTTTTTAAAGGTTTCAGGCAGGGAGGCCAGAAAAACAGTCCAAGGAGCCTCACCCTTTTGGTATTTCCACCATAATTTACAGGAGAAAGCCTGTATTATGGTGGATAATGACCTGAACCCTAGACCGTTTTGAGAAGTGGGATAACACAGAGAATCCCACTTTCTCTAGGTTTTTTTAGGACCTGATTCAGTAGCTCCCCAGAAAAAATTGCCAGTTTCCTTTCAATTTTTTTAATGGTCTGTTTGGTAGGGAGCATTACTGCCCAAATATATGTTGTGGTAGTGCATATAGACAAGATTGAATTAGGGTCAATCTTCCTCCAGCTGACAACCACACATTTTTTCAATTTCTGACTCTTTTGTCAATCATTTCCAATATAGACTGGAAATGTATATTAAGAGTCCTACCCACATATATTTGTACTCCAAGATATTTAAAGGGTAATCTACCATGTTTCATGCACATTATAGATTTTATCTGTCTCAGCTTGGCATCAGTGATGGTTTTTTTGACATAGAATTCACTTTTTTCAAAGTTTATCTTCTGTCCAGAGGTCTCCTCAAATTTTACAAGAAAAGCTTTCATTTTGATCAAATTAATTCTGGAAGCTTTGAGGAAAATTACTGTGTCATCAGCATAGCTAAGATGGGATATTTGGACTGAATTTCTGGGCAGGGAGTAATAGGTCATGTTTCCAGACTCAAAAACAAAAGCTAAACTCCTGGAGAAGGCTTCAGAGAATAGATTAAAAAGAAAAGGGGAAAGGGGGTCACCCTGTTTAATGCCTCTGGTTGCCCTAAAGAATCCAACAGGTGAGCCATTTATGAGGATAGAGAACCAAGCATCAGACAGATTTTTTACAATGCACTGAATAAAATTACCCCTAAAACCAAATTTTTGGAGAATTTTTTTAAAGAAAGTCCAGCTGACCCTATCAAAAGCTTTCATTAAATCAAGTTTTAAAATGTAGTTAGGGTCCCTATCCTTTCTGTTTAAAAATCTAAGCATCTCCTTGAGATAGATGACATTATCAGAGATGTCTCTATTTTTCAAGAATGCAGTCTGTTGGGGAGATATCAATTGGGCATCAAAGGCTTTATTCTTTCCATTAACAGCTTTGAAATTTTTTTATTTGTGACATTGGAAAGACTTATTGGCCTATAATCACTGAAAGTGATAGGAGTCTCTTTTTTAGGGATAATTGTTATCCAAGTAGTGGATATACCCCTATGTATATGAGACTTTGTAAGGAAATCATTTGATGCTTCTAATAAATCTAAGCAGATTATGTCCCATGCTTTAATAAAGAAATGTGCAGTGTAGCCATCAGGCCCTGGACTGCTGGACTTATTAATGCCAAAGACAATTTGTTGTAGTTCTGTTAGAGTAACTGGCTTCATTAGACTGTCATTATCCTCAGAAGTAATAACTTTTGGTATTTTTGACAGAAAATGAGAGGAAAAGACATCTTGGTGAGGATGTGGTTGATCAGTTAATAAATCTTGATAGAAAGATACTACTTCATTCTCTATATCAGATTTCTCAACTAGCCAAGATCCTGAAGAGCTTTTAATTTTTGTGATTTGAAATCTACATCTTTTTTCCAATACTGATTGATGGAAAAATTTTGTATTTTCATCACCCTCTTTTAGCCATTTTACTCTTGCTTTATGTTTCCAGAAATTTTTCTCCTCTTTTAAAGCTTTTTTTAAAAGAGCTTTAGCCTTGTTAAATTTGATTAGTTCATTAGTTGAACTATCAGATTCATAGGCTAATTCCTGGAGTCTACAATTTTCCTCAGCCTTTATAACATTTTCTCCAATATTACCAAATACCTCTTTGTTCCATTTTTTAAAAAAATTTTTGAGGTAGTTTAGTTTCTGGAAAAATTTTAGCATTCCTCGGCCTTCCTGTGGATGATTCCAATGAGATCTAATGAGATCCATGAAGTCATCCCTTTTGAACCATGTATTCACAAATCTGAAAGGCCTTGGCACTGAGGGGATATTACCAGCTATTCTAAGAAATAAAGGGCTATGGTCTGAGGATAATCTATTTAAAACTTGGACTGAAGATTGTGGAAATTTTGACTGCCACTGAGAGTTGCATAGAGCCCTGTCCAGCCTCTCCAGTGTAAGTTTTTCCCCACTATTTTTAGTCCTACCATTAGACCATGTGAAATAATTACCTACTGTATTTACATTATGCAATGCCATTTCATCAATGAATTTATTAAAATCTAGCATGCTACCTAGAGGGGGGGAAGAGAGACCTTGATATTCATTTATGGAAGCCATGGCATTAAAATCTCCAATATATAAAGCTTCAGGAGGATTAAGAGTTTTAAGGTCCAGCCATAGATCTTTTCTTTCGTTACTAGATCTCAAGCCATAAACTGCAACAAAATCAGTGACCTCATGCAGAATATGGTTAGTAATCCGTACTGAAAAGAATTGACTATTGTCAGATCTTAAAACTATATCTAACTGAGGGTTCCACATAATCCATATATTGCAAAGAGTAGAAAATAGACAGTGTTTGAAATTTAGTTTATTACAGTAAGTAGCACATTCAGAGAAATGGTGTTGAGGTTCAATTATACAAATCATATCCAACCTGTGAATTCTGATAAGTTTCTCTAGTCTCAACATTGATGTTTCCATTCCTCTCACATTCCAAACTAACACATTGATTCCTAGTGTCTTACTAATCATATTTTACGGGTTTTGATGCTTTTTGTGGCTGTTCTAGTGACAATTTTATTCTTCTGAGTAAAATAGGTGTCAATTTTATCAGTAGAATTTGAAATGTCAGTAACAGGGATAGGAGAGACTGAGCTAGAAGAAGGGTGACTAACCTGTGTAGGATCTATATCAGAGTCTATACCTGGCTGAGGGGGCTCTGGAGCTATGTCTTTGCTAGTAGAGAGTTCTTTGGCCTGATCACCTGCACTTTCATCATTTCCTTCTTCTATAAGAGGGAGGAATCTATTTCCATTTTTCCTGGGCTAGGAATAAAAAGTAAAGGTATCAGTGTAAAAGGAGCTATCAGGAGAGACAGGGAGCTTACCTGAGTGAATTTTGATGTCATCCTTAGCATAGGTGTTTGGTCTTTTTGGAGACTCCCAATCCATTTCAACTGACCGAGTGCTGGTCTGGGAGAGTGAAGGATCCAAATCAAGGGAAGGAGACTGTAAGTGAACCAAAGAATCCTCCTGGATTGTGATGGCATGAAAATATGTGTCTCCCTGTGCTAGACCAGAAGCTCTTGTTTTGCTTTGATGTGGCTGAGCAGGAAGGGAAATAGGAGGGGCATTTGAAATGGGGATACTAGGAGTTGGAGAGTGGTTTGTTGTATGATCAGGAGACACAGTTGAGATGACTTGTTTATCTTTCTTCTGAGCATAAGCATTGCCCTGGAGTTTGGATGCATCTGTCTCTTGGACATACATAAACAGAGGTGTATCTTTTTCCAGGGTTGGTTTGGAGGAACTGGCTTTGGGATGGTTTTCTATATGGTTCTGTTTGGTATAGGGGGCTGGCTTTTTTGGCATGGTGGCTGGGGGTGGTCTGGTTTGTTGGGATCTAGTGGAGATAGGTCTAAGCTCAGGGTGTAGAATTCTGCACTCTTTATTTCATGACCCAACTTCTTACAGTGCTTGCAGTATAGTGGAAGGAGCTCATATTCAATGGGGATATCTGCAACTTCCCCCTGCATATTGACTGTGAGAGATACTGAATTGTGCAGCTTGGCTAGAAGATCAATCTCCACACACAATTTTACAGCCGAGGGCCTAGATAGATTTGCAGTAGCCTGATCCATCTTTATATATATTCCAACCTTATTACCAATGGACTCAAGCATGGCCACATTATACCAAAAAATAGGCACATTATGAATAGTTATCCAGACAGGTAAGATAGAGGTTTCAGAATCAGGGGTAAAATTGGGGATACATTTGAATACCTTCATGCTTATACCCTTGAAAGACCACAGTGACTTCATCCAGCAACGCTGGAAATCCTCCGGATCGTCGAACCGAATCAGCACATGCTTGTAGTCGATGGAGCTAAGTTGGTACTTTCCGTTGAAACCGACAGATTTGAAGGCCTCTTGTAAGAAGTCCATTGATGGCTTCAGGCGAGCGAACTTGCCAATTAAGGCATTGCTGTAATGCTCCGATAACGCCGCAACTTCATCCGGCGAGAGAATACATGTTATCTTCCCTTTGTACTCAGTAATTGGTTGAATTGATGGATTGGAGGGAAGGGAGGGGTAGAGTGGTGGGGGTTTGACATTCAGAGCTTGTAGAAAATTTAGAGGTGCGGTGGTTCCGCCGCGGAGATGCGGCGGCACCGACATATTTTGTGCCGTTGTGTGACCGTTAAAAGTGGAAATTGTCAGAAATTGAGTGTAACGGAAAGAAAGTGGGGAAAAGTTTTAGAGAGAAGGTGGAGCATTTGTCTTAGAGAGAGAGTGTGAAGTACAATGCTAAACGTGATAAATCGCTTTCCCAGAAATACTAAAGTAATATGAAATGAAATTTTCAAATGATGATTTCAAAATAATGTTAAAATAAAAAATTAGATTTTATTAAATAATGTGAATAACAAATTTTACATTAAAACTATTTTATTAAATTTAAATGATTAGTGTGAAATTATCAAAATACTTCAAATTATTAAAATAATGTCAATTCATTGAACGGTCGAACTTGACGTTATGATATAAATTTTACATTTTTGAAGTATTAATGGATATGTTTTGTGCCCTATGAATGCTTAGGCCAAAATATTAAATTAATTTACAATCCTAGCCTCGTAGGCAGAAATGTAGACAAAGGTATATTAGTTAGTTTACCCTTTCAATCTTTTACAAGAAATTTACTACATTCTAGTAAGGAAGTTCTTTTTGAAGTAAAAATACACTAAAAATAACAGTATTAAGACCAAATTAACCTGAATTTCATGAAACTAAACTGAAAATAGCAGAACTGGACAATTGCTTTTTTAAAAAAAGAACTAGGTTTTAGTGAAGCAGAAGACTAGTAGCTTGCATCTTTGCCCCCATATGATTCGAACTTTTCCTTATCTTTAGTTTTCTTTCAATCTGAGTTTTGGATTTGATAGACTTTTCGTGTAGGTGTAGGTCACGGCCTAAATGAAAAGGAAGATCCGGGGAAGCAAATGATAAAATATTGAAAGTAATTGTCCTTGCTGGAATTCTTTCGACCAAAAGCAGATTGCAAGAGTGGAAGCGCGTGTGTTCGAACATAAGATCCATTTTATGGAAGGGAGAAGGTGAATTAGATATGATTTTAGGACCGAGTTACCATGATTTGCCACCCCAACTGAAACCATGCTTTCTATATTTTGCATTCTTCCCTAGAGATTCTGCAGACATCGAGGTAGACACCTTGTATCAACTATGGATTGCAGAAGGCTTGATATCAAGACAGGATCTAAGAGAAGGAGAATCAATGCTTGAGTTGGCAGAGAAATACTTGCGCCGACTAGGGAAACGTGGGATGGTTCAACTCACTGCATCTAAATTGCCTGGGATGGAAACTAGGTATGAATCATGCAGTGTCCGAACAAGAAAGTTTTATGAAAAACACCTGCATTTCATCCGAATGCCCCATTTGATCCCTTGATATCTAAATTTCGTAGACTTGTCATGAATTGCAATGTCAAAAATGACGAGGACACGAATGGATATCCTAGAGAAAAATTGGAGATTACAAAACACCTTAGAATGATTGGACTTGAAGATGTATAATGTATTATATCCTTGGGATGAAGTAAAGAAGAGCAATTTTGATATGCTTCGTGTATTGAGACTTGAGGTTGTGTTTGGTTCGCAAGATTTTTGAGAGTCTGGATTTTGTTTTGGGTTTTTGAGAGTTTGGGTTTTTGTTTGGGATTTTGAGAGTCTGGTTTTGCAAAATCCTTGTTTGGTTGGGTTGAGTTTGTGAGTATAAAACAAAATCTTGATTGGTTTTTAGGATTTTGCAAGTCTGGATTTTGGAAAACTTGTTAAACCAAACAAGATTTTACAAAACTGGACTTGGATAGTCCAAGTTTTGCAAAAACTTGTCCAACCAAACACACCAAGTTGAAAAATAGTCCAAGTTTCGAGAAGGATTTCTTTTTCCTGAAGATGAAAATATTACCATTTTTCTCGAAAGCTGCCAAAAGCAATAGGAAAGCTAATCCATCTGAGCTTGCGAGGCTCCCCATTTTTTATCTTGCCATCGTGTCTAGGGAATTTGAAGTACTTGCGAACCCTTGATTTACGAGTACAAGATAGTTTTTTTGATGGTGAGTGGAGATTACCAAACATTTTATGGAAAATGAAACAGCTGACCTCTTTGTATTTGCCAACCAGGTCCAAGATACGGCTTCATACATTGATTTGATCAAAATGAAGAAGTTGCGCGATTGCAAAAGTCTTGAAAACTTGGAGATGATTGCAAACTATGCAAAAACAAGCACCACATTACAACATGTATCTATCAGCACTTGTTGTGATTTCAGTATTAAACATGTTCTGCAACTACTCTTGTTTGGAAAGAACATCCACTACTTGACCATTAATGGGGCGATGCGAAAAATCCCGGCTTATGAACCTAACATGTCTTCAAACATTGTAAGGTTAGACATTCTTGAGAGTGGCTTGGTGGAGCAGTTACCCCACTTATGTGAACTCTGGATAGCTGTGGTCAAGGGCAAACAACTGTGACTTTTCTTAAGCTTGAATCTCTTCTCTTTGAAGATTTTGAGGAATTGGAAGAAGGCGCCATGCCAAAACTTTGTGCTCTCAGGATGATTGCATGGTCAAAGTTGCAGGAGATTCCTCAAGGTTTACGTTACATTACTACTCTTAAACTGCTGCCCTTCGGCGAAATGGCTCCTGAGTTTAAACAAAGGTTCCGAACTCCAAATGGTGAAGAGGGTATAGACTTTCACAAGACAAGTCATGTGCCTTTAGTGACATGGCCCTGTCAAGTTGGGTTGAAATTAATTTAATTGAGATTAATTTAATTTAATTGAGATTTGTTTGGTTTAGCTGAGATTAATTTAACTGAACTGAGATTAATTTAACTGAAAAGAGAATATTATGTATAAAATAAGGGTATGTTTGCCCGAACTTATTTTAGAGAAAGTCTACTGAAAGTCCAACTTTCCTGACTTTCCATAAGAGTGTTTATACGTTTTAACTTATACAATGTACCTTTTAATTTGAACTGTAAAATTTGTTATTTGAATTTTATTAATGTTTTAGTGTAAATTCATGAATTTTTGTATTAAAACATGTTTCACTATATGTTCACTTTGATACTATCAATGTTTTAACACAAAATAGTATCACTTGACCTTAAATATATAGTGGTAGTTCCATAACACTTAGGAAAGTCGGACTTTCTAGAGAATTTGCACTTATTTTATGTTGAATTGAATTTTATTAAAGTGAAAATTAATGTATTAATAATACAATCAGTATGTCTAATTTTACTTGAATTTGTTCAAATATTTTCATTTAATTGAACTTAACTGAATTGAATTGAACTAAACTACTGATAAGGTCCACAAAATAGGGCCTAAGGGGCGGTTTGCTTGAGCTTATATTTTACTAAACTGAGCTAAGCTAAGTTGAGCTGAACTGAACTGAAGTGAAAATTAATGAATTGAAAAATAGAATTAGTGTGCCTAAATTCACCTGAATTTAATCAAATTATATTTTTACTAAATTAAACTGAATTGAATTGATCTAGACTGAATTGAACTGAAGTGAAAATTAATGTATTAAAAATAGAATCAGTATGTCTAAATTTACTTGAATTGTATCAAATTATATTTTGATTGAATTGAACTGAATTAAACTGAATTGAATTGAACTGAATTGGATTTAATTGAATTGAAGTAAAAATTAATGTATTGAAAAATAAAATCAGTATGTCTAAATTTACCTGAATTTTATCAAATTATATTTTAATTGAACTGAACTGAAATGAAGAATTAAACTGGGATGAGTTGAATTGAACTGGACCGGACTGTACTGTTCTTATAAACTCCGACAAACATGCTTAAATCGTTATGTTTTGTATCCAATTGAAATAAAGTTAAAGTAATTATTTTAACTGAACTGAGATTAATTTAATTAAACTGAGATTAATTTAGTTTAACTGAGATTAATTTAACTAAACTGAGATTAAATTAACTGAATTGAGATTAATTTAACTGAGATTATTTTTCAATAATCTGAACTTGACAGGGCCATTTGATGGTGAAGTCCTTCAATGATTTCTGGGTTTTTTTTGTCTTCAAAATTGTGTACATACTTGTTTGTTGTCAATTTTTCGAGTGACGAATCTCTCTACCAGTAACTTTATATGTAATAAAACTTGCTTAAATTCAATTGACATGTTTGTGTTTGATAATTTATGCAATGGTACTAATTAAAAGACAAAAATAGAGTAAATACATATCGCAATCAATTGTGGATTGCAGAAGACTAGAGTAAATTCCATTATTTTTTCTTGCCACCATGTTTAGGAAATTTGAACAAGTTGCAAACCCTTGATCTACGGATGATAGACTTTTATTTAGATGGCAACATGAAGTTATCTGAGTTACATTGAGTAAGCTGGAGATTCTGGAAAATTTCTGCGATAAGTTCTACAGCGTCAATGGTTTCTTCAAACATGAAAAGACCGCAAAAATCTATAAAGCGTGCATATTAAAATATGCACAGAGTAGCAGCAGACTAGAAACTGTATCCATCACAGCTTCTTGTGATTTCAGTAAAAACAATGAGAAGGGCTTAATGGTTCCACAGCAACTATTGTTCGGAAAGAACGTCCACAATGTGAGTTTTATGAACCTGGCATGTATTCAAGCATTGCTACACTATTCATTGCTCAAAGTGGCTAAAATTGATACAGTAGGGTTCTAGAATTGAAACGATTGTAATTAATATTTCTCAATATAATCAAAGTAAAATACATAAAACAATTTCATAGCTAATAGTATTATTACGAAAAATCAACCACATCATCCAAATCTCAATGAATCCTCAAAAACAATGTCAAAATAACGATATATAATCATCAGTATCTAAATACGTACTGTGTATGAATCCCCAATCATCATCATCTTCTCCTACACAAAAATCATAGCTAAAAATCATAAAGGAGTTCAGAGAATTCCCCCTCGTGCGTCGTACCCGAACTGTGCCCGCTGCATATTGGACTGCCTCTTCTTGTAAATCACCGCTCCTGCTGCCACCAACAGCACTCCGGCGATCACTCCGATCGCAACCCCCGCCTTCTTCCCTCCGCTCATCCCTCCGCCGCCGTTGTCCTTCCCGCCGGGAGTATTCTCGTGGCTCACATCAGCCGCAACCTGAGAGCCAGGCGCCGGCGCCGGAGCATCCGACGAGGGAGCTGGCGACGGAGAATCGTCACCAGCATCAGCATTGCCGGCCGGGGCAGGTGCAGGCGCAGGGGAAGCCGGCGGCGGAGCGGGTGGGGAGTTAATCGACGAGGGCGGTGGTGATGAAGGCGCGGTAGGGGAATCAGATCCGGAATCTGGTGCGGGGGTGGGCGGATCCGCGGCGGAGATGAGCGGCGCGGTGAGCAATGCGAGTAGCAGAGCGACTGCTGTGAAGGAGCGAAGGGCCGCCATTGTTGATTGCTGTGGATTTCGATCTGGTGAGTGGAGAGATCTGAGAGAGAAGGAGAAGAACGTGGGGAGAGAGAGATAAATGGTGGCTAGATTTGGGGAGTTGGAAGTGGAATAGAAGAAGGGGACTCGTGACGGTGAAAGTAGCGTCAAATTGTGGGAAAGTTGGTTAACGCGGAGGGACGGCTGTAAAAACTAGTTTTGTTTAGATGTACAGTCACAATCCCGAGAGGACTGAACCGGAAACTGTCGGTCACGTTTCTTTTCTTTCTTAAACATGCCATTCTCTCCGGTCTTTATGATTATTTAACTAATTTACACTTCCTGATTATATTACGATTCCAAATCACTCAGAATGTACTCTCCTAACCAAATTAGTGTTTCGATTGTGTGAGAATCATAACACCATTTAACTTTTTAATGTTACATCTGTCTCTGCCTAATCAGTATAGTTGATTTTCTACATTATCCGACACACATATTTGAACAACAATATCTTTATTTTAATCAATACAGTTGACTTTTCACACTATCTAACACATATTTTTGACCAACAGTATCTTTATTTAAATCAGAAAATTAAAATTTGATATTTGAATACTATATGTTGTGCTTAATCAAACAATATCAAATATGATAATATTAATGATTATATTTAAATCAGCGGTCAAAGTTCAATAATAAATAGTGTCAAAAGTCAGACTACACATTCATGTGAGACGGGGAGTACTAAAATTTAGTCCAGTTCTGTATTTATTTATACTACAATTTAGTTTAGTTGTGATGAAATTCAACTTATATTTAACTAGTACTTCAATTCAGCTCAATTTGTGGGATCTGTTTATTTATGATCCTAAACTACAATCCAGCTCCAACCTAGATTTGCCAGAACCGTTGACAAATGGAACCCAAATTAAGTTGCCAGGTTCAACTTGTTTTTTTTTTTTTTTTGATAACGTTTCAACTTGTTTAAGGAAACGTACATTTTTTTCTGAACTATCATCAGGGGAATAAAATATCTGGTCCAATTTTTCGAAAAATCAACGCAAATTGATTATAATTTGGCAAACTCTCCAGAAAGTCGGACTTTCTGGAGTTATAGGAACTACGGGGTCAATTTGTAATTAATAAAAGTTGTGGAAAAATTCGGGGGTAAATTTAGAAATACGGTAAAATATGGGCCAATCCATATATACCCAAACCCCCTAATTCTTTCACTTTCCCAATCCACTTTCTCTCTCTGAAATCCTCTCGGCTCTCCCCCTCTCCTCTCGATCAAACCCTATGTTCTCAGATTGAGATTTTCGCGTCGAATTCATTGCAATCGGAGTGATCTATTGATGGTAAGTTTCTTCCCCACATCAATTTTATTGCTGATTCGATTGTTCTGATTGGTTAATTGTTCTGATTCGATTGGTGTGTTGTTGTTTAGTCATGGTGAAAAAACAAGATCAACGAAAGGAGGACAAGGACATGTCGGGCAAGAACGATGGTACGGCGGCTGAGAATACCGAGGGTCAGTTGGGGTGGGCAATGAAACCGAAGAAGGTTCGCACTATTTTTTTAGATTTTGAATTTATGTTTTAGCGTTTGATGTGTGTATGCTTGCATAAACCCTAGGGTCGTTTGTGTACTTTGAAATATCCGGTTCATAGGTTGAAAGATGAGATCCTAACTGTAGATGTGCATATGATTGGGTTGTAGGTGTAGATCTGAAAGGTCTGGATCATAATTTAAAAGGTTCATGTCTTACATGAAAGTTTGTTTTTTGTAATTTAAAGGTCTTGTTCATAGCGAGAAAGGTCTAGGTCATAACTAAAAGGTCCCGGTCTTACAAGAAAGTTTGCTTTTTGTAATGTAAAGGACTTATCTGAAAGGTCTGGGTCATAATCTAAAAGTTCCATAGTTTATGTACCCCTGTTTTAGATTTGTAACAGATTGCATTACAAAAGTTCAGTGGCATAGCTTATAAGATCATAGTTATACACTAAAACATTACAGTTTATCCACACAGCTTACATATATATGTTTTGGTTTCCATGCATGTTCCTTTATTCTAACTTGCATATGTTTTTGTAGCCTCCTCAAGAAGCAGATGAATTTTTAAAAGCAGATATGCTCCTTGTTGTTGCCAAGTATCATGAGCGCTATATGAAGTTCCAAAGTGAAGTTGATGCTGCTTCGAATGCTGCCTCTCATGTTGATGATTCAACCTTTGCTAATATTGATAGTTCACAAAGCAGCCAGGAATTCTTTTGCTAGTCCAAATTTTTATGAATGGTGTACGAGGTCCTGACATGATGAATATGAATGTGTTGCACGTTTTAATCAAGCTTTTTAGTGTTTGTTTTGCTGTTTCATCAGCTTTTTTCATGTTTTTTAAGAGTTCGAATATTTAATTTACAAAAATCTCATTTTTATGTTGAAAGGTGTTCTTTTGTTTTGACAGTTTGTGTGGGAATTTAACAACATTATGTTTTTAACCTAAAAGTTTATGTTTTTAAATTAAAAGGTACCTATAACTTTTAATTCATATAAAAGTTCAAAATATCAAAAGATTCAAAGGTCGCCTAAATAGTTTAAAAGATCACCATTATAAGTTAAAACAACAAATTATGAGACCGGGAAAGATTTGGGGAGAAATATGGTAATATTACGCGTCCTTGCCCAATATTTTCTATAATTTACGCGTGTTGGCCCAATAGTTTCTGATATTTCTATTTTGACCCCGTAGTTCCTATTCTCTAGGAAAGTTGGACTCTCAGGAGACTTTCTCTTATAATTTTGCTATATTTAAACATATTGTATTGTACCTAATTAACCGAACCAAAATGCATCGGTTCGGTCATAAATAACTTTTCTTCATCAAAACATCTTTACCGAAAAGAAACTAATAACATAATGAATTTACAAATAATTTGTTACTGGAACAAGAAAAGTAGATAACACAAGAGACTTAACACTAACCACTGCATACAACAAGAAGGCTAGGCCGCTGTCTAGTCAACCCCAAAAACACAGAGAGCTAAAACTCAACAGGACACAAGCATTTTTTGCTTTATTTAAACACTGTCCATTTTATCTCCGATCTTCTGCCGCTAGGAATTAACATTCATTTTATAGCTCATCTTTTGCTTCTTCCAGGAAGCTCTTGGCCTCTTCTTTAGCATCAGAACCTTCAGCCGGTGATGGAGTAACAGCTGGTTTCTGAAGCTTGAAGGGAACTGATGCATGTTTCTTCAGGAACTTGTACATTGCCACCACAGTTCGATCAGCTTCAACCGGAATCTGTCATCAATAGGACTCATTAATTTCTGTTTAGAACCTGACTCACTACATAAATAAGATTAACGATGAAAGTGTCAAATAGAACGATAATCGAGTCACGGAAACTTACAGGGTCGGAGCTTTTCTTTCCAGCGGGGAAGAAAAGAAGTGTTGGGAATCCCTCAGCCTGCATTAGAAACATAAGAACACTCAACTTCACAGTACATCATCATAGGCACGAAAATGAGAATCAACACAATAGTGAAACAAATTCCAGATCAACTACAAGTACAAGACTAACAGCATACCTTCACTCTAGGATGCTCATTTGTAGTTCCATCCATTTTTGCAATCACGAGAGATTCAATCGGTTGAAGGTGCTTGGCAAGTTTGTTATAAGTTGGCTCTAGAGATTGGCAATGCCCACACCATGGGGCATAAACCTGTAAAGGGCAAAGGCAGGGATTGAGAAGGCAAGGGAATAAATCTAGTTTAAATAGTGCATGGTGAGAATGTAGTTTACAAATCAGCAAGACTGGTTACCTCAAGAAGAACATCTTTTGAATCATCCAACACAATTTCATCAAAGTTGTTTCCAACGACTATTTTCACATCCCCGTCATTCTATGCATCAGAAAACAGTGGAAAAAAAGAAGGTAAATTATTACACTCTCTCCATTAGTGACACTAATCAAATGGGAAGAAGATGGCACTTACAGTTTCAGGAACTGGATCTGACTTATAAAAGGGTTTTAGCTTGTCTTCAACAAAGTCAGCTGCAAATCCCTAAGGAATGGAAGACAGAAACTTGAGATACACAACTTTAAAACGCAAAGTTCAGAATGAATGAAACAGAAAAGTGAGCAGCCTTATAACAAATTTAGTAAATGAGAGAGAGAATGAGAGAGGAGTTCCACCTTGATATTTTCAAGGTTATATTCCTTATCAAGAATGAATTTCTTGGCATCATCCGTTCCGGTAAATCCAAGAACCTTGAACAACGCAAATTAATAATAATAAAAAAGTGATATTAGTTTCACTACGCCAATTTACTAGTCAGGCAGCAAAAATAAGCCATGTGAAAGCATAAAATGGATGCTCTTGAAAATATTTACCGTTGGACCTTCCCCTTCCACACCAAAATATTCAGCAACAGGCTTTCCAGTGTCTTCATTGTCCAGTTCGACATTCACAAAGACAAGCTACATCCAATGTTAAGAATCAGTGTCATTTAGGAACTATTCAGCAGACCGAGTGAAAAAATGCATAAACAACAGCCAGTAGCACTTGTGAATATGTACAGCTTAATAGAAAGAATTTACGGAACGCATCATTTAGGTTTTGGCGTTGGTTTTCTTCACATATTTTCATATCGAATAACGTGACAACTTTGTTATCTTTCTAATCAATAAAACACATGTAAAAATTATATATGGCAGTCTATTAAGATGCAGAACACCCAGTTTGGGATGTCTATTTCAAGCAGTTTGAAAGTCACTCTAAAACTTTGTTAATCCAGATAGTATTCATTAAAATACTTGAAGGGGAAGAGATAGAATAATAAGGAGTTAATACCTTTCCCTTGAAAAGCTTTGCTGCTTCTTGGAAAATTGGGATGAACTTTTCTGACTCACTTGAGTTGGCGAAAAGTAGCAGCTGAGAATGGAAAATTAGGGCAGTTCAGAAAACAAGTCAAGAAAGATGATACTCCCTATTATGATCTCATTATTTCATAGTCAAACTAATGAGAATCTATTTATGGAATGGGGTAGTAGTTAAACACCATAACATTAGTAATGATTAATTTACCTGTTTCTTTATTGAACTTTCAAAAATCTGAGGCGCACTCTCCCTGGTAAAAGTTATCACCAAGGGAAGCTTGTTGGCTGTAAGAAACTCAGCTATTGCAGACTTGGTGAATTCACCATCTGTAAGATGCAAAATTTTGAAAAGGGTTACAAATTGCAAAGTGGGATGAGAGGATAATCATAACATGTTCATCAAAAAGCTTAACAGCCTACCAAATGGAGTCACTTTCTCAGCCTCTTTCTTTAGCAACACCAAAGCAGGGCGCTTAGCATCCGATTCAATGTGAAACAGCTTTGCTACATCAGCATTTGCAGTCTGGTAGAAGTTAACATCGTCGTCCAGCTTTGAAGCAGCGGCAAACTCATCACTCTCAGGACCCTGCATTTGTTGTGATGGGAAAAAAACTCAAAAGATGTAGCATTGCCATGAATTGTCACTAACAAACTCATAGACGTAACACATCTATGACCACTCAATAGCATACAACAGGAGGGATATAAGATAACAACCAAGCTCATATTTCCTTTCAATTTTAAAAATGAAAATTATGACTCAAAAGTAATTCAATTAACTGTCAAAACCCAACCAGGTATAGAACCTTCCATGAAAGCAAACGGTGAGGGCCATCTCAAACACAACACGGTGATGCATAAGATCTAACTATAGAAACAAATTCAAGTATAGGAATATATACCACTAATGAGTTGAAGAAGCCCAAAACAAGTTTGTCTTCAGAGGTCAAAATGCGCTCTGCATCATCAACTGTAGTAACATTCCCAACACCTGGACCGATCTTCTTCTTGATCCATGTCACAATGGCATCCCTGTAAAGTACACTCTTCCAATTAATATCTACTCTAATAGCATTGTGTACATATTCCACCTCAATAACAGTTCATAAACTTGGATCGCACAAATTTTGTGATATGAATAAAAAAGTGCATAATTATTCATAATTCATCACTCAAATCTTAGCATGAAAAAAGAGAGAATTGATTAACTTACTTGGATCGTTGACCATTGTAGGGTTTATGCTCGCCATTGATGAAAAACAGCACCGTAGGGAATCCCTGCACCTCATACTGCTCAGCCAGGGTACTCTCCTCGGTAGCGTCCACCTTCACAAGCGACACCGTCTCGTTCTGCACTCCGGCCTTGAGCTCCGTCGCAGCAGCAGCGTACTCCGGCGCCAGGGACATACAATGGCCGCACCACGGAGCATAAAATTCCACCATCACATACTTATTGCTCTCAATAAAGTCGGTGAAGTTTCCGCCACCTAAAACGACTACATCTTTCTCGTCCACGCTCGGGTCCGCTCCCAGCTGGTCTTCGTAACCGCCGTCGGCTTGATCGAAATTGGAGGAGGCATCGAAGTCGTCGTAGCTGTCCTCCTGATCGGAGAAGTCGTCCTCGCCATCGATTTCGTCAAAATGGTGGTCCGAAGAGGACTGTTTTATCGCGCCGTCATCGTCTTCTTCGAGGAAGCTGAGGTCTTCATCGTCCTCGTCGGCGGCGGTTTTGCAGAGGACGGGAGTGATGAGGGCGGAGAAGAGAATAAGGGAGGCGAGTGAGAGCAGCAAAATGAGTCGGCTCGGCATCGTGATAGATGCGACGGGAAGTGAGTTGACTCGGATCGGGAAAATAGTTGTGTTTCTTCGCTCTCTGAATGTCAGAGAGACAACTAGTAGAGAGTAGGAGACGACCGATGTGGGCTTTTACGGCGTAGTCAAACACCGGAGATCTAATGAACATATATTTAAAGTGTGTAACTTAAATTTAGTATTTTTAAGATATAATTTGGGAAATGGTATATTTCGTGAGAGCTTATCACGATAAAAATGTGATTTAATTAATAATGTTAAGTATTAGATTTATTAAATGATAAATAAATGTAATATAAAATTCATGTTTTTTTTCTGAAAGAATATTCATTCAAGACGATTTTCCAATAATAAATATTACAATAGGAGGAATCAACATCAAATTCACTAATTACATCAAAGTATATCATCCATTATTCACACCATAATAAGATATGTCCAATTGAACTTAGGCTCTGTCTATTTGAACTTATATGGTGTTGTGTTGTACTGACCAATGATGTGCTGTGCTGATTGGTGCTGTGTTGTGCTGAACAATGCTGATCTTGTGCTGAAGGTGTTGAATAACATGAAATACTCATATCAGTAAGTTGATAATTGATGAAATGAGTTGGCATTTGATGAAATAAACTCAGCAACACTTATAATTATATGAATACAACTATATGAAATTAGATGGATGTTTTTGTTAAAATTCACTCAATTGTAGTTTATTTTACATAATTTTCATTAAAATAATGTTCAATTTAACCATCAAATAAAATCTAATGCTAATATTACTATAAAAATCACATTTTTGTCAATATATATTTATTTTGTCTTGAAGTTTAGCTAAATTGAAAAGTGTTAATTGGTGCTAAAACGTGCTGAAATGTGTTGAAAAGTGTTGTGCTGAAAGGTTTTGTGCTGATTAGTACTAATCAGTGTCATGATGTGCTGATAATTGTTGTGTTGTGCTGATCAGTGATGCGTTGTGCTGGAATAAGTTAAACTGGACAGGACCTTATACGGTGGTGGGTTGTGCTTATGAGTGTTGTGTTGTACTGATCAGTGTTGTGGTGTTCCGATTGGTGATGTGCTGCGCTGAAAAGAGCTGATCTTGTGCTGAAAGGTGCATGAAATGCTTATATCAGTTGAAAATTGATGATATAAGTTGGCATTTGATTAAATAAACTCAACTACACTTGTGTGAATTCAACTACTAGTATACTAAATTAGATGAATTTTTAGTTAAAAATTCATTCAATAGTAGTTTATTTTACATAATTTTCATTAAAATGATGTCCATTGATCATTAAATCAATTATAATGCTAACATTACTACAAAAAACACTTTTTGTCAATATATTTTTATTTTGTCTTGAAACTTAGCTAAATTGAAAAGTGCTTATTGGAGCTAAAACGTGATGAAATGTGCTAAAAAGTGGATTAATTAGTGGGTTATTTTTGTAATTTTCTTCTAATTGAATTTATTTGGAATATTTTTTCCCAACCATACCATAATTATTTCTTTTCTTATTTTTAGTTATGGTATTTTACGATTTTGTTTGGTTTTGCATGTTTCATTCTTGTTATTTGAGACCTATTTTCGTAAAAAAATCCCGACTTTCTCTGATTTTCAATTGATTTGTTAATTTTGTAACATTAGTAGAACGTTTTTCTAGTGTACATCTATGCCAACACTCTCACAAGCAATTTAGGATCACTACGCGATTCCCACATCCGCCGATGAGAGGATTCACTACTCGTAAGCACTTTAGGGATCGCCAAGGCGAATCCCAATTTTGCTGACGAGCATGGGGTTCCACAAGAATTCAACTGAGAAAGCTTCCATTTTACCAGCTCCTTGTGCCTTTTGTCAGCCGTGTCCTCTGTTGTTGATCATTTTGTTTCCCTCTCCATATTTGAGCTTACTGTGTCCTGCACATAAACACGTAGAGAACAGTATCCAAGTCATTAAAATAACCATAAATTTAGCGCAAAATTAAGTAAGGGCATTCTCTACTGTCCATTCCAGCAGGCCCTTTGATATTCATTGGCAGTGTTTAATGGTGACACACTGAAAGTTCATTTATTAGTTTGGCTAAAGCATCTGCTACTCCATTACATTCTTTAAAAATATGAGAGAATGAAATAGCAGAGAAAATACATGCTAAGTCCCAAATGTTCCCGATAATGCTCATCATCTTCCATGGAACTCTAATTTGCTTCTGCACCATCTTCAATAACACTAGAGAATTGATGTATGGCGGACACCGGCGCTTGACGATGAACTTGGCTCACGAGCTGACCTGCAAAACAAGGTCTCGGGTGTCCCGAGGGTAAGCACTCCGACGCTCAAGTTAGTATGATGCGTAAGGCGTATTGTATAAGTTATGAGATAGAAAAGGTGTACCAAACTTTTGGGTATTTATTGTGATTTTTGAAACTCGATACAAAATTGCTGAGAAAACAAAATCTATATTTTCACGGAATGATCAATCAATTTCTTTTCTTGAGAATGATGAACTTTGTAGTCATGTAAATTCTGAGTTTGGAATGACTGGCAACTTTGCTACACATCACAACTTCAGTCATGTGTCATTGGATCGATATTCGAAAGGTTGTGAGTTTGACAAGGGGTCACTGAGAGGAAGAATTCGAGGGAGAATCCATTCAGATTCAGGAAGGATGATACAAGATGGGATTGGCAAAAGCAAATACATTGCATTTCAAATATATGGAAGCCACTTACTCATATTGATTGGAGATGAAGAATAATAAGAATTGAGGACAATTCTTTTCGAAGAAGAGGAGAATGATACGAGTATAAATGGAAAAATAGTTTAATTAGGAATTATTCTCTTACCAAGAATTTTCCTATAAATATGTGTTTTAATTCTAGTAAGATTTTATTTATTTTCCATAATAGTTATAGAATTAGATTTATTATTTACAGATTAATGTTAGGATTGTGATTTTTATTCGAGGTTATAAATATATGCCTCAGTTTTGTAATTTTGAGAGATTTATTATAAAGAAAAAGAAGGTTTTCCGGATTAATTGACAGTTGTTCAATTTCAAGATTCAGTTGAGTCGCCCATGACAGGTGTTCGTGGTTTCTAGTTAATTGGCGGACAGCTATTCAAGCGATTTTCATATCCCAAAAGCAATTTATATATACATTCCGCTGCAACAAAGTTAACTACCTAGAAAATACGCATCAAGAACTTCTACAAAATTATGCTAATTGGACAATAGAGTATACATGCCCTATTTGTTTGTTTTCCATCTAACTTAGATGGAGTGGGAAATTATAGTTGTGCGGCTAAGGTTACACGCACAAGACACGTGCAGAAAAAGGAAATGACATGCACAATGCTTCCGCTAGTGCAAAATTTGACATCCTTGTTTCCCTAGTTGAGTTTTCTTTACCATTTATTTCAGAATTTATTAAATGAGCCAAGTGGTAAATTTTCGCTCATTTTCAAACCCTTCCCAACATCAAAACGCTCTCAAATTGATGCTCTCTAACTTTTCTCTCTTTCCGCACTTCCTTTACTTTCCGACACAATTCCCACCACAATTCCACCCCCTTTTACTCCCGTTCTGACAATTTATTGCCAGTAACGGTCACAAACAACGGCTACTACAGCGACGCCAATGGCGGAGCCATCGCGGCAGGGCGGTGGTTCAACGCCGTTGAAGAGTTTTCTTCAAGCTTTATCAAACAGACCACCCCCTCTCACCCCCAACCTACCAGATAACCCGGAAATTACACCGATCACCCAATTTCGAGGCGAAATCGCCTGTATAGTCACCAGAACACAAGCCGAAACCTTGGCCACCCACTATAACAACGCCTTAATTGGCAAATTTCCACGAGGAAAGCCGTCGATGGAGCGTCTCAATGATGCTTTCAAGACAATGGGTTTTACGGGCAAATACCAAATCGGAGCAATCGACTTCAGGCACATCCTCATTAGATTCCAAGAACAAGATGATTACCAGCGCTGCTGGATGAGAGGCCACTGGTTTCTCTGTGGGGCACAGATGAAGGTCCTGAAATGGACCTTGGATTTCTCGCCGGAGGCAGAATCGTCAATCGTGCCTGTCTGGGTCTCAATCAAAAAGGTACCGTGCTACTTCTATAACACTACACTTATACAATCCAAGGGAAACCAGATTGGGGCTTTCATAAAAATGGATGCAGCAACTGCTGCACTCACAAGGCCATATGTGATCAAATTATGTGTAGAAGTTGACCTCAGAAAGAAATGAAGTAGTACAATTAGGCTGGGAATTGAAGGTGAGGAAATCCTTAGATATCCGGTGGAATATGAAGACCTTCCTAGGTATTGCAGCCACTGCTCTATGTTGGGACATGATAATGGCAACTGTAATATCCTCCACCCTGAGCTAAGACAAAAGTTGAAGCCTA
Source organism: Sherardia arvensis (assembly GCA_948330725.1). NCBI lineage: Eukaryota > Viridiplantae > Streptophyta > Magnoliopsida > Gentianales > Rubiaceae > Sherardia > Sherardia arvensis. The sequence goes on along the minus strand of OX415237.1, from coordinate 14,736,974 downwards.
GTGCTGACAGGATCCAGCCAGCTCAAGTCAAAGTCACCATTGAAGATAAACAACAGAAGGTGTCTCAAGCTATCAACAAAGGAAAGGGCATAGTTGTTCCTGAAAGCTCAGATGATTGCACTATTATCAATCTCCCAGCCAAAACTACAGCTATCTCTGAACCACATACATTATTTCCATCTTCATCTACCCTCCCTATACTACCCTCTGCCATACTTAATACTGAAGCTCCTAATGATACTCCATCCTCTTCCAACCCTCCAGGCCCCCTTACTTCACCACCACTTCTGCCCACCAAGATTTGGACCAAATCCAAGAACAAATCCAAACATACTGAAGCCCAAACAGTCAGATAGAACACCTCCATCACCACTCCTCTAGTCCCTCACACTCAGTCTCCACCACAAAAGGAATCTTTCCCTAAGGACTCTGATTACCTACTACTTCAACAAGAACTCATCCCTCACTCCAGATATGCTATGGATGATCTTATGCTCCATAAGCCTTCCTCCTTTAATGATAGCTCCTTTACTACTGACAATATTGTTTTCTTGTCTCAGAAGCATAATCAAAATAGGCTCTCCCTGTTAATGGAAGAGTCTGACAATGAAGAAGAAGAAGCACTCCCTCCTGAAAAAGAGATAGAGGCTGAATCATCTAAAGATGATAACCTAGTTAAGCCTGACCAGGTATTGACTGCCCTTCCTTCTATTGAATTGAATGCAGAAATTAGCCTACCTGATATTCCCTCACAGGAAAAATCTAGCATGGTAAATTTCTTCACTCAAATTAATCAGAAGTTCACTCCACAAAAAATTCAAAAAATTTCATCACCTAATATTGTGTTTACTAGGTCAAAAAGCTCCAAAAATGATTTTTAATGGTTAACACAACATTAAAGATAAAGTGCCTGGTTTGGAATATTAGGGGAATGAGAACATCTATGAGCAGACTCACAGACATTATTAGAGAACATAGAATAGAATTGCTATGTTTAATTGAACCCCAACATAAGAATCACAAAGCTGATAGATTTAGGAGACTACTGGGCTTTCAGAATCAAATATGTGCTCAAAGTGGCAAGATCTGGCTTTTTTGGAATGACCAGCTGCAAATTACTTTGAAAACTGACCACCTCCAATATCTATCAGTTACTATCTTCAGTCATAGAATGAATATTCCAATGGAAGGAATATTCATATATGCTCTAAGGACTGTTCCTGGTAGAGAATTCTTATGGAGTGCTTTGTCAAATGCACATTTGCAGGACTCATTCTTAATTGAAGACTTTAACACAGTAAGATCTCCAAATGAGTATAGAGGCCCTTCTCAGCCTAGTATTAGGAGCATGTCTGTATTTAATCATTTTATTTCTAGTAATGCACTCACATGGATTAATATAGTTGGTAACCATTTAACATGGTCTAACAACTGGCTTAGAACCCCTACCACACAAACACTAGACAGAGGACTGGCAACTCTGAGCTGGATAGCTAAGTTCCCCACTTCATCTATCCAGATCCTTAATAGAAATACCTCAGATCATGCACCTATGTTTCTTACTATAGGCAGTACCATACCATCCTCTCCTACTTCATTTAGATTCATTAATGCATGGTTTAATAGGGATGATTTCATGAATGTAATATCTAATGATTAGAATCTCCCTTTAGACAAAACATGCATGCTTGGTTTTTATCTGAAACTCATCAGATTAAAGCGTACACTAAAGGCCTGGAACAGAAATATTTTTGGTAACATTGATAACAATGTAATCAGTGCTGCTGAAAATCTTAGACTGCAGGAGATAGTTTATGATAACAATAACTCAATTAATGAGCTTGTTAAACTCAAACAACTAAATACCTTGCATCTGAGAGCCCTCACTGAACAACAAAAATTCAGGAAACAGAAGTCCAGAGTTAAGTGGTTAAAAGAGGGAGATGATAACACAAAATTCTTTCACCATACAGTGAAAGAAAGGAGATCTTTACTTAGTATCACTAAGATAAAAGATTCCTCTGGGAATTGGCTAGAAAATTCAGCAGACATTGAGTCTGAGGCTGTTTTATACTATTCAGAATTATTGTCTGAGCCTGAGAATGTTGAAAATGGACATTACTATGACCATTTTTTAAGTCAAATCCCTACACTAATTACTGAGTCTGATAATGAAATTCTACTTAGACCAGTGAACATGGAAGAATTAAAGGGATCTGTTTTTAATCTTAATAAAAACAGCAGTCCTGGCCCTGATGGGTTCTCTTAAATTTTTTTTACAAAATCTTGGGACATTATAAAAATAGATTTACTGAATGCTGTCCAAGATTTCATGTCTGCATCTCCCATTCCAGGTGGAATTTCTGCCACCTGGATCACTTTAATTCCTAAAAAAGATGTAGCTTCCTCCTTTGATGATTACAGACCTATCAGCCTCTCCAATTTTATCAACAAATTTTTTTCTAAGCTGATTATGGAGAGGCTGAAACCTTTTATGGCCAAAATTATTTCACCTCAACAATCTGCATTTTAAAAAAATAAGGATATCTCTGTTAATATTATCTATTTGAAAGAGATGATCAGATTTCTTGATAAAAAGTGCAGGAACCCTAATTTGATTATTAAACTGGATCTGAAAAAGGCATTTGACAGAGTTAATTGGGGTTTTTAAAATTCTATTCTTCTGCAATTTGGCATTCATGGTAAATTAGCCCATTGTATTATGAAGAATCTCGGTAGTGCATCTTTTTCAGTTTTAATCAATGGTAGGCCTCAAGGGTTTTTTAAATCATCTAGGGGTATTAAACAGGGTGACCCTCTCTCACCATTTCTTTTTAATATCTTTTCAGAAGTTTTCTCCAGAGGTATTTCACACATGTTTAGTTCAGGCTTACTTCAATATTATGATATTCCTTCTGGTCCTTCACCCCTATCCCACTTGAGCTATGCAGATGACACTATAATTTTCCTTAGAGCCTCCAAAAATAATCTCTCTAGGTTTAAAGAATTCCTAGTGGAATTTGAGCTAACCACAGGACAAAAAATTAATTTTGATAGAGTGATTATTTTTTAGGGAGACATGCATCTGACAGTAAAATCCAGCAAGTCAGGGAAATATTAGGTATGAAACAGGGCCATTTTCCATTTACCTACATAGGAGTACCTATTTTAAAGGGAAGGGTCCTTACTGCATACTTCACTCCACTGATCCAAAGATTGGAAAATAAAATTTCCAATTGGAAGAACAAGTGGCTCTCCACAGGTGGTAAAATTACTTTAATACAATCTTGCCTGTATTCTATTCCTCAGCACATTTGGACAGTAATGAAACCTCCCATTTTTGTCATTAAAAAAATTGAAAAGCTGATGTCTAGATTTTTTTGGGGGGAAACTGAACTTAAACCAAAAAAAGTCTGGAGGAGATGGAGTGAACTCTCATACCCAGTCAACCAAAATGGAATTGGAGTCAGATCCATCCATGCCATAATAAAAGCTTGTTCCTTTTTGGTGGAAGTTTCAAATTGGTGATACACTTTGGTCCCAATTTCTCTGGAATCTTCCACCTTCACATAGAACCTCTCATGTATGGAAGAGAATTATCTCAGTCACCCCATTAGCCGAGAACCTATCTAGAGTGATACATGGACAAGGCCTTTGTAACTTCTGGGAGTAAAATTGGACTTCTTTTGGTCCAATCTCATCTATATGCAACATTACAAATACAGCTATTCCCTCTGACTGTACAGTCAACTTTTTCTGTGAGAACAAGCATTTATATCTCTTAATGAAATCACACCATATTTGCCTCTCTCTCTTGCTCTTGTTTTACAGATGGCTCAATGCACACAGGACAGACAAGATAGGCTTATCTGGATACCAAACCAAAAAGGGTATTTCTCATTCAAAACTGCTTACAGGGCAGTTGCTTCCACAAGATCAGAATCATCAACACTTAAACAATTGTGGAACCCAAGGATTCAAAAGAAAATTAGTATATTCATGTGGAGACTGGTAAATTCATTTATCCCTTTCCCTGATGTACTCATGAAAATGGGCTTTAATATTCCTTCAAAATGATTTGCCTGTGATAATGTTGACCACCTTGACCATTACTTTAATAGTTGCCCTATGGCTATTTCTCTATGGTCTAACTATCATGCAATGATTGGCACCTCTCCTATGATTTTTGATAATATTTGGGACATAATCTCATATTATATGTCATTCCAGGGCTCCACTAAACTGCATACTACTCTTGCTAAAATTGCTCCCTGCATTATTTGTTGGTTTATGTGGAAGGCTAGGTGTTTATATAATTTTGAAAATATTAGTCCTAATGTGGTGAGCATCAAAAAAGCTGTTATGGAACATATTTTCCTTACTTTCTGTGCTAAATCTATGGCCTCTAATGCCCCTATTGATATTGAATTGTCTCACTTAGGCTTCCTCCCACTACATGCCAGACCCCCTCAACTAGTTATCAGGGTAATTAAATGGTTACCTCCTGTTACCGGTTTGCTAAAATTTAATTATGATGCCTCTTGGCTTCAGAACAAAGAGGCTGGGCTGGCTTTGGTAGTTAGGAATACTCATGGAAATCTTATATGTGCTATGAGTAGTTTGGTAATGGCTTCTTCACCTCTCCATGCTGAATTACTTGCTTTAAAAGAGGCCATAAAATGGGCAGCTGGTTCTCTGCTCCCTTGCACTATAGAATCAGATTGTCTGACTGTAGTGAAGGCTATTCATGACCCTTCTCAAGCTCCATGGTTGTTCTATGACCTTGCTTTCTCATGTGCTTTCTCTAAGAGCTTTCCCATTACTCATATATTAAGGCAAGGGAACTTACTGGCGGACTTAGTTGCTAAATCTGCACTCAGAGAAAAACATATAGCTCAGATGACTCCACATCTACTTTCACAATAATTCAAAGGCCTGCTCTCTATTGACAGGTTAGGAGTCCCCTCACTCAGAATCTCCAATAGTGCAGATGCTATGTAACCAGTGTGTTTTATGTTTCAGGCACTTGGACAGTGGATCTCACATCACTGATCATACTCAACAGCTCAGGCATGAAGCATATCAAATTAGTTATAGCAGCTATTTTATACCTTTATTTTTTACATGGTTGGGTGCAGCTTAGTGTTTTGTTTTTACAATTCACTTCTAGGCTTCCTCATGTAAAAGATAGGTTTTTGGCTACAACTTCTACTTATAGACTTATTCTTTTAGGTTTAGTCTATTCTTTTGGAAGCATTGCTATGCTTCGAAAGCTCTATGCTTTCTTTTTGTCATCTCACGATGTAAAAACTATGATCTTAACGGGTCCTTTTATAGGTTTGGGGAGCCTAATATATTTACCCCCCACCTAAGGGTGGATTACCTTTTAAAAAAATGAGCCAAGTGGCAAAAGGATAGTTTTCATATATTTATTTTAAATTTTTTGTAAGAACGTAGTGCAAGCCTCACATGTTTTAGTGTATAGTCCTGATTTTGGATTGATAGATTCATAATAAATGTCTTGTATTCTTCAATTTCCTTTCATTTGCTTGATCTTTCCCTAGATCTTCTATTATATGACATAAACTTGTTGTTCATTTAATCACTCCAGCTATCAATTCTTCCACCTACATCAATTCTTCCATTTTAACTTTTCGATTGTGGGTGTTGACATCCAATCTCCTACAAGATAAATTGAACAAATCTTTTTCATTACACTGTCTATATTTTTTGTTAATAGAACTAAATTTTATTGGAATTAATCTAATTCAGTTTAATCAACTACCAATTACCTTTATTTTAAGTTAAATAGAACAATCTCATTTGTGGTGGACAATCAACAATACTAAATTGTCAGTCATATTATATTCATTCCACTGGGATCGTCAATTCTTCTTAATAAAGGTATATGCTTGACTTGTCAAGCCAAAATACATATAAATCATAACTTTCAAAGGTGTATACGCATAAACAGTACTACGCACGTGCGCACGCGCTAGCGCGTTGCTGGTCACAACGCGCTAATGGGTCAGATCCATCATGTTCTTTAATTTGTAGATCTGTTTATTTTTTCTTTATTTTGTTTACTAGATTTTTTAGATTTCTAAGATGTTTGCTTAAATTAGGACTTTGGAAATGTTATGATGCCTATTTATTTATTTTCGTTCTGACCTGCAGGTTTAGCTGGACAAAGGGAAACCCTTTGGGCTTCCAGTCTATTCTCTAATCACAGTAGGGGATAAATCCAAGTTGAGTAGTTATGATGACTTACAATTAGTGATTATGTGTCTGGGTAAAGGAATAGACTTGTAGACTGTTTAGAACTATATATTAGAGTTCCATCAGTAGAAAGTTATAGTTGAGTAAAAGATACACGCACGAGCAACGTGCAAAAAAACGGAATTAAAATAAACACCGGGTACGTGCACTCATGCAACATAATAACATCCTTGCTTCCTTAGTTGAGTTTAATTTGCAAAATATTTTTGAGGAAAATAGTTGTTGTCATTCACTCAATGTTCCGAAAATCGTCCAGAAACGAAAGAGAGGAAATTCGGTGGAGAGTTTCAGATGTTGTACAAGAGAGGACTCGGCTTAGCGAAATTCGCTAGTGAGTGAACTACGAAATTTTGACTACGGGGAACCCAAAATGGCCCCTTACATTTGATAGTCTCTGACCAATATCAAACTCTTTGTTGGACCGCTTCACAATTGACTGGGAACTTGTCGTCTCCATGCACAATATTTATTACCTGCAATGCGTTTCCAATCAAGCTCATTGACGGGTTCTTGAAATCCGAAAGCACCAATAAGGCCTCCTCAAAAGCTAAACATTCCACCAAAATTGGGTCTTGTACATTCTGGTGTCTTCGAGCTACCGCCTTGATCAATGATCTATTCGTATCGAAGGCTGCATATAATTTTATAAAAAAAATCAAAATTTTGATATGCCTTTGACCAAAACCTGCTCCAAACAAACAAGGTTATGGCCAAAACTCAAATCAACTCTAAACTTGCTAACCACATGTGGCCTTAAGTCTTCAAGTTTATGCGTGTTCCATCTAGGTTGATCTTGGATATACAATATAATTGTTCTGTGTAATTCTAATATTTGTTTGATATCAATTTTGGTCAAAATTATTTTGTGATGGTGGGATAGTATTATTAAAATTGATTATTACAAGGAGTGTGATAATATAAGTATCTGCAATGGAATGAAAATTTTGTAAGATTTTGTATTAAGGCCCTTTGTGGCCAATGCTGGTTTTGGGTTTCTGGATTTGAAATTCACATTCAAGCAAATCCTATGTTTGATAACGTAGGTTAGCAAAACCAATCCTAAAACCAGTTTTTGCCCAATTTTCTAATCCTCTACTCACACTATAATAGTTATAATTTGTTTCGTGGTGTTTAAATTATTACATTTTTTGTAATTTAGTTCAAAATTTATTAATTTAGAAAAATTTTCCCCTAATCATACCATATTTTGGTGTTAGTTATTTTTGGTTATGGTTTTTTTACAATTTTGTTTGGTTTTTACATGTTTCATTTTTGTTATTATAGACATATTTTGGTAATTTTTCTCTAATTTTTGTATATATTGGGCAATTTTGTAATTTTGGTCATTCAATTTTGACATCTTTTCCATAAACAGCTCTTACTTTTGACAGCACAACATTCTTATCAACTTTGCCTGAAAGTTAGAGAAGTATGTATGTGTTAGATTATATGAGATTTAATCTCATATTAATCTGAAAACATTGTCCCTAATACCAATACTTGAAAGCATCCCAATTGATTAGGCAAAAGTGCAGGAGTTAAAGTAGTGGTCAATGGAATCAGAATCCTGGCACATAGGGCATTTTGATGTTAACTTAAATCTAAAATAATTCAGATGCTCATCAAAAGGTAGAAGAGAGTTAAACAGCCTCCATAAGAAGAATCCACCACTATTCCATATTTAATATTTATGATCAGCTCAAGTTTCAGTTTGGACGACCCTTAGAGCAAGCCCAACAGCTATTCTAAAACTATCTCTATAATAGAGTATCAAATTCCAAAAACTTCATAATTATTTAGCCTTCATCCAACAGTTGCTCTATTTTACCATTCCATGAATTTATTGCCATAAATAATAATAGATATACTTAATTCTATTGTAGACTCCCAATAGCACACAATTAGGGCATGTTTGTTTGAGCTTATTTTTACTAATCTGAACTGAACTAAAGTGAAATTTATGTATTGAAAAATAGAATATGAAGGTCTAAATTTACTTGAATTTGATCAAACTATGTTTTACTGAACTGAACTGAATTGAAGTGAAATTTATGTATTGAAAAATAGAATCGGAATGTCTAAATTTACTTGAATTGATCAAATTATATTTTACTAAATTGAACTGAATTGAATTGAAATGAAATGAATTATATTTAATTAGATTGAACAACTCTATTTATAAGCTCCAACAAACAGTGCCTTAATTTTATTTACAAGTTTATGATTAATTTTATGTGTGTGAAAATGTGAATGATTAAGAAAGTTTAAAATAAAAAAGGAAAGAAAAGTAATAATCAATGATATCATTAAATTTTGGAGTATGAAAGAGGAGTAGCCCATATGCCTTTTCATTCTTCCATTTTTACCATATCTCTATTTTAGGGTATGGGATAGAGTATCTGTTGGAAGCAATAATCTGGTCAAGAGAAAGTCTCCTGAAAGTCCAACTTTCCTGACTTTCCATAAGAGTCTTTATACGTTTTAACTTATACAGTGTACCTTTTAATTTGAACTGTAAAATTTGTTATTTGAATTTTATTAATGTTTTAATGTAAATTCATGAATTTTTGCATTAAAACATGTTTTATTATATGTTCACTTTGATACTATCAATGTTTTAACACAAAATAGTATCACTTGACCTTAAATATATAGTGGTAGTTCCATAACACTTAGGAAAGTCGGATTTTCTAGAGACTTTGCATCTGATCAAAAAGGGTAAATCTAGATAAAAACTCTATTATAAAGTAACTGTTGGGCATGCTCTTAGTAATTCATAACCGTACATATCTATATATATTGTCTTCAAGCACACTTAAGAAACTTGTTATTCTCGGTAAGTATTAATGAATTAAATCAATTTAAAGAATCCTTATCGATTTCAGTTTAGAGAATCAATCTTTAGAAAAAGATTTACCATCGTGAGTTCAATGTACAGTACAACATATGAGCATCAAATATAGAATCTATATTAATTCAGTGTACTGTATGACTCTTTTTCAATCATTTGAATTTTACACTTCTTAAATTAATGGGTTAATGGATTTTTTTTTCACTTCCCAAATTTGGTTGAAATTATGAGCTGAACTGGAATGTTTATGTATTAAATTAATAATTATATGAAGATAAATTTTGTCAAACTGATTATTAACTTATTAGAGTTAGTTCTATCACACACACACATATATTGTTCTCTTCTCACCTAGATTTTTTTGATTTATGAACCGAGTGCTTGAATTAGAACTTCTATAAAATTGTGCTAATTGGACAATAGAGTATACATGCCCTATTTGTTTGTTTTCCATCTAACCTAGCTAGAGTGGGAAAGTTAGAGTAAGTCCAACAGTTTCTCCATTCACATTCTCCATAAGTGAAGCAAACCTCATGTTCCCTATATTTTTTCACCTCAAACCCAACAGTTTCTCCATTTTTCATTCCCTAAAATTTATTACTAACATTTAATACTACATATTTATTCAATTTCTTCTATTTTTAAAGTCATATATTTAATAAGTCCAAATAATAATGAACAAACAAATAATGAACTTTAATAAAAATTACAATAACATTTTATATTTGACATTACTTACTTCATAATATAAAAAATATTAAAAAATATTTTTTTATAAAAATAACACATTACGAATTACAATAATATTATTTTTGTAACGTATTATGAATAATTAGACTCATCTCTTTTTGATTATTTTTTACAAGTAATTTTATAGTTTAGACGTTATGACTTATAAACAAACGTCAAAATAAATATATTTATGAATTTAAAATTAGTAATTTTTTATTGAAAATAGAGTATGGGGGTGTTTGGCAAAGTGCCTTTTGGGCTAAAAAGTGCTGATTTGACCAAAAAGTGCTGATTTGACCGTCAAACAGCACTTTTAAGTGTTTGGTGAATGAGTTTGAAAAAGTGTCTATTGTACTCAATAGGCTAATTTTCAAAAGGCTAAAAAAAGTAGCCTTTTCTACTCAAATGATCAATTAAATACTTTTTTACCCTTTCTCCTCTATACTAATTATACAAAAAGATAGAATACATATTGTTGAATTTGGTTTTTGTAGGAAAATTCAAGTGTTCAAAATAATTATGCATCATTCTAATTGTTCAATTAGTATTTTGGGTTGCATTATTATGATTATATTATGGATGTTTATGTTCATTAGATTTTATTATAATGTCATTGGTTGATTTTTCTCATTTTTCCACTGTAATATCAATAACATTTCATCAAAATTACTCGGAAATATTTTTTTCCTTACATCCATCAACATGAAACAAGAAAAAGATTTGAAAAAGTCTCTAAAACAAACTTATAATGTATAGTTTTAAAAGAATTTCATGAATATGTGGATTATATAATAATTTATTTTAATTTATTATAATTCTTATGTTTCATTTGTAATAAAAAAATAGCAATTGATAATTTATGTACATTTAATAAGTGAACAAGTAGTAAAATATATTCATGTCCATAAACGTCTTTTTGTCCATAAACAGCTATATCTATCAGCTTATTTTACCAAACACATTTATACAATCAGCTAGTCAAATCAGCCATTCAAATCAGCTAATACAATCAGCTAGTCAAACCAGCTAATGCAATCAGCTAACAGCTAACAGCTAACAGCTAATTCCCAAACACCCTATCAATAGATATGTACATGTAAAAATAGTCATATCTTATTACAATCATTTTTATGCATATTTTTAGAATATGTTTTTTTTATAAAATTTTATTGTAATTATTTTAATATATTATCATTTAAAATGATTGAAGAGAAACAATTAATGAATTAAATAATAAAAAACTTTTCAAGAAATATTAAATGTTGGTTCTCCAATTTTTTTTTTCTCATTCTCCAAATTTGGTTCAATTTCTCCATAATGGGGAAATTGAAGAGAGAGAAGATTTGATTCCCCAAATTTGGAGAATGAGAAATGGTTTTTAGAGAACCAACATTTAATGCTTCTTGGAAAGTTTTTGATTATTTAATTCATTAATTGTTTCTCTTCAATAATTTTAAATGATAATATCTCAAAATAATTACAATAAAATTTTATGAAAAATACATATTCTAAAAATATGCATAAAAGCGATTGTAATAAAATCTCATATGACTATTTTTACATGTACATATCTATTGATATTTAATAATCAAATATAATCTATTTTTCAATATAAATTTACGAAATTTTAAATTCATAAATATATTTATTTTGACGTTTGTTTATAAGTCATAACGTCTAAACTAAATCTTTTTTTTTTTGCAAACATTTTATTTTTAATAGTTGAAAAAAAATAGCTTGTAATAAATAACCAGGCTAACCAAACCGCGCGTTGCGCGGTTTTACGATGCATGTCAATTCAAAGTATGTATTTGATATAATGGTATTGCAAATACTATATTATGTAAAATGAATAATGTTTCTAATACAGAAATTTTAAATTAAATATGATTGAAAAGAAGTAAATCACAATAATTGAAAAGTTTTAACTTCAAATCCCTACTTTTGGTCTCTTGTTTCCTTCAGATTCTTCTTCTGTGTATTCTTGAATCTGCGGGGTCTTTGTTGTTTTATTTGTTCGCGGCTGTATTATTGGAACCTTGTCTTCATCATTTTGAGGTAAGGGTCCCATTGTACTGACTTCTTGTAAATACACCACCAAGTATTGTGTATGGAGTTCTGTATTTTTTTGTTTTGGTGCTTGAAGAAACACAATGTACTCTTTAGTGTCAACAACATTGTTTCTGTCTACTAGAAACTCCTGTTTTTACAATGTAAAATAGTATAAGACTCTATGAAATTAAAGTAAGGATCTTAAGTAAATTGGTTTGGTGAATACCTGTGTTACTCCGTCCATTGCGTCCTCTGAATTTAAACCAAGTACATTTTCAGCTTGTGAACCCAGAAATGTAGCTTGTATAGTTCCAGTATCGTCAGTTAAGTTTGCATGGAGTATGCACCTGAATATTTTGGAAGTCATTATGAATTAAAGAAAAATAATATTTTGGAAAATGACGTACGAAAAACATGTATATTTGAAAAAACACACATTACCTTGGTGCTGCAATTTGTTGCTGTTTGCAATTGTTGCACTTGAATTCAAAGCCATGAGATGCAATTGTTGATGATGTGCAGGAATCACAATGTAAAACCATTTTTGTCGAATATCTTTGAAAGATATTTTGACCTTTGAAACCGTAATTTCATCCTGTAAAGTGTTTATAATATTTTGTAAGTATACTTGTTTTTAGCCTACACATTTGACTCCAAAAATATAAAATATAATATGGTAAATATACATATGGTAAATATAAAATGATTTTTTTCATTTATAAAAAAATAGACAACATATATAGATGAAAACCAATTTCAAATAGGAATATATATATATATATATATATATATATATATATATATATAATCCAGTCATGAATCAAAGTTGGTTTTGCATATCTTTTGATTTACCTTATTAAAAAAAAACATGAAAAGAGATACCTCTCTTCATACTCTTATAATATTCTTAAATAATTTTGTAGGTATATTCATATTTTTAAATTTGTGAAAATAAACTCATACTTTCATGTATTTTTATACTTTTATTTAAATAAAATTTTATATTTTTAGTTATAAAATTGTAAATACGTAGTGTTGTATATATAACAGTTAACCCTTTATTAGATTGACTTATCCCGTACAATATATCAACAAAGGAATATTACAAAAAGTTTAGAATTTTATATTCTTTTTTGAAGGGAAATATAGATTTATTACATTAATTTATAATAAAAAAATTTCTTGAGATAAAAAAATATGTATTATCAATTCTACTGTACATTCCATCTTCTTTATTGCATTCCTTTAGTTGTAAATCTTTTGGACCCTGGAAAGATCTTGCTTAGCTTTTCCCATCTGGATTTCATTGGCTTGTATCCAAAATCAAACAGTTTTCTTGCATTTTCTTCCATCACCACGTTTAGAAGCTTCAAAGTTCTCAATTGTGTTTCTCTAGAAACGCCATATGTATTAATATCCATGTAATTATCCATTTTCATAAACATTCTTGTCTTTTACTATAACCCACCTGAAATACAATCATACGAATCAATAGACATGTTTTCAGGAGTAGTTTCTAGGTTAAAACTGAGAACGTTAAAGTCGCTATTTGATTTGATTTGATTAATATAAATTTATGCTAATAGTATATTGATAATCATAATTTATGGTAATAGTATCTTGAAAATAAACTATAGACGTTAATTAAGATATAAAAGTATTTGTATATGGAAATCGGCCGCCATTATATTTTGATAATAAACGGTAAACGTTAATTGACGTATATTAATTTTTATATATGAAAAATGCCTATCAAATCAAATATATAAAAATATGGGTAAAAGGGAAGATAACCATACAAAAGAAATACATGAAAATTTAAAATAGATAATTTCATAAATCGATTTTAATAAAAGATTTTAATCTAAGGTGCCCTGATTTAGTGTCATAATTAACTTTTCGAATGATTTTTCCTTTGTACCATCCATATCCTGACGCTAAATTAATTTTTTCACAAACATAACATTACAATGTTATTAATATCATTACTATATGAAATAAATTATTTACAACTTTTTCAATAAATTTTACCATTGTACAGTGGGGGCCCACAAAGAGTAGTAACTGGACTACGTGTTAGAAATAATTGATGTGTTAGACGAAGAAGAACGGAGCGTAATTATGAAAGGGAAGTCTCCGTTTGAACCAAAGAAAAAAGAATACTATCAAAACTTTCTAATCACCTAAATTCAATTCCCATTATTAGACTCTATCGTCGGTTATTACCATAATCACCAAACATTAGCCCTTTTTCAGCTTCATCATTGCAGTTTCGTCGGATTTGGATTCCATTTTCACCTCGTGCTTGAATTCCCTGTAATCATACCGCTCGGCCCAGCTCGATTTCTCAACAGTTTGATCCTTCCCAGGATTCAGATTCTGACAAATTGCCGGATTCGAGCCACTGTGTTATCTCAGACGACGAAACCAAGATATGTTTTTTTATATTTGGTACCTTGTGTTCTTGGTTTTCTGCATTTGGATGTTGTGCAAGTCTGTTAAGATTGATATAGGCAGTTGTTGAATAGTGTTCATTTTGCTGTCCTTCCTTGTGAAGAGGCCAAATGAAAAAATGCGGTTGCTTGTGACCACTGTTGTGGGAATTGTTTTTGGATTCCTAAGGTTGGCTGACATATCTCTTAAGTTTCAAACTAATTCCTCTCTGCTTAAGTTACTTTCTAGGACATGCTGTACCAATCTTTTTCTTCTTTCTAATGTTGCAGGTTAAAGTATCAACTCAAGCACTACTAAATGTATGGTCATCGATGAAGCGTAACACAACAAATGCACACAAATTAAAAGGCTCAAAGGTATAACCAGTTATTGTTTGGTACTTTAATACCATTCTGAGTCTTAGAACATCACAAAACTAACTGCATTGCAGGCCATATGAATCCCACCCGTATACACCTACAGTAAAAAAAACAAACTTCAATTTCCTAACACTAAGACACATTTAGTCAATGAAATAAAAACATCAAACTCATTCTATCTTTTTTGGTTTACATGCACATGAGTCATGGCCTAATCATATGATAAGAACTCTAACATCATCTCAGATTCTGGTTTACTATACCTTTGTGCAAGTCCAAACATTCCTAATTTTCAAACTAAAAACCAAGCTCGTGTTTAAGCCTTATGGACCTCAGTTTGCAGCCTCTGATTATCAGCCAGAGCATGGTTAAGCCATTAACCATTAAACATTCCTAATTTTTATAAATGGTCTTCATCCTTTTGAATTTTCAGTTTTTGATGATTGCTTCTACAGACTGAGAGGAAGTATAAGTTAAATGGATCCGGTGGTAGAGGAATTTGAGAAAGTGAAGACACGGCTTGAAGAAGAACATGGGCAGATATTAGGATATATTAAATTGATTCAAGAACATGGCATGACCAGTCGGTATTCATCTGCTAGTGAAGGAGATAAAGTTAAAGATTCACTCACTGCCTCTATTAAACGGATCGGCTCAGGATTGCTATAGTTCACTGCAATTGCTCCATTCTCAGCTTGATTTTTTGGCTCTACAACTTCCAAGTGATGATCAAGTTCAACAGGCTCAGCATTTGACGCAATCTTGGGAAAAGAAAATCAAAAGGTACCCTCTGATCAGCCTCTAATCTGAATCAAGAACAAAAATCACAACCATAACACTATATAACCATGAATCAGGGATTTATAGTGTCTCTCTTCAAATTCTCTCTCTATATGTATATACTCACTTCTATTCATGCCACGGCCTGGGATTCATGCAATTTTAGTTCGTTGATTCAACACAAACCCTGTCCTATTTATATGTAAATCGGTCATAGTAAATTAATATATTTTATTTGATTTGATTAATATAAATTTATGGTAATAGTATATTGGTAATTATAAATTTTATGGTAATACTATCTTGAAAATAAACGACTGACGTTAATTAACATATAAAAATCTTTGTACATGGAAATCGGCCACCATAATATTTTGGTAATAAACGATAGACGTTAATTAACATATATTAATTTTTGTATATGGAAAACGCCTATGTTACAAAGTAAATATATATCAATTAGCAAATTAGTTGATTAACCTAATTAGTGACTTAACATTAATCTTTCTAAATCGGCCGTGGGTTAATGTTGCTTAACATATATATGTGGCTAACCAAGTATAATTATATAACATATATGGAATTATGTGAATTGGCCGGTGGCGACTTGTCCAAAACGCAAAGAAGAAAGTCGTTTCATGTTTTAATTTATTATTTCCGGCGGCGGTGTTTCTTTTTTATTTTTATTTACGCCGCCACTTTCTGCTTTTATATATAAAAAAAAAAATACCTAGTAAAAGATTAAAAAGATATGAGTCTAATTGTTCATAATACGTTAAAAAAATAATACTATTGTAATTCGTAATGTGTTATTTTTATAAAATATATTATGATTATGAAGTAAGTAATGTCAAATATGAAATGTTATTGTAACTTTTGTTATAAGTTCATTATTTGTTTATTCATTATTATTTGGACTTATTAAATATATGACTTTAAAATAGAAGAAAATTGGATAAATATGTAGTATTGAATGTTAGTAATAAATTTTAGGGAATGAAAAATGGAGAAACTGTTGGGTTTGAGGTGAAAAAATATGGGGAATATGAGGTTTGCTTCCGTATTATAGAGAATGTGAATGGAGAAACTGTTAGACTTGCTCTTATAGTTGTGCGGTTAAGGTTACACGCACAAGACACGTGCAGAAAAAGGAAATGACATGCACAATGCTTGCGCTAGTGCAACATATGACATCCTTGTTTCCCTAGTTGAGTTTTCTTGACAATTTATTTCAGAATTTATTAAATGAGCCGAGTGGCAAAAGGATAGTTTTTATATATTTATTTTAATTTTTTTGTAAGAACTTTGCGCAAGCCTCACATGTTTCAGGGTATAGTACTGATTTTGGATTGATAGATTCATTATAGTTGTCTTGTATTCTTCAATTTCCTTTTCATTTGCTTGACCTTTCCCTAGATCTTCTATTATATGACATAAACTTGTTGTTCACTTAATCACTCTAGCTATCAATTCTTCCACCTACATCAATTCTTCCATTTTAACTTCTCGATTGTGGGTGTTGACATCCAATATCCTACAAGATAAATTGAACATATCTTTTTCATTACATTGTCTATATTTTTTTGTTAATAGAACTAAATTGTATTGGAATTAATCTAATTCAGTTTAATCAACTACCCAATTACCTTTATTTCAAGTTAAATACCACAATCATATTTGTGGTGGACGATCAACAATACTAAATTGTCAATCATATTATATTCATTCCACTGTGATCGTCAATTCTGCTTCATAAAGGTTTATATAAGCTTGACTTACCAAGCCAAATTACATATAAATTATAACTTTCAAAGGTGTATGCGCACAAACAGTCTCACGCACACGCGCATGCGTAAACGCCACTAACTCGTCACTGGTCACCATGCACTGATGGGTCAGATCCATCATGTTCTTTTATTTGTAGATCTGTTTATTTTTTCTTTCCTTTGTTTACCAGATTTTTTAGATTTCTAAGATGTGTTCTTGAATTAGGACTTTGGAAAAATATAGCTGACTGGTCATTGGAGTATACATGCCTATTTGTTTATTTTCCTTCTGACCTGGTTTAGCTGGACAAAGGGAAACCCTTGAGGCTTCCAGCCTATTCTCTAAACACATTAGATGATAAATACATGTTGAATAGTTTTGATGACTTACAATTAGCGATTATGTATCTGGGTAAAGGAATAGACTTCTAGACTGTTTAGAACTATATATTAGATTTCCATCAATGGAAAGTTATAGTTGTGCATTTAAAGATACACGCACAAGCAGCGTGCATAAAAAGGAAAAAAAATAAACAGCGGGTACGTGCACTCATGCAACATAATAACATCCTTGCTTCCCTAGTTGAGTTTACTTTACATTTTTTTTTGAGAAAAATAGTTGTTGTCATTTCTTCAAGTTATCATCCAGAAACGAAAGAGATGAAAGTCGGTGGAGAACTCCGAATGTTGTACGAGAGAGGACTCGACTTAGCGAAATTCACCAGTGAGTGAGCTACGAAATTTTTATTACGAGGAACCCTACAACTGATAGTCTCTAACAAATCTCTAACTCTTTTGAGGACCGCTTCAAAATTGACCAGGCACTCGTCGAAGGCCCGCGAACAATATTTTTAAGGCTCCTACAAATGGGATACTACTGGCCTACCATGCTGGAAAACTCCTTGAAGTACATCCAAGCTTGCCATCGATGCCAAAGATATGCCAAGATGATCTATGTGCCACAGGACAACATGATTACTATTGAAAAACCTTGGCCTTTTGTAGAATGAGGAATAGATCTTGTAGGTCCCTTCCCCCACAACCCCTGAAAATTTCAAGTACATTATTGTAGCCATTGACTATTTCTCAAAGTGGGTGGAAGACGAAGGCTTGATAAACATAACTGGTAAAACAATTATCAACTTTTGCTAGAGGAGCATTATATGTCGCTATGGAATACCTAAATACATACTTATAGACAATGGATCTCAGTTTGCCAACAACCCCTTTAAGAAGTGGTGTGAGGACTACAAAATACAGTAAATTTAACCTCGGTGTATCATTCTCAAGCCAACGGCCAAGCAGAGGTCACCAATCGCACAATTGTAAACGGTATCAAAGGACGTCTGCAAGGTGCAAAGGGAAACTGAATCCATGAACTTCCGAGTGTCATATGGACTCATAGAACTACACCAACTACTACCACTGGGAAACCCCTACAACTTGGTATATTGGGCCGAGGCGGCAATCCCAAATGAAATTGGGATCCCCTCAGCTCGAACTTCTCAACAGGAAGACGACGACGACAAGGCCAACCAAGAGAACCTCCGTCTCGACCTCGACCTCCTCGAGGAGAAGAGAGTCAATGCTACAATCCATGAGGCCAAGGTCAAAGAAAGAGTCAAGCGCTACCATGACAGAAGGTTTTGATTGGCATTTACTAAAGGAGACCTAATGACGAGAATGAATGAGAACATCAAGAAAGAAGCGGAAGGGAACCTAGCCCCGAACTGGGAAGGTCTGTATTGGGTCCTAGAATCCCATCCAGGGGGAAGTTACCTCTTGGAAACAATGAAGGGTGAGCCCATACCACGAAGATGGAACGTGGTAAACATACGAAGGTACCACGGAAGATAAAACTTGAGGCGCAGTCAAGGAACGGTCTGAGGCAATCCCAAATAAAGTAGCACGACTACTTCATGTTTTTAAGCTCGAGTAGAAAACTAAAAGGCTTATTTCTTTTCCTTTTACTTTAAGCCACGAGCTTGAATAAAATACATTCTATTTACTTCTATCTTTACCTTTATTTTAAGCAGTCAAAATTCATTTGCTATTAAGGGGAATGTTATCCTAAGTATAACATAGATTGCTACTCATAAGTAGTATACTAGAGAAAATTATACGATTGACGCTTATGTAAAATTAGCCGTTTGGATGAAGAATTCAAATGTCAATTAATTTGAGTAAAATAAAGAAAGATCAGAATTTGAGATAAAATACTTGAGAAAAGTATTTGATTGAAGCCTACGGGCCAAGTAATTTGAACAAACAAGTTTGAATATCAATCATCTCGAAGTAAAACAAGACAAAGACTATAAAAGACTAGAGTTCATATCAAAGGTGTCATTACATCAACATATGATACTCTGCCAAAACTCCATTAGCCCGAAAGGATACTCTGAGGCAACCCTCGGGTCCTCCAAGTTATTCATATCAAAGATGTAATTACATCAACAATATGATACTATACTTATACTAAACTGACCAGGAGGCATGTCCGAGAGGATGCCCCGAGTCGATCCTCGAGAAAAAAAAACTTTGAGTAAATAAGAGAAACTGATTCTCAAAAATGACGAGTTGTTATCTACAAGTGTGATAATTCGAGAGGGTTAGACCCAATCCAAACAAAAGAACATCTTTTCTGATAAATTATAGATACGCCAGGGATCTTACTGAACTTGGTGAAGCCCCACTTCCTGCTGGCAATTATCTTTTGCCTGCCAAGGAACTTGGTGAATCCCCACTTCCTGCTAGCAATAATCTTTTGCCTGCCAGGGAACTTGAAATTTGCACAATGCAGAGCCTCCCGAGCCCTCGAGTTATCATCAAGAATCCTCAACTCGGGGAGTGGGTCCTTCTTCCACAACGGCCACCTTTCTGGGAGATTCGGAATCCTTTTTCTCGTTCTCTTTATTATGATGCGAGGATGAGGTATCTGCAACAAAAGCATGCGTCTCACATGAGTCACCAAGGAAAGACAAATTGGGATACATGGCTATAATCATGCCTAATGAATCCTTCAATGTTATTATCTTCCTAGTGAAACCCAATCGAGCCAAGAGCTCCATCCCAGGGACTCCGTGTTGTCAAGGATAAGAAGGCAGCCAGCTCTTTCGAAGCAGAGGGATGGCTAAAAGTAGCAGCTGCATCATCCCTTTCTTCATCATTCTCGCACATATTGGTGGGCACAGCTTATCTAACTCAAAGCGATAGAGCAACCATCCATACTCTTTCCTATGATTCCTCATCTCGGGGCAGCAGATGCAGAAATCATTCTAGAGTTTAAGTAGTTTCTGCTGTTCCAAGGGATCACCCAACGAGGTTCGCTCTTGGATCAGCTCCTCAACTTGAAGGGCCTGCCTCTCAATAGTTACCTCTGCAGATGCCAATTTCGACTCAGTTGAGATCTTGGCCTGCTTAATGACACTTCCAAGTCCCCTTTGATCTTGGCCTATATTGATTCCTTTCTTTCTGCAACAACAACAAATACCTGGACTCCTCAAACTACATAAGTGGAACTGAGTTGGATTCTTTTGGCTACTTTATCAGCCTCAAAGAAGGCATTTTTGTATATATTTATTCTAATTTTATGGTTAATGCTCTTGTGTCAATTTTTTGCGTGGCTAAATCGTACTTTATTCGTTGCTGAATTGATCACTAAGTTGCTTCTCGTTTGTGTATTTGACTTAAGAGTATCAAACCTCCATAGAATTAGTTATTCTGATTTGGCTAATGTAGGCCATTTTTTCATTCTTTTGGGAAGCTAATTGCTTTCAACAGCTAGACTCTTTTTGGAAACACTATCTAAGACCATATTTTGGTCTTTTCTAGTAAGGGGTGCCAAATAAATCCCTGCCAATGGTGGTTAAACTCTTTTTCTTTAAGAAAAAACTTGATGAAAAAACAGTGAGAAAGGAAAAAGTTATTTATAGGAGCCATACAGTATCGTAATTAATGGGGGTTTTATTTTTAGGGATTCCCATGATTGGCAAATGTATTTATATAAAAATTTACATTTTATAAATATTTAAAATACAAAGTTGATATCATTTAATATTACTGAAATAAAAAGTGAAATTCAACAAATAATTAAACAACAAAAAATATATAAAATAATCGAATATCAACACACTTACCACCATTTCTATGAAGAGAGACTTTTAAGAAGAAATTAATATCAAAATATAGGTGTAATCAAAACTTCCCTTAGCTTTATTTATGTGGCAGAGATGTAAAGTGTAACCTTACGATGAGGCAAGGTCTGATATTTTATGTTTTGGATTCAAATTAGTAATTAGGTTTACCACAATAAGTCATACTTAATCATATGGTTGTCTTATTTAATTATTTGCCTGATAATTAACATCGAAATATACAATTTAAATATTGTACATGTATCATTATATCCCATTACTGATATGAATCATATGATATTATAAAAGTTATATTTCTATTTAAAGATCATATCTTTACTTTTTTTTTTGATAAAAATATCAATTACTACATCAACTAAAACTAACATCTTTAGATTTACAATATTAATCTATGGATCATAAGGAGGATGGCAATGAAATATTGCAATTTAAATGTTCAAAATTGTAAATGTAAATGTTTAATTTTACATACAAGTGAAACTAGCTAGTTTTTAAACTTTATATTGGATTTGGTAAGAAATATCATCTTTACTGACACTTAATAAGAATATAAGTTTTCTAGTCTATTTAATTAGAATTTAATCAGTGGTTAATTTTGTAATTTTAGTTTTAGTTGTATTTACTTGGAAATTTTATCCCAATCATACCATAATTTTATTCTTTTACTATTTTTAGTTATGTTAATTTAATATTTTGTTTGATTCTAAATGTATCATTCAGATTCAATTAGACCCGTGACTAACAATTAGATAAGGCAGTTTTATGGTAAGACAAAGAAATCTCATATGGTTCATACAAAAGTTTTGGGGTCAAATCATGATTATTATATTTTAGTTATCTTCAAATCAATTTATTATATCAACTACAAATCATCTTCCTCTTCATCAAATCATCGTCGCTCATCATCAAATCATCGACGTTCATTGCCAAATCATTGACGTTCATCATCAAATCATCGACGTTCATTACCAAATCATCGACGGTCATCATCATACCATCATTTTTCATCAAATTATCACCGTTCATCATCAAATCTTCATCATTCATCATCAAATAATCGTCGTTAATCATCAAATCATCAAATCTTCGTCGTTCATCATCAAATCATCGTTGTTAATCATCGAATCTTCGTTGTTTATCGTCAAATCCTCGGTGTTTATTGTCAAATCAACGTGTAAACTGTATCTGATTGCTTGATTAGAATAAGGCAGAACCATGCCTATATATAGTTACATACAAGGGCCTAAAGCTAAATACTAAAGCTAGCTAAACCATAGGCACATAAGTGCAATATACAAAGTACATACATAAATTAATAAATTAGTCCTCTAATTCTTCTTCTATCGTCACACCCCCCTTCAAGTGAAGCGTCAGATTGATCGAGACGCGAAGCTTGGACCGAAAGAAGTCAAACAGCGCACGATTGAGTCCCTTGGTGAAAATGTCTGCAACCTGTAATGAGGTCGGAACATGACTAACTCGAAACTTGCCAGCACTAACGAGTTCCCTCACAAAGTGATAGTCGATGTCGATGTGCTTAGCTCTCTTGTGAGCAACTGGATTCTCCGCAAGAAAGATAGCACTGTTATAGTCACAAAGAAGCACCGGGGATCCTTGAAGCGGAAAACGCAGATCCCTAAGAATGTGTAACAGCCAAACTACCTCCGAAGCAGTATTTGTAAGAGCTCTGTACTCCGATTCAGAACTTGAGCGAGAGACTATAGGTTGCTTCTTCGCACTCCATGAGACCAAGTTGCCACCAAGGAAAACAACATACCCATAAGTAGAGCGACGTGTCTCCAAGCAGCGCGCCCAGTCGGCATCAGAATATGCGAGTACCTCCGAAACACCATCAGCAGTAAAGGTCAATCCACAATGTTGCGTCCGACAAACATACTTGAGTATCCGAGTGACTACGGCAAAATGATCGTCCCGTGGATCCTGAAGATACTGACTCACGGAGTTAACAGCAAATGACAGGTCAAGACGAGTGATGGTGAGGTACTGAAGATCTCCAACAAGAGACCGATACAATTTCGGATTGTGAAACGGTCCACTGATACTACTGTGTAACTGAGACAACGGAAGAAACGGTGTGGAGACTGGTGTAGAATCCAGCATCCCAGCTCTTTGAAGAATATCCCCAGCATAATTGGCTTGACCCAAGAACAACCCTGTAGAGGTGGGTGGAACCTTCAGGCCAAGAAAATAGCTGAGGTGTCCGAGATCCTTGACAGAAAACTCCCGATCAGCACGAGCTATGAAACTCCGAATAGCAACCCTCCCATTCCCGGTAAGAATGATATCATCAACATAGATGAGAAGGTATAGGATGACTGAGCCACGGGTGAACACGAACAGCGAAAGATCCGACAAACTTCCAACAAAGCCAAGGCCTTTAAAAAAGGCACTTAAGCGATCAAACCATGCCCTAGGAGCTTGCTTAAGACCATAAATGGCTTTCCTCAGGAGACAGACATGATCAGGACGTGCAGGATCCTGATAATCAGCTGGTTGAGCCATGTAAACTGGAATATCAAGAACGCCGTTCAGAAAAGCATTCTTGACATCTAGCTGATGAAGTGGCCACTTCTTCATAGTGGCAATGGCAATCACCGTTCGGACAGTAGCATCCTTGATAATTGGACTGAAAGTATGATCAAAATCAAAACCTGGAACCTGTGAGAATCTCTGAGCCACCAGACGTGCTTTATATCTCTCAATAGAGCCATCATATTTGTACTTCAACCGATAGACCCACTTGGAGCCAACCACATTAACGTGTGGAGGGCAAGGAACCAACTGCCATGTCTGTTGCCGCTGGAGTGCA
This sequence comes from Sherardia arvensis, assembly GCA_948330725.1. NCBI lineage: Eukaryota > Viridiplantae > Streptophyta > Magnoliopsida > Gentianales > Rubiaceae > Sherardia > Sherardia arvensis. Next base: position 14,712,717 of record OX415237.1, on the reverse strand, counting down.
TCAATCTCCTCATCCATAGCAGTAACCCATCGTGAGTCCTTCACTGCAGCCTTGAAATTTCTCAGTTCCTTCTGTACCAGCAACTCAGCAACCAAACCTGTAGCCACAAAATCAGGTCCAAGGCTGCGAGCTACTCTTGTTCCATCCTGATGACGAGTGACCATCTGGTGAGCACGAGGGGCAGGTGGAAATGTCGGAGCCTGTTGAGTTATGGAAACAGGAGGAGTCAAAGATCCACTTCCAGATGAGACTGAATCACCAGGTGAATCAGATGAACTCGATGATGCCGGAGAAGGTACTGGAGTAGTCTGATCAGGTTTGTCATCGATCACTGCATGTGCTGTCGAAGAGGACTCATGGCATATCGTACAGGGCTGATGTGGTGGAATGATCTCAACAAAGGCAGTCTCTAAATCAGGATCAGTGGGGTCAACAAAAGAAGAGACATCCAAGGAAGAAAACTGAGCCTCTGTGGATGCTCTTGAGAACGGAAAATGACCCTCATCGAAGCGATCATGGCGAGTCATATAAATGCGACCAGAAGCAGGATCCAGGCACTTAAATCCTTTGTAGTGCGCACTGTAGCCCAAAAAGACACATGGTAGACTGCGCGGGGCTAGTTTATGCTCAAATGTAGGCCGAACATAGGGAAAAACGCGACACCCGAATGGATGAAAGTTCGAGTAGTCCGGTGAACGCCCAAAAAGTACTTCAAATGGAGACTTGTTGTCAATCACTGGAGTTGGCAGCCGATTGATGGTGAAGACAGCAGTGCTGAATGCATCATCCCAATGAGATAGCGGCAGATGCGAGTGAAATAGCATGGAGAGGCCCATCTCCGTGATGTGTCTGTGCTTCCGTTCTGCTCTACCATTCTGCTCAGGTGTATAAGGACATGCGACTTGATGGTCAATACCGCGAGTTCCAAAGTGAGACTGTAACCTGTTGTTAATGAATTCAATCTCTCCATCACTCTGGAAGACCTTGATGCGGGATGAGGTTCTCTACGAATGCTTCAAATGGAAGTAGATATCAACAAAGTCCGACTTACGACGTAGAGGATAGAACCACGAAAACCGCGAATAATCATCCACAAATAAAGCATAATAACAAAAACCATTTCCAGAAACAATCGGAGATGGCCCCCACAAGTCACAATGAATCAAATCCAAAACTTTATTTGCACGTCTAGGGTTCTCAACAAAAGAAAATTTATGGCCTTTAGCCATTGCACACGGTTCACAAATACCAGGTTTCGGAAGTACAGAAGTAAGGGATAAAAACCCATATTTGTTCAACAAAGAAATAACAGCAGATGACACATGTCCTAATCGAGCATGCCACACTTCAAAAGATGCTCTATTATTGTTCTTCTTCACCACTGAAAGAGGTGTTGCGTCACTACGGTCCAGCACGTACAACCCATGCTCACTGTGTCCCTGCCCCAGGATTGCCCTGCTGAGCTTGTGCTGAATAATAAAAGACTTGTCATCAAAAGAAATAATAGCACAGAACTCCTTGGTAAGCTTACTTATCGACAAGAGGTTCTTAGTAATAGCAGGCACAACCAAGACATCCGATATATGTGTAGATGGGTTAACTCTAACATCACCAACAACAGTAATAGGAAGAGAAGCACCATTACCAACAGAAACGAAGGTATTACCATTGTATGGAGCGACTGCAGTCAAGGTCGAAGTAGATGCACTCATATGATTGGTAGCTCCGGAATCCAGATACCAATCCGAAGCTGTAGGAGCCGGAGAAGGCTGAGCCTGAGGAGCCTGGTATGGAACATACTGAGGTGTATACACATGTGGCTGAGAAACCATTGCCGCAGGAGCAACCGGAGCAGCATAGGTCTGAGCAACAAGAGTTTGAGGAGTGGATGGAAGCTGTGCCGGCTGAGGAACATAAGTCTGGTACTGCTGCTAGCCATAAGGCTGTGGTGGTGGAGTCACATAACTCGGCGTAAAGGAAGGACAAAACCTAGAGATATGCCCGAAGCCTCCACACGTGTAACACTGAATCAGAGCACCCAAAACACCAGATCTGGACCCACCAGGACCTCCAGGAGCTGCCCAGGGACGACGACCACCACGGCGACCGCCGGCCGCGTGGCCTGTCCAGGCGCGTGAGCCCACACGCCGCCCCCTCTTGTTGCTGGGCGGCAGGGGCAGGTTGGTTGGCTGCCGCCACAAAGGCCACTGGACCCGCCGGAGCCTGTACCTGCACATTCGTTTGCTCCAAATTTGCCAAAAAAGCCTCATAGCCCTTCGCTTGATCCACAACAGTAATATACTGGGGCAAGGGATCAAGAACAACAATGGGTGCACAAAAATTCTTATATTCATGGCCAAGGGCAGTGAGAAACCACATAAGCTTGTCACGGTTCTCAGCAGGTTGACCCATAATACTTAATTGATCAAATATTTTCACCAAAGACAGATGAAGATCATGAATCGTACCAGTCTTGCGGAGGAGGTTAGCTTGCTGTCGGAGGCTAAAAACAGCAATCGAGGTGCTGTGTTGGTAGGCACTGGCAAAAGTATCCCACATCTCCTGAGCAGTAGCACACTGCGAGATCTCATTCTTTGCATCAGCAGTACATGAGGAGAGAAGCACACTACATAGTCTCTTATCATCCACGATTCAGGAGTTGTAGGCAGCCAGGGCAGTGTCGTAGGCATCCTGTTCCTTCTGGAGAGCGGCAGAGTCCGGTGGTGAGGAGGAGGAAGAGGCGGCCGTTGGCGGCACGGGAACGAGGGGGAGAGGAGTAGAGCCATCCAGATAACCAAACAAGCCTCGGGGCTTGAACACATACTCTACCTACTTCTTCCACTGCAGGTACGTTGAAGCTTCCAACTTGGTGTTGAGAAGGTGGATCATCGTGTTGATCGAGAGAGCATCATCCTTGCGAGCAACCATCGTCGTGTGAAGAACAAAAAAGAGGGCAGAATAAATTTTTTTGAATTGAAAAAGGAGGGAGAAGGCTAATACAGAGCCTGGTGCGTGCGAAAAAAGAAGAAGAGAGATGAAGGCGGCGGCCGTAGAGAAAAAAAGAGAGAGATTAGGGTTTAAGACCCAAGGGATTTTGGAAAGAGGATCGTCAGGCGACTGATACCATGTAAATTGTATCTGATTGCTTGATTAGAATAAGGCAGAACCATGCCTATGTATAGTTACATACAAAGGCCTAAAGCTAAATACTGAAGTTAGCTAAACCCTAGGCACATAAGTGCAATATACAAAGTACATACATAAATTAATAAATTAGTCCTCTAATTCTTCTTCTATCGTCACACAACGTCGTTCATCATCAAATCATCAAATCATCGGTCATTAATTGATGAAAACGAGGTCAAATTAATGATCCGAGCTACATTTCTACGAGAATCTAGTTTCACGATTTCACGATTTTGATTATGTGTATATTTTAGTTGATGATTTTATGTTTATGATTGATGAATTTTTATCGATGATCAAACGGATATATGATCGAATGATGATGATTTGATGATGAATGACGATGATTTAATGATGAACGATGATGATTTGACGAAAACGACGATGATTTGACGATTAACAACGATGATTTGACGATGATTTGACGATGAACGACGAAGATTTGATGGTTTGATGATGAACAACGATGATTTGATGATGAACGACAAAGATTTGACGATGAACGGTGATAATTTGACGATGATTTGATGATGAACAATGAAGATTTGATGATGAACAGTGTTAATTTGATGAACAACGATATTTTGATGATGAACGTCGATGATTTGGTAATGAACGTCGATGATTTGATGAAGAGTAAGATGATTTGTAGTTGATATAATGTATTGATTTGAAGGTAACTAAAATATAATAATTACGCTTTGACCCAAAATTTTTGTATGAATCATATAAGATACATTTGCCTTACCATAAGGCTGACTTATCAGAAAGTTTTTCATTTTAATAAGTGAGTTTATTAGTGGGTTATTTTTTGTACTTTAGATATTATTGTATTTATTTGGAATATTTTTCCTCAATCATATCATAATTTTTTCTTTTGTTATTTTTGGCTATGGTATTTCATCGATTTTCAATTAATTTGATTATTTTATAATTTTGCTCCATTCAATTTCCATATCTCTTCCTTAAATATGGTATTCCACTCTCTCTTACTATATCATTATGTCAAAGTTCAATCCACTCACTTTTTTTACTCAAAAATTTACTCATTATCCTAACTTTTAATCTAGTCGGGGAGAAGGCGACGACGGAGTCGGCCATGGTTGGTGAACTTGAACTTGTCGAAGCGATGAACCTTAGAGAAGAATGATTTGGGAAAGAAGAAAGCCGATCGGAGAAGAAGAAGACCTAATCTGGTCTGGTTTGGGAGTTTTTTCATGTAAGTTTCAATATTTTCAGAAAAAATCCTTATAGTTTGGCGTATCTTCATTATTGCGCCGAATTGTAAATATTTATTTTTTAACTTAAAACTTATTAAAACCTGGTTTGCCCGTGTTTGTCTTTTGTAATATTATACGAGCAATGTAATCAAATATTTTCTACAATCGTTCAAAAATTAATTATGATTTATAAAAAAATAAAATTAATTCTATTAAATACAACAAAATTGAACAATTTAAAAATTTTAAAAAATTTATTTTAATCAATTCAAAACCAAATAGTTAAAAGTCAACAACTATTTTAAATAGTTAAATACTACCAACTATAAAGTATTATGACAAACAATTAGATAAATCGGTCCTTTCAAAAAATAAAAATAAATCGGTCTTATGGTAAATTGCATGACTTATTCTGTATTTAAAATGAGGCTAATTACTAATTTAGATCCAAAATATGGAAAAATAGACTTTTGACTATCACGGGATGCATTACACAAGTGTTTCTCAAATATTTTATTCAAATTTTATGATTTTTTTTTCACAATTTGATATAAAAACAATTAGACCATAATATTTTGCAAATTATTTGAGGAGATGTATCCAAATCTTTGATAACAAAATCTACAGGTGAAATATAAATAATTGTTCACCAATCAGAAATTCCAAAAGTTATCATGTTACTAAATATTGAATTTATTTCAAAAAAAATATTGAATCAATTTAAAATATATTTTCAAACCAAGAGAAAGTCTCCTGAAAGTCCAACTTTCCTGACTTTCCATAAGAATCTTTATACGTTTTAACTTATACAGTGTATCTTTTAATTTGAACCGTAAAATTTGTTATTTGAATTTTATTAATGTTTTAATGTAAATTCATGAATTTTTTGCATTAAAACATGTTTTACTATATGTTCACTTTGATACTATCAATGTTTTAACACAAAATAGTATCACTTGACCTTAAATATATAGTGGTAGTTCCATAACACTTAGGAAAGTCGGACTTTCTAGAGACTTTGCTTCAAACGAAATCCAAAATTGAGACAAACAAAGATATCAATTTATATCAATTTAATTAAGTTTGCTTTAGTTCAACAAGCACCTGGTACTCCAAAAATAATAATAAAACAAATAAAATCGACCAAATTCAAAAGCCCAACATTGATTTGGCTTCTATATTACAAAATCAATTCAAAACACAAATGTGTACAAAACAATTTTCTATTCTCTGAAAAGTACACTTCCGAGAGTAACATCTGGAACCTTCTCGTCTGAAAAACAAACATGAATCATTTCCAACACATAAACAACAGTCTTCATTGATGGTCTTCTGCTGAAGCTACTATCCAAGCACAGTAGAGCCAATTCAAAGAGATCTTTCACAGCCTCAGTTGAGCTGTACTGCCATAATCTCTTCTCCACAAATTCTTCAAAATTCCTCGCATTCTTAGCCTCGAAAACCAGGCTCCCATTGTTCGATTCAGCCTCGGCAAAGGCTTTACGGCCGCTAATCAACTCCAACAGAAACACGCCAAAGCTGTACACGTCACTCCTTGTTGAGAAGTCCTTGTAAGACTTTAACCTTTGAAAAAACAAAACCATATTTATTCCTAAGAAGTTCGATGAGAAAAGCAATATCTTTCAAGCTTTTATTATTAAGTTGTAGATGATGAAAACTAACTCGGGATCAAGAAAGCAATCGGTTGTTCTTGATGGCAATGCACAGCATACATCCACTAGCAATGCGAACATCCCAAAATCAGAAACCCTAGCAACGAAGTTTTCATCCAGCAGAACATTTTTTGTTCTGAAGTGAAAGTGTAGGATGGAAGGCTGAAAGCTGTGAAGATACTCAAGACCTGTTATAAGAAAAAATGAAATGATTAATCCAAGTATGAATGGTTTAGCAAAAATATATTTTCTACCTTTTGCTGCCCCAATGGCAATTAATATCCGTTGATGTATGTCAAGTTTGCCAATCGGCATGCCTTCATAATCTGCAAGGTATAGCTGGACTTAATAGGCAAGACAAGCAAGCAGAAACAGATGTGTATCATTTTCAGAGCACGAAACTGCACCATATAGATGACTGCCAACATCGTGGTACAGAAGATATTCGTAAACAAGAAACTGCTGATGGTTCTCGTGACAAAATCCAACAAGGTTAACAATGTTCTTGTGTTTGACTAAGGCAGTGTACTTCACCTGAGATGGAATAGCAGATTTAGAAGAAGCATCCATTTTTTGAACATGAAAATAAAGAATATCATTTCATAAAGACGCCTCTACAATTTTTTCAATCTGTTTCAAGGAAGTTCTAGAATGTTGTGGTCGAGAAGAAGAGTCTAACCATCTGACCAAGGTGTGGAATTGGGTGACGAAGACGCCTTTTGATAGAAACAATGGTTCCATCCGCGAGTAGCCCTTTATAAACTTTACCAAATGAACCTTCTCCAATGATATTACTCTTACTGAAATTCCCAGTAGCATGTTCCAAATCTAGTCGTTTTAGTTGTAGCAAATTAATAGCATCCAAAGTAGAGAGCTCGGAAGCAGCTATAGATGAAACTCTCCGTAAATCATCTGCCAAAAAGAAAAAAAAGAAAAAAGAAGAAGAGTGCATTAAAACCATGACAAGAAGAGCCATAAATTATACCATGCAATTTTATTCTTGAAGCAAACACATCGTTAGTGAATACAAAAATAGTTTTAACAAAGAAGCACACTTCAATAAATTATTTGTATTACCGGAAGTTGATTTAACAGAGGCTTCTGGATCAAAAGTCCTGCTCATTGCTCTTCTAAGACGCTTCCAGCACAAGAATGCAACTACAATGATGATGGCCACAAGAAAAGCAACAGCGGCACCCCCAAAAATGGAAATTAATTTCTGTTTATATGGTTTTCTCGCATTCGATTCACCTGAAGGTTCCACTGAAGCTGAAGCAGAATTCCAACTATCTTTAATTCCCTGAAAATGCATTTTACTCCTGCACGAGCAAATACTGGAAGAAAAATTGACATGTAAACAACTGATTTTGGCATCCAAATCACAGGGAGTTCACATGTTCACCATGCAATTATGCTTCACAACGTTATCCATTTTTGGTTCATCTAGTACTGCATAGAGCTTAATGGAACACAAAAAAGGAACAAGACATTCCAGTTGGGACCCAACTAAAACAGAAAATGGATTTACTAGGATGCAGAACAAATCAATTAAAGCACCATGTGTGTGCAAGAACTGTAAATAGTGGAAAAGATGGCATTTAATAGAGATTAAACATGTGAGAAATTAGAGTGCTATCTGGAGGAAAAGAGGTTGCAGAAAAGAACCCAATGAAAGTTTAAAATCAAATTGCTGGACTTACAAAGTGAGGTCCTAGAAATAAACTGAAATATGACATCACAGCGCCTCATTTGGAAAACAACTAGTAACCAGACACGATGTATGAATTCTTCTGGCCAATAAGATCCTGTACCATACAAAAACAAACAAAGTGCACAAGAGGTTAGAATTTCCTTTTCTCAATTATGGAAACTCTTCAACATTTTTTGGACAGATGAAAACTGTGACTTAGATAAATATGCATTTCTCTTCTGGAATCTTGTGTAATCTATAATGACAGATTCATTTTTTATAATAAATAATCAACCATGCATTCAATTTAAGTTAGTTTTGCAGATCTTTAAACCCAGAAAATCCAAGAGGAAGAGAGCCAGCCAGGAAGTTGTTTACATAGCAGGTGGAATTATCAAGTAAAATTCAGTACAAGACAAACAAAGATCCAAGAACATGCCCACTTTATATAAATTGCTGAATAAACTTCCAGACAACAAAGCAGACAATCAACTATATTTAAGCACATAAATGTTGACACAAGGAATTCATTGAACGTTGTAAAACCAGAACTAAATGATCAGTGGCGATTGTAACACAGCTTAAAGTCGCAAGCAGATAGTATTCTTCCAAAAGAAGAAATAAAAAATTCTAAGAAAATAGAGAATGAATTGACTAAATTTGAGTTACCAGGGGGACTTTGAGAGAACCATTGCTGTACAAGACATCACATGAGACAGATAAGGTGGCCAAAAACTTTAAAAGTTGATATGAGGAAAATGATTGGATATTACAAAGTCAATGTAGCAAAATGCATGATTTTGTGAGATTTTGCCACCTTTTCTTTTTCATTTTCATTTTCATCTTACTATTTTTAAGAAGATAATATACAGAAAGAGACTACTGTCTGAAAATTATAAGTAATATAAATACAATGATGGCTTCCTTTAGTTCATACTCAAAACAAAGATGCAAAAGTAACCTTTTACTACATATCCAGTCTTAACAGTAGATAGGGAATACTACAACATAAAATGAAGCAAACATATACTAACCTTGGATAGTTGGAATTTTTCATGAAAAACCAGAAACAGAAATTTAGGATGATTTCATAAAATTGCACTTCAGGATCCAACATTGATGAAGAAGAGAAGAATCCAAAATTCTGCTAATCTAATTGCCAAAGACTAGCACCAGTATCTTTAATAGCATCATCATCCCAGATTGAATGCACATAAACTTGTAGAACTGAGTTTCCCATGTCCATCTGATTTTCTACAACCTTCTGAACTGAACTTACAACGCGCTCTGTACATCTTAAGACCTCAATCCTTTTGAGAGTTGCAACATTCTCTAAGCATTCAGGAATCTCTTGTAGTTTAAAACATTCATCTAATATTAACTTCTCGAGAACAGGAAATTGATCATCTGAGGCTGTCCACTTGACAAAATCCAAGTTTTCCAATTTCAAGAATTTAAGTTTGGGGAATTCCCCTTCTTCCACGTGCCATTCGTCCCCAACAAAGGATTTCCCGAGCAATTTGAGTACCATAAGATGAGGCAGCTCTGCAATTTTCGAAATTCTGCTCCAGGGCAACCTACATTCAGACAACGACAACTTTTTGATATTCTCAGGAAATATGAACTCAAATTCAGAATGGTCAAGGTCTGGAACAATTGACAAAGAAAGTGATTCCAGTTGACTTAGAAATGAGAAGTCCATAGCCTTACTACCATTCAGAAGATCATCCTCAGAAACATAGAACTTGCAATTTATTTGATGGATGTTAGGGAATTTCCTCAGCTGTTTATCCAACATGCCCCAATTATAACTGCTCAAGCTAGATAAACTCACCAAATCTAGCAATTTTCTATCAAGACTATCATCAGGCAATACAACCAAAACTGACCTGAACTCATGGGTTGAGTACAGATGTCTCAAACTTCGCAGATTCCAGAATGTAACAGGAAATTCAACAACTGTAGCTGTTGAAATAACAATGAGAGTCTCTAAGTTTGAAAGGTTTCCTATTGATGGGCCCACTTTCCCATCAATTTGAATTGCCAAATATCTCAACTGGATGAGAAGTCCTACTTCTTCAGGGAATTTAGTGAGATGAACCTGCTCCATATCCAAAACTCTAAGAAGCTTGAAGAGGCTAGGAATGGATGACATATCAAACTCTTCTAGCCATTGTGTTGAATGGAAGAATGACAGCCAACGTAAGCGAGGACAAAGGAGTTTACAATTCTTAAAACTCTCTGGCTCCGCGTATATACATAATCTTCGCAGGTTGCCTATCTCGCTGAAAGATGCAAACTCTGGCTGATCAAAGGAGGATATGCCAAACTCTAGCTCATCAGAATATAAATGATCTTCCACTCCGTTGAACTTCATTTTAAACTGATGCAAGAACCTTTCTTCATTGGCCTTTCTCAAACAAAAATCATATATCAAATCATGGACGCGGCAAGCCTTGACTCCTCCTCTAGACCTTTCTTTTGCCTTCATAACTAAGCTTCTGTCAATCAAACTCTTCATGTAATCCCTTGCAACTTCTTCTAAGCTCTTTCCCTCACATTTTTGGACAAAACCCTCAGCAATCCAAAACCAAATCAGCCTCTTGACTGAAAGCTCATGGTCTTCTGGATATGCACTAAACAATAGAAGGCATGACTTTAGATGATCCGGTAACTGTTTATAGCTAAGCTCAATTGTGTTCATGCATTGATCTGTGGCAGAGATGACGCCTGACCTTAAACGCTCTAGAACTTTCTTCCAAACCTCTTTCTTTGTAGCTCTCAAGAGCCCAGCTACAATGAGGATAGTTAGGGGTAGCCCTTTACAGTATTCTGCAATTTCTATACCAAACTGATACATGAAATGGGGCCAATCATTCTCAGGAAATAACTTTGTTCGTAGTAACTCCAAACTTTCATCATGAGTGAGATGACGAAGAAAATGAGGCTCTTCATCAACCAACCTAGCAACAGAATGTCGACTAGTTAGGAGAATTCTACTTTCAGTAAAATCATCAGGTAATATTCTCTTCAAGTAATCAAATGCTTGAATGTCCCATACATCATCCATGACTATAAGATACCTACGCCCTTTCAAAGAACGCCAAAGCTCTTCAGCCAAATCATCTTCATTTCTTGTAAAATATTCATTGGAAAACTTTTCTTGAATATGATTTAAAAGCTCAAGTAAAACCTTTTTTCTATCAAATACTTGAGAAATAGAACACCAACCGCGAACATGAAAATGAAGACTGGCAGAAGGATCATTGTAGACTATTGTGGCTAAAGTAGTCTTTCCCAACCCGGGCATGCCGACTATGGAAACAACCTGCAATCTCTTCGATCCTCTTATTAGCCTATTGAGGATTGATGATCTCTCAATTTCAAAACCCACAACTTGATCATCAGCAGCTGGCATGCTACTTTGCTTCTGGTGATCAGTAGATGTCCAACTCATAGCCTCCTCCTGAACTTCGATCTCTTGTCTCTTGTCCTTGAAAATCTTTGTGGAATCAGTCTTGATGGACATCATGCCTTTTCTGATGGATTTTAATGAATCCAGCATATCTTTCTTCTTCTTTTTTTTAAGTAAAGAATCCAAAGTATCTAAAAGAACTAATTGGTCAATGAGAAACTCGATCTTGCAGGCCACCTCTACAGCAAGATTCCATAGAGTTAGATGAAGGTCGTCTTGTTGATTCCTCAAGATTACCAATTTCCCCATTAATGATATTAGGAAGACAAGATATCCTTGAATTTCCGGTAGGCAATTCCGGTTAAGGAAATGATGACTTTTTACTTCAGTCAAATAGCCCATAAGGAAATCAAGGAAGCATAAAACAGTGGAGTTGAGAAAGCTGTTTCGTGATATTTTCACTACCTCTGTCCGAATCACCATAAAGTTTTCCAGAAAATCTGAAATTCCAAGATCAACTGCATATTCTTTGTGATGAAGTGAAAATATTGTGACTCCAGCATCATATACAGTAGCTGTAGTAATTTCCATGATTTTGTCATCAAATTTGTTCGCCTTTTTTCTGAGCATGATTCTCAATGATCTTAATCCCTCGTACAGCACTTGCAACTTATCCCTTAAAGAAACCAACACACTAGAATCACATTGCAGCATTTCACAAAGAGTAGAAAGAAGAAAAGCAATGGGATCCTTCAAATTCACAGAGGGAATAGGTAGCTTTCTCGAGTTTTTCATACTTGCCAGGGCTTGACCATGAGTCTCCTGAAACTGTAGATTATGGACAGGATCCATCATCAGCAGCAATTCAGAAATTTTGGACTTTATTCCATCATAAGGAATGGTGCTTCTGTAGAAGCGATTGGCTGAAAAGGGATGACATGTCAAATGTGCTGTACCAATTACAAGAGCTTCAATCTGAGCCAGCAAATCGTGAAAGTCTCGATTTTTGACCAATGCCAGAGTAGCAAAATGGACTAACTGCCTCCAAAATGTGATGCTCTCCTTCAAGCCCTTTACATCGTCTTCAGGAAATCCAACATAAGCTGATCCAGGCAGATTGAGATTACGATCTAGATTTGCAAGAACCGAATCAGCAATATCCTTGACTCGAATGGCCGCTTGAGGACTTGATTGACGCAGCAAACCAGGATTACAAATATGATTCAGGTACCAGTCATCCATATCCTCCTCCAAAGAGATGATGTGGGATATAGATTTTGAAAACTCTCCCTTAGTAACATGCAAGATAGAGGTATCATGATTCGGGTCCTCCGCATAAATAGCATTCAACATATCCAGGTCATGACTCGCATTCAAGATTCTGCAAACAACACCTTCAACCCTCATCAAAAGAGATCCCAGATTAATATCCTCAGCAGACAACTTTGTTGAGCAAAAAACAAACGTTTTGAGCTTGTTCACCAATTCGGTCCTCCCATAGGACTTTGCTGAACAAAGAAGAAACGTTCTGAGAACACCTAGATGGTACAACAGCATTCCCACCGATTCTTTAAGTTCGGTATCAGGATTACATAATTCCAGCAGCTGCTTCAGATTATTGGATGCTGAACCAAGAGAAGCTATAACATCGGAACTGGAAGCCATCCTAATATACACACACCTAAGAGCAAATGAAACAGGTATTGAGTAAGATCCCAATTCAATGTTATACAGTAACTAACATCAGGTATGATAACAACAGGAGATGAACTAAAACATACCAACTAGAAGTTCAAGCTCTGGCAGCTGCACGGATAATTGATTTCTGCAGCTTACTGGTGACTATCAGAGCAGTTCAGTACTGCTGCTTCAGATTATCAAGTGCAGAATTAATCATAAACACGCTTCTTAAATGATTTGTTTGAAATCAGAGATTTACACAAAAACAAACGACAATGAAAATGATAATAAACCCTTGAATTGAATTAGAACATACCAAGTAGACGCAGCTCAGGCTCCGGAGTGGGTAGGTTTCTGCAGCTGATTGTCAAAAAGGAAGATATGAATTCTGTAACAAAATATCTGTGAATGTTTGAAAATTGAAAATGATAAAATAAATTGTTTGGCCAAGCAATTGAAACCACAAATAAAGTTCAGGGATCAGTTTAAAATATATTAAACTTTTCCGGGTCGGGTCGGAACGGGGTATATAGTCCTTGAGCCATTTTGGGTTGGAACAAATTTGGGTTCAACACGAAGCCATGATCAGCGTTCTTGCTCAGGTCAGCTTCTTCGGCTGTTAATCTTCCATCTCTTTCCCTGGGCTTTCTGGAGATTGATGGCTATCATTTCTTTTTCTGTGCAGGAGCGGTTGCTGGGGTTCGCATTGGGGACGGCATTCACCGGGGTCATCGTCTTTGACCAGCGCAGGAGAATCCACACATCAATCGCTGAGACTCGATCGAAGTTCGACCCTCAGTATCAGGTTGGTGGAGAGTTTATTGGGTGATTTAAGACCATAATTTCGATTGATTAGTTCTGTTTTCAATTTCAAACCCTAAGTTCTCAATTTTGAGGGAATAATGCATTTAGGGAACTGAATTATGCGCATCATAATGCCATATGAATGAATGGAATTTTCTATGTTGGTTGGAGGATGTGCCAAAACCTGAATGTACCTACTCTGTGATAAAAAAAATTTGATTTTTAGCTACATATGCATTTGAAGAGGGCAAAGGGTAGTAGTTACCAGTTAAGTGGCATCATAAACTCCCTCTTAAGAGCATGGAAGCAGTAGTGATAGACTCTCTGTTTCGAACTAGTGTATGCATTCATTTCCTTTTCATTTTGGAATCCAGAAGGACCTTCTGAAAGTTAAGCTGTATTTACTAATTTATTGAATTGATTTTGAAATTGTTCCAGTTACAAAAGCCTATTTTTGAGAAGGGTCCAGGTCTAGATTTGGCTCATATATGGAACAAGGCAGTGGACCAGACTTTCCAACCTGTGATTCGATCCCTCAGCTCTCGAGGATGGTAGAACTACAAGGGTGACCATATTTTCTTTTTTGACTTTTGGTTGTTGCAATGAGCTTGAGGTCCCAAACTATGTTAGGCGGCAAGGCCCATAGATTTGTAACAGATACCCTTTCGTTGAGAATCTGAGACCATGTTTGTTTCTGTTTCTCAATAAAATTCTGATTACATTGCATTGCCATCTTTATTAAAATCTTTACTTGTGCCAATTTGTAACTGTTAACTTTGAATCTTCGCTACGTGGCTTTTAGCAGTTCAGATTGTGCAACTTGATTAAAATGGTTCTCGTTATATTGGTTGCATTTTTTTCCCCTTAAAAGGTGTGTGGTTGATCTGTGCTTAAGTGTGCTTATAAGATAAGTTGTCTTATTTTGAAATGAGTGGGAGACCAGCTTACGCTTTCAAATATAGTCAGTCATTCATTAGGAGTTTAGTAGACAACTAGAACTCCATAACGTATTTGATAGGACTTAAAAGCCTTACCAGACACAGCTTTAATGCTTCTCTCTTGGCTTAGAAGATGGTTTTACTTGAAATAAACATTAGGCCATTAGGACGAGTGTACTCTGGAGATGATTCCACTCCTAAAAATTGCTATGGTTGAGTATTATGTCTAAATAGTGACTATATCAGAAGTTTGGTTTTATTACTTGATATGGAACTGAATGTGATTTTTACAATTCATATTTATTCCTATAAAATGTCTGCTAGAATGCAAGATATATTAGCTACAAGTACACTTCGTAATCTTAAGTGGGATTAAAATGACATTTAGAACAACTCTGTGTCTAAAAATGTTATCTCTATGTTTTATAATTGGATTCTTATCTCCATTTTCTTTGGAAGATGTGAAATACAGAAGTACCTACTCAAGTAATGCTGTGAACCCTTTGTGTGTTATGTTGTATTTACTAATTTAATAAATTTGTATTGAACTTGTACCAAGCTCGTATGGATTTTCCATCTGTGGAACAACTATTGAATTAGACATATCAGTCTGTGATTTGATCCTCTATCTCTCGTGGACTGTAGAGTTACTTATGTGCCATCTGTTTTTTGATTTGGCTTGCCTTTAACTTGGAGTGTTTATGATTATACACTCCCCAGAATGTTGCCCATATCTTTGTAGCAGATTCTCTTCTTCTTCTAAGACCATGTTCTTTTTCTTTCTCAATTAACTACTGATTCATCATATAGTAGATATATTAGCATCTTTACCTGAACTAGTCTTTTATTCTCTTCGTTGAATCCGAGACCTAGTAATGGAATATAATATGTCAAGCTCTTGTACTCATTTTATGTGGTGGCTATCTTGTAGTAGTTTAGGTTCAGCGACTTGATTTCACATGAAAACTTATTTTGGAGGTCTTCTGGTAAACTATGGTTTGATTTGTTTGGAATACTAGTCCCACTTCAAGTTTTTAGTGAGTTAAGACACGGAACTCACATACTATTACTGTTGAGCCTATACGTTCCTCTCTTGGCCTGTAACACAATAACTTGATATGATTTACACTAAAAGAATAGTGTAATTCTCGCGATATAGATAATTAGGTAGGTTCCATCTGTGTTGTTATTGTTGGCTGCTGGCTCAGGAATTTGCAATGGCCGAATATGAGTCATCTCACAATTAAACATCCGATATTTTTCCATAATTTAACAAATTGAATTGAAGAGCACTATTTGTGGTTTTGTATTTAGGTGAGGATCATTCATTTGGTGTGATAAATGTCTTCCAAAAGATATTGGAAATGTTTGTTACTCCTGGTCTATAACATTAGAAGATCAAATAAGACAGGGATATAGTATATAGCTTGGTTGTTTGATGAAAACTTAATTTGCTAACACAGTTTTCATTTGTTTAGAATATATGATCAAGTACTATGCTGAAGCCCCTGAGCAGTGGCATGCAATCTTTGGTTCTCAGTGGCTGTCCATTCAGATGAAAAACTATTGTATGCTTCTGGTAAAAATGTCACAGGGTTTTCATTGATATGATTAGCTGTCTTCTAAGATACTAGGAAATGTTTGCTACAACACGTCGCCTATATCTTTAACATAAGATAGATAAAGAAAGCATGTAGCATGGTTGTTCAAAAGAAACCTAATTTGCTTAAAATGAAATATTTCCTCTGTTTAGAGAATGAGATCAAACACTAGGCTGAAGCTCCTGAGCAGTTTTTGCTCGAGCTGCATTGGTTCTTCGTGTGACAGCGACGTAGTAAACACCCAATCCTATAATGAGAGCAGAAACCAAGGCCATTGTTATTGTAGCAATCCCACCAGCTCCCAGACTCTTCTTGCCACCATCTATGTTTGATTTGCTTTGATGTCCTGGAGTTGACTGAACGGTAGCTGCTTCAGGCAATGTCATGCAATTTGAGGAAGAGCAAGGCCCTCTGCTCTTTAGTGGCTGTGCATCTGGATGAAAAAAGTCGTATGCTTCTGGTGAGAATGTTATAGGGTCCTCATTTGCTATTCCATGTGGTGCCCTTTCCTGAGCTCTGGAGATGGTAGAGAAAGAGAGAAAGAAGAACAGTAGCAAAGGAGTTAAGGTAGCCATGTTTGCTACTATATTATGATTTACCTTCTCTTGAATGCAAATAGGGCACAACTTCTATAACTAGTGCAATGTGCTTAGATACTTGAAGCTGAAGGGTGGGTTAAGAGGGTAGGTTTTTATAGGGTGTCATGAGGTGGTTGTTGCTTGGAGATGAATTTATTGCACAGAAAAATAGGTGAAAGAAGGAACCAAATCATTGCTCTGGATTGAATCCATTGATTTGGTCCAATATTTTAGTGCATTGAAATTTGTAATTGTACTTCAATCTGGTTTTAAGCTTGAGGATTCCTAGTTAATTTAGGCTGTGGTCCAGATACCAAATGGGAATGGTGATGAAATAGAATGATAACTGACTCTTTTTGTAGCTTATCATGAACTTGGTTTCCCAGTGTGGCTCTGAGAATTATGCATATACTTGATAGGTATTGAGTTCATGGGGTCTCTCGAGTCTTAAATCTAAAGAATGCTCTGAATTTGGATTAGGCTAAACCACAGTTTCGTATGGGCTAAGTTGAAGGTTTGCTGTACTGATTTTAAGATAATATCTTAAAATCAGTACTTTTCATCTACTGAACCAAAATGGACTAAAATACTGTTCAGTTGAAAAGCACACGACCCCGACCCCAATGAAAGGGGAATCTGTATTTAGCCGAGTTTTGACTTCTTTGCTTACAAGCACAATAATTTTTAATGTCTGATAAACTGTCAAATAAACAGCTTAAAGTGGGACAAGTTTCTGCTTATAAGCAAAAATAATACAGTAAATGCAACTCTACCAAACACATAGATAATGAATATTATCACTCATTTGAACCGACCCCAAATGATTATCGCAACTGGGCTACTGAAACTTGGTTTCATGTACATGATGGTTGTTTAATTGTTTACTTAACTTTTGCTCAAGAAAGATGGTCAGTGGGGGGATTGCTTAGCTTAAAGGGGCAGCAAAGCTACTAAACAAAAGGAAATTTTGATCGTACTTTTGGTACACACCAGTTTAATTAATGGTAGAAGCAATGAATTTGATTGTCTTTTTCAAAAAGAACATAATTACGAGTCACAAGCGCATGCCAAAACCACAGAGAAAATAAGTGATTGAATTTCTTGCTTTTACTTGAATCACGTCCCTCAACGTCTCATGCCTGCATCAGTCTGTATCGGAGCCAAGCTTCTAAATCTTAATTTGTTTATTAATATTTAGGTATTAGGAATAAGGAAAGAGATAAAGAAAAATAAATATATATAGAGTTATATAGTTGTATTAGGAATATATTTTGTATGCATTTATTCCCAATATTAGGGAAGAACAGCATTTCCGACGCTAATTATGTTTACTTCTTATGTCCTACAATTATTTAGGATTGAATAAAGGAGTTTACAATTGAACTGATCTCCAACTTTATCTGAACTGATATGAACTAATTTAAATATTATTGAATTATGTATTGAATAGTGGTGATAGTATAGCTAAATAATTTTTGAATTTTCTTTAAATCACAGCGTCGGAATTGTTTTGGGTAAAAAGCATATGTGATGGTGTACTCTCAAACAAAATGAAAGTACCAAGCCTACTTTAGGGTGCTAATTGTTACTGACATTTATGCTATTGATGTCAATATTGTATCAAAGCTATTGGCCAACGAGGATTGAGCACAGCACACCATGTCTTCCACGGGTTTCCATTAAGACACGAGAGGGGGGTCCTTCGAAGGTCTAGCATGGTCACAAGAAAACCAAATCCCCAATAAATTCACTTCCATGATGATTTTTTTTTTGTTTTATGATCCAATTTTTCCATTAATTATCAAAGCGCATTACAAGCCCTCACTTCCATCCCTGACACCAAAAACAATTCTCTAAAACAAACTTGAGAACTAGTAGAACCAATGCCTACAAATTAAAGTATTGTCCCTGCATCCAATTGTATTTTGTCTCAATTTTCTTCCCAACAATTGATAATGGTGATCTCTAGTGCTGAAAAATCCTGATGTTCCTTTCCTCCCAGATATGGTGAAGTGCAGAAATATTTAGATTCAACTTCTTTGCTTGATGTGTTATCATCCAAAACATCACCCTTTTTCTTAGTCTTCTAAATGAAATTGCAACAGATAATCATACAAATTGGAGCACTTCCTCGTAGTATGAACAATGAGCAAACAAAAATGAGCAGTAGATTCCTTGGATTGGCCACGCAGACGACAAAATGACTGTTGATCAAGAATCTTGAATCTTTGTAGCATGTCAGCTGTAGCCAATCTTTCCTTTTACGGAAACCAAAAAAAATATTTATGCTTAGGCAGTAACTTGGTATGACAGACCAATCTTGCCCAAGTGTCCACTGGATCTTCTCCCTTTAAGATGTTATAGGCAGGAGTGGTGAGAAACTTCCTTTTGCTTTCACATTCTTGTAGCTTATAAATCATTTTGTCTTCCAGTCTCATCAGCAGCTCCCAAATCCAACTGGTGTTCCAATTTGCCTTGTAAGTACTCCAATTATGTTGTTTTAAGTAGAATGCATGTATCCATCTTATCCATAAGACATTCTTTTTCTTCTAGATCTCCCATAAGTGTTTGTAAAGAGAGGCCAGATTCCATATGGAGAGATCTCTGACTCCCGTTCAACCCAATTTGTTGGATTTGTTATGAACTAAGATTATTACGGATATGAAATAAAGGGCGTGGTATTTCGATTGTACTTACCATTGTATTGTACTAATAAAGTGAATTAAAAATGGTTTAGTCTTGAAATACACCGTCTATATTTACAGACGGGGTGTATTTGCAAAGCAATTACGGAGGCGGCTACTGTTCTGTAAATATTGATTCTTTAGGTCCTTTTCTGCGAATATGAGGAAATTGCCAACACGGGCCTGTGAAAAATATATATCCGAATTCATTTTTTCATCACACCTAATTTCACACCAAAACGTCTCTCAAGGTTTTGTCAAAACCATTACTCCCCAAATCGATTGAATTCGGCGGTAACTTTCTTTGGTTCATCGTCAAAACCCTTGATCCCTAAATCGATTGAATTATTCATCCCCAAATCGATTAAATTTGGCAGTTTCCTTCTTGAATTCATCGTCAGATCGATTGCGATGTTGTATTGCTGCTTTTGTTAAGGTATTCATCGCCAATTAAATCAATATGAATGTAACGATTCTAAATTTTTGTGATTATTTTGTAACTCTGGAGAACTATGGAGAGTTATCCTGGTGTTGAAACGGGTGTGAACTCTGGTCGGTGATAATTTTAATCTATCATTATGTTTTGTGTTGGTTTTTTTTGTATTTGCGTAACTGTCATGTTTTCATGCTAGAATGTCCTGCTTTCATAGTAAATAGCTAGGTTTTCATAAGTTTGACTGTGCCTGTATAAAAACTTTAATTTTTAGGGTAAACATCATAGTTTTTTTAACCTTGTTGACAGTTTATGTGTGGATGTCAGGTTTTCATGCTAAAGTATCATGTTTTCATGCTAAAGTAACATGTTTTCATGCTAAAGTAACATGTTTTCATGTTTTCATCAGTTTGATTGTGCTTGTCTAAAATATTTTGTTTTTATGTTAAACAAAATCATTTTTAAAGCTAGTTGACAGTTTCTGTGTGCATGTCATATTTTCATGCTAAACCATCTTGTTTTCATAGTAAAGTGATTGGTTTTCATCAGTTCGACTTTGCTTGTTAAAACTTTTTGTTTTTAGGTTAAGCAGAATTGTTTATAAAGCTTGTTAAAAGTCAGGTTTTCTGTGTGCATATCAGGTTTTCATGCTAAACTATCATGTTTTCATAGTATATATAGCTAGGTTTTCATCAGTTTGATTTTGTCTGTCTAAAACCTTTTGTCTTTAGGTTAAGCAGAATTGTTTTTAAATTTTGTAAAAAGTTTATGTGTGCATGTCACATTTTCATGCTAAACTCTCATGTTTTCATAGTAAAGTGCTAAGTTTTCATCAGTTTGACTTTGCACGTCTAAAACCCTTTGTTATTATGTTAAAGTGTGCAGTTTTTGAAACTTTGTTGACAATTTTTGCATGCATGTCAATTTTTCATGATAAACTGTAATATTTTCATAGTAAATAGCTAGGTTTTCATCATTTTGACTGTACATGTCTAAAGCTTTTTGTTTTTAGGTTAATCAACATTATTTTTAACTAATTGAACAGTAACTCGTGTGAATAACTGTACACGTAAAAAATACTGATAATCAGTGCGCGTGAACGGTACCAGTGAACAATGTGCGTGAACTATACGCATTTTTAAAAAAATTGTAAATAAGCACATCCTTCCTTCCATACTTTAATGTAATTCTTGGTCTATATTAAAGTTATAATATAGACGGCCACTCTAGAGAACGACCCATTAAAAATATATTAATGGTATTTCGATTGTAACACTAAGGTGAGTTTTCCTTTTCCTTTAATAGTTTATAATAATAAATCACCGTAAAACCATAACACCGCTATAAAACTATGTATTTCAGTTAATTATATATTAATAAATATTATTTTATACCGCCATAGTGTGCTATTTCAATATGGGCGATGTTATTAGCAGAGCAATAATTAACTTCCAAAGCAATAATTAAGGTATTTTTTCTTATTTTTCCTTCTTTATTGAATACATTTTTGGTATTAAGAATTTTATCTATTGTCATTTAAGTGAATAAGCCTCATTCCAAGTAAGTTCATCGTCTATGGTACATTCATCGCCTCCAGTAAAATATGCCTCTATATAACAATGAAGAACTACCTTTGTCTGTTTCTAAATTTTTGAACCTATTCAAGAATTTTATACTTGATTCGTGGGATTTTTATATAATTAAGTTATGATCTAATTTAATTTTCTATTTTTAAATGGCTAACTTTTTTGGCAGTACATTTTTCTTTTCTCACAGTATTAATATGAATGAGTATCAATCAGTTTCATGTCAAATTATAAGTACTCCTTTTGATCACTGGAAAAGTAAAAAGAAGGGAGTGTTCTTATTGTAGTGAGGGACGTGTTGAACATCATCGCCCCACCATCCGCTATATATTAGGGCTACACCATCTACCGATTAGAGTTGCAACCAGTATCATCATCGTCACAAGAACAACTTTAATCCCGTTGCATACTTTATTTCTAGTAGCTCTACATCATTGTATAACCTGTTCTTGTACACTTTTGCTACTTCTTAAACTGAACATGCTTGCTTTTAATTATTTTTTAAAATATTTGCACCCAAACTACATGTAGATTTTCTTTTATAATCTTAAATTTTGTGGACAAAGCGCATACAAACAATCCTTGAATCCTAAAAAAATTAGGGAAATAAATATTTTTAAATATTATCTAACCTTTTTTTACTAGAATGATCAAAGATAATAAAGGCGGAGAACCCTTTAGGGCTGCAACCCCTTAAAAATGGTGGAAAAGAAATCTCCAGAAGGCGCATTTACAACTGCAGGTTCCCCATAGCACTCTATTAAGGATCTTTGCAGAACCATGGCCAGTAGATGATGTACTGGAATATGTGCAGATATATCTTGCACACCTACATCATATACAATGTTAGGCCATTCAGATGAACTTAAAAGTTTGAGAGATTCAAGTTCAGCGCCACCAGAACTACATATACTGGAGCTTAGTATCCCTAGAGAGTTTTCCAGGGCCAACCAATTATCAATGGCTTTCAAGCACTCTGAACCCAAACAAGAAATAGAAGGCGGGATGCAACCAGTAACATCATCTTCACAATAACAACCTTAAACCCGTTGCATACTTTATTTCTAGTAGCTCTACATCATTGTATAGCCTCTTCTTGTACACTTTTGATTTCCATCATTCTTTAAATGGAAATTGCTACTTCTTAAACTGAACATGCTTGCTTTTAATTATTTTTTAAAATATTTGCACGCAAACTACATGTAGATTTTTTTATATAATCTTAAGTTTTGTGGACAAAGCGCTTACAAACAATCCTTAAATCCTTAAAAAAATAGGGAAGTAAATCTTCTTAAATATAATCTAACCTTTTTTTTAACTAGAATGAACTAAGTGAATATATTTATGTAATGAGGAATCGATATAAATATATTCACTTAGTTCATTTTAGTACATAAATCAGCCAGATATGCTTCCAATTCTGAATCTAGAAGTATGTTGTTTGTGGTTACATTCCTGTGAACGATAGGAGTGATACAAACATGATACATATATGATAGTGCACAAGCGATGCCTTTGATCACATTCCATCTCTTCATCCAATCTAACTCCACAGTTTTGTGCCACTCCTTAAAATACGGAACAAACTTCCTCTCTCCATACACTCAAAAATCAAGAGCATGTTATCTATGTGCAAACATGAGCCGTAGTGAATATATTCATGTAATGAAGAATCAGTATAAATATATTATTTTTTTAAAAAAATTAAAAACACCATTGGTGGGGGGAATTAATTGGCACCCCATACCAAAAGAGCCATTTCTGGCATATATGAGTTTTACAAACATGAGTCTAAACTCAAAAAGCTCTAAGCTTTTTCAAAAAAGAATAACCTATGTTGGCTATTCTAAGTTTCTAGTGCTATGGAGATGTAGAACCTTTCTTGAATCATAGAGCTTTAGGGAGCATGTTAGTGATTGAGCCAGCAAAGGTCAAAGCACAAATTTGCCACCCAAAGAATGATTTCAAGAATGGTAATCCATAGTACCAGACTAGATTGCCAAAAGAATTGCTAATCTAGTTACACAAAATATGTATACATAATGTGAGTCATCTAATGCTCCATTTTGAGACCTTCCTGAGAACCTGATGAGCCCTGTTTTGAAATTTCCTAAGTTGGAAATGTCAGTGTGGCAACTTCTTCCTTGTGTGTGTCTCACCTGTCATCTGCATAGTGATAAAACAGCAGTTTCACATTCTTTTGAATAAAGCTATGCAAACTGAAATCTAAGACTAGGCATAGATAATCTGTCAAGCTCTATGATTCCTTTAAGTTGCCTAGGGATGGTACTGAAATGAAGCTCAATGGATTGTTTGGTTGTGATACACAGATTTGCTAGGAAGTCAGCAGCTTGATTACCCTCTCTCATGACATGATAAATAGTTATTTTGTGAGCATGAAGTGAGTATCAAATTGAGTATAATTTCCATGGAGCATTTTGAAGATCCTTAATACTCTGAACAGCTAGCAGGCAATCAGATTCAACACAGAAATTATGTAGACTCATTTCCATACCAATGCTATAGCCCTTTTGAATTGCAATTATCTCAGCATGAAATACAGAGGAGCATTTAGTGAATGATGTAATGAGTCTAATAGGCTGGCCAACTTTGTTCCTAATAATAATACCTATACCAGTATTCCCATCATGTGAGAAGCATGCATTAACATTAATTTTAAAATCAGTATATGGGGGTTTCCACTTAATGAGTTTAACTGGCTTGGGCCTGCTCCTTTTAATGAAGGGGATCAAACCATTTAAAATCAAAAATTGGTGCCTTTCCAGATTGCCAGTGAGGGGGAAAGCTGTGAAAATGAGGGATACTTGTCTGATGATGTCTTTAGTTACTGTCAGGCATGAATTGTTTATCCCATCATATATATGTTTGTTCCTCCTGTTCCATAAGGCCCAGAATACCACCATTGTGGCTACTCTAATTACCTTATTATGAACTTTAGAGGAAAAGGAATATGATAGGTAAAAATTCAACCTACTAAAAACAGGAGGTGATAGGGCTAGTTTAGTGTTAATATTAGACCAGATTTGTAAAGAACTGAAGCAGCTGTTAAAATAATGCTCAATAGTATCCTCATTACTACAGAAAAGACATTTTGATGGCATGTGTGATAAGTCCATGGTTCGTATTCGGGTCTCATTGATACTCGGACCAGGGTCCGAGAAGGGTCGTGGGCTCGAGATTACGCGGAGGGTGGATCCACTGGTCCATCAATCCTAATCCTTATAAGGAATGCGTATATTATGAATGTTCTACAAGGAATATACAGCCTCCTAAACATGGTAATACAACCATGACCGAAATACACTTCCTTTATACATGGTAATACAACTACTATTCCCATAAGAGTTGTATTCGTACCATAAATACATATCTTGGTGATCTACGGATTGTAACCATATAAATATCGAAGGTTTTGTAAACCTCTTTATCTATTATCTTATACATAATACACCTTTCGCCTCATACTAACTTGAGCGCCAGAGTGTTCACCCTCGGGACACCCGAGACTTTGTTTTGCAGATCAGTTCGTGATCTGGGGTTCGTTATCAAGTGTGGGTCGTAGACATTCATCAATTTGGCACGCCCGGTGGGACCCGCTTGTCATTTCTGATCTATACGACCTTCACACTCATGGCTAATCCGGCTAAAAACCTTCGTGGGAGTACACGAATCCATTTTTTGGCCCCGGCAGGAGTAAGAAGAATCGATGCTGACCATGACGACGACGAGATGAGCCACGCCACCAACCAGGGAGCGGGAAGAAGCATCAACGGTGTACACCGATCGCCCGAAGAAGCCTCTCCCTGGGAGTGGGAGAGCAAAAGATCTCGCCTGGACGGAACCGTCACTTTTTCACCTCAAGATGCGGTTCCTAATCAATTCCCTCATTCAGATCCCTTAGTAATCACAGTTGACATAAACCATAATGTGATCAAAAGAGTTCTGGTAGATGGGGGAAGTGAGGTAGAAGTCATGTTTCTCAATTGTTATAAACAGTTGGGATTGAACAAAACCAATCTCGTGCCCACAAACCCCATCTCGGGATTTGCTGGCGATCCTATAGCTCCTTTAGGAGAGATCACTTTACCATTGCGAGGGAAAGATGGTCCTCAGATTATAACCATTCATTGTACCTTCGCGATCATCGACTCCAGAGCGCCATACAACATAATCCTCGGACGACCTTGGGTGTGCCAAGCAAAAGCCGAATAGTCTCCATACCCATGGTGATGAAGTTCCCTACGAACCAAGGGATAGCAACAGTTCGAGGTGATCAACAATTAGCTCGAGTATGCATAATCCAAGCTATCCAAGAACCGGAGAAGGAGGATCTTGAACCAGCCAAGCACTCCGAATCCGAGCCAATGCAATTCGGAGAGTCAGGAACCGTCGAGGTTGGAACTCTCCTAGCCCTGAGATAAAGACCAAACTTCGAGATCTTCTAAACCAGTATGTAGATGTCTTTTCCTGGGATACCAATGATTTGGTAGGAGTATCCCCTCGTTTGGCGGAACATTACCTGAATATCAATCCCTCACAAAAACCCATCAAGCAGACGCATCTTTGCACTCATTCGAGTTGAAGCCATTGGAGAAGAAGTGGATAAGCTACTCAAAGCCCGCATAATCGAAGAAGTGCAGTACCCAGAATGGATAGCTAACCCAGCAATGGTCAAGAAGCTAGATGGGAAGAGGAGAATGTGCATCGACTTCACCAACCTGAACGATTGTTGTCCTAAAGATAGCTATCCTTTACCCTCGATCGACCGATTAGTTGAAGCGATCGCTGGATACCAAGTACTAGCCTTTTTTTATGCCTTTAAGGGATATCATCAGATCCCTATGGAAGATCAAGATAAGGAGAAAACCTCCTTTATAATCGACAGAGGAACTTTCTGCTACAAGATGATGCCTTTCGGATTGAAGAATGCCGGAGCCACTTACCAGCGACTGGTAGACAAATTATTCAAATCCCAGATAGGACGCAACCTCGAGATTTATGTGGATGACATGGTAGTGAATAGCCGCAGCTACGACGCCTTCTTTGAAGATTTAAAGGAAACCTTCGACACATTACGGGCATCCAACCTAAAGTGAACCCTGCTAAATGTACTATTGGTGTTGGAGTAGGAAAATTCCTAGGATATATGGTGTCCAATCGGGGAATTGAGGTAAACCCCGAGAAGATAGAGGCTTTGCAAAATATGCAACCATTAAAGACCGTCAAAGATGTACAGAAGTTGACAGGATCCCTTGTAGCCCTTAGCCTATTCCTCTCCAAAGGAGCGGAAAAGCACCTGCCCTTCTTCAACATCTTTAAGAAGGCAAACCAATTTGAGTGATCACATGAATGTGGGGAAGCCTTCCAAGCACTTAAAGACCACCTCCGACAGTTTCCGACATTGTCGAAACCAGACAAAAGGGAGACTCTCTACTAATATATATCTGCATCTCAGCTAGCCATTAGTGTTGTGTTGGTCAAGGAAAAGGAAGGATCACAACACCCAATATATTATGTAAGCCGAGCTCTACAGGGGTCCGAGACCAGATTTACACCTCTTGAGCGCTTAATATTGGCCCTTGTGCATGCCTCTCGACGGTTGCGGCCATACTTCCAAGCACATACAATAGTCCTCTTAACCAACTACCCATTAGGCAAATCCTCCAGAAACCGGATGCCTCGGGATGAATGATGAAGTGGGCTATCGAGTTAGGGGAACATGACATACAGTATAAGCCTCAGACAACCATCAAGGACCAAGCCTTATCTGATTTCATAATGGAATCTGTTAAACTAGTGGAGATAAACCAACAAGACCCAGTTCCCGACACAGGAAAATGTCGATTATATGTAGATGGATCCTCCAACTCGGAGGGAAGTGGTGCTGGAGTCTTACTCACCAGCCCCAAGGGAAAGGACCATCCTTACGTACTCCATTTTGATTTTCGAGCTACTAATAATGAAGCGGAATATGAAGCCCTCATGACAGGGTTAAAGTTGGCAAAGGACCTTGATGTTAGGGACCTCGAGATCTTTAGTGACTCACAGATCGTGGTGCAGCAGGTCAAAGGCGAATACGAGACCCGAAGAGTACAGTCTCCAAAAGTATCTCAAGATAGTTAAGCCTCTCCTGAATCAATTCCGACATTATGAGCTGAATCATATCCCCGAGAAGGTAACCATAGAGCTGATGCACTGAGCATACTTTCCTCATCGGACTTAAACATTAGATCTTCTCAAGAATTACTAATGGAAACCCTGGCGAAAAGAAGTTGTGAAGAAAGCAGCATCATGGTTGTAGACATCTCAGACACATGGATGAACCCCTATATTGAACACCTTCAAACAGGAACCCTCCCCGAGGACAAGCATCTGGCACGGAAGGTCCGAGTTAAAGCTCTTAAATATGTTATTCATGAAGGTACCCTATATAAGAAGGGATATCTCCAGCCTCTACTCAAATGTGTTGGGCCTTCCGATGCTGAACACCTAGTACAAGAAGCACATGAAGGAGTTTGTGGTAGTCACCAAGGTCCACGCACTGTTACCCAAAAACTCCTACAAATGGGTTATTTCTAGCCTACGATGTTAGAAGACTCCAAGAGATATATTGATTATTGTCACCAGTGTCAGTGATTTGCCAAGATGATCCATGTGCCTCAAGGAAATATGATCACTATCCAAGAATTCTGGCCATTCGTCCGATGGGGTATAGATCTTGTCGGACCTTTTCCTACAGCCCCTGGTAATTTCAAATACATTATTGTGTCCATTGAATACTTCTCGAAGTGGGTGGAAGCTGAAGCTTTGACCAACATAACTGGCAAGACAGTTATCAACTTCTGTTGGAAGAACATTGTGTGTCGCTATGGCATCCCGAGATACATAGTGACCGATAATGGAGCGCAATTTGCCAACAACCCCTTCAAGAAATGGTGTGAGGATTACGGCATACATCAGAAGCTCACCTCGGTATATCATTCAGAAGCTAATGGCCAAGTAGAGGTTACGAATCGAACCCTGGTAAATGGCATCAAGAAGCGCTTAGAAGAAGTTAAAGGAAACTGGATCAAAGAACTACCGAGCGTGATCTGGACTCATAGGACTACACCAACTACTGCAACCGGAGAAACTCCATACAGCTTAGTCTATGGGTCCGAGGCGGTCATCCCCATTGAAATTGGAATCCCCTCTACCCGTACCTCTCAACCAGATGATGATGGCACTGCCAATGAAGAAAACCTCTGTCTCGACCTTGACCTTCTGGAAGAGAAAAGAGCCAATGCTACAATCCATGAGGCCAAGGTGAAAGAAAGAGTTAAGCGCTACCATGACAGAAGGGTTTGCTTAGCTACATTCGTTCAAAGGAGACCTTGTAATGAGGTTAAACAAGAAAAGTAAGAAAGAAGTGGAAGGGAAGCTAGCCCCGAACTGGGAAGGTCCATATCGAGTCCTAGAATCCCATCCAGGGGGAAGTTACCTCTTGGAAACCATGAAGGGCGAACCCATACCACGAAGATGGAATGTGATTAACTTACGAAAGTATCACGGAAGATAAAAATCGAGGAAGAGTCTCACAAAGTTTCGAGATTATTTTACTTGTCCGAGAGCCTCATCAAAGTCCGAGACAATTCTACTCTAGCACAAACGGGTACTCAAACTTAAAACCACTATTTATTTTACTTCTATTCCTAAAGTTATAAACTTAGATTGAAGTCGTGTTATTTTTACACCTATCTTTTAAAGAGCAATCTTAAATTCCTTTTATAAAAAAAGGGATTGTTATCATAAAATATGACGTTGATTGCTATTCAGAACAATATGCTTTATAAAGTGTATGATTGGTCAGCTTATATAAAATAAGTTATTTGTTCAAAATACCAATCATTTTGAATAAAAGAGATAGATTCGAGATAAAAAGTACTTCACAAAAAGTGCTTGATTGAGGTCTATAGACCAAAAGGGCAGACGTGCTCGAAAATCAATCATCTCAAAATAAAGAGGAAAAATCTCGAATACAAATAATTCAACCCAAAGGTGTTATTACATCAGAATATGATACTTCTAATTCCCAAAGGGATACATAGAGGAAGAACCTCGAAATTTGATACAAAGTTCATGAAGAAGATGTTATTACATTAGAATATGATACTTCTAAATATGCCCAATAGGGTCTTCTAGAATTTCACCAGCAGTGGCACTTAAGAGATGGGATATTGTCAACTTTTCTGCCGTTGTGACATTAAAGGCCTTGTCAGAAAAGGACCGAGGAGGAAATCCGCAAGACTTTCAACATCAATATGTTCGCAGAGTGTTCATCATGGACAACTGCGAAGACCTTATCCCCGAGTACCTCAGCTTTGTCAATAGGGTGGGAGCTCCTTTCCAGTAAATCATGAGACCTAGGTTCATGTGCAAAGGAGTAAGCACCAAGTCCTAAAGCTGACGAGGAGATGCCAATGAACCAGCTGAAGCTAACTTGCCTTACTACCTGAAGGTATGGAGAACCTCTCACCAAGAAAGGACAAGTCAGGATATCTTGCTACAATGAGCTTTAATAAGTCTCCTGATGTCGTTATCTTCTCGGAGGGATCCAATGCATCCAAGAACTTGGCTATAGGAACCCAGTCACCAGCAGTCAAGGCAGAGAGCTCATTGGCAGCGTCCGGATGAGAGAAGATAACCTCTATCTCCTCGTCAGATTGACACAACGACGAGATTTTATCCAAAATCTTATGCTGCTCGGAGTCGTGGAATAAGCCTCCATACTCCTCCCGGTGATCCTTAAACTCGGGACTACAAGCAATAAAAGTGCCCCAAAGCTTAAAAAGCCGTTTCAACTCCTCCGAGTTTTCATCCGAAGCCAAGGTCTGCGTCAGCTCATCCACAATGTCCTGATACATCTTCAGCTCCTTTTTCTCGGACTCTCTTGCCAGCAGTAAGGCCTTATTCTCAGCCTCGAGCTGCTTCACCCTATCCTCCAAGTGAGTTAAATCCAATAGAGCAGGGACAGATGGAGGAGGCATCACTGACTCAGTCGATAAAGAGTCGATAATAGCTTTCATCTCCTCCTTATCGGCCTTGAGAGCCCGACACCTGGAATGTAACTCCTCCACAGAGTTAAACAAGTGTTTGATCTCACCTTTGGTCTGACGTCCCAGCATGGATATATCTACCATCAGTTGTAAATAGAAGATATATAAAGACCTGATATGTGATACTTAAAAGTTCACATAATATGAAAAGGAGAATCACTACCTTAGAGGCAAAGGGATACTTCTTGAAAGACTTCCGAGAAGCCTGACCATCCTCTTCCTCAGGGCAACTCAGATAATACTTCAATTTCTTCAGAGGCCCATCCTCAGGAATCACCAGCTCAAGGTCAGATTCATCGTCATCCGAGGACTCCCCAACCTCCAGTTCCACCTCCTCGGACTCCTCTGCCTCCTCCTCTACGATCTCGAGGACTGCTTTTCCCTTCTTGATCTTTTTGTTTGGAGGAGATGCTACATATAGAAGAAGAAATTTTAAGATACAATATGGAAGATAGCATTACTACAGTATGTAAATCAAAACACTACCTGAAGAGGGCCGACTTGCGGAGGATTCACCCTGGTTCCGGGGCGACTGCCTCGACACTCGCCTCCTAGCCTTCTTCTTCCCTTCCTAGATTTTATCAGGGAGGGCCCAATTCCGGTCAGGTTTCAGGAAGCTGGAAGTGGACTTCGACTGAGGAACGTCCAGCAGGTACGAATAAGCAATGGAGGGTCACTGCCAGACAGAGCCATGTGCGCCCAACACAAAATCCCCTCTTTGAAGGGTAATACCCTCCTTCAAGAACTCCACTGTAACACCCTTTAAGTGGTCGGGAATGGTGAAGACCCTATCGCGAACTATAGCATCCTTCGGCTTACAATGTAAATCAGGGACTTCATACTTGCTGCGGTCAAAAGTGAAGCGGTCAGCCTCCCACTCGCCACTGTTGTCAGAAAACACGATGGGTTTCCTCTTCCTCGGAGTGAGAGTAATGTACTCGTATTTCTTGAAAGAGAATAATTTGTACAAGATCCTGAATAAATCCAGGCTCGGGGTATAATTCCTCCGAGCACACCAGAATATCACAGCCATAATCAGCACCACCACGTTGGAGTGAATTTGGCTCGGATGCAGCTGATGATGCTCCAGGAAGTTTTCAATTGGTATCTCCCCATCCTCAAGTTTCAAGCCAGCATCAAGGGGATACGATAGCCTGCATGACCGCAGATAACACAACGTCTTTTCATCAACCACCTTGGTGACGCTATTTGCATCACCGGAACCCGGAACCCATTTAGCAACTTGAGGCTCCACATTCGGGTCCATATTTGACCCAGAGGCACCATCATCCGTCACTGCAGTTACAACCTGCAACGGTGTAGCAATGGTCACCTCCATCAACTCCCCAGGCTCAACCTCCAAGAACAAAGTACTCAAATCACGAGCAGCTGGGGCTCTTTCTTCAACAACATTCTCTACATTGCTAGGGGGAACGCTGGAGTTTGTTGAAGACATGGCAATACAGAGAATGAGGGGAAAAGAATATATGAAGAAAAGAAGACAAATTTGAAGAACTTTTTCTGAGATTGGAAACGCAGAATACTTGGATGATTGATGATAAATACAAGGAAAATTACTTGGTTATATAGCCAGTAATTAACATGCATTTACGTGAAGTAATTACCTCGACTCGCGAAACGATGCAGGCAATTGAAAGGTTGGTCTTCTCCACCGCCAGAAGGTACAATGAATCAAGACCACGTGTCAGTCCCCTCAGAATTCAAGAAGACAGATTCAGATCCAACCGTCCACGTGTCCTGATGGAATACGAAAGAAATTTAAGCTAGATATTTAGAAGGTTTAGCCCGAGAGGTTAGTCACACGCTGATACCCCCGAGCCTAACACCCCGAGTTACTCTCCCTCAAGTTATTGGTTTTCCCTCGAGAAGCAAGCCTCTCCTTCAACCTTCGAGACGGAGCACTCTAAGTTCTGAAGATCTACCTTGGAGCTACTGATAAGTCCATGGTTCGTATTCGGGCCTCATTCATACTCGGATCAGGGCCATAGAAGGGTCGTGGGCTCGAGATTACGCGAAGAGTGGATCCACGGGTCCATCAATCCTAATCCTTATAAGGAACGCGTATATTATGAATGTTTTACAACGAATATACAGCCTCCAAACATGGTAATACAACCATGACCAAAATACACTTCCTTTATACATGGTAATACAACTACTATTCCCATAAGAGTTGTATTCCTACCATAAATACATATCTTGGTGATCTACGGATTGTAACCATATAAATACCGAAGGTTTGGTAAACCTCTCTATCTATTATCTTATACATAATACACCTTACGCCTCATACTAACTTGAGCGTCGGAGTGTCTACCCTCGGGACACCTGAGGCTTTGTTTTGCAGATCAGTTCGTGAGACGGGTTCGTGATCAAGTGTGGGTCGTAGACATCCATCAATGTGAAAACCAAACTTTACAAGCACATTATTAAATGGCAATAACCTGTTCCTATGTCTCCAAATTAGGACAGACATTTTAGCTGGGGCAGGTTTAGACCATACCTATTCAAGTATAGGGATTTTTGGTTCAGAGGTCTAGAAGGCTGCATATGCAGATTTAATTGTAAATTGGCCATTAGAGGATGGCTTCCAGATAAGTATATCATCATGCTCATGCTCTAGCTGGGATATCTGCAAGAATTGTAGAAGATTTGTAGCCAAGAAAGGCTCAATATGAGTTAGATAGGCAGACTTATTCGGTAAGAAGTGAGAGACTGTAAGAGTAGGGAAAGGGACCTCCCTGTCCTGTGGCCAATGATAGCATAGAGCACCATGACCTGTCCAATTAGAGTCCCAAAAAGAACAGGTTCCTTTTCCATATATTACACCACTATGATCATTGCAATTTTCTGTGACTGAACAAATCCTCTTCCAGATTAGATATGTTTTGTATGTAGCAGGTAAGCTCCATAGGATATTTGTCCATATGGTGTCATTCTTTTGCAACTTCCACCATAGTTTACAAGAGAATGCCTAAACCATTGCTCTAATGTCCTTAAACCCTAAGCCATTCTCAATATGGGGCATGGCAATCCTTGACCATTTCCTCCATAGTATATATATATTCACTTAGTTCATTTCATTACATAAGTCAGCAAGATATGCTTCCAATTCTGTATCTAGAAGTGTGTTGTTTGAGGTTACATTCCTGTGAACGATGGAGTGGTACAAACATGGTACATATATTATAGTGTACAAGAGATGCCTTTGATCACATTCCATCTCTTCATTCAATCTAACTCCACAGTTTTGTGTCACTCCTTAAAATACAGAACAAACTTCCTCTCTCCATGTACTCAAAAATCAAGAACATACTATCTATGTGCAAACATGAGCCGTAGAGCTTTATAATGTTGCGATGTCTGATGTTGGATAGCATTTGAGATTCATTTATGAAGATTTCACCAACGATAGGCTCATCGCCTGCCAAACAATTAAGATTTGTTTGGTTTACTTGAATTTTGAGAAACTAAGACTTACAAGTCCAGTTTTTGATAATTTGTGTTTGCTTGGAGTAAGACTTTCAAATCAAAAACTTACTAATTTAAGCCTATTTTTTGTAGTCTAAGTTCAGACTTTGCAAATTCCAAATTTTGAGAATTCTTGTTTTGAACTATACGTCACATATAAAATAAAATTTTGATAAATCTTTTTATTTAATTGCAATGAATTAATTAATGTTAGATTTAATATCAACTATACTAAATTTTCATTTGTAGCATGAATGAATAATATATTTATATTAGTGAATATAATGTTAATATATTTATAATATCTTAATAATTAATTATATTATCAGACAACAAGTTGATCCTTAAAATAATTATTTTATAATTTTATTGATATAACTATTTATAATAGTATTAAAATTCACGACTATCATCAAGGATCATATATATTAAAAATTAGTTTTATAAAAGCGTCTAATGAACACAAATTTGTCAATTTCAATTTGGATAAAGTATTATTAGTTTTTAGTGGATTGGATTTTAAATCAATAAAATTCAAGTAATATTAGTTACTCAAATGGAAATTGCTACTTCTTAAATATTATTCGGCTATTCAAGTTATGCAAAGTCTCTAAAAAGTCCGACTTTCCTAAGTGTTATGAAACTACCACTATATATTTAAGGTTAAGTGATACTATTTTGTGTTAAAACATTGATAGTATCAAAGTGAACATATAGTAAAACATGTTTTAATGCAAAAATTCATGAATTTACATTAAAACATTAATAAAATTCAAATAACAAATTTTACAGTTTAAATTAAAAGGTACACTGTATAAGTTAAAACGTATAAAAACTTTTATGGAAAGTCAGGAAAGTTGGACTTTCAGGAGATTTTCTCTTTAAGTTATGATCTAATTTCCATTTTTGGTATTAATAATTTAGATATCTCTTCCTGTTCTTTAGACCATCTCTAATGGTAAGAAAATAAGTAGTGCTTCTTAAATGCCACATCATCACTTTTGATAGAATCTAAATAAGGAGCAACCACCAACAATGGAATGATTTTTAAGTTCCATACATCATT
Source organism: Sherardia arvensis (assembly GCA_948330725.1). Classification (NCBI taxonomy): domain Eukaryota; kingdom Viridiplantae; phylum Streptophyta; class Magnoliopsida; order Gentianales; family Rubiaceae; genus Sherardia; species Sherardia arvensis. Next base: position 14,677,555 of record OX415237.1, on the reverse strand, counting down.
AATTATAATAATAATATTCATTGTAAGAATTAAATATGTAATAATAAGAATAATAAAATAATGAAACATTCAATTTTTTGTTGATGTATAATTTCAATTTCACATAAATTGAAAATGTAATAAAATGATTATAAGATTGTTTTTTATCTAGTATAAAATATTAATATAAATACATTTAGTCGTTTTGAATATATGCATATAAAAACTATGCTTTTTCTTTCATTTTATTGAAAACATGTTAATAATAATATCATAATCAAAATCTTTAAGTAAAAAAGTTACATTTGATCTTTGTTTCCAAAACGATGGAAAATATATTTAACAATGTCCGTTCTAAATTGATGATGAATGTCGCGATCTCGAGCACATATTTATTTATATTTAATTTGGTTTGGATGAGGTGATTGATAGATATTTATTTATATAAACAATATATGTTTTAAATATTCATTTGCGTATGTGATAATAATTTTCATTTAAATTGATTTTAAATACATATCTTTTACAATAGTTTCAAATTTAAAAATAATCAAACAATTCTTACAATATGCTAATTTGTATATATACCATCTAAAAAAAGTCAAAAACATAAAAGCAAAATAAGAAGTTACAATTATTAATTAGTGGGGTCATTCTACATTTAATTAAGTAGTACTGCTTAAGTAAAGAGTAACTACTTAATAAAGAGTGCTCCTTAAAAATCCACAATGGTAAAAACTGAATAAGAAGTACTCCTTATTAAAAAAAGTTGGGTTAAATAGCTCCATTGGAGATGCCCTTAGTTTCCCCCACAACTTATTCCGATTATTAATACCAAAAATGTATTGAATAAAGAAGGACAAATTAATAAGGAAAATACCTTAATTATTTCTCCGGAAGCTAATTATTGATCTGGTAATAACGACACCATTTCAATATATAAATAGTAGAAGAAAAAACGGAATTTAAACCTTAAATCATACATTATATAACTAAGAAATTATTTCTCTTTAACTCTCAACTTTCCTAATTTTTCATAAAATTTTTTATTCGTTTTACTTTATACGGTGTACTTTTTAATTTGAATTGTAAATTTTGTTACTTCAATTTTTTAATTTTTAAAATGAATTTCATGAATTTTTGTAAAAACATGTTTTACTATATGTTCACCTTAAAATGATCGATGTTTTAACACAAAAATATATCATTTTAGTTTAAATACATGGTGGTAGATCCATAACATTTAGAAAAGTTGGTCTATCAAAAAACTTTGCATAACTACTTATTTTAGTTAAATATATTTTAATAAATATCATTTTTTAATTAGTCTTGAAATAGACCGTCTATATTTATAGACAATATAGACCGGGGAGTTAATCATAAATATTGACATGCACGGCTCCTTAATATGCAAATTATGAAGACAATAAATGTCACGCGATCGTGTGCATTATATCTTTCTTTTCTCCACCCGTGCAACCAATATCACCCCCACTTCCCAATCCCCTTCCTCTCTTTCCCAGTTATTAGTCCACTTTCCATGTGTTTCACCCTAACTTCTCAATCTCATCTTTAATTATTTTTTATCGGGCAATAAGTGGGGTCCACCTCATGAAAGGAAATTTAGACAGTATGAAAAACAGACATTTTATACTACAAACTAGAGCAATATAAATAACAAACATTTTATTCTAAAAACTAGACGATTTAGACAATATGCAAACGGACATTTTATACTAGAAACTAGAGAAATATAAAAAGCAAGCATTTAATTCTAAAAAGTAGACTATTTAGACAGTATGAAAAACAGACATTTTATGCTAGAAACTAGAGCAATATAAAAAGCAAGCATTTAATTCTAAAAACTAGATAATTTAGACAGTATAAAAAACATATATTTTATGCTAGAAACAGAGCAATATAAAAAATAAGCATTTTATTCTAAAAATTAGACAATATGAACAGTAGCCATGAACAGTGCGCGTGAATAGTAGCCATGAACAGTGCGCGTGTACAGTATCATGAACAGTACTTTTTCCAAATTTTGCAAATAAGATTCTCCTTCCTTCCATATTCTAATGTAGTTCTTGGTCTATATTATATGCATAATATAGACGGTCACTTTAGAGACCAACTCTTTTATATACCGTTATAGTGTGATATTCAATATATACATAAATAGTAGAGAAGAAACGGAATTTAAACCCTTAAAAAACGGAATTTAAACTAAAGTGTTTGGTTGGACAAGTTTTTGCAAAACTTGGACTATCCAAATCCAGTTTTATAAAATCTTGTTTGATTCACCAAGTTTCCCAAAATCCAGACTTGCAAAATCCTAAAAACCAATCAAAGATTTTGTTTCATACTGCACAAACTCAACCCAACCAAACAAGGATGTTGCAAAACCAGACTATCAAAATCCCAAAATAAAACCCAAACTCTCAAAAACCCAAAACAAAATCCAGACTCTCAAAAACCTTGCGAACCAAACACACCCTAAATCGTACGAAATATAAAAACACTACATATAGGGTTTCATTCCCTCAGTTTCGATCAATGTCGATACCAAACGAACTGGTGTTTGAAATCCTGACCTGGCTTCCGGCGAAGCCAGTCGCTCAGTGTAAATGCGTTTGCAAGCCATGGCTATTGATGATTGGTAGCCGTCCGTTTTCAGAGACTCACCGGTGCCGGTAATGCGGGCTGATTCTTTGACCGGAAAATTCACTATGTGATAAAGGTAATGGTTCGCGCCACCTCAATTTTTATCACTGCCCTCTCCGGCGACCTAGTGAGAGATCGCCCGGAGATGAATCCACTGTTTAACTAAAATTACCGGAGTTTTCCGACCGCTCTAAAACATCTAAGCGTAATGTTCGGATACTACCACGGTATGACTGAATTGGTAAATGGTTTGATTTGTGTTGGTGAACGAGTTGATTCAGGTTTAACGTTCTCTCTTCTCAATGTTGGTACTGGGGAGATGATCGAACCAATGATCCAATAGTGGAGTACATGCCACTGATGAAGTAGTGATGCCACTGACTTATCGACCATCTACACGATAAAAAGGAGTAGTGATTTATTTTCCCATTGACAAACTTTCACATTAAATTTAAAATAATTTACAATTACAAAGTCAAATGAAAATAATAGATTATTTTTATTGTATTGCATAACAAAATAGATGATATAAAATATTAGGTATATTAATTGATTTTGATTTTATTCTTGACATGGAAACTGAATATATTTATTTGAATCAACATCTTAAAATATAGGTGACAACTTAAATAGTACTTATTTTTTGAAAAGAAAATATACATCATACTCAAGGTGCTGGAAAACGTCCAACAACGTTTGACAAAACAAACTATGGAGTATAACTCCATTCTATATAATCCAAGCTATCATTTTTCCCTATACTAGCTACCAGATGGGCATCCATATTTTCATTCCTTGGTATCCAGCATGGCAAATTGAGACCTCGTCGTACAAACTCTACTCGAATCTCCTCTGTTATGGAGTGGCATAATTCTGGGGAGTCCATGTCTCCATGTATGATCTGCATTAAACTCAACGAGTCTCCCAAGATTGCTACATCGTTCCATTGGAGAGATGCCGCCATTCTCAGTGCTTCTCTCAGTGCTTCTGCTTCCGCAAACATAGGATCTCGTACATCCATTATCTTTCTGCTCACACCCCGGACAAACGATCCATCTGCAGCCACTACACCCAAACCTGCGCAATCCCTTGCTATTCCGGGATCAAACAGAATCCTTCTCCGCACCTCCGACGGTCTTAATAAGCTACCTGCAGACAGGACTTCCGAAACTCTCTCAGGCCAGGCATTAGCTTCAGCAAAGGATATCAAGGTTGATCGGATAGATGCAGCCAGTAAACTCGAGCCGATATTTTTGTCTTGAAACAGCTTCGTATTTCTCTGGAACCACATCCCGTCACAGACCATTGCCATTAGCTCTCTTGTCTTATCATCATTGTCAATGAGCAACTGTCTGAACCATCCATCACCTCTTGCTCGTTCACTCTCCAGTATTTTTTGCTGCAGACCTAGACCTCGCCAAACTCCTTTTGCATATTCACATTCAAAGAACAAGTGCCTTGTCGTCCCATCCTCAGTATCACAAAGTTGACACTTTAACGGAACTTGTACCTTTCTATACATGAGGTTCTCCGATGTTGGCAAGGAGTCCATGCATAACCTCCACACACAGTGTTTTGCTCTCGATGGTATACACATTCTCCATAGTCTCGTCCAGAAGTCATCAGCCACTATCGCTGGACCGCCACTATTGTGGTAATAAGCTGATCCCTAGTTCTCTTTCAGTGTATGGTACATGGATTTCACAGTGAATTTACCATTGGGTCCATTATTCCAAACCCAGACATCTCTCCTTTCTTGTCCCCTTAACTGTATTGATAGTATATCATTTGCGTCTTCCGCAGCAAAGCTATTTTGGATAAGCGGAATATTCCAACCTCCCGGGACCTGATCGATCAGGTCGGAGACATGCTGGAGGTGTCCTGGCACACGCTCTGGGTCTCTGATTCTGAACCTGCTGGTTGACGGTAACCAAGGGTCCTGCGTGATGCTGGCATTCCTCCCACTTCTGATGTGCTTTCGGCTCCCAAACTTCAACGCCTCGATGCCCTTTGAAATGCCTTGCCAAGCAGCAGACGGGCGAGACCCCTGGACAGCCTCCATGATTGTGCCGTTCGAGAAGTATTTGTCCTTGAAGAATCTTGATATCAACATTGTTGGATTGGTTAACATCCTCCATGCTTGTTTACTGAGCAGCGCCATGTTAGTTGCCCTCAAGTCTCTGAATCCGAGTTCTCCCTTGTTCTTTGCTCGAGTGAGCTCAGGCCATGAAATCCATTGTATCTTTCCTCTCGAATCCTGCTCTCCTCCCCACCAGAATTTGCAGATCATCACTCTTATTTCCTTTAGTAACATTGCAGGTAACTCAAAGAAACTGATTGCATGGCTCGGAATGGCTTGAAAGACTGATTTAATCAATATCTCCTTTCCTACTTTGGACAGATGCCTTTCATCCAGCCATCCAGCCCGGACCGAATTCGTTCCTTTATGTACTGGAAGATGTGCTTATTTTTCTGGCCTATCTCTGATGGTAGGCCTAGGTACTTTCCATGTGAATCCACTTCTGATATTTTCAGCACGTCACATATCTTCCTTCTATCATCTTCCCCTGTGTTGGGACTGAATAGAACCCCTGACTTGTCCGTATTGATCCTCTGCCCCGAGACTTCTTTGAACAGGGATATGGCCCATTGCAGGTACCTTGCTTCCTCCTCCGTAGCCTCTCCAAACAGTAACGTGTCATTCGCAAAGAAAAGATGACTGATCTTCGGTCCAAATCTCGATGCTCCCATACCATGTATCTTACCAACAGCTTGTAAGTCACTTAGTAACATAGAGAACACTTCGGAGCAAATAATGAAGAGATATGGAGAAAGATGGTCTCCTTGCCTGATTCCTCTCTGCGGCTGGAGGTCACCTAGTTCATTCCCATTCAGGATGAAAGAGAAAGATACCGTAGTCAAACAACGGTGGATGAGTTGTACAAATGATTGAGGGAATCTCATCTTCCGAAGCACTGCCAACACAAAACTCCATTCCACTCTGTCAAAAATTTTACTCATGTCCAACTTGATATTCATCTGCCCCTTACTTCCCGTCGTCCTCCCCTTCATAGTATGGTGGAACTCATGTGCCACTAAAACATTATCAGTGATGAGTTTACCCGGAATAAAAGCAGACTGGGATTCTGAGATAATCTTTGATATGATCGGTCTGAGCCTGCCTGACATGACCTTGGATGTAATCCTGTACACCACGTTGCAGAGGCTAATAGGTCGAAACTGCGTAATCAACTCTGATTTCTCTGTCTTTGGAAGAAGAACGATGTGTGTATAATTCGTTTTTGGCTTGAAAATACCCTCGTTCAGGAACCCTAGAACACTTAAATAGTACTTATACATACAACTTTACTAAGAAAGAATCAAATTAATTATGAATATTTTCTTTACATTGAATAACCTAAGTTAAGAAGTAAGAAATTATATATGTATATATATATGTATATATATATATATATATGTATATATATGTATGTATGTGTGTGAAATTGTTAAGAAATAAAACTAACAAAAGAACCATTTGATTCATTTTTACGTATATACTTGGATTAATCGGGTACCACTCCAAATTAAAATATTAATTTTCCATATTTAGAAACCTACGGATGTAATTATGCAAGTATAATGGCTTGTTCAAAAAAGCACACACATATATAAGTACAGCCGCCCATAAAATATTCCCAATATTGAATTAATTATTTCCTAAAAAAATAAAAAATATATAAGAAGATTACTCTAGGAGCTCCAATTATTTTCCTCGTAACCCAAAGATAATCACTCTATACTTCTAGATTGGGCTAGCAAAGAATTTTAACGCGTGCGCACACGCACATAACAATATATTATATATCCACACTTCTTGCGCACGCGCCTTGCTATGGAAATTTGGACTGAGTACAATTAAAAATCATTAAGAGGTAAAGACTCACAAATTATGAGAAGCTACTCTGCATATTTAGTAACAAAGAAAGCATGAATGGAGGTTGTAAGAATAACTAACAGCTGAAAAAAAAAAGGTCATTAAGGATTTCACTTGAGCGTTTGTTAATCATAATTCAGGCGTTGGGAACTTGGGATTGTTAGATAGTATTATGAGCGTAGAACCCAATGTGTATCAGTCTAGCATTTAACTAGGGTTTCTACCCATGTACTGTCTATATAATTGTGAATATGAAACACACCTCAGTATCGAGATTTATCCCTCTAACATGGTATCAGTCGCCTTCGATCCTGAACCCTAAATATATTTTTTTCTTGCATTTCCACCGACGTAAGACTGCGGCGAAACCTCGCCGGAATTGCAGATGCTCCCCAGCCTCCCAATCAGCTCCCTGACCACAACATTGCTCCCCTGAACTCCGGCCACATTCGACGTCGCCGTCACCAATTCTCTGAGAAATCGGTTCCGCGTCCCCTCGATCGTCGTTGTGTTTCTTCTTTGCCGTTGTCCCTTCACTGTTCGGCGCCTCTGCTGTGCTGCTACTCTGCTAGTCGTTGCCACCGATCGTCGTGTCTGTAGTCGTCCGTTTTCAATCGATCAAAAAGTTCTGGCAACCAGATTCACGCGCTAGGAAAGCGCGTGTTTTACACGCGCTCGACATCAACCCTACAACCGCCTGGTTAGCGCGTCGCTACACTCGCCAGCCAGAATCTCCTTTCACGCGCTCTGTTAGCGCGTGATAACACGCGCCTATCAGAGGTTGTCCCGCGCATTGCGCGCCTACTAGGTCCATTCTGAAATTTCTTCTTTCATTTTCCTGAAGTGATCTTTTTGCAAGGATGAGAGTGATTGTTTATGAACTCATGAGAATGGATTTGGAATGGTTTATTTGAGCATTAGGGGATTGAAGTAGTATTTGCATTTGTTATTGTTTGGATATATTGATTTTTGGTGTATGCACGTTGTGTTGAGGTTATTTCGGATTTTATGATGGTGAATTTGGCTTTATTATCACGGGCAGATCGCTCCAATAGCTGGATTGCAGATAAGGTGAATCATTTGAATAATTCCGATCGTAGTCATTTTTCGAGCCAATGGATTGTTGATTTTGGTGCTACAGCTCATATGACTGATAGTTCTCGTCGTCTTGGGAATGTAACTCCTTACTTTGGTCCACCTGTTTATGTTGGTAATGGTCAGCCTATACCGGCATCTCACATTGGGGAGTATAATATCTCTGGTTTATCCATTCGCGATATACTTGTGGTTCCTCAGATTACTAAGAGCTTGTTGTAGTGAGTATCATATTTGTTGACGATGTCTTTTCTATCCAACATAAACAGACAGGACATATAGTTGGTAAAGGCCGTCATATTGCGGGCCTTTATTATTTGGATACTGGTGATTCTTGTTTTTTGAGTGAGCTGCGCTCTGGAAAGCTCCGGGCCCTGTTTGAGCTATGGCATTCTCGTCTTGGGCACGCGTCCTATGACACTGTTCAGTTGCTGAATAAGAAGGGTCACATTTCTGCCACTTCACCTTTACCTGCACCTGTTAGTTGCTCTCCTTGTCAGATGGTCAAGAGCAGTCGGTTACCATTCTCTGTTAGTGATAAGAGGGCAACAGTTTTGTTAGAGAAGGTACATTGTGACTTATGGGGACCAGCTCCAGCATATGCTGCATCCGCACATGGTTTTTCATATTATGCTGTATTCATTGATGATTTTTCAAGATTCACATGGTTTTATCCATTACGGCATAAGTCGAATTTTTACGACACCTTTCTTCGCTTCCAGAAATTTGTTGAGACCCAATTTTCTGCGAAGGTCAAGGTTTTTCAGACTGATGGTGGTACGGAGTTCACTAATCATCCTTTGCAGGCTCACTTTGTTTCTTGTGGCATTCATCATCAGATGTCATGTCCATATACACCTGCTCAGAATGGTCGAGCTGAGCGTAAACACCGTCAAATTACAGAGACTGGTCTTGCAATGTTATATCACTCACATGTGCCACATTCTTACTGGGTGGAAGCATTCTCTTCTGCTGTTTACATAATCAATCGTCTCCCCAGCTCAGTTCTTGGTGGTAGATCACTCTTTGAGACTGTCTATGGGACTACTCCGGACTACACAATCTTTCATCCTTTTGGTTGTCGAGTGTACCCGTGTTTGGGTGCGGTTGCTGAGAATAAGTTTGCACCTCGTTCTTTACCATGTGTGTTTATTGGTTATAACCCCAGTTACAAGGGTTATCAGTGCCTCGACCCTACTAGCGGTCGTGTCTATTTCTCTCGCCATGTCCAGTTTGACGAAACATGTTTTCCCTATGTCTCATCTTCTAGGGAAAGACCTGTCTCGGATTTGGAAGTCTCATCATTTTTTGAACCAGCAGGTGCACCAGTCGAACGTTCGCCAACTGTACCAGTTGATCCTGTGTTGGCTACACCGGTTGAGATGCCGTCGCCCGCACCGTCGTCTTCCAGGTCTTGCTCTATCTGTCCTTCCGATGATCATTCCTCATCTCCAGCTGTTCTGACTGCTCCCTCACCGAGGATGCCCGCTACTTTATCACCACCACCATCTCCTCCATCTCCACCATCTCCGCCATCTCCATCAGGCTCTCGGACTTCTTCTGGATCTGATTCCGACTCTATCACTGATTCAGATTCTCCATCTCACCACAGACATCATATGGTTACCAGGAACCAGGATGGTACTCGTCGTGTGATATCTCGCCCAGACTTTGTTACTACCGGTTTTCTTGCTCAGGTTATGGACCATTCTGAGCCTCGGGATTATCGTGCAGCCCTTACAGACCCGAAATGGGTTCGTGCTATGGATGAAGAAATGGATGCTCTTCGACATCAGAAAACTTGGGAGTTGGTGCCTCGACCAACGCATGCAAACATAGTTGGCTCCAAATGGGTATTTCGGTTGAAGTATCGAGCTGATGGTAGCATTGAACGCTACAAGACTCGACTGGTTGCTCAGGGATATTCTTAGATTCCTGGTTTTGACTTTGACCACACTTTCAGTCCAATGGTCAAAGCTGCAACGGTGCGTACAGTGATTGCCATTGCTACTTTGAGACAGTGGCCTCTACACCAGCTTGATGTCAAGAATGCTTTTCTCAATGGTGTTCTTGACACTCCGGTTTATATGGCTCAGCCTGTTGGCTATAAGGATCCATCTCGGCCTGACTATGTTTGTCGACTCCAGAAGGCCATTTATGGACTCAAACAAGCTCCTCGTGCCTGGTTTGATCGGTTCAGCTCTTATCTCCGACAACTTGGATTTCGGTGTAGTTCTTCTGACACGTCATTGTTTGTCTTCTCACGAGGTTCTACTTTACTATACTTGTTGGTGTACGTGGATGATATCATTCTTACTGGTAACGATGCTGGAGCTATTCGCCAGTTCATCGCACGGACTGATCGAGAGTTTTCGATCAAGGATTTGGGGTACTTGAATTACTTTCTTGGCCTTGAGGTCTCTTCTACACCATCTGGCCTCTTTCTTGGACAGGCCAAGTATGCCAGAGATATTCTTAGTCGGGCGGGTATGACAGATGCATCTCCGGTAACCACTCCATTCGTACCACTTTCGCAGCTTCACAGTAGCACTAGTGCACCGTTCAGCAATCCGACTCTCTACCGGTCTTTGGTTGGTGCACTTCAGTATTTGACCATTACTCGTCCTGATCTGTCATGTGCGGTAAATTCTGTTAGTCAATATCTCCAGGACCCTCGCGAGGATCACTTTGCTGCAGTTACCAGGATTCTACGTTACGTGGCTGGCACGCCTCATCATGGTCTCACATTTCTCTCCGAAGGTTCGTCTACTCTTTGTGCTGATATTTGTGTTTACTCAGACGCTGATTGGGCTCGTTGTTTAGAAACTCGACGATCGACCTACGGCTATGCGGTGTTTTTAGGCGGTAATCTGGTATCTTGGAGTGCCAAGAAACAGCCTACGGTATCTCGTTCGAGTTCGGAGTCCGAGTACCGTGCACTTGCCAATACAGCGGCAGAGGTTGTCTGGCTCTGTCATCTTCTTCGAGACTTACAGTTTCCTCTTGAAGGGCCGCCATTGTTGTTATGTGACAATAACAGCGCCATTTTCTTAGCTGAGAATCCAGTGGCTCATAAGCGGGCCAAGCACATCGACATCGACTATCACTTTGTTCGGGAGTTAGTTGCTTCAACTAAAGTCCGTGTTAGTCATGTTCCCACTTCGTTGCAGTTAGCGGACATCTTCACTAAGGGTCTTCCAAAGTCTTTGTTTGAGTTCTTTAGATCCAAGCTTTGCGTCTCGGTTAACCCGACGCTTAGCTTGAGGGGGGGTGTTAGATAGTATTATGGGCCTAGAGCCCAATGTGTATCAGCCTAGGGTTTAACTAGGGTTTCTACCCATGTACTGTCTATATAATTGTGAATATGAAACACACCTCAGTATCGAGGTTTATCCATCTAACAGGGATATCAAACATTCTATCAAAGAAAAATTAGGTAGTACATAAGGTAGATCAACTGCCTCACCCCTAAACCTCTATATATTTCTAGTACCACCCCAAGATAAGGGTTTTTTTATGTTTTACTATAAGACCGTCTTATCTGGTTGCTTATTTCAATTTTGGCTATATTTACGTTTTCATTTGAATTAAATTAAATTTTGGTAAAATTTTGGTTCCTTAGGTTCAATCTAATCTGATTAAAAATACATTGAGTTTCACCTAAAATTTTAGATTTTATTCACTTGAGTTTAGTTCATGAACGAGAGGTAGGGAATTTGTCGAACATGTATTTTGTAACCCCTTTTATAAACATTTTAATCATTTATTATTTAATTTAAACGAATAAAATGCAAGATGCATGCACGCGCGCACGTAAAAATATAAATCTTTGAACATCATATATAAGTCACACACGTAACATTTGATATCTTTAGGATATTTAGGTCAATCTCAGCCAAACGATCCCAAAAACTGGAGCCATTAATCTCAGGCAATAATTGACTTATACTAAGAATCAGATCTGCCGCGGTTAAGGGGACATCATCAACGTTATTATCCATTACATCATCGATGGCAGACAAGAAACCTAAGAAATTATGAATATCTTCGCTGTTCAGATGGCAATCCCATTTGATTTCTTTCATCATTTATATTCTAACGCCCTCATCAGCAAATGTTTAAAATTTATGCCCTTTTAATCATTCAATTGTTTGTTTAACACCGTTCAATGAAATATTTCCCAAAAATAATTGTGTATGACTTTCCTTTTGATCAAATAAGTCAGAAAACAAATTGTGGGTAACCTAAACTAAGATAATTTAAAGCTAAAGTCAAAATAAAGAAATTCCCTTACTGCAAGAAACCACAACCAAGCTAGCTAGCTGCGAGGCGTTTAAAATTACAAAAACACATCGATTTATAATTATACTCCATTTCCAACTTATGTTGGAAAAAAGATACAATTTGCGAAAGTTAAGAATTGTAAAATTAATAGAAAAGAATGAGTTTGAGAAAGAAATAGATGAAATGAATGAAATAAGTGAGATTTACTAAATAAAAAAAATGTGTAATTTAATGTGAGACAGTCAAATATATAAAGATAGTGTGCAATTTAACCCGACATGGAAGAATAAGTCAAGATCAATGTTACTCTCTGAAGTTCCAGCCAAATTCAAAAGGCCAGTGTTAGGTGCAGGGACAATTTGATTTTGCAGGTCTGAAAAAGACAAAATTACCCTCATTTTTACACTATTACCTAGACATGCATCAGTAAACCAGGGGTATTTCAAGTCAATATCAGACCTGCAAAATCAAAATGTCCCTGCACCTAAAATCCACGATTCAAACCTCGACACCTCGGAAACTAGGTCTTCAAAAACCCCGTGTGGCCATGTTGATTGGTGCGCAACTCACCAAATTTCTTCTGCTAACGTTGACTACAGGATCATGTTCATGTAATCATGTTCTATGTTCTTTCCTCCACCATCAATATGTGAAAGCATTTCCACCACCGCCAGGCTCATTGCAAATTTGTGAAATGAAGAAGAGCATATGAGTTCCGATTTTCGTATCTAAGAAAGTCTCGGTAAATGCGTCAAAAATAATGTACTGGCATTTTAATCCCAAATTTTATAGATAAGTGGTTTGTCATGCATCTAAATTCAGAGTATGCCATATTTCTGCTTAAATGTTAGGCTACCTCATAAGCAAGTTGTCACAATATGTTTATAAGGCATGGCGTAAATTTGTGTTGAACATTGTCTCAAATTGAATTTAGTGCTTAATTCAAAAAGAATACATAATTGAATAAATATTGGGCTCGGCAGTCTCAATATAGGGCGGTCGATGAGAGGCAATTTTTGTGTCAATTAAGTCAATATGGTGCGAGGTTCCATGAAAATTATTCCAGTTGTAAGATCCCATCATCAATATGTAAGCGTTTGGGAGAGGAAAAATGATTAGTATAGGGGAGTGTTTGTGAGGTTATACTATGTACTTCTCTTGAAATATACTAGTTTGATTCTTTGGGTGGACGTAGACCGTTTTGGTCGAACCACATTAAATATGTATTTTATAAATATATAAACTCTCGGTGTCCTCACTTTTGCCACCCATCGCTGCTCCCCGTCGTCCCCATTTCAGATATCACGCATCGCTGCTCCCCGTCCGCTTGCTGAAAAGATATAATCATTTTTCTGCCGATGTGAAAACTAACAGAATGAGCCCTCAATTTTTTGGTGGACGTTGATCATCATGGTGTGGGTCAGATTTCTTTCTGTACTACAAGTGTTGAAGATCATGCCACTATCGGAGATGGCGATGAAAATAAGATCAGACTTGCGATGTCTATTTATGACGGTACCCACCAGTTCCCTACGCTGCTCGACAAGAAGTACAGCGAGTTAATGTCCTTTCAACGATTGCGGCACGATTCCATTGTAGTGTTGTCTCAATTCCTCATCACGCTCAACTGTGATTACAGGTAAATTTAACGATTCACTTATTGAGTTCTTGAATCTTTGGATTAGAATTATTGGGAAATTTTTCAATATAGAATGATAAGTTTTTCTTACTTAACTGTTCAGTTCTTGAATCTTTGGAAATTTTATGGGTTGCAATTTCAACTATGTTTTCAAGTTCATATTTGAATTATTTTGAGTATAATTACATAGTTGATATTCGAATGATATGAGGTTTTCTAAAATCATGAAATTGAATTTCCCTTTTCGTGAAACTTGTTGAGCGAAGAAGTATCATTTACATTCAAATGTGTAACTTGACATATCCTTAATCGACCATTTTCTATATCTGTTCAAACAACAATGACTAAAAACTTCCGGATACCCAAATGAACATCTACTATAGGGGGCAATTAATGTCCAAAGACTTAAGTAACATATGTAAGCCACTTCTCTTCTTGTAACACGTGAACCGATTCATGGTATAATCTTACTGTATGTATCAAATAGGTATCTCTCTGGGAAAAGATATGTCACTAAGAATTTTTATAGGCATCATTATGCCCATGAGGAGAAATCAAATCATCAACTTAAGTCAAATCATGCAATGCTAACTTAATTACACGAGGTTTCAACCTGAGTGCCCAACCCAGTCAATAAAATCACATGTAACTTATGTAGCAACTAACCACACGAGCCATGAATATTACACAACTCAATCAATGAAAGCAGGCCATTCACCACTAACCACTACATGCCAGCGTATACACAACTCAACTCATATTGCACAGAGATACTTGGTAATAAGATATGAATATGATGAATATTGCATTAATCTTCTCCTTGCCATCCATTGTCACACACTCATCATAAACAGGAAACACTTTTAGAGGAGAACGGCATATATATACTTAATACCACAATGATACATGATTTAATCATATGAAGATAGTCGAATAAATTTGTCCCTTTGAATCTCGGAAAAAAAGAGAGAAATTTTAGACTCCCAACAGAAACTCAAATTTCGACATAATGCATAACCCTTTAATAAGGACAAAATAGATGAAAGGGGATTAAAAATCAAAACAAAGAATAGAGAACGACGAACATAGAAAATCTGCAAAGTTTCACATTTCAGACACTAGACATCAAAATCCAGAGACTTCACCCGGGCCACTGAATATCTATACTCAACAAACAACTATAAAATTTTCTATGGACCCAATCTTTGACCAGATACACTAGAACCCATCATAATTTAGAAGTTAGAAGGTGAAAAAATTAAAACAAAATCAACTCCAAGATCCGGTCTTCCAAAACATCTCTTCCAACCCAAACAGACAAGAGATGGAACAAATACTAAAAAGACCAAACATATAAACTCAAATATTGATTTATAAGGAGATAAGAGGGTACTAAAACCTTGGTGGTTGATTGCCCGACCATCGTTGAAGTTCCGCCGTCGTCACCGGACACCTCTCAAGTACGAATAAAAAATGGACTCAGATCAAGTTATTGGATACTCTGTGTTTGAGAGTCATTCAAGGATTACAAAAATATGAAATTAGTAGATCTGCAATAAAAAATTTGTCTATAATCCTAGGATACAAAAATATGGAAACATTTATCACAAATACTCACATATACAGAGAGACAATTACAGTAGAAATTAAAGATAATTTACCAGGTTATCCCTCAACAAGGATCTCTCGAAACTAGTTTGCTCCCGTTGTGGGTCGTTGGGGATTCTCAAGCTTGAGATTTGTTATGTGTTTTTTCACCTTCTCTACCCTAACCTCATGGAGGTTGGCTCGTGCATATTGTAATCCTCCTCTCTTTCTAGTCCAAATGGTCATAACTTTCAGTTAAGCAGTTAGCCTTCTCCTGTGTCATTCAAGAATCCCCCATTCTCCTTCTATGTTTTCATTGAGAATATTTTCAGTATGGCCAATCACCTGGTCTGCTCTGTGTAAAGGTATTCCAAAATTAAATCACCTGAAAAAGAAAAAAATAAGAAGAAGGAAATCCTTAAGAAAGGAAATGCACTTACAAGGGGCAGGTTCAACCTATCCAGGGCTGGCTAGCTCAACATCAACACCTATGTTGCACTAAAACAGGTACCGAAACATATACGGGTACGGTTACGGGGACGGTAAACGGAAAAATAAAAAAAAATAAAGGTAGCGGTACGGTAAGGGCACAGCTAAAATATATTATTAATAATATGTAAATTTTGAAAAAATAAATATGAAATTAATGTATCAAGTCAAACCATTTCATCAGTTTCAAGAAACATAAACATAACAATCCAAACTAACTTTGTCCACACAAAAACAAAACAATCCAAACTCATAATGTTCAAATAAAAGAAGAATAAAATGAACTACTTGGGATGTTCTGATGTCAATTCATCTTCCAATGCTGGCTCATCAAGTGAGAGATTCACAAAATTCAGATATCCCACGTTATCCAAATAATCAAATGAATTTCCACCAACATCCTACATTTTGGTCTTCTCATCATCATATTGCTCGAATCCCCTCAATAAAAGACGGAGGATGTTGTGGAAGAAAATAACATCTTCAGTACGACCTGGACTCAACTTGTTCCTCTTGAGTGAGTGAATGAAATTGAATGTGCTCCCGTTTCGTTCACAACATGAAGAGGAAGAAGGTCAACCAAGTAATTTTAAAGCCAATGATTGAAGCAAGGGGAATTTGAACAATAAAACTAGCCCACTATTTCTCTGGTTTAAGAGAGTACCTCTTTGCAATCGAAATTAAAAGGACCTTTGAGGTGTAAGAATTCAGCAAATTCGTCAATAGGTTGATCAAAGTCCTGGTTACTTGGAAACAATCTACAAAAGGCCCTATCCCTCTCAGGAGATATTTCACCATCTTTTTGAGGGGCAAGCCTACTAAAATCCCAAGAAGTCATTCTTGACTATAAAACCTTCACAAAATAGTTTAATAACTAAATTGTTTTTTTAAAAAGTCTAAACATCCTGATAATCATAGCATAAAGCATCTCAGTGTCTCAGAACAACATCACAGTGTCTCAAAACAACATAGCAAGACTGAATATCACATCCGTCGTGGACCGGAGTGTAGCAGTACTTCTTCTTTGCCATCTTGAAATTCGCCTGGAGTTCCGATTTGCCGATTTACCAATTTGCTCGCTGGATGGATTTGGGATTTGATCGGTCGATGTTTAATAATTAAAACAAATCACATATAAGAGAATGAAATAAAAATAAATTAATTGAAAGATAGTGTCGTACATACTACATACCTTGGGTACAATGAGTGTGCAACACAATGCAAAGGAGTATAGCTTTTAGTCCAATGAACAATAAGGATATCATGAATAACATCATGAAAGGAACTAGTTTCCGACAATGATTTATGCTCTTTCTTGTAAATTTCCAACTTGACAGACAGACACTCCCTTATTTCATTCTAAGCCATGAGCGCCAAGTGTGCAGCATTTGGTGATTCCATTTTCAAGTTTTTGAAACTCTCAAATACTTGGTGACTATGGAGTTAGCTGATCAGTCGATGTGCGTGTGTGTGTATGTGTATGTGTGTTTATGTGTGTGTGTTTTCTTTTTCTCTATCTTTACATCTTTCCAGTGCAGAGCCTTTAATGATTTTTGCATTAGATTTTACCACTTCTATTCTTAGTCAATTTACAAGCACCTCCGTCGCTCTCATTACCCTCTTCTTTGGTTTGTCTTACTGCATTCATTCACACATTACAACCGCAACCTTCCAAGAACAGTTTAAGCTTTAAAATGATGTGCACGGTTATAAACCATTATGAACAAATTGTTTATTATAAATAACTCTGTAATTGTAAGCATGACAGAGCCTTAAATGAGTTTTGCATTAAATTTTACCACTTCTATGCTTAGTCAATTTACAAGCACCCCCGTTGCACTCATTACCCCTTTTTTTAATTTTTCTTAGTGCATTCATTCACACATTGCAGCTGCAACCTTCCTGGAACAGTGTTAGTTTTAAAATGAAGTGCACGGTTATAAACCATTATGAACAATTTGTTTATTATGAAAAAATCTTTAATTGTTAGCATGGCAGTGCCTTAAATGATTTCTGCATTAGATTTTACCACTTCTATGCTTAGTCAATTTAAAAGCACCTCTGTTGCACTCATTACCCTCTTCTTTGGTTTGTCTTACGGCATTCATTTACACATTGCAGCCATTGCAGCCGCAACCTTCCCAGAATTGTGTTAGCTTTAAAATGAGGTGCACGGTTGTAAATCATGATGGAATAAAAAATTTATTTATTATGTCAAATATTTTAAAACTGTTTCTCGTTTCAAACGATATTTGAGCCTTTAGTTATGCCAATTAGTTACTCAAACCAACAAGTAATTGTAGTCAATGACAACAATTTCATGCAACTTTTACGGAACAACTGAAGATTATCGGTTTTTTCTTGAGTAACCTCCAACGAACTGACGGAAACAAAATCCACGGCAAGACTAAATGGTCTGTTGAGGAGCATCAGACTTGATTTTCTCAGACTTCTTTGTTTAATCTCATCCAAGTTAAGTCATCTATATTTATGTACCAATATATAAAAATAAATTAGTATTACACTATTGTCCATTCCAAACAGAGTGGTCTCAAATGAAACATCGACATCTTAATTTGTATGAAATATATCCATGCTACATCCTCAACACCAGATGAACTAAAACTGAGACAGACCAATCTATAAAATTTTATGACATTGAACAGCTGCCACCCTTGGTGAACACTAAAATAAACGAATCGCCAAATTCTTTCTTATAATAACTTGGCTCGTCAAATCAATTAAGCATAAATAAAGGAAGCCCATTCAACGTCTCAACCTTCCATCTTCCTGCCATAAATAAAGGAAGAGATATCACATATAATTATTAATGCAATACAGCACTTGTCTCCAGTCTGTTTAACAAATACCAGTTTACAAAATATTTTGAATTGTAAAAAGTAATAACCATTAAATTCATTTGATAAAGTTGTACTGTAAATTTATATTTGAATGCATGATATTGACATTAATATTTTTATAAGTACATACCTTGAGTCAAGTTTGTTGAACCATATCTTGATCATTGCACCATGAAGATTCTGAAATGATAATAAAATAAGTCTCATAACTCCTGGATTGAGATCTCACCGTGTAGTGACATTTTTGCCAAGGTAAATAATGAATGGGAAGAGAGATCATTACCATTGGTTAGCTGTTGTCATATTTCCATTTTTGTAGGCTTCTATTTTTACGTTAAATGCAGCGTTTAACGTGGTGATGAAGATGCAAGCCGATATGTGGTTGAGGTAGCTTCCAGCCATCCCATACTGTGATGCTAAAAAGGGATAGGCTATCATCGTTTGTGAATATTGGGGCATACCCCATTGAGCTAAGATTCCCGAGCTTCCGAACATAGGAGTGGAATTTGGTACACTAACTACATGTTTGGTGCATTACTACATGGTTGTGAAAATAAATTTAGAAAATAGCCTAAGGAGTGGGAATTAATGAAGTAGCAATTATGTTGGACCTGATGTGTTTTTCGGCCCAGCTAGGCAGGTTTGAAACAACACGTGCAATACTCGGCACTTGGGTTGGAATCGGCCCAGTTGGTCCTTCATCTTTGGCGCGCGCATGTGTTGCCATCAATTTGTTGCGTCGGGCCAAACGGCCTTGAAGCTGACCCGCGCGTGTGTGGTTTCCTTGGTCTTCATGGTGGGCTAATCGGCCTAGAGTTGATTTAGGGCTAGTCCTCTAAGAGGTCTCATACACTGAGTCCAACCTGTGGCTCCTCACCGTTCATCATCTTCACCGGCGGCTCTGGTTCGTCTTCTCCTGCGACTCTGGTTTTCCCGGCAAGCAAGTCACCAGATTTTGGGGATTTTCCGACTAGAAGGTCGCCGGAATCTTGGCTGGCGATTTGGGCTGAAAGTTTGGGTTTTGACTTGGGCCAAATGGTGTTGGGCCTTTTTGGTCTGGGTGGTGTAGCCCTTTTCTCTAATCATCTTACATTCTTCCTCCTAGCTGCAGTGGGTGGAGCAGCAGTGGAGGCGGGTGGTATCATGCAGCACTGTGGTGGTGCCGCAGCGGGACCACGGCGGCTCTGGTTATTTCGTCGAGAAGCTCGCCGGAAACTGGAGATTTTCCGGTCAGGTTTAGAGTTTTTTTTTCATGTTTTTTTTTCTTTTCTGCTTTTTTTTTTTTCTATTTTTCTGTATTTCTTTTTTCAGAAATGGAGGTTGAGAGGGGAAGGAAAAAATTTACTCATACAAAATAAAAATTCCATATACACTAAAAATATATATGTTTTTTTTTCAGAAAGGAGGTGAAGAAGAGAAGAAAAGTTTTTTTTTTTGAATTTTTTTTCTGTCCCGACGATTCCGAAATCGCCCTTGACGGTGTTTGGCAAATGGCCAGCCTTTGCGTTTTGTCCAGCTAATGCTACTTTAGCGCGCCAAACTACACTGTTCCGATGATTCTGTAATCAACCTTGCCATTTTAAGCAAATGGCTAGCTCCCGCTTTTTAGCACAAGTGATGCAGCGTGTATGAGACAAATAACAAACTATTAATCAAATCCTCTATGAATTCGTAGAACTACCGAAGAATTGACAGATATGGAGGGAAACCTCTCAATTTCATTCAACATCAAAAGCCCTCTTACAAAATAACCAGAAAACTGTTTATAAAACAAAACCTACCCGTTACTAAATATAAAAAATAACAAAAAGGTGCTCCCTAACTTAAAATATTATTTTAAGTATCCATAAAATAATAAAGCGCGATTTTGACCCTTAACTCAAAGGATTTCGCCCAAAAACCAGAAATCATCATGCATAGCATGTGTTCTTATTAGAATGACGTTTCCAATCAAATAACACTACACATCTGTCGAATTATGAGATTGCAGCAAGAAACATCAGAATCCGCAAAAGCAGTTCGACTTCCGCAGGTAAGGTTCATGCCACATCAACCATGCTGTAGTTAGCGGCACTAAAACTAGCACAAGTCCTGTACAGGGCTTAGGAATGGTTGCCAACAGGTCTTCCGTCAATATTTTGTAACCAAGTCCACAAATGCTTTCAAGCTAAGGAGTGGGTGATGGTTGTTTCATTCTATTCACTAATCTTTTCCTTTTGAGGGGAAGAGTTAACTGAATTCGTTGATATGTTGCATTAATGATGATATGTAATATTGTGAGAAGATTGAAGGTTGACTGGGCTTTCTGGGGAGAGGCATAAACAGAGGCGGAACTACGCCCAGGCCCGGGTAGGCATGAGCCTACCCTAAAACTTAAAATATAGCTTGTATTACTATTCACCGGTCAAATTTGGGCAAT
Organism: Sherardia arvensis; assembly: GCA_948330725.1. Classification (NCBI taxonomy): domain Eukaryota; kingdom Viridiplantae; phylum Streptophyta; class Magnoliopsida; order Gentianales; family Rubiaceae; genus Sherardia; species Sherardia arvensis. The sequence continues at coordinate 14,656,601 of OX415237.1, read as the reverse complement.
TCCGGCCTTCGGCGAGACGAAAGTTTTAAACCTGCGTTTTCGTCCTCTGTTTTTTAGTCATTTGAACCTACTCTAAAATAAGTTTCTGGTTCGGCCACTAGGCGTTGATGCTGCCTGCCTGGTGACCCGAAGAGGTCCCTTCTGAACCCTGCCTACCTGAGCCTGCAGGACAACGCCTCGGGGGTACCTGAGGGTAGAATCTCCGGCGTGATGATGAAAGATAGGCCTTGGAGAGAAAAGAGTATTGACTTAGAAGGATCAATAGAGTTTAGTTACCTAGAATAGTGTCATGGGCACTATTTATAAGCTTCCCTTGCTTTCCTCTGGTGGTCCATCTATGTGATCTGTCCCCAGATATGTCCACAGTAGCTAATGTCATTATGGACTTGGGTCTAACTAACCTTCCTGTGTATTGGGCCTAAGTCCTAGTATCACCACTAGCCCCCCCCAGAAATCAAGTCTGCCTCCTGAGCTTGCTCTGGAGCAATGAGGGAGGAGGCATGACTTTCCCTATTCTCTGCTCTTACCCCTACCTCGAATGCCGAGTGATCTTCACGTGGGCGTGACTTTTCCTATTCCCTGCTTTTACCTTTTTCTTAAATGAGGGATAAATGCCATGTGGGCCCTCACCATCAGTAATTACTATTGAGGCAATCGAGGAGGCACATATTTTACTATAAATGCTCACCATCATTATTTCCTTTCGCTAAAAATATTTCAGCGATATTCATCTTTTCTTACTCTCGAAATGGCCTCGAACGATTACAACGCTGCTCAGACTCCTGCTATCCCTACTTATTCCTTGTAGAGTTCCTCTCAGGAGTCTCCTCTTCCATTGACCCTAGGTCAACAACTTGCCTCTCCCATTCGTCCTGTCCATCGAGCCCAGTCCGTGAACCGTACTCTGGTCCGGCTCCACCGATCAAAGAACCGGATAGCCCACCAGAAAGACGACTCGTGAGCGGTGACTTTGGCTCCGGACGCTTGGACTCGAAAGGTAGTCCGGAGCATGGGGATCCCTCTGCCTGTGGATGCCAACCTGGTTTCCGTGGGACCGAAGGAGGACCATTGTGTTGTCCCATGCTTCCCTCGGTGTCATTTCATGTTCGGTTTGAGCCTCCCCTTTCCTCCCCTCTACTCCTGGTTTGTCAGCATCCACGAGGTGGCTCCAACCCAACTCCATCCTAATGTGGTGGCAGTGATGATGGGGTTCCTCATCAACTGCAAAAGATGCGGGGTGACTTTCCTGGGACCCGTGGCGGTCCTTCTACCTGACCATCGAAGCCAGCCGGAAGAAGACCCGGAAATTGACTAAGAATTTCCGTGGTGGTCTTTGACTTCATTCTTGGAAAACGGAATTCAGTCCAAGATTGGACTAAGAAGGGGTATACCCATGGGGACCCTACTATCTACCCTCTTCCCAATTTGAAGGACGATGTAGCTCCCGGGCCCCGAGAAGCCTTCATGCCGGAGAATGTTCGAGCCGAGCAAAACTCCTCTCCTCCTCTCCTGTCAACTTGGATCAATATTGGTTGGCCGGGAACACAGTGTATCTCTTCCCTCGGGAGATTTATCCCACCATGGTCTTTCAGAAGAGCCGCTGGAGCGTCTGATGGCCAATTCAAGGTATCATCTTCTCTGTTCTCCCAGATTATTTAACTTTTAGTGGTTTCTGGCCTGGCTTTGAATCTTCTTCTTTACTTGTTTTAGCCCCTAATATCGGGGCCGACCTTTGTCCCCTTCTCTGAGAAGAAAAAGACAAAAAAGACCAGGGAAAACGCCACTAAATCCTCTACGGTGGGTACTCTGGGCGCAAGTACCTCCAAAGGTAAGAGGAACAGGAAGGACAACGGGGGGAACAGGAAAGACAAGGAGAGGAATAGGGAGGATAAGTCACTCCTGTCTCCGAACCCCCAACTCCCCCCTCCGGGGCCTTAGGTCATAGAACTGGAGGCTCCCATTCAGCCAACTCTTCTCCTGACCGCCGCAAATCCTGGGGATGCTCCTCCGACTTCTACAATCGATCTCACTCAGATCGAGGTTCCTTCTCCTCCTCCTCATCCCTCTATTCTTCCTCCTCCTCCTCCTCCCTTCTCACTCTCTGGGCCACGAGACTGTGGCCTACACCCACTTTTCTCCGAATACCAGTGGTCACTCCGGCCACTTCAGCCGGTCTCCGCGCCCGGGCACCCTTACCGTGCCCCTCATTGTTCCTCCACCTCCGGCGACTTCGTCCGTTAAGCTGAATTCCTGGGAGACCTCCCATTCGGGCTCTAGGGGCCACAAGAAGCCCCACTTTGATGATGCCACAGACGAGTCCCACTCAGTTATCAACCCTCCGACTTCATGTCTTTCCGAACTGGTAACTCCCTTTCCAGGACGCCTGTGGTTTGCTTTTTCTTTTCTATAGCACATTTACTTACATGTTTCTCTTTTCTCGTTGACAGGTGAATGGTTTTAGCTCTGAGCTGGTCGGGTCCTTTGACTTCTAGTCTCTCCTAACCTCCTCGTTCCTTCGTTAAGCCAACGAGCTGGATGGCGAGCTCCAAGCGGAGAGGAAGACGTCTCGCCTCCTTCAGGAGGAACTTGCTCGATCTCAGGCAGAGGTCACCAAGCTTCGGGCCTCGTCCCCGTCTATGACCTCTAACAAGAAGGCCTTTACGTGTGCGGTCTTTCACAAGGTTCTAGCTAGCCAGACTCTGGACCTCCGCTTGACTGCCCTCGGCAAGTCTGCCAGCCTTCTTTAGTGCCATGACCTCTACATGCTCATCAGGGGGTGGCTCCTCCCTTCAGTTCGGGACTACTAGAAGAAATGATGGTACAACCCGTCCGCGGGGTCGCAACACCTCCAATCTCTGAACACCCTCCAGAAGGGTGGTTTGGAAGGTCTAGCGCCGGAGCTGTGGGCTTACCTTAAGGATCACGACCTGACCACGAAAGAAGTCAGGGCATGGTTGACTGACCTGGTCCGCTTGTCTGGGGAGCTTTTGCCGGCCTCTCTTTTCGGTGCTGACATCCCTGAAAATGGCAACTTTACCAAGTACTATGACATGCTGGGCTATTGGCAGGGGATCTTCCGTGCCGAGGACTTTGCTCTCCCCGCCGAGCCTTTCGCTCTTCATGATGTGGAACCTGAGCCTTCCTCCATCTCTTCTGCTACTTCATCAGGGGATGAGTCCTCAGAGGGTTTCTCCGAGAGCAACGGCGGCGAAGACGGAGGCGACGACGACAACCAAGTTAGATAGACTTCTTTTTATTTTTTTGCTCTTCTCATGTAATAGTCGTTTTTTCAACTTGCCTCCCCCATTTTGGGTTGATCATCAATGAATAGGCTTATTTCCCTTTCCATCATCGCTCTTTTTGTTTTTCTTTACTGCTTTTTCCTATTTTTCCTTATTGCATTTTCTTACTTTCAGGTTCAAGGCACCCTCCTTGCCCCCTCTTCAGGTCAGGCTGAGGTCCGATACCCGAACCTTATGTAAATCCTGACCGATGCCGGCCTCGGGTCCCTGATTTCGGAGTTCCCTGACTCAGAATCTCTGCTTGTCTTCTTTCATCAAATGCAAGAAGACTTTCCCTCTCTTTCCCACGATCGGAAGATAGCCTTTTCCAACATTGAAAAGGTACTAGAATTCGACGAAGTGCTAAGCGAGATGGAGGCATCTCAACACAAATTCCGTCTTCTGATAAAAAAAGAACTAGAGGAAGTCTGGTTTGACCGCAGGAAGTACTAAAACAAATGCATGCGCATGACTAACACTTCTAAACTCCGCCGTCGGGTAGCAGGGGCCGAAAGGCTGAACGAGAATCTGTCTTTCAGGAACAGGACCCTTCTGGAGAGCCTTGTTACTCTTCAACTGTCCTATCATATGCTAGGCCTCCAGAGCGGACAAGTTGCACCTGCTTTGCTCACTGATGTACCTCAGGCTGTTGATGAAACCGTTGCATGGATGGAAAGAACATGTCGGACTGCTGATAATCCCCAATGGGCCGGAGCATACCAAGAGGCCCTAGATTGGAGGCAAAACATATTATCTCGTCAGGTCCTGCCTCCTAGCCTATCTTTGATTCCTCCCAGAGAGGATGTGGACTTAGCTTACGAGAGATACGAGCAAGCTCCACAGCTGTTGGATGAAGAAGCTTCCGAACCTCGAATGGCTAAACTCAGGGCCGCGGCAACGCACTTCTGAATTGTTTACCCCACTCCTGGCGCCTCATGACCTCCCGGTTCCAGGCGATCAGTACGTCAGGCTGCGTGAACCATCAGAACCACCGACCCCGAGGCTTCTGCTCCCTCTCATGGAGATAGAAAGGCTAAGCAAAAAAGTGACTGCCTTTACCCAGGTAGCCTCCCGAGGTGGGAGTGCAAGGCGCCAAGGCACTGTTTGTATGGGGTCTCCTTCTCGACATCTGGGCGCCTCACCCATCGAGCTGGGGGAAGATCAGGAGCCTCCTTCGATTCTCCCTCCGATTCTAGAAGTGTCTCATCCGGATCCCGATCACCCGGACGTTCCTTTGAATCTTGCCGAGTAGCAGGCCATGCTAGACCAAGAACTGCAGCGAAGTTGTTGTGAGGTCCGAGGGATTCCCCCCGGTGAGGCATCGACCTCCGGGATTCGGAAGTAGGTTTGTAATAGCGTAGGTCATGATGTAATGGTGTGAAAGTTGTAGAAATTGCGTGTTTCGATTTTTTCTTAATAAACGTTCTTTCATCCAATCTTTCATTCTCATTACAAAAGCTTCGATGCACATCCTACCAGAGGATCCTTTCTTCCCTCCCGAGCTTCTGGCGCCTAAAGCCCTTACCTAGGAATCGGGTGCTAGAGGCTATCTAGTTCTACCTAGGCATCAGGTGCCAGAGGCTATCTTTTTCTACCTAGGCATCAGGTGCCAGAGGTTGTCTACTCCTACCCTAGGCATCAAGTGCCAGAGGCTATCCATAGAATCTCCTAAGATTGGCCACGTTCCATCTCCAAAGAATTCATTTGCCCTTCTCGTCCTCCAAGACATAGCTGCCTCCCGGATGAGCCTCTACAATCCTGTAAGGACCTTCCCTGTTAGGCGCCAGCTTGCCTTCCTGCACTTGGCGGCTTTTGTCATTACGTCTCATCACCTTGTCTCCTACCTTGAACTGTTCCTTCCTGACCCTCAAGTCATGGTACTTCTTTACCTTTTCCTTGACTTTGGCCTCGTGAATCGCAACCCTTTCCTTTTTTTCTTCCAGCAAGTCCAGCTCCATCCTGCGTTACTCCTCGTCTGCTTCCTCTGTTCTTGGGACTGACATCCGGAGACTCGGGACCCCAATCTCAACCGGTATAGCTGCTTCTGAACCGTAGGCCAGGCTGTACGGGGACTCCCCGGTTGCCGAACTTTTCGTCATCCGATGAGCCTATAGGATGCTCGACAGCTCATGTACCCAATTACCTTTAGCTCCATGCAGCCTTGTCTTGATGCCATTAACAATAGTTCGGTTCGTAACCTCCACCTGTCCGTTCGCCTGAGGGTGGTACACTGAGGTAAGCTTCTGCGTAATCCCATACTTAACACACCAGGATTTAAACGGGTCATTCTTGAATTGGGCTCCATTATCTGTAACAATTGTCTTCCGGATGCCGAACCGGCATATAATGTTTCGCCAGCAGAACTTTACACATGTGGCACCTCTGATGTTAGCCAAGGGTTCTGCTTCCACCCATTTCGTGAAATAGTCGATGGCGACCATCAGGTACTTCAGCCCCCGGGCGCAGTTGGGAACGGTCCGACTAGATCTTGCCCCCACCGGACAAAGGGCCATGCCCATGTGATCCCTATCATCTTTTCCTGCGGGACGTGTATCATCGGGGCATACTTTTGACACTGCACACATGTTCTGACCTTCTCTTGCGCGTCTTGGAACAGAGTGGGCCAGCAATACTCCATCCGAAAGATCTTCCTTGCGACCGTCCGAGCCCCCTGATGACTTCCATTGTCCCATTCGTTTACCTCTCTGACCAGGTAATGGCCCTCCGGCCTCATGACACACTTGAGTAAAGGTTGAAGATACCCCCTCTTGAAGAGTGGCCCATCCTGAAGCACGTACCTCAGAGCCTTGACTCTGATCTTTCTTGCCACGACTCGGTCGTCGAGCACCTCCCTCGTCAAGAGATAGGCTCGGATAGGATCCATCCATGACTCCTCCGCTCTGATTTCTCTTACTAACATTCCCTCTTGCTCTTCATAGCTTCGGCTACTCAGGACCTCCCTCTGCAGCGGGTCTTTGCTACGGGCCGGAGCTCTGAGGAGGCAAGCTTGCTCAGGGCATCCGCCTTTCCGTTTTCCTCTCTGGGTACCTGTGTCAAGCTAAACTCACCAAACTGCTGGATCAATGTCTGAACCAAATCCAGGTACCTCTGCAAGCTTCTTTCCTTGGCCTTGTATTCCCCATTTACCAGTTGAACCATTATCTGGGAGTCGCTGAAGGCTTCAATCGACTCCTCCTTCAGCTTCTGAGCCAGCCTGAGCCTTGCTGCCAAAGCTTCGTATTCCGCCTCATTGTTGGTGGTTTTAAAGTCGAAATGCAACGCGTAAGGGTACTCCTCTCCTCCCGAGGAAGTCAATAGGACACCAGCTCCACTCCCCCATGCGTGAGCCGAACGATCAACATGCATCTTCTATCCTCTGCTCACGTTCTCCACCCACGGCTGTGGGGTCTCGTCTTCTGACATTTAAATTAAGAAGTCAGCTAAGGCCTGGCTTGATGGCCTTCCTTGGCTGGAAGGATATTTCGTGCTCCCCGAGTTCTGTGGCCCACTTTATCATCCAACCCGACGCCTCTAGCTTCAACATCACCTGCTTCAAGGGCTGGTTAGTAAGGACCATTATCTGGTGAGCTTGGATATAAGGTCGCAGGCGCTTAGTGGCATATACTAGAGCCAGGACGAGCTGTTCCGGGCGTGTGTACCTTGTCTCCGGACCCTGCAGGGCCGAATGATGAAATATACCGGTTCTTTCCTTCGGCCCTCTTCCCTAAACAGGACCGAGCTTATAGCTGTCAAAGAGGATGACACGTACAAGTACATAACTTCCCCCTCCCAAGGCTTAATTCAAAAGCATCGGCAGACTGCCCTTCATCTCCTGGAACGCCTTCTCACACTCTTTAGTCCATTCGAACTTTTTTGGCTTTCTTAATATGTTGAAGAAAAGGAGCTGCTTCTCAGCTCCTTTAGACAAAAAGAGTCTCAGGGCAGCCAAAGAACCTGTCAGCTGTTGTACCTCATTCACGTTCTTCGGGGACATCATCCAGCTTATGGCTTCTATCTTCTCCGGGTTAACATCTATTCCCCTGCTCGACACCATGTACCCTAAGAATTTTCCTGCTCCGACACCAACTGCACTCTTTGCCGGGTTGAGCTTCAGGTTCACACTTCTCAGAACTTGGAACATCTCTTTCAGATCCTCTAGGAATTCTCGGGGGCTCTAGCTTTTGACCACCATGTCATCCACATAAATCTCCATGCTCCTCCCCATCTGACTCCTGAACAACTTATCCGCCATACGCTGATAAGTAGCCCCTACGTCCTTCAACTCGAACGGCATCTTCTTATAGAAGAAGGTTCCTATGTCTGTGATGAAGGCCGTCTTCGCCCGATCTTCTTCTGCCATCCGGATCTAGTGGTATCCTCTGTAAGCATCGAGAAAGCCAACACCTCATAACCTGTTATGGCTTCCACCAGCTTGTCCACCGAGGGCAGGGGGTAGCTGTCCTTCGGACAACACTTTTTCAGATCCGTGAAGCCGATGCACATCCTCCACGTCCCGTTGTGTTTCTTCACCATGACCGGATTAGCCAGCCATTCCGAGTACAATATTTCTTCGATGACATCTGCCTCCTTCAACTTCTACACTTCCGCCCTGACTTCAGCAGCTCTGTCTCCTGCCAGAGATCTCTTCTTCTACCGGATGGGTTACAAACCAAGGATCACGTTCAACCGATGTAATGTTAGCTCAGGGGGTACTTCTACAAAGTCGTTGACCTCCTACACAAACACATCTTCATACTCCGACAGCAACTCCTGCAGTTGAGCCTTCACTTCTTCTGGCATCATCCTCCCCACCTTCATAGTTCCCCTGTTCCCTACTGGCATGTCTTCCACTTCTTCAGGTCCCACCTCTCCCTGCACGGCACCAACATGAGCCCTCTTCGCCTCCTAAAAGGCCGTCAACATACAACTCAAAGCTGTAACTGGCTTCCTCTGACCGTGGCCACACCCTGGTCTGTCGGGAACTTCATGGTTAGGTGGTACGTAGAGCATATGGCTTGGGTCTGAGCCAACCAAGGCCTGCCGATGATAATGTCGTAGGGGGAAGGCGAGTCTCTGACTACAAAGTGACATAACACCGATTTCTTCTTGTTCTTATCATGATCATCCGTAATGCTGACGGTCAGGGGTATCATCCCCAGAGGATACTCGGTTCGGCCGGTGAATCCTGACAGGGGAGACGTACTCGGTCAGAGATTCTGACACCCTATTCCGAGTTGGTCGAAGCAACTCACAAACATGATCTCTGCGCTGCTACCATCATCTACAAAGACCCTTTTGACGGTAAATCCTTCCAATTCAGCTGAAATCACCATCGGGTCGGCGTGGGGCATCTGGTTTGGTACCGTATCTTCATCGGAGACTGTGATCTTCTCCGTGGGGCAGAATCTCTTCCCCATGTCCTCTCTAGCCGGGATGTATCTACTTTTTTCCTTCGCTGCCGCATGGGACTGAGGTCCGTCTTCTACCATCCCATGTATAACGTTAATCATCCGGGAAGGAGCTTGAATTAACCGGCTCCGGGGCCATAAATAGCGCGGCAACTCCAGCTTGACCTCCTGCCCCGATGGGCGCCCTTGGGTTGTCATTCCGAGTTCTCTTCCTCTAATTTCTCTTCCTTCCAGCCCCAACTTGTTGTCCTTGCCCTACGCCCTGACGCTGAGACTCTTGAGTCACACAATCCTTCAACTGGCCCCTCTCGATCAACTTCTCAATTTCAACCCTCAAGCTCCAGCATCCCTCTGTCCTGTGGCCATTGGACTTGTGGAACGCGAAATGCTTGCCTGCGTTAGCTGGCGTTGGATTCCCTGCGATCGGTGCAGGGTCCTAGAACAGATTCCTGTGGATGGTAAGGATTTCTGCCTGAGTCTTAGTCAGGGGAGTGAATGTTTTCTCCCGGGGTGGATCAACCTTCGGCCTCGCTAGCACCAGGGGTGCATCTCTTCTGATGGTCTTGGTCGTCCGACCCTTTCTCCTTTTCCACTTCCCCTGTTATCAAAGTACCCCTCTTCATTTTTTTTCCTTCTAACAACGAGCAGTACATCTCCACTTCTAAGTCCAACTGGTGGAAGATGATGGGGATGTTCTCCATCAGTTTTGCCCAGAGCACCTCATCCCTCAACCCTGTTATGAACCCAGCGATCAGGGCCTTCGACTGCATCTCCTTGTCCACCACCTTCATGGAGTCGTCCATGTACCTTCGGTGAAATCCTCAGAAATCCTCTGTTGTCGACTGCCTGCTTTAAGCCACCTTCGCTAGGGGAGGTAATTCTTACGCTTGGCCTGATACCGATGCATCAACACCCTTGAGAAATTATAGCAATTCCTTAAACTCTCCGGGGGCTGGGACTCAAACCACGACAAGAAACTGCCCCTTAAGTACGAGCTAACCAACTTGCACTGGAGCTCTTCTTTGATGTCACGTGTCCCCATAATCTTTTGGTACGTTCGAACAAACTCCTCCGAGTCCATCTCTCCGTGGTAAGTAGGCACCCTTTCCGAGACCCTGGTTCCCACGGGTCAGGGGTAATTACTAATGTATCCTATCCACGGTGAGATGGGCCTTCCGCCAATCCTCCCAGGACCAGCTCTCTGATTCACTGCCACCCAGCGGCGGTATTCCTCCTCCTGAATCTCCGCGAACTCCCTCATGTTCTTTTCTTCCTGCGTCTCCGTGGGCTCTCTGTCGTCTTGCACTTCCTGACCTTCTTCCTGCCCCTTCTTCTCTCATCAGAGGTTTCTGGCTCCGGATGCGCATGCCCCTTTCCTTAGCGCGTCCGATCTCTCATCTACTGCAGCGTCAGGTCGTCCTTAACCGCTTCGGCCCTTCTGCTCCGGACCATGTGGTTCTGGGTGAGGACGCCTCCTTCCTCTTCGCGGTGGCTGACCTCTGGGCGGCATCTGAATATCTTTTGGAAACAAAAATCGTGTCCCACTGGGCCTGCCAACTTGATGCTGCCTGCCTAGTGACCCGAAGAGGTCCCTTCTGACTCCTGCCTAACTGAGCCTGTAAGACAATGCCTCGTGGTACCCGAGGGTAGAACCTCCAGTGTGATGATGAAGATAGGCGTTGGAGAGAAAAGGGTATTGACTTAAAAGGATCAATAGAGTGTAGTTATCTGGAATAGTGTCATGGGGCACTATTTACAAGCGTCCCTTGCTTTCCTCCGTTGGTCCATCCATGTGGTCCGTCCCTACATATGTCCACAGTAGCTGATGTCATTATGTACTTGGGCCTAACTAACCTTCATGTGTATTGAGCCTGGGTCCGGGTATCACCAGACGTAAAGCTCAAGACTACGTTTGTCACGCAAACAAGGCATCGCCAGTTTCGTTCACCTGGATTTTCAACAGGGAAGTTCAACGTTAAAACGCACTGCTCATGGAAAATTTTAAATTATTATACATGGATCTCTTGATCTATAATTTCACTTAATACCATAAATATTTAAGATTATTTTGACTTTCCAATGCGGTTATTTGTATTATTACATAAAATTTCAACTTTTCTAACCTTTTAGAACAATTTTGTACGTTTTAAAGTTAAACTACATACTTTTAATTTGAATGATGTATTCTATAATTTAGCAATTATAATTTTCAGGTAAAGGCCCTTGGAAATTGGAATAGAGCAAGAGGTATGAAGAAACTCAATTATTTGGGAAGAACTTCTTTAAGCTCTAATAATCAGCTGTCAAGTTTCCTAAAACGTGTCGTCTATTTATAAAGCAACAAATCACCAAGCTATGTAGATCATAACAAATACTGTAGCATCTTCATTTGTATGGCGAGGGAATTGATCGATTTATTTCATTCGTTTCATAGAAAACAAGCTGAAATTTTAGTTTCAAAATCGACGAACTCAAACCAACACTACTACAATTTTGCAGCATTTAAGGCAGTTGGTCATTCACGTTTCAAGACAAAAGACAAATGACTTCTCTGGTATTGCCTTAAACCCTGAAAAAGCTTTAAGGCAGTTCCTCTTCCGCCTTAAAATGTTTCTGTTTTAAGGCGTTTCTTCCGCCTTAGAGGTATGTCCCTTCCGCCTTTATCAATTGTTGCGAGCTCGCAACATCTACTACAATCAAAACCTAACAGCCCGGCTGGCGAGTTCGCCAGGTTTAACGCAAGGTTGAAATTATGTGTGAGTGTGACTGGTTACGACAGCTGTTGGCGAATCGCTAAATAAAACGTAGCGAGTTCGCTACACTAGATTTTAGACAGGTTTTATGGTCTAGGGTTTAGGGCGTAACTTGAGTAGTTGCGACCCCAACAAGCGATCGCAAGTAAATTATTAGCGAGACCGCTAGTTAGCCTGGAGAAGATGTTAGATAGTGAACGAGGGAACTGGCGGTATCGTTTCAGGCTCGCCTAAAACTGTTCTAGCGAGTTCGCTACGACATCTCTTATTATTTTGTAGCGATTTCGTAAGTTTACTCTCATGCATGATTAGGTGACGTCGTATTATCTGAGTTTAGGCCATTTTAGTAGTTTATTGGCGAACTCGCTAACTTGCTCGGCAGGCTTGACGAGCAGACTGGCGAGATCGCTGGTAGGAGACTGGAGAGGCAGTGGCTAAGGAGCGACAGAGTTGCGAACACGCTAGTAAACTGTGATTGAGCTTGATTTCTGTAGATTTGTGGCGATATCGATTGTATACTTCGCTAGGCTTGACGAGTCAAGTTACGACAGCATTAGACATAATATTGGTGAGACAGAGGTCAACCTAGCGAGCTATGTGGCGAGACCGCCACCTATGCTTGACTACTGGCGAGGACGCATGTAACTCGCAAAAGTTTTTTGGTGCTTAACGAGAAAGGTAACGAGCTCGCCAGGAAAAAAGCCTAGTACATTAAATTTTGATTTTCGGTAAATTTCCCGCACAAATAGTATAAATGGAATATCTAAACCTGTCAATTGCAAGATATATGTAGTCCACTAAATAGCAAACACAAAGAACTCATAAATTATAAGCCTTTGTATGTATAACAAATGTAGTAATACGACTTAGGTTTTACATGCATCCTTACGTGGTACGTGTGGTCTAGATATAAATCGAGCTCTAACGGTGACCAAGTGCTTTGCAAATCTATCTCTTCCCAACTCTAGCTCTTTTTTAGTGTATGCCGATTGATTTTCCTCGAGTATCTACGAATGAGATAGTTTATTAATACAAACTAAGGTAATTTGTAGGTAATTAATAGAAACTTTCATATTGTAAGAGTACTCACGCGATGTAGTTCCAAATTGTCACTTGTAAGGGTCTCAATGCACTCGTAGGCATACAACATCATGTAGTATCCACACTCCCAGTTGGACAATTGCTTGCGGTGCTGAAATTGAAGTAGTTTAACATATGGTATATAAATCTATTCAGGTACAAATACGTAAGAAAGGAGTCGACATTTTAACCTGAATTTGAATAAGTTCAAAGTTAAGGAGTGTGTCGTCATTGACAGCATGCATAGCAATCTCCAATAGATCGGCGAATTTTGTAGATGGAGCAAAATGCAGTGGATCAATCCAATAGACATGCTTCAATGATGGAATCATTGCAACAAAACTCCAATGACCACTACAGATTAAACAACATGCACCTCAGACGATAACATAGATTATGTGTAATTGAAACATTAATCTACTAATCAAACAATTAGTAAATACATACCCCTGGCCCGATGAAAATGGTTTTGCTCTTGTCGCTTAGCAACTTTGTAAGGTAAGCAAGCCTCACATGATTACCTTGTTGGGCTTGTTGCAAGCAAGTCGGGTGTAAAAAACCGATGAATGTCTTGGTCACGCTCAAAGAGACGTATTGTATAAACCTACAACAACCTTAGAGCATAAAGTATCGGAAGAAGTATATAAATAAGGACACAATCAAGTAAGATATAAATACCACCAAATTAAACAAAAATACTTACATTTGATGTAGGATTAGTATAGTATCGGGAAGGGTTTGTTTGTGCCAAAATAAGGCAAAATCTTCCCAAGGAACAACCACTTCCTTTGCCTCGCAAAAAACCTTGGAATTGGCTACAAAATAGTACACAGATTCACGGCTATGATGACCTAGCATGTCAAATAGTGTGTGAACAAAACCCCGGGAGAGCTTTCATGAAACCCACACACTCATTAGAGAGAGGAATCTTAGGGATTGGGAAATTAAGGTCGGCAGTCTCTGTTGGTTGCTTTGTGTTCTTGGGGATGCATGTTGAATTGGCATCTACAACCAACCACGCGGGCTATACGAAAAAAAATCCCAAACCTTGACCAACTGTTGTGCATTCATCCTCCTCAATCACCGGCAACAAGGCATCTTCTACAAACACCTCAACTATGGATACCCTTACAAACCCCTTAGGGACTTTTGATTTGTGATGCAAAGTCATATGAGGATAGGAATTCCCATTAGCAATGTGTATTGGTTGAGAATTATTACCTCTAACAACGTACAACTTGTAAGAATGATAAATCTACAGTGAAGGAAAACAATTAGTTTGTTATAATATTATTTTCAAAAAGAAGTAGATGATTAAGCGAAATTAATTTGAATGTAAGGCTTAGACAAGGGTAATAACCTAACCTATGTGGTTGGTTTGGGAAGTTGTATATCAACTTGCGGAAGTTGTATATCAACTTGAGGTTTGCTGGGAGCCAATGGTGTGCATATGTCGATGTGGTCTAATGGAGGATTTGGTTGGTCAACCTCAGCTTTGGGCGGGGATGGATGGGAGCCTCTAGATGATGGTCGATTAACTTGATTTGTTAGACACAAATCATCGGGAATAGGATAATTCACAAAAGCACAAACATTGGCTAAGATAGCTTTCAAATTCTTGACCTCTTGCTCTGATTTTTTAGCTTGGCTTAAGGCTACTTAGAGTTTAGTTTTGGATTTTTGCTACTACGTTTGATCCTGAAAGCTTCAATTTGGGTCGCATATTCACCTATCCCCTTTGCTCTTCCAGGATGTTCATCCTTGCCTGGTGCTCTATGCAAGACATCATGTTTTCCCACCGGGATGAATAAACCTTGTTCCACTTCAAGCCCTACCTCATCCTACTCACAATAATATTGAAAAACATTGGTTATCGTATTTTAAATACATTGTGACGTTCTATTTTAAATTTAGTAACATTAATGGTTTTGAAAAGTATATAAACTTATATAACACGTACCAATCGACCGGCAATTCTCTTTGCCTCGTCGCTTGAGAATTTTCCGTTGGCCTTAATTCTACCAAGCACGAATAACTGTTCTCGAGTATATTGTGTTGGGTCTTCGGCCACGACTTAGTTTTTTGCCTCTTCTAGGGGAATGCCACCATCTACTAGTTCCTTAACCTCTTTATCGTATTTGTGTATTGATGTCTTCTTCCCCACACCCAAATATCCACACCTTCCACCGGTGTAGGGCATATTATTATAAGCAGCTGCTTTACGCTTATCATCACCCACACCCTTTAAGAATTTTACTGGTTTGTAAGGATACACTAAATTAGGGAACAATTAAAGGTGTATAGGAAAAATTTAAAATTAAGCAAATTGAATTTTAGTACTGACCTTTGAATCATTTTCTAGCCATCGTGCCTTGAATTTCTCTCAAATGAGTGGCACAATGTGATTGTAACGATCCTTAGGATGTTGACCAAACCTTATGCCGTTTGGCCTAATGTACTCCTTAGCAAGAGTATATTTATGCTCGCGATGCGACTTTGATGCAATTTGTAATGCCTTCTTCTTCACTTGATCATAGGATTTGGCTTCGATCACAAAGGGTCGCTAACATTGATATAGTATAAATTGTAAGTCCTATTAATAAGGTATTACTAAATGTAAAAAAAAAAATGAACTTCACCTTGCATTCCTTCCACACACCCCTTTTGATAGCGGGGTCTAGAAGCCTCCAATCCGTAGTGTCTAGCGGTATATGTGTCCTGCATCATCGTAGGGCATAATAGCTACACCGATGTCATTAAATTTGACATGTGTTAGAATTTTATTGTCGATTCTTGTCTCTATCTCGCGACAATGGGTCCTCATTTGTTCTTCTTTTGAAGTGCGACCAAACTTCCTTGTTTTACGTTGTCGCGAATCGCGAACAACATTTTCTCCACCACTAGATGAGTTGGAAGAAGTCGAGTTTGTTGGTTCACTCATTGTCCTTTCCTACGTATAGAGACCAATTTGTTAGTGGAAAAGACAAAACATATATATATAGTCCACATTCCCCAATTAATTCTGTTACAGTTTTAAACTGTCGTACGTGAACTGATTTTTGGTGATAATTTGAGTGGTTCTGTGTTTATCCTTCAGTATTGTCCTTTACCTACTACCTCAATGCTACAGAAGGATTCGCGTGGGTTTTATTTTAGGTTAGATTACTAAAACAAATGGAGAAAAAATTATCTGAGTTTAGATTACTATTGTAGAAATGGACAATGACTGGTAAATTTGTAAGTTAGCATTCGTCTAAATACTTTACTGGGATTTCAAGATTTGTTTGTGTGGAATCGGCATTCAAATGAAAGTGTCTCTAAATTTTTCATAAGCTCACCATCTGATCGCTTCAAGCAACACCAAAATCACATCTAAATTTTTCATATTCTTATGATTCTGTTGAGTGTAAATTTTGCATTTAATTAAGGTTGACATGCTTTCGATGTCATTTTAATACGAACCATTGTAAACCATTTTCTCCATGCTCTAAGTACTTAAGCGTAACTATTACAGTTGGTAGAAAACAAAATTTATTTATTCCTGTTTTCTATCAGTGTTTCTCAAGAGGGATAACAGGTATAATGTGTTTAATATGTTGACCTTTGTTTTTAACGCTTGTATAATGTCTTATTGATAACAAGTGCATACAATGGCTATTCCGTCTACATGAATATGTGTTAACCTTTTTATTTCAGTTCTGGATTTTCTTTTTCAGTGCTCATTGGGTACAAGTGTTGTTTCTGAGTGAATGAGTACAGTTGAAGCAACATTTGCAGCCTGTATAGGTTTTGGTATAGGAGCATGCTTACCGGCTTCGTAATCATTTGCACTCAGGAAATTGATTTAATGTTGTATTTGTACCCCTTCTGATGATTTCAAACTCTACCTGTCCCGAACTGAAATATGTTTCTGAATTAATCGGATGCAGGTGATGGATTCAAATGTGCAGTATGCTGAGACTGATGGGGATGAGAGCTTTGTTGAGATAATAAATGGTATCCACCGTCGATATGTCAGAAACATTAATGCGGATGGGGTTGAAGTCGTTGAAATTGAAGATATAATTGATGATGAATCTGACGCTCCTGAAACTGTTGATGAATCACCGGTGGAGGATGTGGATTTGCTGCATTGTAATAGGCCTGCTACAGGAAATGATGACGATAATAACGTTTGTGTAGTGGAGGAAGTCAACGAAGAAGGGGAAATGGTACTTAGGTATCTCCCGGACCAGGATGGAGAAGAGAATGACGAGAATGAAGAGAATGAAGTGATACCGCCACCATTAGTAAGACCATTGATTATTCAGAGGTTCAGTTCCGGCGGTGATTTCTTAGAGCAAATGAACATTTACGCTTACTCATCGGGCTTCACAATTACTATTAAGGAGCCAGTAAAGGACCATAAAGATAAGCTCCTGAATGGGCCTGCTCAGGATGTTGATGACTTGTTTACTTTTGACCTTGTCAGAAAGTACAAGAATCACCGCAAGCTAAGACTTCAATGCGGCAAGGCAGGTGCCCCCAAATCCAAGAGTTCTGATCCAAACAAAAGTACGACATCCCAAAAGACCATGTGTCCATGGAAGGTAAATGCTTGTAGGTCACCTAGTAGTGGAACAAGCTGGAAGATCACGATGTTGAACGATGTGCACAACCACGCATTGGACCCAAAACTCAGTAGGATGTTGTGTAAGTACCGAAGGATGTCAGTGGGAGATCAGACCAAAGCTCTGGAACTGCACCGAGGTGGCATTGGAATTTTTAAGATTTATGGTCTATTTGTCAGTAGGTATGATGGGATTGACAAAGTACCGTTCTTGGAGCGGGACCTGAGGAACTTTCTCAACTTTTCTGCCGGTGAAAGATTGAAGGGAAGTGATTTTGTTAAAATGGAGACATACTTCAAGAAGATGAGCCTGGAGTCTCCTGGTTTTTTTTATGAATTCGAGACTAATGACCAGAACCAGTTGAAGAGCGTGTTTTGGGCAGACGCTAGATGCCGTGCAGCTTTCAAGGTTGTTGGCGACACCGTTTCATTTGACAAAACATTTTTGTGTAACCGGTATAAGTACCCGTTTGCACCATTTTCTGGAGCAGATCATAATGGAAACACCATTTTGTTAGGATGTGCGTTGCTGTCGACAGAGCATGAAGCCAGCTTTGCATGGCTCTTCCGAACCTTTAAAAAATGCATGGGGAAGCAACCAGATAACATTCTCACAGATCAAGATATTAAAATCGGTTAGTCAATTCATTTCTCATATTTTCGAGTTAGTGTTTTTATTTCTTCCCGTCTCAACTAATTGTTGGTAATAGTATTGACTGGTAAAATATTTTTATTAGCTTTGAAGACGAATTGTTGAATGTTACAGGTTTTAAAAAGATGGGAGAAGCTAAATGAACAGTATATAGTCTGATGTCCATTTATGAAGGACGCAAAATTCAATAGCATAGTTGTGTGTCTGATGTCGGCTTGTGATCACTGATTTATATGTCGGTGAAGCATGTTTGAGTCATGGCGAATGTGTGTTGCAATTGTCATGGTTGTATGTACACGTGAATGCCTAATTTAATTAGTGAAACTTAGAAAAGTATATGAAAACATATGGGATTGGTTGCTAAAAAATTAACATTTATAGAACAAATAATCATTATGAAGCAAATTTTAATCTTCAAATCTAAGTTTTGATTTGCATAGTCAGGCGGGACTAATTAAATTTAAAGTTAATACAGGTGCTGATAAACAGAAAAGCTTGTAAACGTAAAAGACACTTGACATTAGAAAATATTTTCATGTTAGATCTTATGAAAGTGCCACATGAATATGTTTAATGTAACAATAATGATGGATGTTAGAAGAGTGTTGCAAGAGAGTCTTGCACAATGCGGAAAATATTTTGTTGCAAAACACATGCAGTTTTGATATATTAGTATTTTAAACAATATGTTATTGAATCTTTGGATTACTGTATCAACTAGAAATTATGTTTAGTTGGTTCATAAAGGATTAGATCAATTTAGAAGGGGTTCTGAAAAATATATGAATTAAAATATATATTTTAAGTGTATGAAATAGAAGTTCGTTGGTGGAATTTTTAACTATAACCCAGATTATCTGCAGAATATAAATAATAGCGAGAAAGCGTTACTTTTAATGTATTTGTCAGCTCTGAGGTAATACCACTGTAGACATTCATTGGGAATGGTGTGGGAGGTAAAACAGTGAAATATGAATTCGATGTTGAATAAAGTAATTGAAGACATGATGTCACCACTTTGTTTTGTATTGATCCTCATAATTGACTGTTATATTGTCCAGACTTGTTGCTTAATCATAGGTAATGCGATAAAGTCAGAATTTCCAGGAATTAGACACAGATGGTGTTTATGGCATATCAAGAAGAATGCTAGGAAGCACCTCGGAATGTTGCCTCAGTGGGGGAAAATGTCCGATAAACTGCAGGATATTTTGCATGATTCATTTTCTGTGGAGGAGTTTGAGTGTGAATGGCAAGCCTGGGTAAACGAGTTTGGAGTTGGTGGCAACGGTTGGGTTCAGAGGGCGTATGCCGATAGGGAAAGGTGGGTGCCCGTTTATTTCAAATCCATATTTTGGGCTGGCATGTCTAGTACGCAGAGGAGCGAAGGGATGAACAGGTATCTGAAATTGTTCGTTAATGTTAACACAAGTCTTGGAAAGTTTGTGGAAGAGTATGGCAAGGCTGTCAGTAAAAGAGTGTTTGAGGAGGTACGGTGTTCGAAGATTCGAAAGGATCGGTCTTCACGTAAGACTAGCAATCACCCATTTGAAGATGCCTTTGAGAAAATGTATTCTCGGAACCAGTTCTTGAAAATGCAGGAGTAGATGACAGATATGAGACACAACGCAGCCAGCGTCGAGAAAGTGACAGATGATACCATTGTTGAGTATAAAGTTGTGGTTAAAACTTTCAGGGAGGGATGGACAAAGCGCAAGTATTTCAGGGTGGTTTTTGATCGTAGTACTGTTGGTTTAAAGTGTGAGTGCCAGTTGTTCGAGTTCACTGGTATTATATGTTGTCACATGCTGCGTGTATTTTGGGAAGAGGACATTTGCACTGTTCCCGAGGCGTACATTTGCGAGCGGTGGAGGAAGGATGCTGTGCGAGAGTATGAAAGTATGTCATATCCTATGGATTCAATAAGACCTCCTGTTAGCGCTGAAGTGAAAAGGTACAATGAAATTCAGAAGGTTTCCGAGAGCATTTCTGCAATTGTGATGTATGACGCGGTAAGACACCGCGAGACGCTGGAGAAACTAAATGTCATTCATTCAGAATTGAAACAAAGCATGGCTAATGTAGAGGGCGACGCATCCTTTGGGATAGGTAGTGTTGGATCTAGGTATAGGGCAGCAGCGAAAGCTAGGGAAGCTAAGGATCCTGATAAGGAGCTGCCGGTGGATCTTGAACCTTCAGACCCGCAGGTGAAGGATCCTGTTGACAAACGAGGGATGGGACGCGGTGCTGCGAAGAGGAAATTGTCTTTTGCAGAGAAGAATAAAGGAAAATGGCACAACTGGAAGAGAGGAGCCGGTAAAGAAACAACTGGGAGTACTTCTAACACCGCTCTGAAACATGTGGAGGTAATTTACGTGGACAATGTCATTGTTGATTAGGTATTGCACTCTCTTCATCTGATTATTTTCATTTTTTGCAGACTGTGTTTTGCCGACAATGGCAGCCTAGCGCAGCTGTGGCTGGATGGAAGCCGGGTGTGACGGTAACGGGAACCGAAAAAATCCCAGTTGCAGCAAATCCATTCACACAAACCTGATGCAAAAAACCTTCATTGATGCTCTAGATTATTTCATGTTTTCAGATTTGTTGGATTGATAGATTGTGAATTTGTGATGTAGTGGTTCTAATTTCTGTTTCAATGCATGGCAAGGACAAGACTTATCTAGTGTTTATATAATTAATCAAGTTGTTTTAATTTATTTTGAAATGCATCGAATAAAGTAAGACTCACTCTTAGTCCATTGTACGTTTTTGTTTCAGCCCAATGTTATAGTGGTCTGAATATTTAGGAAGTTTGGCATAATTAATGTACTAATTGACTTTGTGCCTAATTGCTGGCTTGTGTTGGCTTGTCCTAATGTATAATGATTAGTCCAATTAAAAGCAACAGTAAACGGATTTCGGTGCTAATGATTGGAAGCCATTTAAATTGTATTAAATTCAGCAACTTATTTTAATGCTCGCTCACAGCTTCTGCCAGCCTTAAATAATATATTTTTTATGTCTGTAGTTTGCTATTTCATTAATACATTCCAAATGGAAATTGCATGTGTGGCTAGGAAACAAATTGTGGCAGATTAAAAATAAAAAATTGTTATTTATAATATCAAGGAAAATTAAAAAAAAATCAATGCCAGACACAGATGGTGTTTGTGGGATGTCAAGTAATATGAGTTCAGAGTAATGGTTGCATTTCTGTCCAAATTGTCAATTTTGGTACCTAATTCTTCAATTTGTATTTTTGAGTAACGGTAACTAAATGAAATAGGGAATAATATGAATAAATATCAGTTATACAGATGGATACCATCCTTGCACACATTGTCAAACAAACGTCGAACGAAAACAACATATGGAAAAGACTGGAATTGATGAAGATGGAATAACAGATCGCAGTACTTTTTGGGATTAGTACTGATGGTCAATCTCGACATATGGTCTGATCAGATCATCGGTGTCCATTGGAGCTGGCTTCTGTAACGTTTCACATCCTCGCTCGGGAAGATAAGATTATTGCATTTGAGTTCCACTAATCTGTTAGCCGCTTCAATCACTTTCACCCGCTGCAAGTTTATGGTTGTAGAAGCAATGCAAGCGCCAAAATAAACACGCTTCCTCACACGAATGTGTTCCTGAAACCCAAGTTATTTCAATTAAAATTACATACTGTTTTTGTTAGTCCTTAGATAGATTAACATTGCAACCACAATTTAGGTACCTCATTTAGGCAGATAGTGGGAGAGGAGAATGGTGAAGCGGGACTGTAGCACTCCATCATATGCATCACCGTTACACCGCTGTCCTCATCATGAATTGACCGGCTCCAAGGAGGGTAACTGAGCTGCATACCATACCTGATGAGTTGATGTTTCCTATCGTCCCCCAGTGCATCCAGTACTTTCCACAAACACACCAACTACGATTGACGATTTTGAATAACGACATTCATCTCATAGCCAGGTAAAAAATAAAAGCACGCGGTATACAATGTATATGTATGCTTACTAGCTTTGATTCCATGACTTCCCAGGCAGGACGGGACGCCCTGTACACCGTGTCGATGTAAACTATTTTCTGATTGAGGAAGTCTACGATCATGACGGTGTAATGAGATCCTATCAAAACCGGAATGAAAATCTGGGGAACAAACAACGGTAGTGAGATTAGCATTTATGAAAGTAAGACTAACATTGAAGATGGCTGAATTGATTAGATGTGCAAGGAGATACCATTTCTGGTTTCCGAATTTGGTGTCTGTTGTTGCCCGTTGCAATCCATGAGAACCAGTGGTCAATCTGCTCATCCTCAAATAGATTGTTATCCTGCAAAGAGAGTCAATTATGATTGAGTGCTTAACATTTTTGGCGCTATACAATGCAGATGTAAACTTATGACACAGTTCAAGGACAGTAAGGTGGTGCATTGCAGCTACCAATTATTACGAATCACAAGTATATCATTTATCAACACATATAATAGGTGTTATTTATTAGATTAAGTAGGTAGCTAGTTCTACATGGCATTTTGTGGGAACTAACCTTTACAACAACGTCAAGATATAGCTTCTCGGGAGTCCCGAGTGTGCTTGTTGTCTCCATCAATGACCTTGCCCAAGCGTTAACAACCGAAAGGGCAATTGGAAGACCGATATCCAGGGTGCGCATGTCTTTTCTGAACACAACTAAACCATGAACATCCTCGTATATGGACTCACTGAAAAGATCAAAGTCAAATAATCAAAATCATACTCATTCATGGTCTGTGTAATGGTTTAAAAATGTAAAACTCACAAATAAACAATCTGAGTACTCACCTGTCTGCCAAGTTAGCATTATTCAAAATGCAGTAATCAGCAACGTCAGCGTAAGATCGAGGGAGAAACTGAGTGCTGCAGTTATATCTGCACAATAATTTACTTAGAAACAGACCCTTGTAATTCTTGCCAACCAGATTCAGCAGGGTTTCACGAGCTGGATTGGGTCCGTTGACACTACAGTTGACCGTGATTTCATTCGCACCATCTAAAACGGAGTTGACAGCTTGCCTGACGGAGATCAGTTTATTTATCACCTCAGTTAGTCCATTTGTTAAGGAGAATAGGGGTTCTAGACGATCAAACGACACATGAGTGTTTATCGACCTCAGCTTCGGCCCGGTCATGCGCAGCAGATGAGAACTCAACACCACTTGCAGATCACGGGCCAGGAGGATGACAGCCCTCTCGTCGTCCTATACCCAAAACACAATGAAGAAATTGAGGCCAGCCACAAACAAATCAATAAACACGGTTTTTCCTATTCCGTTTAGAACGTATATGAGCATAACTGGAATTGATAGGCTATATCGGAACCCTAGTTTATCATTTCGATAAATACAAATGTTCACAGCCAACGGTACGTTTCCTATTTAATTTCAACTCAAGTGCTAGAGAGACGTGGGCAGATAAATGTATTTGACAATACACATTTTACATTCCAATACAAATCAAGATATTCCCTGCAACACAACGAAAATCATGCTTAATAATTGTGCCTAAACTTACGCAATCGAAGATGTTCTCCAATTCGCGGTCGCCCTGGTATGGTCGGTCCAACGGAAACCATATGACATCATCGTCGTCCTTCATGTTATCCTGTTCAATTTCGGATGTCCCTGCTGGGGTTGTCTTCCCTCCCCTACCTGACATCATTGACATGGCATCAGGTATCATCTTAATCTGTATTAACCATGTATATTCAACCTAAAATTGAAACCCCACAAAACTACCCCAATAACCCAGAGGAAGCAACAACACAGGCAGAGAAACAAATTCAATGAAGGACCATGTAATGAAGTTTAACAAAATTGACATGCTCAGGTTCCTCAATCTACATTTTCTTTCTTGAATACGTTGTTAAAAAAAGGAGTAATCATCACCTATGACAGATTCCTCGATTAATTCAGTGGGAGCCTCTTCAGCCGCACTATTTGCAGAGTCGAGCAGACTGTCAGGCCAATCGGGTACTCCTTCCTTGTCGCTGTTCTCACAGCTGAAGCGGTGGACGTGACCAGCGCTGGTGGAGTAGCTTTGATATCCACTCATTCCACTGCTCGGCATCTTCGGCGAGTTTTGCTTCTGGTTTCTCTGGAGTAACTGTAACTAGGAGGAAAAATGCTTGAACAGGTGAAAAGAAGATATGGTTTAAAAGGTTGAAAATGAGTGGTTAAATTCCATACTCATCCAAACCGTAGATTTGAGATTTTTAATCCGAACTCTTCCTATTAGGTGCCATATTGCAGAATATAGCCCAAAATATCAACCATATTGTAGTTTACACCCCATATTCTCACCAAGTGTGTGTTTTATTTATATTATTTGAATATCATGTGTTGTATTGACTTGAAATTGACATACACTAAATTTACTCATCACTATCCCGAAAACGAGATACATTTGTAGAAATTTAATGTGTAAGATTATATAAACTTGAAATTTGGGGTGACAAACATACCAACTCCAAAAGTAGTTACATTTAATAAATATGTGTAAAGTACTTCAATCCTTAATCAAACAACAAAAAATGTAACATTGATATTTTTATCTCAAGTTCCAAAAATAATTATTTTTAGCTACTCATATTATATTATGTTGTTTATTTCCCAAATATTGAGTTCTTCTACTATATAATAACTAAATAAAAAAGAAAAAATCATTTTGGTTTCGTAGGTCAATGTTTGAAACACATGAAAACTCAAGTGCAGGGCACCGCCATATTAAGATTACTCTGACCAAAAGATATGCTCATAGGGATTAAATTGAACGACATGTTAAGAAGAAAATCAAGATTTAGGGTTTCACAGCAAGACACCGGTACCCTTCATATGAGGGGATGCAAGTGATTATATCTATTAACATCCGATATGTGTGTCATGAAATTAAGATAGAAAGTGGTATTATAAGTTTGTTTGGATCATGTCAGATACGTGGGTGCTAATTGACTCAGACAACTCGGGAGTAATTCGAGATCTACTAGTTGAAACTCGGTCAATCCCGACTCGAGATCGACTCGACTGAGAGGTTAACGAGTCGAGTTTGAGTAAAGTCTAAGACGACTTGAAAAAGTCGTGATTAACTCGTCGGGTAGAAGCAGTTATAGTTTCCTAATATTACAAGTTTAACATGTATAAGCTCCATCATCTAATGTAGTTAGTGTTCATTTACTACTCAATATTTTTAACAACATAATTACTTGCATTGGTATGTACATAATTATTTCAACAAGTTTATGTAAAAGCACAAATTTCCGGAGTTGAAATTTTCACAGACCATTCGGGTTAAAATAGGACATCGTAGTATTAAAAATTATTTAATACATTTACTATAGAATATTGTTAGATGTAACACAGTAAATAAATTATGAATTTAAAATAATACAAACAGATATTATGTATTAATTTTATTGACTAATTTATATGAAATATTAATTTGTTGAATAATTAGTTTAGTTTCTATTTAAAATGGAAAATGAAAAAAAATTCGTTTTCCAAATTGCGAGACCAGTCGATCATCGATAAATAATAAAGTGTTCGATTTGAGCATGGTAGCACAATTTTTGTGAAAACTATTAATTTGTGAAAAATTAGGTAAAACAATTAGACAATTTTTAATTAAAAAGGGAAAAAACAATTTGGTTCGAACTCGCGAGTTGAGTCGATTCTCGATAAATAATACCGAGTTCGAGTTGAGTATAGTATTATTAAACTCACGAGTTCTCGAGTCGAGCCGAACATAGTAAATATAGTTCTCGAGTCGAGTCGAGTTACGCACTACATACGATCGAGTCGCTCGATTAGCATCCCTATGCATGACATAACATACTCCCTAGGCTGGAAACAAAATAGAAATTGTTCGCAACCCAATCACATTTAGTAGAAATGTACCGAATTCTAATGAACGAACTTATTTTAATCATTGCAGTATGGGTTACATACATTTATTAAAAAATCCAAAAACTAGATGTATATATAATATAATTTATGGGATATTAATTCATCCTAACATAGATTATCCTATCCGAGATTACACCTGAATTAGCTGAAACTGACAGGGCCATAATTGTGATCATACTCTTCATCCATCAAACCGACAAACGTATAATTACAATTCTAGGGTAATCTTAATAAAGGGCATATTCATATGGGGAATTTGTTCATATGGCACACATTTATTATGGAATGCATACTCCAATTACACATAATGTCGGTTGTTTTATGAAATTATAAGGGCGAGGGGTTATGTAACAAATTGTATCAAATAGTGGGCAATTTGTACATTCTATCTTCTCCGTTTTTTCCACTTTTCCAGTTCGCAAACACAAAGGCCAGTGCAGATGGGGTTTGGTGAAAACTGAGAGCAGCAAATGACAACTCACTGACTTCCACTAGTCATTGGTATGTAAGAAGCTACTATTCTGCCATCAACAACTGTCAGAGCCTTTGTGTCTCGAGGGTGGTAGCGTATCACTTAAAATCTGGGGCACTGACACAGTGTAGCCGTTGTCCACCAGAAACAAGGCTATTGCGTTAATGAGAGAGTCAATGGTTTGCAAGATTGTCAGAAGTTTGCATGGAGAATTGTTGAGGCATGGGCCAAAGTTTCCTATGTGTTGTCAGGGAATCTCATTGTTGGAACCGAACGAACTTGAATTGTCGTAACTGGAAATGAGGTAACTGGAATTGAGGTAACTGGATGGTGCAACAACAGAACTACACGCACCAACATTAATTATATCCTAAATAATACTTATTTAAAGTTTTGATTAAGGTGCATAACCACTATATTACAACTAGAAATACAGGCGTAATATAATTATTTGTTAATACGGACAAGTACTAGCCAATTTGTAAAGAACGTCGAAAAAATATGGGTGTTGCTAAATCACGCCCTGTACTTTTCTTACTAAAGGGCCCTATTACGTATAAATACATAACATATTTATCTTGAGGGTAAAACTAGTGAAATATGTAAAACTGATTATAATAAACTAAATCAACTAAAAAGTTTAAGTGAAAGGAACTATGATCCAAAATGTTCACGGTAAAGCCACCGGGAATGTTACCGGAAAATGGCCAACCGAAAAATTATTCAGACAATTAATCAACATAGGATCGTTCCGGTGGCTTTTCAGGAACGAGGAATTTGAGATCGTTCCGGTGACATTTCCGGTGACTTTTCTGGCAACTGGCAAGCCGGATCCGATATTCTTTCCTTTCAACACAAAGTCCGACACAAAATTTCAAACTTCACGGGAAAGGATGACGAGAACTCAAAAAAACTAACCACCTTTATTTTAAATAAATATGGTCAAAATTAAGTATAATTATGTTAATAATATAATAATTAGCATTATAGGGTAAATGTATTTTTTTATATAAATACATGGCGTTTTTAGAAATAATACAGGGCGTGAGTTCGCAATTCACAAAAATGTTTAGAATTTATACACCCATGTACAGAAATCCGCTCTTTATGTTAATCTAGTTTCGTTGACAAGATTAGAGTTAATCTTGTCTCAATTACAACATTTTTGAAATGGATATTAGATAATAAACTTTTCTCTGTTATGGATTCATATTTTATAGTATTCACTTCACGTTTTATTCAACACATGCTTGCGAGTAATTGCATCCCGGCACCCAATTGATATCGGTACATTTACACTAACAGAGGGTGGCAATTGATAAGGTAAATATGTATGGATTTTTGTAGATACACAGGAACCTTGTAAGATTAATACAAGGTTTGATTTCCTCTTCCCAATGCACTATGTGCAGAAGATGAGCCTGGAATTCAATATTGTGTGATAAAATTACACATATTATGGGTGCCAGTTCCATTTTCACAGAAAGAGTGTGGAAATATTATTACTGTTTATAATGTACATGGTAAAAAAATTTAATCAAATATTTGTTGGGTTGCATTTGCCACCCAATCTGAGGCGTAGCTCCGCCTCTGACTATGTCTCTGGTTTTGTTTCACTAACCATCCACCCTCTAACAGCTTTAAGTATAGTTTGTGATTGCAACGCGTAGTAATAATGTCAAAAATGTACGCGTAGAGGAATTATTACTTCCATTTCTTTATGTTGGTATTATTAACTATTTGTAACACTACCATGTCAATGATAAAGGAAGCCAAAAAAAAAGGTTGTCTCACAATGCCCCTTCAACAAAGATAGTAAAATTATCAAAGTCTTTATTTAATTTTAATATTAATGTTGTCATTTAATACTAAAATGACAATTGTTGGACTTAACTTGTAATTGAAGTCGACATAAGAAGTTGATAAGACGCTAGTAGAAAAATTACATACATGAATATAAAATTGATTCATCGAGTGCACTTGTAGTTCATATTGGGTTGATAATAATTCAGAATTGATATGCTTTTGTGGAGGGAAAAATATGGCGGGAAATTTTGGAGGGAGTTTTTCAGCTATAGAATGAGAGTCCAACCCTTCATTGTGGTTTAAGTCAACATTAGCATATCAGCACAGACTTAAATCCAGAAAATGGTTTGCACCAGGTCTTCGAGCCAAGCTTTGTTCCAGCTCTTGGATTCCCCACGAAAAAAACAACTACTCTTCTCACTGGTTAAGAAACAGAAAATAAACCCCAAGCCATCACTGATCACAATTCCAGCCAGTTTCTGATCGGTCAAGCGTGTGTCAACGGCTGCATCTCCAGCCAAGCCTCGCCGCCCTGCAAGGAATGTCCATGCCAATCACCCTCCCCCTGCATCAGCCCCGATTTCAGCCACGGCCGCTAATGCAGTACCAGATCTACCTCCCGTAGATGTTCTGGTGGTTGTTGATGCCCCTGAGGCGATCCATGAAGTAGCAGATGAAGAAGTCCCCGGTGTCGCCGCCGCCGCTGAAGAGGACTTTATCCCTCCACCACCAAATCCACCTACACCTCTCAATTTTGTTCCATCAGGGCAGCATCTGCGTGATCTCCTTCAGATGAGATGGCTTGCCCGAGAGGCCGTGGAAAAATTGGGTGAGGCGGCAGTCAATGACTTAGTTGCAGCGGTCAAATATCCAATCCCAACGGTTAAACGTGTTATTTTACAAAAATACAATTCCATCTTCTAATTATTATTTAATATGTATATAATTCCTTTAAAAAATATAATTAATTTTTATTTTATTTTGTATCACTTTTTAATAATGATAGATACGTGAGTCAACAACTGTTTCCAACTATCATAACTTTTAAACTAAGAATTTATATTACAAAGTGATACTTAATACAAAGTGATACTTAGACGTGTATAAGCCGCTTGTGACTCTAGATAGGCGTTGAAGGCGGAGATTGAGTTTTGATTTTATCTGATTTGGGACATAAGACTGCACATAAGTTGTTTTCTGTCTTATATTGTCTCCCGTTTCCGATCTCGTAAACCATCCGCATATCATATTCTAACGCTTTACGGTTTCGTAAAATACACGACAAGACGTTCATTTACCCCCATTCCTATTTCCGGTTTCGTAAATCACTAGCAACTGGACCAATTTTTCCCCAATACTATTTACGAAATCGGAAAATAAAATTACACTTCATCCGGCTAATTTCCGAAGCCGTAAATCGGTCTTTTTTTATCAACATTAATCTAGTCGAAAATTAAATAATTTTAAAATGTAGAGATAAAGTTTATCAACTCAGGATTATTATTTAGCACATGCTCTTTTTTTCCTAGAATTAAAAAAAAAAAACAAATTCAAAACTTTCAATTTAGTTTAGTTTGATTTGATGAAATAACATTCAAAAAAATTCAGTAAAAAATTAAATTCCAGAAGGAATTTAATTTTTTTTGGGGTTTGCATGAGGTGATCTTAAGAAGGTGAGAATGCCTTTAAGTTTTTACTAGGAACTCTACAAGTTTTTACTATCAACATAGTAAAAAGGTGAGAATGCCTTTAAGTCTTGAAAAGGTGAGAATGTCTTTAAGTTTTTACTAGGAACTTGAAAAGTTTTTACTATCAACATTAGTTTAGTTTAAATTTAAATAATTTTAAATTGTAGAGATGAAATTTATCAACTCAAGATTATTATAATTCAGTGCAACTCAGCCCAACTCCCTTTCTCTCACTAGCCCAATGCTCTGCCTTCTCTCTAAAAAAATATCCACTTTCCTCCCGTTATCTCCGTTGACCTGACAGAATTCAGTTTCAACGGTCACAAACCGACTACTCCGATGTCGGAACCGCCGCTTCCCCGCGGCGGTGCCACCACTCCTCTCAATTTTCTGCAAGCTCTCAACGCCAAACCTCCACCCCTATACCCCTCTCTCCCCTCCAACCCCTCTATCCACCCAATTCCAGAAACACAAGGGCAAAATTGCGTGCATCCTCTCGCCGGAAGAAGTCGCTGCGCTGTCGGAG
Source organism: Sherardia arvensis (assembly GCA_948330725.1). Classification (NCBI taxonomy): domain Eukaryota; kingdom Viridiplantae; phylum Streptophyta; class Magnoliopsida; order Gentianales; family Rubiaceae; genus Sherardia; species Sherardia arvensis. Next base: position 14,626,376 of record OX415237.1, on the reverse strand, counting down.
CACTACAGCAATGCTTTAATTTGAAAATTCAGTCGCATTAAACCGTCGATGGAGTTCCTGCAGGAGGCCTTCAAATCAATTGGTTTCAATGGAAAATACCAACTGGGTTCAATCGACTACAAGCACGTGTTAATCAGGTTCGACGATGCTGTTGATTTCCAGAGATGCTGGATGAAGTCGCTTTGTTCATTCAAAGGAGCCATCATGAAGGTATTTAAATGGACTCCAGATTTTTCACATGAATCTGAGACCTCTATACTGCCAGTTTGGATCACCATGCATAATTTGCCTATTTTCTGGTATAATGCTACAATGCTTGAGTCAATTTGCAATAGAATAGGGAAATTTATAAAAATGGATCTAGCTACAGCCTCCCTATCTAGACCTTCAGCTGTCAAACTGTGTGTTGAGATAGACCTCCTTGCCAAACTTCACAATGCTGTCACACTAACCATCAATATGCAAGGAGAGGTGGCGGATTTTCCGATTGAATATGAACAGCTGCCTTTATATTGTAAGCACTGCAAGAAGCTTGGTCATGATGTGCGTGATTGCATAGTGCTTAATCCAGACCTGGGGCCTATCACCACCAGAACCAATCAGCCTAGAGGTACTTTAGCCCCAAACCCCAGAAAAGATGAGCCATACCACAATTCTAGGCAACACAATGCTAACAAAGGAAAGGGACCTATAGCCAGCTCCTCTAGATACCAAACAGGTGGTGCCCCTCAGCAACTAATTTATGTGCAGAAAACTGGAGTTCTAAACCATGACAAACAGATTCCAACCCCTCCCAACTCCAAAATGGATGAGGCCTCTACTTCAACTGCTCCTCAGAAACTTTTCATATCTCCCATTCCTCCAGTCAACCCTGACACTAGTCCTACAAATCATCTTATTGTCATCAACGATGAAACCCCCTCTCAGGCATTGGCAATTGACTTCTCACTTTCACCTAGCCTTAACCCAGAGATTACCCTAGCCAAACATCTGATTGAGATCATAGAAGACTCCCCCTCTCAGACTGCTAAAGACAATTCAATGCCTCCACTCAGTCCTATTAGAACCATGGAAACTCACTCACCAAATAGAAGGACAAACTATGCTACTGATGACATTAAGGTCCACTCAGGTAAGCTCCCTGTTTCCCCTGATGGTTCTTTTAATACTGACAACTTTACCTTCTACTCTCAGCCAAGAAATACAGGTAATAGGTTCCTCCCCTTGATTGAAGAAACATGTGAAGAAATAAATGAAGACAATTCTCAGCTTGACTCACATATAGAGGATCAGAACAAGCTATTACCTGACCCCCCATAAGTTGGGAGTACTTCTCAGGCAGTGAATGCAAAAGAATTAATAAATACAGTGCCATCTACCTCCCAGGTTAGTAACTCTTCAAACTCCTACTCACAATCACATGCTGCTGAAAATGACTCTACTGAATCTGAAAAAAATACATTTTTTACTCAGATAAATAGAGTTGTCACAAGAACAACAACAAAGAGCATAAAAAATCGTAAAAAATGATTAATAAGACCCTAGGAATAAATGTGCTAGTATGGAATGTTAGAGGGATGGAAACATCTATGCTGAGAATCGAAAAATTGATCAGAATCCACAAGTTGGACATGGTCTGTTTCATCGAACCTCAGCACCATTTCTCAGAATGTATAACCTACTGCAATAAACTCAAATTTACAAACTGCTTATACTCATCTCTATGCAATGTATGGCTCATGTGGAATACCCAGTTTGACGTAGTTTTAAAATCTGATCATAATCAATTCATCTTAGTACAGGTCAAGAGCCATTTAGTTAATGAAGTCACTGACTTTGTTCTAGTATATGGTCTGAGATCTAGGAAACGAAGGAGAGAATTATGGTTAGATCTTAAAACTATTAATCTTCCAGAGGCTATCTACATTGGCGATTTTAACGCTATGATTTCAATTAATGAATACCAGGGTCATTCTTCTCCCCCCCTAGGAAGCATGCTAGATTTTAAACACTTCATAGATGACATGGCCTTACAGTCTGTTAACACTGTAGGCAATTTTTTTACATGGTCAAATGGTAGACTGAGGAATGGTGGAGAAAAACTAACACTGGAAAGATTGGATAGGGCTCTTTGTAGTCTCCAGTGGCTGAATAAATTCCCACAATCCTCAGTCCAGGTACTAAATAGGTTATCCTCAGACCATAGCCCTTTATTTCTTAGAATAGCTAGTAACATACCCTAAGTCCCAAGACCCTTCCGTTTTATTAATACATGGTTTAAAAGACATGATTTCATGGATCTAATTAGATCTCACTGGAACCAGTCACAGGAAGGGAGGGGCATGCTTAAATTTTTCTTAAAGCTAAATCATCTCAAAATTCATTTGAAAAAATGGAATAAAGAGGTCTTTGGCAATTTAGGAGAAAATGTTTTAAAGGCTGAGGAACATCTCAGAATCCATGAATTAGCTTTTGAATCTAATAGCTCAACTGATGAGTTAATTAAATTCAACAAGGCACAAGCTCTTTTACAGAAAGCATTAAAAGAGGAAAAAAATTTCTGGAAACATAAAGCTAAAGTTAAGTGGCTAAAAGAGGGGGATGAAAATACTAAATTTTTCCATCAATCAGTTTTGGAAAAAAGAGGTAGACTTCATATCACAAAAATTAAAAGCTCCTCAGGAACATGGCTGTCAGAAAAAATTGATATTGAGAATGAAGCTATTTCTTTCTATCAAAATTTACTTACTGATCATCCTCACCCTGACCAGGACCTTTTCTCCTCACATTTCTTGTCTAAAATCCCCTCAGTAATTACTAAGGAGGACAATGACAGTCTAATCAAGCCAATAACTTTGACAGAATTAAAGCAAATTGTCTGTGGTCTTAATAAGTCAAGCAGTCCAGGGCTTGATGGCTATACTGCAAAAATTTTCATTAAGGCATGGGATATAATATGCTTAGATTTACTTGAGGCATCAAATGATTTCCTAGATAGATCTCATATACATAGGGGTATATCCAGTACTTGGATTACAATAATCCCTAAAAAAGAGATCCCAGTCACTTTTAGTGATTACAGGCCAATAAGTCTTTCCAATGTTACTAATAAGATTTTTTCTAAACTACTAATGGAGAGACTTAAGCCTTTGATGCCAAAATTGATTTCCCCACAACAGACAGCATTCTTAAAAAATAGGGACATATCAGATAATGTCATCTATCTTAAAGAGATGCTAAATTTTTTAAACCGAAAGGAAAGGGACCCTAACTGTATCCTAAAGCTTGATCTAATGAAAGCATTTGATAGGGTCAGCTGGACTTTCTTACAAAAAATTCTCCAAAAAATGGGTTTTCACAGTAAGTTCATTCATTGCATTATGAAAAATCTGTCAGATGCTTGGTTTTCCATACTTATAAATGGCTCTCCAGTAGGTTATTTCAAGGCTTCTAAAGGCATCAAGCAGGGAGATCCCCTCTCCCCTTTTCTATTTAACATTTTCACAGAAGCTTTTTCTAGAAGCCTTTCCTTTATTTTTGAGTCTGGAAAACTGGATTACTACTCCTTGCCAAGAAACTCAATTCCTACCTCTCATTTGAGCTACGCTGATGACACAATTATTTTTCTTAAAGCTTCCAGACCCAATCTGATCAAGATGAAAGCCTTTTTACTAAAATTTGAGGAGTCTTCAGGCCAAAAAATAAATTATGAAAAAAGTGAGTTCTTTGTCAGGAAATGTGTTTCAGTAACCAAGCTAAGACAGATAAAATCCATAATGTGTATGAAACATGGTAGCTTACCTTTTAAATACCTTGGAGTACAGATCTATACTGGTAGGACTCTAAATGTTCATTTTCAGTCTATACTGGAAATGATTGACAGTAGAGTCAGAAATTGGAAAAATGTGTGGTTATCTCATGGTGGCAAACTGACTTTAATTCAGTCTTGTCTGTATTCTATACCACAACACATATGGGCTGTCATGCTCCCCACAAAGCAGATTATCAAAAAAATAGAGAGGAAACTTTCTATATTTTTCTGGGGAGCTACAGACTCTGGCCCAAAAAAGTCATGGAGGAAGTGGGACTTTCTGTGTCATTCCACTTCACAAAATGGATCAGGATTCAGGTCACTGTCCACCATAATTCAGGCTTTTTCCTGTAAATTATGGTAGAAGTACCAAATAGGAAATGCCCCTTGGTCTGAATTTCTGGCTTCCTTACCTGATACAGCAAAAGCAAAATCAAAAATTTGGAAAAGGATCTGCAATGTCAATCTGTTTGCAGAATCTTTTTCCAAAGTGATACATGGTATAGGTGACTGTAATATGTGGACTTCTAACTGGACTGACTTTGGTCCTCTAGAAGATTACTATAACCCTGACAGTGACAACATTTCTACTCTTACAGTTGCCCAGTTTGTTGTCAATAAAACACAGATACTCCCTTCTTTGATCAGTAAACTCCCTACACATATTATACAGTTTCTTCAGAAAACAACCACAAACTCCCATAGACCAGACATTCTTATATGGAAGCCAGATCCCCTGGGTAGATTCACTTTTAAACAGCATATGAGTTGCTCAGGGCACAGAAACAAACCTTTTCAGTAATGTCAAAAATTTGGGCACCTGAGCTACAAAAGAAAATCTCTATCTTCATGTGGAGGCTCTTAAATGCCTTACTGCCTTTTGATGATATACTAACTCTGTTTGGCTTTCATTGCATCATTTTTTCTCTGAGTGTCCAGTAGCCCTAAAACTGTGGGATTTTATGCATCAAATATGTTTCTCTGAATCTTTCAGGTGCAAAAAACTGTGGGACAGACTGGCCACCTGCTGGGCTTTCTCTGGTCTCTCTAAAGCTCATACCAGGATCAATATGGTAGCACCAGCCCTTGTGTGTTGGATCTTATGGGAAGCAAGAAATAAGTGGCTGTTTGAGAATATTCCTCCATCCTCAGAAGCAATGGAAAAAGAGCTGAAAGACTCCCTATTTCTGGCTTTTATCAGGAAGCCTATGAAACTTACAAGAGAGGTGGACAAGGAACTGGCTGAAACTGGAGTTATTCCTCTTCCCTATATTCCTCCAAAACCAAACTATATCCCTGTTACATGGTGCAGACCTTTGTTTGGTTGTAAGGTCAATGTGGATGCAGCATGGTCAGGTGGCAAGGCAGGAATATGGATCATCATTAGAGACCACCAAGCTAATCTGATTGGAGCCAACACTTTTTACATCTTCTCTAGCTCTCCACTCCAGGCTGAGATCCTAGCCATTGAAAAGGGCATTACAGTGGCAAGAGAGATGAACATTCCACACTTCAGTGTAGAGTCTGACTGTCTCCAGGCCATTCAAATGATCTTTAATCCTGGAGCTAGACATTGGAACCTTTGGTACTTGCTGGAATCAGTTCACTCCAGGCTTGGCAACTCTGGCATTTATCACTCTCTAAGAGAAGGCAACCAAGCAGCAGACTCACTGGCAAAGCATGCAAAACTTACAATGGAAGATAAAACCTACTACTGGAGTACCCTACCACCCAAGGTTAGAGGATTGCTCACTTTGGATGCTATACAAGTCCCCACTCTTAGGTCCTTCTCTGTTGAAAATGGTCATATGCACTCCCAGCCTGGTGATTGATATTTTTTGATAAAATGTTCTAGGCATTTTTGTTCCCTCTCCATTTCTCAAATACTTGCAACTGTTAGGGCGGCTGCCTTGTCTTCGTCTAACGTTGGCTAATAAGCTTCCCTTGCTAGATTGTTAGTTTAAATTTGAGAAAGCGAGGATGACTTTTTTTGTCATCTAGAGGTTGATTTTGCTAGCCTAGTCATTATTTTTCTCTAGGATGATTGTATCAGACTGAGCTTTATTGCTCTTTTCAGTTGTTTATTTTTGTTTCATGGCTTGGGGTGCCTATAAATTCCCCCCACCTACTAGGTGGTAATTAAAAAAAAAAAAAACTCAAGATTATTATTTACCACATGCTCTTTTTTTCAAGATGTAAAAAAAAACATCATTTTCAATAATTTCAATTTATTATAGTTTGATTTGATGAAATTACATTTGACGGTTCAGATTAAAGCATCCACAACATTCTTATTCCATCAGTAAACCTTTCAAATTCCATAAGGAATGGATTTTTTTGGGGGGTTTGCATGAGGTTATCTTGAAAAGGTAACAATGCCTTTAATTTTTTACTAGGAACTCTAAAATCATTTTGATAAATGGAGCACCTCAACCCTATAAATATCAACCCCTTCTCCCTTTAGAACCTCATTAGAGCGTTCATTCCCACATTACCTTCTCCATTCTCATATTGTTTGCCTTCTGCTTCCCATGGATGTGTCTATATTCAACGCCCTCCCAAATGACATGATCAATCTAATCATGATTCGTGCTATGTTCAACTGGGTTCTTCGTCGCTACGTGAGCGGAAGAGCGACCGAGTGGGCTCGACAGTGGCTCACCGAAGCTTCTGCAATAGGTCACACACTGTCGACCTATGCGTTGGTTGTTTTAGCAATCTGCGTGGGTGACATTCAGAGAGGCATGAATGTGATCACAACCATGAAGAGAACCGACAGGAAAGGCCTCAGGGAAGCTCGGGTACGCGTCAGAGCCGGTTTGAATTAAGCTTGGGGTTGGGCGCACTACTACAGGTTCCTCGTAGACGGAGTAGTCACGCCTAGGCCTATCTGCTGCGAGGAACATGCTGCCCTCAATCGCGTCATGAGGTATGATCGCTGGGAGAGGGTTGATCCGGCGGACATCGATTGTGATGCATGCACCTGCGATCAGGAATTGCTTCACGTCCTCGGTCCTCGTTGAGCCTAATAGTTTTTTTGTTGTTTGAATATCTTCTTTCTTTTTTTGCCAAAATTTGTTATGAGAGTAATAAAATTTTGTTAGCCATTTTGGCACAATTTATTAGTTAATAGCCATTTTTATTTGGATATACCTTGTCCCTTACATTTTACATAAGTTTATTAATTTTTATTAATTAGCTTTTATGAACCTCGCATACCAGTAGCATATCAGGTTAATTAATTCCAAATTTATTCATGTCTTTACTCTGAAATGTACAACTAAAATGTACGCACAGGCAGTTTACGAAATCGGAAATGGCCCATTATGTGTGCATCGGGCTGTTTACGAGATCGGACATGACCCTCGTCATTTTTTATACCTAGTAAATAAATCATATTTACTGAAACATTATTTATCTATGAACAGTGGATTACCCGGATGCCGTTCCGGCTCGTAAACTTTGAATTGCGGCCCATTTACGATATCGTAAAAAGGACTTTTTTAAAAAAAAATATTTCGGCCACTTTACGAAACCGTAAATACCTTACATTTTGTATGGAAAAATTCCATCTTTTCCCTGCGTGTGTCCAAGATATTTACGGAATCGTAAACCAAAAGAGATGATCCCTTGGCAGTTCTGCAGCCGTAAATGGGTCTTTATTTAGCAACTTTAGTTTAGTCGAGAATTAAATAATTTTCAAATGTGGAGATAAAGTTTATCAACTCAGGATTATTATTTAGAACATGCTCTTTTTTTCAAGATTTGTTTAAGAAAAACAAATATCAATATGGTGTTACTTTGAAATAATATCTGGAGATCTAGTTTAAATTTAGTTTCAAATTAGCTTAGTTTAATTTGATGAAATAACATTCAAAAAAATTCAGAAAAACCTTTCAAATTCTTAGCTCACGGCCAGTGATTTATCTTTACAATTTCGGAAAGGACATCACAAATCAAAACCTTTCCGGATGAGGCTAGACATTTCCGAAATCGGAAATGTTTATTTCCGGATGAGGCTAGACATTTACGAAGTCGGAAAAGAGTAGCACCGCGGGGTTTACCTGCCGTGCTTCGCCGAGGCGAAGCACGGTGGCTCAAGTAACGACGGGACAACCCCGCCGTGCTTCCCCCTTTTCCCCGCCCTGCTTCCCATTTGTGTCCACTAGTGTATATACTATTTTTGTAATTGAGAAATATAAATTATTTTTACTATTTGTAAAGTAAGATAAAAATATGTACTGTCCTTTTATGTCATTTTACAAGATTGATTAAAGAAACAGCTATTGCGAATCAACTAATGTTTACCAAACACATTTTATACAATCAGCTAATCAAACCGTCTAATGCAATCATCTAGTCAACACAGCTAATGGGATCACCTAACAGCTATCGGCTGTCAGCTACTCACCAAAGTTCTAGGGCTGTAAACGAGCCGAGCATAACGCGAACAAGGAATGTTCGATCTCGAACACTAACACAAAAATGTCGTTACAGACGGAGCTCGAACGACTCCTCCGTGTTATTGATCGAGCTCGAACTCGAACGAACTAGATAATTACGTCTACAGCTCGACTAGATCGATTTTTATTTAGTTCGAGCTCGGCTCATAAGCTCGATCAAGTTCGAGGTCGAGCATGAGCTCATAATTAATAAATATTTCATTTTTAATAAAAATAAGGAAAAACATGATATGAAACGTATTGTCATTTTTGGACTAAAGCAGGTCAGGGACAATATCGAGCACCCTTTGAAGTGGTCGCGATCAAACTCGTATATATACAAAAAATTTTGATCTCGATGAACTCTAACACGAGTTCACGTTTTGATAAAGAAGTCCACGACATGTTAGAGAACACCGAGACTCGTTTACGGCCCTAACCCAAACCATCCGATCCAAACCGTAGCATCTTTATTTCATTCAATAAAGGAATTTGGAGGGTGGGCTTACCTTTCTGAACTGGCCCGTTTCAATTTTCTGTCTAAGCCCATACGGAGTTTGCAATTTCGAACTGAAACGTTTCAGTTACCCCTTCTTGATATATTACAAAACTCAGTTACAAATTTTTCTACCATTTATTGAGATGCCGACCATGACAATCCAATAGGATTCATGCAATGAGAAGTTTGTCGGTTCCATCATTAAAACTGTAGACACTAAATTAATACTGAATTCATTTCAATTTACAACCCCCACAAACCTTCTCCTTCAACTTCTCATTCATCCTTCACTCATCCACCATCCACCACCAACTTTACCGTCGCCCACCATCCACCCCCAACTATGACCGGAGAATCTTCTTCCCGAGATAAACCATACCTCCGTTCGGCGGCAAAAAGACAAGCAGAGGCTACGGCACAACCTGTCGAGCCGAAAAAGAAGAAGCGCGGACGGATGGTGATGTCATCATCTGACGAGGAGGGACATGCAGAAGAGCCTACCAGCAAATCTGGCGAGGGAGACGGTGATTCGACGGACGATGACTGCCAAATCATTGCCCCAGACGGAAAGGTTATTCTGAAAGGAGCACGGAAGGGTTCATCGTCGGGAGGCGGCCGGAGATCCGCCGCAGATAAGGGAAAGGGTACATTTCTTTTCTTGTTCTAATTTTCAAATTAAAAATAGCCTAATTAGGATTTAATAATTTTAACAAATCCATTAATTGTTTTTCCCTGGACCTGTATGAGTTGATTTTTCTACAGAGTTATGAATTAATTTTACAAACCCATGAATTGATTTTACAGTGCTATGAATTCTAAAACATCCTAGTAACATCGCTATGTGCTAGTAAAGATTATTGTTCTGATGTCAAAATTAGACAGCCTATGTATGGGAATGACAGTGGTAATACAATGGAAATCAAGGTTGTCCCTTTAATGAAAAATAAAAATCAAACTACGACATAATGTTAAAAGGGGGAATTTATTAAATACTTTGGACATTCAGCCCCATTAAACATTTTGGTTGGTCTGCAAATAATTACTTTAATCTAGTCTATTTTTAACAGACAAGCCAATGTATAATAATTTATCATGTTCTTAATACCACCTATTTAAAATGATAAATATTAGCCTAAACCATAATTAATCTGGGAATCCAGTATGTCTATACACAACCACCTTATTTGTATGTTTATATCATGGTAATAATTTACAGTCATGTCCCCTTCTGAAACCCCCATTCATTTGAACTGTGAAAAAACCTGATTGTAGTAAAATTTAGTCATTCCTGCCTCGCTATAAAACCATGTTTTGGGATACACAGTCTGATTTCAATAATGCCATGCCCCCTTTTCCAATCAAAATGTATCATACAAGGTACAAATGCTTTCTAATTTGTAACAATTTATAACAAAAAGTCTGGCATGACTTCACCTTAATCCAATCTGACATATAAATCTTGTTGGTATGAGCAGCCAATCTAGTTGTTAGCGGTAGACAACCTTTTCCTTTGCTGAATGCTCATTTGTATTATTCTTTGCCGCATGCAGTGAAGCAGGAAGCTGAACCTCCACGCAATGTCATGATCATTGCTTCAAAACCTGGCAAGCTGTTTTCGCTATGATGTGAACTGTCACCTGAATAGCGCTTCAGCATCATAGAGGCCGGTTTTGGAGGACTTCTGGAGGTCCAGGTCCAGCACGTCCCATCTGACATGACTGACTGGCTGATCAGTGCTTTCAATCCTGAAACAAGGGAGATAACTCACAACGGGAGTGTGTTGTTCACTCTAACCCGTGCATATGTGTGCGACGCTTTCCTGCTACCTTGGCGCCCTTCCAATCCAGTCACAAGCACAAGAACTCCTGCATTCAATGCCCTGAGAAAGTGATGGGAGGTTGAGTACGGTTTCAAAGCGACGCAATAAAACTTCACCACTACTATAAACAGGCTTGAGAAGATAATGAAGGAGCTAGACGCAGGCATACCTGACTTTATTCGCATGTTCTTGGTGTATGCGATGTCGGTGTTTCTGGATCCAGTCTGCAGCAACCGAGCCGACTTCCGCCCGTTGATGTGTGCGGTGGAAGTTGAGATGATAAAGACATTTGATTGGTGCGGCTATGTCCTGGATAGATTTTGTGAGGCAGCTGCAAGGTACAAAGGAGGTGCTGATCAGAAGACATTCTCAAGCTGCTTGCTGCTGCTGGTGGTGACTTACTTCCACAGGATGGGTGGGGAGGGGGTGTCAGTTCCAGCTGTCGCAGCCCCTCTTGTAATGAACTGGAGAACGTGGGGTTTGCAGCGGAGGATGTCACAGGAACTGGCAAGAGGGTACGGTAGCGGCATCCCGAACAAAAACAGTTATCCTATACATAGGATACCACATGACATGCCAGCGAATGGACCCCAATCCACCATCTCATTCTCTGTCCCGGCTGATTATCACACTGACATGCAACTCATTAATCTACTCCCAAACGTAAGCAGATCGTCACTCCTCCTAATAGAATTGTGATGAATTTTTCAGTGCTTAGTTACTGTGAAATTACCATGCTCACCTGTGTGACCTTTTTCATAATCTACACTTTTTCAACTATATCTAACCTGCACCATTTATTGTCTCCAACCTGAAAGAAATAGTTTTAAACTCTAGGCCAGTAACATTTTATTTGAATATGTGTCTACTGAATTTAACTTCTATGTTCCTTGTTCTTGAAGCAGTTCCAACGAAATGTTGTGACATTGGCTAGGAATGTCAACATTGTCGTCGGTCCTGCTTTGTCCAGCTTGGAACGGATGGATGATGTCAGTTTGATGGAGAGTTACCCAAGATGCATTGAGGGCTTCATGCCTTCAGTGATGGATAAGGGTAAGCGCACAATCCGGCTACTGACTAAATGTGTGGGACTCCTAGAACTCCAGCTGCAGAAAAGCCAGCACCCCAGCTCATCCGATTCCGAGGACACATTGTCTGGAACAAATATTGAGGCTCCATCAGCACAGAACACTGCAACCATCACCCCGACTCATGCACATGCTAAATCTAAATCTAGCATCGGGGTGTCATCAGCAGAGAAGCCTTCAACCATCACCCCGACTCAGGAACATGATATATCTAAATCTAGCGTCAGGGACATGGATACTGCTGATGCTGGGAATGCAACCGTTCAGGAGACAGATCAGTCGGAGCTTCAGGTGTTAGAAACTGATGATCACCCACTCCTCAGCATTGAAGAACAGCCTGGAGTCGTCGCGGACAAGGTAGAGTTTTAAAGTAATTTATAACTATGCACAGTATTACACTTTGTCAGTTGACTGAACAACATTATGGTATTCAGGTGGATGGTGCTCGGTATTTTATCGATGAACAGCTCTACGCGTCGCTTAAGGCTCCACCACCGTCTTGTCTGATGAATCCGATTGTGAGGAGTGTGTCAGAGAGAGGGCGCAACGAAGAGCTGCTTATCTTGCCGCACGTGGGAAGAATGTGCCAGCAACTAAGGTACACCCTAATTATTTAGTGACATTTTCATATAATCATTTATTATTTTTATCACATAAAAGGTTACTACTGAACAATTACCCTACTGCAGGTTGAATCTGCTCCCATTGAACGAGCCTGTATTGTGGTGCCCATCACAGGAGTTGAAGAGAGGTTGACTCCTATGATGTTTTTTTTCCAGTACAATTGGGGGTAGGGGTTGAGTCCTGAACCTAACTTTTTTCAATCAGTTCCTGATCTTCTTACTTAACAGTTCCATTAATTCTTACTAATTTCCCATCTCCAGGTCCCTTCAATGTTTAATCCTGCATCGGCTATGGGTGTGAATGACAAGCGTACAACTGCAAACAACAAGGTTCGATCCATCCTCCATACAAATGAATTTGCAAACTATCATTACTTAATTATAATGCATGTAATAATCATTCCTAAATTAATCAACAGTTATTCTTTCGGTACTGCCTGGGTTTTAAAACCTCTAACTTAGTTGTGTATCAAATAGGAGGTTGAGCCAACCCGCAATACTAGGACCCCGGAGTGCATGGAACTGGATGTGATGACTAGTCAGGCTGTGCTGGCTGCAGAGGAGCAAAATATGGAGGTAAATTTCATTTCATCAATTACCACCATTCATTTTTCCAATACATTCTACGCATCATCTGAATCCGGGATCTTTCGATACACACTTGCATTAGATGTTCTACTCTCTCATTCAACACCATCTTATTATGATGGTGTTCTGATAGCTTCCTGCTCTCTCATACCAAACTATTTATATGTAATTTAGTTCACCGCATCCAAAAACATTATAACATGCACATTCTAGGGATTCAATTTGATTGGATAAATGTACATATACATTACCTCTGTAATTCTGAGATTTAGACCTTACATTAGGACTTTATCTGAAAAGTAATTACCACGTGACCCTAACTTGCCTATTTCATGCTACTTAACTTTGAATTGAATGTTAAAAAGGGACTCAAATCTATGTTCTTACAGTTGAGGGAAAACTACTTGTTTATTACTTCATTGTTACATCTATTCATGAACAAGTCAGTGATACGTAAGCAAAGACTTGAAATGATGGTACAACTTACAGTCATTGTTTATCTTTGATTCAGATTGATTCTGTACAGAAAATGACTGAGCCACATCAAGATCAAGAAGGCAGTCCCAAAGTCGATGAAGAAATGGTTGACCTTGTGAATGATGAGGAGTTATCTACAACCTCGGTTCCATGGTACATAACCTGTCCATTTTGAGAGAAAATGTTACTCAAGATTGGAATTTCTACATCCTACCGACACTAGTTCTATCTTATTAACTTCCTTATATTTTGTTTCTTTTGTGATCAAACACCATTAAGCTTTTGGAATTTCCATTGCTTTTGGAACTATTACTGTATTTTATCCAGCTACATTACACCATCAGTGGTGAACAAAATGTTTTCAACAATAAATGCTCTGACAATGTCGTTTTTTACGGTATCCGATTGAGTTCATCAGACCCTATTGCACTAACTTGAACTTCACGTTCAAGCTATAACCATACACTGTCTGTATGATTCTTTGCACTCATTTCCCAGATCATTATTTACAGAATATATAATCTAATTTATCGGAATTATATGCCTTACAATCATAATACTGGCAGATGAATATAAAAGGGTACATCATGAACAATGTAAGCACAAGCATGTTTTTCGATGATATAATCAATTTATAATAGCCCATCAGTCTATAACAACAGTAAAGCCCTTCTATTCTGTCCTCAATTTCATCATGATCCAGTCCATTGCTTTGTCTGATATCCAGCACTTTTCTGGAATGACAGTTTTCATCCTCTTTTGGAATTCTCATTATTTTTTGGGATGGATTTTTTCTTCAAAACATCAACAATGTAAACTAACTCCATATTTTGATGTGCTACATGATCACCAATTCACCATGATCCTCAAATGAGTAACGAGCCAGTACAACAGATTTATTTTGGTTTCATCTCCCTTGCCCGCCATTGCTGCTACAAGGTCAGCCTACATAGCATCACCATTCATAACTTCCAACATGAGGACCATATGCAGTTCCATATCTAGACATCCATTGTCAAGATATGTTTTACTTCCAACCTTCAGCAATTCATTCACAACTGCACACAGCAGAACACATATATCCCCTGCTTTCTTATATATCTGGACTGCATCAAATTTCATTCAAACACAGGTTCTACCCTGAAGCATATCCAGACTTCTGCTCACCTGCAATTTCCAGAAAATATTCATTGTCATCTTCAAGGTAAAGAAAATTTATGTTGTGCTGCGACCTATCATCCATGTGCACTTTGTAATATCATCACAACCCTTACAAACTCTGTAAGCAGACTTGTAGATAAGGCCTCCAGGAGTTTACTGCTAGTGTCATGTTGAGAATTCTGGGATCAATGCACACACAAAACTATCTGCTCATGATCCAAAAGATTTCAGTCTGAAATCGGTACCTTCTAGTACTTAATACGCTAGCAGAAACAACAAAGTAGAGATGCTCAACATCAAAATCTTTGCTTGAAAAAAAATATAAATGATGTGATAACTAATAACCATATCAAGACTAAAGAATAAGCAGACGTATCTTCAACAATCTAATCTATCTAAAATAACGCATCCAAGGCGTTGCCACTAGATTATGTTCATTTATTATCATATTGCAAGATCATTTCAGCTCAACGGGGCTCTGTGCTGAGCTGAATTACCTGAGATACAAGAAGATTTAGGCCATCATGCTTGTTATCCCAAGCAAATGCATTACGCTTGTCTTGAGCTCCCAACGTTTTACCGTTGTTCTGCATGTAACTGATAGAGGAGCCACCTTGAGTTGCCTTCCTCAACCAAGCTGCCACCCACAGCAGAAACTCATCCTGGGGATTCCCCACAGCAATTAATCCTCCACCCCACAGCCACTAACCCCAAACTTTTTTTTATTCAACAATTTTTCCCCGATGCTCGAGCAACATGTCTCTGATTTGTAGCTCCTGATCTACCTGCATTCTAACAGAAGAATTACCCTACAATGAACACATCATTCACACATCAACCTTGTAGGAAATACCCAATTCAAATAAAACTCACAGGAGCATCCAGGCCATGGGTCCTCAAATCTTGCCTTCAAATGCAAATTTGAGTTTCATGTATCCATTGGTTTGAAACATACGGCCGAGTTCACCACTTCAAAATTAAAGTGGTGATACCGTATGGTGTTTATAGGTTTTGATATTCAGATTACAAAATTGAGATGCTCCTTCCATGGGTTTCTGGAACTTCAGCATCCATCAGTGACGACAAACAAATTTTCGGGTGACCTCTGTGTCCATCTGGTTAATTTTCCGGCTCAATATTTGTCCGGCCATTGCAACAGTGAAACCATGATAATACGACGTCGTCCATCTAAACTACTCCTATCATCAAATCAGCTGACTAAAGAATTACCCAATCATATTTAAGAATTTTACCCACCAAAATAACTGGGTAACATACAAGGCAAGCTGTCCCACGTGCGGGTCCACTAAGCTGTGGGGTCCAAGGGGGAGGGCGCAACCCTTGGAGGGCGACGTAGACATTTTGCACTTGAGATGTAGTTGAATTTATGGAAGGGTTTGTGTAGATTTGATGGAAGATTGATGTGGAAAGAGTAGAGAATATGTGAAAAGTGGGAGAGATTTGGAAGAAAGATTCGACCATGAAAAGTGATAAGATGCCAAGTTTGTGGTCTTCTTGGCTTGGAATTATGCTGCTGCCGACCAGAGGCGAGCCTTGTTGCGACTTCGCTAGTTGTACGCATCAAGTTTCGAGCACCATGCGATAACGCTAGTAATTAAACTCATGCATTCAATACCTTCATCATTGTAACTTGCGAATTCGCAAGAGATCTAGTTCATAAATTTTAACCCTTGCGAACTCGCAACTGTGGATGCATGATGTAATTTTCTCAAACAACTACCACTTAGTTTGATAATACACTTGTTAATTACCACGTCTAAGAAGATATGAAAGTGGTGACTTGAACGTAATAATGACATTGAATTTATTTAATTAGTTTCGTTATGGTAATAAGTGCGGAATAAGGTGTATATCAAATATATCGGTGTTGCGAGTTCGTTTGATGATACACTAGTTAATTACTACGTGTAAGAAGGTATAAAGTTGGTGACTTTAGCGTAATATTGAAGTGGAGGTTAATAAATTAGTTTCATTAGAAATAAGTGTGGAATAAGGTATTTACTTGCGACTATGGCATGGAGTAATCAGTCTATTAATTGCAAGTGTATATATGTCTAACTATTGAAAAGCATATCGTACTCTAAAGTCCCAAATGTTCATCGTATATTCAAATGGAGTTATGAAATATTTTGCCAGGTACTAGCTGGTTGTGACAACATTAATGTGAATATAAGTGTGGAATAAGGTATTTACTTGCGACTATGGCATGGAGTAATCAGTCTATTAATTGCAAGTGTATATATGTCTGACTATTGAAAAGCATATCGTACTCTAAAGTCCCAAATGTTCATCGTATATTCAAATGGAGTTATGAAATAGCTTGCCAGGTACTAGCTGGTTGTGACAACATTAATGTAATTAGGTTGATGAACTTGATAACCAATGGGAATACATTATGGTTTATCGAATCATGTAATGTAAAAATGAATTAGATCATCCTCAGTAACATTGTTGTTGGTAAATACTGCGTAAGTGTTCATAACCAGTAGTCGTCACGTATATGTAATTTAGAACAACGTACTATTAGTGTTGGATGTAATAAATTTACAGTAATGACTGATTAGTGCAAAGGAAGTCAAAAATTCGCCAATAACATATCAAGTTCGACAACTTTGAACGTAACTTGGCTATTAAATCGCACGTGTGACAAAAGATGAAATGATTTTACAATCATATATGTTGTTCACTTTCACAAATCAAGTTTCATGGGCGAAATTATATTAAATTAAAGTAAACAATGAACTATTTAATAAATATTTATGTTACAAATATTTATAAAATATCTACAATTAACAAACATGATTTGAGATAGAAAATTTATACACGAAGAAGAGTGCTTGCGAGTTCGCTAGTGTCAAGGTTGGTAGTATAAACCCTAAACCCATGATACCCTAAACCCACAAATTAACTGGCGAGTACCTTGCGAATTCGCTAGGTTTGAAGGTTGTTAGAATAAACCTTGAACCCATGAAACCCTAAACCCAAAAAAGTGACCCTCACCTTGCGAGCAAGTGGCGAACTCGCTAGTATGTATAACCACCTAAAACATTTGGGGGTTGGGCCTTAGACATTGATGGGCTGTAGGTGGTAGAATAGTGTTGTATATAGTATAGATTGGGCATGCTTGGCCTGCATATCAAAGTGTGTGTTTCATGTTCAGTTTGCGCGGGTCGGCGACTTATCGAACCATTCAGAAACCTTGAGCAATATATACTGAACATTTGACACTTGATTTGGCGATGTGGGAAAAATGCAAGCGAGCTAGGTTGCGATATCGCTAGTATTGAAAGTAATTTTAACTACCAAGCAAGTAAGCTGGCGAGTTCGCAAGCTGGTGTAGTATATAAAAAAATTTAAAGGTCGGGCAAAATAATTTTTGCCCCAAATCAGAAAACCTAGACTTGAACTCTGCGATTTCGCCGGAGATCTAGCAATGCCGCCCAAAACCAGAGGTTCAGACCGTTCACAGGGGAGTGGGAGAGGCCAGGCCGGGGCCGGATATAAGAGGGAGAGAGTGGACGGTGAGGAACAGGTAGCGCCGCCGAGCAGAGCTAAAGTGCCCGCCGGAAACCTGCCGGGACAGGGCGGCGAGGAGGTGGATACTGCCAACGACAGCCTCGACGAGCCACAGTTCTTCAATGACAAAGCAAGAGCGAGGTATGCCCGCTTACAGTCTCGTTCTGTAATTCAGAATAAGGTGTTTGATAGTACCACTGTGCCTGCACTTAAGCTTGATTATGTGCTAGATTATTTTAGGGAACAGAATCTAGATCACCTTTTACAGCTTCCCGACCCCATCTACTATGAGGAATTCTTGCAGTTTTATGCTAATTTAGGGTTAGAGGAAGGGGTCGATGAAATAACCACCATAGTTAGAGGGGTTAAGTTTAAGGTTGATAAATTCATGATAAATAGTGTGTTGAAATGTCCCTACAAGAGCAGTGAAGATCTTAGACCAACTAAACCCGATGGCCCATACGAGGTTTACTATGAACAACGATTTCCAGCCACTAGCCCTAGACAGCCACTGAATGTAGTAGAGATGGCTCAAAAGTGGTTTAAAAGGACCTCGAATAGAGCGAGTAGAGCTAGGACATACCCAGTGTATACACTAAGCAAGGAGCATCGGTTAGTCTTTGAAATGATATGTGGGAATGTTCTGCCTACTCTTGGCCATGCATGTGAGCCATCTATTGCTTCTTTGACGCTGTTTTACTATATCGTGGAGAAGATGAAGATCAATCCCAGCTTCGCGATCCTTAGCCACATGATGAAGATGGCAAGGCATAAGAAAGCCGCAATTCCGTATGGGGGTTTGGTGACTGCCTTGATCAGAAAAGCCGGTATCTTCCCATTGGGTAGGCCAATGCAAATTGTTTATTACGACAAGAATTTGTTGCGTAATAAAAGGCTGGAATTGAAGTCGGATGGGAAGTACAGGAAGAAGAAGGAAGCTGAAGCGGCAGCGAGAAGAGCTAGGGGTGGTGTATCAGGTAATAAAATATTTCGCTCATGTTAAAAATAGTTGCATAAGTCCATTCACAACTGATTCTTTGTTTTATTAATTGCCGACGCAGTGTTTGATGCTCGTGGTCGATTGATTGTCAAAATTGGCAAGCTGGCCAATGAGATTGAAGTAGCGCAGCAACGTTCATGGGCGAACAACGACGTACTCAATCGAATTCTTGATAGCGCAGCCATCGACTGTGAGCTGAGCGATTCTAAAGAAATTCCAGATTTTTTACAGCAGCTGCATGATGAGGTGAGCGCGCCAGGGGGTAGCAAGGATAATGGGAAAAGCAAGGCCACAGATGAGTGTGATGGAAGGTGGCGGCCCGAGAAAAGGATGATGAAATTGATGATAGTGACGATGACGAGGAGGAGGAGGATGACCTGTCAGATGGCGAGGACCTAGCGAAGAAGGCTGTGATGAAGAGGAAAGAGGCAAGAATAGTTGAGGAGGCGACGTTGGGGATGGAATCGACAGCTCAAGAAGATGCTGGCCCAAGTGCCACCAATCAAGTCGAAGGGACTGAACACATTGCCACACCGCAACCTAACACCGATGCTTCGCAGAACATAACTAGTGAAGAACTACATTACGTTCTAGTGAACAGGTTGTGATTTAGTTTTCTTTCTTTTGTGATAAAACATTGGCCAAGCTATGGCCTTTTTTTAGGTACAATTTGTGTAGTAACAGTTCTGGTAGTATGTGATGAAGATATATGAATGAGATGGTCCTAGTTTGGCATCTGTTTTTGTTGAAATATGGCACCAAAATTTGCACAAGTTTTTTTTGTGTTCCTAGTTTAGCGTGTTGTGAGTTCGCCAGCACTGGCGACAAATATTGATAAGATCGTAAGTAAATTGAAATCTTCAACAGAGCCTAACATCAGTTAGACTTGCGAGATTGCTAAACTCTCGACAACCACTGACGAGCTCGTAAGTAACTTGTAATCTTCAACACAACCAAACATCAGTTACACTTGCGAGCTCGCTACACTCTCGACAACTACTGACGAGATCGTAAGTAACTTGAAATCTTCAACAGAGCCTAACATCAGTTACACTTGCAAGGTCGCTAGTAAGCTGACGAAGAAGCTCTAAACACTCACGATTTCTCAAGAATACTTCATTCATATCTAGCATTCTGACAAACCGGCGAACTCGACAGATACAAGCTAATGTGGAATAAGCAGGCTTCTATCTGGCGAAGTCGTTAGTGTGATGAGAAATGTGGCGAATTCGCTACAGTTAATATTCAACCAATAGAGATGAGGTTGACGTATAACTGGCGAAATCGCTAGGAATTGGAGATACTAGCAGCGAAATCGCTACACTTAATATTCAACCAACAGAGCTGAGATTGACGTGTAACTGGCGAACTCGCTAGTATATGAGATTAACGTGGCGAGTTCAGAAACAGTGAGCATTGAATTTTATTGAAAAAGTAGATTAAAACGACAACGTTTTGAGTGTAGACAAGTAAGGTGGCGAATTCACTAGCGTGTTGTAGTATAAAAATAAAAAACCTTTTCAGTCCTCTTCCAAACGCGATCCCCAAATTCAAATCAAGGAAAAACCCCCCAAATCCAACCTAGCCCAAATTTCCCAGTGATTCAGATCATCCATGGCAAGAACAAAGCACCAAGCCCCAAATCCATTTGGTTCCAATCGCAGAGAGGTAGCATCGTCTTCAACCAATCAAGCGCCGGCTTCATCAACTGCTTATGACAAACAAAAGTTTGTAAGTTAACTTGTTTCTGATGCGTACTCTGACCTAATGAAGCATGCAACACTGCTAGATTGCTATGTGTTAGATTTCGATCAGATTCAGCAACTAGGTTTGACTAATGTGCTACAAACCTTTAGAGATCATGACTTGCATGATTTATTAGGACTGAATTACCCCTCTCATAAGAAAGAAACTTGTCAGTTCTATGCAAATTTCCATCAGCTTATTGAGGAGGAGAAGGAAACAGGCCGTTGGTTTACTAGGGTAAACAAGAAGGATTTTGAGATAGGAGAAGAGTTTTTTAACAAGGATTTAGGTGTGTCGTATGCTGTAGAAGAGGATTATAGTAACCCTGCCCCAGAAGGTTTTTATTGTAGAGAAAAGTGGCCCGAAAGTGGTGGATTTGATGAAGCTTACCTACAAAACTTAGGTTTCAATTACTTTGGCCGGCCTAAGGGTCCCCTAGGTAAGCCGAGGGAATACAAACTCGAGAAGTTGACTTGTCACCAAAGAATCTTGTACGAAATGATAGTTAGATCAGTTGTGCCGAAAGGCGGGTGGATAACCGAGCTTAACTACACAACAATTGTGATGTTTTATTGTGTGATGGAGGAGCTAAGGTTGAACCCGGGCTATGTGATATTTGAGCATATGAGACAAAGTGTAGTTGAGAATCGACGTCATGTGACTAAGCTTCCATATGGTAACTTTATTACCATGTATCTTACAACCACTTTCCCTAAGATGAAATTGTATGCAAAGGCTCAAGAGTGTATGTTTTACACTATGGAATACTTTCAGATGAAAGGTAAATGTGAGCTGGTGGATGGTTCTTGGCAGGCGGCAGAAGATTCAACCAAAAAGCCTTTGGTGCTCGACGAGGGAGAGGTCAGAAATCAAGTTGAAGGTACACTAATTAAGTCATTATGCATTCTAAATATGTGTTATTAGCTTTTAAATATGCTATTATATGTAAGATCTTGATGTAAGTAACATTTGCTTCCAATGTTTGAACAGAGCTCCAACCGGAAGCATACTACAAAGGCCTAGAGGACACTGTCGACCTTATGAGGGAAAAAATCGTGCATGTTAATCAGGAATGCTGGTGTACCGAAAATGTGATACGTGGAATTGATAGGGCACAAGCGAGTAAGAAGGCCAAGAAGAGTGCACCGTCTCCACCACCATCTACTGAAGGATAGATTAGTGTTTTCTGTTTTTTTGTATATGACATTGGATGTTATGTTCACTTATATATTTTGCGCAACAATTTGTTTCCTTCTCTTGAAGTTTGTTGTTGGATTAAAATCGAATTTATTTTCTTCAAAAACTACTCTATACATCTGCCTCAATTATGCAACACTATTTTAACAGTAGTTTGTTGTCCAGTGGAACAAATAATTATGAAATTTGAAGCTGAATTTGCAATTGGAGACTAAGCGAGTGAGCTAACGATATCGCGAGCTCCAAAGTCGTGTCAATACTAGCATTTTGAAAATTCAACCATGGAAACTAGCGATCTCTCAAGACCCTAGCTTGTGTCTGGAGAGCTCGTAGGTAGCTAGAACAGAGTGACAGAGCTTAGCTTGCGAAATTTGAAGCTCATCTGACGATATCGATGCGTGTAATGTTAGTTTGCGAGTTCGTAAGGACCCTCGTCTACCTCTGCGTGCAAATTTGCGATGTCGCAACACACCCACAGTTACCTCAATTTATCATAATCATGTGAATCCAAACAATTTATAATAAACAAAACGTACCATATATCCAATCAAAGCATTTTATTTTACACACCATACAAAATAGACAAACTACAAATGTATGGTATGCGCTTATTAGACCTCTTCATCTTCTTCCTCCTCCTCTTCTTCATCTTCTTCTTCTTCGTCAGTTACTACGTTCTTCTTCTTCCTCCTCTTCCTCTTCTTAATCTTTTTCTTCATAGTCGCCTTCTTCTTCTTTGATTGCTTCCTCTTCCTTTTTGTAGTTTTTCATGCGGGGTTAATCCACATTCCTTCATCGTGGTCCATCCGACATATAATTCGGGCAACTATGTCATCATCGTCTTCAAATGTCTCATAAATCGACAATGGAATGTTCTCACTAGAAATGTTGCAGTCATCGTCAAACAAACCATCACCATAAACAAACGTTTTCTTTCCATCTACCACGACCTCCCAGCAACAATATACTGGATCTTTAACATAAAACACTTGATGAGCTTGTGTTGCCATTATGAAAGGATCTTCAGTTGAGCCTTGCATGTCTCTATTCACTAGAATCATCCCTAACTCCTCCAGACGCGTACCTTCTGCTTGATCAACCCACTGGCATTTAAACAGTGCTATGTTTACATGGACAAAATCCATTTCCCGGATGTCAGTGATTGTACCAAAAAAAGCATTTTCCCCATGTAAACCGCCCTCTCCAGGTACTGATACACCACTATTTTGTGTCGCCGATCTATCATCACTCCACTTTGTACCAAATGTGTAACCTTTTATATCATACCCACTAAACGACGTAACTGTGCCCAGTGGTCTCTTAGCCAACCATTTGACCACTTTTGGATGCTCATCCCCATTTTGCACATGAATTTTCAACCGACTAGTGAAATCTTTACAATGTACTTCAAAATTCAGAGGTCCTGACAAACCGGGATGCGCGGCCCTAATCTCTGCTAGGTGAACATCAACATAAGGACTCACAGCAGAATGGTTGCGTAGGATATAAGATGGGTTTTAGATATCTCATCTGAGGAAGGGCTGAACTTTGACCTATGCCGTACTCCAACGCCATCAGCTCTCCCATCATGCCTAGCAATTGGTAGCCCTATTGTTAGTACATCCTGTAAGTAGTTGGTGCAGAATTCGATCACCTCTTCGGCCATGTACCGCTGTACAATACTTGCATCTGGACGATATCGATTCTTTACAAAATGTTTGAAAATACTCATGTACCTCTCAAATGGATACATCCATCTTAGGTACACGGGACCACACAACTTGATCTCCCTTACAAGATGGACTATCACATGAATCATTATGTCGAAAAATGAGGGGGGGAAATACATCTCAAGCCTACACAACACTTCTACCATCACAGTTTGCAATTCATCCAATTTACACCGACTAACCTTCTTGCGACATATCTGCTTAAAAAAAGCATAGCCTAGCAACCGCCTTCCGAACTTGTGTAGGCAAGCATCCACGGAGAGCGATGACATTCAAATCCTGCATCAAATTGTGACAATTGTGCGATTTCGTTCCAACCAATTTCAATTCAGCAGTCGATACACAACTACTGATGTTTGAACCATAATTAGAAGGAACTTTCACTGACTTCAGAGTTGCACAAAAACTTTCCTTCTCTTCAGATGATAATGAATAACAAGCAGGTGGTAGGTAAGTTTTACCTACTTCTTCTTGCACGGGGGCAAGGGATGTCCTAATGCCAAGATTCACTAAATCCTTCCTCGCTTTCAATCCATCCTTACTTTTCCCGGGAGTATTCAACAACGTCCCCACCAAAGCCTCACATACATTCTTCTCTATA
Source organism: Sherardia arvensis (assembly GCA_948330725.1). Lineage (NCBI taxonomy): Eukaryota > Viridiplantae > Streptophyta > Magnoliopsida > Gentianales > Rubiaceae > Sherardia > Sherardia arvensis. Next base: position 14,602,057 of record OX415237.1, on the reverse strand, counting down.
TGCATCACATCCAGACAGTGCCGTACATCCAAATGTTCCCAGTAACGAAGTTTGAAGAATATAGAACACTTTTTCCAAATGGAAGGTTGTTTACTTTTCTTATGACCCTTTCCTAAAACATATTCTATTCCAGACACCTTGCCAAAAATTTCTGAATCCGGGAGTGGGACAGGGGCTACACCGTTTTCTTCCTCACCGTTAAACCACTTCTTAGCACGCCTCCACGGATGACTAGCAGGCAAAAAACGTCGATGACCCAAATAAACAGGCTTTCCTCCATGCTTTAATTGACATTGACTAGTATTACTCTCACATAGCGGGCATGCAAAATGTCCTTTCACCGAGCACCCTCCGAGATTTCCAAGCGCAGGAAAATCATTAATTCTCCACATAAGCATTGCTTTAAGTTTGAACTCAGCATCCCCACGACTACCATCGGGAATCACCATACCTAACTCAAATAAATATGACAACTCTTCAACAAGAGGTGCTAGATAAACATCAATGTCGTTGCCAGGTTGCTTAGGGCCTGAGATCATAATGTTTAAAAACACATATTTTCGCTTCATCATCAACCAAGAAGGGAGATAATAAATAACAAGCATAACAGGCCATGAACTATGGGTACTAGACATGTTACCAAAAGGGTTCATGCCATCCGTGGATAGTCCGAGTCTCACATGTCTAGGTTCATTACCAAACTCAGGGTACCTAGCATCCATCTTCTTCCACTGATCACCATCTGAAGCGTGAGAAATAATATTAGCTCCCTCTCGAACTCGATCGGCATGCCATGTTAATAGTTTCGCATCACTTGCATTTGCAAACAAGCGCGCCAATCGTGGTCTAAGAGGCATGTACCACATTACCTTAGCAGGACTTTGCTTTGTCGATGTTGTCACTATTTCCCCGCATACCTCAACTCTACCTTCCTTTTTTTTCCACCTTGACTCACCGCACACGTTGCAATTATCCCTCAAAGAATCATCTTTCCCTCTATACAACATACAATCATTCGGGCAAGCATGGATCTTGGTAAACTCCATTCCCATGGGGCATAAGATTTTCCTGGCAGTATAAACCCGATCTGGACACAAGTTGTTCTGAGGAAGCAACTCTCTAACTAACTCCAATAACTCAGTCATTCCTTTATCTGAAATTCCATGCCTAGCCTTAAGGTTCATCAACAACAATGTTGCACCCAACCTTGAATGGCTTGAGCCAACATATAACTTTGTCGCTTTATTAGCATACATAGCCTCTAGCATACTTTTTTTCCCACAAATTTCATAACAACATCGTCGCACATATCCGACAATTGTTCGTTATACTTCAGCATTTCCTCCTCGTTTCCCTCATCCACCTCCATGTTCTCACTCCCATAATTGCCCTCACCATGTCATACCCATTCAGTGTCCGATTTGTCAAATCCTCTACAGATTAAATGTTCACGCACAACAAGAATATCTTCGTATATAGCGTTATTCCTACAATCCCTACATGGACATCTAACACCACCTATACTCCTCATCTTATAATGTCGCAACCCAACTCTTAAGAATTCTTCAACCAAATCTAGATATTCCTTCGACAACCGAGCATTCTTATTCATAATGGTTTCACGATCCATAATGCACGACACGGCACAAACTCTAATCAACTTAGAAATCGTTGAACAAAAAAACTTACCCACAGTGGTATAGCACTCACAACCTACAATTAATATCAAACTATCACAAAATCATCACAACATAATCAAAGCAAACATCCAACAAACAAACAACCACATGGTAAGGCGGAAAATAACTTACCCACCACCTAGCAAACGATCGGAATTCCTAACAAAGGTTACCTAATCAATCTTATGGTAATCAAAGGGAAAAATGAAACATACAACTTTTCAAATGTCTAATTTGTTGTTTACAAATCCGCTAGGAGCTAATGTTTTATTATACAATCTTCACTCTTGCGAACTCGCAAGTATTCACGTATACCTACGCATTTCACTAGCGAATTCGCTACACATATGTCAACACTTAACTTATGGGTGGCTAACTCATTTCAAAAATAAATTTTTCCATGTTATTAGTGGCGAGTTCGCAACAACCTCAGCGAGCATGCATGCGAGGTCGTGACCAAAATGAGTTACTTACTTTCTCAGCTAACGATATCGCTAGTTCCTAGCTTGCTAAAATAACCCTAAGCGTTCATTTTATGCGATATCGTAACTATTACGCCTGACCTAACTTACTTGTTGCGAATTCGCAACAATTAACGGTTTTTTAAGGCGGAAATGACATTTTCGCCTTAACTCTTCATTTTTTTACGTCACATACGACTACCGCATTTTAAACGGTCATTTCCGCCTTTAAACGTGTTTTTAAAATCTAGCGAGTGTGACTTGCGAATTCGCAAGTAAGTAGTAAGGCGGAAGATTTTGAACCCGCCCCAAACGCGTTAAACTTGTGCCTTAAATGAAGGTGATTGTTCAAACAGTAATGACTTTCTATTTCTTATTCAGAAAATTAAGACCGTGTAACCAAAGGCGTACCTATAAATTTCTATTAAGGGGAACCGATATTATAATAAAAATGAATATGTTCGATTTGATCATTTTTACAAGGCTATACGTGGTTTCATATAATTGATGGTAAAAACATTAGATTAAAACAATAAAAAGAAGTAGTGATATTTTTTCTCATTGACAAACTTTCACGTTAAAATTAAAATAATGTACAATTACAAAATCAAACGAAAATAATAGGTAATTCTTATTGCCTTGCATAACAAAATGGATTAGGGTCCCGTTTGCCAGCAGCGTTTTGGAGGAGCGTTTTGTATTTTTTTGTTAAAAATAAATTTTGACTAGTCAAATCTCTATTAATTGTGTTTGGTGAAGAGCGTTTTACATTGAGCTGTTTTTAAGAAAACGCTAATTTTCAAAAAGAGGAGCGTTTATATTCCCAATCTCATTTTTATCCTTCGAAATTTTCCAAATCGCCTAAGATTAACAAAAATACTGAACGAAGCAATATTCTTTTAACATTTAAACGCATTACCTCATTTTTACCCAGTTAAGCAATATTACTGTAGTATTCATTATTTTCTTTTAACCATTATTTATAAATAAAAAGATTCATCTTTATCTTTAAGACTTTTTCTATGACACATATTTGTTTTCTTCTTTTAAGCATTATAGATTAAAAGATTCATCTTTATCATTTAAACATTTTTTCTATCATTGTTTTATTATTTTAATCATATTAGGTAAAGAATTTTAATTCTTTTTTTTATGTATTAATAATAAACACCTCAAATAAATAAACATACAAGTATTAGACATATTTTTGCATAATTCAAAATAAGAGATCGGAGATTAACTAATCTATAAAAAAATTTTAAAATAAATTATAATTATCACCACAATAAATTAAATATATAAATAAAAACCCAGGTATTAGAGATATTTTATATGCTTCAAAATAAGAGATCACCCTAAAATGAAAATGATAAATTATATTAGTTGGTGTTCTTTTCCGTCATTTAACACAACAAAACAGCTATCCGCTATTTATATTTTACCAAACACTCATCTGTAATAACTAGTCAAAGCAGCTAATACAATCCGCTAACAGCTAACAGCTAGTACAATCCGCTAACAGCTAACAGCTAACAGTTAGTTCCCAAACAGGGCCTATATATAATTTAGATACATTTATTGATTTTGATTTTATTTTTTTTTTGAAATGGAACTTCCTCCTCTTCGGTTATGGAAGCTTCCTAGATTTCGGATGTTGAATACTCCTACAAGGAAAAGTCCTTGGAGGTTTTCGGGATAGAAACTCTGACGATCAAGTCAGTAGAGATTATGAATGTTTATGTCTATTTTTCAGACTAGATTGTTTTCCTCTCTCTTCTCAGGTCTCCTCTATTTATAGAGGCAAAGTGTTGAGATCGTGTCCGACATTGTTGGGTCGTGGAGTACTCCCGGTTTATCCGAACTCATGGCATCATGTGATGTTCCACTAGATCACGCACTGAGTTGGGTGTTCAGTTGGACCTGTTCTACACTAAAGATGTTCAGTTGGGTCGACTATTTTATCAAAACACTTAGTTGGCTGAATGTACGATCAGTTGGACGTTTTGTCCTAGACCTGTACATATACCAGTTTTTATACTTGATATAAAAACTAAATATATTTATTTAAATCAACATCTTAAAATATAAACATATATAGAGTACTTATACGTACAAGTTTTCTAACAAAAAAAATCAAATTATGAATATTTTCTTTACAATAAATAACCTTAATTAAGAAGTAAGAAATTATATATTGATATATGAAATGATTAAGAAATAAAACTAACAAAAGAATCATATGATTCATTTTCACGTATATACTTGGAATCGGGTACCACTCCAAATTAAATTATCAATTTTTCATATATATATAAGAACTAATTAATTAAGAAACCTACTAATGTAATTGTACAATGGCTTGTTCAAAAAAACACACATATATAAGTACAATCGCCCATAAAATATTCTCAACAATATTGAATTAATTATTTCCTATAAAAAAAAAAAAAAATACATTAGAAGATTACTCCAGGAGCTGCTAATTATTTTCCTCATAACTCAAAAATAATCACTGCAACTGAAAACCTACTTCTAGGCTAGGCTAACAAAGAACTTTAACGCGTGCGTGCACGCGCAAAACAATAATATCCTCACCTCTTGCCCACGCGCCTTACTTTTATTTTTATTTTTTCCTCTATCTGTAGGCCTCCATGCAAATTTGGACTGGGCACAATTAAAAAATCACTGACAATGTCACTATTTTTAAAAATTTTATGTATAATCATAATTGTTTTATAATAATATATACATAATATCATCATGTAAAATATTTTTGAATCTTCCATAATATCAAAACCTTATTATTTATTATTATATGATATAAAAGTTACTGATGGTCAGATATTACATGAAAAAATATAAACATTGTTAAAAATGCTGAATTGGATTTAGTATTTTTACTAGACAGTGAGATAACAACAATCTGGAAGACAATGAAAAGAATTCCAGCTTCTATTACACTCATCATTTACACATTTATAGGATTTTGGTTTGTTGGAGGCCTGTCAAGCTTCCATTTTTAAAAGGTTTATGGTTTGATTGAGACCCGTCAATCTTCCATCATATGATTTATGGTTTGTTGGATGCCTGTCAATCTTTCATCTTTATATGATTTATGGTTGTATAGAAAATGTGCCAATCAGACAAAATTAGAGAAATAAGATAATATTTATTTTAAGCACCAATTCACCCACAAGAACATGAATTTGACGACGCACGAAATAGTAAAACAGACTCTAATTAATCACATGAGACATAATTTCTTCTTAGAGCAGTATTTGCATGAATCGATCTACTTGTTTATTATTCTCCTAAAACTGCATCTGTGCACGCGCCTGACACAAAAATTCTCACTGTGCACGTGCCATGCACGTTTTTTTTGGTTATTTCAAACTGGTATTTTGTTACCCTTTTATAAATATTTAATTGTATTTATTAATTAACTGAAACAAATAATATGCACGATGCATGCACGCACGTAAACCTTTATTAATACATGCTAGTCACGCACGTAATTATTTATTAATACTTAAACGAACGCGGCACGTCTTCACTTGGTGCTCCTGGACTCTGCAACATTCATCCCAGGAGCGGATTCTATGAGGGTCCAAAAGGGGTCGGGTCCACCCCATGATTTTGTCCAGAAACAGCATATATACTATTCATTCATCATTATATAATATTTTGGAAAAAATTAATTGGTGGCCCCCCTTTTTTTAAGCAAAATATATTTATGTAAGGAGAGTAGAAAAGTTTACTATAGTTAAATTTCTAATAAAAGTAGTGGACCATCAGTAGTGACCACACATTTTGATAGTTTTTTATTAGTATTTTATCAAAGAGAGAAGAGTTAGATTCAAATAAAATTTATATTTTCTTTAACTATAGTTGGTCCTTTATATGTATGATTCTTTTATCTCTAAATAAATTATCATACTATACCATTATTTTTTATAATTTCATTAGTTCTTTCGAACTCAAATTTTTGTGATTAGTCCGGCCCTCTTTAAGGTAAAATTCAGGATCCGCCCTTGATTCATCCAATAGCTCCATCTCTCCGATAAATCGCTCCGGTCTATGTTCTGTAGATGATCGAAGAAGGTGGGGTTTTGGTTTAGAGTTGAAGAAAGGGCGTTGAGCGTAGACTATGGGATGGGTGGGGAGGAGATTGGTTTCGACGAGGGAATGTGGGCGATCTCCTCCCGTTGGAAGTAGATCCGAAAAGTTCTTAGAGAAGGAGGAGGTTCTGTTGATGGTATTTCAATTGTAACTATATGGCGAGTTTTCTTTTTTACTTTAATGTTTTATATGTTTTATATAAATAACAAATTTTATTAAATAATAAATCACCGTAAAATCACAACCCCCGCTATGAAACTATGTGTTTTAATTAAATATATATTAATTAATATTATTTTAAACCGCCATAGCATTCTATTCAATATAAATAATATATGTAATAGTAAAAGAAGAAACGAAATTTAAACCTTAAATCGTACGGGATATAAAAACCCTACATGTAGGGTTTAAATATTCCCTCAGTTTTGATCAATGTCGATACCAAACGAATTGGTGTTTGAAATCCTAACCTGGCTTCCGGCGAAGCAAGTCGCTCGGTGCAAATGCGTTTGCAAGCCATGGCGATCGATGATCGGTAGCCGTCCGTTTTCAGAGACTTACCGGAGCCGGCAACGCGGGCTGATTCTTCTGACTTACTGGCAGGAAAATTTACAAGGTGGTAAAGATAATGGTTCGCGCCACCTCAGTTTTTATCACTGCCCTCTCCGGCGACCTAATGAGAGATCGTCGGAGATGAATCCACTGTATAATAAACTAAAACTACGGGAATTTTCCGACCGCCCTAAAACATCTAAGCGTGAATTTTCAGACTTAATGTTCGGATACCACCCCGGTGTGACTCAATTAGTAAATGGTTTGATTTGTGTTGGTGAACGAGTTGAATCAGGTTTAAGGTTGTCTCTTCTCAATGTTGGTACTGGGGAGATGATGGGGCTCCCGGATCCGGTGCCGTGTGAGAACACTTTCTCGACCTATCATCTCGGGTATGATTCTGCGAGTAAAGTGTATAAGCTGTTGAGGATGATATTTAACGAAAAGCTAAGTTATAGGCCATACTCTGGTTTATTCCGTGGAGTTCATATCATGACTTCGAACCCACCTTCTTCGGGTTCAGATCTGAAAGAAAATAGAGCTTTGGTGACCAAAATCATGGTGACCATTGCTGTTTTGGTCACCAATTTTAGCATTAGTGACCACAGAAGCTCGTCACAATTGTATTGGTCACTAATAAAAAGGTTCGTGATGAAACAGCTTTTTTAGTCAGCAAAACGGTCACTAATGCTTAGAGGCCAAATGGTCACTCAATTTATAGAGCTTTGGTGACGATATTTACTCACGAAAATGGTTTTGGTCACTAAAGTGTAAGGTCCACCGGAAATTTTGGTCACCAAACCAAATCCATGGCGGTGGAGTTTTTGAAAATATTTTTAAAAACATTTCATAATGCTATGTACTCTAAATTTGTTCAATGAAAATATTTTGTTATTTACTCTAAATTAGTTCAATAAAAATGTTTAATTATTTTTTACTTTCATGTATAATTATTATTATAACTACAACGTGATCTATTAGAGTCTCTTCGTCATCATTAATTTATAAATTGCATTTATGTATAAATAAATAAATATAATACTGTATAAATTATTGACTTGAAAAGAAATTAAATGCAAAAAAAATACATATTAATTCTGAAATCTCAGCCGTCCATCTATCCAAACGTCCAAACCTCAGCCGTCCAATCTTGTAGTAATAGAAACAATGTCGATTCTTATCCTTAACCTCATCTCACTCTCTCCTCTCAAGATTTCTCTGCGAAAAAAAAACACATCGTAGGCTCATCTCAAGGTGCCGTCTAGCTCGGTCGACAATGGTCGGTCGATGGCGATTTGGAATCAGTCAGCGATGGTGATATGGTCAATCCGGGCAGCCGATCGAGAGTGAGGGGCGATGTCATGATGGTCAATGAATTGGTGCTGAAAATTTGGCAACGACCGTGACAGAAAACAGTCAGAGATGCATGGTCACGGTGACTCTGTCGAGGTTGGGATTAAGCAGTTTTTGGATTGGATTTCAGGCATGTGCCTTCTCCCCTTTCTTTTCTATTCTCTCTAATATTACTGAATTGGATGAAAGTTGATATTGAAATGCTGTAGTTTTGTGTATTTTGAACAATTTTACTTCAAGATCATACATTGTTGGTTAGTTTAAATATATATCTGAAGAAATATATGACTAACATTATGCGCACATGAGATGTTCGATAAAAGTCCTCAATGAATTCAAAGCTCTCAACCTGTTTATTTGATTTTGAATTGATTCTACTAATCTTTCCAGTTGTACATAAACTTAAATAGATTGTCTTAACTGTTTTCTACTGGTCAAAATTGTCTCTTTGGTGCTTTATCTTATTGCTACCTTCAAAATTGTCTCTTTGGTGCTACCTTCATGCGGGGGTTTGGATTGTTGGACCTATTCAGGATTCTAGCTCTTTATTAAAACCATATCAACTCAGGTTACTCACTTGTTTGATATCAGTGTTAATGTCTTCTGTTAATATTAAGCAAAAGATTGAACCACAGACTGGTTGTACAAAGCTATGGTTTACTTGTAAACATGGCTCTGATTTTAGGAAGTTGCAAGTAAGCATTTTTATGCTGACCGGATTTGTGAACTAATCCATCTACGTGCTATCAGAAATTTGACTAGTTCTGTCCCTTGCTTATGCTCATATCTGTAAGTATTTATCTTTTCTCCCATTATGAAATGAACTGAGTTGCTTTTTTATGTCTTTGTGTGCTTTCGTATGATTCATCATAATCAAAATTCTGGATATTTTATTGTTAATTGATTACAGAATTTAGTAGACCTACCTGCCTCATGGTTACATTGATTTCCGTTTGTTTTTTCCAGAGTTTTGAGGATGATGTATGCTGAGATGGCAGAGATCCTAGAAGTTGGGGACCAATGGGTTTATAAATCAAGGCAGGGTGACAAAAATTGCCATCCAGAATGGTGTTATAAGGTGAAATGTGGACAATTTTTTACGCTTTGTTATTTTAAATGGATTGTGTAGATAGCATAAGGATTCTTTAAACATTTAGGTGGTCTTGTGAGTGAGCGTGCACTTTGTACAAAACAAATTGTGTTCAACAGATTTTGTGTTAAGTTAAGTCCGTAAGTTTGACAAGTATTACTTACTGAGTATCACCTAAAGAGTATTACCAAGAATTACTAGAATAAGATTTTATATATATGCATTATTATGTGCTATCATCCAATTTATTCTTGTATATTCATATAATTTAAATGGGTTCAGACTAATTAGAATTTTCTCGTTTGGAGTTAACTTTAATGATTCTTTATTGATTTTGTGAACTGGGTGTGATCATGTGTTTCTTAACAACCATTTATGGACTACATCTATTTGCTACATCTATTTGCTTGTAGGCAGCTGTTGGAGTACAAATTATTTCAGTATCACATATATTTATCTTCAGGTGATATTCTTTTTTGTCATACTATGCATTTTCATCTTTTGTATATATGTATAGCTGTTTTTATAAATGTTAATCAAGTGACAGAATTCTTGCTGAGTAATGAAGAATTTTATGAAGAATAGAAGAAAATTCCAAAGATTATGGAGGTAGAGGTCAGGAAAGTGTGTTATCTCCTAAGCTTAGTTAGTATGTTTTTATTTAAAAAATCAGGTTAGTATGCTGATTGATGTATACATAGTATTGTGATTTGTGAATAAGAGTACTCTTGATTTTTATTCTATAATAATGTTAATATTTTTGGCAATTTTACTGTTTGATTTAATTATAATCATCACGGTAAACCACCCATGATTGGGTCACCAAGTAAGTGGTCCCTAATTCATGACAACCCCTCCATGATTTGGTGACCAAAACAATCGTCACCAATGTATGGCGTGTATTTCCAATTCCATATAGTTTTAGCCAATTCCTTATAGATTTAGTGACCAGAAAAGTTGTCACCAATGCATGGGGTGAATTCACAATTCCTTCCCAATTCCTCATAGATTTAGTGACCATATGATCTTGTCCCCAATTAGTGACCATTGTAATTTTGTCACCAGGCCTACCCTTTGGTGACCACCATTTTTAGCCTTTGGTGATGAGATGTGAAAAATGGCCTTTAGTGACGGACCTAGGGAGACCAGTCATGGTGACCAACTTTTGGTCACCAAAACGAAAAATGGGTCTTTGGTGACAAAAACTGAATTGTCACCAAAGCTGTAATTTCTTGTAGTGTGAACTGAGATGGAGATTGCTGGATTGTCTTGTTCATGTTCATGAAGATTATGATAAACTAATGGAAGTCACAGCATGCCCTAATCAAGGTACGGCGTTTTGGATATGGACTTATTATGTCCGCGAAGATATGGAGTATAGATGTCGACGTGCAGTAAGCCTGCTTAGTTTTAATTTTAGCTTTGAGAATCTCCTGAGTGTTGAGCCTCCGCCCGAGTTTAATTATAGCACTGGTGTGTTTTTTCATGCTCTGACTCTGTCTAAGGATGGCCTTACTATGTGGTTTTCACCTTCCAAGGCGAGAGAAATGCAGTATCTTGTTACCGATTGGAAGATTTTGACAAGATGAGTTGGAGAAGGGAGGGCTTAGAAATTTATGAAGTTTATAAACAGAAGTGTTAGAGTGTAGTGTGGGGCCTTGAGCCCAACCTATGTTAGCTAGGGTTTATATAGGGTTTTTACACATTACTCTTATACCCTTGTACTGCTTATATATTGATCAATAATACACAGTCTCAATCATTGAAGTTTCCCCTCTATCATGGTATCAGTTGCAAATCGGTTCTAGGCCTAAATTTACTATTTTGTATTCTCATTGACTGTGCATTTTCGTTCGTCAACCAGTGTGCCACCACCGCGCCGCCGTTGTGCCGCCGCCGCGCCACCGTTGTCCTGCCGCCTCACCGTCGCGGTTTGATCCCTGTTCTTGTGGTGAATCAATCATCGCCGAAGTCGTTCTCAACATCAAACTCCGGTAGCTACGTCTTCTCAAGGGTGTTCATTCGCCGCCAATCTCCTCGGTCGTCATCGCCACCGCCACCCTGTTGTCCATCGCTGCCATCCGCCACCGCATCGCCAACGCGTCGCAACGCTGTCGTTCGCCTTCCGATTGAGGGGTGAACAGATCGTCGCAGTCATCATCGCCGTTCGATCCCAGATTCGCGCGGTTTCCTCTGGTCTTCAATTGGCCGTCTGTTCAGAAATTTCGCAGCAGGCTCAGATTCACGCGACCCAAGCGCGCGTGACACCACGCGCGACTCAGATCTCCCCGCGCATTGCGCGCCCGCGCGTGAAAACACGCGCTCGTTGACTTTCGCGCATTGTGCGCACTCTGCAGCCTCACGCATGCGCTTTCTGCGCACGTAGCTTCACGCGCCCGTTCCAGCTTTCTCCCGCCCTGCGTGCCTTCTCAGCAGTTTTGGTTTGGTTTTTCAGCCTTATTTTTCAATTTTCTATCATGTCCTTATCTCGAGCAGATCGCTCCTCAAATTGGATTGCTGATAAAGCATTGTCTCGAGACATTATGCATAATTCGAGCCATCATCAGTGGATTGTTGATTCCGGCGCCACATCTCATATGACCGCTAATCTCAATCATCTTGATAAGGTACACCCTTACCGTGGCTCTAATTCTATTGTTGTTGGTAATGGCGAATTGTTACCTATTTCCCATATCGGTCAGTGTCATCTTTCGGGATTCTCTATTCATGGTGTTTTGGTTGTTCCCAATATTACTAGGAGTTTATTGTCTATTAGTAAGCTTACTAGTGATTTACCCGTTAGAGTTATATTTGATGATGACATTTTTTCGGTCGAGCATAAGCCTACGGGAAAAATAATTGACAAAGGGCGTCACTTTGAGGGTCTTTACTATCTAGAAAATGGAAATTCTTGTTTATTGGGTGAATTACGTGCTGGAAAGCTCCTAGCCCCATTTGAGTTATGGCACTCTCGACTTGGGCATGTCTCTCATGATACTGTCCAGTTCTTGCATCAGCTGGGTCATATTTATGTTTCTTCTGCCAAGCCTGCGCCTATTAGTTGCTCGTCTTGTCAGATGGCCAAGAGCAGTCGTCTACCATTCTCTGTTAGTGACACGAGGGCAACTGGCTTGTTAGACAAGGTACACTGTGATTTGTGGGGACCGGCACCAGTTTTGTCTGCAGGAGGTTTTTCATATTATGCAGCTTTTATTGATGATTTTTCCCGCTTCACTTGGTGGTTTCCACTGCGACATAAGTCAGATTTCTATGACATTTTCCTCCAATTTCAGAAGTTTGTTGAAACCCCAATTTTCTGCCAAAGTTAAGATCTTTTAGACAGATGGAGGCACAGAGTTTACAAATAACCGTCTGCAGGCTCATCTTGAATCCTGCGGTATTCATCATCAAATGTCTTCACCTTATACTCCGGCTCAGAATGGCCGAGCTGAGCGGAAGCATCGCCACATCCTTGAGACTGGTCTTGCGATGCTATTTCAATCCTTGGTACCGAAAATCTACTGGATCGAAACTTTTTCTTCAACAGTTTACATAATTAATCGGTTACCTAGCCCAGTTACCGGTGGCAAATCACCTTTCGAGGTGGTTTTTGGAACAGTTCTTGACTATAGCTTTTTTCATCCTTTTGGCTGTCGCGCATATCCCTGCTTACGTGCCACTGTTGTTAACAAGTTTGCTGCTCGCTCAATCCCATGTGTCTTCATTGGCTACAGCTCTCGTTATAAGGGATTTCAGTGCCTTGACCCAACATCTGGACGTATTTATGTCTCACGCCATGTTCGGTTTGATGAGACTTTGTTTCCATATGCCGCACCTTCGCTGGATGGTAGACCTACTTTGGATCTGGAACTCTCTTGCCTGCGGCCATATCATCGACGGTGTCTTCATCACATAACCCATCATCTGTATCACCTCCTTGTATGGTTTGTGACTCTGACGACGTGGTTCGTACTCCAGTCGCCCAGACAGTATCTCCTCCAGTTTCACCAGTCTCTTCCGGTCTGACATCACCATCGATTACTCCACCGTTATCTGCTCCACAAGTGTCACCCACTCCATCGTCTGCATCCTCATCGAGTCCCGCATCACCTCCTTGCCGTGCTCATCGGATGATTACTCGGAATCAGGATGGTACTCGCCGTTTAAAGACGCATCCTGATTTTATTCCAACGGGTCTTGTTGCTCAGGTTATGAAGCATTCTGAGCCTAGAGATTATCGTACAGCTCTTAAGGATTCAAAGTGGGTGCGAGCTATGGATGAGGAGATGGATGCCCTTCGCCATCAGAATACTTGGGAGTTGGTTCCTCTTCCTTCAGATTCCAACATTGTAGGGTCGAAGTGGGTTTTTCGCTTGAAGTATCGACCTGATGGTAGCATTGAGCGCTACAAGGCGCGTTTGGTTGCTCAGGGATACTCTCAAATCCTTGGTTTTGAATTTGATCACACTTTCAGCCCGGTGGTCAAGGCGGTTACTGTTCGTACAGTTCTTGCCATCGCCACACTCAAACGTTGGCTGCTACACCAGCTTGATGTAAAGAACGCTTTTCTTAATGGTGTTCTTGATTCTCCAGTCTACATGGCTCAACCAGTGGGATATAAGGATCCGGCTCATCCTGACTATGTTTGCCGTCTCAAGAAAGTGATATATGGACTCAAACAAGCTCCTCGAGCTTGGTTTGATCGCTTTAACTCTTACCTTCAGCAGCTTGGTTTTCGGTGTAGCACTTCAGACACATCCCTTTTTGTGTTCTCTCGGGGTACCACCTTGCTCTATCTTCTTGTTTATGTGGATGACATCATTCTGACCGGCAATGATGCTGGTGCTATCAGGAAGTTCATCACCAGGACTGATCAAGAGTTTTCAATCAAGGATTTAGGCTCACTTAACTATTTCCTTGGTCTTGAGGTGTCTGTTACTCCATCTGGCCTTTTTCTTGGATAGGCCAAGTATGCTAGGGATATACTGAGTCGAGCCGGCATGACTGATACTTCTCCGGTGACGACTCCGTTTGTACCACTCTCGCAGCTTCATAGTAGCACTAGTGCATCGTTCGGTAACCCAACCCTCTATCGGTCTTTGGTTGGTGCACTTCAATACTTGACCATTACTCGCCCTGATCTATCATTTGCGGTGAATTCAGTTAGTCAGTACCTTTAGGACCCTCGTGAAGATCATTTTACTGCTGTTACCCGAATTCTTCGTTATGTTGCTGGCACACCTCATCACGGTCTCACATTCGCTCAGGAGGTCCTGCTACTGTTTCAGCTGATATTTGTGCCTATTCGGATGCTGATTGGGCTCGATGTCTAGAGACTAGACGATCGACTTACGGCTATGCAGTGTTTCTAGGCGGTAACTTGGTTTCATGGAGTACCAAGAAACAACCTACAATATCCCGTTCAAGTTCAGAATCCGAGTATCGTGCCCTTGCTAATACAGCTGCAGAAGTTGTCTGGCTATGCCATCTTCTCCGAGATTTGCAGTTTCCTCTAGATGGTTCCCCTTTGTTGTTATGCGACAACAATAGTGCTATCTTCTTAGCTCAGAATCCAGTGGCTCATAAGCGGGCCAAGTAAATCGATATTGACTACCATTTTGTTCGTGAGTTGGTTGCCTCGGCTAAATTTCGTGTTAGTCATGTTCCTACATCGTTGCAGTTGGCGGGCATTTTCACCTAGGGTCTTCCTAGGCCCTTATTTTAATTCTTTCGATCCAAGCTTTGCGTCTCACTCAATCCGACGCTTAGCTTGAGGGGGGTGTTAGAGTGTAGTATTGGGCCTTGAGCCCAACCTGTGTTAGCTATGGTTTATATAGGGTTTTTACACATTACTCTTATACCCTTATATTGCTTATATATTGATCAATAATACACCGTCTCAATCATTGAGGTTTCCCCTCTATCAAGAAGGGCCAGTTGCTTTATTTTGTTCTTCCATCTTCGAGTGGCAATATGCTGGTGATGGATAAAAAGGGTACTTGTCGAGATAATCTGCGTGTTTATTCTTATAGTGCTCCACGGACTTCAGATGAGACTTTCAGAGAGGATTTGTTCTTTGTTGGGAAGCTACCTGATGGAGCTCCTGATATTCACTTTGGAAATCCATATCATGCCTTGGAGTGGCCGAAAGATCGTGGGGGGAGGTATCTTGTTTACTTGATGTGAATCATCTTCGTTTACCCTTGGATTCCATTCTTGGTGGCATCTCTACCATTGGATGATCATGCTCTTCATGTTCTTGGTGCTTTTCCTATGTTTTTAATGAGAGCTGATATATTGGTTCCAAAATGGTTTTTTTCAATTCTATTCATGATTTACTTCTTTTAAATTGAGGTGTAGTTTTAGTCACCAAACTAAAATAAAGATCATCTTCAAGTTGATTTTAACTCTATTGTACCGTGCTCATGAATCTGTTGATTTTCTCGATATAAGTTGCAGAAACTACTACGCTTTTGGATGCAAATTAAACCTGCAGAATTACTTCTGTTCTCGGTCTTTCGTCATATATAATCTAACACTAGGCTCCTCAGTATTTGCCACTTTGATGGCTGAATCATGTAGTAACCTTTTTGCATTTCAAATGCCTAGGAAATTTAAGGAAACAAATCTTCTCTTTGTCGGATTTCTTGATTATCTGGAAACTAGACTGTTACCTCATGATATCATGAATTTTAACACAGAACTGCAACAACTTGTGCTCTCAAAGTTCCATCATCATTATTACATAAAATTACATGGATAGGGTCTAATGACCTCCCCAATTGTATATCTTATGTAGTTGCTGAGGGGTTGGATTTAAAGCATTGGCCAAGTAAAAACCGTCCTCTCTGACAGACCAGTAACATATGTTAGTGTGTGTTAGACTCGAGCCGCAGTATTTGTAAGCAAGATCCTTGTTAAAGACGGTAACAGAAGCCTTCTCGTGTTCAATCTGGCGAGGCCACCAAAAGGCGCAGTGGAACAAGGTGCTTTCTAGAAAGTTCATTTTGAAATTCCAGTGGAATTTATGGTTAATTGTTAGGTTACGGACTCCAAGATCATTGTCCCTCGACTCGCAGTGAGTTATTAAAGGGATGAATGTCTGCGGGAGATGATTTGCTATATGGACTTCGAACGGCTCCAGTGCTCCTGAAACACGAGCTGAGTGGTGAATGAAGCACAGCAGCTGCACTTGGAAGATGAACAACAAGGAGACTAAAGGGATTTTGTGAATCATTTTTGTTTGCTTTTGATCTTTTGCTTATATTTTGCTTCTCTGATGCTTGAATCTCTCTTCTTGGTTCTCATACTTATACATCAATGGAAGGAAGAAACATTTAGTCTGCAGTAAAGAGGGTAATAAAGGTTGCAAGTCATGAACCAATTTGCTCAAGTTGAGGAATGAAGATTAATGTATTTCTGTTATACTCATGAAACGCTTCAGAAAAGTACAAAGAGAATAAATTATTATAACTTATTTGGAGATCACCATGAAAAATGTGTGCTTGGACTGATTTAAATGGTAAATCATTTGCTCAAATGTGGTTTCCAACCATGAAAAATGTGTGCTAACTTCTAATTAGCACTCACCAAAATATCAAATTATCAAATTGATTCAGAAGGCAATATAAATCAAAGTATCTGAATGCTGATATACCATTTTAGAGTCCACTCCAAAAATATAAGACTTCAGCCCCTACTGCATGCATGCTCTATCTACGACCTAATTACTCCGAACCCAGTTCATCACCTGTGCGATCATAGAGCCAAAGACAATTAGAACATTAGTCATCGTATTATTCGAAGATATATACAACATCAACACTTTACATATAATTACGTGGTTAACTCTCATTTAGAAATCAACAATCAACATTTACTTAATTAATTAACTTTTTGCAAACACTTATGACTAGTTTCAGATTGATTGTTGGTTTGTATGACAGTATGAGGTTGGGTCAAGTTTATCGGATGAAATCAACTTTCTAAATTGGTGTGGATCTAGATTTATTTGATTAAATTAGTCATTGCCTTGTCGAGTTGTTTCGTGTAATAGTTAGATTATTTCAATAATGTCAACACAAAATTGGACCGAAAACTGACAACAATAACTAAAATCAACCATGAGCCACATCCCAATGATGAGTTCGCACTGAAATTATTAAAAACAAATACATAATATATTTGCTGAACTGAAATGAATTATAAAATACTGAATTTAAATGAAATATATTAAACTGGAGTAAAAATTATTTGTATAATCTGTACTAAATAGACTCTAACTTACAACACAATTGTCACCGGCACTGCTTGGCTGCCACTAATATTATTGATACCCCTGCCCAAATAGAATGAAGTCTTTGCAAAAGAATAAAAAATTGCAAGAGATCCATGGTCTAAAAAGAAGCTTGTGAAACAAAAATTGCCAAATAGTATAGTACGTAGCGTTTGAAATACCTTTGTGAGGTTTTCCTACAATTATCTCTACCTGTAATGCCTTTGTGAGGTTTTTCTACAATTATCTCTACCTGTAATGAAATTTCTCAAATTGAGTTGTATTAGATTTTATCCTAACTAGCTATTTGTATTACAAGCATGATCCTAAAAGTAAATATACAAATCCTATACACATATATACAATATACAAAATACTAGTTTAATTATCATCTAGGGCTTCTATTGTCGGACTGATCAAAACGCGAAATTTGGACCGGAAGAAATCAAACAAAGTACGATTAACCCCTTTCGTAAATATGCCAGCCACCTTCAGCGATGTAGACACATGACCAATACGAAATTTACCTGCAACTACCAGCTCCTGCACAAAGTGGTAGTTAATATCAATATGATTACCTCTCTTGTGAGCAATTGGGTTCTCAGCCGGAATGTTATTGTCGCAAATGAGTAAACGTGAACCTTGCACGGGAAAAAGCAGGCCGCGAAGAAGATGTATGAGCCAGACAACCTCCGATGTTGTACTGGCCAGAGCATAATACTCAAACTCCGTACTCGATCGAGAGACAGAGGGCTGTTTCTTCGCACTCCAAGAAACCAGATTGCCACCCAAAAAATTGCATAGCCATAGGTAGAACGACGTGTCTCCAAACAACGTGTCCAATTAGCATATGAGTAGGCAAAACCTCCGGAACACCATCAGCAGAAAAAGTCAATCCACTATATTGTGTGCCACGAACATACGGAGAATTCGAGTCATTGCCGAAAAATTATTATTGCGTGGGTCCTGTAAGAACTGGCTTACTGAATTGACCGCAAAGGACAAATTTGGACGAGTGATAATTAGATACTCGAGAGCACCAACAAACGAATGGTATAACTTGGGTTTGTGAAAATGCCCACTCGTGTTCTTGTGAAGTTGAGACAAAGGAAAGAACGGAGTACAGACTAGAGTAGCTTCTAACACCCCAGTGCGCTGAAGAATGTTCCTAACATATTTAGCATGCTCCAAAAACAAACCAGTAGAGGTAGGGGAAACTTCCAAGCCAAGGAAGTAGCTGAGAGAGCCAAGATCTTGACCTAAAACTCACGATCGGCCCTAACAATGAACTGGTGAATAGCCACACTGTTGTTCCATGTGGAGATAATATCATCAACATAGACAAGAACATAGAGAACAATAGTGTCACGAGTGAACACAAACAGATGGATTTGATAGGCTGCCAAGAAAGCCAAGCTCCCGAACAACGCGTTGTATCGATCAAACCACGTCATGGGTGCCTATTTAAGACCATTTATAGCTTTTCGAAGAAGGTAAACCTGATGAGGCCGAGCAGGATCCTGGTAACCTGCTGGTTAAGCCATGTATACCGGAGTATGAAGAATACCATTAAGTAAAGCATTTTTGACGTCCAGCTGATGTAACTGCCAGTTCCACTTAGTGGCAATGGCTAGAATAGTGCGAACTGTGCCTGCTTTGATCACTGGACTGAAAGTATGATCAAAGTCAAATCATGGGATTTGAGAACATCCATGAGACACCAAACGAGCCTTGTAGTGGTCAATAGATCCATTTTAGCGATACTTCCTTCGATAGACCCACTTGAAATCAACAATATTGACATGAGGAGGACAAGGTACCAAATCCCACGTGTGCTGATATCGAAGCGCATCAATTTCCTCATCCATAGCAGAAACCCATCGTGAGTCCTTAGCAGCCGTTCGATAAGTACAAGTTTCCTTCTTGTCAAGAAGCTCAGCAACCAACCCCGTTGCCACAAATTCACATCCAAGATCACGATTAACACGCGTCCCATCCTGAAGTAGGAAGAGACAGGGAGACATGTCCTGAGAAGACACCAGGGGATAACTCTGAGCTGTCACTTGATTAGAGTGAGACTGCACTCGAGCAATGATCCTGATGGTGTAGGTGAGCGAGGAGGAGTAGCTGGCTCATGCTCATCAAGAATAACTGGGGTTGGCTCTGTCTTGGAGGCACAAGCGGACTCATGACACATAGAACATGTTGAAGGTGTCATCGCTGGAGAAACATGAACAGATGATGTTTCCAGGTCTGCGGCAGTGGGGTTTTAGAATGATGAGACATCCGGCGAGGTGAACTGAGCCTCTGAAGATGCGGTCGAAAATGA
The DNA here is from genome assembly GCA_948330725.1 of Sherardia arvensis. Classification (NCBI taxonomy): domain Eukaryota; kingdom Viridiplantae; phylum Streptophyta; class Magnoliopsida; order Gentianales; family Rubiaceae; genus Sherardia; species Sherardia arvensis. Next base: position 14,582,199 of record OX415237.1, on the reverse strand, counting down.
ATGATAAGTCTCATCAAACCTAGCATGACGAGTCACATAGACGCATCCAGAAGCTTTATCTAAGCATTTGAACCCCTTGAGCCTATTAAAACACATGGAAGGTTACGAGGGGTTAGCTTATGAGCTGCAGTGGGATGAACATATGGAAAAACTCTACATCTGAAAGGATGAAAGTTTGAGTATTCTGGAGAGCACCTAAATAATACTTCAAATGGAGATAAATTGTTGAGAATTGAAGTTGGCAGACGATTAATGTTGACCACTGCAGCGCTGAAGGCATCATTCCAGTGTGAAAGTGACAAATGTGAATGGAACATCATGGAAAGCCCTATTTTCGTGATGTGTCAATGCTTCCGTGCAGCTCGGCCATTTTGCTGAGGTGTGTATAGGCAGGAAATATGATGATGAATGCCACGAGTGACAAAATGTAACTGTAATCTGGTGTTGATGAATAACACCATCGCTTTGGAAAACCTTGATGCACAATGAAAGTTGATTCTCAACCAATGCCTCAAATTGGAAGTAAATATCAATAAAATTGAATTTTCGATGTAAGAGATAAAACCAAGAGAACCGCGAGTTGTCATCCACAAACAAATCATAATAAGAAAATTCATTTTCAGATACAACCAGAGAGGGTCCCCATAAATTACAATGTATCAAATTAAGAACGTGATCAGCACGTTTAAAGTTCTCAACAAAAGATAATTTATGCCCCTTAAACATAGCACATAGCTCACAAAAACTAGTTTAGAAAGTACAGAAGTAAGTGACAAATAACCATTCATGTTAAGGGTATATATTTTTTCTAGATATTTCTTTGTAAAAAAAATGGAAAAATTGAAGTCAGAAATTGATAAGTCCATGACTCCGTGCCCGTGGGCTTTTCGATTCGGACCATGTTTTTAGACCGAAAAGTTTGGACTCTGTATACGAGGAAGGTGGACTAAAGAGTCCACAACCTAGCCTAAATAAGACTTATGCATATTTCGAATTGAATACATAGAATACATTTCCTTTATTTATGTGAATAAAATTCTTATTACCATGATTGTTATAATCAAACTTGAAATATAATCTCCGTTAATCTAAGAATTAGAGTACTATAAATAAAGGTCTGTTAAATCTCTCTATGTATCTTACAGATACTACATTCTTGTGCTTATTGCTTTATAAAACTATCACAGACTCAAGTATCAAAGTGTTTACTCCGGCCACATGGGGGTTTGCTTTGCAGGTCAGTTCGTGAGATCAGTCGAGATCAACCATAGGTCCTATATTGGAAGTAAGAAACTTATATTGGAACTCTGGCCATGCCCAGTTTAGCTTTATCACATCAGTTTTATCAGCTGGTCAGCAGTTGAAGCAATTTTAGCAGTTGACTTCATCCGACTTGTATTTTTTCAAAACAATATAATATTTTAATTATTATCAGTAAAATATTGTTTTTTTATAGCTATATCATGTATAACATTTCAAATTAAGTGTTTCAGTTTTGTTCATAGAGAATTTTGATAAAATACATCTACACTCGTATATAATGTATGTCGATTAGTGCTACTTAATTTAGTGAAATAAAAGCTGAATGTTACATTGGTAGCGTTTTTCCAAAAAGATTAAAAATTGAAACTTAACTTTTTACTTGTCTAGTTACATTTAAACCACATATTAATATTCACCCACATAAAAACTTGCCAGTGTACCCTTTCATTTTTTGCTTCGATGTGTGTTTTATATTTATGTATATATTATTTCCGTTTTTATTAATTAAACATTTTTTATACCTTCATATTTCATCCGTAACAGTTATTTTAAACTCCACTGCATCTATTTGAAGAATTTAAAATTAAACATAATTGTATTTAGACGTATGAATTTATGTGCATCATATTTCTATTATTATTAATTGTGACAATACAAGAAGAATTGGAGGACTGATTTATTAATTATGTATGTACTTTGTATATTGCACTTATGTGCCTAGGGTTTAGCTAGCTTCAATATTTAGCTTTAGGCCCTTGTATGTAACTATATATAGGCATGCTTCTGCCTTATTCTAATCAAGCAATTACATACAATTTACATGGTATCAGTCGCCTGACGATCCTCTTTCCTTAAACCCTAGGGTTCTTAAACCCTCTCCCCCTCTCTTCTTTTTTTTGGCCGCCGCCTCTTCCCTTCTCCCACACGCACGCAAACAATTTTTTCTGCCCTCCCCTCTCAGTTCAAAAATTTTCTGCCCTCTTTTTTTTTGTTGTTCACACGACGATGGCTGCTACCAGGGATGATTCTCTTACGATCAACACGATGGTGCATCTTCTCAATACCAAGTTGGAAGCTTCGACATACCTGCGGTGGAAGAAACAGGTAGAGTATGTATTCATGCCTCAAGGATTGTTTGGCCATCTGGATGGCTCTACTCCTCGCCTTCCCATTCTCGTGCCGCCAACGGCCGCCTCTTCCTCCTCCTCACCACCGGACTCTGCTGTTCTTCAGAAGGAGCAGGCCGCCTACGACACTGCCCTTGCTGCCTACAAATCCTGGATCGTGGATGATCAGAGACTTTGTAGTGTGCTCCTCTCCTCATGCACTGCTGATGCGTTGAATGAGATCACTGGGTGTACCACCGCTAAGGAGATGTGGGACACTTTCGCCAACACCTATCAACACAGCACCTCAATTAGTGTTTTCAGCCTCCGACAGCAGGCTAATCTCCTTCGCAAGACTGGTACGATTCATGATCTTCATCTGTCTCTGATTAAAATTTTTGATCAATTGAGTATTATGGGCCAACCTGCGGATAACCGGGACAAGCTTATGTGGTTTCTCACTGCCCTTGGTCAAGCTTATTCAAATTTTAGTGCACCTATTGCTGTTCTTGATCCCTTGCCTCCGTATATAACTGTTGTGGATCAAGCCAAGGGCTATGAGGCTTTTTTGGCGAATTTGGAGAAAACGAATGTGCAGGTACAGGCTCCGGTGGGACCGGTAGCCTTTGCTGCGACCGCCCAGGAGACTGCCCAGGCCGCCCAGCAGCCAGACGGTGGCGCGTGGGCTCACGCGCCTGGACAGGACGCGCGTGGCGGCAGCGCGTGGGGCCCACGCGCGGCTGGCGGCGGCCGGTTCGGCGGTCGCCGTGGCGGTCGTCGTCCCTGGGCAGCTCCTGGAGGTCCTGGTATGTCCAGATCTGGTGTTTTGGGTGCTCAGATACAGTGTTACACATGTGGAGGCTTCGGGCACATCTCTAGGTTTTGTGGCAACTCTACGCAGAGTTATGTGGCTCCATCACCACAGCCTTATGGCCAGCAGTAGTAACAGACTTATGTTCCTCAGCCGGCACAGCCTCCATCTGCTCCTCAGGCTCTTGTTGCTCAGACTTATGCCGCTCCTGTTGCTCCTGCGGCAGTGGCTCCTCAGCCACCTGTGTATGCACCGCAGTACGTTCCCTACCAGGCTCCTCAGACTCAGCCCGCTACTGCTCCTACAGCTTCAGACTGGTATCTTGATTCAGGGGCTACCAATCATATGAGTGCCACTCTTTCGAACTTGACTGCTCTGGCTCCATATAATGGTAATATCTCTGTTTCTGTTGGTAATGGTGCTTCTCTTCCTATTACTGCTGTTGGTGTTGCTAGAGTTAGCCCTTCTATGCATATATCTGATGTCTTGGTTGTGCCTGCTATTACTAAAAACCTGTTGTCAATTAGTAAGCTTACCAAGGAGCTATGTGCTGTTATTTCTTTCGATGACAAGTCTTTTACTATTCAGCACAAGCTCAGCAGGGCAATCCTGGGGCAGGGACACAGTGAGAATGGGCTGTATGTGTTGGACCGTGGTGAGACAGCACTTCTTTCAGTGGTGAAGAAGAACAATAACAGAGCATCTTTTGAAGTGTGGCATGCTCGTTTAGGACATGTGTCCTCTGCTACTCTTTCTTTGTTAAACAAACATGGACTTTTGTCTTTTACTTCTGTACTTCCAAAACCTGGTATTTGTGAACCGTGTGCTATGGCTAAAGGCCACAAACTGTCTTTTGTTGAGAACCCCAGACGGGCTAAGAATGTTTTGGATTTGATTCATTGTGATTTGTGGGGGTCATCTCCGGTTGTTTCGGGAAATGGTTTCTCTTATTATGCTTTGTTTGTGGATGATTATTCGCGTTTTTCGTGGTTCTACCCTCTTCGTCGCAAATCAGATTTCGTCGATGTATACTTTCAGTTTGAAGCATTCGTGGAGAACCAATTCTCATCTCGCATCAAAGTTTTCCAGAGTGATGGAGAGACTGAATTCATCAACAACAGGTTGCAGTCTCACTTTGGAACTCGTGGCATTCATCATCAAGTCTCATGCCCATATACACCTGAGCAGAATGGTAGAGCAGAACGCAAGCACAGACACATCACGGAGATGGGCCTCTCCATGTTGTTTCATTCACACCTACCGCTATCTCACTGGGATGATGCATTTAGTGCTGCTGTCTTCACTATCAACCGGTTGCCAACACCAGTGATTGATAACAAGTCTCCTTTTGAAGTACTCTTTGGACGTTCGCCAGACGATTCGAACTTTCATCCTTTTGGTTGCCGTGTGTTTCCCTATGTTCGGCCTACATCTGAACATAAATTAGCCCCTCGCAGTCTGCCATGTATCTTTTTTGGCTACAGTGCACACTACAAAGGATTTAAGTGCTTGGATCCTGCCTCTGGTCGTATTTATATGACTCGTCACGCACGTTTCGATGAGGGCCACTTCCCATTCTCGAGAGTATCCACAGAGGCTCATTTCTCCTCTTTGGATGTCTCTTCCTTTGTTGACCCCACTGATCCTGATGTAGAGACATCTTCTGTCGAGGTCATTCCATCACAGCAGCCTTGTACGACATGTCATGAGCCTTCTTCGACTACATCAGCAGCAATCGCCGAGGAACCTGAACCAGCCACTCCAGAGCCTTCTCCAGTATTCTCGATTTCTTCCGATTCACCCGGTGATTCAGTCTCGTCTGGAAGTGTTCCTTTGACTCCTCCTGCTTCCACAGCTCTACAGGTTCCAGCAGCCCCACCTGCCCCTAGAGCTCACTCGATGGTCACTCGTCATCAGGATGGAACAAGAATAGCTCGCAGTCTTGGACCTGATTTTGTGGCCACGGGTTTAGTTACAGAAGGAACCGAGAAACTTCAAGGCTGCAGTCAAGGACTCCCGATGGGTCTATCGATTGAAGTACAAACAGGATGGCTCTATTGAGAGGTACAAAGCACGACTGGTAGCTCAAGGATTCTCACAGGTTCCGGGGTTTGATTTTGATCATACCTTCAGTCCAGTTATCAAGGCTGCCACTGTCCGCACAGTGATTGTTATTGCTACTATGAGGAAATGGCCACTTCATCAGCTCGATGTAAAGAATGCTTTTCTGAATGGTGTTCTTGACGGTCCAGTTTACATGGCGCAACCAGCTGGATATCAGGATCCTGCACGTCCTAATCATGTATGTCTTTTGAGGAAAGTCATCTATGGTCTTAAGCAAGCTCCTAGGGCATGGTTTGATCGCTTCAGTGCTTTTGTTAAGGGTCTTAGCTTTGTTGGCAGTCTATCGGATCCGTCTCTGTTTGTGTTTACCCGTGGCTCAGTCATCCTTTACCTTCTCATCTATGTCGATGATATCATTCTTACCGGGAATGATAAGGTTGCTATTCAGAGTTTCATAGCTCGGGCTGATCGGGAATTCTCTGTCAAGGATCTTGGATACCTCAACTACTTCCTTGGCTTGGAGGTTACACCCACCTCCACCGGGTTGTTCTTGGGTCAAGCTAAGTATGCTGGGGATATTCTTCAGAGAGCTGGGATGTTGGACGCTACGCCGGTTTCTACACCGTTTCTTCCGTTATCTCAGTTACACAGCAGTACCAGTGGACCATTTCACAATCCGAAGTTGTATCGTTCTCTTGTAGGTGCACTTCAATATCTCACCATCACTCGTCCTGATCTATCATTTGCTGTCAACTCTGTGAGTCAATACCTTCAGGATCCACGGGATGATCATTTTGCTGCAGTCACTCGTATTCTCAGATATGTTCGAGGCACGCAACATTGTGGATTGACCTTCACTGCCGATGGTGTTTCGGAGATACTAGCCTACTCTGATGCTGATTGGGCGCGCTGCTTGGAGACACGTCGCTCTACTTATGGATATGCAGTTTTCCTTGGTGGTAACTTGGTCTCATGGAGTGCAAAGAAGCAACCTACAGTCTCTCGGTCAAGCTCTGAATCGGAGTACAGAGCTCTTGCGAAAACTGCTTCGGAGGTAGTATGGCTGTTACATATTCTTCGGGATCTGCGCTTCCCACTTCAGGAATCTCTGGTGCTTCTTTGTGACAATAACAGTGCTATCTTTCTTGCGGAGAATCCAGTTTCTCACAAGAGAGCTAAGCACATCGACATCGACTATCACTTTGTGAGGGAGCTAGTTAGTGCTGGCAAACTACGAGTTGGTCATGTTCCGACATCTTTACAAGTTGCGGATATCTTCACCAAGGGGCTCAATCGTGCGTTGTTTGACTTCTTTCGGTCCAAGCTTCGCGTCTCAGTCAATCCGACGCTTCGCTTGAAGGGGGGTGTGACAATACAAGAAGAACTGGAGGACTGATTTATTAATTATGTATGTACTTTGTATATTACACTTATATGTCTAGGGTTTAGCTAGCTTCAGTATTTAGCTTTAGGCCCTTGTATGTAACTATATATAGGCATGCTTCTGCCTTATTCTAATCAAGCAATCAGATACAGTTTACATTAATATAATTATATGTTAAAGCAGTTAATTTTAGTTGATAGCAACTATCAACAGTTACTAACGGATGAAAGCCGCCCAAGCAACTACAAGTAATTCTACCAGTTAACGTTCAATTAGAGAGGCCTCTTATAGGGTATTAGTTTTAATCTTTTGAAAGTTCCTTTTAAAATACAAATCGACACAAAAAGTCAGTACAAAAGCGTTCAGGATTGAATCCAACCCATGAGAAAAAAAAAAGTTCAGCAAACGAAATACTACAAAAAAGAAAATCGGTCACATCAATTGTCATTATAATTCAGAATAAAACAGACCGACCAATATGTCATCCTCTAGAAAATGAAGAAAATAGATGGCTGCTACAACCTGGAGGTGCTTAATTTTATGTTATCTTCCACCCATAGTTTAATCTCAAAAGTGTATCACCAATGATCAAACCTCGCCTTTGATTATTAAATTTTCAAACCATACTCGCTCTATTCCTGTCAAACACAAAATTGAAAACTACAAAATGTTTTTAATGATTTTACACTCTAACTTACTTACCGACCATGGATTTTGCATCGTTAATGAATTTTGTCAACGTGAAAATTTTTTGTCTATTGATTCTTCAAGTTATTAGATTAGTGTAAATATATTCAGATATTAGTATTATTTTCAATTTAATCACAACCAGTTATTGGTTTTATATTCATTTTGAGTACTACCTCTCTGATTTGTAAGATTAGCATCTTATTATTTATTATAATTTTTGTAAATTTTTAATTATATATCTGAAGCTGTATGTGAGTAATAATATCACTGTATTATTCACTTTTAAATTATTCTTAACATATATTATTTGCGTATAAAAAATTTATATTTAGTTTATTTGATATATAGGTCTAGTTAGGTCAAATTGTCTATTAAATAGTTGAATATAACTTCGAATCTAAAAATAGAGTTTATAATAGTGCATCTTTAAAAAGTCCAATATTTTGAAGTTGTGATGGTTTGTCTTGCTCAATAATAATTCTAGTCATATTTCTATATTTTTTTTCGTGACAGTCATACTGTTGCAAAAGTAAACATTTCTGAGATATGCATAGTACTTCATTTCTTCTGGCGAGTAGTATTATTTAGATTGCCGACTTGCGACTTGTTTATTTTCAGAACTGAAGTACTACATTCAATCATGAATCAACCGCTGCCGACTTGTTTCCGATCAATACACTACAAGTATTTTACCATTTAGTGAATTTCGATCTATCAATCAAATATCTGACCGACGAGTCCAACGTTATTCTTTACCACATTCACATCTGATCATGAACCTGTATGCAAGGAGGATTTCAAACAACAACCGAAATCTTGCTCTCTAAATAGCAAATACTATGCGCATCTGCATCATAAATCATCCTTCTGAACTTCAGCAGTTTCGGACAATTTTGGGCATCTTTGATACAATCTCTGTCCGCACGTTTTACTTATTTAATTGTTCTATCTTAACTTGCAACTCTCATTTAATAGTATATTCAATTTATTTATTTTTCACTTATTTTACCCATTTTTGTCTCAAACTCAATCTATTACATTTCACACTCAAATTTCACCGTCCCTTATGTTTTTGTGCAACAAACCTTCAAACAGAGGGAATGTTTAACATATAAATAGTGTTATACCTTATACGAAAGTAAATCATGTTGTTAGAGAATATTTTGTGAATATTAGTGTATATTCTACATTATTCTTTCTTGTAAATTAAGTTAGACCATGATTCATTTTCCTTACTCGCTCCAGGGAATTGGTTTGCTAAACTTGTTGAGGCTTTATGTCGTTATGGCCTTGTTCAGAGTCGTGCTGGTTATTCGTTATTTCTTACATAAAGAATGGTGTGACATTGCACGTTCTAGTCTACGTTGATGACCGTGTCATTGTTGGATCTTCTGGTGATGTTTTATCAGCTTTCAAGAGTTATTTGAGTTCGTGATTTTACATGAAGGATCTTGGTGCCTTGAAATACTTTATAGGCATTGAAATTGCTCGAAGGCGTGATGGTATTTTTCTATCTCAACGGAAATATACTTTGGATATTTTGGCAGAAACAGATCTATTGGGTGCCAAACCTACTGATTTTCCAATGGAGTAGCAACATAATTTGGCAAAAGATGAGGGTCCCTTGCATGATAATCCTGCGCAATATCGTTGACTGGTTGGTAAGCTGATTTATTTAGTTATTACTCGTCTGGAGTTGAGCTATTATGTCCACACTTTGGCTCAGTTTATGGAGTCCCTGCATGTTGCTCACTGGTAAGCTGCTTTGCGGGTCTTGCACCATTGGAAGGGTCACCCTGGTCAGGGGTTGTTTCTTTCAGCTACTAGCTCTCTCCAACTCACTGGTTTGTGTGATTCTGATTGAGCTGCTTGTCCGGTTACTCAACGTTCTTTATCTAGATATTTTGTGGTCTTTGGTGATTCTCCTATTTCCTGGAAGATGAAGAAGCAATCGATTGTTTCTCGTTTTTCAGCTAAGGCGAAATATAGGGCTATGGCCTATGTCTGTTGCGAGTTGATTTGGCTTAAGTCTTTGCTACGTTCTTGAAGAGTCCAGAAGTTTGAGAACGATTTAGTTGGCTATTTTGTAGAAGTCACTATGTTTACACATACTGGATGTTTAGCATAATCAGAAACCAATCAACAGTCATTGTGTTGAAGTACAACTCGTGAGCGATCAAAGAAGATATTTGAATATATTCAGTTCTGATCTGATTAGGTTAGGAATATATTATAGAGTTGTATTTTAGTTAGGATTAGTCTCAGTCTGTAGAAATAAGGAAAGATTATATTTCCTACAGTTTAGCTATAGAATTAGAATATAGCATGGAGACTAATTTCAGCCGTGATTATCTACTTGAGAATATCAGCACAACCGTGGTTGAAGGAACAAGAAGATCAACACGGTAGCACGGCATGGAGTTATAAATAGAGATGCAAGCTGTGAGAAGAAGTATTGAACTTAATAGAAAGTATTCGACACACGGAATAGCTTTGCATTGGAGCAGCTTTGAGTCGATTGCGTCAACTGGCCTTTGTCTTCACCAGAGTCTGAAACCACAACGCCTTAATAACTCGGGAGAGGTGGTCTTGATAGCAGCGAGGAGTTGCTGACTGGCAGTGAGGGGATCTCACCAATTCACGTGGAAAGATAAGTCATAGATAGTTTAAAGTTGTGAACTTTGTAATTATATTGATTATCTAGTGGATGAGTTTCAGATTTGGCCACTAGTAGAATATGGGACGGAACACGGCGGTTCCGTCCTAGTTGGACGGCGGTTTTGACCGCCGTCCATGGTGGCGCCGTGCAATTGGCGCCACCGTTACACGGCGGTTAAAACCGCCGAGTAACGTTTCCGAGTTCGGAAACTTACCCGGATGTCTATTGTTTCCGAATTCGGAAAAGTTAGCCGGATAGAACAAAAAAACGCCGGCCAAATTGGCCGGCGAAATCAAAAACCACATGTGCTAATCCGAGGTTGCAGATCGAGAAGAACTCATGGATCAAACTCATGAACAGGTTTGACCCACATTTGTGCCCGAACCGAAAACATGGCACCACCATCATGGATCGTGTTAGGTTCGTTACTTGTCCACAACATATAAAAGAAAGAGAAGTCATGGGAGTTCACCTAAACAGCTGTGAATTAGATAGATACCAAAACGGCCGTGAATCATAACTTTGCAGATATGGAAGATGAACTCATGGGTGAGATCGAAGTCGGTGTTGCGGAGCGAGGTGTGGAGCTTTTGGATCTAGGAAGTTCTTAAAACCTAATACACATTGAAGGAATGAAGGAGAAGAAGAAGAAAAACAAGGGAGAGAATGAGAGATGAATGAAGGGAGATAAGAAAAATGAATGGAGATAAGGAGAATGAAGGGGAGATAAGGATACTCGTTCTGATAACAAGCATCCGGCTAAGTTTCCGAACTCGGAAACCTTAGCCGGAAGTCAATAAACGGCGGTTTCTTAAAAACTCACGCGAAACCGTCGTTTATTGAGTTCCGGCTAAGTTTCCGAGTTCGTAAAACTTAGCCGGATGCCTTGCACGGCGGTTCCCTTAAATTCATACGGAACCGCCGTGTAGAGGCGCCGTGTTCCGGTCAGTTTCTACTAGTGGGCGAGGCCCCGCAGATTTATGTGTGGTTACACCGAACTGCGTCATCATATCTAGTGTTCTTTACTTTAATTACTGTTTAAACTCGTTAACATGTTTAAACATACTTAATAAAGTTAGTAAATAGTTTAAAAATACTAGGATTCTGATCGATAGTAATTTCAGTTCTTTGGGTGTGTCTCATTCTATGCCGATGCACTTGTTCTGTGACAGCCAATCAGCTTTTCATATTGCAGCAAATCTGGTCTTTCATGAGCGAACGGAGCATATTGAGGTTGATTGCCATTTTGTTTGTGATTTGGTTCAAACTGGTGAAGTTATTACTCACATTCGTACGACTGATCAGCCCGCTGACTTGTTTACTAAATCTCTTGGACGTAAGACATTTCAGACACTGACTGGCAAGATGCACATTCGTGATTCTCATGTTCTATCTTGAGGAGGAGTTTTAACGAATATTTTGTGAATGTATATTCTATATTATTCTTTCTTGTAAATTAAGTTAGAATATGATTCATTTTCCTTAGCGAAGTTTAGGTTTCGGTCAATATATTATAAACATCTATGATGAATAAAATTACAGCTTTATATTTTAAACATGTCAATCAAATCGCTACTCCCTAGTCCCTCCTACACATTACTATTCAATTATGTGTGATTTAAGTTGTTAATATATAAGGTTGAAAATGGAGATTCAGGTGCAATATTGTTGATTCATAAATAGGTAAGACTAGAATGTTATTGAAAATGAAGAAAAAGGTTGGAAAGGGGAAGATAAGGTGAAGGGGGCATCCAATCCGTGAAGAGATATACTGGCCGTGGAAATAGACATGCTAGCTTTAAAGAAAGCGAGCCCAACTCAGTACTGACCTAACATGTTCATACTTTTTGGCTAAAGAATCCAAGGCGCCATTATTCACTTCCAAAATGGATCCCTACAAACGCCAACTCGCTCTCTATACAAATTTCCAACCCCCCTCTCTTTAGTCTCTTATCATCATCTATTCATTCATTACATCACATGCATTTTCCCCTTTCTATATATTAACGGAATATGCTGTTAAAATCCCTTTTCCGTCATTTTATTGCACTAAAACTCATAAAATTTGAGATCCAAGATAAAAAGAAGGCTTCGCAAAAAGAGGTCAAGTCCGTTGTAGTTGGACATTGTAATGGGAAATGTGCTTCTTTTGAAAATAGATGATCAGAAATGAAACGTCTGGGAGATTTAGAAATGGTTTTATTTCACTATCAATATTAATTAGTTAGGTTTGGATGGGATTACTTTTTAAGCTTATCTTTGCATTCTTGAGTTGTTTTGGTTATTAAAAAATTGTTGCTTTTTCTTAATTATCATGGGATTCAAGTAAATTGGATGGTAATTTCTTGTTGTAGTTATATGATAATAATCAAGAACTGTGAAAAGAAAAATATACAGTTATTAATTAGTCAATGAGGCAATTGAAGGAAAAAACGGAAACTCATTCCTCAAATATTGCCCTCTTGGATCGACGAAGAGACAACAAGAAGATTGCAATTTGCACAGCGAATCGAAGTCGGTAGAACACAGTAAACAGGGGAAAAAACGATGAACAATACTAATTTAAACATAACACAACAAAAGATGACAACCGAAACGTTCTTAATAACTTAGGCACATCCGAAGATAAACACAGAAACGAGATACAATCGCAGAACACAGACATAGCAGCAGGCTGAGAATTGAGATGATGATGATCACACGCTTTTCCAACGAAAATTATTTACAATTGGAAAATTCCCTCTTCTTCTTCAAGAACACAATCAAGAGCTGCTTCTGAAGGATCCCAGAGCCTTGAGCGCTGCCGCCCTGAGAATGAACACGTGGTAGAATGCAGCAATCGCAGCTCCGATGAATGGTCCGACCCAGAATATCCACTGCAAAATTCACAAGCACCACAAATCAGTCATCAGAAAACCAAATTCAAGCAAAAACTTAAGGGGAAAGGTTTGATTCATTTCATAAATAGATGTAATCACCTGGTCATCCCAAGCTTTCTCAGTTCCATAGATGACGGCGGCTCCGAAGCTTCTAGCAGGGTTGATGCCGGTTCCGGTGATGGGGATGGTGGCAAGGTGGACCATGAAGACGGCGAACCCGATTGGGAGTGGGGCCAGCACAGGGACGTGGGAGTCTCTGGCGTTTCTCTTGGGGTCGGTGGCGGAGAAGACAGTGTAGACCAGGACGAAGGTTCCGATGATCTCAGCTGCCAAAGCGACGCCGTTGGAGTAGCCGTCGGCGACCATGTTAGCTCCGCCCTTGTAACGGTGGTAGAACGACTTCTGGAAAGCCTTAACCAAACCAACGCCGCAGATCGCCCCCAAGCACTGAGCTATCATGTACAGAACCGCCCTGATCAGCGACACCTTCCTCGCCAAGAACAGCCCGAATGTAACAGCCGGGTTGATGTGTCCTCCTGTAAATAGCAGAACAATTCAGTGTTCAAAATTTCCCCCATAAGCAAAACTGAATCAGATTATATCTACGTTTTCGAGCTGGATCGGCTCTTACCAGAGATTCCGGCGGTGCAGTAGACGAGAATGAAGATCATGCCTCCGAAAGCCCATGCGATGCCGAGGATTCCGACGCCGCCGCAGATGTCTCCACCGTTCTTGACGTCGGTCTGGTGGCTGTAGCCGATGACGGTCAAAACGGTGACGTACAGAAAGAGGAGGGTTGCGACGAACTCAGCTATGAGAGCTCTGTAGAGGGACCACTTGGTGAGCTCGTCGAGGTCGAAGAAGGGGGCGGGAGGGGGGTCGTGGTAGTCCTTGCCGGAGAAGTCTCCGGCCTCCGTCGTGACGGCTTCGACGTCCTTCGTCATGGTTTCGGAGCAGAAGAGTAAAGCTAGTGTGTGAGTGTGTGAGAGAGAAAAGGGAGGTGTAGTGGGAGATGAGTGGGAGAGTGAGGAGGGCAGGGGTGAGGTATTTATGGATAATGTTAGAGAGACGTTAATGATTAAAAGAGTGTGAGAAAAAATTAAATAATTTCGCCGCCCAAAAACAAAATTTATTTGCTAAATCTTCGCTAGCAATGGTCCCCGCCATGCACCAGCCAACATCACCAACAGCTCGATTCTCCTCTAACGGCTCTATTTTTAGCCATATTTACTTCTCATCTTCTTCCACGATTTATTATGTTTATAGTAATAATCCAAGTGACGCAATTATAGAGATTAGTTAGAATTTTTCAGACTGTGAGTTCTATCGAAGCGAAAGAAAGGAAAACTACACATGTTCTGATGCTTTCATTTCTTTTAGAAAGTTAGTTAATTTGTTATATTGTAGGTGCGGCAATATTCAACTAGGTTAGGTTAAGTTAGAATTAGCACGGCTAAGATATAAGCGCATAGTTAATAGTTATTGAATAACAGCTAAGTGTATTAGTGAGAGTATGAGGTGAAAATGTATATCTTTCTCACGGTGAACTTATTTGACTTGAAAATTGTATACTAATATTGTTTGACAAACATTTAAACGGGTAATTCTGAGTTTTTAGGGCGTAAATAATTGACAATACCCTTTATAACGTCATAATATACTATTCTACATACATTCATATACGATTGCATCATAGCAAACATCATCTTTTGAAGTCGGTTTTACATAAAACATATATGCATCAACGGTCATCGAACAGTACAAAAGTCCAATTTATAATGTCAAACTATATCTAGAAGTACAAATACTTCTGAAAAGTCGGAATACAAGTTTCCAATACAAGTGCACGCGACAAAAAACGCCATTTTCCTATTAATTTTGTCTAGAGTCCATGCCTTTGGAAGTAGTAGGGGTGAGATCGAGTTGAGATGTTCAAGTATCGTGCACTTAAACATTTTTAGTCACAAGCAGAGCTCGAGCTCGATCATGCCACGGTCTTGGTTGTTGTATCCTTATGTTTATGATCTCGAGTCGATATTAATCTTGTTTACTTTCATGAAAATTAATTATGGGACCTGGTATATTTGAAACCTAAACGGTGATCTACACTGTGTATGTAAATTGGGAGGTGGATATGCACAAAGGCCCAATAGGTCCATCACATAAACCCAGCGAGGTTCCATCATAAAATCAATTGACAATATGTGGAGTAGACCACCAAACTTATATACTGAACAATCACCTACTTCGTTTCCGATGTGGGATTTACTCTAACACTCTCTCTCAAGTGCAAGATCCACACACTTTCGATTTTCGATGTAGGATTTACGGTAATACCCTTGCACTTGAATTGTAGGCCCAAGCACCGCAAACCTCGGGTTATGATATCATATTAGAAACCCAGACCGTGATCCACACTGTGTCTGTAAACTAGGAGGTGGACAGGCACATAAGCCCAATAGATCCAACACATAAACTCAGTGAGGTTCCATCATAAAATCGATTGACAATACGTGGAGTAGCCCACCAAGTTTATATGCTGAACAATCACCCACTTCGTTTTCAACGTGGGATTTACCCTGGTTCATTAAAAAATCTAGTTCAATTATGATTCAAATTCAAAAAAGGTTGAAGAGCTTAATATCATATTCACTTATTTCAACTCTAAATCAAATTAAAATTGTACCAAAATGTACTAAAGAAATGAAAATAAATAAATCTAGCTGATGGAACCTGTTCGTTGACTGCAAACTTGTAAATGAAAAATTAATTATTTTTGTCACAAGAAAATTTGTGGCCACGTTTTTTCCGATTCATTGGCATCAGTATAATAGACCAAACATGAGCTGTGCAGTACAGTATATGTCTACATTAATTTGCTTAATCCCTAATATTCGTTTATAATTTTTGATAAGTCAGAGTTGATATTATACTCGTTCTGGGATTTAGAGTATCTTATGTTATCATTGAGCTTGTCATTAATTTAACTAAACCTTCTTATCCCTTGAGAATATGTGTGCGCCACAGATTAATTAAATGCTAACAATTCATAATTAAGTCTATTAGTTAAATGTCGCATTATTGAGTGGTTTTGTCTCTTTGTTGAGTAGTGATGCCATTGCCAGGGAATTTTATCTGTTTTTGAATGGCAGTTTGCCAGATGAATTTATCTGGATTTACACCTAAACCAATAATTACTGTACAAATCGTTGCCCATCAACTCAACAAAAAGAAAAGGAAAAAGAAGACAACATAAGAAAGTTTGGCAGGTTTGTTCTTTACGACATTTGATTGGACATATTTTTTATAATTGGTTTGGTTTTAGGTCATTGTTATATACAGTATACTATTTATTTACTTATACAGTTTGTATTTATTTATGAAGTGACATTAATATCATCAGTATTTATTCAAAGATAAATGTGGTTTTCATAAATGAGAGTATATCAGGAACTTTTCAATACAAATATGGACTATTGAATTAACATTGTCAAATTGCATGTTGAGCAGAATTCAAAATTATATCACATGATTATTAATATTGATGGAATACTCTAAATTGATGGTCAAAAATGCTACAGTGATTAGTGAGGTGAGACATTTTCAGACGAACTTAATACTTAACACATCAAAGAGACATTTGAGGCTGCTACTTCTACTAGATATTATATCTTTAATGCTCCCTCCTTTTACATTTTGTCACACCTTCAGAGAGGCTAATCAACCAGCATATTCTCTAGCCAAATGAGCAAGCCAGACCCAAACAGAATGCACTCTCTCCGGTTCCACCCTCCCCTCTGTGACCAAGGGACTTCTGGCCCTTGATGCTTCTCACACTTCTACCATCAGAATTCACAGTAGATCATCTGCGGCAACAGGTTAACCTAGTTATAATTTTTGAAATGCTATACACAGTAACTTTCAATGTTATAGGCATCAATTTTGTCTACACCTTTTTTCTCATCTTAGCTGGGGGTTGCTTTGTGTTTTGTCTCGATAATTTGCTAATAAATCGCTAACATGGTATGAGAATTTTTGTAAAGTGTGGTGGTCTAATCTCTCATATAGTTGTATAGCTCCTCTTAGCCATCTTTAGCTTCATTAGAGATGTAACTCTTCCACTTTTGTGGTTATTCTTGGTTTGGGGAGCCCTATATAATCCCCAACCTTTGGATGTTTCAAAAAAAAAGAAAATAATTTTAGTTCAAAATAACAATAAATATTAAAACAACAGCCAAACGTGGGTGAAAAAAAATTAACCAGAAGTAAGTTTGTAAAATCAACATTTGATATTATTATTAAGATTTAATTAATATGATGGGGATTGTGACCAGAACGCACGTTGACGTTAATTATTTGATGAGTAATTAAAGAAATGATGATTATTCTGAACCATAATCTTTTCCCTTTTGGAATTATTATGTTTGCAAATCCCTTTTTGAACCAGACATTTCCAGGCACAGCTCTGCAAGCATGTGATGTTAGGAGGGGGTTTTAGTTAGTGGTGCCAGACAGCTGATTGAAAATTTAGAAAGGGTTTAATTCGCCCATTGAATTTGGGATACAAATTGACATGAAAATTGAGACAAAATTATGTCATTCTATACATGCAAAATTTTAATCATTAACAGAAGATGAACCAGGTTTTAAAAAATAAAACAGTAAGGTTGGATTTAAAAAGAAGAGTTTTGTGATGGTGCCTTAGCTAACATAAGGTTTTCTAACAAAATTTAAATTGCCAAATACAGACTCCCCAGATTATCATAAATGATCAAATAGGCAAATTATAACTGATTATGATACTATTATAATGCACACGAGTAAACAAATTACAGAGAAGTACTAAACTAAATCAGCTTTAAATGAGAAAATTCATATAGAAACACATATTAATTCTCCAATGTTAATGCTTCTCTAATAGAGAAAATTTGCATAGAGATGCACATCAATTCTCCATCACAAACTCAGCATGTAATGTGTGCAAGATAGTAAATGAGAAAATTCGTATCAATATGCAAATTAATCCTCAAACTAATTATCAAACTCTACCTAAACTGACTCATCCGAATTAGTCTCATCAACCTAGGAAAATAAGAGATCAGCTAAGAAAAAGGACCATGTGATGGGAATACATCTTCTTGGGAAAGCCACAATCTAGAGGCAGTCTACTATAATCTCACTAAATTCATCCGACACTTCTGCCTCTAAGCACAAATATGCTACATCTGGTTCGAGTTACCGAATTATATGAATAAGCTTGAATTTGAGGGGGTTCAGAATTGAAAACTTTATAATAAGAGTACGTGACAAGAATTTCTCTCAATTCCAAATCAGATTATAATCCAAATCAACATCAAAAGACTAAAAACTAGCTCTCTTTCCTCAGACCTGCTCCCTAAGATCTAGTTTTCTCAGGCGGGGGTCGCCTACGATTCCACCGCCATTGTGAACCCCTCTCACCCCACTACCTTGTACCTCCCGCACCCTTTTACCCCCACACCAAAAACTCCTTTTTCTAATCTCGAAATTTAGGTTTTCTTTCCGTTTTCCAACTACAAATTGGAGCTTTTTATTGAAATCAGATTGGAGTCCAACGGTCACTGGAATTTTCGGTTCAGGCTACAGGAACTCTTTAGTCGCTGGTTAGAGGACATCACAATTTAATAGCTCAAGCAACCGATCAATAGAATGACGTCTGGTTAGAGATCACTCCGATCAGGCTACACAAGGGGTAAATGGGTTTACGTGCTGACGTTTTGGTTCTCTCATATCTACACGTCGCTCGCGCCGACGTGGCAAGCAGTACACCGCCAGCGTCCCGACACGCACCGTCAGCATTGTCAAGGCTCAACGCGCCGTCGAGGTTCCTGCACACGCCGATATTAGGTTCGGAATCGATTTATTTGAGATTGGAGTTTATTCTGTTTTATTTTTCCTATTATTTTATTTTTTCTTTGGTTTTTTGTTTTTATGTGATATATGATTGTAACTAGGACTTTTACAAAATTACTTTAGCTAATTTATTGAGTATTTTTGCCAATTTATTTATCATATCCCTTTTGAACCTTCATTAGTGAGAGGGAAGACCCTTTGGCTTTCAGTCTGTGCAATTACAGTAGAGGAGAAATCCATGTCGTGGTAGTTTTGACAACTTATTATCAGCATTTTTATGCATATACGTGCAGGCTTTGAACATTTAATTTATGCTTTATATTGCAAGTTAATGATATTATACTTGTCAAAGTAGTTTAGATGTTTTTGTATCTGTCCTTTGAATTCTTTTCGATGTATTCCTTCTTTCTATGTAGCACCATCGAGGTGGGGAATTAGTACGGCTATGCTAGAAAAGTTTCTGTAATCTCATTCACATTGTCACAAAAAACATCATGGTTTTATGTGTGACACTGAGCTAACCCAATCATGTACTTTTACTACTTTTATTTAGGGTTGAGGAGTTGTGAGTAATCCTCCCATCCACTTATACGATTTTGCCTCAAAAACAAGAAAGACTAAAAACTAAAAAATAAAACCCCCTCTCCCTTCTAAACTTACCAAACCTGTGAGGAGATCCTAGCAAGACCAGGCCCAACCCGACTTGATGAGCTGACCCGACCCGACCTGTAAAATTCAGATCCACCAAGTTTCAGTTTGTGCAGCGTGTTGAGAAGACGGGCTCTGCGATCCGTGGATTGACTCGCTTTCTCTAGATCATTGCCAGCGCCGAGGACTAAAGGAGCCACTTGAATGTAGTCGAAGAAAGCATCCTGAATTCTTATTTGTATTAATACCCGGAGGTAAGGTAGCACTATGCAAAACTTTAGTACGAAAATATCACGTTCATCCTCTAATAATCTTATTGATTAGGGATGACGGTGGGGCGGGTTTGTGTGGATACATGCCCCATACCCAACCACCCGCCCATTTGAGGTGGATATGGGTATTGAATTTATATATATAATGGGGCGAGAATGCATATCCATTGCAAATCCACCATAGATAATGGGTGGGCACACCCATAACCACCAATATTACCGGTATAATAAATATATATATATATATATATGATAGAAAATCTATTAAAAATATATTAATTATCATTTTAAAAAGGTAAAAAAATTATTTATATTATTAAATAAAGATAGATGAAAGATATTGCGTAGAAAACAAAGGATATAGTTTATTTAAAAAATTAAAGATAACTTTTAGATGACCATTTCTCTTCGGATTTCCACATCGAATAAACCCTTAACCTTTGTCCATCAAATTTCCGAATCCAGATATTCTAAACTTGAAATTAAGTTGAAACCCACTCATCTCGCATCACAGTAAAGATTCAGTCTTACCGTTCACCGTCTCCGATAGGGTTGTCGTCCCACTTTGTCACAAGACTCGCAACGGCGGTAGGCATAGTTTGTTCGGTTGTTTCAATGGGTTTTTCTCTATGTATAAATTTAGTCGGTGTGATCGATTAACAACTATGCATTTTTCTTTGATTTGGTTTGTTTAGAATATAGACAAGTGTGAATTTATAGATTTTGAAGAGTTATATCCAAGAGTTTCATGTGCATATATTTAGAGTAAGGATGAACTGACAAGTTATGTGTGTGAATTCAAATGAATAAGTATTTCTGTGCATGTGTGAATGAATTCATAATGAGTAATTTATGAAATATGAATTTTAACGAGCTGTTTCTTTCAATGTGCTTTCAAATAGTCAGATGGGAAGTTTTTTATTACTCATAATATTATTTTCCTTGTTTGATTAGTAACTATGATGCTATTACTTTTATTTATATTAGAGGATAATGACCACAACTTCTGAAAAGAAGATTACTTCTAATCTTGCAACAAAGGCATCTTCAACACCGAGTACTCATGTCATCTTGTTGAATGATGATGACACCCCTACTAAAAATGAGGTGCAAGATCCTTATGTTGTGCCGCTCAGTTACGAGGACACGACATGGAGGACTGTTACAGCCTTCCCAATAGTCGTATCAAGCCAGGGAGCCTCTAAAAAGAATGGAGGAAATTTCTGGCAGAAGAAGAAGGATGGCCTGAGAAACAACGATCAAAATCAGGGGAACGAGGGAAATAACCCACGAGATCCTCCTCCGCCTAATAAAACAAACAAGATCATCAACGGCGTGCATGGCTACACGGGCGAAGAGTCCTCCCCCACCAAGCTAAAAGTCAGTGCAACGGCCAACCCCACACTGAACCGCTCAACAAGAGACTTTGCCCAGAGGAGACGATCACCTTTTCTAATGAGGATGCAGTTCCTAATCAGGTACCCCACTTTGAACCTCTTATAGTCTTGACCGTCATCCATAATACCTTGGTTAGGAGAATCTTTGTAAACGATGGAAGCGGACTCGAGGTCATGTTTTATGACTGTTTCGAGAAGTTAGGGTTCACCAAAGATGATCTCAAACCAACGGGTCCGATCTCGGGCTTCACTGGAAATCCAGTGATACCGCTAGGCGAGATCGCATTTCCAGTCCAAGTAACTGACGGACCTTGAAGGCTCACTCTATATTACACCTTTGTGGTGGTCGACTCGGTCATGCCGTTTAACATCATACTCGGCAGACTTTGGATGTACCAGGCCAAGGCCGTCTAGTCTCCTTACCACCTTGTTCTAAAGTTTCCCACAAGGCAGGGGGTGGCTATAAGGGGAGACCATGGAATGGTGCGTTCTTGTATGATCACTGCAATCAGAGATGCCAGGTGAAGCCATAACGTCTCAATCATAAAACGCGAGCCCAGTAGTTCCCCACCAAGAACCACAGCCCGAGGAAGCTCCCGTTTTCCTGAAGCGATGGCCTAGATAAAACAGCTCTTCAGAAAGCGTCAACACACCTTTAAGGAAGGGGATCTGGTAATGCGAGTAGGCTCGTGGTGTAAGGAGAAATCGGAAGGGGCTCTGGAGACGAAGCCCAAAGGACCCTACCGAATCTCCAGAGCCTTTCCAGGGGGATTCTACTTTCTAGAGACTCGCAAGGGTGAGCGTCTTCTCACAGTGATGATGGCACCAAACATTCGCAGGTATCTCGGAGCTTAAATAACTAAGTACGTTCTTTCCATATAAGGAAAAATTACTTCAACAAAGTCCCACGACTAATTTTATCTTTATTTTTGCCCAAGCTCTAAGCTTAAGGACATTCTATGTTTTTTTTACCGAGAGCCACGAGCTCGGAGAATCATCTTCCTATTCTACAACAATCTTATTTTATTTTTGAGCAGTCGATATTACTCTAACAAAAGAGGTATTATGTCTTATAAAGCATAAACACGATTGATACCTAAGGCAGTACGCTTCAAAAAGTGTATGATTGATGTTTATCTAAAATAGACTACTCGGACTATGCGTTTGAATATCAATCGTCTTAGACAAAAATAAAATAACTCAAGGCAATATACTTCAAAAGTATATGATTGATGATTATCTAAAATAAGATGCTCGGGCTACAAAAGTTCAAATATCAATCTTCTTGAGTACAAATACAAGTCCCGAGATAGTGTACTTGACAAAGTATACAATTGAAGTTTATACAAAATAAGTAAATTCGGACTCCAAAAGTTTGAATGTCAATCATCTTGAGTACAATACATAATGGTCTCCAAAAGACTAAAATGTGTCACTATACCATAATACACGATGTTATAACATATGAACATATTTCCTACCTAAGAAGGTCACAGAATCTCGAGCCTCGTCCTCGACATTGGGGGAAGAAGAAGAGGCACGTCCACGAACGCCTTGGGGGCCACAACTCCGAGCACCATATTCTACCACCTGGCTCGAGTTCGGAGCTGAGAAAGACTTGCCTCTTTGCTCTCCGAGTAATAACCTTGAGGTAGAACCTACAACGAGGTGAAGAGAATACTCCTAATCATTCAACTCCTGGAACTGAGCGTCCTAAGCAGCACATCGCTCCTTATAATGTTCCAGCTCCTCTGAAACAAGAGTTAACCTACGGGTGGTTTGATATCCCTAATCACGGAGCTGACTTATCTTCAAACCACTCATGTGTTTCTGAACGTTGGCATCTTTATAGTCAGCAACTGCTTTATCCAGATTCCGAGAACAAGTCACATGTATGTGCATATTAGAAAGGCTATCCTCGGCGGGGATTTCTTCCCCATAAGAAGAAAAAAGAGATGTTTCATCTTCCTCCCCAAAGACCTTTGCCAAGTACTCCTCCATGGAAACATCATCTTGAGAAGGAGAAGTAGGCATATCCCCCACTTTTTCGAAGCCTTGATTAAAGCTTCTTCCTCATCTTCATCAAAGAGATCTCACACAATTGGCTCGATAACAGGGGCGGGTTCTCTAGGACCTTGTTTTAACCTCCTAAATGCATGTTGGGAGTCTGCCATAAACACAAATCCTTTCTCATTCGAGGCCTCCAAGGACTTCTTGGAGGAAAAGCAGTCCTTGTAATGAGACTCTCGTTTCTCCGCGACCTTCCAAGCTCGAGTGGCCTTACGAGCAGTTTCGGAATCCTCCATATCCATCAAGGTCACTTCATACCACGCAATCTTAAACCCGTACTTGGGTTGGTCGAAGTATGCAGCCTTCAAATAGTTACCATTTTCAAGGGTCCACCTAGGGATTATATCTAACCACCTAAAGGTTTCAATCGGCTATATCCAGCTTGATCGATGATTCCCTGACACCCATTTACCACCTTCGATTTGTATGCCCGTCCCGAGGAGTTTCGATACAATACCAATCAGACGAGTGGATATCGTGAAATCGTTCTTGGTCTCGCTCCTGACGTCCGAGTTCCACTATTCCACTGAGACACTTGATATCTGGTCCGGTCAAAAGTTAGCCGAACCTTATTCCAATCCTCGCTCTTTGAAGGGAGCTCGAAAGTTCTTCTCTCTCGAGGTGTTACAGTTACTAAACCCTTAATAACCACCATCTTATACATGTTTTGAAATAACTCGAAACTTGGCTCTATACCCTCTCTAACATAGCAGGTGATTAGCGCCATAATCACCACCACCCCATTGGAATGCACCTAACCTGGATGCACTTGATGATGGTTCAGAAACCTGCTAAACAAGGGAGGAAAAAGAAAAGATAAGTCATGCTCTATTAAACCCACATGCCTTGGCGCCTTAATGGGTCGTTTCGCATCAGCAATTTCAGCCCAGTGACGGTCATCAGAGCTAATCTAATCAGTCGTAGTAACATCATCCACTCTGTCATCATGTAGGGGGTTGGGAAATCGATTCGCTAGTACTCGACATGATCACAGAGAGAATGGGGGAAAATACAGTGGAATAGAAGAAAGAAAAACACAGACAGTAATTGGAAAAAAGATTCGAATACTTACTGGTTGAAGCAGAGTAAGAAATTGGGGATTCTGAAAAATTAGTTGAAGAACGTCCTCTATAAATTGATGAGAAGATTGAAGTGAGGAAGACAAATAAATATTTGGGAGATATAACCCAAAATTAAATGGAATTCAAGCGGGTAATTACTTTGATCCGTGTTTTGATACAAGTGGAGAGGTGGGGGAACAAACCGCCAGCCCCACCAAATAAATACACGCCACGTGCATTCTGCTTTCAGATTTGATAGGGGAATACTCAGCCGTCCACATGTCTAGATGGAATGTGATGTGGCATGAAACTTACCTGCGGAAGTTGGAGCAGCCGAAGAGTTTTCGCAAATTCTGATGTTTCTTGTCGCAGTTTCAGAATTCAACAAATAAGTAGTGGTTATTGATTGGAAATGTCATTTTAATAAGAACTCATGTATTACATGAGCACTGCTGGTTTCTGGGCGAATTTCTTTGTGTTGACGGTCAAAATTGTGTTTTATTATTTTTAGATATTTAAAACAATATTTTAAGTTAGGGAGGACCTTTTTGTTATTTATTATATTTAATAGCAGTTAGGGTTTAGTATATAAACAATTTTATGGTTATTTTGTAAGGGGGATGTTGAATGAAATCAAGGGGATTTCCTCTGTATCTGTCAATTTGGTGAGCGTCGTTTAACTCACACAAATAATTCCTGCAATATGCTAAGAATATATAATAAACTAGCACTGTGGTAAGCATGGTCGAATCCCACAGAGAATGGAGTAATAAAAAGATCAATTTCCTAAGATCAAAACTGGTGTAGTCACCACACTTAATATTTCAAGATTGATTTTCTAACAACTAAGAAATAAAATAAACTATATTAACAAATAGAATGAAATAAAATACTAAATTAACTACTAAAATAAAATAGCAAATAACCACACGAAAGACATTCGGGTTCGAATAATTTCTCACTAGTTATTATGATCGATCATTGATTTCGAAATAAATTAACATCCATGAATCTATCAGTTATAGGACTGCAAGTGTTTGCTAAATCATCCAAATCCTTCCTTACATTCTCGACAGCAGGCAAGTATTTGCTGAACCCACTATTTCTCTTATTAAGATGTCCCCAGAAAGTATGCGCTAAACTAGATACGCATCTCAATAGCATGAAGCACTAAAAGGACCCAATATAAACAATCACCCAAGTATTCGCAAGTAGTGTCTTGTTCACTTAATTGTTCCACATCCCTGTTATTATATAGTGTGTATCAGTTATCTATTGTATAGACAGGAATTTTGCTACTTTAATTAGCTTTAACCTAATAGTATTCAAGTTGATCGAACTCAAAACATCAGGTATAAATTCATACAAGAACAATCAAGAATTCATGAATATCATTATAAACACATTTAGATCTCACAAATCATAAAACTAACATTTCATTATTTTACGCCGAACAAATAATTAGCTAAACATAATAATAAAATAAAACATAAAATAAACCAAACCGGATTCCATTGGCGAACGGAACTTCAGATTAATTAGGCCGTGGCCGCCGGCTCCAATACATGTAGAAAACCCTAACTAATTATTATTAACTAAACCCTAAAACCTAATACCTAATCTCCCTCAATCTCTCGGCTGAGTATGTATATATACTTATTCCTTGAACTAGCGTGAGTTCATCGCGCGTTGCGCGGTATATTATTTAGCACTTACAAATATCATGAATTTGATGAAAAAGTGTACATATTTATACTGACATTAAAAAATAATATTAGTTGTGAGAATTATTCATATTAATCGATAATATAAGGAAAATTTGATTTATTTCTTGAATATCCCAAAAATTTTTTAGAAACGCGCGTACGGTATATGTTTTAGTTTAAACATTGTACAATTTAAGTTGAGTAATATATTTTGTATCATAAATATTATAAATTTTTTTTATATATAATTTGTTGAATTTTTTTATTAAAACATGTTTACTATATGTTTATTTTTATATTAATAATATTTAAATTAAAAATAATTATGTTTAAACTTTAATGAACAATTGCATGACTTTTTAGAAAATTGAATTTTCTAAAGATTTTGCTTGAAAGGTTATGATAGTAAAATAACTAAATGTTAGAATGATCCACACTGATGAGATCTATTTCTTATAAGGATAACAATAAAATTAATGTGTTCTACAATTTATAAATGTTTTCATCATATTGATAATAATGTGCATTTACAATTTATGGAAATCAGAAGTAAAACAATTACAATATACAAATATACATATTAAAATGCAGACATTTGAATTTTAAGATGTATTAGAAATACGTGGTGGATTCCAACCATAAAATTAAAAACTGATAATGTGTTTACAAATTATATATACATTAACTCAATACTGCATTGTAATTAGGCTGATATCTATTTCTATAAATACAAAATTAAATATTCTCATAATATAAATCATACAAAATTAGGTTAGTAAAAGCTATACAAACTCCAAAAGAATATCCACTACGTTTAGATTAGAATTTACTTGCCATAATTGTAGGAATCAAATAAAAGGGTTCTTGTGATCACAATGAATAAGGAAAACCTACCAAACATATAATAATATAAATTATGAATAGTGATCGTAACCCGATACCAGCACACTTCCGATACTAACATAAAAAATGAGCACGTATTCTTCTTTGTATAAGATGCAAAGGGAAATAAGAAAAGGAATAAGAAAACAATCATATGTATTTATTGAATGAAAGAAATTAAAAGGAATATATAAATATTATAGACGCCGGAATATGGTGATCTTGTGAATATTTTTTATTAATATATATTTACCAGAGAAATAACTCTTCTAGTTCGTTTTACGATAAAAAAATATCATAAATTATTAACGGGGACAAAGCAATAATCTCGTTGTTTGTTTGGCCTATCAATTCCAAATGAACTCATGTAAATAATTCAAAACCAAATCAATACAAAGCCTGGAGAAAGAGAAATTAAAAATATAAACTAACTTCTTCAAAGATAGGGCATGTGAAATGATCCAAATTCAAGTGATTCTTGTGCAATACATCAATAAAACATAAATGGTGTTTTAGTTGGTATCTTTTGCCCCAAATGATGTACTTTGATCCCATGATATTTTCAGTCGTATGACCGAACTAAACTGTCATTCTAATGTGAGATCGTTCTCAATGATCCGAATTCCGCACTCTGCCCAAGTTTTTAACCTGCCGAGTACATTCCTCAAAACTCACAAAACTCATAACTAACGAATATAACAAAACAAAACTCAAAAATAGAATCCCCAATAAAATTGTATGATGAATTAATAAGTTAGAACTCAATCACCGAATCCAGTGTCAAGATCAACCCCCTGAGTTCACCTGATTATATCAAAATAATAATCTAGGGAAGAGAATATTTGAATCATACCACTAAAAACCTAAAACTCTCGTGCACATATCCCTCTCCACCGACCGCAGAACGTTGGATTCGGTCAAATCTCAGTCATTCCCCAGTTGAACATAATCATCAAACCATCTAAATTTTTTAAATCCTGAAAAATCAACGAACCAAAAAATACGTGAGATTATACAAAATAATACAAAATTTTGTAAAAGTACAAACAAACATACATCAGCAAAAAAAAATAAAATCAACAAACGGTTATACAAAAACTATGCAATATTCATACAAAATAACAACAAAACATCGTAGAAAAAATCAAACAAATTTGTTTTGAGGTAGATACGCATGAGAGGTTGTGAGAATGTATTCGTACAATAGAAATTATATATAAGGACAAAATATTCATACATGGTAAAGCTTGTGAGAATGTATTGGCTTGTGATGTCTAAGTATGGAGATTAAAATATATTAATACCATAAATATAATGTTTAAAAGTAAAAATGTGTGAGAGTCCAATTATATACGTATAAAGTTTGGAGATTAAAATATATTAATGTCATTAATATAATGTTTAAAAGGAAAAATACGTGAGAGTCCAATCGAGTGATAAGGAATAAGAAAACAATCATATGTATTTATTGAATGAAAAAAAATCAAAAGGAATATATAAAAATGGTAGGCGCCGGAATATGGTGAAGTTGTGGTGGTTATGTGGCAGAAAATTTTGTCTATTAAGAGAAAAGTATGTTAAGGTGGGGGCCAAATAAGAGGCTGCCATGTGGCCTCTCTAATTTGGGCAAACAGTAAAAAGTTAACTGTGGATGCCGTCCGTTTCTTTTTTTTTCTCTCCCCCGTACACTTTTTCTTTTCCCTTTTCTGACCCCTTTATTTTTCCTTTTTTTCACCCCTCTTTCTTTTCTCCGTAGGAATACCAGACGAGAGCTTCCCCGTCTGCGCCTAAATATTTTCTTCATCGCAGGAAAGGTCTGATTTTGATCGGCTCTGGCTGGCCCTCTTTCTTTTCCGTCGGAAACCTTCTCTTCTCATCCTCCAATAACTGAACCTGCGGAAAGCTCCTCTGCCGATTTTCCTGCGACGGGAAAGCTCCTCTGCTGATTTTCCTGCGACGGGAAAGCTCCTCTGCTGATTTTCCTGCGACGGGAAAGTGCCTCTGCCGATTTTCCTGCGACGGGAAAGCTCCTCTGCCGATTTTCCTGCGACGGGACGGCGAAGGAAATTTAACCTGGTTTTGAAGGTTCGTTGTGCCCATAGTTTATTTATTAACTGATAATCTGGTATTAGATAGAAGTTAGAATTATGATGATGATGCTGATCATGAATCTGGGTGGGTGAAAATGGCCCTGGTTTTGATCGGCTCTGTTCCTCTCTTCTTCTGCTTCTCGTCAGCTCTGAAAAGAGAATTACGGCTTGTACGGTCATTACTTCACCATTTTGCAGCCGTATCAGCTTGTGAGGATGCATTAAGTTATACCTTGTCTATAACTTAAAATTTTGGATATATGGCTTCATCCTAAATTGCACTAAACTGTTATCGACCAATTTTTGTACTGTTATCATGGTAGAATTTATGACTGGTTATTATTTTAAATTGTTTTTTTCATCTCTCACATTCAATATAACTCTCATGTTCTTGTTTCAAACCATGCGTATTTGTGATGTTGACTGCCCTGTATGTCTTTTACTGTGATTACTGCTACATTTGGTGCTTAGTTTTATACAGAAAATATTGGAGTTCTGTGGGGTCTGTCATCCTCTATGTTTGTGTTTAGAAGCTAACTGCGTTTATTCTTTTATACAGACGCTTGTTTATTTGTGTTCAGAGAATACTTTCACACAATTGCCGATCAAAATTTCTGTGAATGGCTCTAGTTCCTCAGACATCTCAGCAAATTGATGGCTTTGAGAGGCCGCCCATATCAAAGGTATGAAACATATAGCAAAGGATTTATTTTTATAGCTTAACTGATGTATTTTGTGGATTTATAACATGTAGAGAAAAATGTTTGATTGAACACATTATTTACTTTCTCTTATCAGATGGATAATCAATTCCTAGAGAGAGACAATCTTGAGAAACATGGGGTTGACTACGATACAGCTTGTGAGTTGGGTAATGTTCCAAAAATCGGTATGACATTTGGCTCAGAAGATGATGCATATGAATTTTATAATAAGTATGCAAAGGCAGCAGGGTTCAGTATCCGAAAGCACCACAGATATATTAGAAAGAGTGATAACAAATTAGAATGGAGAGAGCTGTGTTGTTCGTGTCAGGGGGAGCGTAAGAAGCACTCAAAGAAAGGTACTCCAATAAAGTCCCGCCCGCAAACAAGATTCAATTGTGAAGCATACATTAGGATTGAAGAAGTAGCAAAAGGTTCAGAAGATTATGTGGTTACACAACTTGTAATGGTTCATACTCATTTACTTGCACCTCCAGATAAGGCTCATATGTTGAGATCCCATAGAGGAGTACGTCCGGCTCAAAAAGAACTCATTAATAGTATGACAGCAGCTGGGATTGGCGCTTCTGATATCTATCACTATATTGCTCAAGAGAATGGTGGTTACAATAAGGTAAATTTTTCGCATGCCGACTTGGATAATATGGTGCAAAGAAGTCGCACGGAGTTTCTCAAGAAAGGTGATGGTATGCTTCTTCTTGATTACTTTCGAAAGAAGAAAGAAGAAAACAGTTCATTCGAGTATAGAATACAGGTTGATGAGGACACTCATGAGATTCGTAATGTTTTCTGGTGCGATGCCAAGTCAATGATTGATTATGAATGTTTCGGCGATTGTGTGTGTTATGACACAACATTCAACACAAATACCTATGAGATGCCTTTCTCACCGTTTGTTGGCGTGAATCATCATGGACAGACCTCAACCTTTGCTTGTGCTTTGACATGTGATGAAACTATAGAGACGTTTGTTTGGGTCTTCAAATGCTTCTTAGAAGTAATGGGAGGAAAGACAATGAAGACTATTTTCACCGACCAAGCCCCGGCAATTGCCAATGCTATTAAGTAAGTTTTTCCGAATGTACACCATCGTTTGTGTGTTTGGCATATTTGTCAAAATGCATTGCGAAATTTGTCTCATGTTTTCACTGAGTTCACATCATTTAGTGACGACTTCACTTCTTGCATCTACGGAGGAGAAGTTGAAGAAGATTTTCTGAAAAATTGGGATAACTTGCTCGCAAAATATAATTTTGGGGAGGAGGAGAAGGAATGGATGGAAAAGTTGTTTGAGAAGAAAGAGAAGTGGGCGCAAGTTTATGGACGTCAGCACTTTTGTGCAGGTACGGTTATTTTTCCCCTTTAGCTTAATATTGTTCAGTATGTATATTATTTATTTTTACCTGTATAGACCTGATTTTCACGTATTTAACTTACACATGTAACTAGATGAGTATGTTCGTTTCATTTACAGGTATGGCTAGTACACAACGTAGTGAAAGTATGAATAATTATTTTAAGAAGCACTTCAAGAGAAAACAAGTTCTTAGTGAGTTCATGAAGCAATTTGATAAAGCCATGGAACTCCGTCGCAAGAAAGAAGATGAAGCCGATTTGAAGTCAAGCCAGACTGTGCCAAATTTAGTATCAGCGTGGGTTGTTGAACGCTCGGCTCGGGATTTCTATACTAGAAAGATGTTCTCAGAATTTCAGACAGAGCTAAATAAACTTGTTGATCTTGGTGCAAATAATCTTGCACAAAGTGATGATAGTCCAATAGTCATGTATGATGTGGAGTTTTACAATACTGGAAGAGTCCGTAGAGTTGAGTTTGTACGGTCAGCCAACAAAGCTAGTTGTTCTTGCCAGATGTTTGAGTTCACTGGTATCCCTTGCGCTCACATGTTGAAAGTATGGAGGATGCTTAATGTGAAAGAAATCCCCTCTGAGTATTTTCTGACGAGATGGAGTAAAGGTGCAAATCCCAATATTACTCTCAGTACAAGTGGAAATATTCTGGAAGTGGATACTAATATTCCATTGTCTGAGAGATTCAGTGAGCTGTCACATATGGCTCAAACTCTTGTTACCCTTGGCTCAATGACAAATTTACTAGCAGAAGTAGCGAAGAGGGGAATGAAACGAGTTATTGCTGAGGTGGAAGCATGCAGAACATCTACGGATCCAAATATTGAAGATCACACGTTGGTTGTTGATGAGAGGATGGTTGAGGAACCTCAAGATCATAGGATTGTGATCGCTCCTCCACCGAAGAAGTTGAAGGGACCCAAGGGCAGAATCAAAGGGCTATATGACAAACTGAAAAAGAAGCGAGCTTGTAAAGGGAAGAAATCCATAGGTATGGCAACTATGAACCCTTTTCGCTTGGTTATTTAGAATATGAACTCTCTTGTAATGTGGTTGAGTTTTGATGATGCATTTTAGGCAAGAATGGACGAGATGGCATTGAGGAGGTTGTAAGAAATAGCCCACCAACTAAACGAAGAAAGAAAGGTGTACATCAAATTTTTATATTTTTAAAGTCCATGTACAAAATTTGTTATGAAATTTAGATTTATCATACTGTTTCAGCAAAGAAAGGGAAAGAGGTTGAGGAAGAAAAATTAGTGGAGAACCCTTCAATCCAAAATAATGGGGTCGAAATGGCCTCGCAGTATATTTCACAGCCAATTGCAGGTAAGATAGTTTATATACATTATTAGTTTCACCCACTACAATGTTTGCTTCATGATTTACTATCATAAAAGATTTATTTTTATGTCATACATGTTGCATGTGTATTGCTAGTAGTGGTGATATATCATCAAAACATCATGCTGATAAATACATTCTAAGTTGGAAGGATGTTATTTTTTAGGAGTAGTGGAAGGATACTCGAGCATTGTTACAACTGGGATTCAAGGCACTCAGTTTTCAAATGTGGAATTTGGAGGCCCCCAAGTTTCATTCAGTTACCAACAACTTCTTGCTGACCAGTGTTCTCGTGAAAAGAAGCTTAATTTCTGAATTTTGTTCTCGTGCAAAGAAGCTTAATTTCTGAAATTTTTGATATAACATTGTTATTCATGGACATCTATTTCATTATGTGGACATCTCATAATATTTCAATCATGATCTTTTTAGGGATTGAATATTTTTAGAGATTGAATATATTAAACACCAGTTCGGTTTTGATAGGAAGATCATTCATATATTATTATGCTATTATCAATCTCTGACATGATGTATTGTATAATGCAGATTCCAGCATAAAAAATAAATGTGAGTATCATGAAAATGCACAATAAATAGATAGTAGGATTTATCTCGGGCAAACTTAAAAAGACAAAACTTCTACTAAGGATGCCTCAAACATAAAAAAACTCAGTTGCAACTCATTCACTAGAGGTGTAAAAATCTAGTTATGGCTAGTTAAGTTACAAAGAAGAGGTTGAATGAAACTGATAGACACAAATTACTCAATTGTCACATCCAGTACTTTGTCGCTACATCTGGTATCCCGTCACTAGATTTCAAGGTAGCTTCTCTCTGCTTCAAGCTTATCCATTCCCATAATCTCCATTGGCCGATCTTTTGTAATTACACTACTACAACCTTCACCTTTACCAGCATCATGAGGACTTGACTTTGTGATTGTCATTTGTGCATCAGTTGATCCAAACTGAAGTTCAGCTTCCAGTTTTTGAACCATTTTGCAGTCTCGTAATCCCAGTAATCCCAGTTTTCATCATGTACATCATTCCAACGCTGAGACCCCAGGTGAAAAGCTAGTTTCCTGCCAAGTGTAACATGCTCTCAGCACAAGTAACATTAGCTAACCTTACGTTCCAACTTAAGCACATAACGAGATAAAATTTATCCAACTAGAGCACTTAGAAAAGTCAAAGAATCATATTGAACCTTCATATCTTGTTTCCAGAAAGCTAAAAAATGACTAAGAAGACATGTTACATTATATTTGTTATATATCAACCAACAATGCAGCCCCTGGAATAGGATCGATCAAAAGAAACACATCATAGCTTCAACTCCCTCCTTATATAACTCATAGCAATCTAGTTACAACCTAAACTCCTTTTAAAACTGAAAGAAACCTAAAATAGAAACCACCATCACAAACTTATCCATTAAGAGTAAATCCCCATGTCCATTAAATCGAAAGCGCCATTCTTGAGAAGCTCAGAACAATTCAATCATTCTCATTGTCACAGCAAAGCAATACTAAAGTAGCTTAAATCAACAAAAATCATTCATTCTCTTACCTCGAGCTCCACAGGTTCAAAAAGCAGATTCGCTAGCGAGTATGCTACTGACACAGACCCCTGATTCAGAATTACAGAACTTCAGACAACAGTATTACATAATCATCAACAACAAGTAGCACTAATTGGAATTTGCAAACTACCTAAATCACGAAGAATCTTGTGGCATTCTTATCATCATCACAGATGAACCATTCACAAGGAGATGAAAGCACCTGAGTTTAAATCACAGTAATTAACCCCAGACTGAAAATCGAGAAGCATTAACACCAGATTATTAATAACATTAACATAATAAATATAATTAAGAACACAGTTCAAACGTAGGAACCCAGAATCAACTACTAGACTGGTGTGTAAAACTACAAGCCAATCTAGCCTGACTGTGCAAAAACCAGGGCCATTTTCACCCACCCAGATTCATGATCAGCATCATCATCATAATTCTAACTTCTATCTAATACCAGATTATCAGTTAATAAATAAACTATGGGCACAACGAACCTTCAAAACCAGGTTAAATTTCCTTCGCCGTCCCGTCGCAGGAAAATCGGCAGAGGAGCTTTCCCGTCGCAGGAAAATCGGCAGAGGCACTTTCCCGTCGCAGGAAAATCAGCAGAGGAGCTTTCCCGTCGCAGGAAAATCAGCAGAGGAGCTTTCCCGTCGCAGGAAAATCGGCAGAGGAGCTTTCCGCAGGTTCAGTTATTGGAGGATGAGAAGAGAAGGTTTCCGACGGAAAAGAAAGAGGGCCAGCCAGAGCCGATCAAAATCAGACCTTTCCTGCGATGAAGAAAATATTTAGGCGCAGACGGGGAAGCTCTCGTCTGGTATTCCTACGGAGAAAAGAAAGAGGGGTGAAAAAAAGGAAAAATAAAGGGGTCAGAAAAGGGAAAAGAAAAAGTGTACGGGGGAGAGAAAAAAAAAGAAACGGACGGCATCCACAGTTAACTTTTTACTGTTTGCCCAAATTAGAGAGGCCACATGGCAGCCTCTTATTTGGCCCCCACCTTAACATACTTTTCTCTTAATAGACAAAATTTTCTGGTTATGTGGCGGTTTTAGTCAAAAACTACGTAGTTTCATCCTTTTTAATACTCTTTATTAATTTATTTATTGATCGGAGCAATAACTCTTCTAGTTCCCTTTAGGATAAAACCAATTTAAATCTAATCTTTAACTAGGTATATATTAAAAAGTAGAAAATGACGGTATAAATATAAATATAAAAAAAATCACCGCCGGACCACCATCGGAATTGTAGTGATAATAAATGAAACGACAATGAAAAGCGCATTTCTCACCGTGGTATATGTAGTATGCTTTCCTGTGATTCAACCATGAAGTCTTATTTATAGCATGCACATATTTCTTTTTCTTTTTCTTTTTTATTTTAGGAATCATGCACGGATTTGTAATTATTCAGTATCCAGTTCATATTATTAAGTATTCCTATAATAAACCGTGGTCATATATATATATATATATATATGGCATCATTGGTATGCCATATATTATTCGTTGACTTATACCAATTATTTTACTAAATCGAATATCAAATCATTCCTTATATATATATATATATGAATGAACCCGACTTTAGTATTATTCACCGGAAAATATTTCTTATATTTTAATTAATGAATTCCACCTTATATATATCGTTCTTATATATTATTTCTTTAATAATCACGCCACCGTTGAATTAATTTACCAAATCAAATCATTCCTTATATATTAATAAATTCCATCTTATATATTCTTCCTTTCAGTGGCGGAACCAGGGGTTGTCTGAGGTGGCGGCGGCAACCCCCAAATTTTAGAGTTTAGGTTTAATTTACTGTAACTCGGGCGGTAGTACGGTGGAATTGTAAAAGAGAGCAAAGTTCGATGTGTCGAAACATAACTATTAGGCAACCTCATAAGTTCTCGGCAACCCCATAAATTTCGGTCTGATTCCGCCACTGCTTCCTTTAATCAGTGATCATGTCGGAATATGAAGACTAGTTTGACTATGCTATGGAATGGCTCTCATAAACAGAAGCTCATGATTTGAAGCGCCTGAAGGAGACTCGAGATCGCGCTATGGAGTTTTCTAAAGAGACAAAAGCATTCATAACACAAGCCCTTGCAATGGAGCTTCTTTTAGGGATACTGGAAGAAAGTATGTCCGAATTTAAGGATGAAGAAGAACAGGAAGAAGAAGAGCATGATTCATCATTTTCAGAATACGGAAAAGGAGGATTAATGTATGAAGATTATGTTTACTCAACTGATTCTGATGAATCAATTACTGATGATGAATCTGAATACGAAGAACCGCCGGCATCTGAATTCAATGAGCCTGAATCATTCGAGACTAAGAAATCTGAATCATCTAAAGATTCATCAGAATCTGATTCTGATTTTGACGATGAATATGATGATTTAGTGTATGAGTTTGTGTATTGGATTTAATGTCTCTTTACTTGAGATTTTTGCAAGTAATTAAAAACAGTACAAAACATAAATTTACCTCATAAAAATATGAAATACACTAAAAAGATGCAGTCGTGGATTATAAACCCCACCTCTATATATTATTCCTTATATATATACTGGACGATGAAGATACAGTCGTGGTAGGAATATATGGTACCGCCACCGTAACAATATATATATATATATATATATATATATATATATATATATATATATATTGGACAACATCTTAATAAACATGGCATTGGTTACGTAATCCCATAGTTACTTATGGGAAATTGCAGCATGAATTCGCAATTGTTGAACATAATAATTGTTGTTTACAAAAGTTTAATTATTCACTAAAACAATTTATAGATTGGAAGTCACTTAACAAGTTTGACAAGAAATCAACTTTATCTTCCCTTGCTGTTAGTTTTAATCTGTACTCTATCATAACTCTTTTTCTACTAATTTTGATGAAGATCGATATCAATCAAGCTCGATCACCAATTTCGTTTGTACATAAGTATTTTTTTTAATTTATTTGATTAATGCAAACTATTTTATGGTATGTTATAAACATTGTTTCACGTTATATATTGTATATATTGTTTTCCCTTGTATGACAAATCGACAACGTTTCATTAGTTTTGTATTAAGCAAAGAATTCAAATTAGGTATGACATGTAGATATTAAGGTTAGTCACTGCATACTACGTAGAAATTATATATTCTCTTTACAAGAAAAAATATATTCTTTTCCTAATTATAGTATAATTATATTGTTATTAGAAGCCTAGACGGGAACAAATTCGTTGGGTAAAGAAGCACATGATGCTTATATATTTAAATTATATCATAAAATTCGCGCAACGCGCGGTCCGGTTAGCCTAGTTATAACTAAAAACTAAACACACGCACACAAAGTCCACTAGGCCCAATTTTGGGCTTTTATTATTATTTAAATAAAATAAAAATAAAAATAATAATGATATAACTAGCAATAATTCAGCCCAAATAAATTGAGATGAAATTCTTCAATATTTTCACTCTAATTCTTCAATATTGCCAGCTTATTATTGCTCCACTTTGAGTATATTGGATCGCTACCTCGTTAAAAATCCGGTGGGAAAAAAGAGTGTAACGAATCCACTACTTTTAGGCTCCAAAACCTCCTTCAGTTTCACCTCAGTCCGGGTCAACTTCACCGAGCAATTTAGTGATCGTTACACGCAGCACAACTCTGCCAAATGAAGGATTCTGGAATAAGGGTCAACTGGATTAGCATCCTTTCAGATTCCAAATTGCTCCAAAAATCGTCATAACCGCATCCTTTGTGTATTTAGCTCCAATCTTCTCCATCAACCAAATCTGCATAGAAAACACACCTAAAGTGCACATTAATCTTGTAAAAGCACAATATAAAACTCTGAATAAACAACATATAATCATCACATCACAATTCTTCTGTTGTTTTGATGAATTCAACAAGGATTTGATTCATCGTTCGTTGTTTCTTCCACGCACGCTGCATCAGAGTGGTATCAGAGTCCAAATCGATCCTAAGGTTTGCCCCCTTCTCTAACGAGAACCCGGAACGGATCATGGGTGTGATGCTGAGAAAGGATGAAGCTGTTGCTATGCGACGACAACTCGAACTGTTGACCTAGCGACTGGATGCTCTTGTTTGTCAAAGAAAACCACATGTCAAATTCAGTGAGATCACCGATGATGAGGGTGAAGATGATATCTTTGCTGCTCTGGTGTATCATGATCCTGTGTATAACGATGGTGATGATGACAACTTTGCTACTCCAGTGTTTCATGTTTCCGTGTATGATGATGCGAATATTTTCAGTGAGGAGATTCTGATGATGGATAAAGTGGAGGTTCTCGAGCATGGTTATGTGTTTGATGTTCCGGTGTATGATGATAACAATATTTTTGGTGAAGAGATTAAATTGATGGATGGAGTGGATGTTCTCGAGTCAATTGATTGTAAGACATCTTCTAACACTCTTGAAATTTCTCTACCTCCGGGTTTTCAATTTGATACTAATGGTTGTGAAGTTGATTATGCCCCTCTTTTGAATACTATAGTTTATGATAATAATATTTGTGAGGAGGAAGTGGTTCATTGTGCTTATGATGAGGATATTTGTGAGGGAGTAGTTCATGGATATGTTTTTGATGATGATATTTGCGAGAAGGAAGTTGTTGATGGGTATGTTAATGATGATGCTATTTGTTCCTTCGTTCTTGATGTTCTTGATTTGGGTGGTGGTGAGGATGAAAATTATGTGGTTGGAGTTTCAAAATTGGACCTTTTTATTGATGCTCACCCTAAACCTTTTCATCTCGCTTGGCTTTGTAATGGTAACGATGATATTATTGTTTCCAATGGTGTCTTGTGGAGCTTTGAATTGTCTCAATTCAGTGTACTGATGCTTGGTTGTTCATGGCAATATGATCATGATGTTATGCATGGTTATCCCAATATGTATTCTTTCTTGTTTGGTGGAAATTGGATTATTTTGTTGTCGGATAAAGCTTATGTGGTGGCGCCATGAGTCTTTACCGTGGATTTCTTGCTGGAAAGTATGGTGTCCAATTATCCAATCTTGACTGTTGCAACTACTTGAAGTTGATTCAGGAATTGCATTATAAGGGTCATATTGAGTGCGGTGATACTTTTCAGCTGTTTTCAGGTTCATATTGTTGGTCTTCTATGCCTATGGAATTTCTGTATCTCCATCAGGGTCAGTTTCAGCTTATTGCTAGCAGTCAGTACAATAAAGTCCATTGTGATTCAAATCTTCGTGTTGTGAAGTTCAAGATTCTTCTTTTGGTGACGGCTCAGCTTGAAATTCGAGGACAAATCTTCTCTATCCTGGAGAGAATGTGATGTGGCATGAAACTTACCTGCGGAAGTTGGAGCAGCCGAAGAGTTTTCGCAGATTCTGATGTTTCTTGTCGCAGTTTCAGAATTCAATAAACAAGTAGTGGTTTTTGATTGGAATTATCATTTTAATAAGTACTGCTGATTTCTAGGCGAATTTCTTTGTCTTGAGGGTCAAAATTGTGTTTTATTATTTTTAGATACTTAAAATAATATTTTAAGTTAGGGAGAACGTTTTTGTTATTTATATATTTAATAGCAGTTAGGGTTTAGTATATAAACAATTTTATGGTTATTTTGTAAGGGGGTTTTTGATGTTGAATGAAATTAAGGGGCTTTCCTCCGTATCTGTCAATTCTTTAGTTGTTTTGATGAATTCAACAAGGATTTGATTCATAGTTCGTTGTTTCTTCCACGCACGTTGCATCAGAATGCGAAATAACTTGAAAATAGATTTTCAGAAGAGTCAGCCCGAGTTACCTCCCTCGAGTAATTGGCCTTACCCTCGAGTAACAAGTCTCACATAATTCCCTCGAGTAACAATGCCTATAAAATACTGAACATCTACCTTGAGACTACTGATAACTCCAGGGTTCGTACTCTTAGGTTTCGTTCAGACTCGGATAAAGACCTGAGAAGGGTCTGGGACTCGAGATACGCGGGAGATGGACTTACGGGTATAAAGAACGCGTATGTTTAGAATTCCCTACAAGTAATACACTTCCTCTAATTATGAGAATACAAATGTTATCACCGTAAGAGTTGTATTTGTACTCTAATTACGAACCCTGTCAATCTACGGATTAGAACTCTATAAATACAAAGGTTTGGTAAATCTCTCTATTCATCTGACATACACTACGCCTTACGCTTTTAAATTTCTCAAAACTGTCACTGATTTAAATATCGGAGTGTCTACCCCCGATCACCACGGGACTTTGTTTTACGGATAAATTCGTGAGCTCAGTCTGAAGTCAACCGCGAGTTCCAGATACCTATCAATTATAAGCGATATTTTGTTATATATATGAGATTTGTGTGGCTATTGTGGAGTTCGAGATATATCTCCTAGCATAAATGAGCAAGAGTGGAAAGGATTGTGCACATTTATAACATCAGTCATAGATTCACTAAAATATTATACATTTTAGAATGATTGTAAGATTCAATAAAAAATTGGATTATTCAAGTTTCAAACATAGTTTATACCCTGGCCTGGGTAAAATAATTAGGGATGTAACTTCTGAATTCGAAAAGATAAATAAAATATCAAATGATGTGTTAGTAGAAAATGAAAGATTTCGATAAATTACGGGAACAAATAGCCTAATCAGCCGACCATGGACCTACAGCCACCTTCACCGACCTCCACCGTCTCATCGCCACATGTGCCTGTCATGATCCTTATCCACTTATCTTTGAACACGTGGTTTCCTACTCATAGATTTTTCAACCATATTCAAGATATTCATGGTGAAACCGGGACAGAATTTTGAAAATCTAGTTTTTATTTGGAATTTTAACAGTTTGAGTTTTGTTTGGGATTTTGAAAACGTGATTTTGCAAAAATCTTGTTTAATTGGGTTGAGATTCTGTAAGGGTAAAACAAAATTTTTGTTTGGTTCGTCAGAATTGTACAAATATAAAACAAAAATCATGTTCGGGAACAAAATACCGACTTGGAAACATAAAAGCCAAATTTTGAAATAAAATTTAGACTTTTAAAAACTAAAATAAACCAAAAATGATTTTCAAAACTGAACTTTGCAAAAACCAGTCGAACCAAGTGCACCCGGTGATTTGTTTCTTGGGTTACTGTTTATCCAAAAACAATAGGGCCGGAAGAAAATAAGGGTGTGTTTGGTTGGGCAAGTTTTTGCAAAATTTGGACTATCCAAGTCCAGTTTTGTAAAATCTTGTTTGGTTCCCAAGTTTCTCAAAATTCAGACTTGCAAAATCCTAAAAACCAATCAAAGATTTTGTTTCATACTCACAAAATCCAACCCAACCAAACAAGGATTTTGCAAAACCAGACTCTCAAAATCCCAAACAAAAACCAGACTCTCAAAAACCAAAAACAAAAATCAGACTCTCAAAAATCTAACGAACCAAATCCTAAGTGACAGATGTCAATCACTAGCTGGTAAACAAAATTAATTGTAGACGTCTCACTCATTGAGTCTATTCGGACAAAATATTAGAAAGAAATTGAAGAACACACAATTTATTTTTTGTCAATCCAATTATTATCCGTCACATATTTTATCATAGTTTATGAATCAAAGTGAGCTATCATGATTCCCTGACGATAAATT
Organism: Sherardia arvensis; assembly: GCA_948330725.1. NCBI lineage: Eukaryota > Viridiplantae > Streptophyta > Magnoliopsida > Gentianales > Rubiaceae > Sherardia > Sherardia arvensis. Next base: position 14,540,643 of record OX415237.1, on the reverse strand, counting down.
ATAGTTTATTACCGTTGGTCTCTTTTTTACCATTTCATATCCTTACTTTTTTAACTTTTCATCCCACACTAACATTTTTTTCAATGATTAAACTGATAGTACTACACAATCATCTCTAGGCTTAATCTACTAATATTTTTCATAATTTTTTTGGCAACGGTTTGACCACAAATTTTATCTTTAATTAATATATATATATGTAATAATTTAATTAACAAATTACCCAAATTTAAAAATATTAAAAAAACTATGTAAATATTATTATTACTATAGTCAAATACGCTGCGAAAATGTCAACAAAAAATTGATTAATAAGTGTGATAGGAGGGTTTAATTTTTTAATTAATTTGTTTGTTTAAGCGATACAGTTTGATCGACTTCTCACTTTCTAAACATACTTTATACGTTTGAATATAAAATATAATATTACATGTCTTCCAAAATTTAATTTTTGTGGAATTGTTTTGTCATGTTTTTCACATTGTCATTCGGTTCATGAACGTTAATTTTGTGGGTGTTGGTGCACCACGTGTCAACAATGAATGGTACATTGACAATTAATGGAGAATGGAGTATGGAGTTCGAATGTGTTTTGGTTTACCCAAATTTGATTGTTAGTTTTTTACCCAAATTTATGTTCAATTTTCTATGGTCTTCGCCTTTAATTTATACCACTAACGAATTTTGAAAAGAAGACAAATAATTAAATAATATGCTCTTATTATAAGTTCATCATATACAAATGATTTTGAAGCTCTAAATGGGGCGAGTAGATAGAGCGTAGTTGCGGATATTATCAAAATGAAAAATAAATATTTAGTGGGGATTACTATAACTCTTGAAATAACTATCAATCGATCTACTGTTATTTTACGTCTAATTTTGTGGTTATTTAACTGTGACGAATACGTTTAAACATGGTGGCAGTATGTTTAAACATGGTAAGATTAAAGACAGAAACACACAGAATTGTTTACGCAGTTCGGTGATGAAAACACCTACATTTGCGAGACCTTGCCCAGTCTAGAAATCATTCACTAGATAATCAATATAGTGTACAAAACTCCTCACTTCTACCTATCTATGATTACCTCTAGTAGTGAACTTGTGAGCACCCCTCACTTGCCGGTCAACGTCAAACTCCTCACTTGACAAGGTCAAACTCCTCACCCAACTTTCTGATGACTACCTCTCCCGAGGATATTATGGCCGTGGTTCTAGACTTGCCGGTGAACAAGATCCCGTTGTGGTTGATTGCTGAACTGTGTCTGCTCGACTCGAAAGTATCATTGACAGGATTTTTTAATCTCTAAATCCGTGGTTGAATTCGCAGCCTTCGTTCTTCTTTTATAGTGCATGTTGTACCTTCAATAACGTACAACCCTAATCTATTTCTATAACTGAATATTACAATTTCCAATTACAATATAGAAAAAGGAATAGACTAGATCTCTTTCCGATTATAAAGCTATGCCTAACTAATTCTTCCAAAATAATTCCGTAGGCAATATTTAATCTTCCATAATTGAATTGGATGAGAATAGATGACTTGGAATCTTCTGTATTTAATCTTCAATAACCGAAAATAAATCGTTCTCCATAACCATGTAATCCGATCGATACAAAGATTCAAGATCCATAAATAATTTTCCTGAGCATGTTAAAACATGCTTCCGTATTTCACAAAAATGCCAACTTAAAAGTATGGACTTTACAATCTCCCCCTTGGGCATTTTGTGAACCCATCTTCATTTTGATATTGTACGAATATTGAGTCAATCAACTCCCCCTTAATATCAGAACACCAAACATGTCAAAAGAACTTCAAATCACATAGTAAGGGTAATCCGAATACCAAGAAATCCAAACTACATCCCAGGAAAAGTTATTACAATTATCCAGAATAAATTAAAATCAAATGGATCAAAAGTCATGGTCAAAAACGTGCCAAAGTAACTAAGAGGTGAAAAATAAGCACCATAATAACACACCATGTTATAATATGTGCAACTCCAGTAGCTTCCGAAACAAATATAGCACCATGTTATAACATGTTCAACTCCAGTTAAAAGCTTTCATCAGATTGGCTGTCTTGTTAGAACTAACATAAGAGCTTGCTGCAACAAATAATCCAGTATCCTTCATAAATCTTACAACAGCATATACAAACTTCTCTGTCGTTCTACTTTCCACTTGCAACTTATTTGGCCACAAAGCATGATAAACCTCCTTATTTATAAAATTTCTCAGAAAAATTTAACTCTCAACAGAGAACTATCATCGTCAGTTCTCAATTTAGACCTCACAGCTGGACCTTGTACTTCATCAAATTCATCTTCTTCAGTAGCTGCAGATCTCCTACTCTTCTTCCTCTGTTTCTTCTTGCCCAAAGAGGGAAACAAAACTCCAAAAGCAATATTGGAGTCCAGACTTGACACATTAGCATAGGCTTCTCCAACTTATGAAAGGCTTTAGGGAATTTCAACTTAGATTGGGGCTTCTCAATTGTCAAATCCAATCTCTGTCCACTGCCTAAAGCTAACAACCCAGTCACAGCAGTTAAATCATCACCAATAACTCCCCCTAAATCAGAGCCGATAGAATTTGAGCTAGCCATCTCAAGTTTAAACACACACACTCAGCAGATTTACCAAAACTCCAACAAATCTCAATCCAATCAAAACCCTAGATTCAATGGCTACTTGCAACCTTCAAAATATATATATAACAACACTGACTTTTAGCAAAGATATGTAAAGAATACCTTGTGCATGTAGCTCAATTTGTTGGTGACACTCTGCAGGTTCAGTTGAATATTGTGCGCTCAATACATCAATAAAGATCCAAACTTGGCAGCCAAAATCATGTAGATCGTGAAGAACCAAAACCCTAGAACTCCATGAGCAGATGAAATCTTGGTATTTGTGAGTTCGGTGAGAGAGACGAAGAACAGAATCCAAGTAGAGAATGGGAAAATCAAAAGTAGAATAAGAAAATCCTTTTTCCCTCTCATTCTGCAAATATTCAAAATAGCACAACTTCCCTCGCATCATCTTCAAGAACTTTCACACTGGCCAACAGGTTATTCAACTCCATAAAATCGCACTAAGGCCCAGAAAATTTTCAACAACTTCTCATACTCATCCAGACAGCATGTTATAATATGCTATATCTCAACATCCTTTTTCTTTCGCTTTTCTATTTTTTTATAAAAGAATGAAAGCACTAATACAAGAAAAAAATCTACAACAACAACATAGAGGTTATGTCATGGTACCTCAAATCCGACAAACACCAAGGTGTTGTCTCAACAGCTTAAATGTGGCAGCATCTAATGACTTTGTGAAGATATCAGCAAATTGTTCAGCTGTAGGAACATGCTTGAGTAGAACCTCCTTCTTCTGCTTGACTTGAAGACCCAGGAAATATGTAAGCTCTCCAACCGTACTCATCTCAAACTCACTCGTCACCATAGATACAAAATTATCAAAAAGCGTCTGAGACGTTGAACCAAACATTATGTCATCTACATAGATTTGAGCCAGCAGTTTATGACCATCATGTTTAAACATGTACATCGTGCGATCTACTCCCCCTTGATGATAACCTTACTTCAATAGAAACTGGGTGAGTTGGTCATACCTAGCACGTGGAGTCTGTATCAATCCATACCGAGCTTTCTTCAATTTGCAAACATGATTCGGAAGCTCTTCTTGTATAGCTGAAATCCAATACTCATCTTCTAACGTCTCTTTATAATTCCTCGGCTCAATAGTTTCAGTCTCAACATTGTCTTGAGGGCATGTTATAACATGGTCTATCGAAGGGGATGTTATAACATGATCTGGTGAAGATGTAGTTCCATCAGAAATAGGTGAGCTAGTAGTACGAGATCCATTCTCCAGTTGTTGATCATCCTCATCTTCCATGACGTCCATCTCTCCAATGTTCTCCTTGAGGCAGATTATGTTTTGATCAAACACATAGCAATTGTCTGAAGATCTAGTTCCAACCAGAATAGCTTTCTCACCTTTCTTAACAGTGCATGTTTTATCATCGAATAGAACAATCAGCTTGTTATCACAGAGATGACTAATACTTAACAAGTTTGCCTCTAATCCATCTACAAGCAAAACATCATGGAATACAAGAAATCCTTTTATCTGCAATTCACCTTTTCCAATAACACTGCATATCTTTCCATCACCAAACCTTACAGTTCCAGTCCAAGGTACCACATTATTAATCAAATCTCGAGACCCAGTCATATGCCTAGAGCATCCACTATCAAAGTACCACGTATCTCTAGCATAAGCACTAAAACATGTATGAACAACATAACAAAGTTTAGATTTTGGCACCCATACCTTCCTGGTCAGATTTGCTTGAAGTGACGGACTCATGTTATAACATGTCTTGAAATCCTTTCCACGCATGATATCCCTTAGAAGTCTGAAACACTGATTCTCTGAATGCCCTTGAAACATGCAGTAGTTGTACTTAATGGCTGGTCTCTTCTTCTTGAATATCTGATGTGTTTGTCTTATGAATCCTTGCATAGGCTTCAACCCTTGATTTACATGAGCAGAAGTACTCACATACTGGAGTCCATATTTGGGTATGGCCTGGTTCACATATCCTAGACCATGTCTGTCCCCCGATGCTCTTCCCATTTCCAACAGATCATCCAAGACAACAGTTTCTTTGTTGAGTCGTTTAATCGTTCCTTCTGCATCTTCTGTCCTCTTGGTCATACTCAACAAATCATCTTGTGTTTTCCTCACACTTAATTCCAAGCTGTCATTCATGATCTTGATCTCATCCCTTTTATCTTTCAGAATGACCTTCTCACCTTTCAATTTCTTGATTGATTCCATTGCCATGATCCACATTCTGTATAGCTTATTATATGATTCATAGATATCATCTCCATGATCAGTTTTAGTTACATCCTCCACGTCTGGTTCCTCTTCTGCTTCAGTAATGATTTCAGACAGCATGTTTAAACATGCTGAGTCAGTAGGCATGTTAAAACATGCATGCTCCGATTCTTCGATCAGTGTTGCCCCAAACGACACATGATTGTTGACATGTTCCTCCTCATCATCACTCCAGGCAGCTGCATATGCTTTCCCTTTTTACTTGGGAGAGGCACTAGGACATTGCGACAAAATGTGACCAAAACCTTCACATTCTCTATATTGTACCTTTCCAGCATGCTTGAATGATTTTTTGAGTGATTTAGACTCATCTTGACCTGAATTTCCCCTACTTATAAGTGCTGGATTTTGTCCTCTAGTATCGCTTCTGTTTGGACCAGTTCTCTTCAACATCCTAGCGAAATTTCTCGAGATATTTACAACTTCTTCTTCACTTAGCTGGTCAAAATCTTCATGTTCACTTTGGTCAGCTGCTCTAGCACCAGATTGCTCTTTCTTCATTCCTGCCTTGAAGGCCAAGTTAGATTGTCTCTTTATAGCTTGCTGCCTCATCTCAAATGCACCAAGTGATCCCATAACTTCATCAAGAGTCATCGTTGAAGTGTCAAATGCATCTTCCAAGGTTTTTACCTTGTTGTGAAATCATTCAGGAAGGGATCTCAAAATTTTCTGAACCAGTTGGAAATCAGTGAATGGTTGTCCCAATTGTTCTGCTGTGTGAGCTAGATCACAGATCCGAATGTTATAGTCACCAATGGTTTCATGTTCATCCATCACAATGGTCTCAAATGTGGTAGTTAGAGTTTGAAGCTTCAGTCTCTTCATCTTAGCATCTCCTTCATAGTGAGTCTGAAGTTTGTCCCATGCTGCTTTTGCCGAAGTACATGTAGAGATTAGTCGAAATTGGTTTTGATCTACAACAGAGTAGATAGCATATAGCACCTTGTTGTTGATTTTCTTGTTAGCCTTCTCAGTCGTGCTCCATTCTACTAATGGCTTCACCGATCTCTCTCTTGTTCCAGTTTTAGCTTCAGACAGTGGTGAAGTCCAGGTATTTTATATCCAATACCATGCATTATCATCCAGACCGTGTATAAATACCATCATCTTCGCCTTCCAGTAAGCATAATTCGTTCCATCCAGTAGCGGTGGTCTCGCTGTTGATGTGCTGAGCTTCTCTTGAGTAGAGATAATGATAGCTCCGATCTCACTACCCTTGTAAGAGAGATTGTAGTGACATTGCTCTGATACCAATTGAAATAACTATCAATAGATCTACTGTTATTTTACATCTAATTCTGTGGTTACTTAACTGTGACGAGCATGTTTAAACATGGTGGAAGTATATTTAAACATGGTAAGATTAAAGACAGAAACACACAGAATTGTTTACGCAGTTCAGTGATGAAAACACCTACATCTGCGAGGCCTTGCCCAGTCTGAAAACCATTCACTAGATAATCAATATAGTGTACAAATCTCCTCACTTCTACCTATCTATGATTATCTCTAGTAGTGAACTTGTGAGCACCCCTCACTTGCCGGTCAACGTCAAGCTCCTCACTTGACAAGGTCGAGCTCCTCACCCAACTTTCTGATGACTACCTCTCCCGATGATATTATGGCCGTGGTTCTAGACTTGCCGGTGAACAAGATCCCGTTGCGGTTGATTGCTGAACTGCGACTGCTCCACTCGAAAGTATCCTTGACAGAATTTTTTAATCTCTAAATCCGTGATTGAATTCGCAGCCTTCGTTCTTCTTTTATAGTGCATGTTGTACCTTCAATAACGTACAACCCTAATTTATTCTTTTTATAACTGAATATTACAATTTCCAATTACAATCTAGAAAAAGGAATAGACTAGATCTCTTTCCGATTATAAAGCTATGCCTAATTAATTCTTCCATAATAATTCCGTAGGCAATATTCAATCTTCCATAATTGAATTGGACGAGAATAGATGACTTGGAATCTTCTATATTTAATCTTCAATAACCGAAAATAAATCGTTCTTCCATAACCATGTAATCCGATCGATACAAAGATTCAAGATCCATAAATAACTTTCATGAACATGTTAAAACATGCTTCCGTATTTCACAAAAATGCCAACTTAAAAGTATGGACTTTACAACTCTAAATAATCATATTTTGCTATTGTTTTTGGAAATGACCGGTTTAACTCATTACTCAAACGAAGTTTTTACACGATCCCTATCTATCAAAATTTTTACTTCTGGTTCCGGCGAACGAATAATCATTGAGTCATCCTCTTTCCGGATAACAATTACAAAGAAACACGTCAACAGTCAAATAGTTAGTAAAAGTGAGTTTATAGTATTCTTTAAAGAATTTTATTCATGGTATTGAGAATCCCAATAACAATTACAATAAATGAAATTAACATCTAATTTAATAATTATAATTTTTGGAAATGACCGGTTTAACTCATTACTCAAATGAAGTTTTTACGCGATCCCTATCTATCAAAATTTTTACTTCTGGTTCCGGCGAACGAATAATCATTGAGTCATCCTCTTTCCGGATAACAATTACAAAGAATTACGTCAACAGTCAAATAGTTAGTAAAAGAGAGTTTATAGTATTCTTTAAAGAATTTTATTCATGGTATTGATAATCCCAATAACAATTACAATAAATGAAATAACATTTAATATAATAATTATAATAACACTAATAATCATATTTCTGAGAATTTGTCTGTGATGAAGTTTTATAGTATTTGGTGTTGGAAATACCAATAACGATTACAATAAATGAATTTTATTTTAATTCAAAACCATTCAAGTGGACGAGATGATTTTTCGCGACTCCTCAATCCTTTATAAAAGTAATTAGAAATACATGATCGGGTTTGGATACACCAAATAATACACACAAAACCCTTTTGAGGTTTCTGTGGCAATTTAAGTAAGGTGCAGAGTGATTCCAGCATAGCCGTACTTTTACTCCGCCTCGGTGAGACTACATGTATTACTAAAAACAGGGATACATCGTAAGAAAATTTAGGTCTAATACGCGAAGGTATAATCAGATTAATTGTCCTACTACAAGTAAAAGGTCTATAAAAGTATAATATTGCATCTCGATCATTAATATAATCCAGTTGCAGGGATAGTCATAAACCGCTTAATAAGAGATCCTCATTGAAGCATGTCAATCTTGTTAATCAAGTATCTTCAACGTCTGCAACACCACAAACATATTGATATGTGTCGTTTTTGACAAAAAAAAGATATGTGTCGTACAAGCGTAAACACCTTGATCCAAACGGTAGGCACATCAAATTAAAAACACAAAACCAAGCATCTAAAAATCATGTCCAATTAAGATGACTGAATCTAAAGGTTGTCAATCTAATCACATATTGAGTCAGAGTTTCGATCAGATCTAATTATTACAAAAATATCTCAGATTTGAAGGATCTAATTATTATAAAATCATACTTATTCATAATCATAAATCAATAAAAGAAACGATCAAATATCGTTTCCCCATCTCTCCCAGGATTTAAGGGAGATTAGGAAGGAGATGAAGGTGGCTAGGTTTTTTTTTAATAAATCGCAGTGGGAAATTTAAAGGTTCTAAATACATATTCCACCCTTATTCATAAACATAAAATAATTAAAAAACGATCAAAGATTGTTTCCCGTCCCCTTATAATTTAGGGAGATGGGGAAGATACATATGGATAGGATTTATGATTTTTAAATAAATTGCAATGAGAAAATTAAATTTTTGAATACTTTCTTAGTTAATCAGAAGTAAAATTACAATGTTAAAAAATAGTTGATACACTTTCATTCCAATTTTTATATTGTATGCTAAGTGTATGAGGGATACGTGAATGTAAATGAAATGTACATTGATTGTGCATTTATATCTTAATTAAGGTGTATACTATTAATTAGGTAATGATTACAATTAATTAACAAAAATGTACTTTGTCAATCAACATAACGCATAAATATATAATAAATAAAATGCACTCGGAATACCATGTAATTTGCGATTTTATTGCACGTGACGAGGATTAGTTTTTTACGATTTTACTTACAATTTAATCAACTCTTACCTCGAAGCATTAATGCCAAACTATTTTGAAGTACTCAACTGTAAAATTTCAATTTCTAAAAAGTACAGTTGATACCATTGCATTGCCATGGATGTGATTAATAATTAATACAATTGTTATATTAAAAAAAGAATAAACTGTTTCATACGGCTCCAAAATCTTCAAAATATATTGTTTGTGAGCCCTTAAAAAAAGTGCAATCCCGAAAATAGTATTTTGTATGTTTCATGGCCTTTTGTTTGTGCCTGTTATAACGCTGCCGTAAGTCAGCTTCGTCCATGAGCATAAATGTAATTTCACTGCAGGCTGCAGCACAGTAGCAAAACTGGCTATTCCGTACAGCTCCGAAACCACCAGGTGAATTGTAATCCTACTACCATCCAGCAGATGGAGATTGCTCTGTGCCTGAAGGAGACGAATTCCTTTACATATTCGTAGCTAGATCCATCCCAAAAATTCCCAAATTAAATTCAAACTAGAACCTCGAATCCTCTGAGACGATAGAATAAGCAAACTAGATATTTTTTATATTGCACATATATGTCTAGAGCCTTTACTTGTAATTTTAATAGATGAAGTAAAACCTTGATATACTAGATTCTTTTGCTTCTCATTTCATCTTTCAAATCAATTTATTGTTTAACGAATTACTGGCTTTAAATTTTCTAAACCCCTTGTAAAGTCAAGCATTATTTGAGTTGGCAATTTTTATAAACGGTGAGGACTTTGATATGAACTCATGCCAGGCGTCAAGTTCTTCAGTAATTTCGACATGAAGTAATGTCAAGAAGGCGCATATTCAGAAAAACAACAAACAAGGAAGTCCAAGATTAATTATGGCTGATCGAGCAAATATGGAAAGATGATATTCAGCCGAATCCAATCTAGATTCTATTTTGTGTTTTATTTGGTAGATTAAAACATATTAGGAATAAACCAAATTAAATATGGTTGTTTCCTAATTAAATCTAGATTAGAACATTCTTTTCTCTTATGTAATAGAATAGCAAATATGGAAATCACATTCATACAGGGAAAAGAAGAGTGATGGATCCGATTGATCATGGGATCCATTGCTCTATAAATACAGAGCCCTATGGCTATATTCAACATCGATTCAGGAGCTTCAACGTATAAGCATAAACTGGGAGTTTGAAGTTTTTGCTACAGAAGAATCGACGCAGAAGTTAGAGCCGTGTTTGAGGTTCACTCATATAGATCGACAAATGACAACGACAACAACGATCGGGAGATCAACAGAAAAGGAGCTTGTGTTTAGGACAGCTTGAAGAAGTGCAGCCTTGACTTGCACTAGATATAGATTTAAGTAGCAAAGGGATTTTGTACTGTAACTGGGCTTTCTAGTGAAATTCTTCAAGTTGGGCAGAGTTGCCTCGCAGAGTAGGTTGTTATACCGAACTGCGTTATCAATTGCTGTGTTATTTAAAATTCAGCACATTAGACATTATAATGTACTGTACACAGTAACTGATAAACCGATCTAAATTGATAAATCGATCTAATTAGGTAGACTCAAAACTTCAATTGGTATCAGAGCTGGTGCTTAAGCAGCCCTTGATTGCAAGGAGAGTAGATCCGGACAGAGTTCTACCTATGGCGAGCAGAGAATGAGGATCTACCACTAAGCCACCCTTGCTTGAAGGAGAGACTAACTATACTTCTGGAAGACTAGGATGAAGGTCTTGATTGATGCTGTGGATAACCATGTATGGGATGCTGTTACAACAAGTTGGTCTCCACCTGTTATGTCAGAGAATGGACAAGAAGGAGCTACGCAAGTACCCAAACCAAAATCATCCTATACACCTGAAGAACTCAAAGTCTGTCAAGCAAATTCAAAGGCTTTGAATGCTATCTTTACAGCAGTAGATTCTGAACAGTTCAAGTTTATATCAAACTGCACAACTGCCAAGGAAGCATGGGACATTTTGGAATCGGTGCATGAAGGAGATGCAAAAGCTAGGGAGAGCAAACTAAGTGTGTTGACTGGACAGTATGAACTACTAGTAATGAGGGAAGATGAAACTATAGCCCAGTTCAACAGCAGGTTCAGAGATCTCATGAATAAAATGGCTACTCTTGGAAAGAAGCATAAACAACCAAAGCTTATAATGAAGTTTCTCAGGTGTCTGCCATAGAACAAGTTTGGAAACAAGGTTGAAGCTATCAAAGAGGCAAGAGATTTGACAAAAATGACTCTGAATGAATTGGTTGGAACATTGCAAGCCTTTGAGATAGAATATCACCAAGATTTAGACAAAAAGCACAAGAAGAACCTAGCTTTTAAGACTACTGCAAATAAGGAGGATGATTGCCAAAGTGATGATGATTATAGTGAAGAAGTAGCATTGTTGTCCAAGAATTTCTCCAGGATTTTGAACAGAGTCAATAACAGAAACTCTCAAGATAGATCTAATTCCTGGAAACTGGGAGCTCAAGAAAATAGAAATTTTGGAAGGAATGAGCAAACAAATATGCAACCACAAGATCTCAGAAGTGGAAACAAAGATGACAAATTAAGGTGCAGAAATTGTGAAGGTATAGGCCATTTTCAAAATGTTTGTCCCAGTGCTAAAAGGAGTCACAGAGCTATGATCTCGAGCTGGAGTGATGATGAAGATACTGAAGACCTTACAAGCAACCATGTGGCATTTGGAGCTAGAGTTTCTCAGATTTCAGACGAACATTCAAATGTTCAACCCAAGAATGAAGATTCCAGTAGTATACATGGATTTCTACAAGCAACCCTGAAGATTCATTTGATGGTGAAGAAATTACTCTAGAAGAGATGTATATTGGGAATATTGAGAAATTTAGAGAGCTCTGCATAGTTCAGAAAGAAGAAAATGAGTGTTTAATGAAAGAAAATGAGCAACTGAAAAGAGAGAATGAAGAATTGCAAAAAAACTGAAGGATAGCACTGAAAGAGCAGAGAAAGCAGAAAACTCTACATACAGGCTAAACATTGGGAAAGCAACACTGGAAGAAGATCTCATCATGGGACAAACTACCAGACACGGAGTCGGGTACAATCAATATCTCCCTGATCAATCACGTCAAATAAATAATGAATATCAACCTGTAGAGGAGGATGTTAAGATCAGATCAATCCAGAAAAGAAGAAGAACCCGAAGGTGTAGCTACTGTAAAAGGACAAGACACTCCAAGAATAGATGTTTTCAGATTATTCGGGACATCAAAACAGAAGCACATGAAGTTTGGTTCTCAAGCTTTGCAGATAACAATCTTGAATATCAAGACTTCTGGTATTTTGACAGTGCTTGCTCAAGACACATGACTGGATCTCCAGATTTACTACGACATATGAAGCCTTGTTCTTCTGGTTCTGTAAAGTTTGGTGATGGAAAGATTAGCAAGATCATTGGAAGAGGAAATCTCCTAATTGAAGGCTTTCCGGTGTTTAAAAATGTGTTTCTACTTGAGGACTTGAAAGCAAATCTACTTAGTGTTAGTCAATTGTGTGATAACAATATGCTAGTAGAGTTTGATGAGCATCAATGTACTGTGAAACATAGTGATGGAATTTTCACTGGATCAAGGATCTCTAATAATTGTTATGTGCTGGAGGTTGATATAATATGCATGAGTACAAGCCTAGACTCAGAGAGCCCTGATCAGAAGAAGGATGGTGAAGTTACTGATGAAGGGAATGAATATAATGCTCCAGACATTTTAATGTCTTCTGATCAATATGGTGCGTCTGAAAATAAGCAGTATTCAAATGATTCCCTAACTATGGCGCCACAAGGAGGTCAAACAGAGACTATGCATGATCCATTGGTAGATGAAGTTGAGATACAAAAGAAACATCGGATGCAACTTCGACAACTGAGTCCAATAAACTACAAGGAATTAGCTGGATTGTCAGGATTTGTCTCTACATTGGATGACTATTCTATGCTTCAACAGAAGGATGACAATTTCACCAAGCACATGTATGGTGAAAAAGTTGAAGAGGCTGAGCAACACTTAGGTGTTGGCTGGATGTGAGGTATTTTTTTTCTTGTATTTAAAAGTAGTGTAGATTTATAGCTTTTTGTAATTATATTTCTATAATAACAAAAGTAAAAATAGAAAAAGAAAAAATACAAAAATATTAGCTAGCATAGTTAGGAGTAGTTAGCTTGTTACTGTACTGCCGAGAAGAGCTGAGCTGAGAAGTTGAAGGGAGTATAAACATTCGATTGTTTATATAACCAAGCTGAAGAGTTGAAGAACTGATAGACATTTTAATGTCTAAGAGATGTATGCTGGAAGATGAAGGTTTTGGGCTTGGGCGGAGCCGGGCCAAAAGTGATGGTTTTCTGACCGTTTGACGAGCCATAAATGGCATCTTGGGAGTGGTTACCTTTTTCGGCAAATAATAAGGGAATTAGAATGTGGAGCAACAAATTATCCCAATCCATTCCAAGAACAGATTTCAATCTCCATCAAATCCTGTCTATAAATCCCCATTTTTCAATCAATCAAATCACAGTTTCACTTGTGATTTTGGATTTCTAATTGTGAGTAGCATCAATATCGCACTGCAATCATGAGGATAAAGAAGACACTAAGGAAAGAAACTCCACCAGAAGCATATAGGATGATGCTTCAAGCAGCAGCAGGGCAACACATGCCAGATCCCAGAGAAATTGAAGATCCAGCCATGCATGAGGAGAATATGGTTCCAGAAGCCCCAATTTCTAAAGTTGCTGATGAGGGTTTGCAAAACCCCAATGTGGAGGTTCTAGCCGCACAATTTGGTGTTGATGATCAAGAAGAAGAATTTGTGGATGATGTTGATGAGTTTGAAGAGCAGGAGGATGGTGCTGAGAAGAAAAATGATGCTGAGCCAATGATGGAGAAGAATGATGGCTCTCAAATCAAGAATATTGATACTGTTCATATTACAGAACAGGCTGTTGATGCAGAGAATGAGAGGAACAAGGTTTTCTCATCAAACCTCAATCTGAGTGGTTCGATGGAGCAGTTGAGACCTACTGAACCTTTAATTGAAGAGATTGTCAGAGTGAATGAGCCCTTGGATGTGCTTGCTGACATTGGTGCTATGGCTGAAAATCGGTGTCCTGTTGCATCTGATGAGACAAGACCTTTTGAAGAGAAAGTTGATGAACATGCCAATCCTGACATTCTACTGTCTGAGAATGTAAACCAACCTAAAGCTGAACAGGTGAATCAAGAAACTCTGATGTCTTCTGTCTCAAGGATGAATGATGGGGAAGAGGAAGTAGTTACCCCCAAGAAGATGAAGAAGAAGGTGATGGCCAATAAGAGGTCACATTCTACTGTTGCTATGAAGTCTGGAAGCAACATCTTCACCTCTGCAGCAAGGCATGCCGCTCAACAAGAAATGGAGCCACCAACTGCTCCAACTGATCCCACTGGTGATCTTGATGATGGTGCCAGTGAACATGTGCCACTCTCACAGTTCTTAAAATCCTTGAAGAGGAAAAGGAGAGCTTTCAAGAAGCCTGAAGCTGCCACACCAAAGGAAAATGTTGCCACTGACAGCAACATTCAAATGTCCAGTGCTCCAGAAGTTCAAGGAGATGGAGCTGCAACTTCAGTGGATGAGGAAGATGAAGAGACTTCTCAAGCTGCTTCAAAGAGGAGAAAAACCACTTCAGCCAGGAGGAAGAAGCCAGCCAAGCCAATCAGAGGGAGAATGATTTGGCCAGAAGTTGAATTTGAGGAACAAAGCTTCATCAGTACTGGTTTTTCTGATTTCCTCAATTACTTAGGCTGTGCTAGTATTGTGAGAGGTTATACTGCATACAATGAAAACCTAGTGTACGATTTCTATGAGGCTATGCATGATGGGATAGATGAGCCAGAATCCCAGTACTTTCATAAAATCCAGCTTAGTAGACAAATTTTAGAATTCTCTCCCAGAAAAATTAGAGAAGTTCTAGGTTTACCTGTTAAGGACAGTGATTCTGCCTTCCCTCTGGATTTTGCATTCTCCATCAATGATGCTGCAGTTGAGATCACCAACCAAGGAGTGATGGAGTGAAATGCTAAGTATGTGCCAGCATCAAAACTGACTCAAAGATATTTCTATCTATTCAAGATGGGAATTCACATTTGGATGCCTACTTTAGACATCTCAGAGGTCACAAAGGATCTAGGGCACTTTTTGTATGCACTGGGGACCAGAACTGACATCAACCTTGGAGCTGTAATGTTTCAGCACATTGCCAAGTGTGCCAACTGTGTCAGGAATGAGAGGTTGATCAACCCAAGCCTTATTACCAGAATATTCTCTGAGCTTGCACTGGATACTGACAAGATAGTTACCATTAAACAGTACAAGCCTACCCAGAAGGTGACAAATAGGAGGAGAATAATTGATTTGCCCTACATTCCACCAGTTGATGAAGCTGATCAGACTGAGATGCAAAGGAATGAGGCAAGACTGGAGTTTCTGAACTCTAGATATGAAGTGTTAGCAGCACAGATGGAGGAGATTAACTTTGAGATGCAGATGATTGAGCAAAAAAGGGGTCCTCTGGCAGAAACCCTTGCTAATGATGATGTTGCTGTTGCTGAAGAACAACATGCTTTAGCTGAGAAGGAGAGATCACAGTCCAGTGAAGATGAAGATGAGGACTCTTCTGCTGAGAAGGAGTCAAGCTCTACATGATCCAGTTCTGAATCAAGAAAGGAAGAAACTGATGGATCAAGTGAAGACACTGAGACTGGTGAAGAGATTGCTACTCTCAAGAATTGAACTTTGGGGGAATTGCAAGCACCTGCTGAGTACTGCACCAGCTACATGAACACAAGCAAGGTGGCTTTGGCATTTGAATGTCCCCAGGGGGAGAGTAGTTTTATATTCTTGGACTTCTTAAACCTTTTAGTTTATTTCCATGTAATATGTTTTTCTGATGTTCTGGACATTCGACTGTCCTCTGCGTGACCTGTAACTTTTGATGATCTACAAGCTGTTCAAGGATTCAGAGGGAGTTACAACAACACTGATGTGCTATGAAGATATGTGTAAAAGTTAAGAAGTGTTGGGTTCACAAAAATGCCAAAGGGGAAGAAAGTCAAGCATTATTTGAGTTGACAATTTTTAAGAACGGTGAAAACTTTGACATGAATTCATGTCAGGCGCCATGTTCTTCAGGAACTTCGACATGAAGTAATTTCAAGAAGGCGCATATTCAGAAAAACAACAAACAAGGAAGTCCAAGATTAATTATGGTTGATCGAGCAAATATGAAAAGATGATATCCAGCCGAATCCAATCTAGATTCTATTTTGTGTTTTATTTGGTAGATTAAAACATATTAGGAATAAACCAAATTAAATATGGTTGTTTCCTAATTAGATCTTGATTAGAACATTCTTTTCCCTATGTAATAGAATAGCAAATATGGAAATCACATTCATACAGGGAAAAGAAGAGTGATGGATCCGATTGATCATGGGATCCATTGCTCTATAAATACAGATCCCTATGGCTATATTCAACATCGATTCAGGAGCTTCAACGTATAAGCATAAAATGGGAGTTTGAGGTTTTTGCTACAGAAGAATCGACGCAGAAGTCAGAGCCGTGTTTGAGGTTCACTCACATAGATCGACAAACGTCAACAACGATCGGGAGATCAACAGAAAAGGAGCTTGTGTTTGGGACAGCTTGAAAAAGTGCAGCCTTGACTCGCACTAGATATAGAGTTAAGTAGCAAAGGGATTTTGTATTGTAACTGGGCTTTCTAGTGAAATTCTTCAAGTTGGGCAGAGCTGCCTCACAGAGTAGGTTGTTATATCGAACTGCGTTATCAATTGCCGTGTTATTTAAAATTCCGCATATTAGACATTATAATGTCCTGTACACAGTAACTGATAAACCGATCTAAATTGATAAATCGATCTAATTAGGTAGACTCAAAACTTCACCCCTCACCTTCTACACTCATTGGCTCCTCCCCTTCTCCATTTTTCAATTCACTTCATTAATCCTCCCCTTTCAATATCATTGATCTCTCATCCTTTCTTATTTTTTAAGATTTTAGTGTATAAATTGAGCAAAATGGAGACCAAGCATAATATGTTGGGGGCATACGCACGATCACCACATCAACTGGGTTCGTTGTAGTGCAACAACAGTGATAATGACTCTGATGAGCAAATTGGCTATCACCAATCATGCTAATTATCATTGTGGTTGTCCAGAAAGTGGCGTGCTCTAAAGCTTTCTATCTTACTCTCTCTCTCTCTCCAGGTAGTCCGATTATGCATTACAGTGCCATTGACATTGGCAAGCGGATGAGACACATTCAAGTGACTCATTTCTGAATTCGAATAGGGACATATAGGCCTATAAGTTTGAGGAAGGCGATGGCGTTGACGTGGATAACCTTGATTGGTTGCTTTTATTTTTTTACTGGGCTTTGTTGTTTTTGTTTTATCCTCATGCCTAGTAGATTTGAGATTTCATTTCCTAGTACCATTCTTATATAAACTAATAAGCTAAAACTAAAATGTCCATGTTCAACAAGAATTTATGCTAATTCTTATTGCAGAAGATCGAAAAGAAAATGGGATATAGAGTGCTAGAATTGGAATGAAAAAGGAAAGGGATGCTTACTTATAGTTTCGTCCTACGAATACTTGACCATGTCATATAAATTAGTAAAAAAATTCTAGTGCAGCTTCTTTGAAAAATCATGATTTATGCCTAGGCGATTGTTTCAGTATTCTATTTTTTCGTGTAAAAAATATGATGGTCTTAAATATTCCCTTTGTTGCTTTCATAGTTCGTATGTTAATTTCACCAGTTTTTCTTTCACATAATCACATTGACACATTCCGAATCAATGCTCTTTAGTTAAGAATTTAAATATATTCTTTACTATTTGTAAAAATGGTGACATTTGTGTTTCCAACATACCTTGAACTCATTCAAGAGAATAAATAATACTATCCTCATGATTCCTTGAAAGTAAAAGAATCATTTGTAAATCTATTAGTACTTTGAGAGGTTTCAAATGAACTATTTCTCTACAGGGCCAAATGTGTTATGGTGTTCAAATCCCCCTTTACTTAGACATGCCACTTTTTTCTTAAATTTTCCTATTTTTATAACTTATATTGCATTATGATTTGCATAGTTTATTGCACAGTAATTTTAAGTCACTGCATGAGTTCCTTGAATGTTTTTCATTGTGTATATTTTCTTTTATTTAATTTTTTAAAATTTAATGTATAACTATTTTCCCGAATAAAATTTAAGTTAGATAATGTATTTTCTTTTAATTTTAAATATATATATATATATATATATATATATATAGAAAATTACCAATGTACCACTAATAGAATTAGTATTTTTGATTGAAATAGTCATGGGCCATGACTTACACATTTCAGACATATATGGGCTTTTGAATTGACAATTTCTTATTGCGGCCATACAAAACACATTTGAACCAATTTTAGGGGCCAAGAAATATTGTTTTTTTTTCACAAATTAATTGTTCGATGAGGTCTAGGTATTCTGCCAACCCCATGTCCAAAGGAGGCGGCGGTAGTGGCCGTGATGGTAGCGGCGGATCGAAGGTGATCTTTCGGCCCGACGGAAGCTTCTACTTCGAAATAGATTTAATCCCAGGAGAGACAACAACTGTTTCATGGACTAAACTACTCAATGATCACGCCCCTGAGATTGCAACTGGAGCCTCCTTTGCCTCTAGCCCAAATGCGGCGGCAAGTGGGAAGATTCCTGACCTTAACGCCCCCTATTCATTCTCTACCGTAAGTTTTCTATACGTATGTTTTTTATTCCTTTTTATGAGAGGCATAAAATTGATTTTTTTTTCACAATTGGACATGTTAGACTGTGGGATCAAGGAATCATGGAAGATTGGAGGGAGTGTAAGTTTTTTTCCTCACTTATTTTTGGACTCCAATTATTTTATTTGCTCATAGTTGATAGTTTAAGTGAGTTGAGTAAGTGCGGATGACATAGCTCGGTTGTGGAGATCGTCCTACTTTTGAATTCATTCATTGATTGGGTTTTACTTGTTCAACTGTTCTAGTCACATTGGATACTCTTTTAGTTTTCCCGGTATCCCCACTTTTCATGTTTGTTAAAAATTCGAGGATAAAGAAGACACCACAAAAAATTAAAGAGTGGAAAATAGTATTGTTCAATCCAAATCTCTGTTTTTTTAAATATAAGGTCTAGTTTGGGCTAATAAGACACTACCTTTATAATGTTGTTTATTTTGGATCCATAAATACTTGTTTTGCCACCATATGTGAGTGTTAATTGTTTTCTCTTGTTCTTTGTGGTAATTTTATTCGTTCTTAGTTGAAACTTTTAGATTTTAAGTGACTTGAGTGAGCGTGGATGCCATGGTTAATCTTGTACTTTTAAGATGATTCTGCTTTTGTATCTACTCATTCACTTGCTTGCATGATTGGATCAACTACTCTAATCACATTGGTTACTATTTTCTTTTCTTTTCTTCGGGTATCGCTATTGCAACATACTTGTTTATCATGTATTCAAAAAGATCAAAGTGTGCATAATAGTGTTGGTGTCGATGTCTATTTTTGGCTAAAATTCTAGTACTTTTTAAATATTTTCTCTCATCAAATGTATGTTTTTAATTACCACCACTGCTTGTGTTGCCATGAGATGTCTTTTTTTTTCATATATTGTCACATGGATATGTTCTGCATCTTGTAAAACTTATTTCATGAGCAATTCCATTCATTTGTCTTTGTAGTACTAGTGAGCCACACATTTTGTAAAATGAGCAATCAAAAATTAAAGAGTGGAAAATAGTGTTGTTCAATCCAGACATCTGTTTTTTTAAGTATAAGGTCTAGTTTGGGCTAATATGACACTACCTCTATTATGTTGTTTGTTTCTGATCCATAAATACTTGTTTTGCCATCAGATGTCTTTCACACATTATTAAATGGATTTCTTTTGCCGTGAGTGTTAATTGGTTTTCTCTTGTTCTTTGTGGTAATTTTATTTGTTCTTAGTTGAAACTTTTAGCTTTTAAGTGACTTGACTGAGCGTGGATGCCATGACTCATCTTGTACTTTTAAGATGGTTCTGCTTTTGTATCTACTCATTCACTTGCTTGCATAATTGGGTCAACTACTCTAGTCACATTGGTTACTATTTCTTTTCTTTCCTTCGGGTATCGCTGGTGCAACATACTTGTTTGTCATGTATTCAAAAAGATTAAAGTGTGCATAATAGCGTTGGTGTCAATGTCTATTTTTGGCTAAAATTCTAGTACTTTTATAATGTTTTCTCTCATCAAATGTATGCTTTTAATTACCACCACTGCTTGTGTTGCCATGAGATGTCTTTTTTTTCATATATTTTCACATGGATATGTTCTACATCTTTTAAAACTTTTTTCATTAACAATTCCATTCACTTGTCTTTGTAGTACTAGTGAGCCACGCATTTTGAAAAATGAGCAATCAAAAATTAAAGAGTGGAAAATAGTATTGTTCAATTCAGATATCTGTTTTTTTTAATATAAGGTCTAGTTTGGGCTAATATGACACTACCTCTATAATGTTGTTTGTTTCTGATCCATAAATACTTGTTTTGCCATCAGATATCTTTCACACATTATTAAATGGATTTCTTTTGCCGTGAGTGTTAATTGGTTTTCTCTTGTTCTTTGTAGTAATTTTATTTGTTCTTAGTTGAAACTTTTAGCTTTTAAGTGACTTGAGTGAGCGTGGATGCCATTGCTCATCTTGTATTTTTAAGATGGTTCTGCTTTTGTATCTACTCATTCACTTGCCTGCATAATTGGGTCAACTACTCTAGTCACACCGGTTACTATTTTCTTTTCTTTTCTTCGGGTAACGCTGGTGCAACATACTTGTTTATCATGTATTCAATAAGATTAAAGTGTGCATAATAGTGTTGGTGTTAATGTCTATTTTTGGCTAAAATTGTAGTATTTTTTTACTATTTTCTCTCATCAAATGTATGTTTTTAATTACCACCACTCCTTGTGTTGCCATGAGATGTTTTTTTTCCTATATTGTCACATGGATATGTTCTGCATCTTTTAAAACTTTTTTCATCAACAATTCCATTCAGTTGTCTTTGTAGTACTAGTGAGCCACGCATTTTGAAAAATGAGCAATCAAAAATTCAAGAGTGGAAAATAGTGTTGTTCAATCCAGATATCTGTTTTTTAAATATAAGGTCTAGTTTGGGCTAATATGACACTACCTCTATAATGTTATTTATTTTGGATCCATAAATACTTGTTTTGCCATTAGATGTCTTTCACATATTATTAAATGGATTTCTTTTTCCGTGAGTGTTAATGGTTTTCTCTTGTTCTTTGTGGTAATTTTATATGTTCTTAGTTGATAGTTTTAGGTTTGAAGTGACTTGAGTGAGTGTGGATGCCATGGCTCATCTTGTACTTTTAAGATGGTTCTGCTTTTGTATCTACTCATTCACTTGCTTGCATAATTGGGTCAACTACTCTAGTCACATTGGTTACTATTTTCTTTTCTTTTCTTTGGGTATAGCTTGTGCAACATACTTGTTTATCATGTATTCATAAATTTTAAAGTGTGCACAATAGTGTTGGTGTCAATGTCTATTTTTGGCTAAAATGCTTATACTTTTATAATGTTTTTCTCATCAAATATATGTTTTTAATTACCAGCACTGCTTGTGTTGCCATGAGATGTCTTTTTTTTTTTCATATATTGTCATATGGATATGTTCTGTGTCTTTTAAAACTTTTTTCATTAACAATTCCATTCATTTGTCTTTGTAGTACTAGTAAGCCACGCATTTTGAAAAATGAGCAATCAGTGCAAGAGAAGGGAAAATCGATTGTAGAAGGCTCTGATCGACTTGGTCATGATGCAAATCTGACTAAGCATGACAGACCTAGAAAGAAGTCGAGAAAGCCTACTCCATTGGGTCAAAAGTATACCTATGACCAATCTGTTGTTCTTGCTTTGGAATGCCAAAAGAAAAAATTCAACTAAAGAAAATTCGTAGTTGTTATCATAAAAAAAGCATTATGATTGCATGTAATAGGCGAACATGTAGCCTGCATTCGTCTTGTCGGGAATTACTTTTCATTTGACTTGTTGGAAAATAATTTTCATTTGTTGTAGAATTCCTTTAAGGTTTAATTTTGGAATCGGCGTACTCATTTTATCATGTATTGTGAAAGGATAAACTACTGAAGTTCCCATGTTTCTTCATTCTCATACTAATCATGACTTATTTTAGCCCATATTTCTTTTTCTCTCTAATAAACCTTCGTGAGTTTACTCCACTTCATTCATGTTCGTATATGATTGTAATGAGCAAGTTAGAAACCTACTTGTATTTTAGTTGATAAAATGCAAATTCACTTGATGGGACTTCCAATAGGAGAGTGGGTTGAAAGAGCGTGACCTGTTGCCATGCCCGGTTTTTTATCCATGGGTAATTAGGTACAAAAGTATAAACCAGGCTAGTATATGTTGAGTAGTCTTTAACATCTTTGAGCACCTAGCCATCTAGTTGTGGAATGAGCATGTTTTGCTAGAGCACTATCTTTCATTTGGATGATCAAAGCATTAAATTTTCTTGCGGATAAATAGAATTAAAATCGACAGATAACATTTCTAACACAACATGCTAGATATGCTCTTGCGTTTTATCTATTAATCAATTCAACTCAATAAAGATAATTCCTCTAGTAGTTTGAATATCTAAACTAAATAATTCGTTAGTTTGATAGATCAAATATATAAGATCATATCTCCTCTTCTAGATATATAAGATCAAATATATAAGATCATATCTCCTTTTGAAATGGAGTCTCACAATTGGATTTCACATATATAATCCCTATGAAAACTAGTTTGTCCAAAAATTTATTGTTCGACAGGATCTAGATTTTCTGCCAACCCCATCCATGATTAAAGAAAATAACATAGCTAAATATATTTTTTTAATAGAATTTATTAACATCTTTTCAATAATCATTTCTGATTTAAAAAAAAGCTAAGATCACATTTTGATGTGGATTTTAATAAGTACTCTAAACTCGATAAAGACAATAAACTAGGGGCCATGAGGCACAATTTGTTACAAGTGGATCCTTCCACGCACTCAGTTCTAGGATAAATTTCTATCTATTATATAGAGGATCCTCTAAGATACACTCTAAAGTGATTAGAATCACTATGATGATGACATTTTGGAATTTGTGGATTAGAAGAAACAAACTCATATTTGATGATAGTAAATTAACTACAACTGAATTATGTGACAGCATCATTAAACAGACTGCTCTGATATTCATAGCTAATCCACAGGTTGGAAATGTAGATAGGAACCTTTTTTTGCTTTCTACTGGTTTTCTTCCTTTTTTGAGACAAAAAAGACCTCGACATGTTAAGATAGTAAAATGGTATCCACCAGATCTAGGGCACAAAGTTAATGTGGATGCAGCTTTCAAACATGGTCAGTGTGGCTTTGGTATTATAGTTAGGAATCATGTTGGAACCCCCTCTATGCTGAAAATGATATATATGACATGTGAATCACCATTACAGGCTGAGTTACATGCCATTAGACATGGTTTTTTAACTGCTTCTAACATGGGATTAGCAAACTTTGAAGTTGAATCAGACTGCATTCAAGCAGTCAGAGGCATACCTAGTCCTAACAATGTTCAGTGGCAATACTTTTCACTATGCTCAGAGTTACACACACTCCACACTAGGCATAGGGTCTCCCACACTCATAGAGAAGGGAACATACCAGCTATTTCTAGCCAAAAGATGTCTTAACAATCAGTCATTTTCAATTATTAGCACACATCATACTCCTGATAATTTGGGTGGCATGATAACTCTTGACAAAATTGGACTGCCTTCAGTTAGGACAAACTATTGAATGCTTTTATCAGAACAGATAAATGCTGGTATAGCAACATGGGGACAGAGGAACAAACATCATCAGGAAAGGTGAAAGAAAAAGGAAGCCATAGTTCAGTCAGCTTCACAGCACACTCAATCTCAGGGCTGGGCTCATTTTTGCATTTTGTAACTTATCAAGTGGTATATTCTAGTAACAAAACCTTCGGGTGGCTAAGTTGTGCTTCGGTCTTTGTTGACTTGATCACTAAATTGCTCCCCGTTTGAGCTTTTGTTACTAGAATTTTATTTTGACCACTTGAATAAGTTTAAATTGATAGGTAGATCCTATTCATTATTTTTTGGAAGCCAACTGGTTTCAAGAGCAATGCTCTATGTGTATAAAAACTACTATTACCTACGGGATAAATCTTAAAAGAAAACAAGTTACAAGTGGATCCTAATGGAAGGATAACAAGGTGAGAACTAAATTAAACACTATGATTATTTGATTACTAATGCATAATAATTATAAATGTTTGTGTAAGTAATAACTAATAATGGTTTTGAAAATTTTAAATTTTGTCTGAGATTTTGTAAATTTTGACAAAAAACTGGACTTAATGGTTTTGTGCCACGAGTTGCTCCAGTTCATTTAAGGGTCCGAGGTCGATTTTTCTCTTTTTAGGATCCGCAGAAAGCCCTTCTTCAGCAATCTCCTGCAGCTTCTTTAAAGCCTCCTCCTCTGCTCGCCGTCTTTTCTTCGCCAGGCACAACTCCAATGCAACTAGGACACCATCACACTGGTCTTCACACTAGTGGACGGACGTAGGCTTCTACGCGGTTGCATCGTATAAAACATGGTATTTTGGAAGCGCCGTAACAAGTTGTGCCTTAAACTGACACTTCTTCTCGGCAGTTAAAAATGCCTTGAAAATGGTCGCTGCACACTACGGTTCAAAACACCGCGTGCATCATTTTTAAAATGCCCTGTACACTTGTTACGAGTTCGCCACCACATCTCGCTAGGTGTCTATAATTGTTACTACTATGATATCGCCAAAAATGATCGCCTCTAGAAGCGGTCTCGCTTCTTTCATTCGCCCGTGGTTTAAGTTTCATTTATTACACAAGCGTTATCGTAACCATACTCTCTAGGTTAAAGGCTACGAGACCGCTGGCGTATTCGCTGGCATATATGAAATATAAATTTGCAAAATTTTTGAAATGGTGCTAGTGTTACGGTATCGCCTAGTATGTCGCTTGTGGCCGACAAAATAAAAGCGACATCGAAAGTGTATGTCGTTAGAAGGTGGCGAAATACTCTACGAGTTCGCCTCCTGAAAAGGTAGGCATACAAGAAGGACATAGGCGTACTTAGATATAACACCGCCAGCAGAGGCGAATGTGTGGCGACACCGTGAAGAAATTTTCTTATGCTGAAGTTCACTGGCGGTATCGCCTTCTTGATTTGTCTGAGACGGCGAAGAAGGAGGCGAGATCGTCTTCTGGAATTCCAGGGGCAATAGAGTATGGCCAGCGAGTAGGTAGGCGATGTCGCTTTTGTGGGCGAATATGTAGGCGAGGCTGCTTTTGTGGCCGTTTGTTGTATAGTAGTAGGCAGCGTGCCTGGTAGCGAATGCGCTTCTGCGTTCGACTAGAACCGAAATTGCTAGCGAGTTCGTTTGTGTGCAAGACAAAATGGTGTAATTATTGTAAAATTTGATTCGTTTCTTTTGAAACATGAATCGGGATTCTGACTCAACATAAACCTACCAAACTCAAATCCACCGGCCCTATACTAAAGAGGCATAACCTCATAATTGAAGTGCACACAAGTGTATTACCAATGTCAAGTCCTACCAAAAAAAAAGAGACAAATGCAAATGGACAACTACGTTTTCATGCTTTAGGGAGGTTAGGGACCTGTGGCCTTGAAATGGTAAAAGCACGGTTGTGGACCAGATATTTAGCCAATCTGTCTCTTCCGTCGTTAAGTTCTTGCAAGGAAAAAGGAGTGGTATCATCCACGAATACCTATGGATAAAAATAATGCTTATTAGGAAATTTTCATGAATATAAATGAAATTAGACGGTTGAAGCGTACCTTTAGAAGATCAAGCATGTCTTTTTGAACACCATCCACCACCATGAAACCAAAAATCATCGTTTAATAGCCGCATTCATAGTTCGATGATTGCTTTCTAGACTACAAAAGTGTTAAAAACATTACTATACTTATGGTATTTCAATGCGAAAATATGATTGGAGAATCATACAATCTAAGTAGCATGTGGAAGGACCTAAAAAAGATCAAATAATAGAGAAAATTATAAGGTATACCTCTCGAGATATGATCCAATGAATATTTTCTTTGATTTGTCGGAGAGAGCGGAATTCAAGTAATCAAGTCTTTGCCTATTGCTCTCCATACTCGCTTGCAAATGCATTGGATGCAAAAAACCCAATGAAATGTTTCCCCCGGTGAAAGGCATGGTGATGCAAGAACCTGTGAATGTAGTAGACAAGAATGACAAGGATTTAATCATATGGTTTGATAATTGGGTATTTTCGTAAAACACATAGAAATTGCTTACATTTGATTGAGGAAAAGAATGGTGGCGGGAAGTTCAGTGATATTCCAGAAATATTCAAAATCACTCCATGGTACGTGGATGTCCTTTGTCATACTAAAGCACCTTTCATTTCCGAGAAAGGCATAACTTGCATACTTGTCGTGCGAGGATATCAAATCATAAAAGACTCGGACTAAGGGTGGAAGGGATTTCATAAACTCCACGTGCATGGGGTCTAATGTTTGTCTAGCAATAGGAAAGGCATGCACGGGCATTTGTGGATTTTGTGGAGGTTGTGGTTTCCTACGGGGTATATATAAAGGTGAACTTTTCATCAATCACCAACCATTTTGGCCATATAACTTGTAAATATTTAGCCTCCCCAACTCTCACCATTAGTGACTCCTTCACAGGTAGCAGTTATTGTTCTAGCAAAACGCCGGTAATGCGAAATCTAAATAATCATGTGGGGATGTCACCACGATTGTGTTTCACCGCACTAGGGTCACATGTTCCATTGGCGACATGTAGTGGTGTAGATTTTTGACCTTGCGAAACATATAGCTTGCAAGGTGGGTTTTATCAAAAATGAAAGCACAAGAGAAATCATCATCCAACTTTTCTAATAAAGACGTTACACTAAATGGAGTTCTAAATTAGCAAAATTGGTACTAACCTTTTCGACTTGAATGGAATGAGCCACATTCAACTTAATGGGGGATGAAGGTGGAGAAGGAGGCACTAATTCCTCGTCCATTTCCACATTCTCACCTTCATCCTCCACAATTGTAGGCGAGACTTGAGAGCCCTTAGATGAGGGTGGAAGATGACCTTGTGTACCTCCTAACCTCTCGATGTGGGGATATTTTGTGTGTTGTGCTATATCTTTCATCACCTCCCTCAAGTCCTTTATTTCCGCCTTGGTCGCCGCCACCTCAATCAAAACTTGTTGAAGTTGTGATGGTTTAGGATCGACGCAACTTTGCTTCATCCCAAAAACCTCTTCTTGTGTCGTGTAACCTCCAACTCCTAATGCTCTTCCCATGTGTTCCTTTTTTTCCCAAGAGCAAAAGCCTCACTCATGACATCGTTCTTCCCACACGGGATAAAGGTACCCTCCTCCTTTTGGCACTCTAGAAGTTCCTATTATCAAATATGTCATACTAGGTGAAAGTGGTTGTTGAAAACAATGGATTGCAAGAACGAAAAAAGATTTGACTACATTAGTAATTGTGATAAGGTAAGATAGACTAACCACCCTCTTTGCACATGTTTCAGCATCATCCGAAGTGAATTTACCATCTGAGTCTCTAATTTGATCCAACACGAAGAGTCGTTGTCTTGTATAATCCTCGGAATCCTTTTGGACTATGACGTGCCTAGCGTCCTCCTCGTCCATCACCCCTAATACCAACTCCTTCACTTGTTCCTCCTTCTCCCTAAGCCCCTCCTCACCAACACCCAAATACCCCGACGTACCACCGGTGTAAGGCATCGTTATTGATTTCGCCGATGTGACCTTCTTTTCCCATTTCCCCTATGCACAAGAAGTTAGGGTATCACATGTCATCATGAAATTAATAAGAAATTTTTTTTGTTTTATGGAATTTGTAGTTTGTGACTCACCTTGGTCTTATTTTCAAGGGAAGCTTGCTTGAAGGTCTCCCACACATCGGTTGTAATATGATTGTATCGGTCCCTTGGATCTTGACCTAGCCTCTTTCCCTTCTCATACTAGTAGTCTATTCTTAGAGTATGCTTGTGCTCGCGAAAAGCTTTGGAGACGATGTTAAATGCTTTCTTCCTCACCACTTCCATGTCATTAGCTTCTATTTCAAAAGGCCGCTACGACAAAAGATGTTGGACGTATTACCTCTACATATTACCAAGAGGTATAACATAGACTAAATAGTTCATTGAAAGGTTAAAGTTTACTCACTTGGCATTCCACCCAAACTTCATCTTTCTTTTTTGGTGGGACATTTCTCCAATTCTCCTCCTTGATTTCAAGAAACGTTCTTCCAACTCGGCCACACCAACTTGACCATTTAGAACGTTCCTCTTTTGGTCGGTTTCATATGCCCTTTGCATTAAATCCAATGTGTGTTAGTTCTCCTCTTCTCATTCTTCTTTGTAGAACTCGACAATGCGATCAGACTTGTTGGCCTTTTTTCGATTTACTACCTCGCTTCGGTTGGGCACTTGAAGACGCCTTAGTTGAAAGGGTTACCATCGCTATCTAAGGATGGATAGAATTTTTAATAATAGTCGAAATTAGATGATGATTAAGTAGCACTATTATGACTAGTTAAAACAACAAAAAAACATATTGAATGAATTGTATAAGTAAAGTGAACCTAAGAGTCTGAAATGTTTGAATGCCACATGAAAGTAACAAAAAATGGAGCATTGCCTTCTAACTTTTTATTGAACATAGTCATAAAACACAATAGTGCATAGTTAGGGACTAAGAATGGATATTGTTTACTCAAGCATGCCTTTCAAGTAATAGATCTCTAAAAGTAACTAAACAAAATAACCATTGAATACAAACTTAAACTTTGAGACTCATACCTTAATTGTATAAGAAGATCTTAGTAGTTTCTTGCTCTTAGCCACACAAAGTAGCAAGCTTTGTAATATTCAACCAAAGTTGAAGGAGGTATGTGGTTTTTGGTGGGTTAAAGGCTTCCTAGGGTTTAGTTCTTGACACACAACCTATGTGCTAGATTGGAGGATGAGTTCATGGTTGGGTTTGATGAGATTTTCAGCTACAAATGAGGCAATAATGGATTTTTAATGCAAGGATTTGGGAGTGAAGTTGAAGGGGGGATAAGGTGAGAGAGAATGAGGGGTAGATGGGAATGAAGGGTGAAAATGGTGAAGATGGTAGCAAAATACGGGAAAAAAAGATACATGTAGTAGGGTAGAATTGGACATAATATGCCTGAATAGTTAATTTGGTCGTTTACTGTTTTATGTACTTACAAACTCGTAACCTAATTCGCTCATAGGCGACTACGGCTTGCGGTATCGCAATCAAGATCATGAAACCATTATAAATATTTTATGATCAGTGGTGTTCTTATGAAATTAATATTGATGTGTTCTTATGTGGTGTTTATATTATAATGGAACATGAAATCTTATAAAGCAAATCAGATTACAGGAAAACAGAACAGTACTTGAGTTGGTTGCATAGATAATGTATGTTATCAACTAAAATTGTTTTGAGATGTTACACAGAGTTGTATGATCAAATATGAATTTGTTAACTGTAATCCATTACCATGTTGATTCTAACACATTAGGCATACACTATGTTGTCACATGCGGATGAGGCGACTACAGGTTATTACAATTAGTTCGTTAACCTCATTGACGTAGATGTACATACGACAAATTGGAATTTCATCATCTTTCTGATGTTGATCACTAGCTAATGTATATATATTTGACAACTTTTGACTCTCCTATGATATTGTAGAATTGTTCTCCTGTAATGCCTCTCGTACTACTCACAGTTTGAAAGATCGTATAGAATTAGGCAACGTCGTTCAAACGTTAAAGAGCCGACTTCTTGATGACAAATCTCGGCCGCTAATTAAGGACAAGTATCCAGTTACAGATAAGAACCAAATATAATTTTACGAATCTGTAGAATTTTCGATGAAAAATAGGTTAGGGTTTAATCATGTGGCTTGCTGGCCGTGGGTTTAGGATTTAGGGTTTCATGAATACTCAGAAGCGAACTCGCTTTTTTATTCGCCTGCAAGCATGAAGTAAGAGAGTTCGCCACTTGGAACAAGTTACGAGCGAATCTGACAAGCGAGTTCACCACGTAGAAATTTCCCAAAAAAAAATACTGAGTCAAGTATTGCGGTTGGCGTGATCAAAATCCCTCCAACTTCCACCCGCAAAACCCTAAAACCCCAAATCAACCACCACCGAAAATTTGCAGCGACCGCCATGTGCCGGAGTAAATCAGTTGGGAAAACACTAACCCCACCCGCTCCCAATCGTCATAAGACAACCACGGTCGCCGAACCCGATGCGGCGGCCGGAACAGGGCGGGAAGAAACCATCGCCCAGATGCAATCTCTCCGGAGAAAGGTAGCTCAGCCGTCCAGTGGAGCAGCAATGCAAGGACCCAGTCGTGTATCCCAGGGCTCTGGATCTTCGTCACAGGAGCGGCAACCTGCCACAAGTCCGTCGCGAGCCCGCCACACCGCCGCGAGTTCTTCGCAGAACCCAACTCCCACCGGCAGTCCGACCCAAAACCGGCCAAATGACGCTGACAATGGGGAGGAAGATGAAGAGCAATCACCATTCATGAGTACAAAAGCGGATATAAGGTAGGAACGCTTTTCGCGTAGAATAACGTTGAATGCAAGGGTGTTTGATGAGGCTAAGTTAGGCTCGTTAGGTTTTGAGAAAATTGTAGATTATTTTAGAGCCACACACCTAGAAGGGATGTTGATGTTGAAAGAGCCTGTGCATAAGGACGAGTGTTTACAGTTTTATGCAACCTTAAGTTTGAGAAGGGCGCCGAAGAGACGACGATAATGGTTAGGGGTGTGACATTTAAGGTCGATAAATACTTGATTCATGAGGTGATAGGTTGCCCTTATGTGTCGAGTGACAAATTAAGGTCGTTGGATCCAAACGGTCCTTATGAGATATACCACACCCAAAACTTCCACATCCTTGTCGTCTTTGAACCCCTTCAACCCGTGCGCATGCACATGAAATACTTTAAGACTCGTAGCAAAGTGAAAGGTACTCCAAAGAAGTACAAGATTGGCGACCTTACTCTAGAGCAAAGGTTGGTCTTCGAGTTGATATGCATGAATGCCATGCCATCGGGTGGTCACCCTTGTGAGGCGACTATTACCAATTTGATGTTGTTCTACTACCTCATGGAGGGATTGAAGATAAATTCAGGCTACATTATTGTCGAGTACATGTTGAAGCGTGCCAAGGACAAATCTGATGCGACGATCCCTTATGGCCAGCTTATCAACGGCGATGA
The DNA here is from genome assembly GCA_948330725.1 of Sherardia arvensis. Taxonomy (NCBI): domain Eukaryota; kingdom Viridiplantae; phylum Streptophyta; class Magnoliopsida; order Gentianales; family Rubiaceae; genus Sherardia; species Sherardia arvensis. The sequence goes on along the minus strand of OX415237.1, from coordinate 14,509,071 downwards.
TGAAGAAGAAGGGTATTAGACCAGTTAGTCGGCTAGAGCCAGTTATGCAGTACAATCAGAAATGGCTACGTAGCAAGGGATTGTAGCTCGGCGCCGATGGGGTGCTAAAGAAGAAGACCGATGGTGCTTAAGGTTCACGCAACCGAGGTGATTTGAGTCCGGGTAAGTCTCACCTTATCAAACTTGGTATTTTATTTGATGAATTTGTTTGTGGGCATGTATGTGAACTAATAGATTTGATCTCGTTTGGCAGGCCGTGAACTTCAGTGGTGTGAGCGAATGGTTGTGCTTATGGGACAGCTTTCAACGGAACTAGAAGAGGTGAAGTTGGACGTCGTTAAGGAGAGGAAAGAAATAGAGGAGTTTGCCAAGATACTTAACTTGGAACCTGAGCTTAGCGACGAGGAAGGGATGTCAGACTTCTCCGTTCAACCTTTGCCACCTATGAACGTGGAGCCCGCAGGAAACGCAACCGAAGATGACGAGGAACCAGAAGAAGTTGAAGGTCCCGAAGAGGATGAGGAAGAAGAAGATCCCGATCCCGCTCAGGAGGGTCAGGAAGATGGTGGAAATGGTGACATGTTTACTCTGGAGCAACTCGTTAACGAAGGTCACGAGGAGCAAGAAAATGACGTCTTCAAGGTTGTCTTCAGAAACGAACGGAGTCAGGAGGAGGAGGGTGAAGAGTCGTTCGAAGAAGAAGACGACGAGGAAGAAGAAACTGAAGAGGTTGCTAAGGATGATGGTGATAGTGATGAGGTCGATAGTGATGACAAAGAGGAATGATTGCTTTTGTTATCATACACTACGTTCGATTACTTTTGTTATTAAACGTTGCATACTTTTGTACTTCATTTCCAATCTATGTAATTAGCAACGTTATTTACTTCAATCTTGACAAAACATGTAACCAAAATTAATTCTTTATGAATATTCATATGATAACAAGTTTGCATAATAATGGGAAGCGGTCCTAGAAGCGATATCGCTTCCAATATTTGTTGCAGACGACAGAAGGAAGCGATTTCGCCTCATAAACCGCCTACAAACTTCTACATACTTACGAGATCGCTTCCACCTCCGTCATATGAGATAGAAGCTAGCAGGCGAGCCTCCCAGCGAACTCGTAAATATAAGGCAGAATCTCTAGCGAGCTCACCTCTTGAGATGATGATGTTCTAAGAAAACACAAGTACAAAACCAATATATACGACGAAGTTTAACACACAGGCGATCATAGTATAGATTTCGTTTCTAAGTAACATATAGGGTTTAAGGAGTCAAGGTTGAGTTAAACGTGTAAGCGGCGTCGTTGCATGATTCTCTAACAGGCGAATCATAGTGGTGATTTCACCTCCACGTTGTATCATGTTTCCCACACCGGTGGAGCAGCGTCCAATTGATCATTATAAGTATGGCAGCAAAATTAGAGGGTTCGATAAGTCGCCGACCCGCGTAAACTTCCCATGAAACACCAAGCATTATGTATACATATACTATACACATACTTGGGCCATATTAGAGTGATGAGTGTGTACCATCTATCTAGCCCCCTGGCCCAAAGGCCCAATCTTTTTTTATATACAGGCAAACTCGTAACCTGTTTTGCCTGTTGGAACTATAAGGTGGTAATTAGGGGTGAGAACGATCACGAGCATTCTTTAAAAAGATTGAGATTGGATCGGTTAAAGATCGGATCGAGATCATACACTTAATAAATGAAACGATAATGATCAAAATTTTATGATCGTTTATTAAATGAACGATCAAGTATCATAAACATAAAATATCGATCATGATCGCGACCAGATTGATAAGGTGAACATGATCGGTTATTGATTGCATCCTTTAAAGTTTGAGGTGATCACGATCAAGCTTGATCGAAGCGATCAAAATAATACATAGTCATCATATGGGATCGTTTCAAATTTCTGATGATCGTGCTTACCTCGTTATTGTGATCGTCACTGATCGTGATCGATTAAAAGAAATTTGATCGATAAGGATAGACTCGATCAATAATCAGTGACCGATCGACCGACCAAATTATAAGTTCATTAAAAAATGTATAAAATAAGAATTTCAAATGACATAAACATGCCACATCAAATTTTAAGCACAATTATAAAATATCTTAATTTTTATGAATATCCAAAATTATATCTTTTATACACGAAATCGAACTCACCATTAAGTTTCACTCATAGACGAATAACAAGCGAACTCGTAACCAGATTAACTATAAGTAGTCAACATTTGGGGACTGACGTGTTCAAAACCAGATCCCCAATTTTTTGTCAATCAGTTTTAACAGCAGAGCTCCCCCGACAGATCCACCACCGATGACCCCCCCATCCACTGGGATTTTTGCTCCCCCGCCGTCAATTTACATAAATCTTGTAAGCTGATCTCTTCACTCATCTTATTCATCGTTGATTTCAATGGCATGTGTTTTATTTTTAGGTTCATATGATTTTTAGGTTTTGTTTTTGATTTGTGTATCTGGGTTCAAACATAGGTATAGGATTGATGTTAGGTATTTTTGATTGGTACTTTAGATAATCACAAATATGCCTCCACGGGGAAAAAAGGCTGCTGAAAAATCGAACGAGGTTATTAAGTTCGATAAAACTAAGTTTGTGAGTGTTGAGGGTGCAAAGTCTTAGGTGAACACCTTGCTAGTGTTTGATGAGAGTAAGGTTGAAAAGATTGGCTTTAAAGGGGTGTGGGACACTCTCGAATATTCATATGCAGAAAAATTGATGAGGGTGAATCACCTGGATTATCTGAAGGAGACTATGCAGTTCTATGCTAATTTCCGACAGTCTGGTGATGTGCTGAAGACCATGGTGAACAAGAAGGACTACGAGGTAAGTCCTGCACTTTTCAATGCAGCCCTCGGAATCGAATTCGAGGACGATGATGAACCGTTGGACCTTTATGCAAGGGGAAACTGGCCTAGTGAGTCGTTCTTTCCTATGAAAAAGTTGTAGAAGTTGGGGTTGAAGCACTTTGGGTGCAAAATAGGTGAGCTTGGAACACCAAAGGAGTACAAGCTAGCATGACTTACACCCGAGCGTAGGATACTGTATGAGATGGTGGCTACAAATCTTGTGCCTAAAGATGGTTACCTCCAAGAACCAAACTTCACCACGTTGGTGACTTACTACTTGGTGGTCAAGGAAGTGATGATAAACCTCGGGTATTCCATGTTTCACCATATGAAGGATAGCGTGGTTGAGAACAAAAAGGTGGCTAAGAAGTTTCCCTACCAAACTTCATAACAAGGTTCCTTCGCCGCAAGCATCCAAAGATGAAGTTCGATCACCAACACCGAGTAGCCCTGTGAGTACTATACCAAGGAATACTATGAGAAGAAAAAGTGGAAATTGGTTGGGGGGACTTGGCAACCCGCGGGAGAGAATGACATGAGGCCGGAACCTAAGCAAAGTGGAGGTAAGGGAATACACATTTTGTTTATTTTCCATTCTATTGTTCATTATATCTAAAGTATACATTTTCTATGTCTACCATTTACTAGTAAATACGGAAGCCTTATACAAGGGGTTTGAGGAGTCTAACTTCTCGATGAGGACGGAAATTGCAAATGTCCGCAAGGGGAGCTGGAAGAACCGCCACCTTCTTCGGGCTTTTCTAAGATCATATGCTCGTCAAAATCATACAACAGCCACTCCAGAAAACCAGGATCCGCAAGCCAGTGACAACTCCTCCTAGACACGTAGAATTATTCTAGGGTTTATTTATATTGTAATGCTACAATTTAAAATTTTCGTATTGATTTCATAATTGTGAACTTTTTGCATAAATTTGATATGCGCTTGGTTTTTCATCAATCATCGTACAGTAATTGCTATTGTTAATGTGTTAAACCGAAGTAGGAAAATTATGACGTCGTTGCTAGTACTAGAATGTGTATGTAAGAAAATTTATATACGAAACCGTAACAAATTCGCTTGTAGACTTTTATCTCAAGCGAACTCGCTTCTAACCTCGCCTGGTTGGACATAGAGCAACAATCGAGTCTATCAGCGATCTCGCCACAATCAGGCGAAACTTGTTACGGTACCACCAACAATTGCATGCCAACCCATAGAGCAACAGTTATACAAAAAGACGTAGTTTAAAGGTAGGCGAATACATAAATGATATTGCCACCCGTCATGCATCAAGGCAATTTTCAGGAGCGAGTCCGTCTCTAATTCCGCCTATATTATGAGTGAAACACATTTTAATCAAACATGAATACTAATTCCGTCCATACCAAATGTACATGATTATAAGTAATATTTTTATCCAATATATACTAAGGATTGGCAATTCTTTGGTTGATTCCTCTTCCGCTTCGTTGACTTCCCAGCATCGGTGATCCGAATACCCTATGTGTAATCCTTACGTGCAACAAACCTTTTCAAACTTGCCTAGTCTTCTTTTAATGTTTCGTTCGGCTCTAAACCCATATAATCTCCGATATCTGTACCAAAGCTGTAATCCTCGTCATTACCGTTGTGAAGAAGCGCCTGCTTACCATTCACCACAATCTCCCACCTACTATCCTTTGGATCCTTCACATAAAACACTTGGTGTGCTTGTGACACCATGATAAACGAATCACCTTCAGAGCCAAGAATACTGCGATTCACAAGGGTTGTGCCGTAACCCTCTTTCCGCACCCCGCCACGTTCCTTCACACATTCACACTTGAACACTGGAATTGTCGCACTGATAAAGTCAATCTCCCAAATGTCGGTGATGGTCCCGTAGTATGAACTTGATCCATGAACTATGGCCTCACCCAGTACTACCACACCATTGTTTTGGTTAGTTGACCTCTCATCTGACCATTTAGTTCCAAAAGTATAACCGTTGATGTCGTACCCACCAAACGAGGAAACATTACCGAGCGGTCTTCTGCCTAACATCTTGACAATATCACGACGGTCCCCTTCCTGAACGTGAGCTTGAAGCCACCGAACGAAATTGGCACAATGCTTTTCTAGGATCCTCACGTAACCGACAGCCCATGCATTTGAGACTCTAATCTAATCCATGTGTACGTCAACATAAGGGGTCACCAACCCGTGGTTCTTGAGGATATATAAAACAGTCATAAGTCCATGGTTCATATTCTGGACCTCATTCATTCTCAGAACAAGGCTCGAGAAGGGTCATGGGCTCGAGTTACGCGGAGGATGGATCCACGGGTCCATCAATCCAAATCCTTATAAGGAATGCGTATATTCTGAATATTCTACAAGGAATAACACTCCCTCCTAAACATGGTAATATAACCATGACTGAAATACACTTCGTCTATACATGGTAATAATACTGTTATCTCCATAAGAGTTGTATACATACCATAATTATATATCTTGGCGATCTAAGGATTGTAGCCATATTAATACCAAAGGTTTGGTAGACCTTCTCTATCTATTATCTTACATACAATACACCTTACGCACATACTAACTTGAGCGTCAGAGTGTCTACCCTCGGGACACCCGAGGCTTTGTTTTGCAGATCAGTTCGTGAGCCGGATTCGTGATCAAGCGTGGGTTCCAGACATCCATAAATTTGGCACGCCTAGTGGACCCGCGTGTCGATCTTGATCAAAACGACCTTCAAACTCATGGCTGATCCGGCTGAAAACCTTCATGGGAGCATGCGAACCCGTTTTCCGGCCCCTCCAGGAACAAGAAGCACAAACGCCAACCACCTCCACGACCACGACGAGACAAGCGCTGCAGCCAACTAGGGAGTAGAAATGAGCATCAACGGTGTGCAACGATCGCCAGATGAAGCCTCTCCCTAGGAATGGGAGAGCAAGAGGTCTCGCCTGGACTGAACTATAGCCTTTTCGCCGGAGGATGCAGTTCCTAACCAATTTCTGGTAGACGGAGGAAGTGAGGTGGAGATTATGTTTCTCAACTGTTATGAGTAGTTGGGATTAAGCAGAAGTAATCTCGTACCTACAAGCCCAATCTCGGGATTTGCTGGTGATCCTGTTACCCCTTTAGGAGAGATTACCTTGCCGATGCGAGTTGAAGACGGTCCTCAGAGTATAACCCTTCGATGTACCTTTGCAATAATTGACTCCGGGGCGCCGTACAACATCATCCTCGGACGGCCGTGGATGTGCCAAGCAAAAGCCATCTGGTCCCCCTACCATCTGGCAATGAAACTCCCTACAAATCAAGGAATAGCCACGGTCCGAGGTGACCAACAGTTAGCCCAATTTTACACCATTCAAGCTATCAAGGAACCAGCGAAGGAAGATCCTGAACCCACCAAGCATTCCGAGTCTGATCTGATGCAACTCGGAGAATCAGGAACCATCGAAGTAGGAACACTCCTACCTCCCGGGATAAAGACCAAACTCTGAGATCTCTTCAGCCAATACATAGATGTCTTCTCTTGGGACACCAATGACTTGGTAGGGGTATCTGCACGCTTGGCGGAACATTTTCTAAATATCAATCCAGCACAGAAGCGTATAAAGCAGAAGCGACGCATCTTTGCGCTATACCGAGTTGAGGCAATCAGAGATGAAGTAGACAAGCTACTCAAAGCCCACATAATCGAGGAAGTACAATACCCTAAGTGGATAGCTAACCTGATAATAGTCAGTAAACCAGATGGGAAGTGGAGAATGTGCATTGACTAGACCTACCTAAACGATTGATGTCCCAAAGATAGCTACCATTTTCCCTCGATAAATTGTCTGGTTGAAGCAATCGATGGATATCAAGTGCTAGCCTTCAAGGGATATCACCAAATTCCTATGGCTGAGAAGGATAAGGAGAAAACCTCCTTCATAACTGACAGAGAGACCTTTTGCTACAAAATGATGCCATTTGGATTAAAGAACGCTGGAGCCACTTATCAGCGACTGGTAGATAAGTTGTTCAAGTCTCAAATAGGCCGCAACTTGGAGATATACGTCGATGACATGGTGGTGAAGAGCCGCTGCTATGACGCATTCTTCAAAGATTTAAAGGAAACCTTTGATACGTTGCGGGCATCCAAATTAGAGCTTAATCCCGCTAAATGTACCATTGGCATGGGAAAAGGAAAATTCTTAGGATACATGGTATCCAACCAGGGAATCAAGGTCAACCCCGAGAAGATGAAAGCTCTACAAAATATGCAACCCTCGAAAACCATCAACGACGTACAAAAGCTAACAGTATCCCTCGCGGCCCTTAGTCAATTCACTCCAAAGAAGCTGAAAAGCACTTGCCCTTCTTCAACATCCTTAAGAAGTCCAACCAGTTTGAGTGGTCACACGAATGCGGAGAAGCCTTCCAAGCACTCAAGGATCACCTCTGACACTTGCCAACGCTTTCAAAGCCTGAAAGGGGGGAACTCTCTACTTATACATACCTGCCTCCTAACTAGCCATCAACGTTGTATTGGTTAAGGAAAAGGAAGGGTCACAACACCCCATATAATAAGTTAGCAGAGCCCTACAAGGGCCCAAGACCAGATAAACCCCTCTCGAACGCTTGATATTGGCTCTCGTTCATGCCTCTCGACAGCTACGACCGTACTTTCAAGCATATACAATAGTGCTTCTAACCAACTATCCGATCAGACAAATCTTTCAGAAACCCGACGCATCGGGACGGATGATGAAGTGGGCCATCGAGTTGAGAAAGCATGATATACAGTACAAGCCTCGGACAGCCATCAAAAGCCAAGCTTTATCTGATTTCATAATGGAGTCAGTCGAACCAGTGGAGATCAACCAGCAAGAACCACTCCCGGATACTGGAAAATGGCACCTATATGTGGACGGGTCCTCCAACTCAGGGGGAAGTTGTGCTGGAGTCCTACTCATCAGCCCCGAGATAAAGGACCACCCTTATTTTCTCCACTTCGACTTCCGAACCACCAACAATGAAGCTGAATATGAAGCCCTCATAACAGGCTGAAGCTGGCAAGGGACCTCGAAGTTAAAGACCTCGAGATTTTCAGTGACTCACAGATTGTGGTACAGCAAATCAAAGGTGAATATGAGACCCAAGAATATAGCCTCCAGAAGTACTTCGAGATAGTTAGACCTCTCCTAAACAGTTCCTACACTATAAATTGAACCACATCCCTCGAGAAGGCAACCACAAATCTGATGCACTAAGCAAGCTTGCTTCCTCGGACCTCAACATACGTTCCTCTCAAGAATTGTTGATGGAAACCCTGGCAAAGAGGAGTTATACTTATGAAGAAAGCAGCATCATGTCTATAGACATCTCGGACACCTGGATGAGCCCCTACATTGAATCCCTACAAACGCGAAACCCTCCCGGAAGAAAAACATTTTGCGTGCAAGGTCTGAGTTAAAGCCCCTAATTATGTCATACACGAAGGCAACTTATATAAGAAAAGATACCTTCAGCCCTTACTTAAATGTGCCGGGCCCTCCGATGCAGAGCACTTGGTGCAGGAAAAGCACGAAGGCGTTTGTTGAAATCATCAAGGTCCACGCACTGTTACCCGCAAACTCCTACAAATGGGTTATTACTGGCCTACCATGCTGGAGGAATCCAAGAAGTATATTGATTCCTGTCACCAGTGTCAAAGATTTGCCAAGATGATTCATGTACCCCAAGAAAACATGATCACTATCCAAGAATCTTGACCATTCGTCCGATGGGGTATTGACCTTGTCGGACCCTTTCTGACGGCCCCTGAAAACTTCAAGTACCTCATTATGGCCATTGATTATTTCTCGAAGTGGATAGAAGCTGAAGCCTTGACAAACATAACAGGCAAAACAGTCATAAATTTCTGTTGGAAAAATATTGTGTGTCGTTACGGCATCCTGAGATATATATAGTGACCGACAACGGCTCACAATTTGCTAATAACCCCTTCAAGAAATGGTGTGAGGAGTACGGAATACATGAAAAGCTCACCTCGGTGTATCATCCAGAAGCCAACGGCCAAGTAGAAGTCACAAATCGAACCCTGGTAAACGACATCAAGAAACGCCTAGAAGAAGCTAAAGGAAACTGGATCCGAGAACTTCCGAGTGTGATCTGGACCCATAGAACGACACCAGCTACGACAACCGGAGAAACTCCTTACAGTTTAGTCTATGGGTCCGAGGCGGTCATCCCCATGGAAATTGGAGTCCCCTCTGCCCTTACCTCTCAGCCAGAAGATGAAGACAGCGCTGCCAATGAAGAAAACCTTCGTCTCAACCTTGACCCCTCGAGGAGAAAAGAGCCAATGCTACCATCCATGAGGCCAAGGTGAAAGAAAGACTCAAGCGTTATCACGGTAGAAGGGTTCGCTTGGCTACCTTCGTTAAAGGAGACCTTGTCATGAGGTTAAATGAAAAAAGTAAGAAAGATGTGGAAGGGAAGCTAGCCCCGAACTGGGAAGGTCCGTATCAAGTCCTAGAATCCCATCCAGGGGGAACCTACCTCTTGGAAACAATGAAGGGCGAACCTATACCACGAAGATGGAACGTGATTAACTTATGAAAGTACCACGGAAGATTAATCTCGAGAAACAACCTCATGAGGGTCCGAGCCAACAACGCTCTAGCATAATGGGTACAAAACTCGAACAATTACTTCCTTTATTTTGTTCTTAAAGCCACGAGTTTAAATTGAACTTATTTTATAGATACAACAATCTTTATTTTGGCAAATCACATATTCCTTTTCTAATAAGGGAATGTTATCCTAAGCATAATTTTGATTGCCACTCAAAACAGTATTCTTCAATAAGCATACGATTGGCAAGCTTATCTAACATAAGTTGTTTGAATAAAAAATTCAAATACCAATCATTTTGAGTAAAATAAAGAGGATGAACTCGAGATAAATACTTGAAAATAGTATTTTATTGAAGTCTACGAGCTAAGAAAACAAGCAGACGTGCTTGACTATCAATCATCTCAAAATACAAAGAGGAAAAGCCTCGAAACAGAAGTTGAAATTCATATGAAAGGTGTCACTATATCAGAATATGATACTTCTAAACAAATCCCAAGTGGAAATATAGAGAAAAACCTCAAATTCAGATCATATAAAAGGTTTCACTAAATCAAAATTTGATACTTCTAAACAAATCCCAAGTGAATATATAGAGGAAAAAACCTCAAATTCAGATCATATAAAAGGTGTCACTACATCAGAATATGATACTTTTAAATATACCCGATAGGGTTATCAAGGACTTCACCAAATGTGACCCTTGAGAGATGGGTTATTGTCAACTTTTCTGCACGATGTGACATAAAAAGCCTTATCAGAGGCAAGATCTCATAAACTTGGCACTAGTGGCCTTGGCAAATCAAGCCCGAGGAAGAAGCCGAACAACATCAAGTTGTGTGTCCGTGGAGTCTTCATCGTGGACAACTGCGAAGACCTCATCCGGAGTATCTCAGCTTCGTCAAGAAGGTTGGCCACGCTACTTGAACCTATCCCCTACAACGGTGGAATAGAGACAGAGCTCATTTCCAGTAAACCATGAGACCAAGGTATAAATCCTAAGTCCATGTTCAAAGGAGTAGATCTAGACCCCAAAACTGATGAGGAGATGCCAGCAAGTAAGGTGGAAAACCTGCTGAGGCTAATCTGCCTTGCTAGAGGAGGAACTAGAGAGCACATCACCAAGAAAAGACAATTCAGGACATTTTTCTTCAATAAGCCTGAACAAATCTCCTGATGTCGTTATCTCCTCGGAGAGACCCAATGCATCCAAGAACTCGGCCCCAGGGATCCAGCGACTAGTGGTCAAGGCTGCCAGCTTATCGGAATCATCAGGACGAGAAAAGAAGTCAGTCATTAACTCCATCTCCTCATCAGACCGGCACAACCTTAGAAGCTCGGAGTTATGGAATAATTTCCCATACTCCTCCCTGTGAATCTCCAACTCGGGATCACAAGCAATGAATGCACCCCAAACTTTAAGTAGTCGCTTCTGCTCCTTGGGATCTCTCTCCGAGGACCGCTTCCGAGCCAACTCATCCACGGAGTCCTCGTAAACCTTCAGCTCTGCCTTATGGATTTCTTCTCTTGCAGCATGATCTTATTCTCGCCCTCAAGCTGCTTCACCCTCTCCTCCAGCCAAATCACCTCCATTGGAGTAGAAATAGGCGTAAGGGGCGCCGCCAACTAAGCCTCCAAGACCCTGATTCGACCGTCCTTCTCCTCGGCCATGGCCTCAAGAGTCTGGCACCTAGCATGCAACTCGCAAACAGAGTGATACTAACGCTTTATCTTGGCTGTAGCCCGACCTCCTAGCCTGGACAGACCTTTCAGCAGCTACAGAAAAAACTCGTGTAAGAGTTGGACACTTGAAACATTGAGAAATTACATTACGAGAGTTGTAGATTATTACCTTGGAGGCAAAAGAGTACTTCCTAAATGACCTCCTAGATGTCGGTGCCTCCCTCTCTCCAGGGCGGCCCGGGTAACACCCCAGCTCCTTCAGAGGAGCATCATCAGGGGTCACTTGCTCAAACTCGGAGTCATCACCCGAGGACCTTCCAGCCTCGGAGTCCCCCCTCCTCGGACCTCGCCCCCTTGAATTCCTTCTCTTTGGATTCCTCATCTACGACCTTGAGGACGGCCTTCTCCTTTCAGGACTTCTTTCTCGGAGGAGACCCTGTTTATACGACAAAATTCATTAGCAACCATGAAATATACGGCATGATTACAATGCTGACATTCAAGAATGTACCTGAAGAAGATTGGTTCGAAGTGGATTCACTCTGACTCCTAGGAGACTTCTGTACGCCCCGCTTCCCAACCTTACCCTTCTCTCCCTCTACCTGGATATTATCAGGGAGGGTCCAAACCAGCCCTGGCTTCAAGAAGCTTGAGGTAGACTTCGACCGAGAAACCTTCTGCAAGTAGGAATAGGTGATGGAATGCCATTTCCACATAGAACCGTGAGCTCCCCGCACAAAGTCCCCTCTCTGGAGGGCAATCTTCTCTTTCAGAATATCCTTAACGATGCCCTCCAGGTGATCAGGATCCTTGAAGACCTTGTCGAGAGGTACGGCATCCTTCAGCTTGGGGTTCCAGTCAGGGACCTCATACTTGCTACGACCAAAAGTCAGGCGGTTGACATCCCACGCGCCGCCGTTATCAGGAAACACGAAGGGTTTGCCTCCCCGTGGAGTGAGTGTGATGTGCTCGCATTTTTTCAAAAGAAAATAGCTTGTACAAGCTCCTGAATAAATCCGGACTCAGCTCATATCCTTTCCGAGCACACCAGGATATCACAGCCATAATCAGAACCACTACATTGGAGTGGACCTGGCAAGGATGCAGCTGATGGTGCTGCAAAAACTCCCGGAATAGAGGGGGGAAAACTTATTCCCTGCTGCAGGAATCTCCCATAAATTACCCCTCGAGTGGGGCTCACCATATCCCGGACCGGGGAAGACTCGTCCTCGAGGCTCATATCAGCCTCGATGGGGTACGACAGCTTTCATGACTTTAGATACTGCAGCGTCCTTTCATCGACCACCTTGGTGACGCCACTCGCATCACCAGCAACGGGAGCCCGTTTATCAACTTGGGACTCCGCATTTGGGTCCAAATCCGCCCCGGATGCACCTTCACCAGCCACCGCTGTCACAACTTGCAATAGAGTGACGATAGTCATTTCCATCAACTCCCTAGAATCCGCCTCCAGGAAAAGAGTCCTTAGATCACTGGCGGCCGGGGCTCCTTCTTCAACATTTATCACCTCTGTTTCATCAACGGCCGGTGCAACATTCTTTGTATTGCCAGAGGGAATGCTGGAGTTTGATGATGACATGGCAATATACAGAATGGGGGGAAGAGAGTGTGTAGGAAGAAGAACTGAGATTGAAAAAAAGAAGTTTGGATGAATAGTGATGATAAACGCAAGAGAAAATTGCTTGGTTATATAACCAGTAATTAACACGCATTTAAGCAAGTAATTACCTCGACTCGCAAAACGATATAGGCAATTGGAAGGTTAGTCTTTCTCACCGCCAGAATGTACAATGAGTAGACGCCACGTATCAGCTACCTCAGAATTACAAGGATGGATTCAAATCCGACCGTCCACGTGTCCTAATGGAATACGAAACAACTTGAAGATAGATATTCAAAAGGGTCAGCCCGAGAGAACAATTCTCAGTGGGTATCCCCGAGCGTGATACCCCGAGTTGTTCTCCTCGAGTTATTGGCCTTCCCTCGAGAAGCCAGCCTCTCACCCGCATTCGAGATGGAGCCCTTGAAATTCTGAAGACCTGCCTTGGAGCTACTGATAAGTCCATGGTTCGTATTCTGGACCTCATTCAGTCTCGGACCCAGGCCCGAGAAGGGTCTTGGGCTCGAGTTACGCGGAGGATGGATCCACGGGTCCATCAATCCAAATCCTTATAAGGAATGTGTATAATCTGAATGTTCTACAATGAATAATACTCCCTCCTAAACATGGTAATATAACCATGACTGAAATACACTTCGTCTATACATGGTAATACAACCGTTATCTCCATAAGAGTTGCATTCATACCATTATTATATATCTTGGCGATCTAAGGATTGTGGCCATATAAATACCAAAGGTTTGGTATACTTTCTCTATCTATTATCTTACATACAATAAGCCTTACGCACATACTAACTTGAGGTCGGAGTGTCTACCCTTGGGACACCCGAGGCTTTGTTTTGCTGATCAGTTCGTGAGCCGGGTTCGTGATCAAGCGCGGGTTCCAGACATCCATCAAATGGACATCATTTATGTCCGCGGCGGTAGGACTAAACAAACTATGATGCTTAAGACCGTGCCCTTCCACTCTACCATCGTGCATAGCATTTGGTATCCCCACTGTGGCAACATCTTTCATATAGTTCGTACATAACTCAATAACCTCTTCTGCGACATAACATTGAACTATACCAGCATCAGGCCTACATCTGTTCTTCACGAAATGCTTAAAAATCACAATGCACTACTCAAATGGATACATCCATCTCTAGTAAACGGGGCCACAGAATTTTACCTCCCTCACCAAATGGACAATCACATGGATCATTATGTCAAAAAAGGATGGGGGAAAGTACATCTCCATCCTACACAAAACTTCCACCACCATTTCATGCAACTCATCCAGCTTCCGCCTGCTCACTTTCTTACGACATGCACTTAAAAAAGTAACATAGTTTCGATGTTTCCTTCCTCACGTGACGAGGCAATGATCCTCGTAAAGCAATTACATTCAGCTCCTGCATAAGATTATGACAGTCGTGCGACTTCATTCCCGCCAGCTTCAATTATTTCGTATTCACACAACTACGAATGTTTTAAGACTAACCTGTTGGAACCTTAATAGACTTCAAAGCATTACAGTAACGCTTCTTATCCTCGGTCGATATAGTGTAACAAGCAGGAGGTAAATAAGATTTACCTTCTTCCTCTATAGATGCAAGAGACGATCGGATACCAAGATGTACAAGATCTTTACGCGCTTTAAGGCCATCCTTTATCTTTCCAGGAGTATTCATCAGTGTACCTACAAGTGCTTCACATACGTTCTTCTCAATGTGCATCACATCGAGACAGTGTCGTACGTCTAGATGCTCCCAGTAGGATAGTTTGAAGAAGATCGAACACTTCTTCCAACTACTATTCGATGCCTTCCTCTTCTTTCACTTACCAAATTCAAGATCCATCCCAGTAACCTTTGCTAGAACCTCCAACCTAGTTAAAGGGATTGGGGCGGGATCATGTTATTCTCTCCTATTGAACCAATTCTTAGCTCGCCTTCAAGGATGGCTTGTCGGAAGAAATCTTCTGTGCCCGAGATACACTGGCTTACCACCGTATTACAATTGACAAAAACTAGTCTTGCTCTCACATATGGGACATGCAATGTGACCTTTCACTGAATAAACGCCCAAGTTACCTAATGCTGGAAAGTCATTGATACTCCACAACAATATTCCTTTCAGTTCAAACTTCTCATCACCTCAACTACCATCAGGTATCCGGACACCGACATCGAATAAATTCTGCAAATTTTCGATCAAAGAAGCTAGGTACACGTCAATGTCTTTACCCGGTTGCTTGGGACCAGATATCATCATGGACAATAACACATACTTACGCTTCATCATCAACCACGATGGCAGATTGTAAATCACAACCATAACTGGCCAAGAACTGTGGGTGCTAGACATGTTACCAAAGAGGTTCATGCCATCAGTGGATAAGCCTAACCTCACATGCCTAGGCTCTTTAGCAAATTCAGGGTACCGCTCATCCATTTTCTTCCACTGATTTCCTCTAAAGTGTGTGAAATAATATCATCGTCGTCCCTAACCCTATCTGCATGCCATGTTAGCAACTTTGCATCCTCAGGATTTGCAAACAACCTCTCTAGTCGAGGAATCAGTGGAAGGTAATACACTACTTTAGCCGGCGTTTCACATCTAGACGGTGTCAACTCTCGCCAAATGCCTCTACGGTCCCCACCTTTGACTTGTACCGAGGCTCATTACATACTCGGCACGTATCCCTGTCCTTTTCACCTCCCATGTACAGCATACAATCGTTAAGGTATGCATGAATCTTCTGCATCTCCATTCCCATAGGACATAATATCTTCTTTGCAGCATATACTCGATTACGGCACAAGTTGTCAGTGGGTAGCAACTCTTTCACCAACTCTAACAATTCAGTCATCCCCTTGTCAGATATTCTATGTCGCGCCTTTAAATTCATCAATAACAACGTAGAACCAAGAACATAATATTTACAACCTTTGTACAATGGCGTCTCTTTATCATTATACATCGCCGCTAACATGTTTGGCTTTCCTACCCAGTCCATAGCCACTTCTTCCACCGTTTCATCAAGAAAACCATCATAACGTAATTCCTCTGCACCAAGCCTACCATCAAACTCCGCATCATTATGACTTGCACCTTCTTCATGCCAAACCCGTGTTGTATATGTAGGATCAAAACCTCTACAAAGCAAATGTTCGCGCACTACGTCTACATCCTCATAAATCGCATTGTTAAGGCAATCTATGCAAGGACATCTTAGCCCAACCATTCTCTTTTCTACACAATCCTTCCAACCAACATCAATAAACTATTTAATCAAATTCGTATAACCTTCTAAAAGACGATGGTTCTCCAACATGATTTAACTACGACCCATGCTTAACACGATACTAGCAATAACGATTTTGCTACAATCACTCAAAAATTCCCCAAATTTATCACCCTAACAAACTCTACAAAACCATGCAAACAAGCACACACACTAAGGCCATGTCCAATTCAACTTATTTGGTGTTGTGTTGTGCTGATCAGTGCTGTGTTGTGCTGATCAGTACTGTGTTGTGCTGATCTTGTGTTGAATAGTAGTGAAAGTATTGAATTGTGTTCATTTGAGTTGAAGAAAAAGCACAATGTTTATTAGTTACGAACTAAAAAGTTTATTTAAATAATATTATTTTTACAAAACATAAAAATAGTGCCCATTTAGAGCTTAAATGCGTTGAGCTGAAAAGTGTTGTGCTGGTGAGTGTTGTGATGTGCTGATGAGTGTTGTATTGTACTGACAAGTGTTATGTTGTGCTGACCAGTGCTGTGCTGTGCTGAAATGTGCTGCAATAAGTTGAACTGGACAGGGCCTAATCAAAAACAAGTTTGCCCATTCCAAAACCAATCAACAAAAAATCACAACCACATACCTTTGTGTTCTTGGGCGAAATCAAGGCCTGAAAATGTGAGCAAAACTAGAAAAAAACAGATGGAGAGTCCTCTTATCTAATTCTTTTATTTTCCTTCCCGCAAAAATTCAGCTTTTATATACCCAGCTACAGCACAGTTACGAAATCGCTACCTCTTCGCCAGCAGAGTCGAAATATCTACGAAATCGTAACTATAAACGCCTCTGGTTTTAACTACAGGCGATATCGCTCCATTAATATCGCTGCATGGCGTCCACAACAGGCGAACTCACAAGTTCTACACGTCCCAGCATGTATGGGCGAACAACTTTTCTAACATCTGGCGAGGTCGTTTCAGAATTCGCCTTTTAAAGAACAAGGTTGCGATTTCCCCTGAACTTGACATTTTTAAGACACTTTGGAAAACATCGTGTTATATTTTTGAAACGTCGTGTACTTTTTTTGCACTAGGCGAACGACTGGTTACGAGTTCGTAACCTACTTACTAGGCGGTTCCGCGGAAATCTGACCAAAACGCCTTGAATATGGTGCCGAGAAATCTATTATTGTGCACTAGTGTCATCATCATGGTTGGGAGAAGACACTACACAAGGAGTGAGGAGTTGAGATATCATGGTAGATAAAAGACAAAATATAACTTAAGTATAGTATATGGAAGCATATAAGAGGGTCTACCCTCTATGAAAGCATTCTCTTCATTAGTTGAAGGCAGGGGTATCTTTTCCCTTCATCTCGGGGCCCTAACCAAAGAGACCTCTAACTCCTAATCTTCCTTAAAATTAAGGATCGCATACTACTGGCTCAATAGGGGGGAGTGGAATCTATATGGCCTCATCTCAATCTCCTAAAGGATTTTTGAGCATCTGCCATAGCCCATAAGTGCATGCCCTTTTCCCTTTGAGGTCGCTAAGGACTCCTTGGAGAACGAGATGTCCTCACGATGAGACTTCAACTTCTCCGCAGCTTTCATAGCTCAGGAAGCCCTCAAAACAACCTCGGGATCCTCCCTGTTGAGCATTATTACCTCGTACCATGCTATGGCATATCCATCTTTGGGTTGATCGAAACGCTCGGCCTTCAGAAAGCTACAGCTCTCTAGAGTTATGTTTGGGACTTCCTCTAGCCACCTAAAGGTTTAATGGGCCATACCCAACCTGATTGCTGATTCCCATGAATTCACCCGTGCTCTCGAGTATAACACCTTCTATAATAAGCTTGGGAACCACGGTAACCAGATGGGAAAGGACCTTTAACTCGTGCTTACTCTCATTCCTCACATTCGAATTCCAATGGGGTACCCTATATTTTGTTAGATCAAAGGTCAACCGAACCTTAAACGACTCCCCGCTATTACTAGGGAAGTCAAAGGGCCTCATATCTAGAGGTGTCACGGTCACGGGGCCCTTGGTGTATGCCATCTCTTACAGGCTGCGAAACAGATCGAATATGGGTTCTATCCCCTTTTGAGAATACCAGGACATTAAGGCCATGATAACCACAACCACATTCCACCTGCCCTGGATGAACTCGATATTGGTTTAAAAACCTTGAAAATAGGGGAGGTAAATGGAAGGTCAGACCATGCTCTATAAACCTCCCGTAAATAACCCCCTACTCGAACTAACCAAATCCTTAGTCGCCACTACAACATCAACATACATCAAGTCACAGTCTGGTGGAAAAGAATCTTGGCAACCCTCAACATAATCTCGGGCCTTATCTCGGACCTCTTGATCCTTCACCAAAACATTGCTCGAGCTCTCTAGGGTAGCAATGGCTTTCCTCTTTGGCTGGACCTTCGTATGGCAAAGATGTGGTGTCCTTCATCACGTGGGGCTGCCATGAGTGCCTGAGAAGGTTGAGATGCCTGAATCATTGGAGCTACATACGGCTGAAACTGTTGAGCAACATTCACCTGAGGAGCCTAAGGAATTTGACCTAGTTGAGTAACAAAAGGTTAATACTAATGTTGAACACATGGCTACATGACAAGGAGTGGACGAAGGGCATTGTTTAGAAACATGCATATAACCACCACAAGTGTAACATTGGATCTGAAGCCACGACCACGACCAGAGGACTTCCAAGAATTAGCTCCACCACGACAGTCTCTGGAACTGGAGAAGAGCGTCCCTCTCAACGGTTCTGATTCACGGCCAAAACTGGGGAATAAGGTCCCTCTCAACGATGAGAATAAAGTGACGATGACGCTGAACTCGTCGAATTTGGAGATGACAATTATGGTGAGTGACTAAACAGCGATGATGCCGGATTGAGAGCGGTGAGGATTTTGGTTCCCTGCGGTCAAGTTATCCAAGCGGGATCGTAGACTCCTAGTGACCGGCGACGAAGGTCGTGGTCTAAAGGTTGAGCAATAACGGCAATTGGGAATTAGTGACAAAGGAATTGGAAATTGGTGATAATGGAATTCGGAATCGGTGACAGTGGAATTAGGGACGATAAGCTTAACCCACATGGCGAGATTTCTGACGCTAAAGAGTCAATATAGTTGGGTCTCTTGTTCAGCTTTGCGGTAGCGAAATATGCTGACTACCTAAGTGGGGTTGTTCCCTAATCCCTAATGTAGCATAAGCTCTAGCGGAAGCATAACCAAAAGTGACCAAAGTAACCCAATGAAATCAACCTATTTAGTCTACGAATACCTAAGTAGGAATCACCTTCCAAATCTATATATTCAAAGAATATCTAGAATTTAGGTTCAAAACTCATCTCTCGAAAGAGAAGAATCTCAACAAACTTTTATATCAAATCAAAAACTATCTATTACAATGGTTTAATGCCCTATTTATAATATCTCACAAACTTTATTCTATTACAAAACATGTAAATATTTTCCTTAATCCTATTTAGAATACTAGTTATAATTATGGAAATTAACCAGAATCCATATGGAAACGAGTTAAAATTTTCCAATTTGCCAATGAATTGATAATGGGCCTTACTCCTTGCAATTCCAATGCTCCATTTGATTAACCCCAACCTGATCTACATCATTCCCTCCGCCGTTCGGCCGGTCAAGGCGCACGTTCCAAGAACTTGATGAGCTCAATATATACAATATTTGTTGCACGTAGAAATGGTGCTAAGTAGGCCTAGTTGTTAATAGTTGTCGCCATTTTGAGAGTAGAGTGATGTATGGAAATTATATGTCATGTGTCATGGTTTCGTCGCTTTATAGGTACTTGTAGATTGGGCGGCACAATTCTGATTAAACATGAAGATGAAGGCCTTTACAACAAATGTAGAACACGAACTATCCGAAAGAAGCAACAAGGATGTAGTTCACAGCCCTTCACATAGTGCACCAACTGTTGCACGGCCTGAGCATCATCCTAGTGCGCAACCCTTCACAACAAGTGCGCCAACTGGTGCGCAATCCGCGCACTACTGTAAGTTGTCTTCAACTTATCTTTTAGAGAGTGTAAAAGTTTATCTCCATCCTCATTTTTGAGATAGCTCGATTTTTAGATCCGAATACTCTCTAGTTCCATTTTCTTCTTCAACTTTCTTTCTCTTGAATCCATGGATTTGTATTGTATGTTTATGATGATTGTAGTAGGCTACATGACTCTTGACTTAGATTTTGAAACTTAATATGTATTGCTTCTGAGTTTTATATTATCAATCGAATGCATTGTTTTTCATCCATATTTGATTCATGGATTGATTGGGTTATCTAGTAATTGTACGGTTGTGTTGAACACTTGCTAAATTTATGGGTAGATTGTTATCAATTGTCTCATGTGATGTTGTAGGCAGCGAATAAGAATCTTGATTTATATTTTGATCATTGTTTTGATTCCCATGAACATTCAATTGGATTGTTATGTGTTCGCGTGATCGAAGAGCATAAGTAAGTTTATTGATTCTCTAAGTTTAAACGTCAATATTGAGTATTTGAAGTGTTTTCATTCAGGTTATTCAGTAGTGAGATCTATATAGTAATGTAATCATTCTTCCTAGGTAGAATTGTGAGAATGAAATATTTATTTTTAAAATAATTGTCCACGATAATTATTCCTAAACCCCAATTGCAATGTGTTGTAGTTCAAGGAAAAGTAAAATGTCAAGAATTGAAGCCAATTAAACTCAAATCTAGTAATCTCATAGTTAATCCATCTTTTGTCTAATTGCATGCTAGTTTAGTTGTAATCTTAAACTATTCTTATTATAACATTGTAGTGTTTTCTACCAACCAAAGTCAAATTCTCCCTTTTTACACCGCTTTCATATATTATCATATTATAAGTATTTTACTAGTTAGAGTAGTGAAACTATTTGGAATATTTGAAAATCCGCTCTTCTTTGTGGATATGAACCTTACTTGCCACTATATATTTAATTACGTGTAGACTTTAGGAGCGAATGTGTAAATTGAATTTTCGAAAAGGTAGAACGACGACCTCCCAGAACTCTAGTTCTCTACGTTGTGCCGTTCATTCGTATTCATCATGCTGGTAAATAAAGAAAGTACCTTTTTGAACTTGTTGAATTCTTTATTAATGAATGTTGATGTAAAGATTATCTGATTGCTTGATTAGAATAAGGCAGAAGCATGCCTATATATAGTTACATACAAGGGCCTAAAGCTAAATACTGAAGCTAGCTAAACCCTAGGCACATAAGTGCAATATACAAAGTACATACATAATTAATAAATCAGTCCTCCAATTCTTCTTGTATTGTCACACCCCCCTTCAAGCGAAGCGTCGGATTGACTGAGACACGAAGCTTGGATCTAAAGAAGTCAAACAACGCACGATTGAGCCCCTTGGTGAAGATATCCGCAACTTGTAAGGATGTCGGAATATGACCAACTCGTAGTTTGCCAGCACTAACTAGCTCCCTCACAAAGTGATAGTCGATGTCGATGTGCTTAGCTCTCTTGTGAGCAACTGGATTCTCCGCAAGAAATATAGCACTGTTATTGTCACAAAAAAGCACCGGAGATCCCTGAAGTGGAAAGCGCAGATCCCGAAGAATATGTAACAGCCACACTACCTCCGAAGCAGTGTTCGCAAGAGCTCTGTACTCCGATTCAGAGCTTGACCGAGAGACTGTAGGTTGCTTCTTTGCACTCCATGAGACCAAGTTACCACCAAGGAAAACTGCATATCCATAAGTAGAGCGACGTGTCTCCAAGCAGCGCGCCCAATCAGCATCAGAGTAGGCTAGTATCTCCGAAACACCATCAGCAGTGAAGGTCAATCCACAATGTTGCGTGCCTCGAACATATCTGAGTATACGAGGAACTGCAGCAAAATGATCATCCCGTGGATCCTGAAGGTATTGACTCACAGAGTTGACAGCAAAGGATAGGTCAGGACGAGTGATGGTGAGGTACTGAAGTGCACCTACAAGAGAACGATACAACTTCGGATTGTGAAATGGTCCACTGGTACTGCTGTGTTACTGAGACAACGAAAGAAACGGTGTAGAGACCGGTGTAGCATCCAACATTCCAGCTCTCTGAAGAATATCCCCAGCATACTTGGCTTGACCCAAGAACAATCCGGTAGAGGTGGGTGTAACCTCCAAGCCAAGGAAGTAGCTGAGGTATCCGAGATCCTTGACAGAGAACTCCCGATCAGCCCGAGCTATGAAACTCTGAATAGCAACCTTATCATTCCCGGTAAGAATGATATCATCGACATAGATGAGAAGGTAAAGGATGATTGAGCCACGGGTAAACACGAACAGAGACGGATCCGACAGACTGCCAACAAAGCCAAGACCTTTAACAAAGGCACTGAAGCGATCAAACCATGCCCTAGGAGCTTGCTTAAGACCATAGATGGCTTTCCTCAAAAGACATACGTGATTAGGACGTGCAGGATCCTGATATCCAGCTGGCTGCGCCATGTAAACTGGACCGTCAAGAACACCATTCAGAAAAGCATTCTTGACATCGAGCTGATGAAGCGGCCATTTCCTCATAGTAGCAATAGCAATCACTGTGCGGACAGTAGCAGCCTTGATAACTGGACTGAAGGTATGATCAAAATCAAACCCCGGAACCTGTGAGAATCCTTGAGCTACCAGACGTGCTTTGTACCTCTCAATAGAGCCATCCTGTTTGTACTTCAATCGATAGACCCACTTGGACCAACCACATTAACATGTGGAGGGCAAGGCACCAACTGCCATGTCTGTTGCCGCTGAAGTGCATCAATCTCCTCATCCATAGCAGTAACCCATCGGGAGTCCTTGACTGCAGCCTTGAAGTTTCTCGGTTCCTTCTGTACCAGTAACTCAACAACTAAACCCGTAGCCACAAAATCAGGTCCAAGACTGCGAGCTACTCTTGTTCCATCCTGATGACGAGTGACCATCGAGTGAGCTCTAGGAGCAGGTGGGGCTGTTGGAACCTGTAGAGCTGTGGAAACAGGAGGAGTCAAAGTACCACTTCCAGAAGAGACTGAATCACCAGGTGAATCGGAAGAACTCGAGAATACTGGAGAAGGCTCTGGAGTGGCTGGTTCAGGTTCATCGGCGATTACCGCTGGTGCAGTCGAAGAAGGCTCATGACATACCGTACAGGGCTGCTGTGGTGGAATGATCTCGACAGAAGATGTCTCTACATCAGGATCAGTGGGGTCAATAAAGGAAGAGACATCCAAAGAAGAGAAATGAGCCTCTGTGGATACTCTCGAGAATGGAAAGTGACCCTCATCGAAGCGAGCGTGACGAGACATATAAATGCGACCAGAGGCAGGATCCAAGCACTTAAATCCTTTGTAGTGTGCACTGTAGCCCAAAAAGACACATGGCAGACTGCGAGGGGCTAATTTATGTTCAGATGTAGGCCGAACATAGGGAAACACACGGCAACCAAATGGATGAAAGTTTGAGTAGTCAGGCGAACGTCCAAAGAGTACTTCAAAAGGAGACTTGTTATCAATCACCGGTGTTGGTAACCGGTTGATAGTGAAGACAGCAGCACTAAATGCATCATCCCAGTGAGACAGCGACATGTGTGAATGAAACAACATGGAGAGGCCCATCTCCGTGATGTGTCTGTGCTTGCGTTCTGCTCTACCATTCTGCTCAGGTGTATATGGGCATGAGACTTGATGATGAATGCCACGAGTTCCAAAGTGAGACTGCAACCTGTTGTTGATGAATTCAGTCCCTCCATCACTCTGGAAAACTTTGATGCGAGATGAGAATTGGTTCTCTACGAATGCTTCAAACTAGAAGTAGACATCGACGAAGTCTGATTTGCGACGTAGAGGGTAGAACCACGAAAAACGCGAATAGTCATCCACAAACAAAGCATAATAGGAGAAACCATTTCCCGAAACAACCGGAGATGGCCCCCACAAATCACAATGAATCAAATCCAAAACATTCTTAGCCCGTCTGGGGTTCTCAACAAAAGACAGTTTGTGGCCTTTAGCCATAGCACACGGTTCACAAATACCAGGTTTTGGAAGTACATAAGTAAAAGACTAAAATCCATGTTTGTTCAACAAAGAAAGAATAGCAGAGGACACATGTCCTAATCGAGCATGCCACACTTCAAAAGATGCTCTATTATTGTTCTTCTTCACCACTGAAAGAAGTGCTGTCTCACCACGGTCCAGCACATACAGCCCATGCTCACTGTGTCCCTGCCCCAGGATTGCCCTGCTGAGCTTGTGCTGAATAGTAAAAGACTTGTCATCAAAAGAAATAACAGCACATAACTCCTTGGTAAGCTTACTAATTGACAACAGGTTTTTAGTAATAGCAGGCACAACCAAGACATCAGATATATGTATAGAGGGGCTAACTCTAGTATCACCAACAACAGTAATAAGAAGAGAAGCACCATTACCAACAGAAACAGAGATATTACCATTATATGGAGCCAGAGCAGTCAAGTTCGAAGGAGTGGCACTCATATGGTTGGTAGCCCCTGAATCAAGATACCAGTCTGAAGCTGTAGGAGCAGTAGCGGGCTGAGTCTGAGGAGCCTGGTAGGGCACATACTGCGGTGCATACACAGGTGGCTGAGGAGCCACTGCCGCAGGAGCAACAGGAGCAGCATAGGTCTGAGCAACAAGAGCCTGAGGAACCGATGGAGGCTGTGCCGGCTGAGGAACATAAGTCTGGTACTACTGCTGGCCATAAGGCTGTGGTGATGGAGCCACATAACTCTGCGTAGAGTTGCCACAAAACCTAGAGATGTGCCCGAAGCCTCCACATGTGTAACACTGTATCTGAGCACCCAAAACACCAGATCTGGACACACCAGGACCTCCAGGAGCTGCCCAGGGACGATGACCGCCACGGCGACCGCAGAACCGGCCGCGCGTGGGCCCCACGCGCGGCCTGTCCAGGCGCGTGAGCCCACGTGCCACCGTCTGGATGCTGGGCGGTCGGGGCAGTTTGCTGGGCGGTCGCCGCAAAGGCTACCGGTCCCACCGGAGCCTGTACCTGCACATTCGTTTTCTCCAAATTTGCCAAAAAAGCCTCATAGCCCTTGGCTTGATCCACAACAGTTATATACGGGGCAAGGGATCAAGAACAGCAACAGGTGCACTAAAATTTTTATATTCTTGACCAAGGGCAGTGAGAAACCACATAAGCTTGTCGCGGTTATCCGTAGGTTGTCCCATAATGCTTAATTGATCAAAAACTTTAACCAGAGACAAATGAAGATCATGAATCGTACCAGTCTTACGAAGGAGATTAGCCTGCTGTCGAAGGCTGAAAACACTAATCGAGGTGCTGTGTTGATAGGTGCTGGCAAAAGTGTCCCACATCTCCTTAGCGGTGGTACACCCGATGATCTCATTCAACGCATCAGCAGTGCATGAGGAGAGAAGCACACTACAAAGTCTATGATCATCCACGATTCAGGATTTGTAGGCAGCAAGGGCAGTGTCGTAGGCGGCCTGCTCCTTCTGGAGAACGGCAGAGTCCGGTGGTGAGGAGGAGGAAGAGGCGGCCGTTGGCGGCACGGGAATGAGAGGGCGAGGAGTAGAGCCATCCAGATGGCCAAACAATCCTTGAGGCATGAACACATACTCTACCTGCTTCTTCCACCGCATGTATGTTGAAGCTTCCAACTTGGTATTGAGAAGATGAACCATCGTGTTGATTGGAAGAGTATCATCCCTGGTAGCAGCCATCGTCGTGTGAACAACAAAAAAGATGGCAGAAATTTTTTGAACTGGAGGGGGAGGGAATATTTTTGCGTGCGTGTGTGAGAGAAGGAGAGGCGGCGGCGGCCGCTGAAGGAGAAAAGAGGGAGAGGGTTTAAGAACCCTAGGGTTTAAGGAAAGAGGATCGTCAGGCTACTGATACCATGTAAAGAGTATCTGATTGCTTGATTAGAATAAGGCAGAAGCATGCCTATATATAGTTACATACAAGGGCCTAAAGCTAAATACTGAAGCTAGCTAAACCCTAGGCACATAAGTGCAATATACAAAGTACATACATAATTAATAAATCAGTCCTCCAATTCTTCTTGTATTGTCACAGTTGATTTCTCTTTCTGTTGCTTTTGCTTGTTGGAAATTTTGATATCACAAATCTAGAAATAGGCCACTCAGGTATTATTTGATGAAGGTAGACTTTTTTTATGAATCAGGATTTTATCTTTATTAATTTTACTTTACTAAACAATCATTTTATAGTAAACAATTGCACAATGTCAATTAACAAAGTTTACTACCGTTGGGATATACTCCAAAGGTCTTGAACTAATACTCCAAAAAGAACAACGATAAACGTGGAGGTCCCCTCAACATTTGCAAAAAGAAAAAGTTCGTTTGGCAGAATTAAAGGAACCCAAAAAAGACAGACAGATAAAGAGCTGAGATTTCGCCACAAACAAAATATGAAAATGGAATTGTGTTATCATTTCCCTTTGTCGCGCTTTGAGTTTTGTTCTCTGATACACAATTTATGGTTCGAAACTGAAAATTCTGGAAACATTACAGCGAAAACAATTTACAATTGAAAATCCAAACACACACTTTCTCGATCATCTCTCAGCCATCAATGGAAAGTCAAGAACTGCTCCTGAAGGATCCCAGGGCCTTGAGTGCAGCTGCCCTGAGGATGAACACATGGTAGAATGCAGCAATCGCGGCGCCGATGAATGGTCCGACCCAGAATATCCACTGTAAATTTAGTTACAAACAGAAGCACCACAAATTAGTAAACTAAATTTAAGAAGATGGACTTTTTTTGTAAAAATAATAAAATGCTTGAATATTTTACCTGATCATCCCAGGCCTTCTCTGTTCCATAGATAACTGCAGCGCCGAAGCTTCTAGCCGGGTTGATGCCGGTTCCGGTGATGGGGATGGTGGCGAGGTGAACCATGAAGACGGCGAACCCAATTGGAAGTGGTGCCAGCACCTTTTACATCAAAATTTACCCATCATAAGTCCATGGATTATAATAAGGTGAAATCATAAAAGAATCTAAGAAAATTACACTTTCTACAATATTTAATTATAAAATGTTGCTATATGCATTCTGATTTAATACTCTTATAATCTAAAATATAATATGAATTTATAAAAATATATTCATTTATTATATTTATAGAGAAATTGAACAATATTCAGAAGATATTAGTATTATAATTTTAATGATAGTATATTGGATCACGGCGAGTAAATATTGAAATGCATATACCACATCACTAATTATATAACAAGGCTAGGGTTAAATCAAACGAGTTGAGACAAACAGGGGTTAACAAAGTAGTCAATCATAATAATTAAACATTATTAAACTAGCAATTATGATGGAGTGTTATCAAAGTAGTTATCAATTAGTTATGATTATTTGACAAAACAATAATACCCTGTCATTTATTATAAACAATGAGCACGGTGGAAATAATTGACTAACAAATCAATTCCAGACCACAAAATCACCCGCCACCTAATTGTTGTCCACAGTCCCTTTGAAAAAAGAAGCATTATTTCTTTGTTTTAGTTCAATGTTCTGACTTTCTAGCTAATTCATTTGGTAAAATATTAAACTGATAAGTGCTAAAGCCTTGTCACTTTCATACTTCTTAATTGATTAATTAACAAATACACTAAACACAGTTTAGTAATGGCATATAATTAATAATTAAACGATTCAAATAAAGTAGTAAGGATAAGAGTGCATACAGGGACATGGGAGTCTCTGGCATTTCTCTTGGGGTCAGTGGCAGAGAAAACAGTGTAGACCAGGACGAAGGTTCCGATGATCTCAGCTGCCAAAGCGACGCCGTTTGAGTAGCCGTCGGCGACCATGTTAGCTCCGCCCTTGTAACGGTGGTAGAACGACTTCTGGAAAGCCTTCACCAGACCAACACCGCAGATCGCCCCCAAGCACTGAGCTATCATGTACAGAACCGCCCTAATCAGCGACACCTTCCTCGCCAAGAACAGCCCGAATGTAACCGCCGGGTTGATGTGTCCTCCTGTAAATAGCAGAACACCGATTAGATCAGTGAAAAAAATATCCCCAAAAGTGAAATTTGGTTTCTGAGCTCAGTTGATTATATTACCAGAGATTCCGGCGGTGCAGTAGACGAGAACGAAGATCATGCCTCCGAAGGCCCAGGCGATACCAAGGATGCCGACGCCGCCGCAGATGTCTCCGCCGTTTTTGACGTCGGTCTGGTGGCTGTAGCCGATGACGGTCAAGACGGTGACGTAGAGGAAGAGGAGAGTTGCGACGAACTCAGCTATGAGAGCTCTGTAGAGGGACCACTTGGTGAGCTCGTCGAGGTCGAAGAAAGGGGCCGGTGGGGGGTCGTGGTAGTCCTTGGCGGAGAAGTCTCCGGCCTCCGTCGTCACGGCTTCAACGTCTTTCGTCATGGTTTTGGAGCAGGAGAGTAGATTGAGCTAGCTTGTGAGTGTATGAGCGAGTGAGAGAGAGATTGGGGATTTGAAGAGTGTGAGAGTGAGGAAGGTGGGTTTAGGTATTTATGGATGCAGAGAGACGTTGTTGATTAGGAGTTGTTCTAATTAGTATGATTATTCAATTAATCATTTTCACCGCCCAAAACAATGAAAATTATAGACTACCCAATTCTTTGCTTGCATGGTCCTACCTAGATGCTTATTGAGATGCTTATTTTTATTAATACCGTATAATATTTCATTTCACTAGTTTCTTTAAATACATAAAAACAAATGTGTTACATAATAATACGTAATTTAATATTTTAATCTTATATTTTAAAATACGGTATGAATTTATAAAATTATCATCACGTATTAGATTTATTGAGAAAGTTAGTAATATTCAGGAGACGGTAACTAATTTTAATGATATTAGGCTGAGTAAAGTAATGTACTACGCACAACACTTCATTAAATTAATAGGCTCATCAACAAATTGAACTCGATTCGTTTAGAAAATGTTTGTTGAAGAAAAGAATGTGCAGCAATTTTTTTCAAAATGAACGGAGTTCAATTATGTAAAATATTCAAACACTTCATTCTGAAAGAAGGATGGAGCTTTCCAAATAAACAAAAGAGTCAGAGTTACCATATGGACCTGTAAAACAATCACAGCTCAAGGAATGGCAATGAAAATGGTTGACTCGATGTTTAAGGCCTAAAAGTGACTTAATGCAACTTAAATCATCCCCAAGATAAAAAGGTCAAAAATTGATTTTAGTGGTAGATAGTTAAATTTTGGTAGATCTAATTTGCTATCCGAAAATAAAATCTCCATGAAATTTATTATCGGTGGCTGCAGATATTAGATCATTACTTGCTTATAGATTTACTTTTATAGTAGCTATGAAAATAAATAGAACTCTTGTAATGAATGAGCGTATCAAAAATACTAATATATTTCAAATGTAATGGTCTACTTGAAGTTAACGAGAGGCTTTGGTTATAAAAAAAAATTAACACCAAAAACCAAAAAAATACTAAAATAATCTTAGTTTCCATTTTGAACTCACGAGTCATGCCCCTCCATACTGGTTCAGTGCGGCCGTGCTTCATCATTCCTTTACCACCTTTCATCCGTCTTCTGCTCCCATTCCCTAATCTCACGCCCACTCCGATGCCTTTCATTTCACTGTATCTATAATATTATTGTTCAACTTCCATAGGATGCCTTTTCATTTTCATTTTAATTTTATTATTGTCGTTATTTTTCAACTTCCATTTCTTTCGCACATTTAAGGATTACAAGATATAAAAATGCTTGTTTAATAAACAGAAATGGGTGTGCGGGCATGACTATTTTTCTTAATTACAAGAAGATTAAGAAATTAGAAAACTGTCGCATCTTTTTTCCACTTGTGATTGTAGATCAGTAAAAAGATTTAGCTGATGTGCTGCACTTTTACTGTCCTCTATAATTAACTAGGAGTACAGTCAAAGATCATGTTTCCCAAGAAAGGGGGTTTTTTTTTTCTTTAAACGGGAATGTTCTAGACGATCCATTATTTTTAACTACTAGTATTGCTGGGGGCTTAGAATATTTAATGTTATCATTTGGGTTGGGTTTATAGACTGATTAATTTTGGCAATAATTGTGTGCCATGGATTAATTAACTGAAAAGCCGGGGTGATCAAATGATTAATCAATTAAATAAACCTTAGTGATGCCATTGCCAGCATGCGAAGCCAGTTCATCTGGACTGCCAGATGAGTTTACCTGGACCTTAAACCTAATTATTTGATTGATTAAAGACCATCGTCATCAACGGTATAAGGGACGAGCATAGTTACATAACGATTTAACCCTAATAATTATGGGTAACTGAAAATTAAGTCTAATAGAAAATAGAAGTGAAACTTGAACATGATGTCTTTCTGTTTCTAAAATATAGTCGTTCAAAAAATTGCAAAACAGTCACTTTAATTCCAAATTTTCATAGTTTGAAGAAAATCCCGTTATGCTCAAATAGGAGTTTACATAGTCCGCATCATTTTCTCTTAATTCATAGTTTACGTATGCAATTAAATTTTGTATTTATTCAAACCTTGAGTCTTTAAAGAACTATTACATGGTAAAGCTCTTCTAACATTACATTTGATTATGAAGTTGTGAAATAACTAATCGCTTCTATGATCAGTTATGTTTATTGTTTTACTTAGTAATTTAAATGTAAAGAATAAGAGTGCGTTTGGTTGGAGAGGATTTTGACAGTCTGATTTTGCAAAACCTTGTTTGCCTGGGTTGAGATTTTGTAAATATGAAACAAAAATTTTATTTGGTTCGTCAGAATTTTGTGAGTCCAAAACAAAAATCGTGTTTGATTTGATTAGGGTGTTTTGATATGCAAAATCCAAAACTTACTTTGAACTATTGACATGACTTGGAAAGCGAAAACTAGATTTGGAGAGCCAAAATCTAAACTTTGTAAAACTCCATAAATCAAACAATAATATTCAAAATTGAACTTTCAAAATTCAAATTTTCAAATATTTGTCTAACCAAATGCAGCCTAAAACATTAAAGATATAAATTTCGATCACAATACCAACTCAACACCGCTACTTCCTCTAAGTCAAATTCGACTATAGAAACGAGAGAAACGCTCCCTCCTCCCTTCCTCAAACAGTAACATATCTCAGATCCAAAACTGGCGGGGTGGCCGCCGGCGCTTCGTCGCCGATCAGGCCACCCCTCCGATCCCATAAACCTCTATCCTTCCCCAATCCCCAACCCCCAATTCAAAATCCCATCTCAATCGAACAATTACATCCCCTTTTTTGAACCTCCGACCAAAAACCGACGTTTGACGACGACGACGCCGAACGCTGATGGATCCGACGACGCCGAATCCGGTCACCGACGACCACGGACCCGGTCACCAGACGAGGCGGACGAGCGGACGCGCAACTCCGGCCAGCGCTGCGAGGGGTTGGTGTCGAAGCTTTCAGCGCGACGGATCTGAGCTGAACAGGTCGCCTGGCGTCGCGAGGGCTCTTTCCGGCCAGACGGCACATCGCGTTAGAGAGACGGATCTGATTTTGCCCAGAGACTGGGCCTGGGTCGCGTCAGGGGCTCTGAGAAGTTGCAGGGTCGATCGGGTCGGGTCGGCTCGGCTCGGCCCGGTCAGAACAATTTTTCATGGTTTCAACTGGAGATGGCCCAATTAGGTTGAGATGACAGGTTTTGGTCCAATCAGGTGTCGTTGATTTCATCCAGTATTTCAAACGCTGCTGCCGGTACTCCACGCGCCGCTGCCAGACATACCAATGTGTCCTTCACCGGTTGCCCCACACGAATGCTAGTGCACTACGCAGGGTTTCCATGTGCCACGCAGGTTTTTTCTGGTGATGTCTCTTTATCGATGCTTTTTTGGACAAGATTCTGAGTTGATTCTTTTCGATACTTTCTTAGAGTTTTTAGATTTTAAGAGATGGGTGATTGGAATTTTGACTTTTTGCAAAACTGCTTTGACTAATTTATTGAGTATCCCTACCCATTTGTTTGTCGCCTCCCTCTTACTTTGGGAAGACCCCTTGGGTTTCGGTGTGTGCAGTTACAGTAGAGCAGAAATCCAAGTTGTGGTACTTTCTTAAGTTACTATCGACGTCTCTGGGCATACACTTGTAGATTTGAGCATTTAGTGCAAACTTTATGTTTTAAATTAGGGATATTACACTTGTCAAAGCAGTTTGACGCTTTTGTGTCGGTCTTTTAGGAATCATTCTATTCATCTCTTTTTTAGGTAACACTATCGAAATAGTGAATTAGTATGGTTGTATCTAGCTACTAAGGATTTAGTTCCTGCTTCAGATACAGAGAAGGTTTAGAATTGTCATATATTTAGAAACCTCTCTGTAATCTTACAACTTGCCTCCCATAAAAGAGATCATTATATTTTATTTTATGTCAATTTAATGGTTTGGGGATGTCAAATATAATATCCATCCACCATTGGTGGTTTAAACCAAAAAAAAAAAAACACACCGCTACTTCCTAACTCTATCAAACAGAGCCTATTTTCGCCACACGCATAACTTATCACCACGATATGATCTCTCAAGTCTCAACTACAACATTGGGGACTTTCTGATACACAGAATGAGTAATAATGGAGATTGTGATAACATTGCATGTTACAGTGAATCAATTGTAACCTAAACAAATGATGGATTATTATGATGAACCGGAATCTCTTCTTGGAGTCATTACGCTTGAAATCCCTTTGACCGGACATTAACAGGCAGCTTTAGGTCATTTACAGATCAGAGTGCTCTTTTGCACTCCAAAAAGCATGTGATGCGTGGTTAGTAGCGCAAGACATGGTTGCCCAGCTAATCGAGAGACCTATGTCAATTTTTTATATTAAAAATGATGTGCCTTTTGAGATAGAAAAATAAAAATGATGTTCCTTTTCAGATGTATTTTATCATATTACTCGGCCATCCTTTTGCGTATAATAATCCGACCATATTTCAACAAACCTTAATCTACTTCGTCTTCTTCTTTGTATTAATCTATGCGCCGATAACATTAATAGCGACTACTGAGGTCTAAAAGGAGTTTGTGTTATAAAAATTATTCTGAACCCTATTTCTCTTTTACAAAGTGCTTCAGATAAGTAAAGTGAAGCCCTACATTTAATCTATTTATTTAGTTGACAATGTTTTTATTTATTTAAGAGGTGGGTATCATTATGTGTTAGGGTTCCGCCAGCCATAAACATGACATGTAATAATTCCATAATGGTGATTTGAAAGATTACAAATATGTTTCAGAAGAATCACCTCTTCATCTAAATCGAGTAGTAACTAACGTCAAAATTGCATATTTAACCCTAATATAAACTATGGAGAAAGGGCTATATAAAAAGATAGTAGTAGCAACCAGCGATACTCTCAACTAATTCGACTATGACTAACCTAACACAATCCAGTTATAATATTAAACTTACTCCCCGAATCTGCAATTCTGTCTCAGTCTCATTTGTCATTATTCGGATTCTCTGCTCAAAACCAATAAGACACCATCCAAGGCAGCATTATAAATCCAAGACATGTAAAAGTGTGTCCAACTACAACAAACGAGAAGAAAAAATGAACTCCATGTCGTGTATATTTCACCATGTTTACTATAAATTATTCAAAATATGTTAAAGTTAGTAAAATGGAGACAATTTTACCAAATGATTTTAATTTTGTTATTGTTTATAATGATCTAATCTAAAATAATAATTGGGCTGAGTAATAATTTGATTGAAAGACGGCACAAAGTACTACAACCAAAGGAAGAATTTGCTAGTTGCAATTTGAATCTATAATTTGTATCATGTAAGACTATTGAAGATCATATAAACGATCAATTCAGAATCATAAATCGATCGATACATTTAGAAAACGTTGGTGTAATTGTCACATCTCCATCTCCTTCTCTGCATGACATGTACCAAAGCTCCTTTTCATCATTTAAATTATCAATAATATTCTGTCAAGTTTTAATGTGGCTGTAAAATCAACGTTGAGATTAAATGATCATTAATAAGTTTAATTGTCAAATCAACCAACTCAAATCGTTAAAGAATTCCTAAATGAGCAATGTTTACAGCCGACTTTGGGTCCACCGCCACCGTAACCGACCACCCACTGTCCAATGGCCACCTGTCAACACTTATGCCTCTTATCCGTTTGCCTTGCGACACGTATTAATGTCTCCTTTTAATATACGCCAATATTTTCTTAAATTGGTATAAACACATGAAAAATAGTGAGTTTATATTTATACTACTATTTAAATCTAAACTGAAACTCCATTCAAAAAAAAAAATCTAAACTGAAACTAATTCTTTTTTTTATTTTATTTTTTTGTAAAAAATAGGATAATAACTCAAGTGAGTCCCAATAAAATCCCTCTATTTCCTCCTCTATGAGAGTTGAACTCAGGACCTCAGGGTAAATCTATCAGTATTTTACCATTAGAGTAATTCTCAATTCCCTAAAACTAATTCAAATCTTGTTAAATTTAATTATACTAATTGAAGTTAAATCAACTCGATCACCTCTAATCATCACTTTTAAATTCAATCACCTCGATCACCTCTAAATTGAAACTAATTCAAATCTTAATGAATTTAATTATACTGATAGAAGTTTCAACTCAATCAACTTTAATCATCACTTTTTTATCAATGAAAAAATGAATTAATTATACGATCAGCAAGATCGACAGTCATTTTTAATGAATATACATAATTGACACTATTATTGTAAAAAATGAAATTTATATGCAATTTGTTTTACTAGTAATTTTTAAGACATTATACGTATAGTTATACGACCCACATAGAACATTGGAAATAAAATTTTATTGTTTCATAGATGTAGGACTGCAAAATTTAACTTTCGCCTAGAGCCATTATCATATTGTTTCAATGTTTAATTATCCCTACATAATAATAATTAACATTTAGCAAATATTTATGATAGTTCTTTCAATTTATGGCTGAAATGTGTTCCACGTGTTGTGCTTGAAATTTCATGATGTGATTGGGCGGTGGAAGAAAGCCAAAATAAGATTACTGCCCGGGCCAGAGTAGGTACACAAATTCAAATCCCCCCACAGTCGCGAAAAGTCTAGAATCCCCTAGAATATGAATACAGAATACTCCATACTGCAAAAAAGTTTAGATATACTACTTCCTCCATCCAGCCAAAACTGCAAACATAAACTGAAAATTGAACAAAGCATTGTAAATTAATGATGAATATTGAAATTTAGAAAAAGAAAAAAATAAAATGAGTGGAGTCCGTATATTAGCTTTTTACTATGTTTTATTAAATAATTACATGCAAATTTTTTTTTGATAAACAACTGATTTAGAATTGTATGTAACATAAATAATGTATATGATGTATATGTTTAATATAAATAAATATGTATTATAGTGTATATATTAAAGATGTATTTTTATTTTGGATTGCAATGCAGCAAAATACAGATTGAATGTAGCAAGATCTAAAAAATATTTTTTAGTCAAAACCATCTAAGTGGGCGAGAGGATTATTCACGACTCCTCAAACTCTATATAAAAGCGATAATAATTACATGATTGGGTTTGGGTAAACCCAATGATACACATGAAACCTTTTTGGGGTTTCTGTGGCAATTTGAGTGAGGTGCACAGTGATTCCAGCAAAACCGTACTACTACTCCGCCTCAGGTGGCTACATGTACTACTACTAAAAAACAAAAGGAGATACATCGTAAGAATCCTAAAGTCTAATACCTGAAAGTATCTAAAATATCTGACAGATGTAGCATCCTTAACTCACAGTGAATACTCAAAGTCTACAAATTCTATGCACATATATGTCATTACCAAGCTGTCAAAACCACTAACGACTTGGAATATTTCTCCTCATCTGTATTGCATAGACCGAAATCCAAAAGGTCTCCCCTCCCGCCAACTAACGGGTTAGGAGGGACATGAAAAATAATAGATAAGAATCCTCCATAAATTAGTCAGGATAGCTTTGCAAAAATACCAGTTTCAAATCATATCCCACCAAAGCGGGTATATTTAGAATAAGATCAGTGCTAGCGGCAATTCCAACCAATTCTGGTCTGAGTGGTTGACGGCCTAATATTGAAATTCAAAATGCAATCTAACACATAATAAGTTGAAGCTTATCCGGTTACAAATTATCTAGAAACAGTAACGCCAAGAGTTAGTACTCAAACAACTCTGACTCGAATTTATCCTAACCGTCATAATCCAGATTCGAAGCTAATCAAAATTTAACCAAGCAAAAGTACCCGTTGAAAAAACTATAATTACCAGACATCATTCAAACCAATACTTTTTGCAAAGACCAATTTAAATCTATACCCCTAAAAATCTAATAAAGCTGGAATAAAAAAAGAAAAAAAGAAAGGCACCCCATCAGCAGAAGACCTCCGCACTGACCGATCGTAGACACTGGAGCATGGTGGCGGCCGGCGAGAGAAGAGCGGCGTGTGAGTGCGTGGCCTCAAGCGCGCGTAGGTGAACGCGTCGGGAAGGCGTGGTCTTCCAGCAGCCATAAACTCACCGTCAGGAAGGCGCGTGGCGGTCAAACCTCTATCTAATTGGTCTGTGATGTTGGCGGCGAGTAGATCTGATCCGATCTGTCGAGCATGTGCTTGTGCGCCTATTGACTCGCAGATCCAGAAGATATCGGTGTCAGGAGCATCTGGGCGGCCGACCCATCTACTCCGGTGAAATCACGAGCAGGATCCGCCGACCTAAACAAAAAATGTAGATTTTGATGGTGATAAAAGGTACAGGATATGGGGGTTGAGGAGGGGAGTATTAGATCTATTATAGGGTATGGGTGAGGGAGGAGTCGCCGGCATAAATCACCAGCGAAACCTCCCCCGGAGAAGCCGGGTCGTCTGTAGAGAGAAGGAGGAGAGGGAGGGGGTAGAGAGAGAAAAACCTATTATCAAAAAATCCTAGCAAGATCTAATTTTTTTTTTAATAATCCACCAAAGGTGGGGAAATTATATTAGGCTTTCTTGACCTATTGCCTTAAATGACCATTGTTTGTAAATGGGACCTTCCTATTACATCAAGCTAAAACTAGTTAGCTTACAAAAGAATAGAGCCAAAAGAAAACTCTATACAAAAACACCTCTAAGGAATGGCAAACTATATATGAAGCTATTAGAGTATTACTAATGTAAAACTCAAAGTGGCACCAAATACATTTTAACATTTATAGATATGACAAAAGAATGTGTTAATAGCTATTGTGAGTACTAGAGTGAGAGATGATGTAGAGCCGTGGTTATACTCTAACTGAAGGCACCTGATCTTCATCAAGGAGGCAAATGGCCTTAACCTGAGTGGGGAGTAGCTCCCGATTGAAAACAACACTAAGTTTCTGGGATAGTGCTATCTTTGCCAGTGAATCTGCTGCATTGTTTGCTTGTCTCAAGGCGTGTTGAATCTGGACTGCTACTACCTGTTTAGCTTCATCACAGAGTCTGAACAGTTTCCAGTGAGCAGTTATTGGATTAAGTATCATAAAAATACCATTTAGAGAATCAGAATCAATGATAAAACTGTGCAAACCATAAAAGAAACCAAAGTAATAACCAACCAGTATAGCTTTTATTTCTCCCTCCAGTGGTGAAGAAGCTGAGGAAATAATGGTTCTTGCTGCAAGTTCATGACCATTTGAATCTCTAGTAATCATACCAAGGCCACAGGCCTTAGAGGACCAAGCTGCATCTACATTTATTTTAAAGCTTTGCAAAGGCTTTTTCCAAACCACAGATCTCAATCTTGGTTTGTGTTTTTTCACAGTAACAGGAATGAATGTAGCCTTAGCTAATGGTTTATCAAACTCCCGTGAAATGGCAATTGGGTTAGCAGATAGGGAAAAATGCAAAATGTCCTTGATATCTCTTAGTATTACACTGGAGACTGGTCTGACATTTTCAAAGAGTAGTTTATTTATAACTTTCCATAGATACTGGGTAGTGATTTTTTCCAGATATCAACAGAGAAAATACTCTCATTGAAAAAATGATCAATGGTGTCTGAGTGTCTACACAGGGGACACTTTGATGCAAAATGGAATCCATAGTGTGACAGGACTTCCTCAAAAGGTAGGATTGAGTTAAACAGTCTCCAAAGAAAGAAGGTAATCTTTTTTGAAATTTTTATCTTCCACAGTTTGAATAGGGTAGGAGAAGGCCTTTTGTGATCATGTAAGGTCTGAAACGCTAAATTAAATGAGAAGAGGCCATTTAAAGAAGGCGTCCAGATCATTCTGTCTGGCTTACTAGGATGAATCTGGGAGGAGTGTATAAATTGGAGTGTAGCAGGGCTCAGAAATCCTTCCATATGAGGCAACAAAATCTGCTTTTGATTTAAAAAGTCAGCCACAAAACAAGAAGATGGAATTGGTACAAGGTCCTGTGGTAAGACATCAACTAATGGACCATGACCAGTCAATTAGATGACCAAAAATTACAGTCACCTCTCCCATGAATGACAAGGGAGTGGTGTTCTGCAATACAATTAACTAGAAAAATTCGGTGCCAAATTTGTGAGGATCTGGATTGTATAGGTAGTGAGTGTAGGTATTTTGTCCAGAGAGCCTCTCCATGTTGATATTTCTATCATAACATGATTGAACAAGTCTGAACAATATAAGGAATGGATCTGAAATCTAAACCATTTTGAGCCACATGGTAGCACAGTTTAGGCCATTTTTTCCATCTCTTCTTTTGTTTCACAGCAGTAGATCCCCAGAGAAAGGAGGCAAATAATTTCTCAAGTGTTTCTATGATGTGAACTGTATGAGCCATAACAGTAAAAACATGATGTAATATGGCATACAACACTGATTGGATCAGTGTAATTTTTCCACCAGTTGATAGCCATTTATGTCTCCATAAACTGAGTTTTTTGGATCTGTTCAATGAGGGGATTAAAATAGTAGTTAAGTATTCTACCCTCATATATTGGACATCCAAAATATTTAAAGGGAAAAATTCACTCTTTCATACACAGTA
This sequence comes from Sherardia arvensis, assembly GCA_948330725.1. Taxonomy (NCBI): domain Eukaryota; kingdom Viridiplantae; phylum Streptophyta; class Magnoliopsida; order Gentianales; family Rubiaceae; genus Sherardia; species Sherardia arvensis. Next base: position 14,469,848 of record OX415237.1, on the reverse strand, counting down.
TTTATTTTATTTGATTAATCTTGGCTAATGTTGCATGTTTACTAATATAAAAGTCACTCTTTTCATAATTAATCATCTGACCAATGACTTTTTCAAAAGTATGCAAAAAATCTTTAAGATTTATCAAGGTTCTCTTGTTTACCGTAAAGAAGAGAACAATATCATCACCATATGACAAATGTAAAACTGATTCACTATATCTTGGGAGATTAAACTTACAAATTTTCCCAGTGCTGAAAATATATGCTAGGCTCCTTGAAAAATATTCTGAGAAAATATCAAACAGAAAAGGGGAGATTGGATCCACTTGCTTAATACCTCTTGAAGCATTGAAAAATCCCACAGGTTTACCATTTACCAGTATGGAAAACCGTGCATGGGATAAGTTTTTCATAATGCAATTAACCAGTTTGCTATGAAAGCCAAACTTAGTCAGAATCTTTTTCAGGAATACCCAACTAACTCTATCAAAAGCCTTCCTTAAGTCCAATTTGACAATGCAATTTGGCTCTGTGGCTTTCTTATTTATGTGTCTCGCCATTTCATTCAAATAAAGCACATTATCAGAAATGTCCCTTCCTTGAAGGAAAACAGTTTGATGAGGTGAAATAATGTCAGTCATGGTAGGTTTGAGTCTGTGCATGATCACTTTTGAGCATATTTTATTGATGAAATTTGACAGGTTGATTGGCCTGAATTCATCAAAAGATATGGGAGTTTTTTTTTTGTATCAATGTGATCCAGGTTGCACCTATACCCCTTGGAATATTGACTCCATTTATAAAATCATTGACTGCCTCCACCAGATCTAATGAAATGGCATCCCTGGATTTGATGAAAAAATATGCAGAAAAATCATATGGTCCTGGGGTGCTGTCTTTATTTAAGGACATCACCACCAGTTTAAGTTCTTCTGCCTCAATTGGCCTTATTAGGGTTTCCTTTTGAGCCGTGGTAATGAGAGTGGGAATTTGTGATAGAAAGTGTGAGCAGAAGTGGAGGTCTTCTTCAAATTTCTCACTGGAAAGAAGATCAGTGTAATACTGCACATCTGATGTTTCAATTTCAGCAATATCTTCAATCCAAGTCCCAGCATTATTTCTAATTTTTGTAATGCTCAGCTTAGTTCCTTGGTGTCTGAGTGAACTGTGAAAGAATTTAGAATTCATATCACCATATTTTACCCATTTTAACCTAGCTTTGTATTTCCAAAAATGAGATTGTTCTTTTAAGGCATTTTTTAGCTGTGCCTTTTTGAGTTTTAGGCATATCAACTCCTGATCACAATGGTTGTGGTCATAGATGATTTCTTGTACTCTCCGTACCTCTTCTGCTATTTTAACATTCTCATAAATGTTGCCAAAAATTTCCCCGTTCCAAATTTTAAGTTCTTTTTTCAGTCTTTGCAATTTAAGAAAAAATCTTAGCATGCCAGTTTCTGAAATTGGAAGCATCCAATTATTTTGGATCAAATTTTTGAAACCTTCTCTCTTATACCATGTGTTAATGAACCTAAATGACCTATCAATCTTAAACAATAAAGGGTTGTGGTCCTAATTTTCCCTGTTCAAGACTAAAATTGAGGAGTTGGGAAATTTGTCATTCCATAAATGGTTACACAAACCCCTGTCCAGCCTTTCAGTGGTTGGCCTCAATCTTTTGTTTGTCCAAGTAAATTCATTCCCCACAGTATTGATGTGTAACAAAGTCAGTTTATCTATAAATTTCTGAAAGTCAGACATGCTACCCATTTTAGGAGTTGCAAGACCTTTATAATCAGAGAGAGTTAACATGGAGTTGAAATCACCAATAAAAAATGATTCAGAATAAGGAATGGCAAGAAAATTAGCCCAAAGTGCCTTTCTCCCTTTTCTGGATCTTAGTCCATAAACAAAAACACCAGCCATTAAAATGTTTAGGCTAGGTTTAAAGATCTGGACATATAAAAATTGTTCATGGTCAACTGAAAGAGATACAGTGACTGTGTCTTTCCAGAAGAGCCATATTTGATCATTTGAAGAAAATATGTGATTTGAAAAATGCAGAATGTTCATATAATGTGCACATCATGCCAAGGTTCAATGATGCAAAGAATTTCAATTTGGTTATCTGAAATAAGGTTAGAAAGCATGTTTAGAGCAGTTTCCATGCCTTGTATATTCAAAACCAAACATTTAATTTTGTGGTTGTGACTAATCATAAAAAATATGTTGGGATTTTTTTATGCAGACTTTGAAAATGGCATAGTTTTATTAAACTGAGTAAAAAGCTTTTCAACTTTGTTTTTTGACTAGAAGCAATTTTGGGGAGATTGCTTACTTGCTGAGGGGATTGTGGAGGTTGTCTTGCATGACTGGATTCCGTATCAGAGATATAATCTCCATTGTCTTCCACTTCTTGTTCTTGTAGAGGGGCAAACCTGCTTCTGTTCCTTTCCTGTGATAAGAAAATGAGATTGTTAGCCCTAAAAGGAGGTGAGATATTTTGTAGACCTGATTTGATTACACCATCATCCTTTGCATAGGTCCTTCTCAGTCTAGGCATTGTTGTCACCATGGTGAAGATATCATCCTTGGGCAGTGGGGTCTGTTTGATTGAGAGGGAGGCCTTTTCTGCTTGTATGGATGTCCTGAGGAGAAGGAAGATGATGAAGTAGCAGGTCTGGCACTGGTCTTAGGTGCCTTATTAGATGAGGATGGTATTGTGATGATGGGGAAAGTGATGGGGGCTTTTTGCTGGATGGGAACCACATTGGAGCCAGCTTCAAGGAAAGAACCAGTAGCTGAGAAAAGGGATTCACTTTGTGAAATTTCTTTCTGATATAGAGAGGGGTCAGTAGCCAAGCTGGTTCTGGCTTTCACATGGAGAATAGAATCTGTGTCTTGCTCTTTGTCAGGGAGTCTATGGAGCTGTTTCTTCTTTCTGGATTTGACTTTCCTCTTTGCCACTCTATGAAGTTTCTTGTTTGCAAAGGTAATAGATTTATTGGAGGTGGAGTTTGAGGCTGGTTTGACAATCTGTGTAGGCTCCTTTCCAGGAATAGTATCCGTGGGAGTATGTTTGGTTTTTGGTAAATGGTTTGTGAATTTGGGAGGCTTGGGTGCATTTCTAGCTTGGATGGGGGGGGGGGGGGGTGAGAGAGGAGTCCTTCTTCTGCAGTAGGCTTGGTGTGAATGGCATTACCAGTGACATTAGAGGGAACTTCCCGGTTCAGTTCAAGTTGGTTTGGCATGGCACCCTCATTAGACTGCAATTACTGGTATGGTTTATGTTGTAACTCAGGATGAAGGTTTCTACAGATGATACTATGATGTCCAACCTTCCTGCAATGGTTGCAGTACATAGGCCAGTTTTCATACACCAACTTGACTTTAGGACAATTCTCTGTTGATCCTAGCCTAATATCCTTGGAATATGTACAGATAATGATAAAAGCGTATCAAAGTGGTAGCCATGGCTCTCATATATATACTCAATATTTACATGGAAAAGTCTATACTAGCCTTTACCCTAATACATCCCCTCAATCTTTACGGGGTGCAATTACGGATAGATTGGATCTATGTTTACAAAACAAATCACTAGAAATACCCTTAGTAAATATATCAGCAACCTGCAACTGTGTCGGAATCGAATGAACTCGAAGACAACCATGGGCAACCATTTCTCGAACAAAAGGATAATCAACATCAATATGTTTTGCGATCATGCTGAACCGGTTTAGCAACAAGATATGTCGCAGAAACATTGTCACAATAGAGAGTGACCCGATGACGAAGATAGTACCCAAAGTCTGCAAGCAATTGACGAAGCCATATAGTCTCCGCCGCAGTGTAAGCAACAACACGATATTTTGCCTCCGTAGAGGATTTCGACACAGTAGGTTGTTTCTTAGAGCGCCAGGAAATCAAATTCTTCCCCAGGAACGCAGCATAGCCTGTGGTGGAGCGACGAGTGTCCGGACAACCAGCCCAATCAGCATCGGAATAAGCAATCACCATCTCCGGAGAATTTGCGGCATGGAGAAAAAGACCAAACTCCATAGTACCCTACAAATACCTGAAAATCCTCTTCACAGCATCAAGGTGATTAGTACGGGGAGCATGCATAAACTGAGAAACCATATTAACAGCATAAGCAATATCTGGACGAGTCATAGTTAAATATTGCAATGCACCAACCATACTACGATATTCAGTGGGATCAGCAAGAAGATCACCATCAACAGATGACAATGTAACTCTAGCAACACTAGGGGTCCGTACAGGTTTAACTGTGTGAAGGTGAAACTTGCGCAACAAATTAGACACATATTTTTGCTGAGACAAAAATAAACCCTTAAAAGTAAGAGACACCTGTAAACCTAGAAAAGAATGAAGATCCCCTAAATCCTTCATATCAAACTCAGAAGATAGAACATATATGAATTTGTGAACCAAGTCATTACTACTACCGGTTAGGACTATATCATCCACATAGAGAAGTAAGATAAGCACGTGACCCTTATATTTAAGAACAAACATAGAAGAATCACAACTGCTACATTTAAAACCAATGGATAACAAGAAATTATTTAATCTGGAGAACCAAGCTCGAGGAGCTTGTCGTAACCCATAAATGGACTTACGTAACCGACAGATGTGATGAGGACGAGAAGGATCAGCAAAACCGTGTGGTTGACGCATAAAAACTTCTTCATTCAAAAAATCATGCAAAAATGCATTTTTAACATCAAGTTGACGGACGGTCCAATTAAGAGAAATAGCAAGAGTGAGAAACAATCGCACAGTAGTAGGCTTAACAACAGGACTGCAAGTTTCAAAATAATCAATACCTGCCTGCTGGTGATTTCCGAAAACAACAAGTCTGGCCTTAAACCGCTCCAATAACCCATCAGAATTGTATTTAATTTTATACATCCAAGCACATTGCGATTAAAGTCACGAGGTACCAACTCCCAAGTATTATTTTTAAGTAATGCATTATACTCATCAAGCATAACCTGTCGCCAATGAGAATCTTTGGACGCTTGTTTGAAATTAGAAGACTCTAATTCTACAATCTCTGATTTTAAATTCATTAACCGACGAGGCTTGGAAATACCAGCTTTAAGACGAGTAACCATGGGATGAGCATTGGAAACCAACGGCTGTGAGGAAGAGGCAATGGAAGGTAAAATAGGGGAGGAAACACTCGGATGGATAACTGACTGGGAAGGTAAACTAGACGGTGACGGAGAAGGACTCGAGTCAGCAAATCGAAGCTCAGGAGACGCAGAAACAACCGGACTATGAACCGGGCTAGATGCGTGAGATCGATAGATAGGAGAGACTGACTCAGTAACCGGGCTAGACAATGAACTTGACCTATCCACAACTGCTGGCAACACATGATCCATCATAACTGGAAGTGAGTTAGGAGGTGACGCAGTAGAGGGCGAGATAGGATGTGACTCAACAGAACGTACTAGAGACGCGCTAGGAGGAGACAGTGGCACTAGAGAGGGATATGATGATAATGACGGGAATGTTGACTGAGTAGACAAACTAGATCTCGTAGACACCACAGTAGGCGACCAACCCTTAGAAAGATCAAGCGGCGAGGAAAAGGTGTGCTCGACTGAGAGGGAAGTAGACTACGATAGGGAAATTGTTTTTCATGGAAAAGAACATGAAGGCTAACATAAACTCGACCAGTGAGAGGATCAAGACACCTACAACTCTTATAATAAGACGCATAACCAATGAAAACACAATGTTTTGATTTAGGTTGTAATTTGTTGATTTTAGGATCCATTAGAAGAGGAAAACAAGCACAACCAAAGACTTTAAAAAAATTCATAAGATGGAGAACGATGAAACAATTTTTCAAAATGGAGACACACCACCTAAGGTCAAGCTTGGTAAACAATTAACAGTAAAAACAGCTTGAAACACGGCATCAACCCAGAATTGAGCAGGAAGATCTGACTGAACAAGCATTGTGCATGCCATTTCAATGAGATGGTGATGTTTGTGTTCAGCAACTCCATTCTGAGCTTGTGTGCCGGGACATAATTTCTGAAAAATTATTCCACATTCAGTAAAATGTTGGAGAAGAGAAGAATTATCAAATTCACGACCTCCATCACTTTGGAAAATCTTAATTTTGCAATTAAAAAGATTCTCAACCATCTTTTGAAATTTTTGAAATTGTGAGTAAATCTCAGATTTTCTATGTAAAGGACCCATGAAAAACGTGAAAAATCATCAACAAATACAACATAATATCGAAAAGACTGGTTTGATAACACAGGAGATTGCCAAACATCACTATGAATCATATATAAGGGAAATTGAGCATAATGTTGAACTGGTTCAAAAGGCAAACGATGAATTTTTCCCAATTTGCAACAAACACAATCATCATGAAATTTCAAAGTACATGAAATTTTATTACTTGAAATCAAATTCCCTATAACTCTAGAAGATGTATGACCCAAACGAGCATGCCAAATATCACCATACTTCTTAGTGGCTAGAAAAGCAGGTACGGATGACTGAAGACTCACAAACGCTGGTTGGATTGGATAGACACCATTCTTACAAGCCCCCTCTAGAAGCACCTCTCCCGTTTCCTTGTCCTTAACCCAAACAGAAGAATCATCAAAACTCATAATACATGCGTTTTCTTTACACAACTTATTGACAGAGAGTAGATTATGTTTAAGACCAGGAACATGACAAACAGAGGATAAGCTAAGTGGGCGTGAAGGTGTTTGAATTTCTATTTTACCAACATGTTTAATTGGGAGAGTGGTACCATCACCAACAACAACAGAACTTGAACCATGATATGGGGATGTAAAAGAGAGTTTACCTTCATGTGTGAAGCAGCCCCGGAATCCGGATACCAGGCAGAGTCATTTGCTTCACCACCAACAGACAGGGAAGCGAAGGCTCTAGTAACACTATCTCGACCAGGGGGCACATAATTTGGATTATATATGTGAGGACAGAACTGTGCGGGATGACCTGGAGCAAGAAAGAAACAACAAGAATCGGGATAAAGAGTAGAGCTAAAATTGCCATTGGATGAATTACTTCTTGCTGAGCAAGCATTATTAGGAACACAGTTGGTGAAAGGCAATAATGAACATGACAAATCCGAAATATTACTCATACCATTGTTACGATTTCTGTTGTTGTTTGCAGCTCCACTGCCTACCGTTGATCCTTCTGAGCGATTCGAATTTCCATGATTATTGTTACCACGACCTCCTCTGTTGTGATTGTTTTTTGTTCTTATTCTTGCCACCCCCTGAATTCTTGGATCCAGTAGACGATGAACCAGGTGACTGTAGTGCCACGAATGCATGGGAAGAAGTCTCAGCAAGATCCTTCGAATGTTTCAGACGTTGCTCATGGAGTAACAACTTGGGACGTAGATCATCGAAACTCAGCTCCAGTGGATAATGAAGCAAATTAGTAACTAAATGAGCATAATCAGGACCCCCTCCAAACCAAAGAGTGTAGACTGTACCAAGTCGTGATTGGGAACAGGACACTTGATAGCAGCAAGAGAATCAGCTAAAATCTTAATGTCACGCAAATGGTCATCCATAGACTGAGAATCAGGTTTCCTTAGCTTAGATAATCTACCTTTCAACTCCATAGACTTAGCCAAACTAGCTTGCATAAAACGCGATTCCAAACGAACCCAAATATCACGAGAGGTATGCAGTTCGTGAACATCAACTAAAATATTCCGAGATATCGTAGCAAATATCCAAGTCTTAACTTGCTGATCAACACGTAGATAATCAGAAGATTGTAGATTTTGTATCATATTCCCATTCATATCATAAGTTAAAGGAGTGGGAAGAGACGTGGTACCATCAACCAATCCAAGCAATTGATGAGACACGAGCAAACATGTCATTTGAGTCTTCCACAACAGATAGTCCTCCGGTGAAGCGAGCAGTACAATCACCAAATTCGATGGGTTCGGAGCAGACAAATGAGCCAGAGGAGGTACCTGCAATCCAAGTTGAATTGCTGAGGAAGGTTGTTGGAATAAATGCTGTGATGGCTGGCTAATTGGAAGCACTCTAAGAGAAGTTGGTAAACTTGCTAGTTGTTGTGGAAGTGTCTATGCTGTCGGACGGCTGTTGAATAAATCCTTGGATCAAGGTTCTGGCCAGCGAATCCAATAGGATGACTCAATTGTGGGGAGGTGTGCGAGTATGCAGCAACGGGCCAAAACGGAGCAGAAACAGACCCGACAAAAACTAGCGGAACAGTGTCGGCGCGTGGGAGACACGCGTCAACAGGGGTAGAAGACGTCTGCGCGCGTGTGCTCCACGCGCCTTGGTCAGCGCCTGGCAGCCACGCACCAAAGGAAACATCAGCTTGCGGCGCATGTGTGCTCCACGGGCCTTGGTCAGCGTGTGGAAGCCACGCGCCTGAGGGGACGGGGAGTGGTCCTGCGCGTGAGATCCACGCGCTGATGCAAGCACGTGGGTCCCACGCGCCTGAAGCATCGAGAGCTACGTTTACACTACTGTCTGAATGGAACTGAACTCCGCCGATTCATTGATCAGCTGAGACGGCAACACCGGAACTCGGATCGATGATGGATTCCGGCGGCGATGATGCAATAGTGTCACCCGATTTAGGTGGGGTAACGACTTGGGACCCCGAATTGAGCGTCGATAAATCAGACATAGACGATTCCGATTCACGATTTGACGCAGCGACAGCGAAGCGGAGAGGCATGTACCATCTTGGTGGAGAGGGGCATCAACAGGATTTGGTTGGTTTGCCGGAAAACCAATTTCCGATTCCGATCTCGATGGTGTATCGGTCATCGGAGAAGAAACCCTAACTTTTTCTTCTTATTTTAGAGAGAAGAATAACCTAAGCTCTGATACCTTGTACAGATAATGATAAAATCGTACCAAAGTGGTAGCCCTGGCTCTATATATATACTCAATATTTACATGGAAAAGTCTATACTAGCCTTTACCCTAATAGAATAGGCTGCTGTAAATCCATCTCAACATATATTTTTATAGCAGAAGGTCTAGTGATGAGTTGTGTTGCAGAATCAACCTTTATAAATGTTCCGATATGATTACCAAGTTGTTCTAGCACTGCTTCATTATAATAGTAAACAGGAAGTTTAAAGAGGGTTACCCATACCGGGACAATCGGAGATTCTAACTCAGTGGAGAATTTCGGCGTCCACCGGAGCACTCTCATTGGAAAACCATCCAGTGTCCAATAAGCCTTCATCCAGCACCTCTGGAAGTCCTCTTTTTTGGCGAATCGGTTGAGAATATGGCGGTGGTCGATAGCCCCCAATCGGTAACTGCCATTGAAAGCCGCCGCCTTGAAAGCATTTTCAATCGACGGCATGGCGGGTTTTCCTTTGCTAAACTTACCGATCAGGGCATTGCGATATGGGCGTGAAAGAACCTCTAGCTGTTCCAGTGTGAAAATGCACGCGAGTTCCCTGTTAGGGTCGGGCATCTCACCATCCCGCATGGTTCATCCCGACCCCTCATCCTACATGACGATTGGGCAGACCCGACCGCAGATGGCAGCTTTACCTAACCTGACAGAAGAATCTTCCCATACCGCCTAACGGCGGGGTCTGATCAGGTCAGGTCAAACTGTCTGCACCATATATATATCCCTTTCTCACAAGAGAAAGGTAAGTTTACTAAACACAATCAATCACTTCCCAACTCTCCGATCAGTCTTCTGACTTTAGCATCGGAGCGGGAACGGCAATAAGCCGCCCCGCCCTGATTGAGAGTTCCTTGATTCTTAGCAGGTACTCCTCATCGCGCCATCGCGACGGATCATCAAGGACGCACATCGCGACTGTAACATTGGCGCCGTCTGTGGGGATATAATCAAGTATCTTCATAGCCCACGCACTGCAAATGAGCAGAGAAGGACAAGACCACGCTGTCCTCATCGACGAGGTAGTGGTCACAGATCTGGGCGACGAAGGGGCTGGAGTCCCGTTCACTCCTTCAAACCCAGCAGCCACTCCGATCTCGGCGACGCCTGAGCAGGCTCGGCACCCAGGCGCGTCCCCATCTTTCACAACCGAGGATGGTGATGTTCTCCGCCAGATACTGGAGTCACAGGCTACCATCAACAAGCAGCTGCAGGAGCTGCGAGGTACGCCGCCGAAAGCGCGGCGTCTTGAAGGTTTGGCAAAGACGGTCACACCGACAAAGCTCTTTGCCGAGCCTGCACGAGCTAAGCGAAAAGCCCCCATCCTCACAGAGCTGGACGATGACGGGAATGAGATCCTGGAAGATTCAGACGAGGAGTGGGGAGATCCGGGCGAGAAAGAGGCCAACCCTAGGTCTCATCCTGGGGAATGGGCCATGACGTATGTTCACAAGCCAAGTGTCAAGCCGAGGGTGCCGGTGAAGCAGAGGCTGTCGGTGTTTTATGAGGCCCCGGATTGCCAGAAAAGAGGGAGCCCGTTTTCAGAGGTAATCACGGAGTTTGTCGCCAACCCCCGTCTCCGGATCCCACCAAATCTAGGTACGTACGATGGCTTGTCGGACCCAGCAGATCATTTACACACGTTCACAACTAACATGTCAACGTACGCCACGCCCGAGCCCGTGTGGTGCAAAGTCTTCGCCACCACGCTCAAGGAGGCAGCGAGGGTATGGTTCGCCAACCTGGACAATGGAAGCATATCCAGTTTCGCATAGCTCGAGGAACTTTTTCTCATCAGGTTCATGCAGAAGAGGAAGTTCACCAACACGACGCAGGACCTGATGAAGATACGCCACAAGGCATCATCCGGCGAGAGCCTGATGGAGTATTATGAGCGCTTCATCGAGGAAAGCAACAGGGTGGTACACCGTGGCGAGCCGCGGTGGTTGATCGAAATCTTCATGCAAGGCCTGGATCATGAGGCTCTGGATTCGGAGCTCACCTTTCGCGCGGTACACACGCTGGACGAGTTGCATATGGTGGTGGAGATGTTTCACCGAGCCGATGAGAATGCCAAGAAGAAGAAGTTGGCAATACAGAAAGAGGCTCGACCTTACTGGTCAAAACAGAAACCCATCCAGGATGGGCAACCGGCTAAAGCAGAGAAAGCGTCATCGGTAAAGGACAGGCTAGGACCTCGAGTTGCTCAAGAAAGAGTTTTCACCCAGTTGACAAAGACGCCCAGAGAAGTCTTCTTGGCAAACCGCGACGTCATCCCACCCCCGCGTGCCATGAAGATGACTCCCAACAAGCGAAACTTGAACAAGTTTTGCGAGTACCATGACGACCACGGCCACGACACAGAGGATTGCATCCACCTGAAGAAGGCCATCGAGTCATGCCTGCGCAAAGGGCAGTTAAAACAATTTGCTGCCACCGCCAAGGCTCACAACAAGGCGACATATGCCAACAAGAACGGCGGCCAGGATCAAGGGGCCAACAGGGGGCGTGGTAAAGGAAAGGAGGTGGCGCGGGCCGAACGACCAGATGAAAAAAGAGCAAAGTATGAGGAGGAGTCGTCACCAGAACGAGAACCGGCAAGGCGCGCGAGCAATGATATACTCACTATCATAGGCGGGAATGCCGGAGGGAGCTCGGATTCACAAAGAAAGGCTAGATGCAGGATAGCCCCAGAACACACCCTGACGAGCAGGAGGCTGGGTAGAGATGAGTTGATCACGTTCGGTGCCGACGATCCCATCCCGGATCGTCCGGCCGGATGCGACGCGGTCATCATCACGGTTCAAATAATGGATAAGATGGTTCATCGAGCGTACGTGGTTGGTGGCAGCTCGGCAGAGATAATGTATTGGCATTGTTTCGAAAAGCTAGACGACAACACAAAGGCCAAGTTGATCCCAACAAGCACACCGTTGGTGGATTTCGCGGACAGAACGGTGTGGCCAGAAGGAACAATCACACTTCCAGTTGGGGTCGGGGAGAGGCCGACCAGGAAAGAGGTGGACATGGAGTTCATCGTCATCAAAGCTCATAGCCCGTACAACCTAATACTGGGGAGGCCAGCGCTAGCCCAGCTCAAAGGTATCCTACGGGAGGTGCCATACCCCACGTGGTTAGCCAACCCGGTCCTGGTCAAAAAGTCAGATGGGAATTGGCGAATGTGCATCGATTACAAAGCGCTGAACAGGGCATGTCCCAAGGATTGCTACCCGACACCCATCATCGATCAGAAGGTAGACGCGTTGGCCCCTTTCCCGATCAAATGCTTCCTAGATGCATACAAGGGGTACCACCAAATCACGATGAAGGAGGACGACATCGACAAAACTGCCTTCATCACGGAGAGGGAAGCCTTCGCGTACCGAATGATGCCGTTTGGCTTACGCAACGCCGGTGCCACCTACCAGAGGGTGGTGGACAAGATTTTCAAAGCGCAGATCGGCCGCAACATGGAAATCTATGTCGATGACATGGTCATTAAGAGCGTATCGTATGAAGGTCTAGTGAAGGATCTAGATGAGACTTTGGAAACCCTAAACGCGGCAGGTATGATGCTCAACCCGGCCAAGTGCCAGTTCGGAGTGGGGGCCGGGAAGTTCCTGGGTCTCATGGTGTCCAACAACGGTTTGGAGGTCAATCCGAAGAAAGTCCAAGCCGTCTTGGAAATGAAGCCTCCCAGGAACGTTAAAGACGTACAGAGTCTGAATGGAAAGCTGGCGGCTATGAACAGGTTCTTGTCACGAGCCGCAGAGAGGTCACTCCCGTTCTTGAGGATCCTCAAGGGCAGCGTCGGGCCAAAAGGAGCAATCCAATGGGGTCAGGTCGAGGAGGAAGCGTTCCTCAAGTTGAAGGATCATTTAAAAGACCTACCAGCCATGTCTCCTCCCGAGCAAGGTGAGACGTTGTACTTATACCTTGCCGCTGGGATGGAAGTCGTGAGTGGCGCGTTGGTTAGGGAAGTGAACAAGATCCAGCGTCCGGTCTATTATGTCAGCCGAACGCTGCAGGGGGTCGAGCTGAGATACAGCGCTCAGGAGAAGTTGGCCATGGCATTGGTCCATGCGGCAAGACGCCTCAGGTCTTATTTTCAAGCACACCCCATCGTGGTTCTCACAAACGAGCCGCTCAAAGCAATTTTGACCAGGCCGGAGATGTCAGGAAGGTTGGCTAAGTGGGCAATAGAGCTAGGCGAACACGCCATTGAGTTCGCCCCAAGAAAAGCCATTAAAGGGCAAGTGATGGCTGATTTCCTAGCAGAATTGCCATCCGGGATGGAGGAGAAGGATGAAGTAACCATCGACGCACCAAGCGAGCCAGCCGGCAAGAAGCAACGATGCGTCGACCGGACAGGATAGTGGAAGCTGCATGTGGATGGCGCATCCGGCGTGGAAGGATCAGGAGCAGGTCTGATCGTGACCGACCCCGATGGGATGGAGACGACGTATGCGTTGAGATTCCAGTTCCCAGCCACGAACAATGAAGCCGAATACGAGGCATTAATTGCAGGCATGGAGTTAGCAAAAGCGTTGGGCGCGACCAAGTTGGATGCATACGGCGACTCGGCTTTGGTTGCAAACCAGTTCAATGGGTCATACGCAGCCAAGGAGCCATCAATGCAAAAGTACCTGGCCAAGGTTAAGAGTCTAGCCACGCAGTTCGAAGGGTTTGAGGTGACCCGAGTCCCCAGATCCGAGAATACAAGGGCGGATGCCCTCAGCAAGCTGGCCTCCACGGCAAGTAGCCATCTGTCCAAAGGAGTTCTAGTGGAAACACTGCCGACGAGATCAACTGACGGCATGACGGTCGCGGCTATTGAGGCCGAGCCGCCACGTTGGTTGACACCAATGCGGGACTACTTGCTCAGTGGAGCGCTACCACCCGATCAGAAGGAGGCGAAAGCCCTAGAAAGGAAGGCGCTGAACTTTGCGCTCAGGAACGGGGTGGTATACAAGAGAGGATATTTGCAGCCGTGGTTGCGATGTTTAACGCCCAGACAAGCAGAAAGAATCCTGAAGGAGCTTCACGAAGGAAGCGGCGGCAGCCATCAAGGTGCCCGGACACTGGCGCTGAGGGCATCCCGAGCAGGTTATTACTGGCCCAACATGAGGGTCGACGCCGACCATGTGGTCAAAACTTGTCATCAGTGCCAGATACATGATCGGGTATCATCTCAACCCGGCCAACCCATGAAGAGCATCACAGGCCCATGGCCATTTGCAAAATGGGGCATCGACATTGTCGGTCCTTTCCCCCAAGCGACCGGCAAGAGAAGATTCCTGGTGGTGGCCGTTGACTACTTCACCAAGTGGGTTGAGGTGGAGGTATTGGCAACCATCACGGGCAAGAGGATGACAAGTTTCGTGTGGAGGAACATTGTTTGCAGATTCGGCCTGTCCAAGACGATCATCAGCGACAACGGACGCCAGTTTGAAGGAGGAGTCTTCAGAGACTGGTGTAACCAGATGGGCATCCAGCAGAGCTTCACATCAGTAGCCCATCCGCAAGCCAACGGTCTCACCGAGCGAACCAATGGAACGATCGTGCAAGGGTTGAAGAGAAGGTTGGACGGCGCGAAAGGGAACTGGGTAGATGAGCTCCCATCGGTGTTGTGGGCATACAGGACGACACCCCGAACGGCCACAGGTGAATCACCTTACTTTCTGTGTTTTGGCAGTGAAGCCATCATCCCGCCTGAGCTCATCATCCCATCGACGCGATCCGCCATCCTGGATGCCGAAGAGGACAATAACCAGCGTTTGAGAGAGAGCCTGGAGGACTTGGAGAGAGCCAGAGAACAGGCCACAATCAAGGAGGCGGCCTACAAGTCATACGTGGAACAACGCTATAATGCCAGAGTCCGCGTGAGAAATCTTAAGCAAGGCGAATTGGCCCTCCGAAAGAATGAAGCTAGCCGAGTTGAAGGCTTGAAGAAGTTAGATGTCACGTGGGAAGGACCATACGTGGTCGCGGAAGTGCTGGGGAACGGCGCATACAGGCTGCAGACCATGGCAGGCGAAGCGGTACCAAGGACGTGGAACATGGAGAACCTCCGCCGTTATTACGGTTGAGCAGCATCAGACCCATGAGAAAGGTACCAATTAGTTTGTATATAATGGGGAAATGCTTTTGGAGAACGGATTCCTGATCGGATCGCGACTTTTGCCCTCATGAGGGATGTGATCTTGAGGAAATCCAGTTCTCCCGCGCAAAATTGTATCTTTTGTACTCCCCCTTTTGTTTTTAATGAATTCCAAGTGTCAAGTTCAAGAACACATCATCTCTTTTTCTGTTTCATTTATGCCCCTTTTTCGAAAAGTCGAATGACATGATCGGAATCGGTGATAATGGACATTAAGAGAGGCAGTTCAGGCCATCGCTCCGGTTACCCGGACAAAGCATTAGAACAATCGACACATCCCTCACTTAGGTTGTGAAGCATGAAGGGCACATCTTTGCCGAGCATCTCAGACATATGTCTGGAATGGCAAAGATGAGTTCAGAAGTGTACTTACACCAATGGGCAAGTCGGATGACACGATCACGATCGTGACCGCCAGACCGAGACTGAGGCTTAGCCGCCCTTTTTTGAGTGCTGAACATAGGCGTGGTTATTTGTTCAAATGCGGATGGGCAAACAGAACAAACCATATCCTCTCCAAACCCGGATAGCTACCGGTTTGGAGAAAAGGTGGGATCTTTTCTTTAAGAAAAACCCATGTCGGACACGGACCGATTAACAAGGATCACAGCTTAGCAGCTTTGGCTTTGAAGAGGAAAAAAAAAACCAAGGAAAGGTCTAGGCCCATATACCTTGGTGGCTTGGTCAGGGTTTAGCGACCTCCAAGTCGGCGAGGAGTTCAAGCCACATCATGGTTCACCCCGGTTAGTTCATCCTGCTGACTCATCCCTCTTCATATAGAAGGATGATGAGTCACCACCATGAACAGGGGTGAGCAGAACGGCAAGGCATCAACCAAACATTAAGGCAATAGCCAGTAATGCAAATGCACAAATAAGAGTTTCATCAAGTAGCAAACAGCCAAACCACTAAGGCAATAACATATGCTGTCAAAGCAAGAATTCAATAACAAGGTAAAACAAATGTAACCCTTATGGGTCATTACAAACCAAAAGGAAATTATTCAGAGGAGTTTTATGAGAAATCCAACAGAAAGAAAAGAAAGGAAAGAAGCAGAACTAATGGTTCTGGGCAGAAACTTGGACATTGTTCCCAGCATCCTCCAAGTCCTTCACCAGACCTTCCTCAGCAACAACTTCACCATCGACCACAACAGGCGGAACTGCAACATCTGGCTCCCATGCGGCAAGCTCGGCCGGAGTCATCTCACCGGTCAGTGTGGAAAAGTACTCAGGGAAGCCATAGCCAACGAAAGCATCTGTGAGCTCAGAAAGAGCAGTGGCATAGGCAGCAGAGTCTTCATACACGTTATCCAGCGCATAAGCCCGTCGAAGGAAAGCAGAAGCGCGCGCGACGGCGCGCTCCGATCGAGCCACCTTGGCAAACACCTCACGCACGCCGGCGGTCAGCACAGACTGATAGTCAATGGTGAGGCTAGCCTTATCCTCCAGCGCTTTCTTCAGTTGACTTTCGGACTCGGCAAAGCGAGCCTGAAGAGTGGCCAGTTCACCAGATATCTTATCCATCTGATCAGTTTTCCCAACAGCCTCATCTAGGCGTTTTTGCAGCTCGGTGGTAGATATCTGGGCATCTAGTAGAGCAGCGTCGCTGGTCTCCTTGGCTATTTTCAGTTCCTCACCGTCCGAGATGGCAGACGCTAGTTGAGCGTTGACAGCGTCCAGCTGTTTCTTCAGCGCCTGCTCGGATTCCATCCAGTCATCAGGTGACCACTCAGCATCAGCATCTGCTTTGGCCTTGGCCTCCTCCTGAAGCTGGACTATCTCGGCATCGGCGATGGCCAACTGCCTCTTCACGTCTCCGAGCTCGATGAGGGTGGCGTGATGCACTTTCTTGTCAGCCTCATGCGTCAAGCACAAGGTGCTGAAGTCGGAGATGACGGCGAGGGATGAGCAAGCGCCCTAACAATACAACAGTTAGGAGGATAGAGTCGGGAGAGGAAGTTAAGCATGAAAACAGAGACAAGAAGATGAAGCTTACATCAAAAACAGATGAAATCAGATTGTCCGTGGCAGTCCTGACCCCATGAAGGTTTAGCGCCGGATTCTTCACCCAAGCTCTGAAATGGTCAAGGGGCATCACCTCCTTGAGATATTCTAAACGACCGGCGGGCGAGTTGAGGAAGACGGTGGAGGAGTTGGTTTTACCCTTGTCAGTTTGAAAGCCACCAGCGTGCGGAGGGACCCTCTCACCATGCTGCGGACCAGTTGGTTCAGTGCTGCTCTTCAGCTTCTCAGGCACTTGGGGTCGGGACGAGACATTCTCGCGACCGCCGACCCCCATCTGGAACAGCTGGTCAGGCTTCAGCAAACCCCTTGACGACCCCGTATCCTGATAGGGAAGTGAGGAACCTTCAGCATTGCCATCGTGTCCGGTTTGAAAGAATTGACCATGCGACTGAGTGGACTGGTTCGGGCCAGCACTGTCCTCCAACCTCCTGCGCTGCGAGGGATGGACGAACTTTGTCACGTCAATGGTTGGTCGGCGGCGAGCCATATCTGTTGAAACACATACAACATGAAGAAGATACATTTGAGGCAAGAGCAAAAGGTCATGACAATGCTCAAAAAGGATGAAAGAGAGGGCCAAGTGGGATCTGACATACCTTTATCAGGGCGACCAATCGGAGCGAGTGCCAGAGCGGCAGGAGGGCTGAAGAGATCAACATTCGGGGGGCCGTTGCCCTCATCCTGGACGGGCTTATCAGCATCTGGGATGACAACAGGCTCATCCTGGATGGCAGGGAGCACGCGACGGTGAGGAAGGCCAGAATCCCGCAACCTCTCATCCAACTTCAAGACGTCCCACCTCTCCGGTTTCTCCTTCAGAGCCTTGATGGAGGCGGCCAAGCGATTCTGGGAAACGCCATCTGGGGCGCGGCCGCGCGTATCAGGATCGCCAACAGATTGCCTTGGGCGAGAGGCGGCAGGCCCATACACGACATCTTCATCGACAAACATGAACTTTACCTTCCAGTTGGTCGTTTTGGGCATGCCGGTCAAGATGTGCAGGTCGGCTTTGGGGCGAACCTTGATGTGGCCCCAACCGTCCTCGTCGCCACCACCGCCGGTGTAGAAGAACACCCGGAACAGGGTGACGGAGGGAACAACCCCGCGAGCACCGCACAGGGTCTCGAAGCCAATGATGTTGCGCACAACGTTGGGCGTCATCAAGCCCAGAGTCATGTCAAAGTAGGACAGAATGGATTGGCAGAAAGGAGTAAGAGGGAACCTGACGCTGCAGCGAGCCAGATGCTCATAGTAAACAGGAACTTTGCCCGCCGGGGCAGCGTTGATGGTGTCGCTGGGCTTGGGGCGAACGATTGACTTGGCCAGATCTGCGATCTGGAGGCCCTCGGTGTCGCGGCAGATCTGAACAAACTCAGCCGCCTCTTCATCCGTAATCTGGCAATACGCGCCGGAGACAGGGATGTCAGCCATGATCAGAACAGGCAAGATGCTACAGAGGCGGAAGAACGTGAGAAATCAAAGTGAAGTAGGTATACAGGCGTGTGCGGAATATCTAAAAGTTGTGAGCAATGAATTCGAGAATGAAATGAAGAAGGCAGAAATGAGGAGCAGTTTCGTATTTGAATGAAGAAAGGGGGGGAGTTATGCGAGCAGTTAAAGTAATAATTGCAGTTGCAAAAGTTGCACAGTTACAAAGACTGAATTTACACGCATCCCTTCGAAAAAGTGATGACACGTGGCAGGCATGCAGTTATTACTGACGGCTCACTGTCGCACGGATCACAGAAACCCAGATACAGTCCATCACGCGAACCGTTGCTCCGCACTCGGACTTGGGGGGACTTGTTAGGGTCGGGCATCTCACCATCCCGCATGGTTCATCCCGACCCCTCATCCTACATGACGATTGGGCAGACCCGACCGCAGATGGCAGCTTTACCTAACCTGACAGGAGAATCTTCCCAGACCGCCTAACGGCGGGGTCTGATCAGGTCAGGTCAAACTGTCTGCACCATATATATATCCCTTTCTCACAAGAGAAAGGTAAGTTTACTAAACACAATCAATCACTTCCCAACTCTCCGATCAGTCTTCTGACTTTAGCATCGGAGCGGGAACGGCAATAAGCCGCCCCGCCCTGATTGAGAGTTCCTTGATTCTTAGCAGGTACTCCTCATCGT
Organism: Sherardia arvensis; assembly: GCA_948330725.1. Lineage (NCBI taxonomy): Eukaryota > Viridiplantae > Streptophyta > Magnoliopsida > Gentianales > Rubiaceae > Sherardia > Sherardia arvensis. Next base: position 14,450,569 of record OX415237.1, on the reverse strand, counting down.
GCCATCGCGATGGATCATCAAGGACGCACATCGCGACTGTAACATTCCCCTTTGTACTCGGAGATTGCTTTGATTTCAGGATTGCTTGGCATTGACGGGGAGAGTGGTGGTGCTTTGGACTGAAGAGCGTGTAAGAATATTTTTCTGACCATTAGGTGGTGGAGGCTCCGCCATAGTGGCGGAACGGTGGGCGGCGATGTTACCGTTCACGGCGGTCTGACGTTGTCAGTAGCCGTTGAACGGATAGAAATGTTTGGAATTAATACTGTGCACGGAATTAAAGGTAGAGAGAAGGGGGAGGAAATTCAAGAGAGAAAAAGCCGAGACCTGCAAACAACTGTAGCAAGACCTAAATAAAGGAGCATTACCATAAAAAAAGTGTACAAACTAGGGGCTGTTTGCTATAACTTTTCCTTAAAGCAGTTCAGTTCACTAGTTTTTTTTTGTTTTTTTTAGTTCAGTTCAGTATTTTTTTTTTGCATTCAGTTTAGTTCAAATAAATATCTTAATATATTTTTCAGTTCAGTAAATTTCCTCTATATATTTTATAGCTCTTTACGGTTTTTTTGATCCAGTTCAGTTTATATTCAGTTCAATTCAGATCAGATCATCAAATTAATTTTCAAAATGTGATTTGATGCAATCCAAAATAATTTAGTCATATTATTTTCAGTATATTTACTTTTTGTTCATTCCATAGCAGTTCAAATCATTTTTTTTAATTAGTTGATGCTATTTAGCCTAATGTAGGTGTACTATTAGTATTTTAGTCTGTCTAAATCAATAAACCTTGTTCGATCAAAATAATTCAGAAGTAATATTACCCTTTTGTTTTACATTTAATTTTAATTAAAATCAACTCAGTTTCAAACCATTGTGTCAGTTTAATTCAGTCATTTATTATTACTATTTTTAATACATTCCATTATAAAAAGTTCATCAATTTCAGTTGTAATCAACATCATGAGAGAATTCATTTAATGCTATTTTGATATTATTTGTTAAACCTGAATGATTAAATATTACTTTAGTTGAATTTATTTTGATTCAGTTTAGTCTAGTTTAAATCATTTCAGTCAGTTCAATACATTTCTATTCAACCCAGTTCAATTCACTTTTATTTGATCCAGTTCAATTCAGTTCATTTAATCTGGTTCTGAACAAATGTGATTATATGAATTTCAGTTTCATTCAGTCGTACAATTACTATGTTTGATATCTTCAATTATAATTCGTTTTGATTATTGTTTACTAGATTAATACAAGCTCGTTATTTGTGAATACGACGAAATAGAGCAAATTTTGTATGCTAAAGGTTATTATGTATCTGAATATTTTTTTAGCCAGTTCATTTTAATTTAATTAAAATTAATATTAAGTCTATTTCAATCATGTAAATATGTAAATTGATCAATTTCAGTTTAATTTAGTATTGAATAATAGAGTACCACTGGAGTCAAACACAGTAAAGGCCATGTTAGGTAGAAAAGATCAATTTACGGCTTCGGAAAAATCAGGTGAAGACGTCCTCTGTACTTGGATGAAAAGATTAAAGTGAGGAAGATGAAAAAATATTTGGGAGATCTAACCCAAAATTAAACAGCATTAAAGCGGGTAATTACCTTGATCCGTGTTACGATACAAACAAGTGGAGAGATGGGGGACAAACCGCCAGCGCCACCGAATAAATACACGACACGTGTATCCTGCTTTCAGACTGGAAAAGGAATTAAACTCAGTCGTCCACGTGTCCTGATGGAATGCGAAACAATTTGAAAATAGATATTCAGAAGAGTCAGCCTGAGTGGATGCCCCGAGCTTAATACTCCGAGTTATCTCCCTCGAGTTATTGGCCTTACCCTCGAGTAACAAGTCTCTCATCATACCTTCGAGAGGAGACCTAGAAATTCAGAAGATCTACCTTGGGGCTATTGATAAGTCCATGGTTCGCACTCTATGGCATCGATTAGTCTCGGGTCAGGGCCCGAGAAGGGCCACGAGCTCCAGATACGCGAGAGATGGACTTACGGGTCCATCGGCCCAAATCCTTATATGGAGCACGTATATTCTGAATGTCCTAAAAGGAATACACTTCCTCAAAACATGACAATACAAATGTTGTCTCCATAAGAGTTGTATACTTACCATGATTATATAACTTACCAATATACGGATTGGCACCTTATAAATACCAAATGTTTGGTACACCTCTCTATCTATTTATCTTACATACAATAAGCTTCTCTAAACTGTCACTAACTTAAGCATCAGAGTGTCTACCCCTGGGCCACCCCAGGGCTTTGTCTTGCAGATCAGTTCGTGAGTTGGGTTCGTGATCAAGCGTGTGTTCCGGACATCTATCAAGGGAGTCTAATAAATTTTCCCATGCCTTCATGGCAGTTTAATTAAAAAAAAGATTAAAGATGTAGTAGCATTTTATCAAATTGGATAGTACTCCCTATGTCTCAACTATCTCTTCAAAAAATAAACCGCGATAAGATTAAGAATAGTAAAAAGTGATGCAAATAGTGGTGCTCGTTCCCTAGTCAATGTTGACTGCTATAGTGTGTCTGAAAATTACAAAAGGCAGGCTAACACTAAAAACTTCCATCAAAATGGCTATAGATTTTGGTAAAAATTCAAATTTGGAGACAATAGTAAAATCTGTTTCCCTATTCAAGACTATTCAATGAATAAAAAAACACAAAACCATGTCTATAAATTATAACATCAATAAGAAACAACTCTCCACCTTCTCTCTCTACTCTAAAGGCTGAAAGTACCAAGTTTCAAAAATGTTCTTAAATCTGAAATGTAAACCTTGTACGTAAGCTTATTCATCAACCTCCAAATAGTGTTCTCTTCAGATGAAGATAGTCTGCGAATCATACACTTACTGTTCCAGAACTCCAAGGATGAGTCTCAGAATCATAGTGCTGGGGAGGAGGCTGATAGAATGTTACACCAAGTGATGTATGCCGGACACCAACACTTCGACGACGAACTAGGCTCTCGAACTGATCTGCAAAACAAAGCCCCAGGTGTCCCGAGGGTAGACACTCCGACGCTCAAGTCAGTATGTTTGCTTAAGGCGTAATGTATGTAGTATCAGATAGCGAGGTCTACCAAACCTTTGAGGTATTTATATGGCTACAATCCGTAGATTACCAAGATATGTATTTATGGTAGTAATACAACTCTTATAGGAATAGTAGTTGTATTACTATGTATAGAAGAAGTATATTTCGGACATGGTTGTATTACCATGTTTAAGAGGATGTATACTCCTTGTAGAACATTCATAATATACGCATTCCTTATAAGGATTAGGATTGATGGACCTGTGGATCCACCCTCCACGTATCTCGAGCCCATGACCCTTCTCGAGCCTTGGTTCGAGTATGAATGAGGTTCGAATACGAACCATGGACTTATCACCAAGGACCATAATATGGTCTACAGTTTGAGGGAAAATCAACATAGATGTTCAAATTAATGACAGGTCAAAGAAGCATGGAAGACAATCACCAAACAAGAAGCATATCAACATTGAAGCTATAATGGCACTACATTTGAGCTTAAGAAAAACAAGTAGAAACACAGCAACTGGTCTACGTATAGAGGGAAGAGCACAGTTCAAAAAATGATTATTTCAAAATAGATTCAAACTAACACAAATGGGGTTCGTCCATCCTAGCCATGGAAGCAAGAGAAAAGAGGTTGAACTAGTGCTTTTCGAATCTTGAATGTAACTTGCAATTCAAATATATGTACAATATTTTCCACATTGACGAGAAGTGGTTCTTCATGACAAAGGGAACAATAAGGTACATCGTAGCCCCTAATGAGCCTAAACCATATAGAGTCACTCCTAGCAAACTTTAAATTCCTATGTTGATGTTTTTATGTGCGGTGTGTAGACCAGTTTTTGATATTGATGGAAATGTGATTTTTGATAGAAAAATCGGTGTGTTTCCATACATTGAATAAAAAAAGTTATAAGAGATGGCTCTTGTAGGTTAATAGGCACACCAAGTTTAACACTTATTACCTCCATTGATGGAGCATTAATCGGAAGTGATTCCAGCAATCAAAACAAATGGGCAAGCAAGCACATAACAAGATAAAAAGATCACACTCCATCGCACATTCTAGGCAATGAACCTGAGTTTATTCTTGATGCCACATCAGATGGATTTGATATCAAAATGAAATGCCAACCACCTAAATTCCCCAACCTAAACATATTGGAATTTAAATTTTTTGCCTTTAAAGTATCAATACTAGCATCCTAGCACAACTCTGAAAGACTTGCTATTGGAAGTTCAAAATGCATTTGAGTGAGAAGATCGGAAGACAATTAACAAGCGTTATCTATCTCTACAAGCTGATATGGTAGAAATAATGGAACAGATTGAATTGAATTCTCAAGTAGCCACGTATGGGAAATGATAGGCTAGGTTAAGCATCCTCCCTCATAACTTCATTGTTGATTCAAAACTCGTTAGAGCTTGTTTAGAACACATGTTTACTGTTGGAAGGATTGAATTTTTTAGGATTTATTGGTTTTCATGGTATTGGTAAAACATTACAATCCATTTGAAACCAAAGCAGAAATATGGAAGATGCCTCATTTGAGGCATCTCCATAATAATGCATCCACCACCCTATGTAGTTCTGAGTCTAGAAAACCCTAGAAAGGTAAGGATGAGCGTGAGCCATTGATCGGTGAAAACCTCCAGACACTATCAACCATCTCACTTGATAGTTGCAGTGAGGAGATCTTTGATCTAACTCCCATGATTAAGAAACTAGGGATTTCTGGTCCTTTAGATAAGCTATTTAAGGTTAGTGGCGAATCTAGTTTGTTCGGCTGTCTTCGTAAACTAGAATCACTCGAAAGCCTAAAGCTGTTGAATGATATAAACTCCACCATTTACAGTCTTCCTTCAAAGAAACACTTCCCTAGACAGTTAATCATGCTTACCCTAGTCGACACCTTACTGGAATGGAAAGAGATGTCTACATTAGGGAAGTTGGATAAATTGGAAATTCTGAAAGCTAAAGACAATGCATTTCAGGGAAAGCTGTGCAGACTGAAAAGGGTGGTTTTGGTTAGTAAGTCATGTTTAAAAGATAACCTTGTAAAACTACGGTGTTAATTCCCCTTTTGAATGCAATGAAATGTTGATTTTGTTTGAAAGAGCTAGTTTCCATAAAACAATTAGCATGACTTAGTTAAGGCTTACCGTCCCCGAGAAATATAAGATTACCGTCCCCGAGACGTCCCGATCATCTAGTCAACATCAGGCCGAAACGGCTGACCGTCACCGACAATTTTGGGACGGCAGAGGGACGTCCCCAAGCCGTCCCAAATCCCAATAGGCGTCCCCGTCCCCAAGATGTTGCCGGTACTGAATCTTCACGGAGGTGTCATCCCCGTGCAACCCAGGTAAGAACCAATTTGCCTAGTGCAATTGGCCAAAGGCTATGCCTTGGCTAGGAAGTCAACAGTTTTCCTTGGATTCTTCCTATTCTTCAAGTTTTTGTTCCTCCATCGCAACAGGCGTGCTCAAGTGAGTGACGAGAGCTGCACAACTGACGTGCGGGCTGCATCGGCTGGTATGTTAATGTGGAAGTCTCACGACCCCATTCAAAGCGTAGTGTCGGCGATAGAGTGTTGCCCCTAAAATTCTCTTATATGTGTCTGACTGAGTTGGCATCATACCATTTTCACAATTCGGAACCAAAAACTCATGGTTATCTATGTATTGTTTTTTCTTATTTTCTATCCCTTGACTGTTGTTAAGGAATATGCTAGATATATTTAATTATGGACATTAGGTCCTTTCTTGTGCAGGAATTGATCCTTTTCCTATTGTACTCTGTATTGTAGTTATTTCACATCGGTTACAGACAGCCTAGAGGCTGCTCTCTAGAACTATAAGTATTGTAATTATCATGTTGTAATAATTGCCTTTGATAATATATTTGAAGTGCCTATATATATATTTATTATTTTCTCTTCCGGCCTACTTTGTCCAAGTGTAATGTACATACAGCCTGTACCTTGTACTTGCGGAGGCGAGATGGACTGCGATGATTGCTGCTTGTTCACTCGGACCACCGACTATCTGATGGGCTGAACTCTACTAATTATTTGTGTGTTGCTGATATATTGCGATTTCTACTCTTGGAACTTATGAAGGGGAGCTACACAATACTCTTTTTCTCACTGAATTTTTTTAATGAGATTGTGTGCTCTTTCTGACAGATATTTCATGATCTTCTTCGCAAGTTGGGCATTCTTGATCATCATGCTCCAACTTGAGGGAGGGTGTTAAGGAATATGCTAGATATATTTAATTATGGACATTATGTCATTTCTTGTGCAGGAATTAATCTTTTTCCTATTGTACTCTGTATTGTAGTTTTCCCACATCGGTTACGGACAGCCTAGAGGCTGCTCTCTAGAACTATAAATATTGTAATCATCATGTTGTAATAATTGCTTTTGATAATATATTTGAAGTGTCTAATATATATTATTATTTATTTTACAACTTTTTTACTCCTTTTCATGTACCTTTAACTACTGACCTTAAAATCAAATGAATTTTATCTATAATATCACACAACCAGTTATTTGGAAACAAGTATGAGAATAAGAGCTTGTTTGGTTTGGTGTAGAATATGTAGTTTTATAATCTCATGAATTAAACTATCACAAATTGTTTGTTTGACAAAAAATATTGTAATTCATTCTTTCTATGAATTTGATTTTGTATATAATGGGGGAATTTACTCACTTAAGTAAATAGAAATTACATATGGATCTCTTTTTCCCACACCAAAACATGCAAACAACATTTTCATTTTACAAACAAATTAGAATGATTTGAGAATTTAACATTCCGAGGCAATCAAATTCGCATGTGCAACCAACTAACCTCTGTCATTATGGCTGGAATATTAGGGAATATTTAGACTATTTTTTAATACTTAATATATTAAAGACATACATTATATTTTGAGAGGGGTGAGCCTCCACTTGATACACCAATCAATGCACTTTTTTCGTCGCTTTGTAGTTTGTACGGTAGTTGATATATCTCTCCTCATTCAATTGAGCACGTTTCTTGCTAATTGAAAAAATATAGACTTGCGAACATAATCAATTGTACATGTATTTTTTGTTTAAAAAATTTTATGCACGTACTTTACATACATGTGTCTTTAAATATTGTTGGGCAAAAAAAAACGAACTTTCGATAGAGGTGAGTAAAAAAAGTGAGATGGCAATAGGAATCGAGAAGTTTTTTTAAAAAATATGGATGAATAAAATTGTTTCCTTGACCTTATATCACATCAAATTAGTTCTGTTTAGAAAAGCACCCCAATTATGCATAAATGGACGCCTCACGATCCATCAATCCACGGTTTATGATAGAAGCATGTTTAAATTGAATGAAGCCCCAACAGCCAAACCCATTAACCCCCAGCTTGGAGATTCTGGAAATGCATATGTACAAAAATGAAGAGACTGATTGAAGACACAATGAACTGAATAAAGCTGCAGTTGCTATTTACTAAATTATGCGATCATACGGGTTGAGTTGGATGATATAGATTTATATATATCATAAATAAATTTCAAATTAACTTAGATTGTCGATATTATTATAATGTTTATAATTTTTTAAGTGTTAAGCTTTAATTGGACGTGCAATAATAATTATAAATCTCATTTTCTGGCATTTTTACAAATATAAGCGCCTTTTGTTTGACATATGTGTATTTTTTTTTTTTTTTATTTCACTAATCTTTTTTTTTGTAATGTTACCTAGGGGTGTTCACAATTACCCGACCCGATCTACCCGAACCGATACCCGAAATACCCGAACATTTATATCCGGGTAATTAGTAATATTCGGGCCGAGTACCCGGCCCGGTGAATTCAAGTTTAACCGGGTTCGGGTACGGGTCGTAAAATCTAAATTTTCAAACATAATTAATACTATAAAAAATATTAAATATTAATAATATATGTAAAAAGTTAGGGTTCTCCATATAAAACCCTATTTACACTTTACGGAAGGCGTCTTGTAAGAATAAATAATATATATATATATAATAGGCACTTCAAATATATTATCAAAGGCAAATATTACAAGAGATCCTACACTATATTTATAGGGTAACACATGAACCTCTAAGCTCGCATTTTCCGATGTGGGATAAATGCATACAAAGTATATTCCTAATATAACTATATAACTCTATATATTTATTCTTCTTTTATCTCTTTCCTTATTCCCAATACCCTCCCTCAAGTCGGAACATGATAATGAAGCATGTCCGACTTGCGAAAAAAATCATGAAAAATCAGAAACACTACACTACCTCATTAAAAAAACCCAGTGGGAAAAAGAGTATAGTGCAGCTCCACTTCATAGCTCCAGAGTCTTGAATCTTGTAAACAGCATCAACAGTGGAAGAAGAAGCAACATTACCAGCAACAAAAGTAAGATCCATAAATAAACTAGGGTAATAACATCCAGAGTAGTAACAAAAGTCACAGCAGCATCTACGACGGCGGCAGCCTCAATGACGGCAACAACAACGGTATCTACGGCAACAACGTAGTTGTAGGCAGGATCCGGCGGTGAGGAGGAGGCCGTCGGCGGCACGGGATCAAGGGACGAGGGAATGAGCCATCCAGGTGACCAAACAAACTCTAGAGTAATCAAAAAAGGAAAAAATAAAATTTTTGATGAAGAAGGAGGGAGGCGGCGAATTTTTGAGAAAGAAGAAGAAGGAGGCGGCGGCCAGAGGAAAAAAAAAGAGAGAGAAAGGGTTTAAGAGCCCAAGAAAAAGAGAGAAAGGGTTTAAGAGCCCAAGAAAGAAGAGAGAAAGGGTTTAAGAGCCCAGGATCGTCAGACGACTGATACCATGTAAGAATAAATAAAATATATATATATAATAGGCACTTCAAATATATTATCAAAGGCAAATATTACAAGAGATCCTACACTATATTTATAGGGTAACACATGAGCTTCTAAGCTCGCATTTTCCGATGTGGGATAAATGCATACAAAGTATATTCCTAATATAATTATATAACCCTATATATATTTATTCTTCTTTTGGCGTCTTGGCGATCCTCTCCAAGTTGAAACCCTGACGGCTCAGAGAAGAATAAATTTATTTCTGCCCGAAATATCGATCTCGGTTAGTTCTCTTTTGATATCGTTTTGTTAATTTGTATATGTGCGATTGTGGCTCTGCACTATGTAGTCGGCAAGATTATACCGATGAGGCACTATTAATATGAATCTGGCATGACTGCATAATATTGACTACATATTGACAGTACAGTACACCGATTGTCAGCATGTATTATTGGCAGTATTGCATCTAATTTCTATTGACTTCATATTTAAATTTAATTCACATACTAATATGGTTTCTGACCGAAACCAATTTCTGACCGAAATACTAATATGGTTTAGTTCTAATGAGGCAATATCAATATGACAATATGATTTCTGTTGACTAGTAATCTGGTATACCATTGTTGACTAATGTAGTTAGGTATAAATATTTTTCTTTTAGGAGCACAGTAAACTCTTTAATATTTAAACAAAAGTCAAATGGAAATTTCATAAAGTAATCACACACATGCACAGACGGTGTGAGAGTTTTTATTTGGTGATTAATTTGCATGTGTTTTGGAGGGAAAATAATAACATTACTATTGAGCATTTGTATTTTTTATATTTTTTTGTAGGAAATGTCTAATTTGGAGAAAGTTGGTTCCAGAAAAGTGTTGCAAGGGACTCAAGATGTAGAGATAGTGATGGAGATTCAAGGAGATGCTAAGAAGAAGAAGAAAGTGAGGGCAGAACCTTGTACAATGAGAAAGGTTTCTGAGGTTTGGAATCACTTCACGGCAATTCCCGATGGCAAATTGCATCAAAAGTGCAATTATTGTGCTGATCCTATTGCTTATTCAAGTAAGAACGGAACTAAAACTTTGTCACGTCATACTGAAAGGTGTAAAAAAGCTCCCTTTAACTTGGATAAGAAACAAACTATCTTGAATTTTGATGCTAAAACTAAAGTTAATGATGATGGGAGCATTGAAACTATTAGTGTTCCTAGGTTATGGCGGTTTGATCAAGACATCATTAGAAAAGCTCTGGTTAGATGGATTATTATTGATCAATTTCCATTTATCATAGTTGAACGTGAGGGATTTCGTGAGTTTTGTAAGGTTGCTATCCCTGATTTTGTTGTTCCCGCACGTCTAACTATTACAAGAGATTGTTATGGTCTGTTTGTTGAGAAAAGAGAGATTTTGAAGAGTTTCTTTGAGAAGTTGTCTTCTACAGTATGTCTTACTACTAATACATGGACCTCCAGGCATAACTTGTCTTATATGTGTCTTACGGCTCATTTTATTGATGATAATTGGAAACTGCATAAGAAAATTATCAACTTTTGTCCAGTTGGTGGTCATTCAGTAGAGCTTATAGGTAAGAGTGTAGAAAAATGTCTGCAAGATTGGGGCCTTAAAAGAGTTATGACTGTAACGATTGATAATGCTAGTTCTAATGACTTAGCAATACATTATTTGAAAAAGGTTTTCAATCTTTGGGATGAGTGTGTTGAATGCTAAATTTTTACATATGAGATGTGTTGCACATATTCTGAACCTTTTTGTTAAAGATGGTTTGAAAGATGTTGACGTGTCTATATTGAAAGTTCGTGCAGCTGTGAAGTATGTGAGGTCTTCTCCTACGAGACTTCAGAAGTTCAAATCTTGTGTACAAGAGGAAAACATTAAAAGTAAGGGTCTTGTTTGTTTGGATGTTGAAACAAGATGGAACTCAACCTATTTGATGCTCAAGACAGCTTTGGTGTTTAGAAAGGCATTCAGAAATTTGAAAACCATGTATACTCCTTATGTTAAGGAGCTTAGGAAGATTGGTGGTGCACCTAATGAACATGATTGGGATAGAGTTTCTTCTTTCTTGCCTTTTCTTGAAGTCTTTTATCAATCTACATTGAAATTATCTGGCTCCCACTATGTGACTGGAAATAGTCTTGTGGAAGATATCTATGATATTGGGTATGCCATTTTAGATTATATGGCTTCAGAAGATTTAAAACTTAAGAGTATGGCAGAGAAAATGAAGCTTAAATTCGACAAGTATTGGTCAAATGTGAATAATATCAATGTTTTGATGTTCATTGCTATGGTTCTTGATCCGAGGCATTAACTTGGGTATGTTAAGTTCATTATTGATCGATCTTATAGCTCAACCGATGCAATTATATTGTACTCTCGAGTCAATCAGAATTTGGAATCATTATTTGAGTTCTATGCGACCTCTGAACCTACAAAGCAAGTGCAGTCTTCTTCAACTCAAGCATCTACTATTACTCCTAGTCAAGTTGAAGATGGTCAAGGTCAGAAGAGGAAAAGTTTGAGAAAGGATTATAAGAGGGACAATGTGAATGTTGATCGCTCTCGCCAAAGTGAATTGGAAAAATATTTGGGTAATGAAGAAGAGCGCGATGAAGATGAATTTGATATTTTGGATTGGTGGGCTGCTCAACGTAAGAGCTATCATATTCTTATGAAAATGGCTCGTGATATACTTGCAATTCCAGTTTCAACTTTAGCTTCCGAGTCTGCTTTTAGTACTGGAGGACATGTTCTTGATTCTTTTCGAACTTCACTAACTCCGAGGATGGGGGAAGCTCTTATTTGTTGCCAAGATTGGTTGCGTACCTCTCACGAACCTTTTATTATAGAGGAAAACTTGTTAGAGATGGAGAAAATGGAAGAAGGAGAAGGTAACATTAACAATCCTTTCACGTAGTATTGTTCTGATCATTCATTTTATCATAACATTATATATAATTTTCTTATAGGTATGAAAGAGTTGATAGCTAAGATGCCACTGATTACAATTGATGAGACAAGTGATGTTTCCGACTTCACTAATGACAATATCAATTAAAGGTATATAAACATAACTGTTTTAACTATAATTAATTAAAGGTATAGATATATCAGTCCCGAATTGAGTTATGGAGCGGGTTTATTTCAATGCTTTTTGATGTTTAATTATGTTATTAACGTTTCTTTCTCTTAGGAAAATATTGCCCAGTGATGATGGCTGGGTTTTTCAAGAAGTGTGCCATGCAAAATTGCAAATAAAAGGCAAAGCTGCCTTTAGCCCTATAGACTAGCTACTGAACGCCACAAAACTATATAATAATATAGTTTTTTATGTGATTTGGAACTAATTTATACTTAGCTTTTGCTTGGATTTGATTTTATTGGGATTTAATTATGATGCGTAACTTTGATGAGTGCATTTTACGTGAATGTTGGATTTTTTTTTTGGACATATATGTATAGAATTTTTAATTATTATATTAATATTAAAGGGCCGACGGGTACCCGTTACCCGACCCGTACTTTTCGGGTACCCGAAAGTGCAGGTACCCGTATGTGTGGGTCGCGTCACGGGCCGCAATTTAAGCTACCCGAAAGTGCGGGTACCCGGTTACCAAACATGACTGATTAGTTTCCTCAAGATAAAACTTTGATGTTGGAGGGATTATGGTTGCGAAATTTTGGAGTCAAAACAGTGGCTTTTTACAGGAATGGAAGTTAAGATTGCAGATTGACTAGCCTGTTTCTCTCTCTAGAAAGAAGCTCCTCCTTCTCTCTAGTGCTGAAATTCACGCGCCTCCATTCCTTCACTGAAAACCACCAAATTATGACCGTTACCTACTGATTCTGTCTGATAACGGCTTCCTAACGGCTCCCCCGATGGGGGATCCCCCACCAGTTCCTCCCCAAACCGGCGGCAATGTCACCGGAAAATCCTTTTCACAAGCACTCACGGCCAGACCACCCCCACTTTCCACACAACTCCCCTCAAATACAGAAATCCGACCGATTACAAGTTTCAACGGCAAGCCATCGTGCATGTACCCAACCGAATCTATCCCCATCCTAGCCAGCCATTACAAAAACGCCCTTATCGGAAAGTTTCCACGGGCAAAACCTCCGATGCCAGTTATCCAAGCAGCATTTGAAGAACTGGGATTCAATGCCAGGTTCCAAATCGGATCTTTGGATTACAAGCATGTCCTAATTAGATTCCAGAATAAGGATGATTATCAACGCTGCTGGTTATCATCCGGCTGGAAAATTGGTGGCTCGATCATGAAAGTCCTAAAGTGGACGCTGGAATTCTCGCCGGAGCACGAATCGCCAATAGTTCCGGTATGGGTCACAGTCAGAGATGTGCCACTGTACTACTGGAACTACTCGATGATAGAAGACCTTGGAAATCAGATTGGAAAATACATCAAACTAGATGCAGCTACCAATCTGATTACAAGGCCATCAACAGTGAAGATTTGCCTGGAAATTGATGTCACCAAAGAGCTAATGCAGTCAATCCAAATGGGGCACCCTGGTGATTTCAGGGAGTGCGAAATAGTATATGATAATCTCCCCCTATATTGCCAGCATTGCAAGAAGATTGGTCACAGTGATGTCAATTGCAGGGTTCTCCATCCATAACTGAATAAATGGAGGAGCAACTTCACCAGACCTCAACAGGCTTCCCAAACTGAAAAGTCACAAGATGGTGCTACTGCAACAACAGGATACCAAGGCACATCAACAGTTGGTCATAAGCTTAACAAGCAGAATGCCACAACAGCAAACTCTCAAGCAAGGCCTCACCAAAATTACAGACATCAATCTGCTCAGCCCTCTACATCTGGATTGACTGGTCAGGAGAAAGAACAAATTTTCCAGTGGCAGAGAGTACCCAATGTGAAAAGAAATCTAGATAATTTGAAGATGGTGCCATATGTTGCTCCACAGAGAAAGGAATGGTTGAGGGCTTCAGACTTCAAGCATTCTCCTAAGAGCTCATTTGTATCCTTTTCTCTTGATGAACTAGACTTTGCTGCTAGGAAAAAACAATTCAAAGCTATGCATAGTTGTATTATGGAGATTCCCAGAACTAACTTGAATATAGTTCCATATCAATATATGGAAACTACAAACAAATTTGCTATTTTGCAGACACATGATGAAGATGGATACAGCTCTGATGAGTCTCTGGATGATGCATCACAAGAAACAATCAGGGTTGACAATCCAAAATATGGAGAACAAAAGGTGGTGGAAGATCAGATACACACAGAAAATTAAATAGCAGTCTCCACAGAGCAAGCATCACAAGCATTGGAGTCCTCTAATCAGGTTTCATCTGATCCTCTTTTAATAGCATCTGGCATCTCTGATTCTGTCAGTAGGAAGCTAAGGCCTAAACAAAAAATTTCCTACCCTAAATGATTAGCCATAAATTAGTAGGTAATATGTTAGTATGGAACATTAGGGGGTATGGAACTTCTATGGATAGGCTTAAAACTTTAATTACTATACATCATATATCTATATTGTGTATTTTGGAACCAATGCATGATAATGATCAAATTCAGACCTTACAGTTTCAGTTGGGATTTCAGCACTGTATTGCTGCAACTCAGCCAAAATCTGGATATTTCACAACAATAAATTCACTATAGAACCTGTATCTGAAACAGATCAATTTATTCAGGTTGAGGTTACCCAATTAGACTCAATGGAAAAATGGATGACTGTTTTTATTTATGCTAAAGTTACTAGAAATCTTAGAAGACAATTATGGCTAGATCTTGCTAATTTGCCTCAGGCCCCAACCTTATTTGTTGGTGATTTTAACACTATTGCATCTGTAAATGAGCACAAAGGCACACACTCTCCCCCCTTTGGCAGTATGAGGGATTTTAGGGCTTTCGTAGATTCTCTATAGTTACAGGAGGTCACAACAGTTGGTAATATCTTCACCTGGACAAACAATAGGCTTAGAACTGAAAGATTGTTACAGAGATTGGATAGAGCCCTTTGTACAGATGACTGGAACAGTACCTACCCACATACCTCCTCCCATGTACTAAATAGAAATACTTCTGACCATAATCCACTCCTTATCTCCATCCAAAATGCAGCAGAACTCCTACCCAAACCCTTTAGATTCCAGCAGATGTGGTTACACAGACCTGAAATTTTTGAACTTATCAGACATAATTGGAACCTGCCAACACAGTACACTGGAATGTATAATATGGTATTTAAATTGAAGAGGCTGAAAATAATACTCAGAACATGGAATAAGGAAGTGTTTGGAGATGTCCATAGGAATTTACTGGAGGCTGAGCAAAAGGTTTGCACCATGGAAGAAATATACCAACAATCTGGAACTGATCAAGATCTTACCAATCTGAATAGGGAGAGAGCACTTCTGATCAGAGCAGAAAAAGAGGCTACCACATTTTGGAGGCAAAAATCTAGCATGAAATGGCTCAAGGAAGGAGATGCCAATACTAAAAATTTTCACAACTCAGTCAAAGAAAAAAGGAGTAGAGCCAGAATCTCTAAAATTAAATCTTCAGAGGGCTTTTGGGTAACTGATCCAGTTCTGATCAAAGAAGAAGGGGTGAAATTTTTTGAGAAACTTTTGAATGAAGAATCAGCTGACCTCACAGGCCAATACATAGACCATTTCAAAGCTGTCATCCCCAAACTAATTTCTGATGAAGATAATCAGGAATTACTGAAGCAGGTAGACATGGAGGAACTCAAGAAAGCAGTCTTTGCCTTAATAAAGATGGAGCTCCAGGATCTGATGGATTTTCATGACATTTTTTCACAGCATGCTGGGATATAGTGAGCCAAGATTTATTGGATGCAACCATAAATTTTATGGAGGGACAGTTCATACCAAGAGCCATTGCCAGTACCTGGCTAACATTGATCCCCAAAAAACCTAATCCATCATCCTTTGCAGACTTCAGACCTATTAGCCTATCCAACTTCACCAATAAAATTCTCTCCAAGATTTTACTAGAAAGACTCAAGCCTCTGATGGTTAAAATCATCTCCCCTGAGCAATCTGGATTTATGAAAGGAAGAGACATATCTGACAACATTATTCAGATGATGGAAATGGTCAAGCTGCTGAGTAAGAACCCTAGATATCAGAACATAGTGGTAAAACTGGACATGCAAAAAGCCTTTGATAGAGTTTCTTGGGCTTTTCTGAACACCATCATGTTACAGTTTGGCTTTCATGGTGGATTTGTGAAGCTGATTCTTCAGAACATAGCTGCTGCCTGGTTTTCAGTATTGATTAATGGAGTTTGCTGTGGATTCTTCTCCTCCAGTAGAGGAATTAAACAAGCAGACCCCATTTCTCCACTGTTATATAATATAGTGTCTGAAGCTTTTACAAGAGGGATCCACAGACTTTTTCAAATACAGTACTTGGAAAATTTTGTGATGCCCAGAGGTGTTTCCCCTATCTCCCACCTCATGTATGCAGATGATACTGCTGTCTTCCTCAATGCCAAGACCAAAAATCTAAAAAGATTCAAAACCTTCTTACTGGCATATGAAGCAGTATCAGGACAAAAAGTCAATTTTAGCAAATCAGAGATATACACTCACCCTCACATTTCAGTAACTAAGAAAGCTGAGCTGAAGAGAGTACTGGAAATGAGGATAGGAAAAACTCCATTCACCTACCTAGGAGCTCCAATATTCAGAGGAAGAAACAAAATTTTATACTATCAACCCCTACTGGAGAGGATGGAGCAAGTGGTGTCTAATTGGAAAAATTGTTGGTTGACTGCTGGGGGCAAACAGGTTCTGATCAATCATGTGCTACTATCAATCCCTATCCACATCTTTGCAGTACTAAAACCACCAGTAGCTGTGATGAGGAAAATTGAAAGGATGGCTGCAAAAATTTTTTGGGGTGAATCTCAGTTTGGTCAAAGAACGAGTTGGACAAAATGGGAATCTCTGACACTGCCAAAGGGGGAGAATGGTTTAGGTTTTAGAAATATTAGAGCAATAGTTAAGGCCTTCTCTTGTAAGATATGGTGGAAATTACAAAAAAATGAGACTATCTGGTCAAAAATTTTGTAGCCCTTGCCTGAAACTTATAAAAAATCCCTGACCTGGTCTAGAATATGTAGCATCACTGAACTTGCTAATCAACATTCCCAAGTTATTTTTGGAAAGGGATCATGCTCCTTTTGGAATGGGAATTGGATGGGTACTGGACCTCTGTATTATAGTTGGCCTGAAAATGTTAATCTACCTTTTCCTGACATCTCACTTGCAGAATTTATAGCTGGGAAACAGATGTACATTCACACTCTGGAGCCTCATTTGGCTACCAATATAATTTTTAAATTGCAGGGAATCCAGATCCAGCACACACATGAAGACAGGCTCATATGGAAACCTGGAATTGATGGGAATTTACAATCAGGAGCACATACAAATCATGTCTACCCCCAGTCACAACCACCTCTGATCTAGTCTGGAAAATGGTATGGTCTACTCATCTCCCCAAAAAAATTTCAATTTTTATCTGGAGAATGAGAAACAGATTATTGTCTTTTGATGACATACTGGTAAAATTTGGCTTCAACATTACATCCAAATGTCCAATGTGCTTTAACTTAGACTCTCTGGAACATTATTTTAATTGTTGCAATGCCAATTTGGACATCTGGAACCAAATTCATACAATACTATGTATTCATCCACCAGTTTTTCATTCTATTAATGCTAGGTTGAACTACTATTTGTCACACAAAAGTTTTTCAAAAATCCACTCCAAAGTAATCCAGACAACTACATTAGTAGTTTTTTGGTTTCTGTGGCTGAGGAGAAATAAACTGTTGTATGATGATAGGCAGTTTAACACTTTAACACTGATGCAAATGATTCAGAAATACACATCCACTATTTTCACTGTCCATCCATTGTCTGGAAATATTGATAGAAATAATTTTTTGATCTCTTCTGGTATGGTGCCTTTCATTAAATTGAAAAGACCTAAAAGAATAAAGATCATTAAATGGCACCCCCAGATGTTGGTTTTAAGATAAATGTTGATGCATCTTTTAAACATGATCAGTGTGGAGTAGGAATCATTGTCAGAAATAAATGGGGGAACAATGTACTGCTCAGACAAAGTTTACACACAAAGCACATCAGCATTACACTCTGAAATGATAGCTATTTAGACTTAGATATATGGCAGCCCTGGAACTTGACCTCCAAAATTATTTGATTGAATCTGATTGTAGCCAGGCTGTCTCTGCTGTTGTGAATCCTATGAGTTCTCACTGGAATCTTTATTCCTTATCTCATGAATTGCACACTCTTCACTGTGCTAATAGAGTAACACATATACTGAGGGAAGCAAATATCCCAGCTGATTTTTTATCAAAGAGAGCACTCACTGATGCTACTACTACTGATATACTCTTACAGCATGCTCCCACCCTTTTAAAAGGACAGATTCAACTTGATAAATTGGGAGTACAGTCAGTCAGAATTTATGCAAATCATAGAGACAGTTACCGCTGATTTCTTTTACTATGCAGATGCAACAGGGAAGAACAATGACAGAAAGGTTCAGCACAGACCTCAGGTGCAACAAATATTCAAATCAGATCCACAGATGCTTACAGGCTATTTTGAGTCAGTTTCAAGCCATTTTTGAACCATGTATATGGTTGATAGGCTACTATAAATACACTGGTTTTGGTTTTTGTATGTGTAAAAATCAGAGAGTGGCAGAGTTGTGCTTCGGTATTTGTTTACTCGATCAGTAAATTGCTCATCTCTTTAGATTTCTACACAGTTTTAACAAACCAGTGATTAGAACTTAGAACTAGTACTACTATTTTTTGGAAGCTTAGATGCTTCAAGGGGAATTCCCTATCTTGTACTGAACTATGGCTTTGCCATTTTGGTTTGGGATGCCAATAAATTCCCCCCACTTTCATAGTGGTTTAAATTTAAAAAAAAAAAAGGAAGTTAAGATTGCAAAATTTTCCAAAAAAAAAAAACATTTAAGACTGTAAATGTTTAAAGTGATGAGATGGACCGTTCCAAAAAAATCATTATGGCACCAATAAATCCACATCCTAAATCAGAACAGAACCGATGTTCTTGAATGCATATACCAGTTTCTAAAATAAATTTCACTTTTATATACACATTTCCAATATATATCATCATTTTAAGATGGAAATACAAGATTATGCCGACTTGAAACGCATCAATATAAGATGGAAAACCTGATTTTACACAATAATAATAACCGCTATAAAAACAGGTAATCAAAACAAACATCTTCATTGACAAATTCCAGATTGTGCCACGAGATTGCATCTATACTTGGATCTATAAATATTTCTAGCAGCTACGTACTACACGCACCCTCGTTGTCGTCGCGCCCTTCTGCTCT
Organism: Sherardia arvensis; assembly: GCA_948330725.1. Taxonomy (NCBI): domain Eukaryota; kingdom Viridiplantae; phylum Streptophyta; class Magnoliopsida; order Gentianales; family Rubiaceae; genus Sherardia; species Sherardia arvensis. The sequence continues at coordinate 14,431,145 of OX415237.1, read as the reverse complement.
GTCCTCCCTGATCGTCTCCAGGCGAGGACAGTGAGAAGGCTTCACTGACCGAACCAGAGGCGCCGGCGCCACCTCCATCCACGCCTTCACTTGCATCAACTGCTTAGCCATTAACGATGATCCTCCTTAGTTTCTGCTAACGAAATAAACAGAGCCGGGCTAAGATATGTGGAGAAGGTTAACAGATATTCTCTCTTTCTTCGGCTCCGACGAGACGAGAAAGAGAGCAAACTGGGATATATGAGGTGAGAATTTCTGGGGTTTTTGTTCTTCTGCGGCTAGATTTTTCTGACGAATGATGAATGATTTGGAGGGGGTTTTTATAGGAAGTTTTCGAGGAAAATATCAGACCGAGCAAGGAAACAGTTCGATCGGCGCCGTACACGTGGGGAAGATGACTTAACTGTAGCGGAAGAAAACAAAGGGAGGCCATTGATTGATATGGCTTTTTGCGAGAGGAATGAATCATGTGGAAGTTGAGAGGAATATGGACGATCCAGAAATGGTTTGGTGGAAGTTCTGAGAACCTACGGTGTGGAAGAAAGGGTCAAGCTGTCCCGCTTGTCATGGGCGATCACAGAACGCAGAAAAAAGAGTCGGTCTGCCTTCTAGACTCGTTTGTTTTGGTATTTTGGTGATGGATTTCTAGAACCACATGAAAATAATAATATCTGTCTAGAGAATTACTATTCGTTGTACTTATTTCATTTTTATTGGGGAAACACTTTCATTTCCTGAATATAATTCTTTAGTTTTTGTAAGGTTGTATTGTAATTTTTGGAATGCAAAAATTACCTCCATATTACTTTTGAATGGCGTAATCCGTGAAATTTCAACAATGGTTATGTTACTTATATTTTGCATCTTAAAAATTACAATAACACTTTTTCAAAAACTCAGGATTATAATGAGATTTATCCAACAACTCCGGATCACAAGAGGATTTTTCCAAATATCATCCACAATTATTTTTGCCATATGACTAACTAATGTTTCCACTTGTATATATACTCCCTCCGTCCCAATCAAAATGTCCGCGGGGACGGAGGCTCAATTTTTAAGAAAAATGATGTGGAAATAGGATACATGGTCAAAAGAATGGTAAAAGACTATTTTAACCCCATAAGTATGTGATTCAAGAAATGTATAGAAATTCATTAAGGGTAAAATGGACAATAGACTCTATTTTTCTTTGCCAAATGAGGAAATATTGAAAGTAAGACTCTTTGGTTGGGACATTCCAAAATAGAAAGTAAGACACTTTGGTTGGGACGGATGGAGTACACCCTAGACTCCTTGTCTTAAACTCATTTGTAGATCATTTCAGTTTAGTCTATCAATCATCTAATTTGATGAAATTTAGTTAGTCATATGAATTCTATTTGTCAATATGAAATTTATTTCAACCCATGTCATTTCAGTTGAGTTTAGTTCATTAAAACATAATCTCAATAGAAGATACATGTATTATAACAATGACACTTTCTTCCCGCTCTAAATAAGTTCTATTATTATATATACCCTAAGCAATGTCATCATTATGATAATGGAGACCTTCAAAATGAAAAACAAATAAAAGTTATCGGATTGTTTGTACTTTGCATTGGTACAAAACACCGTTTAGCTACACGCCTCCGAAATTGAATACGGCTCCCTCTACGTCATTTAAAAATGACCAATATGATCAGCACCCTCAAAATAGCAACACTTGAAAACCATGTAAGATGACGATGGCATCAAGTATCATCAGAATGGTACAGATGCCACCCATCATGACACCCTGATTCGCAGCCATCGAAACACAAGGTCAGCCATGGCCTTTCTTTGAGGATTGCACCAAATGCATTTCTCCCACAAGAAGTGAGCCCAACTCCAAGCCATTTCAGTTTGCAGAACAAGGGCTTCTGGAAAAAGCTCACCATCTCAATTGACAATCCATAGCAGTTATAAAGGTCAAGCGTTCGAAGATAGCCATTCTTGGAAGCCAGCACCTCCATGGAAGCATTTGTCACAGAGTAACAATGCCTCATGCATAACTCAGTAATATCTGGTGCAGATAAAGCCACAGTACCAATCCCCTCATCTGATATCCCTGGAATGGAGCTGATATCTAAGGACGTGAGTGTCTTGCTTACAGTCCCATCACCGTCAAGTAAACAGGAAATCCCTCTGTCGGTTACATTCATGCAGCCCCGAAGACACAGTCGAGTGAGAGGGTAACATCCATTGCCCAGAACAGCAAGGCCGTTGTCTGTAATATCTGTGCCACCTAGGTTCAATGTTGACAGTCTGCTGAAACATGATAAGAAGGAAATGAAAGGGTCTGCCACGCTCCTGCATCCAGAAACATCAAGTGTTTCTAGCAAAGCACAAGATGTCAGTTGCTCGATAACCTCACTTGTCACAAGACTACATGACAGCAACCTCAATTCGATCAAGGTATTCAGCTTTGACATGTTGTGGAAGGCCAAATCTGATAGCTTTGGTACATTGCGAGCCTCAAACTTTCTCAAGATTTGGCATGAGTTTAGAACTGCTGAAAATCCTGCATCGGTAACAAAACTAAACCCGCCAAGGCTGACAGATTCAAGGCCTTCGCAGTTTTCTGAAAGCAGTAACATTCCCATGTCATTTATATGCTGGAAAGCTAAAGGATGGTACAACCTACTTCTTATAATAGACAATGTCTTGAGATGCTGAAGAAGGCTCAAGGACTGCAGTCCATCATTGGTCAAGTCAGGAACAAAATGTAACTGCTTCTGTGGTTTATCTTCAAGATTCAGCTCGACTAATAAGGGACATGCGTTGGCAATACAGATGATGAGGGAGTCATTCAAAACATCCCGAGACAAGTGATAATCGCTGTAAAGAGGGCATGCTTGAACTTGATACTCTTCTCTGGAAAACCCCACCATCGCTAAATCCTCGTTGCAGTAACTCTATAATGACACTTCCACGCACAGGTTGAAGTTTCAATGCTTTTAGAGTGCTTCGCAAAAATAAATGATCAGATATCTTATCAAATGCATCAGGTTCTGCTCCTCTTAACTTGATGGATAAAGACTGTACAGAGAATAAGGGTGTGAATCATTGATCAATGAGCAACATACTGAAAGTCTATCTTTCGATAGTAAATGATCTTCACTTACCTCCAGATGCACGAAGCCTTTAAGCCTCATCAAGTTAGACGGAATAGGAGCTTGCTCTCCGAACAATTCTAAACTCAGAATCCTAACACAGAGAAACAAGAGTAGGCATTAGTATAAGATACTTCCATCATAACTTCAAAGGATTGACTCAAAACTAATAGCGAGGAGATGGAACTAATTTTCTGAAAAGGGAAAACAACCATACTTTGTATATGTCAAGCAGTTTTCAGGATTTTCACGAATTATAACATTGTTTAAAAAGCAACTAAACAAGTACCTTAAATTAGGACAAGTTCTGCCAATTGTATACATGATGAGATAACCAAGGCGAGCACCCTTCATCAAAGTTAATTCCTGGAGACTAGGTCCAATTCCAAGAATGCTTTCAGCAACCGCGAAATTTTCCAGGCGCAGGCAGTCGACAGTAACAGCTGTCGCCTTTTTAAATCTGTTAAGAATGTTCTTCAGGGTCTCAGAATCAGGAGAAAACCCCTGCAACAAACATCACCATCAGCTAGGAAAAGAAACACACTCAGATGCACACAATCACTTTAAATCATCGGGAAAGCAACCGGTCACTGAGTGCAATCTAACCAAAGCAGAGGTGCAACAAGTCATGAAAACCACAAAGAGAAACAACTGTAACAGCAATTAGTCGATTAATATCTTATCAAACTAAGAACTGATAGCAATACATAGCCATCGTATGTTTAAGTAAAACCACAGACAAGAGATCCATAAAACAATGCTGAAAAGTAACCACAAACAGCATAACTACTCAAAAACCATATCTAGTGACAAAATCCAATGGAAATATATGCATATTAATCATAATAAACCAAAACCCAGTACGAAAATCAAAATCCCGAAATACCGGAAGTAAGCTAACAGGAAGAATCAAGTTCAATTTTGTTCTTGTTGAATACTTACAGAGAGGTCTAGGGATGAGCGAGTGGAAAGATGCTGAGAGACGCAGAGATTGAAGGTCTTGGAAACACATGCTGTGGAAAAGAGTGATTCCAAATCCAATCCGTCCAGAAATTCATGAATCAAGCCGTCCGGAATTGCATCCATTTCTCTACAATCTACTAACTTTTGAAATCGCGAGAATGCTTATAGAACCGGACGGAACATGTTGTCCTCCCTCGCTAATCCCTAATCGACTACCAGTAGTTTTAGGTGTTTGCTATATGCAGGTCTTGTTTGCTTTTGCAGGTCCAAAGAAAGTGGGAAAATACCATAATTACCCTTCATTCGTTTATTAATTTTTACAAATATATTTTTAAAACTCTAACCTTGAATGCATAAACCCGTCTATATAATGATTGAACACGTGTCCAAATTATAAATTACTTTTCGTGAATTATAGTAAAAAATGAAGAGGGACATTATTGTCATTTCTGATTTAATTTGGACCTGCAGAAGTAAAGTGGACCTGCATTTAGAACCACCCTAGTTTTACTAATAGTTATTATTTTCTTGAAAAACTTCAATACTTTTCATCATATATTTCCATATGGAACCCTATAAATACAATGGATAAAGTTAAACCTCGATAAATGAATAATCTCGCTAAATGAATAATTTTTCCCGGTCCCGACTTGGGCTAAGGGTCTAAATGAATAATCTCGCTAAATGCATTAATGAATAAAAAAATTTTAATCCTTAAAGACCCTATGTAAATATAAATGAATAATCACCACTTTTCATAAGTTATATATATATTGAAAAGATTTTTTTCAATCAATGTTCATATAATAAATCATTCTCTTACAAAAAAAGGTGTCTATAGGTTTTTGCACTTCTTTCCCACCAAAATTCATCACATCCTTGATTTTTTCTAGCGCAAACAAAATTTCGAGAGTATATATTCTGCTCGTGTTGTAAAAAGTAGTTTTGTAAGGTGGTCATTGCTAGAAAGTAGTTTTGTAAAGTGATCATTACTTGATATGTACTTAATCCATATACATACCTTAGTTTATAATGTTGGTTAGACACATTTTCTAAAACTCTAGATATTCCAAAAATGCATACCATGTATCTTTTTAGTAGTTTTAAATAAAATGCACATATATACATTTTTGTACTTAGTACACATATACATACAATTCATGTAATACTAATATAATTTCTTCAATACTGTCTAAATGAATAATTTATTCATTTATCGATAAATGAATAACCTCGCTAAATGAACATTTTTATGATGGTCCCAAGAGTATTCATTTATCGAGATTTAACTGTATAAATAAGTAACTCTATAAATACAATAGATATAAATAAGTAGAGAGTCTTGAATACAACGGTGGCATTATAATTTTATGATACGACATTTAATTCATAGTTTATTAGATTAGTATATGTGTTTGTTTAATTAGACTTTTATTTAAATTTGAGTCCAGTCACATTTCAATTCACGCTCTCACTTTCTCTTTTTAGGGATTTTTCTCCCCCTTCTCTCTATATCAATTTTCCCCTTTTCACAATTTCCGATCACCATTTATCCGTTGCAACGGTAACTGACACACTCAGTCCACCGTAAACGGCTAAATTGCCACCACCGCTCCGCCTTAATGGCGGAGCCACCGCCACACAACGGACAGAAAACCTTCCTCTCCGCCCTAAAATCCAAATCCCCTCTCCTCTCTGCAGCTTTACCGACCAATCCGAAAATTAAGGCCACGTCGGAGTACAAAGGGGAGCTAGCGTGCATCTTTACACCGGAGCAGATTGAAATACTCAGTCGACCGTACCGAAATGCCCTCATTGGAAAGTTTAGCAAAGGCCGTCCCACCATGCCTGCGATTGAAGGGGCTTTTAAAGCGGCGGACTTCACCGGAAACTATCAACTCGGGGCAATCGACCACAGGCACATCCTCATCCGCTTTTCCAACAAGGAGGATTTCCAGAGATGTTGGTGAGATCCAACTGGATGATCGAAGGTTTTCCGATGCGGGTTCTCAGGTGGACGCCGGAGTTCTCTACAGAGTCTGAATCTTCGATTGTCCCGGTTTGAGTAACTCTATACAAACCTCATGTTTACTATTATAATGAGTCAGTGCTAGAGCGGTTAGGAAATCGCATTGGTACTTTCATTAAAGTTGATGCTGCCACACAACTTTTACCCGACCCTCTGCCATCAAACTGTGCGTGGAGATTAATCTTCAGCAACCTAATCCTCTAGATATTAGGTTGGGGTCAACTGAAAACTGTGCTAGAGCCAAATTAGAGTATGAAAACCTACAAAAGTATTGTTCCCATTGCAGAAAGGTAGGTCATAATGCAGTCATCTGTAGAGAGCTCCACCCTGATCTCAATCAAAGGAGACATGCCTCACAGCAAGCAAATCCATTAAGCCCACTGTCCCAGCCAAACCACAGAGCAATGATGCACCAGCTAAACCACAGGCCACAGTTGTGCCAACTACAGCTCCAGCAAACAATACTCAAGATGGAACTCTTGCCACTACCTCTCTGAACACATCCAAACCCAAAACTCCTCCCCCCCCCCCCCCCTTCCCCCCACATGCTCAGAAAGATAAACAGTCATCAGAACCCCAAATCATGTCCTTTGGAGTTATGAAGTTACACAGGGTGGTCAAGAAGAGAAAAACTAGAAAGAGAAAGGGCAATGCTACCACCACTACAACTCTGGACCATACTGCACCTATTAACAGAATTACTGCAACTAGTCCTTCCTTGTATAATGTGGTGCACAAGAACTTCCAAGCTGAAACTATCCCAGATCCCACACCATCCATAGATGCCTCCAACCACTCCATACCAAACTCCATTACACCATATTTCTCTCCCATTGCCATTTCCTCCTCTACCACCCCAAAAATCTCAAACTCATCCTTCTCACAACCTTCCTCCTCCACATCCACCAAGCCAGCAATGAGGAAGGCAATACTTGCCATCAAACAGCCACCAATCCCACCTGAAAACCCCTTTACTCTGGTTACTGCAAAACCAAGGCTGAGGAAATCCTATGCCAAGGATGACACTGCTGTATCATCAAGGTTATAGGATATCTTCCCTTCCCACTTCAGAGCTAATAGCTTACTTTTTAGTCTCAGGAGAGGAATAGAAATAGCTTTGCTCCTTTACAAGATGCAGAAAATGAGGAGGAGGAGGTGTATATGTCAGACTCAGACTCTGGAAGCAACACTGTGGATCCTCATGTCAGTAGCTCTAAACTACCCAAACTAGGATCTTCACAAAAAGCTAAACTTAAGTCCTTTTTCACTCAGTTTAACAAAACACTCTCTTTTTCAAAGTCCATTCAAAAACCTTCTAATAACAGTTTTTAATGATTGATCACAACCATAAGATAAAATGTTTAGTATGGAACATTCAAGGTATGGAAACAGCCCTTGATAGATTATCTTTACTGGTTTTTGATAACAACATTGATTTATTATGCTTAATTGAACCTTTGCATCCTAACTTTAAGTGCACTCACTACATACAACTTCTTCATTTTTCAAACTGTATGTTTTCAGACTCTGGAAAAGTTTGGCTTTTTAGCAAGGATTCTCTAGACATAACATGTTTACATGACAATCCCCAATTCTTGCATGTGACCATCAAAAAACCTAACATAAACATCTCCATGAATGGAGTTTTTGTGTGTGGTTCAAGATCCAGAAAAGGCAGAAAGGCACTGTGGAAATATCTCTTTGCCTTGCCAGCTTCTGATACATTTTATATTGGTGATTTTAATGCCATTTTATCAGTTTCTGATTACAGTGGTCCCTCCACTCCTATTTTGGCTAGTATGAGCGACTTTCGGAAATGCATTGATAAAATGTCATTAGTTCACATTCACATAGTGGGAAATGATTTCACTTGGACCAATAAAAGACTGAAACCAACTTTAAAAAGGCTGGATAGAGGACTGTGTAACCAATCTTTGTTTTCACATTTCCCTAATTCATCAGTCATCGTCCTCAATAAGGAAAATTCAGACCACTCACCTTTATTTCTTAGGATAGACACACAGGTTAAAACAATCCCAAAATCTTTCAGATTCATTGCAACTTGATACAAAAGAACTGAATTTCAGAATTTTATTAAGTCCAATTGGGACATCCCTCTGTCAGAAACTGGTATGCTTAAGTTTTTTCTTAAGCTTCAGAGACTTAAAATGGGATTTAAAAGTCTGGAATAGGGAGGTTTTTGGAAATGTACATAGGAATGTAGAAGTTGCTGAGGAAGCTGTTAAAGTTCAAGAAATTATTTATGATCATAATCAATGTGATCATGAACTAATTTCATTAAAACTCAAAAGGGAGGACCTCAAAAAAGCAATCAAGGAACAAAAGTATTTCTGGAAATATAAAACTCGGCTAAAATGGTTCAACGAGGGAGATATCAATTCCAAAAAATTTCATGACTCTTTGAAGGAAGATCAAAGCTGAGAATTTCTAAGATTAGGAGTATAGTGCAGGGATATGGCTAGAGGAGATGGCTGACATAGAAATGGAAGCTATTAATTATTACTCCTCTCTCCTGACCAGTGAGCACAAGGACTATAATGATCAATGTGCTTCACACTTCCTTTCACAAGTTCCAAATCTGATAACAACAACTCAACATTCGGAGTTGTTGCAGCCAGTAACTATAGAGGAACTAAAGAGAGTAGTCTTTTCCTTAAACAAATCTAGCACTCCAGGGCCTGATGGCTATAGTGCTTGTTTTTATATTAAATCATGGGAAACTATTTCTCTTGATTTAATGGAGGCAGTACATGATTTCATGAGTGGGTCCACATCCCAGAGAGATAGCTGCAACCCGGATCACTATAGTACCAAAAAAGGACACACCCTTCTCTTTTGATGATTACAGGCCAATTAGCCTATCCAATGTAATCAACAAAATCTGTTCAAAAGTGATCATATTCAGGTTAAGCCCACTGATGAATGATATCATCTCCCCTAACCAAACTGCTTTTATGAAAGGAAGGGATATTGCTGATAATGTGCTTTACCTAAAGGAGTTAGATAGGCACCTAAATAGAAAAGCTAGAGAGCCTAACTGTATCACCAAATTAGACTTGAGGAAAGCTTTTGATAGAATCCACTGGGCCTTCCTTAAAAAGATATTGATCAAATTTGGTTTTCATGAACATTTGGTCACAGTGACAATGAATAACCTATCTCAGGCCTGATTTTCTGTACTGATAAATGGCAAGCCTGTTGGTTTTTTCAGATCAACAAGAGGTATTAAACAAGGGGATCCTCTTTCCCCCTTTTGTTTAATATATTCACTGAATTCTTTTCAAGGAGTTTAGCCTACATTTTTGCAAATGGGAAACTGACATATTTTAATTTACCAAGAAGCTCAATTCCAGTTTCCCACCTCTCTTATGTTGATGACCAAAATTGCCATGTGGACACACTTCATACAGTCCCTCCCAACCTCATCCAGAAACTCACAAACTTGGCTAAGAATTTGTCAAGTAAACCATATTGGGGCAAAACTCTATTGTGATCCATGGGAGAGGTCTATGTAATTTTGGACTGCCAATTGGACTAAATTTAGTCCTTTACTTGACATTTACCCTCCTGAACTTACTACCATTCCTGTAACCTGCACTGTATCACAATTTGTTCTCTCAAAAGAACAATACTTCCCAGATTTACAGGGTGCACTTCATGCAATCTTACTCTCTATACTCCAAAATGTTGTACTCTTTGACAATAGGGAGGATAGGCTCATCTGGAAGCCTACAAAAACATGTCTATTCACCTTTAAGTCTCCCTACCAAACCATACATGACCACAGGCCCTCCTCACCATCCCTTATTAAACTGTGGAATGTTAGAATACCCAAAAAAATAACCTTTTTTGTGTGTAGACTTTTTAATTCCCTTCTCCCCTTTGATGAGGTCCTCATTCACTATGGATTTCAGATGGCATCTAAATGCCCCTTTTGTCAGGCTTCAGACTCAATAGATCACTCTTTCAATCACTGTTCCTTGTCAATTTCTGTATGGTCTGAAATGATGGCCTCCATTGGCATCAAAGACATTGATTTTAGAGCTATCTGGGATAGATTGTCCTATAATATAACATATACAGACTTATCATACTTTCATGCCAAGCTGATTAGAATGTTATGTTGTATAATAATATGGTGCCTATGGAAAGCTAGAAGCAGGTACATTTTTGAGGATTCCAGGCCTTCTAGGTCACTTACCCTCACTGAAATTAAGCACATTCTCCATATGTCACTGGCTGCAAAGAATGTTTTCATTTCACAGGAACATGACCTATAACTGGCAGCTGCTACACACATTCCTCACAATCAGAGATCCCCATGCCAAGATTGAGGATAGTAAAATGGAACAGGCCAGAGATGGGATTCAAGCTAAATGTTGATGTAGCTTTCTCTGGACCTGATTGTGCTTTTGGGTTTCATTCTAAGGGACTCATCTGCTAACTTTATAGTTGCAGGTCACTCCTTCTCAACTGTTGCATCCTCTTTGGAAGCAGAAATCAAGGCAATTCTTGTTGGATATCACTTTGGGTGTTTCTATGGGCAAAACACTTTCTGTATTGAGTCTGACTCTCTTGTAGGTATTTCCATGATCAAAAATCCTATTACATCACACTGGAAATGATCACTCTCTGTGATCAGGCTCAACTGCTCATCAAGTCACCACTGCAAAACACTCTCGGACAATGTAACTTAGTGGCAGACTCTCTGGCTAAACTAGATATGTCCTTGAAGAAAACTGCAACATATTCCTGGGATGTGTTGCCAACTTATATCAGAGCCCTGCTGCTCCTTTACCAGATGGATATGCCATCAATAAGAGTATGAAATCCTCCTGCTCTTCTCTTGCCCTGGAGTGTTTTTAAAACTTCCATTAATGCCACTGAGGACTACTGCTACAGTATTAGTGTCACATCTACTTATATCTTGCTACTCATAGTTAGTATCAGGCTTCTGCCCCTACTTATTCTTGCCCTTTTGGTGCCGCTCTGAGTTTTGTTTTTACAATTTTCTAACAGGTTTCGATTGGGATTGGATATTTAGGCCTATTCTTTTGTATAGAGATGCCTCTCTATTCTTTTGAAAGCACAAGTGTGCTTGTTTGGTACTTAGGGCCTGTTTAATACGCCTGAACTGAACTAAACTGAACTGAACTGAAAAATACTGAACTGAACTGAATTAAAATTCATTTGATTTTTTTATAAAATAAATTTATGTTCAAAATTTTGATTACAAAACAATCCATTGAAATATATTGAATTGAACTTAACTGAACAAAACATCTTAGAAGAAACAAAACACTGTGTTGATATAACAATATTAGCTAAATTTGATCAAATTATAATTCATCAGAACCAAACTTAATAAAACGATCCTAGATATTTAACTAAATTGTGCTGAAGTATATCAAACTGGACTTTATTGAACTGAATTGATGAAAAAAATCAATGTATTGATAAAGCCAAATTATGCTATATTTTATCAAATCATATTTTAGCAGCACCAAATTTTATAAATCGAATCTAGTTTGATAAACTGAAAAGAACTGAAGCATACTGAGCTGAACTGAACCAAACTTAATTAAGATGAACTTAAAAAGCAAGCATTGATGTAATAAAATTAACAAAATTTTATCAAATTATATTTCATCAATTATGAACTTAACAAATTGGACTTGCCTTATTAAACTAAATTGAACTGGATCACACTGAACTGAACTTAATTGGAATGAAATATATTGAACTTAACTTAATTGAACAAAAAGAAAATGAAAAAGCAAATCAATGCATTGTTTGAAATCGAATGAATAATGCAACCAAATCAAATGGATATAGCAACAAAAAATTGGCCAATCTCTACCTAATGGTAGAGAAACCGATAGAAAATAGAACTGAATTGAACTACAGTTAACTGAAATGAACTGAATTCAACTACACTTAACTGAAATGAACTGAATTATCAATATAAATTTAAAATCATTAAATTACATTTTCACTGAACTGAATTAAATTAAATTATATTTTTCTCTGAACTAGGTTGAATTGAACTGAATATTTAACGTATAATTTGTTTTTTAAAAAATTAAATGTATAATGCACTTAACTGAACTGAAAAATACTGAACTGAACTGAAAAATACTGAACTGAACTGAACTAAACTGAAAAATACTGAACTGAACTGAAAAATATTCAGATAGGTTGTACTAAACATGCCCTTAGTCCTTGTAAAAACTACTATTATTCTTGCCATTTAGGGTCTGTTTAGTACAACTTATCTGAATATTTTTCAGTTCAGTTCACTATTTTTCAGTTTAGTTCAGTATTTTCAGTTCAGTTCAGTTCAGTTCAGCTCACTATTTTTCAGTTTAGTTCAGTTCAGTGCATTATACAATTAATTTTTTTAAAACAAATTATATATTAAATATTCGGTTCAATTCAACCAAATTCAGAGAAAATATAATTTAATTTAATTCAGTTCAGTAAAAATATAATTTGATGATTTTAAGTTTATATTGAAAATTCAGTTCATTTCAGTTAAGTTTAGTTCAGTTCAGTTCAATTCAGTTTTATTTTGTATCAGTTTCTCTACCATGAGGTAGAGATTGCCAAATTCTTGTTGCTATATCCATTTGATTTGGTTGCATTATTCATTCGATATTCAAACAATGCATTGATTTGTTTCTTCAATTTCTTTTTGTTCAATTAAAATCAGTCCAATATAGTTCAGTTCAATTAAGTTCAGTTCAGTGTGTTTCAGTCCAATTTAGTTTAATAAGCTAGGTCCAATTTGTTAAGTTCATAATTGATGAAATATGATTTGATAAAATTTTGTTAATTTTATTACATCAATACATGCTTTTGTAAATTCAGCTTAATTAAGTTCGGTTTTGTTCAATTTAGTTGATTCAGTTATTTTCAGTTTATCAATCTAGGTTCGATTTATGAAGTTTGGTGCTGATAAAATATAGCGTAATTTGGTTATATCAATACATTGATTATCTTTATCAATTCAGTTCAATAAAGTCCAGTTCAGTATAGTTCAGCTCAATTTTGTTAAATATCTAGGATCACTTTATTAAGTTCGGTTCTGACGAATTATAATTTGATAAACTTTAGCTAATATAGTTATATCAATGTAGTGATTTGTTTCTTCTAAGATATTTTGTTCAGTTAAGTTCAATTCAATATATTTCCATGGTTTGTTTTGTAATAAAAATTTTGAACATAAATTCATTTATAAAAAAGATCAAATGAATTTTAGTTCAGTTCAGTTCAGTATTTTTCAGTTCAGTTCAGTATTTTTCAGTTCAGTTCATTATTTTTCAGTTCAGTTCAGTATTTTTCAGTTCAGTTCATTATTTTTCAGTTCAGTTCAATTCGGATCAGTTTAGTTCAGTTAAGACGTATTAAACAGGCCCTTAAGGCTCTTTAGGTTTGGGAAGCCTAATAAATTTCCCCCCACTCCATGAGTTGTTTATCTTTAAAAAAAATAGACTTTCATTATAATACTTTTAATCATTTATTTTTATAAAAAAAATCATTTCATTATCAGAAATATGTTTTCATATTTAGTTTATTCCTTCTATTTTATTGTATTGCCATTCATTTAACTAACAATTGAATTGAGTTAATCCGATAAAATATCAAATCTCACTTCACTTTTTATAAGTAAATTGAGTTTAATGTATAAGAGATTGTTCATTTCGCAGGTGCAAAATGATAGTGATAGAGGTAAATTAGGTGTCAAAGGAGGGGCAAACACGAAATTTCGAAGGAGGGACAATTCCGAGAAATGACTTTACAGTGGAGGAGGGAGGGAGAGAGAGAGGGAGAGAGGGAGAGAGAGAGAGGGAGAGAGAGGGAGGGAGGGAGGGAGAGAGAGGGAGAGAGAGAGAGAGAGAGAGAGAGAGAGAGAGAGAGAGAGAGAGAGAGAGAGAGAGAGAGAGAGAGAGAGAGAGAGAGAGAGAGAGAGAGAGAGAGAGAGAGAGAGAGAGAGAGAGAGAGAGAGAGAGAGAGAGAGAGAGAGAGAGAGAGAGAGAGAGAGAGAGAGAGAGAGAGAGAGAGAGAGAGAGAGAGAGGGGTTTATTGAGCAGTGTCCGGCGCCATCCTTCTTTAACCCTTCAAACAGCCGTCATATGTTATTTAACTGAGCCAACAAAATTATTTACACTAGACAAGAGTGAAACGCCCCATCAGCCAATAACCATACGCCACAGAGCCCATGACTTGGTCTTACCCCGTCAGCTAGGGTAGCACCAGGTCCTCCAGCTCCACTCGATACCGGCGTTTGTGATGTAAAGTTACTTGAGCTTTTTGAAACAGCCGGTTCACTACATCTTTTTGTGATGCAAAGCATTTCTTCTCCAATTCGATTCTCCTACAGTTGAGAGATTCATATCAGCATCCAGCTCCACCACTCCCAAGGGCAGAAGTAGCTCTGGAACTACATCTTCCTTCCACCTTTTCTCCCTATCCCTCCAAGCAATCTCGAGTCCGGGGTCGAAGAACTAATGTCATGGCCGATCATCCTTCAAAGCTTTATCCCACATAAAATTGCTAGCTTTCTTACGAATTTTGAGATCTAGATCGCACATCTCATTAGCCTCTAGTATACCTAACCCCAATGGGTAAGTCCAGGCTTCCCTTAGTAATTCCATTCTCCGACGATCAAGAGCTTCAATCTCCGGATCATGGATTTTCTCTGCACCCAAATCCTTCAAGAGAGTGTCTTTCACCATCTTGCTCTCGACGAACTCATCAGATAGCCGATACAACCACATTACCTCCTCGAACTCGAGCTATCTTCTCATTCTCTCATCTTCTTTTGGATCTTCATGCTCTTCATCCCACCTTCTACTTCTCTTGGATTCTAATTTCTCCACGGCTTTAGGTTGTTCATCCCACCGAGTGCCGCGCTTTCGGCCGCCGCCATCGCTGTTGGACTGCCTCGAACTCAACATATGTGATAGGTCGGCAAGGATAAAATATCAGGTTAGTGTGATCGTTTGGGACTCGAGACCCTATATATATAGCGTACAGTCCTAGGTTCGCAATTCCGAGTACACTCTCGATTTGGTTTTTACATAAATATCTACTCCGACCATTTCCAGCTCAACTTAATCCAAACAGTTTTATCAGTTAGCAACTCTGAATAGTTCAAGCAGATTCAAGCAGTTTAAGCAGTTCCAAGTAGTTCAAGCAGTTTTAGCAGTTGATTTCATCCGACTCGTATTTTTTAAAAAAGAAATAAAAATTTTTGAAATTTAAGTACTCAAAAGGTTGTTTTAATTGTTGTTAATGAAATATTGTTTATTTTAACTTGTCTAATTACATTTAAACCACATACGAATGTTCATCCATGAAAAATAAAATAATCCAAGCAATTACAAGCAGCTCCAAGCAATTTTAACAGTTGATTTCATCCGACTTATATTTTTTTTAAGAAATCATGAGCAGCCCAATCATCAAGGGCAGGATAGTCATTTTAACATGAAGGGGCAACATAGTAAATTCGACATAGAGGAGACAATAGGGATGAGAACGCCAGCGATGCAAAATCTGTAACAGAATGAAGGTACGAGGTACTCTTGGGAGCACACCTACAGCTGGATTCCGTTGGTAAAATACTAGTATAAGAATATGTAACTTAATTAGAGATTAGAAGGTATCCAATTGGTGCGGATCAAAACTCTTATTATCGTTTCGTTTTCTTAGTATTTTTCGGGTCACACCAGTGACTCGTTTCGTTTGGAATTACGATCGCAATTCGATCGTTCGTACTTCAGGCCGCATTCCGGTGTTATTTTTAGATTTAACCCTCAATTAACGAGCCGTTCGTTATGACGGAATTCCTACCCGGTGGGTAAAATATGTTTTCCGGAACCAAGTACAAACTATGATGTATTTAAAAAATAAAAATAACAAGCCTAAATTATGATGTTTATAGAATGAAGAAACACATAAACCCTGAGGAAAAGTCGAAAAGATGGCGAACAAATTTAAAACCGACGGCACCAATAATCAAATAAAATGGATTGGATACATTTATTGCTTGAAATTCTCTCTATTTGTTACATCTAATTGCATCGAAATCACATCTTGTTTTATTCATAAGGCCAGGAATTCCCATTTCATTCATTCTCAATTTCAAACATGCAATGAATCAAATTCTGCAGAGCCAAGTATGAAGAACCACCTGCTTCAACACAAGCCCGACTCTTTTCCCTCATCTCTGCAACCCTTCTCCTCACTTGACCATCACTCTCCATCACCTTCCTCACCCCCTTCTCAATGTCTTCAGCTGTAACCATCCCCTGATTCTCATTCGTCGACGAAAAATCCAACGTTATCTGCACAGACAACCCCAGCTCCACCACCAGCTGAAACGCATTCAACTGCTGCTCGGAGTTCAACGGCCACGTCGCCAATGGCACCCCGCACCATATACTCTCCAGCGTCGAATTCCAACCGCAATGCGAAACGAAACCGCCCACCGCCTCGTGCGACAGAACCTCCAGCTGCGGCGCCCAGCCCACGATTTTACCAACGCTTTTAGTCCTCTCTGTGAATCCCTCCGGCAAGATATCCCAGAATTCATCGTACCCCGCTGGCATTTCGACTACAGAGTTCTTCGACGGCGGTCTACGGAGAACCCATAGGAATCTGTGCCCGCTGCGTTCTAGCCCGTGAGCCAGCTCTCTCGCCTGCTCCATTTCCAAGCTCCCCAAGCTTCCAAATGACACATAAACCACTGATTTCGATGGCTGCTCGCTTAACCACTCGAGAATATTGGACTGTACTTCATGATCAGCGTTTTGTACTGGGTTTAGCACCGGCCCAACCGTGTAAATCCGAGGGATTTTCCCGATTTGGTGCTGCAGATCGAGGTATTCCATGGCGTGCGATTCCAAATCTGAAAAAGTGTTGACCACGATCCCTTTCGCCTTTCTGTATTCACGGGCACACACGATGAATCTCTTCGACCATAACCCCCTGTCTGTTAGAACAATCGGCAGGACGGAAGGCGGAACCGGGTTTTCGAAGCTCGGAAAGCTCAGCTCCGTTTTCGAATTGGGGAAATCACAAACATCGATTCCCCGCTCATCTTGAAGCTCCTGGAAATCGATCATCACGCCCAGAAACGCTGCGCCGGAGGTGAAGAACACGTAGGAGGGGAGGCCGAGATCAGCAGCAATATCGATTATGGAAGTGGAGAACATATCCACAACGATTCCCAAAAGTCTCGAAGAATCGTCGATCTGGGATTGGCGGATGAATTCCCTGACAAGGGGCTTCTGGCTCTCGAGCTGCTTCTGGATGAAGTAGCCGCGGCTGAGGGAGGTCCACTCCGGCGGCGGATCCACGGCGGCGGGGAGGGTGGCGAATAGCAGAGACGGGATGTTGCAGGAGGCGATCAGCTTCTCCACCAGAGTGTTGGTCACGGGGTCGATCGATTCAGGGAGCTTGGAGAATAACACTTTGATACATAAATTGGGGTTTTTGGTGAGGAGAAGCTTTGCAAACTCGACCAGCTGCCCTAAATGCCCCATCATCGGCCATGGCACGAAGATGAGCTCACCTTTCAGATTCTCCATTGATGATATGTTCTCACCGCCTTCTGGTCTTCTCTGCTTGTTATTCTAGCACTCGCGAACCTGGGCTCGGGCCCACTTCACAAGCTCCAATTGGGCATAGTCGGTCAACTTTGTCACACAGTGATTATGGCTTTTCCGTTTCATTTTTACAATCCAGCACTGTTGGCGATGCATCCCATCTCCCTGCAACCAAATTAAAGGCTGGTAGACGCAAATTGTGGCGGCACTGCACGGAGGTCTTCACCGGAGAAGCGTTGTCACGGCGGCCGACTAGTTATAAGGTTAATGCAATGTTCTCATTTGGAATAATTGTGTTTGCGAATTTGATATCACAATTATTAGATGATGATCTATGCATTAATCCTGTTGTGAGCGTAATGATTTACTATCAAGGTAATAACGCACAGATATGGCGACCGGAGAAATAGTGTATACTTTTTCATCTCTTGAAAGGTGTCGCTGTGTCGAGATGAATATTATTACATCCTTTATTGTGGTGACACTTCTAAAAACGTGTTCAAATTATTAAGAATTTCATTTCACTATAATTGATTGTATAAAATTGATGTTTATGCGTGTAACTGGCTGGTTTTGGCCGTGTCGTAGTACTCCCTTTACTTGTTCTGTGCATATGCTTGTTTGAAACTTCGCAGGGACAGTACGTTGGTTTCATGCGTTAAAGTGCAGAGTTGGGTTATAATTGTTCAATTATTCATGTTCATCCATGATTACATGGCAGGTAAACTATCAGGGAACATGTCGAGCATGAAATCATCATCCGCTAACAATGGCGAGGTTACTGTCCGAGGTATGAGTATGTCAACTGCAAGTGCGGATCCAAGGCTTTGCTCAAACTTGTTGAAGCGAAAGAGAAACCAAGTTATGGCTTGTTGTACTTTTTGTGAGTGAGAGCTGGAATCAATGACAGTTTAGGCTGTATGTTCTCTTCCCGGAGCTAATCAACATCGGGAACTTAATCTTCTAGCTGACCTGAAACTAAGGTCTGAAATCCAGTCATGGGTCAATAGAGGAGTGTATGGAACTGCATATTCTGTTGAGAAGATGACTAGTTCCATGATTCAGGTTTGCTCTTGATCTTGTGTAATATGTATATATGTATATATTTTGAAACTTGTATATCTAAACTGTTGCAGAATTGGATGGAAAAAGCTCCAAGTGAGCATCTGCATCTTCCATCCCCAACGTTTTTATTCCAACTGATCTATCAATAAAGGATGGCTTACAGAAGGCAATGAACCTAACACCCTAATTTCATTAAATTTTGGACTACTAAATGTAATGTGCACTTTTTGCTTTTGAAGCAGAAGGATTATCCTCTACTTTTGAGGAAATCATCATGTTCAAGGCTGTGGTACAAGCGCCGATTTGGATGCTATGGTTTCTGACAACCAAAATTGATTTGTTTATGAACTATGCAAAAACAGGTGACAGGGGAGATATCTTACAATGGGTAAGTTATCTGAATTTGTGCCTCAAAAAACTTGTGCTTATATCAGCCAATATTCCTGAAATGACAGTTCCAGAAACCCTCGATTTTTCAGCTCGCAGTCAGGGAAATGGGAGAAGAGAAGGTATAGCTTTTATACTTGGAGAAATCCATGTTTATTGTTAATATGTTGTGAAAAATGCAAATTTTGATGCCAACATTGTTGCCTTTCCCTTTCATGAAGAGATTCGTAGCCACAGAGAGAAAGAAGCAAGAATCTTCCCTGATCCACGTATTGATACTTACATGAAGGTATTTTACTTGTACTTCTATGATCTCTTTCTTGTTTCGCCAGGCGATTTCTGTTGAGGGAAAAAGAACCACACTTCAGACTGACTACATTCTGAAGGTATTTTCTGTCTTATGTTCATTTCCCTATATTAAATAGAATTTTTCATATATACTGGAGGGTGCATTTCTTGTTCAGATTCTTGGACTGGATATATGCGCTAATACAATCGCGGGAGATGCCCTCAGAAGGGGCATTTCTGGTAGTGAATAGAACCGGAGAAATGATTGTCGGCCCAACTCAAACGTTGTTTATGGATGAGATGTCCAATGGTTTGGACAGCTCAACAACACATCAGATCATCGCCTGCCTTAAGCATTTAGCACATATGACCAATGCAACTGCTCTTGTTTCACTTCTACAGCCTGCTCCTGAAACATTTGATCTCTTTGGTAATATCATTTTGATGGCCAAAGGGAAAACCATGTATCATGGACCTAGAATAAATTTTTTGGAGTTTTTCCAAACCTGCGGGTTTAAATGTCCTGAGAGAAAAGGCGTGGCGGATTTTCTTCAAGTAAGCCAATTTCTTTGTGTTTGATCACATTAACCTTTGTTTAATGTCAAAAATTGCATATTGTTTGCATATTACAGGTTATATCTGAAAAAGATCAGCCACAGTATTGGACCCAAGGGAAAGAGTCTCACAGCTACATTGATGTAGATACTCTGTCCAAGAAATTCCAGGAGTCAGAGTTTGGAAGATTACTTAGTGCACAGATTTCCACTCTATTTGAGAAATCTGAGGAAAGTACGAATGCGATTAAGTTCAGATCATATTCCCTTCCTATGTCAACTCTCTTCAAATCTTGCATTTCCAGGGAACTCATTCTCATGAAGACACTGTTTTTTGCTCTAATCATTCTTTTTATTGATGGATTCCCTGAACTGGTAATAGCTACAGTTTTGGTAGTTGGTAATTTTTTGCAGCAACATGAGAACCATATTGACCTAATACCCTGATTCTTGATTGTATTTCTATAGTCATATTGATGGTTTCTTGCTCGTTAGCTGTAAATGGAGGAGCTTCTGTAACCTTGGCTCTAAGCACCAATAAAGCCATTTCTTTCTCTTAAGAGTTTTACATAGGGTAAACAGTCTAGAGTTAGATTCATCCAGAATGTATTTGTTGTTGACGAAGCAAACCAAATGGTCTTCAAATTTTCAGAACTTTTATACATGGTCAGTTATGATATTTTCCATTACACAGGTACCAAGCGGCGTTCATTTTAGTAGGTCTTGGAGATGGTGACCATTGACCGATGTGTTGAGGATGGTTTCTGCTTGGCATGCTACTCAATTTCAGAGGTGCTAACTTCTCTTACGCTGATTTTGCCTACTAGATTCTTTGGTCTTTCACTGATATACTTTGTGCTTCATGCCTTCATGGAAAAGTTTGAAGGGCTTATATTATAGAGGCAGAAATGTTGTCTATGCCTTTATGGTGATATTTATACGATTGTAAACATGTGTTTTAATGACTGGTAATCTCTTTTGAGCTCTTTTGTTATTGTTTTCTACTTATCCATGCCATTCATCTGCATCAGTTGGAAGCTGAACAACGTCAACCTGGTACAGCACATCACCGAGGCGGTTTTGAGCCTGGTGAAGGTGGTGGACCGTGAGGCTGAGGAGCAACAGATCAGCCCTAAATCTTCCGACAAGGAGTTGCCATTTCTGTTAAAGCTCATTCCGGAACAATTACCCGATGGATTATTTGATTTCCCGATTAATCGTTGTTTATTATTAGTCTATCTACATAGGCCATAGGCAGTAGATAGAGGTTTGATTTGGAGTGAGTAACCAGTGTTTCTCAACATATATATCAACACATACTTCTGGCAAATTGCCAATCATATTCAACAGCATAACAGTCATATTCCACAAAAATGCACAAAGATGCAACCAATCATGTACTTCATGCAAATCACAAATCATGCAACAGACACACAAATTAGCACAATTAGATAGCTCCATCACAAATCATGCAACAAAACTTGATGGATTAACACACAATTAATAGCATAACGGCAATCGATTATCCAAAAGCATAGGCATAGCATAAACATCCAGCGCAATACCTAACTACATATCTGAATCCAGAATCCAAATACAAAACAGACAAAAAACAGAATTATCACTCTGGAATGTCCACATCACCGTTGGTGACGTCCTCCTGCAGCTCCTTGGGATCCTTGCCGTCGACGGTGCAGCCCACTGAGACGCAGGTCCCCAGAATCTCCTTCACAGTGCCGCTAAGCTCCTTGGCCATGGACCTCGGCTTCATGATCTTCGCGATCTCGATGACGTCGTCAAGCGAGATGTTGCCACTATGCTTAATATTCTTGACCTTCTTCCGGTCACGCTCGGGCTCCTTCAGCGCCTTGATCACCAGAGCGGCGGCGGAGGGCACAACCGACACCTTCGCTTGGCGATTCTGCACCGTGAGCTTCACTGTCACCCTCAGGCCCTTCCAGTCCCTTGCGGTCTCCTTGGCGATGTCCTCGCCGATCTTCTTTGGCGACAGTCCGAGAGGCCCGATCTTGGGAGCCAGCGAGGAGGCGGCGCCGACCTCACCGCCAGTGACGCGGACGTAAACCTCCACAACCTGCGAGGGATCGAACTTGGGAGGCATGATCGGCTAGGGTTTTGGTTTTCAGTCGGGTCCAGAGAGAGAGTGAATTGGGGGTGCCGCACTGATGTGTGTTACGAGAGGCTTATAAGGCTAGGGTTTAGGGATGGAGGAATACGGGCTTGCCCCTGTTTTATGGGCTTTATGAGGGTGGATTTAAATTTTATTGAAATCACAGAAGGGATAAACTCTCAACTGGTTTGGGCTTCTTATGAACTTTAGGGGTTTGCCTTGTTGTCTTGAGCTTAGTTCATGCTAAACTGATCGGAATTAAGCTTAAGTAAAATATTAATATATCAAAAAATAAAATTAGTATAACATCTTTATGAATTGTATCAATACATTTGTTGAACTAAACAAATCTGAATTATATTCACTTCTCTCTAAAAGCCCCAATTCTATTACCGTTATTTTTCACTATTTCTGCCGTTAACGGCTCTTTTAACCGTTGAGCCACCGTCACACCATGGTGGAACATGGTGGAACCACCGCTGGAGCGCTGCAGACCTGCCAAATCCCATATTTTCTCCAAGCCCGTACCTCCAGACCACCTCCCTTGTCATCCTCTCTCCCCTCCGACCCATCAATCTGTCCAATTACTGAGTACAAGGGGAAGATTGCTTGCATCATTACCCCAGAAGAAGTAGCTAAGCTTTCCGACCACTATAGCAATGCTCTCATCGGCAAATTTGCCAGGCTATAACCGTCGATGGAGTATCTTCATGAAGCTTTCAAATCGATCGGTTTCAGAGGGCGATACCAACTGGGCTCAATCGATCACAGACACGTGCTCATCCGCTTTGAGGAGGCTGATGATTATCAGCGTTGTTGGATGAAGACGCAGTGGGATCTCAAAGGCCCGATCATGAAGATTTTTAAATGGACGGCGAAATTTACCCCGGAGACAGAAACCTCGATTATTCCGATTTGGGTAACGATTCATGATATCCCTTTATTCTGGTATAATACTGTGATGCTTGAGATGATTGGTAACAGCATTGGAAAGTTTATCAAAATGGATTTGGAAACCTCCACTCTCACAAGGCCATCTGCTATAAAGCTTTGTATCGAAATCGAACTTCTGTCCAAGGTACACACTTCAATTGCTCTAACAACATCTCTGAATGGAGACATTGCTGATTTCCCCATTGAATATGAATGTTTGCCTCAGTACTGTAAACATTGTCATAAGCTGGGACATGAGATCACTGGTTGTATGATCCTCCACCCTGACCTAAAACCCCAGCCTTCCCTGTCAGACCACCACACAAACCTCAACACACACTACCTAAATCCAATTACAAAAGCCATTCCAACCCTGGGCTGCTTAGAGTTGAATCACAGGCTGGCCCTTCAGGTGTTACTGCTCAGGAAAAAGCAGCTGTGATCACTGGCCAACTAAACAAAAACAAGGGCCATCTCACCACCAGGGTTTCAGAACCTGAAATGAGGTATATCAGAAAGGTGATACTGCCAGACACTCCAGCCATGGAAAGTACTGAATCTGAGCCACAGTCTAAGGAAACCAATGTTCCTATCAATGCTCCCAACTCCAATGTTAAGGCAGCCTCCACTTCTGAGAATATTCCAAGCTCTCTCCCTCCAGGGACTACTCCATTTCATGCCATGGACATTCTTTCTGATTCTGAGCATGAAGTCCCTGTCATCAATTTGGCAGCCTCCACTTCTGAGAATACTCCAAACTCTCTCCCTACAAGGACTACTCAGCTCATGCCATGGACATTCATTCTGATTCTGAGCCTGAAGTCACTGTCATCAACTTGGAAGCCACTGTGTCACCACAACAATCCTTACACATCCTCAAAGAAAAAGAATGGTCTTCTCCAGTTAGACCAAAAGCCTTTGCCAAAGATGATATAAAGGTTCACACTGGTAAGCTTCCTGTTTCCCCAGATAATCCCTTTACATCTAATAGGTTTTATTTTTACTCCTAGCCAAGGAAAGCATGTAATAGGTTTCTTCCCCTAATCCATGAAGTTGAAGAATCTGAGGATACTGAAGTGCTTCAAGCACATCCTGACAAGCAGGTTAGCTCTCCTACTAAACTTGATGTGGTAGATAAACCAGTTGCTATAAATGACAGTGTTTCTAGTACTTTTGAGCCTGAACAGAATAAGGTCACTTCTTATATTACTCAGATTAATAAAGTCATTATTAGAACTGCCACAAAAAGCATAAAAGCACGTAAACAATGATTAGTACAACTATAAGAATAAATGTGCTGGGCTGGAACATAAGGGGTATGGAAACCTCTATGATAAGGCTGCAAAGGCTTATTTTAGTCCATAAACCTGATGTTTTTATGTATTATTTAACCACAACATGACATGTCTGAATGTGATAGCTACAAAAGAAAATTAAATTTTTCTCAATGTGCTTATGCCTCAAATTGCAAAATCTGGTTATTTTGGAATCAGAATGTTGATATAACTCTCAAACCGGATCATAATCAATTATTTCAAGTACAGATGACAAGTCATACACTTAATGAGTCTATTGACTCTATTTTTGTGTATGGCCTGAGATCTAGGAATGAAAGAAGAGAATTATGGTCTGATTTAGTAGCCATGAAACTTTCTGAGTCTTTTTTAATTGGGGATTTTAAAGCCATGACTTCCATAAATGAGTATAAAGGTCCATCAAACCCTAGTCCTTCCAGTATTAGTGATTTTAGTGGTTTTATTAGCTCTAATGCTTTATATGAGATCCATACAGTTGGTAAGTTTTATACCTGGACTAATGGTAGGAATAGAGATGGTGGTAAGTACTTAACTGTGGAAAGATTAGATAGAGGCCTGTGTACTTATAACTGGCTGCAAAATTTCCCCCATTCCTCAATTCAGGTGCTAGGTAAACTAACATTAGATCACTGGCCTTTACTCCTAAAAATTGGCAGTGCTACTCCTTCTGTACCTAAGCCATTTAGATTCATAAACACATGGTTTAAAAGGAATGATCTGTTGGAGTTAATTCAACTCCATTGGAACAATCCTTCTGCATGGCATGGAATGTACAAAAATTTTCAGAAACTAAATTCTCTCAAACCTGTTTTGAAAAAATGGAATAGAGAGGTATTTGGTGACATAAATGAAAATGTTATAAATGCAGAGGAGAAAGTGAGAATCCAGGAAATTACTTTTGAGCTTGATGGTTCAACCAATGAACTTATCAAACTAAATGAAGCTAAGGCTCAGCTGCTAAAAACCTTATCTGAGCAAAAACATTACTGGAAACAAAAAGCTAGGGTTAAATGGCTTAAAGAGGGTGATCGAAATACAAAAATTTTCGTAACTCAGTTCTGGAAAAAAGAGGTAAATTGAATATCACTAAGATTAAGAGTTCTTTTGGGGTCTGGCTGGACGAGAACTCTGATATTGAACAAGAAGCTGTTCAATTCTATCAGTCCCTCCTTACAGATGACCCTCATCCAGATCAGAATCTCTTTGTTTCACATTTTCTCTCTCAGGTTCCCACACTCATATCTGATGAAGAAAATGAACAGTTCATCAAGCCAGTAGAATTAGAAGAATTAAAACAAGTTGTATTTGGACTAAATAAAAATAGCAGTCCAGGGCCTGATGGCTACACTGCAATTTTTTTTATGAAGGCATGGAATACAATTTGTTTTGATTTATTATAGGCATGAAATGATTTTATGACAAGGTCTCATATTCATAGAGGTATTTCTTGTACTTGGATTACTGTAATTCCAAAGAAAGAAATTCCAATCAGTTTTAATGATTATAGACCAATCAGTCTCTCTAATGTCACAAACAAGATTTTCTCAAAAATGTTAATGGAGAGACTGAAACCCTTGATGCCTAACTTGATTTCCCCAAACCAGTCAGCCTTCCTCCAAAATAGAGACATTTCTGATATTGTCATCTATTTAAAGGAAATGTTCAGATTCTTATATCAAAAGCGTAGAGATCCAAACTGTATCTTTAAACTTGATTTGATGAAAGATTTTGATAGAGTGAGCTGGCTTTTTTAAAAAAACATTCTCCAAAAATTTGCAGTTCATGGTAGATACATTGATTGCATAATGAAAAATCTGTCTGATGCATGGTTCTCAATACTCATAAATGGTAAACCAGTAGGATTTTTCACAGCATCTAGAGGTATAAAACAGGGTGATCCACTATCTCCCTTCCCTTTTAATCTCTTCTCTGAAGCTTTTACAAGGAGTGTGTCATATGTTTTTAGCATTGGAAAAATCCAATTTTACAGACTACCCTCATCTGTTGTTCCTATCTCTCATCTTAGCTATGCTGATGACACTATCATTTTCTTGAGAGCATCAAAACAGAACCTTATAAGAATCAAAGCATTTCTAGCAACTTTTGAGGAAACTACAGGCCAGAACATAAATTATGAAAAGAGTGATTTCTATGTTAGTAGGCATGCATCTGAGTCAAAAATAAGACAGATTAAAATCATTATGGGCATGAAACTTGGTAGTCTACCATTCAAGTAAAGTATCTTGGAGTACAAATGTTTTCAGGAAGGATCCGTAACAAATATTTCCAACCAGTTCTGTAAGTAATTGAGAGGAAACTTAATAACTTGGGGAAAATTGACTTTAATTCATTCATGCCTATATTCTCTTCCACAGCACATATGGGCAGTGATGGCACCAACAAAACAAATAATAAAGAAAATTGATAAGAAATTCTCTATTTTTTTTTTTGGGGGGGGGGGGGGGGGGGGTTGAAACTGGTCCCAAAAAATCATGGAGAAAGTGGGATTCAATCTGTTATCCCACAATCCAAAATGGTTTAGGCCTGAGATCTCTATCCACCATAATTAAAGCTTTTGCTTGTAAATTATGGTGGAAATACCAAAATGGAAGTGCACTTTGGACACATTTCATTGCCTCTTTGTCTGTCTCAAAAAGAAAATCTCAACCATGGAAAAGGATTTGCAATAGTAATACATTTGCAGAATCCAATTTTAGAGTCATACATTGAAATGGCAAGTGTAATTTTTGGTTAGCTAACTGGACTGATCAAGGTCCTTTAATAGACAAGGTTGATTCCGTCCCTGATCAATACCTCAGTCTTACAGGTGCTGACTTCATTTCTAACAAGGATACTGCCCTTTCTTTCCTTCAGCCATTACTGTCACCTGATCTCATCCAAACCCTTCTAAATGCTTCCATTCTTCACCACAGACAAGACAAACTTATCTGAAAAGCAGATAAGTTGGGTAATTTCACCTTTAAATCAGCCTACTTGGGTCTGAGATCTCCAATCCAGTCACTTCCTGTCCTAGCTCATATCTGGTCACCACACATTCCAAAAAAACTATATGTCTTTATGTGGAGGCTTCTAAATGCAATATTACTCTTTGATGATGTCTTGTCCCAATTTGGCTTCAATTTACCTTCCAAATGTTGCTTTTGCAACCAGGTTACTCACTTCAGCATTACTTCTCTGAATGCTATATTTCTGTTGGTCTATGTAGACAGATGCACATCATCTGTGCTTTTTCATACATTGATAGTGAGTCCCTTTGGGATAGATTAGCCTCAAATTGGTCTTTTACTAGCCTGTCTTCACTGCATACATATCTAAACCACTCTGGCCCTATCTTTGTATGATGGCTGCTGTGGAGGGCCAAAAACACTTTCATTTTTGATAATATTCCCCCAGCCTTGAGTCACTCACCAAAAATCTTAAAGTCCATATTTTTGAATCCCTTCTGGCCAAGCCTTTGTATATCTCTAGGGAAATAGATTATGAACTTGCTGCAACTGGATATGTACAACCCATCAGAAAACCTCCCAAGCCAATCATTTCAAAAAATTTGTGGCTCAAACCTGAACAGGGAGTAAAGGTGAATGTGGATGCTTCTTGGAAGTACAACAAGGCTGGAGTTTCTATACTCATCAGAAACACCTCAGGATCTTTTTTACAGGCCTCTGGTTTCTACACTAACTCTCCATCCCCTCTCCATGCAGAGATTATAGCTATTCAAGCTGGGATCAAAAGTGCACTTCAGGTCAATGATCTTTGTACTATTGAATCAGATTGTAAGGTTGCAGTAGAGATGATCAATCACCCTCATAAGAGTCACTGGACTCTCTTCAATCTGGTGGACTCAATCTCTCAGCTATTGGGACCTCATACTCTTATACATACTCTCAGAGAGGCAAACCAACCTGCAGATCTGCTTGCTAAGCACTGTAGAGACCATCTCATTCAGCAGAATTTTTCATGGTCTGAGCTGCCACCAAATATTCGAGGTTTGATCCTTCTGGATGCATCCAATACTCCATCCCTCAGAATCTCTGTTTGAATGCTACAAGTGCCACTGTCATGTACCAGCTCACTCTGCCATGCTCTTCTCATCCAGCTTACAGGCCATGACCTTTCTCTAGTTTTAAGTTTTAGTTTTTTATTATCCTGCTCCATATTATTTTTGTATATACCATCTTATCAGATTGGTTTAAAGCCTCTCAGGCGTTAGAGTTGCTCCTTGTCATAGACATTGGCTAAAATGATTCCCGATCTCTTTTTTCCTTCTGTTAGATGAGGGTGTTACATACCTATATTTTTTGGCCTTTTTGAAGGCATGTAACAAACTCAAACCAATTTACATTGGTTTTTTATGGGTATAGGTGCCCAATAAATCCCCCTCACCCTACCTAGGGTGATATTCATTTTTTAAAAAATCTGAATTATATTGAAATGAAATGAATTGATCTACTTATATCTTTGCTCGGGCTAATGGGACCTTACTTATTCGGGGAGTCTCGAAAAGCACTATTTACGAGATATATATACTATTATACGAGAAATTAATGTGTAACATAGACATACTAAATATTACATTTCATAAGAAATTTTTTTTTATCAACATATATATGAAGGCTAAACTATGTTGACATATGTTGATATAGGCTTCTAGGTGCTTGATGGGATCAAAATTATATGGGAATGCTTAGCTTTTTAAAAATATTAACATTACGTCTTATTGTTCTTTCGCATATTAGTTTCCGCGAAGCATTTGTAAAATTTTCTAACTTTTGTTAAAATCACTCAAGAGATATTTATTAGATTGACTTCACCTTTCTAATGCCTTAAAAGGCTTATAAATCGATACATGTTAAGTTGTAATGTAGAATGCAAATTTATGATTTTTTCACACCCATGTCAACTCACGCAAACACGTTAAGGATCATCATGTGAAACCCAAATTTGCCGACGGGAAGACCTACTACTCGTAGTCATTTTAGTTATCGCAAAGCGAGTCACAACTCTACCGATAATCAAGGGATTAAACGAAAACCATTTGACATGACATTTTGAACCATCTGATGTCTTGTCTCTACTCTCTAGAACACTGCTGCAGATCCACATGTTGCTGCCATCCAGTTTTTGCATTGCTTAACAGAACTGTCCAACGATCATCAGAGCAATTCTTAGCTTGGTAACTTGTGAGCCTCCTCCAGAAGCACACCCTTCAAAACTCAGCTTGCAGCTTCACTCAACATGAAACATAAAAGAAAAAGCAGTAATCTTGTCCAAACAAATGTTATCGACATCTTAGACAGGGAGTTCCCCTTCTATCCAGTTCTACTAGTCCTTTATTCTGAAGTGAGTGTTGAATGTGTACAATTATGGGAAATATGAGACTCACTAGCTAATTTAGAGAGAGCATCTGCCACATCATTTGCATCTCTATAAACATGTGAGAAGGGAGAGTAACTTCACCCGCTATATCTCATATGTTTATGATAATTTGCATAAACTTCCAGGGCATTTGTGCTCATTCTTTATGATATTTAGGAGCACTAAAGCATCCATCTCCACCGGTACTCTTTTATAACCTTAAAAATAAGTTACCACCTAAGGCTAGAGTCACTACCTCACCTTCAATATCACTTTGAACCAACAAAGTCTTTGATTTTGCTCCCACAACTCGACCAGAACGGTCCCTCAAGACCCAGCTTGCACCCTCTCTACCATTACTCAAAAAAGAGTTGTCAGAATTCAAATTTATGTAATCAGGATCAGGTAATTTCCAGTGAATGATTCTATCAAGTCTAATTGCCACCCACCTTGATGATGAGTTCTTAGGGGCCTTAAACTTAGACAATGATTTATCATGAACATGTATTATTGTGTGTGTCATTGCAATAATCTGCTTACTGATAACCTCTCGATTTGGTAAAATATCTACCATGTATAAAAAGACAGGCATTCTTAAGGAAACCTTCCTTCATGCTTGACATGTGGCTAGCCACCTCATCTGCTATGTCAAATCCACGTAATATTCAGACCCACCCATTAATTTCCTACCATTTTTTATGCTTTACCAATTTTAATTTTATTAAATTCCTCTTTTCTTAACCCTATCACCTTCCACAACTCCTCATTCGTTTCTTATTCTCCTCCTTTAATTATTCTCAACGCATTTTCCAATTCTCTACCGCCTGTTTAACCTTCTCGCTTCCACATTCGATTTCACCTCTTCTTCTCCTCCTCCCCGCCACCTCGCCGGTATCGCCGACATACTCCAGCCGCCGCCAGTCTCCGCATCTCGACTCCGGCTGACCACACTTTGGTCGCCGCCGGTCTCTCCGCCTCCTCGCCCACCAGATTCCGGTCTCCGCCATCTCGCCAACCGCCGACCAGACTCATGCCACCGTCAGTCTCTCCGCCTTCTCGCCGCCAGTCTCTTCGGCCGCCGCGGTATCCATGTCACATCATCGACCAGCCTCCGACCGCCGCTGGTATCCTTCCACATCGCCGAGCCATGACCGCTAATTTTGATTGGCGGAGGAATTAGAAGGGATCTCTCCAGGTAAATATCCGATGACCTTTCAGTTTCATATAATAATTGATTGTGTTTTATTTTCAATTACTAACCTCATAATTGTATATAAAGCATTCTATTTATTTTGGATGTTACATGTAGTAAAGTCTGATTGAAAAAAAACTAATGTTTTTGCTTTAATGTGGTGAATGGAAGTTCATCACCTCAATTAATTGTCATATGCAATTTGCACATTAATAGCAATTATTCAAATTCTAACATTATTCTTATTATAAATAAGGAGTAACATTGTCACCATTTCTCCTCACTCATTAGAAAAGGTAAATAAACTAATTCTTTTCAATAATACTTTTATTTCCTACCTCTCAAATTAAGGAATTTTAATCATTTTCATTGTTCTTCATTCAGGACCTGTGCTCCTCTTCATTTAGTGTTTAGTGTTTAGTTGTACTGAACATGAGATTGACATGAAATGGTACGTGAGGAAGTAATCCACCTGATTTTGCAATTTTGGTGATAAAATTGGGTTAAAGTTTTTTCCTGAAGAAAGATACATCTACGCTCTAGGATGCATGAGATTGTGTAGAATCTCTACAACAGATGTCTCAATATCATGGAATCTGAACATAAAAGCATCCAATATTATTCTTAAAACGTGATTAATATTATTTATAAATGTAATATATACATACTATATCATTAATTTATATATTATAACTTCACCTTGATAATTACTTAGAAATTGGGCAATGGTGAAGCAAAAAATGCAATTACCATGCAGTATTATGACCATAATGCAAGTTTTGGAACAATGAAAATTTAAATTTTGCTCTTGCAGGAATTAATATATTAATGTTGCCATTTTGTTAGCTATTAATAATTTTTACATCATGTGCAATGGATATTTTGTGATGATAAGAATTGAGCAATTAGCAACCTTGTAATTTGTTATTGAAACCATTTATATACCCTCAAACAAATGAAAGAGGTGATGACCTAGCTACCATTAGATTAACGGGGCATTTTTACAAAAATAATAACAAAATATATCATTGAGGGCAGTAGACAATTTCATGCTTGTAAATGTAACTTATGCATTTATTTCATCTTACACTATATATTAAAATCTATTGCAACCTTTTATCTATTCCCTATACTTTTTTTTATTGTTGCAATTAAAAGTTTTCACTATATTTCAACATCAAAATTCAACAATTTTTTACTATACCGTGAACGATTATATCTACTATATATTAACACCTTGTTATACATGGTAAATGTGTACATTTACTTTACCTATAAATCGGGCCTTGGCCGCGCCTTGCGCGGCCTGGCATGCTAGTCATCATATATATGAGAAACCCTTGCACACCCACAAAGTTATACTAGAATTGGCCTAGCAATGTTCTTTCTGAATATAGAACTATCATGTATATTACAGCTGTAAACCCGTATGTAAATAAAGTTCAAAAATGTAAATAAACTGAAATATAAATAACAAAATAAATAAATTAAAGTTATTTATACTAATCTCAAAAAACATGAATACATTACATAAAGCAATAAATTAGTACAAGAATGGCATGTGCATCCCGGTACAATTAAGTGGTGGAGTCAAGGAAACCTCTGTTTAGAAAACGTTTTAGACCATCGGTAACGATCCACGTCCCCTGGGATTGAAACCTTAAAGGCTGACCAGAGTCGAGCCCTGTACTAGCAACATGAGTCGTAAAACAACTATCACCAATACAGTTAGGAATCTGACCTGATTAAGAGGAGCTAACCAATCGACTGAGTAGAAGAGCAAAAAAATTTTGTGCTTAAGGCTTTTGAGAGAAAAGTAGAGAACTCGAAAATGGGAAATCTAAACTCATCTCCTAATGATCCTATTTATGCAGCTCTAGACATGCTCCTATTTTTGGAACGTGAAGATCTGATTAAACTCAAAAATATTCATGAATATTTTCGAGCATAGCAATCAGCCAAATAAGGTCATGTACTAAGTTGGAAAATATTTTCCTGACCGAACTTAGACTGATCTCGAGTTAAATATTTTCAGATTACTCATGAGTTAAACCTTCTACAGTTAGACCGATTTGCTCTTATCTGAATTATTAAAAGTATTTTCGAATTCATCCATGACCTAATCTTTCCACAATTAGACTGATTTGCTCACTGGACATGTGATCCGAAATATTGCTGATCAGAAGAAAATTTTTCTGAAATTATATTGATTGATACTCGAAAATTTCAGCCTTATTTCTTCTAGAACATGGGGTTTTGGAGACCAAAACCGAAATAGACAGGACTGTAAAAGTCCATCATTCTAAAACATTTGCACCCCCTGCACGTAGAGGTTGGAGCATAAGGTTTCTAGGTTACTTGAACTCATTAGGAAGTGCCCAACTATTTAAAGTGATATTTTTCTCTTCCATTTTCCAATGTGGGATTTCCACATTTTCTTGTCTATTCATAGTTCTAGAAAACCAACTTTGAGCGTCAATATCTCAATCATCGTTGGTAGGATTTGAGTGATTCAAAACCCAATCTTGTAGTACTCCTGGAGGAGATTCTAAAGATGCCAAATACTTGACCTGAATCCATTCGGATCATACTCAAATCTTAGCCCAAAGTTGATGATAAAAATTACATTTTGGCCCCTCAACTTTCCACAAAGTTAATGACAAAATTATAATTAAGTCTCTCAACTTTCCGTTTTCCAACAATTCCCCACATGAATCAGATATTGATGTGGGAATCAGAATAATCACAACTGACACAGATGACTTGGTGATAGCTTCGTAACGCGGCTTAAACAGGTGCGCGGGATAAGTAGGTTTCCTTTTGAACTTTCCCTTGAGAGAGCACACTTAGTCCACTGGTTAGAAAGTATGAATTTGATGTCTTTGAACTTCCCCAAACCACTGGCATGGACTTTCAGTGCACTTCTCACGGGCATTTTACCTACCCGGGTGCTTTTCGCGGTTGTCTCATTTTCCGGCCCTGGATCACTGCATGGTTCTGTGAGGTGCCATAAGAATTGAGTCCCATCAATTCCCTTTCGAAGCGGCCCACACTTCGCGCTTACATAGGTGATTATTTGCTTATGAGTCATCCACCTTGACCATAAAAGTCATTGACTCCACTCAAGTATAACATACATTGAGGTCGTGAATCATTAAAAGAAAATAAATTGAGTATGCTTATCCTTCTATTCCTCTTCACTGTTTTATTCATCATAGGAATAGGACGGGGAGGTAAAACCCCCATAGTGAGTGTCGGTAGGTTTATGCAGTTTAGTTGTCCCTTTGAACCTAGTCCATGGGACCTCCAATCACATAGGTTGGGTATCCACATGCTTGACCCTACCATTTCATGGACTTCAGTCCCATTCATCTCGATACTTCAACTATCTCTCAAGATAATCCTTGCGTCAAAGAATCTGCTATGTTGTCCTTAGACCGAACATAGTCTATCGTTAACACCCATGTAGAGATAAGTTGTCTAATGGTATAATGTCGACACCTGATATGACGTCGACATTATCTATTACTATTTATTATTTATTTGCCATGATAAAGAATTTCATAAACCCTGAACATTTATAAACCCATCAACCTAATACATGAGAAAAAAGAATTGCTAATACGTATGTTGAATACGCCTTGCAGAGATATAAGGTGCCATCTTGATCTTCTTTCCTCAGAACTTAAACATTTTACTTTTAAGTTAAATGGTTATTTTCAACTTAAATTTTTTGCAGATTTCAACTTAAAATTTTTTTACCGATTTCAACTTAAAATGGAATATTTTAATATTTTATTTTCAACTCTCACGTCTCTTGGTTAGGGGTGAGAACAATAAAAAGATCAAGATCGAATCGGATCAAGATCGTTCATTCAGTTAATGAGTCGATCATGATCAAAATAATACGATTGTTTAATAAATGAATGAACAACGATCAAAACATTAAGATTCGATCATGATAACAAACAGGTCGATAAGGATAATATAATATAATTATATACTATTTAAATAATAAATTTATGAAAACATTTTAATGTTAATTTTTGATTATATATATTTTATTTTAAACCACCCATGGTGGGGGGAAACTCGTTAGAATCCCCATCCCTATCAAAAAAGTAGATGCAATTAAGCACAGTTTGTACAAAAGCAGTCATGTAAGACTTAAGAAGCATTTGTTTCTCAAAAGAATAAAAGAACAGGATATAGCTACATATTCACGTATACTATGAAGGTTTATGATATGCCAAAAGAGCTGAGGTTTCCAAACAAAACTTGGCGAGCAGTTTAGTGATCGTTAAATGAAGTACAATTTAGCCAACCAAGTATTTGGATAAAACTTCAGCTTATCATAAACCTTTACAACAGCAGAGCATAAGTCTCTCAGTTAGTGTTCATGATATAAAGCACTTGTGAGTAAAGGAAACCAAGGATGCTCTTGTATCCAGGGAATAAGAAACTTCACCCAGCAGAGCTTTTGTGCTTTCCACCCCATAGCAGCAAAATCCATGTGTTCTAGCTCTACCTAAAGGAGAACTCCTTATGAAAGGGATCTCATTTAGGCCTGTGCCTGTTCAATAAAAGAAAGATCGGTAATAATTTGGTATGATGATTAGGTTTTGGTTTTAACCGTTGAATAGTATAGAAATGGTGGGAAAAATAAAAGGTGCCCGAAGGCGCCGACGGGGACGCACATGCGTGCCCCCGTTCAAAGTAGCAACATAGTCCGTAATATAAAAATAGGATCCCTAAGCTAATTCACTGGCACCCGATCAACGGCCTCAGGTACAAGTAGAAAAACTAATCTATGAATACAATGTATGTGGTGATAAAAGAGTGACACGAGAACATGCTCTCATGTTAAACTCGGAAATAGAGTCTGCCTCAAATAGTGAGGCCTTCTCTGCAGATATCCTCCGAACTAGCCCTAAAATGGGGGACTTAGACCGTTGTCGGTATACTACGGCTCTCGGAGGGATCGAGCACAAATAGCACGTGTGATACGCCAGAGGTGAGACTGTCACCTCCCGTGTGTATAGGAATGTCTCGCAGCCTCCAAAGTAGGAGAGTATGTGAGTGTGGGTGGAATATGTGTGGCGATGCATTGGTTTTATAGGTGGCTTATAGAGGAGTTGAAAGCATGCCTAAAAACCCAAGGTGCTGCTTAAGATTTTTGGCCCGTAATAGGCCTAGTAGTGATAAAATAATTTCATGGTGAGAGTTCTGATTTTTGGCCCATACTAGGTCTGAATCGGTCCAGCAGGAGCTGCTCTAAACCATTTTTCTTGACCTCTCATTTCGGCCCAAGCTTGGCCTATGATCACGGGCCTTCATCTTCCTCATACATCCATCTTCTTCATGCAGGTAATCTTCTGCTAGAACCAGGCACGTCGGACCGGCTGCGGGGAAGCGGTGGTTCGGCGGCGGAGCTTCGGTGGACCGGCGGCAGAGATACGGTGGTCCGGAGGTGGTTCATGGGTGGATCTGCGGCAGTCCGACAATGGTGGAGATTTCCTGGGTAGGGGCTGCAAAAAGATTTTTCAAAATTATTTTTGTTTTTTTTTCCTAGAGTAATGACAGGTAATGTTTTTCCTTGGATATGTAAAGGGGAAGGTGTTGTTTTTTAAATATTCACATACTGAAAAAAGAAGGGGTTTTTTAAAAAATAATATTTGCACACTAAAAAGGAAAACACAAAAAAAAATTGCAGTTTAAATGTTAGCAATTATGTAATCACTTCTTACCATTTTTAGAAAATGGTCAGCTATTGCATATTTTGTAGCATAACCTTGGTACGCAAAACTAGCTGATTCTGTAATCAGAACGCTCATTTTTGACAAATGGTCAGCCTTGCAATCTTTGGCTCATCAAGCCATGGTGAGCAACACTATATAGTTAGATCGATTGCCACATTTCAGCTTCAAGAGCCTTGAGGGGGCAGACCTCTTTCGTCAATTCATTGGGCATAATGTACAATGGACTCCTAGCACTCCACTTTACGCTTGAGGCTGGGATTTCAAGGCAGTTTCAGGGAAGATCAGGACGGTGGAGGGAGGGGGTAAAGAGCTGTTCTGGGAACAACTTATTTAGCACCATGTAGCAGTCTCTTTGGATTATTACAAATGCCCTTGCTGAGGAGGGGAGGTCACCCTTTTTTCCTACGTTATCTGTTCGTCCCAAATATGGTAAATGGAAGCACTTAAGGCTAATGGTCCCAGTTTTTTCTTCTATTTTGAGCCCCTGGTTCGCCTTCGAATCCATTTGTCTGCACTCACAATGGATTCAGGCCTTCGTGTGAGCTGAAGCCAATCTGTCACCCTTCCCCATACTACCTTTGTGGATTCTCACTTGAAGAAGATGTGGGAGTTTGATTCTATTTCCAGGTCACGGAGTTTGCAAGTGCGATCAGTTACCTCAACACCGTCCTTATAGTATTGGTCCTTGGTTTTTAACCTGCCAATCGAAGACAGCCAAGCTCTAAAGAGTGTTTTTGGGGGACATGGCTCTTCCAGATAGTGGAGAAGAGCTTCTCCATTTGGGGGTTTGGGGCAGCGTAGACTTCAAGATGGTCAAGGCGATGGAAGAAGTCGTAGCCTGCCGCCGTGAATCTCCCTTTTACATCCCAGTTTTGAAGGAGGTCTGAAGGCCGCTGGAGGCTAATTCCGGACGGTTGGGATATGATATCCCAGAGCTTGACCAAATCATAGAAATAGCGAGAAAAGTGCACTCATTTTGGCTGCACCTCCCAAATGCTCTAGTCCTTGAGGTAGTGGCGTCTATCCTTTTAACCCAAAGAGAGTCCCTTTTGTTGTGTAAATCCAAGAGCTGTTTAGACATCACTGTTTTGGCTGCACCTCTCAATTCCACCATTTGATTTGGGAGTGCAGAATTTGTTCTGAGAGACTTTTTGTTTTCGCCTGCCTCTCCAAAAACAGTGCATGCAAGCTTGCTCGAAACTAAGGCAAACAGCCTGTTGTACCACGAAGTTTTGAATCCATAAGTGTATGGTCCCTGAAGTCACCGATCTAATCAGTTCCAATCTACCCGCATAGGTTAGGGTTTGGCCGTTGCATTTTGCAATTGTTGAGTTGATTTTGTCCGTGAGCACCCCAAACTGTGAGACCTTGAGTTTGTTTGCATCTATGGGGATTCCGAGGTATCGAACATGGAAGGTGCATAATGAAATTCCTGTGAAGTTTAGATCCTCTTTGATGCCCACCCCATAAAGTGACAATTTTTCTGAGTTAACCGTCAAACCAGAAGTCTCCTCATATTTGTTTAGAACCTTTCATTAGCACATCAACATATTTAGCATCCCCCTAGAGAAGAGCATGATATCATCTGCAAAAGTGAGGTGGGTAATTTTCAACTCGTGGTATCTTGGGTGGGGTTTGAAGTCCCTCACCCCCGTTCTAAGTGCTAAGAGTCTGGAGAGATATTCAATGCATATCACAAATAGATGGGGAGACATCAGATCGCTCTGCCTTATACCCTGTTTGCCCTTGAAATGGTCATAGAATTTGCCATTTATCGCCACTGAAAAGAAGGGTGTGCGAACACATGTCATTACTCTGCTTGCAAACTACTTTGGGAAGCCCAGCCCGATCATGACCTCTTGTAGGAAGTCCCAGAATACGGCATCAAATGCTTTCGTTAGCTCTACCATCACCATGCATTGTGGGGAATTTTTTTTTCTTACATATCCCCGGACCAGCTCTTGCGCAAGCATTACATTGTCCTGGAGGTTTCGCCCCTTTAAATAGGCGGCTTGGGCTCTGTCCATTCTAGTTGCCATGATTTTTGTGATAACTTTGTACAATGCATTGCAGCATGCGATAGGCCTAAAATCACTGACTTCAAGTTGTTTTCTTTTTTGGGGATGAGTGCTATGGATGTGTGGTTGATTATGCCTAGTAGCTTCCCCATTGTGAAGTATTCTAGGATTGCCTCTGTTAGCTCAGATCCTACTGTATCCCACATTTTCCTGTAGAAAGTCGATGTATATCCATCTGGCCCCGGGGCCTTTTCTTCTTTTTGGGTATGATGATTAGGGATAAACAGGGAAGGTCCTTATACTAGTAAGAACAAGTCAAACATCATCCCCATTCATGATCTCTATAATAGAAAAGAAAATCACGTATTCTCCACATTTTCTCACCCTAAATCCAACTGTTTTTCCATTTTTCATTCCCTAAAATTTATTTACATCTAATACTAACATTTTTATCCTTTTGTTTTCTATTTTTAAACCATATTTTCTATAAATTAAAACAATAATGAACAAAAAATGATAATGAATTTATAATACACATTTAAAAATGTAAACATATGAAATTACGTACTATCTATTATAAAATTTAAAAATACCTTTAATAAAAAATACATTACGAATTACAATATTCTTTTTTTAGTATTATATATATTTAGACTCGTTTGTTTACAAATTACTCTTTTCAATCATTAGAAACAAAATGCGTGAAGATCTAGACGTTATGTCTTACAAACTAACGTCAAAATAAATATATTTATGGCAACAAATTTAGTAATTTATATTGGAAAATAATTTGATTATTAAAATTCAATAGATAGGTACATGTAAACATTGTCATATAAGATCTTATTATAATCTATTTTATGCATATTTTATAATATGTATTTTTTATAAAATTTTGTTTAATTATTTTAAGATATTATTATCTAAAAACTGCATACTTGCATAGTAAATAACATTGAAGAGAATAAAACAATGAATTATGCAAGAAGCATTAAATTTTGGTTCCCAAAAATTTTTTCTCTTTATAAATTTGGGGAATCAAATCTTCAGTCTCTTCATATTCTCTATTATAATAAATGGGACAGTGAAACTGTTGGAGTTTAAGAAAACTCATAAATCCCCATATTCGTGTAAAATCTTTGAGAACCTCTTGAACTTGCTCTAAGATGTTCAAAAATATTGTTTTCTTGAAAAAATTGTTCCAAAAATCTAGAGAATAAACAGAGCCTCCATTTACAATAAAGAATAGAAAAAAAAGGTTTCTTTACTTTTTTTTATATCAAATAGTAATTTTTTTTTTATTAATCACGTAACAAAGTAAAACGTGCAAGATTATGCGCACTATTTATCCTATCTCTAGACACTTTTAAAAATGTATTAAAAATTAAATTTTATAGTAAAACTCCTAATAACAATATCATTTACTTTCAGCAGCATTTAGTCCGTTTTCACAAGCAAAGTATGGTTTCCAACTAGCTTCCAAATGTCCTTTTTGCAATCAACAAGACTCCATTGATCATTTCTTCAACTCCTGTAATTTGACATCAACTGTTTGGGCTACCATGCTGGCCACAATTAGAGTTAAAAACATACAATTCTATCAAATTTGGGATAGACTATCCTATTATCTTACATATACATGCTTATCAAGTTTCCAAACTAAACTAATAAGAATGTTATTATACATAATAGTTTGATGTCTCTGGAAAGTAAGAAACAGGTTCTTTTTTTTTTATCAAATTAGACCCTGTAGAAGTATCACCATAAAGGAGATCAAGCATATTCTACACCTATCATTGGCAACACAGCCAGTAAAAAAATTTCAAGAATTTGATCTTCAAATTGCAGCTGAAGCTCACATTCCATACACACTCAGACCATCTAGACCTAGGCCAAGGTTGAGTAGCTGGACCAAACCTCTTTATGGTTTCAAAATCAATGTGGATGATGCATTTGATTGTAACTGTTGTGGTCTAGGTATTGTGATCATGGATTCTGGTGGTCATGTCTTAGCAGCAGGTACTAGATTCTCCCAAGTCTATTCTCCACTTGAAGCAGAAATAAAACCTATTATGGCTGGCTATCAGTTTGGAGCCTTCTATGGGCAACACAACTTCTGCATAGAATCAGATTAACTGAATGGTATTTCTATGGTGCTCAACCCTATCACAGCATATTGGAAGCCTTTTGAACTGTCTGATAAAGCTCACAACTACCACTCCATCAAGGTACCATTGCTACATACAGTCAGACAAGGAAACCAACTAGTTGATGCGCTTGCAAAACTGGCCATTGTTCAAAAATTAAATGCAGTTTTCGGTTGGGAACTTCTGCCATCTGCTATCAGAGTTATAAGCCTGCTTGACAAAGCTGATTCGCCATCCATCAAAATTCAACACCCTGCATCATAGGTCACTCTGGCCTCAATGCTCCGGTCCCTACTCAAATCTTTAGTTTTAGCAGTTTTATTTTACTAACTAGCTTTTGTCTGGACTTATTATGATGCCGCTTTGAATTTTGCGTGCAATTCTCTAATATGTTTCATTTTAGGTTTAGTATAAGGTCATTCTTTTGTATAGGTTTTTAACCTATTTTTAAAAGCAAATAGGTGCTTCAGCGCTTCTGTCCTTTGTACTATGCAGTTCTTTAACACCGCCCCCATATTTTGAGCCATTTCAGACAAGAAGATTTGGGATGCCTAATAAAATTATCCCCATAGTTTGGTAGTAAATTTGAAAAAAAAAAATCACAAGCAAAGTATGATGGTTCCCTTAAAAATTCAACAAAAACTAGTTACAAATCACGCTCGGATTTATTCCCTCGACGGCCAAAAGGAAAAAATTCACAAATAATATATTTAAAACGGAGTGATACTTGCTTACATGTCTTTTTCTTAGAATTTTAGGATTTAATTTTTTTTCACCACAAAATGATACGTCATCTTCTAATGTTTTATTTTTTTTCTAATTTAAACAATTAATTAAATGTAATTATTGTGTACTCTACCTTTTCCTTTTTATTTCTTTAGAAAATAGAAAATTGGGTATTAGATTTTTAGTCCCACATTGAAATATGTGTGTAAGATAAGAATGAATGAGAGGTATAAAAGCACATCATGTGCATCTTTAAACCTCATACATTTCTCGGCCTTTTGGCTTAGATCAAGTGTAGTTTAATATTTTATATGTGGATCAATAAGTCACACGACATTAGTTCTATTACTCCCTCCGTTTTGGTCTAAATGGAACTTGCTATAGTGTCATTTTTTTTATGCGCATGTTTAACAGTCAATAAATTTAATTATATAAATAAATTATTCAACTTTAAAATTTGATATTTTAAAAATAGATATTATGAAGAATCCAAAACTGTATTATACGATAATATTATTATTCATCATCATATACTAGTAGAAATTGATAGTCAAAAATGGACAAAAAATTGACACAACGTCAATGTGCCATTTAGACATATTCGGAGGTAGTATTTAGGAGGAGAGGCCATCACATTAGCTTGCTATCTGGTTTCCCGAGCGTTGTCTTGGTGTTGTACTACTGCCTTGGCCCGGCGCACCCTAAGTTTAATCTATATAACAAATATTTTATAGATGAAACATCAATATTTTAAAATCAATTTTCAAATTATGTGAAGTTCATAATTATTATTGAAAATAGAAGTATTATTTTATTAAATTATAATAATTTATAAATATAGATCCATGCACCGCCCATGGATTATACTACTGTTTTTTTTAAAATTGCGATATTTCACCGCGGATAAAGATAAACAAAAATATTGAGGAGAAGTTCTTCGCAGAGACGAAAATCCACGAGAATTTCGCGTTTGTCGCATTTGAGAGGACAGAAAGCCTGGGACCCTTTAATCTTATCCAGCTGGCCATTGCAACGCGCTAGGCTCCAAACGTTGCCATTACCGAGGCCCACCTTCACGTGACACCACGCCCTACCGCTGTTTGACGCCACGTGGCGCCAAGGTCACACGTGGTGCATTCTTGAAGGTCTCACGTTTGGGACCTGAACCCAGGTGAATTAACTCTCTGGTCACGACAATCTTCGAAGACTTAAACCCGAAGGGACTGTGAAATTCCAGTTATGCCC
Organism: Sherardia arvensis; assembly: GCA_948330725.1. NCBI lineage: Eukaryota > Viridiplantae > Streptophyta > Magnoliopsida > Gentianales > Rubiaceae > Sherardia > Sherardia arvensis. Next base: position 14,388,249 of record OX415237.1, on the reverse strand, counting down.
CTGATGCGTGGGTGACGTCACTATACCGACACCTTAAGAGCAAATGCATGCATATAACGCAAAATTTAAAATAAGATAATATCCACACCTTATTTTGTTTTACAAAATTAAAGCATATCCGCATTATGGATAAGATTTAGTTGAGTTTGAATCGGAGCTTCGTTCTATTAAAGCATACACGTGTTGTTTTAACCGAGAGTAGAAATTACTACGATTTCAATTAAATGACGAGTATTTAAGTCGTGCACCTGACAGATTGGGTGAGGGATAATTTATTTACCGTTGGTTGTTGTGGATAATGAAGTTTAAGAATGTCAACGGGGGAGGGTGCATGGTAATTCGTGCAATTAAAGTCATGAAAATGTAGGATAGACCTATACGGTATCAGTGAATTTATTTCACACCATATTTTACTTTATTGGATTAGTTGTCATTGACTTTAACCCATCAATTGTATTTTATTAAAAGTAAATTGAATTAAAAATATATATCAATTTGGGAGAACAACCCTTCACGCATACATCAAACCAGAGATTTTACTTGAATATATGCAGATATATTAGAATCATTATGCGTCTTTTGATTCAACGAAATTCTTTACAAAATATTCAGTTGTGAAATACTACTTTCGTAGTTTGGTGGTGGTGTTTTAATAGCAGTTCAACAACTAAATGTTCTATGTAACTCAAACCAAAATCATTTTTGCAAAAGTATATGAATTATTAAGCAATTTTTGATGTAATGTTCCAATAATTTACATGTAAATATGTGTTGGTAGTTTTCATTATAATTTTTCAAATCGCTCGTAATTTCAAAATTTGTGATTATTTCGATTTTCAACTTTAATGATTCATAATTTCTTTTAAAATTTAATCTGAGACTAAATTATTCATCATATGAAAATTGTTTAGCTTCCACTTTAAATATAAAGGGTAAAATGCATAGATAACCATGAATTCTTGGTTAAGTGTAAATATAACCATCAGTTCTTAAAATGTGTTATTATAACCCTGAATTGGTTTTGATTTCAAAAAGTCATAACCTTGCAATGGTTGACTTGTGTTTACGGTAATTTATGGATATTTAATCACTTGAAATGACAAAACTGCCCTGAATATTAGGTTGTTATCTGATAGCAAGAATTGGGAACCAGGTGAAATGCAGAAAAAGTAGATCTCTGCGTCTTAGAGCCGAGAAAAGATTCAGCCAAATTGTAGAGAGAAGAGCAAATAATTCACATATTTATTAAATCCGATTAACCAAAAAAATCATTTACCCCTTTAAATCCATAAGGCCTATATCGTCTTTATATATTTTATGTCGCTTATAGAATTTCAATAAAATTATAATTAAGGTTATAATTGCACTTTTTGAAAATTGGAGATTATATTTGCATATAATTTAAAACTGAGCATTATACGAGCACTTCTCTTATATATAAATAAGTGTGTTGGTAAACATGTTGTAATTAACACGTATTCTTAGAATGTAAAGTTGTAATTATTTACAAACAATTAAAATAATTTACGACCATATATTTTTATGTATCCTTGTTTGTATAAGCGTTTTACTTTTTATTCGTCGGTATTTTAATATGAAATGACCGTAAAATTGAATTGAGTAATTTTTCATATTAATCTAAAAAAATTATCCAGTTTGCAAGTTTTTGTTTGGTTCATTTTTCTTGGAAAGTTCAAATTTTACCTTACAAAATCCAGGTTTTACAAAAGTCAAAGTACAAACAAGATTTTAGTTATAAACTTACAAAATTCACTACAACCAAAAAAGATTTTTGTTTCAAACTTACAAAATCTCAAGCCAACCAAACAAGGTTTTAGCAAATCCAGACTTACAAAATCTCAAACAAAATCTCAGACTCTCCAAATCCCAAATCAAAGTTCAGACTCTCAAAACCCACTCCAACCAAACACACCCATGGTGTATTTGGTTGAAGAGGATTTTGAGAGTCTGAATTTTGTTTTGAGATTTTGAGAGTTCGTGTTTTTGATTGGGATTTTGGGGGTCTGGTTTTGCAAAAACCTTGTTTGGTCGGGCTGAGATTTTGTAAGTCTGAAACAAAAATTTTGATTGGTTTTTAAAATTTTGTAAGTTTGCATTTTGAGTCAAAAATAGGATTTTGTAAAACTTATCCAACCAAATGATCATCAAAAATCAAATTGTACCTTACAGATGGATCATTTAAATGAAGATTTCCATTTGATTTCCACATATTCAAGCTGCACAAACTCTCACTTAAGGCATTCATTTAGCAAGATAAACATCATCCAAATATAAATTAGATATAGTATAATCATTAATATTATCATGTTTGTTATCGTTATATTAATCGAAATATATAATATTTAAATATTTAATTTTAATTTTTTAATAATATAAGTAAATAAAAATATTTTTGATCAAATATACATAAAATAATGTGAAAAATTAAGTGTACATATTAATCTATGATAATAAAATAACCCGTCATTTACAAAAAGGGGAATGCTCCATTGGAGGTGTGGGTAGCACCGTCATTTCACAGGATGAAAGTTACGGAGTAAACAAACGACGAGGAAATAAGATAAAAAGCAGTTGTGTTAAAGTGTGTGAATGTGTGAGAGATGGAGAGAAAGTCGGGGAGGGGACCTTATCCGTTTAGGACTCCTTTATAAAAGCACATCAAAAACCTCCATTCCGTTCCATTCCATCCAACCCTCCCCCACTTGTTCACAAGAAAACTCTCAACAACATTTTTTAAACAATCCCCTGGTTGTCAATGGCGGCCTCCAAAAGCTACTTTGCCAGATCGAACTACCGCTTCCTCGACGCGCCGCCTGGGGTCACCTCCGACGCCATGTTCGAGCTCGACGAGTCCGACGTCTGGGGAGCGACGGGCCGCTCCGCCTCGCCGGATTTCCGAAAGCCGGCCGGCTCGCGGATGTCGTCGTCCAGGAAGGCGTCTGTGAAATCCGATCGCGGCGGAGCTACGGCGGGGTCGCTTCCGGTCAACGTACCGGACTGGTCGAAGATTCTGAAGCACGAGTACAGGGACAACCGCCGGGGAGCCGACGATGACGATTCCGACGACGGCGAGGACTCCGACGGCCGGATTCCGCCGCACGAGTTCCTGGCGAGGCAGATGGCGAGGACGAGAATCGCGTCGTTCTCCGTGCACGAGGGCGTGGGGAGGACTCTCAAGGGGAGGGATCTCAGCAGGGTGAGGAACGCGATTTGGGAGAAAACTGGGTTCCAAGATTGAGAGCCATTTTTTACAGCGGTTAAAATTTTAATACTACTAAAATTTTTCTTATTGGCTCCGTTAGCTTATGATTCTGGGTGGAAACGGATTTTAATTAGCGAAATGTAATCTCTTGACTATTTTGAGTGATAAATCAAGAAAAGTTGGTTTTGAATATGAAGGTTTGGATGGTGGTTTGACGGAATAGTTTGAAGTGAAATGGCCGGGGAATAAGGTTGAAGGAATATGTCGTTAAAAGTGGGGGAAAGGAACCTAATTATTTGTTACGCTTTTAGTACAATCATCATTTCCTTCTGCACCAAAATTAATGCTTGCCATCCATTTTCTTTTTGGGATTGTCAATTGTCAAATTCAGTACGTTTTATCATTTTTGTGTCTTTGTCCGTTTGCGTTTACTATCGGGTTTGAAATTTTAGTGACAATATTGCTTTTTGGCACTTAAATTTATGCTAATTATATTGATCACAATTAAATTGATTGTCGAACAATTACTGGACAATATACATCCTTTCAACAAAAAAAAAATAATCAATTTTTATCATAAAATAAATTGGGCACTGCATTAGTATTACCGCAACTAAATATTTTAATCTAAAATTTATATATTATAGTATTCGATAATCTTTATTGCATATTTTTCTGACTTTGTTTAATCTAAATGAGAAAGCGCACTTCTCAAAAATATGTTGCGGCCATTCTATTCATTTTTATATGTATTTTCATAGTACATGATGTATCAAACCAAAACCCCGTACCAATAAAGTGCTCAAAAAAATCAGCTTCCAAGTTTTGACTTGTATATGCGATAATAAAATGTTTTTGCTAATGTTGTTCTTGCATTTTTTTTTAAAAAAAATGTAAGACAATAAAATAGGTGATTGAAATTACTCATGTATTGCAAAGTTATTAACCAAAAAGATTATTTCAAACGAAATATCCATAAAATTGTGAAAAGTGACACTCACAATGAAAAATGAGCCAATATTATAATGAATTGAGTTTGAATCGAAATGATATAAATTGTGTGCTTGAAAAGATAAGTCATTCATCTCATTAGAACTGTTTAGTTTGCATGATCAAAGTACAACTTGATTTCACTTTAAAAAGTGAAATTAAATAGTTTTAGATGGAACAATGGAGAAAATTATTGTTAAAATTTTCAAGCAACCTGTAATATTGAGTTAAATACAAATTTTTGACTTATTTTGCGTTAATTATATCGAATCTCAATTCTCCCTGTTTGAGAAAAATAAGAGTGTGTTGTGGAGATGTGGTTTAAAAATGTATGGGTGCTTTTGATTTTTATTACGGCGAAAAGTAGGAACTGGTTATTTGGAATAAAATTGCCTTACATTTTACACCAAAAGGTTGAAACAAGGAATTATGGAGTTGGTAATCCGTGGATTGTACGAAGTGGAATTACATGCTTACAATCTTTGGTTTGAAAGGAAAAGGAGAATAAACGGAAGCACTCAAGCTTCTTGTTTTTTGATAAATTATCCCATAACATAGTACCGTCTACGCCTACGCTGAGCTTTCATGCCAAGTTCCTTGTAGGTTCTCGTGAACAGTGTACAACGAGTGTTTGAGGGCCATATGATTTATGAGACGACGGACCTATCGCATCTTCCGCGGTGTATGTGAATCCAGCTTAGCTTATATATTTATACCAGACGTAGTTCCGATGATTGACGTCAAACATCTGCCTTGTTTGCATTCTCAGCCACCGCCCTTTTCTCTTCAATGCCAATACAATACAAAATAAGCATTTAGATTATTTAAAAGGGAAACTACTCTCTCTTTTCTTTGTCAAGCTAATCTAGTTTATTTATGTTCAATTTAATTATTATAACTTAGATTCATTTCTCTGATCCCAAAGTGATACCAAATTATTATAGTTTATATGTTGATACCAAATTAATAAAAAAGAATAGGCCAACTAGATCAATATGAACGAGTCCATAAGAAGTAAGCGATTCCCTTTTTTTTATCCGAACCGATCTAGCAGACCAATATATAAAGAAGATAAAGAAGCATCGTTCATTTCTTCATGCACATCTCAAGTTTGAAGTATCACTTGTTCAAAAAAGAATTTTTTGGTATTTACATAACTTTTTTAATCATAAAAATATGTCTTTTGAAATAAACATTCCAAGCATTGTGTTTCGACTTGTCAATGAATCGCTAAGGTCGTGTTTGGTTCATGGAAATTTTGGAAAACTAAGATTTTGCAAGTTCATGATTTCAAATACGTGTTTGGTTCACACAGTTTTACAAAATCTTATTTTTGACTCGCAAAATCCTAAAAACCAATCAAAAATTTTGTTTCACACTTACAAAATTCCAACCCAACCAAATAAGGATTTCGCAAAACCAAACTCTCAAAGTCCCAAACAAAAACCCAAACTTTCAAAATCCACACTCTCAAAATTCTCTCCAACCAAATGCACTCTAAAATGTTTACCGAATTAAGTTCTTGTTTCAATATATTTTCACATTCTCATAATTTTAAACCCTAATTTCGAACAGGCAACAAACTCTAACTTAACCTTTTAATAAAATAGATAGATTCTTTATCTTATTCACTAAAAAAATGAAATGACGAACGACATAAAAATAGTTATTTGACGCTTTTAGATCTCACAAATATTCAACGCCTGAAGATAACAAATAAAATAAATTTGTTATTTTATATTCTTTTGAAAATTTCTTTGCTTGTTGAGGATTTCGTTCTTAAATTTTATAACACAACTTACACTTTCTCAACTTTGCTTTAATTTTTGAAAGTTCGGAAGGATAATAAAATCCACATATCATGACATGATCTTTGCTTAATTAAAGAAACATTTCATTTGTGGAGTACATTATCCAAACCCTTATCCAAATAATCTGATCTAAAGTTGTATATCCCGAATCCTGATAATGAAATAAATAATTTAATTGATTATAATAATCATACAGTAACGGGCGTACTAAATACTTTTGCAAGATCTGAGGCGACTCGGGAACGAGATTATGGAACACTATCACATGAAAGCCAGACGTACACCAGCGAACACTTAATTATTTAATGGCAATTTATTATTATTTATAGACCAGCGACCTAACACTTTTTGAGTAAAGTTCAGAACTAGAAATTTAAAATTTTATCACTCAAATTTTACTTTGCTCATTTTTAAGAATTTATTCATAAAGTAATTTGAAATTAACAACCACTTAAAGGTCTATTTTAACAATTGTTCATGAGAGAATATTGTTTATTTATGCTGAAATGAACTGAAATAAAATAAAATAAAATAAAATATATTAGACTGGGTTGAATTTTTTAAAATAAAAGTATTGGAAACAATAACAATTTACCTAAATTAATCTATCAAATTATATTTTATTAAAATTAAATTAAACTAAAAATACTGATACAAATGAATTGAAAATACAGCCTTATTAATTTCTTTTGTAAATACCATCTTGTAGTTTTCTAATACCATGATTTCTGGGCGTCGGAGTTGCTCTTCATCATAGACGTTGGTTAACATGATTCCTAGATCATTATGGTATTTAGCTACTACTAGGATGAGAGTGTATGTTTTTACACCTTATTTTTTGGTCGTTTTTCTTTTCGGCATGTAATTGAACACATTTCAAATTTCTGGCTTATTTTGCATGAGTATGGGGTGCCCAATAAATCCCCCTCACCCAAGTTATTTGGGTGACTTTCAATTAAAATAAAATAAAATTCACACGCATAACTCAAGTGTGGGGAAATTCAGAGTCTGTCATGGGAGTAAGTAGGCAAGGACTGTTTATCTTCGATGCTTTCAAGAATGAGGTGATGATGGCTCTCAATCTAAATTCTGCTAACTTGCCGTTAGATCTTTGTGAACTATGTAACTACTAAATCTGTTTAGGGCCGTGAAAAGTATTGTGCTTAAAGTAATGGTATTATGCAATCTTTTGCTTTGCTTGTACATCCTAAATAAAGAAACCAAAAGTAACCTATCGACAATTGCTAGATTAGGTTGGATGGTAATCTTAAACATCTTTTAATTATTATGATAAGAAAGAGTATCAATCTAGTAAACATAAGATATCATGTTTTAAAAGTACTGTAGCGATCGAATAACTTTAACATAGCATATTATGCCTATTTATTTTAATTAAAAAAAACTGAATGTGGACATCTGCATTATTTATGTTTTAGGAATGGACATCTGTATTTTTTAATAGTTAGAAATGGACATCTACGGAGTACATTATTAGTAGTAGCATCACTATTTCTTATTCGTTTATTCCTCTTAGGGACCAAGCTTGTGAGATTAATGGGAAGCAAGGATGGCCAGATTAACATTACAGCAATTATACGTGCAAGTTGTGATTGGTAATACATGTTTAATTTCGACTTGAAATCACCTGAGTTTGTTAGTGCAGATTTTAAAATGTTCCTCAAGATTTTAGTGAAATGATGAAGATTAACTTTATCATTTTCAACTATTCCTGCAATTATTAAATTAAACACGCACGTATCCGTCATTCATAAGTTATCCACTTAAAATAAAGAAAAGTACATGGTACTTTCATATATCACATAATTTCTATAACCTTATCGTTATAATATCTTGCATACGACCGTATTATGGTTAGACATAATTTATTTTCAATAAAATTATCACGATAGATTAATTTTGAATTGATCATAGTAATTTTGTTGATAATGGTCTGTACTTTATCACATCAAAGTGTTTCATGAGAGATTTTCTCGAATATATTCATGAAAAACTTTTCATGATGTTTTGAAAATATGATTTAAAAAGTATAATTCCAACTTTTGAAATGAAGGAACTATAGTTAACGTGGACCTCTTCTTCATTAATCAACCCCTAAACGTATCTATTTAATGGCGCGTCAATAATCAATGAGCCTATTTTGGTGACAACTGATATGATGCTGAGACATGCATCTTCCGTAGTTCAGTCAAGTCAATTTTGAAAGTTTTGTATCTCGGCCATGTGTATAAATTTATAAATAATTCACTACAAAATTGAAGGTTGTATTTTCAATTAAAAGTATAAATATTCGTATTTGACATGATAGTTTCAATTAGTAACTAGGTCAAATTTTCAAGAGGAGCCACATTAACCTCTTTCATTATGCATCTTTATAGTTGGATGATTAACCCTAACATTGGTGTTCTTCTTCTTATCTTTGTTTTGATAGAGCCTGGCGAAACAAATAAACTATTTTAGCAAGTTTTATTAATTTTTAATTTGATTTAATACTATTTTAATTCAGTTCAATTTTAGTTTGAAATTAATATATTTTAACACCATTCAATTTAATTCAATAAAATTCAATTTCACATGAACTAAACAGGATTTCAACTAGAGAATCAATAAAAGTTAATCACTGATATAGGTGGTTGTAAACTGACAAATGGTCATACACTCATGTAAGATAAATTAAATTATATCGCTCAGTGATCTCTTAATTGGCGAATGGGTTGAGAAGTAGTCAGTCCAGCTAAAGTGATTAGCCATAGGCTATTCCATTTAATCATATACTCCTGTAGATAGAGAATCTAATCACAAGTTCACAAAAATACCCACTAATTACAGGATATCTCTAGGTTTTACCACTTGAGGGTTGAAAATGATAAAATAATCACTAATTATACTTGTTCTAATATTTTGTTACATACATTATTATATTGGCACCGATTACATAAAAATCATCGTTCAGATCAGGATGCATAAAATTGGCTTTGCAGAAATACTTATATATTTCAATTTTTAAAGAAAATTTGGTCATAAAACATATTGGCTCTTAATTATTGCTTTAATCAATCTTGCATGCATAAAATTAGTATAGTTTAATTGTTATAATAAGTATTATCTAACTGAAAATTAAATATAAGATAAGTGGTGTCACTCGAGTCGATACGCCGGGTTTCAATTCGGGTTGAAATGAGTCAAATTTAGGGTGGATCAATGTTAATCCATCGGATCATATTGGGTGGTGTAAAAAAGATTGATGACGAGTCTGTTATGTTGTCGAATCAAGTCAGGATTAAAATTTGAATCGAGTATACTTCACATTTGTTGATTTCGATTTCAATCATATTATAGATTACTCATTGTCAGATTTAAATTATGCGTGAATTAAGTAATTTTTAGGTCAATATCATATATTTTTTGGTAGAATTCATGTATAAATTTTATACCAAACTATTTGTTAATGGCATTCAATAATTAACTGAACTTAAAATAATGCACCCAACAAACACTAATCAATTTTATTAAATTTATTTTTGTTTGAGTTCTTCTATAAATTCGGGTCAGATTGAGTTTAAATTAGTTCAGATTAGAGTCAAGTCAAATTTCAATTAAGTCAGATTTGAATTTAAATTTGAATTTAGATTAGAATCGAGATGAAGTTTAACACATCATAAATGAAATTCGAGATCGAGTAAAATATTTAGTTTGTTATTATAAAGTAGTCTTGAAATTTAGGCATGTGTTGATATATAATGAGCCCCTAGAATTGTGAAATCTAACAAAACTATGTACTCAAACTCAAAGCATGATAACTTGAAGAAAAATAGAACATTTAACTTTTATGTCCTATCATATTTACTTTTGGAGGACACTGATTGGATATTTTTTAGGGAGAGATGGCAACCCTTCATCTCAATTACGTGAATGATGAGCATCACAACAAGAACCATATTCCACTTTGATATACGGATATACCCCATGCCAATCAATACAATTCGTCTTTTGAAATTTTACGAAATGACACTTGGCAAGTCATTTAAATATATAAAAATTCAATTAGAAAATTAAAATATCAATATAGGTTTACCCAACTTATAGAATAACATGTTTTCTCATTATTTAACCTTGGCTGATTGATTGTAAACCAATGGATATAAATTAATACTTTCTACAAGTGCACTATAACGAGGGATTGCACTAGAATGAGGGAGATTGCTATATTTTGGTTGACCACGACCACTTTGGTAAATAACACTTCAAGGAGTGGTTTTGAGAATTTTGGTTGGATTCATGATTATTATTTTTTTTGGCAAACCACCATTGGTGGATGAATATTATATTACGCATCCCCAAACCATAAAATAGACATAAAATAAAATACAATGATATCGTCTATGAGAGGTAATTTGTAAGATTAGGTTTCTAAAGATATAACAATTGTAAACCTTCTATGTATCTGATGAAGCAATTATTATCTGCTTCGATTGTGCTACCTAAAAAAGAGATGAATCTAGAATGCAATCAATATCTTGAAAAAATATATTATTCATTATTAGTATTTTATTAATAAAGTGAAAATATTAATGGTACTTGAGATATATGTTACAAATAATTTACACATTAAAAATTACTACGAATGATATAAAATAAAATCACTAGAAATATTTAATAAATATCAATAAATGATCTGAATATATTGAAATAAATAGATTTTCCTTATTAAATATCAGTTATTAGAAATCACCGCTATTAGTAAATAATGCGCGAGAATGACATTGTATAGAGCAAAAAGTAAAGCATAACAAACAGGCATTTTCATTCATTTCATTTGTAAGTACACCATTCTTTTTTCGTTCAAACATGCTAATTTTAACACGTTAATTCCAACAAATTTTGAACGGACGAAACAACATAAATAATTAAATATAAATCGGTCAAGTTAAATTGTGGCAACTTAAACAATTAAAATATACTGTTATATTTATGAAAGACTAATATCAATAGGAATTCACATCTATGTTTAAAAAAATTCAACTTTCATTTCATTCTACCTCATTTCCTAAACAAAATTGTGGTTAGTTTCAGTTGAATTTATATTTGGAATAAGAAAGAGGTGGAAATGAAGCATTACGCATAAATGATGCCATTGACAAACCTAACTTTTCTGTGGTGCGCTTCCCATCATCTTTCATTTTTTCTTTCTTTTTCGATCACCATCATCTTCATGATGATTGAACGGACCATTAATGGAGTAGAATGAATTACGATCACACATCCTTCCTACTCGTGACCTGAGTCTGTGTGGGTAGCAACTTAACTTTGGAGGGAAATAATTGGGGGTTTCTTCCTTGGATCAACACATAATTGGTCTACACGGTGGATATTTTGTTGAATTTTAACGCTCAAGGGAAAAAAAAGTTAGATATATAGTTTATCTCGAGACAAAACTATCCAAGTAGATATGAAAATTATTTGATGATGCCGTTGGTCCGGATGGTCCCTTGATCCCAGATCCAATAACCTAGCCCTACAAGACAGAGCCCCGGGAGGTACCCGATGGTAGACCCTCCGCCGTGATGATGAAAGATGGATCCCGGGAGAGAAAATGGGTATTCACTAGAATAATCAGAAGATACTTACTTGGAATAGTGCTGAGAAACACTATTTATACAGTAACTCATACTCTCCATGTGGTCCATGCTCTGAGTGTCTTCTAGTGTGCTTGTCCCTATCCGAGTTGTACGACCCCAGATGCTGTCATACTAGCTTACCAGCCTTACCTCATAATAGGCCGAGCCCATGCTACTTGCCAAGTAGTTGGGCCTGAGCATGGTATCACCATGATTTACGATTGCTCAATACTAAATAAAAACAATAAAATTACATGATTTGGTAAACTCAATGTTACACATACACCCGAATGATGGTTTATGGTTTTATTGAAAAAATCAAAATCAAATTTTGGTTAAGAATGAATATTCTCACTACATGCGGTGAGATTGTGAGAGGCAAAAGAAAAAAGACATATTGACTTACAAAGTGGATTCGAAACATAGTAATGCACTCAAAAAAAACTATAATCTATAATTTTATATCATAAACTAACACTAGCTGTATGAGTGACTATAACTAACACTTAGAGCCTATTAGCGAAATGATAATTCAAAACACAAAGCGGCACTAAGAATAGTATTATCTCCCATAAGTATGTCAAGCTCAGTGAGGCATGTAGGATATATCGCTTATCGGTGCAGCCTTTTTGGTGAAGAAAGATAGACATCAGTGTTGTGATGAAGGCTCCGTAGAGTTGTCCCTTGCTACAGCCTTATATAGTCTTAATCTATTGAAACCTATAACAGTGGCAAGACAAAGCAATGAGAGTAGCAGCTTATCTATGGAGGATGGAATCTGAGTGAAGTAATTTCACTCGTATCATTGTACAGACCCCTATATATTGCATGCATTTGAAAGACAGACAGGAAGTTAAAATTAGGTGTTTGCTACGTGCATGTCCAGTTTACTTCTGCAGGACTAATGAATGTAGGAAAATAGCATAATTACCATTCATTCGTTTATTTGTTTTTACAAATATATTTCCAAAACCCTAATCTTGAATGCCTAAACCCGTCTATGTAATGATCGAATACGTGTCCAAATTGCAAATTACATTTTCTTGAATTACAATACATATTTACGAGGGACGTTATTGTCACTTCATATTTAATTTGACCTGCAGAAGTAAATTGGACCTGCATATAGAACCACCCTAAAACTATGCTTATGATTCACATGCATGCTTTACTAGAGAATCGGAAAACATAGTTTGCTTCTCTTGGGGAATGTGAAACAACTACACCCTATAAAGACTGATGAATTTCATCTACCAGATTAAAGAGACTCCAATATGCATGAATGGGATTTTGTATCATCTTAATTGCCTCTGCACAGTCTGACTCAATGTGAATTTTATGCTCAGAGGAGGTGCAAGTAGACAGAGTTAGGCCAATGGCCAGTATTTCAGCATGCAAAGATGAGTTGGCATGGGCGTAGATGCACTGTGTGTTAATAAAAATCACATTAGCATCTCTAATGATCAAACCAAGACTAGTCTCTTTGGAATGAGACTTTCAAGAGGCGTCAACATTTAATTTAAGACCTTTACCAGGCTTAATCCAGTTGACTATGACAATGTTTGGTTTAGAAGTTTCAACCACATAGGAAAAAAATCATTTGAGACAAGTTCAATGTCAAAATTGGAACTAATGAAAAAAAGGTTTTGCAGGAAAAGATTGATAGACCATTGACTTGACCTCCTGTATAATATGCCCAACCACTGGTTTGATATTTTCAAAAATGAAGTTATTTCTAACTTTCCACAAGCATCAGCAAGTAAAAGAGCAACATTGTGAATGAGGTTAGTGTGAATAGGACTCAAACCATTTCTGGTCAGGTAGTAGCAAATTCTATTTCAAATTGTGCTAAAATTGGAATTTGAATATTAGTGAAGGAGTTTATGCTAGACCAGACCTCACATGCAATATGGCAACTATTGAAATAATGATCTAAAGAGTCAAAGTCCTGACAGAAACAACATTTAGAGGCCTATTGAAACCATAGTAGATTAGCACATTATCAAAGGGGAGCAAAGAGTTCATAGTTTTCCATATAAAAATGGGTATCTTTTTTGGCACCCTACTGTTCCAAATTTTGGATAGGGATAAAGAGGTGCCTCTTTTGGCTCTGAGCTTATTATAAGTGGATTTGAAAGTAAAGCTTCCTTTCAGATCAGGCTTTAAGATGAGTCTATCTTCTGTGTGTCCATAGTCTTGCATCCTGCAAAAAATACAGAAGGAAAGCATCAATATTTGGAGAGAACTGGCTTATAAATTATTGCTTCTGCTCAATTAAGTAAGCTGTTGTGCAGTCATTAGGGATAGTTGCGTCTTCTGGATTGACAAGATCACTTAAAGCACCCCTATTTGTCCAGTTAGACCCCCCAGAAACTACATATACCATGTCCATGAATGACCTTAATATTATTTTCCGCAAACTCATTGACCTTGAAGATACGCTTCCAACACTGGGAGGTCTTAGCAGAGGTAGGAAGTGAGGCAAGAAAAAGATTCCATAGAGCTTCTGCCAACTGAAACTTCCACCATACCTTAACTGAAAAAGTTTTGACTATGGTAGAGACAAACCTGAAATTTAGACCATTTTCTGAAATGGGATAACATAAGTCATTCCATTTCCTCCATGTCTTTTTTGACTTATTAAATATGGATCTCCGGAAAAAAAATAGATAGTCTTCTCCTGATAATTTTAATGATGTACACAGTAGGCTCCATTACAGCCCAATAATGTTGAGGCAACGAGTATAAACAAGAATTTATAAGAATGATCTTACCCCCCTTGAGACGGCCATCTATTTTCTAATTATTAAACCTTTTATCTATCATTTCAACCAATGACTGGAAAAACACATTTTTGAATCTACCGGAGAAAATAGAGACACCTAGGTATTTGAAAGGAAAAATTCCTTTTTTCGTACCTTAGATATCCTTAATTTCTCTAATTTTAGTGTATGTTGCATGCTTGCTAGTGTAGAAATCACTTTTCTCATGGTTAATTTTTGACCTGTATCATTCTCAAAGACTGGGAGAAAAACTTTCATTTTCAGTAAATTGGATTTACTAGCTTGCATAAAAATAATGGTATCATCAGCATCAGTTAAGTGAGAAACCCTGTCAACAGATGAATGCAAGTTGTAATACTGAAGACTACCATTTTCATATATACATTAGGCTTTTAGTGAAAGCTTATGAAAAAATATTGAAATAAAAGGAGACAGTGGATCACCTTGTTTAATACCATTTGTTGCATTAAAAAAGCCTACTGAACATCCATTTACAAGTATAGAGAACCAAGCTTGAGACATGTTTTTTATAATGCAATAAACGAATTTTCCATGAAAGCCAAATTGTAGAAGAACATTAGTAAGGAATTTTCAGCAAACCCTGTCGAAAAGTTTTCTGAGATCCAACTTTAATATGCAATTAGGGCTTTTCTACCCTTCATGTCAATAAACCTAATCATCTCTTTCAGGTATAGCACATTGTCAGTAATATCTCTATGTCTAAGAGATGCAGTCTGATGAGGTGAAACAATATTCTGCATGAGTGGATTCAATCTCTCCATCAAGATCTTAGAAAAAAAATTGTTTGCCACATTGGAGAGACAAATTGGCCTAAAGTGTTTGAAAGAAGAGGGAGTGTTTATTTCTTGGATGATAGCAATCCAGGTGCTAGTTATACCTCTAAGAACATCAGAACTAGACAGGAAATCGTTGGCAGCATGTAACAAGTATGTACAAATTTGGACTAAAACCATCAGAACCAGGACTGCCTTACTTGTTTAGTGAAAAAACTACTGTTTTCAGCTCAGCTAGTGATACATGCTTTATCAATTCAGTGCTATCTTCATAAGAGATAAGTTTAGGAATCTGAGATAGGAAATGAGAGTAAAATTTTCTATATCCTGGATCATAGTCAGCAGAAAGGAGGTTAGAGTAAAAAAACACGGATTCGATTTTAGTTTCAGATCTCTCCTCAATCCACTCTTAGTATAAAATTTTAGCTTAATAATTTACAGGGGACTAAGTAAAAACTTGATTTAATATAAGACCATACAATACACAATGAATTACATATTTTATATTACTATACGGACACTTAAACCGTCACTTTTCAGATTGATCGTAAATTTGTTTGGGCTTTTTTTTGGAGTAAGTTTGGGTTATTTATGTGAGTAAAACATACAATATCTTCCACCAGACATTGGAGAAAAAAGAGTAGGGTCAAAGAATGAGATGTTTTATTCAGAGATTGGAAGTTGCAAGTTATTGAAATATTGGCCTTTGATGAAAACCTTAGAAATAGACCCCTCCCTCAATTATTATTTATTGGTTACTCCTGTCATTTTCAAACTTTATACAGATAAAGAAATGGCATGCGTATGTCGACATTCGTGTTTTTGTTTTGTTAAACTCTGAGTTTTATTGAAAAATCCGAAATTATAAAAGGTGGACCTGAATTGAGGTGTCGATGTACTATTTGTCAAATAATAGGTAGAAAAGTTTTGTTGAAATTCTTCATTTGTACTAATTAGAGAAAAAAAGAAAAGAAAAATTTCAGGAAAGAGATTCGGATAACACTTAGTCTTCGAACGAGACTACACTATTAAACTGCATTCACCTGTGTTTCTTGTCGATTTTTTTAAGTCATTTAACCTACTTTAAATTAAATTTCTAATTCCACCACTAATTGCATGCACGCCAATTTAGATCGTTTTATTAGTCATAATAAACAAGACATTTGTGATAATTGCCAACGATAATTTGTTAAGAATGATAAAAGACTACAAATAAGGTTTTGCATGGAGGTTCTGATTTTCACTAAAGCCACCTGAAAATTCATCTTTAATTTATGTTTTATGGTCTAGTCAATCAATTGAAAATAAGTCACGCATGGTGTCTTGTACGGTTGGAAATGGTGTTTGCAAATATTTTACTTTGGCTAGAAAGTAGTTTAGAAATTGATTTATGGATCCCCTATTAATGTACATGGTTTTCTAATGAATAAAACCAACAATTCCATTACGCATTATTGTTTTATATGTTTTTAGGTATTTTAGTTATATCACTGCCAATAATATTTAGGTTCAAATGCTTCTACTACATTTATTTTAGAGTGATTCTATACGCAATCCAGTATTTTACTCTTGTAATTTAAAAATACGGTGTAAAATTACAAAAATAAGCTCAACTGATTTGATTTTTGAAAAACTAGTCAACATACGGGGGTGATATTGTGTTTTCATTGATATTTTGGACTATACTGCGTATATCACTTCAGGTATTTTGTTATAGTGTAACGTTTCAAACTCCCGTGTTCCCCTATATCACTCAAATATGACGTGTTATCATTTGATATGCGCTAGAGACCTGTGAATTGGAGAATTTTCTCATAGCCGAAAGGATTCCATCCCCGACTTCGCCAAAAGAAGGGTCCTCTTTCGATTAAATCTCAACTTAGAATGATGCATGAGGATTTTACTCAAAATTCAAAAATTGAGAAGTTTAAATTTTCTTCTCTAAATTAACTCAGTTGAGCGCAATCGTAGAGTAACGGATTCAGTCGGGAAAATTTGCAACTCAAAGTATGAATTATATCATTTATACCCTTTTAGAAAGGAAATCATGCTGATAAATATAATTTATTATTTTATTAATGAGCAATTAACATGCTGGTTTAGACACCAGAGATCGGTCTAATTTTTGTTGGGAATTGAATTGAATTTTAATCCTAGTCTGTTTTGGATTTATTAATTATGGTAAATCTAATTCTGTTTAGGAAGGGATTGGGTAGTCCTGTTCCGCATCTGTTTAGGATTCTGTTATTGTGGTGTTTATATATACCATCGTTGTCAATTGTAATCGTGTGAGATCTAAAACATCTGTGTCTGAGTCTGTGTTTGTTATTAATAAAGCTGTTTGTTCTGTTGTGGAGGTAGCCAATTGGTGAACCACGTTAAATCTGTGTTTTGTGTTCTTCATTGTTATTTTGAACCGGTGTGCAAAAGGGATTGATTTCCTAACTATTGGTATCAGAGCCAGGTTGATCGGTCGAGATAACAAAGGAGGAGTCTGTTTTGGTGCCGAAGGTTCTTGGCGAGAAATTCGGTTCTGTGGTGTTCGCGTTATTGTTTGTTTCCGTCAGTGTTTCGAATCTACAACGAAGATGTCTTCAATCAGCATGAAGATCGACAAATTTACTGGGAGAAACAGTTTCAGTCTTTGGCAAATAAAAATGCGAGCTTTACTAAAGCAACAAGGTTTATGGGCGCCATTATCCACGGGGGAGACATCGGGAGAGGATGAAGCATCCAAGAAAGCAAAGCAGGATGAGACATTCAAGAAACCGATTGGAAGTGACATGGTGGTTTTGGAAGAGAAGGCGCATTCAACGATCCTGTTGTGTTTGGCTGATGAAGTAATTGTTGAGGTCGCTAACGAAACAACTGCTGCAAATCTGTGGACAAAGCTTGAAAGTTTATACTTGAGAAAGTCTTTGACTAATAAGCTGCTTCTGAAGCAACGTCTGTTCAGTCTGCGTATGAAGGAAGATACACCTTTGAGAGATCATCTTGAAGAACCGAACTCAATTTTATTGGAACTGCGTAATCTGGAGGTTGAAATTGAGGAGGAAGATGCTGCTTTAATTCTGTTGGTATCTTTACCATTGGCATATGAGACGTTCATTCAGTCTATTGTCGGTAGTAAAAGTACTCTGACTTTGGAAGAGGTTAGATCTGCACTTCATACAAGGGAGCTACGCCATAGGGCGTCTGGTACTGACGCAGCTAGTCAAAATGGTGCGTATGTAGTCCATGGAAGTAAGGGTAGATATTCTGGAAAGCGACAAAGCTTCAGGGGTCCTAAATCTGATGATATCTGCAATTACTGCAAGGAGAAGGGGCATTGGAAAAATCAGTGTCCAAAGAAGATGCAATCTGGACGTGGTTCTGCTGCTGTGGTTGAAGGCATAAATTCCGAAGAGGAGATCACGTTGTAGCTGTTGTGTCTGCCGTTCTGTTCTGTTAGCTAGTCCTTTCCTGGTTGGGCTTGTTCTGTTCTGTTTACCCGTCTGTTGCTGTCGCAAGTTCTTTCCGGGTTGAATTTGTTGAAGGCAGTTCTGTTGGTGGTTCTGGGTACTTCGGTACATCTGTTTGACAACGTCTGTGGCGCTTCTCCCCGGTGCATCTGTTTCTGTTCTGGCACGACCACCGTGCTTCTGGTTATTGTCTGTTCGAAGCTTCGTCTGTCTGCGTCTGTTTGTTAGAGATTCAATTCAAGGGGGAGATTGTTGGGAATTGAATTGAATCTTAATCCTAGTCTGTTTTGGATTTATTAATTATGGTAAATCTAATTCTGTTTAGGAAGGGATTGGGTAGTCCTGTTCCGCATCTGTTTAGGATTCTGTTATTGTGGTGTTTATATATACCATCGTTGTCAATTGTAATCGTGTGAGATCTAAAACATCTGTGTCTGAGTCTGTGTTTGTTATTAATAAAGCTGTTTGTTCTGTTGTGGAGGTAGCCAATTGGTGAACCACGTTAAATCTGTGTTTTGTGTTCTTCATTGTTATTTTGAACCGGTGTGCAAAAGGGATTGATTTCCTAACCTCAGATCGAGTGCAGAGATTGAGTACTCCGCGGAATAAGCAACAACTAGATATCGACGAATCACCAATTAATAGCCTTGGAAGTATCATTAAGAATGTACAAGTTTATAGTTCAAAACTCATTGATAATATAACAGCAGTCTACTAAAAAACTCAGCTATGCACGTCAATGGACATGACAACTAGCTAGCTCATAGCTTAACTCCATCCTGCATTCTTAATCCGCTTGATGTTTGATTGATTTTGTTCATTAGTGAAAAAGAGAGATGAATTAAGGATGGTGCATATCTATCCGTTTTTGGATAAGGCAGCAAAGAAATTATCACGTCTCTTGGTCTAACCCAAGGGCTGCATTTCGCTACGTATCAGACATGCAAGTACGTTAAGAACAAAGAATTACTACTGCAACTTGGTTCTGATTAAGTCATTTCGACAATGATTGAGTTGAAGGAGATATTATATGTCATGACATTTGGCAGATCCATATCCGTGGCTCGAGGATTGGTTTAAATATCTCCAATGATCAGTATAATTCTTAGAAAACCAGTACGTACGTGTAGCCGGAACCAGCGCCGATAAGCAAGGATTGACAAAAATGAGAAAAATTAACATGTCATGTAGTCAATCACACAATACACAACTGGTTCAATTTATCTAAGATGGATATATATTTGATACCATGCATCATGATCAGTGCAAGCTCCTAATTGAAAAAAAAAACATAATGTTAAGTGTTCTATAGCATTTAATAATGTGAAGTCAAATATTTTGTGTTGGCATATATTCTTTGTGAACAAATAGGTTTGACATTGGAATGTCCGTTCCGCGACATCAGAAGTGAGACATTCACGCTCCAACATGTCTCAAAAACAAGGAAGGTCCCAATCATATATGGTTGACTGGTTTAATTATGGTGGATGAATTCAGTCGGGTTATTACTATATTCTATGTATTGTTTAAATTAGGATAGTTTAAATTTATAAGAAAAATGTGTTGAACATTGTCTCAGATTTTTAATATGTGTTGAATTCGGAAATAATATATATTTTTGAGTTGGTAATTAGATAAACTTGGTAACCCGATATTGTCTATTTAGAACAGAATACCATTCTATTGTTATAAATAGTTAGGGTTTGTTTAACTGTCAAGTACAAGAAACAAGATACATAGCACAACGTAGTCGCGCAGGGGTTGTGTGGCTAGGATTTAGGGTTATTTCTGGTGAGTGTTCTTCGGAGAGAAGATAATAGTATAGACAGTTTTTGGGATGTGTTGGTTTACTCTATAATAGTCTCTGCAATTATACTAGTAGATTCTCTGGTATTTATGATTGTTTATTTATAGCCGATGTCAAGTGTTTGTTGATCCTATTCCGCTGCGGTAGTACTAATTCCTGACGATTGGAATTAGTGTTGGAGAAAAGGGGATTAATTTCCCAACAAAATAATATAGGGTTTGTATGTTTTTTTAATTCCAAAATAGTATTAGAATAGAGCTAAGTTTTCCTTTTCTATAATATTGTGATTATAGTATGATAAGAATAGAATACAAAATCTGGCAATTGTAAGTTGTAACCGACTTGGAAAAGGGTGAAACTAGGTCTATAAAATGAGGCGTGGCGTTATTTTTCATCGATTCAGAGGCATTCGACGCAGAAGCAATAAACCATATTTGAGGTTTATACCAAAGAATCAATGGAGAAGCCAAGCCACGTTTGAGGTCCACAAACTGGACGGGAAATCAACAAATGCAGCATGTCGTGTTTGGGACAACTCGGAAGAACGAAGCCTTAACATCTGCAGAGGTGCTGAGGTATCAAGCAGAAATCAAAGTGGTTGGCAAGCGAGGAGTGCGCTCGCACACTGGTTTGTACAGTTACTGGACATTCTAGTGAAGTTTTCGAGTTGGGTAGAGCAATCTCGCAGAGTAGGTGAAAATCACCGAACTCCAGTGTTCTTCAAATTCATGCACATTTAATTTGTGACATTGGAGTATCGATATCTCTGCAAACCCTGGCATTTCAATCCGATCACTGGAATAAAATAAAGTTAGGTATACTCATAATTTCATATACTACTAGTTATAAGTTTTACTTTTTATATATGCATGCATCATAAATTGCATGGTTTGGTGTTCTTGAAATGTATACTTATTTAAATACATGAAAACTTCACTGAAAAAGGAGTGGCATTGTTATGCTAATCCCATATTTACGATTCTTAATTCAGTGAGATAACAATTTATCATCATGTTTAAAGACATGTCTCTTAGAGTGGCTAGTGCATATTACTTATTGAACATAGATGGATCCTCTTTAGTCTCCTCGTGAATGGGAAGGCCTGATATGGTGATTAAATATTGTGAATGAAAAGGTTATCATTGCTAACTGGATATCCTTGAAGTTGAAACAAAAGCTTTGGTTCAAGTATTACGAACATTCTTTTACCAAGGTTTGAATACAATTAGAAACCCATACGGGGAGGACAATCTTGCTAGGTTAGGAAGCTCATTATGGGTAAATGTTGAGAGAGAGCGGATATACAAACTGGAAGAGTAAGCCCAGTCGGTACAACACACAATCCCAGAGTGAGATCCATCACTAAACCAATTGACATTATGATAGTGGTCCATCAAACTTATATACTGAACTTTAGGCACATCGTTTTCGATGTGGATGCAAGCTGAAGTTGACTATGTTCAACAAATGATCGGAAGGAAATTTAAATTGCTTTAAATCGTGCTGTAATTGGATGTAAATGAGAAACATAGAGACTAAAATTCAAATAAACTCTCACTCATATTTATAGAGAATTAAATTTAGTGGGCGATGCTTTGTCCAATTAGCTAACGAGTATACTATAACGATTACATTTATATTGTGCAATCTCCAATTTGCCTAGAAACGTAGGGGGTTTGGCGCTATTTGATAGTATGAGAACTCTTTATGCGAGAGTCATAATTTAACATTCGCATGTTTTCAAGAGTAATTTATTGTTGTTGTTTCCGTTACACAAGCAAAAAAAGTCAATGGAATCAAGAGTGATGTTGACAATTTGTAGGCTATATAACATCAATGGCACAACTCAGAGACAATCAACATAAAAAAATATAAAGATGGTTGACGAGCACCATAGTCAATTTAAGATGGACTTTTTATTATAAAAGTATCAGCATCACGTTAAACTAAACTCCCAAAAATCAATCTTTGCTCTCCAAACTCCCTTCCAATCTTGAAATGAATCAAATCTACCATTGGATCAGCGAAAAAATTGTGTGCATCTATGCTAAACAATCCGTTCGAGTATTCACATCCCATTATCAATGCAAGCCATCAGCGAAGGAGCTAAATATGGCTTTCCAGAAGTTATAATCCACCGAAAAATTCTAAATTGGATCTCGATATCAGTCACATAATCATCTGATTAAAAGACATGAAAAATCTGCAAACAATATGAATGAAAGTAGTCTACACAATCAATTTGGATGCAATAAGGATTCTCAAATGGACTCCTGATTTTTTCAACAAAGTAGGGGTTATCAATTGTTTATGTTTGGGTGACGATTCATAATCCTCCGATCTTGTACTCCGATGAAATATGACTCAAAAATGAAATAGGTACTTATCTAAAGATGGATTTCACCACTAGCTCAATTTCACAACTATCCGCAATCAAGAGTTGTGTAAAAGTAGATATAAAAACCAACTATACAAATAAATCTCACACTCAATAAGTCGTTTGTTATGCCCTTAGAGAATAGAAGTATATAGTGAAGTGTTCAGGCTCTGTTAGCACTCTCTAACTGAGTGATGTGTAATATTCTTCTCGGGCATACCATAAATACAACTTATTATTTAATTTTTTGTTTCACCTTTGTAGAAGGAGGAGTTTAAGCCAATGATGAAGGAGGCGTCAAGGAACAACTTGAGACTTATCATCAGGTTATTATTTCTATATATAGGTTTAGGAGAGATATACATAAATCTAAGATTGAATTGTGCTAACTTTCATTAATTTTTTGTTTCACTTTTGTAGAAGGAGGAGTTTAAGGCAATGATGAAGGAAGCCGTCAGGGTAGAACTTGAGGCTTATCATCAGGTAATTATTTCTATATATAGTTTTGGGAGAGAGATATATATAAGTCTGAGATTGAATTGGGCTAACTTTCTTTAATTTTTTGTTTTTCATACATGTAGAATGTGAATATGTTGGGTACTGTCAGACAAGGTGTTCTGGAAGAGATGCCCGCAGCACTTCAGAATTATTATCAGGTAATAATTTAATTTCTATATATAGTTTTGGCCACCATACGTATTATTTAATTTCTATATATAAACTGTATTTTAATCTTTTTTACATTCTCAGAATACACTCAGGTCCAAATTTGACAGTATGGTTGTGGCATGTGTTGCAACCCTCCAGAAAATTGTAGCTACACAGCTTGATGTGAACGAGTTAGCCAAAGAACTTGTTCCGCCTTCTGACTTTACGTTTAGCTCGCAACAATACTTGAAGATAGTGACAGCCATAGTGACTCTTCTTCCTCTCTTTGACGCTATCAAAAAGTCCTTGAGGTGACTTGTCCAGAAATATATATCCTAAGATGGATATATATTTGATAGCATGCATCATGACCAGTGTAAGCTCCTAATTGAACAAAAAAACACGGTTAAAAATTCATAATGTTAAGTGTTCTATAGCATTTAATAATGTGAAGTCAAATATTTTATGTTGTCATATATTTTTTTGTGAACAAATAGGTTTGACATTAGAATGTTCATTCGGCGACATCAGAAGTGAGACATTGACGCTCCAACATGTCTCAAAAACAAGGAAGGTCCAAATTAAATATGATTGACTGGTTTAATTATGGTGGATGAATTCAGTCGGGTTATTACTATATTCTATGTATTGTTTAAATTAGGATAGTTTAAACTTGTAAGGAAATGTGTTGAGCATTGTCTCAAATTTTTAATTAGTGCTGAATTCGGAAATAATATATATTTCTGAGTTGGTAATTTTTTAAATTTGGTAACCCGATATTGTCTATTTAGGGCGTGCTTGGTTGAAGTGGGGGAATGGAAATGGGAAATGGAATGATAGTAGAGTGGAATGATTATAGGGTTAATGATTATAGTGTTGTATTTTGGTTTGAACAAATTATGAACTAAATATAGTAAATTGCAAGGTAATGAAACCATAGATGTCCATAGATGTCAATGTTGGGGGGTTTGAGTGACTAACCCATATTGGGTAATGAAAGTGGACCCATATAATCATAACCCCCAACCAAACACCCTACTCTATAATCAAACCCATTAATTTGGTAATTCTATTGTTATAATTAGTTTGAGTTTGTTTATCTGTCAAATACAAAAAACAACATACATAGCACAATGTAGTCGCACAGGGGTTGTGTGGTTAGGGTTTAGGGTTATTTCTAGTGTGTATCTTCGGAGAGAAGATAATAGTATAGACAGTCTTTGGGATGAGTTGGTTTACTCCTTAATAGTCTCCGCAATTATATTAGTAGATTCTCTGGGGAATCTAGACCGAATTTGGTCGAACCATATTAAACTAGTAGTTATTATCGTTTATATATAGTCGTTGTCAAGTGGTTGTTAATCCTATTCAGTTGCGGTAGTACTATTACTGACGATTGGAATTGGTGTTGGAGAAAAGGGAATTAATTTCCCAACAAAATGATCTAGAGTTTGTATGTTTTTATTCCAAATAGTATTAGAATAGAGCTAAATTTTCATTTTCTATAATATTGTAATTATAGTATGATAAGAATAAAATACAAAATCTGGAAATTGTAAGTTATAACCTACTTGGAATGGGTGCAACTAAGTCTGTAAAAGGAGTCATGGCGTTATTTTTCACCGATTCAGAGGCATTCGACGCAGAAGCAATAAAATATTTGAGGTTTATATTGAAGAATCGACAGAGAAGCCGATCCACATTTGAGGTCCGCAAACTTGACAGGAAATCAACAAAGGCGGCAGGTCGTGTTTGAGACAATTCGGAAGAACGAAACCTTAACATTTGCAGAGTTGCTGAGGTATTAAGCAGAAATCGAAGTGGTTGGCAAGCGAGGAGTGCACTCGCACACTAGTTTGTACAGTTACCGGACATTCTAGTGAAGTTTTCGAGTTGGGCAGAGCAACCAAGCAGAGTAGGTGAAAATCACCGAAATGCGTTAACAATTCCAGTGTTCTTTAAATTCATGCACATTTAAGTTGTGATATTGGAGTATCGATATCTTTGCAAACCATGACATTTCAATATCCGATCATTGGAATCAAATAAAGTTAAGTATACTCATAATTTCAGATACTACTAGATATAAGTTTTAACTTTTTATATCTCCATGCATCATTGCATGATTTGGTGTTTTTGAAATGCATGCTTATTTAAATACATTAAAACTTCACTGAAGAAGGAGTACTATTGATATGCTAACCCCATATTTACGATGTTTAATTCAGTAAGATAACAATTTATCATCATGTTTAAAGTACATGTCTTTCAGAGTGGGTAGTGCATATTACTTATTGAACATAGATGGATCCTCTTTAGTCTCCTAGATAATGGGAGGGGCTGGTATGGTGATTAAATATTGTGAATGATTGCTAACTGGAAACAAAACCTTTGATTCAAGTATTACAAACATTGATTTACCAAGAGAAATCCAAATGGGGAGGACAAGCCCGCTAGGTTAAGAAACTCATTATGGGTAAAGGTCGTGAGAGTGTGGATATACAAACCGGAAGAATAAGCCCAGTAGGTACAACACACAATCTAGTGAGATCCATCATTAAACCAATTGACATTATGATGAGTGGTCTACCAAACTTATATATTAAACTTTAGACACATCGTTTCTGATGTGGGTAACTTCCAACAAATATTATGCAAGTTGAGGTTGACTCGCTTCAACAAATGATTGGAAGGAAATTTAAATTACTTTACATCGTGTATAATTGGATGTAGATGAGAACCGTAGAGACCAAAATCTAAATAATCTCTCACTCATATTTATAGAGAATTAAATTTAGTGGCTGATACTTTGTCCAATTAGATAACGAGTATATTGTTACGATTGAATTTATATTGTGCAATCTCCAATTTGCCTAGAAACATAGGGGGTTTGGTGCTATTTGATAGTATGAGAACTCCTTATGCGAGAGTCATAATCTAACATTCACATATTTGGTTGGGATGGATTTTGCAAAACTTGGACTTTCCAAGTTCAGTTTTGCATGTTTTTGTTTGGTTCATTTTTTTGGAAAGTCTAGGTTTTGCTTTACAAAATCCAGATTTTACCTTACAAAGACAAGTTTTTGTAAAAGGCAAAGTCCAAACAAGGTTTATGCTATAAACTTCCAAAATTCACTCCAACCAAACAAGATTTTTGTTTCAAAATTACAAAATCTCAACCCAACCAAACAAGAATTTTGTAAAACCAGACTCTCAAAATCCAAACAAAAACCCAAACTCTCAAAAATTCAAAACAAAAACCAGACTCTCAAAAACCCGACGAACCAAATGCATGTTGTTTCAATTACACAAAAAAAGGTCAATGGAATCATGAGTGACGTTGACCAATTGTAGGCTATACAACATCAATGGCACAACTCAGAGACAATCAACATAAAAAGCATGGAGATGGTTGACGAGCACCATAGTCAACTTAAGACGACCTCTTTATTAAAAAAGTATCAGCAGCACGTTAAACCAAACTCCCAAAAATCAATCGTTGCTCTCCAAACTCCCTTCCAATCTTGAAATGAATCCAGTCTACCATTGGATCAGCAAAAAAGTTGTGTACATCTACGCTAAACAATCCATTCAAGTATTCACGTCCCATTATCAATGCAAGGCACCTGTGAAGGAGCTAAATATGGCTTTCCAGAAGTTGGAATTCACCGAGAAAATCTAAATTGGATCTCGATATCAGTCACATACTCATCCGATTATAAGACAAGAAAGATCTGCAAACAATATGAATGAAGGTAGTCTGCACAATCAATTAGGATGCAATAAGGATTCTCAAATGGACTCCTGATTTTTCAACAAAGTAGAGATTATCAACTGTTTATGTTATCTGTGCAAACCCTCCAAAACTCATGCACTTACATGTTCACTACTGATAAAGTCATACTGGTTCTGTCTAGGTATGGGGATCAAACGTTCTTCAAGGCGTTCAAGAACTCTATCACCAACTCTCTGAATTAATGCAAGGTGGACTTCCTCACTTAGACGACCTGATTCCATGAATGTGTTACTTTCATTGTTGATGAAGTCATTGCTTGATGTAGAACAATTTTCCCCCATTTGCTAACAGTTTCGTCTGTCTACAAAGAGAGTTATGATACAAAATAATTAGGAGTAATCAAAGCAAGTAATAAACAACATATGACTTACAAAATTGCAAATGGAGTATGAAAAATTAAACATTCTTCAGAAGAGGTGCATACCGTATGAAACAACTTTTTATGTCGTATATACGTAGTAACATTCGCTTGAATGCAGTCCACTGTAAAATGGATGCAGTTTATATAATAATTTGGATGTCATTGCAAGTGAGTGGTGGGTTTCAAATGAATGGGTGCATAGTTGCATTCAATTGGAATGAGATGTCTGAGACAATCAAAACAATAGTATGAAGAAAATTCTGGTACAACTACAACCCAAACTGTTCATCAAAATTGAATAATTATTGCTAGTGATGTTTTTAAAGATGAATCATTTGAGCCACCATTGTTCATCCGTGACTTTTGTTGATTCCATGGATACTGCAATGATTCTATTGAATTTGAGTTTACCGTCAATCTAGAGCATAGACGGATTCGATTTTGTGTCGATAGGAGTAGCATTTAGATCGATTTTTTTTCCACAATAGAGCAAATTAGTAGTATCAAGGTTTTTTCATGGAAAATCCCATAAAAAGGAATTAAACTGTGCTCGTCTTCCTTTACCGAAAGGTCCAAAAATCCATGTTTACACGACCCAAGATCCAAGAAAACGAAGCGGCCCAGATCGACCAAACACAACCACCCGTCAACATGCAACATGGTGTGTCGACCTCCCCCAAATAACCTTTGCATTTCCACCCGAGTTTCCGAAACCCAACGAACAAAGCGACGTCGTTCGCCAGGCGCTCAATTTCTCAGAACATTCAATTCAACCCCAACACTGGCAGCTCCTCCTCCCAAACATGGCATCAAATTCCGACTGCTCTTCCTCCTCGGACGCTACGAAGAACCCCAGCCACGCTTCCACGTCCTCCATTGATCAGTCCCTGGACGCAATCGAGAATCAGCTCGCCTCAATTTCCATGTTCCAGGCCGAACCGGAAAACGAGCCCGCCCCGGAGCAGGAGGCAGCGGTTTCTGGCGGGGAATTCGAGAATGGATCAGCGAGTGTGATCCAGGTGGAGGCTGAGGAGGAACAGAAGAGTATGAATGCGAGCTCCTCGAGAGTGTGGAGTAATGCGTCCGAGGTTGAGGAAGCGGAGGCACCAGCGAGTCCGAGCAGCAGCGGTTATGATGGGGGTCAAGGGAGTAGTGCTACTAGCGGGGCTGAGGACGAGATTGTCGAGGTTGGGAGCAGTGGCACCTCTGTTGGGGCTTCTGAGCCTCAGGGTCCATGGATACCTGGAAAACGCCACAGCAATGAGGTCTGTTTCTTCTGACTAGACTGTCACATGCAAGCTATTATGATACCTATATGTTTCCATTGATATATTGATTATGCTACATATTTATAGGGGTAGGATTAGTTATATTGAATGGATACCTAGAATTAGAATAACTAGCAGGATGTTTCAGTTGTTTTGAAATTCTCAGGTGATATTTTAATGGAATAAGCCCCACGCAGGTTGCTGTAAAGGCCCTTTAAGCTCAAACTTGTATTTTCAAAATCCTAAGGTTCACTAGAAAAGTTCTGCTCTCTTTCGAGTTTTGAGGATATATGTCATGCCGATCTAGTCTTGATAGTGTTACCAATGATGACAAGTGATTGCACTGGAAATGGTTTGGTTATGTTAAGATTCACTTAGAATTTGAATTAGGGCCGAGTGACTATTGAACTGTTGTATGGAGTGAACGCTGGATGCTATAGTTATATGACATGTCTTCGACCCTGTCTTTGGTTTGCGATTTTCTCTGTAGCGATGTGCTTTTATTTGTGTTACCTTTTTAGCAGCTTTTTGATCTCTCTTTGGTTGATTAACGAAGTGCAGGATGATGCATCCATTTCATGGAGAAGAAGAAAGAAGCATTTCTTCATTTTGAGCAACTCTGGGAAACCTATCTATTCAAGGTATATAATTGTGATCAACATATATGTGACAAGTATACATTCTTACTAGGCAAGCACATTGATGTGGGATATTTACATTCTTGATCTGTAATATTTTGATTTTCATTGATATTAGTCCGGATTTTATTTCGATTTTTCTAGATATGGAGATGAGCATAAATTAGCAGGGTTCTCAGCAACACTGCAGGCCATCATTTCTTTTGTGGAGAATGGGTACAATTTTATACTCTTTATAGATTTCACAATTTTATCATAGACAAGTAGGACATGTTCAAATACTGATTCAGTGACCGACCTTGTCAGTGGAGATCATGTCAAGTCGGTTAGAGCTGGAAAACATCAGGTCAGTCTAATTTATTAGATATGATTTTTTCTTTCTCTAGTGGATTTTTTTCCTAGTTGTTGAAATATGTACATGATCTCTATAGCATGTTCTTATGATATCACCCTTTCTTCAGCATGTTTCAACAATGTCTCAGTGTGAATAATAAAGGGGGCCTCCTTTATTTAGAGTGATTGTTAGAACTCTTTTGCCTGTAGAGCATACACTTGTTCAAGATTAAATTGGTCATGTATTTGTATTATGTAACCACTGTTTTCTTGTGAAATTCCCATGTTTCTGAACCCTATTCCTACAAGTGTATTCTTAGAAAACTTTTGTGAAACTGAAGATAGATTCAGTCCGCTTGAGAGCAATTGAGTGGAAACTCTCCATTTGGGCACCTGTATGTGGTTACTTGATATGCCAAGCATGCATAGTTAAGGATTTAAGTGAACTTATAGAGATCAATTGTTTCTTGGGTTCGTAAAGTTCGACTGTGTGTTGGTTGGTACACTAACTAATGTGGTAGAGGGTAGTTAATGAGTTGTAACTAAAATGTGAAACAATTCAAGTTATTTACAATGCCATGGGAGGTGTATACTCTTGAAGAACATCCCCATGGTAGCTCTATGGTCGTACAATGACTCCTTTTGACAACTCGTCATTCTATAAAAAAAACCTTTTCAGTTAAAAGTCTTGAGAATGTTTTTGCTTCTAAAAAATGTAGTGTGGTATCAGTATTTTTAAACGTTCATTTACTTAAATCCAAATCACTTCAGAGAGTGGTATTTAGAGATGGGTTCTGCAGTTCTTCTTCTTCTTCTTCTTCTTCTTCTTCTTCTTCTTCTTCTTTGTAAACCACCTCTAATATGATTTAAACTCATGCCCTTGTATATGTTTATAGTGTGCAATATATTGGAAATTATGAACTAAGAGCAGACCATGAAAACCAATGAAAGAAAAAGAAAAAGCCGTGCAGTGAATTGTAGCTGTTAGAAATAGAAGTTTATATTTTCCTAATTTCTAAAGCATTTCAGTTTTGCGTTTCAGATTATCTTTCTTGTGAAGGGACCAATTTACCTAGTTTGCATAAGCTGTACTGAGGAGCCATATGAATCACTCAAGGGTCAACTGGAGCTTCTTTATGGACAGGTATCATACATTTCAACCTTTTCTCTGAATAATACTTCTTTTAATTCTAGGTTTGAAAGTCTTAATGTGCATTGTTTCTAATTTTATATGATCTTGATTCTCATAGGGATGGAATTTCTTTTGATCGATTTATTAATTAAGTGCTAAACATGATTGCAGATGATACTTATTCTTACGAAGTCTGTAAATAAATGTTTTGAGAAGAATTCAAAATTTGACATGACACCTTTGCTTGGAGGAACAGATGTCGTCTTCTCTTCTCTCATCCATTCTTTCAGTTGGTATGTAACTTAATCATCAATTGATGCTTTCGCTAATTATTTTGTATTTTTTCCTAATGAGATTATTGACTCGAGAATAGGACTCATTTCTAAGATTTCCACACAGGACTATAGATAGACCTCTGTATTTATCTACATTTTAAAGAAATCAGTATATTCCAACTCTAAACAAATCCCTGTATTTGAGCCTGGATTGGGTTGGTAATTATTTCTACATCTCGAGATGTTATGCTTGTGATTCACAGAAAAGAAAATATATGTACATCTATGTGGATACTTCCACTATTTTATTTTGGATAAACAGTGTGAAAGTCAACCTCAGAAAACAAATTAATGACTTGTATTTTCCAAAACATTAAGGCTACTTTTTGGTTGATATAAAGACCTGAGGAGTGATGATTCTCATTCCTGTTCCTCAATGATTTATGGTCTTGTTTTTAAGTTTTCCATCTGTATCAGATTTTTTTTTTTTTTTGATTTATTATTCGATGAATTTTTTATTCATTAGTATAAATAGTAGAAAACCAATATCAATTCACACATTATTTAATCAAAGCAGAGTTCTATCATATGCAATGTTTATGGATTATAAGGATAGGGCTTTCGAAGTTCATCACCATTGTTTTCCCCATAATTCATGCGACAAGTATTTCACCTTACATGATGGTTTCCTTATCTGTTTAAACTTTTTATCCCTAGGAATCCAGCTACCTTTCTCCATGCATATACATGCCTTCCCCTTGCCTATGCCACAAGACAAGCTGCTGGTGCAATCTTACAGGATGTTGCTGATTCAGGTGTCTTGTTTGCCATTTTAATGTGTAGACACAAGGTCCTTCTAGCTGCCTTCAACAATGCTCTAGTTTTATGATGCTAGTAGTGTATCTTATTTTTTTGTTTGAATAATATTATTGGAAATAAATGCAGGTTATCTCCCTCGTTGGTGCCCAAAAAGCATGCCTTCATCCTGATGATATGCTTCTTTTGTCTAACTTTGTCGTGTCATCAGAATCGTTCAGGTATTATTCGGTCAAGTATAATATGTTCAGAGTTCAGAGTTTGGCTGAATTTTTCATTTTCACTTCTTCTTATTAATTTTCTGCTAAGCTATAATGAAGGCATGGCAGAATAACCATGCATGTCACATATGAAAACATATTTTTTGTCTACCCAAGTTTTCTCAAAAAAATCTCTTTGTTCTACTAATTACCAATGAGCCTTTGCCTGTAGAGAACATTACGGAAGTGCATGTCTTGGTAAAAACTGATATACACACATTGGTTCCATGCAAAGTTGATCTTGGGTTTGGGTGGTGGGATAGAATGTTTGCAAACCCATTGAGTTGGTTGCAACTTGC
This sequence comes from Sherardia arvensis, assembly GCA_948330725.1. NCBI lineage: Eukaryota > Viridiplantae > Streptophyta > Magnoliopsida > Gentianales > Rubiaceae > Sherardia > Sherardia arvensis. Next base: position 14,355,541 of record OX415237.1, on the reverse strand, counting down.
TCACAAAATGTGATGAAAATGCTGGAAGAGTTCTTTCACACACAATTGTTTGGATTTGAACTTTTAACCTGTTCATTAAAAAAAGAATTCAAGTTATTAGTTGTGAACATATTGCGTACTGAAGGGAAAAGGTCACATTCTGTACAGAGATATAATGGGAGAGAAAATCAATATAAGCTAAGGGAAAGTATGCATATGTGAGTGTAACCGCTGTTATGCGTTATAGTAGCGCCATTTACTGTATATATTGGGTTTACTATGTACTAGTAGTAAATATGCGCTTCTTAAGTAAGTTTTTAGCTTATGTATCCTCCAGTACTTTAGTGATTCAGAACTCCTATGCTCGTCAAACAATCGGATTAGATCTAAAGTCCAATGTTGGTTTATTTTATGATTGATATTACGTTGGGAAAGAAAAATTAGTTGACAAATTTTACATCCTTTTGGTGTAAATGACTATTGTAACATATGCCGTTGTCTGTTTTTGTAGGACTTCTGAATCATTCTCGCCTATTTGCCTACCGAGATATAATTCAATGGCGTTTCTGTATGCATATGTCCATTATTTTGATGTAAGCACTGAATAATATTCTTATCCATATTTTTATATGCCCTTTCTTTTGTTTGTTATCTGCATTTAACAGCTATGATTTGTTTCTTTGCAGCATGACACGTATTTGATATTGCTCACCACAGTTTCAGATGCATTTTACCATCTTAAAGATTGCAGGTTCCCTTGCTTTACTTATCCAACTATATTTTGTTCTGCGAAGCTCAAGAACATTGCAGTATTTGTTTATGTTTTGCACTATACTTCCACGTCCAGCTTTCTTCTCATGCATGGGAACTTTGATATCTGATCTCTCTTCCTCTTACTCATACATTAAACAGGATTCGCATTGAGGATGTGCTTCTGAAGTCCAATGTGCTTGTTGAAGCTCAGAAGTCCTTGATAGAAGGTGGCATGTGTGTTGAGGATTTGTCCATTAACCCTACCTCTCGATCTGCAATTGTTTCACCTCATGCTAGTCAGCAAAGGCTTGCATCTGAATCCACTGAGCGATTAGGAGACACTCTCAGTGGTGTTGTTGGTCCTGCTGGCCTCTGGCATTTTATATACCGAAGTATTTTCCTCGACCAATATGTAACATCTGAATTCTCATCGCCGATTAATAGCACACAGCAACAAAAGAGGTAATCTGCACAGTACTATTGCAGCTGGGATTTTTGTATGTTATTAAATTGGTATATGTGATAATCAAATGTCCTTGTAGGTTATTAAGAGCGTATCAGAGGATTTACGCATCCATGCATGATAAAGAAATAGGACCATACAAAACTCAATTTAGAAGGGATGAGAATTATGGTAAGAAGCTCTTTCTCTCTCTCTAAACTACATTCTAGTTCGTAACCAATTAAGTGAGCTCATTATTTTGATCATATGAGTAGGAAGTTGTATTTGGGAACTCATTGTAGCATCTTGTTGTAATACTATCAGGCATCTATTAGACTTGTAATGACTCGTTCAACGTTACCATATATTAATTTCTATCTGGCTGGCTGTTTGCACAGTTCAATTCGATGTTATTTCAAGAATCTCACTTTTTAAAACCTAAAACTTTAGGTGGGTTGAATTTAGTTCAGTTCGATGTCTGAAGTCCTGTTTTGAATTTGATTTTATCGTTTATGAATTTGGTAATTTCCACTTAATGATACATGTTTTTAACATACAGTTCTGCTTTGCTGGGTTACTCAAGATTTTGAACTCTATGCTGCATTTGATCCACTGGCGGAGAAGGTGAGATCATGCTGATTATTCCAATTTTATTTTGATTTCTTAATCGATAAAACAAACTGCCTTATTCTTAACAGCAGAGAACCTTTAGTTGTGTCAAAGGTTACATATAACTTTGCAGGAAGCCATTTTTATGTTGTGCTGCTTTATTGTGTTCTTTGTGGCCTGATTATAACATAAAATTGCCGCCTTATGCAGAGTCTAGCAATAAAAGCGTGTAACCGGGTTTGTCAATGGGTGAAAGATGTTGAGAATGAGATTTTCCTAACAGGAGCAAGTCCATTTTCATGGTGATTCTCATTTCACAGTAGGTACTCTGTTTCTCCCTTCCGACTTTCGTCTGCCTGAATTTTTATGGGCTTTGTATCTGTAGGGGTGCCTCTTGACTGGGAGCCTAGTATCCACATGTTATTGTAGGTATTATTTCTGTACGACCAGTTATATCGGTCTATATGTAATTCATGTATCCACATCTTGTAGCTCCGCCTATCGACTTGTGATTAAATAAACCATTAACGCCATTTCGTGTTGTGTTTTGTTTCGACCTTGGGTATGATTTGTATGAAGCGGAGGGCCTGAAAACTGGGTTTGAAAAGTTGTGGTGAGAGGATGGATATGAAAGAAAGGGTTGGTGCTAATGCAAAATGGATAGTAGTAGTAGTTACTTTTGAATGTTGCTTTATAAAGGGTCAACTTCACCAATTTCGGAGGTAGAATGAGTTTGTTCCCCACTGAAAAGTATTTGCAAAACCATGGTGTCTTTCAAATCTGCGCTTTAATGAGTAAAAGCTTTGAAAAAAACGCGGTTGCGAGGATATTCGTGGACTTGCAACAACAACAAAAAAAGAAAAGAAAAGTCCATAGTCAAAAGCTCAATGGGATTGCGCATTAGTGCATTTTTTTTTACCTTTCACTTGAGCTATTTTTGTGCCTATGTCGTCCACTAATAATAATTCCTGAATGGAAATTCCATTCATAATTCTGGGCAACGGAAATAAATAGAATAGCTGTCCAATAATGGTTGCATTAACAGCATGTGCGTATGATGGAGTCATTTATGACCGCCCTAACTACTGCTACAGTAACAGTAATAATACTGCCAATAGTGACGCAGTTCTGTGTGCTCTTTTATTGCGGTTTTTACTTTTGTTGTTTTGTGTTTACCCCAGTACAAAAAATTCAAAATAATTCCACGCCCCGGTACAAAAAATTCGAAAAAACCACGAATATTTGTACACTTAAATTGTTGGTACTTTTTTGGATACAAAATACTGGCACAGTACTTCAATTTGATCCATAAAACAACCATTATAATTGCATTTTTAGAGGATTAAATGAATCGAATGGTACATCAGTCAAAGTTGTTTCAATCTGGATTTGACTGCATTTCTTCTCCAAACCTACCATAGCCGGACCAAGAACCATCAATGCCAATATTTAGCATTATTGGGATTGGGAGTCAGTAATATTAATATCACCTATAAATTTCGCCTGCAAACCAGTTTCAACATTTAACTACTGAAGTAATGGAAGAAAATCTAGGGGATGAAAAGGGAATCCCATTTGTAGGTCGTACTCCATCCTTTTGTTATATTCACATCAATTTTAATACATTGTAAATCATTATTTTATGGTGAATAAAATGAATTGGTTTTATTCCTTCATTTTCTTCTTCAACTTATTGAGAAATATAAAAATATCATTTGCAAGTTTGTAATCCACCTATCTTATAAACAATTAGACGGTTATACTATTATATTATAACTTTTGTTATAAATAACTTAATTCGTCATTTATTTCTTTCACGCTCATAAATTTAAACTTATCAAGAAAAAAAAATGTCTATAAATTAGTTTTCTTTTCCGTCACGTCTTATAAAAACAATCATGTCTATGATACTATTCATAAAACAATTATTTTTCACTCTTTATTCAATTTTATTTACACGCTCATATCCTAATATATATCGTAATAAAGCGTCGGTTTTAAATAATATTTTTTCTATGATTTTATTAATAAATAGCTTCATTTGCTCTTTATTTTCTTTCATTCTTTCAATTTTTCTTCATACGTTTCAACATAACATTTATAAGTTTGTAATCCATCTGTCTTATAAAATAATTAGACGGTTACACCTTATATTGTGGTAAAATAATATTTTATTTATAACTTTATTTGCTCAATCATTTTCTTAAACTCTCGCAAATTCGAAAACATATCAAGAAAAAAAGAATCCCGTCTACAGATTATATAACCAAATCTTATTAATTACTTGTAAAACAATCATATTTTTCATCTAATGTTTAATTTATTGTACGTTTTTTCATATATTTCACTTATCGAGGAAATAAATTTTCACTTGTTAATATGCAATCCACCGGTCAATCTTATAAAATAATTAGACGATTACATTTTATGTCAGATATAAATGTCATTTGCAAGTTTGTAATCCACCTATCTTATGAAATAATTAGACGGTAATACTATTATATTTTGGTTTCTATTACAAATTACTGTATTCGTCATTTATTTCTTTCACCTTCTAAATTTGAACTTATAAAAAAAAGAAAATTCTGTCTATAAATTATATTTTTTATTCCGTTACGTCTTATAAAAACAATCATATTTCTATGACACTACTAGTAAAACAATCATTTTCACTCTTTATTCATTTTATTTATACACTTTCTGGTCATATCTGAATATATATCGTAATAAAGTGCTGTGTTTAGATAATAAAATTTCTATGATTTTATTAATAAATAGCTTCATTTGCTCTTTATTTTCTTTCATTCTTTCGAATTTTCTTCATACGTTTCAACTTATTGAGAAAAGTAAATAACATTTATAAGTTTGTAATCCATCTGTCTTATAAAACAATTAGTCAATTCGACTGTTAAACCTTATATTGTGCTAAAATATCATTTTGTATATAATTTTATTTGCTCATTCATTTTCTTTAACTCTTGTAGATTCGAACTTATCAAGAAAATAAAATCTCATTTGTAGATTATATAACGCCCCCTCTTATTTAAAAAATTATACTTCTGTACCACTACTTATATACAATCATATTTTTCACCGAATATTCAATTATTTGTACGTTTCTTCATATATTTCACTTATCGAGAAAAAACAAATTCTCACTTGTAAATTTGTAATCAACCGGTCAGTCTTATAAAATAATTAGACGATTACACTTTATATCGTGATAAAAACATGATTTTATTCTATTGCAAATAACTTTACTTGCTCAATCATTTTCTTTCACCCTCATAAAATTTGATATTATCAAGAAAAAACATTACATCTATAGATTGTATTCCATCACGTCTTATAAAAACGTATCATATTTTTCACCCCGCATTCAATTTTTTTCGTATATTTTCTATTTACATACAAATATAAATTGAATAATGAGAAATCGGTTTTAGAAAAAAAACAATTAGATTTGATAAATCCCATGCACACACATAGCAACGTTCATTTGAGTTGACTCACAAACTTTTATGCTAGCCTATGCCATACCCACCCAGCCATACAGCATTAATTTGGCCATTAATTCCACTGACCACAAACACCACCCTCTTCCCCCCCTCCTTTCTCTTCTCCCCAAAACCCCTAATTTAATACTACCAACAATTTATTAACCCCTCCTTCTCTCTCTCTCTGCAATTCAGAGAAAGAAAAAAAAAACACTCCATTTCTCCATTCTCCAACCTCCTTATTCTCTCTCACACCAGTCACACACTCACTTCGCAAAAGCCGCGCATTTCCTCATAATTCCCTTCACCGGCGATCCGTGCCTTCAAAAACCCCGAGCCATGTATAAGAACCAGCTGCAAGAGCTGGCGCAGAGGAGCTGCTTCAACCTCCCTTCCTACACCTGCATCCGGGAGGGTCCAGACCACGCCCCGCGTTTCAAGGCGGTCGTGAACTTCAACGGCGAGACCTTCGACTCGCCTCATTACTACACCACTCTCCGCCAGGCTGAGCACGCTGCTGCCGAGGTCGCCCTCAACTTTCTCTCCACGCGCGGCCCCTCCCACTCGCTCGCCGCCAGGATCCTCGTAATTTTCTCCCACCCCTTTTTTTTTTACCGTACATTGATTGAAAATTAGGTGGTTTTCTGACCGGAATGCCCTTCCTGACGGTGGTTTTTGATATTTTTACCGGCATTCCGCAATTTATGTTGTATATTAAATGCTGGGTTCATCATCAGGTTGACCCGTCTTTGTCTTTTTACAAGTTGCTAAACAGCTGTGGTGAAGGTTCTTGTACTTTTGAAATTATTAAAAATTAAATCATTAAATGGAGTAACGTGATAATTATGTAATCGATGCCATTTATTATTGCTCTCTGTCGTTCATTTCTTGTTCAGAGTGTGAATGAGGAACCGTCATCTACTTTGCATCTTCATATTTATGGATGATTTTGAAATGTACAGTCAAAGTAGGGAGTAATGGCACATTTTTGAAAATGGGATTTCTATTTAAGAATGTTTAATGGAGGTGAAGTCAGAGACAATGGAGTTTGTTGACTTTTGGGGTGCCTTGTTTTTTTTTTTTATGGTGGAAAAAGTAAAGAAGTTGATGGTTGATGTGAGTATGAATACATTGAAATTGCTGGCCATTGTTTTACCTAACTGTATTTATAACTATTGTATTGATTTCTGAGTGACATTCATGGCAGCCACATGATATTACTTGATTTTTGTAAAGTATTATATTTGTTCTGGTTTTTTTCCTGGAGTGCATGTAAATTCCTTGTTCTTTAGAAGTGCTGAAAGACAATGTTGGATGAAATTTGGTAAAACAATTGGCTTACTTAATCTGTCCAGGCAGGCATTAAATTCAGTGTCTATTGTAGGTAGGAATTAACATGGGCACATGTATGATATTAAGAGAAGGATAAGTTTATGGTTTTCTTTCATCTTTGAATATAAATGATGATGTTGTTCTGGGGACCAAGCTTGAGATCAACATAGACAACTGAACCCATGATGTTATTCATGAGCCACAATAATTGTTACGTAGCAAATATGTTTGAAATGTATGAGATTTATTTGAATTATTGAAATCACATGTTATAACTACCAAAGTTACCCAGTGTTGAATGTGGCTGATGGTTTGGTTAGCTGTTTATATCTGGTAGAGCATGATGATGTTTACATGTATCCTATTCTTTTATGATGATGAGTTATTTATGTAAGGCTTTAAAAAGCAATGATATCTGCAGCAGAATAGGCGACTATACGTGTTTCGTTTGTTAAAATGAAGTGGCATACAGAATCTGAATGCATTAGTAAGCTCAAGTTGCAGGATCTTTGCAGGTCTAAAATATTCTAGAGTCTCTGACAACTTAAGGTGTTCTGGTGCTCTTATATTCACCTGGGAAGAATCTGGGTGCACTTATCCAGTCATCTGTTTACCCTACTGCTGATATTATCTTGATCACAGAACAAAATTTCAGACTTAAAGATATTGGTCTATTTTACTGGAATTATTGACTTGTTTGTGTTGAAAGAAAGTTAGAGAAGTTATCTCTTCAAATTGGTAGCTGAGCTGCTAAATATGGATACATACACTTCACTATTTGTGTTTACTTACATACTGCCTTTGAGGTTTTGTGCTAATTCAAGCTTGATATGCTTTTGATTATGTTAGCCACTGCTTGTTGTGCTAGAATTCTTGTAGTTGAGGCTATTGATCAAATTATATGCTCAGATTAGTGGTGAACTGCAAACTGATGCTTTTAACTTTTGGTTACACCGAATATGATTATCAATGTAGCTTCTAAAAAGTTATTGCATGGTTATAATTATTGGGTTGTGTTTTCAGGATGAAACTGGTGTTTATAAAAACCTCCTGCAAGAGATTTCACAGAGAGTTGGATCTCGTCTACCCCAGTACACAACTTTCAGATCAGGCCTTGGACACCTGCCTGTTTTTACTGGAACTGTTGAACTAGCTGGAATCACCTTCACTGGCGAACCTGCCAAGAACAAGAAGCAGGCTGAGAAGAATGCTGCCCTAGCAGCTTGGTCTGCATTGAAGCAATGTAAGTCCTACCTCCTTTCTTTATGCCATTGTTATACCCGTCTCTTCCTAGTGCACTTAATGGACTGTCTTATTGTTACAATTTTCCGCTTCAGTGGCACAACAAGATGCAAGTTCATCTTTTGAGCAAGAGAACAATGATGAACAGGAACAGATAAGAATAGCAAGAGCCCTTCTCAACTACAGATTGAAGCTGAAACTTAACATGGCTAATTCTAGCAGCTCCTCAGGTCCATTTCAGAAGAAATTTTTCACCCAGCCCCCTCGTCCATCAAGCCCGCAGCGCCCTCCTGCAGCCGTGTCTAAAATCCTCCCCTTATTCAGCCCAAAAAACTCCTCTCAAACCACACGCCCTGCAGCATCAAGTGATACTCCTCCCCTTACTTCAGAAGCACCAACGATTCCTAGCCTGAGCCAAAGGTTTCCTGTTCGGGAGGCTCCACCTTATGTCCCTTTCCGACAGTACAGGTCAACTTACTGTGGCATTGCTCCTCCTGTCACCATGAGAACATCCATTCCTGTTTATTCTGCACCACCAGCTTCAGGTCATCCTCGACCAGTGCGAGTGGCCCCGCCAGTTTCTGTTCGGCAAGTGGCCCCACCAGTATCTATTCGCCAAGTGGCACCACCAGTTTGTATTCGGCAGATGGCTCCTCCAGTTTCTATCAGGCAAGCTGTTCCAGTCTTTGCCGCACCACCACCTGCACCAAAGCTAGAGTTGAGGACTAGTGCAGCTGCGGATGAGAAATCAGAGGCCGAGTCCAGCATTGACATTCAGGAAGCTACAGCTTTGAGGTGCTTGGAGCACCTTGAGATCTGATGGTGACGGGAGAAGTAGGGATCTGATCAGGATCAGGTTTAATCCCTGCTTGTTTTTGAGTAATGATCGCCTGTTCTTCTAAACTGTGAGGGTTCCACCAGTTCACTGTAGTGCCAATTCATCGGTGTAAAATCTCCAGTTTGTGGAGTTAGGAGGTTACCCTTGAGGATTAAATGTCGTTTGATAGTTGTCAAATTTTGTACTGTATAAAGTTTTATTCTACCGGCGTAGGAACATATTTCTGTGTCATTTCTGCTCTTTTATCTTTCTAGATCTGCCCTTACTTAACTGCAAATCCATGCAATTAGCTGTGCTGTGGGGAAGGCGATCTATAGGGATGTTCTTCTGCAGTCTGCATTTATTCGAGCTCTAGCACAAAAGCTTGATTTAATCTCACTCTGAGACGGATGTTCAAACAAAAAACAATTTCATCTACACCCGGTCTACGTCTGGTAGTAATTATTTACCGGTTTGGTTTGAAATGTATCCAAATCAGCGGTTCTTGATGGATATACTATGAGAACAAACTTAACTGGAAATGAGAAAAAAATACCTAGGTTTCTTTTTGTGGGTTTTGATCTTGATATTCAAATGACATTATTACGAGTCTTGTGACTACTAGCTTAAGGTCGGGTGGATTACATTGACTTAATCCAAACACACGTAAACAACAGAATGATTTGGATCGGGATGGATTTTGAGTTGTTTGATCACCGTGTTGAACCCTATTCATGCAATGCTTAGTATAACATGCGATGATCGACATTGATTATTATACGTAAAATGGAGTTGGTCAACTTTTTTTTTTTTTTGAAATGGAGTTGGTCAACTTTTTAAATTTTTTTGAAAAGTCTCTAATAACGCATATTTGTAAATTTAAACCGTCTATCTTTTTAAATTTTAAATTTTAAATATTGTCAAAGTCTTCCAAAAGTCTGTACACTTTTTCAGGAATTACCTCCACAAAAACATTTACAATTTTATTTAAAATGTCTTGCATTTGTATTTTGAAACATATTTTAAAATATGTTTAGTTTAAAATATAATGATATAGGGATTTTGATATCGACATGAACGTCTCTCCAAAAAGGTACACACGATTGATTTATGGGACACTACGACTTTAAGTCTTTCTATATCGAACAAGTATCTGGATAAAAGATTAATTTCGATAAATTATTTTGATTCCCGTCTAATTTTACTCCCATAGCTTGCCAAAGAATTATTTCAGCGATTACATGTATAAAACCTGAAGGTAGTTAAATCAAAATGGTAGATTAGGTCATGTTAAACACGTTTTATAAGTTACTTAAGTACGTATTTTTACAGTGATCAAACCTGCAAATGTAGTAATAGTAATCAAACCTACAAATAATGAAAAGAAGTCAAAGATCTGGAGAGATAAATGGAAGCTGATGAAATAACACAAACAAAATAGTGATATATTCAGTTAGGCTCATGAATTTTATTTTTAATGACCAACAAGCAATGGCTACTTCACTGAATCAAAATATTCCACATCATTTTTGTGATCTTCTGGTAAACCATATAAGAAAATTACGAGGACAAGTTTATAGGAAACTTGAGCCACGAGGTTATTTCAATATTTCATTCATCTGCTTATGAGTTCTTATGCCCAAAGAAAATAGTAGTTAATTTATACAAATACTTGTGGATGAAGTATGTGCTTAAAATTTTTTTTATATTAAAATGGAAACTGTTAATAGACTAAAGCAAACGACTGATACATTAATGGTATTGTTATATGCAGTCCGATATTTACTTATACAGTCCGTATTTATTCGTAAAGTGACATTATTATCTTCAATGTTTATTTAAAAGTAAATGTGGTTTCCATAAATAAGGGCATATAAGATCAATTACAAATACGGACGGCAAAAGTAATATTCCACTGTACCTATCAATTCCCTATATTAAAGGAGCACAAATATGATTATGATGATTTGCAACGTATATTCCATAATTACCCTTCACTGATAGACTCCGATTATATTTTCACCATATTTTTGTTTTCACACTAAAAACATTTCTCAAACTTACGTGATAGTTATTTTATTACTAATCATCCTTATGAAATATGAGATGCATAGAACATTTGTTAGAATTATTGCCTCTATTTATTACTTGGGTAATCTAGTACAGTAGAAATACATATCTTATGATAATATTTACACTAACTACAAACTATGTAGAAGCATATGTGCATAACACCTAGCAAAGTGTTTTCGAAATTCAAAATTTATGTTGGAAGGCTTCGGAGACAAGGGGTTTGCACTCAAATTGACTGGAGTTAGCTTCAATAGGATCCTCCAACTGATCATATTTTAACATGTCCAAGGGAGATTGTCAAGATGTTCATTTGAATTGAACATAAATGGTTCATCTCTTCGCAATTTTGGAATTGCGGAAGCATGAATAGTGATTAGAAATCGTTCTGGAAAGACAAGTTTGAATGGAAGAAAAAACACTTGAAACATCCATATACTTACATAGACAGTCAAGCCTTGAGGCAGAATCACTGGCACTTATTGAGAGACTTCAAACTGCATATTATAAAGGGATTGAAAAATTAGAAGTAAAAGTGGATTCTATGGTTCTTCTCAAACTAATCAAGAATGAATTCAGAATCCCTTGGTAAATTTTACCACTTATGATGACAATATGGGAATTACAAAAGTTTTTAATCTCTTTTACACATTTATATAGAAAATAATTCAGTTGTTGATATTTTGGCTAGACTTGCAAGTAGAGATGGAAAAATTTGACTTCTACTCATCTAAACTTACTAAGAGAAATTAGGGGAATAATATTAATTTATCTTACCTAACTATTAATTACCCTTAAACAGTTGCACCAAAACATTGACCAACAATTTGTGGAGAAATCATTAGATTAATTCAATGGCGGTGATTAACCCCCCTAAAAACAGCAATTTAATCTTTTTATCTTTTGATTTATACATTACAGTAGTTTACACTTTTATGTATTTTAGCTTAACTCTTACACATAACGCTCTAATTTCATCTTTTTACTTATTTTTACAAAGATCACAGATAACTGTTTTTTTATATCATCTTATTTACTATTATTTTTTGCAAGTTTGGTCACGTATTTGAAGTATTATATGAGTAATAATATAATTGTTTGATATACTTTTGGAAAGGTTGCAACATGATGTTTCCTCTCCTCTCCTCTTTTTCTCTCCAAAAAATACTCCCCACATCCTTTTTTTTTCTACAGAGGCCGCCGGTGCTACCACCGGTTGGTGGCCTCCCCTCACACCTTAATTTCACTCTCCAATCTCCCCCTCCCTATCTCACAACCGAAATCTCCTCTTTTTTCAACAAATTACAACCCGCTCTTGATCCGATCGCGTTCTATCTACGGATCCGCTTCACGGGCCGACGAGCTCAACGTCAACGGGACCACCAAACGCTCTGGGAAGCAATCACGGCCACACCTCAGTGCGAAGGGAAACTCCCGATTGGAATGGGCGGATCTCATTTGGATCCGGTAAATGAGCCTCTGAATTGATGGCTTCGGGCGGGCCCGTTTCGGTTGGGCCCATGCTCACGACGGCGAGCCCATGCTCTCGAAGACGGAGAGCCAGGGCCGGATGATGCAGGACTCGTGCCTCGGTGAATCGGTTGTTGGAAAAAGAACTCGTAACAAAATATATAAATCCTTTGGCAATCACACCTCCGGGAAAACTGGGTTTAAACTCAAACTCTGAATTTTATTAATATCAAAAATCTCTTCTCTCCTAATTCCCTCACAAATTACAATATTTATAGATGAAAATAAATCCCTATCCTAGTGGGAAAAGCTCCCCTTATTATGGAAAATAGAATCCTAATACGAAAGGAAAATAAAATAAATAGAATATTCTAGAAAATTAGCAATTCCAAGTACTTCATGGAATCCTAATCGGGTTCCCCATCGCCAGAGGGCCGTTTCGGCTGGCCCAGTCAAGTCGGGTCAGGCCGGCGGACCGGGTCGGGTCTGGCAGTGGTTCATACAGGATTGGAGCTGTCACTATTAGTTTTAGGAGAAGGTTTTACTTCTTTTTTCTTAGAATAAAATTTATTTTAGGTTTTTTAGGGTGTATATTTATTGAGATTCGTACTAAAATATTTGACTAAATGTGGTATGCTAATCTTAGTTTTCTGGAGGGTCATTTTGCTTAGCAAAACATTCATTAGGTTCCGATCTGGTTAGTACAGTTAGGAGAAATTCGAGTCAGAATAGTTTGAATACTTACTGTTGGCGATACTTCTTCTAGATTTTTAAACAGGTTAACCTTTATACTTGCACCGAGTTAGATTGCATTTGCTCTGTCCAATATTTGGCCACCAGCAGGATTGGTTGAGATTGCTTTAGTAATGATATTAATTTACATATATTTGTTTTTAGTTTTTTGTGATTCTCTTCTTAATTTTGTGCTGTACAATATCACCTTATGAGAAGAATCTGTATAGCAATCTCTAGTTAGCCTCTTGTTGAGTTAATATCATGGCCGTATAGAATAACTCGGGATGCTTTACAGACTACTTTGTTGTCCAACCTCGTAAATACTTGCTATCTTCCGGTGGTTTTGAGGCCATCGGGTTTGATGGGTTGCAGGTTGAGGTGGTTCAGGTAGTAGGTTTTTATTATCATAGAACCGGATTTTCTGTACTGGTTTTGAGAAAGTGGAACGGTGAGTTCTTGGGAGCTCTAGAATGTTGTACTTGGTGATGTCTATATGCAGGAGAAAGAGAAAAAGTTTCTTTTAGATATGTTGTTACCGGCATCGATACATAGATGAGTTAGTTATCGTAGCATGTTCAGACACTTCTCTGATATCTCACTTTGGTTTCGATTTAGATCGAAATATAGCTTTCGGCCGACACATATAAGCCTACGGATAATTTATGAATTGAGTATGGGTTGATGAGTTTTGAATAATTCTCTCATTCTTGGATGATTTCAATCTTAAAAAAGATGAATGTTTGCAACATATACTTTTTTAAAATCCAAAATATAAATATAAATAATATAAATAACTAAAATTATTAAAAGATATTAAAAAATTACAGAGAGAGTACAACATTAATTTCCCAAGAACCTACCTGAACTTAGATTTGAAAAAATGACTAAATTCCATACTCAAAACAAACATCTTGTAATCATTCAACTGTTTCTCTCTCTAAATTCCACGTTCTCCCTTCTCTCTAGATAAAAGCCCAAACAGTGACTCTGAAACCCAAACACAGTTAATTTTATAACCGTTACAGGCAACTGACACAAAACAACGGGCATTTAACGTCTCTCTCGCGGCGGAGATGCCGCCGGAGGACGGCGGAAATCCCGCCGGAAAATCTTTCTGGGACATTCTAGCCCCAAAAAGCCAGCCGTTATCATCGACCCTACCTTCTAACCCAGAAATAAAGCCGATATCCCACAGAGTTAATGGCAAAATTGCCTGCATCTACGCAGCAGAGGCCATCGACACTTTTGCAGCCCATTACAATACTGCCTTGATCGGGAAATTTACCAGTGGAAAGCCACCTATGGAGCTCGTGCACAAAGCCTTCCAAGCCATGGGAATTGCAGGCAAGTACCAGATTGGTTCGCTTGATTACAGGCACATCTTGATCAGGCTGGAGGAAAAAGATGATTATCACAAGTTCTGGATGCGAGCAGTGTGCAGCATCAACGGCAAACCGATGAAAATTTTGAAATGGTCGCCGGAATTCTCCACCGACACGGAATCATCAGTGGTGCCAGTCTGGGCCACCATCCATAAGCCTCCTATTCTGTACTACAATAACTCAGCCATCGAAGATATCGGCAACCAAATAGGTGTCTTTGTTAAGATGGATACTGCCACGACGACTTTGTCAAGGCCATCTGCGATCAAAATCTGCGTTGAAGTCGATCTGCTGCATCCACTCCAGCCATCCATTATAATTGGAACTCCTACCAAGTATGTGGAGTGCGACATTGAATATGAAAATGTTCCCTACTACTGCACCTATTGCAAAAGGATAGGGCATGATGATCAGAAATGTGGCTTCCTCCATCCTGAGTTGAAAAAGGCACATGGAAAGAGAACTGCTAATGTTAGTCAAGAATGGAGAAAGGCTCCTCAAGCTAGTGGATCTGGCCTCTCTAGAGCCCAGAAAAACCAAGTGATACAGAACCAGATCACCTCACCAAATCTCCTCAACATTGAACAAACCCCTTCACAGCTAGTGTTAGCCAGTAATAGCACTAGTGGGATTTCAATGCAAAATCCCCAGTCACCTCAGCCTTTATCCTCCAACCATCCCCTGCCACTATTGAAGCCCCAAAAAGCCCCAAAATGCCCCAAAGTTATACTTAGTTCAGCCCAACCATCTGACATTTTTAAGCTAGTGAAAACCCCAGCAAAGCTGCCTTTTTACTCTCTGGATGACCTGAGTATTCCCAAAGCAAGGCCAAAACATCTTGATAATCTGGCATTGGTACCATACCAGCCTCCAAGAGAAGTGGAAACTACTAACAGTTTGCAAATTTTGCAGGACTATGATGATGAGGACAATGACAGCAGTTCTGGCAATTATGAAGAGGCAGCAAGTGAACTTGATTACAAGCTGGCTTCTGATCAAACCAATGCTGAGTCTGAGGATGCAACCACAGGTATTCTCTCCCCTAATGCTGTAGATGTGCCTAAAAAGAAACCTAGGAGAGGTATGCTAGATGGTGGAAAAACAGTTGAACAATGGCTTAGGTCATCACAAAAATCCAAAAAAAATAGTTTTATGATTAGTTACAGCATTTATGGAAATGTGTTAGTCTGGAATGTTAGAGGATACAAAAACTCAGTAATTAGAATACAATCACTAATTAGAACTCACAAAATAGACATAGCATGCATCATTGAACCCATGCATCTTAGTTCTGATATTAATCAACTGCAATTTGACCTTCAATTCCAACATGCCTTACCAGCACAGCATGCAAAAATCTGGCTTTTATGGAATAGTAACATGTCTTTAAATGCATTGCATCAATCAGACCAATTTATTCATGTAGCTGTTAAAAAATCTTTGTGTGATATTACTTGGAATTGCTGTTTTGTCTATGTTAAAGTAACCAGGAAGCTTAGGGAAAATTTATGGGAGGACTTAAAACTTCTACCAGTTCTCCCTACTGTTTTTATTGGAGACTTCAATGCTATTGCATCCCGTAGTGAAAGAAAAGGGAAAACCCCCCCCTCAGCTAGAAGCATCAGGGACTTTAGTGGTTTTATTTCAGCTATGGATCTGCATGAGATTAGAACAGTGGGGAATAAATACACATGGACAAACAATAGATCAACAGGTGATTTGCTAGTCCAGAGATTGGATAGGGGTCTAGGTAATGTTGAATGGAGTGAATTATTTCCACACAGCTCAATCCTAGTAAGAAATAGAGCCACCTCAGACCACAATCCCCTGATACTGTCTATACAAACAGCAGACATCAAAGCCCCAAAGCCATTTAGATTTCAGGAAATGTGGACAGGCAGGGAAGATTTCTTGGATTTGGTACAGGGAAACTGGAATCTGGATAATAGTGAAACTGGAATGAGGAGGTTAGTCAGTAAACTGAAGAGACTGAAGCAGGTCATTAAAGCTTGGAACTGGGAAAAATTTGGCAATGTGAACAGCAACATGGAGAAGGCTGAACTAGAAGTTTCTGAACAAGAAATCAAATTTCAAGAAACAGGGGCTGAAAGTGACAAGGTTGAGCTTAACAGAAGGACTGCAATCTTAATTAGGGCACAAAAAGAATTGGATATTTTCTGGAAGCAGAAAGCAAATGTCAAGTGGCTCAGAGAAGGTGATGCTAATACAAAGTTCTACCATAAAGTTGTAAAGGAGAAAATTCTGAGGGGAAAAATCACTAAGATCAAAAATAGTGAAGGTGTATAGATAAGTGATCCAGAGCTGATAAATTTGGAAGGTGTGGTTTTTTTCCAGAAATTGCTTAATGAAGACAGTGTGGACAGGACTGGAAGATATTTGCACTATTTTATGGAGAACATCCCAAAATTAGTGTCTGATGAGGAGAATCTGGTGCTACTAAAGCCTGTGGAAAATGATGAACTGAAAGAGGCAGTTTTTGGTCTAAATAAAAATGGGGCCCCAGGCTCAGATGGTTATACATGCATATTTTATACTCACTGTTGGGAGGTGGTAAGGGAGGACCTGTTATCTGCTACTAATGAATTTATGGAAGGGAAAATAATGCCTAAGGCAATGGCCAGTACTTGGCTTACTTTGATTCCAAAAATTCCAAACCCTAGCTCCTTTTCAGAATTTAGGCCCATCAGCCTCACAAATTTTGCCAGTAAAGTCTGCTCTAAGATAATCATGGAAAGATTTAAGCCTTTGATGGATAAATTATTTTCCAAGGAGCAGTCTGCATTTATGAGAGGGAGGGACATTGCAGACAATATTTTGTATATGCAGGAGATGATTAGAGTCTTAAACAGGAGGCATCCAAATAAGAACATTATTTTTAAGTTGGATATGCAAAAGGCATTTTATAGAATGACCTGGTGCTTTCTCAACTCTATCTTGCTGGCTTTTGGATTTCATGGGCATACAGTAAAGATTATTATGCAAAATATTAAGGCCTCATGCTTCTTAGTTCTGATCAATGGAGTGGCCACTGGTTTCTACACATCTATAAGGGGGATCAAGCAAGGTGACCCCCTCTCACCATTTTTATATAACCTAGCCACAGAGGCATTTTCAAGAGGCCTGAAGAAGCTCGTCCATGACCAGTACATAGAACCATTCATAATGCCTAGAAATACTCAGATGATCAGCCATCTTATGTATGCTGATGATACAGTGATCTTCTCAAAGGCAACAAAGAGAAATCTAAGAAGAGTTAAAAAGTTCCTCACAGCATACCAACTGAGCTCTGGGCAGAAGGTTAATTTTGAAAAATCTGAGTACTATGTACACAAGGATACCTCAGTCACAAGAAGAAGAATGATCAAGAAAAAGACAGCCATGAAACTTGGAAAGCTACCTTTTCTGTATCTGGGAGTCCCAGTTTTCAGTGGTAGAAATAAAGTGTGTTATTATCAACCTCTGATTGAGAGAATGGAGATGCTCCTCTCAGGATGGAAGAATAAATGGCTTACATTTGCAGGAAAAATTATACTATTGAACTATGTCTTCCTGGCAGTCCCAAATCATTATTTTGCAGTGCTAAGGCCCCCTGAGACAATCATTAAAAGAATGGAGGTAATGGCTGAGAGATTCTTTTGGGGAGATTCAGCTATTGGAAGGAGAAAAATATGGAGGAGATGGTGTAAAATGGCAACAAGCAGACAGGAAAATGGGCTAGGGTTCAGAGATATTAGAGCTACAATTCAGGCTTTTTCAAGCAAGCTATGGTGGAAAATGCAGTCTAACAGTACCATTTGGACTGCATATCTGTGGGAGGCCCCTGCATCCTATAAAAATTCTCTCACCTGGAAAAGAGTCTGCTCTATTACTGAATGGTCAAACCAACAAAGTCAAGTTTTGATTGGAAAGGGTACAACATCTTTTTGGAACTCTAACTGGCCAGGGGATGGTGCACTCTACTATAAATGGCCAGATGGGGTTCCTATTCCATTTCCAAAATTAAATGTTGCAAATTTCTGTGCTCACAAAGTACAGGTGATCACTGCACTGGAGCCCTTCTTGGCTACCAATATATTGTCTTCTTTGCAGGATGCACAAATCAGATACACACATGAGGACAAGCTCATCTGGAAGATTGCACAAGCTGGCAAACTCACCATCAGCTCAGCATACAAAAAACTGAAAATCCAGTCAAGTGATATTCATCATATTAAAAAGGTATGGTGCAAATTTATTCCAGTGCAGATGTCCATATTAATTTGGAGATTGGTGAATGGTCTGGTACCTTTTGATGATATTATTATTAAATTTGGGTTAAGTCTGGCATCTAAGTGTCCCCTCTGTGGAAACCAAGATACTATTGATCACTTTTTAAATAATTGTATCAAAAATACAACCATCTTTGATTTCATCCACACAGTTTTCCAAATTCCAGTGCCTAGCTTCAGTTCCTATAGACACAGAATTGCTTTCTATCTTGCTTTTAATGGGAAAACCAAAGTGCATACTTCTGTTTTTGTGTCTACCATAATCACTAGTCTCTGGTTTATATGGTGTAGGAGGAACAAAATATTATTTGATGATATCTGTGAGTCTGAACATGCCATTTTGCTCCATATAGCTAAAAAAGTATCACTTATTTTTAGAGCATTTCCACTCACTAGTAATTCATCTAGGCATGCTGATATTCTGCTCACAGGACTAGTTCCATTTCTAAATCAGAAAAAACAAAAAGTTGCTAGGGCCATCAGGTGGATACCTCCAGGATCAGGTTATAAGGTCAATGTTGATGCCTCCTTTATGGATGGTGCAGTAGGAATTGGTCTTATTGTTAGAAATAACTTTGGACTAATGACTAGAATGGAGATGAAACACACTACTGCACTAACTCCTTTGCATGCAGAGATACTGGC
The DNA here is from genome assembly GCA_948330725.1 of Sherardia arvensis. Taxonomy (NCBI): domain Eukaryota; kingdom Viridiplantae; phylum Streptophyta; class Magnoliopsida; order Gentianales; family Rubiaceae; genus Sherardia; species Sherardia arvensis. The sequence goes on along the minus strand of OX415237.1, from coordinate 14,336,279 downwards.
CATTGACTTTGGTATAAAAATAGGCACTCTCACACAGGTTCCTTTTTGCATAGAGAGTGATTGCATGCAGGCAATAAAGTTCATATTAAGCCCAGATACTGCCAGCTGGGGACTTTTTAGCATCTGTAATGAGATTAAAGCCTCACTATCAGACATTAGGCTTATGCATGTTTATAGAGAAGGAAACACACTAGCAGATTTGTTGGCCAAATATTCTCTGCAAAACCTGTACACTGGCACATTATCACTTTCTGAAATTCCTATTAATTTTAGGAACTCTTTTTATCTGGAAAGAATGGGATTTCCTAATATCAGAACATAGTAATTTGTTCAGATGCTACTGATTCATCTACTATGCAGATCAAGAAGACCCACTGATAGGAGATCAGTGGGATTGCCACAGCCATGGAGAGCAATTCAGCCCCAAATTTTCCATGTTTCCGAGCCCTACTACAGAGTTGCAGTTTGCACAGAAGTACCTGTTCCAACATGGTTATTTTTTGGATTTTTTGCACTGACTTCTATTACTCCTCACTTAATCCTTTGGCAGATTTGTGTTTCTTTTGATTCGCTAACATGCTCGGGGAATTAAAGTGAGTTAGCTAGCAAATGTCAGACGATAGATGCAGCCATTTTTTCATTCTTTTGTGCCATTAAATTGGCAGTATTGCTGTAAAAACTAGGGCTTTCAGCCCCTTATATATTTTTTGAGGAAAAAAAAAAGAAAAAAGAAAAAATGACTAAAGAATATATAATAAATGAATTTAAACTCAAACAGAAGAGTATAAAAAAACCCAACAAAGAAACAATTAGAGAAAATGTTCGCCCAAATTCTTAGTTATAAATTGCACTCTGAATTTTCAAAAAAGTGTGTGAATATTCCTTTGTTGATAAAGAATTCCGTGGTAACCACTGTGTAAATGTTTTTTTTTTTTTTGAAAATCCACTGTGTAAATCTTGAAGTATAAGAAAGGACTGCAAAGCACAAAGCTTTTATTGTGAAGGATGAAAATTTCCAAACTATAGTAGGTTTTTAAATATTAAAAATTGAACTTTACATGGTAAATATGAAAATTCGGTATTTAAAAAATCCAAACACATTTAATTTCTGTTTTGAGGCCTTAAACAGGCTTAGGTCAAACTAAAGCCGGTTCACAAAATAACACAACTACTGTAGAGCTCGCTAATAGTTGTAATACCACCAACTCGTATTTAATTATAACATTGTTACCGTCTGATTTAATTATAACACTTCATGTAAAAGTTATAATCAAAATCATTATTACTTCTCAATATTCACGACGGTCATTCACCCTTCATCAACTTTAGACTTTTTATTTTAGATATTCAAACATTTTCCAAAAATTTAATTGTACATGTATACTTTAACAAACAAAACGTTTAGATTATGACTTTAATCGTTTCTGGCTTGCATATGACGGCGGCTTGCATATCCATTACGCATGGAGCTTGTAATAGGACATCAATCTGCATATTTGTGTAGGTTTCCCGCTTTGAGAGGTCTGTTTTTTTCAGGGGAATGAATCTACATCTCTATGTAGATTTCTCCGATTAGAGTTTAGTTTGTAATACCTTTCGAAAATGTTGTTTGCTCTAGTGTTGTAATAGCAAATAGAATCAATTGTAATTCTCTATTTGGTCATATATGTTAGCAGAACCGTCCTTTGACATGTGCGGTTCGTGCGACCGCACCGGGCCCCCAAATTTGAGGGGTCCCAAATTTTAATATTTTCTATATATTTTTGTTTAATTTGAGATATACTCGGAAAATTTTTCTAAAGATTTGAATAGAATCGAGAAAGAAATTAAATTAGAGAAAGATTGAGAGGTCTCAAAAAAAACTTTTATGAAAAATCTTCATCCTAATAAATAGGCGAAGAAAGACACTTTCTTTCTCTAAGAGCCAGAGAGTAGTACTATTCATCACAATCCAAAAACTCAATTTCCGGCTTCGATCTTTCGTTTCTGATATTAAAAAGTTAGGCGTTTGTCTCTTCAATCATTCAATCAATCAGAGGAGTGATTGGATTTCACATGCAGTGAGGTTTGAAAAAAGGGTTTTTCTACATGGTTTTCATCATTAGCTACTTTGGCGGCGAGCGGAAGAAAAGATTCCCTGGCGTTCATTGGGCAACGGAGAAGGCAGCGTGTGGCTTGAGCAGTGTGCGCACGTCTTGATTCTGACGGAAAAGGGGGTTTTGCGTGTGACAGTGGAAGGGAGATTTTCAAGCGTCAGTCTAAAAAACAGGTGAGTGCTTCATAAAATTTTCCATTGGGTAGAGATATCACTTTTCCTCGACAAACTACAGAGCACTAAAGAGAATTAATCATGAGAGTCGCTTCATCCAAGATGAAATTCAATTTAGACACATTTAGTCACAGAGAAGCTGAAAGGATGGAAGAGAGGGTTGTTCCTATAAATAGCACAATTAAGTCCATAGAATTCACACACTGTAAACACTCCAAAATAGCAGATACAATCAAACAGTTTAGTAGCTTTTCTAAATTCAAAGCAATGGGAGATAGTCCCTCTCTAAATGAGGCAGAAATGGCCCTCACACCCAGAGGATCAGACTACTCAGAGGAGCACAGAGGTCCGGCCAGCACCGACGTTGATTTTGATGGTATTGCACGACCGACGAGAAGGGGAGGCGTACTATCTATCACAAGGGAAGATATCCAGGATGCGGTGCCGGTGGAGCATAATTGCCTACTGGCATATTGGATGGACACTAAGGAGTACACAGGGAGACTCTGAACCAATACTTCAGAAATTTCTGGTCAGTAACCGCAGAGGCAATTCACAGATACCAACATCTCTTTGTAGTTCGTTTTGATTCAAGGGAGGAAGCGTTAGCAATCCTGCACCGTAGTCCATTCGCAGTGGCAGGGGGTTGTTAGCATTTAGGAGATGGGGGTCGGGGATAGTTCTAAGAGATGTACAAGTCGAAAAGGTTAAATTTCAGGTGCAGCTTCATGGCCTGCCAGCGGAGTGTTTTGCTCCAATGGCAGCCATTAAGATTGCAAACATGGCTGGGGTAGTTATCGATGTGGAGATAGAGCCGCCATCAGCAATGAATGTCAACTATCTGAGGGCAACAATGTGGCTCGTGTCAGGGGAGCCGTTAGTCACAAGTTTCTACTTATATCTTGAATATGTGCGAGTCCCTGAGAATAGAAGAATTTGGGTAGACATCCAGTACGAGAGAGTATATAGATTTTGCAGAAGATGTGGGGTCATTGGCCATCTCATGCAGGACTGCCCTATCCGAACTGATGAGGTGTTAGATCAGTTCATTGAGCATAAAGTTAGGTCTCATTTTGCGGAGAGAGGAGTGAATGTGGTCTACGACCCTAGAAGATAGATGTTTGCTGGGGATGTTCGTGCATACAATCATCGTAGGGGACACCGCAATATGAATGTGCCAGCTGATTACATGGACTCACGAAGGCTCAGGTACAGATTCATGCGGGAAAGAGATATCCAGGAAGGATTTTTGATTTCGATGAGGGGGGAGCCAGGGAATGGAAGAAGACTTGTAATTGGAGACAGGATTCAAAGAAATCCGTTTCAGCAGAGGACTCAGACCTTTGATCCCTATTTCAGAGTGGAATTGGAGAATCAAGCAAGGATTAGGCCAACCTCTCCGTCCCCACCAACAGACAAGCTAGTTGACACTGATATTCTTGGACCACAAATGGAGAGCTTCGCCACTACACAGGGAACGGTGGATGTTCAAAGTCAAACAGATATAGAAATACAGAGGGTCACAGTGGATCTCGGGGAGCTGGACTCGGCTGAGGAGTCATTAACCTCACTCTTGATGGTTGCGTTGCAAGAAAACCCTGAAATGATGCATCTTAGAGTCACAGTAAATGGAGCATCTGCAATTCCAGGTTGGAGAGGCGCCATTTCAGAGATTCCCCCTATCTAACAGATCAGACCGCAAGAACTGCAACCGGAGCAATCACCAGAAAACCAGAATGAAGTAGTGGTCATTTCCTCAGATGGGGAGGACACAGATTCATCTTCTGAAGAATCAGAGCTGGAATCTTCTGGACAGAGCAGAGGTCCAGCCATAGTCATTGGAAGACAGGAAGGCCAAAGAGACTCAGACAGGAACAAGAGGAGGAAGAGGGAAAAGGGAAAAAGAAGATTGACCAAAAGAATGTAAAGAGTAGAAGGCACAACAGAAGAACATACTTTGTGCTAAGGAAGAAAAGGCCAAATTTTGAGGTTGGTCAGTCATCCAGGCCAGTCCCACAAGCTAGTAATGATGAATCTAGGTCAGAGACAGCCAAGTCTGAGAAATCTCAGGATCCAGACCCCTTGAGGGAGAAAAATGATGAAGTGAACAATCATGAAGGGAATGAGAAACTAGTGAAGGTGCCAATCCAGGAGATGGAGAACATAGCATTGTCAAATTAGATCCATACTAATGTGGTGGAATGGGCTCACAACTGGAATGTCAGAGGGATAGACGGAGCTTCTTCAGAGCCAATCAACCAGAGAGGATTGCAAGAAAGTAGAAAGAGGGCTAGATCAGAAGGCAGTGGAAGTATGGTGGTAATACCAGACCAAGCTCTGAATTCTCCAAAAAGAAAGGGATCATTCTGAGGCACACTATAAACCTAGAGGAGGTAGAACAGACAAGTGGAATGGATCCTCATCCTAATCCAGTTATAGTTATATCCTCAGATGAAGAAGAAGGAAAATCAAATGCTGTTGGAGAAGATCAGCTAGAGGAAATCCTGGACCTGGTCAAAGAAGAAGATCATATAGATTCAACCAGCAGTGGAGAGGAGGAGGTGTCTTCCAGAAGGCTTTTACTGCTGCAGGTGGCTGTGGAGGGAGCCACACAGCAAGGTGTTCCGGTGGTTGAACCAAATCAACCACCCAATCAGCCATGAGGACCATAGTTTGGAATTGTAGGGGTTGCAACAACACACCTACATTCACTGAGATCAACCAGCTGCTGTTTAGTTATAGGCCTAGTATCCTTTATTTGTTAGAGACTAAAGCCAATGAGAATGCTTTTGCTCGTTGGCAGGAAAATTCCTATTTCAGAAATGCTAGAATAGTTAGTGCATCTGGTAGATCTGGGGGTTTAGCTCTCTTTTGGGCAGATAGTGTAGAATTAGTAGTTGATCAGATTCATAGCAACTACTTAGTTTGTTTAGTCTCTACTGCTAATGGCCAGAAATGGTGTCTGTTAGTGGTTTATGGGCCACCATCTGCTTCACAAAGGCCTTTATTTTGGAATGATTTAGCATCCTTGAACTACTTCAGTAGATTTCCAACTACAGTGGTAGGAGATTTCGACCAGATTTTAGATCAGAGAGACAAGAGGGGAGGCTCACCAGTTCCTTCCAATCTGTATTCAGAGTCACACAAACTCATTCACAAGCACCAGTTGCAGGAGGTAAGTTCCAAAGGTCTTTGGTTTACTTGGACAAATAATCAAGACCATCCACACACAATAGTGGAAAGGCTAGATAGGGCTTTTGCCAACAAAGAGTGGGATACTCTATGGCCATCTGCCAAGGTAAACAATTTGCCCTTTACTGAGTCTGATCACAGCCCTATACTGCTAGAACTACAACCACAGAGTAGAAGGAGTAAAAGCACTAAAAGGTTTGAGGCAATGTGGATACAAATGGAAGCTCCTAATCAGATCATAAATAGAGTATGGAATCGGCAAGGTAGCAGTAATATCAGCATTGTGGAGAGCCTAACAAGCAGACTCAGTGTCACATTAACACATCTATGCAACTGGCACAAAAAAGATTTTGGACATATGGATAAGAGAATCAAGGAGGTATTAGATCAGCTAGAAAGAGCACAGACAGGCACATGTTTACATCAAAACCATTGCAAGATCAAGGACCTGATCATGCAGAAGAAAGAATTGGAGCAAAGACGATCTGAGTATTGGCAGCAAAGAACAAAGATCAATTGGATGGCTTTTGGTGAAAAGAATACCAAATTCTTCCACAGATGGGCTACAAGGAGGAAGCAAGTCAATACTATCCAAGGTATTATGGATGCCAATGGGATTTGGAACACAGACAATAATAACATTGTCCAAATCCTTAATGACCACATCAAAGAAGTGTATGTTTACACTCAAGCAGCATATCCTGAAGTTCTTTCTGCGCACAGTGTTCAAGATTTCATGCAGGCTAATGAACAGATTCTAACTCCCTCACAAATTCAACAATTGAGTGAACCTTTCAATGAATCACAAGTGTGGGAAACTGTTAAAAGTATGAAATCCTGGGGGGCCCCTGGAGAAGATGGTATCCCAGCTAGTTTCTATAAGCAATACTGGAGTATAGTGGGAAATTCAGTAACCTCAGCCATTCTCCATATCACACAAACAAATGACTTCCCAACGGAATGGAACTACACACAAATCATTCTCATCCCAAAGGTAAAGATACCTAAAACTCCCTCAGATTTCAGGCCTATATCCCTATGCAACGTCAAGTATAAAATACTAGCAAAGATGATAGCAATCAGGCTGAAGAAACATATTGGCTCCATAATCTCAACCAACCAACATGGATTTGTACCTGGGAGGAACATTTCTGAAAGTGTTTTGCTAGCTCATGAGGTAATGGAACAGATGAGGAAGCATAAAAGAGGAAAGCTGAGAATGGCTGCAATAAAATTGGATATGAGCAAGGCATATGATAGGGTCTCATGGAGATTTCTGGAGGCAGCTCTCAAACACATACAGCTACCACAACCTCTTATTGATCTGATCATGCTCTTAGTCCAGACAGTCAAGTACCGGATAAAGGTAAATGGGGAGGTTGGTCAGGCCTTTTCTCCTAACAAAGGACTCAGGCAAGGATGTCCTTTATCTCCTTATCTCTTTATAATATGCCAGCAATACATGTCTACATGGATGAAAAAGAAGATGCTCCAGAGCTCAAGTTTAGGAATTCAGGTTTCCAGAGGAGGCCCAATCATCTCACATATAATGTATGCAGATGACTGCATTCTCTTTATCAAGTGCACACAGCAAGCAGTGGATGATATGGCAGCCATTTTGGAAGATTATGTCACCTTCTCTGGTCAGAAACTAAATCTCAGTAAATGGGCCATGAAGTTCAGCCCTAATACTCCAGTCAATCTACAAGTGTCCATCAGACAAATGATGAACATACACAAGGAAGGCATTGGTGGTACATACCTAGGGACAAATGTTATTTTTGATCAAAGAAAGACACAAATCTTCCATTTACTAATTCTGAAGGTTAAACAGAAGTATGAGTCCTGGAAGGTCAGACTTCTAAACTTCTCTGGCAGATTGACTTTAGCAAAACATGTCATTCAATCTCTGAATGTTTATCCACTGGGAATCTTCAGAATTCCAGTACATATTCTGAAGAAGCTAGATGCAATGACAGCACAGTTCTTATGGGGAGGCTCTCTAAGTGGAAAATAAGTACATTGGAGGGCTTGGAGCCAAGTCTGTAAATCTAGGCATGAGGGTGGTCTAGGCCTAAGATCTTCAGTGAGCTTGAACAAAGCATTGCTAGCAAAGCATGCTTGGCACATATTAAAAGGAGGTTCCTCTTTGCTTTGTCAGGTATACAGGACCAAATATTTGAGGCATGATTCTATAAGGACAACACTGGTAAAACCTGGAGATTCTTGGGGATGGAAATCTGTCTTATGGGCAGCTCATCTTATTACAAGCAACCTGCAATGGAGAGTAGCAAATGGGAAGCAAGTCAAGATCCATGACAATTGGATTCCATCTATTGCAAATCCCATTCAGAACTCTACTGTGATTTCTACTCACACAAACCTAAGAGTAGAACACCTAATAGATCACCAATCCTGCACATGGAGGATGCCCCTCATCAGAAATATTTTCCCAAGTCAGGTGATACCTCATATTCTAACACTGCACCTAAATGTTGAAGGGACAGATACCCCATTCTGGAAGTACAGTAACAATGGAGAATACAACACTAAGAAGGGTTACCATGTTGCAAGGAATCAGGTACAAGGTGGATCACATCATATCAGAGTGTCAGACCAGGCTAGAAAATTCTGGTCCAAATTCTGGAACCTGAATGTCCACCTCAAAATGCTAACCTTCCTATGGAAGGCAGTCTTGGGATGCTTACCAACACAGAAGAATAGGCAGACAAGAAAGTTGTCTGACAACAGCAATTGCAGTAGATGCACCTCTGGTATAGAAGATAAAACACACCTGTTCCTGGCCTGTCCAGAAACAACAAGGATCTGGAGAGAGGCTGGAATCATAATACAAGGACCAGACATCTCTTTTACCACATGGTTCTTCCAACTCATCACCATGACCACATAGGAGAAGGATATTGTGAAATTTATTGCGATCCTATGGAAAATATGGAAGCATAGAAATCATCACATCTTCCACCAAGTGCTACAACATCCAGAATGGTGTTGGGAACAAGCAAAAGCTGAATGTCAGATTATGTTGAGCAGAGGGAGAGCAAGAGTGGAGCCACCTAGTTCCTTACATACATCAAATGTAGGGAGAGAATCGGCCACAGACAACATTACAATTGATAATTTCAAAGATGGAAATGTGGAAGGGGTTCTCAGAGAAACGTGTGTCCTCAACTTTGATGGATCCTTCAGAAAGACTGAAATGCTGGGAACGGGAGGCTGGAGACTTTGGAAACCTGGCTGGCCAAGAGACTTGCACAGCCAAGGAACAAACTTCTTCACGTCGGTGTCTCCACTACAAACGGAAGCGGAGGCGTGTTGGAGAGCTTTAAAATCTGCATCCAGACAAGGTTATCGACGTCTAAACATTATCACAGATTCAAAGATTCTGGCAGACTCGATCACTGATGCTGGAAATTCGCCTCTGGAGATAAAATCCATACTTTGTAGTATTACTGCTTTGCTGAAATCTATGCTAGAAATTAGAATCTATAAGATTAGTAGAAATAATCTAGTAGTAGAACATAATCTTGCCATTAAATTAGGCAGAAGACTTTGTATTGTAAACTCACGTCATGCTCAATAAAAGTACATATTTTCCCTTAAAAAAATATCTTTTTTTATATATATTTCGTTATGGAAGAGGTATAATACAAATGATTTGCAAAATTTTAAGAAAATTGGAAGAAAAATTGAACTTGAGAAAAATTGAAGGATCACCATTTTTTATCCCCCTTTTTCCTCCCCTTTTTCTCTCTACCGCTAAACAGTAAAGAAAACCAGATCTCGTCTGGTGGGGTGGCCGCCGGCGGCATCACCGCCGAGCAGGTCACCCCTCCCACTCCTCTACCTAATTTAAACATCTAAACCACCCTAAATCCCATCCCAAAACCCGAAACCCCTTTGTCTGTCGAAAAAATACAGTCCATCAAATCCAGATATTGGCACCGGTGGGAGGCGGGTCGTCACCGTATCTCCGCCGGTTCCCCCCGATCGTGTCACTGGCAGATGGCTCCGGCTACCACGAGGGAGCATGCACGGCTCCGACGGAAGGCTACAGGCGGAGCTCCATCGTGACAGACGGCTAAGACCGATCGAGAATCCACAGTCCAAGTTGACGGACTGGATCCAACACGGCCCAGCTACGCTGCAGGAATCCACGGCCTCCGACGTCCCATATCGGATCAGGTTTGGGGCTTTTAGGCCAGCCGGGCTCGGCTCGGTCGGTTCGGGTCGGCTCGGTCGGTCGGGTCGGCTTGGTCGGCTCGGTCAGATTGGACAGGTTTTTCTTGGAGCTGGCATAGTTAGACGGGGAAGGTGGTTTTACTTCTTTTTTTCTTTTTAAAATTTATTTTCAGAATTTTTAGGATATATGTGTTTTGATCTTGGTACAAAAATATGGGATTGAGTGTGATCTGCTAATCTTAATTTTCTGACGGGTCTTATTGTTCAGTTAAACTTTGATTAGTTTCAGATCTGATATGTACAGTTAGGAGAAATCCGAGTCACGGTAGTTTGAATACGTACTGTTGGCGATACTGTTACTAGTTTTGTAGACCGGTTAAACTTTTGCTTATATCGTGTTAGATTACATTTGTTTGTCCAATATTTGGCCACTAGCCAATCAGACCAGGATTGGTTGGGATTGCTCTATTACTGATATTAATTTACATATATCTGTTTTTAGAGGGATATGATTTGGAGTGGGTCTTTTTGCAAATTGTCCTGGCTAATTTATGGAGTATCCTTGCCTATTTGTTTGTCATGTTCCTCCTAACCCTTGTACTTGGCGGGAGGGAAGACCCTTTGGGGTTCGGTCTATGCATGTTATGCGTAGACTCTGTAGACTTTGAGTATTTATACTGCGAGTTAAGGATATTATACCTGTCAGGTAGTTTAGATACCTTCTGGTATTAGACCTAGGTTTTCTTACGATGTATCCCTGTTTTTTAGTAGAACATGTAGTCACACCGAGGCGGAATAGTACGGCTATGCTGGAATTACTCTGCACTTCACTCAAATTGCCACAGAAACTCCAAAAGAGTTTTATGTGTATTATTGAGTTTATCCAAACCTGATCATGTATTTTACTGCTTTTATGAAGGGTTGAGGAGCCGTGAAGAATCCTCCCATCCACTTGGATGGTTTTGACTTAAAAAAAAAAGGATCACCATTTTATTTTTTGCACTAGGCCCGAAAATTACAGGGACGGCCCCGTATGTTAGAGCAAGTCCAACAGCTTTGCTATTATGGCAATTTTACTTAAATATGGAGAATCTGAGCCTTTTTTAAAATCCAACGGATTCTCCATCTCATTCTCCATAATAGGGAAATTGAATAGAGAGAAGATTTGTTTCTCCAAATTTGGAGAAGGAGAAAATCTTTTTGGAAAATCAATATTTAATACTCCTTGGAAAGTTTTTGATTATTTAATTCATTAATTTTGTTTCTTTAATAATTTTAAATGATAATATGTTAAAATAATTACAATAAATTTTTATTAAAAATACATATTCTAAAATATGCATAAAAACGTTTGTAATAAGATCTCGTATGACTAATTTTACATGTACAAATCTATTGATATTTAATTATCAAATATAATCTATTTCCAATATAAATTTACTAAATTTTAAGTTCATAAATAAATTTATTTTGGCGTTTGTTTATAAGTCATAACGTCTAAACTAAATCTTTTTTTTGGCAAACATTTTATTTCTAATGTTTGAAAAAAATAACTTGTAATAAATAATTGAAAAGAGATGAGTCTAGTTATTCATAATACGTTACAAAAATAATAATAGTGTTATTCGTAATGTGTTATTTTTATAATTTTATATTATGCAGTTAGTAATGTCAAATATGAAATGTTATTATAACGTGTATTATAAGTTCATTATTTGTTTGTTCATTATTATTTGGACTTATTGAATATATGGTTTTAAAAATAGAAGAAAACTGGATAATATGTAGTATTAAATGTTTATAAATTTTAGGGAATGAAAAATGGAAAAACTGTTGGATTTGAGGTGAGAAAATATGGAGAATATGAGGTTTGATTCTCTATTATGGAGAATGTGAATTAAGAAACGGTTAGACTTGCTCTTAGGGTTGGAAATTCATAAACACACCCATGTTATTGGCGGTTACAAATTTTTTTAAAGAAATAAACAAAGATTTTCTCAAAATTATGAATTGTCACATTTGCACGAAAGATCCCTACCTACAGGCTACAGATCAACCGAAACATCCGTATCACTACATGCATCAGTCTACCCTCTACGAACCTACCGAAGGTTCCCTTGAATCCACAGCCCGAGAAGTGTGTGTTTTGTAGTGAGTTTTTGGTGAAGAAACTTGCACGAGTGTTCCCAAGTTTGACGTTTCATGAATCGTTAGTTAATGTTTTGATGCATGCATCTACTTTTCATTAACCATCATTATTGCAGCAGCACCGGATCCATCCAACACTCTTATCTATAAATTATCTGAATCATGAACATTGAATCTGAAAGCTCACCGGACAATATGTTTCGTATGAATATGACTTTTACGAAGCTAAAGAGTGTAAGGAAGAACATCTATCAATTTGGACTAAGATTTCACCGTTTACGATCTTGGCAAAGAAGCGGCTGAGACTGAGAGTCGGTGACTAGAAAACGCTCCTATGATCTTACATTTGGAAAATACATATGTTTGGTTAAGTTATAAAAGTTAATATTATTACAAACTATAATGTTTCTAACTTCTCATTCAGTTTAATATATATCAGAATCATTCTGATATATGCAATTTCAGACATCAATTAAATTGCGATATATTATCTTTAATTAATCATTTCCCATTTTTATTTTAAAAAAAGTGAACATAAAACTTAAAATGTTTTAGCATAATTCACCAAACGTGCAAAAGTAAAACAATATTGTATACAGTCGGGTAACCCAAAATAAATTATTTTAAGCGTTATAGTTCTGAAAATTCCGACTGCATCATTACATTTCTGAAGAAGAAGAAAAAAACTTGTAACATCTGAAGAAAAAGTCACAATTTACCCCCTCGCTATTGGCTGCATATAAACCAGCTAATAAATGAACACAGCAATTAAAATTGCCATATTTACTGGATAGATGGCGATATAAGAGATCCGATGGAGGTCCATGCCGAGGCGTGGTGTCATTTTGTTTTCGTCCTGTGATCATCATTTGCTTCATTTATTTCACTAACGTACGTCCTCGCCATATTAATAATCACAACAATTCCATGTTTAGGTTTGTTACGTACTACCATACTCTTCTCTAACGGGACGATTGCGGACACTCAATTGTTTGAAATTGTAACATAAAATTAGACACTTTATATTAATGATTGGTTTGGCAATGTGACATCAATTTTATCATTAATTACCATTAATCTTGCATATCAATTCAAGCGTAAATCTCATTTATGGTTTACATCAATCCAAAATTCTTTCTTACCTCGCCTTTTTCCAACGAACCACTCGTTTATTCCTTTTAAGAATGATATATATTTTACCGTGAATGATGATTAAATTGAGTTTGAAAAAAAGGAACACTAATTTATGAACAGTGTTGCACTCTTACCGTGAAATACTACTGGATTATTCAACCTCAATAGCAGTGAATGATGGATGTTCATATTCTTTTATCGAGGCGATCTCCTCGTCCTTTATAACTCGGATCAACACTTGCAAATCTCATCTTCGTTGATTGGAAATTGCATTCTACACACGTATAGTGCATGCCTTAATAATAAAGCTTATAATGCTTGTGCATTACATACATTCTTAGAGATTTGTCACATATCCACACATTTTTACATAAATTCTTAAAAACTACGTATTTTCAGATACATATTTGTCAAAAGATGTTAGAAAGAAGGTGACTGTTATTGCGTCAAAAAACTTGTTTCTTAAATTGAGTTAGTTTATGAGCAGTGTTGTTCTCTTACCGTGAAACCCACTATTAAACCATTCAACCTCTATATCAGACTAACAGATGATGGATGCCCAAATCCTTTTAACAGGGCGATCTCCTCCACATTTATAACTCGGACCAGCACTGATAAGTCCATGGTTCATATTAGTCCCTCATTCATACTCGGACCAGGACCCGAGTAGGGTCGTGGGCTCGAGATACGCGGAGTGTGGATCCACAAGTCCATCAATCCTAATCCTTATAAGAAATGCGTATATTATGAATGTTCTACAAGAAATATACATCTTCCTAAACATGGTAATACAACCATGACCGAAATATACTTCCTCTATACATGGTAATACAACTACTATTTCCATAAGAATTGTATTACTACCATAAATACATATCTTGGTGATTTACGGATCGTAGTCATATAAATATCCAAAAGTTTGGTAGACCTCTCTATCTAATACTTCATACATTATGCCTTAAGCAAATATACTGACTTGAGCGCCAGAGTGTCTACCCTCGGGACACCCGAGGCTTTATTTTGCAGATCAGTTTGTGAGCAGGGTTCGTGATCAAGTGCGGGTCGTAGACATCCATCAATTTGGCACGCCCAGTGGGACCCGCTTGCTATTCTTGATCTATACGACCTTCAAACTCATGGCTGATTCGGCTAAAAACCTTTGTGGGAGTACACGAATCCGTTTTTTGGTCTCCACAGGAGCAAGAAGCATCAATGCCGACCATGACAACGACGAGATGAGCCACGCCACCAACCAGAGAGCAGGAAGGAGCATGAACGGTGTACACCGGTCGCCCGAAGAATCCTCTCCCTTGGAGTGGGAGAGCAAAAGATCTCGCCTGGATGGAACCGTCACTTTTTCACCTCAAGATGCGGTCCTTAACCAATTCCCTCATTCAGATCCTTTAGTAATCACGATTGACATAAACCATAACGTGATCAGAAGAGTTCTGGTAGATGGGGGAAGTGAGGTAGAAGTTATGTTTTTCAACTGTTATGAATAGTTGGGATTAAACAAAACCCATCTCGTACCCACAAATCTCATCTCGGGATTTGCGGACGATCCTATAACTCTTTTAGGAGAGATAACTTTACCAGTGCGAGTGAAAGATGGCCCTCAGAGTATAACCCTTTGTTGCACCTTCGTGATCACCGATTCCAGAGCGCCATACAATGTGATCCTCGGACGACCTTGGATGTGCCAAGCAAAGACCGTCTGGTCCCTCTTCCACTTGGCAACGAAGACCCCCACGAACCAAGGGATAGCAACAGTTCGAGGAGATCAACAATTAGCTCGGATCTGCACAATCCAAGCTATCCAAGATCCAGAAAAGGAGGATCTTGAACCAGCCAAGTACTCCGAATCCGAGGCAATGCAACTCGGAGAGGTAGGAACCGTTGAGGCTGGAATTCTCCTACCACCCGAGATAAAGACCAAACTTCGAGATCTTCTCAACCAATATATAGATGTCTTTTCTTGGGACACCAATGATTCGGTAGGAGTATCCCCTCGATTGGCGGAACATTACCTGAATATCAATCCCTCACAAAAACCCATCAAGCAGAAACGACGAATATTTACACTAGATCGAGTAGAAGCCATTGGAGAAGAATGGATAGCTAACCCAGTAATGGTCAAGAAGCCAGACGGGAAGTGGAGAATGTGCATCGACTTCACCAACCTGAACGATTGTTGTCCTAAAGATAGATATCCATTACCCTCGATCGACCGATTAGTTGAAGCGATCGCTGGATACCAAGTATTAGCCTTCTTTGATGCCTTTAAGGGATATCATCAGATCCCTACGGCAGAGCAAGATAAAGAAAAAACATCCTTTATAACCGAAAGAGGAACTTTCTGCTACAAAATGATGCCTTTCGGATTAAAAAATGCCGGAGTCACTTACCAGCGACTGTAGACAAATTATTCAAATTTCAGATAGGGTGCAACCTCGAGATTCATGTGGATGACATGGTAGTAAATAGCCGCAGCTACAACGTCTTCTTTGAAGATTTAAGGGAAACCTTCGACACGTTACGGGCATCCAACCTAAAGCTGAACCCTGCTAAGTGCACTATTGGTGTTGGAGCAGGCAAATTCCTAGGATATATGGTGTCCAATCAAGGAATTGAGGTAAACCCCGAGAAGATAGAGGCTTTGCAAAATATGCAACCTCCGAAGACCGTCAAAGATGTGCAGAAGCTGACATGATCCCTTGCAGCCCTTAGCCGATTCCTCTCCAAAGAAGCGGAAAAACATCTACCCTTCTTCAATATCCTTAAGAAGGCAAACCAGTTTGAGTGGTCACAAGAATGTGGGGAAGCCTTCCAAGCACTTAAAGACCACCTTCGACAGCTTCCGACACTATCGAAACCAGATAAAGGAGAGACTCTCTACCTATACGTCGTTTTAGGTTCCCGTGTGTAAGTATAATTCAATTTCTCTTATTTAATTTAATTGATTTTTTCGGAATTAGTACTACGTTCAAACCCGTTTGATTTCACATGGGCTAATACCTGCCCATAACCCATTAATTTGATGGGCGGGTATTTTAGGTCCATTACCCTATGGACTTGGGCGGGCAAAAACCCATGGGCTGAATTGACACCCCTATCTACATCTCAGCTAGCCATTAGTGCTGTGTTGGTCAAGGAAAAAGAAGGATCACAACACCCGATATATTATGTAAGAAGAGCTTTACAGGGGCCCGAGACCAGATATACACCTCTCGAGCGCTTAATATTTGCTCTTGTACATGCCTCTCGACGGTTGCGACCATACTTCCAAGCACAAACAATAGTCCTCCTAACCAACTACCCGATCAGGCAAATCCTCCAGAAACCGGATGCCTCAGGACGAATGATAAAGTGGGCCATCGAGTTAGGAGAACATGACATACAGTATAAGCCAAAGACAGCCATAAAGGGCCAGGCCTTGTCGGATTTCATAATGGAGCCAGTTGAACCAGTGGAGATGAACCAACAAGAATCAGTTCCAGACACAGGAAGATGGCGGTTATATGTCGATGGATCCTCCAACTCGAGGGGAAGTGGTGCTGGAGTTTTACTGACCAGCCCTGAGGGAAAGGACCATCCTTATGTTTTCCATTTCGATTTCCGAGCCACCAACAATGAATCGGAGTATGAAGCCCTCATTACTGGGCTGAAACTGGCAAAAGACCTAGAAGTTAAAGACCTCGAGATCTTTAGTGACTCACAGATCGTGGTTCAACAGGTCACAGGCGAATACGAGACCTTAGAGTACATTCTTCAAAAGTACCTTGAGATAGTTAAGCCTCTTCTAAACCAATTCCGACATTACGAGCTGAATCACATCCCCCGAGAAGGCATCCATAAGGCTGATGCACTTAGCAAACTTGCCTCCTCGGACCTCAACATTAGATCTTCTCAAGAATTGCTGATGGAAACCCTGGCAAAAAGGAGTTACGAAGAAACTAGCATCATGGCTATTGACATCTCAGACACATGGATGAACCCCTACATTGAATACCTCCAAACGGGAACCCTTCGCGAGGACAAGCACCTGGCACGGAAGGTCCGAGTTAAAGCTCCCAACTATGTCATCCACGAAGGTATCTTATACAAGAAAGCGTACCTCCAACCTTTACTCAAGTGTGTTGGGCCTTCGGACGCTGAACACTTAGTACAAGAAGCACATGAAGGAGTTTGTGGTAGCCACCAGGGTCCACGCACGGTTACCCGAAAGCTCCTACAGATGGGTTATTTCTGGCCTACGATGCTACAAGACACCAAAAGATACATTGATTCTTGCCACCAGTGTCAGAAATTTGCTAAGATGGTTCATGTGCCACATGAGAATATGATTACCATCCAAGAATCCTGGCCATTTGTCCGATGGGATATAGATCTCGTCGGACCCTTCCTACGGCCCCTGGTAACTTCAGGTACCTCATTGTGGCCATTGATTACTTCTCGAAGTGAGTGGAAGCTGAAGCCTTGACCAACATAATTGGCGACAGTTATCAACTTCTGCTGGAAGAATATTGTGTGTCGCTATGGCATCCCGAGATACATAGTGACCGATAATGGAGCACAATTTGCTAATGACCCCTTCAAGAAATGGTGTAAGGAGTACGACATACATCAAAAGCTCACCTCGGCATATCATCCAGAAGCTAATGGTCAAGTAGAGGTTACAAACCGAACCTTGGTAAGCGGCATCAAGAAGCGCCTCAAAGAACTACCAAGTGTGATCTGGACCCATAGAACCACACCAGTCACAGCAATAGGAGAGACTCCTTACAGCTTAGTCTATGGGTCCGAAGCGGTCATCCCCATGGAGATTGGAGTCCCCTCTGCCCATACTTCCCAACCAGACGACGAAGATGGCACTGCCAACGAGAAAAACCTTCTTCTCGACCTTGACCTCTTAGAGGAGAAGAGAGCAAATGCTACTATCCACGAGGCCAAGGTGAAGGAAAGAGTCAAGCGCTACCATGATAGAAGAGTCCGCTTGGCCACTTTCGTTAAAGGAGACCTTGTAATGAGGTTAAATGAAAAAAGCAAGAAAGAAGTGGAAGGGAAACTAGCCCCGAACTGGGAAGGTCCATATCGAGTCCTAAAATCCCATCCAGGGGAAGCTACCTCTTGGAAACCATGAAGGGGGAACCTATACCACGAAGATGAAATGTGATTAACTTACGAAAGTATCACAGAAGATAAAAACTCAAGGGAGAGCCTCACAAAGGTTCGAGATTATCAAGAACGTCCGAGAGCCTCATCAAGGTCCGAGACAAGTATGCTCTAGCACAAACGGGTACTCAAACTCAAACCCACTATTTACTTTATTTCTATTCTTAAAGTTATAAACTTAGATTGAAGTCATGTTATTTTTATACCTATCTTTATAACAAGCAATCTTAAACTCATTTTCTAAAAAGAGGATTGTTGTCTTAAGTATAACATTGATTGCTATTCAAAACAATATACTTTATAAAGTATATGATTGGTCAACTTATAAGTTGCTTGGATCCAATATTCAACTACCAATCGTTTTGAAGGAATGAGATAGGTTTGAGATAAAAAGTACTTCATGAAATGCTTGATTGAAGTCTATAGACTAAAAGGGCAGACGTGCTCAAATATCAATCATCTCAATAAACAAAGAGGAAAAACCTCATACAACAGAAGTTAAACTCATATCAAAAGGTGTTATTACATCAGAATATGATACTTCTATAAAATCCCAAGTGGATAACAAAGAGGCGAAATCTCGAACCTAAAAAGGCCATATCAAAGGTGTCATTACATCTATATATGATACTTCTAAAAGAGACCCTCAAAAGGGCACATAGAGGAAAAACCTTGAAATGTTGATACATTACATCAGAATATGATACTTCTAAATATGCCCAATAGGGTTTCCTAGAACTTCACCAGGAGTGATAGTTGAGAGATGGGCTATTGTCAACTTTTCTGCACGCCGTGACATTAAAGGCCTTGTCAAAGAATACCCAAGGAAGAAGCTGACGAGAAGATGCCAGCAAGTAAGGTAGCAAACCTGCTGGAACTAATCTGCCTTGTCAGTGGAAGGATTGAACACCTCTTCAAGAGAAGACAATTCAGGATACTTGGCCTTAATGAGCCTCAATAAATCTCCTGATGTCACTATCTTCTCGGAGGAACCCAATGCATCCAAAAACTCGGCCCCTGGGACCCAGCGTTTAGCAGTCAGAGCAGAGAGCTTATCAGCAGCATCTGGATGAGAGAAGATTTCCTTCATCACCTCCACCTCCTTCTCGGATTGACATAGTTGCAGGAATTGATCCAAGATCTTGTGCTGCTCAGAGGAATGGAATAAATCCCCATACTCCTCTCTATGACTATTAAACTCGGGGCTGCTAGCAATAAAGGCACCCCAAAGCTTAAGGAGTCCGAGTCCTTCTCCGCGGCTTGATTTTGCGACAGCTCCTCCGCAATGTCCCGATAAACCTCTAGCTCTTTCTCTTGAGACTTCTTCACCGACAGCAGGTCCTCATTCTCGGCCTCCACCTGCTTCACCCTGGCTTCCAGATGAGTCACATCCAATGGAGCCTGAACAAGAGGAGTAGGTGCGATAGGCTTAGTTATCACAATCAAGAAGGTAGCCTCCATCTCCTCCTTCTTTGCCATGAAGTCCCGGCACTTGATATGTAATTCCATCACAGAATCAGACAAGTGCCAGATCACATCATTAGCTCGACACCCCAGCGTGGATAGATCCGCCATCAGCTGTAAGGTGGAAGACATATAAAAACCTGATATCTGGGAACCCGTATAGCATAAAGGAAAAGATAATTACCTCAGCGACGAAGGGATACTTCTTAAAAGACCTCCGAGAAGTCTGACCATCCTCTTCCTTTGGGCAGTTCAGATAATACTTCAGTTTTTTCAGAGAAGCATCTTCAGATATCACCAGCTCAAGGTCAGATTCATCATCATCTGAGGACTCCCTAACCTCCGGTTCCATCTCCTCAGACCGTACTTCTTCGGACTCCCCCGCTTCCTCATCTATGGCCTGGAGAGTGGTCTTCCCCTTCTTGATCTTTTTCTTTGGGGGAGACACTATATATAAAGATAAACCTCAGTATATGACACGGAAGAAACATGTTATATAACCATAGTATATGACTTGAAGAGCTACCTGAAGAAGACCGACTAGAAGAGGATTCACCCTGATTCCGAGGAGATTTTCTCGGACCTCCTTTCCTGGCCTTCTTTTTTCTTCCCTGGATTTTATCAAGGAGGGGCCCAATTCCGATCAGGTTTCAAAAAGATGGAGGTAGATTTCGACCGAGGAACGTCCAACAAGTACGAGTAAGTAATACTGGGCCACTGCCAGACAGAGCCGTGTGCGCCCAGAACAAAATCCCCTCTTTGAAGGGTAATGTCCTCCTTTAGGAGCTCCCCAACGATGCCCTTTAAGTGATCAGGAATGATGAAACCCCTGTCACGAGCTATAGCATCCTTAGGCTTGGGATGCAAGTCAGGGACCTCGTACTTGCTTCGGTCGAAATTGAAACGGTCGGCCTCCCACACACCACTACTATCAGGAAACGTGATAGGTTTCCTCTTCCTCGGGGTGAGGGTAATGTACTCGTAATTCTCAAAAGAGAATAACTTGTACAGACTCCTGAATAAATCCAGGTTTGGTTCTTAGTTCCTCCGAGCACACCAGGATATCATAGCCATGATTAACACCACCACATTGGAGTGAATTTGGCTCGGATGCAGTCGATGATGCTGCAGGAACTCATGAAATAAAGGGGGAAAAGGAAAACGTATCCCCTGCTGCAAAAACCTCCCATAAAGTACCCCGCGAGTGGGGCTCAGACTTTCAGTTGGGACTTCTTCATCCTCGAACTTCAAGCCAGCATCAAGAGGATATGACAGCCTGCATGACCGCAGATATCGTAGCGTCCTTTCATCAACCACCTTAGTGACGCTCCACGCATCACTAGAAGTTGGAACCCGTTTTTCAACTTGGGGCTCCATATTTGGGTCCGGATTCGACCCAAAGGCACCGTCGTCCGCCACCGCAGTCACAGCCTGCAGCGGCGTCGCCATAGTTACCTCCATCAACTCCCCAGACTCAACCTCCAGGAATAAGGTACTCAAGTCACAAGCAGCTGGGGCTCTTCCTTCAACAACATTTTCTACATTGCCAGAAGAAATACTGGAATTTGCAGAAGACATGGCAATATAGACAATGGGGGGAAGTGAATATATATGAAGAAAAGAAGACAAATTTGAAGAACTCTTTCCGAAGGTGGAAACGCAGAATACTTGGATGAAGATTGATGATAAACATAAAGAAAATTACTTGGTTATATAGCCAATAATTAAGCACGCATTTAAGTGGAGTAATTACCTCGACTCGCGAAACGATGCAGGCAATTGGAAGGTTGGTCTTTCTCACCGCCAAAAGATACAATGAATCAAGGCCACGTGTCAGTCTCTTCAGAATTCAAGAAGACAGATCTAGATCCTACCGTCCATGTGTCCTGATGGAATACGAAAGAACTTTAAACTAGATATTCAGAAGGGCAAGCCCGAGAGGACAGTCCTAGGAGGATACCCCGAGCTTAACACCCCGAATTATACTCCCTCGTGTTATTGGTTTTCCCTCGAGAAGCAAGCCTCTCCTTCAACCTTCGAGACAGAGCATTCTATATTCTAAAGATCTACCTTGGGTCTACTGATAAGTCCATGATTCGTATTCGGGCCTCATTCATACTCGGACCATGGCCCGAGAAGGGTCGTGGACTCGAGATACGCGGATGGTGGATCCACATGTCCATCAATCCTAATCCTTATAAGGAATGCGTATATTATGAATATTCTACAAGGAATATACATCTTCCTAAACATGGTAATACAACCATGACCGAAATATACTTCCTCTATACATGGTAATACAACTACTATTCCCATCAGAGTTGTACTATTACCATAAATACATATTTTGGTGATCTACGGATTGTAGCCATATAAATACCCAAAGGTTTGGTAGACCTCTCTATCTAATACTTCATACATTACACCTTAAGCAAATATACTGACTCGAGCGTCGGAGTGTCTACCCTCGGGACACCCGAGACTTTGTTTTGCAGATCAGTTCGTGAGTAGGGTTCGTGATCAAGTGCGGATCGTAGACATCAATCAAGCACTTGCAAATCTTCTCTCATTTTCGTGGAGTGAAAATTGCATTCTACACGCGTTTAATGTATGCCTTAATAATAAGGCTTACAATGTTTTTACATGCATTTGTAGAGGTTTGTTACATATTTACGCATTTTCATGAGTTCTTAAAAATTAAGTAGTCCAGATAGTTCATATATTTAGTACGTAAAAAATGTAATGAAGAAGGTGACAGCTCAAGGTTCAAGTTGACTAGTGGTGTTGTGGAGATAGAATCCCCAAAATCAAGCATCCATTTGTGGGTAAAATCTTTGGGGTGAAAACAACAGAAACATAGTGTAGGCATGCAAAACAGCAATGGGGAGAGTGGTTAAATGATGTGATAAAAAGAAGAAGAAAAGGACCAAATTTTAAGTGTACTAAACAAGCAAAGGTGAGAACAAAAGGAAATATGTCGTCTCCATCTCTAATGGGCTCTTCGTGGCGGGCCCATTTCTCCACTTCCCCCACACCAACCCAACAAACCAAATCTCCATCTCATCATCCCTAAATTTTACTAATTACATTATTAGTATTGATATGTTTGTATATATTTTTACCCCAAATAGTATCATGGTATTTTTTAATTTAATTTAAAATTTTAATCTTTGATTGAATAATTAAATATTAAACTATCATCTTCGTTGGAATAGATATGTGTCATCTTTTCTATTATAATCAGGAATTAAGTACATTTTTTATAATAATGAATATATATCAAATTGCATTATATAGATTCTTTATCATAATTCAAATTCATGAAAAAGATTTGCATTATTTGATTTACCAACATCCTAGCTATCACTATTACGTTATATTTAATATATAGAATAAGACTATTCTGCATTCTCATGTATCATAAATATTTAAATTTTTATCAATTCAAATGTAAATAAATAAACTGTAAATTTAATTCAAATTTTGAAGTAGTCAAAGGACCCATTTGTTGAACAGCGTTTTCAACAGCGTTTAGTGTTTTTGTCTAAATATAGATGTATGACTGGTCTATACGCTTCTTACTTTGTTTGGTAGATAGCCGTTTATATTCAGCGTTTTGGAATTAAACGCTACTTTTTGAAACGCTCGTTGAAGCTGCGTTTCATCTAGAACGCTTTTGGTAATTTGGTGTAAAGTTTTGTTTTATCCTATACGAGTTGTAGAGCATTTCTATATCATAATTTTTTGGTAATAATCATATACTGTAATGTTTTAAAATTTATTATCACACGAAAATATGGTAAATCACACACGTGTATTTTTTATAGTGTTTAAAAATTTACCATCACAATAAAAATTATAAAATACATTAATTCATTTTAATTTATATAGTAGTTTAATGGATAATATGTTCATTTAAATTACTAAAATTTCAGTAAAATGTGTTAGTTCATAATGCAATATGTATATATATATATATGTATATATAAGTTCAGGATAAAGTTATGTTTTATTAATATTTATTAGTTTAGTAAATGACATATCAATTGCTAATATATTTATTTGAGAAATATATCTTTAGAAACATAACATTTCAATTTTACACTTGCATGTAATATAATAGTATTATTCTTTATTATCAAAATTTGATATGAAATGGATTTTATAGTTAATGAATAACATTTTATATAACTAATTATTGTAATGAAATAAGTGTATATGTGACTAATATAAGATATTTTCATATAAATTGTATTGATGTCCATTTCCGTCATTTTACATAACAAAACAGCTATCAGCTACATATAAGTTACCAAACACCAATAAACAAAACGCTAGTCAAAACAGCTAGTCAGAACCGCTCATACAATCCGCTAACAACTAACAGCTCATATAATCCGCTAACAGCTACTCCCCAGATGGGGCCAAAGTGTGGCATTTTGTAATTTCAATATCTCTACTTTTTTTACTTGCACTGGTGTAAAAGATTGACTAATTCATTTTACCACAAATTCCGTAGTAGTATTAAATGCCAGAGGTGGGAAAGAGGATTTTGTTTGATGCTGGTATTGCAAGAGATTGCGCAGGATTGGGGGTGGTGGCAGTGGTTGCGGATGGGTCTTTTGTTCGGGCTGTGAGCAGAAAGGTAATAGATGTATGCGACCCATGTTTGCGGAGGCAGAAGCACTGAGAATGGCGACACATCTCCAATGGACCGATATAGCTATTATGGGAGACTCGTTGGAGACCTGGATGCCCCACAATTATGCCACTCAATCACTGAGGAGATTCGAGTAGAATTTGTGCAACAAGGCCTTAATTTGCCATGCTGGATACCAAGAAACGAAAATACGGATGCCCATATGGTAACTAGGATAGAGAAAAATAATAGCTCGGATTATGTAGAGTGGAGTAATACTCTACAGTTCATCTTGTCAAACGTTGTTGGACGTTTTCCAGCACCTTAGTATGATATACACTTTTGCTTTTTAAAAATATTTTTACTCACCATACCACGTATCCATTTTATTTTAATAATTTACTAGTAGTTTATTTAACTTTCGAGCTGGCCCATGGCCATGTTGGGCCCAGAAGAAGGTGGGGACTCTGATTGGATCAGGGAAGGAAGTGAGTGGGGGGGGGGGCCAAAAAGGAGAGGAAGCACTGCCATTTTATTCCTTCCCTATGACAAAAGCAATGGCTCAAGGCAAAAGGAGAGTGAAAAACAAACAACCCTCCTCATCCTCTCTATTTATTTTTCTTTAAAATTATAACTAAATCAGATCCTGTCAAGTTTAACTAAAATTATAATCTACTGAAATGAATATATTAAATTAGTTGATGAAAATCATTGAGCTGAGCTGAAATGTGTGTCTTGAGAATAGGTTAAAAAAATAATCCTAAATTCTTTTTGAAATATAGTTTACTTTTGAAATTTCATAGACTATTTTTGGTAATAAAGAACTTGAGATATGAATATGTCTATATGAAATTTATACTAAAGGTAATTGATCACTTTTTTAATTTTAGAAATATGTACACCAAATAAATTAGAAGATGAAGAAAATTAAAGGAGAGAAAGGGGAGAGAATGAGGGGGACAAAGTGGGAGAATGTTAATCCCATCACCTAAAGGTATAAAGGAAAGCAAAGCATTATATATCCCCATTTGACTTTGATATTGCTCATCATAAACCATTGATTGTACCAAGTAGGATGGCAATGTATTGTCTCCTTCTATCTTTGGGTCAATTCTTGCTTCTCTCACACCCTCCAAACTCATACTACTCTTATTTGAGTTACCATTAAACTTAGCTTTAGTTGTTTTCATGAAGTAGGAATTGCACTATTCTTTTATTATCATATTTTTAGAAGATGATATGAAAAATGTGTGTTTGAAGTGCTTATAAATTCAACAAACTTTTAATTTTGAAAATTGGTTAAAACTCTTTAAAAGTATAATTGTGACTTAAGTTGGAAGAAGGCAGAAGTGTGTTGTTCACAATAAGTAAATTTACATAAAACTAATGTTCGCTGGTTCTTAAAAAATACACTAACAAATGTAAAATCTCAAAATTGTCACTCGGCCGAAGCATCACAGATCTCATCCCACAATTTTCCACAGTCCATTTAATAAATCATGTTAGGAGCCTTTCGATCCAATGACACGTATTATGGCCCGAGTCGGTTTGAAGAAAATATATTGGACCGCCTTCCTTAAATTACAATTTCATCTAACGACAGATTATCATTTGCCTAATCAAACCAAAATTATCTAATTTTAAACACTATTAGGTTTTAATATAATTGATGTCCGGTGTGATTTGTGAAATGTTAGCTAAAATATATGATAATGTATCCCTAGAAATGTTCTTTTCGCACCTAATAATGGAAGTTAAAAATTGAAGGGAAAATGTTTACTAGGATTCCCTTAAATTTTGAATTTAATATGAATATCACTTATATATATATATATATATATATATATATATATATATATTTCCCATACCATGCATTTCCTACGTGAAGAACCAAGAAAAATGGACATGATATAAATAATATGAAGAGATCTAAAACCACATCCACACATATAATCAAGTTCGGGGATTAAGCAATGAATAGGTAGGAGAGCGAACCATCATCTGCATATTCGAAGCCTTTTGCTTTACAGTATCCAAAGAAAACAAGCAAAAAAAAAAAGGGTTTCTGACTGAGAATATATACGAGTACTGCATATTATCAAGAATATACTCTGCGAAATACGTCCTGCATGGCTGCTATACTTCTAGTTTGAGAACAAAAGCAACACAAAAACACACAGTGGGAGGTGTGGTGGTGGTGGTGGTGGTGGGGAGGAGGAAGGATTATGTCGATCGAATCTGAGAGATAACAGAGTCGCACACACCATCATTCCGACAGCAACAAATACGAAGCATGAACAACTTTTTTGCATAGGTTGAAAAAGGTTTTTGCTTTCCTTTACGTTGAATTTGTATCTTTCATTCTAATCAACTCATTCTGTCCAATTAATCTTTCAACTCTCTCTCTCTCTCCATCGGTCAGGCTGTCTTGGATTAGAAGTTTTAACAGCAAAATCTAGAGGAGGAGGGCTGAGCACGATCATGGAGTCCGGCCAAGTGCAATTAGCCATAGAGACTCAAAATACCCATAAAAAACTGAAATATTATACGATGTTCAGTATTTTAAACAGCGTAGTTCAAAATATTATTGAAATGACAATACCACTTCATGAATATTGCTCAGTTACCCAATGAACATAATAGATGAGGACATTTTCGTCTATTCATACCGTATTTTGGGTTAAAAGAGTAAAATACTTGATTGCATAGAGAAACACCCAAAAAAATTGGTACTTAAAAAACTAAAGTGCGATATGCAGTCCAGCATTTTACCCAGTGTAGTCCAATATACCAATGAAATGACACTACCGTCCCTCCAAGTTGGATATAATTTCTCAAAAATCAAATAAGTTAGGATCATTTTCATATTTTTACATCGTATTTTGGACTACAAGAGTAAAATACTGGACTGCATATAATAACACCCTTAAAAAACTAGCATAGTACATCATAAACTTAAATGTTATATTTATAATTTAAATACTGAACATTTTAATGTAAACATGTTTGATTGTAATAAGAATGTGACAAACCAATCAAAATATAAATGATTTTTTAGCTAATTAGGAAGTATCACATTCCCTAGTACATGTTCTATAAGTAGCAATTTGTCAATTCAGAAATTTTTCGAATTACACTGCACTGATGCAAATGTGACACAATGCTAATCTAATTTGTATGTTGAATGACGTGTAATGCATTCAATTTAGAAAAGTAAATCCAACTAAATGAGATTACCCACCAAATTAATTAATTAATATTGTGTTCCTAAAGCAAGTTCATGATTGAGCTTAAAATACCAGCTAAAAATCTTCATCACACCGAAAAGTAGAGGAAAAAAAAGGCAACTTTAGCAGAAAGAACTGGGAAACCCCTTTTTATATATAATTTTTATTTAGCTGCTATCATAAAAATAATAAATTCATAACCTGCTTAATTAGTAGTTAATAACACTATTCAAAATTAGGTTAAAGGGGTCGGGACTAATTTATGCCAAAATAGTACACAATCATTGATTCGAAAAGATCCATTTTAACCCCATTATCTAAAAAATAATTTCATACTACTGACTCTTTGCATGGAGTATATTTCTTTTTCTGGATGCCAGAACAATTAAAAAATCATATCCCTCGCCCAGAAAGATGAAGAATGTTTGCTATCACGATCGAGATAATTTCATTCTGGGATTAATAAATCTGATGATTCAGTTTGATTCGTGTTGGAAGAAGGAAAAACAAGGAATATTACACACATATTTTTTGAAATGCTGTTCATCAGCTCTCCATTCGCTGGTGTGGGATGCACGTGAGAAACTGAGGCCCGTCTTTTGGCGCATGCATGCCAAAAGCAGACTACTGCCCACGAAAATCAAACTGTTTACTCCATAGTACTCCTATTAAAATAATTACTACTCTAAAGTAACCCATATGGTTAGATAAATTAAATTGCTTGAGTTTTAAGTGATTGAATATGTGTAGTTAAAAAATGAATAGTATATTTGCTGAATTTTAGGGTCACTTAATGAATCGAAACTCTCGTCTATTTTTTTTGATAAAATGTGTTTGATTTAATCTTGTGGTGACAGTACTACATTGACACTAAAAGTATAATGATTTTGACGTATTTGTAAAACTCAAACAATCTCGTATATATTATAACTGTAGACAACATTCACATTGATAAATGGTAGAAGCTTGAAGGTTGAATTAGATGTTAGTTAAGTGGCTAGATATATTAAATATTTCATCATGTTACTGTAAAAATTACAAACGTTCTCTATTTGTCCGTCTTTAATTAAAATTGCAAAAAAATTTATTTGTCTGTCTTAGTAAAAAAAACACACTTTTTCTTCTATAGATTTTCCACTTATTTCTTAAATTCAATCTAATTCATTCATTATGCAATCCTTATTTATATGAAAATGATATTAACTGTTGTATATCATATTATAAAATAGTTGGCTACGAGTATAATACTCTTATAAAACAACATCAGTAGTGGACCAGTGGTATACATAGTATTTTGTTAAGTGTAGTTCATATTTTTTCTTAAATATCTCAAAAAATATACATACACATACATTTTTGCAAAAAATATTATTTAAAAACATTCAACATGTATGTTATATGATAAAATTGTAACATATAAACTATATTAACTTAAAATATGAAATTACATACTACAACGAGCAAAATATAGTGCACCGATATTTCTTCTTTAATAATGGTGAAGGCACTAATAAATCTTACAGACTACAGATGTGATACTATGAGGATTCAAACCCTTGGTAAATTTCCTTTTTCAAGAAGATTGAGAGTTTGGAATAGCAATTTGTTCCAACCATATTTTTCAGTGTAGTACTCTCACAAGAACATAATAAGATGAATGATCACATTCGTCTTTCGGCTTCATACCGATATTACAAACATCATAGAGGTAGATATGTACGGAGATGCCGTCCCTGCTCACAATTTTCTTCAATTTCTTGATGAATATGTGGTAGTGGCGAGCTCTAAGTACCAAGTGGCATTGAAATGATTTCTTCTACTTGGGATCATTATCATATTTCCACATCTTATCACATCCAATGATGCTACCAGTCTGCTCCTAGATTAGCAATCCCTGGGATGTGTCTAGCCCGGGATGCACTCATACTTCCACAAAATGCTAATGCAATCTCATATAACACAATAAGGCTTGAAGTATTGTTTTACCAATCTTTCAACACAAAAACTCTAAAGGCAATCTAATCTATAAATTATAAATACAGTGAAGATTCAAGTGTTTATAGCGGCCAATATTCTGCATACATAGTTAGTCACACAGTTAAAAATACCAGCACAAAAATTTCAACCAAAATCTCAATTTTAACCACACAAAGAGTACTATCCAATGAAAATGGGAGTAGTTATACCACAAAAAGTCTTACAATGTCATACAGAGGGAGGCTAAGTATTTACCTATCGAAGGATCCTGAAAACACCGTCTTGGTTGGCCTCAGCCCTATGGCTTGCACGGAACCTGCATAATCATAGAATGAGGTAAGGTAATGATCACTTACATAGTCACATGCACCATACATGCAGATATAAGTGTTAGGGAAATACTAAGATGCCCAATATATATGCGTTGATTTTGACCATTGTACTTCCAGACCTTCAGTGTGGGGCATTGTAGATTTTGGTCCCGGACCTTCAAGACCATTGTAGATTTTGGTCTTTCTGGGAATCATGTCATCACGGTTTTGAAAATGAGAATAGTAGCTTAGTCGAACCCCGTGCTCATTGGCATATTTGGGCTTCGTTTTGCGATCCCTAACTTGCTCGCGAGTAGTGAGCCCTCCTATCGGCATATTTGAGCTTCGCTTTGCGATCCCTAACATACTTGTGAGAATAGACATGGAACAACGTTTTGATCTATTTCAAACTGTTCTTACTGTTTTTTGAAACATTGTATACAACTTGATGTTGAAACATTAGCCCTTGAGGTTTTTAAGAGGAGTGGTGATACTAATAAATAGCACCCCACTTTCAAGTGATTTTTAATTAAAAAAGAAATAAGGTGGAAAGGTCGATCGAAAGTTAGTTAAGAGGGTTAGATATATCAATATTCCATTTGTCATAGTGAAAGGTGTAAACTTTTCTTATTTGGATAAATTTTTGCATCATTATTAGAGAATTTACTCATTAAAGTTACAAAAAAGCCTTTTCAAAACAAGGACATAATTTTACATCGTTATTAGAGAGTTTCGTGACAACTGATCAATTTTTGTCTTTCTTAGAATTTGATTTGTATTTGGTGAAAACGGAGATGTTCTCACTCGTGAACGCCGTTGGAATGTAAAATCCAGATACACAAACTAGCATTGTACATTAGATGACGAATGTTGTTAAACCATATTAAGTGGAATCCATTGCTTTTAAATTGAATTCTAATGCAGTGTGTAGTTTTACATTATTCAATAAACGGATTTGTTGTAAGAATTTACAGGGACTCTACTATAATGATTGGAATTGAAAATTCGATGGCATACAGATGAACTGCAAGGCTAGAAATTTTATTTATTAATCGTAGTTTATTCCATTTTATTCCGGAGATTGATTCTTTGCAAGTAGTGAACATTTTAAACCAAAAATTTCAGAATCCTTGTAGGATGGAAGCGAAAATATGGGAAACCTATAAAAGCTTTTGGCGGAAAGAGTGATGCAGTTCATCCACATATTCAGTGAACAAAATAGAGTATCACGTGAATTAACTTCCACCACAAAGGATCGGCTCTGTTATTAGACCAGAGAGATCATCTATGATCAATCGTATTATAATTTATCCGTATGGCAATCACATAATTGAACTTCCAAGTTTGAGAATTTAAATAATCTCATCTCATCACTCACTCTCCACTTCCGTGAGGTTGATGAACGTTGCAAGCCTTGGAAATTGAGTCTCTGATACTCTGGTCTATATTATCTTAATTTAACATGATGAACACTCTCTTCCTATAGGTATTTTCAGAATACCAAATTGAGTTTAATTTGTATTTTCATAAGTCGCGTCTTGATTAAAATCAGTTTAGAATTGATATTTTCATCTAGTTGAATAAGCTAGCTATGAAAATCACTTTAAGTATAAGTGCAACATTATTTTTATTCATTTCCAATCTTGAAAAAATTTATAGATTCATGAGCTCATAGGCTTTATTCATGCTTTTTTCAGAGTTGACTCAGTTTTCCTCTAATCTCTCTCCTCAAGGTACACACACACGCCACTACCTTCATGAACAAAATTTCATTTTTTTATAACCGTTAAAGTATGACATCCTCGATAATATTTTGATAACGATTTTTTAATGGAGACAACCTCGCCCTTTCACGGCGGCACCACCGCCGGAATAAGCTGCATTCAAACCCATTCCGATAAAACTCAACCCCTCTTCTCCGCATTGAAATCCAACCCAAATGTCAGATCCGTGACCAGATTTAATGGCAAAACCGTCTATATCTATGACAAAAAATTTGTCCAGATCCTCTCAATCTACTATAAAAATATTTTTATCAGAAATTTTCAGAGAGCTAAACCCACCATGGAAAACATTCAAGCCGCCTTCTAAGAAATTGGATTCAAGGGTCGTTCCCAATTGGGACCTCTCGACTACAAGCTTGTTCTTATCATATTCCAAGAGGTTAAAAACTACCAGAACTGCATGCTCAAATCTTTCTGGACCATTGTCGGAGCTCCGATGATAGTCCTTAAATAGTCACTTGAATTCTCTCCTGAGCATGAATCTCCAGCGTTCCAGTATGGGTTTCGGTAAGAGAAGTTTCTTTGTATACTACAATTATACAATGCTCTATGTAGGTAATCAACTGGGAAAATTCATAAACATGGAAACTACTACTAACTAGATCACACGCTCCGGTGGCATCGATACTTCGTAGAAGTTGATTTGACTGTAGAGCTACTACCCTCCATTATAATAGGATTCCTTGATGACTATAAGGAATGTGAAGTGGAGTATCACAATTTCCTTATGTATCGTATGCATTGCAGGAAATTGGGTCATCGGGACTCAAATTGAGTCACTAGTTAAAGAGAAACTGGAGAAAGAGAGAGTTTCACCAGGCTGCACCACCACAACACAATAACTAAGAAAAATATAATGAGGAAGTTAGAGAATCGGGACTTACTCCACAGGATAATATGGCTGGAAATGGTAGCACTTTTGCTCAGAAATAGGTGAAGATTACCAACAAAAAAATGAGACACTAGGCACATACCAAGTACTCAAGGGGATAGCAAGGCCCTCATTTATAGCTAGAATACCAACAAAAGCATTCAGCAGGCTCCAAAAATCATCACAGCTTCAAAGCTGATGATTTTGAAAGAGTGAATAAAACATCTCTACTATCCTTTTACTCCTTAGATGAATTAGATGTCAATAGTAGGACACAATTGATAAAAAATCATGAACATAAACATATTTATACTACAGACACATTTCATAACTCTAAAAACTCTTTAACAATTGTTCCCTGTCTGAAAAATAGAGTTATCAAAAAATTTCTTAGTTTTGCAGGAAGAAATAGAAGAAGTTAGTTCAGAGAACTCTTTTGATGATGCTCTCAGTGAACCGTGGATTGTTTAACCTATAGCTTCCCAGGAGCACTCTGGACAACATCACACACAATCCAAACAACAAATTCAGATATTTGAGGTGGACTACAAAACAGACAAGGAAGCTAACACCTCATCGGAATTAGGTAATGTGACTAATTCAAGTAAGCTTAGCTCAGGTAAAGAAGTCATTCTTGCAACAAAAGCAAAAAACAAAAAAAAGTAGGCTAATTGATTATGTCAGTAGGATACTAAGCCCTAAACCAAAAATCAATTATAGTTTTTAATGGTTTGTCACAAATTAATTGCTAATATGTTAGTCTAGAATATTAGGGGTTATGACACCTCAAAAGTCAAACTGAAAACTATTTTGTCTATTTATGAAATCTCAATATTGTGTATTATAAAAACCTATGCATAATAGATAAGATATTAAGAAGTTGCGATTTGACATAGATTTTCACAATTCTGTAGCTGCTAGCTCAGCTAAGATATGGTATTTTATAAGGATCACTTTTCTATTGTTATCATTACTGAGACTAACAAGTTCATGCAGGTTTTAATTACATAAAAGCCAGCATTGGCAACATGGGAAAGTGTTTTGTGTATGCACAGGACATCAGAAACCCAAGGAAAGAGTTATGGAGGGATATGATTAGTCTTCCAAAATCTCCCACAATATATGTGGGAGATTTCAACATAGTGGCTAGTGTAGTAGAGCATGGAGGGAAACAAACACCCCTTGTAGGTAGGAGACTTTAGTGCCTTTATTTCAAGACATACCAACTGTTGGCAACCACTTTACCTGAACCAATAATAGAACTAAGGATGATAGATTGTTGCAAATAGTGGATAGGGGTATATGCACATTAGATTGGTTTAGTCAGTATCCTCACATCTCCATACAAGTTTTGAACGATACCACCTCAAATCACAAATCCCTCCTTTTATCAATACAAGATTCAAATGAACAACTCCCTAAAACATTTAAATTTCAACTGATGTGGTGGCTAAACATGTCTGAATTTTTTGAAATGGCGAAAGAAAAATGAAAACAACAGAGTGATTTCATAGGGATGTTTGACATGGTAGTCAAATTGAAAAGACAAAAAACCATGTTTAAACAGTTGAACATAGCACTTTTGGTAATGTACGCCATAATGTTTTGGATGTTGAAGCCAAATTAAGTGCATTGGAAGAGACATACCAGCTCAATTGAAAGGATGATGGCCTCACAGAGCTTAATAAGCATAGAGCTTTAATTATCAGATCTATAGAAAAAAGGTTACATCTTACTAGAGGCAAAAGTCAAGTATAAAATGGTTGACGAAGAGAGATGCAAACTCCATCTACTTACATAATGCACTGAAAGAAAGGAGATGCAAAGCAAGGATCACAAAAATAAAGACAAGTGAAGGAGCATGGATCTTAGACCCTGTGGAAATCAGAGATGATGGAGTAATTTTTTTAAAAAAACTTACTAAATGACATAACCCAGCAGATACCTAAACCATTTCAAGGATGTCATCCCAAATCTGACCAATGAGGAGAATAATGCAGAATTGATGAAAGACATTAATATGGAAGAGCTGAGAAAAACAACTTTTGATTTGAATAAAGAAGGAGCACCGAGAGCTGATGGTTTTTCTGGCCAATTTTTTACAACCTACTGTGAGGTAATTAAACAAAATCTACTAAATTCAACTGTCAAGTTTATGTCAGGGAAAAAACTACATAAAGCTATATCCAGTATCTGGCTATCTCTTATACCAAATAAACCTAACCCCTCAGCCTTTGGAGATTTCAGACCTATAAGCCTATCATACTTCCTAAATAAGGTATACTCCAAGGTCATCATGGAAAAACTAAAACTTTTGGTGAATCAGATCATTTCAGAGAAGCAGTCTGGTTTTATGAAAGGAAAGGATTTAACAGACAACATTCTTCAGATGATAAAGATGGCTAAGCTGGTGAATAGGAGCTCCAAAAACCAAACCCATATAGTGAAATTGGACATGTAGAAGGCGTTTGACAGAGTTTCCTGGGGTTTTCTGAATACTGTGATGGTACAGTTTGGATTCCATGGTACTTTTGTTAGAATTATCTTGCAAAACATAGCACTTGCTCATTTCTCTATTTTGATCAATGGAACTGCGACCGGATTTTTCAGCTGCAGGAGGGGAATCAAACAAGGGGATCCGCTCTCCCATTTCCTTTATAATATAGTCTCAGAAGCATTCACAAGAGGTCTTAAAATGCTTTTTAGTGTTCAATATCTGGAACACTTCAAAATTCCAAGATTAGTGGCCCCTGTATCTCATTTGATTTATGATGATGATTAGGGATGATCAAGGGTCGTGTCTGGGTAGGGTCCAAATAGATCTATACTCGACCTATGAAAATATAGTCGGGACTAGACCCGACCCATACCCATACCCGATGGGTCTACTGGGTCCCAGAGTCTTAAATGATCCTTAATAAATTTATGTTTTTCGCTAATAAATGTAATATGTAGAAATTTCGAGATGAAAGTCGAATGTATCATTACCTATTCTTAATAAACATCAATATGAAACAAAAGCTTTCATTTAAACATATTTTATTTTTCATACATAATGCATCTCCAAGAGAAGTACACTTTAATTTATTTGAAAAAAAACTTAAACATTATTCATACGCCACACACACACACATATATAATACATATATAAATATTTAATATTAATATTATTGGTATGGGTCTGGGTTGATCAATGGGTCGGTCTGAGTCTTAATTTATGAAACTCATACCCATACCCATATAATTAAATGAAGACACATACCCGACCCATACTCATTGGGTCCAAAAAACAATTGAACCCATACCCGTCTGTATGGGTCTATACCCTCTGGGTTAGGTCACTAACCCATGATCATTCCTAAATGATGATACGACAATTTTTCCAAGCTACACAAAGAGAATTTTGAGAAGGTTAAAGCATTTCCTTGAGACTTGTGAGGTCATTTTTGGACATAAATTTTTTCAAAATCTATGGGTGTGTTTGGTTGGGAAAACTTTTGCAAAACTTGGAGTGTGTTTGGTTAGGCAAGTTTTTGCAAAACTTGGACTATCCAAGTCCAGTTTTGTAAAATCTTGTTTGGTTCACCGAGTTTCTCAAAATCCAGACTTGCAAAATCCTAAAAACCAATCAAAGATTTTGTTTCATACTCACAAAATCCAACCCAACCAAACAAGGATTTTGCAAAACCAGACTCTCAAAATCCCAAACAAAAACCAGACTCTCAAAAACCAAAAACAAAAACCAGGCTCTCAAAAAGCTGACGAACCAAACACACCCCGGACTCTCCAAGTCCAGTTTTGCAAATTTTTGTTTGGTTCATTTTTTTGGAAAGTCCAGATTTTGCCTTACAAAATCCAGATTTTACCTTACAAAGTCCAGTTTTTGCAAAAGGCAAAGTCCAAGCAAGATTTTAGTTATAAACTTACAAAATTCACTCCAACCAAACAATATTTTTGTTTCAAACTTACAAAATCCCAAGTCAACCAAACAAGATTTTAGCAAATTTACACTTACAAAATCTTAAACAAAATCTCAAACTCTCCAAATATCAAATCAAAGTCTAGACTCTCAAAATCTACCCCACCCAAACACACCCTTTTTTGTTCATCATGGTTCCACTGCATATCAAAAGAGTTATTAGGAGAATTTTGGGAATGAGAATGGGACAAATGAGAAAAAATATCCATTTTAATTCGATAGAATATAAAACTTGTGGGATTTTTTTATCATTTTGGGAATTTCTTGAACTTGCGTATAAATTTTATTTTTTATGTCTCTGCTAATTTTCAAACAAGTACACCTTATAGGCAGATAATGTTCGCTTTGACTACTCCATCATTCCATCATTCCAAATTTGATTAAGGTTGAGTTTTGAAGTCAAGTGTATTGGTTTATTATTATCATTTTTATATGTCATTGATTTATTATATAAGTTAGATGTATGATTGCCAAACAAAATTCAACGTCATGGAAAACACGTTGGTAGTTATATATTTTAAGATGGTGAAAGTATATTGTGAAAAACTCTCTCCATTTATTGACTGGATTGAGTATTCATTCACAAGTTTGTTTGTTTTAAAACGTTATCATCTTTCCATTTCATTTTAATCTGCATTCTGAATTTTTAACACTATTTATTATTAAAATTGACCATACATTTAATTAAATATATAATTATTAATTTTATTATATTTGATATTATTAAATTAATCACAATATATAGTATTTAAATATATAAAAATTTTAATAAAATTAATTAATAAAAATAATATTGATTAAAAACATTCGTTGAATAATGTAAAAAGTTAACCGTGCAGATTAAATTGAAACAGAAGTAATATTTTGATTACATAACAAACTACTCGGTGGGTTAAAAGGTTGAAAGACGGTAATCCCATCCCACCCCATGCCTGTTCTTCTAGAGAAATTTCATTTCTTGAATAAAATGTGGATCAAAGAAAAGGTGCACTAACGCCATCATGCGCGCCAAGAAAACTTTATCCTCACAACTTTGGTCTGGAATTAAGAAACCGGTTCCTGGCTCCCGCAACTTATTTTCAATGCTTCTGGTCCCTCACACTATCAACTTTCCAAGTCATAAATTCCTCTGTGATTCTTTAATTTTTTTATATGAGAAATGATTTGATGAGTATGTTACAAATAAACTTTCCAAATCATAAGACAGCACGCTGTTTTTTATGAACTCGTATTTGGTTTCATAATCTCATCGAATAGCAGATCTGAGGGGAGCCGAAAACAATTCTTTGCTCGGCGGTAGTAAGTTCAGGTTGGGTCGGGGCAATTTAGTGTGTCAAAAAAAATAGGTTTTTTTTATAAAAAAAATCAAAGATAAAGAGTTGATACAAAAATTCAAAAGAAAAGAGACAAAGCCTTATATCTAAGAGTGTGTTTGGTTGGAGTGGATTTTGAGAGTCTGGACTTTGATTTGAGATTTGGAGAGTCTGAGAGTGTGTTTGGTTGGGCAAGTTTTTGCAAAACTTGGACTATCCAAATCTAGTTTTGTAAAATCTTGTTTGGTTCACCAAATTTCCCAAAATCCAGACTTGCAAAATCCTAAAAACAAATCAAAGATTTTGTTTCATACTCACAAAATCCAACCCAACCAAACAAGGATTTTGCAAAACCAGACTCTCAAAATCCCAAACAAAAACCCAAACTCTCAAAATCCCAAAACAAAATCCAGACTTTCAAAAAACTTGCGAACCAAACACACCCTGAGATTTTGTTTGAGATTTTGTAAGTCTGGATTTGCTAAAACCTTGTTTGGTTGGTTTGAAATTTTGTAAGTCTGAAACAAAAACCTTGTTTGGTTGGAGTGAATTTTGTAAGTTTATAACCAAATTTGTTTGGACTTTGACTTTTGCAAAACCTAGATTTTGTAAGGCAAAACTTGGACTTTCTAAAAAAATAAACCAAACAAAAATTTGCAAAACTGGATTTGGATAGTCCAAGTTTCGCAAAATCTTGCCCAACCAAACACACCCTAAATGATAGTTTTTATATCTGATCAGCACCGGATACGTGACAAGTTCCTATAATGGTGCATAGCATGGCTATGACCATGAGTTGAAAACAACAAGTCCTTCTAAATACTTGACTTAGAAACATCAGCTGTGTTTGTCATAGAAGCTTTTCAGCTTGCTGTCAAAAAGTCTCAGCACGCCACCAGTTTTAACTTGTAGCTTCCACTCTACATAGATAAATTGAAGAGCAGTGAACCATTCTTTGCTATTGAAGAATCTGAAAATAGGGCAAACTATTCCTGTCTAACTCTAACAAACCCCTAATATGACTAGAAAGTGTTGATTGAGTATAAACTGAACTCAATTGTTCATTGCTAGCAAGTTTGACAAGAACATCTGCCACCGAATTAATTTCCCTATAGATATGATTAAAAGACATCAGGAGATCACCTTGAATAGCCCAAATATTTCTGATCACATTTGATAATCTCCATGGGATGAAAACTTGTTTCAGGATCATTTTTAACAACATCCGATAGTCGAATTCTACATGTATTCTGTGATATCCCTAGAAGTATGCAGCTTCAAGTCCCATTGACATGGCCCTTGCTTCAGCTTCCCGATTGTCTTGAGTATAAAGCATTTGTGCTTTTGCAAATAGCACAACACCTGCATTATTTCTTAAAACAAAACCTGCACCACTTCTCCCATTTCTCAGAAAGGAGCCATCGGTATTAAGTTTCATACTACCACTGTTTGGCAAAGTCTAGTTCAGGCATTCTCTGTCTAGTAAACCTACTGCAGTGTTTGCAGGTTTAGACTGACTATGAATGCTCATGAACTCTGATAATAGTGTTCAACATGTCAATCACATGCTTATTTATCATATGTGATGTTGGTCTTCAATTATCATAAATAGCAAAGTTTCGTGCACACCATGTAAACCAGATAGTCATTATAGGCACGATTCTAGCAATATTTGTTTGGAGCACTAATGCACCATTCAGATGCCAATAATAATACACTACGTCCCATAAGGAATCTGATATATAGTGCAATATGTCAAAACATTTGGTTATTTTATGCCTGACTTTCCTAATAATCACACAACTGTTCAAACAGTGATGCAAATCATCAAAGTAATTATGGCAGAAAGCACAGAGAGAGGGTTGATGTATATGTATATCCTCCAAAACATTTGCAGTTGGAATTAAACGATTTAATAATCTCCAACATAAAATTGAAATCTTCTTTTATAGAAGGTTAGACCAAAGAAACTTGAAAGTGTTAACTTTCGATTTCTTTTGTCTAATGGTTTCATACACAGAAAATAATGAGAATTTTCCCGTAGGATTAGGCTTCCATAGCATAGAATATGCATAATTGTCAAACCGTGGAAAATCTTTTGATAATTTCTCAATTAACTCAGTAGATAAACCAAGTATTAGTTGCTTCACATAGAACTCCTGTTGAGAACAAAACTCAACAACTGTTAGATTAGTAATTGGTAATTCAAAATTTTCATCCCAATCATCAATAATGGCGTTACTCTCAAGTCATTGGGCACTCCAAAATGAGACTTCACCTCTCCCAATCTGAATTACAGTATTCTCAACTGCAATATGCTCAATTTTCTTTATCCTCCTCCAAGTTCTGGACTTTTTCAAATGATTAGGTAATGACCACATGAATTAAATTTTCTTTATAAGGTATACAATTATTTAAAATTTATCACAAATTTAGAAGTATTGCAATTAGTTTTTAAATAC
Source organism: Sherardia arvensis (assembly GCA_948330725.1). Taxonomy (NCBI): domain Eukaryota; kingdom Viridiplantae; phylum Streptophyta; class Magnoliopsida; order Gentianales; family Rubiaceae; genus Sherardia; species Sherardia arvensis. The sequence continues at coordinate 14,296,137 of OX415237.1, read as the reverse complement.
TATTGGGCAAAAGTTGTAGTTTTAAAATTTAACCCATAAAATTTTTTCAGAAACAAAATCTAGGGTGGCAATGGCCACTCTCTGCCCTTACGTACCTCCGCCTCTGAGTTTGAAAGTAATATGATGTACTAATCAGTGTTGTAACAATTATTGTTGATTTTGTTTTGAAGAGTGATAGTATGTGTGGAATAGTCTTGATATGATTTGATATGAGTTGCAATGTGAATTAAGTGTGTTTATCTTGAAAAAGAGTGGAAGGTTTTCTCTCTCTACAAAACGAGAGAGCCATCGTCGTTTTAGGAAAATATTCCCCCAAGAAAGCTACCGGAAATCAGACCGGACAGAGATTTGGGCATAGATTTTGGGCAAAATATTGTCTGATCTGGCCAAATCAGTTTCAGAAGACGCGTGCAAGGCAGCTGGGAAATTTGAGGAAAGCATCTAGCTCTTACAGTATAGGGTTCTGGCGGAGCTGGGAGGGAAAAAACTCAGGGATTGGCCGAGCTCCGGTCACATGCACAGGAAACAAGGTACCTTCTGACACGCAAACTTGTTTTTTAATTGATTTTAGGGTGGCATCTTTACAAAAGGGGATTTGGGAAAAGGAAAGTAGGAAGCTTTTTAGGGTTTTTAGGCTTTCTCGGAAAAGGGGGAATTTGCAGTAATTAGGCGGTGTTTAGTCTTTCCATCTGAAAAAATGAGTTGCCGTAAAAAGGAATTAAGATCGAATTGGAAGAAGGAAAAGCAAAAATTCTGGTCCTCAGATCGAGAAGGAATACAAGGGGACTGGAGAATTAAGAAGGCTATAAATAGAGGATTTCAGGAACCGAGAGCATCAAACCATCAAGCAGCACATAAACATTCAAAACATTTCCCTCCAAAGTACAAAATGGACAGCAATAATCCATCTTTCGAAAATCCCGTCGCCTACTTCATCCCGGTGGGCTCAAACAACTCAGAGGAAAGGAGAGTAATCAACCCTCGCACTAATAACCTGGAGGACATCACTCGGCCCAGCAGAAGGGGAGGTGTTGTCAAGCTCACACAGGACGATATTATGGATGCAGTGGAAATGGAAAGCAACTGTCTGCTCGGTTACTGGATGGACTACCGCAATTTCAGTCTGGAGAAAATGAATGAATACTTTCAGCAGTACTGGTCAATCAAGGCGGTGGCACAACACAGATGTCATAATTTCTATGTGATCAAGTTTGAAACAAGGGAAGAGGCACTGGCGGCCATGCAGAGAAGTCCTTTCAACATTGATGGAGGTCTCCTGGCTCTGAGAAGATGGGGAGCTGGAATTTCACTCAGGAGGGTGCAGGTGGAGAAGATAAAGATGACCATACAAATACATGGACTGCCGACAGAAGGGTTTGTGCCGAAGGCTGCAATCAAGGTGATAAGAATGGTGGGAGAACCAGTCGATGCAGACATTGACACACGCCCAGCTAGAAATGTAAAGTTCTTAAGAGCTCAAATTTGGGTGGATCCACAAGAGCCACTCATAAGTGGACTGTATGCAGAAATGCCAAATGGAGAATTCATATGGCTGGATGTCAGGTACGAAAGACTTTTCATTCATTGTAGAAGGTGTGGAATAATTGGACATAACATGAATCAGTGTCCAATAGTTGATGATGTGAGTCTGGATAATTTCTTGGAGAGCTTCATAAAGAGGCATCATGCACTCAGGAAAAAAGATGTCATTTATGACCCAAGTTCAAACCTGTTCCCAGTCACAATGAAGGCTTATCTGCATTTGGATGAAAAGAGAAATACAAACATTCCACAGGGTTTCATGGACACCAGATGGGAGAGATATGCAGCAATGAATGATGAGGATGCAATTCAAGGTTTCATCATTTCAATGCAAAGAGAAACAGACTTATTCAGACAGAGGTTTGTTGGGAATGTTGATTATGGAAACGACCAAGGACATGGAGATGGAGGAGGGGATTTTCAAGGTAATACTTCCACACATCTGCGCAGATTTGATCCCTACTTTGGAGGTCAGCAGATGATACAGCACTTGGAGGCTTCAAATCAGGAGGAACCAATGGAAAGTGAACCTCCACTTATACCAGAAGTGAGCATGGAAATAGTGGAACCAGAAGTTATTGCTGAGCCACCTCCACCTCAACCTGACATCACAATACAGCAAGCCATTGAGCAAGGACTTATGGAACAGCAGATGATAGAACTGGGAGGTTGGATTATCCATAATAATGTGTGGGATGTGGTCAGTCAGGAGCTTCAGGCTCAGATTCAACTTGGCCAAGATGTAGGTAACAGCCAGCAACTGGATGAGCCTGCCATAAACATCATACCTCAGGAAGTGGGACACCAACACAGCTCAATGGGAGAAATAGAAAGAGTGGTGACTCAACAACAGGCACAGCAGGAGAGTGCTCAAGACACTGTGGAATCTACCCTTCCTGAACTGGTGATAGTGCCATCAGATAGCAGTGAGGAAGATGATGCTACATCAAAGAGAATATCGAAAGGAAAACAAAAGCTGGAAGATATTCAAGACAAAGTGGAGCAGCCAGTAGAGAAAGGGAAAGGAGTTGATAATAAGAAGGCTAGACTCAGTGAATTTGACTTCACATTGGGAGTCACAGACATGATCAAGATGCCATATAACCATTCCACAGTACAGTGTCGTGCTATGTCTAAGGGAAAGAGAAACAATTTCACAGGTGGAAGGACAGAGGTAACTCAGAAGGATCTGAAGAGGGATGCAGATCAGGAGATGGAATGGAGGAAGGAGAGAAGGCCAACGGTATAGGCAAGAGGAGTGGAAGATCCCACCGAATCAGATCCCATAATGAACTTAGCAGAACCTTGGCTAAAAAAGAGAGCTTCCTCAGTGGCAGGTTTTGATGAGGATACAATGATCTACATAGTGAAAACTCCCTTGAAGAAGCTAAAATTCAGCTACATTAAGAAAGGGAGTGAGCAAGAGCCAGAGGAAATGGACAGATCACCCAAATCAACTCAGGAAGACGGTGCACAGGAGACTGTCAAGGAGATTGAAGACACTGGTAAGGGTGAACTTGCGAAAGAGGGTGTAGTGATGTCAGGAGAGGCAGAGACAGGAACTGCAACCCATTCTGAACTGAGGCCTATGGGAGGTGAGCCAAATCACCTCCCCATCTCACCATGATAGGCCTTTCTGGAATTGTAGAGGCTTTAACAAAGCCTCTACACAGAACATGATCTGCCGACTGGTTAAGCAACAGAAGCCATCTATCCTTGGTCTGATAGAAACTAAGGCTACCAAGGAATGTTTAAATAAATGGCGGGAAAAAACCTCTTTTGCTAATGTAGAAGTAGTAGAACCAGTTGGTAGATCAGGGGGCCTAACTCTTATGTGGGATAGCTCAGTAATAGTAGAAGTAGTCAAGGCATCTTTAAACTTCATCTTTGTTTTGGTTCAAGACCACAGCAACATCAAGTGGTGCTTGGGTTTGATCTATGGGGCTCCTGAATAGGCCAATAGGTTCACAGTTTGGAATGAAATAAGCTCCTTTAATTATATTGCAGACTTCCCATCTATTTTGGTAGGGGACTTCAACCAAGTCCTTTCACAGCAAGATAAGAAAGGAGGCAACCCAGTCTCCAGCCATATATACACTGGTTTGCATGACTTGCTAGGAAAATTCAGATTGAGAGAGTTGCAAAATAAAGGACCATGGTTCACATGGTCAAATAAAAGAGACCCTCCTCACACCATTTTCCAGAGACTAGATAGGGCTTTTGGAAATTATAGTTGGTACAATAACTTCCCCCAGTCTGCCATTACCAATCTGCCCATGCTACAGTCAGATCATGGCCCAATATGCTTGGAAACCAGATGTCAACAGAGAGCAAGGAGGAAAGCTAACAAGTTTGAAGCCTTTTGGGAAAAGTTGGAACCTCCAAAATTTATTATCAGAAAGGTTTGGAATGACATCATAGCAGAACAGTCATCAGACCTCTTCACAGCAGAAGATTTAGACAAAGGTCTCCAGAGATCAATGATGCATCTGGTAAATTGGCACAAGAAAACTTTTGGGAACCTGGAAAGAAGAATTAAACTAGTCACCAACAGACTAGAGGAACTACAACACAAAAGTGATCCCACATTGTATATTGACAGAATTAGGGGGCTGGAGTGTGAACTAACTGATTTAATGGAAACAGAGTCAGAATATTGGAGGCAAAGAGCAAAAGTAAAATGGATGACAGAAGGGGAAAAAATACAGCTTTCTTCCACAAATGGGCAACTAGAAGGAAAGAGAACAACACTGTTCAAGGAATTATGGACCAAAATGGAGTGTGAAAAGTGGAAGAGGAACAGATAACACAAATTTTGGCTGACCACATAAAATCCATTTTTGTTCAAGAAGAAAGTTATCCCCCAATGATCACATGAGATCTTCACAGAGAGGTATACTTGCAGAAGAATGGAAAGAAGCTCTCATCACAGCAAAGAAGAAGTTTAAATAGAGAGTTCACAGGGAAAGAAATATGGGATGCTCTAAAGGAAATGAAATCATGGTCCTCACCAGGTGAAGATGGAGTGCCTGCAGGGTTTTATAAACAATACTGGAGAATCATAGGTAAAGAGGTCACTAGCACCATCTTAAACTGTCTGCAGCAGAGAAATTTTCCCCTAAGCTGGAACAGGACACAGTTGATCTTGATACCAAAAAAGAAGCTGCCACAGAATGCATCAGATTACAGACCAATAGTCTTGTGCACAGTGAAATACAAAATCATTGCTAAAATCCTTGCCAACAGACTCAAAAAATGTATAGGATCCTTGATTTCAGAAAACCAGAATGGATTCATCCCTAAGAGAAGCATAGTGGAGAATGTATTACTGGCTCATGAAGTGATCCATCATTTAAACAGGAAGACAAGAGGGAAAGAAGGGATTGCAGCTATCAAACTGGACATGAACAAGGCCTATGACAGAGTCTCATGGTCCTTCTTGGAATTGGCTTTAAAGAATATGAATTTTTCAGAGAATTGGATCAATCTATTCATGTGGTGGGTACAATCAGTCTCTTATCAGGTGATAGTGAATGGACAGGCTTCAGAAACTTTTGCTCCTAACAAGGGACTGAGACAAGGATGTCCACTTTCCCCATACTTATACATCATAGTGCAACAGTTTATGTCTGCATGGCTGGAAGATAAACTGAGAGAAAATAAGAACTTGGGGATCAAGTTATCAAGAAATGGCCCAACCATCAGCCACCTAATGTATGCTGATGACACTATCCTCTTCACAAAGGTCACTTATCAATCTGCCCTGGATATAGCAAAATCCATAGATCTATTTGCCAGGCACTCAGGACAAAGATTGAACTTTGATAAATGTTCAATCCTTTTTAGTCCTAACACATCTGAAGATATGAGGCAGTATATGATGTTCACTTTGCACATACATAACCAAGGTTTGAATGGAAGCTATCTGGGAATGCAGATAAACTTTCAGGAACACAAGAAGGAGATCTTCCAGGGTCTTATCAAAAAATTTAAGGAGAAATTTGGATCTTGGAAGAATAAATGGCTGTCATTACCAGGGAGAATAACACTTGCAAAGCATGTGTTAAGCTCATTAGCCATATATCCCTTGAGCCTATTCAGAATCCACAAACATGTGCTCAGGAAAATAGACAAGATGACAGCAAGCTTCATTTGGAAAGGAGAGTTGGAGGGAAGGACTATACATTGGAGTTCTTGGTCAAAAATCACTAAATCTAAAGAAGAAGGTGGTCTGGGATTGAGATCAGCTGAGGGCATGAAGAAGGCATTGTTAGCAAAGCAGGTATGGAATATTTTAAATAACAAGACTTCTCTCCTAACTCAGGTCTATCAGGAAAAATACATCAAAGGAAGAGATATCAAAGAAATAAGAGTCAAACCTGGGGATTCCTGGGGATGGAGATCCATAATGTGGGCAAGAGCCATCATTACCCAAAATTTATCATGGCAGGTCATAAATGGGAAGACCATTGCCCTCACAGGCCAATGGATTCCAACTTGTCACGACTCTCTCCAGGAAAACACAGTTTCAGTTCAGCAAACAAATCTGAGAGTGGAACATCTAATTGACAGCCATGGTCAATGGAGAATGCCTCTGATCAGAGCAATATACCCAGTGGAAATGATCCCACACATTTAGGCTATCCACATACAACAGCAGCGGGAAGGACAAGATAAGCCTATTTGGAACCCAAGCAGATATGGCCAATATTCAGTGAAAAAAGGATATCACATTAGCATGAAGACAATTGGCTATCCAGATCTTAGAAGAAAGAGGCTCTGGAACAAGATTTGGAAATTAAAAGTCCCATATAAACTTCTAATCTTCCTTTGGAGAGCTGTAAATGGGATACTTCAATCTGCTGTCAATCTAAGAAAGAGAAAAATCCTCCAGGATGCCACATGCAAGAGATGCCTAAATGCAGATGAAGATGAGGTACACATTCTATTGGAATGTCCTGAATCTAAACACATGTGGAGAGAAGCACATTTAGATCGGGCAATAGATGATCAGGCTCAGACAAAGATGGGTAATTTTGGATCTTGGTTGGAATTTTGGTCACAAACTGCAGACTTGACAGATTTTATCAAGTCAGTCTTTATTCTTTGGGAGATCTGGTCCCAAAGATGCAAAAGAGCAGTAGCTGACCAATCTACAGATCCAGTGGGAGGTACCATGTTGGCATTACAGAATTACCAACTAAACCTCCAAGTCACAGCCAAACAGAAAGAAGCAGACCTGGAAGCTCCTCTAGAAGCAATGATACTGGGTGAAGCAGGAAGCTGGCAAAATGGACAACACTCACTGGAGTCTCAACAGCTCACTGAGGTAAAAGTGGATGGCTCATTTCAGAGTACTAAAAGCCTAGGCACAGCGGGTTGGTCAATAAAGAGACAATCCAGTACACACATAACTCAGATAACAGGTTCTGATTTCTTTGTATGCAACACGCCCCTACAAGCAGAAGCAATTGCGATGTGGCGGGCGATCAAAGCAACGGGGGCCAGGTCAGGCGACCAAATTGTCAGTATGCAAACGGATTCCTCGGAACTGGTGGCGGCTTTTAATCATCCCGAACTAGCACCATGGCAGATAAGGAGTGTGGTAGAAGAAGTTTGAATTTCATTTCTATGTATTTCTCATTTTTTAAACTAGTAAAAGTAGATAGGACCTCCTTGACCGAGGTGCATAATATTGCAATCGGCCTTGGAAGAACAATTTGTAACTCGCGTGTTTTAAATTAATTATTAGTGTTTGTCTTCAAAAACAAAGTGTGTTGATCTTATTGAGTTCAACTGAAATTAAATTAAATTATATTGAAGAGAAAATAATAGAAAATTTTCTCACTTTTTGGATCACTGGACCAATTTTGTTCATTAACCTTAAATAACAGGAAGGACCGCCCCTACAATTTTTGGGGTCTAGTGAAAATTATGATCCTTCAATTCTTTTTTTATTTAAATTATTTTACGATTTTTAAAACCTTTTACGAAGTGTTTTCCATTATACATCACCCATAACGAAATATATACAAAGTATAAAAAAAATTATATCTCCTCAAATCTTTTCCAATTTAATTTATTTATCAATTACTCTTTTTATTTTTACAAATTCTTTCCAATTATACTTCAGATATACAAAAATGTATAGAGATATAAAAAATGAGAGAGTCTTGGTTAGGATGGTCTCATCATAAGGTTATGGCATAACCGCTTTATATTTCACATTTTTATAAGTTAAGTTTGTGTTTTTGTTTTATTAGACTCTTACTATGATACTTTTAACAATCTATTTTAACAAAAATATTATTTAAATATTGTAAATGTGTCTATACTTAGTTCAAGTGTTTCGGTCATTAGTTCAATTTTGTATACATTCCTCCATTTGCTAAATTTTTTAATTCATTTTAATATTATCGGTGAATTAGTTGTTAGAACGACCAACAAAGTTGACAAAAATGCAAATTTTCAGTTAAACATATGAGAACTTATTGATCCTATCATAAGTTTATGGTGAGACGATTTCACCAAGACCTCGTAGAAAAAAATTTGGGGCCCGGTGCGATTGCCCGTATCGCTCGGGCCAAATGACGGACTGATAACAGGTCAAACTTCTAACCGACCACGGTTAAATGTAAAATGTGTTGAAATTATATTTTGTTTCTATGTATCAATTTGCAAATATATACCAAAATCTTACCTATAATTAAAATATTTTAAGGGTTTAACGTCATATTGTCATGAATTGTTTTGTTATGAACTAAATTGAATTGAATTTAAATAATTTATATATACTATAAATGAACTAGAAAAAATATAGCCGAAAAAATATAAATATATTCAATTGTACTGAACTGAAATAAATTTAATTTTTATATATATCATACTACAAATATAAAAAAATTTAGTAAATATATAATTTGTTGTAAAAGTAAGTATACTGTACTAAACAGAAAAATTTAAGTATACTTAAATAAATTGGAAAAAAAAAAAAAAAACATTAACTGGACCAAACTAAATTAGACCGATTTACAGGAAATTTCTAGAGAACGAGTCATAATTTAACACTTCCGCTCTCCCAAACCTTATACAACCTTCCATCTCTTCTAGCTCTTTGTCGAAAACACGGTCTAAGACCATGTTCTCTAGAGAGTTTTGTTAAAATTAAACTTAACTGAAAAATAAGAATCATTAACGGAACTACACTAATTGAAAAATATATTTAATTGAATTGAACTGAAATCATTTTTGATTTTTATATATGGTAGAAATTAACAATTTTACTAAAAAGTATAATCTAGTGAACTAACTAATTTACAGAAAAGTTCAAGAAAACAAACCCCAACTCTTAAAAATGTTAATTGCAGATAAAATTCTGATTTAAATTGGCAAAATGATCCATATAATTCTTTTTGTTATTTTTAACTCATTTTACCTTTAACCGTGGTTGACTAGAAGTGTGACTTATTATTGGAGGCCAATTGCTCTCTACCCCTTTCTCTCATTTTTCTCTCTACTTTCCTCCAAAACCAAATCTACTTTGAGAAGGAGCTGCCGACTACTCCACAAACGCTCCGGCTCCTCCCCACCCTATACCTTTAGGGTGTGTTTGGTTGGGCAAGTTTTTGCAAAACTTGGACTATCCAAGTCCAGTTTTGTAAAATCTTGTTTGGTTCACCAAGTTTCTCAAAATCCAGACTTGTAAAATCCTAAAAACCAATCAAAGATTTTGTTTCATACTCACAAAATCCAACCCAACCAAACAAGGATTTTGCAAAAGCAGACTCTCAAAATCCCAAACAAAAACCAGACTCTCAAAAACCAAAAACAAAAACCAGACTCTCAAAAATCTGACGAACCAAACACACCCTTAGTATGTACTCCAGCCGCCCTTCCACTCCTTTACCTGTAAAACCGCCTTTAACCCTCCTTTGCCACTCTACATCCCCACATCTTTTTTGGCTGGTGCATTTTCATTCAACCCGACCAGCTTCATAATAGATCGGAGACGACCACTCCGATTATGTTCACACGCTTTGGTTTTGATCGACCTGGATAGATATCGACACAAAACACTTTTCTTTAGACAAAAATGCCGGCGACTGACGTGAAGGCCAACGTGCAGCTTCAACCCTTACTTCAGCTGGCCTATATAAACCAGTTCAGCCAGTGAATCGGTCGGGTCGGGTCGGTTGGTTCGGTTTGGTTCGAGGTTCAGCTTAGTTATGAAGGGATATAGTGCTGGCCCTACTAGAATGAAGTGGTGATTTTACTTTGTGTAGAATTTTTTAGTTATAGGATGTGTGGTTTAATTGGTACTTTGCAAAATTATTTTGACTCATTGATTGAGTATCTTTGCCTATTCGTTTGTGTTCCATCTGACCTGGATTAACTGGACAGTGGAAAATCCTATGGGCTTCCAGTCTATTTCTCTAACCACAGTAAAGGAAAAATACACGTTGTAGTAGTTTGACAACTTGCTATCAGCAGTTCTATGACTGGGTCCAAAATATAACAATATTTAGTGTTGAAATTGTGCTAAAAGTGATTTGGTGATTAGTGTTGTGTTGTACTAATTAATATTAATGAGTGTTACATTATGTTGAAATGTAACGTAGCAAAAATAACTTGAACCGGATATAGATATAAGTCGAATTCAAGTTTTGTACGCATATATATATATCACGTTTAGTATTAATTTTGAGTAGAAAATGATAATATGTGATTAAATATCAGTAATAATTTATGATTGGGGGATATTAAATCCCTCCGTTACATTATGATTTTTAACTATTTACTGGACGACCAGTTTACTTATGGCCTTCCATTACTTCCTAGACGACTATTTGACAAATTGTTTTTCTTTGGACGTCCATAACTTTACTTTAAAGTGACATAATAAATCTTGATAATTTGAATAAGGTGACTTAATAATCAAATTCTCATCTAAACTAATGTCTTATCAGATGATTGGGACAATTCTTATTCTGACCAGTTCTAATAAACGACATACTTTTTTATCTCAATCGTATACTAAGGAAAATTTAGCCACATCAATACAAAATACGAACAACATTAGTAAATATAGCATGTCAAATAGCCAACTGCTTTACATTAGTCTTCATGGATTGTTTATGTATTATTATAGCCGAAATCACTATAGCAACAAAACAATATCAAACTAGTATCAAAATCAATGGGTCTATACCTATTTATGGTATACTATTAATAAAAAACATAAGGAGAAATACCAGTTCGAGTTAATATATGAAAAGTTAACTAAAACTATTAAAGATTGACTGAATGATAGTACTTACTGTATTTTATAATATGAGAGTGAGACGCTTGTAGCCCTGGAAAGTGGAGGTTTTGTATGGAACTCGAGGAGTCTAAGGATGAGTCGGGTGTATTAAATAGATGAATTTTTTTGGGTGAAGGGGTAATCATCAAATCGGAAAGTACGTGCACATATATTGGATGATGAGGGGGTTTTGGGTGTTTTATCAACACCATTTATCAACCCCACTAGTCAGGTTCAAGAGAAGGACGGGTCCTTCCAAGGCTTTTTAAAAATCAAGGAGGATGTAATAATTAATTTCAGCGCCATGTTTTTCCATTGGAGGATGTGCATAGGATATCGATTACTGACATATGCCTAGCCAATGCAGATTGACATTGGAGGGACATTTTACTTAGTATACTTGATCGCTAAGTGAAGAAATATCTCATCAATTTTGGGTACTTTTCTCATAAGTAATTTGAAGATTGTACTTTTGAGTGACTCTATTATCCTCAATCAAAGCGGTTACATGATGCGAAGATACTTGATTACATTAAGTCCTTAGATTCGAATAAAGATGTAGACTTGTTGCAATCATATGGTGTTGATATGCACATTTTTCTCCACATTTCCACAAGGCTTTTGAAAGAAGGAACAATTGTGGGGGCCAAGTCCATTTGCAATAAGAAAACTTATGTGTAGAGGTTTTCTAGATAAAAAAAATTGAGATAGAACATGTTGTTGGAAAAGTTCAAGAAGGTTCTGCAGTGGAAGGCGCTCACTTCTCGACAAGCTCCCATTTGATGCGTCCTTTTAAGAAATCCAGGCTTGCTCTCTCGCTTGTCTTGACATGGCACGTGCTCCAAAGAAGTCAGTCAAATTGCACATTTTGATGAGGACATTAGTGTCTCGCAATATCCTCGTGGTCACGACATTAAACATCCTAAAATCAAGTGTTTCCATGCTAAAATGTGAGGGTGGTGAAATTATAGTAAGATGAGTTGAGAAAAGACAACACATTTCATGATGAGGTGTGTACCTGGCAGGCTATATCGAAACCGGGGACTTTCAGTTATATGAATTGCCCTACTGAGTTTGGGTATATTCTTTTTGGTTCCAAAAGATATGGGTATGGATCTCAAATATTAAGACCCAGCTCTAACTCATGGGTCAACCCACAGACCCATTACAATTATATTAATATTATATGGATTATATATGGAGCATTTTGCAAGTTGGAAAATGTTGCTGTTTGGAGAAGCTACAGAGGATGGAGCAAGGCACATGCAGTGGGCTATAAGTCTATTTGAAGGAATTTCAGGACATCAAATTAATTCTGACAAGTCGGGTATTCTGTTCAGCCCTAATACTCCAGTTGATGTAAGACACAAGGTTTGTGATGTGCTAAAGATTACGGAGGTCCAATCACATGGGAAGTGCCTGGGATTACCTTTAGAGATAGGGCAGAAAAAGAAGCAGATATTCTAGTATATCAAAGATCGTATCCGAGCAAAACTAGATGGTTGGAGCGAGAAGAATCTGTCAAAAGTCGGAAAAAATATACTGATAAAGTCAGTCCTCAAGTTAGACCTAGTTACCCTATGAGTTGTTTCAGTTTTCCTGAGACCCATTTAGAGGAAATAAGAATAATGATCTGCAAGTTCTGGTGGGTGGAGATCAAGATTCGAGAGGGAAAATTCAACGGGTGCTATGTCGGGAGTTGACAAGATTAAAGCGGAAAGGTGGTCTTGGTTTTAGGGACTTGAAGGCGATGAACTTGGCGCTATTGAGAAAATAAGCTTGGAGGCAACTTACTAATCCATCCTCCTTGATAGCTCAAGTTTTCAAAGACAAGTATCACCCGAACTCGTCGATACTAGAGGCAGTGAAAGGAGGAAACGCGTCAGGAGTTTGGAGTGGAATCATCAAAGGAGTTGAGGCCGAGAGGTTGGGATGCCGAAAGCACATCTCGAGCGGCAGAACGGTCAGCATCACGCAAAACCCTTGGTTGCCAAAAGCGCCATTCTTCAAACTCCGTGAGCCTGATCGGGTGCCAGGGGGACTTACCAAAGTCTCAGAACTGATAGATGAGGATACTGGGCAATGGAAGACTGATCTGGTACGAGCTAGTTTCTGTAGCGAAGATGCATCGGTCATCCTGGAGATCCAACTATGCGGCCAATCGGGGTGGATAGATGGGAATGGCATCACGGTCCGAACGGAAAATTTACGGTGAAATCAATATATTACACGTTGAAAGTAGATGACAGATCACCGTTTTACCAAGAACAGCAGGCGCTAATCCCAGGTCTAGATGAGAGCTTTAGACTTCCTTCCCACCACGAAAAACCTGAGAAATAGAACCATCAGGGTAGAGCTAACTTGCTAACTATGCAATTTGGATGGGGGAACTACGAGGCATTTATTCTTTGACTGTGATTACGCTGTGAGGACGTGGAGATTATTGGGACTGGGTGAGCACGATAGCAGCAAGTTCGCCCAATAGAGGAGATGTGTGGTTTCGCTAATTGCTCTTGGATGATGCTGATGACAAGAAGGAGCTCATAATTATGGCAGTGGATGCGATCTAGTTCCAAAGGAATTGCAAACTGTACAAGGGAAAGAATATTAGCCCCGAACAGAATGCAGTTTCGATCAGAGCCACACTGGAAAGTTTCTCAAAGGCGAATCATACCCAGAAAAGGTTTCACCCACTCTAGAGCTTAATACTGTGCTGAGACCGCTGCCACAAGGAAGAATGATCATGTTCGATGCAGTCATGGAGCAGGGACGAGCTGGCACTGGAGTGATAGCTTTATTCGAAGATGGAGCATTCCTGCTAGCCGAAGCAAAGACCGTTGATGGTGTACATGAAGTACTGTTAGCAGAAGTGCTGGCTCTCCTAGAGGCAGTCAAATTGGCGCGAAACTAGTTTTAAAAGAGGTTGCAATTGTAGGTGATGCTATGAATTTAATAATAATGGTTCACGGAGACATGGACAGCCCGGCTAGCTACAGTGCTTTGGTGGAGGAAATAAGGTCAGAATTTTTGCAATCAGAGATAGCATGACCGTATTAGATACCGAGACTAGAAAATACGGATGCGCATTTAGTTGCTAGATTTGCAAAAAATTGTGGTTTCGACCATGTAGAATGAGACTCAGCACCAGAATTGCTTTTGTCAAACGTTGATGGACGTTTTCCAGCACCTTGAGGTGATATAAAGCACTTTTTATTTCAAAAAAGAAAGCTCTTTTCTTTGACTATGAAGATTTATCATTTTAATTTGTTTTGAATTGGCCTTGCAGTTTGACAAGTTTGAATTATTTTTTTTGAAAAATTCATTACGAATTGCTTGATTTTTCTATTAGAGAAGAAGTCATTTTGGGTGGCATTTAATATGGATTTATTATTCTTGGATGTACATTTTGGATTGGAAACCGACTCAAACAAATAATTTATTTCATATTAATGTTTATTAAATTGTCAGTGAAATATTCAACTTTTATCTCGAAAATATTCATTTAAAACTCATTTAAGATCGTGAGATCTATTAGAGCCATCGGCTTTGAGTTCAAGTCTCAGTTTTTCAAATCCATCGAATTTGAGTCGGGTCTAGATCCCGATTATATTTTTTGAGTTGGCCCTGGGTGTTGATGTACCCTACCCTTACCCGACCCATAATCATCCCTAATCGTATCAGTTTCACATGGCCTTATATACACATATTAGCGTGATCTTATTTTGCTTCTCAATTCGTTGGACATGTAAATCTTGTATCTTTTACCGTGGTGAAACCATGAATTTATTTCAGAATATGCTAAATAAATCTTCTATGATTTTATGTGTACCTTTTGTCCACATAAATAAATGAGGTGGTGTTGATAAATGAAATTGGCCACATACTGGTCACAATTATAGGAGTAAAGATGAAGAGTTTAAATTTGGTCCCTTAACGTAAATGATGAGTGATTAGTCACGTCAATTTGGAAAGGGAAAACACAGAATGGGTAGCCATAGCCTACCATAACTCACCATCAAATAACTAACTCTACAGTGGTCTGTTCTTAATGACCCGCAGCTACCATGTTTCTATGCCCAGCTGATAACTGGTACGACACCATCCTATGCTTACTGCTCCATCAACACACATGAAACTCTCTGCCTCTATTGACCTGTATTTATCATCCCTGCTACCATCCTGCAATCTTTATAACACATGAACCACTGCTACCTAATCATGCTAGCTCTTGGTATTTAATTTTTACAAACTGGTTCCAAGCAGCAAAATATTTGCAATGGTGCCAAGCGCGAATCAGATGCAGACAGTGAGCAAACGTAACAGATGGGGAGCATCCCAGAATAGTGCTTATAAACTCAGATGAATGCACCATATACATGAATTTCGATATTTTTATAATAGGCAACAATTAAAATTAAAAAACATGTCAATGTATTCCCATAATGCAATTGATTTAATCAACTACTAATTCATATCAATTTTTGTTATGCTTAGGAGTTTTTTTATGTTTGTATATCCGTTTTCTAATTTAAATGTCACCATTTTCCTACAAACATAATAATATAGAGAAATATTTATTATTTAATAATCAAATACGTTATATATGAGAGTTTTTTTTCTTTTTGTGTTTTGCTTATATATTATTATTTCCTAATTTAAATTTCACTATTTTTTCATATTTGACAAATGAATTTTTTAATGAGTGTCAACTGTTGATTTTATAATAAAATGTGTAGTAGTAAGTTCTCATTTCTCAAATTTAGTAATAATGATGTACGAACATAATTACACTAATGAAAAATGAAGATAATAAACATTAAGGATATGTTTGTCCGAGTTTATTTCTTACTGAACTGAACTGAAAAAAAAATACTAAATTGAACTGAAAAATATTTAAAAATACTGAACTGAACTGAAAAAAATAAAAAAACACTGAACTGAACTTTAAAAAATAAAAAATATTAAACTGAACTGAAAAATATTTTAAAATACTGAGTTGAACTGAAAAAAATAAAAAAAATACTGAACTGAACTGAAAAATTAAAAAAATACTGAATTGAACTGAAAAAATAAAAATACTGAAAAAATAAAAAATAATGAACTGGACTGAAAAAAATAAAAAAATACTGAACTGAACTGAAAAAAATTACAAAAGAATATTTGGCACCTTTTATGGATCCAAATGCAAGGTACCATTTGCCGGATTTTTTAAAAAATAGAAATTTTAGAGGAATTTTGGAGCAATTTAACTATCGACATTCTTCTCTATTAAACACTGTGGAAAGGTCATTTGGCAACTTGAAAAATAGATGGCGCATGCTTAAGTCGATGCCTCAAATGAAGGACGAGTGGCAAATGGCCATAATAATAACAACAATCACGCTTCATAACTATATGCGAATGGAAAAATTTGGGCATTACAATAATGTTCAAGGAACATCGGATAAGGAACTGCTAAGCTCTCAAAGGAAGGAAGAAATGAATCAAGTTCAACTGTATATAGCAGTCGATGCCCTCATTATGAAAATACTGAATTGAACTAAATGTCGTTATTTTGAATTGATTTGGCGTGGTTTGAAACTGAGTTGATTTGAATTAAAATTAAATGTATGACAACAGAGTAATATTACTTATGAATGTTTATTAATTTAGACATAGTTAAATACTAATAGTACACCTACATTAGGCTGAATAAAATCAACAAATAAAAAAAAACTGATTTGAATTGTTATGAAATGAATAATTAGTATATATAAGAATAATAGTATGACTAAATCAAATCATATTTTGAAAAAATGAATTTTCTGATCTGATCTGAATTCAATTGAATATAAACTGAACTGAATCGGAAAAACAGTAGAGAGCTATAATAAAAATATATCTATGAAATTTACTGAAATGAAATATAAAAATATTTATCTGAACTGAAAAAATAAAAAAATATTTAACTAAACTGAACTGAACTAAAAAAAACAAAAAATACTGAACTGAACTAAAAATATAAAAAAAATTTAACTGAACTGAAAAAAATAAAAAAAATACTGAACTGAACTGAAAAATATTTAAAAATACTGAACTGAACTGAAAAAATAAAAAAATATTAAACTGAATTGAAACATATTTAAAAATACTGAATTGAAATGAAAATAATAAAAAAAATATTGAACTGAACTGAACTGCTTTACAGAAATTTTTTCTGCAGAGGCTCAGTGTGTCACTCGTTGCTATTTAGAGTTAGAATTTATAAAATCGGATTCATAATAGTAACTTAGGAACTCCAGAAGTTCTAACCAAATCACCACTTCATCTTATCTCGATCTAAACAAACAGTCAAAATGTGGTCATGTATTTGTAGCAACTGAATTTATTTGTAAAAAACACTTATACAATATCTATATTTTAATCCAACTGATATTTTGTCAAGGAAAATCAACCGTATATCTCATTTTTTGATTTTATAATGTTCAGTATAATTTTTGAAACCCCGTTTTACTAATAAAATAAATACTGTAAAATTTTATTATTTGATCCAATATGAAGTTAAGTATTTGAAGTCAACTTATTAATAATAATAATAATAATTATAATTTCAGTTTAGCTGAATTTGAAAGATCTTTAAAATCTTCCTTCATGACCAAATCAAAAGAAAAATTACATAATAAAGAAATAAAAGAAGTTGAATAAATTTAAAGGAAAAATAAAAAGCAAAATCCCACACCCTACCACCACCACCACTCACTCAGTCACCACTGAAATAAACAAGAAAACAAAAGGCAAATCCTAAATGCCAGAATTTGAAGCAAAATTAAAGAAAAAGTGGTTCACTTTTTGTCAAATGACAGGAACAGTTTTAGTAGTATAGGAGAGAGGGTGAGGATTCAGATTCAGAGCACAAACCCTAAAAAAAGCATGCTCATCAGTCAGACCGGCATGCCTTGCTGGACCAGAGACACAAGATTTTTGATTTTCTACCACTCCTCCTCCTCTGATTTGACTAAAGCATTACTTAACATTTACTAAAAATAAACACACAGTGGGCACTACAGCGGCATCAAATTACAGACCAGTGAATTATTTATATATATGTATGTTTGTATTTGCAGTAAATGTAAATGTTAATGGACAAATCAATAAATAGGAGGCCTCATCTTTTATTCATAGATCCAAACAAGCAAAGAAACAGATAGCAGTAGTAGATGATCCTACTGTAGGGTATAGAATATGGTGTACATGGAACAGTAAAAGAAAGTGACAACATAAAAGAAATTCCACAGTAGCAGCAGCAACACTGCAGCATATAATACTACTGCTGCTGCCATTTTCGATTTGCGAGCTTAGAAATTAAACTCTTTCTCTCTGTCTCTTTCTCTACCCACCCCTCCTTTCTCCCTCTCTCTCTCTTCAATTAGCTTCTCTCTCACTAAAGAGGTCCTCAAGCTTTTCTTCAATCTTTTTGCCTCACCTCCTCATATTCTCTTCTGGGCTATTCCTTCCTGTCTTCTAAATCTGGTTTCTGGGTTTTATTTTGTTTTTTTCTTCCAGATTCTTGAATCTGTTTCAGACGGCAGGGTGGTGGAAATACTAGACTTGTTCTTGCATGGTTTTTTTAATATTAAATTTTCTATTTTGAGGGTGCTTCTAGAATTGAGCCCTTCCAGCTAGTTCTCCATTCTATCTTCACACCCTGTAAAAATATTACTTGATGGGATCATTTTCCTGGGGTGAAATGAAGGTGGCTTGAGCTCAGAATGTACTTTGCCGCTTGGTTATGTGTCAAGTTCTTAGTTGCTGTAAGAAAAACTGTGGACTAAAACCAGCTGGAAATTTTGTTGTGTTGCGCGTTTCCGGGGCAACGTTGTCCAAAAGTTCGAGTCTCTTACGAAAGATACCATCTTTTTTAGTTTTTTGAATTCCGTGGTAAGAAGTGGGTGCTTCCAAACCGAATTGCGTAGAGAAAGATGGAAAATACGGAGATTAGTTCTTGATATTCTGTCGCCTTCCTGTTGAATTATCCTTAGTCTTGGTGAGGTATTTTGGCCCCTTTGTAGTGTTCCCGCTCCTAAAAATCTCGGGGATATCGAAATTTGGGTTATAAAAGAGGGGCCTTGCTTTGTGGTATCGCATCATTTCTTGAGGTTGAGAGTTAAAAATGGCTATGGTAGCTCATCACCACAGGGAGAGCAGCAGTGGTAGCATTAGTAGGCACAATAATAACAATAATAGCAGCGGTGGGGGTATTGATTCTGGCAAGTATGTCCGCTATACTGCAGAGCAGGTTGAGGCTCTCGAGAGGGTTTATGCGGAGTGTCCTAAGCCCAGTTCCCTGCGCCGCCAGCAGTTGATTAGGGAGTGTCCTATACTCTCCAACATTGAGCCTAAGCAGATCAAGGTGTGGTTCCAGAACAGAAGGTATGGACAAGTTTGATTTTTTATCATTTCTTTTCGATGTTTATGGTATATGGATTCTTGTTGTGATTTATTGGGATTCAGGCTGAATTTTCTTGTTGTCTGTTGATGCAGGTGTAGAGAGAAGCAGCGAAAGGAGTCGTCACGGCTCCAGACGGTCAATCGGAAGCTGAGCGCGATGAACAAGCTGCTGATGGAAGAGAACGATCGCCTGCAAAAGCAGGTTTCTCAGTTGGTTTGCGAGAATGGCTATATGAGGCAGCAGTTGCACACTGTATGTTACTGACCACTTGTTTTCTTTTATGGCCTAGTTTCATCTTCAAGAGTATATGGATGCCTCTTTGTTTAGTATTCTGTTATGATGTTTGTACTGACTAGTTCTTGCTCAATTTCCGCAGACATCTGCTGCAACCACCACTGATGCAAGTTGTGAATCGGTGGTTACCACCCCTCAGCATTCTCTCAGAGATGCTAGTAACCCTGCAGGGTAATCTCTTCACTTCAATTACCTGCTTCTTCTTGGTACTAGTGTTGTTGTTAATGTTTGATGGTTTGGCGTTACTTTTTTACAGACTCCTATCCATTGCAGAAGAGACCTTGGCAGAGTTCCTCTCAAAAGCTACTGGAACTGCTGTCGATTGGGTTCAGATGCCTGGGATGAAGGTTTGGATTCTTTATTATTGAGTTTAGCTGATGCCTGTTTGATTTGTAATACTATATGTGTTCAACTGCTGTGTTAAATATTGAAACTTTTGTTTTGAATTTGTTAGCCTGGTCCGGATTCGGTTGGGATATTTAACATTTCCCATAGTGGCAGTGGGGTGGCAGCGCGAGCCTGCGGTCTTGTTAGTTTAGAACCAGCAAAGGTTTGTCTTAATCTCATTGAACAGCTTGCCAGAAATCTGATCTTTCTTCATAGTTTATTAATTTGTGTACAAATTCATTAGATTTTTGTTGGCATATGTTGGTTTTATCATGCTATTAATGCTGTTGAGTAAATTTCTGAACTTGAACAGATAGCAGAGATCCTTAAAGACCGTCCAGCTTGGTTCCGGGACTGTCGGAGCCTAGAAGTTTTCACTATGTTTCCTGCTGGAAATGGGGGGACTATAGAGCTTGTCTACACTCAGGTAGTTGCACTCGTGTATATATTTGAGAGAATTGTAAACTTTATCATTGATTTGTCCTCATTAAGATTATATGTGTAGATTGAACAAATTATGAACTTTGTCCGTCTTGCAGATATATGCTCCCACTACATTAGCTCCTGCCCGGGACCTTTGGACGCTGAGATATACTACCACCTTAGAGAATGGTAGTCTTGTGGTAAGCTTATTCTTAGACATCTTTGGTTTTCTTGTCCCACTCTGGCTAAAGCATCCATCTTGTACAATCATACTGATACTCTGACTGATAATTTATTTGGTTTTACTTTTAAGGTGTGTGAACGATCTCTCTCTGGAACTGGTGCTGGTCCACACGCAGCTTCTGCTGCTCAGTTCACAAGGGCTGAAATGCTTCCATCTGGCTATCTGATTAGGCCTTGCGATGGTGGATCAATCATCCACATTGTTGATCATTTGAATCTGGAGGTTTGATTTTTGCCTCAAGTTTGATCTCTCTATATTATATATACCAAATCAGTTACTTATCTGATTATGCTACTCTGTCCAGGCATGGAGTGTTCCTGAAGTGCTCCGGCCCCTTTATGAATCATCAAAAGTTGTAGCTCAGAAAATAACTAATGCAGTAAGCTAACGGTCCTATTCTGTTTTTATTCGAGTTTAAAAATGGTAGTGAAAATATTTTCCAAATAATTTCTATGATGTGCTGACCCCTGGGCA
This sequence comes from Sherardia arvensis, assembly GCA_948330725.1. Classification (NCBI taxonomy): domain Eukaryota; kingdom Viridiplantae; phylum Streptophyta; class Magnoliopsida; order Gentianales; family Rubiaceae; genus Sherardia; species Sherardia arvensis. The sequence goes on along the minus strand of OX415237.1, from coordinate 14,275,044 downwards.
TATATTTCGAATGTCAGTTTCGCTTTATGTTTGATTTGGTTGATTTGTTTGATTTTGTCTTAAACTAGCTATCCTTTTTTATTTTCTACCATATAGTAAACTTTTACTATAAGTGGAAACTATATTACCCTTCTAAAGCAGAATTTAGTGGTATCTTGAAATTTTTATGGCAAACAGCAGCCTTTTATGTGTTGATTTAATTATTGTTTATGAGGTCATTTCTGGCCTCATTAGTTGAAAGAGCATTACCTTATAGTTTCTGTATGTAGGCCTTGCGATACATCAGACAAATAGCTCAGGAGACAAGTGGTGAGGTGGTGTATGGTCTGGGCAGGCAACCAGCAGTACTGAGAACATTTAGCCAGAGGCTAAGCAGGTACTGTCCATATTCTTCATATTTTGATGGTGGTTTAGGTCTAGTGCAGCGTTCCTAATAATGTTATTCTTCCTTCAGAGGGTTTAATGATGCAATCAATGGATTCAACGATGATGGCTGGTCATTGTTGAGCTGTGATGGTGCGGATGATGTAATCATTTCAGTTAACTCTACCAAGAGCTTGAGCTCTTCATCTGCTTCTCTCTCCCTGCTTGGAGGTGTTCTCTGTGCAAAAGCCTCTATGCTACTCCAGGTAAAATACTATTTGACAACGCTTTTATATTATTTCATATTTGTCAATGCAGTGATAAATTGATTGACCAGTTGATATAAATCACTTGCAGAATGTTCCTCCTGCAGTTTTGGTTCGTTTCTTAAGGGAACATCGTTCAGAATGGGCAGACTTTAATGTCGATGCCTATTCTGCTGCCTCACTGAAAGCTGGATCATATGCATATCCTGGGATGCGGGCAACAAGGTTCACTGGAAGCCAAATCATCATGCCTCTTGGCCACACTATTGAACACGAGGAGGTAATTTTCTTGTACTTAGAGTGCATTTCCCAATTTGGGATTGAAAGCATGACATCATTTTGTGCTCTTACACATTGTTCTACTTCCCAGATGCTAGAAGTTATACGACTTGAAGGGCACTCCATGGGTCAAGAAGATGCTTTCATGTCAAGGGACATCCATCTTCTGCAGGTTCTTACCCTTCTCATCTCGAGTATTATATACATTGTTTGAAAGATCCCTGCTAATAGTTTATCATTATCAGATGTGCAGCGGAGTTGATGAAAATGCCATCGGTTCCTGCTCCGAACTTGTTTTTGCTCCAATTGATGAGATGTTCCCTGATGATGCCCCATTAGTACCCTCGGGTTTCCGCATCATTCCTTTGGAATCAAAACCAGTTGAGTCCACTGCCTTCATTTTTTCTGTCATTTTAACAAAAGCGTGTTGCTTCTCTGTGATGATTGATGCTAATGACATCGGTTGATCAGGGGGATTCCCAGGAAACTTTAGCTGCTCACAGGACATTGGATTTGACATCGAGTCTTGAAGTTGGAACAGTTCCCACCTCTGCACCCACAGATGCATCCTCCTGCTATAGCCCTCGCTCAGTTCTGACTATTGCTTTCCAGTTCCCCTTTGAGAGCAATCTGCAGGAGAATGTGGCGACAATGGCCCGCCAATACGTTCGTAGTGTCATTTCATCAGTTCAGAGAGTTGCTATGGCTATTTCCCCATCTGGGGCCGGCCCTTCTCTGGGACCAAAGCTTTCTCCAGGCTCTCCTGAAGCTCTTACACTCAGTCACTGGATCTGTCAGAGTTACAGGTGAAACTTATATTTTTTTCTCAAGTAATCAATAACATGTGTAAAACATTACCTAAAGAATGCTAAAAATGTTTCTCATTTGCGTGCAGTTTCCATATGGGGCAGGATTTGCTGAGAGGTGATTCCCTGAGTGGTGACTCGCTATTGAAGAATCTCTGGCATCATCAAGATGCTGTGTTATGTTGTTCTCTGAAGGTATGATTAATAACTAGTTTATTCTTCTCCTTTTTAGAGTCTTTTCATCTCAACATTAGCTTCTGTCTGAGGTTTGATATGGTTGTAATTATCCTCGTGTCTTTGTGCTGGGTTCAGGCATTGCCGGTTTTCATGTTTGCAAACCAGGCTGGACTTGACATGCTGGAGACGACTCTGGTGGCATTACAGGATGTTACCTTGGACAAGATTTTTGATGAATCAGGCCGCAAGGCTCTGTTTTCCGAGTTTGGGAAAATCATGCAACAGGTAAAAACTGAATTCATTTGGATATAATTACGATGAAACCTAATAAAAACCTGATTAGTACATTATAATGAATTGGTTTTCTTATTTTTTTGTCAGGGGTTCGCTTGCTTGCCTGGGGGAGTATGCATGTCGACAATGGGGCGCCATGTCTCTTATGATCAAGCCATAGCTTGGAAAGTGCTTGCTGCTGAAGAAAATACCGTCCATTGCCTTGCTTTTACATTTGTCAATTGGTCTTTCGTTTAGACGCTGATAGGAATTAGTGATCAGATTTTCTGTGTGTGGATGAACTCTTGACTCCTGAAAATGGTGTAGACGATAAATGTTAGGGAGAATCTGCTGAAAGTTTTGTAATGTTTTTTTAAGGCCAGCCAGCCATGCCATGACTTTCATATAATTTTATTTGATGATATTTATCTTCTTGTCTGATAATTTATTATTCTATTTTTTATCTGATGTCTGATTTTGATATTATACTTGGATGTTCCAACTGGTTGTCTTTGTAACGAGTGTTGTGTTTTGTGCCACCAAAAGGCTTGGAGCTCAGTCACATACTCCCAGTTAACCATTTGAAGATGAGGAAAATAAGTCTTGAAACATATTGTTGTCAAATGTGCTGCTTATCTTGTAACTGAGTTGGAGTTTCGTTAGTAGAGAGAAGAAAATGAAAAATGACAATAAGTAGCTTTATCATGAGCAACATACAACTTCGTCAGAATATTTAAAAATGTATTTGATCACTAATACATTTAATTATGTACTTGACAATAAGTAGCCTTATCATGAACAACATATAATTAGTCTTGGAAGTGACGGTCACTATATAGTGAGAGGGTTTATATGTAAAAAAGTTTGGGATGGGGGTTTTTCTGCAATTTATGTAAATTGCATTCAGCATGCTTGAATTTCACACTTGAATGCTTGTTTTTTAGACCAAACATGTTGTTTTTCAGAACATGCTTGCATTTCACACTTAACAGGTTGTTTTTTAGAGAATACTTGCATTTCACAGTAAACAGGTTGCTTTTTAGAGTTCATGTATTTTGAATAAAAAAAAGATGGTTTTATAGAGCATACTTGAATTTCACCCTTAAATGCTTGTTTTTTAGACCAAACAGGTAGTTTTTTATAACATGCTTGCATTTCACGCTTAACGGGTTGTTTTTTAGAATAAAATGCTTGTTTTTTTAGACTGTGTGGATATGTTTGCTAACGTCTATTTTTAGACCAAACATGTAATTTTTTAGAACATGCTTGTATTTCACGCTTAACGGGTTGATTTTTAGAATAAAATGTTTGTTTTTTAGACTGTGTGGATATATTTGCTAACGTCTATTTTTAGACTAAAAGGCTTGTTTTTTTAGTTTAAGTGAACAGTGCGCGTGAGTGAATAGTACATTTTTGTCAAAATTGCAAATAAGAACCCCTTCCTTCCATATTCCAATATAGTCCTTCGTCACTATATAGTGACCGTCACTCAAGACCAACTCAACAACATACAACTTCGTGAGAATATTTAAAAATGTATTTGATCACTAATGCATTTAATTATGTACTCCTCCCGTTCCGATAGAGAGATAACACGTTCGTGTTTAGAAAATGTATGAACTATAAGTTTCCCAATAATCTATCTTTTTAATAGAAAAATCCATTTTTTTCTTGTATATTTTGGCTTCTAAAAATGTTTAGGGTGCCTTGTATAGTTTCCTCCAATTTTATAGTGGCTTATAAAAAAAATTAAATCTATCTCAACTATTATTGTACTCCTATATTTCAAAATATCAATGACACGATTTGAATTTGTCTAACTCAGCCTAAATAAAGAATCTAGAGGCTTTTGTTCAATGTTTAGAATTGATCAAACTCAGGCTAAATTAGATTTAAAGATGTTGAAATCGGCCAAACTCAGTGTAATTAAAGATTGTCTGAGTTATCTTTATCAGTATTATAATGATGATAACATCAAAGATTCCAACTGTTCTTGTAGGGATCCGCTACATTTAGGCCGATCCCTTCCAAAAATAGGCGTATGCCACTCACTACATTTAGGGCGAAGTGCTCACTGCGTGGCTACTTGTTTCCTCAATTCAACGGAGGGCTTGTTAAATACAAAGAAGACAGCTCCCATAGCGTCTATTACATCGATGTAGGAAACAGACACTTCATATTTTGCTATCTGTGTAATCATCTGCAATTCTGATCTTTTGCTTATTTGGTGCATCGTCATGCATATTTAAGCGATTTTGATCTGTTGTAAAAGATTTGAAGAATCAAAATTCAGTTTTTAGAAGCACCATCCATTAACACATTTGGGACAAGAATTTTGGATCCAACTATTTTAACTAATTGAAAACATCGAAAACACAATCTTGTATTAATGGATCAAACTTATAATATACAGTGTGTATGTACAAAGACTTTTCAGCGTCAAATCCCGCTCGTGTGTGTCATGGAAAGAGGGTCTTAATCAAAACACAAGAAGGGGATGTCCTCAACGAGGTGCATCTACTCAGGTTCATAATTTCCTTATAACACACTTTCAAACCTTTATCTGGAAGCAAGTGACCAGAAATTCAACAAAAATGAGGGTAAAGCAGCAAACCAACTGAGAAAAGCCATGGCTGTTGAAGTCTGAAACTCGGTGCAGTGGTTCTGGCCACAACTACCAAGATCGTTGCCAATAAGAACTGTGATGCCGGCAGATGCACAAGCTGCTGCAAATATCAGGGTAGAAGTCACCTATAATGGTAGACCAACAGTTAATAAACCTAGCAAATGAAAAATGAAACTCATATTGCAATTCACTCGTATAGGTCCGAAGCAATTTTTGCATGAGAATGTGCACAGCTATATCAATTTATCAAGCCACTATATGATCACGGAAAAGCTAATGCCAGCTTTGGAAACATGACTGCTCCCAGAGAATGCACTGTCTAGATCTAGAATGAGTTACATCAGCATATATGACCATCAACTAAATGAGAAAGTTCCCTAGAAGAAACATCTTATTCCCACATCCATGGTTTAATATTCACAAGTATGATTAAAATTCATAATTTCACTCAAAAAAAAAGACAATTCCAAGGAAACAGTTTCTTATACCAAGGAATGTCGGAGACAATTCCACGACTTTACGAGTCCACGACTGAATAGAAATGAATCGCAGAGTTGAAAGCTTAAGATATTGCAGAGGAATTGGAACTTACTCCATCGCCAACAGCAAATAAACTAACAGCTCGGTGATTTTGCAAGCTTCTTCCAACCAGGAGAGCATACATATCAAGTATACCCAGAGCAAGGCTCCACAGGCTCTGCAGGCCAGCTGCAGCAACCAGGTAACTGCAACAACAACAACAACAACAACAAATGGCAGTTGTTAATGAATAACTTATCATACTGATCCAAGCTTCAGAGTTCCATTTTTCAACTATACACTCAAGAAGAGCTACACCTAGAGTTACGCACGGTCGATATAAGGCAAATCCATTGAAAGTAATCAAATTCCCGTGATCTACCAGATTCATGACCTTACCTACTCAATTTTTCGGAATTCGAAATTCCACCAATCAATTAAAATAAATACTGAAATCACAGCACAGTTGATTCAACTAATTGAATAATTGCTAAAATCGGTGAATTAATCAGTTGAATGAAAGAATTACCAGAAAGCAGTGACGGAAGGGAAGTCGCTGGTGGTGGCCATGACGGAGAGAGATACCACCGCGAACAGAAACTGAGCGAATCGCAGGAATAGGCCGCCGACGGTCCCAGGCATACCTTGGACGTCCTTCATCCTTACTCCGACGGCCAGCGGCGCGTTCGCATCCTCCGTTTGCAGCGGCGGCGCTTCCACAGGGACAGGATGCACCGTCGCGTGACTCACACTCATTCTACTATATTCTATCTCCTCTCCCTCTATTCTTCTACCAACAATCTCTCTCTCCTCTGTCTCGCTATATACTCATGCGAGCGGTGGAGTAATTTTGACGTTGCAGGATCTGAGTGGTGGATTCTTCTTCAGGATTGGTTCTGGACGACTGATGGTGATGGCCGAACTTCAGTTCTGCACACAACGAACGACGACGTTTAGATCCGGAACTGGGAATTGGGGAATTGTCGCTATGGCCCCTCCAATAAGAACAAAAGGAATCAATATATTCGGTGAGTCGCTGAGTCAGCGAGTCAGATGGCCATTTTGCTTTTGTCGCGACTTATTTACTTTTGAAGATTAGTCGCTGCTGGTTTGTACTGGGGACGGCACGCTTTTATGAAAGGTTAAATTAAACACTTGAACAATTTGTTATTTCATTTCAACTGAAGGTGAAAACCCAAAATGATACTAACTTCTGCACTAATTCATGCTATTTTTTATATCTAAAACTTTGATATTTAAAATAAGAGAATAACATTCATCCGGATGATCCTGATATAGGCCTTATCAGGCACCAATAAGATAATGACACGTGTACAATTGTAATGTTTTAATTGGTTAAGATATTTTTAGTAAAGTTCTAAAACTCTAATTTAGAATGCCTAAACCCGTCTGGGTAATGATTGAACACGTGGCCCATTCATAATTAGTTAAAGATGATGTGTCGTTATTTAATTTGTGCCTGATATTGCCAATATCATGATGATCATGATATATATTAAACTGCTAAAATATTATAGATATTGAACATAGAAGAACAAAGATTGTGTCTACTGAATTTTACTACATTAGATTGAGAGGATGAGATATGAAAGAGACATTGAATGTCTTCCATGATATTCTTCACCTCCCTTGACGCTAACTTGCTAAACTTGAGTACCCTAATGAACCACATACAAACGAGAGCAAGCAAGTATTTCGGGATGAACCCGTAATTACTGCTTTGATGATCCTCCTGCAAGCCTTTAAGGTAACCTGAAATGAAGTGACGCAAGGGAAAGGATTATTCCCACCTGCACTACGGTACTACTCGATAACGGTGGAACCCTATAAGTGATCTCTGCATTTACCTCACAAACAAGAACCGGTAACTTAAATGGGACCTTAAAGTTCCAGACTTTGTCCCAGAGCTTTCATCTTCGGTGATCAGCATAACTAAGTGGTAAAAACACGGTGTGCACGAATCCGACAAACTGATCTTCATCCTCATCTGAGCTCCAAAAAATCTCCTTTGATCTCGTTAGATTTGATGAGAGGCAAATGAGTAGCATCACATGTAGTAATACTAAACCTGCAGGAACTGAATCCGGTAATATACCACTTGGTTGAAAAACCTTCAGGCACCTATGGAACCTGAACTCTTGATGCCCTTTGAACTCCTGATGGACATCACACCCTGACATGACCTTAGGGCATTGCATTTCCTCATATGATGGGGTAGTCATGAAGAAGATTTTGATGAAGTCCTGTGATTCTACACCCTTGACATAATTTGGAACCCGTTCTGGTGGTGGTTGTTGTACCTTCCAAGTCAAGTCATGATCATCTACGGTTATCTCCGTGTTGTTTCTTGCCATTTTCCTCACTTGTCCAAGATCACACACCGAAAGCCACTCTCAACCTCTTACCCAAAATCCCTCGTGGTTTTCTACTCAAAGCCTTCCTCTCAGGATATTGCTGTATAACTCCAGACAACACTTGTGATGGAGCTAATATGTGTTTTCTCTCAATGGGCCTCAAAATGTTGTCTTGTGTCTCTGAGTTTAACATACCATTCGACCCGAACTGTGCTAGAGTGATTACATGCTCAAATTGCCACAGCCGGTTTCTCTCAACCAAGATTGTAGGATGTTCAGTTTCCAAAACCACCTTTGGTTTCTTTCTAACTTGATGAACTTCTATCTCTAGATGTGTCGTGTGTCTCTTACACTTTCCAACTAGCCGTTTGTTGTAGCAGTTGTTGCTCAAAGGTCTTGCTCTCTGATAAATTCTTTGTCCCATTTGTTGTTCTCGAGTGAACCCCATGCCTCTACCAGCAGATGGTATGAAATATTTGAAGGAAACATCAGTTGGCTAATCATAAATTCTTGAATGGTAGGATCTAATGTATCTACTCTGTGTCCATATCACCTAATCCTGGTTCAAGGGACATAAAAGTTGGTCTTTCACCCAAGAAGCCATCAGTAGCTAGCTGCACTTTCAAACCATCCTTGCATTCACTATTATCTCCCACCTGATTATATGAGGCATTGTAGCTTCTCTGGTTAAAATGTTTCAACCAGGATTAATTGGTGAACTCCTCAATGTCATCATCCTCCATGAAATTGCATCTGGATTTCAAACGACCAATAACCCCACACCAGGTGCAGAACTTCAAAACACGGTCATACCCACATGAGACCCAAGTCTGATGAGTACCGCCCTTCTCAAGAACAAAGCATGGTATCAAGGGCTTGTAAGGATTAATTCACACTCTTACTTTCAAACTTGATCAATTCCTGCTATCATCATAGACCCTACTAATGGAGCCTAAGCCGCCCATCATATTAACAAGGATTTTGCCTGAGCGAATCCAAACCAATATCTTTGAAATCCAAAGACTAGTAATCGTATACCTGTCATCCCACCTGCATAGACAGAGCAGACCTCCCTCCAACATGTAAGGCCCACTTCTAAATACCATCACCATCTTCATCTCAGATTCAAATCTGATCACCAAGAGGTGCTGGTGCCTCTGAACCATGCAAGCTTTATAATCTCAGATTTTTCTAAAGTGGTGATGAAAACGATCATTACCAAACTGTCTATCATCAAGCCAACAACCCAATAAGTAGAAAGATTCCTGTTTCTCATCAAAATCCTCTGTATTCTTCCTACCTCCATTCTCTTTCGAGACTTCAGAGTTGCATGATTGTCATTCTCTTCATGGTGTCTCTCTAGCCATGCAGAACAGTTTGCATGTGCGACTTGCTTAACCCCTCTTTTAGAACAGGACTTGACCTTTTGGTAATGAAATTTCAGATACGAGTAGGATTTTTTGTATATAATTGCAGCCACTCAGGATGATCTTGTAGAGAAACTTTGAGTAACGGATCCGAGACGACATGCCAGGTAATACAAACCCTCTTTCGAGGCCTTATGTATATTTCCCATGCTAAAACCCCATCCCGATCTGAGTACTCTGATTGTGATTCTACTCTTTTTTTTTCTGATATAAGCATGACAAATACGAAAAAAAAGATACAGGACTTTGGATGCCCTAAGACAAAAACATCAATTGAAAGAAGATGGCTACGAATCTTAACTGATCCAGTCCTATCCGATTAACTGAAAAGAGAACTTTCCCAAACCAACACACCCATGCGTTGTTTTAATTGAAAGAGCACCTGATGATCCTAGTTTGCAACAAATTAATCATCAGTGAAATTGAAAAGGAAACATCTTATGATAAATATTGAAGGGATGAGATTGAAATTGGCTTAAAGCGGATAAGGTAATTGAGAGTAGTGAAGAAGATAGAAGCTCCAAGAAAAAAGGAAAGAGAATAACGTAAGAGAGGAGGAGGAGAAAAGCTCTTCGCTAGAGAGAGAAAGTTCAATATAGAGGTCTAGTGATTTCCCCTATCAAATTAATCAATCTCACTATTTATCACCAAAATTTCATAAATGCATTTCTTGGTATTTTAAACTTTATGACAACTTTCAAATTCAACCTATAACTTTATTCCACACATTTTCTTCGATTAGGTTAATCCTCGAAGATCAGAGATTTCATCCAAAGACTTAAATCCATTTAGAATAAATCAAGATCTCGTTTAGACTTTTCCATAAAAACTCACGTAGGAAATCGACTTGCACCATTATATCGTGCATATTCTATAAAAAAAATATCATTACTTTATTATCTTTTCCCTTACTCTCCCCAACAAACAAATTCCTAAGATGACTCTATAATATTAGGAGTTTAACAAGTATCTAGTCTATTACGTAGTACGCAGTTCAATTCATATCCGACTTAAGGAGATGATATTTTATTGGGAGTTCAGTTTGGGCAACCCATTATTAGTGTAATACATTAAATATAGTTTAGTGTGAAGTGTCAAAACTAGATTCTCCCGCATAAGTGAGGTGAGACTCCCACTGGGTATGTCTATCGAATGACAACTCCCATAGCACGTCTCATGAGAACGAAAGAATGGAGATTAGAGACTAGATTAGAGTGCTCGGAGAAGGAAAAATAAAGGAAAGAAAACTTACATGTTTTTGCATTCTATAAAGATTAAATACTGGTTTATAATTACAGCATCATGCTAAATTCCTACCACTTGGCTAACCCCCAATAGTTACAATAGAACATAATTCAGCAACATCTTTGTGGTGATTAATATAACATATGATTCCCAATATCATTGAGGAAGTTGCAATATCAACTCACAAACGTCTTTGTGATTTATTTTTTAGATGTTAAACCTATAAATTTTAGACATTAAAATATAGGAAGGGCCTTGCTATTTAGCCATTTAGATGACAATTTAAATCGTCATCTAAAATTTAAGAACTAAAACTATTGTAAATATTGCGGTTAGTTGCACATATAAACACTGTTTGTCATAAAACTGAACTAATTAAATTTAATTTAATTGAAATAAATTGAATTAAATTTAATTGATTTACGGATAAACTCAAGAGAATAGAGTTGAATCCCGTTATTGAGAGGATATCCTTAATATCCCTCACACGTATAGTTTATATAATTTTATGTTTAGGGCACATAATCCAAATTCCTTAGGAATCATTATTCACTAAATATTCATTTCGAACCAAGATAAGATGAATTTTCAAATTATGCAACTATTTGTAATTTGAATTCCATTGATCAAGTCTTTCAACCACAATAATAAAATTCACCGACTACAAGTAGTCAGATTTTCTAGCATAATTACGCAGCTCAAACTTTAGGGTTTTATTGTCATGGTACACTAACCAATACCATTGACATGGTTAATAACTCATGTCATCGTGTCTATATTTTATAGGTTATAAATAATAAACAAAAGCTATACTTTGGGCCATATGCGTTCATGCAATCAAATAGACGGTCTTTGTGATAAGCAAAAGATGGTTCTGGAGAACAAGATGGTTAAATAGTTTTCATCGCAGGTTTTTTTTCTTCAAATGATGAAATTTGATACAACATTTTAGAACATTTCATCAATGGATATGGGTGTCCAATATGGATATCCATGGACATTGATGGATATGGATATGAATTTTAAATTTTAAAATCCAAATGAATATGGATCGGATATGGATCCAAATAAATTGCTCAAATAGAAAATTCATTTGAAAGAGAGGAAATTCTAATATCATGATCACTGTTCGACCCACTACCCCTCCTGCTTACATTGTGATTGTGATAATAATTGATGGGAAATATAAAAAAGAACATGTTAGTACCTTTTTTTTTCTCATTGAGAGGTCTTTAATCTATGTGAAAGCTTTTTTACATACAGCTTTTTATCTGCCAAGTAAGACTTTATCACACCCGTTGAAAGAGGGTGAAAGTATCCCTCGTCGCACGGATATGAGGAGGAATATTCTCCTCACAACATCGATCACGGGTACGCTCTTCACGATTCCCACATTAACTTCACTGAAGGGAACCCAAGCAAGACCAAGTATACTTATGTGACTGAATCATACACAAGAAATCAGCCACAAAGGGGAGCTGCTCCACATGCTTTGGTTCCTAAAGTTGGAATGCGAGAGTTAGGAAGTTGCAACACAATGTGAAGTTACTATAAATATTGCAAAGAAGAGATTACTGCAAAGGTTGATTTTTCATTAACTCAAGACTCCTATTTATATACAAGGATGTCCTAATAGTAATACAAAAGGAATTCCCATAATACAGAGAAAACAAATATTCTATGACTAAAACAAAATATACTACAACTCATATACAATTAATAATAACCAATAACGATCAATCTAAATATTCTATAATAGTTACACACAGTGCACACTCACTACGCTCTACTACCACGTAATCAGACCATTATTGATGTATGCATTTTACAAGTGAGTTACTTGTGCATATTAATTACTTTACTATCTTTTTCTTACTCTTCCCAACAAACAAATTCCTAGGATGACTCTATAATATTAGGAGTTTAACAAGAATCTAGTCTATTATGTAGAACACAATTCAATTCCTATCCGATTTAAGGAGATGAGGTTTTATTGGGGGTTCATATTGGGCAACCCATTTTTAATGTTTTACATTGAACATAGTCTAGTATAAAGTCTCTAAGCTAGAGTCTCATACATAAGTGAGATGAGACTCTCATTGGGTATTTCTATCGAATGGTAACTCCCATAGCACGTCTATTGAGAATGGAAGAAATATAGACTAGAGACTAGATTAAAGTGACAGGTGAAGGAAAAATAAAGGAAAGAAAACTTAAATGTTTTTGCACTCTAGGGAGATTGAGTTATGGTTTATAATTACCACATCATGTTAATTCCTACCACTTGGCTAACCCCCAATAGTTAATTCAGTAACATCTTTGTGGTGTTTAATATAACAATTAATACTGACATCATTGAGAAAGTTGCAATATCAACTCACCAACGTCTTTGTGATTTATTTTTTAGATGCTAGGCCTATATATTTTAGACATTAAAATATAGGAAGGGCCTTGGTATTCAGCCATTTAGATGACAATTTAATCCGACATCTAAAGTTTAAGAATTAAAACTATCATAAATATTGTGATTAGATTCACACATAAACATTGTTTGTCAAGATATTTTACAACAACTACTATGCCCAATGCTACGTCCAACCATGAAGAGCAATCATTTCAATATAACCTAACATGAACACCTTCCAAATCTGGCTTAAAATTGCACTATCATAAACTATGATCACTAAACAAAATACTGTAATGTAGATGAAAGAAAATATCTCAGTTTTGCCTTTTATTAGTTATTTACAAAAATTTAAGAGAGTTTATTTTTATTATAGAAATTTGATATAAACTCTTATGTTGCAGTTTTTTGTTGACCATATACTCCCTCCGTCCCAACCAAAGTGTCCGCGGGGACGGAGGCTTAATTTTTAAGAAAAATGATGTGGAAGTAGGACACATGGCCAAAAAAATGGTAAAAGACTATTTTAACCCCCATAAGTATGTGATTCAAACAATGTATAGAGATTCATTAAGGGTAAAATGGACAACACACTCTATTTTTTTGCCAAATGAGGAAATATTGAAAGTAAAACTCTTTGGTTGGAACATCCCAAAATAGAAAGTAAGACACTTTGGTTGGGACGGAGGGAGTACTATTTAATGAATTTCGTCCTCTCCTCTTCAAACTGTGAAGTTATATATATATATATATATATGATGTCTGCTAGGTATTTGTCTCTATTGGCACTATGCAGATATTCTGCTTTGCTTTTGAAAAGATCCCTAGATTTGAGCCTATTCTGACAACCAGATGGATTATGTAGGTGAATTTTCGGTTGTTGGTAAGAAATTCAAAGAATCCTTTCAAAAGTCTTAGCGATCACTTGAGAATGATCATTAGGCTGGGGTTGTTACCGATCAAAGAATTATATTGGGAATGAGACCAAGTAAAGTATAGCCTAAGAGTCCCTAATCTGGAGTGCAAGCATGCAATTGATGCAACAATGAAGAACAGGATGAAGATAGATGAAATCTAATTTCATAGATAAGTGGTTCTTTACTCAGTTGAAGGAGTTTGTAGATGTAGAAGAATATCTTATATCTCAAAGACAAGGTCCAATTGAAAACGGTTACCACTTGGTGTTAAATATGCGTATGTACGATAGGATATATGTGATGCAGAATTTGAGGAAAATACTAATTTATATTTACTAATCCTATGATTTTGAGTGTGAATATGCGCCTATTTATATGACGTTGTCCAATAAATTAGTATTTTCTAAAAAATTAAAAACAGATTAGCCAACTAGCCGATCGTCTTCCTCATTCATTTTCTGCAGATTATTTTCATCACAATAGCTCTCTTTCTCTGTAAATCTGGTGGCGGCAGTGGGGGCACGTGACCCCTGGGCTCCACTGTGAATCCGCCTCTGATTGATGATCAAGTGCTTCCCCGTTATATGTTTATTAGTACAATATGTTACAAATCATGACCAATTTTAAAGATTAGCGGACTATGGTCTGAACTATCTCTATTTAAAACTAAGATAGAAGAGTTAGGAGATTTTGTACTCAATGAGTTGTAGCACAAACCCCTATCTAATCTTAGAGCAAGCCCAACAGTTAGGGCAAAACTATCTCTATTATAAAGTATCAAATTCCAAAATCTCTATATTGTTTTTTGTCTATATCCAACAGTTACTCTATTTTACCATTCCATTCATTTATTACCATATATAAAACTAATAAAAAATTGTACTCTAATTCGGACTTCCAAGCCCATTTATTTCATTCTCTAGTTTCCGACCACCGATGCTCCTCCACTTTCCGACCACCGATGCTCCTCCATCCCACCACCACCGATGTTCTCCATCACACAGACTATAATAGCACTAGAAAAAGCAAGGGTTTTTTTGGACAGTATAACAAAAGTAATTTCAGCAACATAGTCAAAGAGAAGTAAATGTAATTGTTGTTCAAAATTTCTTGAAAATTTTTAGCACATAAATTTAAGAAGGTTATTTAGGCCTATTGGTTGTTAAACCAGTTATCCACTTTGGCCTTTTATTCCTCTGAATCATCAGCATGATTGATGCATTTCCAGATGAAACCCAAACTGCTTCCCATTATATTCATAAGTACAGCTGACATAGCCGGAGGCAAGGCGATCATTGACGAAGTAACATGGGAGGTGGCCACACCCACTCCTAAGGAAGAATTATGCATACCAAGATCCATCAAAGGTCTGAGTTTTTTTGTAGTCTTGAGCACAAGGCAAGAAAGGTTTAGAATATCGAAATGGGCTTACTTCAATTGATATGGCACGTCTTTGACGCTCAACAAATCCTGCAAAATGGAGCAAACAACTCTTAATGTTGGCTAAAGAACACACACGCATACATATATACATACATAATTCGAATGAAAATGAGGATAAACCTACCCAACAAAACAGCCAGCAAAATGCAGCAGCAGGATAGAGAGCATTAGTCCCCAATTCAGTCCCCGATTACAGAGAGCATTACAGTCCCCAATTCACCCGAAAGAATTGTTTTCACATAGGTGAGAATAGGCAGATATAACATATAACCATCAAATATAACAAAAAAATAAAGAATTACAATCAAATAGCATAAAATACAAGCATTATGCAACACCACCATTAATTAATCAAGTTAAAACCCATATCATTCACCATAACATCTCACACAGGCACAAAGGATCCTCGAAATCTATAAGCATAACCAAAATCGTCTTAATCACAACAATCATAACAACAATTTTAATGACGATGACCATCGATAATCAGGGCTTATCTGCTTTCGCTTCTTGAGGTTTCCACTGCACTTGGGATTGGGTTCCACAGATGAAGCTGAAGCTGAAGGTGAAGAAGAAGAATAAGAGATAGTAATGGATGGAGTGGGAATGTAACTGGGAAAGGTTAAGATGTTGAGCAAGGATGGAGCTTGCGTAGAGTTATGCTTTTCTGGGGAATCCAACAGCCCATCTACGCCAATCCCAATTCCATCGTTCATCAATCCTCTCTGAAGCTTCACTTAGACGCCTGCGGCCGCTCTCTCTTCATTCTCCGGTCCTTATCTCCACCAAGCTAAACCCGCCACCACCCTCAGTCGCGGTGAGTCATTGAATAGCTCCGTCGGGCACCGGGTATCATATTGATGATTTCCGGTAGTACCGAAAGTGGATGTGCACGCTTCTGCAGGCCTCGTCGCCGATTCGATTGGGGAGATTTACGTGCGAGAGAGTGAAGATGAAATTTTAAAGGAAAGTAAAAAAGTTAGAATTAATTATTGCAATAAATTTTAGAGCACCAAAAGCACCCGCCCATTTGCCTTTTCTGTTTTCCAATTATACAATATCTCTATTTTAGAGCAGAAGATAGAGTAACCGTTGGAAGCCAAAATATAACAAAAAAGGGTAAAAAGTTTCCAAAAACTCTATTATATAGTATCTGTTGGGCATGCTCTTATAAAGTAGGAATTAACCTCTTATTAATCCATGTATACTCATTGCCAACAATATGAATGTGAAATAATGACATGTTATCTATACTTTCTAAAAATACATCATACTATCAAGTTTGAGAGTTGATGGACCTTTATAATCAGAAATAGATAACATGGACCTATAAAGTTTTTTTTATCATTACAACACGACCTAATCGAGTACATACATGGATCCTAATTAAACTTAATCTAGCCTATTCTACTGATCCGTACGTCGAGTGGCCTGAGGTCCTCACTGATGCTTTGAGTGGGGTGAAACTCCCACTTACACCATCTGATGCACTTCGCCGCGTATGCCTCTTTGGGATTTGAGACTTTCGGAGACTAGGAGAAAGCCAAAGGGGGGCTGAATTTGGGGAGGGAGATTTGAACCCTGGACCTCCTCCTAGCCAAGACCTTATTTCAAGGCGTTTGGCCAAGTGGGTTAGGCCACTTGGTTGACCTACAAATTTTCAGAACTAGGGATAGCTCTAAGATCTCTCCATAAAGGCTTCTTGCCAGCCCTGGTCCTAAGTCCATAAACAAAAAATACCATTCATGGAGGTATTCAGTTTATAACCGAGGATCTGAAACTTGTAAAAATTGGGTATGATTTAGTGTTAAGATAATAGACATAGAGTCCTTCCAAAACAGGCAAGAGAATGAGTAAAATGCAGTAACCTCATAAATAGTCACGTTTACTATTATTATGTTTTGGTTCAATAATACACGGTAATTCAATGTGATGATCAAAAATGAGATCGGTATGTCTATCTAAAGTAGTTTCCATGCCTTATATGTTCCACTCCAAACAATTAATTTGTAAGGTCTTATTAACTATGAAAAAGCTTTTTGAAACTTTTTGAAGAGGCCCTCAAAAAAGTCATTACTATGAATCGTTGAAGAGGCTCTAGGTGCCATTTTGGTTTCGAAACTTAGGGTACAAAACTATGAATCTTGTGTAAAAATTAGTACTATTTTGAGTTTTTTCTCTTAACTGAAATGATAACTTGAGTTAAGTATACTTATTCGTAATTTGTATTTTTATATAGTATTTTCAGTAAAAAAGATATGTTAAAACTTTTGCAGTATTACAATATAATTATCTAATATATTAAATTTGCAATAAGATGTGGAAAAAATATTGTATATTATAAAACTATACAAAGTAAATATACAAAAATATAGGAAAATATAAAACTCCATATAACAACATCCACTTTTATAGTAAAATTTCATTTTATGTTACTAGATTGTGGTTAAGAAAATAGGGGAGAGGGTCCCCGCCGACCTTTGTATCATTTTACTTTGTGTAATTCACACGAACTAAAAACTTTCACAATCTCCATAAATTTATAAAAGATGCTATAAAGCCATATGTGAACAATCTACGTATTCGTTCAACTACGTGTGCACGGATTAGTATGGATCTTCCTCACAAAGATAACACCTTCTAGTTTCAACGAATTGCCATGGAAATTGCTTCAATACAGCAAAACCTTGTGCTAACGACCGGCATGCCTCTTTGACTGCGTAGATATGAAGCTATCGTTTTATTCTAGCAAAATTATTCAGAAGTATATTATGATCCTGTCTCATTGAACTGCTAACTGCTTGAACTGTTAACTTTTAACAGAGGCTTACAGTTTGATGCCAGCTATCATCAACTGAAAGTTAGCTAATGTGACCTGGAATTATGTGTATAATGTTATTTATTATAGCGGCAAAGAATACTCTCTCTCGTTTCCGAGGGGCAAAGTAGTATAGCTCATGTTGAAATGTATAATATTCAGCTCACCTTAGTGAAAATAACATTTTGTTCACGTTTCCTGGATGAGAAAAAACATTCCCTTTCACAACAGGGCACAAACCAACCCCTATAGGTTCCCTTCAATCCCATGTTCCGTGAATTTTGATGCAAAATTTGTTCCAAACATTTTCATTTCAATTTGTTCCAACCATTTTCATTTTCATTTGATGCTTCTTGCATGTTTACGTGTGTCATATTCTCTCCACACAGCCGGGCGCTGCCGGTAAAATTTTTATAGAAGTTTCGGGTTGTACTGTATGTAGAATTTATATAAGTTAATGTGCCTGTAAATTAAGTATTTTTCAGTGATTAATAAACTATTAAAAAATAGTATATAGTAAAATAAGAAAAGTAAAGAGTGTTGAACAAAATTGATTATGATAATTCAAACTAATTAACAAAGGGATAACAATATATACCAACATTTCAAAATTATTGTTCGACATAAAGCATTATAGAATTTGTCAACTAACTAACTGGTTTTCGATTGCGTTTAAGGCGATGCTGCATACTATCGACCATGCAAACGTCCTTCTGGCAACAAAATTTGTTATTGTTTTTATTACATATTGTTTCTTACTTTTTTAAAAAAATTTCTTGATGAACCTTACTGTCAAGTATCATCTATCTTAAAAAATAAAAATCATTTCTTTATCCCTTCTAAAATCTTTCCACCCATGGGAAATGTTTATATATACAGCTTTCAACATTTTCTTTTTGACAAAAAAGTCACACATATATTTACAAGACAATTCTTCCACGCATATCTATGTTGACCCTTAAAAATAAGGAATCAAACTATGAAATTGCAAGATTTCGGTCATATTCGCTGCAACTTATAACTAGAGCCTTTCAATTTTAATATATATTGTCAAATTTTGATAAATAAAATATACTTATTCTATTTTTAAATATATTTATTTCACTTTAATTTAATCGATCAGTTTATTTCAATTCAGTTCAGTATAGTAAATAATAAACACAAACAAACAGAACCCTCATCTTGAAATAATTAATTTTAATTAATTAATTTCATCTTTATAATTAATTTTAACTAATTAATTTCATCTTTATATGTTATCTTTTACATTTTGCCGATTCAAAAAAACCATGAACACATGAGTCCATTAATCCATTGATACATCAATAAAGAAACATCAATACAAAAAGGAAAACCTTGTTTCTTGTTTGCAACGAAGTCACGGCCCGATTCGAGGCGCGACGTTCACTATATATATCTGCACGACTAATTATATGACGCTCATCTCAATACTTTTACACCCCTTTTATACGCAGTCCGTATTTTGCTTATTTGCAGTCCGTATTTTTTTAAATAATCATATATACAATAATTCTGATATATAACTGAATTGCAAGTGTATGCAATAGAAGTAGTATATATGATGCATATGTCTGATATACATAATTATTGACCATATCATATATATTGAAGGCGTATTTTTATTTTGGACTGCAAAATAAGCAAAATACGGACTGCGTATAGCGTGCCCCTACTTTTATGGTGTTTTATAGTAATAAAACAATTTATATAGTATGATAATATATAATTATATTAAATATGATAGTTATATGATAACGCTAGATAAATTCTAAAATATGATAAATACTCACATATAAATTTTATTAGATGATAATTTATTTTATAATAATAAATTAAAAGAATGAAAAGATATCAGTCAACATTATATTTGTTTTTATACGAGAGGAAGAAAATGCACAAATGAATTTTGGGAAGTAATTAATGTTGTGAAGAATCAAAATTTCCACATCAGTGATATTCTAACAAATCAAAATAAAATTTTACTATAAATTTGTTAAGCATTTCTCATTGCATGACAAGTCATGTGACTAATTTCCTTCAAAATGATTGAACAAATAGACTTGAATTTGGTTATATTAATTAATAAAGCCTTAACTTAGTCTTTTTATAAAGCCCGTGACTTTAACACCAACCACTAGGACGACTAGTCGTAGTCAGATGGTCGACTTTTCAACGCCGTGACTTTCATGCTTGTATGCAATATCTACTATGTACTAAAAGAGCGAGTCCTTTTTTGGGAGTCTGTTTAGGTACGGTGACGGGAGAATTTCATCATTTCAAACCTCACTTCTCCTATATGCTTCTTTTAATCATTCCTTAATGTATGTAATCTTCTATGCCATTAGCCGGTCACTCTTCATTCTCTCTCATCTTGCGCCTGATTTTCACGACTAAATACCCTCTTTTCAACGCAAACATGAGGTGTCGTCTGCAGGTAAACCCAACATATACGTGTTTTCTCTTTCAACTTCCGAGGGATGACTCATCCAGGCACTTGCCTGGATCATCGATGGCCTGCTCTTGTTCTAATGCCATGTTTTTTGAACTATATGGTTTCTTTCCCAGTAATTATCTCTTCTGCACCGCTCTCTTTTATTTAATGCTTTCGTTTTTGGCTATTTATAATTCCATGCAGTCTTCACCCTTGATTTGTTGGGAAGTATAATTGAATCCGTAATTTTATGCACACTGAAATTTCTACCGATCAGAATACTAGTGTTCTAATATTACCTACTTCATCGAGTATGTTTAAACATGCTACCAGGTTTAAACATTAAAATAAAGAACACCAGAAATGATTACGCAGTTCGGTGAAACACACCTACTCCGCGGGGCGTTAACCCAGTTCAGAATTAATTCACTAGTACGAAAGATTACAGTACAAGATGTTTAAACTTCAATACTTATCTTTCTACTCTCCTTGTGAATTTGCAAGCTCCCCTTGCTACCGATTCGCCTTGATCGAACTCCCTCCGATCTCAACCTCGTTGACGCTGAATCTCTTCCTCCCGAAGAATTAAGGTGTACGATTCTGAACTTGAAACCACGATCAATGACATGTTGACGCGATCGACTCAACACTGCTCCAACAAAGCTATTCTGGATGCAGAATACTTTCTCTTAAGTTCGATACTTCTTCTCGCAACTTGCGTCTCTATTTATAGCTCCATGTTGTGCTGCCGTGTTGATATTCTCTGTACTTCAATCACGGTATTGCTGATCTTCTCATCTAGCTAATCACAGCTGCAATTAGTCTCCTAGCTATATTCTACTTCTATAGCTATACTGTAGGAAATATAATCTTTCCTTATTTAAGACTAATCCTAACTAAAATACAACTCTATCATATATCTAATCAGATCTGAGCTGAATATCTCTTCAAATATCATCTATGATTCGCTCGAATATCTTCTTTGATCGCACACAAGTTGTACTTCATCACAATCACTGTTGCTCAGTTTCTGTTTCTGCTGGAGCAAGTGTTTAAACATACAACATCAGTATGTTTAAACATAGTGACTTCTACAAAATAGCCAACAATATCGTCCTGAAACTTCTGGACTCTTCAATCTCCCCCTTTGGCATTTTGTGGAACCAAACCAACTTTTAGGACTTCATATTCGATGTCATAAACTCCCCCTGAAGTCCAGAACACATGACAACGATTTTGAACTATCAAAGAAGTCCAAATTTCTCCCCTGGGGCCATGAACATGCCAAAGTAATCAAATCGAGAGACTCCAAAACTGTAAAGTCATCACAGTACTGGAGTATCAACCAGTGGCTCCCCCTATCTTCGATCTCATCATCAATACAAGCATTAATAAACTCCCTTTTCAGCCCATGCCTAAACACTTCCATCTTAGCCAATTAACTCTCCAGTCCAGTTCACACAAGCCATCAGAAAAACAGTCATCACATTGTCTGATGTTTAAACATCACAGACTTCCTACATCCTACCTCTTTTTTTTCTTTTCTTTTCTTTTTTTTTTACTAAAAAACAAAAACGAAAAATGCTAAAATAAAGCAAAAGAAATACCTCATCCACGACACACACCTAAGTGTTGCCTGAAGGACTCGACCACTACACTATCAACAGCTTTAACTTTGGCAGTTGACAAAGTGACAGATGTATGTGTCTCTCTATGCTCTTCTTCATCCTTCAATCCTTCGAAGTGAAGATCACGAAATATGGGATGTGCTGACTTTGGGAGCGGTGTTATGGGATGTTTTGATTTAGGCACCCATACCTTTCTGACTATTCTTGATTGAGGAACCTGAGAGATGTTAAAACATGGAGCAGGTTGTCTTTCCTGGACGATGTTTAAACATGGAGCAGTGTTTAAACATGGAGCAGTGTGTTTTCCCTTCATTGTATCTCTGAGAAGCTTGAAACATCTGTTCTTGACATGCCCGTATACCTTGCAATGGCTGCACTTCCGTACTCTTTTCTTTCTAGACTTAACATGTGATGAAACACTATTAGTTTCATAGTGAACATTCGTGGACGTACTTGAAAACCTTGAAGGGCTCTCATAACCTAAGCCGTGACGTGAAATCTGTCCCATGGCAAGAATCTCATCCAACTTGGCTTTCCCAGTATTCAAGCGGTGAATCGCAGCTTCAGAACGTTCAGCTCTCTCAGTCATCTCCTTCAACTTAAGATTCAACACCTCATTTTCTTGCTTAGATTTCTCCAATGTTGAACTTGTATCTTTTTCTTTGGCTAATAAAAGATTATTCTCCTTCGCCAGCCTTCTATTAGCTTCTGCAACTTCTAGCCATTTCTCATTCATCTCAGCATAAGTAACACGAAGATTATTTTCACTAACACTTCCTTCATCACCACTTGAGGAATATTCTGCAACTCTTTCCTTCATGTTGTAACATCGAGGAATGTTTAAACATCCAGACGAGTCTTCAACTCTAGCTCCAAATGCTACGAAATTGCTGGTGAATTCCTCATTGTCATCCTCATCATTATCATCATCACTCCATGTAGAGACATGAGCTTTTTCTTGCCTTCTCTTAGCTGTTGGACATTCTGACTGAATGTGACCATATCCTTCACATTCTCTACATTGAATTCTATCCAAATTCTTGACATGTCCAGCTTGATTCTTGAAATTTTGCTGTTGTTGACTTTGATCTACTCTTTGTCCTCCATTATCTCTAGAATTCTGAAAACGAGGTCTGGATGAACGTGGTACTATACTCTTGAAAGCTAAATTTCTTCTCAGCTTTATCAGCTGAATCGAGCCCCGTCTCATATGTTTGCAAAGATCCCATCAATTGATCCAACGTCATAGTATTCAAATCTTGAGCTTCATCAATTGCTGTAACTTTGTTAGCAAACTTTTTAGACACTGGCCTCATAACTTTCTTCACCAACTTAGCTTCCTTATACTTCTTCCCCAACTGAAAAGCCCTGTTTGCAATATCCTTGATCTTACTAATGAATTCAGCAATTGTTTCATCCTCTCTCATCATTATGTGTTCAAACTGTGAGGTTAACTGCTGGAGTTTTGATTCACGAACCTTTGTTGTTCCTTCGTGTACAGTTTGTAGAGCATCCCATGCTTCCTTAGCTGTCTCACACATAGAGATCAATTTGAACTGATCATCATTCACAGCAGTAAAGATGGCATTAACAGCTTTCGAATGTGCCAGACAAGCTTTCTTTTCGTCTGGAGAATATGAGGATTCCGCCTTAAGCTCCGGTTCCTTTGTACTTGATGCTTCAACTGCCACTTTCGGTGCTTCCCACTTGTTCTCAACATAGTACCATGCCTGCTCATCCAGTGACTTGATGAACGCCTTCATGCGTGTCTTCCAGTAAGTGTAGTTTGATCCTTCCAGCATTAGTGGTCGCGTGATCGATGCCCAGTCTCTTGTCGCCATTTGTAAACCCAGTCTGATCTCACTCTCCTCGTTAAAGGGAACAGCAAGTGCCTGCTCTGATACCAATTGAAATTTCTACCGATCAGAATACTAGTGTTCTAATATTACCTACTTCATCGAGTATGTTTAAACATGCTACCAGGTTTAAACATTAAAATAAAGAACACCAGAAATGATTACGCAGTTCGGTGAAACACACCTACTCCGCGGGGCGTTAACCCAGTTCAGAATTAATTCACTAGTACGAAAGATTACAGTACAAGATGTTTAAACTTCAATACTTATCTTTCTACTCTCCTTGTGAATTTGCAAGCTCCCCTTGCTACCGATTCGCCTTGATCGAACTCCCTCCGATCTCAACCTCGTTGACGCTGAATCTCTTCCTCCCGAAGAATTAAGGTGTACGATTCTGAACTTGAAACCACGATCAATGACCTGTTGACGCGATCGACTCAGCACTGCTCCAACAAAGCTATTCTGGATGCAGAATACTTTCTCTTAAGTTCGATACTTCTTCTCGCAGCTTGCGTCTCTATTTATAGCTCCATGCTGTGCTGCCGTGTTGATATTCTCTGTACTTCAATCACGGTATTGCTGATCTTCTCATCTAGCTAATCACAGCTATAATTAGTCTCCTAGCTATATTCTACTTCTATAGTTATACTGTAGGAAATATAATCTTTCCTTATTTAAGACTAATCCTAACTAAAATACAACTCTATCATATATCTAATCAGATCGGAGCTGAATATCTCTTCAAATATCATCTATGATTCGCTCGAATATCTTCTTTGATCGCACACAAGTTGTACTTCATCACAATCACTGTTGCTCAGTTTCTGTTTCTGCTGGAGCAAGTGTTTAAACATACAACATCAGTATGTTTAAACATAGTGACTTCTACAAAATAGCCAACAATATCGTCCTGAAACTTCTGGACTCTTCACACACCATGTGTTTGACATATTGTCTGGCTCAGGTTCTCATCGGAACACGTTAAAATTACTCAAAATTCCATCATTTTCACATGTCTGTTCTGTGATGTTCGTCTCTGTTCGTCTTCATATCATGCTTATGCAATATGTGATTTGTGGCTGCAGGCTTACAAACTAAGGAACACGCTCCTGAAATTTTCAGGAGTTTGCCACGTTTTTTCACTATTTTCCCTTGTTGTATCTTGCTCTGTTTTGCCCTATTTGGTTCACTTTGGTGCCATTGGCCGGCCTTTCTTCTCAGGTACATAAACCTATTGTGTTTTGTTTGGTGAGTTGTTTGCTCTTTCAATATATGTTATTTCTGGTGAGGAGCTTAGTTTGATAGGAGGATGGCAACTCGACCCTAGAGTTTGATGTTTCAGTAAAGAGCTTTGCTTTTTTTACATCACTCGTGTTGCTTCCTCTCTTTTATTCGTTTCTAGAGTTGAACTAGGAAAAGTTCTCATTTCAATCCGACCGTACAGCTCTCCACGGTCCTCTCCCAACCACTTTCTTCTCTGTGGTTCAGGTTCGCTTTCTACTCTTTTTTATAACCTGTGGGTTCCATTCCTTTCATTTTGTGGTCTTTATGTGTGTGTGATTTCGTAATTTATTGGTAGATTCACAATGACCTTACTCACCAAGGTAAATGTTGCAAGCCACCTTCAAGTATGTGGCTTTCCTTCTTTCTTTTTGCATATATTTTAAAACTGAGTATGCAATTAACGGCATGAATTGATGTTTTAATTTTGGGTGCAGAAATATTGATGGTACCTGAGAAGAGTTAGTGGCGTTACGCCACATCAAAATGGACACTTTTTAGGCCACCAAGATCCAGCCTTTGGTTCTATGCTATCATTAGGAGACATTGATCTTCATCAAACTTTTGTTTCGTCTCAGATTGCTGCTCAGATTCCGGCTTCAATTCAAGTCTCCACAAACCATTTCAACGGTTTTGTGTCGGAAAACTCTCAGAGGAGTGAAGACAGAGATAGT
The DNA here is from genome assembly GCA_948330725.1 of Sherardia arvensis. Taxonomy (NCBI): domain Eukaryota; kingdom Viridiplantae; phylum Streptophyta; class Magnoliopsida; order Gentianales; family Rubiaceae; genus Sherardia; species Sherardia arvensis. The sequence continues at coordinate 14,249,215 of OX415237.1, read as the reverse complement.
CCCGGAAACCAGCTTCCATAATAACCTATTCCAGCAACAGCTATATGGTCAGGATGACCTGATGAGTGCCTATATGAAACAGGTAAAATTAGTATCTTGACATCATCATTTCTCCATCTATACGCTCAATAATGGTTTGTAATGAATAGCAGCAAGAAGGCTTTGGATTGTGGACAATGACTTCGGATTCGATGCATATCCTCTCGATAATCTGCCAATTTGAGGCACTCGCTCTGGCTTGAATAATGTCACATACTCTTCATGAATATAGCCGTCAATTTAGCTGGAATACGATGAAGAGTTGAAGATGATGATAATTAAGAAGCAGAAGAAATGTGAATGATGATACTTTTGGTGCATTTTTTTTGTTTTAAGATAAACCACACCATGGTGGCGTGTTTTTATTAGGGACACCACTCCCGAAAGGACCAAAAATGGTCATAGTTTTACAATAAAAGTATTTGTAGATATAAATAGATGTGGAGCTTGAGACCAAAAGAAAAATCTTGATAACTTAAAAACCCGACGAGCAATTTAGCGAATCGTTAGACGAAACACAATTTAGCCAATAGGGGTAAGATTATCAAGATTTTGTATCAAGCACCACTTACAAAAACTAGTGACTAGTGAGGAATAATGGAAGGTTCAGTACACTGGATCAATGTGCAGGGAAACATTCTTGATACAGCCTGATTGTAAGTTATGTGCTTGGAAGAGTCTTCCTTCATTGCATGAGCAGCTACCTCCCTAGCATGATATGCTATGGGCCTTCTGCATCTGTAAAGGAAAAAGGAGAGCAGTAAGTAATTCAAAAAGACCTGAGATTAGGTATTCCCATTGCATCAGTGGCAAGGATTCCTACAAGTGGGGGTGGAGCATCTGATGGCAAGAATTGACCAGAGTAATAAAGAGAGAGTGCTTTTCTAGATAAAAAATCAGTACTACAATCGCATTCTCTCACCACATCACTACTACAAAGGGGTTGGTGCAAGACACATATTTAAGGTGTTTGAGGCGTTCGCGTTTTTTACCGCCTTGCTTGAACGTTGCGAACTCGCTAGTATCGTAGGTTAGGGGAAAAAATGAAATTTAAGATGGATAGACGTTGTTGAAGGCGGAAATCAGTTTTGACGTAAAAACGTTCAAATTTAAGGCGGAAAGAAAGGATCCGCCTTAAATGGAGAGGATTGTTACGAACTCGTAACATTTGTGGTAAGTTAAACGTCTATGCAGCGAAATCGTAGCTTAGCTCGTTAGTATGTACTTTGGCCGTTGCGATCTCGGAAGGTTGCCTAAACCCTAATTTAAGCAGGCGAGAATATGCAATGTATCGTAACTTGGTCGCTAGGATGTGGCGAGTGATGTTGCGGTTTCGCTACTGTATAGGTCGTATATGATAGTTGAGAATGTACAGTGCATGTGAGGTTGATTGAGTTCGATGGCTACTCAAAAGTAAATGATTTCACCGTGTAACATGCTGCTAGGGTTTAATTCTCAGCAGTAATACTAGCGATATCGCAACTAATTAAATTCATATTAAATTATTTCTCAACAGTACTACTAGCGAGATTGCAACTAATTTTATTCATATTAACCTAGCGAGGTCGCTCCTATGCCATTCATAAGTTTTGTTGTTCTATGTGATCATGTGCAGTAGCGAACACGTAATAAAGCTCGCCAACATTTGTCCCACATCGGCTGATTAGAAGGTGATTTTTCAGTTTATATACGGTTACATTTTACAAGGGTCCGATAAGTCGCCGACCAGCGCAAACTGAACATGAAACACCAAGGCTGAGGCCCAATACTTACATAGGCTAAGGCCCGATACTTACACAGGCTAATGCCCAACACTTATACGCCCAATATAGACCCAAACCCAAAAACCGTTTTTTGATCGGTTCTTATCATGTAGCGAACTCGCATCAAGCCACGTCAATGTTGTGTTTTGTTATTGTGTCAATCTTTGTTGTTACGAATTCGCAAGGGTAGAGAAAGTACGCTGCGAGATTGCTACAGATTCTCTAGCTAGGCTCTGTTGACTGAATACGACATGTTGCGATATCGTTAGGACCTCGTAAATAGGTGCTAGTTAGTTGCGATTTTGCTTGGTGTTCTTTTACTAATAAATCATCATGAAACGTGACAGTGACGAGATCGCTATGACCATGCACTATACAAAAAGTAAATGATTTTTCTGATACGATATGAGCTCTTAGGATGAAAAAATAAAATGTAAGGGACAAGATATCAAAACAAGAAAAGCTATTCAGTAATTAAATGTGCCAAAATGGAAAACACAAGTTCATTAGAATCGAAACAAACTGGTGATACAAAAATACATAATGAAGAACAAACAACTAATACTAGTAGATCGTTCGTTCACCGAGGACATGAAGCAGTTCCTGATCGCAAGTGCATGCATCACAGGTGATGTCCGCCGGATCAAGGGGTGCCCAGGGATCGTACCTCACCCTGTTATTGAGGCCAGCATGCGGATTGCAGCAGATCGGCCTAGGCCTGACTGCTCTTTCTGAGAAGTATCTGAGGTAGTGTCTCCAACCCCAAGCGTATCTCAGACCTCTTTTGACGCGTTCCCGAGCTTGACAGAGGCCCTGCTTGTCGGTTCTCTTCATGGTTGTGATCACATTCATGCCTCTTTGAATGTCACCTTCGCAGATTGCAAAAACAGCCAACACATAGGTCGACGGTGTGTGACCTATTGCAGAAGTTTCAGTGAGCCACTGTCGAGCCCACTCGGTCCCTCTTCCGCTCACGTAGCGACAAAGAACCCAGTCGAACATAACACGAATCATTATTATATTTATCATGTCATCTGGGAGGGCGTTGAATAGTGACACATCCATGGGAAGCAGAAGGCAAAGAATATGAGAAGGGAGAAGGTAATGTGAGGATGAAGGCTCTAATGAGGTTCTAAATGGAGAAGGGGTTGATAGTTAAAGGGCTGAGGTGCTCGATTATTCAAAAATATGTCAGAGTTCCTAGACAAAAATTAGTCATTATGGTATTAATGGAAGGAAAATGTAAAGGCATTCTCACCTTTCCATGGACACCCCATGCAAACCCCCCAAAAAAATTAATTACTGATGGAATTTCAAAGGTTTTTACTGATGTCACAGGTCAGACAAAGCCCAATACTTGTACTATCACTACTACTACTGTTACGGTCGCGATGTACGTCCTTGGTGATCCGTCGCGATGGCACGATGAGGTGAACCTGTTGAGAATCAAGGAACTCTCAATCAGGGCGGGGCGGCTTATTGCCGTTCCCGCTCCGATGCTAAAGTCAGTAGACTGTTCGGAGAGTTGGGATGTGATTGATTGTGTTTAGTTAACTTACCTTTCTCTTGTTGAGGAAGAGGTATATATATGGTGTTGACAACTGACCTGGTCTGATCAGACCGCGCCGTTAGGCGGTCTGGGAAGATTCCCCTGCCAGGTTAGGTAAAGCTGCCATCTGCTGTCGGGTCTGGCCCGATCGTCATGCAGGATGAGGGGTCGGGATGAACCATGCGGGATGGTGAGATGCCCGACCCTAACAAGTCTCCCCAAGTCCGAGCGCGAAGCAACGGTTCGCGTGATGGACTATATCCGGGTTTCTGGGATCCGTGCGACAGTGGGCCTTCTGATATAACTGCATGTCTGCCACATGTCGTCACTTTTTCGAAAGGATGCGTGTAAACTTAGCCTTTGTAACTGTGCAGCTTTTGCAACTGCCATTATTACTTTAACTGCTCGCATAACTCCCCCCCTTTCTTCATTCAAATACGAAACTGCTCCTCCTTTCTGCCTTCTTCATCCTGTCTCGAATTTATTGCTTACAACTTTAGATATTCTGCGCACGCCTGTGTACCTGTTTTACTTTCATTTTTCGTTCCCTCCTGCCTTTGTCGTGTCTTGCCTGTTCTGATCATGGCAGATATCCCTGTTTCCGGCGCGTTTTGACAGATCACGGACGACGAGGCGGCTGAGTTTGTTCAGATTTGCCGCGACACCGAAGGTCTCCAGATCGCCGATCTGGCGAAGTCAATCGTCCGACCCAAACCCAGCGACACCATCAACGCTGCCCCGGCGGGCAAAGTTCCTGTTTACTACGAGCATCTGGCTCGCTGCAGCGTCAGGTTCCCTCTTACTCCTTTCTGCCAGTCCATTTTGTCTTATTTTGACATGACTCTGGGCTTGATGACGCCGAACGCTGTGCGCAACATCATCTGTGCTTCGAGACCCTGTGCGGTGCTCGCGGGGTTGTTCCCTCTGTTACCCTGTTCCGGGTGTTCTTCTACACCGGCGGTGGCGGTGATGAGGACGGTTGGGGCCACATCAAGGTTCGCCCCAAGGCAGACCTGCACATCTTGACTGGCATGCCCAAAAAGACCAACTGGAAGGTGAAGTTCATGTTCGTCGATGAAGACGTGGTGTATGGACCTGCTGCCTCTCGCCGAAGGCAAGCCGTTGGTGATCCTGACACGCGCGGCCGCGCTCCAGATAGCGTATCCCAGAATCGCTTGGCCGCCTCCATCAGGGCTCTGAAGGAGAGACCGGAGAGGTGGGATGTTTTGAAGTTGGATGAAAGGTTGCGGGATTCTGGCCTGCCTCACCGTCGCGTGCTTCCTGCCATCCAGGATGAGCCTGTCGTCATCCCAGGTGACGGTGATGCCATCCAGGATGAGGGCAGCGGCCCCCCAAGTGTCGATCCCTTCAGCCCTCCTCCTGCTCTAGCAATCGCTCTGATTGGTCGAGCTGATAAAGGTATGTCGATAGACTTGACCCTCTTTTTCATCCTTCTTGGGCATTATCATGACCTTTTGTTCTTGCATCAACCGTATCTGCTTCATGACGTATGTTTAAAACAGATGTGACTCGCTGCCGTCCAACAATCGATGTGACGAAGTTCAACCGCCCCTCGCAACGTAGGAGGTTGGAGGACAGCACCGGCCCAAACCAATCCACTCAGTCGCATGGTCAATCTTTTCAAACCGAGCGGGATGGCAATGCTGATGGTTCCTCGCTCCCATATCAGGATACGGGGTCGTCAAGAGGTTTGCTGAAGCCCGACCAGCTATTCTAGATGGGGGTCGGCGGTCGCGAAAATGCCTTGTCTCGACCCCAAGTGCCTGAGAAGCTGAGGAGCAGCACTGAGCCGACTGGTCCGCAACATGGTGGGAGGGCCCCTCCGCACGCTGGTGGTTTTCAAACCGACAAGGGTAAAACCAACTCCTCCACCGTCTTCCTCAACTCGCCTGCCGGTCGTTCGGAATAACTCAAGGAGGTGATGCCCCTTGACCATTTCAGGGCATGGGTGAAGAATCCGGCGCTAAACCTTCATGGGGTCAGGACTGCCACAGACAATCTGATTTCGTCTGTTTTCGATGTAAGTTTCATCTGGTTACCGCTCATTTCATGCTTAACTTCCTCTTCCAACTCTGTCCTCCTAACTGTTATAATGTTAGGGTGCTTGCTCGTCCCTCGCCGTCATCTCTGACTTCAGCACCTTGTGCTTGGCGCATGAGGCTGATCAGAAGGTGCATCACGCCACCCTCATCGAGCTCGGGGATGTGAAGAGACAATTGGCCATCGCCGATGCCGAGATAGTCAAACTCCAAGATGAAGCCAAGGCCAAGGCAGATGCTGATGCTGAGTGGTCACCCGATGACTGGATGGAATCCGAGCGGGCGCTGAAGAAACAGCTGGACGCTGTCAACGCCCAATTGGCGTCTGCCATTTCGGACGGTGAGGAACTGAAAATAGCCAAGGAGACCAGCGACGCTGCCCTACTAGATGCCCAGATATCTGCCACCGACCTACAAAAACGTCTAGACAAAGCTGTTGGGAAAGCTGATCAGGTGGAGAAGATGTCTGGCGAACTGGCCGCTCTTCAAGCTCGCTATGCCGAGTCCGAAGGTCAACTGAAGAAGGCGCTGGAGGATAACACCAGCCTCGCCCTTGACTATCAGTCTGTGCTGACCACCGGCATGCGTGAAGTGTTTGCCAAGGTAGCCCGATCAGAACGCGCCGTTGCGCGCACTTCTGCTTTCCTTCACCGGGCTTATGCGCTGGATAACGTGTATGAAGACTCTGCTGCCTATGCCACTGCTCTTTCCGAGCTCACAAATGCCTTCGTTGGCTATGGCTTCCCTGAGTACTTTTCTACATTGACCGGTGAGATGACTCCGGCCGAGCTTGCCGCATGGGAGCCAGATGTTGCCGCTCCGCCTGTTATGGTCGACGGTGAAGTTGTGGCGGAGGAGGGGCTGGTGAAGGATTTGGAGGATGCTGGAAACAATGTCCAAGTTTCTGCCCAGAACCATTAGTTTTGCTTCCCTTTCCTTTCTTTCTGTTGGATTTCTCCTTTAATTCTTCATTTGGATTTCTCCTTTCTTTCTTTTGAATAATTTCCATTTGGTTTGTAATAACCCATAAGGGTCACACTTGCTTTACATTGTTATTGAATTCCTGTGAAATCTTTTGCTTTGGTAGCATATATTATTGCCTTAGCGGTTTGGCTGTTTGCTATTTGATGAAAACTCTTGTCTGTGCATTTGCACTACCAGCCATTGCCTTAATGTTTGGTCGATACTGTCATTCTGCTCACCCCTGTTCATGGCGGCGACTCATCATCCTTCTATATGAAGAGGGATGAGTGGGCAGGATGAACTATTTAGGTGACCTGACCAGATAACTGTGCGTGACTTGAATTTCTTGCCAACTTGGAGGTCGCTAAACCCTGACCAAGCCACCAAGATATGTGGGTCTTGACCCCTCCTTGGTTTTTATTTCTTCAAAGCCAAGGCTGCTAAGCCCTGAACCTTGTTAATTGGTCCGTGTTCGACATGGGTTTTCATTAAAGAAAAAATCCCACCTTTTCTCCAAACCGGTAGCTATCCGAGTTTGGAGAGGATATGGTTTGCTCTATTTGCCCATCCGCATTTGAACAAAAAACCACGCCTATGTTCAGTACTCGAAAAAGGGCGGCTAAGCCTCAGTCTCGGTCTGGCGGTCACGATCATGATCGTGTCATCCGACTTGCCCATTGGTGTGGGTACGCTTTTGACCGTATCTTTGCCATTCCAGATATATGCCTGAAACACTCGGCAAAGATGTGTCCCTGATGCTCCACAACCTAAGTAAGGGATGTGTCGAGTGTTCTAATGCTTTGTCCGGGTAACCGGAGCGATGGCCTGAACTACCTCTCTTAATGTCCATTATCACAGATTCCGATCATGTCATTCGACTTTCGAAAAAAGGCATACATGAACTAGAAAGAGAGATAATATGTTCTTGAACTTGACACTTGGAATTCATTAAAAAGCAAAAGGGGGGAGTACAAAAGATACAATTTTGCGTGGGAGAACTAGATTTCCTCAAGATCGCATCCCTCATGAGGGCAAAAGTCGCGATCCGATCAGGAATCCGTTCTCCAAAAGCATTTCCCCATTATATACAAACTAACTGGTACCTTTCTCATGGGTCTGATGCTGCTCAACCGTAATAACGGCGGAGGTTCTCCATGTTCCACGTCCTTGGTACCGCTTCGCCTGACATGGTCTGCAGCTTGTATGCGCCGTTCCCCAGCACTTCTGCGACCACGTATGGTCCTTCCCACGTGACATCTAACTTCTTCAAGCCTTCAACTCGGCTGGCTTCATTCTTTCGGAGGGCCAATTCGCCTTGCTTCAGATTTCTTACGCGGACTCTGGCATTATACGCTGTTCCACATATGACTTGTAGGCCGCCTCCTTGATTGTGGCCTGCTCTCTGGCTCTCTCCAAGTCCTCCAGGCTCTCTCTCAAACGCTGGTCATTGTCCTCTTCGGCATCCGGGATGGCGGATCGTGTTGACGGGATGATGAGCTCAGGCGGGAAGATGGCCTCACTGCCGAAGCACAGAAAGTAAGGTGATTCACCTGTGGCCGTTCGCGGCGTCGTCCTGTATGCCCACAACACCGATGGGAGCTCGTCTACCCAGTTCCCTTTCACGCCGTCCAACCTTCTCTTTAACCCTTGCACGATCGTTCCGTTGGTCCGCTCGGTGAGACCGTTGGCCTGCGGATGGGCTACTGATGTGAAGCTCTGCTGGATGCCCATCTGGTTACACAAGTCTCTGAAGACTCCTCCTTCAAACTGGCGTCCGTTGTCGCTGATGATTGTCTTGGGCAGGCCGAATCTGCAGACAATGTTCCTCCACACGAAACTGGTCATCCTCTTGCCTGTGATGGTTGCCAACGGCTCCACCTCAACCCACTTGGTGAAGTAGTCAACGGCCACCACCAAGAATCTTCTCTTGCCGGTCGCTTGAGGGAAAGGACCGACAATATCGATGCCCCATTTTGCAAACGGCCATGGGCCTGTGATGCTCTTCATGGGCTGGCCGGGTTGAGATGACACTCGATCATGTATCTGGCACTGATGACAAGTTTTAACCACATGGTCGGCGTCGACCCTCATGTTGGGCCAGTAATAACCTGCTCGGGTTGCCCTCAGTGCCAGTGTCTGGGCCCCTTGATGGCTGCCGCCGCTTCCTTCGTGGAGCTCCTTCAGGATTCTTTCTGCTCGTTTGGGCGTTAAACACCGCAACCACGGCTGCAAATATCCTCTCGTGTATACCACCCCATTCCTGAGCGCAAAATTCAGCGCTTTCCTCTCTAAAGCTTTCGCCTCCTTTTGATCGGGTGGTAGCGCTCCACTGAGCAAGTAATCCCGCATCGGTGTCAACCAACATGGCGGCTCGGCCTCAATGGCAGTGACCGTCATGCCGTCAGTTGATCTTGTCGGCAGTGTTTCCACTAGAACTCCCTTGGACAGATGGCTACTTGCCGTGGAGGCCAGCTTACTGAGGGCATCTGCCCTCGTATTCTCGGATCTGGGGACTCGGGTCACCTCAAATCCTTCGAACTGTGTAGCTAGACTCTTTACCTTGGCCAGGTATTTCTGCATTGATGGCTCCTTTGCTGCGTATGACCCATTGAACTGGTTTGCCACCAAAGCCGAGTCGCCGTATGCATCCAACTTGGTTGCGCCCAACGCTTTTGCTAACTCCATGCCTGCAATTAATGCTTCATATTCGGCTTCATTGTTCGTGGCTGGGAACTGGAATCTCAACGCATACGTCGTCTCCCATGCCATCGGGGTCGGTCACGATCAGACCTGCTCCTGATCCTTCCACGCCGGATGCGCCATCCACATGCAGCTTCCACCATCCTGTCCTGTCGACGCGTCGTTGCTTTTTGTCGGCTGGCTCGCTTGGTGCGTCGATGGTGACTTCATCCTTCTCCTCAATCCCGGATGGCAACTCTGCCAGGAAATCAGCCATCACTTGCCCTTTGATGGCTTTCCTTGGGGCGAACTCAATGGCATGTTCGCCTAGCTTTATTGCCCACTTGGCCAACCTTCCTGACATCTCCGGCCTGGTCAAAATTGCTTTGAGCGGCTCGTTTGTGAGAACCACGATGGGGTGTGCTTGGAAATATGACCTGAGGCGTCTCGCCGCATGGACCAACGCCATGGCCAGCTTCTCCTGAGCGCTATATCTCAACTCGGCCCCCTGCAGCGTTCGGCTGACATAATAAACCGGACGCTGGATCTTGCTCACTTCCCTGACCAATGCGCCACTCACGACTTCCATCCCAGCAGCAAGGTACAAGTACAGCGTCTCACCTTGCTCGGGAGGGGACATGGCTGGTAGGTCTTTTAAATGGTCTTTCAGCTTGAGGAATGCTTCATCCTCGGCCTGGCCCCATTGGATTGCTCCTTTTAGCCCGACGCTGCCCTTGAGAATCCTCAAGAACAGGAGTGACTTCTCTTCTCTGCCTGTTCATAGCCGCCAGCTTTCCATTCAAACTCTATACTTCTTTAACGTTCCGAGGAGGCTTCATTTCCAAGACGGCTTGGACTTTCTTTGGGTTGACCTCCAAACCGTTGTTGGACACCATGAGGCCCAAGAACTTCCCGGCCCCTACCCCGAACTGGCACTTGGCCGGGTTGAGCATCATACCTGCCGCATGTAAGGTTCTCAAAGTCTCATCTAGATTTTTCACCAATCCTTCGTACGATACGCTCTTGATGACCATGTCGTCGACATAAATCTCCATGTTGCGGCCGATCTGTGCTTTGAAAATCTTGTCCACCACCCTTTGGTAAGTGGCACCAGCATTGCGTAAGCCAAACGGCATCATCCGGTACACGAAAGCTCCCCTCTCCGTGATGAAGGCCGTTTTGTCGACGTCGTCCTCCTTCTGGTCTGTGATGGGTGTCGGGTAGCAATCCTTGGGGCATGCCCTGTTCAACGCTTTGTAGTCGATGCACATTCGCCAGCTCCCATCGGATTTTTTGACTAGGACCGGGTTGGCTAGCCACGTAGGGTATGGCACTTCCCGTAGGATACCTGCATTCACCAACTCGGTTACCTGTTTGTTTACCGCGTCATTCCTTTCTGGGCATAGCGGCCGTCTTTTCTGCATGACCGGTGGGTGTGAAGGATCCACTCTGAGGGCGTGTTGACCGAGTTCGGGTGATACTCCCGTCATGTCTATCGCCTTCCATGCAAAGACCTTCTGATGCTTGATCAGGACCTCTAGAACCTCCTGACGACTTGCATCGGGCAAGTCGGATCCCACTTGGACTCCTCGGCATCCGCCTTGGTCAAGGAACATGGGCATGCATGATGCTGATAAGGTTTTGGGATCTGGGTCCCCTGACCGGACCATGTGGATCGGACGTCGCGGTGGCGATTCGTCATCTGGACGTTTTCGCTTCTTCAACGCGATTCTGTGGCACTCTCTCGCCTTTTGTTGGTCGCCTCGAACGGTCGCTATCCCTCCTTTGGTTGGGAACTTCAACTGGAGGTGGAGGGTTGAGACAATACCTTTGAGCTGGGCTAGCGCTGGTCTCCCCAGTATCAGGTTGTATGGGCTATGAGCCTTGATGACGATGAACTCCATGTCCACCTCTTTCCTGGTCGGCCTCTCTCCCACTCCAACTGGGAGTGTGATTGTTCCTTCTGGCCACACCGTTCTGTCCGCGAAATCCACCAGCGGTGTGCTTGTTGGGATCAACTTGGCCTTGGTATTGTCGTCCAGCTTTTCGAAGCAATGCCAATACATTATTTCTGCTGAGCTGCCACCATCCACGTATGCTCGATGAACCATCTTATCCATTATTTGAACCGTGATGATGACCTCATCGCATCTGGCCGGACGATCCGGGATGGGATCGTCGGCACCGAATGTGATCAATTCGTCTCTACCAAGCCTCCTGCTCGTCGGAGTGTGTTCTGGGGCTATCCTGCATCTAGCCTTTCTTTGCGAATCCGAGCTTCCTCCGGCATTCCCGCCCATGATAGTGAGTATATCATTGCTCGCGCGCCTCGCTGGTTCTCGTTCTGGTGATGACTCCTCCTCATACTTTGCTCTCTTTTCATCTGGTCGCTCGGCACGAGCCACCTTCTTTCCTTTACCGCACGCCCTGTTGGCCCCCTGATCCTGGCCGCCATTCTTATTGACATATGTCGCTTTGTTGTGAGCTTTGGCGGTGGCAGCAAATTGCTTCAACTGCCCTTTACGCAGGCATAACTCGATGGCCTTCTTCAAGTGGATGCAATCCTCTGTGTCGTGGCCGTGGTCGTCATGGTACTCGCAAAACTTGTTCAAGTTCCGCTTGTTGGGAGGCATCTTCATGGCGCGCGGGGGTGGGATGACGTCGCGGTTTGCCAAGAAAACTTCTCTGGGCGTCTTTGTCAGCGGGGTGAAGACTCTTTCTTGAGCTACTCGAGGTCCTAGCCTGTCCTTCACTGATGACGTTTTCTCTGCTTTGGCCGGTTGCCCATCCTGGATGAGCTTCTGTTTTGGCCAATACGGTCGAGCCTCTTTCTGCATTGCCAACTTCTTCTTCTTGGCATTCTCGTCGGCTCGGTGGAACATTTCCACCACCATGTGCAACTCGTCCAGCGTGTGTACCGCACGAAGGGTGAGTTCTGAGTCCAGAGCCTCGTGATCCAGACCCTGCATGAAAATTTCGATCAACCACCGTGGCTCGCCACGGTGCACCACCCTGTTGCTTTCCTCGATGAAGCGCTCATAATACTCCATCAGGCTCTCGCCGGATGACGCCTTGTGGCGTATCTTCATCAGGTGCTGCGTCGTGTTGGTGAACTTCCTTTTCTGCATGAACCTGATGAGGAAAAGTTTCTCGAGCGTACGTTGACATGTTAGTTGTGAACATATGCAAATGATCTGCTGGGTCCGACAAGCCATCGTACGTACCCAGATTTGGTGGGATCCGGAGACGAGGGTTGGCGACAAACTCCGTTACTACCTCTGAAAAGGGGCTCCCTCTTTTCTGGCAATCCGGGGCCTCGTAAAACACTGACAACCTCTGCTTCACCGGCACCCTCGGCTTGACACTGGGCTTGTGAACATACGTCATGGCCCATTCTCCGGGATGGGACCTAGGGTTGGCCTCTTTCTCGCCCAGATCTCCCCACTCCTCGTCTGAATCTTCCGGAATCTCATTCCCGTCATCATCCAGCTCCGTGAGGATGGGTGCTTTTCGCTTAGCTCGCGCAGGCTCGGCAAAAAGCTTGGTCAGTGTGACCGTTTTTGCCAAACCTTCAAGACGCCGCGCTTTCGGCGGCGTGCCTCGCAGCTCCTGCAGCTGCTTGTTTATGGTAGCCTGTGACTCCAGTATCTGGCGGAGCATGTCACCATCCTCCGTCGTGAAGGAAGGGGACGCGCCTGGGTGCCGAGCCTGCTCAGGCGTCGCCGAGATCGGAGTAGCTGCTGGGTTTGAAGGGGTGAACGGGACTTCAGCCCCCTCGTCGCCCAGATCTGTGACCACTACCTCGTCGATGAGGGTAACGCGGTCTTGTCCTTCTCTGCTCATTTGCAGTGCGTGGGCTGTGAAGATACTCGGTTATATCCCCACAGACGGCGCCAATGTTACGGTCGCGATGTGCGTCCTTGGTGATCCGTCGCGATGGCACGATGAGGTGAACCTGCTGAGAATCAACGAACTCTCAATCAGGGCGGGGCGGCTTATTACCGTTCCCGCTCCGATGCTAAAGTCAGTAGACTGTTCGGAGAGTTGGGATGTGATTGATTGTGTTTAGTTAACTTACCTTTCTCTTGTTGAGGAAGAGGTTTATATATGGTGTTGACAACTGACCTGGTCTGATCAGACCGCGCCGTTAGGCGGTCTGGGAAGATTCCCCTGCCAGGTTAGGTAAAGCTGCCATCTGCTGTCGGGTCTGGCCCGATCGTCATGCAGGATGAGGGGTCGGGATGAACCATGCGGGATGGTGAGATGCCCGACCCTAACAACTACAGCCTAATATACTACCAAAAGCCCTTATCTCGTTGCGATATCGCTAGAGAATCGCCAAATACGCTCTGTTGACTGAATACGGCATGTTGCAATATCGTTAGGACCACGTAACATGTAAGCGAGTATGTGACGAATTCGCTTGTCCTGATGCTACTAATAAACGTGACACTGACGATATCGCTAGGAACACGCACTATACCAACAGTAAATGCTTTTGCTGAAAAAGAAACTCTTACGATGAAGCTAGTGATTTAGCTAGCGATTTTGTTGAAAAAATAACTCTTACGATGAAAAAGTAAAATGTAAGGGACAAGGTATCAAAACGAGAAAAGCTATTCAATAATTAAATGTGCCAAAATGACAGACAAAAACTTATTACAATCCTAACAAATTTTAGATAAAAAACAACAGAATAAAACAAGAAAGAAACTACAACATTTCAACTCAAGAAGAACCGAGGACGTGAAGCACTTCCTGCTCGCAAGTGCATGCATCACATTCGATGTCCACTTGATCAACCCTCGTGTAGCGACGGTACCTCAAGCCGCGATTGAGGTCAGCATGTTCCTGGCAGCATCTATGCCTAGGCACTGCTACATTGAGGAACCCGTAGTAGTGTGCATTGCCCCAGGCGTAAGCCAATTCGGCTATGACGCGTACCCGAACTTCCTGGAGGCCTTTCTTGTCGGTTCTCTTCATGGTGGTAATGACATTCATGCCTCTCTGAGCATCACCTTCGCAGATTGAAAATATAGCCAAGGCATAGGCCGACTCTTTGTGACCTATTGCAGAAGCCTCGGTGAGCCACTGTCGAGCCCAATCGATCGCTCTTCCACTCCCGTACCGACGAAGAACGTGTTTGAACATAACACGAATCATTATAAGATGTATCATGTCATCTGGGAGGGCGCTGAAAAATGTCAAATCCATGGGAAGAAGAAGGCAAAGAATAGGAGAAGGGAGAAGGGAATATGGGAATGAAGGCTCTGATGGGGCTCTAAAGGGAGAAGGGGCTGATATTTATAGGGGTGAGGTGCTACATTTGTCAAAAAAATATGAGATTCCGAGAATAAAATTAGTAATTGCTGTATTAAAAGAAGGAAAATGTAAAGGCATTCACACCTTTTCATTGACCAGATTCACACCCCCAAACAAATTAATTACTGATGGAATTTCAAAGGTTTTTACTGATGGGTTCCTAGACTGTAGCGATCACGCTACTCTCCAAGCCTAACAATTGTTTGTGAGGTATGTCAAGCTTTGTTGTTACGATCTCGCTAGAGAATCTCAAGCTAGGCTCTGTTGACTGAATACGACTTGTTGCGAGATCGCTACTATAAGTTACACAGGTAGCGAGTTCGCTAGTGAGGCGCCAACTTGGCTCTGTTGACTGAGTACAACACGTAGCGATTTCGCAAGTTACACGTAAACGGGAGCGAGGACCAAGCGATATCGCTAGGAGCACGCACTATACCAAAAGTACTTGATTTTGCTGAACTGAGGTAACAACAACTCCATAAAAAATTGAACAGTCTACATCTAAAAAGTGTAAAATTCATTGACCACATTCTTGTAACCAAAACGGCATCTTTGGTGACGCGTACATAAGTGATCATAATCCAAAAAATAGTTAATATTCAAAAAATTAAATGTTTAAACCAAACTAAACTACGAAATCACAGGCCGGTGACTAAAATATCATGAAGTCATCAACACACATCTTGTCGCTACCTTCGGCCTTCTCCCCCGAACTGCCTTCATCGTTTTGCTTGTCTTGCTCGTTCTGGCCGGCTGGTTGAGCTTCAGTCTCGATGCAGGTGTTCTCTTCTTTGCCTTGTCCCGGTTCAACATCCTCGTCGGGTTCTCCGATCAGCCTCTCTTTCCTAATCATCTCATACCTCTTATGCTTGAGCCACTCCTTGTCATATTTGCCGAGCGGCATGGGACGGCCTCTTGGAAAAATACCCGCTTTCCTAATCAGAGCTACAATCAAATTGCCATACGGAAGCGCGGCGTTCTTGTGTCTTGCCATCTTCATCATTTGAGTCAGAATTGTGAAGCCGGGGTTGATTGGAAGCTTATCCATGATATAGTAGAACACCATGAGATCAGGCAACATAAGCAATTTATCTAGATGTTGTGCCCTAAAATGGTCTAGCACGTAATCTAGTTGCAGCGAAGGCACCACACTACTATGAAACACATTATTATTTACAAGTTTCCGAGAGGAACAACGCTCATACCTAGCTATGGCGGCGTCGTTTGTGGGTTTGTGGGTTTAGGGTTTAGGGTTTAGGGTTTAACTGTGGTAACGTGTACACTAGCGATTTCGCTACCACATAAGCTAATTAGATTGTAACTAAAAAATAAAACTTTTTAATTTTTTTTAGCAATTTCACATTCTAACATATATATATTTTATATAGATGCAGTATGATACTCTATTTTTTAAATATCCATCATGATATTAACTTAGGTAGAGTACATCTTTGTCCATAAGCAGTATGACATAACTCTATGTAAAACATCAATAATTCGGTTTAAATTTTTAAACGCACTATCATATTCTAAAATATGTACATTTTATATATAAATAGTATATTACTCAATTTGGAAAATATCGATCATCACATTATGTCAAGCAGAGTACATCTTAGTACATCAGCATGCAATGTTATTAAGCGATACTCGGTAGTATGATGAGTGATGACAGTTGGTGAGTGAACGTGTGCATGATACTTTGTTTAATTCAAGATCTGTGCTTGTAATCACATAAATGAGTTGTAATAAACTAAGTATCTCTAATCAAATGCACGTGAACTACGCATATATATATATATATATATATGTATGTATATATGTAGTTCATGTGTGAAGCTCTACTATGTTGTTGTCTCTAAAGGTAAGCGATGGATAGCGTTTTCAAGCGTACACATGATGTGTAGAGTTTCTTATTGTCTTACAATTAAAGACTAAGTTTCTTAAAACTCTTTCAAATTGTGTAATTGCAGATTAAGTCAACAAATCCCTATCCCGTTATACATCAGCATACGACGGAACAAATGAAAATTATTCTTACAATAGAATGATTAGTGTCTTATTCCATACCATCATTTCGTTTAAATCGTGATTTAAAATTGTTTGAGTGCATTTTTTTAAAAAAATGATTATCTTAAGTAGGGTACTGGCGAGCATGAGTAGCGAAATCGCAACAACCTAGTAACGTACTTTATGTCAGTTTTTCAGTTACGATATCGCTAGAAGGATAAAGTAGACCATAAAAGGCAATCACATGAGCACGCAACGATATCGTATATAGCCACGTCAGATGTAACGAGAGAGTTCCGATATCGCAAGAAGGAAAGCTAGAATAAAGTAAACACGTTATAGATCAGAAAAACACAACACTTTTGGCATCTTATCCATCACTTCTTACGGGTTTCATCTCCAAAATTTCAAACTTTTGCACATCTTCTCAAATATCCTCACCTTTCTTCACATCAAATCTCCATATCTCATCCCATACATGTTCGAAACATCAATTGTGTCAAAACAAAGTGGAACTAGCCACTAATTGCATGCAAAAGATTGGTAAGTTTTGCAATGAATTCCCAACCACATTTTTCCCTATATTCTTCAATTAATGTCAATATTCAGTTGTGCTTGTTCAATTTGCCGAGTTCTGCTGTTGTGGGTAGGAGAGGGACAAACAAGGTAGACCATCCGCAACCAAAATAATCAATTCTACCGACAAAACTTTGTCATATACCAAAGGTACGATTTTTTTCATTCTTATTTGCTAAAAATTTGATTTTCTTGTACATAGTGCCTCCATTTATCATGTTATTACTAAATATCATGTCAGAAGCATGTCCTGAACGAAAATCAAGATTTTCTTTTAATGTTGTCCATTGCTTGCTTAGCCCTAAATTTTAGGATTATGTTTTATAATGTTTTTACTACAAAGTACAACTTTGACTTATTAGTACTGTGTTAGTCATTAACTAATTTCAATATACAAAGGAAAGCTTAATGGAGAGCCCTTCAAGTTCCGTTAACTCCGACTCAAGTGGGGGGGAAATGTTGTTGGCGGTTCAAGTGAGGTTAGAAGACAACGAGAAGTGACTCGCGCATCGAAAGAAGCTCAACTCCTCACACATTGTCGCAAATTAGAGATTAGGATCAATAACAAAATACTAACAAATGTCAAGTTTAATGACATTGGTGTTGCTATTTCACCCGAGATGATGCCGCACGATGGTCGAGTTGGTATGCTAAGACGGCTAGGATACGCACACCATTAGACACAACAGATTGGAGGCTACTAAGCATCGACATCAAAAAGGATATATGGAAGGAATGCAAGGTTAGTGTGGCACTTGTTATTTTTAATTTCACTTGAAAATTGTGAATGTGACTATTTTTATGATCACATTTGTAGCGCCCCTTTATTATCGAAGCAACATCCTATGATCAAGTGAAGAAGAAGGCTCTTCAAATCGCATCAAAAGCTCATCGAGAACACAAATATACCCTTGCCAAGACTTTGCCCTTTTCTGGCACTATAAAACCCTTCCCGAAACAATCCTTATACTACATCAAATGTAAGCTACTTGATCTCATCTCTTCTATCGTATTGCAAGTTACGAATTTTCATGTACTTGTGCACTATTATACGTTCATATCCCATCTATTGTTTATTTAGGTACATGCAATGCCTTTCTCTAAACGCAAAGACTTTCATTGGGTTTTTGCACCCAATATGCTTGCAAGAAATGAATGAAAGTATTCAATCACGACTTGCTTATCTATCTAAAATCCTTAGTGACAAGACCAAGACAATTTACATAGGACCATATCTAGAGAGGTTAGTTTTCTTTGTTACAATTGGATATTTGCACTTCGTAAACATTCTAATCTTCGAGACGGGTTCTTACATTTTCATTTCTTAAAATATGTAGTGGCCATTGGAGTTTTGTAGCTATGATACCATCGTTGAAGCGAGTGTATTGGATGGACCCGCTACACTTTGGTCCATCTACAAAATTTGCAGATTTATTAGAGGTTGCTATGCATAGTGCACATGACGACACACTACTTCCCTTCAACCTTATACAGATTCAGGTGACATTACAAATCCAATGCTCATTTATTTCCACTATGATTTCATTTCAATTCATTTGTTATACTTCTTCGCTCTCAGCACCGAAAGCAATTGTCAAATTGTGAGTGCGGTTACTATATGATGGTGTATGCCACCGAGTGCGTCGCTGGCCTTGTTGATGATAATTTGGAATTACACCGCGTAAGGATTCTTACAACCTACTTATTGTACCTATTATTATCTACATTGCATTTAATAGTATTAAAAAACATTTCATATTCTTAGATTATCGAGGAAAATCATGCACCATACACCAAGAAGGAGTTGGAGGATGGTAGAGATGCATTGGCTAGACACTTGGTCCTTATTGGATCTCGGTACATCTCTAGGCCTCACATTCCCAATAAAAGCTAGTTTCTTTTTATGTCAAATGGATGCATATACTTTTGAGTTCCATTACTTCCATTTGTTTATAAAGTGTGGCTTGATAGTGTTTCATGTTCATGTTTTGTGCTTAGATATCATGCATCTTGCAATTGACAACTTAGACAATTAAAATGAAACCCAATTTTAGCGGAAATGGGTGGAAATGGCACAAATCCTATAATTGTGTGACACTTACGAATTCGCTGCGACATCGTTACTTCTCTCGCCAGTTACATTAAAATTGTTGCGACCATCTTGTACTATCGTTACAACACTCGCCAGAATTATATTTCTCAGCTTAGTTTTTGCGCCATCGCTACCCAATCACTCGTTCTTCTCTGCCTCTCCAATCTGATCTCTGTCGAGCTCGTAACTATTCACGCCAACACCAGGCGAATATCTAGCTTAGTCGTAACGTCATCTGTTTTTCTCGCTCACCCAATGCTCAAACGACGTCGTGTAAATGAAGCGAGACTAGTAGCGAAGCCGTAATTATACACATAAGCGATTTTTTTACGAAATCGTTACCTCTCTTGAACCAACAATTTTAATTATATTTTTATAATTAAATTTTTACAAATTTTATATTTTTACAATTTTTCTGTTGCGATGTCGCTACGGTATTACTAGCGAGTAGCACGTTGCTGTCGTAACCTGGCTCGTGTTGTTTAACCCTAAATGTTTACTTTGCCTTGTAACGAGTTCGCTACGTTAGACCCAGCGAATTGCCCCTGTTTCTCGTAACTAGTCTCGTCAGCAGACGAATATATGACAAGCTAGGCTACCTTACGCAGTCGTAACTACTGTTAGCGATCCGCAAGGTTAAAGTCGCAACTTATCTCGCACACATTCATAACAGTATAGGCTTTCCAATGTTGCGATGTCGTTAGTATTTCATATGGCGGTCCGTAAGCTTCTGTCGTAACAAAACAATCAACCATTTGTTTGGTACTAGCGTTGGCTAGTTACGAACTCGCAAAGAGTCAATTCATATCATCCAGCCGTGCATGCTAGCAAGTTCGTAAGTACTGTCTAAGGCGGATAAGCCTTCATCTAAGGCGGAAACAAACGCCTTAAATCCAAAAACATCTAAGGCGGAAGAGGAACCGCCTTAGATGATTTTTCTCATTTAAGTCACAACCAGGGAAGGCATTTGTTTTCTGCCTTAACACATGAAGGATGAACTGCCTTAGATGGCTTGATATTCTAGTAGTGCATGCTTTAGACAGGAATGAACACCTAGGGCATGCAGATCATGAAAATTGCTAAGGAGTTCCCAGTTTGACTGGAAGGGGATTTTAATCCCTGTTACTGCACTGAGGCAGTCAGTTTCCAGCACAAAAGGGGTTGACAAAGAAGTTCCTACTGTGAATCCAAATAGAATAGCTGCAAGTTCAGCATGTAGTGGGGATGAGGCCTGGACACATTTAAGATGCATAGAGACTTCTCTACTAGCATCCCTCACCACCACACCTAATCCAGCAAGACCATTAACAAATGAAGCATCAATGTTTATTTTAAGGCATGTTTCTGGGGTGACCATCTAACCACTCTAACTAGCTTTGGTCTCTTCCTTTTCAGGTAAGGAATCAAGCCAATGTTAAGAAGGTTCTATGCTTTTCAAATGATCCAACAAGTGGGAAAACTGAAAAATACAAGAAAGTTTGTTTCAAGCAATTCTGAACCATGACAGCACCATCTGTTTTAGTATTTTCAAAAATGATCCTATTTCTACTGGTCCAAAGGATCCAGAGCATTGTGCATAAGGTGACTGACTGGACTTTTGAGTGAGCCTTTGACCTTCCTTTAAATTGTAAATAATATGAAATTCTGTGCTTAGCAGATTGAAAGGAAGGGACTGGGATATTGAGCTTGAGATGCAGAAATTCTAGCAGATTTGTATTAAATGGGCACTCATTGAAAAAATGGTCTAGGGAGTCAGAATGGTTGCAGTACACACATTTTGAAGGTAATTTAAATCCCATAACACTCAAAACATCATCAAAAGGCAGTAATCTATTATACAGTCTCCAAATAAACACTGGCATTTTTTATGGAGTTTTATTTGACCATACCTTATGGATAACAGGGTCTGAGGAGTGTGATCTTCTGAAGGCTCTGTAAGCTGATCTAACAGTGAAATGGCCATCTTTTGCAGGCTTCCACACCAGGGTATCCTCATGAGTGTGTTGGATCTTGAAGTCCTGCAGAAAATTCAGAGTACTGGTAGCTAATAAAGGCTCCAATAAGGTTAGGTACTGAGTTTTGTTTTCACAAAAATCAGAGACAAATATATCAGAGAAAGGCATAGCAGAAGAATCAATTTTATAAAAAAGTGCACCCTCTCCTGTCCAGTTTGCATCCCAAAAAAGGGAATTTCCTTTTCCTATGATGACCTCGGAATTACTGTTGGCCATTTCTGTGACAGAGCATATTCTCCTCCAAGTATGGGAGGTCTTGTAAGTCTTTGGCAGTGACCATAAAAATGCAGTCCATATGGTGTCATTTTTCTGCATCTTCCACCAAAGTTTGCAGGAAAAGGCCAGTACAATGGCTCTTATATCCCTGAAACCCAACCCATTCTCATATGTGGGAAGTGCCATCTTGGACCAGCTTCTCCATATCCTCTTTTGACCAAAATCAGACTCACCCCAAAAACATTTGGCTGCCATGGTCTCCATTTTTTTAATGACTGTCTTTGGTGGATCCAGTACTGAGAAAATTAGTGTGGGGATTGAGAAAAGAACATGGTTGATAAGTACTAATTTTCCTGCCATGGATAACCATCCGTTTTTCCAATTGTGAATAAGATTGTCCATTCTTTCCAGTACTGGCTGGTAATAGATAATTTTATTCCTTCCAGTGAAAATTGGAACACCCAAATACTTGAATGGCAGAGAGCCTTCTCTCATTCCAGTTGCAGCCCTTATTCTTCTTTTCATTGGATTGGTGGACTGGGAGTGAACATAGAACTCTGACTTGTTGTAGTACACCTTCTGCCCAGTTGCTGCTTCATAGGCTTTTAGAAACCTGATAAGTCTCTTCATGTTTTTCTTCCCAGCATGTAGAAATATGGCTGTATCATCAGCATACATTAGGTGAGAAACTTGGGTCACACGTCTGGGCATTCTGAATCCTTTGATGAAATTTAGTTCCAGCAATGCCTTGAAGCCTCTGGAAAAAGCTTCAGAAATCAGATTGTACAATAAGGGGGAAAGGGGATCACCTTGCTTGATCCCCCTATTTGATTTGAAGAAGCCAGTAGCTATACCATTAATAAGCACAGAGAACCAAGCAGATGAGATATTCTGGCTAATCAACTTAACTATCTTGCCATGAAAGCCAAATTCAAGCAGAACTGTGTTAAGGAATGACCAGGATACTCTATCAAAAGCTTTTTCCATGTCTAATTTAACTATGACATTCTGGTGTCGCTGATTCTTATTCAACAACCTAACCATTTCTTGCATCAGCACTGTGTTATCCACTATGTCTCTTCCAATCTGGAAAGCAGTCTGTCCAGGAGACAGAAGCCTAGGCATTAAAGGTTTTATTCTCTCCATGATAAGCTTGGAGAAAACCTTATTTAGAAAATTGGAGAGGTTAACTGGTCTAAAGTCCCTAAAATGGCTGGGGGTGGGAACTTTAGGGATGAGTGCCAGCCAAGTGCTGGTGATGGCTCTTGGTTGTTGTTTCCCATCAAAGAATTCCTTGGCTGCTTCCATCAGGTCATTTTTAATAATGTCCCAACAGTGAGTGAAGAAAGTACCTGAGTAGCCATCAGATCCTGGAGCAGCCTCTTTATTAAGGTCAAACACAGCAAATCTGAGCTCTTCTATTTCCAGAGGTCTGAGCAAATTATCATTTTCATCCTCAGTCACCAACTTAGGGATGCACTGTTTAAAATGGTTCAAGAACCGACCTGTAATGTCAGATTCTTCAGAGGATAGCAGACTCTGGAAGAAAAGCACACCTTCTTCCTGAATCTTGTTTGGATCAGAGATCCAAACACCTTGGCTATCTTTGATTTTATTAATCTGGCTTCTACATCTTCTCTCCTTAACTGAATGGTGGAAGTACTTTGTATTAGCATCCCCATCTTTAAGCCATCTCAGCTTAGCCTTCTGTTTCCAGAAGGCTGTAAGTTCAGTTTGCTTTCTAGTTAGGAGTTCCCTTTGAAGGTTTAGTTCTATTAGGTCACTGTCTTCTCCAGTGGTCTGATATGCAATCTCTAACTGAGCCACCTTGTGCTCAGCCTCTTTGAGGTTTTTGTGGACATCACCAAACTTCTCCTTATTCCAGTCTCAGGGCATATTTCAGCCTCTTAAGTTTTTCAACCATCCTTGTCATGCCCCTCTCCATACACTAGCTTTCCCAACTTTCCTGAACCAGTGACATGAAACCCTCCCTCAGTGTCCACATATGCTGAAACCTAAAAGGTTTTGGCATTTGCAAGTCACAGTTTTGGATGGATAAAACTAAAGGGTTGTGGTCTGAACCTAGTCTGCTAGGGATTTGGATGGAACGATGGGGAAAGAGCTCATGCCAATCTACATTACATAGACCTCTATCTAGTCTTTGTAATAAAAGGTCCTCCCTCCTCCTATTGTTTGTCCAAGTGAAGTGATTCCCAACTGTGGGAATTTCTATGAGTCCCAGGTTGTTGATACAGGAGTTACACTCTCTAATGCTACCTATAGGGGGTTTCTTTTTGCCTCTTCTTATAGTAACAGAGGTGACTGTATTAAAGTCACCAATGTAGACTGTTGGAGATCTTGGCAGTACTATGAGGTCAGCCCATAAATCCCTTCTAAGAATTTTTGTTGTCTTAGCATAGACAAAGACACAATTCCAGGCAGCATTAGTCATGTAATCAGAGACTGAAGTAAGCACATATTGATCAGATTGGGAGATAATATTAATATTAAAATTTGAGTTCCAGAGAAGCCAGATTTTAGCATGTGAGTCACAAACAGCATTTTGAAAATTGAGTTGGAATTGTAAGTTGACTAAATCAGTTTTTTCATGCCAAGGTTCAATCAAACAGACAATGTCAATTTTGTGTGAGATAATAAGGGTTTTCAGTCTATTCATCACTTTTGAGTACCCTCTAACATCCAATACTAAAATATTACCAATGATCTTATAAATCATTGAAAAAAATTTTAGCTTTTAGTGAGGTTCTCAACCACTTGTCAAGTGTGATACCCCCAGTGAATGTTTGTCTCTTTTTCCTACCACTTCTACCAGATTTATCACCAGGCAGTATATTTTCAATCATGCTTATAGGAGAGATACTAAGAGGAGTACCTGGAGAGTCTTCCAGTTGAAGTTCATCACTGTGAGCCTCTTCATACTCTGAGCCATCATCTTGCTGTTCCTGGAGTACCTGGAAAGAGTTTGATGTCTGAATTGGTTGGTAAGGAACAATTAATTGGTTCTGCATCATTCTCTGATTGATTTTCCATTCTTTCAAATTGCTAACTTGAAGGTCATCAAAAGAATAGAAAGGTACATAAGAAGGCTTTTTTAAACCTTTGAATAAATTTATTGGTTCAGTCACCTCAGTTGAAATCAAAGTAGGATTTTCAACTGAGATGAGAGAGGGTTGACTTGAAGGAGTATTCAAAGGATACTGTCCCTCCTCAGTTGGAGGTGATCTCTCCATGACACTGATTGGGCCAGGGGTCTGTGCCTGTAACTGGGTATGCACATCTGATTGTTTCTGTGAAGGGGAAAGACCAGAGGAAGCTCCACCAGAAGGGTTCACCTTTCTCCATTACTGATAGGGCTTTCTAGGCTGCCTATTTTGGTTAAACTGGGACTGAGACTGGATCTTCCTATTTCTGAGTTAGGGTGAAGAATCATGCATTCTGGCTCAGAGTGTCCAATCTTTTGACAGTGTGTGCAAAATTAAGGGATTTCATCATATTCAATCCCACATTCTACATTATTACTAGCAGTGCCTATGACAATTGAGGTTTGCAGTTCTTTCAGCAGATCAATCTCAACGCATACCTTAATCGCCGACGGCCTTGAGAGATTGCTTGTGGCCAGGTCCATCTTGAGGAAAGCCCCAATTTGGTTCCCAAGGTCTTCAATTGCCGACAGATTGTAGAACTGGACCGGGGGATTAAGGATGGTGGCCCAAACTGGGACTATGGATGATTCCTTCTTGGTGGAGAAGTCAGGTGTCCATTTGAGCACCCGCATAGCGCTGCCGTTGATCTGACAGATGGACCTCATCCAGATCTTCTGGTAATCCTCTTTTGATTCAAGCCTAATCAGAACGTGTCTGTGATCGAGGGATCCAATCTGGTACTTGCCGACGAAGCCCATCATCTGAAAAGCCCCATTGATGAACTCCATGGTTGGTTTAGCATTCGTGAATTTTCCGATAATTGCGTTCTGGTAATGCGCCGAGAAAGTTTGAACCGCCTCCTCAGAATAAATACAGGCCAGTTTGCCCTCAAATCTAGTGGCTATAGGTTTGATTTCAGGGTTTGTGGGTAGGGAGTTGAAAAGGGGTTGGCTTTTGGGTGCCAGGGCTTGTGAGTATGATTTACCCACGGCGTCGCCGCCGCGGGTTGGTGGCGGAACCACCATCCAACTAGCCGTTTATGGCCGTTGGTTACACTGTTGGGGCTGAACTAATGTCGGGAAGTAGAGAGAAGGGAGAGAAAAATTTAAGAGAGAGAAAGTCTAATTTATTTTGTAATTGTTCACTAAATGTTCAAGCACATTATGATACTTTTGGTGCATGATTTGCATTTTATGTGATCTACTATATGCTTGCAGATATCGATTTTCAACTAAATTCCTTTTACTCTGTAAAGATCACAACTTTTATTCATTTTCTTACATCTATATAAAGTACCTTAATTCCCATGTTTTAATCTACAGTCCGGGTTCAAATTGCACAAAGTGCAATAAACCAAACCTAGTTTATAAGAAAACTTTATATGGAGGGAATGTCTGTCTCACAAATAACAAAAATATGTGATAAAAAATAAAAAAATTGTTGTAAAAATGAAAAAAAAGGGAGGTGAATTGGTAAAAATGAAATGCTCTCAATAATGACACTACTAGGCACATTAGGTAATGACACTACTAGGCACATTAGGAAATGACACTACTAGGCACATTTCAATAGGAAATGAGGGGGAAAATTCTCCTATAAATAGAGGGAGAATGAGGTGAATGAAAAACACATTCTAAGAGCCAAGCTCTCCCTCTTCATCTCTCTTTTCATCTCCATTTCCAAGGCTTTAGATATTTGGGTAGATAGCTTCTCCACAAGAAGCAAAATTCATTGTAATTCCTTCCACAAATATATTAGTGAAACTCCGGATTTTATCCGACCGCGGATGTAGGTCAATTGACTAAACCACGTAAATGTTTGTGTCATTCCCTTTTAGTTTTATAACACGTTATCAGCACGATCACTCTCCATCTTCATCAAGATCAAGAGCCCGGGTATAGCAAACTCTACACTAAGACAATGTTGTTTGTTATTATTATTTCTTAAACACCACATTGCTACATACAGGAGGCTTGCCACCTTATAGCATTTGTGATGTGATTTACATATTTAATTATACACAACACCATATTTCTATATACAGGAAGGCTCTGCCACCTTATAGAAATGTGTTGTGATTTACTGCAATTAATTTATTGATATAAAACATGATATTACTATACACAGGAGGCTTTGCCACCTTATAGTAAAATGATGTGATATTTAATTGCTTATCTGTGATTAAATATATGCCTTTGTATATCTATGCATTTTATTTAAAGATAATACATTTCATGATCTATTTTTATAACACAAATAAACAGATATATTTTTAACCGTAATAAATTTATATAAAAAATGGCTACATTCTCAGTGATGATATAACGGTCATAAACAGCTATAAACGGCTATATTTTTCTCTATAAATACGAGTTTATCCAATAATACAAAAGCTACATTTTCTCTCCAACTTCATCTTTCCTACTCTCAAATTTTTTCCGATAAAATGGTTATATTGTTTGCCATGGCTATTGTAATAATTTTTGTATTACATACTCTTGTTCACATCGTAGATTGTACACCAGAAGATTTTCGTCATAACTATATGGTGCTTGTAATTCTGTATTTTGTTTTGATGTTTGTAATTCTTATGGATCTTGTAATTTTGAGTTATCGACTCTAATAAAAATATTTTGTTTCTCCTTATTTAGTTATCACCATGGCAAATCTCGGGAAGCTTGATTTTGCTCCTCTTGGAATCAGTGGGGTTAATTACACCCCATGGACAGTGGATGTCGAATCACATTTGGAGTCGCTAGACCTTCTGGATACTCTCCAGCAAGGGAACAATTCGACCAATGTGCAGAAGGCGAAAGCCTTAATATTCATTCGTAGACATCTTGATGTGAGTCTAAAGAATGAATACCTCACTGTCAAAGATCCACGCGAGCTGTGGAAAAATTTGAAAGACAGATATGACCACCAGAAGTACATACTGCTTCCCACATACATTGCTGAATGGGCCTGCTTAAGGTTCCAAGACTATTCAAATGTCACCGAATACAATTCAGCAATGTACAGGATAACAACTCACTTGAGCTATTGCGATAAGGCCAAAACTGATGAGGAAATGATAGAAAAAACCCTTTCTACTTTCCATGCATCAAATATCACTTTGCAACAGCCATATCGCATGCAAAAGTTTGAGAAGTACTCTGATTTGGTTACCACTCTTCTCGTTGCAGAAAAGCATAATGAGTTGTTGCTAAAGAATCATGATTCCCGCCCGACCGGCTCCAAAGCGTTTCCTGAAGCAAACGTTGTTACCCCCGGCGAACCTAAAAGTTATAACTCCTTTCAGGGCCGAGGCCGTGGTCGTGGTCGTGGACGAGGTCGTGGTCGAGGCAGAGGTGGTTATAACCTGTCCTACAAGCCTGCTAGCTTTAAAAAGCAGCATCAAGAGAAAGGCCATGAAAATGCCCATAAAAGGAGCAAGGATATGAGCTCCTCAGGAAACTCTGGAACCGGCTGTTTCAGATGTGGAAAAAAGGGGCACTGGTCAAGAGTCTGCCGCACTCCTAAGCACATATGCAAACTCTACAAAGAGTCCCTGGAAGGGAAAGGAAAGGAGGCAAATTATATTGACCAGGATCCCACTAGGGCATTCACTCACCTTGAAGCACTTGACTTCAGTGATGATTTTGGTGATTTCTCTGGACAGGCTGATGGTGGAAACTGAAAGGGGGAATTGAACCCTGTTTGGGAATGAAGTCGTATGGTCCGATATTTACCTATGTTTTTTTTCTTTCAATTTGTAAAATATTATGTAATTTCCAATTTCGAAGTGTGCTATATGTACTACTAAATAAATTGGTTGCGTTTCTTATCATGATTTTTTCCTTTGTTTTAGTTGAACTCTTGAAAATGGATAATGAAGCCAACCAAAGGATTAAACCTGAAGATATTTGCATACTTGATAGTGGAACAACACACACTATATTGAAGGATAAAATGTTTTTCTCAAAAGTAAAACCCACAAAAACCATTGTGAATACAATCTCAGGTCCTGTAGATCTGATTGAAGGGATTGGCGAGGCAAACTTTACATTGCCAAATGGTACAATGTTTACAATAAAGAATGCTCTATTTTCGCCAAAGTCAAAGAGAAACCTGTTGAGTTTCAATGATATATATTCTCATGGTTTTGATACTCAGTCTGAAACTGAAGGAAACATGAAATATATATATCTCACAATGATGAAATCTGGAAAGAAATGTATGCTTGAAAAACTGCCAATGCTCCCAACGGGTCTGCATTATACACACATAAATGTAGTTGAGTCAAATAGTGTAGTTATAAAGCCTTCAATGTTTACCATATGGCATGACAGGTTGGGTTATCCTGGTACAACTATGATGCGAAGAATCATTTAAGGAACAAATGGACATCCATTGAAGGGCCAGAAGATCCCTCATGGAAATGCTATCCACTGTAAAGCTTGTTCTCTTGGAAAATTAATCATAAGGCCTTCACCGGCAAAGGTTGAAACAGAATCACCCATGTTTCTTGAACGTATTCAAGGTGATATATGTGGACCCATCCATCCACCATGTGGACCATTTAAGTATTTCATGGTATTAATAGATGCCTCAAGTAAATGGGCACATGTATCTCTGTTATCAACTCGTAATATGGCATTTGCAAAATTACTCGCTCAGATAATCAAATTGCGAGCTCAATTCCCTGATCATGTAATTAAAAGGATCAGACTTGATAATGCCGGTGAGTTCACATCCCAAGCATTCAATGATTATTGTATGTCTATTGGGATTGATGTTGAACACCCTGTTGCTCATGTGCATACCCAGAATGGTCTGGCCGAATCATTGATCAAACGCCTCCAACTTATTGCTAGGTCATTAATAATGAGAACAATGCTTCCCTCTTCAGTATGGGGTCATGCTATATTACATGCTGCGGCATTAATTCGCATCAGACCGAGTGCATATCATAAATACTCCCCGCATCAGCTTGCACTCGGACAAGAACCAAATATATCTCATTTGAGAATTTTTGGTTGCGCTGTTTTTGTGCCTATTGCGCCACCCCAACGAACAAAAATGGGGCCACAAAGAAGCCTTGGCATTTATGTAGGTTTTGAAAACGCATCTATTATTAAATATCTTGAACCCAATACTGGAAACGTTTGCACAGCTCGTTTTGCTGCTTGCCACTTTGATGAGGAAAGGTTCCCATCATTAGGGGGAGAAAGAAAACCCGCGCAAAAGGAAATTTCTTGGTCTGTACCAACATTATTGCATCTTGATCCATACACAAAGGAGTGTAATGGAAAGGTCAAAGAGATTTTACAAATGCAAGCTATAGCAAATAACCTTCCTGATGCATTTACAGACATAAAAAGAGTGACTAAATCTTATATTCCAGCTGAAAATGCTCCTGCTCAAATTGTAGTCCCAAAATAGCAAGTGGAAAACAAAGTCACTCATGAAACCACAACACGCCTGAAGCGTGGAAGACCTCCCGGTTCCAAGGATAAAAATCCTAGAAAGAGAAAAGGAGCGGAAAACCAAGATAACTCTAAAATAGAGAATCGTATTCCTGAAGAAATACGCAGTGAAATGGAAGAACATATTCCTGAAGAAATACACAATGAAGAAAATCGAGAGATTTCGATTAATTATGCCCAAACGGGCATAAGGTGGGACCGAAATGAGGACATCGATGATGCACTCTCTTACAGTCTAGCATGCGATATTATAGAAGAAAACAATGGGGATCCAGAACCTCGGTCGGTCGAGTGTAAGAAAAGGCATGATTGGACTGAATGGAAAAAGGCAATTGACACTGAATTATACTCGCTTAATAAACGCAAAGTTTTTGGGCCTATTGTACTCACACCTGAAGATGTGAAACCCGTCGGATATAAATGGGTATTTGTACGAAAACGGAATGAGAAGAATGAGATTGTCAGATACAAGGCCCGACTCGTTGCACAAGGTTTTTCTCAAAGACCTGGGATTGATTATGAGGAAACGTATTCTCCTGTTATGGATGGAATAACTTTCCGTTTCCAAATCAGTCAAGCAGTTCATGAGAAACTTAACATGCACCTAATGGATGTTGTTACCGCATATTTATACGGATCACTTGATACTGACATCTACATGAAAATCCCTGAAGGATTTAAAATGCCCGGAGCATCAAGTTCGAAACCCAAAGAAAGATATTTAATCAAATTACAGAGATCTTTATATGGGTTAAAGCAATCTGGTCGCATGTGGTATAATCGATTAAGCGAGTATTTATTGCAAAAGGGGTATATCAATGATTCCCTTTGTCCGTGTGTTTTTATTAAGAAAAAAACGACAGGTTGTGTGATCATCGCTGTCTATGTCGATGATTTAAATATCATCGGGACAAATAAGGAAATTCTGGAAGTAATCTCTTACTTAAAGAAATAGTTTGAGATGAAAGATCTTGGGGAAACTAAATATTGCCTCGGCCTGCAGATCGAGCACTTGCCAAGTGGAATATTTGTGCATCAATCAAATTACACAAGAAAAATCTTAAAGAGATTCAATATGGATAAAGCAAATCCATTGAGTACCCCAATGGTCGTTAGATCCCTTGACATAAAGAAAGACGAATTTCGTCCCCGTGAGGAATCAGAAGAAGCTATTGGTCCAGAAGTACCATACTTTAGTGCAATTGGAGCTCTTATGTATCTCTCTAATTGTACTCGTCCTGATATAGCCTTTGCAGTAAATCTATTAGCGAGATTCAGTTCATCTCCTTCTAGAAGGCATTGGAATGGGGTTAAACACGTGTTTCGTTACCTTCAAGGAGCGATTGATTTGGGATTATTTTACTCTAACACTGCGAGGCCAGTTTTAATTGGTTATGCAGATGCTGGATATAAGTCAGATCCACACAAAGGAAGATCCCAAAATGGATATGTGTTTACATATGGAGGAACTGCAATTTCATGGCGTTCTCAGAAGCAAACGCTTGTCACAGTGTCATCATACCATGCTGAGGTTATCGCTTTACATGAAGCAAGTCGAGAATCTGTGTGGTTAAAATCCATGACACAGAATATCAGAACCGCAAGTGGTCTTTTAAAGAATGATGATCCCATCACGCTTTATGAAGATAATTCAGCATGTCTTAAGCAAATGAACGAAGGGTATGTCAAGAGTGATAGAACCAAGCATATTCCTCCACAATTCTTTGAATATACTCAGGAACTGAAAAGGGACAATATCATAGACCTCCAGTATGTGCGTTCCTGTGATAACTCAGCAGATCTCTTCACAAAGGCTCTTCCCACTTCGGTATTCAGAAAACATGTCCATAGCATCGGTATGCGAAGGCTCCAGAGTTTGTGAAGTAATGACAAGTTAAGGGGGAGTTGCACGTGATATAAATGAGGCAGCAACAACACATTATTGTGAGCATTCCAAGGGGGAGTGTTGTAAAAATGAAAAAAAAAAAGGAGGTGAATTGGTAAAAATGAAATGCTCTCAATAATGACACTACTAGGCACATTAGGTAATGACACTACTAGGCACATTAGGAAATGACACTACTAGGCACATTTCAATAGGAAATGAGGGGGGAAATTCTCCTATAAATAGAGGGAGAATGAGGTGAATGAAAAACACATTCTAAGAGCAAAGCTCTCCCTCTTCATCTCTCTTTTCATCTCCATTTCCAAGGCTTTAGATATTTGGGTAGATAACTTCTCCACAAGAAGCAAAATTCATTGTAATTCCTTCCACAAATATATTAGTGAAACTCCGAATTTTATCCGACCGTGGATGTAGGTCAATTGACTGAACCACGTAAATGTTTGTGTCATTCCCTTTTAGTTTTATAACAAAAATAAAAAATAAAGAATAAGTGGCTATGGGCGGGAGGACGGCTCAAAATTTATGGGGCGTCCAATTTAATCCTATCTATATGACGCACGTGCAATCCACGTTTGATTGAAAGATTCCATAAACCAATCTTCTCTATAGTAGTATATTAATTTCCTTTACAAAAATTGTTAAAATTATTTTTATTTTATTATAACTCAAAACGGTATACTAGTACGTAGTACGTCATGACTGACGGCGGGAGGATCTCCTGATTTTTTTAAAATCTGGGATTCAGATGCGCTCAAATCTCACATCTCAGATCAGATCAGATGCTAGCAAAACATGAAAAATGAGACCTCTGATAATAATACTCTCCAGCATTCTAACAAGTTTTAGAAGTAGGAGTACCTCTGATACACTGAGTGTATATTTTAATGTTTCATTATAACATTCACATTCTCATCAGCAAGAATACACAATATTATATTGTGAAAATGTATAAAATAATCGTGAATATCATACACCTAAAATATTTTCAATTTACCGCAGATCAGTCCAAATTTAGGAGCTAATCTATTTGATATGAGCGTAAATACTCACTAATATATGATAAAATTTAACACGAATTCATAAATACAGCTTAGACCACTTATTGACTTAAAGTGTATTTGATTGTGTCAAGTTTATGAATTAAAAATTTATCTAATGTAAAATATTTTATTTCAAGGTGTTAAAGACGTTTAACATTTATGAGGTGAAATTTACACGTGTATAACTAGTTTTAATTAAAAATTGAATACCTAATAGCATATATTTATTAAGTACCGGACCTATATATTTTACGAGAAAGTTTCTGGAGAGACCGTCTATATAATAGACCAATGACTATATAGTAATAGTGTTGTAAAATAAAACAAGGAGGTCATTAATTGCAATTTACTTAAAATAGTTTCTATTCACGCGCACTATTTACTGATCCGTCACTATTCACTGGGCTACACTATTCACTGATCTATCACTATTCACTGGGCGACCCGCGTCATGATCTCTGCATTTGTTTCTACAAGAAAGTGAGTATTTTAGCACATAAGGTCCACATTATAGTCCCAAACATGAACACGAACATCTAAACATGCTACTCTAGCCAATTTTCACAAACCAAACCTCACATCTGGCCATTCATGCCTCAAATAGACCAAAATATGAGGATTTTAACACATAAGGTCCACATTATAGGCATGAACATGAACATCTAAACATGATACCCTAACCAATTTTTCACACACCAAACCTCACATCTGGTCATTCATGCCTCAAATAGATCAGAACATCGGGATTTAAGCACATAAGGTCCACATTATTGTCCCAAACATGAACACGAACATCTAAACATGCTACCCTAGCCAATTTTCACACACCAAACCTTACAACTGGCCATTCATGCCTCAAACAGACCATAAAATAGGGATTTAAGCACACAAGGTCCACATTATAGGCACAAACATGAGCACGAACATCTACACATGCTACTCTAGCCAATTTTCACAAACCAAACCTCACATCTGGCCATTCATACCTCAAA
Organism: Sherardia arvensis; assembly: GCA_948330725.1. Lineage (NCBI taxonomy): Eukaryota > Viridiplantae > Streptophyta > Magnoliopsida > Gentianales > Rubiaceae > Sherardia > Sherardia arvensis. The sequence continues at coordinate 14,215,361 of OX415237.1, read as the reverse complement.
CAGACTAGAACATGGGGTTTTAAAAACATAAGGTCCACATTATAGTCCCAAACATGAACACGAACATCTAAACATGCTACTCTAGCCAATTTTCATACATCAAACCTCACATCTGGCCATTCATGCCTCAAACACATCAGAACAAGGGGTTTTAAGCACGTAAGATCCACATTATAGTCCCAAACATGAACACGAACATCTAAACATGCTACCCTAGCCAATTTTCACACACCATACCTCACATCCTGGCCATTCATGCCTCAAACAGACCAGAAAATGTGGTTTAAAGTACATAAGGTCCACATTATAGTCCCAAACATGAACACGAACATCTAAACATGCTACCCTAGCCAATTTTCACACACCAAACCTTACATCTGGTCATTCATGCCTCAAACAGACCAAAAAATAGGGATTTAAGCACATAAGGTCCACATTATCGGCACAAACATGAACACGAACATCTACACATGCTACCCTAGCCAATTTTCACACATCAAACCTCACATCTGGCCATTCATGCCTCAAACAGACCAGAACATGGGGTTTTAAGATCATAAGGTCCACATTATAGTCTCAAACATGATCACGAACTTCTAAACATTCTACCCTGGCCAATTTTCACACACCAAACCTTACATCTGGCCATTCATGCCTCAAACAGACCAGAAAATAGGGATTTAAGCACACAAGGTCCACATTATAGGCACAAACATGAACACGAACATCTACACATGCTACCCTAGCCAATTTTCACACACCAAACCTCACATCTGGCCATCCATATCTCAAACATACCAGAACATGGGGTTTTAAGAACATAAGGTTCACATTATAGTCCCAAACAAGAACACGAACATCTAAACAAATCAAAATCATCTAAACATCTAAACATGAACACGAACACCATGACGCTCAGATCTACAACACATAATACTAACAAATCAAAAATAAAAAACAAATTCCGCGAACAAATCGACAAAGAAGACCAAATTAAAGAGCTCAGGAACCTTACTTGCTATTCTGCACGCTTGAATTAACATATGAATTGGAAAACCGCCATAGATGGAAGAAATTAGGTTTTGGATTTGGGGGAGAGGAATGGGGGGAGCTGGGTTCTGGAGAAATCAAAAAGTGGGGAAGAGAATGAAAATTTCTTATTTATATCAATCATATTTCACAAAATTGCAAAAAGACCCCCGCGTATTAAGGATTTTCAATATTTAAAAATATAATTATTTGTCATTTTTTTGAATTTCCTGAAGGATATATTTATAATTTGGTGGAACCATTTTCTATCAAACAAAATTGACTATAAATGAATATATATGTCTAACAAAAATATATAACATTAGTATTCAAAATTAGTCAAAATATATAGATTTCATTTGATATTCTAATAGCACATATCTCCCAATATCTTCATTCTTAAGACTCTAAAACAAGACATCGCGTATGCTAATACAAAATATATAAATTAAAGTATTAAAGCACAAATTTTGCATATCAATCACACACGTACACCGCACACACATAACACATGCCATTTACATGTATACTATTATTGGCCAAGTTCAATACCAACTAAAAGTATTCAATCAAGATTAAAAAAAAACTAAGCACAATTGCACAATAACAAAAAATGTTTGCCCACCACATAATCAATCTTATATATATTTAGATACATTGAAGCTGAGACTTTAGGTGTTTACCTCAATGAAAAAACAAAGATGATTTGAGTACAGTCTACATAAATATGATCGAATATCAAAGGATTGGATTAGTCGACACTCGGTCTCAGGTAGTATACCTCCGGCTCCGGTCTGGACTGTCCAGTTGAAAGGTGTTGATGACTATGAAGGATGAGAATGGAGATTGAAAACCCTTTCGTTTCCCTTTTTATGTTTTTAAAATTAAATTGGTTTTTATATAAAAAAGAGGCTTTAAAAGGTTGTTTTTAGTTTTAATATGAGCCCAAAAAGGCGTTGATCTTAAATTAAAAAAGAGTTCAAAATACTGAAATATATATCTACACATATATCTATGTATATATATACATGTATATATAAATATATATAATCAGTTATTTTAAAAAAATAACGTGGCCCTAAGGCAAGTGTAACATTGGCATCAATATAGGGCCGCTCCTTTTGTATTCTAACTCTACCTTCATCTGTTTGGATATTTTGAATAAGCTTTGCATGAACATTGGAAAAATCAATATCGTTTATAAACATTCATATTAACTTAAGAATAATGACACCGCCCATTATTGTTGTGTTTCTTAGTTGCAAGTCCATCGCCAACTTTCTGACTGATTCCAAAGCTAAACTTTCGACACATGTTGGGTCTGTAATTCATGCCTTATCTCAAGTCTCAACTGTAGCCCTAAATGAAGGTGTCAATTTCTTCCAAATCAAGCTTCATCAATTACCTCTGCATCAACACATATATAACACACAAACCCCCCACAGGTTCCTGGTGATGGACCTCTTTAAACATCCATTTAGACCACATATTCGTTGCATAGAATATTCGTAGATTTGCGCTGATCTCGAGTGCAAACATTCTGTCTCCAAACTCTAGTGTGTAAGGGTTCATTGATATTGTTGTGTCTAAATGCTACCGAAATCACAATTCTGTTAACTAGAAAGAATATTGGGGGACTTTCACTGTGTTAGTACTGGGTAAAACAAGCTTATACATAGGAATAATACAATAATGTAAATGCGATAAAACAGACTGAACGTGGATACGTTCCTAAAATATCTCCTAACATAAACAAACAAACAAACTTATCTAATAGGTTTGACTACATCTACGTATAAACAACTACGTGGACATATTCCAACAATCCCTCACTTAAACTGAACATTACAATGATCATTTTACTGCGGTAACTTCATCACACCAATCAACTCCCTAAAACTCTGGAAGGGCTGAACTTTGAGAGGCTTCGTAAACAAGTCAGCCAACTTGTCTCCACTTCTGCAGAATTTCAACTCAAGAATGCCTTATTCATACTTCTCTCTCAGAAAATGGTACTTCATGTCTATATGCTTAGACCTTCCATACAACTCAGCATTTTGGACAATTTGATGGACGAAGTGTTACCACAAAAAATTATAGTGGCACCTTCTTGCACGATCTTCATAAACTCCAAGACATTCTTCAACTAGATAACTTGACATCCACAAGCAGTAGCTGCAAAAAACTCAGCTTCTGTAGTAGATAAAGTAGTGTTTGGCTGCTTTTTAGATGACCAAGAAATTGCACATGTTCCAAACATAAAAAACAAAACCAGACGTACTTCTTCTCTCCAGACGTCACTTGCATAATTACTGAATGATAAAACCCTGTAATTTGACTTTTTCACCTTTTTTGTAAAAGAAACCAAATTCCCTGATTCCTTGCAAGTAACGTAGAATTCTATTGACAACTAACATATGCATCTCCGTAGGATTTTCCATAAACCTACTAATCATACCAACATGCATTATGTCTGGTAAGGATGTTCACTGGGTCAAATGTGCTTGTATACTAGTATATCCATGCTCATACTCACATAATATTTTAATATTCTTCCCCACTCACGAATCCATGATGGATATCATGTGCATACACCTTTGGAGTTTGGCACAAAAATGGTCACGTGTGAAAATACTTCAGTATAAATAATCCCGTACTCCTGCTTAAAGCAAACCCAACAAAATCATCTCTATAATAGAGTATCAAATTCCAAAAATTCTATAATATTTTTTCTCACATCCAACAGATGCTCTATTTTACCATTCCATACATTTATTACCATAAATTTAAATAAAATAACATTTACTAGGAACTCCCATAAAGCAATATAGCTATATTAACTCGTTCTTCTCCAATTTTTCCAATTCAAACACCATATCATAAAAAATATATTCATATTTATTAGGCACCCAAACTCCAAATGGCCATGAAATTCATAGGGTTTTAGAAAGTGGAGAAAAAATCATCTGTTGGTATTTTGTTTAAATACCGATATAATTTAAATATAATTGGATTCGAGATAGTGAACTCGAGATGTTATAACAAGGTTGGTGCGGAGTGCACACTTGTAAAAACTATCTACGAGTTTACGGTTCTAAGATAAATGTTTATTTATTTATCTGTGTATGGTTTATATTAAACTGAAGTGTTGCATCGATTCAGAATTATTCTGATAACAGTGTACGTGTATCAATTAACACAGGAGTTACCGTGGTTGCATTATAGTTACCACATGGTTGTATTATAGGTACCATATGAAACAGCAGGTTGTACGTACACAGTTACTATTACCTTATCTTTCCAAATATTTGGCTGGGTACGTACGCAGCAGTTGTGGAGTTACCGTACCGTTGTCTCTTCAGATATGGATCGGTACGAGTATGGCCTATTAATAGGTGTGGTATTATAGATGCATGATGGGGTTTTACAATGAACTATTCAACCATGTATGAATGATACATGTATCACTGAACTATACGCTAGTGAAAAAATCCACAGACTTTCTCATGTTATACAATTCAGAAACACTAATACTCAAAGGCATGTTCTTGATTCAAGTCTAGAATCAAGAATGCAGCGATGGTTTTATCCTGCGAGGAATTTCGTGCAACCCAAGGCTGATAGGGTCGAAATATTCTCAAAGGAAAGCGAGAGTGTTACGTGACTCTATCGTTATCCAACCATTATCCCAATCACCCTGTTGTCCCATTGTTTATACCCAACATCATCTTCCAGAAGCCGACGCCAGAGGAGATGAAGGGATGTGGTTGATGCAAGTGGCGATCTACGGTGGTGTGGCGGTGGGCGGCGCTGGTGACCGGAATCGGAAAGAAGTATGTCTCCTTTGATTCTCTTCCAAAGAAGCGTCGTGCTTCTTGATTCTTGCTGAATGATACGAAGAAAAATTAATGATAGGGTTAAAAAGGAAAATAAGAGTCATAATTAATGATTGCAATAATTGTAGAGTGTCAACATGCATTGCCCCATTTGCAATACATATTTTCATTTTTTACCATATCTTTATTTTAAAGTATGGAATATAATAGCTGTTGAAATGCATAACATAGCTAAAAATGAAAAATTTAGCTAAAAGTTATGTTATAGAATAGCTGTTGGACATGCAGTTATACCATGCAACGTATATGTAGTAATGTAAACTTTTCTGGATTCAAACATTTAAAGATCTGCATTCAAATGTGGTCGAATTTAAGGAAGCCAACCACAACCACAATTCGTGTCGATCGAAGAGCATCACATGCACAAATGCCCTAAATTGTATTTCGTTACAATCGAAGGTTTGAAATTTTCTTTAGAAAATTTGTTACCTAATTTCATTCATTTCCAAGTTTTATGTTTTGGGGTTCTTGGCTTGAGCTTTCCGATATTTGAATTTTTTGGGTTTGTTTTTGAATTTTTGAGATTTTTCTGGGGGTTTGCTACTTGTTTTTAAAAGATAAATCATCAAAGGCGGGGGGAATTTTTATTAGACCTCCCTAAACCGTAAATGACAGCAAAGTACCGTACAATACCCAAAAAGGAGGTAACAAGCGCGATTACAAAGAGGTTCAAAACCTTCTCTGTACTGAAACTATAAGTAGTAAATGCTTGTAACAGCATGTCTAAACCTATACTAGAAAAAAGATTTTTAAAAGAGGGATACCAATAATAATAAAAGATACACTCAACACCAGGGGCTCTTTCAATCAGTCCGGGTCGAACTGTTTGACTGTATACTGGCAGCGATATCAGACGATATCCTAGAACTGCAATCGCTCCCAAATCTGTCCCACTAAATGTTATTTGGGGATTTGTTACTTGGGTTAAAGACGGAGGAAGAATTATATTTTGAACGGAGAAGACGAGGTGAAAGAAAGAAAAGGAAACAAAAATAACTATTACAAGAAGATAAGGATAACGTATTTCAAATAAAATTTATGAAAAAGTTACAATCAATAATTTACTTTAGATTAATACATATTTAAATGGATTTCTTGATATTAGGACTACATGTTTTATACATAGGATATAAATTCCCGATAAAACTATAACTACTCGGTTATAGGGTAGACAATGTGGATGAAAAGTTTAAATTTTCATCACGTATCCAATAATTTAGTTTGAAATGCTACTCTAGTTGGAGCTTTTGAAATTAGCATTTCGATCCAAGTTTTCAAATTGACAACATTGTTTACTACAAAGTATAATTATCTGATCGATGGGTTAACCTCTAACTTTACTACTTTAGTCCCCATTTTTTCAATAAATTTTCCAAGAGATGTCACTTTATCAAAAGCGCCGTGGATTTATCAAATGTGAAAAGAAGTTTCAAGCACAATTTTTTAAAATTGTTTTGTTAAATTTAAACCACTATTAAGTGGGGTGGTATTTATTGACTCACCACACCATATAGTACCTTTCAAAGGTAATAGTTTATCCAAATGTGTAGACAATAGAGCAAAGTTCAAATTCAATTTGCATCTATGATGAGATAGTTGATTCTGGTGTACACCCATGTCAAACTCTCACAAACAATTTAGGAATCGCTATGTGAAACCCAACTTAACTGATGAGAGGACTCAATACTCGCAAGTAATTTAGGGATCTGTGACAATACAAGAAGAATTGGAGGACTGATTTACGACGTAGAGGGTAGAACCACGAAAAACGCGAATAATCATCCACAAACAAATCATAATAGGAGAAACCATTTCCCGAAACAACCGGAGATGGCCCCCACAAATCACAATGAATCAAATCCAAAACATTCGTAGCCCGTCTGGGATTCTCAACAAAAGACAGTTTGTGGCCTTTAGCCATAGCACACGGTTCACAAATACCAGGTTTTGGAAGTATAGAAGTAAAAGATAAAAATCCATGTTTATTCAACAAAGAAAGAGTAGCAGAGGACACATGTCCTAATCGAGCATGCCACACTTCAAAAGATGCTCTATTATTGTTCTTCTTCACCACTGAAAGAAGTGTTGTCTCACCCCGGTCCAGCACATACAGCCCATGCTCACTGTGTCCCTGCCCCAGGATTGCCCTGCTGAGCTTGTGCTGAATAGTAAAAGACTTGTCATCGAAAGAAATAACAGCACATAGCTCCTTGGTAAGCTTACTAATTGACAACAGGTTTTTAGTAATAGCAGGCACAACCAAGACATCAGATAAATGTATAGAGTGGCTAACTCTAGCATCACCAACAGCAGTAATAGAAAGAGAAGCACCATTACCAACAGAAACAGAGATATTACCATTATATGGAGCCAGAGCAGTCAAGTTCGTAGGAGTGGCACTCATACGGTTGGTAGCCCCTGAATCAAGATACTAGTCTGAAGCTGTGGGAGCAGTAGCGGGCTGAGTCTGAGGGGCCTGGTAGGGCACATACTGCGGTGCATACACAGGTGGCTGAGGAGCCACTGCCGCAGGAGCAACAGGAGCAGCATAGGTCTGAGCAACAAGAGCCTGAGGAGCCGATGGAGGCTGTGCCGGCTGAGGAACATAATTCTGGTACTGCTGCTGGCCATAAAGCTGTGGTGGTGGAGTCACATAACTCGGCGTAGAGTTTCCACAAAACCTAGAGATGTGTCCGAAGCCTCCACACGTGTAACACTGAATTTGAGCACCCAAAACACCAGATCTGGACACACCAGGACCTCCAGGAGCTGCCCAGGGACGACGACCGCCACGGCGACCGCCGAACCGGCCGCCGCCGGCCGCGCGTGGGCCCCACGCGCCGTCGTTACGCGCGGCCTATCCAGGCGCGTGAGCCCACGCGCCACCGTCTGGATGCTGGGCGGCAGGGGCAGTTTGCTGGGCAGTCGCAGCAAAGGCTACCGGTCCCACCGGAGCCTGTACCTGCACATTTGTTTTCTCCAAATTTGCCAAAAAAGCCTCATAGCCCTTGGCGTTATCCACAACAGTTATATACGGGGGCAATGGATCAAGAACAGCAACAGGTGCACTAAATTTTTTTTATTCTTGACCAAGGGCAGTGAGAAACCACATAAGCTTGTCGCGGTTATCCGCAGGTTGTCCCATAATGCTTAATTGATCAAAAACTTTAACCAGAGACAGATGAAGATCATGAATCGTACCAGTCTTGCGAAGGAGATTAGCCTGCTGTCGGAGGCTGAAAACACTAATCGAGGTGTTGTGTTGATCGGTGCTGGCAAAAGTGTCCCACATCCTTAGCGGTGGTACACCTGGTGATCTCATTCAACGCATCAGCAGTGCATGAGGAGAGAAGCACACTACAAAGTCTCTGATCATCCACGATCTAGGATTTGTAGGCAGCAAGGGCAGTGTCGTAGACGGCCTGCTCCTTCTGGAGAACGGCATAGTCCGATGGTGAGGAGGAGGAAGAGGCGGCCGTTGGCGGCACGGGAACGGGAGGGCGAGGAGTAGAGCCATCCAGATGGCCAAACAATCCTTGAGGCATGAACACATACTCTACCCGCTTCTTCCACCGCAGGTATGTTGAAACTTCCAACGTGGTATTGAGAAGATGAACCATCGTGTTGATTGAAAGAGTATCATCCCTGGTAGCAGCCATCGTCGTGTGAACAACAAAAAAGAGGGCAGAAAATTTTTGAACTGAAGGGGGAGGGAATATTTTTGCGTGCGTGTGTGAGAGAAGGAGAGGCGGCGGCGGCCGCTGAAGGAGAAAAGGGGGAGAGGGTTTAAGAACCCTAGGGTTTAAGGAAAGAGGATCGTCAGGCGACTGATACCATGTAAAGAGTATCTGATTGCTTGATTAGAATAAGGCAGAAGCATGCCTATATATAGTTACATACAAGGGCCTAAAGCTAAATACTGAAGCTAGCTAAACTCTAGGCACATAAGTGCAATATACAAAGTACATACATAATTAATAAATCAGTCCTCTAATTCTTCTTGTATTGTCACAGGATCGCCAATGCGAAGTCCAACTCTACCGACATATACGGGGTTCCACTAGAAAAACAACATAAAAGTCTCCTTCTGGTCAGCTCCATCTCTTGTCAATCAGTTCTAAAAGTGAGATCCCAGAACTTCTGATCAGCTGCAGCAATAAACTCCTTGGTCACCACAGCTTGTAGCTTCCCTTCTGCATAAGGGAAAAAGGACCGAGCAATATACAATCTTTTTTAATCTATCAATGAGGTAACTATATTATAAAAGATCACCTTACCTACAATCGGAAAAAATGTTTCAAATGTGAAATTGAAGTTTCAAATACCTACGTCAATGGATTCAACTATATGAAGTTACCTACATAACAAAAACACTTCAAACGTGAAAGAAGTTTGAAACACCGCGATTTATACCGTACATCGGATGTACGTATCCATATTTGTAAATAAAAATAAGTTTAGCAGCACTTGTTAAACTTTCATTCGTTTTAACTTTAGTGCACATGTAATGTACATACAGTAAATTTGGAATGCACAACCATATATTTTTAAATGCATATATATTTTTTCAATAAAACATACCGCAAACAGCAGAAAGTGCTACTTAATTATTTATGCACATTTTATCCACACATAATGTACATACAGTAGATTTGGAATGCACAGTCATACATACGTGATATCATTTACTATTTATAAAAAGATACACTTATTACAAATGGGGAGTCGAGGATACGTACACCCGTGATACCATTTAACAACTGTTAGAAACACGATAGCTATATAAAATTCAGTTTGCATTCAAAGAGTACACTTTCAAACTTGAAAAAAGTTCCAAAAGTAATATATGTAGATAAAAGTTGTACATGGTTGTATAAATACAATATATCAGGTGATAATTGTATAATAATCACTCTTTTTCAAACACAATATAAAGAAGCGCTTCAAACAAGAAAATAAGCTTCAACTTTATTAACTCATTCCTTCCATCAATGTAATATTTAAATTTATTAAGACCAATTCTTTAATACATTTAGTTGCAATCTCTTATAAATCTCTATTAATACATTTTGTAAACATTAATTAAAACAACACTGTAGTGGAGTGATTTTATTGGGCTCACTACACCCAAACAAATAAGAATGTTTACAAATTTGGACAAGTACCCTTGGAAGAAAAACATCCAAAAAGTGAATGAAAAGTTATAATGAAAAGTTGTATGAATTCAAAAAAAGAAAACTTAGCACCTTATCGACCTCGACGAGCAATTTAGTGATAGTAAAACGGACACCTTAGGCAATCAAGAGTTTAGGCAATCAAGAGGTGTTGGTACAAGGTTACGAACATGCAACTAAATAAATGAGTTCATATGGCACAAATTATGCTTGACATATCAAGCACTCCGGTTGCTGTCAGAGTTGCCAAAAAGATGTCAAATTAAAACATCCCCGTGTCTGAGTGGTGGCTCACTATTTTTCTGGGCAAAAATTCGTCCCAAAACATGGTCGTGTAGGTTTCGTTAGTTTCATTTAACGATAGTAGTTCTCCCTTTCTTAGTAGCTTGGTTCCCCATAGGTCCACCTGAACTATGGGTCTTGATACAATATAAACATACCAGGAGTAAATGTTTCTAGAAAGAAAACAATTGTAGCTATATTCATGTAATTCTCATACTTGGCAGTCCAATCTCTTCCAAGGAAATGATTCCTTTCAAAGATGGTGATACATTGTGCATGTGTAAAGGTCCAGATAATTAAAGGTGTAGACTTCTTTTTGCAATAAAGTCAGCTACACCATTCTAGTGTCTTTAGATATGAGGAATGTAGTTATGAATGCCCAAAGAATGGAGATCTTCACACAAGTTATAACATTCCCAACTTGCTAGAAAAGGACAATGAATACCCTTTACAATCATAAAACTACAAGTTTCAATCATAAATTGCAAGCTCATGTCTATACTAAATCCAAACTCAACAGCTAGCAACTAGGCTTGTAATTGGAAGTAGAAGATAATATTTTCTTGTGCATTGCTATTACTTTTGATGTATGCCAGACACCAACACTTCGACGACGAACCAGGCTCTCGAACTGATCTGCAAAACAAAGGCCCCGAGTGTCCCGGGGGTAGACACTCCGACGCTCAAGTCAGTATATTTGCTTAAGGCGTAAAGTATAAAGTTTGAGATTAGATGGTGAGGTCTACCAAACCTTTAGGGTATTTATATGGCTACAATCCGTAGATCACCAAGATATGTATTTATGGTATGAATACAACTCTTATGGGAATAGTAGTTGTATTACCATGTATAATAGAAGTACATTTCAGACATGGTTATGTTACCATGTTTAGGATGGCTGTATTACCATCTTTGAGAGGATGTATATTCCTCGTAGAACATTCATAATATATGCATTCCTTATAAGGATTAGGATTGATGGACCCGTGGATCCACCCTCCACGTATCTCGAGCCCACGACCCTTCTCGGGCCCTGGTCCGAGTATGAATGAGGCCCGAATACGAACCATGGACTTAGCAGTAGCCCCAAGGTAGATCTTCAGAATATAGAGTACTCCATCTCGAAGGTTGAAGGAGAGGCTTGCTTCTCGAGGGAAGACCACTAACTCGAGGGAGACTAACTCGGCGTGTCCTTCTAGGACTATCCTCTCGGCCTTACCCTTCTGAATACCTAGCTTAAAGTTCTTTCGTATTCCATCAAATATATGGACGGTTGAGATTAGCTTACTCTGAAATCCAGATGGTAGATACATGTGGCGTACCTTTATTGGATAGCAGAGATGGTCTGTCCCCCGTCTCTCCAATTACTTGCATCGGAAACAGAATCGAGGTAATTGCTCGTCTTCAATGCTGTCTGAGTTTGAATTATATCTCCCAAATCATTCCCATTGTCTTCTCTTATTCGAAAATTTCTTCTTTCCAAGTTCAGAAGACGTATCAGCATTTCATCAATTTCTGAAACCCCAAATTCCTGCTTTCCGCTTCTATCCTCAGTAAGTGTTATCTTCTTTCTCTGCACATTTGTTTGTGTCTGTTTTTTCCTTTTCTCCCTGTGTGTATTTCCCCCATACTCTCTATAATCATGAGTAATAGTAGTAAAACAATTTCCTTCCCCCATCATGATGAGGGAGAGTATGTAGAAGCTCAGGCCAAGGAGAGTAGCTCCCTTGACCGCCGCAGAGCTGAGGTAGCGAGTGGGAAAAAACCTGTGATTCTAGAGAAGAAAGCCTTTGAGGAAGAGAAGAGGTTGAGGGCAATGGCCAGGAGGGCTCATATAGAGGGGAATAGCCTCATGGTAGTGCATGCATCCGGAGGTAGAATATCCATGGATGGCGAAGGTAGTAGTAAAAAGTCAATGAAGGAGGATAAAGCACGCGCTGACGCTGCTATCTTTACAGAAGGTTTTCCCTTTTCGATTCCTTCTTATGCTGATCTTATGTACTTTGGAGAAGACAAGTCTGCAGTTGAATTAGTAACTCCGACTCGAGGGGTTATATATGGGAGATTTTTGCAGCATGGGTTAGCCTTCCCTATTCCCCCACTTTTGAATGAGTTTCTCCAGTATTATAGGGTGCATCCAGGGCAGCTACATGCCAATGTGATAGTAATCATTATGGCCTTAAGAACTTGGTGTGCTCGCAAAGGTTACCGTCCTAGTCTCCATTTGTTGCGAACCATGTATAAGGTTTCCATTGTTAAACAAATTGTGACCTTGACCTCTCGGGATACCTCTTTAGTTAAGCTTTTTGTGCTTCCTGTGAACTGCGGGAAGTAGGATAAGGTAAAACTAACCTTTGATCGAACAAAGTATGAAGTTCCTCATTGGAACAAAGAGGTAAAAAATGAGGTCTGGCATGAAGTTGAGTCCTCCCGTAAACTGCTAAATATAGTTGAGGAGTTGGTGAGAGATAAGATCAAACTTAGAGAGGGTAAGTTTGTATCAGGAGATCATCAGATGGATTGGCAGTGGCCTATTGAGACGTATAACTGGTTGAATCAACTGTCTACCCGGACTCTTCAAAATTGCAGCTTCTTGAGGTTGACACATTTTGATCAGCCAGAAGGTGTTGAGATGGATTGGTATGAAACCCTTCTGTCTATGGAGCAGGATCCGATTGGCGCAGCTAAGGCGTTGCAGGACTCTAGGGCACTAGAAGGGAGAACTGCTTGAGACGAGGTGTCCGAGAAAGAAGTAAATAAGGAAATCTCGGGAGTCGGGTCTGATGCAAGATGCTCGACGTGGGCGTCGGTTCAAAAGGCTGGTTCAAGAACCCAAGAAAACTCAATCACAGTTTAAGGTGCTTGAGGAGGCAAATTGCCTATTTGTTCTTGTAGCTTTAGATCTATCAGATGAGGAAGAAGATGAGGGTTCTGCCCTAGTTCGATGTCCGAGAAAGGAGATATCTCAATCTTCTGCTTCTTCGAAAGTCTTGCGTGGTAGGGCCACGAATGAATAGTCTCTAACTTTCGTAGTGGTGTCTGATATGTTTAATATCTACACATGTATTATTTCATTTTCTCTAATGCTATCTCCATTCCCTCTGTATGCAGTGGGTGCTTCTAAGGCGAACAGGGCAGCAAATTTGTTGGCTCAGATAGCTGAATCTAGGGGGCCGTCGAACAGTAATGAAAAGAAGAGGGATTTCGAGGCCTCAGGGAGCTCTGCGGACAAGTCTTCAAAGAAGCCAAGGCTCGAACTCGGACCATTGGAGGAGTTCGAGAAGTATGTGTCACCTCCTCCTTCCGAGGCTCTGGTCGAGATGGTACCAGGCTGTCCTGAGATTAGCCAGGTATGATAAGCTTAGCTCTCAATAGAATTAGCTGTGTAGTTAACTAACTGTTTTATCTTCTTTCACAGTCTGTGAGTCAAATGAAGTATATGTATGACTCAATTAGGGCACTGTATAACCGTTCTCAAGGGCAGGCGTCTGAGCTTGAACTGATAAAGGAGGAGATATCCAAGAGGTCTAAGGAACCTTCCGATATGGTGAAGCACCTCCAGAATGAGATGGCTCAGGATAAGGCCAAAATAAAGGCCTTGGAAGAGGAGAACCAAGCCTTGAAAAAGGCAAACAGGCTGTCTGATGGTTCCTTCTTAGATCTGAAAAGGAACATGGCTTTGGTGGAAGCGGAGAGAGATCGGGATGTTGATCCAATTAGCCAAAGGCTAATTCGGTTGATAATAGATTTCTGCCTCAACTGTCCAGAGATGGAGGCTCATCGCCAAAAGTATGGTGACTTCTACCATAAGTTTGAGCTCTCAGAGATGTGGATTCATCTGAAGGGATTCCTCAACGAAGAGGTTCAAGGATGTCTGGCCCCTGCCTACACTTGGCCGGAAGTACCGGAGAGTTTGAAGGAGTTTCGGGCGAAATTTAGTCAGATTGGGGGGGTTTGAGACTAGTCTACTGACTAGCTTGGAATCCTTGAAGAAGTCATTAACTCTTGAGGAGTTCCAGGACAAGCTGTGCAGTTTGTATCTTGAGCTGTCATTCCTGGTGGGGAAGCCGGCTGCGGAGGCTTCAATTGAGGACCCGAAGACTTTCGATGGGCAGGAAAAGATTGTAACTCCTTAGAGCCTTGTCTTTTACTCAAAAATTTTCTCTTTTCGCCAGATCTTGGTGTTTCATGTATTTTGTACACATGCTTTATTTCTGGAATTGATTGGTCTTTACCTTCCTTTATGTCCAGTGTTGCTCTGCCGCTTGTGCTGATTTGCAGGTCAAGTATGAAGCTGTCCTTCAGAAGAACAAAGAATTGGAGGAAGATTTGGGTGACTCCAAGGGCTGTTTTAGCATCGTGCGAGAAGAATGTGAGAGTCTTCGCGGCGGGCTCAAGGAGGCTATGAAGCGGAGAGCTGAGTTGAATCAGCAGTTGAGCGATCTTCAGAAGAGGTATAAGGATCTAGAAGATGCACACAGCAAGGCCTTGGCCGCCAATAAGGAGTATGACCAAGAATGGAGGAAAGTCAAGAGTGACTTAATGAAGGTCAAGGGTGAAAGTCACGATAAGGACCTTCGTATTTCTACCCTCCGAGATGAAAATATCACCGTGAATCATAAGATTGCCTCCAGGATAGATGAGTTGAGAATGTGTCAGGCCGAGCTGAACGCTTGCAGGTTCCAAATAAAGGAACTAGAAGTTCAAGGTGTGTTTGTCACACCTTCAGGATCTTCAAGGAGGGAGATAGGTGGACCTTCTTGTGTCCCATATTCAGGACCGCTGATAAGGTCTCATGTCCAAAAGGGTATATCTCGAGGGATCCCATGTGGAAGGGGCAGAGAGGTGACACCTATTTCTAGAGCTCGTGGCTCCATTGACTCTCCTGCTCGACCTGTAATTATAGGAAATAGAAGGGGATCTCCTACGCCCTCTCAGCTGATGAGGGTGGCAGAAGAAAGTAATTGGGGTCGTGGCCTCCAAAGTGGTCGAGGTCGTGCCTCTACTTCTTCTCGCGGTTGGGGTCGTACCCCTGTATTTAAAGACTTTCACGAGGTGTAAGAAGTTTTTTAGTGTAGTAACACTTTTTTATTTTGCCTTTATAAAGGTCTTTATACCGCAATTCTTGAGAAGATTGACTCTTAGGCTTATGAATAGCCTGAATAAATAGTGATGTGTACCTTAATAGGAGTATCACGTGGAGAGTCGAGTCCCAAACTTTGTGAGTTTGTATGACCCGTATCGCGTTGGTCTTTGAACATATACTTTTATAAGTATATTATTTTATTTTGGCCTAAGATGATTGTAGTTCGGACACGTAATCTAAACAGCTCATGTTAGATAAGTATCAATCATACACTTATAAGCGTATGGATCTTAGGCAGCAGTCTTTACTTATGCTTTATAAGGCATAGTGTCTCTTAGTATTTAGAGAGTATAGACTGCTTCAAAATAAAATAGAAGATATATGTTGAAAGAAATTGTATTCTTCGAACTTAAGAGCTCGGCAAAATCGTGAAAGACAACCCCGAGTTTGGGAGCTCGGGTATGAAAAGATAAAAAGATGAAAAGAAAGGAAGCTTGGCCCGTAGGCCTTATTGAAGTAGTTTCTCTTTATTTGGAGAAGATCTACTTGGTTTTAGCTCCGAGGTACCTGCGTAGGAAGGGCGCCATGATGACAGGGTCCAAGTGCTCTCCTTCGCGTGTTTGCAAGAGGTAGAACCCACCGGATTGTGCTGCGGAGATTTTGTATGGTCCTTTGGTCCTTGGCTCCAGCGCTTCTCCTAACTTGTTAGTGCACCACGGGCCAATTGGCATTACCAGTTCCCCCACTTGGAAGGTTTGGTGGCTGTGTTTATGCCATAGCGCAGTCATCTCGTTGTAGGCCTCTTCTTCGAAATGGAACACCATAGGTTGTTCGAGATCAGGATCGGGGACCAGATCATCTAGGATAGTGTTGATGGTCGAGATGTTGCTTACTTTTCTGGCATCACGGATGGCCGTGATCATGCAAGAACGTGCCACTCCTTGATCTCATTTGATTGAAACTACTCCTTGTGGTGTTGGAAACTTCAGCATCAGATGATAGGGAGACCATACACTTTAGCTTGGCACATCCAAGGTCTGCCAAGGATAATGTTGAAAGGTGTGACGGTGTCGACTACCACGAATGTGCAGTATAGGGTTAAGTTGTTCGCTTCATCTGCTATTGTGACTGGGAGAGTGATTTCCCTGAGAGTTATTACTGGATTTCCTGTGAACCCCGAGATCGGACCAGTAGGTTTGAGGTCATCTTTGGTAAATCCCAGTTTCTGGAAACAATCTTGGAACATTACTTATACTCCACTCCCGTCGTCTATGAAGACTCTTTTTACCAGAGAATCTTGTACGGTTGCTGAGATGATGAGAGGATCAGAGTGAGGCATCTAATTTGGTACGGCATCCGCGTCCGAGAAAGTAATGGTTTCCTCGGGGCGAAACCTCTTGTTGACTGGCTCGGTATGTGGTATGGCCCGCACACTATCCTTCAGCTTAGTCAAGGAAATTGCTTCTCCGGTATAGCCATTGATGTCGTTGATGACCCGGTTAGCTCCATTTGGCGGTGGTGGAGGAGGATCTTGAGGATTGTTGCCTCCGCCGCTCTGGTTATTATTATTGTTGTTGCGGGAGCCATCATTCTTCTTCTGCCAGGGTTTTCCCCCATATATCTTCTGGGTACCCTGGTTGTCGTCGGCTATCGAAGGTGCAATTTGTTGCACGATTCCTTGACGAATTAGCTTCTCGATCTCATTCTTGAGCTGATAACACTCCTCAGTGTCATGCCCCCGATCTCGGTGATATTGGCAGAATTTCGGGGACCTTTGGCGCTCGGCTGACTCCTTCATGGCAGGTGGGTCCCTTAAAAGGTGCCCGTGGATGGATAAAATCTCAGCCCGAGATCTAGACAGAGGAGTGTATGACTCGAAGGTAGGTTTGGGGCGCTTTCTGTCTTCTCGACCTTCAGTATCTTCATTCTGGGCTCTTTTTTGTCCAGATGGGAGTCTGGAGGCCTCTTGCCTGTTACAGCGTTTGTTATGCTAGCATACTTCCCAACTTTTGTTTTGCTGCTTCTTGCCTGGTCCGAGTATGAATGAGGCCCGAATACGAACCATGGACTTATCAACTTTACCCATAGAGTCCTCACAATAATTTCAAGTTCTGATCTACCATGTGGTAAGTGTTCAACATCTACGTTAATTTTTTAGCCAAAAGTTGGGAGTTTTCATTTTATGATTTTAACAAGTTTGGGCCTTCTCTTTTTGAGGTATGGAACCAAGCCTGTATTCATTAAATCTCTGTGTTTCTCTACTGCACCAACAAGTGGAAATTTAATAAGGAAAAGAGAAACGTGTTTTATTACATTAGATGCTACACTCATATTCTCATTTTTCACATTTTCAAATAGGGTGTTGCGCCTTCTACAACATATCAACCATGGAGTAGTAGCCGTAGTAATGATGAATGATTTTGTGTGTGTCTTAGTTCTACCCCTAAAATCAAATTAATACTTTGATCTATAATGTGCAAACACAAAAGTTGGGACACGGGTTCCCACTACTGTGCATGAGCTCCATCAATTAAACATTTACATCACATTTGTTGAAAAGGTGATTTAGGGAATCAGAATTAGCACAAAAAGGACATTTAGACGGCAAACAAATTCCAAAAGTTGTAAAGACATCATCAAATGGAAAACGTTTATTTTGCAATCTCCAGATAAATTTACATATTTGAGGAGGGAGCTTGTTGTACCATACCTGATAGATTTCTCTTCCTCCTGTCTTGACCTCAAAGCTTGATGTGTAGTTTTGATTGTAAAGCCATCATTTGTGGATGGCTTCCGAATCAGTATATCCATAAGACTGTGTTGTAAGCGTAAATCCTGCAAAAAATAAAAAATAAATACAAAAGCTTCCTTAGCCAATATTGACTCCAATATGGGAAGAAATACAGCTTTCTTAACTTATTCGTGTAGCCAATATTAACTTATTTGTAGGATAGAAAAAAGAGCAAAATCCCTTCAACGAGCTTAAACATACTTCTTGCAATGCAAAACTTATATTATCTGAATAATTAGAAAAAGTTACCCCAACACGAATTTACCTGACTTGCAAAGGTCATAGCCCTTTACAATCATGATCGAGCTATGCATGTGAAATCCCTCAATAGCTTTCATGTTGATAATCCCTATATCAAAGTTCATAAATAGAAATGAGGTCACACAATATTTTTTTTTATGAAGTCCCTATAGTTTCGTTCGATTTCGTTACTAAATTTTTTAATTTTTATTGAATTTTAAAAGTTTTATCAAAGTTCGTATCATCTAATATTCGACATCAAAATATTTTAATAATATCCCGTTCCATCCAAATATGTGGTTAAAGTTCATCCACACTTAAATGATTACATTATTTATTAATTTTTTAAAATTTTAAGATTTTCATTAAAATCCGCTTCATTTAAAATCTGCCACTGAAATATTTTAATAACACGTAATATCTAGTTCTATCCAAATGAATTTTTAAAAATTCATTCAGTTTCGTTCAGATAACTAATGACTGATATAATTTTTTTAAGAAAGAGATTTGGAAACAAAGAAACAAGAAGGTATTTGAAGGAGAATCGATCTCCCCGGTCTGGTGTGCTCAGCAAGTACAAGCGGCCTTATCATTGGTAAACATTTCATGGGAGATAGCTGACCGAAGCAGACATGGGAAAAACAGTAGAGGGAGGCATATAGAAGGATCAAATGCAGGAATCTCGCTGGACATGATTAAGAGAGGAGAGGCGCCAGAATCATTAAGAGAAGTTTGCACAATAAGTGTGGATGGCTCTTTCTGGAGAAATGAACAGGTTGGAGCAGGAAGATGGAGAATATGGAAACCAGGATGGCAACTTGATCAGAGCATCACAGGTTCAAACTTCTTCTCTGCCGTCTCACCACCACAAGCGGAAGCAGAGGCCTGCTAGAGAGCGCTTAAAGCAGCAAGACGAAATGGAGTGAACAGATTGAATATAGTTACAGATTCAAACATACTGCAGGCGTCTTTAAGAGACCCGAACTCGACTCCTTTGGAAATAAAAAAAATAGTGTCGAGCATCAAGGAAGTTCTAGACACGTACTAGAATTTACTATCAACAAAGTTAGCCGCTCAGCTTTAGAAAGAGAGTATGATCTGGCTAATTCCTTATGTCGTAATATTCGTAATAACCTATTTTCCATTATTAATGTAAGTCATATATTTATCAAAAATTTTTTTTAAAAAAAAATGAGAAGTGACAAAAAATGAAGCACCTAAAGAAACAGAAAAGAGAATAAAATTCAAGTGATCCAACTCAAATGTTTTGAACTTTTTGATCGTCCACATCTCTATCATCCATCACATACATTCACATGCATCCTGCGCAGCAAACACGCGATAATATTACTTCGAAAAATTTCACAATTATAATAATAAAAATTTTGACTGCATATTTTTCATCTATTTTGGGTTAGATATGTAATTATCAGTGGCAGTATTTATAGTCTAGTTGTACATGATTTGTTTACATATTTTTCCCCCAAATTGGAGAACCCATCTTTTCTCGCTCTCTAAACTCGCTGTTCGATCTTTTCGGCTGCTCCGCTCTCGCTTTACATTGATCCAAACGGGGGAAATACAAAGAAAACAAAAATATAATTAGGGTTTTATTGCAGCCCCTCCCTTTTCCCCTTTTTATTATTTCCGAGAGCTTTCGAATCTCGACCATCTCTCTCATCTAGGGTTTTTACAGATCTGTTCCCCTGTTCGTGCGAGCTCCTTTTCACTGCTACCCTCACTCTCTCCGCTCCCTGCGCGCAGAGATACAGCTTTGCACGTCGCCGCCGCCTGCGGATTTCAACATGTTTTGGAAGCTCACCGCTCTCTCCGCCTCCTCGCCGGTCAGTCTCCGGATCCATTTCTTGACTCTACTAAGTGATGATGCGTTTGTTTATTTTGCTTTTCTTGTTGGATTTGGAGATTTCTTGAGTTTCTGAAGGTGAATTTCCGTGTTTCTACAAGTTGGAGTGTTTTTGGTTGTCATACTTCGTTTTTTGTTAGTTCGTGGTGGTTGAGCTGAAGCATTGTCATCCTGAACGATTATCGTATGATTTGGCATTATGAAGCTAGGAGAATTGTTGTTTTTGTTATGAAGACGTATATTTCAGCAAGAAGTTTATATCTTAGTTGATTTGTCACAACAAATTAAGGTCTGAGAGGGAATTAGAGATAGCTTAAATGTGAGAGTTAATCTTGATTGGTTTTAACACCAAAAACCTGTTGCTGACTATTTGGATGGTTATTCCCCTGCCGTCTCAGGCTTGAATAAGTTAAATTGAATAAGCTGTATATTTATTTACCTGGATAGTGGTGACTTTTTAGGACTGGAAACAGCATGGTATGAGCTTTAAAGTCCTGCTTTATTTAGAGCCTCAGTTATATTTTTCTCATCTGTTGCTTATTTGCCTCTGTGCTCCCTAAGTGTCTGTTTACAAAACAATTATTTTCTTTGGTCGCTGATGGATTCATGGGGCTGTAGAAAAGTTAGTTACTGATTTATATTCATACTGTTTAATTCCATTGTGTTTTAATTGGTTTGATACAATTGTCAATGTTTTGCTGCTTGCTCACTCATGCGCTACTCCACATTTATTCACTATCTCCCTAAATTTCTTGTGTCCTTATAATGGCTTTGCCATATTTTAATTACTCTTTGTTTCTAGGTTGAATCGGTGTTGGATAAGGACAATTTTACGCTGGAAGAGCTCTTGGATGAAGAAGAGATAATCCAAGAATGCAAGGCTCTTAATAGCCGGCTTATAAATTTGTAATTTTCGAGCAACTTTCCATATTTCTCTACTCCCCCATAACTCCCTGACTACTTAAAAAACTCAGGAAAAAGAAGTTCGTTCTGTGTCTAATTGAAATGTTAACCTCTTTATCTCTTGAAAGTAAGTGTAAGTTGCTCTTGGTTTCAGTTTGAGAGATAGAGCTCAAGTTGAGCAGCTGCTGCGATACGTGATTGAAGAGGCACCTGAAGATGCTGACAGTAAACGGACATTCAAGTAGGCCTCCAATGCCATTTTCTCCCCTATCATGGCAAATAGATGTTAAGCATCTATTATAACATCTTAAATTTTGATTTAGGTTCCCATTCATTGCTTGTGAGATTTTTACCTGTGAAATCGATGTGATTTTGAAGACTCTAGTGGATGAAGAGGAGGTATGATTGTATGATGACTATCTTCGGTTTACTATTTGCTATAACATTTGCTTATATTTGCAATTTTTGTACAGTTAATGGATTTGCTGTTCTCTTTCCTTGAGCCAAATCGTCACCATAGTGCTTTGCTCGCTGGGTATTTTAGCAAGGTACTCTTTACTTGCCTTAAAGCTAAACACCTGTTCCCTATTGTGCTTTTCTCCTAGTTATGGTGAGGGCAAGTCATTTCATATATTTCCACTGCTGTATTGCAGGTTGTAATATGCCTCATGTTGCGAAAGACCGTGCCACTTATGAATTATGTTCAGGTGACTTAAGCATTTTTTTATGTGTGTTGGTATATGTAATTTTTAATCGGGTCACATTATGACATGTTATATCTGCTTATGTACCTTGTGACATTGTGACATGTTATATCTCGTGTAGAACCACAACCTTTCATTGTTACATTGATATGTTGGGGCTTTTTCCCCTAATTTGTCTAGAGGGGCAGGGTTGGAAGAATGTAGGGGATGGGTAAAACATGGGTTAATGCATCTCATAATATCTCACATGTGTAGGTTAATTTCTTTATGGTTAAGTGTGTTTTTGAGTTTTCTGCCAGGTATCGTTCTTCATTATATAACCCCCTTTTTTCTTCCCCACAGGCTCACCAAGATGTTTTTCGTCAGCTGGTTGATTTAATTGGCATAACATCTATTATGGAGGTTAGTACTGATGTGTTGCTGTGATTTAGCTGCTCAAGGGCCTTTTGAGATGTCCATTTATTCAGATCAATGCTCTTTCGTAAGTTTGTGCCTCTAATGATTTGCTTCCTTTTAACAGGTGTTAGTACGACTGGTTGGTGCTGATGACCACATCTACCCCAGTTCAGTGGATGTGATGCAATGGCTGGCAGAAAGTAACTTGTTGGAAATGATCGTGGATAAATTGAGCCCCTCTGTAAGCTATGAAAACCATTCCCTTCTGTCATGTTTGTTGTATCTGGCCACATTAGAGTTCATGATGCACGACTAATCTATTTTATGATAATACTCTGCTAACTGCTTTAACGGCACTTCCACTTTTGTCAAATATGAGGAAGCTGGTGCTGTAGTTTTCTTAGCCACCAGTAACTAGCTGTTATTGCTATTTTCTGTTGATGTGTACAGCTTTATTTCTGCAACTGTAGTGATGTATTGGCCAATTTTGATTTGGTCTCTTATGGGTAGTCGACATGTTCTCTGTTTGTCAATAAATTATATATTATGTGCATAAAATTCCATGTTATATGAATCTCACTCTTGCCATCTTTATTACATCCAGAGTTCTCCTGAAGTACACGGAAATGCAGCAGAAACTCTTTGTGCTATAACCAGAAATGCCCCATCTCCTCTAGCCACAAAATTATCTAGCCCAGAGTATGCAGATGCATTAAATTGTCTTGTTTACTGATCTCAAAATTTATTCAACTGTAGAAGTTCCCATTTTTTTGTTTTTTTGTTTGCAGGTATGTTGCCAGGATTTTCAATCATGCACTTGATGATTCTCATACAAAATCAGCTCTTGTTCATTCCTTGTCTGTGTGTATATCATTGTTGGATCCAAAGAGATCGATGCCTTCCCCACTGATGTACTCATTTAGAAATCAACATGTATATGAATCGCCGATACCTGTTAATCCTGAAACTGTTGGTGCTATGCTTCCAAGACTTGGTACATTGTTTTTAACCTCTTCCTTTTTAAAATATATATCTTTTACTTATTTAGATGTTAGTTATTTGGCTTAGTGATTGTGAAATTCTGTTGTTTGATGTTCTGAGCGAATTGGGGTTTGTTTGAATCCTTCATTAGCAATTTAGTAGCAAGTAGTAAGCTAAATCAGATCTAGCATCCGCTGTGTTGCTGACATTAATTAGCCTTATGATTAATCCATTCTAGTGCTTATTGTTGTCACCATGTCAGAAGTCTTATCTAGACCACGGGCTTTGGCTAGTTTCTAGTCTTCACATGCCAATACAAATTTGACTTCAGATGTGAATAGCTGAGTTTTTAGTTGATAATATGTGTACTTAACTGGGTAAATACTAAAGTAAAGGGATCACAGTTCAACTAAAATTTGATAGTCTTTTTATTGATCAATATTTTGTGTGCGCTGCAGTTGACTTGCTGACACTGTTGACTGTTTCATCTGACGATAAGATCTTACCAACAACCTTTGGTGAATTAAGACCACCTCTTGGAAAGCATCGTTTGAAGGTATGTTAAATTTGCAATTGCTCCCCAATGTTTAGCTTGGTTTTTCTCTGGTGCAATTTGATAGATGGCCGAGTTGATGTGGCTTATTGATTTTTTAACCTTAATACCGCTTTGTTGTTGTTGTACTATTGGCATTGCAGATTGTAGAATTCATTGCCGTGTTACTGAAAACTGGAAATGAAGTTGCTGAGATGGAGTTAGTGAGCTCTGGAACTATTAAAAGAATACTTGATCTCTTCTTTGAGTAAGTTCTCCCAGTTCGCTCAAGTGTCTAAAATAAGTTTGTAGGCCAGACTTCTTATAAACTGAAAATGTATTTGAATTTTTGCAGGTATCCATATAACAATGCACTGCATCATCATGTGGAGAGTATCATATATTCATGTCTGGATAGCAAAAACAAGACAATGATTGATCATCTTTTTCAAGACTGCTCTTTGATTAGGAGAATTCTTGAAGCGGACAAGGTCCCTATTGTTTCAAGTGACCTGTCTAAGGTATGTGCTAGGCAATACAAGTAATGGCTTTTTGGGCAATGCTCTACAAATTTGTGGTTTTGCTCTAAAAAGTCATTCTTCTTCTTCTTTGTTCTCTCTGGATTAAATTTGATTTAGGCAGTGTATAGGTGCCATATTTATTCAAAATTAGGATCTCATTTGTTCCTATCTCGGTACAGCCAACTACTCCTGCTAATGGTAGACAAGCGCCTCGGCCTGGTTTTATTGGACATCTAACACGGATTTCTAATAAGCTTGTACAGTTGGGAAGCAATGACCCATCTATTCAAGCATTTCTTCAGGTGCGTTTGGGTTTCTCTTGGTCTGCTTCTGTATTTTAAACCATGAATTATTACCATGCTTTTTATCCAATCACATGGAAAGTTTTGAAATAAACCATCTGTTTCTGTTTCAAAATCCTTTGTTGTTTATTGCTGTTATTGACCCATCCTCTACTGAAATACCAAATTTGTGCACAAATTCACATTTCACCTACTTTTGTCTCTTAGTTCAAAGTTCACCCAGCTTATTTTCTAGAAATTTCGGGTAAATGAATCGGTATAATAGATGCATTAAAGTCTGTTAAAATGAGATTCTTTGAACAAAAGAGAAATTTGAACTGTTTTTGGTATGGATCTTGTGATATTTTACAAACTAGACAGCTGTATGGATGAAGTTTTTGTTGAATTGTATTTTTCTTGTGACCTTTGATGAACATTCTTTACTTCTCAGATTGTTCTGAAAATGATTTGCACATTTTTCTTCCACTAACCAAGTGCTCTTTACTCTTCAGGAAAACAGTGAATGGAGTGAATGGCAGTCTACAGTACTGCAGGATAGAAATATTGTCGAAAATGTTTATCGATGGGCTTGTGGGTATGCTTTTGTTCCTTACTCAACTCAGCTGCTTTGTTGACATTAAAAGTTTAGCTTCTCACGTGCAATATTGACTTAGTCTGGTTGAGATAATTGTGGATGAGTTTATTATGGTCCTTCTTGGCTGTTTATTCAAAGCCTAGAGTTTTGCATGATGGATAAGTTGATTGATTTACATGAGAGGTTTCTGATGGCTTGGATAGTAGTTTAGGAAAGAACATAGTTCATGTTGGATTAAAAAGATTACGAGACTGAGGAGAATGGGGTTTAGTAGAATGTTCGTGTTCCGAGTCTTCCTTTTCTGGAATACTTTTTGATTCTTGAAATTACTTATCATGTATGTATATCTTAAAAATTTGGAATTGATATGTGCTTACTCTAACATTTGTGTGTGTGCAGCCGACCGACTGCATTACAAGATAGGACTAGGGATAGTGATGAGGAAGATTCCCATGACAGAGACTATGATGTTGCAGCACTAGCTAATAATCTTAGCCAAGCTTTTCGATACAGCATTTATGATAATGATGACACTGAAGAGGTAGTTGTTTGTATTATTTAATAATAAACAGTCTTTTATAATTGGGGTGACGATTAATTCTGATTGTAATTGTCTATTTGGATGCAGGGGCAGGGGGGTCTTGATCGGGATGATGAGGTATTATATTTGGTTTATTCAGAGAATTGCCAATACTTGTAAACAATAATTTTTGCTTGTTGATGATAATTTATTCCTCTGTTTTGTACCTCTATGTATTATTCTAAGTCTTTTATGCAAATACAGGATGTTTACTTTGACGATGAATCTGCTGAAGTTGTTATATCATCACTGAGGTTAGGCGATGACCAGGGAAGGTGTGTTTCCTCTATAGATCAAAATATCCAAGTTGCGTTACATTAGCTTATGGCAGGATAATATGTTCTAGATTTGTTGGGTTTTTGAAAATTTAAATATTGAAAGTGCTCTTGGGAAGTTTAAAAAGATGTTAAGTGAAGAATGTGTCAAGAGATGGGATTTGGGCACTGATATATGTAGACAAAAAATTTCCAGGACCAGGGAAGGTGTGTTACATCCATGTTGCATTACGTTAGCCTACGTAGTGCATGGCAGGAGAATATGTTCTAGATTAGCTTTTATTTATTTATTATTATTAATAAGTATTGAAAGTGCACTGAGAAGTTTAAAAAGATGTAGATGGAAAATGTATCAAGAGATGGTTTGGGTTTTATGTGCAGGCATAAATTTTCCATTGAGAATGTTTAGGCTCTATTTCCTCGCATCCATTCATAGTGTCTGATGTTATAAAGCTGAGAGCTGAGTGTTAGGAAGGGGACTGGAATATATATGCCGTTCATCTTTTATCATGTGGTTCTTCTAAATTGCATCTTTATAGGTTTGTGAGTTAAAACTTGTTGCCTAACCTGACCATTCACCCTGCAGTTTGTTCACAAACTCGAACTGGTTTGCTTTCCAAGAAGACCGAGCTGGTGATGCACCTGTGAGCTCCTCTGCCACTGAATTATTGGATGAGATCAACTTGAATGGAGCGTCTAATGGTGGCAATAGTAGCGATGATGATGAAGTGGTGGTTGGTGAGGATGAGGAATTGGCGGATGGAAAAACTGATGTGGATGGCACGTCGACTTCCAACACCGATATTCTTGATGATTCAACCAAAGAAGCTCCAATGGAAGGGGTAGAGAAGGCAGATGCTTCTGGTGATATGGGGTTCTTTCGATTTGAGCCATCTGACAACGATGATCCATTTGGAGACCGGCCCATACCTGAATGGGTTGCCTGGGGTGAGCCATCCGATTTCCAGGCTAGTGGATCAAGCGTGAACCCATTTGTTGATGATCAAATCAATCCAACAGCTGATGAAAGTAAAACACCTGCTGAATCAGTCGAGTTGCCTCCCATCAGCACAACTTCGGGTGGAGATGTCGTTCCCAATGGTACCCCTACTTCAGACTCCAGTGCCAGCTCATCTGGATCTGGCAACAGTAAAAAAAGTCCCACTGTCCCCTCTCTGTTTGAAGAGGATGTTGAATTTGTAGGGGTAGAATTAGAGGGAACAGAGAAGGCAATGGAGCAGGCTCTCAAGGAGGGGATAGTTGGGGAAGCTGGTCCTCTGAAGAGGAACTTGCAACCCCAAGCAGCTGCAGACAAGGAGAATTCAGATGATGATGGAGCAGGAGTAAAGGAATTCAATGACTCTAACTACTGGAGAGTGGATCAGGAGGTATCAGTGGTCGAGTGATTCTGGATACATTTGCTATTCTGAATACGTAGCAGAAGGTGGTCCTTAAAAGCAAGGTGCAGTGCAGGTGCAGGTGCAGGAGCAGGATATGTACAGTATAATTTTGTTTGAATTCAGGATCATCTCGTCAGTCATATATCGTAGCCACTGATTGTTTATTGCTATAGTTACTTTACTGTCTATTAAATCTCAAAGAGTCTTGTTCTATGTTGGCATGAATTGATATGTTGTGGGTTTAATTTGCCCAAGATTCTAAATTTTTGCTGGGCAGTAGTCGCCTGTCTGGTCGTTGAATAGTTTTTGTAGTGAAAGGAATAAACCTCATGGTCTGTGTATTACGTAGTATTGTTGACGGGATTCTACTACTAGTACTCTTATCCTGCTATTTGAAGAGTCTCCAAAATGTTACTTCACATTATTTGTGCTTGGTTCACCGTTAATGTCCCAAACGGTTGTTCCTAACTTCCAATGGTGGTGCCTCTGTGATTATTGCTTGTCCGTTGGTTATTGTGTGGCTTCTATTCTCATTCCTTTCCTTTTCGCCACTTATATATTGCGCTTCTGGGCTCATTCTGAGATTAGTTATTCTGTTAGAAAATATGATATCCTCACAATGTAAATTTTGACAAAGAGGCTTGAAAGTTTGCAAAAGACCGAGTGATCATCCAACAAAGCTTGAAAATATGGAATATGAAAATTTCCAGACAAATTGTTTATTTATTTGTTTTAAAGAGAGAGATAGCTGGTGCTCTTCCTACTGCACTCAACCTTTAAAAATGATGATAGTGCAATCTCCAATATGCTTGAGGTGTCGAGCTCAAGATGGAAATGAAGATGCTTGAATGCTAATTTGGTGGCGACTTTGTTTAGTCAAAGTCAACCTTAGTGGAGCTTTGATGATGTAAGAAATTTGGGTAAAACTCTATAAAAACCATCGAAGGGCCTAGATAATTCTAGAGATGGAGTTGTATGAGTAGAACAAAGGGTACATCTTAAACTTCCGAATTAGAGGAAGAGAATATGAGACGGAACTGGAAGGATTATTTGAGATGCTCAAAACGAAGTCGATCTGACGATGAAGTGAAGAAGGAAATCACCAAATTTAATCAATTTGAGGATGGATAATTCATTCGATTTGAGGAGCAAGAGTTTTGAGAAGACGTGATAAACAAAATTTCGAATATATATTTTCTACAAGCAGGTGTTGGTAATTTTTTCATATTTATGATAAAAGAGTTAAAGAATTAATATTTATTGAACAGTAACCTCATTCATACCCATCTATAAATATAGAGCTCTATTCGAAAACAAAATTATGCTTATTTTTCTACATCAATAGAAAATGAGTTACGTAATGAATAAGAAAATAAGAAAATATGAAAGAACACGCAACATGAATTTACCTTTTTATAAAAAACAATTGACGGTGTCAATTGAGAATTAAAATACATTGGTTTGGAAAATTCTCTAGAAGCATCCTTTATCTTTCCATTTCATATTTTGGAAAAGGAAAAGAGTCAAAGGACCCAGGAACCCGAATCCGAATCATAAAAAGGCGAGGCGGTTAATCCAGGTATATATACCCAGAGAGAATTGGCATCAGAAAGATAAAGTGAAAATAATATTTTCTTCACATTTTCTATCGCGAGAGAGCAGTCAAGGGTTTAGCAGGCGAAGAAGATGATCGAGGTGGTGCTTAACGACCGTCTGGGGAAGAAGGTGCGCGTGAAGTGCAACGAGGATGACACGATCGGTGACCTGAAGAAGCTGGTGGCGGCGCAGACCGGAACCCGCGCCGAGAAGATCCGCATCCAGAAGTGGTACAACGTCTACAAGGATCACATCACCCTCAAGGACTATGAGGTTCATGATGGCATGGGCCTCGAGCTCTACTACAATTGAGCTCCGATTCCCCCAATTCTCGATGTAATAATGGTACTGATTCGTCCTCTCATGGACCTCTAGGGGTTGCCTTCTCCTTAATATGTAATCTGATATTTTAACGCTTGATGTTCGTGTGAGGATTGCTATCCTTTGGATTGTTGTGTAATTGCAGCGACGTCTGTTTGATTTTAATGGTGAATTGTGTTTTGTGAAATTAGGGTTTGTGAATTATGATGCTTGGTATCTAGTTTCGTGTTTATGGTTATATTTTTCCTTACAAGGCTGCATGAAATTAGCTTTATGGAGTGTGCTATATGCTGTTGTTTAAATTTACCTGGGGCTCTATTTGTAGAGAGCTGAATTGCAATTGGTTAATACTCTGACCTATATAAACCGATAAATGTTCTCTTAATTCTGTGCTGAGGAGGAGTTACAGTGTTATCTGTGTTAGGATTGGATGTCTGTATGTGTTTATCCTTGATAGGTGTTATGAATAGCTGGTGTGCTATTCTGGTGCAGGATCGTGTGGTCCTCTTTATAAACTGTGATGGCTAGGTAGAGGTTGTGTGCTTTGCTTTTACTTTCAGGATCGTGGTATGCTGTTCTCCTGGACGTTGCTGTGTTGTCTGTCAATATGTTTGCATGATCTCTCTTTTTGTTGGGTTTAAGACGACTAGATAGTTCTATCTGCTGGTTAGGATTTATACCTGAGTAGTGTCTTCTCTCTTTCAGCTGTAGTACATTCTATTACTTTATGTGATTGTGGGATTAGTGCATCGTCTGTTTTTAGAGCAAATATTTTGCATCTTCTATTGCTTTGCCTGGTTATGTTTTTGTGGGATTAATAATGGGGATGGTGACTACTGCCATTGGCCTGTACTTAGAGCAAATATGTTATGAATTTAGATAAAGATATTGGTAGACTTTCATGGGACACTTTGGTTCCTCTTGTGTTATTACAAGTTGGTTTGTCTTCGTAGATTTTGCGATCTGCTACTAACTTGGTTCCTCTCTTGTGTTATTACAAGTTGGTTTCTTTTCGTAGATTATGCGATCTGCTACTAACTTGTTCGTTAGAAGTTGGCTTCTGTTTTGTAGATTTTGTTTCCCTGCTAAGGTTGAATGTCTTAGGGTGTATTGATGTGCATAGTGCACCTCGGGGATGATTAACCTTAGGTTCAGTCGCACTTGAATGTTCCTTGCTTCATTATAATACTTCCATTGCCGAATGTTTATTTTCATACCTTTGCTCTACACATTATTTTCTCTGCCGTTGCTGAATTCACTTTCATTGCTTGTATCTGACTAATTCGTGAAGCTTAGAACAAGTATTCTTTTCTATGCCATTGCTGAATTAACTTTCATTGCTTGCATCGAAGTGGCGACTAGTTTGTGATGTTAGGCTCAACATAGGCACCTTCTGTTTTACCATCATTAAGCAAGGGATTTCTTTACTATATAGTTTGCAGTGCAGAGTGGATTCCTTGTTTGTGCTTGAAAGTCGGATCATAAGAACTGCAGGCCAACATGGCAACATGTGATGATAAATAATTGATAAGACAATCATCCCAGAGTTCACTTGTGTTTACGCAAATCCAGTAATTAATAAATGCAGATATTTGTTTGTGCTTTGGAACATGGAAAATTAAAAATCCTCTCATTTTTCACTTGTGTTTCTATCATATAACTCTCAAGAATGCGGTTACAACAGATGATGATAATCATAAGTCTCACTAATATGAAGAGTAATTTGTTTTGAAAGAAAGAAAACCAAGTTATACATGACTCGTCACAAACATCAACCAAACTCAAACAACAGCTGCCGGAAACACCTTAGCAAACATAGCTCCGAGCTGGACCTGCGCCGGAGTGCTAAGGTGCAGATTATCCGACGAAAGTGGCAGTCCCTTAGCATCAATCGTAGTGACATAAGGCAGCTGAACCCCATACTGAGCTCGCCGCACCGCCTCAACGTACGGCCCCTGCCCGGACGCCAGAGCCACCTGAATGATCGGAAGCTTGGGCAGCTTCAAATCAGCCCTCAGAGACGCCATCATCCTCTCCCACCTGATCTTATACATCTTCGCTTCGAACGCAGTGGTTGTGTCGCTTTCTCCCTGAAACCACAGCACCGCCTTGATCTTGCCGGAATCTCCGCCGGCAGCCGCCCTGGCACGGTGGAGCATCTGCTTGTAGAGGAAGGTTCCGCAGCCCCACTGGGCGATCTTCGTCCCCATCGTGCTCCCCACCGCGCAGGGGACCAGGCCCACCACGCCGTGGCCCGGATCGCGGCCCAGGAGTGAGTTCGCGAATGCCATCCCAGGGCCCACCCCACAGGTGGCGTTCACATCTATGTCTTTGTGCAGGGGCTCGCCGGCTTCCACCCAGGTGAGGGCGGCGGAGAGGCGGAGGATCTGGCGGGGCTTGGGCCGGGATTGGAGCGGAACGACGCCGTTCCAGGTGCCGTTGACGATGCCGCCTCTGCCGGACATGTTGCTCTGGCCGGCGAGGATGAAGATGCTCCGGACTCCGGCGGCGTCGGCGCCGGAGGTGAGAAGGAGGAGGAGCAGGGAGGTGAGAAGGGAGAGCTTCATATTTGAATAAATGGTGGAGGAATGTGTGTATTGCATCTACTGGTAATATATTAAGGGGAGAGACTTGGCAGTGACTTTTTGGGAAATGAACTATCGATTAGCGCCCGATTTTTGCATGTTTTTGTCTGATCTAACCACTAGAATAATGGATAATCACCCACGCAAAGTTGATTTCAAATCCGGTCCACTATGGTATAAGTTTACTCCTAAATTTGACTAATTAACAAAGCAAAATGCCGCTTCCAAGTTCACTTCGCTATCCAAGTTTATTTCACGCCTCTTACTTCGTAAGGCCTGATTGATTGAGTTTTAAATAGATCAGTTCAATCCAGCTTAATTTAATTTAATTTAGTTTAGTTCAGTTCAATTCAGTTTACTTCATTTTAAAATATATAATGTGATCAAATTTAAGTATATTTAGACAAACGGATTCTATTTTAAATACATAGTCAGTGCAATTCAATTCATATCAGTAAAAAATAATCTCAGACCAACCGCCCCTTAGTCAGAATTTCATACTGATTTCTTTATTTTTGAATATTATTTTTAAAACCACCGTTCTTTTTCCTTAATATTTGCATCTAATTAATGAATTAAGTGATACAACCTACAAATCTAATCTAAACAGAGGCGTTAGAGAGTAACTATTTAGATTTAGATTTCTCCTATTCATCTTAGGGATCAAATAAAAAACCAACATAATTTAGTCAAGCAAAAGAATCAGTCGACTATAATAAAAATTGAAAAACAACAAAATTCAAGCGCATCTCTATCAAAAACACTCATTTAAGCAGTAATCTTATTAATTAAAATATACACATGCTAGACATAGAAATACTGAATTAATTCATTATTATAAATCTGAATAGTATGTGGTACGTACCATGCAAGAACAAAATGTTTGATTATGAATACATGCACACTCATTTGAAAATGAGAAGCCATGTATCAACACATTATTAGATTAGAATAGCTGAGGATGTGCTACAAAGTAATAGTAGTCCGTGATGTGCTAAGTTTGCCAAACAAAAAGGTTAACATGTTTAAAGAAATAAATTTGAATGCCACTACTGAACATATATATATAGATCCATAGCTAATGGTAGCTAAAATGTCAACAAGCTCAACACTATGATCACTTTTTTTTCCACTCTGAAAAATGGGTGTGCATTATTTGTGCGGGGTACCAACTATGAGGTGTTGAGGTCCATGATCATCAACAAAATGATCTACACTTTCCTTCTCAGTGCAAAACCAACGGGACGCTAACTTTGCGATATATGGATAATTTTAAAAATATTAGACCCAACGGTACAGTATGATCACGTTTCTAAGAGATGTGCATGAATACAACGTGAGGTGATATTTGCATGAACTTAATTATTACTGAACTGAATAAAAATATAAATATATTAAATTGAAATTAAAAAATTTAACTGAACAGAACAAAATAAATATATTTAATTGAATTGAAATGAATAACAATATATAAATATATTTAGTTGAATTTGATAAAATTTCATTTGTTCATAATTACAATGAACTTATTCTCCCCATCATGAACTAATTTTGACTTCTGAATTTGAATTTCTACTTTTGAATTGATTTTATCTGATTCAAATTGAGATGAAATGAATTGAAACTAGAGGTACGGAAAAGAGTAACGGGACTTCTAAATTAGGTTGAATATCATTTAAGTGAGGTGTTATTGTCAGAGATATTATTAGCTTACAGAGCAAAAATATGATCTCTTTCCTAAACTACCCTTTCTCAG
Source organism: Sherardia arvensis (assembly GCA_948330725.1). NCBI lineage: Eukaryota > Viridiplantae > Streptophyta > Magnoliopsida > Gentianales > Rubiaceae > Sherardia > Sherardia arvensis. The sequence goes on along the minus strand of OX415237.1, from coordinate 14,181,573 downwards.
TTGACCACTAAGGGTGTGTTTGGTTCGCAAGGTTTTGAGAGTCTGAATTTTGTTTTGGAATTCTGAGAGTTTGGGTTTTTGTTTGAGATTTTGAAAGTCTGGTTTTGCAAAATCCTTGTTTGTTTGGGTTGGAATTTGTGAGTATGAAACTAAATCTTTGATTAGTTTTTAGAATTTTGCAAGTTTGGATTTTGGGAAACTTGGTGAACCAAACAAGATTTTACAAAACTGGACTTGGATAGTCCAAGTTTTGCAAAAACTTGCCCAACCAAACATACCCCTAAATATTTACTGATATTACCTATTTCAGTTTATTGACTTTATTCTCCTCTTTTATCCTCCCCTCCCCAAAGCCCCACTTCCTGTGCTCCTGATAATCGCCGGAATCGTGTGGATGTGGGTGACGGTATCTAGTTCTAAGGATTCATTTTTCGATCCCCATTCACTTCACAGTTAGGTGCAACACTAAATCCTCAGAATTCCAAATTAGGATCACTTCATCGACAAGCACAATTTCCGTACTCCGTTCATTTCTGGCTGTACAGGTCTCGGAGATGCGTTGAGAAGGGTTCGAGAAGGCGCTACGATGATTTGAAGGCGGTTGGTAACATCTCTGAGACGGTTGGTAATGTGTGAGGAAACTGATGGGACAAATCAGGACGCTTAACAATATGGATGAGGATGAGGTGTTCATTTTCGCAATGAAGATATCAGCTCCATATGACATCATGGCGCAGACGAAGCAGATGGGAAGGCTTCCCGTGGTTCAGTTTTCTGCAGGAGGGATTGCGACGCCAGCTGATGCTGCTCTAATGATGCAATTGGGACGTGATGGTGTGATGCTGGAGTATGATGTCTTAAAAATTTTTGCAGATCCTTTGTCTTAAAAAATCCGCGCAATTGTCCAAGCCGTGAGGAAGTATAACGATTCGAATGTGTTGGCTGATGCGAGCACCGGTCTGGAGGACGCTGCAGGTCGTATGTGACTCTCTGAAGTAAGGGGCAGTGTATGAAGTTCTTACTTATAGTTGAACTGCAGTTTGTTTTCATTTGCATTTGAGTTGTGTAATGGCTCACATAGGTTCTCTTGTTCTACCTGTTATCTTGCTTTTGTATTTTGTGATGAGAGAAAGAATAATAGCTAAAATATGATATTTTGATTGTAAATTAATGTGCTGTTTTTCTTGTCATTTCATTGCTAATTTACATAAATCCCAATGTTCTAATAATGCTAGTTCAAATATGTTTTTTCCATTCAAATGCCAGAATGGTTACAATGTATGTTTTTGCATTTTTCTCCTCATATTCTACAATGCATGTTCTGCTGCAACTTAGAGCTGTTTCATATGCTGTGAAAATGGCACCATTCACCATGAATGCTCGGGCACCAACAGTCCCCAGCGCGCGCCACAACACTGTGAAGTGAAAGTGGATCGAAAAACGAATCCTTAGAACTAGACACCGTCACCCACATCCACACGATTCCGGGCGATTATCAAGAGCACAGAAAGTGGGGCTTTGGGGAGAGGGAAGGATAAAAGAGGAGAATAAACTGAAATACGTAATATCAGTAAATATCTTGTGGTCAACCGAGAAAGGGTAGTTTAGGAAAGTGACCATATTTTTGCTCTGAAAACTAATAATAGTTCTGACAATATCAGCTCCCATTATTTAATTATATTTTATCAAAACTTAATTAATCTGATTTGAAATGAATGGAATTAGTTTGATCGAATAATGTATTTTGATTTAAAAGTAAATGTAAATTATGTAATACACACCTATATTTGGTTGAGTATCATCAATGAACTTAACTGATTTGAAATTAACTGAACTAAAATAAAGTAAAAGTAAATATTCTGAAATCAGTATGACTAAACAAATTTGAATTGTATCAAATCACATTTAAAAAATTAACTGGACTGATCTGAAATAAACTGAACTGAAGTGATGGTCACTTATAATTAAACTGATTAAATGATTCCTAAAAAATTGCATTTTCATTTTGACTATTATCAGCATTATTATTTGCTTTCCTAATTATTAACACCTCAAGCTATTACCAAGCACATGCCTATCCCTTGCCATTCCGAGACACTAACACGTTCCATTTATTTTCCTTTAGGCGACCAAAGGAAAATGAAAGAGATACAAATTAATAGCATGTCCCGGTTATGTTAATGATTTCAAATTATGGAAAAGGATGATCCACAGCCTCTGTAACTTATATAATATATATAATTAATTTTAAGATTAAAGTGCATTTTATGATCCAAAAATTCCAAAATATTCTTTATGACCCCTTAATATAAAGTGCAAAATTTATACCCTTGACATTTGAAATGCAACTTTATAGCCCCTTATAAACATCCATTGAAGCACTGTCATGATCCTCGCTATAAACAAGACACAGCCACTCTTCAACAGCTCGAAAGAGCTCAACACTAACCTGGAAGCTGGACATGCGTGCTCATGACCATCATAAGTCTCCATACGTCTTTCCCAATTCTAGCGCTAATGGATTCTTCATAACTTCCTTGACGGGGTAACCTTCCTCAGTCAAAATGTCAGAAATGATTCTCTCCAACGAGGTAAGAACTCGCCATTCAGATAAAGAAACTGAGGTCCCTAGCCCTACATCATTTCTAAGAAGCCTAACCTTCTCAGAAGATGCAAAATGGTTACTAGATTCTGTACTTAAAGCTCTTGCTAAGTCCAACACCTCGGCGCTCTGCATTGCCTTGCTGCTAATTTACTTATGATTCTCTCTTCATTCTCTGTAACCTACAAAAGTACCCCCCAGGAACCCAACTTTACTGGAATTTATGAGGAATTCACAACAAGAAGAAGATTATACTTTTTAAAAACAAAAGAAAACGCGTACATGAATGCACGAACACACAAGTACAATAAGATCACGTATAATAATTTTTAAACTTCATTAGCAACTTAATTTTAACCTGGTAAAGCATTTTCCCATTACAAAAAATCATAACTAGTATGGACTATGAAGTGATATTCCAAAGATGATACAGCAAGAGTTTGCCCAATAGCAAACCGCTCTTAACAAAAAGGTCCATCATCGCCACTTGGATTCTTCCCACCAGTAAACAAGATAGAAGATAAATACATGACATTTATCTCATGTTTCCCTCCCGCAAAACATCAATCATGTCGTAGATTCTCTTCTCTGATTTCGACTGAACCTGGATTTCACGAATACTTAATGTTCAGTTACTTAAAATCCCCAAAATGGATTGGTAGTAAGTAGATTAAGTTGAACTTAATACCTTTTTCGCAAGGAAAAGAACAGCATCAACTGTACCCTCTGCATAAATCGATCTACCACAAACATTGTGTTGAAACTCGAATGATACACTGCACAAATGTCATGCTTATTATTTCAATGCATTCAACAGTGAAATAACAATTGATTGAATAATTAGAAGGTTTGAGAATTTACGTTCCATCAGGAGATGTGAGATTGTACATATGGAATGCATGTCCTGATAAGTACTCGTCTGGCACACCAACCATTTCTCTTTGTAGCTTGGGATCCCGTATCAATTGTATCTAGTAATGATTAATCGGTGGATGAGCAAAATAAGAACTTCAACAGTCAAAATCAATTAAGATCAACAATCTCATGGCTCCAACTATAATAATTGCACAATCTGACTTTTATCATCAACAGAAGTATGTATCAGGAACAAAGAGTTGAAATAAAAACTATGCACGACACTCAACGCAAAAAAAGAAGAAGAAGAAGAAGAAGAAGAAGAAGAAGAAGAAGAAGAAGAAGAACACGATAGGAATAGCTGAAACTTTTGTGGATGAAAATCAAACCTGATCTTCTTCAAAGGAGACTCCAAGCTTCTGAAAGCATGAGATGACAGCCTTGGCAGTACCAGATGTATCCTTCTTACTTGCTTGATGAGACTCCATCACCTAAACAAGAAACCACACCATTTTTCTTTCTGAGAAGAAGCAGATAAGATATAGGCATTGATTATATCAGTAAACCAAATAGTCAATAACCTGTCAGAAATTGATATAATATTAGGACCACAAACATGCTGATACTAGAATTTATTATGTACTTTCGGTGGGAGAAATTTGAGAAATTTTTGCAGATTTCAGAAAATGACTTTCCCTTTAAATGATTATTAACCCACTTATGCATCTAAGACCTGCTGTTGGTGCACACCAAATTAACCTAAATCCAGCTTTAGGCGACTGTATCAACAATACTGTCATGGACTATTCACTATTCAGGTAGCACGTAATTGACAAGACTAGTCTCATAGTAATACCTGTAGACTATACCCAGAGAAAGCTCCAGGAAATTGATCTGACATTATTTCCATTGCTGCAAGAAATGCTACCACCTTTGTTCAGAAACCAGCAAAATATCAGTACAGAGAAATCAAAGCAGCCCAAATGTAGTATTGGTGCCAACTTCCAGTACCTGCTTTCCCATTTGTGGGGAGATAACAGCATAGACATTGGAATCTTTGACAGTTTTATGAAGCTTTTCCCTATCTCCACCAGTAGTACCCAACACAAAAGGTACTCCAACATTGGCATACAGTTCAACATTTTCTGTTCACAAAATGTACAAATTATAATATTGACAGAAACTTGACTACAACTACCAATTATATTATGACAGAATACCAAAACGATATACTGTAGAACAGATTAGCACATTAATGAGTTCCAATTGTGCATGATGTAAAGCGTACAAAGGTGAGAAGATACAGCCATCAACAGTCAAAATTTACAGTCAGAGCACTAATATTAGACAAAAAAAAAAAAAAAAAAAAATCCTCCTGAAGAATGAATTTAAGGATCAGCCTTATTATGTCTCAAAGAATTTATACCCAATCACTAATATGTTAAAGGTGATAAATCTTCAGATGATCAAATTTAGCAATTGGCATTTAATTAATACAGTAAAAGAATTGATTCAAGCAACTAGCAAACATTTTCACAAATAGTCAAAACAAGTCCAGTTTCTCCATATATTTTCATCTCAAGAGTGAAAGGTTATATTACTACCATTTACTGCAGCTGGAGCAGTGTAGTCCACCACAATAAGGTTTGGATATTCTGCATAGACAGAAGACAAGATAGTCTCTCTTTCTGAGGGGCCATGCAACCGTATCTCCTTCCCGCCTACAAGTATGGTTCCCAAATCTTCTGGACCACTTAACGCTTCTGGAACCAAATAGAGGCCTGCAGCATCAGCTGCTTCAAGAACTGCTCTTCCCATCTTCCCAGTAGCACCATTTACCTATATAATTTTTCATGCATTGAACAGAATCAATCACAAAGCAACCAACACATTGTTGACATTCATTTCAAAGTAACACTTTCAAGAATCATCACACTTTAAAGAATACACATATACGTACACAACTCCAAACAATATCAAATGCAACTCAGTGACCCACACAAGCTCAAACTTGCAGCTAAGTTTATGTTCACCATCCATTCCATCACAGAACTAACATTAAGATAAAATCTACAATTTATACTGTCAACAAAAGGTAGAGTACAATCATAATTAAACATCTACTGTCAAATCACTTCTTAGTGGCCCAATAAGTGAATCTGAATAAGTACCCGCGTTGATAAAAAGGTCTCTTTTTTCTTCAAAAATAGTTAACTTAACTTATAAAATAGGACTTGTGTTTCGAAATATTCTCCATCTCAGTTCACTAAAACTACTAATTTTATCAAAGTAAAACAATATCATTGCATTGGCATATAAATATTATCGAGCGAACTTTATGTATCAAGCGGCATTTATACATAGTTACATTCGGCCTAACAAAAAAATTGCAGTACTCAAATTGGAAGGAAGCAGAGGAAAAACACATACCATGATTGGTACACCAATGCTGTTGATTGAACTCTTCTTCTGCAGCTCAATGGGGCGGAGACTGGAGGCCGCAGAGCACATAGAAACCAACCCCTTGTTTTTCTTTACAAAAGCCCTTTTTGCAGCACCACCATTCTTAATCACAGGCGATGACGTAGACAAGAACGGCAGAAGCAACTGATGCTGACACTGTGCGCCGGTGATGTTGCTCAGACACGGCAACGGCATCTCAAGAAGAAGATTCTATACTCTTTACCAATTCAAGTGATGCTGTTTACCCCACTGGAAACTTGAAAAATGGATCCCAGTAAATTTAAGTTCCTACCAAACACAGGTTTCCCTAAAATCTAAAATGCAGACCCTGAAATGAAAGTAATTGCTGAATATACCACTATGCAACAATCCCTTGAAACAACAATACCAGCAAAGCCAGTGCTAAAGAGTTTGCTAAAGTCGAAATTAATTGGATAAGTGAAACTGACATTATGCCATACATGTTATAGGATTAGACAGTATATCTTCTTTGATTTACAAGATGAAGAATCAATGAAAACCCAAAAGACGCAACAAGAGATAAGCAAGGAAATAATTAAGCAACTGGAGAGACTAATTCGACCAAACTAGAAAAAGGGATGCTTGTGTGAAGTGTTAGTAGAATTATTATTATGTTAGGGATAATTTAGTCATTCTCCCTAGTTATCCTATGTAGTATATATTCTCTCATTTTGTAAGAACACACTAATGCTCTTGAACTCTTGAGCTTATCTCTCTCAATTCATATCCTTAGTTTCTCTCATCACTTCCATTGGTTATGTAGATTCACATTATTATGTTAGGGATAGTTTAGTCATTCTCCCTAGTTATCCTATGTAGTATATATTCTCTCATTTTGTAAGAACACACTAATGCTCTTGAACTCTTGAGCTTATCTCTCTCAATTCATATCCTTAGTTCCTCTCATCACTTCCATTGGTTATGTAGATTCACATGGTATCAGAGCGATGGGTTGCACGATCTTGTTGGCCTCTCGAATTTGTTTGAACCTTCCATGAAAGAAAGTTGTTTGTTTTTCGGGTTAAGCTGTGCAGCTGTGGTAGAATTCGGATTTCTCTCTATCCAACCGTTGGAAAATTCTGAAATTTCTGGGGATTGTTCGTGAGACACAGATCTACAATTTGACCGTTCGGATCGAATTTTTGAGCTCTAGAAAGGCTGCAGTTCCTGTCGGACCGAAACTGTGAGTTTTTTGTCTAAGAAAGTTTTATTTCAATTTTGGTGTTTTGAAGGTTTGTGAGCTTGTGTCGATTCTTACAGTAGTTTATGGATGATATTATTGTGTGGGCTGTTATTTGTGACTCTTAATTTGGTGTATTTGGATTGAGTATTGATTTGGAATTTTTCGGAATTGTGATTGTGATTTTGGTGTGAAATTTGAGATCTTTTGACTTGGAGAGATTGTTATTGGGAGTGTTCATACTTGTGACTTGTTGGGATCTTCATATTTCGATTGAATTGTGGTGTTGGGATTTGGTTTTGATTTAGTTACGGAGTTTTGTTGGGGTTTGGGAGTTTGTTTTGGTGTGGATTCAATCTGCTTTGTTAAGCTTCGACGAGATTCGTTGGATTTGTACTGTGGATTTGATCTCTTGTGGGAGTTTGTTTAGTGTGGAGAAATTTTGATTGTGTGGCATTTCTTGGTGTATTTGGATTCTTGAACTATCATAATGGAAAGTGGTAGTGATCATGGCGCGCAGTCATTTAGTGTTGAATTGACTCCATATATGTTCGAGCAGTTTCAAAAGTTTCTCGCATTTCAGCAGCATTCTGTCGTGTCCTCCTCTACAGGCTTGTCATCATCGCCCATCTCACCTGTCTCTTCTCCTTTGTGGATTTTGGATTCTGGGGCCTCTAATCATATGTCTCCTCATTTGCCTTCTTTTACTACTCTGTCATCTGCACCTACTGGTTCAGTATTGACTGCTGATGGAACTCCCATGCCATTACAGGGTATTGGTTCTATTGTCACCCCTAATGTCTCCTTGAGTGATGTTTATCATATTCCTAGTCTCTCACTTAACCTTTGTTCGGTTGGTCAATTGTGTGATTCTGGCTTGGGTGTTTGGTTCTCTTCTTCATCTTGTGTGGTTATGGATTTGACATCTAAGAAGGTGGTTGGGACTGGTCGTAGGCAAGGGAAACTTTATGTTTTGGATGAATTGAAAGTATCAGATGTTGTTGCTTCTACTGTGGACTTATCTTCCTTTCGTTTGAGCCCATCTTCCTCTGACTTTTACTTGTGGCATTCTCGTTTGGGTCATGTATCTGCATCCCGTTTGAGGTATTTGGCATCCACTGGAGCTTTAGGTCAGTTGCACTCTCATGACATTTCTGATTGCAGTGGTTGTAAACTAGCGAAATTTTCTGCCTTGCCTTTTCAGAGAAGCATTTCTTCATCTTTTGCTCCCTTTGATCTTGTGCATTCTGATGTGTGGGGCCCCTCTCCTATGGCTAGTAAAGGGGGTTCTCGATATTATGTTTCATTTATTGATGATTTTACTCGTTATACATGGGTTTATCTTATGAAACATAGATCTGATTTTCTTGAGATTTATCGTGAGTTCAGGGCTCTTATCAGCACACAACACTCTGCAGTCATTAAGTGTTTTCGTTGTGATTTGGGGGGTGAATACACCTCTAATGCCTTTTGCCAGTTGCTTGCTTCTGATGGAACAATCCGACAGACCTCTTGTACAGATACTCCTCAGCAGAATGGTGTTGCCGAAAGGAAACACCGTCACATTGTTGAGACTGCTCGTTCCTTCTTGCTATCGGCTGAGGTTCCGAAAGTATTTTGGGGGGAAGCCATTCTTACAGCTGTGCATGCCATCAATAGGATCCCGACCTCACATAATTCTGGTTTGTCACCTTTTGAGGCATTGTATGGACATGCACCTGATTACTCTTCCTTGCGGGTATTTGGTTGCGCTTGTTTTGTTCTCCTACCTCATGTTGAACGTACTAAGTTGTCTCCAAAGTCAGCTTTGTGTGCCTTTTTGGGTTATAGTAGTGGTCAGAAGGGGTATCGGTGTTTTGATCCTGTTAAGCAGAAGTTATATGTTGCTCGACATGTTGTGTTTTTGGAGCATATCCCGTTTTTCTCGATTCCCTCTAGTTCACACCAGTTGACTCAGTCAGATCTTATTCACATGGATCCTTTTGATGTTGTTAGAGATGATGTTCCACCAGACTTAGTTCCAGACACAGATGCACCCCTTGCTGAGCCTCATGTTGCTTATTTGCCCCTTGTTCCTGATACTGATTTGCCCATAGAGCCTCCACTACCATCTCCCGAGATTGTGATCGATCCTCCCCCTCTCCGTCGGTCCATTCGGGCTTCTAAGTCTACTCAGAAGCCAGACTTTGCTTACTCCTCCTATTCTCCTGCATTTGCCTCTTTCCTCGTGTCCATTCACTCTTTGTCTGAGCCTACATCATATAGAGAGGCTGTTAGTGACCCTCTTTGGCAGCGTGCTATGGCTGAGGAACTAGCTGCTTTACATCAGACTCACACTTGGGATTTAGTGCCTTTGCCTTCGGGAAAGCACACTATTGGTTGTCGTTGGGTTTATAAGATTAAGACCAAGTCTGATGGTTCTGTTGAACGATACAAAGCTCGCCTTGTTGCGAAGGGTTATTCACAGGAGTATGGAATGGATTATGATGAGACATTTGCACCAGTTGCAAAGATGACCACCATTTGCACTCTGATAGCAGTTGCTTCAGCTTGTCAGTGGAAGATTTCGCAGATGGATGTTAAGAATGCGTTTCTTTATGGTGATCTTTCTGAGGAGGTTTATATGACACCTCCTCCCGGTATTGCGCATGAGCCCGGGCATGTTTGTAGACTTCGGCGATCTCTTTATGGCCTCAAACAGGCTCCCAGAGCTTGGTTTGAGAAGTTCTCCACTGTGGTCATCTCTCTTGGCTTTCGCCCTAGCTACTATGATTCTGCTTTGTTCATCAAGCATACTAGTAAGGGTCGTATTCTCCTCTCTTTGTATGTTGATGATATGATTATTACCGGTGATGATTGTGAGGGGATTGAATCATTGAAGCATGATTTGGCTTATTGTTTTGCTATGAAAGACTTGGGGGTGCTCCGTTATTTTTCGGGCATTGAGGTAGCCTCTTCTCCTAAGAGTTATCTGTTGTCTCAGTCCAAGTACATTGCTGACCTTTTTGATCGTGCCCGTCTTACGGATAATAAGACGATTGACACTCCACTTGAGACTAATGCTCACTACTCCTCTACAGATGGGATTCCTTTGCCTGACCCCACTTTGTATCGTACTGTGGTTGGCAGTTTGGTGTATCTTACAGTTACTCGACCAGATATTGCACATGCTGTTCATGTGGTTAGTCAGTTTGTCACTGCTCCGACATCAGTTCATTGGGGTGTTGTTCTTCGTATTCTCAGGTATCTTCGAGGCACCCAGTTCCGTTGTCTTCTCTTTCCCTCATCATCATCGTTAGTCTTGCGTGCTTATTCTGATGCTGATTGGGCTGGTGATCCTGAGGATCGCAAGTCCACCACTGGCTTCTGCATCTTTCTTGGTGACTCACTCATTTCTTGGAAGAGTAAGAAGCAGGATGTTATCTCTCGCTCTTCTACGGAGGCTGAGTATCGTGCCATTGCCTCGACTACTGCAGAGATTGTTTGGTTGCGTTGGTTGCTCTCTGATTTTGGCGTCAAATTCCCTCATCCCACACCGCTACATTGTGATAATCAGAGTGCCATTCATATTGCACGTAATTCAGTGTTTCATGAGCGAACCAAACACATTGAGATTGACTGCCACTTTACGCGCCATCATTTGCAACTTGGTACTATCTCACTGCCATTTGTTCCCTCTTCCCTTCAGATTGCTGATTTATTCACGAAGGCTCATTCACCTGCGCGCTTCCGTTTCTTATCTGACAAACTCTCAATGCTTCTTGCTGTAGCATCGTGAGTTTGAGGGGGGATGTTAGTATTATTATTATTATGTTAGGGATAGTTTAGTCATTCTCCCTAGTTATCCTATGTAGTATATATTCTCTCATTTTGTAAGAACACACTAATGCTCTTGAACTCTTGAGGTTATCTCTCTCAATTCATATCCTTAGTTCCTCTCATCACTTCCATTGGTTATGTAGATTCACATGAAGAACAAGAGAGATTACCCACAAATGAGGAAGCAGCAGTAGATGGATGATGGGCCGGTTGCCGGAACAGGGGAGAAGCCGGCAAGTTTTTAAGGGAAAATAAAATCGCAGGAGGAGGCGGGCTAACCTAAATTTTAAATAAAAATATTAACCCGGATTAAGATTGGGATAGAAACTGGGGAAGATGGGGTATATTGACGTTTCTAACCCCGAGTCCTCTAGTTTTGCAAGTCCTACCTTTGAAGCCATAAACAGTTTATTCATAACCATGCATACACCATTTCTGTGGAGCAACATTCATCCATTTCAGCACACAGAAACAAGCGAATCTACAAAATCAGCTCCCACAAAAAGTTTATGGATTTCCTGTATTACTACTACTATCATGTATACGGCAGTGACTTGTTTGAGGCCATCAAAATAAGCTCTTCATTCATTACCAAAGTCATCATTTGTTCAGCAAAAAGAGTGAAAAGACATAAAAAGGCATTTTTACATGCAGAATTTGATTACGCCAAACCTGCACTCATAAGTCATAAGTGATACGGACAAAAGACCTGGACTTGATGACACTTGACTCTAGTTTGAAAGTGTATAGTGGCCAACTCCTGAGAATTATAAAAAAGGCATCGACCTTCCATTTTGTCAGTAAACCATTCTGTTTATCATTTGAGGATGATGAAGTTGGAGTGTATGCCTTTAATCTTTTTGGGGTTTCATCTTCTTGAAATGGAAGGCCAGTCTATCACCATCTTCTGCTTCATCTCTTGATTCATGGTCTTCAGGAAATTGTGATTCTGCAACAATTCCCAGCCTTTCTGGATGTCTCAATAATGGAAGTCACAAGGCTGGTTATCATCATCTTGAGGTTTAAATTCTTCTACGGTGTCATTCCATATCAAATTGGGAGTCTAATTCCTTGGGAGGCGCTATCCCCGTGGAGATTGGACTGCTGATAGAGCTCAGGTACTTGGCCTTGTCCATATCAAATTGGAAACCTTCAAAAGCTAAGGCATTTGGGCCTATCATCTAACCAGTTACACCAAGACACTACTAATTGGCTCAAGTTTCGCAGCATGCCTTCCTCGCTTTTTCCTACAATAGAATCAAATCAGGATTTCCAGGTTGTCAGAATCTCATTACCGTATAAATCGTTTAGAGGTCTGATTCTTGATTCTACGTTTACTAATCTTGTTCATCTTAAGTACTTAGATCTTACTGGCAATCGGTTTGAAGGGCGGTTGCCACCAAACTTACCAGCCTCTCCAACCTCGAATATCTCCACTTAGCACATAACCTCTTCTCGGGTCCACTTCCAGCAGGTATTTTCAGTAGCATGAACCAGCTTGTAGTACCTATCGAGTAGTTATTTCAGTGGCAGAATTCCATCAGAATTTGGTCTCTTGACTGGCCTCCAGCATCTTAATTTGTCCAATAACCAGTTTTCAGGACCCAAATTGGAGACCTGGGGATTTTGGAATCTTTAAACCTTTCCCTGAATCAGCTTTCTGGACATATTCCACCTGAGATTGGGAAGCTGCAATCTTTGGAACACTTGGACCTTTCAGAAAACCATCTCACTGGTGCAATACCTATGACAATAATCGAAAACCTCTCAAGTATGTACGCCTTCAACTGCGTGCCAACAAGGCGACAACTTCACTAGTTTTGATTTTTCCACTATAGCTAATATGACAGCATTAGAGGTCTTGGATCTTCAAGAAAATTACCTCTCTGGTTCTCTCTGGTAGACCATATATGTTCCAACCATGTAACATCTCTTTGTCTATCATACTTATTCACTAATATTAATGCTACTCATTTACTTTTTCAGATTTAGTGGTTTCAGCTTAATTTTCTTGTTATAATTAGTATATACCTAAAGAAGCATTCTAGTCTTGCATCTTCTTGGCAATGCCAAACTTTGTGTTATGGTGGATTCATGGTCAAAGGTCCATCTGATGTTATTGGTATCAGCTTCTTGTCTGTGCTGGCATGCTGCAGCCAGCCATACCATGAGAAGCATGAGTTCCGCTCCATCTGCTTATAATACAAAAGTAAGAAAGAATGCAATGGACAACATTCATTAATTTCAGCTGTTTGGGACTTGCAGAATTACCGGCATACTATAGTGAAAAGAATATAAGATGGATGACCTCCATCCTTTTAAACATTATGAAATGCTTACTGTTTAGTAGCGCAGGTTAGATTCAAAAATCATCCCAGTCGTTTTGCTGCGTTGGCACAGAGTAACCATGACTAGACTAGAGGCACTTTTCTTGGGCAACAGTCCTTAAAATTAACAAGTGTGAATGGCTAATACCAAGAATTTTGAAGAAACAAAAGACCTGTTTAACTATAGCAACAACTGGACATTTGAGATTTCCAAATTCACATATTTTGAGATTGACTTGGGCTAACAAATCCAATGCCAGATTCAGCTGCAACGTAACAAATACTAGGATGGCATAAGCATTCTCAACATCATCCATCCAGGACTGTCATGCTCCATCTTAATTTCAACCTTCATGTTCCTATCCAGCCACTCTACAATAGCACCGTACCAGCCAAGCCGATGTTCAACACTTCTCCATAGGAATTGAGTTGAGGAGCGTCAGCTGCACATGATTAAATATACGATCATAATAACAAAGCCATCAGTTTGAACCAGTAAGCAGGAAAACGTGTGCCTGGTCATAAACGTCTGTTTCATGCATCACTGTTGATTTTTATTCAATGCAAATTTGTAGGCCAGAAAGACTTGGCTTAATTTCCACGTTGACTTTGTATATGTAGTTTTCAAAAACGACTGGTGCCAAGACTCTGTAAGTATATAAACTCAGTAACAATGCAAAGAAACCATACAATTTCACAACTCAAATCATAAATAATACCATGAATAAGTCTTCAAGAAATATCTCCCTCATATTTTTCACTCTTTTCATTCACTATGCCCGAAGTTCTGAGTTCTCTTCAAATTCAACTTGCATTGAAAGTGAATGGCAGGCTCTGGTGGAATTCAAAGGGAGCGTAATCGATCAAGGCTCGAATAGTTTGGCATCATGGACAGGACGCGGCTGCTGTTCTTGGGATGGGATTACTTGCAACAACCTCACCGGTTAACTTTACATTCAACACCTTCAATTCTACCTTCTCCCCATGGCTCTTCAATCTCACCCGCCTCGAGCTTCTTACTTTGTCTCATTGTCGTCTGCATGGCCCGATTCTCAACATGTTTGGGAAAATAACCACACTTACTACTCTTGATCTTTCTTACAACTCATTTGATTCTGCATTTCCAGATTCACTGTGTAGTCTGAAAAGTCTAAAGTATGTCAATCTTAATTCAAATGAGCTTCTTGGTCCTCTTCCACCATGCCTTGGAAACATGACTTCTCTTTCAACACTTGATCTGAGAAGAAACGAATTGTCTGGACAAGTTCCAGAGGGTTTGGGCTATCTTAAACAACTATCTACTCTTGATCTTTCTTATAACCAGTTGAAATCATCCATTCCTTCCAGTTTTAAATACCTACAAGATTTGGAATATTTGTATCTACACTCTACAGAATAATCATCTGTCTGGCTCTATTCCTTCGACTCTGGGTAGCCTCGCTAAACTAAAAGTGCTAGATGTTTCTGATAATTATTTGACAGGTAATCTATCAGAAAGTTTTTTCAAGGGACTCAAGGGTTTAAACACTTTATCCATTACCATTACAAATAATCGATTCATTGAGAACCAGAACTCTCTTGGTTTGAACGTTAGTTCCCAATGGATACCTCCCTTCAAAATTCAAAAGATGGAGCTAGATTCTGTCTTCATAGGGACCCAATTTCCTCCCAGACAAGAATTAAGCACTTGCTTCTGAGAAATGCCAGTGTTTATGGTGCTATCCCTGACTGGTGCCATACAGCTTATCCTAATCTCAGTTTTGTCGATTTTTCCAGTAATTTACTTACCAGACCTGTTCCTACATTTGAAGCCACAAACAGTTTATCACTTGGAACTCTTCTACTTTCTAAGAACCAATTCAGTGGCACCATTCCTGAAGATTTATGCAACTTGAAGGATTCCTTTGTGCCTGGGAAACCTTCAGTGGCTAGAAATTTTGGATTTGTCCGAAAACAGGCTTTCTGGTCATATTCCACCCGAGCTTGGTTCGTTGAGCCACCTGTGGCTTCTAAGTTTGAGAGGGAATGAGTTGTCTGGTGATCTTCCATCTCCATTCCATAATTTGGGAATGCTAACGATTCTTGATCTTGCCAAAAATGGATTGCAGGGCTCAATACCTGAATGGATTAGTTTTAGCAATCAATCACAACCTTTTCTCCAGTGAGATTTCCGAAAATCTCTGTCAACTCCAATCTCTTCAGATTTTGGATCTAGAACACAATAATTTGGTTGGGGCCATTCCTCTCTATCTTGGAAACTTGAGAATGATGTCTTCTGAGTCTGATGAATTTTTGACAGATATTTCCAGTACCAGTATCTACAATGGTGAACTTGTTATAATTATAAAGGGACTGGAAGTTGAGCTTTTAAGAGTTCTGTCCATTTTCAGGTACATATCTCTCTCTGCTTACATGGTGAGATCCCTGCTGGCTTGATGAATCTTCAAGGACTTCGAGCTCTGAACCTGTCCAACAACAGGCTAACTGGAAACATTCCTTTCAATATCGACAATCTGAAGCAACTGGAGTCCCTGGATTTGTCAATGAACCAACTTTCTGGAACTATTCCAACCACATTAGCTAATATAAGTTTTCTCAGCGACCTCAACTTGTCCTTCAACAATTTACAAGGGGAAATACCTTCTGGAAATGAACTGGAAATTTTCACCGCATCTACGTATGAAGGGAATAACAAACTTTGTGGTCGGCCGCTAAATAAGACTTGTCCTGGTCATAATGATGGTGATGATGAGTTTGAATTAACATGGCTTTGCGCTGGACTTGGACTTGGTTTTGCTGTTGGTTTCATGGGAGCAATCTGCATCCTAGGCATCAGAGATCATTGGCGAGTTGCATTCTTTGTCTTTGTGGATAATGCGTACAATAAAGTGTGGGTATCTGTTGCTATCAAGATTTATCAGATTCAAAGTTAGATTAGAAACGCATGTGATGTTGAACTACAGGTTTATTTGCTTAGAAAATTAAGTGCATACTAGGTGTAATGCTTCGGGATACCATACACGAAAATTGTATGGACCAAATGTAGTGAAGAACATTAGACCTTAGTGATTACGAATAAAGACCAAGACCATGCTAGTCTCCGTTTTTTTTGTTATTATGCAACATTAAAATCTTTAGAGAGATGCGGTTATTGTTAAAGTGAAAGCCTTGATACTTAGTCTGTGTATATTATTTTCAATATATAGATTACAATCAGATACATAAAAGGAATGTACAACTATGTATTACTGTGTCCCTATCCTCATCAAATCAATCAGAGATATCTTCTATCTTTACACCCCTCAGGCGAAGCGTTGGGTTTGGTAGAACTCAAAGTTTGGATCTGAAGAACTCAAAAAGTGGCTTAGGTAGTCCATTGGTAAAAATATCTGCCTACTGAAGCGAGGTAGGAACATGACTAACACGGAGCTTGCCCGAGCTGATCAGTTCCCATGACAAAATGATAGTCAATATCAATGTGCTTGGCCCTCTTTGAGCAACTGGATTTTGAGCCAGGAAGATTGCGCTGTTGCTGTCGCAGAGCAGTAAAGGTGAGCCATCAAGAGGAAATTGTAACTCCCGGAGAAGATGCGAAAACACACAACCTCAGCAGCAGAGTTTGCAAGAGCTCGATATTCAGACTCGGAACTTGAACGAGATACGGTAGGCTGTTTTTTAGCGCTCCAAGACACCAGGTTGCCTCCCAAAAACACTGCATACCCATATGTAGAACGTCTGATCTCCAAGCATCGCGCCCAATCGGCATCCGAGTATGCACAAACATCTGATGAGCCCCCAGAGCGAAATGTAAGACCATGATACGGCGTGCCAACAACTTAACGCAGAATCCTGGATACAACAACAAAGTGATCATTACGGGGACTATGCAAGTGCTGACTGGCCGAGTTCACTGCATAGGCAATATCTGGCCTGGTAATGGTCAAATATTGGAGAGCACCAACCAATGAGCGATATAATGTCGGGTTCCCAAACACAGCACTGGTCGAGCTGTGAAGCTGAGAAAATGACACCAATGGAGTAGCAACTGGAGTGGTGTCAGTCATGCCTGCTCTGCTAAGGATGTCTCTGGAATACTTTGCGAGGCTCAAAAACAGCCCAGTTGAGGTAGGAGAAACCTCAAGGCCAAGAAAGTAGTTTAGAGAACCCAAATCCTTGACTGAGAATTCATGGTCGGCTCGAGCAATGAATTGTTTGATCGCCCCTGCATCATAACCGGTCAAAATGATATCATCAACATAAACAGGCAGGTAAAGCAGTGTGGTTTGACGAGAGAATATGAACAGAGATGTGTCGGAGAAGCAGGGCTGAAAGCCAAGGTCGCGAAGAAAAGAGCTGAAACGATCAAACCAAACCCTTGGAGCTTGCTTTAGCCCATATATAGCCTTCTTGAGACGACACACAAAGTATGGATGAACAGAATCCTTGTAACCAACCGGCTGAGCCATGTAGACTGGAGTATCAAGAACACCGTTGAGAAAAGCGTTCTTGACGTCAAACTGATGAAGCGGCCACCTTCTCAAAGTGGCGATAGCTAGAACTATGTGTTGGTATATGCCTTGAATGCCGTAATAGCCGCTACTGCGAGTTAGTACGGGGGTCTCGCTGCCCGGTCAGCGAGTCGGGGGGTCCAGGGGGGCGGAGCGCACCCTGGCCTTGGGGGTCCGGGGGGGCGGAGTCACCCCCGGCCCAATGGTACGGGTTACCTCTCTGCTGAGGTGTTGGTGACTTGGGCCAAAAGTGTGTTTTCGGGCCCAGTACCTAGGGTTTAGTGAAAGAGACTCTATAAGACTCTTTCACTTGCCGCAACCTAGTTTATATAGTTTTCTGGGTATTAGACGATAGGAACATTGTAATCTGGTTACCTATCTAATACAATCTGTCTCCTTCCCGTGGATGTAGCCAATCATTGGTGAACCACGTAAATCTCTATGTTCTTGTTTTTTCTTTTACGTTTAGTTTGCTGTTTTCTCATATTCCGCACAACACTATGCGAATAATAGAAACTTTTATCACTGGAATGAAAGTATGATCAAAATCAAACCCGAGAATCTGGGAATAACCCTGGGCCACTAAGTGAGCCTTATAGCGATCAATGCTTCCATCAGGTCTGTACTTCAGGCGAAAGACCCATTTCGAACCAACAATGTTTGCACCTGAAGGTCGAGGAACCAGATCCCAAGTGTGTTGATGACGAAGTGTAGCCATCTCCTCATCTATGGCCAGAACCCACTTCGGATCCTTAAGGGCCGTACGATAGTCGTTAGGCTCATAATTTTCCAAAACCCGAGGAACAGTACCAGTAGGAACGAAATCAGGATGTAACTTGACACGACGAGTAGCATCCTAATGCTTAGTCACCATATGGTGTGGTCTTGGAGGCGGAGAGTCCGAGCCTAAAGAAGAACTGGACGACGATGGTGATGATGGTGGTGACGAGCCAGCAGATTCAGAGCCAGATGAAATAGGAAGTGATGCTGAACGTGGCGAAGGAAGCTGCGGCCGTGCTGGTGCAGGAGGTGTCGAATCGTCCTCCAGGGGGCAAATCGTACATGAGCTAGCTGGTGATGCAACCGAAGGTGATGGTGGAGACCCATCCTGAGAGTGACCAGGATCGATGAACGTGAGAACATCGAGTGATGAGAATGCTTGAGCAGGACTGTCAACAGCAAGGGGAAAACATGTCTCATCAAATCTAGCATGGCGAGTGATATATATACGTCCAGTAGAGAGATCAAGGCACCGAAAGCCCTTATACTGAGAGTTATAGCCGATGAAGATGCATGGAATACTACGAGGAGATAGCTTGTGCTCAGCATGTGGTCGAAAAAGGGGTAAACTCGGCAACCAAAGGGCCGAAAATTGGAGTACTCATGATCTCGATGGTAGAGAATCTTGTAGGGGAAGGCACCATCAAGAACAGGAGTGGGAAGACGGTTGATCGTATAGACTGCTGCAGCAAAGGCATTGTCCCAATGAGATAATGGAAGGTGAGAATGAAACAACATTGTCAATCCCATCTCTGTAATGTGCCTACGTTTCCTTTCAGCGCGACCGTTTTGCTCCGGTGTGTATAGACATGAGATTTGGTGATGAATGCCCTTATAGGTGAAGTGAGACTTGAGCCGATTGTTCATAAATTCTATGCCACCATCACTTTGAAAGGTTTTAATAGTCGTAGAGAATTGGTTCTCAACAAACGCCTCAAATTGCATGTAGACATCGACGAAGTCAGATTTGTGTTTAAGGGGATATAACCAAGAGAAGCGAGAATAATCGTCCACAAATATGGCATAGTAAAGAAAACCATTCTCAGATAAAACTGGGGAAGGACCCCACAAATCACAGTGAATCAAGTCCAAAACATGCAATGCCCTCTTAGGGTTATCAGAAAACGACTACCTTTGACCCTTTGCCAGAACACAGGGGGCACACAGGCCAGGCTTAGGTAATAAAGAAGATGCACTCAACACACCAGTTCTAATTAACAAAGAAATAGTATTGAGAGCCACATGGCCCAACCGAGCATGCCACAACTCAAAAGATGCTCTTGTCTTATTTTGGGAGATGAAAGAAAGCAAAACAGCCTCGCCTCGATCCAACACATAGAGGCCGTCCTCACTGTGGCCCCTTCCCACGATCGCCTTGGTGACTTTGTGCTGAATAATAAAGTTTCGGTCATCAAATATAACATAGGCATCAAGATCCTTAGTAAGGCGGCTAATAGACAGTAAATTCTTGGTGATTTCAGGAGCATATAACACATCACATAGGCGTAAAGAGGGAGTAAGTTGAATATCACCAATAGAATGAATAAGAATCCTATCACCATTACCAACTGAGATTCGAGAATTACCAGTATAAGGGGTCACACTCTCTAGTGCAGAAGCAGCTGAGTTAAGGTGATTGGTTGCCCCATAATCGATATACCAATCAGAGGAGACATTAGATGGCTCAATGTGCAGAGAGGACCCGAGTTGCTGAGTCAAATGGGCAGTTTAGTCACCGCGGCGGGGAGGAGGAAAGAGCTTGTAGCACGTCTGAACAACATGGCTGTTACAGTCGCAATGTGCGTCCTTGATGATCCGTCGCGATGGCACGATGAGGAGTACCTGCTAAGAATCAAGGAACTCTCAATCAGGGCGGGGCGGCTAATTGCCGTTCCCGCTCCGATACTAAAGTCAGTAGACTGTTCGGAGAGTTGGGATGTGATTGATTGTGTTTAGTTTTCTTACCTCTCTCTTGTGAGAAAGGGCTATATATATGGTGCAGACAGTTGACCCGATCTGATCAGACCGCGCCGTTAGGCGGTCTGGGAAGATTCTTCTGTCAGGTTAGGTAAAGCTGCCATCTGCGGTCGGGTCTGGCCCGATCGTCATGCAGGATGAGGGGTCGGGATGAACCATGCGGGATGGTGAGATGCCCGACCCTAACAAGTCCCCCCAAGTCCGAGCGCGGAGCAACGGTTCGTGTGACGGACTGTATCTGGGTTTCTGGGATCCGTGCGACAGTGGGCCGTCAGATATAACTGCATGTCTGCCACGTGTCGTCACTTTTTCGAGGGGATGCGTGTAAACTTAGTCTTTGTAACTGTGCAACTTTTGCAACTGCCATTATTACTTTAACTGCTCGCATAACTCCCCCCCTTTCTTCATTCAAATACGAAACTGCTCCTCATTTCTGCCTTCTTCATCTTATTCTCGAATTCATTGCTCACAACTTTAGATATTCTGCACACGCTTGTGTACCTGTTTCACTTTGATTTTTCGTTTTCTTCCGCCTCTGTAGCGTCTTGCCTGTTCTGATCATGGCAGATATCCCTGTCTCCGGCGCGTTTTGCCAGATTACGGATGAAGAAGCGGCTGAGTTCGTTCAGATCTGCCGCGACACCGAGGGC
Source organism: Sherardia arvensis (assembly GCA_948330725.1). Classification (NCBI taxonomy): domain Eukaryota; kingdom Viridiplantae; phylum Streptophyta; class Magnoliopsida; order Gentianales; family Rubiaceae; genus Sherardia; species Sherardia arvensis. Next base: position 14,160,391 of record OX415237.1, on the reverse strand, counting down.
CTCCAGATCGCGGATCTGGCCAAGTCAATCGTCCGACCCAAACCCAGCGACACCATCAACGCTGCCCCGGCGGGCAAAGTTCCTGTTTACTATGAGCATCTGGCTCGTTGCAGCGTCAGGTTCCCTCTTACTCCTTTCTGCCAATCCATTCTGTCTTACTTTGACATGACTCTGGGCTTGATGACGCCCAACGCTGTGCGCAACATTATTGGCTTCGAGACCCTGTGCGGTGCTCGCGGGGTTGTTCCCTCCATTACCCTGTTCCGGGTGTTCTTCTACACCGGCGGTGGCGGTGATGAGGACGGTTGGGGCCACATCAAGGTTCGCCCCAAAGCCGACCTGCACATCTTGACTGGCATGCCCAAAACGACCAACTGGAAGGTAAAGTTCATGTTCGTTGATGAAGACGTCGTGTATGGGCCTGCCGCCTCTCGCCCAAGGCAAACTGTTGGTGATCCTGATACGCGCGGCCGCGCTCCAGATGGCGTATCCCAGAATCGCTTGGCTGCCTCCATCAGGGCTCTGAAGGAGGGACCGGAGAGGTGGGATGTCTTGAAGTTGGATGAAAGGTTGCGGGATTCCGGCCTGCCTCACCGTCGCGTGCTTCTTGCCATCCAGGATGAGCCTGTTGTCATCCCAGATGATGGTAAGCCCATCCAGGACGAGGGCAACGGCCCCCCAAGTGTTGATCTCTTCAGCCCTCCTACTGCTCTGGCACTCGCTCCGATTGGTCGCCCTGATAAAGGTATGTCGGATCCCACTTGGCCCTCTCTTTCATCCTTCTTGAGCATTATCATGACCTTTTGCTCTTGCCTCAACTGTATTTGCTTCATGTCGTATGTTCACAACAGATATGACTCGCCGCCGCCCAACCATTGACGTGACGAAGTTCAACCGTCCCTCGCAACGTAGGAGGTTGGAGGACAGTACTGGCCCAAACCAGTCCACTCAGTCGCATGGTCAATCCTTTCAAACCGAACAGGACGGCAATGCTGAAGGTTCCTCGCTTCCCTATCAGGATACGGGGTTGTCAAGGGGTTTGCTGAAGCCTGACCAGCTGTTCCAGATGGGGGTCGGCAGTAGCGAGAATGCCTCGTCCCGACCCCAAATGCCCGAGAAGCTGAAGAGCAGCATTGAGCCGACTTGTCCGCAGCATGGTGGGAGGGCCCCTCCGCACACTGGTGGTTTTCAAACTGACAAGGGTAAAACCAACTCCTCCACCGTCTTCCTCAACTCGCCCGCCGGTCGTTTGGAATATCTCAAGGAGGTGATGCCCCTTGACCATTTCAGGGCTTGGGTGAAGAATCCGGCGCTAAACCTTCATGGGGTCAGGACTGCCACAGACAATCTGATTTCATCTGTTTTCGATGTAAGTTTCATCTCCTTGTCTCTCCTTTCATGCTTAACTTCCTTTCCCAACTCTGTCCTCCTAACTGTTGTATTGTTAGGGTGCTTGCTCGTCCCTCGCCGTCATCTCTGACTTCAGCACCTTGTGCTTGGCACATGAGGCTGACCAGAAGGTGCATCACGCCACCCTCATCGAGCTCGGAGATGCGAAGAGGCAGCTGGCCATCGCTGATGCCGAGATAGTCAAGCTTCAAGATGAGGCCAAGGCCAAAGCAGATGCTGATGCTGAGTGGTCACCTGATGACTGGATGGAAACCGAGTGGGCGCTGAAGAAACAGCTGGACGCTGTCAACGCTCAATTAGCGTCTGCCATCTCGGAAGGTGAGGAACTGAAAATAGCCAAGGAGACCAGCGACGCTGCTACTAGATGCCCAGATATCTTCCACTGAGCTGCAAAAACGTCTAGATGAAGCTGTTGTGAGAGCTGATCAGGCGGAGAAGATATCTGGCGAACTGGCCGCTCTTCAAGCTCGCTTTGCCGAGTCCGAAGGTCAACTGAAGAAGGCGCTGGAGGAGAAAACCAGCCTCGTCCTTGACTATCAGTCTGTGCTGACCGCCGGCGTGCGTGAAGTGTTTGCCAAGGTAGCTCGATCAGAACGCGCCGTCGCGCGCACTTCTGCTTTCCTTCGACGGGCTTATGCGCTGGATGACGTGTATGAAGACTCTGCTGCCTATGCCACCGCTCTTTCTGAGCTCACAGATGCTTTCGTTGGCTATGGCTTCCCTGAGTACTTTTCCACACTGACCGGTGAGATGACTCCGGCCGAGCTTGCCGCATGGGAGCCAGATGTTGCAGTTCCGCCTGTTATGGTCGACGGTGAAGTTGTTGCTGAGGAAAGGTTGGTGAAGGATTTGGAGGATGCTGGGAACAATGTCCAAGTTTCTGCCCAGAACCATTAGCTCTGCTTCTTTCCTTTCCTTTCTTTCTGTTGGATTTCTCCTAAACTCCTTTTAATAATTTTCTTTTGGTTTGTAATGACCCATAAGGGTTACATTTGCTTTACATTGTTATTGAATTCTTGCTTTGACAGCATATATTATTGCCTTAGCGGTTTGGCTGTTTGCTACTTGATGAAACTCTTGTTTGTGCATTTGCATTACTGGCTATTGCCTTAATGTTTGGTTGATACCTTGCCATTCTGCTCACCCCTGTTCATGGTGGCGACTCATCATCCTTCTGTATGAAGAGGGATGAGTCAGCAGGGTGAACTAACCGGGGCGAACCTTGATGTGGCTTGAATTTCTTGTCAACTTGGAGGTCGCTAAACCCTGACCAAGCCACCAAGGTATATGGGCCTAGACCTTTCCTTGGTTTTTTTTATTTTTCTCTTCAAAGCCAAAGCTGCTAAGCTATGATCCTTGTTAATCGGTCCGTGTCCGACATGGGTTTTTCTTAAAGAAAAGATCCCACCTTTTCTCCAAACCGGTAGCTATCCGAGTTTGGAGAGGATATGGTTTGTTCTATTTGCCCGTCCGCATTTGAACAAAAAACCACGCCTATGTTCAGTACTCAAAAAAGGGCGGCTAAGCCTCAGTCTCGGTCTGGCGGTCACGATCGAGATCGTGTCATCCGACTTGCCCATTGGTGTAAGTACACTTTTGAACGCATCTTTGCCATTCCAGACATATGTCTGAGATGCTCGGCAAAGATGTGCCCTTCATGCTTCACAACCTAAGTGAGGGATGTGTCGAGTGTTCTAATGCTTTGTCCGGGTAACCGGAGCGATGGCCTGAACTGCCTCTCTTAATGTCCATTATCACCGATTCCGATCATGTCATTCGACTTTCGAAAAAAGGGCATAAATGAAACAGAAAAAGAGATGATGTGTTCTTGAACTTGACACTTGGAATTCATTAAAAAACAAAAGGGGGAGTACAAAAGATACAATTTTGCGCGGGAGAACTGGATTTCCTCAAGATCACATCCCTCATGAGGGCAAAAGTCGCGATCCGGTCAGGAATCCGTTCTCCAAAAGCATTTCCCCATTATATACAAACTAATTGGTACCTTTCTCATGTGTCTGATGCTGCTCAACCGTAATAACGGCGGAGGTTCTCCATGTTCCACGTCCTTGGTACCGCTTTGCCTGCCATGGTCTGCAGCTTGTATGCGCCGTTCCTCAGCACTTCTGCGACCACGTATGGTCCTTCCCACGTGACATCTAACTTCTTCAAGCCTTCAACTCGGCTGGCTTCATTCTTTCGGAGGGCCAATTCGCCTTGCTTCAGATTTCTTACGCGGACTCTGGCATTATAGCGTTGTTCCACATATGACTTGTAGGCCGCCTCCTTGATTGTGGCCTGCTCTCTGGCTCTCTCCAAGTCCTCAAGGCTCTCTCTCAAACGCTGGTTATTGTCCTCTTCGGCATCCGGGATGGCGGATCGCGTTGATGGGATGATGAGCTCAGGCGGGATGATGGCCTCACTGCCGAAACACAGAAAGTAAGGTGATTCACCTGTGGCCGTTCGGGGCGTCGTCCTGTATGCCCACAACACCGATGGGAGCTCATCTACCCAGTTCCCTTTCGCGCCGTCCAACCTTCTCTTTAACCCTTGCACAATCGTTCCATTGGTTCGCTCGGTGAGACCGTTGGCCTGCGGATGGGCTACTGATGTGAAGCTCTGCTGGATGCCCATCTGGTTACACCAGTCTCTGAAGACTCCTCCTTCAAACTGGCGTCCGTTGTCGCTGATGATTGTCTTGGGCAGGCCGAATCTGCAGACAATGTTCCTCCACACGAAACGTGTCATCCTCTTGCCTGTGATGGTTGCTAATGCCTCCACCTCAACCCACTTGGTGAAGTAGTCAACGGCCACCACCAAGAATCTTCTCTTACCGGTCGCTTGGGGGAAAGGACCGACAATGTCGATGCCCCATTTTGCAAACGGCCATGGGCCTGTGATGCTCTTCATGGGCTGGCCGGGTTGAGATGACACCCGATCATGTATCTGGCACTGATGACAAGTTTTAACCACATGGTCGGCGTCGACCCTCATATTGGGCCAGTAATAACCTGCTCGGGATGCCCTCAGCGCCAGTGTCCGGGCCCCCTGATGGCTGCCGCCGCTTCCTTCGTGGAGTTCCTTCAGGATTCTTTCTGCTTGTCTGGGCGTTAAACATCGCAACCACGGCTGCAAATATCCTCTCTTGTATACCACCCCGTTCCTGAGCGCAAAATTCAGCGCCTTCCTCTTTAGGGTTTTCGCCTCCTTTTGATCGGGTGGTAACGCTCCACTGAGCAAGTAGTCCCGCATTGGTGTCAACCAACATGGCGGCTCGGCCTCAATAGCAGCGACCGTCATGCCGTCAGTTGATCGTGTCGGCAGTGTTTCCACTAGAACTCCTTTGGACAGATGTCTACTTGCCGTGGAGGCCAGCTTCCTGAGGGCATCTGCCCTTGTATTCTCGGATCTGGGGACTCGGGTCACCTCAAATCCTTCGAACCGCGTGGCTAGACTCTTTACCTTGGCCAGGTATTTCTGCATTGATGGCTCCTTGGCCGCGTATGACCCATTGAACTGGTTCGCAACCAAGGCCGAGTCGCCGTATGCGTCCAACTTGGTCGCGCCCAACGCTTTTGCTAACTCCATGCCTGCAATTAATGCTTCATATTCGGCTTCATTGTTCGTGGCTGGGAACTGGAATCTCAACGCATACGTCGTCTCCATGCCATCGGGGTCGGTCACGATCAGACCTGCTCCTGATCCTTCCACGCCGGATGCGCCATCCACATGCAGCTTCCACCATCCTGTCCTGTCGACGCGTCGTTGCTTTTTGTCGGCTGGCTCGCTTGGTGCGTCGATGGTTACTTCATCCTTCTCCTCGATCCCGGATGGCAATTCTGTCAGGAAATCAGCCATCACTTGCCCTTTGATGGCTTTCCTTGGGGCGAACTCAATGGCATGTTCGCCTAGCTCTATTGCCCACTTGGCCAACCTTCCTGACATCTCCGGCCTGGTCAAAATTGCTTTGAGCGGCTCGTTTGTGAGAACCACGATGGGGTGTGCTTGAAAATATGACCTGGGGCGTCTCGCCGCATGGACCAATGCCATGGCCAGCTTCTCCTGAGCGCTGTATCTCAACTCGGCCCCCTGCAGCGTTCGGCTGACATAATAGACCGGACGCTGGATCTTGTTCACTTCCCTAACCAACGCGCCACTCACGACTTCCATCCCAGCGGCAAGGTATAAGTACAGCGTCTTACCTTGCTCGGGAGGAGACATGGCTGGTAGGTCTTTTAAATGATCTTTCAACTTGAGGAATGCTTCATCCTCGACCTGGCCCCATTGGATTGCTCCTTTTGGCCCGACGCTACCCTTGAGAATCCTCAAAAACGGGAGTGACCTCTCTGCGGCTCGTGACAAGAACCTGTTCATAGCCGCCAGCTTTCCATTCAAGCTCTGTACGTCTTTAACGTTCCTGGGAGGCTTCATTTCCAAGACGGCTTGGACTTTCTTTGGATTGACCTCCAAACCGTTGTTGGACACCATGAGGCTCAAGAACTTCCCGGCCCCCACTCCGAACTGGCACTTGGCCGGGTTGAGCATCATACCTGCCGCGTTTAAGATTCCCAAAGTCTCATCTAGATCCTTCACTAGACCTTCATACGATACGCTCTTGATGACCATGTCATCGACATAGATTTCCATGTTGCGGCCGATCTGCGCTTTGAAAATCTTGTCCACCACCCTCTGGTAAGTGGCACCGGCGTTGCGTAAGCCAAATGGCATCATCCGGTACGCGAAGGCTCCCCTCTCCGTGATGAAGGCAGTTTTGTCGATGTCGTCCTCCTTCATCATGATTTGGTGGTACCCCTTGTATGCATCTAGAAAGCATTTGATCGGGAAAGGGGCCAACGCGTCCACCTTCTGGTCGATGATGGGTGTCGGGTAGCAATCCTTGGGACATGCCCTGTTTAGTGCTTTGTAATCGATACACATTCGCCAACTCCCATCTGACTTTTTGACCAGGACCGGGTTGGCTAACCACGTGGGGTATGGCCCTTCCCGTAGGATACCTGCATTCACCAACTCGGTTACCTGTTTGTTTACCGCGTCATTCCTTTCTGCGCATAGCGGCCGTCTTTTCTGCATGACTGGTGGGTGTGAAGGATCCACTCTGAGGGCGTGTTGACCGAGTTCGGGTGATACTCCCGTCATGTCTGTCGCCTTCCATGCAAAGACCTTCTGATGCTTGATCAGGACCTCCAGAACCTCCTGACGACTTGCGTCGGGCAAGTCGGATCCCACTTGGACTCCTCGGCCTCCGCCTTGGTCAAGGAACATGGGCATGCAAGATGCTGACAAGGTTTTGGGGTCTGGGATCCCTGACCGGACCATGTGGACCGGACGTCGTGGTGGTGATTCGTCATCTGGACGCTTCCGCTTCTTTAATGCGATTCTGTGGCACTCTCTCGCCTTTTGCTGATCGCCTCGAATGGTCGCTATCCCTCCTTTGGTTGGAAACTTCAAAAGGAGATGGAGGGTTGAGACAATACCTTTGAGCTGGGCTAGCGCTGGCCTCCCCAGTATTAGGTTGTACGGGCTATGAGCTTTGATGACGATGAACTCCATGTCCACCTCTTTCCTGGTCGGCCTCTCCCCGACCCCAACTGGAAGTGTGATTGTTCCTTTTGGCCACACCGTTCTGTCCGCGAAATCCACCAACGGTGTGCTTGTTGGGATCAACTTGGCCTTTGTGTTTTCGTCCAGCTTTTCGAAACAATGCCAATACATTATTTCTGCTGAACTGCCACCATCCACGTACGCTCGATGAACCATCTTATCCATTATTTGAACCGTGATGATGACCGCATCGCATCCGGCCGGACGATCCGGGATGGGATCGTCGGCACCGAACGTGATCAATTCATCACTACCTAGCCTCCTGCTCGTCGGGGTGTGTTCTGGGGCTATCCTGCATCTAGCCTTTCTTTGTGAATCCGAGCTCCCTCCGGCATTCCCGCCTATGATAGTGAGTATATCATTGCTCGCGGCCTCGCTGGTTCTCGTTCTGGTGATGACTCCTCCTCATACTTTGCTCTCTTTTCATCTGGTCGCTCGGCCCGCGCCACCTCCTTTCCTTTACCACGCGCCCTGTTGGCCCCTTGATCCTGGCCGCCGTTCTTGGTGGCATATGTCGCCTTGTTGTGAGCTTTGGCGGTGGCAGCAAATTGTTTCAACTGCCCTTTACGCAGGCATGACTCGATGGCCTTCTTCAGGTGGATGCAATCCTCTGTGTCGTGGCCGTGGTCGTCATGGTACTCGCAAAACTTGTTCAAGTTTCGCTTGTTGGGAGGCATCTTCATGGCACGCGGGGGTGAGATGACGTCGCGGTTTGCCAAGAAGACTTCTCTGGGCGTCTTTGTCAACGGGGTGAAGACTCTTTCTTGAGCAACTCGAGGTCCTAGCCTGTCCTTCACCGATGACGCTTTCTCTGCTTTAGCCGGTTGCCCATCCTGGATGGGCTTCTGTTTTGACCAGTAAGGTCGAGCTTCTTTCTGTATTGCCAACTTTTTCTTCTTGGCATTCTCGTCGGCTCGGTGAAACATCTCCACCACCATATGCAACTCGTCCAGCGTGTGTACCGCACAAAGGGTGAGCTCCGAATCCAGAGCCTCGTGATCCAGACCTTGCATGAAGATTTCGATCAACCACCGCGGCTCGCCACGGTGCACCACCCTATTGCTTTCCTCGATTAAGCGCTCATAATACTCCATCAGGCTCTCGCCGGATGATGCCTTGTGGCGTATCTTCATCAGGTCCTGCGTCGTGTTGGTGAACTTCCTCTTCTGCATGAACCTGATGAGGAAAAGTTCCTCGAGCTGCGCGAAACTGGATATGCTTCCATTGTCCAGGTTGGCGAACCATACCCTTGCCGCCTCCTTGAGCGTGGTGGCAAAGACTTTGCACCACACGGGCTCGGGCGTAGCGTACGTTGACATGTTAGTTGTGAACGTATGCAAATGATCTGCTGGGTCCGACAAGCCATCATACGTACCTAGATTTGGTGGGATCCGGAGACGAGGGTTGGCGACAAACTCCGTGATTGCCTCTGAAAACGGGCTCCCTCTTTTCTGGCAATTCGGGGCCTCGTAAAACACCGACAACCTCTGCTTCGCCGGCACCCTCGGCTTGACACTTGGCTTGTGAACATACGTCATGGCCCATTCCCCAGGATGAAACCTAGGGTTGGCCTCTTTCTCGCCCGGATCTCCCCACTCCTCGTCTGAATCTTCCAGAATCTCATTCCCGTCATCATCCAGCTCTGTGAGGAAGGGGGCTTTTCGCTTAGCTCGTGCAGGCTCGGCAAAGAGCTTGGTCGGTGTGACCGTCTTTGCCAAGCCTTCAAGACGCCGCGCTTTCGGCGGTGTACCTCGCAGCTCCTGCAGCTGCTTGTTGATGGTAGCCTGTGACTCTAGTATCTGGCGGAGCACATCACCATCCTCCGTTGTGAAAGATGGGGACGCGCCTGGGTGCCGAGCCTGCTCAGGCGTCGCCGAGATCGGAGTGGCTGCTGGGTTTGAAGGGGTGAACGGGACTCCAGCCCCCTCGTCGCCCAGATCTGTGACCACTACCTCGTCGATGAGGGTAACGTGGTCTTGTCCTTCTCTGCTCATTTGCAGTGCGTGGGCTATGAAGATACTTGGTTATATCCCCACAGACGGCGCCAATGTTACAGTCGCAATGTGCGTCCTTGATGATCCGTCGCGATGGCACGATGAGGAGTACCTGCTAAGAATCAAGGAACTCTCAATCAGGGCGGGGCGGCTAATTGCCGTTACCGCTCCGATGCTAAAGTCAGTAGATTGTTCGGAGAGTTGGGATGTGATTGATTGTGTTTAATTTTCTTACCTCTCTCTTGTGAGAAAGGGCTATATATATGGTGCAGACAGTTGACCCGATCTGATCAGACCGCGCCGTTAGGCGGTCTGGGAAGATTCTTCTGTCAGGTTAGGTAAAGCTGCCATCTGCGGTCGGGTCTGGCCCGATCGTCATGCAGGATGAGGGGTCGGGATGAACCATGCGGGATGGTGAGATGCCCGACCCTAACAATGGCCAAGTTTGTGACAATACTTGCATTTGAGAGCAGATCTGCCGGAACTGGAACCTGCCGAGCCACCATAGGAACCACCAGAAGATTGCCGACCGCTGGAGCGGCGGTTTCCACCGGCGCGTGGCCCTCCCGCGCCACCGCCTGATCGACCAAAAGCTCCGCCGTCGGCCAGGAATACTGCTGGAGAAGGTTCTGCTCCAAAACCCTGGAAATTTTTCAGAAAGGTCTCATGGTTTTCCGCCTCCGCCACAACATCGGCGTAAATCGAAGTGGGAGAACGTGAAAGGATTGGGGCGCTGAAATCCTTGAACTCCGTACCCAGGGCATGAAGGAACCAAAGCACCATATCATCGTTGGTGGCCGGAGCATCCATAGCAGCAAGTTTGTCAAATAAAGCCTTAAACTTCAAGTGTAAAGCATGCACGGAACCATTCTTACGAAGGTTCATAAGTTGAACACGAAGGCTAAGGACAGAGGTTTTACTACGATTTTGAAACACATAGGCAAGAGTATTCCACATATCGGCAGCAGTATCACAATCAGAGATTTCAGACATTACCTCGATAGAGACCGAGGACAAGAGAAGAGAGCACAACTTCTCGTCGGTGGATATCCATGAATCATAGTCCGCCTTCTTCTTGAGATAAACCGCATTAGAGGTGGCACCGCCTGGGGTAGAAGCGCCGGCGGCGGCCTGAAGGAAGGAGGGCGGTGCAGGTATAACAGCACATGGAAGCGTCCCGTCGAGATGTCCCAGAAGCTTCTGGGAGCGAAGGAGGGTCGTCACTTGCTTCTTCCATAACATATAGTTGGAAGCGTCCAACCTAACAGTGAGCAGGTGGATCATGTTGGAGTATGAAAGCTTGTCGCCGTCGGAAGCCATGGAGATGGAGAGAGGCGTTCGGGGAAGAGAAAAAAAAATTATATTTTTGGAATTTTTGCTAGGGTTTAAGACAAAAAGGGGGAAAAAGAGAGGATTTTTATGAATATTTTGATTTAATCGAGAGGGAGAGAGGAAAGACAGACGCGGCTGTCGTAGAGAGAAGAAGCTAGGGTTTAACAGGCTGATACCATGTTAAAGTGAAAGGCTTGATACTTAGCCTGTGTATATTATTATCAATATATAGATTAAAATCAGATACATAAAAGGAATGTACAACTATGTATGACTGTGTCCCTATCCTCATCAAATCAATCAGAAATATCTTCTATCTTTACAGTTATCATTTTCCACAGTGATCTTATGGTCATGTTTCATTCTGTTATATTTTATGCATATGGATGTGAATTTTAAGACTCTCAATCACGCCAATTGTGCACCAAGTCAAAGGGACAAAATGAAAGGCTCCCTCAAGTAAACGGCAAAAGACCATAATCACTCTCGTCAGTTGTCGGGTATATATATATATAAATAAATAAATAAATAAATATATATATATATACATGACTCTTGCTTACTCCTGAGAATTCAAAAAAGGAAGCACATAAAATTACTTGCATTTTGTTGATCATTTGAGGATGATGAAGTTTGAGAGGATTCCATTAATCTTCTTGTGTTATCATCTTCTTCTGAACACTATCGCATCTGCTTCTGCAACAGAAACAGAAGCTCTCTTGAAATGGAAGGCCAGTCTCATGCCATCATCTGCTTCTTCTCTCGATTCCTGGTCTTCGGGAAATGCTGAAAATCTGTGCCTGAACTGGACTGGTATATTATGCACCAGTTCTTCTAAAGTTTCCCACATCAACCTCCCTGGAAGAAACCTATTGGTTGGTGGTCTCAATGGAAGTCTTGATGAGTTTTATTTTGCACTCTTTCCAAGTGAAGAGTCCAGAAGTTTCAGGACGATAAAATTGGCTATTTTGTAGAAGACACTATGTTTAAACATACTGATGTTTAAACACTTGCTCCAGCAGAATCAGAAACCGAGCAACAGTGATTGTGTTGAAGTACAACATATGTGCGATCAAAGAAGATATTCCAAGATGCAACGAAGATATTCGAAGATATTCAAGTGCCAATCTGATTAGCATAGGAATATAGATAGAGTTGTATTTTAGTTAGGATTACTCTCAAATAAGGAAAGATTATATTTCTTATAGTTTAGCTATAGAAGTAGAATATAGCTAGGAGACTAATTGCAGCTGTGATTAGCTGGACGAGGAGATCAGCATTACCGTGATTGAAGGACTGAGAAGATCAACACGGCATCACATCTTGGGACTATAAAGAGAGACGTATGCTGCGACATAAAGTATCCATCTTGAGTGAAAGTATTATGCACTACAGAATAGCTTTACGTTTTGGAGCAGCGTTGATTCGAGGAATTCAACTGGCCTTTACCATCGCCAGAGTCTGAAATCGGATAGCCTTAATACATCGGGAGAGGTGGTCAAGATAGCAGCGAGGAGTTGCTGACTGGCTGTGAGGGGAGCTCACCAATCCACACGGAAAGATAAGTCATAGATAGTTAATAGTTTGTGAACTTTGTAACTGATCTTGATTATTTAGTGGATGAATTTCAGACCGGGCAAGGTCCCGCAGATGTAGGTGTTTTAGCACCGAACTGCGTAAACACATCGGGTGTCTTACTTTTACTGTTTAAACTGTATTGCATGTTTAAACATACTAGTTAAAGTAGAAGTATTATTTAAGAACACTGACATTATATTTAGTAATATCATGATAAATGGAGGTAGTATGTACAACAAAATCAATTTTTTAGCAAATAAGAATGAAAAGAATCGTACCTTTGTATACGACAAAGTTGTGTCAGGAGAATTGATTATTTTTGTTGTGGATGGTCTACCTTCTTTGTCCCTCTCCTACCCACAACAAAGGATGTTACCAAATTGAATAAGAACAAATAAATATTGACATCAATTGCAAAAACTATAAGAAAAAATGTGGTTGAGAATTTATTGCAAAACTTACCAATCTTTTTTGCACGAAATTAGTGGCTAGTTCCACTTTGTTTTGCCACAATTGATGTGTCCAACATGTATGGGATGGGTTATGGAGATTTGATGTGAAGAAAAGTGAGGAGATTTGAGAAGATGTGTAAAATTTTGATTTTTGGAGATGAAACCCGTAAGATGTGATGGATAAGATGCCAAAAGTTTTGTGTTTTTCTGTTCTATAACGTGCTTACTTGATTCTTGCTTTACATGTTGTGATTTCGGCACTAGCTCATTAGCCCTGATGAGGGTTGTCACGAGGTCGTAACATGCACATGTGATTGCCTTTTATGGTCTACTTTATCCATCCAGCGAGTTCATAATTGAAAAGCTGAAATAATGTATGTGACTTGCTAGTTGCGAATTCGCTACATATGCTTGCAAGAGCCCTAGATAAGAGAATATGATTTTTTTTTACAATGCACTCATACATGCTTGGATCACGATATAAACAAAATGATGTTATGGATAAAACACAAATTATTCTATTCTAAAAATAATTTTCATTTCTTCCGTCATATGCTGATGTATAACGGAATAGGGATTGGTTGACTTAATCTGCACTTACACAATTTTAAAGATTTTCAGAAACTAAGTCTATAATTGTAAGACATTAAGAAACTCTACATATCATTTGTACGCTTGTAAACGATGTCCGACGATTACCTTTAAAGACAAAAGCATGGTAGAGCTTCACACATGAACTACATATATGCGCAGTTCACGTGCATTTCATTAGAGAAATTTAGTTTATTACAACTCATGTATGTGAATACAAGTACAATTCTTGAATTAAACAAAGTATCATGCACACGTACACTCACCAATTGTCATCACTCATCATACTACCGAGTATCGCTTCATAACATTGCATGCTGATGTACTAAGATGTACTCTACTTGACATAATATTATGATCGATATTTTCCAAATTGAGTATCATACTGTCTCCTTATAACATTTATATATTTTAGAATATGATACAAAAAATTTAAACTGAATTATTGATGTTTTACATTGAGTTATTTTAAATCGCTTATGTACATTGCATGCTGATGTACAAAATGTACTCTACTTGACATAATTTCATGATCGATATTTTCCAAATTGAGTATCATACTCTCTCCTTTTAAAATTTATATATTTTAGAATATGAAAGGCCTTATAAAAAATGCAAACTGAATTTTTTTAAAGTTATCTTATACCAAGCTTGTACACTAGCGATTTCGCTAGTTAACACGTTCACATAGAAAAACCCTAAACCCTATACCCTAAACCCACAAACCCACAAAACCCCATGACCCTTGCGATATCGCTAGTTACTAGTTCATATAAAAAAAGGGTTTTTGGGTTTGGGTCTATATTGGGTTGTAGTGTTATGATAGTGTAAGTATGGGTCTTAGCCTTGTTGTATTGGGCCATAGACTTGGCATTTCATGTTCAGTTTGCGCGGGGCGGCGACTTATCGAACTATTGAGAAATGTTAGTGTATATAAACTGAACATTCTCCTTCTAATCAGCCGATGTGAGACAAATGTTGGCGAGCATACTTACGATCTCGTTACAAATTTGTATGAATTTTCTCATATATAGACATTATCTTCTGTCGAGCTCGCTAGTGGCACGCTAGCCAGGCGAGACTTTTCATATCTCGCAAGTACAAACTTATGTCTTAGCGTGATGGTAACGATGTCGTTAGATAAAAACTTATACATTAGCGTGATGGTAACGAGATCGCTAGATATTGTAGCTAGTTACTAGCGTGTCAGGTAGCGATATCGCTAGTTAGTAAATTATAAATAAAAGAAAATGGATCGGGCTAAAATTAATTAGCCCCAAATTGAAAACCCTACCTCTCTAACATAGCGGCGAACCTGCAACTCTCGACGAACCTGCAACCTCTCCGACAGAAATACCGCCTAAAACTAGGGGATTAGTGCGGGGACGGGGCGGTAGAGGGTCAGGGCGGGGACGGGGACGGGTGGTGGCGGGTAACAAACGCCGGCGGACTGAGGAGGTAGAGATTGAGGTAGAGGAGGCGTCTGTCGCCCCACAAGTTTATACTGAGCCCGTCGCTGCTGCTGCCGGAGTTGATGATGGTGAAGGCCCCAACAATGCAAGTGAGGAGGTGACACTCCAGAGTTTTTCAACGACGCAGCCAGAGCTAGGTATGAGTGTTGTTCATCTAGGAAAATTATCAATAACAATGTGTTTGATAGCTCTGTTGGTCCTAGCCTGCAACTAGATTATGTGCTAGATTATTTTAAGTCACAACATCTAGAGTATTTGCTGCAATTGCCTGAGCCTGTTTACCATGAGGAGGTTCTCCAATTTTTTGTGAAACTAGGGTTAGAGGAAGGGGTGGAGGATATTACTACCATTGTGCATGGTGTTAAGTTTAAGGTCGATATGTTTAGCATCAACTCCGTTTTAAAATGTCCTTATCAGTCTCGTAACGACCTGAGGCCTACCAAAAAGGATGGTCCGTACGAGGTTCATTATGAACAACGGTTTCCTTCTGTTAGCCCCAAGCAACCTTTGAAGGCGGGTGAGATGGGTAAGAAGTGGTTTGGTAGAACTTCTGATAGGCCGGGTACAGCTAGGAATTACACGATCCACAGGCTTACCGAGGAGCAGAGATTAGTTTTTGAGCTAATCTGCGGGAATGTTGTGCCGTCCCTAGGGCATGCATGTGAGCCTACAGTTTGCAGCCTCATGGTGTTCTACTACATCATGGAGAAGCTTCTATTCAACCCCGACTTCACGATTCTGACACAAATGATGAAGATGGCCAGGCACAAGACCGCTGCGCTTCCGTACGGCAATTTGATTGTAGCTTTGATCATGAAAGTGGGTATTTTTCCAAGAGGCCGTCCGATGCCGCTCGGCAAGTACGACAAGGAGTGGCTCAAGCACAAGAGGTTGGAGTTAAAGGCCGATGGGAAGTACGCCAAAAAGAAAGAAGCTGAAGAGGCAGCTAGAAGGGCACGGGGTAGGATGGGAGTATCAGGTATGATTCTAGTATTTTAATTTGTAACTTTAATAGGTTTACTTTTTTGTATTCTATAGTAACTGGTTCTTATCAACTACCATTTGTTTTGTAGATGCTGTTTTTGATGCCCGTGGTAGGCTTGTTGTGTCTTTGGGCCAGTTATTAAATGAGATTGAAATGGTCGAGAAAAGGTCAAGTGCTAACAACCAACGGCTTGAAAAACTGATAACCAGCGGGGTAGTTGAGTGCGATCTGAGCGATGAGGAGGAGATACCAGATTTCCGCACCACATTTCCCAAGAAAAATACTCCGCAGGTCCTAGCCAAGAATCGCCTAAAGCGAGCGAGAAGGAGCCATTGGATGGGAAGATGGTTGCTGTTACTGTGTCGGATGCAGATGTAGAAAGTGATGATGGTGATGTGGATCAGGACACCGACTCTGATGGAGAAGATGAGCATACGAGATATGAGATGAGGATGAAAGAGAGGATGATCGCAGAGCAACCCGACGAGGATGTTGAACCGGGACATGGCAAAGAAGATAACACCTGCAGCGAGACTCAAGCTCAATCAGCAGAGAAGGATGAGCAAGACAAGCAGAAAAATGAAGGCAGTTCGGAGGAGAAGGCTGAATATGGCGACAAGATGTGTCAAGATTACTTGCATGATATTTTAGTCGCCGGACTGTGATTTCATAGTGTAGTTAGTTTTAAGTCCTTACTATTTTGAATATTAACTACTTTTTGGAATATTAACACTTATCTTGTGTAATGGGCTTTTCTGTTTTGCTAACAAGACTCTAGTCATTGAATGTTACACTTTTTAGATTTAAATTGTTCAATTTTGTAAGAGTTATTGTTACTTCATTTCAGCAAATTCATTTACTTTTGGTTTACTACGTGATACTAGCAAGATCGTAACTGACACGTTTTAGGATGATTGAGTAGTAGTAGAACACCTGCCGAGCTCGCTACAGACTTGCTCCCATTTACGTTGTACTTACGAGCTCGCTACCTGTCGTACAACTTCAACAGAGCCTAGCAGGCGATTGTGTAGCGAACTCGCTATGGAGTTGCTTCACCCTTGCGAGGTCGTAACAAGAAAGCTTGACACAATTAAAAAACCAAATTTTGACGTTGCTATTAGCGAGATCGCTACCTCATAAGATCCCATCAAAAAAGGGTTTTTGAGTTTGGGTCTATATTGTGCTATATGTCATGATAGAAAATGTATTGGGCCTTAGCTTTGTTGTATTGGGACTTGGACTTGGTGTTTCATGTTCATTTTGCGCGGGTCGGCGACTTATCGAACCATTAAAAAATGTAAGTCTATATAAATTGAACATTCTCCTTCTAATCAGCAGATGTGGGACAAATGTAGGCGAGACTACTTACGATCTCGCTACAACACATCATCACATGGAACTAACATAAATTGTGAAGTAGATAGTAGTGATCTCGCTAGCATTACACGTTAGGTTAATATGAAATGCATTAGTTGCGAATTCACTAGTAGTAGTGCTGAGAATTAAACCCTAGTTGCATTTAAAACGACGTCGTTTACATGTGTGCGTGCAAGCTGACGAGATCGCTACTAACTCAACTAGTAGCTGGCATGAAGGTTACGACATCGCTACATGCTAACCTATAAATTACAAATTCGGGGATCTTCAGAACTCAAAACGCGATTGAAATTAGTTTAGCCTAGAACATAAACCACACATAACTCTCACACACTACTTTGGTCAGACTGATGGCTAGGACCAAGAATTTGGCACCCAATCCGTTCGGGCAGAGCCGGCGTGATGGAGCTCAGGCGTCGGGATCTCAACTACAGGCGTCGGCGGGGACAAGTTCAACCAAATACGACAAATAAAAATTTGTAATTTTGGATGCATCCGAGGCCTATTCTAATTACATGGAGCATAGTCAATTACTAGATTGTTATGTTGTTGATTTTAATCAGATTAAAGAACTAGGTTTGGAGAATGTGTTAAAGATATTTCAATATCATGAGTTGGGTGAGTTGTTAGGTTTGAATTATCCGGCACATAAGGATGAGACGTGCCAATTCTATGCTAATTTTCACCAGTTGATTGAGGAAGAAAAGGAGACGGGTAGGTGGTTCACTAGGGTTAATAAGAAGGACTACGAGATTGGGAATGACATGTTTAACAAGGCTTTGAACGTGTCCTATGCTGTTCAAGAGGACTATAACAACCAACCCCCTCCGGGGTTTACATTAGAGAATAATGGTCTGAGTATGGGGTTTTGGATCGAGCGCACGTTGTAGAGTATGCTAAGAAGTACTTTGATAGAGATGCTGAAGATTTAGGGGTGCCTAGATTTTATAAGTTGGATAAACTGAGTGGTGAGGAGAGTAATGTTTATGAGATGGTCGCTAGGAGTGTCGTGCCTAAGGGTGGTTGGATCACCGAGATGAACTATACAACTGTGAGCATATTTTATTGTGTCATGGAGAAGATAGAGTTGAACCCGGGCCATGTCATTTTCGAGCACATGAGACAAAGTGTGGTCGAAAATAATAGGACAGTCAAGAAGCTCCCTTAAGGTAATTTCATTACCATGTTTCTTACCTCCGAAACTCCCAAGATGAAATTATCTGCGATTGCCGAGGACTGTTGCTTCTATACGATGCAATATTTTGAGAGGAAAGGTAAGTTTGAGTTGATTGATGGCGTGTGGGAGAAAGTTGCCGATGGACCCAAAAAACCGCTAAGGTTTAATCCTGAGGAAGTCAGAGAGAACGTCGAAGGTTAGCAACACAAAACCATGCACTTAACACTTCTATTCGATTCGTTTGTTATACTCACCATCTTTTTGTTTCACTTACATGAATAGGTGTACCCTCCGAGGCATACTACAAGGGTCTAGAAGACACGGTCGATCTTTTGAGGGATCGAGTTGCAAAAATCAATCACGAATCATGGATAACGGAGAAGGTGATAAGTGGAATCGAAAGGGCCCATGTCAGAAAAAAAGCGAAGTTGGATCCACAAGCACCAAACCAGACACCACCTCCTAGCAAAGATGATTAGATTTGCATTCGTTCATGTTAGCTAGTAATTGTACTCCATTCCAAAAAAAATTCAATTTCAATTTCTATTTCTCGGTTTCTCAAACAATGTTGTGATGAATATTTCTATTTGATTTTTTTATTTTATTCTGTCTATTCGAATATTTCTACTTCCATTAGTATTGATTACATTTTGTATGGTTGAATGTACAACACTGCTTTACAAACAAATGAATTAAATTTTAATTCCTGGTAACTGGCGATGTACTTGCGATTTCGTTACTGTCAAGCTTAGCAAATAGATTCAACAAAAGAGACAGCAAGTGAGATCGTAACTTATCGAAATCAACAAACGAGACAACAAGCGAGATCGTAACTTATCAGAATCAAGAGATAGAAGCTCACATGCAATTTTAAGCCATTTGTTGCGAGTTCGCTACTAATACGCTAGAGTTACGACCTCGCTACATAGTAAGTTAACCTGCATTAGTATTGAGCGAGGTTTGTTATGGTTTTGCAACTGCTACGGCATGGTGCATATTTTTAGAAATTACATAAATTAGTATTATAAACTCATGAATTAGCCTTAATAATTTAACCATAATTATAATTACCATGAATCAAATATTTGACAGAAACAGAGTATTAAAAAACTCTGTTTATCAAATTGCTACTTATGTTTTTTACTCTTTTTAGCCTTCTTCTTCTTTGGTTGCCTCCCCTTTCTCTTTGTAGTTTTCCCTGCAGGATTAATCCACATGCCTTCTTCATGATCCATTCTACACACTGACGCACAAACAATGTCATCATCCTCCTCCAGAGTTTCGTACACCGAGGGCGGAATGGTGTCTTTAGAAATAGTGCAGTCATCGTCGAACAAGCCGTCACCATAGATGAATGTTTTCTTTCCATCAACAACGATCTCCCAACGAGGATCAATTGGATCTTCCACATAGAATATCTAATGAGCTTGAGCTGCCATGATGAATGGATCTTCCCTAGACCTAAGAATAACTCTATTAACTAGAGTCATGCCTAATTCCTCCATGCGCACCCCTTCAGCTTGATCTACCCATTCACATTTAAACAATGCGATTCGGACATGAACAAAGTCCATTTCCCATATATCAGTAATGGTACCAAAAAAACCATTATCACCCTCTGCAGGTACTGATACGCCACTATTTTGGGTTGCAGATCTATCATCGCTCCACTTAGTACCAAAGATGTCATACCCGCTAAACGACGTAACTGCGCCGAGGGTTCTCTTGGCAACCTATTTTACAATGTCGGGGTGTTCACCGCCATTTTGCACATGTTTTTTGAGCCAACTAGTAAAGGCTCTGCAATGAGTTTCTAGAATCCTAGGTTCCGACCAGCTCGAGTGTGTTGACCTAATCTCATTAAGGTGAACATCAGCATAAGGACTCACTGCATGATGGTTGCGCAGAATGTACAGATGGACTATAGATATTTCATTGGAAGAAGGGCTGAATTTAGACATATGGCGTAGTCCGACACCATCCAATCTACCATCGTGTCTAGAGACCGGCAGTCCTATAGTAGGTACACCTTGAAAATAGTTGGTACAGAATTCTATTACCTTTTCCGCGACATATCGCTGCACTATACTGGCATATGGTCGATAATGATTCTTAACAAAATGCTTGAAAATGCTCATGTACCGCTCGAATGGATACATCCATCTCAAGTATACTGGTCCGCACAGCTTCACCTCCCGCACCAAATGAACCATCAAATGAATCATTATGTCAAAAAAGGAAGGGGGAAAATACATCTCTAGCCTGCACAATACTTCAACTACCATATCTGCAATTCATCCAACTTTCGCCGAATTACTTTCTTGCGACATATCTGTTAAAAAAAATAACAAAGCCTGGCAACTGCGTCTCCAACGCGAGAAGGCAAGCAACCTCTCAGAGCAATGACATTCAAATCCTGCATCAGATTGTGGCAATCGTGCGACTTCATTCCCACCAGCTTCAGCTCGACAGTGGATACACAACTACTAATGTTCGAACCATATTTAGAAGGCACTTTCACTGATTTTAAAGTCCTAAAAAACTCTCATTCTCCTCAGATGACAAGGAATAACAAGCAGGTGGTAAGTATGTCGTACCTACTTCTTCTTGCACGGGAGAAAGTGACGTCCTTATGCCAAGATTGACTAAATCCTTTCTAGTTTTCAATCCATCTTACTCTTCCCTGGTGTAGTCAACAGCGTCCCAACCAAAGCTTCACATACATTCTTCTCCATATGCATGACATCTAGACAGTGGCACACATCCAAGTGCTCCCAATAACCGAGTTTGAAAAATATCCAACATTTCTTCCAAATCGTAGTTTGAGTGCTTTTGTTTTTCCCTTTCCCAGCACGTTCTCCATGCCCGACACTTTTTCCAATATTTCAGAACCTGATAATGGGACGGGGGCTACACCATGCTCTTCCTGACCGTTGAATCACTTCTTAGCACTCCTCCATAGATGACTGCTAGGTAGGAATCGTTTATGACCTAGATACACAGGCTTACCACCGTGCTTTAATTGACAATGACTGGTATTGCTCTCACATACTGGACATGCAAAATGACCTTTCACAGAACACCCTCCAAGGTTACCCAACACAAGGAAATCATTGATGCTCCACATCAGCATGGCTTTAAGCTTGAACTTCGCGTCCCCTCGACTTCCGTCAGGACTATGAATCCCATGCTTAAATAAGGACTCCAACTCCTCAACAAGAGGCGCTAGATATACATCAATGCCATTACCAGGTTGCTTAGGCCCCGAGATCATAGTGTTCAAAAGCACATACTTTCTTTTCATCATCAACCATGAAGGTATATTATAAATAACAAGCATCACTGGCCATGAATTGTGGGTGCTAGACATGTTGCCAAAAGGGTTCATTCCATTAGTATATAGTCCTAAGCGCACGTGTCTAGGTTCATTAGCAAATTCAGGGTACATAGCATCCATCTTCTTCCACTGATCACCATCAGAAGCGTGAGATATAATATCTTCTTCCTCTCGAACCCTATCGGCATGCCATGTTAACAATTTTGCATCAACTGGATTGGCATACAAACACGTCAATCTCGGTTTAAAGGGCATGTACCACATCACCTTAGCAGGACATAGCTTTGTCGATGTTGTCACTGTTTTTCCACATACCTCGACCTTTCCCTCCTTCTTTTCCATCTAGACTCACCGCATACCTTGCAATCATCCCTCAGAGATTCAACACTCCCCCTATACAACATACAATCATTCGGGCATGCGTGAATCTTAGTAAACTCCATGCCCATAGAACACAATATCTTCCGCGCAACATAAACCCTGTCAGGACATAAGTTGTCCTGGGGAAGTAACTCTTTAACCAACTCTAGCAATTCCGTCATTCCTTTATCAGAAATACCATGCCTTGCCTTTAGGTTCATTAACAACAATGTTGCTCCCAGTCTAGAATGGCTAGCCCCAACATATAAGCTTGTCTGTTTATCGTCATACATTGCCTCCAACATACTTTTCTTCCCAACAAACTCCATAACAACATCGTCACACATATCTGAAAGCTGTTCATTATACTGCAGGATTTTCTCGGCTCTTCCCTCCTCCATCTCAACCTGGTCACTTCTATAATGG
Organism: Sherardia arvensis; assembly: GCA_948330725.1. Classification (NCBI taxonomy): domain Eukaryota; kingdom Viridiplantae; phylum Streptophyta; class Magnoliopsida; order Gentianales; family Rubiaceae; genus Sherardia; species Sherardia arvensis. The sequence goes on along the minus strand of OX415237.1, from coordinate 14,138,278 downwards.
CCTTCCCCATGCCAAACCCATTCCGTGTAGGATTTGTCAAATCCCTTACAAATTAAATGTTCACGCACTACAACAATATCTTCATATATGGCGTTGTTTCTACACTTGTTGCACGGACATCTAACCCCTCCTATGCTATTCTGCCTAGAATGTCGCAACCCAACATCTAAATACTCCCTCGATAATCGAACATTCTACTTCATTATTCTTTCGCGGTCCATAATTCACAAATCGGACAAACAACTACACAACACTACTAACCCACTGACTTGAGATGATCAACAAATAAACTAAACATTGCATTAAAGGAAAAACCAAAATAAACCAGAAATCAATAAAAAATTATGCATAAAATCAACCAAAATCAAGAGACTAGCCAATACATTACGCAAGTTAAACCTTACCTACACCAACACGGGAACAATGAGACCTCCGAGCAAACTTTAACTCATCATCCTTGAATACCCACCTGTTTAAACCCTTAAATTTTTTTTTGGTGTTTAAAATGGCCAGTTCAGATTAAATCCGAGAGCCATACAGAGCCTCTGCGAACTCGCAACTTCCCCGTTAACCAACTAGAGTAACTAGCAAACTCGTAACAATTCAATCACCCTCCCATGCACTGTACATTTTAAAAGCTCATATATGACGTGCACAGAAGCGACACCTCAACGTCAATCGCCACACCCTAGCGTCCCAGTTACGATATGCTTACATATTCTCGCCTACTGAAATTAGGGTTTAGCCTACCTTGCGAGTTCGCAACGCACAAAGTTGAAGTCATGATACTAACGAGTTTACATTACGATTTCGCAACATTAACGTTCATCTTACTTCATAAGTTGCGAGTTCGTAACAACTCATTCAATTCAAGGCGTATACGTTTTTTTCGCCTTGGACATGTCCGCATTTAACAACTTCTTTCCGTCTTAATTTTTTTTTTCTTGCTTTCAGAACTTGCGAACTCGCAAGTGTCAATTAAGGCGGAAAAAAATGTGGAAGGGTCAAACGCCTTAAATAAATGTCTTGCATCAACCCCATTGTAGTAGTGCTCTGATCTCATATTTTTTTGGGGAAATTGAAAACCCTAACGAGAAAAGGGGAAATTTATTTGTGATGAAGAGGGCGGGGAAGACGGAGAAAAAGGGAGAGCAGATGGAGAGTTAATTTTGGTTACTAGATAGTGGTATTTATAGGCGGGCAGTGTGAAAAAACGCCCCGATTCAGATTGGGATCATATATATTTACATTTCTACCACTACTTATTTAGTTTCAAAAGTCCACACATAAGCTATGTCAGTTTCTTTTCTTGCTTAAGAGGTATTCCCTCCGTTCGCCTAAATATGTCTAATCTCACTATTCACCGTAGCATCGTTGATCATCAATTTAGAGTATTACATCGATAAAAATATAATCATGTCATATAGTTTTGGATTCTCCGTAACATGTATATTCAAAATATAAAATTATTACCGTCATCTAATGCATGTAATTAAAATTATCAACGGTCAAATAAAATTTCAAAACAGTCAATTAAGACAATATTAGCCGAACGGGAGTACTCTAATATTGACGGTTACTAAAACAGCTGTACTATATCCATCTAATCTGGATTCCGATGTTGAAGAAATTAAATTGTTTTTTATGACGAATATTTTAATTATTTTCAAATGTAGTTTGAGCTTTAATTATTGCCAGTACAACGAAATTATTTTTAAATGAGAAAATATTATATCAAATGTTCAATTAATAATGCAATTTTATATGGAATTTATTTTTTACTTTATATTGGGAATTGTTATATTTTATTTATATATTATTACCAACTAAAATTAAATGAGTTGGTCTCTGCAATAACCGTTTATATTATAGCATAATATAGACCAATGACTAAATTAAAATATGGAAGGAAGGAGGTCCTTATTTGCAAAATTTGGAAAAAGTATTAATAACGGCACTGTTCACGAGCACTATTCACGCCATGGCTAACCGCATCACCCGGATCTTCCACTACCGCCCCAAATACATTCCTCTGCGCGAGTTCTGGCTGTCCTTCCACTACTTCCCGGACCACCGCCGCCTCGCCCTCGTTTCATCCTGGATCCGGAGGGCCCTCGACTGCAACGCCGAGGAGATGGAGCTTAGCTTCTACAACGAATAACACGAATAATACGAATAGTTGGATAAATACCTGAATCAGAGATTGGATTAATGCCCAATCGATTGCGCCGTTTGGATTGCGCCGGTTCGATGCAGATTGAGAACGCGAGTGATGAACGAAAGTTTGGAATTAGGAATAGAGGTTTCAGAAGGAATGAGAAAATTAAATAATAGAAATTTGGTATATATATTTATGGAGGAATGAGAAAATTAAATAATAGAAATTTGGTATATGTATTTATGGTGGAGGGTCTGTGATGCAATTTCCCTATATTGCTAAAAAGGACCCGTGTAAATATTAATTGCAAAAGAGGAGCCACCTTTCCTATTTTAATTGCAGAAATAGACCGTTTATATTATAGCTATAATGTAGACGGTCTATTCCAAGACTAATATAAATTAAATTGGAAACGGTCAAATTAAATTAAACTAAATTTAATCAACTCCATTTTTGCTAAACTAATGTAAATGTGATAAAGAATATAAATATTAAAAATACACTTAACAATAAATATATAAAAATTATGTCTTCTTTAATAATTTACTTTCATACCATGTCCTTAATAGCAATTTTTCTTTATTATAAGATAAAAAAATACTAAAGATAAATTAAGCAATTCATAGTTTGATTTCCTTTCTCTCTTTGATCATATGAAAAGAATCGTTCAATGAAATAACACTAAGGGACTATTTAATACGTCTGAACTGAATTGAACTGAACTGAATTGAACTGAAAAGTACTGAATTGGACTGAAAAAAACTTTAAAATGTTAAATTTAACTGAAAAATACTGAATCGAACTGAACTGAATTGAATTGAACTGGGCTGAAAATACTGAACTGAACTGAACTAAAATTCATTTAATTTTTTTGATAAAATATATTCATATTCAAAATTTTGATTTCAAGACAAACCATTGAAGTGTATTGAATTTTACTTAACTGAACAAAATTGAATTGAAATACAAATCACTCCATTTAGCATAATTTTATCAAATTATACTTTATCGAAACATAACTAAATAAAATGATCCTAGATATAAAATGTCACATCATATTTCATCAATTTGAACTTAACAAATTGGACCTAACTTATTAAACTGAACTGAACTTAATCATATTAAACTGAACTTAATTGAAGAAAACAATCGTCAATCAATGCATTGATATAACTAAATGAAACTGTATTATCGGATCTAAACTTCAATTGCTCCTTTCAAAATCCACAATTCCAGCAATAAAAAAGTTCATTCCGATGCCGACACAACCTCAGTCGCAAGAGTATCCCAGTTCTCCATATTAAGAACTTCGGGAATAAGAGCAACTTGTCACTACTTGACCGTTTTCGGGAACTGATTTTCCAACTTATTAAGTTGGCAGCTTTCTCCAAAACAACTGAAAGAAGTTGTTCGGAATCCGCTCAGACGAATCCGAAGGCTCGTAAATAATTACTACATTGCATATATTTACATACGAGCCTGAACACTATAGAGAGGCCGTTGCATATTGCATGGAGGTTCATCAATGCATAAAGAGTTTGTATTCAAAATATACAAGTTTTATTCAAAACAAAAACTAATAGAGCATGCAAATTTTAAAAAACATAAAGCTATAATTTTTTGGCAAGAGTAATCAAACTCAATCGTGTTCCAACATTCAGCCATATTTATCTCCACTCAAGGTACAAGTAGTTAGAAAGATCACATTTCATTAATTATATTGTCAATACTAATCAACCTAAAATTTATCAACTCTTGTACAACAGATTTATAAACCCGGGGTCAAGGGTATTCCAAAAACACACAAGCTTTATCAAAATAGATTCTTTACACAAACATAAAATGGATTCATTACAAGTCTTTTATGCAAACTATATCTCAAAATCCTTGTTTTAGAATTAACCCATCTAGGAATGTTCAACAAAAACTCACTAATCAATGACGAAGATACCTTCAGAATACCCCTAATTGAATAAAGTCATTACAAATTTTGAGGAGTGTATGAAATACCACCGTTCCGAAAAGTCAGAGTACCATCGCAAATCTTCAGATTCACCTGATTATTACAGTACTAATCCCGACCACACCTGCAATAAAAAAATGTGTTATCGATGAAAAAAGCTTTCCTTTTACCAAGGTTTACTATCTTGAGAATTCATCATAGAGAAATTCGTGCCGAAGAGCTCCTATACGTCTCTGTGAGTGGGAAATAGAAAGGGGCGGAGTACAAGATAATGAAAATCCAAAAATCTAATTATTTTTTCAAAATTTTGAATTTTTAAATAATTATTAAACAAGGTTAAGATTATCTTTTGTTAGATCTCCGATCATCAATTGTCGGATTTCACCAAAAAATAGATTTAAGGTTATAATCGTACAAACCAAGAACTGATTATAACAATCGCACATAACCTAAAACTCAAGGTAATATATGTATTTTTTTCTTCATTTATCTTTTAGATTATGCTCTTTTTACCGAATATCACATTGACATAAAAAAATTTACTTGATAAGTCTTCAAATGAAAAGTATAGAAATTGTATCATATGAATAGTATCTATCATTTGCTTAATTATGTGACCAAATTAAGCCAATCATGAGAATTAGTGAATTACACATTTGCCACTTCACATAGAGGATATTGTCTCTAGAAAACACATTCGTCACTTCATTGAATTTATGGTGCAAACAAGGTAAAAACATTACATCCATTGACTTACAGAATAAGAATGTCTCAGATCAGCAGTACAATCTTTCTTTCTCCGATTTTATTTGGAAAACAGAAACTTAAAAGGCCTCCTCTCAAACATATTAGAGGAAGTTTTACACACATCAGAAAACATAGGCAAAACAAACAAACAGTACAAAGGAAAGAAATGGGAGATCAGAGACATTCTCCCTCACTTTATTAGCACATGTACAAACACACTGAAAAGCTCACAGACTCAGTGATCGATGAACAAACACGGCTGAGTTTCTGAGAGTCTTGAAAAGGTTGATGCAGTCTCCAGAATCGCCTCTGTTGCACTCCTCTGTTGCATATCACTCCACTCTGGAACAGCTCACTGACAATGTTTAATCTTACTGTCCTTGCATCCATACTACCACGAAATCATCATCTTCCTCAAATAAACTGTTCTTCCCATTCAAACCAAGTCCCCAAAACAAGAAAAGCTTCTCCGTCTCTGTCCGTCTCTCCGTCATTCCATTTATATCAAATTTCCAAATGTGTAAAGTGGGCCTGAGGCCCGCGGGAGAAGTCCCAGTTAGGGCTAGATCAGCTTCCAAGGTTTTGTCAGATAAATCTTTATGTATATCAGCGGGATTAATTCATCGCCGCTGGTATAGATCATCAACGGCCAAAGCATATAAAGTATGTTCCCCCTTCAACCTTAATCTGCTAAAGTTTACTTTTTCCGTGTTGATTAAGAATAACCAAATTAGTCACACCTTTGTTAAATTTGGGCATACTTGAGTTTTGAATTCAGAATAATTAGTATACATCATTCCCGGGGGTAAGGTAATGAAATTCCCGGGGACATTCAACCGAGCTAATTAGATTAACGGCTTCTTCGAACCATTAGGTCATTTTAAGCAGGAATTTGTGTAGAAATTAAAAAGATAAAACTCAATTTACATGGAAAGAAATATCATTTTGATTAAAACTGGACGGTGAAGACTGAAGAGAATCTCCAACGATAAGATGTAGCTTAGTTTATTCACATTGTATTCAAGCAGGTGAAGTAGAATGCTAGCAACTCTATTAGTAGTAGGCTACACTAATATTTAGCTTGCATTCCCTAATCTCAAAATTGTTAGGGCGTGTTTGTTTTGCATAGAATTGAGGCATAATTTTCGAATTCTATAGAATTGTCCAATTCCAGCGTTTGGTTGCACAAAAATATTGGCTTAGAATTGGAATTAGAATATTATGTTGTCTTGAATTCTATGATTTCAATTATTTTGATTGATCAAAGTTTTCCAACTCCAATTCCAAGATATTGACAAAATTTCGCGGGTCGAATTCGGGTCAACTAGGGTTATAACATTAATTCGGGTTATCTATATAAGTCCCCATCTTCTCTGCTAATCCTCTTCTCGACTTTTTCTTCTAGCATCACCACTGTTTCCAGCCGTCGTCTTCCAGCAGCAGCATCGCTTCCGCACTGTTTTTGCCATCAACACCACTGCAAATGCAATCAGCGACGACATAGGTCAGTGGTTTCTTTAAAATTTTTGCTATTTTCTTAAATCTTTACTATGGTTTTTCTGGGATTCAAGTTTCATTACTTTATGAAGAGTCCAGAAGACTCAGCATATTGAAGTTGGTTATTTTGTAGAAATCATCATGTTTAAACATACTGATGTTTAAACACTGGTTCCAACTGAATCAGAAACCGAGTAAGAATGTTGGAGGTGAAGTACAACTCGTATACAATCAAAGATGATATGTAAAGATTAATTTTATGCTGATTTGATTAGCTAGAGAATATATTATAGAGTTGTATCTTAGTCAGGTTTAGTCTTAAATAAGGAAAGAATATATTTCTTATCCTATAGCTATAGAAGTAGAATATAGCTAGAAGACTAAGTGTAGTTGTGATGAGCTGGACGAGCAGATCAGCTTTGCCGTGTTTGAAGGACCGAGAAGATCAACACGGAAGCACAGCATTGGAGTGCCATCTTTCTGCAGTCAAGAGGATTATCAGATATGTACATGGAACTGCTGATTATGGTCTCTGGTATTCTAGAGGAAGTCAAGCTGAGATTATTGGCTACAGTGATTCTGATTGGGCTGGGAATTCTGAAGACAGGAAGAGTACAACTGGAGGATGTTTCTATGTAGGAGGAAACCTGGTGTCATGGTACAACAAAAAGCAGAATTCTATCTCTCTATCTACCACTGAATCCGAGTACTTGGCAGCTGGAAGCTGTTGTCAGCAACTACTATGGATGAAGCAAATGCTGAAAGATTATGGATTCAAGCAAGATGTCCTCATTGTTAAATGTGATGATAAGGTAGCTATTGATCTTTCTCATGATCCTGTTGATCATAAGAAAACAAAGCATATAGACATCAAGCATCACTTCATCAGAGACTTGGTGGAAAAGAAGGAACTGAGCGTTAAATTTGTTCCTAGTGCTGAACAGTTTGCAGATATCTTCACTAAGCCATTAGACTCTGCAACTTTTGAGACACCGAGACAACACTTAGGTGTTTGTCGAATTTGAGGTATTTCTTCTTACCTCTCATTGTTGTAAATTAGTTTACTGCTTTCTGGTTGTTTTTGATAAAAGAAAATGAAAAAATACAAAAAGAAGATAGCTTGATGATAAAGGATGTTTAAACACTGTGAATGAGTGTGTTTAAACACATGGGAGTTAGAAATAAAAGTGAAGAAAAGTGATGAATCGTTTGAATGAGTCAACATCAGTGGGGCGGACGTTTTTATTTGGGCTGAAAATTGAATCTTGGACTCATATTTATTTTGTGAGGGACAATCAGTGAATTTCTGGAAATTATGGACTTATGTGCAATTATGGATATATTTTTTCCATTTTGGGTCTGGATTTTAATTTCAGAAAGTCCAAAAATATAAGAGGGAAAAATGTTTTTTTGCAACCAACCAACCCTCGACGTTCCCAATTCCAACAAACCCTCTCTGCCCAATCACCGATCTCCTCCGACAAGAAGCTCTCCGATCAACTTCTGACACTTCAGTCAACCACTCTGCACTGCATATTGCCGGAATCACCTCCAAACAGTTAAAAAATCTCGCTGGTACGGGTTATCAGAATCTCGAGGAAATCTGCACATGCAAGAGGTAATCTGCTAGCTTTTGAATCAAGATTGTGTTTTTCTTGCTATTCTAGTAAACTAGAGGGCATATTGAAACTAGGGGTCTGTTGTTAGTAGACTGAGAAGCATTATCTGTGAGGGTTGGTGTGTGTTTGAACCTGTTTGTGTGTCTAAACTACCATGGGCAACCTTCCATCCAACTCTCCTGTTGATTCTATTCCCTCTGTTCAATCCATGGAAGACTTGAGGATGGGTAGACAAGATAGCCCCAATTTCATCAGAGCCACACCTAACTCTGTGGCTCAAGATAATATGCCTACAGTCAAGGTAGGGGTTGAGTTTGAAGGGGGACCATATTTGAATTTTTTCTATGAGAGATCAGAGTTTGATGAAGAATCTGAGCAGATTGTGTCCACAGAGAAGGCAGAATCAAGCAAAGTGGTTAAGAAGGTTTATCAGAGGAAGGGGAAGAGAAGACAATCAGATGGAGAAGTAAAGACTGGACATGGAGTGTTTAGTTCAGGGCCTGTTGAGCAGGAGAAGCCTATTGCAGCTGAGGAGCCAGTCAATGTGGAAAGGATTCTGGAGAATGTCAGAGCCATGATGGAGCCACTGGCAGAGACAACACTAGATAGTGAGGACAGTCATCCTCTAAGTTTAAAATTTGAGAAATTGCAGGAACTAAAGAAGGAGAAGTTGAGAAAGAAGTCACCGCCTCCAGTTATTCAGGTCTTTCCTGGAAAAAGGAAGAGGGATGAGGTTCCAGAGCTCAATCTGGAATTTGAGGAAGTTTCACTCCCAGAAGTGCCACCTCCAGAACCTGTTGCAGAAGTACAAGAGAGCAGTTCAGAGTCTGAGTCCCGAGTCTGAGGAAGAAGATGCTGGTGATGATGAGGTGCCATTGGTATTCTCATATGATAATCCTCTGCTTGAAAAGGCTTGGGATGAGATTTTTTCTCCAGGAGAGTCATGACTATGTATGAGGGGCTGATCAACAAGAAAATGCATGTGGAGAAAAGGTTAACTGAGAAGTTTAAACACTCTGCCTTTGTGACCTAAATGAAGAGGATCCACATGTTTGGACCAGCAAATATTTGTGTGAAGGCCAATCAATCACTGGTGCTGGAGTTTTATGCAAATCTGAGAGGAACAAATAGTGCTCCAGACTCTGCCTGGTACAAGAAAGTTTATATCAGGGGCAAGCTCTACAGATTTGATGCATCTCTAATCAATCTGGTCTTAGGGACAGAGGGTCATGACATCACCTGTCCAAATGGTGCTTATCCTGAAGACTTTACTCTGGATTATGATTTGGTTGCATTGGAGCTATCAGGAGGCACACTTGGAGAATGGGGTGCAGACAAGACTTTGAAGGCAGCTTATCTCACTCAGAAGTACTTCTGTTTGTACAGGGTGGTTGCAAATTTATGGGTCATGTCTACCAATGTGTCTCTTGTGACTGAAGGAAATGGCATGTCTGATGTATTACATTGGCACTAGAAGACCCTACAATCTGGGATGGTTTATTTATGATAGGGTTATGTTAGTGGCTCAGCACCAGAAATCTGATGAGTATATCACCTACCCTGCTCTCATTACAAGTCTGCTATATCATGTTCGTCTAGTTGATGGTCTAGATGATCAGATCACTTTCTGTGATGATGTACAAGTAAACAGGACTGTTCTTCGAAGAGAAATGATCTAATTGCAGCAGCTGAAACAGATGGGGATGAGTCAGAAGAGGAGCCAGCACAGGAGAACTTTGCTACTGTCAGGAAGAGGGAGCTTAGAGGGCTGATCAGATACCACCGACAAAAGATGCTGGACTTTCAGGAGGAGCTGGAAGCTATAGAAGAAACAAATGATGAGACCAGTGGATCTGCAGCTCTCTGAGATTGTCTGTTGATTTGCTTATTTCTGTCCCTCTCCTACATTTTTTATTATTCTGGATATTTGTGTTATGTTGGGATTAATTTTGGTACCACTTTGGCTTATTTTCTGTTCCCAAAGGGGAGAATATTTTGATGGTTATGGATGACCATTTATTTTGGTTTTGATGATTATGGTTGTTCCATTTATGTTGGAACTTTATGTTGACTCTGTCTATGACTGGTGAGTAGGGGGAGCTTAGTGACTATGAGTGATGTTTCTGATTTATTTGATGCAAGTATGAATGAGGTCTAGAACTCTACATGAAAGGAGGAGTTATATATTATCTCTGCATCAAAATACAAGTTATGGTTCCATAGAATGCCAAAGGGGGAGATTGAAGAGTCTAGAAGACTCAGCATAATGAAGTTGGCTATTTTGTAGAAATCATCATGTTTAAACATACTGATGTTTAAACACTGGTTCCAACCGAATCAGAAACCGAGTAAGAATGTTGGAGGTGAAGTACAACTCGTATACAATCAAAGAAGATATTAGATCAAATCAAGATGATATGTGAAGATTGATTTTATGCTGATTTGATTAACTAGAGAATATATTATAGAGTTGTATCTTAGTCAGGTTTAGTCTTGAATAAGGAAAGAATATATTTCTTATCCTATAGCTATAGAAGTAGAATATAGCTAGAAGACTAAGTGTAGCTGTGATGAGCTGGACGAGCAGATCAGCTTTGCTGTGTTTGAAGGACGAGAAGATCAACACGGAAGCACACCATTGGACTATAAATATACAGAGAAGCTGCGACAACAAGGATCTATCTTACAAGAAAGTATTCTGCAGATCAGAATAGATTTATAGTTGGAGCAGCTTATTGAAGGGAGTTCAATAGGCCTTTGCCATCGCCAGGAGTCTGAAAACAACAAGCCTTAATACTTCAGGGGAAGTGGTCAAGACAGCAACGAGGAGTTGCTGACCGGCAGTGAGGGGATCTCACGAATCCACACGAATAAGATAAGTCCTAGATAGTTAATTGTTTGGATAACATTGTAACTGATCTTGGTTATTTTAGTGGTTGATTTTCAGATTGGGCAAGGCTCCGCAGTTGTAGGTGTTTATCACCGAACTGCGTAAACAATTCTTGTGTTCTTTCTTTCAGTGTTTAAACTTTGTCTTGTGTTTAAACATACGTGCAAGAATAGAAAGATTAGTTAAGAACTTTGTGAAACTGATCGATAGTAAATTTCACTTTAGGGTTTAAAATTCTTCATTTTTTGGTCATGTAAGTGATTTAAGAGCTGATATAGATTATGGGTCTTGCTCAGTCTCTAGGATTTGCTGAATTTGTTTTGTTTGTGGTTCTTGCTCAATCTCTAGCAAATAGTATCAAGGTTAGGCCTTTTTGGCTCAATTTTCTCTCTTTAAAACGGACCTTGTTTTGCTGCTGTTGTTTTTATGTGCTGTAGATTTAAGGTGGGCTTCTTGTGTAGGTTAAAATATACCTTGCATTTCCAGGGGTTTTGATTATTCACGAATGCCCTAGCAGTATGTCTGTAGGTAGATTAATGTCAATTGTAGTGTCTTTCATATACATTGGAGATTGATTAGTCCAGAAGAGCATGGTTTATAGTGCTGCTTGTTTACAGTTTCGTTGCTTACATAAGAAGTCCATTTTAGAATAGAAAACAAATTACTGTATAAATCTTAACATTCTCTTTTATTGGGTTCCTTTTGTGTTCCTAGAGATACCCATTTTAGCTTCAGAGATTTGTTCTCCCTGCTCTGTAGTTGTGAGATTCATGCAATTCACAAGTAATTAAAAGCACAATTTTTATGTGACCTTAGGTTTGTTGCGTTAAACCTCATCCCAGTAAATTGGGTCTAACCACTCATTTGTAGAGCTTATATTGGTATCGTAGTGTAATTTTGTGGTTGGCTATAAATAAGACATGTTTGATGGTCTGTTGTTCTGATTCTTACCATAATCTTCTTCTAAATTCCCCTCTTTTGCAATTGTAGGTCTCCAATTAGTGAAGTCTCGTTGGAGAACACTTCAGTGATTTGGTTGGGGAATCCACTGCATTAACTACTAAGTGTGGATTTAGTGCAAAGGTTAGTGCCCTTGTGATCTATCAAAGTAAGTAATAGTAGTTTTAAAATTTTCGGGGTTATCATATATGGAATTCCAACACCATATATATATATGCTATGTATGCATCATAGTTGTAGAGATAATCTATCAGGTTTTTATAAGCTTTATTCAGTGGATAGTGGTGATATGGGCTCTGGCCCATATCCAAGCTCCGGCCCAGAGAGCGGTCCGGTCCATGTGACGTTAGCTAGAATGACGCTATCCGGGGACATGAATATGACCTGTCCCCGGGTAAGGACAAGCAGGCAGGACCACTGCCTTTGGGCTGGAGGCTGACCAGTCACACCTATAAATACAGCTTTGGACTTGTGGAGAAAGGTATGTTCTATCAGACTAAAATCTCTCAATATATCCTTATTCTCTCTCCTATTCAAAGGCCCCTCTTTCATCATCACGTCGGAGTAGCTATCCTCGGGATACTCCGGGGCGTTGTTTTGCAGGTCTAATAGGTGAGAGGGCGCGGAGCACAGACAAAGCCTCATCCGGACCGGAGATCATTATTGTATCCGGACTGGAAGCTGCTAGCATCAGTTGGCACGCCCATTGGGATCCTACATCCCCAGTCAAGTTGCGTCCATGCCGCGCGGACGACCAAGGAAGAACCCTCCTCCGCCGGAGGAAGAAGCGGGTGGAGGGCCGAAGACCAGAAGGGCAGCCGCAACTGTCAGGGCCCAAAAGTTAGCGGCTGAGAAGGAATGAGCCCTCCGAGTCAAGGAGGCAGCAGCAGAGGCAAAGGATGCAGCTCAGGAACATCGACGACAGAGCTTGGCAACGGAGAAGGCCAAAGGAAAGAAAGCGACTCCGGAACGGACGCTGGCTGAGATACAGTGGGAGAACAGGGAACGACTATGGGCCGAGCGGGAGGCGCAGAGGTAGAGGCAGTTTGGAGACCGTGAGGAGTCGGAAGGGGACACGGATCATGTAGAAGGAACGGCGGATCTGGGTAATCCGGAAGAGTACGACTCGGATGATTTGGAGGATTATGATCCGGAGGAGTACGATCCGGAGGAATACGACTCGGAGGATTACATCACGGAGGAAGATGACGCTCAGAGTCGATCGGGTAGGAATCGATTTGGGCGAAAGGCTGGAACGGAGGAGCGTAGGCGCCACGACTCTAGATTTGGGGGAAATATCTTGAGAACGAACGTGGCGGAGTATCAGCAGTTTCAAGCATGGAAGGCAGCTCAGCAGGCTACGACTGATAAGCTACCTCCGGAACAACAGAGAATGCCGAATCCAAACCTGTTTCCGGGCGGGAACCAACAGCGGACCACCGGCCTGAATCCAAGCGCACAACCATACTGGGGAGCGCAAGCTCAACAAGCCTATGGGATGGGGGCTCCCGGAGGACAACAGCAGATGATGGTCGGAATGCAACCTGCTGGAGGAGGGTTTCCCGGAGGTTATGGATTTCAAACGCCTTTTTGTTCGGATTCCATCGAGGATTGTCTAAATCGCCTCATCGGACGGAATGGGATCGGACCTCAGTCGCCTTGGATTCCGGAAGTATTAAGCTTCAAATGGCCATCCGGAACTAAGACTCCAGACGGACTCCCGACCTACAACGGGGAAGGAGACCTGGAAGAGTTTGTCCATACTTATGCAAGCATCATGTACGCTAGAGACATTCCGGAGGAGTTGCAGTGTAAGATGTTGCCTTCGTATCTGAGAGGTAACTGCTTAGCATGGTTTAAGGGTCTGCCAAACGGTACGCTTCGGCATTTTTGGGATTTTGCCATTGCCCTGGTTCGGCGCTATTCCACTATGAATCACACGTTCGTGAACTTGGCAACGGTTTTAGCAATGAGGCAGCTAGAAACGGAGACCACTTGGGAGTTCTACACCCGGTACATAGCAGCGTCGATGAAGGTGGTGGACCGACACCTGCAGGAGAAGGCTATCATCCACAACTTTGTCAACGGACTGAGAGACAACACTTTCTACATCGAGCTCATGAAGAACATGCCGACATCATACTATCACCTCCAGTTGGTGGTGGAGATGCATTGTACGGTGCACGATGCCAACCAGGTCCGGATGACCACTGTGGGCTTCTTCGAGCAATGGTCTCTCACAGTGATGGGAAATCAGACCACAGCCGCACGGGCTCCGGCCCGGACCGATCAGGCTAGACACTTACCCGCTCCAGCAGCAGCAGTTCCAGCTCTGGCAGCAGTTTCCCGGCCAACTATACCCCTCTCTCCAAAACCCGTACGGAGCTAGCAGGCGAAGGACACCTACTTGCACCTCCGGGTCGGAGCACGGGACCCAGACCTCCGGGCTACACACGCAGCACAACAAAGTTATGATTGAAAAAGATAACACACGGTGGATGAAGAAAAGATGCATTTTATAAAAAAAAGAGAGATTACATTATCCGGAGGGTTGTCATCCCCATCCGAGTCATCGCTACCGCCCTTCCAACACTAAGCAAAAGAAGATCAGATCTAGTGGGACGCAAGCAACAACAAAAAGACTGCAAAATAAAAGCTAAGGAGTCTGCTCTACATCAGTGTCCTCGTTGTTGCGGTCACCACCACGACCACCACCATCAGCGCCATCTCCGGGTCCGGCATTATCATCATCTTCATTGACGTCCGGAGAGCCATATATCTTGAATACCTCCAGATACTTGGCCTTGGCGGGTGATTCCGGAGCAGTCCTATTCCGGGGAGGAGGCACTTCCACTTGCAGATTCACCAAACCCCCGTCGAAGGTACGGACTGTCTCAGCCGACACAGGGATCGGCTCTTCTTCCGGATGAGCTTCAAACAGCGTCAGCACTGAGGGTTGCATCTCCTCGACTCCGCCGCTGTAAAACTGATCAAGGTCATAGTTGTACTGGGCCTCGGCATCCTGATGATAGTAGCATTCGGTAAACGCTCCCCGTCGGGTCTCCGGAACCCAACCTCTCATCTTCCGGTAGACCTGGTAAGCGGCAAGCTTGTTGGATTCAAGGCACAAATTGTTCAAATTCTCCTCAAAAGCTTTACTGCAGAGCACCTTATCAGCAAATGCTACGCACAGGTCCCGCTGCAAGGACAGAGATGAGAGCTCCTCTAACTCCTTAACCCGGGCCTCAGCCTCGGTTGCCCGGGCCTCCGCCGCAGCTAGCTCATGGGTCAAATTTCCATTACTCCGCTCCAGCCCACTGAGCTTCTGAGATAACAGTGTGTGCTGGGTATGATACGCCTTTTTGATGGCCTCGGAAACACCCGGAGAAGAAAGAAGATAAGCGGCAAAGTCCTGCAAACAATTGGGTCAAAAAAAAAAAGAAGAAGAAGGGGTCGTGGCTTACCCTGCCAGTGTTATGACTACTGCTCTGAGTAGTCTCCTTCTCCGAGGGGATATTCGGAGTAATCCTTCTTCCGCCCCCTTGGTTCACGGAGCAATGCTGGCCCGTTTCTGCCCTCCGTAACACATGGGGGATCCTCACCTTACGCTTTTTCAGTGCATGAAGATCGTCCTCCTCATCGGAGGACGGGGGATTAGCAAGTGTAATAGCCGCAACCCGGTTGTCGGCCACTGCAACATCTTCGCTGCCTGCAACGGGGGCTGCTTGCTAGACGTCACACTTGTCTTCTTCAAAGCCTCTGCCTTGGCTCTCTCCTCCACAAGACGCGCTAGCTCGCGCTTCCGTTTCTTCTCCCTTTCTTTCTCCTTCTCCTTCTCAGCATCAGTTGGGGTGTTCATGCCGGTCCCCGAACCGGTCGTTACCTTCTCCATGTTCTTATTCTTTATGGATCTGGGTGGCGGATTGCCACTCTCCATGTTCTTATTCTTGGCAGATCCGGATGGTGGATTGCCACTGGAGGGCGGATTCAGACCCGCCTCGATTTGAGGAAACACTGCAGGTACGCGGAACGAATAAAACACGAGAATGACAAACACAATAAGAGATGGAGGGAGAAAGGACTTACGAGCATCGTCCAGGGGGACGTAGAAGTGACACCGGGTGAATACATCCTCCTCGTACGCCATTACAGGGAAGACGAACTTCCCGCTGCTCCAAAACTTGCCTAGGTCGAGCTGGTTATAGCTCAGCTTCTCTATATCCGCCTCCTCCACACCCTCCGGACAGAGCATCGACTTGTCTTCCTTCTCCGTTGTAGAGTTCCACGCGGGGCACGGATACTTCTCCGTGTTGAAAGTGAAGTAGTGCTTATGCCAGTTCGCATAATAGTCACGACGGCCCCGGCATCAATCCTTCACCCCTTTCTGTGTCTGAAAAGTGAAGATTCCCTCGTCCTTGGTGTTATCCAGATGATAGAAGGCTCGGAAAAGGTCAAGGGACGGAGTCAACTCGCAGCGATAGCAGTTCAACAGAAACGCTCGAATGACGGCATGCAGTTGGGCTGTAGTTGGGCGGGAGAGATGCTAAAATGGGCGAAGATGTCAAGGAAAAGTTGGGGAAGTGGAAAAGTGATTGCATAGAAGAAATGGCTTCGAGGAACAGCCGCAACGGTAGTATGATCCCCATCATACAGTATTAACCCGGAGTCTATGGAGAGTGGGACTACCATGGCACGGACCAGTTCTTTCACGGAAGGGTCAATATCCACCGTATCCCCCTCCTTCGGGTCATTCTCCCCGGGCACAGGGTTCAGCCCTATCTTGACATCGTCAACATCATTGGCAGCCATGATGTTTAAAAGTAGGGAAGTAAGCTTAAAGAAGAAAGAGAATATGAAGAAGTGAGGAAGAAGAGAACAGATGAAGAAAGCAAAAAAAAAATGAAAGGTGAAAGTGATTGAAGAGATTCACTATTTATAGAGATAAGGCTGGCGTAAAAGAGAGCGAGTCCCAAGGCGACATGATTGCTCTCTTGAAAAGAAAGTGGAATTTATTTCGAAAAGGAAAACATAATTTTTTGAGCTGACAACACATTTATGACGTTACTACACGCTTCATAAATGTGCTTGCAAACACGCGCGGGGGAAGATCAACCGCCCAGCGCATGCCCAGACGCATCTAGGTATACCACCCAGGAACGAGCTTCCGGGTCGGATCGCATGCCTCCGGGCGGATCCAACAAAGAAACAGACGTGATGAGACACGGGATCCCTCATCCGGATCGATTACTTCCGGATGGATCCCATGTCTCAGGGGGTTAGTGGTGATATGGGCTATGGCCCATTTCAAAGCTCCGGCCCAGAGAGCGGTCCGGTTTATATGACGTCAGCTAGAATGGCGCTATCCGGGGACAAAGGGGACATGAATATGACCTGTCCCCGGGTAAGGACAAGCAGGCAGGACCACTGCCTTTGGGTTGGAGGCTGACCACTCACACCTATAAATACAGCTTTGGACTTGTGGAGAAAGGTATGTTCAATCAGACTAAACTCTCTCAATATATCCTTATTCTCTCTCCTATTCAAAGGCCCCTCTTTCATCATCACGCTGGAGTAGCTATCATCGGGATACTCCGGGGCATTGTTTTGCAGGTCTAACAGGTGAGAGCGCCCGGAGCACGGACAAAGCCTCATCCGGACCGGAGACCATTATTGTATCCGGACCGGGACTGGAAGCTGGTAGCATCAGATGGGAGACATTTGAAGCATGTATATTTTTATTGCATTTGATTTTTTCTTCAATGTTGTTTAATATATAACATGAGTATATTGAATGGGTGAAAATATGATTACATTTTTTTTCCGTTGACATTTTTCTTGGCATGTTGGATATACATTTCCCGTTGTGATCCTCTGTCACAAAATGATTATCAACATACTGACTTCTGTTGCTGCTAAATGCTAATATACATTGTCTTCATGGTAATAATATGTTGCATCATTCTTGGCTGCTTTGTTGAGATCCTAATTACTGGATTAGAGACCTTAGTGTGCAACGTAACCTTGATTTCCCTAGGCTGTGCTACTGTTCATATGAAATACATTTATTAGCTGACCTACATTCAACAATTAGATAGTTTGACCTTTGAATTGTGTGATAATGTATATAAATAGTGTATTAGCTATATTGTGAGACAGTTTGACCTATATTAGCTGATAATGTATAAATAGTGCACTTTGAAATTTGAATGAATTTAGATCTAAGCTTGAATAATTTGTGATGCAGAATGAAATATCGATAAAATTGGTAAAACAATGTCGGTGCAAAAATTCAAAGGTTAATGTCTGGTTTTCTCAGAATTTCGGAATTAATCAAGAAGGATAGATACCCATAATCAGTGATCACTTTTAGCATGCATTGAACAAATATATGTGATTTATATCCTATTACAGCAAGGATTTGGACATTTTATCTCAAGACATTCTCTTTATCCTCAATTCTATCTGTATAACTCCAAACTGACAATGCTCATGAATTCCTATAGAAAATACTGGTAGAATAAGTATGAAAACAGTAGGTAACCATGCCGTACTCAGTATCTAACTTTTAGAGAACATAAAACATTTAGAACCTGACTTGCCAGCTGAAACACCTTGAAGAGTAAGAAACCCGCTGCAATTCTTAATACACATATAAATGAAGATAGAGCATTGGCGTTGTATTTGTTCGGTTGCTGGGCTGATTTGCCATAAGCTAGGCTTCTAGCTTGGGTTTCAGTTTTTTTTGGTTTCACCGTATGTTTATAACTCGGGGGAAATGGGAATATTCAAACTGAAAAAATTATCCTTGTCTAAATTTAAGCATTTTTTGGAGGAATAATTTTCTCATTGAGTACAGATATGTTTATTCAATTTTCCTTCCGAAATCTGATAAAAGTTGCAGTGATTTGAAAAAAAGAGTAGAGATGATTTCATTTTGAGTTGCTAATCCTATGATAGAGTTCCTGTAAGATCTTTTGATACGATAGTGTTCTGGATTCATGTTTTTCCTATAGGATCGTTGAGAAGACAGAAACTTTATCCTTGAACATGAATGATTGCAGGTGATCGTTGAGAAGTCAGGAAAGGGTGATGTTCCTGAGATTGATAAGAAGAAGTATATATGTCATCCTTCTTTTTTCTCATCTTCTTTGTTTGAATATGTGAGCTTGCCTGTTATTCTATCTTTGTATCTCATCTATCTTGTTTGAATATTGAGAAAAAGGATCTTCTCCCCATGGATTTCAAGTCTGTGTGGTCAGCCATGGAAGAAGGCAAGAGACTTGGACTCACAAAGGCTATCGGAGTGAGTAACTTTTCCACAAAAAAGCTCACAAAACTGCTTGCCATGCGAAGATTCCCCCTGTTGTAAACCAAGTAAGTTGCGAATTCCATGCAAGTAATTTTTTGTACTTTAATTGCGAATTCCAGTCTGTGTGACTGCTACTTTAGATGCTTGAATGTATCATCTTTTGTAGGTTGAAGCAAATCCATGCTGGCAACAGAAGAGACTCATACATTTCTGCAAGGAAAATGGGATTCTTCTGGTGGCTTATTCTCCTCTAGGGGCCAGAAAAGTGATGGAGTGTGAGGCGTTGAAGGAAATAGCAGAAGCCAAAGGAGTATCTGTAGCTCAGGTATGTCTGAGATGGGCGCATGAGCTGGGAATTGGGGTCGTAGTTAGAAGTTTAAACTGCGAGAGGATGAGAGAGAACCTGTAAATCTGCAATTGGAAGCTCAACGACGAGGAAAGGAAGAAGATCGATGGAATCACGCAGAGCCGGGCAAGTAATGGCGTTCAGTTGTAAATTATAACGAAATGATAGTGGGGAGTGGTAAGATATAATTTCTTCATTTCTCATAAAAATTGCATAACAAGTCAAAAAATCAATAATTGGAGATGCTCTAAAATGTAACTGTGCAAAATTAACACCAAATGTGTGATATTTAGATAATTGTTCTATTTGGAACAGCTCCACAATTTTATTGTCAAATAATTTTCAGAAACTTGATCAATGAATATTTTGTTGGGATTCCTCCCTAATTCTTCTAGAACTTTTAGGAGAAGGGAGATGAAGATGAATGGTGTGTGGAATTTCTAGAGGCACATCCTAGATATTCCATGCATTCATCATGAGAGTTGGAGAATGGGAAGAGACATCTAGAGATTCCATCCTCAACTATAAAAAGGGTATTCTTGGAAGAGTTTTTGATCATCCAAGTCTAAACCATCCTTATAGCCTCCTAGTGAGAGAGATAGATAGCCACTTTTAAAGTGAAGAATTAGAGAGAGTATTCGTCTTCTCTAATTAGTTTAGTTATCCATTGTGTGAGAGTGTTCTTGTAATCCATCCATCTTGGGTGAGAAATTTGTAACCTACTATAACATATAGTGGAAGATTTGGACTTCTCTAGTCCTGTGGTTTTTCCCGATTAGGGTTTTCCGCATAACCAATTCCGGTGTCGTGTTTGTTTTTTTCTTTATTTTTCATTCATCATCTTAATCACACAAAGAGGGAAATACTCAATTTTTCCCAACAGTGGTATCAGAGCCAGGTTCGTTGGTGTTGTTTTCTTGTGTGATTCAAGATGGAGGGAAGCATCACTCATGATGGAGACATGTTCAAACTCACAGCGGAGAATATGCATATTGAAATCCCATGATGGAGGACCACTTATATTGCAAAGATTTGTACGAGCCAATTACGGAGGAGACCAAGCCGGAGGATAAGGAAGATAAAGAATGGGAGATTCTTAATCGGAAGGCGGTCGCCATGATCCGTAAGTATATCGACCAGAGTTTATTTGAACATGTTGCTTCTTACACTAATGCTTTTGAGTTGTGGACAAAACTTGAGTCGATGATTCAAAAGAAGACACCACGTAACAAAGCCCACATTGTGAGGTGTTTGGTCAAGTTTGCGTATAAAGATGGCCAAAATATGATCGATCACTTGAATAGCTTCATTGGGCTCGTGAATCAAATGGGGAAGATCGAGATGAAGATCGATGACGAGTTGCAAGCCTTGTTGCTCCTAAGCTCACTACCTGAAAGTTGGGACACTTTGGTGGTCACGCTTAGCAACTCAGCTCCAGAAGGAAAGCTTACCATGGACGGCGTAGCCGATAGCCTGATAAATGAAGAAGCATGGAGAAAGGAACCTAGCACATCAAGCTACTCGGAGGCAAATATGATCGAGAATCGAGGAAGGAGTGATACCCATGGAAGATTCTGAGGAGGCGGACGTGACAAATCATGGGGGAGATCAAAGTCTCGTTCCCGAGTTACCTGCTACTATTGTGGCAAGGCGGGTCACAAGAGATATGAATGTCGCAATCTCAAGAGAGACCAGAAGAATGGTACGGTCAAACAAGACCAGTTCAACCCAAAAAAGAAGGAAGATTAAAGCACCACGGCAGTTGCATCTGCGGAGAATGGCGAAGTTTTCGTGATTGACGACTATGTCAATCTCGCATATGAAGAAAACTTATGGCTTGGAGATTCCGATGCATCCTTCCATGTTACCCCACATGAAGGGCTCTTCTCGTCCTATCATCGTGGAGACTACGGCACTGTGAAGATGGGAAATCAAGTCACTAGCAAGATCGTTGGTCGAGGCGACATCATCATAAAGATAAACACGGGACACAAGCTCGAGCTGAAGGATGTAATGCATGTTCCAGAAATGCGGCTCAATCTTATCTCGGCGGGGAAGCTTGACGATGCTGGAATGATAAACCATTTTTGGAGAAGGAAAATGAAAGATCACTCACGGAAATATGGTGATCGGTCGAGGAAAGAAGGAAGGGTCCTTATATGTCATGCAAGGACAAATCTGCAAGGGAGAAGCAAATGTTGCCCATGAAGACTCGAACATGGAGTTGTGGTATAAAAGGCTCGGCCATATGAGCGAGAAGGGACTTCAAATCCTCGCATGGAAAAATATCTTCCCAGGCATAAAAGGTACCACACTTGACCCTTGCACTGATTGTTTAGCTGGTAAACAACATAGAGTTTCTTTCCAAAGACCTGCATATCCAAGAAGAAGAGAGCATATTCTTGATTTAGTTCACACTGATGTTTTCTCTATGACTGAGAGATTTCTTGGAGGTGTTTTCTCTATGACTGAGAGATTTCTTGGAGGTGCGTTATACTTTGTGAGTTTCATTGATGACCATTCTCGCAAAGTTTGGGTGTCTTTGTTGAAAACTAAAGACCAGGTGCTCGAGGCGTTCAAGGAGTTCCATGTAAGGGTGGAACGTGAGACGGGCAAGAAGTTAAAATCTGCCCGATCAGATAATGGTGGAGAATATCGCGGTCCATTTGAAGAGTACTGCAAGTCTTACGGAATCAGACTTGAGAAGACCCCACCAAAGACGCCACAGTTGAATGGAGTCGCAGAGAGGATGAACCGCACCATTGAAGAGCGAGTTAGATGTATGCTATCTCATGCAAACCTCCCTAAATCATTCTGGGGAGAAGCTGTGAAGACCGGTGTTGACATCATCAACATGTCCCCTTCAGTTCCCTTGGATGGAGATGTACCAGAAGAAATTTGGTCAGGAAAGAATGTTTCGTATGACCATCTGAAGGTGTTTGGATGTTAGCATTTGTTCACATTCCCAAGGATGAGCGCGCCAAACTAGACTCAAAGACGAAGGAGTGCATCTATCTTGGTTCTCCCAAGGACGAATTCAGGTTCCAGTTATGGGATCCAGCACAGAAGAAGATCGTGCAAAGCCGCGATGTTGTATTCTTCGAGGACCAGACCATCAAGAATATAAAGGAGGCACGTGAAGCTCAGTGTAGGCGGACTAGAGAGAATTTGGAGCCTATTTCGTCTCCCATGGTGCAAGACACGAGGAGAGAACCGCTTGAGGATGATCACGGTGAAGAAGTCAAAAACCACGAATCTGGAGAAGCTACGGAGCAATCCCAAGAAAGTGGTGAAGCAGTGTAGGAAGAAAATGTACCAGTTACACCTCAGCTTCGGCGTTCCACCAGAGAGAAACGGCGTTCGACCAGATACTCCTCGGATGAGTACGTGACATTCACCGATGAGGGGGAGCCCGAGTACTACGGTGAAGCTATGGAAAGCGACCATAAAGATGAATGGGAAAAGGCCATGCACGAGGAGATGAAGTCTTTGCACAAGAATCATACATATGATCTTGTTGAGTTGCCTAAAATGAAGCGAGCTCTCAAATGCAAGTGGGTGTATAAGCTCAAGACCGAAGAGAACAATCCAAGACCAAGGTACAAGGCATGGATCGTTGTCAACGGATGCAACCAGAAGAAAGGTATCGACTTTGATGAGATTTTCTCTCCGGTGGTAAAGATGTCATCAATCCGAGTTGTGTTGGGCCTCGCAGCCAGCATGGACTTAGAGGTTGAACAACTTGATGTTAAGACAGCCTTCCCACATGGAGATTTGGAGGAGGAGATTTACATGGAGCAACCCGAGGGATTCAAAGAGCCAAATGAGCACTTAGTGTGCCGACTCAAGAGAAGTCTCGATGGTTTGAAGCAAGCGCCTCGTCAATGGTACAAGAAGTTTGAATCCTTCATGAATCGTCATGGGTTCAAGAAGACGCACACTGATCATTGTGTTTTTATGAAGAGGTATGATCGAGGAGACTTTCTCATACTCATGCTTTATGTTGATGATATGTTGATTGTTGGCCAGGATAAAAGCAAGATAGCTGCTCTTAAGAAAGCATTGAGTAACTCTTTCTCCATGAAATATTTGGGACCGGCCAAGCAGATTCTTGGGATGCGGATCACGCGAGATTGATCCGAAAAGCTACTCTGGATATCTCAAGAAAGATACGTTGAGAAGATTCTCGAGAGATTCAACATGCAACAAGCCAAACCTGTAAGTGTACCACTAGCTGGACATTTCAAGTTTGATGGGAAAAAGAATTCAAGAAGGGATGAAGAAATGCGAGGCGTTTCATATTCTTCCGCTGTTGGAAGCCTCATGTATGCCATGATATGTACCCGGCCAGATATCGCATACGCGGTTGGTGTGGTTAGCAGATTCTTGTCAAATCTTGGGAAAGAGCACTGGGCTGCTGTGAAGTGGATACTTCGATATCTCAGAGGAACAACCAAAAGGTGTTTGCGCTTTGGAGATGAACAACCTGTGTTGGAGGGATACACAGATGCTGACATGGCCGGAGACTTGATATCTCGAAAATCGACTTTTGCAGGGGGAGTTGTTTCTTGGCGGTCAAAATTTCAAAAATGTGTTACCCTTTCAACGATGGAGGCAGAGTACATTGCTGCCATGGAAGCTTGTAAGGAGATGTTGTGGATGAAGAATTTTCTGCTAGAGCTTGGGCTAAAGCAAGAGAAATATGTCCTCTATTGTGACAATCAGAGTGCCATCCACTTAGCCAAGAATTTAGCATACCATTCCCGGACAAAGCACATTGATGTTTGGTATCACTGGATCCGAGATGTGTTGGTGGAAAAACGACTACAACTTGACAAAGTCCACACCGATGATAATTGGTCAGATATGATGACTAAGGCACTACCAAACAAGAAGTTTGATGATTGCTGCAATGGCGCCGGTGTGACGATTCCTTTCAATTAGGTCGGAAGGGGGAGATTTGTTGGGATTCCTCCCTAATTCTTCTAGAACTTTTAGGAGAAGGGAGATGAAGATGAATGGTGTGTGGAATTTCTAGAGGCACATCCTAAATTTTCCATGCATTCATCATGACACCGGAATTGGTTACGCGGAAAATCCAAATCGGGAAAGATCACGGGACTTGAGAAGTCCAACTCTTCCACTATATGTTATAGTAGGGTTACAAATTTCTCACCCAAGATGGATGAATTACAAGAACACTCTCACACAATGGTGGATAACTAAACTAATTAGAGACGATGAATACTCTCTCTAATTCTTCACTTTAAAAGTTGCTATCTACCTCTCTCACTAGGAGGCTAGAAGGATGGTTTAGACTTGGATGATCAAAACTCTTCCAAGAGCACCCTTTATTTTTCATTCATCATCTTAATCACACAAAGAGGGAAATACTCAATTTTTACCCACATGGATGTCCTTCGGAATTTTTTTGATCAGCCAAATTGTTAGTGTTAATTAAATGAAAATAAAAAAAAGAAAGCAGCTCCACTCACAAAGTTAAGTCAAAAGTAAGAAACAAATGCTCCCCTTTCTTCTCAAGTAATAATAAATAATGCTAGTGATGAAGATACGGGTTTACAGTCTTTAGACCAGGTAGTTGGAAAACGTGTAAAGTTGCCGCCCTGTAAAAGTTGCCACAATATTTCCTAACACTCTAAGAATTCCTGCAAATTTTCAACCTGAGTTTTCTAACCCATTTACAGGGCACAATGCTTTTAATTTGCTTAATTTCTGCGAAGGCTTTAGGTTTAATATATAAGAAAGAATAGTACAGTTGAGTTTTAATTTGTATAAATTAAGTCCCACTCATTACAATCAGAAAACATCATCATTCCAAATCTAAACAACAAAGTAAAATAGCAGGGGAAGCAAAATGTACTACTCCTTTTCCGCCAAAATGTTACTCATATTTTTCATACTAAACTTTCACTATGCCCGAGCTGCTAATTTCGCTTCAAATTCAACTTGCATTGAAAGTGAATGGCAGGCTCTGGTGGAATTCAAAGGGAGCGTAATCGATCAAGGCTCTAGTAGTTTGGCATCATGGACAGGACGCGACTGTTGTTCTTGGGATGGGATTACTTGCAACAACCTCACCGGTTACGTTCAACGCCTGAACTTTACTCACAACACCTTCAATTCTACCTTCTCCCCATGGCTCTTCAATCTCACCCCCTTGAGCTTCTTACTCTATCTCACTGTGGTCGGCATGGCCCGATTCACAACATGTTTGGGATACTAACCACACTAACTACTCTTGATCTTTCTTTCAACACATTTGATTCTTACTTTCCAGATTCGTTGTGTAGTCTGAAAAGCCTCAAGTATGTCAACCTTAGTTCCAATAAACTTGTTGGTCCTCTTCCACCAAGCCTCGGAAACATGACTTCTCTTTCAACACTTGATCTGGGAACAAACGAATTGTCTGGAGAAATACCAGGTGGTTTGGGTTATCTTAAACTACTATCTACTCTCGATCTTTCTAATAACCAGTTGAAATCATCCATTCCTTCCAGTTTTGTGTACCTACGAGATTTGGAGTATTTGTATCTAGAGAATAATGATCTGTCTGGCTCTATTCCTTCGACTTTGGATAGCCTCACTAAACTAAAAGTGCTAGATGTTTCTGATTATGATTTGACAGGTAACCTGCAGAAAGTTTTTCCAAGGGACTCAAGGATTTAAACACTTTGTCCATTACCAATACAAAGAATCGATACTATAAGATTGAGAACCAGAACAAACTTGGTTTGAACGTGAGTTCCCAATGGATCCCTCCCTTCAAAATTCAAAAGATTGAGCTGGATTCTGTCTCCATTGGGACCCGATTTCCTCCCTGGCTTCTAACCCAGACAAGTATTAAGCACTTGCTTCTGAGAAGTGCCGGTATTTATGGTGCTATCCCTGACTGGTGCCAGACGGCTTATCCTAATCTCAGTTTTATTGATTTTTCCAGAAATTCACTGACCGGACTTGTTCCTGCATTTGAAGCCACAGACAGTTTATCACTTGGAACTCTTCTACTTTCTAGGAACCAATTCAGTGGCACCATTCCTGAAGAATTATGCAACTTGAACCAACTGAAACATCTCTCTCTTGCTAATAACCAGGTGACAGGAAGGATTCCTTTGTGCCTGGGAAACCTTCAGTGGCTAGAGATTTTGGATTTGTCCCAAAACAACCTTTCTGGTCATATTCCACCTGAGCTTGGTTGGTTGAGCCACCTGTGGCTTCTACATTTGAGCGGGAACAAGTTGTCTGGCGATCTTCCATCTTCATTCCATAATTTGGGAATGCTAAAAACTCTGGATCTTGGTGATAACAATTTGGAGGGCTCAATACCGGAATGGATTAGTAAAGAGCACTTGCCATTTTTGCAATTTCTGAGACTTGGATCCAACCATTTCTCCAGTGAGATTTCTGAAAATCTTTGCCAATCCCCATCTCTTAGGTATTTAGATCTAGCACAAAATAATTTGGTTGGTACATTCCTCATTGTCTTGGTAACTTGAGAATGATGTCTTCTGATGAATTCGGAACAGATACCAGATCCAATATCTACGATGATGCACTTGTTATAGTTATAAAGGGTCTGGAATTTGATCTTGCTGGAACTCGGTTCCTGAAGTCCATATCGATCCCTCTCGGGCAACTACTTGCATGGTGAGATCCCTGCTGGATTGATGAATCTTAAAGGACTTCCATATCTGAATTTGTCCAACAACAGGCTAACTGGAAGCATCCCAGTCAATATAGACAATCTGAAGCATCTGGAGTCCCTGGATTTGTCAATGAATCAACTTTCTGGAACTATTCCAATGACTTTAGCTAGTTTATATTCTCTCAGTGACCTCAACTTGTCCTTCAACAATCTGCAAGGGAAAATACCTTCTGGAACGCAACTGGACAGCTTCCCCGCATCTACCTATGAAGGGAATAACAAACTTTGTGGTTGGAGGCTAAATAAGACGTGTCCTGACTTTCATGGTCATAATGATGGTGATGGTGAGTTTGAATTAACATGGCTTTACGCTGGACTGGGACTTGGTTTTGCTGTTGGTTTCATGGTAGTAATCTGCATTCTAGGCATCAGAGAGCACTGGCGAGTTGCATTCTTTGGCTTTGTGGATAATGCATACAACAAAGTGTGGGTAATTGTTGCTATCAAGATTTATCAGTTTCAAAGCAAGTTTAACCAGTAGTCGATCAATGTAAAACGCATGGTTTATATGCTTAGACTAATGTGTATAAGTGTAATGCTTCGGGACACCATCATCTTAGTAAAATTAGCTCTTTTGTTTCAAATGCATACACTAATACATGTGCTTGTTTTACAAATTAGAAGCTTTCGAGTTATAATATCAAGGTTGAACAAACACACGACTTTAGTTGTGCCTGAGAATATAACTTGTGGATCCAGAGTCAGTAACCTTGTTGTCCAAACCTTCACTCCCTCGCTCTCATGGCTGATGAGCATCCTTCTCTTCGATTAGTCCTGAGGATCATCTGCAACGTAGTCCTTGAAGTTAATTTATTAGTCCTGTCATATAGATAACTTTTCTATATAAATGGAATCCTTTTAACCAGATTCAACCAGACTATCATATAATCTTTTAACTGACTGATCAACAATTAAAGACAAGTCCCAACTGGTAATAATCTGATGAAACAATCCAACCACAGACAAAACATAAGGGACGCAAAGTTTAAGTCACCAAACAACCTCAAAAACCAACCTTTGGAAGAAAGTTCTTAGAGTGTTGCATATGACAAGCTTTAGTATGTAAGGTATGAATCAGTCGGCTGATCATGAGTTTACATGTGGATTGAGAATTACTTGAAGGTTGTTAGAAACTCTAAAGGGGGTAACAGGCCCGTCACATATAAATCAGAAACAAGGCACAAGGCCCAGATAGTTTCAGTACATATAAGCCCAGTGAGATTCCAACATAAAACCAATTGACAATATATGGATTGACCCACCAACCTTATATACTGAACTTTCAGCCACTCCGTTTCCGATGTGGGTTTAATCTCAACACCCTCCCTCAAGTGCAAGGCCCATTATAAGGGTCAAGACTTGCACTTGAAACAAAGAGAGGTCCATCTGAAATCAGGCTCTCTTCGATCGCGTCGCCGGCCGCTGCTCCGACTGTATTGCCATCGGATTTATCAACGACTTTGGTTACTGGTGTGTCTTCCTCGTCTGCGTCTGCTAGTCCATTCAATGCTTCAGTTCCGTTGATCGTTGAGCACGCTTCGCCGGCTTCTGTTCAGCCTCCATCTCCTGATCAACGCGACCCGCCGTCCGTCGTTTCTTCTGATCCGTCCTCGCCGATCAACGCGAGTCTTTTGCCTGTTGACTCCGACCTCGATTTCAGGTCGTCCTCTCACGGTGACTCGCCTTCTACGTCTGATTCTGATGTGGACTTGGTTGCTTCAACCCCACCTCCTCGTCCGCCAGGTACTCGTGATCGTCGTGCTCCGGTTCGTTTTCAAGATTATGTCCTTGCTGCTCCTGCTTGTCCAATAAACCCCCCAACTGCTGCTCCCGCTTCCTCATCGCCCTCAGGTATTCGCTATCCAATTGCTGATTATGTTTCCTGTAATAATTTTTCGGTTGCGCATTCTGGTTTTTTGGCTGCAGTAACAGCTGGATCGGATCCTACTACGTTTTCCGAGGCTTCTCGTTCGATTCACTGGCGATTGGCTATGGCTCATGAGATCGATGCTCTTGAGCGAAATAAAACTTGGACTTTGTCATCTCTTCCTCCTGGCAAGCGCGCCATTGGCTGCAAATCGGTGTTTCGTACTAAGTACAACTCAGATGGTTCGGTTGAGCGTTACAAAGCTCGTTTAAATGTGTTTGGAAATCGCCAGATTGAGGGAACTGATTTTATAGAGACCTTTTCTCCTGTTGCTAAAATGTCTTCTGTGCGTTTGTTTTTAAGTGTAGCGGTTGGAAAGGGATGGAAGCTTCATCAGATGGACGTTCATAATGCTTTTCTGCATGGTGATCTTGAGGAGGAGGTTTATATGAAGCCTCCGCCAGGTTATGCTCTCACTAGTCCTGATCTTGTTTGTAAGCTTCAGAAGTCGCTCTATGGTCTCCGTCAGGCTCCTCGTAATTGGTTTGCTAAGTTGGCTGAGGCATTGCGATGTTATGGTTTCGTTCAAAGTCGTGCTGTCTATTCCTTTTTCTCCTACATTCGTAATGGTGTTGTTCTCCACGTTCTGGTTTATGTTGATGACCTCGTAATTGCTGGTTCGTCTGGAGATGTTTTATCTGCTTTTAAGAAATACTTGAGTTCCTGTTTTCATATGAAGGACCTTGGTGTGTTGAAGTATTTCCTAGGCATTGAAATTGCTCGTCGACCTGATGGTATGTTTCTGTCTCAACGGAAATATACTTTGGATATTTTGACTGATACTGGTTTACTAAGGGCAAAACCCACTGACTTTCCCATAGAGCAAGAACATAATTTAGCTCGTGATGAGGGTCCGTTTTATGAAAATCAAGCACAGTACCGACGTCTTATTGGGAAACTCATTTATTTGACTATAACTCGTCCGGAGTTGAGTTACTCGGTTCATACTTTGGCACAGTTTATGGAGACACCACGTGTGGTGCATTGGCAGGCTGCTTTGCGTGTTTTGCACTATCTGAAAGGTCATCCCGGTCAAGGCTTATTTCTATCGGCTAAAAGTCCTCTTCGGCTTACAGGATTTTGCGATTCAGATTGGGCTGCTTGTCCTCTTACTAGACGGTCTTTGACTGGTTACTTTGTGACTCTTGGTGAATCTCCTGTTTCATGGAAAACAAAGAAACAACCCACTATATCTCGTTCTTCATCTGAGGCAGAATACCGTGCTATGGCTTATGCTTGCTGTGAGATGATTTGGCTTAAGGCTCTTCTCCGCTCTTTGGGTGTGTTTCATTCTCAACTGATGGCGCTGTTTTGTGATAATCAAGCAGCTCTTCATATCGCGGCAAATCCAATTTTTCATGAACGCACCAAACATATTGAGATTGATTGTCATTTTGTTCGTGACTTAATCCAGTCTGGCGAGATAGTTACTCATCATATACGTACTTCGGAACAACCCGCTGATCTTTTCACAAAGGCACTTGGACGTCGTACATTTCGAGAATTTATTGGCAAGA
Organism: Sherardia arvensis; assembly: GCA_948330725.1. Taxonomy (NCBI): domain Eukaryota; kingdom Viridiplantae; phylum Streptophyta; class Magnoliopsida; order Gentianales; family Rubiaceae; genus Sherardia; species Sherardia arvensis. The sequence goes on along the minus strand of OX415237.1, from coordinate 14,107,622 downwards.
TGGGCATTCGGGATGCTCATGCTCCATCTTGAGGAGAAGTGTTAGGAAGATATTTTGGAATATCGTAATTAGGTTTACTTGGTTAGCAAGATACCTTTTCCTTGTATATTTGTGGTATGTTAGGTAGTTTCCATGTATGAATCTAATAGCCTAGGTCATATATATATATATTGTATATCTCACGAAAACATCTTACGTTAATAAACAATATTCACAGATATAAATTCTTCTTCCGTTTCTACAAAGGTAGAATCTATAACTTATTCAGTGAATTACTTTGATAATTTTGAGAGGACTCCGTTAATCTTCTTGTGTTATCATCATCTTCTGAACACCATTTCATCTGCTCTCTTGTCATCCTCTGCTTCTTCTCTTGATTCCTACAATATTTATTTGAACAATTTCGGTTCCATGTGAAATTGGAAACCTTCAAATAACCGTTTACAAGACAGCACTGATTGCCTTTCTTGTATTACCTCAGTTTGGCCGACAATTATTTCACTTCTAGATTTCCTGGTTTCACAGCAGGTTGTCGGAGTCTCATTTTCCTAACGATTTCATTCATATACTGGCCCAATTTCCGATTCTCTATTTACTAATTTTGTTCATCTTGAGACTCTAGACATTAGCAGCAATCAGTTTGAAATCGCTCATCTTATAGACTTATACGATAACAACATCTCTGGTACCATTCCTGCAGGTTTTTTCAGTAACATGACTCATCTTGTATACCTTTTTTGTCAAACAACTCATTACAAGGAAGCATCCCGTCATCATTAGGCCAGCTGAGGAATCTTGAGTGGCTTGATCTCAGCCATAATAATCTGAATTCAAGTATTCCGTCTGAGGTTGGTCTGCTTACTAATCTCACCCACTTAAAATTGGGTTCAAATTCACTAGCTGCTCCCTTGCCTTTGTCACTTACCAGTTTGCAAAAGCTGCTTGTGCTAGGATCTAAGTACATCTAATTGGTTATGATTAGTTTGTAAAGCTGCTTGTTATAATACAATTATAACTAAAATTACAAATATAACCTCCTATGAAATACACAATCAAATACACTATGAAACATTATATTCTTAAGCCCTCTTTGCTGGAGCTTATTTCTTGCTGAACTGAATTGAACTAAAATTTTTCCAACCACCTCAATAATCACAAAATTATTCTAAACTACGTGAACCAAATTGAACTAAATTTTTTAATTAATATAATAATTTATTCAACTAATTTTTAATTACATTTTACTACACAGCAAATAAAACCCTCATATTCGTATATTATGAGGTAGAATTATCTGATTTGTGAATTAAATGGTATATTAAATGATTAATTATACTTCAAATTGTATTGAATATGATTTATTTTAAAATATATTTTAGTTCAAAATTATGAATAAAATATTCATAAAGGAAGATGTTGATTTTCTATGAATATATAATATATATATATATATATATGTGTGTGTGTGTGTGTGTGTGTATATCTATGAATATTGATGTGGGTGACTATCTATGAATATATAGTTATTACATGTAATTTTCTTTAATATATTTTAACTATGTATAACAGCTATTGAATACAATTTATAATTGCTCAAACCTTCTTCGAACTGAAACCAACGCATTATCCACCACTTCCATGAAATAGAAAACTCTAAAACACTCTTCACATGACATGCTCACATCATTGCCACTACTTTCATCAAATTGTCTCTTTCTAACACGAGGACGCTTACTAGGAAATTTAGCCTCAATACCCATCTCCATAACAAGAGCATTTGCCTCTACAAAAGTTTCCTCATATCCTTTTTCCCTATAAATTTCAAAAAAAAGAGAGAAACTCTTCCAAGTGAGACAATGCATCCTCAATGTCCATATTCTCGGTTTGCAAAATTTTACTCACTCCAATCACCTTAGACAACAACATGTGCCAAATAACCAATCCAAGTAAGAACTCATAATTCTCCATTTGCTCGTTTGCAAGAGATTCGGCTTCACTTTTTGCCATTGTATCATCACAACCATTCGGCTTCATCCTCCATTCCAGAAAAACCAGAGTCACAAATATAAGAACGTGTACCCAACATTAAAGTTATAAAAAAAAGTAGGCAAAAAGAGAAGGCATATGAATATATAGCCATGGAAATAAACATCAGTAAATTGAGCCGTAATTCCAAGAAACATCAATAACGTAGCAACATAGAACCAGATAACCCACGAGGTCATATAGCAACATAGTTCCAGACAGAAAACTGGCAAACGAACATAAGAAATGCATAAAAATAAGCATCTAATGTATATACACGCAGACGGAGCTGTGGGTAAAGAGTTGTTCTCATTGCGATCAAATCACAACCTACATAACCAAAAATGCGCAAACTGAGCTAGGATAAAGTCACTAACCAGAAGCGCACAAACATGAGCACCATGTCTTCCCAGGATCTCCTCCCTGTTACGGTTGAACACAAGCCTGCAAAGGAAATAACAACATTCACATAAGGGGCTCAACTAAAAAACTACAAAGTAGGACCCCAAGAATACAACTGTAATAATGAGATACAGGAAGAACCCACAACAAGAACAAGATTGCATCACACACCAAAGACTCAAAGGGAACAACCCATTTGGATTGAAAGAAGTAATAATAAGCATGCGAGTGGCAAAGAATATATAGAATGAAAAGAACTACATTATACCATAAATGTGTTATATTTACATCGGAGAATCATATCTAGTAAATTTTGTCGATTCTATCGCATTTTGAGAGATATGTTCACCTTTTGCCATGCTCGATCGGTGACCATATGTCTTCGCAACGGTTTCTTGAAGACAGGTTTGGCAGTTACCTTGAGAACCCTTATGGCTTTGTCGGTGATGGATTGAATGCTTTGTGACTTCTTGAAAACATGTTTCTTGAGGGAGGAGGGAGGGTTGAATTTCTCTTTGTAGTGACTTCTTACTCCCTCGTACACCCGAAAAAGCATGGCCTCAATTACCTCGTTGCACATCTCCCGAATTTTTTCACTTCGGCTATCATCCATCTTCATCTTCGCCAACCTTTTTCCCATATTAGTATCTGTGCATATTTTGAGTGGATCTAACCTCAGTGAGTTGCTTCAATGAGGAAATGGACCTCCGCTCTTGCTGCTCCGCTACCGAGCCACTAGAGGCGGCGGTGAGATCTGCTGCTCTCGCAGCCCTCTCAAAGATTTCCAGAATCTCCTCTGATCTCATATTTTTTTGGGGAAATTCAAAACCCTAAATGAGAAATGAGAAAATTAATCTGTGATGATGATTGATGAGGGCGGGGAAGACGGAGAGAAAGGGAGAGAAGATGGAGAGTAAATTTTGGTTACTGGAAAGTGGTATTTACAGGCTGGATAGTGGGTTGACTCAGAGATGATTTGGGAAAGAAATTAGGGCAAATTATGGTAATTATATTTCTACCTCCAAATCCATGGTTTTAAAGGTCCATTAGCTGAGGTCAATTATGTCATTTTGTATCTTACCGTATGTCCACCGCTTGACCAAGTCAATTGAAGAAGTTTAAAAGTTACGCAAAATTTCTAACGATTAGAAAAGACAATTGTAGCAAAAAACAGTTTAGCCTAAAAAGTAACCATTTATTACTTTGTGATCTAGAACTATGTTAATTTAATTTAAATATTACTTGATTTTTATTATCACTGAAATCATTTTAAAATGAGAAATAAATTCATTTATAATTTAAATTCATTGCTTTCATATCTTCCGTTTCAGATATTTATTTTTAATTTATTTAAATATTCAATTCAAATATATTATCTGATATATTTCAAATGTATAATAAATAAAATTTTCAAGTAAATATACAAAAGAGTAAATAATCTATGGTTGGTTCTTCTTTCGTTAGAGATTTTAAACAATTATGATCGCTTTGTTCTTGTGATACTGTGTGTTGATATCTCGCCTACTTCGTCAAAGATAGAAGAATTTTTTATTGAATTTATAAAGGTGGATGTTACAACAGGGGAGGGACTTTTTGAGGCTCTTGCATGACTTTTGGCTAAATATGACCTTGTTGTTATTGATATAAGAGGTAAAGGATATGATAATAGATCAAACATGAAGGGAAAAAAATAAAGGGGTCCAAAGAAGGTTGCTCGACATCAATCCTTGAGCATTTTACACTCCTTGTGGTTGTCATTCTCTTAACATTACCCTTTGTCATATGGCTCATTGTAGTTCCCTTGCAAAAAATTTTTTGGTGTCATACAACGTATTTATTCGTTGTTTTCATCTTCAACAAAAAGGTGGGGTGTTTTGATGAAAGTGGTTAAAGGTCTTACCGTTAAACAATTGTCTAAAACTTGTTGGGAAAGTCATCTTTATAGCATACATAATGAAGACGAAAGATATATGTATGTAGAAAGCTCAGGTGAAGAAAGAGCCAAATTGTCCTCTTTCCACCTAGAGTAATCCAACGAATCTAAACTCGGAATAACAGATACCATATGTATGTAGAAAGCACAAAAAGGCACATCCCTATTTTTGCAAGTCCCATAAGCCCACATGTTATGAAAGCATACCAAATTCCCTTGCCCATATAAATAAATCCATACTTTACGGCCTCCAACCCCATCCTCACTTCAGCCCAAATCTCTCATAGGGAGGTAAATAGTGAAAGACATCCCAACATACTGTAAAAGAATGACCATCCCACAATAAATCCTAAAAGAAACTGCATCATCACCCTCCCCGTAGAGATTGAGGACTCAAGCAAATATGAGAATCCTAGACATATTCTAGCACTACCATTAATGCAAAAATAGGAGTTGTTACACTGTATGTCATTGTCAAGAACATCTCGCTTGTGAACGTCTGCCGCTTTGAGGGGGAGAAGAGGGGGGATGATTTGCTGCCTCCGTATCTTCACAGATATCTTGAGCATGATTCTTCAAACCAAGTACAAAACGATGCCCACGGACACCGACCATTGGCCATAGAAAGCACCTAGTTAACAAAGTTGATAAGGGAATCATTTGATTTCGTAAAGACAGCCTGTAAAAACGCATAGAACTGAATTAGGTAATCAATTCATCAAATGGAAAGAATAGAAGATGAAATTGGGAAATGGCTACCTTAATCGCTGCTGGAGCTATTTCAACCAATAGCATCACAAGATAGACCAAATTCCTCATAGGTTCCAGCGTAGCAATCCACGACAGCATCAAAACCACCGACAAAAACAACCATGTCACCCAAGAAAAACACCAAAGCAAGCCAATGAGTCATTGCCATCGCCGGCGCTGCTGGTATCTCTCTGTGTCGTGAGGGGTTTAAGAAATATAATAGAAAAAGGGTTTTGAAATGGACTAGGCTCATCCGTCCCCCGCGTTTGCTATCAAATTTCGATGTGTTCTTATAAATTTAATTGTTCTTGTAATATGGTGTGTTGATGTCTCGCCTGCTTCGTCAAAGGTGGAAGAATTTTTTATTGAATTTATAAAGGTGGATGTAACAACACGGGAGGGACTTTTTGAGGCTCTTGGATGCCTTTTGGCTAAATATGACCTTGATGTTGATGATGTAAGAGGTCAAGGATATGATAATAGATCAAATAAGCAGGGAAAAATTAAAGGGGTCCAAAGAAGGTTGATCGACATCAATCCTTGAGCATTTTACACTCCTTGTGGTTGTCATTCTCTTAACCTTATCCTATTTGATATGGTTCATTGTAGTTCAATTCCCATTTCTTTTTTTGGTGTCATACGACGTATTTATTCGTTGTTTTCATCTTCAACAAAAAGGTGGGGTGTTTTAATGAAAGTGGTTAAAGGTCTTACAATTAAACAATTGTCTAAAACATTGATGGGAAATTCATCTTTTAGCGTACATAATGAAAACGAAAGATATATGAATGTAGAAAGCTCAGATGAAGAAAGAGCCAAAATTGTCCTCTTTCCACCTAGAGTAATACTTAAGAATCCAAACTCGGAATAACATATACCATATGTATGTAGAAAGCACAAAAAGGCACAGCCCTATTTTTGCAAGTCTCATAAGCCCACATGTTATGAAATCATACCAAATTCCCTTGCCCAAATAAATAAATCTATACTTTACGGCCTCCATCCCCATCCTCACTTCAGCCCAAATCTCACATAGGGAGCTAAATAGTGAAAAAGATCCCAACATACTGTAAAATAATGACCATCCCACAATCAACCCTAAAAGAAGCTGCATCATCACCCTCCCCATAGAGATTGAGGACTCAAGCAAATATGAGAAGCCTAGATATATTCTAGCACTACCAATAATGAAAAAATAGGAGTTGTTACACTGTATGTCATTGTCAAGAACATCTCGCTTGTGAACGTCTGCCGCTTTGAGGGGGAGAAGAGGGGGAATTATTTGCTGCCTCCGTATATTCTCACATATCTTGAGCATGATTTTTCCAACCAAGTACAAAACGATGCCCACGAACACCGACCATTGGTCATAGAAAGCACCCAATTTAGCAAAGTTGATAAGGGAATCTTTTGATTTTGTAAAGACACCCTGTAAAAGCGCATAGAACTGAATTAGGTAATCAATTCATCAAATGGAAAGAATAGAAGATGAAATTGGGAAATGGCTACCTTAATCGCTGCTTGAACTATTTCAACCAATAGCATCACTAGATAGACCAAATTCCTCATAGGGTCCAGCGTAGCATTCCACGACAGCATCAAAACCACCGACGAAGACAACCATGTCACCCAAGACAACACCAAAGCAAGCCAAGGAGTCAATGCCATCGCCGGCGCCGCTGGTATCTCTCTGTGTCGTGAAGGGTTTAAGAAATATAGTAGAAAAAAGGGTTTTGAAATGGACTGGGCTCATCCGTCCCCCGCGTTTGCTATCAAATTTCGATGTGTTCTTATAAATTCAATTGTTCTTGTAATACGGTGTGTTGATGTCTCGCCTGCTTCGTCAAAGGTGGAAGAATTTTTTATTGAATTTATAAATGTGGATGTAACAACACGGGAGGGACTTTTTGAGGCTCTTGGATGCCTTTTGGCTAAATATGACCTTGATGTTGATGATGTAAGAGGTCAAGGATATGATAATAGATCAAACAAGCAGGGAAAAAATAAAGGGGTCCAAAGAAGGTTGCTCGACATCAATCCTTGAGCATTTTACACTCCTTGTGGTTGTCATTCTCTTAACCTTATCCTTTGTGATATGGCTCATTGTAGTTCCATTGCCATTTCTTTTTTTGGTGTCATACAACGTATTTATTCGTTGTTTTCATCTTCAACAAAAAGATGGGGTGTTTTGATGAAAGTAGTTAAAGGTCTTACCGTTAAAAAATTGTCCAAAACATGTTGGGAAAGTCATCTTGATAGCGTACGTAATGAGAACGTAAGATATATGTATGTAGAAAGCTCAGGTGAAGAAAGAGCCAAAATTGTCCTCTTTCCATCTAGAGTAATCCTTACGAATCTAAACTCGGAATAACAGATACCATATGTATGTAGAAAGCACAAAAAGGCACAACCCTATTTTTGCAAGTCTCATAAGCCCACACGTTATGAAAGCATACCAAATTACCTTGCCCAAATAAATAAATCCATACTTTACGGCCTCCATCCCCATCCTCACTTTAGCCCAAATCTCACATGGGGAGCTAAATAGTGAAAAAGATCCCAACATACTGTAAAATAATGACCATCCCACAATCAACCCTAAAAGAAGATGCATCATCACCCTCCCCATAGAGATTGAGGACTCAAGCAAATACGAGAAGCCTAGACATATTCTAGCACTGCCATTAATGCAAAAATAGGAGTTGTTACACTGTATGTCATTGTCAAGAACATCTCGCTTGTGAACGTCTGCCGCTTTGAGGGGGAGAAGAGGGGGAATGATTTGCTGCCTCCGTATCTTCTCAGATATCTTGAGCACGATTCTTCAAACCAAGTACCAAACGATGCCCATGAACACCGACCATTGGCCATAGAAAGCACCCAATTTAGCAAAGTTGATAAGTGAATCTTTTGGTCTCGTAAAGACACCCTGTAAAAGTGCATAGAACTTAATTAGGTAATCAATTCATCAAATGGAAAGAACAGAAGATGAAATTGGGAAATGGCTACCTTAATCGCTGCTGGAGCTATTTCAACCAATAGCATCACAAGATACACCGAATGCCTCATAGGGTCCAGCGTAGCAATCCACGACAGCATCAAAACCACCGACGAAAACAACCATGTCACCCAAGACAACACCAAAGCAAGCCAAGGAGTCATTTCCATCGCCGGCGCCGCTGGTATCTCTCTGTGTCGTGAAGGGTTTAAGCAATATAGTAGAAAAAAGGATTTTGAAATGGACTGTGCTCATCCGTCCCCCGCGTTTGCTATTGAATTTCGATGTGTACTTATAAATTCAATTGTTCTTGTAATACGGTGTGTTGATGTCTCGCCTACTTCGTCAAAGGTGGAAGAATTTTTTACTAAATTTTTAAAGGTGGATGTAACAACACGGGAGGGACTTTTTGAGGCTCTTGGATGCCTTTTGGCTAAATATGACCTTGATGTTGATGATGTAAGAGGTCAAGGATATGATAATAGATCAAACAAGCAGGGAAAAAATAAAGGGGTCCAAAGAAGGTTGATCGACATCAATCCTTGAGCATTTTACACTCCTTGTGGTTGTCATTCTCTTAACCTTATCCTTTGTGATATGGTTCATTGTAGTTCCATTGCGATATCTTTTTTTGGTGTCATACAACGTATTTATTCGTTGTTTTCATCTTCAACAAAAAGTTGGGGTGTTTTGATGAAAGTAGTTAAAGGTCTTACCGTTTAAAAATTGTCCAAAACTTGTTGGGATAGTCATCTTGATAGCGTACGTAATGAGAACGTAAGATATATGTATGTAGAAAGCTCAGGTGAAGAAAGAGCCAAAATTGTCCTCTTTCCACCTAGAGTAATCCTTACGAATCCAAACTCGGAATAACAGATACCATATGTTTGTAGAAAGCACAAAATGGCACAACCCTATTTTTGCAAGTCTCATAAGCCCACATGTTATGAAAGCATACCAAATTCCCTTGCCCAAATAAATAAATCCATATTTTACGGCCTCCATCCCCATCCTCACTTCAGCCCAAATCTCACATAGAAAGCTAAATAGTGAAAAAGATCCCAACATACTGTAAAATAATGACATTCCCACAATCAACCCCTAAAAGAAACTGCATCATCACCCTCCCCATAGAGATTGAGGACTCACGCAAATATGAGAAGCCTAGACATATTCTAGCACTACCATTAATGCAAAAATAGGAGTTGTTACACTGTATGTCATTGTCAAGAACATCTCGCTTGTGAACGTCTGCCGCTCTGAGGGGGAGAAGATGGGGAATTATTTGCTGCCTCCGTATATTCTCACATATCTTGAGCACGATTTTTCCAACCAAGTACAAAACGATGCCCACGAACACCGACCATTGGCCATAGAAAGCACCCAGTTTAGCAAAGTTGATAAGGGAATCTTTTGATTTCGTAAAGACACCCTGTAAAAGCGCATAGAACTGAATTAGATAATCAATTCATCAAATGGAAAGAATAGAAGATGAAATTGGGAAATGGCTACCTTAATCGCTGCTGGAACTATTTCAACCAATAGCATCACTAGATAGACCAAATGCCTCATAGGGTCAAGCGTAGCAATCCACGACAGCATCAAAACCACCGACGAAAACAACCATGTCACCCAAGACAACACCAAAGCAAGCCAAGGAGTCATTGCCATCGCCGGCGCCGCTGGTATATCTCTGTGTCGTGAAGGGTTTAAGAAATATAGTAGAAAAAAGGGTTTTGACATGGACTGGGCTCATCCGTCCCCCGCGTTTGCTATCAAATTTCGATGTGTTCTTATAAATTCAATTGTTCTCTTGTAATACGGTGTGTTGATGTCTCGCCTGCTTCGTCAAAGGTGGAAGAATTTTTTATGGAATTTATAAAGGTGGATGTAACAACACAGGAGGGACTTTTTGAGGCTCTTGGATGCCTTTTGGCTAAATATGACCTTGATGTTGATGATGTAAGAGGTCAAGGATATGATAATAGATCAAACAAGCAGGGAAAAAATAAAGGGGTCCAAAGAAGGTTGATCGACATCAATCCTTGAGCATTTTACACTCCTTGTGGTTGTCATTCTCTTAACCTTATCCTATGTGATATGGCTCATTGTAGTTCCATTTCCATTTCTTTTTTTGGTGTCATACAACGTATTTATTCGTTGTTTTCATCTTCAACAAAAAGGTGGGGTGTTTTGATGAAAGTGGTTAAAGGTCTTACCGTTAAACAATTGTCTAAAACATTGATGGGAAATTCATCTTGTAGCGTACATAATGAAAACGAAAGATATATGAATGTAGAAAGCTCAGGTGAAGAAAGAGCCATAATTGTCCTCTTTCCACCTAGAGTAATACTTACGAATCCAAACTCGGAATAACATATACCATATGTATGTAGAAAGCACAAAAAGGCACAACCCTATTTTTGCAAGTCTCATAAGCCCACACGTTATGAAAGCATACCAAATTCCCTTGCCCACATAAATAAATCCATACTTTACAGCCTCCATCCCCATCCTCACTTCAGCCCAAATCTCACATAGGGAGCTAAATAGTGAAAAAGATCCCAACATACTGTAAAATAATGACCATCCCACAATCAACCCTAAAAGAAGCTGCATCATCACCCTCCCCATAGAGATTGAGAACTCAAGCAAATATGAGAAGCCTAGACATATTCTAGCACTACCAATAATGAAAAAATAGGAGTTGTTACACTGTATGTCATTGTCAAGAACATCTCGCTTGTGAACGTCTGCCGCTTTTAGGGGGAGAAGAGGGGGAATGATTTGCTGCCTCCGTATCTTCTCAGATATCTTGAGCACGATTCTTCCAACCAAGTACAAAACGATGCCAACGAACACTGACCATTGGCCATAGAAAGCACCCAGTTTAGCAAAGTTGATAAGTGAATCTTTTGATTTGGTAAAGACACCCTGTAAAAGCGCATAGAATTGAATTAGGTAATCAATTCATCAAATGGAAAGCATAGAAGATGAAATTGGGAAATGACTACCTTAATCGTTGTTGGAGCTATTTCAACCAATAGCATCACAAGATAGACCAAATACCTCATAGGGTCCAGCGTAGAAATCCACGACAGCGTCAAAACCACCGACGAAAACAACCATGTCACCCAAGACAACACCAAAGCAAGCCAAGGAGTCATTGTCATCGCTGGCGCCGCTGGTATCTCTCTGTGTCGTGAAGGGTTTAAGAAATATAGTAGAAAAAAGGGTTTTGAAATGGACTGGGCTCATTCGTCCCCCGCGTTTGCTATCAAATTTCGATGTGTTCTTATAAATTCAATTGTTCTTGTAATACGGTGTGTTGATGTCTCGCCTGCTTCCTCAAAGGTGAAAGTATTTTTTATTGAATTTATGAAGGTGGATGTAACAACAGGGGAGGGACTTTTTGAGGCTCTTGGATGCCTTTTGGCTAAATATGACCTTGATGTTGATGATATAAGAGGTCAAGGATAACATGAAGGGAAAAAAGAAAGGGGTGCAAAGAAGGGTGCTCGACATCAATACTTGAGCATTTTACCCTCCTTGTGGTTTTCATTCTCTTAACCTTACCCTTTGTGATATGGCTCATTGTAGTTCCCTTGCTATTTCTTTTTTTGGTGTCATACAACGTATTTATTCGTTGTTTTCATCTTCAACAAAAAGGTGGGGTGTTTTGATGAAAGTGGTTAAAGGTCTTACCGTTAAACAATTGTCTAAAACTTGTTGGGAATGTCATCTTGATAGCGTGAGACCCATCAGATATCAATCTTTTAAAATAAGAGATGCATTACTTTGCTTGGCCGATGGTTGTGATGATCCAATGGCAAAAAGTGAAGCCGAATCTCTTGCAAACGAGCAAATGGAGAATTATGAGTTCTTACTTGGATTGGTTATTTGGCACATGTTGTTGTCTAAGGTAAATGGAGTTTGTAAAATTTTGCAAACCGAGAATATGGACATTGAGGATGCATTGTCTCACTTGGAAGAATTTCTCTCTTTTCTTGAAATTTATAGGGAAAAAGGAGATGAGGAAGCTTTGGTAGAGGCAAATGCTCTTGTTATGGAGATGGGTATTGAGGCAAAATTTCCTAGTAAGCGTCCCCGTGTTAGAAAGAGACCATTTGATGAAAGTAGTGTCAATGATGTGAGCATGTCCCGTGAAGAGTGTTTTAGAGTTTTATATTTCATGGATGTTGTGGATAATGTGTTGGTTTCATTTCGAAGAAGGTTTGAGCAATTTAAAGTGTACCAACAATATTTTGGGTTCTTGTTTGTTGTGGTAAATTCAAGAGATTTGAGTGATGAATCTTTGAAGGACTCTTGTGATGATTTGGAAAGGTATCTAAAAAAAGATACAATATCGGACATTAATGGAGAAGACTTGTTTATTGAGTTGAAACAATTGAAACTTGTGTTGCCACAAAGAAACAAAAACATGGGGAGCATTGACATGTTGAACTTTTTGACGGAGATGGATGGTCTAACTATACATTAGGAAGTTAACTATAAATAGAATGTGAATTACATAGGAAGTCTAACTATATTCGATTTCCTAGTTTTTAATTAATGATTTAGGATAATAATCAACATAAATAGAATGTCAACTTTAATATGATAATCTCATTCATTAATTGGTAATTATTCAATATTTTATTATTCTAATTTCCTTAAATTCAAATTGAAATTGATTATATATTTAGTTTAATAAGATCTTACTCTCTTTTATTAACTAATCAAAAAGCATCTAATGAGAATAAGTTTTATCTCAAAATTTCTCATTTTTTATAATATTGAAATAAAAGTGAATTACAACCACTAAACACATATGGTCATATAAGTTTATATACAAATTTAATAATATTAATGTACATCGTCACCCAATTTTATTTTCGCACAAGCCCTTAAAAATCTTAAAACTGGCCCAGTATCTAGGCAGATTATAGTATTGCAGACTGCCAAACTGAAAAATGTAAACTAGACTCCCAATAAAAGTTTCTGAAAATAAATTGAAGAAAAAATGAGAAAATGGATCAACTTATTTGATACATCATCTATCTATCTATACTAATTACTAAAGTAGTAAACACTGGTGGCACGTGTCTCATTCTCCTTAACTTATTTCCCGCCAAAACCATTTTTACTAATTTTAGAACTTATGGCAATTTCTCCAAAACTTATATAAATAACTAAAAATATTCCTCACTAATTTATAGCCTAATATAATTAATAAATATAGTAAAATTTACTTTGCTTTACTAACTTTTCAACGATTGTTATACTATTTTTTCTATGACAAGTTTTGTATATATAGCTAAAATTATTAGATTTTTAATAAATACGATCATATCAAAACATGCAATTATGTTTTTATTAAAGTTAAAAACAAGTAACATTAATTAGATCCTAATGAAAATCTCTTTAAGATTAATTGACGATATTTATCTACTTTAATTGTGTTATTCCACGCGTAAATTTTTTCATCACTATTATCTTCTATACTAAATTATAATAATTATAGTAAAAAACTGTAAACTCAAGTGTCACTTTCTCTTTATCTTATTTTTGTGTCTAATTTTTTACTAATTATAAAACTTATTTGATTTTCCCAAAAACTGTGTATACATAACTAAAAATAATTTTCTATAATTGTTTGCCTGCTTCTTTTACTAATTTAGTACAATTTACTTCGCCTTACTAACTTTTCATTTAATTGTTGTATACTTAGTATTACTTCATATGTTTACAAATTGTGGGATAAAAGATTATTAATGATCAACTTTGTATATAGCTAAATGATTAGATTTGTAATTATGATCATATTAAACATAATGAAAAAGACCTTTCACTATTTGTTTGATTTTTAAATACTAATTTAGTAAATTTACTATGCCTTATTACTAACTTTTCACTGATTGTTGTACTATTTATCTCATAATTTTCAAATTGTATGATAAACATTATCAATGACCATCTTTGTATACAACTAAAAATTTTAGATCGTAATTATGATCATACCAAAACATTCAATTTTTTTAATTAAAATTAACAGAAAAATTAGATTAATTAAATCCTAACCAAATTGTCTTTTGATTGATGATGTTTATCTACTTCAAATGTGCTGTTCAACACATATGTTTTTCCATTACAAACTATCGCTATTATTTATTTTCAAGAATTTTATCCAATGTAACTACACTATTAATGACGAGGTATGCAATAAAATGATAACTAGAACTACATTTAGAATGATTTGAAACGGTCACATTCAACTATGTCGATAATTTTAGAGTTAGAAGTATAATAGTATCACACAATCCCTTATAAATGTCACATTGAAAAGTCCGGAACTTTAGTTGGCTATTTTGTAGACGTGAGGTTTAAACGTCGAAGCAAGGCAGTGAGGTTTAAACGTCACTAAGAAAAGTTCTTGGGATTTAGTGCGAATCAAAATTGGCTGAATCGGTGAAGACTAATCTATTTCTAGCATCTAAAGATTCGAGATATACTTACAGTCATCAACATCTCATCCAATATTGTATTGATCGTGGAGATATTGCCTTTGAATTTAAATAAGGAAGATTTAGATTAGGCATAGACTTATAATTGGATAGAGATATGTATTATTCCTTTTTATAGCAATCGAATTAGCTGTAGTATCTTTAGATTGAAAGGAATATTCAGCCGTGGAAGATTGAAGCAATCACGGCATGGAGCTATAAAGAGGATGTCAAGACTGCGAAGTTATTCACCGAATTACACAGCAAGTATTCTGCACTCGGAATTACTTTATATCTAAAGTGGCCAAGTCCAGCGACATCAACAGCCTTTGTTCATCAACAAAGTTCGAAATCCACAAGCCTTAATACCTCGGGAGAGGTGGTCATCAACGACAAGGGGATCTTGGCCGACTGGCAGTGAGGGGAACTCACAAGTTCACTTTTGAGAATATCATAGATAGGTAAAAGTAAACTACTTTGTACTTGATTGATATTATAGTGGATGGATTTCGAACTGGGCAAGGCCTCGCAGATGTAGATGTTTAACATCCAACTGCGTCATCAATTTCTGGTGTTCATGTCTTTTACTTTTCATGTTTAAACTTCACGGTTTCATGTTTAAACATCGAATATCCAAACTTTGTTAAGAACATAGAAATTGATACTAGATCGATAGAAATTTCACACATCATGGTAAAAAATTGTTTCAACATGTGAATAAGTAAGACTAAAGATAATTTATTAAATTTTGTGCTATAATTAAAAGATGATAATATATAGCCATTACTAACATATTCATAATAAATAGTTTATTTCATTTTTCCTCAAAATGTATATATGTCATTGTTTTCTCGCCTTATGGTATTATATTTTCATTAGTTGACCATTTTATTGAATTCAAAATTACATTCTAATATCTTTTTACTCTAATGATATTAGCGATCAGTTTTTTACTCAATTTAAAATATTCGAGTTAACCGAAATCAATTTTACTTTTATTGAATTCAAATTAATTGCATTACATTTAATTAAATATAATCACAATAAACACTGTACAATTCATTATTCTACAGAGTTGAAAAACTGTGATATTTGATCACATAATTTTATAACAATTTGTATTTCTTTAAATGGACAATAATTTAAGTGGACCCCCAAAAAAATTTCCATCTCTTTATCCCAAATAGGAATGTAACCGCGGATCTCTTGATTATAGAAATGTTATAATTTTTAAATGATTTTATAATTATTTTATTTCTACTACTATAATTACATTATTAAAATATAATAATTATTTATTAATTATATATATGTTAAAATTCCGTGTGTAACACGGGTATTACACTAGCTTACTCACATAGAGAATCATGCCAATGAGTCCATGACGAATTTTTTATGTGATGCAAAAAATGAACGGATATTGAAAACTAAATTTAATGAGAATGCTAGTAAGGAATTTCCAAGTTCCAACGGAACTGCTTTCCTCAAATCCAACAGCATGAGAAAACCCCATCTCTTGAAGATAGGCGAGAGCATAGGCTGAACCGTCACCAACACACAGAGTTTTTGAATCTTTCCCCATCAGCTCTTCAAACACACTCTTAGCCAAAACCTGGCTTTCCCTGTTATGCATTCCAAATCCCCTGGCCAGATAATGCCTTATAAACCACAGGGGATTCTCCGTCTCCGTCTCTCCGCTCTTTTTAATTAATTTTATATGAAATTGTGTAAAGTGGGCCCTGAGGCCCGCGGGAGAAGTCCCCGGGAGGCGCGCTTCCAAGGTCTTGTCAGATAAACCTTTATATATGTCAGCGGGAGCCGCCGCTATAGATCTTCAATAAATTCGGGTCCGGCCAAAGCATATAAAGGTATGTTCCCCCTCAAGCTTAATCCGCCAAAGTTTGACTCTTTTCCGTCGATTGAGAATTAATTCAGAATAATTAGTATACATTCATGAATGTTTCTATGCTGTAAGTGTTCATTTATGTGCTTGTACTGATTCACATTCAGATTATTGAACATTGGCGTTTCATCTTTGGTCATAGTGATTTGCCCAGATTAAGTTAAGTTGTTTAGGTGACCTAGATTTGCCTAGGTTAAGTTGTTCATGTTTCTGATTTTCTCTGAGATATCATTAACGTTGTTTGCCATTCTGGTTTCTTCTTCTTCACTTTTGTTGTATGCTTACAATATTCATTCCAACCATAAAAATTCTTCATCAAACCTTTATATATCAGCGGGAGTAATTCATCGCCGCCGCTATAGATCTTCAATAAATTTTGGACTCTGTGCTTAAGTTTTACTTTTTTCGTGTCGATTAAGAATAACCAAATTAGTCAGCTTTTGTTAAATTCGGGCATACTTAAGTTTTGAAATCAGAATTATTAGTATGCATCTATGCTGGGAGGTTTCTTTCTCGTTTAGTGCCTAATCTTCTTCTTCTTCTGATTAGGATATTCACTTTTGTTGTATGCTTACATTCATTCCAACCATAATATTCTTCCGTGCCTAACTCAGCTTTTGCGCTCTTTATTCAGTTCCCATTCATCAACCATGGATCCCTTGATGTTGGCTAGCACCATCGGTTAGCACATACACCTTCTTACTATATGCTTCATTTTAATTCATCATATTAACTATATTCTTCACTTGGATTCATCATGTCTCTGCTCACATGCTTGGTGTATATTTTGTATCATTATGTCATGAATGACTATGGTATTCTTACTCAGTTTTTCTAATTTGTCAGGAAACTTGAGCGCCCTCGCATTGTTCTTGTCTCCACTGTAAGTTTTTTAGTCGCAATTGTCTGGTTCCGTATTAGCTTATCTATATTAAAAACCCGATGATATTGAAATTAGCTTATCTTGGTGATGACGCAGGCCTACTATATGGAGGCTTAATGGGAAGAAATCAACAGAGGGGTTCCATCAATACAACTACCTAGCTGGGTGTTTTTGCTATTTCTGGATACTCGTTGGAACTCCATATGGCATTCATCCAAACACCCTGATATGGCCTATCAACTTTATTGGCTTTTTGCTATACTTCTATTATTGGTGCGTTTTCGCTGTGCTCTCTACCAAACACAAGCCCATAGTAATCGCTGAATACCTTGCTGTCTTATTTACTTTATTTGTAACATTTGCTGGGGCAATGATTGTATGTGCTAATTACATCCCGAGTCAGCAGGAGCGAGAAGATATGGTAGCCAGGGTGCGGGAAGCCATCTGCATCTTTTTAAGCATCAGCTTCTATGCCTCACCTTTAACGGTCGTGTTGAATGTTTTCAAGGCAAAGAGTGTCAGATTTCTGCCGTTTTGGGTCGCCTTGGCTGGGTTTACCAACGCCTGTGTTTGGACTACATATGCTCTAATGTTGCCTTCTGTCGACATTAGCTTGTTGGTTGTTCATGGATGTGGTGCACTTTTGTCGGCGTTTCAACTTGTGCTTCATGTTGTCTATGGAGATCCCATTGCCTGCTTTCTTGAATCCTTTAAGATGGTTTCCCAGAAGAACAAAATGGAATCCCTCAAGTGGGTAATTTATGATGGGGAATAAATAAGAGCTTCCTTTTATGTACGTGGGATTGGACTTGAGGTAGATTAATGTTCAAGACATGTAACCTGTGTTGTATTTTTAAATAAAATTTAGTCTATTTCTTCAATAAAATTCTGTCATTCTCAGACATATGTATGGCTTCTATCTTTATAGAGTAAGAATTCAAATGTATTTTGAGCCAATTCACATAATGTCAGAAGCCAAAAGATATTGGTGAAGGTTGAACAAATACACGACATTAGTTGTGCCTGCGAATATAACTTGTGGATCCAGAGTCAGTAACCTTGTTGTCCAAACCTTCATTCTCTAGCTCTCAGAAGGTTTGAATTCAACTAGCCTAACATAATCTTTTAAGCAGCTAAATCCGTTTACTGAATGATCTACAATAAACACTAGTCACAACTGGTAATAATCTGATGAAACAACCAACAGATCCAACCACCGACAAAACATAAGGGAACTACGTATCAGCCTAAAGACGCAAAGTTTCAATCACCAAACAACCCCAAAAACCAATCTTTGGAAGATCCAAGTACTAAATTTTAAACTTGACATGAGAAGAGAGTTCTTAGAGTGTTACATATGACAAGCTTTAGTATGTAAGGTATGAATCAGTCAGCTGATCATGAGTATACATGTGGATTGAGAATTACTTGAAGCTAGAACCTATATATAACTTATTCAGTGAATTACTTTGATGAGTTTTCCCAAAAAACTAGCTGATTTGGAAATTCAATGCTCCTGCATGCTACTTGTAAGGCTTTAGCTTGTTCATCAGTTACTATAGAACTTGGATTGAAATAAGCAAATAAATGTTTGACAACCATTTAAGTATACCTAATTGCTTGTCCTGTAACCACTATGCAAAGAGCACCAAGCTTTTCATAGAAAAACCCTAATACATTCTATATAAGTCTGCAGTGTCTATCATCTGCAAGTTCAACAAGTAGAGATTCTGATATTAATCGATACCGATGACCTACAGAGGAAAACAAATATCAGCAAGCACCACAAACTCAGCTGTCAATGCCCAAAATGACAGAAGCCAAAGCTGACCTAACATTTCACGAAGTCAAGTAGCATCATAAGAGCATCTATATATATTGAGCCAAGCATTTCCCCTTAGAAAATATTGATGACTAACGAGATAAGGAAGAAGAATAGACAACCCTTATATCCTGCAAAGGCAAGAAATTCATTCCTTATGTAATACTTGTTTCTCTATAATACTTCTTTGTAAAACATGTATCCTTCTTGCTTCTTTAGGAGATCACTTTGCATCCAGTTATACAGATACATGGACTAAAAAGTACAAAGGAATTTAAATTGGAAAGCATCAAAACTTGTATCTCTAGGCGCTTCAATACCAAGTTGGCTCACCAACAAAGGTATGCATTCTATGATTGCCAGGCGAACTCTATTATAGTATCTATCTTCTGCAAGCTAAACAAGAGCTGGCGATAGATCAGATTGTGATAATAAATCGATTGATTACAAATCTCCGCAGACAGATAAAGAACAAGAATAATCAAGATTGATTACACTTGATAGAGGCATGCTCCAAACAATACTGCAGAAACATTTCAAATGGAAGGCCCAGATACTGGAGAAATGAATAAATACACGGAAAGATGGGCATGTCATCAACCACATACTCAGCTGTCAAGTTGAAATATCAGTGATTTACCTTTCCTAAAACAGGAGCCATGCCCATAACGACAGTAGCCAAAGCTGACCTACCATGCTATTTCAGCTTCATTATCACGAAGTAGGCCGTCCTATATACCATCATAGAGCATCTATCAGATGTTTTATAAAGGCAAACTTTACAGACCACAGCAATATTGCAATATAAGTGACCAACAATATGTTGATCAGCAAGTTCAGAAAATATGTTCCATTCGATTTCCCAGTCATATAAACACGAGAGGAGTGCTCGGTTACAGAGATACCACATATAGCCATCATCATTAAAAGTTAAATCATAACAGTTTGGCGTCAGTATTTGACACAATACATGCGCATCAGTATTAGGCATCATGTCCCCTTAGAAAATATTGTTTTACATCTTACTGACTAACCAGAAAAATTATAGTGTCATTGGACCAAAAATGATTATATGAGCAAAAAACCTTTAAAAAAATAATATTGTAAAGAACCTTACAATGACCCTATTTTTTCACAAGCAAGAAACTCAACACAGTCATCAACCTTTGACTGATCACTCCACCAGCCGGAAACCATCTTAAAGGGTTCAAGAAAGAAATCAACGGGATCTCAATACACAACATGACGAAGGAGTTAGATGCAAAGGACAACACAAAAGTACTATTTTAAAAAACACTCTTTGTGAGGCGAAGTGATCTCTCCTTTGCAATTGCATTCTGAGTTGTATAGAAATTGCAATTGCATCTAACAGTAGCCCGACTAGGCAAAAAACTCTCACAAACCATCCACACAAGAGATTCCAACCTCTTCTTCTGGTAAACCATCTTAAAGGGTTCAAGAAAGCAATCAACGGGATCTCCATACACAACTGTTGATTCGAGTAAACCTAGAGGCGAGCTAATTGTAAGCATATTGCACTATCAAAGCATACTACACACTCACACACTTATTTCTTTTAGGTAAAAAGTTATCAATAATAGCAAATCATGTTTTCAAAACCTGTTTGTTGTGCTTACTTAGCTAATACTTTCATTTATAAATTATGATCATTTTTTATGCTTATTAACTTCTTAAAAGTCTATCTGATCTCAATTCAACTTTCACAGGGTTGAATTACATACATAATATATAAAACTTAACCTGGAAATTGGAGAAAGAAAATCAATGCATGGTTACATATTAATTTTTTGACAGAAAGGATCCAATTAATCTGTTCTTACCATACTTAATACAGAATTCATTCTAAATAGTACAAAGATCGCTGAGATGTAGTTAAATCATATAACATGAGAGCAAGTCCAATAGTTTTTTGCTATAATGAAGATTTTGCTTAAATATGGAGAATTTGGAGTTTTTTGAAGTTCAACAGTTAGACTATAGCCCATTTCCCAACGTTGTTATTGCGATAAATGATTGAAAATTAATATATCAATGTTAGTATTATATAAAAATAAAGATATTTATATATGTTACATTTTTGTGTAGTAAGTTATATTGTAGGTTATCTCACATTAATTGTGCGCAGTCTAGAGGCTTATACTGGTTTTATAAATATTATAATAGTTCTTTTATATTATTTTTACTTTCATATTAGAAGAGCATATATTTATTATTATTTATTTTATATTTTTATGTACTATTTCTCTGTTGTTTATTTTTTATTATTATTAAGATTGCGACCGATAATAAGCCGATCACAAGAAATGATGCTACCTACATATATGGTTGAAAATAAAATCTGCTAGTATTACTCCATCCGTCTCCGTCGAAATTGTACACTTTCCTTTTCTGGGTACTTCGATCTAAGTTGCACAATTTTTTTATAATAATATTATTTCCTTTTCTCCACTCATTTTACCCATTTTTTTCTTAAATTCAATCTCCAATACACCTTACAATTTAAAATTCAACTTTCTTTTCTCTCAGCAATTTCAATTGAGATGGGAGGAAATACATGATTGACATGAGTTTCTACGGGAACAGAGAAAATTCATGATTCAGATGACTATTGAATAATACAAAACTGAGCGGAAGGAGACGTAAACAATCTACTTGTACCTATCAATTGAATTATGCCTGCAATTACGACCTTCCAAATTTTTTCCCAATATATACGTTCTCATTTGAATTAAATGCGTCAATAATGGTAATTTTTATCTAATGAACTAAACATTCATATTTCAGTTTGGTTCAGTTCAAATTAGTTTATATTAGTTCAGTTTACTCGAAAAAGTGTAGAAAGTAGGTTCTACTTCTTGGGCCCTATTTTAAAATTGTACTTTGATAATTTACAATTAAACTGGTCAAAGAAACTAAGAAGAGGTGAAATATCACTTTAATTTTCATAAATACTAAATTAACTTAGCTGAATTTTGTCAAGTTTAGCTGAACTTCAATTAATTTAGATTAAATCAATTGAAGTCAACTGAAATTAGCTGAAATTAGCTTTAAAACGTTATTATTATTATTATTATTATTATTATTATTATTATTATTATTATTATTATTATTATTATTATTACTAGTATAATGGACCGTGCGTTGCGTGGTATATAATAAAATATTTGAATATTTTAAAGTGTATTATTATGTTTAAACTAAAAATAAAAGTTGTATGATTTTTCAAATAGATAAAAGCTATTCATATTTCCAAAAATATCTACCAATTAAATAAATTGAAGAAGGTAAATATGGCAAGAATTGACAATTAAAATAATTTTGCAACGTGATCCTAATAATCAATTGTCAAAGATGAAAGAAAATATTTCATAATATTTTTAAAGAGATTAATAGTATTAAAACTAAATAAATGATGTAATGTCTTCTCAATTATATAATCATATTAATAGAAAGTGAAATTATTTGTGACAAAAATGAAAAATAATGGATATCAAATAATTTCACTTTTGAATATAAATATCTGCCAGTTGTAAATAAGTTCAGAACATGTTTAATTTATGGTATAATCTAATACTAAAAGAATGATAATTAGACATATATATCTAATAATTTAGACGATTTACCGTATATATGATGAATATATAGCAATTTACAGAATATATATAAAAAACAATTTACAGAATATTACTGATCTCCTTTCTTATAAACACGCAGAAATATCACAACTAAAAAATGTAATATTAAAAAGACATTTTCATTTTCCTTACATCATATGAAATCAAACACAAACAAAAATCTAATTGGAATATCAAGTTAACTAAGTTAAATATACGATGTAATATAAGGATATATTGATTGAAAATGATCACCTAGTTAACTGACTATATAATTGAGTATCGTGATTTATGAGATAACAAGAGAAAATATTATATACAACCGATATCTAATTAAATTATTATTTATTCTGTGCACGTTGAACAAAATTTACCGATTGATATATAATAAGTGAAATTATAAAATGCACTAAATTCTTAATTATAAAATTCATCTTTTTGTAATTAATTTTTAAAACAGGAAAGTAATTTAAAAACAAAGAAAATAAAGATTTTTGATATTAGAATTGATTTCTGATGATAAAGTGTAATACGATTACATAATTTAGTTTTAAAAGCATTTTTCTAAAAGGAAAATATTGTACGTGTATAAATATATTTTGTATATCCAAATATCCAAATATCAATTAATTGGTTTTATATATGGAATTTCTTATTAATTAAGTTTATATGTAAGGAAATATTGATTTTCATCCATTTAGAAAGATATAGTTACTTAGACAATCAGTCTAAATCTAAATTTGTTTGTGATCATGGGAATATATAAGAATCACCTAAAGTATATTTTTACATAGCAAATTCTAAAATGTTTGTATGAATTCGGAGTTTCAAATAAATGTCCAACATTAGAGTTTTCATCATCCAAAACAGTAATTACCATTTCTATTGAAATCTCTTGATTATTTTCTTAAGTCACTTAGAACATATTTTCTTCAAGTAAAGAAGGTGACGCAGTAATATAGAAAGGGCAGAAAATTGAAAGAAATAAAGAGTGATACACATAATATGGAGTATGGAAAAAAAATAGTGATCATATTGTATAAATACTTCTTTCTAATTGAAGGAGTTTTGAGTTGATGTATCGAGTTTAATCATTGCACCTTGAAAGCAAAGCCTTTGTAATTTTGGGCTAAAATATACATAGAAAAAATACTTTTAAAATATATAAACAAATATTAAAGCAAAACCAAATATGAAAAATAAAAAATTATACCTTATTTGTGTTCATGCCTTGCATTTTTGATAATTTCTGACCTAATTTATAAATAGCTCTATGACTATGGAAACTCTCCAACTGGTAAGATGGTTTAGGGTTTACGTAGACTGAGAAGGCATAAACCAGCATCTACCCACTTCAGAATACCTTCATCAGAAAAGTGAAAATTATCAAAGCTCCCAAGTTCGACATTGGCAAGTTGATGGATGTGAGTTCATATTTCTCGAGCTGTTTTTAGTCGATATTCTGTATATAATGATGTTTGAATGGAAGCCCTTAAATTGTTTGTTCTTTACTGTAGGTACATGAGAATTACGAGGATGTTGGTACAAAGGTTGACAGGATGGCTAAGGATCCAGTTGCTGAACCGACTGAAGTTGTTGGAGCTTAAATATCAAGTTGAAAACCCTGTGTGACCTTGGAGCAATAATCCACTCTGATATATCATTCCAACAATGTAAGAAAATGGCACGTCGAAATCACAAATCACAATGTAAGACATCTTTGAGAATCAAAGAAACAATACATCACAAATCCTTCATTATCAACATGCGAAAGATTCATTCGATGAACCATGAGCTAATAAACTAACCTTGATGGTTCGAGCTGGTTAATACACTGTATACGTCATCCGCTTCTTGCACAATTTCTCGCCGTCGAAAATTACTTGTCTTGTTATTTTGAATCACCATACATAAAGCTAGAGAATCACCTCGGCCGCGAGATATTCAAGTATAGCAGCAGCGATGCACTTGTCGTATACCTCCCTTTCTTCATTAACCGAGCGATTTTGCTAACGGGGAACTAAGGCCAGCCCTTTTAATATGAAAGGGACTTGGTGTGGTGTACTTTCCCTGCAGTACCAGAAGTCCAGATTCGAGCCACAGGTCTATATTTCAAAGCATAACCTCCCGTCTGCCTCCATTTTGCAGTCGATCTATGCAGCCGGAGATCCATTGTGTATTTTCCATCACTCAGACGCTGGTGGCAAAGGTGGTTCAGGGCTCTGCCAAGAATTTGAACAACACTGCCTAGAATTTCCGTTATTGATGCGAGATCGTAGAGTCAATGCATATCACAACCTCGGTCAAGAAGGTTCGCACATATTAATATATAATCATACGTGCGTTATGGAAACTAATACATTGTGACATGTGAATACAAGGAAAAGGATATATTATAACAAATTAACGCGGTTTTAATGAAACGTGAATGGGAAGGGTTTACTGTTTATATATATGGAGCCATGTTAAAGGGTTCACCGTGTTAATTAGGTGGAATGAGTTGTATTTGTAAAAATAAAAGGCGGGAGTAGTCAACTATTGTGCATTAGGGAAAATCATATGTTAATACCATATATTTGTACAACAAAAATATATACATGCAGCTGTATGGTATGCTGCGAAAGAACGGCGATTTGGGTGGAAAAAAATATATATGAAAATTGTAGGCGGCGGAATATGGTGAACTTGTGGTGGTTATGTGGTGGTTTTAGTCAAAGCAGAATATGGTGAACTTGTGGTGGTTATGTGGTGGTTTTAGTCAAAACTACGTAATTTAATTATTTTTAATGTTTTTATTAATTTATTTATTGACCGTAGCAATAACTCTTCTAATTTCCTTTAGAAAGAATGAGTTGTATTTGTGTGTAATTGGTGTTAATATAGAAGGTGGAAATATAAGAATATATGAAAATTTAAAGAGGACCTAAAATATAATATACTAATACTATAATTATACTGTATTACTAACTATATATATTGTGTGAGCTGTGTGTATAAACATACGGAATACTATCTTATAAATATAGAGGAATATTGTATATGATGCAAAGGAAACAAATATTTTGCCAAAATATATATGCATGCAAAAAATATATAGAGAATATGTATACGGTATTTTTTGCGAATGAATAATATGGAAACCAAAACTTTGCTAAAGTACTTTGCCGCGGTAATTTTTTGGCTCACCTTGTATTTATTGAATGAAAGAAATAAGAAAGGAATATATGAAAATTGTAAACGCCGGAATATGGTGATCTCGTGGTGGTTATGTGGTGGTTTTAATCAAAACTACGTAGTTTAATATTTTTCATTAATTTATTTATTGACCGGAGCAATAACTCTTCTAGTTCCCTTTAGGATTAATTTGAGTTCAAACATTCAGTTTCAAATTTGATCAGATAATAAAATTGTTGCAGTAATCATTTAATTTGTAAAACATGTTTCAAAATTATACTAACCATTACAAAGTCAAAAGAATTAAATATACGGTTGATTTTCCTCATGAAAATATTTGTTGGATTAAAATATAGATGTTGTAGTTATAATTGAATCTAATAGTTACATATTATTATGTTTATTATTTTCAACTTACATTTGGGATAATTAGTGTAATTATGATTCTAAATAATAATTACTAAATTTGAAGAAATGAGAATTTATTACTACACATTTTACTATGAATTCATTATTTCTTAGAAACCGTTTAGTAAAATAGTGAAATTTAAATTAGGGAAAAAAGTATACAAGTAAAAAAACTCCTACCCATAACAAATGGAGAAAATCTCTGATAAGCCAGCCTTATGGTAAGCCAAGGGGTATTAGGTTCAGGGGCAAAATATTTTTGGGGTTGGAATGTAAATATTTATTTTTTGGTGCCAGTACTTAAAATGTTAATAAAATCCAGGGACCATTTTGCAATAAGAATATATAACACATTTAATCTCCTTATTCATCATTACCATCATCAAACATCATATTAAATCATCAAATCATCGTCGCTCATTATCAATTCATCGACATTCATTATCAAATCATCGACGTTCATCAAATTATCACTGTCCATCATCAAATCTTCATCGTTTATCGTGAAATCATCGTCGTTCATCATCAAATTTTCGTTGTTCATCATCAAATCATCAAATTTTCGTCATTTATCGTCAAATCATCGCCCTCATCATCGATATTTATAAAATCATCAATTCCCAAAACATTATAACCGACATCAATTATCAGTAAAAAATCACCAATCATCAAAAATTAATAATTATTCATCAACATCAAATCATCAATCCTATCATAAAATCAACCGTCTTCATCAATCATATCATAACCATTATCAATCATAAACATCAAATCATCATATAAAAAACACATAATTAAATCGTTAAATTAGATTTTCGGAGATCTATAGTTTAGTCTATCAAATTGACCTCGATTATACTCGGCCAGACGACCACCAACCTCTATCATCATCATCATCAATCCGATAATCATCAATCAAATATCAAAAATCGTCAAATTAAATAATCATAACCGACTTTAATCATCCAACGTCAAATTGTAAGATCATTATAACTGACATCGATCATCGTCCTCATCATCACCAACATCAATTGTTGTCGTAATCATCAAAATCATCACCCTTATTCATATCATCACCGTTATTAGTAAAATCATCATTATCATAATCATATTCCATGCATCATCATCATTAATAAATTGTCATCGTCATTATTAAATTCCCACCACCAGCCGCACC
Organism: Sherardia arvensis; assembly: GCA_948330725.1. NCBI lineage: Eukaryota > Viridiplantae > Streptophyta > Magnoliopsida > Gentianales > Rubiaceae > Sherardia > Sherardia arvensis. Next base: position 14,080,009 of record OX415237.1, on the reverse strand, counting down.
ACCGCACAACCACCCGTCAGCATAATCAAAACCGCCGTACCACCACCACCACCTAATCAAATCGTCAAGTGAATCATCAACACCGACAGTCAAATCACATATATGTCAATCATCATCACCAATGGACGAATCATCAAATTCGTCGATCATCATGGATAAATCCATGGATTCGCCGCTGAAATCAACGCCGACGACCCCAACATCATTCCGGAAACCCACCAACCAAAGTTGCGCGCCGTTTAAATTCACCGATTCGATGCTCCATTACTGTGGCCGCTCAAACTGGTTTGTGCACCACATCTTAGCCTCGTGTGGTTCGTTGCCGTGACGGGCCTTCGTCATCGCAGCTCTCGTCGTCGACGAACTCTGACGTCACAGACAACAGTCATCGCAGTCGTCGTCGAACCGTGAGCGACCGATGATACCTCGTTGCTCCACCTCATCTCTATCTGCTACACGTCATTATACCATGAGCGACCCAGGTGACTGTTGAATCGATTGGCCTGGATGAATGATTCGTTGTTAGGGGCTTCAGAAATTGGGGACAAATTGAATAAGTCTCGATGTTTTATGATTTGGGGATAAAATATTTTCATTATAGTCCCTGCCCTCATGCGCTAATTTCACTATGGCACCGAAAACAAAGTAATTAGTTTTGAAACTCAATAGTTATTTGCTATGGTCATGTAAAGCTCCGCCTTATCATAAGACTGCCTTATATAATTGTTTCTCTAACGAATTTGATCAAATAATAAATATTTCGCACGAATTATTTTGTTAGAGAAATGGTGAAATTTTAAAATAGGAAAAGAATATACAAATAAATAAACTCCTACGCATAGTAAAAATCGGTAGCGATTGGTAGTGGATTAAATCGATATACATTTTTGGATATATAAATATGTTTGTAATTATTGTTGAATTTGTTAATTTTAAATATAAATTAATCTAATTTATTTCTCTATAAGTTAATTAAAACAATATTTTATAAATTAAACAAAAAATATTATAAAAGTTTATTACTTTATATTAGTCTTGGAATAGACCGTCTATATTATAACTATAATATAGACGACCTATTTCTGCAATTAAAATAGGAAAGGCGGCTCCTCTTTTGCAATTAATATTTACACGGGTCCTTTTTAGCAATATAAGGAAATTGCATCAGAGACCCTCCTCCATAAATATATATACCATATTTCTATTTTTATTTTACAAAATCTTCTGTGGTTCCCAATTTCACATCCCCAATCGCTCTTTCAATTTCTGCGCAATCCAGCGGCGATGTCAAAGCTCGTGATTTCGGCGATGTCGACGACTGAACCAGCGGCGATAAGAGAGGGATCACGACGTTCCAATCGGCGGCGCGGCTGACCTGAAACGACGCCGGTGCTCTGGTTTAGAGCCAGCTCGATTGACTCCGGCTGGTGGAAGATCTCCGATCGGCTGCCATTTCTTAAACGCCGCCGTCGCAATCGCCGCGTTCTGCTGCTTCTCCGACGAATTCTCCGGCAACTTCTCCGCCGTCAAAACTCGTGATTCCGGCGATGTCGGCGGCTGAACCAACGACGATAAGAGAGGGATCGCGACGTTCCAATCGGCGGTGCGGATGACCTGAATCAATGCCGGTGCTCTGGTTTGGAGCCGGCTCGATTGTCTCCGGCTGGTGGAAGAGGCCGATCGGAGGAGGTGAAGCGAGGTGATACTTTTTGTTCGCTGTGGTTTCCCCCTTTTTTGTTGTTTTTTTGTACTTTGTGACTGCTCTGCAAATTTCTTCCATGAATTTTATGTGTTTTACTATGAAAACTAGACTGTTTAATGTGATGTCTTTCTGTTTTTAAAATTTCTTGTGTTTATCTTGGAAACTGGACTTTTTAATGTGGATTCTGTCTTGTTATGAAATTTATGTGTTTAGCTTGAAAACTAGACTGATTAATGTGGGTTCTGTCTGCATATGAAATTTTATGTGTTTAACTTGAAAACTAGGCTTCTTGATTTGTGTTGAAACTTGATTATTTATTGTGAAAACTGTGGTGTTTGTAAAACTTGATTTTTTAATGTGAAAACTGTGATTGTGAAAACTTGGTTATTAAGGTTGAAAACTACAGTGATTGTAGAAACTATAATTTTTAGGCTGAAAATTGTGGTGTTTGTAAAACTTGATTGTTTAGTTGAAAACTGTTTTTATTGTGAAAACTCGATTGTTTAGGTTGAAAACTTTGGTGTTTGCGAAATTTGATTATTTATTGTGAAAACTGTGATTTTTGTGAAACTTGATTGTTTAAGTTGAAAACTGTGATGATTGTGAATTTTTAGGCTGAAAACTTTGGTGAAACTTGACTATACTTAACACAACATTATTTAACCTAAACACCCTAGTTTTTATGTACCTAAAATCTGATGTTTATAATATGGAAACTTGTCTTTCTAACCTGAATTCTTTTGTATTTACGAGTGTTTAAAATACAAAAATTATATTAACTGATTTGAGTACATATTATTTGCGTGAACAGTGCCGTGAACAGTGCCATGAATAGTGCGCGTGAACAGTGCCGTGAATAGTACTTTTCCTAGATTTTGCAAATAAGGACCTCCTTCCTTCCATATTGTAATTTAGTCATTGGTTTATATTATGCTATAATATAGACGGTCACTCCAGAGACCAACTCTATTACTTTTGGATTAATTAATACATATACTTGTCTTACATGATTAAAACATCCCTCCATGTTTATGCACAAGTGGGTTTATTCTCCAATTTTTTTAATGCTGAAATTCCTTTAATTGATGAGAGGTTGACACATAGGCGGTTGGACAAATCTACGGTTACCTGTATAAACTTTCCGTGTCCACAGAGACTAAACTCGATTTACTGTGAATATAACATCAAAATAGCCACAAAAACAAAATCCAAGCAGCAAATACATTATCTGGATGCATAAGTTAACAACATCCGGAATGTTTATTTTTAAAGTTTTGCTAACTTTGCCATTGCCAGACTACTAAGAGCATCAGTTATATATGGGCGATTCTTTGCCAATTTTTCAAACAAAAATATTTCGTCAGAAAGAGATTTTGCACCACTGTAGTGAATTCTTGACCGAGTTTCCCTTGAATCAAGCAAAAAAACTTTATCTCAAGTTACTTCTAGGTCGCTAAGTCTACGTTGCCCTCCCAGGGAGTCTCTCTCCCTTGGGCCCCATTTTTTGTGGGACTGTGTCTGGGCCACCAATCCATCTCAATATAGTGGGGTTTATTTCCATTCAAGTATAATATTATAACATTCTAAGTATAAAATTAATGTTTGAGAGGTAGAAAATGTCCGTTTAAAGATTGATTGGGAGAATTAAGAACTTATTTACAATTTATCTGAATATTTTTTAATTCAGTTTAGTTTAGTATTTTCGGTTTAGTTCGGTATTTTTAATTCAATTCAATATTTTTCAGTTTAGTGCATTGCACTTTTTAATTACATATAACAAATTATATGTTATTAATTCAGTACAGTTCAATTAATTGAGAGAAAATATAATTTAATTATTTTATGTTTATTATGAAAATTAAGTTCATTTCAGTTAAATACGGTTCAATTCAATTTTATTGTCTATTTTTGAGTTTCAGTTTCTCTACTATTAGGTAGAAATTGCCAAATTATTGTTTATATATTCATTTGATGGTTGCAATATCTATTCGATTTCAAACAAGCATTGATTTATTTCTTCAATTTCTTTTTGTTTAGTTAAGTTCAATTCAACGTACTTCAGTTCTATTTAGTTTGTTAAGCTAGATTCGATTTATTAAGTTTGGTTCTAGTAAAATATGATGTGATAATGTAGTTTCGTTTAGTTATATGAATGCATTTTATAATTATGTTTTTCTACTATTATAATTACATTCAAATATAATTACTATTTATTTATTATATATAATTTAAAATTCCGTATGTAACACAGATATTACACTAATATATAAAATAAAACAAAATATAATCGGTTGAACCTTGAATTTCTCAAATAACTTGTAACATTTTACCATGGTTATTAAAGATTATACACTTCTATTTCCCCAAAAAACAAAGTGGGATACAAATAAAAACAATTTGACCCACATGGGTCCTGCTGGACCATCAATAAATATAAATTAAAAATAAATGGGCCAATAAAAATTGGCCACATAGTAGGAGGGAGACTCCCTTCTAAGGGTGTCCTATCAGCGTCCCCATCAGCATCTAATGAAGTTCTGAATAGACCACAGTCAAACAAGCAGGAACAACAGTAACTTTAACCACAGTTATTATTTAAACATGGTTTCACAGATTCCTCAACTCAAATAAGGCGAAACCAATTCTATCATACATCCAAATAGCCACACACACACACAACACATTATCAGCTCAATTCACTCAGAGATTGAACAAATGTAGTCATTTAAAATTTCAGGAAAATCAAAAGCTAGGAAATTAACAGCGACATTTCTATGTCGAGCTCAAAGATCCAAATTTTACACCAAATTAGATTTAAAATTTCATGATAGCTTCAGTTTAAAAAAATGAACAAACCTACAGCATAGCACAAGGATAACAAATTATTATTAGAGTATAAGAAACTTCCTTCTCGGAGAGCTTGGAGTCGAGTTTCTCTTTTCGGATGACGGAATTGACCGGAATCAGCACAGAGATTATTGAGGAGTCCTGGAGCTCCTTTGGTTGCTCCACCGGGCTGTTCTGCTAGGCTTCGCTCGAATTTGAGGATTCGTCGCCGGAACGGACCCTCGTCGCCTCGTCACCGCCGTCAGCCGTAGCGCCGGTGAACTTATTTTGAATGTTTTTACCTCAGCTCAGAGTGCCACGCCTTTGCCAAATTTTGGCCAGGCACATATAGGGGTGTTTGGTAAAGTATAGTGAAAATAAAGTGATAAAAAAAAAGAGTGATAAAGTATACTTGGACCAATTTTTGAATATGAAAAAAATAAAGTGGTAAAAAAATGAGAAGTAAAAAAGAGTTTCGCCATTCGCAAAATGAGGAATGTTTTTAAAATATGTATTGGACACTTTTATATGTCGAAATTAGGATGCTTTCTAGTGTCTCCAGCATAAAAGATCTACTTCTTTATAGTGTAATCTTATTTTCTTGGGATTCTTTTAAATGTGGTGCGTATTTTCTAGGTAATTCACGTTGTTGCAGCGGAATATATATAAATTGCTTTTGGGATATGAAAATCGCTTAAACAGTTGTCAGCCAATTAATTAAAAACCACGAACACCTGTCATGGGCGATTCAACTGAATCTTGAAATTGAACAACTGTCAATTAATCCGGAAAACCTCCTTTTTCTTTATAACAAATCTCTTCCCCAAATTACAAGGCTGAGACATATATTTATAACCTCAAATAAAATCACAATCCTAACATTAATCTGGAAATAATAAATCTAATTCTATAATTATTATGGAAAATAAATCAAATCTTACTAGAATTTATACTCGTATCAAAATGGATCCCTTTTTTTTTGAAGTAAAACACTACATTTATAATTAAGAGAAACAGGTACAAACTACATAGTTTTTGCCTAGAGCCATCTTACGGAAATTAAACATAACAGAATAAAGGTCGCTCCTATGGAGCTCTATTAAATTAAACTGAGATGATGATATATGAAAGAAACATTGGATGTCTTCCATGATAGTTTCCATCTCCTTTGGCGCTAACTCGGGATGGTAGAGTGCCGCCAGTGAATCGGATGACTCCGTGAGCAAGCAAATCTTCCTGGGTGAGACCCTAATTGCTGCTTTGATAGTTCTCCAGCAGGTCTTTTCCAATGCCAGCATCAGAGTGGTGCAAGTGAAAGGACCTAGTCCCCTTTGCAAAGGTGAATCTCCACATGTGTCTATCTCCCATACCAAACTCATCAACTTGTAGGGAACCTTAAAGTTCCAGACTTTGTCCCACAACTTCCGCCTCCAACGGTCTGCATAGCCCCAGTGCAAAGACCACTATATGTTCAAGTCCGACATAATGTCTCTCGTCCTCTTCCCTGCTCCAAGTTAGCTCTGTTGATCCTGATAGACTTGATGAGAGACTGAGAAGAAGCAATACATGAAGTAGCACTAGTGTTGTGGGAACCGAGTTTGAGGATGTCACATTCAGCTGTTTGCAGGTACCATTTGATGGCAGGCAACCCTTGATCAGCTCGTAGAACATGAGCTTCTGGTGGTTACCATTGGCCTGATGATGGTCCTTGCTACTTTCCATAAATTGAACGCTTTGCAGTTCCTCCTAAGGTGGGGCAATCATCGAGAATACATTAGTTAAACTCTGTGGCTCGGCACTCTTTAGCTGCTGCAATTCTGTTGGTGCTGCCTGCAAGTCTTGCCATTCCTCATGGATTGGAATAGCTATAGAGAACTCCTTAACATCGTGTAGCCATTTCCCATTTGGTGGTTTATGTAACTCTTGGCAACATTTTTTCCATGATCTTGTTTCAAAATCCTCAGTTGCATCTCCACCTTTCCGTTTCCTGGTTAATTTATGAACCTGCAACTTTCTTTTCTTCTGGACAGTAAGAGAACCTGGATCCCTGAAGCTCTCCCAATCACAAAGCTTCCGTTTTGGAGCAACACAACACTCTTTAAACTGGAAATCAGCTCTATCCCTTGGGAGTTGACTAGCATGAGGGGTTACTTTGTGCAAAAACTCACCCACTGCTGCATTTTGGATTGCACCATCCCGAGGGCGTTTCCTCGTAGTTATTCTCACTCTGTGTTGTACCATGTAAATATCCTCTCTAATGACATTTGTGATGGAGAGAGATTGACTTTCTTCATGCTTCCATACCCATACTGAAAGAGAGGTATCATCATCACAATTTTGATTATGTTTGCCATTTTCTGTGGCAAATATCATTCCCAGGTTACAATCCAATGAAGAAGTTCTGTACTTCTTGCAATAAATTCCATTTGCCTCCCTATGGAGAAAGTGCTTCAGCATGTAGTGGTTAATAAAAGACTCTGCTTTGTCATCATCCATAAATTTGCATCTTGAAGCTGGATGTCCAATAATCCCACATCTAGTACAGAATTTCAAAATACGATCATATCAACACGTCACCCAGATGTGGTTGCCCTGATCATCTATCAGTGAAAGTCCTGGTATTAATGGTCTACAAGGATCAATCCATACTTTACCCTTCAAATTTGTAGTCTTCTTATCCATATCATGACTCAAACGGACCTTACCGACATCTCCAATTAGATTCAATAAGCTCTTACCTTTTATCGGATTACACAGCTCAGAAGGTACACCAATCAAACATACCCATACCTGGATTTTGGAGACGATAAGGCTTCTGCTGGGATATTCCTCATCCCATTTCCGTAAACAAAGTAAGCCTCCTTCCAGGACATACGACCCCTTGCGCAGAACTGTGTTCATCTGAGTTTCAGACCGGAACCTTATTATCATAAGGTTGTTTTGCCTGAGCACTATTCTGACCATTGAACCCCAGAGATCCCAAAGAAGATTCTGAAACCGATTACCAGAGAAATTTCTATCATCACACCAGAATCCCAATACATCAAACTGCTTTCCCAGACTCATATAATCCGCATGTCTCCCTCGAGTTCCAATTAGCCCATGCTTTTTTAAGGAGACATAAGGACTATACCCATCCTTTTCTGTTTTCTTTGAGAAAGACTTGAGCTTCTGGTATTTAGCATTCAGGTCTGCGAAGGAACTTTTACATAAAAACTCATACCAATTAGAAGTACCTTTCAGCTTGATTTTGAGGGAAGGATCCCACATGCAAGAGGAGGAGTTGTTAGCCATTCCTTTGTGAAGGCTTGGCGTCTTCCAATACCAGCTCAAACGGATCCTTTTCGCCGATCTGGCCCTCCCTAGAGAGTTCGAAACTTGAACCTGGCATCTGGTTGGGGATTCCTCTACGCTCTTCCGTTTCGCCAACATGACTTCTCGCCTAAAAACAGATAAATATAGAGGAACAATTTTTTTTTGTTCTTTTATAAGAAAAAAGTCGAAATCAGAACTAGGAGTTTGATTTAAACCAAAACACCTAAGATACACAGATCCTAACCCAATCTAATGATTTGAAAAAGAGCCACAACAAACAAGGAAACGACTGATTAGATCTATAGAATTTTTTTTTGAAGACCCAGAAGAAATCAAACACCTACGATAAACAACGGTCAGAACATGACCTTAATGAACTTGGAAGATAAACATTTTGGCTAAATCAATTGAAGAAAACCACAACAAATTAGAAAGAGACTATGATGAAAATCGGAAGAAACTAGAGAAAGAAGAGGAAAGAGAATATGACTAGAGAGAAGGAAGAGAAAAAGTAAAGCTCTCACTTATTGAGAGAAAAGCAATCAAAATGGATCCCTTAATTTTGGAGTATTATTTATTTTAAAGAGTTCTTTCTATTTAAATGTTCCTATGTACCATTTTTGTCATAGAGAATTTGAAAGTAAGAAATTTTAACAAAAATGATAGTTGTTTAGTTAAGTGATAGGCATTGGGGGTGTTTGGTGATTAGTTGTTACCTGATTGTATTAATTGTTTTGACTAACTGATTGCATTAGCTGATTTGACTAGCTGATTGTATTTTAAAGTGTTTGGTAAAATTAGCGGATCACTAACAACTGTTTCGTTAATCAATCATGTAAAATAACATAAAAGGACATAACACATTTTATATTGCTAATAATAATTTTATAAATAGTATTTCTCAATCATAAAAGTAGTATATAATTTTTTATAGATTACAAATAATAAAATGATTATTATAATACTAGTAAAATGATTTTTTTTAATATCTACACATTCATGAAATTTTAAATTATTTTATTGGTTTCTAGTTAATATCACACTATTAAAAAATGATATACAACAAAATAAAATTTAATTGCATACATGTTGCTTGATAATTGATAGACAAGTATGTTTATTTTAAATAAAACTAAAAAATGGTAGAAATGAATTAATTGTAGCTGGATTAATTCCAAAATATATTTTAGTAATTAGGATTAATTCATCCTTAAGGTAAGGAAAAAGTGTGAGGAAAAAAGAAAGGTAAGAAAAAGAAAAATGAAAAACAAATGTGGGGACTAAAATATATTTTAGATAATAAGAGCAATAGGCTAATTGAAAACGCTCTTTTTGCAGCGTTTTGAAAAGGCTATTTTTAGTACCAATTAGCTAATCCAAAAAAATCTTCACCAAACACCAAAATTAGCCTATCCAACTTGGTCAAACAGCTAATGAATGCAAATCAACTAATTTTGCTCCAATCAGCTTTCCACCAAACACCCTCATTATCAAACTTAAACGTACATTATCTGAGTTACGATGTATAAACACATTTTTAGAAGGTTGAGAAAGTTGGTATAAAACAAATTTCAAAATATATTAATGAAACTATGAACGTTAAAAGTATGTATAAATTTCCAATAAATCACTACAATGTTCTTTGTCAAGGAAAAGTTATTACAAGTATGTTAAAACTATGGACATCCTTGATTATTTTCTTGAGCCCTTGAAGATGAAGAAGGGAGGAGCTATGATGCTAAGAACATATCTTTGGACGTGGGATTTTGTTCAGACGTGCTCTAATTCAATGAGAATACCGCGGTTAAGCATTTCTCTGCAAAATGGTTTTTGTGTTGTGATCTTTCAATAAAACGGCATGCAGTTTTAGTAGATCAGCATGGATTCTAAAAGTTTCTAACAATCATCAAATGGAAACACAAAAGCTTCTAACAGTCATCAAATGGAAACACGGAAACAGTCCAGACCATTCCCAAAATATTCACATTTCCAGCAGGAGATGCAAAACCTGAACAAAGGCATTTCATTGTTCGGGAAAAGCTCATTCATGTAGTCAATACTGCTTTAGAAGATTCGCACAAGCATATCATCAAAATCTTTCAAGACATGTACCAACAACATAAAATATCAAGTCCTGCTATAAGAGATGGACTATATGGACAGTTACCAGTTGAATCGAATTGAAACATGGTGCTGGCATTATTTACTTCTTAAATAGCTACTAAAAGTACAGGAACAATAATCAATAGCCCAGAAGAGTTGTTGAAATGCAACTGGGAGCACAAATAGATATGAATCTGCTGTTGGGTAAAGAGAAAGGGTATTTATGATGTATCTGGATTTCGATAGAGTCACGTAGGCTCGCTTTCTTTTGAGAATAATTCGACCCTTATAGCTTGGGTTTCACGAATTCTCTCGCAGGATAAAACTATCGAATCTTCTTACTTCTAGGCCTGAAACAAGAAAATGCCTTTGAACATTTTGTATATGTAATATGAAAATTTTCTAACAATCATCAAATGGAAACACAAAATCTAGAATAATCATCTATAAATGTTACCAAATATTTTTTATTTCCCAAAGATGGTGTTGCATGCAAATCACATAAATCACTATGAATGAGTTCAAACAAACTTGATGTTCTTTCAATACTTTTCATAGGTTGTTTGACAATTTTAGTCAACTTGCAAGTATCACATTTTTGAACATTTATATCAAAAGGTAGAATCAAGTTTTCTTTGGACATATTAAACATGCGATTATAATGAACATGTCCTAGTCTTGCATGCCATAATGATGGTAAATCAACACCAGAACAAACCATGTTTACAGAATTAAAAATATCACTCAAATTCAACATAAACATACCATTACAATAATATCCAAACCCTACAAACACATAATACCTCGACAATACATACTTATCAGATTCAATCACTTGCTTATAGCCACACTTATTTAAAATGCCAACAGAAACTAAATTCTTTCTAATTCTAGGTACATATAATACATCCTTTAGATGAAGATATTTCCCAGAACTGAATTTCAACACAACTTCTCCTCGACCAAGAATATCGGCGGTAGATTCGTTTCCCATATGAATAATGGCACCATTAGTAACCGGTTCGAATGACTTGAACCACTTTTTGTCCTTGCAAACATGTTTGGTTGCACCAGAATCTACCACCACGCAACTTCATCATCCTGCATGTAAAATGCTTCAGGAATGAGCGTGACATAATTTTCATAAAAAATTAAATCATTGTCAAAATACTGACCTTGAGTTGGTGGACCTTGGTCCTTAGACCCCTGCCCAGAATGGTTTGATACCACTCCCTTCTTGCTCTTTCCGACACGACAGTCACGTTTAAAGTGCCCCGTCTTGCCGCATATCCAACATGAACCCTTAGGTTTTTTTTTTGATTCCTTGTTGTTGTTGACAAAGGGACGTTTTTTGCCCTTTTTCTTCTTAGTACTTTCACCATCTTCCATCACATTGATAGAAGAAGATACCACTGTCTCTTTATCTTTGAGCTTGCCATTTTCCTGCACCCTTAGAGTTTCCTCTATGCGCAAATGGCTCCCAAGTTGAACAAGAGATAGCTCTTCCTTTTTGTGCTTAAGCATGTGTTTGAAATCCTTTCAAGTGGATGGAATCTTGTCGATTATGCTTGACACAGAAATAGATTCATCCATTTCAAATTTGTGTTGTGCGAATTGCCCAAGAATCCGAAGCAGTTCATTGTACTGCTCCATCACTGGCCTGGAGTCTGACATCCTGTAATTCATAAAATTACTGAGAAGGAACTTCTCACTAGAAACGTCCTCATCCATGTACTTTGACTCCAAAGAATTCCACAACTCCCTTGCAGATTCAACATGTTGGTATATATCAAACAGTGAATCAGACATACCATTCAAGATATGACCGCGACAGATGTAGTCATCATTCTCCCACTTGTTTCTCTTGCGTGTCTTCTCCAATGGTTCATCCTCTGCTGGTTCGGTGATCGGAGTAGACAAGACGTATACCACCTTGAGAGTGGTCAAGAGGAAGTGCATCTTTTTCTGCCACCTGCGAAAGTCCACACCTACAAACTTCTCTAACTTCATAAACTTAGAAGTCATGTCACGTACAGAATCCATCATCACAATGACAACAAAATATTCTCAAAGATTGTTGGGTAAAGAGAAAGGGTATTTGTGATGTATCTGGATTTCGATAGAGTCACGTAAGCTCGCTTTCCTTTGAGAATAATTCGACCCTTATAGCCTGGGTTTCACGAATTCCCTCGCAGGATAAAACTATCGAACCTTCTTGCTTCTAGGCCGGAAACAAGAAAATGCCTTTGAACATTTTGTTTAAGGACTGTAATTACTGTTTTGTGATTCTGTATCTTTACATGCACCAAGGCATGTGTATTTATAGGGGAAAAACGTCAGTTTCAAACCACACCCGTACAGATAAGGATAGAGCCACTGCATGCAACCACAGACATGCCAAGATGCAACTGCAGATAACCATAGAACATACTAGGCAACTGTACAGTATACCGCTCCAATCCATAACCGATGAGTAACTGAGACAACTGCATACATGCATCCCTATCCAAATCCAATAACTGTGTACGTACATACGTGCGTACCACCAATTTGGAAATCAAAATCACATAACAAAATTCGATTTCATATTACATATACATTTCTGCATGTATCCATGTAACACTTCATTCCAGAGTAGTCATACAAAAATGATTATTCCAGAATTGTGAGCTTGTGGATGAGTTTATACAAGTGTGCACTCCGCACCACCAACCTTATTATAACGTCACGAACTCACTAATACTCAAATCCAATTATGCTTAAATGATTTTGTTTCATAAAACACCAACAATCCTCCCCCATTTAAGTATAATCCTTGATTTGGAAAAACAACAATCCATCAAAACCAAACAAGTGCATAAATGAAAATGTCTTATAGATTGAATTTTCATCTTAGTGAATTACACATTCCAAATGCTCGAGAATCGGGGTGTCTAAAAGATTGAACCCTTCAACCCATTTGAACACTTGAAGATAATACACACACAAGTTCAAATACAACTCAAAAGCCAAACTGACACTATTCAAGCCATGTGTCCAAATCCATTCATGAGGTGCATACAAAGCCAAACCTTAACTTCTTGAAGCGGCTACACTTCACTCTTCATATAGGTGAATCTTTTTAATCATACACATGCATATGTACTTTTTCAAAAGATCCATTAAGAAGTTTAAACTTCATCCTCTGGTCTTCATGCATGTCCAAACATATATCATTCGGGATATAAAATTATATGTTTCATTCTTAAATAATGGGTCTTCCACATTGAATTTGACTCTAGCGTCGTATTAGAGCGAAATTGGGTATACCACCATCAAAGATTTAAATAGGCTTTAAACCCATCCCGATCACCGACTTAAATACCAAGTCCCTAGCTAACCCATTCGTCAAGTGGTCTGCTAAATTTTTCCGTGTTCTTACAAAATCAACTGAAATCACACCATGAGTTAATAACTCACGAACCGCACTATGCCTGATACCCAAGTGTCTGGATTTTCCATTGTACACTTCCTTATAAACATTAGACAAATTATTTAAACTATCACAATGAATTGAGATAGGCGAAATTGGCTTAGGCCACAATGGAATTTCATAGATCAGATTATGCAACCATTCTGCCTCTTTACCGGCTGCGGCTAAAGCAATAAATTCAGCTTCCAATGTCGAGTCAGCAAGACAAGTTTGCTTCTTTGAAGACCATGAAATGGCTCCTCCACCAAGCAAAAATGCCCAACCGCTAGTAGAAGAATTAGCATCTCCGCTATTATTCCAACTAGCATCCGAATAACCTTCCAACACTGAAGGAAATCCCACATAGCACAAACTATAATCCTTGGTTTTCTTTAAATACTTGAGCACACGCCTAACAGCTTGCCAATGAAAGGTGCTAGGATTACTCGTGTATCTACTCAATTTGCCAATCGCAAAAGCGATGTCTGGCCTTGTGCTTGTCATGGCATACATCAAGCATCCAATTACTCGAGAGTACTCGAGTTGTGATACTGCTTTACCCTTATTAGGTACAAGGTTCACACTTGTATCAATTGGAGTACTAACTGGGGAACAATTCTCACAATTAAACTTTTTGAATATTTTTTCAATATAGTGAGATTGTGTCAGAGAGATTTCATTATTCTCTCGTTTGATCTTAATGCCAAGAATAACATCCGCCTCCCCCATGTCTTTCATGTCAAACCTTGAAGACAAAAAAGACTTTGTAAGGTCAACCTGATTTTGGTTTGTATCAAAAATCAACATGTCATCCACATATAGACAAATAATAACTCCATTTCCAGAATTATCAAATTTGCTATATACACATTTGTCATATTGGTTTAATTGATAACCATTTGACAAAACCACCTCATCAAACTTTTGATGCCATTGCTTAGGAGCTTGTTTTAACCCATACAATGATTTAACCAGTTTACAAACCTTATGCTCATTTCCTGGCATAACAAACCCTTCTGGTTGTTTCATGTAAACCTCCTCTTCTAGATCTCCATTTAAAAATTCTGTTTTGACATCCATTTGATGGATCACTAAGTTGTTGATAGCAGCCAAGGCAATCAACAACCTAATAGTGGAGATCCTGGCAACTGGGGCATATGTATCAAAGTAATCAACACCTTCCCTTTGCCTAAAGTTTTGGATGACCAATCTGGCTTTAAACTTGTCAATAGAACCATCGACTTTCATCTTTCTTTTGAAGATCCATTTGCAACCTAATGGTTTGCAACCACGTGGTAGATCAGAGAGAATCCACGTATTATTACCCATGATGGAATCCATCTCATCATTTATCGCTTCTTTCCAGAAAGCAACATCTCGTGATTTCATTGCCTCACTAAATGTTTTAGGATCCTCATCAACATGATAACAATAAGAATATTCATTATCAATCTCATCTCTTAATCCCTCAACCAAATACATTTGGAAATCTGGACCAAAAGACTTTTCAATCCTTCCTCTCTTGCTTCTTCGAAGTTCAAGTGACTTATCAGGTGAGATTTCATCTCCCTCTATAGTTATTATTGAAGTTGGAACTATATCCTTTGGTCTTGCCATTGAGGAGAATCGAGTTTCATCAAAAATAGCATCTACCGATTCAATTACAGTGTGAACCGAAATGAAATCATTAGGTTCAATAACATAGAACCTATAAGCCTTGGAATGCATGGTATATCCAATAAAGATGCAATCAGTTGCTCGTTCCCCCAATATTTTCCTTTTGGGATCAGGAAGTCTCACGACCGCCCGACAACCCCAAACTCGAAGATAAATCAAGTTTGGTTTCTTTTTGCACCAAAGTTCATATGGAGTTTTCTTGTTCCTTTTATTTGGAACCCTAATCAATAAATAGCAAGCCGTTAACATGGCTTCACTCAATAAATATCCGTCACTCAAGCCCGAGTAGGATAGCATGGAATTTACCATTTCCTTGAGAACTCTGTTTTTCCTTTCAGCCACACCATTTGATTGTGGTGTATAAGGAGCGGTAACTTCATGAATTATGCCACAAGATTCAAAAAACACAGGATCATAATATTCACCTCCTCTATCAGTGCGCAACTTTTTAATCAAAACAGATTGCTGCAATTCAACTTCATTTTTAAAAATCTTAAATTTAGCAATTGCCTCATCTTTAGAATGTAACAAATATATGTAACAAAATCTAGAATAATCATTTATAAATGTTACCAAATATTTTTCATTTCCCAAAGATGGTGTTGCATGCAAATCACTTAAATCACTATGAATGAGTACAAGCAAACTTGATGTCCTTTTAATACTTTTCATAGGTTGTTTGACAATTTTAGTCAACTTGCAAGTATCACATTTTTGCACATTTATATCAAAAGGTGGAATCAAGTTTTCTTTGGACATATTAAGCATGCGATTATAATGAACATGTCCTAGTCTTGCATGCCATAATGATGGTAAATCAGCACCAGAACAAACCATGTTTACAGAATTAAAAATATCACTCAAATTCAACATAAACATACCATTACAATAATATCCAAACCCTACAAACACATAATACCTTGACAATACATACTTATCAGATTCAATCATTTGCTTATAGTCACACTTATTTAAAATGCCAACAGAAACTAAGATCTTTCTAATTCTAAGTACATATAATACATCCTTTAGATGAAGATATTTCCCAGAACTGAATTTCAACACAACTTCTCCTCGACCAAGAATATCGGCGGTAGATTTGTTTCCCATATGAATAATGGCACCATTAGTAACCGGTTCGAATGACTTGAACCACTTTTTGTCCTTGCAAACATGTTTGGTTGCACCAGAATCTACCCACCATGCAACTTCATCATCCTTGAGTTTGTGGACCTTGGTCCTTCGACCCCTGCCCAGAATGGTTTGATACCACTCCCTTCTTGCTCTTTCCGACACGACAGTCACGTTTAAAGTGCCCCGTCTTGCCACAAATCCAACATGAACCCTTAGGTTCTTTTTTGATTCCTTGTTGTTGTTGACAAAGGGACGTTTTTTGCCCTTTTTCTTCTTAGTACTTTCACCATCTTCCATCACATTGATAGAAGAAGATACCACTGTCTCTTTATCTTTGGGCTTGCCATTTTCCTGCACCCTTAGAGTTTCCTCTATGCGCAAATGGCTCCCAAGTTGAACAAGAGATAGCTCTTCCTTTTTGTGCTTAAGCACGTGTTTGAAATCCTTCCAAGTGGATGGAAGCTTGTCGATTATGCTTGACACAGAAATAGATTCATCCATTTCCAATTTGTGTTGTGCGAATTGCCCAAGAATCCGAAGCAGTTCATTGTACTGCTCCATCACTGACCTTGAGTCTGACATCCTGTAATTCATAAAATTACTGACAAGGAACTTCTTACTAGAAGCGTCCTCATCCATGTACTTTGACTCCAAAGAATTCCACAACTCCCTTGCAGATTCAACATGTTGGTATATGTCAAACAGTGAATCAGACATACCATTCAAGATGTGACCGCGATAGATGTAGTCATCATTCTCCCACTTGTTTCTCTTACGTGTCCCCTCCAATGGTTCATCCTCTGCTGGTTCGGTGATCGGAGTAGACAAGACGTACACCACCTTGAGAGTGGTCAGGAGGAAGTGCATCTTTTTCTGCCACCTGCGAAAAAAGTCCACACCTAAAAACTTCTCTAACTTCATAAACTTAGAAGTCATGTCACGTACAGAATCCATCATCACAATGACAACAAAATATTCTCAAAGATTGTTGGGTAAAGAGAAAGGGTATTTGTGATGTATCTGGATTTCGATTGAGTCACGTAGGCTCGCTTTCCTTTGAGAATAATTCGACCCTTATAGCCTGGGTTTCACGAATTCCCTCGCAGGATAAAACTATCGAACCTTCTTGCTTCTAGGCCTGAAACAAGAAAATGCCTTTGAACATTTTGTTTAAGGACTGTAATTACTGTTTTGTGATTCTGTGTCTTTACATGCACCAAGGCATGTGTATTTATAGGGGAAAAACGTCAGTTTCAAACCACACCCGTACAGATAAGGATAGAGCCACTGCATGCAACCACAGACATGCCAAGATGCAACTGCAGATAACCACAGAATATACTAGGCAACTGTACAGTATACCGCTCCAATCCATAACCGATGAGTAACTGAGACAACTGCATACATGCATCCCTATCCAAATCCAATAACTGTGTACGTACGTACATACGTACCACCAATTTGGAAATCAAAATCACATAACAAAATTCGATTTCATATTACATATACATTTCTGCATGTATCCATGTAACACTTCATTCCAGAGTAGTCATACCAAAATGATTATTTCAGAATTATGAGCTTGTGGATGGGTTTATACAAGTGTGCACTCCGCACCACCAACCTTGTTATAACGTCCCGAACTCACTAATACTCAAATCCAATTATGCTTAAATGATTGTGTTTCATAAAACACCAACATCTGCCATCAAAACAAGTTTACTGGAGAGTCAAACTGAGTGTAAACTTTGTCTCCTAATCATTCAGGGAGGCAACAAATGTTACAATGAAATATCCCAACCATCTCCATCGTGGAGAGCACTTCCAGGGAATTGCTATTACATTCTATATGCAATTCAAGTATAGTAATTCCTAGACCTAGTTGCCAGCCGAAACAGAACTTTCTTCCCCAGAAGAATCAGAATTCAGAACACAAAGGGCTGGAATGTCAAGACTTGGTGAGACGTATTAAAAAGTGTCTCCACCGGCCCTTTACATAGATGATTCGGATTAGCATCCCAAAAAAACAAGACCATGGACCAAGCAATGTCTTTGGAGACAAAGTTTACCTATGATGTGAACTACCCTGATTTCTCTATCATGCAAACATCAATTTAAGGCTGTTCATTTTGAAGTATCCGACCCGACTCAACCCGACCCGGCCCGCCCGAAAATTTTGGGCCAAGACAAGTCCCATCTGGATCAAAATGGGTCACTGCTAGTCGGGTCCGGTCGGGTTCGGGCCAGGTTCAGGTCACGGCCCGTTTGACCCTTTTAAAAAATATATATATTTTATTTAATATTCATGAACATTTTCTACTATAATTACAGGAAAAAAATCAAATCAAATCCTAATAAAGCTTCACGCTTAAGTAACATTCATTATAAATAATGAGTTACAATAAAGAAACGATCAAACTGAACTTTAGAGTCTAGACTGTAATCAACAATGTATTGGAGATTGGATGAGCACAAGAATCACAGACCGCCTTACGAATACAACTCAAACCACCAACATGTCCGCTCCCTCCAGTTTTTCTCAAAATCCTCACAGATAAAAGCACCATAAAAAAACACTCTATCTGGAAACAACCTTTAATAGGATAAAGGTACATCAGCAAGTCTCTAGAACAATAAGGATACTATAATCTTTCCATCCTGTCACTCCCCAAATGAGATCGACCTGCTCGAAATTGGGATGGGAGAACTCCAAAACTCTACGAACTCCGAGTCCCACAAGGTGCAGCAAGATAAGCAATAACCCTAAGTTTGAATATGGACCGAGTTTATATAGGAAAATCACAGCCATATTCTCATTATATAACAATTTAGCAAGTACAACAGAACATATCGCATCAATAGAACAATATCACCCCCTAATGACCCCTAATGCACAAATTCAATTACCACGTAAATACCCAGAATGCATAACTGGAAAAGCAAAGCCAACCAGACCATTGCCTCCCAACTTGAAATGGCACCCAAGATGCTCAAGGGCCATAATACCATCTCCATCTAGTACTGCTTCAGCATAATCGGAAACAGACTCATCCAAACTTGCACTCGACTAAATCCTATGGAGTACAGCCGTGTGCTGTGTGTCATAATAAACTTTAAAGCTAATAAAAACCTTTATTTAATTAAGATTCTTGCCAAAACTACAAAACTTCATGCTACATTTAGCAGAGAACTAGGATTTCATATTATGTTTTTGACAGATGAGAATGAGCACAAATTCAACTTAAATAGCCATGTGTAACACCATTTGTCAAGAGAAGTATTACTAAAAGTTTCCATCAATCACATCAACTCCCAGAACTCAGTGACTTTTTGAAGTGTCGAAGGATACTCCACATGAATGTAGAAACAAGAAACAACACAATACCAGTCAAGATAGCTCGGTACAAGATGTATGCACTAAGTACAAAACGCAAAGCCCTACATTTGCAAGTTTCATGAGCCCACATCTTATGAAAATCCCAAAGCCCCTGCCACACATACCAAAATACCTCCATCCCCATCCTCATTTCTGCCCAAATCTAACGTAGGATGCTAACTAGTGAAAATGATCCCAACATGCTGTAAAAGTATGACCAGCCCACAACTAACCAACTAACATGGCCTATAAATACCCTACACCAAACCAACGAACATGGCCTACAGATACCCTGCACCAAACCAGCTTACACGGCCTATAGATACCATGCACCAAACCAGATTGCACCAGACATAGAAGATAAAAAAATAGAATAGCAAAGAATGTACAATGAAATCATAGAAAAACAAAAGCTGGATCATATCTCACAAGATGATGCATAACATACATAATGAAAACGGAAGATAAATTTACATTATATACGCATAGCATAGAAATTCAGTATGTCCAATATTACATTATCCATGGCCTACTAATAATAATTAGCGCATAATTAGGCTTTTTACATATTTCACTACTCGAAGCCATAGGCTGCAAAATTATGGCTAACTACTAGTTAAGACTAGCTACTGCTGGCTAAGATCAGGTGAAGAAAGAACAAAAATTGTCCTCTTTTCATTTAGAGTAATACTTACAAATCCAAACTTGGAAAATCAGATATCATATGTATGCAGTAAGCACAAAAAGGCAAAGCCTGATTTTTGCAAGTTTCACGAGCTCAGATCTCATGAAAATACCATAACCCCTACTACCCATATACCAAAATCCCTTGCCCATATAAACTAACCCATATTTTATGCCCTCCATCATCATCTTTATTTCTGCCCAAATCTCACGTAGGGTGCTAATTAGTGAAAATTATCCAAACATGCTTTAAAAGTATGTCCAGCCCACAATCACCCCTAAAATAAACTGAATCATCACCCTCCCCATAGAGATTGAGGATTCAAACAAATATGAGAAGTCCAGACATATTCTAGCACTACTGTTTATGCAAAAATAATAGCGGTTACCCTCTATGTCATTGTCAAGAGTATCTCGTTTGTGAATTTCTGCCGCTTTGAGGGGTATAAGAGGGGGATGATTTGCTGCCTCCTTATCCCCTCAGATATTTTGAGCACGACTCTTCCAACCACGTATAAAGCGATGCTTAGGAGTAGGGGTTTCAAACGGGCGAGTTTGGGCGGACATGAATTGGGTCTAAATGGGCAAATATTCATTCATACCCATTAGGCTAATGGACTTAAATGGGCTGGGTTTGAATGGGCATAGTACAAATGGACAGGGTACCATAATGGGTATCATTATGCCTAAGTACTGAGACTATATTGTAGACTTTAAAATTATTAAAATTTGAAGGTTCGTTTTAGATCTCCGTGTGTAAACATTATTCAATTTTTCTTATTTAATTTAATTGGTTTTTTTTCGGAATTGAAACTATTTCCAAAAAACAAGTGTTTAGAATTTTTTGGGTGATTAGGGTAACAAAGGGATGAGTTTAATGGTACCAAATAGGCACCCTAAACCCGTTTGATTTCTTATGGGCAAGCTCATACCCCATTAATTTGATGGGTGGATATTTTAGAAAAATTAGCATATTGACATGGGCGGGTTAAAATTCGTGGGCCAAATTGCGACCCCTGCCATGGAACACATACCACTTGCCATAGAAAGCACCCAATTAGCAAAGCTGAGAAGATGATCTTTAAATTTCATAAAGAGACCCTGTAAAAGCGCATAGAATTGAATTAGGTAATTGATTCATCAATGGAAAGAATAGAAGATGAATAGATGGAAAGAGCAGACGGGAAATTGGGAAATGGCTACCTTAATCGTTGCGGGAGCTATTTCAATCAATGGAATCACAAGATATATCAAATTCCTCAGAGGATCCAGCGTGGCCACCCACGATAGCACCCAAACCACCGAGTAAAACAACCAAGCCACCAAAGAAAACACCAAGGTTAGCCAAGAAGTCATCGCGACGCCGCTGCTTCATGTCGCAGTATCTCTATGTTAAATCTGGAAGGGTTTAAGAAATGTATAGTAGAAAAAAGAAAGTTTTAAATGGGCAAATACACATTTATACCAATTAGGCTAATGGATTTAAATGAGTTGGGTTTAAATGGGTATGGTACAAATGGACAGGGTAGCATAATGTGTACCATTATGCCCAAGTACTGAAACTATATTGTAGATTTTATAATCATTAAAATTTGAAAGTTCATTTTAGATCTCCGTGTGTAAGTATTATTCCATTTCTCTTATTTTATTTAATTAGTTTTTTTTTTCAAAATTGATACTATTTTCAAAACAAGAGTTTTGAATTTTTTGGGTAATTAGGGTAACAAATGGATGGGTTTAATGATACCCAATGGGCACCCTAATCCCGTTTGAATTCTTATGGGCTAATACCCACCCGTAAAATTTCATTAAAAGCACATAGAATTGAATTAGGTAATCGATTCATCTATGGAAAGGTTGAAGATTAATAGATGAAAAGAGCAGAGGGAAATTGGGAAATGACTACCTTAATTGTTGTGGGAGCTATTTCAATCAATAACATCACAAGATAGATCAAATTTCTTAGAGGATCCAGCGTGGCCACCCACGACAGCACCTTAGCCACCGAGTAATACAACCAAGCCACCCAAGAAAACACCAAAATTAGCCAAGAAGTCATCGCGGCGCCACTGCTTTGTATCACAGTATCTCTCTAGTAGATTGGGAAGGGTTTAAGAAGTGTATAGTAGAAAAAGAAGGGTTTTGAAATGGACTGGGCTAATAAAATACAAAGCCCAATCTACTCGGTATTGCCATGTAGTTCAAAATCAAGGCATGCTTTTGTTGTAAATCTCACCAACTATCAAGGGCGTTATGGTCATTCATCATGATTCCACATCATATTAGTCATGTTAGGGCATGTACAATGGACACTTTTTTATAAGATTTTTTGATGATTGAGACTCTAAAAAATCCCACAATGGGAGTCCGAAGTTGAGTCCCAAATGTAAAATTTGTCAGATACAACATGTATGCACTAGGTACAAAACGCAAAGCCCTACATTTGCAAGTTTCACGAGCCCACATCTTATGAAAGTCTCACAGCCCCTGCCACACGTACCAAAATACATTGCCAATTTAAATGAACCCATATTTTATGGCCTCCATCCCCATCCTCATTTCTGCCCAAATCTCACGTAGGGTGCTAACTAGTAAAAATGATCCCAACATGCTGTAAAAGTATGACTAGCCCACAACTAACCAACTAGCATGGCCTATAAATAACCTGCACCAAACCAACTAACATGGCCTACAGATACCCTGCACCAAACCAGCTTACATGGCCTATCGATACCATGCACCAAACAAGATTGCACCAGACATAGAAGATACAAAAATAGAATCGCAAAGAATGTACAATGAAAGCATAGAAAAACAAAAGTTACATCATATCTCACAAGATGATGCATATCATACATAATGAAAATGGAAGATAAATTTACATTATATCCGCATAGCATAGAAATTCAGTATGTCCAATATTACTCTATCCATGGCCTACTAATAATAATTAGGACACAATTAGGCTTTTTACATATTTCACTACACGTAGCCATAGGCTGCAAAATTAGAGGTAAAGAAAGAACAAAAATTGTCCTCTTTTCATTTAGATTATTCCTTACAAATCCAAACTTGGACAGTAAGCACAAAAAGCAAAGCCCTATTTTTACAAGTTTTATGAGCTCAGATCTTATGAAAACCCCATAACCCCTACTACACATATACCAAAATCCTTTTGCCCATATAAATGAACCCATATTTTATGCCCTCCATTATCATCCTCATTTCTGCCCAAATCTCACGTAGGTTGCTAACTAGTGAAAATTATCCCAACGTGCTGTAAAAGTATATCCAGCCCACAATCACCCCTAAGATAAACTGAATCATCACCCTCCCCATAGAGATTCAGGATTCAAACAAATATGAGAAGCCAAGACATATTCTAGCATTACCGTTTATGCAAAAATAATAGCGGTTACCCTCCATGTCATTGTCAAGAGTATCTCGTTTGTGAATTTCTGCCGCTTTGAGGGGTATAAGAGGGGGATGATTTGCTGCCTCCTTATCCTCTCAGATATCTTGAGCACAACCCTTCCAACAACGTATAAAGCGATGCTTAGGAGTAGGATTTTCAAACGAGCGAGTTTGGGCGGTCATGGATTGGGTCTAAATGGGCAAATACTCATTTATACCCATTAGACTAATAGACTTAAATGGGTATAGTACAAATGGACAGGGTACTAAAATGGGTACCGTTATGCCCAAGGACTGAAACTATATTGTAGATTTTATAATTATTAAAATTTGAAACTTCATTTTAGATCTCCGTGTGTATCCATTATTCAATTTTTCTTATTTAATTTAATTGGTTTTTTTCGAAATTCATACTATTCCCAAAACAAGAGTTTTGAATTTTTTGGGTAATTAGGGTAACAAATTGATGGGTTTAATGGTACCCAATGGGCAACCTAAACCCGTTTGATTTCTTATGGGCAAGCTCGTACCCCATTAATTTGATGGGTGGATATTTTAGGAAAATTATCAATTTCATCAAGAGACCCTGTAAAAGCGCAAAAAACGAATTAGGTAATCGATTCATTAATGGAAACGTAGAAGATTAATAGATGAAAAGAGCAGACGGGAATTTGGGAAATGACTACCTTAATCATTGCGGGAGCTATTTCAATCAATAGCATCACAAGATAGATCAAATTTCTAAGAGGATGACTACAAGAGATGTAGGCAATTGCAACAAACAATATGTGTCACTTTTCTTTAAATTTGTGTCGCTAAAAGAATTAACAACACATTTGGCTTCACATTTTCAACAGTCGCAATAGGTAGTATAGTATTTCCATGGACACTTTTTTTATATTGTGTCGCTAATGTACGTCAGTTAGAGCATCAATTTACTTTTTGTCACAAGAAATTTGCGACTTATGCACCGTCATTTAAATTTATGTCGCACTTGTATTTGCGACAGTATAAACGACAAAATATTAAATGAAGCATTACAATTTACATCACATTTCTTGCTTCAATTTTTCAAGTGTCACGAAAATAATAGGGGTATAGTTATTGATACTTTAGTGTTGTGTCACGAATGAACGACAGTAACTGTGACACATTAAATTTGGCCTTATTAGTTATGCGACCTTTAAACAACAAATTTTTTGAATGTCGCAATAATTTTGCATCTCTCTTATTTAAAAGTCACAAATTATACCGTGACTTATTAGTGACCGTTCTTTAAATTCTGGCGGATGCAAAATGACAATGTTTGTGTAACCTATGCATTTGTCGCCCTGAATTCGCGAATCATGTGGGTCATATATTTTAGTGACACGTTTTGATATAATTTTGTAAAAGATATACAATTAATATTGATATTGCTTTTAATAGATATTTATAATAGATAATAATATGCAACAAAATTATAATAAAAATATCAATTTGTAAGGTAAAATTTAAAATCTAGGAATAATAAAATAGAATTGATAACTGAACCAGAAGTAACATTAAAAAATAAATCTAAAATCTATGGTTCAAGACGAGAATAAAACAGCACATATCCTCTCATCCCAAATCGAGTTTGCCTTTCCTTTGCTTCAATCTCCTTGTAAGAAACAGGCTTGCAGATCACCTTGTTTTCTTGGTTTTCTTGAATCCAGATCCAAACTACAAAAGAAGTATGGAAATTAGCAATTTCAATGAGTTCCAAAGCTATATTAAAATTCGTTAGAGAACCTCAAGTAGTAGCGCGGAGTGAGAAAACATCACCTCGATCAATCTCCTCCGTTCTGGTTTTCTGAAAAGCCTGTTGTATTGGATATTGGGGGAGGAGTAAACAGATGGCTGCAGTTTGGGTATAAAATTGGATTATTATGGGGCACGATGAATAGGGAGAGTGAATTCGGATAATAGTTATTCGCTCTGTTCCGTAACTGATCCCCAACCTGTGGGATTTTCGATATTTGCAAAGATCTTATTGATTCGCGTTTATCCTGCACCACTTGGAATTGGAACGAATAGTAGAATTCTTTTAATGAAAAGTTAGAGATCTTTGTGAAAACCTTAGAGAAGTCCTCGCTTGTCTTTCTTATATTTAATTCACTTTCCTTTTTTTTTTCTACATTCACAATTTCCTTTGATTATAAATTCTTAAGTGCATTTTTTAATCACACACGTGGCTTTTTTTGTTGTTATTTTTATCAAAAGAAAAAAATTCAACTTGTTATTTTTTACTTTGCGATACTAATACACACATAAAACAAGGCCTTCCCATAATCATAATTATATTACATTCTCAGGTTTGGTCAAATTCATAATGAACAAAATTAACATCAAAGTTTTGAAACGGTC
This sequence comes from Sherardia arvensis, assembly GCA_948330725.1. Classification (NCBI taxonomy): domain Eukaryota; kingdom Viridiplantae; phylum Streptophyta; class Magnoliopsida; order Gentianales; family Rubiaceae; genus Sherardia; species Sherardia arvensis. Next base: position 14,053,939 of record OX415237.1, on the reverse strand, counting down.
AAAATTAAAAATTATATTTTGAAGTTAACATAAAGTAACGGGATTGTCAAATGCAGTCCAATATTACTTATACATTCCGTATTTTATTTGAACTGACAGAAATACATTTATATTAATAAGGTATAACTCTTTAATGGATCCTTATATTTATGTTTCTTATATCATTTTCGAGAGCGAAAACAAACACACGCTGAAAAATTAGATCAGGAAGTCAAACACATTAGATCATGGACCACTTTAGTGAGAACATCACTTTAGTGAGAACATATTAGGTAGTTTAGGTACAAATACGGATTGTATAAATATGTTGTACTGCATCTATCAATTCCATAAACTAACGAATACCTAAATGTTAAAAAACTTTGGTGTATGTAATGTTTTAGAGAATGTATTGGGTGCGTTCTATCATAAATTTATGATAAACTTATCATAGAATCACTTTTAATTTCACATTTTTATGAGATTAGTTCATGTGTTTATCTTATCAGACTCTTATTATTAAATAGATCATTTAAATATTTTGAATATGCTTATATAATTAGTGCAAGTGTTTGTGTCATTGTTTTTATTTTACTCTATGAACTAATTGAGTTATAGAGACAAAAAAAATAATTATAAACACACGAATTATTCTAGTAAACATATAATATATAAAAAAGTTATAAACACCCGAATTATTCTAATGAACATATAATATATATAAAAAAGTCATAAACGCACAAATTATTCTAATAAACATGTAATGACATAAATTTATGTTAAGGCGATCTCATCCAAAACTTTGAATAATTTTAAATTTGAAAATATATCATTTAGATTTGAAGATACGTTATTTCATTATTTCAATTATTTCATCATTTCAGTTAACATATACTAATCAAATCAATACATTTGTCTTATTATTTTAGTCTTAAGGTGTCAAGAATGACTCAACTGGTCCATCTTCTTTTTAAACTAAATCCTAAAAGGTGTGTATTAAACTTCCCAAACCTTACCTGAAACTATATATATGACAATGAATTGTGCATTTAATTATTTATAAAGTAATGGAACATATTCAAATATTATAAGGGTTAATACTCAAAGAATTAACGGTGCAAGTTTCTCTCAAATTATAATCACTACCGCGTATATCTTAACTTTTAAAAGTTCAAAAAGGATATTGGAATTAATATCAGTAGTTACTTTTTAACAGATTTATCGACTCAGCTAGATCCTTACCTAACAATATTTACAACTAGCTAGATTTGAAAACCAAACAAGTGTTGGGAGCTTATAAAAATTTTTTGTGGGTGTGAAAGGCTGCTTACATGCCTTTTAATCCATTCATATAATCAAACTCAACATAATTAATTTTCGGCCAATCCCAATTGTTGAAATTGTACAGAACAATCATAATTTCAACACTGCCAACCAAGGTTATATATATGAATGCCCCAACTATTGTCATTTATCAATTTCACTTACATGTTTAGTGCACTAAATGGAATGCCATCCTCAATAAGAATTCATATTATAAAATCAACTAATGTATAGTTGCTTACTAATTAGACAATGTATATGATCATTAGATGATTTCATATAATTAACAAAATATGAAGTATTATTATAAAGTAGATATACACACTTAAGATCATATAAACAATTATAATTTATTTAATTAAATCATTACACACTAATTGAGGGTGAGGCTATAAGTTGTTTTTCACTATAACCATTTTAATTGTATGGAAAAGTATAATATTAAATTTTATATACCAAATTCCTCAAAAAAAATAAAATTTATATACCAAAAGTTCTTTTTGGAAACATTACATGTAAAAATGTTTTAAATAAGTTAATCCATGATATATATAGTAGATTATTTATATAAGAAACATATATTAAAATTTTGACCCGATATCTTATTATTATTATATATTATAAGAAATTTTAAACTAGCAAATATTGACTTAGATGTCCATTGTAATAAGTGGAAAAAACATTATCCATGCTAAAGAGTAATAATCTATAGTGCATCGATAATTAGAGCATAATTAATTTATTGCAATATATTTTATAATTAGCTTAATTATACGGATGTTGTTCTCTTAGTAATAGATGAAAAAATTATTAATCTATATTTTTATATAATAGAAATGTAAATTGATGAGTTATGATACAGAAATATCTAATTTTTTAATAGTGAAAGAAATAAATTAAAATAATTAAAATTGCCAACACTGATTTTGTATAAAAAAAGAGTTAATCAAAAGGAATAAATTAAATATATCAAAAGGTATGCTGAGCTCAAAAAAAAAAAGATAAATCAAATATAAAATTATTATGTAAAAAGTAGTAATTAATCTAAAAATGGAATTTATGATTCGATAAAAGATGTACAAAAACGCGGGAGCAAAATGGAAAATTTGAGCGCAAATAAGGAAAAGATAAAGCGGGAAGACACAAAATAAACACAAAAGAGCGCGCAAGTAGAAAAAAAGAGAAAAGAAAGTGGGAACACACAAAGGAGTCGGGTACTCATGGATTATGGATAGTATATGCTATTTGAGTATTGAGATAATCAGATAAAATCTCCCAAATCACAACCATTATTCTCTAGAAACCGTAGAGAAAATCGAAGATGAGGCGAGAAATTGGATAAAGGTGATGGTGTCTCCCTCGGCACTTATTTCTGGCGGATCCGATGCACGACTTTGTACTCTGTTGGTGGCTGCGTATTTGAGTCTAGGTATTTTTACTTTCATATGGGTTTTTTTCGTAATTAATACTATCTTTGATTGAATAGATGGTGATGAAGAGTAAGTTTTTTCTATCTGTTATTTCTACCTTTCCATCATATGAGGGCTGATAAATTGTTATTTTCTTATCTATTTAACTGGATTATAATTTTTCAGTTATGGTTTTGAGCAGCGATTTGCTCAACTGGATTGTTGGAGTGAGATTGTGGATTGGAGATGATTTAAGAAATGGTAATTCTTGTAAAATATTCTTCGATGTTGTGGTATTTTTTGTTGTATTCTTATAGAATTTACCAAGTGCTGTACCTCGATTTGGATGTATTAAAATGTTGATGTTCAAGAGATATAGTTTTTTGATAGATTCCACCTCTACGCTTACATAATATTAGATATATATAGGTAGTTGGATGTGATCAGTAAATTACATTCACTCTATTGAGTTTAGTTCTTTGACTTACTATCGAAGTTCGAACTTTTGTTTTTCTCTTGAACAAGAAATTCCATGTCTATCTACTTTCTTGTCTTGAAGTTGATTCCACTAATCAGATCATTATGTTTGGCTTTTGAACCATGGTCAGGTGAAGCAGAATTTGTCACCGAGAGGAAAATATGTATCATCAAACTTCGAACCTGTCCAAACAGGTCTTTCCATCTCTCCTGTCTCATAATTATGTACTTCTTGTTGGTGGATTTGTGTTATATATATATATTTAGTGATAATATAAGATAAGAATTCAATTTTGTTTCAATCTTTGTCTATGTATAGCTGGCTGGTGGAGAGAAGTACATGACAAACCCATTATTATTGTTGGAGCTATGTGTTGATCTTCGAGACTTCTATATACTTCCTCCTAGTTTTTGAGTCACAACCATTCCAGCTAACTAGTCTTAGTTTGATATCATGTGTTTAATCAACATTGTTTGTGAACTTTGTGCTCTTGATGGTTCTAATTGTATTTTTATGAAGCAAAATTGGACTTGTATTTTGCTTTAGTTTGGAGCTATTACTAGCTTTATAACAATTCTTTCTTTAATGGTTTAGTTTAACAATAATACCAGATAGAGTATTTACTGATATGCATGGTCAAATACTCATTTTTATTTTGTTGAAGGTCAAATACTCGTTTTTATTTTGTTGAGAATTTAATAAATGATACACTTTTTGACAAAACAATCTTAGTGACCTTGAAAGTGATTAGGAGATTTGGTGTATTTCTCTTTTATTTTAATTTTGTGTAAATCTTTCAAGTTCTTTTTTATTCACAGTTGTGAACCACACATTTGTATATGTACCCGAACCACTAACTTTTGTTCATTAGTTTCTTTGAAAAAGTGTTAGAATTTGTGAGTTTCTTCTCATATCTGATAAAATATCTCATCATTATGATTTCATAGTAATACATGTTCATTTTAAGAACAGTTAGTTGGCCTGTACAGTAAGCGATCTTGATTCTACAACGATCCATTTTGTTTCGCCTCATTGATCATGTAGTGTTCTATGATTTATATTATTCAACCTTTGATGATCTGCAATCATTAGTGTGTCTGTAGTCTTCATAGACAGACATGCCACGAATCTGTAGTCTCATAGCCAAATTCTTCATGCTCTTTTAATTTGCTGGTTGATGGTATTCTTTAGTTGCTATGCTGGTCTATTTTACAGATTTGTGTTTTTTTAAAACAAAGACGTGCCTTTTTCTTTGTTGATTCTGCATGCACTTGAACTTTGTTATTTTTTCACTCTATGCCCTGCTGAAATTTGTGCCATAAATTAACTACAAATTTCAAATTGTGTCATCTAATTAAGACGTTTTAATAAGGTGTCACAATTAAATTGTTGTATATTTATAGCAAAAGATAAAGTGTAGCATATATGTCGCGATATATGTGACTAAACAAGTAAATGACACAATCGTGCCACAAATTCCCAACAAATGCAATTTTGTGTTGTTTAATCGTGACATCTAAATAAAGTGTCGTAATTATATTGTCGTAACACCGTGACATTAAATATTGTGTTGCATGTGTGTTGCAAGAGGAATGACACGTTATAAAATTGATGCACAAATGTCATGGATAAATGACATTCTAACTTAAGCGCGGCAAATTTACAACATTTACACTTTTGTGCATGGATATATGTTGCAATAGCTAAGATTTGGTGTAGTGTGGCCAGCGTGGCCACCCGCGACAGCACCCAAACCACCGAGTAAAACAACAAAGCCACCCAAGAAAACACCAAGGTTAGCCAAGAAGTCATCGCGGCGCCGCTGATTTGTGTCACAGTATCTCTCTTGTAAATTGGGAAGGGTTTAAGAAATGTATTGTAGAAAAAGAAGGGTTTTGAAATGGACTGGGCTAATAAAATACAAAACCCAATCTATTCAGTATTGCCATGTAGCTCAAATTCAATGCATGCTTTTGTTGTAAATCTCACCTACTATCAAGGACATTATGGTCATTTATCATAATTCCATACCATATTAGTTATGTTAGGGCATGTACAATGGACACTTTTTTATGAGATTCTTTGATGATTGGGACTCTAAAATCCTACAATGGGAGCCCCAAGTTGAGTCCCAAATGTAAAATTGGCCAGATACAAGATGCATGCACTAAGTACAAAACGCAAAGCCCTACATTTGCAAGTTTCATTAGCCCACATCTTATGAAAGTCCCACAGCCCCTGCCACACATACCAAAATACCTTGCCAATATAAATGAACCCATATTTTATGGCCTCCATCCCCATCCTTATTTCTGCCCAAATTTCACGTAGGGTGCTAACCAGTGAAAATGATCCCAACATGCTATAAAGTATGACCAGCCCGCAACTAACTAACTAACATGGCCTATAAATACCCAGCACCAAACCAACTAACATGGCCTACAAATACCCTGCACCAAACCAGCTTACACGGCCTGTAGATACCATGCACCAAACCAGATTGCACCAGACATAGAAGATACGAAAATAGAATAGCAAAGAATGTACAATGAAAGCACAAAAAACAAAAGTTGGATCATATCTCACAAGATGATGCATAGCATACATAATGAAAACGGAAGATAAATTTACATTATATCCGCATAGCATAGAAATTCAGTATGTCCAATATTACACTATCCATGGCCTACTAATAATAATTAGCACACAATTAGGATTTTTACATATTTTACTACTCGAATCCATAGGCTGCAAAATAAGGGCTAACTACTAGTTAAGACTAGCTACTGCTGGCTAAGATCAGGTGTAGAAAGAACAAAAATTATCCACTTTTCATTTAGAGAAATCCTTACAAATCAAAATTTGGAAAATCAGATACCATATGTATGCAGTAAGCACAAAGAGGCAAAGCCCTATTTTTACAAGTTCCATGGGCTCAGATCTTATGAAAACCCCATAACCCCTACTACACATATACCAAAATCCCTTGCCCATATAAACGAACCCATATTTTATGCCCTACATCCTCATCCTCATTTCCGCCCAAATCTCACGTAGGGGTCTAACTAGTGAAAATTATCCCAACATGCTGTAAAAGTATATCCAGCCCACAATCACCCCCAAAAGAAACTGAATTATCACCCTCCCCATAGAGATTGAGGATTCAAACAAATATGAGAAGCCCAGACATATTCTAGCACTACCGTTTATGCAAAAATAATAGCGGTTACCCTCTATGTCATTGTCAAGAGTATCTCGTTTGTGAATTTCTCCCGCTTTGAGGGGTATAAGAGTTGGATTATTTGCTGCCTCCTTATTCTCTCAAATATCTTGAGCACGACTCTTCCAACCACGTATAAGGTGATGCTTAGGAGTAGGGGTTTCAAACAGGAAAGTTTGGGCAGAAATGAATTGGGTCTAAATGGGCAAATATTCATTCATACCCATTAGGCTAATGGACTTAAATGGGCTGGGTACCATAATGGGTATCATTATGCCTAAGTACTGAGACTATATTGTAGATTTTATAATTATTAAAATTTGAAGGTTCGTTTTAGATCTCCGTGTGTAAACAATATTCAATTTTTCTTATTTAATTTAATTGAATTATTTTCAGAATTGAAAGAATAGAAGATGAATAGATGGAAAGAGCAGACGGGAAATTGAGAAATGGCTACCTTAATCGCTGCGGGAGCTATTTCAATCAATGGAATCAAAAGATATATCAAATTCCTCAGAGGATCCAGCGTGGCCACGCACGATAGCACCTAAGCCACCGAGTAAAACAACCAAGTCACCAAAGAAAATACCAAGGTTAGCCAAGAAGTCATCGCGACGCCGCTGCTTCGTGTCACAGTATCTCTATGTTAAATCTGGAAGGGTTTAAGAAATGTATAGTAGAAAAAAGAAAGTTTTAAATGGGCAAATACACATTTATACCAATTAGGCTAATGGATTTAAATGGGTTGGGTTTAAATGGTTATGGTACAAATGGACAGGGTAGCATAATGTGTACAATTATGCCCAAGTACTGAAACTATATTGTAGATTTTATAATCATTAAAATTTGAAAGTTCGTTTTAGATCTCCGTGTGTAAGTATTATTCCATTTTACTTATTTAATTTAATTAGTTTTTTTTTTCAAAACAAGAGTTTTGAATTTTTTGGGTAATTAGGGTAACAAATGGATGGGTTTAATGGTACCCAATGGGCACTCTAATCCCGTTTGATTTCTTATGGGCTAATACCCACCCGTAAAATTTCATTAAAAGCGCATAGAATTGAATTAGGTAATCGATTCATCTATGGAAAGGTTGAAGATTAATAGATGAAAAGAGCAGACGGGAAATTGGGAAATGACTACCTTAATTGTTGCGGGGGGCTATTTCAATCAATAACGTCACAAGATAGATCAAATTTCTTAGAGGATCCAACGTGGCCACCCACGACAGCACCTAAGCCACCGTGTAAAACAACCAAGCCACCCAAGAAAAAATCAAGATTAGCCAAGAAGTCATCGCGGCGCCGCTGCTTTGTATCACAGTATCTCTCTAGTAAATTGGGAAGGGTTTAAGAAGTGTATAGTAGAAAAAGAAGGGTTTTGAAATGGACTGGGCTAATAAAATACAAAGCTCAATCTACTCGGTATTGCCATGTAGCTCAAAATCAAGGCATGCTTTTGTTGTAAATCTCACCAACTATCAAGGGCTTATGGTCATTCATCATGATTCCACAGCATATTAGTCATGTTAGGGCATGTACAATGGACACTTTTTTATAAGACTTTTTGATGATTAAGACTCTAAAAAATCCCACAATGGGAGTCCGAAGTTGAGTCCCAAATGTAAAATTTGCCAGATACAAGATGTATGCACTAAGTACAAAACGCAAAGCCCTACATTTGCAAGCTGCACGAGCCCACATCTTATGAAAGTCTCACAGCCCCTGCCACACGTACCAAAATACCTTGCCAATATAAATGAACCCATATTTTATGGCCTCCATCCCCATCCTCATTTCTGCCCAAATCTCACGTAGGGTGCTAACTAGTAAAAATGATCCCAACATGCTGTAAAAGTATGACCAACCCACAACTAACCAACTAGCATGGCCTATAAATACCCTGCACCAAACCAACTAACATGGCCTACAGATACCCTGCACCAAACCAGCTTACATGGCCTATAGATACCATGCACCAAACAAGATTGCACCAGACATAGAAGATATAAAAATAGAATCGCAAAGAATGTACAATGAAAGCATAGAAAAACAAAAGATGGATCATATCTCACAAGATGATGCATATCATACATAATGAAAATGTAAGATAAATTTACATTATATCCGCATAGCATAGAAATTCAGTATGTCCAATATTACTCTATCCATGGCCTACTAATAATAATTAGGACACAATTAGGCTTTTTACATATTTCACTACTCGGAGCCATAGGCTACTAAATTAGAGGTAACTACTAGTTACGACTAGCTACTGCTTGCTAAGATCAGGTGAAGAAAGAACAAAAATTATCCCCTTTTCATTTAGATTATTCTTTACAAATCCAAAATTGGAAAATCAGATACCATATGTATGCAGTAAGCACAAAAAGGCAAAGCCCTATTTTTACAAGTTCCATGGGCTCAGATCTTATGAAAACCCCATAACCCCTACTACACATATACCAAAATCCCTTGCCCGTATAAATGAACCCATATTTTATGCCCTACATCCTCATCCTCATTTCCGCCCAAATCTCACGCAGGGGTCTAACTAGTAAAAATTATCCCAACATGCTGTAAAAGTATATCCAGCCCACAATCACCCCAAAAGAAACTGAATCATCACCCTCCCCATAGAGATTGAGGATTCAAACAAATATGAGAAGCCCAGACGTATTCTAGCACTACCGTTTATGCAAAAATAATAGCGGTTACCCTCTATGGCATTGTCAAGAGTATCTCGTTTGTGAGTTTCTGCCACTTTGAGGGGTATAAGAGGGAGATTATTTGCTGCCTCCTTATCCTCTCAGATATCTTGAGCACGACTCTTTCAACCACGTATAAAGCGATGCTCAGGAGTAGGGGTTTCAAACAGGTGAGTTTTGGCGGACATGAATTGGGTCTAAATGGGCAAATACTCATTCATACCCATTAGGCTAATGGACTTAAATGGACTGGGTTTGAATATGCACAGTACAAATGGACAGGGTACCATAACGGGTATCATTATGCCTAAGTACTAAAACTATATTGTAGATTTTATAATTATTAAAATTTGAAACTTCGTTTTAGATCTCCTTGTGTAAACATTATTCAATTTTTCTTATATAATTTAATTGGTTTTTTTTCGGAATTGATACTATTTCTAAAACAAGAGTTTTGATTTTTTTTGGGTAATTAGGGTAACAAAGGGATGGGTTTAATGTTACCGAATAGGCACCCTAAACCCGTTTGATTTCTGATGGGCAAGCTCGTACCCCCATTAATTTGATGGGTGGATATTTTAGGAAAATTATCATATTGACATGGGCGGGTAAAAATTCGTGGGCCAAATTGCCACCCCTGCCATGGAACACATACCATTTGACATAGAAAGGTCCCAATTTAGCAAATCTGAGAAGATGATCTTTCAATTTCATTAAGAGGCCTGTAAAAGCGCATAGAATTGAATTAGGTAATAGATTCATCAACGTAAAGAATAGAAGATGAATAGATGGAAAGAGCAGATGGGAAATTGGGAAATGACTACCTTAATCGGTGCGGGAGCTATTTCAATCAATAACATCACAAGATAGATCAAATTCTTCAGAGGATCCAGCGTGGCCACCCACGACAGCACCCAAGCCACCTAGTAAAACAACCAAACCACCCAAGAAAACACCAAGGTTAGCCAAGAAGTCATCGCGGCGCCGCTGCTTCGTGTCATAGTATCTCTCTTTTAAATCGGGAAGAGTTTAAGAAATGTATAGTAGAAAAAAGAACGGTTTAAATGGGCAAATACCCATTTATACTCATTAGGCTAATGGACTTAAATGGGCTTGGTTTAAATGAGTATGGTACAAATGGATAGGGTACCATAATGGGTAATATTGTGCCCAAGTACGAAACTATATTGTAGAATTTATAACTATTAAAATTTGAAATTTCGTTTTAGGTCTCCGTGTGTAAGTATTATTCAATTTCTCTTATTTAATTTAATTGGATTTTTTTGGAATTGATACTATTTTCAAAACAAGAGTTTTGAATTTTTTGGGTAATTAGAGTAACAAAGGGATAGGTTTAATGGTTACTCAATGGGCACCCTAAACCCGTTTGATTTCTTATGGGCTAATATCCGCGCGTACCCCATTAATTTGATGGATGGGTATTTAGGAAAATTGTTATATGAACTTGGGCTGGTAAACACCCGTGGGCCAAATTGCCACCCCTACCAAGGAGCACGAACCATTTTCCATAGAAAGCACCCAATTTAGCAAAGTTGAGAAGAGGATCTTTCAATTTCATTGAGAGACCCGGTAAAAGCGCATAGAATTGAATTAGATAATCGATTCATCAATGGAAAGAATAGAAGATGAATAGATGGAAAGAGCAGACAGGAAATTGGGAAATGGCTACCTTAATCGTTGCGGGAGCTATTTCAATCAATAACATCACAAGATAGATCAAATTCCTCAGATGATTCAGCGTGACCACCCACGACAGCACCCAAGCCACGAGTAAAACAACCAATACACCCAAGAAAACACCAAGGTTAGCCAAGAAGTCATCGCGGCGCCGCTGATGGATATCTACGACCCGTACTTGATCACGAACCATGGACTTATCAGTAGCCCCAAGATAGATCTTCAGAATTTAGAGTACTCCATCTCGAAAGTTGAGGGAGAGGCTTGCTTCTCGAGGGAAGACCAATAACTTGAGGGAGAAGGACTCAGGGTGTTAAGATCGGGGGTATTAGCGTGAGACTTACCTCTCGGGCTAAACCTTCTGAATATCTTGCTTTAAGTTCTTTCGTATTCCATCAGGACACGTGGACGGTTGGATCTGAATCTATCTTCTTGAATTCTGAGGGGACTGACACGTGGTCTTGATTCATTGTATCTTCTGGCGGTGGAGAAGACCAACCTTTCAATTGCCTGCATCGTTTCGCTAGTCGAGGTAATTACTTCACGTAAATGCGTGTTAATTACTGGCTATATAACCAAGTAATTTTCCTTGTGTTTATCATCAATCTTCATCCAAGTATTTTGCGTTTCCAATTCACAGAAAAAGATCTTCAAACTTGTCTTCTTTTCTTCGTATATTCTCTTCCCCCTATTCTCTGTATTGCCATGTCTTCTGCAAACTCCAATATTCCTCCTAGAAATGTAGAGAATGTTGTTGAAAAAAGAACTCCAGCTACTCATGACTTGAGTACCTTGTTCTTGGAGGTTGAGTCTAGAGAGCTGATGGAGGTGACCATTACTACACCATTGCAGGTTGTAGCTGCGGTGGCGGATGATGGTGCCTCTGGGTCAAATACGTACCCGAATGCGGAGCCTCAAGTTGATAAATGGGTTCCGGTGGCCGGTGGTGTAAATGATGTCACAAAGGTGGTCGACGAAAAGACCCTGCAATTTTTGAAGTCATGCAGGTTGTCGTACCCTGTCAAGGCTGATTTGAGGCTCGAGGATAAGACCACTCCAGTCAAGGATCTCGTGAGCCCCACTCGAGGGGTAGTATATGACAGGTTCTTGCAACAGGGATTGAGTTTTCCCTTTCCCCCTGTGTTTTCGCAGTTTCTGCAGCATCATCGTCTACACCCTTGTCAAATTCACTCCAATATGGTGGTGACAATGGTGGCTTTTACCTCCTAGTGCTCTCGGAAGGACTATGAGTTGAGCCTGGATCTATTTAGGAGCTTGTTCAAGCTGTTTTCTTTCAAAGAGCGCGAGCATATCACCCTTACTCCTCGGAAGGGAAAGGTCTTCACTTTTCCTGATAACAGCGGCGGTTGGAAAGATATTCGGCTAACCTTTGATCGAACAAAATATGAGGTTCCTGACTGGAATCCGAAGCCGAAGGACGATGTGCCTCTTGATGGGGTCTTCGATGTTCCTGCTCATTTAAAGGGCATCGTTGAGGAGCTCTTTAAGGAAAAGATCGTCTTCCATGAGATAGGATTTGTGCGAGGGGCTCATGGCTCGGTGTTGCAGTGGCCTTCTGTCACCTATTCCTATCTGCTAGACGTTCCTCAGTCAAAATCTACATGCAGTTACCTGAAGAAGGATCGAGATTGGGCCCTCCCTGATAAAATCCAGGGAGATAAGAAGGAAGTCAAGAAGCGGGCTGCCAGGAAATCACCCCGGAATCAGGATTAATCTTCTTCTAGTCGGTCTCCTTCAGGTAATGTCTTGATTTGCATACTGTAGTAATGCTTTCTTCTATATTTAAAATTCTTCTGATATATGCAGCATCTCCTCCAAAGAAAAAGATCAAGAAGGGGAAAGCAGTCCTCGAGGTCGTAAAGGAGGAGGTGGAGGAGTCCAAGGAGGTGGAACCGGAGGTTGGGGAGTCCTCGGATGACGATGAATTTGACCTTGAGCTGGTGATCCCTGAGGATGGGCCTTTGAAGAAGTTGAAGTATGATCTGAGTCGCCCTGAGGAAGAGGATGGTCAGGCTTCTCGGAAGTCTTTCAAGAAGTATCCCTTTGCCTCTAAGATAGTGATTCTCTTTGTCATACTATGTGAACTTTTAAATGCCACATATCAGGTATTAATATATCTTCTATTTTACAGCTGATGGTAGATATATCCATGCTGGGACGTCAGACCAAAGGTGAGATTAAACACATGTATAACTCCGCGGAGGAGTTACATTCGAGGTGCCGAGATCTCAAGGCCGATAAGGAAGAGATGAGGGCTATTATCTCGTCTTTAACGACTGAGTCAGTGGTGCCTCTTCCATCTGTTCCTGCTCCATTGGATTTGACTCACTTGGAGGATAGGGTGAAGCAGCTTGAGGCTGAGAATAAGGCCTTATTGCTGGCAAGAGAGTCCGAGAAAAAGGAGCTGAAGATGTATCAGGAAACCGTGGATGAACTGACGCATACCTTGCCTTTGGATGAAAAATCGGAGGAGCTGAAACGGCTTCTTAAGCTTTGGGGCGCCTTTATTGCTTGCAGTCCCAAGTTTAAGGATCACCGGGAGGAGTAGACTCTGAGCAGCACAAGATTTTGGATAAAATCTTGGTTTTGTGTCAATCTGACAAGGAGATGGAGGTTATGACGTCCATCTTCTCTCATCTGGACGCTGCTAACGAGCTCTCTGCCTTGACTGCTAGTGACTGGGTTCCTGGAGCCAAGTTCTTGGATGCATTGGGTCCCTCCGAGAAGATAACGACATCAAGAGACTTATTAAAGCTCATTGTAGCAAGATATCCTGACTTGTCCTTTCTCGGTGAAAGGTTCTCCATTCCTTCAGGTAGTAAGGCAAGTTAGCTTCAGCTGGCTCATTGGCATCTCCTCGTCAGCTTTAGGACTTGGGGTTTACTCCTTTGCACATGTACCTCGGTCTCATGATTTACTGGAAAGGAGCTCCCGCCCTATTAACAAAGCTGAGGTACTCGGGGATAAGGTCTTCGCAGTTTTCCATGATGAACACTCTGCGAACATATTGATCTTGAAAGTCTTGCAGATTTCCTCCTCGGTCCTTTTCTGACAAGGCCTTTAATGTCACAGCGTGCAGAAAAGTTGACAATAGCCCATCTCTCAAGTGCCACTTCTGGTGAAGTTCTAGAAGACCCTATTGGGCATATTTAGAAGTATCATATTCTGATGTAATAACATCTTCTTCATGACCTTTGTATCAAATTTTGAGGTTTTTCCTTTATGTATCCCTTTGGGAATTAGAAGTATCAGATTCTGATGTAATGACACCTTTGATATGAACTATTTGTGTTCGATGTTTTTCCTCTATGTATCCCTTTGGGAATTAGAAGTATCATATTCTGATGTAATGACACCTTTGATATGAACTATTTGTGTTCGAGGTTTTTCCTCTTTATTTTGAGATGATTGATTTCCGAGCACGTCTGCCCTTTTGGTCTATAGACCTCAATCAAGCACTTTTTGTGAAGTCCTTTTTATCTCGAACCTATCTCTTTTATTCAAAACGATTGGTATTTGGAATTTTGGATTCAAATAACTTATTTTATATAAGCTGACCAATCATACACTTTATAAAGCATATTGTTTTGAATAGCAATCAATGTCATACTTTATGATTACAATCCTTTTTTGATGAAAGGAATTTAAGATTGCTCATTAAAAGATAGATGTAAAAAAATCATGACTTAAATCTAAGTTTATAACTATAGGAATATAAGTAAAATAAATAGCAAGTTTGAGTTTGAGTACCCGTTTATGCTGGAGCAGAATTGTCTCGGACCTTGATGAGGTTCTCGGACATTATTGATATTCTCGAACCTTTGTGAAGCTCTCCCTCGAGTTTTATCTCCCGTGATACTTTCGTAAGTTAATCACGTTCCATCTTCGTGGTATGGGTTCGCCCTTCATGGTTTCCAAGAGGTAGCTTCCCCCTAGATGGGATTCTAGGACTCGATATGGACCTTCCCAGTCCGGGGCTAGCTTCCCTTCCACTTCTTTCTCGCTTTTCTCGTTTAACCTCATTCCAAGGTCTCCTTTGACTAATGTAGCTAAGCGAACTCTTCTGTCATGATAGCGCTTAACTCTTTCCTTCACCTTGGCCTCATGGATAGTAGCATTGGCTCTCTTCTCTTCCAGGAGGTCGAGGTTGAGAAGGAGGTTTTCTTCATTGGTAGTGCCATCATCATCGTCTGGTTGAGAGGTGCGAGCAAAGGAGACTCCAATTTCCATAGGGATGACCGCCTCGGACCCATAGACTAAACTGTAAGGTGTCTCTCCAGTTGTTGTGGCTGGTGTGGTCCTATGGGTGCAGATCACGCTCGGTAATTCTTTGATCCAATTTCCTTTAGCTCCTTCTAGGCGCTTCTTGATGCCATTTACCATGGTTCGATTCGTAAGCTCCGCCTGTCCATTAGTTTCTGGATGATATACCGAGGTGAGCTTCTGATGTATGCCGTAATCCTCGCACCATTTTTTGAAGGGGTTGTTGGCAAATTGCGCTACATTATCAGTCAATATGTATCTCGGGATGCCATAGCGACACACAATGTTCTTCCAACAGAAGTTGATAACTGTCTTGCCAGTTTTGTTGGTCAAGGCTTCAGCTTCCACCCACTTCGAGAAGTAGTCAATGGCCACAATAAGGTATTTGAAATTACCAGGGGCTGTAGGAAAAGGTCAGACAAGATCTATACCCCATCGGACGAATGGCCAGGATTCTTGGATGGTGATCATATTTTCTTGAGTCACATGAATCATCTTGGCAAATCTCTGACACTGGTGACAAGAATCAATATATCTCTTGGAGTCTTCTAACATCGTAGACCAGAAATAACCCATTTGTAAAAGTTTACGGGTAACAGTGCGTGGACCTTGGTGACTACCACAAACTCCTTCATGTGCTTCTTGTACTAAGTGTTCAGCGTCGTAAGGCCCAACACATTTGAGTAGAGGCTGGAGATATCCCTTCTTATATAGGGTGCCTTCATGAATAACATATTTGGGAGCTTTAACTCGGACCTTCCGTGCCAGATCTTTGGCCTTGGGGAGGGTTCCCGTTTGAAGGTACTCAATATAGGGGTTCATCCATGTGTCTGAGATGTCAACAGCCATGATGCTGCTTTCTTCATAACTTCTTTTCGCCATGGTTTCCATCAGCAATCTTGAGAAGATCTAATGTTGAGATCTGAGGATGCAAGTTTTCTCAATGCATCTGCTTTATGGTTACCTTCTCGGGGGATATGATTCAGCTCAAAATATCGGAATTGATTTAGGAGAGGTTTAACTATCTCGAGGTACTTTTGGAGACTGTACTCTCGGGTCTCGTATTCGCCTTTGACCTGTTGCACCACGATCTGTGAGTCACTAAAGATCTCGAGGTCCCTAATATCGAGGTCCTTTGCCAGCTTTAACCCTGTGATGAGGGCTTCATATTCTGCTTCATTATTAGTGGCTCGAAAATCAAAAAGGAGAACGTAGGGATGGTCCTTTCCCTCGGGGCTGGTGAGTAAGACTCCAGCACCACTTCCCCCCGAGTTGGAGGATCCATCTACATATAATCTCCATTTTCCTGTATCTGGAACTGGGTCTTGTTGGTTCATCTCCACTGGTTCAACAGATTCCATTATGAAATCAGATAAGGCATGGACTTTGATGGCTGTCCGAGACTTATATTGTATATCATGTTCTCCCAATTCGATGGCCCACTTCATCATCCGTCCCGAGGCATCCGGTTTCTGGAGGATTTGCCTAATCGGGTAGTTGTTTAGGAGGACTATCGTATGTGCTTGGAAGTATGGCCGCAACCGTCGAGAGGCATGTACGAGGGCCAATATTAAGCGCTCAAGAGGTGTGTATCTGGTCTCGGGCCCCTGTAGAGCTCTGCTTACATAATATATTGGGTGTTTTGATCCTTCATTTTCCTTAACCAACACAGCACTAATGGCTAGCTGAGATGCAGATATATATAAATAAAGGGTTTCCCCTTTGTCTGGTTTTGATAATGTTGGAAGCTGTCGGAGGTGGTCTTTAAGTGCTTGGAAAGCTTCCCCGCATTCATGGGACCACTCGAATTTGTTCGCCTTCTTAAGGATGTTGAAGAAGGGCAAGTGCTTTTCTGCTCCTTTGGAGAAGAATAGGCTAAGGGCTACAAGGGATCCTGTCAGCTTCTGTACATCTTTGACGGTCTTCGGAGGTTGCATATTTTGCAAAGCCTCTATCTTCCCGGGGTTTACCTCAATTCCCCGATCGGACACCATCTCCAACACCAATAGTACATTTAGCAGGGTTCAGCTTTAGGTTGGATGCCCGTAATGTGTCGAAGGTTTCCTTTAAATCTTCAAAGAAGGCGTCGTAACTGCGGCTCTTCACTACCATGTCATCCACATAAATCTCGAGGTTGTGTCCTGTCTGAGATTTAAATAATTTGTCTACTAGTCGCTGGTAAGTGGCTCCGGCATTCTTCAATCCGAAAGGTATCATCTCCTAGCAGAAGTTTCCTCTATCGGTTATAAAGGAGGTTTTCTCCTTATCTTGCTCTGCCATAGGGATCTGATGATATCCCTTAAAGGCATCAAAAAAGGCTAGTACTTGGTATCCAGCGATCGCTTCAACTAATCGGTCGATCGAGGGTAAAGGATAACTATCTTTAGGAAACCAATCGTTCCGGTTGGTGAAGTCAATGCACATCCTCCACTTCCCGTCTGGCTTCTTGACCATTACTGGGTTAGCTATCCATTCTGGGTACTGCACTTCTTCGATTATGCGGGCTTTGAGTAGCTTATCCACTTCTTCTCCAATAGCTTCAACTCGATCTAGTGCAAAGATGCGTCGTTTCTGTTTTATGAGTTTTTGTGAGGGATTGATAATCAAGTAATATTCCGCCAAACGAGGGGATAATCCTACCAAGTCATTGGTATCCCAGGAAAAGACATCTATATACTGGTTGAGAAGATCTCGAAGTTTGGTATTTATCTCGGGGGGGTAGGAGAGTTCCAATATCGACGGTTCCTGATTCTCCGAGTTGCATTGGCTCGGATTCGGAGTACTTGGCTGGTTCAATATCCTCCTTCTCCGGTTCTTGGATAGCTTGGATTATGCAGACTCGAGCTAATTGTTTATCACCTTGGACTATTGCTATCCCTTGGTTCGTAGGGAACTTCATCGCCAAGTGGTATGGAGACCAGACGGCTTTTGCTTGGCACATCCAAGGTCGTCCGAGGATTATGTTGTATGGCGCTCTGGAGTCGATGATCGCGAAGGTGCAACGAAGGGTTATACTCCGAGGACCATCTTTCACTCGCACTGGTAAAGTGATCTCTCCTAAAGAAGCTATAGGATCGCCAGCAAATCCCGAGATGGGACTTGTGGCACGAGATTGGTTTTGTTCAATCCCAACTGTTCATAACAGCTGAGAAACATGACTCTACCTCACTTCTCCCATCTACCAGAACTCTTTTGATCACATTATGGTTTATGTCGACTGTGATTACTAAGGGATCTGAATGAAGAGATTGATTAGGAACCGCATCTTGAGGTGAAAAAGTGACGGTTCCGTCCAGGCGAGATCTTTTGCTCTCCCACTCCCAGGGAGAGGCTTCTTCGGGCGACCGGTGTACACCGTTGATGCTCCTTCCTGCTCCTTGGTTGGTAGTGTGGCTCATCTCGTCGTCGTCATGGTCGGCATTGATGCTTCTTACTCCGATCGGGGCAAAAAAACGGATTCGTGTACTCCCACGAAGGTTTTTAGCCGGATCAGCCATGAGTTTGAAGGTAGTATAGATCAAGAATGGTAAGCGGATCCCACCGGGCGTGACAAATTGATGGATGTCTACGACCCGCACTTGATCACGAACCTGGTTCACGAACAGATCTGCAAAACAAAGCCTCGGGTGTCCCGAGGGTAGACACTCCGACGCTCAAGTTAGTATGATGTGTAAGGTGTAATGTATGTAAGATAATAGATAGAGAGGTTTACCAAACCTTGGGTATTTATATGGCTACAATCCGTAGATCACCAAGATATATATTTATGGTAGTAATACAACTCTTATGGGAATAGTAGTTGTATTACCATGTATAGAGGAAGTGTATTTTGGTCATGGTTGTATTACCATGTTTAGGAGGATGTATATTCCTTTTAGAACATTCATAATATACGCATTCCTTATAAAGATTAGGATTGATGGACCAGTGGATCCACCCTCCGCATAATCTCGAGCCCACGACCTTTTTCGGGCCCTGGTCCGAGTATGAATGAGGTCCGAATACGAACCATGGACTTATCAGCCGCTACTTCGTCTCACGGCATCTCTCTGTTAAATCAGGAAAGGTTTAAGAAATGTATAGTAGAAAAACTAAGGGTTTAAGTGGGCAAATACCCATTTATACCCATTAGACTAATAGACTTAAATGGACTGGGTTTAAAAGGGTATGGTACAAATGGACAAGGTACCATAATGGGTATCATTATTCCCAAGTATTGAAACTATGTTGTAGATTTTATAATTATTAAAATTTGAAACTTCGTTATAGGTCTCCTCCGTGTGTAAGTATTATTCAATTTCTCTTATTTAATTTAATTTATTTTTTTTCGAAATTGATACTATTTTCAAAACAAGAGTTTTGAAATTTTTAGGTAATTAGAGTAACAAAGGGAAGGTTTAATGGTACCCAATGGGCACCCTAATCCCGTTTGATTTCTTATGGGCTAATACCCACCCATACCAGATTAATTTGATGTGTGGGTATTTTAGGAAAATTATCATATGGACTTGGGCGGGTAAAAACCCGCGGGCCAAATTGCCACCCCTACCAAGGAGCACCAATCATTTGCCATAGAAAGCATCCAATTTAGCAAAGTTGAGAAGAGAATCTTTCAATTTCATTAAGAGACCCTGTAAAAGCGCATAGAATTGAATTAGGTAATCGATTCATCAATGTAAAGAATAGAAGATGAATAAATGGAAAGAGCAGATGGGAAATTGGGAAATGACTACCTTAATCGGTGCGGGAGCTATTTCAATCAATACCATCACAAGATAGATCAAATTCCTCAAAGGATCAAGCGTGGCCACCCACGACAGCACCCAAGCCACCTAGTAAAACAACCAAACCACCCAAGAAAACACCAAGGTTAGCCAAGAAGTCATCACGACGCCGCTGCTTCGTATCACAATATATCTCTTTTAAATTGGGAAGAGTTTAAGAAATGTATAGTAGAAAAAAGAACGGTTTAAATGGGCAAATACTCATTTATACTCATTAGGCTAACAGACTTAAATGGGCTTGGTTTAAATGGGTATGATACAAATGGATAGGGTACCATAATGGGTACCATTATGCCCAAGTACTGAAACTACATTGTAGAATTAATAATTATTAAAATTTGAAACTTCGTTTTAGGTCTTAGTGTATAAGTATTATTCAATTTCTCTTATTTAATTTAATTGGTTTTTTTTCGGAATTAATACTATTTTCAAAACAAGAGTTTTGAATTTTTTGGGTAATTAGAGTAACAAAGGGAAGGGTTTAATGGTACCCAATGGGCACCCTAATCCCGTTTGATTTCTTATGGGCTAATACCCACCCGTACCCGATTAATTTGATGGGTGGGTATTTTAGGAAAATTATCATATGGACTTGGGCGGGAAAAAACACGCGGGCCAAATTGCCACCCCTACCAAGGAGCACCAATCATTTGCCATAGAAAGCACCCAATTTAGCATAGTTGAGAGGAGAATCTTTCAATTTCATTAAGAGACCGTGTAAAAGCACATAGAATTGAATTAGGTAATCGATTCATCAATGTAAAGAATAGAAGATGAATAGATGGAAAGAGAAGATGGGAAATTGGGAAATTGGGAAATGACTACCTTAATCGTTGCGGGAGCTATTTCAATCAATACCATCACAAGATAGATCAAATTCTTCAGAGGATCCAGCGGGGCCACCCACGACAGCACCCAAGCCACCTAGTAAAACAACCAAACCTCCCAAGAAAACACCAAGGTTAGCGAAGAAGTCATCGCGGTGCCGCTGCTTCATGTCACAGTATCTCTCTTTTAAATCGGGAAGAGTTTAAGAAATGTATAGTAGAAAAAAGAACGGTTTAAATGGGCAAATACTCATTTATACTCATTAGGCTAATGGGCTTAAATGGGCTTGGTTTAGATGAGTATGGTACAAATGGATAGGGTACCATAATGGGTACCATTGTGCCCAAGTACAAAACTATACTGTAGAATTTATAATTATTAAAATTTGAAATTTCGTTTTAGGTCTCCGTGTGTAAGTATTATTCAATTTCTCTTATTTAATTTGATTGGTTTTTTTTCGGAATTGATACTATTTTCAAAACAAGAGTTTTGAATTTTTTGGGTAATTAGAGTAACAAAGGGAAGGGTTTAATGGTACCCAATGGGCACCCTAATCCCGTTTGATTTCTTATGGGCTAATACCCACCCGTACCCGTTTAATTTGATGGGTGGGTATTTTAGGAAAATTACCATATGGACTTGGGCGGGTAAAAACACGCGGGCCAAATTGCCACCCCTACCAAGGAGCACCCATCATTTGCCATAGAAAGCACCCAATTTAGCATAGTTGAGAGGAGAATCTTTCAATTTCATTAAGAGACCGTGTAAAAGCGCATAGAATTGAATTAGGTAATCGATTCATCAATGTAAAGAATAGAAGATCAATAGATGGAAAGAGCAGATGGTAAATTGGGAAATTGGGAAATGACTACCTTAATCGGTGCGGGAGCTATTTCAATCAATACCATCACAAGATAGATCAAATTCCTCAGAGGATCCAGCGTGGCCACCCACGACAGCACCCAAGCCACTTAGTAAAACAACCAAACCTCCCAAGAAAACACCAAGGTTAGCCAAGAAGTCATCGCGGCGCCGCTGCTTCGTGTCACAGTATCTCTCTTTTAAATCGGGAAGAGTTTAAGAAATGTATAGCAGAAAAAAGAACGGTTTAAATGGGCAAATACCCATTTATACTCATTAGGCTAATGGACTTAAATGGGCTTGGTTTAAATGGGTATGATACAAATGGATAGGGTACCATAATGGATACCATTATGCCCAAGTACTGAAACTACATTGTAGAATTTATAATTATTAAAATTTGAAACTTCGTTTTAGGTCTCCGTGTGTAAGTATTGTTCAATTTCTCTTATTTAATTTAATTGGTTTTTTTCGGAATTCATACTATTTTCAAAATAAGAGTTTTGAATTTTTTGGGTAATTAGAGTAACAAAGGGATGGGTTTAATGGTACTCAATGGGCACCCTAAAGCTGTTTGATTTCTTTTATGAGCTAATACCCGTGCTTACCCCATTAATTTGATGGGTGGGTATTTTAGGAAAATTATCACATGAACTTGGGCGGGTAAAAACCCGTGGGCCAAATTACCACCCCTACCAAGGAGCACCAACCATTTGCCATAGAAAGCACCCAGTTTAGCAAAGTTGATAAGATGATCTTTCAATTTCATTAAGAGACCCGGTAAAAGCGCATAGAATTTAATTAGGTAATCGATTCATCAATGGAAAGAATAGAAGATGAATAGATGGAAAGAGCAGACGGGAAATTGGCAAATGGTTACCTTAATTGTTGCGGGAGCTATTTCAATCAATAGAATTACAAGATAGATCAAATTCCTTAGAGGATTCAGCGTGGCCACCCACGACAGCACCCAAGCCACCGATTAAAACAACCAAGCCACCCAAGAAAACACCAATGTTAGCCAAGAAGTCATCACGGCGCCGCTACTTCGTGTCACGGCATCTCTCTATTAAATCGGGAAGGGTTTAAGAAATATATAGTAGAAAAAGAAGGGTTTGAAATGGACTGGGCTAATAAAATACGAAGCCCAATCTACTCGGTATTGCCATGTAGCTCAATATCAAGGCATGCTTTTGTTGTAAATCTCACCTGCTATCAAGGGCGTTATGGTCATTCATCATGATTCCACAGCATATTAGTCATGTTAGGGTATGTACAATGGAGACTTTTTTATGAGATTTTTTGATGATTGGGACTGTAAAATCCCACAATGGGAGTCCCAAGTTGAGTCCCAAATTGAAAATTGGCCACATGGCATGGAGAATGCTGGATGGGAGGAATCTCCTTTGGGACTCTAATGTGGGCCCAAAACTTCCTACGTGGCACTATCATTTCATTTCCTCTTTTTTTTCTTCTTCTCCCCCTTTCTTTTTTTTTGAAAAGGAAACACTATTAATTAACTATTAGAAGAAAGATTACAAATTGTTCGACCCATACCGTGTGCAATATTATGCTCCACCGTCATGGTTTCCCTACTAACTTTTACAACAGAAAAGGAAATGAAATTCAACCTAACATAATCATTTATATCATCTACTAGATTCTTGATTTCCCATGGCGCATTGTCTGGTTGATTCAGAGCCGCCACTAATATTACCGAATCCGAAAGCAGTCGGACGTTTTCTCCCCGTTTCTTCTCTCACCCCATTTGTTTCTTTTTTATTTTCTTCTTGTTTTAGTTTAACGGTAATATTTTTATACTATTTGTTGTTTTTTTCTTTTCTTTCCAATGGCTATATTATAATTTTGTCTATAAATAGAGTCCAATATTGCCATATATTTGATACATTATTATTTTCCATATTAATTTTTTTTTCTACGAATATATTTTGAAGATTGTAATATGCACTTTTATTTCTATTTATGTAAAAAGTTTCATTTAAATATTACTATTGTATATATTTTTATGATAGTTAATCTTTTATTAATTATTGTATTTGATAATTATTTAAAAAATTATAATGCTTCTCATTTATTATGTTCCAATACCCCTTAATTTGCAATATTTTAATTAAATCAATAATTGTGAAATAAGACACTTAATTTGTTTATGTGAAGACAAAATTAAATCTCCATTTAATTTAATTAATTATATGAATACATATATAATATATTAAATAATCTACATATAAAAAAGAATGAGTTGGAAATGAATGGAAATAGTAAGACCACTAAAATCTGATGTGGACCAGACTGGATGATGTGTACAAGGCTGGATGACTGTGAAGTACAAGCTGTTGGGAGGAGAGAGAAGAGATCGGGACTCAAATGAGTCCCAACCAATGTACATGCTTAAGTTGGGTTGAAATTAACTGAAATGAAATTAATATAATTTAACTAAAAATTTTCTGGTTGAACTGGATTAATTCAATTAAATTGATATTAATTTAACTGAACTAAGATCTTTCTAGCTTAACTCAGATTAATTTAAATGAACTGAAATTAATTAATTGTATCGATATTAAATTAATGATATAATTTCTCAATAATCTGAACTTGCCTGGACCATTCATTATTGTCTTTTTAATATTCTTAATCGGCTAGCTAACAGTAATTAGCTGAGGATTACCTAGTTCTAAAGACATTAATTAGTATGGATCAAACTCTATTCTTGTTTACGGCTAAAAAGCTCATCGAAACTAAGTTTTACCGAATTGACCTCAGGTCGATTCTTGTCTTTAACAAGTGGTATCATAGCTACCACTCTTCGACCATGGCTCCGAACAATAACACCGACGTGTTGGACGGTCGTCTCACGGAGGTCGAGAAAAGATCGCTTGAATTCCAGCAACAAATGGAAGCAAGTCAAGCTGAGATACAGCTTATGGAGGTAGTCTTGAGTCCTGACTGATTTGTACCTAGAAAAGTTGAAGTCGGACCAACGTCGTACAAGCGCATATATCAAATAGTGTTTCACTGAGCTAGCTATAAACCAGCATAGAGGCGCGCCGTTTACGAAAGGCTCAGGCTAGTAATGCAGTAGATCTGGACTTCCACTCTGTCTGAGCTCTCGCTGGATGACCTGTTAAGACACACGCAAATGGCTCGGTGAAGGCGGGGAGGACTGTTGCCTTTCCCACTCCGATGCCTAAATTAGCACTATGTGGATATTGGGTTATCTCTCTGAACAGTAGTTTGGTGAGCTTACCTCCTTTCTCTATCCTCAGTTTCCTTTTATACCGAATGAGAGGACCTCAACCCATATCGGTGGCCCAGCCTGGGCCTAGCCTCGCATTACATTGAGCCCACTTCCTCTTAATCCGAAGGGCCTCTTAGGCCAAGCTTGGCCAGCCGTGTGGATCGTTGATTGGTCTGTCAGGCACACGGTCCTCACAAGTCCCCCCAAGTGCAAGGTCGCGTTGCCAGACGCGAGCGAAGGACTGAAAAGAAAAATTGGGCCTGACCTTTGCCATTCTGCACGCATAGTTTTCCTTTTTTTATTGCATGTTTAACACGTGTCCCCCAACTTCTCATCTCGATGCCACGTGGGCCCGCCTAGGTCACAACTCCCCGTAATGCTTTAAATTCCCTCGTGACATCCCTTCATTCAAAAACCCCCTTTTCGTCAGTTGGCCCTTCTTATTCCAGATCCGTCCGTTGCTGCACTACTCCATTGGTTACAGGTACTTCCTCTTCTCTATATTCTTTTTTTCCGGCGACCTTCCTCGATTCCTCGGTGTTTTTCCCTTCCGATGGCTGACCACCATATGGGACCTGGTCTGGCGAGCAATACCACGGTTGGTGATGTTGAGGGTTTCCGAGAGAAGTGCCTGAACACGGTAGGGCTTCAATTTTCCGACTTGGAGAGGTAGATCCTTCTCCTGTAGGCCGGAAAACTTGTTGCAGAGGCCCCCACCGGCTTTTCCGCCGATTATTGCGAATACCTCTTCGCCGGCAGTCTCTGCCTCCCGTTGACCGACTTCTTCCAGAAGGCCCTGGCTTTCTTCAGCTATGACCTCCGTTACCTCCAGCCTAACTCCATCCGGGCCTTGACCGGATTTCAGATCATCTGCTCGCGCCAAGGGGTTGCCCGTTCGCTTCTCTTGCTTAGGGTTTTCACATACCAATGCGTTGACAAGGGATATTGCCATATCAAATTCCGGCCAGCCGCCGGCAAATTCCTTAGTTCAGAAATTGCCTAAAAGATCCGGCTGGGGGTCGAAATTCGTGTATGTGGCCGACGAGTTGTTGTGGGGCCCTCTTGCTACTCGGGTTCATTACCTGATTGGTGATCCGATGACCCGTGGCCACCGGCCTAGTGACGGCGAGATGGCCGTGCTGGATTTGAATGTCCGTCGACTAAAGTAGGGGGCCATGTTGTGGACTGCAGTGAACTCCGACCGGCTGCTGAGCGAGTGTGGTCTTCCTCACAGTATGCTCGACGTTATCGTTCATCCCGACACGTCCGCCACCGAGGGTCCGGAATGTCGTCTAGCGTTCCTAGCTTCGTACCTTATTTGGTGATGATGTTCTACTAACTCCTTTCTTCCCTTCTTATTTTGGACAACAGACTCCTAGGGCACCGAAGGCGGAGCTACCAGCCAGACCAACATTCAATCAGACGTCCAGCCCGACCAATCAGCCATGGAGAACAACCGTCGTTGATCTCACCGTCGCCAAGCTCATTCGTCATCATCCCAGCTCACAGGCAGCCTCGCCCAAAGCCTTCAAAACTCTGGCTTCCAGCTCAACCTCGTTGCTCCTCATCTCATATCCTCGTTGCGTTACATCGACTTGGAGGGGAAGATGCCGTCAACCAAGGGAACCCTCACAAGAGACCAACGGAGGCGCCAGTAGTTGAGAATGCTGGCTAGGGGTCTTCTCTGCCGACCACCGTGGATCAGCATCGAAGCAAGCTCCAGAAGTTCCCTTCGGGGTCATCTAACCACAGTGTGCCACTGCGTCCATCAGCGGGACCGGCGCTGGCCACCCCCAAAGGTCGTGCCGACTTCTTAGCTTTCGTGCTCCCCAGGGGTCATCTCGAAGCGTGGCGCACAAACACTTTGTTCAACTTCCACAGCTCTGCCAGTCTCATTGACCGCCATGACTCGGTCAGTTTAGAGGTAAACGTTCTTAACCTTCTCATTTCACTCCACATTTATGGTGTTTCAGTTGTCTTTTGTGCCCTCATTTCTAGTCTTTGGTCATCCCTTTTTCTAGGTGGCTTGTCTGTCTGCTTCTCTTCGTGGCGAGTTGGGCCGCCTGAACCAGGAGGCTTCTCGTTTCCGGGACGAGCTCGTCGCCTGCCGGGCGGCTCTTCAGGCGTCTCGCGATCTCAACCAGAAACGGGATGACATGATCGGTAGGCTCAACGATACCATTGTTGCTACTGACTTGGACAGTTTCCAGGCTAAGGTCGATGAGTTGAGCGTGGCTGTCGCCACCCTTCAGATCGAGAAACAGACGGCGGTCGCCAAGAGGGACTTAGCCAGTGGGAAGCTGCAGGAGGCGGAGATCCAGTTGGAGTTGCTTGATGCGATGCGCACTAAGTTGGAGGAAGTTGAAAATGCTCTTGCCAGTTCTGACATGCGGGCTGTTGCTGCTGACGCCAAGCATAAGTGAGCCATAGAGGTCGGTCTTCCCGACGTCTTTCTCAAGATAGCTTCCAGCGATAATGCTCGCAAGCGTTTTTGTTGGGCGGTCTTCCGATCGTTCGACCTGGATGAGATGTACATCAATGACCCTGCCAGGTTCCATCGCTCTCTGGACGAGCTATTCTCCGTTTTTGGTAAGTATCCTTTCAAGGAATACTTTTCCGAACTGTCAGGAGGTATGGTCCCTGAGGCGATCTTGGGATGGACTCCTCCCTTGCGTCTTGAGCCCCCTCTGCCATCTGCCGCATCAACGACTCATCTGTCTGACCAGCTTTCTGTTGAGGAGATCGTTGCCACCACCGTCGAGGACGAGCCTGCTGACCTCAGTGGCGTAGTCAGGATTTCACGAGTGGGGTGGCAATTTACGTTAAATTTTTTTTTTCATACTTACAATATTCAAAAAACAATTTGGGTACTTACAATAATTCTAGTAAAAAAATAAGATATAATAGGACATGGATGAAGAATTTATGTTTTATATTTGGGGTTTTTTTAATTTATAAGGTTTGAAATTAATGAAATTTATTAGAATTTTATAGACATTATAACAATTTCCGAAAAGTAGTGGGGCAATATTTATATTTTTCAAATTTTAATCCTATAAAGTGAAGAAAAATAAAAATCCAGGGGTGGCAGCTGCCACCCATTGCACCATGGGTGGCTCCGCCCCTTCCTGACCTGCTGAAGGACCTTCTCAAAGCGGGTGTGGTGAAGGATGAACCGGTCATCGACAAGGTGGGAGGCAACTAGGGTCTCGCCTGAAGTCGCCTTGCGTGGCGTTGTTTGCTTTTTGGCTGCTTGTGGCTTTTATTTCCTTTTCTGCATAAACAATTTATTTGCTTTTCAGATATTCTGTGTACTCACTCCATAAGGAGCCGTTTGCTATTCGATGCTTTTTCCCCGTTTGTCATGAATCCATCTCGATTGATCTCGTAGCATTACTTATCCAAGCGCTCGCTCGTCAGGTTAAGTTCGTTGGGCGAATGGACCAACGGGTGATCTGATTGTTCACATGTTCGTCCGATCGACGGGTCATCTGATCAATCAGCGTTGGTTTTGGATAGCCTTCAGATGGCTATTTCTTTGAGATTCCCGTCGAGAAGACCAAATTTCTTTCGAAGCGACTGAAACGGCTATACCCTCATATGGTGCGAGGCCAGCGAGCTCGGTTTTGCCGACATGCGAACGAGACAGTGACCAACCGGCGATCCAATCTACCGTTGAGCCTATCATTGGCTCAACCGGCCGTTGGATCGTCCTAGTGAATGTCGCGATTGAAGCGACTAAGGTGGTTGTGCCCTCACAACGTGTGAGGGCAGCGAGCTCGGTTTAATCGTCATGCAAGCGTGATCTCGATGGTCGGTCGACAAACAGGCTCAACGTCGAGTTGACTGTCAACAGGACCGTCGGGCATATGAGTAAGTCATCACCCATAAAAACATGTATCGCTAAACCTGCTTAAATTGCTTGCCAC
Source organism: Sherardia arvensis (assembly GCA_948330725.1). Lineage (NCBI taxonomy): Eukaryota > Viridiplantae > Streptophyta > Magnoliopsida > Gentianales > Rubiaceae > Sherardia > Sherardia arvensis. The sequence continues at coordinate 14,025,180 of OX415237.1, read as the reverse complement.
AAAAGAAACATGAATCCCCTGGCGATCATTCCCTCACCGATAGATGGGGCAAGATGATCGCATCGGGAATCCGTTCAAAAGTTTGCCCACGGGATAAAAGGCTTGCCATGCTTATACATAAATATTCAGTCGGGTACCTGATCACCCGTAAAACTTCCTGACATTGTTCATGTTCCTGGTCCAGGGTAAGGGCTCACCCGCCATGGTGTAGAGTTTATAAGCTCCATTGCCCAATACCTCCGCAACTTGGTAAGGCCTTCCCACGTGACGTCCAGCTTCATTGTTCACTCAGCTCACCTGGTTTCATTCTTCCGGAGGGCTAGTTCTCCCACCTTCAACGAGCGGTCCCTGACACGGGTGTTGTACCTTTGCTCAACATAGGACTTGTATGCCGCCTTTGTCAGCGCCGCCTTCTCCCTCCGATGCTCAAGTTCTTCCAGACCGGCGCGGATTTCCTCTTCATTTTCCGGTTCGGCTAACGGTTCAGCCAGCCTTGGCGACTGCATGATCATCTCTGGGGGGATGATTGCCTCACTTCCATAGCACAGGCGGTAGGAGGATTCTCCCGTGGCTGTCCTGGGCGTCGTTCTATACGCTCATAAGACCGATGGGCTTGCCCGCCATGGTGTAGAGTTTATAAGCTCCATTGCCCAGTACCTCCGCAACTTGGTATGGGCCTTCCCACGTGACGTCCAGCTTTTTCGTTCCCTCGGCTCGCCTGGCTTCATTCTTCTGGAGGGCTGGGTCTCCCACCTTCAGCGAGCGGTCCCTGACACGGCTGTTGTACATTTGCTCAACATAGCACTTGTATGCCGCCTCTGTCAGCGCCGCCTTCTCTCTCCGATGCTCAAGTTCTTCCATGCCGGCGCAGATTTCCTCTTCAATTTTCCGGTTTGGCCAATGGTTCAGCCAGCCTTGACAACTGCATGATCATCTCTGGGGGATGATTGCCTCGCTTCTATAGCACAGGCGGTAGGGGGATTCTCCCGTGGCCGTCCTGGGTGTCGTTCTATACTCCCATAAGACCGATGGGAGCTCCTCCACCCAGTTCCCTTTTGCCTGGTCGAGTATCCGCTTGAGCCCTTGGACGATTATCCCATTGGTGCGTTCCGTCAAGCCGTTGGCTTCAGGGTGGGCAACCGATGTGAACATCTGCTCGATCCCCAGTTGGAGGCACTATGACTTGAAGGGCTCCCCCTCAAATCGCTTCCCATTGTCGCTTATGATGGTTCTGGGCAAGCCCAAACGATAGACGATGTTCCTCCACACGAAGTTCGTCATCCGTTTCCTAGTGATGGCTGCACCGCCTGAGCTTCCGCCCATTTGGTGAAGTAATCCACTGCGACTATGAGGAAACGTCTCTTCCCCGTTGCCATCGGGAATGGGCCAACTATGTCAATCCCCCATTTGGCGAAAGGCCATGGGCCTGATATGCTCTTCATCGGTTCTCTTGGAGAATGCAACACTCTGTCATGGGCCTGGCATTTGACACATTTCTTCACCAGCTCGTCCGCGTCATTCCTCATGTTGGGCCAGTAAAAACCGGCCCGCGAAGCTCTGAGGGCCAACATTTTGGCTCCTTAATGGCTCCCATAGGTCCCCTCATCTAATTCAGCCAACAGTCGGCTGGCCTGTCGAGGCGAGATACACTTCATCCAAGGGTTCAAGTGCCCTCTCTTGTACAGTATGCCGTTCTTCAACGCGTATTCCAACGCTCTCCTCTCGAGCTGCTTCGCCTTGTCGGCGTCATCGGGTGTCAACCCGCTGAACAAATATTTCCTAATGGGAGTCATCCAACATGAAGGCTTGCTAATGATGGCCATTGACTCAAGCCCCTCCGTTGACCTTGTCGCCAACGTCTCCACAAACACCCCCTTGGATAGGTGGCTGCTAGCCGTGGACGCTAGCTTGCTCAAAGCGTCAGCCCGAGTGTTCTCTGAACGAGGGACCCGAGTGATGTCAAAGCCTTCGAAGGATGTGGCTAACGCTCTTACTCCTGCCAGGTACTTATACATGGATGGTTCTTTGGCCTGGTACATCCCGTTGAACTGGTTTGCAACCAGCGCGGAGTCACCGTATGCATCCAGCTAGTTCACCCCTAACTTCTTTGCGATCTCCATCCCCGCTATTAGCGCCTCGTACTCGGCCTCGTTGTTCATCGCCGGGAATTCAAAACGCAAATCATAGGCCGTCTCCTGTCCATCGGGGTTAGTAACGATCAGGCCGGCTCCAGAGTCTTCTACCCCTGAAGCCCCGTCCACATAAAGCTTCCACCAACCTGACCGGTCTTCCCGACGTTGCTTCCGACATTCAGCCCGCGAATCCACCGTTTCAATGGTGGAGCTGTCCGTCGCCGAGGGAATCTTCGCCATGATCTGACCCTTGATGGCCTTCCGAGGGGCGTGTTGGATGGCGTGCTCTCCTAGCTCGACGACCCACTTGGCCAGCCTGCCCGACGACTCTGGCTTTGCTAAGATCACTTTCAACGGCTCCTTCGGATGTGCTTAGAAGTATGACCTCAACCTTCGTTGCACCTTGCCCTCTTCTCTGACCAATGCACCACTGATTACTTCCGTGCCTGCGGCCAGGTATAGGAAAAGGGTATCCCCGTCCACTGGCGGCGACAACGTCTGGTAGCACGTTCAGATGTTCTTTCAACTCTCGGAATGCCTCATCTTCTGGGGGTCCCCACTGTACAGTTCCTCCCGGGCTGACGCAATTCTTGAGGACCTTCAGGAATGGTAGCGACCTTTCCGCCGCCTGGGACAAGAAACGGTTCATCGCGGCCAGTTTTCCATTGAGACTCTAGATATCCTTTACCGTCCTTAGGGCAGGCATGTCCACGACCTCTTGTACCTTCTTCGGGTTCGCGCTTAGACCTTGATTCGACACCATGTGGCCAAGGAACTTGCCCGACCCGATGGTGAACTGTCACTTGTTCAGGTTCAGCTTCATCCCGATCTCCTTCAATCTACCAAGCGTCTCATCTAGGTCTCCGATCAAGCCGTCAAAACTTTGGCTTTTGATGACCATGTCATCGACATAAATTTCTGTTGCGACTAACCTGATCCTGGAAGATGCGGTATACCACCCTCTGATAGGTGGCTCCCGCGTTCCGCAGCCTGAAAGGCATCATCTTATACACAAAGGCTCCCCTTTCGGTGATGAAAGCTGTGTAGTTCACGTCCTCCAGCTTCATGGGGATTTGATGAAAGCACTTGTATGTGTACAGAAAACATTTGATCGGGAAACCTCCGAGTGCGTCGACTTTCTGGTTGATGATCGGGGTTGGATAGCAGTCCTTCGGGCACGTCTTGTTGAGGGTCTTGTAGTCGACGCACATCCTCTAGCTGCCGTCTGCCTTTTTTAACCTAGACGGGATTAGCGAGCCAGACAGGGTATGGTACTTCGACAAGAATCCTTGCATTGACCAATTCGTTGACCTCCCGATTCACTGTGTCATTCCTTTCACGGCAAAGGGACCTTCTTTTCTGGACGACCGGCTTGTGGGATGGATTGATGTTCAGCGAGTACATGCCGAGCTCAGCAGAGATTGCGGTCATGTCAGATGGTTTTCTCGCGAACACACTTCCGTGCTTCTCCAATACCTCAATCATTGACCTCTTCGCCTCTTCGGGAACGTTCCTTCCTATTTGCACGGGCATCGCCTGGTCTCCATGAAGATATACTGTCTCCACTTCACTTCCCAGCTCTATGATCGTTGTCGCCTCCCGCGAACTGACCATTTGTACCCGTCGCGACAACGGACGGGTGGACGGTTCAGCCAACGGGAGCCCCGACTGCTCCCATGAGTGCTTCCTTTTCCGGAGGGCGATCCGATGACACTCCCGGGCCTTCTATTGGTCGCCCTACATCGTCTCTATTCCTCCACTTGTCGGGAACTTTAGAAGTAAGTGGAGCGTAGACACGATCTCTTTCAGAGCCGCCAACGCCGGTCTGCCCAGTATCCGATTGTATGGACTGTGCGCCTTGATGACTATAAATTCGAGGTCCACGATCTTCCTGTGGGGGGTTGTGCCGACCACCACAGGCAAAGTGATCACTCCTTCCGGCCATACTGTCCGATCCGCGAAGTCTACTAATGGCGTCGTGGTCGGGACCAGCTCCTTTCGGGTGTTCTTGTCTAGCTTCTTGAAGCAGTGCCAATACATGATCTCCGTTGAGCTGTCGCCGTCGACATAGGCTCTATGCACCATTTTATCAATGATTTGGACCGTGATGACAACGGCGTCGCCTCCTGTAAGTCTGTCTGGTATAGGGTCTTCCGAGCTGAACGTGATCACCTCTCCTGCCGTCAACCTCCTTGACATCGGTGTTGGCTCGGGCGTCTTGCGACACCTCGATTTCCTTTGAGACTCCGTCGCTCCACCGGCATTTCCGCCGATGATGGCCAGTATCGTGCTGGTAGGGGCCGCCGGCTCCTCGTCCTGAGAGGAGGTGTCTTCATATCTCCGCCTCTTTCCAGATTCCTCACCCTTCTCGCCCACGCAACCTCCTTGGATTTATGACCCAGAGATCGTTCGCTTGACCGTCCAGTCCGACGGTCAGTTTCTGATCGAATCGAGTATTTCTCCTGTTGTAATCTCGAGCCTCCTTGGCGTATTTCTTGAGATGTCCTCGCTTGAGACACGCTTCAATGACCCTCTTGAGGTGTATGCAGTCATCAGTGTCATGGTGATGGTCCTCGTGATAGTCGCAGCAGAGGCTTATGTCTCTCTTTGAAGTTGACAGTTTCATTTGTCGGGGAACTGGCAACACCACCTGATCCGCCACCGCTAGGAAAATCTTTTTCGGGGTCTTGGTCAGGGGCGTGAACGGTTTATCCTTCGTCGGTTCCTCTCTACTGCCCAGCCTATCCTTCACCGATCCTTTTGAATTACTCTCCTTTGAGTCCCCTCCGACGGCCGTGTCCTTGGTCGCCTTGTCCCCCCTGTGATACTCTTCAACCTTGATGTGGAGATCATAAAGGGTAAAGACGGGCTTTTTCGACAACATGTATCTCAAGAGGACGTGTGACAATCCTTGCACGAAAATCTCAACCAACCACTTCTCGTCGAGTCTATCCTCCACCTTGTTGCACTCGGTGACGAACCGCTCATAATAGTCCATCATCGATTCCCCCGACTGTTGCCTGATCCTGAGCACATCCTGTGTGGTGAGGGCGAACTTTTTCTTTTACATGAACCGGGTCAGGAATAAGTCCTCCGCTTTGTGAATGTGGAGATGTTTTTGTTCTCCAGGTTAGCGAACCAGAGTCTCGCCGCCTCCTTAAGCGTCGTGGCAAAAGCTCAGCACCATATAGGCTCTGGAGTGCTGTACGTCGACATGGAGGTCGTGAAGGTGTGGATGTGGTCGGCCGGGTCGGTCAAGCCGTCGTACGACCCCAGATTTGGTGGTATGCGGACTTTTGAATTCCCCACGAACTCCATCACCGACCGGGTGAATGGACTTCCTCGCTGCGTTTCTCCTTCCGGCGGGGCCCAGTTCACAGCGAGGCGTTGGTGGACAGGGACACGCGATGGGATTTTTCGGCTTATGGACATACGTTACCGGCCAAACCTTCTCCGGTTCCTCATCTTTGTCGGAGTCCTCGTCGGACGTGACGTTCTGGACCACTGGGATGGGATCCTTCCCTGCCGTCTGCTTTTGCGCCCCCGACGACTCCGACATCTTCTGCTTCCCCAGATCTGTGATCTGAAAAAGGCGCTTTGGGGTGATCTTGCCTGCTCTCACGCTCATGCTCTGGAGCTCCCGGATTCGACTCGCCATAGGCTCTTAGGAGTTGACGATGCGTTGGAATAGATCCATGCTCTCCCTCGACTCGCTGGGACCGAGGGTCAGAGTCGATTCCGGTCCCACCACCTAACTGAACTGCTGGCGCACGGCAGGGTGCCTGACTGAATGTTGATCAGGTTCCTCGTCTCCGTCATCTCTGCGCCCCATTAGGTCGGCTTAAGGCAGGATTTGACCGCTGGTTCCTCCACTCATCGTATGAGTGCGTGGGCTGTAGGAATAAGATGGATCCCCACAGACGGTGCCAATGTTACGGTATTAGATCTGGACTTTCACTCCGTCTGAGCTCTCGCTGGATGACCTGTTAAGACGCACACAAAAGGCTCGGTGAAGGCGGGGAGGGCTGTTGTCGTTCCCGCTCTGATGCCTAAATTAGCACTATGTTGAGATTAGGTTATCTCTCTGAATAGTAGTTTGGTGAGCTTACCTCCCTTCTCTATCCTCAACTTCCTTTTATATCGAAGGAGAGGACCTCAACCCATGTCAGTGGCCCCAGCCTGGGCCTAGCCTCACATTACATTGAGCCCACTTCCTCTTAATCCTGATGGGCCTCTTAGGCCAAGCTTGGCCAGTCGTGTGGACCGTTGACTGGTCTGTCAGGCCCACGGTCCTCACACAGGCTGCCAAGGAGGATTGAAAATTTTGCGAGATCATAGCTGTCATATCTAAAGGGTTGGCTCTGGTAACAGAAGTTGGTGGATCCAGTACGCCAGAGAAGGAAGCTACTCCCACTATCACTCCAACAACTAGACGCACAATTATGGTTAGTTTTGGATCTCATAATGATAAAGTTCCACCCACTATGACTTCTACTGATCTAACGTGATAGAGGATGTGCTAGCTAGAACTAACATATGTATATTGAAATCTACATTGGAAATAGCCACATTCCCAGTCATGTAACACTAATGGCCCTGTCTTAGATTATTGAGAAATAATCTCAGTTAACTTAATCTCAATTCAGTTAATTTTATCTGAATTCAACAAAAATAATATCAAATCAATTCATTATATATCAGTTCAAATAAATTAATCTCAATTCAGATAATTTAATCTCAATTCCACTGGAATGAATCTTAGTTTAGTTTAATTCAGTTCATGTCAATTTAGTTCAGCAAAATATTATTTGATGAAATTCAAATATATTTAGTAATATTGATTCCAATTCAGTTTTATTCAATAGTTCAGCAAAAACATAACTTCTCCAATTTTAGTTTAGGATTTGAAAGAGGACAATGACGAAATGAAGGGTTCTGAACAACAATGGTGTTGTTAGACTATTCGGAGTTCAAGTAGAGGACATAACTTGGAAATATTTCGTAATTAGTCCTCCTAGTCTAGGAGAAGTCTCACTCGTGCCCCATTTATTCAGAAAAGAGAACTTATTAAGCTGCCCCCACTACGTAATAGTGTAGCAAACATAGTGGGGAAGCTTAATAATTTCTCTTTTCTGAATAATTGGGGCACGAGTGAGACTTCTTCTAAACTAGGGGGACTAATTAGGAAATATTAACTTGGTAATAGTGTGTCGCTTCAATTTATATCTTCTCCGTCTCTTCTCCGCCCTTTTTAATTTTTTAATTTGTTAATTTGAGATCTCATCTGTCCCCTGCATTTGCTATCAAATTTCCAAGTTTGTAAAGTGGGTCTGAGGCCCGCGGGAGAAGCATATAAATATCTATCAGATTTTAGGAGAGATGCAACAAATGCGGTCCACGGTGCTCCGACAATCTGAAATTTCCACAACAACTTGACAGAGAAACATTTGACTATGGTTGAAATATTTCTGAACCCTAAGCCATTTTCAGGTATAGGATAACATAAATCCTTCCATTTTCTCCATGTTTTCTTTGGTCTGTCATCAACAGATCCCCAAAAGAACATTGATAATTTCCTCCTTATATGTAGATCACATGTACTGTTGGTTTCATCACAGCCCAAAAATGTTGAGGTAAAGAATAAAGGCATGCATTTATGAGTATAATCTTAGCACCAGTAGAGAGCCATCTATTTTTCCAACTATTTACTTTCCTGTCTATTATTTCTAACACTGGCGGGAAAAATATATTCTTGACTCTCCGTGTAAAGATAGGCAGACCTAGGTATTTAAATGGAAAACATTCTCATCTCATTCCTAAAATAGATGCATTCTCTCTGATACCAGTGAGGCATGTTTACTAACATAGTAATCACTTTTATCATAATTAATTTTATGTCCTGACACATTTTCAAATATAGTAAGAAATGACTACATTTTGATCAAGTTTGTGTTTACTTGTCTGCATAAAAATGACTGTATCATCAGCATATGTTAAGTGAGAAATGAGAGTAGCATGTCTATGCAATACTGGTCCTGCGGATGTACGATCGATGCGATCGCACAGGGACTCATAAATTTATTTAATTGTAGTTAATAACAAATGAAATCTTTAGAGATTGATGTCAGAATTTATGAAATTTTAGATTAAGTTAAATTGAGATTAGATAAGGAAGTAAAGATCGCAGAAACATATATTAGGAGATCAACTTCATTCGATATTATCTAATGAATCTTTCTTAAAAAAAGTATACATAGGAAGTTTAACCTCATTCAATTTCCTAATTTTTAATTAAATGATTTAGGATAATAATCAACATAAATAATATGCCAACTTTAATATGATAATCTCCTTCATTACTGATTAATTATTCACTATTTTATTATTCTAATCTCCTTAAATTTAAATTTAAATTTATTATACATTTAGTGTTAATAAGATCTTATTATTTTTATTAGCTAATCAAAAAATCATACTCTAACGAGAATAAGTTTCATCTCATAAGTTCTCACTTTTGATAATATTGAAATAAAACTGATTTACAATCACTAAACACATATGATCATATAAGCTTATATATAAATTTAATAATATTAATATATAGAGACATAATTTTATTTTCACATAAGCCCTCAAAAATCTTAGAACCGTCCATGTGTCTAGGCAGATTATAGAAATGCAGATTACCATTTACTAACACAGCGAATCATGCCTGCAGGAAACCAAATTCAATGAGAATGCTACTGAGGAATTTCCAACGGTTTCTATCAAATGCTTTCCTCAAATCCAACGGCATGAGAAAACCCCACCTCTTGATGATAGGCCAGAGCAGAGTTTTTGAATCAGGATGCAGCAAATCTTTCCCCCATCAGCTCTTCAAAGGCACTCTTAACCCCAAACCAAGAAAAGCTTCTCCGTCTCTTCGCTCTTTCTTTCTAACTAGGCTAACCGGATTGGGCGTTGCCCGATATATTTTAAGTACTTTTGAAATATTTTTATTTTTTGATAATGAGAAGATAAAAATCAAGTTTGAGTATCTAAAATAACAATGAGATTGGGCATCCGCAACAGTAATGGATTTATGGAGCACTCTTTGTGTGCCATAATTTAAAATTTGATAAAATTAAGTAAAATAAACTACTAACAATGAAATAAAATAAAATTTGAAGGAGCATTTCTTATATTTACTATATGATTTATTTTAAAAATATAAAATTATTGATTGGTTGCCCATGCACAAATGAAAATATAAAAATTCCTTATTAATTATATATATTGATGCAGGGGAATATATTGTAATGTCATAATAATATAAAATTTCATGTATTTTTACAGACTGTGTCTGTTGTTCAAAAATAATTGTCTTCTTAATAGGAGATTTGACCTTTCATAATGTACCTTTTAAATTTTTTTGGTTAAATGAATCATGAATAATTCTCTCTTTTAATTATATATAAAAAACGTATCCACTTCTTAAGTAAGGAGTAGTCTTTATTAAATAGTAGCTGTCATTCTTAATTAAGGAGTGACCATTGTTAGGAAAAGTGTTTTTTAAGCTGCAACCATTGTGAATGTTATTTTGTACATAACCATAAGATAAATTCCCACATTGCTTCAAAGTTTAGTAGCTAAATTTCCAAACAATAATTATACATGCATGTCCAGTTTACTATTGCAGGTCTGAAAAATACAATATGTGGTCCCTGAATTATGTTAGTGCACCCAAAATAGTAAACATGGACATGTAATGTATCACTCATCTTTCCAAAAAATACACCACATAAATATGTGCAAGGTTTATTCTAATTCTTACTACCTTTATCTAACCAGACTTGGGCCATGTTACACAGAGATTTTCTTTATTTCAGTTCAGTTTAAGTTTTTTCGTTTTTTAATTCAGTTCAGTTTAAATGAATATATTTAAATTTATTTCGATTTAGTTCAGTAGTTATATTTGTTACTATTTTATATTTCAACCACATACAATGATATATTTAAAAATTAAAATTATTAGTTCGTTAAATTTATTTATTCATTTTCAGTTCAGTTCCCTATTTGTGAATCTAATAATATAGAAGTTCAATTAATTTTTCTATTCAATTCAGTCCAGTTTAGTTCAGTTCAGTTTCATTCACTTGGAAAAAGGAAGTATCTTTGTTTTCCAATTCTTGCATTAGTTGATAAAAAAAAATCTTGCATTAGTGTTTGTATAGTAATGATTTATTGTATTAATTATGTAATATTAAATTTTCTCATTTACTTTTCTAATTATATAACATGAAATTAAGCTTAAATCAAAATGTAAAGGAGCAATATATTGTTTTAATTATTAACATACATAATTGTTATGTTTGATGCCTGACTTATAGTTTAATATCGGTTGGAGGAGAATCTTATTTAATAAATATATGGAATTACTTCCTTCCATTCTAAGAATCACCTTAAATATATAGAAAGGAATACAGAGTGAATTTTAGTTTATTCAATAAATCAAATAAAGGTGCATTTATATGGAATTTTGGTGCAAACTTTCATAATAATATAAATTTAATTATACATATTAAGAAAGCAGAAAACTAACGCTTTGCAGTTTACCAACTTGAAACCGATGCGTTACCATAATTTATGCTATAGCATTTTCTATATTTAAATAATAAGTATATTCCATATTAAAAATGCCACAACTACCATAAACAAAAACTCAAATTTTAGGCTGGAGACGGATTTACATAATATATACATGACCGACCGGAGATATCAAAACTCAAATTTTGATGTAGTTTCATATATTAATTATAATTTTTGGTAGAGGCCGGCGGCGGTGTTTTTTTTTTATTTTTATTTACGCCGCCACTTTCTGCTTTTATATATATACCTAGTAAAAGATAAAATTAAGTAGAGTTAAGCTGAATGTGTAGTAATTAGCTGTCAAGCAGTGGTAAATTAGCTGTCAAGCTGAAAATTATTCTTACTTTTCATATATATATATATATATATATTAGTGCTAATAGAAAATAATTTGAGACCCCTAAGAATTGGAGGTGGGATGATAATTAATTAATTAATTAAATTTTAGATGGTTTAGAAATATTAAAAATACTAAATCTAACTAATTAAATTAAATTGAACTTAACTGAATTAAAAAATATTCTAATAAACGGCAGAGAGCACCATAATGTTTGTTATATTTTATGCTAATGTAAAAAAACAAAAAATGGAATATTTACGAGAAGTTCATATTTGTACCACTATGGGCTGATCTTGAACTGAATAGTGGTGAAAGTGTTGAATAGTGTTCATTTGAGTTGAAGAAAAAACACAATGTTTATTCTTTACGAACTAAAAAATTTACTCAATTAATATTATTTTTACAAAACATAAACATAGTGTCCATTTAGAGCTTAAATGCATTGAACTGAAAAGTGTTGTGCTGACCAGTACTGTGTTGTGCTGAAATGTGCTGCAATAAATTGAATTGGACAGGGTCTATCTCCAATATGCAGTCCAATATTTATTTATGCAATCCATATTAAAAAAAAGATAAAAAAGGAAAAAAAGTTAATGAAGGTGAATGGATAATTATCGAGCATTTTGTTAAATTGTTGAGAAAAGTGCTTATATAACCCTCAGTTCTAACTTATGTGCAAATATAACCCCCAGTTATCAAAAAGTGCAATTATAACCCTGATTATAATTTAATTGAAATTCTATAACCGAAAAAATCATTAAAATATAAAAAGACGATACAAACCTTATGGATTTAAAGGGTTAAATGAATTTTTTTTGGTTAATCAAATTTAACAAATATGTGATAATTATTTGCTCTTCTCTCTGCAACTTGGCTGAATTTTTTCTTGAATCTGAGATGCAAAGATCTAGTTTTTCTGCATTTCTCCTGATTCCCGGTTGTTGTTGTCAGATAACAGTCTAATATTGAGGGCAGTTTTGTCATTTCAAGTGATTAAATAGCCATAAATTACAGTAAACACAAGTCAACCATTGCAAGGTTATAATTTTTTGAAGTCAAAGTCAATTCAGGGTTATAATAGCACATTCTAAGAACTGAGGGTTATATTTGCACTTAACCAAGAACTCAGAGTTATCTATGCATTTTACCCTAAATTGTTTTAAGTTGGTCTTCCACCAGGGAGAGACTAAACCTTAAAAAAATACAAAATCTCAAAAACAAAATCTTATTTACGGATATGTAATCTAATAAATATTTTCTTTCTAGTAATAAAAAAATAGTAAATTTAGAAACAAACATCACACTTTACCTAATTAAAAATAATGTAATGTAAAAAACACCTATATCCAAATTTAAAATCTTATTCATTTTTTAAGGCAGTATTTTATTCTTATAATTCAAAATAAGGTGTAAAAGTATGAAAATAGTTTCAACTTATTTGATTTTTGCTTATTTGATTTTTGAGAAACTAACCAACTTACAGGGGACGATAATGTCATTTTATTTATATTTTGGACTACGCCGAGTAAAATAGTTGAGTGCGTATAGCATTTCAGTTTTTTAAAACCTATATACTCTTCAAATCTCTAGCCACGCAAACCCCAGGCCATCGACCATGAAGGATGAGGATCCTGCAGAAACCAAAAGCTGGTCAGGGAGATCTGATAGAATATACAAACAAATTGGTGCCAGATCCCGAAAGAAAATGGTCCATGAAAGTCACCTGCAAATCATGGAACCTTGGCCTCCAAGATCACATCCCAAACCTCGAAACCCTAATCCAAGGTAAAAAACCATGGTATTATTACAACCTTCTTCACATGCCCAATGAATCTTTCTCGTTTTATTACAAAATTTATCGTAAACATCCAGATAATGCAAGACGGCGCAGGATTTAAACAATCCGATGAACCCCTGCATTTTTTTTTACTAAACCATACCTTTTAATTTGTTTTGGGATAGAATATATATATTAAGATTTTTTGATTTTTTGGTAGGAATATATTATGGAATAACATTCATATTTGATTAAACGGTAACGGTGGCAAATAATGCCGTAACAATAATTATAATTTGTTAAAAACATGGCAAGCCTAAAATAAAATATGCTATATGTCTTCCTTAGAGCAGATTCCTAAAATATATACTTATACACGCAAATTCCATAAAATATATGGAATATATAACATAAGAATATATACTTATTACGTAAACGTTTACATATTTAAGCAATCTAGGTGGTTCATTCCATACATAAATTTTAATTATACCCTTGTTTACATACCGTGTTTAAATATTTATTTTCCTAATAAAAAATTATCACCGGAAAATCACAATACCGCTATAATACTACGTAGTTTTAACAATGTATACATTAAATTGTGAATGTCCGGCGGTGTTTTTTCTTTTTTATTTATATTTCCGCCACTTTCTGCTTTTATATATAAAAAAAAATACCTAGTAAAAGATTAAGGCAAAGTCTCTAGAAAGTCCGATTTTCCTAAGTGTTATGGAACTACCACTATATATTTAAGGTCAAGTGATACTATTTTGTGTTAAAACATTGATAGTATCAAAGTGAACATATAGTAAAACATGTTTTAATGCAAAAATTCATGAATTTACATTGAAACATTAATAAAATTCAAATAACAAATTTTACAGTTCAAATTAAAAGGTACACTGTATAAGTTAAAACGTATAAAGACTCTTATGAAAAGTCAGGAAAGTTGGACTCTCATCAGAGTTTCTCGAAGATTAATTTGCTGTGTAAAGTGGGCCCTGAGGCCCGCGGGAGAAGTCCCCGTTAGGGCGCGCTTCCAAGGTTTTGTCAGATAAACCTTTATATATATCAGCGGGAGCCGCCGCTATAAATCTTCAATAAATTCGGGTACGGCCAAAGCATATAAAGGTATGTTCCCCCCTTCAAGCTTAATCTGCCAAAGTTTGAATCTTTTCCGTCGATTCAGAATAATTAGTATACATTCATGAATGTATCTATACTGTAACTGTTCATTTATGTGCTTGTACTGATTCACATTTAGACACTGGGAGGTCTCAGATTATTGAACATTGGCGTTTCATCTTTTGTCATAGTGATTTGCCCAGGTTAAGTTTAGTTATTTAGGTGACCTAGGTTAAGTTAAGTTGTTTAGGTGACCTAGATTTGCCTAGGTTAAGTTGTTTATGTTTCTGATTTTCTCTGAGACATCATTAACGTTGTATGCCATTCTGGTTTCTTCTTCTTCTGATTAGGATATTCACTTTTGTTGTATGCTTACATTCATTCCAACCATAATATTCTTCATCACTTTTGCGCTCTTTTTTCAGTTCCCGTTCATCAACCATGGATCCCTTGATGTTGGCTAGCACCATCGGTTAGCACATACAACTTCTTAACTGTATTCTTCACTTGGACTCATCATGTCTTTGCTCTCTACATGTCTTGCTGTATATTTCGTGTCATTATGACATTAGCTTTTCTAATTTGTCAGGAAACATCAGCGCCCTCGCCTTATTCTTGTCTCCACTGTAAGTTTATGCATCATATATATTACTTCTATTGTATATACTTGCAAATCAGTTATATATCATAATTATTGTATATATGATTATATAACAAAAATACGGACTGCATCTAGCATGCCATTAAAATTATAAATATTTTGACCAATGTTATAATTGTTATACTGCAGGCCTACTATATGGAGGCTTAATGGGAAGAAAACAACAGAGGGGTTCCATCAATACAACTACCTAGCGGGGTTTATTTGCTATCTATGGATAGTCTTTGGAATTCCAAATGACATTCATCCAAACACCCTGATATGGCCTATCAACTGTATTGGCCTTGTGCTATACTTCTATTATTGGTGCGTCTTCGCTGTGCTCACTAGCAAAGACGGTAGGCTCAGAATATTCGCTGAATACCTTGCTGTCTTTTCTAGTTTATTTGTAACATTTGCTGGGGCGATTTTTGTATGTGCTTTCTACATCCCGAGTCAGCCGGAGAGAGAAAATATGGTAGCCAAGGTGCGGAACGCCATCTGCATCTTCTTCAGCATCAGCTTCTACGCCTCACCTTTAACGGTTGTGTTGAATGTTTTCAAGGCAAAGAGTGTCAGATTTCTGCCGTTTTGGGTCGCCTTGGCTGGGTTTACCAACGCCTGTGTTTGGACTGTATATGCTCTAATGTTGCCATCTGTTGACATTAGCTTGTTGGTTGTTCATGGATGTGGTGCACTTTTGTCGGCGTTTCAACTTGTGCTTCATGTTATCTATGGAGATCCCATTGCCTGCTTTCTTGAATCCTTTAAGATGGTTTCCCAGAAGAACAAGATGGAATCCCTCAAGTGGGTAATTTATGATGGGGAATAAATAAGAGCTTCCTTTTATGTACGTGGGATTGGACTTGTTCTGACATGTAACCTGTGTTGTATTTTTAAATAAAATTTAGTCTAATTTTTGAATAAAATTCTGTCGTTCTCAGACACATGTATGGCTTCTATCTTTATAGAGTACGAATTTAAATGTATTTTAAGCCAATTCACATAATGTCAGAAGCCATGTGAAATGGCAATCCAACTGTTATGTGATTCTTTGATAAAACTGGATGAAATGACAGTATATAGCACACCAATGACGGTTCATTCCTGTATTGTATCCTCAGCTATGTATAAACAACAGACCTGTATCTATACAGCCAACAACAAACACCGTTTCCGACATGTATTCGTACTCAACAACATACACACGCACAAAAGCAAGCAATATCAGCTCCCACTAAAAGTTTCTGGATTTCCAGTATGGGCTTGATTATTACTATGGCTTGTTTGAGGCCTTCGAAACAAGTCATTCTCCAGATTCGATAAAGCAGCCTGCCTTCGCCTTCTCCATCTCAACACCTCAACCACAATTGAGCTTCCACTCATTACAACTCCAAACCCCGTAAATGTAGACAGAAGAACTGATAGAACTGCTTGCACATGAATCTGGCCACCACACAAGATATATCAGACCATCTTTGTTTCTCTTATTTTCACTGTTATGCAGTAATATGAGTGCATGATAAGGACTAATTCTTACCACTGAGTAGAATATATGTGCAAACAGAACAACAACAGCAAATTGAACGGAGGCATACACCCACACGAATCTCCGCTTCACTGCATTTTATGGTACAACTAAAGGTTAGATTTCGCAAAAGTGCACTGCCGTTGGATTTATTATCATAAAATTCACGAGAGTGGCATACCCATTGTTGAAGAGGTCATAGAGGCTAAGAGACCAAGAACACAGGAAAAAGGAAGGGATATGGCTATTGCTCCTGTGCCCATTTTCCCAACCTGGCACATAACGAAGAAGTTATCAAGTACACTGTATTGCTTGTTTGACAGAAGTAAGTAAGCATGCTGCATGTGTATACTATAATCTTACCAGAAGCTGCTCGAGGAAGCAAAAGTAGGCAAGCATGCTGACAATGACAAGAATGGGAACTTCCTGCCAAACCCTGCACTTATCATTTGGCATCTATCAGTGATTTGGATGATTTACAATACATGTAAATGTGCATTAAATATGTATTGCCTAAAAGAAAGAAAGTAAAAAAATGAAAGCTTGCCTGTATCCATTTATCTCAATATCCCGGACTCTAGCTCCACGATTAGCCCGACTTTGGATCCTTAACAGTGTGACAGGGAGATTCTGAACATCTTGGCTGCAAACATCACATGTCTTGTTGCCTTTGATGCTGAACCATTTAATAGCACATTCTTTGTGAGCCAAAGCAAGTTCTCCTTTGCAGCTGCATTCCAACTTAAATGTCTCTCCACCTTCGCATAGTTCAACCAAGCAAATTCGACAAACTGCTTCTTCCTCAGGAATGTCTTCCCCGTCTTCTTCATTATCCTCTGAGAAACAAATGGTGACATTACTTAAGAACATTTGTGGAAAAACAAAATCTGGAGTTTGGCAAAAAAGGGGGAAAAAAGGTACTTATGATCTAATAAATTCACTTTCTAGTAAACAGAATGTCCCATAAGTTCAAAAAATTATTTAAGAACCAGCTTGTACAAAAATTTGAAACCTTTATTTTCTTGGAAATAACTGTTGTATTACGTTAATGATTCAAAACTTAGCAACTGTGATATGATACACAAGAAGTAAGAAAATACCTGTATTTTCGGTAGTAGGAGTAATTGGCATAAGATCACCATCCTTGACCCGAGGAGTAGCTGGTACTACCCTGAAGAAGGAGTCTACTCTTCTGATGCTCCGCTCTTTGTTGATGACAGGAAGAGAAAGAGATCGAGAGATATGCCTTGGTGGTTCTTTTGTCTACAGTCAATCATACATCCACATTAATCCTTGGAGAAGAGTTAAATCACAAACTACCTTTTTGCAGTTTAAATCATTAACTTAAGGCCAGATTCTGGATATGTTATTACTAGCCACACACACACACACACGCGCGTCTCATGAATGTCTAGCATAAGATGATTACTTGTGTTTTTTCTCATAGTCTAAGCAAGACACAAAACAGAGAAAACATCCAATTCTTCAGCTAGATACGATATACATTGAGCTACCAAACCAAAATGCAAAAGGCAAGTTTGGAGGGCTTACTTCAAGTGTAAGAGAGTGGCATAAGCTCCCATCTCCAACAGAGTCCTGACTAGTTAAAGAAATTGGAGGAACAGGTAATGAGGAAGTCCTCTTCATCCGAGGAGTAAATATCTTGGAAAGCGACCAAGACCGTGATATTGATGGCTTCTCATGAGAGGCAGCAGGCAAGGAGCCTGAATCCGGGTTAACCACCACCTTTTCGTTACTGTCTGTCTGGTCCAAACTTGAAGTCCTATGAGCCAAACTAAGTTTAGGCAGGAGGTTCTTCTTGATGGATGATTTTGTTCGGGCCGAGGATGGACCAGGAGAACTACTACTGTGGTGTCTTACTTCAGATGGACTAGGAGTCAACAAGAAGTTCACTTTCTTGGGGGTAGGTGTAGGTGTGGGAGGCATTTTGATCTGAACAAACTCTTCACTTGAGTTAGCATCCATCAAAGTTCTGGTAGGAATCTCCAACACAAGGTTTGGTTTCCTCGAATGCCTTGCGTTTGCAATCTCCTCAGTTATTCCATCAGAAGCTTCCACCTGAAAGCAAGAAAATCAAGAAGGTTCAATGCAAACAAAATACAACCATAAAAAGGTTAAATTCCCAGCTGGAATACTTTGAAATTTGAATAACCCCCCAATCCCATGTCAGCACCAACTCAATCATTAAAAGTGAAAGAAAATTAACAAAAGATGAAGGCTTTCTTAATATACATCAACATTCCCATTCATTTGAACACAGATTAAGGTTAGAGGTTGATTTGGTTAACAGTCCCACTAATTTACAGCAGCAACAAAGCATCAATCATAAAGTACCACTACTTAGATGGGATATAGGTGCATCAAAATCACAGCACAAAACAAACAACCATAACCAGAGAACATTTAAAAAAACAAGTCTTGCATGACTTCACATACCTAATAAAGCAAGAAATTTGTAAAAGATCCCCAGAAAATTTGAATTCTCTTCAAAACAAGCAAAAGCTAAAGACAGCAAGACTCAAACCTGAGGCATTGGAATCACAATTTCACCACTCCCAGTCCCACCAACAAAGGGTATGCTGCTGCTTTCTTGGCTCTTCATCTTTTCCAAGCTCAGAACTTTCAGAACCCCAGAATCCTTATAAATATGTGTAGCAGTTTATAGGTATGGAGAAGAAAGAAGTTGGTTGGGGAGATCTCCTTATTTCACATTAATGGAATTTGGCAGAATTGAATTGGAGGATAGCATGGGATATACTACTCTACTCTACTGATTGATTACTGAATAATAGTGACACACTACTCTGTGTGTGTGTGTGTGTTTTTGTGGAGTACTAGGCCTACCCTCCACTTTCCAGTTCCCTTCTACTCCCCTAAAGTGCGGGGGCACACTTCATCTTCTTCCTCAATTCTTAAAAACAACTGTTTTTTTTTCAAATTTTGACAACAAAATCTCTGCTTTTTTTGTTAAATTTTGCTAAGAAAACCACTGTTCTAAGGACAGGCAAGATTTGGCAAGGGATTTTGATAGTGGGAGGATGGATTCACCAACTTTGTTTGGACACCTAGATGCACTAGTACTGGAGTTATGATTTGCTAGTGTGTGTTTTCTTGTAGTAGCCTCACGGTTACGTTTCATATATATTCAGTTCAAAGGTCCCACGGCTCCTTTCTTTTTTTCGTTTCGGTTTTAAGTTTTGGATAACCTCGAGCATTTGCGCATTCACATTTACCTTTCCTGAATCAATGATATAAGCAACAAAACTGGCTCACGAGATTTCTCTTTTTGTGAGTATAAACATTATCTGCGTGTGGTCGGCGTTCAAGTATGAGAAGTGTGAATAAAGTCTAATTTGACATAATTTTAGTTTGATGAATGCAGCTCATAAATATATATATAGAGAATTCTGTAAAGAACATGGTCGGGCAGTGTGATAAACTCTAATTTTAGATAATCATAGTTGGATTAATATAGTTCATCAATAATATGATTGATTATTAGAGAATTCTCCTAACTAAATATTTTTTATTATTAGAGAGTTTTGATAGATAAAAAAATAAAGAATATAGTCCGCGTTCAAAATATGAACACTGTTCAAATATTATTGAAAAGTCATTGTTGATATAGAAGCGATATTTATAGAAAATGTTCAGAAATATATTTAAATATTAGATATATGATATACATTAAAAACATATATCTAGTTTTTGTATGAATAAAGTTAGTTATAAATTTTGAACTTCCATGATTTTTATAGTAAAAGTGTTGCTAAAGTAATTTTTTACATCAATAAAATCCTAAAATAAAATCCTAAAATGTATGATTAAATATTTTTTAAGGTGATTTTTCCTTCATTCATCACTATGTAATAATAATTGATTGTGAGAACTGTGAAACGTGGAATTGATAAGATTAGTAGCCAAAGGAGCACTACACCACTAAAAATAGTATTTAAAATTTTAAAAAATACAAGGCACTAGTATTATACATAGTTAGTGAATGTCATAATCTAAACCACAGCTCCAATTAAAGTGTTATCAATTAGTTTCTCGTGTATCAGAAGTTCATAACATTTCCAAGTTTTATAATAATAACCAGCAAAATCATTATTATTTACACCTACGCCATTTTCGTAGTCAACCACTAGTTTGGCTGGTCTCGAATCAACAGAGAAAAGCCATAAAATTATTCTATTGACTTTTCAATAATTGTTAATTTAAAAAGGACAATGCTATTTACAGGTTGAGTTGGTCTCTGGAGTGACCGTCTATATTATACATATAATATAGACCAATGACTACATTAGAATATGGAAGGAAAGAGGTTCTTATTTGTAAAATATGAAAAGTACTGTTCACGAATACTGTTCACGATACTGTTCACACACACTGTTCATCGGTACTGTTCATGCACACTGTTCACCGGTACTGTTCACGCAAAAAATATGTACTCAAATCAACTAATATTTCACATTAAAAGGTACAGTTTTCAAAGTAAAACAATCATATTTCATAAACGAAAGTATTTTAGACTAAAATCATAATTTTTCAAAGTAAAAGTATGAGATTTCATGAATGAACATGCACAAAATTAAAAGGTCAAGTTTTTAAAGGTAAAACATGAGATTTCACAAAAAGTAAAAAGAGGCAGATTAAAAGGTCAAGTTTTCAAGTTAAATACAGTAAATTTTATAAAATTGAAGATGTGAATAGCCACTTAAAAACTGACAGAATTCACACTAAAAGCTACAGTTTTCAGACTAAACAATCAAGTTTTCATAAATATTAAAATGTACAGTTTGCACACTAAAATCAATATATTTCAGGCAAACTAAAATCAATATATTTCAGACTAAATAACCAAGTTTCACAATCACCACAGTTTTCAGACTAAACAATCAAGTTTCACAATCAAAGTTTCACCATTGTTTTCAAACAATCAAGTTGCACCATAGTTTTCAAGCTAAATAATCAAGTTTCACACTCACCACAGTTTTCAGACAAAATAATCAAGTTTCACACTCACCACAGTTTTCAGACAAAATAATCAAGTTTCACACTCACCACAGTTTTCAGCCTAAACAATCAAGTTCCACAAATCACCACAGATTTCAAACTAAATAATCAAGTTTCCACAATCCCCACAGTATTCAGATTAGACAATCAAGTTTCACCACATTTTTTCAGATGTGAATAGTCACATTAAAACTAACAGAATTCACATTAAAAGTTACAGTTTTCGGACTAAACAATCAAGTTTTCATAAATATCAAAATGTAGACCAGGGATTTAGACTCCACGCACACAAACCCCAAAATCAACCAAACCGCACCACCACACACACAAACTCTATGCAAAAAACCACACAGCAGCCTAAAACTAATACTGCGACATCATCACCCACACAACAGCCTATTATTAGGTCACCCACACAGTAGCCTATCCTCACTCTTCTCTAATTAAGAATAAACTAGCAAAAAACATTTAGATTCGAATCAAATCAACAATTACCTACCATTGAGAATCGTGCAGTTGCGGTGGATGAATCGAGCTGCGGTGGATGAATCGCCGTTGCGGTGGATGAATCGAGTGTTGCGGTGGATGAATCCCCGTTGCGGTGGATGAATCGCCGTCGCGGAGGATAAATCTTACTGGCTTTGGATTTGGGGGTTTCGATCGAATTCATCTGATAAAAGAGAATAAAATTTGGTAATATATATTTTCCAAATATTTGCAGGAGAAGGCTATAAAGAATAACTATTTATAGAAATGTCCCCGCTCCAAATTTCTTTGCAGAAAAGTCCCCATATTCATAATTTAATTGCAGAAATAGATCGTCTATATTATATCTGAAATATAGACGGTCTATTCCAAGACTAATATTTACAGGTTATATTTTATTTTTGCAGTTCGTATTATTTTCAATAAAGATTAATACACCCTCGATCAAGTGGCTAAAGTTTGAACACGATCAATCAATAAGGATAATCTTGTCATTTCCAATCAAAATACATACGGTATTAGTAAAAGAAAATCTGTAAATAAGTTTTCTGTTTAACTAGCTTGTTGGAAATGAACACTTTTTTAAAAAATTAATTTGGCACAAAGTGTAAATTAAATTTTATGTATGAACTTGAATAGTAGATTTAATTGGATTGAATTTTTATCGTGCATGCAATTAATTTAGTTGAATTTATTTCAATATATTTTAGTTCAAACAGACCAATTTTTTATTACAAAATCAAACAAAAATTTTAATAATACACGGTTTCTACATAGATATTAATACTTGAAAATTTACTTGTGCAATTTGAAACATTTGTAAATATTAAATCAAATCTCGAATTATATACTATTTGCATAAGAGTAAATTTAATTGATCAAAATATTTTTCTCTATCTTTACATAGCGTAGAAGCTAATCTATTGAAAATATAAGTTTAACATACCAAAATTGTACCACACAATGAACCGTGTAAAATAATAGCATGTGATGCAGAACTTATAAGTTTTAGTTTCATATAGAAAACAAATAAATTTGTAAGAGTTTTTGATTTAATGAGTATATGTTTTTCGAAAGTGAATGATCCATGAGTATGTGTTATCGTTAGACGTTTTTCCATGTGTTATTATTGTTACCTCTTTTAAATATGTGTTTATCTTAAAGGGAACTAGAAGAGTTATTGCTCCGGTCAATAAATAAATTAATAAAAAGCATTAGAAAAAGGTGAAACTACGTAGTTTTGACCAAACCCGCCACAGAACCACCGCAAGTTCACCATATTCCGGTGCGTACCATTTTTATATATTCTTTTTTTTGTTTCTTTTAATTTTTCAAATACAACTAATTCCACCTATAAAATCCTAATTTACACGGTAATTTCAGTCCATCATGCTAATTAACACGTCTGCAAAAGGAAAACATGCAAGTGCGATATATAGAATATGCATGGAAAGATTCTGTATTACTATAAGAAGATCACCAGAAATTATATAAATATATATTACAGTGTTTCTGTGTTAATTATTGCATGGATCGCTAGCATTTTTTCCCTTAAATGTGTACTTATAAAAATATTTATCTATTAATTTAATATTAAATAAATTTCTTACATTATGATCTTAATATATATTATTTTATAATAATTACCTTTGATGAATAACCTGGCAATTACGATATATATTGACAATTTCATAATCTTTTGAAATCTGTCACTATAACTTTGTTAATTAATTTAAAGAGTTTTTCTTTAAACACACTTCATCCTTATCTTCATAAGTTTGTTCATAATATTTACATAAAAAAATATTAAATATATCGTGCAATGCACGATGATATTTAACTAGTAAAAATAAGAGCAATAGTAAATTGTTATATTTTTTTCAAAGAGGTAATCATATCCATTTATAATTTGGTACATCAAATTAATATTTTTAAGTTAGTAATAAATCTTGGATTTTTTAACAATGTATATTTGATTATTTTTATAAAAACAATGATTATGTGATATAAGTAAGTTTCTATTTATAATTTGGCACATCTTATTAATACTTTTAGGTTAGTAATGATTTTTTGATATTTTAAAAGAATTTATATTTTTGATTAGTGATACACAAAAGAATAATGATATTTTCACATTTTATAATTTGGTACATTATATTAATATTTTTAAAATTAGTAATGAATTTTAGGAATTGTAACAAAATATTGATTAGTGCGCTGAGAATCCTAAAATATCCAATCAAATAATTTTATAAAGTTTAAAAAAGAATGTATATATTTAATTTAAATCAAAACTCTTTTAATTAAAAGAAAAGGAATATATAAAAATGGCAAGGCGCCGGATTATGGTGAACTTGCGGTGGTTATGTGGTTGTTTTCGTTAAAATTGTGTAGTTTAATGCTTTTTATTAATTAATTTATTAACCGGATCAATAACTATTATATTTCCACATAGGAAAACCTACATCATCCTGATAAATGATCAAAATACTCCTGAAATGATTGTAAAAATATCATATGATAAGTCCATGGTTAGACTTAACTTCGTATATATGATCATTATAACCTAATATTCTTTATAAAAAAAAACTCTTAACTTGCTATTACAAGTTAGGATACAATTTTAATTTTGGAATATTTATGAAAGTTGGCACCAGTTTGATACAAATTTTAAAAATGGATTTCAGACTGTGAATCAAAGGCAAAACTGAGTACTAAATTTGAGAATGAAATTGACGAAATGACGGGAGAAAAATACTAATAAGAAAATACTGAATTGTATAGATTCAGTATAACATTACTTTTTCAATTCATATTTATTTTAAAATACTTAATATATCTTTATATGTTGAAATCACATATATACTTTTAAATAAATATTAAAAGTATTATTGTCATTTCATGAATATATACAAACAAGTAAATATTAGATTGTATGCGAATGCTCAAAATATATAATACTTACTAAGTAAGAAAATTTACAAATTAAGGCAGAACAATTAATAAAATGTGCAGTTTTATCTGGCAGGCAAGTTTTTATGGTCAAAGTCTATATTAATGATGGTTTAAAACTTTAAACATAGTTTTCTTTTAACAAGTACGATAAATAGGAGATTTTATATAAAAAATAAACTGTATCATCCAAACCAAAGCAGATCACCGTACTCTTGTGATGGGATAATAGTCCACACACCTATCACCCATCCTCTTAAGGATATCATGGAATCGATAAGCGTTTCTATTTAGTGATTTTTTGTTATATTGCGTGTAAGTTGTACGTATTTGAATTTGGTGGTACGTTTCACATGTTTATGCCCTGAATCATGTAATGTTTCATTTATATTTAGAACAATGTTATTTATAGGTTGTATTTTTCTTTTGCGGTCCGTACTATTTTTAGAAAAGATTAATACACCCTCAATCAATAAGAACAATTTTGTCAGTTTCAATCAAAATACAGACTGTATTAATAAAATAAAATTTGCAAATAGAAATTCCGTATATTTATTAGCATAATAAAATAATAACGATGTATGACATGTTTCATACCAAATCCTATTAGTCATCCAAAATTTCATGAAAACGTGACATGAATTCCTTAACAAACATAACGTACAAATTAAATTAAATTAAGTTTAAGAAATCGGATAAGCTAGGCACGTCCTTCTCATTTGCCTTTCTGGGTTTAGGTTCATCCACTTCAAATTTATGAAATTGTGCAAAATCGAAAGATAAGAAACTTGGAAGATTACAGTTTCATATTTATCAGGATTATCCTTATATACGTATGTATTGGGCACTAATCAGATTACAATATATTTATTTTAAAATAATTTATAATTGGAAAACATATTCAATTATTATCTGGACGGATTTAGATGTTTAGGATTTGGATTTAATTTCTTAACCAATAAAAATATTTCTATTGTATATGTGTCATGTTGTCATTGTTGTATGATAGGTGGTATATCAGAATCAATTTTAATGAATATTATTCTCATCCAATCAAAATATATAAAAAGCATCAGAAAGAATAGCAAAAACATGGTGAATGTACGAACCCTAGTAGGTTCAGCAAGTAATTGTCCAAATACATCAAATCAACATTTTTGAGGTAAAACTTGTAGAAAGGATATTTTCATACGGCATCTCATAAATCATTTGAAAATAGAAACCATTCAATTTATGATGCATCCGATAAAGTTTAACGGTGCCAACAATTCACACGGCTTCATATGATATGTTCAACTTCAACTCTACCAGTTCTCACTAGATTTTGTACCTCTACATCAAGTAATTGTACTAATTACAAACTATGAAATACTCCCTCAATCTTGGATAGATTAAACTACACAACATTTATTTTAAGTAGTGATTTCAGTTCTGATCCGAACCGAATCAACCGACCGAACCGAATAATACCGAACCGATCCGAACTGAATTCAAGCTGAGAAAAAATTATCCGAGATCGAAACCGACTCGAACCGAATCAATCCGAAAACCGATCTGATTCGAGAATCTTGATTCGAACCCGACCGATAACTGAATTTGCTCTCACCGAACCCGATTTGCACCGACCCAAAATCAATCGAAACCAAACCAAAATCCTTAATAGTAAGTCAAATAAGGATTGATTTTTGATTAGATAAAACTAAATTTAGTTGATGTTTATAAAAAGTCATATAAGTGCTAGTACTTGTAGAAAGTTATGTGAGATTGATCATTTGATTAGTTAAACTCAACTTAGTTAGTCTATATGCATACTTAAACTATCAAAAATTCAAAATTGATACCATCCAACTCATTTTGAAACCAAACCCGAATAGAACTGATCAACATATGACCGAAACTGAAATGATCCGAACCCGAATTGATCCGATTAAACTTGAGCCGATAGTAATCCGACCCGAACCTATATTAACCGGCAAAAGAAATTTTTACCGACTCAACCGAACCATTTTGATCCGAAACCGATTCAGCCGAACCGAAACCGACCGAATTGACACCACTAATTTTAATACTGTTTTTTCAAAAAATCAAAACTAAAATTAAACATGTATCTAAATTATACTCCCTCTTTAAATAGTATACAAGTACTCCCTCCATTCCAAAATAATTTGGACAATATTATTTATCATATTTTATATATGTTGTCAAATTACCTCACACGACAAGTTTTAGTGAAGTCGTACAGATTCTCAACCTCATAATATGTAAATTATAAACGGATACATCATGAAATTCCTAAAGTCTAATTATACTCGAAATATATAAACAAACTTATAGACATAGCACCCTCAACTCGCTCTCTAAACTATATAATTAGAGTTAACAAGTCTATGTGCAGAGGCGCCGATATTATTATGACTTGGAATTCCGAACTACCGTGAATCTGTAATTGTATCGAACGAAATCCAAATAGTTTTTCCTTTCTCGAGCTAGTCCAGTTAAGAGAGACGTGGCAAACTAATAAATAATTATACTTCATAAATTAGAGAGGAATATTTTGTAAAAATAACAATTTTAAATAATATCGGGCACCAAAGAAACCTTAAATTGCAGAAAAATAAATAAATAATAAAAAAAAACGATAACGTTTGGTAGCATCTGCAAGTTTAATTACATGAGAATATTAAATTCCTAGATCAATTTAAATTTCTATGAGTTTGAACATGTTGTTTCATTGGGTGCGAGGGTTAAAAATTATATATGAATTTATAATTATTAGATGAATAAATTTCACCGTTATGTGAAAAGTCAAATTCGTTTAAATATTGATATATCGTGATCTTTGTCAATCAAATAATTTAATTATGAAATTTTTAGCCAATCACACAATCTCATACCACCAGCATGTTTTTATTTGCCGTGTTCATAATATATATGTTTGGGAATTAATAATTTTATTTACATATTTTAACATCGTCTAAAATCTATATTTCAAAATAGAGCGCATCGATGAAACTTTAATTCATCCGCACCTCTCTCTTTTCTTTGCATTTTCTTTAATGTTTGAACTACAAATAGATGTGTCATTAAAGAGAAAGTGGATGAGTAAATCAAAATGGATGGAGTATTAATTTAAAACTTTCAGATTTTCTTCTATTGACTTGTTGGTTTTCTGGAATCCATGATTTAGGCAAAGAAAGCATTTGCACTGTCCAGATTTGTGGAGTAATTGATTTCATTAGTGGCGGTAGGCCTTTGCTTTAATACTCCAATCAAATCAATGTCCATTAATTCCTTTGAATTACTAGTAGTGCGCCCTGATAAGTGTTGGCGGTTAAATTTTGTTTTGTATTACGAGTAAATAATGGACAGCAAAATTATTCATAATCATAACTTTGGCCCTGTCAAGTTTAGTTTAAATTCTGCACATTTTAGTTAAGTTAAGCAGACTTCAGCAGATTTCAGCGGATTTCAGCAGACTTCAGCGGACTTCAGCAGACTTCAACGTACTTCAGCAGACTTCAGCATGCTTCAGCAGACTTCAGCAGACTTCAGCGGACTTCAGCAGAATTCAGCGGATTTCAGCTAAATTAAAAAAATTTCCCTATTTTCACTTAATTGTTTTAAAATAAAATTTCCTACAATTCAATAATGTCAATGAAATACTTTTGTTTTGATTTATCAAATGAAGTTAATTGAGAACAAATGTTTCTTCAATGTATTTTGTTTTGATTTATCAAATAAAGTTATTTTTAATAGTTCTAATTTATACTCAAAATTAACAAATTCAACAATAAGGGTCTGTTTAGTACAACTTATCTGAATATTTTCACTTCAGTTCATTATTTTTCAGTTCAGTTCAGTACATTATACTTTAATTAAAATTAAAACAAAATATATGTTAATGACTCAGTTCAATCCAATTCAGAGAAATTGTAATTTATTTCAATTCAGTTCCCCGAAAATATAATTTGACGATTTTAAGTTTATATTGAAAATTCAGTTCATTTTTGTTAAATGAAGTTCAATTCAGTTCATTTCAATTAAATGTAGTTCAATTCAGTTCTATTTTCTGTTCTTGAATTTCTGTTTCTCTACCATTAGATAGAGATTTCCATTTGATTTGGTGCAATATTTATTCGATTCAGTTCAGTTCAGCTCAGTTCAGGCGTATTAAACAGGTCCTGATTACGAATATGTCCATTAACAAACAAAATAATTATTGCGAAATATTTATATTTGATAAAATAATTACTGCGAAACAAAGTATTTCATTTTTTGATTTGTATGATGTGTGTCATTTTTGAAAAATCACTGTACAAATAAAATAATTACTTTAAAATCTTTATTATTTGATCAAATTTGAAGTTGAATGTTTGAACTCAAATCAATAATAATAATAATATTATTATTATTTATTATTATTATTATTAGTATTTATTATTATTATTAGTATTTATTATTATTATTATTATTATTATTATAACATTTTGTAGTTAATTTCAACACACTTCAGCAAACTTCAGCAGACTTCAGCGAACATCAGCGAACTTCAGCGGACTTCAGCAGATTTCAGCGAACTTCAGCAGAGTTCAGCAGATTTCAGCGAATTTCAGCGAATTTCAGCAAACTTTAGTTAAGTGAATTTCAGTTCAGATGAATTTGACAGTGCCTTTAATGGTATTGAAAATTCATAAGCAGGAATATAGACAAATGTAAATGGAAGTATCAAAAGCTAAAACATTTTCAAAAAAAGAGAATAGCCCTAACACGGTGAAATGAGACACATCAATATATCAATTAAATTGGACATTTGATATTTTTTAATTTAGACCCGAACTGAACTGAAAATTAATGCATTAAAAAAATAAAATTTGTATAATTATTGTCTGAATTTCATCAAATCATGTTTTTATTAACTAAAATGATATACTTTTCTTCAATTTAGACTTGTTCTTCAATTAATTATGTTTTTATTAACCCCAGGGCCGGCACTATTCTTCAATTTAGACTTGAACTGAACTGAAAATTAATGTATTAAAAAAATAAAATTTAATATAACTAAATTTATCTGAATTTCATCAAATCATATTTTTGCTAAATTAAAATGATATACTTTTAAATTCAACATATCATGTCTTAGTTTGACGATAAAATGATGATTATTCTACTTTAGTGATCATGATATCATATGGTGCTTGCATGCGGAGAGAGTTTGTGAATTGATTTATAAAAAACAATAATCTTACACCAAATGAGAAAAAAGTGACTACAAACGAATCATCAATCATTCCAAATATTAACAAATAGAGAATCATAACATATATTCTTCACTTATCTAAATGAAATGAAAAGCAGAGCCAGGATTCAAAGCAAGTAAAAATTGATGGTCCAGGATTTTCTTGATGTATTATTTTGGTTTGGGGGTTCCATTGAAAGGCAGTCTTGCCGGGAATGAAGCTTTTCTGAAATCATATTTTTGAAACTTGAAAGTAAGAATTTACTCCAAACTAGAAAAACATATATCCAGCTAATTATTCCAAAATAATCACCTTTCCTGTTCTAGCTTTTCTTTCACACAATTATACCCCACTTTCCATTTGACAGCTTCATGCACAAACATCTTCCCTCCCAACTACAACTTTCATATAATCCATCTAATTACACTTTACTTTAAATTTAATCCAGTCTGCCAAGCGTACAATTGAAAATGCGCTCTAGATGGTGTTAATAGTGAATGATGAATCTGAATGCTTGTCATATTGTGAATCGACGTTTAAAATTAGTTAGATAGAAGCAATATGTCTGATTTTGGATAAGGCGAAACTCAATATCACATTATTGTATTTCATAATCTAGCGAATTTTATAGAATCGAGCCCATTACTTGTTCTTACAAACACTTTGTTCTTGTTTGTAAAAAAAATCATTTGTTTCACGTACTCAAACAATAGCAAAAAATGAGTATTGTATTTTTCTTTTACATAAAAACAGTCTAAATAGAATGTTTGATTATTTAATAAGCTCCATCAACGAAAAGGTGAACAGGGATCTTCAATTCTTCATTCATAAAGAAGATAAACATAAAAGCACTTTAGATCCCCGGGAAAACTACTGTTTCCGTTTGTTTTCGGTTTTAAATTAAAGGACAGAAGTCGATCAAATGGTAGGCTCTGTTTCTCACAAAATGTGGCTTTTTTTTTAAAAGAAGAGAAACTGAATTGCTCGCAGACGTGAGAGAGACGTCCTATTAAATTAAGTTTGGAATATGTTTCAGACAAACCTGGATATCCCCTAAAGTAAAATATAACAAGATTTCAAATATCTGTCGTAATATTTAACATTTACGACTTATTTTTATTGAACTAAATTATACGAAATGAACTGAAATAATATTAAATTAAAAATTTCTAAACTGAAATATTCAGATAAATGGTAGAAAACTGAACCTTGAGTAATTTTAGGGTTGAATGATATTTATCACAATCTATACCCATGAGATTAATTACAAGAAGATTAAAAGCTAATTTGCAAGGCTAAATGTATCATGCAAGTTCAATGTCTTATGAAAATACAGCATTTCACGAACATTAAAAATCGAAAGCATGCAAAGTTAGGTTAAAGATTTTGCAACCAGCTTTTGCTGGTATATTAGGCCCCAAATCCAAAGGGTTGAAAACGTTTCTTTTAATCTTTCCCTATTATTGGACTTCCCTCAACTTTCTTCCCCTACCTGATAATGGTATTAGGATTCAAAAATCACCATATCCAAAATCAACAAACCAGATATGGAGCAATGAAATAGCCATTATATTCCAATATTAATAAACTTGATTTGAATATTTTGCCAACCCTAGTTTAGCGCGCGCACAAAAACAAGCTGCCATCTCACATAAAGTTGCCACTTTCTCAGTGTCGAATTCTTACTACATTTTCAACTTTTAGCATACTTTTGAAGTATAGTTTTAACAATCTCAACTCTCTTATCGAATCATCCACCTACTTATGCTTTCTGTTATTTAACTAATCTCCCTAATTCCTGTATGAATTCTAAGTTTAAGCTGCAAGAGAGGACACTGTTTACCTTTTTAAACACAATCATCACTAGGCTATTGGCGAGTAGACTAACTAAGCAACTTTTTTGCTGGCATGTTAGGCTAACTACAGAGTTGCAAATATTTCTTTTGGTCTTCCCTATCCTTAGGCTTTGTCCCACATCCTAATAGAGTATTAAGGACTCAAAAGTTTACCAGAAAGCAACAAACCACCAAGCTCCCCATACTGCCTACTAAAGCAAAATAGGATTTTATAGTACTAAAGTGGGATTTTCAAAGCTTTTTTACATAAATCAATCATGTACCTAAATTTGGCAGGTTTAAAGCTATATAGAGCTGCAGATTTTACAGCAGATAATATAGAACTCATATGCAAGATAAAAGTCTCAGGGAAAATTTTGCATTCGAAAGATAAATGTCTCAATCCAATAATTTAATGCATACGAGTGTTTATTTTGTCAACTGTCAGCCCTAAAGTAACAAAATTGCAGAACATAGTGTGAGATATTGTAGTCATCTTTCTTTTCCTTATTTGTTTATTTTCTACAGATATTTTTAGAAAATAAAGATGCCAATTAACATCCGTAGGAGTTAGATATTTTCCTTTCCTTCTTTCGTAGAAGTAGATTATTTCGTATTTCTTTTTTCTTTTAGAGTTTTTATATATAAAGGATGATATGAATAGAAAAGCAGTATCAAGTTTTCTGCATAAAATCATTGTTTTTCTTTCTCCTCTTCTCAGATTATCTCTGTGAAAGCTAACAAGTGGTATCAGAGTTTCAACGATCCTATGGCGGACGCATCGAGATCTCCGGCACGAACGGAACCACAGAGAGGACGAGGACGCAGCAGGCCACGGCGCGGCAACGGCGGCGAAGTTGTCATCCAAGAACGTACCAACTTTGGCACCAACATTGTGTACCACACGTTGACGGCAACGAACTACATCGAATGGGCCCTCGTGATGAAGATAAACCTACGAGC
Source organism: Sherardia arvensis (assembly GCA_948330725.1). NCBI lineage: Eukaryota > Viridiplantae > Streptophyta > Magnoliopsida > Gentianales > Rubiaceae > Sherardia > Sherardia arvensis. The sequence goes on along the minus strand of OX415237.1, from coordinate 13,992,497 downwards.
ACAAGGTTTATGGGAGGCCACTTTCGGTGTTGAAGATCCGTCCGAACGGGAAGACATGGCGGCCCTCTCGGCTTTGATTCTGGCGGTGCCACCAGAGATGGTACCGGCGCTAGCTGTCAAAACGCCGGCACACGAAACCTGGGAGGCAATCCGGATGATGCGAGTCGGCGTGGATCGAATGCGCGAGGTCACGGCACAGCGTATACGCAAAGAGTTCGAGCAAATCACCTTCAAGGACGGGGAGTCGCTCGACGCCTTCGGCATGCGGATTACAGGTATCGTCAATAACCTTCGTTCTCTAGGTGAATCTCTTGAAGAGATCAAAGTGGTCCAAAAGTTCTTGCGGGAGGTGCCGAGCAAGTACGCCCAGATCGCTTGCTCGATCGAAACGTTGCTCGATCTGAACGACATGACAGTGGAGGAACTCATCGGCAGGTTCAGGTTAGCAGCAGATCGGTGCTCCATCAACACCACGAACAACTCCAACGGTCAAGTTTTGCTCACGGAGCAAGAGTGGATCGCACGGGGCCGGGGCTCTAGCTCTGGGAACAAAGGCAAAGGCAAGGGTTTTCAGAAGGGGAAACCCAGCCACAGGGGAGACGGCAGCCAACGGGCGGTGAGCGGTGACAGAGACTTGAAGAATTTGAAGTGTTACAATTGTAACAAATACGCCGGCCACATCTCCAAAGACTGTCCTGAGCCACGGCGCGAACGGAAGGGATGTGCCAACCTCGTGCAAGCTGAAGTGGACGAACAGACGCTCCTCGTGGCAATGCTTCACTCCCTCACGATCAGGAACTCAACCACCAAGGAGCACGTCCTGCTCAACGAGACACGATCTAAAGCACGGTCAACGAAGGAGCCCGGGCAGAGTGACACAGCATGGTTCCTCGACTCCGGTGCAAGTGCCCACATGTGCGGAAGACAAGAGTTCTTCTCCGAGTTGAACACGGATGTACGAGGCTCGGTCATACTAGGGGACGACACCTCCGTGGAAATAGAAGGCACTGGCACGATCCTTTTTACGTGTCGGAACGGCGAGCACCTAAAGTTGGACGATGTGTATTACATATCACGGCTCCACAACGGCATCATCTCACTCGGCCAGTTGGACGAGGACGGCTACGACACGAGGATCCAGCACAGGTGGCTCACGTTACAGGATCAAGGCGGGCGCTTGCTCGCGCGGGTGCCAAGAGGCCAAGGGCGCCTTTACCTCCTTCATCTGAGTTTGGCACGACCAGTGTGCCTTGCGGTGCATGGGTGTGAGGATGGGTGGCGATGGCACGCGAGATACGGCCACATGAACTTCGAGGCCCTTCGACGCATGGCCAGGAACAAGATGGTGGACGGACTCCCGCTGCTCGATGACGTTGAGCGCTTGTGTGACGCCTGCTTGGCCGGGAAGCAGAAACGCAGCTCGTTCCCAAGCCAAGCCAAGAACCGAGCGACCGAACGCCTTGGGCTCGTGCACGCTGATCTGTACGAACCCATCGAGCCACAAACTCCCGGAGGTAAACGATACTTTCTACTAATGGTAGATGATCTTAGTAGATAAATGTGGATAGTCTGGTTGACCTTGAAGGATCAAGCGGCAGACGCCATCAAAAGGACCGTAGCAGCAGCCTAACGACAAAGCGGCTGCGGAGCGACCGTGGAGGTGAGTTCACGTCTCAAGAACTCGGCGAGTACTTTGCTGACCACAGTGTGCATCGACAAACAATGGCGCCATACTCGCCCCAGCAAAACGGCGTGGTCGAACGATGAAATCAAACGGTGGTTAGCATGGCACGTTGCCTCTTGAAGGCCAAAGGCATGCCGATGAGATTCTGGGGAGAAGCAGTGACAATGGCGGTCTACCTTCTGAACCAGGGAACCACGAAGAGCGTCAGCGGTAAGACACCCTACGAAGCATGGCATGGACGCAACCAAAGATGTTCTACAAGGAATATACATCTTATGAATGCGTATATTATGAATGTTCTACAAGGAATATACATCTTCTCAAAGATGGTAATACAGCTATCCTAAACATGGTAACACAACCATGTCCGAAATACATTTCTATTATACATGGTAATACAACCTCTATTCCCATAAGAGTTGTATTCATACCATAAATACATATCTTGGTGATCTACGGATTGTAGCCATATAAATACCCTAAAAGTTTGGTAGACCTCTGATCTAATCTCATACTTTATACTTTACGCCTTAAGCAAATATACTGACTTGAGCGTCAGAGTGTCTATCCCCGGGACACCCGGGGCCTTTGACTTGCAGATCAGTTCGAGAGCCTGGTTCGTCGTCGAAGTGTTGGTGTCCGGCATACATCAATTTGGCACGCCCAGTGGGACATCTCACACTCATTGACGACGTCGCTGAACCTTATTTCCGATCTGGTCTAACGCACCCGAAGAAGCAACTTCTCCAACAACATGTCTTAAGCCGAGCAACCCAGACGAAGCGCCCGTGTGCTAGGGCAAAATCCGGAGGAGAATCCAGGAGCAGAACAACCCCCCAAGGACGAGGACTAGGACGCGGTCGACCCGGAAGATCTCGCACACGCTCCACCTCTGAACCACCGTCAGGCTTTACCGTGGGGGCAGGAAACTCCAACGTTCCAAACTCTTTCGGTGCGAAATCCTGTCGTATCCGGAACACCCCTCTCCGGTCCAAATCCTGTTGTGTTAGGAGTGCCACCTTCTAGATCAAATCCTGTTGCGTCAGGAGTGCCACATTTTAGATCAAATCCTGTTGCGTCAGGAGTACCACCTTCTGGATCAAATCCTGTTGGATCTGAAGCACCGAACTCGGGACCAAGAATTTCGATCCAGACTGACATGAACTACAACGAACACGTCAACAATCAAGACGGCCTCGACCCAGAGAATGGGCTTGGATATGACGGACCTGATTCGATCTTCACCTCAGAAGAACAAGCACTAAGAGATCAACAAATCCTCGCGGAAACCTTGATCCGGACTGTAGGACATAACCCTCCAGGTTCCAGGTCAACTTATATCAACCTTGACCCTCCGAGAACGATCCCTGAAGATGCCCGAACGCTACTGAGGAACTTGCATGCTCAATATCCAGACTTCGTCGCGTCTTTGATAAACTCAAGTCAACAACTCAGTGCACAGATGCATGAAGCCCCCAACATAGTATCTGTCTCAGGAGCCCAAACTACACCACTTACTGATCCTACTCAAGAGCGAAGACTCCTCAACAACTTATCCAAGGATCTACCGCCTTATAATGCTCGAAGCAGTCTGCCACCACCTCCTAATGTATCCAATTATCAGGGCGAAGGCACAGGATTAAGTAGGGAGGAGGTGAGAAGGATGCGTATCCTCAACATAGAAGAAGAACTCAGACACGAGAAGAGGGAGCAATCTCGAAGCGAATGGCAAAATAGCGCTGATCGGCCCTACTCACAAGATGGAGCCTACCCTACCCGAGGTAAATACGAAGTTGACCAAGAAATCACACGTATCCTCGGACCCAGAGGACAAACTGCTCGTTCGCCCTTCTCACGACATATTGTGAATCTCCCCTTCGGTAACCACAAGAAGGTCCCAGAGCACCTACCCACATACGACGGCACTAGCGATCCTAGAGAATTTCTCTCGGTCTTTTTTAAGACCTTAGAAACCAGGAACTTCCATGAATTGGAGATATGCAAGATCGTCCCCAGTTACCTCCGAGGGAAAGCACAGACATGGTTTACCCAGACGAAACCAGAAAGTTTATTTGATTACTGGGATTTCGCCGAGTTTCTTCTCCACGCTTTCTTCCAGAAGAAGAAGTTCACCAAGTCCCTCGGAGATCTGGGGTATGTGGCTCGCCTCGAAGGAGAGACTGTGATAGAACACTATCATAGATACATGGATTTAGCTACTGAATGCTATGATCGAGATGAACGCCTCCTGATAAATATGTACCGGATGAGCATGGATGATGACATTCTAAGAATGAAATTGGCAACCAAGAATCCAACAACCATTCAACACCTTCAGGCCATCAGGGAAAAGTACTCTAGCAAATCAAATGCTGTGACGGGCAAAAGACCCCCAGAATTCCTGATGGACAGAAAAGAATCCAAGGCTAAAATACCGAAGGTCGAGAAGACTGATAACGCTCCAAAGCCTACCTTCGAGACATACACTCCTATAGCGAGATCTCGGCCCGAAATTCTATCAATTCACAGGCACCTTTTGAAGGATCCGCCTGCCATGAAGGAATCAGCCGAACGTCAAAGGTCCCCGAAATACTACCAATATCACCGAGATCTGGGGCATGACACGGAGGAGTGCTACCAGCTCAAGAATGAGATCGAGAAGCTAATTCGTCAAGGAATTGTGCAACAAATCGCACCTTCAATAGCTGGCGATAACCAGGGGACCCAGAGAAGGTATGGGGGAAAGCCTTGGCAGAAGAAGAAGGATAGCTACAGCAATAATAACAATAACAACCAGGGCGGCGGAGGCAACAACCCTCAAGATCCTCCTCCACCACCGCCAAACGGAGCCAACCGAGTCATCAACGGCATCAATGGCTACACAGGAGAAACAATTTCCTTGACCAAGCTGAAAGATAGTGTGCGAGCTATACCCCACACTAAGCCACTCAACAAGAGGCTCCGCCCCGAGGAAACCATTAACTTCTCGGATGCGGACGCCGTGCCAAATCAGATGCCTCACTCGGATCCTCTCATCATCTCAGCGACCGTACAAGATACTCTAGTTAAAAGAATCTTCATAGATGATGGGAGTGGGGTAGAAGTAATGTTCCAAGACTGCTTCCAGACGTTAGGATTTACTAAAGATGACCTTAAACCTACGGGTCAAATCTCGGGGTTCACAGGAAATCCAGTAATACCTCTTGGGGAAATCACACTCCCCGTCACAGTAGCAGAAGGAGCCAAGAGCCTAACCTTGTACTGCACATTTGTGGTAGTAGACACGGTCACACCCTTCAACATTATCCTTGACAGACCTTGGATGTGCCAAGCTAAAGCCGTATGGTCTCCCTACCACCTGATGCTGAAGTTTCAAACACCACAAGGAGTAGCTTCAATCAAAGGAGACCAAGTAGTGGCGCGCTCTTGTATGATCACGGCCATCCGTGATGCCAGAAAAGTGAGCAATATCTCGACCGTCAACACTATTATAGGAGATCTGGTACCCGATCCTGATCTCGAACAACCCATGTTGTTCCATTTTGAAGAAGAGACCTATAATGAGATGACTGCACTATTGCATAAACGCCACCACCAAACCTTCCAAGTGGCAGAACTTGTAATGTTAGTTGGCCCGTGGTGCACCAACAAGCTAGGAGGAGCGCTTGAACCGAGGACCAAAGGACCATACAAAATCTCCGCAGCACAATCCGGTGGATTCTACCTCTTGCAAACACGCGAAGGAGAGCACTTGGACCCTGTCATTATGGCGCCCTTCCTACGCAGGTACCTCGGAGCTAAAACCAAGTAGACCTTCTCCATACAAGGAGAAACTACTTCAATAAGGCCTACGGTCCAAGCTCTTTTTCTTTTCATCTTTTTACATTTTTATACCCGAGCTCCCAAACTCGAGGTTGTCTTTTATAATTTTACCGAACTCTCAAGTTCGAAGAATGCAATTTCTTTTCGATATATATCTTCTATTTTATTTTGAAGCAGTCAATACTCTCTGAATACAAAGAGAAACTATGCCTCACAAAGCATAAGTAAAGACTGCTGCCTAAAGATCCATACGCTTATAAGTGTACGATTGATGCTTATCAAATATGAGATGTTTAGACTACGTGTCTGAACTACAATCATCTTAGGCCAAAATAAAATAATATACTTATAAGAAGTATATGGTCAAAGACCAACATGATATGGGTCATGTAAACTCACAAAGTTTGGAACTCGACTTTCCACGTGATACTCCTATTAAGGTACACATCACTATTTATTAAGGCTATTTATAAGCCTAAAGAGTCAATCTTCTCAAGGATTGCGATATGAAGAACTTTATAAATGAAAAATAAAAAAGTGTTATTATACTATGAAACTTCCTACACCTCGTGAAGTCCATGCATGTTGATAAGTGCATGGTTCGTATTCTGACCTCATTCATACTCGGACCAGGGCCCGAGAAGAGTCGTGGGCTCGAGATACGCGGAGGGTGGATCCACAGGTCCATCAATCCTAATCCTTATAAGGAATGCGTATATTATGAATGTTTTACAAGGAATATACATCTTCTCAAAGATGGTAATACAGCTATCCTAAACATGGTAACACAACCGTGTCCGAAATACACTTCTATTATACATGGTAATACAACCTCTATTCCCATAAGAGTTGTATTCATACCATAAATACATATCTTGGTGATCTACGGATTGTAGCCATATAAATACCCAGGTTTGATAGACCTCTGATCTAATCTCATACTTTATACTTTATGCCTTAAGCAAATATACTGACTTGAGCGTCAGAGTGTGTATCCCCGGGACACCCGGGGCCTTTGTCTTGCAGATCAGTTCGAGAACCTGGTTCATCGTCGAAGTGTTGGTTTCTGGCATACATCAATAATCAGTCCTTGATTCAAGATGTGCATCACAGATCGGTAAATTCATTAAAATGGATTCTGCCACTAGTGGTGTTACCAGACCTTCGGTGATAAAAATGTGTGTAGAACTTGATCTGAAAGAGGAAAGGATTGCATCAATTCCTATAGGGAGAACTGACAACTATAAGGAATGTGCTATAGAATATCATCAGTTACCTAGCTATTGTAAAGGTTGCAAGAAGATATGCCATGATGAGGGACACTGCATCCATTTGCATCCTGAACTGAAAAGGACATGGAAAAGAAAAGAGGCTAATGTCTCTGTCCCTGTATCTGAGGCTGGACCATCTGGCTTGAGTGTGGCTGAGAAGGAATTGGGATCTAAAAAGCAAATTGCTGAGCACTCAAACGTCAGAGAAATCGTGGTCTTCAACAATGACAGCAACAACACAACTCACCAGCAAAGCCCTACACTGGTCCTCTTATCCAGAAATTCAGAGAGACAAATGAAATCATCTACATTATTCTTTTACTCCCTTGATGACATTAATGTCAACAATTTTAAGCAAAGAATGAAAAAGATGAAAGGAAATACCAACCTTGATATGATACCTTACCACTCACCATTGGAGACCTCCAATGCCTTCTCTGTTTTACATGTAGCAGAAGAATTGAGCTCTGATGAAGAGGAGGAGGTGCTAGTGACAGCAGCATTTGTACAATCAGAAAATATACATGGAAACAAAAAGTCCAAGGACACAGGTATGGCATGTAAGATCACCCCTGGTATTACAAGAAATCCTCAGATTAAGTTGACTGAAATTGTCACTGAGGCTGATGACCATGTTGAGTTAGAATACCAGGCTGAGAATATTTCTGAACCCAATGTGCTAACTCAAACTGAGTCTGAAATACATGCCATTACTCATTTGCAATCTGAGCCTGACATGCATGTTAACACAGTCCTAGATGTTGATATGCGTATTTCAAACATCATGTTAGCTAAAGACATAGTTAATCATGATCCAAAAAAAGAAAAAAAAAAAGACTGCCACTTCTGATAGTGTTAGTAGGCTATTAAGGCCAAAACAAAAAGTCAAATATTCTGTTTAACATGATCAGTTACAAAATAATAGGAAATATGCTTGTATGGAACTTGAGAGGTTTAGGTACATCAATTGATAGACTTCAAACCCTAGTTGTTATACATAACATATCAATTCTATGTGTCATAGAACCAATGCATGATGACAATATGATAACTACTCTTCAACATGTACTTAATTTCAACAATGCATATCCAGCTGAGCATGCCAAATTATGGATTCTGTGGAAAAATAATTTTGCATTGCATGTTTTGTCTCAATCTGATCAATATGTGTTGTCTTCGATAACTGACATATCTACATCTATTACCTGGAATGTTGTATTCATTTATGCCAAAGTGCTTAGGAGACTGAGGAAACATCTTTGGTCTGACTTACTAAACTTTCCACGGGGCCCCACAATTTATATGGGTGATTTTAATACAGTAGCTTCATCTACTAAGAGAAAAGGTAGAAATAGGCCTCCTGTGGACAGTATTAGGGATTTTAGTAATCTAATAGATGCTCTGGAACTCCATGAGATTAGTACTGTGGGCAATAGATACACATGGACAAATAGAAGGGCAGGAGGAGACTTGTTGGTTCCAAAACTTGATAGAGGACTTAGTAACCTAGCCTGCTCTATATTTCCACATAGCTCCATAAAAGTCTTAAATAGAACCTCATCAGACCACAACCCTCTATTAATAACCATCCAGGATGCCAATGAACAAACCCCTAGACCCTTCAAATTCCAGCAGATGTGGATGAACAGAGAAGATTACAAACCATTAGTGGATAGGAATTGGTGTCGGCCATCTGAATTTCAGAGAATGCAAAATATGGTTTATAAACTCAAGAGGTTGAAGGCATCACTGAAAGAGTGGAATAGGGACCAGTTTGGAAATGTGCATAGGAACCTAGCTGAAGCAGAAAAGGAGGTGGCTAGATTGGAAGAACTGCACCAGAGTAGTGGATCTGAGGATGATCTGGAAAGGTTTAATAGGGCTCAGGCTTTGCTAAATAGGGCAATAAAGAAGGAAGTTATATATTGGAAACAAAAGTCTAGCATCAGGTGGCTATAAGAGGGAGATGCAAGTACCAATTACTTTCACAACTCTGTGAAAGAGAAACATGGGAAAGCAAGAATTTGTAAAATAAAGGACAACAACAATCAATGGATATCAGATCCAGTTGTTATAAAGGAGGAAGGGATACAATTTTATCAAAAAATATTAAATGAGGAAGCTACAGAAGACAATGGAACATACCTGAAGGATTTTACCTCTCAAATTCCAAGATTGGTAACTGATGAGGAAAATGTAACACTTCTAAGGGAAGTTTCAATGGAAGAGCTTCAGCAGACTGTATTTGACCTTGGTAAGGACAGTGCAACTGGCTCTGATGGATTTTCTAGAGCTTTCTATAGGGGAGCATGGGATACAATCAAAGAGGACCTCCATGATTCAGTACAGGAATTCATGAGGGGTGCACTGATACCCAATGCCATATCCAGTACATGGCTGACTCTTATACCAAAAAAGCCAAACCCAGTATCATTTTCTGAGTACAGACCTATCAGCCTATCTAATTTTTTAAACAAGGTGTACTCAAAAATTCTTGCAGAAAGATTAAAGCCATTAATGGCTAAACTGATCTCACAGGAACAGTCTACATTCCTCAAAGGAAGGGATATAACAGATAACATGTTACAAATGCAAGAAATGATAAGACTGTTGTGTAAGAATGGAAATAGCCAAAACTTGATTATTAAATTGGATATGCAGAAAGCATTTGACAGGGTATCCTAGAGCTTTCTAAAATACAATTTTACTTCATTTTGGATTCCATGGATCATTTGTCAGGATCTTGATGCAGAACATATCAGCTGCAAAATTCTCAGTACTGATCAATGGGGTGGCTTCTGGATTTTTCCCATCTACTAGAGGTATAAAGCAAGGGGACCCTGTCTCTCCATTTTTATATATATTGGTAACTAAAGCATTCTCAAGAGCTTTGAAAAAGCTAGTCAGTATTCAGTATATTGAAGGTTTCAACATGCCAATGGGAGTTGATCAGATAACACACTTGATGTATGCTGATGATACAACTCTATTTGTCAATTCCAGGGTAAGGAATATGAGAAGAATTAAAGCATTCGTGGAGGCATATGAGAGCTCATCTGGGCAAAAAGTCAATTTTACAAAATTAGAATTCTTACTGTCATCCAGATACCACCAGACATAAACTGAGAAGCATCAAGAGAACTTTGGGAATGGTTAGAGGAAAGATGTCTTTTCAATACCTTGGGATCCCAATTTTTAGTGGTAGAAACAAGGTAAAATATTATCAGCCTATAATAGAAAGAATGGAAAGAGCTACTCAGAATTGGAAAAATGTATGGTTGACTGGTGCAGGAAAAATGATTTTAATTAATCATGTGTTTCTTGCTAACCAGTGCACTATTTTTCTGTTTTGCAGCCACCAAAGACAGTCATAAAGAGCATGGAAAGATTAGCAATCCAATTTTATTGGGGTGAATCTAGCTATGGACAAAGAAAGATCTGGAGAAAATGACAAAAAATTGCTCTTCCAAAGAGTGAAAATGGGATTGGCCGTAGAGATCTAACAACATTTATTAGAACTTTTTCTTGCAAGATGTTGCAAAAAAATGAGACTCTATGGACAAAGTTCATATGGTCCCTGCCAGCTACTTATAGAATATCACACACATGGAAGAGAATATGTGATGTGACTGAGCACTCAAACTCAAACTCAATGGTGTGCTATGGAGTGGGGACTTGCTCTTTCTGGAGTGCTAATTGGCTTGGGACCGGTGCATTCTACAAATGGCCAGAGGATAGAGAAATGCCATTTCCAGACATAACACTGGCAGGATTCATAAGAGGAAAGATTCAGTACTTGCTACAAATTGACATCCATTTGCTAACTAACATTGTCTCTTCTTTGCAGGAATCTGAGATCAAATACTCTCATAAGGACAAACTAATCTGGAAACCATCCAAGAATGGAGACTTCACAGGGAAATCAGCATACCAGACTCTGAAAAGAAGGGGTAATGAGATTAGCCTTCTCAAACAGGTATGGCAGAAACTCATTCCTCCAAAAATGTCAACTCTGATGTGAGGGATTAGAAATAATTTACTCCCATTTGAGGATAATTTAATAAAATTTGGGTTTAACATGCCTTCTAAATGCCCACTATGTTGTAGTGCAGATAATGCTGAACACTTTTTCAATACCTGTGCCCCTAATCTGGAAATATGGGATTTCTTCCATCACACACTAGCCATAAGAATATCTGAATTTAGGACATTTAACAAGAGAGTGCTGTTTTATTTGACATATTTGGGCTTAACTAAAATTCACACAAAGGTCATTAGGACTGCCTCCCTAGTGGTAGTTTGGACACTGTGGTCTAGGAGAAACAGGCTCATTTATGACAACCATAACAGTAGTACTCAGATTTTATGTCAACAGATAATCAGGCAAGTATCATTAATCTTCACTGCATATCCATTAATTGGTAATCCTGTCATAAATCACTTTCTTATTAAAATTGGGATGACACTTTTTATTAATAAAAGGATGCCTAAACCAGTTAAAATAATTAAGTGGGAACCCCCTGACAGTGGATTTAAAATTAAAAATGTTGATGCAAGCTATAAAACAGATGGGGATACAGGTATTGGTATTGTTGTTAGAGACAGTCATGGTGATGTGATACACTTGCAGATAGCTTACATTACTTGTAGTTCCCCCACACAGGCTGAGCTTATGGCTATAAAAATGGGATATCAACTAGGGACAAACCTTAATTTGAGTAACTGTAAGGTTGAATCTGACTGCATGGTGGCTGTAAATGGTATTAAAAATCCACATGGCACTGCCTGTGAATTTTTCTCATTGTGCTTTGAATTAAACAAAATGTGTGATTTGTCACTAACACAGTTGCAGATTACTTAGCTAAGATGGGAGCAGAAAATGAAACAGAATCTAATTCTCTAAGCTATTTCAGTCCCTAATAAACTTAGGGCTATTCTGCAACTTGACAAACTTGGAATTCCAAACCTGAGATTTAACTTATATTGAAGCCTGCAAGAACTGTGGTACTGCTAATATTTTTATTATGCAGGAGCAGCAACTGAAGGGACAATTGGACCATATGCAAGAAAGAAGCATGTCAAGGCAGAAAACACATATGTAAATATTATTTTGATAAACTAGCTTAGCAATTTTTTGGGCAATCTAGTCTAATATTATGGATAACCATTCTCTATATCACTCATTTGGTGGCAGAATTGTGCTTTGACCTTTGCTGGCTCAATCACTAAAATGCTCCCTCATGTATGTTGGTTAGAGAATGGTACACCATTTCCATAACATTAGAACGTAAGAATAGCCATTATAGGTCATTCTTTTAGAGAAAGTCATAGGCTTTCTGAGCTCATGCTCCTCTTGTTGTAAAACCTAAATGCCAGTTATGGCTTTCTTTTCTAAGGTTTGGGGTGCCAATAAAATCCCCCCACCTATGGTGGTCTTAATTTAAAAAAAAAACTGGAACTACAAGGAAAAAATAGCTTTTAAAATGAACCTTGCAAAAATCATACTTGTGATTATTGTCTGGATCATCTGATGTGCTAGATGTGCCTATTGATATGATAACATCACACCAAACAAGGTTGGTATGGTCAAATCCATTTGAGATGATTACTTCTATTCTGAAAGATCATGTTCAGTTTTGGTCCAAGCTCAGGCCTCCTGATCAGGGTCGGGCCAAGATTTTTGGGGGCCTGAAACAATTTTCTTTTAAAAAGTCCTAATCTAGAGGACAAGTTCAATACGTAAGGGAGAAATTTAATTAAAATTATGATTTTTTTTAAAAAATAGGACTCTATTTTGGGCCCATTTTTAAAGAATAATTTTTTTTAAAAAAATACTAAATATGATTTTTTTATAAAAATGGGGCCCTATTTTGATCCATTTTTTGGGGCCCTAAAGCGCAGAGCTCACATGTTTCCGAGCCTGCTCCTGATCAATATGATATTGTGTTTACTGTAAGAGTACCAACTGTGAGACTGGTGAACTGGAAATTGCCAGTTGTTGGTTATGTGAAATTGCCAGTTTTAGGTATCATTTGTAACATTTATGCATTTTAAATGTGAAATAACACTATTTTATGTAGTCTTGAAAATTTTATATTTTTGTTTGTCCTTACATATGTGCAATATATAACTAAATAACTTAGCAAATGAGCCAATGAGTACCCGATACAAAATTTTTGGGTACCCGTACATCCTTGTACATGTCACATTTTCAACTATTCGAGAGTAGAGTACCCTTTTATGAACAACCCTAAATTGATATGACATGACTAATATCAATGATGCATTATACTTGCTCTATTGATTGTTGTAGTAGTATTAAATTTAGATTAAAAAAAACTAATAGGGAATGTCCATTTCGCAAATTATAAGGTGTCACGGGGGTATATATCCCCAGACCCTTGTGTGCAATACAAATAATATTCATTATTTATTCCAAATACCCTTTCGCATATTTACTATTAAGAACGCACGCCCACGTCTTCGTATCTTATAACCATATGTTTTCTCCCACGCACAACAATTGCACCATTATTTCCACCGTACATAATCTTTCGAATTTATCAAGTGAGATGATTGAGTTATCTTATTTTATATAATACGGAACACGAATAAACAAAGGAATTAATCGATGACTACACCACCACACGCACTAGAAGTAAGAAATCACCACCACGACGGGACATCAATAGACAATCGAGAAGGTATATTTATATCTCCTGTCCGACACCATCCACGTACGTATTAAATATATATGAATAACAGTTAATCCCAGTAAAACAATTGTAGAGAAAGAGTTGGGGAGAAAAATTATTACTTGATTTTACGTTGAAAAGGAACTAAAATTCACCGTATTATTCCTCACAATTTATCCCTTCCTGAATACATGACAAGATGCACATACGACTTATTTCAAATGCACGTTAAAGTCATCTAAAATGCACAAGTCAACTTTTTTAACATGTACAGTTTGGAGGTATACACACAATCTATTTGAAATGTACATTGAATTCACCCTTAATGCACATCAGTTAAGAGTCAATAACTTGATTGAACATTTTCGGTGACATCCTAGTCTTCAAACTGGGAAAATTGGTACCTTCGAATTTCGCTCGTTTTTTATCATCATCTAGTTGTTCCTCTGTATCACTACCTTTTCTTTTTCTTGATCCTTCTCCAACAACTATGGTGGAGCCAACCATGTCAAGTTTCTCCTCATCCATGTTGATTACCTGCTTTTTCTTCAACTTCAATTTTGGATCCCTTGATAAAAAAACAATATTTAGTGCACATATAACACAACAAAAATGCACACTCATGTATTTGGAAATGCGCAAACAACATAATTTATAATACACACACAACCAAACCACAATGCACTCTAACCTTTCCCATGAAACATACTATTAAATTACCAACTCGCTAATTCACGATGCACATATTACTAATTAATCATACTGCAAATCATGCAAAATTCACATGCACATTTAAGTATTCAGAAATTCTCAACCATTATTAAACACCTCCTTTTTTTAAGTTCATTCCAAATTATCGTGTTTCATGATGCTTGTGTAACAGATTTAACATCTACTTACACATAGTTAAATAGACCATAATCAAACAAATATGACATGATTAAATTGACGTTGCAACGCTAATTGGTATCACACATATAACATTAATAGAATGCAAAACATTCATTTTATCAAACTGAACATTATTTAAATAACTAATTGATGATGCACTTGTAGCGCTATTACACTGCACATGTAGTCCTATTACAATGCACATGCAGTCTTATTACAATGCATATTGGAATATATTATGCTGATCAATCATAACTCAACATGCTTACTACACTTCATATTTTCCAACATGCAGATTATAAACTTAACGACTCATGAGTTCACACTACACGACTCTAATTCACAATGCACATCTTGCAAAATCACAATGCATAAAAAATTACTTTAAAATGAACATTATTTAAAGACCTACACATTTTACTAATTGATAATGCACTGGTAGCCTTATTACAATGCACAGGTTGTCCTATCACAATGCACATTGGAAACTTTTATGTTGAACAATCATAAATCATAACCATCATAACTCAACATACATAATACACTTAATATTTTCCAACATGCAGACTATAAATTTAACGACTCATAAATTCAAAATCCACACAAGTCTAATTCACAATGCACATCATAGAAGAAAAGCACAGTATATAGCAAATTATTTCAAAATGAACATCATTTAAACACATACCACTTTTTCTAATTGATAATGCACTTGTACCCATATTACAATGCACTTGTAGTCTTATTACAATGTACATGTAATCCTATTACAATGCACAATTAAACATATGATCATGCGCAATTAAGTATTTTAAAATGCACCACCTTTAACTAAATTAAAAAATCTGTAAACAATCACTTACACTGAAACTGTGGTGACTGCATCTACAAAGTCTTCATCATCATTCAGAACATTGGTGTGTTTTTCCATTCTAGTGTCGATTAACATAGGTGCACCAACCTAAATTATGAACATAACTGATGTTAAACAAATATAAAATTTTGACGTAATTAAAAAACCCATATCAAGCTATACCCATTCAAAATGCAATCAGTCTTACCGTAACAACATCCGCAATGAAATCAATTCTAATAAGAAACAAAAATTCACCTGCACAGTAATACATTATGTTCTGATTAGTTAGATAACCAATCCTTGTAATAACCATGTAACATAGCATTAGTATATATACGAACATCACCTGAAGAATTACTGATCGCCTACACCAAGTGAAGAAGTAATGATCCACTGCATCATCCTTATACCGTGATTATTAGTAAGGTAACCAATTCTAATAATAATACCGTGATTCTTAGTAAAATAACCAATCCTAATAATAATACCGTGATTATTAGTAAGATAATCAATCCTAATAATAACATTATTCGAATCAAAACAGTGATCGAATCGAAACGGGCAAGTTTGAGATTATCTCCTATGAAGTTTTCATAACTGCAGAATAGTTACAGGTATAATGCGATCATGATCGTGTGCCAAATCATGTGGTGTGTTTCAAATTTGGGAGCTGTTATTGCCAGAGTAAATTTTTAATTTTTTCCCCAAAATACCCTTTTATAGATAGTCTTTGGAATCGTTATGTCATTCACATTTTAATTCTCAAAGCACATGACTAACCCATTATGCGTCTGAGTTTGGCATTTGCAAATTCAATATCAATGAAAAGATCAAAACTCAACCATCAAAATCTTTCTAATGAGAATTCATTGATCTAACCGCAATGGTTAGCGACTGTAACTAACTTCCTGCAAAAACAGAGTTCTAACTAGCTATATGGAACATGATTAACTCAAAAAAAAAAGCTCTCCCATTTATGAACCCAAAACAACGTTATAATCCTCAGCAATGAAATTTTTGCACACGCATCTAACAGTAGAACAATCACCGAGTATGATCTGAATCCAAAACTACACCACAAGGTCCACAACATTAATTTTTTCAGAGCAAGAAACACATTTTAATGCCTCCCTTGATTCTTGACATCAGGTTCACAGTCACAGCATAAACATCATCACCTGAACGCTGCTAAATTCTCAACCAAGAAATCTTATCCCGTTTAAAATTCTATGCACCTTTAGTTTTACTAACTTTAAACCCAACGGCCAAAATGATGTTTCAGAGTGCACCTGTACCAATTCAGTGTATGATTTTCGGTAATATCAGTGCTAAAAATGCTTTTTAAACCCTTACGGCTTTACTCATACCAAAGTGACTTCGTCAAACCATGGGAGCAAAGATGTAGGCGTTGGGCAGCGATTATTCAAACAAAAGAAGTGGGTGGTGGGCCTGGTGGCATAGGCGGAGATGTTTTGAGCGGTGGCATAGGCAGAGATGAAGGAATCACAAGGGATATTTGAGATCAAAGGCCCTTGGTTGTGTATTGTCGGTTCCAACAAGCAGCCTCTTCCATTAGGATTAATTGCAGACGCACTGACGCAGACTCTAACATACATTCGATGTAGGGGCAATTTAGGGAAAAGATTAAAATTTTGCTATGGCAGCTAATTATTACTCTGGCAATAACACCCGCCTTCAAATTTTATATGATTTATATAACTGCGCACGCTGTGATATATCACTTTTCTAATTTGTAATTAGAGATTATTTTTAAGGGGCATGCTATACGCAGTCCGTATTTTGCTTATTTTGCAGTCCAAAATAAAAATACGTCTTCGATATATATGATATGGTCAATAATTATGTATATCAGACATATGCATCATATATACTACTTCTATTGCATACACTTGCAATTCAGTTATATATCAGAATCATTGTATATATGATTATTTTAAAAAAATACGGACTGCAAATAAGTAAAATACGGACTGCGTATAGAAGGCCTGATTTTTAATTATATTTGTAATTAAGGGTATGGGTGTATGTATGCCGTTATAGGGTATAGGAATAGGTCCATTTATTGTCCAGAGTCCACGCAAGCGCCACCCCGTTCCTTGATTCCACCACCATAACCTCCTGCTTCGACGCCGTCTCCTTCCACTTCTCACCTTCTCCACAATCCCCAGCCCCGGTTCCCTCACCCTCGCCGGAAAGCCGCACTCCGTCAACCTAATCACAATATCCTCACGCGCTGGAGAAGAAAACCCCTCTTTCTTCCACCTAATCGCTGCCGTCTCAGTTAACATGTTCATCACGGTGAAGCCCACTCGGTCGTCGGCGGAGAGGATTGACTTCACGCGCAACACGCAGCCGCCGCACATCATCCCCGACACGTTGAGGAGGAGCGAGTACCTTCCCAGTCTCTGAATTCTAAGTATGTGTTACTGTTTATGCTTCCTTCAACTGCTGCTAATGTGAGCTCATCTCTGCTTTTAGGAGACTCCCCGATACTAAGTTCAAGGTATCTATTTACCAGTAGTTTGCTGCAAACTTTATTAACCAACTTACTTAGTGTCAATTAATGTAAACTGTATACCACTTTAGTAGACGCACTTGTCTAGCTATGCATAATCAGTTTTGTTTAAAGTCATAAACACTGATGTAGCAATACGCACTCTGGAGGCCACTTATAATTCATCAGTAGATGCTGCTGCTGTTGAGACTATGATAGTAATGTTGCTGCTGCCTGAAAGCTTACTCTGAGTTGGAGAAGCAGAATATTGAAGAACTTATATCTTACAGGGATAATTTAAGATTGTTATGTGATGAAAAATAATCAGCTCTCCAGGTTATTAATTCTCTTTATTCATAGGGACCTTAGTTTTTCTTTTTTGTCAGTTCTCTCATCACATTGTTTAATTGTATAGGCTATAATTGTGGAGAAAAGGAGCGTGCAACTCAAACTTTCAAATTTGAACTCTCAAGGTTTGAGAAAAATATCAGAAATGAAATGGTTGAATCTAATGACCAGGTTTGTCAGCAGACTTTTTTCCATTTTTTTATATAGAGCGTCAAATGGTACTTTACTGCTACTGATTTATATTGCCATATTACGAGCTATCTGGTTATTTTAGTGGCATCTGATTAATTATAGATTATATTTTATTTGCATGGTTCTTGATAGTAATTGAACAAGATCCAAGATGAACTGAGAGCACGGACCGTAGAGCTGCATATGCTGAAGAAAGTAAGAAAAAACTTCTTGCTGAAAAAGTTTCCTTAGAGGAGAGAATATCAGTGCTTGAAAAGAAGAAAATGGATGAGGTAATAGCGTCCTTCATTTTGCATTTTTTAGTCTGATAAGTTCGAGAGGCTGTTTCTGATGAATATGTTCTTTGGACACTCTCAGTTCCACGGTCTATTGAGTTTAAAGAAGAAGGAGGTCAAGCTAAGGGAAGTTATCAGATTTCTTGGCTGAAACTTCCTAAGTGAATGAGAGGCAGGGTGAAAATATGCAGCATCGGAGAGAAAATTCACCAGGAAGAAAATATTACCTTGAAGGGGCTGGGAAGAATTGAAGCCTGGAAAAATGCCTGCTTCTACAATGGGACAGTTGATTGATAGGATATAGAGTTCCAAGTTGTCATTTGTTTCTAGCACTATCGATATGGATCCTGATTATTATGATGATAATGGAAATGAACTGGCAAAGATCACTAGCCGATCCGAGGCTGAAATAGCTGCTTCTCTCATATTCAAGAATGTTGCAAATAAGGATCATCCCAAGTAAGACTTTGTTATGTCGTTTACATGGTCATTTTTGCTTCTGTTAGTCTAGTTTTTTAGTGTTTTTACTTATTTGCCTATTTTGTAAATTGTAGATACATCACAATGAAGGATCTCTTGGATTTTGAGAACAAGGCGAACAAATATTGCCTGAATCAATGGTTTCTCAAAGTGGCAGAAGAAGAGAAGATTACTGAGGCTGATTTATCTGAATGGGATTGGAAAAGGGTGAAACTGAGTCTAAGATTTCTGAGATTCATGAAAGATGTAGAGAATCATCGGTTTCGGAGTGTTCAGTGGTTGTGGATCTGGAAGCTGGTGTCCAAGAAACCAATAACCAATGTTGTAGCTCTTCATTTGCTGTCCAAAATTGAGAATGATTCCAGTAAAAGCCACCTCAGCTTGGATGCAGCCAATCAAGAATCATCAGGGGTGCCAATTGAGATGGGCTGTTCTTGGAAGGATTACCTTGCTGATGCTCACAGACATTGTGCTGAGCCTTGGTTCAAGACAAAAGCAACAAGTAAGTACAAATCTGTTGTTTTTGCTGTCTGAAATCATTAGTTTGCACTTTATCTCTCATAAATACCAATTTGCTATGGAGAAGTCAAAAGTAGTGGGAGCAAAGACATGATTTTTCACATTAATGCAAAGAATCTCTAAGATAAAGGGCATCTGCATTCAGTCTAAATTAAGTGACAAGCTTGTTGAGGTCGACCACTTAGTTATTATTCTTAGACTTATCATGCTTCAAGCTTCCAGAAGTAGTGTACAATCTTGTCTTCTTCATAGTTTGATTTGTCAGCATTGAGCTTGGAAAACTTCTGTACACTGTACAGTTAATGTTAATATCAATTGATAAAGGTCTAAAACTCAAAAGGAATGTCCTAATTTTAATGTAGCACTTAATTTGTGTACATTTCTTTATTCTGTTTCATGATTCATCTACATCCTCAAGTAAGACATTTTCTGCTCCAAGAAAGTGATTATCTAATGCAAAACATTCATGAATAGGTATTTTCTATGAGAACTTACCTTATCTGAGATTATAGTATCTAATATACAAGCTTAGAATTTGTCTGAGATAAGATTGAATGACATTTACTTAACTGACCTGATGTAGCCTTGCTGTCATTGTCTTTTGATCACTTGACAATGTTTTTGATATGATCTCATCAATTTTCTTGTAGAACCTGTGAAATATGCGGGTCAATTTTGCACAATGTTGTTGGTCCTAACGAGGGCGAGTTACCAAATGATTCAGATGAAGGAAATCAGTCTTTGAATAGGCATGATGTGCCTGCAGCAGTAGCGTGTGTAGGAAAATTCTAGTTATATATAAATTGTAGAAAAACACGTGTATCTCCAATTGATTCTGCTTGGAGAGGTGAAACCCGTAAAGAAATCCGAATTTATGATTTCAGTGTTAATGCTTGGACACTGAAGTGTCCAAGCAGTCGTGCCTAGGAATTTAGAATTTACTAAACGGACCATCATCATGATTTGAAGCGATCCAAATTATTGCCAACATTTTGTTGTTAAGAATGAGCGTCTCTCATGACATCCTCACCCTCCTACTGTTGATCAAATCTCTTTATTACCTCTGATTCAGCATATGACCTATATATCATCGCTTCCTCCCAACACTAAGTAGGATCAACATCTCAAATGTTCCATAGCTTTCTCATTATGTTGAATCCTATGCCGCCAACACTAGGGACATTTTGTGTGTGATTTTCCTCCTGCTCTCCAAGTTCTTCCTCGTTTGTAAAGCTTTTCCGGTAAATTAAAATCGGAATAGCTAGTTGAGTGATTTTTTGGGTATCATGTTATTAGTTACTTTGAATTGATAGTCATTATTTATTTAAAATTTGAATCTGAAGTCACTTTTACACAATATAAAACATGTAAATTTAAAATTTCTCCCAGATCATTACTTTTTAGTATATATTTCATAATAAATGAAATTAATATTTTGTTCATATTAGAAGAGACTGTCATAGAATTATTGTATGAGATATTTAAGAGAGTACATTATCGATGCAAAAATATATTTCGGCGAAGTCACAGAATCCTTTTCGAAAACCATGAGGGAAAACTTAGAAACTTAATAGTAACATTAATACAATGAACATAATTAAATAGAATTATTAAACAAAGTAGTATTAAGACATGTACGTAAAATAAAAATAAAGTATAACTGTATACATAATAATAAAATGATGATAATAATAATAAAATATGATTTACGCTGCGGCGAGACTGTGCCTACACGTAGGGCATGTCGGGTGTAAAACAACCCATGGATCCAAGCACGTTGCATGGAAGGTGTGAGAGCAGTCCGGGACAACCCGGAGCTGCTCCCCCACTATAAATTCTTCGAGACAAATTGGACAGTCCGTGTAATTTTTCTCTATTCCCGGGGTATACGATGTTGTGGGAATTTGGATGACGACAGATTGCTCGTGTTCCTGTTGTTCTTCTTGTTCGTGTTCCTGCTGGTGCAGGTTGCAGAACCTTTCGAAAATGACAGATAACAGGTAAATGAAAATCGGAATTGTGATGATGATCGCTAGTAACAGCAAGACTTTGTCGTTCTGATTTTCATCAGGCCCAAAAAGTGGCGGAGGTGGTGATGCTGCAGCAGCATACTCGGCTAACACAAGGATAACACAAAATTTTGGGAAACCTCCCCCTGTCATAAAATCATTTGCGGGTTGCAGAATGACAGATGCAAATGTACCCCAGATTTGATAAAAAAGAACGCGAGCTGCCATTCAAACTGTTGTTCCGTGGTTAAAAGCTGGAATGATGAAATAAACAGGTTTTTTGTGAGTATTCACATCTGAATCAGATCAAAACAACTTTAAAATGGTATTGATAGTACAACTTTACGAGATTATACACTTGTAGGTAATTAAATGTTGTACTCACCAAAGTGGAAGAAGTTAATTCCTTTGAAGTTGTATGAAGAAGATGTATCTGGAGAAGATGATGAAGATTGTAAGGTGCACGTAATTTAATCGGCACCGTGCTCATATATAATGCCCTCCATTTCTTAATTAATTTAGGAAGAAAAAATAGTATTTTTTATTAGAGTTAGGACAAAAAGATAGTTTGAACAAAAAATTTAAAAATTTCAGAACATTTTGAAATGGAAAAAGAAATGTAAAATATGTGGAAGAATTTTTTTCTAAAATTAATTTGTTGAGTTAAATAAATGTGTTGTGGAATATACAGAGAAGGAGAAAGATAAATTTGTAAAATACGTACAAATAAATTGATTTGAGCAACAATTAGGAGTTGTTGCTAGTGGGGTAAGATCAAGTTATGAATCGATAAAAAATTTAAGCTTTAATCGTGTTGAATTGAGATAAATTAGTGCTTATAAAATTGGGAGAAAAACTAAAGGGATAAAAGTACAAGTTGATTAAAATTATTAACTTGTGGGAATATAAAAAATAATGATATATAATATTGTTTGACATTTTAATTATTTTGATAATTTTCACTTATATAAATTTTTTATGCATGCTTCAGCGTTGCTGTAAAAAAACAATTTTTTCAGTGCTGCTCTTAAAAACATACAATAATTTTTTTGTAGTGCGTGTCAGCATCTTGTTGTTTAATTAAGCTTCTATTTGCAAATATAGATAGCTTCGTTTCATAATCATCTATCCGCCGCGTTGATGCTTTAATTCGCTCTCTTTTCCGAAATGACAAAATCGAAAATGTAAACCATCCCTGAGAAATTGACGTGCTTGATCTTGAGAAATTGAGAATATCAATTATATTTTATTTGTCTGTTTGCAAAAAAGATACCTGTATGCATGTATCGGAATAAAAAAAGGGGCATGCTATACGTAGTCCGTATTTTGCTTATTTTGCAGTCCAAAATAAAAATACGTCTTCGATATATATGATATGGTCAATAATTATGTATATCAGACATATGCATCATATATACTACTTCTATTGCATATACTTGCAATTCAGTTATATATTAGAATCATTATGTATATGATTATTTAAAAAAAATACGGACTGCAAATAAGCAAAATACGGACTGCGTATAGAAGGCCTGTAAAAAAACTAACTGCATGGAATGAGATATTTGATCCGTGGGGTCTTAAATAATCTTCATGAAAATCCATAACAACTGACGTCTTATACCACAATTCACTATTTTACTCATCGTAATCCAAAATACCATTCAAATTATAATATCACATTTTGAATATTTCTAAGTTATTCAATGAATCTAATAAGTAAAGATATTTTTGTAAATTCATATTGCATTTTGAACTATATGTGCAAAATATTAGACAGTGTATAACAACACCCAATAAAAATTTACGCGCTCAAGCAATGAATTGACACAGGTGTACGTAGGTTCTTTTCATTGTTAGAACTTTGTAAATTATGGAACTACTAAATTTATTTAGGGCCGTGAGAAACACTATACTTAAACTAATGCCGTGACAATAAAGGATTTGGAGGATTTAGAAGATAATTAGTTGTAATTCTTGTACTTAAATCCTAGGGGCATACATGCAATATACAAGAATTACAACTAATTATCTTCAAAGTGGTCTATTGTCACAAATGCTAACCCCCATCACCGAATTGCTGTGAGTCAGCTGGCTAGATTACTTCTAAGATTTTCCTAAAACAATTATAAAATGTGGTAGCAACAACCACAGATTCTCCTACGAACGAAAGATAGAGTATGTAATGCGTGGCACAAAATTAAAGTTTCACTGTATATTTATAATGAACTCAAAGCAAGATTCGTACCCTTTAGATGCATCCCTTCATACGTATCCATTCACATAAAATAGACACGTCTATCTATCACCACTGTTTATTATAATTAACTCATTCATTATAATCATATACGCATATACTTTCACCATTGGTTATATTAATATATATAATATATATTTAAAAAATATAATCTAATTAAACTTTCTTTAATATCATATAATATACTCAATGTCAAAAGACTATTCCAACAATTCCCCACTTAGTCTTTTCAACATTATGTATAACCCCTTCCCGGAAAGTGTGCATACATGTAGGTATCTTTCGATTTGGACTTCCACCTAGTGTGACATTTTAAAGTAATGATGAAATTGATGGGTGTTTAAAAACATTTGACTCTCAATCTCAAAAACATAAATTTGCTATATATAACAACTCAAATAAATGGTTTAGATCCGTTGTGGTCGCAAATTAATATCCAATAGCATATCTTTCAACCATTTCTATACCACACTAAGGCTATAAATATAGCCCTCCATGGTGGATGCACACATTTTGTTTCTTTGACGTCTAAGAAACTACTCCTCCACCAAATATGTTAAGTATAAATCCAAATCAATCATGTATCAAACCATTTAAAAGATATATAAAAATCCAAATCACTGATGGATTATTATCATGGATACTATATTCAACAAGTATAAACCTAGAGAGTTTGCTTGCCGCAAAATGTCGTATGCTTCTATACTTACATCTCTCTCTCTCTCTCTCTCTCTCTCTCTCTCTCTCTCTCTCTCTCTCTCGCACTTTCATATTGCATTTGTACAATAATTCTTCTTCATCCGTCTCAATTCTCAAACATACAAGATATATAAAAAATGGAGTTAAACTCTTTATAAACAAATGCTCAACTCAATTGAACATTTTCTTTCAACACAGTGAAAATAATTCACTATATCACCCCCACTGTCTTGTAATTTTGATAAATAATATAATATCACTTTCATATTGATTCTAATAAACCAATCAAGCATTTTCCAACACAGTTAAGTGCTTAAAACCCCACTACATCTGGTAGTGGTGATACTTAAATAGTATCATAGTATCATTCCATATTGATTCCAAGATCAATATACTTCATCAAAATAACATGTCAAAAATCAGCAAAATACATATTTCACATTTGGATATATTCATAAATTACTATGTATTTTCAAGATCCAAATGAATACAAACATAAAATATTATATGTTTCATGCTTATATAAAAAACTGAAAGTAGATCCGAAAGTAAGGTAACTCGAAACTAACTGATCTTTCAATGTTATATCATATATATAACCCTTCAGAATCATGTCTCACATCATGTTGCATACATAATTTAACCATGTAACTAAAGTCACACCAAATTTCTTACCAACTATGAATTTTGGTTTCCATAATCCTTTAAACTTTTCTCCAAAACTATAGTTAAATGAAACAACTCCTCCTATAGTTATCCAACTTATGATGATTTCAATTTGGAGACAATTATTCAATAATCTCTCTCACGGTCAACCTTTGGAGACAATTTAACGTTAATTGCTCCACCATTAGTTTTCAATCAATAACTATAAAAAATATAATGAACCTTGAAGGACAAGATAATGACTCTGCTATCAGAATTTGATATGAATTTGATATGGATTACTATTCATCCATGCTTTAACATATTCTTATTTATTTCAACATATATTATTTGAATGTACCACCATTACCGTCACAATCATAACCATTTCCAACAAAGAATATGAATCATTAAATCGAATCAGATTCTATTTCCGCTATTAACCCTTTAAACAACAAGCATACCGTCATGATCACCCATGAAATGGCATGATTCTCGAAAGATTTTAAGTATACGTCTCGAACAATGACTTGTTACAAACATGAGTGGTTGTACTAGAATCGTACTACCACTCACTACCAACTGACACGGAGCCAGCCACGTGCATTCCAATATGATAATCAAAGATCATATCGTTGGTTTCACTCACGTTTGTAACATCCTCACTTTTCTTCATATTCTGATACATAATCGTTTAATGTGTACCTTGCCAACGACGACTATAGTAGACAATAATTGCACGTTCTTTGTTAATCATTACTATCACAATGGTAAATTAACCTTTTCTTGTTGGAATGTTACGAACATATTTAATTCACAGTTTAAATATAATATCATTCGAACTAAATAAATTTCATGTAAATAAATTTATCTGTCATGTACTTTCTGGATTGTATTTCTTCTCCAATGACAGATACCAAAAGAACTTTCTTTGCCTTCTACAAAGGTGTATATAAATATTATAGATACCATGCATGACATAATTTTAAATACATATCTCATATCCGACGTTTCTTCTCACGAATAAATCAATTCTATAAAATCGTAGAGATTTATTGTATTTACCAAAGTTCTTCGGTGGGATTCTCCATTGCATAAAAGCATTACTTTAACATTGTTAGAACTTTGTAAACTATGGAACTACTAAATCTATTTAGGGTCGTGAGAAGCACTGTCTTTAAAGTAATGCTAGCTCCCACCATTGGATTGCTGTGAGATAATTAGCTAGGTTACTTCCAAGATTTCCCTAAACAGTTAGAAAATATGGTAGCAACAACCACAGATTCTGCTACGAATGAAAGATAGAATTAATATGGAATGTGTAGCACGAAATTAAAGATAAAACAAAATAATGAGTGAAAGTTTCACCGTATATTTATAAGAGCTCCAAACAAGATTCTTTCCCTTTAGATGCGTCCATTCATACGTATCCATTCACTTTAAATAGACACGTCTGTTTATCACAATTGTTCATTATAATTAGAGTAAAGTTCATAATTGATCATCGAACTTTGCTAAAATTTCACTTTTGATCACTGAACTATTTTTTGCCCAATTTTGATCATCGAACTTTACAAACGTTCCAAATTTGATCACTTTCGTTAAGTTGGGTGTTAAGTATCTGACGGTTCAACTTTTCACAGGGGTAAATTGGTCTTTTCAATAATAGGATGTATATTACATATGCAAAATTATTTTTAAAATTATATGTAATATGAAAAACACATCAACTCATGGCATTTGTATTGAAATTAAACCTCCATAACCTAATACCCATAAAATTTTTCAAATTGAATATTTTAGAAAACCTTAGTTTTTATTGAAAAGACCAATTTACCCCTGTGAATAGTTAAAACGTTAGATACTTAACACTCAACTTAACGGAAGTGATCAAATCTGGAACATTTGTAAAGTTCGATGATCAAAATTGGGGAAAATATAGTTCAGTGATCAAAAGTGAAATTTTAACAAAGTTCGATGATTAAATATGGACTTTACTCTTATAATTAACTCATTCATGTATAATCATATATACATATACTTTCACCAATTGGTTATATTAATATATATATATATATACACACACACACACATACACACATATAGGGAGAGGTTCGGTTAACTCACTTATTTTTACTCATTTTCTTACTCAAAATCACAACCCTTCCCTCCAATCTAATCTAACGATCAGAATTTAATCATCTTTTTACTAATTTTCTTCAATAAAATTATGTATATTCTTTTTCCTTCCTTTTTAAAACTCTTCTCCTTCCGTTTATATTTCTTTTCTTGTTTCTTCATATAAACCTCCCTTCACTTCTCTCTGGATCACAACCCTAATCAATCTCAACCATAGACCACCTCCTTCCCGATCGACCAATCACCACCCCTCACCTCCACGACACCGCCACAACTATACCTTTCCGGCCAATCACTATTTATGCACAGTTATTGCCCAGGCACCTCCACCACAAGGGTGGCATCCCGCCGCTATACAAAAATATATAAACTGATTTTGAACTCTGGAATCATGATTTGTTGCATGAACTTGGAATTCAGGTTGTTATTTTGTTTGGAATTTGGAATTTGGAAGCATGAATCGATGCAAAGTACTTGGATGTGACTGGAAATTGGATCCGCGATCGAGGACAGCGACTGGAGTTTCATACGAAGAAGAAGATATTAAAAAGGGAATCATAATTTTGGGGAACGTGTCATAAAAGGAAAGAGAGAGTAATTAATAATATAGAAATTAGAAAATAGAGGTTTTAATCTTAACCATTAGATTAGAACAAAGGGAATGGATCAGATTTTGAGTAAAAAATGAGTGAAAATAAGATAGTGAATGGAACCCCTCCTATAATATATATATATATATATATATATATATAATATAATCCAATTAAATTTCTTTAATATCATATAGTATACTCAATGTTTAAAGACTATTCCAACATTCATTGCATTAAAAGATAAATAAATCCATGCAAGAGTAATCAATTGTGCATTCACTAGTGGACGACCTTAGGTTTCTAGGTGGACGGTTCGTACCGTGACAAGATCCACCGTAAACTAGCACAACTTCACGGCGGTTCAAAAACGCCTGAAAACTGACGATGCGCAGAACGGTTCAAAACGCCGTGCGCGGCGTCTTTAATACGCAGTGTATAATTGTTACGAGTTCACCAACATAGTTCACAAGGTGTTTATAATTGTTACAACTACGACATCGCAAGAATTAATCGACTATAGAAGCGGTGTCGCTTTTTTCATTGGAGGACAAGATACACCCCTCTTGAGCGTATGATACTGGCCATGGTGCATGCATCTCGGCGGATACGACCCTACTTTCAAGCACATACTATAGTGCTCTTAACCAACTATCCGATCAGGCAAATCCTCCAAAAGCCCGACGCCTCGGGCCGGATGATGAAGTGGGCCATTAAGTTGGGAGAGCACGACATACAGTACAAACCTCGAACGGCCATGAAGGGCCAAACTTTATCTGATTTCATAATGGAATCAGTTGAACCAGTGGGATTAACCAGCAAGAGCCAACTCCTAACACAGGAAATAGCGCCTTTATGTAGATGGATCCTCCAACTCGGGTGGAAGCGGCGTCGGAGTTCTACTGACTAGCCCCGAGGGAAAGGACCATCCATATGTTCTACCGTTCGACTTCCGACCCACCAACAACGAAGCCAAACATGAAGCCCTTATAACGGGATTAAAATTGGCAAATGACCTCGAAGTCAAAGACCTCGAGATATTCAGTGATTCCCGAATTGTGGTGCAGCAAGTCAAAGGTGATTACGAGACTTGAGAGTATAGCCTTTAGAAGTACATCGAGATAGTCAGACCGCTCCTAAACCAATTCCAACACTGCAAGCTGAACCCCAACCCCCGAGAAGGCAACCATAAAGCTGATGAACTAAGCAAACTTGCCTCCTCGGACCTCAACATCCGTTCCTCTCAGGAGTTGCTGATAGAAACTCTGGCAAAAAGGTGTTAAACAGCAACATCATGGTTGTAAGCACCTCAGATACTTGGATGAGCCTACACCTCAGATACTTGGATGAGCCTACACCTCAGATACTTGGATGAGCCTACATCGAATACCTGCAAATGAGAACCTTCCCGGAAGAAAAAGATTTGGCGTGTAAGGTCCTAGTCAAAGCCTCTAAGTACATCATACATGAAGGAAACCTATACAAGAAAGGGTACCTTCAGCCTTTACTCATATGCGTCGGGCCCTCTGATGCAGGGCACTTGGTACAGGAAGCACATGAAGGCGTTTGTTGCAGTCATCAAGGTCCACGCACCGTCTCCCGCAAACTCCTACAAATGAAATATTACTGGCCCACAATGTTAGAAGATTCTTGAAAATACATTGAAGCTTGTCACCAATGCCAGAGATATGCCAAATTAATTCATTTGCCTCAGGAGAACATGATAACTATCCAAGAGTCTTGGACATTTTTCCGATGGGGAATAGACCTTATCGGACCTTTCCCTATGGCCCCCAGAAATTTCAAGTACCTTATTGTGGCCATTGACTACTTCTCAAAGTGGGTGGAAGCTGAAGCCTTGACGAACATAACCGGCAAAACAGTCATCAACTTCTGTGAGAAAAACATTGTATGTCGCTATGGGATCCCAAGATACATAGTAACAGACAACGGGTCACAATTCGCCAATAACCCCTTCAAGAAATGGTGTGAGGATTACAACATACAACAAAAGCTCACCTTGGTATACCATCCAGAAGCCAATGGCCAGGTAGAGGTCACGAATCGAACCTTGCTGAACGGCACCAAGAAGCACCTACAAGGAGCTAAAGGAAATTGGATTCGAGAACTCCGGAGTGTGATCTGGGCCCATAGAACGACACCAGCTACTGCAACTGGAGAAACTCGCTATCCCCATGGAAATTGGAATCCCCTCTGCTCGTACTTCTCTACTAGAAGATGAATATGACGCTGCCAATAAAGAAAACCTTCGTCTCGACCTTGACCTCCTCGAGGAAAAAAGAGCCAATGCTACTATCCATGAGGCCAAGGTAAAAGAAAGAGTTACCCTTTCCGGGCACACTAGGATATCAGAGCCATGATGGACACCACCGCATTGGAGTGTATCTGGCACGGGTGTAGCTTATGCAACTGCAGAAACTCCAGCAACAATGGTGGAAAAGGGAAACTCACCCCCTGCTGCAAAAACCTACCATATATAACCCCTCGAGTAGGGGTCACCAGGTCTTTGGTTTCGATATGGTCATCCTCCAACTTCACTTCGGCCTCGATGGGGTAAGACAACCTACACGACTTCAAGAACTGCAGCGTCCTTTTGTCGACCACCTTGATGACATCACTTGCATCACCCGTAACTGGAGCCCGTTTATTAACTTGGAGCTCTGTATTAGGGTACACACCTGATTGGGATGAACCCTCGCCGTGCACCACTGACACGGCTTGTAGGGGAGTGGTGATAGTCACTTTGATCAATTCCCCGGAATCTGCCTCCAGATACAAAGTTTCCAGCAGGCCATCGGCGCCTGGGGTTTCCTCTTCAACCACTATCATCTCTGGAAAATTCAACGGTATGGCATTCTCTTTATTACCATGGTAGAGCACTGGAGCTTGAATTCGACATGGAAACACAGAGACTGGGGGGTGAATATTATGTGGAAGATGAAGAAGAAATATCCTTTGGTTTGAAAATGCAAATGAGAATGAAGTGTGGTGATAAACACAAAGGAAAATTACTTGGGATATATAACCAGTAATTAAGATGCATTTAAGCGAAGTAAGTACCTTGACTCGCGAAACAATGCAGGCAATTCAAGGGTGGTTCTCCACCGCAAGATTATTCAATGAGTAAATGCCACGTGTCAAACTACTTCAAAGTAAAAGATGGAATTAAACTCAACCGTCCATGTCTCCTGATGGAATACGAAACAACTTAAAGATAGATATTCAGAAGGGTCAGCCCGAGAGATTAGTCCTAGAAGGACACCCCGAGCTTAATGCCCCGAGCTATTCTCCCTCGAGTTATTGGCCTTCCCTCGAGAAGCAAGCCTCTCATCATGCCCTTGAGAGGAGTCCTCGAAATTCTAAAGATCTACCTTGGGGCTACTGATAAGTCCATGATTCATATTCTAGAACCTCATCCAGTCTCAGACTAGGACCCGAGAAGGGTCGTGGGCTCGAGTTACGTGGAAGATGGATCCACGGGTACATCGGTCCAAATCCTTATAAGAAATGTGTATATTTTGAATGTCCTACAAGGAATACACTTCTCATAAACATGGTAACACAACTGTGTCCTAAATATACTTCTTCTATACATGGTAGTACAACTGTTATCTCCATAAGAGTTGTATTCATACCATAATTATTTATCTCACCAATCTACGGATGGTAGCTCTATAAATACTAAAGGTTTGGTAGACCTATCTATCTATTATCTTATATACAATACGCCTTACGCACTTAAAGCTTCTCTAAGCTGTTTACTAACTGATGGACTTTAAAGAGAAGGTCTTTATAGTAATATGCAAAGCTTTAACCCTGGTCCATTCTCCAGTGGTGGATAACTCAGCCTTGCCATGATCTCAAGACTCTTTTTTGTCCAAATTCAGTTGAACCCCACAGAATATAGAAAATAAAACATGCATCTTATTTACTACCACTTTTGTAGGATTTATAACTGTTAAAATATGTAAAGGGATAGCAGATAAAACATGATTTGTGAGAACTATCTTCTAGCCTAATTCAACCATTTGTTTTGCCATAAAGCCAATTTTGCAGCCATTTTATCAAAAATAGTATGAAAATAAGAAGCTTAGTAGCTAGTTCTCCCCAAGTAAATTGGACATCTTAAATAAATGAAAGGGAAGTGACCTTCCCTAATACCAGAATTTTGGTTAACCATTGACTTTACAGCTCCTGAGGCATGACTGGTAATGTAGAAAGCAGATTTATCCAGTTTAATCTTCTGACCAGTAGCCCTTTCATATGTTATCAAAAAGTCTTTCAGATTGTTAAGACTCGTCCTTGTTACTTTTAGGAAAACAACAGTGTCATCAGCAAAATTAAGATGTGTTATTTTCCTAACTGAATGTGGCAACTTAAAGTACCCTATCCTTGCATCAGAGAATAGCTTATTAATATTTCTTGAGAAAACCTCAGTAAGAAGTATAAATAAAAAAGGAGAGAGGGGGTCCCCTTATTTTATACCCCTAGAGGTTACAGAGAAATCATTAGGTTTGCAATTTACAAGCACAGAGCACTTTGTTGCAGTAATATTGCCCATAACATTATTAACAAACCTATTGTGAAATCCCAGTTTACTATAAAACTCCTCATAGAAGACCATGACACCCTATCAAAAGTTTTGACCATGTCAATTTTAAACAGAGTGTTACTACGGGCATGTTTAATACGCCTGAACTGAACTGAACTGAAAAGTACTGAACTGAACGGAACTGAAAAATACTTAACTGAAATGAACTAAAATTCATTTTAGTTTTTTATAAAATAAATTTTTGTTCAAAATTTTGATTATAAAACAAGCCATTGAAGTATATTGAATTGAACTTAACTAAACGAAACATCTTAGAAGAAACAAATCACTGCATTGATATATCTATATTAGCTAAAGTTTGTCGAATAAAATTGAACCGAACTTAATAAAATGATCCTAGATATTAAAAAAATTAATCTGAAGTATACTAACTGGACTTTATTGAACTGAAATGATGAAAACAAATAAATGTATTGATATATCCAAATTATGCTATATTTTATCAAGTCATATTTTATCAGCTCCAAACTTTATAAATTGAACCTAGATTGATAAACTGAAAAGAACTGAAGCATACTGAATTGAACTAAACCGAACTAAATTAAGCTGAACTTACAAAAGTGTGCATTGATGTAATAAAATTAAAAAAATTCTATCAAATCATATTTCATCAATTATGAACTTAACAAATTGGACCTAGCTTCTTAAACTAAATTGAACTAAATCACACTAAACTGAACTTAATTGAACTAAAATATATTGAACAAAAAGAAATTGAAGAAAAAAAATCAATGCATTGTTTGAAATCGAATGAATAATGCAACCAAATCAAATGGAGATAGAAACAAGAATTTGGCAATCTCTACCTAATGGTAGAGAAACTGATAGAAAATAGAACTGAACTGAACTACGGTTAACTGAAATGAACTGAATTGAACTACACTTAACTGAAATTAACTGAATATTCAATATAAACTAAAAATCATTAAATTATATTTTCACTGAGCTGAATTAAATTATATTACATTTTCTCTAAATTTGGTTGAATTGAACTGAATATTTAACATTGGTGAGCGTCGTTTCACTTATACAAATAATACCTGCAATACACTAAGGATAAAAATCTAGCATAGTGGTAAGCAAGGTCGAATCCACAGAGAATGGTTTGAACCTATTGATTAACCTACTAATTTAGTTTGGTTTAGCAACCACGCCTTAAAGTTGAGAGTTGTTTTATTATAACTACTGGAAACAAAGCAATTAAAATACACAAATCCAATGCAGTGCAAAAAAGAGAAAATATATATGGTGAAAGATGTCGGCTTGGACTAACCTGTAGGTTCATTAATTGATCATCGGTTAAAAATTAGTTATTTCTGCAAATCAATTAGTTACATAGAGGCAAGTATTCGCTAAATTCCTAAAATCCCCTCTTAATACCCATTAGCAAGCAAGTATTTGCTGAACTCACTAAATTATAATATCAAAGCAAAGAGGACCTAATTCACATAACCATTCAAGTATATTCGCAAACAATGGTCATATACTCTGTTGATTACTTCCTTGTTATTACAGTCTGTATCAGTTATCTGTTTTTCACGAGAAATTTGCTACTTTATTAGCCCTAACTTAACATGAATCAAGGTGATCAAACTTAACCCATAAAGCATAAATTCATACAATAATCAATAGAGAATTCACAGAAGATTACTTTAAACCCATTAATTCTCACAAATTCATAAACCCACTTCGTTAATTCAAGCTGAACAATTAATTTAGCTACTCATAACAATAAAATGAAATAAATAATAAACCAAACCGATCTCCATGTTGAACGAACGAAACTTCAAAATTAATCCCGGCCGGCCATCGGTCTCCAGTCAAACGAACCAAAAACCCTAACTAAATAATTATCTTTTTACTAGGTATATATTAAAAAGGAGAGAGTGACGGCATAATATAAATAATATATATAGAATAGTTAAAACGCCACCACCATAATCTTACTAATAAAACTAAAAACGACAAGGAAACTTGCGTTTAATAAAATTCCACGGCCCCGGCGCCGGATGTTAGGCTTCCATGCAAAGTTTTGTTAACAAAATTAAATAGGACAACCAAGTTGCGTTTACCATTTTTAAATACCATATATACTACCTTTTAAAACTCTTCTATATTTGTAATTGTAAGGTTATTCTTCAATCACTCCATTTGTTTGTCCGTTGCAAAAGTTAAGTTTTACAAAATTTAATGTCGGAATTTTTAAATTATTGTATATACTTTAAACCCTTTTTTATACTCTTCTATATATATATATATTTTATTTTTTTGATAACCACTCTTCTATTTTTTTTAATCAAATACCACCATTGGTGGGGGGATTTATTGGCACCCCAAGCCTTTGAAAGCCTAAATCAGCTTATGGCATTACTGCCCAAGTTTACAAAAGAGGCAGAGCCTCTGGAAGCAGACTGTATAACAAAACAATCTAGGGCTTCTCAAAAGAATAAAGAATGGCTAAACCTAGCCTATTCTATTGAGCAATATTAATGGTATGTAAATACTCTAAGACAGGGATAACAGGGGAGCAGTTTAGTGATCAGTTCAACAAAGAGTGAAGCACAATTTTGCCACCCTATGTCCTGGGGTAGAGTATTATCCAAGAATTAAGTTCTTATATACAAAAATATATGATATGTTCTGCTAACAGAGCTGTCAAATTTCCAGAATGGTGAGTTGAGTCCTTTTGTAATGTATCAAGTTGCCAGCTTCATTGATTACAACTTGTAGCTTCCTTAACACCTGCAATGGGCCAAACAAAAACAACAGTATGTGCCTTCACAGGGAAAATCTGATACTGGGGATTCCCAGTCTATCAAGATTCAAAAGTCCTTGAACTCTAGCAGGGAGATGCTGTAGTTGAAATATTTGTGAAACCATAGAGGAGGCACTCATATTAGCTAAGCAATCAGCCACCATATTTCCTTCCCTCAAAGTATGGATTACTGACAACTGCGAAGTATGGAGGTTGATGTCATGGCACATAGAAAAAAGTTTCCAATCAATTGAGTTTGGGTCCAAAACACCTTTGACAGCTAAGAGACAGTCAGATTCTATAATAAAGCTATTCAGTTTCAATTCTAGACCTAACTGCATTCCTATATGAATGGCTAAAACCTCTGCCTGCAGTGATGATGCACATGTTGTGTATCTCATTTCCAGTCTAGATGCAACACCTAGTCTGTCCCTAATCACAATACCAATTCCTACATTTCCATTTTCATGAAAAGAGGTATCTACATTAATCTTGTGTCCATGATCAGGTGGGAACCACTTAACCAATTTGACAGGTTTGGGCCTTTTTCTCTTAATGAAAGGAATCAGCCCATTATCAATCAGGAATATGTTCCTCTCCCTGTTGCCACTTAATGGTGAAGAATAGAAGATGCAGTAAGAGAGTTTTACAGCCTGTGAGACAACTGTAGAGCTGGAAATGTTTTGATTGTCATATAAAATTTTGTTTCTTCTTATCCAAAGGGTCCAGAAAACTAACATAGTGGTAGTTCTAATGACCTGTGTATGAATTTCGGAAAAGCCTTTGCATGACAAGTAAAACATGAATCTAGCTCTTAAGTTTCTAAAATGTGGAGTTCTAATGGCTAGAACTCTGTGGATATCATTCCAGACTGACAAATTAACTGGGCAATCATTGAAAAAGTGCTCTGAACTATCTTCATGGCAGCAAAGAGGACATTTTGATGGAAGATGGATTCCAAATTTAGACAGTATATCATCAAAGGGAAGTAACCTATTTCTAATCCTCCAGACTAAAACTGAGAATTTTCCTGGTAAAGGTTTAAGCCATACCTGAGAAAGTAACTGAGATGTCTGGCCCTTGTTCCTTAGCATTTGATATGCTGACTGGACTGTGAAGCTTCCATTGGTTGATGGCTTCCATATGAGTTTATCATCATGGGTGTGCTTGATTGATACTTCCTGCAAAACAGTGACAGTACTTGTAGCCAAAAAAGGCTCAATTTGGGTCATATAGTGGGGTCTTTTAGCAGCAAATGTGGATAGAGATATGTCAGGAAAAGGTATGTCAATGTGTTCAGGCCACCCATAAATAAGTGCACCCATCCCAGTCCAATTGGCATCCCAAAATGGAATTTTTCCTTTTCCAAAACAAACAAAGGAGTTTTCATTGCAAATCTGTGTGATATTGCAGATTCTTCTCCATGTTTGAGAAGTTGTGTATGTAGCTGGAAGGGACCACATGAATTTAGTCCATATAGCTTTGTTTACCTGCAATTTCCACCACAATTTGCATGAAAAAGAGTCTATAAAAGCATGCAAATCCCTAAACCCTAAACCATTTTCCTGAGTTGGTATGGCTACTCTGGACCACTTTCTCCAAATTTTCCTTTGACCTAGAGCTGTTTCTCCCCAAAAGAATCTAATTGCAATTTTTTCCATCTTCTTAATGACCTGTTTGGGTGGTTTAAGGATGGGAAAAATATGTGTAGGGAGTGCCAGCTATACATGATTAATAAGCACCATCCTACCAGCAGTTGTAAGCCATTGATTTTTCCAATTGTGGGTGGCCTTTTCTATTCTCTCTAGGAGAGGCTGATAGTATTTAACCATGTTTCTACCCCTAAAAATGGGGACCCCTAAGTACTTGAAAGGCATCTGGCCTTGCATCATTCTCAGCATTTTCTTAATGATGCCTACTCTGATGGGGGTTGTTTTTGAGCTGCAGAAAAAATCTAATTTTGTGTAATTGATTTTCTGTCCTGATGTGAGCTCATAAGCCTCCAGAAAATCTTTTAACCTTCTGAGGTTTTTCTTGCTGGAAGTAGTGATGATTGCAGTATCATCTGCATACATGAGGTGTGTTCTTGAAAATGCCTCAGTTATAAGATTATAGAGATAGGGGGAGAGGGGGTCTCCCTGTTTTATCCCCCTTGTGGAGTGGAAGAAACCTGCTGTTGAGCCATTAATTAGGACAGAGAAAAAAGAAGCTTTGATATTCTGAACAATAATCTTGACTAATGACCCATGGAAACCAAAATGAAGTAAAATAGAGTTTAAAAAACCCCATGATACTCTATCAAATGCCTTTTGCATATCTAATTCAATAATTAGATTTTGGTTTCTGTTTTTGCTTCCAAGCAATCTTGCCATCTCATGCATCTGAATGACATTGTCAGAGATGTCTCTCCCCTTTAAAAAGGTTGATTGCTCTTGAGAGATTAATTTAGGCATGAGAGGTAGCATCTTGTCAGCTATCAATTTGGAAAAAACTTTGTTTAAAAAATTAGATAGGCTGATTGGTCTGTAGTCTGAAAAAGATGCAGGATTTTGTTTTTTGGGGATCAAAGTTAGCCAAGTACTGGCTATTGCTGTTTGTATCAGTGCACCTTCTAAAAATTCATTCACTGAATTTAGAAGGTCCTCTTTGATTGTCTCCCAACAATGGGTGTAGAATACACCAGAGAACCCATCTGAGCCTGGTGCACTGTCTTTGTTTAGACTGAATGCCACTAGCTCCAGCTCTATTAGATCTTCTTTTCTGAGTAGATCTTCATTATCCTAATCTGTTACCAGTTTGGGGATAACTTATAAGAACTGAGTAAGGTAGACCCCTGAATTTTCTGAGTATTCCTGATTGAGTAAGGTCTCAAAGAAATGGGCACCTTCTTCCTTGATCTTGATTGGATCAGTGATTTATTGATCATGCATGTCCTTGATTTTACTTATCCTAGCTTTACCCTCTTCTCCTTCACAGTGTTGCGGAAATAACTAGTATTAGCATATCCCTCTTTTAGCCATCTATTTTGGATTTCTGTTTCCAAAAAAATGACTTCCTCAGAAGTGGCCCTAATCAGGAGAGCCTGTGCTTTGTGGAAGGCAATCCTGTCTTCATCAGATCCTGAGTTCTGATAGACCAGTTCTAAATGTGAAACCCGTGTTTTTGCATCCACCAGGTTCTGATGCACATTACCAAACTTTTCTTTGTTCCAGGATTTTAGTTCAGCTTTGAGCCTTTTCAGTTTGAAAACAAAGCTTTGCATCCCCCTTAAATTGGAGTTCTGTGACCAATTTGTATGCACTAAATCTTTGAATTCAGTTCTATTCAGCCACATGGTTTGAAACCTAAATGGTCTAGGGCATTGCTCACATGCATCCTGAATAGACAGTAAGAGAGGATTGTGGTCTGATGTGGCTCTGTTGAGGACTTGTAAGGAGATGTGAGGGAACATGTTCAGCAAGTCAAGATTAACTAGGGCTCTATCTAATTTTTGCAGAAGAAGATCATCCTTTGATCTCTTGATTGACCAAGTAAAAATATTGCCTACTGTTGGTAGTTCTTGTAATGCCTGGGTTTCTATAAAGGAACTAAAGTCTCTTATACTTCTGAGGGGGGTCTATTCTTACCTCTACGCTCATTTACAGAGGAGACAGTATTAAAATCTCCCACATATATTGTGGGAGCTGCTGGCAGTGAGAGCAGGTCACTCCATAGTGATTCTCTCATTGCCCTAAAAACCTTAGCATATATAAACACAGTGTTCCAAGAAATATTAGTGTTAGGGTCAGTAATTGTAGTATTTAAAAACTGATCAGTTTGAGAAATAATATCTACACAGAGATTGGAGTTCCAAAATAACCAGATTTTAGCATGCTCAGCTAGATAGGAGTGATCAAAGTGTAATTCATGTTTTAGTAGGTCACAGATATGTTTTCCATGCACTGGCTCTATTATGCAGAGAATAGATGTGTTATGAATAGCTAAGAGTGTTTTTAGCCTATTTATTGAGGTTCCAAAACCTCTGATATTCCACACTAACATATTACCTATGATGGTGTGTTTTATCATTTAAACAGTATTTTATTTTTTGTTTAGGTCTAAGAGACCTATTTGCACTGTCAGTAACTTGCTTTTTCTTAGCAAGAGAAACCTGTGTGCTTGTGTGAGTCAACTGTGGTGACTTTGTGTGAGCAACTAGTGTAGGTGAAACTAGTTTTGGATCAGAGTGAGTATGCAAATCAGAACATGCATCAGTTAAAAGTATAGAGTCATGAAAAGAGGCACATTGGTTAGTCACAAGAATTTCTGGTTCCAAATTGTTACCTTTGATGCTGCCATTTACCTATAGCTCCTCTTCAGTTCCATTTACTAACTCCAGCTGCTCATCCCGAGGGATGATTTCCAGTGTATCCTCCTGCAACACAGAAAAAGCATTCGAGGTTTCTATGGGTGAGCTGTAAGGGACAATAGTGCATTTTTGTGAATTATTGAGGGATTTCAGGTCCCTTTTGAAATGTTTAATATGCATATCATCTAGTGCATATAAGGATACATAATTGACTCTTCTTGGCTGGGCATTGTTGGCAGCTATCATCACCATAGTTGATAATGGTGCTCCATTCTGAAAGGTAGTTGCTGAGGAGTTCTTTTGGAACACCACCATGGTTTGTTGTGCCTGTTGTCTAG
Organism: Sherardia arvensis; assembly: GCA_948330725.1. Classification (NCBI taxonomy): domain Eukaryota; kingdom Viridiplantae; phylum Streptophyta; class Magnoliopsida; order Gentianales; family Rubiaceae; genus Sherardia; species Sherardia arvensis. Next base: position 13,952,536 of record OX415237.1, on the reverse strand, counting down.
CTCCAAGTTACTTTTCTTCAGTAGTGAGACCAGAGTGACCTTGCTCAGACCTTGTGGAGGTGTCTCCGTTTGAATGAGAGTGGTTGTCCTTCTTCCTCCAGGTTCGCTTGAGCTCAGGATGGGTATGAATGTAGACAGATTCATCATGACCTATTTTCTTGCAGCCCTTGCAATACTGAGGCAGCTGGTGATATTCAACCGGGCACTCCTTAGAATTGTCGGTGCGGCCGATTGGGATAGAGGTGATCCTTTTCCTCCTTTAGGTCGAGCTCAATGCACATTTTGATAACTGACGGTCTGGTGATCCCACTGGTAGCCGCATCCATCTTGATGAATTTACCCAGCTGTGCAGCTACGTCTTGGATCAAAGTTTGGTTATAATAATAGATGGGTACCTCCTTGATCTTTACCCAAACTAGGACGATTGATGTTTCATGGTCGGTGGAGAAATCTTCCGTCCATTTCAGAATCTTCATTGGAGCACCGGCTATGGTTCAGTAGGGTTATAGCCAGAGCTTTTGGTAGTCTTCTTCATCCTTGAATCATATCAATATGTGTCTATAATCCAACAGACCAACTTGAAACTGGGATTTGAATCCCATGGCTTGAAAAGCGGATTGGATGTTCTCCATTTAGGGCTTACCTCTGGCAAAATTCCCAACCAGAGCTTTGTTGTAATGAGCTGCCAGAACTTTGACTGAATCTAGGTCGTAGAGGCATGCCGGACGGCCATTTAGCTTGGTGATCGATGGTTTGATTTCTGGGTTGTTTGGTAGAGATTCGAAAAGGGGTGGGATTTTGTGAGTTAGGGCTTGGTTGAATGATTTTCCGGCGAGTGTGCCACCTTGATTGGGCGGTGGCACCGCCATGGATTGACCGTTTATGGACGTTGAAGGTGGGGAATATTGACGTTATCAGGAGTAAAAGAGGAAAAAAACATATGTGCGGTAGCGCGTGGGAGACGTGTGAGTTTGGGTTCTAGAGAGAAGGGCATAGCGTTTTAGAGAGAGAAACATTTACTAAATTTCAAGATGGCTTGATAACCACTCTTCGATATTTTTATCATACAATCCCCGCGAAGATTTTCCGGGATTCTACTTTACCATTTACATACTTTGTTAACAAAACAAAAACGCTGGACTTTTAATTACCATATATACTTTGTATATTACAATGAGATTCAACTTAGGTATTTGTATATTTTTTTAAGTCACCACATATTGATTTATATAAACAAGGAATTTGTTTATACCTTTGAAACTCATAATATATGGTTTAATATAAATAAATTATTTGTATATTTTATCTGAAACTCACCAAATATGATTTAATGCCAAATTTTTAGTTTTGAGATGAGAGGTATATATCAAATCAAATCGAGTCTCTGTATATATCGAAGCAATCATATTATTAGGGTTGGGAATACACGCCGCCTGATATTTGGGAGGTCGCATATCTTGAAGGTGCGGGAAGAGTACTCTTTATCTTCGGTGGCCTAAGAACATAAGGTAAGGTCTTCTGCTCCGGGGGCGAAGGTTTAGGGTGAAGTGAGGCGGGAGTAGTAGTCCTTTGCCTCCGATTGTTGTGCCCAAACAATTGTGAGAGGTACAATCAGTGCATCATATTTAAAACTGTTTTCTTAATGCCGAGGAACGTTCATGCTTTAATCACGACATCATGTCTTGAGGGTTTCTAAAATTTTGATAGAGTTTACAGAGCGGTTCTCAGCCGAGAAAGACAGTTTGAGAAACCTCCGCTTCATGGCTCCAAAAAAGGCAGTTTTAAATAGTTCTTATAGAAGTATTCAAAGTCAAGTTGTATTGCTTGCCCCACAATAAGAATTTGTAAATCCAAACCCTATCAATCCTATATAAATTCGAAACACATAGAATATCTACCGTAATATTCGTTCATCAGGCAGCAATCACAGATTCTTGAGTTCTTGCATATTTCCTGCGACAAGTCTTGATTTCTTTAAAAAGACTCAGTTTTTCGTATGACAGTCGATATTTTCATGGATAACACTGAGATCAGCATCGGAACTCTATGGGAGCTCCAGATTAGAGGTCAATCATGCTTTTCCCCTCCAATTGTTTTTTTTACTTGATTGAAAATTATGTTCTTGAATATTATTCAATTTGCACTTCATTAATTAGAAAAAAATTTAAAATGATTTTATTTTTATTAATGATTAATTCCTTAAGCATTAAAATTTAAATATCATAATGATGAGATTAAATGATTTTAAAATAGATCAATAATCACTTCATTGTGCATTCAAACATAAAGAAAACTACGTCTAAGAACTGCGCAACGCGCGGTCAAATTAGCCTAGTACTCCCTAAAACCTACGTCTACATAGTCTGCCGCTGGAGTATATATACTCCAAAGATAAAATCTAACATAATTATGCTAGGTCTATTCACACTACACGAAAACACATTCACAGGCCCAATTTTGGCCTTATTTAGTCTTCTAAAATAAATAAAATAAAATAGTAAAATGTGGCAATATTTCAGCTAAATAAATTGAGCTGGCACTAGTAGAATCAGGCCGGAACAGGGCGCCGTTAGACGGCGGTTCTGCGTGAATTTAAGGAAACCGCTGCGTTGCATCCGGCTAAATTTCCGAGTTCGGAAATTTAGCCGGAACTCAATAAACGGCGGTTCCACGTGACTTTTTAAGAAACCGCCATTCATTGAGTTCCGGCTAAGTTTCAGAGTTCAGAAACTTAGCCGGATGGTTGTTTTCAAACACGATCTCTCCTTCTTATGCAAGTTCTCTCCTTGCAAGTTTATGCAAGTTCTCTCATTCTCCCTCTCCCTCTCAATCTTCTTCCTCTCCCTCTCCCTCTCCATCTTCTCACTCTCCCTCTCCTTCTTCTCCCTCTCCCTCTCCTTCTCCCTCTCCTTCTCCCTCTCCTTCTCCTTCTTCTCCCTCTCCCTCTCCTTCTCCCTCTCCTTCTCCTCCCTCTCCCTCTCCCTCTCCCTCTCCCTCTCCTTCTCCTTCTCCTTCTCCTTCTCATTCTTCTAAGCAAAAGGTTGACTTTAAATTTAATGTGTTCTTCATATGATTTAGGCCTAAAGTCAATAGATTAGGATTATTGTTTATATGTTTTTGATATTTTGTGGTACGATCTAATCGATCCACAAGTACCCATGACTTGGGGGTGAGAATTTTTTTTATACTGGTTTTGATTTCGCCGGCCAATTTCGCCGGCGTTTGTTTTGTTCTATCCGGCTAATTTTCGGAACTCTTAACTTAGCCTGACATATCGACATCCATATAGATTTCCAACCTCGAAAATTTAGCCGGAACAATACACGGCGGTTATGACCGCCGTGCATCGGTGGCGCCAATTGCACAGCGCCACCATGGACGGGGGTCAAAACCACCGTCCAACTGGGACGGAACCGCCGTGTTCCGTCCCGTATTCCACTAGTGTGAAATTCTTCAATGTATTCATTCTAAATCTTCAATATTGCCAGTTTATTATAGCTCTTCTTTGAGTATATTGGATCGCTACCTCGTTAAGAACCCGGTGGGAAAAAAGAGTATATCGAATCCACTTCTTTTAAACTCTAAATCCTCCTTCAGTTTCACCTCAGTTCGGGTCGACTTCACCGAGCAATTTAGTGATCGCTACACGAAGCACAACTCTACCAAATGAAGGATTCTGGAATAAGGCTCTACTGGATTTGCATCCTTCAACTTTCAAATTGCCCCAAAATCGTCAAGACCGCATCCTTTGTGCATTTAGCTCCAATCTCTTCCATCAATCGTATCTGCATAGAAAACACATCTAAAGTGCACATTAATCTCGTAAAAGCACAATATAAGTTCTTGAATAACAACACATAATCATCACATCAAACATATAATTTTTTTAAAAAATTTAAATGCATAATGCACTTTAGTGACGAACTTAAAAACTGAACTGAACTGAAAAATACTAAACTGAACTTAACTGAAATGAAAAATATTCAGATAAGTTGTTCTAAACAGGCCACCTCCAGATTTGTTATTCAGAAAACCAGTCATTTCTTGCATTAAAAGTACATTTTCAGCTAGTTCTCTTCCCTGAACAAAAGCTGACTGATCAGGGGAGATAATACTAGGCATTATGGGCTTTGAGATACTAATTGGTCTAAAATCTGAGAAATGATTTACCACAATTTTTTTGGGTATCAATGTTATATATGATGAGGCAATGGCTTTGTGAATTGGTATTTCTGTTAGGAATTCATTAACTGCATTCAAAAGATCAGCACATATTATTTACCAACAAGTTGTATAGAAAGTACCAGAGTAGCCATCAGGACCAGGTGCAGAATTACCATCCACAGCTTCTTCAGCTCACGCATATCTACACACTTAATCAAACCGGTATTAATCTCGTCATATATCATAACAGGAATATTCTCAAGTAGCATATCAGTATCACTGTTGTTGTAGTCTTGATTATCCTCAGATAGTAAGGCTGAGAAGAATCTAACTGCATCATTCCCAATTTGATTGGAATCGGTAAGTATGACATTGTCAGAGTTTCTAATGGCCAAGAGTTGCTGTCTTGCATGCTTCGATTTAAGCGAAGCATGAAAAATCTGGAGTTTGAATCTCCCTCTTTCAACCATTTTACCCTTGACTTCTGTCTCCAAAAAGTATCTTGTCTAGCTTTAGCCAGTGTAAGCTCAGCTTGGAATCCATTCAATTCAGCTCTATTTGAAGTTGAGCTGTCATTTTGGAACTCAATTTCCTGATTTTCAACCAATTGCTCAGCAGCAGCAACTTTGTCATGTACGTTCCCAAAAGGGTCATTATTCCATTGTTTAAGAGCTAATTCAGCCTTCTCAACTTAATAGAGAATCTCAGCATCCCATAAGTATCACACTGCAAGTTCCAATTGTCATTAACAACTTTTATAGAACCTTCATGAGATATCCAATAATTCTGAAATTTGAATGATTTAGGACATGTATGCTAACCACTATTTTCCAATGCAATTAACAAAGGTGCATGATCTGATGGGGCCCTAGACTTAACCCTAAATCGACTATATGAAAAACTACTAAGAAATGATTTATTAACTAAGACTCTGTCTAAACGGTGCCACACCATACCATGTAAATCGATTACCCATGGTAGGTAATTCTTTCAGGTCATTATCATCAATGAAGTTATTGAAATCACTCATGCTAGTATGACTAGGTGAAGATTGACCAAGGTACTCACTGACTTGTCTAACTACATTAACGTCTCTTGCAATACTAAGTGAATTATTGGTTAATACACTTAATTCTTGCCAGAGAGTTCCCTATCCGACCTAGTATGCCTACCATAGACAAATGCAGCAGACCAAGTAAAAGTTAAAGACTCATGCTTAAGTTCTACCATAAGAAATTGATCATGAACATTCTGAACACTCACAGAAAAGCCATCCTCCCAAAACACCCATATTTTATCTCTTGGATCAGATAAAAAATTATTGAATCCCAACTGATATGCAACAGACCTAAGTTTATCAGCTTCAACATTGGCTCTATGATGACAAAAAGACTAATTCTATTTTTCTTTTTTATATGCTTGTCCCTCCTTTGTGCCCTTTTACTTTTTATCCCCTAGCATTCCATACACATATAGATAGACTCAACATCACTAAACAATAGCAGCAGAGACAATTTTGGATGACACAGTTTTAGTAACCTGTGAATAATCCTTTTTAGTGTATTTCCTTTTGACTGTATCATTTACCCAGACTTAGAACTAGACACTTCTTAACCAGATAGAAATTTTTTGAACCTACTCTGAGACTGACTACGTGGCTCAATGATAAAGTCACCATTTTTATCAAGTCACTCAGTAGACCAGTTACCAGTAGAACTACTAGGTGCACTTACTACCCTCTCAGGGGCTAGAGCCTTACCTGTGGGACTCATGATCCCATAGTCCCATTTCCTTCTCACATTGATTTCCTCATTGCTGGATTGTATCCCATGTCTTTTGTGCCCACCCAATTTTGAGGAGTTGACCCTTGATCTTTTTGTTGCGTCTCCAATGAACCTTTCTTTTGCCATACCTGTTGAGTGCCTGCAAAATTTCCTTTCTTAACGAAGGAGACATTGCCAGCCACTTTGTTAGTAATAACAGGTCCAAGTACTCAACTTTATTTATTGTTTGAGACAGTGACAACTGATTTATGTTCATAAAGTGAGGGCCTCCAACTACTTTTTTTATTACGATGATCATAAGAGCAACCATATTCAATGTGCCCTAATATGAACATTTTAAACAATAATATGGGACACCTTCATACTCAATATACTGCCAAAAACCAATGTTCCTATAGCTAAGCCAGACTCTTTCTCTCAAGGTTTTAGACACATTTAGTTACACACACACTTTTGCCACATGCGGTCTAGTTCTGTTTAATGTAGCCTGGTCTAATTTCACAGAATGACCTAAAAGATTTCCTAAAGATAACATAACAAACTCTTCAAAAAACTGGCGAGGGAGACCATAAAAGCATACCCACACTGGAACCACAAGAGAACCTGAGTTCGGGTTGAAATATGGGCTCCACTTTGTGATTCTAACTGAGTAGAATCCAAAGTCACAGACTTTCTTCATCCAGCAGTGATAATAATCCTCCACCATCGGAAAATGAATAAAACAGTTTTGTTGTCAACAAGATAGATGTCAAACTGGCCCTTAAAACCCGCAGTATGAAAATCGCGTCACAGACGCTCGAGCTGAGCCCTTGATCTGGTAAAACTCCCTACCAAGGTGAACTTGAGCGGGGCTTCCAGTTTCTCACATTTCTCGTCGGAGAAATGGAGTCCTGGTTCTCCCAGGTGCTCGCTCCCTAGCTTTGGATTGAAGGCAACTCGATTTTCATTTCTGGTGTTTATAGCCAAACCTGACAAACCCGATTTTTGATTGAGAATCTGAGCATATGATGTGGGTTGGGACGACGTATATTGCGCGTTGGGTGACGAATAACCAGTGGGTGGCTCCTCCGTAGCGGCGGCGCAACCATCAGAAAGGTCGCCTTTTTCTCCAGTTCAAGTGCCCGTAGAGGGCGGCAGTAATGGTTGGAGATCGGCACCCAGTGATGTGATAATGGTAGATTCAATTTGAAAGATAAAACGCCCAGACTTTTAAAGAGGTGATCGGAAATCACAGAGAAATAGAAATCATCACATCGGAAACCGACGTGATGAAGGCCAACGACAGACGAGCTGGCCGGCGGCGACCCAGATGCAGACCGAAGGCCGGCGGCGACCCAGTTGCAGACGGGCTGGCCGGCCGACTACCGATTGAAAGGGCGGACGACGACAGAAGGCCTGTGGGCGGATCGGTCGATGATGGGTCCTCAGACGAACTGGACGCCAGATGAGGAATTTCTGGCGGACAAACGCCGACTCCAACGAACCGGCGGTCGAGTATGGTGACTTTTTTGTTTTCCGATCAAAAATGGCCTCATCTCAATTCCAATTTATCAACCGGTTCAGACGCGATTCAACGGAATCAGGCTTAAAGGGTTTTGGGTATCCATATCCCGGACATTTGATCCCAAGACCCGCAGGTGGTGTGATACCGTAATTCTTCATTGGTCACTGCGGGGATGCCTTCCCCATTACGGTTGCGGCATGATTCAAAACTATCGGAGACTAACGATATTGTGTGAAAGCTGGACGGGCCGTAGAAACACCTCCGTGTGGAGGTCGCCCCGCCCATGAAGACCACCAACTGGGTTTTTGGGCGGACGCTGGGCTGCTTTTAAAGTTTGGGATTCCTGGTATTCAGACAAGTTAGTCCGTAGGATGTGATGATTCTCACCGTCGTTTAGACCCTTATCTCTCTCAGGTCCTTGCTCCTGCTCCGGTGATTCATAACCCTCCGAATCATACTCCTCTTACTCCTGGCCATCACAAGAGTTTTCATCGCTTTCCAGCTCTTTCTGACGGCACAATCTATTATGGTTCTCCTGCTTAATATCCTTAAAGGTGCGTTCTCGGGTTTTCTTACCCCGGCCCTTGTCAGATGCGATCTTCTTCCCCGAGCCTATAATAGAAAATACATTGTCATCAAATGTGATGCTCACTGGCAAGTCACGGGTGAGTTTGCTAACAGATAACAAGCTCTTGGTAATTTGAGGAACCACAAGTACATCATGAATGGATATACCAGAGATGTTACACTCCCCAATGTGAGGCGTAGGTATAGGCTGACCATTACCAACATAAACAGGTAGACCAAAGTAAGGAATTACATTCCCAAGATAACAAAGATTGTCTGTCATGTGAGTTGTAGATTTTTTTTCCTTCCTTTTTAAAACTCTTCTCCTTCCGATCATATTTCTAACTAAATTGTAACTAATACAGATTCATCTCAAGACCAAATACTTTTTTTATGGAAGTATAATATCATTAAACAACCAAAACAAAACAAGAGTTCATGCCTTCACTCCCAGCCTTTTACAATTCACAAAAAATTAAAATAAACTATACAAACTAACTAGGTCCCTTGCATAAAGTTGTACTCAGTCACAATGGTTTTCCCCAAAGCATCAAATGATCTTGATCTCTGCTGAAAAATCCTTTTGTTCCTTTCCTCCCATAAGTGGTACATGACAGAAACAAATAGAACCAGTTTCTTATGTTATCATGTGATTCTCCAATATAGCAATTTCCTTCTCAAACCCCTCAGTGAAGTGGCAGGCTACACACCAACAGAATGAAAAACAGTATGACTAAAAGCACAGTGAGAAAAGAGATGAGCAGCACTCTTTGCGGCCTGGATACAAAAACATCATTGATAAGTCCATGGTTCGTATTCGAGCTTCATTCATACTCAGACCAGGGCCCGCGAAGGGTCGTGGACTCGAGATACGCGGAGGGTGGATCCACAGGTCCATCAATCCTAATCCTTATAAGAAATGCGTATATTATGAATGTTCTGCAAGGAATATACATCCTCTCAAAGATGGTAATACAGCCATCCTAAACATGGGAACACAACCATGTCTGTAATATACTCTATTATACATGATAATACAACTACTATTCCCATAAGAGTTGTATTCATACCATAAATACATATCTTGGTGATCTACGGATTGTAGCCATATAAATACCCTAAAGGTTTGGTAGACCTCTCCATCTAATCTCACACTTTACACCTTAAGCAAATATACTGACTTGAGCGTCGGAGTGTCTATCCCCGGAACACTCGGGGCCTTTGTTTTGCAGATCAGTTCGTGAGCCTGGTTCGTCGTCGAAATGTTGATGTCCGGTATACATCAATCATGGAGATTGTTGTCCCAGAATATGAATTCTCAAGACCCAATATTATTGTCTAACACCCACCATCTCCTTACATATTGATCATATGTACAACAGTTTAAGGTAGTGGGCGCGCGGTGGTCACCAGTAGCCGCATTTTGGACAAGTGGTGGCACAACATCAATGAGATGGATAGAAGATGAGGAAATAATTAAGGGGCAGTTGAGACTTGAGAGTTCTCTCAACTTATTTTTAGGACAAAGTCTCTATATTATATACTCTCTTAAACTATGGAACCAAGAATTTGATATTTATATTTTAATCATAAATATTTTAGAAATGTGTTTCGTCTAACCCTAAACTTAAGTTTATGAGACGAACTCTTAACATTGAGTAATATAACATATAATAATATTTACTGATAGATTCAGGGGCAGATCATGGGGAGGGTCAAAAGGAGTCATACCCACCTCATAATTTTACTAAAAATAGCATTTGAATACTATTCTTTCTCATTAAATAGTATTTTGTGAAAAAATTAAATGGTGACCCATTTTTTAAAGAAACCAACGTGTATATACATAAGGAGAGTATAAAAAATTACTAAAATTAGACTTCTAATATAAGTAGTGGACCATGAGTTGGGACCATGCATTTATTAGTATTTTGGTTTTGTTTTTTGATTTAAAATCCTTATAAGATATCATATTAGTAAATATTCTTAATCTTATAAAATATCAGTAATAAGACATACTAATGCCATTGGGATTTGATTTTTGTAATTTTATTGTCATTGGAATTTGAATAATTATAAGATAGTATAAATATATGGAATATCAAGAATAGAGACACAAATTTGACAATAATTTACAATTTAAATAATTTTGGATCAAAGGTATTTAATTTTTTTTGCTCTATTCTTCAATTTATTTTTTTGTATATTAGACCAAATAAAAGATAGAAGAGTGAGATTCAAATAAAATATTTTTCTTTTATAGTAGTTGGTACTTTATATGTATGACTCTTTTATCTCTAAATGAGATATTTTGAGATACCGTTATTTTTATTATTTCATTAGTTCTTTCGAACTCAAATTTTTGTTATCAGTCCTGACTCCTTGTAGATAAAATCCTGGATCTGCTCCTAAATAGATCTTCAAAATCCTTTTAAAAATGTTTTTATATGATTTTGTAAAGTTTGAAATTTGTAGTTTCCAATATTGTATTAATAAAATGCAGTATTTAAAAGGTTATTAGATCCCTAAAATAATGAAAAACTCCAAACGACGTTGACTAAGAAATCCTAAGTGTGTAATATTTTTCATTTATAATCTAACATATTATTATGTTAATAAGAAATCTTGAAATTAAAATCACGTATTCCACAAACTGGCTATATATTGATGCGAATTCTGTTATTATTTTCATCGTTCTCATTCTTCTCAACAAACATGAAAAAGTTTGCTGCAATTGGGTTGATGCTTCTTTTTGTTTTTGTTTATTGTGAGATTCTCTTCCCTCTCATTTTACTATCTTAGTACATTTCTTCTCTCTTAGATGTCTCATGCGGATGTAATTTGTGTTGTCGAAACTTAGAAGCATTTTCATCTTGATTTTGTTTGAATTTCTTGAACCACAAAGATTGTAAGGCTTCTCTCCTTTTTTCATTATTTTTTAATTTTTTTTAATTTTATCAGTAAATAAATAAATATAAATATATATATATATATATATATATATAAAGTAATTATATGACCTCTTATTTAACATCCATCTGTGCAGTGGTGGAAGTCTTTTTAAAAAGGCTTTATGCATAGCTTTTTGTGAGGGAGATTATTATTTCATGTCAAAATTCTATGTGTCTTAGTGTGTCTATTTTTAAACATTAATTGCATTCTTATCTCTATCTCGGATTTCAACCTATTCGAAACAGTTATTTTTCATTCATCACTGTATTTATAATTGAAAATAATACAAGTGTGAGAGTTTAATCACTCTAGTGGACATCACGAAAAATGAATCCAAGTTTTTTTCACAAATGCGTTGTATGTTTGATTTCGTCAAATAATTAAAACTCACAAGATGTATTATTTGACTCTAACTATGTTGTAGATGATAAGAGTATAAGTGTGGAAGCAGCGGCAAATTGCTCAATACCATGTGGACATTTTGACGGCCCTTGTCTTACAAGATATAAGTGCAGGTTGGCTTGTCACATGCAAGGATGCAGCGATGGCAAATGCACACATTTACTTGGAAAATGCAAATGTTGTCATCCGTGTTATGACAACAAATAAATTATGAATTGTAGTTTAATTTTACAATGAATTTTATGGTGAATGTGAGAATTCCTTCAAATTTTATATAAATAGTAAACATCATTAAATAATAAGAACGACTCAAACAAAAGACATTAAGAAAGATTAAAATGGCACGTAACAAAACACAAATAAAAAAATTCTATCTAGTAGTCTTACAATGATCAAAATAGAGGCTCAAGTATTATTCCCATCATCTAAATAAGTAAAATTTTCTAAACAACGGAAAAAGTTAGACTGCTAGAATTGCTACTATAAAGTGAGTGTTTTGATAAGAAGTACTACTTTCACGCCTCCTAGTCCCGTCTGGTTCAATCTAAAAAATGCAAATGTATTAACAAAGAGAATAAAAGATATTGTTGGTATAAACTTGGATTTTGAATTGAATTATTTAATTAAAAGGAAAATTAATATTTAATGAATTAATATAGTTGACTTTTTATATTTTGAATTAGTACATTTGTCTCAGCTTAATCTGTAGTTGGTTTTTCACACTATCCAACACATATTTTTGACTAGCAGTATATTTATTTACTAATATTATTGGAAAATCAAAATTTGCTATTTGAATATATTATATGTTGCGATTGATGTAACGATACCAAATATGATGATATTAATGATTATATATATTTAAATAAGGGGTCAAAGTTTCAATTGTCACTGTAATTTATTACCTCAAAGTTTCATGACGTAATTTACTACCTCTGTCTAACTTGAATCCGCACTATGACTTTTTGACCATATTTGTTATTCAACTTTGACCGCATATTTTAATAGATATATAATCATTAATATAACCATATTTGATATCGTTAGATTAATCGCAATATATAATATTCAAATATCAAATTTTGATTTTCCAATAATATCAGTAAATAAAGATATTGTTGGTCAAAATATGTGTTGGATAGTGTGAAAAGTCAACTGTACAGATATTGAATAAAAAAATTACAAGTGGGATAAAACTGCATTTAAGATCTGGATTTGTAATCCCGTGATGCCAAACAAAGATTTGTGCAAGATTGGATTTGAAATCGTAAAATCTCAAATCTTATTCATGCCACACACGACCTAAAGATGTCGGAAATTTAGGAAAAGAGATTTTGGGAGGATGAAATAAGTAAAATTAATTTAAAAAATCAAAATTCACATAATAGAATAATGTTCACTTTCCCTTTTCTGAAAGATTTCAACCAAAAAAAAGTGCAGCAGATTGACTTATCTATCTACACTAACTATAAGGGCGGATAGCCTCAAAACTCTCCGATTGAGGTACGGTGACAGGTTTTTTCTGCTTTCTCGCGCTCCTTTTCTTCGCCGAATTCCGTTCCCCTCGTGTCTCCTTACGCTGTCGTGACCGGCCCCCCTCGCACAGTGCAGGTACTCGGTGCGCCGCTTTTGGGGACCGAGACTGCCACGTGCCCTCCGTCGTGATTCCTCTGCCCAGGATGTTGACGCGTGCCAGCCTGAGTCATCGCCTTGGTGTGGGTACCCCGCCCAGTTGCTGCTCCTATTCATCTCGCCAAACACTTCTCGCTTCTGATTCATTCCGGGCTGTTTCAGGCAAGTTTTGTTTCTCCTCTTTCAGGCTGAATTTTTGCCCCTCAACTGTTTGATAAAATGCCAGTTCAATTTGTTTGGTAAACAGTTTAATTCTTCCCGCAACTCCTGCACTTTTGCCTCCTCTCATCATACCATGATCTTCTCCCACTGATATAAATATAATAGCTCCCTCTGTTTTATCTCCAGGTGCCACCCCTCTAGGCTAATTCCTGTTCTCTGTCTCAGTCGTTTTTTTCTTCTGGGAATTTGCATATGCTTTAGGTCATGATCCCCGTCTAGAAGAATTTTACCAGATTTGATAGGGATATCGGTTTAAAACAACTCATAGTTACAGCTCTTCTTGACATCAGGATTGGTAGAAAGACCAAGTAGTTCTTGTATTCAAAATAATTTTGTATCTTTTGCTTACCATGGCCGGAAAACGGTTTAAACCTATTGTGTTCTTTTAATATACATGTTGAAAATTGTATCTGCGTGTGTTTTTGTTTATTACTTTTATTGACCGGATTCTTTTGTTACAGTCGGTCACCGAAGCTCTCGAGACTCAAGTGAAGAGTAAAGTGACAATCAAGGTATAATTTATGCTTTTTTGTTTTTTATTTTTTTGGTTAGGCTTACAGGATGATATCTTTCTTTGTGTTTGATGTGTTTATTAGTAATTCTTGTGTAGATTAACTGCACATACTTCCTTTTATGTTTATTTTGAGATGGACGGAGTTTAAGTTTTCTTATTCCGATTGGTTGTCTTGAAACCTTTAGTTTTCATTCCTTATCCAAATCCGTAAGGTTAGGCTGCAACTAAATTTATTTGATTGAATGCCGCCTTGAATCACCGGAGCAATGTAGAAGTTGCCAGCTAACTATTTGGTTAAATGGTACGCAAATAGAATAGAAGTGTGCTGTTCTTTATCTGCTGCATTTGAAAGTGGAACATGTGGTTTCATGTGGAAATAGTTAATGAATATTTGCCGGGGGTTTTAACTGATTCACCAACAGAACCAAATGAATCAATAACCAGGTAGCTCTGATCTAAGAAGGAAATAAACAGAAAAATGAGGACAGTTCATCATAGTTTGAGACAGCACCGATGTCAACCTGATCATAGGCATCGGTGCTGTAGGGGAATTAACATCCACTCAAGCACTTTGTCTTCTTTTTTATTAAGCTTTTCCCATTCTCTATTACATTAATCAAATCTCTGCATAAAGTGTTTCATTTGAGTATACTTATGTTAAAATGTCGACAGCATTACCGGTATGCAGAAATTATTTAATTAGTAGCATTACAGGTTAGGTTTCTTTTAGTTTCTATTTTTCCTTGCTTATTCAATTAGGAAATCTTTTCATGTGCTGCATAATCAATGTTTAACTCTTTCAATTTTCAGTGAGCAAATATATCCACTATGTTTATTGGAGACCGTAGGTTGTAATTATAGTACTGTAGGAATATATATAGTGTCTATTGTTGGTTATGAAGGCTCTACATGATAGCTTAGACATTTGCATTGTCGGTTAATCTTTATTTGAGATCCATTTGGTCATACTCTGAGTTATATACTGATTGCCTACTTGTCGTGAAGTTTGTTTTTATAGGAATGAAATCTCCATGAATTTTATATACATGAGTTTATCTGTAAGGCTTGAGTGGATGTTAATTCCCCTACGAATATTTGTTCTGTCATTTAAATTATCAGTTTTTATTAAAACAGCACCGATGTGCCCACCTGTATGTTTAGGCTGGAACTTGGGTTGGCTGGCTCAGCTAAAGTTTGTTCCCATGCTATGCTACATACGATGGCTGTCTTTTTGTGCTGAATTACAGTTTGTCTTTTTGTCCTTCCTGAGTTAGAGGGATATACTTGGTTCCGCTGACTCCAACTGAAACACCACCGTTTTCTTTTTGGAGAGTTGTATCACTTCAGCCGTATCATTTTCATATTTGTGCTCCTAAATTGATTGGTTAACCTATTTTCAAGTTGGATATACTTATTCTTACAATCAGGTTATTAGTTGCATTCTCTGGGAAACAACATTTCTGAAGAAAAGAAAATCCTCTTGTTACTTATACCTGCTTTCAGGTCGTGACTGAATATGTTTGCAATGTTCTGTTGCAGACTGTTTATTCTGTTTACTGGCTGCAGCTGCTGAACAAAATTATTTAGTGGTGTGACTATTTTTTGTTTCCCTTTTCCTTGTAGGACTCTGGCCCATACAGTTGCCATGCTTACCTCTGTGCCGCAGCCGAGCAGGTACTTTCTTAGTTTGTTTATAGTTATTTTCCCCTGCTGTGTGTGGGATTCAACTTTGGTGTTTGCTCAATGTGGGGGTTTTTGCTTTGAACCTTTGGGGATCTTCGTCCCTTCTGCCTGTTTATGATTATTCTTTTGGAATTCCTGTTCCTCTTCTTCATTTGATTAGTTTCGTAGGGTTTTGTTCTCGGCTGCATGACTGTGTGTTGCGTTGTTGCTGTTTAGTTGTGTTTGATGACCTTTTTGAGGCTGAATATGTTGAATCTGTGTTTAATTGGAAGAGGCAATATGTGGATTATAGCTTCCGTGTATATTTTGTTGCACCAGATGAACTAAAAGCCTGCTGCTGGCCTGCGTGTTCATCGTCTTATGCTTTTTAAGTGTCTTGTTGTTGTATTTTCTGGCAATTTCGTGTTTTCCCAGTGCAGATTCATGTCAGGGACTTCGAATGTTTTGTGATATATGTAACCATTTCGTTTCTGTGCATAAAAATAGACCATGTTTACCATTAGTGTTTATGGTTCTTGTTCTAAAAACACATGAACATCCAAAAATCTGCAGTTCCCTTTTACAGATGCATACATTTTTGTCTTAGAACCTGAACTGAGCCTTGTTGCAACTTCGTTTCGTGTTTATTGTCGGTGATTTCCATTCTTAATCAACATGGTTATAGCCAAAACTTGTCTGTACAAGTACAAACAGCTCACTTTCTCTATATTCTTAGTGTCTTATCCAACCTCACAAGGACTGCTGAAAGCATGGCCGATACATTTAAGGGCATGTTTCCCTAATTTATCATAATTTTTTCAGTTTGTTAAGTTCATATTTGTGATTTTTTTTTATGATTTACCTTAATTTAAATATATTATTAAATATTTTGTCCCCGACATATATATTATGATCCGGGCAGTACCATACTTTACTTATCTCAGGTCGATCAAGGACAAGTGCATACCAATTGCAGCTCTAGAGCCCACCATTAGGAGTTGGTTCATTAATGTATTTGTAGCTGAAAAAACTCCTATACGTATGACCAGGTGGCATAAGCGCCGGCAAATGGTTGTCCTGACAGATGCACAGGTGATGTTTTGCATTTTATTCCCATGCTTGTTTATTATATTATTTGCTGCTGCTACCTGACATTCCCTATTACTTTGTAGAATCGAGCCATCCATTGCGTTATTAATGAACCAGATGATGAGTTTCAGGTCTGACATGTTCTCTAAATTATTCTATAAATTGGTTTATTGTAGTTTAATTGTATATATTGTTTTAGATTTTAACTAATCAAAATATTAAAACAAATTCCTTTTCAGTTATGTTTAGATAATTTAATTGATTATCATTTTTACTAAATTTTGTTATATTTCTACCAGATAAAATAATATTTTAGAATTTTAAATTCATCTTAGTTCACTTCAATAATATTAAATATATTTATATTGTTTCAGCTTAATTCATTTCAATAAAAAATATTTATAGTTTTTTAAATTAGTTCAATATATTTCAATTCAGTTAAGATATAAGTTCAATAGAACGGGATCTAATTTTAGTTAAAATTGCTCGAGAACTTTTAGCGAAACAGGAAATATGTAAATTGGTTCTATTTTTAAAAAACATTTTTTTTTTAAATTTTACCACTATGAAGTGGGGGGAATTTATTTGGCTCCCCAAACCTAAATATGACAATGCCATAGTTGAGTTACAGTGAAGGAAGAACCCTAAAAAGCTTCTAAGCTTTCAAAAATTTCTACCTTCTAGATTAAGAATCTGTGAGCAGTCCAATGTGAAGATCTAAAGGGAGGAGCAATTTAGTGATCGAGTAAACAAATACTGAAGCACAACTCTGCCACCCCTTGATCCAAACATAGACAAAAAAGATTCCAAACTATTTACTTATAGCCCAAAATAACCATACAATGGTTCAAAAAATGGCTAAAATTCTGCTAACAGTTGAGTGTCAAGCCTTTGTCAAGGGGTGCTACTCCTGATTTATGTGGCAGTGCTCCAAAATCTCCATCTTCTCCTGAGTTTCAGTACCTGCAATAACAAAGTATCAGCAGTAACTGAATTCTCTAATTTGGATAAAGTCTAACAGATGGCACACCCCTTTTGTCCATTTGTATGTGTCCTTTTAAAATAGGGGGTGCATCAGATAATAGAATATCAGTAGACAATGCATTTGATAAAGCACATTTAGATTGATAATCTGCAGGTATGTTCCCTCTCTAAGTGTGTGTGTGTGACCTTGTGTAGACATTATTCAGCATGGAGTGCATGACTCAGAGAGTACTGTGTCCAAGGTTCACAGTTTGGATTTTTTATAGCTGCTACAGCCTGACTGCAATCAGACTCTATCAAATGTCATGGAGGTTAAGTGCATGAGCAACATCAAATCCCATTCTAATAGCTGTTAGCTCTGAGTGTAGGACTAAAGAGCTATCTGTGAATACCTGTCTGAGTAGATTAATATTCCCACTAGAATTTCTAACTATGATACATATACCACAGTATCCATCCTTATAAGCAACATCTACATTGATTTTATAGCCTGTGTTTGGAGGTTGCCATTTTATGATTTTTACTCTTTTAGGCCTCTTCAGTTTAATGAAAGGGACTAAGCCAGCTAGAATCAAAAAGTTTTTTCTTTCTTTATTTCCTAACACAGGGTTTACAGTAAAAATGTTACATGAGAGCTTCTGTATCATCTGGATTAATTGAGTGGTCATCATATAAAAGCTTGTTTCTCCTAATCCAAAGTATCCAAAAAACTACCAGAGTAGTAATCTGAATAACCTTATGGTGGATTTTGGAGTGGCCCTTGTGTGAGAAGTAAAAATTCAATCTAGCACTGACAGAGTGGAACACTGGGGGTTGGATCTGTAACAAAGCATTTATGTGATTCCAAATATCCATATTGGCAGTGCAGCAATTGAAGAAATGCTCCAAAGAATCAGAATTTTGGCACAGTGGACATTTAGATGGAATTAGAAATCCAAACCTTGTAAGAACATCATCAAAAGGTAGAATTCTATATTCCATCTTCCAGATAAAGATTGAGATTTTTTGGGGAGGGAGAGTTGCCATACCATTTTTAAAATTGGTTCTGAGGCTGTGTGTTCCAAGCATGCTTTATATGTGCTTTTAACAGTAAAATTGCCATCTATCTCTGGCTTCCATATAAGCCTGTCATCATGATTGAATCTGATCTGCACCTCCTGCAATTTAGAGAGAACACTGGTAGCCAAATGAGGCTCTAATCTGGGAATATACAAATGCTTCATTTCAATAAATTCAGCAAGAGAAATATCAGGAAATGGCAATTCTATATTTTCAGGCCACATATAAAATAAAGCACTTGTCCCTAGCCAATTACCATCCCAAAAAGAACAAGATCCTTTCCCATGTATGATTTGTGAATGCTTGTTTGCTAATTCAGTAACATTGCAAATTCTAGACCATGTAAAGAATTTTTTGTAAGTTTCAGGAAGAGACCACAAAAATTTTGACCAGATGGTGTCATTTTTCTGTAGCTTCCACCATAATTTACATGAAAAAGCCTTAACTACTAATCTAAGGTTCCTAAGACCTAATCCATTCTCCTCCTTTGGCAAAGTGAAATTAGCCCATTTTTTCCAGCTCTTTTTCTGCCCATATTTAGATTCTCCCCAGAAGAATTTAGAAACCAGTCTCTCCATTTTTTTAATAACAGCAATAGGAGGTTTTAGGACAGCAAGTATATGTGTAGGGATGGCCAGCAAGACATGATTGATAAGTACTAATTTTCCCTCACTAATCAACCAACAGTTCTTCCAATTTGTGATGACTTTTTCCATCCTTTCTATGATTGGTTGATAATATAGAATTTTATTTCTCCCATTGAAACTTGGAGCTCCCAGGTAGCTAAAAGGTAGTTTACCAATCTTCATTTCCAGAATCCTCTTTATGTGTGAAATTCTCCTAGCTGGAATATTTGTGTGGGTGTAAACTTCTGATTTGGAGAAATTAACCTTTTGACAAGAAACATCCTCATATGCTAGTAGGAAGGATTTGAATCTTTAAAGATTTTTGCTCTTTGCATTTAGGAATATGGCTGTATCATCAGCATACATTAGGTGAGAAATTGGTGAAACTCCTCTGGGCATTATAAAATTCTCTAGGTACTGAGTCTGGAATAACTTCTGCAAACCTCTAGTAAAAGCTTCTGCAAACCTCTATTTTTTTTAAAAAAATTGCAAATGGACAGAGGATATTTATTAGTTTCGTAAATTATTCTACCATACATATATGAAATATTGCATATTTCAAAATTTATATAATTATATAAATGCTATATTCTCATGTGAGTTTCCTTTAACCAAAATATTTGAGCAAATGCATTAAATAGGATTCTATGATATGTACTCTGACAATTTAAATTTGATATAATATATATCACTAATTAATTAGAATTGTTTTTTTAAAAAAGGAGAAATTAATCAGGTAAGGATGTTGTGCATATGTTATAGAAATTCAAAATACACATATAAAATAATTAAAATCGTCAATATTATCTTAACTGTTTTTTAAAACAAAATAAATGATCTCAGCAACTAATTAATCATGCAGATTAGTAATATATTATTAGTGGGCAAAGGTGGGCAAAGGTAATGTGTTATTCTGGAACTCCGGATTGTTTGGAGAAGTTATACTGAGTGATGAATGAAATGAGGAGTATGATATTTCATACATCGATCTAACTCTGTCTGAATATTGTGCTAACCAGATTGATCATCTGAATCACAAGCTGGACTCTCAGAAACTATTTTTCTGTTGATATCAAAAGAATTCCCTTTATTTGGGGAATTGGAGGATAGAATAATATGGATGCCTAATTCTTCTGACAAATTTACTCTATCATCAGCTTATGAAGTTATTAGACCTAAGAAATTGCATGTGAAGTCATTTAAGCATATCTGGTATGTTCTTGTTCCAGGGAAGATATCTTTTTTTAGTTGGAAATTAGTCAACAGACTAATACCTACTGCTGACATTCTTGAAGATATTCATATCCATCAACGATCAATAAGTGTTTTTTGCAGGAACTTCTGGGATGATCTACATCATGATTTTAACAGTTGTGTTGTTATCAGAAGAGTTTGACAGGCTATAAACAGATCCTTTGATATTCTTGACTTTGAAACTGATTCATTATGGAATCTGTTATATTATTATTGGCATCTGCAGGACAAATCTCTATACAAAACCAATGTAGCAAGGTTAATACATGTGGTTACATTATGGTTCATATGGGTGCCAGGAATCATTATATATATATATATATATATATATATGAAAATGTGGTGCCAGATGCTTCTTTGATTGATAGGCAAATACAAGATATGATACTTGCTTTCATAAGAGTACACCAGAAACACTAGTCAAAATTTTCAGTTTCAAGGATCAAATATAGATCCAATCATGTTTTAACATGGAAGTTATCAGTAAGTGGTACCTTGAAATTGAATTGTGATGGATCCTTTGTGAGCCCAAATAAGGGAGGGGCTGGAATAGTATTGAGAAATGATATTGGACAAGTGATCTTTGCAAAATCTCAATTCTTTGAGGCTCATGACAGTTTAGAGGCAGAAGTCATTGCTCTATCTTTGAGTCTGAAAGCTGTTTACTTTGATGATTTACATGATGTGCAGGTGGAGGTTGATTCCCAGGTATTGAAGAAGATAGTAACAAAGGAGTGGCACTGTCCATGGAAACTAACCAATGTTCATAGGAATATATGGTCCTTACAAGGTGATATTTCTATATCTATC
Source organism: Sherardia arvensis (assembly GCA_948330725.1). NCBI lineage: Eukaryota > Viridiplantae > Streptophyta > Magnoliopsida > Gentianales > Rubiaceae > Sherardia > Sherardia arvensis. Next base: position 13,931,311 of record OX415237.1, on the reverse strand, counting down.
TCACATGTTTATAGAGAAACCAATTCTGTAGCTGATGCTTTAGCAAAATTAGCTACACAATCGAGGATCTCTGCCACATACACACCAAACGCACTGCCTAGAAAAATCAAAGGCTTAGTTAACCTAGAAAGAACTGAAACACCTTATCTACGTATTAGATAGGTTGGAAGATATGTGATACTGCTCTTTTATTATTTTGTGCAGGATAGAAGGAAGCAATACAAGAGGCTGCTGGGCTGAAGGAAACAGCTAGAGAGAAGGAAAAGGACTGCTGGATATGGAGCTCAACATCAGCAACAATGGAATGATGCTCCACAACAGAATCACATATAGTATTTATTGAAACCTCATACTCGTCGGAAGAATTGGGTTTCGCATAGCGATCCCTAACTTGCTTACGAGTAATGAGTCCTTTGGTCGATAGAATTGATTTTCGCTAAGCGATACCTAACTTGCTCGCTAAAGTTGACATAGGCGTAGATAAAGACTATGAAGAGATTAAAAATCAACTATGTTTTAGTATCGACATTGTTTTTTACTAATTTTTTGATGTAATGGATATACTACATGTTTGATATTCCAGTCTTGGTGAACCTAGTAAACATCACCCCACTTATAGTAGTAATTTATTAATAAAAATTCTCAATTTCCAAATCAGTTTAACAGATATCATGATTATCATGATATATTATACATTTAGGCACCAACTAAATTTCAATACTTCATCATAAAATAATTTATAATTGGAACTCGTTTCAATCATGATCCATGATGGATGTTTAGAATCCGCGCTTGACGACAAACTTGGCTCATGAACCAATCTGCAAGACAGAGCCATGGGGTTGCCCAGGGGTAGACACTCTGACGCTCAAGTTAGCAAACAGCTTGGAAGCTTTAAGTGCGTAAGGCATATTGTATGAGTTGTGAGATAGAGAAGGTCTACCAAACCTTTTTGGTATTTATAAGGCTACAATCCGTAGATCGCCAAGATATGTAACTACGGTATGAATACAACTCATATGGAGATAACCGTTGTATTACCATGTATAGAAGAAGTGTATTTCGGTCATGGCCGTGTTACCATGTTTAGAGGAAGTGTATTCCTTGTAGAACATTCAGAATATACGCGTTCCTTATAAGGATTTGGACTGATGGACCCGTGGATTCATCCTCCGTGTAACTCGAACCCACGACCCTTCTCGGGCCCTGGTCCGAGACTGAATAAGGTCTAGAAATACGAACCATGGACTTATCAGTAGCCCCAAGGTAGATCTTCAGAATTTCGAGGGCTCCATCTCGAAGGCTGGATGAGAGGCTTGCTTCTCGAGGGAAGGCCAATAACTCGAGGATTGGGGCATTAATTTTGGGGTTTCCTTCTAGGACTAACCTCTCGGGCTGACTCTTCTGAATATCACTACTACAATCACCTTCATTTAAGACACAAGTTTAAGGCGTTTGGGGCGGGTTCAAAATCTTCCGCCTTACTACTTACTTGCGAGTTCGCAAGCCACAATCACTAGGTTTTAAAAACATGTTTAAAGGCGGAAATGACCGTTTAAAAGGCGGTAGTCGTATGTGCCGTTTAAAATGAAGAATTAAGGCGGAAAGTTCATTTCCGCCTTAAAAACCTGTTTGTTGTTGCGAGTTCGCAACAAGTAAGTTAGGTCTGTCGTAATAGTTACGAGCTCGCATGTAATGAACGCTTAGGGTAATTTTAGCAAGCTAGGATCTAGCAAACTCGTAGGTGAGAAAGTAAATAAACTCATGTTGGTCCCGAGTTCGCATGCATGCTCGCTGATGTTGTGGCGATATCGCCACTAATGTCAGTGAAAAATTTGTTTATGAAACGAGTTCGCCACCCATAAGTTGAGTGTGACATATGTGTAGCGAACTCGCTAGTAAAATGAGTAGGTATGCGTGAATACTTGCGAGTTCGCAAGACCGAAGACTATATAATAAAACAGCAGCTCCTAGCGGATTTGTAAACAACAAATTAGACATTTGAAAGGTTGTATGTATGCATAAGATTGATTAGGTAACCTCTTTTTTTGGAATTCCGATCGTTTGCAAGGTGGTGGGTAAGCTATTTTCCGCCTTACCATGTGGTTGTTTGTTTGTTAATGTTGTTGTGTTCTTAAAAAGTTGTTTTTGTGATGATTTTGTGATAGTTTCATGTTGATTGTAGGTTTGTGAGTGATATACCATTGTGGGCTAGCTTTTTTGTTCAACGATTTTTTAGTTGATTAGAGTTTGCGCCGTGTCGTGCATTATGGATCGTGAATCCATCATGAATAAGAATGCTCGGTTGTTGAAAGAATATCTAGATTTGGTTGAAGAATTCTTAAGAGTTGGGTTGCGACATTGTAAGCTGAGGAGCATAGGTGGTGTTATATGTCCATGTAGGGATTGTAGGAATAACGCTATATATGAAGATATTCTTGTTGTGCGTGAACATTTAATCTGTAGAGGATTTGACAAATCGTACACTGAATGGGTATGGCATGGTGAGGGCAATTATGGGAGTGAGAACATGGAGGTGAATGAGGGAAACGAGGAGGAAATGCTAAAGTATAACGATCAATTGTCGGATATGTGCGACGATGTTGTTATGGAATTTGTGGGAAAAAAAAGTATGCTAGAGGCTATGTATGCTGATAAAGCGACAAAGTTATATGTTGGCTCAAGCCATTCAAGGTTGGGTGCAACATTGTTGTTGATGAACCTTAAGGCTAGGCATGGGATTTCAGATAAAGGAATGACTGAGTTGTTGGAGTTAGTTAGAGAGTTGCTTCCTCAGGACAACTTGTGTCCAGATCGGGTTTATACTGCTAGGAAAATCTTATGCCCCATGGGAATGGAGTTTACCAAGATCCATGCTTGCCCGAATGATTGTATGTTGTATAGAGGGGAAGATGATTCTTTGAGGGATAATTGCAAGGTGTGCGGTGAGTCAAGGTGGAAAAAAAAGGAAGGTAGAGTTGAGGTTTGTGGGGAAACAGTGACAACATCGACAAAGCAAAGTCCTGCTAAGGTAATGTGGTACATGCCTCTTAGACCACGATTGGCGCGCTTGTTTGCAAATGCAAGTGATGCGAAACTATTAACATGGCATGCCGATCGAGTTCGAGAGGGAGATGATATTATTTCTCACGCTTCAGATGGTGATCAGTGGAAGAAGATGGATGCTAGGTACCCTGAGTTTGCTAATGAACCTAGACATGTGAGACTCGGACTATCCACGGATGGCATGAACCCTTTTGGTAACATGTCTAGTACCCATAGTTCATGGCCTGTTATGCTTGTTATTTATAATCTCCCTTCTTGGTTGATGATGAAGCGAAAATATGTGTTTTTAAAAACTATGATCTCAGGCCCTAAGCAACCTGGCAACGACATTGATGTTTATCTAGCACCTCTTGTTGAAGAGTTATCATCTTTATTTGAGATAGGTATGGTGATTCCCGATGGTAGTCGTGGGGATGCTGAGTTCGAACTTAAAGCAATGCTTATGTGGAGCATTAATGATTTTCCGGCGCTTGGAAATCTCGGAGGGTGCTCGGTGAAAGGACATTTTGCATGCCCGCTATGTGAGAGTAATACTAGTCATTGTCAGTTAAAGCATGGAGGAAAGCCTGTTTATTTGGGTCATCGACGTTTTTTGCCTGCTAGTCATCCATGGAGGCGTGCTAAGAAGTGGTTTAACGGTGAGGAAGAAAACGGTGCAGCCCCTGTCCCACTCTCGGGTTCAGAAATTTTTGGCAAGGTGTCTGAGATAGAATATGTTTTAGGCAAGGGTCATAAGAAGAGTAAACAACCTTCCATTTGGAAAAAGTGCTCTATATTCTTCAAACTTCCTTACTGGGAGCATTTGGATGTACGGCACTGTCTGGATGTGATGCATATAGAGAAGAATGTATGTGAGGCTTTGGTGGGGACGTTGTTGAATACTCCCGGGAAAAGTAAGGATGGATTGAAATCAAGGAAAGATTTAGTGAATCTTGGCATTAGGACATCCCTTGCCCCCGTGCAAGAAGAAGTAGGTAAAACGTACCTACCACCTGCTTGTTATTCATTATCATCTGAAGAGAAGGAAAGTTTTTGTGCAACTCTGAAGTCAGTAAAAGTTCCTTTTAATTACGGTTCAAACATCAGTAGTTGTGTATCGACTGCTGAATTGAAATTGGTTGGAATGAAATCACACGACTGTCACAATTTGATGCAGGATTTGAATGTCATCGCTCTCCGTGGATGCTTGCCTACACACGTTCGGAAGGCGGTTGCAAGGCTATGCTTTTTTTTAAGCAGATATGTCGCAAGAAGGTTAGTCGGTGTAAATTGGATGAGTTGCAAACGATGGTGGTAGAAGTGTTGTGCAGGCTTGAGATGTATTTCCCCCCCTCATTTTTTGACATAATGATTCATGTGATAGTCCATCTTGTAAGGGAGGTCAAGTTGTGTGGTCCCGTGTACCTAAGATGGATGTATCCATTTGAGCGGTACATGAGTATTTTCAAACATTTTGTCAAGAATCGATATCGTCCAGATGCAAGTATTATACAGCGGTACGTGGCCGAAGAGGTGATCGAATTCTGCACCAACTACTTACAGGATGTACCAACAATAGGGCTACCAATTGCTAGGCACGATGGGAGAGCTGATGGTGTTGGACTACGGCATAGGTCAAAGTTCAGCCCTTCCTCAGATGAGATATCTAAAGCCCATCTGTATATCCTACGCAACCATTCTGCTGTGAGTCCTTATGTCGAAGTTCACCTAGCAGAGATTATGGCCGCGCATCCCGGTTTGTTAGGACCCCGGGCTTTTGAATTACATTGTAAAGATTTCACTAGTTGGTTGAAAATTCATGTGCAAAATGGGGATGAGCATCCAAAAGTCGTCAAATGGCTGGCTAAGAGACCACTGGGCACAGTTACGTCGTTTAGTGGGTATGATGTAAATGGCTACACATTTGGTACAAAGTGGAGCGATGATAGATCGGCGACACAAAATAGTGGTGTATCAGTACCCGGAGAGGGTGGTTTGCATGGGGAAAATGCTTTTTTTGGTACAATCACTGACATCTGGGAAATGGATTTTGTCCACGTAAAAATAGCACTGTTTAAATGCCAGTGGGTTGATCAAGCAGAAAGCACGTGTCTGGAGGAGTTGGGGATGATTCTAGTGAACAGAGACATGCAAGGCTCAACTGAAGATCCTTTCATAATGGCCGCACAAGCTCATCAAGTGTTTTATGTTAAAGATCCAGTAGATGGTTGCTGGGAGGTCGTGGTAGATGGAAAGAAAACGTTTGTTTATGGTGATGGTTTGTTTGACGATGACTGCAACATTTCTAGTGAGAACATTCCATTGTCGATTTATGAGACATTGGAAGACGATGATGACATAGTTGCCCGAATTATATGTCGGATGGACCACGATGAAGGAACGTGGATAAACCCCGCAGGAAAAACTACTAAAAGGAAGAGGAAGCAATCAAAGAAGCATAAGAAGGCGACTATGAAGAAGAAGAATAAGAAGAAGAAGAATAAGAAGTTAGTAACTGACGAAGAAGAAGAAGATGAAGAAGAGGATGAGGAAGAAGATGAGGAGGTCTAATAAGCGTATACAATCCATTTGTAGTGTTTCTATTTTGTATGGTGTGTAAAATAAAATTATTTGATTGGATATATGGTACGTTTTGGCTAACATAAATTGTTTGTAAATTACCATAAATTTACCATAATTGATTTGATTGGATTCACATGATCACCATAAATTTAGGTAACTGTGCAGGCGTGTTGCGATATCGCAAATGTGCACGCAGATGCAGACGAGGAATGTTACGAAATCGCAAGGTAGCCTTACACGCAGCGAAATCGTGAGAAGAGATTCATATTTCGCCTGCTAAGCTCTGTCACTCTGTTCTAGCTACCTGCGATTTCGCCAGCACCCAGCTAGGGTCTTGAGAGATCGCCAGTTTCCATCGTTGAATTTTCAAATATTTAGTATTGACATGACTCTTGAAGCTTGCGATTTCGTTACCTGACTCGTTTGGTTCTTGCGAGGTCGTCAACTAACTCGCTTAGTGTCATTTTGCAATATTCAGCTTCTAATTTCATAATTATTGGTTACAGTGGACAACAAAGTAATGTTAAAATACTGTTGAATATATGAGGGAGATGTGTAGAGTAATTTTTGAAGACAATAAATTCGATTGAAATCCAACAAAAACTTCAAAAGAAGGAAACAAATTGTAGCGCACAACGTACAAGTGAACTTATCATCCAATGTGACATAAAAAAAATAGAAAACACTAATCTATCCTTCAGTAGGTGGTGTTGGAGACGGAACAGTCTTCTTGGCCTTCTTACTCGCTTGTGCCCGTTCAATTCCACGGATCACCTTTTCGGTACACCAGCATTCCTGATTAATATGCGCGATTTGTTCTCTCATAACGTTGACTGATTCCTCTAGGCCTTTGTAGTATGCTTCCGGTTGGAGCTCTGAACAAACATTGGAAGCTACAAGTAAGTTACATACAATAGCATATTGGAAGACATATTTAGAATGCACATGATTAAATTAGTGTACCTTCAACTCGATTTCTGACCTCTCCCTCGTCGAGCACCAACGGCTTATTGGTTGAATCTTCCACCGCCTGCCAAGAGCCATCCACCAGCTCACATTTACCTTTCCTCTGAAAGTATTCCCTAGTGTAAAACATACACTCTTGAGCCTTTGCGGACAATTTCATCTTCGGGAAAGTGGTTGTCAGATACATGGTAATGAAGTTACCATATGGAAGCTTAGTCACAGGGCGTCGATTCTCAACTACACTTTGCCTCATATGCTCAAATATGACATAGCCAGGGTTCAACCTTAGCTCCTCCATCACACAATAAAACATGACAATAGTTGTGTAGTTAAGCTCGGTTATCCACCCGCCTTTCGGCACAACTGATCTAGCTATCATTTCGTACAAGATCCTTTGGTGACAAGTCAACTTCTCAAGTTTGTATTCCCTCGGCTTACCGAGAGGACCCTTAGGCCGGCCAAAGTAGTTCAAACCTAAGTTTTGAAGGTAAGCTTCGTCAAATCCACCACTTTCAGGCCACTTTTCTCTACAATAAAAACCTTCCGGGGGAGGGTTACTGAAATCCTCTTCTACAGCATACGACACGCCTAAAGCCTTGTTAAAAAACTCTTCTCCTATCTCAAAATCATTCTTGTTTACCCTAGTAAACGAACGCCCCGTTTCCTTCTCCTCCTCAACAAGCTGATGGAAATTGGCATAAAACTGACAGGTTTCTTCCTTATGGGAGGGGTAGTTCAGTCCTAATAAATCATGCAAGTCATGATCTCTAAAGGTTTCTACTACATTAGTCAACCCTAGTTGCTTAATCTGATCGAAATCTAACACATAGCAATCTAGCAGCGTAGCATGCTTCATTAGATCAGAATAAGCATCAGAAGCAAGTAAACTTACAAACTTCTTCTTGTCATAAGCGGTTGAGGAAGCCGGCGGTTGATTGGTGGAAGAAGATGCAACCTCTCTGCGACTGGCACCAAATGGATTTGGGGCTTGGTGCTTTGTTCTTGCCATGGCTGATAGGAATCACGGGGGAATTTGGGCTTGGTTAGATTTGGGGGTTTTTCCTTGATTTGAAATTGGGGATCGCGTTTGGAATAGAACTGCACAGCTTTTTTACTTTTATACTAAAACATGCTTGCGAGTTCGCCACCCCGCTCGTCTACTGTCAAAACGTTGTCGTTTTAGTCTAATTTTTCAATTAAAGTCTGTGGTAAATGTTTACGATATCGCCACTATAATGTCAAGAGCTAGCGAGTTCGCTAGTTACACGTCAACTCAGCTCTGTTGGTTGAATATTAACCGTAGCGAGCTCGCCACTTGTACCTCAGAATGTTTGCGAGTTCGCTAGTTACACGCAAACTCAGCTCTGGTGGTTTAATATTAAATGTAGCGAGTTCGCCGCTTGTATGTCAAAGTTCAAGCGAACTCGCTAGGTGCACGTCCACCTAAGCTCTGTTGGATAAATATTAACTGTAGCGTGATTCTCTACTTGCGAACTCGCAAGACTTATCGCTTACATTTTTCCCACATCGCCAAAGCAAGAGTCATTTATTCACTATATATTTGTCAAGTTTTCTGAATGGTTCGATAAGTCGCCGACCCGCGCAAACTGAACATGAAACACACATTGATATGCAGGCCAAGTAGGCCCAATCTATACTATATACAGCACTATACTACCACCCACAGCCCATCAATGACCAAGGCCCAACCCCCAAATTTTTTTGGTGGTTTTACACACTAGCAAACTCGCCACTGGCTCGCACATGGAGGATCAGCTCTAGTGGTTGTAATAGTAACTGCTTGCGAACTCGCGAGTTAAACGTCAACCTAAGATCTCTTAGCTTGTTGTTTGCGACCTCGTGAGTATTTAGAGCCTCTTCGTCAGCTTCCTAGCGATATCGCAAGTGAGACTCTTCTTAGGCTCTGTTCAAGATTTCAAGTTCCTTACGATATTGTCAGCTTCTAGGCGAGATAGTAGCGAATTCGCAAGTGTAACGCATATTTTGCAAATTTAAATATTGCGAGTAAGTTACGAAATCGTCAGGTGTTGGCGAGACTTCAGCGAATTCGCAAGTCTAACTGATGGTAGGCTCTGTTGAAGATTTCAAGTCACTAACGAACTCGTTAGCTGTGGTCGCCTGTGCTGGCGAGCTCGCAACATGGTAATGTAGGTACAAAAAAAAAACAGTTTTGCAAAATTTGATGGCATATTTCAACAAAAACACATGCCTAAACTAGGATCATCTCATTCACAATTCTTCATCAAATACAACAACAACTTTTACTGATCAAATTGTACTTAAAAAAAGGCCATAGTTTGGCCAATGTTTTATCACAAAAGAAATTAAACTAAATCACAACCCCTTAACTAAAACATCATGTAGTTCTTCACTAGTCATGTTCTGCGAAGCATCGGGGTTGGCAATGTCTTGAGTCCCTTCGACTTGATTGGTGGCACTTGTGCCAGCCTCCTCTGCTATTCTTGCCTCATTCCTCTGCATCTCAGCCTTCTCCGCTGCGTCTTCGCCATCTGACAGGTCGTCCTCTTCATCATCGTCATCGTCACTGTCATCAACCTCATCATCCTTTTCTCGGCCCGCCACCTTTCCATCTGAGCCATCTGTGGCCTTGCTTTTCCCTTTATCCTCGCTCCCCCCTGGCGCGCTCACCTCATCACGCAGCTGTTGTAAAAAATCTGGGATGTCTTCAGAGTCGCTCAACTCGCAGTCGATGGCTCCGCTTTCAAGAAGTCGATTGAGTGCGTCGTTGTTCGCCCGTGAACGTTGCTGCGCTACTTCAATCTCATTGGCCAGCTTGCTCATTTTGACTACCAACCGACCACGAGCTTCAAACACTGCGTCTGCAATTAATAAAACATAGAATCAGTTATGAATGGACTTATGCAACTGTTTTTAAAACGAGCTAAAATTTTTATTACCTGATACACCACCCCTAGCTCTTCTCGCTGCCGCTTCAGCTTCCTTCTTCTTCCCGTACTTCCCATCAGCCTTCAATTCCAGCCTTTTATTACGCAACCAATCTCTGTCGTAATAAACAATCTGCATTGGCCTACCCCTTGGGAAGATACTGGCTTTTCTGATCAAGGCAGTGACCAAACCGCCATACGGAATTGCAGCTCTCTTATGCCTTGCCATCTTCATCATGTGGCTAAGGATCGTGAAGCCGGGATTGATCTTTATCTTCTCCACGATATAGTAAAATAGCGTCAAAGAAGCAATCGATGGCTCACAGGCATGGCTTAGAGTAGGCAGCACATTCCCACATATCATTTCAAAGACTAACCGAGCCTCCTCGCTTAGTCTATACACTGGGTATGTCCTAGCTCTACCCGCTCTATTCGAGGTCCTTTTAAACCACTTTTGAGCCATCTCTACTACATCCAGTGGCTGTCTAGGGAAAGTGGATGGAAAACGCTGTTCATAGTAAACCTCGTATGGGCCATCGGGTTTGGTAGGCCTAAGATCTTCACTGCTCTTGTAGGGGCATTTCAACACACTATTTATCATGATTTTATCAACCTTAAACTTAACCCCTCTAACTATAGTGGTTATCTCATCGACCCCCTCCTCTAACCCTAAATTAGCATAAAATTGCAAGAATTCCTCATAGTAGATGGGGTCGGGAAGCTGTAAAAGCTGATCTAGATTTTGTTCCCTAAAATAGTCTAGTACATAATCAAACTTCATAGCAGGCACAGTGGTACTATCAAACACCTTATTGTTAATCACAGAACGAGACTGTAAGCGGGCATACCTAGCTCTGGCTTTGTCATTGAAGAACTGTGGCTCGTCGTTGGCATTTTCCACCTCCTCGCCGCCTTGTCCCGGCTGATTTCCGGCGGGCACATCTGCCTCTGGTCGGTTTACACCTCTGGATCGCGGCTCGACCACCTCCTCACCGTCGGCTCGCTTCCTCTTGGACCCGGCACCGGCCTGGCCTCTCCCACTGGCGCTCGGACGGCCTGATCCTCTGGTTTTGGGCGGTATAGCTAGATCTCCGGCGAAATCGCAGAGGGCTCGGCTAGGGTTTTTAATTTGGGGCAAAATTAATTTTGCCCGACCCTTAATTTTTTTATATATACTACACATGCTTGCGAGTTCGCCAGTTGACTCGCAAGGTTGTCAAAATTAACTTCACTCCTTGCGATATCGCACCATCCTCTCTTATTTTTATATACTACACATGCTTGCGAGGTCGCCAGTTGCCTCGCAAGGTTGTCAAAATTAATTTAACTCCTTGCGAACTCGCACCATCCTCGCTTAAATTTACATACTTCACATACTTGCGACTTCGCCAGTGTAATCTCTTGGTTGTAAAATTAATTTCATTACTTGCGAGCTCGCAACCCTGCTCGCGTGCAGTTTTCCCACATCGCCAAATCAGGAGTCAGTTTTTCAGTTTATATTATTCAAGTTTTCTGAATGGTTCGATAAGTCGCCGACCCGCGCAAACTGAACATGAAACACACACATTGATATGCAAGCCAATTAGGCCCAATCTATACTATATACAGAACTATACTACCACCTACAGCCCATCAATGACTAAGGCCCAACCCCCAAATTTTTTTGGTGGTTATACACACTAGCGAGTTCGCCACTAGCTCGCACATGTAGCGATTTAATGTAGCGATGGCGCAAGGTGCTCGCCAGTTCATTTGTGGGCTTAGGGTTTAGGGTTTATACTACCAACCTTGACACTAACGAGCTCGCAAGCACTAGGGTTCATGTATAAAATTTCTATCTCAAATCATTTTTGCTAATTGTACATATTTTATATACATTTGTAACATAAACATTTATGAAATAGTTTATTGTGTACTTTAAGTTAATATAATTTTGCCCATTAAACTTACGCAGTATTTACCAACATCAATGTTAGTGAGGATGATCTAATTCTTTTTTTACATTACATGATTCGATGGTTACCATAATATATTCCCATTGATTATCAAGTTCATCAACCTAATTACATTAATGTTGTCACAACCAGCTAGTACTTGGCAAGCTAAAGCATAACAACTTTTGAATGTACGATGAACATTTGGGACTTTAGAGTACGATATGCTTTTCAATAGTCATACATATATACACTTGCAATTAATCGAATGATTACTCCATGACATAGTCGAAAGTAAATACCTTTTTCCACACTTATATTCACATTAATGTTGTCACAACCAGCTAGTACCTGTCCAGCTATTTCATAACAACTTTTGAATAAACGATGAACATCTGGGAGTTCAGAGTACGATATGCTTTTCAATAGTCATACATATATACACCTGCAAATAATAGATTGATAACTGCATGCCATGTATAGTCGCTGTTCATTAAATACCTTATGTCACATTTATTTATAATGAAACTAATTTATTAACCTCCACTTCAATATTACGCTAAAGTCACCAACTTTATACCTTTTTACACGTGGTAATTAACTAGTGTAGTATCAACCATACTCGCAACGCCGAAATATATTTGTTATACACCTTAATCTGCGTTAATTACCATAACGAAACTAATTAAATAACTTCAATGTCATTTTTACGTTCAAGTCACCACTTTTATACCTTATTAGACGTGGTAATTAACAAGTGTATTATCAAACTGAATGACAGATGATTGAGAAAATTACATCATGCCTCCACAGTTGCGAGTTCGCAAGGGTCCAAATTTATGAACTGGACTTCTTGCGAAATCGCAAGTCACAATGGTGAAGGTATTGAATGCATGAGTTTCATTACTAGCGCTGTCGCATGGTGCTCGAAACCCAGAGCTTATAACTAGCGAATTCGCAACCTGGCCCGCCTCTGGTCGTCAACAGCATAATTCCAAACCAAGAAGACCACAAACTTGGCATCTTATCACTTTTCATGGTCGAATCTTTCTTCCAAATCTCTTCTCTTTTCACATATTCTCTACTCTTTCCACATCAATCTTCCATCAAATCTACACAAACCCTTCAATAAATTCAATTACATCTCAAGTGGGTCAATCCAAAGTGTAAGCAATTTGCTAAGCTTTTCAATTACTTCTCCACTATTTGTTTCTCTACCCATATGCTTGTCTTTATGATTTTGTACTTGTTGTTTTGGAATTTAGTAGCACAATTTATGTGGGTAGGAGAAAGACAAACAAGGTAGACCCATCCTTAACACTACAATCAATTCTACATCTACCTATTTGATAATTGCAAAGGTATGGGTTTTTAGTTGATTACACTTATTTTGTGAGTTTTAAGGGGTCATTAGGGTTTATATATTCGTTGGAGTGTTAAACTTATGATTCATCATTAATTAATCACCACTAGGTCCATCAAAATTGTTACATTTTATTTGTTTTAGGTACTTGTGTCTAGGTAAACAAAATTATACTTAACTTGTGTGTAAATGCATATTCATGACCATGTTTGTAGGCATTCATTAATTGGGGAAAGTGGACTATATAAATGTTTTGTCATTTCCACTAACAAATTGGTCTCTAAACGTAGGAAAGGACAATGAGTGAACCAACAAACTCGACTTCTTCCAACTCATCTAGTGGTGGAGAAAATGTTGTTCTAGATTCGCGACGACGTAAAACAAGGAAGCTTAGTCGCGCTTCAAAAGAAGAACAAATGAGGACCCATTGTCGCGAGATAGAGACACGAATCGACAATAAAATTCTAACACATGTCAAATTTAATGACATCGGTGTAGCTATTGCGCCCTATGATGATGCCCAAAGGTGGTCTAGTTGGTGTGGGAAAATAGGTAGGACTCATGTGCCGCTAGACACTACGGATTGGAGGCTTCTAGACCCCGCTATTAAAAGGGGTGTGTGGAAGGAATGCAAGGTGAAGTTCACTTTTTTATTTTTTTCCATTTAGTAATACCTTGTTAATAGGACTTACCATCTATACTATATCAATGTTAGCGACCCTTTGTGATCGAAGCCAAATCGTACGATCAAGTGAAGAAGAAGGCATTACAAATTGCATCAAAGTCGCATCGCGAGCATAAATATACTCTTGCCAAGGAGTACATAAACCCCAAGGGCATAAGGTTTGGTCAACATCCTAAGGATCGTTACAATCACATTGTCCCACTTACTTGGGAGATATTCAAGGCACGATGGCTAGAAAATGATTTAAAGGTTAGTACTAACATTCAATTTGCTTAATTTATTTTTTTTCCTATACACCTTTAATTGTTCCCTAAATTAGTTTATCCTTACTAACCAATAAAATTCATAAAGGGTGTGGGTGATGATAAGCGTAAAGCAGCTGCTGCTAATAATATGCCCTATACCGGTGGACGGTGTGGATATTTGGGTGTGGGGAAGAAGACATCTAAAAACAAATACGATAAAGAGGTTAAGGAACTAGTAGATGGTGGCACCCCCCTAGAAGAGGCAAAAAACCAAGTCGCGGCCGAAGACCCAACAAAATATACTCGAGAACAGTTATTCGTGCTTGGTAGAATTAAGGCCGACGGAAAATTCTCAAGCGAAGAGGCAAAGAGAATTGCCGGACGAGTGGTACGTGTTATATAAGTTTACATACTTCTCAAAACTATTAATGTTACTAAAATTAAAATAGAACGTCATACTGTATTTAAAATACGAACAACCAATTTGTTTGATTATTATTGTGAGTAGGATGAGGTAGGGCTTGAAGTTGAACAGGGTTTATTCATCCCGGTGGGAAAACATGATGTCTTGCATAGAGCACTAGGTAAGGATGAACATCCTGGAAGAGCAAAGGGGATAGGTGGATATGCGACCCAAATTGAAGCTTTTGGGATCAAACGTAGTAGCAAAAATCCTAAACCCTCTAAACTCCAAGTAGCCTTAAGCCAAGCTATAAAATCCGAGCAAGATGTCAAGAATTTGAAAGCCATCTTAGCCAATGTTTGTGCTTTTGTGAATTATCCTTTTCCCGTTGATTTGTGTCTAACAAATCAAGGTAATGGACCATCATCCAGAGGCTCCCATCCATCCCCGCCCCAAGTTGAGGTTGACCAACCAAATCCTCCATTCGACCACATCGACATATGCACGCCATTGGCTCCTAGCCAACCTCAAGTTGATGTACAACTTCCGCAAGTTGATATACAAATTCCCAAAGCAACCACAAAGGTTAGGTTATCACCCTAGTCTAAGCCTTACATTCAAATTAATTACGCTTAATCATCTACTCCTTTTTGAAAATACTATGATTACAAACTAATTTTTTTTTCTTTAATGTAGGTTTCCCATTCTTGCAAGTTGTACGTTGTTAGAGGTAATAATTCTCAACCAATACACGTTGCTAATGGGAATTCCTATCCTCATATGACTTTGCATCACAAATCAAAAGTCCCTAAGGGTTTCGTAAGGGTATCCATAGTTGAGGTGTATGTAGAAGATGCCTTGTTGCCGGTGACTGAGGATGATGAATGCACAACAGTTGGTCAAGGTTTGGGATTTTTTTTCGTATGGCCCGCGTGGTTGGTTGTAGATGCTAATTCAACATGCATCCCCAAGAACACAAAGCAACCAACAGAGATTGCCGACCTTAATTTCCCAATCCCTAAGATTCCTCTCTCTAATGAGTGTGTGGGCTTCATGAAAGCTCTCCCGGGTTTTGTTCGCACACTATTTGACATGCTAGGTCATCATAGCCGTGAATCTGTGTACTATTTTGTAGCCAATTCCAAGGTTTTTGGCGAGGCAAAGGAAGTGGTTGTTCCTTGGGAAGATTTTGCCCTATTTTGGCACAAACAAACCCTTCCCGATACTATACTAATCCTACATCAAATGTAAGTGTTATTGTTTAACCTAGTGGTATTTATGTGTTACTTTATTGTGTCCGTATTTATATACCTCTTCCGATACTTTATGCTCTAAGATTGTTGTAGGTTCATGCAATACGTCTCTTTGAGCGTGACCAAGACATTCATCGGTTTTTTGCACCCGACTTGCTTGCAACAAGCCCAACAAGGTAATAATGTGAGGCTTGCTTACCTTACAAAGTTGCTAAACGACAAGAGCAAAACCATTTTCATTGGGCCATACCTAGAGGGGTATGTATTTACTAATTGTTTGATTAGTAGATATTAGTTTCAACTGCACATAATCTACATAATCTATGTTATAGTCTGAGGTGCATGTTGTTTATATATAGTGGTCATTGGAGTTTTGTTGCAATGATTCCATCATTGAAGCGTGTCTATTGGATTGATCCACTACATTTCGCTCCATCTACAAAATTCGCCGATCTATTGGAGATTGCAATGCATGCTGTGAATGACGACACACTCCTTAACTTTGAACTTATTCAAATTCAGGTTAAAATATCGACTCCTTTATTACGTATTTGCGGCTAAATACATTTACATACCATATGTTAAACTACTTCAATTTCAGCACCGCAAGCAATTGTCCAACTGGGAGTGTGGATACTACATGATGTTGTATGCCTACGAGTGCATTGAGACCCTTACAAGTGACAATTTGGAACTACATCGCGTGAGTACTCTTACAATATGAAAGTTTTTATTTATTACCTACAAATTACCTTAGTTTTTATTAATAAATGTATCTCATTCGTAGATACTCGAGGAAAATCAATCGGCATACACTAAAAAAGAGTTAGAGTTGGGGAGAGATAGATTTGCAAAAAGCTTGGTCATCGTTAGAGCTCGATTTATATCTAGACCACACGTACCACGTAAGGATGCATGTAAAACCTAAGTCGTATTTCTACATTTGTTATACATGCAAAGGATTATAATTTATGAATTCTTTGTGTTTGCCATTTAGTGGACTACATATATCTTGCAATTGACAGGTTCAGATATGCCAATTATACTATTTGTGCGGGATATTTACAAAAAATTAAAAATTAATGTACTAGGCTTTTGTCCTGGCGAGCTCGTTACCTTTCTCGTTTCATACCAAATCGATTTTGCGAGTTACATGCGTAATCGCAAGCAGTCAAGCTCGCGTGGCGGTTTCGCCACGGAGCTCGCTAGGTTGAACTCTGTCTCACCAATATTATGTCTAACGCCATCGCAACCTGACTCGTCAAGACTAGCGAAATATACAAGCGATCTCGCCACAATTCATCAGAAATCAACCCCAATCACAGTTTACTAGCGTATTCGCAACTCTATCGCTCGTTAGCCACTGCCTCTCGAGTCTCAAACCCTGCGATTTCGCCAGTATACTCGTCAAACCTGCCGAGCAAGTTAGCGAGCTCGCCAATAAACTACTAAAATCGCCTAATCTCAGAAACTACGACGTCGTTTAATCATGCCTGAGAGTACACTTACGATCTCGCTACAAAATAATAAGAGATGGCGTAGCGAAATCGCTAGGACTGTTTTAGGCGAGCCACAAACGATAGCGCTAGTACCCTCGTTCACTATCTAAGATCTTGACCAGGCAAACTAGCGGACTCGCAAGCATATTACTTGCGATCGCTTGTTGGTGTCGCAACTAATCAAGTGACGCCCTAAACCCTAGACCATAATCATGCCTGAGAGTACACTTACGAACTCGCTACAAAATAATAAGAGATGGCGTAGCGAGATCGCAAGGTCAGTTTTAGGCGAGCCACAATCGATGTCGCTAGTATCCTCCTTCACTATCTAAGATCTTGACAAGGCAAAGTAGCGGTCTCGCAAGTATATTACGTGCGATCGCTTGTTGGTGTCGCAACTACTCAAGTGAAGCCCTAAACCCTAGACCATAAACCTTGTCTGATATGAATTGTAGCGAACTCGCTACATAAATGTTTAGCGAATCGCCAACAGCCATCGTAACTAGTCAGACTCACACATAATTTCAGCCTTGCGTTTAAGCTAGCGAACTCGCCACCTGGTATGTTAGGTTTTCATTGAGTAGTTGTTGCGAGCTCGCAACACGTCATAAAGGCGGAAATGACATACTTCTAAGGCGGATGATACGCCTTAAAACAGAAAAATTTTAAGGCGGAAGAGGAACCGCCTTAAAGCTTTTTCAGGTTTTAAGGCAATACCAGAGAAGGCATTTGTCTTCTGCCTTGAAACGTGAAGGACCAACCGCCTTAAATGCTGCAAAATTGTAGTAGTGTATCTATCTTCAAGTTGCTTCGTATTCCATCTGGACGCGTGGACGGCTGAGCTTAATTCCTTTTGAAATCCAGAAGCAAAATACACGTGCCGCATATTCATTGGAAGGTAGTGGCGGTTTGTCCCCCGTCTCTCCAATTGCTTACATCGGAACACGGATCAAGGTAATTACTCGCCTTAATATTGTCTGGTTTGGGTTATATCTCCCAAATAATTATCTTTGTCTTCTCCACTTTCAAATTCTTCATCAAAATGCATAGGACGTTTTCATACTTTCTTCCTTCACGAAACCCCAAATTTTTGCTCCACTTCAACTAGTAAGTATTTCATCTTTTCTTTCTCTGTATCTGCTTCTCTTATTCCCCTTTATTTCACCCCCCCCATACTCTCTATCTTTATGTCTAGTAGTTGTGAAAAGAATTCCATCCCTCGACATGATGAGAGAGAGTATGCCCATGCTCAGGTCCAGGAGATTAGCTCACATGACTGCCGTAGAGCCGAGGTAGCGAGTGGGAAGAAACCGGTAGTATTAAAGAGGAAATGATCAGATAAAGAGAAGAGCTTGATGATTGCAGCGTGGCGGGCTCAAATGGAGGGGGTGGTCCCAGGGTGGCGCGCGCCAGAGGGCATACCGCCTGCGCGTGGTGAGGGTAGCAGCAAGAGAACGATGAAGGATGAGAAGACGCGTGCAGATGTTGCCGTGTTTGTCGATAGATACCGGTATTCTTTTCCCGATGATTGTGATCTCATGTATGTTGGGGATAACCTGCCCGCGTCGGAGCTAGTCACTTCGACTCGAGGAGTTATCTATGGGAGGTTTATACAGCATGGGCTGGCCTTTCCCTTTCCCCAGTTGTTGAGTCAATTTCTGGATTACTATAAAGTGCATCCGGGGCAGATACATGCCAAAGTAATAGTGATAATAATGGCCTTAATGACTTGGTGTCTGTTACCGACTTTGTATAAGGTTTCAATTGTGAAGAAGATGGTGACCTTAGTTGTCCGAGACTCTGAGCTGGGTGAGGCTTTCACGTAGCCGCAGAAGAGTGAGAAATGGGATAAGGTAAAGATACCCTTTGACCGAACAAAGTATCAAGTACCCCATTGGAACACTGAACTTAGGAATGAGGATAAGAATAACCTTCCGACTTCTCGCCATCTGCTGAATATAGCACAAGAGCTAATTGACGAGAAGATAAAAATCAAGGATGACAAGTTTCTGCCAGGCGACCATCAGATGGGATAGTTGTGGCCCCTCGAGACCTTCGAATGGCTATATGAGATACCTGGACAGACCTTGCTGAATGGCGGCTATCAGAAGAGTGCTTAATTCGATCAGCCCCGAGGTATTGAGGTTGAGTGGTATGAGCCCACCATGTTTAAAGAGCGGGATCCTTTCGGTGCAGCAAAGGCAACTCGAGCTCGAAGGATAGATGAGGAAAGAGAGGCTCATGAGAGAGAGCAGGTCTTGTCATGGACTTCCTTGAATGAAGAGAACTCTAGATTTATGTTGGACGCTCGATGTCGTTTGAAGAGGTTGGTTCGGGGACCAAAGAAAACTTGACCGAGGACCGCGGCTTCGGGTGAGGTAGAACCGTTGTTTGTGCCATTTGCACGAGATCCTTCGGATGAGGAAGAAGATGAAGGTCTAGCTCTGGCCCGAGGTCTGAGGAGAGAGGTAGCTAGGGTATCTGTTTCTCCACAATCAACCAGTGTGAATGAGTACTTGTGTGCCAAATTTGGTAGAGCAGAAGATGACGGATCTGTGACATATGTAGTTGTTTCAGAAGCATTGGTCGAGGATATCCTTTATTTATATGCATATCCTTGTGCTTGTATTGTGATAAGTCCATGGTTCGTATTCGGGCCTCATTCATACTCGGACCAGGGCCCGAGAAGGGTCGTGGGCTCGAGATACGCGGAAGGTGGATCCATAGGTCCATCAATCCTAATCCTTATAAGGAATGCGTATATTATGAATGTTCTACAAGGAATATACATCCTCTCAAAGATGGTAATACAGCCATCCTAAACATGGTAATACAACCATGTCCGAAATACACTTCTTCTATATATGGTAATACAACTACTATTTCCATAAGAGTTGTGTTCATACCATAAATATATATCTTGGTCATCTACGGATTGTAGCCATATAAATACCCTAAAGGTTTGGTAGACATCTCCATCTAATCTCATACTATATACTTTACGCCTTAAGCAAATATACTGACTTGAGTGTCGGAGTGTCTACCCCCGGACACCCGGGGCCTTTGTTTTGCAGATCAGTTCGAGAGCCTGGTTCATCGTCGAAGTGTTGGTGTCTGGCATACATCAATTTGGCACGCCCGGTGGGACATCTCACACTCATTGACGACGTCGCCGAACCTTGTCTCTGATCTGGTCTAACGCACCTGAAGAACAAATCCTCCAACAACATGTCTGAAGCTGAGCAACCCAGACGAAGTACCCGCGTACAGAGGCAAAATCCAGAGGACAATCCAGAAGTGGAGCAGCTCCCTCAAGGACGCGGACACGGTCGATGGTGCGGACGACCCGGAGGATCTCAGGCACACTTTTCCTCAAAACAATTACCAAGCTCTACTGTGGGTACCAAAATCTTCAACGTTCCGATATCCATCGGTCCAAATCCTGTTGTGATAGGAACACCAATCTCTGGTCCAAAACCTGGTGTATCCAGGGCACCTTCTAGATCAAATCCCATCGTATCTGGGATACCAACATCTGGCTCCAATCCTGCTGCATCCAGAACCCCACCTTCTGGTACAAACCCTGTTGGATCTGAAGTACCAAACTCAGGTCAAAGGGTTTTTATCCAAAACAACGTGAATCACAGCGCGAACATCAGCAATTCAAATGGTTTGTACCAGGAAAATAGGTTGGGGTATAGTGGTCCCGACTTGATCTTTTCTCGAGAAGAACGAACACAAAGGGATCGGCAAACCCTTACAGAAAGGCAGCAGGAGGATGCGAGACAAAGACGTTTCAGGGAAACCCTGAACCAAACCATGCAACACAGCCCGCAGGGCTCTGATCCACCCCAAATCAACCTTTTCTCAGACACTCCCCCGAGGGACAATAGGTTGGGGTATAGTAGACCCGACTCATCGAGATGAAATTCTCTTAATAAACCTGTATCGGATGATTGTGGATAATAACACTCTGAAGATGAAGGATGGCTCCCACAATAATAACAATAACAACCAGGGCGGCGGAGGCAACAATCCCCAAGATCCTCCTCCACCCCCGTCAAATGGAGCCAACCGGGTCATTAACGGCATTAATGGCTATACTGGAGAATCAATTTCCATAAATAAACTGAAGGATAGTGTGCGGGCCATACCGCATACCGAGCCAGTCAACAAGAGACTTCACCCCGAAGAAACCATTACTTTCTCAGATGCGGATGCCGTACCCAATCACATGCCTCACTCTGACCCTCTCATCATCTCAGCAACCATACAAGATTCTCTAGTAAAATGAGTCTTCATAAACGATGGGAGTGGGGTAGAAGTAATGTTCCGAGACTGCTTCCAGAATTTAGGATTTACCAAGGACAACCTCAAACCTACGGGTCCGATCTCGGGGTTCACCGGAAATCCTGTAATACCTCTCGGAGAAATCACACTCCTAGTCACAGTAGCAGATGGGGCAAAGAGCCTGACTCTCTGTTGCACATTTGTGGTAGTTGACACTGTCACACCTTTCAACATTATCCTTGGCAGACCTTGGATGTGCCAAGCTAAAGTCGTATGGTCTCCCTATCATCTGATGCTGAAATTTCCGACACCACGAGGAGTAGTTTCAATCAAAGGAGATCAAGGAGTGGCGTGTTCCTGCATGATCACGGCTATCCGTGACGCCAGAAATGTGAGTAACATCTCGGCCAACAACACTATCCTAGGAGATCTGGTTCCCGACCCTGATCTCGAACATCCTATGGTGTTTTACTTCGAGGAAGATGGCGGTTATGTGTCAATGGATCCTCCAACTCGGGGGGAAATGGTGCTAGAAATTTTACTAACCAACCCTGACGGAAAGGACCATCCTTACGTTCTCCATTTCGATGAGGCAGAGCATGAAGCCCTCATTACGGGGCTAAAACTAGCAAAGGACCTTGAGGTCGAGGACCTCGAAATCTTCAGTGACTCACAGATTGTGGTTCAACAGGTTAAAGGCGAATACGCAACTCGAGAATACAGTCTCCAGAAATACCTCGATATAGTTAAGCCTCTCCTAAATCAAATCTGACATTATAAGCTTAATCATATCCCCCGAAAAGGTAACCATAAGGCTGATGCACTTAGCAAACTTGTCTCCTCGGACCTCAACATAAGATCTTCTCAAGAATTGCTAATGGAAACCCTGGCGAAGAGAAGTTACGAAGAGAGTAGCATCATGGTTGTTGACATCTCAGACACATGGACGAACCCCTACATTGAATACCTCCAAACAGGTATCCTTCCCGAGGAAAAGCACCTGGCACGGGAGGTCCGAGTTAAAGCTCCGAAATATGTCATCCACGATAGCATCCTATATAAGAAAGGATACCTCCAACCTTTACTCATGTGTGTTGGGTCTTCCGATGCTAAACACTTAATACAAGAAGCACATGAAGGAGTTTGTGGTAGCCACCAAGGTCCACGTACCATTACCCGAAAGCTCCTACGGATGTGTTATTTTTGGCCTACGATGCTACAAGACGCCAAAAGATATATCAATTATGGTCACTAGTGTCAGAGATTTGCCAAGATGATCCACGTGCCACAGGAGAATATGATTACCATCCAAGAATCCTGGCCATTTGTCCGATGGGGAATAGATCTCGTCGGACCTTTTCCTACGGCCCCTAGTAACTTCAAGTACCTCATTGTGGCCATTGACTATTTCTCAAAATGGGTGGAAGCTGAAGCCTTGACCAACATAACTAGCAAGACAATTATCAACTTTTGCTGGAAGAATATTGTGTGTCGCTATGGCATCCCGAGATACATAGTGACCGATAATGGAGCACAATTTGCTAATGACCCCTTCAAGAAATGGTGCACGGAGTACGGCATACACTAGAAGCTCACCTCGGTATACCATCCAGAAGCTAATGGCCAACTAGAGGTTACAAATCGAACCTTGGTAAGCGGCATCAAGAAGCGCCTCGAAGGAGCTAAAGGAAACTGGATCAAAGAACTACCAAGTGTGATCTGGACCCATAGAACCACTCTAGCCACAGCAACAGGAGAGACTCCTTACAACATAGTCTATGGGTCCGAAGAGGTCATCCCCATGAAGATTGGGGTCCCCTCTGCCCGTACTTCTCAACCAGATGATGAAGATGGCACTACCAACGAGGAAAACCTTCGCTTCGACCTTGATCTCCTTGAGGAAAAAAGAGCAAACGCTACTATCCATGAGACCAAGGTAAAGGAAAGAGTCAAGCGCTACCATGATAGAAGAGTCCGCTTGGACACTTTCGTTAAATGAGACCTTGTAATGACGTTAAATGAAAAAAGCATGAAAGAAGTGGAAGGGAAGCTAGCCCCGAACTGGGAAGGTCCATATCGAGTCCTAGAATCCCATCCTGGGGGAAGCTACCTCTTGGAAACCATGAAGGAAGAACCTATACCACGAAGATGGAATGTGATTAACCACTACTGGAGGAACGCAGCCGCAACATCGGTAATTCGGCGTCTGTACGGTGGTTCGACCCGCTGTTACTGGAACAGCCGTGCATCGGCGTTCCAGAATTACACGGCGGAAACAACCGCCGAGGAACGTTTCGAGTTCGAAACAAGACAAACCAAGATGTTACGAATTCGAACACTTATGATGGGTGCCTGGTGAAGAAAGATTTCGACATCGAAACCACAAACTGTTCGAAATCAAAATTAGCGTGCTTGATATTGAACAAAAAGGCGTGTTCGAAATCGAAATGTTATTCTACGGCAACAGGTTTTTGAATTCGAAACTTAATGCCGTGGCTAGCAAAAAAACCGGCCAGATTGGCATCTGCCCAAATGCTCCGGGCACCTTGCTGCTGTGCTTCGTTTCTTCTTTCTTTCATTCTCGATCCATTTTCATCTCTCATGAATAACTTGTCCATGCTCTTCTTGTCTCCCCTCTTCTCTCTTCTGTGAGATTCAGTTCTATCATTACTTCAAAGCATAAAAATTATTCATAATAAAAAAAAATTATTACAAGAATCAAAGAAACATACCTAACATAATTGAATCGAAAGAGATTGAGAGGACTTTGCTTCCGAGACCTCTCTATTCTTCAGGTGTTCTTGCTTCCTTGAACTTTTGACCTTTTTTTTCCTGAAACCAAGAACATATACATGTATATTAGCACATTGAAAGCTTAGCCACCGCCCAAATGGCCGCTTGGCTGCCCAGATTCTCTCCCCCATATCACTGCCCACCAGATTCTCGCCCCCATATCACCGCCCACCAGATTCTCACCCCCATATCACCGCCCACCAGATTCTCGCCCCCCAAATCGCCGCCCACCAGATTGTTGGCCGCCCAGATCGCTAGAAGCAAGTAGTATTAGAAAACAACAAGCAGTATTAGAAAACTCACCAGTTGTTTGGCTGATCCACCGAGAGAACTCTACAAATCTGGCTGAGTTCACAAAAAAGGAAGTTGAAGAATGAGGGGATAAGGTTACAGATGGTATTTATATAGACCTCAGAATTAGTGGTCGAGATTATTTTGTAGAGAAGATCTGCGGTTCAAATTCATCCATGTAATTAATTATTAACTTTTTCTACTAATAGACTATTATAATTCCTAAATTAGAACCACAAAATCCTTTTATAACGATTATAGATATTAGATAGGAAATATTGATAAATATAATAGAATCTTTTATACAACATTCACACGCACACATATATATATTATAATTTGTATGTATATATAGGTATCCTAATTGATTATCTTAACATATTAGTATTTAGTTGTACTTAATTTAGTTAGTATATATAGAAAGGTGAATATGTTTAGAATCTATAGATTTCGTTAGCACTTTTAGAATACTAAACTTATTTATATAATGTATGAGTCTTACTTGACTCAATAAGTCTTTTAAGTGTATCTCCCCAGTAAGAATAATGTTAGTTATACTTAATAGAGTATATTTCAGATTTGTGAATGGTTAGTTATACTCAATTTAGTTGGTATTTATAGAAAAGTGAATAAGTTTTGATCGTGAGTTAGTTATACTCATTTAGCTATTTACAGAAAGTCAAATAATCAAGGTGTCGCCTTTGATTCATTATACTCCGTTTACCTAGTGTTTACAGAAATTTAAGTAATGAAGGTGTGACTTTTGATTGATTATAATCAGTTTAGTGTATTTTTATAGAAAATCAAATAAGATTTGCCCTTTGATTAATTATATTCACTTTAGTTCTTGTTTAAAGAAAAAAAGTACGAGCTTTAATATGTTATACCCATTTTAGTATTTATCGAATATCAAATAACATTTGATTAGTTTTATTTAGTTTTATTACTGTTTATGAAAAGAAGAGGTCAAATAAAATTTGGGATATACTTAGTTATCCTAACTTTATTAGTATTTGTAAAAAGTATAGGTTTAACCTACGATTGATCAGTTGGTTTCTAATACTTAAGGTTTTATACAAGTCTTTGATTAGTTACACAATTATTAATGTTTAGACAAAGTCAAGTAGCATTATCTTCTTGTTTGATTAACTATCACAAGAAAATATGATTTGCTCGTCTTGCCACATACCTTGGTGGAGAGGTAAGTCACGGTAATCCAGAGTCAGGATTTATTGAGCGTCCATTGTGTCAGTGCGCACAAGAAACCTTGCAAGTAAGAAATCCCCACAGTGCCGATGCTGAGATTCAAACCTTGGACCTATCACAATGAGTCCAATGTCCCAACCGCTAGGCTACACCCATGGGTGTTCTTGTTTGATTAACTAGTTATACAAGTTAGTATGGAAAAGTTAAATAACATTACATAAATTCAAGTTAGATTTGGTATTTTTGTATTAATTAAGCTCATTTTACATAAATTTTGTTAATTAGTGATTGTAGAAAAGTCAAGAAATGTATATAGAAAGTCAATTAATGTTTATACGATTAGTGTTCGTACAAAATCGAAAATGTTATTTTTTTTATGAATGGTTATACTGATTATACTCAGTCTAATTAGTGATTCTATTTATTTGAGAAATTATCAGTTTATCACTTTTATTAGTTCATCACACAACAATCTAATTTAATAAAAATAAAATTTGATTGAATTATACTATTTTTACTTTTTTTTAATACACTCATTTTCATATTTTAATTTAATTCAATTCAAATCACCAAAAACTAAAGTGATAGCATCGTAGCACCGAAAAGACAAAATTAAACCGTAGTACTCCTAATTGCATGCGTCGTTTATGCTATTTACCAGCAACGGGCATGCACACCTATAACTCAATTACTAATTAGCAAATTAGAAAATAAGTCAAAGATAGTAAAAGTCTTGGCACCCTTCCGAAATCGAAATCACAATTCATGCGTCTGAACCGTCAAGGTGTGCGGGCTGTACGCCGGAAATGCTATAGTTTATACTGGTTCCCAACCTCGAAACTCTGTAAGCATCAAATTTTAATTTCCTGCACATATTTTCGAACTAGTAAATTCAATAGCCGAGCAAACTACGATATCGAAATCAGCTACTCGTTCAGTCATGACTGGTGCCAATGAAATACAGTGCAAATTCGCCCCTGGTATATTGTTTTTGCGACATCGAAGGTCATTAGATTGCACGATTTCGACATCGAAAGCCTGAAGCGATCACTCCTTTGGACTTGGACTCACAAAACTGGTGTGTACTCGAACAAAAAACTTCTTTTCGGAAGCATATAATTCAGGTTTCGAGTTCGAAAAATCTAATACAACGACGTTTTCAGATTTATCGACGTTAATATTCTGGAAGAGATTCCCCTACACGTTTCGATCTCGAATACTTAGACGGGTGCGCAAAGGACCTACCGCCGTCCATCAGAGCCGTCTCCAACCATGTTTCCAGTAGTGAACTTACGAAAGTATCACGGAAGATAAAAACTCAAGGGAAAGACTCACAAAGGTTCGAGATTATCAAGAACGTCCTAGAGCCTCATCAAGGTCCGAGACAAGTATGCTCTAGCACAAACGGGTACTCAAACACAAACCCACTATTTACTTCACTTCTATTCTTAAAAGTTATAAACTTAGATTGAAGTCATGATATTTTTATACCTATCCTTATAATAAGCAATCTTAAATTCCTTTTCTAAAAAGCGGATTGTTGTCTTAAGTATAACATTGATTGCTATTCAAAACAATATACTTTATAAAGTATATGATTGGTCAACTTAAAAGTTGTTTGGATCCAATATTCAAATACCAATCATTTTGAATAAGATAGATAGGTTCGAGATAAACTACTTCAAAAAGTGCTTGATTGAGGTCTATAGACCAAAAGGGCAGACGTGCTCGAAAATCAATCATCTCAACAAAAAGAGGAAAAACCTCAAAAACAAAAGTAATAGTTCATATCAAAGGTGTTATTACATCAGAATATGATACTTCTAAAAAGACCCTCAAAAGGGCACATATAGAGGAAAAACCTCGAACACAAATAGTTCATATCAAATGTGTTATTACATCAGAATATGATACTTCTAAAAAGACCCTCAAAAGGGCACATATAGAGGAAAAACCTCGAACACAAATAGTTCATATCAAAGGTTTATTACATCAGAATATGATACTTCTGAAAAAGACCCTCAAAAGGGCGCATAAGAGGCTAAACCTCGAACCTAAAAAGGTCATATCAAAGGTGTTATTACATCATAATATGGTACTTTTAAATATACAAAATAGGGTTTCCTAAGACTTCACCAGAAGTGACACTTGAGAGATGGGCTATTGTCAACTTTTCTGCACGTTGTGATATTAAAAGCCTTGTCAAAGGACACCCAAGGAAGAAGCCAAACAAGATTAATCTCGCAGAGTGTTCATCATGGATAATGGCGAGAACTTAACAACCAAGGCTGGTGCTCCTTTCCAGTAAATCATGAGACCGAGGCTAACGAGAAGATGCCAGCATGTAAGGTAGCAAACCTGCTAGGATTACTCAACCTTGCCAGTAGAAAGATTAAGCACCTCTTCAAGAGAAGGTAATTTAGGATACTTGGCTTTAATAAGCCTCAATAAATCTCCTGATGTTACTATCTTCTCGGAGGGATCCAATGCATCCAAAAACTCGGCCCCAGGGATCCAGCGTTTAGCAGTCAGAGCAGAAAGCTTATCAGCAGCATCTGGATGAGAAAAGATTTCCTCCATCACCTTCACCTCCTTATCGGATTGGCATAGTTGCAGGACGCTACCCAAGATCTCATGCAGCTCAGAGGAATGGAATAAATCCCCATACTCCTCCCCATGGCTCTGAAACTCGGGGCTACAAGCAACGAAGGCACTCCAAAGCTTTAGAAGTCGTTTGGGCTCCTCTGGATCCTTCTCCTCGGTTTGATTTTGTGCCAGCTCCTCTGTAATATCCCGATAAGTCTCCTGCTCTTTATCCTGAGATTTCTTTGCCAACAGCAGTTCCTCTTTCTCGGCCTCCAACTGTTTTACCTGGCTTCCAGTTGAGTCACCTCCAATGGAGCCTGAACGGGAGGAGTAGAAGCGACAGACTTAGTTGTCATAGTCAAGAGGGAAGCCTCCATTTCCTCCTTCTTTGTCCTGAACGACCGGCACTTAACATGTAATTCCATCACAGAATCAGACAAGTGTCGGATCACATAATTAGCTCGACACCCCAGTGTGGATAGATCCGCCATCAGCTGTGAGATCGAAGACATATTAAAACTTGGCATCTGAGGAATCTATATAGTATAACATGAAAGATAATTAACTCAACGACGAAGGGATACTTCTTAGAAGACCTCCAAGAAGCCTGACCATCCTCTTCCTTTGGGCAGCTCAGATCGTACTTCAGTTTCTTCAGAGAAGCATCTTTGGAGATCACCAGCTCAAGGTCAGATTCATCATCATCTGAGGACCTCCTAACCTCCGGTCCCATCTCCTCGGACTCCTCCGCTTCCTCATCTATAACCTGGAGAGCGGCCTTCCCTTTCTTGACCTTTTTCCTTGGTGGAGACGCTATATAAAGATAAACTTCAGTATATGACACAGGAAAAACATATTATATGACAACAGTATATGATTTGAAGAGCTACCTGAAGAAGACCGACTAGAAGAGGATTCACCCAGATTCCGAGGAGATTTTCTCGGACT
Organism: Sherardia arvensis; assembly: GCA_948330725.1. Lineage (NCBI taxonomy): Eukaryota > Viridiplantae > Streptophyta > Magnoliopsida > Gentianales > Rubiaceae > Sherardia > Sherardia arvensis. The sequence goes on along the minus strand of OX415237.1, from coordinate 13,902,294 downwards.
TCCTTTCCTGGCTTTCTTTTTTCTTTCCTGGATTTTATCAGGGAGGGTCCAATTCCGATCAGGTTTCAAAAATCTAGAGGTAGATTTCGACCGAGGAACGTCCAACAGGTACGAGTAAGTAATATCGGGCCACTGCCATACAGAGCCGTGTGCGCCCAGAACAAAATCCCCTCTTTGAAGGGTAATGTCCTCCTTCAGGAACTCCTCGATGATGCCCTTTAAGTGATTAGGAATGATGAAACCCATGTCACGAGCTATAGCGTCCTTTAGATTGGGATGCAAGTCAGGGACCTCGTACTTACTTCGGTCGAAATTGAAATGGTCTGCCTCCCACACACCACTGTTATCAGGAAACGTGATGGGTTTCCTCTTCCTCGGAGTAAGGGTAATATACTCGTAAGTCTCAAAAGAGAATAACTTGTACAAACTCCTGAATAAATCCAGGGTCGGTTCGTAGTTCTTCCGAGCACACCAAGAAATCACCACCATGATCAACACTACCACATTGGAATGTATTTGGCTTGGATGCAGTTGATGATGCTGCAGGAATACATGAAATAAAGGGGGAAAGGGAAAACTTATCCCTTGCTGCAAAAACCTCCCATAACCCCTCGAGTGGGGCTCACCAGATCTCCAATGGGAACTTCCCCATCCTCGAGCTTCAAGTCGGCCTCCAGAGGATATGACAATCTGCATGACCGCATATATTGTATTGTCTTTTCATTGACCACCTTAGTGACGCTCCACGTATCACCAAGAGCTGGAACCTGTTTTTCAACTTGGGGCTCCATATTTGGATTTGGATTCGACCCAGAGGCACCGTCGTCCACCACCGCAGTTACAGCCTGCTGCGGCGTCGCCAAGGTTACCTCCATCAACTCTCCAGACTCAAGTCACGAGTCACAGGAACATTCTCTCCATTGCCAGATGGAATGATAGAGTTTGCTGACGACATGGCAAATACAGAGAATGGGGGGAAAAGGTTATGAGAAGAAAGACAAGAGTTTTGTTGAGAATTTTTGCAGAGATGGAAAAGATTAAAATTGCTTGGATGAAGATTGATGATAAACACAATAAAAAATTGCTTGGTTATATAACCAGTAATTAGCACGCATTTAAGTGGAGTAATTACCTCGACTCGCGAAACGATATAGGAAATTGGAAGGTTGGTCCTCCTCACCGCCAGAAGATACAATGAATCAAGACCACATGTCAGTCTCCTCAGAATTCAAGAAGGCAGATTCAGATCCAACTGACCACGTGCCCTGATGGAATACGAAAGAACTTGAAGCTAGATATTCAGAAAGGTAAGCCCGAGAGGAGAATCCCCGAAGAACACCCCGAGCTTAACACCCCGAGTTAGTCTCCCTCGAGTTACTGGTCTTCCCTCGAGAAGCAAGCCTCACCTTCAATCCTCGAGATAGAGCACTCTATATTCTGAAGATCTACCTTAGGGCTACTGATAAGTCCATGGTTCGTATTCGGGCCTCATTCATACTCGGACCAGGGTCCGAGAAGGGTCGTGGGCTCGAGATACGCGGAAGGTGGATCCATAGGTCCATCAATCCTAATCCTTATAAGGAATGCGTATATTATGAATGTTCTACAAGGAATATACATCCTCTCAAAGATGATAATACAACCATCCTAAACATGGTAATACAACCATGTCCGAAATACACTTCTTCTATATATGGTAATACAACTACTATTCCCATAAGTATTGTATTCATACCATAATTACATATCTTGGTGATTTACAGATTGTAGCCATATAAATACCCTAAAGGTTTGGTAGACATCTCCATCTATTCTCATACTATATACTTTACGCCTTAAGCAAATATACTGACTTGAGCGTCGGAGTGTCTACCCCCGAGACATCCAGGGCCTTTGTTTTGCAGATCAGTTCGAGAACCTGGTTCGTCATTGAAGTGTTTGTGTCCGGCATACATCATATTGTATCTTTTCCTCCATTACTGATATCTGATGCAAAACATGCATATAATGAAAACAAAAGATAAATTTACATTATATCCGCATAGCATAGAAATTCAGTAGGTTCAGTATTAAATTAACCATGGCCTACTAATTTAAATTAGCACAAAATTAGGCTTTTTACATATTTCACTACTCAAAGCCCTAGGCTGCAAAATTAGAGCTAGCTACTGGTTAAGACTAGCTACTGCTGGCTAAGATCAGGTGAAGAAAGAGCCAAAATTGTCCTCTTTCCACTTAGAGTAATCCTTACGAACCCAAACTTCGAATACCAGAAACAAGATGCATGCACTAAGCACAAAAACGCAAAGCCCTACTTTTGCAAGTTTCATGAGCCCACATCTTATGAAAGCCCCACAGCCCCTGCCACATTTATAACAAAATCCCTTGCCCAAATAAAAAAAAACCACATTTTATGGCTTCCATCCCTATCCTTATTTCTGCCCAAATCTCATGTAGGGTGCTAACTAGTGAAAATGATCCCAAAATGTTGTAAAAGTATGACCAGCACACAATCACCCCTAAAAGAAACTGAATCATCACCCTCCTTTTGGAGATTAAGGAGTCAAACAAATACGAGAAGTCCATACATATTCTACCACCACCGATTATGCAAAAATAAGAGTTGTTACCATCTATGTCATTGTGAAGAGCATCTCTTTTGTGAACTTCTACCGATTTGAGGGGGATAAGAAGGGAAATGATTTGCTACCTCCTTATCCTCTCAAATATCTTGAGCACGACTCTTCCAACCACGTACAAAATGATGCCCAAGAACACCAACCATTGGACATCGAAAGCACCCAATTTAGCAAAGTTGAGAAGGGAATCTTTCGATTTCATTAAGAGACCCTATAAAAGCGCATAGAACTGAATTAGGTAATCAACTCATAAATGGAAAGAATAGAAGATGAATAGATGGAAAGAGCAGACGGGGAATCGGGAAATGGCTACCTTAATCGCTGCGGGAGCTGATTCAATTAATAGCATCACATGATAGACCAAATTCCGTAGAGGATCCAGTGTGCCCATCCACAACAGCACCCAAATCGCCGACAAAAACAACCGAGCCACCCAAGAAAACACCAAAGTTAACTGAGAAGTCATCGCGGCGCCGCTGCTTCTTCGTGTCACAGTATCTTTCTTTTCAATCGGGATGGGTTTAAGAAATCTATAGTAGAAAAAAGAAGGTTTGAAATGGACTGGGCTAATAAAATACACAGCCCAATCTACTCGTAGCGTATTGCCATGCAGCTCAAATTCAAGGCATACTTTTGTTGTAAATCTCACCTACTATCAAGGGCATTATGGTCATTCATCAAAATTCTACAGGAGAGATTTCCAAACTCAGAAATAATACACGGCGGTTTCAACCGCCGTGCAACAGTTGCGTCAATTGTACGGTGCCACCATGGACGGCGGTTTTGACCATCGTCCAATGCCAGGACAACCGCCATTTTTACACGGTAATTAACTAGTGTACCCTTATTTCTCTATCATGAAAACATTATATGGTTACCATGGATAAACTAATTATACTCCTGCTCACATGGCCTAAAGATAACCTGCACCAAACTAGCTAAGGTGGCTGCACCAAACCAGCTAACATGGCCTATAGATACACTGCACCAAACCATAGATACCCTGCACAAAACCAGCTTATATGGCCTAAAGAGAACTTGCACCAAACCGGCTAACATAGCCTATATATACCCTGCATCAAACCAACTAACATGGCCTACAGATACCCTGTACCAAACCAGCTTACACTTCCGATAGATACCATGCACCAAACCAGATTGCACCAGACACAGAATATACAAAAATAGAAAAGCAAAGAATGTACAATGAAAACACAGAAAAAACAAAAGATGGATCACATCTCACTACTCAAAGCCCTAGGCTACAAAATTAGGGCTAGCTACTCCTGGCTAAGATCAGGTGAAGAAAGAGCCAAAATTGTCCTCTTTCCACTTAGAGTAATCCTTACGAACCCAAACTTCGAATGCCAGATACAAGATGCATGCATTAAGTACAAAAACGCAAAGCCCTACTTTTGCAAGTTTCATGAGCCCACATCTTATGAAAGCCCCACAGCATCTGCAACATAAATACCAAAATCCCTTGCCCATATAAATGAACCACATTTTATGACTTCCATCCCCATCCTTATTTCTGCCCAAATCTCACGTAGGGTGCTAACTAGTGAAAATGATCCCAACATGTTGTAAAAGTATGACCAGCCCACAATCACCCCTAAAAGAAACTGAATCATCACCCTCCTTATGAAGATTGAGGAGTCAAACAAATACGAGAAGCCCGTACATATTCTTCCACCACCGTTTATGCAAAAATAAGAGTTGTTACCCTCTATATCATTGTCAAGAGCATCTCTTTTGTGAACTTCTACCGATTTGAGGGGGATAAGAGGGGAAATGATTTGCTACCTCCTTATCCTCTCAGATATCTTGAGCACGACTCTACCAACCACGTACAAAATAATGCCCAAGAACACCAACCATTGGCCATCGAAAGCACCTAATTTAGCCAGGTTGAGAAGGGAATCTTTCGATTTCGTTAAGAGACCCTGTAAAAGCGCATAGAATTTAATTAGGTAATCAATTCATCAATGGAAAGAATAGAAGATGAATAGATGGAAAGAGCAGGCGGGAAATTGGGAAATGGCTACCTTAATCGCTGCAGGAGCTAATTCAATCAAAAGCATCACAAGATAGACCAAATTCCGTAAAGGATCCAGCATGGATATCCACGACAGCAGCCAGACCACCGATGAAAATAACCGAGCAACCCATGAAAACACCATGGTTAGCCAAAAAGTCAGCGCGCGCCGCTGCTTCTTCGTGTCATGGTATCTCTCTGTTAAATCGGGAATGATTTAAGAAATCTATAGTAGAAAAAAAAGTTTCGAAATGGACTAGCCTTTTAGTATACAAATCTCAATCTACTCGTAACGTATTGCCATGCAGCTCAAATTCAAGGCATGCTTTTGTTGTAAATCTCACCTACTATCAACGGCAGTATGGTCATTCATCAAGATTCCACAAGATAGATTTCCGAACTCGGAAATAATACACAGCGGTTTCAACCGCCGTGCAATGGTAATAATACACAGCGGTTTCAACCGCCGTGCAATGGTGGCTCCAATTGCACGGCGCCACCATGGACAGTGGCCAAAACCGTCGTCCAACGCCGGGACAACTGCCATTTTCTACATGGTATTCTAGTAGTTTGCCCTGATTTCTCTATCATGCAAACGTTATATGGTTACCATGGATTAACTAATTATACTCCTGCTCACATGGCCTAAAGATAACCTGCACCAAACCAGCTTACATGGCCTAAAGAGAACCTGCACCAAACCAGCTAACATGGCCTATAGATACACTGCACCAAACCAGCTAGCATGGCATGCACCAAATCATAGATACCTGGCACCAAACCAGCTTACATGGGCTAAAGAGAACCTGCATCAAACCTATAGATAACCTGCACCAAACTAACTAACAAGGCTTACAGATACCCTGTACCAAACCAGCTTACACGGCCTATAGATACCATGCACCAAACCAGATTGCACCAGACACAGAAAATACAAAAATAGAAGAGCAAAGAATATACAGTGAAAACACAGAAAAAACAAAAACTGGATCACATCTCAGAAGATGATGCAAAGCATACATATAATGAAAACCAAAGATAAATATACATTATATCCGCATATTATAGAAATTCAGTAGGTTCAGTATTAAATCATCCATGGCCTACTAATAATAATTAGCACAAAATTAGGCTTTTTACATATTTCACTACTCAAAGCCCCAGGCTGCAAAATTAGGGCTAGCTATTGCTGGCTAAGATCAGGTGAAGAAAGAGCTAAAATTATTCTCTTTCCGCTTAGAGTAATCCTTACGAACCCAAAATTCAAATACCAGATACAAGATGCATGTAATAAGCAAAAAAACGCAAAGCCCTACTTTTGCAAGTTTTATGAGCCCACATCTTATGAAAGCCCCACAGCCCCTGCCACACATATACCGAAATCCCTTGCCCATATAAATGAACCCATATTTTATGGCTTCCATCCCCATCCTCATTTCTTCCCAAATCTCAAGTAGGGTGCTAACTAGTGAAAATGATCCAACATGCTGTAAAAGTATGACCAGCCCACAATTACCCCTAATAGAAACTGAATCATCACCCTCCCCATAGAGATTGAGGAATCAAAAAAATACGAGAAGCCCATACATATTCTAGCACTACCGTTTATGCAAGAATAAGAGTTGTTACCCTCTATGTCATTGTCAAGATCATCTCGTTTGTGAACTTCTACCGCTTTGAGAGGGATAAGAGGGGGAGTGATTTGCTGCCTCCTTATCCTCTCAGATATCTTGAACACGACTCTTCCAACCACGTACAAAACGATGCCCAAGAACACCAACCATTGGCCATCGAAAGCACCCAATTTAACAAAGTTGAGAAGGGAATCTTTCGATTTCGTTAAGAGACCCTGTAAAAGTGTATAGAATTGAATTAGGTAATCAATTCATCAATGTAAAGAATAGAAGATGAATAGATGGAATGAGCAGACGGGAAATTGGGAAATGGCTACCTTAATCGCTGCGGGAGTTAATTCAATCAAAAGCATCACAAGATAGACCAAATTCCGCAGAGGATCCAGCGTGGCCATCCACAACAGCACCCAAACCACCGACGAAAACAACCGAGCCACCCAAGAAAACACCAAGGTTAGCCAAGAAGTCATCGCGGCGCCGCTGCTTTTTCATGTCAAAGTATCTCTTTGTTAAACGGGAAGGGTTTAAGAAATTATAGTAGAAAAAATAAGGGTTTTGAAATAGACTGGGCATATAAATACAAAGCCCAATCTACTCGTAACGTATTGCCATGCAACTCAAATTCAAGGCATGCTTTTGTTGTAAATCTCACCTACTATCAAGGGCATTATGGTCATTCATCAAGATTCCACGGCATATTAGTCATGTTAAGTTGGGTTAAAATTAACTGAAATGAAATTAAAATAATTTAAATAAAAAATTTCTGGTTGAACTGAATTAATTTAATGAAACTGATATTAATTTAACTGAACTGAGATGTTTTTAGCTAAACTAAGATTAATTTAAATATGCTGAAGTTAAATTAATTGAATTTATATTAAATTAATGAAATTATTTCTCTATAATCTGAACTGGACAGGTTCATTCATTAGGATCTTTTTATTATGCTTAATTGGCTAGCTAACAGTAATTAGCTGAGTATTACCTAGTTTCTAAAGACATTAATTATTTTGGATTAAACTCTAATCTTGTTTATGGCTAAAAAGTTCATCGAAACTAAGTTTTACCGAATTGACCTCAGGTTTATTCTTGTCTTTAACATGTGGTATCATAGCTACAACTCTTCGAACATGGCTCCGAACAATAGCATCGACGTGTTAGACGGTCGTCTCATGGAGGTCGAGGAAAGATCGCTTGAATTTCAGCAACAAATGGAAGCAAGTCAAGCTGAGATGCAGTGAATGGAGGGAGTCCTGACTGATGTGAACCTAGAAATGTTGAAGTCGGATCAACGTCGTACAAGCGCATATATTGAATAGTGTTTCACTGAGCTAGCTATAGACCAGCATGGAGGCGCGCTGTTTCCAAGAGGCTCCGACCGCTAAGGAGGATTGAAAATTTCGTGAGACCATAGTTGTAATATCCAAAGGGAAGGCTCTGGTAATAGAAGTCGGTGGGTCCAGTTGGCCAGAGAAGGAAGCTACTCCCACTATCACTCCAACAACCAGACGCACAATTAAGGTTAGTTTTGGATCTCGTAACGATAAGTTCCACCCACTATGACTTTTACTGATCTAATGTGATAGAGGATGTGCTAGCTAGAACCAACCCCTTGTATACTGATATCTATATTGAAAATAGCCACATTCCCAGTCATGTAACACTAATGGGTTGTCTTCAGATTATTGAGAAATAACCTCAGTTAATTTAATCCCTTATCGGTTAATTTTATTCGAATTCAACATAAATATTATCATATCAGTCTCATTTCAGATATATTAATCTCAATTCCACTGGAATAAATCTTAGTTTAGTATAATTCAGTTCAGGTCAATTTAGTTCAGCAAAATATTATTTGATGAAATTCATATATATTTAGTAATATTGATTCCAATTCAGTTTATTTCAGTAGTTCAGCAAAAACATAATTTCTCCAATTTCACTTTAGGATCTAAAAGAGGACAGTGACGAAATGAAGGGTTCTGAAAAACAATGGGGTTGTTAGAGTAATTCGGAGTTCGAGTAGAGGACATAACTTGGAAATATTTCGTAATTAGTCCTCCTAGTTTAGGAGAAGTCTCACTCGTGCCCCATTTAGGAGGACTAATTAGGAGATATTAACTTGGTAATAGTTTGTCACTTCAGTTTATATCTTCTCCGTCTCTTCTCCGCTCTTTTTAATTTGTTTGAGATCTCATCCATTTATTTTTCAATTAAAACCACCCTTAGGTGGGGGAGATTTTATAAGGCATCCCAAACCATCAAAATGCCATAAAATGGCTAATGTTTACATCAGATAATGATGACACAAAAAGGACCTAAAGTCCTATAGCATGAGAATGCTATCAAAAAGGGTTTAAACCTCAGAGGATCCCTATAGATCCTACTATACACTATACAACTGTACACCTGAACCTGTTAGGGAATTGCAAAGCAAAACCTAATGCGTTACCAAGTGGAAGTTGAAAGTTACAAAAGAATGTGATACTATATTACAATTATCATTAGGATGTGTTTGGTTGCTAGAATTGAAATTGGAATTGATATTCTAATACTATAGAATTGAAATAGAGAATCAGTGTTCAAATATTTTATGAATTCTAGTGTTTGGCTAACACTAGAATTACTTAAGAATTGAGATTGTAATTCCAATTCTTGTGTTTGGATAACTAAAATATTGACATGGAATTAGAATTAGAATTGATATATTTATTTTATTTTTCATTCTTTATTTTATTGTATATAATTCTGTACCATATTTAGACTACTCTAGATACACTGTATTTGTACTCTTGTAATCCTATATATTTCAGATAATACAGACACACCAACCATGATGAATTCACATTCTTTCATGGTATCAGTTGGGTGAATCCAAAACCTATTCTTTTTACCACTATAACCATCAGTTAAGTGATTAAATTGTAAATCCTAAATTCTTCCACCTAAGGTATACTTCCCACATAACTAAGATTTTAAGCCTTGATTAGGTGCCCTTTCAAACCCTAATCGGCTTCCCCAATCGCCTTTGTTACTTCCAACAAAAGTAACCTCCAGCCATGGCGTTCAAAATGTTTGCTCGCCCGCAACCTGCTCCAGAGGCGCGTGAGTGTCACGTGCCACGCGCTCAACAGACGCGTGTGATTCACGCGCTAGTCTTACCACTTCAGACGCTACAGGCGCGCGTGACCCATGCGCGGGAAAGTCAAGCCGCGCGTGTGGATCACGCGCGGGCCACCCAGCAAGCCAATCATGCAGCACGTGTGGATCAAGCGTGGACCGCCCAGCAGGCCAATCATGCTGCGCGTGTGGATCACGCGCGGACCGCCTATCTACCCAACCATGCCGCGAGTGTGGACCACGCGCGGGCCTGTCAGCTGCCCAATCATGCCGCGCGTGTGGACCACGCACGAGCCGCCCAGTAGGGCTTCTTTCAGGCGCGTGAGCGTCACTCTCTGCCAGTTTTAGCCAAATTTACACGCGTTGCACACAACCCACCACAACAGGAGTTTTCGAACCTCCGTTCTTGTGATGGTGCTCGCCGAACACGATGGAATCCGAGATGTCAGCTTTGTGATGATTTTGGACATACTGCTCGAACATATTCTAATCCGCCTGAGTGTGCGAATGTTGCTGATATGTTTCAGTCTTCTGCTTCTAACTGGTATGTGGATTCTGGTGCCACAAATCTCATGACTTCTACAACTACTGGTTTTGACGAAGTTACTCCTTACCATGGTAATCGTTCTGTCTCTCTCGCTAATGGTCGTGATATTTTTATTACACATGTAGGTCATCATGAGTGTTCTCGTGATCTATCTTTATCGGATGTCTTGGTGGTTCCCGATGTTATGAAAAACTTACTATCCATTAGCAATCTTACAAAGGATTTGAGTGTCGTAGTCTCGTATAATGAATCTTCATTTGTGATTCAACAACTGTCAAATAACAAAATTATGACTACTCCAAACTACTCCAACTTTCATCCATTTGGATGTCTGGTCTATCCCTATATTCGGCCATTCTCTCAGCACAAGCTGGCTCCTCGTAGTACACCTTGTGTATCTTACACGTCATGCTCGCTTCGATGAGAGCTCATTTCCACCTTTATAACGTCAATCCTCCACTGCCCCTGAGTTTTTGGATGTCTCTACATTTCTTGACTCAGATTATGATGATGATATGGCTTTGATAGTGCCTGATCTGCCTTCACCAGATGAGTCTATAGAGGCATCTCCACCATCACCTGTCTCTGGATCACCAAGTTTCCCTGATTTTGGAGCGTCATCGGCTCCCAGCCCTTCTTCGGAACTACCTCCAGCCCATTCTCCATCGTCACCGCCACCTTCACCATCGCCACCGCAGCCGCCTCACCATCGTATGACAACTCGTTCTCAGACAGGCAGTCTCACTGCCAAGGATTACTCTGATTATGTTGTCACCGGTTTTCTTGCGGCCCTTTTGGCTGAAACTAAACCTCGGGGTTTTCGTTCTGCACTTAATGATCCTCGTTGGGTTGCTGCTATGGATGAAGAGATGCATGTACTGCATCAGCAACGTACTTGGGATCTTGTCCCTCGTCCTTCTAGAGTTAATATTGTTGGTTCGAAATGGGTTTATCGGCTCAAGCATTGACCAGATAGCACTATTGATCGTAATAAGACTCGTTTGGTTGCTCAGGGATACTCTCAAGTTCCTGGCTTTGACTTCACTCACACGTTTAGCCCGGTCGTGAAAGCCTCCACCATTTGGAGCATTCTATCTCTTGCCACCATCTTTGGTTGGCCCCTTCATCAGCTTGACGTTAAGAGTGCCTTTCTTAATGGTCATCTTGACTCCCCGGTTTACAAGGAACAGCCGTCTGGATACACCGATCCTCATCATCCAGACTATGTATGGTGTCTCCGGAAGGCTATCTATGGTCTTAAACAGGCTCCTCGTGCCTGGTTTCAGCGTTTCAGTTCTTATCCAACTCGTTTGGGTTTTTCAGTGCTGTTCGTCTGACACTTACCTGTTCATCTTCATGCGTGGCTCAAAAGTATTCTATCTTTTGGTCTATGTAGATGACATCATTCTCACTGGAAATGATCCGCTTCTTATTCGGAAGTTTGTCGCTTGCACTGATCATGAGTTTGTTATTAAGGATCTTGGCTATCTTTATTACTTTCTAGGATTAGAGGTCTCTCGCTCTTCTTCGGGGTTGTTTCTTGGGCAGGTTAAGTATGCTATGTAGATTCTTCAGCGTGCTGGCATAACTGACACTGCACATTGATAGGTCCATGGTTCGTATTCAGACCTCGTTCATACTCGGACCAGGGTCCGAGAAGGGTCATGAGCTCGAGATATGCGGAGGATGGGTCCATGGGTCCATCAATCCTAATCCTTATAAGGAATGCATATATTATGAATGTTCTACAAGGAATATACATCTTCTCAAAGATGGTAATTCAGCTATCCTAAACATGGTAATACAACCATGTCCGAAATACACTTCTATTATACATTATAATACAACCTCTATTCCCATAAAAGTTGTGTTCATACCATAAATACAAATCTTGGTGATCTATGGATTGTAGCCATATAAATACCCTAAGAGGTTTGGTAGACCTCTCATCTAATATCATACTTTATACTTTACGCCTTGAGCAAAAATATACTGACTTGAGCGTCGGAGTGTCTATCCCCGGGTCACCCGGGGTGCTTTGTCTTGCAGATCAGTTCGAGAGCCTGGTTCATCGTCGAAGTGTTGGTGTCCGACATACATCAATTTGGCACGCCCGGTGGGACTTCTCCACTCATTGACGACGTCGCCGAACCTTATTTCCGATCTGGTCTAACGTACCCGAAGAAGCAACTTCTCCAACAACATGTCTGAAGCCGAGCAACCTAGACGAAGCGCCTGTGTGCTAGGGCAAAATCAGGAGGAGAATCCAGGAGCAGAACAACCCCCCCAAGGACGAGGACGCAGTCGACCCGCAGGATCTCGCACACGCTCCACCTCTGAACCACCGTCAGGCTCTATCGTGGGGGCAGGAAACTCCAACGCTCCAAACTCCTTCTGTCCGAATCCTGTCGTATCCGGAACACCCCTCTCCGGTCCAAATCCTGTTGTGTCAGGAGTGCCACCTTCTAGATCAAGTCCTGTTGCGTCAGGAGTACCACGTTCTGGATCGAATCCTGTTGGATCTGAAGCACCGAACTCGGGACCAAGAATTTCGATCCCGACTGACATGAACTACAGCGAACACGTCAACAATCAAGACGGACTCGACCCAGAGAATGAGCTTGGATATGACGGATCTGATTCGATCTTCACCTCAGAAGAACAAGCACTACGAGATCAACAAATCCTCACGGAAAAACAACAGGAGGAGGAAAGACAAAGACGTCTTAGGGAAACCTTGAGCCGGACTGTAGGACATAACCCTCCAAGTTCCGGGCCGACTTATATCAACCTTGACCCTCTGGGAACGATCCCTGAATATGCCCGAACGCTACTGAGGAACTTGCATGCCAAATATCCTGACTTCGTCGCATCTTTGATAAACTCAAGTCAACAACTCAGTGCACAGATGCATGAAGCCCCCAAGATAGTATCTGTCTCAGGAGCCCAAACTACACCACTTACTGATCCTACTCAAGAGCGAAGAATCCTCAACAACTTATCCAAGGATCTACCGCCTTATAATGCTCGAAGCAGTCTGCCACCACCTCCTAATGTATCCAATTATCAGGGCAAAGGTACAGGATTAAGTAGGGAAGAGGTGAGAAGGATGCGTATCCTCAACATAGAAGAAGAACTCAGACGTGAGAAGAGGGAGCGATCTCGAAGCGAATGGCAAAATAGCGCTGATCGGCCCTACTCACAAGATGGAGCCTACCCTACCCGAGGTAAATACGAGGTTGACCAAGAAATCACACGTATTCTCGGAACCATAGGACAAGCTGCTCGTTCTTCCTTCTTGCGGCATATTGTGAACCTACCTTTTGATAACCACAAGAAGGTAACAGAACACTTACCCACATACGATGGCACCAGCGATCCTAGAGAATTTCTTTCGGTCTTTTTTAAGACCTTAGAAACCAGGAACATGAATTGGAGATATGCAAGATCGTCCCCAGTTACCTCCGAGGAAAAGCACAGACCTGGTTTACCCAGACGAAACCAGAAAGTTTATTTGATTACTGGAATTTCGCCGAATTTCTTCTCCACGCTTTCTTCCAGAAGAAGAAGTTCACCAAGTCCCTCGGAGACCTGGGGTATGTGGCCAGCCTCGAAGGAGAGACTGTGATAGAACACTATCATAGATACATGGATCTAGCTACTGAATGCTATGATCGAGATGAACGCCTCCTGATAAATATGTACCGGATGAGCATGGATAATGACATTTTAAGGATGAAGCTAGCAACAAAGAACCCAACAACCATTCAACACCTTCAAGCCATCATGGAAAAGTACTCTAGCAAATTAAATGTTGTGATGGGCAAAAGACCCCTAGAATTCCTGATAGACAGAAAAGAATCCAGGGCAAAAGTACCGAAAGTCGAGAAGACTGATAATGCTCCAAAAACTACCTTCGAGACATACACTCCTCTGGCGAGATCTCGGGCCGAAATTCTATCTATTCACAGGCACCTTTTGAAGGACCCGCCTGCCATGAAGGAATCAACCGAACGTCAAAGGTCCCCGAAATACTGCCAATATCACCGAGATTGGGGGCATGACACGGAGGAATGTTACCAGCTCAAGAATGAGATCGAGAAGCTAATTCGCCAAGGAATTGTGCAACAAATCGCACCTTCAATAGCTGGCGATAACCAGGGGACCCAGAGAAGGTATGGGGGAAAGCCCGGGCAGAAAAAGAAGGATGGCTACCGCAATAATAACAATAACAACCAGGGCGGCGGAGGCAACAACCCTCAAGATCCTCCTCCACCACCGCCAAACGGAGCCAACCGAGTCATCAACGGCATCAATGGCTACACAGGAGAAGCAATTTCCTGTACCAAGCTGAAAGATAGTGTGCGAGCTATACCCCACACCGAGCCAGTCAACAAGAGGCTCCGCCCCGAGGAAACCATTACCTTCTCCGATGCGGACGCCGTGCCAAATCAAATGCCTCACTCGGACCCTCTCATCATCTCAGCAACCGTACAAGATACTCTAGTAAAAATAATCTTCATAGATGATGGGAGTGGGGTAGAAGTAATGTTCCAAGACTGCTTCCAGAAGTTAGGATTTACCAAAGATGACCTCAAACCTATGGGTCTGATCTCGGGGTTCACAGGGAATCTAGTAATACCTCTCGGGAAATCACACTCCCCGTCACAGTAGTAGAAGGAGCCAATAGCCTAACCTTATACTGCACATTTGTGGTAGTAGACGCGGTCACACCCTTCAACATTATCCTTAGAAGACCTTGGATGTGCCAAGCTAAAGCTGTATGGTCTTCTTACCACCTGATGCTGAAGTTTCCAACACCACAAGGAGTAGCTTCAATCAAAGGAGACCAGGGAGTGGCGCGCTCTTGTATGATCACGGCCATCCGTGATGCCAGAATAGTGAGCAATATCTCGGCCGTCAACATTATTCTAAGAGATCTGGTACCCGATCCTGATCTCGAACAACCCATGGTGTTCCATTTTGAAGAAGAGGCCTATAGCGAGATGACTACACTATGGCATAAACGCCGCCACCAAACCTTCCAAGTGGAGGAACTGGTAATGCCAGTTGGCCCGTGGTGCACCAACAAGCTAGGAGGAGCGCTGGAGCCGAGGACTAAAGGACCATACAAAATCTCTGCAGCACAATCCGGTGGATTCTACCTCTTGCAAACATGCAAAGAAGAGCACTTGGACCCTGTCATTATGGCGCCCTTCCTACGCAGGTACCTCGGAGCTAAAACTAAGTAGACCTTCTCCATCTAAGGAGAAACTACTTCAATAAGGCCTACGGGCCAAACACTTTTTCTTTTCATCTTTTTACATTTTTATACCCGAGCTCCCAAACTCGAGGTTGTCTTTTATAATTTTACCGAACTCTCAAGTTCGAAGAATGCAATTTCTTTTTGATATATATATCTTCTACTTTATTTTGAAGCAGTCCATACTCTCTAAATACAAGGAGAAACTATGCCTCACAAAGCATAAGTAAAGACTACTGCCTGAAGATCTATACGCTTATAAGTGTACGATTGATGCTTATCTAATATGAGCTGTTTAGACTACGTGTCTGAACTACAATCATCTTAGGCCAAAATAAAATAATATACTTATAAGAAGTATATGGTCAAAGACCAACATGATATGGGTCATGTAAACTCACAAAGTTTGGAACTCGACTTTCCACGTGATACTCCTATTAAGGTACACATCACTATTTATTAAGGCTATTCATAAGCCTAAAGAGTCAATCTTCTCAAGGATTGCGATATAAAGACCTTTATAAAGGCAAAATCAAATAGTGTTATTACACTACGAAACTTCTCACACCTTGTGAATGTCTTTAAATACAGGGGTACGACCCCGACCGCGAGAAGAAGTAGAGGCACGACCTCGAACACCTTGGAGGCCACGGCCCCAATTACTTTCCTCTGCTACCCTCATCAACTGAGAGGGTGTAGGGGACCCAATTCTATTTTCCACAGGTCGAGCAGGAGAGCCACGAGCTCCAGGAGTAGGTGTCACCCCTCTTCCCCTTCCACATGGGTTCCCTCGAGATGCACCCCTTTGTGCATGAGGCCTTATCAAAGGTCCTGAATAGAGGACACCGGAAGGTCCACCTACTTCCCTCCTTGAAGACCCTGAAGGCATGACAAACGCACCTTGGGCCTCTAGTTACTTTATTTGGAACCTGCAAGCGTTAAGCTCGGCCTGGCACATTCTCAACTCATCTATCTTGGAGGCAATCTTGTGATTCACAGTGATAGTCTCATCTTGGAGTCTAGAAATAAGAAGATCCTTCTCATGACTTTCACCCTTGACCTTCATTAAGTCACTCCTGACTTTCCTCCATTCTTGGTCATACTCTTTATTGGTGGCCACGACCTTGTTGTGAGCATCTTCTAGATCTTCATACCTCTTCCGAAGATCACTCAACTCCTGATTCAGCTCAGCTCTCTGCTTCAAAGCCTCTTTGAGCCACCTCGAAGACTCTCACATCCTTCCCGCACAATGCTGAAACAGCCTTTAGAGTCATCCAGATCTTCCTCCAGTTTCTCGTTCTATTGAAGGACAGCTTCATACTTGACCTGCAAATCAGCACATGCGGCAGAGCAACACTGGACATAAAGGAAGGAAAAGACCAATTATTCCAAAGACAAAACACATGTTCAGACTACATGAAACGCCAAAATTTGGCGAAAAGAGAAAAATCTTGAAGTAAAAGACAAGGCTCTAAGGAGTTACAACCTTCTCCTGCTCATCAGAAGTCTTTGGGTCCCCAAGTGAAGTATCAGTAGCCTGCTTCTCCATCAGGAACGTCAGCTCATTATACAAACCGGACGGTCTGTTATGAAACTCCTCCATGGTTAAAGCCTTCTTCAAAGATTCCAGATTAGACAGTAGACTGGTCTCAAACCCCCCAATCTGGCTAAACTTCGCCCGAAATTCCTTCAAATTCTTTGGTACTTCAGGCCAAGTGTAGGCGGGGGCAAGACATCCTTGAAGCTCTTCACTGAGAAACCCCTTCAGAGGAATCCACATCTTCGAGAGCTCAGATTTATGGTAGAATTCACCATACTCTTGATGATGTGCCTCCATCTCTGGACAGTTGAGGCAGAAGTCTATGATCAACCGAACTAGCCGCCACTGGCAAACAGGATCAGCATACCGGTCTCTCTCGGCTTCCACCAAAGTCAGGTTCCTTTTCAATTCTAAGAAGGAACCATCAGACAGCCTTTTTGCCTTTTCCAAGGCTCGATTCTCCTCTTCTAAGGCTCTTATTTTGTCCTTAGCCTGAGTCAGCTCATTCTGGAGATGCTTCAGCATATCTGAAGGTTCCTTAGACCTCTTGGACATCTCCTCCTCCATCAACTCGTGCTCGGACTCCTGTCCCCGAGAACGGTCATACAGTGTCCGAAGAGAATTGTACATAGGCCTCATCAGACTCGCAGACTGTAAAAGAAGGCAAAGAGAATTAGATAACTACACAGCTAATCCTATCAGAAGCCATGACGAATCATACCTGGTTAATTTCGGGATAGCCCGGTACCACCTCGACCAGAACCTCAGAAGGAGAAGGCGACACATACTTCTCGAACTCTTCCAATGGTCCGAGTTTGAGCCTTGGCTTCTTTGGAGACTTATCTGCAGAAATCCCTGAAGCCTCGAGATCCCTCTTCTTCTCATTACTACTCAATAGACCCCTTGATTCAGCTATCTGAGACAACAAACTGGCTGCCCTGTTCGTCCTAGAAGCACCCACTGCACATACAAGGAATATAGTTAGCGTAAGAAGCAATGGATACATTGTGGACGAGAATATAACACAGGAAGGAATACCCTCTTGCAACGCATCTGATTCTACCACAGAAGTTATCATCAAGACCTCATCGACATTTTCGGTCGTGATGGGAAGGACACTAGTCATTTCCTTTCTCGGACACCGAACTAAGACAGAACCCTCATCTGATGGATCCAAAGCCACATGAACAAAAAGGCAATCTGCCTCCCCAATCACTTTCAGCTGTGATTGAGTCTTCTTAGGTCCTTGAACCAACCTTTTAAACCGACGCCCACGTCGAGCATCTTTCATCAGACCCGAGATTTCCTTATTTACCTCTTTCTCGGATATCTCATCTTGGGCAGCTCTCTCTTCTAATGCTCTATAGGCCTGCAATGCCTTAGCTGCACCACCTGGATCCTGCTCCATAGACAGGAGGGCTTCATACCAGTCCATCTCAACACCTTCTTGCTGATCAAAATGTGACAACTTCAAGAAGCTGCAATTTTGAAGAGTACGGCCGGATAGTTGATTCAACCAGTCACACGTTTCTACAGGCCATTGCCAACCCATTTAATGATCTCCAGATACAAACCTACCCTCTCTAAGTTTTATCTTGTCATTCACCAATTCCCCAGCTATATCCAGCAGTTGGCGGGACGACTCCACTTCATGCCAGATCTCATTTTGGACATCTTCATTCCAATCAAGAACTTCATACTTGGTTCGATCAAAGGTTAGTTTTACCTTATCCCACTTACCGCAGTTCACAGGAAGCACAAAAAGTTTACCTAAAGTGGTGTCACGAGAGGTCAAGGTCACACTTTGTTTAACAACGGAAACCTTATACATGGTCCACAACAAGGAGAGACTGGGGTGATAACCAATACGAGCACACCAGGTTATTAAGGCCATAATGATTACTATCACATTAGCATGTAACTGAGTTGGATGAACCTTATAATGCTGAAGAAAATCATCCAATAGTGGGGGAAAAGGGAAGGCTAACCCATGCTGCAGAAACCTCCCATATATGACCCCTCGGGTCGCAGTTACTAACCCAACTGCAGATTTGTCTTCTCCAAAGTACATGAGGTCAGCATCAGAAGGAATGGAAAAGGGACAACCTTCTGCGAAGATAGCAGCATCAGCGCGTGCTTTATCCTCCTTCAAAGACTTTCTACTACTACCTTCGCCATACATGGACACCATACCTTTGGATGAATGCATTACCATGGGGTTATTCCCCTCTATCTGAGCCCTTTTGGCCATATCCCTCAACCTCTTCTCTTCCTCAGAGGCTTTCTTCTTCAAAACTACTTGTTTTTTCCCACTCGCTGCCTCAGCTCTGCGGCGGTCATGGGAGCTACTCTCCTCAACCTGGGCTTCTACATACTCTCCCTCATCATGATGGGGGGCGAAAATTTTTCTACTACTATTGCTCATGATTACAAAGAGTATGGGGGAAAATACACACACAAGAGATAAAAGGAAAAAACAGACACAAGCAAATGTGCATAGAAAGAAGATGGCACTTACTGGTAATGGAAGCATAAATTTGGGGCTTCAGAAATTGATGAAGTATTGATGCGCCTTCTGAACTTGGAAAGAAAAAAAATTCGAATAAGAGAAGACAATGGGAATGATTTAGGAAATTTAATCCAAACCCAGACAGCATTGAAGATGAGCAATTACCTCGATTCTGTTTCCAAGGCAAGTAATTGGAGAGAAGGGGGACAGACCGTCTCTGTTTGCCAATGAAGACATGCCACGTGTATCTACCATCTGGATTTCAAAAGAAGCTAATCTCAGCCAACCATATATCTGATGGAATACGAAAAGAGTTTGAAGCTAGATATTCAGAAGGGTAAGCCCGAAAGGACAGTCCTATAAGGACACCCCGAGCTTAACACCCCGAGTTATTCTCCCTCGAGTTATTGGTATTCCCTCGAGAAGCAAGCCTCTCCTTCAACCTTCGAGATGGAGCACTCTATATTCTGAAGATCTACCTTAGGGCTACTGATAAGTCCATGGTTCATATTCGGACCTCGTTCATACTCGGACCAGAGCCCGAGAAGGGTCATGGGCTCAAGATACGCGGAGGATGGGTCCACGGGTCCATCAATCCTAATCCTTATAAGGAATGCGTATATTATGAATGTTCTACAAGGAATATACATCTTCTCAAAGATGGTAATTTAGCTATCCTAAACATGGTAATACAACCATGTCCGAAATACACTTCTATTATACATGGTAATACAACCTCTATTCCCATAAGAGTTGTGTTCATACCATAAATACATATCTTGGTGATCTACGGATTGTAGCCATATAAATACCCTAAGAGGTTTGGTAGACCTCTCATCTAATCTCATACTTTATACTTTACGCCTTAAGCAAATATACTTAATTGAGCGTCGGAGTGTCTATCCCCGGGACACCCGAGGCCTTTGTCTTGCAGATCAGTTCGAGAGTCTGGTTCGTCGTCGAAGTGTTAGTGTCCGACATACATCACACATGTCTCTATGCCTTTTGTTCCTGGTTCACAACTCCTCACTTCCTCTAGTCCAGAGTTTTCGAATCCCAAGCTATATCGTTTGCTTGTTGGAACCTTGCAGTATTTGACCATTGCTAGGCCAGATCTAGCCTTTGCAGTCAATTCTGTTAGCCGGTTCCTTCAGTCACCTCGTGATGATCATTATCAGGCGGTCATTCGTATTCTTCGCTATGTTCGTGGTACTCTTCATCATGAACTTTTCTTTCGACCGTCTTCCAGCTCACTTTCGGTGTTAGGATACTCAGATACTGATTGGGATCGCTGTGTTGAAACTCGACGTTCTACTTATGGTTATGCCATTTACCTTGGTGGTAATATTGTCTCTTGGAGTGCTAAGAAACAACCAACTGTTTCCCGTTCCAGTTGTGAATCTGAGTATCGTGATATGGCCAGGGCCGGCCCAATAGTGAGGCCAATGTGGCCCTTGCCTTAGGCCCAAAATTTCTATTATTTTTATAAGCCCAAACCTTTGTTTTCGGAAAACAGGATTTGGCTCAGGGTTGCCCCCTTTTATGAATTCCAGGGTTTTTCTTAATTTGAAAGTTCTCACTTAGCGGGTTTCCACACCAAGGCCCAATCCAATTAAGTCCGTAGCGTCTACCAATTTCGCCATATCCCCTTTCGTTTTGGTTTTTTGTTTAGATTCTTATTTCATTGTGATGTCGTTTCTTTTTTTCTTGAATTTATACTGAAATCGTTGAGATACCGGATTCCTATCTCAAAAAAGTTTTTTCGTTTATTTCTTACCTACCTTATATAGGACTTTAGGAGAACCTTTTTTTGATTTGGTCCAATCGACTATGATTCTACCATTTCTGTATCTGCAATCCAATATAGATGGATATATATCCTATATCCAAGGTAAATATATCTACCTGTCATGGTGTAATTTTTAATACTTGAAGGTTAGATTCTTTTTTTGTCGTCTTAATTTCCGCCTTTACTACTTACCTCTTTATGTTTTTAAAAAATGATAACTAATTATACATTAAAAACTCAGTATTTTGGGACATTTTTTATTTATAATCCAATTTTTTTGGGCCCATTTTAAAACTAAAAATAGCCTTTCAAAACCCTTTTGTTATAAAAACGAATTTAATTGTTAAGAAAATTTAAGGGAAAGAAAAGGTTTTTCAATTTATCCTTACGGAACTTCCCTTTATTCGACTGTTTATCCCTCTCCTTGTCGGACTCATTTATTCATTTATTGTCAATTTGTTTTGATAGAAAATGATTCTGCCAAATGATAAATATAAGTGTCTTTTTTTATTTGTCGGATTTAATTATATATTTGAATATTGAAAAAAAATTAAAATCACATCATGCCCTAAAATAGTTAGCCTGGCACTGGCTATGGCCAACACTGCGGTCGAGCTTGTTTGGTTGTGCAATCTTCTCAAGCAGCTTCATGGTCCTTTGAAATCTTCACCCTTACTGTTTTGTGACAACAGTAGTGCTATTTTCCTTGCTCAAAACCCTGTTGCTCACAAACGGGTGAAACACATTGACATTGACTACCACTTTGTTCCAGAGTTGGTGGCTTTCAGCAAGTTTCGTGTTAGTCATGTCCCTACTTCCCTACAGATTGCTGACATCTTTATGAAAGGTCTCTCTGGTCCTCTCTTCACACTATTTCGATCCAATCTTAGCGTGGCTTCTCATCTGACGTTTGCTTGAAGGGGGGTGATAGAATATCACAATTATCATGAGAATAATTGTGATTGATTTGTATATATTTATGTACCATATTTAGACTAGTCTGGATACAGTGTATGTGTACTCTTGTAATCCTATATATTTCAGATAATACAGACACACCAACCATGGTGAATTCACATTCTTTCAGAATAGGATGCTACTGAGAAAAATGTATTGATGGAAATGCTCCAAGTCTGGAATTGGGATGAGTGGTAATCCAGTCTGGGTATTGCTTGAGCTGTGGTCTGATGTTTGAGATCTCATCCGTCCCCCCGCGTTTGCTATCAAATTTCCAAGTGTGTAAAGTGGGCCTGAGTAGGGGTGAGAACGATCACGAGCGTTCGTTAAAAATATCGAGATCGAGATCGGTTAAAAATCGGATCGAGATCGTTCACTTAATAAACGAACTGATCATGATCAAAATTTTATGATCATGAATATAAAAGCTCTATAGTTTGTATTTTGTTTTTGAGAATAACATTCATCCGGATGATCCTGATATAGCCCTTATCAGGCACCAATAAGATAATGATACGTGTACAATTGTAATGTTTTAATTGGTTATGTATTTTTAGTAAATTTGTAAGACCCTAATCTAGAATGCCTAAACCCGTCTGAGTAGTGATTGAATACGTGATCCAATCATAAATTAGTTAAAGATGATGTGTCGCTTTTTAATTAGTACCTAATATTGCCTGTATCGGGATGATCCTGATATATATTAAACTGTTTTATTAATTTGATCATTTGTGTATTTTTACTTTTTAAAATTAACTTTTAAGTTGATCAAACGATCAATCACGATCAATCATTATCGATCATTGATCATATTATCGATTATGTATAACGAGTCGATCACGAGCCGATCACGATCATTGTGATTTTTAAACGAGTCGATCACGATCATAAATTATTTTGATCGCTTCGATCGAGATCGATGGGGACCACCTCAAATTTTAAACGATTCGATCATGAACATAATGATGATCATGATTGGATCGGCTCGTTATCACCCCTAGACCTGAGCCCCGTGGGAGTGTCAGATAAACCTTTATGTACAAATAATGATAAAAGCGTACCAATGTGGTAGCTCTGGCTCTCATATATATACTCAATATTTACATGGAAAAGTCTATACTAGCCTTTACCCTAATACACCCCCTCAATCTTTACGGGGTGCAATTATGGATAGATTGGATCTATGTTTACAAAACAAATCACTAGAAAGACCCTTAGTAAATATATCAGCAACCTGCAACTGTGTCGGAATCGAATGAACACGGAGACCACCATGGGCAACCATTTCTCGAACAAAATGATACAGTTAAACCTCGATAAATGAATACTCTTGGGACCATCATAAAAATATTCATTTAGCGAGGTTATTCATTTATCGATAAATGAATAATATATTCAATTAGGCAGTAGTATTACATGAATTGTATGTATGTGTACTAAGTCCAAAAATGTACACATGTGCATTGTATTTAAAACTACTAATAAGATACATAGTATGTATTGTATGGAACTAGAGTTTACAACACGAGCAGAATAATCCCGAAGTTTTGCTTGCTCTAGGAAAAATCAAGGATGAGATTAATTTTGGCTGGAAAAAAGAGTAAAAAACTATTGACATCTTCTTTTTTTTTTGTAAGGGAGTGATTTATTTTATGAAAATTATTGATTAGCGCAGAAACATTGTCACAATAGAGAGTGACCGGATGACGAAGATAGTACCCAAAATCTGCAAGCAATTGATGAACCCAAAAAACCTTGATTGTTCATGGCGGTGGACTGAAATTGTTGATACGGACTAGATACAAACTGATTAGGCTGAAGCGGAGCAGTAGTGAAGATGGTCTGCTGAAACGGAGCAAAATAAGAGTTCTGCGGGACCGGGGCCACGTCGGCGCGTGTACCCCACGCGCCAGGCAGAAGGGGCGCGTCTGGGACTTGGGCGCGTGTGATCCACGTGCCTGACGCGTGGGCCGCGTCTGGGGCGCGTGCGATCCACGCGCCTGACGCGTTCGGCTCGGTCTGACCTGTGGCGCGTGTGATCCACGCGCCTGACGCGTGGGCCGCGTCTGGGGCGCGTGCGATCCACGCGCCTGACGAGTTTGGCTCGGTCTGACCTGTGGCGCGTGTGATCCACGCGCCTGACGCGTGGGCCGCGTCTGGGGCGCGTGTGATCCACGCGCCCGTGTCTCTTGAATTCCCTGTCGGCGGCGCTGCTGTTGTCGGGACCTCTGGAGGTCGTTCTGGGACGCCTGGAGGTTGATTTGGGACGCCTGAACTCTGAACTGGGACGATGGCGGGAGGCATGATCCCCAGCGAAGCTGCAGCGGGTGGGACGGGCAATCGAGCCGGGTTGGATGCCGATTGGAGCGTCGAAGAAGCCGAGAATTCCAGATACGGTGATGCAGCGGCAGCGGAAAGTGACCTAACTTGAAGAAGAGGGCCATCGGCGGGCAGAGTTGCCGGTGACAGGCCCAAATCCTCTCTCGTCGAAAAATTCGACATCAGATCAGAGAGGAGAAGGGAGTTTTTTTAAAAAAAAATAAAACCTAACCTCTTGATACCATGTACAGATAATGATAAAAGCGTACCAATGTGGTAGCCCTGGCTCTCATATATATACTCAATATTTACATGGAAAAGTTTATACTAGCCTTTACCATAATACTTTATATATATGAGCCGGAGCCGCCGCTCGCTATAGATCTTCAATAAATTCGGGTCCGGCCAAAGCATATAAAGGTATGTTCCCCATTCAACCTTAATCTGCCAAAGTTTGACTCTTTTCCGTCGATCGAGAATTAATTCCGGCATTGAATAATTAATGAATGTATCTATGCTGTAAGTGTTCATTTATGTGCTCTTTAGAGAATTTTGTTATTAGAGAGTTCCGATAGATATAAAGAATATAGTCCGCGTTCAAAATATGAACACGGTTCAAATAAGATTGAAAAGTCAATGTTGATATAGAAGCAATATTTATATATTAAATAGATGATATACATTAAAAAACATATAACTAGTTTTTATATGAAGAAAGTTAACTTTAAATTTTGAACTTCAATGATTTTTATTTTAAAAGTGTTGCTAAAGTAATTTTTTACATCAATAAAATCTTAAAATGTATGGTTAAATATCTTTTAAGGTGATTTTTCCTTCATGCACTATGTAATAATAATTGATTGTGAACTGTGAGACGTGGAATTGAATTGATAAGATTAGTGGCCAAAGGAGCACTACACCACTCAAAGTAGTATTTAAAATTTTTAAAATTACAAGGCACTAGTATTATACATAGTTAGTGAATGTCATAATCTAAACCACAGCTCCAATTAAAATCTTATCAATTATTTTCTCGTGTATCAAAAGTTCATAACATTTCCACGTTTTATAATAATAACCAACAAAATCATTATTATTTACACCTACGCCATTTTCGTAGTCAACCACTAATTTGGCTGGTCTCAAGTCAACAGAGAAAACCCATAAAATTATTCTACTATATTTTGACTTTAATTTGTTAATTTTAAAAACCTACATCATCCCGATAAATGATCAAAATATACCTGGAATAATTGTAGAAATAGTTTATGATAAATCAGTGGTTATTACTGGGTATTTGGGCCACTGTAATCTAACATTTAAAAAACACTCTCAACTTGCTATTACAAGGTAGGATATAATTTTATATTGAAATATTTATGAAAAGTTGGCACCAGTTTAATACAAACTTTAAAATGGATTTCAGAATATGAATCAAAGGCAAAACTGAGTACTAAATTAGTGTCCTTCCCAATGTTCTTATAATTTAATAAACTAAAAGGGAATTTTAAGAAATGTAAATGGAATTCAAGTAGTAGAGAAAGGAATGGAAAATAACTTCATGCAAATATAAACAAATTTTCCATTTGAAAAGGATAAAATGTCACCATCACCATGTTAATTTGGTGGTACGTTTCATATATTTATGCTCTGAATCATGTAATATTTCATCTATATTTATTAGCATACTAATTAATAACGATGTATGACATGTTTCGTACCAAATCCAATTATGATAGTCATCAAACCATTTATTGAATGTACCATTATACATATGTCATGTTGTCATTGTATATGATAAGGGTATGTGAGAATCAACCTTGATGAATGTTATTCTCATCCAATCAATATATAAAAAACGTCAGAAAGAATAGCAAAAACATGGTGAATGTGAACCCTAGTAGTTCAGCAAGTAATTGTCCAAATACATCAAATCAACATTTTTGAGGTAAAACTTGTAGGAGGGATATTTTCATACGGCATCTCAAAAATCATTTAAAAATAGCAATGCATCCAATGAAGTTTAATGGAACCAACAATTCACACGGCTTCATACGATTTTGTACCTCTAAATTATCAAATAATTGTATTAATTACAAACTATGAAAGACATCTGGTGCCAAAACAGTGCCAACTTTAAACTGGTCAGGATTTTAATGAAAGAGTAAAATCATTTCTCCAGAACATTCAGGATTTATGAAAGATAGAGATATATATAACAACATTGTCCAGATGATGGAAATGATCAGATTAGTGAACAAGAACCCCAGATATCAAAATATTGCTGTGAAGCTTGACATGCAGAAAGCTTTCGATAGAGTCTCTTGGTCATTCCTAAACACAGTCATGATACAATTTGGGCTCCATGGCAGTTTTGTGAAGTTCATTTTACAGAACATTTCAGCAGCTTGGTTTTCAGTGCTTATTAATGGGGTATGCAGTGGATTTTTCCCTCCAGTAGAGGAATAAAACAAGGGGACCCCATCTCACCTCTCTTATAAAATATAGTATCTGAAGCCTTTACTAGAGGTCTGCAACAGCTTTTCCAGACTCAGTATCTAGAGAACTTTATAATGCCCAGAGGAGTTTCACCAATTTCTCACCTTATATATGCTGATGACACGGCCATTTTCCTAAATGCAAAGAGCAAAACACTTAAAAGATTCAAAACTTTCCCGCTAGCATATGAGACTGTTTCTGGTCAAAAGGTTAACTTCTCCAAATCAGAGGTTTACACCCACAAAAATTTCCCAGTTAGGAGAATCTCACACATAAAGAGGATCCTGGAAATGAAGATAGGTAAACTGCCATTTAGCTACCTGGGAGCCCCAATTTTCAATGGGAGAAACAAAATTATTTACTACCAGCCAATCTTAGAAAGGATGGAAAAAAGTAGTCACAAATTGGAAGAACTGTTGGCTGTCTAGTGGGGGAAAATTAGTACTTATTAATCATGTATTGCTGGCCATCCCCACACATATACTTGTTGTCTTTAAGCCTCCTATTGCAGTTATCAAAAAAATGGAGAGACTCGCTTCAAAATTCTTCTGGAGTGAAACTGAATATGGACAGAAAAGGAGCTGGAAGAAATGGGCTCATCTCACTTTGCCAAAGGAGGAGAATGGTTTAGGTCTTAGATTAGTAGTTAAGGCTTTTTCATGTAAATTATGGTGGAAACTACAGAAAAATGACACCATCTGATCCAAATTTTTGCGGTCTCTTCCTGAAACTTACAAAAAATCCTTTACTTGGTCTAGAATTTGCAATGTTACTGAATTAGCAAATAAGCACTCACAAATAATTCATGGGAAAGGACTTTGTTCTTTTTGGGATGGTAACTGGCTAGGAACAGGACCTTTATTTTATATGTGGCCTGTAAATGTTGAACTGCCATTTCCTAATATTTCTCTGGCTGATTTTATAGAATTGAAACATTTGTATATGCCTAGATTGGAGCCCCATTTGGCTACCAGTGTTCTCTCTAAATTGTAGGAGGTGCAGATCAGTTTCAATCATGATGACAGGCTTATATGAAAGCCAGGGATAGATGGCAATTTCTCTGTTAAAAGCACATATAAAGCCAGCCTGGAACACTCAACCTCAGAATCAATTTTAAAAATGGTATGGCAATCCCCCCTTCCCAAAAAAATCTCAATCTTTATTTGGAAGATGAGGAACAGAATTTTACCTTTTGATGATGTTCTTACAAGGTTTGGATTTCTAATTACATCTAAATGTCCATTGTGCCTAAATTTTGATTCTTTGGAGCATTTCTTTAATTGCTGCACTGCTAATATGGATATTTGGAATTACATTCATACTTTGCTACAGATCCAAACACCAGTGTTCCACTCTGTCACTGCTAGATTGAACTTTTACTTCTCATACAAGGGCCACTCCAAAATCCACCACAAAGTTATTCAGATTACTACCCTGGTAGTTTTTTGGATACTTTGGATTAGGAGAAACAAACTTTTATATGATGAGATAAAATTCTCCACCACTCAGTTAATCCAGATGATACAGAAGCTCACATGTAATATTTTTACTGTAAACCCTGTGTCAGGAAACAAACAAAGAAATTATTTTTTTGATTCTAGCTGGATTAGTCCCTTTCATTAATTTGAAGAGGCCTAAAAGGGTAAAAATCACAAAATGGCATCCTCCTGACTCAGACTATAAAATAAATGTAGATGTTGCTTTTAAAGATGGACACTGTGGAATAGGTATCATAGTCAGAAATTCCAGTGGGAATATTAATCTACTCAGACAAATATTTACACATAGCTCTTCAGCCCTCCACTCAGAGCTAACTGCTATAAAAATGGGATTTGATGCTGCTCAGGCACTTAACCTCCATGAATTTTCGATTGAGTCTAATTGCAGTCAGGCTGTAGCAGCTATAAAAAAACCCAAACTGTGCACCTTGGACACAATACTCTCTAAGTCATGCTCTACATATTAAACACTGTCTGCACAAGGTCACACACACACTTAGAGAGGGAAACATACCTGCAGATTATCTATCCAAATGTGCTTTATCAACTGTATTGACTGATGATATACTTTTATCTGAGGCACCCCTTATTTTAAAAGGGCACATACAAATGGACAGAAGGGGTGTACCATCTGTCAGACTCTATCCAGATTAGAGAATACAGTTACTGCTGATACTTTGTTATTGCAGGTACTGAAGCTCAGGACAGAAGATGATTTTGAAGCACTATCACACTCATCAGGAAGCAGCACCTCTGGTTGACAAAGGCTTGACAAAGTCTGTACACTCAGCTATTAGCAGATCATCAGCCATTTTTGAACCATTGTATGGTTGTTTTGGGCTGTGAGTAAATAGTTAGGAACTTTTTGTCTTTGTTTGGATCAAGGGGTGGCAGAGTTGTGCTTCGGTATTTGTTTACTCGATCACTAAATTGCTCCCCCCTTAAATCTTCACATTGGACTGTTCACAACTTTTAAACTAGAAGATAGTTTTTTGAAAGTTTATATGCTTTTTAGGGTTCTTCCCTCATTGTAACACAGCTATGGCATTGCCTTTATTAGGTTTGAGGAGCCAAATAAATTTCCCTCACTTCATAGTGGTAAAATTTAAAAAATAAATACAAACTATGAAATACTCCCTCAATCTTGGATAGATTAAACTACACAACCTTTATTTTAACACTGTTTTAAAAAAAATCAAAACTAAGCTTTAAAAATATATCTAAATTGACACTCCCTCTTTAAATAGTATACAAGTACTCCCTCCATTCCAATTCCAAAATAGTTTGCACAATATTATTTATCATATTTTATGTTGTCAAATTACCTCGCAAGAGAATTTTTAATGAACTCGTACTAATTCTCAACCTCATAATATATAAACTATAAACGGATACATCGTGAAATTCCTAAAATCTAATTATATTCGAAAATATCTAAACAAACTTATAGATATAGCACCCTCAACTCGCTATCTAAACTATATAATTACATATGGTACTTGATGAAGGTGAGAGTTTGTGAATTGATTTATAAAAAACAATAATCTTACACCAAATGAGAAAAAAAAAGTGACTACAAACGAATCATCAACCATTCCAAATATTAAGTTAAGTTAACCATTGGGGTAAATAATATTAACGTAAAGGCCGAATCCTAAAAATACAGTGTTTCCCAATGAGAAGTGAGAACTACTCATTGACTATAAAGATAGTTCTAACTAATTACAATAAAAACAATCATGAAACTGTTGACCTTGCAATCCCATATCTAGTTCTTCTATCCATGAACGCCTGGACCATCCTCTCATTACATGATCCTAAGCCCAGTATGATACCCACCAAGAAGTTTGTTTTCCCTTTGATCCAGGATTCACTCTCGACCCAGGACTTATTACCTATTTGGCCAAGGTTTCCTCCATAGAAAAGGCTTCCTCTTCCCTCTTGGATAGGCTATCTCCTAGACTTCCTTGTCCGAAAAAGTTCCAAATCCATTGTGGCTGAGGAAAATTAATGTTTATCCTCCATGAAGTGGCAGCCATTAAGCAGGCATAACGATACAGGAGCTTAAATCCACCATAAAATAAATTTTATGTTGAGGTCAAGCTCTTGCCTCTTTGAGTTAGAGGCGAACTATACAGCCATAAAGCAGGCATAAAGCTATCCGTCAAATCCTCCGTCAAATCCTTTAGCATATCTCAGTTGGGGAAAAACCTTTCCTTGAGATAACCCCTCCATGACCACTCTCAAATGATCAGAAGAGTAAGTGATTAGGGAACAGGCGATTCAAAACAGAGTAAATACTTCTAAAAATTAGAGAGAGTACTCTATTTCGATCTTAAGGGAATCATAACATATATTCTTTACTTATATAAATGAAATGAAAAGCAAAGCAAAGATTCAAAGCAAGTAAAAATTGATGGTGCAGGATTTCTTGATGTATTATTTTGGTTTGGGGGTTCCATTGAAAGGCGGTCTTGCCGGATGAAGCTTTTCTGAAATCACATTTCTGAAACTTGGAAGTAGAAATTTACTCCAAACTGGAAAAAAAACATATATCCAGCTAATTATTCCATAATAATTATGGAATTAAGGAACTAATTGTAAACATAAATTATTACATGACCCTAAGATCTTTAAACACCTAGATCAATCACGTAACAGAATCATGAGAAATTATAGAATTACTTACCTCCAGTACTCATTGTAGTGGAAAGATCGATGTCCTGAATCTGTTAGTCTTGAGTAGGGGTTTAGGTTTCTCTCTCCTCGCCTATGCGCTTTATGTGATGTGTGAATCGGCTGCCTTTCAGATTCGCTTAAGCTTTAGTGCCCATAAGGATTCTCATAAGTCTGTCATTTCCGATGCCTTTACAATGGATTAAAGTCATCAATTTATAGGTTGAGAGAGGACCTAAATCCTCTTTAGGGTTTCCGTAGGATTAATCTCAACCGTCCATCAAAGTAGAGATTATTAGGAATTACCAAATATATAAGGGGATAGCAATATTCGAATAGAAAACAGGATTAATATAAGACCATATAATAGGGAATAAATATATTCTTACAGTCTCCCACTTGGTCGTTATGTGTATCCATTAATGTTTTCAATTTGAAATCATAAGGCAGGCATAATATGATACACCCTTTCCATTTGGTCATCATAAGTGTCTTGACCAATCTAGTAATCAATAGGAGTCATGGCGGTCACAAATCATTCTGTAACATGATCCCTTCCATGTACTACTGCATTGACTACCTTCATGGCAAAACCATAAACATAAAAATAGGAGTTTCATAATGGTCCATTTAATGTCTTAAAGAAAGACTAATTCTGTTATCATAAATCCCAAAACAATAATGTCTGTGCACAATGGGAACAGAATACATAAAAATCATAAGAGATCTCAAATTAATGTCAAATACAGGCTAAGTATAAAGCAGACAGCATAATTAAGAGCTCTCGATCCTCAAGACCCATACTTTCAGCATGCTTCATAATGGTCTTAAGAGGTAATGCTTTCGTAAATATGTCTGCGACCATAAGTTCAATGCCTATATGTTCAATGACAATCTTTCCTCTATTCTGAGAAAAAAAAAAAAAAAAAAATCCAACCATCTGTGGATGTGTTGATTTTCTGGACATCATCATGTAGTTTCTTGTTCTACAAATTCATTATTGGCGATTTTCTATAATGGGGTAGATGATCTTTATCACTCCCACTAATCTCACCATTCTTTCAGAAAACATTAACAGCACAAAAAATTAAATTGAATAATATGACAATCAATTATAGTGTTCCTGAGGGTAATCACAAGAATCTCATTAAGGTCACATATTCATGAATCATAAGTAAGTGATGTAGTGAATTATTTAGACAACGTTATCTGTGGATATCCTCAATCTACACACATACAAACACTTCATAAATTATTAATCATCTTATTTTCATAGTCTACCTGCGGGTAACTAATATAAAATACATAAGAAAAACATAATATTACATAAGTATGGTTTTTCATATGCAGATCATTCTAAAATAGTCATTGTAGTGATATCTAACCCCAATTTATGCACATTATATGAAACCAATGAATCTATCATTAAATCAATTATGTCTTGTACGAATTATGCACAAAACTATATTCACAATCTTAATGCAAAACCGTTTCTGCAAAATTAAACCAATTAGGTTTTGTACGCATAATGCCCAAAACAAATTTCAAAATCTTAATGCAAATTTGTTTTTGTACTCATAATGCACAAAACAATCATCATCATTAATTTCACACGGATAATGCATGATTGATAGGACACATAACGTATTCTATGAAAATCATTCATCCAGAGAATCACAAAATGTCACAAGTTCAAATAACTTTGCTATATGTTTACTCAGTAATTACATATACAAATTCACATTAACTCTGCATACAACAATTATATACGCCATTCATGCATAATGAAAGTACAATTTTCATGCACTTTTATGCCACATTCTAATAATAATAAGATGCATATTTTGTATCATAATCAACTCATGGTTATCATTCATCACATAAAATTATGGGCATAATATTGTATATCAAAAGGTGCAAAACCAAAATCATGCGGATATATACATCAAAACAAACTTTCACGCATCTTAAAATTAAGCGAATACCAAAAGCAAATATGCACTTTCAATATTTGAATCAAAATCATACCATATAACCTTGTATGTATCAACATAATATACAATCATGGTATATATATTCCAGCAAATATACATTATCTCCATAAGCATGTGCATGAATAAACTCACTCACATATACACTTATTTGGCTATTCAAATATTCATGGTTAAACTTTATGTACATACTATGCATTTGGAATACAGATTCTGTATCAATTCTAAATTACAGGCTAGTTTGCATGCACCATTATAACCAAATATATATGCCTCAGTATTACGAACATATACATATATAAATTAACCAATTTATGGATGTTCATCTTAATCACCATACACACATGCACACATTATAAATATACCATGTATCATTATAATTCTTAGCTTAATCACGGTATCATATATGCAAAACCCTAAATCGCATATCTTAATTCCTCAATGATTCAGTTCATGAATCTATTACTCTTAATGGATTAAACAGATGTTCGTAACCTTGCTACTGATACCACATGTAAATAAACATGCTCGGATACCACATGTAAACATAAATTATTACATGACTCTAAGATCTTTAAACACCTAGATCAATCACGTAACAGAATCATGAAAAGTTATAGAATTACTTACCTCCAGTACTCATTGTAGTGGAAAGATCGATGTCCTGAATCTGTTAGTCTTGAGTAGGGGTTTAGGTTTCTCTCTCCTCGCCTATGCGCTTTATGTGCTGTGTGAATCGGCTGCCTTTCAGATTCGCTTAAACTTTAGTGCCCATAAGGATTCTCATAAGTCTTTCATTTCCGATGCCTTTACAATGGATTAAAGTCATCAATTTATAGGTTGAGAGAGTACCTAAATCCTCTTTAGGGTTTCCGTAGGATTAATCTCAACCGTCCATCAAAGTAGAGATTATTAGGAATTACCAAATATATAAGGGAATAGCAATATTCCAATAGAAAACAGGATTAATATAAGACCATATAATAGGGAATAAATATATTCTTACACTAATCACCTTTCATGTTCTAGCTTTTCTTTCGCACAATCATAACCCCCACTTTCCATTTGACAGCTTCATCCACAAACATGTCCTCTGAAAAACGTCCAGAATCGTTTGACAAAGCAAAAGCAGGCATATAATCCCAAACTATTCTAGCCATCACATCAATTTTTGCATGAGAAGCTAGTTGGTGAGTCATACTATTCTTTAATCTAGGTATCCAGCAAGGAAATTTCATTCCAAGAATTTCCAACTTCCTTCTTAGCCTACCTATCAGTTCTGCACACTCAACGGGGGGTTGATCAAGCTCTCGAATTGCTCTGATTATTACCAGGCAATCGCCTGCTAGTGAAGCCTCTCGAAAGTTTTCTTCCACCGCCAAATCCAACGTTATTTCCAAGCCCATGGCTTCTGTGAATATGGGATCCGAAACACCTGAGCATTTCATAGTCATGGATTTAATGAACTGGCCATTTGCGTCCACTGCTACAGCTGCTAAAACCCGCACATCCGTCCTTTATACCTGCATCAAAAGTGATGAGAGGACCGCTTGGTATTGGCTGCAATAAGGAGGCTTCCTCAAGGTCGGCCGAGACGCGTTCTGGCCAGCCAACTGCTTCATGGAACTGTTGAAGATTTCTGATACACAGCTACGAATTCCGCTTCTGCTCTCCGATCCGTAAACGTTCAATTATTTCGTTGCAGCCATATAGCGTCACTTAGCATAAGGATGAGCTCTAGTGTTTCATCTTTCGACTGTGTGAGCAAGCGTCTGAACCAATTCTCGCCCCTCTGGCATCTCGAGCGCTCGATTTGGAGTGATAAACCAGCCGCCTCCCATAGTCTGTTGGCAAACTCACACTCAAAGAATAAGTGTGCAGAAGATCCATCCTCTGTTTGGCAGAATGGACATGCCAATGGAATAATTAAAGTTTTAGCTCTCAGGTTAGAGATGGTTGGGAGAGTGTCTGTAATAAACCGCCAGGCAAAATGTTTTGCTCTCTGAGAAACCTTGAACTTCTAAAATCTAGTCCAGAACCGTTTCTCCGTATCTCGATCATTCTGCTGTTGCTGAGTACTCTGAGACTGACTCTCTCTTAGCATATAATAGGCCGATCTTACCGTAAACTTTCTAGTGGTAGTATGGTGCCAGTGCCAATGGTCCAAGCCCTCACGATTTTCCAGTTTAATTTTGAGAATACGATCCACATCATGTATATGAAAGAACCGGTGCAACAAGTCCATATTCAACCATCCGGTAGTATGATCAATTTTATCGGCCACGAAGTAAGTGTATATGGCTGGGAATAACATCAGGATTTTGAACTCTGAAATTTTCTCCTCCTGGCAGAGCCAGGGGTCATAACATATTCTCGTATTCAAACCAGAGCGGATTTGCTTCCTGGCTCCCTGTCGAACAACTTCTACACCCTTCAATATACTCCTCCACCCCCATGATACACCGGGTTCAGGATACGCCTCCATAATGCTGGCTCCCGGATAATATTTATCCGCAAAAACTCTAGAGACCAAAGAATGTGGCTCAGTAAGAAACCGCCATGCTTGCTTTCCAAGTAGCGTTAGATTCATTGCATGAAGATCTCTAAACCCTAGACCACCATAAGCTTTCCCCTTCGTCAACCTTTTCCAATCCGCCCAATGAATCTTCTTCTTTGTCTCGGAATCACCTCACCAAAAATTCTTCATCAGAGACTCAATATCATTCAGCACCTTTCCTGGAATCTCAAGACATTGCATCGAATAACATGGGATTCCTTGTATCACAGATTTCAGTAAAACCTCCTTACCGGCTTTCGACAAGTATTTCTCTGACCATCCATCAATCTGTTTCCGAACTTTGTCTTTAAGCGACTGAAAAACCTCATTCTTGCTTCCCCCAATCTCTGATGGTAATCCGAGATACGATCCATGAGACTCTACTTCTGGAACTTTTAAGAGTGCGCGGATTCTTCTTCTCAGCTGGATAGTCGTATTAGGACTAAAGACAATATCGGACTTATCAGGGTTTATTTATTGACTCAATATGCTCTCATAGAGGGAGATATCTCATTTCATATTCTCCGCTTCGGATTTTGTGGCCTCTCCAAATAGCAAGGTATCATCTGCAAAGAAAAGATGCGATAATTTTGGCCCATAAGCAGTGGCTCCAACACCTTTCAATTGTT
This sequence comes from Sherardia arvensis, assembly GCA_948330725.1. Lineage (NCBI taxonomy): Eukaryota > Viridiplantae > Streptophyta > Magnoliopsida > Gentianales > Rubiaceae > Sherardia > Sherardia arvensis. The sequence goes on along the minus strand of OX415237.1, from coordinate 13,866,088 downwards.
GTACGCTCTGCATGTCTGTTAGGATATGCGAAAATATATCGAAGCACATTATAAACAGGTACGGCGATAGAGGATCCCCCTGCCTGACACCTATGCCATGCTTCAACATGCTTAGCTCCCCTCATTCGAAATGAAAGAGAAGGATATTGAGCTGATACACGACTTGATGAGCTTCACAAAATCATCTGGGAAACCAAACTGTGTCAAGGTAGCACAAAAAAGCTCCACTCTAGTCTGTCGAATGCCTTACTCATATCCAACTTAATACTCATGTGTCCCACCGACCCCTGTGTCCTCTTCTTCATACTATGATGGAATTCTTGAGCGATCAGGATGTTATCAGTAATTAACCTCCCGGGGACAAAAGCTGACTGCGTTTCTGAAATAATATTCGGCATAATCCTCTATAACATGTTTGACACCACCTTTGATGCTACTCTATAGACCACATTGCATAAACTAATTGGCCTAAACTGGGTAATAGTATCAGGTTTCTTAACCTTTGGTAATAACAGAATATGTGTGTAATTAACCGTAGGATTAAAGACTCCAGTATTTAGCAAATTCAGCACAAAAGCAGTAACATCATGTCTAATGATATGCCAAAATTTTTGATATAAGACAGGGCTCATACCATCTGGTCTTGGTGACTTGTAAGGATGCATTTGTTTAACCGCACGAGCAACCTCCTCTGCTATGTATGGTCTAGAAAGGTCTGCCGCCATTTCTACCGTAACCCTAGGCTGGAACCGTGAAAGCACCTCCTTCATTATTTACTCCTGCGGATCTGATGACGAGAAAAGTCCACCAAAGTAATTCAACAAAATTCTCTCCATGCTTTGTTCATCCTTTCGTGAGACTTGATTGGCATCCTTTAGGCCCTCTATTCTGTTAACTGCTTTCCTCTGAGAATCGAACCCATGGAAGAATTTAGTATTTTTATCTCCCTCCTTGTACCAATGTTTTTTTGCTCGTTGTTTCCATTGAATACAATCCACCTCCTGTAAGAGCTCATGTTCTGCCTTCAATTCTGTAATTCAGGCTTTCACTTCCTCAATAATCGTCCAGATTGATAGCCATTGAACTTCCTTTTCCACCTCAGCCATTCTTTTAGGGACATTCGGGAATGAGTCCTTACTCCATCTTAGAAGACCAAGCGAGCAAGTCTCCAACTTGTCAAGAAGAGACGCGGTGTTACTATCCCAGGATTTCTGTATCATCCGTTCACAATCCTTCGATTTTATCCATTTTGCTTCAAAACGAAACCTCTTTCTCCTCCTGAAGTTTCTGGCTGAGGGATCCTTTGAGCATAGTTTAACCAAAACGCGGAGATGGTCAAAATGCATGGTACGCACATTCATAACCGTAGACCATGGGTAGAGATCTTGTAACAAGTGGTTCCAAGTAGCTCGATCTAAACGGCCCTTTGTAGTGCTTGGAGCTGCGGAGTTCTTTAGCCATGTAAATGCAGGACCTGAGTATCCCATATCGAAGAGGCCGCAATAGTTCAATGCTCGCTTGAAGAAATCTATTTGCGATTCTGATCTCGATCTAACCCCAACAAATTCATCCTGGGACAAGACTTTATTAAAGTCTCGCACACACAGCCACGGAGTCTCCTGCTCGTCTCCCAGATGCTGGAATTCTTCCCACCACCTTCGGCGAAGCTGCACCTCCGGCTGACCATAAATGCCAGTAATACGGATCTTATTATCCCCAACAGTTGCAAAAACATCTATGAAACGACTGGAAGAACAATTCAAAACTACTTCTATATTTTTGTTTTTTCCCCATAACAAAGCAAGCCCGCCAAAGTTATTATGATGACTTTGCGAAGCAACACAATAACCATCTTAGTTGAAATCCGATTTCAGGGCATCTATTTCTTCTACCGAACTCTTTGTCTCACATAAAAATACAATTTCTGGTTTCTTCAGGCTCATCAACATGCGCAGTTCCCTAACTGCCCGAACTCCCCAGCCCGCGGCAGTTCCAACTTAGTATATTCATTGGCCCTGGCAGGGCGGAGTATCCGCCTCTGCCTTATCTTCGCTCGAACCTGCCAAGGTAGGAGTTGTTGTATAATTTGTTTTCTCATCTCCATTTCCTCTTGTCTTCTTTCGTGCAATCTCATCACCAATTCTATTAGTGTCCTCTCTGGGTGAATAAAGAATGAACAAAAATTGAACTTTTTTCTCAATCTTAGACATAATTGATCTTATTCTTCGTTGAGAATCTGTGGTGCTATGATGGTGCGTTGAATTCATCTCTGAATTCCGCACACAATCATATAAACATCCGACATCGCATCAATCAGATAGAGGGTTTTGAAAAATTCTGCCGAAAGAGAAAAATTCAAAGTCTTTCCTCAATCTTAAACAGAGGTGATCTCACTCCTTGTTGAGAATTTGTGATCCTATGATCGTGCGTTGGAGTTGGATTCGTCTCTGAATTTTGCACGCAATCATATAAAAATCGCACGAATCAGATATCACTTCAATCGGATAGAGGGTAGCAAAAATCAAAGTTTTTTCCTCAATCTTAAACAAAGGCAATCTCACTCCTTGTTGAGAATTTGTGATCCTATGATGGTGCGTTGGAGTTGGTTTCGTGTCTGAATTCTGCACGCAACCAAATAAAAATCACACGAATCCGATATCACTCAATCAGAGAGGATTTTGAAATATTCTGCAGAAAGAGCAAAAATCGAAACTTTTCCTCAATCATAAACATAGGCGATCTCGCTCCTTGTTAAAAATATGTGATCTTATGATGATGTGTTGGATTCGTCTCTGAATTCCGCACGCAACCATATAAACATCGCACGAATCCGACATCGCATCAATCAGATAGAGAGTTTTGAAATATTCTGCAGAAAGAGGAAAAATCGAAGTTTTTCCTCAATCTCAAACAGAGGCAATCTCTCTCCTTGTTAAGGATCTGTGATCCTAAGATGGTGCGTTGGAGTTGGGTTTGTCTCTGAATTCTGCACGCAACCATATAAAAATTGCATAAATCATACATCACTTCAATAAGATAGAGGGTTCTGAAATATTTTGCAGAAAGAGCAAAAATTGAAGTTTTTTCCTCAATCTTAAACAGAGGCGATCTCACTCCTTGTTGAGAATTTGTGATCCTATGATGGTACGTTAGAGTTGGTTTCGTGTCTGAATTCCGTAGGCAACCATATAAAAATCGCACGAATCCGATATCACTTCAATCAGGTAGAGGGTTTTGAGATATTTTGTAGAAATAGCAAAAATCCATGTATTTCCTCAATCTTAAACAGAGGCGATCTCACTACTTGTTGAAAATTTGTGATCCTATGATGATGCGTTGGATTTGCCTTTGAATTCCGCACGCAACCATATAAACATCACGCGAATCCAACATCGGATCAATCAGAGAGAGGATTTTGAAATATTCTGCAGAAAGAGGAAAAATCGAAGTTTTTCCTCAATCTTAAACAAAAGCAATCTCACTCCTTGTTGAGGATCCGTGATCTTGTGATGGTACGTTGGAGTTGCATTCATCTCCAAATTTCACACGCAACTATATAAAAATCGCACGAATCAAACATCACTTCAATAAGATAGAGGGTTTTAAAATATTCTATAGAAAGAGTAAAAATCAAAGTTTTTTCCTCAATCTTAAACAGAGGTGATCACTCCTTGTTTAGAATATGTGATCCTATGATGGTGCATTGGGGTTGGACTCGTGTCTGAATTCCACACGTAATTATATAAAAATCGCACGAATCTGATATCACTTCAATCAGATAGAGGGTTTTGAAATATTAAATAGAAAGAGCAATAATCAAAGGTTTTCCTCAAAGGTTTTCCTCAATCTTAAACAGAGACGATCTCACTACTTGTTGAAAATTTGTGATCCTATGATGATGCGTTGGATTTGCCTTTGAATTCCGCACGCAACCATATAAACATCACGCGAATCCAACATCGGATCAATCAGAGAGAGGATTTTGAAATATTCTGCAGAAAGAGGAAAAATCGAAGTTTTTCCTCAATCTTAAACGAAAGCAATCTCACTCCTTGTTGAGGATCCGTGATCTTGTGATGGTACGTTGGAGTTGCATTCATCTCCAAATTTCACACGCAACTATATAAAAATCGCACGAATCAAACATCACTTCAATAAGATAGAGGGTTTTAAAATATTCTATAGAAAGAGTAAAAATCAAAGTTTTTTCCTCAATCTTAAACAGAGGTGATCACTCCTTGTTTAGAATATGTGATCCTATGATGGTGCATTGGGGTTGGACTCGTGTCTGAATTCCACACGTAATTATATAAAAATCGCACGAATCTGATATCACTTCAATCAGATAGAGGGTTTTGAAATATTAAATAAAAAGAGCAATAATCAAAAGGTTTTCCTCAAAGGTTTTCCTCAATCTTAAACAGAAGCGATCTCACTCCTTGTTGAGAATATGTGACCCTATCATAGTGCGTTGGACATATCTCTGAATTACGCACGGAACCATATAAAAAGCGCACGAATCCGATATCACTTCAATCAGATGGAAGGTTTTGAAATATTCTACAGATATAGCAAAAATCAAAGTTTTTCCTCAATTTTAGACAGAGTCGATCTAACTCCTTGTTAAAAATCTGTGATCTCACAACCATATAAAAATCGCACGAATCAGAAATCACTTCAATCAGATAGAGGGTTTTGAAATATTCCGCAAAACGAGCGAAAATCGAAGTATTTTCCTCAATTTTAAATAGAGGCGATCTCACTCCTTGTTGATAATATGTGATTCTATGATGGTGTGTTGGAGTTGGATTCGTGTCTGAACTCCGCGCGCAACTGGCGAATTTTACAAAGTCAAATGCATTATTTATTATTCCAAACACTGTGCCATTCATTTATGGACGATGTTCAAAACTCTGAAATGTTCTTGTTTCACGTACTCAAACAATAGCAAAAAATGAGTATTGTATTTCTCTTTTACATAAAAACAGTCTAAATAGAATGTTTGATTATTTAATAAGCTCCATCAACGAAAAGGTGAACAGGGATCTTCAATTCTTCATTCATAAAGAAGATAAACATAAAAGCACTTTAGATCCCCGGGAAAACTACTGTTTCCGTTTGTTTTCGGTTTTAAATTAAAGGACAGAAGTCGATCAAATGGTAGGCTCTGTTTCTCACAAAATGTGGCTTTTTTTTCAAAAGAAGAGAAACTGAATTGCTCGCAGACGTGAGAGAGACGTCCTATTAAATTAAGTTTGGAATATGTTTCAGACAAACCTGGATATCCGCTAAAGTAAAATATAACAAGATTTCAAATATCTGTTGTAATATTTAACATTTACGACTTAATTTTATTGAACTAAATTATACGAAATGAACTGAAATAATATTAAATTAAAAATTTCTAAACTGAAATATTCAGATAAATGGTAGAAAATTGAACCTTGAGTAATTTTAGGGTTGAATGATATTTATCACAATCTATACCCATGAGATTAATTACAAGAAGATTAAAAGCTAATTTGCAAGGTTATATGTATTATGCAAGTTCAATGTCTTATGAAAATACAGCATTTCACGAACATTAAAAATCGAAAGCATGCAAAGTTAGGTTAAAGATTTTGCAACCACCTTTTGCTGGTATATTAGGCCCCAAATCCAAAGGGTTGAAAACGTTTCTTTTAATCTTTCCCTATTATTGGACTTCCCTCCACTTTCTTCCCCTACCTGATAATGGTATTAGGATTCAAAAATCACCATAACCAAAATCAACAAACCAGATATGGAGGAATGAAATAGCCATTATATTCCAATATTAATAAACTTGATTTGAATATTTTGCCAACCCTAGTTTAGCGCGCGCACAAAAACAAGCTGCCATCTCACATAAAGTTGCCACTTTCTCAGTGTCGAATTCTTACTACATTTTCAACTTTTAGCATACTTTTGAAGTATAGTTTTAACAATCTCAACTCTCTTATCGAATCATCCACCTACTTATGCTTTCTGTTATTTAACTAATCTCCCTAATTCCTGTATGAATTCTAAGTTTAAGCTGCAAGAGAGGACACTGTTTACCTTTTTAAACACAATCATCACTAGGCTATTGGCGAGTAGACTAACTAAGCAACTTTTTTGCTGGCATGTTAGGCTAACTACAGAGTTGCAAATATTTCTTTTGGTCTTCCCTATCCTTAGGCTTTGTCCCACATCCTAATAGAGTATTAAGGACTCAAAAGTTTACCAGAAAGCAACAAACCACCAAGCTCCCCATACTGCCTACTAAAGCAAAATAGGATTTTATAGTACTAAAGTGGGATTTTCAAAGCTTTTTTACATAAATCAATCATGTACCTAAATTTGGCAGGTTTAAAGCTATATAGAGCTGCAGATTTTACAGCAGATAATATAGAACTCATATGCAAGATAAAAGTCTCAGGGAAAATTTTGCATTCGAAAGATAAATGTCTCAATCCAATAATTTAATGCATACGAGTGTTTATTTTGTCAACTGTCAGCCCTAAAGTAACAAAATTGCAGAACGTAGCAGCTATGTCTACCTTTCAAGAAGCATCACCAGTTCGCAATGTGGAGTGTGTGGAAAAAGATCCACGGCCATAGCCTTCACTGGTTTAAAGTGCTCCGAATATGGCATTGATTTAGACCTATGGCGAGCAAGACCAGCACTGCTCATATGTCTCCAGCCCCGGTTATTCTTCTGACTGCTCTTTTCAGTATTATCAGCAGATGGGGTGCAAAGTTCAATAGCATTTGCCACCAGGCTATCAGGATTACAGGAAATGTAACTGCAGAAAAGGAGATTGATGAATGAAGGCTCACTGAACAAGTATACATGCAAAATACAAAAAACATCAAAAAAACTTACACAAGCTTCCTTAAAATTGAATGCGTCCTCAAAACTTTGATTACCTGAGTAGGAAAAGACAAGGCTAGTTTTAGTGCATGATAAAACCAAATAATCCGTCTTCCAATATTGTAGTGTTTATGTATCAGTTGGTGGGAATCAAAAGTTTGAAAATACTACAGCTCAATAAGCAAGCGTTAGTTTTAGGTATCATTTACACTGCTACAACAAATAACAGCAAGCTTGGCAAAATGATTTTTGAGCTTAAGCATTTGGACACCTTGACTGAGAGTTAAATGAGAACTAATATAGGATGAACTCCCCTAACAGCAGGACTTACCGTAGGATGAAGACCAACGCGAGGAGGATCTACAATAGCAACAATATTTTTGAACTTTGTAAATGGAGTGCTTCCATTTTCAGAAGATGGAATACTGTTGCTTTGATATTTAGTTTCTATTCCATCATTTGTTATAGATGCATCTGGTTCAGGTTGAGCATCTGGTTTTAGAAGTCCTAAGTTCTTTCCTGGTTCTAGAGCACCAGCACAATTTGAATTTATTTCAGAACCTTCAACTTCATTGTCATCCTTGGAAAATTCGCCAGTTTCCTCTTGTGTTTCAGACAAATTTGTGTATTCCTTCAGGAGAGACCCCATTACATCCTCTGCCTGAAACCATTTGTATTGAGTTTTAAGTATGTATTGCATAAGCTGAAGCAACTAATAATTATTAAACTATATTGAGTTGGCAACTTTAATGGTTTGCCGAAAAAAGATATTTAAACATCGAGTTTTGCAATACGTGTATTGCACAATCTTGTAGTACACATAGTTTGCTTAAGAATCTAATAATGAAGGCATACACACCAACATAGCTGTTCTAATTTGTGTCAAAAGTGGATATATAAACCAGGACTCATATATAGGAGAAAGATAAGTGTGTATAAAGAGTAACTATTTGACCACATCGCAGAAAGGCTTACAGGTATATAAACCAGAATATCTATACTGCATGCACAGAAAACATAATATTTCAATCCATTATAAGTATTATGATAATTTAAGGAGAAATTATTTAAGGTCATACAACTTAATGATAGGGAATTATATGTAAGAACATGTGAGAACTAATCACAAGCAGATAATATATCTCGAGCAAACCTTTGCAGCGACAAATCTGCAGTTCTTGATGCCATTAATTTCAGCATTCCTCTGAGCATCTAACACAGCAGAAGCATTCATTTCGATCCCAACAACCTAACAAAAATCACCGGATCAGATCCCTCCAAACCACAAAAATATAACCATCAGAAAATCTATTATACTGATTTTCACAATCTCACATTCAGCTGTGCCATTGTATACATAAAGATTTAAACCCTTGCAATGGACCTCAGAGCCTTACCATACCAACCCGATGAGCTAGGGTGAGGCCTATGGTTCCTGTTCCACAGCAGACATCAAAGAGCAGAGTTTCTGGACCCAGGCCAGCCCACTCACCAGCAAGTGCATAAAGCTTCTCAGCTGCAAGGGTATTCACCTGCGGGAAAAAAAAAAGAACAATTTGAACCAAGCACTCATCTTTCCTGATTGTGTCTAGCCTTCAATGCAATGAATCCAATAAAAAATAATCTTAACCTGAAAGAAGGCTGTTGGTGATATAGAAAACCGAAGATTACTTAAGTAATCATGGATTCTAGCTTCAGTACCATCACAAGGTGTAACAAGTCCAGAGCCGCTGTGTTCGTTTGGAATGGGAAGGGAGCGCAGAGGGGCATCAGCTGGTGCTACATTTGAAATTCCAGTGTGATCCTGCACGATGAACCATGACATGATCAGAAAAGATACCATCTAAAATAAAAAGGATGTCTGTAACTCAAGTAAACACATCAAACATGTTTCTGTATTCTTTTATTAATGCAAGGGATCAGTTGAACACGAGCGAGAAAAATTCCTTTCATCAAGGAAGAAGTCACGGTCTTCTCTCATTTACATGTCTGGTGTAAGCAATATTGTGCAAGTACTCTTGAAGTTTTCTTGTAACAAGAAAATTCGAGTTCCTTACATTTATGCAGTGTTCCGTATACCTAACTCAACATGAACAGTCCTACAAAATTTAGCATTAAGAAATCTCAATTGAGAGAGACATTGGTAACTTTGCATTGGCACAGAGCTATTGTTAGCAATAAAGAAAACTTGCACACATATTGAGAAGTTAGATAGCAAAGTCACATTACCTGAACCACGATTGCTGTTAAGGGCAAATGTGGAGATTCCACAACAGCTCCTGAATGAAATTTTTGAACCATTCTTTCCAGTTCAACATTTATTTTTTCATCATCAAATCCCTTGCTGCAAAACTAGGTTAAAGAAACCAAACAAAATTTTAGTCAATCAAAAGATAAAAAACACCAAGGACAATTTTATTAACAATTGTAGTAATAATCATTTCATCATTATGGTGGTGTAAATATTAGTTGTGAGCAACTCTGCTAAAAGTGTTAAGAACTTTTCTACAAAGAACGGTACTTAGAGCATGTATTCAGTCATTAACAAACATTAACAAGGAACTGATCAATAAGAACTAGGTATAGAGGATAACCTGAACAATAAGCATGACCTCAGAAACAGTTCCCTTGGAATTTTCATCCTCAGCACTACTACCAGGTTTTCTTCCCTCACGAACCTATACATACATGAAACAAAAATTACAAAGAGACCATGCAAAATAAAGCACAACTATCATGGTACAATTTTAGTCAGTATATATGACTAGCAACTGCTATTAAACATACTGTTAGTTGACGCCAAAATCCTGTATTATTCAATCTGTTCCATATAGGAAAGCTTGAGTCACTGAGAAAATCTTGAAAGATGGCAGCATATCGGCAAGCAATCCTGGAAATATTTGGACAATCAACAGGTTCTTGAACTGCAGTCACGCCTTCCCTAAAACAGATTTCAGGGGCTTAATTACAGGCAAGAGTGCATAACTTCATGAATACAAACTTAGTTATAATTAGAATAACCTGAAGTTCCCAAGCAGAAATCCGACAGTTATTTTTCCCTGCAAAGAGTACCCAACAGAGAACTCACACTTGTTGCGATACCCGTCCACGAGTGGAGACTCAATAATTCCCTCTAAGTTACAGGGAAGACCACCTGCATGTCACAGACAATTGATCAGCCAACTAGAGCATAAGACAACCATATCTGCATAAAACTAAAGAATCATGCATGACAAGATATTAACCATCACAACATCCAAGAACTAAAACTGGCAAATAAACACACATTCCATGCTAACACAGCTTTAGTTTCAGTGGGACAGGATAATAACTATCCAAATGTTTCAAGGATAGGAAAGCAGCACAAATGCTCTTCAGTGAAAAATAAATTTAAAATTTATGCTAACAGTACACACGACTTTCATTTTTGTGGCATGGTGATATAATTACCTATCTCTCTAGCTTTCTGAACCCAATCTGGAAGTTGAACACCAGTAGGACAAGCTTTGCGAGCATTCCGAGTCTAGCAACAGATATAAGAAAATATTAACATTGGAAACTTCATTTGGTGAGGAATTTCAATAGGTCAGATAATAACATAAGCAAATAACGTAATGGTATATTATAAGCTGAGGAAGAGTTTTGAATTACTAGTTTTTTAAGGGTCTGCATGAGAGCTTTTCTTTTATGCTCTAGTTGGTCAGCATAAAGCATATGGGCAAGGGGAGTGACCGCTTCACGGGCACTTCTACTCTTTGTATTTAAATTATTGGATGCTAAGTCATCCTCATTTATTCTACCATCCTCGAGACTGTCTGAGGATGTCTGAATACCCAAGCCTTCGGTCACTGATGATTTCTGCTCTTCTTCTTGACCATTGGGAATAGCCACTTTATTATTCCTATCAAATGATCTTTGTATTACATCTGCAACCTTCAACTTCTTGTTGCCATTGCCGACAGGCTTTCCATCCAACTCCTGTCACAGTAAAACTTAAGAATCCTGGTCTCAAGAAGTTGGCTAATTAAGTATCCAGTGGCTATACCTTCACTGCTTTTTCCATTTGCTCAGCACTCTCAAAACTCACAAATCCCACAACCATGCTTTTCTTCTTCTTGGCCGATTTATAAGAAATTCCCTGAAAATAGAAAATGCAGTCAAATTATGTAGGTCCTAATCAAATAAGGCATCCTAGAAAAGCACAACTTACATTTTTCCTGAACGAAAACACCAGATACAAGCTTTATAAAATCACATCAAATTTAGTTTGATCTACAGAAGGGTGATACAAATTAAAAAAGACTCAAAGTGCTCATAAAAAAACTACCTCTGAATATGTTAGGACTTACATGTGTGGAGATGCAAATTTTCTTGCCAGATACCAAGTATAACAACATCAAAAGCTGACTAAATTTCAATGACAGTTTTTAAAAATATTCTACTACACAGCCATGAGTTCACAACTGCATTCTAATACTCCATCCATCTCACTAAGAATACCTTTCCAGAGCTCAGCGAAATATGTAAGATAATGAATGAATATACAAGGTAGGCAAGAGTAAGAAAGGTAGTGAGTGATTGTCACTTTAAAGTGGACATTCAAGAAATTTCACACAATACACATTCCAACTCTATATAAATAGTCAGTCTTTCAGCTAGACACATAACTTTCAAGAGTAAATAATGATCAGCTAGAAAAATAATGATGTGGGAGAAAATAAAAGGAACACAAGAGTAAGAAAAGTAGTAGAACAAATGAGTAATTGTCACTCTGAAGCATACATTCAAGTAATTTTACACATAACTGTAGTAACATTCTATAAACAGCTAAAGACATTCAACTATGTCAAGGGTCAGTCTTTCAGCTAGAAACATGTAACTTTCAAGGGTGCATCTTTCAGCTCTCTAAGATAGTCCTTAGTTTAAAAAAATGTGAGGAGAAAGAAATGGAGAAGCAGCTTACATTTTCTTTCAGAAAGTTCCTCAATTGATCCGACATCCACTTCATCGGTAGATGCACCAAACACTTGGAAAAACTACCACCTTCTGCGCCACCACCTTCCTCGTCGGAGAATGCCTCAGTCATCATGACGTCATTCCCGCTCTTTTCAACGGGCCCCTCCTCAGTCCTCGCCATCTTCTTGGCGCGCTCGGAAGTCGGGTCCCAAGTATTGTCGGGCCTCATACGGAGCTCATCATCCCCGTGGGCGAACCGGCACGTATCGCCGTGGCTGCACTCTCCACCGGTGCGCCTGAAGAAAGAGCAGAGGCTCGTCTTCCACAGTGGGTGCTTCTCCTTCTCCTTCGCCGGGTCTTCGGTCGGGTTCGGGTTTGGCTCCGGGTCGACGTCCTCCCGCTTCCGTTTCTCCGTATTTGGCGCCTCTGGAGCAGGCTCGGATGGGGCTTTCTCTGCGTCGGTCTGGGTGGAGGAGTCTTCCACGGCCATTGAAGGGTTTAAGGTTTCTATCGGAGCGGGAGTTTCAGAAGCCATTGAAGAGCAGAGAAACTTTCGAACTAACTGATTGAAAAAGAGCGCCTCAGTGGGAAGGTATTTTTGTTTTCGGGCTTCTTTTTACTAAATATGGGCTTCGATGAGGGTTGCCCATTGCGCTTGCTTTTTCTGTTGACCCAATCATTTTGTGATGATTAATTGTGGCAAATGGGTATCCGGGTCAAATATGGGATGAGTAAAATACTAAAATGGGTAATTTAGAAATATGTGTATAACCCATTTTTTATCCATTTTATAATGGGTACAAATGGATTTGGTAGAAAATGGGTTGGGTGTATAACCCATTTTTTACTCATTTTATAATAGGTAAAAATGGGTTGGGTAAAACCCAGTCACCGGTATGGGTTTGTGAGTAATACTCAACAACCTTCATTAGCGCGCATATATTCAATCAACACAGCATATCATTTATATTTCATAAATCAATAATTTGAAATTTACAAAACATGACTCAAACTGCAACAAGAAGAGGATATATAAATATATATATAATTTGTGTATAACATGTTAAAATAGTTAAGTGGATTCCTCCTGACAATGGCTGTAAAATTAATGTTGATGCTAGCTATAAATCTAATGGTCTTACAGGAATTGGGATTATTGTAAGAAATAGCCATGGGGTGGTTGTTAGGATGTGTATTAAACATACTACCTGCTCTTCATCTATACATGCTGAAATATGTGCTATTGAATTAGGGTACAAAATTGGGTATGAAATGAGTATTGATAATTTCCAAGTTGAGACAGACTGCCTGACAGCAGTGAATGGGATTCAAAACCCTAACATAATTGATTGGAAATATTTTTCGCAATCCTATGAACTTCACAAGTTTAGTACTCAGAACCATATCACACACACCCTTACTGCTGCAGATTACATTGCTAAAATGTCTTCTGACCAGCAAGCCTCACAGGATATAACAAGCATCCCTCGTACACTTGGTGCCATAATACAACTTGATATGATTAGATTGCCTCAACTCAGATTAAATATGGATGAATATCAAGAACCAAGGTACTGCTAGAATTTTTTTTTTTTACAGGCTTAAAGAAGGAGAGGAATACAGTTGCTGTCAACAAGCAGAATAATGAAGCACACTTGGTACATGGATTGCAGCAATTTACACAGATTGTATTCACAAAATCTAGAAACAAACAAATTTTTAAATCTCAGTGTTCAGAACTCTCATGTATATATTTTTTATTAACTAGATTAGCAATTCTTTTGGCAATCTAGTCCGATATTGTGGATGACTATTCTTAAAACCATACTTTAGGTGGCAAAATTGTGCTTTGACCTTTGCTGGTCAATCACTAACCTGCTCCCTAAAGACCTTTGGTTTAAAGAATGGTTACATCTGTCCACAATATTAGAATCCTTTTTATTATTATTATTAAACCACCATTGGTGGGGGGAATTTATTTGACTCCCCAAACCGATCAAGAGATCCAAAGGATCATAGTAGTTTATGTACTGTACATCAGGAGCACAGCTAATTTAGCTGTTAGTGCTCACAAAATAATAATGAATAGGTTTCTCCTATCACAAAATAAAGTCAATGGACAAAAAATATTCTAACAACAAAAGCTCGAACGGGGTGCAATTTAGCAATTGAGTCAACAAAGATCAAAAGACAACTTAGCCCCCCGAAGGTTTTGTTATGAGAATAAACTCCATTGATTATCTATTTAACTTGCAGCCTTTTGTGCTTGATGACTGTGTTGATTTTAGCCATCTTCTCCATTTTGTTATCCAGCCAGGTTCTCTATTTGTCCAGTGTCCATTGCTCCTCTGTCCCCATGTTGCTGCTGTACATGCATTTTATACACACAAAACAGCAGTATCTTTCCTGACAATAATTAACTGGTTCTGACTGAGGGCATCCCAATCCTATCCAGTGTGGTCATCCCACCTAGATTCTCTGGGGTGAGATCTATTGGTATTTCATCAGATGTCTGCAATCTAAGGCATCTTTTTGCCAAAAAAATCAGCAGGAATGTTACCTTCTCTGTGTGTGTGACAGACATTGTGATTTGTGTGTAGTGTAAACAATTCAGCACATAGTGAATAATATTTCCACTGGATACTAGCAGGCTTGTGAATTCCATTCACAGCTATAAGGCAGTCAGATTCAACAACATAATGGTCAAGGCCTAAGCTATCAGCAATCAAAAATCCTTGTCTAATGGCTTGGATTTCTGCCTGAAGTGGAGAATCACATTGCATATATATCATTCTTAGCACTGATGGGATCCCTAGATGATTTCTAACTATGACTCCAATACCAGCCTGCCCATTTGAAAAAGCTGCATCCACATTCAGTTTATAACCAAAGTCTGGTGGATACCATTTGATAATCTTAACCAACTTGTGTCTTTTCTGTTTTAAGAAAGGCAACAAGCCAGCAGAGATCATGAACTGATTCCTAACATTATTGCCAACATGTGGGTGAGCTACAAAGATAAGTGAGGTTTGCTTAATGATGGTATCTCTCAACTCAGTTGTAGTTAAGCTAACATCATCATAAATGATTCTATTCCTTCTAATCCACAAGTACCAAAAAGTCAGCATCATAGTAACTCTGACAACTTTAGCATGTATTTTAGAAGAACCTCTATATGATAGGTAGTAGTTAATTCTAGAGCTCAGTGAATGAAATTCTGGAGGCTGTATAGCTAGGCAAAAATGTAAGTTTCTCCAGATCTCTTCATTATCAGGGCAAGTGTTAAAATAGTGCTCTAAGGTGTCATTATGGTTATAGTGTAAGCACTTAGAAGGTAGATGAAATCCATACCTGATCAGAATATCTGGAAATGGAAGCAATCTATTCTTCATTCTCCAGACAAAGATTGAAATCTTTTTAGGTATAGGAGAGCTCCAGATCAGCATCAAAGTGTCATTGCTGGTATTGCTCTCTCTCAAACTTTTGTATGCAGATTTAATAGAAAATTCACCTTCCTTGGATGGCCTCCAAATCAGCCTGTCAGCATGTGCCTGGTTGAGCTGAGCTCCCTGCAAAAGTGAAACAATGTTGGTAGCCAAATATGATTCTCTAAATCATCCTTGAATCAAACATCTGAACAACTAAAAATAGGTACGACATAAAGTAAACCTTGGACATAATCATTCATCACCCACTTCACGGTGATGCGGTAGGAAGAACATGTTTGTTACGACCTTAACCACAATTAGTTTCAGCAAAACATCCTTCTCAAGAAACTTGCACACCAACAGATCGACTAAGTCTTTGAACCAAGCGCATTCGAATAGATGAAGAAATATCCACTAAAGATGTTTGCTCTCTTGGTTGAAACATGTCCATATCGATAACAAGGGCTCTATCCTCTTCTTTGCGGCTAATGGAGCGGCAACAAATTAATATGTATGTTATTATGTCGATTTTAAGATTAGTGAAGCATGTTACCAACATATGTGTATAAAGTGGCAGTAGAGAACCAACATTTATACAATTTTACCGGATTAGTACCGAACCCATCTCTATAGCACAAAATGGCTTCCACATTATCAGGCAACAATGAGGTGTGATAGTCTCCGATTATTATTCCACCATGGTTGAATGTTGATTCAGAAGATACCATGGTGATTGGAATGTTCAGCACGTCTCTGGCCAGAAGAGATAAAATGGGATATCGAAGTGAATTCTCCTTTCAATGACCAAGAACATCAAAATCTGAATTTTGCCATTGATTAATCACTAGTTCTTGAACATATGATTCTAGTTAGGATGTGCCGGATTTAACCCCATATAGTCCTGAAAATTAAACATAAATTTTAATAGACGTAAATTGATAAGCCATGTTCATATTCATGTTCAGTAAATGTAAATTGATAAGCATTAAATGTATCACAAAACACAATATAACAGTAGTGTAAATGTAGTATAACAAATTAAAATTCATACATGAGTGAGATCATCGATACCCATAACTATATTTTCACCAATTGAACCTTGTGAGGCTTGACTGGAATTAGAATAGCCAAGCTTGTATTCATTGAATAGTGCAGTAAGTTTCTGTTTGACCTCATTAACCTTTTCATCTTTAGTGGATGAATCTAGCTTCTCAAAACAGAATTCTACAAGCAAAACCTTGTACCTAGGATCCAACACAACAACGAGAGACAATACCATACGATAGCACTTCCAATACTTGAGAAATTTAGCCTCCATGCTCTTAACCATTTTTGAAATCAACTCATCGGAGCTGTTCTTTGATTGTCTTAGATGCATTTGTATTTTCCAAACATTCTCGAAGTACAAATTTGCAGTAGGATAGGTTCTCCCTAAAAAAAAGAATAGTCATCTCATTAAATGGTTGTAAAAGCTTAGACATTTGTTCTAATCTGCTCCATTCCTCCAAAGTTGGACACCACTCATAATCACCATCAAACACATCTAATTGCCTAAAAGCTTCCTTGTATATCATTGCCCTCTCAAGCATATTATACGTTGAGTTCCATTGTGCTATCACATCTTGTTGTATCTTCTTCTTGGACTCAATAGAAAGTTGTTTAGCATAGGTTGCGAATTTCTTCAACCTACTTACTTATCCTTTCACGTACTTAATACTCTCTCTGATCTTATAAACAACACCTTCATTACACTCATTCCAGATTGTACAATTAGATTAAGCACATGTGCCCCACAACGAACATGGAGAAACTCATTCCCTAGAATGGAAGTGCCATCAATATCAAAGTTTGTTTTCAAAGAAGACACTGCTTTATCATCATCCCTAGCATTGTCAAGGGTCAAAGTCAAAACCCTTCTCGCATACAACCTTCTCGCATACAATATCTCAGCTAAAATAGGACCGTTGTGAGGTGGAGGTACATGATGAAAAACTAAGAGATTTGCTCTACAATTTCCATTCCGAATCTATGTAGTGTGCAGTGAGTGACATGTAACCATCGGAAGTACTCGAACTCCATATATCGAAAGCTAAGCAAATCTTTCCCGGAATATTCTCTAGTTTTTTTCTAAGATCCTTTTTCCCCTTCTGATACTTTTTAAAAATATCACTCTTAAGTGTGTTTCTACTGTAAATTTTCACAGAATGGTTCAAATAAAGATGCAAATCTCTCATTCCTTCATGCTCAACCATGGAAAATGGATAATCATGCTTAATGATAAAAGAAGCTACTTTATCACGATAAACATCCCGAGTAAATAGCCCAGAAAACTCAACACCATCACTAACATCTATGCCATGTGTGGAAAGTAAATGCCTTTTAAATTTGTCGTACCTACAAAAGCATCCCCAAACTGAACCTTACCACATAATTTGCAATAATTATCTGTCATGTTTTCCTTTTGGACTATATTATAATAAGTCCAAACAATCGAGGTCAACCTTTTAAGTTTAATCGAGTAGAGGATTCTCATACTCCTTCACCAGTAAATGATCCTGACATAATTCAGTCCACAATATAAACCTGGATATTAGAAGATTTAGCCATGATATATAATAAACAAGCAACTTGCAGAAATAGCAAACACTCTGGTGAATTAAACATACATTTTAAGACTCAGATTCGTACAATTATTGGTAAAATATCAGTTGGAAGTAACTGGCCTTCTTTTCTTAGCTCCATCCAGTCATTGTCCAGCTAAGCCCTAGCTTCTTCAAGGACAAACTCTATCCCCTCCCCGAGGATCCATTCCTCAGTTGCTTTACCATTAGAAGAATAATAAATAAATCCAGAGATCCACTCCTTGTGCTTTTTTTACTCAGACCCTTTCTTCTTTTCTCCACCCCTTGCTCTTTTTGGGCCCTTTACTCGCTCACCATTTGACCAAACCTCCCCAGATCTGCATTGACAACTCATAAACCTCGTCCTCATTGTTGTTGGTGCCCTTCTTGTTTGGATGGAACTTGCGCTTCAACTTCTTCATCTTTTCCACAATCCTAAACCATTGCCCAGGTCATGGAATAGATGAAGAAACTGAAGCGCGAGTTCCATCCAAACAAGAAGGGCACCAACAACAATGAGGACGAGGTTTATGAGTTGTCAAAGCAGATCTGGGGAGGTTTGGTCCAAGGGTCCAAAGAAGAGAAAGGGATGGAGAAGAAGAGGATCTCTGGGATTTCTTATTTAGCTAATGGGAAAGCAACTGAAGAGTTGACCCTTATGAAATTGCACCCTGAAGAAGTTAGGGCCGAACTTGAGAATGACTGGAGTTCCACAAACCTAAACCTTGTAAAATCACTCATCGACAAAGCTTCCGAGGGCTGAAGGAGCAACTAGATACTACACAAAACTAACCACTTAAGCTAAGCCAAACCAAACTAAATAGAATGAACCAGCCTGATTCCATTCAACTTAAAGTAGATATTTTAACTTGAAGCATAAAATGATAGACAATAATCAGCCTTACTGTTGTCCAATACCTTTGAATTCAGGCGTAAAATCATGGACTTAAATTCTGCCGAAAGCACACTTCCTGGGTTTTCACGTGAGATTTTAAATTTCAAAATCCACAAACAATTGACCCCAAAACATTTCTATATACCAGGACTGTGACACCACATTTACTTATAGCATGTTCTGTACTAAATAGGCAGTATCTCTCTGCTCATAGTTTCAAAAATCATGGACTTGACACCAACATAAAGTAGACTCATTGAGCTTCAATTAGACTGGTAAAACTTAAAATTCAAGTATGTATTACTCATTCAATAGTTTACTGAAAAATACAGTATGAACTGTATTTTCAACTGGAAAATACAGTATGAACTGTATTTTCAACTGGAAAATTCTCCACTGAAAAACTTGATTAAACAAAATAGTATTTCCATAGTTCTTTGTTCTCAAACTTTGCTCACTTTAAAACTACAAGCAGTGTGTCCAACAATTCAGAAAATTAAGCCAAGATGAATAGTCATTAATAAAGTGCCAGTAAAACTCATATTCATACACAAAAATCATGGCCCATGTAACGATGTTCATGTGCTTGCTGATTCAATCAAATTAATTTTTTAAAGAAATTGTATCATGGCTACACATAAAACAGCAAGAATCCACCTTTTTACCTATCCGTTAGCAAAAACAGTAGGAAAATCAATTCAACCAGACAAGAAAAATCACCTGTTGCAAATCCCACATGGGTTTTTCCCCAATTTTTGAACACAAACAAACAGAATCCCCAGTGATTCAGCAAAAACATGTATCAAACTGGTTTGTATCTAATTTATTTTACACTAGATTGTATTGAAACTTCAATTTGGATTCTGAGTGGGAGGATGAGATTGCTCTCCAGTGTCGAATGCGTATGAGAATTATGTACCCGCGGTGAACCCGTGACCCAACCCGTTTAGACCGATTTATATAATTATTTATTTTACCCATACACATATTACCCATACCCATATGGGTTTGAAATTAAAATACCCATTTACCCGAGGGTAGCGGGTAAAATTTGCCAGCTCTAGTGGTGATATAGGTGTAAAGAACCAAATTAACCCAATGATCGCTTAGAAAATAGCTCGCTGGAGCTAATTACGGTTAACTGAAAATAAGAGTGTTTTGTAGTAAAATTAAAATAAGATAAACATATAAGATTCTGGGTATAATGATTAGTATCCATAATCCCCAAGAGATCCGTTGAAAGGGTTGTTGATCCTCTTTGACCTTGACTGGTGACTCCATTGACTTCCCTGCAAAAATCGTTTTACCCTTGCTCCCTCCCTGTTAAAGAAAGTTTGTCCTCAAATTTGAAATTATGGGAACTGGTTCTACACAAAATCAAAGTCCACCCCTGCATTCAAATTCTTCCACATAATTAACATTGTACCTTCTGCTTCCGCTCCTTCAAAATCAGCATGCGCCGCAACACTTTCTGAGGCTGGAGAGCTTCCAAACTCTCAACAAACACATTAGAATATGAACTTGTAGCAGAACTGGGATCACCAACAAAAATCTTAAGCAATGACACATGGAATAGATGATGAACCTTGCACTCCACTGGAAACTTGAGTTTGTAGGCAATTGTCCTTACTTTCTTGATGATCTGAAAATGGTCATGATATTTTGGAGACCATTTAGAAGTAGATAGCACCTGAATTTAACATTGTTTATACTTGTTGACCTTTAGTAACACATTGACCTTCAGTAACGCACTATCGCCCACTTCAGATTTTTTCAGTTCCTTTCACATCAGCATTCTGTTTCATTCTCATCTGAGCTTGCTTTAATTTCTCCTGTAATTTTTGATTAACCACAGCTCACTAATGTAGCAAATCTTAAGCTACAGGGAAGATGGAGTCAGTCATCATTACCAGTGGAAGAGACAGGGGCTTGACACCATAAATATCTTCATAAGGTGTCATTTGTAAGCTGGAATGATAGCTGGTATTATACCCTCTAGCGGAACCAGACCAAAATATATGGGGTTGCCGAATAACTATATTTCTACACATCGGAGGTTGCTCTCCTTTACAATTCCACCGTACTACTGCCGAGTTACAGTAAATTAACCCTAAACTCTAAAATTTGGGGGTTGCTGACGCCACCTCCGGCAACCCCCTGGTTCTGCCACTGATTGTACCACCACTCAGCTGCAGCCAACCAATTCTTCCAGCTGCCACGAAATTCACCATAGAAAAACCTCATATAGGTCCCTATTACATGGTTCACTCTCTCTATTTGACCATCAGTCTCAGGGTGGTAAGCTGTGATGTAATTAAGCTTGACTCCTAACTTGTCAAAAAGCTCATTCCAGAAGTGGCTAGTGAAAACCTTATCTCTATCTGATATGATGGAGTATGGTAATCCATGCAATCAGTGGATCTCATCTAGAAACAATTGGGAAACTTCCTTTGCTTAGAAGGGATATGAGACAATGCAAGAAAATGGTTGTATTTTGAATATCTATCAACCACCACTAAAATAGTATCAAATCCTTTTGAGTTTGGAAGCTGTTAACAAAATTCATGGTTAAATGTTTCCAGGCTATAGTATGGGTATGCAAAGGTTGGAGTAGACCTAGTGGGTGGTAAGGTACACAACTTTAATGAATTCAATGATAAGTCCATGGTTCACACTCGTGGGCTTTGGATCCGGCTTATGGACCGAAAGGTTTGGGCTCGGTATACATGAAAGGTGGGCTTAAATGTCCATCGACTTAGCCTAAATATGGCTTATGTATATTTCGAATTAAATATGAGGAATACATTTCCTTTAATTATGGGAATACAATTGTTATTACCAAACTAGGCTGACCGGACCGCGCGTTGTGCGGTTTTTATGATGTAATTTTAAATAAGTAGAAGATAATAATGAGTATGTCAATACAAAGTAAATATTTGATATAAATAGTATTGTAATAATAAGTATGTAAATTAAATAAATGTTTGTATTATAGAAATCCTGAAAAATAAAAGAATTGGAAAGAACTAAATTGCAATGTATAATTAAGGTAAAGTGTTGCCTTTAATTCCATATTTTTTACTTCTTGTTTACTTCATAATCAACTTCGGTGTATTCTCGTATTTGAATATCCGCAGTCTTTGTGTTTTTTTTTTCATTCGTAGTTGTATTATTGGAACGTCGTCTTAATCATACTAGTGTAAATGTGTCATTATATTCACCTCTTGTAAATAAATCACTAAGTGTCTAGTATGAATTTCTCTATATGTTTTAGTTTTGGAGATTGGAGGAACACAATGTACCTTTTACTTTCAACAATATTCTTTCTTTTTTCTAGGAAAATCTATTTTACAACAGAAAATAGTATAAGTCTATATGAGAATAATTTATATTTAAATTGGTTTTTGTGAATACATGTGATACATCGTGCATTACTTCCTCCGAATTTAACCCTAGTATAGTTTCAGCCGTGTACCCAGAAAGGTAGTTGTATTGTTCCATTATCCTCTGTTAAGTTTGCGTGGAGTATGCACCTGAATATTTGGAAAATCGTTATGAATTGAAGAAGAAGAAAAAAGATGTTTGAATAATTTTAATAGTTTTATTTATTATTCATCACAGTGTTTTTGTTTTATTATTCATTGTAGTGGTGATTACCATATACTTTCATGTATGATATAACCTTTATATTATCATTATCATCATCATATATGTATCAAGTTCTTATTGTAAAATCACCATTAACTAAATTACATAGCACCATTTAATATATCATATTTCAACCAAACCTAAATATCATATTTATGATGAATATTTTATTACTTAATCAAAATTATATACTCTTACAAAAGGAAACCAAAAGTCTATATTATATATATTTTTTAAGTGTGATGTTAAATTTTCAAGATCTAATTTCTGTTGAATATTATTTTTTGTTACTTTTCCCTCTTTTATGTTTGGTATATTAATTTTATTATTATTTTATTTTCTACTAAAGAAGGCACAATTTGTATCAAATATGTTATTGTTAGTTTTCTTTAGTTTAAAACGTGTGATGCTGAAGTTTCAAGAACAATCATTAAAAGTTCAGAACTTATCAAAAAGTATTGGAATGGTGGATTATACTACCCGCCTTGTCTTTGATATAGCCGATCAAAATTTAATGGTTGTCCAGTCTCGCTTAAGCAACCAATCGCTGGACTTGACGCATACGGCTGAATGCGCAGAAAGATGGAATTTCTCACTCCTCTTGGCTCCCGGGAACTTCTCTACAAATCAAAAGTAAGTTACACTTTTTGGTTTACACTATAGTATTATGAATATGTAATTCCTCTGTAATGAATAATGTGCCGAGTGGTTAAACTGGAGTTATTTAGTAGATGGATCTTCCGAATACTGAGGTTCATCAACTCATAATGTAGGACTAAACTAACCTAAATCGAGTGTGACGTAGAAAGCATAAACTGCATATTTGGAGCAACATGAAAATCACAATGG
Source organism: Sherardia arvensis (assembly GCA_948330725.1). Taxonomy (NCBI): domain Eukaryota; kingdom Viridiplantae; phylum Streptophyta; class Magnoliopsida; order Gentianales; family Rubiaceae; genus Sherardia; species Sherardia arvensis. Next base: position 13,842,817 of record OX415237.1, on the reverse strand, counting down.
ATCTTTGCTAGTAGCAATATGAATAAATTTATACATGTCACACAAACACGTCACATATTTTAGAAACAATCATCAAAATACAACTATAATCAAACCATGAGAGACTCAGACTAAACTTAAAAAACGGTTAATATCTACATAGTATGCTGTGACTAAGATTAATATCTACATCCCTACCTAATTTGAATCATTTGCTTGATTTCATTGCAAATAACAAAAACAGAGAATAGAAAAATGGTTAATTACTATCCAAGACATTGGTAATATAAGGCTTGATATCATTCCCGCCGTCACCTAAGGTTTTGGATTGTTGCATCGATCTTTGCTTTGCTTAATTGACCTATCTGGATGCTTCATAACATGCGACGATAAAAGAGTAAGCAAAGATATTGTGCAACCATGCCGTGAAATATGCATTTGTTGTTGTTGTCACGGGTATGACTCTTCAGTGTCTATAGAAATTCAGTGTCTACAGAAATATGGCATTAGAAATATCGATGGAGAATAGTTATACTTTAATTTTTGCATCTATTCTATGCAAAAACCAAAAATCAAAATCAAAATCTGCTAATCGAATAAAATTTCACCTGGTGCATTGTTCAATCTTGAAAGTTTCTTCACCCTGCACCACCTTCTCACACTGCCATGCTTTGCCATGACCACTCCACATTCGACTCTTTGTTAAGTTGATAGCCTCCGCCCTCCAACAACTATTGTAGAGTCTCAAACTCCTCTAATTTTGATTTAATGACAAAGAGATTCATCTACGGAAAGCCTAATGTAGATCTATGTCACCACCAATCCATACACCGTACCTCAATTAGGCATGAAACCCTAACCGTGCAGCTTGGAAAGTCTGTTGTAGATCTATGTGACCAGCAATCCATACATTGAACCTCAATTAGGCATGAAACCTGATCTTGCAACTTTCAAGAGCCATAGCATGGTGATTGAGAATTAGGGCACAAATAGGGTTTCGTTGAGAAAATCAAGAGGCACAGCATGATGATCCAGAATTAGGGTACAAATAGGGTTTCGTTGAGAGAATCGCCGCAGAAATTGATTTCCACAATAGCTAGGAAGGAAGATATAAATTTGATTACCACCAACTGCTCTGAATTCAATTGCTGAAACTCAAGCTCTACAATTTTCTGCAAGTGAGAAGATGGCGGTTGGAGCAAAGGAAGGAAGAGGAACCAATTGAAACCATCGATTGATATATGACAGGCAGACAACTGCAACTATATATATATGCTCAAAACTAACGACACTTATATTATCGATTTGCCATATAAGGAAAAACAATATATGTGGTAGGTAATGTGCAACAATGTTTGTAACATACCATATAATAGTTTGCATAATATGGAAAATAAGATATTCTGCATCACTGTATGATATGCTATAAAATATCTTGCACATAAATTAATATTAGTGTTTTCAAATAAGGTGAGTTTAGTTAAGGTAAAATATTATATTACTTTGATAATTTAATTAATTATGTACATATATATATAAGTAAATAATACATACAGAAGGTTGGCGCCTGATGGACAAACACTAAATTAATATGGAATCAAAATTCACCTTTTAAACATAAAAGGAATGGCCTTAATTATATGAAATTTAAATAACGGGTTTTATATAGAAATACAAATTTGAATGTATTATGCAGATAATAATATGCAGCTGTCCATATATATTAACCATACATATGTGTGTATATAGTAACTTAGAGGTCCAGCGGGTTAAAACGCATAAGTTGTGGTTGTTTTATGTTTTAGTTTATTATTTCCGGTGGCGGTGTTTCTTTTTTTATTTTTATTTACACCGCCACTCTCTACTTTTTAATATATACCTAGTAAAAAGATGAGTTATAATTACACTCGGATGACAATCCCTGTTGATCTAAGGATTATGGTACTATAGATATAAAGATTTGGTATGTCTCTCTATCTATCTACACACTACACTTTTATGCTTATTGCTTCCTAAGGTTGTCACTAATTTTAGCATCGGAGTGTCTATCCCCGGGGTCTGTTTTGCGGATCATTTAGTGAGCTCGGTCGAAATCAACCGCAAGTCCTAGACATCCATCAATTTGGCATGCCTGGTGGGACTTGCATGTCCTTAGTTGATCAATCAAGTCATGTCTGATCCGAGTGAGAACTCTCGCAGGAGCCAGGGAATCCGTTCTCAAGCTCCGTAGGGCAAGTTGAGCTACATCCGAGCTCCCTCGGACCACTGGAGCAAACACCTCGGGGGCTAGTGCACCGAGAATTGGTCCATCTTAGGCCTTTGAAACCTTTACACATGGTATAACAGCACCTCGAGTTGTCCACCACCAAGTTGCGGTCAAAAGCAAGAGGAATGGAGATAACCCCCGAGATCCTCCATCTTCACCAACTGATGAAGCAGACAGAGTCATAAATAGCGTGCACAGAATATCAGAAGAAATCCCTCCGAAGGAGTCGAGGAATAAGAGGTTTCGTCTCGATGAAACCATGGCCTTTTCAGAGGAAGATGCGGTCTCCAATCAGATTCTGATCCTTTTATCATCTTCGCTACCATCAACCATATGTTGGTCAAGCGGGTCTAGAAGACGACAACGGTGTACACATTAAGAAGTTGTGCAGGACAAGGAGAACTTTAAAGAATCCGCAAATGATCTATGAAGGTGATGAAATAGATAATAATTACGACAATTAGTTTCATTTTATTTTTTTCATGAGCTTTATTATACCGGTATACTGAATGCTAGTTTATAATATTCTAGTTTATTGTTAATTCACATAAAATTATAATTAATGTTATTAATTTGTTGAGTACAAATCACAAAAAAAAACAGTGGACGTGTAATTTGATATTATTTTATAAATAAATAATATAGTATAAATTCTTGTGTAAATTCGTACACAAATTTAACTAAAATTAAATATTTCTCGTAGGACTAAAATGAAAGATGTATGGTCCAAAAAATTATAATAAATATGATAAAGTTATAAACGAAATTTACCATATAAATATTGGTGATGTTGCATCGAATTACGTAACAATTCACGTGTTCTTAATTTTGTATTCATAACTTGACTGTTTCATGTTTGGAACCTCATTTCTTTTTCTAATTAGTTCCCACATTATTTACTCCCGTAATCGTTTTAAGTGATAATCGGATCAAACAACTAAGTTCAGATATATAATCTAACGCATTCAAACACACAGTATTCACAAAATTAAATGGAAGGAAATTTGATTCGTTTAAAAATGGAGGAGTTTGCGTGTTGAATAACAACGAATGCACGATATATCGTTGATGAATTGATATGAACTAGTGAGTCAAAAATGAGGTTGGGTCACTTGGGCGAACTAATAATAAAATAGCAGAAAATATAGGTACAAAACAAAGACAGCACTTGGACCACTTATCATTAATCTATATCGATCTCACTTATGGGGTTATAATGTCCTTAATTTAATTTAACACAATTTAATTTAACATAATAACCATATATAAGAAAAAAGGATGGAATTACTCTAACCTTTTTATTTTCATTTTTTGATCAGTACTCATGCCTAAGGTTTTGAGGTAACTAAGGCCCTGTTCAGTTGACCTGGTTAAACTGACTGCTACCTGATAGAACTTCTTGACCTGCTTGTAATTGTTTGATCTACTTCATTTGCTTGAAACTGCTTGGATCATTTTATTATTTATGGATGAATATTTGTATGTGGTTTAAATATAATCAGACAAGTTAAAATGAACAATATTTCACTGACAATAATTAAAATAACATTTTTAGTACTAAATTTTAAAATATTATATTTCTTATCAAAAAAAATACAAGTTGAATGAAGTCAGTTACTAAAACGGGTAAAACTGTTTGAGCTGTTTGAAACTGATTGTTCTGTTTGAAACTAATTAAACTGCTTCTATTAATTATTAAAACTGCTTGGATCAAGGTCCGCCAATATTCCACCGACAGAAAAAGGATGGAATTGCATGTGAACAAAGAAAAGTAGTACCTGGCATCTTCCTTCATCGTCACTCTAATAAATGGAATGGTTGCAGGCTTCACGGTGGGGGATGGACACCCGATTCAATGGATCTGCTGGTGTCCCCATGCACCTCATTTTTAATATTATTGCTCATTTCTTACAATGGGATTGCGCAATTATTTGATCCTGTTTTTAGTCGAGGACAAAGAAATTAAATAGAGAACGAAGATTACGAATGATCCGATATGTTTCTAGTTCAAATTAGTTGAATGAAAATTGAAATCTATTCAAACAATGTTTTTGTTAATTTGAGTTGAGATGAGATTATAAATTCATATAAAAAATAAAAAATAATATCATTCACAATTCTGCATAACATTTACTCGGGCTTGCAAACAATTTCAAATAATGACTACAAGGTTCCTACCTCCAGTCTCCAGAGATCAGAAAAATAATTAGAATCTGACTTATTTTAAATGTAGTTAAAAAAAATCAATTCTACCTATAACTAGTGAACAATTATCATTTGGTTCAACATCTTCACGAGTCATGGCAATCATTTGTATCGCATTTCCAATGAAATCAAACTAACATATATTTACTTCCAACCAAGAAGGGATTCTTAAGCGCTGAACCTTATGCTAAAACGGGATCTTACATGTTTAGAATACACCATGAAAAATCTCGTACAAATTCTCATCTTCATCAAACCTTGCAATTGCTTATAGTAGCTGAGGCAATAATAATTCCTTCATCAAAGTAATGGCATACCGCATTAGGTGTTCAGAGATGCTGATCGAGGAGTAATGTAGCGGAAGTCGTATCATGTCATCCTTGTACTTTCTTGAAAATGTGTAGATTGAATACAACAAAAGTAGCCATCTCTCTCTTATTTATGTGGTTTTGATCAAATATTTGGTTGTTTTGTTGAAATCAAATGTCATCACATGACACAATGGCTAGCTCGCACAATTCATCATCTCGTGCTTCAAAAACTTGCGAAACCACAATTCGCCTTACTAACTCTGAATTTCATATATTTTGCGGAAGCCCGCGACCCTTGATGTTCTCTGCAGTCTGTGAAGTGTCATTATTGAACTGCAAGGCAAATGAGTTGCTCGCTTCGACACATGGATACTTCATAAAATATCCCAAAAGTACTACCACAGTTACTATCTGATTGAACCGAGTGGTAGAGTGGAGAAAAATCATTCTTGATGGCAAATGATACCCTAATCGAATGGTGTATTTTATAGAAGCATTGGAGTGTCGGTTTCAAACCGCTCTTTAAAGAAATCATTTTGAAAACCTCCCTTATGCCGTCAATGAAGTGCTGCTCCAGTTGTGCATTATCTCATCAGTCAGAATCTCTATCAATCAAGTCTGCCACCGTCGACAAGTATTTTGGAGAAAGAAATCTCCGCAAGTGATCCTGCAACAGTGGATTTCCTACATCATGCTTTCAGAAGCTCCGCCTATTCCATAATGCTCTTACAAGGCTACGAGCCTTTGTTACAACGAAATGATCAGTAAAGTAGAACCTGATTAATACTTGGCCTTACACACTCATGTTAACAGGATATTCGATTAAGTTACTAATTTCAAAGCATGGTTTCCTAATAACGCCACATTGAAAGCTCCCTAGTCACCAAAACTTACTCCACAGTTTATTTGGCACGAACATCTTTTAACTACAAAGTTACTACACTGTGAAGTGTTGATCATATTACAGATTGTTTTGACTATATTGAAAGTGTAGAGTTTGAGAAAATTAGTCTTTTATTTTAGACACAGAAATTGAACATCAAAATATTCAAATTCTTCGTATCGAGAGATTAAAATTATAGTATAAATTGAACAACGGTAAGGTTTGATGAAATTATTCAAGTACTCCAATTATAATATCTCTTAATTTGAAACCAATGATAGATTACATCAAACTAATCAAAGTTTCTAAATATATTTTAAACACTAAGCAATCATAAATAATACACCATATCAGCTATTTTGATTTGAATATGGACCATATGGTCTTCATAGTTTTTGATCAACAGCACTATAATATGTAAATCTTAGTAACAAATAATTATGCTAAAAGTATTATTTCCAGCTCAGAAAATATGGCATCGGAGAATCTCAGCTGCACAGAATCTCTTAATTTTGATTATCATCTCCCATAATTATGGATTAGGGGTAATCATCCTGGGATCGCGTGGGATTCTCATGGCCGACAACAACTTTCCCCTAACCATAGTTTTAGCTTACTACTACTACTTCTCCGCAGCCATTTCTTAATAAAGCTCCAACTTTGTGATTCTGGCCTCCAATTTATCAATAATCTTATCCCTCAACCACTAAACTCTGTTACAATTTTAACTTTCACCCCGTATTATCACATTATTTAACTCAATTACTAGTATTGTTTTCTTATTTTGAAATTAAACCGTGTTCAAGGGCAAAAGAATGTTTTATAAGAATCCCAAAGTCGTATCAGTTTAGATGATAGTGATGTTTTTGAAATGTATATGTACAATTCATTTCATATTTTTAAGTAAAATGTGTCTAAACAGAGAAACTTTTTTATATATCGATGATGTTGGTATCAGTATATCTAAAACTTTCAAATACATCAGAACTAAACGAAACACTATGATAAAGATGATACTACTAATAATTCCAATCAATCCTATCTAAATGGTTAATTTTATATTATTCATGTACCATTTGCTCGTTAAAATTTCTGAATTATTCCAAAAGGATTTTAAAATTTTAATTACACTTACACTTAACAAAATACAAATTACTTAAACATATTCAACACATATATTAATGAAATTAAATAAAAAAACGTCTTGTATTTATGAGCAAGTCCAACAGTTTCTCCATTCACATTCTTTATTATAAGGAAGCAAACCTCATATTTCCCATATTTTTTCACCTCAAACCCAACCGTTTTTCCATTTTTCATTCCCTAAAATTTATTACTAACATTTAATACTACATATTTATCTAATTTTGTTCTATTTTTAATAAAGTCATATATTTGATAAATCCAAATAATAACGAACAAACAAATAATGAACTTATAATAAAAGTTACAATAACATTTTATATTTGACATTACTTACTCCATAATATAAAAATTATAAAAAATTATTTTATAAAAACTACACATTACGAATTACAATAGTATTACTTTTATAATGTATTATGAATAATTAGACTCATCTCTTTTTAATTATTTATTACAAATTATTTTTTTTCAACCATTAAAAATAAAATGTTTGCCAAAAAAAATATTTAGTTTAGACGTTATGACTTATAAACAAAAGTCAAAATAAATATATTTATGAACTTAAAATTTAGTAAATTTATATTGAAAAATAGATTATATTTTATTGTTAAAAAATCAATAGATATGTACATATAAAAATAGTCATATGAGGTCTTATTACAATCATTTTATGCATATTTTTAGAATATGTATTTTTTATAAAATTTTATTCTAATTATTTTATGATATTATCATTTAAAATTATTGAAGAGAAACAATTAATGAATTAAATAAGCAAAAACTTTCCAAGAAGCATTAAATGTTGGTTCTCCAAAAACTTTTTCTCATTCTCCAAATTTGGGGAATTAAATATTCTCTCTCTTCAGAGCAAGTCCAACAGCTTTGCTATAATAGCAAATTTGCTCAAATATGGAGAATTTGAGCATTTTTTGAAGTCCAACAGATTCTCCATCACATTCTCTATAATAGCGAAATTGAAGAGAGAGAAGGTTTGCTTCTCCAAATTTAGAGAATGAGGAAAAGTTTTTGGAGAATCAACATTTAATACTTCTTGGAAAGTTTTTGATTATTTAATTCATTAATTGTTTCTTTTCAATATTTTAAAATGATAATATCTTAAAATCATTACAATAAAATTTTATAAAAAATACATATTCTAAAAATATGCATAAAAATGATTGTAATAAGATCTCATATGACTATTTCTCCATATACATATCTATTGATATTTAATAATCAAATATAATCTGTTTTTCAATATAAATGTACTAAATTTTAAGTTCATAAATATATTTATTTTGACGTTTGTTTATAAGTCACAACGTCTAAAATAAATTTTTTTTTGGCAAGTATTTTATTTATAATAGTTGAATAAAATAACGTTTAATAATAATTGAAAAGAGATGAGTCTAATTATTCCTAATACGTTACAAAAATAATAATATTGTAATTCGTAATGTGTTATTTTTATAACATGTATTTTTATTATTCTATATTATGGAATAAGTAATGTCAAATATGAAATGTTATTTAAACGTGTATTATAAGTTCATTATTATTTGGACTTATTAAATATATGACTTTAAAAATAGAAGAAAAATGAATAAATATGTAGTATTAAATGTTAGTAATAAATTTTAGAGAATGAAAAATGGAGAAACTGTTGTTGGGTTTGAAGTGAAAAAATATGGGGAATATGAGGTTTGCTTCCCTATTATGGAGAATGTGAGTGGAGAAAGTATTGGACTTGCTCTGAGTTTCCCCATTATGGAGAATGAGAGTTGGAGATAAAAAAAGACCAAAATTCTCCATATTTGAGCAAATTTTCTATTATAACAAAGTTGTTGAACTTTTTTTTTTTTTTTGATAATAAAACTGTTGGACTTGCTCTTACACACTATTACCTCAAATAATAATAATAAAGTTTTGGAAGACCACAGCATAGCAAATGTAGTGGGGCAGCTTAATAATTCCCCCATTCTGAATGGGGCACGAACGAAACTTAATCTAAACTAGGAGGACTAAATAGGAAATATTGCCAAGTTATGTCCTCTACTTGAACTCGGAATTAGTTTCACAGCCCCCATTGTTGTTGTGAACCCTTCATTTCGTCACTGTCCTCTTTCAGTAAATCCTTCCCAGATCCAAATCCCTCCCAACCTCAACAGAACCTAGTTCTGAGATTTCTCCAACCTTTGATTATGTAAATAGATTTTAGTGTACAGAGATAAAAGGATGTAGAAAAGGATTTCTGGAATTCGGTACGCAAGATGTTCGATTCAATGTCAAAGAGAGTTCCGAAGAGGGCGTTGTTTGGATTTCAAATGTCAATGGTGTTAATGGTGGGTGGGAATCACACCTCCTCCAGGTTTTGCACTCGCTAGTCGCTTCTGTTTTTTTCCTGCTGATTTTCTTTCGTTTGCATAGTTTCTACTGTTGTGAACTCTGGTCTCTGGAATTCGATTAGATCTGAAAGATTAGCTTCGATATAGAAAATTCCCAGATGGATTTTAAGGCCTTGAAATGGCCACTGCTTCGTGGCTCCGTCATGAAGCGTTTGGTTCTGAGAGCATTTGCATTTGGGTCTGCCATGCTCGTCATTTCCATCGTTATGATGGCGCGTGACGCCTCTACGATCGAGCCACTCGTGCTCAACGTTGACGAATGCCCGTTGAGTTTTGGCTCCAACTCGCTGCAGCATAATGCCAGTGAGTTTGCGAATCCCCTGTCGTTTATAAGGCATTATCTGGCCAGGGGATTTGGAATGCATAGCAGGGAAAGCCAGGTTTTGGCTAAGAGTGTGTTTGAAGAGCTGATGGGGAAAGATTTGCTGCATCCTGATTCAAAAACTCTGTGTGTTGGTGACAGTTCAGCCTCTGCTCTCGCCTATCTTCAAGAGATGGGGTTTTCTCATGCTGTTGGCGTCGGTAGTCACCCAATTTTTTCCTTTCTGAAGAGGAAATTTGTCTGTGAGCTGGACTTTGGAGATGCTTCCTTTGACTTTGTCTTCTCCAGAGCTCTTGATAGGGTTCCAGTTCCTGCTCTACTCGTGCTCGAGATCGAGCGCGTTCTTAGGCCCGGTGGCACTGGTGCTATGCTTGTTGGGGCCCGCGACTTCCACACTGGGAGCCTCATTCGATCAGCCACACCAATTTCTCTCTTCTTGAAGAGTTCCGATATCATCTATGTGTGTGGTGTTGGCTCAGATGCTCTGGTCATCTTCAAGAAAAGAGTTGAAAATGCAGCTTCTTTGGAGGGTATTCAGCTTCCATCTGATTGCCCAGCAGTCGCAAATAACAGGCCCTTTATGGAGTTCATCGAACCCCTCATGGAGAAAAAACAGCTGCTTACAGCTAGAGAGGTTTCTTATCTCCCAAAATATGTAGATATCTCATCGAAGAACAGAATAATCTTTGTCAATATTGGTGCTGGGGAGTCCACAAACTTGAACGTTTCTCAGCTGTTCCAGCCTTACAATGCCGTCCATCCCAGGTCTTTCAGCGTCTTCCTGATTGATCATAACATTTCTGCTCTATCCTCACATATGACAGATCCTGGGATCAGTTTCATCTACCATCCAGATCTTGGAGAAGAGGATGTTTCTACAGAAATTGACCCTGATGAATACCTGATGGCGCCTTTGGATGAAGGCAGGTTTGATTTCATCGACTGGTTTAAGGCCATGGTCGAAGATGATGATTTCGTGGTATTGAGGATCGATGCAAGGACAGTAAGATTAAACATCCTCAGTGAGCTATTCCAGAGTGGAGTGATATGCAAGGTTGATGAACTCTTTCTCAACTGCCCCGAGAAAGAGGAGTGCAGCAGAGGCGATTGTGGAGACTGCATGAATCTTTTCAAGAGTCTCAGAAACTCAGGCGTGTTTGTTCATCAGTGGTTCGGTGACTGAACCTTGTGAAACGTCCATGGATTCGGGAGTCATGCTTTTCAGTGTGTTTGTGTGCTAATAAAGTGAGGGGGGATGTGTAGATTGTGCATCTGATCTACCATTTCTTTCCTTTGTACTGTTTGTTTGTTTTGCCTATGTTTTCTGATGTGTGTAAAACTTCCTCTAATATGTTTGAGAGGAGGCCTTTTAAGTTTCTGTGCTCCAAATAAAATGGAGAAAGAAAGATTGTACTGCCGATCTGAAACTTTCTTCTGTAAGACTATGGAGGTAATGTTTTTACATGGTTTGCACCGGAAATTCAATGAAGTGGAGAATTTGTTATTAGAGACAAGACAATGCATATAAACTGGAGCTATGTTTCGTGGCAAATGTGTCATTCTCAAGACACAATCCTCAATAAAACAGGATTATGTTACTCATATTTTTACCCTATAAAACAGGATTATTAAGTGTTCACTCATATTGGAGTGTTCCAGTACTTTGTAGTTTGTAGAACATGATTGACGTAAAACATCCAAGCAAATATAACGATATAAATATGTTTCATACTTTCATAGTGGTGGTATGCATAAGAAGTGTGTCTAGCTAGTAGACTAGGGCCTTGTCAGTTTGAGCTTAAATTAATTGAATTGAGATTAAATTAATTTAGTTAAAATTATTTTAGTTGAATTGAGATTAACTGAGTTGAGATTATACTAATTGAAACGAATTGAATTGAATTGAAATGAAAAACTTGCTATCTTCCGGTGGTTAAGAACTCACCATGCTCAATGGGTAGTCAGTTGAGTTTCAGGTAGAGAGTATTTATTATAATAGAACCGAGTTTTCTGTTTTCGCCTGTGAGAAAGTGGAATGGTGAAGTCTTACGAGGTCTAGAATCCTATACTTTGATGATTTTTATACGCAGAAGAAGGAGAGAAGTCGGTTTTTAACTATGCTGTTACCGGCATCGATACAGAGAGGGCTTAGTTATTGTAATATTTTCAGACACCTCTCTGATATCTCACTTTGCTTCCGATACTAGATCGGAATATAGCCTTCGGGCAACATATTGCCACATGAACCCCAAAAAGGTTTCATGTGTATTATTGGGTTTACCCAAACCCAATCATGTAATTCTCTTGATTTTATGTGGGGTTGAGGAGTCGTGAATAATCCTCCCCTCCACTTGGATGGTTTTAATTTTTTTAAAAAATATACTTTACTGAACTGAATTGAATTGAACTGAAGTGAAGTGAACTGAATTGTATTGGTTTTACTAAATCTATCCTAATTTCATCAAATTATATTTTTGATGAACTATTGAACTAAACTAAATTGAACTGAATTTAAATCAGTATTATTAAATCACTCTGAATTTTACAAATAATATTTTATTGAACTAAATTGAACTAGACTAAATTAAATTAAGCTCAGATTATTCCAGCTAAATTGAGATTAAATTAACTTTACTGAGATTAAATTACCTGAATTGAAATTAAATTATTTGAACTGAGATTATTCCTCAATAATCTGAACTCCATAGGGGTCTAGATCTTTGTAGTATAAAAGACAAAAAGTTAAAGATCCCACATTCATACTATTCTCCTCGTATGAACCAAAATTTATTATATGACATTTCAAAGTCAAACTGACCCTAATTTGACTATGAATACTTTTATGCATATGTGTTAAAAGATAAAATAAAAATAAAATGTTTAAAATATATGATATAATAAATCTAAAATTATAAGTACTATATTGATACTAAATATAAATTACTGGTTAAACTGTACTCAATTTAAAAGTCATTTAAAAAACTTAGATTTGGCTCTGAGAGAGTATATAAATGATCCGATCCTATGTATGTGGGAATGGATGTTTGGAGAATCAGGCTTGAAAGTCTTTGTCAAGATGATGAGATAACAACGAGCATCTTTGAATTTTATTTCGGAAAACCATTGCAGCGGCGGCGGCAGCATCGGGCGGCGGCAATGGATAATGAACCTTATGGATGGTGTCTGGACATGGAGGACCCCGACCGTGTTCGCGAGTACCGCATACTTCTTAAGAATCCCAAATTTGGAAGACCACGAGATCTGAAAAAGTGGCATCGGTCCTTCATCCCCGATGTTGATACAGACGACGTTAATAACAAATCCAAGTTGATTTGTAAACCCAGAGTTATTTTTTTAAGGAAGATGAACATGGCTTCAGTTCCATGTTATCAGTACGACACGGGAACCATACTATGAAGAAACACCCTGATGAATTCGAGGACTTTATGTACTGTAGTACATACTTATGCTGAATTTTTCATTTTTGACACACGTCCAAAAATTAAGTGCTGAATTCCTCAATTTCTGTAATTCAATTCAATTTAGTTCAATTTTGATAGAGTATAATTTGATCAGATTCCATTTCGTTTATTATTTTCAATACATTGTTAAATTCAGTATATTTCAGTTCATTCTAGTATTCATTTATGCATGTATAGAGGCGTTATTACCCCAGTTTATATGAATTTTTTTTAGTTAAATTAAAATGAAATATGATAAACTACATCTTAATTTAGTCATACTACTACTTCCGAGTGTCTTTGGCAGGTCCAATCTGATAGGTTTTATATTGCTAACAAGCATTATCATGAATCGGGTGCATTGCGTAAGGTGAACTGGTGACTTGGTGGCAAGTGATGCGTTGATTTAATATGATCATTGTACTACTTTAGTGATTAGTATGTCTAATTATTCAAATAAAGGATGGAAAAAGAGATGTTTTGCTTTGGTTTACCAAAAGTCGCGGTTTATTTTATACCATCAAATGAGAATTAGGCATGTTATCCCTAAATTATTGAATTATTATCAAGTTCACATTGTTTCATTTCAATTCAGTACTTATCAGTTTTCATTTGATCAAATTCATCTTAATCTAGCTTAACTTTTTATACAAATACCTTTTAACATTAATTTAATTAAGTCTCAATAGCTTTTTAACATTTACAGATATGCAGGGTTGATTTAGAAACTCATCTCTCTAGGTTATTCACTCTCCATTGGTAATTTTAGCACCTTATTAGACTTAAGGAGGTACAAATAAAAATGTAAAATGTTTAGAACTTAATTTGTTTAGCATATGGTATGGTATGGTATGAAATTATATTATTTCACATGATGGTTGTGCCTTAGATATAGTGAACTGGAATTAGATAGATCTTCCACAGAGACGAAAGCTCGACTTCCATATTCTCGTGCTTCTCCAGTTTTAGTTTCAACAGGATACACAATCATACATATTACATATGATCCATGCAAACACTAACATTATTAAACAATATTAATAATTAGTTGTTTAATTATTAGGGCTCAAACAGTTATGTACTAATTAGTTGGTTATAACTTAACAAGTCTGTTTGTACAGAGTAACTTAGATAAGCAAATCCAACAAAAGTAGTAGTATAGAAGTCCACAGGAATAAAATTAACAATAAACACATCACATATAAATCTTGTTCTAATGATGAACTTTTTTTCCAAACCGGTTCACAATGGAGTGATAGGGTGAGGGGTCATTCATCAGCTTCATGTTCTCGTCAAGAGCGAAATGAATCTCAACCACATGAGGAACACCTGGCCTAAGCTCGCCACCTTCTCTAATTTCATCTAATTGAGTCAAAGCAATCCTACTATTCACCAGACAACAAACTAAATCTACCACTGCAATCCACACACATAAACAAGCTACAAGGCAACAACACACATACTGCTATTCCAATTGCAAAATCAGATCCTCGCATAATTGCAATATGTTAATAGATATAACCAATCATCATCATTACCCCCACAACCTAATCAAACATGCACGTCAAATCACCAATCAAGAAGCACAATTCAACAAATCAAAATAACGCATCGATGCAAATGAATAACCAATATCCAATTGCGAAAATAAATCACATGTAAAAGGAAAATTCCACTAAAAGTTAAAAAATGATTTTTTTACTCAATAAACAATATAAATGGAAAATTATGAAGTTACCATCTAATGTATGCACAAGCCTGTCAATGAGCAATTCATCATACACGATTGCTATGATCTTGAAGTACTGTATCATTCGTTCATCATTCTCACATCCTTCATAAAGTTACTGAGGCAGTTCCAACCTGAAATTATGCTTGTACCAAGCTCTTTGGAATGCGCTACCATCATATTTATTCAGCTTGTGACATATTCTATTTCCCATGAAAAACTTTGGATAATCTCATCATGCTGCAAGGAAAAAGATCAAGTTAATTCTAGATGATCGAGGTAAAGGGAGAAAATATAAAACACGTATTTCTAACATATAGATCTAGATGATCAAATTATTGTTTTCATCTAAAAATTTATTTCAAGAATTAAAGAAATTCAGTAGTGACTTCTCACTCCTTTATTGAGCAAAAAACAACATAATGACTACTCTTTCTTGTCTCAAACTTGTGGAAAGAGCTTTGGAACATAGAAATGATTCTGCAGCTTGAGTCATCAAGGTCTAGTTCTAGGCAACATCTATTATAACTCTTCACTGTGGACTTGAAAATATTACTTGTAGGTAAAACATACATGTGTCGCGTTCATCTTTTGTCAACTTCTCTCCGGCTTGCTCTGTCTAAGCCATAAGTTCATGAACAACAAGGAATGAAATATTTTCCCATTCCCCTTGCATAACACGCCCATATTCAATATTTTATCTTTTAGACTCTTACCATCGGCTCTGAATCTTGCAAGCATGGCAAGTATTACTGTTAGGGCTTTAGTAACGGTCTAACAAGTCTATAGGTTGGCTCTCTATGGGTTATGCGTGTATTACCCCATCCATCCCTTTCAGTAACATCAACTACGGCGGGCTCCTTATAAAAGAATGTTTGTATCCTCCCTCTTGGCTTTGCGGACTAAAAGATGATGGTTGAGAATCTTTCCATTTGGATGATTGTTGAGAACCTTTCCTTTGATGAGTAGGAAAAGTTCCAGAAGTCTGGATCAAGCCGCATGGTGGATTAAGTTATTGCATGGATCAAGTGTGGCCACCCATGGAAATGCCCAACACCGCCACAAAATCACCAGTGTCATCCAGGAAGTCATCGTAATGTCCACCGTGCCGTACCACTCCCATTTAGGTGTAAGATATATAGTGTCATTAGCAAGTTTTGTTTAGTATAGGAAAACATGTAAAACCTAAAAGATAATGCTTCTAAACACAATTAGAGTGGTAGAAGGTAATAAATTTGTTATACCACAATTAGTTTATTGTGAGACATTAGTACCAAAATTTTCATTAAATCCCATTTATCTTATGATACAGTTGATACTAATATTAAGCTTCTGTGTCGTAAGATTCAGTTTCATTAGGTAAGAACGAAAACAGTTTCAAATTTTTAAAATAAGAAGAAAATGTTATAAGTTATCGAATGAGTAGGTACGAGGTTTAATGTTTCCTACAAAAGCGAAGCATATAATAAATGCAGAAATGACATAATAATCCGCCTGTCCTAAGCAACCCGCAAACAAGAATCCGGCGATGGTAGAATCACTCGCTGATGAACATCGACGGACAACCGTGCACCTCAGCGTGCTCGACGCAATCATCGACAGTCTCGAACCTGTTAAAACAGGTCTGACACTCGACATGACTCCTCCAGTTCTTGAAGATATCTTTAGCGTGTAGTTTAAAGTGCTCATTTGCCTCTTCTCTCTCTTTCCATCCAACCCCACACCAGAAGCATCTCAGATCGTATTGTAGATGGGGTGCAATAGGTGGGGACGGTGTCCTCTTCTTCCAGGGGTCAAGCCACTCGCTAAAAGTCACTTGAAAATAGTCTCAACTATCTCATCATTAGGAAATGACATCTATGTGTAAAATTTTTAACCAATTGTTTAAATTGCATCTCATATTGTTTTCCAACCATCAAAAAATATTTGTAGAGACGTTGAAAAGTAAAAGAGGACACAAATACTTCATTTGTGCAAATCAAACTAGACAATCCAATATGACATCAAGCACGAAATAAAAACAAGGCATAACATTTGTTATCGACACATAAATTATAAGAACAAAATCAACAAGAGTATCTTGAGAGGACACATATTTTCTTGAATATGTTTTTTGTGCTTTATTAAACCGAGTTCCAACACTGGTTAAAAGGTTTTGTGAAATACTGAAAAACAAATTCCCACGATAGGATTGAACCGTAGTTCGGGAAATATTGCTTCAAGCACGATAGTTTATTCATTATCACAAATCACAACTTTCATGATTTGTTTTTTTCGACCACATGTATTCAGAGCTACTATCTATTTACAGTTTCCAACAAGATACTAATTTAGTGCATTTTAATTTTCCCCTACTAGTATAAAGTCCGACTTTCTCCTACTAGTATGAAATTTGATATTCGACTTCTAAATTGTTCATGTTTTATTTTAAGAGAGTATTTCATAATATTCACATGAAAGTTATTACAGATTTCTCAAAACTAATAAAGAGGTGTTGGACAACATAATCTGAGGATAGACCATCATTCTCCCAAGAAAGATTTAAATTGGAATTAATTTGAATAAAAATTCGGAAATATCATGATGAGTTCTCCACAATAAAATTTAAGAGGCAAACTGAGAGGGAATAATTTTTAAATGATATGGTTAAACTCAACGACATAGTTTGCGAGGTGGAAGGATTTTATAAGTGGAAGGGCAACTGAAATAGTGTCACGTCTGAATACCAAATTTGAAAGGCTCAAGCTGAAATTGGTGGTCACCAAGGACATCTCCATTGGCAAGAGGGGATGACTATTTAAGACTTCGCTCGCTATACCTTCATCGGGTTTGCATCCAGTTTTTCTAGAAAGATTTATAACAAACACATGAAGGTCTTAGTATGGGTTGGATTTGGGGTATCCATAGTTCATAAATTCTTGGAATTTGCCAAACTTCTTGACTCTCATCGAGATGAGGACCCACAATGAGAAGCAAGATGTGTTCGTGTGGTAGTGCACACTAGAAACAATCCGCAACACTCAAAGTTCAGTTGGAAAATTATATTAGTAGCGGTAAATATTTTGGTGAGGATAGTTGTAGTGCAGACATTATACGGTGCCGCCCTTCTCGCCCATGTAAATTTGACTATGTTTATCTCCAAGTATAATGTTAGTGGCGGCAATGTAATTTTAGTTCATATTTCAGATATTTAGCCTATATTTGGATACATATTTCGTATTGTGAAATAAATCAAATTTTAACATGCTACCTCCATAAACGAGACTAGTTCATACGCGAAAATGGTAAGAAAGTAGAATAATAAGAGGGAGAAAAGAGAGAGGATGAGTAGGGTAAGGAGAGGAGGAATGATTATACAAATATATGCTCTATGATGATGAGGGTACGAGATGGAGGCGGGATTATGCGGGAAAAACAGAGGATTTTGAGGATAAAGAGAAGAGGCGTGATTGTGTTGGGGAAAAGAGGCTATTTGTTTAGCGAGAAGAGTTGATTTTTCCCTTTCAACAACTATTTGTTTAGCAAGATTGTGAGACTCACTTACCAAAAAAGCTATACACACTTAAAAAACAAAAAATAATTAAAAATCGATGTTAATCATGAATTAGGTTATTTGTGCAATAATGGTGATGAATTTGTCCATTCCTCTTATACCGACATTATATGCTGACCATTAGGACTGTCTATGTTTTCGGGTCTAAGAGCATCTTCAATGGGTTAGTCAAATTAGCCTGTTAATTCATAATTTTATCGATATCTAAGTGAGTTCGTATTAGATTTATCACATTATAGCAAAAATAACTAGCATGGTTGTGTAGTTAAGCCAAAACTAGCTAGTTGAAATATTTTTTTAGGTGATTCAGCTAATTAAAATAACTACAAAATTATATGGTCATAATAAGATTTTTTGTGTTATTCAATATACGTAAATAAAGATGTTATTAGTCAAACACATGTTTAGAAGATCGTCAAATTTTTCTTATACAAATTCAAGTGATACGAGAGTATATATTGAGATAAATCTAACCGTCACATGTAATGTATTGAAACTTATATATAATTCGAAATTTATAATAAATAAGAGTTGATCTCCTGATGACCTACTATATCATATATAATATAGACCAGGGACTATCTAGCAAATAGTGGAAAAGTAATACAAAATTCCGCAGGTTAAAACGGGGGTCGAAACCGGGTCATTACCCTTCACGGGTCTAATCCACGCGCCCCCATTTCACTTCATCTCCGCCCCTCTTCCTTAGCAATCTTCAACATTATCCTGGAGAATTCAGCCGATAATTACAGCAGACACAGAGACGGTGGTTGATTGCCCGAGGGTATGGAGATGGCAGTGAACTTTAGCCTTTTCAAGTTCGCAAGAACAAGTCTTCCCTTGCAGAATCCAAATTGTGCTTGGATTGCACGACAACTGCTCGATGAAATGCCTGAACCATCTGTGGTTGATTGGAATGCTTTGATTTCCGATTATTGTTTTCTTTTTCATATTATATAGTGCCCAGAGGTGCAGGCGTCTGGAATGCTTGACTAGACGCATTTTCCCATAGTGCAGTCACGCCAACTGCCCGTTTTCCCAATTTATTAGACCCGTGGAGAGAGAATATGTATGCATAGCTTCAAGTTATCAAAATAAAGATGTTTTCTTTTCTTTTATTGAAATTTTTTCATTTTTCACCAAAAATGCATCATTTTTAACTTAAAATTCTTACTTTTTAACCATAAATATTTCATATTAAAATGGGCACATTTTAACTTAAAATTCTTATTTTTTAATCATAAATATATTTTAACTTAAAATTCTTATTTTTAAAACCACGAACATTTCATATTAAAATGGGCACATTTTAACTTAAACTCCTTACATTTTAACCATGAATATTTTATATTAAAATGGACAATTTTAACTTAAAATCCTTATTTTTTAACCATAAATATTTCATATTAAAATGGATATATTTTAACTTAAAATCCTTATATTTTAAACCACGAATATTTTCCATTAAAATGAGCACATTTTAACTTAAAGTCCTTATTTTTAACCATAAATATTTTATATTAAAATGGGCATATTTTAACTTAATATCCTTATTTTTTAAACCACGAATATTTCATATTAAATTGGACACATTTTAACTTAAAGTCCTTATTTTTTTAACCACGAATATTTCATATTAAAATGGACATATTTGAACTTAAAATCCTTATTTTTAAACCACAAATATTTCATATTAAAAGGACACATTTTAATTTAAAGTTCTTATTTTTTTAACCACGAATATTCCATATTAAAATGAACACATTTTAACTTAAAATCCTTAGTTTTTAAACCACGGATATTTCATATTAAAATGGACATATTTTAACCTAAAATGCTTATTTTTTAACCATGAATATTTCATATTAAAATGGACATATTTTAATTTATAATCCTTATTTTTGAACCATGAATAATTTATATTAAAATGGATACATTTTAACTTAAAGTTTTTATTTTTTAAACTAACATCTATCTGTTGTTGGTCTCCTGGTCACGTGAAAATCAAACTAGTGTTTGCCAATTTCCTGAAGTATAATATGTTTATTAATTGGGACCCTTATTACGTTGATAATAATGTCATTTTTGGTGGGAAGAATAATACACACGCTGGCCACTAAGAAACGCGGGCGGAAAGGACAGAGTGGTGGGCGCGTGTCCCGCGTGAAACATAGTCAAGTTTACTAAATTGCATCCAAGGAGCCGCCTCTTTTATTGCTTGTAGTTCCAATTTCAACCCGTTCTATAATTTATAAACGGTGTATTTCAAAACTATTTAAATAAACTAGGCTAACCGGACGTTGCATTGTTTTTCATGTACTTTGAAAATAATAATAATAATAATAATAATAATAATAATAATAATAATAATAATAATAATAATAATAAGTATGATACTACAAAGTATTTAAATATTTTTCAGTTCAGTTTAATATTTTTTATATCAATTTAGTTCAATATTTTTCAGTTCAGTGCATTATATTATTTACCCTTTTAAAAATAAATTATATATTATTCATTCAGTTCAAATTTATGCATGACGACCTCCTTACACGGGCGCACATCAATGAGGCAACCTGAAATTCACAATCAAGATTCATACGGAATCGATATACCCTCAATCAGAAATAATTAACCCTAACCTTAATAGATATATTAATTCTAATTCCCAATAATACCACTTTGGAGCATGCATATATCCCACCACCTGATGGTTTAGGGGGATCCTTCTGTATATTAATATGGTTTTTCAATTTTTCAATTTTTTATATTATATATTTATAGTCTCATACAGAGTAATTTAGGTATTGTAATATTAATTCCATATTTAAGCATTGATATAGTGTAATGAACTATCATTTTTATTTTACAAATAAAGGGAATAAAAAATATTAGTGATATTTCGATTGTAATTTTATAGCAAGATTATATTTTCCTTTATGTTTTATATTTTTTATATAAATAAAAATTATACTTATATAATAAATCATCATAAATCCACAACATTAATATAATACCGAGTAGTTTTAATTATAAAACCAACACAACACCGCTACAAAACTACATATATTTATTATTGAATATTATTTTATGCCGCCATTTTCTTCTATTTAATAGACATAGTAAAAGATAATAAAGACTTTGTTTCAGATCATACACTGAATTTTGGATCTTTTAATATAATATATTTGATTAGTGTTTTAAAAAAATAATTATGACATAAAAGTAACGTTCTATTTATATTTTTGTTTTTTGAAAATAACGTTCTATTTATAATTTTGTACATATACTTTGAAGTTTTAATAATTTCAAGCTAGTAATGATTTACTTTTTGAAGGAAAATTGGTAATATATTGGGTATATTAATAGTGATTATGAGACTTTAAATCATAATTAAGTTACGAAATTCTGTGACTTGATCTGTGATTGTCTTTCCATATTACCTTATGGAAGAGTTATATAGTGTGGTGATTTAATACTTTAATTCACATTTTATTAGTATTTGATTTATAAAAGTTACGATTAGAAAATAAGTGAAAAAATTATTGTTGACACAATTTAAATGTTTATGAACTTCTATAACTTCAAGCCAAAATTAGCAAAATAAGTACGAAATTATACAATTCCTAATCAATTTACTAAATTTAGCAAAAACGGAGTACTTCTTATACTTCTGAAAGCAACAACACCTACAATCATTCGCAGTGTTACACACATCTTCTTTTTGTGGTAATTGAGCTTTCAACCCTTCTAATGAACTCCTGAATCCTATTGCATAGTTTAGGATCCACAAAAACAAAATCCAGAATGATGAACTATCAGATCAATACACGTTATCTAAACTGCATCCAAAAACTACAATTTTGAACAATGATTCAAATTCCTACACCGATACGCTTGAACAATGGTTTTTCGAAGCGGTGAACTGAATCACGGGTAGTGTTGGAGACTTCTCAGAGCGGGGCTGACCATAATTCTCTTTATATCATGAACATTCAACAACGTTAGTAGTTTTTAATGCAACATACCCTACCCTTGACATATAGATATCAGGTTGCTCATAGTTAAAATATGAATCATGACGGCTGAAACTCCAAAACAATATGAATTATACACATACACACACACACATATATATATATATATATATATATATATATATATATATATATATATATATATTGAACTGATTTAATCAACAATCTAAATATGAACGATATATGGAAGTTCAAGTATCACAAACTCAGATTACATCTTCTTGAATTCATGCTCAACTTTGAATCATGATCTCTGGCGCCAAAAGATCATATGTGGTGAACGGGTTACAAAGGATAAGCGAAAGTGATCTTGCTCCGAATGGGGATTTCCACTTCCTCGAAAGGGTTTTATATGTTTTTACCTAACTTGACATTAAATTTGGAGCAAACAAAAGCAACAAACCTGGTATTGGCAACGCATGATCATAGAAAACATGTAATTCACCGCCTTCACCATTGGAAAAACTCTGAAATTAGAGTTCTCGGCCTTCGTGGATCGAAATCAAATTAAGTAGAAACGCAGGGTTTAAGAACAAAACGACGTATATATATTTAAAACAGAACCCTAACATGTCTCATTAATATTCCTCATAACATAAGGTTAATATATAGAAGAAACTAAGCCGATAGGTTAATAAGATATATATTCTACGTAATATAAGGAATTAAGCTGTATTCTACGTAATATAAGGAGTTAAACCGGTTAAGAAGGTATATATTTTACGTAATGTACGTAACATAGAAGGAATGAATGGACCACTAGTTTTAATGCCCGCCGTGCGATGCACGACAACTATTTATTTTAGAAATCAAGTCCCGATTATATGTTACCTGACTATGCACTTGAAATATAATTGTTTACATTATTAACAAGTGTAATAGTGACATAAAACACCATTCTAAATGCAATAACATTAGGAAGTACTCGTCCTTATATATAAAAATAGAGAATGAACTACTAATTACATTGAGAAGTTAAAGTGAAAATCTCGTTGAACACAACATTGATCGTTTTTGAATCAGTTTTTGCTTCCCCTAATGTTGGTGGCATGATAAGAACTCTTACACACTGCTTTGTTCTTGCCCTTGATAATGCTACAAAAAAAAACATAAAAGCACACATAAACATCAATGTATAATTAACAACCTTGGAGTCAATAAAGTCAAATTTGCGATATTTTGATCCAGATTGTGAGGTTCCAATTTGATACTTCTCAATGATAGTGACGATGCAAGACCAGTTCTTGGCACGTTCCGGAAGTTCATCAATCAATTTCATTTCAGCCATCTGATACAATAGAAATAAATAGTGAGTTGTAAAATCTTCATAACATAAGCCACACGTTGATAATGATTAGTGTGCAGATTATTTCATGTGGCAAGTCTAGATCTTAAATCAACCTTATTTCAAAACTGTGCAAATTGGTTAAGGTCGAGCCTTTCAAAATAAATGCAATAAAATTTCAATCAGTTTAAATAATGAATTGACTTATATTTCCAGCAAGCAAGACTTTCCAACCATGTCACTGACCATACTATGTATATATAAAATTCTGGAAAAAAGCCTAAATGCAACGACTTAATGGTGAAGAATCATCATTCACTCACTTCAGATGGAACAAACTCACATAACCTACAATCAGCATATTAACCCACTGGAGCCATTTCTTTTGAATAAAAATTCTTTAAGCTTCTTAGCTACTGTCAATGAACCGATACACCACTTCAAACTTATAACTCTAGGTTCCCCGCAACCACATTGCAAAATCAACCAACCGCCAAAGGATAAAGTAATGACTGAGTCTGTTTTGCTAAATAATAACTGTAAGTTATGCCTCACTTTTTGGACACCCAAAATCAGAACAACAAAGTATCATGTACTCATCTAAGGACAAGGCAGTTTCAATAATCAAAAGACTTATAAAAAACCTTTGATTTGGTGATGGGTGAAACCAAGAAACAAACACCAATTCAATGCTATAATCTGTACATAATGAACAAAAACAACGGTAAGAAAGTAGCTGATATGATTGGTATCGTTTGCATATTGAAATAGCAGTCAAAATCGTACCTTTATAAATGGGTACTCTCTGCGAATTGAAATCGATGAATGGGATGTTGCACAAATCGGTTACATATAAATAGCAGTGCTGAAATCGTGGGCTCGTCATAGCAGGTTCAGGGTAGTATCGTGGAGGAGATATCGGTGCTGCTATTCAAAAAGATAATCGTGGGTTTAACTGTACGCCCGTGGTTTGATTTTTGCGATAGGGATTTGTGCGATGGGGTTAATTCTGTGAGGATGAACAGTAGAAAAGTACCATGGTAATATAAGGATATTATGTGCGCATTGAATAAAATAAGGTAAAAAGAATTCCTACGTCGTATATATACTTTTTTAACAAGAAAACATGAGTTAAGATAACTATAGAAAAATAATGTAAGATAAGATAATGCAAAAATAAAAGATAAAGTTACCATATTTATTTACGGTAATTATAAAAATTAAATTAGTTCAATAATGGAAAGTAAGATATATTCATAAATTAATTTGAGTACTTAATTTATCTCTTATTAATGAAAATAATACCGAAAAATTACGGTGAAATAAAAGTTAATTAAAATAATGTACAAAATAAAAAGATTGCTAAAAGAAAGAGGTAAACTACGAATATCTCATAGATATAATCACTAACAGCAGGTAAAAGAAAAAAAATTAGAATAATAAATAAATCCTAACCGCAGATAAATTACACGATAACTATAACAGGTAAAAGAGATAAAAATTAGATTACTGTTTATTAGGGGTTAATCACCGCCGTAATTATAACAGGTAAAAGAGATAAAAATTAGATTACTGATTATTAAGGGGTTAATTACCGTGGTAATTATAACAGGTAAAAGAGATAAAAATTAGATTACTGTTTATTAGGGGTTAATCACCGCGGTACAATTCTTATACCATACCCAAGGGGTATGTAACCCCACCTTTGATCCACTTTTGATGTGTGTTTTACAATTATAATTGTGCATTCTATTTGCATATACTATTTATAGAAATTGTAAGAAAACAACTTTACAATGCACAATTATACACATAAAAATGCACATAATAAAATTTTAGAATGCACCTGGGGATACATACCCCAGGTGTATGGTATAATTTGTGACCGCGGTAATTATAACAGGTAAAACTGATAAAAATTAGATTACTGTTTATTAAGGGTTAATCACCGCGGTAATTATAACAAGTAAAAGAGATAAAAATTAGATTACTGTTTACCAGATAAAAGAGATAAAAATTAGATTACTGTTTATTAAGAGGTTATTCACCGCGGTAATTATAACAAGTAAAAGAGATAAAAATTAGATTACTGTTTACCGCGATAATTATAACAGGTAAAAGAGATAAAAATTAGATTACTGTTTATTAAGGGGTTATTCACCGCGGTAATTATAACAAGTAAAAGAGATAAAAATTAGATTACTGTTTATGAAGGGGTTAAACACCGCCATTGAAATAATCGAACGGACTTTCCGTAAATTATTGGTCAATGTTTTGGGATTACTGATTAAGGGGAATTAATAGTTATGTAAGATGATAGAGTCTGCCATAATTGATCCAATGAAGAATTTTACATAATATATGAAAATCATATAATTAAGGAATTGAAAATCATATATTCTTTCTACGTAAAAGTAAATATGGAATTGTGTCAAACATCCATATTATACAAATCGTTTACGTTTCTACGTAAAACCAAAGATATATGGAATTGTGCCCAACTTTCATATTAAACAAATCGGCGACGGAACGTTTGTACATAAAACGCAAAGATCCCGTCGTTTAGTGTAGTACTTTTTCTAGTCAGGAGCGGTGACGGGGCGGCGACAGATAGTAAATCTTATTTTATTAAAAAGATAATTTTAAAAATCAAATATAAAAATATACTGGGATAATATAGAGGGAGTACAAAATTTCCTTAGTGAATGAGACCTGGTTGAAGTGGTAAAACCCATCCTCTCATAATTGAGAGGTTCCAGGTTTAAATCACACCCCTGACAATAATTTACGAATTTTAGAGCAATTATTGAAAGGGTCTATACCCAATGCCTAGTATAGTCATAGATTAGGATATACATAATAGATATGTGAGTTAAAAAAAAAATACAAAATTTCCTTAAAAATAGATAAAGGTTAAATGCTGACTCCGAGTTGACCGTTGAATCTGGAGCACAATGGTGAATGGATGAACTCCATATGATCCATCCCTTTTGAAGACTCCTAGGTACGTATATTCTTCTCTCATGACGATCTACCTACCCTTTCTCCACAGTTTGTATTTTGAATCTGTATCATGCTCATAGTTCAATGATCCAGATGATCTGATAATACATTCATTTAATTAAAATTGTTTCGAATTCGGAAGTGCTTCTACTCTGTCATGGTTGCTTGCTATCATGTTGATCAATCTTTATACATGTATTAGAAAAGTGAGACTGTAATTCTGATTGAGTGTGGTATCTTCAATTTAGGGTTTTGCAACAGTCCAATAGAGGGAGACTTTGATGAAGTGGAGAGGGGTTTTTATTTGAGTGGAGGAGATGGAGAAAATGAAGGACTTGGATGAGTCGATAAACTTGTTTGGAGAGGTATTTCAAGAAGGTTTAGAGAGGATATTGGAATGGTTGGTTAGAGATAATGCATCAAGCATTGGAATTTACGGGATGGGAGGCGTAGGAAAGACCACATTAGCAAAGCATATCCGTGGAAGGCTCTTAAGGGAAACCGATTTCAGTGTTTGTTGGGTGACCGTGTCTCAAGATTCCAGCTTAAGGAAGTTGCAGACAGAAATTGCAAAGCTTGTGGAACTCGATCTGTCAAATGAGGATGATGAGGGGAAAAGGGCTTCCATGCTGTCCTTTGCGCTGGTAAAGCAATCTTCAGTTATAATCTTAGATGATGTTTGGGAGGAATTTTCCGTGGAAAATGTTGGAATTCCAATTGAGCCTGCTAATTGCAGATTGATCTTGACCACCCGTTCGCGAGAAGTATGCGAGAGAATGTGTTGTGAAAGAGTATTTGAAGTTAAGTGTTTGCAATCAGATGAAGCTTGGCAATTATTTGAAAACAGATTTGGCTCTATGAAAACAGTATCCCGTGCAGATGTGGTAGAGATAGCAAAGTCCATGACAGAAAGGTGTGCAGGTTTGCCTCTTGGTATTGTCACTATGGCTGGGAGTATGAAAGGTGTGAGTGACATCCATGAATGGAGATCTGCTCTGGAACGGCTGAAACATTGTTCCATGGAAAATGGTATGGATCAGAATGTATTTGCCGTCCTGGAATGGAGTTATAACCGCTTGAATGAAGTTGAAAAAAACTGTTTTCTCTATTGTTGTCTGTATCCTGAAGACCACCGTGTACCTAGTGAAGAACTCATCAATCTCTTTGTTCTGGCAGAGTTGATCCCCAGAGGTGAGAATAGGGAATCAGAACTCAATGGTGCTCGAATGATACTGAGTGAACTGATTAAGGTCTGTTTGCTGGAGGAAGTTACAGATTGCCATGGCCATGAATGTGTGAAGATGCATGACTTGATCAGAGAAATGGCATTGAGAATGACTCAAAATGTGCCTAAATTCTTGGTGAAGAGGAGAGAATCTGGTTCATCTCGAATGGAGGAAGATAAATGGACAGAAGGTCTTAATGCTGTTTCCTTTATTCTGAACTATGAAAACCTAGAAATTCCTCATGAAATGTCGCCAAACTGCCCGAATATGATAACCATGCTACTCTGCAATGCCAAAATGGAAACTTTCCCCAATCCATTCTTTAGGTGCATGGATGGACTCAAGGTTCTGAATCTACAATGGTGTCAGAACCTGAAAAGGCTGCCCGATTCCATCTCAGACCTGGTGAACCTCACTGCATTGTTCTTGAGAGGATGCAAGAGTCTCAAATCGGTTCCTCCAATGGGAAAGCTCAAGCATTTGAGGGAACTCAACCTTTCGGACACAGGGATTGAATCTGTTCCTGAAGGCTTGGAGGATTTGGTCCAGTTGGAACGCCTTTTCTTGCTTAGTTCAAGATTGAAGCACAAGATAATACCTGAAGGAACTCTCTCCAAACTCCAAAACCTTCAACATCTTGAATCATCAGCTTATATCAGTGACCGCGAGTTTCTGAAGCAGCTTAAAGTGTTCAGAGGACATTTGACTTTTCCTGGGATGTATACGCAGTTCATCGCATCTCAATGCTGGCCTAAACACTATGTGATTCTTGTTGGTGGTAAATCATTTGGATGCCTTGAGGATCGCCTGCTACATTCAAGAGATCAAGTGAACAGGTTGGTGTTCAACGGTTGCCAATTTGAGAAAGGATTGTCTACAGAAAGAACTTCAAAACAGAAAGGGTCAGAGATAGTTGAGCAAGAAGAAGAAGAAGTAAGATTGGATTTGGTTTTGATCCCTGAAGATGTTGGTGAATTAACCCTCAGCAAGTGTTCTGGTTTGTCAGCTCCTTTCTTTAAGCTCTTGTTCAGAAAATCAAAGAATTTGTCCAAGCTGATAATCCACCATTCAGAAGAAGTGGAATCTTTGTCTTTTCCTGATGACGGTCATTTGAGAAAACTGCAAGTTCTAATGCTGAAAGATTTGCCAAAGTTGGTCAGATTGTTCTCATCAGAAGAACCACCAGGTACATTTTCCTGCCTTTCTGAACTCTACATCTCCAGATGTTCA
Source organism: Sherardia arvensis (assembly GCA_948330725.1). Taxonomy (NCBI): domain Eukaryota; kingdom Viridiplantae; phylum Streptophyta; class Magnoliopsida; order Gentianales; family Rubiaceae; genus Sherardia; species Sherardia arvensis. The sequence goes on along the minus strand of OX415237.1, from coordinate 13,813,776 downwards.
AGGCTGAAGAATCTGTTCCCACCTCGATTACACCAAAACGTTAAAAACCTGGAGAAACTTGTGGTTGAGGATTGCGATCAACTCGAGGAAATAGCTTGCACAACAGACAATCATGATTATGAAGAAGTACAACTTCCAAAAGTTCAAGTCCTGTGCTTGGAAAGGCTGCCAAAACTCCGGCAATTGGGATTCACCATATCAAGTGATTCGATGGTGAGGATTTGGATACATGACTGCCCTAAGGTCAAGAGGCTGCCATTGTCGCTCCCCACTGACAGCGCCACAGGAGAACCGTCTCCTCCCAAGAGCCTTAAGGTCATCAGAGGAAGCAAGAAATGGTGGAAATCATTGGAGTGGGACAATCCTAATGATAAAGATGCCCTTCAGCCCTTCTTCCAAGGTAGTTTGTATAGCTTGTTTTCATGAGGTAGTTTGTAAATCTTTTCATTTGATCAATGCAGCATAAAATACATTTCCATCTTCAAAGTTGAAGAATTTCTTGAGAACGCAGAATTTGATTTGATTTGATCCATTTGCTAGAATGGTTGATTTTGAGACAAAAAAAAAACTGCTGCTATCTGCCTCGGGTGGCATAATGAAATCTTACAGGGCTGTTCATGAATTTGGTTGTAATTTCGAGGGCCTCGGGTGGCATTATGGCTGAAACTACACTGACGTGAATCTTGGGCGGCAGCAGCAGTTGGAATAATTCATGTATGATCCTTGAAGCCTCTTGAGAGCATCAACTACATCAAGAACAATCATCTTGATACTTTTTCTTTGCCATGAAGTGATTTTCTCCTCAGTACGAAACACAGTCAGGAGTGCCGATTAGTACCAGAGAGATGAACCTGGACACCGCCTAGTGAGCATATGAGCTTCTCGAGTTGCAGTACAAGCAAAAATTTCCAATAAAATTTAAAATTGTAGTTTCACGAATATTTGAAAAGTTGAATTTTCCAATACTTTACCTTACCACATAATATGATAAGATGTTTTTTCGAACTCCAGAAAAACACCTTTTTCACTAATGCTTCTTCAGTAGAAGCATTACTGAAGCAGATTTCAGGAAAAAGAAATACATTACTGATGCAGGAAAGGCAAGGCTGGCCTGCATATAAAGCTCCTTGTAAAATTTAATCAGTGAATAACGCTATCTTGAATCTTGACTAAGGATCGAAAGTTTTTCCAAACTGCATTCTGCATCATCTTCACTATTGGAATACTTGATTGCAGTTTTATTTTGATGAAGAGAAAAACGAGTTTGAGAAAACACTTGTAAAGAAAAAATTACAAACAGTGATAAATTGAATTATATGAAGACAGTTAAGTAACCATAGAAAAGCATAAACCAAGGGAGAATCCATCTGGATATTGCCAGGACAGTAAAAAGTTAATCCAATGACAGACAGTATATGAGCGCTGTATCATTACGCATATTTCATCACAGATTGACATGTGATCAATCTCTCCTAAACTGTTAAATTCTGCCATTCACTCTGTATGTGAACTTGTCAAGTGTGAAGTATGAACAAAAAAATGAATGAATCTGTCAGCGGTTATCCATGAGACGCAGAAAGTGAATCTGTCAGCGGTTATCCATGAATCTGTACTTCTGCAATTTCCTGCAAGCAAGACACATGTATAGCTCAGATAAAATACTGCTTAAAATGCAAAAAACAGTTGAAGAATGGTAATCATTACCTCAATTTCTAGTAGAAGCTGCTCAAGTTCAGCTCTTATCTTTGAGAACGTAGGTCTGTCATCAGGGTTTGTTGCCCAGCACCTCTGCATTAAATCTGAGTACTTTGGATTGATATCATGGGGAATCTCAGGACGCCATCCCTGGAAATAAAATAGACAGAGTCTAAAAAAAGTAAGTCATCTTAAGTAGCATTCTTCACAGTTATTTACAAAACCTGGATCAAGCTACAAACCGCTTTCATAACTCCTATGCCAACTTCAAGATTTGACCTCCCTTCATATGGAACCTGCCAATACAGTAATTCAAGAGTGACGATCGAAAGATAGAACACAACTTCCTTTTTTGAAAGATATCAAATATCAACGCATTAAATACCTCAGCTGTCACAAGCTCCCACAGAACTATTCCAAAACTATATACATCAGCTTTCAGACCATAGGGCTGACGACTTAAAACCTGCATCCAAGTAGAATGAGAAACTATTTTTAACGCAATTTATGTATCCAAGAACAAGATCAAGTTCCTTCTTTCTTTAATACAAACAGTCCAAAAGGTATATCAAATCATAAGTAGCACAAATACCTCTGGAGCCATCCACCTGTATGTTCCAGTCTCAGCAGTCATGTTTCTCTCATCACGATCACTATGCAATATACCCCAGTCTGCAGCCACAGGTATACGACGCGAAACACCAAATTCGGCTACTTTAACGACCTACACAAAACCAAAGTTCGCTGTGTGAGGATGGTTTTTTTCCAAATGCACATTGTCAAAATGTTAAATTCATGAAAATAAAAATCTCATAAGCTAATTGCATTACTTACATTATCAGTGCCAACGAGTAAATTTGATGCCTTCAGATCCCTGTGGATGATATTATTCTGATGCATGTACTCCATTCCTTTGCAGGCATCAATGGCAAACTTCAGGAGCTGAGTGAGTTTGACACCATGGTTCTTCTTTAGATACTCATAAAGGCTTCCTCCAGGCATGTGTTCTACCCATAACGCAAGCGAATGTGAGTAATAAATAAAAAGAAGTTTGATATACACCAACTTATCAAATGAAAAATATGACAGAGATACATCCTTACGCACCTGTAATGATACAAACAATAGGGAACTTAAGAAACGCACCAATAAAATGGACAACATTTCGATACTGATACTTGCTGCATTGAGGTTAAAACAAAAAATTAGCTGCCTTTGTAGCTACTTCAATCCATTTTCTTATAGTAAAGTTTAAATCCAACATAAAGCATCCACCCCAATTGCAATTTTCAAAATATAGAATTACATATCAACTGTTATAGCACATACAGACTAAAACGAAAGCAATAAAAGCCACAAGTTGGCCACACTATATCATACCTCATTATAGTTTGTTCTTTTTCAATTTGATTCACTAATCTTTGGTACTTGGGTGCGGTGATCTTAACAGCAACAGTCTCACCAAAGTAGGCTCCTATGTGCCTTTTCAGTAATCATAGTTGATTTAGTACCTAATGTAAAATGTAACTATAGTACCACAATATTTGTTAGCATCTATAGTACTTCAGAAAAACTATGCTACACTTACACGTTTGAAATGGATCCTGATCCAACTCTTTCCCTCAATTTGATCAACCTTGAATCAATTGGATTTAGCGTTCCTGAATATTGCTCCCGAACAGCCATTGAATGCTGGAGATTGATGTGAATGTTTTTAGTGCCCTAGATCAATTGATAACAACATGCAACTACAAGAGCAGACCATTTTCTACACTACATAATATAAAAGAGCACTTATACGTCACTTTGACATAATATCAAGAGCTAACAAGAAAAACATTAGGGAAGATAAGAGAAACAAGTTAATATGATTAAAGAAGGACGTAATGCAATACCTGGACTCTTGCTCTTCTCAGCGCACAACATAAATTATGAGCCTGACCAAAGGTTAAGAAATCAGCAATATTTGGACCGATTCTAGATCACTATCGCACAACAAGTGCAATCAACATTGTCTTTGAAACAGAATAAACATTGATAACTGACAAAAGTACAGTTCTCTTTCCTGTAGTGTCATTAAGTCTTACTGTAAGTCATTAAATGGTTTAAACTAAGCATATTGCGACTAGTGACAAGGATATTGGGCATCAGTTGAGATGATCCCAATCACCCTTGACTAGGTTCAATAGACACTAGCATATAAGACCACATAATCAGAAATTTGAAAAGCAATTAATAAGCAGTAGTACTTGAATGATAATAATGTACCTCTTGAGGCCATCCATCCACCTCAAAAGCAACTAAACAGTAGTCATCAGTTGTGGAGAAGAAATGAGCAATCCGGATGTTCGCTCCAACGTCGGAGACGATATCAGAAAGCTTGAACAAGAGAAAGTTAGAATAGAAAATTCATTTTCCTGCCAAACCATAAGTGATTGATGAAACGAAAATAAGACATACAGCCACCAACCTGACTCAGAATCCTGGGCATGTTAATTGTTGAAAATATGACTTCATAATATCTGTTTATACATTGATGCAGATTGCATGAGAGGGTAGACTTTAGATGTTTCCATAAAGGAATATCTCTACCACATTTGAGAATCACACAACACATACAGTTCAAAAGTATAGAGTGATTATCACATACAGTTAAGGCACCAAACTGTTTAGTAAATGAAGTTGATTGGCAGAACCAGTTAGATACTGATACAAACATAGCAGCTGAATATGTTAAAACATGAAAATCAGATGTTAGGTAATATGCATACACAAAAGAAGTTTTTGAAGTCTTCATAATTTGTATTCGATCCCCATAAACATACTTCTACTGTTATCAGAAACACAAACTTTTTCTCAAAATTCTTTTCAATAACTTATCTACATGATACTTACCAGATCAGCTAGAAATTAAATAGAGTACAACAGTAAGTAAACACTGTAACAGTAAGTACAACAAGTACTTTTACTATAACAGCACCTAAAGCATAAGTTAAACTGTAACAGCCACCCGAAAGCAAGTCTAAAAAACTTTGGGGCTTTTAAAACTTTAGGGACTCATATGAAAAGCAAAGAACCGAGAGATTATAAAGCACAAGTTAAACTAAATCATCCGACAAGTGTAAAACACTGGGACTAAAACTCATATAAAAGGCGAAGAACCAAGATCATAACAAGTAATTTCTGTAACCAACCTTTCTCTATGACTCGATTGTTCCTGATCCACAGTAATTTCAGCCTTGGGGCCAAGATTCTTGAAATTACAACAAGAAAGAAGCAAAAATATGAGCAAACATAACAGGTAAGAAAGTAAAGAGCATTGCCAGTTAGGTATGAGCTACATAATTTCAATTTGCCATTGCCAGTTAAAAAAGTTCCCATGCAAACCATTTGTTGGTGAAAAAATCAGTCTCACCTCCAACAACTGAACAAGGAGGACAGGACCAAATTCAGGATCCCTTGCTCCGGCAAGAAGCCTCTGATGCACTAAAACATCTTCAGGTTTTCTCGACGCTGTATACTCCCTATATCTGGAAGAACAAAGCAAAAAAAAAAAACATAAACTGCGAGATATACTCAAAAACACACTTCACCGGACAAAAAAGAAGAACGATTACTCGAAATCACTTCACCGGACGGAAAAGAAGATCGATTACTCGAAAACACTTCACCGGACAGAAAAGAAGATCGATTACTCTAAAACACTTCACCGGACGGAAAAGAAGAACGATTACTCGAAAACACTTTACCGGACGGAAAAGAAGAACTATTACTCGGAAACACAACACCGGACGGAAAAGAAGAGCGAATACTCGAAAACAATTCACCGGACGGGAAAGAAGAGAGGATTCAGCTAGAAAATCAAACCTAGCGGGCAAGCTGTTGAAGTGAGCTTCCTGATTATTTTCGGCATCCGGTAGATGATCGTATTTCTTATCTCCTCCAAACCTACCGAGACTGCCGGAGGTGGAGGCCATTGAATCGTAATGCTCTGTAAAAACTAGTGGGAGAAGAAAAGTATGAAGCTCACTTGAGAGAGAGAGAGAGAGGACTGAGGAGGGTAGGTATATAACCGTCACGACTTGCGTGTTCTGACGGTTTGACGGTTAAGGGAAAGAAACGGAATTTTAATGGCATTTCTGTAAATGCTAGTACACCGGAGGTACAATGGCATTTCTGTAATACTGTGCCGGAAGTTTTAGGCCATTTCTGCCGGAGACATTCCATCCAATTATGAGTCATCCACCGCCCCCAAACTAATTAAACACATAATTCATTTTTTAAAAATAACTGAAACATTATTGAATCGGTCTCCTGAGTGACCGTCTATATCATAGCAATATATAGACCAGGGACCACGCTGCAAATATAGTAAATATACGTAAAATTTCGCGGGTCAAAAAATGGATTCGAATCGGGTCATAACAAACACACCCATTTGCACCATTTTCGGCCACAAACGCGCCAATTAACCAAAGAACCAGCTTAGTTTCCTCATAAATCGAAAACCCCGCACACGCAGATTAGAACACAGATCAGAACGCAAACGCGAGGAATATATTTGGAGCAAAAACACTGGATTTCACTGTGGTTTAAGCTACGGGCATGGAGATCCAAAGCAAGGTGAGTTCCCAATTGAATTTCCGATCAATTTTGATGTATAAATCAACAATCCGATGCATCGAATCCTTGCTAATTGATGTTTTTTATTTATAAACCACAACCTTCAATCAGTGGCGAAGAAGGTGTAGATTCTGCTGTTACCGATCTAGGTTCATGCGTAGATGACAAGGAAGATCGATCTTTATTAGCAATAGGTAAATACTGGATATTTGTTTAATAGTGGATGTTTGTTTTAGTTTTCAGTTTGTTAATACTGGATATCTGTGAAAAGTGCCTTGTTTAGGTTAGGATCTGACGTGTTTAGCATGAAAAACTGGATTTGAATGTGTGGAGCACTATGGATATCTGTTGAAATGCATGTCTGTGGAAAGTGGACTGTTTAGTATGGAATCTAATGTGTTTAGCATGAAAACTGGATTTGAAATTATAAGAACCATGAATAAAACTTTTTGAAATGCATGCTTGTGAAAAGTGCCCTGTTTAGGATGGAATCTGAACTGTTTAGCATGAAAACTGGATTTGAATGTGTAAGCACCATGGATAATACTTTTTGAAATGCATGCTTCTGAAAAGTGCCCTGTTTAGGATGGAATCTGAACTGTTTAGCATGAAAAGTAGGTAACAATGCTGATCTGCCTGATTTGGAGGACGTTGATCTTAGGCAGAGTTTTGATGGACTCAGTGCTAGAACCTTGAAGAGCTAGAAGCACTTTACAAGCTGCATGCTAAAGCAATTGGTTTTTGCTATAGAAAATCAACAAGTAGGAGAAATCATGAAGGCGTTCACTGCGAACAATATTTTAGTTGCTCTCGTGCAGGAAAGCCTAAAAAAGAAACTACCCAAACACCGCCTACCCCAGTCCTACTATTAGATGAACCTGAAAGTTCAACATCAAAGAAAAGAAAAAGAAAGCACAATGAGTATCCGATAACCAAGACAGAGTGCAAGGCTTCACTTCGTGTAAAGCTGGTTGATGGAATTTTCCATGTCAAACATCATATCCTGACGCATAATCATGCTTTGCTTAGGCCCAAATGGATACAGTTTGCAAGAAGCGAGCGCCGAATCACTCCAGCAATAGCCAAGGTAAAAATAGGATTGTTTCAACGTAAAATGTTTAGCACAGATTGTTATTTTTTAAACTGTGTGAGGCTGTGTTTGTTTCAGGTCATAATGGGGATGGGAGATGCTGGAATGAAACCAACTGATGGATACAACTATCTCACATATTTAGCGGGAGGAGATGAGGCAGTGGGTCATGGACTCAGGGACCAAATCAATTTTGTTGGAAGACTCAGAATGAAAGAGATTGAAAAGGGTGATGCAAAAACATTAATAGCAACTCTAGAGGAAAAGAATAAGAAGCAAGAAGGTTTTCTACAGAGCTTTGAAAACGGAAGATGAAAACAGGTTGAAAGCTGTGTTTTGGAGGGATTCTATGATGCATGAAGATTACAACATTTATGGCGACTTTGTAATACTCGACACTACCTTCAAAACAAACAGGTAAAATTGAAAAATGATGTCTTTAGGTTTGAAACTGGAGTGTTTATTTAGAAAACTGTTGTGTTTGCAACTAGTGAAAAACTGTTTAGTATTAACTGTTTAGAAACTGGTGTGTTTATATTATAAAAAAGTGTATTTACATTGAAAACTATAGTCTTTACAGAATGTTTTATGAAATAGGTTTAAATCTTAAAAATTACATTTGGAACTTACTACAGTATTGACTATTTAGAAACTGGTGTGTTTATATTTAAAACTGGTGTGTTTACTTTAAAAACTGTTGTATTTACAGATTTTTTTTCTTAAACAGGTACAATCTGATATTTGCTATGATACTTGGAATGAATAACAGCCGAGGTAATGTGATGTTTGCCTGTGCTTTTAAATCTGATGAAACAAGTGAAACGTTTGAGTGGGTACTTAAAACATTCAAGAAAAGTATGGGGGGCAAAGCACCGATAACAATGTTTACAGATCAAGATATTGCGATGACAAATGCGATCGAAAAGGTACTGTCTTGATACTGCATGTTTAACATGTTTTTATTATTGTCCTGGGCTAATTAATGACATGAATCTTCTGTAAAAAAACAGGTTTTCCCTGAGACGAGACATCGATTATGTCTGTGGCACCTTATGCAGAATGCAATTTCCCATTTTGGCGAGCTGAAAAAGGACGGGCCTTTCAAGTCAGCATTCCAGCGATGCTTATACGGCTATTCATTCGAGCAAAAAATTGAAGACTACTGGAGAAATTTGCTCTTAGAGTTCAACTTGGAAGGTGATGACTGGTTCGAACGGCTATATAATTTGCACGAGAAGTGGTGTACAGCGTTCAGCAAAGATTTCTTCTCTGCTAGGACACTAGCTACACAAAGATGTGAGAGTGCAAACCATGCTATCAAGGTGAAGGTCTCAAAAACAACATCGTTGACTCAGTTTGAGAAGGCATTTGAAAAAATGATTAGAAAATGGAGGAAGAACGAACAGAAAGAGGAAAGTAGGTGCCTACGATTTCTACCTCGGTCAGTAAAAGGTGGCCTTTTGAAGCATGCGTCCGAAGTCTACACACTCAAGATTTATGAGGAATTCAAGCGAGAATTTGGATGGGCAATGGCAACATCGATTTCTGAATTCAAGCTGAATAATGGTGGATACATCAGATACTTTGTTGTGACTTTAGAGACAGATCCTGATACAGCAGGTTTGTTTTTATTTACAACTACTTTTTTATATATAATAGTCTGTTGGATGAAATCTAATGTATTTAGGTTAGAAACTGGCGTGTTTGATATAAAACTGCTGTATTTGCAACAAGTGAAAAAATGTGTTGTTTAGAATAGATACTAGCATGTTTAAGAATGTGAATACTAAAATGTTTAGTTTAAAAACTAAACATTTTAAACTAAACACTCTAGTATTCACATTCTTAAACATGCTAGTATCTTGAACGTAAATTGAGAAGGAAGTGTCTTCTGGTTAAAATCTGATGTCCTTAGGTTAGAAACTGGTGTATTTAGGTTAGAAACTGGTGTATTTGTTTAGAAAACTGGTGTATTTACAGAAGGTCTTGCAGGTGAAGTTATGGTGACAATCCCTGCAAATAAGTCCGTGGAGTTTCACTGTTCCTGCAGAATATTTGAAGAAACAGGCTTGCTATGCTACCACATGATCAGGATATTGCACATGATGTCAATAATGAGGATTCCACCACAGTACATTGTGTGCAGATGGACGAAGAATGTCAAAAAGCAAATCTGGGATAAGTTTCTTGAAGAAGACAAGAATGCTGAGGCAGGTAAGAAATTGAAGGACTCAATTCCATGGCGGCATCAGATCACATGGAAGTTCTACCATCTGATTGCCCAAAGTGAAGACAATCTGGAAGCGAGAAAACTATTAGAAGATGCGGTAAAGAGACAAACGATTTCAATTCAAAAAGTCCTAGGAAAAGAAGAAGAAGTCACAGATCCAAAGAGCTCATCCGGTACTGCTGCTCCAATTGAAGAAGATGATGAGTTTGCAATTGAAGATCCAGACAAAGCAAACACCAAAGGGAGAGGTAAAAGAACCAAGTCATCAATCGAGCGCCCTAAAGGAAAGCCAACCATTGAGTTTGGATATATACTCCAAAGCCGCGATTATTTTAAGTTCTATCTTTGTTTTTTTTCTTGATTTTCGGTAAAGACAAACATTGTACCTTCGAGATTTGAATTGAGTTATATTATTGGGTTTTGAAACTGCTGGATTGTTGTGTTTAAAATAAGGGTGTTTGTGTTAAAAAGAGTGGTGTTTATAGTGAAAACTGTGCTTTTTAGGTTATAGTTGAAAGCTGTTGTGTTTTAGATGGAAAATGAAAACTTGTGTGTTTAGACTAAAACCTAATGTGTTTATTTTATTATTTAAACTAAGGTGATTGGCTTAGAAATTGTTATTTTTAAGATGGAAACTGTTGTGTTTAAGATCTCAAAGCAACATTTATGGGAACTGTTGCGTTTAAGATGGAAATTATTGTGTTTAAGATGAAAATTATTTTGTTTAAGATGGACATGGAAACTATTTGAGTATAGTGGTGATGGAAATAGGAATTCAAAATGGTGTTTGTAGTTTAAGTTGGTTGGAAACTTGTGTGATTAGAAATGAAACTAGGTTGTTTAGACTAAACTCTAATGTGTTTATTTTATAATTTAAACTAAGATGATTGGCTTAGAAACTTTTGTTTTTAAGATGGAAACTGTTGTGTTTAAGATGGACATGGGAACTTAGAAATTTTACTTGGAAAGTTGTGTTTCCAGCTTATGCTGTTATGAAAACTATGGTGTTATGGTTAACTATTGTTGCGTTTAAGTTAAAAACGGAATGATTAAGATAGAAAATGTAAAGCTGAACATACTTTCATAACTAAAGCAAGAGTCATTAACATCCAAAGGGCACTGTTTAACATGAAAAACTAAATTTTTATATCCCATACAAGACTAAAATTTGATATCCTAACCAAGGTGATTATGAATTTTCCCAAAATTCATAATCGTCAATGTGAAGATCAAAACTCGGCATTGCTTCCTTAACCTTCGGCATAGCAGATTTCACTACCTCGTCAAACCACTTGTGCAGCTCGGGCGCCTGCCGGAACTCCTCACTTTCCCATACATCTTCAGGTTGACTCCCTACTGGCTGCTGCGACAACACAGGTTCAGCTTCTTGTGGTTGAGTTTGATGCTCTACTGCATTCTGACTTTGAGCCTTGGCAGCTGCTTTATCTGAATTAAGTCTTGCAAAAATTTCGCAGTGACAAGTCCCATATCCCTTTTAAGAATCTCATAAGCTTGATCAGAATTCTGTAGAAGAATAATAAACAGTTCAGAAGGATTTCAGAATAAAAAAAGCCAAAATGTTTTGTAAAACTTACACTCAAACCAAGGTCCGCTATCTCTTGATCAGTTTTAAACTCCCCAGTTCCTGGAAGGTCAAAGCTGCCATTAAACTTATTGGCTGGTCTGCCCCCATGAGCAGCATTGATAACCCTTCCGACACGAGTTAGTGGGTACAACCTGGTCTCAACGAGGACCTTGTCAAAGCCATTCATTTTGAGCCAAGTAACCCTTGCAGCCACCTTATCTTGAGGCCAGTGCTGAGCAAGAGGGACCGTAATAGGTTCCGGCATACATAAATTTTAAACACACAGAAAGATACCAGATCAGACAGAAAAAATTCACATTAAACACACAAGTTTTCAAAGTTAAAGCATTAGAAACCACATAAAAAACACAAGTTTTCAGAATCATACCTAAATATGGCGACCGTTGAAGATATTGGATCAGAACTACATAAACACAACCCCCAAGAGCAGTGTGTTTCTTGCTACGTTTGTGGAAGTTGGTCACCCCTTTCAGTAGCTGCTCCAAGAGATACTTGCACCAATCCATGGTTGCTATCTCAGACACGTCAGCCACAGCCTGAATCATCTTCATATCGACATACCTGGTTTGCAGAGGATTGACAAAGTTTCCGAGCATAAACAGCACAAAAAACTGCAGAAACTCTTCACCACCATCTGGAATAGCTTCCATCTCTCTCACCAAAGCATCCAGAGGGATGTCCTCATTGTCATTCACTTTAAACCTCCTCTTCCATGCAAGCCTCTCCAGCTTAATCTTCTCAGATTTATCAGCGCCGATGTTCCCAGACAATGAACCAACAGGTACATCGACTCCACCTATCAGCAAGCCCAACACATCAAATACCTCATCAACCCCTATCTTGTAGGTCACTGACCCTATGGTTTGATTTCCATGGCCATCTAGACTGGAAATCAAGAACGGGATGATTTCCAGCGGGAACTTGCTCATCTGCACCTTCAACAGGCCCCCAAAACCAATTGACTCAACAGCAGCCTTCTGAGACTCGGTCAGTTTTGCTAAAAACTTGGCAACAATGCTTAGATGGCATGCTATTTTCACGTCCTTATCCAGTCTGCAAAAAAGACGTTTAAATATCAATTAAAATGCAACTATCGAATTTTAATATATAAAAAACTAAAATTAAAATTTAAAACTTACTTAATTTCATCATTTTCCACAATGCAAACATGCTGCGACTTTTTCCTGGCCCTCTTTTCCACTACTTCACCTACATCAGCCTCCACATTTTCCTCTTCCTCCGCTTGTCAGTTGGAACACCACCTTCAGCAGCACATCCAACTGTCTTTAAAGGAGGAACATCAAAGACAGTGGACTGGGAATAGACCTGGGGCTGGGGGGCTGAGGCTGAGGCTGGGACTCCTTGAGCGGGACCTCTTTGAACGAGGGAGTGTTGAACAGGGGCTGGGGCTCATTCACCCGAGGCTGGGGCTCGCTGACCTGGGGCTGGGGTAGGGGCGTGAACTCTTCGAACGGGGGTAGGTTGAACATGGGCTGGGGGGACTGAGGCTGAGGCTGGGACTCCTTGAGCGGGACCTCTTCGAACGGAGGTAGGTTGAACAGGGGCTAGGGCTCATTGACCCGAGGCTGGGGCTCGCTGACCTGGGGCTGGGGTAGGGGCTCGCTGACCTGGGGCTCGACAGTGCTGGACTGGAGCTCATCAGTGGTGACCTGGGCCTCGGCAGTGCTGGACTGGGACGAGTCAGCAACTAACGTCTTCTTTACACGTTGCTTCGGTTGACGTTTCTTCTTCACCACAGGTTCAGCATCAACTTTCTTCTCCGTTGCACGGGGAGGTTTCTTCTCCGTAGATGGACAGTCCCTGCATTTTTTGTTTTTATGCAACTTCCTCTCGCCTGTATTAAAAAACAAAATAATCATTGGTACATGTTAAATATATACTATATAAGATAAAAACTACATAAAAATTGCAGGGAAAACAAGATCATACCATGAGTGCATGTGGATGCAGTAGCCACTTCTTTCCCCTTTTTGCCTTTACTAGGTTGTTGCTCATTCTGTTGAAAATTATCTTCAGAATTGTCGACATGCTCTTCATTGATTTGTGGGACAATATTTTCCAAAACAGAATCAGCAAACTTCTGGCTCTAGCTCGCATCCTCATTGATTTGTTCTGTCCCATGCGTAGAGCGCGTGTTATACACTACACGTACTGCAAAGAAATTTTTTTCACATCACTAATTCTAATTTTTTTAATTTTAAACACTTGTAAACACAAAAGAATTCAGGCTAGAAAGACAAGTTTCCATAATATAAACTTAAGATTTTAGGCACATAAAAACTAGGGCGTTTATGTTAAAATAATGTTGTATTAAGTGTAGGCAAGTTTCCAAACAAAACAGTCAAGTTTCCAAAACAAAACAGTTTTCAAACTAAACAATCAAGTTTTACAGTCAACAGTTTTCAGGCTAAACAATACAGTTTCTACAATCAATGTAGTTTTCAGCCTTAATAATCTAGTTTTTACAAAACAACAGTTATCACATTTAAAAATCAAGTTTTTACAATCACTCTAGTTTTCAGTCTAAAAAAGTAAGTTTTCACAATTCTTATAGTTTTCATAATAAAAAATCAAGTTTCTAAACACCAAAGTTTCCAAACAATAAAGTTTAACAAACCACAGTTTCCAGACTAAATTATATAGTTTTTACAAACACAGTAGTATTCAGCTTTAATAACCAAGTTTTCAAAAATAACAGTTTATACATTAAAAAAGCAAATCTTACAAAACACCACAGTTTTCACAATAAAAAAGCAAATTTCAACAAAAATCAAGAAGCCTAGTTTTCAGGTTAAAAACTAAAAATCCACATGCACACAGAAAACCACATTAAACAGTCCAGTTTACAATCTAAACACATAAAAATTTATAAGCAGGAAAAACATCCCATTAAACAGTCTAGTTTTCATGGTAAAAGACTTAAATTTGCAGAGCAGTCACAAAAGTACAAAAAAACAACAAAAAAGCTGGAAAACACAGCGACAGAAAGTATCACCTCTCTGCACCCCCTCTGGATTACCACCTTCCACTGATTTATACGACTTCATTGTATTTAGATCTGCAGAACACAAAGCAGAATCACCAATCACAAATCACAAAACACAACAGAATCATGAACAGTTGGATTAACACACCTGACTCAGAGATTGGAATAATACCCAATCGATTAACAACTGAGCGACGAGCAGCTGCAGTACACGAAAACGCCGATCAAACACAATCAAAACTCAATAGTAAAAACGCAGATCAAATCACCATTAAATAACAAAAAAACAATGACCAAATCGATACCTGGATTGGATTGCGCCGGTTGGATTGCGTCGGTTGGAATGCGCCGATTGAATTGCGCCAGTTGGATTGCAACGGTTCGATTGGGCAGATTGGACGCGAGTGATGAATGATGAACGAGGGTTTGGAATTGGGAACGGTGGGTTTCAGAAAGGGAATTTGGAAATTAAAAAATAGAAATATGGGTTATATATTTACGGGAGGAGGGCTTTTTAGCAATTTCCCTAATTGCTAAAAAGGACCTACGTAAATGTTAATTGCAAAAGAGGAGCCGTTTTTCATATTTTAATTGCAGAAATAGGCCGTCTATATTATTGTTATAATATAGACGGTCTATTCCAAGACTAATATAACATTATTATTTTGAAATTTTAGTATTTTCTTTTCCATTTTTTTGAAGACTAGTAATTTCTTTTCCTTGTTCACAGCTTTAATTTTAATAATGGGATGCCATTTTTTCACTCATCTTTGTCAAATTGGTGTGGTCAAAACACTAGGGGTTACCGTTTACCATGTTTATTTTAGGGGTTACGATTAACCATGTTAAAATGAGTGAAATTTTCATTATTTTTTATCCACGTCAAATTAAAATTAAGTTAAGACTTGAAACAACTATTCATATCTAAATAAAGTTGATTGTTACTTCAGTTAGCAAATAAGGAATATGAAACAAGTCTTTCAATTTAGTGAAGAGTATTTATGTCATTTTAACCTGAATTGTTACTATGATTCTGCATATAGTGGTTCGGTTTTTTTGTGATACCACTGTTATTAATTAAACGAAGAATACACATAGTTCAGCCCAAACTAAGAGAACAAGAAAACAAAAGAAATACAAGCAAAACAAAAAATATCCTCTACAATACTTTTTATCTCCCAAGACGCCAACCTCATATGATTGAGTGTCACCACAAAAATGGTTGAAACACATCGAAATTGATTTATACTCGCTACTTTGATTGCTCTCCAGCATGCTTAAACTTATACTTTGCAATGGAGATATACACACAATGAAACATGAGCCTAACAGTTGGCTAAATCCTCTCGGAGATGATTTCTTGTTTGACCATGCTTTTGTACCTAGTTTCCACCCTTCTTGAAAAAGCCATTAAACTTGAACAATGTATTACCCTCCCACATCTAAAATTTATTCAATACTCCATTCAAATCAGCTTCCTTGATTACTAACTTTCTGATCTACTCACAGCAATTTCTCATAATGCCAAGTTTCACTAAATTTGAAAAACTTTTGTTTTGCAGATAGACACCTCAAGTAAGATCAATCTGCTTTCCCTTCATTGCTTTCTTGTATCTTTGAACCCAAAATTTTCATATTAAGAACATGTACCTTATAAATATTTTCAAATGTGCCTTAACCATCCATTTTTCAGTTCACTGATCAAAACACATATCTCATTGATGTGTTCCTACAATATCAATGTAAGACCTAAACCATGTGTCCACTAATTCTCACTATAGACCAGGAAATACATTTAAGTTTCCTTTTGTGAATGAATAGGGAAATGATTTTCTTCTCTTCAAGTTTACTGCAATTGAGATGCGAGAGCACCTTCACCACTTTCTTCCATAGAATATTTGACTTTCGCAAGGAAATTTTTTATTCGAAATTTTATTCCAGAGCTTTTTCCTCCTCAAATCCTCACAGTCAGGTAGAGTAGAGGCAATATGGTATCCTTGCTTAGCCACCTACTAACTGCATATTGACCATCTTTGTTATACTTTCACAATGGTATATCCTTATCCTCAATGTTCTCATGATTGTGCATAGATTGAAATATGAATATGAGAACAATCTCAGACGGATATAAGGCTTTGACCAAAAACATTCTCTACATTTGTTTAGTATGATGTGGTCCACTCTTAAATTAGTATGTGTTTGCAACATCTTGTTTCCTTGCAGAAGAATTTTTATAGTGGGTATCCATTAATCTGTAATTCTTAGAGCATGCCCAACAGTTACTCTAAATAAAGTTTTTGGCTAAATTTTATCTATATTATGCCTTCCAACAGCTACTCTATCCCATACTCTAAAATAGAAATATGGTAAAATTGGAAGATTGAAAAGGCATATGAAGTAGACTTGTTTCATACTCTAAAATTTAATGTTATCATTGATTCTTACTTTTTCCTCTTTTTTTATCCTACACTTTTTTAATCATTCAAATCTTCACACACATAAAAATATTAAAAACATAAATTTGCTGGAGCTTATAAGTAGAGCAGTTCAGTCTAATTCAATTCAGTTCAATTCAATTCAGTTCGGTTCAGTAAAATATAATTTGATCAAATTCAAGTAAATTTAGACATTCTGATTCTATTTTTCAATACATAAATTTCACTTCAATTCAGTTCAGTAAAATATGATTTGAAAAAATTCAAGTAAATTTAGACATTCTGATTCAATTTTTCTATAGATATATTTCACTTCAGTTCAGTTCAAATCGGTAAGAAATAAACTCAGACAAACATGCCCTAATTGTGTGCTCTTGGAGTTTCGAATAGAATTAAGTATAACTATTATTATTTATGACAATAAATTCATGGAACGGTAAAATAGAGCAACTGTTGGATGGGGCAAAATAATTATGGAGTTTTTTTGGAATTTGGTACTCTATTATAGAAATTGTTTTAGAGTAACTGTTGGACTTACTCTTATCACTTTCTAGTCTTTACACCAAATTTCCTATCATTAAATCTTTTACCCACAATATAGACATATATCCCCAAGAATCTCCTAATTTTGGCTCCAATTTGGTAAAATCTCCATCTTAAATGTATTCGCTCCTCAGTGTATTTCCCAACATTGAATTAGGGCATCTACAATTGAGCTCCTTGAGGAAAAAGTCAACGCCACCCTTTTTTTCTCCCAAGAAAAAAACTGATCTAGTTTCTTCCCTAGAGGCCGCCGGTGCTTTCACTGGCCGGCGGCCTCCCCCTAAACCTTTTCCTTTCCGTTTTCAAACCCCCCCTCCCTCTCTTATACCCGAAACCATCTTATCTTTAAAAAAACTACAGTTCTAGAGTTTGAAATTTGTTGTTGCTAGGTCACCGGCCATAACCGACCGGCCGCATCCCTCAGGCCGCCGAACAGCAAGATCCGGGAGCGGGTCACCACCGCTCCCAAGTCTCGCTCGGTCAACAGCCAGATCCGGCCGGCCGGAGAAGACGAGCCCACCCCATCGCCGAACAGGTGGACCCCGATCCACCCACGGATCCGGCTGAGAATTCCCTGGAAGTTTGGCCCAGGAAGCGCAGACCAGACACGGGATGCACAACAAACATCGTTTGGGTTCCGCGGCGTGCAGAGGGCCTCACGGTCCAGAGCTCCGCAACGACGACGCCGGCCAGGCGGGATCCGACGGCGACGAGGTACAGGTGGAGATGAACCGAGCCCAGCACTGATCAGCCCCCAGAGAGATCGGTGCTCCAGCGCGGAGACGCGCCTTTCGCACGGCGGTGATCGGACAACAACCATTTTGCAGGTCAACGGCTCGGCCCGGGTCGGGTCGGGCAGATTTGCGAGTTTCTACTGGAATTGGCACATTTACTCCGAGGAGGTGGTTTTACTTCTCTTTTCCTTTTCTTTACATTCTGTGTATAAACCCGGAACCTCCCAGATGGGATTAGGTGTTACTCACTGTTGAGTGGAGAAATCCGGCCATTACCTCCTAGAGTTTCTTATGGAATATGGAGCAGTGGTAGCCAGATGAGTATACTTAAAACACAGAATAAATAAATAGGGAGAGGGTTATCCAGGACCTGGATTGCCTATTTACCTGGCTGCTTCTTTCAGCCAGTTTTTTTGTTAGTTTTTCCTTGTCTTCCTCAAGATCCACCCAACATTTTCTTGTTTCAAGTCATTTCTACCTAATCTAAAGCCTTGCCAATTACTGCCATAAACTCTTCTATGAGGGGTAGAACTCTAGGTAGACTGCAGCTATTCTAGAATCTCTTAGTAGTATATACGGTGGTGTTGAAAAATGAGGGCAAAGTGATACAGGAGCAAGAACAGCTGGTGCTGCTGTTGTTGTGGTGGCTTCTGTTCTTTTTATTTGTAGGGTACAACAGTCACGGTCATGGAATTGGCGTTGCGAGTTGCCAGACAACACTGCTGGGTCCGAGCCTGTGCCTTCGGCGGGACAGACCATTCTCAACTGATGTTTGGAGAATTCCAGTTTCAACCTCCAATGCGTTCCCTAGTGGAATTGTGGAGTTGAGGCAATCCGGTGGAGATGGTCTTTAAATAAAGGCGGACTGAATAAATATGGAGGCGACGCAGTATCGTGCTGCACAAACAAAACGGCGATGCAGTCCCGTGCTACTCATCAAAACGGCGACACAGTACCGGTGATGTTACAAAACAAAATGGAGACGCAGTACCGGACTGCTATAAAACAAAACCGGGATTGCACTTGACACTTCTCCATCGACACACGACATCCATCAGCGGCCTCACAACAGCGAGACGTAGTGGGTGTAGCAGTTCGGAGGCGACACAACACCATTTTGTTCTAAGATGGGTCGAGTAGCAGGGTGCCGTATGGCATGTGACCGTCAATCCACACCAAGGAGAAAGCGGATCACGGACAGGCTTAATTGTTGTGTATGAGTCTACTTGAATTGTGGGAGGCTCACCCCCTTGTGTGAGCCAGCGAGTCTTATTTATTAGGTAGTATATTAGCTAGGTTTCTTATTAATAGTTCATCGAGACTTCCCGTTCTGCGGTTAGATCCTAGGATGATTGATGTACTGCCCAAAATTTATTAATGAGATGAGTCCCACTGCTCTTCAAAAAAAAATTGAGCTCCTTAACTCAATTTTTCTTAATAAGGAGTGCTCCTTATTCATTTTTTACCATTGTTGAATTTTAAGGAGCACTCCTTCTTAGGTAGCTACTCCTAACTTAAGGAGCACTCCCTAATTTAATGTGGACCATTTTGAAAGTTTATTTTTGCCATTATTAATTAATGATGTGTAGAATTTAAAAATCATACCATTGTTGAGTTTGCTCCTTACTTAGATTCTATCAAAAGTGATGATGTGGAATTTAAAAACCACTCCTTATTTTCTTACCATTGGAGATGCTCTTAAAACCTTTAATATATTCCATGCATGCTTGCTTAATAAGATTTGTTCATATTTGAGCAAAACCAAAGTCCTAAACCCCTCTTTAGACTTACACATTGTCTTCCATAACTTCCAGCATTGTATCCCATCATAACCTTTTATTTTGGGAAACATCACCACATAACCTCAACTATTGATAAAATGCTCGCAGGAGATTAAATTAACTCTAAATTTTCAGTTGCATAATTATTTAAGGTAATTGATAGATGCAATCCAACATTACTTTTGCAGTCCGTATTTGTATTTAAAATTCCTGATATACCCTCATTTATGGGAACCACATTTACATTTGAATAAATACTGAGGATATTAATGACTCTTCATGAATAAATACCAACTGCATATAACAATGCCCTTATTTAATTAGGTTGCATTTGTTTAGATCGTCTCCTATAATCAAATCATAAACAAATTATTTCAACAATTTTAAAAAGATTGAGACGTATCAATAGTTGTTAGCTATTGAACTACACAGGTGCAATCTTCTATTTCTCCATAAGCATTCAATTTCTTAGCATCCCCTAACAAAAATTTTCGGTTTTCGACTGGAGATTACTAAATAGGTTATTACCTTTGGGTGAAATACTACAAGTGAGGGGATCATATTTGCTGTTTTATCGCAAATTATGTGGTAATTATGCTCATGATAATACTACAACATGTTTTTCACAACTATCCTTTAATTAGTAATCACTGGACTTGTGTGCATAATTTGCTTGATTTCTGAAAACCTTTACTAGTTTATGGGATAGAATGTTCTACTACTGGAATATTAATGTGAAGAATGAATTGCACAGAAATTTGGTCAGATTTCTACATGTTTTTGTTAATTGGGCAATTGGCTGTTTTAGAAATGCATATATATCTGACCAAGGATCCATTTTATGAAAAATAAATACTCAATGCTCTACAAAGTATTTTGAAAGTCTACAGGCTGTCTTGGAGATCTTCTGAAGCAAGAATCCTTCGTCTAGAGCTACTCTAGTTATCTTCAGTCTCAACCTGTTTTAGAAAACCAACAATTCAATACATCTGCTGGAAATCACCATGGAATTCATACAAGCTCAACTTAGATGGACCTTCATTGGGTAATCCAGTTTTGCAGGTGCATGTCTAGTTATCAGGGATGAAACAGGACATGTAAGAGCTGCAAAAGTTGTTTTTCAAAGAAAAAAAAGCTTGGAAGTTGAAACATTAGCATTATTGAAAGGATTCAAACTGGCCTACTTTGAAGGTGTACAATATCTGGAAGTTGAAACATAATCTTTGGTATTTCTCAACCTAAATAGAAGGGAGTACAAGATACCCTGGAAGATTGAACACATTATTAGAACCATTTGAATGTTACAGATTGAGTAATCTATTTCATTTTCACATGTATATAGGGAAGCTAACTCAGTAGCTGATGCATTGGCTAAAAGGACAAGTAAAGATAGACATAGCTACACTTTCACACACCTAACCTTGCCTAGAGAAATCAAAGGTTTGGTAAATCTTGACTCTAAAGAATTCCCTTGTGTTAGGGTTTGACATTATGAAAATTTTACTGCTGAGAATTTTATTTTGTGTAGGTGCAAGGCCTGGACCGGATTGAGAGAACTGAATAATATAGGCTCACTGATTGAGTTGTTGTCTAGAAAGTACGAGGAAACACACATTACATCAAAAGTTGGAATATGGAGGCTATTACACTTGACAAAGGTTTTTGTTGTTTTTGCAACTACACTCACGATTTGTATAA
Organism: Sherardia arvensis; assembly: GCA_948330725.1. Classification (NCBI taxonomy): domain Eukaryota; kingdom Viridiplantae; phylum Streptophyta; class Magnoliopsida; order Gentianales; family Rubiaceae; genus Sherardia; species Sherardia arvensis. Next base: position 13,792,334 of record OX415237.1, on the reverse strand, counting down.
TAATTTTGTTAAATCCCGTGCTCATCGACAGAATTGGGTTTCGTTTAGCGATCCCTAACATGCTTGCGAGTAGTGAGTTTTCATGTCGGCAGTTTTGGGCATCGCTTGACGATCCTAATTTGCTTGTACGAGTTGACATGGGTGTAGGCAATATTTTTTTCACTTACAAAATACTATTTACCACACATTGTATTATTAGATTGATTGTTGGGGACCCAACGTAGTTCTTTAAAGGATTGGTGATCCTAATAAATATCACTCCACTTCTTAAATGTTTTTTTTTTCAAAATCAGAATATAATTTTAGTGCATGTAAATCTTTTAATAAAAATAAATAAAGGGTACTAGAGCACTTTAGTAGAACACATAAAATATCATCAAAAACTTGAAAATATTTTTTTCTTTTTTCAAAAGTAGTATACAGTATAATTGTTGGACTTTTCTTTTTCTCTTTTTCAAAATAATTAGTCTTGGAAGTGACGGTCACTATATAGTGACGGGGTTTATATGCAAAGAAGTTTGGGACGGGGTTTTTCTGCAATTTATGCAAATTGCATTCACGCGTTTGAATTTCACACTTGAATGCTTGTTTTTTTGACCAAACAGGTTGTTTTTTAGAACATGCTTGCATTTCACACTTAACAGATTGTTTTTTAGAGAATGCTTGCATTTCACAGTTAACAGGTTGTTTTTTAGAGAATGCTTGCATTTCACAGTTAACGGGTTGCTTTTTAGAGTTCATGTATTTTGAAGAAAAAAAAGATAGTTTTATAGAGCATGCTTGAATTTCACCCTTGAATGCTTGTTTTTTAGACCAAACAGGTAGTTTTTCAGAACATGCCTGTCTTTCACGCTTAACGGGTTGTTTTTTAGAATAAAATGCTTGTTTTTTAGACTGTGTGGATATGTTTGCAAACGTCTATTTTTAGACTAAAATGTTTGTTTTTTAGACTGAGTGAACAGTGCGCGTGAGTGCATAGTGCATTTTTTTCAAAATTGTAAATAAGGACCTCCTTCCTTCCATATTCCAATATAGTCATTTGTCACTATATAGTGACCGTCACTCAAGAGACCAACTCTTTTCAAAATTGGAATGACTTGCAAAAATATCAAAATATTTTAAGAAATACTAAAATGATATTTATGGGTTTCAACCAATATTGAAATAATATACGTTTGACCCCAATATATAAAGTATTGCACCATTTTTAGTTCCAGATTCATAAGGGTATTTTAATAGTTTAACTTTTTATAAGGGTACTTTAATAGTTTTCTTATGGCAATTTCTTTTTTATAGAATTAAGAATATATAAAAAAATATTAGTCTTGTCATAGACCGTCTATATTATAGCTATAATATAGACGACCTATTTTTGCAATTAAAATAAGAAAAGACGGGGTCTATATGCAAAGGAATTATGGAAGCGGAGACTTTTCTGTAAATATGTGTTCTTTAAATCCTTTTCTGCAAATATATGAAATATACATACCAAATATATATATATATATATATATATATATCCTTTTCCCAGATCTGTTTCATTCATCGCCACCATCACATCCTTCCGCCGAGCACACCGCTTCGCCCTCTCAATTTCCAATCCAGCCCCGTCCTCCTGCACAACCTCCACCTCCACCAGTTCACTCTTGTCGGATTCCCTCTCCGGCAACGGCTCCTCCACTCGCGGCTCGCTTGGGCCTCGATTTTTGGCACCACCGCCGCCGCCTTACTCGAACCAGCAAAAGCTAGGGCACCGGTGTCACAATTGACACCATTCGCCTTATGCTTCTTCGTCCGCTGGTACACCTTCACGATCTGATTGTCAGAATTGCCGTTCGCCGTCGCCACGCCGGAATGGCGGTTCGGCTCATCGGAATTCCCAACTCCTCCCGGTGCGGATCCCCGAGATACCTGAGTCTGAGTCTCAGTCACGCAAGCCAACTCCCGCTCCATCTCGTCGCCGTCGTCACCGCCGCCGCCGAGAACTCTCAATCGATTAAATGTCGCCGCCTCCTCAACCTAAAAAATCGCACGCGCCGCCACAGAACCATCGCGTAGGGTTTTCAGGTATTGATTGTGTTGTTTTCGTTCAGTTTATTCGTGTTGATTAGCGCTCAGTTTGTGTTGAAACTTGATTATCTATATATCGTGTTGATTAGCGCTCAGTTTACAATGAAAACTAGACTGTTTAATGTGATGTCTTTCTGCTTATAAAGTTTTATGTCTTTATCTTGGAAGCTGGACTTTTTAATGTGGATTCTGTCTTGTTATGAAATTTTATGTGTTTACCTTGAAAACTAGACTGCTTAATGTGGTTTCTGTCTGCACATGAAATTTTATGTGTTTTAACTTGAAAACTAGGCTTCTTGTCTGTGTTGAAACTTGATTATTTTTTGTGAAAACTGTGGTGTTTGTAAAACTTGATTTTTTAATGTGAAAACAGTGATTGTGAAAACTTGGTTATTAAGGCTGAAAACTACAGTGATTGTGAAAACTATATTTTTTAGGTTGACAACTGTGGTGGTTGTAAAACTTGATTGTTTAGGTTGAAAACTGTTTTATTGTGAAAATTTGATTGTTTAGGTTGAAAACTTTGGTGTTTGCGAAACTTGATTATTTATTGTGAACACTGTGAAGATTGTGAAAACTTAATTATTTAGGCTGAAAACTAGAGTGATTGTAGAAACTTGATTTTTTAGGCTGAAAACTGTGATTTTTGTGAAACTTGATTATTTAGGTTGAAAACTGTGATGATTGTGAAATATGAATTTTTAGGCTGAAAACTTTGGTGAAACTTGACTATATTTAACACAACATTATTTAACCTAAACACCCTAGTTTTTATGTACCTAAAATCTGATGTTTATAATATAGAAACTTTTCTTTCTAAACTGAATTCTTTTGTGTTTACAAGTGTTTAAAATACAGAGATTATATTAACTGATTTGAGTACATATTCATTGTGTGAACAGTTCCGTGAACAGTGCGCGTGAACAGTGCCGTGAATAGTGCGCGTGAACAGTGCCGTGAATAGTACTTTTTCCAAAATTTGCAAATAAGGACCTCCTTCCTTCCATATTGTAATTTAGTCCTTGGTCTATATTATATCTATAATATAGACGGTCACTCTAGAAAACAACTCTATATAAAATGCAAGTGTTGGGAAAATACAGAATATTTTGGAAAATTGCTATGGAAAAAGTCAGTCTTAAATTATTGAGTTGGTCTCTTGAGTGACGGTCACTATATAGTGACGAAGTACTATATTGGAATATGGAAGGAAGGAGGTCCTTATTTGCAATTTTGACAAAAATGCACTATTCACTCACGTGCACTGTTCACTCGGTCTAAAAACAAGCATTTTAGTCTAAAAATAGACGTTAGCAAACATATCCACACAGTCTATAAAAAAAGCATTTTATTCTAAAAAACAACCCGTTAAGCGTGAAATACAAGCATATTCTAAAAAACAAGCATTTTAGTCTAAAAATAGACGTTAGCAAAGATATCCACACAGTCTAAAAAATAAGCATTTTATTCTAAAAAACAACCCGTTAAGCGTGAAATACAAGCTTGTTCTAAAAAAAGCATTTTAATCTAAAAATAGACGTTACCAAACATATCCACACAGTCTAAAAAACAAGCATTTTATTCTAAAAAACAACCCGTTAAGCGTGAAATACAAGCATGTTCTAAAAAACTACTTGTTTGGTCTAAAAAACAAGCATTCAAGGGTGAAATTAAAGCATGCTCTATAAAATCATCTTTTTTTTTGCTTCAAAATACATGAACTCTAAAAAGCAACCTATTAACTGTGAAATGCAAGCATTCTCTAAAAAACAACCTGTGAAGTGTGAAATGCAAATATGTTCTAAAAAACAACCTGTTTGGTCTAAAAAACAAGCATTCAAGTGTGAAATTCAAGCATGCTGAATGCAATTTGCATAAATTGTATAAAAACCCCCGCGTGTGAATGCAATTTGCATAAATTGCAGAATAACCCCCGTCCCAAACTTTTTTGCATATAAACCCCGTCACTATATAGTGACCGTCACTTCCAAGACTAATTATAAATTATTACGCCCCTTTTGCCAAAGTTTATTGAATTTTCTAATTTTCTAAACACTAGTATCGAAAAAGCATTACACAACATTGTGTTCAATTACTGTATTTTTGTTTAAGAGAGGGTTTTAAATGGGATGATACTATCATAAACTTATGGTATGATCACTTTTTATGAGTTAATTTTATGTGTTTGTTTATTAAACTTTTGATATGATATTTATCTATTAATTTTTTTAATGGTGTATAACTAATTCAAGTACTTTTGTCATAGTTCAGTCTAATTGTTCCATTTGTTTTTCTAATACTGTAATTGAATTAATTGAATAAAATTTACAGAGAAAGATACAGAATACAAACACGCAAATTATCCTAATAAACGTATGAAAACTTATTAGTCATACCATAAACTTATGATGAGACGATCTCATCCAAGACCTTTAAACATTATTAGTTTAAAGTAAATATATAATAAAATATGTTTCAATTCATCAAAAATATAAGAAATTTTTTATTAAAAAAATCATAATTTTTAGGTACTCAGTATTTCAAATTAAAAATTACACTGTTTATACGTTATAAAAACTTTCTAGAAAGGTTAGGAAAATTGGATTTTAGGAAAAAATTGATTAAAAAATTAATTTATAGTCTTTAAGAAATCTGAAAGAAATATTAATTACAATTTCAATTAATTATAAATTTATGAGAAAATTTCTGGAGAGACCGTCTATATTATAGACCAATGACTATATAGTAATGGTGTTGTAAAATAAAACAAGGAGGTCCTTAATTGCAATTTACTTAAAATAGTTTCTACTCACGCGCACTATTCACTGATCCGTCACTATTCACTGGGCTACACTATTCACTGATCCGTCACTATTTCACTGGGCGACCGGCGTCATGATCTCTGCATTTGTTTCTACAAGAAAATGAGTATTTTAGCACATAAGGTCCACATTATAGTCCCAAACATGAACACGAACATCTAAACATGCTACCCTAGCCAATTTTCATCAAACCAAACCTCACTTCTGGCCATTCATGCCTCAAATAGACCAGAACATGGGGATTTTAACACATAAGGTCTACATTATAGGCAGAAACATGAACATGAACATCTAAACATGATACCCTAGCCAATTTTTCACACCAAACCTCACATCTGGCCATTCATGCCTCAAATAGACCAGAACATAGGGATTTTAACACATAAGGTCCACATTATATGATGAAACATGAACATGAACATCTAAACATGATACCCTAGCCAATTCTTCACACACCAAACCTCACATCTGTCCATTCATGCCTCAAACAGATCAGAACATGGGGGGTTTTAATTTTAAGCACATAAGGTCCACATTATAGTCCCAAATATGAACGTGAACATCTAAACATGCTACCCTAACCAATTTTTCACACACCAAACCTCACATCTGGCCAATTTTCATCAAACCAAACCTCACTTCTGGCCATTCATGCCTCAAATAGACCAGAACATTGGGATTTTAACACATAAGGTCTACATTATAGGCAGAAACATGAACATGAACATCTAAACATGATACCCTAGCCAATTTTTCACACCAAACCTCACATCTGGCCATTCATGCCTCAAATAGACCAGAACATAGGGATTTTAACACATAAGGTCCACATTATATGATGAAACATGAACATGAACATCTAAACACGATACCCTAGCCAATTCTTCACACACCAAACCTCACATCTGTCCATTCATGCCTCAAACAGATCAGAACATGGGGTTTTAATTTTAAGCACATAACGTCCACATTATAGTCCCAAATATGAACGTGAACATCTAAACATGCTACCCTAGCCAATTTTCACACACCAAACCTTACATCTGGCCATTCATGCCTCAAACAGACCAGAAAATAGGGATTTAAGCACATAAGGTCCACATTATAGGCACAAACATGAACATGAACATCTACACATGCTATCTTAGCCAATTTTCACACACAAAACCTCACATCTAGCCATTCATGCCTCAAACAGACCAGAACATGGGGTTTTAAGAACATAAGGTCCACATTATAGTTCCAAACATGAACACGAATATCTAAACAAATCAAATCATCTAAACATCTAAACATGAACATGAACACCATGACGCTCAGATCTACAAAATAGAATACTAACAAATCAAAAACAAAAAACAAAATCCGCGAACAAATCGACAAAGAAGACCAAATTAAAGAGATCAGGAACCTTACTTGCTATTCGGCACGCTTGAATTAACATATGAATCGGAAAAGGGACATAGATGGAAGAGATTAGGTTTTGGATTTGGGGGAGAGGAATGGGGAGCTGCGGTTCTGGAGAAATCAAAAAGTGGGGAAAAAGAATGAAAATTTCTTATTTATATCAATCATATTTCACAAAATTACAAAAAGACCCCCGCGTATTAAGTTTTTTTTTCAGCCAAGCCCTCGCACATTTTTTTCCTTTTTCTTCAGTCCCGTCTATAATCTGAACGGTGTCTTTTGAGAATTTCTATAAATTTATTTATAATTTTTAATCAGGTTTAAATGTAATTAAAAAAGGAAATGCAGATGAATCTTGTTTTATTTTTCAAAGAGGATAAAATGATTAAAAAAGAAAAAGAGATTCCACAATTAGGACTCGATCATCTCCGCCGCCTCCATCCTCATTTTATCCCTCTCTCGCTCTCTGTCCCCAAAATTCCAATTCCACAATTAGGGTTCCGCCATTACCCCTCTTGCGAAATTTCTTCTTGTTAGTTCGAATTTGGGGTAAAATCCCAATTTCTCAATTAGGGTTCCTCAAATTTCTCTTGCCCCCTTCTCCTTGTTAGTTTGAACTGGGGTTCTTGTAATCCGGATGTCGCTAGTCACGGATCATTATCTGGTTCTGGGACTCCCCACCGGAGAAGAAGGGGTTCGTCTGGGTGATCGGCAGATCGCCCAGGCCTATGAAGCTAAAGTGGAAGCCGCCAATGTGAATGCTGATGTCGAGGAGTCGTTCAAGTTTCTGACGAATCCCCATAAACGCCAAGAATTCAACAGTCATCTTGAACCGGCAGATGCAGCAGGCGTTTGCCCGCCAAAAGAAACGCCGGGCACTCGCTTGGCAGAAGCGACAGGAGGTGATCCAGCAAAAGAAACAACAGAAGGCCGTTCTCATCAAGGCCGTTGTCATCGACAGAGGTACGAAACGCAAGAACAAGGATGAAGAAGAAGGTGCAAGAAAAAGGCAAGCCTTGATGGTGGTCAACGATGCAGAGATTCGCAAGAAAAGGATAGCAGATGCTGCTCAAGTCATGCTTGCTACAATGAACAGAATCTTGCAGCAAGGCAAAGACAAGGCTGAAGCCGCTGCACCCAAGCCTCTCAATCCCACCCCTAAAAGGCCAGCATCGTCGACTGATGATGCCGAGATTCGGAAAAAGAGGATAGCAGATGCGGCTAGCGTTATGATTGCCACAATGAACAAGATCCTGAAAGAAAGCAAAGACAAGGCTCAAGGATTTGGAGGATTTTCTCAGGGCAACACACTGTTGGCCATCTAGGTGTTTGAATTTATGACTCTGGACTCGTTAGTGAGCTTTTGTTTTGTTGAAAATGTTATGTGAAGAATGGTTTGTGTGTACATAGGATGGAATTGCATCTTAGTGAGCATTTAAAATTGCCTGAACTATTCAGGAAGATGTTGTACATGTCTACTGGTTTGTGTGTACTTACGTTTCCTTGATGATGATGCTGATTAGCCATTGCTCATTCAATTCCAAATCATTGTTGCTCTAGTCATTCTACAGTTTGTAAAATGCCTTTTATCTAGTTTCTTTGAGGATAAATGAAAATGAGAAGGTAAATAGATCATTGATTTTCAAAGTAACTCCAGAAATGGTATCAAACTATGAAGCATAGGGTCACCATGCATATCTGGCTGGGGGATTCCTAGACCTCGACTTGTTCACAGTTCTGCACGTTTTATATAAGCATTTGATTTACTTGCTGCTCTGAATAAGTATTGTCTTCAAAGCTATGTAATCAATGAAATTCCTGTATTGTCTGTGAAACAAAGCTGTTACCGCTCTAGCTCTCCCTTATGGCTATGCACAGGAAGCGTGGATGGAGCTCTATCTGTCTAAGTAAACTGCACCGCAATCTAATGCTCCATCCATACTTCCAATCTAATGAATTGGGATGGACTCATTAGGTTGAGTTGTAAAATTTTATCAGTGAATAACGCCATCTTGAATCATTACTAAGGATCGAAAGTTTTTCCAAACTGCATTCTGCATCATCTTCACTATTGGAATACTTGATTGCAGTTTTATTTTGATGAAGAGAAAAACGAGTTTGAGAAAACACTTGTAAAGAGAAAATTACAAACAGTGATAAATTGAATTATATGAAGACAGGTAAGTAACCATAGAAAAGCATAAACCAAGAGAGAATTGATCTGGATATTGCCAGGACAGTAAAAAGTTTATCCAATGACAGACGGTATATGAGCGCTGTATCATTACACATATTTCATCAGAGATTGACATGTGATCAATCTCTCCTAAACTGTTAAATTCTGCCATCCACTCTGTATGTCAACTTGTCAATAGTGAAGTATGAACAAAAAAATGAATGAATCTGTCAGCAGTTATCCATAAGACGCAGAAAGTGCGTTACTGTACTTCTGCATTTTCCTGCAAGAAAGACACATGTATAACTCAGATAAAATACTGCTTAAAATGCGCAAAACAGTTGAAGGGTGGTAATCATTACCTCAATTTCTTGTAGAAGCTGCTCAAGTTCAGCTCTTATCTTGGAGAACGTAGGTCTGTCATCAGGGTTTGTTGCCCAGCACCTCTGCATTAAATCTGAGTACTTTGGATTGATATCATGGGGAATCTCAGGACGCAATCCCTGGAAATAAAATAGCCATAGTCTTAACAAAAGTAAGTCATCTTGAGTAGCATTCTTCACACTTATTTGCAAAACCTGGATCAAGTTACAAACCGCTTTCATAACTCCTAAGCCAACTTCAAGATTTGACCTTCCTTGATATGGAACCTGCCAACACAGTAACTCAAGAGTGACGATCGAAAGATAGAACACAACTTCCATTTTTGAAAGATATCAGATATCAACGCATTACACACCTCAGCTGTCACAAGCTCCCACAGAACTATTCCGAAACTATACACATCAGCTTTCAGACCATAAGGTTGACGACTTAAAACCTGCATCCAAGTAGAATGAGAAACTATTTTTAAAACAATTTATGCATCCAAGAACAAGACCAAGTTCCTTCTTTCTATGATACAAACAGTCCAAAAGGTATATCCAATCATAAGTAGCACAAATACCTCTGGAGCCATCCACCTGTATGTTCCAGTCTCAGCAGTCATGTTTCTCTCGTCAGGATCACTATGCAATATACCCCAGTCTGCTGCCACAGGTATACGACGCGAAACACCAAATTCGGCTACTTTAACGACCTACACAAAAACTAACGTTCACTGTATGAGTGTCGTTTTTTTCCAAATGCACATTGTCAAAATGTTAAATTCATGAAAATAAAAATCTCATAAGCTGATTGCATTACTTACATTATCAGTGCCAACGAGTAAATTTGCTGCCTTCAGATCCCTGTGGATTATATTATTCTGATGCATATACTCCATCCCTTTGCAGGCATCAATGGCAAACTTCAGGAGCTGAGTGAGTTTGACACCATGGTTCTTCTTTAGATACTCATAAAGCCTTCCTCCAGGCATGTGTTCTACCCATAACGCAAGCGAATGTGAGTAATAAATAAAAAGAAGTTTGATCTACACCAACTTATCAAATGAAAGATATGACAGAGATACATCCTTACACACCTGTAATGATAAAAAATGCAGGGAACTCTTCAAACACACCAATAAAATGGACAACATTTCGATGCTGATACTTGCTGCATTGAGGTTAACACAAAAATTTAGCTGCCTTTGTAGCTACTTCAATCCATTTTCTTATAGTAAAGTTTAATATCCAACATAAAGCATCCACCACCCCAATTGCAATTTTCAAAATATAGAAATACATATCAACTGTTATAGCGCATAAGACTAAAAAGAAAGCAATAAAAGCCACAAGTTAACCACACTATATCATACCTCATTATAGTGAGTTCTTTTATAATTTGTTTCACTGGTTCATTGTGCTTAGGTGCAAAGATCTTAACAGCAACAGTCTCACCAAAGTAGCCTCCTATGTACCTTTTCAGTAATCATAGTTGATTTAGTACCTAATGTAAAATGTAACTATAGTACTAGAATATCTGTTAGCATCTATAGTACTTCAGAAAAACTATGCTACACTTACAAGTTTGAAATGGGTCCTGATCCAACTCTTTCCCTCAATTTGATCAACCTTGAATCAATTGCATTTAGCATTCCTGAATGTTGCTCCCGAACAGCCCTTGAATGCTGGAGATTTATGTGAATGTTTTTAGTGTGCCCTAGATCAATTGATAACGACATGCAACTACAAGAGCAGACCATTTTCTACACTACTTAATTCAATAGACCACTTACTCGCCACTTTGACATAATATCAAGAGCTAACAAGAAAAACGTTGGGAAGGTAAGAGAAACAAGTATAATATGTTTAAAGAAGGTTAAGAAATACCTGGCATCTTGCCATTCTCAGCGCAAGCCATAAATCATGAGCCTGCCCAAAAGGTTAAGAAATCAGCAATATTTGGACCAATTCCAGATCACTATCGCACAACATGTGCAATCAACATTGTCTTTGAAACAGAGTAAACAGTGATTGATTCAACCACATTGATAACTGACAAATGTAGATCTCTTTTCTGTAGTGTTATTAAGTCTCACTGTAAGTCATTAAATTGTTTACACTAAGCATCTTGCGACACGTGGGCATCAGTTGAGATGATCCCAATCACCATTGACTAGGTTCAATAGACACTAGCATATAAGGCCACATAATCAGAAATTTGAAAAGCAATTAATAAGCAATAGTACTACTTCAAGGGTACAAATACTTGAATGAAAATAATGTACCTCTTGAGGCCAGCCATCAACCTCAAAAGCAACTAAACAGTAGTCATCAGTTGTGGAGAAGAAATGAGCAACCCGGATGTTCGCTCCAACGTCGGAGACAATATCAGAAAGCTTGAAAAAGAGAAAATTAGAATAGAAAATTCATTTCCTACCAACCCAGTGAACCCACAAGTGATTGATGAAACGAAAATAAGGCATACAGCCACCAACCTGACTCAGAATCCTGGGCTTGTTAATTGTTGAAAATATGACTTCATAATATCTGTTCATACATTGATGCAGATTGCATGAGAGGATAGACTTTAGATGTTTGCATGAAGGAATATCTCTACCACATTCGAGAATCACACAGCACATAGAGTTCAAAAGTAAAGAGTGATGATCCCATACAGTTAAGGCACCAAATGCTTTAGTAATGAAGTTGGTTGGCAGAACCAGTTAGATACTAGATACAAACATAGCAGCTGAATATTTTAAAACATTATTAGCAGATGTTAGGTAATATGCATACACAAAAGAAGTTTCTGAAGTCTTCATACTTTAAACGTACTTCTATTGTTATTAGAATCACAAACTTTTTCTCAAAATTCTTTTCAATAACTTATCTACATGATACCTAGATCAGCTAGAAATTAAATAGAGTACAACAGTAAGTAATATAGCCTTGTTTATTAACTACCCTCATATTAAATCATCACCAAGAGTCCCATCTCTAAGCCAATGGTCTAATTTCTAACATCCAACTTACATCAGGGCTCAAATTCAGTAACAAAGATTTACAAGCAAGTGAATTGGGTGGGAGAAATAAAGGGCACAAACTGAAAAGAAGTTAACTATTAAAGCACCTAAAGCATAAGTTAAACTGTAACAGCAAACCGGAAGCAAGTCTAAAAACCTTTGGGGCTTTTAAAACTTTAGGGACTCATATGAAAAGCAAAGAACTGAGAGATTATAATGCACAAGCTAAACTAAATTATCCGACAAGTGTAAAACACTGGGGCTAAGACTCATATAAAAGGCAAAGAACCAAGATCAGAACAAGTATCTGTAACCAACCTTTCTCGATGATTGGATTCTTCCTCAATCTCAGTAATTTCAGACTTGGGGCCAGGATTCTTGAAATTAGAACAAGAAAGAAGCAAAAATATGAGCAAATCATAACAGGTAAGAAAGTAAAAGTGCATCGCCAGTTAGGTATGAGCTAACATAATTTCAATTGACATTGCCAGTTAAAACAGTGCCCAGGCCAACCATTTGTTGGTGAAAAAATTAGTCTCACCTCCAACAACTGAACAAGGACGGCAGGACCAAATTCAGGATCCCTTGCTCCGGCAAGAAGCCTCCGATGCAGCAAAACATCTTTAGGTTTTCTCAACGCTGTATACTCCCTATATCTGGTAGAACAAAGCAAAGAACAATCCATAAACTGCTAGAGATTACTCGAAAACACACTTCGCCGGACAAAAAAGAAGAGCGATTACTCGAAAACACTTCACCGGACGGAAAATAAGAACGATTACTCGAAAACACACTTCAACGGACGGAAAATAAGAACGATTACTCGAAAACACTCTACCGGACGGAAAAGAAGAACGACTACTCGAAACACAACACCGGACGGAAAAGAAGAGCGAATACTCGAAAACACTTCACCGGACGGAAAAGAAGAGCGGATTCAGCTAGAAAAACAAACCTAGCGGGCAAGCTGTTGAAGTGAGCTTCCTGATTATTTCGCTGTAGTTGATTCACCGGTAGATGATTGTACTTCGTATCGTCAATCTTACTGAGACTGCCGGAGATGGGAAGCGGCGGAAGGATCAGCGAATTATAATCAAATTTCCCCTGGCGATTCCTGCCGATTGAGGCCCATGCCATTGAATCTTAATGCTCTGTAAACTAGTGGGAGAAGAAAAGTGTGAAGTTCAGTTGAGAGAGAGAGAGAACTGAGGAGGGTAGGTATATAACCGTCACGACTTGCGAGTTCTGACGGTTTGACGGTTAAGGGAAAGAAACGGAATGTGCAACGAACCGAGAGGGAAAGGATCAGTATGGGATTTTAATGCCATTTCTGTAAGTACTAGTACACTGAAGGTATGATGCCATTTCTGTAAAACTGTGCCGGAAGTTTAAGGCCATTTTTGCCGGACATATTCCATCCAGTCATGAGTCATCCACCGCACCGCCCCAAACTAATTAAACACATTTTTTCATTTTTTAAAATAACTTGAACATTATTATCTTGAAAAAAATAGTATTTTCTTTTCCTTGTTCACAGCTATTGTTTTAATAATGGGATGTCATTTTCCACTCATCTTTATCAAATTGATGTGGTTAAAAACAGCAGGGTTACTGTTAACTATGCTAAAATGAGTGATATTTTCATCATTTTTTTCACTTCTAATTAAAATTAAATTAAAAACTTGAAACAACTATTCATATTTAAATAAAATCTATTTTACTTTAGTTAGCAAATAAGAATACTAGTAAATATATGCACATATATTTATTTAAATATTATTATTAAATGTAAATTTATTATATTTATTGATCAATTATATATTTTTATAGGATTTGAAAAATAATTTTAGTTAAATATGAAAGTGGATAATTTAAGTTTTGCATTTTGACTTAATAGATTGTAATTACTTATAAAACTATACTATTTATTAAATACAAATTTAAAGTGTCGGGTGAATTCACAAAAAAACCCGAACAAAAAATATTGAGAAAAAGTTTATCTATACATGACTTCATGACATAGAGAACCTATACAAAGTTCTAGCATTTAGCATGGAGCAAAGGTTACACGGTGGTAGCAACTAATGTTATTTATTTCCTTGTAGATAGCTAATTTATTTCATAACTACGCATCCTTGCAAGGTTATAACTTGTAAGTGATTACAACACAATTATCTTCTATTATCTCTTCTCATGCTGCAAAACAGACAAAAGTTTCATATAAACCCTTAAAAGTCAATATGCAAAAGTTCATAAAGTAACAACTCATATATAAACTCTGATTACATTTGAATTTAATATGATTCAAAACTCATTACGTAATATGATAATTTGCATTTTAATAACATAGAACATAGCTTATGATAAAAGTTTCTTATTGTGATCTTAGCTTATGTTACATGCTTCATTATCAGGTTGAGTCTGTGTGAGTGTATGTTGTCAAGTCTGTAATAATGTATGTTTTAGCATGATTTATAAATAAAATGCCTGGTTATTTTGTATTCAGACGATTCCACCAGATTTATGGCATTTGCCTGACCCCTTTTCTCTATATTTGTGATGACATAGCCATTTACCAAAACTGTAAAATAGCCTTGGGGGCATAATGCTCAGATTTCATGTAGTTCTTAATTTACTTGCATGAAATCATTTGTTACTGGATGATGAGAAGAAAATATACCATGAAAGAGTAACTTCAAACTTCACCAATAATTTCATATTGCAAATCCCCAAACTTTTATACACCAGACCGTTTGTAAGATCAGGATTTTTCAAAACCATATCAAAACCCAGGATTCTGCAAAACCCAAAACTAGCCCACCACACAGGCTGAGTTGTATGCACTAAAAGTTCGGAAAATAGTACCATGCCCCGAGGAGTTTTTTACTGCATCGGATCTATAGTTCTTTAGATGCCTGCTGTAGAAAAAGCGATGTCATCTGTTCCTTAGAACGTTCACCTCTGTCAGATAAACATAAAGCCAAAAAATTCCTACAGGTATAATCCAGAAGCCACATAATTAATCTAGTCCATTTGATAAATCTTTGCTGCTCTCATCTGCGATTTCTTTGGTTGTATTGCGCTTGCACCAACAGGGATATCGAAGAATTGGACCCTCTTCACCAATTACCCATGGATGCTCGGAAACCGCCTCCAGGGTCAACCTCTGTTCGGGATCTGCAGAAATAAGTTCTGTTAGAGAGGCAGAAAACATGGAATCAAGCTGATAAGAAAGAGGATGAGCGCAAGAACTATCAAAGACAAACCTTTGCAGAGAAGTCCCTCTATCAAGTCCTTCAGCATGGGATTCATCTCATCAGGAAGATTTACAGGATTGTTAACAATCTGTAACAGGTCAGTACCAAAAGTTAGAACAAAAACAAAAATCATGTTAGGCTAGAATGGAGTAAGCAGCCATCAAATACGCACAGAAGTCTGTACCTTATCATATGTGTCCTGAAGGGTTTCTCCTAGAAATGGGTAAGTTCCCAAGATCAAACAATACAGTGTAACTCCAACAGCCCATGTATCTGCAACTTTGCCATGGTAGGTAAGACCTGATGATAAAAGTGATGCAATCAGAAGCTGTAGGCATCCACAGCAGAGATTCTAGATCAATTATATGTTTCTTTGTCTAACAGTACCAACCTAAACAGCATTCTGGTGCCGTGAATACAGGAGTCCCAGGAGAGCGCCTTAGTTCATCGCTACCATCCTACAAGTAACATAAAAAAGCCAACAATAGATGTAAATTAATCATGACCAAGTGATTATGAAGAAGCAGGCATAAGCTTAGAAAGCTCGGTGCACTTATGCACATGCATGAACTTCGATGAGTCCAGTCCCTACAGGATTACCCAAGCAAAATTTTTGATGGATAATACTTTTTCAACAAACTGAAAATATAATAAAATTGACTGGTTGCTGCAAGGATATTCTCAGTTGACAGAGATACTGTCATTCTATGGCCCTTCCAATAGTTGAGAGTCTCGGCTAAATATTCTTATTCTCTTCTACCCAATCTTCCGTTCTTCTTCATTTGCTTTCCTTTCCCTATTAACTGATATGGGCTCATCCTTACCAATTTTCCACATGTTTTGTACTACAACTAACACATCCTAAAAGATCTTTTACACATGCATCTTGATTCTTAAGTATCATCAGCTACCAAAAATGCTTGACACAATATTGCTTGAAGAAATAAACGTGATTTCAAGGTAATGCAACCCTAGTATCAGCTGTGTTATATTAACCACATGCAGGCAAAACAAATAGACTATAAAAACAAACTCAAGTAAGCCCATATGCTGGTAAAGGAACATAATTTGATGCATCATGGACAAGAGGAAAAGTGACTCATTACCTCAAAAACCTGACTCACACTGAAATCACCTATCTTCACAGTTCCAGAGGCAGTGACCAAGAGATTATCTGGTTTAATATCACCATGAACCACGTCCTGAACCATGAACCAGCAGAAGCAATTAGTCAATCATTTTACAATGATTTGAAATAGAAATCATAAACATGTTCCAAAAAGAAAGTCACTGTCAATTGACTCCTAAATCTAGTCTTACATGAGAATGAAGATACATCAAGCCACAGACAATATCTCGTAAATACTTCCGTGCAGTATCTTCTCCAAGACCACCTTGAAGACCAGAACCCTCACAAACGCGTTTTCCATCAATATACTCCAGAACTGAACAAGAAATAGAACATTTGAGATTTTAAAAATCATTGTGCATTTGAGATTAAACGTGTTTGCCATCCTTGCATGTGGTTATTTAAAAATTTACTACTTTCTACATCCACCTCATATTCTTTAACTATCATACTGGTCCAACATATAGTTACAAATGTTTTCCGGGATATCTTCAGATTTCTTACTGCAGGTATGTTCAAAAATATTCTCTTTTAATAATAAAATCTAGTAAAGTGTATTTTGGCCTCAAAATGTCCAATGTGACAGCATGAATTATTTCATTTACAATTTTTTTCCTTGATAAGGTCAGAGGTAGCTTAGAAAATTACCCATATAGAAATGATCAGTCATGGGATCATCAATCACCTCCACAAGGTTAACTATATTTGGATGCTTCAAGGACTTCATTATCAACACCTGCTTGCCAAATAAATAGACATGACAGAGGTGGGGAATATCAACACAATTATTCAGCATATATTCAACTTATTACTTCTAAGTTACAGTAAATAAATAGTAACACACATGGATAAACTCATCACACAAAGAGTAGAAAGCATAAAACTACTGCATGCCAGATCTTCCATGGTCGAGAGTGAGCAACTATTATATCAAGACCCAGTGGCGCAAAAAGAGACATGTATGATTTACGACAAACGACTTTATTCAATAACTTATAGATATTCAAGAAAACTAATAGATTAATGTGCATTGTGCCATTATCACCAGGAAACAATACCTCACGAAGAACATCTGTCATAGCAGTCTCTGAAGGTGCCACCCTCAGCTTTAACAAGTGAGATTTATGGAAAGCCTGCATTCATTAAGTTATAGTTACTTCTCCAGTCCATAACATCGAAACAGCCAGAAGAGATACTTCTACAGCTATAGTTGATTTAGAGGTCCGATAGTAAGATCATTTATTAAAAGGTATCAACAAGTTGACATGATTGAAAATAGAAATACCATTCTGAAAGAACTCTACTGGCTCTTAAGTTTCACTGAGAAGGCTCGTCATATAAATTAAAGCACGTGAAAGGTTCCTCAAAGAAATCAGTCAAAGAAAATAAGACCCAAAACTTAGACATGTCTAAACAGGGTCGAAGTGACTGAATTCTTATAAGACATATTAGTAGCATCCACAACAGTGAAGGAGTACCACACTCAAACACACCTTTATTGCATAATATTGTCCGTCTGCAGTGCTGCGATACAGGACCTGCGAAATTTTATAGGGAAATTTTTACACAGCAGAAGAGGCTATGTAGCTTTAAGCAGAAAATTTCTATTGAACGTAATAAGCTCACCACTTTCCCATAGCTTCCAGAACCAATCTTATGTAGGCGGATATATTCATTAACCATCTTGTTACCATCTTCATCCTTGATTTACAGAAATTTGTTAAGACAAAGTAATACACATAGGAGCAAGATTACAGTTAAGACAAATGCATATTGCAAAAGCAAAATTTACTTAAAGGAGACCTCAATTTACAACTAGCAAGTAAACATTCAGATCTTGGATATACAAGACTACAGATAACAGCAATTTACATGTTAAAATTAACTATAAACATAAATATGACAGGGTGGTAAAAAGAGTCAATAAGGAGAAAAATAAAGGCATAATAAAAACCTTTATCCTGTAATTTTACTCAAGGTACTTCAGGTAGTTTATCTATTCTATACCCTTAAATCTGCTACTAGGAGGGAAATTTCATAATCTAACACAAGTAGATCAGCTTTTTGCACATGAGCAGCTACAAAAATATTTTTGATACACATGTAAACAAGAGGGTTCAATGATTGCAAGAATAAAAGATGGGAATGTGCAATAACTTACTTCGGACCGCACGAGTTTATATGTTTCCTTCACTGGAACTTCCCTGCAAATCAATCCAGTTTGGATCCTGTGCCTTAGAATCTCCTCAGAACGTCTGACTGGACTTTGGAATTCGCTCTCATCCCTGTGGTCAGTCTCTGTAAAGTCACCATGATAAGACTCATCCTCGTACTCTTCCACCTCGTCATCCAACAAGAAATCCCTTGAAGTGCGATTATCATACTCTCTGGTCGGCCTGACTAGCTTTTTAGACTTCCTTGCAAATGCAAAACCGAAACAGCCACAGCAACCCATTTCTGTTGCTTTGACAATGGAATTTCTCTTAACAAACATGGTTAACTACTTCCTAAACTCTACAACACAAAATCAACAAGTTGGAACCAAAACCTGGAAACACCACAAATTTCAAATTAATATCGAAATCATCAAGTCAAAGTACGGCACACAGTAGAATGACAACAAATAAACAAAAACCAGTAAGCATAAGGTACAAGCAATCTAAGAAAATAACTTATGTTGACCTTTATCAGCAGGTGATGCGGACACCAAAGGCCCCGAACGGCGTTGCTTATTCCAAAGGGTGCCATTCGGAGAAATGGAAAAAACAGTTTATCAAGAGGATGCCGTTCTGACTACCCCACATCTCAAAGTCTCCACTCAAAACAAATAAGAACTGAAAATAAAAGCAAGGTTCTGCAGTTGCGATCCCCAAGCTTCTGCATAAACAAATAAACACAGAGGACACACTCAGGAACACAAAAATGGGGGAAAAGAAACCTCTAAATTCAATGGTGACAGGAGCTGACTTTTCCTTCACAAACAAGTTCAATATAAAATTCAAAGATAATGACGTACCAGTACAGGCCAAGTTAATCAAGATTGGTTTTTTATGCACCAAACAAGCAAATAAAGGAGAGAATTCCTGTACCAACAAAATTTCCAGAAAAACTCTGTAACTAGTTTGCCCCGATCCCAGCAATTCAACCAAATAAACCCACAAACAGACAGCTCATTCTATACTAGAACAGAACACCATCAGAAAATTGAATCCATACGAAAAGTGCAGGTAAAAAAACCCAAAACAGGAGGCTTGGGAGACATGTAGGGTGGTGATTCATCTAATCAACATGCGTACCAGAACTAGACAGAGATTCTGAGGATTCCCTAGAATTGAAAATGCATCAATTGCAGCCGGAATTGTGAATCGGTGGTTTCAATGACAACAGGATTCTAGCTATGATTATGAAGTGGAGTTTATTGGGTTGTGAAATTCAAAAACTTTATAGAATCCAAGACAGAGTGTAGGTTGAGGATGGGAATGGTGGTTGAAAACTGCAGAAAGGGGGATGATGCTGACATTATATTTTGCCTGCTGCGCACGTCCCAGTCGTAGGATATTAAACCCTGTAAATTATAAATGTGATGACCTTGGATCCCCAAAAGGATTCTCCA
Source organism: Sherardia arvensis (assembly GCA_948330725.1). Lineage (NCBI taxonomy): Eukaryota > Viridiplantae > Streptophyta > Magnoliopsida > Gentianales > Rubiaceae > Sherardia > Sherardia arvensis. Next base: position 13,772,472 of record OX415237.1, on the reverse strand, counting down.
GGTAGCACTATATTATTGGCCTAATTCATGTCATTTTTTTTCATTAAGAAAAAATAAACAACTTTTATATAGTATCTTTTTCAAATGTGCATAATTATCCCATTAAAAAACTAATCAGCTGTCACACACATATCTTGTCGCCTGGAAAAATAAAAACATGTAGACGATAGGTTAAATATCAAAACATAACTCTTCATCAAACTAAAAATTCTACATAGTTTACAATAGAAATCACTTGACCTTCTTCGTTGATAACATATTGAGAAATTCACAAATGCATCACAATAGTCGGATGAAGATGCAGCAAGGAGCCATTTAAAGCACCCCATCGCAATTACATCACAAATTATAACTCTAATAACAAACATAATTATAATTAACAGATCTAAATAATAACACATAATGTATCGAGATAAGCAGCTAAAAATGTTATAATGATATTCACCTTACCTTCAGTCGTTATACATGATAGCTCCGTGTATAAAATTTTTTGAGAGATTTCCCAACATATCTTCTTATAAATGTACATTCTATTACTTTTTACACTGATTTCGAAATTTTATAGATGGTAAAGGGTGTTTTGATCGATTCTTGAGTGTTGTTTTGCGATATAGTGGTAGAGAAGAATATTGGGGATGGATGGGGATGGTGATTTTGATGGTAATATTGGATAATAAAACACACAAGAACTTAGGTTTTACTGATGGAAGAGTATTATAAGGGGCGGTTACTTGGAGTATGCAAAATAACAGAACAAAAAGTTCATTCCGTAAATTCAAAAACTAAATTTAAGTGTAACTGCGAAATTAATAAGAGTTGGGTATTGAATTAGAAATGAAAGTAAAGTTAGGTCACTTGTGACTTAAAAAGTAGATAGATATTTTGTGATTTTTTAGTGTGTAGGCTGATATTTCATTACATATATTAGTATTAATGTAAAGTTTATTTTAGTCATTGGGCTATATGGTAATGTTCGCTCCATATTGCACTGTTTAACACCAAATACACTACTGCTACATTATCTTTCCACTGATTAAATTATAAAATAGAATAAAATTCAGAGGCAAGTGTAAATAGATATCAAAGGGGTTGACGTTCAAAATGTAAAGTGTCTCAGTTAAAAGAGAAAATGAAGATATTTTGACAATAATTTTAATATCATTTAGGAATTTAAAGATATTCTTACTTTTACTTCTTTTTTTGATTTTACTGCCTTTTTGAGTGCCTGCTTTGTTATTCAATTCTCAAAAGTTGTGGATGTAATAGGGAAATGTTGCCTGGTTAAGGACATCGACATGCTTCCTTTCCGTGACCAGACAATAATAGCGCGGGTATGAAGATACTAGTAGTTTTTAAAGTATCAATCTTTTTTCATAACTAGACCTGGATGATTAAGCACATTCTCATCAATGTAATAATATAAACCATCTTATTCTTACTCCTTGCAAATCTATGTATCTTATTCTAACATTATACATTGAATCATATTCGATGATTTTATAGATGGTTAGTTTGAATGAATTCTTTCTGGATGATGTTCTTCCTTGTCTGAACAGGTACTTGCGCACACACACTCTAACAATCTTGTAAAACCAGAAATAATTGAATACTTGCATTCCCAAAACCGCTGTCTGTTGCAAAAGAAAGGTGAAACTAGTTCATTAGCTGTGTGTGTGTGTGTGAAATGCGAAACTGGAAATGACAAGTACCTTGATGATTAGAGGATGATTTGCAGTGAGAATCATATAGTTCACATATGTTCCACATATCATTTTTGAAAATGTGAAGGCGGTTACGACAAAATCTGAGAGGATGCAAGAAAACCACACCTATAAGGTCACATTTTTTACCCCACCTTAAACTGAACTAATCTGAATCGAACTAGACTAACTTAGATCAATAGCCAGTGAGAAGTTATCGGGACCGAATAACAATTCAGCCAGAGGATATGAAGTGATTGATGAAATCAAAGCAAAACTCGAACATGAATGTCCTCACACAGTCTCTTGTGCTGATGCTCTTGCTCTAACTGCAAGGGACTCAGTTGTACTTGTAAGAAGTTCAATGAACCTTAAAAAAGTTCATTATTTTCATGAAAAAATGCTAACAAATGGTTGCTAATTATATACATAGTGGAGGACCACATTGGGAAGTTCCTTTAGGAAGAAGGGACTCTTTTTTTTTTAAAATTTAAACCACCCATGGTGGAGGGAGATTTATAATAGGTTCCCCAAGCCAAAAAGGTAGGCAAAATTGCCAAGTTTTTACATTCCAAGCCAGAGGCCATGGACACAACATTGTAGCTGTCAAAAGAATGAAGGAATAGGGCCTAAGCTAAGCTACCTATTCATTTACATTTGGGGATCAAGGGTCAAAAAGAAAGCAGAATAGATACACAAAAACTTGGCGAGCAGTTTAGTGATCGTTATACGAAGCACACCTTAGCCAACCAAGTCTGTGTACTTCCATTCTGTGTACCCTAAATCCATCCATCAAAAAATTGTAGATTCCTGAAGAGCCTTGAGGTGTAATGCTTGAGCTTGATCTCCAATGTCCATTGCAGTGCCATCTCATCCTTGTAATGCCCATGCAATACACTTGCATGGGCATAGAACCTGTTCAGAATGGAAGGAAGGAGCAGTAAAAGTTGTCTAAACAGTTCTCAGACTTGGAATTTGTAAATTATCAAGAGCAATAATGCCTCTAAGTAAAGGAGGGGCATCCTGCATATTCATTTCACCAGAGAAACTGTATTTGGAGCTGTGTTTAGCCAGGTAATCAGCAGCTCCATTACATTCTCTGTAGACATGAGATATGCAAAGCCCCACCCCCTTCCTGTGTAGGTCATCACAAATACCAAAGCAATTCCAAGAAGTAGATGATGGACTTAGGACACCCTGGACTGCTAAAGCACAATCAGATTCTATACTGAAGCTGGAATTCATGCCCAGACCCACAGAATAACCTAACTGTATTGCAATCAATTCACCATGTAAAGAAGAAGAAGCAGTAACCTTCTTCATAATCATTTTAATAACAGACCCATTGCAATCTCTGATAATCACTCCTAGTCCTACATTATCATTTGATAAAAAAGAGGCATCTACATTAATTTTGCAACTAAGTACAGGATGCATCCATTTCAAAATTCTCAGCTGTTTTGGTCTTTTCCTTTTGAGGTAAGGGATTAGACCAATATTAACAAGCTGTTGATATTTTAATGGATTTCCAACAAGTGGAGAGGCACTAAAAATCAAATTTACTTGTTTAAAGACACTCTGGAAAATATTAAAAGCATCTGGCTTCACATTATTATAAATAAAATTATTCCTACTCAGCCAGATACACCAGTATGTCATAACAAGAGTATTAATAGCAACCCTAGTGATTACTTTGGATGCTCCCTTAAAGCCAAGATAGAAGGACAGTCTGTGCCTATGAGACTGAAAATTAGGGGCATGCATATCAAACAGATGGTGTAAATTAGTGAAGACCTGCATGTGTGTCTTACATTCATTGAAACAGTGAGACAGAGTATCAGAACTGAAGCAGTTAGGACACTTTGATGGAAGATTAAAACCAAACTTAGTAAGCACATCAGGAAAAGGCAGCAGTTTATTAAACATCTCCACATAAAAATACACTGTTTTGTGGGTACTTTGTTTAACCATACCTTTTTTATTATGAGGTCCTCCCCTGTAGATCTGAGCTTCTGATATGAGGATTTTACAGTGAAGCTACCATTAGGAGAGGGGCACCAAACCAGTCTGTCATCATATCCATGAGAGATGTGAAGATCCTGCAATGATTGTAAAAAATTGGTAGCCAGCAGAGGCTCCAGGGTTGGCAGGTAAAGATTTTTATTGGCACAAAAATCAGCAATAGTTAGCTCAGGGAAAGGTAATCTATGTAGATCAACTTGATGTTCCAAAATTCCTAAGCCAGACCAGTTAGAATACCAAAAAGGAGATGATCCAGTGCCCACCAAGACTCTAGAATTCTTATTTGCAAATTTAGTGATTGAGCTGATTCTCTTCCAAGTGTGGGAATTTTGGTAGGATTTTGGGAGAGACCATAGAAAGGAACTCCATATGGTGTTATTGATCTGTAGCTTCCACCAAAGCTTACAGGAGAACGCCTGAAATGTGGCTCTGATATCTCTAGCACCAATACCATTTTCTGAGGTTGGCAATGCCAGTCTGCACCATTTCCTCCATACCATTTTCTGGCCTGACTCAGACTCAACCCAAAAAAAATTGGAGGCCACAGTTTCCATCTTTCTAATGACAGCCAATGGTGGTTGCAATACAGCAAAAATGTGGGTTGGGATTTGGGAGGTCGTCGTTATACCTCTCCAAAAATACAATTTATATTCGCTCACAAGCTCTACGCACAACTAAGCATATAGTGGCAAGTAAGGTTCGTATCCACAGAGAAGAGGGGATTTTCAAGTATTTCAAATAGATTTACTACTCTAACTACTAGAATACCTATGATATAATAATATATAAAAGAGATGTAAGTAGGGGGGGGGGGGGGGGGAGTTTGGAGTTTGGTTGTAGAAAACACTACAATATTATGCTAAACTAGAGCTTAAGATCACAACTAAACTATATAAAAGATAGATTAATTATGAGATTACTAGACTTGGGGGCACTTGACTTCAACTCTTGACATTCTATTTATCATTGCACTACAAGGTATTGCTATTGATATTTAAGACCAATTATCGAGGACAATCACTTTCAAAGTAACTATCATATTCTCTCGTTTCCAACTAAGAAGAATGATCACATTACTTCCTAGACCTCACCCTTGAATAACCTAGATGATCACACTTCAAGTATATTCAATGGTGGCATTCAAACTTAGAGACTCAATTATGCTCTACGATCACGAGAACACAAAACAAGCCAATTGAATGTTCATAGGAATCAAGACAATGATCACATATAAATCATGACTCCATTTGTGCTACCCAATAGGTAATTGATCACAATCTACCCATGAAATTAGCAAGTATTCAATACACTCATACAATTAGGAGATAACCCAATCAATTTATGCATCAAACATATATGAGAAGCTACACATTCAATTGATAATCGCAACCCATATGCAATACATATTAAGTGCTCAAAATCTAAGTCAAGAATCTACATCAAATGCTCCCAAGAGTTATTTAGCCTACTACAATCATCATAGAAATCAAAAACATGTTCATAGAATCAAATGGGTAAGAAAACCTAAGAGAAGAGAGAAAAATGGAGTTCTTGGGAGTGAAATTCGTCCCCTCTCCTTTGGGATAAGAGGGGCTTTTATAGCCACAAAAGTCAATCCGCTGGAGGGGTCAACAAGCTGGAATTTTAGTGACACTTGTTTAGCGACGCTTGTTTTGGTTGCTATTTCTTGGCTCCACTTCTTCATAAAAACAACACTTTTCTGGGCTTAAGCAACACTTCCTTCAAGCATGAGTGACACTTTTCTGGGCAAGGTCGACACTTTTTCTGGGCAGCTTCTATCACCTCTATCCCTTCCATCAAGAGCTTCCAAAACATGTACTTTACATGGGATTTTACAAGTCTTACCCATAGAGCATTAAATTAGTAATCGACTTCAAAATCCTATATTAAGTGTCTAATAGAGCTCGATATAGAGCTTAAATGTGCTAAAAATTAGAGTATATTCATTGCACATCAAACTCCCCCACACTTAGTCTTTACTCGTCCTCGAGTAAATCACGCAATGCACTCCCTCATAATTAAGATCTCACACAATACCCCCACTCTATGCTCTACATCTCCTCTTCTAAATCACTCAAGGTCCCCCACACTTATTGTTAAACATCTCTAAATCGAGAGTCAAAGATTAAGCTCTAAAGTTGGGGAACCTTCCCTCCTAGGGATTATCCATGTGATCGACTCCAACGATCCACATACCCCTAAAAATTGCATCTCCCATCACCATTCTAACCCAACGTATTGGACTTATAACGATCCCCATCCGATAAAATCGGATAGTCTACCACATAACTTAAGGGTGTCTCTCTACATCACCAATGCTCGAAAGCATAATGTAGGCACCATCTAACATGCCACTCTACTCATAGAACAAATACATCATGGCATCAAAACCTCCACTAGGCATAGCAAAATGATATGGCTACATCAACGTCCATAGCTATCCTAGTATACATTCATCTTCTAGAGTTCTAAGCACTTAGAATCATAAAATCATATCAAGAGTGCTTAAACTCTACTCCAAAACACAATCATCCCCCAAGATAGTTTACCTCAAAATGAAATCATTATAATAATAAAAGAAAACAAGAAACCTCTCCTTTTGCCTATGTGCCTTTCGGTTTTCACATAGCCTCTCTCTAAGCCTCTCACTTTTGCCTAGGCCTTGTTAATTTTGTTTTGACCTATCCGGGCTTTTCACTCTTTTTTTTATTAGCAAAACACAAGAACATAGATGTTAAACCTCCTCCCCCACACTTAATCAGAACATTGTCCTCAATGTGACAAGAACAAACGCAAAAACGGTAAACAGAGAGGGAGGGAAGGCACAAGGGTGCAAAAATACAGACCAGGGAAAAATCCGCAGGAATTTCATAAGCATAAGGCAACAGGATCCATAAGCATAAGAGCACTATGAAGAACAGAAGCCGGGGGTCACCGGAGAATGGGCCAGAGGCGCTGCGTGGAGTGGAGGAGATGCAGATGCGGGCAGCGGAAAAGTGGACGCCGATCAGAGCGGTGCGGCGGGAAAGGTCCAGACGCGGCGACGAGCCTTGAATCAGCGGAAGAGTGGTGAGCTAATGATTCCCGTCGATGGAGATTGAAATGGGCTGGAGCTTCGGTGAATGGTGGTGGGAAGATGGATCACCGATGGTCAGGAGTTGGCCCACGACAGTAGTGGTAAGTCGTGCTGCAGATTGATGATGGTTTCCGTCGCCGGAGATCGAGCGGTGGCTGAGTAGTGGTGGGCAACGAGGTGGAGATTGATGGAGCAGCGGTGGGGAATGGCCGGTGATGTGGTGGTCGGTCGTTCAGCGGTGGAGAGATGGCGGGGAGATAGTGGTAGTCGGCCGACGAGGGTGGTTGAACGGTGAAGATAGTGGGCGTTGTGGGTGATTGGGGAGGATGGCCGGAGAATAGATGGGTCCCGGTGGCATTGCCCGACGGTCTGGATATCGGCCGGCGAGGTGATGGTGGTGGGCGACGATGGGTGGGTGGAGGTGGTGGTGGTGGTTCGGTGATGGGGTGGTTCAGCGAGAAGGTGGGGTGAGGGAATAAAAGTAAGAGAGGGGGAAAAGAGAAGAGGGGAAATTTGGCTAAGTATGGGGAGGGTAATATTTCGGCTGAAAACGCTCGGGGGGGAGCCTTTTGGGCTGAGCGCTGCTTTGATTACTCATGCCAAAACGCTCGGGGCGAGCTATTTCGGCTGAGTGTTTCCCTTGTTTTTTTTTAATTTTTTTACTATTCGTCATGAATCCTCGAGATTACTCCGGTCTAATTCCTGCACAATCAAACACATACCGAGCGTAAAATCTCCTCAAAATAGAGATGCATGATACTAAACTACAAATCAACAAAATCAACTAAATAGAAAATAGAAAAGAAGTTATCGTTCGATTGATTTGGAAAACCAAGAACGATCAAAACCATTTATTTAACGTCATTGGCATGACTTACCTCATCACTCATAAATCGGATCGGCGAGTGTGAGCTCGTCGAGTATTTCCGACTTAAAAGTTTCATAATATGGCTTCAACCGTTGGCCATTCACTTTCAAAATATGAGGGTTAACTTCACCTTTAATATCCACCACTCCGTGTGGATAAACTTTCACCACTACAAAAGGTCCCATCCAACGAGAACGCAATTTCCCAGGAAACAAGCGAAGGCACGATTGAAATAGGAGAACTTTCTGATCAACGTCAAAATTCTTCCTAATGATCATCTTATCATGCCATGCCTTTGTTTTTCTCCTTATAAATGACGGCGTTCTCGTAGGATTCGTTCCTTAGCTTCTCTAGCTCTTGTAGTTGCAACTTCCTTTCCTTGCCCGCTTCATCGAGGTTGAGATTGAACTCCTTAATCGCCCAATAAGCCTTGTGCTCCAACTCCATCGGAAGATGGCACGACTTCCCAAAAACCAATCGATATGAAGACATACCAATTGGTGTTTTATAAGCCGTCCTATACGCCCATAATCCATCATCCAACCGAGTACTCCAATCTTTTCGAGACGGCTTAACCGTTTTCTCAAGAATGGACTTGATCTCCCTATTGGAGACTTCGGCTTGGCCATTTGTTTGAGGGTGATAGGCGGTGGAGGTTTTGTGTTTCACACCATACTTCTTCATCAGTGCGGCCATGGTTCTGTTGCAAAAGTGAGTGCCTCTATCACTAATCATAGCTCGGGGAATCCCAAACCTAGAAAATATGTTGGCTTTGATAAACTCTGCAACCACTTTAGTTAGAATCATCAGTTCTAGTGGGGATGGCTTCAACCCACTTTGACACATACTCAACCGCAAGCAAGATGTATTTGAACCCAAAAGAGTTAGGAAACGGTCCCATAAAATCAATCCCCCACGCATCAAAAAGTTCACAATAGAAAGGAGCATGTTAGGGCATTTCATTACGAGAAGAGATATTTCCTACTCTTTGACATTTATCACAAGACTTGCAAAAACTATATGCATGCTTATCCAAATTAGGCCAATAGAAGCCACAATCAAGCACTTTTCGGGCGGTTCTCCTAGCACCGAAATGACCACCACATGCATAAGAATGGTAAAAGGTGAGAATAGAATGAACCTCACTATCAGGGATGCATCTCTTCACAACTTGGTCAGAACAATGTTTCCAAAGATATGGATCGTCCCACACATAGACCTTTGCATCATGCCTCAATTTGTTCTTTTGAGCTGTGGTGAAACGAGGAGGAAACTTGTGAGTGGCAAGACAATTTACAATATCAACATACCATGGAAGAGAAACACTAATGGCATATAAATGCTCATCAGGGAACTCTTCTTGAAGACTTTCTTGTCGCCCATTTGTTTCGCCACCTATCCATGGCACCAATCTACTCAAGTGGTCGGCCACAAGGTTCTCGGCACCCTTCTTGTCCTTCACCTCCAAGTTAAACTCACTCAAGAGTAAAATCTATCGAAACAACCTTGGTTTCACGTCTTTCTTCGTCATTAAATAACGAAGTGCTGCATGGTCAGTGTAAACAATAACCTTGGTACCAAGCAAATAAGACCGAAATTTTTCAAGTGAGTACACTACCGCTAATAATTCTTTCTCTGTGGTAGAATAATTTCTCTGAGCCTCATTAAGAGTCATGGATGCATAATAAATGGCATGGGCACTTTTCCTACCCTTTGACCTAATACCGTGCCAACGGCATAGTCACTTGCATCACACATAATCTCAAAGGGAAGAGACCAATTGGGAGGTTGTATGATAGGAGCGGACACAAGCATAAACAATCAAATGCCCTTTTACAACTCTCATCCATCACAAATTCCACATCCTTTTGTAACAACTTACAAAAAAGGAGAAGCAATTTTTGAGAAATCTTTAATAAAACGGTAGAAACCCGCATGACCAAGAAAAGAACGAACTTCACGCACACAAGTAGGGTAAGGCAAAGTTTGAATTGTATCAATTTTAGCTTTATCTACCTCAATACCCTTAGAAGAAACCACATGACCTAGCACAACGCCCCTTTTAACCATAAAGTGACATTTCTCAGAATTAAGCACAAGATCAAAATCAATGCATCTTTGAAGGACTAATGACAAGTGTTTCAAAAAATCATCAAAAGAATTTCCATGGACGGTGAAATCGTCCATAAAAACTTCAACAAACTTTTCCACATATTCTGAGAATATACTCACCATACACCTTTGGAAAGTAGATGGTGCATTGCATAGTCCAAAAGGCATACGTCGGTAAGCAAACATACCATAGGGGCATGTGAATGTGGTCTTCTCTTGATCCTCTGGCACGATGGGCACTTGGAAATAACCTGAATAGCCATCAAGAAAACAATAGAAAGAATGCCCTGCAAACCTTTCAAGCATTTGGTCAATAAATGGCAAAGGAAAATGATCTTTCCTAGTTACCGCATTCAACCTACGGTAATCTATGCAAACTCGCCATCCATTCTGAACACGGGTAGGCACCAACTCTTCTTTTTGATTCTCTACCACCGTGACACTGGTTTTCTTAGGGACTACATGTGTTGGACTCACCCACTTGCTATCGGAGATTGGATAGATTATCCCCGCATCTAACAATTTGATCACCTCGGCTTTTACCACCTCCATCATTGGTGGATTTAACCACCTTTGAGGTTGTCGCACGGGTTTGGCCTCATCCTCCAACAAGATCCTATGCATGCATGTGCTTAGACTAATACCCTTTATGTCGGATATAGTCCACCCTATGGCCCTCATATGATTACGTAGCACTTTCATCAACCTCACTTCTTGCTCTCCAGTAATTTTACTAGATATAATCACAGGAAGTTTCTTACTTTCACCGAGATAAGTATATTTGAGGTCTTTGGTAGTGGTTTAAATTCCACCACTGGAGACGTCTCGAGAGAAGATCGGTCTCCCGATGCTCTCGAGTCGGAAAGACCTAAGATAGGCGTATCAAGGGAAAGTTCTTCATATGAATCTAGTGCACTCACACACTCTCTCACTCTAGCGCCAACACTATGAAAGGTTGAGTAATCACTACACAAACTCCTTTCAATAGCATTCAACAAAGGGTCATGAGCACCATCTCTAAGAACATCTTGCACACAAATATCAACCACATCAATAGAATTGCAAGAATGGTCATCAATTGGGGATTCCATATCATCATGATTGTGAAATTCTATTTTATCCCCATCAAATTTCATGGTGAGTTTACCATTAAACACATCAACCACGGCCCTTGACGTTTTCAAAAATGGGCGCCCCAATAATATTGGTGCGGCATAATTATCATGTTCCATGTCAAGGATGTAAAAATCCGCGGGGAAAATCAACTTGTCGACCTTAACCAACACGTCCTCTACAATACCCTTAGGGGTATGCACTAGAACGATCGGCAAGTTGAATTACCACCCCGGTTTTAAGTAACGGCCCAATATTCAAAGATTTATACACAGATAAGGGAATCAAGTTAATTGATGCACCTAAATCTAGCATGGCCTTTTGAAAAAATATCCCTCCGATGGTGCAAGGAATGGTAAACATCCCGGGATCACCACATTTAGGAGAGAGTTTAACTTGAAATAGGGCCGAGACATTAACATTCACCCCCTCTTTAGTGGCATCTTTCAAACGTTGTTTACGATTATTAGCACATAATTCCTTCAAAAATTTAGCATATCAAGGAACTTGACTAATAGAATCAAGCAAGGGAATGTTTACCTCACATTTACGAAAGACTTCGTAGACGTCCTTGTCAACCTCCTTCTTTCGAGTATCTTTCAACGCCTCGAGGTATGGGGGCTCCACATCAAATGGTTGAGTATCTTTCTTCTTCTTGTGAGGGGGAGAAAATGGAGGAGATGGTGGCTCGCCATTAGGTGATGTCCCTTGAACAAGTATCTCTGTTTCAACCCCTTTTCCCTTAAGGATCTTCTCTACACCCCTTTTCTCGGCTCTTTCTTCGGTCTCCTTCACCAATACAACATCATCCTTAGCTAATGTTTCTTCAACCACCTCATTAGTCAAGTATTTCACAACAAACCCCTTCTTGGCCTCTTCTTCAACTACGACCTCGGGTTTTTGGACCTCTTTACCACTCCTCAAAGTTATGGCACTCGCATTGGCTCTCGGTTCACTTCCGTTTGAGAGGGTAACTTCCCGGAGTTTCGGGCTGCCAATTGTCCCAGAGTGGTAGACATTTGACTCATTTGCACCTCCAAAGTCTTCATGAGGGGATCTTGTGTGGCTTGCCCCGAGCTTTCCCCTTGGTCATGTGATTTTCCTTCAAACCTTTGGAAGTTTTGAGATCCCCTATTGTAGGATCTCTCTTGGCCTTGATTCCTAGGGTATGGTTGAGGTGGAGGTTGATAGTATTGGTTGTGATTATCTTGGTATCCTCGATACCCTTCACCTTGGTATCCTTCTCCTTGGTAGTCTTGGTAGTCTTGATACCCTTGATCTTGGTAGCTTTGATACCCCCCATAACCTTGACTGCCTTGGTTTCTAGGATAGTTTTGTTGGGGAGGTGCTCTATCATAGGATCGACTACCTTGACCTTGGTAGGATTGGTCATTGGAGGAGGTTTGTTGGCCTTGTTGCTCCCTCGGTTCATCTCTCCACCGAAAGTTAGGATGATCCCTAGATCCGGGGTTATATTGTTGAGCATAAGGGTCATATCTTCTTTGAAAACCTCTATCACTCCCTTGGCCTTGACCACTTTCATACCCTCTAGGTCTATCACCTTGGTAGCCCCTTCCTCCTTGAAAACTCCTACCTCCTTGGATCTCTCTACCACCTTGATTTCCCCCATAAAATCCTACGGCATTCACTTCTTCTTCGTAGTCATCTTGAGTTTGGGGGCAAGAATCGGTGGAATGGTTAAGAGAACATGTGTCACACGTCAAGACTTGTTGCCTTCTATTGTTTCCCATGTTTCCACCACTTTGTGCCACAATTAAGCTCTTTACCGCGGCCGTGAGCTCTCTTATCTCCGCTTGAGTAGTGTCATCTCTAGCCAACATGGAGACAGTTGTTCTTGCCCTCCTACTTCTTCTAGGCCCTTCTTCTCGTGCTAGGCGTTCAAACAACTGCATAGCATCGGTGGAACCAATTAAGGAAATGGAACCAAGACAAGCACTCTTCACTAGCCGAGAATCTTGTTCGTTAAGACCATTGTAGAAGAAGGCAATCAATTGAGGTTCGGTGTAGCCATGGTAGGGGCAACTTGCTACAAGCATTTGAAATCTCTCCCAATAGTCTTGGAAGCTCTCCTCTTCCTCTTGAAGAATGTTACTAATGGCTTTAACTATCACCGAGGATTTAGAGGGGGGAAAGAATTTGTCAAGAAACCTTTCCTTCAATTCCGACCATGAGGTAATGGAGTTGGACGGAAGACGACTCAACCAAACCTCGACTTTGTCTTTCAAGGTAAAAGGGAAGGTTTTCATTTTGAAATGATCCTCATTGACTCCAGGGGGTTTCATGCTACTAGTAACTCGAAGGAATGAGTCGAGATGGTAGTTTGGATCGTCGGTATCTCGACCGTAGAAGGATGGAAGTGCATGTATAACCCCCGACTTGATCTCACATTCGGTACCTGTCGGAAAGACGATACTCGATTGTTCTTGATCATAAGCTTGACGCATATATCCCCTCATAGGAATGTTGGTGGGAGGATTGTTGGCACGGTGGAATGGGTTGAAAAAGGTATCACGGGGTGCTTCTTCTCCCGCCATATTGGAATTGGATGCTTCACTTTCTGAAAGATTGTTGGAAGAAACACTCTCTTGTGTACTCCTTCTGAGTTGTCGAAGAGTCCTAATTAATTCGGGGTCGTAGTGCAAAGGGTCTTGGTTCGAGGAACGAGTACGAACCATGCACCAAGAGCTAGAGCAATACGTCTCCAAGACAAAGAAACAAAAACAAAGAAAACAGAGTTAGAGAAAAACTACAATCAACACCTAAAAATACGCCTCCTCCCCGGCAACGGCGCCAAAATTTGGGAGGTCGTCGTTATACCTTTCCAAAAATACAATTTATATTCGCTTACAAGCTCTACACACAACTAAGCATATAGTGGCAAGTAAGGTTCGTATCCACAGAGAAGAGGGGATTTTCAATGTTTCAAATAGATTTACTACTCTAACTACTAGAATACCTATGATATAATAATATATAAAAGCAATGTAAGTAGGGGGGGGGGGGGGGGGGAGTTTGGAGTTTGGTTGTAGAAAACACTACAATATTATGCTAAACTAGAGCTTAAGATCACAACTAAACTATATAAAAGATAGATTAATTATGAGATTACTGGACTTGGGGGCACTTGACTTCAACTCTTGACATTCTATTTATCATTGCACTACAAGGTATTGCTATTGAAATTTAAGACCAATTATCGAGGACAATCACTTTCAAAGTAACTATCATATTCTCTCGTTTCCAACTAAGAAGAATGATCACATTACTTCCTAGACCTCACCCTTGAATAACCTAGATGAACACACTTCAAGTATATTCAATGGTGGCATTCAAACTTAGAGACTCAATTATGCTCTACGATCACGAGAACACAAAACAAGCCAATTGAATGTTCATAGGAATCAAGACAATGATCACATATAAATCATGACTCCATTTGTGCTACAATATCCCAATAGGTAATTGATCACAATCTACCCATGAAATTAGCAAGTATTCAATACACTCATACAATTAGGAGATAACCCAATTAATTTATGCATCAAACATATATGAGAAGCTACACATTCAATTGATAATCACAACCCATATGCAACACATAGTAAGTGCTCAAAATCTAAGTCAAGAATCTACATCAAATGCTCCAAAGAGTTATTTAGCCTACTACAATCATCATAGAAATCTAAAACATGTTCATAGAATCAAATGGGTAAGAAAACCTAAGAGAAGAGAGAAAAACGGAGTTCTTGGGAGTGAAATTCGTCCCCTCTCCTTTGGGATAAGAGGGGCTTTTATAGCCACAAAAGTCAACCCGCTGGAGGGGTCAACAAGCTGGAATTTTAGTGACACTTGTTTAGCGACGCTTGTTTTGGTTGCTATTTCTTGGATCCACTTCTTCATAAAAACAACACTTTTCTGGGCTTAAGCAACACTTCCTTCAAGCATGAGTGACACTTTTCTGGGCAAGGTCGACACTTTTTCTGGGCAGCTTCTATCACCTCTATCCCTTCCATCAAGAGCTTCCAAAACATGTACTTTACATGGGATTTTACAAGTCTTACCCATAGAGCATTAAACTGGTAATCGACTTCAAAATCCTATATTAAGTGTCTAATAGAGCTCGATGTAGAGCTTAAATGTGCTAAAAATTAGAGTATATTCATGGACATTGTCTAAGAGAATCAATTTTCCAGCTGGAGTTAACCATCTGTTAGGAAATCAAACTCAGGAAGAAGGGACTGAAAAGCATCTAGTGTGAGTAAATCAAACTCAGACATTCCTGCCCCGAACTCGACTGTCCAAACCCGAGTTTCTGTCTTCGACCGTCAAGGTTTCGATAAACAAGACCTCGTAACTCTATCTGGTACTAATCAAACTATTAAAATGTTACAAAAAAAATGTATAGAATAGTGTTGTATAATAATATTGTGTGACATTTTGATTTTATTTTTTTAGGAGGACGTTCAATTGGAATAACAAGGTGTGTGACATTCAGTCAGAGGCTATACAATCAAAATGGTGACAACCAACCTAATGTGACACTGGGAAAAGCTTACTACAATGACCTTAAAACCATCTGTCCTTAGACCGGTGGCGATGACAACAAATCATAACTGGACATTGCATCGCCTGTCAAATTCGATAACTCGTATTACAAGCTGATTCTTGTCGGGAACGGGTTTCTGACATCTGACGAGGTTGGCAAAACTATGGAGTTAGTGAAGATTATGCTGCGGATGAAAAGCTTTTCTTTTGTCATTTCGCGAGCTCTATGGTGAAAATGGGCAACATCAAGACTCTTACTAGATCTAGTGGCGAGATCAGGAGGAATTGTCGTTGCATGAACTGATGAGATTGTTGTTTGATGTAGCTATTAGCTTTACCATGCTAAAGGGTGATAGAGTGTGTCAATGTTTTTTAATTTTTTAAATGCTTAATTCATTGTAATGTTTTTTTGAAGAAATTTAATATATGGTGTTTCCATTTTATTTCCATGTTCCTACGTTTTTATTGGTATTAAGGAGATGAAATTTTTAAAGGCCAAATTCAAGGGATGAATTTCTAAAATAATGGATATTTAGAGTTATATTTTTTATGTTTTGATTATTAAGGCCATAAATTGATTTTTAGTGCAGTATTAGGTCGAAATACGAAATTTAGTCTAATATTATTGATTCTTTGTAACATATATTATCTAAATCTAAAATTCATTATATTATGATATTAACATTCAATTATAATTTTATAGATTGTGAAAAGAAATCTAAATCGTAGATCATGCTGCCCTAAACTTATTTTTTACTAGAAAATCTATGTATTTAAATATAATTAATTCTATCAAAATATATTCTAATTAAATAGACTAAACTGATCTATTATTATGCTCAAGTAAATAATGACTTAAATTAGGATGCAGAAGAAAATACTTCTAAGTGGATGTTTCAGAATAATGTATAAATACAAGGGTCTCTAAATAAAAATATTTAAAGCCCTCTAGATCTGGTATTCGACCCGAACACCCGAAGTCTCAAAATGTTGTTAGAATCAGAACACACTGAACTCACTTACACGTTTGATCAACCAAACAATCACAAGAACGAAGGCTTTGAACAGTAACTGCACCGAAAGCTACATGGTTGCTAACATGTTCTTCATCAGATTCATCTCCATCACTCCAGGTGGCATTGTAGGCTTTCCCCTTTTTGCTGGATGATCCACTTGGACACTGTGATTGAATATGCCCGTAACCTTCACATTCTCGACATTGAATTTTACTAGCATGTTTAAACACAGACTTGGATTCTGTTTGATCATTGTTTGCTCTTCTGCTCATACTTGAATTTTGCTCTCTTCCATCATTTTTTCGGGCTTGAGATTTTCTCAGAACTATTGCAAAGTTTCTTGATATTTGAGCAAGCTCATCCTCGTCCATATCTTCATTGCTGTTTCTGGTAGAGTGTTTAGACACAGAATTGTATTTAGACACAGAGTTTAGTTCAGCTGCTTTTCGTGCAGTTGCAGTGAAGGCCAGATCATTCTGCCTTACTGTAGCTAACTCCTTCATCTCAAAAGCTGATAGTGCTCCTATGACTTCATCTATGGTTCTCTCAGACGTATCGCTTAGCTCCTCCATTACAATAGTCTTTCCTTTGAACCTTGGTGGTAGAGACCTCAATATCTTCTGCACAACATCATCTTCATCGAACGGCTTCCCCAACTGATATGCTGTATTGACCAGATCTCTGATCTTTGCATTGTAGTCAGCAATCGTCTCATTATCATGCATAACCATTGTTTCAAATGTTGACTTTACGGTATGCATTTTTTGTCGTTTCATTTTTACATCCCCTTCATAGCTGGCTTTCAATTTCTCCCATGCGTCCTTAGCAGTACAACACGTTGAAATTAGGCGAAAGGCTTCTTGATCAACATCAGAGTTGATACAGTTGAGTGTTTTGTTGTTAAGTCGCTTGTCCTTTCTCTCTTGAGTGGTCAGATCCTCTTTGTTTTTCAGAAAACCTTCGGTTGCGCCTGCTACAGGTGGGTGTCTGGCTGGTTGCCACTCGTTCTCAACCCAGTGTCACGCCTCTTCATCAAGAGCATCAATATAATGCCTCATCCTTGCTTTCCAGTAGCCATAGTTGTTCTTATCCAGCATGGGTGCGCGTGTATAAAACGAACCATCCTTCTCCTGGTTTGACATGATCGATAGGGATCTCCACTGACCTTGTTAAAGGTACAACTCAGTGGACAAGCTCTGATACCAAATGAAATTTACTATCGATCAGTTTCACAATGTTCTTAACTAATAGTTCTACTCTAGCAAGTATGTTTAAACATGCAGTTCAGTTTAAACACTAAAAGTAAGAACACAAGAATTGGTTACGCAGTTCAGTGCTAAAACACCTACATCTACGGGGCCTTGCCCGGTCTTAAAATCATCCACTAAATAATCAAGACCAGTTACAAAGTTCCTCAAACAATTAACTATCTAGACTTATCTTTCCGTGTGGATTTGTGAGATCCCCTCACTGCCGGTCAGCAACTCCTCGTTGCTGTCTTGACCACTTCTTCTGAAGTATTAAGGCTTCTTGATTTCAGACTCTGGCGATGACGAAGGCCTATTGAATCTCCGTTCAATTTGCTGCTCCAAACTGTAAAGCTATTCTGAACTCCAGAATACTTTCACTCAAGATGGATACTTCATGTCGCAGCTTCTTTCTCTATTTATAGCTCGATGCTGTGATGTCGTCTTGATCTTCTCGATCCTTCCATTTTAGCAATGCTGATCTGCTCGTCCAGCTAATCACAGCTACAAGTAGTCTCCTAGCTATACTCTACTTTTATAGCTAATCTGAGGAAAATATAATCTTTCCTTATTTGAGACTAATCCTGACTAAAATACAACTCTAGAATATATTCTCTATCTAATCAAATCAGCATCAAATCAATCTTCAAATATCATCTTGATTTTCTCAAATATCTTCTCTGATCGAACATGAGTTGTACTTTATCTCAATCACTATTGCTCGGTTTCTGATTCTGCTTGAGCAAGTGTTTAAATATCAGTATGTTTAACATAGTGATTCTACAAAATAGCCAACTAAACCGTACTGAGTCTTCTGGACTCTTCAATCTCCCCCTTTGGCATTTTGTGGAACCATAACAATTATTTTGATGCCGAGATAATACATAGCTCCCCCTTGCATTTTGAACTCCATACTTCATTCACTTCGCATCAAATAAATCAGAAACAATCATGCATGCTCAATAAGCTCCCCCTACTCACCAGACGTAGATTGAGACAGTCATACATGCTCATGGCCATAACAATGTTCCAAAATAAATGGACACATTAATAAGATCAAAAAATTCCAAAATAAATGGCCAACCATTATCATCAAAATATTCTCCCCCTTGGGAACAGAAAATGTGCCAAAGTTGCACCAAAGATATCCCAAAAATATCAATAGTTAAACCAGAATTCAACAGAGATAACAAGAACATGAGAGAGAGAGAATAACATCATCAGAATTTCTCAGAATGCTTCAGAACCACTGGTTTCATCATCAGTCTCAGCTATGGCATCCAGCTCTTCTTGAAGATCCAACATCTTCTGTCTGTGGTATTTGATCTGACCTCTGAGCTCTCTCTTCCTTGTTGTGGCAAAGTCCTCCTGCACTGGTTCATCATCTGATTCATCCTCCTCTGCTTCAGCTGCTGCATGTAGATCATTCCTCTTCTGAAGAATGGTTCTGTTTACTTGCACATCATCACATAAGGTGATCTTATCAATAAGATCATCAGCTAAGCCAACATGATACAGCAGACCTGTAATGAGGGCAGGACAAGTAATGTACTCATCTGATTTCTGGTGCCGATCCACTAATAAAACCCTATCATAGATGAACCATCCCAAATTGTAGGGTCTCCCTGTACCAATGCAGTACATCAGACAAGCCATCTCTTCAGTCACAAGTGAGACATTTCTGGACATGGCCCATAAATTTTCAACCACCCTATACAAACATAAATAGTTCTGAGTGAGATAAGATGCCTTGATGGTCTTTGCTGCACCCCATTCTCCAAGTGTGCCTCCTGATAATTCCAATGCTATCACATCATAATCCAGAGTAAAATCCTCTGGATAAGCACCATTTGGACAAGTGGTATCATGTCCTTCTGTCCCTAACACCAGACTGATTAAGGAGGCATCAAACCTGTAGAGCTTGCCTCTGATGTAGACCTTCATGTACCAAGTGGAGGCTGGATCACTATTGGTTCCTCTCAGGTTTGCATAAAACTCCAGCACTAGTGAGTGATTGACCTTCACACAGAAATTGGCTGGACCAAACATGTGAATCCTCTTCATGTAGGTCACAAAGGCAGGATATTTAAACTTCTCAGTTAGCCTCTTCTCCACATGCATTTTCTTCTTGATCAACCCTTTATACACAGTCAGAGCCTTCCTGGAATAAAATGTCTCATCAAAAGCCTTTTCCAGCAAGGGATCATCATCTGCAAACACAAGTGGCACCTCAGCATCATCATCAGACTCAGAACTACTCTCCATAGTTTCTGGTGTAGGTTCTCTAGTTGGCTCCTCTGGTTGCTCTGGGACTGGTACTTCCTCAAACTCCAGATTGAGATCAGGAACCTCATCTCTCTTCCTCTTGCCTGGGATTGAAGAGAAAACTTGAATCACTGGAGACAGTGACTTTTGCTTCAACTTATCTTGTTTCATCTTCTGCAGCTTCTCAAATTTTGAGCTTAAAGGCTCATCTTCCTCACTATCTGGTGCAGTCTTAGTAAGTGGTTCCATCATAGTTCGAACATTCTCCAAAATTTTCTCCACATCTATTAGTTGCTCAACTTCCATGGGCTTCTCAGTATACTGGCTCTCAGGTATAGAACTTAACACACCCTGTCCAAATTTCACCTTTCCATCTGCTTGACTCCTCTTCTTCCTTCTCTGATAAACCTTTCGACCTACTGGACCTGTTTCTACCTTATCAGACCCCATGGTCTCCTCAGATTCTTCAAACTCAGAACTTTCATAGAAAAACTCCAAGTCTGGCCCTCCTTCAAATTCAACACCTACCCTAACAGTGGGGTTACTATCTTGAGCCACAGATTCTGGTGTGGCTCTGAGGGGATTGGGGTTGTCATGAATACCCACGCACAAATCATCTCTAGGCTGAGCAGTAGGGATTGAGATGACTAGAGTTTTAGATTGAGGACTGCCAATGATTGCCAAACACTTGCCAGATGAACAAAATCAAGCTCATTCTTCCTCGTACATCCCTCCTCAACAAACTCATCACTCCTCAAACTCCTCAACAACGGCCGCTCGTAAAAAAGCTTCGTGAGCTTCCAACAACAACGGCCTAGCCTTCTAACAAAACATCCAAACCCTAAAAAATTTCCCCCAAATTGAAACGGGCAATTGCTCAATTCGGGCCGGGTCGTACCTGATGTCTTTGCTGGGCGATTTGTTCCGCGTCTTTGAGAGGGAGAACCGGTTTCTGCTTCTTCCGTTTCCTCTTCCGGGAATACGGGTCGGGTCCGGGTTTTTTCTCACCGCAGGTTTCGAAGAAGCTAGAGTAGTACGAGGAAGGTGATACTCTGAACCGGGTGTAAGACTGGTTCAGGACGAAAACCGGGTCGATGAAGACAGTGGTTTGGTTTTCGAACCGGAAAATTCCTGATTCGAGGAATTCCGTAAGAGCATGTTTTATGGTGAATCTCTTCTTTCAACTTTTTCCCCAAAAATCTCTTCAAAACCCATCTAAAAATCATTCTCCACTGTCATAAAAATTCTCACCCACTTTCCACATCATCTCATATATGTCCCACCTCAATTTCTCTCTCATCCAACAAATCATTATTTTTCTTTTACATTATTAATATTAGTGTATCCATATATAATTAATGCAATACTAATATAAGATGTTATAGTTCTAATTGCATAACATTTAAAAATGTGTCCATTATTTAAATAAAATAGTATTTAAAATTACATACATTGTAAAAATATCATTTGAAATTACTAGATCCATGTAACAAAATTAAAGAAGGTTTAAGAACATTCCTTCCCATTTAAATTATACAATTTTAGTAAATGACAATTTAATGATATTTAAACACTGTAATAATATTATATAGTACATTTTCAACACACACAAAATAAAAGGAATAGATTAATTAAGGTTAGAAGTATATAAAGTATATACTAATCAATAATTAGACTTTTTGGAAACAAATTAAGCACACCATTAACAACTAAACAGACGTGAATAATTTAAACATGAAAAAAAAGGAAGCAAGAATAAATGAAGGAAGCAGGAAAAAAGGAAGCAAAAATAAAACACGTGTTTTATGGGACCCAAAAAAGGCAAACGTGGACAGTTTTTCTTCGGTTACGCAGAAGTAACCATTCGCCCAAATTTCAAGCGCGTTTCACGGGAAAATAAATCAGAATCCCCCCATAGTAGGGTAGAATCTGTTTATTTTTCAGATTCTTTTCTACAAAACTCCATTAAAAATATCCCATAGTACATGCTCTAAGGCCGGTTCCCGGTTTCTCCATTGTTGCAGCTGAAAAAGTACAGGTGGGTTGGCGGGGAAGTGATTACGATTTGACCCCAAATTATGTTTATTTATTATCCTTTGGTCCTTGAAATATAGTTTAATTACTAATGGAAAGACAAGAGAATTAGTAAACTGCACTTTGATGGTGATAAAATGCAAAACATTTCTCCAATACTATAGTTGATTAGAAGGTCAATATTATGTGGAATACGACATGGATTGACACTTTCAAGTTTCAATTACACCATGTAGATATTGATGCCTTCAACTTTACGACTTAGCAAATTTATAATTTTGATTTCCTTCTATTGTACGTTCCAAACTTAAATATTATGATGATAATTGAAACACTTGAATTGGAGCACACTATATAATTTTTAACTTCAATCAAAATATCAAATCCTTAAGTCATATCAACGCCTAATTAAAATTTGACAAGTGTAACCTATTTTGTTGAATGACCCTTTTAGCATCGGAGATGCTCTTAGGATTAACAAACCCAATCATATTTTCATAAATGTCACAATTGCTAAATGTATTTTGTAATTAGGATTTTAGATAAGTACCCAAAAAACGAGACATAATAATTTCACGTTAAATCAAATGTAAAGATGTTTGTTTTTTTCCTTAAAAAAATATTTTCCATTTCAGATAAGGTTAAATGGGGTTGTAAGAGGTTGGAGCTATCACAAAACTACCATTAGTGAAAGGGTTTTATTTGACTCCTCAAATCTATCAAATTCCACAAAATTAAAGTAGAGATACAACCAAGTATGTTTGTACAAGAGAAGTTTAAGAACCAGATGATCTGCAAGATTTGGAGGGATGACACCAAATCAAGCATCGCCGAGATAGTAACAAAGAAGAGAAAAGCTCCGGCGAAACCTCCTTTTCCAAAAAACAAGAAACCTCGTCTTTACAAATAAAAGGAGGGAAACCGTGGAGGCGGAGGAGAAGCCGACGGTTGTGGTCGAGCCCGGAGCATGATTACCTCGGGGAATTTTCGGACTCTGAATTGAGTGATTTTGATGACTTGTTTGACGGCCTTGAAGTTGAAGAATGTTAATACTTTTCTAATGTATGTTGTAAAACTAAGCACATTATCATCAATGGAATGATATAAACCATCTTATTATAACATCTTGCAAATCTATCTTTCTTGTTTTTTATTTTGATTTAATTTTTAGAGCATAAACATGGAATTCAAGTTTATGGTATATGCGATATAACTAATGTTTAGAATTAAACCACTAAACCACTATAACTAATGTTCATTTGAATATTTCATAATTCTTTACTTTAAACACATTTTATAATTGTAGCAACATAAAAATATAATGTAAAATAATATACAAAATGAAATGAATAAAATAATATAATAATTAATTCAAAACTCAAAACCTACTTGTGTTTGCCACACAAGGTTTTGCTCCAAACCACTTTTTGCAAAACCATATTACAAACCAAGTTTCAGTTGAAACCCAAAATCCAAACCCAAACCCAAAACTCAGCATACCACACATGCCCTAAAAGTTTTGCCACATTTCTCCTATGGACACCATTGTGTCCCCATAATTCCCAATCTATCTCCACTACATAGCCTGCACCAACAGTCACCATGCAAGAGTTGTCCCACTTCTTCATTGAAATTCAAAGTGGAGTAGTAGAAGAAAAGAGAAGGAAATATTGGTGATATGGGTTTCGGTCCATATAGGGGTCCGGCCCAAATGAGAGTCAATAGGTCCAGACATGTCGTTAGCTAGAATGGCGCTATCTGGGGACAATAAGGGCGTGTCCCCGGATGAGAACAAACATGCAGGACCACGGTATTTGGGTTGCGCTTTCTGAACCTCACTACTATAAATACGGATTTGGACCTATGGAGAAAGTTATGTTCTATCAAATCTAAACACTCTCTACTTATTCATACTCTCTCTCTTATTCAAAAGGCCCCCTTTACATCATTACGCCGGAGTAAATACCCTCGGGGGAACTCCAAGACTCTGTTTTGCAGGCCTTTTAAGTGAGAGGATGCGCAGATTGGGGCACCATCTCCTTCGGACAAGTAACACACATCTGAGCTCCGGATCGGCACCTCAGACTGGTAACATCAGTTGGCACGCCCAGTGGGACCGATCTTTTTTGTTGTGCCAAGGTTGTACGCATGCCGCGCGGAAGACCCAAGAAGTTGATGGGGGATAACTCCTCTCTGAATACTGACGAGGCCGAAGGCAGTCCGAAGACCAAGAGAGCTATGTCAGTCATCACAGCTCGGAAGCTTGTAGAGGCAAAGGAGAAGGCTCGTGCGGACCGACTCTGAAAGGCGGCAGACCTGGCTCATGCCGCAGCGGAAAAGCAAAGGGAAGCGGATTGCCATGGATAAAATGAAGGGCAGAAAGACAGCTGCGGAGCGGACATTGGGGGAAATACAATGAGAGAATAAGGAAAGATTGCAAATCGCGAAGGTGTTGGGAAACCAACAGCAGTTCGGTGATGAGCAGGAATCAGAGGAGTACGATCGAAGGATGCGGGCGACCAAGAACCTCCAGACTACGAGGATCTGGGAGCTGAGGTGCCTAACCCGAAGGACTTACACCTCCAGGTTCAGACTGAGAATAAAACATCACGAGGACCAACATGGCGTAATTCTAGGAATTTCAGCCCTGGAAAGCTGACCGGAAGCTACCGACGAACCTAGGAGCCAGACCGGACAGGCCACCTGCCAGAAAATCGGCCTACATTGATCTCGATTCTTGAGGGAGATCCAGGCCGAGACGGAGGGGCACCTCTGGTTCCACCAGCAAACCGACAACATCTTCCGCCCGTTAACCCAACGATCCACTACCAGCAACATACTTATGGAATAAACCCCACGACACCGCCATACTAGGAAGGGCAGCCTTAGTAGATGATGTATGGGATAGCCTCCCTCGGAATGGGATATTAGGGGTACGGTTATCAAACACATTTTTGCTCGGATTCTATCGAGGATTGCTTGAACCGACTCATCAGTCGGAACGACGTGAGGTCCGAATCCCCACGGCCCCCAGAAGTACAGGACTATAAGTGGTCAGCAGTGACTAAGTCTCCGGAGGGGGTTCCCACGTATAACGCAGAAGGAGACCCGAAAGAGTTTGTCCACACTTACCAAAACGTGATGGAAGCTAGGGACATTCAGACCAATTGCAATGTAAAATGTTGGCGTCCTACTTACGAGGGAACTGCTTAACCTGGTTCAAAAGTCTCCCCTCCGGATCGCTCCGAACTTGTATAATAAATGGATCCACAATTTTTTTAACAACTGGCTCATTATTTTAATGTGTCTTAATACGAAAAATGAAAAAACACCCCATAGTGATTTCAGGGTAGTTAAAATAGATAAATTGTCAAAATTGTTCGAGACAACTCTTACCATAATAATTAAAAATAATATTGCAACATTGATTATAATAACTGGTACTTTATAAAATCAAATGGTACAAATTTGGATTTTTTTGATTATCAACATATAATTATAAAAATCTATATTCACAACAAATATAAAATACATTCATGATTTTGACCTCAAAATTAAAAATAGTGATTTCCATTTTCACGGAGAGCGAAAAACCGTGACACATGGCAGATGGCGACTGAACCCAAGATAGTACTTTCTCTCTCACACATTGTCACTGTTAGTCTGTGCCTCTACAACCTGTACATTTACTGAATCAACACGCGCCTTCAAGTCACGACTGTCACGTTCCCGCTCTTCTCTACCATTCCGGCATTTCCCCGGCCGCTCTCCGGCGCTTAAATTTACGAATCGATAGAAAATATAGGAGCAATTACGCTCTCTGAAATACCAGCATATGCATTGAGAAACTCAGATACACTCTCTGTTTGGCGGCGCGCGTAGTGATTTTCGCACTCATTCAGGTATTTCGTCGAACATGTGAGATTACTGCGATTCGACTCGGTTGGTTTGTACTGATTGTGTTTGTTGTGTTTTTGATTCAGAGCGAGGGGTTTTGAAGAAGAGAAATGTGGAAGCTGAAGATCGCAGAAGGTGGCAGTCCGTGGCTGCGGACCACTAACGGTCACGTTGGGAGGCAGTTTTGGGATTTCGACCCGAATGCGGCCGGATCGCCGGACGAGATGGAGGCGATCGAGATGGCGCGTGAGAATTTCCGCCTCAACCGGATTGAGCAGAAGCACAGTGCCGATCTCTTGATGCGCATTCAGGTTTCATTCTTTCACTATCTTCTACTCATTCTAGGGATTTTTTTAATCAATGCCATCTTAATAGAAGAGCAAGGATTACTCAGCCCAGGCGCTTATGTACTATTGTTCAAGCAGAATGTACTGTACATTGGTAAATTTAATACAAATACAGTTAATCAGAGTAGCTAGAGAGCTGCATTTCATGCTATTTACTGATGCTTACGAAGCTGCATTTCATGCTAATTACCTGTGTATATAAACAGAAATGTTACATTTATGTATGTGTTTACTATGGTTTTCTATGAAGGAAAGCATATCCAAAAAAAATGGATAAGCTTATTCAACACCATGAGGCTTACCAACATGGACGATCTGTTTACATGGTGCATGATTCCCTGTTTGTGGTTGATTAGATTTTGTATCAATTAGGCAATTTGAGCCTGCTTGTATTTTTGAAGATAAACTAAGTTCTTACAGTAATGAAAGGAAGCGAATTGTTCAGATATGTTAGTAAGCTCAATATTGATGTGTACTATTAGTTTTATGTTTCATGTGGGTTTGTAAGAGATGACACTCTTGAACTCAGTAGGATGAAATTACTATGATTTTCTTTTATGTTATAAACTTACTATTGACAGTTAGTGAGTCAGATATAGAATGTGACTGTTCTTCATAACTTTCAGTTGTCAAAGGAGAATCCAAGCAATGCCATTTTGCCCCAAGTCAAAGTGAAGGAAGTTGCAGATCTTACAGAAGATAATGTTGCGACAACTTTAAAAAGGGGTATCAGTTTCTATTCCACCCTGCAAAGTCGTGATGGACATTGGGCTGGAGATTATGGAGGTCCAATGTTTCTCATGCCTGGCTTGGTAAGTTTATTTAGCTTTTGTAATATTTCCCAAGAATCTGCCAAATATATGATCATGTTTGAGTTTGATTCCTGAAACACATGCTCCTTTATGAATGGAAGCTATTAATTGCTCACAAAATTTGGAGAAACACTGAAGACCAATTCCTTCTATGATTAAGAGGGATTAATAATGTTGTTGATTAATTTCTTTCAATTTTGACCCAGGTGATTACTCTATCTATTACTGGAGCATTGAATGCAGTACTATCAAAAGAGCATAAACTGGAGATGCGTCGTTACCTTTACAACCACCAAGTACGATATGCTGCCTTAACATGAAAGCTTTGATTTTATTTTTGCAGGAGCTGTGAACAATTATTTTCAACCTCTGCTGTTTATTTTGTTGGGAACTATCCCTTGTCAGTTCTTTGCTATAAGGATGAACAAACTTATATCACCTTATTTATGCAGAATGCAGATGGGGGGTGGGGTTTGCATATTGAGGGCCCAAGTACAATGTTTGGTTCAGTCTTAACTTATGTCACTTTGAGATTGCTTGGGGAAGAACCTAATGACGGAGATGGTGCTATGGAGAAAGGACGGAAATGGATTCTGGACCATGGTGGCGCTACTGCAATTACATCCTGGGGAAAGATGTGGCTTTCGGTACCTGATTCTTTGAAATTTGTTTTATTTGATGTGATTCATGGTCTATTTTCTTTCTCAACCTTAAGAAATCTTGTTTAGGTACTAGGAGCTTTTGAATGGTCTGGAAATAATCCTCTGCCGCCTGAAATATGGCTATTGCCATATGTTCTTCCTATCCACCCAGGTGATTACATATACCATTATGTGAATCTACTTCTTTATAAATGTGTTTGTTGGGCCCTGTGTAATGGACAGCATTCTCCTAACACACAGGACAAGGTTGTTGCCAGTCACAAAAAGTTTTCTTATATGAGATGTGGCACTCGCTCTGTATAGTTTTAAGTACATTTTTTGGCTGATGATTTTATAATCCTTATCAGATTTTCCATTATATATTTGGTAGAATTAAATGTTTGTGACAAGTTTTGCTGTCTGGTCTAGTAGGTTAAATATTCACTTTCTTTGACAAACATGTTATGCAACCAATTATCTTCTAACACACCAACAAACATGCTGCAGGAAGGATGTGGTGCCATTGTAGAATGGTTTATCTCCCTATGTCATACCTGTATGGGAAGAAGTTCGTTGGTCCAATAACACCAACAGTTCTATCTTTGAGAAAGGAGTTATATTCAGTACCCTACCATGAAATAGATTGGGATTCAGCTCGCAACCAATGTGCAAAGGTTGGATAGGGCTATAATGTCCACTATTATGGTATTGTTTAATTTGAAGAAAACCTATATTTTCATTGGGTAGTCATAGTGATAGTGGATACTTGAAAGTAGGTCCATTAGCACCCTTAATATGTATGGATTTGTGCTTTAGTTCATACTTGGCTCTAAGTTAGAGGCAACTAAATTTGTTCCTATCCGTCCAGGATGTTCCCTTTTAGCTCTATCATAGTGTAAGACGTCGGGTTACAAAATTATGTGAGGTTATACAGGTGAATAGGAATAATTTAGATGAATGGAGAAATATGTCAAATTGTATGCTATATAATTTTAACCAAATTGTCTATTCAACATATTTTTTAAGGTTGCTTCGTGCCCAGTAAAAACTTCAGGCCTTTCTGGTCTATGCAGGCAGCCTAACCTTGTATTTCTATATATAGTTGTTTTGGTGTCTTGAATTCTTTATCTTAGGTCATATAGATAATTTTCCTAATGCTGCTTCAAGGACTATGGATTTATATTAGATAAAGATACATTGTGGAAGTATCATTTATACTGGAGTTTCATAACGAGTATAATCTATCCTTACACTGCAGGAAGATCTCTACTACCCGCACCCGCTTGTGCAGGATGTACTCTGGGCATCTCTTCATAAACTAGTGGAACCAATTTTAATGAATTGGCCTGGGAAGAAGCTGAGAGAGAAAGCTCTTCGTGTGGTAATGGAACACTTACACTATGAGGATGAAAATACACGCTACATATGCATAGGTCCTGTAAACAAGGTACGCTGTTCCTCTTGTGAATGTTGTATCTTTTTTCTAGTAATCATTTAGATTATCCGCAAGGAAAATTAATTTACTTATATTTATTTTCTGATGTTTTCCTGTTTGAATCATTTTCTTTTGTTGTCGAAGAAATATTTTAAGTTTAAAAATAATATTTCCTGTTTATTGAAATTTATTGAGTATTTTATTTTTCTATTCAGTTTTGTGTTTGAATGTTTTGATTGTAGGTCTTAAATATGCTTTGCTGTTGGGTGGAAGATCAAAACTCAGAAGCCTTCAAATTGCATCTACCAAGAGTCCATGATTATCTGTGGCTGGCTGAAGATGGCATGAAAATGCAGGTCTTGAATATATAATTTTTGTTGCATTTTGTTTAATCTATAGTCATATAAAAAATATATTCTGCTAGCAGAGAATTTTGCTTTTCCTTGAAAAATGCAATTTTGAAATATATCTGCAGATATGTTTCAGGTTTTCGTTCACTTTTTTTTTTTTCTTTCTTCCTTTGCTGGAAATAGTACACACCCACCCATCTTTTCAAGGAAATACCTATTTATAATTGATGAACTATTGATGGGGATGCTATACTGCAGGGTTATAATGGAAGTCAGTTGTGGGATACTGCATTTGCTGTTCAAGCAATTATTTCTGCAGATTTTAATGAAGAATTTGGGCCTACAGTAAAGAAAGCACATGCATATATAAAAAATTCACAGGTTCCTTTTCCTTCTAGCTTAAATGTCTGTATCTTTTTTTGCGCTATACTCATTTCTCGATTTGTGTTTAATCTGGCTATACATTTGCTTGTTTTCTCTGAAGGTGCAAGATGATTGCCCAGGAGATCTTAATTTCTGGTACCGCCACATATCAAAAGGGGCTTGGCCTTTCTCCACTGCTGACCATGGTTGGCCTATATCAGACTGCACAGCAGAGGGATTAAAGGTAACTATTTCTTTTTACTGAGTCTCCTATTATATATTTCTTTCGAATTGCTAGCTTATTCTCTTCATGTATCAGGCAGCTCTCTTGTTGTCTAAATTGCCAGCAGATCTTGTAGGAGAGCCACTAGATCCAAAGAAATTCTATGATGCTGTGAATGTTATCATCTCATTGCAGGCATGTCTTTAATTATTATTATTATTATTTTTTCTGAAAAACCATCCTGGTTGTATTGTTTGACCAATGATGCTATGTTTGTACTATTAGCTATGTGCTGAAGAGTGTTTTCCTTCTACATTTTCAGAATCCTGATGGTGGCCTTGCAACATATGAACTCACAAGATCCTATGCTTGGCTAGAGGTAATCTTCTGTCTCATAGGACTACCTCTGGCAGGGAATTAGACCAATTCATTGCATTAGATCTATTTTGGGTTCATACTGTAGCATGCTTCAATAAGCCCCCTAACTGTACTACTTTTTGTCGACTTTCTATAACTGCAGCAAGCTTCAGTGACCAATCATTGACACTTCATTATCTTCAGCAATTTTTTGTTCATTTTGTTCTTCATCAGCCTGTTATTCTCAGGATTTAGAAATAGTCATATTGCTATAACTATCTGAATAAATAACTGACAGCTCCACTGATATGAGTGAACTGCACTATAATTTTCAATTTTACGTCAACATGGCAACATTCTATCTTTATTAAAATGGAGTTGTTTTATAAAAAAAGTTTATTTTGTCACTATGCTGTAGGTTGTAAATGTGACGGAAATAATGAAATAGTTAGAGATGAAGGCTCTCACAGGTTGGATTTTACATGTTAGGCTTCCTTCACCACTATGCCAGTTATTGTTCAGGGTCTGTTTGTTTGCTGCATAATTTTGTATTTGTTTCGGCTTTCAAGCTACGAGAATATTCTTGTTATTTTTGATGATAATGTTGTTTTTCTTCTTGGCAGTTGATCAACCCCGCTGAGACTTTTGGGGACATAGTCATTGACTATCCGTAAGATATCTGAACAATGTCAAAATTTTATTTAATATAGATAGCTTAGACAAGTAGCATAGATAGCTCAGTTTATTGATATTTATTGATGCTAATCTATGACCAATGATGAAACCCTTTTTAATGCAGTTATGTTGAATGTACCTCAGCTGCAATTCAGGCACTGACTGCATTTAAGAGATTATACCCTGGGCATCGGAGAGGTGAAGTGGAAAATTGTATCCAGAAAGCTGTTTCATTCATTGAGAAGATACAAGCAAAAGATGGCTCTTGGTTAGTGTTTTATTATTGATTACTTCCTCTCTGTGCATCGATGGAATCACAACATGTTCTACTGATTTTATTGATTGCTATGATCCTTTCCACTCCAAATGGTTTTCTTTGCTCCAATTTTAAGACCTGATGACATATGCTCGAGTTCATGGTCTTAAGTCAAAGGGCATCCAGTTGAAATATGAGTTAAGCTTGCTTGCATTAGGCTCAGTACCATGACTCTTCCACTGACCTCACACTCCTCACACTGTTACACATGCCAGAGCTATCCCCTTGACCCCACAGTCACCCATATCTTCCCCTTCTAAATAATACACTTGATTAATTAAAAATGCTCAATTTATAAACTTGTCCAGGTAACCCTAACTGTTTCAATTGTCTCCCTTGCTATTCTGAGTCCTCTATACTTGTGAAATTTGAGTTCATTAACACCCACTCTATCTTCTCTTCCTCTCTTCTTCAGGTATGGCTCTTGGGCAGTTTGTTTCACTTATGGAACGTGGTTTGGTGTAAAAGGCTTAGTGGCAGCTGGAAGGAATTATGACAACTGTCCTGCTATCCGCAAGGCTTGTGAATTCCTCTTGTTGAAACAGGTCCCTTCTGGTGGTTGGGGCGAGAGCTACCTTTCGTGTCAAAACAAGGTTACTCTTATTTGATTTTGTGTTTTTTTAAAGTGTGGGCAGCCAACTTTTCTAAACACGTGTTACTTTTCCTTTCATCAAGTAGCAGTAAGTGCTAAAATTCTTGTTACAATTATAAAATAAAGAGTTGTTTGATATTTAAAAGACGTGGTTGTGAAAGGTAACCTCATTCAGAATATTGGTCAAAATATGTACACCATCTAACAACTTCATACTTGCCATGTTGGGTGTCCCCCTTTTACAGTGTCTTATTTCCATTTTTGTCAAGAATTTGAATTTTGAAATAGATGGCTGACTTTTGTTTTGGCTGTCAATTTTTATTCAGTACAGATGTTTTTTTTTTTTAATTTGTCACTTTACCAGGACTAACACTAGAGCATTTTTCAGCTTATTTATGTCCTAGCTTGTTGAAGCTTCCCTTAGACCTGGGGTAGTTGGCAACATATTCTTGGAATGTGCTTTATCAGACACTGACAACAATAAAATGAGGTGTAATTTTAACAACAATAAAATGATGGCTTTGTAACTTCTGTTTTATAGGTGTACTCAAATCTTCCAGGTAACAAGGCTCATGTTGTAAATACTTCTTGGGCCATGCTGGCTCTCATTGATGCTGGACAGGTGAGGACACTCTCACTGATGCTGTATGATTATGTTCATTTAAGTTGCCTCTAATATCTACTAACAAGTCCCCAACTCTTTTCAAGGCTCAAAAGGGATCCTAATAGGAGTTAAACTTATGGTTTGGGAATTTATCGCTTCCTTTTACTGTCCTTGCATATGCTATTATATAATTTCAGATTTTATATGACATTTTTATTTAAGATTCTATTACTCAATTTTTTAAAACAATCCTCCACCACATTTCATTTTGGTTTACCCTATCCTATGCAGAGCCTGTTTTCTCCGAATAATGCTCAATTTTTAGCTATAGCAGCATACCATTTGAGCTTTAGGAATTATATGCCAACATTGACGGCAGCTAGTTTATTTGTATAGCAGAGTTTTGAGGTAGATTGTTTCAACTTTAATTACTTTACAAGTGCTTGTGAACAATGATACAAAAAAGAGCACCAAATCATAGGTAGCACATCTTATGGTATCAGTTTGTTCTTTTGCATTTTGAACAAGCCCAAGCATCACTAACATGTATCTAGTGTAGCATTTATCACCTAATGGCAACTTTCTTCAGTTGGTTCATACGCTTTTCTCTAAAGTTGTTTATATTGCAGGCTGAGAGAGATGCAACACCACTGCATTTGGCTGCAAAGCTTCTGATTAATGCTCAATTTGAAAACGGAGATTTTCCACAAGAGGTATTTCTGCTAGCCTGCTCTTGGCAGGCTTTCATGTTTAACTGAGTTGTTTTTTCCCCTCTGCTCATCCATATACATGGCTGCTTCAGTGCTTTTCATTTGTATGGCTGTCCAACACTTGTGTATGCTGAGAAACCAAATTAAGAAGAAACCATTTATAAAACTTACGATAAAACATTGATATGTTCACGTTAAGAAATCAATAGATGAACTCAATCATCAGTGCTAGTCATGTTTGGATGAAATCCTTCTCATGTTTACTGGAGAATCTGCATCCCTTCCTAATTGAGTTGTTTCTGCTAAAATCACAGGAAATCATGGGGGTGTTCAACAAGAACTGCATGATCACATATGCAGCATACAGGAACATTTTCCCGATTTGGGCTTTGGGCGAGTACAGGAAGAGCGTATTGAAATCCCAGTGACTTACCTGCAAGTTTCAGTCCAGTCAATGTTCTCTATGGTAGTTGTGAACCATAACTAGATAGATCGTGGTCATGAAATGATTTACATTGGCTGCTGGCTGGTAGTCTTTTCATTTAGATATGATACTGCATAGGAAATCAACATAACTCAAGTCATTTCTTGTTTTAGCGTGTTTCATTGCCAGTAGATCAAACCTTGTGGACAAAACTCGAGCTTGATGAGTACTATTCAATTATGGACAATATTTTTTTCTTCTCCTCCTCTTCGTGAACTATGTCTTGTTGGAAGTTTAAATCTTACATAACATAAAATAATAGTTAAGAAGGATGAAGCAATTTAAAGGAATTTGATCTCCGTTTATCTTTAGCCAGTTTTGTTTCTCTCAGGTTACTTAACCCAGGTTTATAAATAAAAACTCTGTTCTGGTAGAATAGGAAGCAGTTACATCCATTTGAATTCTAATATGGCAAAAATGAAATGCTACATCCAGACCGGGATAACTGTAGAAAAGAGAATTCTTGCGCCACCGGTTCAGATCTGGTTCTCGTCGGGGCACCACACAATTTTCACTTGCAAGACTCTTTTCTTCCATGAATGAATTTTGTGAGTATTTCAAAAGACAAAGCAAGATAGGGCATACAATTACATTCTTCCCATTCAGCCTACAGAGTAGTCAGCACTCAGCAGTAGAGCAAATGGTGCACCAGCAAACTAAAGGACTAATTCTCAAAAAGCAAAGAATCCAAGGGCTCGTTCGTAATAATTGAAAAGTTGATCCTTAGTTGTAATTCAGTAAACTCGTGCATTATAAAAAGCGACTGTTATTCATCGTTTAATCAAATCCCAGATCTTTTTCTCTCTTTCGAAATCAGACATAATGGCGGATGAAGTTAACACGAGTGTGAGTAAACTCACTATCTGCTGATCTAATTTTTGCTCTTTGATTCTCAATGTCGACAGTCATTATTGTTAATCTGATTTTTTTGGCAGGCTTTTATGGAGATTCAAGGCCGTATGTTTGAAGCTACAGCCAAATTGAAGCAGGTATTATTATCTTAAGATTCAATTTGTCTGGGTATAAGTTACTGAATGGGAAGATTGTAATTTTATGTCCAAGCTATCTAACCTTGAAACTTACTTATACTGTAATAATAATGGGCTTTTGGAATTAGGCTATTTAGAATAGTGGGGTTTATGCTACTCAGTGTAGTTCATGAATCAAAATGATAACTTTTGAAGGTGTTTTTGATTGAAATATTTTTTGTTTGTTTTGTATCTTTTTTGTGCCCGAGCTGGAATTCTGTTGTAGTTTAGTGTGTCCAACATTGAGCTGATGGATTAGGTAGAGAGTAGGATACCCATTCTCTTTGTTTTCTTGGACTTTCTGTACTTGTGGATATCATGGATCATTGTTTTTAAGGGTGACGTTCTCTTGATTGAGATACTGACAAAAGTATGTTAATTGTATCCCTCAGGTTCAGAATCAGATTCGGAGTAAAGAAGGGGAGAAGAAGCGTGCCTATTTAACTTTGGAGGAACTGCGTCAGATGCCTGAGGATACAAATACGTACAAATCTATAGGTTGGATACTTTGAATTCCTCGTTTTAAACCTCTCATGATTATTCTTTACTACTCTGAGTTTTGCACTTATATTCTTTTGCGATTTTTGCAGGAAGAACGTGAGCTCACTTACTCTTATCGTCTTCCCCTTAAAGGGTGTCTACATATCATGCTGCTGAACTCGGTGGCTTTGTCCCCAATTCAGCTTTTATTCCTCTAGGCTGAGTCTTGATAACTTTTGTTTTTCTGACTTCATTGTAATCAGGTTTGTTCTAGAGCCTATGTCAACTATGATGGAGGAACAAGAGCAGAAGCTGAAGGATAGTGAAGCTGCAATATCTACTCTGGAGGTGAAATTTTCATTATAAGGCTATTTTTGTGTTCTTAAATATATACGGCATCTCACTTTTATTCTGATTTCTGAGCTCTAGACACAGCTTTTATGATTCCTGCATTCTGAGTTTCTTAACATATCCATATTCTCTGCTGCCAGTTATTCATATGCACATTAGTGAAACGTTTTATAGAGTACATCAAATAGCTCAAAAATATTTGTCAGAACACATTCTCTAATTTAAATTTGCAAGTACTTTTGACTGTCCTATACAGTTGGAGTGATAATGCAAGACCATGGAGTCCCAAATGATTTTCTTTTAAAAATTCACACCAATGGTATCTTCTAATTGAATGTAATCTCAGACCAAATTGAGTCTTTGACGTAAAAGCTAATTGTGTATAGACAGTGTGTCCCTAGACATTGTGTATAGCAAATTGTTTCCCCAGACATTTATTTTGAGTTTGACTCAATTTAGTCTGCCAAAGTTAGGATGAATCTTACTCTGCTGTGGCTGCTATAAATTTATGCTAAATGGTTCAGTTAAGATTACTTTCTAACAATGTCAACGGAGATTTCTTGGACATTAAAAGCTATTTTTTGGCTTTTGGATTCTAGCATATTATTTTCATCGACTATGTCCTGCTTCTGATAGTAGTATACTGCCTTACTAATTGTGCATGTATATAACGTTCCAAACCATCTTTTTTCTTTATGAAAAATGTACTCTATCCAACCTTTACAGTTCTAAAATTCCCAAACCTCTTACTTATTAAACTTCTCTTAACTTGCTGTGGAGTATATACATAATGCGGTATGCACTTCTCTTGGTATTTGTTTTATATGGTGTATTGCTTTTAGAACAACTAGCACTAAAGTTTCAAGTTGCTAAACTTAGATTTAGTTTATGATGTGATCCATATCTCATAGCATTTGTTATGTAATATTTAGAATAGCATTAATGTAGATATTTGTGATCCATATATATGTAGAAACTTGTGATTCCAGTTATTCGTAAGAAATAACATTTAGAACAGTATTTGCTATTTACTTTTTGTTCATCATTCAAATTGTTATTAAAACCAACTCATGCATTCTCTGTTAATCATTTGCCAGGCATCAAAGCAGTACTTGGAAAAGCATATATCCGAGATAGAGAACAGCCTAAGAGAGCTCTTGCAACAAGATCCTGGGCTTGCTCGTCAGATAATGTCCATGGCAGTTTAACCTTGTAATCCTAGTCCTACTTGCTCGCTGGAGTGTGTTTCAGAACTTTGTGGGTTTCTATGTTTCATCTATTTAGATATTTGTTGGTGGCCTGGTGCAAAATATTCTGGATATCTTCTTGAACTGAACAACTCTACATGAATGTGTTTCATTTGGTCAAATATGTAGTCAAGTAGTACCTTTTCTTTGAAACCTGACTTTTGAAATCTATACGTAATCATCAACTATTGGACCTGAAATCTCAATTTCTTCTCTTCTGAACAATCTCAGGAAATTTGAACATTATTTATTATTAGTGTGCTTGGGAATAAATCTATTTGCGTATGTAAACTGGAATCAGATTGCCGTGATCATGGCAATATTAGAGATTGAAGAAGGCCTCTGGAACTTGCATGCTTTGCATAGTGGTGAAGTGAGTGATGGAGTCTGGTACTTATCCTCTCCGCCCATCATCGGCATCGACACTCCCATCTTCACAGGAGACTCAAATTCTGGCTGATATGTCCTTCCGAGAACACCCTCAACAGAGTCAGAGAGGTTGAAGAATTTAAATTCACTCTCCAAATGAGCAAATGCATCATCACTAGGAATACGGTAATCGTGAACCTTGTTTTCCTGTTCCCCAATGGGAACCACCTTTGCATCCACCTGCACAAGTCCAGACACAGTTGCCCTAATAGTGTTATAATCATCGGTTCTTTCAACAATAACCACTCTATTCTCTGTGCTGATTCTCCATTCAGCTTCTCCATCTGTAGGGATATTGATCATTGCACCATCCCACTTAACTATCAGGGACTCAACTTTATCATCCCATTTTGAGACTCTTTTTGCTGCAATGATCATGGTATGGTGATCAAACATGATGGAGAGAGCTTGGACCCAAGTGAAATCGCGAGTTCTTCCTGTTGGTCGAGTCCCGATGAAATGAGCATTGATTTGGAGGTCATCATCAGTGACAATGGCGAAGTCACTTCCTTTATATCCATGGAAGTAGAACATGTTGCCATCACCACCGACAAAGCGAGGATCATAGCATAGAGCTCCATAGTTATTACAATTAGGCTTTCTCCCTAAAAACAGCACAAGAAAAACAAATTAAAATCAGTTCAGAAACAATAAAACATAGATATATATAACGAGGGCAGTAATGGTCCTTACACTTGCAAGTGGCTTCGCACTTGCTGCTACAATCGATGTAACAACTCTTCATAACGTGGTTGAGAGGCCTCCTGGTAGGGCACTCAGCAGGGCAAGTGAGGGTTTCAAGGTAGCAAAAGCTTTCATCTACCTGGCACGATGCTCGCTGCTGGCCGGTCCCTTCCACAGGTGAGAGCATGTAGTAGTCTATGGTTTCCTGAGGTCCATTTCTAGGGTTATATGGAGGTGATGGATGATATTGAGGCGTTTGATCTGTTGGTGGTGGGAATAGAGACGGAGGAGTTTGGTAATCTGGTGGGGTTTGATCAGACGGAGGAGGGTATGTAGGTGGTGTCTCATACGGTGGCGTTGGGTCGGTTGGAGGCCATGTTTGATCGGGCGGGGGCGGAGTTGGGTCGGTTGCAGGCAGTGTTTGGTCGGGTGGTGGCGGAGTGTAAGTTTCAACAGCTGAGGAAGCTTGAAAAGAGATGAAGAGGAGGGCAACCACAAGAATGCAGTACCATAACCATTGCTTACTCATGATGTACTAATATTTCATGCATGCAAGTGCTATATGTTGTTTGAAGTGCTAGGGATGGATATTATTGCGTGTAAATGTTAACATGAAACTTTGGAGTTCGCTAAAGTTATGCTCATTTGCTTCACACTGTGACCCAAACAGCAGAGAAAAAACGCTTTCCAACAGGTTTGAGTATAGCTCAAGATTGATGCCACATTTGACTTTGGGAGAGGGGTATCACTTGAAGAAGAGAAACTCACAAAACGATCTGGAGTCATTTGCATGCATGAACCGTTGACATGCACTTCACAAATAAGTATGCAAACCTTCCCAATCAAACCAAATTTTTTTGATTTTTCAAAGTTAAATGAATGTAATTTTGACCATCAATGATTATTAAACACAGCATATATAAGACTATTGTAATGCACTACGCTGTTTGATTTATTACTAAATATATTTTAAGTAATGTACACATTTTGTAAAGGTGATAATATAAGTTAACATTAGGTTATTTTGAGTTGAACTGCTAGTTGATAATATTAATAGTTTGACTTGATGTTACATGAAATTTAATTGACGTCAGTAGAAATTATGTTAATAATGTTATTTGAGTTCAAATATGAAATAATACAACTTTATATATTCCGACACATAAAAATTTCAAAAAATTGTATGAAATTCAAAATAATTTTAGAATATTTGTACTGGAGCATATATAATGCTATGAACGAAGTATAAAACATGTATAACATAAGAATTGGTAAAAAAACATGAATATGTACAGAAAGATAAAGTATATTTCGAAGAAAACAAAGGAAATGATACACCGCGGCAAGTTATACTGATAGAATATTCTGATATGTATTTATGAATATACATATATTCTTTATATATATATATATATATATTTGATGGCAGTTACAAGTAGACATCCAAGACAACAAAATTAAAAAATAAAAGATGGCAGTTCAACACACTTTAAGATTGTTTCGTAGCTGATAATCCCTATTTATAGCAGTTAAATTAATACTGTTTGAAAATAAGATTATTTACCTCACATACGATACATTAATTAAAATTGAATCTGTATTTTGTTTAAATTATATTATTTTTTGTGAAAAACGAATCAAAGCATATCCAAATAATGAATTAGGAAAAAAGTCATAATTAAACACACGATGATCCGAAGAAAATGTCAAAAATTACCGAATCAAAATGAATTCATCGACCTGACACACATATTGTGTAACTGTTTTTGATCTCTGAGTGATGATTCATCAGATCGAATAAAATTTATTATATGAAATAATTTCATAGTTATTCAATAATAACAATTAATGATAACTAATTTAATTAATGCTGCGAGGTACATTCCGGATTTGCGTTTCGAAAATCATAACCGCCTGCACTAGTGATGTAAGAATAACTAAGATGTAGCATTCAGGTCAATTTTTTCATAAAATTTTATGTTCATTTAATGCTGAATTTGTTTATTTTCATCATTGTATGTTATAAAAGACAGCTAGTAATTAAATAACTGAGCTAACTATATCACAGTGATAAACAGTTGAGCTCATTTAGGTTATGAACAATCAACTTTACCAGTATATCCTTAAGCCTATAGAACTAAAATTAGAATCCAAGGAATAAAAAGTATGACTTTAAGGGGGAATCGAGCAGTTAAGTACATGTTGGCACTACTAATTAGTTTATTCATTGTGCCTTAAGGATGCTCATATGTTAGTGTTCATTTCTGTTGCCTGGAGAATATTTTGAAGTCAATGCATGCAAGGATCCAAATGAACTCAAAGTGCCAACTTTTTAAACCTTACGAAAAGCTATTTCTTTGCTGTTTAGTTCACTAGATGAAGCAAAAGGCAGAAGCAGGCAGTTCCCAACTTAGTATAAATAGGCCCCCTAGTCTCCAGATTCATACATCACAAACACTTTCAACCATATCAGCAAGGCAGCTTTGTAGAAATGGGCAGGCGATTGGCGTGGTTTACCCTTGTGGTAGCTCTCCTCCTTGTCATCACCTTGGAAGTTGCCAGCGGCCAAGGATATGAGGATGGAAGTGTCAATGACAGTAGTACCGGCCAAGAAAGCGGCAAAGGCAACGGAAATGGGAATGGCAATGGCAACGGAAATGGGAATGGTAATGGTAATGGTAAAGATGATGATAAAGGTAAAGGTAATGGTAAGGGTGATGATAAAGGTAAAGGTAATGGTAAGGATGGTGATAAAGGTAAGGGTGGAAAAGGAAATGATACACCTTATTATCCACCTCCTCCACCTCAAACTCCTCCGCCATATTATCCACCACCAACACAAACTCCTCCATCTTCTCCACCACCGTATGTAACACCACCATCACAAACACCTCCATCATCACCACCACCATATGTAACACCGCCATCACAAACACCCCCATCTTCACCACCACCACCACCACAGACACTGCCTACTTCACCTCCACCATATGTGACACCACCATCACAAACACCCCCGTCATCACCACCGCTCCCGAGAACTCCTCCATCATCACCACCACCATACGTGACACCACCATCACAAACACCCCCATCATCACCGCCACCAAGTACTCCTCCTTCTTCACCACCACCAACACAAACTCCTCCATCTTCTCCACCACCATATGTGACACCACCAATTATGACACCACCACCATCTTCACCACCGCCACCACAGACTCCTCCTCCAGCAAACACGCCTCCAATGACACCTCCAAGGGAGGAATCAGCGGAATACTACATGGTGTCACCGGTGGAGAGAACAGGTCAAGAACAAGCCCATTGCACAGTCCAAGGAGCATGTCAGAACAAGATCCTAACTTGCCCTATTGAATGTTCTCAGAGAAAGCCTGGCAACAACAAGATCAAAGGCTGCTACATCGATTGTAGCAGCAAATGTGAAGCCACTTGCAAGTGTAAGCCTAGTTTGATGTTACACTCTATTATTATTAACAGTTGAACTGAACTCCGAAGACGCTGACCCTAGTTTCCTCTTTTTTCTTCTTTGTATTCTTATAGGGAGGAAGCCTAGTTGTGACAACTTTGGATCTTTATGCTACGATCCTCGTTTCGTGGGTGGTGATGGCAACATGTTCTACTTTCATGGATCAAAGGGAAGCGATTTCGCCATCGTCACTGATGAACATCTCCAGATCAATGCTCACTTCATCGGGACTCGACCTGCTGGAAGAACCCGCGATTTTACCTGGGTTCAAGCTCTCTCCATCATCTTCGACACTCACACTCTCGTCATTGCTGCCAAGAAGGTCTCGAAATGGGACGACAAGACTGAATCCCTGATGATCAAGTGGGATGGAAATATGATCAACATCCCAACTGAGGGAGAAGCCGAATGGAGAATCAACACTGAGGAGAACAAATATGTTGTTGTTGAAAGAACCGATGATTACAACACCGTTAGGGCTACGGTTTCTGGGCTGGTTCAGGTTGATACCAGGGTTGTCCCTATTGGAGAGAAGGAAAATAAGGTTCACCATTACCGTATTCCTGGCAATGATGCTTTTGCTCATTTGGAGACTGAGTTTAAATTCTTCAAGCTTTCTGCCTCCGTGGATGGTGTTCTTGGAAGGACATACCAGCCGGGATTTGAGTCTCCGGTGAAGATGGGAGTGGCGATGCCGATGATGGGTGGAGAAGATAAGTACCAGACTCCATCTCTCACTTCACCACTCTGCAAAGCATGCAAGTTCCAGAGGCCTTCTAGCATCGCCATGGTTACTGCCGCTCTCTAATTGAACCAAAGGATGGTGGAATGAATATCTCTTTCATTTTCATAATAAAACCACGCACTGTAATGAGTACTCAACTGTGCTGTACTTTCTTCTTTGTTTGAGATCAAGAATATTCAAATAATGTAATAAATATAACATATTCAATAATTTTGCATCTTTTGGTGTTTTAAACCCGTTTATGGCCAGTGCCCTATCAAATCGACCATAATAGTGTTTTGATTTTCGTTTCATCGTGAAAGTTACTTTAAACTTTGCCATATAACGTCGATCATTAGGAAATTGGGTCAAAAGATCAAGTTTAGATGTTCTTAATTACACTCAAATATACCATTTGACTATTCTGTAAGAGAAAGTGTTCGGAACTTCCAACTTTCCGAATCTTTCAAGAAAGTTTTTTATACGTTTTACCTTATAAAATGTAACTTTTCATTTGAAATGTATATTTTGTTGAGAATAACATTCATCAGAATGATCCTGATATAATCCTTATCAGGCACCAATAAGAATATGACACAAGTACAATAGAGATGTATTAATTGGTTAAGATATTTTTGGTAAATTTTTAAACGGAATTCCTATTTCAGAATTTTTTTACTAACGCATTCTGTATTTTGATTGGAAAATGTGAAAAAATGTGATACTTACTAGCAAGTCATGAGTGACTATGCTAACATACAAGAAGCTCTTATTAATGTGAGTAACCACAAGTACATCACAAATGGATAAATAAGAAATATTACACTCTCCAATGTGAGACGCAGGTATAGGCTGACCATACCAACATAAACAGGTGGACCAAAATAAGGAATTACATTTCCAGGATAACGAGAACTATATATCAGTCATAAGAGTTGTAACTCCAGAATCAACAATCCATTGATTAGAAGAATGATCATGGTCAACATTATACAAACAACTTTGCTTGTCTGAAATCCAGCTATTTGAGCGATCTCCTCGTGATAAAAGAGCAAATGATGATATAACGATAAATGACCAAAGTAAGACACACACAAATAAG
This sequence comes from Sherardia arvensis, assembly GCA_948330725.1. NCBI lineage: Eukaryota > Viridiplantae > Streptophyta > Magnoliopsida > Gentianales > Rubiaceae > Sherardia > Sherardia arvensis. Next base: position 13,729,094 of record OX415237.1, on the reverse strand, counting down.
ACACCAAAATACTCCAATTACACACTAAAGAAAGTGCACCAAGACTGGTCAAACAAGGGCTCGTGGGAAGGGATCACACGCACATAGCAATAGACTAAATCCACAAATTCGCCAGGTCAAAACTCTTGTACCACAAATACTCTAAAAGCCAAATTCACCATAACATTATCCAAAATAATCCTTAACACCGCAGTTACACACCAATCCAATATATCCCAAAAATTTAAATGCAAATAATGGCACCTAAAACCCACAAATTCGGACGCCAAAGATACTTACGGTATGCAAATAAAGACAAAAAATAACTGGAAACAAAAGGTGCAATCAGCCGAAAAAAAAAGAAAATCAAACTGGACACTATGGCCGTACTGTATCAAATTACTGTAGCGGAGGTAGTGTAACTGTTGACTGTAGCGGATTAGTGTAGCGGCGACACTATAGCAGATTACTGTAGTGGCGGCCCAAAATTGTTTTAACCCTAAGATTGACCAATAGCTGATACCATGTTAGAAGGTAAACTTCGATACGAAGGTGTGTGTATTATTCACAATAATATAGGCAATACAAGAATACAAAGGAAAAATAATGAACTATAATTAATACAGATTGAGCTCAAAACCCAATAATACTGTCTAACATGCTACGTATTATGCTTTTTAGTTGTTGGATCTATGAATATTTGGATGATATCTTGTTGTTGGTTTTGTTGGCCCCAAATCGGTAAAGTTTTGATTTGACTTTGGAGAGCCTCGAATCACCTATAAACCGGCGGTAAGAATTTCGGTAATTTATTTCTTTGTTGTCTTATTTACCCGATTTCATCATTTCTGAAACCGGGAGAATTGAGAACTTGATGGAATCAATTAATTAATGTCTACTTTTCAGTGTGTATAATTGTATATATTTTTTATCAATTTGTTTATCTTTTATTATCATTGAATCTAGGGAATTCTGGTGTGCTCGCATGTGAATTTAGGAATTTGCATGTTAGATTTTGATATTATATTATTTTAGTTATTTTGGATGATAGGCTTTCGATTTTTGATTGCACAAATTGTTTTGTTTTCTACGAGCTGCAAAGAAAGGTTGAAGATACATTTACCACAGTTGGACCATGGTCTGATCTGCCTCCAGAACTGTTATCACTCATAGCAAACAAGCTGGGATTGATTGAACTTTAGGTATTTCACGGCACCCGTAAAACCTAGCATTTTGTTTCTTCAGAAGTTTCAACATTGTACAAATGCAATTGTCTGCAACACTCAGGTCAAGACATGCTCCTTTTGCTACAGAAGATGTGATAGGACATTTTTGACATATAATGCCATGGAAATACCTAAGCTTGAAGATTCATATTTACTGGCTTCAGATCAAGGCTGGTTACTCCTTCACAGAAAGGGATCCTTGTTCTTCTTCTGACTTTTCTCTCGGGCAAAGGATTGATTTGGCGACTTTCCCTGAATCAGACCTTTCAAGCCATTTTGCTGCATTCTGCCTCGCCTACTTCCCCTAAATGCACTGTGGCCCTGGCTATCCTCACCAGCCAGGCTGAGGCTGCGGGTGAGGCTGAAGCTGAGCCCTAGCTGAACCTGCACTGCATTTGCCGAGGGGAGATCCAGTGGGCACACCAAGAAAGCAGCAGGTACATAAAAATTATGTGTAAGCTAAAATATGATTATATATATTGATAAGTTTTTATAAAAGTTTCAGTTCAGTTCAGTAATAAATAAGTTTAGGAGAACAGACCCTTAGAGTTTCCTAACAATTACCAAGTAACATCACCTGAGTCTGCATAATTATGAATAGTTTTTTCTTCAAGAGAAAAAGATTACGTGTAACTTAAAGTGTGATTATATATTCTGACAAGATTTATCATAGAGAGTAACTCAAATATAGAGATTTTGAAATAATAAAAATTGAAATAAAGTTCTATACTTTTCTTTAGGGTTTATAATTTTTGTATCACGTGCATTTATCATCTCCTGAAACAAGCTTTGCAAGTTTGTGAGTGGCTTGAATGCAGCGATATATGTGGAAGTTGACTGCAATTTTTTACTTTATGGCCTCGGAGAAGGACGTGTTGCTGAATTTTTCGGTGGTGGGGAGAGGGTGGACTGTTTACAGCATTGTAGGAGCTGACTTCCAGGGAGGGAAACCATGTGGTTCTCCTTTGAAGAGAATTTTTTATGCAAATTCTTCAAAGGGCTGACGGGGCTTGAGGATGATGCTTCGATTTCCATATGCGCGGTACTACTTTACGTAGGAAGGATGATGGGTTCATGTTTGTAATGAGAATGTCGAGCCTCGAGAATCCGGGCTGTAACCTGAGATGCTATACATGCATGTGGGTTAAGTTTGGATGATATTTTGGTTGCAATTGAAGGATTGAGCTAGGTGAGAACTTGTATAATGTTTGATGAACTGATTGCTATTTTATGGAAAACAAGGCTATATAGTACACAATACATTCTTATATCCAATCATTAAAATATTTATGTTATCAATATACATGGGAAGAATTTTCTCGTGTTGTGGACATGTGGGTTTAAAGACATTGTCTAATTTAGCTTATTTAGTGCGGTTGTAATTTATAATGATTGTAGATTTTTACAACTGACTGCAGTTTCTTGCAACACAACTGAACAAAACCTAAGATTCACCAGATACACACAATAAGAAGACTTCACTCCTCTTTATTCACTAACAAATAACAACTTTTGATTATGCTTTGTTATGTATGTTTGGGATTTTTATACTGCACAAGGTCACGTATATCATTGAATATATAAATTTACACAAGATTAACAAAACAAAAGTGAGGGTGTGAGATTTTATTGGGGCTTAATTAAATTATTACCAATTAAAAAAATGAACTAACCTGACATTATTTATAATAATTTTTAAAATGACAATAAATATCAACAAATATCAACATGAAATCATAAAACATCTACAAAATTACTGCTTTCTGACTTTTACAAAATAAATTCTCTTTTGTTTATTAAAAAAACCATAATCATGAGAATAAGTATGGAGTAACGATAGAGGAGGAAAGTATCAACATAGTAATTCATTAATAAGATATATTTCATCAATATTGTTTTACTATGTTGATGTACATGGTCTTAGACAATTCATATGAGTCATATCCACAATTTATTTTAACAATTTACTGTAAATTTAACAATTTTTAATAATTGTTGGGTTGAATATTATTCTTAAATTATTCATATTCTTTATATCTTATTTAAATTTTCAAGTTTCAACCCCAAAAGCCGCGCATCGCGTGATATACAAAATGCTAGTATAAAGAACATCACTTTCGAAACTTTGTAAAAAAATTAAAACAAAATAAAATCACTAGATAAATTGATGAAAGAAAAGATTGTTGAATACAATATTTATTTTGAACCTTCACACCCTTTCCATCAGACTGTCAAAGTACATTTTGTCTCTAACATATAAACATAGTTTGTGTTACTTGCAAAATAAAAATATAAAGTTTCCGGTAATCACGGCAATATAAACTCATGAAGGCCAGGGTTTATTAATTAATGTGGCTTGATCCATCTAGAGAAATTAGAGAGCGGCAGTAACCATGGCGATGCTAGAAGGCCTCTGGAACTTGCATGCTTTGCAGAGTGGTGAAGTGAGAGATGGAGTCTGGTACTTATCTTCTCCACCCATCATCGGCATCGCCACTCCCATCTTCACCGGAGACTCAAATTCCGGCTGGTATGTCCTTCCAAGAACACCATCCACGGAGGCAGAAAGTTTGAAGAATTTAAACTCAGTCTCCAAATGAGCAAAAGCATCATTGCCAGGAATACGGTAATGGTGAACCTTATTTTCCTTCTCTCCAATAGGGACAACCCTGGTATCAACCTGAACCAGCCCAGAAACCGTAGCCCTAACGGTGTTGTAATCATCGGTTCTTTCAACAACGACATATCTGTTCTCCTCAGTGTTGATTCTCCATTCGGCTTCTCCCTCAGTTGGGATGTTGATCATATTTCCATCCCACTTGATCATCAGGGATTCGGTCTTGTCGTCCCATTTCGAGACCTTCTTGGCAGCAATGACGAGAGTGTGAGTGTCGAAGATGATGGAGAGAGCTTGAACCCAGGTAAAATCGCGGGTTCTTCCAGCAGGTCGAGTCCCGATGAAGTGAGCATTGATCTGGAGATGTTCATCAGTGACGATGGCGAAATTGCTTCCCTTTGATCCATGAAAGTAGAACATGTTGCCATCACCACCCACGAAACGAGGATCGTAGCATAAAGATCCAAAATTGTCACAACTAGGCTTCCTCCCTATAAGAATACGAAGAAGAAAAAAGAGGAAACTAGGGTCAGCGTCTTCGGAGTTCAGTTCAACTGTTAATAATAATAGAGTGTAACATCAAACTAGGCTTACACTTGCAAGTGGCTTCACATTTGCTGCTACAATCGATGTAGCAACCTTTGATCTTGTTGTTGCCAGGCTTTCTCTGAGAACATTCAATAGGGCAAGTTAGGATCTTGTTCTGACATGCTCCTTGGACTGTGCAATGGGCTTGTTCTTGACCTGTTCTCTCCACCGGTGACACCATGTAGTATTCCGCTGATTCATCCCTTGGAGGTGTCATTGGAGGCGTGTTTGCTGGAGGAGGAGTCTGTGGTGGCGGTGGTGAAGATGGTGGTGGTGTCATTGTTGGCGGTGTCACATATGGTGGTGGAGAAGATGGAGGAGTTTGTGTCGATGGAGTTACATATGGAGGGGGAGGGTAATATGAAGGTGGAGGGTAATATGAGGTTGGACCGGAAGGAATCAAATTACCATTACCATTACCATTTCCTTTTCCCTTACCATTGCCGTTTCCATTTCCTTGACCCTGACCATTACCATTTCCTTGGCCGTTTCCGTTACCATTTCCATTTCCATTTCCCTGGCCATTACCGTTGCCATTTCCTTTGCCATTACCGTTGCCGTTACCTTGGCCGTTGGCAGCTTCCAGGGAGATGGCAAGGAGGAGGGCTACCACAAGGGTAAACCATGCAAATCCCCTTCCCATTCTGCAAAACTATGTATCTGATGTTTTAGTGGTGATATTTGATGTAAGTGCTTGAATTTGTATGAAACTTGATGGAATACAAGGACTATTTATAATAGCCAGGGGAGTCCTGGTTTTGCCGAATTTACGACTCGTTTGCTTCGTGTAGTGAGCTAAACAGCTTCGTGTAGTGAGCTAAACAGCACGGAACCATACCTTTTCGCAAGTCTCAAAATTATGGCACTTTGAGTCGATAGGAGCCATGCATGATTCGTTGACTTTACAACGTATCTGAATGATCCAATTGAGATTGGGAATGAGGAAAAAATAAAATACATTTTTTAGTCGTTGACTATTTCATTATGTTGGTTGCTTCTCCTTCAATTCACCTTTCATGGATCGTGTAATATGTTATACAAATAACTTATTTACTTACCCTCCCATAATTTTTGGGTCAGACATGGTCATTCTTTCTGTAACAAAATTGATAGTCAACTCACAGAAACTTGGTTGAAGAGTTAAGGTATAGCAAAGTGATGATGCTTTATTTGTATTTCACTCCTTCCCATCCCATGCAAGGTTCATTCCATTCTCCCCAGTTTCTTTTATGTGCATCCTACTTAACTCTAACAGTCTAGCTTGTATACAAAACTTAGCAGAAGAACCTGGTTCATAAATATCGAAAAATGACTCTGATATATCATAATAAGGACCCAAAAAGGTGTAGAAATCAAGCAGAATATAATACGCATTTTAAAAGAAAGTGCAGAAGTTATGTATAAGCTAACATTTCAGCTAAAGAGATAGGTGTCTGTTTCAGAAGTGAAATCGGATAGTTTATTATAATCATATCACGTAAACCTTTTGAAATAAGATCGATCCTACTTTCCAGTTTCCACCAAATTGCATGGCTAATCTTTTCTATGGAGGTACCATGAAATGCTAATAATCTAAGTAGAAATAAAGAATAAAAAGAACGTATGACCTTTCTCTGTTTGAAGCCTACCATCTCTCACTTCATTCCCTATTGATACACAGGAATTTCTTCAGGTAGCTGATAGGAGTTTGGGTGGTCAACAGACGTTAAGACGCTAGTCAAAGCTCCTTCTTCATTCTCACTAGTCATCTTTAAGAAGTACGAGTGCCTGTGAAAAAACAGTCTTTAGTTTGAGTAGTTTGTATTGAACAGATATATGTAGACCAGTAGGATACACCTTACCATCTACCATCGGTTGTTAATTCAGGGTGAAATGCAGTTGCTAGCAAGTTGCCCTGTCTCACAGCAACAATCACTTTCTTCGCAGAATCATTATTACCCTAGAAAATGAAAAGAGTTAGTAACCCAACCAAGTTGAGAACAGCAAACATAATAGAAGACTGTCATTTTTAATTTTACGACAATTAAACATATAAAGATTGCAAGTCAAACTCAGTTGAAGCATCAATATCAAGATCTACAGATCACAATAAAATGATAATGCTACACTAAAATTTTAAGCATATCCATGAGCATAGATGACCTATCCTTTCTTATTTTATGGACACGAAAGGTATAAATTTCTCAAATCCAATAAAAAATGCATGACACTAGAATTGTTTTTAACCGTAAGCTGAATGAAAATTGAAATCAGAAGGTAAATCTTATGTCTCAGTTTTGTTTGTTCTACATAAAATTCATCATAAGAGAGCCAAAAGAATCTAATAGCCTACATACTCAGAAGAGAACCACGTCTGAAAAAATAGATCCATAATAGCTACGTACTCAGCATTAAGGAACAAAGCACTCAAAGGATATCCCTTAGTACAGTAAACATAAGACAGTTAGAGAACCAATAAATTACATTACAAGAGCTAATTTATGCTAACTTGCTAATAATCAATTGTTTAGGTTACAAAAACTTAATCAATACCAGAGTGACAAATCATACAGCCAAAGTAGTCCAATATTGGGAAACAAACATCTTACAGGATTCAACAGAAGTCATGAATTAAGGCACATTCTCCAGATATATCATGATAGCAGTAAATCCAAGTGAGACGTAGAGTATAGAAGAAGCAAACCTCTCTGCCCGGTATGTCAAGGTCAGAAGAAGGCTTGTCAAATGATACGGTGATATCAGCCAGCACTTGAACTCCAGGTCCCACTTCTAGGATTGCTGGAGCACGAATGAAAACAGTGCGAAAAGTTGGAGGACCACCTTCGTTAGCCACAATGTCAGGAATTGAAAGTTCAGCCTCAAAGCTTTGAATCTACAGAATATAGCAGAAGGACAAGTTTTAGATTAAAATTGGTATTTACTGGAGAGATCCATCATCAAATCTACCATCTGGTTCACAGATTATAGACTAATGGGTGCATTAATACAAGAATACAGTGATATCAAATAAAGGAGTAAGCTAAACCAGTAATTAAGATTTGAACATTCATCATCAACACTGATTTGAAGCTATCACAATAACATGACTATTTAACAATCTTTTCCTCCGTGAAATCATGTTTTATTCGCCCCATAAATATAATGAGCTCATAGAGGTTCAAGAACGAAAATAATGCGAATCACCTGACTGCCAAAAAAGTTCCTGTGGACTGTACAGTCGAGGCCTCCAATGAGTTCCTGGCCTCCAGTTTTTTGCCCTACCAGCAATGTATAGCGGAACAATTCAAACAACACAATAAAACTCATTTCTATGAAATGCAAGAAAAAGAATGCCATGCTAAGAAGAGGGCTGATTTCACAATCCTCCTTAGAGGGTTCTGACAGAGACACCTCTCACAAGGTCGGTAATCGACCTCTCAATGAAAGGTATAATAAAACTTCAGGGGGGGAGGAATGAAATATAAACCAAGAAAACGATAGAGCAACTAAACTCTCACCAACAGCTTTATCCGCTAGAAAGATAAGGCCGGCACATGTTCCCCAAACTGGCTTCCCCATTTTAACAAACTCGCGCAAAGCAGGAAACTGCAATGATACAAAGAAATAAGTTCCAGGCTTCCATCAAGGATAACCAAATCAACATAATAACTGCTCAACATATAGCAGACCCTATTTCACTAGAATCAGTATACTAATATTTCTGAGCAGTTATTGTGAAATAGTATAATCAATACAAATATTTGGATTTCATTTCACAATATCGGAAAAATAATACAGACTGGTCACACTTTTACAAGAGTAAGCCATACATTCACCAGTCTATAAGAATGACAGACAGTGTTACCAATTCACCTGAGCAAGCCACACACTATCACCAGACTACCAGAGTGACAGTGATCGTTGTCCATTAATCAAACACGACACAGAGAAGTTCAGTAACTACCAAGCCAAACACAGAGTCAGATCAAACATGCATTCAGAAACCACCCAGGCAACAATACACAGTCAAAATTCAAAATTTGTACTCGAATTTGAATTTTGCAACTAGTTCCAAGCTTGACTCCCGAGCGCCTCTAAACTCAGTAGTCTTCCATAATAAAGATGTTAAAAGAAAACAAAAATGAAGAAGGTAAAAATGCAAACCCCTAACCGCAAACTAAACCACAATCCAAACAAAAATCTCGCAAGTCTCAACTCAACCTATTTTCCATCTATCTGCATACTACAAAGCCACCTTAAACTGGCTTCCCCATTATACCATGTTCGTTCCATATCAATTCAAGGTGGCAAATTTGCTCAAGATATAGAAAAAAGACATCTTTATAGCAAAATTAGACATGGTATGGAAATGGACGGACCAGGTTGTGAAATTCAGCCAACTTAGCCATGGTGGTGCTCTCCCCGCCAGGGATGATGAGGGAGGAGACGTTCTGCAGCTGATCAGCCTTCTTTACTTGCACCCCCTGGACTCCCAGCCTTTTCAGGGCTGCCCAAATCACAATATCAATCAACAATCCACAAAATTCACATGAAAGGAACCCTGATAAGAATACCTGATATGTGCTCGTTGAAAGACCCCTGAAGAGCAAGAACTCCGACAACCATGGTGCTGACTGCTGAGGAAGAGAAGAGGGATTTGTGTTTCTCTCGGCTTCACTTGTTGTGGTTTTGAGTGGTACACCAGGGTTTATTTGGTGAGTCATGAGTGGGATTTCTTTATTAAATTGCCCGTATTGCCTCACTTGTTGTGGTCCTAAATTGAGGGTCTAATTTCTCTCCCTTTTCTGTAATTAATTTAGAAAGTAGCCCGAAAGCTGAAACTTTTTTGCTGATGAACAACCAGTTTTGAATTCTGCCCAACATCAACACGTAAAATCTGAAGTTCATATCTTTCCCTGTTTGTGTATTGCAATTTGCAAAATATTTTTGAAAATCAAATTAAAATATAGAGTCAGGGGTAATTCAATCCTCATAATATATTCCCATTTCAAGTTTCCTGCTTTGTGATAAAAACAAAACAAAACTGCAAAAATAAAAAAAGTTTCCTGAATTAGAATAGGTGTTCAGGGTTTTCCTCAGCTGAATTTTGTTATCTATGTGATCTGGTGCACGTGTTCTGTTTGATAAAATTCCCGAGTGATTGTTTGATCGTCATCTAAAAATCTTTCGATTGCAATTTGCACGTCTTCTGTTTGATAAAATACTTTCATTAAAATACTCGAAAATGATAGTGTTTCCGTTTGGAACCTTTTGATTTCAAATGATGATGTACTGAGATTAGAGAGGAAATTCTGTATTTAATGTGCTTTTACTATGGCTATTGTTATTTGTTGATCATTGTTTGGTATTGATCATTGCTGGATTATTTGTTAAACTTTACAGATTAGTGTCTAAAGTTTACTGTTCTCAATCCAAACACTAACAAATCTTGAGGATGGTGGCGGTGCAAGTGTATTATATGGTGCTTCTGTGAGTGTTCAAGAGCATATATGTCAGATTATCACTTAGCAATCATTCTTTTCACTTCATTGCTATAGGCATGGAATGTATCTTTATCAAAACACACGTTTCTGAAGTGGTTAATGTAGCATTTTTTCTCGTGTCCCAGGTGCGTGGCTGAACCTCTCTGAGCAATGGTGATCGAGGCTCCATTTGAGATGCTGGCTTTTGGCTCGGTGGTATTGTAAGGTTCTACAAGAAGCTGAAAATCAGGTATTTAATTGGTCCAAAGACTAATAACTGCAAAATTATACATTATTGCTTTCAAAATAATTTCTTTAGAGTTTGTTTGCTCATGCCTACGCTCTGTTACTCAATAGATACAACCGAGCTAAAGAGTGCCAGCTCAAGAGGCGCTCTGATCACACGAACCTGTCACCTCGCATCAAGGAGTTGATAAGTCCTACTGATGACCACAACAAAGTCTTTTCGTGGCTGGGATTTTGATGTGAGTTATATTCTCTTAACCTTAATTTCTTCATGTTATCCGATGAAATAGTAGGGTTTGAGTATATCATATTTCCAGTGCAGTTTATAGTCCAGTTTTGCTAGCCTCATAGCATCTTTTAAGGTGAATTTCCAATTATCTCGCTACTTTAGCACTTTTTGATTTGTAGTGTAGAGACTCTATTGGTTATCCCATCTTACATTGCATAATTTGATGCATTAGATTACATTTCTTTTTTGGATAAGAAAAAGGAAGAAGGTGGTATATCTTTCTTAGTCCAGCTTTTTTTATTTGGACTGCAAATAAGCACATGGACTGCATCTAGCATTATGCCCCTTTATGAATCATACTTGCTTCAGAAAAATGAACTTTCTGTTAGTTGCAAGTTTCAAGCTTTGTAACTGCTACCTAGTACAGAAAGTTGTGATGTTATGGACTTGATTAGGATCATTATATGTATTTGTGTGCATGTGTATATCTGTGATGAATTAGCATGACCATCAATATTGTTACATTTGTGATATATTAGCATACACACAATTTTCACTGGTTCCACTATTGCTATTTCGATGCGCAAATTCAGTATTGATGCTGGAAATATTGGACTGGAATTCTAATATCCAGCTGCAGTGGTCCATATACATTTCAGCTGCAGAATGCTAATTATCCACATTTCAGCAGCATTCCACGACTTACTTGAGCTCTGTTGAGGCACCTGCTCCTGAGTACCAGATGTAAGTGAGCAAGATCCCTAAGTCCCAACAAGCGGGAAGAGTATGCATGTGAGATTCTCTGACGACGGCATGAGAACAACATGATTGACAGCACTGGTGCCAAGCTGATGATGCTCACTTCTCTGCAAAAGAGAGGAGTGGAAAGAAAGAGCTTTTCTGTGCAAGGAATACCAGAAGCCATCAAATAAAGCTGCTGATGTGACTTTGAGGCACCTGAGAAGAGGCTGAAATGGTGGGCATGCTAGGCCAGCTCTGCAATCAAAGTTGGAGAACTGCCAAGTTTGATTCAAGAAGTTCCATACACTTGCTTTGTGTGTTTGTTTGCCATGGCTTCGCGTAGAGAAGTATTTGATCACTTTGAGAACCTCTTGGTTTTATTTAGTAGTTGAAGAAGTTGTTTTTTGCAACTCTATTTCATTGATATACGTTGAAATGGATTATGGATCATGATGAATAAATCAATCAAAAAAAAAAAAAAACAGCTGAGATTTATAGAGATCATGTGCTGATAGAGTAGAGCGGAGAATGTCACAGCCAGAAAAATCATATATTATTTCGTTATAGCAATAGTTGTGTATGATACTTTGCAGGCTTGAAAAGTTGTGTAATTTATTTAAATAGGTAGTAAATCATCTTGTCGTTCTGGTTCATGTTTTTTTAGATGGACCAACAACAAGCTCTTTGCACTTTATCTTTCGGAATTGACATAAATGAGATTGGATTAGATATACATGTAAGCATTATGTATTCAATCTCACTAGAGACTGGAGAGTCACTTCACATGATGCATGCAGTGAATTTTCGACTCATTTATCAGTGAACTAGTATAAGTGTCGGGCTAATTATTAGGATAAAAGCTAGTATAAACTTTTCCATGTAAATATTGAGTATATATATGAGAGCTAGGGGTATCACATTACTACGCTTTTATCATTATCTGTACATGGTATCAAGAGTTTAGGTTTTATTAAAAAAAAAAAAACTCTCTTCTCCTCTCTAATCCGATGTTGAATTTTCCGACGAGAGAGGATTTGGGCCTGTCACCAGCAACTCTGCCCGCCGATGGCCCTCTTCTTCAAGCTGGGTCACTTTCCGCTGCCGCTGCGTCGCCGTCTCTGGAATCCTCGGCTTTTTCGACGCTCCAATCGGCATCCAACCCGGCTCGATTGTCCGTCCCACCCGCTGTAGCTTCATTGGGGATCATGCCTCCCGCCATCGTCCCAGATCAGCGTTCAGGCGTCCCAAATCAACCTCCAAGCGTCCCAGAACGACCTCCACAGGTCCCGACAACAGCTGCGCAGCCGACTGAAGCTTCAGGAGACACGGGCGCGTGGATCACACGCGCCTAAGACGCAGCCGACACGTCAGGCGCGTGGATCTCACGCGCCCCAGACGCGGCCCACGCGTCAGGCACGTGGATCTCATGCGCCCCAGCTCAAACCGACCCGACAATGTCTGGCGCGTGGATCGCACGCGCCCCAGATGCGGCCCACGCGTCGGGCGCGTGGATCTCACGCACCCCGGCTCAAACCGACCCGACAGTGTCTGGCGCGTGGATCGCACGCGCCCCAGACGCGGCCCACACGTCCGGCGCGTGGATCGCACGCGCCCATGTTCCAGACGCGCCCCCTCTCCCTGGCGCGTGGGGTACACGTGCCGACGTGGCCCGGGTCCCGCAGAACCCTTATTTTGCTCCGTTTCAGTCGAATCAGTCCGTTACATCTGCTCCGTTTCAACAGCAACAGTTTGCAGCAACTCCGGTTCAGCATAATCAGTTTGTATCTGGTCCGTATCAACAATTTCAGTCCACCGCCATGAACAATCAAGGTTTTTGGGATTTTCTACTGGACAGCAAGGTTTCTCCCTTCCACATTTGTGTGCTCCAAATCCATCCAATTTAGTCACGATTCAACTATCATCTCCAGAAGATTACTTGCTTTGGAAGACTCAGATTACTTGTCTTTTGGTATCACACCAGCTACTCGGCTTTGTTGATGGTACTATGTCTCTCCCCACTCCTTTTATTTATGATGCCAATGGGAGTATGATTCAAAATTCACAATATTCTGAATACTTACGTGTTGATCAACAAGTTAAAACTTGGATATTTGCTACGATATCTCGTAATGTATTTGTCGATGTTCATGAGCTGCATACTTCTCGTGATATTTGGGTTCGTTTACAGTCACGTTTTATGCAAGCTAGTATGGCTAAATCTATGGAGTTGAAGGGTAAACTAACTAGACTAAGAAAGACTGATTCTCAATCCATGGATGAATATTTGCGTGATGTTAAGATGTTAGCGGATTCTCTTGCGGTATCAAGTGTCCTGTCTCAACTCATGATTTGGTTCAGTCTACACTCTTTGGTGTGGAGGGAGAGACCTTGATTATGCTCATTTGGTTACTACTTTGATTCATTTTCCATTGGAGTTGAGTTTCGATGATCTACGTCTGAAGTTGTTACTTCATGAGCAACGTCTGAAACATTCAAAGGATCTTGCTGAGACTTCTTCCCATGCACTTGTGGCACTACAGTCATCTGGTTCCTCGTCTACTGGATCCAAAAGTTCAGGGGGTGGCAAGAATAAGAACAAAAACAATCGCAACAGAGGAGGTCGTGGTAACAATAATCGTGGAAATTCAAATCGCTCAGAAGGATCAACGGTAGGCAGTGGAGCTGCAAATAACAACAGAAATCGTAACAATGGTATGAGTAATATTTCTGATTTGTCATGTTCATTATTGCCTTTCACCAACTGTGTTACTAATAATGCGTGCTCAGCAGGAAGTAATTCATCCAATGGCAATTTTAGCTCTACTCCCTCTCCCGATTCTTGTTGTTTCTGTCTTAGTCCAGGTCATGTCGCACAGTTCTGTCCTCACAGATATAATCCAAATTTTGTGCCCCCTGGTCAAGATAGTGTTACTAGAGCCTTCGCTGCCCTGTCTGTTGGTGGTGAAGCAAATGACTCTGTCTGGTATCCGGATTCCGGGGCTGCTTCACACATGACTCATCAAGAAGGTAAACTCTCTTTTACAGCCCCATATCATGGGTTCAAATTCTGTTGTTGTTGGCGATGGTACCACTCTCCCAATTAAACATGTTGGTAAAATGGAAATTCAAACACCCTCACGCCCACTTAGCTTATCCTCTGTTTGTCATGTCCCTGGTCTTAAACATAATCTCCTCTCTGTCAATAAGTTGTGTAAAGAAAATGCATGTATTATGAGTTTTGATGATTCTTCTGTTTGGGTTAAGGACAAGGAAATGGGGGAGGTGCTTCTAGAGGGGGCCAGTAAGAATGGTGTCTATCCAATCCAACCAGCGTTTGTGAGTCCTCAGTCATCTGTACCTGCTTTTCTAGCCACTAAGGAGTCTGGTGATATTTGGCAATGCTCGTTTGGGTCATACATCTTCTAGAGTTATAGGGAATTTGATTTCAAGTAATAAAATTTCATGTACTTCGAAATTTCATGACGATTGTGTTTGTTGCAAATTGGGAAAAATTCATCGTTTGCCTTTTGAACCAGTTCAACATTCTGCTCCATATCCCTTATATATGATTCATAGTGATATTTGGCAATCTCCTGTATTATTAAATCAGTCTTTTCGATATTACGTTGTGTTTGTTGATGATTTCTCACGTTTTTCATGGGTTTATCCTTTACGTAGAAAATCCGAGGTTTACTCACAATTTCAAAAATTTCAAAAGATGGTTGAGAATTTGTTTAATTGCAAAATTAAGATTTTCCAAAGTGATGGAGGTCGTGAATTTGATAATTCTTCTCTTCTCCAACATTAGACTGAATGTGAAATAATTTTTCGTAAATCATGTCCCGGCACACAAGTTCAGAATGGAGTTGCTGAACGCAAACACCGCCATCTCATTGAAATGGCGCGCACAATACTTGTTCAGTCAGATCTTCCTGCTCAATTCTGGGTTGATGCCGTGTTTCAAGCTGTTTTTACTGTTAATCGTTTACCAAGCTTGAACTTAGGTGGTGTGTCTCCATTTGAAAAATTGTTTCATCGTTCTCCATCTTATGATTTTTTTAAAGTCTTTGGTTGTGCTTGTTTTCCTCTTCTAATGGATTCTAAAATCAACAAACTACAACCTAAATCAAAAAATTGTGTTTTCATTGGTTATGCATCTGATTATAAGGGTTATAGGTGTCTTGATCCTCTCACTGGTCGAGTTTATGTTAGTCGTCATGTTCTTTTCCATGAAAAACAATTTCCCTATCGTAGTCTCCTTCCTTCTCAGTCGAGCTTACCTTTTTCCTCACCGCTTGATCTTTCTGAGGGTTGGTCGCCTACTGTGGTGTCTACGGGATCTAGTTCGTCTACTCAGTCAACATTCCCGTCATTATCGTCATCTCCTTCTCCAGTTTCTCCTCCTCCTATCACGTCTCTAGTACGTTTTGTTGAGTCACATCCTATCTCGCCCTCTTCCGCGTTGCCTCCTAGCTCACCTCCAGTTACGATGGATCCTGTGTTGCCAGAAATTGTGGATAGGTCGAGTTCATTGTCTAGCCCGGTTACTGAGTCAGTCTCTCATGTCTATCGATCTCCCGCGTCTAGCCCGGTTCATAGTCCGGTTGTATCTGCGTCTCCTGAGCTTCGATCTGCTAACTCTAGCTCCTCTCCGTCACCGTCTAGTGTACCTTCCCAGTCGGTCATCCATCCGAGTGTTTCCTCTCCTATTTTGCCTTCCATTGCCTCTTCCTCACAGTCGTTGGTTTCTAATGCTCATCCCATGGTTACTCGTCTTAAAGCTGGTATTTCCAAGCCTCGTCGGTTAATGAATTTAAAATCAGATATTGTAGAATTAGAGCCTTCTAATTTCAAACAAGCGTCCAAAGATTCTCGTTGGCGACAGGCTATGCTTGATGAGTATAATGCATTACTTAAAAATAATACTTGGGAGTTGGTACCTCGCGACTTCAATCGCAATGTGCTTGGATGTAAATGGGTGTATAAAATTAAATACAATTCTGATGGGTCATTGGAGCGGTTTAAGGCCAGACTTGTTGTTTTCGGAAATCACCAGCAGGCAGGTATTGATTATTTTGAAACTTTCAGTCCTGTTGTTAAGCCTACTACTGTGCGATTGGTTCTCACTATTGTTATTTCTCTTAATTGGACTGCCCGTCAACTTGATGTTAAAAATGCATTTTTGCATGGTTTTTTGAATGAAGAAGTTTTTATGCGTCAACCACCAGGTTTTGCTAATCCTTCTCGTCCTCATAACATCTGTCGGTTACGTAAGTCCATTTATGAGTTACGACAAGCTCCTCGAGTTTGGTTCTCCAGATTTAGCAATTTCTTATTATCCATTGGTTTTAAATGTAGCAGTTGTGATTCTTCTATGTTTGTTCTTAAATATAAAGGTCACATGTTTATCTTACTTCTCCATGTGGATGATATAGTCCTAACCGGTAGTAGTAATGACTTGGTTCACAAATTCATCTCTGTTCTGTCTTCTGAGTTTGATATGAAGGATTTAGGGGATCTTCATTATTTTCTAGGTTTACAGGTGTCTCGTACTCCTAAGGGTTTATTTTTGTCTCAGCAAAAATATGTGTCTGATTTGTTGCGCAAGTTTCATCTTCACACCGTTAAACCTGTACGGACCCCTAGTGTTTCTAGAGTTACATTGTCATCTGTTGATGGTGACCTTCTTGCTGATCCCACTGAATATCGTAGTATGGTTGGTGCATTGCAATATTTAACTATGACTCGTCCAGATATTGCTTATGCTGTTAATATGGTTTCTCAGTTTATGCATGCTCCCTGTACTACTCACCTTCATGCTGTGAAGAGGATTTTCAGGTATTTGCAGGGCACTATGGAGTTTGGTCTTTTTCTCCATGCCGCAAATTCTCCGGAGATGGTGATTTCTTATTCCGATGCTGATTGGGCTGGTTGTCCGGACACTCGTCGCTTCACCACAGGCTATGCTGTGTTCCTGGGGAAGAATTTGATTTCCTGGCGCTCAAAGAAACAACCTACTGTGTCGAAATCCTCTACGGAGGCATTTTATATCGTGTTGTTGCTTACACTGCGGCGGAGACTATTTGGCTTCGTCAATTGCTTGCAGATTTTGGGTACTATCTTAGTCATCCGGTCACTCTCTATTGTGACAATGTTTCTGCGACATATCTTGTGGTCAATCCGGTTCAACATGATCGTAGCAAACATATTGATGTTGATTATCATTTTGTTCGAGAAATGGTTGCCCATGGTGGTCTCCGAATTCATTCGATTCCGACACAGTTGCAGGTTGCTGATATATTTACTAAGGGTCTTTCTAGTGATTTGTTTTGTAAACATAGATCCAATCTATCCGTAATTGCACCCCGTAAAGATTGAGGGGGTGTATTAGGGTAAAGGCTAGTATAGACTTTCCATGTAAATATTGAGTATATATATGAGAGTCAGGGTTACCACATTGGTACGCTTTTATCATTATCTGTACACTAATGAATGAGTGTCTATTTGAATATAAATTTTAAATTATAAGAAATATATTATATGTAATAAAAGATTAATAATATTCATATCATTAATGATAATCTATGTACGTAGTTTGACTATAACAAAGATATATACATAAATATGTAACCATATAGAAGTTTAACGTAATGGTACTAATCCATCTAAACTTTAAACATTAAATATATTTATTCTTTCTTTCTCTAAAATTTTTATTCCTCCTTCTCCCTAAACATTTACTATTCATAATCATATATTCTAACCGTTTTTGCCTGTTCCGATCATTAAAGTCTAATAACGGATAGATAACGGACACTTCGCCACCATGACCACGGCAGCGTCACCGCAACCCCGCGGTGGAATTGCGCCAGGTCGTTCGTTTTCTCAAGCCCTTTCCAATTGACCACCACCTCTAAGCTCTGCCCTTCCATCAAACCCATAAATCCATCCAACCACCACCTATCGGGGCAAAACTGCATGCGTTGTGACCAGACAACAAGCCGAACTTCTTGCCACCCATTACAGTATTGCATTGATTGGGAAGTTTGCGCGTGGTAAACCGTTGATGGAGCGAATAAACGAGGCTTATAGATCAGCAGATTTCAAAGGCAAATTCCAGATCGGCTCATACACACATTCTCATCTGATTCAATGATCGATGCTGAAGATTATCAGAGACGTTGGATCAAAAGCTATTGAAATTTTAATGGTGGACAGTTGATTTCTCACCAGAGGCTGAATCCTCTACTGTGCCTGTGTGGGTAACGATAGAGAAGGTATCTTTCTATTACTTCAGTAGCACCATGATTCAATTGATGAGTGATCAAATTGGTACATACATAAAAATGGATATGGCTACTGCTACTGCTAGTGTTATCAGACCATCTACTATGAAGATGTGTGTGGAAGTAGACCTGAAAAAGAAACTAAAAAGCCATATTAAGTTAGGGATTGAAGATGAATGCACTTCAAGTGATAATCATTGCACTTGTATCTTCCCCATGTTGAGATGGAGGGGGAGATTGTTGGGTGAATGTTCAATCCAACCCAAATTCGTATACTTTGTTTTTATACTTTATGAAAATAAATCATCTCTTTTATTACTTGAAAAATAATAAAGAGTTTTAGGGTTTTCTTGTGAATACGTGAGACGACTAAAAGAACCGAGAGAGAGAGAGAGAGAGAGAGAGAGAGAGAGAGAGAGAGAGAGAGAATTAGGGTTTTGGAGAAGATGGAAAAATTCTGTTTCTGTAAAGCAATTCTGTTTTGGAGATCTGATCAAAGGGTAAACGTAATCCGATTTTACTAAAAGTTTGCTAAACTGTTCCTGACTCTTGAAGTTTCGTTCTGAACGGTTGGATCGTCAGTGTGTGTTCTGGTTTGGGAGTTATATCAGCTCGAAGTATAGCCTTATTATTTGGTGATATCTTGCACATTTTATCCTCTTATTCTTATTGACAATACTTGTGGTGAGTTGTAACCCTGTGTAGACTGATTTGGGTTTGTTTACCTCATTTTATCATAATAAGAAAAATAGGTGGAGTCTTCCAGTCCAGTAGTTTTTACTCTTCACACCGAAGAGATTTTCCACGTAATAAACGTTGTGTTCTTTGTCTTTTTATTTTTCCGTTGCCTGGTTTTATTTATCTTCATCGTTGGTTGCTTTTGTGATTGAGTTTTGAATATTGGTTGGTTGTTGTCCCGTGTCCTTGTGCTGGTATATTGAGTTTTATCTCTTCCGCTGCCCCAACAATTGGTATCTAGAGTTTTGGTTCACTTGGCATAATCTTGGATTCTGGTAGAAGTGGTTCTATGATTAAGTTGACATAAACCAATTATTCTATTTGGAGACATATGATAGAAGATTTTTTGTATTGCAAGGACTTGTATGATCCGATTGTAGTGACTGTTGCCGCGGACAACAGTAGTTCATCCAAGCCAACTAAACCGAAGAAAATGGATGATCTTGATCGGGTCAAGTTAAAGAGGAAAACTTTGGGGACTATCAGACAGTGGATTGATATCAGCATATTCAATTATGTCTCTCAAGAGTCTGGCCCTTATGTTTTGTGGAAGAAATTGGAAGGTCTTTATGAAATTGGAAGGTCTCCGGTTTAGTTGGTTTGGATGAACTACTGCTGTCCGCAACAACAGTCAACGGAAAAACTTAATCAACGGAAAAACTTAATATTCAAAACTTAATCACAAAAGCAACCAACGATGAACATAAATTAAACCAGCCAACGGAAAAATAAAGAGACAAAGAACACAACGATTTTTACGTGGAAAATCTCTTCGGTGTGAAGAGTAAAAACTACGGGACTGAAAGACTCCACCTATTTTTTTCTTATTATGATAAAAGGAGGTAAACAAACCCCAATCAGTCTACAGAGGGTTACAACTCACCACAAGTATTATCAATAAGAAATAAAAAGGTGCAAGATATCACCAAATAATCAGGTTGTACTTTGATCTGCTATAACTCCCAAACCAGAACACACACTGGTGATCTAACTGTTTAGAACGAAGTCTCGAGAGTCACGAACACGTTGACAAAATTTCAGCAAAATCGGACTACGTTTTCCTCTTGATCAGATCTCCAAAACAGAACTGCTCCACAGAAAACGAGATTTTTCCAACTCCTCCGAAACCCTTAAATATCCTCTCTCTCGGTTCTTGTACTCGTCTCACGTATCCACTGGAAAACCCTAAACATCTTTATATACTATTCTTTATTATTATCCATGTAATAAAAGAGATAATTCAATTTCCATAAAGTATACCAAAAATAAAGTATACACATTTGGGCTGGACTGAATATTTACCCAACAATAAATACAATTTTGAACCCTATATCATAAGAGAAGTGAATTGCTAAATTACGCCTTGTACTTTTCTTACCAACGCCCTGTATTTATATAAAAATACATCCATTCACCTTATACTTTTAATTAGTATATTATTACCATACTTATTCTTAAATTTTACCATATTTAATTATAATAAAAGTGATGAGATTTTCTAAGCACTCGTTCGATTTTTACTGAAAGGAAAGATTATCGGATCCGACATGGCCGTTGCCGGAAAAGTCAACGGAAAATTTTCAACTTCTAAACATTCATCAATTTTTTCATTTTATTAATTTTCCGATTAATTTTTTAGTTGAAAATTTTCCGGTAACTTTTCCGGTGACTTTACCGATAATTTTTCCGGCGACGGGCATGCCAGATCCGATCATCTTTCTTTCAGTAAAAAATTAGTGTTGAATTAGTTTAGTATTAATCAGTTGTAAATATTTCACTAATTTTACCCTCAAGATAAATATATTATGTATTTATTATACGTATTAGGGCATTAGTAAGAAGAATACAGGCACTACTACAATCACCTTCATTTAAGACACTAGTTTAAGGCGTTTGGGGCGGGTTCAAAATCTTCCGCCTTACTACTTACTTGCGAGTTCGCAAGCCACAATCGCTAGGTTTTAAAAACATGTTTAAAGGCGGAAATGACCGTTTAAAAGGCGGTAGTCGTATGTGACGTTAAAAATGAAGAATTAAGGCGGAAAGTTCATTTCCGCCTTAAAAACCAGTTTGTTGTTGCGAGTTCGCAACAAGTAAGTTAGGTCTGTCGTAATAGTTACGAGCTCGCATGTAATGAACGCTTAGGGTAATTTTAGCAAGCTAGGATCTAGCGAACTCGTAGATGAGAAAGTAAATAAACTCATTTTGGTCACGAGTTCGCATGCATGCTCGCTGATGTTGTGGCGATATCGCCACTAATATCATTGAAAAATTTGTTTATGAAACGAGTTCGCCACCCATAAGTTGAGTGTGACATATGTGTAGCGAACTCGCTAGTAAAATGAGTAGGTATGCGTGAATACTTGCGAGTTCGCAAGGCTGAAGACTATATAATAAAACAGCAGCTCCTAGCGGATTTGTAAACAACAAATTAGACATTTGAAAGGTTGTATGTATCATTTTTCCCTTGGCTTACCATAAGATTGATTAGGTAACCTCTTTTTTTGGAATTCCGATCGTTTGCAAGGTGGTGGGTAAGCTATTTTCCGCCTTACCATGTGGTTGTTTGTTTGTTAATATTGTTGTGTTCTTAAAAAGTTGTTGTTTTTGTGATGATTTTGTGATAGTTTCATGTTGATTGTAGGTTTGTGAGTGATATACCATTGTGGGCTAGCTTTTTTGTTCAACGATTTCTAAGTTGATTAGAGTTTGCGCCGTGTCGTGCATTATGGATCGTGAATCCATCATGAATAAGAATGCTCGGTTGTCGAAAGAATATCTAGATTTGGTTGAAGAATTCTTAAGAATTGGGTTGCGACATTGTAAGCTGAGGAGCATAGGTGGTGTTAGATGTCCATGTAGGGATTGTAGGAATAACGCTATATATGAAGATATTCTTGTTGTGCGTGAACATTTAATCTGTAGAGGATTTGACAAATCGTACACTGAATGGGTATGGCATGGTGAGGGCAATTATGGGAGTGAGAACATGGAGGTGAATGAGGGAAACGAGGAGGAAATGCTAAAGTATAACGATCAATTGTCGGATATGTGCGACGATGTTGTTATGGAATTTGTGGGAAAAAAAAGTATGCTAGAGGCTATGTATGCTGATAAAGCGACAAAGTTATATGTTGGCTCAAGCCATTCAAGGTTGGGTGCAACATTGTTGTTGATGAACCTTAAGGCTAGGCATGGGATTTCAGATAAAGGAATGACTGAGTTGTTGGAGTTAGTTAGAGAGTTGCTTCCTCAGGACAACTTGTGTCCAGATCGGGTTTATACTGCTAGGAAAATCTTATGCCCCATGGGAATGGAGTTTACCAAGATCCATGCTTGCCCGAATGATTGTATGTTGTATAGAGGGAAGATGATTCTTTGAGGGATAATTGCAAGGTGTGCGGTGAGTCAAGGTGGAAAAAAAAGGAAGGTAGAGTTGAGGTTTATGGGGAAACAGTGACAACATCGACAAAGCAAAGTCCTGCTAAGGTAATGTGGTACATGCCTCTTAGACCACGATTGGCGCGCTTGTTTGCAAATGCAAGTGATGCGAAACTATTAACATGGCATGCCGATCGAGTTCGAGAGGGAGATGATATTATTTCTCACGCTTCAGATGGTGATCAGTGGAAGAAGATGGATGCTAGGTACCCTGAGTTTGCTAATGAACCTAGACATGTGAGACTCGGACTATCCACGGATGGCATGAACCCTTTTGGTAACATGTCTAGTACCCATAGTTCATGGCCTGTTATGCTTGTTATTTATAATCTCCCTTCTTGGTTGATGATGAAGCGAAAATATGTGTTTTTAAACACTATGATCTCAGGCCCTAAGCAACCTGGCAACGACATTGATGTTTATCTAGCACCTCTTGTTGAAGAGTTATCATCTTTATTTGAGATAGGTATGGTGATTCCCGATGGTAGTCGTGGGGATGCTGAGTTCGAACTTAAAGCAATGCTTATGTGGAGCATTAATGATTTTCCGGCGCTTGGAAATCTCGGAGGGTGCTCGGTGAAAGGATATTTTGCATGCCCGCTATGTGAGAGTAATACTAGTCATTGTCAGTTAAAGCATGGAGGAAAGCCTGTTTATTTGGGTCATCGACGTTTTTTGCCTGCTAGTCATCCATGGAGGCGTGCTAAGAAGTGGTTTAACGGTGAGGAAGAAAACGGTGCAGCCCCTGTCCCACTCTCGGGTTCAGAAATTTTTGGCAAGGTGTCTGAGATAGAATATGTTTTAGGCAAGGGTCATAAGAAGAGTAAACAACCTTCCATTTGGAAAAAGTGCTCTATATTCTTCAAACTTCCTTACTGGGAGCATTTGGATGTACGGCACTGTCTGGATGTGATGCATATAGAGAAGAATGTATGTGAGGCTTTGGTGGGGACGTTGTTGAATACTCCCGGGAAAAGTAAGGATGGATTGAAATCAAGGAAAGATTTAGTGAATCTTGGCATTAGGACATCCCTTGCCCCCGTGCAAGAAGAAGTAGGTAAAACGTACCTACCACCTGCTTGTTATTCATTATCATCTGAAGAGAAGGAAAGTTTTTGTGCAACTCTGAAGTCAGTGAAAGTTCCTTCTAATTACGGTTCAAACATCAGTAGTTGTGTATCGACTGCTGAATTGAAATTGGTTGGAATGAAATCACACGACTGTCACAATTTGATGCAGGATTTGAATGTCATCGCTCTCCGTGGATGCTTGCCTACACACGTTCGGAAGGCGGTTGCAAGGCTATGCTTTTTTTTAAGCAGATATGTCGCAAGAAGGTTAGTCGGTGTAAATTGGATGAGTTGCAAACGATGGTGGTAGAAGTGTTGTGCAGGCTTGAGATGTATTCCCCCCCCCCCCCTCATTTTTTGACATAATGATTCATGTGATAGTCCATCTTGTAAGGGAGGTCAAGTTGTGTGGTCCCGTGTACCTAAGATGGATGTATCCATTTGAGAGGTACATGAGTATTTTCAAACATTTTGTCAAGAATCGATATCGTCCAGATGCAAGTATTGTACAGCGGTACGTGGCCGAAGAGGTGATCGAATTCTGCACCAACTACTTACAGGATGTACCAACAATAGGGCTACCAATTGCTAGGCACGATGGGAGAACTGATGGTGTTGGACTACGGCATAGGTCAAAGTTCAGCCCTTCCTCAGATGAGATATCTAAAGCCCATCTGTATATCCTACGCAACCATTCTACTGTGAGTCCTTATGTCGAAGTTCACCTAGCAGAGATTATGGCCGCGCATCCCGGTTTGTTAGGACCCCGGGCTTTTGAATTACATTGTAAAGATTTCACTAGTTGGTTGAAAATTCATGTGCAAAATGGGGATGAGCATCCAAAAGTCGTCAAATGGTTGGCTAAGAGACCACTGGGCACAGTTACGTCGTTTAGTGGGTATGATATAAATGGCTACACATTTGGTACAAAGTGGAGCGATGATAGATCGGCGACACAAAATAGTGGTGTATCAGTACCCGGAGAGGGTGGTTTGCATGGGGAAAATGCTTTTTTTGGTACAATCACTGACATCTGGGAAATGGATTTTGTCCACGTAAAAATAGCACTGTTTAAATGCCAGTGGGTTGATCAAGCAGAAGGCACGCGTCTGGAGGAGTTGGGGATGATTCTAGTGAACAGAGACATGCAAGGCTCAACTGAAGATCCTTTCATAATGGCCGCACAAGCTCATCAAGTGTTTTATGTTAAAGATCCAGTAGATGGTTGCTAGGAGGTCGTGGTAGATGGAAAGAAAACGTTTGTTTATGGTGATGGTTTGTTTGACGATGACTGCAACATTTCTAGTGAGAACATTCCATTGTCGATTTATGAGACATTGGAAGACGATGATGACATAGTTGCCCGAATTATATGTCGGATGGACCACGATGAAGGAACGTGGATAAACCCCGCAGGAAAAACTACTAAAAGGAAGAGGAAGCAATCAAAGAAACATAAGAAGGCGACTATGAAGAAGAAGAAGCATAAGAAGGCGACTATGAAGAAGAAGAATAAGAAGTTAGTAACTGACGAAGAAGAAGAAGATGAAGAAGAGGATGAGGAAGAAGATGAGGAGGTCTAATAAGCGTATACAATACATTTGTAGTGTTTCTATTTTGTATGGTGTGTAAAATAAAATTATTTGATTGGATATATGGTACGTTTTGGCTAATATAAATTGTTTGTAAATTACCATAAATTTACCATAATTGATTTGATTGGATTCACATGATCACCATAAATTTAGGTAACTGTGCAGGCGTGTTGCGATGTCGCACATGTGCACGCAGATGCAGACGAGGAAGGTTACGAAATCGCAAGGTAGCCTTACACGCAGCGAAATCGTGAGAAGAGATTCATATTTCGCCTGCTAAGCTCTGTCACTCTGTTCTATCTACCTGCGAGCTCGCCAGCACCCAGCTAGGGTCTTGAGAGATCGCCAGTTTCCATCGTTGAATTTTCAAATATATAGTATTGACATGACTTTTGAAGCTTGCGATTTCGTTACCTGACTCGCTTGGTTCTTGCGAGTTCGTCAACTAACTCGCTTAGTGTCATTTTGCAATATTCAGCTTCAAATTTCATAATTATTGGTTACAGTGGACAACAAAGTAATGTTAAAATACTGTTGAATATATGAGGGAGATGTATAGAGTAATTTTTGAAGACAATAAATTCGATTGAAATCCAACAAAAGCTTCAAAAGAAGGAAACAAATTGTAGCGCACAACGTACAAGTGAACTTATCATCCAATGTGACATAAAAAAAACAGAAAACACTAATCTATCCTTCAGTAGGTGGTGTTGGAGACGGAACAGTCTTCTTGGCCTTCTTACTCGCTTGTGCCCGTTCAATTCCACGGATCACCTTTTCGGTACACCAGCATTCCTGATTAATATGTGCGATTTGTTCTCTCATAACGTTGACTGATTCCTCTAGGCCTTTGTAGTATGCTTCCGGTTGGAGCTCTGAACAAACATTGGAAGCAACAAGTAAGTTACATACAAGATCTTACAATACAATAGCATATTGGAAGACATATTTAGAATGCATCATGACTAAATTAGTGTACCTTCAACTCGATTTCTGACCTCTCCCTCGTCGAGCACCAACGGCTTATTGGTTGAATCTTCCACCGCCTGCCAAGAGCCATCCACCAGCTCACATTTACCTTTCCTCTGAAAGTATTCCATAGTGTAAAACATACACTCTTGAGCCTTTGCGGACAATTTCATCTTCGGGAAAGTGGTTGTGAGATACATGGTAATGAAGTTACCATATGGAAGCTTAGTCACAGGGCGTCGATTCTCAACTACACTTTGCCTCATATGCTCAAATATGACATAGCCAGGGTTCAACCTTAGCTCCTCCATCACACAATAAAACATGACAATTGTTGTGTAGTTAAGCTCGGTTATCCACCCGCCTTTCGGCACAACTGATCTAGCTATCATTTCGTACAAGATCCTTTGGTGACAAGTCAACTTCTCAAGTTTGTATTCCCTCGGCTTACCGAGAGGACCCTTAGGCCGGCCAAAGTAGTTCAAACCTAAGTTTTGAAGGTAAGCTTCGTCAAATCCACCACTTTCAGGCCACTTTTCTCTACAATAAAAACCTTCCGGAGAGGGTTACTGAAATCCTCTTCTACAGCATACGACACGCCTAAAGCCTTGTTAAAAAACTCTTCTCCTATCTCAAAATCATTCTTGTTTACCTTAGTAAACCAACGCCCCGTTTCCTTCTCCTCCTCAACAAGCTGATGGAAATTGGCATAAAACTGACAGGTTTCTTCCTTATGGGAGGGGTAGTTCAGTCCTAATAAATCATGCAAGTCATGATCTCTAAAGGTTTCTACTACATTAGTCAACCCTAGTTGCTTAATCTGATCGAAATCTAACACATAGCAATCTAGCAGCGTAGCATGCTTCATTAGATCAGAATAAGCATCAGAAGCAAGTAAACTTACAAACTTTTTCTTGTCATAAGCGGTTGAGGAAGCCGGCGGTTGATTGGTGGAAGACGATGCTACCTCTCTGCGACTGGCACCAAATGGATTTGGGGCTTGGTGCTTTGTTCTTGCCATGGCTGATAGGAATCACTGGGAAATTTGGGCTTGGTTAGATTTGGGGGTTTTTCCTTGATTTGAAATTGGGGATCGCGTTTGGAATAGAACTGCACAGCTTTTTTACTTTTATACTAAAACATGCTTGCGAGCTCGCCACCCTGCTCGTCTACTGTCAAAACGTTGTCGTTTTAATCTAATTTTTCAATTAAAGTATGTGGTAAATGTTTACGATATCGCCACTATAATCTCAAGAGCTAGCGAGTTCGCTAGTTACACGTCAACTCAGCTCTGTTGGTTGAATATTAACCGTAGCGAGCTCGCCACTTATACCTCAGACTGTTAGCGAGTTCGCTAGTTACACGCAAACTCAGCTCTGGTGGTTTAATATTAAATGTAGCGAGTTCGCCACTTGTATGTCAAACTTCAAGCGAGCTCGCTAGGTGCACGTCAACCTAAGCTCTGTTGGATAAATATTAACTGTAGCGAGATTCTCTACTTGCGAACTCGCAATCTTGCTCGCTTACATTTTTCCCACATCGCCAAAGCAAGAGTCATTTTTTCACTATATATTGGTCAAGTTTTCTGAATGGTTCGATAAGTCGCCGACCCGCGCAAACTGAACATGAAACACACATTGATATGCAGGCCAAGTAGGCCCAATCTATACTATATACAACACTATACTACCACCTACAGCCCATCAATGACCAAGGCCCAACCCCCAAATGTTTTTGGTGGTTATACACACTAGCGAACTCGCCACTTGCTCGCACATGGAGGATCAGCTCTGGTGGTTGTAATAGTAACTGCTTGCGAACTCGCGAGTTACACGTCAACCTAAGATCTCTTGGCTTGTTACTTACGAGCTCGTGAGTATTTAGAGCCTCTTTGTCAGCTTACTAGCGAGATCACAAGTGAGACTCTTCTTAGGCTCTGTTCAAGATTTCAAGTTCCTTACGAGATCGTCAGCTTCTAGGCGAGATAGTAGCGAATTCGCAAGTGTAACTCATATTTTGCAAATTTGAATATTGCGAGTAAGTTACGATATCGTCAGATGTTGGCGAGACTCCAGCGAATTCGCAAGTCTAACTGATGGTAGGCTCTGTTGAAGATTTCAAGTCACTAACGAACTCGTCAGCTGTGGTCGCCTGTGCTGGCGAGCTCGCAACACGGTAATCTAGGTACAAAAAAAAAACTTGAGCAAAATTTGATGGCATATTTCAACAAAAACAGATGCCTAAACTAGGATCATCTCATTCACAATTCTTCATCAAATACTACCACAACTTTTACTGATCAAATTGTACTTAAAAAAAGGCCATAGTTTGGCCAATGTTTTATCACAAAAGAAATTAAACTAAATCACAACCCCTTAACTAGAACATCATGTAGTTCTTCACTAGTCATGTTCTGCGAAGCATCGGTGTTAGGTTGCGGGTTGGCAATGTCTTGAGTCCCTTCGACTTGATTGGTGGCACTTGTGCCAGCCTCCTCTGCTATTCTTTCCTCCTTCCTCTGCATCTCAGCCTTCTCCGCTGCGTCTTCGCCATCTGACAGGTCGTCCTCTTCATCATCGTCATCGTCACTGTCATCAACCTCATCATCCTTTTCTCGGCCCGCCACCTTTCCATCTGAGCCATCTGTGGCCTTGCTTTTCCCTTTATCCTCGCTCCCCCCTGGCGCGCTCACCTCATCACGCAGCTGTTGTAAAAAATCTGGGATGTCTTCAGAGTCGCTCAACTCGCAGTCGATGGCTCCGCTTTCAAGAAGTCGATTGAGTGCGTCGTTGTTCGCCCGTGAACGTTGCTGCGCTACTTCAATCTCATTGGCCAGCTTGCTCATTTTGACTACCAACCGACCACGAGCTTCAAACACTGCGTCTGCAATTAATAAAACATAGAATCAGTTATGAATGGACTTATGCAACTGTTTTTAAAACAAGCTAAAATTTTTATTACCTGATACACCACCCCTAGCTCTTCTCGCTGCCGCTTCAGCTTCCTTCTTCTTCCCGTACTTCCCATCAGCCTTCAATTCCAGCCTTTTATTACGCAACCAATCTCTGTCGTAATAAACAATCTGCATTGGCCTACCCCTTGGGAAGATACCGGCTTTTTTGATCAAGGCAGTGACCAAACCCCCATACAGAATTGCAGCTCTCTTATGCCTTGCCATCTTCATCATGTGGCTAAGGATCGTGAAGCCGGGATTTATCTTTATCTTCTCCACGATATAGTAAAATAGGGTCAAAGAAGCAATCGATGGCTCACAGGCATGGCCTAGAGTAGGCAGCACATTCCCACATATCATTTCAAAGACTAACCGAGCCTCCTCGCTTAGTCTATACACTGGGTATGTCCTAGCTCTACCCGCTCTATTCGAGGTCCTTTTAAACCACTTTTGAGCCATCTCTACTACATCCAGTGGCTGTCTAGGGCTAGTGGCTGGAAAACGCTGTTCATAGTAAACCTCGTATGGGCCATCGGGCTTGGTAGGCCTAAGATCTTCACTGCTCTTGTAGGGGCATTTCAACACACTATTTATCATGAATTTATCAACCTTAAACTTAACCCCTCTAACTATAGTGGTTATTTCATCGACCCCCTCCTCTAACCCTAAATTAGCATAAAATTGCAAGAATTCCTCATAGTAGATGGGGTCGGGAAGCTGTAAAAGCTGATCTAGGTTTTGTTCCCTAAAATAGTCTAGTACATAATCAAACTTCATAGCAGGCACAGTGGTACTATCAAACACCTTATTGTTAATCACAGAACGAGACTGTAAGCGGGCATACCTAGCTCTGGCTTTGTCATTGAAGAACTGTGGCTCGTCGTTGGCATTTTCCACCTCCTCGCCGCCTTGTCCCGGATGATTTCCGGCGGGCACATCTGCCTCTGGTCGGTTTTCACCTCGGTTTACACCTCTGGATCGCGGCTCGACCACCTCCTCACCGTCGGCTCGCTTCCTCTTGGACCCGGCACCGGCCTGGCCTCTCCCACTCCCCTGCGAACGGCCTGATCCTCTGGTTTTGGGCGGCATAGCTAGATCTCCGGCGAAATCGCAGAGGGCTCGGCTAGGGTTTTTAATTTGGGGCAAAATTAATTTTGCCCGACCCTTAATTTTTTTTATATACTACACATGCTTGCGAGTTCGCCAGTTGACTCGCAAGGTTGTCAAAATTAATTTCACTCCTTGCGAGATCGCACCATCCTCGCTTATTTTTATATACTTCACATGCTTGCGAATTCGCCAGTGTACTCGCTTGGTTGTAAAATTAATTTCATTACTTGCGAGCTCGCAACCCTGCTCGCGTGCAGTTTTCCCACATCGCCAAATCAGGAGTCAGTTTTTCAGTTTATATTATTCAAGTTTTCTGAATGGTTCGATAAGTCGCCGACCCGCGCAAACTGAACATGAAACACACACATTGATATGCAAGCCAAGTAGGCCCAATCTATACTATATACAGAACTATACTACCACCTACAGCCCATCGATGACTAAGGCCCAACCCCCAAATTTTTTTGGTGGTTATACACACTAGCGAGTTCGTCACTAGCTCGCACATGGAGGGTCAGTAATTTGGGTTTAGGGTTTTTGGGTTTAAATGTAGCGAGCTCGCAAGGTGCTCGCCAGTTCATTAGTGGGCTTAGGGTTTAGGGTTTATACTACCAACCTTGACACTAACGAGCTCGCAAGCACTAGGGTTCATGTATAAAATTTCTATCTCAAATCATTTTTGTTAATTGTACATATTTTATATACATTTGTAACATAAACATTTATGAAATAGTTTATTGTGTACTTTAATTTAATATAATTTTGCCCATTAAACTTGAGTTGTGGAAGTGAAAAACATATATGTTTGTAAAATCATTTCATCTTATGTCACAGGTGCGATTTAATAGCCAAAGTTACGTTCAAAAGTTGTCGAACTTGTTATGTTTTTACTTTAATTTTTGACTTCATTTGAACTAATCAGTCATTACTGTACATTTATTACATCCAACACTAATAGTACTTTGTTCCAGATTACATGTACGTGACGACTACTGGTTATGAACACTTACGCAGTATTTACCAACATCAATGTTAGTGAGGATGATCTAATTCTTTTTTTACATTACATGATTCGATGGTTACCATAATATATTCCCATTGATTATCAAGTTCATCAACCTAATTACATTAATGTTGTCACAACCAGCTAGTACTTGGCAAGCTAAAGCATAACAACTTTTGAATGTACGATGAACATTTGGGACTTTAGAGTACGATATGCTTTTCAATAGTCATACATATATACACTTGCAATTAATCGAATGATTACTCCATGACATAGTCGCAAGTAAATACCTTATTCCACACTTATATTCACATTAATATTGTCACAACCAGCTAGTACCTGTCCAGCTATTTCATAACAACTTTTGAATAAACGATGAACATCTGGGAGTTCAGAGTACGATATGCTTTTCAATAGTCATACATATATACACCTGCAAATAATAGATTGATAACTGCATGCCATGTATAGTCGCTGTTCATTAAATACCTTATGTCACACTTATTTATAATGAAACTAATTTATTAACCTCCACTTCAATATTACGCTAAAGTCACCAACTTTATACCTTTTTACACGTGGTAATTAACTAGTGTAGTATCAAACATACTCGCAACGCCGAAATATATTTGATATACACCTTATTCTGCGTTAATTACCATAACGAAACTAATTAAATAACTTCAATGTCATTTTTACGTTCAAGTCACCACTTTTATACCTTATTAGACGTGGTAATTAACAAGTGTATTATCAAACTGAATGGCAGATGATTGAGAAAATTACATCATGCCTCCACAGTTGCGAGTTCGCAAGGGTCCAAATTTATGAACCGGACTTTTTGCGAAATCGCAAGTCACAATGGTGAAGGTATTGAATGCATGAGTTTCATTACTAGCGCTATCGCATGGTGCTCGAAACCCAAAGCTTATAACTAGCGAATTCGCAACCTGGCCCGCCTCTGGTCGTCAACAGCATAATTCCAAGCCAAGAAGACCACAAACTTGGCATCTTATCACTTTTCATGGTCGAATCTTTCTTCCAAATCTCTTCTCTTTTCACATATTCTCTACTCTTTCCACATCAATCTTCCATCAAATCTACACAAACCCTTCAATAAATTCAATTACATCTCAAGTGGGTCAATCCAAAGTGTAAGCAATTTGCTAAGCTTTTCAATTACTTCTCCACTATTTGTTTCTCTACCCATATGCTTGTCTTTATGATTTTGTACTTGTTGTTTTGGAATTTAGTAGCACAATTTATGTGGGTAGGAGAAAGACAAACAAGGTAGACCCATCCTTAACACTACAATCAATTCTACATCTACCTATTTGATAATTGCAAAGGTATGAGTTTTTAGTTGATTACACTTATTTTGTGAGTTTTAAGGGGTCATTAGGGTTTATATATTCGTTGGAGTGTTAAACTTATGATTCATCATTAATTAATCACCACTAGGTCCATCAAAATTGTTACATTTTATTTGTTTTAGGTACTTGTGTCTAGGTAAACAAAATTATACTTAACTTGTGTGTAAATGCATATTCATGACCATGTTTGTAGGCATTCATTAATTGGGGAAAGTGGACTATATAAATGTTTTGTCATTTCCACTAACAAATTGGTCTCTAAACGTAGGAAAGGACAATGAGTGAACCAACAAACTCGACTTCTTCCAACTCATCTAGTGGTGGAGAAAATGTTGTTCTAGATTCGCGACGACGTAAAACAAGGAAGCTTAGTCGCGCTTCAAAAGAAGAACAAATGAGGACCCATTGTCGCGAGATAGAGACACGAATCGACAATAAAATTCTAACACATGTCAAATTTAATGACATCGGTGTAGCTATTGCGCCCTATGATGATGCCCAAAGGTGGTCTAGTTGGTGTGGGAAAATAGGTAGGACTCATGTGCCGCTAGACACTACGGATTGGAGGCTTCTAGACCCCGCTATTAAAAGGGGTGTGTGGAAGGAATGCAAGGTGAAGTTCACTTTTTTATTTTTTTCCATTTAGTAATACCTTGTTAATAGGACTTACCATCTATACTATATCAATGTTAGCGACCCTTTGTGATCGAAGCCAAATCGTACGATCAAGTGAAGAAGAAGGCATTACAAATTGCATCAAAGTCGCATCGCGAGCATAAATATACTCTTGCCAAGGAGTACATAAACCCCAAGGGCATAAGGTTTGGTCAACATCCTAAGGATCGTTACAATCACATTGTCCCACTTACTTGGGAGATATTCAAGGCACGATGGCTAGAAAATGATTTAAAGGTTAGTACTAACATTCAATTTGCTTAATTTATTTTTTTTCCTATACACCTTTAATTGTTCCCTAAATTAGTTTATCCTTACTAACCAATAAAATTCATAAAGGGTGTGGGTGATGATAAGCGTAAAGCAGCTGCTGCTAATAATATGCCCTACACCGGTGGACGGTGTGGATATTTGGGTGTGGGGAAGAAGACATCTAAAAACAAATACGATAAAGAGGTTAAGGAACTAGTAGATGGTGGCACCCCCCTAGAAGAGGCAAAAAACCAAGTCGCGGCCGAAGACCCTACAAAATATACTCGAGAACAGTTATTCGTGCTTGGTAGAATTAAGGCCGACGGAAAATTCTCAAGCGAAGAGGCAAAGAGAATTGCGGGACGAGTGGTACGTGTTATATAAGTTTACATACTTCTCAAAACTATTAATGTTACTAAAATTAAAATAGAACGTCATAGTGTATTTAAAATACGAACAACCAATTTGTTTGATTATTATTGTGAGTAGGATGAGGTAGGGCTTGAAGTTGAACAGGGTTTATTCATCCCGGTGGGAAAACATGATGTCTTGCATAGAGCACTAGGTAAGGATGAACATCCTGGAAGAGCAAAGAGGATAGGTGGATATGCGACCCAAATTGAAGCTTTTGGGATCAAACGTAGTAGCAAAAATCCTAAACCCTCTAAACTCCAAGTAGCCTTAAGCCAAGCTAAAAAATCCGAGCAAGATGTCAAGAATTTGAAAGCCATCTTAGCCAATGTTTGTGCTTTTGTGAATTATCCTATTCCCGATGATTTGTGTCTAACAAATCAAGGTAATGGACCATCATCCAGAGGCTCCCATCCATCCCCGCCCCAAGTTGAGGTTGACCAACCAAATCCTCCATTCGACCACATCGACATATGCACGCCATTGGCTCCTAGCCAACCTCAAGTTGATGTACAACTTCCGCAAGTTGATATACAAATTCCCAAAGCAACCACAAAGGTTAGGTTATCACCCTAGTCTAACCCTTACATTCAAATTAATTACGCTTAATCATCTACTCCTTTTTGAAAATACTATGATAACAAACTTATTTTTTTTTCTTTAATGTAGATTTCCCATTCTTGCAAGTTGTACGTTGTTAGAGGTAATAATTCTCAACCAATACACGTTGTTAATGGGAATTCCTATCCTCATATGACTTTGCATCACAAATCAAAAGTCCCTAAGGGTTTCGTAAGGGTATCCATAGTTGAGGTGTATGTAGAAGATGCCTTGTTGCCGGTGACTGAGGATGATGAATGCACAACAGTTGGTCAAGGTTTGGGATTTTTTTTCGTATGGCCCGCGTGGTTGGTTGTAGATGCTAATTCAACATGCATCCCCAAGAACACAAAGCAACCAACAGAGATTGCCGACCTTAATTTCCCAATCCCTAAGATTCCTCTCTCTAATGAGTGTGTGGGCTTCATGAAAGCTCTCCCGGGTTTTGTTCGCACACTATTTGACATGCTAGGTCATCATAGCCGTGAATCTGTGTACTATTTTGTAGCCAATTCCAAGGTTTTTGGCGAGGCAAAGGAAGTGGTTGTTCCTTGGGAAGATTTTGCCCTATTTTGGCACAAACAAACCCTTCCCGATACTATACTAATCCTACATCAAATGTAAGTGTTATTGTTTAACCTAGTGGTATTTATGTGTTACTTTATTGTGTCCGTATTTATATACCTCTTCCGATACTTTATGCTCTAAGATTGTTGTAGGTTCATGCAATACGTCTCTTTGAGCGTGACCAAGACATTCATCGGTTTTTTGCACCCGACTTGCTTGCAACAAGCCCAACAAGGTAATAATGTGAGGCTTGCTTACCTTACAAAGTTGCTAAACGACAAGAGCAAAACCATTTTCATTGGGCCATACCTAGAGGGGTATGTATTTACTAATTGTTTGATTAGTAGATATTAGTTTCAACTGCACATAATCTACATAATCTATGTTATAGTCTGAGGTGCATGTTGTTTAATATATAGTGGTCATTGGAGTTTTGTTGCAATGATTCCATCATTGAAGCGTGTCTATTGGATTGATCCACTACATTTCGCTCCATCTACAAAATTCGCCGATCTATTGGAGATTGCTATGCATGCTGTGAATGACGACACACTCCTTAACTTTGAACTTATTCAAATTCAGGTTAAAATATCGACTCCTTTATTACGTATTTGCAGCTAAATACATTTACATACCATATGTTAAACTACTTCAATTTCAGCACCGCAAGCAATTGTCCAACTGGGAGTGTGGATACTACATGATGTTGTATGCCTACGAGTGCATTGAGACCCTTACAAGTGACAATTTGGAACTACATCGCGTGAGTACTCTTACAATATGAAAGTTTCTATTTATTACCTACAAATTACCTTAGTTTGTATTAATAAATGTATCTCATTCGTAGATACTCGAGGAAAATCAATCGCCATACACTAAAAAAGAGTTAGAGTTGGGGAGAGATAGATTTGCAAAGCACTTGGTCATCGTTAGAGCTCGATTCATATCTAGACCACACGTACCACGTAAGGATGCATGTAAAACCTAAGTCGTATTTCTACATTTGTTATACATGCAAAGGATTATAATTTATGAGTTCTTTGTGTTTGCCATTTAGTGGACTACATATATCTTGCAATTGACAGGTTTAGATATGACAATTATACTATTTGTGCGGGATATTTACCAAAAATCAAAAATTAATGTACTAGGCTTTTTTCCTGGCGAGCTCGTTACCTTTCTCGTTAGGCACCAAATGGCTTATCCGAGTTACATGCGTACTCGCAAGTAGTCAAGCTCGGGTGGCGGTTTCGCCACATAGCTTGCTAGGTTGAACTCTGTCTCACCAATATTATATCTAACGCCATCGCAACCTGACTCGTCAAGACTAGCGAAATATACAAGCGATCTCGCCACAATTCATCAGAAATCAACCCCAATCACAGTTTACTAGCGTATTCGCAACTCTGTCGCTCGTTAGCCACTGCCTCTCCAGTCTCAAACCCTGCGATTTCGCCAGTCTACTCGTCAAACCTGCCGAGCAAGTTAGCGAGCTCGCCAATAAACTACTAAAATCGCCTAATCTCAGAAACTACGACGTCGTTTAATCATGCCTGAGAGTACACTTACGAACTCGCTACAAAATAATAAGAGATGGCGTAGCGAGCTCGCTAGGACTGTTTTAGGCGAGCCACAAACGGTCTCGCTACTACCCTCGTTCACTATCTAAGATCTTGACCAGGCAAACTAGCGGACTCGCAAGAATATTACTTGCGATCGCTTGTTGGTGTCGCAACTAATCAAGTGACGCCCTAAACCCTAGACCATAATCATGCTTGAGAGTACACTTACGATCTCGCTACAAAATAATAAGAGATGGCGTAGCGAGATCGCGAGGACAGTTCTGGATGAGCCACAATCGATATCGCTAGTATCCTCGTTCACTATCTAAGATCTTGACCAGGCAAACTAGCGGACTCGCAAGTATATTACTTGCGATTGCTTGTTGGTGTCGCAACTACTCAAGTGACGCCCTAAACCCTAGACCATAAACCCTGTCTAACATGAATTGTAGCGAAATCGCTACATAAATGTTTAGCGAATCGCCAACAGCCATCGTAACTAGTCAGACTCACACATAATTTCAGCCTTGCGTTTAAGCTAGCGAACTCGCCACCTTGTAAGTTAGGTTTTGATTTGAGTAGTTGTTGCGAGCTCGCAACACGTCATAAAGGCGGAAATGACATACTTCTAAGGCGGATGATACGCCTTAAAACAGAAAAATTTTAAGGCGGAAGAGGAACCGCCTTAAAGCTTTTTCAGGTTTTAAGGCAATACCAGAGAAGGCATTTGTCTTCTGCCTTGAAACATGAAGGACCAACCGCCTTGAATGCTGCAAAATTGTAGTAGTGAGGGCGTTATTTAGCAACACTCCAAAAGAAACTTTGTGAAATATAATAGGGAAAATATGGATTAGGGGAAATGGAACTTTGTTTATTTATAAAGAGGGTGTAATTCTTACCTAATTTCTAATAAGGGAAGTGATTTAATTTAAAAAAATCTGTAAAACAAATTTAAAAGAGAGATTACAATAATACCCCCACTTTTACCGCAAACCATTAAGCTCTGCTTATCCCGACTTAATCACACGATCTGGGCATCAGGTTTGCAGAAACCCCCGACCTAATACATCCACATCAGGTTTTTATGGTTATTAACTATGCAAGAAGTTCAAACGTGTCCATCTTATTTTGTCCTTGTACATTTACCTTTGATTTGGTAGATTGCTAGGCCGTTCTCGTGCAAAAACATCAAGAACACACATAGTAAAAACAATTTTTGTAACAAGTTCTGGGGAATAATTCCGATGATTTCGCATGGTAAAACAAGCAGAAACTTGTCACTCATGCATTTCGTATATGAAACCAGTTCTTGATAAAGATTAAGATGATCCTCTGCTAATATTAACATGTAAATAAAGTAGGTGTTTACTATATGCAGGTCCTGTTTGCTTCTGCAGGTCCAATAAAAGTGAGAAAATATCACAATTACCCTTCATTCGTTTATTAATATTTATGAATATATTTCTAAAATCCTAAACTTGAATGCGTAAACCCGTTTATTTAATAATTGAACACGTGTCCAAATTATAAATTATTTTTCGTGAATTATAATAATATTTAAGAGGAACATTAATGTCATTTCAAATTTAATTTGGACATGCAGAAGTAAAGTGGACCTCATATAGAACCACCCATAAAGTATTTTTATTGTTTTTAGTGAGGGTATTATTGTAATCTCCCTTTTAAATATGTTTTACAGAATATTTTAAATTAAACCACTTACCTTCTTAGAGATTAGGAAAGAATTACACCCTCTTTATAAATAAACAAAGTTCCACTTCCCCTAATCCATATTTTCCCGATATAATATCTATGTATTACAAACCTTTTATGAAAATGATTACTGCAAAATTTACAACTATACTATCATATATAAATAATGCAAGTTATTTTGTATACATGTACCGGATTGGTACCTTTATAATTTACTCTATTAATAAAGGGGCATGCTATACGCAGTCCGTATTTTGCTTATTTTGCAGTCCTCTGGAAAAATAAATAAATAAAAAACGGAATGACCCGTTTACAGTTTGACGTCAACGAACCGTTTACTTCTCGTCAACCAATTTGCAAGTCCAGATTTTGCACTGAACCGTAGCCATAAAACAAACTCACACCCATCAATTCCTTGATAAATGTAGCCACTAAGTTTGACAAAATAAACTATGCATCCACACGAAACCATGCAACGAAACTCCATGCATGGTTCTCTGTAACTATAAATAGCAGTCCAGCAAGCATGCATGATATAAAATCACAAACACTTTGAATAGCAAATAAACTCAGTAGCTAGAGAGAGAGAGAGAGCAAGAGTTGTAATTAAGTTGCAGATTATCGAAGATGGTGAGTAAGAAATGGATATGGTTCAGCCTTGTAGTCGCGCTCCTCGTGCTCGTCTCCTTGGAAGCTGCTACCGCTCAAGATGGTGGTGATGGTGGTGATGGCGGCGACGGCGGTGGTGCCGGTGGGGGCGGAGGCCCAGGTGGTCCAGGTGGTGCGGGTGGTCCGGGTGGTAACGACGGTAGTCCCGGTGGTCCTGGTGGCCCTGGTGGTGCCGGTGGCTCAGATGGCGGCGATGGTGGTGATGGTGGAGATGGAGGCGATGGCGGCGATGGTGGAGATGGCGGCGGTGGTGGTGATGGCGGCGACGGAGGAGATGGTGGTGGTGATTGAAAACAAGCTTTTGGACCGGTTGGATCCCCCACTTTTTAAATTTTCGCAAGTAATAATAAAACCACCACCTTGTACTCGATCTATAGTAATTTTGATTTACGTGTTACAAATGATTTGAATCATTGTACGTTTGCGACCTAAAGTTTCTACCCGTTAATTAATAAGACCAGTTGTTTTCTTCCAAGTTAGAGATTTCAATGACTTTATTCATAAAATTTTACATGCATGCACACGTAGAAGGAGCGTTTATTTCGCAGTGCAATAAAGTTAAAAGTTATTTATTTCAATTTGGAAAAAAACATATTATAATACGTCATTAATTAATTTATTCGATCAACGTTCTTGCATTGCACATATATGGCTATCACGTACACTTACGGTTGCATGTCATGAATTAAAGCTTAATTCATCATCAGTTTCATGCATACATAGTCCAAGATTTGTGCAAATTATCCAAAAAAAACGTGTTAGCATAAATCCTCTGTTCGCCTTCTTGTGACACACTTAAAAAGTAATATTATTTGACGGTAAAATTGACCATCAATAATTTTTGTTGCATATATTAACTAAATCTAAAATTTCGATTTTTAGAAAATACATGTTTTAAATCATTCAAAAATATATCACATGATAATAGTCATGATACTACTACTCATCATACAATACTTCTAATTGTTTGGTCAAATTGCAACAAAAAAAATGATGATTAATAATACATAGTGTGTTACAAGAAGGCGAACGGAGGGAGTAGTGGTTTAATGTAAAACTGTCATTGATGTAGGACGAATTCACGATTATTGTCAGTGTTCGTCTAACGCCAATCCCTTTCCTCAAAGGAATCGATTTACAAGGCTTCCTTAAATAGTTTTATTATTTTCCCTTTAACAATTATAATAGTTTTTAATATTCCGTTTTAGTTTTACATTAGGTTTTCTCATAAGAATTAGTCTTAGTATTTATAGGGATTTTGTAATCATTATTTGACAGCTTTCAATTATCAATAATATATATTTTCAAGAGTGTTATCTCTTATTTGGTGGATTCCAATAACAAACGGACAAGGAGGCAGCGTTAGCGACTTCTTACTAATTCAGATTCGTGCTGGTGGATTTTAACTGATATCTCAGTTGCGTCAGTCATTGATCATCATAATCATATCATATTTGAATGATTAATATATAAATAGCACCCACACAATTGATTTTGAGCTGAGATTCACTAATATTAATTGAAATTTGTAGAACCGTAATTAATTTTATAAAGTCAAAATCATCCAAATGGATGGGAGGATTATTCACGGCTCTAGAAATTGTATGTTGAATCCATTATTTCATCTGAAAAAATTGAAATTTGCTAAAATAATAAACTGAATTTTAATTTAACTTGACACTTAATCCTTGCCTTTTTGGTAGATAAACTATATGTATCCTCATCTCACTGATGTAGAATGTGAATTAAATTCAGCTTTTATGAAAAATATACGAAGCTTAAAGTGCTTCTTTTAATGTCATAGTAACTTAGAGCATATTCAGTGGTAAGCAAGATTATAGTGTACCTTAACTTGCCATATGTCATTTTTTCAATCAAGTGGCTTGTCAAGTTAGTGTTTCAATTAGTGGTAAGCTAACTTATATTGGCTATTATGGTCCTACATATGCACAATATATACCTAATTCTATTGAATTAGTGATGTAGGACCCACACAAGCTAGTTGCTTGTGAAGGCAACTCTTCCTTGAGAAGGCTGATGACGTGGCAAAAGCAATGGTAAACAACTATTTTAACTATTTAGAAAAATTGCAAGTAAGTCCAAACAACCAACCATTCGAGATCTGCTCCTATCTATACGGGAACATATTTTATTGATTCTCATAAGCAGACATTACCTAATTGCAGCATTATACAAACTCATAACCTAAAGTGCATACAAATAAGAATGAATTAAGTACGAATCTAAAATTAACTAAAACATATTAAATTTGGGGTTGATGTGTGCATCATCAGTTTGATTGTGCAGGTCGGATGTTTGCTAATGCAGATCTGATTTCTCACTATAACCTAGATCTGCATCAACAACAATCGGACCTATACAATTAAATTATCCTAACACCTAAAATTCCCAAAAAATATATTACTATAAGAAAATAATATAAATTTTTCTAACTAGAGTCTTAATTTCGTTAATCAAGACTAGTAGTGACTAAACCAGTACCGACCTGGAATCCGTGGAATAATCGAGGTAGTCTTTTTTTTTTGGATATATCGTTCGATCGACTGAAACGTGTGAAAACCTGGACTTGCAAATTTGTCGGATTAATTGACAGGGAATGGTCGATAATAAGAGTAGACCCTCAATCGTAAACGGTTCGTCGACCTTAAATAATTGCAGGGTCAAGATTTAGCTTACATTCTCGTAATTTGACTTGATATATTTTAAAATTTTATTTAATTTATATTCTTAAGTATTGTTAAGTTTTTTTTAATAACTAGAGTAGGCCTCAGTTGTAAACCGCTCATTGTAAACGGCCTGGTTAGGTACGGATTTAAAATATCAGCGATTTTGCTGATGCAGATTTACTAATTAAAAAAAGAGTGGTTCTAAATGCAGGTCCACTTTACTTCTGCAGGTCCAAATTAATTCAGAAATGACAATAATGTTCCTCTTAATTTTTTACTATAATTCACGAAAAGTAATTTATAATTTGGACACGTGTTCAATCATTACATAGACGGGTTTATGCATTCAAGGTTAGGGTTTTAGAAATATATTTGTAAAAACTAATAAACGAATGAAAGGTAATTATGATATTTTCCCACTTTCTTTGGACCTGCAAAAGCAAACAGGACCTGCATATAGCAAACACCTTAAAAAATCGTGGAGTAAAATAGTCTTTTCTAGACCTCTACTCCATGAACGGCCGCTTCCCTTAAAAAATCAGAATACTTTCAGCAGTGGCGATTTCAGAAAATAGTCTTATCTAGTGGGTGCTGACAATACACTTACATAAATTAATGAGTAAATTTAGTCGCTAATTTTAATAAAAATATGATAAATTTAGGTGAAATATAATATAATTTTTATAAAAAAGTTATTTCTAATTATTCATTAAGTGAGGGTTAATTTGAGCATCTACAAGCCCAACGTACACCCGCCTCTAACTTTCAGCAAACTCCATGATCCTAAGTAACTCTAAGACGTCCTGCAAATTAAATTTAATACTATGTAAAAATGACGTCCTGCAAAAGTATATTTTGTTTGATAAAAATGGAAAACGTCCTCTCTAACTGGCTACTATACATGCAATATCCCATTAAAAATTTTCATTCGCTGCTTATGAATTTTCATTCTATCTTACAATTTCTCTGTTGCTCCTATATTTCTCTAGTCATTGCAGATCCTTGCAGTTTCCCCAATCTCTCTATGCTAAATTTGAGCTGTTTTTCCAAGTTTCCATAACTTTTCCTACTCCAATTAGTTAAGTGCATCAAAACACACTTCAACTTCTGAGACAGACCTTCTGCTGATACTGCTCCATGTTGATTTTGCCAAACCCTACTAATAATTTGTCTTGGAGCATCACTATGTCTCCTAAAAACCTCATATTTATTCCAACTTGTTCTGTTATCTTTCCTAGGCATTAGATCCAATAAAATTGGACTATGGTCTGAAGATATGATTGGCAGATTTAATATTTTTCATTTAGGAAAATAATCTCTCCAACTTTCATTCACAAAAGCTCTATCAAGTCTTTCAGCTATGTGATCTTCAAACTGTCTGTTGTTAGTCCAAGTATACCATAACCCTTCATGTTTTACTTCTTCTAGACCAAAATCATCCAGTAGAGCTTTCAGTTTTAGACTAGAAGATGTATTTTTAAAAGGGATTCCCCCCAATTTATCTTCTGCAGATAGTATTTGGTTAAAATCACCAATCAACACCATAGGATAGTCAATACTAGTTATTATTCTTCTGATATCATCCCAAACCTTCACCATATCATCTATTACAGGGGAACCATACACAAAACATTAGTACCAGCTACTAGTTGGACTACTTGCACACTTAGTCATAATAAAATTGCTACTAGATACTACTATGTCCACCTGAACTAGAGAGGACCAAAATAAAGAGATACTACTAGATCCTTGTCTTTCCCATTCCATAACCAACAGAGTATTGATTGAGTCTGAACCCTGATCTTCCTCTTCAGGCCTCTTTCTCTTCAAATCCTTTCTGCCTCCATCAGAGTGAGCTGGATCATCACTTGATACAGCCTCCTTCCCCTTTTGAGATCCTGCTTCAATATCCTCCCTTTCTAACACACTTCTGAACTTCCTCTGCCCCCAGCCATTCCATTCCTTGAACTCACTTATATGTGCAGCTTTCCCAGAAGTCCACGGTTCATGTGCGCATAGGTGCTGCCTAAAATAAAGTTGATAAAAGTCCAAGGTTCATGTGCATGCACACGTTGACAGAATTTTGTACGAGAAGGAGATATGATCTCTCTCTCAGTTGGTTAATATTCCATAATGAAACCATGCAACTAGCTGAAAATAGCTTCTTCTTTTCTCCAGTTCCATAGCCCTAATTAGTTTCTATAAATAGTTGTCCATCTAGTTTCATTCTGTACAGATACATATATAGTAAAGCAAGAGTTATCGCTGGTTGAATATGGATAGGAAATGGATATGGTTCGCCCTTGTGGTCGCCCTCCTGGTGCTAGTCTCCTTGGAAGCTGCCACCGCTCAAGATGCTGGTGACGGTCGTCCCGATGGTCCCGGTGGCAGTGGTGGAACCAGTGGTGGTGGCGTAGCTGGTGACGGTCGCCCCGATGGTCCCGGTGGTAGCGCAGTTGGGGACGGTGATGTTGGTGGTAGTGGTGGAGCCGGTGGCGCAGCTGGAAACGGTGGTAGTGGTGGAGATGGTGGCAACGTTGGTGTTGGGGGAAATGGTGACGGTGGAGTTGGAAGCGGAGGTGCCAGTGGAGGAGGAGGTGGTAATGGTGGTGGTGGCAGTGGCGATGGAGGTTCCAGTGGCGGAGATGGTGGTGGTGGTGGTGATGGTGGTGGAGATGCAGATGGAGGTGGCGGTATCCGTGGAGACGACGGTGATAATGAGAATCAGATCACAAATCAGCTTGGATAGGATGCATGCGAATGATCAT
This sequence comes from Sherardia arvensis, assembly GCA_948330725.1. Taxonomy (NCBI): domain Eukaryota; kingdom Viridiplantae; phylum Streptophyta; class Magnoliopsida; order Gentianales; family Rubiaceae; genus Sherardia; species Sherardia arvensis. Next base: position 13,684,561 of record OX415237.1, on the reverse strand, counting down.
GAGCTTAGTTTCCCCTTTTTTATTTTCATTCCTAATACCGCGATTGTAGTTCGCAAATAATTATCTCTCTCTCGATCGAGGTTTATAAGAAGAGTTGAATAAATGGATTATGTTCATCCTTGTGTAGGAACGGGGCGCTGGTTCTCTGAGATTTTCGAGGCATGTGCAAGAAAAAGAAGAAGAAAAAACTAATCATTTTATAAAATTTTATCATAAATTGCACAACATATATTCTCTACTATATAGTTAATTGTTTGCAATTAATTATATATAGTAATAAGATAATAATTTGTTTCAACATAACTTGAGAGTATACACTTAGCATTATATGACTAAATTCCAAAAAATGACCCTAACATTGGTAGAAATGTCAATTTTAGGACCCAACATTCAAAAGTGTCAATATTAGGTACCCAACATTCTGAAAATGTCAATTTTAGGACCCAACATTCAAAATAGTCAATATTTGGTACCCAACATTCTGAAAATGTGCAATTTTTTGACTTTCATAAAATTCACCTGTTAAATACACATTAATTTCAAATAACATTATAAATCTAACATTTTAGTTTAATAACTTGATACATGTTACATTGGGGTCTTATAGCCATTTTTATCCGGGGTAAGGGATAGAGACTGATGCGTGTTAACCTTCAGCTTCTTAAATAACAAGTAATAATGCAGAGTTAATAATAATTTTAAAACATAACTTTAGAAAGGATGCAAAAAGATTCTTGATGATTTTCTAAGCTGCAAGAAATGCAATCGGAAATTTGGCTAACCGCTTTATTTAATTGTATCTGAACCTCTCTTCATAATGATGCTTTTTCATTATACATCATGACTCAAAGAAAGGTTTCAGGTTCATGTCCTATACTCTTATACCATGATTCATGTACAAGAAGCTTCTACTGCCAGTGCCTTGGTAACTCCTGCACAAGGGTTCCCTAATGTTTCAGCTGACACAGAAATGCTGCATTTCCTCAATCCAATGCAGGCCTTCTTGACAATAGCTAGGGCCTTCTTGCTGCTGCATCGCCCGTGCCTGAAGTTTCCACACGTCCCTTCTGGAGTTCCAAAACTAGCGAATTTGATCGCAGAAATGACCTGATTTGGAGAATGGCATTCCAGCGACATTGTTGGCGATCCTTCATTAGCTGATCTCCACATATCTACTGGAACTGGATGAGATTCTGAAATGTGCGCGCATAGGTTTCCCTTCTGCCTTGAAGCAAAAGATATCTGTGTTGGATCCCCACCGATCTCCTCAAACAAAACTAGGACATTTCCAGCTGGTTTTAGCCATTCTCGAGGTACATGGTAGCTGCAGAATTCAAGGATTATAGAATAACAATCCAAACGGAAAACATGCAAAAGAAAAGTGTAAGGGTACATTTATGCTTACAGAAGCTGGGATGGTTTTCCACAGTTAGTTTGACATTTGGTTGAAGAGTATGATCCTCTGTAGTTGCAAGCTGAGCAACCAGTGTTTGGAGCGTTATTGGTTGGCCAGTAACGCCCGATGCTTTCTCCATTTATCCATGCCTCTCCCTTTCCCATTGACGACAGGTCTAAAGCAACCGGATCATTTCCACTTGGGGCATCTATATTTGTCTGCTCAACAAGGGATTTTGCAAAATGAATCAATGTTCTTATATATTTAGAATCAATGGCTGTTTATAAATTCCATATTTGGGATGATGCGAGCAATACCTTGTACCATGTCAATGGTTGTTTCTTCGGTAAAGTTGCCTGTGATATCCAAAGTGAGGAGCCTCCACTAGATAATCCTATCGATTCCCCTTTCAAACCAACCTGCAATGACACAATCCAAGATTAATACCTTTGCGTATAAAGTGGGAAATCAGGAAGTAAAAGCATATATACCTGATAAGTCCACTTCTGCGAGGACAGATCATTTGTAGAGCCATTTTTGAAATCTTTTAGCTGCACGGGACCAGTTACTCCAGCTCCACTCAAATCAAAGAAAGCACCATAATTCTGCACATCAACAAACATATTTGCATCAGAAAATATGCTGATTATAATATTCACTGATTACTAACGACACTCGTGATATTGAAGAACGAAGGTATCTGCATCTCATTTTGGTGTTGGAGTTTCCTATGCTAATGTCATAAAGATTGTACCTGGAGGCCCACTGTCAAGCTCAACAGATCAATGATGTTTTTGCCTGCAGTTAAGGTGACAGGCACGTCCAAGACAACAGCAGGATCGCTAGCTTTACCTTTCTGACTCCCTAAAGGATACCAATAACCGAACAGTTAAGAAAAGGCATCGATATTATGGAAGCGCGTTTATAGGTACTAAGATAGTAATGGATATTGTCAAACCTGTAAGTTTTTTGTTGACAAAAGCATGTAGAACATGTCCAAGTGATTTGATGTGTAAAGTTTCTTGCTGGTCGCCTTTGCTCTCAATGCTGCAAGAGGTGATTATATTGAAGTCTATCGATTGCTGTAGATATATCTATAACACAGAAAAGTTGATGTATTTTCCTCACCTTGTAGAATACCATAGATAGTCGCTTCTGTCGGCAGTTGTGTTAATATGCTCAGATAAACCATTTCTTGTGGATGCATCATTACTTGTAATGCCGACAGGTTCATTAACGTAAGACCAACTCGAGTCTGATGATCCAGAAGTTTTTTCTGAAGCCTGCTTGATGAAGCTGGTCTGGGTAGTCATAGAGTTAATCTGCAACCACAAAGTGAGAAAATGAGCTTCTGAAATTTTCAAGATATCATCGTGAAATAGCTGAGATCCAAACCTTTGCAGTATTGAAGGCCACATTCTTGCAGTCAGGTAAGATGCTGACAGACCATGCTGGCAAGTGATAGGATTTTCCACTAAAGTTGAAAGTTGCATCAGATGTGTTGTCAAGATTAGCAAGATAAGCCGAACACAGCCCTGAGTCGGTTTTATAAACCCCGGCCTAGACCAAAAGTGATAAAAAGTTAAGTAATCAACAAAGCGCAGGATTAGAAATCATCTTTCAGCGTATATGGTCAGAATTTACCTCTATATTTTTACTAGGAGAACTGATTGTTGGATCAGTTGCCACCATTGCAGGTTCACAAAGTTTAATGGCCTTGTGCAACTCTTTCAGGTGACTCCATTTTGGCTCCCTCACAAGTCCTGAAAGTAGTATATAAACACCGATGAGCCAAAATCCCTGCTATACATGTCAACAATTAGTAGAAACATGAAGCATTAATTGGTTGAATATCAATACCATATTCGTCGATTGGAGCATCATAATCATAACTTGTAGAAATGAATGGTCCACCACTGGTCCGGCCAAAGTTAGTTCCCCCATGATACTGTCAAAAAAACTCAAAACCATCTAAATGCATTCCATATCAAACTAACCTAAACTTGATAAGATTAAAGATGCCATGTATTACCATATAATAGTTCTGGAAAGTTCCACCTCGTTGGAAGAATCGCGCCACAGCAAAAGCAATGTCCTCCACAGGTCGGGAGGGCACGGCGCCTCCAAATGAAAGAAACCTACAAGTTTATACATCAATGAGTTTACCATCAAACTGAAGCTGTTCAACAATCAAATCATGTCAAGATAAGAGAGATGGCTCACCATCCAGTCCAATTCTCAGTCCACATTTTTGGCTTCTTGTCTGAATTGGGAGTAAATTGATCACAGTAGAATCCATTGCAAGTGTTGATCTATAAATGTCCCAAGCACATATTTATTATAATGTCTGAAATAAAATGTACATGGTTTTACTGGTATAACATATGAAGAAAATGGAAGAAAGGCATTTACCAAAGGATCGGGAGTTTCGGGTTGCTGGCACATATTCCAGGGCACCCCTGTATCCAACGCCAGCGCCATTCCAGCAGCCCATTTGACATAGGATTTCCCACTCTCTCCATAAGATGACTCAATACCAGGATTTCCATACTCATTCTCAATCTGAACAAAGATATATACATGTTCAGGCCTCTCTAATAAAAACAAAAACCTATATTTAGTAACAAAATCAAAAAGTCCAACCTGAGAGAAGATTATAGGTCCTCCTTGAGATGCAAACAGAGAATTTGATTTCATCAGGTCCACAATATCTGAAGTAAACCTCTGCATTTCAACCTGAAAAAAAAACACAAAACAAAAAAATTGATTTTTTTTTTTGCAAATTAGCTATGAAAATAAATAGTGAAACTGAAAAGAGCAAGAATTATGACCTTAAAGGGCTCATTATCTGTCCTGAACTTAATCCCAGGTAGAAAGTGCAGCCAAAGAGGAAAGCCCCTGCATCATGAAGATTCCAAAACAGGAAATCAACGACAGTATCTAAAGATTAGCCCTTTTTCAAAAGCAAAATCATTCCTAATCAATCGAATAATCATTCCAAAATAAGAAAGTAGAATCATAGATTACCCATAATTCCACTCAGCACAAACATAGGGACCGATCCTCAATACCAGGTAAAGACCAGCCTCCTTAACCAGCTTGACAAACGACACCAAATCCTTCCTCCCAGAAAAATCATACTGCAACACACAATTTTCATCACAAACCAGTATATACTTTGCTTGTACTCAGTACTGACAACTATTGAAGCAAAGAATGATTCAATAAATTTGCATATAAATTTTATTTTTTTTAATTTAAAATATAAAAACACGCACACACACAGTAGAACAGAGTCACGGACCTTGCCCCGAACCGGTTCGTGCAGATTCCAGAAAACATATGTCTCGATCGCATCCAAGCCTCCGTCTTTAGCTTTCTGGATAATGTCCGGCCACATCTAAACCAATAGAAACATATCTTTTAGTAAGTGAATTCAATTGTGAAGACAAATTACGGAGAAAATAAATGTACGGACTTTGGGAGTGCTGCGAGGATAATGAATGGCGCCGGAGATGAGGACCCTGCGCTTTCCGTCGATGACGAGCGCGCGGTGGTCGTAGCTGACTGTTGACGCCATCGTCGCCGTGACGGAGAGTAGCGCCACCACCAACAATGCGGCGGCGACGGTGGCCGGAGATTTTCGCGATGCTGGCCTCATTTTTTGCCGTGAATGAAGAGTTAGCGGAGTTGTTTTGAGTGGTTTTAAAAGCATGAGGGAGATGAGTAAGTCCAAAAGGAAGTCGTTGCTTGGTCCAACGGCTTCGCAGAGGCGGGAAACAAAAGGGTGACGCTAATGTGCGCCGGGTCGAGGAATACACGACACGGCACGCCTCGAGCTTGTCTCTTCTGCTATCCTACTCCCCAACGGCGTCGTATTGCGTCTCCTTCTCCTGTCCTCTCGGTATCACTGGTTTTTTTACTGAGTGAATGAAATGAAGTGAGTTGAAGGCGAGTTGGCTTGGAGCATTGACTATTCACAGCGTTCTAATCAATTATGCAGGTGAGCAGAACGAAGGAATCATTATGGCGGTGGGGCAAGGAGAACGAGGTAGAGACAGGGACAGGTGTATGACTCTGTGTGTTTTTATAGGAGAAGAAAGATGATCACCGGCTAAGTTTAATCTGTATTTAACTCTGTCAGTTCCTTATGGAACTTTAATAGAAAATAGATACTGCTCTATCTCATTTTAATCTACACAATTGTACTTTCGATTAAACTTTTAACTCAAATTCCTTAGGCAATTTTAACAGGAAATAGAGACTACTTCTATCTCATCTTTACACAGTTAGACTTTTTGTATTATACAACGCACATGTTATTGCCAGTAATTTTATTTACTTGCATTATTGAAATATTAAAATTTAATATTTAAATATTGTATGTTACGATTTATCTGACGATATCTAATATAATAATATTTATACATTTATTTATATAGGATGATTAAAAAAGTGGCGGTTCAAATATTTTACGGACCCGAAACAAAAATTAAATGAAAAGGTCTATATTTTTATTTGATTGTAAACATAAGGTTTTTTTTAAGTCATTTTATATTAATTACGTAAGATTATTTTTTAAGAGTCTGAATACATATTAAATACATAAAATTTTTAAAAAACGGGTCTTTTTTCAGTCCAAAATCGGGGATTTGAAGCGGTGCAATTATCCATTTTGTTGTTTGGGTCGGACCTGGATCAAAATTTAATAAACAAATAGTGTCAAAATAGTAGTAATAAAATTAATATTATTACCTAATACCATATCAATCGTCTCAATATATAGTAATAATATTAATTTTCATTAACCACTATCAAATATGTAATTAATTATGTAAAAAATATTCGGTGCAAAATTAATGAAAAATGTTCATTGTTACTGTGACAAATTGCAGCGGAGAAGGGAGATGATTCTTCTACTCATCATTGAGATATCATCGTTATCTAGTACTAGAGGATCAGCAACAGAAAGCTCGTCTTTATCCGGAATTATATATTGCAGATTTAATGAGAGAAGAAGAGATAAGAAAGAATTTAATATGGAGGGCATTTTGTTTCAGTTTCCACCTGTAAACCAAATCAAATTGTTGACTGTTCTGGAATGGAATTTGGATGGATCGTGTTGTTGAGTGTTAACCAAATTCCTACTACCAAATTCCTAATGGATTGGTGATTATGATCTCAATGTGATGGGATCAGGTTGTCAGGGAAAATGGCTTTAAAAGTTAGTATTTTCGTCCAATAAAAATTTCTATTAAGGGGTTGATAAGATTTGAAGATTGACTATTTATCATTTGGTTAAACTTTCTATTAAAGGTTGATGATTTGGGTAGAAATTTTCTATTAAAGGATTGACAAAGGTCGTGAAGATTGACTACTTAAGATATTTATTAAAAAGTTTTCTCATGGTTTAGATATTAGGGGCATGTTGTCACAAAATGGTGATATGCTAAATGACATTGTGATGTGTGTACGGGTATGTTGTGTGTGGTAAAGTAAAAAGGTGTTGATCTTGTATTAAAAATATTATGGCCATGTCTAATTAAATTTTAAATGGTACCATATTTTGTTGATCGGTGATATATTGTATTGATTAGTATTGTGCGACAATATGTTGAGATGAGATGAAGAGTATTAAAATATACTGAATAATATCAAATGTTTATATAAGTTGAAAAAGGATGAAAAACTCAACTACACTATGATTATCTAGAATGTTCTTTTTGAAATAATGACTTGTCTAGATGAAATACTAGTTTAGATGATATTTTTAAAGAAATCACTCATGTATAGTTTATTATGCACAATTTTTATTTATATTATGTTCAACTTAATCATATGATAATTAAAATAATGATTATGTTACTATAAAAATAACAATTTTCTTAATGTACATTTAAACTTAAAACAAATTGAGCTAAATTATAAAATGTTGGTTAGAGTTGAGACGTGCTGAAATGTTGTGTCAATTAATCATCGACTATGCTAATCACTAAATAGTCGATTAATCATCGACTATCCGGTTCAATTTCTTTCTCAATTTTGTTTAAATTTCTATAATTTTCTTTTCAATCAAACCTCAGATGCATCACGAAATAATTTTCTTTTGGTTGGCGTGACTGATGTACTTGCATCAGAAGTTTTAGCGTTACATGAAACAATGAATATGGCGGTTGAGGTTCAGCAATTTGGTGACAGCATTACAGGAGACTCGTTAAACTTAATATCCATGATCAGAGGTAATGCAGATCCTCCCTTACCTTGCCATGCACTAATTCAAGATATTCGACGAATCATAGAAGCGGCGAATTTGGGAAACCCTTTATGGATACCAAGGAATTTGAATGTTTTGCTCGACTCAGTTGCTAGTTTTGCAAAATCTTATAATAGTGATAGCGCTTATTGTGATACACCACCCGTTTTCCTCATGTCAAACGATTCTGGACGTTTTTCAGAGATTTGAAATATGATATTTTTCTTTAAAAAAAAGAAAATCTCAAATGTATCACGAAATATATAGAAATTTGAAAATTTTAGGACTCCTCAAATTTGGAGTCCGGTGCGATCGCCCGTATGGTACAGGCCAAAGACGGCTCTTAAGATAGATTGAGTTGATTCAATATCTAATTACCTCGAGACCATAGTCGACCTCCAAGATGAGCAGGCCTTGAAATATTTCACACATGAGTCCATTTGTCAACGTGAATACGCTTCTGATTGACGATGTATCTAATCGAACTGCTGCTTTTTGTTTTCGTCAGTATTGGAAAGAAAGGGCATCATTCAGCTGGGGAGCACTACGTCCAACCTCCGGTTAGACCAACTTTCATGGGGCCATCGACACGTGGGCCAATAACAAAGACATCCAACATGTTTAACTTTTGATAATTAAATATTTATCACATCCCGTGTAATATTAATCTCACTTTTAAATTCCATCAGTTTAGTATTTTTAATTTTTCTTAATTCAGTTCAATATTTTTTATTTTTATCAGTTCAGCATTTTTTTATCTTTTTCAGTTAAAGTCAGTGTTTTTTTTATTTTTCAGTTCTATTCAGTATATTTATATTTTTCCAGTTCAGTTCAGTAAATTTATATTTTTTGAGTTCAGTTCAATATTTTTATATTTTTTCAGTTTAATCTAGTTCATAAAATTATTTTATATTTCTTCAATTTATATATTTTTTAGTTCAGTAAATTTCCTCTATATTTTTTACTACATCACTACAGTTTTTTCAGTTCAATTCAATTCATTTAATTTGGTTATGAACATATGTATGTTCAATACTATCTATTATAATTCGGTTTAATTAGTGTTTACTAGATGAATACAAGTTCATTATTTGTGAATACGACAAAATTGAGCAATTTTTGTACGCTAGTGTTCTATCATATTCTGAATATTTTTGAATCAGTTCAATTTAATTAAAATTAAAATTTCAATCATGTACAAGTGTATATTGATAAATTTCAGTTTACTTTAGTCATGTTGTTATTGTTTTGAATACATTAAACTTTACTTCAGTTTATTCCAATTTATTTATAAGTAAATGTGATTTGATAAAATATAGTTGCATTAAGTCATTATTTCAATACATTACACTTTATTCTGTTCCAATTCTATTCAATTATGTACAATTCAGTTCATTTTATTTGTTAATAATGAATTTTTTAACTATATTTAATTTTTTTTCAATTCAGTTCAAAAAAAATATTTAATTTTTTTCAATTCAATTAAGTTCAGTATATTTATATTTTCCAGTTCAATCTTTAAGTTCAGTTCAGTTTAATTATATTTTTCAATTCAGTTCAATATTTATATTTTTTCAGTTCAGTTCAGCATTTTTTTAAAAAAATTCAGTTCGGTTCAGTATTTTTTTCAGTTCAGTTCAGTTCACTTCAGCAATAAATAAACTCTAGCAAAAAGGGCCGAAAATGGTGACGCTGAAAACGGGTAAAGATATTTTAAAATGGGTAAACCCGCGGTTTAGACCCGTGCACCTGTACCCGTATAAGTCCATTGACCCAACCCATTCTAACCCGTATTGTTAAATTACTCATTTATACACATATCCGTTTTGCCCATATTTTACCCGAATTCATATGAATAAAAATTTAATTTCGTTTTATCTGCAGATAACAGGTAAAAGTTGACAGACCTAATTAATTATTGGAGTGCTTTTAAAAGGTCCAAAAATTTAAAAGGCAAATTTCATCTTAAGTAGGTTTATACATGAATATTTTAATAATCAATTTGGATCAAATTATGGAGAAATTGACATGTATACAACCGGTTGGACACACTTTTCGCATTCAGTTTTCATTTCAACAAAAGGAGCATGTCGATTTCATTTTTCAGCGACTCGTAACTAATTTTTAAGATCATCGATATCACTTCATGACTGATTTCAGTCACAATCTGACTACTTTTGCCCAATATTATAAAATTATTCAATCATTACTTGGGTTTATAAAATTATAATTAAATTAATGTATACATGTGTTTATAATTATAACAAGAATAATTTATCTGAAACGTATATTCTTACATCTCTTAAAAGATTTGATACATGGTACTACTATGATCAAATACATTTTCATGGTTCTTTAAAAGATTAATTATCTAATAAATAGAATTGCTATGATTGGAGTGATTTGTCGACATTTTATTTAAATGTAATTAAGTATGTCCATTTCAATTTATACTTTTTTAATGTATTCAGTAATTTATTTTTTTCATAATTCAACAGTTTTCAACATTTCATTTTAATAATTACAATACTGCAGTTCACTGGTTTTCCATTTTAGCAGGGAGCACCAAGACGCAGGAAGCTTCCACTTCACCTACTTATAAGTCACGCAGGCAGTTCACATGATTTTCTGGCACCGAATTCTAATTCTCAGTCATCTTTTCCAAAGAGGATACTCCTTCATGATTGACAATGTGTGGTACTGATGGCATGATCGTGTTTCATCTTGTTGACAATCTAGTTATTTAAAAACAATTTAAATAATTTAAAATGTCCGATCAACCTTATTGAGGGAGGGACACTCATCTAAGCATAATACCCATAGGTTTTGGGTTGAGGCGGGTCAAATTGAAATGGATCGGGTCAGAATCAATTTATCAAATTGTGCTGGGTTGGATTAAGTCGGGTCGGGTCAAACTAATGTCTACAGTCAATTATATTTGTTGGGTTGAGCTGGGTCGAGTCGGTCGGATGGAGTTAGAATTTGATGTTAGTGTTCACATATATTCTTTTCATTTTCGATTAAATTTTGGGTTAATTGTTGCTAGATTCGTGTGAAACGAGTTATTTTTAAATGTAGGTTATTATCATATTTATTTTAGTGTAATTTCTATTTTAAATCATATCATATCATATATTGTTTGCATTCAATAAATAATAACGAGTCTAAATTATATAACCAACAATTATTTACAAACAGTAACGATTATGTTTAATTTATATGATCACTCAAGTTTTATTAGTATATATATATATATATATATCGACTAATTGGTTTGAGTAAAACCAGTTTATGTTTGAGCTCTTATTTAAATTCGAATCAGATCAAATCCGGGTTATGTGGGGTCGGGATCGGGATCGGATAAGATCATATTCGGATCATGTCGGATTCAAATCAGGTTAAGTTTGGGTTTATGTCGATCAGGTCGGCTGGTTTCTCGAATTGGATTCAAATCATGTTAAATTTGGGCTTATGTCGATCAGGTCAGGTTTCTTGAATTAGGTTAGGTTTGGATTTATGTCAATCAAGTTGGGTTTCTCAGATTGGATTCGAATCATGTTGGGTATGGATTTATGTCGATCAGATCTAATTTTTTAGATCGGGTCAGAAATAACAGCACTGAGATAAAACCATATATGAAAGCTTGGTCATAGCATTTATTAATTGTAAAAGGTGTTATCAAAAGTGTAATAATAATAGTCAATAATGATAATTATGATACCATATCATAACCATTACTTCCAAAATTATCCTAATAAAAAACTTTAAAATAATGATATATGAGGCTTTTTGGGTCATAGTGATGCTCCAAAACATATCCTCAATAAAATATGTTAATGTGATGTGAGAGGATTTGACATATATATGAATTATCCCAATGGAAAAAACTAAAACACTAATAATAAATGAGACTTTTTTGGATCATGTTGATGGTCTAAAACAAATTTTGAATGATATAAATGATGTAGCAGAATTTAACATGTGAAAAATCTATCGTTATAAAGGTTCGAAAATTTCAAAACAATTGTTATACATTTTTAACTGGGAAACAACAGTAAATATATCACATTGTGCAGTTTGTTGCATTAGTGTGTATTAGGTTGGAGATGATTTTGAGAGTCTGGATTTTGTTACGAGATTTTGGAAGTTTGGGTTTTTGTTTGGGATTTTGAGAGTATGGTTTTGCAAAATCTTGTTAAGTTGGGTTGCGCTTTTGTAAGTCTGAAACAAAATTCTTGTTTGGTTCGTCAGGATTTTGCAAGTCTAACACAAAAGTTGTAAGTGTAAAATAAAAAATTGTAAGTCTGGACTTGGAAGAACAAAAACCAGACTTTAAAATGGAAAAATCTAGGGGTGTGTTTGGTTGGAGAGGATTTTAAGAGTTTGGATTTTGTTTTGGGATTTTGAGAGTCTGGATTTTGTTTGAGATTTTGTAATTCTGGATTTGCTAAAACCTAGTTTGGTTGATTTGAGATTTTGTAAGTCTGAAACAAAAACCTTGTTTGGTTGGAGGGAATTTTGGAAGTTTACAACAAAATTCTTGTTTGGATTTTGCTTTTTGCAAATCCTGGACTCTGTGAGGTAAAATTTGGATTTTGTAAGACAAAATTTGGACTTCCCACAATTGTGAACCAAACAAGATTTTGCAAAACACACCCTAGATTTTCTAAAACTAAGTAAACCAAATAAAGTTTTTGAAAGTCCAGTTTTACAAAATTTTGGTGAACCAAATTCACCCTTAGTTATTCAGATTAAAAAAATAGCATTTTAACGTATTTTTATTTCTGGAATTAATATTTTAATATACATTGCCAATTGAATTACAGATTTTATTAGATTTTTAACTCTCTTGCGAAAGCATTTTTAAGAAAGTATTCGTGTAAATGATGAATAAAACCGTATAATTAATTTTCATAATACGAAATGCAATGTAATTATTATGTGTCTTCTTGAATGGACTACAAGTAAGAAGATGCATGATCCAACCGACGTCCTAACGAAATAGTAAAAGAGGGTTAGAGATCAAACTTAAACACTTCGGATATGGTTTAGGTCATTAGGTGCATCTAAACCAACTTGATTATTATTTTATTCTTATATTTCGATGTAAAGTGGAGCTGATTGATACTTTTTTGATGGTGCCATGTTCAAGCACAGGGTCGGAGTCTAGATATCGTGCTGCACATAACTTACATGATTGCAATCCTCAAGTACGAGTATTTAATATTTTTTCCTAAAAAAAAAAAGAGTATTTAATATTTTGGGTGGGTAGAATATCAAAACTTACATTTTAAAATCCATAACACTAACCGCCTCAGAAACCCTCCACCCCAATCACAGTTTATCAGTTACAAGAAGCTTCTACGGCTAACGCCTTTGTAACCCCTGCACAAGGGTTCCCTAATGTTTCAGATGACACGGGAATGCTGCATTTCTTCAACCCGACGCAAGCCTGCACACACCAACAAATATTGCAAGTAATGACACTGAAAAAATAAAAACAGACTCATCACTGAGATGTTCGATTTCTCAGCACGCTTAGTTAACTAACCTTCTTGACAGCATCTAGGGCCTCCTTGCTGCTGCAATCTCCGTGCCTAAAGTTACCACAGGTCCCTTCCGGGGTTCCAAAACTGGCAAATTTGATTGCAGAAATGACCTGGTTTGGAGAATGGCATTTCAGTGACATTGTTGGTGATCCTGCTTTAACTTCAGAATCTTGATCATCAGCGGATCTCCACAATTCTACTGAAACTGGATGAGATTCAGAAATGTGTGCACATATGTTTCCCTTCTGCTTTGTTGCAAAAGATATCCGTGTTGGATCCCCACCGAGCTCCTCAAACAAAACCAGGACGTTTCCAGCTGGTTTTAACCAGTCTCGAGGGACATGGTAGCTGCAGAATTCAAGAATTTTAAAATAAATAAGAAACTTCTAAATGGAAGCATGCAAAGGAAGTTGATAATATACATGGTTGTGCTTACAGAGTCTGGGATGCCTTATCACAGTTAGTCATGCATTTTTTCATATAGTAAGTTCCTTTGATGGGGCAAGGCGAACAACCTTTTTTTGGAGCAATATAGGTTGGCCAGTAACGTCCTATGCTTTTTCCGTTTATCCATGCCTCTCCCTTTCCCATTGAAGACAGGTCTAAAGCAACTGGATCATCTCCACTCGGGGCATCTATATTTGTCTACACAAGAATGATTTAGCAATAATTGAATTAATACTCTCTAAAATAAAGAATAAATGCCTGTTTATTACTTCCATACTTAGAAGATATGAGCATTACCTTGTACCATATAAATCGCTGGTTCTTGGGCAAAACTGACTCCGATATCCAGAGTGCGGAGCCTCCACTTGATAATCCTTTTGACTCCCCTTTGAAACCAACCTGCGTTGACAAAGTTGTTACAGACAACAAATTTAAAATGAAGGGTAGTTCAAAGAGTATAAAGCGAAACACTAACTGCTATTTCTTCATATGAGTTTAGCATGCAGAATATTAGGGAGTAATAGATACCTGATAAGTCCACCGCTGGGAAGAGAGATCAATTGTAGAGCCATTTTCGGAACCTTTTATTTGCACAGGACCAGTAACACCAGCTTTATACATTTCAAAGAAACTTTCGTAATTCTGATTTCAACAGACATTGAGTCAGAAATTTTGATGGTATGTGCTGATTTCAAGAAACATTAGTTACATTAATGCTGCGTGTTTGATCATACCTTTTGCCCTACTGTCAAGCTCAAGAGATCTATGGTGTTATTGCCTGGGATCAAGGAGATGGGCGCGTCCAAGAAAATATTGTTATTTTTACCATCATTTTTGTCAGCCATGTTTAAGGTATGCCAACCTTATGGAATGTCAACCATCCAACGGTTAGAATCGAATAAGTACAGCTTAAAGCCTTAAAACCCATCAGTATCATGAGCTACCTCAACATATAAGTTAAGGGGTGTCAAACCTGCTAGTTTTTTGTTGACAAAAGCATGTAGAGCATGTCCAGATGATTCAATATTCAAAGTTGTCTTAGATCCAGGTCGAAGCAAAGGCTCATCGCCTTTGATCTCAATGCTGCAAAGGTGATTTGATATTTACTGATTTATATTATATTTCTATAAACAAGAAACAATTTATTTTTCGCTACCTTAACGAATACCATAGATAGTCACTTCTGTCAGCAGTAGCGCTAATCTGTTCTAGTAAACCAAGATTGGTGAATGCATCCTCAGTTGTAATGCCGACAGGTTCAATAACATAAGACCAACTATCATGGTCTGAAGAGTGCCCGATGAAGCTTGTCTGAGTAGTCATAGAGTTAATCTGCCACCACAAAGTGAGAAATGTCACGTAACCAACAAGCTCAAGGCATGAAATGAGAAGAAATGGTGTTATAACGAATGCAAAATCCTAGAACTAGACGTACATAAAATCTAAATCAAGGACCAGTAATAGTATCTGAGATACAAACCTTTGCTGAGTTGAAGGCCACATTCTTGCAGTCAGGTAAGATGCTAACAGACCATGCTGGCAAGTGATAGGATCTTCCACTAAAGTTGACTATTGCATCAGTTTTACTGTCGACATTAGCAAGATAAGCTGAACACAGCCCTGTGTTTGTTGTATAAACCCCAGCCTAGAGCGCAAGAGATGAAATGTTAAGAAAGCAACAAACACATGTGACTTGTCAGTTAGGATCGTTTTTCAGAGTAAACCTTACCTCTAAATTAGGACCGAGGATCCTAGTTTTTGGATCAGTAGCCACCATAGCCTGTTCACAAAGTTTAATGGCCCTGTGTAAATCTTTTAAGTGACTCCATTTTGGCTCTCTTAGAAGTCCTGGAAGAACAGAAGATTGTCATATTCCATAAACATGATGGAACAAAGTATCCATTAAATTTGTCACTTTTTGTGCAATGTTTACAAACATGAAGATTGAGTATCCATACCAAATTCATCGATTGGAGCATCATAATCATAAGTTGTAGCAAGAAATGGTCCTCCACTAGTCCGGCCAAAGTTAGTTCCCCCATGATACTGCCAAAAACAGTCATTCAAACACAATCTTACTCTCCACAATTAGTCAAAAAGTGAATGCACTCCACATCAAAATAAGAAAGAAAAAAAAGAGCATAAAGATGCCATATATTACCATATAATAGTTCTGGAAAGTTCCACCTCGTTGGAAGAATCGCGCCACAGAAAAAGCAATGTCCTCCACAGGTCGTAAGGGCACACCACTTCCGAACGCAACAAACCTGGATCATTTAACACCAAAGAGTTTCCGAAAGCAATTTGTAAGTCAATATTGTAGGTAATTAAATCATCCAACTATGAAATTATATGAAATTATGAGAGAGAGACCATCCTGTCCAATTCTCAGTCCACATTTTTGGCTTATTGTTCGAATTCGGAGTAAATTCATCACAGTAGAAATTATTGCACGTGTTGATCTACAAAATTTCCCAAACGCACATTCATCATATGTTAAAAAAAAAACACATATGAAGAATAAAAATAAAAGAAAAAGACGCATACAATGGGATCAGGAGCGTCAGGTTGCTTGCACATAATCCAGGGCACTCCAGTATCCAATGCCAACGCCATTCCAGCTGCCCATTTGATATAGGATTTTCCACTGGCTCCATATTTTGGTTCAATTCTACCATCTCCATACTCATTTTCAATCTGGAGAATGAAAAATAAATAAAATAAGCCCACCGAAATTGCCGCCACTAACGCAAGATACAAATATGATAAAATCAAACGTTAAGGACCTGGGAGATTATTATAGGTCCACCTTGAGATGCAAACAGAGAGTGTGATTTCATCAAGTCTACAATATCGGAAGTAAACCTCTGCATTTCAACCTGAAATAGAAATTTGATTCTTATTCAACCAAATTAAATACAAGGAAGCATCTTGGGAGGACACAACGTATAGGTTTTTCCTCAAAAAAGTTTGTTAAAAAATGTTTGACTGTGATTTAAATAAGTAAAAAAGATAAAAACTCGATTTGCAGGATTTCTTAAGCAACGAATACATATATATACAGTGAAAAGAACAACAATGTTAACCTTAAAGGGCTCATTATCTGTCCTGAATTTAATCCCAGGTATGAGGTGTAGCCAAACAGGAAAGCCCCTGGATCATGAATATTCCAAAGCAGTAAATCAACAACAATATCCTAGATTCTCAATTTTCTGACACAAAATCTATCCTAATCAAGTGAATAATGATTCCATTAAAAGAAAGTGGAGATTACCCATAATTCCACTCAGCACAAACATAAGGACCAATCCTCAAGACCAGGTAAAGACCAGCTTCCTTAACCAGCTTGATAAACGAAACCAAGTCCTTTCTTCCAGAGAAATCATACTGCAACACATTTCTCCAGAAATCAATTCACTAGCACTCATTGTTCATTTTCTGTTAACAGTGACTTATCAAGACAACAATTATTGAAGGAAAAAAAATTACCTTGCCTCGAACTGGTTCGTGCAGATTCCAGAAAACGTAGGTTTCAATCACATCCAGGCCTCCATCTTTAGCTTTCTGAATAATGTCCGGCCACATCTACAACAACAACAAAAACAAAAACTTTAAGTATTACCATCAACGTAGTTGTGAGGCCAAGAGGAGTAGGAAAGTGTACGGACTTGAGGAGTGCTGCGGGGGTAATGAATGCTGCCGGAGATGAGAACTCTGCGCTTGCCGTCAATGATGAGAGAACGGTGATCGTAGCTGACGGTGGAAGCGAGGGCCGCCGTCGCCGCCACAGAAAGGAACGCCACCGCCCACAATGCCGCCGCCGGAGCTCTTGGTGCTGCTCCCATTTTCTCAAAATGGAAGTCGTTTGTGGAAGGTTGTTGTCAGAAAGGTTTCCCAATATAGGCATTTTCAGTCTCAACTGACTGGGTATTTGGGGCGGGGCTGTAGCTCTCTTCTGTTTTCCTGCTGATAAGTTCTTGGGGAGAGTACGTACAGGAGGACTCAGCAACCGGAGATTTCGCCTCATTGACTTGTTTCGTAGCCAAATTATTTTTAGACCCCGGTTCTCTCATATATATATATATATATAACTTTCCTGACTTTCCATTAAAGTTTTTATACGATTTACCACATATGGTGTATCTTTTAATTTGAACTATATATTTATTATTTATATTTTTTAATTTTAAAATAAAATTTCTTAAATATTCACATTAAAACATGTTTTATAATATATTTACTTTAAAATGATCAATATTTTAACACAAAATTGTAAATTTGAGTTTAAATATACAGTGATAGTTTCATAATATTTAAGAAACTTGAATTTTCAAGAGATTTTGCCAATTGAAAAAAATTTGATCAATATGTGATAATTATACGGTACAAACTATTTAAAAAATGAATTTGTTGAGTCAAATAAAATGAACCTCAATAAAAGGTTATGTTCTTCCAAGTTTATTTTAATAAAAATATTAATTTGGTACGGTCAGTACTCCCTCCGCCCCAATCAAATAGTGTTACTTTCTATTTTGTGATGTCTCATCCAAAAATTCTTACTTTCAATATTTCCTCATTTGGCTAAGAAAAATAAAGTAAATTGTTCATTTTACTCTAAATGAATCTCTAAAAATTTATTGACTCACATGCTTATGGGGGTGAGTCTTTTGTCATTCTTTGCCTCATATGTCCTACTGCCACATTATTTTTCTTAAAAATTGAGCCTCCGTCCCCACAGATCCTTTGATTGGGACGGATGGGAGTATATTTTAGTTTAAATCACTTTCGATGAAATATGATTTGATAAAATTCATGTTATTTGAGTTATAACATTATTATTTTATAAAACTTTTGTTTCAATTTAATTCAATTCAATTCATTTTAGCAAAAATAATGTGGGGTAAACAGTCCCCAACCATATGAAACTAAACTAAATTATTATTAAGTTAAAAAGAATATGATATCACCAAAGGAAGTACTATGACCCTGTCCAGTTGAGCTGTTTGCACCTGCTTGAAATTTGAATGACTTGAGCTGCTTGACCTGCTTAGATTATTTTATTTATTTATGGAT
Source organism: Sherardia arvensis (assembly GCA_948330725.1). Classification (NCBI taxonomy): domain Eukaryota; kingdom Viridiplantae; phylum Streptophyta; class Magnoliopsida; order Gentianales; family Rubiaceae; genus Sherardia; species Sherardia arvensis. Next base: position 13,665,843 of record OX415237.1, on the reverse strand, counting down.
GAATATTCGTATGTGGTTTAAATGTAACTAGACATGTTAAAATAAATAATATTTCATTGACAACAATTAGAATAACCTTTTTCGTACGTAAATTTCAAAACATTTTATTTATTTTTCAAAAAAATACAAGTCGGATGAAGGCAACTTCTAAAACTGCTAAAATTGTTTGAGCTGATTGGAGATGCTTGAACTGTTTGGGGTTGCTAACTGGTAAACCTGTTTATAAGAAGTTGAACTAGACAGGACCTACATGTCATAGCAAATTTTACTTTTCTTAACAATTTTCCCAACGTTTTATTATATTTAGAAGGAAAAAACTCTCAATTTACTCTTATATTTGTTCATTCATCTTCACGGAATGACAATTTGCTACTCTTTGTCTTCCCATGTGAACCTAGTTTTCCATCGATGAAATTTTCCGGAGTAATATGGCCAAAATAGTGATACCATTTTACTCTTTATAATAATAGGTGAATTTTAGGTGCAAGTACATTTTGATTTTGTAGGTCTGATATTGACTAAAAATGCTTCTGATTTGCTGATGCATGTCTAGGTCATAGTGTAATAAGGAGAGTAATATTGTCTTTCCCATCCCTATAAAATTAATTTGTCCCTATACCTAACGGTAGCCTAATAATATCATCGATATTTACATTCAATATCGATCAATTTTGTTGCATTTCTATTTTCAAAGCTTTTACTTTTGAAAGATCACAATATGACTTTTTAAAAATTCGCGGTGTAAGAGCACTTATCCAATGAATGAAGCTTACAGTCAAAAAGTACTTGTGGCAAAAAAATAAATTAATATCTACATTAAGATTGTAAAATTTTAGGGTGTGAGTTAACGGAGTAGGTAACCGATTAAGGGGTAGTTGCATGAGTTTAAAAACGTCTAGTATCAGTTCATTTTACAAAGCATTCGTAGGACAAATGGGTGAAGAACGGTCTAAATGGCCTCATCTCACGAGTAGTCATACGAAATGCATGAAGGTTTAGTTCACTCACATATATTTACTTGGATTGCAAGTGATATAAGAAATAAAACTTTCTTTTTAGAAAGAGATGTAAAAATTAATTTCCAACGTAATCTGTATTTACCAGGGATTGGTGCAGAGCTCATGTGATTGGTGCAGCCTGAATCAACATACCAGGGACGTGGATCTGAAGGAGCCGATAGTGTTGGGTAGGTCGGAGGAGCCTGCTGGTACTACGGAGCATACTGCTGGTACTGCGGAGCCAACTGGTACTACTGAGCATACTGCTGGTACTGAGGAGGAGCATACTGCTGAGGAGTCTGGGAAGCATACGGCTGATAAAGTTGAGCCACATTAGCCTGAGGAGAGTGCAGAAACTGGCCCGGATGAGCAGCAAGGGATTGTTGACCATAGAGCTGAGTTGGAGCAGCTACAGGACGCGGAGCAGCTGAAGGACACTGTCGCGAAACATGCCCAAAACCCTCACAGGTATAACACTGGACATTAGGAACGGATATGAACACACCACCACCACCAGAGGACTGCCAGGAGGGCCTGCCACCACGGCCGCCGGAGCGGTTGTTTCTGGCCGCATGTGGGCGCCACGCGCCCGAAGCTTGGTCGGCCAGGCCCCCTCCTGGCTGTTGGGCGGTGCCTGATTGCTGGGTGTTGGCCACGAATGCCACCGGTCCAGATCCAGTCTATCCCTGCAACGATTGATTCACCACAAAAGACTCGAAACGCCTAGTCTCATCAACAACAGATAAATACGAAGGCAAATGGTCCCTAACAGATACAAGACCACTAAACCGTTGAAACTGAGGACCTAGGTCGTTGAGAAACCACATTAACTTATCCCGTTCACTAGCTGGATCACTTAAAAAAGCCAACTGATCAAAAATATTTAAAGAACAAAGATGCAAGTCCTGAATAGTACCAGTCTGACGAATCATACCAGCCTGCTGACGAAGGTTGAAGGCGAATGTCACTGTGTTGTGCTGGTACGTGCTGGCGAATGTATCCCATATGTCCTTCGTAGTCAAACACTGGGAGATGACATTCCTGGCCTCCGGCGAAAGAGAGGCCAGAAGAACAGCAAAGAGTCTCTGATCCAGAGTCAGCCAGGCAAGGCAAGCAGCCCGAGCTTTCTCGTAAGATCCAGCTCGGCCTTGGCAGCGGCGTCGGGCGGGGAAGAGGAAGAAGACGCGTCCATGGGCGGCGGCGGAACAACGGGGCAAGGAGTGGAGCCATCAAGATGGCTAAATAAACCCTGAGCTTTGAGCACATACGTCACATGTTGCTTCCATTGCAGGTACGTCGAAGCATCCAACTTGGCCGGAAGCAAGTGGATCGTGGTGGTGATGTTGAACTTGTCATCACTCAATGCCATTGCAAATCAAAAAGGTAAAAAAAAATAAAAATAAAATACTTTTGATGAAGACGAGGGAGAGGGGCAGCCGAATTGTGCAGCCGAGGAGAGGAGGAAAGTAAATATATAAATAAAAAAATGAAGAAAGGTATTGGGCGGCTGAAAAAGAAAACTTGATTCAAGTTGCTGGGTTTATGTGACTAATTCCGATGTCCAATGCGGTCGGCGAAGTTACTGGATAATCAAAGAAAAATAAAAACAAAAGTTTGATGAATTTGGGCGGCGTATGAAGTAGGCGGCGGAAGAAGAGAAGAGGAGGGAGAGAGGGTTTAAGAACCTAGGCAACTGATACCATGTAAAGACTAATTTCCAACGTAATCTGTATTGACATACTGAGCAACTATTTATACTTACAGAGAGGGTCCTAACTGTTATAAATTAAACCCTAGGGGCATATATGCAATATACAAGAATTACAACTAATTATCTTCTAAATCCTCCAAATCTTCTATTGTCACAGCCCTTTCAAGCGAAGCGTCGGATTGATCGAAACGCGAAATTTGGATAGGAAGAAATCAAACAACGCACGGTTGAGTCCCTTAGTGAAAATGTCTGCTACTTGTAACGACGTAGGAATATGACCTATTCGAACCTTGCCAGCTGCAACTAACTCCCGAACAAAGTGGTAATAAATATCAATGTGCTTCGCCCTCTTGTGAGCAACAGGATTCTCAGCAAGAAAGATAGCACTATTATTGTCACAAAGAAGGACATGCGACCCCAAAAGTGGATAACGAAGATCCCGAAGAATGTAAGTCAACCAGATAACCTCCGAAGCAGTATTGGCAAGAGCCATGTACTCAGATTCTGAGCTCGAGCGAGTGACAGTCGGCTGCTTCTTCGCACTCCACGACAACAAGTTTCCACCAAGAAAAACAGCATAGCCATAAGTGGAACGACGTGTCTCAAAGCAGCGTGCCCAATCTGCATCAGAATATGCTAAAACCTCCGAAACACCATCAGCAGTGAAAGTTAGACCACAATGTTGCGTGCCACGAACATATCTGAGTATCCGAGTAACGGCAGCAAAGTGATCATCTCATGGATCCTGAAAATACTGGCTCACTGAATTGACTGCAAAGGACAAATCAGGTCGAGTGATGGTAAGATACTGGAGGGTACCCACAAGAGAACAATACAACTTTGGATTGTGAAATGGACCACTGGTGCTACTATGAAGCTGGGACAATGGAAGGAATGGTGTAGAGACTGGTGTTGCATCTAGCATCCCTGCCCGCTGAAGAATATCCCGAGCATAGTTGGCCTGACCCAAGAACAGTCCAGTAGTAGTATAAGTCACCTCCAAGCCAAGAAAGTAGCTGAGGCGTCCAAGATCCTTGACAGAGAACTCCTGATCCGCACGAGCGATGAAACTGCGAATGGCAACACCATCATTGCCGGTGAGAATAATGTGATCAACGTAAATGAGGAGGTAGAGGATAACTGAATCTTGTGTGAACACAAATAGGGAAGGATCTGAAAGACTACCAACAAAACCAAGTCCACGAACAAAAGCACTGAACCGATCAAACCATGCCCTGGGAGCTTGTTTGAGACCATAGATCGCCTTGGTCAGCTGACAGACATAATTCGGTCGTGCAGGATCCTAATAGCCAGCCGGTTGGGCCATGTAAACCGGACTATCAAGAACTCCATTCAGAAAAGCATTCTTGACATCCAATTGATGAAGGGGCCACTTTCGCATAGTGGCAATAGCAAGCACAGTGCGGACAGTAGCAGTCTTGATCACAAGACTGAATGTGTGATAAAAATCAATACCCTGAACCTGAGAGAATCCCTGAGCCACCAATCGAGCCTTATATCTCTCAATGGAACCATCCTGCTTGTACTTCAGACGATAGACCCACTTAGAACCCACCACATTAAAATGGGAAGGACGAGGAACCAACTGCCACGTCTGCTGCCTCTGAAGTGCATCAATCTCCTCATCCATAGCAGCAATCCAGCGAGGGTCCTTAACTGCAGCCTTGTACGTGCGGGGCTCCTTCTGGACTAAGATTTCAGCAAGAAGACCAGTAGCCACGAAATCAGGGCCAAGATTTTGAGCAACTCTAGTTCCATCCTGATGACGAGTGACCATTTGATAGGCACGAGGAGCAGGTGGAACATGAGGAGCCTGCGAAGCATGAGACACAGGAGGAGTCTAAGAGACTTGTCCGGAAGATCCTGAATCAATACTAGAGGTGTCCGACGATCCACCAGAGGATGTACTTCACTAGTGGAGCAACACAACCCCCACGTCGGTAATTTGGGTCATCAACGTCGGTTTAAACCGCCGTTACTGGAACCACCGTCCATCGGGGTTCTAGTTTTACACGGCGAACGCAACCGCCGAGTAAGGTTTCGAATTCGAAACCTTGTTCGATTGCAAGTTACGACTCTTAAGGTTTTGTAGAGCCATTCTTGTCCCCGAACAAACAAAATCCTTACGAATCGAAACAAAAACATGTTCGATATCGTAAGCTCATCACAGTCCAGATTTCGAAACCGAAAGTTTATAAGCTTACTGTTTAAAATCCTGAGAATTTTGGTATCGAAAGCAAGCCGTGTGAGCACCAATAGTTTCGAATCGAAAACTGATTTTGTTATAGAGAGGTTTACACCTTACGAGTTCGAAACTTATTTGTCTGACTTCCAAAAAAATCTGACCAAATTGGCCGGAAAGTTAGCATCATGAAGTTTCCGATCTACTCCTTCTTGGCCGGAAAATTAGCATCCCGATCTGAAGCATGGTGGTACTCTTGCAACTTTGTTGTGGCACCGCTCCAGCCCCTGCCTCTTCATCAATGATGTTGAAGAAGAAGAATTATTTGAGATGAAAAAGGCCGAGCTAGGACGGTACAGGAGAAGCAGATCTTGCAGGCTTGAGAAAGTATCCTCATATTCGTCATCGGTGCCCCGCAGCAGCTTTGTTGTTGGAGTCCTGCACCAAATAAATGAATTTCATCAAACTCACTCAAAAGACTTATGAAGTGAATCCTACAACGAATCTTGTAAACGTTTTCTTGTTACCAAACCTTTGTCTGGAATATTTACCATTCCTGTGAAATACAAACTGTATCACCAAAAACAAATACAATCATACTCAAGTGAAAAACATGTATACCTTTTCATCTAATCGGTGAACGGAATACCATTTTCAGATCGGCGGAGCGGGCTTACTAACATAAGCGAGGGAGTTGAATAGCGTCTGACTTCACCCTTGATTACACGGTAAGTGGCGCCGGTGTAGCCTATAGCTCCGCCACTTCACGACAAGTATCGAGAGGCGAGCTTTTCGATTGGACTTATCTCTGATGTAGTGGTCGCACTCGAGGCAAGGGATATCAAAATAAAGAACCCATAACTTCTGATCTCGAGCTTCACCCTCTAAGCACCGAGCTCCGTCACGGTGTCGTCATCATCCCGATCGATGCCCAAATTCGACCCACCTCGTCGCAATCCTCCAGATCGCCGCGACGTCGCTTAAATCACCGACACGATACGATTGGCATCGAGCTCACCATCATGGTTCATCCCACTCGTCGCCAAGAACAAACCAACAGATCTGGCGAGTTTACAGAATATTGAACATGTGAATTCGGATAAGATTTCAGATTTCTGCTTATATAGACAAAAGTATTAGTGATGTGATTTATTTGATAGAAAAGTTTAACGGTTTAGATGAATACATGTAATTTACCTTTTTAATTTAGTATTATTCTTGCACAAATTACCAACTCGGGAATCTAATTCTAGTTACGACCTCGATATCCAATATCCAAAAAGAGAATTTTGATGATTCTAATTTCAATTATAAGGTAGATTAAATATTTACTAGTATTTATTAATAAAGAAACCAAATAAGAAGCATTATTTTCGTGAGTTTAGCTCATTTTACATGAACTTAATTAAATGGTATACAAAAATGAAGTAACGTTTATGGAAAGTCTTACACGATCCATATTAGTTAGAAGTTATAGAAAATGAGTAACGTTGCCTTCTTTGATTAGTTATACTAAATTAAGTTTGTAGTTACAAAAAGTCGAATAAGTTTTGACTTTGGATTATTTAAACTCAATTTAGTTAATTAGTGCTTGCATAAAGTCAAGTAATCAAGGTGTGACTTTTAATTAATATCACTCAGTTTAGTTAGTGTTTATAACTAGTCAAGTAATAAATGTTTGACCTTTGATTGATTATACTTAATTTAGCTTGTATTTGTCAAACATCAATTATATTAAGTTTAGTTATTGTTTACAACAAGTCGATATGATTTTTGATTAGTTATATCCATCTACTTAGTGTTTATCGAATGTCAAATAACTAAATTCAGTTTTATCGATATTTATAAAAAACGATAATACATTGACATTTCATTAGTTTATTAGTATTCCAAGAAAGTCAATGTTTGAACTATGATTTAGCAAATCTCCTTAGAAAGACAAGTAATTTGTGATTGCTTATATACAAGTTAATATTTATACAATTCAAGTAACATTATCTTGATTGATAGTAGTACAACTTGCAAGTTAGTATTTATGGAAAGTTAGATATTGTTACATCAATTCAAGATGAGATTTGGTATACTCATTAATTAAGTTCAATTTGCATAAACTCAATTGTTCAGTGTTTATAGAAAAGTCAAGTAGTGTTTATAGAAAGTCAAATATGTTATATTTTTGATTAGTTATATTCAATTTAGTTAGTGATTATACTTATATGAGTAATGCTGACCTTCTAAAGTCTTGTTCCCGTGAAATTATTAGTATATCAACTTCATTACTTCATTGGAATACTGGTACCTCAACAAATATATGATATGATGAACTAAGATTGATTAAGTTATATTTTATATTTATTTTGATTAAGTTTAACTCAGATGAGCAAGAAATAAACTTTAAAAAACATAGTTTAAAATTTCAATTAGATAGCTGTTTTGAAATGATTTCATAATTTATTTATTTCAAGATTAATAATTGATATATTTTTTATAAATATTGCACCAAATTCTGAGAATTCGAGTTCGATACATAAACAACATAATGTTTTGTTAATTGTTTCGGTTTCGAAAAGCATTTGGACTCATACCCATTTGAGGACAGTCATAAATCTCAGTTTGTATGAGCAAAGTAGACTAAATCTAATCGACCCCATGACATAACAAAGAAATCAAATTCGTACCAAAGGCAATACGCTCTGAATTCCAAGCAAATGCTCTCTAGATTTTAGTACCTTTACTATTCATTAATCACCAACTTTTATGCAACTTTCCCCTTTTTTCAACCAGTTCCTACCGGTAACGTCTCTCCAACGGTTATAAAACGGCCACTCCTATAGCGGCGCCGTCGCAGCCCCGCGGCGGCAACCCCCAAAACCGGTACTTTTTGCAGGCGTTCACTTCCAAACCGCCCCCTCTCTCCCCCATGCTACCTAATAATCCTGAAATTGTCCCGATTGGCGAACACAAAGGGAAGATCGCTTGCATCGTGTCACCGGAGCAAGCGTCCCATCTGGCAGTGCACTACCAGAGGGCTCTTATAGGCAAGTTTGAGAAAGGAAAGCCTACCATGGAGTCTCTTAATGAAGCCTTCAAATCCATTGGTTTCAACTCCAACTTCCAGATTGGTGCCATAGATTACAGGCACATACTAATTAGATTTGAGGATCAAGATGATTACCAGCGTTGCTGGATGAAGGGGGTATGGAATCTGAAAGGATTTCCGATGAAGGTGCTCAAGTGGTCAACTGAGTTCATCCCTGGCACTGAGTCTTCTGTGGTTCCAGTGTGGATCACCATACATCAGGTTCCTATCTTTCTCTACAATACAGCAATGCTAGAATTTATAGGTAATAGGGTTGGTAATTTTATAAAGATGGATTTAGCCACAGGCTCCCTATCTAGACCATCAGCTGTTAAGCTCTGTGTGGAGATTGATTTGCAGAAAAAATTGCACACTGAAATTACAGTTGGAGTCTCTGGATTCACGGTTGACTTGGATATTGAGTATGAAGAGCTCCCTGAGTATTGTCAGATGTGTAAAAAATTAGGGCATTCCTCTAGTGAGTGTAGACTGGCTCAGAATCAAAATAATGAAGGTTGGAAACTCCAGTCTAAGAAGCAGCAGCCACCCCTTCTTAAATCCCAAACCTATAGAAAGTCAGCCCCTCATCCTAAAGCCATTATACAAGTCACAAATAAGGCCACACCATCCACTGATAAAGCTTCCAATGTCAGTCCTCCAAATGCCCCTACTGCCCACACTCTACCTGAAAACCTCCCTAAAGATCAGACCCCTCCCATCATTGATCTATCACCTGCTGGTGAATCTTCTGGTACTACTGCCAAAGAAAAGGCTAGGGTGATTGCAGCTCAAGAATTGAGGAATAAAGTTAATGTCAACTCTCTCTCTGAGCAAGTGAATCTCTCTGAAAATGTCATTGTCCCCCCTCTCAGAAATGTGACCCAAAGCCAAGAAGGTCAAGAAATCAAAAGACTGGAGTGGAGACCTATCAACAAGCCTGTCACCAAGCCTAAATCAGTCAAATATGCCAAGGATGACCTGCATGTTACCTCTAGGACTATACACAGGGATGATGATTCTTTCTTTACTACTGACCATGTTACCTTTTTTTCTCAGGAAAAAAACAGGACAAATAGATTCCTTCCACTGCAACAAATGAATACATTGTCTGATTCCGAGGAAGAGGAGATGCCAATTACTAACATCAATGAAAAATCCAAGGATGAACAGGCTACTGATAATGCCAGTGAGGATACTCCTGCCAGCTCCATCAAAAAGAAGAATCAGGTAAACACAGCCCAAGTAAGGCAATCCTCCAGACTTATGGCTAAAAAGACCCCTGCAATTAAGCTAAAAACATATTTTACTCAGCTTAATCAAATTATGTCTGGTTCTGCCACAAAAAGCCCATAAAATAGTTCTAATGATTGTTAAAACCCTAAAAATGAATTTTCTGGTTTGGAACATCAGGGGAATGAATACATCACTAGATAGATTGATGGAACTAACACTTATTCATAGGTTTGATCTTATCTGCTTAATTGAACCTATGCATGTAAATGCTAAATGTGTTGACTTTGCTTCTGCACTAAAATTCTCAAAATGCATCACTGCCCTAAATGAAAGGATCTGGTTAATGTGGAACGACAGCATTAATATTTCCCTAATTCAGGACAAAATACAATTTTTACATGTCTCCTTAAATTGCCTAAAATTAAATGCATGTATGGAAGCTGTTTTTGTGTATGGCCTTAGAACAAGAAAAGAAAGAGAACAACTATGGCTTGATCTTGCTAATATTTCCTATCCTGAAACCTTGTTTATAGGTGATTTTAATGCCATTGCATCTATTTCTGAATAAGGGCATGTCCTCACCTAGTCTCAGAAGTATCAGGGATTTTTCCTCTTTTATTGACTCAATGCCTCTTGAACATGTTAATATTGTAGGTATTGCTTTTACTTGGACAAATGGGAGGTACAAAAATCTATTAGATCTAAGCCAAAATGGTAGGAATAAAACCCCTACTATTAAAAGATTAGATAGAGGTTTGTGCACCCCTAACTGGAAAGTGAAGTTCCCAGATTCATCTATACTAGTGCTAAATAAAGAAACCAGTGATCACTGTCCCTTGCTGTTATGTGTTGGTAGCCAATTAAAATCATCCCCCAAATCTTTTCGATTTATAAATACTTGGTTTAAAAGGGAGAATTTCCTCCAGGTAATTCAAGAAAATTGGACTGCTGATATTCAAGAATCTGGCATGCTAAAATTTTATCTTAAATTGCTCAGATTGAAAAAATGTTTGAAAAAATGGAACATTGAGGTTTTTGGCAACATACACCAAAATGTGATAGATGTTGAAGAGTGTCTTAGGTTACAGGAGTTAGCCTATGATGGTAACCAGTGTGAAACAGAACTGATTGCTCTCAGACAGGCTAAATCCAGATTAACTAAAGCCATTAAAGAGCAAAAACATTTTTTCAAATATAAAGCTAAGATAAAATGGCTTAAAGATGGAGATGACAACTCCAAGTTTTTTCACAACTCACTGAGGGAAAGGAAGAGCAAAATGACTATCACAAAAATCATGAATTCTTCTGGTGAATGGCTTGATGAGATGTCTGAAATAGAAAATGAGGGTGTGGCCTTCTTTTCTAACCTTCTCACTACTGATAATGATCCAGATCAGAACAAGTTCTACTCTCATTTCTTGGCTCAGATCCCTAGGCTAATTACCAGTGAGGAAAATATAGAACTGACTAAACCAGTGTCTTTTCCTGAACTTAAAAAAGTGGTTTTTTCACTTAACAAACAAAGCAGCCCTGGTCCTGATGGTTTTACTGCCAATTTCTACATTAAAGCTTGGGAGATAATTCACATTGATTTATTGCATGCAGCTAATGATTATTTATATAGTTCTTCACTGCCTAGAGGTCTAGCTAGTACTTGGATTGCCATCATCCCTAAAATTGACACTCCTTTCTCCTTTAGTGATTTTAGGCCTATTAGCCTCTCCACGATTACAAACAAATTTTTTTCTAAAATATTAATGGAGAGGCTAAAGCCTGTTATGCAAAAGTTGATTTCCCCTCATCAGACAGCTTTTCTTAGTCATAGAGAATTGGCTGATAATGTGATTTATACTAAGGAAATGCTGAGATTCATTGACAGGAAAGGAGTCCATCCAAACTGCATTCTAAAGCTTGATTTAAGAAAGGCATTTGATAGAGTCTGTTGGAAATTTCTATCAAATATCCTTCTTAAATTTGGCTTTCATGGTAAGTTTATATATTGGGTGATTAAAAATCTTTCACAGGCTTGGTTCTCTGTTTTAATCAATGGGGCTCCTGTGGGTTTTTTTAATGCAACAAGAGGCATAAAACAAGGTGATCCTCTCTCCCCTTTTTTATTTAATATTTTTTCAGAAGCTTTCACCAGAAGTCTGGCCTATATTTTTGAAAATGGTAGTTTACAGTACTTTAATTTGCCAAGAAATGCTGAAAAAATTTCACATTTAACCTATGCAGATGATACTATCATTTTTATGCAAGCAAGTAAAAATAATTTATTAAAAATGAAAGCCTTTCTTTCTGTTTTTGAAAAAGTCTCAGGTCAAAAAATCGATTTTGAAAAAAGTGATTTTTATATTAGCAAGCATGCTACAGCTGGAAAAATCAGAGAAATTAAAAATATTTTGGGCATGAAAAGAGGCAATTTTCCATTCAAATATCTGGGAGTCCCTATTTTTCTAAGTAGAATGAAGAATGTTTATTTCCAGCCTATTATTGAGCTCATTGACAGAAAGCTAAATAACTGGAAGAACATGTGGTTATCTCAAGGGGGTAAACTTATACTTATAAATTCTTGCCTGTATTCCCTTCCCCAACATGTTTGGGCAGTGCTAGAACCTACTGTGTACATCCTTAAAGCTATAAAAAGGAGATTAGCAATTTTCTTCTGGGGATCTGTTGATAACAAGCCAAAAAAATCATGGAAAAAATGGAATGATTTGTGTTTTCCAACTATAGAAAATGGCTTAAATTTCAGAAACCTTTCCACCATAGTGAAGACTTTCTCAGTCAAACTATGGTGGAAATACCAATTAGGCCTAGCTCCTTGGACAATTTTTTTGGCCTCTCTACCATCATCTTCTAAAACCTCTCAGACATGGAAGCGTATATGTAGAGTCAATATTTTTGCTGAGAGGAATACTAGGGTTATTATTGGCAATGGGGCTTGCAGCTTCTGGAATTCTAACTGGACAGGGGAGGGTGCCATTTGTGATAAGATAGATTCTCAGAACTCTCAAATCCCTGAAGATTGCACTGTTAGAAATTTTATTGTCAACAAGCAAGAATTTATAACACATCTGGTACATTTTGCTGACTCCTCTCTTCTCTCCTCACTGCAGGTAGCAGAACTGAAAATTCACAGAAAAGATAGGCTCATTTGGAAAGCTGATCCTCTGGGAGAGTTTACATTTAAATCAGCTTATAACTTACTCAGACCTAAAAGAAGGCCAGCTAGGTCTTTGAAAAACATTTGGAACCCTAGGGTTCAGAAAAAAATTTCTATCTTCATGTGGAAGGTAATGAACTCTATTTTGCCCTTTGATAATGTTCTAATTCACTATGGGTTTAATATTGTTTCTAAATGTGTTTTCTGTGAGCATGAAGATTCTCTGGACCATTTTTTTAACACATGTAAAATTGCAGCTTTAGTCTGGGAAGGTATCAACTCTTTTATTATTATTCAAGCTCCCAGCTTTGGTTCTATATGGAACAGAATATGCTTCTATCTCACTAAACAGGGATTATCTAAAATTCATTCTATTTTAATCCATAATATAGTCCTGTTTACCTGCTGGGGCCTATGGAAGGCAAGAAATAGATATATCTTTGATAGCATCATTCCAGACCCATCTTTTATCATTCAAGAGATTAAATCTCTAGTTTACCACTCTTTTGCAACTAGGCCATTTTTTATCTCTTCCCCCTTTGATATAGAGCTTGCTTCTGGTGGCTATTTCCCAAAATATCTCAAACCCCCTAAGCCTAATATAAAATATGTCTCATGGGAAAAACCAGTTTCTGGCCTTAAGTGCAATGTAGATGCTTCATGGAAGAAAAATTCTGGTGATACTGGTTTGAGGGTGGTGGTTAGAAATAGTAGGGGTGATTTGATATGTGCTGAATGTTTGTATACTAAGTCACTCTCCCCTTTACATGCTGAAATTTTGGGCATAGGCTTAGCCTTATCTGTTTGTGACTCTTTTGATGATGTGATTCAGATTGAATCAGATTGTGCTTTAGCTATAAAAATGATTTTACAGCCCCACTGTGCACATTGGAAGCTATTTAATCTAGCTGATGATATTCACCAAAGTCTGCATAATTATGTTCTGTCTTATGTGCCAAGAGAAGCTAATCAAGTTGCAGATTCAATAGCTAGATATGCATGTGAGCAGAAATTGGCAGCTAGATTCTCCTCCCTTTCTCTCCTTCCTTCTGTCTCTAGAGGACAGTTGCTTCTGGACAAACAATCACTACCTGCTCTTAGATTTCATCCCCCGTAGATCGGCTGCTACGCTCATTAGTTTTCTGTTACATATTTGCAGGTTTTCACTCAATGCAGAAGGTTGGCTACTTGTCAGACAAGGATTTGATGCTCTACTTCACCAGTTCAGCTTAGAATGCCCTCCTTGAAGCTCATAAATTATTTTTTGCTCTATATGGGATTTATTTTTGGTCTATTATCTCTCTTTTAATGCCGCCTTGTGTTTTGTTTAACAATTCGCTAACAGGCTTTGAAAGATTGATTCTAAGACTCAAAATTTTTCTATACCATACATAGAACTCTAGTCATAACCATAGGCTTTTTACTTAGCTAATTTTTGGAAGCTTACTAAGCTTCATGGCCACTTGTTTGTGTGCCGATCTAGGTCTCTATTCTTTTGTCTCTCACTTCATGTAGTGAGAGTATCCGTAAAAACTTATACCAAAATTCAACAATTTTGGTTTTTTATGGCTTGGGGAGCCTAATAATATTCCCCCATTCTAGTGATGGTTTAACCTTAAAAAAAAAAAAAGCATTTGGACTGGAATATTACACATCCGTAGGCAAAGTAGAAGATCTCTAATATGATGTATTGAGTTCTAAACCAAATCGGTTCATGTTTTGTGAGATCGAAACCATATGTCTCCCTAATGTCTTCAAACACATTTCGAAAATCAACAAAATTGAGCTATATTTATTTTGATTGAAAAATCAAAGACGTACCGAAAGCAAAGTTTGGCTGCTACGCTCATTAGTTTTCTGTTACATATTTGCAGGTTTTCACTCAATCGAAAAAGCAAAGACTTATCTCACCTCACCATGCATTTTCCTTGTTTATATATTCTCCTAATTGCATGCAACATCTATGCTATTTACTAGCAACTAATCACCAATTTCTATATTGAGCAAATAGTCAATATATCAAAAGCCGGTAAAAATGACGCTGGCACCTTTTAAGAAGCGAAATATGACAAAGTCATGTTAGATCAACTACTGACGCATGATTTTAGCATAGAAAGGAGCTCTGATTTCCTTCAAATTATTCAAACACTCATTTCGAATTCGAAACCACATAACTTACGATCGACAACGAAACACAGCAGTCATATGCTGCAGAATTAATGAATATTTAATTAGTTGCTGAGCTTTTCAAACTAAGAGTTCGAACCATCAACTTCATAAGCCTTCCGAGATCGAACCACGAGTTTCATTAACCTTCCGAATTCAAACCATGATCTTCTCAATATTTTCGATTTCGGACGTCAGTTTCTTAAACCTTCCGATTTCGGACTGTAAGTTTTTCAAAATTTTCACCTTCGAAACCGCAGCTGAATTCCATGTTTCGATCTCTGAAATATTCGGATATCAGTTTTTACAAGTTTGAACTCGTATGTAAATCTTACTCGACATGAAAATCTTGCAAACACGAAAAGTTCGATTTCAAAAACATATAATTATGGCGTATGCAAAATATACGCCGTTGTTTTTCTGGAATGATTTACCCGACTGGGTTTCGAATTCGTAATGTTTTACGCGTGGCGTAAAGGGTCAACCGACGTGCAACGGCGACGTCTCCGAGAAGGTTTCCAGTAGTGCTTGAGGGTACTGGCGAGGGTACAGGAGTTGCAGGAATATACTCATCAGGTTCAGTAGGCGGTGCAGGTGAAGAAGACTCATCACACAAAGTGCAAGGCTGTCGAGGTGGTATAATCTCAACTGAGGCAGTCTCAAGAGTAGGATCAGTAGGATCAATAAAGGAGGAAACATCAAGCGAGGAAAACTGAGCTTCTGACCATGCTGTAGAGAATGGAAAGTACGTCTCGTCAAACCGAGCATGTCGAGTCATGTATATACGCCTTGAAGCCGGATCCACACATTGAAAACCTTTGTAATGCGCACTGTAACCCAAAAAGGCACAAGGCAGACTGCGAGGAGCTAGTCTGTGTTCTGCTGTAGGACGAACATACGGAAAGACTCTACAACCAAAAGGGTGAAAATTGGAATAGTCAGGAGAACGTCCGAAAAGTACCTCAAAAGGAGACTTGTTGTCAATGACCGGGGTTGGCATCCCGTAGATGGTGAAGACAACAGTACTAAATGCATCATCCCAGTGAGAAAGTGGCATGTGCGAGTGAAACAACATGGAGAGGCCCATCTTCGTGATATGTCTGTGCTTCCGTTCCGCTCGTCCATTCTGCTCAGGTTTATATATGGACACGAAACTTGATGGTAAATTCCACGAGTTCTAAAGTGTGACTGCAACCTGTTGTTGATGAATTCAGTCCCACCATCACTTTGAAACACCTTGATGCGAGATGAAAATTGATTCTCTACGAGTGCCTCAAATTGGAAGTAGACGTCAACAAAATCAGACTTACGGCGCAAAGGGTAAAACCAAGAAAACCGCGAGTAATCATCCACAAATAAGGCATAATAAGCATAACCATTCCCAGAAAAAACCGGAGAAGGTCCCCACAAATCACAATGTATCAAATCAAGAACATGATCAGCACGTCTAGAATTCTCAATAAAAGAAAACTTCTGTCCCTTAGCCATTGCACACGGTTCACACAAACCAGGTTTAGGAAGTACAGAAGTAAGAGATAAACAACCAGTTCTTTTTAATAAATAAATAGTACTAGAGGACACATGTCCTAAACGAGCATACCAAATCTCAAAAGAATCTCGGTTTTTATTTGTCTTCACACTTGCAATAAAAGCAGCCACGCCACTGTCCAACACATGCAGCCCATCCTTACTGTGCCCCCTGCCCAGGATTGCCTTGCTGAGTTTGTGCTGAATTACAAAAGACTGATCATCAAACACAATAATAGCACAAAGTTCCTTAGTCAACTTGCTGATCGATAAGAGATTTTTCGTGATAGCATGCACAAGTAAAACATCAGACAAGTGTAAAGTAGGGCTAATCCTAACATCACCAATACCAGCAATAGGAATAGAAGCCCCATTCCCAACAGAGACTAGAGCGTTACCATTATAAGGAGTCACACTTGACAGATTGGATGCCGCAGAGCTCATGTGATTGGTGCAGCCTGAATCAACATACCAGGGACGTGGATCTGAAGGAGCCGGCAGTGTTGGGTAGGTCGGAGAAGCCTGCTGGTACTACAGAGCATACTGCTGGTACTGCGGAGCCAACTGGTACTACTGAGCATACTGCTGGTACTGAGGAGGAGCATACTGCTGAGGAGTCTGGGAAGCATACGGCTGATAAAGTTGAGCCACATTAGCCTGAGGAGAGTGCAGAAACTGGCCCGGATGAGCAGCAAGGGATTGTTGACCATAGAGCTGAGTTGGAGCAGCTACAGGACGCGGAGCAGCTGAAGGACACTGTCGCGAAACATGCCCAAAACCCTCACAGGTATAACACTGGACATTAGGAACGGATATGAACACACCACCACCACCAGAGGACTGCCAGGAGGGCCTGCCACCACGGCCGCCGGAGCGGTTGTTTCTGGCCGCTCGTGGGCGCCACGCGCCCGAAGCTTGGTCGGCCAGGCCCCCTCCTGGCTGTTGGGCGGTGCCTGATTGCTGGGTGTTGGCCACGAATGCCACCGGTCCATATCCAGTCTGTCCCTGCAACGATTGATTCACCACAAAAGACTCGAAACGCCTAGTCTCATCAACAACAGATAAATACGAAGGCAAATGGTCCCTAACAGATACAAGACCACTAAACCGTTGAAACTGAGGACCTAGGTCGTTGAGAAACCACATTAACTTATCCCGTTCACTAGCTGGATCACTTAAAACAGCCAACTGATCAAAAATATTTAAAGAACAAAGATGCAAGTCCTGAATAGTACCAGTCTGACGAATCATACCAGCCTACTGACGAAGGTTGAAGGCGAATGTCACTATGTTGTGCTGGTACGTGCTGGCGAATGTATCCCACATGTCCTTCGTAGTCAAACACTGGGAGATGACATTCCTGGCCTCCGGCGAAAGAGAGGCCAGAAGAACAGCAAAGAGTCTCTGATCCAGAGTCAGCCAGGCAAGGCAAGCAGCCCGAGCTTTCTCGTAAGATCCAGCTCGGCCTTGGCAGCGGCGTCGGGCGGGGAAGAGGAAGAAGACGCGTCCATGGGCGGCGGCGGAACAACGGGGCAAGGAGTGGAGCCATCAAGATGGCTAAATAAACCCTGAGCTTTGAGCACATACGTCACATGTTGCTTCCATTGCAGGTACGTCGAAGCATCCAACTTGGCCGGAAGCAAGTGGATCGTGGTGGTGATGTTGAACTTGTCATCACTCAATGCCATTGCAAATCAAAAAGGTAAAAAAAATAAAAAAAAATTACTTTTGATGAAGACGAGGGAGAGGGGCAGCGGAATTGTGCAGCCGAGGAGAGGAGGAAAGTAAATATATAAATAAAAAAATGAAGAAAGGTATTGGGCGGCTGAAAAAGAAAACTTGATTCAAGTTGCTGGGTTTATGTGACTAATTCCGATGTCCAATGCGGTCGGCGAAGTTACTGGATAATCAAAGAAAAATAAAAACAAAAGTTTGATGAATTTGGGCGGCGTATGAAGTAGGCGGCGGAAGAAGAGGAGGGAGAGAGGGTTTAAGAACCTAGGCAACTGATACCATGTAAAGTGTTAGGGCCGAGCATCCGGCTGACCTGATGGCTCATCAGGACCAACGGCTCGGCCCCTTAGCACACATGGCGCCCGGGCCAGCCCGGACGCGGCGTCAGATCAGAACCCCAGTTGTCTGGGCCAGGCATCTCGCTATCCTGGATGACTCATCCCGGCCCCTCGACACACATGCCATCCGGGCCAGACCCGATCGCGGTTAGAACCCTACTTGGCCTGGCAGGAGCATCTTCCCATACAACCTGTTAGGGTCGGGCATCTCACCATCCCGCACGGTTCATCGACCACTCATCCTGCATGACGACCGGGCCAGACCCGACAGCAGATGGCAGCTTTACCTAACCTGGCAGAAGAATCTTCCCAGACCGCCTAACGGCGCGGTCTGATCAGATCAGGTCAGCTGTCTGCACCATATATATAGCCCTTTCTCATAAGAGAGAGGTAAGTTGACTAAACACAATCAACCACATCCCAACTCTCCGAACAGTCTACTGACTTAAGCATCGGAGCGGGAACGGCATTAAGCCACCCCGCCCTGACCGTGAGTGTTCATATGGTCTTAGCAGGTAGATTTCATCCGTCATCGAGGCGGATCAAGAGACGCTGCAGCACGGCCTAGATCGACAGTCCAGGCCACGGTCCAGCAGCACCGTTAACGATATGGATATTCCTCCGAGGGATTTCCCGGTCGTAACATTGGCGCCGTCTGTGGGGATTAAACGCCTAGTCACCCACGCAGCTCGGAGATGTGAGCTAATCAGCCTCCAACGAGCACAACTGAAGCACATCTCCAAATCTGAGCAGACAAAGAGCCTCTAAGTTGGCTTCTTGGTAAAAAGGTACAAACTTTCACCAAAAATGCCTTCTTTAGAGCCTAAACTTTCAGATCTGTTAAGCACAGCTTCAAGAAAGCTTAAACAGATCAAGCCCATTCTTTTTTAGCCAAAAAGGAGACGACTTTCACCAAAAAATCCCTCATTTAGAGCCGAAAATTTCAGATCTGTTAAGCATAGCTTCGAGAAAGTTTAAACAGATCAAGCCCATCCCTTTTTAGCCAAAAAGGAGATGGCTTTCTCCAAATCTGTTATGTATACCTTCAACAAAGCTTGAAGAAAGCAAGCCCATTTCGTTTTTAGCAAAAAAGGGGAAGACTTTCACCAAAAATCCGACCTTTAGAGTCAAAAACCTTCAGATTTGTCAAGAATAGCTTCAAGAAAGCTTAAAGACATTAAACCCGTTCATCTTTAGCCAAAAAAGGGAAGATTTTCAACAAAAATCTGACCTTTAGAGCCAAACCCCCATATATGTGTGTAAAAAAAAAAAGGGGAAAAATTTTCTGCAGTTTGACTTCCTCTAGCTGATGCATCAAACCGCCCAGATGAGCGGACCGAACGCCCCGTCCAGATGAGCGGACCGGACACCGTGCCCAGATGAGCGGAAAGGATGCCGAGCCCAGATGAGCGGACCGGACGCCGCGCCCAGACGAGCGGAGCAGTCGTCGCGCCCAGACCAACGTATCGGTCGCCGCGCCCAGAAAAGCGGACTGGTTAGCGCAGACGAGATAACATATATACGAAGGTCATCAGCGATCGGCCATGATATACCCACATTGGTAAATACCATCATGGTAATAGTTCATCAGGCCACTTCAGCGAATACCACATAAGCCAGTTCATCAGGCTAGTTCATCAGGCCACTTCAGCGAATACCATATAGGCCAGTTCATCAGGCTAGTTCATCAGGCCACTTCAGCGAATACCACATAGGCCAGTTCATCAGGCTAGTTCATCAGGCCACTTCAGCGACATCAGCTAGTTCATCAAGCCACTTCAGCCACGTCGCCTTGTCCATCAAGTCACTTCAGCCACGTCGTCCAGTTCGTCGACTCTCTTCGGCGACATTGCCCAATTCGTCGACCCATTTCAGCGACAAGGCCAACCACCCGGTTTATCGATCATGTCCACTTCCCAAAGCCGTTTCATCAACCCAATTCAGCGGCCTCATTCGCCATCCAGAGCTTATACGGCAATGGTGCTTCATGTCGACACTCATCCAGACGCAACTCCTACCAAAGGGCGATTAGGACTGCCAACCCAGGTGATGACGCTGGTGATGACGCTGGTGATGACGCTAGTTAAGGAAGCCCAGGCGAGCCGACCAGATGACGACCCATCCAGGATCAGGACCAAGGTGATGACGCTGACACATGAGTGCACGGCAACCTGGTGAGCCAACTAGATCAGAAACGTCTCTTAGACAGCTGAGCCAACTAGGCGAGCCGACCAGATGACGAGGTCAACCCCGCTCTGAGTCGACCAGATGACGAGGCCAACCCCGCTCTGAGCCGACCAGATGACGAGGTCAACCCCGCTCTAAAAAGGTACCCCATACCACCCAATATTTCTAATGCTAGTCCCATGACATTTTCTCAAGCATAGTTTCTAGAGAGATCACAATGTTTTCCCTAATAAGGGAGTGGTCTTAGGGAAAACTATTTTTCCCGTGCAAAATTGTAGTGTTGTTTTCTCCCCCACTATTAATGTATTTCAAGTGCTAAGTTCACGGACATGTTTCCCCTTGTTTATCCATTTGAACCTTATTTCGAAAGTCGAATGACCAAGTCGAAATTTGCAACAATGGATACAACGAAAGGAGGTTCAACCCACCGCCCCGGCCAGCCGGACCGGGCGGAGAGAACACATGGCACATTTCACACCTTGATTGTAAAGCGTCCTGGATGCATCTTTGTTAACGAGCCAGGATTGTTGCCTGGAGAAACAAGGGTGTACTTCTGTGCATTTTACTCTCAAGGGCAAGTCGGTCGACACGGTCACGATCGTGACCGCCGGGCCGGGACTGAGGCTTAGCCGTCCTTCTCGCGCACCGAACATAGGCGTGGTCCTGTTCAGACGCGAATACGCGAAAGGGGCAGACCATATCCTTTCCCAACCACGGGTAGCAACCGTTTGGGAAAAAAGGTGGGTTTCTTCTTCATTGAAGACCCATGTCGGGCAAGGACCGATAAAGCAGAGTTTGAGACTTAGCAGTACCAACTCTAAATAAAAAATCCCAAGAAAGGAATGACCATTCCACAAATCTTGGTGGCTTGGAAAAGGTTTAGCGACTCCCAAGTTTCAGGCAACTTTGCCCAGAATTCAAGGCCATGCGCGCCAACTTCCATCAGAACCAGCAGGCATCCAGGACCGTCCATCCGGTCAAGCCATCCCTCTTCCTGAAGGGGACGACCCATGTGGACAAGATGGCCCATCCCACTTGGTGAACGGTAAATGAAACAATCATTATAAGCATGCAGGTTGTAAACTAATGAAAAAATGCTAAAGTGGCGTAAGCTTAACAATTTATTATGCAAACATATAATGTTTCAAAAGGAAACAAGCATAACCAAATGTATCCCCTTATGGGTTATTACATAACCTGTAAATTGTTCAAATGGCAAAACGCAGGAAAGGAAAAC
The DNA here is from genome assembly GCA_948330725.1 of Sherardia arvensis. NCBI lineage: Eukaryota > Viridiplantae > Streptophyta > Magnoliopsida > Gentianales > Rubiaceae > Sherardia > Sherardia arvensis. Next base: position 13,644,264 of record OX415237.1, on the reverse strand, counting down.
AAAGAAACCCAACTGGACTGGTCGCCTTGGCCGGCAGACCAGTCAACACAAGAGGGACGACATGCCGCGAAGCGCATGCCCTTCCAGGATCGCCATCTTGAAATCGTGCGAAACATGGGAGGTCTCCGTGACCAACGCCAATCGGCACAACGAACATGTACAAGCAATATGCTATCACGACCCAGGTCAGCATAAATCAACATGCTCTTACACGCATCACGACCCAGGTCAGCATGCTAAGCACAGTTGAAAAATGCGTATGCCTAAGATAAGATGTCGATCCAAAAAGGGCCAACTGCCCAGATCGCGGTTCCGACTGTCAGCCCAGGCCGAGGCTTTGCCATCCCAGATCGCGGTTCCGACCGCCAGCCTGGGCCAAGGCTTTTGCCATCCCAGATCGCGGTTCCGACCGCCAACCTGGGCCAAGGCTTTTGCCATCCCAGATCGCGGTTCCGACCGCCAGCCTGGGCCAAGGCTTTTGCCATCCCAGATCGCGGTTCCAACCGCCAGCCTGAGCCAAGGCTTTTGCCATCCCAGATCGCGGTTCCGACCGCCAGCCTGGGCCAAGGCTTTTGCCATATCAGATCGCGGTTCCGACCGCCAGCCTGGGCCAAGGATCTGCCATCCCGAATCGCGGTTTCGACCGCCAGTCTGGGCCACGGCTCTGCCATCCCGGATCGCGGTTCCGACCGCCAGCCTGGCCCACCGCTGTGCCATCCCTCATTACGGTTCCGACCGCTATCATAGGCACGTTTCTGCCATTCTAGATTGCGGTTCCGATCGCCATCATAGGCATGTTTCTGCCATCCTAGATCGCGGTCTCGTCAGCCATCATAGGCACTTTCCTGTCATCCTAGATCGCGGTCCCGACCGCCATCATAGGCACATTTCTGCCATCCTAGATCGCGGTCCCGTCCGCCATCATAGGCATTTTCCCTGTCATCTTAAATCGCGGTTCCGACTGCCATCCTAGATCGCGGTTCCGATCGCCAGCCTGGGCTACGGTTCTTCCAACCTAGGCCACGGTTTCAACCGCTCAATATTCATCAATCATCCGCAGCTCCCTCTTCAAGCCAACGAGAGCTCTTCAACTCTCACTAGAAAGAGGGAAGAGAGACCAGATAGGTCGTGAAGCCGGACAGCCGATCCTGCCAAGTCAAGGGAAGTCCGGAACAAAGATCAGCCCAGATGGAGCGTCCGGTTGACGAACTGGAAAGCCAAGTGGTGTAATGGTTGACGAACTGGAAAGCCAAGTGGTGTAATGGTTGAGAGAAGCGGATAAACCAAGGAAATTAATGAATGAAGTCACTCCGATAAACCACCTGGCCTAACATGCCGAGATGCAACATGCCAAGAAGCGCAAAGGCCGACAATACAATTCACCTCAAGAGGATTACGAGTCAAGGTGTAGCAGGAAGATGAAGGCCCCCACGACCACGATCACGGACCACACGTGGCTATGAACCTGACCAGAGATCCCGCTTGATGATCAATCCTCACCAGGTTAAGGAATCACGCAGCAACCCAGATTGTGATGTGGGATGCCGAACCAATCTTGTCCAAACGAGGAGCCCAGATCCAGAAGTTGGGTTACCAGATGATACTATTGAAGGCAGTTGTCGGATGATGCTATTCAAGGCAGTTACCGGATGGGGTTATTCACGGTGGATCAAATGTTAAACTCAACGAAATGAGAAGTTCGACTAAGAGGCTTCGGGCGTCAGCCCAGACCGACCTCCCAAACCAGCTGGTTCATCCGCCAAGTCCGTCCAACATGTCTGACCAACTGGCCCATGCCACAGGACGATGTGTACCGAAATTGCAAGCATGCCCACGGCCTTGGCCTCAAAGGAAATTGTCTCCACCGAAAGCAACATGGTCTAGGCACAAATCCACGAAAAGCTATTTTTCCCCGACAAATATGGCGAACAAAATATTGAGTCACAAAGCGGTAGAGAGATCCAGAATCCCACTGCGACAATCAGTTGATGAACCGGACGTCTCATCGAGGCGGCTCGCCAAGACAATGATGGAACCACACCAGCAGTCCGATCCGCCCATCCCGACGGGGCACCATGGCAACAGGACATCTACAGCCAAACTCATCAACCAGATCAATGATCCGGGTCAAGTAAGAACCATCATGGTGAGAACACGACACGGTGCAAAATCATCACACCTACCTACGACCCAGACGCCTACCCTAGGCGACATCGTGATCCAGCTCCATGGCCAAGGCTAGCAAAGCCCGTTCGGCCCAAATGGAATACATTGCAAGTAAAAAAGGGGCACGTGACCAAGAAGTGGAGGAATTTTTTTACCACGAATCTTCCGACGGCGTGAACCCTGCTTGTTCAAAATGGTCCAACGACCCAAGCAACAGCCCTGCGCTCGAACCGTCAGTTCAAGCTTGGATTTGGGGGGACTTGTTAGGGCCGAGCATCCGGCTGACCTGATGGCTCATCAGGACCAACGGCTCGGTCCCTTAGCACACATGGCGCTCGGGCCAGCCCGGACGCGGCGTCAGATCAGAACCCCAGTTGTCTGGGCCAGGCATCTCGCCATCCTGGATGACTCATCCCGGCCCCTCGACACACATGCCATCCGGGCCAGACCCGATCGCGGTTAGAACCCTACTTGGCCTGGCAGGAGCATCTTCCCATACAACCTGTTAGGGTCGGGCATCTCACCATCCCGCACGGTTCATCCCGACCACTCATCCTGCATGACGACCGGGCCAGACCCGACAGCAGATGGCAGCTTTACCTAACCTGGCAGAAGAATCTTCCCAGACCGCCTAACGGCGCGGTCTGATCAGATCAGGTCAGCTGTCTGCACCATATATATAGCCCTTTCTCACAAGAGAGAGGTAAGTTGACTAAACACAATCAACCACATCCCAACTCTCCGAACAGTCTACTGACTTAAGCATCGGAGCGGGAACGGCATTAAGCCACCCCGCCCTGACCGTGAGTGTTCATATGGTCTTAGCAGGTAGATTTCATCCGTCATCGAGGCGGATCAAGAGACGCTGCAGCACGGCCTAGATCGACAGTCCAGGCCACGGTCCAGCAGCACCGTTAACGATATGGATATTCCTCCGAGGGATTTCCCGGTCGTAACATAAAGACTAATTTCCAACGTAATCTGTATTGACATACTGAGCAACTATTTATACTTACAGAGAGGGTCCTAACTGTTATAAATTAAACCCTAGGGGCATATATGCAATATACAAGAATTACAACTAATTATCTTCTAAATCCTCCAAGTCTTCTATTGTCACAAGACAAATTTGAGGGAATTTGAGTGCTGCTCTGGATCGTCTGAGATGAATGGGATAGTAAAATCAGCAAAAATCAGAATTTGTCCTAACATATTCATTTTATATTGAGAATATAAGTTTTCACACAATTGAGAGGGATTGTCTATGAAATGATGTTTCAATTCTTTGATCTCCAATCCAAATTGATGGGCTAGCCACAATCAATGAGTCATCATCATCACATTATTAGAACTAAGTAGTAAAGATACAATTAAATGATTTGCATCAAAATAAAATAAACGAAAATTCAACACCCGAGGAGTTGAGATGATGAAATTTAGCAAATGAAGAAAAATCAAATATGTGTGATGTTGTCATATTTGGTTAGAACCAAATGCGAAGATTTTTCAACATCTATGTATAGTTGCTCTGTATGGTCTAGATAATGTTAGGCTGAGGTTGTGGAATATGATGAAAATTGATATAAATAAAAAGTGACAGTTTAATCGTAAAGAAATCTACTATACCTCAAAAGCAACATTCTCTCATTGTACAATGTTTAGTAATCAATTTTTTTGTAGGTTCTACAATTTTTCTTTACATGCGCTGCTATTAACTTGCGTACTCACCTTGATGGTTGAAAGTGTAAGTTGGATTCAGAGTACGTGAAAGGTGCCACTATAAAAATATTTCACAAAATTAAAATTCAATGTAACTAGAACTTTGGCCAGTCATGTGATCTGCACATACTCAAATTTTCTACAAAGTTAGCTTTAAACAGTGAAGTTATTAATTACATATGACCACTTATAAGAAATACTTAAGCACAACTAATTAGCCTAAAGCAAATTAGCTTCGTTGGCCTAGAAATTAGATCTTCTTAGCCCTAATACGGAAATGGGGATTTGATCAAAATCCTAAAGAAACCATAAGCGGATTCGTATTGGAAATATATTAAGGTAACATCGATGACCAGTAGCAAGAATGATGAGATTGCTTGAGGACACAGTGTATAAAAGAAAATAATTATAAAGTTGCTGCCACAAGTCATACCAAATTATACTATGAGTTACTACTGTACACCAGATCATAATGTTGATGAGATACATGACATGGTTAATACTTTTTGTTCATGAGTTAACTTAATTGGCAAACTAAACATTCATTACATTTTTTTGGACAGTTTATTTTAAATATGATGGTAGGAAATTCATTTCAAATAGAACTCTTAGAAAGCTAGAAATTACACCAAAGATAGAAAATCAGATTTTGTGATAAGTACAAATCTTTTAATTAAGGAAAATGAGGAAAAACAATTAAGAGAATAAAATCTCTTGGAAATCTAATCAATCATCCCTCCAACCCTACCACCTTTAAACTCAATGATTTTTAAAGAGTCGACAATAATGAATTCTCAAGAATGGTCAGCCTAGCCCATTCTTCACCCGTCGGCTCAAAATCGGTTTTCTTCTTGGTTGGTTCGGCCTTCAAGCACTTAAAAATGACCCTCTTTGTAACTTTGGAAAATCAAGTGTTTTGTTCACCACTTTACCATTCAAAGCCAGAAACGTAGGTCTCTTTGCTCGACGATTAGTGGTATCTTCGGTGAAACGGATTTTCTTGTACTGCTTCGACTTGTACAACATGAAATACTCATGGAATCGACAATAGTCCTTTCCTGTTAGCCCTTCTGGGGGATCGTGAATCTTGAAGTCAATAATGATTTGGATCAAATTATTCCTAATTTTCTTCATGCCCTTTGAAGTAATATTATGAGGAAATATTTTTCCATAAGCCATTTGGAAAAATAGCCAAACCACACCCAAAGGGCCACATGGATAATGCTCCCATTTTTCGCTGCCAATGCATGTGAAACTATGTTGTTCAAAGATGAGGGTCCCCAGGGCCGTCCTTGTAAATTTGGGGGCCTAGTGCAAAAAAAGTTTTTGGGACCCCTCAAATACACTCATTCAATAATATTTATAAAAATTCATTATGAATGTATCATTTAACGAGTAAGAAAAATATTTAAAATTTCACTCAAATTCTCAGAAAATTTCAAACATAATGCACCTTTATGTTACTATAGCTCTCCACCCAACAGATGTGTGAAGAATGTAAGCGAAACAATTTTATATTGTGTCATGCCCATAGCCTCCATATACATCATTTATCTTCAAAATCCAAGCACCACACACAGAAAATTAAAACGTATGTATTCTGAATTGCTAAAATATGGCAATAATAAAATTCATAGAAACAATAATAATTGATTACCTTATTTTAGTTTCATCAAACTTGAGCATATTCAGAGGATTGCAAATTTTTTGGATAAACAGAGACTTGCAGAGCAGAGAGATGAAACTTTAGAATCATTTTCTTTGATGAAATTCGAATTAGTAAAGTTGAGAGGTCTCGCCATAATACCACCACAGCGACCACAGATGCATGTAAAAAAGAATTCAAAAAAATCACCGTCGGTACTTGTCGGCTATGCTATGTTAGACGAATGATTTTTATGAAATCTCATAAATTTGGAACTTATTTGAGGTTTATAAAATTTATTTATTATTTTTAGGAACTAATTATTCATTTACCATATTTGAAAAGGAAAAAAATTCAAAAATATATGTACATATTTAAAATAAATTGAGGGCCCCCAAAATTTTGGGGCCCAGTACAACTTCACGTACTGCACATGTCAATGAACGGCACTGAGGGTCCCGTTCAATGTAAATGGATGACCTTAGGGCATGTACAATGGGTTCCGCATCAAGAGACTTTTTGTGATTGAGACTCAAAAATCGGGAAAATACATATTTACGTTGGGAGTAAGCTACTCCGCTGATTGTCAGTTCCACATGATTAAATTTAATGCAGTTAAGCCATGTTGTCATCAAGTACAGAAGTATCATTCCCATTAAAACATAGCTACATCATGTCTTTTTATGAAAAGTGGTGATGAGATGTATTTATACGGAAATGGAAATTTGATCAAAATCCTAAAGATACCAGAAACAGATTCGCATTGCAAATACATTAAGGTAACGTCGATGACAAGTAGCAAGAATGATGAGATTGCTGGAGGACACGGTGTATAGAAGAAAATAATTATAAAGGTGTTGCCACAAGTCATACCAAATCATACTATGAGTTACTTCTGTATACCAGATCATAATATTGATGAGATACATGACATGGTTACTACTATTTGTTCATTAGTCAACTTGGAAAATAAAAAATTCATTATTATTTTTTTGGAAACAATTATATTAAATATGGTGATAGGAAAATGAATACAAATAGAACTCTTAGAAAGCTAGAAATCACATCAAAGATAGAAATCAGATTTTGTGATAAGCACAAATCTTTTAATTAAGGAAAATGAGGAAAAACAATTAAGAGAATAAAATCTCTTGGAAATCTAATCAATCATCCCTCCAACCCTACCACCTTTAAACTCACAGATTTTCAAAGAGTCGACAATAATGAATCCTCTAGAATGGTCAGCCTCACCAATTCTTCACCCGTCGGCTCAAATCGGTTTTCTTCTTGGTTGGTTCGGCCTTCAAGCACTTAAGAATGACCCTCATGGTAACTTTGGAAAATCAAAGTGTTTCGTTCACCGCTTTACCATTCAAGCCAGAAACGTAAGTCTCTTTGCTCGACGAGTAGCGGTATCTTCGGTGAAACGAATTTTCTTGTACTCCTTCGACTTGTACAACATGAAATACTCATGGAATCGACAATAGTCCTTTTCTGTTAGCCCTTCTGGAGGATCGCGAATCTTGAAGTCAATGATTTGAATCAAATTATTCCTGATTTTTTTCATGACCTTAGAAGCAATATTATGAGGAGATATTTTTCCATAAGCCATTTGGAAATATAGCCAAACCTCACCCCAAGGGCCACATGGATAATGCTCCCATTTTTCGCTGCCAATGCATGTGATCCTCCCACCCATGAGTTTAAGAATTGGACGAGTACCGGTCAACTCAACCTCCACTAACTCGGCAGATATCAAAAGTTCATTATTGGGAAATTCTCCTTTTAGTGCAATGAAAGCCTTTAAAAGGTGGAGAAGTGGATATCCAACGTCCCCATCAACCATACCACCTTAAAACATAGTTTACTTTCTGATCGACGAGCTTCCCCGGAATACTCAGTCGTAGTTTTTATAATTTCTTTACGGCCGCCTTCTCCTCGATTACCCGCTCCAAAGCTTGGCATCGAGCATGCAACGCCTTGACCGAGCCATACAAAAGCTTCATATGGATGTCGGACGTCGCGACATCCCTTTTGGAGATGGACAAAGACTACAAGAGAATGCAAATTAGTAAGGAAACTACACACTCAGAGAAGTTGGTGGAACCAAGTTAAAAAGCATACCTGGCTAATCTCCGGAAATTCCGAAAATATGTCGGACTCATTCTCCGAGACCTCGGGGAGAGAATGCATAACATAGTTCTCGAACCTTCCTAACGGTTTGATGCAGGACGGATAGCGCAGGTTTTATGTAACGGATCTTAGGGTTAGAACGTGGTGATTAACTGGCTAAATGGTAGTTGATGAATGTAGAATAGATGTATAAGGCAGTTTGGAAACTTATAAGTAACGATATTGTCCTTCCACGTCACGCTTCAGGGTCCGTCAAACGTCGCATCTGTCGGGTAAGTTTGAGTCGCTCGCACTTGAAGATTAACGATTTTTGTCGCAAAGAATTTTTATAAATCAATTGTCTGAATAATTCTCCATAGGAGATTACATTATATATTACCTAAGAAAAGTAAATCTAAAGAGGATTAAGATTTCATCTATTTTCCTAGAGAAAAACATTCATCCGGATGATCCTGATATAGGCATTATCAGGCACCAATAAGATAATGACACGTGTACAATTGTAATGTTTTAATTGGTTAAGATATTTTTAATAAAATTCTAAAACCCTAATTTAGAATGCCTAAACCCGTCTGGGTAATGATTGAACACGTGGCCCAATCATAAATTAGTTAAAGATGATGTGTCGTTATTTAATTGGTGCCTGATATTCCCAATATCAGGATGATCCTGATATATATTAAACTGATTTTCCTATAATAATAATGTCCTAAATCTAAAAGGAAATCAATAAAACATACTTAAATAAACCTTTTAGAACCATGCTTACCATTTTTAGATTATATGAATAATCTAAAAATAGTCACTTCTCATTCCTCATCATTCTCGCCAGCTTGAATAAACTCGACTCCCGGCGAGTTAAAATCATAGGTCATCTCAGAAGGCTCCAAATCTATATACCTTGAACATTCTTCACGTGGATGTCCCTTCCATTGAACGAGATACTTCCAACGAACAAGATATTTCTGGCCATGTACTAATTTCGGAATTTTTCTGAGACGTAGCACATCCTTACTTTCTCGATGTGATACTGCAGAAACTACCTTAGGCAACTTGGGAAAATACTTCCCTTGAGTTTTAGTAATCTTCTTAACTCCTCCAAAAGACCTAAGTGTAGAATTAGTAAATTTAATTTCTCTCTCCCACTTTGTCTCTTCTGAATTAGTAGCTGATTTTTCAACATTTCTCTCTTATACAGCCATTTCTTCCCTCTTGAAAGTATCTTCATCGGGTTTCTTCTCAATCATTGGTTTGCATTGCTTATCCTCTTCAACATCTTCAACCACCTTAAAATGTTCAAAGACGTGGTCGCACTTTGTTTTCTCTTCAGCATCTTCTGTAAAATGTACATTCTCTAAAGTTTGATTGCACTTTGTATCTTCCTAGCTTGCTTCAACCTTCTTAGTCATTACCTCGGCGCTTGTTGGTTTTACGAATTTCTGCAAACCTTCTGGACTCAAAGACTTTAAAATAATGTGCTCATTGTTGAAGTTAAAAGAGTACGTGTTGGCATGACCATCATGTGAAACATTCCAAACATTTATCCAAGGACGGCCTAAGAGAATATGAGTAACCCTGGTTGGCACAACATCACACCAAACAGAATCTGAATATTTACCCTTCTTCAGGTGTACTAAACATCTCCTTTTTACCAGAATATAAGTAATCCACCCAAGAAATCTTGTATGGTTCAGGATGTGGTTCAGTTGATAGTTCAAGTATCCCAATTGTAGTTTATGAAACCATAAATATTGCTACTTCCATCAATGGTGATTTTTCGGTACTCCCTCCCACAATTCACTGTAGTCTGGAAAATTGTTGACGAGCCATTAAAGATCCTTCTACTAAGATTCAACAAGGACTCATCTTCTTTCTCTCGTTCATCAACACTTGGTGATTCGACTTGGGACTTAGTACTTGCAGTTTTATTGAAATTCTTCGGCAGTGTGAACCTCTTTGCAATTCCTTCACGTGTAGTGTTCACCTTCGTGAAAGAATGAAGCTGCAGAATCTTCTCAAATTTAGGAGCTAGTTGGAAAGCTGCAGTGACAGTAGCAACTGGGTGAGGCATCATACGCTTGTGGATCTCTGGATTAAGGCCTAACTTGAATCTAGCCAAAGCCATCTCTTCGCTATCATAAGCTCTCCAACGCACTTTTGACTCCTCAAACTTCTTCATGTACTCATGAACGGTCATATCTCCTTGGCTCAAAGAAAATATGATAGATGGATAATCGTCATCCTTGTCATTCTCTTTCTATTTCACCATGTTTATCCGAGCTCTGATACCAAAATGATGCAGGACGGATAGCGCGGGTTTTATGTAACAGATCTTAGGGTTCGAACGTGGTGATTAACTGGCTAAATGGTGGTTGATGAATGTAGAATAGATGTATAAGATAGTTTAGAAATTTATAAGTAACGATATTGTCCTTCCACGTCACGCTTCGGGGTCCGTCAAACGTCGCATCTGTCGGGTAAGTTTGAGTCGCTCGCACTTGAAGATTAACGATTTTGTCGCAAAGAATTTTTATAAATCAATTGTCTAAATAATTCTCCATAGGAGATTACATTATATATTACCTAAGAAAAGTAAATCTAAAGAGGATTAAGATTTCCTCTCTTTTCTTATAATAATAATATCCTAAATCTAAAAGGAAATAAATAAAATATACTTAAAATAAACCTTCTAGAACCATGGTTACCATTTTTAGATTATATGAATAATCTAAAAATAGTCACTTCTCATTCCTCATTATGGTTCGAGATCAAACTTTGCCTTCTTGGGAGACCTGTCCTCATTCCCAGAAGACCCTCCAATGGCTTCCAGCTTCCTCTTCGTCTCCTCTTCCAATTCTCTCTGCTTAAATATCATATCCATCATATCCGCGATGCTATCTGATTCCGCCCTGGAGGTATCCACTGCAGATAAAAAGAAAAATGTTAGAAATAGAGAAAAAATGCTATATGGGCACAAAGGATATGCATATCGAGAATGGCTACCCTTAGTCAACGCTTCGGAAACTACTACAGATGTTACAAGCCGTCATCCTCTGTCGTGCCAAACTTAACACCAGCACTCATTCACACTGGTTGTTTGTGGAGAAGAAGACATTCGGGCTACTTCTCTTCTCGGATCTCGGGCCAGAGCTAAACTCTCATCTTCTTCCTCATCCGATGGATCTCGTGCAATTGGCACAAACAAGTGCTCTACCTCGCCCGAGGCCTCGGTTCTAGATCCGGTTTTCTTTGGTCCCCGAACCAACCTATTCAAATGACGCCGAGCGTCCAACATGAATCCGGAATTCTCCCCATCCAAAGAAGTTCGAGACAACAGCTCCATCTCATGAACCTCTCTCTCTTGAGCAGCCCTTCGAGCTCAAATCGCCTTCGCTGGGCCGATAGGATCCTGCTCACTAAACAAAGTGGTTTCGTACCACTCAATCTCAACATCTTTGGGCTGATCAAAGTATACCAACTTCAGATAACTACCATTCTGCAGGGTTCGCCCAGGTATCTCATTCAACCACCCGAAAGTCTCGAGAGGCCACAACCAACTCATCCGGTGGTCCCCTAGCACAAACTTGCCATCCTCAAGTCTTATCTTCTCGCCAACTAGCTCTTTTGCTATATTTAGCAACCGGCGAGAACTCAGAAAATCGTTCTTAGCTTCACTCTGGAGGTCAGTATTCCAATTAGGTACCTGATACTTTGTTCGATCAAAGGCCATCTTCACCTTATCCCATTTCTCGCTCTTAAGCGGCAACATGAAGGCCCTACCTATATCAGAATCTCGGACAGCTAAAGTCACCACCTTCTTCACAATTGAGACCTTATACAGGGTCCGCATCAGATTGAGGCTTGGTTTATAGCCCTTACGAGCACACCAAGTCATTAAGGCCATCATGATTACTATCACATTTGCATGTAGCTGCCCCAGATGCACCCTATAGAATTCCAAAAACAGACTCAATAGTGGGGGAAAGGGAAAAGCCAAACCGTGCTGTATAAACCTCCCATAAATCACTCCTCAGGTTGAAGTGACTAACTCCGATGCAGGCTTATCATCCCTCACATACATGAGATCACAGTGGCTGGGGAAGGAATACCGGCAGCCATCGACAAATATGGCGGCATCTGCACGCGCCTTATCATCCTTCACCGACCTCTTACTGCTACCCTCACCATGCACAGACGACACACCCCCTGGCGCACACGCCACCATGGGGCTACTCCCCTCCATCTGGGCCCGTCTTGCTGCAGCCATCAAGCTCTTCTCTTTACCAGATAATTTCTTCTTTAACACTACTGGTTTCTTCCCACTCGCTACCTCGGCTCTACGGAGGTCACGGGAGCTAATCTCCTCGGCCTGAGCATGGGCATACTCTCTCTCATCACGTCAGGGGACGGAAATCATTTCACTACTACTAGACATAATGACAGAGGGTATGGGGGGAAACAATGGGGAAATAAGAAAACCAGACACAGAGAAATAACACGAAAAGATGGAACACGTACTGGATAAAGTACAACAATAATTTGGGGTTTCGTGAAGGAAGAAAGCGTGGAATCGTTCTCTGCACTCTGATGAAGAAATTGCAAGTGGAGAAGACAATGAGAATGATTTGGGAGATTTAACCCAAACCCGGACAACATTAAGGCGATTAATTACCTTGATCCGTGTTCCGATGCAAGCAATTGGAGAGACGGGTGACAAACCGCCTCTACCCCCAATGAATACGCGACACGTGTATTTTTCTCCTATATTTCAAAAGAAATTAATCTCAGCCGTCCACGCGTCCTGATGGAATATGAAGCAACTTGAAGATAGATATTCAGAAGGGTCGTCCCGAGAGGTTAGTCCTAGAAGGACACCCCGAGTTTAATACCCCGAGTCATCCTCCCTCGAGTTATTGGCCTTCCTTCGAGAAGCAAGCCTCTCATTCAAACTCCGAGATAGAGTCCTCGAAATTATGAAGATCTACCTTGGGGCTATTGATAAGTCCATGGTTCGTATTCTCGGACCTCATTCAGCCTCGGACCAGGACCCGAGAAGGGTCGTGGGCTCGAGTTACGTGGATAATGGATCTATGGGTCCATCAATCCAAATCCTTATAATGAATGCATATATTCTGAATGTTCTACAAGTAACACACTTCCTCCTAAACATGGTAATACAACCATGACCAAAATACACTTCTTCTATACATGATAGTACAACTATTATCTCCATAAGAGTTGTATTCATACCATAATTACATATCTTGGTGATCTACAGATTGTAGCCATATAAATAACAAAGGTTTGGTAGACCTTTTCTATCTCATAACTCATACAATACGTCTTACGCAAATACTTACTTGAGCGTCGGAGTGTCTACCCCGGGACACCCGGGGCTTTGTTTTGCAGATCCGTTCGTGAGCCAAGTTCGTCGTCAAGCGCCGGTGCCACACTATTATCTAGATTAAATTTACAAGATTAACGAATAAATCAATCTGTTAAGATCACATGAGAACTAGGCCCTATTTTCTCGACGTTCTCGGTAATTAATCATATTTAATTCATTTTAGTTTAATTTAAATATTTTCTATAAAATAATTCCCAGTTTAAACAAACATATTTAAATTTCAATCCTATTAAGCATATTCTTCACTTGCTTTTTTTTTAAATCTCTTTATTATCATTCATTGTTTTTACTAATACGACAATTTTCAAATGAAAATGTTAATGGTCACGTTCTACCAACTTATATGATTATTTTTAGTTCAAATTAGTTCAAATCAAATCAAGTTAAGTTTAAATCAGTTCAGGAAAATGTAAAGGGAATGTTAGCTTATATTCATATTTACTTCTGATAAAATAATAAAGCAGTATTGTAGAATCAGATGATTGTATTGATATGAGAGACCTAAATTTATAGGCTAATGAAAACATAGACTTGGTAAGTTACAGCTATACACAATAAACTACAGCTATACAAAATATTACAAAATATTACAAAATATTCTAATACTCCTCCTCAAGTTGGAGCATGAAGATCCACAACGCCCAACTTGCCAAGTAAATATTGAAACTGATGCTTGCCAAGTGCTTTAGTGAACATGTCTGCAGGTTGATCCAAAGTACCAATATGATACATTACCACAGCACCCGACTGAACAAGGTCTCGAACAAAGTGACAATCCACTTCGATATGCTTTGTCCTCTCGTGAAAAACCGGATTTGCCGCGATGTGAATAGCTGCCTGATTATCACAGTATAGTCTCATAGGAGCAGAATGTGAAACTCCTAAAGAGGACAAAAAAGACTTGAGCCAAATAAGTTCACAACAAACCGCAGCCATGGCTCGATACTCAGCTTCTGCAGATGAACGAGAAACGGTCGGTTGTTTCTTCGTTTTCCAAGAAACTGGAGAATCACCAAGCATTACAAAATATCCTGACAGTGAACGGCGAGTAAGAGGACAAGCCGCCCAATCCGAATCACAATAAGCAGTGAGTTGAAGAGAACTATTAGCCGACAAGAACAAACCCTGGCCCGGATGACTCTTCAGATAATGTAGAACTCGAAGAGCAGCTTGCCAATGTGGAACGCAAGGAGCCTGCATAAACTGAGCCAGTGTGTGGACAGCATAACTAAGCTGCGGACGAGTAATAGTGATGTAGATCAAACGACCAATAAGACGTCGATACTGCTCAGGATTCTCAAATAACGGACCTTCAACACGTGCCAAGTCATGATGTTGCTCCATAGGAAAATCAGTGGGTTTGGATGCCAATAATCCTGTGTCTGAAAGAATGTCAAGCGCATACTTCCGCTGACATAAGTACATTCCATCAGTGCTTCGAGCAATCTCGATCCCGAGAAAATACTTCAAAGGACCAAGATCTTTCATATGAAACCAAGAGCTCAAATAAGTCTTGAACTCAGTCAACAAGGTCTTCGAGCTTCCCGCAATGATCAAGTCATCCACATAAACCAGAACATGTAATGTAAGAGTTCCTCGAACATACGTAAAAAGAGAGTAATCAGCCTTACTCTGAACAAAACCAAAAGCTCGCAAAGCCAAAGCCAATTTCGCGAATCAATTCCGAGGAGCCTGTCGTAGACCGTATAATGACTTCTGGAGCTTACAAACAAGACCAGAAGAAACAGTATAACCCTGGGGGGACGCATATAAACCTCCTCCTCAAGATCACCATGTAGAAAAGCATTATGTACATCCATCTGATGAACTTCCCAGCCTTTAACAACAGCAACAGAGAGAAACAAGCGAACAGAAGCCATCTTGGCGACTGGAGCAAACGTCTCAGTGAAATCCACACCCTCAATCTGGCGATTACCAAGCGCAACCAACCTAGCTTTATATCGTTCGATGGATCCATCAGATTTATACTTGGTTCTGAAAACCCATTTCGAGCCAATAGCTGTCTTGCCCGGAGGAAGGGGCGATATAGTCCAAGTACCATTACGTGCAAGAGCACCAAGTTCCTCATCCATAGCAGCTCGCCAATGAGCATGCTTAGATGCTTCCGAATACGATGTAGGATCTGTACTAGATGTTACGGCACAAAAAAATCCAGTATGCAAAGCAGAAAATTTATCGCAATTAACAAAATCAGTAATAGGGTATGGAATACCTGAAGACAGTGATGATGGCGAAGCAGATGAAGCAGTAGTGGGGGGTTTATTAGCAGCAGTAGCGGAACAAACGAAGTCATTCAGGTATCCCGGCCGTTTCTTTTCTCGTGTGCTGAACCGAACTTGACCAGTAGGAGCGGGCATGGGATTGGTATTGACCGGAGATGATGAAGCAGCAGGTGGAATAGGTGATTGCGAGGAATCATGTGCAACAGAGGTTTCAGATCGAAGCGTCACGGCTGGAACTGATGGTTGAACAATCGGCAGATCATCATATATGGCAGGAGACGGGTATGTAGGTGCAACATCGGTTGAAGGTGAAGAAATCGGATCAGCAAACGGAAAACGGTCTTCATAAAACACAACATCTCTACTATCAAAGAATGTTTGTGTTTCCAAGTCATAAAGGTTGTATCCTTTCTTCCCAATAGCATAACCAAGAAAGACACAACGGCGACTTCTTGATGCAAACTTATCTCTAATTCATGGCACTTGAGAGGCATAACAGAGACATCCAAAGACATGGAGAGATTTGAAATCAGGAACACGGTCATAAAGCAGCTCAAAGGGTGTGCGACCATCAAGGAGAGGTGTTGGTGTCCGGTTGATCAAATAAGCAGCCGTAATAACACTTTCACCCCAAAACTTGATCGGCAAATTTGCTTGAAACAATAGAGCTCGTGCAACATTCAGCAGGTGTCTATACTTACGCTCAACTCGTCCATTTTGTTGTGGTGTATCAACACAGGATGTCTCAAATAGGATACCAGATTCAGCAAAGTAGGACCTCAAAGGTAAAAACTCTGTCCCATTATCGGATCGAACTCGGCGAACACGTCGACTAAATTGAGTACCAACTAGGGCACAAAACTGTCTAAACTTAGAGGTAACGTCGGATTTTACAGCAATTAAGTGAACCCAGACAGCTCTAGAAAAATCATCAACAATTGTCAAGAAAAAATAAGCACCGGTAGTAGAAGAAGAGCTATAAGGCCCCCAAACATCACAATGTATCAATTCAAAACATTCACGAGCTCTAGAAGAACTCAAAGGAAAACTATGTCTTATTTGCTTTGCTCTATGACAAATTGAACAGGGAGCACTAACTGTATTATTGTTGGAAGGGAAGAGTGAAGACAAAACCGTTGAGGATTGATGTCCAAAACGTTGATGCCAAAGACTGGAAGAAGCGGAAACAGCAGCAGCATGGCTAGGCTCCAACGGCGGCGGACGGATACGGTCAATAACTAACGGCCGGTTTCCATCATCCACAGTACGAAGCCAATAAACCCCACCATACTGTTCACCCACGCCAATCACTGTCCTCGAACTGATTTTCTGTCAACCCTAGGCTTTTCTGTCACCTCGAGAAAGAGATGGTCCTCGAACATGGTATCAGTCGCCTTTACGATTCTCCGACCTGATTGTTGAGGTTGCATTGTTTGACCTTGATCGTCTGTTCCTAACATCTCTCCGACATCTTCGTTAGTTGATCTGTGGTTTGATTGAGCAGCAGATTTCTCCTTCATCGGATAAGTCCGCTGTTTTGCAGAAGCTCCAGCACTTCTCCAAATTCACCGATTTCAACAACTATCTCTTGTTCATATTCGCCCACGCTTAGGGGATCTCTGTGGATGTTAGGCAAGCTGCGGGGTTGCTGCTGAAAAACAACCTCAGAAGTACATTTAGTTTGATTCCTCTGGCGAACCAGCAGTACATCAAGACGGAGTTGTTACCTTGTCTAGGTGCAGCGGATAGGAATATTAGGTCTACCACTGGAACTATTATTTCTGTACTTGTTCAGTTAGCAGGTGTTGCTGGGTGGCCCGAGTTGCTAGATGCTCTTCTGAAGTGCTTGGAAAGTAATGATATGAATCACATGGAAGGTGCCTATTATATATATTATCTCCTTTCCCGCTTGTTTGCGTGCCTTGGCCCACCTTCTGGTTTTGTTATTGCCCATTGCGTCGTCTTGGTATTTCTCGGAACTTTTGATTTTATTTTCTTTTCATCAAGTTGAAGCATTTTCGTACGGATTTGAGTAATTCTTTTTGAAGAATTTATGAGATTTGAGCTGGAATATTTTATTTAAACCCAAGGGATTGGAGTTGGGAGAGTTTATATGAGCATCACCGGATTTGAGTAGTATTTGCATTTGGCATTTTTGTTTTTGGGATATATTGATTTGTGGTGTATGCACGTTGTGTTGAGGTTATTTCGGATTTTATGATGGTGAATTTGGCTTTATTATCACGGGCAGATCGCTCCAATAGTTGGATTGCAGATAAGGTGAATCATTTGAATAATTCTGATCGTAGTCATTTTTCGAGCCAATGGATTGTTGATTCTGGTGCTACAGCTCATATGACTGATAGTTCTCGTCGTCTTGGGAATGTAACTCCTTACTTTGGTCCACCTGTTTATGTTGGTAATGGTCAGCCTATACCGGTATCTCACATTGGGGAGTGTAATATCTCTGGTTTATCCATTCGCGATGTACTTGTGGTTCCTCAGATTACTAAGAGCTTGTTGTCTGTTAGTAAACTCACTCTTGACTTGCCAGTGAGTATCACATTTGTTGACGATGTCTTTTCTATCCAGCATAAACAGACATGACAGATAGTTGGTAAAGGCCGTCATATTGTGGGTCTTTATTATTTGGATACTGGTGATTCTTGTTTTTTGAGTGAGCTGCGCTCTGGAAAGCTCCGGGCCCCGTTTGAGCTATGGCATTCTCGTCTTGGGTACGTGTCCTATGACACTGTTCAGTTGCTGAATAAGAAGGGTCACATTTCTGCCACTTCACCTTTACCTGCACCTGTTAGTTGCTCTCCTTGTCAGATGGTCAAGAGCAGTCGGTTACCTTTACCGTTTTCTGTTAGTGATAAGAGGGCAACGGGTTTGTTAGAGAAGGTGCATTGTGACTTATGGGGACCAGCTCCAGCATATGCTGCATCCGCACATGGTTTTTCATATTATGCTGTATTCATTGATGATTTTTCAAGATTCACATGGTTTTATCCATTACGGCATAAGTCGGATTTTTACGACACCTTTCTTCGCTTTCAGAAATTTGTTGAGACCCAATTTTCTGCGAAGGTCAAGGTTTTTCAGAGTGATGGTGGTACGGAGTTCACTAATCATCGTTTGCAGGCTCACTTTATTTCTTGTGGCATTCATCATCAGATGTCATGTCCCTATACACCTGCTCAGAATGGCCGAGCTGAGCGTAAACACCGTCAAATTACAGAGACCGGCCTTGCTATGTTATATCACTCATCTGTGCCGCATTCTTACTGGGTGGAAGCATTCTCTTCGGTTGTTTACATAATCAATCGTCTCCCCAGCTCAGTTCTTGGTGGCAGATCACCCTTTGAGACTGTCTATGGGACTACTCCGGACTACACAGTCTTTCATCCTTTTGGTTGTCGCGTGTACCCGTGTTTGCGTGCGGTTGCTGAGAATAAGTTTGCACCTCGTTCTATACAATGTGTGTTTATTGGTTATAACCCCAGTTACAAGGGTTTTCAGTGCCTCGACCCTACTAGTGGACGTGTCTATTTCTCTCGCCATGTCCAGTTTGATGAAACATGTTTTCCCTATATCTCAACTTCTAGGGAAAGACCTGTTTCAGATTTGGAAGTCTCATCATTTTTTGAGCCAGCAGGTGCACCAGTCGACCGTTCGCCATTTGTACCAGCTGATCCTGTGTTGGCTACACCGGTTGAGATGCCGTCGCCCGCACCGTCGTCTTCCAGGTCTTGCTCTATCTGTCCTTCAGATGATCATTCCTCATCTCCAGCTGTTCTGACTGCTCCTTCACCGAGGATGCCCGCTACTTTATCACCACCACCATCTCCGCCATCTCCATCAGGCTCTCGGACTTCTTCTGGATCTGATTCCGACTCTACCACTGATTCAGATTCTCCATCTCACCACAGACATCATATGGTTACCAGGAACCAGGATGGTACTCGTCGTGTGATATCTCGCCCAGACTTTGTTACTACTGGTTTTCTTGCTCAGGTTATGGACCATTCTGAGCCTCGGGATTATCGTGCAGCCCTTAAAGACCCGAAATGGGTTCGTGCTATGGATGAAGAGATGGATGCTCTTCGACATCAGAAAACTTGGGAGTTGGTGCCTCGACCAACGCATGCAAACATAGTTGGCTCCAAATGGGTATTTCGGCTGAAGTATCGAGCTGATGGTAGCATTGAACGCTACAAGGCTCGACTGGTTGCTCAGGGATATTCTCAGATTCCTGGTTTTGACTTTGACCACACTTTCAGTCCAGTGATCAAAGCTGCAATGGTGCGTACAGTGATTGCCATTGCTACTTTGAGACAGTGGCCTCTACACCAGCTTGATGTCAAGAATGCTTTTCTCAATAGTGTTCTTGACACTCCGGTTTATATGGCTCAGCCTGTTGGCTATAAGGATCCATCTCGGCCTGACTATGTTTGTCGACTCCAGAAGGCCATTTATGGACTCAAACAAGCTCCTCGTGCCTGGTTTGATTGGTTCAGCTCTTATCTCCGACAACTTGGATTTCGGTGTAGTTCTTCTGACACGTCGTTGTTTGTCTTCTCACGAGGTTCTACTTTACTATACTTGTTGGTGTACGTGGATGATATCATTCTTACTGGTAACGATGCTGGAGCCATTCGCCAGTTCATCGCACGGACTGATCGAGAGTTTTCGATCAAGGATTTGGGGTACTTGAATTACTTTCTTGGCCTTGAGGTCTCTTCTACACCATCTGGCCTCTTTCTTGGACAGGCCAAGTATGCCAGAGATATTCTTAGTCGGGCGGGTATGACAGATGCTTCTCCGGTAACCACTCCATTCGTACCACTTTCGCAGCTTCACAGTAGCACTAGTGCACCGTTCAGCAATCCGACTCTCTACCGGTCTTTGGTTGGTGCACTTCAGTATTTGACCATTACTCGTCCTGTCTGTCATTTGCAGTGAATTCTGTTAGTCAATATCTCCAGGACCCTCGCGAGGATCACTTTGCTGCAGTTACCAGGATTCTACGTTACGTGGCTGGCACGCCTCATCATGGTCTCACATTTCGCTCCGGAGGTTCGTCTACTCTTTGTGCTGATATTTATGCTTACTCAGACGCTGATTGGGCTCGTTGTTTGGAAACTCGACGATCGACCTACGGCTATGCGGTGTTTTTAGGCGGTAATCTGGTATTTTGGAGTGCCAAGAAACAGCCTACAGCATCTCGTTCGAGTTCAGAGTCCGAGTACCGTGCACTTGCCAATACAGCGGCAGAGGTTGTCTGACTCTGTCATCTTCTTCGAGACTTACATTTTCCTCTTGAAGGGCCGCCATTGTTGTTATGTGACAATAACAGCGCCATTTTCTTAGCTGAGAATCCAATGGCTCATAAGCGGGCCAAGCACATCGACATCGACTATCACTTTGTTCGGGAGTTAGTTGCTTCGGCTAAGGTCCGTGTTCATGTTCCCACTTCGTTGCAGTTAGCGGACATCTTCACTAAGGGTCTTCCAAAGTCTTTGTTTGAGTTCTTTAGATCCGAGCTTTGCGTCTCGGTTAACCCGACGCTTAACTTGAGGGGGGGTGTTAGATAGTATTATGGGCCTAGAGCCCAATGTGTATCAGCCTAGGGTTTACAAGCCAATAAGAAACTGAAAGACCATCTCTTTCTCCCGAGCCGCAACGGCTAGAGATGCAACATTACACTGACATAGTTGACGAAGTCCAGGGCACGAACAAATCAATGGAGGTGCTAGAGCATTGTATTCTCCATAAAGCTTCTTGAGTTTGCCATAGTAGACACCGATAGATTGTCCATTCTGGCGACAGGTGATGATATCTCTATGCAATTGAAGACACTTGGGTACATTTCCAATAGAAAAACGTTCAGCCAAATCATTCCACAAATTCCCAACCAATTCATATTGAGTAATGGAAGAGCGGATAGTTACATCAATACTTTGCATAATCCAACATACCAACAAGGAATTAACAGCAAACCAATCATTATAATCAGGATCATTAAGTGAAGGACAAGGGATGGTACCATCAAGAAATCCGAGCTTATTCTTGGCTCGAAAAACATTACGAATAGCAATAGTCCACTCTCTGTAATTATCACCTTTGAGACTGGTCGGACTGACATTATGAGCAGTGTTCTCAGACGGATGGAGATAATACGGAGAGTTCATCGGACGGTTGGTCGAAGGCGGCGTAGACGAGCTGCCACTTTGCAACACCAGCTGTTGAAGGAAGGCGGTCGCGGCCTCTCGAGCAGACTTGGCAGCAGCTTCGGCAATCCGGTCGGACTCTGAACGAGCGGTGAGGGAGGCAGCATCATCTTGTCCAGTCGACATAGCAACAATATACGATAATCAGAGAGAGGGATAAAACCAAATAGGGTAAACGCACCCGTGCGGGACTGGGCGCTGGTAGGCGTTGGCTGGACGCGAAGGAGCTTGAATCTGGACGGGCCTGAAGTGAGCAGCGTTGACCTTGGCGACGAACGACAACGGGCTGAACTGAGTAGCTGTGATTTCGACAACGAACGGCAGCGGCTAAACTGAACAACTGTGATCGGCGACGAACGACGGCAGGCTGTTATCTCGGCAATGAACGGCGGCGGGCTGTAATCTCGGCGACGAACGGCGGTTGAGCAGAACGTCAACAAGCATCGTAGGGTTGTAGTCGGCGCAGTAAGTCCTGGCCGGCAGAGGAGCAAAATAACCGTGGGTAGAAAAAAAATGGGATTTTTAAATAGATTTAAGTAAAAAAGGCTCTAATACCATGATAAAATAATAAAGCAGTATTGTAGAATCAGATGATTGTATTGATATGAGAGATCTAAATTTATAGGCTAATGAAAACATAGACTTGGTAAGTTACAGCTATACACAATAAGCTACAGCTATACAAAATATTACAAAATATTACAAAATATTCTAATAACTTCATATCAATTCAGTTCATATCAGATCAATTCAGTTTAAATCAGTTAAGATCAATTTATTAGTTTGGTTATATCCGTTCAATCCAATTCATATATATTTGATGACTTATAGTTTAATTAGTCATAATTTTGATCAATTCACCTTTTTTAACTTCATGTCAGTGTAGTTCTTATGGCTAATGGTTTCTTCCCACATACTCGAAAGTAATAGAATAAACCATTATAATATTTAGATTAATAAAAAATTAGCATGAGGTGAGAGTCATAGTTGGATTGGAAAGTACTGAACATCATCAAAGAAATATATTTTTGCCTGTAATTTCATCTTACTTGGACAAAACAGGAAAATTTATAACTGATAGGGCTTACAACCTCCTTAAGGGTGTTTCTGAACCTGGCATCTAGTCAAAGGTGTTATGGACATCAATTCTGTTACCAAAATAAAGTATATTCTGATGGATGTTTCTGTGGGATTAAATAGATTGGATAGATTTGGAGTGTTGCAACCTTCTACTTCAATCTGTGTGCCTCTGTTAGGGAAACCATTAAGCATCTATTTACTAACCGTGAGTTTGCAGTGAAAGTGTATGAATTGCTTAATATTAGAGGGGTGGGGACTCTGAGAGATAGAAATGAAGATGCACCAGTGGAAAGTTAAGAGACATAGGTTGAACCTCATGCTACTTACCACTGCACTTTATAGTGTTTGGAAAG
The DNA here is from genome assembly GCA_948330725.1 of Sherardia arvensis. Taxonomy (NCBI): domain Eukaryota; kingdom Viridiplantae; phylum Streptophyta; class Magnoliopsida; order Gentianales; family Rubiaceae; genus Sherardia; species Sherardia arvensis. The sequence continues at coordinate 13,621,285 of OX415237.1, read as the reverse complement.
AGAAAAATTGGCTTTTTCAGAGCGGTGTCTCAAATAGTGGAAGAGTGGAAGAAATAAATCACAGAAGAATGTCCGATGAGGATGTACGGGAGTAATGGCTGCAACTGCAGGTTTTATGTTAATGCTTTATTTTTTGTCTGTACTTTTACTTTCAGTTGTTAGCAGCAGTTGAGAACATAGAGGCTGGAGTGAGTGTCCCAAATATGTAATCTGTTGATTATTTTGATATGCAATGATAAAAGTCGGTTCATCAATAAAAATAGTAAAGTTAAATTTTGAAAAAAAATAAAAGGGTAAATTGTCTTAAAATAATCGTATGTCTTTAGTAAAAATATATAAAAATTACCCTCCGAATAAATATTTCAACTTTTAAGCTGGATTATTTATTTTCAATAAATATATTTAAATTCGTTTTCAGGTTTACTTGGGATTAGGTTCAACCCAATTATAATTTGGTTGGTGTGGATTGGGTCCGGTTCGGTTTGGGTCCGATTATGGAACTCCTCCATCTCAAAAGCTAATGTGCATTCTGATTTTTTGACACTATTTATTTTTAAACTTTGACCGCTTATTTAAATAGATATATAATTATGAATGTTATCATATTTGGTATGATTAGATTAATCGCAACATGGAGTATTCAAATATTAAATTTTTATTTTTCGATAATATAAGTAAATAGAAATACGGTTGGTCAAAAATGTGTGTTGGATAGTATGAAAAGTCAAATGTGCTGATTTGGATGAGATAGACGTAGTAATTATAATTTGACCGCTCCCCAAATTTGGTAAAAATGAGCCTTTGATGCTCCTCACTAAATTCTTGTTTTGGCAAATTACAAATTCCGTGTACTTCCATCCCAACTCAATTCTCAAATTCATCAGAGCGTTAATTTCTTAGGGTGTGTTTGTTTTGCATAGAATTGGGCCATAATATTCAAATTCCATGGCATTGGGGCAATTCTGCTGTGTGGCTACACAAAAGTTTTGGCAAAGAATTGGAATTGCAATATTATGTTGCCTTGAATTCCATGGGTTGAATTATTTTGATGGAGCAAAATTTTCAAAAACCAATTCTGTGATATTGTCAAAATTCGCGGGTCCTTTCCGGGTCAGAGTCGGATTATAAGAAAATATGGGTTGACTATAAATATTATTTTCTTGCCCGGCTCGCCCCTTTCCTCCTTTCCCTTGTTCCGAGCTCCGCTCACCCTCATTGTTTCCCTTCTTCCAATCGGAATCTTCTACCGCCACCGTCGACTGAACAATAATTTCTCACCAGGATCGTCATTGCTGCCTCCACCATCGACAGATCTTCCTTCCAGGTTCGTTTGAAGTGGGACTCTAGGAGTTTTCTGGGTTTTAGGTTTTATGACAATGGTTTAAATTCTTCATATTTTGGCTGTATAAGTGATTTAATGGCGAATATACTTTGTGGGTCTTGATCAACTTGGTGGAATAGGTTTTGGTTGGGATATTTTGGGTGGAATAGGTTTTGGTTGCAACATTGGCCAATTCTGTACATAAATAGTAGATTCAGATGGTCATTTTATGAATGAGTTGAAAGAATGAACTTGTTTTCTACTGTCAAACCGCACAGTGAGTAAGTTTTATTTTTGGTGTTATCATGTAACGAGATGGTTCTGTTATTTCTTAACTTGGAGTGGTTGTACAGTCCCTGCTCACAGTAGGAGGTGTTGGAGGTATGCTTATCTCTTCCTTTTCTTATTCCTGTCAATTTTCATTTTCTTTGTTTGCTGCATTTTTCAATGAAGATTATGTTTACTCTTTTAGTACACTCCTAGTTCAGTCCATTTTTTTTCCAATTTTTATAATTTGTTGTGCGTTCAAATTTTAGTTTAAGGCCTATCTGACTTACAATAATCATATCTTTTCATTCATAACTTATAGTTATATTGCATCATGTTGTAAGTCTGTGTCTCATGTATTATATGACTATAAACTTTTAGACGGTCTCACCCAAGTGCTTGTATTTTTGTATATCAGTTGGTTTTTGTCTTACGACGACTAATTGCTAGAGTGAAAGTCAAGCATAAGAAATTCTCTTTAAATTACTAAAACTCATGTTTTCTACGAGTTGTTGATCATATATACTCGATGCATTTCATGATAGGGCGGAGGCTCAGAGCGGTTATACAAGTCTGTACATTTCCAGGCAAGCAATCACTTAAATATGATTATCATCTTTGGAAATGCTGTAAAATAATCTTGACATTACAAGCTGAAATGTGTTAATCCATGTTACTATGCATATTTTCACATTACCCAAACACCTTATTATATCCTGCTCACGACTACAAGGGATTTACGGTAAGAAATCTAGATATCACATGTTCTTTGATCAGATAGTCCCAAACCTGCATCATTTTTATCATATTCTCTATTCCAGGTCAGTACCGTGGGAGAGGAGATGATGTACAATCCTAGGTTGACAAAAGATGAGGTTAGTTCCCAGATTTCCACTCATCGCAGTTATTACTTAGAAGTTAGAAGCAAGTGAGGTCAATATGTTTTCTTCAAGAGCATATTATTTTTTACGCCTTTCTAAAGTGCAGTTGCTTTCTAATGCGCAGTTGCTTTTACTACAACAATATGTTTTCCACTCAGCACCTTTCTCCATACTACGACAAATTTTGCTTTTACTGTTACTTTTGCAAGTTGCTTTTACCAACTCAACAGAAACAGGAAAAATCGTGCTGCAGTTGGCTGCAAATAGCAATCTGAAACCAATAATTGAGGGGGGACTCTATGCTACCATGAATTCTAATTGCTTGCTACTGCAGTGACCTTAGCTACAATGACTTGAATGGTTCCTTAAAATCAGCAAGAATGCAAGATTCTTGAGGAAGCCGAGAATCGATGTTGTGGATACTTATGTTCTTCAGGCAGCGTTTCAGAAGTCGAGGAGCTTGATGTCTCGAGGTTTTCATAAGATGACTGATTATCCCATGGTGCATCGTGAGGTCGGGAAGCTTATCGAGCAGGTTGCTGCAAAGGTTGGCGGAACTTTTACAGATGAGGACCATGTATTGGTGATGAAGGAGAAAGAGACGATGCGGACTGGAAAGATTTTTGCAAGTTTGGTTAGAGAAGCAGCTTGGATGCAAGATCAGATGAAATGCAGAATCTGCTGGAGAAATGAAGCGCAGCAGTGCAGAAAATATATAGTTCAGGTCAAAATTGCAAATAAAGATAATTTTGGGTCAAAATTGTAAATATAGACAAGTTTGGAATTACAATCTCAATTTGGAGGGTAAATTTATATGCTCGGTCAATAATTTCCTTTAATTTATATTACCTTTTAATTAATTAATTAAAGAAATGAGCTTTTTCACAAATTTGTTTTTACATTTTCTTTTATATAGTGTATTCAAATGATAAATTTACCATTGCAAAAGAAAAGTAATTAATGAAAAATAAAGCAGTAATAAGTTTATCAAACAAAAAAAAATAATGATAAGACAATTCTAATTCTAATTTCATGTCAATATTTTAGTTATCCAAACACAAGAATTGGAATTACAATCTCAATACGTAAGTAATTCTAGTGTTAACCAAACACTAGAATTCATGAAATATTTGAACACTAATTCTCTATTTCAATTTTATGGCATTAGAATATCAATTCCAATTCCAGTTCGGTTTGGGTCCGATTATGGAACTCCTCCGTCTCAAAAGCTAATGTGCATTCTAATTTTTTGACACTATTTATTTTTAAACTTTAACCGCTTATTTAAATAAATATATAATTATGAATGTTATCATATTCGGTATGATTAGATTAATCGCAACATGGAGTATTCAAATATTAAATTTTTATTTTTCGATAATATAAGTAAATAGAAATACGGTTGGTCAAAAATGTGTGTTGGATAGTATGAAAAGTCAACTGTACTGATTTGGATGAGATAGACGTAGTAATTATAATTTGACCGCTCCCTAAATTTGGTAAAAATGAGCCTTTGACGCTCCTCACTAAATTCTCGTTTTGGCAAATTACAAATTCTGTGTACTTCCATCCCAACTCAATTCTCAAATTCATCAGAGCGTTAATTTCTTAGGGTTTTTCGTCGATATGGCGGGGAATCAGACTGAGCCGGAGCCAGCCGCGGAGATGAATCACGACGGCGACAGCGGTAGCGGTAGCGACGGAAGTGATATGGAGGAGGCTCGGAGTGGCGACTCGAAGTCGTCGGAGTCTCAGGCGGCGGAGGAGTCTGGTCACTCATCCGCGGCGGAGGATTCTAGGGCTCAGTCATCCGAGGCGGAGGAGTCTAGTGGGCATTCATCTGCAGAGGAGGAGGAGGAGGAGGAGGAGGAGGAGAAGGGGGAGGAGGAGGAGGAGGAGGAGGTGGAGGAGGAGGGGGAAGCGGCGGAGGAGCAGCGGGATGATAGCGACGAAGAAGAAATCAAGCAATTGTTTGAAGCAACATTGAGAAAGAAAGGGAAGAAAACTGCAAGTAACGGGGAAGCAAGTCAGGGGAAGAAAGCCCCAAGTAATGGGGAAGCAAGTCAGGGGAAGAAAGCTGCAAGTAATGGGGAAGCAAGTCAGGGGAAGAAAACTTCAATTAATGGGGAAGCCAGTCAGGGGAAGAAACGTGGGGGAAAAATGGAGGGGAAGGAAAGTAATGTGGAGAAGAAAAGGAGTAAGGGGAAGCAAATAGTGGAGGAAGAGGATAGCGGAAAGGCAAAGTTTCCTATGAATAGGATTTATAGGATCATGAAAGACCAGCGTTGCAGCTCGAAGATTGGTCAGGAGACAATATTCTTGGCCAATAAAGCTGTGGTATGCACTCTATCTATCTATCTATTCATCTAGTTTCCTTTGTTTGTTTAATTAAATGTCTTCCACTAAGTGCTGAAGCTGCAAAATGCATGGAATTAGTTAGGTATGCATTCAATCCAGCATCAAAATGTATCATTTTATGTTGTTATCTTGGGTAGACTATGCTTCTTGTTTTGTTTAGGTCGCCTACCGGTTCCTCATCACTACAATTTGTTATTTTTAATAGAGTTGTTACCTAGTGGAGAGCCTGCATTTGAGCATTTAAATTTAAGAAACATATAGTGAAAAGAGGTAGGGGGTAGTAAATGCATACAATCTATTGCCCTGGATACTATTTTGAGGTAAATATGGTGAAAAGATGTATCTTTGAAGTGATGGCTCCAAGAAAATATTCGTAACTGTATATCAAAGTTTTCTGAGGCGTTTGTTGTGGCATCCATGAATTGGGGACTTATTCAAAGATGTTGCAGTAGTGGGGGAATTGCTGGTTGGTTATAAATGTATGTTGTAAGTCACATTCTCGTGATATGGTGTCTGTTTACAGTTTTCTAAAGGTGTACGCATTCATTAAATCTAGTTTACAGTTAACAGGTCGTGCTGTATTAATAATGATGGGTCAATATTCCCATAAGAAAGTTGATGGGTCAATATTATTTGGGTTAAGCATATGAAGTAATAGTTCTTGTCCTCAGTCCTCCACAGTTAACAGGTGGTGCTGTATTAATAATGATGGGTCAATATTCCCATAAAAAGTTGATGGGTCAATTTTATTTGGGTTAAGCATATGAAGTAATAGTTGTTGTCCTCAGTCCTCCACAGCATGGTTCTTAGACATCTTTTTTACTGGTATGAAGCTTAGTGAACCTGATTCAAAAATTTAAACATGATTGCTAATAGCTTTTAGTAAGGAACATATTTTTTTGAACGGTTCAGTAAGGAACATTAGGATTAGCAGATATGAAAAGAAAGTGGAATATCTATTGTTTTGAGTTGGAAAGTTTGAAAGGTGTATAATAGAATGAACAACTCTAAAGATGTATATGAAGACACTTAGAATAACTATTACATACTTCATGAATAGAGTAGTTAACAAGATATTATGGACCGCCGTGACTGTTTGCTGGCTTATGGTGTTTGGAACAGGTTAGTATTGGGCTCGGAATATTCAGGTTAGGCTAGTGACATCTCTAGCATTTGTTGCTTGGATTTGAGTTACATGAGAATCATCCTTTTTGGGAAAGCATTTTTTTGTCTGGCATCTCTTTTTTCAACACAAGTAATATATGGCATGATATTGCTGTATCGAACCTCTGGCCTAGTATTGCATTTTATTACTGCCAATACATGTATCTTGGATACTATTTTTCTTTCAAGTCTAATCTCATGCACTGTTGCAGGAAAAATTTCTAGAAGTGTACAGCAGAGAGGCTTATGCATGTGCTTTTCTGGAGCATAAAAATCAAATATCTTATGACCATCTTGGTAAGCCCTCTTTCATTGGAAATTCTGCTGAATTAGAGATGATTGAAGTTGTATCTCTGCAGAATCCTTTTATAGGCACATTGACTTAATTGTCATTTTTGGTTGTAGAATGATTTGATTACAGCAGAATTGTTCAGACTTTAGAATTCTTTTGTTAGAGATTTGTTTTCTTCCATTATGCAGTCCATCGTGAGTATCAATTATATCTGAAACATTCTTCATTATAATCTAGTAAGCTGTATAGCTCTAGATAAGCTTAATAAAATAATCTTGAATTTGAACCTTTTTACAACTAGACTAGTACTTTTGTTTGATCTTATATTCTTGATACCTATATGTGAACACACACACACACACACACACACATATAACAAATTTGGGTGTCTTATATATTTCTTTAGGATGTGGTTTTGTTTTCCCAATTTCAGAAGTGGGGGAGTAGATTTGTTATTAATACATTTAATTGCTTTGCCTGTTTTTAGTATAATGCAAAACTAAGGTTGTTTTTTACCAATTTGGGTTTTTCTCCGATCTGACATTTAACTCACCCTGAGAAAACTTTTCTTAGTAGAAGAATATTAATTGATCAATGAGCATTTTCTTCCTTTTGAATGCTGAATTTTTTTGTTTCTAAAGCAAATACAAAACAGCCGGAGGCTAATATGTAAAATCAGGAATTAAACCCATCTTTGGTAAATGTGTACTTACGTAGTAGTGGTTACTTGGTGTATATTTCTAGTTATCTTGATGTTTGTGAGATACAAGCAGAGCATGGTGAAAGGTTTTATGGTGGTGTATTTGTGCGATTGGACAGTTAGAATTCCTTTTACAGTAGACGGGTGTGGACACTAATTAACTCGTGGCTATACTTGGTATATATGTCTAGTTGTCTTGTAATATTAGTGAGATACAATCAGCCTGATGTCTTATGGCATTGTTAGAATCCCTTGTCTTGAGATTTGGAAACATGTCTTAGATCCAAGTCTTGTAGGATAACTCATTGCAAAATTGAACCTATGGTATTCAGTAGCCTGAACACCTGTTTTAATGTGCTGTTGTACGTACTTGTGGCTGTTTGCTGAATTTGTTATGATTTTGTCTGTATATGACTTGTTCTCCACTTAACTTTTTTTCCATCTTCTGGTTTTGACTGGGATACTTCTTCTTATGCATTGTCATTGCATCCAGTGGCACATACATTTATCTTTTGCCCTGACCATGATGCTTTGTTGATGCAGCTTCCGTCGTAGCCAAGAGGGATAGATTCAAATTTCTGTCTGGTATGTTTAGCTATTCTTTTTAAATCTCTATGTTGGTTGCATATATGGGGCTTTTGTTGAATAACTGCTGTTTGTGTCAGATATTGTCCCTGAGAGAGTTAAAGCAGAGGATGCTTTGGCAGAAATTAAAGAGGAAGACAATGACAAATGAGCTTGGTGGAATCTAGATAGGAAATAGTCTGAACGGATTTGATCACCATCCAAGGTCCTAAATTAGCAACAATGCTGACGCTGATGAATTAGTTTCAAACTTAGGAGAATTCACTTGTGTTGGGGTTCCGTATTAAATGTAGAGTTGTTGAGTTAGATTTTATCACATAAGAAATCTGCAATCTCTCTATTATGTGATGATTTGGGAAGCATTTTTTCTTGAGTTTAATCATTTTTGATTCATTAGTCATGTCTTGATTCACGACAAAAACACATTAGTTAAGGACTAAGTTGAGTTAAACTGAATTGAATGTAATTAAACATATAAATAAACTCAAAGTTTTAAATTTCTACCAAACTTCTATTGGTACAAGAGAATCATTTACAGAAAAGGTTGGAAAGAAAATTCATACATTAGCGAGGACTAAAGACATCTTGTACTCAGCTCCTTGATAACATATAGTGGAACCCTTGGATGACGAAAGTAGTTGAAAACTTGGGGGGCTTGATTCCCGGCGACGATCATGATATTTTCTCGTGGGATGAACGAATCATCGTTCAGATTTCCGGCACCCGAAACGGGTTGGAGAACCAAGAGCAACACTATCACGATCAACAGTGTCGTAATTCTGGCCATGTTAAGATATCTTGAAAAACTCATACTTGTTTTTACTCTCTGATCAATTGGTTGAAGGTTTTCAGCTAGCTTGTAATTATTCTTGTACGTGGAGGTTTTAATATGGCCATTAGTCTGGGGTGGGGGTGTGTGTATATATAGGAGGATCGTGGAAAACCAAACCCGAATTGGTTTAGGAAAATCTAGACTAATGTCATCCGTTTTAATTTTGGATTTGGACAGATTATAACCATCGTTTGAATATTCAAAAATTACACATAGGGAGAATACAGTCTAAAACCCTAAAGGAATAGGATCGGTTTTTGGAGCGATCGTTCATATTATATCTATATTTATACATCAACGACTACATTAAACTATGAAAGATCGAAATGATTTTTTTTTTATCTATTAACACTCAACGTTGTCGAACATTTTTCATCACATAATATTACTATTGGTCCACTCAATACACCACCTCATATCATACACAATTTAAATAATGTAAAAGAGATAAAGGTAATGATGAAGTTGTTGATTTCTTTCATTCATAAACATCATATATATAGTCCAAGTCTGAATCCCTAGATTGAAAGGATTATAAGAAACATCTAATTGCTACATGATTATAGGAATCATCTAATTGATACAGAGTGATCACAGAATATTCACACAGATATGTACAGCTAATACTAGAGAAATGTACAACTGTTAACATCCCCCGCAAGCTCATGACTGAGAATGGACATGAAGCTTGAATCGAAGAGTAGAGAAATGCTGATTCCCATGCTGACCGTACATGGCGGACAACAAGGTCACCAGAAGCAACCTGTTCTCGCACAAAGTGATAGTCAATCTTAACGTGCTTGGACCTTTGATGAAAAACTGGATTAGCAGAGAGAAAGGTAGCACTTAAGTTATCACAAAGTAGAATGGGAGGTAGCTGAACAGGAACACACATTTCCTGAAGAAGTTGTAGAAGCCAGATGAGCTCGGCAGATGCAAAGGCAATGGCTCTATATTCAGCTTCAGTGCTAGAACGAGCAACCACTTTCTGTTTTCGAGAAGACCAGCTGATGAGATTTCCGCCGAAGAAGATAGCACAGCCATGCTGCGACCGGCAATCATCAGGATCAGATGCCCAACCTGCATCAGAAAATGCAACAAGTCGAGAGTCCCGTGCCTTCTGAAGTACTAAACCCGAAGTGATAATGCCCTTAAGGTACCGTAAAATATGTTTAACGGCACACCAGTGATCCTCAGTCGGAGAATGCATGAACTGACACACTCGGTTGACAGCATAGGAGATTTCCGGCCTGGTGATGGTAGCATACTGGAGAGCACCAACAACACTGCGGTAGAGAGATGGATCCGAAAGAAGCTTGCCAGCCGCAACCAGGCGAGAACCAGGCTCTGCTGGCGAGCAGATGGGACGAGCACCTGACATGTCGCTACGGTCGAGGATGTCACAGATGAACTTCTGCTGAGAAGGATGGAGGGTAGAGTCGTGGCGTGAGACTTCAATACCGAGAAAGTAGTGAAGAGGGCCCATATCCTTGAGAGCAAAGTCACGGTGAAGTAAGCCAACAAACTCGTCAATGAAGGTGGCATGAGACCCAGTGATAATGAGATCATCCACATAGACAAGCACATACACAACATGAGCTCCATGATGCTTAACAAAGAGAGACGGGTCGGAGACACATGCACGGAAACCATGGTGAATAAGAGATGAAGTCAACTTATGAAACCAAGCGTGAGGGGCTTGTTTCAATCCATAGAGAGCTTTCCGGAGTTTGCAAACATGAGTGGGTTTGTCCGTAGCAACGAAACCCTGCGGTTGATCCATATAAACAGTCTCTGAGAAATCACCATGGAGAAAAGCATTGTTGACATCTACCTGACGAAGAGGCCAACTAGCAGAAACAACCAAGCTCAACACAAGACGGATGGTAGTGGGTTTGACCACGGGACTAAAAGTGTCAAAGTAGTCAACTCTAGCTTCCTGATGAAATTCTTTAGCCACAAGACGCGCTTTATAGCGCTCTATGGAACCATCAGCCTTTCTCTTGATCATGTACACCCACTTACAGCCAACCACATTAGTATTCGATGGACGAGGACCAAGTCCCATGTCCGATTATTCATTAAGGCATCATATTCATTTTGCATAGCATGCTGCCAGTTTGGGTCTTTAGAGGCTTGGTGAAAGAATTTAGGTTCAAGGGAGGCTGTGAGAACTGATGGAAGAGGATATTTAGTGGAGAGGTGGGCTTTGGGTTTGAGAGAGTGTGAAGCGGAACGTGTGGTCATTAAATGAGTAGAATTCTCAGGATGGCGAAACCATGTAGGGGCATTGGTATAGGGAGATGGTTCAACGTGAGGCAGGGGTGGAGGAAGGGAGGAGTGGGTCGACGAGGAAGATTCAGCAACAGATTCAGATGAGGACTTTGCAGAGGAGTCAAAGGACTGTGTAGAGGCTCATATGCCTTCCGATCCAAATATGTCTTCTTCCGATTCCTCAATTGGCTCTACCAATGCCCTTGTCCTTGCCTCTGCTGGTTCCGAGTCGAACCTAAGCTTCAACTTCCTAAACTTGGCTATTCGCCTCAACCGCTCAAACTATGCCCTATGGAGGAACACCGTCTGATCAGCCCTTGAAGCTTACAGGTTGGATTCGTTCCTCACCGACACTAATCCACCACAAGCTACAGTCCCCGTCCCCGCCGTTCCACCAACGAACCCGGCGGATCCCACCACCGGAAAACCTGCTGGCGTGGCTCCCAACCCAGAGTTAGCTACCTGGCTCCGTAGGGATCAGATCGTCCTTCTTTGGATCCGATCCACACTCACATCATCTCTGCTAGGCATCGTCGCTCGGGCCACCACAACTGCGGAGGCTTGGCAGATTCTTGGACGCACGTTTCAGGCTCAATCCGGCGCTCGTCAAATGCATCTCCGCCAACAGCTTCAATCCATGACAAAGGGTTCGATGTCTGTTTTGGAGTACTTTGAGAAGAAAAGGGCAATCGTTGATTCCCTTTCCGACAGACTATGCGTCATCTCCGACGATGAATTCGTCGGATTTCTCCTGTACGGGCTAGGCTCACAGTTCGCTGCCCTCCGCTCCGCCATCGCGCTCCGGTCTGATCCGATCTCATCCGACGAGCTCTTAGGCATCTTACTCCAGGAAGAAGCACGCCACGACGAGGAACTTCAGCTGCTTCAGACTCCGTCGGCCAACGCTGCCTACCGTACGCCGAATCGCCGCTTCCCTATGTCCTCTGCATCAGATTCTGCTCGAACCGAGAACTCTCGTGTAGGTTTTGATTTTGGAGGATTAATTGAGTGAAAATCTCAGCCCAATGACCAGTCCAGGCCCATTTGCCAAGTCTGCACCAAAGTGGGCCATGAGGCCTTAAACTGTTACAACAGGCTAAATGTCAAGCTCTTTCCACCTACAAACAAGAACGCAGCGGCAAAGTTTCGCAATATCTCCACCGGCAAATCTGCATTCATGGTGTCCTCCTACAGTCCATCTGATATTGGTGATCCATGGTACGTCGACTCTGGAGCAACTCATCACGTGACTGCTGATCTTGACAACCTCAAGCTTCAGAAGCCTTATAATGGTAATGACCAACTCACAGTTGGAGATGGTAAATCTCTTCCGATTTCTCATTCTGTTTCATCTATTCTTTTTGCTAATCATGCTGTTAAACCACCCTTAAAACTAAACGATATTCTACTTGTTCCTAAAATCACAAAAAGCCTGCTCAGTGTGTCTAAACTTACTCGTGATAATCCTGTTTATGTTGAACTCCACTCAGACGAATGCTTTGTCAAGGATTTGCAGGGTCAGATTATACTAAAGGGAACCGTTGAGGATGACCTCTATCGTTTTTCGCAGTCGTCGTCATTGTCAAAGTCCTCCCCAGTCAATTCTCCTTCCATTTTCCTTGCTGAACGAACCTCTCTCCAGAGCTGGCATCACCGTTTGGCGCATCCACATGAGTCTATTCTTCGTCGTGCCATCTCTAGTTATAATCTTCCCGTTTCTTGTAATAAACTAGACTCTGTTTGTGGCTCATGCCAGCTTGGTAAAAGCCATCGTTTTCCTTTGTCATCTCGTTCTAGTTTTTCTTCAAAACCATTTGATTTAATACACACTGATGTTTGGGGTCCCTCTTCTGAACTATCCACAACTGGTTGTCGTTATTACCTAAGCTTTATCGATGATTGCACCAAGTTTACATGGCTCTGCTTTCTTAACACCAAATCTCAAGTTTACTCAACCGTTGAACTTTTTCTTAAACTCATCCAAACCCAATTTTCTACCCAAGTTAAAACCTTTCAGTCGGATTGGGGTGGTGAATATTGTAATGTCTCTACCCTTCTTGCTTCACAAGGGATTCGTCATCAAGTCTCATGTCCTTACACTCCTGAACAAAATGGATCAGCTGAGCGCCGCAATCGCATGATAGTTGAAAAAGGTCTGGCGCTCCTTGCTCGCTCTCATCTTCCCATCAAGTTCTGGGAACAAGCATTCCATACGGCTGTCTACCTTATTAACCGCACCATCACCCCTACTCTTTCTCATAAATCCCCATATCAATGTCTATATGACAAAGTTCCAAATTATAGCCTTCTACGCTCATTTGGGTGTCTGTGCTATCCCTTTCTTCGCCCCTATACTGCCAATAAGCTAGAATATCGCTCTCTCCCTTCCATTTTCCTTGGCTACAGCTCCAAGCACAAAGGCTATCAATGCCTTCATCTTCTCACCTCCCGAACATATATCTCCCGGTTTGTTGTCTTTGATGAATCGGTCTTTCCCTATCAAGACATGTCCTCTCCAATTCCCTCTTCATCTCCTCCATCTTCTAGCTTCCTTCCTCTCTTACCTCTGAGTCAAGCCATCGAAATCCCTTCCTCAATTACTCCATCCAATAATCCCAATACCCATCCACAAACCATTACCATCCCACCATCTCCAGAAAACTCTAACTCCTCTACACAGTCCTTTGAGTCCTCTGCAAAGTCCTCATCTGAATCTATTGCTGAATCTTCCTCGTCGACCCACTCCTCCCTTCCTCCACCCCTGCCTCACGTTGAACCATCTCCCTATACCAATACCCCTACATGAACGCTACTAATGGATTGAAGCTGTTGGCGGAGATGCATTTGGCGAGCGTCGGATTGAGCCTGAAACGTGCGTCCAAGAATCTGCCAAGCCTCCGCAGTTGTGGTGGCCCTAGCGACGACGCCTAGCAGAGATGATGTGAGTGTGGATCAGATCCAAAGAAGGACGATCCGATCCCTACGGAGCCAGGTAGCGAACTCCGGGTTGGGAGCCACGCCGGCAGGTTTTCCGGTGGTGGGATCCGCCGGGTTTGTTGGTGGAACGGCGGGGACGGGGACTGTAGCTTGTGGTGGATTGGTGTCGGTGAGGAACGAATCCAACCCGTAAGCTTCAAGGGCTGATCGGACGGTGTTCCTCCATAGGGCATAGTTTGAGCGGTCGAGGCGAATAGCCAAGTTTGGGAAGTTGAAGCTTAGGTTCGACTCGGAACCAGCAAAGGCAAGGACAAGGGCATTGGTAGAGCCAATTGAGGAATCGGAAGAAGACATATTTGGATCGGAAGTTAAGCTGATACCATGTAAAAGAGATAAAGGTAATGATGAAGTTGTTGATTTCTTTCATTCATAAACATCATATATATAGTACAAGTCTGAATCCCTAGATGGAAAGGATTATAAGAATCATCTAATTGCTACAGATTGATTGCCACATGATTATAGGAATCATCTAATTGATACAAAGTGATCACAGAATATTCACAAAGATTTGTACAACTAATACTAGAGAAATGTACAACTGTTAACAAATAATATTAGTATATATGTTCATTTTCGGATTAATAACTCTTAGATGTGCCCATTTAAGAGTTGTAAAAATTAAACCAATAATTGAGAGAGTTTCCACCCAAACAAAATCCGATGTCACCGTTATTTAACTAGCATTTTGTATACCGCGCGATACACAATCTTCTGGATTAAAAACCAGTATAATAAAATTCTAGAAAATAAAATGAATATAATTAATTCAAGAATAGAGTTAAATCCAATAATTACTGAAAATGATTAAGTTTACAATAAATTGTTAAAGTAAATACTATTTGTAATTTGAAATATTAAATGCATATAAATCTCGGTTTAGTTACGTTGACCTGATCTATACATAGCTTCTTGAATGCCTGTTTGATTTATTCATATAGTCGCGATGTAATGTTAAATAGTTAATTTTCTTTTCATGATGTAACTTACTTTTTGGTGTTGTAAGTTTAGTGATTGATAGAATTCGAATTCAATAAAAGATAGAAATTCAGCGGAGTACAAAAGCAACTTTGATGAATTTTTATAGAGATAAACCTGAATTTTTTTTCTATGCCGTGCTTTTGAAAATCGTTTTTTTGTTCCCAAGAGTAGTCCTAGGTCACATATTATTGTTAAGTGCTTTCGATGAGTTTGTAAAAATGGTGGTAGACAAAGCCGTGGAAGAGTGTAAGAAGCAAATGACCCCGATTTTAACCAACATGCAATTAGAAATTGATGGACTTAAGTTGAAACTACAAATCAATGGCGAGGCATCATCTTACCCTGATGGACAATCTCCCAAGTCTAGTAATGAAAAGGTACTTGTTATGTTTTTACAATTTCTGTTAGGCTAATTGGTTTCAACTGACATTTAACACTAGTTTTCAATATGCTACATATACATAGGTTGCCAAATTTACTCTACGTGATGAAGAATTTGAAGATGGAGATTTTGAAAATATTGCAAGTGACCCTATTATAATTAATAGAAGATGATGAGGTTAGCCATGGATGATTTTATTTTCCATATGCATTACTATGTTTTTTTAACACTAGTATTTCATACAAAATATATAAATATGTTCATCCAATCTTATTTTATAATAAAGATCAATTAGTGGAGCTTGTTTGTTTAAAGTTTTTTACATGGTTGTTGTCACTGAAAAACAGACACAAACTTATGTATTATTGGCACTTTGAATTTCATTTGAATATTTATCAATACATATTTGGTATTACAATTTAACAATCATGTATTTGAGTTCAGTGTCAATGTTATTCGAGAGAGTCTACTTTAATGGTTTTGAGACGCAATTTTAATTGTCTTATATAGTGTCTTAAATTTTATTTGAGACATGTGACTTTCTTAAATGAGTGTCTTGCATTCTATTGGGACAAAAAATAGTTGTCTTAAATTAGTGTCTTAAATATTAATTGAGACACTATCTGTCTGTCTTAAATGAGCGTCTCAAATTTTATTTGAGAAAAAAATTGGTTGTCTTAAATTAGTGTCTTAAATATTAATTGAGACGCTATATGTCTGTCTTATAAGAGCGTCTCAAATATTATTTGAGACAAAGACTGGTTGTCTTAATGAGTGTCTCAAATTTTTGTTTGGGACAATTACCGCCTGTCTTAAATTAGCGTCTCAAATATCATTTGAGACGTTAAGTGACTGTCTTACATTGGTGTGTTAAATTATAATGCGTCAGAGAGTGGTTGTCTTTATTTAGTGTCTCAAATAACATTTGAGACGGTAAATGACCGTCCTATTTTAGTGTTTTATTTGTGTACGAGACACCTTTTAAAGACAGGTAAAAGGTTGTCTCAATTATTTTTGAGACACTTGAAATACCGTCTCAATACTGTTTCGGGAAAGGTGCAAGTGATGCAGGAGTAACTGCGGATGAGAGGATTGAAGAGTTTGACAGCCAGGAGAACACAGCTAGCATTACAATTGGGGAGGATGCAGAAGATAGCTTCTTGTACACTATAAATGAAATTGACCGGAAGACCACAACTAAAGGGTGGTTCGTCTCAGAGGGGGAGCTTGTACTTTAAGCTCACGATGATGGTTCATGTTCATTCTATGACATAGTCAACTGTGAGGTAGGGGTACTAATTTAAGCCATTAGAGAAACTGAGATATGTTGTTGTATATTTTGGGTGCAAATTTCATGTCTTATGAGCCTTTGTTTACCAATAAGTATAATGTTGATGCATAAAGCGAAGTCAAATAGAGTGTATAAAAACATCTCCAATGCAAGCCTCACTTTTGGTCGTCAATTGCTCCACATGGCACATATTGAATGGAGTTTCAATATGATGTAATCAAAACTAATTTTATTGAGGGTCACACTACTACAAAGGGGTAGATGCAAGACACATATTTAAGGCGTTTAAGCCTGGCGCGTTTTTTTACGCCTTGATTGAAAGTAGCGAGTTCGCTACCTCTTCTAGCTAGCAAAAATAAAATAAATTCAAGACGGAAAGAAGCAGTTAAAGGAGGAAATGGGTTTTGACGTTAAAAAATACTTGACCAAGGCGGAAAAAAACTATCCGCCTTAAATTGAATGGGTTGTTACGACCTCGTAACCTTTGTAGTAATATAAACGTGTCTGTAGCGAATTCGTAGGTTAGCTTGTTTGGATGTACTTTGTGCGTTGCGATCTCGTAAGCTTTGCTAAACCCTAATTTCAGCATGCGAGAATATGGGACATGTCATAACTGGGACGCTAGGATGTGGCATTTGATGTTACGGTATCGCTTCTGTGCACGTCAAATTTGACATTGTTAAATGTACAGTGCATGTGAGGGTGATTGAAATGTTACGAGTTCGCTGGCTACTCAAAGGTGTTAGCTTGGTATTAACGAGTTCGCAAGAGACTCTGTATGGGTCACAGATTTAAGCTGGACTGGCTGTTCTAACTCCAAAAACAAAAACTTGAAAAGGGTCTAAACAGGTGGGTATTGAAGGGTGATCAGTTGAAGTGTGGTCGGAGGTCTCATTGTTCCCGTGTTGGTGTGGGTAAGGTTTAACTTGCGTAATATACTGGCTAGTCTCTTGATTTTGGTTGATTTTATGCATAATTTTTGCTTGCATTTTGGTTTATTTTGGTTTTTTTGTTAATGCGGTGTGTAGTTTATGTGTTGATCATATCAAGTCAGTGGGTTAGTAGTATTGTGTAGCTGTTTGTCTGATTTGTGAATTATGGACCGCGAAAGAATAATGAAGGAGAATGCTCGATTATCGAAGGAGTATTTAGATTTGGTTGAACATTTCTTAGATGTTGGGTTGCGACATTGTAGACAGAATAACACAGGAGGGGTTAGATGTCCATGCAACAAGTGTAGAAACAACGCCATATTTGAAGATATTGCTGTAGTGCGTGAACATTTAATTTGTAAAGGTTTTGATAAATCCTACACAGAATGGGTTTGGCATGGGGAAGGCCATTATGGAAGTGACCAGGTTGAGATGGATGAGGGAAGCACCGAGGAAATCATGCAGTATAATGAACAGCTTTCAGATATGTGTGACGATGTTGTTATGGAGTTTGTTGGGAAGAAAAGTATGCTGGAGGCAATGTATGACTATAAAAGGACAAGCTTATATGTTGGGGCTAGCCATTCTAGTCTGGGAGCAACATTGTTGTTAATGAACCTAAAGGCAAGGCATGGTATTTCTGATAAAGGAATGACGGAATTGCTAGAGTTGGTTAAAGAGTTACTTCCTCAGGACAACTTATGTCCTGACAGGGTTTATGCTGCGCGGAAGATATTGTGTCCTATGGGCATGAAGTTTACTAAGATTCACGCATGACCGAATGATTGTATGTTGTATAGGGGGAGTGTTGATTCTTTGAGGGATGATTGCAAGGTATGCGGTGAGTCTAGATGGAAAAGGAAGGAGGGAAAGGTCGAGGTATGTGGAGAAACAGTGACAACATCGACAAAGCAAGGTCCTGCTAAGGTGATGTGGTACATGCCCTTGAAACCGAGATTGACGCGTTTGTATGCCAATCCAGTTGATGCAAAATTGTTAACATGGCATGCTGATAGGGTTCGAGAGGAAGATGATGATATTATATCTCACGAATCTGATGGTGATCAGTGGAAGAAGATGGATGTTATGTACCTAGAATTTGCTGACGAACCTAGACACGTGCGCTTATGACTATCTACTGACGGAATGAACCCTTTCGGGAACATGTGCAACACTCACAATTCATGGCCAGTGATGCTTGTTATTTATAATCTACCTTCATGGTTGATGATGAAACGAAAGTATGTTCTTTTGAACACTATGATCTCGGGGCCTAGGCAACCTGGTAATGACATTAATGTATATCTAGCGCCTCTTGTTGAGGAGTTGGAATCCTTATTTAAGCATGGAATTCATATTCCTGACGGACATCGAGGGGACGCGAAATTCAAACTTAAAGCCATGCTGATGTGGAGCATCAATGATTTCCCTGCGCTGGGTAACCTTGGAGGCTGTTCTGTGAAAGGTCATTTTGCATGTCCAGTATGTGAGAGCAATACCAGCCACTGTCAATTAAAGCACGGTGGTAAGCCTGTGTATCTAGGTCATAGACGATTCCTGCCTAGCAGTCATCCGTGGAGGAGTGCTAAGAAGTGGTTTAACGGTCAGGAAGAGCATGGTGTTGCCACTGTCTCATTATCAGGTTCTGAAATATTTGCAAAAGTATCGGGTATGGAGAACGTGCTGGGAAAGGGAAAAAAGAAAAGCACTCAAACTACGATTTGGAAGAAATGTTTGATATTTTTCAAACTCGGTTATTGGGAGCACTTGGATGTGCGCCACTGTCTAGATGTCATGCATATAGAAAAGAATGTATGTGAAGCTTTGGTTGGGACGCTCTTGAATACACCGGGAAAGAGTAAGGATGGATTGAAAACTAGAAAGGATTTAGTCAATCTTGGAATACGGACGTCACTTGCTCCCGTGCAAGAAGAAGTAGGTACGACATACTTACCACATGATTTTTATTCCTTGTCATATGAGGAGAAGGAGAGTTTTTGTAGGACTTTGAAATCAGTGAAGGTGCCTTCTAAATATGGTTCTAATATTAGTAGTTGTGTATCTACTGCTGAGCTGAAATTGGTGGGAATGAAGTCGCACGATTGCCACAATCTGATGCAGGACTTGAATGTCATTGCTCTGAGAGGTTGCTTGCCTTCTCACGCTGGAGACGCGGTTTCCAGGCTTTGTTATTTTTTTAAACAGATATGTCGCAAGAAAGTAAGTCGGCGTAAGTTGGATGAATTGCAGGATATGGTAGTTGAGGTATTGTGCAGGCTAGAGATGTATTTTCCCCCTTCCGTTTTTGACATAATGATTCATTTGATAGTTCATTTGGTGCGGGAGATGAAACTGTGCGGACCGGTATACTTGAGATGGATGTATCCATTCGAGTGGTACATGAGCATTTTCAAGCATTTTGTTAAGAATCGTTATCGACCAGACGCCAGTATAGTGCAGCGATATGTCGCGGAAGAGGTAATAGAATTATGTACCAACTATTTACAGGATGTACCTACTATAGGACTGCCGGTCTCCAGACACGACGGTAGGTTGGATGGTGTCGGCCTACGCCATAAGTCTAAATTCAGCACTTCTTCCAATGAGATATCTATAGCCCATCTGTATATTCTGCACAACCATTATGCAGTGAGTCCTTATGTTGATGTTCACCTTAATGAGATTAGGTCAACACAACCGAGCTGGTTGGAACCTAGGATTGTAGAATCTCATTGTATAGACTTTACTAGTTGGCTCAAAATACATGTCCAGAATGGCGGTGAACACCCTGATGTTGTAAAATGGGTGGCCAAGAGACCCCTCGGCACAGTTGCGTCGTTTAGCGGATATGACATCAATGGATACACGTTTGGTACTAAGTGGAGTGATGATAGATCTTCAACCCAAAATAGTGGCGTGTCAGTATCTGGAGAGGGTGATCATGGTTTTTTTGGTACCATTACATATGGGGAAACGGACTTTGTTCATGTCCGAATCGCCTTGATTAAATGTGAATGGGTAGATAAAGCTGTAGGGGTGCGCTCATAGGGTTTAGGCATGAATCTAGTCAATAGAGGAATTCTTGGGTCTAGGGAAGATCCATTCATCATGGCGGCTCAAGCTCATCAGGTATTTTATGTGGAAGATCCAATTGATGCTCGATGGGAGATCGTTGTTGATGGTAAGAATACATTCATCTATGGTGACGGCTTGTTCGACGATGACTCCACTGTTTCTACCGACACCATTCCGCAATCGGTGTACGAAACTCTGGAGGAGGATGATGACATTGTTTGTGGATTAATCCTGCGGGGAAAACTACAAAGAGGAAGGGGAGGCAACCAAAGAAGAAGAAGACTAAAAAGAATAAAAAACATAAGTAGCTATTTGATAACCATTGTTTTTGAATATTATACTGTATTTCATGGTTCATGTAGTTAAATTTTGATTTAATTAATTTTAGTACACTAAATCTTCTAATTCTAAACAATTTGTACACTGCGGTAGACGTGGCGATACCGTAACTAAACACGCTAGAAACCAATGCATATTAACTTGTTACGTAGCGAGTTCGTAACATTGGCGAACCAGTTACGAATTCGCAACAAAAGGTTGAAATTCGCAGATGAGCTTCTGTCTCTTGAGTCTGACAGGTTACGTTATCGCTTGATGTGTATAAATTTGTATATATTTGATTAAATTGGTACTAGCGAACTCGGTCGTAGCTCGCCAGGTGAGTAACTTGATACTGGCGAGGTCGCTAGTATAAAGCCACATACCAAAAATTTAATTTTAACTACTTCTTAAAGTGGGGTTATGTTTTGAAAATTTAGCCACACTAAATAAATAATGGAAGTTTAAATAATAAAATATACATAATAAAATAGATAGACATTCAAATAGAAATATTCTTTGCAATGTTGTTTGAGAAACTGACAAAAACAAATTGAAATTGAAATTGTTTGAATTTGAGTACAACTACTAGCCAACATGAACGAATGCAAATCTAATCATCATTGCAAGGAGGTGGTGTATGTGATGGTGCTGGTGGATCCCCCTTCGCTTTTTTCCTCGCACTAGCCCTTTCAATGCCACGTATCACCTTCTCCGTTAACCAGTTTGCGTGATTAATTTTGGCCATCCTATCCCTGAAAAGGTCGACCGTGTCTTCTACACCCTTGTAATATGCCTCTGAGGGTACACCTGTTCATGTAAGTGAAACAAAAAAAGGGTGAGTATAGCAAATAAATTGTACAAAACTGAAATTAAACCGCCACTGTTTAGTGTGGCTAACCTTCGACGTTCTCTCTGACTTCTTCAGGATTAAACTGTAGCGGTTTCTTGGGTCCATCCGCTACTTTCTGCCACACACCATCAACCAACTCATACTTACCTTTCCTCTCAAAATATTGCATCGTATAGAAGCAACACTCCTCGGCTAGTGCAGATAATTTTATCTTGGGATTTTCGGAGGTAAGAAACATGGTAATGAAATTACCGTAAGGGAGCTTCTTGACTGTCCTATTATTTTCGACCACACTTTGTCTCATGTGCTCGAAAATGACATAGCCCGGGTTCAACTCTATCTTCTCCATGACGCAGTAAAATATGCTCACAGTAGTATAGTTCATCTCGGTGATCCAACCACCCTTAGGCACGACACTCCTAGCAACCATCTCATAAACATCCCTCTCCTCACCACTCAGTTTATCCAACTTATAAGATCTAGACACCCCTAAATCGTGAGCATCTCTATCAAAGTACTTCTTAGCATACTCTACAACTTGGGCTCGATCCAAAACCCCATACTCAGGCCATTGTTCTCTAATGTAAAACCCCGGAGGGGGTTGGTTGCTATAGTCCTCGTTAACAGCATAGGACACGTTCAATGCCTTGTTAAAAAGCTCCTCCCCAATCTCGTAGTCCTTCTTATTAACCGTAGTGAACCACCTACCCGTCTCCTTTTCTTCCTCAATCAACTGGTGAAAATTAGCATAAAATTGGCACGTCTCTTCCTTATGTGCCGGATAATTCAAACCTAACAACTCACCCAACTCATGAAATTGAAAAATCTTTAACACATTCCCCAAACCTAGTTATTCTATCTGATTAAAATCAACAACATAACAATCTTGTAATTGACTATGCTGCATGTAATTAGATTAGGCCTCGGATGCATCCAAACTTACAAATTTTTACTTATCGTATTTGGTTGAACTTGTCCCCGCCGTCGCCCGTGGCTGAGATCCCGAAGCCTGACCTTCATCACGTCGGGCCCCCTGCACAAACGGATTGGGTGCCAAATTCTTTGTCCTTGCCATTACTCTTGTCAGATGGTTATTTGAGATGTTGGTGGGTTTTTTTTCTAAGCTCCGAGACGTATGATCGTTGTTTGAAATCAGAAGATCCCCAAATTTGATATTTATAGGTTAGCATTTTGCGATATCGTAACTACCAAGCCAACTTATATTCAAGTTGGTTGCGATATCGTAAGTTGCCACGCACAAAAGTAAACGACGCCGTGTAACATGCTGCTAGGGTTTAATTCTCAGCAGTAATACTAGCGATATCGCAACTAATTAAATTCATATTAAATTAATTCTCAGCAGTACTACTAGCGAGATCGCAACTAATTTTATTCATATTAACCTAGCGAGGTCGCTACTATGCCATTCATAAGTTTTGTTGTTCTATGTGATCATGTGTAGTAGCGAACTCGTAAGCAAGCTCGCCAACATTTGTCCCACATCGGCTGATTAGAAGGTGATTTTTCAGTTTATATACGGTTACATTTTACAAGGGTTCGATAAGTCGCCGACGAGCGCAAACTGAACATGAAACACCAAGGCTGAGGCCCAATACTTACATAGGCTAAGGCCCGATACTTACACAGGCTAATGCCCAACACTTATACGCCCAATATAGACCCAAACCCAAAAACCGTTTTTTGATGGGTTCTTATCATGTAGCGAACTCGCATCAAGCCACGTCAATGTTTTGTTTTTTTATTGTGTCAATCTTTGTTGTTACGAATTCGCAAGGGTAGAGAAAGTTCGCTGCGAGATCGCTACAGATTCTCTAGCTAGGCTCTGTTGACTGAATACGACATGTTGCGATATCGTTAGGATCACGTAATCAGGCGCTAGTTAGTTGCAATTTCGCTTGGTGTTCTGTTACTAATAAATCATCATGAAACGTGACAGTGACGAGATCGCTATGATCACGCACTATACAAAAAGTAAATGATTTTGCTGATACGATATGGGCTCTTAGGATGAAAAAATAAAATGTAAGGGACAAGATATCAAAACAAGAAAAGCTATTCAGTAATTAAATGTGCCAAAATGGCAAACACAAGTTCATTAGAATCGAAACAAACTTGTGATACAAAAATACATAATGAAGAACAAACAAACTACTACATGTAGATCGTTCGTTCACCGAGGACATGAATCAGTTCCTGATCGCAAGTGCATGCATCACAGGTGATGTTCGCCGGATCAAGGGGTTCCCAACGATCGTACCTCACCCTGTTATTGAGGCCAGCATGCGGATTGCAGCAGATCGGCCTAGGCCTGACTGCTTCTTCTGAGATGTACCTGAGGTAGTGTAGGGCTGGCAATTTGAAACACGACACGAAAACCCGACCTGAACCGAACACGTATTTAGTGGGTTTGGGTTGACACGAAACACGGTATGGGTCTATATTGGGTTAGACACGAGTGACCCGAAAATAAATGGGTTAGGTTCAGGTCAAACCCGTGGGTTAAATGGGTAACCTGCTTGACCCATATATTTAAGGTGTAACTATGCAAATGATTGAAATTGCCTTTATAAATGCAAACAAATTCTCTAATGCCAAAATCATGGAGATTATCCTAATAATTTATGATGAAATTGAAAGTTGATTTTGTAATTCTTGATTTAGTTTCCATATGACATGATCATTTGAGCAGTATAAATTTTAAAATTTTGTCTCATATTCAGTCCCGTTATTAATAAATAGGTTTCGCGGGTTGGGTTTGGGTAGCCCGGATTTTTACTGGGTCGGGTTTGGGTCAAGGTTTTGTGACCCGAAATATTATTGGGTTGGGTTTGGGTTTAGCATTTCCAACCCGCCAACCCGCCGACACGAACCCGCCAACCCACCAACCCGACCCGATTGCCAGCCCTAAGGTAGTGTCTCCAACCCCAAGCGTATCTCAGACCTCTTTTGACGCGTTCTCGAGCTAGACGGAGGCCCTGCTTGTCAGTTCTCTTCATGGTTGTGATCACATTCATGCCTCTTTGAATTTCACCTTCGCAGATTGCAAAAACAGCCAACACATAGGTCGACGGTGTGTGACCTATTGCAGAAGCTTCGGTGAGCCACTGTCGAGCCCACTCGGTCGCTCTTCCGCTCATGTAGCGACGAAGAACCCAGTTGAACATAACACGAATCATTATTAGATTTATCATGTCATCTGGGAGGGCGTTGAATAGAGACACATCCATGGGAAGCAGAAGGCAAAGAATATGAGAAGGGAGAAGGGAATATGGGAATGAAGGCTCTAATGAGGTTCTAAATGGAGAAGGGGTTGATATTTAAAGGGCTGAGGTGCTCCATTATTCAAAAATATGTCAGAGTTCCTAGACAAAAATTAGTCATTATGGTATTAATGGAAGAAAAATGTAAAGACATTCTCACCTTTTCATGGTCACCCCATGCAAACCCCCAAAAACAATTAATTACTGATGGAATTTCAAAGGTTTTTACTGATGTCACAGGTTAGACAAAGCCCAATACTTATACTTTCACTTCTACTACAACCCAATATACAACCAAAATCCCTTTGTTCATGGGTTCTTATCCCGTTGCGATATCGCTAGACAATCGCCAACTTGGCTCTGTTGACTGAATACGACATGTTGCGAGATCGTTAGGACCACGTAACATAGAAGCGAGTATGTGACGACTTCGCTTGGGCTGATGCTACTGATAAACGTGACACTGATGATATCGCTAGAAGCACGCACTATACCAAAAGTAAATGATTTTGCTGAAAAAGTAACTCTTACGATGAAGCTAGTGATTTAGCTAGTGATTTTGCTGAAAAAATAACTCTTACGATGAAAAAGTAAAATGTAAGGGACAATGTATCAAAAAAAGAAAAGCTATTCAATAATTAAATGTGCCAAAATGGCAAACAAAAACTTATTACAATCCTAACAAATTTTAGATAAAAAACAACATAATCAAATAAGAAAACTACAACATTTCAACTCAAGAAGAACCGAGGACGTGAAGCACTTCCTGCTCGCAAGTGCATGCATCACATGAGATGTCTGCTGGATCAACCCTCGTGTAGCGACGGTACCTCAAGCCGCCATTGAGGGCAGCATGTTCCTGGCAGCATCTAGGCCTAGGCACTACTACATCTCTGAGGAACCTGTAGTAGTGCGCATTACCCCAGGCGTAAGCCAAATCGGCTATGACGCGTACCCAAGCTTCCTGGAGGCCTTTCTTGCCGGTTCTCTTCATGATGGTGATGACATTCATGCCTCTCTGAGCATCACCTTCGCAGATTGCAAATATAGCCAGGACATAGGTCGACTCTTTGTGACCTATTGCAGAAGCCTCGGTGAGCCACTGTCGAGCTGATTCGGTCGCTCTTTCGCTCACGTACCGACGAAGAACCCATTTAAACATAACACGAATCATTATAAGATGTATCATGTCATCTGGGAGGGCGCTGAAAAGAGACAAATCCATGGAAAGAAGAAGGAAAAGAATAGGAGAAGGGAGAAGGGAATATGGGAATGAAGGTCTGATGGGGCTTTTAAGGGAGAAGGGGTTGATATTTATAGGGCTGAGGTGCTACATTTGTTAAAAAAATGTGAGAGTTCCGAGACTAAAATTAGTAATTGCTGTATTAAAAGAAGGAAAATGTAAAGGCATTCTCACCTTTTCATTGACCACATTCAAACCCCCAAACAAATTAATTACTGATGGAATTTCAAAGGTTTTTACTGAGGGGTTCCTTGCATGTAGCGATCTTGCTACTAGCTAAGCCTAACAATTGTTTGTGAAGTGTGTCAAGCTTTGTTGTTACGATCTCGCCAAGTTAGAGCAATCCCGCTGCGAGATCGCTAGAGAATCTCAAGCTAGGCTCTGTTGACTGAATACGACATGTTGCGAGATCGCTACTATCAGCTACACACATAGCGAGTTCGCTAGTGAGGCGCCAACTTGGCTCTGTTGACTGAGTACGACAAGTAGCGAACTCGTAAGTTACACGTGAACATGAGCGAAGACGTAGCGAGGTCTCTAGTAGCACTGTTACTATTGAATCATCCTGCAACGTGTGCGTTACGAGATCGCTAGAAGCACGCACTATACCAAAAGTACTTGATTTTGCTGAAATGAAGTAACAACAACTCTATAAAAAATTGAACAGTCTACATCTAAAAAGCGTAAAATTCATTGACCACATTCTTGTAACCAAAACAGAATCTTTAGTGACGCGTATATAAGTGATCATAATCCAAAAACTAGTTAATAATCTAAAAAGTAAATGTCTAAACCAAACTAAACTACGAAATCACAGGCCGGCGACTAAAATATCATGCAAGTAGTCTACACACATCTTGTCGCTATCTTGTTTTGCTTGTCTTGCTCGTTCTGGTCTGCTGGTTGAGCTTCAGTCTCTATGCAGGTGTTCTCTTCTTTGCCTTGTCCCGGTTCAACATCCTCGTCGGGTTCTCCGATCAGCCTCTCTTTCCTAATCATCTCATACCTCGCCGGCTCATCTTCTGCATCAGAGTCGCTGTGATGATGATCCCCATCACCATCATCACTTTCCGCATCTGCATCCCTTACATGAGCAGCAAAAAGCTTCCCATCGGATGGCTCCTTCTCGCTGGCTGTAGGCAAATCTTGGCTAGGACCCGCAGAGTCTTTTGGCTTGGGAAATGTGGTGCGGAAATCAGGTATCTCCTCCTCATCGCTCATATCGCACTCCACTACCCCGCTGGATATTAGTTCGCCGAGCCGTTCGTTGTTAGCACATGCCTTTTCTCGGCCATTTCAATCTCATTCAATAACTGGCCCATAGACACCACAAGCCTACCACGGGCATCAAAAACAGTATCTACACAAACACATCAAGGTTGATAAGAACCAATTATTCACAAATGAAACAACTTGAACCAACTACAATTAATAACAAGATAGAATCATACTTGATACTCCCAGCCTACCCCCTGCCCTTCTGGCTGCCTCTTCAGCTTCTTTCTTTCTCGCGTACTTCCCATCGGCCTTCAACTCTAACCTCTTATGCTTGAGCCACTCCTTGTCGTATTTGCCGAGCGGTATGGGACGGCCTCTTGGAAAAATACCCGCTTTCCTGATCAGAGCTACAATCAAATTGCCATACGGAAGCGCGGCGTTCTTGTGTCTGGCCATCTTCATCATTTGAGTCAGAATTGTGAAGCCGGGGTTGATTGCAAGCTTCTCCATGATATAGTAGAACACCATGAGACTGCAAACCGTGGACTCACATGCATGCCCTAGGGACGGGACCACATTACCGCATATTAGCTCAAAAACTAATCTCTGCTCCTCGGTAAGCCTGTGGATCAGGTAATTCCTAGTTGTACCCGGCCTATCAGAAGTCCTTTTAAACCACTTCTTACCCATCTCACCGGCCTTCAACGGTTGCTTGGGGCTAACAGAAGGAAACCTCTGCTCGTAATGTACCTCGTACGGACCATCCTTTTTGGTAGGCCTCAGGTCGTTACGAGATAGATAGGGACATTTCAGAACTTCATTGATGCTAAACTTATCGACCGTAAACTTAACACCCCGCACCATTGTAGTTATTTCCTCTACCCCTTCCTCTAAACCTAGGTTCGCTTAAAATTGGAGAACCTCCTCATGGTAAACAGGCTCAGGCAACATAAGCAATTTATCTATATGTTGTGCCCTAAAATGGTCTAGCACGTAATCTAGTTGCAGCGAAGGCACCACACTACTATCAAACACATTATTATTTACAAGTTTTCGAGAGGAACAACGCTCATACCTAGCTATGGCGGCGTCGTTGAAGAACTCAGGATTGTCCTCCTCCTCACTGGAACTGCTGGGCCCTTCCCCACCATCATTTCCGGCAGCAGCGGCAGCAACAGGGATGACTGGAACTTGTGGGGCGACTGGAACCTCTGCCTGAACCTCAGGCTCCTCAGTCCGAGGCCATTTATTTCCCACCGCCGGACCACGTCCCCGTCCACTTTCTGCGCCTCTACCACCGCGTCTCCGCACTGCTCCTCTGGTCTTTGGCCGCATTTCGTCGGAGAATGTACAGGTTCGTCGACGGTTTTTAATTTCGGTAAGGTTTTCAATTCGGGGATAATTAATTTTAGCCCGATACCCTTTTTATTTATTTATAATACTTTTACTTGTGATATCGCTAGTAGACACGCTCCTACATGTAGCGATCTCGCTAGCACACACACATCTGTATGTTGCGAGATCGTTAATATCTCGCTCAAGCCTGAGTTTCTAGTAGCAAGTCTTAAAAAGCCTCGCCAGGCAAGCGTGCCAGTAGCGAACTCGCTAAAGAAGAATCATTCTAATTAGTAGCGAGATCGTAACCCAAAAAGTCTTTTTTTATTTGAACTACTAACTAGCGATATCGCAACTCCTTCATACTGGTTTTCTGGGTTATGTGGGTTTGTGGGTTTGTGGGTTTGTGGGTTTGTGGGTTTAGGGTTTAGGGTTTAACTGTGGTAACGTGTACACTAGCGATTTCGCTACCACATAAGCTAATTAGATTGTAACTAAAAAATAAAACTTTTTAATTTTTTTTAGCAATTTCACATTCTAACATATATATATATTTTATATAGATGCAGTATAATACTCTATTTGATAAATATCCATCATGATATTAACTCAGATAGAGTACATCTTTGTCCATAAGCAGTATGGCATAACTCTATATAAAACATCAATAATTCAGGTTTAAATTTTTAAACGCACTATCATATTCTAAAATATGTACATTTTATATACAAACAGTATAATACTCAATTTGGAAAATATCGATCATCACATTATGTCAAGCAGAGTACATCTTAGTACATCAGCATGCAATGTTATTAAGCGATACTCGATAGTATGATGAGTGATGACAGTTGGTGAGTGAACGTGTGCATGATACTTTGTAATCACATAATGAGTTGTAATAAACTAAGTATCTCTAATCAAATACACGTGAACTGCGCATATATATATATATGTATATATATATATATGTAGTTCATGTGTGAAGCTCTACTATGCTGTTGCCTCTAAAGGTAAGCGATGGATAGCGTTTTCAAGCGTACACATGATGTGTAGAGTTTCTTATTGTCTTACAATTAAAGACTAAGTTTCTTAAAACTCTTTCAAATTGTGTAATTGCAGATTAAGTCAACAAATCCCTATCCCGTTATACATCAGCATACGACGGAACAAATGAAAATTATTCTTATAATAGAATGATTAGTGTCTTATTCCATACCATCATTTCGTTTAAATCGTTTAAATCGTGATTTAAAATTGTATGAGTGCATTTAAAAAAAAATAATTATCTTAAGTAGGGTTCTGGCGAGCATGAGTAGCGAAATCGCAACAAACTAGTAACATACTTTATGTCAGCTTTTCAGTTACGATCTCGGTAGAAGGATAAAGTAGACCATAAAAGGCAATCACATGAGCACATAACGACCTCGTAAATAGCCATGTCAGGTGTAACGAGAGAGTTCCGGTATCGCAACAAGGAAAGCTAGAATAAAGTAAACACGTTATAGAACAGAAAAACACAACACTTTTGGCATCTTATCCATCACTTCTTACGGGTTTCATCTCCAAAAGGTCAAACTTTTGCACATCTTCTCAAATCTCCTCAACTTTCTTCACATCAAATCTCCATTACCCAACCCATACATGTTGGACACATCAACTGTGTCAAAACAAAGTGGAACTAGACACTAATTGCATGCAAAAGATTGGTCAGTTTTGTAATAAATTCTCAACCACATTTTTCCCTATAGTTGTTGCAATTAATGTCAATATTTATTTGTTCTTGTTCAATTTGGTAACATCCTTTGTTGTGGGCAGGAGAGGGACAAACAAGGTAGACCATCCCCAACCAAAATAATCAATTCTACCGACACAACTTTGTCATATACCAAAGGTACGATTTTTTTCATTCTTATTTGCTAAAAATTTGATTTTCTTGTACATAGTGCCTTCATTTATCATGTTATTACTAAATATCATGTCAGAAGCATGTCCTGAACGAAAATCAAGATTTTCTTTTAATGTTGTACATTGCTTGCTTAGCCCTAAATTTTAGGATTATGTTTTATAATGTTTTTACTACAAAGTACAACTTTGACTTATTAGTATTGTGTTAATCATTAACTAATTTCAATATACAAAAGAAAGTTTAATGGAGAGCCCTTCAAGTTCCGTTAACTCCGACTCAAGTGGGGGGGGGGGGGGGGGGGGAATGTTGTTGGCGGTTCAAGTGAGGTTAGAAGACAATGAGAAGTGACTCGCGCATCGAAAGAAGCTCAACTCCTCACACATTGTCGCGAATTAGAGATTAGGATCGATAACAAAATACTAACACATGTCAAGTTTAATGACATTGGTGTTGTTATTTCACCCGACGATGATGCCGCGCGATGGTCGAGTTGGTGTGCTAAGACGGGTAGGATACGCACACCATTAGACACAACGGATTGGAGGCTACTAAGCATCGACATCAAAAAGGATATATGGAAGGAATGCAAGGTTAGTGTGGCACTTGTTATTTTTAATTTCAATTGAAAATTGTGAATGTGACTATTTTTATGATCATATCTGTAGCGCCCCTTTATTATCGAAGCAACATCCTATGATCAAGTGAAGAAGAAGGCTCTTCAAATTGCATCAAAAGCTCATCGAGAACACAAATATACCCTTGCCAAGGATTATATCAAAGCGAAGGGCACGAGGTTTGGGCAAGATCCAAGTACGCGTTACAATCACATTGTAACCCTTACTTGGGAGGCATTCAAGAAACGATGGTTAGAAAATGACGCAAAGGTTAGTTTACTTACTACATCTTGCAATAATAGTTTCATGCGAATTAGCCAAATATTTTTGTTTCGGTTAGTGCTTTATTCCTAAAATAACATAGAATTTTTAAAAGGGTTTGGGGGATAGGAAGCGCAAAGCCACTGCTGATAATGTTATGCCTTACACCGGGGGTAGGGCGGGGTACTTGGGTGTGGGGAAGAAGACCGCAAAAAACGTAGTAGGAAAGACCCTAAACCATCCAAACTCCAAATAGCATTGAACCAATCCAAAAAATCCGACCAAGAGGTCAAGAAATTGAAAACAATGTTGGCCAATATATGTTCTTTTATAAAGTATCCTCTTCCATCCGATTTTTGTGACACCGATCCAATCAATGGACCCTCGTCTAGAGGTTCACATCCTTCCCCACCACAACATGAGGTTGACCAACCTATTTTTGACCAACCTATTATTGAACCCAACAAGGAAATATGCACACCTTCGGCCCCTATCAAAGAGCAAGTTCACATACAACCATCTGATCCCAAACCAAAGGTACGTTTAATTACTTGCACCTCAATCAAATGAATAATTCTACACAACTCATGATTATTGATATTTTTTAAATATACTCGTCCTACATATGTCTAATTCGACCTAATTAAACATGCCTTATTTGTATATTAGAACTCTCCTTCTTGCAAGTTGTACGCTGAATGTGGGATGAATTCTCAACCCCGCCACGTTGCAATGGGAAATTCATATCCTGACATGGCACTACATCATGAAGCCAAAGTCCCTATTGGTTTCGTTAGGGTTTATATACTACATGTGTTAGTCGAGGATGCGTTGTTACCGGTCGCGGATCAAGAGTGCACGACAGTGGGTAAAGGTTTGGGCCGTTTTTTTGTGTGGCCCAAATGGTTGGTCGTTGATGTGAATTCTAATTCTAACCCAATTAATAGAAACACACCTTCACCCGTCGTAGACCCGCTAGATTTTCCGGTAGCTAAGAAACCGATGTCGGTGAGAGAAGTTGGATTCATAAAATCACTCCCGGGATTCCTTCGCACGTTTTATGATCTGGTGGGCCACCATAGTCGGGATTCTGTTTACTATTTCTACTCCAATAAACAGGTGTTCGGCAAAGCGAGGGAATTAGTCGTTCCATGGGAAGACTTTGCCCTTTTCTGGCACTATAAAACCCCTCCCGAAACAATCCTTATACTACATCAAATGTAAGCTACTTGATCTCATCTCTTCTATCGTATTGAAAGTTACAAATTATCATATACTTGTGCACTATTATACGTTCATATCCCATCTATTGTTTATTTAGGTACATGCAATGCCTTGCTCTAAACGCAAAGACTTTCATTGGTTTTTTGCACCCAATATGCTTGCAAGAAATGAATGAAAGTAATCAATCACGACTTGCTTATCTCTCTAAGATCCTTAGTGACAAGACCAAGACAATTTACATAGGCCCATATCTAGAGAGGTTAGTTTTCTTTTTTACAATTGGATATTTGCATTTCGCAAACATTCTAATCTTCGAGCCGGGTTCTTACATTTTCATTTCTTAAAATATGTAGTAGCCATTGGAGTTTTGTAGCTATGATACCATCGTTGAAGCGAGTGTATTGGATGGACCCGCTACACTTTGGTCCATCTACAAAATTTGCAGATTTATTAGAGGTTGCTATGCATAGTGCACATGACGACACACTACTTCCCTTCAACCTTATATAGATTCAGGTGACATTACAAATCCAATGCTCATTTATTTCCACTATGATTTCATTTCAAATCATTTGTTATACTTCTTCACTTTCAGCACCGAAAGCAATTGTCAAATTGGGAGTGCGGTTACTATATGATGTTGTACGCAAGCGAGTGCGTCGCTGGCCTTGTTGAAGATAATTTGGAATTACATCGCGTAAGGATTCTTATAACCTACTTATTGTACCTATTACTATCTATGTTGCATTTAATAGTATTAAAAAAACATTTCATATTCTTAGATTATCGAAGAAAATCATGCACCATACACCAAGAAGAAGTTGGAGGATGGTAGAGATGCATTGGCTAGACACTTGGTCCTTATTAGATCTCGGTACATCTCTAGGCCTCACATTCCCAATAAAACCTAGTTTCTTTTTTTGTCAAATGGATGCATATACTTTTGAGTTCCATTACTTCCATTAGTTTATAAAGTGTGGCTTGATAGTGTCTCATGTTCATGTTTTGTGCTTAGATACCATGCATCTTGCAATTCACGGCTTAGACAATTAAAATGAAACCCAATTTTAGTGGAAATGGGTAGAAATGGCTCAAATCCTATAATTTTGTGACACTTACGAATTCCCTGCGAGGTCGTTACATCTCTCGCCCATTACATTAAAATAGTTGCGATCATCTTGTACTATCGCTACTTCTCTCGCCAGAATTATATTTCCGAGCTTAGTTTTTGTGCCATCGCTACCCAATCGCTCGTTCTTCTCTTCCTCTCCAATCTGATCTCTGCCGAGCTCGTAACCGTACCCGCCAAAGCCAGGCGAATGTCTAGCTTACTCGTAACGTCATTTTATTTTCTCGCTCACCCAGTGCTAAAACGACGTCGTTTCATGTTAGCGAGATCAGTAGCGAATTCGTTACTATACACATAGGCTATTTCTTTACGATCTCATTACATCTCTCGAACCAACAATTTTTATTATATTTTTATAATATCAATTTTACAATTTTTATATTTTTACAATTTTTATTAAATACAATTGTTCGGTTGCGACCTCGCTACGGTGTTATTAGCGAGTAGCTAGTGGCTGTCGTAACCCGGCTCGTTTTGATTAACCCGAAATGTTTAATTCGGCTTGTAACGAGTTCGCTACTTATGACCGAGCGAATCGCCTCTATTTTTCGTAACCAGTCTCGTCAGCAGATAAATATATGACAAGCTAGGTTCTCTTACGAGATCTAACTAGTATTAGCGATCCGCACGGTAGAAGTCGTAACCAGTCTCGTACACATTCATAACAGTCTAGGCTTTCCAATGTAGCGAACTCGTTTTATTTTATCTGGCGATCCGTAAGCTTCTGTCGTAACAAAACAATCAACCATTTGTTTGGTACTAGCGTTTGCTAGTTACGGTATTGCAAAGAGTCAAATCATATCATCCAGACTTGCATGCTAGCGAGTTCGGAAGTATTGAGCAAGGCGGATAAGCCTTCATCCAAGGCGGAAACAAACGCCTTAAACCCAAAAACATCTAAGGCGGAAGAGGAACCGCCTTAGATGATTTTTCTCATTCAAGTCACAACCAGGGAAGGCATTTGTTTTCTGCCTTAACACATGAAGGATGAACCGCCTTAAATGGCTTGATATTGTAGTAGTGTCATTTGAAGTTTTACATCTCCAATGCTAAATTAAATTAGAGCAAGTGGGGTTCATTAATTGGATGAATGGATGAGAGAGAGATAAACTAAATTAGATATGTGGAGTTCATTTATTGGTTGAATGGATGAGAGAGAGTTGCAACTTGCAACTTGGGCCTCTATTTCTTGCAAGTCAAATTGAAGTTTCAAGAAAAATGGAAAGCCACATCATCTAGAGCCTTTAATTGACTCTTACATTTGAGATGTTTTTTAGTTTGAGCCACAACTAATATGACGTGGATTTGGAATTTTTCCATATTGAAGGTTAGCATTGGAGATGCTCTAAATATATTTATTAGAAGGTACATAGCTTATTCAAAACTTGGCTGAGAAGCTGGCACTTAAGCTCAAGCCTGCTTAAATGTATAACTCGTTAATAGTTGGCTGCATCATAAGCTGTATTTAACATGAATGTATGATGCTGTATTTAACAAGAAAATTTGTTGGTTGATAGCTACGATATGCTTTTTGTATGTTAGTTACTTGGTAGATGAATTGTGTGCGTATGTTAGGATTTAATGTTATCATTGATCCCACTTACATGTGACTGTGTAATAGGGTCGAGAATATTTTCTCATGTATGATTGTAAACAACAAATGTTAGATTTGTTTGTGAACACTATACGCTATCAAGAGTAGCATAGTTGATTTGAGATCTCTATACGATATCATTGCTTTAGTTCTTAATAGTTATCAAATGTCTTATTTGCATGCTTTTGCTATCGCAAGTATGTGAGTAAGTTTTTTGGTTCTCTGATCTTATTATCATCGTTGACTTATCTAGATGCTATCATCTAGGTGACTCGATAATGAGAGATTATGAGTGATGCTATCACCATCTCTAACTAAAATTAAGAGAATATGATGCTTTATCTACGAAATTGGTAAAGAATCCTTTATAAATACAGTTGCTCGGTGATAAGTCGATAGTTGGAAGTGACATCATTTGCTTCCCAATACCTCATATTATTAGTGTTTTCCCCTTAGGTTAGATAATTATAAATTAGCTTGCTTTTGTAGTGTAATTCAAAATCAACCTCAAACCCCCCTTTACATCGCTTTCTACGTAATACATAATTATGTTTATTATCTAATTTACAAGTCCATTCTCTTTTCGATTCGACCCCTACTTTCTACTTTCTTACTCTAATAGTTGGGAGTTGTAGGTGATTTAATAAATATTGTTTAGATTTTGTGATGTCTCCATTTGCGACGTGGGAAAATCGCTTCTCAGCAAAATATTTAGTATCAATTTCTATTACAAGGTTCATTTTTACAACTCTTAACAATTTCAAATGTTGTCCCCCATTAACAACAGAGATACATTAACCTTTCAATATTTCAAAAAATGTTAAAAAACTCCTCGCAAATGAACAATAGCTACTGCCTTTTCCAGCTGAACTAAAATATTAGTGCAGATGAGTGCCACGAGATGGTGCATTGAAATAAACAATGTTGAATTTACATGGTGATAATTGTTGAACAACATTGAGTGTTAATAAGGTTAAAAACTAATGAAATAAGTTGAAAAGTGATGAAATAAACTAACCTACCACTAATCTAAACTCAAATGAATTAAATTGGATTACATGGATACTTTTACAATATTCACTAATTTCTATTTTATTGCGCACAATATTCGTTCAAAATTTATCCAATATTCTAATCATTTAAACAATTAATAATTATGTTATTATAGAAACATGAAATTCCAAAATTATGTTTTCTTGAAAATGATTGAGATTGAAATTTGATGATCTCTCTTGAAAAGTGTTACATTAATTAGTGATATGTTGTGCCGCGATCAGTATAGCATCATGGTTAGTGAGTTTTGGATATATATTGAGAGGATGGTTCACCATAAACTTATGATATGTTCATTTTATTCAACATTTTTATGAAATTAATTCATGTGTTTGTTTTATTAGACTCGTAATACAATATTTTTAATTTGATTAAGGACGATTAACCGATTATTAGTTCATTTGGTTAGATTATTTGCTGGTTAGAAGATCGTAATCATTAATAGGTAACCAATTTGTGGATACTATGAGGTATCATCGATCGGTTCAAATTTAGTGAAGTAACCAATTTTTTCATTAATTTCATACTTAAAAAATTGAAAATAGAAACAAGAAAAAAAGAAAAAGAAATAGTACCTTCCAAAGTTCGCCCATTATAAAAAACACAAAAATTAAGAATATAAATTCCGAGTACCAGATCCTAATGCAAAAGTATACTAATGAGTGGTCCCTTCAAAATATTATATAAAACTTTAATTTTAAATTTCTTTCAAATTTTATTACAACTGAACAGGAATAAAAAGTACAAAAACATACAAAGGTTGATTAGCTGCTGCAGAAGGAGGCGTTCAACAAAGACCTCTTATACTCAGCTCGATCCCTTCAGAAAACTGGAAGAAGAAAGTAGCGCTGAGAACTTGCGGGGCTTGATTCCTGGCGATGATCATGATATATATTTTCTCGTGGGATGAACGGATCAAAGGTTGTAATTATTCTTGTACGTGGAGGTTTTAGTATGGCCATTAGTCTGGGGTGGGGGTGTGTATATATAGGAGGATCGTGGAAAACCAAATTGGTTTAGGATAATCTAGACTAATGCCATCCGTTTTAGTTTTGGATTTGGAAAGATTAGTACCATCGTTAAATATTCAAAAATTAGCTTCACGTAGGGGTACTATGTAAAACCCTAAAGGAGAATAACCGTCAATACGATATTTATATTTATAGATCAATGATTGCATTAAATTATGGATGAAAGTATTATTTTTTTATATCTTGCTGAACATTTTTCATCACATAATATTACTATTGGTCAACTCAATACACCACCTCACTGTAGGGATCATGGGTCTGAGACCCGCTCCTTATCCTGTGGGTTTAGACCCGTCGGATCGGGTATGAATTCAATTTTTTATACCCACTGGATATGGGTCGGATCAGGATCTCAGTTTCAAAAAACGGATATAGATACATATATAAGATATCAAACCCATACCCGGATCCATATTAATATTCAAACCCATTTACATATTAATATATTATAAATAGTATATTATTTATGTCGTACATTCTTGTACTAACTTATTTTCAATTTCACTAAATTGTCGAGTATTTTATGTGTATTATGTATTAATAATTCACTATGTATTTTAAATTTTACGTTTATTGTAAAATAATAGATACGTTTAACCTTATTTGTATTCATTATGAAATCTCTAACATCAAAATGACGGATTTATAGATTAAAAGTTGGATCCGTTTAAAATCCATAGATCATGTGGATATGGATACGGATATTAAAATTTTAAACCCTACGGATATGGTCAGATTTATATCCGACAATTTTCTACGGGTCAGATCCAGATCTAACTAAATTAGACCCAGACCCACCCCATAATCATCCCTACCTCACAACATACACAATTTAGATACTATTAGTATATATGTTTATTTTCGGAATAAAACTTTTAGGGGATTTTTAGAGATATTTTGTACAACTTGAAACTATTGAGAGATTGTTGTAACAATTAAACTGGTCATTAGTTAAAAACTCTAATGTACCAGTATCATGACTCATATAGATGTGCCCATCTAAGAGTTGTAAAAATTAAACCAATAATAGATTTTGCACCCAAACAAAATCCGATGTCAAGTTCTTACTTAACTAGCATTTTATACGCGATATTTTTCGTAGAACCGTTGCGGCTTCCTCGAAGTTATGCTTGTGTTGTGCATAACTTTTTAAATTGTACATCGATCATTGTCGTCTTCAATATACGAAATCATTTTAAAAGGTGCATATTAGTAGAGAACATATGTTAGATTTGTATAACATACGTGGAGAATGTTCTATGCATATATGTTATTTTCCTTTATGTATGTACAATCATCTTCCGTTACACGTTTATACAAGAAGCCTCCAGCCGAAGAAATCTCGAAGGCAATAGTCATCCTAAGTTGATGAATTTACTTTAAAGAGGCCAGGTGATTAAGGCCGATTAACAGATCATATAAGTTCATTTGTTGGTTATATTATTTGCTGGTGTAACTACTGAATTCTACAAGTGACCAAGATAAATTGAACTGAATTAAGTGAATTTGACTAGAACAAATAAAAACTCAAATTTCAGATTTCTACAAGTACGATATAATCAAGTACAAAAACACAGAGAGGCTGCAAAGAAATTAATGCAGCTGCAGCGAGAAGGAGATCCTTCAGAATACTGGAATCCTTGGATGAAGAAAGTAACTGAGAAGTTGCGGGGCTTGATTCCCGGTGATGATCATGATATTTTCTGGTGGGATGACATCGTTAAGAATTCTGGCGCCAAAAACCGGTTCAAGAAGCAAGATCAACAGTATCACGATCAACGCTACGTTCAGAGATTTTGAAAAACCCATATTCATTTTAACTCTCTCAGTTAATTGAAGATCAAGCTTGCTTGTTCGTGGAGGTGTTAATATGTCCATAATTCTGGGGTGGGGATATGTATATATAGGAGGACTGTGGAAAACCAAACCAGAATAGGTTTGGAAAATCAAAACTAATGGCCATCCGTTTTTGTTTTGGAGTTGGAAAGAGTAATGCCAGTTTTTGAATATTCAAAAATTATCGTGTCACATAGGGAAAAATAATATCTAAAACCCTATAGGAATTTGTATTAGCATTAATATTTTTATAAGGTTTAGTTTTATGTATAATTCCTCCTAACAAATTCTCTTAAAAGTTCAATTTTTATAAAGATTATGGAACTACTGCTACATAATTAAGTTCAATTAATTTTTTTTTTGTTTTTTTAAAGTTTAAACTGTTATTGATGGGGTTTTGAATGTCTTCTCCCTTTTCTATTAAAATCAGCTCAAGAGTTGCCAGATAGGCTTACACTTGTTGAGGTTAGGAGAAGTTTCTATACATCAATCTAAATCTTCATAATCATCCATGATTCAATCGTCATGCTGAATCGCGGTTGCACGCTGTTCCTAAATTTAAAATTTGCGGCGAAATACATATATGAACATCCTAAATTCTAATGCCCGAAAGCATCTATCATCTGGAAGGTAAAGCATCAGTAACTTGCATCAACCCCAACAGTAAAGTCCAGTAAAGTCAGAGTCAATCAAGTCTATCAGTCTAAATTCATTCACAGAGTCGCCAGAAGTACGTCGGCGAGACTATTCTGACTTGGATTTCTACTGCACTGTTAAAACAGAGTAGAGTCTATAAGTCTAGGGGATTTTCATAGCGCGACTAATCCGTTAACACGGAAAACAACAGATAGGCACTGAATACTCGATAAACTAGTCCAGATAATTATGCAAAAAGACCCAAGTGAAGCACATATTTCATCTGACAAAAAAAACCATTCATCTGCAACTGGATCCATAAAGCTATCTGTAGCGGGAGGTGGCTGAGCAGGCGGCGCGTACTTGTCATGTGCAGATGCCTTGCGTCCAGTGGAGGCGCGTTTCCCTGGCGAAAGGAGTTCCTGATGATATGCCGGCATGTTCACGCTCCGACGACGCGTCCCGGCGCGTGTGGCTATAGATCGCGCATGTGGCGTGTGGGTGCGACTCCGGCCAGATCTGGTCATAGACCACCAGACTCGTTGACCCATCGACGAAACTATTCCGACCGGTGTAGCGGCAGTTATGGCGGCCCATCAACGAAGCCCTTGACCGGCGACTGTCTCACGACTGTCTTTTCGACTATCATAGCGACGAAGAAAGATATTCTCGATGTGCTTTCCATCGCCGTGGTGGCAGGGCAGCGGCTACGGCAGTTGGTGACGGGCAGATGGAGGTTCCCGGCGAGGAATAGGAGCGGGTGGCTGGGTACATAAAGAAAAAGGTATGGGTGGAGGGGTAGATCGGGCGGCGGAGAGGAGCGACGACGACAGCCCATCCCCTCCAATATGGCGGATCTGGGTTTTGGAAAAGAGGGAGGGGTTTGACTTCGGGGAGGTTTATTTCATAAAAATATCATTCATTTGTAAGATAAACAAGATAAGGTTAAAATATATAAGAAATATTCTATAAAAATGTCAAATTATTGGTAGAACTGTATCAATCAGGACTTAAAAGATATATATTGAACCGGAATGGATGTTTTGCAAGGTTTAATCATGTATACCATAATCCACTTACTCTTAAAACATGTTTACTCTATATTCTTTTGTAATTAAAACGTTTTGCGCCCTTTGTGCATTTAATAGTACTTGGCCGTGTATGTTGGAACTTATAAGTAGAGTTTAGTTCAATTCAATTCAGTTCAGTTTAATAAATATAATTTGATCAAACTCGGGTGAATTTAGACATGCTGATTTAATTTTTCAATACATTAATTTCAGTTTATTTCAGTTTAGTTTAATTCAGTTCAGTTCATATTAGTAAGAAATAAGTTCAGTCAAACATGTCCTTACACAATCATGTGCTACTTGCTCTCTTGTCAAACTCTCTCAAGCAAATGTCTAACCCCCAAAAATAAATTTACCAATCTGATTGGAAGGGGTGGTCGATGTCACCATCGGCACCCCTCACCGCCACCGAACCACCCCTTCCACTAATCTACCTTTAGTTTTTGTACCCAGTCATCCTTTCCACCAATCTACCTTTAATTTTTGTACACTTCTCGGAAACCTTTTCATCTATGTTCAGATTTAGTCAGCCCGTTGCCACCACCGACACCAAAGCCATATATGTCGATAAATGATTCGTCCGTTTTCATCCCGTCTCTCACGGGAAGTCGGAAAGCGAGTCCACAAAACAGTCACCGGTCATGGGGTTAGATGGATGGATTATCAGACCATAGATGTCGGGAAAGTACGGAGTTGATCGACATGACGCCACACACGCCTTCATGCACCGCTAAGCGTGAACTAACCCGGCGTCTCATCGAGCACCGCCCTTCACCGACCACACGCGCCTCCATCAAACGCAATGCGCCACCATCATTAACCTCCAATTCTTTGGATCTGAGTGTTGGTCATATAGTACCTTCTCTTTTTTTTTACTTAATTATGTTAGATGAAATATGTGCTCTAATTAGGTCTTTTTGCACAATTATCTTGACTAATTTATCAAGTATTCTTTGCCTATCTTTTTGTTTTCCTCTGTAACTGGATTAGTTGGACAGATGGAAAATCCCTTGGATTTCTAGTTTTTATTCTATAAACAGTACATGAGAAATCCAAGTTGGAGTAGTTTTGACAACTTACTCCCGGTGTATCTGTAAATGAATCTATACAGGT
Organism: Sherardia arvensis; assembly: GCA_948330725.1. NCBI lineage: Eukaryota > Viridiplantae > Streptophyta > Magnoliopsida > Gentianales > Rubiaceae > Sherardia > Sherardia arvensis. The sequence continues at coordinate 13,579,235 of OX415237.1, read as the reverse complement.
AGACTTTGGTTGGCTAGAGCTTTATTGTTCTGGTTGATTCAATTTATTGATACTTTATCTGCCAGATAATTAGAAACTCTCGGGCATTAGACTTTAAGATGATCACATGTATTCCATCGCCTTTTTTTAGTTTAGGTATAACGTGTATCAGCGTTTCAAATACATATTAGGTTTCCAACTTCCTCTACAATCTCTCAAATTGATTCCCTTTGTAAAATCCAATTTATTAAGATTTGGGAGTCTAATCAAATTCCCACCACCATGATGATTTAACTTTTTAATTTATTTTTTAATTACGCAATCATCTGGCGCCGTTGAACCTTTTAACAGAAGCATTCACAAGAGGACTAAGGAAGCTTATCCAGATTCAGTACATTGAATCTTTTGCAATGCCAGGTGGTACTCAGTTCAGTACACATTTGATGAATGCTGATGATACAGTCATCTTCTCTAGGGCTTCCAAAAAGAACCTCAGAAGAATCAAGAAATTCCTAAAAGCTTATGAGCTCAGTTCAGGTCAGAAAGTCAATATTTAGAAATCAGAATTCTATGTCCACAATGATGCACCAGTAAGAAGGATCAGAATGATAAAAAGGAAAACAGGAATGAAAAAGGGTAAGCTGCCCTTCCAGTACTTGGGAGCTCCAGTCTTCAGTGGGAGAAATAAAGTTTGCTACTATCAGCCACTTATTGAAAGAATGGACAGATTGCTCAATAGTTGGAAAAATAGGTGGTTATCTTTTGCAGGCAAATTAGTACTTCTAAACTATATCTACTTGATGCAGAACGGATAGCGCGGGTTTGATTTAACGGATCCTAGGGTTCGAACGTGGTGAATAACTGGTTAAATGGAAGTTGATGGATGTATAAAATATGTATACGGTAGTTTGGAAACTTGTAAAGTATGTTAAGTAACGATATTGTCCTTCCACGTCACGATTCAGGGTCCGTCAAACGTCGCATCTGTCGGGTAAGTTTGAGTCGCTCGCACTTGAAGATTTATGATTTTTGTCGCAAAAAAGTTTATATATCAATTGTCTGAATAAATTTCCATTGGAGATTACAATATATATTACCTAAGAAAAGTAAATCTAAAGAGGATTAAGATTTCCTCTATTTTCCTATAATAATAATCTCCTAAATCTAAAAGGAAATAAATAAGACATACTTAAAATAAACCTTCTAAAACCATGGTTACCATTTTTAGATTATATGAATAATCTAAAAATAGTCTCTTTTCATTCCTCATCATTCTCGCCAGTTTGAAAAACTCGACTCCCGGCGTTTTAAAATCATAAGTCATCTCAGAAGGCTCCAAATCTGTATACCTTGAACATTCTTCACGTGGATGTCCCTTCCATCGAACGAGATACTTCCAACGAACAAGATATTTATGGCCACGTACTAATTTTGGAATTTTTCTGATACGTAACACATCCCTACTTCCACCATGCGATACTGCAGAAACTACCTTAGGCAACTTGGGAAAATGTTTCACTTGAGTTTTGGTAATCTTCTTAACTTCTCCAAAAGACCTAAATGCAGATATAGTGAGCTTGTATTTCCTTTGCTTCAAGCAATTTGGCTTATGAACCTTTCTGATAGATCGCACACATGATTTTATCTGACCAAGAAAAATTTGAACTTCTGGAACTGAATTAGTAGCTGATGTTTCAACGTTTGTCTCTTCTGCCACAATTTCTTCACTCTTGAAAGCCTCTTTGTCAGGTGTCTTCTCAAATATTGGACTGCACTTCTCATCCTCTTCAACCACCTTAACTTGTTCAAGGGTTTGACTATACTTCTTATCCTCTTCAGCATGCTCTGTAACATTTACATTCTCTAAAGTTTGATTGCACTTTGTATCCTCCTCGCTTGCTTCAACCTTCTTAGTCATTACCTTAGCGCTTGTTGGTTTTACGAATTTCTGCAAACCTTCCGGACTCAAAGACTTTAAAATAATGTGCTCATTGTTGAAGTTAAAAGAGTATGTGTTGGCATGACCATCATGTGAAACATTCCGATCATTTATCCAAGGACAACCTAAGAGAATATGAGCAACCCTCGTAGGCACAACATCACACCAAATAGAATCCGAGTATCTACCCTTGTTCAAGTGTACTAAACATCTCCTGTTTACCAGAATAGAAGTATTATCCAACCAAGCAATTTTGTATGGTTCGGGATGTGGTTCAGTTGATAGTTCAAGTCTCTCAATTGTAGTATCCGAAACCATATTTATATTGCTTCTCCCGTCAATGGTGAGTTTCCGGTACTCCCTCCCACAATTAACAGTAGTCTGAAAAACTATTTTCGGGTCGTTAACGATCTGTTCTCTCAAATTCAACAAATACTTATCTCCATTCTCTCGTTCCTCAACACTTGGTAATTTAACTTGGACCTCAACACTTGCAATCTTATTAAAACACTCTAGGAGTTTAAACCTCTTTTCAATCTCTTCTCGTGAAGTGTTAACCTTAGTGAAAGAACAAAGCTGCAAACTCTTCTCAAATTGAAGAGCTAGTTGGAAGGTTTCAGTGACAGTACCAACTGGGTGAGGCATCATATGCTTGTGGATCTATGGATTAAGGCCTAACTTGAATCTAGCCAAAGCCATCTCTTCGCTATCATAAGCTCTCCAACCCACCTTTGACTCCTCAAACTTCTTCATGTACTCATGAACGGTCATATCTCCTTGGCTCAAAGAAAATATGATAGATGGATCATCATCATCCTTGTCATTCTCTTTCTGTTTCACCATGTTTGACCGAGCTCTGATACCAAAATGATGCAGGACGGATAGCGCGGGTTTGATTTAACGGATCTTAGGGTTCGAACATGGTGAATAATTGGTTAAATGGAAGTTGATGGATGTATAAAATCTGTATACGGTAGTTTGGAAACTTTTAAAGTAACGACATTGTCCTTCCACGTCACGCTTCAGGGTCCGTCAAACGTCGCATCTGCCAGGTAAGTTTGAGTCGCTCGCACTTGAAGATTTACGATTTTTGTCGCAAAACAATTTATATCAATTGTCTGAATAATTCTCCATTGGAGATTACAATATATATTAACTAAGAAAAATAAATCTAAAGAGGATTAAGATTTCCTCTATTTTCCTATAATGATAATGTCCTAAATCTAAAAGGAAATAAATAAGACATACTTAAAATAAACCTTCTAGAACCATGGTTACCATTTTTAGATTATATGAATAATATAAAAATAGTCACTTCTCATTCCTCATCACTACTTATCAGTTCCAGTCCATTATTTTGTTGTACTACAACCTCCTGAGACTGTGATCAAAAGGATGGAAGTTATGGCTGCAAGATTTTTCTGGGGAGAATCAGACAAGGGGTAAAGAAAAATTTGGAGGAGGTGGAGCAGGATGGCCTTACCTAGAGATGAAAATGGGCTGGGATTCAGGGACATTAGAGCTATAATTTTAGCCTTCTCATGCAAGTTATGGTGGAAAATGCAGCAGAACAAATCTTTATGGACTGAGTTTTTTTGGTCAGCCCCAGTAGCCTTTAAAACTTCACCAGCCTGAAAGAGGACCTGTTCAGTAACAGAATGGTCAAATGATAATTTACAAGTGCTCATAGGAAAAGGAACAGTTTCATTTTGGGATGCCAATTGGCTAGGCAGTGGGGCTCTCTTCTACAAATGGCTAGCAGGGGTTCCTTTGCCTTTTCCTAAGTTAAATGTGGCTAATTTTTGTGCTAACAAAATGCAGGTATTAATTGCACTGGAGCCTCACTTGGCTACCACATTAGTTTCTCAATTACAGGTGGCAGAGATCAGGCACATGATGATACCCTCATCTGGAAGCCAGAGAAGAATGACCAATTCTCAATCAAATCAACATACATCAAAATGAGGACAGAGTCATCTGACAGCTTCAACATTAAAAATGTATGGAGCAAACATATTCCAGTCCAGATGTCTATCCTCATATGGAGGTTAGTAAATGGTATCATCCCCTTTGATGACATACTTACTAAATTTGGGATCAATCTTGCTTCAAAATGTCCACTTTGTGGAAACACTGATACAATTGACCACTTCTTTAATAAGTGTGACATAAATATGTTTATACTACAATTTATCCATAATATCTTCCTTGTGCCAGTTCCAAATTTCCAGTCATTTAGGCACAGACTTGCCTTTTATCTAGCATATAAGGGGCCCTCAAAATCACACACAATTGTATTTGTTACTGCTATGATCACAAGTTTTTGGTTCTTGTGGTGTAGAAGGAACAAAATCCTTTTTGAGGATCACTGTGACACTGAAAATGCATTGCTGCTACAAATAGCCAAAAAAGTATCTCTCATATTCACAGCCTTCCCTCTTTTTGGCAATATCATAAAACACAGTGATCTACTGGCCTCAGGACTTGTCCCTTTCTTTAAAAAGAAAAAGACTAAGATAGCTAGGACTGTCAGATGGATTCCCCCAGATTCAAGAATCAAAATTAATATTGATGCCTCTTTTTTAAATGGTGTAGCAGGAATAGGCTTAGTAGTTAGAAATAACATAGGCCGGGTCATTCAAATGGAAATGAAACACTGCAGCTCACTGTCACCACTGCTGAGATCCTTGCTATAGAGTTTGGCCTGTTATTGGAAAAATCACACATCACACCTTCACAGTAGAGAGTGATTGCAGGTAAGCTGTTAGGAACATCCACAATCCTCAGCTGGGAGACTGGCAACTCTTCAGTCTGAGTAGTGATATTCACCAAGCTTTAAATGGCATATCTGTGGTACACATTTTTAGGGAGGGAAATCAGGTGGCTGATTTCCTTGCAAAACTATCATACACAAACTTGTTTACGGGTTCCTTACAGTTGCATGATGCACCTGACTTACTTAGATCCCTCATTTTTTTGGATAAAAATGGAATGCCAAATGTTAGAACTTGAATATTTTCAGGACAGTAGCTACTATTATGCACTTTCGCAGGAATAAGAAGACCCATTGGTAGGAGACCATTGGCAATCCAAGGACACTGGCTCACCCTGTTGATGCTCTCACAAAGACTCACTCCTATAACCTCTTTTGTCAACAGCTAATGCTACTCCTTGCTCAGCCCTTGGCAGACCTGTATTTCATTTGATGATTTGCTAAAATACTCGGGGTATTTTAGTAATGAGGAGCATAAACTGTAGTTTTCTTGGCTAGTCTCAACCATTTATATTCATTCTTTTGAGCCAATTTTTTGGCTATGTACAGTTGGGAGATGCCCATCAACATCTTGTACTAAACTTGGACTAATTGTCCTCATTTTGGCATTGGTTAGGGGAGCCAAATAAAAACCCCCACCAATAAGTGGATTTGCTTTAAAAAAAAATCTGGCGCCGTTGCACGTTTATACATGCATGCATGAAGCTTCCAGCCGAAGAAATCTTTAAGGCAACAGACATTCTCGGTTAAATTTATTTTTCAGAGGATGACTCTAATGATAAGATCTGATAAATATATGCAGAGATTCCGGGTTCAAATATCAGTGAGGAGAAAAAAAGTGAGATTTTATTGGGATTCACTTGATTTATTACCAATTTGTTTTTTTAAAAAATTACTTTTGAGCGGTGAAGAATTAAAATATTTTTTGTTATAAAAGTTGATGTTTGATTAATTAAGGCCGATTAACTGATTATAAGTTCATTTGGTTAGATTATATGCTGGTGTAACAACTGAAAATTCTATACATATAGTAGATCGTAATCATGATTAGATGACCAATTAATGGATATATTATGAGGTTAATCATCGATCGGTTCAAATTTTGTGAACCAACCAAAATTTTCATACTTGCAAACTGAAATAGAAACAAGCAAAAAAGAAGTACCTTCCAAACTTTCTTATTATAAAAAATTCACAAACATTAAGATAATGAATTCTGAGTACCAAATCCTAATGCAAAAAAATACTATAATAAGAGAAAAATGCTCCTTCAACATTTGAACTTCGCTCAATTCTCTCTAGCTATAACATTACATTGAATTTTATGACATACACATATATATTAGTTTAGGGTTTGAATTGAATCTGACTGATAAATAAAACTTAAACTTTAAATTTCTATCCAAAGTTTATTTGTAGTACAAAATCATACAAAGGTTGGAAAGAAGCTTCATAAATTTAGTGACTGCTGCAGAAGGAGATGCTCAACAAAGACCTTGTACTCAGCTCGATCATCCTTCAGAAAACTGGAATCCTTGGATGAAGAAAGTAGCTGAGAACTTGCGGGGCTCGATTCCTGGAGACGATCATGACATTTTCTTGTGGGATGACATCGTGAAGATTTCTGGCGCCGGAAACCGGTTGAAGAAAGATCAGCAACACTATCACGATCAATAATGTCGTGATTCCGGCCATGTTCAGATATCTTGAAAAAGCCATGTTTATTTTTACTCTCTCAATGAATTCAAAATCAAACTAGTTTGAAAATATTCTTGTATGTGAAGGTGTTAATATGGCCATTAGTCTGGGGACGAGGGTATGTATACATAGGAGGATTGTGGAAAATCAAACCCGAATTGGTTTTGGAAATGCTAAAATTAGTGACAAACCGTTTTTGTTTTGGAGTTGGAAAGAGTAAGGCCATTTTTTGTTCTTTCAAAAACATAAAATAAATTAAATCGTGATCATAGGGAGAATAAAAAATATTTTATTAATAATTCTAATTTATTAGATTTTTTTGTCATAATATATATCACGATTGACAATCTCACTATAATGTTAAACAATATTCATACATTTTGTTTTCATCTTTTGAAGATCGAATAATAACGGTAATTTTGATTTTTTGTTGGAAATTGATCGTTAAATAAGAAAGTGACATCTTAATTTTTAGAACCGAAATGTATTAAATTTCCAAACCTTTTAAAATGTTTACACAAAGTAGGCGATACTAAGAACATTACTGTGAAGTTTATTATGTAATGAATACAATACAATTTTTACAATAACTCTGACTAATTACCGAAACCAAGAAAAAAAACTCAATGGCTATAATATAAAGGCACTAAAACACTACTGATGAAATTCCCATAAAATTTATGACAATATAATAGAAAAAAAATAGGATGAACAACGTGAAATCGTTTTTAACTTGTTTGGGGTGGTCTAGAATACTTTTTATTTTACAATTTTAAAGAATGGAGTTTGATTTCTATTTTATGGTTAATTATTCATTACAACTCTTAAATGTGCAGTAACTCCTTTGCAAGTTTTAAGTCATGGAAAATGACTCTAACACTAGTGCAGGAGGAATTAAATCTCGGCGGCAGATCCAGCAAAACGCGGCGGAAATAACCGCCTTAGCCAACCACGCCGTATATCCTAAACGCGGCGTTTTTTTGCCGCCGAGAATGATTTTAGAAATCTAAAATCCAATAGATTAGTGTTTCAGAAAGCGTAAATGCGAGTTGCCCAGTTTCAGGGTATTTGGTTTACGACATCTGAAATAATAGATTCAGACATCGTACTATTAATAGGTTACACGAAACTATTGAACATGAGAGTCTGGAAGTTGAATAGATTAGGTTCACCGTCGCCGGAAAAAAGTGGTCGGAAATCATGTTGAAGATGTCGGAAATGCAATAGATTGATACTGAAATACGAATGTCAGTAAAAGATTATAACAATAGATTGGTCAATCTTTTGAAGATCCGCAGAGCAACCAGGATAGTTTGTGTATGTTCAGAGTGCGTAATGCGAATAGTATACTGTATGTGTAAGAATGATGAAAGTGAATAGTATGATGAAACAGATTGTGAAACTATTTAATCTTCCCGGTTGTAATCCTACCCGATTGGGAATAGAAGAGTAGGAGCAAACATATTCGGTTGGTACTTGTTTAGTCCGTCGGTTATGTAATAGGTTGGCTAAACTTGCATAGATCCTCTTTGCTAAATCTGGTAGAATGGTAGGTGGTTACGAATTCTATTTTTCATTCGGATTGGTTGGGATTACGATGTTTCATATGCAATAGTTTGGTATGGTAGATTAGGTATCTATTCAGTGTTCTCTCAGTAATGCCGCTAGTTTGGGTACAATAGATTGGCCGTTCGGTTAGTAGTAGTGAGATGTGCTTTAGACTTCTCGAACTTAGTAGTTTACTTTTACGACGGATGCTTCCTTATAGTTTTGTGTGGGATCCTTTTCGTGAGTTCAGAACAGAATACCTAATAGGGTCATTTCCAGACCTGCAATCGCTCCCAAAATATTGCGGTTTACAATGTATGAAAGCTGACAGAATAGCTTTCTATTGAGTAATAGAATGTGAAAACATATTCGGAGGTATTACAAAATAAACCATCGTTCAAACCAAACCAAATGCTACAAAACATAAATTGTTTCTGCAATATTACTACATAAAATACATAGACAAGCTGGCAACCATGAACATGTTCTAAAGGTCAACATAATTCCCATTCAAAACCCAAACGAAATGGAGTGAAGCATACAAAATCATCGTCTTTTGTCAATGCATGAACCGCGAATTGTTAAGACATAATTCGCAAAGTTACCTCTCACCGTCTTCAAGTCCTCAATTGTGTATGGTTCGGTGTCATTTGGGAAGATCTGCAAAAAATTGGACATCACATTGACCATAATTAGCATATTCATCATTTAGCGAAAATAATGTGTATGTGTAGTAAGGATATTGTCTCACCGTAGGAAAGCTATTGTTAAGACGAACGGAAGTCACAACATGAAATACATACAACATCACGTAGTAGCCGCACTCCCAACAATATTGTTGACGTTTATACTACATTGATAAAATAGAAAATGCAAGATGAATTATGAGTTATAAGTGTCAAAATCTTGTCAATGCACAAATTTATGATGTTTGTTTACCTTGACCTCAACGACTCGAAAAGGACTTTGGCCACGTGGATTTACACAATTCAAGGCTTCCTTTAAAAGATCTACAAACGCCGGAATCGGTGCTCGATGTTGTGGATCCATCCAATAAACAAACTTTGTTGTCTTGTTAACCACAATGAAGCGCCAATGTCCTCTACATAGCATCGAAAAATCCAAGTGATAGAAAATACATACGTAATCTTAAAAAGCAATGTACAACTATAAACATGTGATTTAATAATAAGTTACTTACTTTTCAAGCAAGGGTAGCAAGAAAAAAATCTTGTTAGCCTTAGCACTTGTAATCTTCTTTAGATTTGACCCCTTTATGACATTGCACAAAGATAGGTGTTAGACTATGAGTAAAACTACATTATGCATTAACTTTGATAGATAATAAGTTGTAAATCAAATTATGGTGGTAGAAAACTCACATTCGCCACATATCCTTCAACATGCCTCCTAAAAATTTCCCAACACTCGGGCTTTATGTCGGTGTAGACATCCCAAGGAAGTACCTTGCTCTTTCTTGTGGTATGTATGAAATCTCTTGCCAATATGTACCTATAGTCCCGATGATTTTTGCACATTCTTTCCAATGTTGTTGTGAATAACCTCTCCTCGTTGGGGGCATGGATTATGAATGGTCTCTAACAAGAAACATGTTAAAGACATACTCATATCAATCGTAGGTAATATGTACACACATGCATATAAAATGAATGCCAACATAAATAGCACGTACTTCACACATACCTTGCATTCAATGAACAATTCTTCCTTCTTAGACATAGGCACCTTGCGCCAATTTACGTTTGTTATGGCTAGTCGAGTACGTACCGTCTTACCAACCCAACTCTTCCATAAACATCTTTCTTCCCCTATTGGATCCCCAAAAACATCAAAATCCATATTTGTCATAATTTTCTCCTTGAGCCGTTGGGTTATCACTTTACAATATGTCCGTGATTTCCAAAATGGGTCGTAGTTATCGTCACCAACATTCCCTCCGCCGGCCGATGACTTCTTAGCTATTTTTGATGGTGGAGGCATGATATCCAACTAATAAGTACCAACAGAAATAGTATAAACACAAAATCTCCCCAATTTATATGAGTTAGGAATGATAATATCAAAAATAATGTAGATAGATTTGTTTTTTAAAACAAATAAAAAGATGTGCAAATGAAATTGAATTCAACCTTAAACTTCTCATGGCATGTGTGCAAGTCAATGGTGCATAAACAATCAACTTCATATAAATGAAGCAAGATTAAAAAGAAAAGTGAAGTAAATGTCCATGTAAATGTGTTGATATCAACATAAACGTTCCAAAATAGATCTGTTTTGCAAAAGGTTGTCTACTAGGGAGAGGAGGGACAGAATACATACCTTGTTCCTCTTACACAGATTTTTTAACAACACTATATGTTGATACCCACTGCCAAAGATCCGTTGAAAGACGATGTACGTAATTTCACAATGAGAGGGTTAGAAGATATAGGAGGAGGAGTGGTAGGATGTAGGGTGCGATGGTTTTAGAGGTATTTGAAGGATGGATATGGAGAGAGAGGGGTTAGGAGATAGAATATATTGAGCGGATGTGAATGGAAGAACCTGAACACAGACCAGATCCATGACTAAATGTTTTTTTATTACTGCTTTTATACATTTCATCCAGATCAAATACAATAGATTGTTCCCATGCAGCAACAGATAGGAAAATAGAATGGAGAACGTAGATTTGATCATATTCTATTTGCCAATCAGAAGTATAAAAATGAGGGGATGTAGTCGGACATATTACTCGTCCGGGTATCAGATTAAACTGCTCAAGAGATCAGTTACTTTTAGAGTTTAGACGTAGGTTTACAAATAGAATACTATAAGTTGTCGGTGAATTTACTAATAGATTACACATCCGGGGAAAGCCCAGTAAAAGCTCTGAAGCCAAATATGAAAAAATTATCTAATAGTATACATAATCGGGGCAGAGCCAGACATAAATGGTTGGATTAATCTTCAAGCAATACTGCTATAGATTAGATATCTCGTTATAGATAGATTGTCAATCTATTATGTCGTTTCAGATATCTGAAATACCCATTGTATATATTGAAAAGTTGAATCGCCACACAAATCAGAAAACCCTATCTGCAACTCCCCAAAAAAACAGATCTGATCAGAGAAGATGCCTCCCCGAATGATTCTTCCCAAGAATCTCCGGAAGAAAGCTCCGGGGCGCGGTCCGGCGGCGAACGCAACGGATAACAACTCTGAGGCGCCTCCGTCAGGTAGTGGCGGCAGATCGAGCCAGACCAGCAACGCGCAGGGGCTTCCGTTTCATCTTCAGCGCGATGATCCTGAGCAAGAAGAGGGTCATGATCGCGGTGAGATTCCAAGATTCCGCCGTAGTGGAGTTGAGCGTGGAGCGGCCAGACCGAAGAGCCCGACTGGGAGCAAGCTGTTCTACACTTCTGATTCAGAGAAGCGTTATGTAGCTTGGGTGCCTAGTCGCCAACTCACAAACACCAAGGTACTCAGACCCAAAACTGTTTCAACTTTAGGGGTTGATTATTTGCTGGATTATTTTAGGCCCTCGTATCTGCATAAACTCATCTGCACGGATTGTGATGCATACCGTGACTTGGTCTTGCAATTTTATGCTAACTTATGGTATGAGCTGTTTGATAAAGATGAGACGATGGTGAACGGAAAGAAAATAGCTGTGAATAAGTTCACCATTAACTCTGTCCTAGAATGTCCCTGGGTTTGTACTAAGACTTCCCTAGATGATAGTGGTCAAGCTCCATACGAGGTTTTTTACCATAATGAATGGCCCTCTGTATCCTCCAAACAGCCTATAGATGTCTTAGAGATGAGCCGAGAATACTTCCATGTTGAGGCAGAGAGGGCTGAGGACATGATTGCTAAGGATTTCAACATTGAGGCGCTGTCGGTTGAGCACAGAATTGTGTTTGAATGGGTATGCCTGAATGTGTTGCCAACAGGGGGTAAGGCATGTGAACCAACCATAGGGAGTTTGATGATCTTCTTCTACCTGGTGAAAGGGTACAGAATTAATCCTGGATTCACCATCATAGGGTACATGCGCAAGTGTGCAGCAGATCACATCAAGATGAAACAGTTGCCATATGGTCATCTCATCACTGAAATCCTCAAGAAGAATGGTGTTATTCCCGGTGACCTGCCCAATGTTTCCAAGGTTTACAACAAATCTTGGTTTGACAAAAAGCATTTGGAGTTTGACAAGGAGACGAAACGGTACAAGGCGAAAGCCCTACCTCCAGGTGCCAGGGCTGCAACGGCGAAAAGGCTGAAGGTAGCAGCAGACATCGCTTCTTCGTCTCGTGGAAAAGGTACGATAATCTTGTTTTTGTTTATTATGGAACAAATATGTATTCGTGTTTTGTACCCATCGATTACACTTGTTGTTTAGATCATCCTTGTTATTTATAATTGAACATCGTGACAGTTGAGATGGATATGCTTGCGAAGATGAAGAAGCTGGTGGAATGTTTCACTGGCCATGTTGAGGCACACAAGAAGGAGCTTGCCGCCATAGTCAAGCAACAAGATGCAATTGTTAAGGAATGTGGCTTGGAGCTGGTTCTGAGTGAAGATGAAGGACCTCCAGATTTTGGACCAATTCCAGGGGACAGTGACAGTGACGAGGAATATGAAGACAACTCCGGTGACCAGTGATGTGGCGGCCGCTCTAATTTAGACTACAAGTTGCTCATTTCCATGCTGCCGTTCAAGTCGGGGTGATTGGGATGATGTTGCATAATCTAACATTCTAAACAATTGCGTGAATTTGTATGTTTGAATGGTATTTGTATTTGTCTAGCTTATGTACAAGCTTACGTTTGGTTTGTTGTTGCTGTTTCTGAATATGAATTTTAGTAAATTAAACCCTACTCCATTTTCAGGTCTGTATCCGCAAATGGAATAGAAAGGGAATCTATTTTATTATAGTCAAGAAACCTTGGAAGTTTACAATTAGTTTTAAATATCGATGTAGAAAACTCAATAGATAACGAACTATTCAGTTTGCTACATGGCTAACGTCTACTATTCAAGAATCTATTAGAATGACTACGTCATAAACGCAAACTATTTAAGTTGCTTCATTGTTAATTTTGTATGAAATTATGGAGTTTTCGACCAATTTGAGCTCCGTTTTGTATGAAATGGTTGATTCATTCAAATACATTCAGGCATAATGTTACAGATAAGTATAACTATGCGTGTCAGGCTAGAGTACTAGTGATTGTTAGGGGTGACAATGATCATGAGCGTTAGTTAAAAAGAACGAGATCGGATCGGTTAAAAATCGCATCGAGATGGTGTGGTTCATTTAGTACATGAACCAAACATAATCAAAGTTTCATAATCGGTTATTAAATGAACGATCAACGGTCATAAACATCAAAACTTGCTCATGATCGCAACCATATGGATAAGATGATCGACCGATAAGGTGCTCGAGATCAATCGACCAAGATGAAGTGATATGATTGTATGCATTACTGATGGTGGAGAAATAAGTGATGATTGATGAAGGCGATCGTTATCGGTCATGAACTTAGTGATGAACTTACTGATGATTAATCAAGTGATGAACTTACTGATGATTAATCAAGTGATGAACTTAGTTATGATCTTGATGGGATAAGCTCGTGACCACTTATGACCACTAGTGATAGTATGACATCTACAGTAACAACTCGTAGCAATGGAGTTGTAACATATGAAAGTGTGTCGACCATTCATATGTAACCGCCTAATTAAGTTGTTCATTAATAAATGACAAAGTCTAGAAGCTTATGTCCGGTCGGAGTACCATTGAACTCGCGGACTTACTAGTTGAATCACTATGCATCTATGATCTATCTATTTACTATAGAATATATGAACTGATGTTTATGAATGATATAGTCATGTTGAGAGTAGGATAGTTATAATTGTGCAAATGGGAAGTAATAAAACGACCATGTTAAATTTGTATTACAACTTATAAGAAAATGTATATCATTATATCCACGCTAATATGAATTTGTAGGGCTATAATACATTATCTGTTAGATTTTACCCATCTCGACTTTCATAGTATTCAATCTACCAGCACATTTAAGCTTTCTTAATACCAACTATCCTCATTCTACTCACCATCCATCTTGGTTAAGAAATCTAATTTGCAAAAGTATTTTATCTAGTAAATTAAACAAGGATGAATACGAATAGTTTGGATGGTATAACCTATCTATTTCACATACGAATTCTGAAGGGTAAAAGTAACTGATCTCAAATGAATATTTTAATACGACTTAAAATGTTCAATATTACAGACGTTGAAAGCACAATCGATTGTAATTTACACACATTCTATTGTAGTTCATACTCATAAAATGGAAACAATATATATAGTAATGACCCGATTTCGCGATTTGCAACCCGCATTCAAAGCGCCACAACAGTCCAAATCAAACAGTTGTAACCCCCAAATCTTACCGCTCCGTTCATCTTTCGAATTCACTTCAGATGCCGCCAAAGGGAAGCCGTGGCGGAGGCAGACGCGGCAGAGGAAGGGGTTCTGGTGGCGGCAGAGGCGCTGGAAAACAGAAGGAGAAAGTGGTGGAGGATCCTGTTAATGAAACCTCGTCTGAGGCTGTGTCCGAGACTGGCTCTGATGACTACGACCAACGCCTCTTCTACAGCAAGGATCACCACAAAAGGTATGTGGAACTATCTAAGAAGGGCAAGCTTGTAGAATGCTATGCTATACCTAGTGACCAAGTTGATGAGTTAGGGTTAGGGCATGCTGTTAGTGTTTATGATAGCTTTCATTGTTCTTCACTTCTGCTCAACACTAGCCCAGCCTACAAGGAGGAAACCCTACAATTTTATGCCAATTTAACCCCAGGGGAGAATGGAACTTGGTTAACTTCTGTGAATGGAGAGGGGTTTGTCATTAGTTGGCCCAAAATTAATGAAGTTCTCGGCTGCCCCTACCAGTCAGACAATGATCTAGCACCGGCTATAGAAAATGGCCCTTTGAATGTGTTTTACGAGGGTAGCTGGGATAACATTGTTGAAATTGAGGGTGGGTACAATAGGCTTGAATTAGGTTCAGCTTACTTTGGGCGAGCTCCAGGTGATAAGTCTACCTCTGCAGATTGCTATGACCTTAACTCTATGTCTATCCAGGATAGGATTGTGTATGAACTTCTGTATAGGTTTATCTTTCCCACAAGTGGTAATGTAACTGAGCCCACCACAACAATCGCTCTGATGTATTTCTACGTGATGCTCCGTCGAAACTTCAACCCTGGTTACGCCATACTGAAGCGAATGACCACTGTGGTAACAAAGAAGTATCGGGGAAGGAACATGCCGTATGGGAATTTCATCACCACCCTGCTCCAGGCATTGCAGCCCGGCTTTGAGTTCAAATCAGACCCTATTCCCTGCACTCTTTTCAGGCCAAGGTACTTCCAAAAGTATAGCTGGATTATGCAAGATGGTGTGTGGGTTGATCGCCCTCTCAAGCAAAGCAACAAACGCCAGAGAGCAGCTGCAGGTATGTCGATGTAATTTCCATTTGGTTTAGCTAAATCTCATTCTCTATTATAAATCAGTACAAGTTCGTCATTAATTACAAAACATAAACATGTCATGATTAGTGATTATGTTGAATTATAGATGCGGAAACAACCTCTGAATGGAAACAAATGTTTGCTGCCATGAGAAAGAACATAAAAACAATCATAGCAGCCCGAACTGAATCGCATGCAGTGTATAAGTCGACAAAAGCATATGGACGTGCATTTGCAACTGGTAGTTTGAGCAGTTCAGACTTGGAAGACATAATGAGAGCAGGTCCACATACTCAGACGCTAGAGCAGGAAACAGTTGGCCATCAAGATGAGTATTCTACTGGACCTCAGCCATTACAGACTCTCGGCAAGGAAGTGCAGACTGTCGGCGTGGAAGAGCAGACTCTCGGCAGGGTTGAGAAGATTGTCGGCATGGAAGAGGAGACTGTCGGCATGGAAGAGCAGATTTTCGCTGACAATGACGAACCTGTTGTGGATAGTGAAAAGGGCTCGGAGGATCCAACAGACGGAGAAGCTGGACAGAATGCAGTCAAGATCACCGATAATGCACCTAAGGGGAAAGTAGGCGAGGAAACGGAGTTAACAGAAATCCGCCAAGATGATGAGGTCCATCATTGACATATCCTTGTAACCTATTTTGAACTACTTACCCTATTCTTTTGTGGTGGCATATCAAACATTGATGTCGCATGCTATATTGCTAGGCCGGCAAATTCGTTGTCATGGCTTTTGTAATTACAAAACGCCGGCCATTTTGATGTCGATTAATGTCAGTGAAATGCAACTTTTGTAACTGGAGTTATCATTTTTATTTTGACATTGTGAAGGTGCTCTGTAAAAAAAATTTTGTGCTCTGTCTAATATGTTTTTTGCTCTGCTAAACTTTTCCATTCACTCTAGCGTAAATCCAATAGAATACAAACTATTAGGTTTTCTGTTGGTCTAACGGGAAAGATTATCTTCAATCTACCACATGTCCATAAGTTACTAATAGAATGCAGAATCGGGTAAGTGCCAGACATTTGGTACATTGCCTTTCTTTACATTTACCGACCTTACATGTAATCGGGGCAGAGACGGCCAAGTTACCAAAGTCTATACTTTTTGAATGTACCACTCTGAACATTGATAGTTTAGTAAACTTATAGGATTAAGAATGACGATAGTTGTATATACACATTATCAAATAGGATGCCAGATCGGGTCAGTTCCAGATCCTTTTCAAGATGATATTCTTTTCGGCTTTGGGTGCAGAAAATGCACCAAATTAACAACCTAATAAATTTGCGACAGGTGAAACTGTGTTTCCTTGCATTTTCAAGTAGTACACATGATCGGGTCCTGTCCAGACACTCACTTCCAATGTGATTGACTGTATTGACGATGTAGTAACTATCATAGATCAGTTAAACTATTGCAGTTAGGATGAATGAAATTCATTCTATTACATTACAGCTTTTTGAATGTAAACAGAGCGAGCCTGAAAATGACATTAAAACTAAGTCCAGTGAAACTAAACATGTCCGCGCACCAGTGGTGCAGTTATATACATATACTAGATCTCACACAAAGTTAAACATTTGAACACGGTGTCAAGTTACAAGCCAAAATGCAAACAAATTAATGAAGTACTAATTTTTCTTCAATTAAGTGTTTTTCATCTTTTTTGCCCTTCCCTTTCTCTTCCTTGAGTTCCCTTTAGCATCTACCCAAATCCCCTCTTCGTGGTCAACCCTACATAGATGTTTCTTCAGATTAGCATCCGTCTCTGCTAGACCAAAGGATTTTTCAGGAATTGGTATTGCAAATTCTTCGACGTCGTTCAAACAATCATTGATACACTCAGCGCCGACAACAGTCTTCTTTCCTTTGACCACTATCTCGAGATGCTTATTTGCCGGATCTTTTACATAGAAAACTTGTTCACCCTGGCCCGCAAGAATGAAAGGATGATCTCTATATCGACGTTTTCTTCTATCTACCAGAGTGAATCCTAGAGGATCGTTGCTCGTCGTCCCAGTCAGTGGATCAACCCATTCACATTTGAATACGGGAACTGTAACAGCAGCATAGTCCAACTCCCAAATATCGGTGATGGTACCATAGAATCTACCTTGAATGTATCCATCACTCCTAAGCTCATCTGAAACTACAGATACACCACTGTTCTGTGTGATAGAATTGGCATCCTTAGCTTTAGTTCCGTAGGTGTAGCCCTTCACATCATAGCCTCCATAAGAATATACAGTAATGGATGGTTGCCTAGCCAAGCACACCACAGTTTCATCATGCTCACCAACATCAACATGATCCTTCAACCAGTCCGAAAATTTCTTCACATGCTCTTCAAGGACAAGTTCCTCGCAATTAGTATCCAACTCAAGCCTAATTGTATCCATGTGTAGTGACACGTAAGGAGCTATAGCAGGGTGGTTACGCAACACATACAAATGAGCAACTCTCAAATCTTCACATGTCGGATTAACTAACCCGCCATTTTTTAAGCCATGCCCCTCATTCCTTCCATCGTGTCTGGATTTTGGGCATCCAACTGTCTCTACAGAATCTAAATAGGCCGTGCAAAATTCAATCGCTTCCTCTGCTACATACCTTTGCACAATGGATGCATCTGGTCTGTACCGATTCTTTACAAAACACTTGAAAATCTTCATATACCTTTCAAATGGATACATCCATCTGAGGAATACAGGACCACAACACTTCACCTCCCGCACCAAATGAACAATCAAATGGACCCTTATGTCAAAAAATGAAGGTGGGAAAAACATTTCCATTTTACACAACACATCAACTACCATGACCTGCAACTTATCCAAACGATCACGACTAATGGTCTTTCTGCATATGGACTTGAAGAAAAGGCATAATTGACTAATGCACTGTCGAACATGACATGGTAAACTAGTTCTTAGTGCGATGGCAATCAGCTCTTGCATTAAATTATGACAATCATGAGACTTCAAACCACTTATTTTTAGGTCCTCAACATTCACACAACTTGAAATGTTTGAAGAATAGTTACTAGGTACTTTCACACCTTTCAAACATTGCAAAAAATCCATCTTTTCCACATTTGACATGGTGTAGCATGCGGGCGGAAGGTAGGTCTTTCCTTCCTCAATGACTGGAGTCAACCCAGGGCGTAAACCCATAGTCTCCAAATCTTGACGAGCTTTCAAACCATCTTTAGTTTTGCCAGGAAGGTTTAGCAAAGTTCCGAGCAGGCTATCACACACATTCTTCTCAATATGCATGACATCTAGACAGTGCCTAACATCCAAATGCTCCCAATAAGGCAAATCAAAAAAAATTGAACACTTTTTCCAACTACCTATCAAGGGAGCTTTTTTCCTGTTCTTTCCAAAATCATTAGGCAACTTACCAACCGTTTGGAGAATCTCAACACCACTCACAGGCTTAGGAGCCTCACCCAACTCAACAATGCCATTGAACCACTTCTTCGCCAACCGCATTGAATCATTTGCAGGCAAGAACTTTCTATGGCCAAGATACACTGTTTTCCTACCATGCTTCAATTGAACAAAATTCGTTTTTTGTTCACATACAGGGCACGCCAGATGACTTTTTACAGAATACCCTGCTAGATTGCCCAAAACTGGAAAGTCATTTATTGTAAAACACAACATACCCTTTAGTTTAAACCATTCATCCCGATATCCATCATATGTCCAATTTTCACAATACCAAAGTCGCATCAAGTCATCAATTAAAGGTGCCAAGAATACATCTATGTCATTACCAGGTTGCTTAGGCCCTGAGATCATAAGTGAAAGCAACACATATTTCCTCTTCATTGTTAGCCATGATGGTAGGTTGTATAGAACAACCATAACAGGCCATGAGCTATGCGTACTACTCATATCTCCAAAAGGATTCATGCCATCAGTAGACAAACCCATCCTTAAATTTCGCGCCTCTTTCCCAAAATCTGGATACATGCTATCAATTTTCTTCCACTGATCACCATCAGAGGTATGTCTAATAACATCATCGTCTGGCTTTGACCGATCTGCATGCAATGAAAGATTTTTTGCATCTTCTTTGTTTGCAAATAATCTACGCAGCCTTGGGAGGATAGGTAGGTACCAAATTACCTTAGCCGGCGTTGGTTGCTTCCTATGTTTAACAGCTTCCGCTCCAACATCTATTTGATAACCTTTGGCCTTATAGCGCGGCTCATTGCAAACACTACATCTATCCAATTCTTTAGCGTCACCCCTATACAACATACAATCATTCGGGCAAGCATGTATTTTCTCTAATTCCAAACCCATAGGACATAGAATTTTTTTGGCTGCATAAGACCGATTCGGTAACAAGTTACCTTTAGGGAGCATCCCTTTGAATAATTCTAGCATCTCCGTCATTGCCTTGTCAGTAAAACCATGCTTGGCTCTTAAATTCATTAACAACAAGGTTGCGCTCAAAACTGTGTACTCAGATCCATCATACAATGGTGTTTTCTTGTCGTTAAACATCGCAGCCAAATATTTAGGTCTCCCGACAAAATCTCTAGCAATATCCTCAACCAAATCATCTAACCTCTCCTTCTCCTCCACTTCCTCTTCATTTCTACCCACCCAAGAATCCTTATCATCAATGTCCATATCCTCTAAGCTTTCACCGTGCCATACCCAAGTTGTGTAGGTCCTATCAAAGCCTCGAACAATTAAGTGTGTTTTAACTGCTCGAGCACTAACATAACCATCATTCTTGCAATCTTTGCATGGACACCTAATTCTAGAGCCGTTTTCAAGCCTTGCATTTTCCAAAGCTAACTCTAAGAAATATTTCACCAATATCAAGTATTTCTTTGAATTTCTAACATCACCCTCAATGATACTAACACGCTCCTGTGTACTAATATCGGCCATCACGATAACAAACTTTTGCCACACATTCACCTACATTTAACAATACACTACGTTGATCAAATTCATATACATGACATGGGGAATATACACAAAATTGGGGTCATATATATATATATCTATACATTAACCCATTCTTACCCATCAACCATCACACATGTTACTGCTAAACCATGACTCACATCCGACTAAACACTTCCTCTATAATCTCATCAACATGGAACTTAACACTTACAAAGGGTTGGAGCAAAACTATTGAAATGCATGCTTACATGAATGTTGATGGTAAATTTATGCAATCATACCTTCACTCCAGCTGGACAAGATGATATGCCGGCTTTCAGACCCACGAGAATCCGTCTGCACAGAGGGGAATGTCAAAACAGAATAACAATGATTTTTCTGTTTTTTTAGATGAGGATATAGATACCGACGCATTTCAGAAGTATGAAACATATTCGGTTAATAAACTACGCTTTTCAGCCATATGAAACATATTCGGTTACTAAACTATTAGCATTCAGAATACTTAAATCTAACCGCGTACTGAACGCGGGCACTGTTCAGATAATTCACTATTGGTCTTGCTAAACGAGTCTCAAACTATTTCGTTTCATGTAGACTACATTGATGTTGGTCAGGTAAAACATCTCTCTTATATCAAATAGATTGCTTTCAGAGATCGGATATTCAATCGTTTACTCGTCCCAGATTTTTGAAAATTTACATCCCAATCTATTCAGCCATTTAAGAAAGCTCATTTCATAAAATAATGGCACTTTCAATGTTCCGCCGCGCATTGTTATTAAAACGCCAATCTATTGCATTTTAGAGTTCTCAAATAGTGCAAAATGGCGTTTTGCCCGAATTCAGAGGGAAACGCCGCCATTTGCCGCCGACAATAAAATGCTTTGCACTAGTGTAAAAACCCTAAATATTTAATCCGAAAATTAAAAATATAGTGGTGTTACACATCCAATTGAAATGAAATGGTATACAGATTAACTGTGTTGTACTGATAAGTGTTGTATAATGATGTGTTATACGTATCATTATATTGTATGTTGTACAAAATTATCTTATATCAATAGCCGGAGAATACTAATCTTATACTAAAAAGTGTCTAAATGATATAATATAACTTGAAAAATAATGAAATAAACGCATCTACACCAATCTAATTATACTCAATTATCTGGATATCTTTTACATAATTCCCTTGTTCTAGGTTATTGTGCACAATCTTGATTCAAGTTATATTCAATTTAATCATTTAAAGATTAAATGTAACTACACATCTAGAAACAATCAATTTTCTCAATAATTGATACACAATTTTAATGTAAATGAACTATCTGATCAACTAAAATATAACTATCTAAGACTAGCTAGCTTAGACAAAGCATCAACAACAACATTAGGAAGGATAGGGAAGGATTTAAATTAGACCAGATCAAATAGTGATCCCATCGGTTTTGTATGTAGAGGTGATAAAGACTTTTATATTGATTTGTACGTAATATTTATATTTATATCATTATCATTTAATAATATTAATTTCTATATTGATTTGTACGTCATATTTGTAGATTTTTTTATTGTTTTATGATGGAAAATAAAAATGTAAAAATTAATAGGGTGATTTAGAGTGGAATTCTAATAATAGGTGTTTCGCATTTAGTAAATGCGAAATAACTTTCTATTTCGCATTTAACAAATGTGAAATAAGGTTTAATTGTACTCATTAAATTTAAATTTAAGATTAATAAAAGAATAATTCTCTATTTTGCATTTGCTGAATGCGAAACACTTATTAATAGAAATCATGAATTTTTCATCATAAAAATTTCTATCACCTAGCATATTTCCCCTATTTCAAGAAAGTGTATCACCACAATGATAATGCCTAGGTGCTTCCTATCTCCAGACCCGGTCCAACCCATGAGACATGTGAAACCTGCGCTTCAGACCCCCAAAAAATGGATTAAAATAGGGTTTTTTTAAAATATTGGGCTAAAATAGGGCCCCGTTAAAAAAATCAAATTTAGTTTATTTTCTAAAAATATTTAATCTTTAAACCTCTTATTTTGAGCCATTTTTTTTAAAGAAATCTATTATGTTAACTAGTCATAATTTTTCTTTCCGGACCCTCTCTTAGGCCCTTTTAAAAAAATCCCTTCAGGCCCCCAAATAGATAGGGCCGGCGCTGCCTGTCTCTATTGCCCTTACTCAGTAATGTGCACTCTTAAGCATTCACCAATGAGCTTCTTGTACATTTATATCCATGCTTCTTGTCCAATGAAGATGGAGGCTTTTGCCGGTGGAAGATCTGGATCTAAGCTCATTCAAGAACCAAATTTGAAGCCTGCAGTAAATAGTTAAGGAAAGTGAAGTTACATTTAAAAATAAAACTCAACAAATTTAGATATAGAAACACGTGTTTTTATAGTAGCCGATTAAATTAGAAAAATTGGACTTCTGAGGTGTTATCAGATGGTTGGGCCGTTTGATTCACAACACCTCTTGGCTCGTCACATCTATGTCGCTCTTATTTCTCACTTATAAGCACATCCACACACTAAATTAGGGTTAGGGTTTCTCAGTCCATACACCTCCCAATTCTCTCTAATCCGCAGTATATCCATGGATAGTAGATACTTCCACGGCTGCACCAGAAGGGGGGAATGGCGGAGATCCCAAGCCGGGGCTGAGGAAATCGGTAGCTGCTCTGTCGCCGGAGACCATCAGGCACAAAAAACCCCACACCAGCTCTCCAGTTCAGTCGTATCATCGGTGACAAGACTGGGACCATTCTCTTCACTGCTAGAAATGACCAAGGTTCTTACCCATATCTCTCAAGGCTTACGATTCTGTCTAATTTTGTGTATATTTTGTGTGATTTCAGTGGATATGGGTCGGATCTGGGTAAATTAGACCCAGACCCGCCCCATGATCATCCATACTTACTGAATTGTGTCTAATTTTGTGTTTATTTTTGGATTCCTGCTTAGGCCTATGGCTGCAATTCACAAAATTATGATTGAAATTGCAAGGATGACTAGATCTTGGTTGTAGTTTGGTTTGTGTAAAGCTTTTGCTAAGATGAAGGATGAGTGTAACTGCTGGTGTCTGTTATGTGGTGCTAGGTCCTATCTTTAATGCGGCGGAAGACCAAAGAATGTCACGAGAAACAAAAAACGTTTGTTGAATCACTCAAATTCAAACACGCGAACAAAAATTTTTGTGTGTGCTGATCTTGTGCTGATTTTGTGCTGAATAATGCTAAACTGTTGAATAGTGTTCACTTGAGTTGAAGAAAAAAAATAACGTGTATTACTCAAGAAATAAGCTGAACAGTGTTGTGCTGATGAGTAATTTGTTGTGCTGATCAGTGTTGTGCTATGCTGATGAGTGTTATGTTGTGTAATGTTGACCAGTGTTGTGATGTGCTGCAATATGTTGAAGGAGACATGACCTTAGTAATATTTCATATTTGTTTTCGTTTCAGTTTGTTCCAGCAGAAACAATCAGAGTCTATAAGCTTGATCTTCCTCAAATTATAGTTCTTCGTGATTCTGCGGGAAGGAGGTGGTATGCAAATCTTATTACCTGGACAGACGGTCGCTGCATATATAAGGGTGGATGGTTAACTCGTGCCAGGAAAACTTCATCCGAGAAGATGATTTGTATATTTTTGCGAGTTTACAGAAATTAGAGATGGACAGTATTACATACAGGTACAAGTTGTCCGCTCAACAAATAAAGCTCGCGTAATCATATGGTTTCTTAGCACACTTGGATCACTCATGTCTATGAATTTTACAATCATCAAATAATTGTTATTTCACTCTCTCTTTCTTTTTTTTAAAAAAAATTTATTTTACTCATGCTGGATACCATTTCTTTTATTTGTTCTCTGTGCTGTTTAAATGCGTGCGATTTCAAAGTAATAGACGCACAGGTTTAATTCATTAGAATAAAATGATTTGTATTCTGCACGTAAATTAGAGCATGATTCTTTTTACAAATTATATATACAATGTGGTCATTTTTTTTGTCCCATAATGAAGTAACTACACAATTTTTTCGGTTAAAACCTAGGTACCATTCCTGATTACTTCTCAGTTTTTTTTAAATACAATATATTATCCTAATATCAATATATTATCAGGGATGGATTAATACAAAATAAAATTTCAAAAGAGACCGTCTATAATATAAATTAGACTATTCTTAACTAGAAAAAATTGAAGGTCCTTACTTACAAAATACGGAGGGGTTTAGTTGCAATTTTTAAAAACTTATTCCTCCCTTCTTAAATCCCGTGCGCGTGTAATTAAGTGGAACCCACCACGTGTGTTTCCATTTTTTGCCTTTCTTGCAAAAATGTTGCATTTACAACTCGAACTCATAACCTCATAATGGAGGAGAAATGATTTTGCCACTGCACCAACATTTTTTTGATGATTTTTCCTGCCAAGACATATATGTATATATATATATATATGAATTACATTAAACTAGGCTAACCGGACCGCGCGTTGCTCGGTTTTTTTGATGTGATTTATTAATAATAATAATAATAATGAGTATGTCAATACAAAGTAAATATTTGATATAAATAGTATTTTAAGTCATATATTATGTAAAATGAATAATGTAGGTATTACAGGAATGTTAAGATTAAAATAATTGAAAAGAAGTAAATTACAATATTTAAGGTATTTACAACATTAATACCTTCAGTATTTATTCAAAAGTAAATGTGGTTCTCATAAATGAGGGTATATCAGGAAGTTTAAATACAAATACGGACTGCTAAAGTAATATTGGATTGCATCTATTAATTACCTTTTGTTTTGGAGTTTGGAGAAACATTATGTACTCTTTACTTTCAACAACATTGTTTCTTTCTTCTAGGAAATCATGTTTTTACAACGTAAAATAGTATAAGACTATATTGGAGGCTAGGAAACTGTTGAAATAGTCTATCAACATGTAAGAACATTGATTGATCATTATCTCTCATTTTCATCTTATAAGTATAGTATTCTCTGCAGCTAACATCTTCTTTGTTTCTCTTGCCATCTCTTTCCACTTTCAAAAACAAATTATATCAAATAAGTAAAATTATAATTAAACATATTGACTATAAATATGTACCTTTATAAATATAAGTATACCGCAATACCTTTTTTTATTCAGCATTAATGAGTGATTCTGGACAACTGAATTGTAATGTACTTTTACCTTCGGCGTTTTGAACAAAATATTTTTTACAATATCTCTTAATGTTTCTATTCCAACCCGGTTGACCACCATGTTACATGATCAGATATTGTAACGGGTCACAACAACCCAAAAAATGTTTAATGCTATGACTTGTCATCCGATCCAAACACTCTTACTCACACTGTATCTTCAGGATCAAATTTGTCGCCTTGTATATAAATGGCTGCGACTTGAGAAACAGTTGGAAGATTGTACTTTATCTGGTCGATATCTGGATCACCATTTGGAATAATGCTTTTGGTTTCTAGACCGTCAATGCTCTTTAGCCTCCTAAAAAATTCTGCATAAGAATTGCATAAGAAAATATCAATCAACAATTTCAAAGTATCTACTTCCAGATGGTTTTCAAACTTATCCATGCAACCAATCCTTCCTTCCAGTGCTTTTAAAAATACAATTGAATACCAGATGGATCCACCTTCGGAGGTTTGTATTGAGGGTTCAAATAATGATACACATTACCTTGTACTTTAAATGTGTATACGCCATCAATGCATGCCGTTAATTTTTTATCATACTTATCTGTTGCGAATGTTGTGAATGGGAAATGGTTGTCGTAGGTAATGATATTCCTCCTGAAATGATCACTTTGAGGTGTAGTTCCAACCAATAAAGATCGCAACTTTTCAGGCATTGGTTTCGATTTCGTATTAATTTCACCTCCATTGCAATAGAAATTGGGTGGTTCTCCTTTTAATAATTTTGCATTGCAGAGGACACAGTTGTTGGCTGTAGGTAAAATTTTACATTCAGTTGGAATAGTTTCCCGCAATCCAACATATACCTTCTTCTTTGTGCTCTGTTTATCTGCAATAGTTAACAATCAAACAATCATTTAATAGAGAGATTCTTAAACATATTGAATAAATTTTTTTATTGAATTTTTAATACTACAAAATCATGATATACTTTTCTTCTGTAATGAAGAGTGTGCCGAGTGGTTAAGCTGGAGTTGTTCAAGGCTCTTCCAACTATTGGGGTTCTTAACAGTGAAAAATAAATAAATTATCAATAGATTATGCTACATTATATTCAATATTCAACTTAAAGTGTTAATAATATATATTACCTGGAGTAGATTGTGTGGAAGATTTTTGAGTATGCTTCTGACGTTTAGAACCATTTAGCATAATATTCATGTAAAGATTAAACACCATAACTTAACGTGTGAGGATGTAAATTTTTAGTTAAACATGTAAATTAATAATTTTAAGTTGGAAATTTTGTTTTTTATGAGTTTTTCAAAATTATGCATACACAAATAAACTATCTGTAAGTAAATGAGAGAATACATGAATTTCTGAAAAACATACATGAATGGTGAAGAAAGATGGATTCAGTTCTGACTGACGTACAGATAGATTTCGTTTTGTAGGGTTTGCTTGATAGATCCAATTCCTATTATTATTTTAATAATTAATTCATTTTTGTTTCAAGACCACATATTATATTTATCTGTACGTATAAATTATCTATACGTACAGTCAGAACGGAAAACATATTATTTATCTGACCACGTATTATGTTTATAGATAATTTAAAATGAATTGTTAATTTGACATCATAAATATATCATGTTTCGTATAAATTATAATTATCTATGAATTATGGTATATTATGTTTAATTTATTGATAATCTGTTGAATTTATATTATGTTTAATTTTTTGATTATGTATAATTGGGTTGTACTATTTTGTATGTGATTCCTTTATGCTATAAAGCAGGAATCCAAGAGACAACCCAATAATATATACTATAATGAATATAATCATCTATATTATAGTATTTTTAAAAATAAAATCACACTTGTTTTAATATATCTTTTGATTTCCCCTTTTTAAAAATAAGATGAGAAGAGATACCTCTCTTTGTACTCTTAATATGAAAAAATATTATTTTGCGAAATCTATTTGGTCTAAGAAGTTTGTGTTTTATCAACATAATATTTATTTCATTTTGATTGATTGAAATAAGGAAAATACTATAATTATGAGCTTATGTAATGTTGAAATTAGTAAAATAGAAGATAGAGAATATTGCCTGCAGATTCCCTTAATTATATTCATTGAGTAAAAAGCCAAGAAAACCACGGTTAGCCGATCATGATCTTGATAGGGAGTAGTTATCTGGCCACATCCCTTTCTCGGCTTTTGGAGGGAACAAAGCTACATTCTTCACGCTGAAACCAATCGTTTTCTCAGTCCCATTCTCATAATCCTTCCTTGCATACATCGTTCCCGCTAAGCAAATTGCGATCCATCGACGTCAAAACCTTACATATAGTTCCTTCTATTGAAAACCCTAACTAATTTATATGTATATACAGAAAATTTTTGAGCCGGTTTTTTTATTTTTATAAAAGTAAATTAATATATTTGATTTGAGTTGATTTGGTAACGAAAATCAAACCATACATTACATGGTAATTAAGTATAGTGAATTTGGTAAATTACTATATTGATTTGATTTGATTTGATTTTGTTTTTAATTCTCTATATAACGCCGGAAATTTAAGGTAACGCAAAATTTATAGTATGTAGAATAAGGAGGTGGCGTTCGATTCCCTACATTAACGCAAAATTTATGGTATATTTTAGTTTAAGAACAATATATGGATACGACGGACTTCGGGGGTGATTATAAGCATAAAGTATATAGAAAAAAGTGCTGTTGTACCCCCAAGTATTCAAAAAAGTGCTAATGTACCCTTAAATTTTTCAAAAGTGTCAATATACCCTCAAATGTATAATTTGGGCAGATTTTTCTTTTGCCAAATGTAAAATGATAAGAATACCCTCACTATTATTTAATGGTAAAAAAGAAAAAATTTATGATGAATATGCCCCAACCAAATCAATGAATAATCCTCCCCTACCTAATTATTTATCTAATTCTCGCTTCCCTTTTTACATTCAACCCAGTTAAGAAAGGCAATCCAAATCCTTACCACCAGTCACCGTTACTTTATCGGATGAAAGTGTTTGAAGTTGAGGGGACCCAAACCACTGTAACCAGAAATTAGTGTGAGCCGGGGGACCGAAACCGCCACACTCAGTAATAATTAGCGTGACTAACTCAAGGTGGCGAGATTATGGTAATTTCACCAATGTTGTCAGTTTGTTGAATTTTTGGATAAAAATGTTAATTTTTTTTAATACTGGCCTGCTAGATTTAGTCCGATTTTTACTTATTTGCAGTCCGTATTTTTGTTATATAATCATATATACAATAATTATGATATAACTGATTTGCAAGTGTATGCAATAGAAGTAATATATATATATATTTATATATATATATATGATGCATGTGTCTGACATTTTTAATTATTGATCATATCATATATATCAAAGACGTATTTGTTTGGACTATAAAATAAGCAAAATATGGACTGCGTCTAGAATTGCCCCTTTCAATAATATTGTGCATTTATTTTGTAATTCAGTGGTATTAATTTCTTGAATTTTTTTCGTGCCCATGAGCATTTGGGTCAAGGGAAAAAAAAGGGGCATGCTATACGCAGTCTGTATTTTGTTTATTTTGCAGTCCAAAAAAAAAATACGTCTTCGATATATATAATATGGTCAATAATTATGTATATCACACATATGCATCATATATACTACTTCTATTGCATACACTTGTAAATCAGTTATATATCATTATCATTGTATATATGATTATTTAATAAAAATACGGACTGCAAATAAGTATAATAAGGACTACGTATAGAAAGCTAGAAAAAAAACCAACAAGTGAGGGTAAATTTGTCTTTTAATTTAAAATGGTGTTGAAAATGGGCTTTAGAGGTACACTTCTTTATTCAATATAATAATAGGGGTACATCAGCACTTTTAAATTACTCGGGGGTACATTGGCACTTTCTTATAAACTTGGGGGTACATGAGCTTTTAACCCAAGTATATATTATATATAAGGAATTAATAGTAGGGCTGTAAATTAGTCGGGTCAACCCGGAAAAATGACCCGATCCGGGACCGGAATTGGTGACCCGGACCCGGATTTTTTGCATTCCGGGCCGGGCCCCGGGTCACCTTTTTTGTCCATTCCGGATTCCGGCCGATCCGGATCAAATCCGGATTTTTCCGGGTCAACCCGAGAGCCCGGTTATATATCATAGATATGCATTATTATACATAATTAATTTTGTTCTAGTGGTAAGACATGTCATTTTGTAGTAAACAATCAGAGTTCAAATCTCAACAAAAGTATTACTTTAGTGTTTTGTTTTTAAAATAAATTTAACATCCGTATATATTTATTTATTCTTAATAAGGGAACTAGAAGAGTTATTACTCCGGTCAATAAATAATAAATTAATAAAGAATATTAAACTACGTAGTTTTGATGAAAACCACCACATAACCACCGCAAGTTCACTATATTCCGGCGCCTACCATTTTTATATATTCTTTTTTTTTGTTTCTTTTAATTAAAAGAGTTTTGATAGAAATTAAATGTATACATCCATTTTTAAACTTTATAAAATTATTTGATTGGATATTTTAGAATTCTCAGCACAGTAATCAATATTCTGTTACAATTCCTAAAATTTATTACTAACTATATAAAAATATTAATATGATGTACCAAATTATAAAATGTGAAAGTATCATTATTCTTTTGTGTATCACTAACCAAATATAAATTTTCTTAAAATATCAAAAAATCATTACTAACCTTAAAGTATTTAATAAGATGCGCCAAATTATAAATAGAAACTTACTTATATCTCATAATCATTGTTTTATAAAACTAATCAAATATACATTGTTATAAAATCCAAGATTCATTAGTAACTTAAAAATATTAATTTGATGTACCAAATTATAAATGGATGATTACCTCTTTGAAAAAATATAACAATTTACTATTGCTCTTATTTTTATAAACACATACTTAAAAGAGGTAACAATAGTAACACGTGGAAAAACATCTAACGATAACACATACTTATGGATCATTCACTATCGAAAAACATATACTCCTTAAATCAAAATCTCTTACAAATTTATTTGTTTTCTATTATGAAACTAAAACTTATAAGTTATGCATTACATGCTATTATTTTACACGATTCGTTTTGTGGTACAAGTTTGGTATGTTAAACTTATATTTTCAATAGGTTAGCTTCTACGCTATGTAAAGATAGAGAAAAATAGTTTGATCAATTGCATTTACTCTTATGCAAATATTATCTAGTTCAACATTTAATTTTATATTTACAAGTGTTTCAAATTGCACAAGCAGATTTTCAAGTATTAATAGCTATGTAGAAACCGTGTATTATTAAAAATTTTGCTTGATTTTGTAATAATAAATTGGTATGTTTTAACTAAAATATTTTGAAATAAAATCAACTAAATTACTTTCATGCATGATAAAAATTCAATCCGATTAAATCTACTATTCAAGTTCATACCTAAAATTTAATTTACACTTTGTGCCAAATTAAATTCTTTTAAAAGTATTCATAATATACCGCACAACGTGCGGTCCAACAATCTAGTTAATCATAAAATTTATTAACAAAAAGATATGTGGTCTAGTGGTAAGGATATTGTCGAACAATGGTCTATAATTCGATTCTTAATAGAAGCACTCCTTTTGTAATAAAAATTGTAACCGGGTCAACTGGTCCGATCAGGTCAAACCCGGTATAATTCCGGATCGGGTCCGGTTCAAGAAACTGTCCAACCGGGCCGGGCCCCGGTCCAAGAATTTTTGATATTTCGGGTCCGGGTCATTCCGAATCCGGGCCGGGCTGGGTTGACCCGATTGTACAGCCCTAATTAATAGTGTTTCTAAATTAATTTTGGCATCAAGGTGGGTTTGGTAAGTATATTTAAGGAATGATTGTTAATTCCAAATTAATTCCGGCGTGGCAATGTGTTGTTAATAATTCTAGCATTGTGTACCTATCTAAACGCAAAAAGAAGAGTCCTTTTATGTTTAATTGTTAATATTCCGGCGGCGGTTTTTTTTCTTATATTTATATTTATGCCGCCACTTTCTACTTTTTAATATATACCTAGTAAAATGATAAGACCTTATATTAACCTTAAAATCTTTGTGTTATAATCTATGACCTACTAAAATTAAAATATTCCATATTTAAAATTCAAACATTCTACTTTAAATTAAAAACATCCATTAAATTAAAAACATCAAATATTCTAGCTGATCTGAGATTAAATTAGCTGAACATAGATTAAATTATCTAGACCGAGATTAAATTAACTAAATAGAGATGATTTTTTAATTAAGATTAAATTAACTTAACTAAGATTAAATTAGTTGAGATTATTGCTCAATAATCTAAACTTGACAAGGCCATAAACGAAATATCTATGAAAAATGTTACGGTGTTTAATTAGCCGGTAAAGTTATATTTATTTGGTTATTTCAGTTTGACAAAATAAATCATGTTTATAAAAATCAATTTTTTTTATCATTTCATAAAATAAATTTCTATTTGATTTGTACGTCATATTTTTATTTGCATCACCATAATGATAATCCCTAGGTGCTTCGTATCTTTACTACCCTTACACTTGAGTTAACTAAGGGAATCAGGAACCGCCGATGTTAGAACTCTCCTCCCCGCGAGATAAAGACCAAATTTCGAGATCTCCTCAACCAGTATATAGATGTCTTTTTTTGGGATACCAATGACCTGGTAGGAGTATCCCCTCGTTTAGCGGAACAATACCTGAATATCAACCCCTCATAGAAGCCCATAAAGCAGAAATGGCGCATCTTTGCACTAGATCGAGTTGAACTCATTGGAGAAGAAGTAGACAAGCTACTCAAAACTCGTATAATCGAAGAAGTGCAGTACCAGAATGGATAGCTAACCCAGTAATGGTAAAGAAACCGGATGGAAAGTGGAGAATGTGCATCGACTTCACCAACCTGAACGATTGTTGTCCTAAAGAAAGCTATCCTTTGCCCTCGATCGACCGACTAGTTGAGGTGATCGCTGGATACCAAGTACTAGCCTTTTTTGATGCCTTCAAGTGATATCATCAGATCCCCATGGCAGAGCAAGATAAGGAGAAAACCTCCTTCATAACCGACAGGGGGACCTTCTGCTACAAGATGATGCCTTTCGGATTGAAAAATGCCGGAGCTACTTACCAGCGACTGGTAGACAAATTGTTCAAATCCCAGAGAGGACGTAACCTCGAGAGGTATGTGGATGACATTGTAGTGAAAAGCCACAGTTATGACGCCTTCTTTGAAGACTTAAAGGAAACGTTTGATACATTACGGGCATCCAACCTAAAGCTGAAAACCCCGCTAAGTGTACCATAGGTGTTGTAGCGGGCAAATTCCAAGGATACATGGTATCCAATCGGGGAATTGAGGTAAACCCGAACAAGATAGAGGCTTTGCAAAATATGCAACCTCCGAAGACGGTCAAATATGTACAGAAGCTGACGAGATCCCGTGCAGTCCTTAGCCGATTCCTCTCCAAATGAGTAGAAAAGCATCTTCCTTGTTCAACATAAGAAGGCGAACCAATTTGAGTGGTCCCATGAATGCGGGGAAGCTTTCCAAGCACTTAAAAGATCACCTCCGACAGCTTCTAACGCTTTCAAAACCAGACAAATGGGAGACTCTCTATTCATATATATCTGCGTCCCAGCTAGCCATTAGTGTTGTGCTGGTCAAGGAAAAGGAAGGATCGCAACACCCCATATATTATGTAAGCAGGACCTTACAGGGGTCCTAGACCAGATATACCCCCCTCGAGCGCCTAATATTGGCCCTTGTGCATGCCTCTCGACGGTTGCGGCCATACTTCCAAGCGCATACTATAGTGCTTCTAACTAACTACCGGATCAGACAAATCATCCAAAAAGCTGATGCCTCGGGACGAATGATGAAGTGGGCCATCAAGTTGGGAGAGCATGACATACAGTATAAACCCCGAACGGCCATCAAGGGTCAGGCTTTGTCAGATTTCTTAATGGAGTCTGTTGAACCAGTGGAGATCAACCAACAGGAACCAATTCCAGACACTGGAAAATGGCGGTTATATGTCGATGGATCCTCCAACTCTGGGGGAAGTGGTTTTGGAGTCCTACTCACCAGCCCTGAGGGAAAGGACCATCCCTACGTTCTCCATTTTGACTTCTGAGCCACTAACAATGAAGCTGAGTATGAAGCCCTCATTACAGGTCTAAAGCTGGCTAAAGACCTAGAAGTTAGAGACCTCGAGATCTTCAGCGACTCGCAGATCGTGGCAAAACAAGTCAAAGGCGAATATGAGACCCGAGAGTACAGTCTCCAAAAGTACCTCGAGATAGTTAAGTCTCTGCTAAATCAATTACGACACTATGAATTGAATCATATACCCCGAGAAGGTAACCATAAAGCAGATGCATTGAGCAAACTCGCCTCCTCGGACCTCAAAATAAGATCTTCTCAAGAATTGCTGATGGAAACTCTGCTAAAGAGAAGTTATGAAGAGATCAGCATGATATATGGTTGTTGGCATCTTAGACACATGGATGAACCCCTACATTGAATACCTCCAAACGGGAACCCTTCCCGAGGACAGGCATCTGGCACGGAAGGTCCGAGTTAAGGCTCCAAAATATGTCATAAGGTACCTTATACAAGAAAGGATACCTCCAACCTTTACTTAAGTGT
Organism: Sherardia arvensis; assembly: GCA_948330725.1. Taxonomy (NCBI): domain Eukaryota; kingdom Viridiplantae; phylum Streptophyta; class Magnoliopsida; order Gentianales; family Rubiaceae; genus Sherardia; species Sherardia arvensis. The sequence goes on along the minus strand of OX415237.1, from coordinate 13,544,821 downwards.
GTTGGGCCCTCCGACGCTGAACACTTGATACAAGAAACACATGAAAGAGTCTGTGGTAACCACCAAGGTCACCGAACTGTTACCCGCAAACTCTTCCAAATGGGTTATTTCTGGCCTACAATGCTAGAGGATGCAAAGAAATACATTGATTCTTGTTACCAGTGTCAGAGATTTGTCAAGATGATCCATGTGCCTCAAGAAAATATGATTACCATCCAAGAATCCTGGCCATTCGTCCGATGGGGTATAGATCTTGTCGGACCCTTTCCCACGGCCCCTGGTAACTTCAAGTACCTTCTTGTGGCCATTGACTACTTCTCGAAGTGGGTAGAAGCTGAAACCTTTACCTACATAACTGGCAAAACAGTTATCAACTTCTGTTGAAAGAATATTGTGTGTCGCTATGGTATCCCGAGATACATAGTGACCGATAATTAAGCACAATTCGCTAACAACCCCTTCAAGAAATGGTGCGAGAACTACGGCATACATCAGAAGCTAACCACCGTTCAATAGTTAGTCCAACATTACTTACGCAGTCCGTATTTGTATTAAAGTTTCTGATATACATTCATTTATGTGAACTAAATTTACTTTTGAATAAATACTGGACTGCATATTGCAATGCTCTTAAAATAAACACAATCTACAAGCAAATGAACGAATTTATTCAATTACCGTTACTTTCTCATTACGAAACTAAATGTAATAAATTCGTCAACGGAACTCACTTATTCTCATTACCAAGCTGTTCCAATTACATTCAAGATTCACAGAGAATGATTATTTATGACACGTGTACTTTAAAGCGCGTAATGAGCGAGGGTGATGAGATCTTGAGGATTTGAAGGAGGATGAGTCTTGTTCTTCATTCTCAATCTCTGGTAATCTTTATACAAGAAACCTTTGTATTTTGGTGTTTTTCCAATATCTCCGGTGAACTGTGGCAATGGTTCAATCCATTTGTCTCCTTGCAAACTGTGGAAGAATGCAAATGAGTGCCTACTTAGCACCTAAAATCATGAAACTTATGCTTGTTAGAGCATATTTATTTTGCACAACAAAAATATAGCAAAAATATATTGGGGTACATATCCGCTAAATTGAACTTAATTACTAAGCAAATTGAACTGATGTACTTATAAATTCAAAAGAAGAAGGTCTGATTATAAATTTGATATTTAGAAAATACATTTTATAAAGAATTTAAAATTATATCATGTATGTGATGATATTATTACTAAGTTACAAGTATCAAATTTATGATTAAATTCAATGTGTGTTGAAGGAAATTTGACTAATTAAGTAGATGCCAATAATGAAGATAACAAAGGGTAAATAAAATTCTAAAATAATAAATAAACAAGCTTCAAAAAAATGACTAGGTACATTTCAAAGTAGATGCACATTTAAAACATAAAATTAACCTCCTAAAGCACCAAAACCATAATTAAGCTTAGAAATGTATACCTGAATGACATCGGCAACGTTGAAGACTATTTTGCCAGGTTCAGGGATCACCGGAATCCATTCCCCATTCTTGCAAACTTCCAGACCGATAGCTTCATCTTGAACAATGAAAGTGAAAAAATTCCCATCTGCGTGTTCGTAGAGGCCTTTATTTTCGGTTTCTGTCGCCGGAAAATAGTGCAGCGCCACCATAAAATCCCAGCTCCGATCACCATAATGTTCCTTGAGGAAGCCCCGAGGAAGGCCTAGGCAATCGTTTATGATACTCTCCATAACCTCACCCACCTTGGAAAAACAACTGAATATCTCTTCCAGTGATTCCCTGCACAAATTACTCAAGCAGAAAAATAAGGATGACTAGCTTAATTAGATCCATAGGTTAGATCCTTAGATCCATAGCTTAGATCCACAGATTAGATCCTTAGATCCACAACTTAAATCCATAGATTAGATGAAAATTCATGATAATTTAATCATATTAGTTTTAATTTATAACTTTATTTTAATTTATTTTAATTCAATTTAAATGAGTTAATTAAAAGTAAGAAATAAGTCCGCGACAACATGAAATTAGAATTATTTAACACTTAAATAGGCTTTAAATTATGTACCTGAACTGATTTGGGTCGCTGGGTAACATATTGAGCCTTGATTCCGGCGGAAACATGAGAATATACTCGTTTTTATCCGGCGAGATCTCCGGCTGCTTGCTGTAACCTGCCGGAAGCGGTGCACCAGGTTTAGGACTGCACTTAAGCTTCTCCTCATCTGAAAATGTGAAATATTTCTTTGAAAGCTCCATTGCTCGGTTCATAACACTCAAGGGCACACCGTGATTCACAATCTGAAAAAATCCATATTCCGAGCAAGCTTCTGTGATCGTGTCTTTCACTTCCTTCCTCTTAATGATGTTTTCATCGTCTTCTCCGGCGAAGAAAGGGGAAAGGTCAATGGTTGGGATTTCTAGGTTGGCCATGAATTTCTGTGTAATGCAGTTGAGTTCTCTGTTACTACCATTTATAAGCAACATGAGCTCTCTGTTAATTCTGTAGTATTAAATGATTTTTTTATAATGCAGCAATACTTTTAATAATTTGTTCGAAGATGCGAGTCTATACTTGAACTGGTTGAACAAAGATTCGAATTTGTTTCTTGGTAATTAGTTGACTTGGAAAAGACTAATATATATTGATTTCATAAGGTAAATGACTTGTGGTTTTCTCCAAGAGGCATTTTATAGATCTAATCATGAATATATATAATATCGTTGTAGAAATTAAGTGCTATTAATTATATAAAAGCATGTTGTTTTATCTTAATTTTCTATTTAGCTTTAATTTCATTTTGAATCATTTCGATTGTAGAAATGTGATTGTTATTTGCAGAACAACGTTACTAATGCAAAATCAAATATTAAATATTTTTGTTGAGTTAGTTGAAGTGTCAATCATTCTTTTAAAATTTCCAAGTTTAAGATAAACAAAGTCAAAATCTGAATCAACTTTTGTTTTGAAAATATCTAGTTATCACTTCAAATAATATACTATAACTAATATAAAACAAGTCTCTCAATTAAAATCAAGTTATTTTTTCCATATATTAGTGGTGATATAGTCATGTAAATAACAATTCAGCTATATGTGCTTTGAGTTTAATTTTATTCAATAATATATTGATCTGACATAAAAGTGATCCAATCTAAAATATTTAGACATTGAAAGTGATCCGAATAGTTTAACACATAATTTTTATATAGTTTAACAACAGTGTAGTACATTTTAATAGAAGTTAGCGAAGCAAAACTGGTCAACTAAAATATAACTATCTAAGACTAGCTAGCTTAGACAAAGCATCAACAACAACATTAGGAATGATAGGAAAGGATTTAAATTAGACCAGATCAAATAGTGATCCCATCGGTTTTGTATGTAGAGGTGATAAAGACTTTTATATTGATTTGTACGTAATATTCATATTTGTATCATTATCATTTAATAAAAGTAATTTCTATATTGATTTGTACGTCATATTTGTAGAATTTTTTATTGTTTTATGATGGAAAATAAAAATGTAGAAATTAATAGGGTGATTTAGAGTGGAATTCTAATAATAGGTCACTACTAAAATATCAATCCATCTAAGACAGTTCATCTTTCATTGGTTAAGACTCTTCCGCCTTAGATGTTTTTGGATTTAAGGCGTTTGTTTCCGCCTTGGATGTAGGCTTATACGCCTTGCTAAAGCCTTACGAACTCGCTAGCGTGAAAGTCTGTATGATATGAATTGGCTCGTTGCGAGACCGTAACTAGCAAACGCTAGTCCCAAACAAATGGTTGATTGTTATGTTACAACAGCAGCTTACGGATCGCCAGATAAAATACTAACGAGTTCGCTACATTGAAAAGCCTAGACTGTTATGAATGTGTACGAGACTGGCTACGACTTCCACCGTGCGGATCGCTAATAGTAGTTACGATCTCGTAAGTGAACCTAGTTTGTCATATATTTATCTGCTGACGAGACTGGTTACGACAAATATAGGCGAATCGCTCGGTCATAGGTAGCGAACTCGTTACAAGCCAAGTTAAACCAAACGAGCCAGGTTACGACAGCCACTAGCTACTCGCTAGTAACACCGTAGCGAGTTCGCAACCGAACAATTGTTTTTCATAAAAATTGTAAAAATATAAAAATTGTGAAAATGATATTATAAAAATATAATAAAAGTTGTTGGTTCGGGAGAGTTAACGATATCGTAAGACAATCGCTTATGTATGTAGTAACGAATTCGCTACTAATCTCGCTAACGTTAAACGAAGTCGTTTTAGCTCTGGGTGAGCGAGAAAAAAATTGACGTTACGAGTAAGCTAGACATTCGCCTGGCTTTGGCGTGTATGGTTACAAGCTTGACAGAGATCAGATTGGAGAGGCAGAGAAGAACGAGCGATTGGGTAGCGAGGGCGCAAAAACTAAGCTCAAAACCATTAAACGACGACGTTTTAGCACCGGGTGAGCGAGAAAAAAAAATGACGTTACGAGTAAGCTAGGCATTCGCCTGGTTTTGGCGTGTATTGTTACGACCTTGACAGAGATCGGATTGGAGAGGCAGAGAAGAACGAGCGATTGGGTAGCGAGTGCGCAAAAACTAAGCTCAGAAATATAATTCGGGCGATTGAAGTAGCGATAGTACAAGATGATCGCAACTATTTTAATGTTACGGGCGAGAGAAGTAACGATCTCGCAGGGAATTCGTAAGTGTCACAAAATTATAGGATTTGAGCCATTTCCACCCATTTCCACTAAAATTGGGTTTCATTTTAATTGTCTAAGCTGTCAATTGCAAGATGCATGGTATCTAAGCACAAAACATGAACATGAAACACTATCAAGCCACACTTTATAAACTTATGGAAGTAATGGAACTCAAAAGTATATGCATCCATTTGAAAAAAAAAGAAACTAGCTTTTATTGGGAATGTGAGGCCTAGAGATGTACCGAGATCTAATAAGGACCAAGTGTCTAGCCAATGCATCTCTACCATCCTCCAACTCCTTCTTGGTGTACGGTGCATGATTTTCCTCGATAATCTAAGAATATGAAATGTTTTTTTAATACTATTGAATGCAACGTAGATAGTAATAGGTAAAATAAGTAGGTTATAAGAATGCTTACGCGATGTAATTCCAAATTATCTTGAACAAGGCCAGCTACACACTCGCTTGCGTACAACATCATATAGTAGCCGCACTCCCAATTTGACAATTGCTTTCGGTGCTGAAAGCGAAGAAGTATAACAAATGATTTTAAATGAAATCATAGTGGAAATAAATGAGCATTGGATTTGTACTGTCACCTGAATCTGTATAAGGTTGAAGGGAAGTAGTGTGTCGTCATGTGCACTATGCATAGCAACCTCTAATAAATCTGCAAATTTTGTAGATGGACCAAAGTGTAGCGGGTCCATCCAATACACTCGCTTCAACGATGGTATCATAGCTACAAAACTCCAATGGCCGCTACATATTTTAAGAAATGAAAATGTAAGAACCCGTCTCGAAAATTATAATGTTTATGAAGTGCAAATATCCAATTGTAACAAAGAAAACTAACCCCTCTAGATATGGGCCTATGTAAATTGTCTTGGTCTTGTCACTAAGGATCTTAGAGAGATAAGCAAGTCGTGATTGATTACTTTCATTAATTTCTTGCAAGTATATTGGGTGCAAAAACCCAATGAAAGTCTTTGCATTTAGAGCAAGGCATTGCATGTACCTAAATAAACAATAGATGGGATATGAACGTATAATAGTGCACAAGTACATGAAAATTCGTAACTTGCAATACGATAGAAGAGATGAGATCAAGTAGCTTACATTTGATGTAGTATAAGGATTGTTTTGGGAAGGGTTTTATAGTGCCAGAAAAGGGCAAAGTCTTCCCATGGAACGACTAATTCCCTCGCTTCGCCGAACACCTGTTTATTGGAGTAGAAATAGTAAACAGAATCCCGACTATGGTGGCCCACCAGATCATAAAACGTGCGAAGGAATCCCGTGAGTGATTTTATGAATCCAACTTCTCCCACCGACATCGGTTTCTTAGCTACCGGAAAATCTAGCGGGTCTACGACGGGTGAAGGTGTGTTTTTATTAATTGGGATAGAATTAGAATTCACATCAACGACCAACCATTTGGGCCACACAAAAAAACGGCCCAAACCTTTACCCACTGTCGTGCACTCTTGATCCGCGACCGGTACCAACGCATCCTCGACTAACACATGTAGTATAGAAACCCTAACGAAACCAATAGGTACTTTGGCTTCGTGATGTAGTGCCATGTCAGGATATGAATTTCTCATTGCAACGTGGCGGGGTTGAGAATTCATCCCACATTCAGCGTACAACTTGCAAGAAGGGGAGTTCTAATATACAAATAAGGCATGTTTAATTAGGTCGAATTAGACATATGTAGGATGAGTATATTTAAAAAATATCAATAATCATGAGTTGTGTAGAATTATTCATTTGATTGAGGTGCAAGTAACTAAACGTACCTTTGGTTTGGGATCAGATGGTTGTATGTGAACTTGCTCTTTGATAGGGGCCGAAGGTGTGCATATTTCCTTGTTGGGTTCAACAATAGGTTGGTCAAAAATAGGCTGGTCAACCTCATGTTGTGGTGGGGAAGGATGTGAATCTCTAGACGAGGGTCCATTGATTGGATCGGTGTCACAAAAATCGGATGGAAGAGGATACTTTATAAAAGAACATATATTGGCCAACATTGTTTTCAATTTCTTGACCTCTTGGTCGGATTTTTTGGCTTGGTTCAATGCTATTTGGAGTTTGGATGGTTTAGGGTCTTTGCTACTACGTTTGATACCAAACGCCTCTATTTGAGTAACATAACCACCAATTCCCTTAGCTCTTCCCGGATGCTCGGCCTTCCCAAGTGCCCTACGTAGCACATCGTGTTTACCGACAGGGATGAACAAGCCTTCTTCAACTTCACGCTCGACCTCGTCCTAAAAAGGTAGTATAGTAAATGAAAAGTTATTATCGTAATCAATTGTTGTATTTGATGGTGTGATTGTAGATACTAAAATGGAACATGGTATGGCGTAGTAAGTAAAGCGTACCACTCGATTAGCCACCCTTTTTTCCTCATCACTTGAGAAAGTCCCGTCTTTTTTAATTCTACCCAAGACGAATAATTGTTGTCTACTATATGTTGTAGGGTCTTCGGCAATGACTAGCTTGTTCGCCACTTCCGCGTCCATGCCCCCATCCACAAGCTCTTTCACCTCGGTTTCATGTTTTTTTTTGAGGTCTTCTTCCCCACACCCAAGTACCCCGCCCTACCCCCGGTGTAAGGCATAACATTATCAGCACTGGCTTTGCGCTTCCTATCCCCCAAACCCTTTTAAAAATTCTATGTTATTTTAGGAATAAAGCACTAACCGGAACAAAAATATTTGGCTAATTCGCATGACACTATTATTGCAAGATGTAGTAAGTAAACTAACCTTTGCGTCATTTTCTAACCATCGTTTCTTGAATGCCTCCCAAGTAAGGGTTACAATGTGATTGTAACGCGTACTTGGATCTTCCCCAAACCTCGTGCCCTTCGGTTTGATATAATCCTTGGCAAGGGTATATTTGTGTTCTCGATGAGCTTTTGATGCAATTTGAAGAGCCTTCTTCTTCACTTGATCATAGGATGTTGCCTCGATAATAAAGGGGCGCTACAAATGTGATCATAAAAATAGTCACACTCACAATTTTCAATTGAAATTAAAAATAACAAGTACCACACTAACCTTGCATTCCTTCCATATATCCTTTTTGATGTCGATGCTTAGTAGCCTCCAATCCGTTGTGTCTAATGGTGTGCGTATCCTACCCGTCTTAGCACACCAACTCGACCATCGCGCGGCATCATCGTCGGGTGAAATAGCAACACCAATGTCATTAAACTTGACATGTGTTAGTATTTTGTTATCGATCCTAATCTCTAATTCGCGACAATGTGTGAGGAGTTGAGCTTGTTTCGATGCGCGAGTCACTTCTCGTTGTCTTCTAACCTCACTTGAACCGCCAACAACATTTTCCCCCCCACTTGAGTCGGAGTTAACGGAACTTGAAGGGCTCTCCATTAAGCTTCCTTTGTATATTGAAATTTGTTAATGACTAACACAATACTAATAAATCAAAGTTGTACTTTGTAGTAAAAACATTATATTTCATAATCCTGAAATTTAGGGCTAAGCAAGCTATGGAAAATTTTAAAAGAAAATCTTGATTTTCGTTCAGGACATGCTTCTGACATGATATTTAGTAATAACATGATAAATGGAGGCACTATGTACAAGAAAATCAAATTTTTAGCAAATAAGAATGAAAAAAATCGTACCTTTGGTATATGACAAAATTGTGTCGGTAGAATTGATTATTTTGGTTGGGGATGGTCTACCTTGTTTGTCCCTCTCCTACCCATAACAAAGGATGTTACCAAATTGAACAAGAACAAATAAAGATTGACATTAATTGAAAAAACTATAGGCAAAAATGTGGTTGAGAATTTATTGCAAAACTTACCAATCTTTTGCATGCAATTAGTGGCTAGTTCCACTTTGTTTTGACACAATTGATGTGAGAAGATGTATGGGATGGGTAATGGAGATTTGATGTGAAGAAAGTTGAGGAGATTTGAGAAGATGTGCAAAAGTTTGAACTTTTGGAGATGAAACTCGTAAGAAGTGAGGATAAGATGCCAAAAGTGTAGTGTTTTTCTGTTCTATAACGTGTTTACTTTATTCTAGCTTACCTTGTTGCGAAATCGGAACTCTCTCGTTACGCCTGACGTGGCTATTTACGAAGTCGTTACGTGCTCATGTGATAGCCTTTTATGCTTTACTTTATCCTTCTAGCGACATCGTAACTGAAAAGCTGACATAAAGTATGTTACTAGGATGTTGCGACGTCGCTACGAATGCTCGCTAGAACCCTACTTAAGATTTTTTTTTTGTTTTTTAAATGCAGTCATACATTTTTAAATCACGATTTAAACGAAATGATGGTACAAGACACTAATCATTCTATTTTAAGAATAATTTTCATTTGTTCCGTCGTATGCTCATGTAGAACGGGATAGGGATTTGGTCACTTAATCTGCAATTACATAATTTGAAAGAGTTTTAAGAAACTTAGTCTTTAATTGTAAGACAATAAGAAACTCTACACATCATGTGTACGCTTGAAAACGCTATCCATCGCTTACCTTTAGAGACAACAGCATAGTAGAGCTTCACACATGAACTACATATATATATATATATATGCGCAGTTCAAGTGTATTTCATTAGAGATACTTAGTTTATTACAACTCATTTATGTGATTACAAGCACGATTCTTGAATTAAACAAAGTATCATGCACACGTTCACTCACCAACTGTCATCACTCATCATACTACCGAGTATCGCTTAATAACATTGCATGCTGATGTACTAAGATGTACTCTGCTTGACATAATGTGATGTTCGATATTTTCCAAATTGAGTATTATACTGTTTGGATATAAAATGTACATATTTAAGAATATGATATTGCGTTTAAAATTTTAAACCGAATTATTGATGTTTTACATAGAGTTATGTCATAGTGCTTATGTACAAAGATGTACTCTACCTGAGTGAATATCATGATGGATATTTAACAAATAGATTATTGTACTGCATCTATATAAAATATATATATGTTAGAATGTGAAAATTGCTAATAAAAAATTAAAAAGTTTTATTTTTTAGTTACAATCTAATTAGCTTGTGTAGTAGCGAAATCGCTAGTATACACGTTACCACAGTTAAACCCTAAACCCTAAACCCACAAACCCGCAAACCCACAAACCCACATAACCCAGAAAACCAGTTGGCGACGGAGTTGCGATAGCGCTAGTTATTAGTTCAAATAAAAAAAAGGCTTTTTGGGTTACGACCTCGCTACTAATTAGAATGATTCTTCTGTAGCGAGTTCGCTACTCGAACGCTTGCCTGGCGAGGCTTTTTAAGACTCGCTACTAGATACTCAGGCTTGAGCGAGATATTAACGACTTCGCAACATACAGATGCGTGTGAACTAGCGATCTCGCAACATATAGAAGCGTATCAACAAAGATTGACACAATAAAAAAACTCAACATTGACGTGGCTTGAAGCGAGTTCGCTACATGATAAGAGCCCATCAAAAAAGGGTTTTTGGGTTTGGATCTATATTGGGCATATAAGTGTTGGGCATTAGCCTGTGTAAGTATTGGGCCTTAGCCTATGTAAGTATTGGCCCTTAGCCTATGTAAGTATTGGGCCTTAGCCTTGGTGTTTCATGTTCAGTTTGCGCTGGTCGGTGACTTATCGAACCCTTGTAAAATGTAAGTGTATATAAACTGAAAAATCACCTTCTAATCAGCCGATGTGGGACAAATGTTGGCGATCTTTCTTACGAGTTCGCTACTGCACATGATCACATAGAACAACAAAACTTATGAATGGCATAGTAGCGACCTCGCTAGGAACATATGTCGTAACTTAGTTGCATACTTGTAGCATAAGTTGGCGCCTCCCTAGCGAAGTCGCTACCTGTGTAACTTATAGTAGCGAACTCGCAACAAGTCGTACTCAGTCGACAGAGCCTAGCTTGAGATTCTCTAGCGAGTTCGTAACAACAAAGCTTGACACACCTGCAAACAATTGTTAGGCTTGGAGAGTAGCGATATCGCTACAGTATACGGACCCATCAGGAAAAACCTTTGAAATTCCATCAGTAATTATTTTGTTTTGGGGTGTGAATGTGGTCAATGAAAAGGTGTGAATGCCTTTACATTTTTCTTCTTTTAATACAACAATTACTAATTTTAGTCTCGGAACTCTCACATGTTTTTGACCAATGTAGAACCTCACCCCTATAAAAGTCAACCCCTTCTCCCTTTAGAGCCCCATCAGAGCCTTCATTCCCATATTCCCTTCAAACTTCTCCTATTCTTTGCATTCTTATTCCCATGGCTTTGACACTTTTCAGCGCCCTCCCAGATGACATGATTCATCTTATAATGATTCGTGTTACGTTCAGACACGTTCTTCGTCGGTATGTGAGCTTCCAAGCGACCGATTGGGCTCGACAGTGGCTCACCGAGGCTTCTGCAATAGGTCACAGAGAGTCGGCCTATGCCTTGGCTATATTTGCAATCTGCGAAGGTGATGCTCAGAGAGGCATGGATGTCATCACCGAGATGAAGAGAACCGACAAGAAAGGCCTCAAGGAAGTTCGGGATCGCGTCACCCTCGAATTGGCTTACGCCTGGGGCAATGCGCACTACTTGGGGTACCTCGATGTAGTAGTGCCTAGACCTAGATGCTGCCAGGAACATGCTGACCTCAATGACGGCTTCAGGTACCGGCGCTACACGAGGGTTGATCCAGCGGACATCGAATGTGATGCATGCACTTGCGAGCAGGAAGTGCTTCACGTCCTTCTAACCCCTCCGCCACTTTGGATGTTGTAGTTTCTTTCTTATTTTATTCTGTTGTTTTTTATGTAAAATTTGTTAGGATTGTAATAAGTTTATGTCTGCCATTTTGACTCATTAATTTAATTATTGAATAGCTTTTCTTGTTTTGAAACCTTGTCCCTTACATTTTACTTTTTCATCGTAACGGTTATTTTTTAAGCAAAATCGCTCGCTAAATCACTAGCTTCATCGTAAATGTTACTTTTTATGCAAAATAATTACTGTTGCTATTGTGCGTGTTCCTAGCGATATCGTCAGTGTCACGTTTATTAGTAGAATCAACACTAGCGAACTCGTCACATACTCGCTTATATGTTACGTGGTCCTAACGATATCGCAACAGCTCGTATTCAGTCAACAAAGCCTAGCTGGCGATTCTCTAGCGATATCGCAACGAGATAAAGGCTTTTGGTAGTATATTAGGCTGTAGTAGTAGTGATAGTATAAGTATTGGGCTTTGTCTGACCTGTGACATCAGTAAAAACCTTTGAAATTCCATCAGTAATTAATTTATTTTGGGGGTTTGCATGGGGTGTCCATGGAAAGGTGAGAATGCCTTTACATTTTCCTTCCATTAATACCATAATGACTGTTTTTTGTCTAGGAACTCTGACATATTTTTGAATAATAGAGCACCTCAACCTTTTAAATATCAACCCCTTCTCCATTTAGGCTCTGTTTGATAAAACTGAAGTCTGAAATCTGAAGTCTGAAGTCTGAAATCTGAAGTCTGAACCATTAAGTGCTGAATAATTAAGTAGTATGACTGTTTGATACAGTTAAATATGATGTCTGAACACTAAAATTTAAGTTTAAATGAAAAATGTTCAAACTAAATTAAAATCGAAAATAAAATGTATAAACATAAAAATAATACAGATTATAATAATAATTTACATTTGTATGCTCATATTTGCGAATAATGACTTTAAAATATAAAATGATGAATTAAAAATAAGAAAATAATTTACTCTTGCAAAACAATTAATATCTTAAATAATAATAAAAATAAAAACATTAAATTATTATTATCTGAAATAGAAACATATTTATAACTATATGTTTCTGAATAAAATAATAATCAAATTAATAATAAAATAATAGCATAATGTTATTGCATATATATATATATATATATATATATGAAAGAATTCTAATTAGTTTAAATTTTAATACATTATACAATAGAACTCAATTTCTATCATACTCGATTTTAATCATGAATTATATTTCAATTATATTTTATAATATTGATTTTTACATATGTATTTATATATTTAGCTAAAATAAATATAAATAAAAAAAATTAGAAATCAATTATTAAAAAGATAATAAATATATTTATAAAGCAAACATTTTTTACAAGTGATTTACCGAGATAAATGTTATTGTTACTATTATTATTATTATTATTATTATTGTGCGTATGGCGATATCAACTTTCAAACATAAGTGATATGAAAAACACTTATTGGTAGCGTATGATTTGTACTAGGAATTCAGACGCACTTATTCCTATTTATTCGCTCAGACGTGCAAATTGGACGTTATCAAACACACTGAATTCTACTGAGCGCTGAATCATTCAGATTCAGCGATAAGTGTGGTTATCAAACGCAACCTTAGAACCTCATTAGACCCTTCATTCCCACATTCCCTTCTGCCTTCTCATATTCCTTGCTTTCTGCTTCCCATGGATGTGTCTCAATTCAACGCCCTCCCAGATGACATGATAAATCTGGTAATGATTCGTGCTGAGTTCGACTGGGTTATTCGTCGCTACGTGAGCGGAAGAGCGACCGAGTGGGCTCGACAGTGGCTCACCGAAGCTTCTGCAGTAGGTCACACACCGTCGACCTATGTGTTGGCTGTTTTTGCAATCTGCGAAGGTGACATTCAAAGAGGCATGAATGTCATCACAACCATGAAGAGAACCGACAAACAGGGGCTCCGTCTAGCTAGGCAACACGTCAAAAGAGGTCTGAGATACGCTTGGGGTTGGACACACTACCTCAGGTACTTCTCAGAAGCAGCAGTTAGGCCTAGGCCGATCTGCTGCATTCCGCATGCTGGCCTCAATAAGTTTGTGAGGTACGATCCCTGGCTACCCCTTGATCCGGCGGACATCACCTGTGATGCATGCACTTGCGATCAGGAACTGCTTCATGTCCTCGGTGAACGAATCATCTACTAGTATTAGTTGTTTGTTCTTTACTATGTATTTTTGTATCACCAGTTTGTTTCGATTGTAATGAACTTGTGTTTTCCATTTTGGCACATTTACAATTTATTTTTTCTTGTTTTGATATATTGTCCCTTACATTTTATTTTTTCATCCTAAGAGCCCATATCGTATCAGCAAAATCATTTAGTTTTTGTATAGTGCGTGGACATAGCGATATCGTCACTGTCACGTTTCATGATGATTTATTATGAACAGAACACCAAGCGACATCGCAACTAACTAGCACCTGTTTACGAGGTCCTCACGGTATCGCAACAAGACGTGTTCAGTCAACAGAGCCTGGCTAGAGAATGTGTAGCGATCTCGCAGCGTACTTTCTCTACCCTTGCGAATTCGTAACAACAAAGATTGACACATAGAACGGTTTAAACATTGACTGGAATAGTAGCGAACTCGCTAAGTTAATATGAATACAATTAGTTGCGAGTTCGCTAGTAGTACTGCTGAGAATTAATATAATATGAATTTAATTAGTTACGATATCGCTAGTATTACTGCTGAGAATTAAACCCTAGCAGCATGTTACACGGCGTCGTTTACTTGAGTGCGTGGAAACCTACGAGATCGCAACCAACTTGAATATAAGCTGTCTTGGTAGTTACGATATCGCAAGACGCAAACCTTTAAATATCAAATTTGGGGATCTTCTGATTTCAAACATCGATCGAACGTCTCAGAGCTCAGAAAAAATAAACCAACCAAAATCTCACATACCCATCCGACAAAAGCAATGGCAAGGACGAAGAATTTGGCACCCAATCCGTTTGTGCAGGCCGCCCGACGTGATGAAGCTCAGGCTTCGGGATCTCAGCCACGGGCGACGGTGGAGACAAGTTCAACCAAATATGATAAGCAAAAATTTGTAAGTTTGGATGCATCCGAGGCCTATTCTAATTACATGGAGCATAGTCAATTACTAGATTGTTATGTTGTTGATTTTAATCAGATGGAAGAACTAGGTTTGGGGAATGTGTTAATGATATTTCAATTTCATGAGTTGGGTGAGTTGTTAGGTTTGAATTATCCGGCACATAAGGAAGAGACGTGCCAATTCTATGCTAATTTTCACCAGTTGATTGAGGAAGAAAAGGAGACGGGTAGGTGGTTCACAAGGGTTAATAAGAAGGACTACGAGATTGGGGAGGAATTTTTTAACAAGGCATTGAACGTGTCCTATGCTGTTAACGAGGACTATAGCAACCAACCCCCTCCGGGGTTTTACATTAGAGAACAATGGCCTGAGTATGGGGTTTTGGATCGAGCCCAAGTTGTAGAGTATGCTAAGAAGTACTTTGATAGAGATGCTGACGATTTAGGGGTGCCTAGATCTTATAAGTTGGATAAACTTAGTGGTGAGGAGAGGAATGTTTATGAGATGGTCGCTAGGAGTGTCGTGCCTAAGGGTGGTTGGATCACCGAGATGAACTATACTACTGTGAGCATATTTTACTGCGTCATGGAGGAGATACAGTTGAACCCTGGCCATGTCATTTTCGAGCACATGAGACAAAGTGTGGTCGAAAATAATAGGACAGTCAAGAAGCTCCCTTACGGTAATTTCATAACCATGTTTCTTACCTCAGTGCATCCCAAGATAAAATTATCTCCAATAGCCCAGGAGTGTTGCTTCTATACGATGTCATATTTTGAGAGGAAAGGTAAGTTTGAGTTGATTGATGGTGTGTGGCAGAAAGTAGCGGATGGACCCAAGAAACCGCTACAGTTTAATCCTGAAGAAGTCAGAGAGAACGTCGAAGGTTAGCCACACTAAACCCCTACAGTTTAATTTCTGTTTTATACAATTTATTTGCTATATTCACCCTTTTTTACATTCACTTACATGAACATGTGTACCCTCAGAGGCATACTACAAGGGTGTAGAAGATACGGTCGACCTTTTCAGGGATAAGATGGCCAAAATCAATCACGCAAATTGGTTAACGGAGAAGGTGATACGTGGCATTGAAAGGGCTAGTGCGAGGAAAAAAGCGAAGGGGGATCCACCAGCACCATCACAGACACCACCTCCTAGCAATGATGATTAGATTTGCATTCGTTCATGTTGGCTAGTAGTTGTACTCAAATCCAAACAATTTCATTTTCAATTTGTTTTTATCAGTTTCTCTAACAACATTGCAAAGAAAATTTGAATTTGAATGTCATCTATTTTATTATGTATATTTGATTATTTAAACTTCCATTATTTATTTAGTGTGGCTAAATTTTCAAAATATAACACCACTTTACTAAGGAGTTAAATCTAATTTTTTGGTATGTGGCTTTATACTAGTAAGCTCGCCAGTATCAAGTTAATCAGCTGGCGAGCTACTAACGATTTCGCTAGTTTCAAGTTAATCAAATGTATACAAATTTTTTCCCATCAAGCGAGATCGTAACCTGTCAGACTCAAGAGACAGAAGCTCATCTGCGAATTTCAGCTTTTTGTTGCGAAAGCGTAACCGGTTCGCCAAGGTTACGAAATCGCAACGCAACAAGTTAACATGCATTGGTTTCTAGCGTGTTTCGTTATGGTATCGCCACGTCTACAGCAGTGTACAAATTTTTTAGAATT
Organism: Sherardia arvensis; assembly: GCA_948330725.1. Lineage (NCBI taxonomy): Eukaryota > Viridiplantae > Streptophyta > Magnoliopsida > Gentianales > Rubiaceae > Sherardia > Sherardia arvensis. Next base: position 13,528,468 of record OX415237.1, on the reverse strand, counting down.
AGAAGATTTATATTCAAAAACAATGGTTATCAAATAGCTACTTTTGTTTTTTAATCTTTTTAGTCTTCTTCTTCTTTGGTTGCCTCCCCTTCCTCTTTGTAGTTTTCCCCGCAGGATTAATCCACATGCCTTCCTCATGATCCATTCTGCACACCGACGCACAAACAATGTCATCATCCTCCTCCAGAGTTTCGTACACCGAGGGCGGAATGGTGTCGGTAGAAACGGTGGAATCATCGTCGAACAAGCCGTCACCATAGATGAATGTTTTCTTACCATCAACAACGATCTCCCATCGAGCATCAGTTGGATCTTCCACATAGAATACCTGATGAGCTTGAGCCGCCATGATGAATGGATCATCCCTAGACCCGAGAATTCCTCTATTAACTAGAGTCATGCCTAAATCCTCTGTGCGCACCCCTTCACCTTGATCTACCCATTCACATTAAACAATGCGATTCGGAAATGAACAAAGTCCATTTCCCATATATCAGTAATGGTACCAAAAAAACCATTATCACCCTCTCCAGGTACTGATACCCCACTATTTTGGGTTGCAGACCTATCATCACTCCACTTAGTACCAAACGTGTATCCATTGATGTCATACCCGCTAAACGACGTAACTGTGCCTAGGGGTCTCTTGGCAACCCATTTTACAACGTCGGGGTGTTCACCGCCATTCTGCACATGTATTTTGAGCCAACTAGTAAAGTCTCTGCAATGAGCTTCTAGGACTCTAGGTTCCGACCAGCTCGGGTGTGCTGACCTAATATCATTAAGGTGAACATCAACATAAGGACTCACTGAATGATGGTTGCGCAGAATGTACAGATGTGCTGTAGATATTACATCGGAAGAAGGGCTAAATTTAGACTTATGGCGTAGTCCGACACCATCCAATCTACCATCGTGTCTGGAGACTGGCAGTCCTATAGTAGGTACATCCTGTAAATAGTTGGTACAGCATTCTATTACCTCTTCCGCGACATATCACTGCACTATACTGGCATCTGGTCGATAACGATTCTTAACAAAATGCTTGAAAATGCTCATGTACCTCTCAAATGGATACATCCATCTCAAGTACACCGGTCCACACAGCTTCACCTCCCGCACCAAATGAACTATCAAATGAATCATTATGTCAAAAAATGAAGGGGGGGAATACATCTCTAGCCTGCACAGTACTTCAACTACCATATCTTGCAATTCATCCAACTTACGACGGCTTACTCTCTTGTAGCATATTTGTTTAAAAAAATAACAAAGCCTTGCAACTGCGTCTCCAACGTGAGAAGGCAAGCAACCTCTTAGAGCAATGACATTCAAATCCTGCATCAGGTTGTGGCAATCGTGCGACTTCATTCCCACTAATTTCAACTCGGCGGTAGATACACAACTACTAATGTTCGAACCATATTTAGAAGGCACCTTTACTGATTTTAGAGTTCTACAAAAGCTCTCCTTCTCCTCAGATGACAAGGAATAACAAGCAGGTGGTAAGTATGTCGTACCTGCTTCTTCTTGAACGGGAGCAAGTGACGTCCTTATGCCAAGATTGACTAAATCCTTTCTACTTTTCAATCCATCCTTACTCTTGCCCGGTGTATTCAATAGCGTCCCAACCAAAGCTTCACATACATTCTTCTCTATGTGCATGACATCTAGACAGTGGCGCACATCCAAGTGCTCCCAATAATCGAGCTTGAAAAAAATCGAACATTTCTTCCAAATCGTAGTTTGAGCGCTTTTCTTTTTTCCCTTTCCCAACACAAACTCCATGCCCGCTACCTTTTCCAATCTTTCAGTACCTGATAGTGGGACTGGGGCAAAACCATGCTCTTCCTGACTGTTAAACCACTTCTTTGCACTCCTCCACGGATGACTTCTAGGTAGAAATCGTCTATGACCTAGATAAACAGGCTTACCACCGTGCTTTAATTGACAATGACTAGTATGGCTCTCACAAACGGGACATGCAAAATGCCCTTTCACAGAACACCCTCAAAGGTTACCCAAAGCAGGGAAATCATTGATGCTCCACATCAACATGGCTTTAAGTTGGAATGTCGCGTCCCCTCGACTTCCGTCAGGAATATGAATCCCATGCTTAAACAAGGATTCCAACTCCTCAACAAGAGGTGCTAGATATACATCAATGTCATTGCCAGGTTGCTTAGGCCCCGAGATCATAGTGTTCAAAAACACATACTTTCGTTTCATCATCAACCATGAAGGTAGATTATAAATAACAAGCATCATTGGCCATGAACTGTGGGTGCTGGACATGTTCCCGAAAGGGTTCATTCCGTCAGTAGATAGTCCTAAGCGCACGTGTCTAGGTTCGTCAGCAAATTCTGGGTACATAGCATCCATCTTCTTCAACTGATCACCATCAGAAGCGTGAGATATAATATCGTCATCTTCCTCTCGAACCCTATCGGCATGCCATGTTAACAATTTTGCATCAACTGGATTGGCATACAAACGCGTCAATCTCGGTTTCAAGGGCATGTACCACATCACCTTAGCAGGACCTTGCTTTGTCGATGTTGTCACTGTTTCTCCACATACCTCGACCTTTCACTCCTTCTTTTTCCATCTAGACTCACCGCATACCTTGCAATCATCCCTCAAGGAATCAACAATCCCTCTATACAACATACAATCATTCGGGCATGCGTGAATCTTAGTAAACTCCATGCCCATAGGACACAATATCTTCCGCGCAGCATAAACCCTGTCAGGACATCAGTTGTCCTGAGGAAGTAACTCTTTAACCAACTCTAGCAATTCCGTCATTCCTTTATCAGAAATACCATGCCTTGCCTTTAGGTTCATTAACAACAATGTTGCTCCCAGTCTAGAATGCTTAGCCCCAACATATAAGCTTGTCTTTTTATCGTCGTACATTGCCTCCAGCATACTTTTCTTCCCAACAAACTCCATAACAACATCGTCGCACATGTCTGAAAGCTGTTCATTATACTGCAGGATTTCCTCGGCGCTTCCCTCCTCCATCTCCACCTGGTCACTTCCATAATGGCCTTCCCCATGCCAAACCCATTATGTGTAGGATTTGTCAAAACCTTTACAAATTAAATGTTCACGCACGACAGCAATATCTTCAAATATGGCGTTGTTTCTACACTTGTTGCATGGACATCTAACCCCTCCTATGCTGTTCTGTCTACAATGTCGCAACCCAACATCTAAGAACTGTTCAACCAAATCTAAGTACTCCTTCGATAATCGAGCATTCTCCTTCATTATTCGTTCGCGGTCCATAATTCACAAATCAGACAAACAGCTACACAATACTACTAACCCACTGACTTTAGATGATCAACACATAAACTACACACTGCATTAACAAAACAACCAAGATAAACCAAAATGCAACCAAAAATTATGCATAAAATCAACCAAAATCAAGAGACAAGCCAGTCCATTACGCAAGTTAAACCTTACCTACACCAACACGGGAACAATGAGACCTCCGAGAACACTTCAACTGATCACCCTTCAATACCCACCTGTTTAGACCCTTTTAAAGTTTTTGTTTTTGGAGTTAGAACGGTCAGTTCAGCTTAAATCTGTGACCCATAAAGACGCGCTTGCGATATCGCTACTACGTCGCTAACACCTTTGGATAGCCAACGAACTCGTAACATTTCAATCACCCTCACATGCACTGTACATTGAACAATGACAAATTTTACGTGCACAGAAGCGATACCGTAACATCAAACGCAATACACTACCGTCCCAATTACGACATCTCCCACATCCTCGCCTGCTAAAATGAGGGTTTAGCAAAGCTTACGAGATCGCAACGCACAAACCTACAACTAACGAGCTAACCTACGAAATCGCTACGGACACGTTTATATTACTACAAAGGTTACGAGATCGCAACAACCAATTCATTTTAAGGCGGATACATTTTTTCTACCTTGGTCAAGCATTTTTTAACGTCAAAACCCATTTCCGCCTTTAAATGCTTCTTTCCGTCTTGAATGTAATTTTGTTTTGCTAGCTTGAGATGGTAGCGAGCTCGCTACTTTCAATCAAGGCGTAAAAAAACGCGCCAGGCTTAAACGCCTTAAATATGTGTCTTGCATCTACCCCTTTGTAGTAGTGGGTGTTTCGCATTTAGTAAATGCGAAATAACTTTCTATTTCGCATTTAGCAAATGTGAAATAAGGTTTAATTGTATTCATGAGATTTAAATTTAAGATTAATAAAAGAATAATTCTTTATTTCGCATTTGCTGAATGCGAAACACTTATTAATAGAAATAATGAATTTTTCATCATAAAAATTTCTATCACCTAGCATATTTCCCCTATTTCAAGAAAGTGTATCACCACAATGATAATGCCAAGGTGCTTCCTATCTCCAAGCCCGGTCCAACCCATGAGACATGTGAAACTTGCGCTTCAGAACCCCCAAAAATGGGTTAAAATAGGGTTTTATTAAAAAATATTGGGCTAAATAGGGCCCCGTTTAACAAAAACTCAAATGTAGTTCATTTTCTAAAAGTATTTTCTCTTTATACCTCTTATTTTGACCCATTGTTTTTAAAGAAATCTATTATGTTAACTAGTCACAATTTTTCTTTCCAGACCCAAATAGATAGGGCCAACGCTGCCTGTCTCTATTGCCCTTACACAGTAATGTGCACTCTTAAGCATTCACCAATGAGTTTCTTGTACATTTAGATCCATGCTTCTTGTCCAATGAAGATGGAGGCTTTTGCTGGTGGAAGATCTGGATCTAAGCTCATTCAAGAACTAAATTTTAAACCTGCAGTAAATAGTTAAGGAAAGTGAAGTTACATTTAAAAATAAAACTCAACAAATTCAGATATAGAAACACGTGTTTTTTATAGTAGCCGATTAAGTTAGAAAAGTTGGACTTCTGAGGTGTTATCAGATGGTTGGGCCGTTTGCTTCACAACACCTCTTGGCTCGTCACATCTATGTCGCTCTTATTTCTCACTTATAAGCACATCCACACACTAACTTAGGGTTAGGGTTTCTCAGTCCATACACCTCCAAATTCTCTCTAATCTGCAGCATATCCATGGATGGCAGAGGCTTCCATGGCTGCACCAGAAGGGGGGAATGACGGAGATCCCAAGCCGGGGCTGAGGAAATCGGTAGCTGCTCTGTCGCCGGAGACCATCAGGCACAAAAAGCCCCACGCCGGCTCTCCAGTTCAGTCGCATCATCGGTGACGAGACTGGGACCATTCTCTTCACTGCTAGAAATGACCAAGGTTCTTACCCATATCTCTCAAGGCTTACGATTCTGTCTAATTTTGTGTATATTTTGTGTGATTTCAGTGGATATGGGTCGGATCTGGCTAAATTAGACAGAGACCCGCCCCATGATCATCCATACTTACTGAATTGTGTCTAATTTTGTGTTTATTTTTGGATTCCTGCTTAGGCCTATGGCTGCAATTCACAAAATTATGATTGAAATTGCAAGGATGACTAGATCTTGGGAGTAATTTGGTTTGTGTAAAGCTTTTGCTAAGATGAAGGATGAGTGTAACTGCTGGTGTCTGTTATATGGTGCTAGGTCCTATCTTTAATGCGGCGGAAGACCAATATATGTCACGAGAAACAAAAAATGTTTGTTGCATCACTCAAATTCTAACACGCGAACAAAAATTTTTGTGTGTGCTGATCTTTTGCTGATTTTGTGATGAATAATGCTAAAGTGGTGAATAGTGTTCACTTGAGTTGAAGAAAAAAAATAACGTGTATTACTCAAGAAATAAGCTGAACAGTGTTGTGCTGATGAGTAATTTGTTGTGCTGATCAGTGTTGTGCTATGCAGATGAGTGTTATGTTGTGCAATGTTGACCAGTGTTGTGATGTGCTGCAATATGTTGAACGAGACATGACCTTAGTAATATTTCATAATTGTTTTCGTTTCAGTTTGTTCCAGCAGAAACAATCAGAGTCTATAAGCTTGATCTTCCCCAAATTATAGTTTTTCGTGATTCTGCGGGAAGGAGGTGGTATGCAAATATTATTACCTGGACAGACGGTCGCTGCATCTATAAGGGTGGATGGTTAAGTCGTGCCAGGAAAACTTCATCCGAGAAGATGATTTGTATATCTGCGAGTTTACAGAAATTAGAGATGGATAGTATTACATACAGGTACAAGTTGTCCGCTCAACAAATTAAGCTCGCGTAATCATATGGTTTCTTAGCACACTTGGATCACTCATGTCTATGAATTTTACAATCATCAAATAATTGTTCTTTCACTCTCTCTTTCTTTTTAAAATTTTTTTTATTTTACTCATGCTGGATACCATTTCTTTTATTTGTTATCTGTGATGTTTAAATGCGTGCGATTTCAAAGTAATAGACGCACGGGTTTAATTCATTAGAATAAAATGATTTGTATTCTGCACGTAAATTAGAGCATGATTTTTTTTACAAATTATATATACAATGTGGTCATATTTTTGTCCCATAATGAAGTAACTACACAATTTTTTCGGTTAAAACCTAGGTACATTCCTGATTACTTCTCGGTTTGTTTTAAATACAATATATTATCCTAATGCCAATATATTATCAGGGATGGATTAATCCAAAACAAAATTTCAAAAGAGACTGTCTATCATATAAACTAGACTATTCTTAACTAGAAAAATTTGAAAGTCCTTACTTACAAAATACAAAGGGGTTTAGTTGCAATTTTTTAAAACTTATTCCTCCTTTCTTAAATCCCGTTCGCGTGTAATTAAGTGGAACCCACCACGAGTGTTTCCATTTTTTGACTTTCTTGCAAAAATGTTGCATTTACAACTCGAACTCATAACCTCATAATGGAGGAGAAATGACTTTGCCACTGCACCAACATTTTTTTTGATGATTTTTCCTGCCAAGATATATATATAAATTACATTAAATAAGACCTTATATTAACCTTAAAACCTTTGTGTTATTATCTATGACCTACTAAAATTAAAATATTCCATATTTAAGATTCAAATATTCTACTTTAAATTAAAAACATCCATTAAATTAAAAACATCAAATATTCTAGCTGATCTGAGATTAAATTAGCTGAACATAGATTAAATTATCTAGACTGAGATTAAATTAAACTAAATAGAGATGATTTTTTAATTGAGATTAAATTAACTTAACTAAGATTAAATTGGTTGAGATTATTGCTCAATAATCTAAACTTGACAAGGCCATAAACGAAATATCTATGAAAAATGTTACGGTGTTTAATTAGCCGGTAAAATATGTATTTTTTTAATTCAGTTTGACAAAATAAATCATGTTCATAAACATCAATTTTTATTTTATCATTTCATAAAATAAATTTCTATATGATTTGTACGTCGTATTTTTATTTGCATCACCACAATGATAATCCCTAGGTGCTTCGTATCATTACTACCCTTACACTTGAGTTAACTCAGGGAATCAGGAACCGCCGAGGTTGGAACTCTCATCCCCCCGAGATAAAGACCAAACTTTGAGATCTCCACAACCAGTATATAGATGTCTTTTTCTGGGATACCAATGACCTGGTAGGAGTATCCCCTCGTTTAGCGGAACATTACCTGAATATCAACCCCTCATAGAAGCCCATAAAGCAGAAACGACGCATCTTTGCACTAGATCGAGTTGAACCCATTGGAGAAGAAGTAGACAAGCTACTCAAAGCTCGTATAATCGAAGAAGTGCAGTACCCAGAATGGATAGCTAACCCAGTAATGGTAAAGAAACCGGATGGAAAGTGGAGAATGTGCATCGACTTCACCAATCTGAACGATTGTTGTCCTAAAACAGCTATCCTTTGCCCTCAATCGACCGACTAGTTGAGGTGATCGCTGGATACCAAGTACTAGCCTTTTTTGATGCCTTCAAGTGATATCATCAGATCCCAATGGCAGAGCAAGATAAGGAGAAAACCTCCTTCATAACCGACAGGGGGATCTTCTGCTACAAGATGATGCCTTTCGGATTAAAAAATGCCGGAGCTACTTACCAGCGACTGGTAGACAAATTGTTCAAATCCCAGAGAGGACGTAACCTCGAGAGGTATGTGGATGACATGGTAGTGAAAAGCCGCAGTTATGACGCCTTCTTTGATGACTTAAAGGAAACGTTTGATACATTACGGGCATCCAACCTAAAGCTGAAAACCCCGCTAAGTGTACCATAGGTGTTGTAGCGGGCAAATTCCAAGGATACATGGTATCCAATCGGGGAATTGAGGTAAACCCGAACAAGATAGAGACTTTGCAAAATATGCAACCTCCGAAGACGGTCAAATATGTACAGAAGCTGACGAGATCCCTTGCAGTCCTTAGCCGATTCCTCTCCAAATGAGTAGAAAAGCATCTTCCTTGTTCAACATAAGAAGGCGAACCAATTCGAGTGGTCCCATGAATGCGGGGAAGCTTTCCAAGCACTTAAAGATCACCTCCGACAGCTTCTGACGGTGTCAAAACCGGACAAATGGGAGACTCTCTATTTATATATATATATATATATATATATATATATATATATATATATATATGCGTCCCAGCTAGCCATTAGTGTTGTGATGGTCAAGGAAAAGGAAGGATCGCAACACCCCATATATTATGTAAGAAGGGCCATACAGGGGCCCGAGACCAGATATACCGCCCTCGAGCGCCTAATATTGGCCCTTGTGCATGCCTCTCGACGGTAGCGGCCATACTTCCAAGCGCAAACTATAGTGCTTCTAACCAACTACCCGATAAAACAAATCCTCCAAAAACCTGATGCCTCGGGACGAATGATGAAGTGGGCCATCAAGTTGGGAGAGCATGACATACAGTATAAACCTCGAACGGCCATCAAGGGTCAGGTTTTGTCAGATTTCATAATGGAGTCTGTTGAACCAGTGGAGATCAACCAACAGGAACCAATTCCAGACACAGGAAAATGGCGGTTATATGTCGATGGATCCTCCAACTCTGGGGGAAGTGGTGTTGGAGTCCTACTCACCAGCCCTGAGGGAAAGGACCATCCCTATGTTCTCCATTTTGACTTCCGAGCCACTAACAATGAAGCTGAGTATGAAGCCTTCATTACAGGACTAAAGACCTAGAAGTTAGAGACCTCGAGATCTTCAGCGACTCGCAGATCATGGTACAACAGGTCAAAGGCGAATATGAGACCCGAGAGTACAGTCTCCAAAAGTATCTCGAGATAGTTAAACCTCTCCTAAATCAATTCCGACACTATGAATTGAATCATATACCCCGAGAAGGTAACCATATAGCAGATGCATTGAGCAAACTCGCCTCCTCGGACCTCAAAATAAGATCTTCTAAATAATTGCTGATGGAAACTCTGCCAAAGAGAAGTTATGAAGAGAGCAGCATTATGGTTGTTGACATCTCAGACACATGGATGAACCCCTACATTGAATACCTCCAAACGAGAACCCTTCCCGAGGACAGGCATCTGGCACGGAAGGTCCGAGTTAAGGCTCCCAAATATGTCATCCACGAAGGTACCTTATACAAGAAAGGATACCTCCAACCTTTACTTAAGTGTGTTGGGCCCTCCGACGCTGAGCACTTGATACAAGAAACACAGGAACGAGTTTGTGGTAACCACCAAGGTCACCGAACTGTTACCCACAAACTCTTACAAATGGGTTATTTCTGGCCTACAATGCTAGAGGATGCAAAGAAATACATTGATTCTTGTTACCAGTGTCAGAGATTTGTCAAGATGATCCATGTGCCTCAAGAAAATATGATTACCATCCAAGAATCCTGGTCATTCGTCTGATGGGGTATAGATCTTGTCGGACCATTTCCCACGGCCCCTGGTAACTTCAAGTACCTTCTTGTGGCCATTGACTACTTCTCGAAGTGGGTAGAAGCTGAAACCTTGACCAAACATAACTGGCAAAACAGTTATCAACTTCTGCTGGAAGAATATTGTGTGTCGCTATGGTATCCCGAGATACATAGTGACCGACAATTAAGCACAATTCTCTAACAACCCCTTCAAGAAATGGTGCGAGGGCTACGGCATACATCAGAAGCTCACATCGGTATATCATCCAGAAGCTAACGGCCAAGTGGAGGTTACGAATCGAACCTTGGTAAGCGGCATCAAGAAGCACCTAGAAGGGGCTAAAGGAAACTGGATCAAAGAACTACCGAGCGTGATCTTGACCCATAGAACTACACCAGCCACAGCAACCGGAGAGACTCCTTACAGCTTAGGTTATGGGTTCGAGGTGGTCATCCCCATGGAAATTGGAGTCCCGTCTGCCCGTACCTCTCAACCAGATGATGAAAATGGCACTTCCAACGAGGAAAATCTTTGTCTCGATCTTGACCTCCTAGCCACCTTCGTCAAAGGAGAAAAGAGCCAATGCCACAATCCATGAGGCCAGGGTAGAAGAAAGAGTCAAACGATATCACAACAGAAGAGTCCGCTTAGCCACCTTCATCAAAGGAGACCATGTACTGAGGTTAAACGAGAAAAGCAAGAAAGAAATGGAAGGGAAGCTAGCTCCGAACTGGGAAGGTCCGTATCGAGTCCTAGAATCCCATCCAGGGGGAATCTACCTCTTGGAAACCATGAAGGGCGAACCCATACCACGAAGATGGAATGTGATTAACTTACGAAAGTATCACGGAAGATGAAACTTGATAAAGAGCCTCACAAAGGTCCGAGAACATCAAGAATGTCCGAGAGCCTCCCAAAGGTCCGAGACATGTATGCTTTAGCACAAACGGGTACTAAAACTCAAACCTACTATTTCTTTTACTTCTTTTCTTAAAGTTATAAATTTAGATTGAAGTCATGTTATTTACAAATTACACCTATCCTTATTCTGAGCAATCTAAAATTCCTTTTCTAAAAAAAGGATTGTTATCCTAAGTATGACATTGATTACTATTCAAAACAACATACTTTATAAAGTATGTGATTGGTCAGCTTATACAAAATAAGTTGCTTGGATCCAATATTCAATTAACAATCGTTTTGAATAAAGAAGATAAGTTCGAGATAAAAGTACTTCACAGAAGTGCTTGATTGAGGTCTATAGACTAAAAGGGCAGACGTGCTCAAATATCAATCATCTCAATAAATAAAGAGGAAAAACCTCAAAAAACAGAAGTGAAAACTCATATCAAAAGGTGTTATACATCAGAATATGATACTTCTAAAAAATCCCAAGTGGATAACAAAGAGGTAAAACCTCGAACCCAAAAAGGTCATATCAAAAGGTGTTATTACATCAGAATATGATACTTCTGAAAAACCCCTAAATGGATACATAGAGGAAAAACCTCGGAATTTGATACACAAGTCATGAAAAAGAAGACAAGTTTTTGAAAAACTTTTTCTGAAGATTGGAAGTGCAAAGTACTTGGATGAAAATTGATGATAAACACAAGGAAAAATTACTTGGTTATATAGCCAGTAATTAGCATGCATTTAAGTGGAGTAATTACTTCGACTCGCGAAACGATACAGACAATTGGAAGGTTGGTCTTCCTCACCGCCAGAAGATACAATGAACAATGAACACATGCCAGCCCTTTCAGAATTCAAGAAGATATATTCAGATCCAACCGTCCACGTGTCTTGATGGAATACAAAAGAACTTTAACCTAGATATTCAGAAGGTTTAACCCGAGAGGTCAGTCTCAAGCAGGCCCCCCCGAGCATAACACCCCGAGATGTTTTCACTCGAGTTATTGGCCTTCCCTCGAGAAACAAGCCTCTCATCAAGCTTTCGAGATGGAGCTCTCGAAATTCTGAAGATCTACCTTGGGGCTACTGATAAGTCCATGGTTCGTATTCCGGACCTCATTTAGTCTCGGACCAGGGCCCGAAAAGGGTCGTGGGCTCGAGTTACGCGGGGGATGAATCCACGGGTCCATCAATCCTAATCCTTATAAGGAATGCGTATATTATGAATGTTCTCCAAGGATATACATCCTCTCGGACATGGTAATACAACCATGACCGAAATACACTTCTTTTATACATGGTAATACAACTACTATTCCCATAAGAGTTGTATTTCTACCATAATTACATATCTTTGTGATTTTACGGATTGTAGCCATATAAATACCGAAGGTTTGGTAAATCTCTCTATCTATTATTTTACAAACAATACGCCTTACGCATCATACTAACTTGAGCGTCGGAGTGTCTATCATCGGGACATCCGAGGCTTTGTTTTGCAGATCAGTTCGTGAGCTGGATTCGTAATCAAGTGCGGGTCGTAAACATTCATCATTGGACACGTCCTAGGATAGTTTAGCAATGTTTAGCAATGTTCCATACACGTTCTTTTCTAATAATAATCAAAACGTTTACGCGCTTTGTGTATCTAATGGTACGTACGTACACAATCAGCTACGGATCGACATTAGAAATATAAGAAAAGGTGTGCTTCATTTCCACGCAACTGAAAATAAAGGCTCAACTATATATATGGCACATTTGGTAGGGATCGATCGAATGGTTGCATGATATCTTCATTTCTAAGAATTTGGCTAATAATTGCACACATCTCATGGATACGTAATACAAGTGAAAATGAAGCAATCATTATAAAAAAACACTCTGTTCGTGAGTTGATATCCTTCTGTTTTTCCTCACTTCCTAAGCAATCTTCCTAAAACGATCCAGCAATCCTCAATCCCACTTTTGCATACCCCTACTTGCGTTTGAAAACATCCCTAAATAACCTCACCTTTGTATTACACCTTGTCATTAGTAACAGTGGCGGAACCATAAATTTATTTCAGTGTAAGTTTAAATGGGCAAAAGAATTTAGGGTAGGTTCGTTTTAAATCGGAAAGTCCCGATTCTCACCGAAAAATAGTAATTTAATTTTGGACGTCGGATTTCAGAGTAGGCCAAGACCTATCTGAATTTCAACGTGGTTCCGCCACTGATTACCAACATAATTAAGTGATTGGTTAATTTCCCTAATTAAAGAATAGCCAACTTACCAAACTCCAAATAATTACGTGCCACTCTATATAAAACCCTTTGCATGCACCACATTTCTTCAAGAAAACCATATATCCTTCTTCTCCAACTCTAATTTTTCAATCTTCATCATTTTTTAGAAATAAACCCTCAAAATGAGGAATATTCATGTTGCATTTCATCTCCTACTAGTGATAATCGTTCTCTTTGAATGCGAGACCGAAACCCTAGCTCAAACCGCTCCTGCCCCGGCACCGTCCGGTCCAACCAACATCACCAAGATACTCGAAAAAGCGGGTCAGTTCACCACCTTCATCCGGCTCATGAAAACCACCAGCCTCGCCGATCAAATCAACGGCCAGCTCAACAACTCGCAAAACGGTCTGACCCTATTCGCTCCAACCGACAATGCATTCGCAACCCTCAAATCGGGGACGTTGAATTCGCTAAGCGATCAGCAAAAGGTCGAGCTTCTCCAGTTCCACGTCATCCCAACGTTCCTCTCCATGTCACAGTTCCAAACCGTGAGCAACCCGGTTCGGACCCAGGCTGGCGACTCATCCGCCCGGTTCCCCCTCAACGTCACAACTTCGGGCAACCAAGTTAATGTCTCAACCGGAGTCGATGACGCATCTGTGAGTAACACTATTTACACCGATAACCAGCTTGCAGTTTATCAGCTGGATAAGGTGCTTCTTCCTTTGAGCTTGTTCGGAGCTCCAGCGCCGGCCACTGCTCCGTCTCCCGGATCCGATACGCCAAAGAAGAAAAAGTCGTCGGACGGACTGGAATCCGGCGATGATGCACCCTCCACCGATTCCTCCGGTGCCGGCGTCGTTGGTCTGCGTGGTTTGGTTGCTTGCCTGGTTGGATATGGACTATTGGCAACATTTTGGTTGTGAGAAAAATTGATGTAATATCCAACCGTCAATTTTGTGTGATGCTATCGAGTTTTCGATTCAACAGTCGTGATGGAGAAGTTGAGTGTCATTGAATAATTTCAGAATTAGACGGTCCCATATTGAAGAACTAAAAAGTAAAGAACCACACTTTGATCGATTTATTTTTCATATTTTTTGTACCCTAGGATTAATTTTTTGTAATTTCTTTGATATATTTTGTAATGTATTCGCACGTCTTCACTTTTGTAAAAAGATGCATTATGTGTGTTTGGAGATCGACAACGTTTTTTGCATGGTTGATTGTGAACTTGATTTGAAAACTTTAGCTAATTCGATCCATTTGATTTGGCAAATATTGTCAAAAACAAGTTTTAGTAATATTTGCTGTTCTATTTATGGTTAGGTCCGGTACTTGAAACTCATTAACTGCATTGTGCTTTTCACCCTCGCGCCTCACATTTTAGCTACCATTTAGGATTAAGGTCGTGTTCTTTGATGTTGTTTTATGTTAAACTGGACCGTAAAATATTTGAAGTGAAATTATATAAATATATCTAATATTTAAATTGAATTGAATTATTTTAATCATATGACGATTCATAAACTAGAGCTTTATAACAATTAAGTTGCTATGTGACAATAAATAAAAACTACATACGCCCCGGAATTTTCCGGTGCTTTTGCCTCTGACTCCAAAATTTTGATTTTTAACCTTTTTTTTTCCTCTCTCCTCGCATATATATCATGATATTGGAAAAATTATAAATTAGCGGGTCTAATTAGAACATATGAATATTTATGGGCATAATATTATTTAAATTTAGTTCAGGAGTTCTTCTAATTTATAATAGGGTTAAAAGCAGAGGTACCCCTATGTTTATAAGAAAGTGTCAATGTACCCCGAGTAATTCAAAAGTGCTGATGTACCCCTATAATTACATTGAATAAAGAAGTGTACCTCTAAAACCAATTTTTCAACAATATTTTGAACTAAAAGACAAATTTACCCTCACTTGTTGGGTTATTTTTTCCCTGATCCAAAACTCCACGAGCACTAAAAAAAATCAAAGAAATCAATATCACTGAATTACAGAATAAATGCACAGTATTATTGAAAAAAATTAACTTTTATATCCAAAAACTCAACAAATTGAAAACACTGATGAATTTACCATAATCTCGCTAACTCTATTCTCTCCTTTGGTAATTTGAGCTAGTCACACAAATTATTACTGGGTGTGGCGGTTTCGGTCCCCGGCTCACACTAATTTCTAGGCACGGTGGTTTGGTCCCTTCGGGTTCAACCCGTTCATTCCGATGAAGTAACGGAATTGGTTGGGTAATTTTCGTCATAGAATTTTTTTTACCATTAAATAATAGTGAGGGTATTTTGGACATTTTACATTTGACAAAAGAAAATTCTGTCCAAATTATACATTTGAGGGTATAGTGACACTTTTGAAAAATATAGGGGTACATTAGCACTTACTTAAACATTTAGGGGTATAATATTACCTCAACAGTAAATAGGATCATTATTTTTTGGAATTAATTTCGAAAGAATGTTATTTTGAGATTTAGTATAAAAATAAGGTTATTTAGAAAAAAAAAAAACTTCCTTAGAAAGCTATGTGAAGTTATGTGGTATTAGTTGCAGATCATTTTATGATCTTATTAAGCACGATTGTTTAGAAGGGCGCCTGATTCTGTTCCTTTTGTCTTTTAGCTGTGTTTAACACATAGGCACATGTTCCTTAAATATGTTATTCAACCCTCTATCATTATATTTTTTCTAAATTTTAAAAAAAAAAATTCCAAACATGTACGAATAATTATATATATTTTTGATACCGTGAATTTCAAAACACCCAATTATTAGTTATAAACTCTACAAATTTGAACACGAGTTAGCATCGGCACACGTTATCTTAAAACATCTTTAATGATTGCATTTTACACTTATAAACTTACTTGGCAATTTTTATAAAATATTTAGCACTAATTTATCATTGGTTACTACACCAAAAATGGCCTCTAGTGACTACCAACATTCGTCACTATAAGTTCAAATTTCGTCACTAAAACTCTGCGGTGACCAAAATTCGGTGGTCAGATGGTGGTCGAAAGAGGGTCGATGCAAAAGGGTCGGATGACATTTTACTGTAGTTTCGTCACTGAATAGGTTTAATTAGTGATGAAATATGTTTCGTCACCATAATAGTGACGGTGAATTCCGTCACTAAAGTGTGGGCAGTCAATGGTCCCGTCTCGTCAGTAAAGGGATGCATTAGTAACGATTTTAGCAATGACGAATTTGTTCGTCAAAGATTTATAAAAAGTCAAAGTGGAAACAGTGACGTTTCTAGTGACTAAATTATTCGTCATTAGTTACTAACGGTCAAAGTTATATTTAACGGTCAAACTGATCTGGTGACGAGCTTTTGTGACCAGATTTTGGGGACTTGATATGCTTTAGTGACAATGCTTTATGACGAGAATCCATGGTCCGAATAGTATAGTGACGATATATAGTGACAAGAACCAGTGGGCAGTGTATTATCTAGTGACTACTTCTTGTAACCACCAATACGTTACTATAGCTTTTACCAAATCCAATCAAATGGTCAAAATTAAATAATATATAATTGATATTAAATATTGTAGCAACAACAAAATGCAAGTTAATCAAAAACATTCTAGACTATAATAGCATCTAAATAGAAGAGAAATGCACTACACTACAAAAATACTTGAAACTTCACTAAGTGAGCTTATAAGGCTTTCAAACTTCTAACACACCAGCAGCTTCCAAATGTTGCAGAACCTAGTGACTTCAAAACCACACAATAAAGTTTGTTACAAGATGAGTATAACAGCTTAGGGTGATAATTTGAAGTCCATAAAATCTTTGGAATTATTATTGTTTGAAGAGAACATATTCTACAAAGTTGCAAATAGTCAAACATATAACATCTCATCTACATAATCAATTCTTTTGATGTTTCAAAGTTTTAAAACATAATCACCATGCACGAATAATCAAGATTCATGGGGTCATACACAACAAATATTTATGTACAAACAAGCCAAAGGCATACCTGTTCGGTTTTCCATTCCATGAATTCTTCCAATGAAAACTTCACTCCATGCACACCTTACAGAAATGACAATATAGTCGATTAACTTGCTGTGAAACTAATATACATTAAAAAATTGACATGTAAAATACTTACATGCATGAAACTAATATTCTTGGTGGCTTTCATGCATCAAAAGCATGAACTGATATGTGGTGTGCTTCCTGGGGTATTCAATACTAAAAAGTTGAGGCCTCCCTTCAGCGATATTATCGTTCCTTATGAAACTCCTGCCTGTTATTACATATTTACTCAATTACGAATGAACAAAGCTCTTAAAAACAAAAGGCTGAGATAATTATTGTGCAGTTTAAAATTTTACAAATAATAATACCTAAGCTCAGCCTGAACCTTCTCAATATTTGCCTTCCATGGAGAAGATTTAGAATCAATACCAACTCCACCCTCAAATACACCTCCCATCGAATCAATTTCAAACTCCAACTGACTAAACCAAAATTACAACAGATTTAACAAACAGAGCACATAAACAACACATGCACATATTCAAAACCGCATACAAACAATCGCGAATGCATAAACAAATAGCTGTGAGTTTGAATCTCTTACGCTGGCTACAGGAACAGGAAGAACGAAATGACGTTTCCTTGCAGAAAAACAACAACAAAAACAAAATTCAGTCAACAAAAATCAGACGCCATCTGTAGATTATAATCAACTGCATCATGCAAGGAAATTCAAGAAAGAGAAAAATCTCTCACAGACGACTCAAACAACCAGTCAACACCAATGATGAGGTTGAGTTCTGCGAATTTAAAAATTGCAACTTCTTGAGATTCTCGACTTCAAAATAAAACAATACCCACAAACACTAAACATAAAAAACAGGCAAAAAAAACTCAGAAAAACACAAACCCTTCATGAACAGATAAAAGGGAACCAAAAAATCAACAAAGTTGGGGCCTTTATGAACGGAAAATGGAAGATGAATTCAGACAGGGACAAACCTGGGAGCAGGAAGAGATAATCTGGTATATCCTCGGATTAGGGCCCCAAACATAGGGTCGTCCAATTGGTTATATCCTCGGATTAGGGCCCCAAACATAGTTCATTTCAGTTTAATAAGTTATGTCCAATTGGTTAAGTTTATAATTGATGAAATATGAGTCGATAAAATTTTGCTAATTCAATTGTATCAATGCATACTTCTGTAAGTTCAGCTCAATTAAGCTCGGTTCAGTTCAAATCATTATGCTTCAGTTCATTTATGTTTATCAAGCTAGGTTCGATTTATTAAGTTTGGTGCTATTAATATCTGATTTAATAAAACATGACACAATTTGGTTATATCAATTAAGTTTAATAAAGTTCAGTTCAATTTTGTTTAACTTCTAGGATCATTTTATCAAGTTTGGTTCTGATGAAATATAATTTGATAAAATTTAGCTAATTTAGTTATATCAATGCAATGATTTGTTTCTTCAATTCAGTTTTGTTCAGTAAAGTTATATTCAATATATTTCAATACTTGTTTTGTAACAAAAAATTTTAATATAAAATATTTTATTAATGAAATGAATTTAATTAGTTCAATTCAATATTTTTCAGTTGAATTCAATTCAATTCAGTTCATGCATGTTAAACATCCCCTAACTGTAATCACATATTTCTTCTCTGCCCACCTCTTTTGTGAGTTCGTCTCCCGCCAAATATTATGGGAAAAAATGGAGGGAATTTTCCCGCCAACTATATTTCCCTCCCTCCAACCATTATAATTTTTTTAAAAAATAAAATAAATAAAATAATTTCATAAAATAAGGCTCAATTTTTAGCCCATATTATAAACCAAATGGTTGGCCCAGAATAATATATGTAACATAGGCCAAAAATTCCATACCATGGCCCAAATTCAAGGCTCCAATTTATTATTTTAAAATTTTCGTCACTGTTATAATAGCGACGGAAATTTATGTCGTCAGTGACTAACAGTGACGAAATAGTTTTCGTCACTGATTTATTGACGAAAATATTTTCGACACAATATTTTGGTCACTGAATCTCGTCAGCCATTTAATTTGGACACTATATCTCGTCACTAAAAGTTTTGCTTTGATCAGATGTAATTTTCGTCACTAATGGCGTCACTAAATAGCGTCACTAAATACATACAGTGACGAAAATGATTCTTGTCAATATTTTCGTAACTAGTGTCGAAAAATTAGTGACGAAAAGAATTTCATCACTAATTACCCTCATCAGTGACAATCTCTAGTGACGATTCGTCACTGAAGGCCCTTTTTGGTGTAGTACCCTCTACAAGCATTACCTTTCACAAGCACTTGGATTCCACAAAACACTAGTATGAGTCCCATTTATTAGACCCAACATCAATAATTCAACATCAATATTCTTCAACGAAATAAAAAATCAGTTAACATAGTACAACACTGATTAATTAAACACATCAACTCACTCACATGAACACACATTTAAGGGTGCTTTATCAAGTCATCATGGTTTAGTGAATACTATATTAGATATGGAGTGGTTGTTTATGCCAAAAACCAGCATCTAGTACTCATTTTGGTTTTCACTTCTAGAATCCAAATGAAATAAACCAGCAAAGAACAACTTCTCATAGAATTCTATGGTCAGATGTATATAAATTTTTTAAAAATCATTCGTATGTAATCATAATAATAATGGTAATAGTCTCACAAATTGAGTAAATAATAACACAATTTCATAATCATTTTATCTTGCAGGAATATGGCCTCCTAGAATGTGCCACAAACATCAATTTGGATAATTTCTTATATATGTCTACTCTATCTATAAATAGGAAATCCCCGTTTCTACAGTCATATTTTATATTATTATTTCCCTTCTTCTTTCACCTCTCTGCACGTGTGCTCCACTTTACATCTCTACACGCATCTACTCTTTCTATACTTACGTCTCTACAACATTCTTCAGTCCTGGGTCATATTGCTTTAAATTTCAAACACCTCAACAACATAGTTTCATCTGTAATCAAGTTTTTTAATTGATTCAACCTCGTCACTAATCATCACGTTCTACCACTGGTAATCCTCTATTCCCCTTTAATAAGAGCATGTGTTTCGTTTTCTCTTGTTTCACTAATATCCAAGTGGTTGATCTTTTTCCGTGGTATTACTTTGATTCGATTGAAAAGATAAAGCTCAATCATTTTGTTTAATCTTTGTTAGGTTTTGTTTCAATTTGTGTGATCCAATTACATACAGCTTGCTGCTCCGTGGACCATATTCACATATCATGTTGAAGAGTGAAAATAATTCAGCTCCATATTCACATAT
Source organism: Sherardia arvensis (assembly GCA_948330725.1). Lineage (NCBI taxonomy): Eukaryota > Viridiplantae > Streptophyta > Magnoliopsida > Gentianales > Rubiaceae > Sherardia > Sherardia arvensis. Next base: position 13,508,113 of record OX415237.1, on the reverse strand, counting down.
CATGTTGAAGAGTGAAAATAATTCAGCTCTGCAAGAAGTTACTCTACCTCTTCCTTTCAGGTATTTAATACCAAGCCTTTTCCATCATTTGTTGGGTTCATGTAGTACTTTTATAAATATTAACTTTCATTTCATAGTTGCATGTTAGGTGTTTGATGTTTTGCTCAAGAGGAGGGAGTATATTAGTAAGAGGTTAGCTAAGCACTTTTTGTTATTTTCTGATGTGCTATATTATGCATGTTTGGCTCAACATAGGTGGGTGTGTTTTATTTACTAAGACCAGGGAAACTATGTGTTTGGTTAGTTGTGATTTGTAAATCTTAACAATGTTTATTGTTGATCAGATATACGATGTGGAGGAATTGTCTGGGGTTGATATGAAATTCAGGCATATGAGGGATAGAAATTCTCTACAGGGGATTCATTATATTTGAGCTTATTGGTTTAAATTTTCCTGGTTTCAAGTCTCGTGTGGAGGATGTGATTCTAACCGTGGAGGATTTCATAGTCTTCAAAACAACCATATGACTTGCTTTCATTGTTGCACTGAAGACACCTCGCGGTTTCAGAACTCACATTTCAGTGTTAGTACAACAACTCTCATGGATTCTATGATTATTGAAGTGACATTTTTATATTGTGTTAACAAGCAACCATTGTGTATTGCAGGTTCAGTAGAGTACTATGGTATCTTCAAAGAGAAGTTGGGAGAAGGTGGCCATGGAACTGTATTCAAAGGGAAGCTTGTCGGCGGTCCTTATATTGCAGTAAATATAATGGAAAAATCAATGGCAGGCGAGCATGATTTCGTGAGTGAAGTTTCCACCATTGGAAGAATTCACCATGTAATTGTTGGTTTCCGCACAGAAGGATCAAAATGTGCTTTGATATATGAGTTTATGCCTAATGGCTCTCTTGATAAGTATATTTTCCCTACAGGAAAGAATCAATCTCTCTCTTTAAGCTATGAGACAATTTGAGATCTCTCTTGGTGTGGATCGAGACATCGACTATCTGCATCGAGGTTGTGATATGAGGATCCTGCATTTTGATATCAAACCACACAACATTCTCCTTTCTAAGAAATTTAACCCCAAAATCTCTGATTTTGGCGTTGCAAAACTGTACTCAACAGATGAAAGCTTCATATCCATGCCTGGGCTAGAAGAACAAGAGGCTGCATGGCTCTAGAAATGGTGAATGTGAATGCAGTAGAGAAGAAAATGGTCATGAGTAATTGTTCTTAGTGACTTTGTAAATAGAAATGTCCTTTTAAATTTTATTCAATCAATATGATTTATGTTTCTGAACAAAGAAAATGAATAATAGCTTATTGATTTATCAGAATTTCATAATTCTCAGAGTGAGTTCAAATTAGTATTGTATGCTACATTGCATATTGCTGACAAGCAAAACGGAACTGTTATTAGCAGCAAAGGATCGAAAGAATCCTCACTTTATCAAACACTCACCACCTACCATCTGCTACATGCAATTATTTTTCCTCAAGTATATGTTAATATACTTTGCAGCTTTGCCAATACACAACAACCCGTGCCAAGCGCGGCAGCAAATACTAGTTATAGATAAATTTCACATTAAATATCGACGTCACTTGCAAGTAAAAACGTTAAGAATTGCCCCATACAACATCACATATTAGTAACATAATGATTTTGATAAAACCAACTGACCCTATCTCCAGCTTTCTACTATTGCGGCCGAAATCGTACAGTGAATCTTACACTATAAATTGGAATGTTCTTCCCGTAATCATAATCACACGAGAGAGAGATATACCACTTTCAGATAGCTAAAAAACTGCCAGAATAATCACACGAGAGAGAGATACACCACTTTTTGATAGCTAAACAACTGCTAGAATAATCACCCAAGAGAGAGATATATCACTTTCAGATAGATAAACAACTGCCAGAATGAACTCTGAAATTAACATTGTTCTAAGTTCGGTGTTAATAAATCCTTCAACCCGTCCTCATGCGGTTGTTTTAGAACCTCCCAATCCTTCTCTGGCACCAGAAGGCACATGTCCTTCATTGACAACTACTTTTTTGCGACTAGTTCAAACTGTCTGAATAATTTGTTTGGAAAGACGAATTTCACTGGCAGCTTTTCAGGTTTCAATCTCTAACTTTAATTCTCGTAATTCTCAACCTCATTTTTATATTCTACGTGTAAATGGGCCTCGTTAAGATGGTGTAAAATTTTGTTTGTTTTTAGTTTATTTCACCCATTTAAATTTCCCGTTGAAGCGTTGGAGGTTTGCTGGTCCTTCAAATATAATACCTATAGATATTAAATGATTTATGCATATTTTTAAATTTGAGAAGAGTTTATTTTCATATATTCTCAACCACGAGAGTCCCAAAACTCAAGGAGAATGTATCGTCAATCGAATCCTTTACCAACTTTTTTGATTGGCAGAAGCGTCTTGTGTTTCCAGTCAAACCATCATGTGACTTTGATATGGATTTGGAACTGCTCTATCCAAACTTAAGTTCCAGTTTAAACTCGCTCATGCATAAGAATGTTTTTTTTGAGTTTAGGTATTAACATCTTTTGTATGGTGTGCAGAAGGAAAGTATAACCGTTGCTAAACTTGCAAGAGACTTGCAAGTTGTTATTACCTATGATGTGGAAGTTTTCAAGAAGTATGGCAATGACATTTCCGAGTTAACAAAACTCATGAAGTGCTTGTAGGCAGAAGAACCTAACGGGCCTTTACAACGTCTAGACGGCGTGATGTGTCTGCTGGCAAATATAAATTTCATTCTCGTAGCCGCTTACGGATCTGATGGTGATGTGAGTGGGAAGTAAAATCCAAGTACAGAGCCAATCTTGACGTCAATCAATTGTGTGCTAGGTGGGAGCCTAATGTGAATTCAATATTTATTAGTAATTTCATCAGTCGAAAAAAAGAGCTGGCCAGAGATCTTCCACCACATCTAATCGAAATTATAGATTACTGTTTGGCACCACCTCCTGAATTTATGCTCAGGTTCATTTCTGAACTGTAATCGATGGATAAGCTCTAATGTAGAATAACAAGTGCAACTATTATTATACTATTCATATATTTTTGTTGTGTATTTTTTTCACAAACTTGAGTTTCTTTTTTATTGCCTAGGGAGTCCTTGTTCTCCGATAGTTATTAAATCGATGTGAACAGACAAGACATGCTTTCATTTGATAATGGAATTACACTGCAGCCTGTGCTTATCAATGCATGGTCGAAATTTTTGATATGGAGATGGTCTGAGAAGAATGACAACTCCCGCATCTGTTTGGACGTGGTGCGAAGGATAAGAGTTTGAACGTTTCACAACCTGTGATGTACAAAATATGATTGCTACAAGGTTTATTATCCAAACATACTGGAAAAGGTGAACTGTGGATTGAGTCCAAGTTTCACAACCCGTGATATACAAAATATGATTGCTACAAGTTTTATTTTCCAAACTTACGGAAAAAGATGAACTGTGGATTGAATCCAAGTTCCACTACCTTCGATATAAAAAATATGATTGCTACAAGTTTTGTTTCCAAACATACTGGAAAAGGTGAATTGTTCACACGAGTCCAAGTATATTTTGTAGCATTTATCTTGTCATTTATGTTTAATTCCGCATAAATGCAAAAATATGCCACCTACATCTTGTGGGAAGGGATTTCAGGAATCCAACCGACCAAGCTTTGAACAACATTTGTGAGTTATATTTCTGAACGTTATAAGGCCACGTAGACCACGGTAGTCTTCATCGTCTTCTCCATGTAGCCCAGTTCAGTCCAATTTATTAAGACCACGACAATAACAATTTAGCCTAATACTGATTTCTTCAAAACGTATAACTGATTAGTGATCGACACGTCGAATCACAATTTAGCCATTCGTAGAAAAAAACAGTACAAAAATTTCTTCTTCAACTCGCCGCGTCTTCTTCTTCCCGGAATAATGGAATTGTTACGATCCATTACCTGTTGAAGCACACTACCTAATCAAAAGAACTTTTGGAAAAAAGGGTGTAGTTTTATCTCCTCTCCATGGCTCCAAGTGTTTGATTTTGCATCTTTTTCATCACTTCTCCACTTGATTGTATTCCACCATTCTTATAATTCCTGCAGGAAAACACACTTTTTTGTGCACATCAAATGGCAAAAGAGAGAAATTAAATAATATAATTTAGATGCATGAAATATACCTAATCAGTCATTTGATTGATCATTGAAATGCTAAACTTGGAATTGTGCATCATGATCTAACGGTAAAATAATTTTTCTATGATTAGCATGAACTAATTGAATCTTTATATATAACACGGTTTTCCACAACATATATGTGATTTGTTGACCAAAAAGATCCCACTATATGACAAATATGATGATACTTTAGTCTGGAAATTTGAATCACATGGTCAATTTACAATCTCTTCTGCATATGAACTGTTAAGAGCAAAGAAGCAATTTGTGCATTCATACAAATTTTTATGGTTAATATATGTACCCAGTTGTTAATTGGAGGCTTTTAGACTTCCTAAAGGTGACATTTTACAAGAGTATAAGCTATATCATACACATATATATTGCTTTTGATTAAATGATTCACATGAGTTGCAACACGTTTTTAATCAATGCTCTATTATCAATCTTCTTTGGACATACTTCCATGATATGTTTAATTTAGCACCAGAGAAATTTTCAAACTTGTGAGACAGATATTTCTATCACCGGAACATAAATGGCAAAACTGATATGCATAGGACATTGGTCATAATAATGCCTATGTTTGTCATATGGGTCATCTGGTGTATCAGAAATGCATACTTATATGATAATGTTAAGCCAAGATTGCATACAATGAAGAAAAATGTTCTTAACCTTTTGAAAAGTGTTTTGAAAATACACAGCTTGCAATGGAAGCAATATGAAGCTAGAGTAGTACACTCAGCACTACTGAACCCAGCTCCATTGATAAACTTGTCCTCAAGACAATATATACAAGTAAGCTAGAGACTTTCGAGAGGACACTATATGTTAAACACACATGGAAGTTCACTAGGGAACCCAGAATTCGCAGGTGTTGGAATAGTTATAAGAGACAACTCAAGACACGTTGTGATTGCAAAATCAACATTCTGGGAGTTAAGAAAAGGTTAGAAGCTAAGACCTTGGCCCTGGTGGAAGGACTGCAAATCTCCTATTATCATATGATACTCTGGAGATATACGTGAAAATGGATCTATGATTTTGCTTAAACTGATCTGAAAAAACTTCAAAATTTCATGGAAACTGGAAATTTTCCTGAGAAGCATCAAAGACATTCAAGGTGATTTTTCCTTATCCTTTGCTCATACTAATAGAGAGGCTAATTTTGTAGCTTGATTAGAAATCAAAGAGAAAAGAAACTGTACATTTACTCATTAGCCACTGCCAAGAGAAATTTAAGGCTTATTTGCATTAGATAGAGAGAGTTTTCCTAAATTAGAATTTAAAACGATTATTTGGTGGAAAATTTTACTGTTATTTTCATCTTTTAACCTCAGACGATAAGACTTTTATGAAGTTGTAGATGGACAAAAGTAATGCAGAAACATTTACGAAGCTGACGGTGAACAGAAACAAGGCAGGGGAAAACCAAAGATGCAACAAAATACGAGCAAGGAAGTTGGATTATCTCTTCTGTCTTGGAATGAGTATAACTCTACAGCAGACAGTGTTTTTTAACTCTCAATATAGATCTAAAACTATCTCTTTCTTGTAGCTAAATTTTGTTTCACCTAACGATCACTAACCAACTTCAAGAAGTGAGTTCTCGTGGCGGTTAAATTGAGTTGCTTAGAAATTCCCTAAACTACTTCTACGATTAGATACGAATTATTTTTAGAAGTTATAAATAAAACAACTTTGTATTGTACTAATATTACGTTATATTTGATTATCTGTAACTTTTTTTAGAATTTGGTAAATGTAATAAAATCACCCACCCGCCCGCTCTCGAATCCCATTTTCACGTTCGTGATTTAGTTATTTCTCTTTCGGCATCAATGAAAATACGGTCGAAAATTCAATTTGACGCCCTGGATTTTTACTCGTAAGTTTGTAGCTAGATTTGTTTCGGAGGATAAGAGGCTCAATCATCTAGGTATGAGCTATGTGGCCAAGATTTTAAATCCACATTTCACAAAACGCGAGGGATGAAAAAGAGAGGTTGCCAACCGTAAATGTAATAAATGGCAAATCCACATCCCTATCATTATCATTATCATTTTGCATTTTTTATGATTGGTTATCCAAATTCTTTCACATGATGAACTATGACGACAATTGCCCATGCACTTCGAATTGATTAGCCCCCCCACTAAATTCCTCTATAGTTCAACAATCTGAGTTGGTAAAAAGTGTATTAGTGTAAGGAAAGGATTGAAAGAAACACGAAATGTTCAAAATTTGAACTTGGACTCATTGTAAAATGAATCATTCTATTAATGAGTTGAAATTACATCCACCCCATCAAATTTTGAAGATGTTATAATCTAGTCCTATGCTTTCAATAATTTCAAATTTTCCATCCTAATTTGTTTGAGATATACTATTAACTAGAATAGATAATGTAACAGAACTAGTGTCTGAGCTAAGGATAGCATGGGCGATGCCCGCAACCTCTAAAGTTTATATTATATCTGAAATTATTATATCTTGGTTTCGAGCAACCCGTTAAGCTGGAGAAGAAATATATGCAGACATATTTATCAATATCAAATATTTTTATCTGATTCCATCAATGGAAATAATTTAATCTTTTCTGAAATAAATAATAATTTATAAAAGTTCAAACTACGATAAATCATTCAGTACTATTTCACAGCGAATCTTCAATGATAATAGTAAATTTTGTTGAACCAACAATTCTAAGTTATGCAAAAGTGAGGGGATGTGACTTGTGAGTATAATTCATTCATTGATATAAATATATGCATAGGTAATACAATTTGAGCACAATGTAGTGGGACGGTTTACCCACTTCACTTCACAATTATTAATATATACAAAAGAATTTTCACTAAATACACAGAGAAAGCTCCTCAAAAACCAAAAGGTCCAATTATATCCAAAATCCATGACAATTGACATCATAATAAGTGTAGATTTCAAACTCCAACCAAACCTTTTTCACCAAAGAAAAAGAAAAAAGGTGGTCCAAAGTAAAAAAAAAAAACTCACCAAAACCCCATACTATGCCGTCTGTCCATGCAGCCAACGCCAGTTCTGATGAATTCTGATCGATCGATCGCCCTCCCTTTTTTAAAATTGCCGAGCCTTTTTCGTCATGTCCCTTCCAGTTTTCCAGTGGCGCCCACCTCTTCTGGTCTGACAACTCACAAGACGATCAAGAATCAAGAATCGAGATTCAAGACCCCTCCTTAATTTTCAAGAATGCTACATTCCATTTGTGACACCGTAATAATAATCGCATTACAGAACGGAACTCTTATTTTTCGAAGTATTTTAATGATACTAGAAGGAATGATGGTAATTAATTTAATGAACAGGAATCTGATATATGAATAATATGATCAATGGTTTCCAAAATCCAATGCTGATGCGCTAATCGATGAAGCAAACTTTGCTAGCTCACTTTCCTGGAGAAATGGCCTGTTTTGATCATTCCCTCCAACTCCAAGAAAATCCCTGGTTAGACCGCCTTCACCTTCATTCAAAGGGTTTGCTTTTGATGCAATCTGTGATCTTCCCATCGTGTTGTTTGTGCTCATGTTTCCCAGCAGCAATCCATGGTGATCTCCTAAACTGTTTGTGGCTGTGATGGGCCCTGAGGATGTTGTATTCGACCCGAAGTTGTTCGAGAGCTGGTGGAGATCGGTTCGGGACTGGTTCATCGAGCTGAAGGTCGATAAACCAGAGCCCATAAGCCCGAACGAGGCGCTCCCGAAGAGGGAAGATGAATTGCTCCTAGTTGACCCCATCTGAGCTGCTTTCTGAAGCAATGCAGTTGCAGACATTGGTGCAAGAGGGGTGGTTTCTTGCTGATTGCTGTAAAATAATGAGCTCATTGTGTTCTGATCTTCCTCCTCTTTCAGAGCCCTTGGCAATGTGAGATTAGAGGATGAAGAATTCGGGTTATTCGGGCTTGGAAATGGAGATCCTTGCTGGTCTTGACCTCTGCTGAACCAATTGTGATGATTCTGTGAAGAAAGTCCAAGCATATTCGCTGGATTGTTATTCATCTGAATCAAATCAGGCAGCCCTGCTGAGCTTGATGATGCCAAGAAATGACCATTTGAGTTGCCCTGATTATTATCCAGCCACAACGGGAGCTGTGGCCGGGTCGGAAACTGAACATTTCCTGCATTAATTCCACCATTGAAGAACTCATTCCTGAAGCTCAGATTTGGGTGAGGAACCGAAGTGAATCTCGCACTCTCTTCTGCCAATGCATCACAAAATGCTCTATGTGTGATGAAGCTGTCTTTCCTGCACATATATATAATATATGAACACATTAAAGGCTATTGATTTGGACCTATTGTGCATTAAATGAAACATTCCTTCATTCATTCATAGCATATTTATTGTGCAAAAACAAAGGAATTTCTTGTGTATAATACCTGGAGAAAAGTGTTCCACAGTCACATTTATACTCTCTGGTGCCACAAATCTTGCTGTGAGCCTTCCAATCTGACTGAACAGCATACTTCTTGGAGCATTTCTCACACTTCCATTTCTTCTCCCCATGCTTTCTGCTGAAGTGCTTCTTGATCCCAGTGAGGTCTCCCAGCGCCCTGGAAGGGTCATGGTGAACACAGCTCTTTTCTGGGCATATGTACACTTTCTTCTTCACCTCCTTGTTGGTCCTTTGCTTCAGCTTCCATGGCAGATTATGGCCTCTCCTGTGAAGCTGCAGGTTCTGGTCTCGCTGAAACCCCTTGTTGCATATCTCGCAGATGAATCGGTTCGTCGCCATCAGAGACTTGGGCGAGAGGGCTATCACCTCCGCATCTGGATCTGAAATCTAAAAGCATAAAAAACACAGAAAAGAGAAAGAAAGAGAATATGAGAACAAGAAAGCCATCTGCATTAATCTTGCCTGGAGTTCCTGGGAGATTGCGCTTTCTCTTGGAAGAATTGGAGCTAGGGTTAGGGTTCGAGGTGGCTATGGAAGAAACTGGATCTTGAATGAGCCCTCTTAGGGAAGAAGCAAGAGCTTCATCAGACATCATCTTCCTTGCTGCTTGGAGAGGTGAATGAGAGGGAGGTAAAAGAAACAAACACAGCAGGTGAGGAGGAGCAATTTATATGCACCAAAGCCTTCTCACAAAAAACAAGGGATTTGCTGAAAATAGCTAAATCAAAGACTTTTTCCCAGAAAACAAAGAAACTCCCTCATTACATAACAAAAGACTGGTTGAAGAGCTGAGTACAAGATACTATGTAGTCTACTCTCTCCTACTGCTGCCTTTTTTTTCTCTCTTTTTTTTTTTTTGCTTTTTACAGAGATATCATCATCTTCTTGCTTTTCCAGAATGGTTTAGCAGAAAAATCCGATGAACAAAACTCCAGGCAAGTAAAGGAAGAAGGAATATTTCTATCTCTTTCATATGACCCTCATTTCTCTCTCTAGTTTCTTATCTGACACGGCTTCTCTCTCTAAAAATGGTCAGCAAGGGACTCAGAGTGGACCACTCTCACTTTCTCTCTCTCATGCAGACACAAATCTCTCTCATCAGTAAAAAAATAAAAGTTTAAATGTTTAATAATTCTGCATGCATAATTTAAAAGCTTTTGTTCATTCTTTTGAGGGCTTAATCTAAGATCGGTTTTGTCCCTACTCTATGTGGGAGTATTGGGGTGGATTCATGGTTAAAAAGTAAAAGTTGGAATCAAAATGTAGATCTTCAAAAAGGGCTGTGGATCGAGGAAAGGGCAACGCCTTTACAGCCATTCATCGAGTAATAATGATTATGCCATAATTGTATTTGGACCTTGCACCTGTGATTGATGGCTGGTGGCAAACATGGTAAAAGTTAGCAAAAGAGGGTAAAACACTTGCACCAACAACTTTTTCTTCATTCTTATCAAAATTTCATATTTTTTACTTATAATTTAGAGTAAACTTTGAATTATTATTACATTTCTTAACTTAAAATTAAATTATCAAACTTACTTAATTTTCTACAAGTAGTGCTAGCTAAATTGAAATAAAAAATAATCTCTCATGTGACTCGTTTTAAGCATCAACTTAATTGAATTTAACTAATTAAAAATCAATCATTAATTGACTTTTTATTAAGAATTTTGGGTTGATTTTGTCTCAGTTCAAATCGGGTTCAGTGCGAGCAAATTTGATGATCGATCGGGTTCGGATCTAGATTCTCAAATCAGATCGGTTTTTGGGTTGAACTTGGTTATTTCAGTCTGAAATATTGTTTTCTCATATTAAATTCGATTCGAATTGGTTCAATATCATTCGATTTATTCAATTCGAATTAGAAGCATTACTATACACACTATTCTATTCCACAAACAAATTCATACTCTTTGGTGGATTTTCTGAAGCAAAGTTTGAGAAGAAAAGTTCAAACACAACAGTATACTACTTTCGTTACCATTTGATTTGCACCCTTTATTTTTATCTCATCCATTCATTCTAATCCAAATTATAACTTGCATTTTCTTTCTTTACAAAAAGATAGTAAATTATTTGTTATACGAAGGAAATATATCAATTATTCTATTTCAACATTGTTCAACCTAATGATACTCCTATCAAGTTCAGATTCTTGCAAGCAATTTTAGCAACTAGATGCTCCAAGCAGCTCCAAACAGCTCAAGCAGCTCCAAGAAGTTCAAGCAGTTCTAAGCAACTCCAAGCATGTCTAAGCAACTCCAAGCAGATCAAGCAGCTGACTTCATTCGACTTATATTTTTTTGAAAAGAAATCAAATGTTTTGAAATTTAAGCACTAAAAGGGTTATTTTAATTGTTGTCAATGAAATATTGTGTATTTTAACTTGTCTAATTACATTTGAACCACAAATGAATATTCATTCATAAATAATAAAATAATTAAAACAGTTCCAAACAGTTTCAAGCAGGTGAAACAGTTTCAAACAGCTCAATCAGCTCCAAGAACGTCAAACAGCTTCAATCAGATCCAAACAGTTCAAGCAGATTCAGGCAGCTCAACTGGACGGGGAATATGTATATAATATTAAGAGGATTGAGCAACATTTTATTATTTTTGATAACGGATTGAATAGCATGGGACTATATATGTAAGGTTTGATAATTGATTTGATACTAGTGCTAGTACCACTAGATATAGACGTGAGAGGGTAAAATTAGTACGTGGTATTCACTGTATAATATACGGTACGTAGCGTCCCGTGAAGCCTGGTGTCGGAATTGAGAGAGGGGGTGTGGCCTGGTGGGGTGCCTTGGGTCCATACGGTCTCATAATCGTTATCTTCTTTTTCAATATTTTATAAAATAAAAATAATATACTTAAGGTGAAATGTGAAACGTAAAAAATCTTTTTTGAGGAAATTATCATTCCAAATTTAGTAATGAAATTCATAATATTGATTAAGTAGTTTTTTTGAAATAAAAATAAATTAATACTATACAAAACTGTGATTAATTTAATTTGATAGTCAGAATTTTCACGAGTCTTAGAAATATAGTGTTTTTGATTTCTTTTTAAAAATATAGAAATTATAATGTAATGGTTCACCCGCTTGCTTGCTAGAGTATATAAAGTTGTAAGGTGAAAAAGAATTTTATAATGGGTTCTCTTTCTCTATTTTTTCTTGTCACGCAATATTGAATATTTTTCAGTACTGTGTGGCAAGAAAAGTTCACATTCTTATACTATATATATATATATATATATATATGTAATGATAACAGTATCTTAATGTTTTGGAAGATGATACTCTTTCTGACTGTGTTTAATATTGAAACCATTTGATATTAACAATGTCCGATGACTATTTTGATATAAATAATTTTAAACACGTATATCAATGAAATCTAAAATTTTCAATTTTTTGAACACAGACAAGTTATTTCGTCTCATATTATTGAAAAACGTACTGAATCGTTTGATAAAAAAACCGATAAAAACATTCCAGTATTGAAATCTAGAATACTCATCGTCATGAATGAAAATCTAAAATTTTCAGTTCATTGGGGAGATTTTGAGGTTTTATGGGTGAAAAACTTGGAATAGTTTGGTGTATGATATTCAAGTGTGGAAGAGACCAAGGCACGAGACACAGAGGAGGACAGGAGCAACAACAACAACTGCTAACATGGAACAACATACATACAAATACAATTCCAATCCCATTCCCAAAAAATTCCATTTCTGTTGAACAACAGCGCCACACAATATATTAAAAATCTATTTAGGAGGGTTCCTCTGTATTTTATCAATGCACGGTTGCCTAATTTTTGGATTTGTTTTGCTTAATTTGGTGTTTTATCAATTTGTAATTTACGATTTAGTAGTTTAAAATACACTTTTGTCATCCTCGTAGTATGTTTATTTGATGTTTACACAAAATATTAATAGCTCACTTATCTGTACAAAATATTAATGATTCCATTATTATGTCTTGCCCTGTTTTTGTTGAATTAGTGCTGCCAATGCATCACCATATATCATTTTGACGCAAAGTCTATTAGTAAATATTTACTTGTGTAAATTTATTAGACTCCATTATTGAATAATTGATGTTTTAGAGTACCATTTACATTTGCAGAAACTTATCATCATCTCCTTCCGTACATTAATGTGGCATGAGGATAGCAGAAAAGTAACAGAAATGTTTGAGCAATCATGAATAATACATTTATAAAAATGACATTGTGTGTATACTCATACTTTTCTGTTGATACACTATATGAAAAATCATCGATAACAACTAAAATTATACAAGGGTTAAAAATTCACTATGGCGGCTATGAAGGCCCTTAGAGGATACACAATTGGTAACTACATGAATTCATAGTTTAAATTGTCATGTAACATTTTACACAAATGACGTGACAAGCTACAATCACGGTAATTAAGCTACAACCATTTATTCTTCACAGTCTCACAATATTTTTATATTTTACTAAAGGTGTTGGTAATATTTCATCATCAAAATAAAATTTTGTAACAAAAAAAAGTGGGTTAAATATTAATTACTCTGTATTATTTTGTTGAGTTTTGTACTTGAATAAATAAAGTATTTTTGCTGACATAATTTTCTGTAAAATATAACATATAAAAATGGAATATAAATTATAGTTCTGTTAATTTAAAATTTGATGAATAAACGAACGTAGAATCCGAAAAATAACGAAATCGCATAAATAAACATTTAACGCACATGTAAATAATTTCAAACTGAAATGGAAATGGTGCACTTATTACAGCATGCCTGCTTGGAAGAGCATGGCTACTGGGCAAGAGCAGTATACGTGGCGACCTACAATGATAAACATCACTGCTCTAAATTTGGAAAAATTACAAGCAAGTACAAAATATGTACCATTACAGATGTTTTTACTCATTCCACATTCTAAATTTAATAAATAAAAGGCCGGCTGTGAAGTTAATGTGACTAAAAGCTTTTGGCAACCAAGTAAAATATTGAGCGGGATAAATATTTCGGTAAATCCCGCAAAAAACCAAAAAAAATACCCTTTATTCTCGAAATTGATGAGTAATAATAAAATCCATTGTTCTTTTTTTTTAAGGACCAACAAAAAATAAACCAAAAATCCCTTTATGTTGCTTCCCAATATTTATTAATCAATAAAAGTGTCTGAAAATTCAGTACAGTAATAGTAGGTCACTTAAGTATGTGTATCAGACAAAAATAAAAAGCTCGCGCCATGATTTTGACTTCTAAAAGCTTTCCAATAATTAGGGACCCTAGTACACTTACCCCTTAATTGGTATACCTTCATCCCTTCTAGAACTAGTACTAGCCAGATGTTTAGGTTGCAAAAACTGAAAAATGTAAAGACTGAACTGAACTTAAAATCAATCATTGAAGGATTTAACTAAAAAATACTCCGAACTGGACGAGAAGGTCTTTCCTCATCCGGCTCTCTGCAGGGGAATCTCCACTCACTGTTTCCCTTAATATCCTCCCTTTACCACATCATGGGGGTTTACAAGAGATCCCAGAGACTCCGGGTTCAAATCGTTCACTCACTGAGAAGTTAAAACCTGTGACTAAATTGTCCTGAAGACAGATGCGAGCAGTTCGATTATTATTCTTTACTTTACTTATTATTATAAAAACTACTCACTATCCAAATGAAAGACGGTTTATTATCTACCCAAGAAGATAGAAAGTCCCACATACGAGAAAAGGTCACAAATAGAGTTGAACCAAGTAACACTGCAAAGGCCCTTCGCTGGTTCACCACGTCGAATTCCATTATCAAGAAGTGTATCGATAGCTTCTTGGACTAATTTTTTCTGACACATTACCAATTCTCCTGGCATCAGGGGCATTCATCCAATGCTTACTTTTAGGCAGCAGTGACCAAGATCTGTTAGCTGCAACTGACAGAATGACTCGATCATCTGATTATAAGTTCATAACTCTAGCCATTCCCATTTTGGGCTTATTCTTTGAGCGATTGTGATTCCAGAGAGTTGTTCAAGGACTGACCTAAGGCTTAGAACAGCCATACCATAGTTATTTGTACGAAGAGCAGGTTCTTTAGTAAAAAAAGATGGCATTGAATAATCATCTATGGTAGTAGGAGTGAACTCGATTGATGTGGACGCGGTTCTCTCGTTGTGAAGAAAAAAGTAATGAAAGGCCCGGAGAAAAGAAGTGCATAAGCAAAGAAGGCTTTTGTTTTATTTTTAATCCCTGAACCAGATGCTACCCGAAGACTTAAATGAATAGCCATCGCTGTTAAGAACAACCGAGATCCGATGATAATTTGCGCGTAACTCCTGGTCTTCGACATCAAAAAAGAAGGTTGTAAAAACGATCCCACTTATTAATCTTTCGTTCGACCTACCTGGAGAGCTCAGTCTCGGAAGCTTCCGAAAAGGGGTTCCTAACCAGGCCGTATAAAAGCCGAGCGGCCCCCCTTCTTCTCATCTCATCATATTAAAGGAGCTCTGATGTAATTGAAGGTAAAGAAGGAAGATTTAGAGAGACTTTGCTTGGCAAACGAGTCGATTATTCAGGTCGGTCCGTTATTGCTGTTGAAACGTACGAAATATAAATAATATCGTAAAGGCAGATGTAGTAGGCGTTGTCCTCGGGGCCTCTCCAGCCATCTATATTTATGACAAAAACAAGAGAAATGATCACTTTTCCAATAGGTTTCAAATGGAATTCATGCCAAACAGACTTATTCATGTACTGACTGCTCATGCGGGAAAGTTTACTCCTGGGTCTGGAACCTTGGGGTTGCTCCGATAAATCCTTTCTTTCTCGTCCACTCAGGGGGGTGCGGAAACACCTGCGCCAAAATATTCCTTGGTGAACCGGACGAAAACTTGAACTACGTACATACATACTTTAAAAAAAGGTGCCGCCATCTACTAAAATCTCCGGTTTTGCAACTGTTGTGTTATTCTATGCAAAAAGAGGACTTAGAAAAAACAAAGAAGTTTGGATCCGAAAAAGTATGCTTAGGTAGTTCTTTCAAAGAGCACAACAGAATGAAGGGGTAAAATGAATTTAACAAAGAATAATATGAAATGATTTTCAATTTCATGAGTAGTAAGTGTAAATGAATGATCACAGACGATAATAAACCTGTTGAATTTGACTGAATTTGTTGAATTATAAAAGGATTTAACTGAATTTAACTTAAATTCGCAAGAGTTAATTAAGGTTAAAACTTTATATTGGCATGTGTCCCATGAGCTGTAACCCATCTCTGTAATGGTAAAATGATAATGATAAAATAGGGTGAAAATGGAGGACAATAGTGGGGGCTTTAACACTATTGCATCCGTCCAGAAAATTGTACGTCACAAAGGATTTGAATATATAAACTATTTCCTCAGAGCCTTCATTTTTCCATTTTAAGGCTACTCCACTTTATCTGGTACACCTACCCCTTAATTGGTATACTTTCATCCCTTCTCGAGCTAGTATTGGCCAGATGTTTAGGTTGCAAAAACTGTGCACTTACAAACATAGAGTGCATGCTGGTGTTCCTATAGTAGACTGTGTCATGATTCATTCCTTACAGATGGAAGTTGAAGATCATTAATTTAAGCTTCCATGAAGATGTTCTGGAAAATCTGAGTGCTTGCAATGATCTCAAATTTATGTCAGAGAAGTATGGTCTTGGCTAGTTCAGCTAAGTGGTGAACTATTTCATTCTATTCCCTGAACATATGTTAGACCTGGAAGGGTTATCCTTCCAGTAGTCTCTAGATATGCCAAATGGGTCTTTCTGATTTCCATGGAATTGTTCTCTTTCTGTTCAACATTTGGACACCCTGCAAACAATCCAACTCAACTATTAGAGGAAAGAAATTGAATTCAATACACAATTCTATCCCAGTAGTACAAGCTTTCAATTCAGATAAAAGTATATCATCTCCAGGATCATATCCATACAAACTCATGTTCATGATCAAACCTCTGTGATTTTTGACTACAAAGCCTCCTATTGGAGGATTTAGTTGAGGGCAGGATGCATAAGAATTATGTTTGCAATCTGTATCATGTGGATACCAATTCGCAAATTTGAATAATTTTGGTTTGGGAAGGTTTGGACACGTGAAAATATCTCTTTAGCTGCGTGGAATGACAATAAGTGCCTATGGTCGAAGGGTGTATTGAGAAAATGGAAATAGCTAGCTTGTGGATCTAAATGATCATACCAAGAGCAGAGCATGGTTTGTTTTCATGAATAAAATTGCATCTTTGCTTCCATAAAATCCATATCATTATGCTTTGCAAGATGTGACATGCATTGTTTTTTTTTTTTTGAGAATGCATTTATGAACCAAAACCATGATAGAGTATCAAATATGTGTTCAAAATGTTTAAATGCAACATCCACAGTTAAGAAAATATTTGTATCAGTGTCTTTGAATCCGACCATTTCGGTCATTTCCCTTGTCTGTAAGGCAGTAGCCTCGCAGGTAAGCAGACACACCTCTTTTAACATCCATATCTTACAATAGGCCTGGATTCATTGCTTTCTACAGATTTATATGACCACCATATGTCATGGAGTTTTGGTGGGTTTTTACTATGATCTCGAATACTAAAATCAGTGTGGGACAACAATGTAGACTTGATCTTTTGTTTAGTCCAGCTGGGGTTTTTGCTTATGAGGGTTGCAGCACACCCAGTGGCGTTAGGACATTCCACAGAAGTTCCTGACATCACCATAAATTTCCACGCATCCTCGTCACAAGCTCATACTTCATTTACCCCTCCAATAATTGTGTCAGGTTTGAGAACGCCTTGTTTTTTATAAGCACGACCATCTTCATCTACTAATTCATCTGGACAAACATAACCAAGATGTAACTCATGACCTGGATCCCTGGAAGAATTTACCGCTAAGCCTGACTTATGGGATTTGCTTCTTTGGTGTGGAGTAAATTCAATCTTACACTAGGTGAATGTGTTTTAATGTAATACCGGTACAACTTTTGACCATCACTAAAGGATATGTTGATCATAGGAAGGGTAAACTTATGGATATTTTTGACCATCACGTTATGGTAAGTTTCTCAATCCCTCACTAGAGAAGAGGTTTTATTTTTATTTTTCATTGTTCATTTACAAAAAAAAAATAGATTTTATTATTACTCATCAATTTAGAGAATAAAGGGTATTCTTTTTTGTCTTTCGCAGGCTTACCAAAATATTTATCCCGCTTAATATTTCACTTGGTTAATATGAGTTATGATCTAACTTAGGACTCATGGAGCATGCAACTGTTAAAACACTAACATATAAGTATAACAAATACTTAACAATTTGAGCAAATGTACTTGATTTTCTATGTTAACCTATGTTTATTGCATTTCTCCTTTTCAGATACGGAGACACCCCTAGTCCGAGCCGGAGATTCAGCCCGACACTGACATGCCACCGTCGGAGGAGGGTGATGAGCAGGAGGTGATGAGCAGGAGAGTGATGGCACCATTGACATGCCATCATCACGGGATGAGGTGCCACCGCTGCGGGATGAGGTGCCACCGTTGCGGGATGAGATTCAGGCTGCTGGCATTGTTGTGGCACTGATCCTTTATCTGGGAGGTGTCTTGGTGGGATATACATTTTCCTTCACATGTATTTAATCTTCACAATGTAGTACTGGTGTGGAGTAAATTTATTCTTACACTAGGTGATTGTGTTTCAATGTAGTACTAGTACAATTTTTGACAATCACTAAAGCATATGTTGATCGTAGGAAGGGTAACCTTATGGATATTTTTGACCATCACGTTTATGGGTAAGCTTCTCGATCGCTCTCTAGAGAAGAGATTTTTATTTTTATTTTTCGTTGTTCCTTTACAAAAAAACAAATATTTTATTATTACTGATCAATTTAGAGGATCAAGAGTATTCTTTTTGGTCTTTCGTAGGCTTACCCAAATATTTATCCCGCTTAATATTTCGCTTGGTTGCCAAAACATTTCAGTCACATTAGCTTTAATTCATTCGTAGATGTGGTGATACATCCACGAATGTGGGAGCTCGCTTTGATCTCTACAAAGATTTACTTGCTGATATCTTGGTTGCTAGCGATCAACCAACTCAAACAATATAAATAAGTGAATACTTTCTCATCCGCCAACACATCACCACGAGATACCAATCTAGTAACAACTCCGGTGAATTTTTTATATCTCTACACCTTAGCAATAGAAGATATACATATCGTGCTCCTCATACATTTCTGATCCTAAATCCATGACAGAATCGTTGTTGGAGTCCAGATATTATACAGTCATTTAATTATTTTTATAAATTGAGTAGTAATAATTCAACTGAGACCCCAATAAAAATGCTAGCTTGCTAGATGTAGTCCGTATTTTGCTTATTTGTTGTCTATAGTTTCGTTATATAAACATTTATACAATGATTTTATACATAACTGATATACAATTGTATGCAATAGAAATAATATATACGATGCATATATCTGATATACAAAATTATGGATCGTAACATGTATATCGAAAACATATTTTTATTTTGAACTACAAATAAATAAAATACGGTCGACATCTAGCATATGGCCCTAGAAATATCACACCTCATCCTCACCCCAAAAATTTAGCATAGTACGTACCTCCGAATACTTCTACTAATATTTTACACCAGTACTTAAGCAATTTTCAACTCATAAAATATTAATAGCCAAACAATGATGTCTCGGAGATCATAATTTTTCCTTCTTCTTTCAAATTTATTTAGGACGGAGGGAGTTGTTGAAGTAACACCAAACAATAAAATGTTTAAAAGGGTATGGAGTGGATGTTAAACCTTTGAAGGATCGTTATTTTTTATAGATCTAATGAATGAATATCACTGTCTATATTAAATTTTGTGATGTATATGTTCATGTGGCATTTGGTTAGCTCTTATTTACAGAGCAAACATCAGTACTCAGGCACTCCCTTCCCATAATACAACACAAGATGTCAGTATTGCATGTAACTTTTAACGAAGTTGATCATACATATTCAGCCCAGAAAAAGACGCTGTTTTCCCAGTTCACTCCAATTATGGCCACTGCATTTCGTGCCTGAAATCCACATGAACTGGTTCTGGCTTTTACTTCACAAGAGGAAAGCCTACAACTGTGAATCACTTTCCACAAGTAGTACGTTGGTCATGATTGATAACTCACTAGTTTTGCACCAAAATCTTGTACTGTTTCAAATCATGTGTTTCGATCATCATGTGAATGATAAAATACGTCCCAATAATTCCCTATTTTTTCCCTTTCATCCACATTATTTCTCCATATGAATCGATCGATCGAATTGCTTAGTTGAGTTGGATTTAACGTGTGTATAGTCAATATATAATACTTAAAATTGATTTAGTTACTTAATTTAGTCTACTCTATTAACAATATATAATTGTCCATTCTTGTTCCTAAGAAGAAAAATAATTGTTTCAATTTTTATGGTATACACCGAAACCCGTTTTTCCTAGGTTTATTTTTATAGAACTAAACTAAAATATATATATATATGCAGTCCAGTATTTTACTAAGCGTAGTCCAAAATACTATTTAAATTACAAGACCGCCCCTTGAATATTGCTAAAATTCTCAATGAACGTAATTAGTGAGGACATTTTCGTAAATTTATAAGAGTAAAATGTCATACTGCGTATAGCAACAACCAATTTTATTCGGGTCTTGATCTGATCATATAATCTAGGTTGATCAAATACCTAATTCCACCTCCCAGAAAATGGAAGCATGGTATAAATCTCAGTACCTTGCGATTACCATGTAATATGCGATGGTTAAGTCTCCAAATTAAAGAGTTGGTCACGAGAAGCCATAATACACAGTACGTTCGTACGTACGTTTATGGAGAGTGAAAACAAAAGAGAAGAGCCGGGCTGGCATTACGATGGAGCGTGTTAATTAATAGCAGTACGTACGTTGCTCCAGACTCAGGCAAAGCTCCAGAGAGAGGTGATTTCCACCAACAAACAAAAAGGCGATGACCACAGCCCAACCATCAGTGGGGGAAACTTCATCACCATGCATATATATATTTCCTGCAATCTGGTTCAAAAACAGTCTGCTAAACGCGTTTCTTTTCTTTCTTGCTATAATATATATAGCTTCATGACCACAAGGAAACTTCCCAAACTCCCGCTAGGACAAAGATGAAGCAATCTCAGAATATTCTACATCATGCTTTTTCCCCTATCTTGGCATGGAGTATATAAGTGCACCAACATATGTCATCTACGTACTCTAGCTACCTAGCTAGCTTGTAAGGTGGGATGAAACGTAGAAACAATGGTATTTTATAGGTGTTGCTATATACACAATCTAGTATTTTACTCTTACCGTCCAAAATACAGTATGAATATACAATAACACCCTAAATAGTTGTGATCATATGGGAGCTTAGCAATATACAGGGGACGATCTAGTAATTTCCATGATGTTTTCATCACGATGAGTAAAATACGGAAATGCATTTAATTAGTTTTTAAGTATTTGATCTGTCTCAGTCTTTGGTGATGTGTGAAGTAAGAGATGTCATGTTGAGATTCAACCGATCACCTGAACTGAAATGAGAATTAATATGTATTAACAAAATTTAATAGTATGAATAAACTAGACTGAAATTCATTAAACTGAACTGATCTACGGATGAAATAAGAATAAAGGAGAATAGGAATAACATTTTTAAAAAACAAGTTATGATGATGGATGTAATATAATCTGATGTTTATTTTATTATAACGGGGGCAAACATGTGTTTATCAGTGACACCAAAATGGATGGAAATGACAACATATTTCAAAATGAAATCAAACTACGGGGATTAGAATGTCATAACAGTGTCCAAATGAGTGGAAAGGAAAACAAAGAAATAATCAGAATAAAATTAAGTATAAGTTTCCCACTGCTTCATCGATATCAATCTGAAAAAGAAGTGAAATATGGATCTACTGACTGGTCATTAATCAATTAAGCAACTCTCCTGGGATTATCCACCAATCATTTTCTTAATCAATACACATTCCCATTTCTGATAATTTATCATTTTAAAAATCCTGTTTCCATGTGATATATTTTTTTTTTTATGCATGTATATATATACTTTGTTTGTACAGAAAGGTGCATGATTAAGAATGGACAAGATTCGGGTATATTTGTGTACTAATTAATATCAAAAGTCACGATATCGCGTATCCTATGCTCATGTTACGGGGAGATCCTAAGATCGATATTTGTCGCTTCAATAATGAATACAGATTATCCTTTTGGTCCTTTTCATTTTATTTTTTACGATGGCTTCATCTTTTTTTAATTAAAAAGAGAAAATTATTTATGGCTCGTTTCGATTTTAGTGATTGTAACTTAAAATATATAGCATGAGCCTCAATATTGGACACACAATCATAAGATTATAGAAAATTTTATAATTATCATATAGAAGTGATTGTGATGATTCCAAATCCAAGAATGGAGAATTGAATAACAACATAGATAAATAAAGGAAATTAAGATTTAAGAATTCTGATTTCGTGAAACTTCCAACATAACTATATGCTTTGAGCTTTATGTAATGAAAACTAGAAAGTAATACGTGCAATGACAAAAATATGTTGTTACATTCATGTGACTTTCAAAAAATCTTAAGAATCAATAGCAATGTTGTAACATTTTTATGAATAACAATGACAACGAAATTTTTCCTTTAAAAAATAAAAGTAAGACCTTAAAATCAGTGAAACCAATGACGTTGAAATACAGTTTGACATACAAGAAGCTCTTATGTAAACCACAGTCCATAAAAATCAGCCCACATGATACCTTGATAGATGTTTGGGCCCATGATGTAATTGAACCTTTGACTTAATATTTACTTATTTTCAATATGCATTACTATACCGAATTATTATATCACGCCATTTACTTTACTAAAACACGCTCTGTATTTATATTATTTTATATTAATATATATTTTTCAAAAAAAAAACAAGGAAAAATAAAATTAACATTTGAAACTTTCGCTAAAGAAGTAGACCAATGGCGGCGATATCGTGTTGAAGATGGATTTGCACTGCGACAGCTACTCCAACAAGTTCGTGAAATTCATCTGCACCTTTTTCGATACTTCTCATGAGTGTTATGACATATTATTATGAGATAAGTGAATAGTCCAATCATGGAAATGATTGTCTAGATGATCAGATGAGAATCATCTGACTAGACTAGATAAAAGATTGTGTGACTAGATTACATAGGAGAAAATGAGTCATCACTCGGTCCTCCTCCCTTCCTTGTGGAATTTGACAACATGCATGTACCATATAAATAATCTACTCTATGAGCAGAAAATACACACAACAATACACATCTTCTCGCCTTCTCTCTTGTTCTTATTCCATTATAAATATAGTTTTATAACATAATATATATTTATTTTATATAGGAGTTTAATAAGGACGCTTCGAAATTGTGAAGAAATAAATTGAAATAGGAGTTTATTAAGAACCGTTAAATGAAAACTAATCTTATAATCCCTAACCTTTAAAAGGGGGGATTGGTGAGGAACAGTATTTCGTTCCTATGATGAACAATGATGTCGTCCCAAGGTGAATAGTATTTTCGTCCTCTTCTTATGGGCCACATTATCAATAGAATAGGCTCGTATTATGCAGCTGCAGCTGCTACGGTCCATAAACCTGTTTCTCTCTATCTTTATTTACCATCTGCAATTTTTCTCTTTCACGTCTCTTCCCGTTCGTGCCGTCGTACTCACCTTCGTCTTCTCCAACACACGCGTCGATCTCTCCCATTATCACCAACTTCAATCTATCTACGTGTCAATTCCCCGGACACTTAAATCTCCCCTTCCTTCCATCTGTGTATCCCTTAATTTTTATAAATATTTGCATAGTCCTACATTCTCCGTTGCTCAACAATCCTTGCAACAAACCCAAGAAGGTAATCCAAAAATGTATGCTTTAATTTCCATTTTCTAATAATTTGCAGCTGCATTGTTGTGTTGTGTGTGTGTTGATGTAGAAAGTCTTTTTCAATTATTTTTGGCCAGATATATTCACTTTCTACTGTTTTTTGGATTCCCAATCCATTTTCATCACTTGTGTTTTGCTGGGTTCATTTGAAAAATATATAAATGGGTGATTCATCATGATTTCCCAAGAACCATATTTGCAGTTAGCATGTTTATCTTTGCGTTTTTTTTTGGATGTAGAAGGTCTCTTTTCATGTGATTTTGCTAAAAATTAAGCTATATTCTTTGCCTAAAATATAAACTGTATTGTTTGTTAGCCTTCTATATGTGATTATGCGTAAATGTTATTTGCCAATGTGGTGAATTTTGAACCCTATTTGTAGCTAGCATATTTTGTGTGTTTTTGTGTTCTGACACTTTATCCTTCCACTGATTTAAACCATTCAATTTATATGAACATAGGATCATATTCCTGCATCTTTCTCCAATGTTTATGATAAATTGTGTATTTTTGTCTCATGGTAGCCAAAATGGAGCAGGCTGAATTCTACAGGAGTAACTTATATGTTGATCTTGTGAGTAACTTATACTAATGTGTGTGTGTTTTCCAAAAAAAAGTATTAGCATCAGTGCAGACAATTTGACATAGAGATAGAGCGAAACTCTTCATTGTACTCTTCTTTTTGCAGTAAAGTAGGAGAAAGATGTGATATAATATAAGCAATGTATAATTGGAATATAAAAAAAATATGTAGGAAACATAACCGATTTAATACTCATACTTCTTATATTTAGTGACAAAAAGATCACACAAGATCCTCAAATCTCATAAGCCACTGTAGAAGATTTTTGCGGCTACTTTCACTTCAGGCGGCATATCTCTCTCTACTTACTGCTTTCTTTTTTTCAATATAGTTCTCCAGAGTTTAAATATCAACTACCACTAAGAGTTCATCTTTTAACTATCACAGTACATTTTAATTATGTTCATCTCCTGTACTCTCCATTCCTAATTTTTTCCATACATCCATTGCATGTTGCCACAAATTTCACATCATATATATTTTTTTAAAACGAACATGCATCATCTTAACACTTGATAACAGACAATAGTTTTTTAAATTCTTTTTGAGAAAGACATGCATTAGTCACAAACTTAATGACATAGATGGAATTACTCAAGTATTCTAGATCAGACTACACATGTCATATCTAAGAGATACTAAAAAAGAACATATGAGATGGTTTAGCCTACACAAAAATGAATCAAGCAGCACAGTAATCAGAGCCTTGGAATTGGCATGCGCGCTCCTCCCCCTTGAGACATTTTGAGTTGCTTTACTTTTGTGCACTCACCTCTGTGGTGGTTGCTGACCATTCTGTTCAATGTTCACATGTTCCTCTGTCTTTTCACACTCACGACGAACCTTATAAAACAAACTAGTTAACAACCTGTTCTGAACTCTGATAGTTAAAAACCTTTCTATATCAGGGTCTCCAACTCCAAGCATTCCCTTGAGATTATCAAGGTCTTGTTGGAACTGCCGAAGAGTAGCCTTCAATGCCTTTATGTCAGCTTTGATGTCCTCATTTTTCACCATGGCGAGTTTTATCGGCAGCCACCCAGTAGCTCCATTAGACCTGAGCACACATATTGCACGAGCACATTTTGATGTAGGAAGGATGTTCTCATCATGGACATCTAATGAAATCTTTTGTTTCTTCTCATTTATAACTTTCATGGTCAAGTCTCTAACGTCAGAGGTTGCATCTTCTGCAACATCCACTGGAAAACTTGCGAATGGTTTAGAGTGCTCTCCTACATTTTTATAATGAGATCTTATCTTATCCAGGGTCATGTCAACGACAAGAGTTTCGCTCCTAAATCGCCACCTGCACAATTTGAGTCCATATGCGAAAGTACGCATCTTGAGCTGCATATTATTTGTTCTTGTAAGTTGCTCACATTTTGAAAATCCCAGCTTGTAGGCATCTAGGAGATCCATATAGTGCATACACAAGCAGTTCAGCTGGTTAATAAAAGAGCTCTGAAGATTTCACCTTACTTCCCTTGCAAATCTCTCTGATGGTGGCATATAAGCAACCTGTTGGAATAATATTGATACAACTCCCTCGCTATCAAATCACGCTCATTGATGTCTCTCTCAATATGAGAAACTCAAATGCATAGCATTTGACATGTACACATAGGTCAAGAAACTCCACATGTAGGGGAGTGAGCTTCCCAGTTGATTGGCTGAGCTTTTTAGCCGTTATCAACACTGACTTTAGGCCTTCATTTGGTGTTTCATTGGAGATCACATAACCCTTGTACCATTTACAGATTGATATAAATGTTTCAGCTCCCAATTGAATATCATTGACATTGCATCTTTTGATGAATTCTCTAATTCTCTCAGCCACTTTAAGGCCTGCCATTAGTTTAGCCCCTTGCGCCTTGCACATAGCTTCCAAAATATATATGTATCCGGCTCTAAAGGGCGGAGACTGTGAGATTAGCATATCCAATTGTGTAGCATTTGTATCAACCAAAATCTCCCAGAGCATGATTAACCTTTCCTTATTGGTTATACTATTGAGTCTTGATACAGACCTTCAAATTTTGAGTTTCATACTTTTTCGTTACATTCTTAACCGGAGTCAGGGTTCTGCTTTAGCTGACTGTGTTCTGACTTGATGTTCTAATTGTATAAAAATGTCAATTCTTATTGCTTTCTAAGTTAACCAACTTCAACGAAACAAGGATATTTTTAAAAACTAAAACTTGAGTAGAAACTAACTTTCAAAACCCAAAACCTTAAACCTTGAAATATATATTGTTTGCTGGCATTTATTATGTGATTATGTGGTAACATTTTGGCCATGATTTATAATTGGGATGAACCGAAAAAAGGTTACGCCTGCCTTAACAATGATGGACTTTTTTCTAATCAATGTGTGTTTAAATGTTTTCTT
Organism: Sherardia arvensis; assembly: GCA_948330725.1. Classification (NCBI taxonomy): domain Eukaryota; kingdom Viridiplantae; phylum Streptophyta; class Magnoliopsida; order Gentianales; family Rubiaceae; genus Sherardia; species Sherardia arvensis. Next base: position 13,481,400 of record OX415237.1, on the reverse strand, counting down.
GCTGGATAATGACTACTGATCAATGATCATTGAGGTCCTGTCAAGTTCAGCTTATACAGTTAAGTTAAGCTAACTTTATCTTTTTTCATCAAACTGCAGCGTGTTTCAGCAAACTGCAGCGTGCTTCAGCTAACTGCAGCGTGCTTCAGCTAACTGCAGCTTGCTTCAGCAAACTTCAGAAAATTGCAGCGTGCTTCACCTAATTTCAGTTTGCTTCAAAAAAAATTCAATATCTTTTTTGAAACAAAGTTATTTTTTTATCAAATGTCAATTATATATATTTGTTTTGATTTATCAAATAAAGTTATTTTAATATGTTTAGTTTAGTACTTGAGAATTAATCAAATTAATTTATACTCCAAAGCAACAATTTGAGCAAATATTCCCAAAATGCATATTGGTTGCATCCAATACTAACCGCTATCATCTGATCGTTCAATTTCACTAGTATCACCACCTACCAAATATCACATCTTCAGCTATACCTTCACGCACTTCTGCCATAACACTTTTTCAACTGTCCAAATGCACCTTCGATTTTCACTCTCAATGAAAGATATCGTTTGTTAAAATGCTACGCCTTACCTCTAGGTTGTGCATGTCTAAACTATGGTACATGTTTTCTTGCTCTTGTACCGGATACACGAGACTTAGGATGATTTGGATGAATCTTATCAAAGCGAAAAGAGATAAGTTTTGAGATTTAAAAAGTTTTATAAAAGCATGTAGTGCATTTAAAAAAAGAAAGGAGAAAAATAAAATAAAAAGTTAATAAACTTTTAGTTATGTGCTAAAATTTATAAGGTTCAAAATAAAATATTTTTTTAACTTATTTCTGCGAATTTAAGCCGATTTCAGCTAACTTCAGCTTGCTTCAGCAAATTTCAGCTACCTGCAGCGTACTTCAGCTAACTGTAGTGTGCTTCAGCTAATTGCAGCTTGTTTCATCTAATTTCAGCTAATTTCCGCGCAGTTCAGCTGAAAATAAGCTGAACTTGACATGACCTGAGTATTGTTTGTATACTTATGCCTTTTGGATGTTGCCTATATTTCTACATGTTTGACTACTATCTGCTGGGATATGTGCCATTTTGACTGGTGTTGTTATTATGATGTACTATGGTCTATGCTTTGCTTCCCACCATATTTAAATGTTACTTGCCCGTTCTTGCAAATCTCTGTTCAATAGAAACCAGAATCTAATCTCTTTTGGGGTTCAAATTTTCTTTCATCATTTGTATTTTGCTGCCTTAACTTGAAAAATTATAAATGGGTGCTTTATTCTAATTTTTCAAGAATCATTACTTGCAGTTAGCATGTTGTGTCTGTGTCTGAATGTAGAAGAGTCTCTTTTCATGTGATTTTCGCTAGATTTAGTCACCTTCTGTTGTTTCTATATTTTCATCAGATTCTGTTTCCATGTTTGTGTACATACTGCATTCAGATAACCAAGATTCATGTAATAATTGTATTCATATATTATATATATAACTGATGCAATACTTACTAGCATCTTCATATATTAATCAACTAAAAATATAGTTGAATAGGCCTTACATTAGTCATTTAGGGTTAGATTCTCCATAAATTTCAAACTCGTCAAAAACAACCCTTGTCCAAGAGGAAACATACAGGTGTTTAAAAATAAGACGGATCCCTCATTTACACGAATATGTAAAAGTCTGCGGGTAGTACGGGATGGAACCACTAGTAATAAATAGTGACAAAACAAGGGTTATCGTCCTATTATTTTAGAAAGAGAGCTTCCAACTAACTCTAAAAAAGTTATTACATATTTGTGGGAGAGATAATTATCTATAATTACAATATCCGTAGCTAAGCATTCTCTTAATCTTACTAATGATAAGTACGTAGTAGCTAGTAATATCTAAGCAAGTTTGTAAATAGATTAAAATGAAACCGTCTTCATTATAGCTCTGATCTCCCTCCATATTCTCATTCAAAACTGAATAACTTGCCGACATTGAGTTTGACGATGACCCAGTTTGCATATGAACGCAATTCTGTAACCATATTCAGGAAAAACAAAAAGCAGTCAAGAGTCGGAATTTGACGAAGACCTTTGACCGTTGACCAGGTAGTACAACGAGTGAATATGCCCAGGAATTGTTTTGTTGTCGTATATAAAACCTTCTTCCAAAACACATTTCCAAAAACGCATTTGAATTTTTCACCATAACCGGTTCGTTAGTCCTTTTCGATTTCCAACCAAAGCATATCCACATTACTTCTATAATGATGTGCATTATGTCCCACTTATGTTTTTATCAGAATGTCCCATTTATTAAACTTACAAGTTAACAACTAATTTAGTTTATTATAAAAAAAACTAATTTAGTTTAAATTACTTAATTTTAATCTTAAGCTAAATTACTAAATAATTTATAATTATTATCTATGATCTTGGTGATACTAGAGAATTTAGTTTAGGCAACACCCAATCATATTTAAGAATTGAGATGCTTTGATCAAGCCAGATGTATCATCTAATGAGGGATATGCCCTCATCTCCTATGGGTTTAAAGGGACGTGGGAAAATAATATTTAATCATGTTCATTGATATTATTTATTTGAATAAGTAATTTTCTTTTGATTCGAGATTTTTAATAAATTGTTATTTTCTTTCTCACGATCTTTCTGATTAAAATTCGGATTCAATTTATCATTAATTCGATTATCTCAATTGATTTTGGGATGTAGATTAATTTTTGAGCGGTCCATGACTATCATGATAACAATCAATAGATCTCTTGATTGTACATAATAGGATAATTAATCAGGTTATCATTTAGTTTGAATATCTTTTGATAAAATTTTTAGATTTGAGTTTGGTGATTACACGTATTGTAATCGTTGTTGGACAACGATTCTCAACATTTTAAATGAATATTCGTTCAAAATAAAGTAAAGTTTATAGTACTTGTATAATCGATTTTCCAGCACCAGCTTCACGCATGCAAATTTATTGCATTAATTTCATCTAACTTTATCATCAAAATTATAGAATTTGCAATTTCTAGCTCTTGTTCGTTTCTTGCTTGTTGTGTATCTTCTTCTTGTTCATCAATGTGTCAAAATGGTAATATTGATGGAGAGACTTAGGTGTTAATTAATTTAAATAAATAATTATGAAGCATTACGCATGCACTCGCATCATGCACACGACCACTAAGGTCTACTTTCTTTTCTTTCTTTTGAAGCAAAATCATATATTCGTGTTAATATTTGAACTCATACAATTGACATTTGGCGTAATACTTATATTTACAATTAAATGTGATATTTTTTAATCAATAAGTCGGCACCAGTTATATTTCCCCCGAAGATATGTATTTTGATTACACAATCTTACATTTTAACTATTAATAATGAAGTGTTTTTCTTATACACACTAAATAGTGGCAAATGTGTATGGACGCATGTTTACATTATCAATCAAATATTAAATTTACATGGATTGTTTATCCGATCGATCCGTAATACTTACTCGGGTTCAGTTCAACTAATTTCATCACGACATTTTAGCATTGATCAATATAACACAACACTTATTAGTACAGTACGGCACTGATCAGAACTAATCAGCACAATATTTGTCACACATTTCAGCGTTTTAGTTCAAATAAACACTTTTCAATTTAGATAAATTTCAAAACAAAATGAATATATATTGACAAGAATGTTACTGTTATAGTAATATTAGCATTATATTTTATTTAATGATTAGACTGAAAAAAAATTTTAACGAAAATTATGTAAAATAAACATACAATTGAGGGAATTTTTAATGAAAATCCATCTAATTTAGTATAGTTGAATTCACATAAGTGTACTTGAGATGATTTCATCATATTTAAGCGTATCTCAATAATTTTCTACTCATAAGTATTCAACGTTATTCAACACTTTTCAGTACAAGATCAACACTGTTCAGCGCAACACAACACCAATCAGTACAGTATACCACAACACAACACTAAATAATGCAGTACAACACTTATCAGTACATCACAATGATACTGTATAATCTCAACTGGACCGTGCCTAATTATAAGTTAAAAATGTAACAATCTAAAGAATGTATAAATCAGATTCGATATTGATCCTTTACTAGGATCATATCCCCCTCCGGATACGATCTTCTCCACCAATAATACAAATATTTAACCTTACAAAAATATAAATGGATATGACGTACTTTTTAAAATCGATTATAACAAAGACTTATATTAATTAAGGTATTGAAAAGTACACAATGTTTTCAAAAGGATCATGGAATTAACCTGTTGTCCTGTTTGATAAAGTTATCAAAATCAGTTATTAACTCGGCTCTTAATATTGGTACTGTACTCTAAACATTTGATCAGTGTGGCCTTGAATTTTTATATCACATTTTCACAAATCAAAAGCTATTTATCGTCCATATTAGGCAAACTTGACTAGATCCATTAGATAAAATCTCTAATCTTCTGGTTAATTAAAATTGCGAGAAATGTATACCCTCAAAACTGAAAGTGGGCATGTTTTAATATTAGATGAGTGTGGTCCAATAATAATATAAAATATATTGTGTATAAATACTTAATCAACTAAGAAATAGGTACGTTATTCCAAAAAAAATAGAATTAATATAATAAGATGATAATTAAGATCACAACCTCTCACCCTCAATGTTTATAATCAAATACACAATAAGACTATGTTCTACTTATATTTTATTGAATTGATCTATGTATAAGTTTAAGAAATAGAACATATGTATAGGAACACTTCAAAAATATTTTGACATAGCATGTATGGTAAAATTTGGGGATTGTTCAATGCAGTCCAATATTTACTTATGCAGTCCGTATTTGTTTGAACTGAAAGAAATATTCTTATATTAATAAGACACAAATATTCAATCGATACCCGTATTTGTGGTATTTATATCATTTTCGAGAGGGAAGGCAAACACGTCGAAAAATTAGATCAGGACGCCAAACACATTTAATCATGCATGGACCACTGTAGTGATTAAGGGTGTATTAACTATTTTAGGTTCAAATTCAGAGTGCATAAGTAATGTTGGACTGCATCTATCAATTCCATAAAATTTATACAGAAAATATTCAAAGATTTATTTAGAAAAATGCTTTTTTGAAACACGGCTCTTTTTATGGACGAAAATGAATGTTGTCACTATTTTTCATGTCGTTTTCTTTACTTGTCTTGCCTGTAGGTGGAAATAGTTAACTTTAAGGTGCTTATCGTGATGATTTAGACAAACTAATACTTTAAATCGTACTATAGTACTAATATTTACTTTGATCAAGTCATTTTCCAATGACCCTTCAATGTCTAAGGAAGATTATTTAATTAACTATATATTTTGTCACTTGTAATTGTCCTGCTCTTCTAGGTTAACACACTAGCATGCCCTTCTTGTCGATGTAGTTTCTTTCAAGAACCCTAAAAATGGTAGATATCGATCAATGAACACAGACTAGGTTTTTCATACATGTGTGCTTTTGAACCATGAAAATAATATGATTTCAAATATGTATGCAGGCTTCAAATAAGCCAGATAAGTATATAAGTCTGGTTCTGGTTCAAAAGATTGATGCCAAAAGCATGAATTAGTTGAGATGGTCTTCCAGTTAAGATAATGCAATTCAGTAAACCAGCATGAGATAGATAGATTCTTGTTATAATTCACAAATTACCTTCATTAAGGTCATTAAAAATAACTGTATTTGAGATTTTACATGCAATTTTAGCTTTAGATGGCAATTTTTCGACATGAGATCATCCAGAGCCATGGTACCTTCATCAAGAAGATTTTCTCTTCTTCATCTTTGATCTTCCCATCGTAGAATATACGTATTTCTCAGACAATCTGTGTATTGTTCAGCAGTCCAGTAATACATACGTAATACCTGTTCATGAAAATTGCAACCTGAGTATATCAACAATTCATATTTCTGTTTATTATATATGTTCATAGAACTTAGGATATGGTCGTGGAAATGGTGTGTTGCAAATTACCCAGATGCTCTAAATTAAGGCTGTGTTTTTTGGCCAGAAAATTGGCGTATCTGTGCGCAATCGTTGAATATAGGGTTTCTAGGCTAACATGATGCAATGATGTGTTTTTAGTTATGTTAGGGTTGTATTAATGTTTGAGTTGGATGAATATTGTAACTGTTGTGCATATCAATCTCTAGGCCATTATGATTGAATTTAATCATATGGAAATTATCAATGTATAAAAACGAACAATGTAATTATAAATTAGGATATTATTTTGATATTGAATAAGTCGATAATTACTTCATGAAAGTTTCAAAATTTGACTGAATCTCTGCTTTCAAACTTCCAAGACAGAAAAGAGAAATGGTAGCAAGAAATATTCATTACTTTCTGATTGGAGAGGGTCTTTTGCAAGACCATAGACTGGACCATTGATCTAACAACGATACACAATTACTTTCTGATAGGAAATTTATAAATATTGTACCACTATTTTGTTTGGAAATTGTTCATTTGAAATCACAAGTTTTATAAACATCTCAACATTGGCGGATTCATGTAGTGTATATGGGTTCAGCCATATAAAAAATAACCGGTCTATAATTATTAAGAAATAAGAACTGTGAAAATTTATAATTATTTCAACTTATTAATATGTCACGAAATCATATAAAAAAATAATGAGTAGCCGAATATTATTGAGCGGTAAACTTTTAACTTTTCAACTTATGAAGGTTAGTAATATTTTATCATAATTAAAAATATTTTATAGATTCGCCACTACACGTAAATGGACGTACTTCCAAAAGTGAGCTAAATAATATCATTTGCACTAATATCAGTGAACTTTTTCCAATCGATTTTTTGCTTGGAAAACAAACATGCATTTTGATTGGCCGGATTCAAAGATTGATAGGAGGAAGTTGGAAAGTTTTTTTCTGGTCACAGTAGCATACACTATTAGGATCGGTGATGCTCATACTATGTAAAAATTATTTCCCAAAGTATTAGGTTTACAATATGTTTTTATAACAAAAATAAGGGTCTAAAGGCAAATAGCTAAACTTTAGGTAGATATGTATGATATACAATAGTCAAGTCTAAATACTTACGGGAATTGATACCATGTTTGTTTGAAAACTGAGTTTTCTCTCTCTCGAAAAAGAGAGCGCCTTCCAGAAATTTTCTGGCAATTTCATCAAAATTTCCTGTCAATTGAAACCAAGATAGATCAGCATAACAACGTGGATCACAGTCAGCAGTGCGAAAGTGGGTTTGGCAAGGAAATAGGAAGAAGAGGGACTACTGTACAAGCAAGCTTGTTTCAGACGGTTACTGTGTATGATCAAATCCGGTCGGAAACGTGGCGTGATTATAGAGTAAGTTCGAATTAATTTATGCTATAATAGAGATAGTGGGCTGGGGTAATCATCAAGCATCGGAAAGTATTTTCGAAATTAGGGTTTTAAATTGGGGAAAAATCGTGGATTGGGGAAATATGGTGGCAAAGCTGTGAAGGTAGGCACAGAATACTGTAGAGAGCATAAGGGGCGGTTACTTTGGACAAAGATGGTGGAGATGAATTATAGATTAAACAAAGCATCACTAGCATATAAGAGAGGTCACAGAAGAGGTGTTATAAATACAGGGTTGGATGAAGGGGAAGGTAGAAAGTTTCAAACTGAGGAAACCTGCATAGTTCAAAAGCAGATTTCTGCAAATATGGATGGTCATATTTCAGACCTAAGCTCTGTTTCAGCCCATACGGCTCAAGGTTCGGATTACTCAGAAGAAAGGAGGGATCCTGGATTTGATAGTGAGGCTGTGCAAAGCATGTTTCAACACCAACGAGCTGGCGGAGTGATGCAGCTCACTCTTGATGATCTAACTGAATCAACAATGCATGAACAAAACTGTGTTCTCGGTTACTGGCATGATTATCGAGTGTTCAGAAGGCATCGGATCCAGAGTTATCTTGAGGTTCACTGGGGAACAGATGTACATGTTCAGCACTGGATGGGGAATTTCTTCGTCCTGAAGATGCCAACTAGAGAAGCAATGCTAGCTGCGATACATAATTCTCCATATGCCATAAGCGGTGGAATGTTTGCGGTGCGTAGATGGGATCCAATGGTGCCATTAAACAGAATCAAAGTCACGAAGCTGATGGTCGCGGCCAGAATTTATGGTTTGCCGTCGAAATATTTCTTCCCAGATATAGCTAACAAACTGATGCAATATGTGGGTGAAGTGGTGGATCTCAACTTGTATTATCTTCCAGTCAGAGATATCAGGTACATTAGGGCTAGAATTCTCATTCATCCTGATAATCCGTTAATTCCTGGATTTTATATTGATCTGCCTGATGGGAATAGATACTGGCTTTCTTGTCGTTATGAGAGGGTGCACAAATTTTGTCGTAGATGTGGTAGGATAGGGCACTCTTTCACAATATGTCCATTACAAGACAATGTGGAGTTATCTCAATTCTTGGAGTATAAATTCCAAGAGCATAATGCCAGGCATGGAACTCACATAGTCTTTGATCCAACTAAAAAGCTCTATCCAGATTCCATCAGAGCTCATGGTCACAGACCACATAAAAGGAGCACCACATTTCCAGCAGGGTTCATGGAACTGAATGGACCTTATTTTGCTACAGCTACTGAGGAGGCCATAAAAGATGGTCTTATTCTTCTATGGCAATATGGTTGGAGTTCATTATGCCCCTGATGTACATATGGCAGAAGATCCAGGAGACAATAATCCAGATGAGGGGAGGAATCAGGGAGGTGAACAAGCAGAAGGAAATATGGGACAGCAGCAACAGCAGCTAATTCCAGAAACTCCTCCTGAAACAGCACCAGAACTGCCTGAGGGTGTGTATGGCAATGGATATCACTTCCCAGGACAAGAGCAAGCTATGGAGATGAGAATCTACCAACTGGAGAAAGGTGTAAGAATACAGACTGATGAAGTGATGAGAGAACAACAGGTTGACAATCTGATAGTGAAAGATGTGCATGTGAGGCAGAGTGATAAGGAAATGGAAAGTATGCAGCAATTGCAACTGGAAATCCATGGTGACAAGCAAGTGATTCTAGAAGGAGGTATAATAGTGGTTGAAGGAGATAAAGGAAGTCTAATCACATCTACCATGGATGTGAATGATGGTGCTGACAGTGAAAGATTACAGGAAGAGATCAGTGAGAACCTGAGAAAGGAACTAAGGGAATTCAGGCAGCAGAAGAAATTGGTATGGATGAATCAAGTTGGAGGGAAGAGAGATATAGTCAATACAAGAAGGAGGAATAAGGTGGAAGCTGAGAAGAGGATGAAACTGCTGAGGGCAGTCAGGGTAAGGAAAACAGCAATAACAAAGGTATATACAAGGAAAGGAAGAAGAAGCAAATTCAGAATGTTAGAAAATGTTATAGAAGAGATGCTGGACATGGTTGGCCTCAGGGGTGATGAGGAAGTTGAAAAAACATAGGAAGAACACATACCTTCATGGGGAGCCACAAAACCTAGGGGAATAAGGAGATCCACTCAACCAGAAGCAGAAAGTGACAATGGGAAAAGGGCTCAGCAAGTAACTGCAAACCAGGACAGCCAACAAGACAAGAATTTGAAGAGGAAAAGGCAAACAGAGGATGATGAATCTACTGAGTCCATCAATACTTTATTGGTGATGGAGTGGGAAAGACAAGGCTTGCAGAAGAAAAAAATGAAAGGTGCAGACTGTGATTCAGGGTATCAGGAGCTCAAAGGTATGCAGGGTAAGGCTGGGGAGACAGAAGCCAATAACAAAGCTGTGGGTTTTGGTGCAGTTGTCCCAAAACAACTGCACAAAGAAGCATGAAGTCACTTGTGTGGAATTGTAGGGGTATGAATAATGCCCCTACAAGACAATGGCTGAGTCATCTACTGAAGGAGCATAAGCCACAGATTCTATGTCTAATGGAAACCAAAGCAACCAAGTCAGAGATGCAGAAATGGCAGCAAACAACTAACTTCTGGAATGGCTTTCATCTGGAGGCAAATGGCTCAGCTGGTGGTATGTCTCTCTTTTGGACTTCTCAGATTCAATTAGAAGTTATCATAGCTTGTAATAATTATATATTAACCAAGTGTTTAGGTAGTGTATCTAGCTTTTGGTTTCAGCTTTTTGTGTATGGATGCCCTGTAATAGAAGGTAGGGAAATAATCTGGAATGAAATCAGGGCTATAATGCCTAGTTGTCAGTATCCTTTAGTTATTTTAGGGGATTTTAATCAAGTATTATCAGTAGATGACAAATTTGGAGGTCTGCCTGTTAAGGAAAATAGGCAAACAAAAGCACCACAGAACTTGTTGAATGATAATGGCCTAGAAGAGATTCAAAACATAGGACTGTGGTTTACTTGGCAAAATAACAGGAAAATCACAGAGTTTATTACTGAAAGGCTTGATAGGGCTTTTGCAAACCAAAAATGGAGAATCAACTTTCCTGCAGCAAGAGTGGAAAATTTGGCTATTATGTGTTCAGATCATAGTCCCATGCTATTGAACTTAGACCCTAAACCAACAAAGAGATACAGATGGAAGAAGTATGAATCCTTCTGGGACCATAGTGATGTACCACATCAAATAGTCTATAAAGTTTGGAACCAGGAGCAGAATGATACTATAGGGGAGCAGCTATATACTATATCTGAGAAGTTAAATTGTGTACTAAGGCATTTAGATAATTGGAGTAAAAATACATATGGTAACCTAGATAAGCAGATAAAGGAGATTGGTCAGAAGCTGGAAAAATTACAGATTAGTCAATCTACAACAGAAATACAAGAGCAATGTAGAAATTGTGAAAATGAGTTACAAAATTTACTAGACCTGCAAGCTGACTATTGGAAGCAGAGAGCAAAAAAAAATTGGAATATTTCAGGAGATAGGAACACATCATACTTTCACAAATGGGCTACAAGAAGACAGGCAATTAATCAAATTAATGAACTAAAGGGTGCAGATGGAAATATATACAGGAAAGAAGAAGAAATTAGAAATATTATGGAGACACATTTTAAGAATCTTTATGTAAATATTGCACCTGTCATGCATGCTGATATCCCAGAGTTAAGTATGAGTCAGTTTATGGAGGAAAACAAGCTAAAAATTATAGAGGAACACTTACAGTTACTAGAAAAGGAATTCACTAGCAAAGAAGTGGGAGAAGCTTTAAGATCAATGAAAGCTTGGAAGGCCCCTGGTCTTGATGGTCTACCAGTTGGTTTTTACAAGGGGCACTGGGAAATAGTAGGAAGTCAAGTAGTGCAATCAATTCTAAAGGTGCTAAATGGTCAGCAAATGCCAAATGATTGGAATCAAACAGTATTGATATTAATCCCAAAAAGAAACCAACCCATTAAACCTGAAGATTTTAGACCAATCTCCTTGTGTAATGTAAAGTACAAACTAATAGCAAAGGTTTTGGCAAGAAGATTGTCAAATATCATGTCTGATCTCATTGACAAAAGTCAATCTGGCTTTATTAAGAATAGAAACATAGGAGAAAATGTACTATTAGCTCAGGAAATGATTCATTTTCTGAAGAAAAAGAAAGGTAAAGTGGGAGTGGCAGCTGTGAAACTTGATATGAGTAAAGCATTTGATAGAGTATCCTGGCCATTTCTGTTCAGTGCATTAACATACATTGGCTTCCCACAGCATTGGATCAAACTTATACATCAATGTGTCACTACTGTATCCATGACACTAAGAGTAAATGGATGCAATTCTGAGTTCTTTTATCCAGTAAGGGGACTCAGACAAGGCTGCTCATTATCTCCTTTGCTGTTTATAATATGTCAACAGTACCTATCAGCAGTAATAAATTCAACTCTAAAAGGAGCAGAAAGCAAATGTGGATATAGCCCTGGTAGAGGTGTTTAGAAGGTGTCACACCTCATGTATGCTGATGATTGTTTAATCTTTGTAGAATGCAAACAAACTGTGATACAGAAACTAGCAAAGGACATAGAAATGTTTGCAAGGTACTCTGGACAGAGAATTAACTTTTCCAAATCAGGTATCCTAGTGAGTCCTAACACAGATGCCAACATGGAATTATATATAAGAAACACACTGAACATTCATGAGGTGGGAATTGGTACTAAATATCTGGGAATGGTTATAGATTTCACACAAGGCAAGTGTCAAATATACAGGGAATTACTAGACAAATTCAGAAGGAAGTTTGACACATGGAAAAATAGATTTCTAAGTCTATCAGGTAGAATAATCATGGCTAAACATGTGTTAGCATCATTGCCAGTATATCCAATGGGGATTTTCAAAATTCCAAAAACAGTTCTGGACAAATTGGATAAAATCATAGCAAAATTTATATGGAATGGGGAATTGGATGCCAGAGGAATTCACTGGAGTTCATGGAAACATATGTGCTTGCCAAAAAATAGAGGTGGTTTAGGTCTTAGATCTGCACATCAGATGAATAAAGCACTAATGGCAAAGCATGCCTGGAAGTTCATACAAGAGGAGGACTCTCTGTTGGTTCAAGTGATGCAACAAAAATATTGCAAACATACCCCTTTTAGAGAGGTTAAGGAAAAACCTAATGACTCCTGGGGATGGAAAGGTATACTATGGGCTAGGGACTTCATCAAGTCTAAGTGGAAATGGAGAATAGGAAATGGAGAACAAGTGAGGTTAAAAGATAACTGGATAAATGAAGACTCATCATCTGATCAAAATATCATATTAGATACTCAACAAGAAAATATGATGGTGGCTGAGTTGCTGGATACCAACAAACAATGGGATGTTCAGAAACTAAAAAGGATTTTCCCTGAATCTGAAATTAGAAAGATACTCAGAATTTATGTTCCCAAGTATGGCGAAAATAAAGATCATATTATCTGGCCATATAGTACTGATGGAAGATATACTGTTAAAACAGGATACAGATGTCAAGATCCTAAGATAGAGGAGGAGGCCTCTTCATCTACACAGACTAAACCAAACTGGAAAAAGTTTTGGAAACTTAAGATCCCCATTAGAATACAGATGTTCTTATGGAGAGCACTAACTAATGCACTGCCAACAGCATCAAACTTGGTTAAAAGGAAAATAATAGGAAATGACTGTTGCATTAGATGTAAGATGGAATATCAAGAAAACCTAGAACATCTATTCTTAACTTGTGAAAGGTCAAAGAGAATATGGAGAGCATCATGTTTGGGACTAAATTTTGACGAAGGACAATCTCTCACATTCATGAGCTGGTTCTGGACCTGGATGAGAATAGCCCCTGATGATGAGATACTACTGATATCTATAGCTTTACTATGGAATATATGGAAATCAAGGAATTCCTTGGTTTTTACAAACCAGGAAAAGGATATTATGCAGATATTACAAGATGCTCAAGCAGACCTAATGGCATTTAAACAAGGCACATGGCAGAAGGTGGAACCTGAAATCAAGGACTTAGTTCTTAATAAGGAACATCACTCTGACATAGAAACTCAAAGGCAACAGCAGAATATAAGTATGGTGATCCTAAGAATAGATGGTGCATTTTGGAAACAGAATGGCCATGGATCAGCAGCCTGGAGTATCATCAGAAATGGAGATGAAGAGCATAAAACGACAAATGCAATTCACTTTCCCTCACAATCAGCTTTATTTGCAGAAGCAATGGCCTGCTACAATGGGTTGCTCACAGGGCTAATGATGGGAATCTCTGAACTACAGGTGTACACAGATTCCCAGATACTAGAACAACTATTGCAGAATGGAGGGAACCTGCCACCTTGGGAATTACAAGGTCTAATTGCAGATATAAGGAAGCTGATGCAGTTGATTCCAACTTTCAAGTGCCAAAAAGTCTCTAGATCTCTAGTTCAGTATGAGCATGATATAGCTCACAACCTTAAATGTAATGACTCATGTTTTTTACTATAATATACACAAGTTTGGTGCTCAAAAAAAAAAAAAAGTCTAAATACTTCATTGTCACATTTACACTATTTACAAGTTTAGTCCAAACATCAACATGGTGAGGAGGCGCTTTCCATATATACAAGGTTAGGTCATGTTTTGTTGAACTATAATATTTAGTTCAGTTCATGTTGTATTAAATGTACTTAATTTTATTTTAGTTTATTTTATTAATTTGTTTATTTTGGTTTAGTTCAATTTAGTAATATTATTTTATTTCAAAAAACTTTAGACATTAAAGTTTGAACTTTCAAATTTTGAATTATGTGTCCTTTATATGCACGTGAACTCCATGTCCACTCTTGTGATACAAATGTGCCCCCTTGAGAAACAGTGTTTTCCAATTTAATGAACAATTTAATTGAGCATGGGGAAGCGTTGTGCAATTGAAGAAAAAGAGGAACTGTCGAATCTTCATTCTCATTTTCCTTGAAATATTTCATAGCACATGCACAACTAGAAAAGAGTAAAATTATAAGCAAAAACAAGGTCAACACCAAAAATACATCCCAAGCACTCAGATTTATGGATTTAAAATGCCTAATATTTCAATCATAATTTGAAAAATATGAATTAAAATTACTACCACGTCGTTGTCACTCTTTGAGTATTAATATGTCAAATGGAGTACTAGTATAGTTCACCACTCATACACATTTCACCTCACCACCCAGACTGTATAGTATAGTCTTTACCCACATCAATCAATCATCCTTTAACAGTCTGTACGTTCCAGTGTTGGCCGCTCGATATCAGCTTTCAAGAATAAAAAAAAAACTTTTCGCTAATTTGATATTCTTATTATATATTATGAAAGGTTGACGTGGGAAAATGATGGATTAACATTTTCAACATTGACATTCTTAAGAATTAGGCAAAGAATTTATAACATTTTACACAACGATATTTATGCACATGTTATGAATTTAGGCTGCTGAAAGTAGAAATGCTTAAAAGTTTGGCTCTATTTTCGCTTAACACAAATGAAGGGAAGTCTAAAAAATGGGATAAACTCGAACGGCCATGGCTGATGTGGGGAGAAATTAATGGTGTCGCATCTGTAAACTAAACCAGATGTGAAGGTGTCATACTTAACAAATATCACAAACACTCCTTCCATTCATGTATGAAGGAATCCTAATATCTTTGTTAAGGCTGACACCCTCTTTCTTGTTTATTGGTGGGCGTCTCTTTTTAGAAACAGTGTTGGGCAATTGAATTGAGTCTTGGGGTAGCGTCCTCTCTACCCTTGGTAGTTAGTAGTCACGTTTGGGCGTTTTCTTTTAGACGAGTGTTTTCCAATTTAATATTGAGCGTGAGGAGCGTTGGGCAATTGCAAAAAAAGAGGAACTGTCGAATCTTCGTTCTCTTTTTCCTTGAAATATTTCATAGCACAGTCAAAGCTGGAAAAGAGTAAAATTAAAATAAAAAACAAGGTAAACACCGAAAAATACATCCTAAGTACTCAGATTTTATGGATTTAAAATGCCTAAGATTTTGATTATAATTTGAAAAATATGAATTAAAATTACTACTACACGTCGTTTTTACTTTTTGAGTATTAGTATGTAAAAAGGAATACTAGTATAGTTCACCACTCATACACGTTTTACCTCACCAGCCACACTGTACAGTATAGCCTTTACCCACATCAATCAATCATCTTTTAACAGCATGTACGTGTCAGTGTTGACCGCTCGACATCAGCTTTCAAAAATAATAAAAAAGACTTTTCGCTAAGTTGATATTCTTAATATACATTATGAAAGGTTGAAGTGGGAAAACAAGGTATTAAAATTTTACAAAATTGATATTCTTAAGAATTTGGCAATGAATTTACAACATTTTACACAGCGATAATCAGGCACATGTTATGAATTTAGGCTGCTGAAAGTAGAAACGCTTAAAAGCTTGGCTCTATTTTCGCGTAACAAAAATGAAGAGAGGTCTAAAAAATGGGCTAACCTCGAACGGCCACGGCGGATGTGGGGCGAAG
Organism: Sherardia arvensis; assembly: GCA_948330725.1. NCBI lineage: Eukaryota > Viridiplantae > Streptophyta > Magnoliopsida > Gentianales > Rubiaceae > Sherardia > Sherardia arvensis. Next base: position 13,465,369 of record OX415237.1, on the reverse strand, counting down.
TTAGTAGTGTCGCATCTGAACACCAAACAAGATGTGAATGTATCATACTTAACAAAGATCACAAACACTCCTTCCATTGATGTATGAAGGAGTCCCAATATCTTTATTAAGGGTGACACCCTCATTTCTGGTTTAGTGGTTTCTCATCTAATTCTCTAAACATTCTAACTCTGAACCCTTTCTTATTTATTGGCGGACGTTTCTTTTGAGGAACAGTGTTGGGCAATTGAATTGAGTTTTGGGTAGCGTCCTCTGTACCCTTGGTAGTTAGTAGTCACGCTTGAGCGTTTTCTTTGAGAAACATTGTTTTTCAATTTAATGATCAATTTAATTGAACATGGGGGTGCGTTGGGCAACTGCAAAAGAAGAGGAATTGTCGAATCTTCGTTTTCTTTTTCCTTGAAATATTTCATATAGCACAGGCACATCTGAAAAAGAGTAAAATTAAAATAAAAAACAAGGTAAACACCAGAAAATACATCCTCAGTACTCAGATTTTATTAATTTAAAATGCCTAATATTTCAATTATAATTTGAAAAATATGAATCAGAATTACTAATATACGTCATTGTCACATTTTGAGTATTAGTATGTCAAATGGAGTACATATAGTTCACCACTCATACACATTCACCATTGTTACACTTTTTACCTCACCAGCCACACTGTATAGTATAGCCTATCAATACATCATCCTTTAACAGCATGTACGTGCCAATGTTGGCCGTTCGACATCAGCTTTCAAGAATAATAAAAGAAACTTTTTGTTAAGTTGATATTCTTAATATATGTTATGAAAGGTTGCGTGGGAAAACGAGGTATTAACATTTTACAACATTGATATTCTAAAGAATTGGGCAAAGAGTTTACATCATTTTACACAGCGATAGTCAGGCACATGTTATGAATTTAGACTGCTAAAAGTAGAAACACTTAAAAGTTTGGCTCTATTTTCGCGTAACAAAAATGAAGGGAAGTCTAAAAAGTGGGATAACCTCGAACGGCCACGACGGATATAGGGCGAAGTTAGTGGTGTCGCATCTGAACACTAAACTAGATGTGGTGTCATACTTAACAAAGATCACAAACACTCCTTCCATTGATGTATGAAGGAATCCTGGTATCTTTGTTAAAACTGACTCCCTCATTTCTGGTTTAGTGGTGTCTCATCTGATGCTCTGGACATTCTAACTCTGAACCCTTTCTTATTTGTTGGTGGGCGTTTCTTTTGAGAAACAGTGTTTGGCAATGAATTGAGCCTTGGGGTAGCGTCCTCTGTACCCTTGGTAGTTAGTAGTCACGCTTGAGCGTTTTCTTTGAGAAACAGTATTTTCCAATTTAATGAGCAATTTAATTGAGCGTGGGGGAGCGTTGGGCAATTGCAGAAAAAGAGGAACTGTCAAATGTTTGTTCTCTTTTTCCTTGAAATTTTTTATAGCACTGGCACATTTACAAAAGAGTAAAATTATAAGGAAAAACAAGGCCAACACCATGAAATACATCCAAAGTACTCAGATTTTATGGATTTAAAATGCCTGATATCTCAATTATAATTTGAAAAATATGAATTAAAATTACTACTACACATCGTTGTCACTTTTTGATTATTAGTATGTCAAATGGAGTACTAGCATAGTTCACCACTCATACACGTTTTACCTCACCAGCCATACTGTATTGCATGTCCTTTACCCACATCAATCAATCATCCTTTAACAGCGTGTACGTGCCTATGTTGGCCGCTTGACATCAGCTTTCAAGAATAATAAAAGAAACTTTTCGCTAAGTTGATATTCTTAATATATATTATGAAAGGTTAACGTGGGAAAACGAGGTATTAACATTTCACAACATTGATATACTTAAGAATTAGGCAAACAATTTACAATATTTTACAACATTGATACTCATGCACATGTTATGAATTTAGGCTGCTAAAAGTAGAAACGCTAAAATGTTTGGCTCTATTTTTTCATATCAAAAATGAAAGGAAATCTAAAAAATGGGCTAATCTCGAACGGCCACGGCGGATGTGCGACGAAGTTAGTGGTGTCTCATCTGGACACTAAACCAGATGTGAAGGTGTCATACTTAACAAATATCACAATCACTGCTTCCATTGATGTATGAAGGAATCCTGGTAGCCTCGTTAAGACTGACACCCTCATTTCTGGTTTATTGGTGTCTTATCTGATGATCTGAACATTCTAATTCTGAACTCTTTCTAATTTATTTGTGGGCGTTTCTTTTGAGAAACTGTGTTGGCCAATTGAATTGAGCCTTGGGATAGCGTCCTCTGTTCCATTGGTAGTTAGTAGTCACGCTTGGGCGTTTTCTTTGAGGAACTGTGTTTTCCAAAAATCTTGTGTCGGCTTTCATTTTCGTTCAGACATTCTGGTTTAGTAGTTTGAGCTTCCCCTGCAGAATGATGGCAGGGAGAGAAGTATAAATAAAAAGGGAAATGTTTCAAATTTCCTTCTTATTTTTGTTCTCTGTTTAGCGGAGATGATAATGAGAGACTCAGATTTGGGTTCAAGATAAAATGCTTGTATTAGCCCTCCTTTGATGCCTTGTGGCCATGAATTTTGTTTATTTCAATTTTATTTTGTCCAACCTTTTTGGTTCTTTTGAATTTCCTTTTTCTATTACTGCAAATTACTATATCTTTGCCTTTTGTTCATGAAAAGGGAGGACATTACCTTGTAAAAAATGTAAAATCAGAACTTTGGGAAAGAGAAACTTTCATATTAGGTCAGATGTACATAACATTAACCGTTGCATTTTGATCAGATGTACAAATATAAACACAATCCAAACTTTCCTAACCTCGAGTTCCTAGCAAAACTTTAACATAGTTGCTGACCACTCTCAAGTCTCAACAATGCTTTAAGCAGAATTAGGCCTGAATAGCTAACTGCATACCAATTCTCACTGTATTCCCCCCTTAATCAGGACTTTCTGACTGAAAATTTTGTCTATTAACAAAAAAATATGTTAAGGTGAGGGTCAAATAAGAGGCTGAGATGTGACCACTCTGTTTTGGAAAAACAGCCAAGGTTAACAGCCCCAGCCGTTCCGTTTCTCTTTTTCTTCTCCCCGCACTTTTTCTCTTTTTCCTTTTCTGACCCCTCTCTTTTTTCCTTTTCTGATCCCCTCTTTATTTTCATCCGCCCAACAAACGAATCTGCCCACTCTTCTCTTCTGCGCCCAAATACTACTCTTCTGCGCCAGCGAGGAAACCGAACATATGGGAATATCCTAGACTTGAAAGCTCAGGCAAGTCAAACACTATCTATATCATTCAAATGACACCATGTAATTGGTAACAAATGTTTCTCAAACTAGATTTTCTTGAGTAGGCAATGCCTCAGCTGACTGGTAGGTCAAAGCTTCCCAACATCATCGACCATGTGATCAGAAACACGATGGAAGTGAGACACTTATACTAGGATTTTGCTCAAACACTACCTATAACTGATGAATGCCTGTCTTAAGAGTATCCTCAGCTTAGTCGAAATCCATACTATGTTTTTGTAGGTTGATGCAGTTGTTATGCTATGTGTGCAACAAGAGCCGAGCTACAGGCCCTTGATTACTGTGATGTCCTGCATTCGTTCATTCCTCTCGTTCATATGCTGATATCGGTGAGTCCCTGAAAGCTACACTGTAAGTTGAGACTTGAGAGTTGTCAGCAGCTACGTTACAGTTTTGCTAGGAACTCGAGGTTAGGAAAGTCTGGATTGTGTATATGTTTGTACATTTGATCAAAATGCAACGGTTAATGTTATGTACATCTGACCTAATATGCAAGTTTCCCTTTCCCCAAATTCCGATTTTACATTTTTTACAAGGCAATTTCCTCCCTTTTCATGAACAAAAATCATAGATATAGTAATTTGCAGTAATAGAAAAAGGAAATTCAAAAGAACCAAAAAGCTTGGATAAAATGAACTTGAAATAAACAAAATTCAGGGCCACAAGGCATCAAAGGAGGGCTAATACAAGCATCTTATCTTGAACCCAAATCTGAGTCTCCCATTATCATCCCCGCTAAACAGAGAACAAAAATAAGCAGGAAATCCGAAGCATTTTCCTTTATTTTTATACTTCTCCCTGCCATCTTTCTGCAGGGAAGCTCAAACTACCAAACAGGAATAACAAGAGCAACCAGAATGTCTGTACAAAGATGAAACCCGACACAAGATTTTTGTTCTGCTCATAATCTCACTTCATCATCATCTTCTCGGCTCTCACACCATATAATGCTGCTAGATCATCTCAATATCGAGACCCTTGAGCTCACCACCGACTCAACGTTCCCCTTCAGTGTGTGCAGCTCCCTTAACCTGCAAAACACACACACAAGTAAAGCCAAATATGTTAGATTAAACAGTGAGGTTTATGAAGCTCTAGGAAAACTCAAGAAGGGTTTTTGCCTTGCCATTTCACCTCGTCTCTTCGCTTATTGAGCGATTTCCGATAGCTCATGGTAGCTGCTCTTGTCATGGAACAACTCCTCAGTCGAGGAAGGATGGAGCCCGCGTAGCATATGTGCTTAAAGTCATTCTTGCGACCAAAAAATAAATCAAAAGCAATCTGAACTCCTTATAACTAAGACTACACAGAAAATGCAGTGGCTAACTAGAATGTGCAGAAAGAACACGTTTTCAATTTTAGTAGTTACGCAGCATAGATCAAGGATCACATTCATAATCTTTCAAAGACACTGAAAAAGTTTCTAAATCCACATTCCAGACCCACACTGAAAAAGTTTCCGACGATGACGATGATCTCAAGGAGCAGAAGCCCCATTCCAGACCCACCCCTGGTCCGGCCAGGCTCATCCCGCTTCTACTGCTCGCCCTGCTCTCCCTCTACGCCCTATTGCTTTTCCACAACAACGACACCTCGGAGACCTTCCTCCTGCTCCTCATCTTCGTCGCCGTCTTGCTCCTTTTATTTCTATAGGAGAGGAGGAACCACCTGGATGCCCAAAAATCCAAGTTGGTCTAGTGGTTAATCAGAGATAGGGAGTGTGAATCGAAGAGGAAGGGGATCCAAGACGGCAACGTTTACGAGGGGGAGCTATACAAGGGGAGGTGCAATGGGAGCGGGGTGTATTACTACAACGGCAGTGAGAATGGGAATGGAGGGAGGTACAAAGGGGATTGGGTGGACAACAAGTACGACGGGCATGGGATTGAGAGCTGGAGCAGAGGGAACAGGTACAGAGGGCAGTACAGGAATAGGCTCCGGCATGGCTGTGACGTTTGTGAAAAAGAGTAATTCTCATCCGTTTGGTTCTCCGGACGGTGTAGAAGAGAAGAGTGGGTAGATTCGTCTGTTGGGCGGATTAAAAGGGGATCAGAAAAGGAAAAAAGAGAGGGGTTAGAAAAGGGAAAAAAGAAAAAAAGTATGGGGAGATGATAAAAATTAATGGAACGACTGGGGCTATAACCTTGGCTATTTTTCCAAAATAGAGTGGTCACATGTCAGCCTCTTATTTGACCCCCACCTTAACATACTTTTTTGTTAATAAACAAAATTTTCTGGAGATCTTATATTTGCAGAAAATTTTGTCTATTAACAAAATAGTATGTTAAGGTGGGGGTCAAATCAGAACCTGACATGTGGACACTCTAATTTGGGCAAACAGCAAGAGCTAAACATTCTGTTCCGTTCCATTTCTTCTTTTTTCTCCCCCATACTTTTTTCCTTTTCCCTTTTCTGACCCCTCTATTTTTCCTTTTTTTGTACTCCTCTTTCTTTTCCGTCGGAAGAACAGACGAGAGCTTCCTCCCAAAATTTATGTTCGCAGGAAAGGTCTGATTTTGATCGGCTCTGGCTTCTTGTCGGGCTGCTTCTCTTTTTTTTCTTATTTGAATTGGGGTACGTGATGATAGAGGAGTACGTGATGATGATGAATTTTGTCTATATAATAGAGGTTATGATGATGATGAATCTGGGTGGGTGAAAATGGCCTCTGATTTTTGTACAGTCAGGCTAGATTGACTTGGGGTGTTGCACACCAGTGTAGTAGTTTATTCTGGGTTCTTACGTTTGAACTGTTTTCTTAATTATGTTTATTATTTCTTGTTGCTGCCGGCTTGAGAATCACGGCTTGTACGATAATTACTTCACTATTTTGTCTATGAATCAACTGCTTGTGGGGATGCATTAAGTGTATATGAAACTTGTTTGTGACAGTAAATTAGAAATTGTTGTCCCGAAGTTCTTTCTAGGAAGAACAGGGGGATTTTTTTCCTGAGTTTGCTGCTTTGAAAATGTCATGTAGTAATGCTCGTTTTTTTACAGGAAAAATTGTTATAAGGCTGTATGGTGAAGTTGTTCCAAAAACAGTAGGTATGTTCATCTTTTATTGCTCTCATCCATTGTCAATATAAAGCTACTACCTTTCACTGGTTTTTCAGCTTCTTGTTTATTTGGGTTCAGAGAATACTTTCACAATTTCCGATCAAAACTTCTGTGGATGGCTCTAGTTTCTCAGACATCTCAGTAAATTGATGGCTCCGAGAGGCCTCCAATATCAAATGTATGAAACGTATAGCAAAGGATTTGTTTTTATAGCTTAACTGATGTATTATGTATTTAGTGAAAGTATTAACGCGTGCTTTGCATTCTGTAGATTTATAACATATAGAGAAAATGTTTGATTGAATACATTATTTACTTTCTCTTATCAGATGGATAATGAATTCCTAGAGAGAGACAATCTTGAGAAACATGGGGTTGATTACGATACATCATGTGAGTTGGGTAATGTTCCAAAAATCGGTATGACATTTGGCTCAGAAGATGATGCATATGAATTATATAATAAGTATGCAAAGGCAGTAGGGTTCAGTATCCGCAAGCACCACAAGTATATTAGAAAGAGTGATAACAAACTAGAATGGAGAGAGCTATGTTGTTCATGTCAAGGGGAGCGTAAGAAGCACTCAAGAAAGGTACTCCAATAAAGTCCCGCCCGCAAACAAGATTCAACTGTGAAGCATACATTAGGATTGAAGAAGTAGCAAAAGGTTCAGAAGATTATGTGGTTACACAACTTGTAATGGTTCATACTCATTTACTTGCAGCTCCAGATAAGGCTCATATGTTGACATCCCATAGAGGAGTACGTCCGGCTCAAAAAGAACTCATTAATAGTATGACAGCAGCTGGGATTGGCGCTTCTGATATCTATCGCTATATTGCCCAAGAGAATGGTGGTTACAATAAGGTAAATTTTTCGCTTGCCGACTTGGATAATATGGTGCAAAGAAGTCGCACAGAGTTTCTCAAGAAAGGTGATGGTATGCTTCTTCTTGATTACTTTCGAAAGAAGAAACAAGAAAAAAGTTCATTCGAGTATAGAATACAGGTTGATGAGGACACTCATGACATTCGAGTATAGAATACTGGTGCGATGCAAAGTCAATGATTTATTATGAATGTTTCGGCGATTGTGTGTGTTATGACACAACATTCAACACAAATACCTATGAGATGCCTTTCTCACCGTTTGTTGGCGTGAATAATCATGGACAGACCTCAACCTTTGCTTGTGCTTTGACATGTGATGAAACTATAGAGACATTTGCTTGGGTCTTCAAATGTTTCTTAGAAGTAATGGGTGGAAAGACAATGATGACTATTTTCACTGACCAGGCCCCGGCAATTGCCAATGCTATTAAGAAAGTTTTTCCGAATGTACACCATCATTTGTGTGTTTGGCATATTTTTCAAAATGCATTGCGAAAGTTGTCTCATGTTTTCACTGAGTTCACATCATTTAGTGACGACTTCACTTCTTGCACCTACGGAGGAGAAGTTCAAGAAGATTTTCTGTAAAATTGGGATTACTTGCTCGCAAAATATAATTTTGGGGAGGAGGAGAAGGAATGGATGCAAAAGTTGTTTGAAAAGAAAGAGAAGTGGGTGCAGGTTTATGGACGTCAGCACTTTTGTGCAGGTACGATTATTTTTCCCCTTTAGCTTAATATTGTTCAGTATGTATATTATTTATTTTTACCTGTATAGACCTGATTTTCATGTATTTAACTTGCACATGTAATTAGATGAGTATGTTCATTTCTTTTACAGGTATGGCTAGTACACAACGTAGTGAAAGTATGAATAATTATTTTAAGAAGTACTTCAAGAGAAAACAAGTTCTTAGTGAGTTCATGAAGCAATTTGATAAAGTCATGGAACTCCGTCGCAAGAAAGAAGATGACGCCGATTTGAAGTCAAGCCAGACTGTGCCAAATTTAGTATCAGAGTGGGTTGTTGAACGCTTGGCTCGGGATTTCTATACTAGAAAGATGTTTTCAGAATTTCAGACAGAGCTAAATAAACTTATTGATCTTGGTGCAAATAATCATGCACAAAGTGATGATAGTCCAATAGTCACCTATGATGTGGAGTTTTACAATACTGGAAGAGTTCGTAGAGTTGAGTTTGTACGGTCAGCCAACACAGCTAGTTGTTCTTGCCAAATGTTTGAGTTCACTGGTATCCCTTGCGCTCACATGTTGAAAGTATGAAGGATGTTTAATGTGAAAGAAATCCCCTGAGTATTTTAGACGAGATGGAGTAAAGGTGGAAATCCCAATATTACTCTCAGTACAAGTGGAAATATTCTGGAAGTGGATACTAATATTCCATTGTCTGAGAGATTCAGTGAGCTGTCACATATAGCTCAAACGCTTGTTACCCTTGGCTCAATGACAAATTCACTAGCAGAAGTAGCGAGGAGGGGAATGAAACAAGTTATTGCTGAGGTGGAAGCATGCAGAACATCTACAGATCCAAATATTGAAGTTCACACGTTGGTTGATGAGAGGATGGTTGAGGAACCTCAAGATCATAGGATAGTGATCGCTCCTCCGCCGAAGAAGTTGAAGGGACCCAAGGGCAGAATCAAAAGGCTATATGACAAACTGAAAAAGAAGCGAGCATGTAAAGGGAAGAAATCCATAGGTATGGCAACTATGAACCCTTTTCGCTTGGTTATTTAGAACATGAACTCTTTTGTAATGTGGTTGAGTTTTGATGATGCATTTTAGGCAAGAATCGACAAGATGGCATTGATGAGGTTGTAAGAAATAGCCCACCAACTAAACGAAGAAAGAAAGGTGTACATCAAATTTTTATATTTTTAAAGTCTATGTTCAAAACTTGTTATGAAATTTAGATTTATCATACTGTTTCAACAAAGAAAGGGAAAAAGGTTGAGGAAGAAAACTCAGTGGAGAACCCTTCAATCCAAAATAATGGGGTTGAAATGGCCTCGCAATATATTTCACAGCCAATTGCAGGTAAGATAGTTTATATTCATTATTGTTTCACCCACTGCAATGTTTGCTTCATGATTTACTATCATAAAAGATTTATTTTTATGCCATACATGTTTCATGTGTATTGCTAGTAGTGGTGATATATCATCAAAATATCATGCTGATAAATACGTTCTAAGTTGGAAGGATGTTATTTTTTAGGAGGACTGGAAGGATGCTCGAGCATTGTTACAACTGGGATTCAAGGCACTCAGTTTTCAAATGTAAAATGTGGAGTCCCCAAGTTTCATTCAGTTACCAACAACTTCTTGCTGATCAGTGCTCTCGTGCAAAGAAGCTTAATTTCTGAAATTTCGTATATACCATTGTTACTCATGGACATCTATATCATGATGTGGACATCTCATAATATTTCAATCATATGATGTTTTAGGTATTGAATATTTTTAGGGATTGAATATATTAAACACCAGTGTTTGGGTACTAAGCTCGTTCATATATTATTATGCTATTATCAATCTCTGACATGATGTACTATATACTGCATATTCCAGCATAAAAAATAAATGTGAGCATCATGAAAATGCACAAGAAATAGATAGCAGGATTATCAGGGACAAAATTCTACTTAGGATGCCTCAAACATCAAACTTCTAGTAAGTATGCTTCAAACAGTTATCAAAAAAAAGTATGCTTCAAACATAAATAAAACTGCATCTCATTCATTAGAGGTGTAATAATATAGTTATGGCTAGTTAAATCACAGAGAAGAGGTTGAATGAACTAATAGGCACAAATTACATCCATTGCTACATTCGACTCTGTCGCTGGATTCCAAGGATGCTTCTCTAGTTCACATTCCACCTCAACTTCAAGCTGATTCACTCCCATAATCTTCATTGGCTGATCTTCTGTAGTTACACTACTACAACCTTCACCTTTACCAGATCGTTTCATTGGCTGATCTTCTGTAATTACACTACTACAACCTTCACCTTTACCAGATCGTTTCATTGGCTTCCAGTTTTTGAACCATTTTGCAGTCTCGTCCATGGAGCAGTAAATCCTACTAAATTCAGTAATCTCAGCTTTCATCATATACATCATACGAACGTTGGGATCACAGGTGAAAAAAGAGTTTCCTGCCAAGTGTAACATGCTCTCAGCACAAGTAAAAATTGGCTAACCTTCGTTTTAACTCGAGCATAAAAAATGAAGGAAAATTATCCAACCAGAGCACTTTTAATAGACACAAAATCATATTGAAACTTCATATCTTGTTTCCACTAATGACTACATAACATGCTATATCTTTTACGCTAATATCCAATCCCTATACATCTGCTAGCCAAAACCAATATTGAGCATAAGAAACTGAAATCTTCAACATGTGATAGTTTCAATGGTGAATGGTGAACCTGAATGATGGCTCAATTCAAATTTCAATTATACCAGAACAGAAGCTAAAAGAAGACATACAGTTTCAACTCCCTTCTTATATAACTCATAGCAATCTGATTACAGCCTAACTCCTTTTAAAACTGAAAGAACCCTAAAATAGAAACCACCATCACGAAAACGACATTCTTGAGCCCATAAGTGTCGATACAATCATTTCTAAAGACAACATTTCCTACACGCAACCACATTGCTCCATTTACCCTTCCCATAATAAAATCAAGCAAAGAAATGAATGTATAAAATTACGAACTGGATAAACTGACTTACGTGGGAATTGAACTTCTCGATAACAGCCCGAGCTTCCTCCCCAGAAGCCATCGTAACAAACGTAAACCCCATACTCTACCCATCTTTCTGCTTTATAATCTAACAAAACACAGTGCCGTTCCATTTCAAATACAATGTTTTCACAAACACATACATTAAAAATCAGTACTTTACGATAATTTTAAGCTTGAATTTTCAAAACAAACCTCAACGTCAGCTACAGAACCGCATTTCCGGAATAGAGATTGACCGCGAACTCAGTCGATCTTGCCAAGGCGAGCATTCGAGCGCAGGGCACGAGGAGGCCGGTGAAAAAGTTGCCGGAGAGATTGAGAGTGAGGAGGTGCTTGAGCGGGAGGAGAGTGACGAGCTTGAGGTTGCCGGTGAGGCGCAGGCCGTCGAGCTGAATGGCAGAGACGGAGCCCTGGTCGCAGGAGACGTCGTGAAAGGCAGAGGGGCAGGCAGAGTTGGCGGATGGATCTGGTGACCTGGCCCAGGTGGAGAAGATTTTTCCGATTGGGTCCGACTTAATCCCCTTCCTGAACTCCAGCAAGGCGTTGAATTCGTCATCGTCGTAGCACACAGGAAGAGCAGGAGGAAGATGAAGAGGAAGGGAGTTGGTTATTTCAGAGAGGGGTCCAAAAAAAGGAAAAATAGAGGGGTCTGAAAAGGGAAAAGGAAAAAAGTATGGGAAAGAAAAAAGTATGGGAAAGAAAAAAGAAGAAACGGAACGGAACAGAATGTTTAACTCTTGCTATTTGCTCAAATTAGAGTGTCCACATGTCAGGTTCTTATTTGACCCCCACTTTTACATACTATTTTGTTAATAGACAAAATTTTCTGTTATATTTGTTATCTAGCCTAGATTCCACGGTGATTTTTTTTTCCAACTGATGAGTTTTTCGCGAAAGAAAAAACCGGTATGGATTAAGAAAAAATGATTGCTCAATCATGAAAATATTATAATTCCCTTGACAAAATTTATGTATGGAACTGAAGGATAATGGTTATGTTTCCAAATTTATATTATTTGAAATGAAAATGATGGATCTTGATGTCAAATGGATATTTCAAATAATGGTTAGGTTAATAAGAATTCTTTTAAACAATGGTGACTCTTTTATGAAATTAATATTTTGTGAACTTTTAGAAATTTCTCTCATTTATAAATATAAGTTTTACTTTTTATTGTTTAAAGTCGTTTAATTATTTAAAAATATATATAGATATAAATCATTCTAAAAAATAAAGAAAAATATAATATCATATGAGTCTTGTTGCAAACGGCCTAGTACAAAACATATCTAATATTTTAGTTTTCTTGTGTATGATTTATTTGTACCATTTGTTCAACATAAGATATTATATGACAAGTGTATAAAAACTTTATAATTTTTCTGTTAAATGTGTAATCTTCTTCTTCTCTTTTTTGTCATTTTTGCCTCTAATTAAAGATCAAAATAAATAAATAAATAAACAAATAAATAATCACTTAGGATGGTTTGGTGAATATGTAGAAATTTCAATATCTCATGAATTAAAATCGCTCAAATTGTTTGGTTGACTGTGAGAATTTCATTTTCGTGGGAATTTTAAATTCCTACACAATGGTAGAATTCTCTTATATAGGTAACTAGAAATTCCTATGGATTTAATTCTCCCACTTCCAACCAAACAATATTTTCTAAATCATGATGAGAGTTTGAAGTTTGTCTTGGAATTTCATCTTTCAACGGAATTAATTTCCCACATAAGTACAACCAAACGACCTCTTAATATTTTTTAATCAAACGTCATAAATGGGGTTTTGAAGGTGTAAAATTAATTATAATGTCCTTAAAATTTTTGTAACTTAAATATTTGATGGGGTGAATCCTATATACATGACAACTGACCTAATTAAATTAGTCTTCCTGATACGTCAATGAGATTAAGAAACAAAAACATTATATAATAAAACACACTCATCCATATATTCCACACTGCCGTATTCAAAGATTTCACTGCACGCATTAGCAGCGACCCTGAAGAAATCAAATAGTAGAGAACAACAAAAAAAACCTAAACAAATCTATGTATAGTAAAAAACGTCCCATATGCATGAATTTAACCCCTCCACATTAGATTCCGTCTTTCCAATCATAAATATCATCCATTTCTCTCACTTTCATTTCACAACCCACATATATTTCATCATCTTCTTCAGAATGGAGACTCAATCCAACTTCCATTTCCCCCCTGGTGTAAGATTCCATCCATCCGATGAAGAGCTCATAGTTTACTATCTGCAAAACAAAGTCAAGTCTCTTCCTGTCCCGGCCTCCATCATAGCCGAAATCGAGCTCTACAGCTACAATCCATGGGAGCTGCCAAGTTTGTTCCTAATTATATCTGAAATATGAGTTCTGTTTGTGATTAATACCTTTTCTGATATATATTTTGATTTTTGTACAGAAAAGGCAGTTTTTGGAGATGAGGAATGGTATTTCTTCACCCCGAGAGATCGAAAGTATCCGAACGGAGCTAGACCTAACAGGACAGCAGCTTCTGGATATTGGAAGGCCACTGGAACTGATAAGCCAATCATAAACCCATCTGGTGCAAGGATTGGTGTCAAGAAAGCTCTTGTTTTCTACATCGGAAAACCTCCAAGCGGGACCAAGACAGACTGGCTCATGATCGAGTACAGGATGCCAGATTCCACCGACCGCCCATTAAGGTCCAAAGGTTCCATGAGGGTACGATGATCCATTTCAGATTGCCCCGTTTTTTTACATATGATTGGTGCTGATAAGGGTTATATGTTTTTCAGCTGGATGATTGGGTCCTATGCCGGATAAAGCAGAAAGGCAACATGTCAAAGAATTCATGGGAACTTCCTCAATGCCCTAATAAAGACCTGGGTGAAGTAACCTATGTGAAGGAGGAGCTTCCCAACCCTAACAATCCGTTCAGCCCTAATCCCTCAGAACTCTGCTCAAACTATTTCTTGTCCAAAGATTGTCACTTGCTGGCTAAGCTTCTTGCTACTACTGATAACCATCATCAAGATTTTCCTTCGGTTGAATCCGATAATAACGCCGCGACATCTCAGAGCAGCATCATTTCCAGCAACAATGATAACATGGGATATAACGAACATCTGATGAATAATCCTATATTTGGTGGAACCTTGAACCAGCATGGAAAACGCATAAGTGAGAATGAGTATGATAGTCCACCAAAGAAGGCAATGGTGAATTTCACCGGAACCTTAACGACTACTAATGGCGGTTCGATGTTCTATAATCAGCAGAATCAGTCTAGCAAGCTTAACTTGCAGGAGCTTGATGTGTATGCATTTGCTCAGAGATTTCTGCAGTGAATTCTTCAGATTAGGTTACTTCAGATTGTATGCTTTTTATCATCTGTGTGATTGTATGAATATTCCTGAAACTAAACTAGATTTTATTTCCAGTTTGGATCATATGAATTCCATGATAATATACTCTATCGAGGATTCGAAATCAGAGATGACGTGATCCTTATTAGGCTTTGTTTTACATGCAACTTGATATTGTTGCATTCTTACGTATATCCAGAAATATATATTAATTATGAACTTGGAGATTTACGTCAGAAAAGTATGTCTTTGTCTTAAATGCTTTATAATTGATTGTAGAATTATGAAAGATTATACATTTGGCACTTGTCGAGCCGATCAGCAAATAATGGTTATTGAATAGAAGAAACGTGTCCCGTGATATATATTGTATGTATGTTAAAAACAGACCCCTCCTTTATTCCGTTAAATCTAATCCCATTCAATAACAAAAAGACATCCCAGCCCGAAAATGAACAAGAGGAAATGTTGAACCTTGGTACAAATTGATGTTGCACCCTTTAAAACAATATGGATAAAATCAGATAGAAGAGTTAAAGCCCTTCTTTTAATGTTTTAGTCAAACATTGCTTTTGCATAAAATTTGTTTTCTACACCTTACAATTAAAGTATCCTATTATATATCACATGAAAAGAGAGTATTATTTGACATGTTTTACACACATACAGTAGTTATGACTAAGGGATTCATGTCGCTCTTATAAGGCGCGACATTAGTCCAATGTCTGGTTAACTAGTTCTTATGACGGTTACTTTATAACTGTAAACTGTATCTGCTGGTTGCTTGATTAGAATAATACAGAACCATGCCTATATATAGTTACATATAAGGACCTAAAGCTAAATACTGAATCTAGCTAAACCCTAGGCACATAAGTGCAATAAACAAAATACATGCATAAATTAATAAATTAGTCCTCTAATTCTTCTTATATCGTCACACCCCCTTCAAGCGAAGCGTCGGATTGATCGAGACGCGAAACTTGGACCGAAAGAAGTCAAACAGCGCACGATTGAGTCCCTTGGTGAAAATGTCTGCAACCTGTAATGAGGTCGGAACATGACCAACTCGAAACTTGCCAGTACTAACGAGTTCCCTCACAAAATGATAGTCGATGTCGATGTGCTTAGCTCTCTTGTGAGCAACTGGATTCTCCGCAAGAAAGATAGCACTGTTATTGTCACAAAGAAGCACCGGGGATCCTTGAAGCGGAAAACGTAGATCCCTAAGAATGTGTAACAGCCAAACTACCTCCGAAGCAGTATTCGCAAGAGCTCTGTACTCTGATTCAGAACTTGAGCGAGAGACTGTAGGTTGCTTCTTCGCACTCCATGAGACCAAGTTTCCACCAAGGAAAACAACATACCCATAAGTAGAGCGACGTGTCTCCAAGCAGCGCGCCCAGTCAGCATCAGAATATGCGAGTACCTCCGAAACACCATCTGCAGTAAAGGTCAATCCACAATGTTGCGTCCCACGAACATAACTGAGTATCCGAGTGACTGCAGCAAAATGATCGTCCCGTGGATCCTGAAGATACTGACTCATGGAGTTGACAGCAAAGGACAGGTCAGGACGAGTGATGGTGAGGTACTGAAGAGCTCTAACAAGAGACCGATACAATTTCGGATTGTGAAACGGTCCACTGGTGCTACTTGTAACTGCGACAACGGAAGAAACGATGTGGAGATCGGTGTAGCATCCAGCATCCCAGCTCTCTGAAGAATATCCCCAGCATATTTGGCTTGACCCAAGAACAACCCTGTAGAGGTGGGTGTAACCTCCGGGCCAAGAAAATAGCTGAGGTACTGTCCGAGATCCTTGACAGAAAACTCCCGATCACCACAAGCTATGAAGCTCCGAATAGCAACCCTATCATTCCCGGTAAGAATGATATCATGAACATAGATGAGAAGGTATAGGATGACTGAGCCACGGGTGAACACGAACAGCGAAGAATCCGACAAACTTCCAACAAAGGCACAGAAGCGATCAAACCATGCCCTAGGAGCTTGCTTAAGACCATAAATGGCTTTCCTCAGGAGACAGACATGATCAGGACGTGCAGGATCCTGATAACCAGCTGGTTGAGCCATGTAAATTGGACTATCAAGAACGCCATTCAGAAAAGCATTCTTGACGTCTAGCTGATAAAGTGGCCACTTCTTCATAGTGGCAATGGCAATCATTGTTCGGACAGTAGCAGCCTTGATAACTAGACTGAAGGTATGATCGAAATCAAAACCCGGAACCTGTGAGAAGCCTTGAGCCACCAGATGTGCTTTATATCTCTCAACAGAGCCATCCTGTTTGTACTTCAACCGATAGACCCACTTAGAGCCAACTACATTAACGTGTGGAGGGCAAGGAACCAACTGCCATGTCTGTTGCCGCTGGAGTGCATCAATCTCCTCATCCATAGCAGTAACCCATCGTGAGTCCTTCACCGCAGCCTTAAAGTTTCTTAGTTCCTTCTGTACGAGCAACTCAGCAACCAAACCTGCTGCCACAAAATCAGGTCCAAGGCTGCGAGCTACTCTTGTTCCATCCCGATGACGAGTGACCAATGAGTGACCACGAGGGGCAGGTGGGACTGTCGGAGCCTGTTGAGCTATGGAAATAGGAGGAGTCAAAGGACCACTTCCAGATGAAGCTGAATCACCGGGTGAATCAGATGAACTCGAGGATGCTGGAGAAGGTACTGGAGTGACTGCTTCAGGTTCATCATTGATTTCTGCTGGTGCAGTCGAAGAAGACTCATGACACACCGTACAAGGCTGCTGTGGTGGAATGATCTCAACAGAAGCAGTCTCTAAATCGGGATCAGTGGGGTCAACAAAGGAGGAAACATCCAAGGAAGAGAAATGAGCCTCTGTGGATGCTCTCGAGAACGGAAAGTGGCTCTCATCAAAGCGAGCATGACGAGTCATATAGATGCGACCAGAAGCAGGATCCAAGCACTTAAATCCTTTGTAATGCGCACTGTAGCCCAAAAAGACACATGGCAGACTGCGAGGGGCTAATTTATGCTCAGATGTCGGCCGAACATAGGGAAAAACACGACATCCGAATGGATGAAAGTTCGAGTAGTCCGGTGAACACCCAAAAAATACTTCAAAG
This sequence comes from Sherardia arvensis, assembly GCA_948330725.1. Lineage (NCBI taxonomy): Eukaryota > Viridiplantae > Streptophyta > Magnoliopsida > Gentianales > Rubiaceae > Sherardia > Sherardia arvensis. The sequence continues at coordinate 13,447,835 of OX415237.1, read as the reverse complement.
GGAGACTTGTTATCAATCACCGGAGTTGGCAGCCGATTGATAGTGAATACAGCAGCACTGAATGCGTCATCCTAGTGAGATAGCGGCAGGTGTGAATGAAACAGCATGGAGAGTCCTATCTCCGTGATGTGTATGTGCTTTCGTTCTGCTCTACCATTGTGCTCAGGTGTATAGGGACATGAGACTTGATGGTGAATACCGCGAGTTCCAAAGTGACACTGCAACCTGTTGTTGATGAATTCAGTCCCTCCATCACTCTGGAAAATCTTGATGCGAGTTGAGAATTGGTTCTCTACGAATGCTTCAAACTGGAAATAGACATCGACGAAGTCAGACTTACGACGTAGAGGATAGAACCACGAAAATCGCGAATAATCATCCACAAACAAAGCATAATAAGAAAAATCATTTCCAGAAACAACTGGAGATGGCCCCCACAAATCACAATGAATTAAATCCAAAACATTATTAGCACGTATGAGGTTCTCAACGAAAGACAGTTTATGGCCTTTAGCCATAGCACACGGTTCACAAATACCAGGTTTTGGAAGTACAGAAATAAGGGATAAAAACTCATGTTTGTTCAGTAAAGAAATAACAGTAGAGGACACATGTCCTAATCGAGCATGCCACACTTCAAAGGATGCTCTATTATTATTCTTCTTCACCACTGAAAGAAGTGCTGCCTCACCACGGTCCAGCACATACAGCCCATGCTCACGTGTCCCTACCCCAGGATTGCCCTGCTGAGCTTGTGCTGAATAATAAAAGACTTGTCATCGAAAGAAATAATAGCACAGAGCTCCTTGGTAAGCTTACTAATTGACAACATGTTTTTAGTAATAGCAGGCACAACCAAGACATCAGATATATGTATAGAAGGGCTAACTCTAACATCACCAACAACAGTAATAGGAAGAGAAGCACCATTACCAACAGAAACAAAGGTATTACCATTATAGGGAGCCACAGCAGTCAAGGTCGAAGTAGTGACACTCATATGGTTGGTAGCCCCTGAATCAAGATACCGGTCTGAAGCTGTAGCAGCAGTAGCAGGCTGAGCCTGAGGAGCCTGGTAGGGCACATACTGCGGTGCATACACAAGTGACTGAGGAGCCACTGCCGCAGGAGCAACCGGAGCAGCATAGGTCTATGCAACAAGAGCCTGAGGAGCCGATGGAGGCTGTGCCGACTGAGGAACATAAGTCAAGTACTGCTGCTGGCCATAGGGCTGTGGTGGTGGAGTCACATAACTCGGCGTAAAGGAAGGACAAAACCTAGAGATATGCCCGAAGCCTCCACACGTGTAACACTGAATTGGAGCACCCAAAACACCAGATCTGGACCCACGAGAACCTCCAGGAGCTGCCCAGGGACGACGACCACCGCGGCGACCGCCGGGCGCGCGTGGAACCACGCGCGGCTTGTCCAGATGCGTGAGCCCACACGCCGCTCTCTGGTTGCTGGGCGGCCGGGGCAGGTTGGTTGGCGGCCGCCACAAAGGCCACTGGACCCGCCGGAGCCTGTACCTGCACATTCATTTGCTCCAAATTAGCCAAAAAGGCCTCATAGCCCTTTGCTTGATCCACAACAGTAATATACGGGGGCAAGGGATCAAGAACATCAATGGGTGCACTAAAATTCTTATATTCATGGCCAAGGGCAGTGAGAAACCACATAAGATTGTCGTGGTTCTCAGCAGGTTGTACCATAATACTTAATTGATCAAATATTTTCACGAGAGACAGATGAAGATCATGAATCTTACCAGTCTTGCGGAGGAGGTTAGCCTGCTGTCGGAGGCTAAAAACAGCAATCGAGGTGCTGTGTTGATAGGCACTGGCAAAAGTATCCCACATCTCCTGAGCAGTAGCACACTGCAAGATCTCATTCTTTGCATCAGCAGTACATGAGGAGAGAAGCACACTACATAGCGTCTGATCATCCACGATCCAGGAGTTGTAGGCAGTCAGGGCAGTGTCGTAGGCGTCCTGCTCCTTCTGGAGAGCGGCAGAGTCCAGTGGTGAGGAGTAGGAAGAGGCGGCCGTTGGCGGCACGGGAACGAGGGGGCGAGGGGTAGAGCCATCCAGATGACCAAACAAGCCTTGGGGCTTGAACACATACTCTACCTGCTTCTTCCACTGCAGGTACGTTGAAGCTTGCCAACTTGGTGTTGAGAAGGTGGATCATCGTGTTGATCGAGAGAGCATCATCCTTGCGAGCAGCCATCGTCGTGTGAAGAACAAAAAAGATGGCAGAATAATTTTTGAATTGAAAGAGGAGGGAGAAGGCTAATATAGAGCCTTTGTGCGTGCGAAAAAAGGAGAAAAGAAGGAGGGCGGCGGCCGTAGGGGGGAAAAAGAGAGAATAGGGTTTAAGACCCTAGAGAATTTGGAAAGAGGATCGTCAGGCGACTGATACCATGTAAACTGTATCTGATTGCTTTATTAGAATAACGCAGAACCATGCCTATATATAGTTACATACAAGGGCCTAAAGCTAAATACTGAAGCTAGCTAAACCCTAGGCACATAAGTGCAATATACAAAGTACATACATAAATTAATAAAGGGGTTTTATACATGCAGGTCCAATTTACCAATGCAGTATATTACCCTTCACCATTTCACAGTCTGGACCTGCACTAGCACAATTCAGGGGCAAAATATTATCTTTTTCAGATCTGCATTAGTAAATTGGACCTACATGTATAATTTCCGTTAATAAATTAGTCCTCTAATTCTTCTTCTATCGTCGCAATAACGTTCATGGCGCTTTGCATTTGTATTAAATATTAGATATATTTAGGATTGTAGGTGATATTTCATTCCATAAAAATACATATATACTATGCACTTTATTCACATTTATGTAAATATAAAAATAAAATTTAGTTTGAAGGGTGTGATAAGCATCAGGAAGTATCAGAAAAAGTTCATCCAACTAATTTTCATTGAAATGAATAAAGCATTTGTTAATTCAACCTAGTTGTCAAACATTTTCAATTAGTCTCTGACTGTTTGGAGTGAGCCACAGTAAATTGCTTTTTAACCTGTCATCTGAAATGCAGCGCCATTTTCTGTACCAATCGGAACATTGGAGAGGTTCTAGCTCCCTTTGTAAAATACGACCTCATCAATTTGTGAATTAAGAGTCGTGCTTGTAATACTGCGGGACTTTTATTTTGGGATGATGAATGTATAACGAAATCTTGTTACGCGGCTACATAGCAAGTACACTGCAAAAAGATGGAGGAGAAAAAAAACTTTGTATGTTAATGCAGCCATATTTAAGACAAACGTAGAATAATGCAATGGAAATCAGATGAAGAAACCTACTTGTATAAATAAGAAACGATTCCCAGGAGAATGCAAGTGAGGATGATGTCGATGATGATATTGCGACTCGACCTTATCTGAGACGGTTTCATATAAACAATCATTACATTAAGGTTAGGTTTAGTGGGAGATTTTCAGAATTCATACCTCTGTTATAGTTTTCTTCAGCCTGACATTTGTGTTTCTGATATCAGATGATGCCTTGTCCACCTTCGTGTCGATTTCATCGACTAATGGAACTTGCCTATCCAGTTCCTAAGAAAATAAAACATGTTGAATGATAAATCTAATCTTTATTAGGCCACCATTTGAAATTCAGTCATCATAAAACAAATTCAATCCAGAAACCTCATTCATATCATGAGCAAGATTCTTCAATGTATCTAGACCATCTGAGATGATGTCTAAGCCTTCATCCTGACAAGAAGAAGAAAATTACTGGTTGTTTCAAATAAATTCTTGATCAACACAAAAACAAGAAAACTAAGGGAATGATCAAATAAGGATCACAGAAATGAGTTACAAGCCTGTTTTAGTTTCCGCATTTCATACTCCTCCCTGAACTGACTTGATTCTTCAGATTGTTCAAAGAAACCATCACCAAATTTCTCACCTGCTGCATACAAAATGCAAACAGCATGTCTAAGAATATGTACGGTAACCTAGGAATAAATGCATGGTAATTAGATGATGACCTGAATCAAATTTAACATGGCCTTTAGATGTTGAAGCACCAGAAGCTTTAGCGTTACTTGTAGTCCCATCTGGTATAGCGCGAATTCTGTCGGGTAATGCGAGAACCAAATCAGCACGATCTTGTAAATCTTCCTTTGTGAGGCCTTTCACCTGCCCATCATATCATATACATAATCATCATGGGAGAGTGAAAACAACAGCACAAGCATGAATTCAAATATCTACATATGAATGTAAAGCTATGTTACTCAGACACGCATTGCGTGTCGTGTCCTAAAATCCGACAAGGGACATGACATCTTTTAATAAATATAGACAAAATAGCACTAAACAGCCATATCTTGTGTCGTATCGTGTCCGATGCGTATCCGACACAGAGACACGGCACTATAGTGCCATGCCGGAGCAACATAGATGTAAAGTATATCTTTCACATCCAGACAAAATAACGTTATGATGATCTGAGAGCAAATGGCAATAAGAACAGACTTATATAACTAGTTTTGTGTACCTTCTCCTGAGAGAGTTTTTGCAGCTTTGGAACCTCTTCTATTAACCGAGCCTTAACCCGGCGGATCTCGGCATTCATGGCCACCAGTTTGGCCCTATTTTGCTCCATCGCAGCCATTTCCGATTTCTGCAGAAAGGCAAAATCAGAAAACAATATAATAAAGTAGAGAAAATTAACAAGAATCGAGATGAAAAAGTAATTACAGTGAGGGCGGCTTCGATTTGGTCCTCAAAGGAGTTGAAGAGGCGGGCAAAGGCATCTTCGGAGTTGGAATTCAAAGCCCTCTGCTTATCTGTATCGTATTTCTCGTATTTCTTGCTGATATCGTCCAGTCTGAACAAAATGTCGATCACGCTCATCTTTCCGGCTCTGAATATTAGCTATAATTCTTGAATTCTAATTTTATCTCTTTAGTTCTCGATTTCTTGTTCAGATCGGGATGCCTTTGTTTCTCATTTTTCTGGCTTAGTTTGAACAAGAAAGAATGGTGGCCCGTTAAGATCGGCTACGATCTACATATATACATTGTGGCGGGAGGGTTAAATATATGGGGCATGCTATACGCAATCCGTATTTTGCTTATTTTGCAGTCTAAAATAAAAATACGTCTTCGATATATAAGATATGGTCAATAATTATGTATATCAGACATATGCATCATATATACTACTTCTATTGTACACACTTGCAAATCAGTTATATATTAGAATCATTGTATATATGATTATTTAATAAAAATACGGACTACAAATAAGCAAAATACGGACTATGTATAGAAGGTCTGAATATTAATTAATCATATCAAATGCTTTTAAACATCTGCCACGTCTTTTTTATTGAGAAAATTGCAATTTTGCTGATTCATGTTTCCTTTGGCTATCCATGAAAATAGTCTTTATTTATTTACATATATATATATATATGTATATGTGTGTGTACATATATGTAGCTCTAATTTTTCTAATGGTGAGATAATTAGATATATAATCCCTGGATTAACGCCCGAATTTACACAGTTCGTTATTTTTTTACTTGTTATAGGTTATTCAACTTTATTACATATATGCTATTTATTTTCTATCGAAATGGAAAAGAAAAGTCCTGAATGTATTCGAAAAATATTATGATTAATTACATTTTCATAGAGATTTGGAGAAACTAATACATTAATTGAAGTTTGGTTATTGAATGTTTTATTCTTTTGTAAATGTAGTGGGGGTTTTTGTATAAGCGAACATGTACACGTCAAAAAATAAAGTAGTGTTGTGTAAGAGTATGTTCGATAGTATATATAAATGATTACGTACTATAAGATAAACAAAACTTTCAAGGATGTGTGCTCCCATTTTTTATTTGTGACATGAACAACATAATAAACTTAATTGAAGAGTCCAGAATTTTTCAAGACAATTTAGTTACTATTTTGTAGAAGTCATTATATTTAAACACGCTGAATGTTTAAACACTAGCTTTAGTGAAATCAGAAATCGGGTAACAGTTATTATGTTGGAGTACAACTCGTGTGCGATCAAAGAAGATATTCCAAGATGCTGAAAAGATATTCGAAGATATTCAAGGTCAGATTTTGTTTAGTTAGGAATATATTATAGAGTTGTATTTTAGTCAGAATTAGTATCAAATAAGGAAATTTTATATTTCCTATAGTTTAGCTATAGAAGTAGAATATAACTATGAGACTAATTACAGTTGTGATTAACTAGATGAGAAGATTAGCATTACCGTAATTGAAGGACCAAGAAGATCAACACGGCAGCACGGCTTGGGACTATAAAGAGAGACGTATGCTGCGACATAAAGTATCCATCTTGATTGAAAGTATTCTGCACTACAGAATAGTTTTACGTTTTGGAGCAACGTTTGATTCGAGGAATTGAACTGGCCTTTGTATTCACCAGAGTCCGAAACCTGATAGTCTTAATACCTCGGGAGAGGTGGTCGAGATAGCAGCGAGGAGTTGCTGACTGGCTGTGAGGGGAGTTCACAGATTCACACATGAAGATAAGTCAAATAGATAGTTAATAGTTTGTGAACTTTGTAACTATACTTGATTATCTAGTGAATAAGTTTTGGACTGGGCAAGGCCCCGCAGATGTAGGTGTGGTTACACCGAACTGCATAAACATATCGTGTGTTCTTTACTTTACTGTTTAAAGTCTGTTGCATGTTTAAACATATATACTTGCTGAAGTAGATATAGGGTGAAGTCTTATATATTGTATAAGAACACTGATAGTCTGATCGATAGTAATTTCATTAATGTATTCTTAAATATGAATAGAACAAAATAGAAGGTAATGTAGCAACTTATACTAACTAGGCAAACCGGATCGGGCGTTGCCCGATATATTTTTAGTACTTTTGAAATGTTTTTATTTTTTGATAATGAGAAGATAAAAATCAAGTTTGAGTATCCAAAATAGCAATGAGATTGGGCATCCGCAACAGTAATGGATTTATGGAGCACTCTTTGTGTGCCATAATTTAAAATTTGATAAAATTAAGTAAAAACAAACTACTAACAATGAAATAAAATAAAATTTGAAGGAGCATTTCTTATATTTACTATATGATTTATTTTAAAAATATAAAATTATTGATTGGTTGCCCATGCACAAATGAAAATGTAACAATTCCTTATTAATTATATATATTGATGCAGGGGAATATATTGTAATGTCATAATAATATAAAATTCCATGTAATTTTACAGATTGTGTATGTTGTTCAAAAATAATTGTTTTCTTAATAGGAGATTTGACCTTTCATAATGTACCTTTTAAATTTTTTTGGTTAAATGAATCATGGATAATTCACTCTTTTAATTATATAAAAAACGTATCCACTTCTTAAGTAATTAGGAGTAGTCCTTATTAAATAGTAGTTGTTATTCTTAATTAAGGAGTGGCCATTGTTAGGAAAAGTGTTTTTTAAGCTGCAACCATTGTGAATGTTATTTTGTACATAATCATAAGATAAATTCCCACATTGCTTCAAAGTTTAGTAGCTAAATTTCCAAACAGTAATTAGATATGCATGTCCAGTTTACTATTGCAGGTCTGAAAAATACAATATGTGGTTCCTGAATTGTGTTAGTGCATCCAAAATAGTAAACATGGACATGTAATGTATCACTCATCTTTCCAAAAAATACACCACATAAAAATGTGCAAGGTTTATTCTAATTCTTACTACCTTTATCTAACCAGACTTGGGCCATGTTACACGGAAATTTTCTTTATTTCAGTTCAGTTTAAGTTTTTTTTGTTTTTTAATTCAGTTCAGTTTAAATGAATATATATAAATTTATTTCAATTTAGTTCAGTAGTTATATTTGTTACTATTTTATATTTCAACCAAATACAATGATATATTTAAAAATTAAAATTATTTCTTCAGTTAAATTTATTTATTCATTTTCAGTTTAGTTCCCTATTTGTGAATCTAATAATATAGCAGTTCAATTAATTTTTCAATTCAATTCAGTCCAGTTTAGTTCAATTCAGTTTCATTCACTTGGAAAAAGGAAGTATCTTTGTTTTCCGATTCTTGCATTAGTTGATAAAAAAAAATTCTTGCATTAGTGTTTGTATAGTAATGATTTATTGTATTTAATTATGTAATATAAAATTTTCTCATTTACTTTTCTAATTATATAACATGAAATTAAGCTTAAATCAAAATGTAAAGGAGCAATATATTGTTTTAATTATTAACATACATAATTGTTATGTTTGATGCCTGACTTATAGCTTAATATCGGTTGGAGGAGAATCTTATTTAATATTGACTTATAGCTTTTATTTTTGAGTATTTAACTATATATTTCATTGTGTATATTTTTATGTATGGTAATAATTCATAATCAATGGAAATAATAGTCTATTAAACTTATATAAGATTTACTATTTAAAATACATGTTCACACTTATAATTAATGATATGTAGATAATTTTCAAAATATTTGCTTACTATAGTAATCGATTTCTTTTCACATTTATAAAATATGATGTTTTGGTATATCTTTATCACGTTTTATTATTATTATTTATAGGAACATTTCCAGAAAATTTTTATGTGACTGATAAAAATCAACAAAAAAACGGGTAAGGGAAATATTTTATGATATACATATAATTTTATGGTTATTTTATGGTATTAGTATATTTTATGGTATTAATACCGATGCGTTGCCATAATTATGCTATAGTATTTTCTATATTTAAATAATAAGTATATTTCATATTAAAAATGGCACAACTACCATAAACAAAAACTCAAATTTTAGGCCGGCGACGGGTTTACATAATATATACATGACCGACCGGAGATATCAAAACTCAAATTTTGATGTAGTTTCATATATTAATTATAATTTTTGGTGGCAGCCGGCGGCGGTGTTTTTTTATTTATTTATTTACGCCGCCACTTTCTGCTTTTATATATATACCTAGTAAAAGATAACATGGAAATGAAAATTAATATTAAAAAGTAAAATTAACTGAAAATTCATCCATTAATGAAAATGAAAATGAGTTGAAAACTAAATATAAAATTAGGAACGCTTAATGGTGCTCCGTACCTTTTAATTAATGTTTATACCATTTAAGTAAAATTTAGAAAGTATATGTAACTCCCAACAACTTTCCTGACTTAAGTAAAAATTTTTAAATTTTTATATTAAAATATATTTTAACATATATTTACTTAATGATCAATGAAATAACACAAAAATGTATCATTTGAATTTAAATACATAGTAATAGTTTCACAAGATTTAAGAAAATTGGACTTTCAAGAGAGTTTGCCTCCAGATATATCAACATCATAGTGAATCATAAAAGATTGAGCTAACAAGAAAAGTTGTACATGGAGACATTTGAATTTATGCACAATGGAGTTCAATGTTAACTGTACAATCAACTTATGATATCCATTACCAAAACGTTCAATTGTATCAAAGGAAACAAGAATGGTAGAGGACGATACTTGTTCATATAGCTTTATGAATCCATTCTATAATCAATCTGAGCAGAATCATGCTTAAGAAAAATTAAAGTATCCCATCAAAAGTCATTCCAGAGGCTTCCCAAATGATGACCCTCGATGATTCTCCCAATTACGATCTTAATCAGTTCGGATCAGCTTTCGGATACTTCCCCGCTCATGTAATACTTTCGAACCATCTTTCTGTATTCTGCAAAACAAGTTTCAACTTAGTGTTTTGCTTCAATCAAAAAGCACCACAGAGACAACTTAAGCTAAGTGAAAGAAACCATCTTGAAACCATGCTCTAACTTAGAGCTATAACAAAGTTTTAAACTCCTAACGACTAGCCAACCAAATAAAAGCAGCATCTTAGGGTGTTTCAGATGTAGCTTTTTTCTTAAACTCTTACTTGTGAATGCCAGTCGTAGAACAAAGTAAAACTATCAACGAAAACAGGATACCAGAATGGCATTGAAAGAGATATGATAATAGGAAGATTAACCTTCTGGATTCTTCCAAAGCAAAGCAGCAGCATTGTTTAAAGGACTTTCATTATTGGGCTCTGCGCGTATAGAATCAAACCAGGTACTTATAGTCTAGCCAAACACAAAGGGCAAAATATAAAGATTATATAAGAACTTCCGAACCTCCTAACAAACTTTGGATGGATAGAAGAATGGTTCTACAATCATAAGCTGAGGACCACTTATCCTTCAAGAAAATCAAGACAAAACAAAAAAACAGTGAGAGTTATCTCTGACAATGTACTGCAAAAGTGCAATACACAATCTAAATTGGGATATAATAGTAAACAATGGTGTTTTGTTAAGCTTAGTTGTACATGAGTCAACTATAGGCTACTGCACCATATCATGAGAGAGAAGCCCTAACTCATAGTTTTAATTCGGCATCGGAACCAATTTAACTTTAGCTGATCTGAATTCCTAAGGACAATCAATACCTGTAAAATATCCAAGCAAATATTCCCGTACAGGTCAACATTGGGATGGAAACACATCGTCTCAAACTTTACATGTGGAGGCTTGAAAGGGTAATCGAGTGGAAAGCGTAAGGAAAGCTTGTATGATAGACCATCATACATAGTCCCTTTACCACCCTCGATGGTGCCAATCCAAGTAAATATGTTTTCACCCTCAGGGAAAGCAGAGACACCAATATCCCCTCCACTCATCTGCATGTGCGAAGGATGCAAAGTGTGTCACTTTTAGAGCACATAAAAGCAATATGATTTCAGTCGTATATAGTCAAGTAAAAAAATTCAAAAAACTGAAGAACATATCAGAAAATTTCTGAAAATTATAGGAAAAGGCATAAAACAGCTTACACTGTTCTTAGAGCAGAACGATAATTCAATTTAAAACATAAAGAGAGTCTACTTCAATCTGAAGATGTTGAAACCCGGATTTGATTCAACAGTTAACCAATCATACATCTCAATATGACTTAATCTAACATGGAACTATTGAGGATCTATAGTAGACATGAATATTTGACGATAAGAGCTTGACTTATAACAGTTCCTTGATATATAGTGAACATTGATAGGCAAACGGATTTTCCTGGCTACATTACTACGAAAATAACAATTGGACAACCAAAAATCCCAACAAATATACATTTTTTAAGTACAGAAGTTCACCCATACTTTTATGTGATCTTTACGGTCGTAAAATATGCTTCAGTTTCTGATATGTTGAAACTAAGGTATTTAAAACCCCATGGTAACCAGCATTATCCAAAGAATGATTTTCTTGACTATCATGCTTGAAAATTAACAGGAAGCTAAAAGCTCCATAACTTTTGCAAGAAATGGCCAAGCTAGTAGTTGTCAAACATTTCAGTTTCGAGACAGAATAATATTTGGCAAGTTCTGCAACATCTGAGATATTATTTTTATGGTAACATATTATTTACAGGAATTATTAATCAATATATTGTTGCCTATTGTCCAATACATTTGTTGACTCTCTGTTAACTCTATAGAAGTAAAACTAGCTAACTTAATCATTTCAACAGAACTGACCTCTACCAAAAAATCTACGTCACTGTACTTCAACCCAACACTGCAAAATGGCCTATAATTACCTCTCGTGATCTACTAACTAGCTGAATACTGACATGCAGATAGATTTTCATGGCTGCATCACTAACAAGTAAATGGCAATTGGACATAGCCAAAATCCAAAGAAATAAACATTTCAAACAAAATATTCAACCCAAAATTTAACATAAAAAAGAGTGACACTTAATTCATGATATCCAACCATCTTATCCCATATAATGAAAGCAGCTGGTGAGCCTAAACCCATGATAATTAACCTCTGTTATACAAAGGAAGCTGAAGAACTTTCTTAACCATAATAATGATTGGAAAAGAGCAGAAAGTTGAAAACTATACAACCATTACAAGAAACAATAGTTTCCAACCAAAACATCTACAAGAGTCTCTTTTAACATTGAAGAATTGCATTAATTTATTCAACCCTCAAGAATACACAAGCCATTGCTCCACGAACATAATTTTTTACACAGAAAGTTACATTAGCAATGCTCAAAATCCAACCAAACCATAAAACACAACTTTTAGGTATCTACTGAAAGTTGTTTATTCAATACCGCTCTATCTGAAGAATCAACACAAAAGAAATGAAGAATAGAATTAGCAGTAAAGAGATGTACCATGAGGGCCATCAGTTCTTTCTGCAGCCTCTGGGTAACGGAATTGGTGTCGACGGAGACCGGAGTAATCTTGGGCTGTTTGGACGTAGCCGGCGATGACTCCCGATCGGCCTGCGGGAGATTACCCGTCCCAACGGCGTCGTTACGGACCTCCATTCCGACGGGTTAACAGGAGATCAATCGGGATTTGATGATTTCAAATTCAATTATTGCTTAATGATTCATCCACAATCGAAGTAAAGTGGTGTGACAGCTGCGCCGAAAAGGGGATGAATATTATAAAAATGGGGAGCCACGAAATGGAGGAATTGTGTTTATTCACTGTGTGTTTTCGGTGGTGGTGGTGAATTGCTTGCATCTCATATCCGGGTCAACACATGAGTCCGAACCGCGCTAGAAAGTGCGGGAATGGTTGTCAAAGAGAACTGAGCCGACCTGGTCAATTGTTAGTGATCATCGGTTGAACCGCTAATATCGGGTTCTGATTTATTATATTAAAAATATCAAAGAAGAATTGATTAAGGTGGTGATAAAATAGAAATCTATTCAAGGAGGGGGAAGATTTAAAATTATTAAAAATGGTGTAACCAAATTACCTTGGTTTAATTTAATATAGTTTAGTTTAATTTAGTTCAATTCAGTTTAATTTGGTTATAGCCAAATAAGTCATTGTTAAGGGTTATTATCCCTAATTAATTTGATTTCTTTTCCAGTTCAGTTTAAATAAAATGTAGTCTCACAAAATTCATCTTAATTTAGTTATACCGTTACTTTTTCCAGTACATTACTTTATGTGAAACTGAGTCAAATATACTTTAATTCAATTTAGTTATCGCTAAATAAGATGGGGACATTAATTCTAATTATTAGAGATGAAACTGAGAATTTTATCAATGCTAAATGCGTACATTCTCGAGCACAATATTCACTTCATGCCGATATTTCAGCTATACGTTTGGGAATCTCAATGTGCGGAACATTTAGAGACATAGAGTTCTTTGAATCAGATTGTTTGCATGCTATTAACATGATACAAAACCCACAAAAGGTCATTGATTGAGTTGGTGGATGAGATTCATATAGCTAAAGGCCATATCCAACTGATTCATACAGTTAGAGAAGGTAATGCAGTGGCTGAGTCCCTGTGTGTTCTGAATTCTTTTGGGATTTGGATCTTGGGATTTTGACACTGTAGAAATCTTTGGATTTAGAGTGGATCTTGCAAAACCCAGATCTTGCAAGACCTTGTATGATGTAAAAATTTGGTTTTGGGTTTTGCAATAATTTATTAATAAAATAATAGTATATGCAAATATTTGTATCATTCATTTTGGAATAGTTATTTTGGAGTAGATGAACTCATGATTTGTGAAAAATGTATCATAATATAATTTTAAGAAGTATTTTATATAATTATATTAAAAATACAATATGTTATTTTTTTCATTTTGGATCAATGCAAGTTTACCATTTTTATTAAAATTGGATGGGTTCAAAAATTATGAACTGATCACTTTATTTAGAAAAAGATAGAGTGGAGCCGGTAATTTTGACCTGATCCATTTCAAAATTAAATAATTGTATATATAATATTTCAAAATATAAATATCATTTTCGGAAAACTGATACTCATATTTATAATATTTCAATTTTATTTCAGAAGTGAATGTCAAGATAAATAATATAATAATAGTTTAAATATAAAACAAAAATGGTGGCAAAACTTGGTTGGATTATGGGATTTACTCGTAAATCCCAAAAACCAAAACATGTGCAAAACATACAAGGTCTTGGACTTTGGAGAGCAAATCTCAAGATCCAAAACCCCCAAGATCTTAGAACACACAAGGCCTGATTCTCTAGCCAAACAGACAATCATAAGTACAAGGTTCTCAGTGTTTACACAATTTTCTGAAATGACAAAAGGTCTTCTTAACATGTACATAGTTGGTACACCATATTTACGTATTCATCCTCCTTGAACGAATGCTACTCTCAGTTGGTTCCTCTTTGTGTTGCAGGTTCTCAAGTCCAGACTCTAGAAGAAGCAAAGGAAACAAGAATACTTATTTTCCCACAAAGTTTCAAGATAGCATAATCATATTCCCTGTTGATTTGTCTATTAAGAGTGATTGTAATACCCTGCTATATGGATCACATCTAAATTTTTATACGGTCGACTTAAATTGTATTTTGCGGGTCAATCACTAATATGCTTCCCATAAAAATTAGATGGAAAAATTTATACATAAACAAACAAACACACTCAAATGCCTTCCATGGTACCTTTCCTTTAGAACCACCTTTTGAGTTGGTTTAGGAGTTTGATAAGTGCATGGCTCATGCCCGTTGGATTCGTTTGTACCATGTTTATGGGCTAAAAGGTTTGGCCTCGACAGACATGGAAGGTGGGCTTAAGAGTCCACCGATTTAGCCTAAATATGACTCATGTATATTTCGAGTTGGATATATGGAATACACTTTCTTTTTTTATGGGAATACAACTATTATTACCATAAGCATTATAATCATACGCGAATAACAAACCTATTAATCTAAGAATTAGGGTACTACAAATAAAAGTCGGGTAAATCTCTCTATCTTACATGCACTACGATCTTGTGTTTATTGCTTCTTAAAACTGCTATTGATTTAAGTATCGGAGTGTTTACCCCTGACCAACCCGCCGGCCAACACGGGATATGTTTTGTAGGTCAGTTCGTGAGTTTGGTCGAGATCAAATACAAGTCCTAGACATCCATCGGAGCTCAAACTATGCTATTAGCCATCTCTCTTGGATGATTCAAGTACTAAACACTTTCCCCTTTTTAAGGGCAGCTTTTCCTCTCTGTTTTTTTTGTCTTTAAGTCCTTTTAGGACAAGGGGTGCCCAATAAATTTCCACCAATGTTATGGTGGTTTGATTGAAAACAAAAAATAAATAATGAAACCTCTAAATGTGTTTTAAAAGTGTTACTTCCACGCATGCATGTTCGTAATCATTCGTCCAGACATCCAGGGTGTATTTCTAAAACTGGACTTTGAAAGTCCATGTTTTCAAAAAACCGGGTGAACCAATCACACCCTCACTTTAAGAAGAAATTTGGTGCAATGAGTGGATGAAACTAAAATAGCGTTACCATAAAAGAAAAGTGTGCTACACGGACTGGGACACCCAACACCCGAATATGTGCAATTTCAACTGTGACGGAATGAGTACTTATTTTACGCTAAACCCAAATAAACGAGGAGAACGAATAATTAAAATTAATCATAAACAACCTGCAGTGACCGGCTAGAACTTTTGTGAACAAATAAATTTGCATTAAATAAATTAGTTTCTGGCTCATATCCCATTTAAAAATAATAAAACTTGTATTCCAAAAATACATACTATAATATTTTAGACAAGCAACTTAAATGGGGCAGTGCAAAGGAGAAAAAGTTTTCGCAGTTTGATAGCTTTCCCATCCAATCTGAAACTCTCCCAACACCATCATTACTAAGCATATAACAACCACCAATAAATTTTACCCCCCAAATCCACCAATAACCCCACATACTACTCTCCCTTGAAAGAAGACTTCAACTATTAGGGCTGTCAATTCTGATCCGAACCAAAAAATCGACCGAAACTGACTAATACCGAACCCGATTATACATCGATTTATAAAAGTCTCAGACGGTCAAACCCGAACTGATCCGAACCGAATTCAACCCGAACTGATCCGAACCGAATTCAACCCGAGAACTGATTTGAACCGAAAATACAGATCCAAATTTGACCGATAACCGAATTTGTACTGTATCAAACCGAACCGAAATAATCCGATTTATAGTCAACCAAAACCGATTCAACCCGAAAAATAACCGATATCGACCCAAAACCGATTCAACCTGAGAAATTACCGATACTACATTAGATATCAAGTGATTCAAGTTCATTCCAATCCAATAATGTATGATGATTTTATTTATAGTAATAATATGGTTTTATTTATAGTAATTAGTAATATGTTTATCCAAAATTATAGTTTCGGTTTCGTATACGGTATACCTGATGTTGCACTTTTTTGAGTTGTTGAAAAGATATAACATTACATTTGAGTCAAATATCTTTCTAGTCTAAAATTGATCCCTCTATCAACATAAATGAATATACTCAACTTGCTAAAAAGACAATAAACAAGACTTTCAATCACAGAAGTGCAAGAGTGTAAAGACCATTTGATCAATATTGCATTGAAGCAAACAATATATTATTAACACGTTTCCAGAGTATTTCCAAAGCCACTTACACATAAAATATAATTTATTTACAATTTGAAGTGAATAAATGATTATCTATAGTGCAAAGTTATTACTTTATCTCCTCTGGTTTTGGATTACTTGACTTTTGAAATCTCTATACAAACCAGCATTGATCCAGGTCTTTTTGAAGAGAGAAAAACACCCATCCGTGTCAATATATTCCACAAGACCTACATACACTCAAGGTATATATTAGTCGATCTTATCAGCTCCCTCCACACCCCTATCAACCTGCCATTATGTAAATGAACGTCAAGAGTCAGAAGCAAATATTATAGGACAACAAACCCCATTAGAAAGAAGAGGTAGACAGTTAAAAATATGTTTTCATGTATACACTCCTGACCGCTAAGGAAAGAAATTCATGGCAATTTATCTACAGCATAGGTTTAAAGCAATTCATGGCACTATTCCACACAACTTTATTTAAACTAAGGAAATTAATCAATTTGGCCACATCTCAAGAGCAGACAGTGGTGACTCAGGCCCCTAAACTGGCACTAGTGTTCCTCCAGTCAAATCCTAGCATGATCAGAACATTTAACTAATGGGTTCAACAAACATTAAAACATTAAAAAAATCAAGTATCAATATTGCTAGAGGGAATAAAATGTATCTAAAACCTGGGCAAAAGAATCACTCAGTGAATGTGCAGGATCAGTTCAAACCACAAGGGTGGGATGGCCGTTATTCGCAAATTTCACAGCAAGAGATGCAGCACAACTAGTACTTGCGCTGCGTTGCAGAAACCATCTCATCAAAAGCCCCAAAGTGACCTATTTCAAGTACCTGAGCCATTATGAAAATGAACGTCAAAAGTCACATGCAAAGATTATAGATATACAACGATATGTAACAAGTAATGTTAAAAGATGCAAAAAGAGATAGATAATATATTTTGCTCTCAGATCCGGTAACAACTAGAAAGGATAAGAATCCTAATGTTGTTACGAGAATGATCATCATAGAGACTTTTGTTAGTGAGTATATATATAAGAGTTTCTACCAGCAAGTACATGTGGACATCAACTTTATCAGAAGAGTTCCCACATGATAACAAGGGCAAAAACTCGAATATATAAAACTTGGCAACAACTTTCTTTGAGCAATGGGGCCAGCCAAGCCATTATGTTTCAGTTTCACTATCGGAAGGGGATGTATCCTCAATCACACCATCTTTAACAAGATCAAGAACATCTTCCCCATTATCATCGTATCCACACAACCAATTCTGAGTTGTAACCAGAATCTCAACATTTTTTGGTAAAAGGGCAGATCTGTATTTGTTTAAAATACGAGAATCCATACTGAATGAAGACTCGGAAGCTACTGAGGTTATTGGAATAGACAAGACATCTCTTTCCATGCTAGCAAGCACGGGGAGGTGTCAAATTGTCCTTTCCAAAACTGTAAAACATCAAAATCAGCGTTATTTTGCCGAGAGTGAAGAGGAGAACTCAAATAAGCATCAACTTCAGATTGAGAGCCGCTTGTCATGGATGAATTCAATTCAAATTCCTACAATAAAACAGAATTCAACCAAGTCACATACACATAAATACTTGTACTATATGATTCAATTCAAAACAGAAAACTCATAGTTATTAAAGAGCAATAGTATACATGCAATATATTGGCCTTCTTAAAGGGCCGAGAAGAAGTTGACCTTGGCAACTTTGAGGGATTCGATAAACCAGAATGAGTGGAGGAGGAGGATGATGGTGAATAAAATTCATATAGCTCATATAATGCTCCTTTCACCACATTTACCTTTTGTGAAGACTTAGGATTATCGTCTCTATAGAGACGTCTATATTCATGCTCAACAAATTTAAGTTTGAAGCGGGGATCAAGAACAACGGCAATGGACAGAATAATAGAATAGCCTTCCCAATAGCATTTAAACTTATCAAGCATAGCTCCAGCCATTTTATAAAGTTTTGAGTCTTTGCCGGCTTGAATTATCAAATCCTCAATCATAACAACATTTATAAAATACAAATTGGCAGTAGGGTATTCAGAACCAGAAAACAATTCAGTTATATCATGAAATGGTTCCAAAAGATCACATACACTCTCAATAGATTCCCATTCATCATCATTTAAGCTGTCACTCGCATCCAAATTACTAAGAGCAAACTGATTAATGGGTTCTCTAGCTTCTAAAGCTCTACGAAGCATCAAGTAAGTTGCATTCCAACGAGTAGGCACATCAAGTCTTAACTTAGACGAAAATACAGAAATTGTATCAGCTACAGCACGTTCAAATAATGAAAGCCTAGAATCAGACCCATCAATATACTTCACAATATCACGCAACTTAGAAACACATGCATCAATAAACTTTAATCCATTTTAAACAATGAGATTCAAAACATGTGCACAACATCGAATATGAAAATATTTTCCATGGCAAGGTAACTGGGAATAAGCATCAAGATCAGCCCTTAAAACTCTGTCATATTGTCCATACTACGTGCATTATCTACTGTCATAGAAAGGACCTTCCCTTGAAGATTCCATTCTTTAATCAGTCCAAGAACAAAAGTTCTTATGTTACTAGCACGGTGGGGAGGGGGGAAATATCTAAAATTCAATATTTTAGACTTAAGTGACCAATTCACATCAACATATTGTACAGTAAGAGTCAAATAACCACGGTTTGTGCAAGCAGTCCATAAATCACATGTCAAACAAACCCTACTAGCAACATCAGCTAACGCTTTTAGCAAAAAACTTTTGACTTCCATATGTTCTCGCACACAATAACCAAGGATAGCATTTCTACTAACATGCTTCACAGTAGGATTCAAATACTCATGCAATTTCCTAAGAAATTCATGTTCAACAATTCTTAATGGATATCCATGGTAAATCAGAGCTCGAGCAAACATACGACAATAAGTTTTCGAACAGAATGGGGCTGATGTAGGGGCAGCTTTCATGGATAGAAAGTCCCTACATCTTGCCGTATGACCACAATCGAAGTACTCTCTCTCTCCATCAATTAAAACCTTATAAAAATAAATTTCCTTTCCGATCATGGAGACCTGTTCCTGGCCGGTGTTGCAAAAACCTATTATTCACCAACACAACATGCTTGCAACTTTCCCTCACGGATTTGCTCCTCTAAGAAAAAATGGTCATTTGCATATGGAATGATATGGTGGTAAGAACCGTAGCATAATCTCAGCTCTAACTTCCCCCTCTAATTTGAAGCAGTGTAGATGTTTCTCGATATAATGTTAAATTGGTTCTGAAAATCTTCTTACATGTTGGTTTGGCTGGTAATTGCTGATTCGTGTTATGTACGTATGTTGAAGTCGTTGTACTGTACACGATGTCTGTTTCATTTTCTTTCATGGGCATGACTCTGCCGTTTAATTTCGGATTTAGATTGAAGCATGAAATAATATTAGGGGAAAAAATAAAGACTAGCAGTGCGTTTTAGGGAATGGAAAAATGGTATGAATATGGGTATGAATCAATTTGTAAATTTCATGAAAACTTAGTAAGTTAAAATGTGTACTGGAGATGGTTTCAAAAAAATACAATAACTTAATATCGTTTTAATTTAAAATTTAAGATATACAAAATTTCACTTGAGCTGTGATTGTAGGAGTGGTAACACAATTTTTGACAAATTATAAACATGTATAAAAGCAGCTAAATATTCATAAAGTAAATTAAAATTCATGTGTTATATGTGACATTATTTTAGAGAGTATACATAATTTTTATAAGGTAGTGGGGTTCAATTTTGAATTTTACAACTAAGCAAATAAAAAGTAAATAAATTTATTGTTATGTGGTTGTTTTGGCCACCCTAGATTTGCCAAACATGTCATTCCACCGCAGATTCTAATCAAATGAAATTTGTTTGTGTACAGCCTATGCTATGCCACCGAGATCACAGAACGATGAGTGGGTACATGAAAACATCGCTACGCATGAAGGTAACTTGTTCATATCTAGTTTGGGTTTAACCATTTTGTAGTTTTGGACTGTTGCATCAGTTCAAAAAGTGTTTTGACAACTTTTCATTTTCTGATATGTTTAATGGATCCCGTCGGTAGATTTTCTTAATGATGATTTGTGATAAGAGATGAATTGCCTTAGGGTTGTCACCGTCCTGGATAGGTGGATGTACTGGTACTATCTCAAACGCAATGTGAGTGGCTATTGAATACAACGGAGATTGTAAAATCATAATATTTTTGTGTTTTTTACCTTCCTATAGTCAAGGTGAATGTGTAATAAATTATTTTTTCCAACATTGTAGGATTACATGGTGGAGATGTGTCTGCGCGCTAGAGTTAAAGTGGTTATGCACTGGGATGCTACTTCGGTGGGGAATTTTCTCATTTGTTTTTATGTGCATTTTGTTTGAGTTATTGCATTCCTGTACCATTTGAAAATTCTTAGCACCTTTATGACATTTAATAGGTTGTACGACACAAGCACCGCAAAGTAGCGCTCCGGAAGAGGAGCAAACAGATACATTATTGTTTTGGTCGAAACAAGTCGGTTTTGAGTAGAAGATACTTTAACAAAGCTTCATTTGTGATATCATCTACCCCTCCATAATCTGTACAAATATTTAGATATTCGTAATCCCCACTGCTTATGGGCTATTCGTTGTCTTTGGTAATTTGTGCGAAAGTATTTTCTTCACATTGGTAATAAATAATGATGATCTTTAGATTGTAAGGAAATTCAAAAGCAAGCTCATGAAGTGTGGAACACATCATTTGTTAAATAATGTCTTTTAATTTTAGATTTACGTAATAATAACTGTGGATGATAATATATTCTTATGTATGCTATAATTAACTGAAAAAATAAAAGTATGAAACAGTATGGAAAATCACAAAAGCATTGAAATAATATTTTCACTTTTGCTAAACTTTACACATTTGTAATCCAATTCACAAAATGAAAGTTGTTGCGATGGATTGAACTTTAGACTATTTTATTGACCTCCTTAACGCTGGACCAAATTGGTTATTGGCCAACAAATTTTATGACTAAAAAATATACTTACTTTCAATTTATTTTTAGTTCAAAAAACAAAGACATGCGCTAGCCTGTAGGTAAGATGTTAACTCTCCTTGTGCACTACAGATTGGCAAGTGTTATCGCAGAACCGAGATTAATTTAGGGTTATCATTGCATATCTATTACATATACTAGCATGATGAACCGCGCGATGCGCGGTATATTAGAAGCAGTTTGAATAATTTGAAGTGTACTATTCTGATTGAACTAAAATTGTGTAACACTTTCAGATTGATCAAAACTATTTGTTACGAATTAATACCTTTATCCAATACATACAATATATTGTCATTATAAGGCAGCCTAGGTTAATGGGAACAACATTCAAGTAATCTCGTGATCATAATTTGGTATTTTACGTAACATGAACCGGGCATTACGTAACAAATATATATAAGTAACTTGCCTGTTATAAGTAGTAAGTGCAGACATTTTCCTTCATCAGATTTCTGTTTTTAAGAATATCTTTTTGTGCTGGATTACTATTTTTAAGCATGAAATTTTTGTGTTCATCGTATTTGAAATTTACTATCGATCAGTTTCAAATAGTTCTTAACTATTCTTTCTAAACTAACATGTATGTTTAAACATACGACAGAGTTTAAACATAAAAAGAAAGAACACACAAATTGTTTACGCAGTTCGGTGATGAACACCTATATCTGCGGGGCCTTGCCCAGTCTGAAAATCATCCACTAGATAATCAAGATACGTTACAGAGTTTCACACAACAATTAACTATCTATGACTTATCTCTTGTATGGATTCGTGAGATCCCCTCACTGCCGGTCAGCAACTCCTCGTTGCTGTCTTGACCACTTCCCCTGAAATATTAAGGCTGTTGATTTCAGACTGCTGGCGATGGCAAAGACCTATTGAACTCCCTTCAATAAACTGCTCCAACTGTAAAGCTATTCTGATCGGCAGAATACTTTCTTGTAAGATGGATACTTGTTGTTGCAGCTCCTCTGTATATTTATAGTCCAATGCTGTGCTTCCGTGTTAATCTTCTCTGTCCTTCAATCACGGCAAGGCTGATCTGCTCGTCCAGCTCATCACAACTATATTTTAGTCTTCTAGCTATATTCTACTTCTATAGCTAAAGGATAAGAAATATCTTCTTTCCTTATTTAAGACTAATCCTTTCTATGATACAACTCTATTACATTTTATCAACACTAATCCAATCAGTACGAAATCAATCTTCACTTATCATCTTGATTTCTCGAATATCATCTTTGATCTCATAAGAGTTGTACTTCTCCTTCAATACTCTCGCTTATTTTCTGATTCCGGTTCAGCAAGTGTTTAAACATAAGTATGTTTAAACATGATAATTTCTACAAAATAGCCAATTATATTATGCTGAGTCTTCTGGACTCTTCAATCTCCCCCTTTGGCATTTTGTGGAACCATAACACTTATTTTGATGCTGAGACAGTAACTCACTCCCCCTATCATATAGATCTTCATACTTCAATCATATTTGCATCAATAAATCAGAAACAGTATACATAACTTCAAAGGTCCCCCTATCAGCCAGACATAGATAGAGCCATTGCACAACAACCAAAATAAATGGTCTCACCAAGGCATCAAAAATAATCACAATATTCTCCCCCTTGGGAACAGAAAATATGCCAAAGTACCAAATATTCAGAAATCAAAAACAAACAACCAGAATGGAGCAAAATACTAAGTGCAAAAGAGAGAGAAAAAGACAACACATAGATCTCAGAAAGCATCAGAACCACTAGTCTCATCCTCAGTCTCTTCAAGAGCTTCCAGCTCCTCTTGAAAGTCCTGCATCTTCTGATGATGATATCTGATTAACCCTCGAAGCTCCTTCTTTCTCACAATAGCATAGTTCACCTCAGCTGGTTCCTCTCCTGAGTCTGCCTCTTCTTCCCCATTCACTGCAGGCAAATCATTTCACTTTCTGAAAATGGACTTGTTAACTTGTAAATCATCACAGAAGGTGATCTTATCATCTAGTCCATCAACCAAACCAACATGATACAACAAGCCTGTAATAAGAGCAGGATAGGTGATGTACTCATTAGATTTCTGGTGCTGAGCCAATAGCAGAACCCTATCATATATAAACCATCCAAGATTGAAGGGTCTCCTGGTGCCAATGCAGTACATCAAAAATGCCATCTCCTCAGTCACAAGAGAAACATTGGTAGACATGGCCCATAGATTAGCAACAGCCCTGTACAGACAATAATATTTCTGAGAAAGATAAGCTGCCTTGAGAGTCTTGTCTGCACCCCATTCTCCAAGTGTGCCCCCTGTCAGCTCCAGTGCTACCACATCATAATTCAAAGTAAAGCCTTCTGGATAAGCACTATCTGGGCAAATGGAATCATGTCTCCCTGTTCCTAACACTTGATTGATTAAGGAAGCATCAAATCTGTAGAGCTTGCCTCTGAGATAGATTTTTCTGTACCAGGCAGAATCTGGAGCATTGTTTGTTCCTCTCAGGTTTGCATAAAATTCCAGCACCAGAGAATGATTGGCCTTCATGCAGAAGTTTGCTGGTCCAAACATGTGAATTCTCTTCATAAAAGCCACAAAACTAGGATGTTTAAACTTCTCAGTCAATCTCTTTTCCACATGCATCTTTCTGTTGACCATCCCTTCATACACAGTCATAACCCTCCTGGAATAAAAGATATCATCCCAAGCATTTTCCAGCAGAGGATTGTCATCTGGAAACACTAATGGCACCTCAGCTGCCTCATCACCTTCCTCGGGATCAGATTCAGAGCTACTACTCACATGATCTTCTGCAGCTGGCTCAACTGTCTCATCATCCTCCTCAGACTCAGATTCAGAGCTGTTGCTCTCATAGACTTGTTCAACTGGCTCTGCAGATGGTACTTTTGGTAGTGAACCTTCTTGAAATTCCAGATTGAATTCTGGAACTTCAACCCTCACCTGCTCACTAGGGAAAACTTGAATAACTGGAGGAAGGGACTTCTTCTTCCTCAACTTCTCCCTCTTCATCTCCTGCAACTGCTCAAATTTTATAGTCAGAGGATGGCTATCCTCACTATCTGGTGCTGTCTCTGTCAGAGGCTCCATCATACTTCTGACATTTTCCAAAATCCTATCCACATCCACAGCCTGCTCAGCTTCACCAGGCTTCTCCTGTGACACATCTCTTTCCACTAACTGCTCACCTTCAGCAGGCTTCTCCTGCTCACCAGTCCTTGTACTGAACACTCCCTGACCCCTCTTCCTCTTCCTCTGATAAACCTGCTTCACTCCTTCTCTTAAGGCTGCCTTTTCTGAACCCAAAGTCTGCCAGGCTGATCATCAATCTCTGAACTTTCATAGAAAAAGTTCAAGTCTGGCCCCCCTTCAAACTCAACCTCTACCCTAGCTGTAGGATTAATCTCAGGAGCCACAGATTCTGGTGTGGCTCTAGGGATATTCAGACCCAGCTGTTCACCCAGAAGTAAATCTTCCGTAGTGGGGATAAAATCAACAGGCAAGTTGGATGGAAGATTGCCCATGATGGTTTAGACACAGCAATAGGTTGAAACACACAACTATTCACAGAAACCTCACAAATCCCCAACTATCACAAACCCTAGGTGCGACAAGCACTCTAACTACTAAATCGGCCAGGAAAAACTTAATCTTTAGGTAGTTTAGAGCTAAATACCTTGTGCATGCACGGATTTGGGGTCGAAACTCCAGTCAACCAAAACACCAGATTTTTTCTTGTTCTTTAGACTCTCGAGTTGACAATGTGTTGCTCAGACCAGATTCCGGTTGCGATGAGAGCCGATCGATGCACTAGTTTGAAGGTGAGATTTGATCACTCGCCGGAGGAGGTTGTCTTGAAGTGGGAACGACGGAGCTACAGTAATTATGAGAAAAAGGGACAAAGATTTTCCCTCTTATATTTAATATTTTCAGAAATTCAAATCCGAACCCAAATTGGAAAATAAATCCATAATTGCACAATAGTCCCCAATTTTGATAGAATCACTGATTATTCCCATAAATATGTAGTCAAGATGATGTCCTCAACCCATATTTCTATTTAAGCCCACTGATATCCACTCTTCCAGCACATTGACTAGTCAAGCCCAATAGTCTGTCTTCTTCATTTCGGCTAACTCTTCAGAGTTTAAACACACTGACTTTTCAGTGTTTAAACATCCTTGACACCAACTTCTTTTTGTATTTTTCTTTTTCCAAAAAAAAATAAAAGAACACAAAGCAATAAACACTAATATACAACAAACAAGAGGTGATCAGAGGTACCTCAAATTCGACAAACACCTAAGTGTTGTCTTAGTGTCTCAAATGTTGCAGAATCCAGTGGTTTAGTGAAAATATCTGCATACTGTTCAGCACTAGGAACAAATTCGATGATCAGTTCCTTCTTATCCACCAAGTCTCTGATGAAGTGATGCTTGATATCTATGTGCTTTGTCTTCTTGTGATCAACAGGATCATGGGAGAGATCAATGGCTCCCTTATTATCACATTTTATAATTAAGGCATCCTGCTGGAATCCATAGTCTTTTAACATCTGTTTCATCCACAACAGTTGCTGGCAACAACTTCCAGCTGCTAAGTACTCAGATTCAGTGGTAGACAGTGAGATAGAATTCTGCTTCTTGCTGTACCATGACTAGGGATGATCACGGTTTCGGACCCGCCCCAGATCCTGCGGATTTAGACCCTGTGGGTCGGGTTTGGATCCAAATTTTTTAGACCCATCGGATATGGATCGGGTTTGGATCTAAGTTTTAATAAACGGGTATGGATACGGAAAGATGGTATTAAGATCCAGACCCTGATCCATATCCATATCCAGACCCATTGATCTGTTATAATATATTATTAATATGCGATAAATATAATATTTAATTTCTAATACAAATTATCTTTTCTCTAATAATAATATTTATTATTCCAAATTCCTGAAACCGATACAATATAGAAAAAGGCAAAAATATTTTATTATTCTCAAACCCTATTCTGAAACACCTTATCGCACAAACTCTATTTTCATACTTCCTTGCCCTCTATTCTTCTGCGTTTTGGCCAGTTAACCTCTTACACCATAGAAGATATCGTTTTTTGTTGCACCTACTACATTCTCGTACTAAATTACAATTTCGATCTTAATAAATTAATGCATTTTGATGTGTATTGTGGATTGATAATTCATATATTTGCTGACATTGTGCTTATGGTAATTAAAATAAAAAATTTTGGGCATATTTGTATTCACTTTGAAAATCTCAAACATCTATTTAAAGAATTTGTCGATTTGTTATTAGACTCATTCATGACCCGTTTAAGACCCTTAGATCCGTAAGACCCTGCGGATATGGATACGGATTTTGAAATTTTAGACCCTGCGGATATGGGTCGGATTTGGATCCGACATTTCTTTTACGGATCGGGGCCGGATATAGCTAAATTAGACCTAGACCCGCCCCATGATCATCCCTAACCATGACACTAGATTCCCTCCTACATAAAAGCATCCTCCAGTAGTACTCTTCCTGTCTTCTGAATTTCCAGCCCAATCCGAATCACTGTAGCCAATAATCTCAGCTTGACTTCCTCTAGAGTACCAGAGACCATAATCAGCAGTCCCATGCACATATCTGATGATTCTCTTGACTGCAGAGAGATGACACTCCTTGGGATCAGACTGAAATCTTGCACTTAGTCCAACACTCAAACAAATGTCTGGCCTACTTGCAGTGAGCTATAATAAGCTACCAATTATACTTCTATACAACTTGATATCCACCTTTACACCATACTTGTCATATGTCAATTTCTCCGTAGATGCCATTGGAGTTCGCATATTCTTAGAATCGTCCATTCCAAATCTTTTAACCAAGTTTAAAGTGTACTTGGTTTGATTGATGAAGATACCTTCCTTGTGTTGTTTGACTTGAAGCCCCAAAAAATATGTCAATTCGCCAACCATGCTCATTTTAAATTCACTCTTCATCATTTCTATAAAACTATCAACCAGCTTTTGAGATGTTGACCCAAAAACAATATAATCTACATAGATTTGGGCAAGCAGAATATGTTTTTCATGTTTAAACACAAAGAGCGTTCGGTCTACTCCCCCTCGTCGATAGCCTTTCTGCAATAGAAATTGGGTGAGACGCTCATACCAAGCCCTGGGAGCTTGCTTAAGACCATATAACGCCTTTTTCAATCTGTACACGTGATCAGGCAAATACGGATCTTCAAAACCCTTGGGTTGTTCCACATATACTTCTTCCTTGACGATGTCATTTAAAAATGCACTCTTCACATCCATCTGAAACAATTTGAACTTCATAATACAGGACATAGCAAGCAAAAACCGAACAGATTCTAACCTTGCAACCGGAGCAAAGGTTGCATCAAAGTCGACACCCTCAACTTGAGTATATCCTTGAGCGACCAGTCTGGCCTTGTTTCTGGTGATATTACCATCTCCATCAGACTTGTTCTTGAAAATCCACTTAGTGCCAATAACATTGACACCTGAAGGTCGTGGAACAAGATACCATACATCACTTCTGGTGAACTGCTCCAGTTCCTCTTGCATGGCAGAAATCCAATACTCATCAGTCAATGCTTCCTTATGATTCTTGGGTTCTATGGAGGAGAGAAAACATTGCAACACATGCATTCCAGCAATCATTTTAGCGTAGTCTTTCCGTGCCGTCTGCCTTAGATTATACGTGTTAGGTAGAGGATTGACAGATGTAGCTGGATCAGAGGTTGTAGCTTCAGATACTGTGTTGCTTTCAGAATCATCAGATGATGTTGGAACGTCAGGCAATGTTATAACATCTAACAGTGTTGAAACATCAGCTAGAGATGAATCAATAACTGTACTGATTGGCTGCTCAGGTTCATCTTCGAGGAGAATTCCGCTACTGATATCCTTCAGATCTTTAATGACCACTCATGACATTTGTGCGATTATTGAAAACCCTGTAAGCCCTGCTATTTGGAGAATAACCAAGAAAAATATCAACATCAGCTCGTTTATCAAACTTACCGAGAGGTTCACGATCTCTGAGGATGTAGCATGCACTCCCAAATATATGGAAGTAAGAAACATTTGACTTCCTCCATTTCCAAAGTTCATAGGCTGTTTTCTGAGTGAAAGGTCGAAGATAGACTCTGTTTATTGTATGACATGCAGTATGAACTGCCTCAGCCCACCATTTCTTTGGAGTATCATTTTCTGCCATCATGGCCCTTGACATGTTGATGATGGGCCTGTTTTTGCGTTCAACAGTACCATTTTGTTGTGGTGTGATTGGAGCAGAAAACTCATGCTTGATTCCAAGTTTAGCACAAAAATCCATCATAGTAGAGTTTGCAAACTCCCGTCCATGGTCACTCCTTACTCGAACCACTTGAAGACCGTCATGTGATCTTTCAGTATTAACTTGTGTAATGAGCTCAATAATTATTCCCACGGCATCAGATTTTTCTTTCAAGAATTTCACCCAAGTAAACCTGGAAAAATCATCTACACATACAAAGATATATTTCTTTCCCGAAATATTAGCTGGACTGATTGGCCCCATCAAATCCATATGCAGTAGTTCAAGACCATGGGAAGTAGTGATTTCGTGAAGATTAGAGTGTGGAGACCTAACCTGTTTACCTTCATGACATGGTGGACAGTTCAAGTCCTTTGTATAAGAGAGTAGTGGTACTCCTCTTATTGCTTCAAGCTTTGTTACCTTAGCCAGTGTTTTCAGATTTGCATGACCAAGCTTCTTGTGCCACAGAAGAGTATCATCCACACTTACTTTGAGACAACTAACTGACTCATCCAGAATATAGCAGTTATCTGATGATCTGGTGCCAATAAGAACACCCCGTTCATCCTTCCTGACTGTGCATACTTTATCATCAAATAAAAATGTTAGTTTGTTGTCACATAGATGACTAATGCTGAGAAAATTTGCCTTTAGTCCATCCACCAAGAGTACGTCTTGAAACACTGGAAAGTTTTTGACTTGTAACTCCCCCTTTCCAGTTATTCTGCATTTCTTCCCATCTCCAAATCTGACAGTTCCAGTCCATGGAACAATATTGCTCAACAACTCAGAAGTACCTGTCATATGTCTATAACAACCACTATCGAAGTACCAGGAGTCTCTGGCATATGAGCTATAACATGTATGAACAGCATAGCAGTGATTGGTTTTTGGAACCCATACCTTTTTAGAGTACGGAGACTTTTCTGATTGTACTATGTTGTAACCTGCTCCGGTGTTGTAACTTGCACCTGTGTTACAACCAACTCCTGTGTTGTAACCTGCTCCATTTGTTGATTCTTGCATCAGATCTCATAAAAGACGAAAGCAACGTCTTTTGTAGTGTCCTGGACGTCGACAATAATTGCACCTTGCCTCCCACCATGGTTGAAACATGTTTTGCTGATGATGATAGATAGGTTTATAACCTAAACCAAACTTTGGAACATTGGTAGAGTTGTTTGAAGCTCTAACAGGTTGCTCTCTCCTTACTTGACTTGAACTCGGTTGCATCACCTTCTTGTTCAACTTCCCTTTTGACTGATCATTCTTGTTAGCCACTTCTATTTCATCATACCCTAATCCATGTCGATTTCCAGCCACTTTTCCCATACCAAGAATTTCATCCAGAGCAGCTGTTCCTTTGTTCAGTTTGGTGATGGTTCCTTCTGCTACCTCTGCTCGAATGAGAGCTATCTTCAGTTCCTTTCTCATTGCCTCAATAGTTATCTGTTGTTGCTCAATTTCTTCATTCAAACTGTTGTTGTCTTTCTGTAGTGCTTTATTCTGTTCAGTCACACTGATCCAGAGTTTATGGATTTCGTCGTAAGAGTCATGAACCCCCTCAGAGTCTAAGTTTGGACTCTCATTCTCTGAAACGACAGCAGCACCAAACATAACATATGTTTCTTCTTCACTTTCTTCATCATTTTGAACAGTGATTGCTCCAAATGCTACATGGTTGCTGACATGCTCTTCCTCAGAATCTTCTCCATCACTAAATGTAGCATTGTAGGCTTTCCCTTTTTTGTTTGCTGATCCACTTGGACACTGTGATTGAATATGCCCGTAACCTTCGCATTCTCGACATTGAATTTTTCCAGCATGTTTAAATGCCGGCTTAGATTCTGCTTGATCATTATTTGCTCTTCTATTCATACTCGAACTTTGCTCTCTTCCTTCATTTCTCCTATTTTGAGATTTACTCAGAACTTTTGCAAAGCTCCTTGATATATGAGCAAGTTCATCTTCGTCCATTTCTTCATTGCTGTTTCTGGTAGAGTGTTTAGATATGGAATTGTGTTTAGACACTGAGTTTTGTTCAGCCGTTTTATGTGCAGCTGCTGTAAATGCCATATCACTCTGCCTTACTGTAGCTAACTCCTTCATTTCAAAGGCTGACAGTGCTCCCATGACTTCATCAACTGTCATCTCAGATGTATCATGTAGTTCCTCCATTGCAATGGTTTTACCCTTGAACCTTGGTGGAAGAGACCTCAATATTTTTTGAACAATATCATCTTCAACGAATGGTTTTCCCAACTGATATGCTGTGTTGACAAGATCTCTGATTTTTGCATTATACTCAGTAATTGTCTCATTATCATGCATAATCAAAGTATCAAATGCAGTCTTCACTGTATGCATTTTTTGTCGTTTCATTTTTGCATCCCCTTCATAGCTTGCTTTTAACTTTTCCCATGCATCCTTAGCAGTGCAGCAAGTTGAAATCAACCGAAATGCTTCTTGATCAACACACGAGTTGATGCAGTTGAGTGTTTTGCTGTTTAGTTGCTTATGCTTCCTTTCTTGAGTTGAAAGCTCTTCTCTGCTTTTCAGAACACCTTCGACTGCCCCTGCTGTAGGTGGATGTCTGGCTGGTGACCACTCATTCTCAACCCAATACCATGCTTCTTCATCTAAAGCATCAATGTAATGCCTCATCCTTGCCTTCCAATAACCGTAGTTATTTTTATCCAGCATGGGTGCACGTGTGTATATTGAACCATCCTTCTCTTGATTCGCCATGATCGATAGGGATCTCCACTGGCCTTGTTAGAGGCACAACTCAGTGGACTAGCTCTGATACCAAATGAAATTTACTATCGATCAGTTTCAAATAGTTCTTAACTATTCTTTCTATACTAACATGTATGTTTAAACATACGACAGAGTTTAAACATAAAAAGAAAGAACACACAAATTGTTTACGCAGTTCGGTGATGAACACCTACATCTGCGGGGCCTTGCCCAGTCTGAAAATCATCCACTAGATAATCAAGATACGTTACAGAGTTTCACACAACAATTAACTATCTATGACTTATCTCTTGTATGGATTCGTAAGATCCCCTCACTACCGGTCAGCAACTCCTCGTTGCTGTCTTGACCACTTCCCCTGAAGTATTAAGGCTATTGATTTCAGACTGCTGGCGATGGCAAAGACCTATTGAACTCCCTTCAATAAGCTGCTCCAACTGTAAAGCTATTCTGATCGGCAGAATACTTTCTTGTAAGATGGATACTTGTTGTTGCAGCTCCTCTGTATATTTATAGTCCAATGCTGTGCTTCCGTGTTAATCTTCTCTGTCCTTCAATCACGGCAAGGCTGATCTGCTCGTCCAGCTCATCACAGCTATATTTTAGTCTTCTAACTATATTCTACTTCTATAGCTAAAGGATAAGAAATATCTTCTTTCCTTATTTAAGACTAATCCTTTCTATGATACAACTCTATTACATTTTATCAACACTAATCCAATCAGTACGAAATCAATCTTCACTTATCATCTTGATTTCTCGAATATCATCTTTGATCTCATAAGAGTTGTACTTCTCCTTCAATACTCTCGCTTATTTTCTGATTCCGGTTCAGCAAGTGTTTAAACATAAGTATGTTTAAACATGATAATTTCTACAAAATAGCCAATTATATTATGCTGAGTCTTCTGGACTCTTCAGTATTCATAATTTGTGTTGCGGCATTGATTGATAGTGATTGTCGGTGGATTATATAAATATATTTTTTACTTCATAGCATATCAATATGCAAATCTGATTATTCTGATGAAATATATGAATGCAGAAAATAATAGATTCCCAGATAGCTCCAGCGATACATTTCTAGTTTAAAGAGAGAGAGAATAAAGTTTATACATAATAATTACATATTTGTTCCTATTTTAGTGTATTTGTTCCTATTTTAGCGTATTATCATACAATTCTAATTAGGAGAGTTTTATTCTTTGGTGCTCTTATTTTTTTATTTGAAAGTTAATACTCATTTTGTTCTCTTGAACTTATATTTTGCTGAATTGAACTGAAATAAAAAATTGTATTAAAAAATGGAATTAATGTAACTAAATCTATCTAAATTTATTAAATTATATTTTCACTAAAATAAATTGAACTAAACTGATTTACTTATAAACTCTATCGAACGGGCTGTCAAAGAGATAAGCTCTGCTAAATTATTATAAAATTATTGTAAAAATTATTGTATAAACTTGGATATATATATTTACATGTATAGGACAAAAAATTAAAACAAAACAGCATGTTTGAGTCTTGTTTTTTGGACGTCCAGAAACTGTTAATTATTATTATGAATACAAATCAGAATATAAATGAATCATACAAATAAAATGAAGCCCCCCAAGGCAGACCATTCCAAGTCTGAAGAAAATAAATTCCAACTGAGTACTCTAGATGAAGAATTACCAAAAACAAGTGATAAAAGCGTAGAGGATCATCTCGTTGGAATGAAGGGCAAGGCAGTTATCGACACTGAACAAACTGAATTCCAACTGAATGAGGATGAATCCAGCTGCAGCACTCTGGACGAAACTTCTTCGGAGTCCACCTTCAGGTCTTTGAAACTAAGGATATATCTGTGATGATCACTAACAATAATCCGATTGTATATACAGTAATGTACTATGTAACCTAATCATCATTCTCGATATCATTAATTTTCCACATCAGATAAACATACCAAACAAATTAGTAATCTCTATAGTTCATGCAAGATATTAACCTTGAACTTCTCTTTTAGGCCATCCACCAAACACCATAGATGCACGAAGAAAAGAATTATAAACTAAGCAAAATCCACTATTGTTCTAAAGCAATTTAAACCTACATCTCCATGTAGCAAGAGCATAAGCACAAACATGCATACAAATGCGTACAACAGATTCAACATACAAACCTCCCTAAAACGTTGCATTTACCACTGCTGGCATGCGAAATCAACGCATCTTTGACTTTTCGCTAGCTAACCCTGTTCAAACAACAACCTTGCTCCATCTTTCGGACCGATCCTCACATGACTTTCAATCATACAGTTCCAAGATTTTTTCGCTTCACTCATTAGTCCAGCCCCAGCATACCCAGAAATCATCCCCGTTCTTCACATACCCATCAATCATGTATTCCAAGTCACCAAATCTGTAAAATAATTGTATCGATGACCTCTATTTATACCATATGGCTATATATGCTAGGTGATAATAAACATATTCTGAAAAAGGTATTTCTCGTTCATATTTAATTCTCTTTGGTGTAAAAAATATTTTTTTGTTAATTCAAATATTTAAAAAAATCCCAATGGAATCTTTTGCATTTTAGAAAGATGTCAAATATATTTACCATCACAATAGCATCATCATTGTGAATTAATTTATCACAAATTTCCATTTTTAAATATTACAATACCATAAGTTTGATTCAAGAAAAAGAAAAAAGCTAAATACATAGAAGTTTATATCTAAACAAATATATATATATATATATTTTGATGAAGGAAAAATTAAAAATGTATATGCATGTAAAAAGGTAACTACCGAGGATGGTGGATAGATGGTAGCTTAATATTTTAATTAAATATATGTGCCAGCATAATTACTATCATACCACGATAATTTCGATCATGTGTGATGTAATATCTTAATACTTAATTAATTATGGATAATTCCGGCGGTGTTTTTATTCTGCATTGATATAGAATATTTCTATGCATATTCTATATATTGCATATTCATGTTTTCCTTTCGCAGACGTGTTAATTAGCATGACTGACTGAAATTACCATATAATTAGGATTTTATAGATGGAATGAGTTGTATATGTAAAAATAGAAGGCGAAAGAATATATAAAAATGGTAGGCGCCGGAATACGGTGAACTTGCAGTGGTTATGTGGTGGCTTTTACTCAAAAACTACGTAGTTTCATCCTTTTTAATGCTTTTAATGGTAAGTTCATATATTGGGTGATTAAAAATCTTTCACAGGCATGGTTCTCTGTTTTAATCAATGGGGCACCTGTTGGTTTTTTTAATGCAACAAGAGGCATAAAACAAGGTGATCCTCTTTCTCCTTTTTTATTCAATATTTTTTCAGAAGTTTTCACCAGGAGTTTGGCCTATATTTTTGAAAATGGTAGTTTACAGTACTTTAATTTACCAAGAAATGCTGAAAAAATTTCACATTTAACTTATGCAGATGATACTATCATTTTTATGCAAGCCAGTAAAAATAAATTAACAAAAATGAAATCCTTTCTCTCTGTGTTTGAAAAAGTCTCAGGACAAAAAATTAATTTTGAAAAAAGTGATTTCTACATTAGCAAGCATGCCACTGCTTTAAAAATCAGAGAAATTAAAAATATTTTGGGCTTGAAAAGGGGCAACTTTCCTTTCAAATATCTAGGAGTTCCTATTTTCCTAGGTAAAATGAAGAATGTTTATTTTCAGCCAATTATTGAACTGATTGACAGAAAGCTAAATAATTGGAAGAACAGGTGGTTATCTCAAGGGGGTAAGCTTATTCTTATAAATTCTTGCCTGTATTCCCTTCCCCAACATGTCTGGGCAGTGCTAGAACCTACTGTATATATCCTCAAAGCAATAAAAGGGAGATTAGCAATTTTCTTTTGGGGTTCTGTGGATAATAAGGCAAAATAATCATGGAAAAAATGGAATGACCTGTGTTTTCCAACTGCAGAAAATGGTTTAAATTTTAGAAACCTTTCCACCATAGTGAAGACCTTTTCAGTCAAACTATGGTGGAAATACCAATTAGGTCTAGCCCCCTGGACAATTTTTCTGGCCTCTCCACCCACATCTTCTAAATCCTCTCAAACATGGAAGCGCATATGTAAAATCAATATTTTTGCAGAGAGAAACTCTAGGGTTATTATTGGAAATGGGGCTTGCAGCTTTTGGAAATCAATTTGGACAGGGGAGGGTGCCATTTGTGATAAGATTGATCCTCAGAACACTCAAATCCCTGAAGATTGCACAGTTAGGAATTTTATTGACAACAGGCAAGAATTTATAACACAACTGTCACATTATGCTGACTTCTCTCTTCTCTCTACATTGCAGGTAGCTGCTCTACAAATTCATAGAAATGACAGGCTTATTTGGAAAGCTGATCCTCTGGGAGAGTTTACATTCAAATCAACTTATAATTTACTCAGACCCAAAAGGAGGCCAGCTAGATCATTAAAGAGCATTTGGAACTCTAGGGTTCAGAAAAAAATTTCTATCTTAATGTGGAAGGTAATGAACTCTATTTTGCCCTTTGATAATGTTCTAATTCACTATGGGTTCAATATTGCTTCTAAATGTGTTTTCTGTGACCATGAAGATTCACTGGATCATTTTTTTAACACATGCAAAATTGCATCTTTAGTCTGGGGTGGTATTAACTCTTTTGTCAACATTCAAACCCCCAGTTTTGGAACCATATGGAACAGAATCTGCTACTATCTCACTAAACAAGGATTATCTAGAATTCATTCTATATTAATTCACAATATAGTCCTTTTTACTTGCTGGTGTTTGTGGAATGCTAGGAGCAGATATATCTTTGATAGCATCACTCCTGATCCATCTTTTATCATTTAGGAGACTAAATCTCATGTTTACCACTCTTTTGCAGCTAAGCCATTTTTTATTTCTTCCCCCTTTGATATAGAACTTGCATCTGGTGGCTATTTCCCAAAATATCTCAAACCCCCTAAGCCTAACATACAATCTGTTTCATGGGGGAAACCAGTATCTGGTCTTAAGTGTAATGTGGATGC
Source organism: Sherardia arvensis (assembly GCA_948330725.1). Classification (NCBI taxonomy): domain Eukaryota; kingdom Viridiplantae; phylum Streptophyta; class Magnoliopsida; order Gentianales; family Rubiaceae; genus Sherardia; species Sherardia arvensis. The sequence goes on along the minus strand of OX415237.1, from coordinate 13,411,074 downwards.
TTCATGGAAAAAAATTTCAGGGGATACTGGTTTGGGGGCTGTTGTTAGAAATAATAAGGGAGATTTTTTGTTTGCTGAATGTATTTATACAAATTCCCTCTCCCCTTTACATGCTGAAATCCTGGGTATTGGTTTAGCCCTGTCAGTTTGTGCCTCTTTTGAGGAAGAGATTCAGATAGAATCAAATGTGCATTAGCCATAAAAATGATTTTACAGCCCCACTGTGCACAATGGAAACTATTTAACCTAGCTGATGAAATTCACCAAAATCTTCATAATTCTATTCTGTCCTATGTACCAAGAGAAGCAAATCAAGTTGCTGACTCAATAGCTAAATATGCATGTGATCAGAAAGTAGCAGTAAAGTTCTTTTCTCTTTCTCTCCTTCCTCCTGTTACTAGACGACTGATGCTTTTGGATAAACAGTCACCGCCTGCTATTAGATTTCATCCCCCGTAGATCGGCTGCTACGCTCATTAGCTTTGTTACATAATTGCAGGTCCTCACTCAGTGAAGAAGGCTGGCTACTTATCAGACATGGATCATTTTTCTACTCAACCAATTCAGCTTTGGAACCAACCTGAAGCTCAGAATCCTTTTTGCCTTATATGAGAATATTATTGTCTATTGTCTCTCTTTCAATGCCGCCTTGTGTTTTGTTTTACAATTCGCTAACAGGCTTTGAAAGCTAGATTCAAAGACACATAATTACTCCATCCCTTACATAGAACTCTAATTTTAATTAGCTTAGGTTTTCTACTTAGCCAATTTTTGGAAGCTTGCTAAGCTTCAAGGCCACTTGTTGTGTGCCGATCTATGTCTTTATTCTTTTGTCTCTCACTTCATGTAGTGAGAGAATCCGTGAAAACTTATACCAAAATTCAAAAAATTTGGTTTTTTATGGCTTGGGGAGCCTAATAAAATTCCCCCCATCCTAGTGATGGCTTAACCTTAAAAAAAATCATTTTAATTAATTATTTATTGACCGGAGTAATAACTCTTCTAGTTCCCTTTAGGATTATATATTTCTGTTTTCACCTGTTTGACCTAGAATAAACTGGGATAGATCCGGATCGACTCAGAACCTGAAAAGATAAAAAAGTGTACCCCGAGATCCAAACCGTAATACAAAAATTCAGAGTACGGGTCAAAAATTACCGGGCCGGACCAGGTCAATTTTCTAGGTTCGCTAGTATGTAGCACGCCCCTATTATACTCAAGACCAACCAAGTACAACAGAATTTGTTAATCACATATTATTCTCATTCTTGTTAAATTTAGCAATGTTATTGACAATTTGGTTAAATTCATAACATATCGATTACATCAAGCGAGACATAGTATCATTAAACTAAATTGGCCAACTTCATTTTAAGTCTGATTAATTGAAACTACGTACGTGTATAAGAATCTGAGTTACATTAATAGAATCGCATTTATGTTCATTTGAACCTACTCTGATAGTGTACAACTGTCCATCCTATTTCAGATTATTGGTGAATTGAGATTATGTCAGTTCGGCTAAAATAAACATAGTAACGTGCTTCTTATACGAATTTATGACAATAGGATACAATTTTACAGAATCACTAGTTTGTTACTACTTTTCGGTTCAGTTAAGTGAAGTTAATTTTAAGTAATATTTAACATCCAGATTCGGGTAGATGCAGATCACGTATTTTCAATAATTTCATTGATCTTTATTTCCAATTCATTTTAGTTCAATTCGGCTATAATTTTTTTAAAAAAAGTCATACTCATCAAAATGTGTATTGTAATAAGGGTGTGATTGGTTGGATGAATTTTTGAGAGTCTGATTTTTGTTTTGCGATTTTGAGAGTTTCGTTTTTTGTTTGGGATTTTGACACTCTGATTTTTCAAAAACCTTGTTTGGTTGGATAGGATTTTGTATGTCTAGATAAAAAAAAATCTTGTTTGATTTGTTGGGATTTTGTAAGTCTACCACAAAAATCTTGTTTGGTTGGGGAGAATATTGATTTGCAAAAGACTGAACTTTGTATGCTAAAATCTGGAATTTCAAAAACAATTTGAACCAAACAAGATTTTTCAAAACTGAACTTCCGAAGTCCAGTTTTTCAAATACTTGTCCAACCAAATACACCCAGGTTTTCGATAATGTGATTACTACTAGTTTGGAAAAAAATTGAAACATATGAAAATGACGGAGTGAGGATTGGAGCTTCGTTGGTAAGTGAGGGTCATGAATCATGATATTTTCCCCGAGAAAGGATTGAATATCTGAATTGTGAATGTGAAATTCAGAATGATTTCATTGATACGAGAGTGTACAATATATAATACAAGAGTCCTAAACTAGGCTACTCTAAAATAGGAATGGGATATTCTACAACAATATAAGAATATCTTGTAATTAAATCAAGATATTCTATTATCCCCCTCAAGCGAAGCGTCGGATTAGAGGAGACGCAAAGTTTGGAACGAAACAACTCGAAAAGTGGACGAGAAAGGCCTTTGGTGAAGACATCAGCCACTTGAAGAGCAGACGGGACATGTCTCACACGAAACTTTTTAGAGGAAACAAGCTCACGAACAAAGTGATAGTCAATGTCAATATTCTTGGCCCGCTTATGGGCAATCGGATTTTGAGCCAAGAAAATCACGCTACTGTTATCACAAAGCAGAAGCGGAGTGGAGGACCGAGGAACCCGAAGTTCACGGAGAAGTTGACACAGCCAAGCAAGTTCAGTAGCAGTGTTCGCCATAGCACGATATTCAGATTCACAGCTGGAACGAGAAACAGTAGGCTGCTTCTTAGCACTCCAAGAAACAAGATTGCCACCAAGGAAAATAGCATAGCCATAGGTGGAGCGGTGAGTCTCAAGACATCGAGTCCAATCAGCATCGGAGTAGCCAAGAACAGGAAGACCAACAGGCGAAGGACGAAACATCAGTCCATAGAGAAGCGTCCCACGAACATAGTGCAAAATGCGAGTAACTGCCTGAAAATGATCTTCAGTGGGAGACTGCAGAAACTGTCGGACAGAATTAACCGCATAAGACAGATCAGGGCGAGTAATCGTCAAGTACTGCAGCGCACCAACAAGAGAGCGATAGAGCTTGGGATTTGATAAAATAGGACCAGAAGAGCTGACAAGCTGCGAACCCAGAAAAAACGGAGTAGAGATGGAAGCAGCATCGGTCATACCAGCTCGCTGAAGAACCTCCATAGCATACTTAGCCTGACCCAAGAACAGCCCAGCCGGAGAGCGAGCAACCTCAATTCCCAAAAAGTAATGAAGGGAACCAAGATCCTTAACAACAAACTCAGCGTCAACACGAGCAACAAACTTGCGGATAAGAGCAGGATCATTGCCGGTAAGGATAATGTTATCAACATACACCAACAGGTAGAGCACAGTCGATCCACGAGAGAACACAAATAAGGAAGTGTCCGTTAAGAAGCACTTGAACCCTAAGAGCACAATGAAGGAGCTAAACCGCTGAAACCAAGCCCGAGGAGCATGCTTAAGCCCATAAATGGCTTTCCGAAGACGACAAACGGAATCCGAATGAACAGGATCAGAGTAACCAGCAGGTTGTTCCATGTAGATCGGCTCATCCAGAACGCTATTGAGAAACGCATTTTTAACATCCATCTGATGAAGCGGCCATGAAAACGTCACAGCCAGAGCAAGGATGATGCGAACAGTAGAAGCTTTGACAACAAGACTAAAGGTATGAGTGAAGTCAAAACCAGGAAGCTGAGTAAACCCTTGAGCCACAAGACGAGCCTTGTATCTATCAACAGAGCCATCAGGACGATGCTTGATCCTGTAGGCCCATTTGGAACCAACAACATTTGCATCAGCATGACGCGGAACCAGATCCCAAGTGTGTTGTTGGCGAAGAGCTTGCATTTCCTCATCCATGGCAGAAGTCCAACGAGGATCCTTCATAGCCGAGCGAAAACCCCGCGGCTCAGTCTCAGCAAGCAAGGCAGCAAGAAGTCCAGTCATCTCATAATCTCCAAACCTACGATTAGCTGTAAGACTACCAGTTTGCAACCGAGTAGTCATGCGTCACGGAGGAGAGGGCGACGGATCCACGAAAATCGCAGAAGGAGGAGAAACTGGTGGAGACGAGGGCGGTGAAGTAGAGACCGGTGAGGAACTGGCCGATAAGACGGGAGATGAAACTGGAGTCTCAGCAGGTAACTGTGCCAAAGCTATGTCGTCCAACGGTGCTGGAGGCGAGACTGTGTCTGAAACATAATCAACCAAATCCACAAAAACCGAAACATCCAAGGTGTTAGGAGCAACATCAGCAGGAGTAGGCGAATCTGTAGCAGATGGAAAAGAGGTCTCATCAAAACGAGCATGGCGAGTGAGGTAGACCTTCTTGGATGAGGGGTCAAGACAACGAAAACCCTTATACTGAGCACTGTACCCAATGAAGATGCAAGAAACACTTCTTGGCGCGAGTTTGTGAGGTGTAAAAGATCGGGTATTAGGATAAACTCTACACCCAAAAGGGTGAAAATTAGAGTAATCAGGATGACAACCGTAGACCAGAAAATGTGGTGAGACATTGCGAAGCACTGGTGTTGGAAGACGATTGATGGTATAGACTGCAGTAGCAAAAGCAACATCCCAGTAAGATGATGGTAGCTAAGAGTGCATGAGCATCGAAAGTCTCATTTCCGTAATGTGCCTATGTTTCCGTTTGGCTCTACCATTTTGTTCAGGTGTAGCAGGACAAGAAATTTGATGAAAATCCCTTTGTCTGAAAAGTGAGCCCGCAGACGCGAATTTGTGAATTCAGTGCCTCCATCGCTTTGAAAGATTTTTATAGAGCAGGAAAACTGATTCTCAACCAAATTCTGAAACCGCACAAATGTCTCAAAAAAGTCTGACTTCCGCTTCAACGGATAGAACCAAGTAAAGCGAGAGAAATCATCAACAAAGATAGCATAGTATGAAAAACCACTTTCTGATAAAACAGGAGCAGGACCCCACAAATCACAGTGTACCAAAGCAAGTAAAGAGTCAGCCCGTCTGGGATTATCCATAAATGAAAACCGTTTACCCTTAGCTCGTTCACATGAAGAACATAAAGAGGGTTTAGGCGAAAAAGAAACAACCTTAACTAGGTTCAACTTATTTAATAAGGAAATAACAGCTAGGGAAGTATGGCCCAGCCTGGCATGCCATATGTCGAAAGACGCCCTATGTTTATTCACTTGAATGTAAGCAACAAAAGCAGCACCACCCTGCTCCAACACATACAGACCATTCTCACAGCGACCTCGGCCCACGATTTCCTTTGTGACCTTTGTCTGAATAACAAACATATTTTCATCAAAAGAGATCACATATTTCAAGTCCCTAGTCAGTTTACTAATGGAGAGAAGGTTTTTCGTAACATCCAGAACTACCAGCACATTAGATACATAAAGATTACGAGAAAACCGACGATGACCAATATGAGTAATATTAACAGGTCTACCATTAGCAAGGGCAACGGAATGATTACCGTTATAAGGAGCAATGTTGTCCAGACCAGAAGATGTGGTTGCCATGTGATTGGTTGCACCAGAGTCTAGATAACAGTCAGAAGAGTTGTCGAGAGACACATTGGACTGAAACGCATCAACAAGATTGGACTCTGGCTGGGGATTCGTGCATGTTTTGGCGGTGTGACCGAATTCTTCACAGAGCTGGCATTTAGGGTTCCACTTCTTGCGACCACGACGATTCGACCACCCGAGGACTGACCACCACCAGACCTGCCACCAAAGGAGCCATCACCAGAACGGCGGCGCGTGGCAGCCGACGCGCCAGACGGCGGCGCGTGCTGCCCACGCGCCTGGTTAGGGTTACCAAACCAGTGCTGAGTCGACACAGCGAACGCAACTGGGAGCGTTTCCGGCGCCGCTGAAGAACCATAGCCACTAGTGGACATTAATATTTCATGACTGCGAGCCCTAGCGACGATCTCGGCATATAGCGGGAGAGGAGACGATGCAAACTGGACCGTGACAATCGTGTCGAATCCAGCTCCGAGACCCCGGAGAAAGTGCAGTACTTTGTCCCTGTTTGCCACCAGAGTTCCAATGGCAGCAAGCCCATCAGTGATAAGCTTGAAACGGCGATGATATTCCATACAGTGGAGGAGCCACGGTGGGCCGAGTGGAGCTCGTCGTGAAGTTGGATCTCACGAGCATCGGAGACGTTATCATAGGCGGCAAGCAGAGCATCCCACATGGCGGTGGCAGTCAAGCAGCCAATGATCTCCATGACGGAATCATCAGTGAGGGAGGACCGAAGAAGCACCTGGACAAGCTTGTCTTGTGCGGTCCAGGATTCCGGCGTGAGATCGGAGTCCGACGACGAGACTGGATCGGCGGGAGCCTTCAGGGCAGCCTGAGGAGAGTCCGACGAGGAGCTTGATATAGCCGGAAAAGCGACGGGAGGCTTGGCAAGAGATCCATCAAGGTAGCCAAACAATCCGGTCGATTCAAAGAGTGTTTGCACCTGTGAACGCCAAGCCATGAAGTTGCCGGATCCAAGCTTGATCGGCAACATATGGATCATGGTGGCGTAGGAAAGAGTCTTCCCGGAATCCATGAAGTTGGCCGGAAATGATAAGAAACAGCGGGTGCGAGCAACGGAAGAGCAAGACACCTAGAGTGGAGGTCTAGGGTTTTGATCAGAACACCTAGGACACGGCCGAAACACCTAGGATTTGGATCGGAGACACCTAAAACACGGCGGAGGTGCTAGGATTTGATCGGAAGAAAACCTAGCACGGTCGGCGGCTAGGGTTTAAGGTGACACCTAGAGCTTGACGGCTAGGGTTTGCAAGTTAGGGTTTAGGAGCACCTAACAAGAATTTTGGCAAAAATTTTGAAGATCGATAACCAAAACTGATACCATGTGAATGTGAAATTCAGAATGATTTCATTGATACGAGAATGTACAATATATAATACAAGAGTCCTAAACTAGGCTACTCTAAAATAGGAATGGATATATTCTACAACAATATAAGAATATCTTGTAATTAAATCAAGATATTCTATTGTGAATTATAATTATTTTTTCTTGGGTTGATAATCATCTGAATTAGTTCAGGTGAAGGGCTTTTCCCGATTCCAAAGTATCAACGACTGGAAAAACCTATCGGAATGGCCTAGCTCATAGGAGGCTCACAAACTTGTTGAAAAGGAACTCTGTGAGCTTCTTACTGAAGCAACACAACAGTAATACTTATGAGCCTCAAAACATAACAGGGCTAAATAACATGACAAGAACTCTAATCACTTTTCTCTTACTCTAATTACTTTACTTATGAACTCTAATCATAATATTTTTGTGTTTTACCTTCCTATAATCAAGGTAAATGTGTAATAAATTATTTTTTCCAACATTGTAGGATTACATGGTGGAGATGTGTCTGCGCGCTAGAGTGAAAGTGGTTATGCACTGGGATGCTACTTCGGTGGGGAATTTTCTCATTTGTTTTTATGTGCATTTTGTTTGAGTTATTGCATTCCTGTACCATTTGAAATTTCTTAGCACCTTTATGACATTTAATAGGTTGTACGACACAAGCACCGCAAAGTAGCGCTCCGGTAGAGGAGCAAACAGATACATTCTTGGTTTGGTCGAAACAAGTCGGTTGTTGAGTAGAAGATACTTTAACAAAGCTTCATTTGTGATATCATCTACCCCTCCATAATCTGTACAAATATTTAGATATTCGTAATCCCCACTGCTTATGGGCTATTCGTTGTCTTTGGTAATTTGTGCGAAAGTATTTTCTTCACATTAGTAATAAATAATGCTGATCTTTAGATTGTAAGGAAATTCAAAAGCAAGCTCATGAAGTGTGGAACACATCATTTGTTAAATAATGTCTTTTAATTTTAGACTTACGTAATAATAACTGTGGATGATAATATATTCTTATGTATGTTATAATTAACTGAAAAAATAAGATTATGAAACAGTATGGAAAATCACAAAAGCATTGAAATAATTTTTTCACTTTTGTTAGACTTTACACATTTGTAATCCAATTCACAAAATGAAAGCTGTTGCGATGGATTGAACTTTAGACTATTTGAATGACCTCCTTAACGCTGGACCAAATTGGTTATTGGCCAACAAATTTTATGACTAAAAATATATACTTAGTTTCAATTTATTTTTAGTTCAAAAAAAAAAGACATGCGCTAGCATGTAGGTAAGATGTTAACTCTCCTTGTGCACTACAGATTGGCAAGTGTTATCGCAGAACCGAGATTAATTTAGGTTTATCATTGCATATCTATTACATATATTATATATTTCTGTTTTCACCTGTTTGGCCTAGAATAAACTGGGATAGATCCGGATCGACTCAGAACCTGAAAAGATAAAAAAGTGTACCCCGAGATCCAGACCGTAATACAAAAATTCGTACGGGTCAAAAATTACCGGGCCGGACCAGGTCAATTTTCCAGGTTCGCTAGTATGTAGCACGCCCCTATTATGCTCAAGACCAACCAAGTACAACAGAATTTGTTAATCACATATTATTCTCATTCTTGTTAAATTTAGCAATGTTCATGTAGGTTATTGACAATTTGGTTAAATTCATAACATATCGGTTACATCAAGCGAGACATAGTATCATTAAACTAAATTGGCCAACTTCATTTTAAGTCTGATTAATTGAAACTACGTACGTGTATGAGAATCTGAGTTACATTAATAGAATCGCATTTATGTTCATTTGAACCTACCCTGATAGTGTACAACTATCCATCCTATTTCAGATTATTGGTGAATTGAAATTATGTCAGTTCGGCTAAAATAAACATAGTAACGTGCTTCTTATACGAATTTATGACAATAGGATACAATTTTACAGAATCACTAGTTTGTTACTACTCTTCGGTTCAGTTAAGTGAAGTTAATTTTAAGTAATTTTTAACATCCAAATTCGGCTAGATGCAGATCACGTATTTTCATTAATTTCATTGATCTTTATTTCCAATTCATTTTAGTTCAATTCGGCTACAATTTTTTTAAAAAAAAGCCATACTCATCAAAATGTGTATTGTAATAAGGGTGTGATTGGTTGGATGAAATTTTGATAGTCTGATTTTTGTTTTGCGATTTTGAGAGTTTCGTTTTTTGTTTGGGATTTTGAAACTCTGATTTTACAAAAACCTTGTTTGGTTGGGTTGAGAATTTGTAAGTCTGGAACAAAATTCTTGTTTGGTTGGATAGGATTTTGTAAGTCTAGATAAAAAATCTTGTTTAATTTGTTGGGATTTTGTAAATCTATCACAAAAATCTTGTTTGGTTGGAGAGAATATTGATTTGCCAAAAACTGAACTTTGTATGCTAAAATCTGGAATTTCAAAAACAATTTAAACCAAACAAAATTTTTCAAAACTGAACTTTCGAAGTTCAAATACTTATCCAACCAAATACACCCAGGTTTTCGATAATCTGATTACTACTAGTTTGGAAAAAAATTGAAACGTATGAAAACGACGGAGTGAGGATTGGAGCTTCGTTGGTAAGTGAGGGTCATGAATCATGATATTTTCCCCGGGAAAGGATTGAATATCTGAATTATAATTATTGTTTCTTGGGTTGATAATCATCTGAATTAGTTCAGGTGAAGGGCTTTTCCCGATTCCAAAGTATCAACGATTGGAAAAACCTATCGGAATGGCCTAGCTCACAGGAGGCTCACGAACTTGTTGAAAAGGAACTCTGTGAGCTTCTTACTGAAACAACACAATAGTAATACTTATGAGCCTCAAAACATAACAGGGCTAAATAACATGACAAGAACTCTAATCACTTTGCTCTTAGATGGGCGCTACATAAACACTAAAGTTGCATTCAAGGGAGGATGCTCTGCGAACAAAGAAGGCATATGTTGGATGCAGCACATGCAATGTCCTCACAGCAACATAAAAGTTCCATGGATGTAAGATAACAACACTACATTTCTGATCGACACAGATCAACACTCCCATCCTAAGTCCGATAAGGAGAGTCTCGTTTATTCGCCTGATGATGTAACCTAAACTACACTCCAATCCAGAGTTTATCTAATAAACCACACAAAAGATAGATGGATTATCTCTATCAACTTTCATGGTGCTAAAGCCTAAAGGATTCATGTGGATCATGACCTACTTGAACAATCAAAGTTCCATCTTGACTAATAAGCCATGCGAAAAAATAAACAGAGCATCTCAATCAACTTCATGGTGCTAAAGAATTCATATTGATCCAACTTGCCCTTGAAAAAGTGCTAAGAAAATCTCTCATCAACTTTACTCTTCTATGTAAATGAGCCAAAGCATTCATACTCTTCCATATATGGTGCAATTCAAGCAAACACTAAAGGAAATCTTTAACGGCAAATGCAGATAACATGCAGAAATCCATACTAATTCAAGCAAAAGCACGATCAGATAACATGATTATCCCTGATTAAGCAGTTCTACAGCGTAAACAAAACCACGATTCGATAACAAGATGTTTCTGCAGCGTTAACATATGCTAAAACAGAAAGAAAGAAACAGTAGAGGCGCAAGATCCGACCCGATAGAGAGAGATCCGATCAAGCTCCGGGAGCCGATTTGTAGCGATAGAGCTTGCCGAAGACGTGGAGGGCGGTGACGAAGCCGATGAAGCAGAGGCTCATGACGAGGACCACCGTTGGGGAGATCTTCAGGCCCGGCGCGTCGTCCGTGTAGAACCTCAGCATGTTCCCGGCCCCGGCGCTGCTGCTGGCGTTGGTCGACGCGCCACCAGCTCCGCCACCGAGCCTGCGGCGGCGCATCCCGGCCGTGGCCGCAGCGGAGCCCCGTGGGGCGGCCATCACGCCCGGGCGGGTGGTGGGGCCGGAGGAGGATTGAGACTGGGAAGTGCCACGTGCCATCGTTGGAGATTTTCACTGCTTCTCTTCTCAGGAAGAATGCTTTGTAATTATTGTGGTTAGGTGATGAGTGATGACAAATGATGCAGTTGGGAAAGAATAGTTTATTTAATTCTCTTTTTATGCTTATTACTATTTTTGGTGATTAGTATTGTGTTTTTAGATGATGATGATCCATATTAGTTGACTGATTCCCTTTTCTGTTTCGAGTATTGCTACCATTTTTTATTGTCTCAAAATAGAAATGGATTTGAACTATTATTGATGCCCTTCACAATTTAATTGAACACTTTTGATCTTTTTTTCAACGTATTAAGTTTATGAATGTGCTATATTTCTAATGGATCAAACTTTAGGCCTATTCCCTTCGTATTCTTATTTGTGTCAAACAAATTTTGTCGACCGGTTTTAACTCATGTTTAAACCGAAACTAAAATTGATATGAATAATTGACGGTATGATATCTCATAACATATCTTTCAGCTTTCGTAAAAGTTGATATTATTATGTATGGGATATCATACTTCAAGTTTCTTGTTCAACTTTTGTAAAAATTGATATTAGCATGTATGGGATATCATACCTCAAGTTACTTGTCTCGTATCTTTATTTGAGTGACACTTTTTGATTGGCAGGTTTTAACTAATGTTTTATTATGATTAGTTTAAAATATATCATATAGTAAATAAATGCTTGTTACTGTCTCACATGATGACGATATAAAAACTTACATATTATGATAATATTTAAAGGGGCATGCTATACGCAGTTCCTATTTTACTTATTTTGCAGTTCAAAATAAAAATATGCCTTTGATATATATGATATGATTAATGATTATGTATATCAGACATATGCATCATATATACTACTTTTATTGCATACACTTGCAATTCAGTTATATATTAGAATCATTGTATATATGATTATTTTAAAAAAATACGGACTGCAAATAAGCAAAATACGAACTGCGTATAGAAGGTCTGTATTTATATTGAAAAATGAATGAAAAAATATTTTTAAAAAGTGTTTCATATATAGAAATACGGATATGGAGGTGCTAAACTAAGTATTGAGCCATTTGAAACACTTTGGTAAGTTTAATTGGAGGGACTATTCTCTCACAACTTATCATAAAGCGAACTAGAAGAGTTATTACTCCGGTCAATAAATAAATTAATAAAAAGTATTAAACTACGTAGTTTTGATGAAAACCACCGCATAACCACCACACAATCATCATAATTTAGCGATTTTCCTTTTTTATAAATTTTCCAGCGCCCAAAGTATCTATATATTTCTTTTTTATATTGTGGAAATAAAATATATGGAAACTTTTATACTGTGGAAATAAAATATGCGGAAACTTTTAGATTATGGAAATGAAATTATGCGAATTTTTAAAAAATAAAAAATGGGTCTTGATTGGCATGCAAAAATAAAATGGACAGGTTTAACATATGTTACTTATATATTGTGCGGTAAATTGCTCCATACTTAAATTAATTAATCTAATTAGAATCAATAATCATTAACTTATGAAACCGATTTAAAAATATTACAGTTTCCTTTATATTTTTATTTCATGACTTTTTTATGTTGTTATACTTCCATTTAATAATATTGGTAGAACAAATTCTCTCTATGTGTTTCCTTAACGAAATTAGAACAATTATTCTTCCGTTAAATATATTATTTATATTTGCTACGGAATCAGTTCTACGCAGTAAACAACGAAGGCATGCATATATATGGCATTTAGGTTTAAGTACGGTAGGTTTAGTTACGGTATTCATATATTCATTTTGTAGGACGATGCAACGATTTTTTTGCTAAAACAAGGGTTGTTTTTATATATAATGTAGCCCGTGTGGATCAAGGATTGATACCACCACTTGTAAAACCACGGTACACCGGATTGGTGGAGCTTGAGAAAAATGGAATGTTTGCATAAACTGTATGATTTGTTGAAATCCAGTTGACGGTTCCGAGTCCGAGGTACTGTTGACAGTGGCAGATCTTTTGCTTTCCGGTTTGCTGTATTTATGCAATATGTCAATATCCATTGCAACACGTCAACACCTTGTGGTGGCCTGTTTTTAATTACCTCAACGTAGCGAAATAATTGTACGACGGTGCCTCCAAAATCGTCGTGTCTCCGAAATCCCATCGGAAAGCTAAGCTCTCTAAGAATCACGTCGCTCGACGATGACGAGGAAAACGACGTCTCGGCCCCAACACCGCTCGCTGGTGACACATTTGTAAAGAAAAACATTTAATTTCTAATAATGTTTAATGTTGTTTATGATTGAATTTATAAATTGATAATTTTTATGAAGAATAGGCTTAAATTAATTTGAGTGTTGCAGTAGAATTTGGGCATCTTCTGCGGCCATCAGTGCTACCTTCTACTAGGAATTTGACTACGACTATCAGGTTTGTTTCATGCTGTTATTCGACATTTCATATCTGTGAAACTGTATATGATCGTCAGTTTGGGATTGATTATATTAGAAAATACAGGTTCATATAAATTGTTGGTTTGTTGCAGGTTCATGTTACTGACTTATGGAGTGATCACAATCCACGACCGCCTTTTAACCAGCTGCCTAGAGGCTACAATTTCCAGGTGAAACATGGCTCCTTGTGGAAACTGGCCTATTATGCTTCATGTCCCTGCGTGGTTCATCAATCCAACTTTTCTGCATTGCCAATTTTAGGTAGGATTTTACAGATTTCCTTGATTACTGATTTTATTCGCACGCGTTTTCTTTGACTGACATTAAGCGTATTTCTTATACTAAATTAATTATGTTTATTATGGTAATAATATATTTTACTTGAATATCATAAGGGCGTAGTTTATCTTGATCATGTCTCATTCTCCCGTAACTTCATTTTTAATTTCTCACAACCAAAGTATTGATGAAAGAAAGGAGGTGAAATCTTACATCGTCCTTGCTAATGTTTTCTTGAAGCAATGTCAGTGAAATCATGTTTTCTAATGCTAAATGCAATATGTTTCCTCGTGCAGAAAGAAATCCACTTTAGAGGTTCAAGTTTTTGAAAACCGGTGCGCCAAAATAATTATTTGATAAATACATACCAAGAAAAAGATTATATGATATCTTAACAAAATGAAGATTATGATATTTATACATAGCTTATTTGCATGATTAATAATGAAGCTGTGATATCCAGTATTTGAATTGAAAAAGACATTGTTTAAATAACATTTCTTATATGCAATATTTCTCGTGTCCTCATAGTTGAAAAAATATATTAACATAATATTTTAGTAATATTCATTTCCTGAGATAATTGAGATATAATTGATTTCAGAATATTCTATAAATGAAATATCAACGACATATTCTGAATGACACTAAAATTTTGTATCTTCCTAAAGGGAACTAGAAGAGTTATTGCTCCAATCAATAAATAAATTAATAAAAATGATGAAACTACATAGTTTTGACTAAAACCGCCACACAACCACCGCAACTTCACCATATTCCGGTGCCTACCATTTTTATATATTCCTTTTTTTGTTTCTTTTAATTTTTTTGTTTCATTCTTCATGATGATGATACAATAACTTCCGCCTTCTATTTTTTCAAATACAACTCATTCCACCTATAAAATCCTAATTTACACGGTAATTTCAGTTAATCATACTAATTATTAACACGTCTGCGAAAGGAAAACATAAATGTGCGATTTATGGCCTTTCAAAAAAAAAATGTGCGATTTATGAAATATGCATGGAAATATTCTTTATTAGTGCAAGATCACCATAAATATATTAGACTATATATATATATATTAATATAGTGTTTCTATGTTAATTATGCATGGATCGCTAGCATTTTTTCCTTAAAATGTGTACTTATAAAAATATTTATCTATTGACTTAATATTAAATAAATTTCTTATATTTTGATCTTAATATATATTATTTTATAATAATTACCTTTGATAAATAACCTGCCAATTACGATATATATTGACAATTTCATAATCTATTAAAATTTGCCACTATAATTTTATTAATTATCTTAAAGAGTTTTTCTTTAAACACACTTCATCCTCATCTTCATAAATTTGTTCGTAATATTTACATAAAAAAAGATTAAATTTATCGTGCAACGCACGATGATATTTAGCTAGTATTACAGAAGGAGCATTCTCCCCACTTATTTTTACTTAGAGTTGATTTAAAATACACTAAATTTTATTGAATTAAAATAATAACAATATGGGCTCGTTTTTTTAACATATGGGCTAGCTAATTATTGAACAAAATTATAACAAATGAACTGAAATGAACTAATTTAACTGGTTCGATTTAACTAATTCAAAGGCATCGAAATTCATTGGGCTTCAGTCAGAATAAATATGATGGAAGCCCTCAATTAGTCACAATCGCTCTAAACGTTTAAGCCTAAAGAAACAAGGTAATGCATCACGTCGTAAATCCAAAAATAGATAGATGTTGTTAGGAGCGCGGGCTGTTATATGTGCGTTTTTTTATTTTAAAATTTACAACCCCTTGTTTAATTAGAGTGAAATTGACAAGGATCACCACTCCAAAATAAAACTTGAAAGGGAAAAATCCAAATATCATGCAGAAGTATGTAAATACGGTCATGTAAATAAACTAATTATTTTGTCTACACCCATGTATACTCCTACAAGCAATTTAACGATCGCTAATTGAAACCTAACTTTGTCGACAGAAGGACTCACTACTTGCTAGCAAGTTAAGGATCGCCATGCGAATCCTCATTCTACCGACAAGCACGGGATTCAACAAAATTATTTTGAGAGTCAAAGTTGCAATTTTGAATCTACATTCAAAGGATTTAGGTGAAGTAGATTCTAGTGTGGCTTGTCTGATAAGCATCTTCAGTGTGGCCTGTCTGATCATCTTCTTAGAGCATGATTGCTCATCATCTCCAGTGTAGCTGGATTGATCAACATCTGCAGTATGTACTATGTAGTTACTGGTCATCATATTTCTTTCAGCAGCATCTGGTCCAGACCTTGCGCCTACACACAAAAACATAGATTTTAGTAGAAATATGCTCAAAAACTTCAAACCCTAATGTAAGGGAACTGTCTAGCATCAAGATGTACCAAACTTTTGATTTCTCTGGGCATGGTTAAATGTGTGAAAGTATAACTTTGTCTTTCTGTACTAGCCATTTTTGCCAAAGCATCTGATACTGTGTTAACTTCCTATTAATATGAGAAAAAGACATAGATAACTCACTCTTTAGCATCCAAATGGCTCTGATGATATGTTGAATCTTCCAAGGAATTATGTATTTTCTTCTGATCAGTTTGAGTTGAGATTATGTGTGTTTTCAGGAGCTCTCCAGGAAACAATTTGTGTTATTGGTCTTCTGAGAACAGATGAGATTGGTGCCAGCCGGAGCCAATCTGGATGTAGTGTCCTTGCTTCAGAAGCTCTCCATGATAGCCTGTAAATTTTCAACATACTTTGCAAAGAATCAAGTATCTGTTTTTTCATGAAATGGAATGTTTGTTTGATGTTGTCATTTAGGAATTTGTTTCTAGCACACCAAACAGTCCAGGTAACAAAAACAGGCATCATTATGAGCATAGTTCTATGCAATTCAGATTTCACTTTAATGTTCCAATAATGAAACATCATGTCCCATAAATTAGTGAAATTTTCTAGGCCTAAATCAAGCAATATGTGCATGAAGTTCCAGAGATTACTAATAAAAGGACAGTTGTGAAAAATATGTTGCAAATCATCAGCAGCATTACCACAGAAGCTACAAATATTCATCAGAAATTATCTCTACTCCTGTAATATCTCACTCAAAGGGATCAATCTATTCAGTAATCTCCAGTTAAAAACTTATAATTTTTTTGATATCAACTTCATCCATAAGAACGTATAAGAATTCACAAGTGGTTTCTTTTTTCTTAACAGTTCATAAGCATTGGAAATAGTGAAGTTCTCCACGTGGTTCTAGTTTCCATATCATTATATCTTTATAATCATCAAAAAATGAAAATTCTTTTATTAGCATATTACATATATATTGAGGATAATATGTTATATGTACGTTGTGTGTTCTAGTTAAATAATATGCACTAATTTGTCTTCTTATGGTTGATGAGAGAATAATATCTCTCAATCGCTATTTTTGGATATTTAATAGTCTCTTTAATTTTCCTTTTTTTACTGAACGTATAGCATGCAAAGCTAGCTATGATAAGTATGTTTGCAAGATTTTTTTGGGCTTTCTACACCAAACATAAAATTTGTATACATGTTTTTCTATGAACTTTTAGTGCTCTTTAGTGTCATCGAGTGATGCAAAATGCATCTCAAATGCTGCGAGAACTTGCTCATGAAAATTAAAGAGTGGTGATATATGTGTAAACTGCATCTGATTATTTGATTAAAATAAGGCAGTACATTGCCTATATATAGTATATATAAGGGGCTAAACCTAATTAACATAAGCTATCTAAACCCTACACACATAAGTGCAATATAAAAAATACATACAGAATTAATAAATTAGTCCTCCAATTCTTCTTCTATTGTCATACCCCCTTCAAGCGAAGCGTCGGATTGATCGAGACGTGAAACTTGGACCGAAAGAAGTCAAACAGTGCACGATTGAGCCCCTTGGTGAAGATGCCCGCAACCTGAGGTCGATGTCACAAAGTACTTACAAGTTCCCTCACAAAGTAGTAGTCGATGTCGATGTGCTTAGCTCTCTTGTGAGCAACTGGGTTCTCAGCAAGAAAGATAACACTGTTATTGTCACAAAGGAGCACCGGAGATCCCTGAAGTGGAAAGCGCAGATCCCGAAGAATGTGTAACAGCCAAACTACCTCCGAAGCAGTATTCGCAAGAGCTCTGTACTCCGATTCAGAGCTTGAGCGAGAGACTGTAGGTTGCTTCTTCGCACTCCATGAGACCAAGTTGCCACCAAGGAAAACGGCATACCCATAAGTAGAGCGACGTGTCTCCAAGCAGCGCGCCCAGTCAGCATCAGAATATGCAAGTACCTCCGAAACACCATCAGCAGTAAAGGTCAATCCACAATATTGCGTGCCACGAACATATCTGAGTATTCGAATAACTGCAGCAAAATGATCATCCCGTAGATCCTAAAGGTATTGACTCACAGAGTTGACAGCGAAGGACAGGTCAGGACGAGTGATGGTGAGGTACTGAAGAGCACCAACAAGAGACCGATACAATTTCGGATTATGAAACCGTCCACTGGTGCCGCTATGTAACTGAGACAACGGGAGAAACATTGTGGAGACCGGTGTAGCATCCAACATTCCACCTCTCTGAAGAATATCCCCAGCATAATTGGCTTGACCCAAGAACAACCCTGTAGAGGTGGGTGTAACCTCCAAGCCAAGAAAATAGTTGAGGTGTCCGAGATCCTTGACAGAAAACTCCCGATCAGCACGAGTTATGAAACTTCGAATAGAAACCCTATCATTCCCGGTAAGAATGTTATCATCAACATAGATGAGAAGGTATAGGATGACTGAGCTACGGGTGAACACAAACAGAGAAGGATCCGAAAAACTTCCAACAAAGCCAAGGCCTTTAACAAAGGCACTGAAGCGATCAAACCATGCCCTAGGAGCTTGCTTAAGACCATAGATGGCTTTCCGCAGAAGACAAACATGATCAGGACGTGCAGGATCCTGATACCCAACTGGTTGCGCCATGTAAACTGGACTATCAAGAACGCCATTCAGAAATGCATTCTTGACATCTAGCTGATGAAGTGGCCACTTCTACATAGTGGCAATGGCAATCACCGTTCGAACAGTAGCAGCCTTGATAACTGGACTGAAGGTATGATCGAAATCAAAACCCGGAACCTGTGAGAAGCCCTGGGCCACCAGACGTGCTTTATATCTCTCAATAGAGCCATCATATTTGTACATCAATTGATAGACCCACTTGGAACCAACCACAGTAACATGTGGAAGACAAGGAACCAACTTCCATGTTTGTTGCCGCTGGAGTGCATCAATCTCCTCATCCATAGCAGTAACCCATCGTGAGTCCTTCACTACAGCCGTGAAGTTTCTCGGATCCTTCTGTACCAGCAACTCAGCAACCAATCCTGTAGCCACAAAATCAAGTTTAAGGCTGCGAGCTACTCTTGTTCCATCCTGATGACGAGTGACCATTGGATGAGCACGAGGGGCAGGTGGGGCTGTTAGAGTCTGTTGAGTTATGGAAACAGGAGGAGTCAAAGGACCACTTCCAGATGAGGCTGAATCACCGGGTGAATCGGATGAACTCGAGAATGCTGGAGAAGGTACTGGAGTAGCTGGATCAGGTTCTTCAGCGATCACTGTTGGTGCAGTCGAAGAAGCCTCACGGCACACCGTACAGGGCTGCTGTGGTTGAATGATCTCAACAGAGGCAGTCTCTAAATCGGGATCAGTGGGGTCAACAAGGGAGGAAACATCCAAGGAAGAGAACTGAGCCTCTGTGGATGCTTTTGAGAACGGAAAGTGGCCCTCATCAAAGCGAGCATGGCAAGTCATATAAATGAGACCAAAAGCAGGATCCAAGCACTTAAATCCTTTGTAGTGCGCACTATAGCCCAAAAAGACATAGGGCAGACTTCGAGGGGCTAATTTATACTCAGATGTGGGCCGAACATAGGAAAAAACGCGGCACCCGAATGGATGAAAGTTCGAGTAGTCCGGTGAACGCCCAAAAATTACTTCAAAGGGAGACTTGTTATCAGTCACCGGAGTTGGCAGCCGATTGATGGTGAAGACTTGTTATCAGTCTGAGGTTCTCAATAAAAGAAAGTTTATGGCCTTTAGCCATTGCACACGGTTCACAAATACCAGGTTTTGGAAGTAGAGAAGTAAGGGATAAAAATCCATGTTTGTTCAACAAAGAAACAATACTAGAGGACACATGTCCTAACCGAGTATGCCACACTTCAAAAGATGCTCTATTATTATTCTTCTTCACCACTGAAATGAGTGATGCCTCACCACCGTCCAGCACGTACAGTTCAGGCTCACTGTGCCCCTGCCCCAGGATTGCCCTGCTGAGCTTGTGCTGAATAATAAAAGACTTGTCATCAAAAGAAATAATAGCACAGAGCTCCTTAGTAAGCTTGCTTATTGACAAAAGGTTCTTAGTAATAGCAGGCACAACCAAGACATCAGATATATTTATAGACAGGCTAACTCTAACATCACCAACAACAGTAATAGGAAGAGAAGCACCATTACTAACAGAAACAAAAGTATTACCATTGCATGGAGCAACATCAGTCAAGGTCGAAGTAGATGCACTCATATGGTTGGTAGCTCCTGAATCAAGACCAGTCTGAAGCTGTAGGAGCAAGAGAGGGCCGAGCCTAAGGAGCCTGATAGGGAACATACTGAGGTGCATACATAAGTGGCTGAGGAGTCACAACCGCCGGAGCAACCGGAGCAGTATAGGTCTGAGCAACAACAGCCTGAGGAGGCGATGGAGGCTGTGCCGGCTGAGGAACATAAGTCTGGTACTGCTGTTGGCCATAGGACTATGATGGTGGAGTCACATAGCTCGGCGTAGAAGAGAGACAGAACTTAGAGATATGCCCGAAAACTCCACACGTGTAACACTGAATCAGAGAACCCAAGACACCAAATCTGGACCCACCAGACCTCCAGGAGCTGACCAGGGACGACGACCACCACGGCGGCCCCCAAACCTGCCGCCGCCGCCAAGCGGGGCCTGTCCAGGCGCGTGAGCCCACGCTCCGCCCTCTGCTGGTTGGGCGGCTGGGGCAGACTGGTTGGTGGCCGCCACAAAGGCTACAGGGCCTGTCGGAGCTGGTACCAGCACATTCGTCTACTCCAAATTGGCCAAAAAGACCTCAAAATCCTTCGCTTGATCAACAACAGTAATATATGGAGGCATGGGATCACGAACTGCAATAGGGGCACTAAAATTCTTATAATCATGGCCAAGAGCAGTAAGAAACCACATAAGTTTATCACGGTTCTCAGCAGGTTGACCTATAATACTTAACTGATCAGTTATTTTCATCAAAGACAGATGAAGATCATGAATCGTACCAGTTTGCGGAGGAGGTTAGCCTGCTGACGGAGGCTAAAAATAGCAATCGAGGTGCTGTGCTGGTAGTCACTGGAAAACGTATCCCACATCTCCTGAGCAGTAGCACACTGCGAGATCTCATTCTTCAGTGCAGTACATGAGGAGAGAAGCACACTACACAGCCTCTGGTCATCCACGATCCAGGAGTTGTAGGCAGCCAAGGCAGTGTCGTAGGCGTCCTGTTCCTTCTGGAGAGCGGTAGGGTCTGGTGGTGAGGAGGAGGAGGAGGCGGCCGTCGGCGGCACGGGAGCGAGGGGACGAGGGGAGGAGCCATCCAGGTGACCAAACAAGCCTTGGGACTTGAACACATATTCAACCTGTTGCTTCCATTGCAGGTACGTCGAAACTTCAAGGTTGGTGTTGAGTAGGTGGATCGTCGTATTAATCGAGAGCACATCATCCTTGCGAGCAGCCATCGTCGAGTGAAGAACAAAAAAGGGCAGAGAAAATAATTTTATAATTGAAAAAGGAGGGAGACGGCTATGAAGAAGCATGTGCGTGCGTGAGAGATGAAGGGGGAAGGCGGTGGCAGCCGCAGAAAGAAAAGAGGGAGAGGGTTTAAGAACCCTAGGGTTTTTGGTAAGAGGATCGTCAGGCGACTGATACCATGTAAATTATTTATCTGATTGTTTGATTAGAATAAGGCAGTACATGGCCTATATAGTAGATACAAGGGTCTAAAACTAATTAACATAAGCTATCTAAACCTTAGGCACATAAATGCAATATACAAAGTACATACATAATTAATAAATTAGTCCTCCAATTCTTCTTCTATTGTCACAATATGCAGGTCTATATTTACTAATTCAGGTCCAAAATATTATATTTTAGATGCACTAGCACAGTTCAGGGCCACATATTGTGTTTTTCAGACCTGCATTTAGTAAACATAGACCTGCATGTATAATTACTGAAATTAAACTCAATCGCTGCTGCATAAAATGCAGCTCAAAATATTAGTGCAACGTTGCTCAAGACCATCTCACAGGATGTTGTACTATGCTCAAATTCAACTCAAACCCTGCTCAAAAGTATGGTGCAACTCAAACGCTGTGAAATGCTGCCCAAAAGCATCTCATACATTGCTGCAATGCTGTACTATAATGCACTTTAAACGCTGGCAAGACACATAATAATGGTGGCTGGCCTTACTGAAACATGAAACACAGACTCGCAACAAATTTTCATTTGTGGGAAGATGTCACCGATTTGTGGATGAGCTGAGAAAGCTTCCAGCCAACCATTTCATCCTCACGAACCTCTTAGCCACTGGATCTTGGAAATTATTCATTGCTCCACCAGGACGCTCCCATAATCTTGTTTAGAGGCAAGTAAATCAGGTTAGTGGAGAGTGTAGAGAGTGCATTTATTTCAAAAAATAAATGCTGAGAAGAACTCCAGGAAGAAAAAAGTCCCCTAAATCTAATATGAAGAAAGGCATCCTACAATAAAAACAAAAGGATGAATATATCAAAAAGTGGAAATGTTGATTAAGTGCGGTATAAGTTTTGTAATTTGAATGTGGGGGTGTAACTTTTGCATAATTTTTAAAAAAGACGGTAATTTATTAGCATATATTCATGTAATTTAAATATTGGTTTAAAGACATATATACCCCTATTTTATAGTCTAAATTATATTATAATTTTAGTTTAGCTTTGTGGACTCTAATTTGATTAAAATTTAATTCAGTCATGGCTAATA
This sequence comes from Sherardia arvensis, assembly GCA_948330725.1. Taxonomy (NCBI): domain Eukaryota; kingdom Viridiplantae; phylum Streptophyta; class Magnoliopsida; order Gentianales; family Rubiaceae; genus Sherardia; species Sherardia arvensis. The sequence continues at coordinate 13,388,270 of OX415237.1, read as the reverse complement.
CCTTTTAATTTTAATTTAGTTCACACGGAAAGAATTCAATTCAGTTCAATTTTTGCTAAATTCCACGAACTTCATTTAATTAAAATGTTGGTTGACTTAAATCAAATTTAATGTTTCATCCCAATTTTTATAATTCAGTTCATTTTTATTAAGTTGGCAAAATTTTGATTTATATTCACATAAAGAATATTTAATTTTTTAAACGGAATTTGAAAAATATTAATGAAACTAAACTAAATTATAATTGTACAAAATTGATTTTAATCTATTTCAACTTCATAAAATTTAATTAAATTGAACTAAATTGAATTTAATCTAATATATTTAGATGTTGAAAATAATCTTAATTGAATTAGAGTAAGTTAGTGAGTTTAAACCAAACTCAATTGAATAGATTTGAATAAAAATAAACTGAATTATAACTACAAAACATGGGGTATACATGTCTTTAAACCAATATTTAAATTATATGAATATAAGCTAATAAATGCCCTTTTTAGAAATGATGCAAAAATTACAACCCACTTTCAAATTATGAAACTTATACCGCACTTAATCAAAATTTCCCCCAAAAACAAATCATTCTAATTTAAGTTATGCTATCCTGGTAGAGGAAGACTATTAGCAACCTAATTATAAAAATAAATAAACAAAATATATCCCGACCTTTCATGCTACTTTATCCGAGTTAAGGGAAGGATAATCCCACGAGTCACAGATCCCTTATTCGCACTAGGCTTAGCGCTAGATTCAGCGTTGGAATTAGCAGGATATCTCGACTTGGGCGTAGTAACGGTTATACATAGGAGACTGTCTTGGTTTGATCAGAGCAGTCATAAATTTAGACCAACCACCATTTTCTTATGTAGAGCTAATTATATCGCTGAAATTGAAACTAACACTACTACAAACACCTTCATTTAAGGCACTTATTCAAGGCGTTTGTGCTTTGTTTGGTTTTTTTTCCGCCTTCCAACTTAATTGCGAACTCGCAAGATTCGTTCGTTCATTCCTATAAAAAATTTCAAGGCGTTTAAAAAATTTGTTTAAAGCATTTGAAGTTAATGCCGTAAATACAATGCACTTACAAAATCGTAAGTTATCCCAGCTATAATAAATCTTAGTTCCGAACTCGCAAGCGGTTTCGAAACAATAAAAGCACACACACAAAAAATTCTTTCCCCTAAAACAATATCTTCAAATCTATCTTCTATCTGCAACACCATCGCCATCTCCACCCCCAATCACCACCACCTGCTCCGATCCTCTGGACTAGCCGCCTCCACCTCGAGTAGTCTCAACCGCCTCAAACCCCAACGTTTCCGCCGCCCAAATTCATCCCTTGACGGCATCACCAGTCGACCCACACCGACAATCGACCGCAATTCAGCACCACAACCTGAAACTAACACCGCCCTTGAAACACTTTCGATTCTTACTCTGCCTCTTCTCCACTTCGTTTTACCTTCGATTTCCTTTTTTTTTTAATTAAACCACTCGGAAGTGGGGGAATTTTTATTCGGCTTCCCAAACCTATAAAATTGGAGAAAATACAATCTAGGCCATAATAACCAAGCCAAGTTTGTAAGGGACATTGTCCCAAAAGCATAGTAATGCTTTTCAAAATAGATAATCAAGACTATTGCTAATCTATATATCATGGGCCTATACAGTAGGCAAAAATTTTAGCCATGATTAAAAACCTAAGTGCCTATTAGAGAATTGCTAGGTAAAACTCAAAGCGGCCTTAAGTAAAAATCATGCTAAATAGGATCAGCAAGGGGTGTGCTAAAAATTTCACATTATGCTCTGTGAGGATCTATCATTGAGTCCATATAGAGGGATGTGTTGATTCTGAGGGGGCATGTAATACTGGACATTGCAGACTGAGTCTGATTCTCTTGAATCTGTGGGCCTGAGAGGAAAACAGAATCAAGTAAGAGTAATATCTGTCTAAGGAGGATGTTGTCTAATTGTGGGAGTACCACATTTATCAAGTAAGTACAATCCTTTAGTTTTAGAAGGCAGAAGTGCAACAGACTGGAGTTCATGAGAAGATTTAGTAAACATAGCATATTTGGCAAGTGAGTCAGCCACTGAATTGGATTCTCTGAATATGTGTGATATACAATGATTAGAGCAATCAGTATGCAATTCATAAGCTAAAGCATATAATTTCCAAGGAGCCAGATTGGGGTGATGAATACAATGTATAGCCTGTCTACAGTTGACTCCACTGTAAAATGAGTATTAAATTTTCTGACATGCTAACACCAAAGCCAATAGCTAATAGTTCTGCATGCAAAGGAGATATGGCATGTGTGTGAAGGCAATTGGCTATAACAAGAGATCCAGAACTATCTCTAATGATCATTCCTATGCCAGTTTGAGATTCCCCAGGCTTCCAGGAAGTATCTGTGTTTACCTTTAGACCTAAAGGGGGACATGACCATACAACAACCTCTAAAATTGGTTTTCGTGGCTTCAAACAGATAGGGAAATATCCATTAGATGCCAGCTCAATATCACATGGTCTAGAAGTGTAGAGAGGCTTTGCAGCAAAAGAATCAAAAATCATATTTTTCATGTCATGTAGAATTCTATTTTGGTTAGGTAAAATATTATCATGGATATATTTGTTCCTAGCTTTCCAGAGAGACCAGCATGAAAATAGCATTATGTTTTTGTTCATTAATGTATGAATTGCTGATAAGCCAAGCCTAGATAAATAGTATGAGACCCTTGACCATATAGAATTAAAGATTGGGGTCTGAATGCAAATAAAATTGTTTACTTCAGACCATATGCCTGCTACCACTACACAGTTATTGAAAAAATGATCCAGATCATCTGAGTGGTTACAAAAACAGCATTTTGAAACAATATTAAAACCATAATAGGTTAGGATATTGTCAAAAGGAAGGAGAGAGTTTAAGACTTTCCACATAAAGACTGAGATTGTTTTGGGAATCCTTGCATTTCACAATTTTAAAAGAGATACAGAGTTACCTCTTTTCAATCTAAACTGGTTGTAAGAAAATTTGAATGTAAAGTTTCCAGCCTTTTCAGGTTTCCAAATAAGCCTGTCCAATCTCTGAGGAGAAACAGTAGCCACCTGTAGAGTAGATGGGAGAGTAGTGTCAGTAATGCAATTTAAAAATGGAAGGTATGAGTTCCTATTCTGAATGAAATCTACCACTGTGCAGTCAAGGGGAATGTCAGAGTTTTCTTGGCTCAGTATGTCAATAAGTATACCCTTTCCAGTCCAATTAGAGGTCCAAAAATTACACAAACCCTGCCCATGTATTACCCTAGAGTTCTGCTCACAAAAAGTGGTGACATCACAGATTCTTTTCCAAGTCTGTGATGTCTGGGCAGATTTAGGTAGAGATGAAAAAAAAGTGGTCCAGGGGGCTTGAGAAATTTTGAATTTCCACCATAGCTTAACTGAGAAAGATCTGACAATAGTATGTAAATTTCTAAAGCCAAGTCCATTTTCAGAAATGGGGAAACATAAGGAGTTCCAGTTCTTCCAAACTTTTTTTGGTCTATCTTCTACTGAGCCCCAAAAAAATACTGACATTTTTTTCCTGATCTGTTTGATGATATGCACAGTGGGTTTCATTACAGACCATATATGCTGGGGCAGAGAGTAAAGACAAGAATTGATCAGAGTTATTTTTGCACCAGTTGACAACCATCTACTTTTCCAATTGTTGATTTTTCTGTCTATCATTTCTAATACTTGGAAAAATATATTTTTTGTTTTACCAGAGAAAATGGGAACCCCTAAGTATCTGAAAGGGAAGGTACCTTTTTTCATTCATAGGATAGAATTAATTTCTCTGATTTTAGTTACAGATGCATGCTTACTCACATAGTAATCACTTTTATCATAATTAATTTTCTGGCCAGACACACTCTCAAAAACAGCTAGAAAAGCCTTCATTTTTAATAAATTAGACTTGCTAGCTTGCATAAAAATTACAGTGTCATCAGCATATGATAAGTGAGAAATAACAAAAGCTGATCTGGGCAAATTGTAATACTGTAAGCTCCCAATATGAAAAATATATGCCAAGCTTCTGGTGAAAGCTTCTGAGAAGATATTAAAAAGGAAAGGAGAGAGAGAATCACCTTGTTTGATGCCTCTAGTAGCCTTGAAGAAGCCTACTGGACTACCATTTAGTAACACAGAAAACCATGCATTTGACAAATTTTGTTATTACACAATAAATGAATTTTCCATGGAAACCAAATTTGATTAGAATATTGGTTAAGAATTTCCAGCAAACTCTGTCAAAAGCTTTCCTAAGGTCCAGTTTCAGAATGCAATTAGGGTTTCTGCTTTTTTATCAATGAATCTAACCATCTCTCTAAAGTACAGAACATTATCTGAGATGTCCCTATTTTTCAAAAATGCAGTTTGGTGAGGTGAAATCAGTTTATGCGTCAAAGGTTTCAGTCTCTCCATTAGTATTTTTGAAAAGATTTTGTTTATAACGTTGGAGAGGCTAATTGGCCTAAAATCACTGAAAGATGATGGAGTATCTATCTTAGGAATGATGGCTATCCAAGTACTAGCAATCCCTTTTGGAATTTCAGTACTTGAAAGAAAATCATTTGCTGCCCTCACAAGATCCATGTATATAATGTCCCAGCTTTTAATAAAAAATTGAGCACTAAAACCATCTGGACCTGGGCTGCCTTGTTTATTAAGAGAGGAGACTACAACTTTAAGTTCTTCAATAGATACAGGTCTAATAAGCTGTGCATTGTCTTCTCTAGTAATAATACATGGGATCTGAGTAAGGAAGTGAGCATAGAATTGACTCTGTGATGGATTATCCTCTGCAGTGAGAAGCTGTGAATAGTAAGATATAGCTTCATTCTCAATATCTGCAAATTCATCAATCCAGTTGCCACTAGAGTCTTGTATCTTTGTTATACTCATCCTAATCTTCCTTTCCCTTACTGAGTTATGGAAGAACTTAGTATTACCATCTCCTTCTCTAAGCCACTTAATTTTGGATTTGTATTTCCAAAAGTGTTGCTGTTCTTTAATTGCTTTAGAGAGGATAGATTTTGCATTTTGGAGAGTGATTAGATTTATTTCACTCTGATCACAATCATAAGCAAGTTCTTTTTGTCTCAGCTCTTCAGCTTTAACAACATTGTCATGGACATTACCAAAAACTTCTCTATTCCATACCTTAAGACACTTTTTTAATCTGAGAAGTTTAAGGTAGAAACCAATCATTCCAGAGTTGTCAATATGTTGTTCCCAGTTAGCCTTAATGACTCCCTTAAATGATTCTCTTTTGAACCAAGTATTTAGAAATCTAAAAGATTTAGGAGATGATTTAATAGTGCTGCCTATAGTTAGGAGAAGGGGACAGTGATCACTGTGTAGCTTACTTAGCACTAGTATAGAAGAGTCAGGGAATTTGGTCTTCCACTGAACTGTACAGAGACCTCTATCCAGTCTCTGTATAGTAGGGATTTTATTTCTCCCACTAACACAGAGATCAAGAGGGTTTTTGTGTCTCCCATTAGACCAAGTGAAAAGATTGCCCACAGTGTTAATATGCTCTAACTCCATATCATCTATAAACTTAGAAAAATCATAGATGCTTTTAATATTAGGAGTAGAGTTTCCTTTGTACTTAGATAGTGATGCAATAGCATTGAAATCACCCATGAAAATAGTTTCTGGGCATTTTATATTTTGTAAATCCATCCATAGGTTTTTTCTACCCTTTTTAGTTCTTAGTCCATAGACAAATACTGCCTCCATACTGGAGTTCAATTTTTGATTGTGGACTAATACATGGAGAAACTGAGGGTGATCTGAGATCTGAGTGACCTGGATATCATTTTTCCAAAATAACCAAATTCTTTCATTCTGAGCAGCCAGACAGTTTTGGTACTTGAGGACAGTTTTTCAGTAATCAATTTTAGTGTTAGCATGCATTGGTTCTATCAAACACATAAGGTCAAAGCAATGAGTTGTAATAAGTTCATGCAATATGTCTAAAGAAGTTTCCACTCCTCTAGTATTCCAGACAAGGAATTTAAGTCTGAGGTTTGTACTAATCATTAGATTGGTTTTTTTGGGCTAATGGTCACAGAACCAGCAATGATCTGGTTAAACTGAGTAAAATATGTTTGCAATTTGATAGGAGGGGTCTGTTTAGCAATAAGTCTGGAAGACTTTCTCACCTGAGTACTTACCTGCTCCATCTCTTTCTGGATTTTTTTGTTCTGGATATTAGTTGTAGGCTCTCCATTTATCAACTCAGCAGGTTCTGCTTCTGTCTCCTCTGGATCTGAGTCTGCTTGCATCTGGAGTTCATCCTGCAAAGGAAGGAATCTATTGTGTCTATGCTTTTCCTGAGAAAAATAGGGAACTTTGTCAGTATTTAAAACACAGTTTTCCAGGGCTGAGGAGTGGTCTCTGGTACACTCAGTATCATCTTTAGCATAGGTTTTTGGCCTGTGATTTTTCTCCAGCCATGCATTCTCATGAGATTGTAGGATAGGGCTTTTGGATTTTATGGCATTTTGTAGATGTACTGGCTCCACTGATGAGGGATGAGGAACATCTATTGTAGTATCTAGAATTTGTGGTTGGCTGATTGTATGAGTTTCAAGTGAGGCTTTGGTCTTTGGTGTTTTTGAGAGAGGAGAGCTATTATGAATACATTCCGCAGAAAGGGTTGGGCTAAGATGAAGGGGAGTTGGTGATGCCGGAATGACTATAACCTCTTTCCCTTTGTTAACAGCAGTAGAATCTGGCTGAGTGGTTTTCTTAACATAGGTCATTTGAGATTTCAGAATCTGAGCCTTTTCCTTAGCTGTAACTCCTGATCCTCCAACTTTATCCTTGGCGGGGGTGCATTTTGTGGAGTTGGTTTGTTTCTGGTTAGAGTATTGGTTTCTGGGAGCTGCCTGTTTTTGTAAGGGATCCAAGGGCTGGGGTTAACAGGGAGACATCTATCTAGATGGTGTCCTAACTTCTTGCAGTGGCTGCAGAAAATGGGGATTTGGTCGTAGATGATTTCTAAGTCCTCAACATTACTAGAAATGCCTATTGCAATCTCAGTGTGCAGTTTTTTTGTAGGTCTACCTCAATGCAGAGCTTAACAGCTGATGATCTGGTAAGTAGGGCAGTAGCAGTATCCATCTTAATAAAATTACCTATCCTATTACCAATAAATTCAAGCATGGCAGTGTTGTAAAGATAGACAGGCACATTAGGGATAGTTACCCAAATTGGCACGATGGATGATTCAGTACCAGGGATGAAATCTGTTGTCCATTTCAGAACCTTCATAGGAACACCTTTAAAGCTCCAGACTCCTTTCAACCAGCATCTTTGATAGTCCTCTAGATCTTGGAATCTTATAAGGATGTGCTTGAAATCAATGGAGCCCAACTGAAATTTAGATGAAAAACCGATGGATTTGAAGGTTTCGTTCGGCACCTCAATCGACGGTTTGCCCTTCTCGAATTTTCCGATCAGAGCATTGTGATAGTGAGAGGCCAGATGAGTTGCTTGCTCCGGCGTGACGATACAGGCAATTTTGACCTTATATTCTCCGATAGGTTGAATTTCTGGGTTGGATGGGAATTAGATGACAGAGAAGGACTTATGGTGGTGAGTGCTTGAGCAAAGGATTTAAAAGTGGGTTGCCACCGCAGAACTGCGATGGCTCCGCCATGGAAAAAACCGTTATATTACCGTTTTAGGCGGTGAATAGTTGGAAAATGGAAAGATTCTGTCGGGAATAGTGAGTATTGGGGAAAGAAAGGTAGAGAGGGGCGAGAGCAATTATTCTAGAGAGAGGAGCGAGGAGTCGATTTCCTGTTCGTGCTCCGACTGGATCTCAACGACCAATTTCGGGACATCCAAGAACAGCTCGGATTCAGTGAGGCAACGAAGAGGCGTCAAATCAAGATAGGAGACCGAAGACTGGCGAAACCATGGCGGGACAGAAGGCCTTCTTGCATCAAATTACAACGGATGCTCTCTCACTCTCGTCCCTTTTCTCGACTCCAGGTCAATTCCTTGTTTCATATCAATGTCTTGTTTATTGGCTACCTCTAACTTGTTGATTCGAAAGTTGATAGCTTGAAGGAAGTCTGTAATCATGTTCTAGCTAATATTCGAGTGTAGCTGGTGCAAATCTACTACTACAAAGATGTTTTCTTTCGACATTGTTTGCTTGTGTTCAATGTTTCGAAATATTTATTTTACTATAAATTATATGCTGCAAATAGCTTTCTATATGTGTCTTTAAATGATAGTTTAAGTAAAAGTTCTATAGATTATGATAGTTTAGGAAGTTGGGTATTCAGCTTGTTTCTGGTGTAATCATGTTATATCTGGTCCACCTTCACTCATGATTTGTATTAGTTCAGCACACATGTCGAATGTTTTATCATCTCAACTTCTATATAACAGAGAACCGGCATGGAAAATCTAACTGCTTGCGATTAATTGTGAACTGTGTATCTGCATCCTAGGTTGGAAGAAGCTTTACAGAAAATGGGTATGACTTCACTCTTTCCTTGATACTAATGGGCAACCGGAAGGTCTCGGAGGCTCGTTCTTCGTCTGAGGTATATTTCGTTGATTTCGAGGAGATATTTCAACAATTTTATTCTCAGAAGTATGTACCTAGAAAAGAAGTGCCCTGTGATTTTTTAAGAATAAAGCATGTGAGGAGAAGGAATCCTCGGATGATTGTTGGAGTAGTTGTTATCAGTCTGCGTTGCTACTACTTGATTGGAATCCCGCACGGAGTATATCCTCTTCAATTTTCTGCATTAATTTTCTTGATTATGTTCATCAGTTCATATATATATATATATATATATATATATCATAGAACTTGTATTCTGGTGTTTGATAATGCTCATATCTGGGTTTTTTGTGGGTCCATAAATGTTGATCGATGTTGCGTTAATGATATGGAAGGTGACCATTTGTGTGACTCTGAGTCTCCTATGGTGGTGGTTATTTCTGGAAGCATGGAGCATTGGTTTTAAGAGAGGAGACAAATTGTTCTTAGGAATGATGAGCAAAGATCCTATCAGAGCTGGAGAAATCGTAGTCTACGATGTTGATGTAAGAATTTGAGTTTCCAAAAATCATATTTTTCTTGATTTCTATCCTCCGGGAACTTGATACACATGGTGATCACATTATTTTTTTATGGCAGGATCGAGATGTTCCAATTGTTCGTCGTGTGATCAAGGTAACTATATCTTCATTGCATTTTCATGAATTACAGTTAGCTTAGGTGAAAAAGATTGGTTCCTTAGTTAGTTCCTTACTTGAGTGTTTGCATTGCTATATGGTTGTTTATACCGGTCTCTTGAAGTTTTTGCGGTCATTTTTAGTAGTGAAATGTGTTCGTGAATGGTCATTTAGATGTACTAGCCTCTCACCAAAACTTTTTCCAGAATGCTATGTTTGATTGTTAGTTTCTGATTAGACCTACTTCTAATGATCATAAGTTTTTACTCGTAACTTTGGTTTGATTAATTTCTATACAGAGGTAATCTTGGAAACTTGAACCATGATTTAGAACCAACAATGAACTAGTTTGATAAAGAAATGACCAAGAAAATAGTTTTTAAAACTCTGCACTTGTGCTGTTCTTGGCAGCACCTGGAACTTATTTAAAAATTTCATAACTTAGCAACCAGGCATCATTTTTGGCCAAGTTTTTCACTTTAGTAATCTCAGAACAATGAGCTACGATTTAGAAATAAGAATAGATTCATTTGGTTTAGAATTGGGCAAGAAACAGAGTTTTAAAGATCTGCATTTTACTCTTTTCTGGCAGCAATCTGATTGCTACTTAGTTCATAACTTGATGAGCATAATTCCTTTTTGACTGATTTCTGAACTATTGTTATCTTTGAAATAGGAAATATGATTTAGAGTCAAATTTATGCTAATTTGATTTAGAAATAAAAAAGATAAAAGGTGTTTGAATGACTGAAGTACTGCGAACTATATGGTATAAGTTTGCGAATCTGCTTAATATCCGTGGGTGCTTTATGAACTGTGAGTCAATGATTTATGTGGAACTAGGGTTTTATATTGTGATATTTTACAAGGAAAGAAAAATAATGGGGGACTTTGATTTAAGATGAGTTTTGTTAAGTTTTTTATATAAGTCTGAGAGATAATCTCTTGTTTCCTCATGTGTTTGAAAACTAATTTGAAAACTAATTTCTCCTAGCAAGTTGTAAACTGTGGACCTTGTTAATGCCAGGTTTGGGGGGGTTTCTTCTCTTCTCTACCTGTAAATTTCTCACCACATCACTGCTCCATCACTGCTCAAATCATTGCATGAAGTTCGATGTTAGTTTTCTTTTCTGAATTCAAGAAATATGATGGTTGAGAAACTGAAGCTATTATTCAGTTCTTGTGTGTGTATGTGTGTGTGTTTTTCTGTGTAAAACTGCATTTACTAGTCTTATGTGCTGAAATGTTGTTGTGTAATTTGGATCAGTTGCATTGTATAACATGAAGCAGCTCTTCAGGATGCATCTGATTATCGCAATTGATAGAGTGGACAATGGTGTTGCTTGTATGGTACAGTGGACAATCGATCGTTTTAGCCACAATTATATTTTATATATAGAGAGGAACTTTCACTTTTGTAGAAATACTGAACTTTAAATGAACATAGTTTGATCCTTGGAATTTCAATGTTATGTAGTTTGTTTCATTCACAGGAATTGTTTGATCATTTAAATTAGTGAATGGTTTAATAAAAGTGATGCTATCATGTTTACAGAGCTCTCTGATCCATTTGGATCAGAGAGCTCATTTTTTTTACCGAGGAGAATGACTTAAGACATCGCAAGCTGTCCAACTTGGTATAATAGAATTGACTTGAGACTTCGCAAGCTGTTCCGCTTGCTAGGTTTTTTTTTCTTCAAACGAGCTTTCTTGCGAACTCGCAAGTTACGTTTAAGGCGGAAAAACCTATGATTTAAGGCGGAAATAAACGCCTTAAAACTGAAAACATCTAAGGCGGAAGAGGAACCGCCTTAGATGATTTTTCTCATTTAAGTCACACCCACCCAAGGCATTTGTTTTCTGCCTTAACACATGAAGGATGAACCGCCTTAGATGGCTTGATATTCTAGTAGTGTAAGAGAAGGCAATCTTTCCAATCCATGTTAGATACCAAGAAACGATAATATCTTCGCTCATTTTCTAGCTGCTTACACAAACAAGAATATTGACGATATAGTGAAATTGTTTAGTACACCAACTTTGCTATTGTCTAACGATTCTGAACGTTTCTAGTAATATGAATTGAGATTTATTTTTCTTTTCAAAAAATAATTAATAAATTACACTCCCGGGTTTCATTTCGTTTTCGGATGTGTTTCGTAAACCAAACCCGAATAAAAAATCATATATATATATATAATTCGGTCCAAAAACTGAATGCTCGATTTTGGATCTGGTTAATCAGATTTTTCGATTTTCCAATTTCGAGAGTTTTTGCCCACCCTACATATATAGTTTCTCTCGTCATAACCGCCCCAATAGGTGAATCAAGTGAAACATTCGCTTCAGATTCTTAAAAAAAAGTTAAAATAGGACCCTTTTCTTAAAATACTGGACTAAAATAGGGCTCATCTTAAAGGGAAGTAGAAGAGTTATTGCTCCGATCAATAAATAAATTAATAAAAAGCATTAAAAAGGAAACATCACCCCGGAACTGCCCCGGAATTTGAACAAAATAAAATGAACATTGAATAAAACGACACGACCCCGTGCGTTTTGTCTCCGCGCCCCCAGCTACCAAGGCGATTCCGCCGTACCCAAAATTAACTAATTTAATTAATTCCTACCTTTTTTGTTTTGTTACTCAATATATAGTTTGTTCATATACGGCGCCGCTAATTAGGAAAATGTTTAACTAATTAGTTTATTACCGTATAAATTGTTGCACAAATTTAACAAATTTACTAACTTAATTAATTTAACTAATTTAGCATATAATATACCATTCCTTATATACATATTAATTTGGACGATGCATATATATTCATTCCTTATATATATATATATATATATATTCCTAAGTCCCTGTCAAGTTCAGCTGAACTGAAATTCACTTAACTGAAATTCGCTGAAATTCGCTGAAGTTCGCTGAAGTCTGCTGAAATCTGTTGAAGTTCGCTGAAGTTCGCTGAAGTCTGCTGAAATTCGCTGAAGTCTGCTGAAGTTCGTTGAAATCTGCTGAAATTCGTTGAAATCTGCTGAAGTTTGTTGAAATCTGCTGAAATTAACTATAAAATGTTATAATAATAATAATAATAATAATAATAATAATAATAATAATAATATTAATTTGAGTTCATGAATTCAACTTCAAATTTGATCAAATAATAAAGATTTTAAAGTAATTATTTTATTTGTACAATGGCTTTTCAAAAATTACACACATCATACAAATAAAAAATGAAATACTTTGTTTCGCAGTAATTATTTGACCAAATAATAAATATTTCGCAATAATTATTTTGTTTGTTAATGGACATATTCGTAATCAGAGCCTGTTTAATACGCCTGAACTGAACTGAACTGAATGGAATAAATATTGCACCAAATCAAATGGAAATCTCTATCAAATGGTAGAGAAACAGAAATTCAAGAACAGAAAATAGAACTGAATTGAACTACACTTAACTGAATTGAACTACATTTAAATGAAATGAACTGAATTGAACTTCATTTAACAAAAATGAACTGAATTTTCAATATAAACTTGAAATTGTCAAATTATATTTTCGGGGAATTGAATTGAAATAAATTACAATTTCTCTGAATTGGATTGAAAACTAGACTGAATCATTAACATATATTTTGTTTTAATTTTAATTAAAGTATAATGCACTGAACTGAACTGAAACTACTGAACTGAATTGAACAGAACTAAAATGAACTGAACTGAAAAATAATGAACTGAACTGAAAATATTCAGATAAGTTGTACTAAACAGGCCCTTTTGTTAATTTTGAGTACAAATTAGAACTATTAAAATAACTTTATTTGATAAATTAAAACAAAATATGTTGAAGAAACATTTGTTCACAATTAATTTCATTTGATAAATCAAAACAAAAGTATTTCATTGACATTTTTGAATTGTAGGAAATTTAATTTTAAAACAATTTAGTGAAAATAGGGATTTTTTTTTAATTTAGCTGAAATCTGCTGAAGTCCGCTGAAGTCCGCTGAAGTCCGCTGAAGTCCGCTGAAGTCTGCTGAAGTACGCTGAAACCAGCTGAAGTCCGCTGAAGTCTGCTGAAGTTCGCTGAAGTCTGCTTAACTTAACTGAAATGTGCAGAATTTAAGCTGAACTTGACAGGGCCTTAACCAAACTCACCTTATTTGGAAACACTAATCGCCTTAACGTATATTTAGTTCTGCGTTAATGTAGGGAATTAAACGATAAAATCAAATCAAATCAAATCAAATCAAATATACTAATTTACCAAATTCACTATACTTACCATGTAAAAGCATGGTTTAATTTCGGTTACCAAATCAAAAATCAAACCAAACCAAATCAAATATATTAATTTACTATTTTTAAAATAAAAACCTGCTACAAAATTCCCTATATATACATATAAAATGGTTAGGATTTCCACTGATCAATAAAAGTAACCCTATATAAGGTTTTGACGTTACGGGAAATTGTCCCCCACAAAAGGGGTTGATTCGCGGAGTTCTTCTTTCCGAGCAATTCAAACATCAAGATTTGATGCTATAACTGTGCCATCAACGGTGAAGAAGAGCATAGTTCATCAGCTGGCTGCCAAAGCATGGCCATTGAGGAATTCAGTCCTTCGTAGGATGGTGCGCGTATGATTGGGATGAAGAGAAGAATATATGTTTAACTTCACCTCTCTCACAAACTTGCTAATTGTGAGAAGATATGCCACAAACTTGCTAACCGCCGCTTGATTATACATGTATGTGCAATTGGAACGGTTTTCAATCCTTTGTTAAGAATAGAACGTGGGTGAATTTTAAAACTATAGCTTTGAGACACGTTACCTCCAAGGAGATGTATATCGAAACCGGCAAAGCAACTGATCGGTAAGTTAAGCAAGCTGCTGGTCAGGTTTGGTGAGTTGAAACAATAGTTTCCGCCTTTTACTTTTACAAATACAACTCATTACACCTATAAAATTCTAATTTACACGATAATTTATTCAATAGAGTTTTTCTTTAAACACACTTCATTCTCATCTTTATAATTTTGTTCATAATATTTACGTAAAAAAAAGATTAAATATATCGTGCAACGCACGATGATATTTAACTAGTTTGTTTTTAAAAGAACAGTTTAATATATATCAGGATCATCCTGATATTGGAATATCAGGCACCAATTAAATAACGACACATCATTTTTAACTAATTTATGATTGGGCCACGTGTTCAATCATTAACCGGACGGGTTTAGGCATTCTAAATTAGAGTTTTAGAATTTTACTAAAAATATCTTAACCAATTAAAACATTACAATTGCACACGTGTCATTATCTTATTGGTGCCTGATAAGAGCTATATCAGGATCATCCGGATGAATGTTATTCTCTTAAAATAAATCAGATTTAGTATGAATCTTTTAAAAATTGTTCTTTAAACCCCTCTATTTTCTCAAAATTGACCAAAATGAGGCCTTAAAAAAAGTCTTCATTTTAATTAATTTTAAAAAGATTTTTTTAATTTTTTTGTTACCTCGTGCCCCAAAATATCTAGAGCCGACACTGCCAGTAATTTTACTGGAACACATTATGCATAGTTTACTTTTCTGGCCTTATAGAAGGTGGAGTCCAATAGATTCATCACCATGGTTTGGTTAATTAAAATGAAAGAAGGACACTGTTTAATTTGGGACTAGCATAATCATAACCAGGTGGCCGGAATAAGATCCAGATCACATAGTTCCCTAATTTGAAATTCATCTGTGCAATAAATATGTATAAGATCGAAGCAGCTAGAAATTAAAGTTGTATACAGTCCATGATAAATTTTTATTTTTTGAAGCAGTCCATATATTATAAACTTGACTAAGCTATTTCTATGATCATCGATTATTACATGTGATTCAGCACGGGAATGGTAAAAACCGGCCGAACTCATCAATTCTTTGAGAGTTACAAGTGTCACCATAGTGGCGGGAAAGATCATGCACAGTCCGAATTAGTCTCGGTCGAATTGATTGAGATCGGTTATATAATAAAAATACGAATTAAAAATTAAATAAAATATGAATTACATCTAACTGATAAGATATTGTAAGGTGTTTAATTAAAAATAAATAATAACCGTCAGTGCTTAACTGAGGAAGGCAGTGGAAAAGGGGTTCTTGCGAATCACAGGCACAGCTGATATAAACTGTTTATAATAAACGTAATTATCATCAAGAAAGCTGACAGAGTCTTTTATTTGGGAGTTGGGACTGTCTAGGATCGATGTCCAGGTGGGAATAGGACCCAGATTTACAGTGCCCTAATTTGAAATTCATCACTGCAATAAATATAAGAAACGGCTAGTTGGGTTTAGGATTGGATTCAGACTTATTCTTTCTGTTTGGAAGCAGTCCGTAACTTGACTAATCTATTTATACGAATTATATACCTACTGCCCAGCAATTGGTACATTGGGTTAATTGAGATATGGTCCAAAGTTCGAGTCTCGATAGTGTGGGGATTTCATACTTGCAAGATTTTTTGTGCACAATGAGATAAAGGACGCTCAATGGATTCTGACTCCAGATTATATCGTCACATATATCTTCATCAAGTACTGTGGTGTCGGTCAAGGGAATCACTTTTTGATGATATTTATAGGACGATATTACATGTGATTCAGCACAGAATAGTGAAAACCGGCCGAACTCATCAATTATGTGATCGTTACGTTACACACATTCAGTTCTTTTCAAGCATGTCACATAATGGCGGGAAAGATCATGCATCCGTCGATTAAGATTGGAACAAACAAACAAGAACAGATGCAGTGTACGCAAGTTCGGTAGACTTGGGATCGAAGTCCTGAATCAAGACAAATGTACGATGGCTCGTGACTCGTGTTTGGTGGATGCATGGTCGTGATTATCTGACGTATGCATGACCATTTAGATAAACTAAACTAAATTAAATTAAAAATATTCAGATCAATTGTGTTAGATTAAATCTCACATCGAAAAAAAGACAAAATGACTGATGTTCCGTATATAAGTTTGTTGGGTTACTCCACGTATTATCAATTGATTTTATGATGAAATCTCACTGAATTTATATAATCAACTTGTTGGGTCTATGTGTATTTCCACCTCGCAGTTTACTTACAAGTTAACTATCCCATCAAGATTTCTAATAAAATTATACATCAATACATGTGATCATACATAGAGATATTATCAATGTGGATTTTACAAGACCGTAAGTCATTTGACAAAAATAAGGTAAAAAAATATGCGTTTTTTACTTATATATGTGTTTGCAATTTTTTTTGGCTAATTTAGAATTAGACGTGAATGAGTATTATGCTATTGTATAATATAATTAAAAGTAACATTAGTTTGGCGACAACCCGGTCAAGCTAGTACACTTGTTGATGATGTTTTTGCAACAATAATTGACATGTAATGGTTCTATTTCAATTTGGGGTGTGGAAAAATCCCACCTTACATTATTTTTTAAAACAAATTCTTCACATATACATATGGAGATTTATTTCAACGGTAGGTTCTATTCAATTCGGGGTTTGAAAAATCACCATCTTCAGTATTAATTTTGGTTGAACTTATCTACTGAAAATAATTAAAACATTTTTAAATGCTATATATATTACATAAGTGAATTTTGATTTAGTCTTCTAAATTAAATCCCTCAAAATTAACACGGGATATATATCCCGATACTTTCACGTATGATCATAAGATCTAAAATTAAACCATGACGGAGTTTGATTCTAAACATAATTATGTATAGATTAAGGCTATATATGATTTTTACAAAATTGGATCGAAATGAAGAATCGTAAATATTCAGATTATAGATGGAAGGAACCAGTCCTTATAATTTCTCCATAACTCAAGCATTCAAAGGTCCGAGTTTATAGACAGACCCGACCCATGACGTCAGCAAATTATCTACTTTCGTGAGACCTCATTTTCTTTTATTTTAAATGTCACCTCATTTTTTAAAATGTTATTGTATGAAAGTATGAATATTTGTTATTCTTATAGTTTTAATTATGATTATAAATATTTAAATTTAAAAATATGATATATCAACATGGTTTTTAGGTTACAAACAAATACAGTACATAAATACATGCGATGACATTTTAGAATAATATAATAACGTACATATTTAAATTTTAAGGACTTCAATTTTATTAATTTTGCTTTAAATTACTATATTATTAATCAGGACCGACACTGCCTATAGAACGGAACATGTCTAAAATCAGTTGGTCTCCTTTTCTAGTGTGAGCTAGACGCTCTCTCCACATCCCCAAACAGTAACTCTTCCCAGATCCAACTGGTGGGGTGGCCGCCGGCGTTACGCAGCCGTGAAGGCCACCCCTCCCACCCCTGATATACGTCTCCTCACTTTAATCTCCAACCCTCAATTTAAAACTACTTCCTTTTTTTTAGATCTCCAACCACCTCTCATCTGGCGGTTGTTGAGCGGGTCGCCGCCGCACACAATCGCAATGTTTTTAACGCCGGCGAGTTTTTGATGATACTGGATCCGGCAGATCGGGCTCGATCGAGGAAAGTCAACGCCGGAACGGACGAGCCAGGAGCCGACTACACCGACGACGAAGAGCTCGTTTCACCGTCCGGGAAGACTCCGGCGACGAGGGAGACCACGGATCCGGTCGACGCTGACTCCGGTGGACTCCACCGACACAGCCCACGCGCAGCTCCGAGCAGAGATGGCCAGGTTGTGCCGATCTCCGTTCTGAGTGCAGGAGAGTCCGACGCCGATCCTATTCCCGGCTGGGCCTGGTCATCTGGGCCTGGGTCGGCTGGGCCTCTGAGACCGACTCGGGTCGGCTAGAATAGAACAGGTTTGGATGGTTTGCAACTGGAGATGGCCCAATTAGGTTGAGATGACAAGTTTTGGTCTGATCAGGTGTCGTTGATTTCATCCGGTCTTTCAAGTGCTGCCGCCGGTACTCCACGCACCGCTGCCAGGCATACCAGTGTGTCCTTCACCGGTTGCCCCACACGGATGCTAGCGCGCTACGCAGGGGTTTCATGTGCCACGCAGGTTTATTCTGGTGATGTCTCTTATCGATGCTTTTATTGGACAAGATTATGTGTTGATTCTTTTTGCTGTTTTCTTAGAGTTTTTAGATTTTAAGAGTTGGATGACTGAAAGTTTGACCTTTTGCAAAATTGTTTTGACTAATTTATTGAGTATCCCTGCCCATTTGTTTGTCGCCTCCCTCTTACTTTGGGAAGACCCCTTGGGTTTCGGTGTGTGCATTTACAGTAGAGGAGAAATCCAAGTCGTGGTACTTTCTTTAAAGTTACTATCGGCGTCTCTGTGCATACACTTGTAGATTTGAGCATTGAGTGCAGACTTTATGTTTCAAATTAGGGATATTACACCTGTCAAAGCAGTTTGACGCTTTTGTGTCGGTCTTTTAGGAATCAATCTATCCATCTCTTTCTTTAGGTAGCACTATCGAAATAGTGAATTAGTATGGCTGTATCTAACTACTAAGGCTTTAGTTCCTGTTTCAGATACAGAGAAGGTTTAAAATTGTCATATCTTTAGAAATCTCTCTGTAATCTTACAAATTGCCTCTCATAGAGGAGATCATTGTATTTTATTTTATGTCAATTAATGGTTTGGGGATGCCAAATATAATATCCCTCCACCAATGGTGGTTTAATATATATATATATATATATATATATATATATATATATAAAAGGAACATGTCTAAATACGTATTTTATCAAGAGTTCTTTGGTTTCTGGAGTATGGTATATTGGTCTTCCATTTGCAAACAAATGAAAGAATTAACTCAACACCTAATAATGTTGTTTAATTCCCTCGCTAATCTTGTCATTAATTGATAAGTGAGATCTACAGTATCATTTCCAGGCTTTCACAAGTCAAGGTCCTATATATGTGAATTTGAATAACTCGTAAGGCCGCAAATATATAATTTGCATTTAGTCATCTCAACTTTTGCTCATCTTTTCGGTCAATAGACTGGTTAAGTCAACTGTAGGGCGATTATTAATTTGATTAAATTAACCTTATTTTAAGGGAAAATGTTGTCGATCGAATGAACAAAACAAAAGTACGACAATTGTGTACTATTCCCTCATATAATATGGGCATGATTACAAATTTGACTGATACCGAAAGTTGAAATAACTCAAATCATTTTAAAAATACTTACTCGAAGAAGTTTTAATTTTAATTTTCTTGTTTTAAATGTGCGTTAGAATGGAAATGAGGACAGTTTCTTTCCAAATAAAGGAAAAAAGATGTTAAGGAAAGAAAATGTTTGATTTCTATATAAATTAGTATTGTATATGGAATGTAGGTTAGACTATCCTTTTCCTTCTGTAATTATGTTATTGTACATTAATCCCACATCTGTAGATTAGATAGTTAGGTAGACATAGCCACCTTATATAATGTAAACTTTCTCATGAATACAGACACACAAATTTACCCGAATATCTTTGATACAATTCTTCAATTCTACATGGTATCAGAGCCTTCGATCCTCTAAAGTCAATTTTTCTCCGATCTCTTTTTCCTCCGCTGCCGCCGTGAGCTTCCACCGTTGCCGCTGTCGAAATCTTCATTCACACTCCTTTGATTTCTGCTACCGACTTCTGTTCTCCAAAAAAAAAAAAAAAAAAAAAATTGCTGCTGAAATTTTGTGGCCTGTACCTGTTTTGTTTGCTGGAAATTTTTTTGAAGATATTAGTTCCCACCGTTTCTTTTATTCCATGGATCCTCGCCACGACAAGGTTGCCGTCGCTGGACCACTTCTTCCTACCGTTTCTAAGATCGCTGCTGCCGCACACGATGATGTCGCCGCCGCCGCTGTTCCTGTTACCGCCGTTCCTCATTCATCTGTCTCGCCTGGAGTGCCGTTCGCCGGAGTTGTTCCTTCCCCGGGTGAACCCACCGCCGCCATCGTCATCACCGATTTGGACAGACAGGCTTTCGGCCCCGTCTTATCTAAGAAGCAATGGGGTACAGTTAAGAACATATTTTCTAACATGAATTCTGACAATTCCGGTAAGGTCTCTACACCCTGGATACTTGACACGGGTGCATCTTATCACATGACTGGTACCAAGGACATTCTTCACGATATTATGCCTACTGATGTTGATGTTGTACTGCCTGATGGTTCGGTATCTACTGCTTTATTACATGACACATTATATTTTGGCGATATTATGCTTCCTCGCGTCTTATTTATTCCAGAATTACGTTGTAATTTGTTATCCTTTGCTAAGCTAACTGCATCCTTAAAAGCTCTAGTTTTGCTTACCGAAAACATATGCATATTTCAGGACATCAGCACGAGGATGGTGACTGGTGTTGGTAGTCAGCGAGGAGGGGTTTATTGGTTGTGTAGTCTCGGGGCTCCACTTTCGCCTGCTCGATCTCTCCATGTGTCTGCTGCTTCTGTTTCTTCGTTTGATTTGTGGCATCGACGTTTTGGTCATCCTTCTCCATCGGTGTTGTCATCTATTCCAGTATTAGGATTGCGTAGAAATAATACATCTGTTCCTTGCTCAACATGTCATCGAGCAAAACAGTCTAGAAGTAGTTTTTCCTCGAATACCAAAACAGCCAGTAGTTTATTTGATCTTGTTCATTGTGATGTTTGGGGTCCTTATAGTAACCCCTCACTTAGTGGGGCAGTGTCATTTTTGACTATAGTTGATGATCACTCTAGAGCTGTTTGGGTTTATTTGCTAGTTAGTAATTCTGAAGTGTCTTCCAAGATGAAGGAGTTCTTCGCGCTTGTCTCTACTCAGTTTCGCCGCAATATCAAGTGTGTCCGTGCGGATAATGGTACTGAATTTCAGCCTCTTCGTCAGTATTTTTTGGAAAAAGGAGTCCGTTTCGAGATTTCGACTGTTTACACGCCACAGCAGAATGGTCGTGTTGAGCGGAAGCACCGTCATATTCTCAACGTTGCTAGAGCTCTCATGTTTCAGGCTAATCTTCCAATCGAATTTTGGGGTGATTGTGTTCTTGCCGCTGCTTACCTGATTAATCGAACTCCGTCGCCGTTATTGAAGGATCGCTCCCCGTATCAGCTCCTCTTTGGCCGAGTTCCGGACTATGGAAATTTGAAGGTGTTCGGATGTTTGTGCTTCGCATCCCAACTCCCTAGACCAAGAGATAAATTTGCTTCCCGAAGCCGAAAGTGCGTGTTTTTGGGATACTCTACAGACAAGAAAGCATGGAGACTTTATGATCTTGACACCCGTACGACTTTTGCGAGTCGTGACGTTGTTTTCTATGAAGATTACTTCCCGTTTGCTTCTTCGGAGTCTTCTCCGTCGATTGGGCCCGTTTCTGGTCGGGCCGGGCCTTTTTCTGATGATGTGCGTGGCCCAGAAATATTTGAACATATCTTGCATGGACCGGATGTGATTGGACCGGATTTGCATGGACCGGATGTGATTGGACCGGATTTGCATGGACCGGAAGCGGTCAGACCGGCCTTGCATGGACCAGCCTTGCTTGGCCATGATGTGTCTGATGCGCGTGTTCCCAACGCGACAAGAGAAGGGCTTCCAGCGCGTGCTCCTCACGCGCCTGGAACAGGGCCTCCCGCGCGTGCTCCTCACGCATCTGGAGCTGGGTCTCCCGCGCGTGCTCCTCACGCGCCTGGAGAAACGCCGCCTGCTGATTCGCTGATTTCGCCTGCACAGCTCCCGGACGCCGCTCTGCCTCTGATTAATGATCGGAAAGCACCTTCCAGCGAGCCTTTCACTGCGGTCAGGGCGCCTTCGACCGCCCCAGGACCACCTTCGACCGTCCCAAGCCCGCCTTCGCTGCACGTCTCGCCGGAATCGACTTCCGCTTGGTCTCCGGTGATGGACCCAGCTGTCTTGGCCTTTGACTATGACGTTAACTCTCCGTCATCCTCTTCTCCTTCGGATTCGGATGTTGAACTGCTTGTTTCTACGCCGCCGCCCAGACCGCCGAGCACCAGAACTCGCCAACCTTCTGTTCGACTCCGCGACTACGTCTGCGCTGCCACTGTACCTTCAATAAACCCTCCTCCAGCTGCTTCCGCGTCCTCACCGTCCTCAGGTATTCGCTATCCTATTGCTGATTATGTTTCCTGTAATAATTTTTCGGTTTCGCACTCTAGTTTTTTGGCTGCAGTTACGGCTGGCTCGGATCCAACAACGTTTTCTGAGGCTTCTCGCTCTGTTCACTGGCGTCTAGCAATGGTTGCTGAGATTGATGCTCTAGAACGCAATAAGACGTGGACTTTATCTGCTCTTCCTTCTGGCAAGCGAGCTATTGGTAGCAAATGGGTGTTTCGTACGAAGTATAACTCTGATGGTTCTGTTGAACGCTACAAAGCTCGGTTGGTTGTGCTTGGGAATCGCCAGATAGAGGGGACTGATTTTACTGAGACATTTGCGCCTGTTGCTAAGATGTCTTCTGTTCGCTTGTTTTTGGGTGTTGCTGTCATTAAGGGATGGGAGCTTCATCAGATGGATGTGCATAATGCGTTTTTGCACGGTGATCTTGAGGAGGAGGTTTATATGAAGCCCCCTCCAGGATATGTGTTACCTCGTCCCGGGCTTGTCTGCAAGCTTCGGAAATCACTCTATGGTCTTCGCCAAACTCCTCGTAATTGGTTTGCTAAGTTAGCTGAGGCATTGCGCAGATATGGATTTGTTCAAAGCAAAGATGATTATTCCTTGTTTTCATATATCCGAAATGGTGTTACTCTCCATGTTTTGGTTTACGTGGATGATCTTGTAATTGCTGGTTCCTCTGGAGATGTTTTGTCTGCCTTCAAAAAGTATTTGAGTTCTTGCTTTCACATGAAAGATCTTGGAGCATTGAAGTATTTTTTGGGCATTGAGATTGCACGTCGCCCTGATGGTATGTTTTTGTCACAACGGAAATATACTTTGGATATTTTGGCTGATACAGGCTTATTGGGAGCAAAGCCTGCTGCTTTTCCAATGGAGACACAACATAATCTTGCGAAAGATGAAGGTCCTATGCATGATGATCCTGCTCAGTATCGACGTCTCATTGGAAAGCTTATCTATTTGACTATTACTCGTCCAGAATTGAGTTATTCAGTTCATACTTTGGCTCAGTTTATGGAGAAACCTCGAGTTGCGCACTAGCAAGCTGCAATTCGAGTCTTGCACTATTTCAAGGGCCATCCCGGTTAAGGATTGTTTCTTTCATCTCGTAGTCCTTTGCAGCTCGTTGGTTTCTGTGACTCAGACTGGGCTGCTTGTCCTCTTACTCGACGATCTTTGACTGGCTACTTTGTGACCCTTGGTGATTCTCCAGTTTCGTGGAAGACAAAGAAGCAACCAACAGTCTCTCGTTCTTCTGCAGAGGCTGAGTATCGTGCTATGGCCTATGTTTGTTGTGAGCTTATTTGGATGAAATCTGTTGGTGTTTTATGAAACACAATCATTTAAACATAATTGGATTTGAGTATTAGTGAGCTCGGGACGTTATAACAAGGTTGGTGGTGCGGAGTGCACACTTGTATAAACCCATCCACGAGCTCACAATTCTGGAATAATCATGTTTGTATGATTAATTCGGAATAAAGTGTTACATTGATACTAATGCAGAAATGTATACGTATATCAATTAACACGTGTTTGGTTTTTGGGTAATATGATTGGATGATTGTTTTGGTACGTACGTATGCATGCAGTTATTCCTTTGGATTGGATTGGATGCATGCATGCAGTTAACTCACCGTTGTGGATTGGATCGGGGTGTGTTCTGTGGTTACTGCAGTTGCCTCTTGGCTGTGTAGTTACTGCAGTTGCCACTTGGTTGTTCTGTAGTTACTGCAGTTGCCTCTTGGTAGGTTCTGTGGTTACCTGCAGTTGTTCATCCCTATCTGATACGGTGTGGTTTGGTACCGATGGTTTTCCCTATAAATACACATGCCTTGGTGCATGTAAAGATACAGAATCACAAATAGTAATTACAGTCCTTAAACAAAATGTTCAAAGGCATTTTCTTGTTTCAGGCCTAGAAGCAAGAAGGTTCGATAGTTTTATCCTGCGAGGAAATTCGTGAAACCCAGGCTATAAGGGTCGAATTATTCTCTAAGGAAAGCGAGCCTACGTGACTCTATCGAAATCCAGATACATCACAAATACCCTTTCTCTTTACCCAACAATCTTAGAGAATAATTTGTTGTCATTGTGATGATGGATTCTGTACGTGACATGACTTCTAAGTTTATGAAGTTAGAGAAGTTTGTAGGTGTGGACTTTCGCAGGTGGCAGAAAAAGATGCACTTCCTCCTAACCACTCTCAAGGTGGTGTACGTCTTGTCTACTCCGATCACCGAACCAGCAGAGGATGAACCATTGGAGGAGACACGCAAGAGAAACAAGTGGAAGAATGATGACTACATCTGTCGCGGTCACATCTTGAATGGTATGTCTGATTCACTGTTTGATATATACCAACATATTGAATCTGCAAGGGAGTTGTGGAATTCTTTGGAGTCAAAGTACATGGATGAGGACGCTTCTAGTAAGAAGTTCCTTGTCAGTAATTTTATGAATTACAGGATGTCAGACTCCAGGCCAGTGATGGAGCAATACAATGAACTGCTTCGGATTCTTGGGCAATTCGCACAACACAAATTGGAAATGGATGAATCTATTTCTGTGTCAAGCATAATCGACAAGCTTCCATCCACTTGGAAGGATTTCAAACACATGCTTAAGCATAAAAAGGAAGAGCTATCTCTTGTTCAACTTGGGAGCCATTTGCGCATAGAGGAAACTCTAAGGGTGCAGGAAAATGGCAAGCCCAAAGATAAAGAAACAGTGGTATCTTCTTCTATCAATGTGATGGAAGATGGTGAAAGTACTAAGAAGAAAAAGGGCAAAAAGCGTCCCTTTGTCAACAACAACAAGGAATCAAACAAAAACCCTAAGGGTTCATGTTGGATTTGCGGCAAGACGGGGCACTTTAAACGTGACTGTCGTGTCGGAAAGAGCAAGAAGGGAGTGGTATCAAACCATTCTGGGCAGGGGTCTAAGGACCAAGGTCCACCAACTCAAGGTCAGTATTTTGACAATGATTTAATTTTTTATGAAAATTATGTCACACTCATTCCTGAAGCATTTTACATGCAGGATGATGAAGTTGCGTGGTGGGTAGATTCAGGTGCAACCAAACATGTTTGCAAGGACAAAAAGTGGTTCAAGTCATTCGAACTGGTTACTAATGGTGCCATTATTCATATGGGAAACGAATCTACCGCCGATATTCTTGGTCGAGGAGAAGTTGTGTTGAAATTCAGTTCTGGGAAATATCTTCATCTAAAGGATGTATTATATGTACCTAGAATTAGAAAGAACTTAGTTTCTGTTGGCATTTTAAATAAGTGTGGCTATAAGCAAGTGATTGAATCTGATAAGTATGTATTGTCGAGGTATTATGTGTTTGTAGGGTTTGGATATTATTGTAATGGTATGTTTATGTTGAATTTGAGTGATAATTTTAATTCTGTAAACATGGTTTGTTCTGGTGTTGATTTACCATCTTTATGGCATGCAAGACTAGGACATGTTCATTATAATCGCATGCTTAATATGTCCAAAGAAAACTTGATTCCACCTTTTGATATAAATGTGCAAAAATGTGATACTTGCAAGTTGACTAAAATTGTCAAACAACCTATGAAAAGTATTGAAAGGACATCAAGTTTGCTTGAACTCATTCATAGTGATTTATGTGATTTGCATGCAACACCATCTTTGGGAAATAAAAAATATTTGGTAACATTTATAGATGATTATTCTAGATTTTGTTACATATATTTGTTACATTCTAAAGATGAGGCAATTGCTAAATTTAAGATTTTCAAAAATGAAGTTGAATTGCAGCAATCTGTTTTGATTAAAAAGTTGCGCACTGATAGAGGAGGTGAATATTATGATCCTGTGTTTTTTGAATCTTGTGGCATAATTCATGAAGTTACCGCTCCTTATACACCACAATCAAATGGTGTGGCTGAAAGGAAAAACAGGGTTCTCAAGGAAATGGTAAATTCCATGCTATCCTACTCGGGCTTGAGTGACGGATTTTGGGGTGAAGCCATGTTAACGGCTTGCTATTTATTGAATAGGGTTCCAAATAAAAGGAACAAGAATACTCCATATGAACTTTGGTGCAAAAAGAAACCAAACTTGATTTATCTTCGAGTTTGGGGTTGTCGGGCGGTCGTGAGACTTCCTGATCCCAAAAGGAAAACATTGGGGGAACGAGCAATTGATTGCATCTTTATTGGATATGCCATGCATTCCAAGGCTTATAGGTTCTATGTTATTGAACCTAATGATTTCATTTCGGTTCACACCGTAATTGAATCGGTAGATGCTATTTTTGATGAAAATCGATTCTCCTCAATGTCAAGACCAAAGGATATAGTTCCAACTTCAATAAGAACTATAGAGGGAGATGAAATCTCACCTGATAAGTCACTTGAACTTCGAAGAAGCAAGAGAGGAAGGATTGAAAAGTCTTTTGGTCCTTTCCAAATGTATTTGGTTGAGGGATCAAGAGATGAGATTGATAATGAATATTCTTATTGTTATCATGTTGATGAGGATCCTAAAACATTTAGTGAGGCAATGAAATCACGAGATGTTGCTTTCTGGAAAGAAGCGATAAATGATGAGATGGATTCCATCATGGGTAATAATACGTGGATTCTCTCTGATCTACCACGTGGTTGCAAACCATTAGGTTGCAAATGGATCTTCAAAAGAAAGATGAAAGTCGATGGTTCTATTGACAAGTTTAAAGCCAGATTAGTTATCCAAGGCTTTAGGCAAAGGGAAGGTGTTGATTACTTTGATACATATGCCCCAGTTGCCAGGATCTCCACTATTAGGTTGTTGATTGCCTTGGCTGCTATCAACAACTTAGTGATCCATCAAATGGATGTCAAAATAGCATTTTTAAATGGAGATCTTGAAGAGGAGGTTTACATGAAACAACCAGAAGGGTTTGTTATGCCAGGAAATGAGCATAAGGTTTGTAAACTGGTTAAATCATTGTATGGGTTAAAACAAGCTCCTAAGCAATGGTATCAAAAGTTTGATGAGGTGGTTTTGTCAAATGGTTATCAATTAAACCAATCTGACAAATGTGTATATAGCAAATTTGATAATTCTGGAAATGGAGTTATTATTTGTCTATATGTGGATGACATGTTGATTTTTGGTACAAACCAAAATCAAGTTGACCTTACAAAGACTTTTTTGTCTTCAAGGTTTGACATGAAAGACATGGGGGAGGCGGATGTTATTCTTGGCATTAAGATCAAACGAGAGAATAATGAAATCTCTCTGACACAATCTCACTATATTGAAAAAATACTCAAAAAGTTTAATTGTGAGAATTGTTCCCCAGTTACTACTCCAATTGATACAAGTGTGAACCTTGTACCTAATAAGGGTAAAGCAGTATCACAACTCGAGTACTCTCGAGTAATTGGATGCTTGATGTATGCCATGACAAGCACAAGGCCAGACATCGCTTTTGCGGTTGGCAAGTTGAGTAGATACACGAGTAATCCTAGCACCTTTCATTGGCAAGCTGTTAGGCGTGTGCTCAAGTATTTAAAGAAAACCAAGGATTATAGATTGTGCTATGTGGGATTTCCTTCAGTGTTGGAAGGTTATTCGGATGCTAGTTGGAATAATAGCGGAGATGCTAATTCTTCTACTAGCGGTTGGGCATTTTTGCTTGGTGGAGGAGCCATTTCATGGTCTTCAAAGAAGCAAACTTGTCTTGCTGACTCGACATTGGAAGCTGAATTTATTGCTTTAGCCGCAGCCGGTAAAGAGGCAGAATGGTTGCATAATCTGATCTATGAAATTCCATTGTGGCCTAAGCCAATTTCGCCTATCTCAATTCATTGTGATAGTCTAAATACTTTGTCTAATGCTTATAAGGAAGTGTACAATGGAAAATCCAGACACTTGGGCATCAGGCATAGTGCGGTTCGTGAGTTATTAACTCATGGTGTGATTTCAGTTGATTTTGTAAGAACACAGAAAAATCTAGC
Organism: Sherardia arvensis; assembly: GCA_948330725.1. NCBI lineage: Eukaryota > Viridiplantae > Streptophyta > Magnoliopsida > Gentianales > Rubiaceae > Sherardia > Sherardia arvensis. The sequence goes on along the minus strand of OX415237.1, from coordinate 13,359,859 downwards.
AGACCACTTGACGAAGGGGTTAGCTAGGGACTTGGTATTTAAGTCGGTGATCGGGATGGGTTTAAAGCCTATTTAAATCTTTGATGGTGGTATACCCAATTTCGCTCTAGTACGACGCTAGAGTCAAATTCAATGTGGAAGGCCCATTATTTAAGATTGAAACATATAATTTTATATCCCGAATGGTATATGTTTGGACATGCATGAAGACCAGAGGATGAAGTTTAAACTTCTTAATGGATTATTTGAAAAAATACATATGCATGTGTATGATTAAAAATATTCACCTATATGAAGAGCGAAGTGTAGCCGCTTCAAGAAGTTAAGGCTTGGCTTTGTATGCACCTCATGAATGGATTGGGACACATGGCTTGAATAGTGTCAGTTTAGCTTTTGAGTTGTATTTGAACTTGTGTGTGTATTATCTTCAAGTGTTCAAATGGGTTGAAGGGTTCAATCTTTTAGACACCCCGATTCTCGAGCATTTGGAATGTGTAATTCACTAAGATGAAAATTCAATCTATAAGACATTTTCATTTATGCACTTGTTTGGTTTTGATGGATTGTTGTTTTTCCAAATCAAGGATTATACTTAAATGGGGGAGGATTGTTGGTGTTTTATGAAACACAATCATTTAAGCATAATTGGATTTGAGTATTAGTGAGCTCGGGACGTTATAACAAGGTTGGTGGTGCGGAGTGCACATTTGTATAAACCCATCCACGAGCTCACAATTCTGGAATAATCATGTTTGTATGATTAATTCGGAATAAAGTGTTACATTGATACTAATGCAGAAATGTATACGTATATCAATTAACACGTGTTTGGTTTTTGGGTAATATGATTGGATGATTATTTTGGTACGTACGTATGCATGCAGTTATTCCTTTGGATTGGATTGGATGCATGCATGCAGTTAACTCACCGCTGTGGATTGGATCGGGGTGTGTTCTGTGGTTACTGCAGTTACCTCTTGGCTGTGTAGTTACTGCAGTTGCCACTTGGTTGTTCTGTAGTTACTGCAGTTGCCTCTTGGTAGGTTCTGTGGTTACCTGCAGTTGTTCATCCCTATCTGATACGGTGTGGTTTGGTACCGATGGTTTTCCCTATAAATACACATGCCTTGGTGCATGTAAAGATACAGAATCACAAATAGTAATTACAGTCCTTAAACAAAATGTTCAAAGGCATTTTCTTGTTTCAGGCCTAGAAGCAAGAAGGTTCGATAGTTTTATCCTGCGAGGGAATTCGTGAAACCCAGGCTATAAGGGTCGAATTATTCTCTAAGGAAAGCGAGCCTACGTGACTCTATCGAAATCCAGATACATCACAAATACCCTTTCTCTTTACCCAACAAAATCTCTTCTCAAGTCTCTAGGCGTATCACATTCTCAGCCGATGAAGCTGTTTTGTGACAGTCAAGCGGCTCTTCATATTGCTGCTAATCCAGTGTTCCATGAGCGGACGAAGCATATTGAAATTGATTGTCATTTTGTTCGTGATTTGGTTCAGTCTCGTGAGATAGTTGCTCATCATATTCGTACTACTGAGCAACCTGCTGATCTCTTTACCAAGGCACTTGGACGCCGTACATTTCAGGATTTGATTGGCAAGATGGGCATTCGGGATCCTCATGCTCCATCTTGAGGAGGAGTGTTAAGGAAAGAAGATGTTTGTTTTCTATATAAATTAGTATTGTATATGGAATATAGGTTAGACTATCATTTTCCTTCTGTAATTATGTTATTGTACATTAATCCCACATCTGTAGATTAGATAGTTAGGTAGACATAGCCACCTTATATAATGTAAACTTTCTCATGAATACAGACACACGAATTTACCCGAATATCTTTGATACAATTCTTCAATTCTACAAAAGAGGAAGAAAAAAATATTTATCGTGTAATTTTGAAAATTTTCATGTCGAATGCTCCAAATTTTAAGAAAAAATGACAGTTGTCCTTAATGTATGTCATTCATATATTTTAGTATCCATCAATTTTTTAAAAATCCATCAAAAAGTTATTAAAAATTATCCAATATGCAAATTATGTTAAAGATGTTGCAATCAGAAGAATTCAAAATATATGAACCTTTCAAATTTGACTTTAAAAAAACAGACTTTAAAATTTTAATTGCACATTAACACATATATTTGACATAGTCTATATGATATTATAACAAAAACTTTTTCTATCGGCCGGTGATCAAATATTTATAACTTATACCAATGGATGATCACGGGGCGGGTCTGAGTCTAATTTAGCTATATCCGGCGCGATCCGTAAAATAAATGTCGGATCCAAATTCGACCCATATCCGCAGGATCTAAAATTCCAAAATCAGTATCCATATCCGCAGGGTCTTATGGGTCTACGGGTGTTAAATGAGTCTAATAAGAAATCGACAAATTCTTTAATAGATGTTTGAGATTTTCAAAGTGAATACAAATATGCCCAAATTTGTTTACTTTTATTTACATAAGCACAATGTTAGCATATATATGAATTAGCAATCCACTATACACATCAAAATGCATTAATTTATTAAAATCGAAATTGTAATTTAGTACGAGAATGCAGTAGATGCAACAAAAAACTATATCTTCCATGGTCTTAGAAATTAACAGGCCAGAACGCAGAAGAGTAGAGCGCACGGAAGTATGTAACTAGAGTTTGTGCGATAAGGTATTTCAGAATAGGGTTTGAGAATAAATAAAAGGTTTTTGCATTTATCTATATTGTATTGGTATAATGAATTTGGAATAATAATAATTATTATTAGAGAAGAAGATGAATTAGTATTAGAAATTAAATATTATATTTATCACATAGTAATAATATATTATTATTTATATATTATACTAGGTTAATGGGTCTGGATATGGATATGGATATTGATCCGAGTCTGAATCTTAATACCATATATCCGTATCCATGCCCGTTCATTAAAACCTAGATCCAAATCCGATGGGTCTAAAAAATTTTGATCCGAATCCGACCCACGGGGTCTAAATCCGCAGGATCTAAAGCGGGTCCTAGACCGTGATCATCCCTATATACCTATTTCTGTGGGGGAATAACAGTTAGCTAGTTTAATTTTGGTTAGTTTAATTTTGGTAATTGATAGATGCAATCCAACATTACTTTTGCAGTCCGTATTTGTATTTAAAGTTCATAATATATCCTCACTCACGGGAACCAAATTTACTAAGTATTGATGACACTTCATGAATAAATACGAAAATAAGTAAATATTGGACAACATATAACAATACCCTTAATTTTTAACTTCTCTAACTAAAATGATAATAATAATGCGATACGCTTGAACATTATAGAGATCGTTCGCCTATGTCCACGATTACGAATTTGACTTTGTGATGATTTGGTTGATTCATTGTGTTTTATTACTACGACTTAATTTAATCGGGCTGACGTTGATTGGAATTGTGATTAACTAACTAACTAATTTTAAATCAACGAAAGACTAATGATTTTTGAGAAAAATCAACGAAAGTCACTGCTTAAACTAAATAAATCACCATTTAATCATCGTTATGACAATGCAGTCACCGGTCAAAGATAAATTAAAATAGTATTTGTGAATTTGCGATAACTATTATGATCGGAGGGATTTTTCGTCTACAAAGTTCAAACAATCGATCCATATATACATCAACTTTAATTGTTAATAAAGCCATCCGATCCATTGATTTTTTTAAAATATCTGGATCTAATATTTTCATTGCATCTTCAACAGTTGAATCACTGTAATTCCTAAAAAGTAAAATTATGTAAGGGTGTGTTTGTTTTACATAGAATTGAGACATAATATTCAAATTATATGGTATTGAGCTAATTCTGCTGTTTGGCTGAACAAAAATATTGCTATAGAATTGGTTTTCGAATATTGCTAGTCCCAGCCATCAATATTATCTGATTATTCATTTTTCCATTTTTTTTGAAGGAGGCACTATTGGCCTCTAATTACAACGACAGAATCAAGTACAAGGATCTTACAACTATTCTAACCCTACTCTACTCTAATCTATTTTATTCTATTCTACTGATCCCGTACGCTGAGTTGCCAAGGTCCTCACCCTGATGCTTTGAGTGGAGTGAAGATTCCACTTACACCGGCTTGTGGTGCTCCCCATATTCTGGACACCGTCGATGCAGCTCCCGGCTCATTGTATGAGCACTTTGGAAGACTTGACCAGGGAGGTCAGAGGAAATGCCACTACTACAAAGGGGTAGATGCAAGACACATATTTAAGGCGTTTGAGCCTGGTGCGTTTTTTTACGCCTTGATTGAAAGTAGCGAGTTCGTTACCTCTTCAAGCTAGCAAAAAAAATTTAAATTTAAGACAAAAAGAAGCAGTTAAAGGTGGAAATGGGTTTTGACGTAAAAAATTACATGACCAAGGCGGAAAAAATATCCGCCTTAAATTGAATGGTTTGTTACGAGCTCGTAACCTTTGTAGTAATATAAACGTGTCTGTAGCGAATTCGTAGGTTAGCTTGTTAGTATGTACTTTGTGCGTTGCGATCTCGTAAGCTTTGCTAAACCCTAATTTCAGCAGGCGAGAATATGGGACATGTCGTAATTGGGACGCTACGATGCGGCGTTTGATGTTACGGTATCGCTTCTGTGCACGTCAAATTTGATATTTTTAAATGTACAGTGCATGTGAGGGTGACTGAGTTGTAACGAGTTCGCTAGTTACTCTAGTTGGCTAACTAGGAAGTAGCAAGATCGCAAGTGAATCAGTATGGGTCACCCATAAAATCTGAACTGGCCATTCTAACACCAAAAAAAGAAAAAATTAAAAGGGTTTAAACAGGTGGGTATTGAAGGATGACCAGTTCTAGTTTGCTGGGAGGTCTCATTGTTCTCGTGTTAGTGTAGGTAAGGTTTAACTTGCGTAATGTACTGGCTAGTCTCTTGATTTTGGTTGATTTTATGCATAATTTTTGCTAGCATTTTGGTTTATTTTGGTTTTTTTGTTAATGCAGTGTGTAGTTTATGTGTTAATCATCTCAAGTCAGTGGGTTAGTAGTATTGTGTAGCTGTTTTTCTGATTTGTGAATTATAGACCGCGAAAGAATAATGAAGGAGAATGCTCGATTATCGAAGGAGTATTTATATTTGGTTGAACATTTATTAGATGTTGGGTTGCGACATTCTAGACAGTATAGCATAGGAGGGGTTAGATGTCCATGCAAAAAGTGTAGAAACAACGCCATATTTGAAAATATTGCTGTAGTGCGTGAACATTTAATTTGTAAAGGTTTTGACAAATCCTACACAGAATGGGTTTGGCATGGGGAAGGCCATTATGGAAGTGACCAGGTTGAGATGGAGGAGGGAAGCGCCGAGGAAATCCTGCAATATAATGAACAGCTTTCATATATGTGTGACGATGTTGTTATGGAGTTTGTTGGGAAGAAAAGTATGTTGGAGGCAATGTATGATGATAAACAGACAAGCTTATATGTTGGGGCTAGCCATTCTAAACTGGGAGCAACATTGTTGTTAATGAACCTAAAGGCAAGGAATGGTATTTCTGATAAAAGAATGACGGAATTGCTAGAGTTGGTTAAAGAGTTACTTCCTCAGGACAACTTATGTCCTGACAGGGTTTATGCTGCGCGGAAGATATGTGTCTTATGGGCATGGAGTTTACTAAGATTCACGCATGCCCAAATGATTGTATGTTGTATAGGGGGGTGTTGATTCTCTGAGGGATGATTGCAAGGTATGCAGTGAGTCTAGATGGAAAAAGAAGGAGGGAAAGGTCGAGGTATGTGGAGAAACAATGACAACATCGACAAAGCAAGGTCCTGCTAAGGTGATGTGGTACAAGCCCTTGAAACCGAGATTGACGCGTTTGTATGCCAATCCAGTTGATGCAAAATTGTTAACATGGCATGCCGATAGGGTTCGAGAGGAAGATGATGATATTATATCTCACGCTTCTGATGGTGATCAGTGGAAGAATATGGATGCAATGTACCCAGAATTTGCCGACGAACCTAGACACGTGCGCTTAGGACTATCTACTGACGGAATGAACCCTTTCTGGAACATGTCCAGCACCCACAGTTTATGGCCAGTGATACTTGTTATTTATAATCTACCTTCATGGTTGATGATGAAACGAAAGTATGTGCTTTTGAACACAATGATCTCGGGGCCTAGGCAACTTGGTAATGACATTGATGTATATCTAGCGCCTCTTGTTGGGGAGTTGGAATCCTTATTTAACCATGGGATTCATATTTCTGACGGAAGTCAAGGGGACGCGAAATTCAAACTTAAAGCCATGCTGATGTGGAGCATCAATGATTTCCCTGCGCTGGGTAACCTTGGAGGGTGTTCTGTGAAAGATCATTTTGCATGTCCAGTATGTGAGAGCAATACCAGCCATTGTCAATTAAAGCACGGTGGTAAGCATGTGTATCTAGGTCATAGACGATTCCTGCCTAGTAGTCATCCGTGGAGGAGTGCTAAGAAGTGGTTTAACGGTCAGGAAAAGCATGGTGTTTCCCCCGTCCCATTATCAGGTTCTGAAATATTTGAAAAAGTATAGGGCATGGAGAACGTGCTGGGAAAGGGAAAAAAAGCGCTCAAACTACGATATGGAAGAAATGTTTGATATTTTTCAAACTCGGTTATTGGGAGCACTTGGATGTGCGCCACTGTCTAGATGTCATGCATATAGAGAAGAATGTATGTGAAGTTTTGGTTGGGACGCTCTTGAATACACCGGGAAAGAGTAAGGATGGATTGAAAACTATAAAGGATTTAGTCAATCTTGGAATACGGACGTCACTTGCTCCCGGCAAGAAGAAGTAGGTACGACATACTTACCACCTGCTTGTTATTCCTTGTCATCTGAGGAGAAGGAGAGTTTTTGTAGGACTTTGAAATCAGTGAAGGTGCCTTCTAAATATGGTTCGAACATTAGCAGTTGTGTATCCACTGCCGAGCTGAAATTGGTGGGAATGAAGTCGCACGATTGCCACAATCTGATGCAGGACTTGAATGTCATTGCTCTGAGAGGTTGCTTGCCTTCTCACGTTGGAGACGCGGTTGCCAGGCTTTGTTATTTTTTTAAACAGATATGTCGCAAGAAAGTAAGTCGGCGTAAGTTGGATGAATTGCAGGATATGGTAGTTGAGGTATTGTGCAGGCTAGAGATGTATTTTCCCCCTTCCATTTTTGACATAATGATTCATTTGATAGTTCATTTGGTGCGGGAGGTGAAGCTGTGCGGACCGGTATATTTGAGATGGATGTATTCATTCGAGCGGTACATGAGCATTTTCAAGCATTTTGTTAAGTATCGTTATCGACCAGACGCCAGTATAGTGCAGCGATATGTCGCGGAAGAGGTAATAGAATTTTGTACCAACTATTTACAGGATGTACCTACTATAGGACTGCATGTCTCCAGACACGACGGTAGATTGGATGGTGTCGGACTGCGCCATAATTCTAAATTAAACCCTTCTTCCAATGAGATATCTATAGCCCATCTGTACATTCTGCACAAGCATCGTGCAGTGAGTCCTTATGTTGATGTTCACCTTAATGAGATTAGGTCAACACAACTGAGCTGGTCGGAACCTATGATTCTAGAAGCTCATTGCAGAGACTTTACAAGTTGGCTCAAAATACATGTGCAGAATGGCGGTGAACACCCCGATGTTGTAAAATGGGTGGCCAAGAGACCCCTCGGCACAGTTACGTCGTTTAGCGGGTATGACTTCAATGGATACACGTTTGGTACTAAGTGGAGTGATGACAGATCTGCAACCCAAAATAGTGGCGTGTCAGTACCTAGAGAGGGTGATAATGGTTTTTTTGGTACCATTACTGATATATGGGAAATGGACTTTGTTCATGTCCTAATTGCATTGTTTAAATGTGAATGGGTAGATGAAACTGAAGGGGTGCGCTCAGAGGGTTTAGGCATGACTCTAGTTAATAGAGGAATTCTTGGGTCTAGGGAAGATCCATTCATCATGGCGGCTCAAGCTCATCAGGTATTTTATGTGGAAGATCCAATTGATGCTCGATGGGAGATCGTTGTTGATGGTAAGAAAATATTCATCTATGGTGATGGCTTGTTCGACGATGACTGCAGTATTTCTACAGACACCATTCCATCCTCGGTGTACGAAACTCTGGAGGAGGATGACGATATTGTTTGTGCGTCGGTGTGCAGAATGGATCATGAGGAAGGCATGTGGATTAGTCCCGCGGGGAAAACTACAAAGAGGAAGGGGAGTCAACCAAAGAAGAAGAAGACTAAAAAGAGTAAAAAACATAAGTTGCCATTTGATAATCATTGTTTTTGAATATTATGTTGTACTTCATGGTTGGTAATTACAAGTGTAGTTAAATTTTAATTAATTTTAGTACACTAAATCTTCTAATTCTAAAAAAAATATACACTGATGTAGCAGTGGCGACACCGTAACTAAACACGCTCAAAACCAATGCATATTAACTTGCTATGTAGCGAGCTCGTAACATTGGCGAAATAGTTACGAAATCGCAACAAAAGGCTGAAAATCACAGATGAGCTCCTGTCTCTTGAGTGTGACAGGTTACGATCTTGCTTGATGTGTATGTTGTTGTATATATTTGTTTAACTTGATATTAGCGAGATCGCTAGTAGCTCGCCACGTGAGTAACTTGACACTGGCGATCTCGCTAGTATAAAACCACATACCAAGAATTTAAATTTAACTCCTTTGTAAAGTGGTGTTCTATTTTGAACCGCACAAAATATAAGCATAACTAATGGAAGTTTAAATATTCAAATTACATAATAAAATAGATGACATTAAAATAGAAATATTCTTTGCAATATTGTTTGAGAAACTGACAAATACAAATTGAAATTGAAATTGTTTGGATTTGAGTACAACTACTAGCCAACATGAACGAATGCAAATCTAATCATCATTGCTTGGTGATGATGTCTGTGATGTTGCTGGTGGATCCCCCTTCGCTTTTTTCCTCGCATCAGCCCTTTTGATGCCACGTATCACCTTCTCCGTTAACCAGTTTGCGTGATTGATTTTGGCCATCTTATCCCTGAAAAGGTCGACCGTGTCTTCTACACCCTTGTAGTATGCCTCTGAGGGTACACCAGTTCATGTAAGTCAAACAAAAATATGGTGAGTTTAGCAAATGAATTGTATAAAACAGAAATTAAAATGTAGGGGTTTAGTGTGGCTAACCTTCGACGTTCTCTCTGACTTCCTCAGGATTATACTGTAGCAGTTTTTTGGGTCTATCCGCTGCATTCTGCCACACGCCATCAACCAACTCAAACTTACCTTTCCTCTCAAAATATTGCATCGTATAGAAGCAACAATCCTCGGCAGTCGCAGATAATTTGATCTTGGCATTTTCAGAGGTTAGAAACATGGTAATGAAATTACCATATGGGAGCTTCTTGACTGCCCTATTATTCTCGACCACACTTTGTTTCATGTGCTCGAAAATGACATAGCCCGGGTTCAACTCTATCTGCTCCATGACGCAGTAAAATATGCACAAAGTTGTATAGTTCATCTCGGTGATCCAACCACCCTTAGGCACGACACTCCTAGTAACAATCTCATAAACATTCCTCTCCTCCGCACTCAGTTGATCAGTCTTATAAGACCTAGGCACCCCTAAATCTTTGGCATCCCTATGAAAATACTTCTTTGCAAACTTTTCCACCTTCTCTTGATCCAAAACTACCCCAACCTCAGGCCATTTTTCTGTAATGTAAAACCCCGGAGGGGGTTGGTTGCTAAAGTCATCTTCACGAGCATATGACACGTTCAACGCCTTGTTAAAAAAATCCTCCCCAATCTCATACTCCTTCTTGTTAACCCTAGTGAACCACCTACCCGTCTCCTTTTCCTATTCAATTAACTGGTGAAATAGAATTGGCACGTCTCATCCTTATGTGCCGGATAGTTCAAACCTAACAACTCACCCAACTCATGAAATTGAAAAATCTTTAACACATTATCCAACCCTAGTTCCGTAATCTGATTAACATCGATGACATAACAATCCAGTAATTTAGAATGTTCCATGTAATTAGTATAGGCCTCGGACGCATCCAAACTTACAAATTTAGCCTTGTCGTATTTGGATGAACTGGCTGAACTTGTCCCCGCCGTCGCCCGTTGCTGAGATCCTGATGCCTGAGCTTCATCCCGCTGGCCTCCCTGCACAAACGGATTGGGCGCCAAATTCTTTGTCCTTGCCATTGCTCTTGTCGGATGGGTATGTTGGGTTTGTGTTTGGTTTTGTTTTTTCTAAGCTCTGAGACGGTTAATCGTGGTTTGGAATAAGAAGATCCCCAAATTTGATATTTATAGGTTTAATTGTTGCGAAATCGTAAGTATGAAGCCAGCTTATATTCTAGTTGGTTGCGAAATCGTAAATTGACACACACAAATGTAAACAACGCCGTTTTAAATACTGCTAGGGTTTAAGTCTCAGCTGCAATACTAGTGAGTTCGCAAGTTAATTAATTCATATTAATTAAATTCTCAGCAGTACTATTAGCGAACTCGCTACTATCTAAGTCGATAGTTTTGTTAGGTGCATGTGATGATATAGGCTGTAGCGAGCTCGTAACCATGCACGCCAACATTCTTCCCACATCGGCTAATTAGAAGGTGATTGTTCAGTTTATATACACTTACATTTTAGAAGGGTTCGATAAGTCGCCGACCAGCGCAAACTGAACATGAAACACCAAGGCTGAGGCCCAATACTTACACTGGCTAAGGCCCAATACTTATACTATCACTACTACTACCGCCCAATATAGACCCAAACCCAAAAACCCTTTTTTGATGGGTTCTTATCATGTAGCGAACTCGCTACCAGCCACGTCAAAGTTTAGTTTTTTAATTGTGTCAAGCTTTGTTGTTACGATCTCGCCAAGGTAAAGCAAGCCCGCTGGAGATCGCTAGAGAATCTCCAGCTAGGCTCTGTTGACTGAATACGACATGTTGCGAGATCGTAAGTACCACGTAAACAGGAGCGAGTAAGTAGCGAGTTCGCTTGGTGTTCTGCTACTAATCAATCATCATGAAACGTGACAGTGACGAGATCGCTAGGACCACGCACTATACCAAAAGTAAATGATTTTGCTGATACGATATGGGCTCTTACGATGAAAAAATAAAATGTAAGGGACAATGTATCAAAACAAGAAAAGCTATTCAATAATTAAATGTGCCAAAATGGAAAACACTAGTTTATTACAATCCTAACAAAGTTGGGATAAAAAATTACAGAATCAAAGAACAAACAAACTACAACATTTAGGCTCTATGAGAACCGAGGACGTGAAGCATTTCCTGATCGCAGGTGCATGCATCACAGGAGATGTCCGCTGGATCAAGCCTCTCCCAGCGATCGTACCTCACGCTGCGATTGAGGTCAGCATGTTCCTCGCAGCAGATCGGCCTAGGCGCGACTGCTCCATCTCTAAGGAACCTGTAGAAGTGCGTCCAACCCCAAGCGTAAGTCAAACCGGCTTTGACGCGTACCCGAGCTCGCCGGAGGCCGTTCTTGTCGGTTCTCTTCATGGTGGTGATCACATTCATGCTTCTCTGAACATCACCTTCGCAGATTGCAAATATAGCCAAGATATAGGTCGACTCGTTGTGACCTATTGCAGAAGTCTCGGTGAGCCACTGTCGAGCCCATTCGGTCGCTCTTCCACTCACGTACCGACGAAGAACCCAGTTGAAGAAAACACGAATCATTATTTCATTTATCATGTCATTTGGGAGGGCGTTGAAATGAGACAAATCCATGGGAAGCAGAAGGCAAAGAATAGGAGAAGAGAGAAGGGAATGTGGGAATGAAGGCTCTGATGGGGCTCTAAAGGGAGAAGGGGCTGATATTTATAGGGATGAGGCGCTCCATTTGTGAAAAATATGTGTGAGTTCCTAGACAAAAATTAGTAATTATGGTATTAATTAAAGGAAAATGTAAAGGCATTCTCACCATTTCATGATCACCCCATGCAAACTCCCAAAAAAAATTAATTACTGATGGAATTTCAAAGGTTTTTAATGATATCACAGGTCAGAGAAAGCCCGATACTTATACTATCACTACTACTACAACTCAATATAGACCCAAACCCAAAAACCCGTTTTTGATGGGTTCTTATCATGTAGCGACCTCGCTACCAGCCACGTCAAAGTTTAGTTTCTGAATTGTGTCAAGCTTTGTTGTTACGATCTCGCCAAGGTAACGCAAGCCCGTTGCGAGTTCGCTAGTGAATCGCCAACTAGGCTCTGTTGACTGAATACGACAAGTAGTGATCTCGTAAGTACCACGTGAATAGGAGCGAGTAAGTAGCGAGTTCGCTAGTTGTTCTACTACTACTCAATCATCCTGAAATGTGTCAGTTACGATATCGCTAGGAGCACGCACTATACCAAAAGTAAATGATTTTGCTGAAATGAAGTAACAACAACTCTATCAAAATTGAACAATTTACATCTAAAAAGTGTAAAATTCATTGACCATATTCTTGTTACCAAAACAGAATCTTTAATTACGCGTAGATAAGTGTTCATAATCCAAAAACTAGTTAATATTCTACAAAGTAAATGTTTAAAACAAACTAAACTACGAAATCACAGGCCGGCGACTAAAATATCATGCAAGTCATCTTCACCCATCTTGTCGCCACCTTCGGCCTTCTCCTCTGAACTGCCTTCATTTGCTACTGGTTGAGCTTCAGGCTCGATGCAGGTGTTATCTTCTTTGCCACGTGCCGGTTCAACAGCCTCGTCGGGTTGCTCTGTGATCAGCCTCTCTTTCCTAATCATCTCATACCTCGTCTACTCATCTTCTCCATCAGAGTCGTTGTTCTGATCCCCTTCACCATCATCACTTTCTGCATCTGCATCACTTACATGAGCAGCAACAAGCTTCCCATCGGATGGCTCCTTCTCGCTGGCTGTAGGCAAATCTTGGCTAGGACCCGCAGAGTCTTTTTGCTTGGGAAATGTGGTGCGGAAATCAGGTACCTCCTCCTCATCGCTCAGATCGCACTCCACTACCCCGCTGGATATCAGTTCGGCGAGCCGGTCGTTGTTAGCACATGCCTTTTTCTCGGCCATTTCAATCTCATTCAATAACTGGCCCATAGACACCACAAGCCTACCACGGGCATCAAAAACAACATCTACACAAACAAATCAAGGTTGATAAGAACCAATTATTAACAAATTAAACAACTTGAACCAACTACAGTTAATAACAAACTAGAATCATACCTGATACTCCCATCCTACCCCTTGCCCTTCTGGCTGCCTCTTCAGCTTCTTTATTTCTCGCGTACTTCCCATCGGCCTTCAACTCCAACCTCTTGTGCTTGAGCCACTCCTTGTCGTATTTGCCGAGCGGCATCGGACGGCCTCTTGGAAAAATACTCGCTTTCCTGATCAGAGCTACAATCAAATTGCCATACGGAAGCGCGACGGTCTTGTGCCTGGCCATCTTCATCATTTGAGTCAGAATTGCCGGGGTTGATTGCAAGTTTCTCCATGATATAGTAGAACACCATGAGGCTGCAAACTGTGGGCTCACATGCATGCCTTAGGGACGGGATCACATTACCGCGGATTAGCTCAAAAACTAATCTCTGCTCCTCGGTAAACCTGTGGATCGGGTAATTCCTAGCTGTACCCGACCTATCAGAAGTCCTTTTAAACCACTTCTTACCCATCTCACCGGCCTTCAACGGTTGCTTGGGCTAACAGAAGGAAACCTATGCTCGTAATGTACCTCGTACTGACCATCCTTTTTGGTAGGCCTCAGGTCGTTACGAGACAGATAAGGACATTTCAGAACTTCATTGATGCTAAAATTATCGACCTTAAACTTAACACCTCGCACCATTGTAGTTATTTCCTCCACCCCTTCCTCTAGACCTAGGTTCACATAAAATTGGAGAACCTCCTCATGGTAAAATGGCTCAGGCAACATAAGCAAATTATCTTGATGTTGTGCCCTAAAATGGTCTAACACGTAATCTAGTTGCAGCGAAGGCACCACACTACTATCAAACACATTATTATTTACAAGTTTCCGAGAGGAACAACGCTCATACCTAGCTCTGGCCGCGTCGTTGAACAACTCAGGAGTGTCCTCCTCCTCACTCGCATTGCTGGGCCCTTCCCCACCATCATCTTCGGCAGCAGCGGCGGCGGCAGGCACGACTGAACTTGTGATGCGACAGGCGGCTCCTCTTCCACAATATCTGCCTCCTCAGTTCGTCGGCGTTTGTTACCCGCCGCCACCCGTCCCCGTCCCCGACCCGACGCTCCACCGCCTCTTCCCCGCACTAATCCCCTATTTTTTGGCGGCATTTCTGTCGGAGAGGTTTGTTTTTCGTTGACAGTTGTAGGTTCGCAGGGAGGTAGGGTTTTCAATTTGGGGCTAATTAATTTTAGCTCGATCCCCCTTTTTATTTATTTATAATTTACTAGCTAGCGAACTCGCTAGGAGACACGCTTCTATATGTAGCGAGGTCGCTAGCAGACACGCTTCTATATGTAGCAAGTTCGTTACTATCTCGCTCATGCATAAGTTTGTAGTTGCGAGATATGAAAAGTCACGCTCATACTAGCGTGCCACTAGCGAACTCGCCAGAAGATAATTTCTAGATATGAGAAAAATCAGTAACGAGCTCGCTACTATCTCGCTCATGCATAAGTTTGAAGTGGCGAAACTTGAAAAGTCTCGCCGGCCAAGCGTGCCAGTAGCGAACTCGCTACTAGGCTTGTTAACATTTATCCCACATCGGCTGATTAGAAGGTGGTTGTTCAGTTTATATACTCTTATATTTTAGAAAGGTTCGATAAGTCGCCGACCCGCGCAAACTGAACATGAAACACCAAGGCTAAGGCCCAATACTTATACTATCACTACTACTACAGCCCAATATAGACCCAAACCCAAAAACCTTTTTTTTTTATTGAACTAAGAACTAGCGACATCGCAACATGTTCATGGGGTTATGTGGGTTTTGTGGGTTATGTGGGTTTAGGGTATAGGGTTTAGGGTTTAACTATGGTAACGTGTATAGTAGCGAACACGCTAGTACACAAGCTAGCTATAAGATAACTCAAAAATAATTCTGTTTAATTTATTTTGAGCAATTTAACATTCTATAATGTATACATTTTATAGAGAGACAGTATAATACTCAATTTATAAAATATCGATCATGATATTAACTCAGGTAGAGTACATCTTTGTACATCAGTATGGAATGTGCATAAGCAATATAACATAACACTATGTAAAACATCAATAACTCGGTTTACATTTTTAAAGCACTATCATATTCTAAAATATATACATTTTATATATAAACAATATAATACTCAATTTGGAAAATATCGATCATCATATTATGTCAAGCAGAGTACATCTTAGTACATCAGCATGCAATGTTATGAAGCGATACTCGGTAGTATGATGAGTGATGACAGTTGGTGAGTGCACGTGTTCATGATACTTTGTTTAATTCAAGAATCGTACTTGTAATCACATAAATGAGTTGTAATAAACTAAGTTTCTCTAATCAAATGCACGTGAACTGCACATATATGTAGTTCCTGTGTGAAACTCTACTATGCTTTTGTCTCTGGAGGTAATCGATGGACATCGTTTACAAGCGTACACATGATTTGTAGAGTTTCTTAATGTCTTACAATTATAGACTAAGTTTCTTAAAAATCTTTAAAATTGTGTAATTGCAGATTAAGTCAACAAATCTCTATCCCGTTATACATCAGCATACGACGGAACAAATGAAAATTATTTTTACAATAGAATGATTTATGTTTTATTCCATACCATCATTTTTTATATCGTGATTTAAAAATGTATGAGTGCATTGTTAAAAAAAAACTAATTATCTTATGTAGGGTTCTGGCGAGCAGTTGTAGCGATATCGCAACCACCTAGTACCATACTTTATTTCAGCTTTTCAGTTACGACCTCGCTAGAAGGATAAAGTAGACCATAAAAGGAAACACATGAGCATGTAACGATCTCGTAAAAATAGCCACGTCAGGTGTAACGAGAGAGTTCTGATTTCGCAACAAGGTAAGCTAGAATAAAGTAAACACGTTATAGAACAGAAAAACACAACACTTTTGGCATCTTATCCATCACTTCTTACGGGTTTCATCTCCAAAAGTTCAAACTTTTACACATCTTCTCAAATCTCCTCAACTTTCTTCACATCAAATCTCCATAACCCATCCCATACATGTTGGACACATCAATTGTGTCAAAAACAAAGTGGAACTAGCCACTAATTGCATGCAAAAGATTGATAAGTTATCCATTAAATTCCCAACCACATTTTTCTCTATATTTTTGCAATTAATGTCAATCTTTAGTTGTTGTTGTTCGATTTGGTAACATCCTTTGTTGTGGGTAGCAGAGGGATAAACAAGGTAGACCATCCCCAACCAAAATAATCAATTCTCCAGACACAACTTTGTCATATACCAAAGGTACGATTTTTTTCATTCTTATTTGCTAAAAAATTGATTTTCTTGTACATAGTACCTCCATTTATTATGTTATTACTAAATATCATGTCAGAAGCATGTCCTGAACGAAAATCAAGATTTTATTTTAATGTTGTCCATTGCAAGCTTAGCCCTAAATTTTAGAATTATGTTTTATAATGGTATTACTAAAAAGTACAACTTTGACTTATTTGTATTGTATTAGTCATTAACTAATTTCAATATACAAAGGAAAGCTTAATGGATAGCCCTTCAAGTTCCGTTAACTCCGACACAAGTGGGGGGGAAAATGTTGTTGGCGGTTCAAGTTATGTTAGAAGACAACGAGAAGTGAGTCGCGCATCGAAAGAAGCTCAACTTCTCACACATTGTCGCGAATTAGAGATTAGGATGGATAACAAAATACTAACACGTGTCAAGTTTAATGACATTGGTGTTGCTATTTCACACGACGATGATGCCACGCGATGGTCGAGTTGGTGTGCAAAGACGGGTAGGATACGCACACTATTAGACACAAAGAATTTGAGGCTACTAAGCATCGACATCAAAAAGGATATATGGAAGGAATGCAAGGTTAGTGTGGCACTTGCTATTTTTAATTTCAATTGAAAATTGTGAATGTGACTAAGCTTTGATCACATTTGTAGCGCCCCTTTATTATCGAGGCAACATCCTATGATCAAGTGAAGAAGAATGCTCTTCAAATCGCATCAAAGGCTCATCGAGAACACACATATATCCTTGCCAAGGATTATATCAAACCAAAGGGCACGAGGTTTGGGCAAGATCCAAGTACGCGTTACAATCACATTGTACCCCTTACTTGGGAGGAATTCAAGAAGCGATGGTTAGAAAATGACGCAAAGGTTAGTTTACTTACTACATCTTGCAATAATAGTTTCATGCGAATTTGCCAAATATTATTGTTTCCGTTAGTGCTTTATTCCTAAAATAACATAGACTTTTAAAAGGGTTTGAGGGATAGGAAGCGCAAAGCCACTGTTGATAATGTTATGCCTTACACCGGGGGTAGGGCGGGGTATTTGGGTGTGGGGAAGAAGACCTCAAAAAAAACGAGGTAAAAGAGCTTGTGGATGGGGGCATGGACGCGGAAGAGGCGAACAAGCTAGTCATTGCCGAAGACCCTACAACATATAATACACAACAATTATTCATCTTGGGTAGAATTAAAAAAGACAGGACTTTCTCAAGTGATGAGGCAAAAAGGGTGGCTAATCTAGTGGTACGCTTTACCTACTACGTCATACCATGTTCCATTTTAGTATCTACAATCACACCATCAAACACAACAATCGATGACGATAATAAATTTTAATTTACAATACTACCTTTTTAGGACGAGGTCGAGCGTGAAGTTGAAGAAGGCTTGTTCATCCCAGTCGGTAAACACGATGTGCTACGTAGGGTACTTGGGAAGGCCGAGCATCTGGGAAGAGTTAAGAGAATTGGTGGTTATGTTACTCAATTAGAGGCGTTTAGTATGAAACGTAGTAGTAAAGACCCTAAACCATCCAAACTCCATATAGCATTGAATCAAGCCAAAAAATCCGACCAATAGGTCAAGAAATTGAAAACAATGTTGGCCAATATATGTTCTTTTATAAAGTATCCTCTTCCATCTGATTTTTGTGACACCGAGCCAATCAATGGACCCTCGTCTAGAGGATCACATCCTTTCCCCCCACAACATGAGGTTGACCAACCTATTGTTGACCAACCTATTTTTAACCAACCTAATTTTGACCAACCTATTTTTGACCAACCTATTTTTAACCAACCTATTGTTGAACCCAACAAGGAAATATGCACACCTTTGGCCCCTATCAAAGAGCAAGTTCACATACAACCATCTGATCCCAAACCAAAGGTATTCGGCGAAGCGAGGGAATTAGTCGTTCCATGGGAAGACTTTGCCCTTTTCTGGCACTATCAAACCCTTCCCGAAACAATCCTTATACTACATCAAATGTAAGCTACTTGATCTCATCTATTCTATCGTATTGCAACTTACAAATTATCATATACTTGTGCACTATTATACGTTCATATCCGATCTATTGTTTATTTAGGTACATGCAATTCCTTGCTCTAAACGCAAAGACTTTCATTGGTTTTTTGCACCCAATATGCTTGCAAGAAATGAATGAAAGTAATCAATCACGACTTGCTTATCTCTCTAAGATCCTTAGTGACAAGACCATGACAATTTACATAGGCCCATATCTAGAGAGGTTAGTTTTCTTTTTTACAATTGGATATTTGCATTTTGTAAACATTCAAATCTTCGAGTCGGGTTCTTACATTTCCATTTTAAAAAATATGTAGTGGCCATTGGAGTTTTGTAGCTATGATACCATCGTTGAAGCGAGTGTATTGGATGGACCCGCTACACTTTGGTCCATCTACAAAATTTGCAAATTTATTAGAGGTTGCTATGCATAGTGCACATGACGACACATTACTTCCCTTCAACCTTATACAAATTCAGGTGACATTACAAATCCAATGCTCATTTATTTCCACTATGATTTCATTTCAAAACATTTCTTATACCTCTTCACTTTCAGCACCGAAAGCAATTGTCAAATTGAGAGTGCGGTTACTATATGATGTTGTACGCAAGCGAGTGCGTCGCTGGCCTTGTTAATGATAATTTGGAATTACATCGCGTAAGCATTCTTACAACATACTTATTGTACCTATTACTATCTACATTGCATTTAATAGTATTAAAAAAACATTTCATATTCTTAGATTATCGAGGAAAATCATGCACCGTACACCAAAAAGGAGTTAGAGGATGGTAGAGATTCATTTGCTAGACACTTGGTCCTTATTAGATCTCGGTACATCTCTAGGCCTCACATATCCAATAAAAGATAGTTTATTTTTTTTGTCAAATGGATGCATATACTTTTGAGTTCAATTACTTCAATTAGTTTATAAAGTGTGACTTGTTAGTGTTTCATGTTCATGTTTTGTGCTTAGATACCATGCATCTTGCAATTGACAGCTTAGACAATTAAAATGAAACCCTAATTTAGTGGAAATGGGTGGAAATGATGACACTTACAAATTACATGCGGTTTCGTAACTTGTCTCGCCAGTGACGATAAAAATTTTGCGACCATCATGTACTGTCGCTACTTCACTCGCAACGACCATATTTCTTAACTTAGTTTTTGCGCCATCGTTACCCAATCGCTCGTTCTTCTCTCCCTCTCCAATCTGATCTTTGTCGATGTCGTAACCAAACACGCCAACGTCAGGCGAATCACTAGCTTACTCGCAACGCCATTTGTTTTTCTCGCCCACCCAACGATCACACGACGTCGTTTCAGTGTAGCGAGATATTTAGCAATCTCGCTACTACACATATAAGCGATTTTCGTACAAACTCGTTACTATACAGCACCAATAATTTTTTATTATACAGGCAAGTTCTCTTGCGAACTCGCTACTGCTTTACTAGTGACTAGCACGTCCCTGTCGTAACCTGGCTCGTTTGGGTCAACCCTGAATGTGTAATTTTGCTTGTAACGACCTCGCTAGTTACAACCTAGCGAATCGCCAATATATGTCGTAACCAATCTCGTTAGAATATAAATAAATGAGGAGCTTGTTACACTGCAATATCGTAACAGATTTCTAGCGATCCGCACGTTTGTTGACGCAACCAGTCTCGGCCAGATTAATTTTCCAATGTAGCGAAATCGCTACTAGATGAACTAGCGATCCGCAAGAAGCTGTCGTAACTACATAATATACCAGTTTTTTGGTATTTGCATTTACTAGTTACGAGTTCGCAAGAAGCAAATGAAAATCATAGCTACGTTACTACTTGCGAGTTCGCAAGTTTAGAGCAAGGCGTATGCCCCATCATCCAAGGCGGAAATATACGCCTTAAACCCAAAATCATCTAAGGCGGAAGAGGAACCGCCTTAGATGATTTTTCTCATTTAAGTCACAACCACCCAAGACATTTGTTTTCTGCCTTAACACATGAAGGATGAACCGCCTTAAATGGCTTGATATTCCAGTAGTGTGCTTAGGAAATGATG
This sequence comes from Sherardia arvensis, assembly GCA_948330725.1. Classification (NCBI taxonomy): domain Eukaryota; kingdom Viridiplantae; phylum Streptophyta; class Magnoliopsida; order Gentianales; family Rubiaceae; genus Sherardia; species Sherardia arvensis. The sequence goes on along the minus strand of OX415237.1, from coordinate 13,339,154 downwards.
CTCTAGAGGGGATTCGAGCCTCTGACCTCCGCTGGGCGAGAGTCTTATCTCTGGCCATGTGAGCCGCGTGGGCTAGCCCACATGGTTTCATTTTTCCAAATTATTTAATATGAGATATTTTTTCAGCACGAAATATAAACAAAAAATTTTGGGCATTGTTATAGCAGTCTAATATATACTTATGCACTTCATATTTATTCATAAAATGACACTAATATTTTCAGTATTTATTCAAAAGTAAATATGGTTATATCAGGGTATTTTAAATACAAATACGGACTGCAAAAATAATGTTGGATTGCATCTATCAATTACCAAAATTTTGAAAGAAAAATATATACTTACAATTAGCGGAATAAATGGCAGCCAAAAGTATGGCCCTGTCAAGTTCAACTTAAATTCTTTACATTTCAATTAAGTTAAGCTGACTTCAGCGGATTTCAACTGACTTCAGCGAATTTTAGCAGAGTTCAGCGAATTTCAGCAGATTTCTGCAGATTTCAGCAGAGTTCAACAGACTTCAGCAGATTTGAGATGGCTTCAACAGACTTCATCTAACTTCAGCTGATTTCAAAAAAAAATCTCTGTTTTCACTAAATTGTTTTTAAATAAAATTTCCTACAATTCAAAAATGTCGATGAAATACTTTTGTTTTGATTTATCAAATGAACTTACTCGTGAACAAATGTTTCTTCAATATATTTTGTTTTAATTTATCAAATGAAGTTACTTTTAATAGTTCTGATTTATACCGAAATTAACAAATTCAACATAAGGCATGTTTAGTACAACTTATCTGAATATGTTAAGTTCAGTTCCTTATTTTTCAATTCAATTCAGTATTTTTCAGTTCAGTTCAGTGCATTATACTTTAATTAAAATTTAAACAAAATATATGTTAATGATTCAGTTTAGTTCAATCAAATTCAGAGAAATTGTAATTTATTTCAATTCAGTTCCCCGAAAATATAATTTGACGATTTTAACTTTATATTGAAAATTCAGTTCATTTTCGTTAAATGTAGTTCAATTCAGTTCATTTTAGTTAAATGTAGTTCAATTCAGTTTTGTGTAATTCTATTCAGTTCTATTTTATGTTCTTGAATTTCTATTTCTCTACCACTAGATAGGGATTTCCATTTGATTTGGTTGCAATTTCCATTTGATTTGGTTGCAATTTCCATTCGATTTAGTTCAGGCGTATTAAACAGACCCTAATTACGAATATGTCCATTAACAAATAAAATAATTATTGTGAAATCTTTATTATTTGATCAAATTTGAAGTTGAATGTTTGAACTCAAATTAATAATACTATTATTATTATTATAACATTTTGTAGTTAATTTCAACAGATTTCAGCAAAGTTCAGCAAATTTCAGCAGATTTCAGCAGACTTCAGTGAAGTTTGCCAGAGTTCAGCAAACTTTAGAAGAGTTCAGTGAACTTCAATTCAGCTGAACTTGACATGGCAAAAAAAAGAAGGAAATTGTGAACTTTAAATTAAATTAAACTATTATTATATTTAAGTTGTGGGTAAAAACAAAAACCAGAACATGTACAGATGACCGGTAAAGAGTCGCAAGTCACAAGCAATCCAAGTCAATGAGGTCCCTACTTAGTTAAAGCATTATTTTTTGTCATTATTTATTTTTTGGAACTGTTACGCGTATGTACAAGTCAAAGCCGTTATCCACTGAATTTCTGCGTTCTACGCTACCTCTCTCCCTCCTTCCCTTGTCCAGTCAACCCTGCTCCAAAACAATCCTCTCTCTCTCATTCTTCTGACTCTTTCTCTGATCTCTCTCTACATTTACATATCATATATCTATATATGCATGACGTCTACAGTTCAAATCATCTCATCTTCTTCTTCTTCATCATAGTATATATATAACTCTCTCTACATGCCAAACTCAGCCGACACTTGAACGGTTTTGGTACGTACATCAGCAAATTTTCTTTCATTTCTTCGGAAACTTGCTGCTAGGGTTCTGAATATGGCTGCTGCCGCCGGCCGGTCGTTGGAGCAGACTCCGACATGGGCTGTGGCCGTCGTTTGTTTCGTTTTGGTCGCCATTTCTATCATCATCGAGCACATCCTCCACCTTATCGGCAAGGTACGCTGCTAACCCGCTTCTCTAGTTAAAATACAGACTGCATGTAGTAAATCGGTACACTGATCATGTTTTTATAATATACTTTTTATAGTGGTTGAAGTCACACCACAAAAGCTCACTCTATGAAGCATTAGAGAAAATCAAAGCAGGTAAAAGTTTTTCACAAAAGTGCTTTGGTAGGACTATATATATTTTATTATTATTTAGTGATTAACCTTTTTAATGATTGCAGAGCTTATGCTATTGGGATTTATCTCGTTGCTTTTGACGGTGGGGCAAAGTTCGATCGCCGGGATATGCATATCTCAAAAAGTCGGAGCAACTTGGCACCCTTGTAGTAAAAACCAAGAGGATAAACTGAGCAGCTACGGCGCCGTTGCCGATTTACTTGGCCGGAGAAGATTACTTTCCGACGACGACGACTTCGGGGCACGCCGGGTGCTTGCAGCATACCCGGACAAATGTACCGAAAAGGTTAATAATTCAATATGTTTCTTAACCTCCCTTTAATCTTATGCTAAGTAATTAACGACGGGATATAAATGCATTGGTTAATGAATAAAGATTGTGTTTATTTACTGCATGCGTTACTAACTGATATATGCACCCACACATTTAATAAATTGCAGGTGCAATAAAAATAATTTTCAAATGTTATTAATTATGTGATGGAAGATAGGTAGGGAAAATGAAATGCTACCTGTTTAAATGTATCGTTTGTCAAGAATTATATTGGAATATAATTATAATTATATTTGATAGAATTAAATGTTTTTTTTTTGTGTGTGTGCTGAAATTGAATTTTTTCGTACTCGTCAGGGAAAGGTGGCGTTTATATCAGTCAATGGAATTCATCAGCTACACATTTTTATCTTTGTCTTGGCTATTTTCCATGTCCTTTACTGCATATTAACATATGCTTTGGGCAGAGTTAAGGTAATTTTCTTTATATGATTCCGAAATTTGGATTATTGCTAATTAATCACTTATGCAAATAAGATAATAATTGAGTGGAATTTATAAGTTTTTCTTATGATATATTATGAACAGATGACTAGTTGGAAGGCATGGGAGAAAGAAACCAGATCTTCTGAATATCAATTTTCACATGGTATATTAGTTTTTGAAAATTACATTTTTACTGTTTTTCTTAGGTTTAAATAATTACTAATTAAGTTCATCGATGTAGATCCTGAAAGATTCAGGTTTGCTAGAGAAACATCATTTGGGAGAAGGCATCTGAGCTTTTGGAGCAAGTCCCCGATTCTACTTTGGATTGTAAGTTTACTAAATAATTTTTTATCACTATTGAATTTATATGATATTTTTGTAGAAGAAGTTTTATTATTTTTATCAAGAAAATGTCAAAGCCAATAGGATAATAAGCAACCAGTCCAAGTGCCATCGAATTTGTGGCACATGTGTTTCATTGAATTAATGATTTGGTCTAATATGTCAATGCTTGATTTTAAGATTATCCAATCAAAACTAATTAGAACATTTTTCTTCAATTGGACAAAGTCGAGTGTCGTGTTATTAGTCATTTCTGAATTCTATGTCAATTAAAATTAGACAGTTTTCAGTGTTACAGATCTGTAATATTCTATTTTTGATATTTAATTGTACACTTTTCTTCAATTGGCCAAAGTCGAGTGTCGTGTTATTAGTCATTTCTAAATTTTCTGTCAATCAAAATTAGACAGTTTTCAGTGTTACAGAACTGTAATATTTTATTATTGATATCAATTGTTATGCACTATTATACTTTATTTAAAATGATTAAAACTGAAGTATATTTTATAGATGGTAAAACATTAGAGTAAAATTTGGAATGATGGGATTCATGTGTTGAGTGTTACGTAGGCAAGTTGGCATGTGAATAAGATGTACAATTGGGCAAATTGAAAAACCGGGGGGCCAACGTATAAATATGCAGTCATTGTCACATTTCAATCAAAATGTATTAAATATGAATCAAATGATATGCACCCGTTTTATTGGACTTATTGGTACGTAGATATTTTTTGCTCCATAAATCGTTTCTATCTAAAACAGCAAAAAGTCGCTGGCATAATTTCATTTGTTGTATTATTCAGGCTGGAAATCAATTATTAGTTCATTAAGTTTGAGATTGATTGATAATTTTTAAATATCTAAGTTAATTCTTCAATATAAAACTGATCGAACCTAAATATTTTTGCAGACAAGAAAATACGAAGAAATTAATTTAAATTATATACGGTTTCATTTTAGTTTTGCATGTCTGAACTTTTATTGAAATACCTACCTATGTTATTAAATTTTAAATATATTCGTCAGAAGAATATGAATCTTGAAAAGTAAAACTGTATTATTTTAATAAATCTTATACAACTCATCCAAATTTGTAATTGACCCATGCATGCTTTTTGTTGTATAGGTTTGCTTCTTCAGGCAATTTGTAAGATCGGTACCCAAAGTTGATTATCTAACCCTGAGGCATGGATTTATCATGGTAACTAATTTAATTTATTTTGTTTATCGAATTCTATATCAATGATGTTGCAAACTAATCCTCCTACTTTGTGCTATTTGATCGCAGGCACATCTGGCACCTCAAAGTCAAACAAAATTTGACTTTCAGAAATATATCAACAGATCATTGGAGGAGGATTTCAAAGTGGTTGTTGGTATCAGGTCAGTTTCAAATTGATTATTTATAATTCATCTTAATTTTCTCGTTTATTTTAGTGATCAATAATTCATTTTATGCATTATTTAATCATTTATTTCCATTCCTTACTTTTCAGCCCTCCAATTTGGCTTTTTGCTGTGATCTTTTTGCTCTTCAATACTCACGGTAAGAGAAATACAATAAAATCTATAATGATAATAATAGTTCAATTTAATTGCCTTCATTTTTTGACTAATTATATATACGATTTTTTTATAATATTCTTTAATGAACAGGATGGTACTCATACTTTTGGCTGCCATTTATTCCGCTAATTGTAAGTATATATTTTTCTTTAATTTATTTTTTGTCTATATTTAGTGCTGCAAAAATCTAATTTAAATAATTTGGAAAAATGAATAATCAGATAATATTGATGGTTGGGACGAAGCTCCAAGTGATCATCACAAAAATGGGGCTGAGAATCCAAGAGACGGGAGAAGTGGTGAAGGGTGTGCCCGTGGTTCAACCGGGTGATGATTTATTTTGGTTCAACAAACCCCAGCTCATCCTTTATCTCATTAATTTTGTTCTTTTCCAGGTACTAATATTTAATTACTACTACAATTTTTTAATTAAAAAACGTTATTTATCTGCTAAACATTCAATTTTTCTAACTGATTCTTATTTAAATTACAGAATGCTTTTCAACTTGCCTTCTTCGCTTGGACTTGGGTGAGTAATAAGTTCTCTTCTTAATTATTATTTTCTATTATTCTAATTAATCGCAATCCCTAATGAATTAAATAACCATTTGTGCAGTACGAATTTGGCATGAGGTCTTGCTTCCATGAACATACGGAGGACATCGCCATTAGGATATCTATGGGGTAATTTTCTACAACTCGTTTTTAATGTTCCATTTTTATTTATGTTTCATCTAATAGTTCCATCTATAGAATCGATTAAATCAAATAAACAAGTTATATATTGTGCTTTCTAGTCGATTTAAATGATATCAATAGAATCGATTAAATCGAACAAACAAGTTATATATTGTGTATTCTAGTCGATTTGATTAAAATTCGGTATTTAAAAAGCAGAAATGTATTGATATTTTTTGATTGTTAATAACCATGTATTTTTTGTTGAATTTCAGTCTTTTTACACAGTTTCTTTGTAGCTACGTTACACTCCCGCAGTATGCTCTTGTGACACAGGTACAAACTAAATTGAAATCATTATCTTTTATAACATTCATAAACTTAATTATTATTCATGGAAAATGATAGAAAATTATTACTCATATATTTTCAAATAAAAAACGTCTTGTTTTGTAAATAGCTTTTACTAATTAGTGGTTGCATGGATCAGATGGGATCAACAATGAAATCAACGATATTCAACGATCGAGTGGCCTCAGCTCTGAAAAGCTGGCACCACACAGCGAAGAAACACGTGAAAGAAAGCAAGCACAACTCGGCCCTGAACACGCCCACCCACAGCATGTCTCCGGTGCACCTTCTCCGCAACTACCGGCAAGACGCCGACCAGTACAGCCCGAACACGTCGCCGAGAAAGTCAAACTACGATTGGGAGACCGAAGGGTCGCCTTCTCCGAGATACCTGGAACAGGGAAACAGCAGCTCCGAGTATCACCTTCCTCAGCAGGGCCACGTAGACATCGAGCTGGGTTCCTTGGAGAACACGTCGTCGATGCGGTCGCAGGTGGGGCCCCTTCCCGAGCAAGGCGAAGGGACAGGGACGACGTCTCACCAGACGAGTAGTGGGAGATCAAATGAGTTCACTTTTAATAAATGAATTGGATGATATATTGCGCATGTATTCAGCATTTTCTGTTAGCTCTTAGTTTTTTGTCTATAATTAACAAAATGTATATCCACAAAACTTCTCTCTTCCTATAGCTAGTAATAAGAATATTGGGGATTATTGTGATCATGGTATCCAAATATTTCATGGCATATATATGTGGCAAATTAGAAAATTAAGTAGTTGAGAATTTGTAGGGTCAGTAGTGTACAATGACGAACCGATTATTGATAATTTATTGTTCATGGAAGATGTATCACTTAATTATATATGATAAGTTAATAAAAAAATATAAACTAATATCGTCATGTTGTTCGTCATATACTTTCTCTTGATCGGATTGCTGACATCTTCACAATGACGTTGGTAACTAACACTTCTCCACTCAACGGTCCAAGCTTCATGTCCTTCCTAGATCATGAGCTTGGGGGTGTGTGTGTGTTAGCGGTATATTTGTTTCTATTATCTCATTAGTATGCTATGATTTGATCTTATTTATATATTGATTTAGATTGATCCTATCATGTAATCACTTTTGTACTATTTAAACCTGTATTATCAATAGAAGAATAAACCCTTTCATCATACGTTCATCTCTTCTTTAAACTTATAAAGATGAATAGAGATGGCATATTTCCTTTTTTGGAAAAAAAATACTATTACAAAATTATAGCATTTAAGGTGGTTTCTCCTTCATATTTTAAGACGGAAGACAAATGGGTTGGTTGGATGTGTCTTAAAAATCAGACGGAGTGAGTTAATTTGAACTAAACTCAACTAATATCCATACAAAATCATAGAAAATCACTCATATATTTTCAAATACAAATGTCTCATTTAGATTGATATCATCAAAATTAAGTAAATAGCTTATGAATCAGGTAAGTGGCGAATTAGAAAATTAATTAATTGAGGACTTGTAGGGCCAGTAGTGAACAATGACGAAGTAATGATTGATATTTATTGACCATGGAGGATATATCACTTAATTATATATGATAAGTTAATAAAACATATAAACTAATTTGACAAAGTAAGGACACTTTGGTAGTTCAACAACCGGCAACCACCGTTCTTGTGTGAATTCCATTTTTTGCTAGAGTACATTCTTGTGTTATATTTCTTTGATTGTGCGTAAAAGAGGAAACTGATCATGGTATATTCACTACAAACATTTTGGCTAATTGTTTCATGCTGGCAAGAGTTAAATGAACAACTTTCAGTCAACATTGCGTTATGATCCTCTTTTTATAGGCGTTAAATTCCAATCAACAGCAAAACATGATGGAGTTTAATGTTTAGGTTGCAGAAAAGAAAACTATGTTTTTTTGGATTTATAGAATGCAGTGCACGTCATCCCTTACCATGATTCGTGTACAATGAGCAATGCTTTAATGAATTCCGAACAATCTAATATCCAAGTTCTCCCTTAATTTACTTCATTTTTTGTCAAATGACTGATTACAAAGTGAATTAAGTTTTATTATTTAGGTCTTTATTTTCAGTTGTTGAGTATCTACATTACTTTTATTTTCATTGCCATGACTTGTTTACACCTGTTTTGATTTCACAGGCTGAAATCAACTACTTGGGGCAGTTTCGGCATCCTAATGTTGTCAAATGCATTGGATATTGTTGCAAAGGTTCCAGAAAATTGATGGTGTATGAGTATATGAACTTCACTAGTGTTGACAAGTGTCTTTTTACAAGTATTGTGATAATTGCATTGCATTCTACCATGATTTTTAATTTTTACACTGATTCTTAGGTGAAGGTGAAGTTACTCTGACATGGATGGAGAGAGCAAAGATTGCATTGGATATTTCTAGGGGGACTTGCTTTCATGCACTATGCACCTCAACAAATTATAATGGGAGACCATAAGAGTTCCAACATTGTGTTGAATCGGGTCAATACTTATTCATCTCATTTCACCTTGTTTATTTGAAGTTGTGCTTCATTCTTTTCTGAACCTTGTAGTTGATGTCTCCGGGTGCTTTGTTAAACATGAGAGTTAAATGCAAAGTGTGACATTTACAGTTTTGGTGTGAATTTGCTTGAAATATTATCAGCGCGACAAGCAGTAGATGATGCCAGGCCTACTTATGAAGGTCTTCGTGTGTGGGCCTCCCTAAGCTGCATATGAACCTTCACCGTATGAGGGAATGTCTTACTTGATTCCCGTTTGAGGAGCCCCCAAGAGCCATTCGTAGGATTGCAAGGATTGCTTTCGACTGTCTCCTTAAGGATCAGAGTGCAAGACTTGACATGATAAAAGTCCTCAACAGACTTGAGTCCACGGTTCGATTTTGGGACATGTCTTTCTTTGGAAAGGAGTTTGGCTTCTTAGAGCCATGGTTCTAGGTTAAGAAACAGGCACGACATCTTTAATGGCTCTCAGGAGTTGTTTCTCCATGTACTTTTTACATGCACATTATGCAACTACCATTTTGTTAACTTTTGTTTTCCCTCATTTGTTATAAATCACACTTTTTATGCTTGATTAGTTTATACAACTATCTATTTTTTCCTCCTCATTATCCTCATTTATGGTGGTCCTTTTTTTCTCATGATTTTGGTTATACCTTATTTTGGATGTTCACAAAAAATATATGTTATCCTATACCATACTATAACGAGGATTCCTTGATGTTTTTTGTCACTTTTTATCCCTTCTTAAGAGGATTTTCGGAAACAAAAATTTTCACTGAATTAAATTTTGTATAAGTCATGATCAGATATGTTTTATACATATCAAGCTATACGAAAAGAGTCTTGAATTTTAGAAATTTAGTATGATAGGTTGGGTTTGAGATACGGATAAAAAAATTAATGAAAATGAAAATTAGTTATAGCGGACCGCTAAAATAGCGTAAGATTGGAACAAAATATTGGATTGTACATCAACAATTTTTCTTTCTTTCCTCCAAACATAAAGATGGTGTTCTCTCTAAGAAAAGTAACCTTTAGAATTTGCCCAGAGACGAACAAAGTTGACATGTTGTGTTCGTGATTGAAACTTGAAACTCGAACTCGAACTCGGGTGCTACTTTTTTGTTTCTATTTTGACTTTATTCGTATCTCATACCGATTACGCGGTTAAGAAATAGTGGTTAAAAAATAGTGCAGAATTATGTAGCTTCCAGATAACAAATATGATAATTTTGTAGTTTCCTTTTTTCAGAAGTTGGATATATACATATGGGTTATTGTCTAAGCAATTGTATCATAACAGGTACGAGGTCATTCTTTCTTTCAATCTTAATTTGAGGGAGCCATTCATTCGTTTATTCATAATTGGTTTGGAATTTTAAGCTCCGAAAGTAACTCCAAGAAATGTTTATGGAACTAGGGATGATGTTGTGGTTTGGTCGAAAGATTTGACAGATTCGCAGCAGAATGGAGTTGGTGATGGAAGTATCGATGATGAGGCGGCCATGGTTTGGTCGTCGCATCAGGATGATGATGTTGTTCGTTTCACTTATGAGGAGTATGGCACTATTTTTCGAGGAGTTATTGACGAGAATGTGAGGTCTGGGTTTAATTCTCGGACAGTCTCCATAAAAGTGTGTACATATTCCGAATCTAATGCCTTTGAGAGTTGAGGAATGACTGGTAAATTATGTCGTGCCTCTTCTTTATTCTTCTTATGATCAGAGATTATTTGCACTCAGTGAATGTGGTTATTGTTAGAAACATTGTAATCTTGAGAAAATAGGGCTCACGAACATTGTAGAAAAGTGTTGTTTTCAGTAGTTGAATTGCTCTATAACTTGTTTTTCATTCCCAGTTCACCTGTTTTAGACTGGCATTTAGATTTCACTAAGGAGGTTTTTCATGACTACTACATGTTTTTGATGCCTCTGTATGGAATTTTGAATCATTCACGGAGAGAAGTAAAGTATTTTGGAGAATTGGATCACCCTAACATTGTAAAGGTCATTGGATTTGGTTGTGAAGATTCACAAAGGTTATTGGTATACGAATACATGCAGTCTGGAAGTCTTGACAAGCACCTTTATTCAAGTAAGTCCCTACTTACTAATGTCAAATTCTCTTTATTCATTGATCATAGATTTGATATGCAGGTCTTGAGAACTCTATTTCCATGCTTATGCCAGAAGTATGCCTTAATATATCATGAGATTGATATGTGTTTATCGACTAATACTTCTTTACTCAATGTATTATGCTCTTCAACCTAGGTGCATCTAATCCATTGACATGGTTGCAAAGAATAAAGATTGCATTACATGGTCACTCAGTTCCTTTCTTGGCGGAGTAAATAATTTACCAACCAAAACATAGCTAAGCATTTTCAAAAACTATACTCCCTCTGTCCAGACTAAACTGCACACTTTCCTTATATATGGTTGTACCACCTTAAATTGCACACTTTCCTTATTTAGTAAACCCCACATACTTCCCTCCACCCATTTTACTCACTTCTTTCGCAAACTCAATCTCATCCACTCATTTTACATTCTTTAATATTTTCAAATTTTACCATTTGTGCAATATTTTCCGGCCTCAACCGGTCTCAAGAACCAATTATGTAGCAGTCAATGTATATCACGAGGTTTTTGACTAATTTCATGCATGATACAAAAAAGTAAAACATGTAACAAAACTATGTACATCCATCTCACTATCCTCCAGCCTTTCGCCGCCGCGACTCTTCCTAAAGAGGAGTGCCGCCTCCTCGCTCATCCCCATCATCCAACTCTCACTCTCCCACTTCATCTCCCTTGCAAGCCTCCCCATCCAGAGAGCTTGCCCAACCTTCGCTCACCACATGAACCCACTCGCAAGATCAATCCAGTCTTACCTTGGCCATTGGCACCGCCTTCACCGCTTTAACATTCCGCATCACCACTCCAGATACACCAAACGCCGCTGTCGGGGCCAATCAGTGAAATCCTCACGTTTCAGGCCGGCCCGGGTGGAGAGAGCGGTAAAGATTAAAGCCCATGCGTGGAAGAAACCGAGCCTAAAATATGACGCATGGTAATTGGAAAGAATAAAGAAAATATTTAGAGCATTGTAGATTTATGTACTACATTAAATTTGGATCGACCCTTTTAGTATATGAGATATATTTTAGCACGCTTTTATCATGCAATTAAAATTTTCAATTTTTAAACCGTACGAAATCTCTACTTCACTAAATAACCCTAAATTTTAATCAACAAAAATCGAGGTCTCACAAACAATGTCAACGATAAACCTACATGCAAAACAATCTTTTACCGTTGATTTGGGAATCGGTTGGGACATCTATAAAATATATTTAAAAAATTAGTACACATTAAACTAAAATGAAACGAGTACTTGATACATTCCTATCTTAATTAGTTAAAATAAAATTCATCTCTTACTGTAATTTACAAGGATCGATGCATTTAGTATTGCTACTAGTAATTTTTGCCGTTGTGTATCTTCAAAATTCAAATGTATCATGCTTTTTCTGTGAAGTATAATATATACTAATTTGTCTTCTTATGGTTCATTAAGAGAGCAAAATCTGTCAATCACTTTGTAAACGTAGAAAAAAACCAACTGAAATGCAACTATCATCTGAATATTGAGCTTATCAATATCATTGAATCAAGGTAATGGACCGGATAATAAGGTGTGGATGCAACAACTCCAGAAGGGAATGATGAGTTCTTGGATGAAAGGGCGAACACTGCAGCACTGATCAGCTGAGTTGAGCCACAGCCAAAGATGATGTATCTTCCATCTGTGACAGCATTGTTGACAGTGGCGTGTAGTTACCGTATGAGTATTTCGAGCTTTCCAGACACATAAGTTTGGTCTGGAAATAAGTAGCTCATCATGTGCCAACCGGCCACTAACACGACACTACTTGCTGCATGTTTCATCCAGAAAGGCTCCAAGAATAAGGGATCTCCACTGCATTCATATATAATTCTTATCATTATCACTTACCATAGTTCATATATAAACCTCATAGTTCAACACATAAACTCCTAAAATTCTAAAGAGCTATGTTTTTTAATTCAATTTTCAGAATTGGAACTCGAAGAAATATCTCCTTCTAGTACTTGTTGTGTTCCAAAACCAAAAAACACATTAAAATGGAAAAACATTTGGGACAGAAGAAGTATAGAAATCAAACCCGTCAGAACGCAAGCATTTTCCGAGCTCAGCTTCGATCCCTTGAGTTGGCGAGAACGCAAGGGACGATCAACATCCACCATTTCGATACCATCTTCTTCTTTCACAATGCACTGCAACAATCTCTGCAATTCCGGTTTTACACAAGCTGTCAGCTACATTAATAAGACAAGGGTAATATACATGTAGAATAGATTACAGGTACAATACACAATGATCACAAGTATAAGCGTCCTTATACTTGCAAATATCAGCAGATGGCGATTTGCACCAGGAAGCAAATACTATTGCACAAACTAAAAATATCACTCGGTTACAATTCATACCATGTCAAGTGGGAAGAACTTGTCAAACTGCTTCTTGAACTTCTTTTCCCTATCCCATGGCTCAAATTCATTCCCAGTCACCTCAATGAAAATGTTTGCAAATTATTTAACTGCTTTGTCAACACTTTCTCATTCCTCCAGCTGGTCATCTGCTCTGACATCCTCACCAATCTGGCCCATCTTCTGGTACAGGTGGAGTCAGCTCTCAGGCACCATGATCAATTGAATGATGTGATAGCTGAGAAGATACATTACTTCGCATGTCTGACACAATGAGCAAAAAAGCTTTTCAACATAGCGTAAGATATAGGGAAATACTCATTCTGTCATTTTTCAAGAATGCAACGGGTAAAAGTACAGTCGTAGACGATGCTATCCTTCTTGAAAATCATCCCGTCCTGATCCTGCAACTTGGTGGCTGGTATCCTTGTGGTCTCCCCTTTTCCCATAAAGATTAAGCTGCAACTTGGAACCATTACAAAATGACAGAATGACATAAACGACTCAATTTATATAGATAAATTACAGAACAATTATCATTTTTCTACCATTAGCATCACATCTAATCATCTAATAAAACACAAGCTTATTAAATTAACAAATGATGCAGTCACTAAAAAGATAGCAGTCAAACTACACCAAAAAAAGAAGCATAAGATAAACATAAATTAAAAGATCTAAACGATTACCGAAATTTGTGGAACTTGTGGAGTAAAGTTAATTGAGCTTTGTAAAATAGTCGTTCCACTATATCTTCCATTTCCTTTCTTTGCTTTTTTAGATACTCCTACAAAACATACTCATTGAACTTATATTTTTGTTTATCAGTACATCTTAATTGATGTGTAAAACATCAAAGTTACAAAAGTGAGCAATCAGCAGTTCCATGTGTAATCATGAATATATCAGTCATTTTATACAAAAAAAGAACTGGGGAAAAACAATAGCGTAACTGGAAGAGAAAAGCAACAAGTGACGCAGATTGAGCTATAATTTGAATATCTATTTCAGGTTTTCAGTGAACAATCAGAAACTCAAAAATTCATATCCTTCACCCCCAACACAATCAAGAACACTCAAACTAAAAATTTGACAGCTAGAATCACCCTGATACAGGACTTATCAATCACTCCCTAAGAAACTACACAGAATTCATACACACTTATAGTCTCCTAAATGTAAAGAACATAAATTTTAATAGATACGAAGGAAAAAAAGCATACTTTAGCATAATGACAGTTCAAATTGCCCATGAGTGGAGCTTCTTTAGGCGGAGCCACACCCATCTTTTGGGCGAAAGTCACCTCGCTCTGATACACCCTATCAAAAACGCCGGCGTAGACCTTGTAAAACCCTATCCTGGAGTCCGAGTCGCCGTTGAAAACCGTATTTGAGAAAAACGGGAACAAATCCGGCACAATCATAGAAGACTTCGAGAATTTCAACGACGATGTAGGCATTGGAGAGCTCCTGGAACTGGGCTGTTGATAGGGCCGTTAGTCGGAAGAAAAAGTAATCATAGGAGAAGCCCTTGTACTGATAAGGAATCGTCGGAGTAGGGAAGGATGAAATTGGGAATGGATTCATCATAGTCAGTTGGAATAAACAATTCATATAAATTAACGTAACAGTATATGATCGGACTACAAGGACGGCAAAGAAATAAAAGTTAAAATTTAAATGGATGACGAAGACTACTGTACCTTCCCGATCGGCGCTTTATATATATAGGATGCTGGCCAACTTAATTCCACCTTGATGGGTTTTATACAACTTTGGCTCTCATTTATTCCTTCTTCTTTACATAATTTAAAATTTATGTTTGTGAATTTAGAAATTTTGTTAACAATTGAATTTAGATTCCAAAATTGTCATCAAAATTGTCATCCAAAGCTAATTTACTTTTACCATATTTAGCTATTATTAAAATCAGAGATGCATTTCTAGATCAATCAAAGTTCATGCACATGTGTAGCTGCCTGGGAAAGATATAGTATCATTTTTATACAGAAAGTTTTAGCAATTCACTGATAATTATAAAGCATTAGCACGAGACTTGTCGGTGCACGAGACTGATACCGCGGAGCTAATGTTGATGATGTGTGATGCACTATGGACACAAAGGAACCAACATATCTTTACTGATAAAACCATGGAGGTAGAATATAGCGGTTTCAGTGGCTGCAAATTTACGGTATTTCCACGCGGCTAATTCCTGGTCAGAGAGAACGTTAGACGACCTCGCATAAGCTTCATTACTGAGGCCGCTACCTGAAAGCTCTCGGTTTTTATTTGATGCTAGCGTAAAGGATGACTGAGCAGGGATAGCGGCAGTTGCACTGGAGGAGGATGGCAGTTTCATCAAAGCACTATCATCGAATGTCCCCAGAATATCAGACCCACTTTTTGCGGAAGCAATGGTTCTGGGTTTGGCGCTTGACTTGGCTAAAGAGTTAGCAACGGATTGCAGAAGAGTCGCAGGAGATTGCCTGAACCTAGTGCGCATGGTGAGAGACATGGAACCATCTACCGTGATATGTCATAATCTAGTCGAGGAGCTGAAGAGAAAGATTGTGGAGTTTGGCAAGGGTTTCCCATGTTGGATTCCAAGAAACAGCAATAATTTGGCAGATTCATTAGCCGGATATGCTAGGGAACAGACAGCTAGTGGACTAGAGTGGAATACTCCTCCCACATTCTTCTTGTCAAACGATTCTTGGCGTTTTCCAGTAACATGATTATGATTTTTTTTTCCTTCAAAAAGATAAAGCATTAGCAGAGAGCTTAAATTCTGAACATTGATTTGGCATCAGCTTACCGAAAACCTATTGTAAGCTTTACAATTTAAATAAATATTAACTAGTATAATACCCGAGCCGATGCCCGGATTTAATTAATCTATTTAAATACAATACTTATCTTTTAAAGGGCAAAAACAAAAGTTTACGGTATACATTTTTAGTTTTTGTTACGATGCGTCATTTTTTTAAAATTCAAAGCAATCCATTACGGATGGTGGATAAACAATAACGGAATCCTTGCATTTCAACTAACATGAAACGGAAAGCAAAAAAAAAAACTCAATAACAATATTCTATTTTCCGTCACATACACATGTGTGATACTTGGATTTAGAAATCAATATACTTTGTTTATTAATACATAATGGTAGACTAAATTAAAAACATAAACAAATCATATATATAGCTACACAAATTAGGCAGAAACTATACATAACTAATGCATTAGTCCATTTTGTAATGGTTGTTGAGCGGCTGATTTGTGATTCATCTGCAACAGTAAGCCAGAGAACCATTAACAAAAATATTCTTATGCAACCTTGTTTAGCAACCTTCTTTAACATGATATCCTTCTGCAGTGAATGCATTGGTAGAAGAACATGCAAGTAATATATGATGAACAAAAGACATGATTCCAACGGGTATATGTGATTATCAAATAAATATAAATGACGGCAAACAAACAACTATGATGTGAAACTCAAATTGTGCTTCTTATCATATGAAGTATCTATAGTCTTAAGCCAACATCTTACGATTTGCATCTTACAATTTGCTATTTCTAAGCCAAACAGCAAGATAAAACTCACTTATATAGTTCTTGAAACTATGCCTGGAAGAGCATCATTATGGTCAAAATTACTACCTTAGACGTTTTGGCAGAAAAACTACTGAAAACACATAAACCTAATCATCTGATGAGAAAATTATGATTAAATAAATGAATTTTGAATCCAAAAGAAGCATTATAAAAATCAATACCTTTGCTTTTGACCTCCACTTAGAATTAATCACCTCCTTGATTTGATTGACCAAACGTTTATGAATGGATCCATCAGCTTTTGTTGCTTTAGCAACAAACTCAACATCAAATCCCATGCTTAGCTATTTTCCCTATAAAAACATATTTGAAAAGTATATAGCAAAAGCTAACAATTTGTGTATCCACTTGAAACCGTACGTTTTAGATCTAGTAGTATTTTCAAACATAAATGTGATTTAAACTATGACAATGCTAATTTAATCAATAGTATAAAGAAAACAATTCAGTCTTAAAATCAATTTATATCTTACATTTGACTTGCAATAGCAGGGTTTTTAAAATAGGTTTAGGGTATAAAATGTAATTTCCCATTCATCATCGTACACAATTTTCACAAATACAACATACACACACATAAATCATATTTACACTTATAAATGTATGTAAATAATTTAAGTGAATTTACAACGAATGAGGAAAATAAAATGGCACACCTTAATTCCATTCTCGTCGATAGAGGTTTCACAGCCTAGCCTGCAGTCTTGCATGTCGAGGTCGGAATCTCTACAGCATTTAGCAACATTGTTCTTCGAGGCATTAGGGTTCAGCAAGCGGCCGGGAAGTTTGCGCCTGAGTTTCTCCTTCCATTCTGAGTCAGAATCGAAAAGTCGGAGCTGATTAATCCGACCCTCGGCATTCCATGTGCTCTGCCCATGCTTTACCAGAACCACCCTCTTCTAGGGTTTAGGAGCATGAGGACCATTAAATATAAATTGAAGGAGTAGAAGGAGAATCGATGGAGAGATTACACACATGATTAAGTTTCGATGAAACTGACGAAACTGAAGGAATTAAAGAGTTATTAAAAACCTGAACATGATTATGGTAAAATAAAGTTTAGGAATTAATAGGATTGAAGTTGAAACCGTGGAGGTCGAGGGGTTATAAAAATTGTTCTGTGTTAGTGCATGCGGGGATAATTAGGGTATAAATTTCCGTTTTTAAAGCATTGAATAAATTTCCCTTTTATGCGTTCCATTTTTAAAGTAACACAGGTTTAATTGAAATTCAATTAACGGCATAACCGTGTGTGACTTAAAACAAATAATAATAATAATAATCTAACTAAAAATAAAAAAGGAAAAATAATATGATGATGTGTCAATTTCTCATTAACAATGAAAAATAATTCTAAAATCTGAAAAAATTAACACATAAGTAAAGCACATTTTGTTTTAAAGAAAATTATTATAGATTATAGATTATAGATTTTTAGTGTATGGAAATATTTTTTAAATTGAAGAAACATGTGCTGCAAAATTAACACAATGAAGGACCAATTGAAAGAAAATAACGGAGGAAAAAGTGGCAGGTTAATGTAATAAAGGATTAATTAGGAAGCAAACAACGGAAGAAAGAGGTGTGGTAAGATGAAAGGAATAAAATAAAAGGAAAAGGAAAAGAAAAAGAAAATCCACGTGTCAATTTGTTAGAGTTTTTAATTATTTTTAAAAATTCTAAGAAAATTAGGATTCATTATCTTTTAAAGTATACTAGCATGATGGGCCGCGCGTTGCGCGGTATGTAAGAAAAAATTTGAATATTTTAAAGTATACTATTATGTCAAGATTAAAAACTAAAGTTGTATGACTTTTTCAGATAGATCAAAACTATTCATTTTTTCCAAAATATATATAACCATTAAATAATTAAAGACGGTAAATATGGCAAGAATTTAATTAAAATCCTTAAGCCTTGTATATGATGCTGATAATCAACTTTCAAAGATGAAAGAAAGTATTTCATTATATTTTTAAAGAATTTAATAGCATCAAAACTAATAAATGATGTAATTCCTTCTCAATTTTGTTATTATATAATAGAAAGTGAATTTTTTTGTCACAAAAATGATAAAATAATGGATATCAAATATTTTGGAAATAATATAAAACATAATTTAATTGCTTATAGGATAAATTGTTGAATATTTTATGAAGCAAAATAATTAGAATAATAACATACACCATATGATCAACATTCATAAAGTTTCAAAAAAAACATCCATAAAGTTTGAGAAAAATATTTACTCCATGTTTTATCTATCTTTAAATTTAAACGGTATGATTATGTATTTAAAAAAATATATTTAATATAAATTTGTTGTATTTTTTTCCGAAATCTGTATAAGTTTCAGATTTACGATAGTTTCTTGCATTTTATTTCATAACGTGATCCATTACCTCATGTTTAATGTTCAACTATCTACATTTAAAAATTATGTATATTATAGTGAATCATACTCATCAAAATTTAAATTTAAGTACTATATTTACAGGCAAATAATTAGATAAAACGGTCTATGATAAGAAATGAGTTATTGTGTATGTCCAAAATATTAAAATTAGACCACCGTTTTATCATAAATTTACACGTTACACAAGTGTTTCTCATCTTTACTACATTATACAAAATAAAGATCTAACAATCTAATTAGAATTTAATCATGCCATATAAAGACAACTAAAACAATATTGTAACCTATTTTTAGAACCATTATTTTTAGATAGTATTCTAACGAGTAACCGCATATCTATCAATTAATTTCACATATATATGTCAAAATATAATCAAATCTTCCTAACAAGTAAATCATAAATCTTAAAGGTAAGTAAATATTGATTTGTTTCACCAATTTAAAACATACAACCTGCTCTTATATTACTTCTCAAAAAAGAAATCACCTAAATTAAGTACAATAATATTTTAATAAAATGGCGTACACATCATATATATTTAGGTAAGTATAGACTTTGTCCACTAATTATAGAAAAAGATTATACATAGTTAACCCCAAAATCTACGTTTTCATAATACAAACAAACTATGCACTTCATCGTGTTCTCTCTCTGAAAGATTTTACAAGAATATATCGCCCTTCAGAGTTCCAACAATGATGACAAGTTTAGCAAACACCTCTGATGCTTCCTGTAGGCTCCGGGATACCAGCTCCGGTACAAGGTGATCCGGGGGAAAGCTGGAATCCTAGCCCGCGGCCAATCTCTCACCTGAACCCTGCAAAACAAAGCCCCCTGGGTCTCCCGAGGGTAGACGCTCCGGTGTGATGATGAAGGTAGGGCTTTTTACAGAGGAGAGAGAATATGAATAAATACAGAGAGTATTTAAGTCTGATAAAAACATACCTATTACTGTTGGTCGCTCCTCTATTTATAATGGAGAGGATCAGAGAGGGTTTTAAGCTAAGTGGTCCTTACCCCGGGTGTGTCCAAGATAGCTGATGTCATGAGAGGACCACTGCTAGGCTTAACCCTTTCTTCTCCTTTGCCAGTATATCCGCTGGACCAGGATATGGGCCTTAGCCCATATCACCACTAGCCCCCCGAGACTCTGGCTTCCGGGGCTTGGCCCGGAAGACTGGGTCTCTGATAGGAAAATAGCGGGTCACGGTTTGTGCGGGCCCGTATCACCACGCGTCGCGCGTGTGCTACAACGCGCGTGCTTCCTCGCTGCCTGCTCCCTAATTAATGCTCATTATTACCTTTTCTTGGATGCTGAGTTTACTTTACCCAACTTCAAGAAATTCTATGTATCCTTCCCTATAAATACCTCTTCAAAATTTTCATTTTCATTTTTCATCCTCTACGTGCTGTCGCTTTCCTTCTTTTCGTCCTCTTTTCCTCTTGTTTTCCGTTCCCTTTTTCTCCCTCTTTAGCTTTTCGATATGAGTAACAAGGTTCATACCCCGGTGGAGGAGCACTCTCTTGATATCGACGACCTCCCCCTTCCTACTCCATCAGGCGGCAAAGGTCTGATGACGACTAAATTCATAGTGACTTATGGAGCCCCGGAGCCCGCCGATCCGAAAGACCCCGGGATGACCCCGGTTCATGAGGCAGTAGAGGAGGTCGTAAAGAAGATGTACGTGCCTCTGTCATACGACGCGGGGCTGAAGCCATACTCCGGCGACATGAAGGACCGGGCGTGCGTCCCCCGGCACCACCTTCTACATGGGCTCACTTTTCCCCTCCCTCCTCTGTACTCCGCCTACCTGAAGTACTATAACATCTCTCCAGCGCAGTTGCATCCCAACGCTGTCAGCGTCATGATAGCCTTTCTTTTGTCCTGCAACCGGGCTGGCATAACCGGGACTGTGGATATATTTCGAAGCTTCTACTATCTCGCCGCGACCTCCGTCCCGGGAGTGTTTAATGCTCTGCGCCGAAACAAGACGGTGATGATCTGCTCCGGGAGGCTCGAGTCAGTGAAGACGAGCGACTGGATGAACAGCTATTTCACCTTCGACGTGGAGAAGTATCCAGTCCCGTCATGGAACCAGCAGAGGAAAGCTGAAACCAAGGCGGCACTCCCCCCGGCCCAATTCCGGCAGGTATCTGACAGTTATGACTTAATTGTCAAGCAGTTTGTTAATCTGAAGGATTTCCAGAGGGCGGGGGGCTACGAGTTTCCCCGGGAGGCGTATCCAGCGGAAGTGTTCACTTGCCGCCGTTTGTATGCCAAACGGAGCCTTGGTAATTTTCTCAATTTCCTTAGTTAATTTTATTAACTATACTTTTTCTTCTAGTTGTATTTAGCTTATTTTATCTGTTGTCTGGCCTTAGCCATATCTCCCCGACCAGCGATAGCCCCGGGAGGGTCGAAGTCCGGAGAGGGAGAAGGTAAAGGGACTTCCGGGAAGTCCAAGAAGGGCCACTCTGAGACCGAGAAGACGGTCAAGGACACCAAAAAAAGAAAATCCGGGGAGGGGAAATCCGGGGAGAAGGGCACCGGGAATTCCGTTGGGTCCACTGTAGTCCCTCCGGCAGAGGGTCGACGATTATCGTTTGCTATTCCTATTCCCGGGGGGCCTCCCCATAAGAAGAAGAAGTCTGAGCCTCATTCCGAGGGTTCATCCCGCTTTCCCCGGAAGGAGAAGGAGTCGACGGCTGACAGCAGCCTTCAGCGTATCCCGGAAATTCGGGGAGACATCCCTTCCCAGCGCATTTTGCTGGATGACTCTCAGGTATTTGTTCTTTATTCTAACATTTTAACTCTTCGTATTGTAGTTTTATTCTAAGTGTTTTAATTCTTCGTATAGGATCATGCCTCCAAACTACTCGAGTTTCCTGGGCTTCGAGAATTGGTCAACCGGGCATGTGACTCTTTGTCGGAGGATCTTTCCCGGGAAGTTGACCAACTGAGGTCACAAAACGCTTCTCTGTACAAGGAGCTATCCGAAGTGCACAAGGAGCTGTCCCGGGTGAAGAAGGACAGCAAGCGCGGCATGGCCCCGGAGCAAGAGGCTCTTTGCCGGGCTTTCACCGACCTGGTTTTGAAGAGCCGCTCATTCGAGAAAAAGATGATGTCCCTCTGCGACATCTCTAACGAAGCCGCCTTGCATGCCGCGTACTCTGCCGTTCGGGGATTCATCCCTCGGGAAAGCCGGGACGCATTCTGAGACGCCTGGTATCGCCCCAAAGCCAACGATCGCTTTAACTATGCGGCGGATCGGCTAATGAAGGATGGTCTCGACGGGATTGTTCCCGGGGTACTTGAAGTGTTTGAGGGAGCCCGGAGTGTTGATCCCCAAGACGTCATCGCCTATGCCGGCGACGCCGCCAAACTGGCTGAGGACAGGGCGGATCCGGGGCCAGATGACGTGGCCAATCTTGCTGCCATCGAGACCCCGGTGACCTCGGATGGAGAAGATGGGGATTCCGATGAAGAAAATGCTAAGTCCCCGATCCCAGAGCAGGAGTTCGAGCCGGTTCAGGCGAACGAGGAGGGGGAGGAAGAACTGTCCCCGGGGAATGGCAAGGCCCAAGAGGAAGAGCAGTCTCCCGGGAATGAGGATGATGAGGATGAAGTAAACATAGACACTTAGTCTCTTCGTCCTTCTATTGTTTATTAATTCTGTTATTTTCTTTTTCTGGTTTCCCCCGAGCACCTTCCCTGAACTGTTCCCTTTTGTAATTCAGGGGAGAGAAAGTGGCTCCGGGGACGAGAGCGATGACTCCAATGACGTAAGAGTCTCTCTCCTTTATTTTGTAACCCTTACATTATCTATTTATTTGATATTTTCGTTCTCTCTTTTACGGGTTGATCATTTTGCTATGATTTGCCCAATCTTTATGATTTGTTTGAGTTTGTGACTTCCACTTTTTTATCTAAGTTATAAACTCAGCCTTGTTTTAATTCTAAGTCTAAAACCGTTGTGTTTTGTTTATATAGCCCCGGGATAACCCTCCGGGTGCAGTTCCTTCCAGGACGACCTCGGATAATGACAAACCATGCCCCCGGTGTGGGGAACTGGAAGAACAGTTGAGTCGCTGGCAACTGGACGGCATTCAGACCCGGTATCTTCTCGTCCATTCCGGGATAGGATCAGTGATCGATGAGTTCCCGGATGTCACTTCTCTAGTAACCAAACTTAGAGAGATATCCAATCAGTTTGGATCCCTTTCCCGATGTCAATCCCTGGCTCGAGACCGAGTAAACGCTGTTCTGGATGCAGACAAGACTATTTCCATGCTACAAGCCGAACATGACGCTTTCAAATCTCGTCTCAAGGAGGAATTTGACCTTGTGTGGTCTGAACTTCCATTTTACTGCGACAAGCTCAAGTGGTTAGAGAGGCGGGGCGATCCCCTTAGGAGGAATCTGATGTTGGAAAGAGAGAACCGGGAACTGGCGGCCCGGAACCTCACCCTCCGGGAAAATTTAGTAACCCTGCAGCTGACTTATCACCTGACAGGGTTGCGTCTAGGTCGGGTTTCTCCCCCTCTCTACACTAATTTTCCCCGGGAGGTCTCTTCATTGTTAGTGCGCATGTTCCGGATGGGCTGGAACGACCCCGAGTCTCGGTACCGGCCCGCTTTCGAGGAAGCTGCAGCTTGGTGGCAGCGTCAAAGGGAGGGACAATATCTCCCCCCGTCCCTGGTACTTCTGCCGAGCCAGATTTCCCTTGATTTCACCGTTGAAAGGTATCTCGGGTTTTGTGTTTCAGTTGACCCGGAAGAGTCCGCCCGGAGGGTGTCTAGACTCCGTGAGGACGCCGCCAGAATCCGGGCCTACATTGCCCGTGAAGACGCCGCTAAAGAAGAAAGGCGTCTGGCCCGGGAAAGGGGGAAAGGTAAGAGCAAAGTCGTTGCTACAAAAAAGAAAAAAATCCCCCCGTGCCCAAGGACCCGTTATCATTGGAGCTCGCCAACGGACGCCATCTCCCGAGGTTTCATCCTCGGACGACGACTTCGACCCGTATGCCGAAGTTACCTCAGGGGCTGGTCCCTCGGGGGCTGGTCCTTCGGGAGCTGGTCCCTCGGGAGTCGGTCCGTCCGGTACTCATCCAGCTGCAACCCCCAATGTCCAGGGGAGCAATGTTCCTAACAACCCAGCGAACCCTCCTGCTGCTAATAATCGGCCAAATCACCCCGGAACCCAAGATGACCCGGACTCTCCTATTAGCTGGGACGGTCCTCCTTCCCTTTGTTAGCTTTGTTTAGGTTTTTCAAGTTTCAAAGTTGTAATGTTGTAATCTTTAACCATAAGTTAATGATTTGATTGTCATATTGCCCTTCCTTTATATTTGTTCAAATATTCGTTTCAGTCGCTTATTCAAGCGTGCCTAGGTCGTCCTCCGGGTGCTTGTTCAAGCATCCCGTATATTCTTACCCTAGCCCGCCGAGTGCTTATTCAAGCGTTCCCGGATCGACTTGCTCTAGCCCCCCGAGCGCTTGTTCAAGCGGCCGGGGTTAACTGTACTTAAGAGAAAATACTAACTCGAAAGATAATCTTCATAAATAAAATGAGAAAATGCAACTGCGGGCCACGGGACAACCCAGGCTCAATCCTGGCCAGGGGTCCCAGTGCCGCTTCTCTGCCATCGTCCTAGGCATAATCCATGCCAGAGGGGTGAATACATAGGAAAATCTAAGCATAGTACCTACGTAGGTTTGCAATATTCCAGTGTCTCGGGACCTTCTTCCCGGCCTTGTCCTGCAATTCATAACTTCCCCCGGGGTGGGCTGCTACCACCTTGTAAGGCCCCTCCCAGTTGGGGGCTAACTTCCTGCTTGCAACCTGCTGGCTTTTGTCATTCCGGCGCATCACCCACTCCCCCGGGATAAACTGCTCTTTGCGAACCCTTCTGTCATGGTATTTCTTGACCCGTTCCTTCACCCGGGCCTCATGCAGGGCTGCTTTTTCTCGCTTCTCTTCCAGTAAATCTAGATCCAGGAGTCGGTCGTTCCGGTTTGTCTGCTCATCCGGGAGCTTTGATCGGAGGCTGGGAACTCCGATTTCAGCCGGGATGACCGCCTCCGCTCCATAAACCAAGCTATAGGGGGACTCGCCTGTAGCGGAGCTCTCTGTCGTTCTACTTGCCCATAAGACACTTGGGAGTTCATCAACCCAGTTTCCTCTTGCCCCCTGGAGTCGCGTCTTGATCCCGTTAACCAAGGTCCTGTTGGTCACTTCAACTTGCCCGTTAGCCTGTGGGTGATAGACCGAGGTCAACTTCTGTTCAATCCCGTACTCCTTGCACCAGGACTTGAAAGGATCATTCTCGAACTGCGCCCCGTTATCTGTCACTATGAACCGGGGAATTCCGTAGCGACAGATGATGTTCTTCCAGCAGAATTTTACGCACGTACTTCCCCTAATGTTTGTCAGAGGAGCAGCTTCTACCCATTTGCTGAAATAGTCAACTGCCACTATCAAATACTTGAAACCTCCCGGAGCAGTTGGAAAGGGGCCTACCAGGTCCAAACCCCATCGGATGAAGGGCCAAGTTCCTGATATCCCGATCAACTCCCCTTGTGGCACATGGATCAGGGGTGCAAATTTCTGGCACTGCTGACAGGAGCGGACTGCCTTTTGAGCATCCTCAAATAGCGTTGGCCAGTAATACCCCGTGCACATGATCTTCCGAGCTACTGTCCGGGCCCCTTGATGGCTTCCATTAGGGCCCTCGTGAACTTCTTTCAAAAGGTGGCGTGCTTCCTCTCCATCCACACACTTCAACCAAGGTTGGAGATATCCCTTCCGGATTAACTCCCCGTCCAGGACGGCATACCGGGGTGCTTTGACCCGGATTTTCCGGGCCTTCACCTTGTCGTCTGGCAGCGTTCCATTCTCCAAGTACTCCCGGATGGGTGTAATCCAAGATTCGGCTTCACGCACTGCCGCAACTTGGCTTGGCTGCTCATATCCCCGGATTGATGCCATCTCCATATACAGATTCCGGTCCTGACTTGGCTTGAGCTCTGAGGAAGCCAACTTGCTTAATGCATCCGCTTGACAGTTTTCCTCCCGGGGGACCTGTGTTAGGTTCACCCGGAGGAAACCCTGTATCATCAACTTCACCGCCTCCAAATATTTCTGCAAACTTCTTTCTTTTGCTTCATACTCCCCATTCACTTGCTGGACCACAATGGCCGAATCGCTGTAAGCTTGTATCACTTTGGCACCTGTCTCCCGGGCTAGGCGTAATCCGGCAAGGAGAGCTTCATATTCAGCTTCATTATTGGTGGTTTTAAACTCAAACTGCAACGCATACCGATACTCCTTGCCACCAGGACTGACCAGCACTACCCCGGCACCGCTCCCCCCGGCATGGGAGGAACCATCCACGTGTAACTTCCATTCCGGTTCCGTTTCTCCCGGGTCCTCCACTGTGTTTTCCGCCATCTCAACCAAGAAATCAGCCAAAGCCTGGCCCTTGATAGACTTCCTGGCTTGATAAGTAATTTCGTGCTCTCCCAACTCTATCGCCCACTTCATCATTCGGCCAGATGCCTCTGGTTTCAGCATGACTTGCTTAAGTGGGTGATTTGTGAGAACTGTGATAGGATGACCCTGAAAGTATGGGCGAAGTCTCCGGGACGCGTGCACCAGTGCCAGCAGCAAGCGTTCTAGTGAAGAATAACGCGTCTCCGGTCCTTGAAGAGCCCTACTTACAAAATACACCGGGCTCTGCGCTCTCCCAGACCCTCGAACCAAGGCCGCACTTATAGCCTGATCCGTGGCTGCCAGATACAAAAACAATTCTTCCCCCGGGACCGGTTTGGACAAAGTAGGGAGTTTACCCAGGTGCTCCTTCAACTCCTTGAAAGCTCGCTCGCACTCGGGAGTCCATTCGAACTTCTTTGCTCGCCTCAAAATGTTGAAAAAAGGCAACTGCTTCTCTGCTCCCCGGGACAAGAATCTGCTTAACGCCGCCAGGGACCCGGTTAAGCGCTGTACATCTTTCACCTTGCTCGGGGAGGGCATGCTCAGGATCGCTTCAACCTTTTCCGGGTTCACGTCAATTCCTCGGTTTGACACCATATATCCCAAAAACTTGCCTGCCGCCACCCCGATGGTACTCTTCTCCGGGCTTAGCTTCAAGTTTACCTCTCTCAACACGACGAAAAGCTCCCGGAGATCGTCCAAAAAAGCGTCATGAGTCCTGCTTTTGATCACCATATCATCTACATAGACCTCCATGATTCTTCCCAGCTGGTTTTTGAACACCCGGTCCACCATGCGCTGGTATGTTGCTCCTGCGTTTTTAAGACCGAATGGCATCTTCCTGTAACAAAAAGTACCAAAGTTAGTGATAAAAGAAGTTTTTGGTCGGTCTTCCGGGGCCATGACGATCTGGTGGTATCCCCGGTGTGCGTCGAAGAAGGCTAGAAGCTGGTAGCCTGTTATAGCTTCCACTAGTTGGTCAATGGAGGGCAACAGGTAACTGTCTTTTGGGCAGCACTTGTTTAAATCTGTAAAATCGATACACATCCTCCATGACCCGTCATGCTTTTTCACTAGGACCGGGTTGGCGATCCATTCAGGATAAGTAATTTCTTCTACCATTCCTGCATCCAGCATCCTTCTCACCTCCGCCCGGACGAATTCTACCCGATCTGCTGCCAAGGCTCTTTTCTTTTGCCTTATGGGCTTTAAATCCGGGTAGACATTCAACCGGTGGATGGCGAACTCCTCTGGTATCCCTGTTAAATCTTCCGTTCCCCACGAGAACACATCCTCATATTCCTTTAACAGCTTCCGGAGCTCGTCCTTCACCCTCTCCGGGAGGTGCTTTCCGATACTCACCCTCCCCCGGGATTCCACTTCCATGTCCTCCACTTCAAAAGAGGTCGGGTCACCATGCACGGCTCCCACCGTGCTATCCTTCCCAGAACACTCCCCGGCTCCCACCGTTCTTTCTGATCCTCCATTCTTGGCTTCCTTCATTGCGGTGAGCATGCAGCTGCGGGCGGTCGTTTGATTGCCAATGACCGATGCAATTCCTTGGTCCGTTGGGAACTTCATGGTTAGATGGTAGGGCGAACATATCGCCCGGGCCTGCGTCAACCAGGGGCGACCAATGATCATGTTGTACGAGGAAGAGGCGTTGATGACCGCGAAGTTACATAGGACAGTGCACCTCTTGTTAATATCCAGATGATCAACAAGGGTCACCCGTAGCGCTATGACACCCAGCGGGTGAACTGTGCGCCCCGTAAAGCCTGACAACGGGGACAAGCATGGCTTCAAATTCTGTCGACCAATGTTCAATTGATCGAAGCAATCAGCAAACATAACTTCTACACTGCTCCCATCGTCCACAAAGACTCGCTTTATCACCACCCCTTCTACTTCAGCTGAGATCACCATCGGGTCCGAGTGAGGTACTTGGGCCGGAACTGCATCCTTTTCTGAGAACGTGATTGTCTCATCATGTTTAAACCTTTTTCCCTGGATCTCCCCCGGGGGGACATATCTACTCTTGGCCTTTACCGCCGACAGGGTTTGTGCTCCATCCCCCACTATCCCGTTGATCACGTTTATCATCCGAGGTGCTCCGGGTCCCAGAACTCCTGGTCTGGGTGCTTGTGGGGCGGGGTTAGGAGCAATGTTGGTTTCCGCGGGGCGGTTGCCACCCTGGCCCTGGCCTCGGTTGTTCCTCCAGTTACGTTTCCTTCCTTGACCTGCCAGGGCAGCCGCCGGGTGTGCTTCACCTGCTACACAGTCCCGAAGCTGACCCCGCTCCACCAACTTCTGAATATCCGTCCGCAAGACACGGCAGCCTTCTGTCGTGTGACCATAAGACTTGTGGAACTCACACCATTTCTGGGCATTTGCCGGGGCCGGGACCCCTTGTATAACTGGGGGATCCGTGAAAAGGCCCCGGTGAATGGCCAAAATCTCCGTTTTGGTCTTGGAGAGTGGAGTATATGTTGGCCTGACCACTAACGTCTGTCCTCCCGGCGCAGGTGCTGCACCTTGGGCCGGGGGGCGTCTTGCTGCCTCCGGGCGGGGCCCCTGGTGAGGAGTGGCCCGGAGTGTAGTTGCTTGGGTCGCTGTGGCCGTAATCACCCGCTGCTCAAAGAAACCGACTGTGTTCATCCGAGTGTGGTTAGCTTCATGCACAGTGCAATGCATTTCAACTGTCAACTGGAGATGGTAGAAAGTTCCTGGCATGTTCTTCATCAACTCAATGTAGAACATCTCGTCTCTCAGCCCATTGACAAAGTTTCCAATCAGGGCCTTCTCATGCAAGTGCCTATCCTGGACCTTCATGGACTCAGCAATATACCGGACATAATATTTCCAAGTAGACTCCGTCTCCAGCTGCCGCATGGCCAAGACCGTGGCCAGGTTGACAAAGTTGGTTTTCATTGCTGCATATCTGTGGACCAGGACCGTGGCAAAGTCCCAGAAAGTCTTCAATGAGCCCTGCAGAAGGCTTTTGAACCAACTCAAGCAGTTGCCCCGGAGGTAAGAAGGCAACAACTTGCACTGCAACGGCTCCTCAATGTCCCGGGCCCCCATGACACTGAGGTAGGTGTGAACAAACTCCTCTGGATCCCCGTCCCCGTTGTACGTCGGAACCCCATCAGGCGCTTTAGTGCCCACCGGCCACTTATAGTTCAACACCTCTGGAACCCACGGGGAGTGAGGAATCATGCCCCGCCTACCAATAAGCCTCGTCAAACGATCTTCAATGGACCCGTTGTTAAACGGGGTGTTGTATCCACCATAAAATGGTTGTGCCTGCGGGTTCAGACCTCCTGGAAACTGCTGATCCGGGTACTGCTGCTGCCCTGGAAACATCTGCTGAACGAGAGGCATCTGCTGCCCTGGAGGCATCTGCTGACCCGGGGGCATCTGCTGACCCGGGGGCATCTGCTGATATCCAGGACCACCTCTCCCATTCTTCTCCAGGTCCACTACTTCGGGCACCTTGTTGGGTGCTGCTGCCTTAGCTGCCTTCCATGCCCGAAACTCCCCAAATTCCTCCGCATTGGTATGAATCGTCTCCGGGTCTCGGCGCTCCGGGTCTTCTTCTCCGGAATCGAAATACTCCGGTTCGGATTCACCGCCTTCTCCAAACGTCTCCTGGTCCTGCCTTTCCTTTTCTTGCCGGGCCTTCTCCCTATGCTCCTTCTGCATCTCCCTGAGAGTACGCTCCGGCACCTTCTTCTTCCCTTGGCGCTTCTCAGCGGCCGCGCGGGCGGTCTCCTTGCGTGCCCGCTCCTTCTCCTCAGCCGCCTTCCGCGTCGCCTGGGCAGCCGCGGCCCTTTTAGTTTTAGGACCGCCTTCTGCCTGATTGGCTTTGGAAGAGGGTTCTTCCACCGTCTTTTTAGGTCTACCGCGGGGCATGACGAAGCCGGTCCCACTGGGCGTGCCAACTGATGCTTCCTGTAGGCTCCGGGATACCAGCTCCGGTACAAGGTGATCCGGGGGAAAGCTGGAATCCTAGCCCGCGGCCAATCTCTCACCTGAACCCTGCAAAACAAAGCCCCCGGGGTCTCCCGAGGGTAGACGCTCCGGTGTGATGATGAAGGTAGGGCTTTTTACAGAAGAGAGAGAATATGAATAAATACAGAGAGTATTTAAGTCTGATAAAAACATACCTATTACTGTTGGTCGCTCCTCTATTTATAATGGAGAGGATCAGAGAGGGTTTTAAGCTAAGTGGTCCTTACCCCGGGTGTGTCCAAGATAGCTGATGTCATGAGAGGACCACTGCTAGGCTTAACCCTTTCTTCTCCTTTGCCAATATATCCGCTGGACCAGGATATGGGCCTTAGCCCATATCACCAACCTCCTCACACAATTTCTTAAGCACAATGTGATTTGAAACTACAATTTCTGGAGCTGGAAGTGTTGCTGCCACTGTGGCCTGGTTCGAACCTTAAAAACAAAAAATGTCAACACAAACAAAGCATGGAGACTGGAGTACTCGGTTTCAATCTCTAAGGGTGTGTTTGGTTGGGCAAGTTTTTGCAAAACTTGGACTATCCTAGTCCAGTTTTATAAAATCTTGTTTGGTTCACCAAATTTCCCAAAATCTAGACTTGCAAAATCCTAAAAACCAATCAAAGATTCTGTTTCATACTCACAAAATTCAACCCAACCAAACAAGAATTTTGCAAAATCAGACTCTCAAAATTCCAAACAAAAACCCAAACTCTCAAAATTTCAAAACAAAATCCAGACTTTCAAAAATTTTGCGAACCAAACACACCCTAAAGTTTTGCACACTCATACACAAACTATAGAGTTCGATGGCTAAAACAGTAAAGAAACTTTTATCTAAATTATAAAGCAGTTTTAGGACTTTGTCTACGACTGTATATGAGGGGCACAACAAGAGATATGACCAGTTTTAGGATAAAACTCGCCAATTGGTTGCTCCTTAACGATCCAATATTTACACTTGGCAACCATGAAATTTCCAAAAAAAACTGACAAAATTCATAGTGATCTTCAGAAATGATCAGATAAGCTGGTTGAAAATAAATCAGCAGATGATAATTTTACAGCACAAAAAGTTTATGAATTATGATTATGAACATCTTAAACCATATTAAATTATCAAAACAACAAATTTATTCCAATATAGCCCCTCATGCATGCAAATCTAACCAGTTATTATTAAAAATATAAAAAACAAATTCAAACACAAAATTGATTGAAGAAAATATCATTAGCTTTTATCCCATAACATTATAAAAAGGACTAATGTTAATATGAGAATTTCTTTCTACCAACATCAAAGAATCCAAAAAATCATTAACATGAAAAAATAAAATCAAATGACCTGTTTAGGCTCGGGGATGCTCTTGAAACTTGTTCAGGCCACACAAGATATCCTTATGTTCAGGCCACAAAATTATGAACTCGTTCTATTACCTTCATGCCATCCTTTAACTTCCAATGAGGAGCACCAACCAGAAGAAGCAGAAGAAATTTCTTAATGTCTTCATGCCCAAAAATCTCAGGAGCTATAAAACTTGACAGCTTATTATAAATATCACCATTTTCACGTAACAAATTTATCTGTTCTTGATCATCTCCTTAAACTTCATAACTATGTATAATATGAATTGAGAGAAACAGTTGCTGCGGTGGCTTATGACTTTGACAATACAAACAGCTTCACCGGCAAAAGAAACGTCCTTTTATATGATTGGTGGAGGTACTGATCTTGATGTTTTACACAAAATATATCACTACCATAATAACACAATAAGTATATTATATAATATACGCTTGATCCTAGTTAAAGAAATTGTGTTCGGTAAAATATGTATATAAAGAAATATGTATAAGCTTGTGCTAAAGAAAATCGTTGCGCATATAAAAACATATTACAGTACATATTATAGCGCAAAAGCGTCAAAAATATATTGGAAAAGACTCCGAGATTATAGCACAAACGCACAAAAATATATGATATATTTAAGGGAATTAAAAAAGAATATATGAAAATTGTAGGTGCCGGAAAATGGTGATCTTGTGGTTGTTATGTGGTGGTTTGAATCAAAACTACGTAGTTTAATGTTTTAAATTAATTTATATTTACCGGAGCAATAACTCTTCTAGTTCCCTTTAGGAGTAAGAGCATCTCCAGTGATAAGAAAATAAGGAGTGCTTCTTAAATGCCACATCATCACTTTTGATAGAATTTAAATAAGGAGCAACCATCAACAATTGAATGGTTTTTAAGTTCCATACATCATTAGTTATTATAATAATAATATTGATTGTAAGAAGTAAATATGTAATAATAAGAATAACAAAATAGTGAAACATTCAATTTTTTGTTGATGTATAATTTCAATTTTATATAAATTGAAAATGTAATAAAATAATTATAAGATTATTCTTTATCTAGTATAAAATATTAATATAAATACATTTAGTCGTTTTGAATATATGCATATAAAAAACTAAGCTTTTTCTTTTATTTTATTGAAAACATGTTAATAATAATATCATAATCAAAAAGAGATGCAAAAAGAGAAATTGGCTGCAATAAAAGATTTGGGAACAAAATTTTGATGAGCACAATGAAGGAAGCGAGTTCAGTCTATTGAGGGAAGATCCAAATACAATGACAGAGGATCAAAGGAAAGTTCATCAACAAATGGTTTCAATAATCAAAGCCAAGTTTAACATAAATTAGATCATGAAATTTTATGATTTTTTTTAAGTATGCATTTTTATTATCATTCTATTATGTGTTTTATTTTATGAATTTAATACTTTAATCATGTGATTTATTTTGTGACATTATATTCGAGTATATATTTATTCATATTTAATTTGGTTTGGATGAGGTGATTGATAGATATTTATTTATATGAACAATATATGTTTTAAATATTTATTTGTGTATGTGATAATAATTTCCATTTAAATTGATTTTAAATAAATATCTTTTACAATAGTTTCAAATTTAAAAATAATCGGACAATTCTTACAATATGCTAATTTGTATACATACCATCTAAAAAAAGTCAAAAACATAAAAAGAAAATAAGAAATTACAATTTATTAATTGGTGGGGTCATTCTACATTTAATTAAGTAGTACTTCTTAAGTAAGGAGTAACTATTTAATAAGGAGTGCTCCTTAAAAATTCATAATGGTAAAAAATAAATAAGGTCACTCTTTATTAAGAAAGAGTTGGGTTAAATAGCTTTATTGTGGATGCGTGGATGCCCTAAATATAGATTTGAGTTCAACGTTGTTTGGCTCTCTGCACGCAACATCGTACATGATATGATCTACAAGGAGTTCAGTGCTAGGTATCGTAAATGCATAGTAATTAATAAGCACTCAGCAACCTCAAAAATATAATAATTATGTTTCCAACATAAATTAAATCAAAACCTTCTATATATAACAAATTGCAATGTCTATTATAGTAAAATTTCTATTCAGGTCTTCTTGATCATCAATATTTCAAACCCAGAAAAAGTATTAAATATTCTTTATTAAGAAACTAATAAAAATAAAGTACAAATAAAACCTAAAATGTAGAAATATAGCTACTTTCTTCAACTAAACTTGTCTTGTCCTGGGGTGGTATAGGATATGTTTGATCGGCCAATCTATTTACTTCAGGCCTATTAAGTCCTCATTCTGGTTCCTAATTAGTTTCTTCTTCTCATAGTCATAAGTTGTAATCGACCTTTATTCACAAATTTCGTTACCGAATTAATAGATTTATTGACATTTGTGCCAAATTTTACTGAGTCTAACTTAGGAGTGCTTATCGAGCGATTTAATTCAAGTATAGCTTGAAATCAAACTAGCTATCACTAATGTTTATCGAGTTCGAGTCGAGTTACGAGTTATTACGATCAAATTTTTCAGGTAAATTCATAAATAATTTATAATGTGATTTTCACCTTGTTTCTTTGAAGTTGTGTTTCATTCTTTTCTTAACCTTGAAGCTAATGCCTCTGGTGCTTTGTTGAACAGGAGAATTAAATCCAAAGTGTGACGGTTACAGTTTTGGGGTGATTTTGCTTGAAATGTTATCCGGACGACAAGCGGTAGATGGTGCCAGACCACTAATGAAGGTCTTCCTGCAAGGGGCGCCCTAAACTGCAGATGAACCTTCACCGTATGAGGGATGTCTTACTTGATTCCTATTTGAGGAGCCCCAAGCGCCATTCATAGGATTACAAGGATTGCTTTCGACTGTCTCCTTGAGGATCAGAGTGCGAGACCTGACATGACAAAAGTTCTCAGAAGATAGTGTTCGATTTTGCTTTCAACATTTTTCTTTCTTTCTTTCCTCCAAGCATAAAATAGTGTTCTTTCCAAGAAAGGTAAGCTTCAGAATTTGCCCTGAGACGAACATAGCGCGAGCTAGTGTGACCGTGATTGAAACTTGAAACTCGAACTCGAACTCAGGCGCTATTTTTTTGTTTCTATTTTGACTTTAGCTGTATCTCATACAGATTATGCGATTAATATTACAGACCGATCTAGGTTCTACTTAAAAAAAAATAGTGCAGAATTACATTATCATCCTAGATAAATAATATCATAATTTTGTAGCTTTCATATATTTTTCAGAAATTGGAAATATACACATGGGTTCTTATCTAAACAATTGTATGATAACAGATGCAAGGTCATTCTGATGAAGTATTGGTTTTGAGTGACCGTTGACCCAATGGTTGACCTCGTGCTCACCTGGACCTGGTGCTCATATAAAAAGGCGCCGGATCTCTAGAAACTATAGGAGCACTAAAAGAACTAAACTCATTTTCAAAGCATTGAGAAATCAAATCAATTTTTCACGATTATCAACAGGAACCCATAACATCAACTGCTCTCAAAAATTTTCATAAAAGAGAGGTGAAACTCATGAACAGTGCCAGTTTTCTTGAGACCGGAACCTTACTGACGGAGGTTGAATTTAGCAATAGAAGATCCATGGTGATACGCCGTTGCAAAAGCATCCCACATTTCCCTTGCAGTGCGGCACTGTGCAACCTCATTCTTTGCTTCAAGGGTAAGTGAAGAATACAGAACGCCACATATCCCTTGATCTTCGACATTCATGCATCATAGGCCATTTTGGCAGCATCATAGACCTCTTTGGTTTTCAAAGCAGCAGCATCATCAGGAGGAACGGTGGAGGAGTACACTGGTAGCACCGAAAACTCAAGACAGGGAGAGGAGCCATCAAGATGGCCATACAGTCCTTGGTGATGAAGGACATACTTAACATGCTGCTTCCACTGTAAGTACGTAGTGGCATCAAGTTTTGTATTTAACATATGAATCATCATGTTGAGGGAAAACTTATCGAAACGTCCATCGGAAGTCATTGTAGAGCAGGAAAAACACAAAAATGAGAGATTTTAGTGAGGGGAGGGATGAAGGGCGGCGGCGGCCAGAGGAGGAAGAAGAGGGTTTGCGCACAGAAGAAGAGGGTTTGCGCAAAAAGGAAAGAGGACCGGCTAGAGAAAAATGCTGATACCATGTAAAAACTATTTCCCAAACTGATTTGTATTAAAATATTCACAGGTATTTAAACATACAAGTAGGGACCTATAACTAAGATATTAAACCCTAGGGGCATACATGCAAAATACAAGACCAAATTAATTATCATTTAAATCTTCTATTGTCACACAAACTATTCAAGAGTACAACAGTCGAATCGGTAGGAGTACAATCATATTCCTTAGTTTCAAATTTTATTTAGGGTTCTTATTATCCATAAATCCAGTAATTTCTGCTTCATTACCTCGTTTATGTTTTTTCGCAGTAGTCCAAAGATCCGCAGCCCATCAGGATTTGTTCAGCAAGGGACCGTGCAAAAATCAAGCTACGTTGGAACAAACAATGGAAGTCTGAACGGGGAGGTTTGATCACTTCACTGTTTGATACACAACTGCCACCAATTGGTTGTATACTAGTTTTGCAACACTTAAACAATTCTTGATTTGGAATTTTAGTCCCAGTCTCATGTTACTTACAAGTTCAAACCGCGACAGAGAGGATAGTAATAACGGTGTCTAGAGTTGTACTTCCATTTCTTGGGGAACTTGGCTGTGAGACCGTGCAAGTCAAAGCTTCAATTTTTCTACCTGCCGAGGACTTGCCTGTGCTCCACAAATATTTTTCAACAGATGAATCTGCTGCAGGTGGGATACTGGTATTGTGGCCAGAGAACTAATTGACTATACCATGGCAGAGACACTACATGCAAAGTCTACTGCCACATGTTGTCATTTTATCATTTAAACTCAATTTAATATTTTCTAGTACTTAAGAAATCTAATGTAGGAATCTCCCGCAAAGCGTGATGCTGATATTGGGTGCAAAGTACGATCCCCACCACCAACTTTTCCAGTTGAAGTCAAAATTGGGGTGAATAAAGACAAGGAACCTGCTTATTCTGATATTGACAAAGACCCTTCCTGTAGAATTGTATCAAAGATATTCGATAAAACTGTGTGTTGATATTCATGAGAATGTTTACATTATATAGGGAGGCTATGTCTACCTAACTATCTAATCTACAGATGTGGTATTAATGTACAATAACATAATTACAGAAGGAAAAGGACAGTCTAACCTATATTCCATATACAATACTAATTTATATAGAAAACAAACATCTTCTTTCCTTAGCACTCCTCCTCAAGATGGAGCATGAGGATCACGAATGCCCATCTTGCCAATCAAATCCTGAAATGTACGGCGTCCAAGTGCCTTAGTAAAAAGATCAGCAGGTTGCTCAGCAGTACGAATATGATGAGCAACTATCTCACGAGATTGTATCAAATCCCGAACAAAATGACAATCAACTTCAATATGCTTCGTACGCTCATGGAAGACCGGATTAGCAGCAATGTGTAGAGCAGCTTGACTATCACAAAACAACTTCATCGGCTGAGAATGAGACACACCCAGTGACTTGAGAAGAAACTTCATCCAAATAAGTTCACAACAAACATATGCCATAGCACGGTACTCTGCTTCAACAGACGAACGAGATACCGTTGGTTGCTTCTTAGTCTTCCAAGAAACAGGAGAATCACCAAGAGTCACAAAATAACCAGTCAAAGAACGGCGAGTAATCGGACAAGCAGCCCAGTCCGAATCGCAAAAACCTATAAGCTGTAAAGGACTAGCAACAGAAAGAAACAGTCCTTGACCAGGATGACCCTTGAGATAGTGCAAAACACGTAGAGCTGCTTGCCAATGTGCAACTCGAGGTGCTTCCATGAACTGTGCCAAGGTATGAACGGAATAACTCAACTCCGGACGAGTAATAGTCAAGTAGATGAGTTTTCCAATAAGGCGTCGATACTTCAAAGGATCAACATACAAAGGACCTTCATCACGCGCCAAATTGTGTTGTGTTTCCATTGGAAATTCAGCAGGTTTGGCTCCCAGCAAACCAGTCTCAGCTAAAATATCCAAAGTATATTTCCGTTGAGAAAGAAACATACCATCAGAACGACGAGCAATCTCAATACCCAAAAAATATTTCAATGCTCCAAGATCCTTCATATAAAAACAAGAACTCAAGTATTTCTTAAAGGCAGACAAAACATCTCCAGACGAACCAGCAATCACAAGATCATCCACGTAAACCAAAACATGGAGGGTGACACCATTTCGCAGAAAAGAGAACAAGGAGTAATCAGAACGACTTTGAACGAATCCATAGCGTCGCAAGGCCTCAGCTAACTTCGCGAACCAATTGCGAGGAGCTTGACGAAGCCCATAAAGCGACTTCTGAAGCTTACAAACTAAACCAGGACCAGGTAAAACATAGCCATGAGGGGGCTTCATATAGACCTCCTCCTCAAGATCACCATGCAGAAAAGCATTATGCACATCCATCTGATGAAGCTCCCATCCTTTGATAACAGCAACACTTAAAAACAAACGTACCGAGGACATCTTAGCAACTGGCGCAAACGTTTCGGTAAAATCAGTTCCCTCAATCTGGCGATTGCCAAGCACAACCAACCGAGCCTTGTAGCGTTCGACAGAACCATCCGAATTATACTTCGTACGAAACACCCATTTGCTACCAATAGCTCGCTTGCCAGAAGGAAGAGACGATAAAGTCCAAGTCTTATTCCGCTCAAGAGCATCAATCTCAGCAGCCATAGCCAATTGCGAATGAGGCAAACGTGAGGCCTCGGAAAACGTAGTAGGGTCTGAGCCAGCTGTAACTGCAGCTAAAAAACTAGAATGCGCAACCGAAAAATTATGACAGGAATAATAATCAGCAAGCGGGTAGCGAATACCTGAGGGCGGTGAGGACGAAAGAGCAACAGACGGAGTAGGGTTTATTGGTTTTGCAGAAGCAGCAAGAACATAATCCTTGAATCGAACTGGAGCATGACGAACACGTGTACTCGGCGGACGAGCCGGTGGAGGCGAAGAAGACAGGACCAAGTCGGAGTCGGCGGGAAGACGATCATCGTCATTAGTGGTCGAAGAGTCAGGCAGCAACTAGGTGGTAGAGCTGAGCGGAACAATCGGCCGAGCAGAAGGTACATCCGTCGGAGCAGACAACGGAGCAGTCGGCGGACTGGAAGCAGGACGGCGGAGATCAGCGGACGGAGAAGCAGTCGGTGGTGAGGACATCGTCATCGAGGGCAGCAGTGTGGACGGCGATCTGGGTAGAGACTTATCCGGCGAGGCAGGCGCCGGCGAAGAAGACGCAGACTCTGCCAGGGGAGGACGCACGAAATTTGGCGTTGGTCCACGCGCTTCATGCGCGAGTGGAGCTCCACGCGCGGCGGTTGGACCTGGGCCACTCGGTCCAGTCGGGTGAGCCGCGTCTGGGCCATGCATGGCCGGTCCATGCACTGTTGGTCCAACCGGGTCTGGGCCATGCATGTCCGGTTCATGCATGGCCGGTCCATGCAAATCATGCAACTCGTGCAAATCATCATCAAAAATTGTTGGAAAGTGCCCGGGACTTGGGTTCGGCGATTTCGGCGGTTCCGGTGAAGCAAAAGGAAAACAATCCTCGTAAAACACAACATCCCGACTTGCAAAAACCGTCCGTTCATCTAGATCATAAACATGCCAAGCCTTTTTATCCATCGAATATCCAAGAAACACGCACTTTCGGCTCCTTGAATCAAACTTATCACGGGGTCGAGGGAGACGAGTAGCAAAACATAAGCATCCAAAAATCTTCAAGTTGCCAAAATCTGGAACACGACCATACAAGAGTTGGTACGGAGTGCGATTGTTCAGCAATGGAGACGGCGTTCGGTTGATCAAATAAACCGCTGTAAGAACGCAATCGCTCCAAAATTCGACGGGAAGGCTGGCTTGAAACATGAGAGCGCGAGCGACGTTGAGAATATGACGATGCTTACGCTCCACACGACCATTCTGTTGAGGCGAGTAAACCGCTGAAGTTTCAAACCGAACACCCTTTTCGACGAAGTATGATCGAAGCGGTAGAAACTCAGTGCCATTATCTGCTCTTACACATTTAATCTTCCGGTTGAACTGGGTAGAAACCAGGGCGAAGAACTCTTGAAACTTGGAAGAGACCTCTGACTTACTAACTAATAAGTAAACCCAAACCGCTCTAGAAAAATCATCAACAATAGTTAAAAAAGAAATTGCTCCACTAATTGAAGGGGTACTATAAGGACCCCAAACATCACAATGAATAATATCAAAAGAACGACTAGCTTTCTTAGAGTTCAAAATGAAAACTACTTCTAGTCTGCTTTGCTCGATGACATGTGGAGCAGGGAGCAGCTTTATTATGACGACTTAAAGCTAAAACTGGAATGGAGGAAAGCACGGAATCAGACGGATGGCCAAAACGACGATGCCACAACTCGAACGACGGAACAGCAGCAGACAAACACAGAGATCGCGAAGATGGTAGAGGAGAACCCAAACGTCGCAACCAATAAACCCCTCCTTGTTGACTACCCGCGCCAATCACCGTCCTCGTGCTGATATCCTGGAAAATACATATATTTTCGATGAGCAAGACTACACATTTTAAAGCGGCAGTTAACTTAGCAAAAGACAACAGATTACAACGAAGTTCCGGAATAAATAAGACATTAGGGAGCATAATATCGCCAAAGTATAAGGTTCCATGATAATAAGCAGTAGATATAGAGCCATCAGGTAATACGACTTCCACAGTTGTAGGCAAAATATGTTGGAGAATATCTCGATTACCAGTCATATGATAAGAGGCGCCCGTGTCAAGGACCCAAGGTAGAGTAGTCTTACCGGTATTGTTGAAATTAATCTTTGAAAACATATTCTGAACAGCACTCCACTGTTCATTCGATAGAGCCGGTCCTAGCGCTTGGCGATCCATGTCGGTGATGACGGCATCAGTAGGAGAGGCACCCGGTGCAGGAACTGAACCAGCAAACGGCACACCTTGCGAAACGCGAGCGCGCGGATTGACAGAACGAGAGGCTCTCTGCTTCAGAAACCAATCCGGATATCCGATCAGTTGAAAGCAGGAGTTGGCATCATGTCCCTTTTTCTGGCAGTGGGAACATGTCAGTGAACGACGATCAGCGGCGGCGGCAGAGACTTGAGCTGGAGCAGCGGCAGACGAACGTCCAGAGTTAGCAGGGGAAGATCGAGCAGGCTGACGAGCGGGAGCATTCGGAGGTCGGCGAGTAGCAAACGCCATAGAGTCGGAAGTCGATGAAGAGGCACGGTTACTCATGATTATGACTTGTCGCTCCTCCTGAACGGCAAGGGCATAAACACGATTCAGCGGTGGCAAAGGTTCCTTTGCAGTGGATGAAATTCGTAAGACAGCTCGAACTGACGGATCCAAGGTCTGAGCAATCCAACCAACAACCATGGAATTAACGGTCCGCCAATCAGCATTAAACGGAGAACCTGGCATAGGTGGGGCAATGGTTCCAGTAACGAAACCGTCTTTCCGCTTAGCGATGAGAGCATTCATAAGAGACTCACGCCAGTCATAGTAGTTGTCTCCTTTTAACGTCACAGGAGAAATCGTCAATCCGGGATGATCGGAGGGATGAATGTAGTACGGGTTCGTTGGCTGAAGATGGGAAGCTCCGGCGTTCATCTGGTAGGCACGAGCGGCGGCGGCGGTGGCGGCTTGAATGGCGGCCTGGAAAGCAGGCGAGGCATCGGCGGGAGCGGCGGCAGCAGCGTCGTAGGATGGAGGAACGGCATCACCTCCAGAAACAAAAGAGAGGGCTTGGTGATGTCCAGGAGGTAGAGGTCCAGGGTTGACTGGGCCTGGGTTGACCGGCCCATGGTTGACCGGCCCAGGGTTGACCGGCCCATAGTTGACCGGTCCATAGGTGACCGGTCCAGGGTTGACCGGCCCATAGTTGACTGGACCATGGTTGACCGGGCCAGAGTTGACCGGACCATGGTTGACTGCATCAGGGTTTACTGCAGCAGGAGGTACAGCAGCAGGGTCGGCGGCGGCGGGGGCGGCGGGGTCGGCAGCGGCAGCGGCAGCGGCGGCAGGGTCGGCGGCAGCGGCGTGGTCGGCGGCGGCGGCGGGATCTTCTATGTTGACGAGATTTGGGTCCATGATGATGACGGAATGAGAGTAAGAATTGTAGGGTTACGACGACAGCGGCAGGGATCTCCTTTTAACAGCGGAGTTTCACGGCAGCAGCAGCGGAAGAAAAGGACTCGTAAAAAAAAATTAACTTGAGAGAATCGAAGGCTGTGATACCATGTAGAATTGTATCAAAGATATTCGATAAAACTGTGTGTTGATATTCATGAGAATGTTTACATTATATAGGGAGGCTATGTCTACCTAGCTATCTAATCTACAGATGTGGGATTAATGTACAATAACATA
Organism: Sherardia arvensis; assembly: GCA_948330725.1. Taxonomy (NCBI): domain Eukaryota; kingdom Viridiplantae; phylum Streptophyta; class Magnoliopsida; order Gentianales; family Rubiaceae; genus Sherardia; species Sherardia arvensis. Next base: position 13,296,653 of record OX415237.1, on the reverse strand, counting down.
ATTACAGAAGGAAAAGGACAGTCTAACCTATATTCCATATACAATACTAATTTATATAGAAAACAAACATCTTCTTTCCACTTGATGTCAACATAGACTTGGGCAAAGACGATTCTGTTAAGTAATGGAATGTCCAGTTAACAAGGTCTATATGTGCGGGCAGATTCCTTACTTAGTCTTTCAGCGCTTCTAGTCATATCCTTCTACCGTTCGCTTAGAGATCGATACCTTATCATAAGAAAGCGAGGTAATATAGGCATAAGACCGCTGCAAACTGGTAGGGCCGGGTCTGGTGCAGTGCGGGCTGTACTCCCGCACAGGGCCCAACATTTTAAGGGGCCCAAAAAATTTTTAGTGATATTATATATGTTTATTTTTTATTATTTAATAAAAAAATGTAATGATTATAATTTTTTCTGAATACTTTTCTTTTTAAATTTGGCCCTTTCAATCTTCTTGAAGGGTTTTTTCTTCTTTTAATTTGGGCCGTAAAATTAAAAAATTTAATCAAATCAAATCAGCATTAAATTTTTTTTTCTCTAATATTGATGAAATAAATGAAGAATAAACTAAAATATGCATGATGAAGGGTCTAGAATTACATTTTCGCACATAATTTCAAAATGCGTTGGCATGACCATGCAAACAGGGATGAAGTTTCTAGCAGCGGATTATGAAAAGTTGACTCCTTCAATTTCCAATTCTTTAGTTGCTTATTTCCTTTGACAGTCCAAAATTTTCAGTTTGATGCAAATTAAGAATTTTTATTGGAGTTGCACAAAATTTTCATGTTGTAATAAAAACTTAATATTTTTTGAAACTATCTTGAATTTTCTCTGGAGGTTTCCATTTGTGTTACTCTCTAGGTTTTAAAGTGATAAAAACGCGTGATACATTTTTACCACTACAAATATTATTAGATCTCTTCCACATCTTTACATATATGATTTTTTTTGTTTATATTTGTTTAGTTATGATGAAATATAATTTAATTAATAATCATGATTATACTATTATTGGACTGATTTTTATATTTCGGTTCATCTATCTATACTATTAAAACAACAACTCTTAAAAAAGTCAAATCTCCTATACTTGCGCCACATCAATTTTTGAGCTCTCCTAAAAAACCGCCACGTCAGCTTTTGAAATCCTCCTAAAAAAGCGACAGGTCAGTTTTTGGAGCTCACCTGAAAAAGACATATATTTTCTTTTTCTTTTTTCATTCTTTACGCAGCTCTTTTTACATAGAATCCGAATATTCTCTATTGTTGAAAAGTTAATGTAATTAATGTGTTTCATTCCCCGAGAATTCCTTTCTTCGGCTTCTCTCTTTCTTCATATTCTCTTCGGCTTCTCACACTCGGATTCGCCTTCAGATTTCAGAAGGAGAATCTATACAGGGAATATTGATGATTAGCATTATCAGATTAAGGTTGAAGGTAGATGAGGACGAAGGTCTGGTGTTCGAGACCTCCAATGGCGTGGAGCCCATCTTGAGCTTCGATGAGATGGGCATCAAAGAAGACTTTCTCAGAGGGATTTACAACTACGGATTCGAGAAACCCTCGCCTATTCAACAGCGCGTCGTTCTCCCGATCATCAAAGGCCGTGACGTCATCTCAGCCCAGTCTGAAACCGGGAAGACCTCCATGATTGCGCTCACGGTTTGCCAATTCTTCGAAACCAAATCTTCAGAGTAAGTTGTTATTCAAAATTTGTGTTTTAGGGTCAATATCAGAAATTTAGCTCAATTTGTGCTTACGTTAGCACTTATTTTATGTTTATAAGGCTTATTAATTTATCTTGCTTGGGTTTTACTGTATGAAGCTATGCATGGAAGGCCCAGGTACAAATATAGATTTCTTGGTCTCAAAAGGCGTCTGTTTTTGGTTCATAAAGAACAGAGCTTGGTTTCAAATATTCATATTGTTTTACTTTTGTGTTTGCAGTTGTCCATGTTTGGTTCAATAGTAACAATTTGTGCTATGATTGGAGTTATAACGAGTGGAAGAATCGCGGATTTCATCGGCCGAAAAGGGGTATTTTTCTTGATGAGATCCTTAATTGATCAGAAAAGTTTGGACCTGAGATCTCTTTTTGATGCAGTTTTGATGCTTAATAAATATATTTTTTTGTTTTGTTTTGGTTAGGCAATGAGGTTATCAGCTTGCTTCTGTATCTCTGGATGGGTTGCAGTCTATTTCTCAAGGTAAATGCTCAATCTTTTTTATCTTTTATGATGTAATGCTAGGGCATAGAACTAATGTCAGTTTCATCAAATTCTGGTACAGGGAGCTTTCACTCTTGATTGTGGAAGATTTTTTACTGGTTATGGGATAGGAATATTCTCTTACGTTGTAAGTTCTGAATTCAATCTGTTTATGATTGTGTGTGTATTTTGAGGATGCCTAATTTACATGGTTGAATGTGTAGGTTCCTATCTTTATAGCTGAAATTGCACAGAAGAATCTTCGTGGAGGGATAGCAACCTTGATACAGGTAAAAAGACTGTTCTTTTAGACTTTCTTACAGGTATAGTATAGATGCTGAAATTGTTGAAATCAAATAAGTAACGAGTAAAGTAACTAAAGTCAAGTCAAAGTTTAAGTCTACTGCGTTTTGCTTATAGCGGAATATGGAATTTCAGTGAACTCAACTTTAAGATGATCATAGCCTTTTAACTGTAGCCTCAATTTCAGTGATTTTTATGTCTTTGTAAACCTGAGAGCTTTTCAGAAATCAAGAATGAATTCAAATGCGAAGAATTGACTATAGAATTACTGATGCTTTGATGTCCAAAACCTGGTTTTCTAAGTTTCTACACACTGATTTTAAAATAATCATATATTGATAAGGAAGGAAAGTTCAAGGTTGATTAAAAATAATAGAAGTGCTTACTGTTTTTCTTGGTGGCTCTTACTGTTTTGTCAACTTAATGAGGATGATATACATGCAACTGGAAATATTGTTTTAGAAACTGATCAAATTTCATTCTCATATTGTATGTAAGTAAAATTTCCCTCATTATAGTTAGGCTGCCTTAAAAATATTTGATAATCCTGGACCGCAGCCTGGAATAATCTAGCCCATTGGAAATGCCTTCTAGGGTGCTAGAGGCTTTTAGAAATGGTTTAGGTGCTTATGGAGAGAAAATTTTAGGATCAAGGCATCAAGCTCAGGGTATATTCAAAGCATGTTAGTGTTATCATAAAAATGTGTCGTTTCTTAGGAAGTTTCTGTGAAGATAAATGACATGAATTTTTTAGGTTGTATTTCATTCCAGCACCACCTTACCCCTGCTTCACCATTTTTGAGAAATGCATTTGCTGGACTGAAAGTTGTGACAGATCAGGTAAACTAAAATTTACTTGAGTAGTTATGCTTACATAGAGCCCCCATAGAACTTGCATTTTAACAAGTTGCTGGATTGATCTTGATGGTTTATAATTTGTGTGTGACTACTAGGTCATCCATATCTAAGTCTAGATTGACAAATGATATAATCAGATATCATGTATCTACAATATGATGTTTCATGTCAGGTGGAAGATTATTTTTAATGTAGATAAAAAGAAGTTGTTGATACTTGGGTTTTAATCTCAAAAACGTAGATGCTAAACTCTGTCTTACCAACATTCCAATTAGCGATATCTTACTTGTGTGGTTCTGCTTCACTGCTTTCTGACCAGGTGTTCTTGAAGTCTTTTAGGAGAAGTTTCACACACTGAATGTGTTTACTGATGAAAAGATTAGTATGACATATATGATGATGAAGAAATGAGCCAGCAACACATATACCAGCCAATCTTCAACCATATCATTAATTAGTCAGCTCTTTAGGTTGAGAAACTCATTTTACTATATATGTATTATAGTGTACATACCTTTTTTTTTAATGAGCCCTAACTACTCTATGTGAAGCTATGATAAAAAAAAAAAAAAGATTTGCATAGAAATATTATTGGTAACATCAGTATTAAAATCATGACCGTTCAAAAGTATGGGTATCTTTCATAAAATATAAGTAAAAATATATTTACACATTTACCTTTGTTAATCAAATTTTATATGATATGATAAATAATAAACAAATCCGTGCATGTGCACGGATATCATCTAGTTTTAATACAATTCCGCTCAAATAAATTGCAAAGTAATTTATTCAAAGTAACATTTTTCAAGTAAATAATTTGGAAAAGTTAACCCTTCATAAATGAAAAGTTGTACATCGTGCTTTTTCCGTTCGGCTATGTATGTCTTATCTCACTATTTACTGTAGAATGTTTGACCATCAATTTAGAGTATTACATCAATACAAATATAATCATGTGATATAATTTTGGATTCTTCGTAACATGTATTTTCAAAATATAAAATTTTTACCGTCATTTAATGCATTTAATTAAAATTATTAACGGTCAAACAAAATTTCAAAACGGTCAACTAAGACAATTTTAGCGGAATCGAGGGAGTAAACTTTTTACATATTTGTAATGCGATGGTCATCGTTCCATTCCAATAGCCGGCTTTTAATATTTATTACAAATTTTATTTAATTGAGAGGGTCCCTTTTTAAAGTGAATGTCTTTTCAGCCAAATGAAAAGTCATTCAAGCGTTGAGAAGTTGAACCAGCAGGTAGATGAATCGCACCATCATCATCGGAAAGTGTTGCAACCCCCCTTTCCCTATATAAAATACACTCACCCACCCACACACCTTTTCATATTCTGGACTCCTCTTCTCAAAACCAAAGGTCCTGGAAGGTGAAAACCCCCAACCACTGAATATGGAGGGACTAACTAAGGAAACAAACTCCAATGCATCTTCATCGGCACCGCCTCCACCACCGCCGCCGTGGATAGAATTGCCCGGAAAAATCACAGCGAACATATTGCAGAGGCTGGGCGCGGAGGAATTACTGGAGAACGCACAAAAAGTGTGCATGACTTGGTGCAGAGTGTGCAAGGACCCTTCCATGTGGCGTAAGATTCATCTTTTTCTTGATCAGTCAAGAGGCAAAGATGAACTCATGTGCCAAAATGCAGTGGATCGTAGCCAAGGGCAACTGGTGGAAATTAGTCTCTGCAGTTTTGGTACAAATAAGCTTCTTCAATATATTGCTGAGAGGTAAAATATTAGTTTTACTGAAGTGCTACAAGAGTAAAGTAGCAACACCCTAATTTTATGTTAATTGTTCTTGTTTCATTTTATAAATTTAAACATCCAAAAATTTTATATTGTCCTAAATAGAGCCAGGCTTTTGGATTTTCAAACAAGAACTTTAGGGTGTGTTTGGTTCGCAAGATTTTTGAGAGTCTGGATTTTGTTTTGAGTTTTTGAGAGTTTGGGTTTTTGTTTGGGATTTTGAGAGTCTGGTTTTGCAAAATCCTTGTTTGGTTTGGTTGAGTTTGTGAGTATGAAAAAAAAATTTGATTGGTTTTTGGGATTTTGCAAGTATGGATTTTGGAAAACTTGGTGAACCAAATAAGATTTTACAAAATTGGACTTGGATAGTCCAAGTTTTGCAAAAACTTGTCCAACCAAACACACCCTGAATCTATACTTGCATCTTTGCAATCTTGCCGTCATCATGTTATACTACAATCTATTAACTTTGGAGGTTTTAGCTAGTAGTTAATTTTTTCATTATCAACAGATATTTTACCAATAGTTCTGCGGGTTTAATATTTTAAAAGTTTGATGTTGAAGATTTCTTAACTGCACGACATAATTCAAGAAAACATTCAAATGATATCATTTTGGTTATATTTACAATTGGTCAAGCGAAACGCGCTGCTAAATCTCTGTTAGTGTAACCAGCTTTTACGTTTTTTTTGTGTGTATGCATTTTTGTCATGAAATTCAAGTCATGGACAATTATCTGATCAGTTATATATTTTGCTTTTATATATATAGCATTGGTTATCTTATTATATATCTTACAACAGTATTCCAACAGATCAAGTCAGCTTCAGTGCCTTAGACTTGTATACTGTTTTAATATCACTGGAGGAGGTCTAGTTGAAGCTGCTAAGAAACTTTCTTTGCTCGAGACACTGCACCTTTCTGACATACGAATCACTGGTGAATCCATAGAACAAGTTGGCCATTCATGCCCTATGTTGAAGTCTTTCACCCTAAAGAAGAATGAAACTACGGCGCCATTCGTCATCTATGGTCAGCAACAACATGAAGATGATACTGAAGCAGTAGCTATTGCAAAATCCATGCCACAGTTACGCCATCTTTGTCTCTCCAAAATTTTAATTTCAAACAAAGGTTTGGAAGCCATTCTTGATGGTTGTCTACACCTGGAATCACTAGATATTGACAAGTGTCCTTACCTCAATCTTATGGGTGATTTGGGTGAGAGATGCTCTCGTCAGATTAAATCTCTGAAGATAGCAAATCATACTGCCGATTGTGAGTCCGATGATGACAATGATAGCGCAGATTATGAGTACGATTACGATGGGTTTGATTATGATGATGACTCTGATGATTATGATGATGTCAGCTCCGAAGAGGCCTTGGCTAATTTTACGGGTAAGAATGACAAAAGTGAAACATACAGCTTATTCCATTTGCCATTTTTGATGCACGTCTGTTTTGAATGAGCTCACTTGCTAATGACAACGTATGTTTTGTTTTGGTAGATGATATTACTAAAACACTGAATGAGGCGAGAAGACTCCGACGTGAATGCTTTGCTGCACTGATAGCGCAGTAAGAACCCAGATGCTGAGAGAGATAATAACTGCAACATTCGCAAGCTGTGCTTTTAAAGTCTTCACTACTCATTCTCCACATTTTCACACTTCTTAATTTGAACAATTCAAGCACTTCATTCTGAAGTATCTGTTTGATTTATTTATGTGTTTGAAAACTAGCTCCCTTATATGGTTTTGCATGTTGCTAATATAATGCCTAATTACCTTAGCTTTAACAAAATTAGTAAATAATATTTACGTAAAGATCAAAACCTAAAAATACGATGTTCCTCAATGAGAAGTGCACTAGTGCAGGAAGGGAGGAAGCACGGCGGGGATATTGGGAAAGCCCCGCCGTTACTTGGGCCGCTGTACTACTCATTTCCGATTTTGTAAATATATTGGGAGTCCGGAAAACAAATATAGGATGTTGGTAAGGTCTAATTTAGACTTCATTCCAGAAAATGTTTCCTCATTCCTAAACCACTAGGAAACTATATTTCCTCAATCGGTAATTAGTGGGAAACAATATTTCCACATTCGGAAACCATTAGCTAGGAAAAACATATTTCAACATTCAGATACCATTCAAGAGAGCCATTTCAGACTTCGGAAATATATCGGGATTTCATTAAAAAAAACCGGCCGGCGATTTTAAAAGCAGAACCGATTCAAATTCAATCAAAATCAAGATCATTTAATCAAAGCTTACCATCTATTCAAACAACGGTTTTTCTAACGAGTGCCCATGGGCACTCGTTAACAACTTTTAAATTCCATTGTAATTTGTGATATCGTAGATGATTAATGCAGGATGAGTAAATGAGAATGATCTACATAAATGCAAGTTGATGGTCATTTGATTCATTTGATCGAACAAACAATTATTTACTACATCATCGTGAATGATCTACAATGTTAATTAATTCACGTCTTTTCATCTCCCTTCTATCACCTACAAGGTGCACAATGCTTCTATATACTATGATAGTTAAAAATCATCCACCAAACTAAACCAAGTAATACCTATAGTACGTTATTTATTTGAATATAGTATGTTACTCTTAAATATTAAGCATGACAAATTTGCCCAAAATCATTATTTGGTATAGCTATCAGCCTGTGATAAAATGCAGACCTTTTAGATTAACATTTTAAATTCTAAAATTTGATATTTTTACAAATATCCTCAAATAAAATTTATTTTTATTTGTTTGATTCGTCTGATGTTGACAACTACTTTGTTTGACAAGTAGTATAATCACAGTTGATAAGTATTATAATCACATTGTACATAGATGGAGTAAATACTTTTTTTATTTGGTTAGATGAGTGGTCGATTTGTATATAAGTTAGAAACATATAGAAGTATTGTGCACATCGGAGGTGATAAAAGGGTGACAGAAAGGAGATGAAAATACGTCAATTAATTACCATTATAGATCATTCACTACACCAAAACTGGTCTTCTGTGACAAGCCAAATCCGTCACTAAAGACTCATTTTCGTCACTAAATGCTTTGGTGACGAAAATAAGTGTCGTCAAATTTGCGATGCAAAAACATCGTAGCAAAAGGGTGGGGCGACGATTTTGCTGTTCATCGGTCACGAAAGCGTGTCATTGGCGGCGACTTTTATTTCGTCGCCAGCCTAGTGACGCCCGATTTCGTCACCATTAACTCGGCACTAATGGGAGTCGATCCGTCGCCAATGGGTTATCTTTAGTGACAAAGAAATAGCGACCATATATAATAGTCACTAAATCAATCCTTTTGTGACAATAATTGAACGTCACAAATAAGAGACGGTCAACGTTTATCTAACGGTCAAACTCTTTAGTGACGCTTTTTAGTGACGGACTTGGACTGTCAATATACTTAAAATAAAATAATTCAAAAATAAATTAAATTGCAGAAAATATAAATTAAATAAATATTGCAGAAAAATTATTATATAAATAATAATAATATTCATTCACAAATCTTTCTACCTCTAGTTCTACATCCTAAGCACCTCTACCTCTACTTCTAAGAAAGTCCACAACTAATTTGTTCAAGATTAACTACTTCTCAATTCCTCAAGAATGTTGTGGCAGGGTAACTTCACTTGGTTTTTCACCATTATCACCTTCATGCTTGTATCCCCAAGGTAATCTCCACAAACCTACACAAGTAAAGCAACAGATCAAGAACATGAAATTACTTCTCTAGATTCCTTACCGACATTGTTCAGACTCGTGCACTTCTAAGAGACACAGATTAAAGTTCTAGCAATGTACTCAGCTATTAGCATGTGTTAGTTGTACTTGTTATAGCAAATAGACGGCCATTTGTTATAGACTCATAGTATATCATTTGAATTGTACAGAATGTTTAGAATGCCATTGTGAAGTTGTTTCTTTCAAGTTATATGTTTATTGCTTTCAAGAGTAATGTCTTTTGGGCTCAAGGAGAATAATCTAATCTATACTTGACACCAAAAACTTTAAATAAACAAAAATAGTTGATTATCTATTTCAACGCCATAAATCTGAAATGAGAGAGAACTAAATACATATAAAGTAAGAAGGGAATGTGATGTTTATACCAGGCAGGCTGCTATATCGCGATTTACTTGAGCACTGATACTCGTATCTTTAGCATGAAATCCACCATGTCCTTCTGTGTATCCATGAAATCCACCATGTCCTGTTGTGTATCAGGAGACATTTCCATTCAGTTTTGTGGTTAATTGGAAGTAAACAAGGAAAATAGGTTATATATCAGCAGATCACATAAATACTCACAGCCGGCACTAGAAGTCCATTTCTCTCTTCAAGCCCATAAAATCTTAACTCACGAATCAATGTCGACAGTCAAGCTCTAAACCCAACACAACATCAACAATTCAAATTTTGAACCATGATAATGCTAAATAACCAACGAAAAGTAACATGCTAGTTCATTCAAGTTCTAATTAGTACACACAAAAATGTGATGCAAAATCAATACATACAATTCAACAACAACCTGAACCCGTAAAGTAAACCCACAATATCAACAGCCCAGAAAGTCCTGAAATGAACACAACAAAATGCCCTAGGAACTACATTTCCCTCATCAAAACCAAAACTTTTCCACAAACAAATACAACTTCCAGCAAATTATCCAGCATAATATCAACAAGGTCAAATTTTGAACCTCATGAGAAAAAATATACTAACTTTTTCTACAGAAAATGACACCAATCCAAAATCAAAATGTTGCTCAAAATCAAGCAAATTTACACACCCCACAGGTAAAAAATGCAGCATAGACCCACAGAATCAACAAACTCAAATTTTGAACCACAACAAACATAAATGTACTAAATTTTCCATGGAGAAACACCCCATCTCAAAACGCTCCAAACCCAAAGTAGCAAATTCGACATACACACTCATAAACCTGCAAACCTTCAATTTTCTACATACACACTCATAAACAAATATTCCTCAAATTCCCTGAGAGTTAATATGTTCAAAGAACTCACCTAGACCTCATTTTGGCAATCACAAATTCAATTGCTCCAGCTTCAGTATCAATTTCCAGCGTGCTCGTCGCTTCGAGCTCCTTCTGAAGACGAAGGACTTGCCTCTGCAAAATCAAAATCCCGCCGACAAAGCCGTAGAAGGGGTCTCTCAGGCGAGCGAGGGAATTCACAGCGTCTTCTCTCTAGTGAGGTTCGATCTCCTCTGCCGACGCCCTCGCCCTCGCCGACGCCCTTGTCCTCGCCGCCCTCGCCGACGCCCTTGTCCCCGCCGACTCCCTCGTTCTCGCCGCCCTCGTCCCCTCCGACGCCCTCATCCTCGCGATCTGAACCCCTTCCCTCATCCCCGCCGACTTGCCTCTGCAGAATCGAAATCGCCGGCCCGAGCACTTTTGATTTGGAGGTTGAACGATGGCTTGTTCTGCTTTGGAAGGATAAGGTTCGAGTTATTTTCAGATTTGGGGTCCGTATGAAGTTATATACTCAACTCATATACGGCTCAGATTCAGTTAATCAAGTGATTGACGGTTCAGATCAATACAATCCCAAGTATCTGTCCTTTTTTTAAAATTAATCATTATTATTATTATTATTGACATAAATGTTTTTAATTTTTTTCAACATTAATTTTCTTTCATAAGTAATTATTAGTTTAAACTAACTATTGAAAATATTAACATATGATATTAATAAATATCAATACGATTTTAAGTATTTAACATTAATAGATATAATTTTACCATTTTAATATTTTTAAATAATAATAATAGATCGTATAGTAATTAATGATTATTGATTAATAAGTGAAGTAAAAATTTGACACTCGGTATAATTAGTGTTTACAGGAGATAAAGTAAATTTTTGAAAATTAGTTTATATGCACTTTAGTTATTGGTATTTATGAAAATTCACACGAGATTAGATATTTTGTTAGTAGTACACTGTTTCATTGTTTGTAGGAATCTAAGAAGAGTTTGATTTCTAATAGTGAGAATTGACATTTGTTTAATAGTTTATACAGAGTCTAGTAATATTCAACATTTGGTTAGTTATGCTAAATTTAGTTAGAATTTATAGAACGCCAAATAAGATTTTATGTTTAATTAGTTGTTAGTTTAGTTTGGCTGGTTGTATATGTTTATAGATATTTATAATGAAATATTGGATTGAATGTGATCTGCTAATCTTAGTTTTCTGACGGACCCTTTTGCTCAATTAAACTTTAATTAGCTTCCGATCAAGTTAGTACAGTTAGGAGAAATCCGAGTCACAGTAGTAGTTTGAATACTATTGTTGGCAATACTGCTACTAGATTTGTAGGCCGGTTAGACTTTAAGCTTATATCGTGTTAGATTGCATTTGCTATATCTATTGCATACTATTGCATTTGCATTTGCTACTAGATTTGATTAGTTATACTCAGTTTATTTAGTGTTTATAGATAGTCGAATAAGATTTGATCTCTTATTAGTTATAGTTAGTGTTTATAATGAGTTTCACTTTTGATTAGTTATGCTCAGTTTAGTTAGTGTTTATAGAGTGACAAGTAAGATTTTACATTTTGTTAGTTATTTACATTTTGTTAGTTATATACAATTTAGCCAGTGTTTATAGAAAGTGAAATATATGATCGTCGAGTAGTGTAATACTCAGTATGGTAAGTATTTTTAGAAAGTCAAGTAAGATTTGACATTTGGTTAGTTATATTTAGTTTAGTTGTTTATAGAAAGTAAAATAAGATATGTTTGTTGACTAGTATAATACTATGCTTAGTAAGTATTTGTAGAAAGTCAAGTAAATTTTGATATTTGGTTAGTTGTATTTAGTTTAGTTAGAGTTTATAGAACGTTAATAAGATCGTTATTAGTTATACCTAGTTGTTTATAATAAATCAACTTTGACGTTTGATTAGTCATACACTAGTTTAGCGGTGTTTGTATAAAATAAAGTAAAGTATGCCATTTGATTAGTTAAACTAAGTTGAGTATAACATTCATCCGGATGATCCTGATAAAACCCTTATCAGACACCAATAAGATAATGACACGTGTACAATTGTAATGTTTTAATTGGTTAAAATATTTTTAGTAAATTTCTAAAACCCTAACCTAGAATGTCTAAACTCGTATGGGTAATGATTGAATACGTGGCTCAATCATAAATTAGTTAAAAATGACGTGTCGCTATTTAATTGGTGACTGATATTGCCTATATTAGAATGATCCCGATATATATTAAACTGAATTAAGTTTTTAGTTAAGTGATATGCATTTTAACATCTGTTAGTATAATGAGTGTCTATTATATTTCCAATTAATTGGAGTATTTTTTTCAGTATAATTCAAGATTGATGATATATATTTGAATATAATCCTCTTAGTTTGTAATATTATAATTTCCTAATGTATTCTTTTTGTTTTAGTTCATTTCCATTCAGTTTTGTATAAATAGAGTTGAAAAGTAACTATATTAAGGACGTGCTTCATGTTATCTAAATTTTTTGAAAGTCCGACTTTCTTAAAGCGCTATAGATTACCGGTATTCATATAAGCTCAAAGACTATATTTCTTATTAAAACATTATTCATTTTAAGATAAATATATGATAAAATATATTTAATATAAATGCAAGATATTTTATAAAAATTAATAGTTTTTAACTTACAAAATATACCGTTCAAATGTATAGGTACATCGTTTAAGTTAAAATGAATAAAAACTTTCTTAAAAGATCAGGAAAGTTAAATTTTGGAGACCAACTCTAGTGTAACATATATATTATAATTAAAAATCAATTTGAGAAAGATAAAAGATATTAAACCTATAAAAACACAGAGCTTGGATTAATACTAAAAGAGGGAAAATGGTCATGTATTTGGCGGGAAAATATTTATTTGGATAGACTATGGTTGGCGGGAAATATTAACGAAGGGCGGGAGCACAAGGGCGGGAATAATTTGGATATAAATTATTTTGACATAACTTCTAACATTATGTTATTTTAAAAATCCCAATACACATTTTTCAGATTATGTTCTAATATTTTATTAATTGTCAATTACATTTTTGCTAAATTTTGGGCCCCAAACTATAACTTACTAGGCGCAGTCTTTATTTTACTTCTTTGCAGTCTGTATTTTGTTATATACTTATATATACAATAACTTTGATATAAAACTGTTATGCAAATTGTAGGTAATAGAAGTAATAGATATGATGTATATGTCTAATATAAATAAATATGAATCATAGTATGTATATATTGAAAATGTAGTATTTATTTTGGACTGCAAATACGGATTGCATCTCGCATGCTCCTATTTTAAAGTCTCAATGGCTCATTTTTGTCCCTTCTTATTTTTTTCGTCACAGTAGCTTTTAATGACGAAAATATTTCCGTTACTGATTATTTAGTGACAATACCATTTTCGTCACTAAGGAAACAGTGACAAAAATATTAGGGTCGGTAATTTTTTGTCACAAACTTCCGTCAATTATAATTTTCTCGTCACTAAAGTCGTCACTAAATGTCAATAATTTGACGAGAAATAGTTTTCGTCACTATTATCGTCACTAAATAGGTCTTTAGCGACGAGATGACTTTTCGTCACCATGCATTATACAATTGACGAAAACTTGGTGACGATATGCTATTGTCGTCACAAATGACTCTCATTAGTGACAACCCTTTGTGACAGTTTGTCGCTGAATGCCAGTTTTGGTGTAACGAGGATATAGTAAATAATTGTTTGTACGATTAAATGAGTCAAATGGCCATCGACTTACATTTATGTGGATCATTTTCATTTACTCATCCTGCATTAATCATCTACGATGTCACAAATTACAATGGAATCTAAAAGTTGTTAACGAGTGCCCATGGGCACTCGTTAGAAAAACCGTTCAAACAATGAATCAAATCTATCCAAATCAAACTTATGCAATGTTTTTCATAGAGTTCACCAACACCTGAATGCAAGGGGCATCGTACTTGCATCCAATTTGAGCTGGAGACTGCTGAGAAAATGAAAATGTGTTAATCGATAGTGAGTGCAGCAACCAATAGCATACCGAATTTAAAACACAATTGAGAGCTCATCTATTGAAAACAATGTAATTGAATAAAGAAAAAATTGCATGCTTTGATAGATCATCTTCAGTTTGTCAAAGTACTTCAAACTTTTGCTTGCAAGTTATATTCATTGAATATACATAAACTATGCTATGAAGTAAAAAAATCAGCTCATTATTCACCCATGCTGCTGAAAAGTACCTTCTAGTTGAACACGTAATCAACCATAAAACCTTTGAACAAGAAAAATAAACAAACATATATAGCCATTCTATTACAGAAAGACGTGTCTCTAAAATCCATTTAATAAACAATGCATATTATGTACAACATCCATTTAATAATAGATCACAAAAGAAGCAACAACTCGATTCAAAACAACATATTATGTATAGCGATTTATGAAAAATCCATTACTATTAGCACTACATGTCAAGCTTATTAATGTGCATGAAAATGCACAATCTTAAGAAATATGAGTAGTAAAATGCGTTTACCCGGAATTCTTAAGAAATAGGTTGATCATTATTGTTACAAGGCCCAACTCCATTCCACGACCAAGCATCAGCGTTCCGCATTTGATATGCCTGGAAATCAGAAGAGATTTTCAGCTCACTCATAAAACGGCCTCAGCGGCAAAAATAACAGGATGACACTGTCCATGTATATTCCTTTCAAAAGTAGAACAAAGTATAGGATAAAAACCTTACATCCACCTTATTGGAGAATGAACATAAAGATCGAAAACTCAAGACGTGATTTTCAATAATCATACCTTCGAGAACAAAGGACATTTCAGGAGGCAAGTGAGGGGGTTAGATTTCGCCAACAGCACAGCAAAAATATCTGAACTGTCTCGATTCGTTTCGTATCCTACAATACCAATCAAAACCAAAACTTACTAGTAAAAGAAACTAATTAGAAATTCAAATCATTTGGAAAACCTTTTTCTGATCAGTTTCTCAAAATCATAAATATTTCGTGACTTTTTTCCTCTCCATCGGAAATTATTTGAAAATCCCCTTTCCGATTTTGTAAATTTTCTCAGTACACGGCGGGGTTTAAAAACCCGCCGTTCTTATCGTTCAAAGGTGTTTATGTATTGGGTTCCTTCACATTTCCGATTTCGGAAACCGAAGGACGGCGGGGAATGAAACTTTTGATTTCCCCGTTGTGCTTCTGCGCCTTATATTGCATGGTTACCACTAGTGGCGAGAACTTCCCATTGATTATAAAAATAGTTCTAACTTATTACAATAAAAAACAATCATGAAACTATTGAGCTTGCAATCCTATATCTAGTTCTTCTACCTTGAACATCCATGAAGGTTCGGACCATCCTCTCATTACATGATTCCCTTTGATCCAAGATTCACTCTCGACCTAGGACTGGTTACCTATTTTGCCAAGATTTCTTCCATAGAAAAGGCTTCCTCTTCCCTCTTGGATAGGCTATCTCCTAGACTTGTCCGAAAAATTCCAAATCCATTGTGGCTGCAGAAAATGATTCTTTCTCCTCCATAAAGTGGCAGCCATAAAGCAAGCATAACGCTATAGGAGCTTAAATCCACCATAAAATAAATTTTATGTTGAGATCAAACTCTTGCCTCTTTGAGTTAGAGGCGAACTATACAACCATAAAGCAGGCATAGAGCTATCCGTCAAATCCTTCGTCAAATCCTTAAGGATACCTCAGTTGGGGCAAACCTTTCTTTGAGATAATCCCTCCATCACCACTCTCAAGTGATCAGAGTAAGTGATTAGGGAACAGGCGATTCAAAACAGAGTAAATATCTCTAAAAATTTGAGAGAGTACTCTATTTTGATCCAATCTCTTCCCATCCATAATGATCCGATTGCGCTCAAGTCATGACTAGTAGACCGTTACTTCAAGTGCTAGCACTCCAGTTTTCTTACACTTTCTCCTTACCTATTTCTCCGTGCTCTTGATTGATTCAGGCAGTTGATCCTGTGCTGACCATCTCCTTACCTTGTCCCATATTCCTCTAGTATATAGGGGCATTCGAAGACAAATGATTATTTGACTCTTCCGAATGCCCACAGATTCGAGACGATCTGTCCATACGAATGCCCACATGGCGTTAGCTATATCCTTCGTGCCAAGTCTACCATGCAAGCTCAACCAAGTGATGAAAACACACATTGGCAGGACGTGACCCCTCCATAGATCTCGGAAAGCCCTCTTCTATGCCGAGGTGACTCCTTCATAGACCGTTGGCCTAAGGAGTTTATGCATAAAACTATACATTTTTCCTCCGAAACTCTTGCCTCAATTCTTTCCCATCCACAGTTCCAAACGATTTTGAAAAACACTAAGATGGTTATGCTCACTTTGGATAAAAAAGTCTCTTAATCTGCACAATTCCTTCATGGATGCCGATGTAGTGTACTTACTTGGGGTAAATGACCCGATTGTTCCTCCACGTATGCAGTAAGTATGTTCCCATTTGACTCACTGATGAGGAATGAGAAGTGACTTTTTTTAGATTATTCATATAATCTAAAAATGGTAACTATGGTTGTAGAAGGTTTATTTTAAGTATGTTTTATTTATTTCCTTTTAGATTTAGGACATTATTATTATATATCGGAAAATAGAGGAAATCTTAATCCTCTTTAGATTTACTTTTCTTAGGTAATATATATTGTAATCCCCTATGGAGAATTATTCAGACAATTGATATATAAAATTCTTTGTGACAAAAATCGTAAATCTTCAAGTGCGAGCGACTCAAACTTACCCGACAGATGCGACGTTTGACGGACCCTGAAGCGTGACGTGGAAGGACAATATCGTTACTTTTTATAAGTTTCCAGTCGATTATATATTTTTTCTACATCCATAAACTACCATTTAACCAGTTATTCACCACGTTCGAACCCTAGGATCCGTTACATAAATCCCGCGCTATCCGTCCTGCATCATTTTGGTATCAAGAGCTCGGTCGAACATGATGAACTCGAAGTGGCCACATATTCATGAACCCCCGGATGGTAGATTTGTCCCTCTAATATTTGAAGACATAGCGAGTTTTGAACAAGGAAGCATGGCAGTCGTAGAATATATGAACAAGTTTGAAGAATTGAAGGTTCATTGCAGAGTTCATGAGGGCGAAGAGATGGCTTTGGCTAGATTCAAGTCAGGCCTTAAGCCAGAGATCCGCAATTGTATAATACCTCACCCAGTTTGTACTGTCACTGAAGCCTTTCAACTAGCTCTTAAATTTGAGAAGAGTCTGCGGCTTCATTCTTTCAAGAAGGTGAACACTACACGGGAAGGAATAACAAAGAGGTTCACACTGCCGAAGAGTTTCAATAAAACTGCAGTACCGAATCCCAAGTTGAATCACCAAGTGTTGATGAACGAGAGAAAGAAGATGAGTCTTTGTTGAATCTTAGCAAAAGGATCTTTAGTGGTCCGTCAACAATTTTCCAGACTATAGTGAATTGTGGGAGGGAACACCGAAAACTCACCATTGATGGAAGTAGCAGTACTAATATGGTTTCAGAAACTACAATTGAGAGACTTGAACTATCAACTTAACCACATCCTGAACCATACAAAATTTCTTGGATGGATAATACTTCTATTCTGGTAAACAAGAGATGTTTGGTACACTTGAAGAAGGGTAGATATTCAGATTCAGTTTAATGTGATGTTGTGCCTACGAGGGTTACTCATATTCTCTTAGGTCGTCCTTGGATAAATGATCGGAATGTTTCACATGATGGTCATGCCAACACATACTCTTTTAACTTCAAAAATGAGCACATTATTTTAAAGTATTTGAGTCCGGAAGGTTTGCAGAAATTCGTAAAACCAACAAGTGCTAAGGTAATGACTGAGAAGGTTGAAGCAAGCGAGGAAGATACAAAGTGCAATCAAACTTTAGAGAATGTAAATGTTACAGAGCATGCCGAAGAGGATAAGCAGTATAGTCAAACCCTTGAACAAGTTAAAGTGGTTGAAGAGGATGGGAAGTGCAGGCCAATATTTGAGAAGACACCTGACAAAGAGGATTTCAAGAGTGAAGAAAATTGTGGCAGAAGAGACAAATGTTGAAAGATCAGCTACTAATTCAGTTCCAGAAGTTCAAAATTTTCTTGGTCAGGAAATATCATGTGTGCGATCTATCGGAAAGGTTCACAACCCAAATTGCTTGAAGCAAAGGAAATACAAGCTCACTATATCTGCTTTTAGGTCTTTTGGAGAAGTTAAGAAGATTACCAAAACTCAAGTGAAACATTTTCCAAAGTTGCCTAAGGTAGTTTCTGCAGTATCGCATGGTGGAAGTAGGGATGTGTTACGTATCAGAAAAATTCCAAAATTAGTACATGGCCAGAAATATCTTGTTCGTTGGAAGTATCTCGTTCGATGGAAGGGACATCCACGTGAAGAATGTTCAAGGTATACAGATTTGGAGCCTTCTGAGATGACTTATGATTTTAACTCGCTGGTAGTCGAGTTTTTCAAGCTGGCGAGAATGATGAGGAATGAGAAGTGACTATTTTTAGATTATTCATATAATCTAAAAATGGTAACCATGGTTGTCGAAGGTTTATTTTAAGTATGTTTATTTATTTCCTTTTAGATTTAGGACATTATTATTATAGAAAAATAGAGGAAATCTTAATCCTCTTTAGATTTACTTTTCTTAGGTAATATATATTGTAATCCCCTATAGAGAATTATTCAGACAATTGATATATAAAATTCTTTGCGACAAAAATCGTAAATCTTCAAGTGCGAGCGACTCAAACTTACCCGACAGATGCGACGTTTGACGGACCCTGAAGCGTGACGTGGAAGGACAATATCGTTACTTTTTATAAGTTTCCAGTCGATTATACATTTTTCTACATCCCTCAACTACCATTTAACCAGTTATTCACCACGTTCGAACCCTAGGATCCGTTACATAAATCCCGCGCTATCCGTCATGCATCACTCACAGTGTGTCCTTACTCATATGGAAGTCGCACAACTACTTTGACATCATCGTCTTGTTTCAGCAAACGTAATCTCTTAGACCAAGGCCGCCATTCTCCTTCGACGAGCACAGTTTCTGCCAGGCAACCTTATTCTTCTTTGGTCCTCCCCATAGAAATTCCCGTGCTATTCGTTCAATCATCTTCTGTACAAATTTTTGGATGGAAAAATGATGAATCCAATAGCCGACCGTCCCCTACACCACAGACTTAATCAACTCCAGCCTTCCAACAAGGTTAATGAACTCCCCTTCCAAGCCGAGATGGCTTTGCTGACTTTGTCTATCAGAGGGCCATAATGAACACCTTTCAGCCGACTTGCATCCAATGGAACGCCCAAATACTTGACTGGAAGCTCACCCCATGGTATACCTGTGAAGGTTAGATCATCCTTGAGGCCGGCTGCAAACATCTTCGATTTAGCTGGGTTAATTTTTGATTTAGCTGGGTTAATTGCTAAACCCGAAGTGTTCTCAAACTCATTCAAACACTGCATTAAGATATTCACCGAGACCTCATCACCCCTGGAAAAAAGCATGAGATCATCCGCAAAAGCCAAGTGAGTATTCTTCACATCTCCCACATAACACCTAGGATGCATTCCAAAGTACAGTCTTTGTTCTCGTCTCCAAAATCCTGAAAAAATATTCCATTCAGATTACAAAGAGTAGGGGTGATAATGGATCACCCTGGCGGAGACCCCTCTTTCCCTAGAAGTTGCCATGCAGCTCACCAATCACCATGACCGAGAAGGAAGTAGTCGTGACATAAAGCATTACCCACCTAATGAAAGGTATGGGAAAAAGTAGCCCTTAAAACGTTTCCTCCAAAAACTCCCAAGAAATTGATAAGACCAAGGTTCGTATTTGGACCTCATTCATACTCGGACCAGGGCCAGAGAAGGGTCGTGGGCTCGAGATACACGGAAGGTGGATCCATAGGTCCATCAATCCTAATCCTTATAAGGAATGCGTATATTATGAATGTTCTACAAGGAATATACATCCTCTCGAAGATGGTAATACAACCATCCTAAACATGATAATACAACCATGTCTGAAATATACTTCTATTATACATGGTAATACAACTACTATTCCCATAAGAGTTGTATTCATACCATAAACACATATCTTGGTGATCTACGGATTGTAGCCATATAAATACCCTAAAGGTTTGGTAGACCTCTCCATCTAATCTCATACTTTACGCCTTAAGAAAATATACTGACTTGAGCATCAGAGTGTCTATCTCCAGGACACCCGGGGCCTTTGTCTTGCAGATCAGTTCGAGAGCCTGGTTCGTCGTCGAAGTGTTGGTGTTCGACATACATCAATTTGGCACGCCCAGTGGGATATCTCACACTCATTGACGACGTCGCCGAACTTTGTCTCTGATTTGGTTTAGCGCATCTGAAGAAGAAACTTCCCCAACAACATGTTTGACGCCGAGCAACCCAAACGAAGTGCCCGAGTACTAGGGCAAAATCCGGAGGAGATTCCAGAAGCAGAGCAACCCCCCCAAGGACGAGGAAGAGGACGTGGTCGACCCGGAGGATCTCGTACGCGCTCCACTTCTGAACCACCGTCAGGCTTTACCATGGGGGCAGGAAACTCCAACGTTCCAAACTCTTTCGGTCCGAATCTTGTCGTATTTGGAACACCCCTCTCCGGTCCAAATCCTGTTGCATCAGGAGTGCCACTTTCTGGATCGAATCCTGTTGGATCTGAAGCACCGAACTCGGGACAGAGAGTCTCGATCCAGACTGACATGAACTAGAGCGAACACGTCAACAACCTAGACGGCCTTGACCAAGAGAATAAGCTTGGATATAACGGACCTGATTCGATCTTTACCGCAGAAGAACAAGCACAAAGAGATCGACAAATCCTCGCAGAAAAATAGCAGGAGGAGGAAAGACAAAGACGTCTTAGGGAAACCTTAAGCCAGACTGTACGAAATAATCCGCCAGGCTCTGAGCCACCTTATATCAACCTTGACTCGGACACCCCTCCGAGAACGATCCCTGAAGATGCCCGAGCGCTGATGAGGAACTTACATGCCCAATATCCTAATTTCATCGCATCTTTGATAAACTCAAGTCAACAACTCCGTGCACAGACGCATGAAGCCCCCAACCGAGTATCTGTCTCAGGAGCTCAAACTACACCACCTGCTGATTCTACTCAACAGCGGAGACTCCTTAATGATTTATATAAGGATCTGCCGCCTTATAATACTCAGAGCAGTCTGCCACCACCTCCTAATCCATCTAATTACTAGGGTGAAGGCACAGGATTAAGTAGGGAGGAAGTGCGAAGGATGCGCATCATCAACATCGAAGAAGAACTCAGACGCGAGAAGAGGAAGCGAACTCGAAGCGAATGGCAAAATAGTGCCGATCGGCCTTACACCCAAGATGGAGCCTACCCTACCCGAGGTAAATACGAAGTCGATCAAGAAATCACACGTATCCTCGGACCCAGAGGACAGTCTGCTCGTTCTCCCTTCTCGCGGCATATTGTGAACCTCCCCTTCGATAACCACAAGAATGTCCCAGAGCACTTACCCACATACGATGGCACTAGCGATCCTAGAGAATTTCTCTCGGTCTTTTTAAAGACTTTGGAAACAAGGAATTTCCATGAATTGGAAATATGCAAGATCGTCCCCAGTTACCTCCGAGGGAAAGCACAAACATGGTTTACTCGGACAAAACCAGAAAGTTTATTCGATTACTGGGGTTTCGCCGAGTTCCTTCTCCACGCTTTCTTCCAGAAGAAGAAGTTTACCAAGTCCCTCGGATATGTGGGGTATGTGGCCCGCCTTGAAGGAGAGACTGTGATATAACTCTATCATAGATACATGGATCTAGCTACCGAATGCTATGATCGAGATGAACGCCTCCTGATCAATATGTATCGAATGAGTGTAGATGATGACACTCTGAGGATGACGCTGGCAACAAAGAATCCAACAACCATTCAACATCTCCAGGCCATCATGGAGAAGCATGCTAGCAAAACAAACGCTGTAACAGGCAAGAGGCCTTCAGACTCCCATCTGGACAAAAAAAGAGCCTAGAATGAAGATACCGAAGGTCGAGAAGGCGGAAAGCGCCTCCAAACCTACCTTCGAGTCATATACCCCTCTGGCTAGATCTCAGGCTAAGATTTTATCCATTCACATGCACCTTTTAAGGGACCCACCTGCCATGAAGGAGTCAGCTGAGCGTCAAAGGTCCCCGAAATTCTGCCAATATCACCGAGATCGGGGGCATGACACGGAGGAGTGCTATCAGCTCAAGAATGAGATCGAGAAGCTAATTCGTCAAGGAATCGTGTAACAAATTGCACCTTCAATAGCCGAAGAAGATATGGGGGAAAACCCTGGCAGAATAAGAAGGATGGCTCCCGCAACAATAACAACAACAACCAGGGCGGCGGTGGCAACAATCCTCAAGATCCTCCTCCACCACCGCCAAATGGAGCCAACCAAGTCATCAACGACATCAATGGCTATACCGGAGAAGCAATTTCCTTGACTAAGTTGAAGGATAGTGTGCGGGCCATACCACATACCGAGCCAGATAACAAGAGGCTTCGTCTCGAGGAAACCATTACTTTCTCGAACGCGGATGCCGTACCAAATCAGATGCCTCACTCTGATCCTTTCATCATTTCAGCAACCGTACAAGATACTCTGGTAAAAAGAGTCTTCATAGACGACGGGAGTGGAGTGAAAGTAATGTTCCAAGATTGCTTCCAGAAACTAGGATTTACCAAGGACGACCTCAAACCTACGGGTCCGATCTCGGGGTTCACAGGAAATCCAGTAATACCTCTCGGGGAAATCACTCTCCCAGTCACAGTAGCAGATGGAGCGAAGAGCTTAACCCTATACTGCACATTCGTGGTAGTCGACACCGTCACACCTTTCAACATTATCATTAGCAGACCTTGGATGTGCCAAGCTAAAGCCGTATGGTCTCCCTACCATCTGATGCTGAAGTTTCCAACACCACAAGGAGTAGTTTCAATCAAAGGATATCAAGGAGTGGCGCGTTCTTGCATGATCACGGCCATCCGTGATGCCAGAAATGTAAGCAACATCTCGGCCATCAACACTATCTTAGGAGATCTGGTCCCCGATCCTGATCTCGAACAACCTATGGTGTTCCATTTCTATGGCATAAACGCCGCCACCAAATCTTCCAAGTGGGGGAACTGGTAATGCCAGTTGGCCCGTGGTGCACCAACAAGCTAGGAGGAGCGCTGGAGCCAAAGACCAAAGGACCATACAAAATCTCCGCAGCACAATCCGGTGGATTCTACCTCTTGCAAACACGCGAAGGAGAGCACTTGGACCCTGTCATTATGGCGCCCTTCCTACGCAGTTACCTCGGAGCTAAAACCAAGTAGACCTTCTCCATATAAGGAGAAACTACTTCAATAAGGCCTACGGGCCAAGCTTCCTTTCTTTTCATCTTTTTATCTTTTTATACCCGAGCTCCCAAACTCAGGGTTTTTTTTCATAATTTTACCGAGCTCTCAAGTTCGAAGAATGCAATTTCTTTTCGATACCTATCTTCTATTTTATTTTGAAGTGGTCCATACTCTCTAAATACAAAGAGAAACTATGCCTCACAAAGCATAAGTAAAGACTGCTGCCTAAGATCCATACACTTATAAGTGTATGATTGATGCTTATTTAATATGAGTTGTTTAGACTATGTGTCCGAACTACAATCATCTTAGGACAAAATAAAATGATATACTTATAAAAAGTATACAGTCAAAGGCCAGCATGATACGGGTCATACAAACTCACAAAGTTTGGAACTCGACTCTCCACGTGATACTCCTATTAAGGTACACATCACTATTTATTCAGGCTATTCATAAGCCTAAGAGTCAATCTCCTCAAGGATTGCATTACAATGACCTTTATAAAGGCAAAATCAAAAAGTGTTATTACACTAAGAAACTTCTTACACCTCGTGAAGGTCTTTAAATAAAGGGGTACGACCCCGACCGTTAGAAGAAGTAGAGGCACGACCTCGACCACCTTGGAGGCCACGGCTCCAATTACTTTCTTCTGCCACCCTCATCAACTCGGAGGGCGTAGGATATCCCCTTCTATTTCCTATAATTACAGGTCGAGCAGGAGAGTCAATTGGGCCACGAGCTCTAGGAGTAGGTGTCACTTCTCTGCCCCTTCCACATGGGATCCCTCGAGATATACCCTCTTGGACATGAGATCTTATCAACGGTCCTGAATATGGGACATAAGAAGGTCCACCTATCTCCCTCCTCGAAGATCCTGAAGGTATGACAAACACACTTTGAGCTTCTAGTTCCTTTATTTGGAACCTGCAAGCGTTCAGCTCGGCCTGGCACATCCTCAAATCATCTATCCTGGAGGCAATCTTATGATTCACGGTGATATTTTCATCTCGGAGGGTAGAAATACGAAGATCTTTCTCGTGACTCTCACCCTTGACCTTCATTAAGTCACTCTTGATTTTCCTCCATTCTTGGTCATACTCTTTATTGACGGCCAAGACCTTGCTGTACGCATCTTCTAGATCCTTGTACCTCTTCTGAAGATCGCTCAACTGCTGATTCAGTTCAGCTCTCCACTCCAAAGATGCCTTCAGCCCGCCACGAAGACTTTCACATTCTTTTCGCACAATGCTAAAGTAGTCCTTGGAGTCATCCAAATCTTCCTCCAGTTTCTTGCTCTTATGAAGGACAGCTTCATACTTGACCTGCAAATCAGCACATGCGGCAGAGCAACACTGGACATAAAGGAAGGTAAAGACCAATTAAATACAGAAATAAAACATATGTTCAGAATACATAAAACACCAAGATCTGGTGAAAAGAGAAAAATTTTGAGTAAAAGACAAGGCTCTAAGGAGTTACAATCTTCTCCTGCCCATCGACATTTTTCGGGTCCTCAATTGAAGCCTCTGCAGCCGGCTTTCCCACTAGGAATGACAGCTCAGGATACAAACTGCACAGCTTGTCCTGGAACTCCTCAAGAGTTAATGCCTTCTTCAAGGATTCCAAGCTAGTCAGTAGACTAGTCTCAAACCCCCCAATCTGGCTAAACCTCGCCCGAAACTCCTTCAAACCTTCCGGTACTTCCGGTACTTCTGGCCAAGTGTAGGCAGGGGCCAGACATCCTTGAACCTCTTCATTGAGGAATCCCTTCGGATGAATCCACATCTCTGAGAGCTCTGACTTATGGTAAAAGTCACCATACTCTTGGCGATGAGCCTCCATCTCTGGACAGTTGAGGCAGAAATCTATTATCAACCGAACTAGCCGCCTCTGGCTAATTGGATCAGCATACCGGTCTCTCTCAGCTTCCACCAAAGCCATGTTCCTTTGCAGATCTAAGAAGGAACCATCAGACAACCTTTTTGCCTTTTTCAAGGCTTGGTTCTCCTTTTCCAAAGCCTTTATTTTGGCCTTATCCTGAGCCATCTCATTCTGGAGGTGCTTCACCATATCAGAAGGTTCCCTAGACCTCTTGGATATCTCCTCCTTCATCAGTTCAAGCTCAGACGCCTGCCCTTGAGAACGGTTGTACAGTGCCCGAACGGAGTCGTACATATACTTCATTTGACTCACAGACTGGAAAAGAAGATAAAATAGTTAGTTAAATACACAACTAATTCTATTAAGAGCTAAGCTGATCATACCTGGCTAATCTCAGGACAGCCTGGTACCATCTCGACCAGAGCCATGGAAGGAGGAGGTGACACATACTTCTCGAACTCCTCCAATGGTCCGAGTTCGAGCCCGGGCTTCTTTGAAGACTTGTCCACAGAGCTCCCTGAGGCCACGAGATCCCTCTTCTTCTCATTACTGTTTGACGGCCCCCTCGATTCAGCTATCTGAGCCAACAAATTTGCTGCCCTGTTCGCCTTAGAAGCACTCACTGCATATACAAGGAAGGAAGTTAGCGTAAGAAGCAATTGGTGCTTCGTGGACGAGAATATAATACATAACCAAGAAGAAATACCCTATTGCAACGCATCCGAATCTACTATCGGAGTTATCATCATGACTTCATCAAGATTATCAATCATGGTTGGAAAGACACTAGAAGTCCGAGACACTTCCTTTCTCGGACATCGAACTAGGGCAGAACCCTCATCCTCTTCTTCATCTGATGGATCTAGAGCTACAAGAACAAATAGGCAATTTGCCTCCTCAATCACATTAAGCTGTGATTGAGTCTTCTTGGGTCCTTGAACCAACCTTTTGAACCGACGCCCACGTCGAGCATCTTTCATTAGACCCGAGATTTCCTTATCTACTTCTTTCTCGGATACCTCATCTCGAGCAGTTCCCTCTTCTAATGCCCTAGAGGCCTGCAACGCCTTAACTGCACCAACTGGATCCTGCTCCATAGACAGAAGGGTTTCATACCACTCCATCTCAACACCTTTTGGCTGATCAAAGTGTGTCAACTTCAAGAAGCTGCTATTGTGAAGAGTTCGGCCGGACATTTGGTTCAACCAGTTATACGTCTCAATAGGCCACTGCCAACCCATCTGATGATCTCCTGATACAAACTTACCCTCCCTAAGTTTGATCTTATCTCTCACCAACTCCTCAGCTATATTTAGCAGTTTACGGGAAGACTCCACTTCATGCCAGATCTTATTTTTTACCTCTTCGTTCCAATTAGGAACTTCATATTTGGTTCGATCGAAGGTTAGCGTTACCTTATCCCACTTCCCGCGGTTCATAGGAAGCACGAAAAAAGCTTACCTAAAGAGGTATCCCGAGAGGTCAATATCACATTTTGTTTAACAATGGAAACCTTATACATGGTCCGCAACTAAGGGAGACTGGGACGGTAACCTTTACTAGCACACCAAGTTATTAAGGCCATAATGATTACTATCACATTGGCATGTAACTGCCCTGGATGCACCTTATAATGCTGAAGAAAATCATTCAATAGTGGGGGAAAAGGGAAGGCTAACCCATGCTGCAGAAATCTCCCATATATGACCCCTCGGGTCGGAGTTACTAATTCAACTGCAGACTTGTCTTCTCCAAAGTATATGAGATCAGCATCAGAAGGAATTGAAAAGGGACAACCTTCTGCGAAGATAGCAGCATCAGCGCGTGCTTTATCCTCCTTCATCGACTTTTTACTACTACCTTCACCATCCATGGATACTATACCTCCAGATGCATGCACTACCATTGGGCTATTCCCCTCTATCTGAGCCCTCTTGGCCATTGCCCTCAACCTCTTCTCTTCCTCAGAGGCTTTCTTCTTCAGAATTACAGGTTTTTTCCCACTCGCTACCACAGCTTTGTGGCGGTCAAGGGAGCTACTCTCCTCAGCCTGAGCTTTTACATACTCTCCCTCATCATGATGGGGGATGGAAACTGTTTTACTACCATTACTCATGATTACAGAGAGTATGGGGGGAAATACACACACAGACATAAAAGGAAAAAACAGACACAAGCAAATGCGCAGAGAAAGAAGATAGCACTTACTGATGATGGAAGCAGAAAGCAGAAATTTGGGGTTTCAGAAATTTATGAAGTACTTATGCGTCTTCTGAACTTGGAAAGAATAAATTTTCGAATAAGAGAAGAGAATGGGAATGCTTTGGGAAATTTAATCCAAACCCAGACAGCATTGAAGACGAGCAATTACCTCGATTCTATTTCCAATGCAAGTAATTGGAGAGACAGGGGACATACCGTCTCTCCTTTCCAATGAAGCACGTCACGTGTATCTATCATCTGGATTTCAAAGGAAACTAATCTCAGCCGTCCATATATTTGATGAAATACGAAAGAACTTTAAGCTAGATATTCAGAAGGGTAAGTTTGAGAGGATAGTCCTAGAAGGACACCCCAAGCTTAACACCCCGAGTTAGTCTCCCTCGAGCTATTAGTCTTCCCTCGAGAAGTAAGCCTCTCTTTCAACCTTAGAGATGGAGTACTCTATATTCTGAAGATCTACCTTGGGGCTACTGATAAGTCCATGGTTCGTATTTGTGCCTCATTCATACTCAGACCAGGGCCCGAGAAGGGTCGTGGGCTCGAGATACGCGGAAGGTGGATCCATAGGTCCATCAATCCTAATCCTTATAAGGAATGCGTATATTATGAATGCTCTGCAAGGAATATACATCCTCTCGAAGATGGTAATACAACCATCCTAAACATGGTAATACAACCATGTCTGAAATATACTTCTATTATACATGGTAATACAACTACTATTCCCATAAGAGTTGTATTCATACCATAAATATATATCTTGGTGATCTACGGATTGTAGCCATATAAATACCCTAAAGGTTTGGTAGATCTCTCTATCTAATCTCATACTTTACGCCTTAAGCAAATATACTGACTTGAGCGTCAGATTGTCTATCCCCGGGACATCCGGGGCCTTTGTCTTGCAGATCATTTCGAGAGCCTGGTTCATCGTCGAAGTGTTGGTGTCCGGCATACATCAGAAATCGTGTCTAAAGCCTTAGAGATGTCAAGATAATCATGGCCCTCCAAGAATAAGAACGACTTGCATAACCCCGCAACAATGCCTAAGCCAGCATGATGTTATCTGAAATATTCTTGCCCTCGACAAACCCAACCTGAGCTTTATCAATAATATCCGGGAGCACTCTCGCAAATCTATTTGTCATTACCTTAGCAATAGTCTTGTAAAAGGCATTACAGCAGGAAATGGACCGAAAATCCACGACTCTGGGGAGTGATCTTTCTTAGGTGTAAGTGAGATTGACGTATGATTAATCTGCGTTAGTATGCTACTATTCTTGAATAATTCCAGCAATGCTTTCGTGAAAAGTCCACCAACTATGTATAGCCCACTGCGACTTGTAAAAAGCTGCCGTGTATCCATCTGGTCCTGATGCTTTATCATCCTTAGTGGTAAAAAGAGCCCGCTTCAACTCCTCAGCCGAAACTGGAGCATTCAATAACATAGCATGCATAGCATTGACTTTAGGCCCCACTTCTAATACTGACGGATCAATGTTCATTCGGTTCCTTGCTGTACCGAATAACTCCGTGTAAAATTCCATAAACATATTTGCCTTCTCAGTCGAATCCACCACCACTCTATCATTCCGATCCAATATAGCAGGCATGTGACCTCCCTTAACTACCCTAAAATGACTGTGGAAGTACGTTGTACTTATGTCTCCCAAAATAAGATGATTGATCTTGGCCTTCTGAGAAAGGAATTGTGATTCAACGTTCTGCAAGAATAGTTCTCTATTTTTCTTCTCTTTCAGTGAAATCCCGTCCTCCTCTGTGGTTGTGGATAATGTCGACCAAATCCATTGCTTCACTGTAGACCTTGCTTGCCCTTTCTGATTTTGCTGTGATGTGCTGAAAATCATTTCTCCCAAGTTTCCTCAACGGCCGCTTCAGATACTTCAATTTTCGCATGAGCTGATACTGCTTAGTGCCCATATAAGCAATATCCCATGCATGTTCCATGATCTCCTTGCAGTCTGAGTGCGTCATCCACATGTTCTGCATGCGAAAAGGTCTCTTGTATAAACGGTGAAACGCGTTATTATCCTTCTTTATTTTATTTTATTTTAAAGGAGAAACCCACTTTAATTTTAGTTTACCCAGGGTCTTATATATATTTGTCAAAAATGGGTGTATATATGTGTTTGAAACAATTTTCTTATTTTCAGTGGACTAAGAGGAGGTCCAACCATTTCTCTAAAATTGTGTGGGAGATTAGGAATGAAAATGAAGATTATTAATATTTTATTTTCTTCAACTCCAACAACATCCTTATTTTAGAGAGGAATAAAGTGGTTTTCACGAACCCTAAAATTTCAAAATGTATAATTGATGATCCTAATTTAAACATCTTGGAATAAATCTGAACTTTGCAGAAGGAAGGAAGAAAATATTTTGTGAGGTTATCAATAGGATAAGAAGGAGAGATATGACACCTGGAAGACAATTACCTTAGATGGGAGGATAATATTGGCAAAACATACCATGTCCAGTTTAGCTATTTATCCCATGGGAATCTTCAAGCTACCAAACACAGTTTTAACAAATATCAGACAAAGTGACTGCAAAGTTTATCTGGAAAGGGGAGCTGAAAGGAAGAGGTTTACAATGGATGTCATGGGATAAAATGTGCAAAGCAAAGAGTGATGGAAAGCAGAACTTATGAACAAGGCACTCCTAGCTGAACATGGATGGAAACTGGTGCACCAACCATATTCACTCTTGGGACGAATACTACTAAAAAAGTACTGCAATATAGTATAACAGAAGTTAAGAGCAGACCACAAGACACTTAGTGATGGAAATCAATAATTTGGGACTTAAACTGATTACTCCAAGGTTGAGGTGGAAATTGGGAAGATCAAATAAGTCTGCCAGATAGATGTATTCCCACTGTAGAGGAACCATTACAGATAAATCATGTAGTGGTACAACAAAAATACATAAGAGTGGGAGATCTAATTGATGACAACAGACATTGGAAATTACCATTACTGAAGGCTATTTTCCCAATGCAAGCTGTACAACAAATTGCAAAAATGCACATTCTTACTCAAAATATAGAGGAAGACAAGCTGATATGGGATGGGAAAGATTTGGGGGACTACCAGGTAGCCAGGAGTATAGGATACTAAGGTAATTTGAGACAGCTGGAATGTAGAAGACAGATCAAATATGGACCAAGTTATGGTCATGTAAACTGCCCCATAAAATACTAGTATTTGGAGAGCTACACAAGATGCATTGCCTAATGGAAAGAATAGAAGAATAAGAAAATTCTCATAAACATCCACATGTGTTCGTTGTAACTCAGCTAAGGATGATGTCACACATTTATTCCTCACATGCTCAGAGTCCTCGAGGATATGGAGACGTTCCAGGTTAGTGTTTGATTTTCATAATCAGCAGGATATCAGTTTTCCGGTATGGTTAAAGCAGTGGATAAAAATGGCACCACAACAACAGGACATTTGTTTATCACTAAGTATCTTGTGGTAGATATGAAAAATTATAAATAGCAAGGTTTTTAAGCAGCAAGATAGTGAACCACACAAGTGGTCAATCTGGCACAAGAGGAGGTGAATCTGATGACAGAAAGGACGTTGGCACAAGACATAAAGGAATTATAGCTACAAAATCAATCAGAGTCAGTTCAAAAAATTCACAATCTAAATCCACACGTGGGATGGATGATCAGCTCAGATGGAGCGTTTTAGAAGCACAAGGAAGTTGGAGCAGCATCATGGACCTGTAGAACGCATACAATTCAAGGAATATCCATGGCACTGGGAGATGCTGTATTTCGGGCATTCTCACCTATGCATGCAGAGTTAATGGGAGCAATGAATGGCCTGACACAAATTAAACTTGGTAATCGTCTCCTCGAGAAAGATATTTATATTTGTTAAAAATCAGTCTCCTCAAATCCGAAAGTCAATCTTGAAATTTCCTACAACTAGTGACACATTTGTGGATATATGTTGTTCTAAGCAATAAAACTTTTAATCAATATAAGCAGGAATATCTGGTGTTTGCTAAAATGTCTAAAAGAAGGGTTTAGTATTTGGTATGTTTTGTATTTCAATTCTTATGTTCATATATTGATATAGTGTGTTAATTAAGAAATTGCTGTTGTAAGAAAATAAAGAAATAATAGCATTTAGATCATTTCTTGCTATTTGTTTCTTGTCATTAAATTGTATATAATACATGTCTACGTGATACTTTATATGATACCATCACTGTAAACACTACCGGCCCTGGGGGTATGCGACCGGTGCAGTCGCACAGGGCCTCAAATTCCCCAGGGCCTCAAATCTTAATTTTTCACTAATTAATAATGTGATAAAATTAATATTTTAGAAATAAAAATAGCGTATATGTGATTAAATATATAGAAGATTACGGAAAATGATCTGATATATGGATGAAATTTGGATTGCAGATAACGGTGAGGTGGATAACGAAAGAGAAACATTTATTTTAGGAGATTAGTTTGAAAAGAATTATATATTATATATGAATTCGGGAATTAAAAATTGTCAATTTTAATATTTTCCTTCATTACTTGGTAGAAATTAACATATTTTTATTCTAATCTCCTTAAAATTAAAAAAATGAATATTATGTAATATTCTGTGCTACTAATTTTTTTTATGAGTGTAAAATATTATTTTAACTATTCTCTCACTTTTAATAAGAATGTTGAAATTAAAGTATTTTTTCCCACTAAAAATATATAATTATATAAATTAAAATTTAATAATATATATAATTTAGGGTTACAATTTTATTTTTCGCACAGGCCTCAGAAATTTCAGGGCGGCCCTGACTGTAAACTTATTCACCCTACTGTCATGAAGCCAAGTATTAAAGCAGGGCAAAATAGTCCATGCCAAGGTTCTGTGTCAGAAAGCCATGCCAAGGTCATGTGCCAAATGGAGCTAAGTCCAGTCAGTTAGCTGGAACTGCCAAGATCAGATCCAACTGATTTGATTACCTTATAAATACTGATATTAGTAGTTAATTAGGTATCGATTGGTTAGATTGATCATGATATTTCTGATCCCTTTTCTCTTTCTTTTTCCTCTCTTTCCCTTTCACTTTGTAACTGAATTTTGAGCTTGAATCAATGAAATTTACTGTTTGATCTTGGATTAATTGAAGAGATCCTAACAACTTGGTATCAGAGAAGTGATTCTCCGATGAAATTATGGCCGGAAATAGTTGCAAAGTTCGAGAACAACTGGAGCAAATCGACCGGAACTACGCCGAAATGTTGCAGACAATCCACCGGAATGATCAGACTCAGGCCGACAGATTTGTGGCGCTAGAAACCGATTGGGATGGTAAGCTTCTGGAGTTACGAGACAGCATCTCCGGCGGCCTGGAATCCAAGCTCACAGAACGAGACAAGCGCTGGGAAATGGAGATGGCGTGACAGATTTGAGAAGTATGCCGGAAGCAGGATGATTCAGCTGCAGCTACTAGTGAATTGTCCAGACAGATCTCTGCACTAGTGCAACAGTTCTATGGTCTATTAATTGGGAGAGAACTCCGGCTATTTGGATGGAAATTCCGGCGGCTGTTCTTTGAGAACTCCACCTCTAAATCCTATACCAGAACCTAAGGTACCAGTGCCAAATCCTTTATTATTTGAGTATCCAGCAGTTAATATTTTGCAAAAGGATTCTGTGGATGCATCTTACCCTTATAGAACTGAATTGCATGATGTTGATAAGCATGGAAATTGGAAAGATATTGTAGACAAAAAAAATCAGTAAATTGGAATTGCCTAACTTCTCTGGTATTGGAATTAAACCTAAGGATTGGATTAGAAAGTGTGACAAATATTTCACTTTTAATTTGATCAAAGATATGGATAGGATGAAGGTAATTGAACTTTATCTAGAAGGAAAGGCTGAGATATGGTTTTTAAGCAAGAAAAGTATGAACTGGTCATGGCAAGAGTTTTGTGATGCTTTATATACAAGGTTTCTGAGTCTGGGGGAAGAGATGTAGTTGAAGAATTCAGCAAGTTATATCAGAAAGGAACTGTCAAAGAGTACTTAGAAAAGTTTGAGGAGTTAAAAACACTAGTGGAGGGACTGGATTCTTAGCTTTCTAAGTCATATCTAACATCTAGTTTTATAAGTGGCCTTAAAGAGGAACTGAGGCCAATGGTGAAGATGATGAAACCTAGAGATGTAGCTGCTACTGCAGAAGTAGCTAAATTTGAAGAGGAGCATTGGGAAATGTTACAGAAGAAACATAGATCTGTAGCTAGTGGAAACCAACAATATCATAAACCTACAGTCCCTAGATTGCCATGGAAAGATTTCAGTAATGAGAAAAAGACACCTCAGAGTGGTTATAAGAGGTTAACTCCACAAGAAGTTCAACATAGAAGGGATAATCATCTCTGTTACAAATGTGGTGAGAAATTTGGACCAGGTCATGCTTGTAAATTTAAGCAGGTCAATGGTATATCCACTACAGATGCTGACTTTGAAGAAGGAAAGGATATTTGGGTGATGGAAGATGATGCTATAGAACTGAAGCAGTTGTCAGATGAGGTAGAGGAGCTGGAAATGACTGATGCCTTTGTTTGTAATTCTATTGGGAGAGATCAGGCTTCTGAATCTTTGTCTTTTTATGCTACAATTAATGGACATAGAGTGATTTTTTTGTTGGATACTGGCAGTGATGGAACTTTCATGGACTATCAACTAGTGGAAAGATTGGGATTACAGTTATGTCCTACTAGGGGATTCATTGTCACTGTGGCAAATGGTGATACTGTTAGGGGTTCAATGTTATCTCCAAAAGTCAAATGGCAGATCCAGGGTCATAATTTCACTTTTGACTTAAGAGTGATGGATATGGGAGGCAAGATGGAAGTAATTTTAGGCACTGATTGGATGAAGCATTTCAGCCCCATCAGTTTTGATTTCAATACTGATGATATATGGATTTGCAGTAAAGGAGATAGTTGGACACTGAGAGGGAATTGTTCAACAGCTACTTTTAATAGGTTGTATGGTTTAGAAACCAAAGAAATTTATAATTGCAGAAAAAGGAGGATTAGGGAGGACTGTGAAAGGGAATGGGAGAGTTATGGCCAACAGTGGGGAGAAAGGTTTCAAGGTCAGTTGATGGCAGTTAAAAGTGGAAGCAAAGGAGGTTCAGAACACAAGAAGCAGAAACCTCATGATCACTTGCCTGAGAAAATTTCACAGGTGATTTCTAAATTTAATGATGTATTTGATGTTCCAAATTCTCTTCCTCCTTGTAGAGATATTGATCATCAAATACCTCTTAAAACAGATGCAAAACCTTTCAAGATCAGGCCATACAGATATGCTCATTCTCAGAAGGATGAAATAGACAAACAAGTGGAGGAAATGAAGGAGGCTGGAATCATCAGAACAAGTACTAGTCCATATTCTTCACCAGTGTTACTAGTTAAGAAAAAAGATGGGAGCTGGAGACTTTGTATAGATTACAGAAAGATTAATGGTCAAACTGTAAATGATAGTTTTCCTATGCCAATAATTGATGAATTGTTAGATGAGTTACATGGTTCTGTCATTTTCTCTAAGTTGGATCTTAGATCTGGATATCACCAAATTAGAGTGAAAGAGGAAGATATATACAAAACTGCTTTTCAGACTGATCAAGGGCATTTTGAATTTCTGGTGATGCCATTTGGTCTCACAAATGCTCCTGCTGCATTTCAGAGTTTGATGAACAGTATATTTCAGAAACATCTCAGAAAATTGATTTTGGTATTTTTTGATGATATTTTAGTATACAGTAATTCTTTGGAGGAACATGTTGAACATCTGAGACTCACATTTTCCCTTTTAAGGAAAAATAAATTGGCTGCAAAATTGTCAAAATGTGAATTTGCACAGAAAAAAATGGAGTATCTAGGTCATATTATATCTGGTAATGGGGTGGAGATGGATCAGAAAATAATTAACAGTATTCTGAGTTGGCCTATTTCCAAAAATATAAAAGAACTGAGAGGATTTTTGGGACTCTCTGGGTATTAAAGAAGATTTATTGAGCATTATGGCCTAATCTGCAGGCCATTACATGATTCGTTGAAGAAAGAAGGTTTCCACTGGTCTGAAGCAGTTACTGAAACTTTTAAAAATTTGAAGAAGGCTATGACTTCTGCTCCTGTGTTGAAAATGCCAGAGTTCAATGAACCATTTGTCATTGAGACTGATGCCAGTGAAATAGGTATGGGTGCTGTATTAATGCAAGAGTCTAGACCTATTGCTTTTCTTTCAAAATCCTTCTGCAATAAAAATAAAGGATTATCTACATATGAAAAGGAGTTGCTAGCTCTTGTGATGGCAGTAGATAAATGGAAGCATTATTTGATTGGTAGCCACTTTACCATCAAAACTGATCACCAAAGCTTGAAATATTTGATTGAACAGAGATTACACAGTGCTATTCAATACAAGTTGATCACAAAATTGCTTGGCTTGGATTTCGGTATTGAGTATAAAAAAGGATCTAAAAATAATGCAACTGATGCATTGTCCAGAAGGCCTATGGAGGAAAGAACAGAAGAAAATCACAGTCATGCTATAAGTTGGGATGAGGATAATGACCAGACTCTGACTGACACAGAAATAATTCAGAAAGATGAAGTGACTGCCTTGTTAGATAAAAGTAATATGGAAAAAGTTCATGAGAAATTTCTGAAGTTGAGAGTGGTGACAGAAAAATTCAGTGATGATTCAGAAGAACCAGGACCAGAAGAAATGGTTTCAGAAAATCAGATGTCAGAAGGACAAGTGGAAGAATCAGAGGCAACATTACTGATTAAAGAGGGGCCAGAAACTGACAATGGTAAACATTTCCAAGTGAATAAAATTGGAGTTGTATCTGGTTTAGTTCCTGAATGGATTCAACAATTGGAGTCCAGTTATGATGGTGATCAGAAAGCACAAGAATTAATTGCACAAGTAACTTTGCAAGCCAATGGTGCAATAGGACAGAAGCCAGTATGGTCCTATGTCAAAGGAGTACTGAAACAAGATGGAAAAATATATTTGGGATCAGCTAACTCCATCAGATCAGAAATACTTAACACTATGCATGCCTACTCTTTAGGTGGACATTCAGGTCAGAATGCTACTATTCAAAGAATTTTAACTGTATTCACATGGTCAGGGTTAAGAAAAGATGTTATTGACTTTGTGAGCAAATGTGTAATTTGTCAAAGAAACAAATCTGAGCATTTTATACCTGAGCAGGCTTGGAAGAAAATATCCTAGGATTTTATTGAGAAGTTGCCTATTTCTAAGAGTATGGATACTGTGTTAGTAGTAGTGGATAGGCTCACAAAATACAGCCATTTTATAGGACTTAAGCATTCTTTTACTGCATCACAAGTAGCCACAGTTTATTTTCAGGAGGTTTGCAAGTTACATGGATTACCTGATAATATTGTCAGTGACAGGGATAAGATTTTTACCAGTCATTTTTGGAAGGATTTACTGCACAAAATGGGGGTTAAATTGAACTACAGTACTGCATATCATCCTCAATCTGATGGTCAAACTGAGAGAGTCAATCAAGTGCTGGAAAATTATCTTAGATGTTTCTGTGGTGATAGGCCAGATTCATGGTTTGAATGGCTAGGTGCTGCTGAGTGGTGGTATAATACCACTTTCCACAGTAGTACTCAGATGACTCCATATGAAGCATTATATGGAGTTAAACCAGTACATCTTCCTCTTGGTGATTTAACAGATGCCATAATCCCTGCCACTCAGAATTTTATGGAGCAAAGAAATAAAGTTCATCAGCTATTGCAAAAACATCTTCAACAGTCACAGGTTAGAATGAAATTCTTTGCTGATGCCAAGAGGACTGAAAGGATTTTGGAGATTGGTGAATGGGCATATTTGAAGGTTCAAAAATACAGACAGGCATCACTAACTGGAAATGTGGATGCTAAATTAGCTCCAAAATATTTTGGACCTTTTAAGGTGTTGGAACAGATTGGTACTGTTGCTTACAGGCTGGCTCTTCCCAGCACTTCAAAGATTCATCCTGTTTTTCATATTTCTTTATTAAAGAAACATGTGGGAGCAATACCTGCTCAGATACATCCTATTCCTCCTGAAATGGATACTGAGGTCTCCTCTTTATGTCCTCTAAAAATTTTGCAGAGAAGATTCATTGATGTGGAAGGCAAACCAGAAGTACAATGGCTTATTGAATGGAAGGGCTTATCTACTGAAGATGCTTCTTAGGAGTTGGCGTCTTTTATTTCAAATCAATTTCCTCAGTTCAAGCATTAATCTCTGAACAATTTTTGAAGCTTGGGGACAAGCTTCTTGCTAACAGGGAGGGATTGTCATGAAGCCAAGTATTAAAGCAGGGCAAAATAGTCCATGCCAAGGTAGAAAGCCATGCCAAGGTCATGTGCCAAATGGAGCTAAGTCCAGTCAGTTAGCTGGAACTTTCAAGATCAGTTTCTGAACGGATTCAACTGATTTGATTCCCTTATAAATACCGATATTAGCAGTTAGATTAGGCATCGATTGGTTAGATTGATCATGATATTTCTGATCCCTTTTCTCTTTCTTTTTCCTCTCTTTCCCTCTCACTTTGTAACTGAATTTTGAGCTTGAATCAATGAAATTTACTGTTTGATCTTGGATTAATTGAAGAGATCCTAACACCTACTCAATACCACTCTTCTTAATCTGTGTTCTTATGGATTAATGTCTTGGATCTGTTATGCTTAGATCGATTGATTGTTTTGAAGCAGATTCATAGTGATGGTCTTTTGATCTTTGTTAAAGATGAAAGATTTTGTTTGTTTATCGGCCAATTTATTTAGCTGTGTTTGAGATGTGAGTTTTGCTTGTAGAATGTGTCTATAAAGCATGTTTTCAAAATTTTGTGCTGCTTTTACTCTTTAATTGAGTAGTTTTTGTTTAATTGGAGAAGGGACTGAGTTGCTGCTTATAATTCTTACATCTCTGTTCATGTGTAACCGATTTACTTGAACTGTTTGCTTTGTGTATTACCAGCTTTGTTTTAGTGGTCTATTCTGTTTGTGTGTTAGCAGCTTTGTTTAGTAGCAGTGATGCATCTTTCCGTGTTTGTCTGATGTCTATAGGCTTGAGTTTTAGAGCTGTAGCTTCAGAATGCCCAGACTGAGCACACATTTAACACTGAATGGCGTTGCGGAGGGAGAATCTTCGGTGGCTACGGTGGACCCTTTATCTGATGCTGCAAGGAGGCTCTACGTCGGCAATATTTTGAGGACTTCGTCTGATACTGCAAGGAGGCTCTACGACGGCAATATTCCGAGGACTGTCGATAACGGGAGCTCCGGAAGATTGTGGAAGAGCACGGCGCTGTTGAGAAGGCTGAGGTACTACATTTCAGTGACTATTTTTCTTGATGTAGACCGTTATATTGTTGAAATATGATTCTTTGCGAGCATATGACTCAGTTGGAAGATTGAGTTCTTGATTTTGATGGTTGCTATAGGTGCTGAACTGTATTTTGCTGATAATTAGGTGTCAAGATGTTCACAGGTGGATTGAAGTTCTAATT
Organism: Sherardia arvensis; assembly: GCA_948330725.1. Taxonomy (NCBI): domain Eukaryota; kingdom Viridiplantae; phylum Streptophyta; class Magnoliopsida; order Gentianales; family Rubiaceae; genus Sherardia; species Sherardia arvensis. Next base: position 13,257,192 of record OX415237.1, on the reverse strand, counting down.
CTGGTTGAGTGGATCCTTACGTAGATTTTGAGTGTTCCATGAATTGGAAACTCTGCAAAACATAAAGACCAGTTTGCAGTAAGCTTAACCCACAGCTATAAGATACACTTGTTTTGGCAGATTCACATTCAAACCATCAGGAAATTCACATTCAAGCTATCCATGCAAGATTAAAGTTTCTAACTTTCACCAATCCCCTCTGGAATTTTTAGACACGGGCGGTGCTTCCAGTTGCAAGGAAGGCCAAATGAAGAAGATGTTGAATTTCAGTTGGAAACCTATCAGCAAAAACTTGCTCCAAATCCAACACTCTTAGAAGTTTAAAGCCCCGAATGGCTGTCAAGGTACCTTTGCAAAACCATGTTACTTATTCTTCTCCAGAAATCCATGCTTGAGAGGCATTCATTCTTAGAGAAAGAGCGATTTTAAGCTCTTAAAACTCGCTTCGTCAGAGTGGATTCATAACCTCTCGCGGCTCATTAAATTAATCTCATCATACCCTCTCACAAAATGGAAGAAGCCTTCATCTTTGCATTGTTGACTCCACCAAGAGAACTTCCGTTGGAAACCATGACCAAGCTTCTGCCAACTAAATCTTCCAGGTAATCATTAGCAGCGTCTTCTACGCGCTTCATATCACCTTCTGAATAAATCCCTTGGCAGTCCACAGACGAATCAGCTTCCTGACTGAAACCTCTTCATCTTCTCGAAAAATCCCAAAATAGAGAAGGCATTTTCTAAAAATAAGCTGGTGTTTGTAGCTTAGCTCCATCTGCTGTGTACCTGAGAAAATGCACAAATCATCCAACACTCTATTCCAACAGTCAGGCTCTATGGTTTTCAACACTCCAGCAACAATAGCGATTTTCAGAGGCAAAATCCACTACACTTCTTTGCGATTTTCAAGCCGACATCAGGTGATAATAGAGACAGCTGGGATAACTTGGCCTGCAATAACTCAATGCTTGCTTCCTCTCCCAGCTCCGCTTTCTCGACTGCCCCGTCGATAACATCCGCTTCCCCTCCGAGCTCGCCGGAAACCTCCGCAACTTCACCTCCGTCAACTCCCTCAACCGAATCACCGCCATTTGGCTCAGCCACCTCGTCAATGTCACCGATTTTTACGTTTCCCGAGTAACCGTCAATGCCAGCAGCCCTGCAATCATCCTCGAGAGCTTGAGGAAGCTCAAATTGGTCACAATCTCTCAGGCGAATCTCTCCGGGGTTTTGCCCAAGCATTGGCACCCGAATCTCATCTATGTCGATTTGTCTGGGAACCGGCTCAAGGGGAAGATACCTCCGTCGATTACTGCGATGGAAGGCCTCTGGACTCTGGATTTGTCGCATAATTTACTCGACGGATCGGTCCCGGCTAAAATTGGGGACCTGAAATCGCTCAAGAATCTGTCACTCGCTTCGAACTCGCCAACAGGCCCCATTCCTGATTCACTAGCAGCAATGCCGGAGCTGGTGCATCTCGATCTGGGGGGGTCCAACCAGCTCAACGGGACAGTCCCCAAGTTCATCGCAGATATGAAGAAGCTCAAGTATCTAAACTTGGAGAAGCATTAAGATCACGCCATTATTAACCTGTGGCAATCATTAACTTGGAGAAGCATTGATATTTTAGGAGCAGACTAAATGACAAGAAAGAATGGCAGTTTCAACATTTTACCTTCCCGACTTCATTAACTCCCTCTCCCTCGGAAGTTATAAGTGCAAAGGGGCACAGAGGTGCGCAGCTTTCTGAAAACACATACGCACTAATAAACATATTCAGCATTGATATTTTAGGAGCAGACTAAATGACAAGAAAGAATGGCAGTATCAACATTTTACCTTCCTGACTTCATTAACTCCCTCTCCACCACACAAAGTACTGTCAACTTGTTAATCATCAAAACATTAAATAATAATAAATTTGACAATCCAAGTTATCCTGGTTGCTAAGATGATGGTGGAATAAATACACGAGCATTTCAAGGCTATCTGCATGAAAAATGTCTTTAACATAAGAGCATTGTACAAGTTGACCCCATATATTTGGCTAAATCAGCATGAATATGTGCAAAGCACCTAGAACATATAGATTTAATATCTAAAGTCGCATGAACTGCCACCAACCAAGCACTTTTGGCAAGAAGAAAGCTAATCACCATCATACAGGTATCAAAACCATAATAAAAAACTTAGCAAAAGAAATAGGCACCAAAAACAGTCATGGATAGCTTAGAGATCATAAAGCTACAATGTGCAAGAAAATCAACTTTGGAAACTGACAAATGAAGCTAAGCATATTATTACCTGACAATATTTTCAAGAGTCTCATCTTCCCATCAAAGCTCCCATTATTGGTTCCAACAGATAACTTTAGTTCATCCAACGAGCTCTCAAGGTGGCGGGTTCTGGACTCCAACTGAGACACTTTCGCACTGATACCATCCAATCCGTGCATCAAATTATCAGCATACTTCTTCATGGTACGATGAATCTCAGACACCAGATTCGAATCTATTGCAGTTTGATCATTCTCTAAGACATATCTTGCTGGTTCATAGGAGCCCATGGAAGTTTAATTCTTTACACGAAATTCGAAATTCAGTCAATTCATAAGCAAATAAACTCAAAAACAGATTCCCAAGGTTCATGATTATGCAAATAAACTCAAAAACGAATTCCAAAGCTCGTGACTATGCAAATAAACTCAAAAACATATTCTCAAAGCTCGTGATTATTTAAATAAACTCAAAAACGAATTCCAAAGCTCGTGATTATGCAAATATTCTCAAAAAAAGATTCCAAAACTAATCATTCAATGCCTAGCATGAGACGAAAAATCCAATAGAACTAAAACTGATGAGCGTGCATAAATCTTGCTAACCTGCCAAAAAGTTCATTCTGCCAATTCATCGAACACCTTGCATGCAAGGAAAACCATATCTGATCTAAAGCTGAAAAATCTGAAATGAGCCAAAAATATTAATGTCATCAAAAATATATAAACTTAATCTACAGCTCATACTTAATCCATCGCCTCACAGTCGGGCTTCTCCACCACCCCACCACCAGACTTCTCCACTGCCTCAAGGTCCGGCTTCTCCACCGGCTCAACGTCCAACCTCTCCGTCGCCTCACTGTCGGGCCTCTCCGTCGCCTCACAGTCGGGCTTCTCCACCACCTCACCGCGCCTCTGATTTCCGCCGCAGATCCGGCCAGCTCTCCCCAGATTCCGAATCTGATTCCCCTTCCGAGCCTTCATCACGAAGCTGCGGTGGAGAGCGGATGGGATGTGAGCTTCTGTTTCCTCTGAAATTACAACTTTACCCCTAAGGAACTGGCCACTCCAAGATAAGATAAGATACATAGCCTTCGCTGCACCCCAATCCCCAAATTTACCAACCGCGTCTGCCGCTTGCCCGCCGCTGGTCTCCGCCTCCACCATCTCCCATCCGGCAATCCGCAACTCCAGCGATTCGATTCTTCTCCACGGGTACGTAAGATTCGACACTCAACTCGACACACGTATTCGATATATTATCTCGGGGAGCAACATAGCGCCTCCTACTATTGTTACTGACCTTTCGAGTTTGAGTTTGTTAACAATACATAGTATGGAGGTTTAATTAATGCATGAGCCATTTGTTGATTTCTAGAATTGGGTTCAAATATGAGTGGAGAGCAGGCAAATGGCTCATCTAAAGATCTAGACTGGAAAAGCTTTGGAAAATCAAGCGAGGCAGGTGGTGGAGAAGTTGTTGTGAAGAAAAGGCTTCCTAAGAAGATTAGGCAGATTCCAGATTACTATTTCCTTCCTCGAAGATCGCTACCATCTGCCATTGCATTCTATGGTGCCTTTATTGTTGCTGGAGTTGGAGCTGGGATGATAGCTGAAGTCTATATCAACAAGAAGATCAAAGGTATGTATCAGGCTTATATCTTCCTTGTTTTTCTGCACTGTCTGTGTTTTAAGTAGCATTTTATTCGAACAAATATAGAACCAGAATGGATGGTTTTGTGTCTATTACCAGTTCTTCCTCCTGAATTGAGACCCATCATTCAGATAGATGGGGGTAAGCTAATGAGTTCGGATATTAACGAACCATATTTTCACCCTTTTGCGTCAAATGGTTCTCCAAGCCTCCATTGAATGAATGTAGAATTGTGCTCTACTTTCTGCATATACCTTTACTCATAAGCCATATAAACTCTGGTTAACTTTCTTGGCATCTCCAATAACAATATTCACTAGGGAACTTAGCAAAATCTTGGGATCCAGTGTAGTTCTTGGCATCTTGCACTTTTTTTTATTGATCCATCCATTGTGCGTACTTTGTTTCCTCGCTTGCGAGATGTGTAGTCTCCTTAATTAACAAGCTGACTTCCTTTTCGCAGAGGATGGAGGTGTTATCTGGGAATTTGGCAAATGAAGCTCGCTGAATTTTCTCAAGGCCAAAATGTCATAGTTATAATAAGATTTTGCAGTTCTTCTGCACTGGCTTTCTCCATGTGCTGTGCAGAATGGTCTTAAATTTGTGACAATTAGCTTGTTCAACTGAGCGTCTTGCTTTTAGTTTTGAATTTATAATAAAGGTCTAGTTTTCATTATTTGGCCTTTGCACGGGTTAGATTATTTGAAATTTCTTAAAATTTCAATTCAGTTCAGTATATCTTATTCAGTTGGGTACAAATAAGTTTGGGTGGAAATGCAGATGAATCCACAAGAAAGATGATCCATTTAATTTCCAACAACTCCTCTAATAAAGAAAGAAAAATAACAAAAATTGGAGTGGGTCAGTGCAGGGGAGCGTCTGGATCCTCCAGGAACCTGTTCCCGCTCTTTTCTCTATTTCAAAACCCCAAAAAACTGTTCCTAATTAAATAAGTAGAGTTAAAGTGGCTGGCTTTAGTTTCAAATTTCAAAAGCAGTAAAACAGATCCATCAAAAGGGAACATCAGGAGCGTCTCCACATAATAACTGTATTCTCTCTGCACAAACTCCATGGATCCTCGCCCTCCATTTACAGGTACCTTTGTTGTTGTTCTTCTTCTCCTCGGTTCCTCTGATTGATCTTATCCTTTCCATTCAAACAAACTTCATTTCTTCTTCTAATCTTCTTGCAGCTGGAAAGATCCTGCGAAGCAAACCCGATGAAGCACTGAAAAGCAAAGTCAGGGAGCCCCTCACCAGCAACAGGTAAAAGTGGCCATCAATGGTTGTCTACATTTCTTCTTGCAGTTTTAGCATTTGAACCCTGACTGTTTTGTTGATATGGTAAAAAAGGAGAGTTTTTGGGACAGTGAGAAACCAAAATGCTTTGGTGTCCAAGACTGCGCCCGGAAAGGCCAAGAAAAAGCCTGTGATTCCTCAGAAACCCAAGAAGCAATTGACTCATCTAACTGCAGTTCATCAACAGTCCGATGGGACTCCAAAGAATGTAGAGGAAAGTGTTGAGCAAAACAAGGAGAACCTTTTGCCTGAGGCCAATGTTTCTGTTTCTGGGGAAGAAGGTGCTAAAACCCCTCTCAAGTCTGCCTTCCTGGTTAAGAAGGCGAGGAAAAAGAGCGTGAATTTTCGTGATGAAGTTGAGGACATGGCTGATTCTGGTAAAACTAGAACCCCCTTGAAATCCCCATCTTCAGTTAAGCCTTTCATCCCCGGGACGCCCTATCGCACTGCAGAGAGATGCAGCAAATGCAGGTTCGACAAACTCGAGACATCTTCGTATTGGATTAGTCAAATCAGATTGGCTGAGTCTTCGGGGAAGCATTTTGTCTCCGCTGATTTCTTCCGTCTGGCTTCTGAATGCAAAGCTGAGGTTAGTACTTTCTGTTTTGGGTAACATTTCATGTATGGCTTATGATTATTGCGTTATTAAAGGAATGGTTACTTTTTTTGGCAGCCTGTTAGAAATATGAAAGTTGAGGTGAAGAAGTACTTAGGGCGGCACGAGCACTTGTCGGGTGAAAAGGAGTGGAAAGATTTGTGCATAAGCTATGGGATAACGAAGGAGGAGAGCGATGCTGTAACGAGTGCTGATGATACTGTGGAGATTGATGGTGCTGGAGATGAAGAAGAGAAGCAGATCATGGAGCAAATGTTTGTTTGAATTGTGCTGGTTTTAAGATATGTATATTGGATAATCTGTCATGGTTGTGGACTCATTTGTAGTTTTGCTTTATTGTGTGATGAAAATTGCAACATTAAATTCCAGACTTTGGAATTATATTAGTCTTGTAATAGACTGTCTATATTATTGCTATAATATAGACGGCCTATTTCTGCAATTACAATTAGAAAAACGGCTCCTGTTTTGCAATTTAGAAATACGCAGGTCCTTTTTAGCAATTAGAGAAATTGCTAAAAAGCCCTCCTCCATAAATATATAAAGCAATTTTCTATTTTTTTATTTCCCAAATTTCACTCTGCAACCACCGTTCCCAATTCCAAACCCTCTCTTCCGAAACCCCCAGTCGCGCCGAACCGTCGCAATCCCAACCACCGCAGCGCAATCCAACCGGCGCAGTCCAACCGGCGCAATCCAACCGGCGGAATCCAACCGGCGCAATCCAGGTATTGATTGTTATTTAATGGTTTTTTGATCTGCATTTTTTGTATTGAGTTCTGATTGTGTTTAGATCTGCGTTTTCGTGTATTGCAGCGTTCGTCACTCAGTTGTTAATCGATTGGGTAATATTCCAATCTCTGAATCAGGTATGTTAATCCGACTGTTCATTATTCTGTTCATGATTGATTGGTGTGATGTTCATGATTGATTGATTGTGTTTTGTGATTCGTGATTCGTGTTTTGTGTTCTGCAGATCTGAAAAAAATGAAGTCGTCTAAATCAGTGGAAGAAAACAAACCAGAGGGGGTGCAGAGAGGTGATACTTTCTGTAGCTGTGTTTTCCCGCTTTTTTGTTGTTTTTTTGATTTTCGTGACTGCTCTGGTTCGATTAAACTGTTTTGGTTGAATTTTTATGTGTTTAGATTGTAAACTGGACTGTTTAATGTGTTTTCTGTGTGCATGTGGATTTTTTAGTTTTTAACCTGAAACTGTGGTGTTTTGTAAAATTTGCTTGTTTAATGTGAAAACTATTATTTTTGAAAACTTGATCATTAAGGCTGAATACTACTGTGTTTGAAGAAACTATGTAGTTTAGTCTGGAAACTGTGGTTTGTCAAATTTTATTGTTTGGAAACTTTGATGTTTAGAAACTTGATTTCATACATTATGAAAACTATAAAAATTGTGAAAACTTGCTTTTTTAGAATGAAAACTAAAGTGATTGTAGAACTTTAATTTTTACATGTGATAAATGTTGTTTTGTAAAAACTAGATTATTAAGGTTGAAAACTGTATTGTTTAGCCTGAAAACTGTTGACTGTAAAACTTGACTGTTTAGTTTGAAAACTGTGTTTTTTTGGAAACTTGACTGTTTAATGTGTTTTCTGTGTGCATGTGGATTTTTTAGTTTTTAACCTGAAAACTGTGGTGTTTTGTAAAATTTGCTTGTTTAATGTGAAAACTGTTATTTTTGAAAACTTGATCATTAAGGCTGAATACTACTGTGTTTGAAGAAACTGTGTAGTTTAGTCTGGAAACTGTGGTTTGTCAAATTTTATTGTTTGGAAACTTTGATTTTTAGAAACTTGATTTTTTAGTATGAAAACTATAAAAATTGTGAAAACTTGCTTTTTTAGAATGAAAACTAAAGTGATTGTAGAACTTTGATTTTTACATGTGATAAATGTTGTTTTGTAAAAACTAGATTATTAAGGTTGAAAACTGTATTGTTTAGCCTGAAAACTGTTGACTGTAAAACTTGACTGTTTAGTTTGAAAACTGTGTTTTTTTGGAAACTTGACTGTTTAATTTGGAAACTTGACTACACTTAATACAACATTATTTAACATAAACACCCTAGTTTTTATGTGTCTAAAATCTGAAGTTTATAATATGAAAACTTGTCTTTCTAGCCTGATTATTTATGCTTTTACAAGTGTTTAAAATTCAAAAATTATTATTACTGATTAGAAAAATATTTCTTTGCAGTACGTGTGGTGTATAACACGCGCTCTACGATTGGGGCTGAGCCAGTCAATGAGGATCAGAGCGACAGCCAAAATTTTGCTGATACTGTATTGGCATCCATTGTTCTACAAATCAATGAAGACAATGCTGAAGATGATGTTAAAGAGCAGCTCACTAGAAAAGGAAAAAAGGGAAAAGAAGTGGCTACTGCATCCACATGCACTCATGGTATGATCTTGTTTTCCCTACAATTTTAATGTAGTTTTTATCTTATGTAGTAGATTTTTAACATGTACCAATGATTATTTTGTTTTTTAATACAGGCAAGAGGAATTTGCGTAAAAACAAAAAATGCAGGGATTGTCCATCTACGGAGAAGAAACTTCCCCGTGCAGCGGAGAAGAAAGTTGCTGCTGAACCTGAGAAGAAAGCTGCTACTGAATCTGTGGTGAACAAGAAACGTCAAGCAAAGAAACGTGTAAAGAAGATTTTAGTTCTTGCCTCGTCCCAGCCCAGCACTGTCGAGCCCGAGGTCACCACTGATGAGCTCCAGTCCAGCACTGTCGAGCCCCATGTCAACGTGCCTGAATCCCAGCCCAAGGTCAGCGAGCCTCGGGATGATCAGCTGGGAGGGCTGTTCAACTTCGCCTCGTTCAACGAGGTCCCGGTCGAGGAGTCCCAGCCTCAGTCCTCCCAGCCCTCCCAGCCTCAGCCTCAGTCCCCTCAGCCCATGTTAGAGGAGTCCCAGCCTCTGTCCCCCCTGTTCAACCTATCCCCCTTCCAAAACGTCTCGCCCCTACCCCAGCCCCAGGTCAGCGAGCCCCAGCCTCGGGTCGATCAGCCCCAGCCACAGCCCCAGGTCAGCGAGCCCCATCCTCGGGTCGATCAGCCCCAGCCACAGCAGCCCTTGTTCAAAGAGGTCCCGCTCAAGGAGCCTCAATCTCAGCCTCAGCCCCCCAGCCCCAGGTCCATTCCCAGTCCACTGTCCACGACGTTCCTCCCATAAGCACAGTTAAATGTGCTGCAAGTGGTGTTCCAACTGATAAACGGAGGAAGAGGAAAAATGATGTGGAGACAACTGATGGTGAAGTAGTGGAAAAGAGGGCCAGGAAAAAGTCGCAGCATGTTTGCATTGTGGAAAATGATGAAATTAAGTAAGTTTTAAATTTAATTTTAGTTTTTTATATACTAACATTCGATAGTTGCATTTTAACTGATATTTAAATGTTTATTTTGCAGACTGGATAAGGGCGTGAAAATAGCATGCCATTTAAGCATTGTTGCCAAGTTTTTAGCAAAACTGACCGAGGCTCAGAAGGCTGCTGTTGAGGCAATTTGTTTTGGGGGCCTGTTGAAGGTGCAGATGAGCAAGTTCCCGCTGGAAATCATCCCATTCTTGATTTCCAGTCTAGATGGCCATGGCAATCAAACCATAGGGTCAGTGACCTATAAGATAGGGGTTGATGAGGTTTTTGATGTGTTGGGCTTGCCGATAGGTGGAGTCGATGTACCTGTTGGTTCATTGTCTGGGAACATCGGCGCTGATAAATCTGAGAAGATTAAGCGGGAGAGGCTTGCATGGAAAAGGAGGTTCAAGGTGAATGACGATGCTGACATCCCTCTGGATGCTTTGGTGAGAGAGATGGAAGCCCTTCCAGATGGTGGTGAAGAGTTTCTGCAGTTTTTTGTGTTGTTTATGCTCGGAAACTTTGTCAATCCTCTGCAAACCAGGTAGATGATTCTGAAAACTTGTGTTTTTAATGTGGTTTCTAATGCTTTAACACTGAAAACTGGTGTATTTAATGTATTTTTCTTGTTGGCATAAAATTTAGGAATGTCGATATGAAGATGATCCAGGCTGTCACTGACGTGTCTGAGATAGCAACCATGGATTGGTGCAAGTATCTCTTGGAGCAGCTACTGAAAGGGGTGACGAACTTCCACAAACGAAGCAAGAAACACACTGCTCTTGGGGGTTGTGTGTATGTAGTTCTGATCCAATATCTTCAACGGTCGCCATATTTAGGTATAATTCTGAAAACTTGTGTGTTTAATGTGATTTCTAATGCTTTAACTTTGAAAACTTGTGTGTTTCGTGTGATTTTTCTGTCTGACCTGGAATCTTTCCGTGTGTTTAAAATTTAGGTATGTCGGAACCTATGACAGTCCCTCTTGCTCAGCACTGGCCTCAAGATAAGGTGGCTTCAAGGGTTAGTTGGCTCAAAATGAATGGCTTTGACAAGGTCCTCGTTGAGACCAGGTCGTACCCACTGACTCGTGCGGGGAGGATTATCAATGCTGCTCATGGGGATAGACCAGCCAATAAGTTTAATGGCAGCTTCGACCTTCCAGGAACTGGGGAGTTTAAAACTGATCAGGAGATAGCGGACCTTGGTTTGAGTGTAAGTTTTACAAAACGTTTTGGTTTTTTTTTCTGAATTCCTTCTAACTGTTTATTATTCTTCTACAGAATGTTGAACAAGCTTATGAGATTCTGAAAAGGGATATGGGACTTGTCACTGCAAAGTTCTTTGCAAGACTTAACTCAGATAAAGCCGCTGCCAAGGCTCAAAGTCAGAATGCAGAAGAGCGTCAAACTCAACCACAAGAAGCTGAAGCCAGTAGCCAACCTGAAGATGTATGGGAAAGTGAGGAGTTTTGGCAGGCGCCCGAGCTGCACAAGTGGTTTGATGAGGTAGTGAAATCTGCTATGCCGAAGGTCAAGGAAGCAATGCCAAGTTTTGATCTTCACATTGACGATTATGAATTTTTAGTTTTTCATGTTAAACAGTGCACTTTTGCTTGTTAATGACTCTTGTTTTAGTTTTATGAAAGTTTGTTCAGCTTTACATTTTCTATCTTAAGCATTCAGTTTTTAACTTAAACACGACAATTTCTATCTTAAAAACAACAGTTTTTAAGCTAATTCAGTTTTTAACTTAAACACAACAGTTTCTATCTTAAAAACTTGTTCAGCTTTACATTTTCTATCTTAAGCATTCAGTTTTTAACTTAAACACAACAGTTTCTATCCTAAAAACAACAGTTTTTAAGCTAAACACCTTACACAAGTTTCTATCACCACTATAAACACAATAATTTTCATCTTAAATACAACAGTTTCCATGAATGTTGTTTTGAGATCTTAAACACAACAGTTTTCATCTTAAAAACAACAGTTTCTAAGTCAATCACCTTTCAACAGTTTCAACAGTTTCCATTTTCCATCTAAAACACAACAGCTTTCAACTATAAACATAAAAAGCACAGTTTTCACTATAAACACCACTCTTTTTAACACAAACACCCTTATTTCTAACACAACAATCCAGCAGTTTCAAATCCCAATAACATAACTCAATTCAAATCTCGACGGTACAATGTTTGTCTTTACCAAAAATCAAGAAAAAAAACAAAGATGGAACTTAAAATAATCGCGGCTTTGGAGTATATGATCCAAACTCATTTGTTGGCTTTGCTTTAGGGCGCTCGATTGATGACTTGATTCTTTTACCTCTCCCTTTGGTGTTTGCTTTGTCTGGATCTTCAATTGCAAACTCATCATCTTCTTCAATTGGAGCAGCAGTACTGGATGAGCTCTTTGGATCTGTGACTTCTTCTTCTTCTTCTTCTTCTTTTCCTAGGACTTTTTGAATTGAAATCGTTTGCCTCTTTACCGCATCTTCTAATAGTTTTCTAGCTTCCAGATTGTCTTCACTTTGGGCAACCAGATGGTAGAACTGCCCTGTGATCTGATGCCGCCATGGAATTGAGTCCTTCAATTTCTTACCTGCCTCAGCATTCTTGTCTTCTTCAAGAAACTTATCCCAGATTTGCTTTTTCACATTCTTCGTCCATCTGCACACAATGTACTGTGGTGGAATCCTCATTATTGACATCATGTGCAATATCCTGATCATGTGGTAGCATAGCAAGCCTGTTTATTCAAACATTCTGCAGGAACAGTGAAACTCCCAGGACTTATTTGCAGGGATTGTCACCATAACTTCACCTGCAAGACCTTCTGTAAATACACCAGTTTCAAAACAAATACACCAGTTTCTAACCTAAATACACCAGTTTTTAACCTAAGGATATCAGTTTTTAACCAAAAGATTCTTCCTTCTAAGTTTACGTTCAAGAACCTAGCATGTTTAATAATGTGAATACTAGAGTGTTTAGTTTTTAAACAACTAAACACTCTAGTATTCACATTATTAAACATGCTAGTATCTATTCTAAACAACACATTTTTTCACTTGTTGCTAATACAACAGTTTTATAGTCAAACACACCAGTTTCTAACCTAAAGATATTATATTTCATCCAAAAGACTATTATATCAAAAAAAAAATTAGTTGTAAATAAAAACAAACCTGCTGTATCAGGATCTGTTTCTAAAGTCACTACAAAGCATCTGATGTATCCACCATTATTCAGCTTGGATTCAAAAATCGATGTTGCCATTGCCCATCCAAATTCTCGCTTGAATTCCTCATAAATCTTGAGTGTGTAGACTTCGGACGCATGCTTCAAAAGGCCCCCTTTTGCTGACCGAGGTAGAAAACGTAGGCACCTACTTTCCTCTTTCTGTTCGTTCTTCCTCCATTTTCTAATCATTTTTTCAAAAGCCTTCTCAAACTGAGTCAACGATGTTGTTTTTGAGACCTTCACCTTGATAGCATGGTTTGCACTCTCACATCTTTGTGTAGCTAGTGTCCTAGCAGAGAAGAAATCTTTACTGAACGCTGTACACCACTTCTCGCGCAAATTATACAGCCGTTCGAACCAGTCATCACCTTCCAAGTTGAACTCTATGAGCAAATTTCTCCAACAGTCTTCAATTTCTTGCTCGAACGAACAGCCGTATAAGCATCACTGGAATGCTGACTTGAAAGGCCCGTCTTTTTTCAGCTCGCCAAAATGGGAAATTGCATTCTGCATAAGGTGCCACAAACATAATCGATGTCTCGTCTCAGGGAAAACCTGTTTTTGTTACAGAAGATTGTCATTAATTAGCCCAGGACAATATAAAAAACATGTTAAACATGCAGTATTAAGACTCTACCTTTTCGATCGCATTTGTCATCGCAATATCTTGATCTGTAAACAATGTTATCGGTGCTTTGCCCCCCATACTTTTCTTGAATGTTTTAAGTACCCACTCAAACGTTTCACTTGTTTCATCAGACATAAAAGCACAAGAAAACATCACATTACCTCGGCTGTTATTCATTCCAAGTATCATAGCAAATATCAAATTGTACCTGTTTCAGAAAAAAAAAAAATGTAAATACAACAGTTTTTAAAGTAAACACACCAGTTTTAAATATAAACACACCAGTTTCTAAAGAGTCAATACTGTAGTCATCTACAAATGTCATTGATAAGATTTAAACCTATTTCATAAAACATTCTGTAAAGACTATAGTTTTCAATGTAAATACACTATTTTATAATATAAACACACCAGTTTCTAAACAGTTAATACTAAACAGTTTTCCACAACAGTTTTCTAAATAAACACTCTAGTTTCTAACCTAAACACACCAGTTTTCAATGTTACCTGTTTGTTTTGAAGGTAGTGTCAAGTATTACACAGTCGCCATAAATGTTGTAATCTTCGTGCATCATAGAATCCCTCCAAAACACAACTTTCAACCTGTTTTCATCTTCCGTTTTCAAAGCTCTGTAGAAAAAACCTTCTTGGTTCTTATTCTTTTCCTCTAGAGTTGCTATTAATGTTTTTGCATCGCCCTTTTCAATCTCTTTCATTCTGAGTCTTCCAACAAAATTGATTTGGTCCCTGAGTTCATGACCCACTGCCTCATCTCCTCCCGCTAAATATGTGAGATAGTTGTATCCATCAGTTGGTTTCATTCCAGCATCTTCTATCCCCATTATGACCTGAAACAAACACAGCCTCACACAATTTTAAAAAATAGCAATCTGTGCTAAACATTTTTACGTTGAAATTATCCTATTTTTACCTTGGCTATTGCTGGAGTGATTTTGCGCTCGCTTCTTGCAAACTGCATCCATTTGGGACTAAGCAAAGCATGATTATGCGTTAGGATATGATGTTTGACATGGAAAATTCCATCAACCAGCTTTACACGAAGTGAAGCCTTGCACTCTGTCTTGGTTATCGGATACTCCTTGTGCTTTCTTTTTCTTTTCTTTGATGTTGAACTTTCAGGTTCATCTAACAGTAGGACTGGGGTAGGCGGTGTTTGGGTGGTTTCTTTTTTCGGCTTTCCTGCACAAGAGCAACTAAAATATTGTTCGCAGTGAACGCCTTGATGATTTCTCCTACTTGTTGATTTTCTATAGCAAAAACCAATTGCTTTAGCATGCAGCTTGTAAAGTGCTTCTAGCTCTTCAAGGGTTCTAGCACTGAGTCCATCAAAACTCTGCCTAAGATCAACGTCCTCCAAATCAGGCAGATCAGCATTGTTACCTAGTTTTCATGCTAAACAGTTCAGATTCCATCCTAAACAGGGCACTTTTCACAAGCATGCATTTTAAAAAGTATTATTTCATGGTGCTTACAATTTCAAACCCAGTTTTCATGCTAAACACATTAGATCACAACCTAAACAGTCCACTTTCCACAGACATGCATTTCAACAGATATCCATGATGCTTACACATTCAAATCCAGTTTTCATGCTAAACAGTTCAGATTCCATCCTAAACAGCCCACTTTTCACAAGCATGAATTCCAAAAAGTTTTATTCATGGTGCTTACAATTTCAAACCCAGTTTTCATGCTAAATACATCAGATTTCATACTAAACAGTCCACTTTCCACAGACAAGCATTTCAACAGATATACATAGTGCTCACACATTCAAATCCAGTTTTTCATGCTAAACACATCAGATCCCAACCTAAACACGACACTTTTCACAGATAAAACAAACTGAAAACTAAAGCAAACATCAAGTATCAAACAGAATTCCAGTATTTACCTATTGCTAATGAAGATCGATCTTCCTTGTCATCTACGCATGATCCTAGATCGGTAACAGCAGAATCTACAGCTTCTTCGCCACTTATTGAAAGCTGTGGTTTATAAATAAAAAAAACATCAATTAGCAAGGATTCGATGCATCGAATTGTTGATTTATACATCAAAATTGATCGGAAATTCAAATTGGAACTCACCTTGCTTTGGATCTCCATGCCCGTAGCTTAAACCAGTGAAATCCAGTGTTTTTGCCCCAAATTATTCCTCGCGTTTGCGGTCTGCTCTGTGAAATCAAGGTAGATCTGTGATTTTAGCAGAGAAGAAATCTGGCAGGTTTTTGGTTCCGTATGGTTTTTGGTTCCGTATGGCAGGGAAATTGGAGAAATACGCGTGGTTTCTGCAAAATGGGTCCACTTTGTTATAACCCGCTTTATATCCGGGTTTTGACCCGCGAAAATCTCCTCAACTTGGTATATTTGCAGTTCAGTCCCTGGTCTATATCATTGCTAGATATAGACGGTCACTCAAGAGACCGATTCTTGGAATTTGGATCTGTACATATTGGATGAATTTAATTTGGCTCCCTCCATCAGTCGATGCCATGTTTTTCCAATCTTATTTATTTTTGCGCTGAAAATAAAATGACTGTACAAAAAATAAGTCAATGACTAAATTTTTTTAAGTTGCACTTTTGTTAGACTAATTTGAATTAAATGGATAAGAACTAAGTTTGTAATATTAGTTTTGGAATAGACCGTCTATAAAATATAGATGGTCTCTTTTTGCAATATAAATTATACACGGCCCCCTTTATGCAATATAAATTATGCACGGCCCCCTTTTTGCAAATTATTTTTGGGCAGGTCCTTTTTTTGCAATTTCCCAATTCATAAATATATAAATACAGTTGAATCACATTCTCAATTCCATTCTGATCGGGGCTCCAAATTTTCCCCAAAATTTCCATGCTCTCCCGAAGTTCTCCCATCGATCTCCTGGCGTTCTCCCGTCGATCTCCCGGCGTTCTCCCGTCGCTCTCCCGGCGTTTTGTTCAGATCGGCGTTTTGATTAATCGGCTCCCGCACCTGGTAACTTCTCGATTCAATGATCAGATCATCGATGCTTCGAATGTTAGGATATGCTGTTTTTAGCTGTTGATCGATTATGTGATCTCTATGTATGCTCTGATTGCTGTTATTTCATGTCATGATTCAAAGTCTTGTTGAATTTTTATGTAGTGATGCTGGAACTCTGTGTGTATTTGTATGTGTTCAACCTGATGAATATTAAATTGTCGATCCTTTCTTCGTTAATTTTCGATACTTTTTAACTCGTGATGCTGGAACTGTGTGTTTAATTTTCGGAACTGCTGTGATTGTGGAAACTTGATTGTTTAGGATGAAAACTTGATTGTTTAGGGTGAAAACTTTGGTGTTTGTGAAACTTGATTATTTATTGTGAAAATTACTGTGATGATTGTGAAAACTTACTTATTTAGCCTGAAAACTGATGTGGTTGTTTATTAGGCTTTTTAGCCTGAAAACTACACTGATTGTAGAAACTTGATTTTTAGGCTGAAAACTGTGGTGTTTGTGAAACTTGATAGTTTAGGTTGAAAACTGTGATGATTGTGAAAACTTGATTGTTTAGCTGAAAACTTTGGTGTTTGTGAAACTTGATTATTTATTGTGAAAACTGTGATGATTGTGAAAACTTAATTATTTAGCCTGAAAACTGTTGTCATTGTTTGTTTAGGTTATTTAGGCTGAAAACTTGGTTATTTAGGCTGAAAACTACAGTGATTGTAGAAACTTGATTTTTTAGGCTGAAAACTGTGGTGTTTTTGAAACTTGATTGTTTAGGTTGAAAACTGTAGTTTTTAAAGTGAAATATTAGCTGATTTGAGTACATATTCTTTGCGTGAACAGTGCAGGTGAATAGTGTGTGAACAGTGCTGGTGAATAGTGCGCGTGAATAGTACTTTTCCAAACCTTGCAAATAAGGACCTCCTTCCTTCTATATTCTAATGTAGTCCTTGGTCTATATTATAGTTATAATATAGATGGTCACTCCAAAGACCAACTCAAGTTTGTATTACGTTAAATTTTTTTTCCTAAACTCTTAACTTTCCCGACTTTACATGAAAGTATTTATACGTATTAACTTGTACAATGTATCTGTTAAGTTGAAATGTATATTTTGTTGCTTAAAATTTAAATTTTTACATAAAATTTCTTGAATTTTTACATTAAAACATTTTTAACTTATTTTTATTTTAAAATAATCGATATTTTAACACAAAAATATAGTGATAGTTTCATATTATTCATAAAAGTTGATCTTTCAAAAAAGTTCGCTGAGAAGAAATCAATGAAAGTTGGATACATGGAATGTACATTACTACAAAAAACAAAATTAGAATGTACAATTTTAGAAAAAATTGCACATCTAAAAATTTCCTAAAAAGAACACAATAAAAAAAGCAGAGGGGCATTCCGAGAATTGAACTCGGGACCTCTCGCACCCTAAGCGAGAATCATACCACTAGACCAAATACCCTGATTGTGAGCTTTTTTTAAAATACTTTTATATAATGACGCAATAAATATTTGTGATTTGAAATTCAATCAACATTTATTAGAGTCCTTTATATGTAAGTTCCAAATATTTAGCCTAATTCAGGATGTTTGATTGATTGAAGCTTTCAAAAAAAAAGTTTGATTGAAAGTCGTGCTTTGAAAAATTATTTTCAATTTATTCACAATCAAGAAAACAATAGTGACAAATGAATTTCATTCCAACTTTTTCACACAATTTGTATAGTCAGAGGAACAAAAATATGAAAATATAATATGTATCGATGTGATGTAGTAAAAAGACTGATCAATGAATAATTTTCTTATGATATTTTTATATTCGTAACATGAATTTATCACAACATCTAAATATAGTGGCATTGTATTTTCAACAGATATACATATCCAATTTGAACATTAGTGGAGGGAAGGACATATCACGGCGCTACCTCCATGCAAACAACGGCACTACTGACTGCCGTACACGGTCACGTTGCCGTATACGCGTTAAAGAATCACGTCGATTCTGGAAAATCGTTGTATATTTTACATGTTGTGGTATCGAAAGTTTTAAAACCCAAATAAAAGGTTTTACTATGCCGTAACATGCCAAACTGAAGGTAGTTTCGATATAAGAACTAAAAGTAAATTTGATTAAAAATTGAATTTTTCGATTTATATCGGAAAATCTAGTTTGGGAGCAGAGTATATATTTTGCTTTGTATACATGTCGTTCTTTCATTGGTCTTTACACATGACGTATTTCAATGTTGTACTCCGCTCAAAGTCATCACAAACAAGAGTACTCTATGCACTAGTGGTTACACATATAACAAGAGCAGAGTTAAGTATTAACAATACTAGAGTACTATATAAAAGATGTACAGTCACTACTAACTGATAACAATATAATATTTTATATCAAGTAAGAGAGCTAGATACCTCTCCAACTCTTGCAAAAAAAACCCGTCAGATACACATCCATATGAATCTAATGATGAAAATGCATCTTTGTGAGCAGGGGCGAATTCAGAAATATATTTTTTGGGTAACAACATTAAACACAAAAGTTACATTAACTTCATAAATTAAAAAATGTCTTATTATAATACTTTTTTCGACACATACTGTGGGCGAGGCTTCATAATCTCAAAATCTTATATAACATCTTCATCATTCACGGTTGCAAATAAGTCTCGCTCTAAAAAAATAACCAAGCAATCATTCAACAATTGATCACTCATACTATTCCGCAACTTATTTTTAATGAATTTCATTGCCGAAAATGTTCTTTCCACGCTTGTCGTTGCCACAGGAAGTAGTAGCACCAGTTTCAACAATAGATACACTTTCGAATGTAAACAATTCTTCTTCGTCAACAAGTTTCACAGAAGGTCATTCAAGTTCTTGATCTTAGAGAACCTCACATCATTTCAAACATCAACTATGAAGTTCTCAAGTTCATACCCAAGGTAATTCAATATGAACTTGAAAACTCACTAAGATAAAATTCAGCATGACGAACCAGTTTCTTGGAATCAAATGAAGAAAATCCATAATACACTTATACATAATCATGTCAATGGAGTATTAATTTGTTGAAATAGAACTAACCAAATATGCTGAAGAAAGAGCCAATTAAGTTTGATATTACTCTGTGTTGTGCTTTGCTTTTGGTTTTGTTTCTAGTTAAATTAACATTTTCTTTTCTATTAATAGGTTTTTGGAATCTAATTAAATCAACTCTTTTCTATTAATAGAAGAAGAGTAATATTTGTTTTAAATGTGTGATGATACTGTGGTTCTGTCAAGTTCAGCTTAAATTCTGCACATTTCAGTTAAGTTAAGCTGACTTCAGCGGACTTCAGCAGACTTCAGCGGACTTCAGCGGACTTCAGCTGACTTCAGCAAGCGGACTTCAGCGTATTTCAGCAGACTTCAGCGGACTTCAGCGGACTTCAACGGATTTCAGCAGGTTTCAGCTGACTTCAGCGGACTTCAGCAAGTTTCAACTGACTTCAGCTAACTTCAAAAAAATTCTCTGTTTTCACTAAAAAAAAATTAATTAATAAAATTTCCTACAATTCAAAAAATAATGTCAATGAAATACTTTTGTTTTGATTTTTCAAATGAAATTACTTGTGAAAAAATGCTTCTTCAGTATATATTTTGTTTTAATTTATCTTTTTTTTTTGATAAATAACACTTCAATAATAATTAAAAATACTGGTTACAAAGTACATGAACTTGTCCTAGAGCCATATTACAATCATAAAACATATAAAGTAGAAGTTCGCTCTTAATGAACTCTTTTACCATAGGCTTAGAGAATGAGTTATGCAGAAAACATGAGATGTCTCCTACGATGCTCGGTATCTCTCTTGACGCCACCATTAAACCGGACAAAGCCGTGAGCAAGCAAATCATGGGTTTCAACCCTGATCGCTGCTTTGATAATTCTCCTACAGGTCTCCATTAGGACCTGCAATAGAGTGATGCAAGTTGATGGATGTAGTCCAACTTGCCATACCCCACCGCTCAACAACGGTGAGACCCCAGTTATTTCTTCAATCTCTAGCTCCCAAATGAAAACCAACTTGTATGGGACCTTGAAATTCCAGATTTTGTTCCACACCTTCCGCCTCCAAGGATCTGCATAACCAAACACATAACCAAATCCAGAGGGCATTTTGTGTTCGGTTCCAACAAAGAGTATCTCGATCTCACCAGGGCTCCATAGCAACTCAGTTGATCCCGCTAGGTTGGATGAGAGGCTGATGAGTAGCACCACATGCAGTAATGCTAATGGTACATAATCAGAGTCCAATGATAAACCCTTTGGTTGTTTGCGGAAACCTTTAGTTGACATACCGTCCTTAACCATTTTGGGGAAATTGGACTCTGGATGATCACCAGTATCTGGCAGAACCTGAGTGCATTGAAGCTTCGCGTATGGCAGGCCAACTTGTGAGACTACTTTGTCAATAACGCACCCTGACTGTTGTACTCCTGCTGAAAGTAAAGCCTGAAACACATGTGAATCCTCTTGGAGTAGATTAAGAACTGGGAACACTTCAACATGAACTGGTATTATCTTGCCCGGATATATTGTTTCATTCTCGCAGCTCTGTTTCCCAGTTGAAAGCGAATTCTCCTCCGTGTTCCCCTCATGCTTTCTTGCTTTCTTCCATGGTTGTGTAAACTCAAGTATTGTGTGCTCCCTTGTCCTTTTACCCAAAGGCTCCAGCTTGCTTAAGCACTTCTTCAAGTTATGTACCTTCGTGCCATGAATGATATCATCCAACAGCTTATGTGATTTCTTCCTTGAGGTCATTATTAGCTCTTCTGCCTTCCTCTTCAGACCAATAATGTAATCCGACTTCCTCTGATGGTGAAAAGGATGGCACTCCCGCCTTCTTTTCGACCTCCTTTCATGTACTCCAAATTGCAGCAACACTGCCTCTTCCAGTTGAATAAACTTTCTCTTTGAGATTCTTTGTTCAAGTACTAGGTGCTTCTGTCTGGTTGCCTTCCATATGTCTGATTTATCACTTGCTGCTCATCAGTGCCTTCAATTTCCGTGGACAACAGACTCGTCTCATTCTGAACCCAAGTACTCCGCAGAGCATTCCAAGACCATAATACATTGGATTCTTGTTTCTCCATCATCCAGCTCTTATTAAGTTCATGCTCCTTACACTGTTGCTCAGCCCGATCACAACTTCTCAACTTGTGCCCTATCCTTCCACAAGCAAAACAAACTGCCGGCAAGTGTTCATACTTGATCAATCTCTCCATCAAGACCCCACTTGCACCTGCAAAATTAACTGACCTCGGAAGTGGCATCATAATATTGACAGCAATTCTGAATCGGAAGAACTTCTCTTTTGTCATCAAAGTCTCTCTCAACTGCATATGTGTGTAGACACCCAAACTTGTGGCAATCTTAAAAGCAACGTCTCTATGATAGGCTTCATCAGGCACATCCAAAACATTAAGCCAAAAGTAATCCAAACTGAAATCTTGCATGTCTAACTTATAATTGGGTTTCCATGGCTTCAGAACAAGCATATTATTCTCAACATTCCATGGACCTCTTCTCAAGACATACCTTAGATCCGCTTGATTCGAAAAGACAAATTGGAAAACGTTGGATTGATGTTCAGTCACCTTAAAAGTTATTCCTTTCCAAGCTTGCTGCAGTATATGTCTTATTGCATGAATCTTTATCTGCTTTCTTAATACTACCATTCCAACACAACTTCTCCCGCCGAATAGACTTGCATGCGGTAGATCCGGCTTGATTTGATCCTTACCCATATCGAAATCAGCTAGCTTCAACAATAAGGAAGCAAGAAACTTAGTCTCCTTGATTTTGTTAAAGAAGATTGAGAAAGATCCTTTCTTTCAATCTAAAAACTAAAGAAAACCCCCCCTTTTTAACGAAAAAACAGAGAAAAGAACAAATCTATCAAAACTAGACCATAAAGACTCGATTTTGAACAGAAAGGAAGAACTTTTTTTTTTTGAAGTACACACAAGATTTCCCCTTTTCCCCCTTTTAGAACCCAGACTAGGGTTGGGAATCTAATGAACCTCAAACTCAAACATGATTACAGCTTACAACGATTGATAACTAAATCAAATACAATAAAGAAGGAAAGGATGAAGATTATAGAGTAAGATAAGGATGAATTGTGTTGAAGAAGGAAAGAGAATATGAAAGAAAAGAGAGGAAACTACTCTCTACTTTCTAGAGAGAGAAAGGGTCCAAATTTATCAAATAAAGTTACTTATAATAGTTCTAATTTATGCTCGAAATTAAAAATTAGACAATTAGGGCATGTTTAGTACAACTTATCTGAATATTTTCAGTTCAGTTCAGTCTTGATCAGTATTTTTAGTTTAGTTCAGTTCAATTAAGTTCAATTCAATATTTTTCAGTTCAGTACATTGTACTTTAATTAAAATTTAAACAAAATATATGTTTATGATTCAGTCCAGTTCAATCCAATTCAGAGAAATTGTAATTTATTTCAATTCAGTTTCATGAAAAATAATAATAACTCGTGTAGTGGAGTTTTGGTAATGTTCTTTAAGTTATCGGTCTATAATAATAACCTTTTTTTGATGGAAGATATATATTTCATTACATTCCAACAAATGTCACTTACACATTATAGCATTCACTCCAGGCCTTTTGAATAACAAAATAAAAGAAACTTTCTAAGATAATAATAATAAAACAAGCTAAAGCTGAGACAGTCTACTGCCCAAAACCAGGCTAACTCTCTATTATGGTCCAATTCTGGTGACTCCACCTTTTACAAGGGGAGTCCGATTTGGACCAAGGGAGAAAAGTCTGACAGGCTCTGAGCAGAAACTGTTAAAGCTACATATAATCAAGATTAATATCTGCCAAAAGACTGCTAAAACCATAGTGGCAAAGAACTTCCACTTGCTTCTGAATGGTCTCCAAAGGTTGGCTTTTGTGCTGGAAAATCCTTTTGTTCCTCTCAAGCCATAGCTGGTAAGCACAGCTAACCATCATCACAAAATTGCTCTTTCTCCTCCTACCTCCAACACTGCTGAGTATCTTCTTGAATTCCCTCATGTTCTGAACTGATTTGAGAGATAATCTCTGGTACAATTCCTTAGTAAAAGAGTATTGGATAAACATGTGTTGTGGTGTTTCCAGAGCAGGTTCTTGGCAAAAACAACAGCAGTTGTGCACCCCTCTTAACATACCAAATGATTGTAGTCTAGTAATGGTAGACAATCTTCCATTCAACAACATCCACAGGAAAAAGCTGTGCTTTGGTAATAGATTAGAGCTCCAAATGTACTTAGCCATCCTATCCTTCATGTCAGCTCCCTTTAAGAAATCATATGCCTTTGAGATGCTGAATTTCCCCTTGCTGTCAACACAATCTTTCAGATTTGGGTCTATCTCATCCTTAATCTGCATCAACACTTTCCAGTACCATGTTGTCCAACCCTGTGATGAGTTAGGGCAGTATGCATCCCAATGCTTCCCCTTTAGATAGTAGGCTTGTATCCATCTCAACCATAGTACATCATTTTTTGAATGAACATCCCATAAAAGACTGCAAAGTGCAGCCCTATTCCAAATAGAAGGGTCCTTAATTCCCATTCCTCCTCTCTCCTTAGAGATGCAAAGGGTTTCCCAGGAATAGGGATCAGCTTCCTCTGATTTTCATCTCTTTCCCACAAGTAGTCCCTACACAATTTCCCAATTTCCTGGTTTACACTCTCTGGGATCTTGAACGCTCTCGCCCAATAACTATTCAGGCTCAGCAAAACAGAATTTAAAAGGTATAGCTTACCAACATAAGCTAAAGATCTGGATTTGAGAGAGGTCATCTTTTCCACCACTCTTTCTACTAATTGAGCACAAGTAATCTTGTCCCAAGCTACAGTTGAAAGGGGAATTCCCAAGTATTTAACTGGGAATGCTCCCACAGGAATTTGCAAAATATCAGCCAGAGTTTCATAAGCAGGGTCCTCAAATCTGGAGAAATAGACAGAGGACTTACTCTCATTGATAGCCAAACCTGTAGTCAGATAAAATTCATTGAGAATCTTCTTCACTCACGCCATAGACTTACTAGTGGCCCTGCAGAAAATCAACAGGTCATCTGCAAAAAGAAGACTGTGGAGTGCCACTCTATTGCATCTTTGGTGATATTCCAGCTCTTTAGTCTTAAAGGCCAAAGACAGTCTTCTGGATAAGAATTCCATGCAGATCACAAAAAGAAGAGGGGAGAGAGGATCTCCCTGTTTCACCCCTTTTTTCCCTGGAAATGAATCAGTATAGCATCCATTGACAGATAAACAGAAAGCAGAGCCCTCTACACAAGTTCTGATCCATTTGATGAAAGGTCCAGGGAATTTTAAACTAGTCAGCCAGTTGATGAAGAACTTCCAATCAAGGCTATCAAAAGCCTTTTTGATATCCACTTTAATCATGCGGCTAGGAAACATTCCCTTCTTGTTATACTTACTGAGCAACTCCTGAGCTAGCAAGACATTGTGAGTAATACTTCTTCCGGAAACAAAAGCTCCCTGATTCTCATTAATAAAAAAAGGAAGTACCTTTCCCATTCTGCTGTAGAGGATTTTGGTAACCATCTTGTAGAGTACAGAACAGCTGGATATAGGTCTATAGTCAGAGGCTCTCTGAGGGTGTTGGGTTTTAGGGATCAAGGCAAGGACTGCCTTGCTAAAATCTGCTGGCATTTGATCTCCCTTGAAGAAACCTTCAATTGTTGCACAGATACCGGAACCAATAATAGGCCAAGCTTCCTTGAAGAAGTGGCTGGAGTACCCATCAAAACCAAGGCTTTTGGAGGATTTAATCCCTTTCAAGGCAGAATAAATCTCCTCCCTGGTTACACCTTGAATTAAACTCACTTGCATTTCCACTGGGAGGACTGGATCTTCATTTGTTATCCGCTCATTAATCTGCATGGTAGGTGCTCCAGCTCTCCCCAACAGATTCTGATAGAAATCCAGTAGAGTGGATTCAATGTCCTCCTGATCCTCCACCAAAATGTTGCCATCATACAGACTCAGAATTTGGTTCTGATACTGTCTTTTCCTCAATGATTGGTGAAACGGTTTTGTAGGTTTATCTCCATACTTCATCCAATCCAATTTAGCCTTTTGTTGAATAAACTGAAATTCAGCCTCCCCCAGACCCTCAGCTTCCAATCTGGCCAGTTCCTCCTACTGCTGCAAAGCCACGTTTGAGGTGTCATTCATAAGATCCAGGTAAAAGTTCTTCCAGTGAGCTCTTGCTGCTTCTGCCCTCATCTGAATTTTGGAGAATTCCCTCTTATTCAGCTTAAGCAGGGTAAACTCTAGAAAATGTACAGCCTGAAAATCTCCTATCATTGTACTGCTCTGAACCTGTTTCCAGGTTGCCTCCACCAGGCTCATGAACTGTGGGGATTTAGTCCACATATCAAAAAACTTGAATGGTCTTTTCTTCTTATGTACCTTCTCTGTCTTCAAATGCACCACCACAGGAAAATGGTCAGAATCTAGTGTTGGCATCACCTCACACCCTACTCTCATGAAATGCTGCATCCATTCTCCATTAATAAGAGCCCTGTCCAGCTTACTGTAAATCCTTCCCACTGCCCTTCTATTGCTCCAGGTAAATTTAGGACCCTTACTTCTCATTTCTTGTAGCTGTAAGTGGTCAATCACATCCTCAAAAGGCTCAATCTCACTCGGTTGAACTGAAACACCCCCCTCTCTATCCTCAAAGTCCAAGGGGCAGTTGAAATCACCCAAAACAAGCCAAGGGAGATCCTGGTGATCTAACAACTTTAGTTGCTGCCAAACCTTCTTCCTTGCTTCTGGAAAATTAGAGGCATAGACAAAAGTAATATAGAATTCTGAGTTGCCCTGCCCCTTAATGATACAGTGTGCATCAATTAGCTGCACCTCCCTCCTCAAAATTTTTATGTCAAAACTGTCTTCCTTCCATGCCATCCAGATTCTACCCACTCCAGCAATGTCACTGTTTGTGCATAGTTTCCAGCCTAGCCCAATCCTCCCCCATATGTCATCCTCCTTGTCCGGTTTCACTTTAGTTTCCAGTAAGCCAATTAAGCCTACATTGTTTCTAAAGCAAACCTCCTTACACTACCTGTGCCCCCTAGCCTAGTTTAGTCCCCTCACATTCCAGGTTACAATGTTTTTACTCATTGATCAGGGGGGTCAGGGAGTAATTGGAAGTTATTTCTACTTCCACTTAACTGAAAGCTTTTACTCTGTACAGCTGCTCCATCATTCTGTTTACTCCCATGTGTCTGAGCTCCTGCCCAAGTTACAGCAGCATTTCCAGCCTCTAGTTTCTGCTTCCCCTCCCTTTGTGTAAGAAGGGATGACTCTACTTCCTTCCCAACCTTCACTGGTTCCTTAGGAGGGGATGGCTCCACTTCCTTCCCAACCTTCACTGGCTTAGGAGGGGATGGCTCCACTTTCTTGGACTGTTCCACTGGTTCCCTCTTTTGCTGCCACTTCTGAGGAGCCTGAACTGGGATATATTTCCTATTCCCTACCTCAGCTTTTCTTCCTCTCCACTTACAGTCTTCCATTGAGTGTCCTATCAGTTTACACTCAACACACTGAGTAGGATACCATTCATAGATAACCTCATGCTCTTGTATCACGTCATTTTCATCAAGAAAAGAAACCGTTTCTGGGACAGTGTCACTAATCTTGGCTTCAATTTGAATCCTGGCATAGTGCAGTCTATCCTTATCCATAGTAGGTTTATCCAGCTTGAGGGGCTTCCCTAAAGGGCTCACTATTCTGCTAACGATTGAGGGATGCCAATACACCACATTCAGCTTAGGTAATTGGATCCACACTGGAAATGCAGTAGGGATTCAAAATCCATATATTTCTTCCATTCTTGAATCAGTATAGGCTTTCTGTTATAAAAAATGTTGCCTCTCTCCATGACAACATTTTTGTAGGTTTTGAGCTTAAACCTAACCATGAACACACCTGGGCTCACTTTCCACACTTTATCAATCTGATTTTTCCAATATGGGTTGAAAAATCCCTCAATTACCTTCAAAGGGGGAAAACCACCTATAACTCTGCACACTATGGTATTTTCCCACCACTCCATGCTTTCCTTAACTTCAGATTTAGGGATTTTCCTCATAGTTCTTCCACCTATATCCACAGGTTCGTAGAAACGAACCTCGTGTTGATTGACCAGATTAACCAATGGTTGTGGTGGAGGGGCTACCTGATCCGGCTGGAAAACCATTTCATCCTCTCTAGTCTGCCTCTGAATCGATGCATCCATCAGACACTTTCCCATCTCTGCTGCTGGTTCTTCCTTGCTTCCAACTTTGGGCTGCTCCGACGCGTTCGACTCCTTCTCCATCCCTTTGATAGGGCGACGCTGCATAATTTTAGAGAATGGTGTCAAGACCACCATTCTGCTGCTTCCTTCATCCTCCGGCGGGGTAGTGGAGCCCAGATGCAGTTCTGAGGTATCTGTACCAATCACCTTGCTGCCCTGCTTCGTAACCACATTCCTAGGTTCCTCACGGAGGTCCCCACATACATCGTTTAGGCCGGCGAGTTCAATATCCCGCCGGATTAATCTGTCCTCATCCGCAACCGTATCCCCAAACAAATCCTCACTATTAAGCTGAGATTTCCCCAATCGAAATTCCTGACTACGAGCTTTCTTCCTACCCTTCGATCCTGACATGGCAGATCAACACGGCGTGCCGATCACCGGATTTAGAGTGAAAGAATCCCAGAAATCAGTTTCTCTTGGTCATTTGGTCGAACATGTTGTATGCATGATGAAGACTACCTATTGATTTTTTTTTTTGGATCAAACCATCCTAAGATGGGAGAAAATATATTGGCTTCCCTAACCAATCAAAAAACCACAGAAGTGGTCAAATAGTAACTTACATTTGTTGCCCAATATAGGCATCAGCATAAAATGCTCCAAAAAATGGGCTAAGCTAAGAAAAGGAAACCTAAGCCTAGCTAGTAAGAGAAGCAGCCTTCCCAATCAAAATTCTCAAAACAAGTAGAGAGCCTATAGGCGAATTGCAAGCAAAACACCAAGCGACCACCTACTTAGTAGAAGATTGATCCAGGAAGGGCAAAAGAAAGGTTAGTAACTAAGCCTAGCTGTTTACAAAGAGTCTTGTTCAAGTCTGAGCAGTAGAGAGGGGGACTCTGAGTGTTGGGATCTCCCATGCATCAAGGTTGATGAGTCCCTGTACTTCAAATGGAAGAGAAAGCCAGTCATAGGTTGATTCTGCTTTGATTTTTGAGGAGTGTTTAGCTAGGAGATCTGCTGGTTGGTTGGCCTCCCTGAAAATGTGTTTGACTGAATTTGTACCCAGCAATTCCTTAATGCTATAGGAAAGTGAGTATAACTTCCAGTGTGCAGAAAAGGGCTGTAAGATCATTTGAACAGCATTCTTGCAGTCAGACTCCACACAGAGATAGCTAGATCCCAAAGCAAGACCATACTGAATACCACACTCAATTGCCAGCATTTCTGCTTGAAGAGAGGAAATAGATGCAGTATAGAAACCTTTTGCCCCAATAAATTCACCATTCAGGCCCCTAGCAATTAATCCAATTCCAGCCATATTCTGAAACCATGCAGCATCAAAATTTATTTTAACTCCAAACCTAGGTCTGGACCATCTGACTGCTAGGATATTAGGTTTTGGGGGGATATAGATAGGTGGGGATACAGGCCTGAGACATGAGATTATCATCAATGGGCCTGGTACCACTACACCAAAAATGGCATTCAGTGAGAGAGCAATTTCGTCACTAAAAGTCCAAATTTCGTCACTAAATCTCTTTAGTGACAAAAACTGGGTCGTCAGATGGTGGTCGAAAGAGGGTCGATACAGAAGGGTCGGGTGACCATTTTACTGTAGCTTCGTCACTGAATGGCGACAATTACTGACGAAAAATGTGTCGTCAGGAGCTTTGTGACGATAAAATCCGTCACTAAATGGTGGTCACGGAAAGGATCAGAGTCGTCACTAAAGAGAAATAGTGACGATATGTAGTGACGAATTACTCGTCGCGATATGATTTAACGGTCAATGTTAACTTGACGGTCAAATGCTTTAGTGACGAATTTTGTGACGAAAACATTTGGTCGTTGGTATGTTTTAGCTACAAATTTTGGTGACAATTATATTTGGTCGGAATCCTTTAGTGACAATTTTTAGTGATAAAGCAGTTGGTCAACAGTTTTTATATAATATATTAAATTGATCCAAAAATAATACTAATATTGATATATTAAAATGACTAAAATACAAATAAATGTAACATTGTATTTAAGCTCCTTAAACTAGACACTAACGTATATCTAAACCAGACACTAACGTATATCTAAACCAACGGTGATGCAAACATCAGGAAACTTTACACTTCCTCAAACTCTCTCATGCCTCCAACTTCACTCAAATCAGGGGTACTTCACTTCCTTAAGCCTGTCATGCCTTCAAATTCACAATACTTGCTCAACGAAATTCCCAAGAACCTACATTACAATAACTGACTTATGGAGATGGAGATCAAAACAAATAACGACTTAAGAAAATATAAGATGAATACAAATAAGAGAGAAAACAAACTTTCAATTAAGAATATATTCTAACCATGACCATATTCAGTGGTATCCTAACAAACTAGAAAGAAAGATCACAAACTAAAGAAGATATTGGCAATATTATATGCACCATGACTCTGTTCAGTTTTTATTTCAAACCATATCCATATTGAGAGGGCAACATATTGCCAAACATTTCTACCACACTCACTTAGATTAAGACTGTAAACTCGCTGTCTCGACAATAATTGATCTTATTACACAAAAAAGTTCCATCCTCATTCCATATGAACGACTAAAAGCACACTTTAGATTAAAACGATCTACAATTTTTGCATTAAAAAATAGGTCATCAGGAAGAGGTTGAAAATTTGATTACTAGTGAGTTACCTTCACTATAGTAGAGTGCAATAAATCTTGAAGATTACGATTGTTTCCTGTAGTAATTTTCTAAAAGACATCATAAAAGAAACACACTAGAGGTCTCCAAGGATTATAGATCAGTAAATTGTATAATCAAAACACGAGACGGTGAGCTCAGAATCAGATAGGACCTTTTCAATGCGAGAGTAAAGCAAGTTGGCTATTCCCTTCCATTCGTCGGTGTACATTCCCTGTCCATGCAACAATCTAATCACTTGGAAGAAAAATAAGCATCCTTATTTCTGGTTTAAATTATATTTTAAAAATCTAATTAGGAAATTTTAATTATATCTATGACTGGGAAGACATACCTGTTGAGTAGCTGATGGAGGAAACCTTCTTACAAGTATATGGCCCTAATATACAAAAGTTAAGCATCAAAATAAAATTATACAGACAGTAAGAGAGAAGAAAAAATGATCGAGTAACCAAAAAACTGGAGGCAACGAGACAAACCACATCCAGATAAGTCTAAGTGCAACCGAAATAGAATAACAATAAGGGTTATATGAGGGAGGGGTACATACATAAAACAGATAGTGTTGTATAACTTTAATTAATTTTAAATTGTAGGTTAATAAGCTGTACAATTTCTTGCAGCAGTTGGTTCACCATTTAGAAAAACACTAGTAAGGAAAATTAAATCACACAGAAACCACCAGAATTAATAGGTTTTCTCAGGCAAATCCGTCATCCATCATCTAGGTCTATCTTTAAGATATATTTATTATTGTTTAGATTAGAAGAAGAAGGAGAAGACAATACCGGTTCCCATCAAAACCTGATAAATAAAAATATAATGAAACAAGCCAAATAATTAAGAACTCGAAATTCAAATAATAGGTGCCTATATATAATGATAGTAATTTTTTCCAAAACAGAACAACCAAAGTAGACACACACTCCAAAACCAACAGCCAAGCATCCCACACCTCAGAAAACCAATGAACAAGCCTCAAAACAACACAACAATCAAACAAAAGAGGCATTTTTAGCATAGCATTAGGGCTTCGCAAACTATCCTTATATTTACCAGCAAATGCCTAAGAACCCCGGAAAAAACAAATAAAAGAGACTCCTTTACGATAGGAGCCAAAGAACCACACACATAAAAACAATTTTCTGCAGAATCCCAATTCATACAACTGAAAAATTCAATTTTTTTACCACAAATCTGAATGCGCGCTTCGAGCTCCAGGAGATTGGGCTGGCTCAACAACACCTCCTTCGAGGACATACACGGCTGCCGTATCTCCGCATCCGTCAGCTGCACCTGCTTCGGCATTCTCCCACCATGGCCTTCAAAAAAACGAACCTTTTCAACACCCCATAAAAGTCCATCTGGGTTTCGATATACACAAAGCCCCGCCGGAAAACGGGACACGAACGGAAATCTCTCGATTCGCTACCTTCCCACGGCAGCTGTCAGGCGGGCCAATCAAATGAATCTGGAAAGTTCCGGCGAGCTGAGCGAAGGTGATGACTGCCCTAAAGGTCTCATCTCCATGGGCTTTGAATTACATGGCCCGACGATGGCGATCGTTTACAGACGAGTGGATCGACTGCAGATGGAGATTGAGAGAGACTGAGAGATGCGGAAGAGACATGTGGGTGAGAGATGTAAAAGCTGTACACTTAGATAGAAGAAGAAGATAAGGCTACAGTTCAAATCGGCGGCTATGATTCATCGATGAAATATGGATGGTTCAGATTGAAAAATAATAAAACATAATTACATTTTATTTTATTTTATTTTATTATTTTTATCTAATAAAACGAGAATTATATGGCTTGATGAAAGTTTCCGTTGTATTTTACTATTATTAATTTCCTTTATATTATTAAAAAGTAAATTCATAATAAATAACGATATTTTGGATAATTTATCTTAATGAATATACTACTTAAATTTGATAGAGTTGTATATTTAAACAAATGTCAATTATAAGTTGACAATTGATTGTTAGACTTAATTTTGATATTTCATATACTATTCAGTAAGAGTCGTTTCTCAAACACTCAAGTAAGATTTAAACATTTGATCGGTTATAAATTTTATAAGTGTGGTATTTGATTAGTTAAACTTAATTTAGATTTTAGTTGTTCATATCGTCTAATGCCCAAAAAACAGAATGAATAGGTAACAACAAGAGAAAGAGTCTTATAGACCCCGTGCTAACTCGTAGTATCGACTAATACGGTATTTAAGGCATGTACCAACATAAGTGCTTTATCATAAACTCGACTTTTGATTAGTTATTAGCTTTATAGGTTTGGTATTTGATTAGTTACACTCAATTATATACTAATTTTCAGTAAGAGTTTATTCTTACTTACTTAGAATTGATTTAGTTATAAGTGATTTATAAGAAACTCAAGTAAGATTTGAACTTTTGATTAGTTATAAGTTTTTAGGTTTGACATCTGATTAGTGAAACTCAATTAGTCAATTTAGATACTTCATATAGTATTCAGTAAGAATTGATTCTCACTAGTCACATAGTTAGAATTGATTTAGTTATAAGTGTTTTATCAGAAACTCAAGCAAGATCTGGACTTTTGAGTAGTTATAAGTTTTTATAAGTTTGACGTTTGATTAGTTAAACTCAATCATACTTCATATAGTACTTCATTAGATTGAAGTTCGGTTATGATGAAATAAAATTTGATAAAATTTAGCTAATTTAGTTATATCGATGTAGGGATTTGTTTCTTCAATTCAGTTTTGTTCAGTTAAGTTCAATCTAATATACTTCAATGACTTGTTTTGTAATAAAAGTTTTAAATAAAAGTTTTTGTCTAAATTTAGTTGAGTCTGTTTGCCTGACTTTATTTTTCGAATTGACTTGAATCGAATTGAACTAAACTAAACTGAACTGAACTAAAATGAACTGGACTGAAAATTAATTTATTAAAAAGTAGAATAAGTATGTCTAAATTTACCTGAATTCGATCGAATTATATTTTCACTGTACTGAATTGAATTGAATCGAATTGAAACATTCTACATATAAACTCAGGCAAATAGGGCATGGTGTCTTATAAAAAAGTAAGCGACGGCTGATTAGTAAAGTGTCTTATCAATTTGGTTGGTTTTTGTTGAAATCAAATTATCGATTTAGGGCATGTTCTTTATGTCTCATCTGTATATTTTCAGTTTAATGTTGATGAAATATGCATGATTCGGTGTCAATCAACTTAAATTTAGCTATGTTATTATTGTGTTATCAATACATTGATTTTTACTTTAATTCAATTCAATATATTTCAGTTTAGTTCAATTCACTCAATATAAAAAAAAGGCTGGTAAATGTTGACTTTTATTTCCATTTATTAATCTAGTTATTGTCTATACAACAATTAAAAGTATTAGTTAAATTAACATATATAGAAAGTAAGATGAGACTGACATTTTGACTAATTAAACGTAATTTAGTTATTGTCTCAAAAAGATAACGACTAACTATTACTAATTATTGAATATCAATGATTGACCATATGATAGAGTTAATCACTAATCCTGGTTACTGTAAGTGAGTGAAGAAAGCTAAGTAAATATTTTAATATTGTTTGTATAAAATTCAATTGGATTCTACTTTTATAAAGTTTTACTCAATGATTTGATCATTGATTACACAAGTATAAGAAGTAAATTAATTATCTACTTAACATTGTACATATATAATAGTGAAGTGATGGCCGACCCCTAATTACATAAAATCATAATATATTTATTTTCAATATTTAACATAACTTAAAAGGAAGTTGTTGTTTGTAGTTAGAGATTTTAATTATAATTAAAAATAAATTAAATTAAATAATTTCATAAATAAGGCTCAATTTTAGCCCATATTATAAACCAAATGGTTGGCCTATTTAACATAGGGCCCAAATTCAAGGCTTCAATTTATTATTAAAAAATGGCTCCAATTTCGTCACTGTTAAAATAGTGACGGAAACATATTCGTCACTGGTTATCTCTGACGAAAATTATTTCGTCACTGATATATTTACTGACGAAAACATTTTCGACACAATATTTTCTTCACTGAATCTCGTCATCCAACAAATTTTGACACTATATCTCGTCACTAAAAGTTTTGCTTTGACGAGACGTAATTTTCGTCACTAAGAGCGTCACTAAATAGCGTCACTAAAGACATACAGTGACGAAAATAATTATGGTCAATATTTTCCCAATTAGTGACGAAATGTCAGTGACGAAAATGTTTTTGTCACGATTGACCCCCATCAGTGACGATCTTTAGTGACGCTTCGTCACTATAGGCCATTTTTGGTGTAGTGTACAGTGAATTGGACTAATAAGTAGGGAGTAGTATATCAACTGCTGAAGATCTCTCTCCATCAATTTCAGATTTGGGTTCAGTCCTTCAAAGATCATTTTATTTCTACATTTCCAGAGAATCCAGGCAACAAAGGAGGGAGCAGTATGATTCAATCTTGTGTGCAATTTGGACAGACCAACAAAAGACCATAGAGTTGCTATTTTGTCCCACAAATTCTCCACAGAAAAATATAAAGAACCACAGATGTGATGCATATACTTCCAAAGGTGCACAGCAGTTGCACATGTAGAGAAAAAAATGATGTATAGTGTCTGAATGGTTGCACAGTGGGCATTTAGAGGCAAATTGAAATCCAAACTGACTCAAGATATCATCAAAGGGCAGGAGACAGTTTAATAATTTCCATGAGAACACAGAAATTTGTTTAGGGATACCTGGCCTCCATATCTTTGCTAGGGCTGGAAACTTCTGAGACTGTTGGATAAATATGGAATAGGCACTTTTGATGCTGAAATTGCCATTGAGATCAGGCTTCCATATCAGTCTGTCCTTTCTGGAAGGATGAAGTGTAGCCTGTTGTAGGAACTGAATAATGGTGGGAGGGAAAACCAGTGAAAGGAGAGGCAGATAGGTAAACTTGTTGGCGATGAACTTTTTTACTGTAAAGGTCAGATACTGGTCATTTCCAGGGTTGAAGATATCCACTAGAGGCCCAAAGTCAGTCCAATTTGCAGTCCTGAAATTGCAATCCCCAGTGCCATGAAATACCCTGGAATTGGCCTCAGCTACAAGGTTGATTTTACAAATCCTTCTCCAGTTTTGTGATGATCTTGTGGATGGAGGTAGAGAGGCAATAAAGGTAGTCCAGGGTGCTTCTCCCATTTGGTACTTCCACCAGAGCTTACATGCAAAAGCTTTAATGGTGGATGAGAGATCTCTAATTCCCAGTCCATTCTGAGCTACTGGAAAACATAGAGCCCTCCATCTTCTCCATGATTTTTTGGGTTTTGATTCAGTGCTCCCCCAAAAAAATATGGCCAATCTCCTTTCAATTTTCTTGATGATCTGCTTAGTAGGTTCCATCACTGCCCATATATGCTGAGGCAAGGAGGATAAGCATGACTGAATAAGTGTAAGTTTCCCACCTGCAGACAGCCATAAATTTTTCCAATTGGATAATATTTTATCTATCATCTCCAAAATAGGTTGAAAATGAAGATTAAGAGTTCTTCCATTGAAAATTTGTACTCCCAAATATTTTACAGGCAGGCAACCTTTTTTCATCCCTAAAATATTTTTAACTTGTCTAAGCTTGGATGCAGTTGCAGTGCAACTCAGAAAAAACTCACTCTTTTCAAAATTGATCTTTTGACCTGTTGTTTCCTCAAACTTGACCAGAAATGCTTTCATTTTTATGAGATTCAATTTTGAGGACTTTAGAAAAATCACAGTATCATCTGCATAACTCAAATGGGAAATAGGCATAGAATTTCTGGGCAGTGAATAGTATTCCATATTTCCAAAGTGAAAAACATAAGCAATACTCCTTGTGAATGCTTCTAAAAATATGTCAAAAAGAAATGGTGAAAGAGGGTCACCCTTCTTAATGCCTCAAGAGGCCTGAAAATAGCCAACTGGCTTCCCATTAATTAAAATAGAAAACCAAGCATTAGACAAGTTTTTTAGGATGCAATTTATGAACCTGCCTGAAAAACCAAATTTGTGGAGGATTTTTTTGAGGAAATTCCAACTGACCCTATCAAAAGCCTTCATCAGATCAAGCTTCAAGATACAGTTTGGGTCCCTTTGTTTTCTATTCAAAAATCTGAACATTTCTTTTAGATAGATGACATTGTCTGAAATGTCTCTATTTTTTAGAAAAGCAGACTGATGATAAGAAATTAATTTTGGCATCAAAGGTTTTAATCTTTCCATAAGAATTTTTGAAAAAATTTTATTTGTGACATTGGAAAGACTAATAGGTCTGTAATCATTAAAACTGATAGGGGTTTCTTTTTTAGGGATAATAGTTATCCAAGTGCTAGATATACCCCTGTGAATATTAGACCTTGATAAAAAATCATTTGATGCCTCTAGAAGATCTGAGCATATGATATCCCAAGCTTTAATAAAGAAAAGTGCAGTGAAGCCATCTGGCCCTGGATTGCTAGCTTTATTTAAACTCAGGACAATTTGCTGTAATTCTACTAAAGTAACTGGTTTATTTAGTTCAAAATTATCCTCCTCAGATATGATTTTAGGGATCTGAGAAAGAAAGTGGGAACTAAATTGATCACAGTCAGGATGAGGGTCATCAGTCAACAGATTTTTGTAGAAGGTAATTGCCTCCTTTTCTATATCTGAGTTTTCTGTTAACCATACCCCATCTGAGCTCTTGATCTTGGTGATATTAAGTCTACATTTCTTTTCCATAACAGAGTTATGAAAAAACTTAGTATTCTCATCACCTTCTTTTAGCCATTTTAGTTTGGCTTTATGTTTCCAGAAATTGTTTTGCTCTTTCAAAGCTCTTGTAAGAAGGGCTTTGCATTCTTTCAGTTTGATCAGCTCATGAGTTGAACTATCAGCTTCAAAAACAATTTCCTGGAGTCTAAGATTTTCCTCAGCCACTAATAGGTTTTCATCAATATTGCCAAACACCTCTTTGTTCCAGACTTTAAGAACCTTTTTGAGGCTGTTTAACTTGAGAAATTTTTTTAGCATTCTCTGACCATCAATAGGAGCAGTCCAATGATTATTGATAACAGTCATGAACTGCCCCCTTTTGAACCAAGTGTTAATAAATCTAAATGGTCTGGGGACTGAGGGAATGTTACTGCCCATTCTAAGAAGTAGAGGGCAGTGATCAGAAGGTTCCTTATTTAGGACATGTATGGATGACTGTGGGAAATTTGTCAGCCATTGAATGGTGCAGATGCCCCTATCCAACCTCTCAGTTGTCATTTTTTTCCCATTTTCCTTTGTTCTACCATTGGACCATGTGAAAAAATTGCTAACTGTGTGTACTGGAACTAGACCTAGTGAGTGTATAAAATGACTGAAATCTCTAATACTGGCAAGACTAGGGGATGAATGTCCTCTATTCAGATAAAGAGGTCATGGCATTAAAATCATCTATGAACATAGCAGGATTTAAGTTTAGTGCTTTTAAGTCAGTCCACAAATTCACCCTTTCTTTCCTAATTCTCAAGCCATACACAAAAACCATGTCAGTGTTTAAGTTTAGTGTATGGCAAGAGATCTGTACTGAAAGGAATTGATCATGATCCAGACTCAACAATATACTAATTGAGTTGTTCCACATTAACCAAAATTTTTGACAAATTGGAAAACATGCAATTTTGGAAATGCAGTTGAGACATGTATGATGAACATTTATTATTATCATGCTGGGGGTCAATAATGCACAAAAGATCAACTTTATGGGTTCTAACTAGTCTGGCCAATCTCAGAATGGATGATTCCATGCCTCTAACATTCCAGACAAGAACATTCGATCCCATTGTTGTATTAATCATTTTTTCTTGGGCTTTAAGCTCTTAGTGGTTGTCCTGGTAATGATTTTGTTTACCTGATTGAAATATGAAGCTATTTTATTTCTTTCAGGGTCATTATCTAGGTTGTCAGTAGAGAGATTTACCTCAGTCTGCAAACTGGGAGTACCTTGATCAGGATCCTGAGAGGGCAGATCAATAGTAGTATTCTCCATGAATTTCTCTGTCTGAGCCCCTTGATCAGTATCAATGTTAATTTCTTCATCCATTATTTCTTCCACTTCAGAAACTAAAGGGGGAAATCTGTTGACTGTCTGTCTTGGTTGAGAGTAAAAAGAGACTTTGTTAGCATTTAAAGGTAAATTACTAGAGCAGGAGGTGTTACCTGAATGTATACTAATATCATCAGCAGCAAATATTCTGTGTTTCTTTGGAGTTTCCCATTCAGATTGGGAATGGTTCATTGCTCTGATGATCTGCTGAACTGGAGAGGTGTAAGGGATGATAGTTGTCACTGTAATGGAGGGGGTTTCATCTATGGCATGCTCAGTTTCAGTGTTTTTTGGTGCAGGCTGAGTTTTGGCACTGGGAGGAGAAGGCTGTTGCAGATCATCTTCTCCATCTGAGAGAATGTGTATGGAGCCTTGGTGGGGTGGAGTGTGTGTTGGTGGAGAGCTACTAGAGGGAGCTGTGAGTGATTGGTTGGGAGGGGTGTGTGTTGGAGGTGAGGGTGTTGTGAGAGGTTGGTTGGGAGGGGTCTGGGAGCTGTGGGGGGTTATTGGTATTGTGGTAGCTGGACCCTTGCCTTTATCCAGCTGAGTAAGTGTTGCAGAAGTTTGTGGATTCCTTCTCAGAGGGAGATAATTTCTGCCAGAGATCCCAGTTCCATATTGCAGGGGAGGTTTTTGAGGGATGGCTTGTTTACTGGGAGCATCATTTTTGGGAGGGGGAGGCCTATTGTTGATCATTGGCCTCATTTCAGGGTGGAGAATCCTACACTCACTGATTTCATGACCAAGCTTTTTACAATGCTTACAGTAAGCTGGAAGATATTCATACATTATGGGGAAATCAGCCACTTCACCATCTAGATTTGTTGTGAGTGTAACAGAAGTGTGGAGCTTAGCCAACAGATCAATCTCTACACATAGCTTCACTGCTGAGGGTCTAGTCAGGCTAGCTGTGGCTGCATCCATTTTAATGTATTTGCCAACACTATTACCTATAGACTCAAGCATTGCAGAATTGTACCAGAGAATGGGGAGATTGTGAATGGTAATCCAAACAGGTAAAATGGATGTTTCTGTGTTCAGTGGTAAAATTTGGTGTCCATTTAAACACTTTCATTTGAACCCCTTTCAATGACCAGAGAGATTTCATCCAGCATCTCTGGAAATCCTCTGAATCTTCAAATCTGATCAAAACATGCTTATAATCAATAGAGCCCAGTTGGTACCTTCCATTAAAACCGACTGATTTGAATGCCTCATTCATAAATTCCATCGAAGGCTTAATTTTGGGGAATTTGCCTATGAGAGCATTGGAGTAGTGTGCAGATAGCTGGGCTACCTCTTCCTGCGAGATTAAACATGCTATCTTGCCTTTGTGGGTGAGGATCGGTTGGATTGAAGGATTAGATGGCAGTGCGGAGAACAACGGGGAGGGTTTTGTGTTTAAGGCTTGAAGGAAACTACGAGGAGCGGTGGCGCCGCCGCTAGGGAGCGGCGGTTCCGTCATCATTCTTCCGGTTTGTGACCGTTCAACGGCTGGATTGTCAGAAACAATGTGTGTAACGGTTATAAAAATAATTGTTTGAGGAAAGAGATGCGGGCATTAAATCGAGAGCACAGAAAGAGAGGAGAAGAGAGAAGAATGATCAATTCAAAGACTACCTATTGATTTGTATGCATGATGAAGACTACCTATTGATTTGTCTGCAGTAGCACTGGCTAATCAAACATCTTAAGGATTAAAATAAACTTATTGAAAATAACAATATATTAATTCCATAAAAAAATCCTATAATAATAACTTAAGCACATAATACAACCACACTATACCGAATGAACTGTGTAAGAAGCATCACACTAGATACCAACCTCTTGGAGTCTTTACAAAAGGCTGAGACTCTCCCATATTTGGTCCTTTCTGCTTAAGAGAGCCTGATTCAAAAGAAGGAATTTGGATGACAAATAATTATAAAGATGTTCTCGCCAACGATATAATCAATAATCTTTCAGAACATTAGAGAGTCAAGAACTAGAAGACACACCTCATTGTCTGCACATGGTGGTTCAAAAGGGGCAATAGACAATTCAAGTTCACCCTCAACGCCATTATACTATTCTCTGAAATCACAGTCGAAACCCGTGCAATGGACAACCGAACAATATTACTGTAAAAAGGCACAACCTTTATTACTCATCAATTACTAATCACAAAAATTCTCATCCTGGAAAGTCTTGGCACCTCTATCATACCACACTTTCGTATTGTTAGGATCCGACTTTCATTTCTTTTGATGTTTCAAACTCTAAACAACGAAACCCACACTAGTATCGGCAGAAATTCAAAGGCAATTTACTAAAAACACAAAAACTCAAACAAAGCGAAAAGCTTTAAAAATTTTAACATACCGGATGATCGTGGCTGATATGCCAAGGGACATTGGACATATACTAAGGAATGTGAGGATTGATTTCTTTCCCATCCTCGTCGAGCTCTACCGGAGCAAGACTGACCTTACACACCTCCTTTAACTCAATCTGCTGCCGGTGGTCCTCCCGAGACTTAAACGTCACTACAATTACCAATTCAAAAATTTAGGAACAAATTCAAACCTTCAATTTTGTTGAAATCGAAATCGAAATTCCTAATATCAAATTTGAAGAATGAGAGCTTACCTGAAGCAGTCACCGTGGTGAAGAAGAAGAACTCTAGGTTTGAGAGAGTAACGGCGGCGGTGAGACGGGATTTGAGAGAGTAACAACTGCAGCGGCGAGGTGGGATTTGAGAGAGCAACATTGGCAGTAGCGATGCAGGATTTGAGAGAGCAACAATGGCAGCGAGGAGAGATCAACGCTGAAGACTTAGTTGAGAAAGTGAAGGTGTGGAATAGAGAGAATGGAAGAATCTCATTTGTGATCTGTTTCGAACTATTTCAGGAAATGAACAAAAAATAGTGAGTCATGCTTAAGTTTTCATACACATTCGCATGCTTCCGTAACCGGAACTGTGTACGTTTCATGCACAATTGACTTTTTCACAGATTCCGCATGCGGAATAAATAATCACATGAAGTTACAAGAATTTCCATTATTTCCAAGTCTAGAACAATGATACCAATCCGTGGTTCCGCTTGCGGACATGTAAACCAACATAATTCTGCTTGTGGAATATTTGTACCTATAGATTTATAACTGCTAAACCTTTATACTTACGTAGTTCTGCTTGCGGAACCCTTATAACGAATAGGTTAGGGTTGCGGAACCTTTACACGGTACATCTAGGCTTTCGGAACTTCTATAATAACATATTTCTGCATGCGGAACTAGTATAGCGAATGAGTTCGGATTTCAGAATTTTTATAACGAATGAGTTCCGATCTCGGAACCTTCATAACTACGGCGTTTCCCGTAACCATTGTTGGCATTCTTCCGTTTATCCTTATCCCCCGTTTATCATATGGAGGTTCTCAAAGGTAGAGCCGATAATCAATTTTTCAAAGGCTTACTTGCTACGTTCCGAATTCGGAACCTCAATATTAACGTCAATTTTCAGGAATAGCCGTGTTCCACCGCCGGGATAGAATACTTCTCCACTAGTGGAACTCAAAGAACCTTAAACTAATTTAAACATTTATCAATACAATTTAAACCATTCATCCTTAAAAAGTGTTTTCTAAGCATGAATTCTAACTTTAACTAACTTATTTTAGTTACACTTTGATTTAAATGCAAAGGCTCGAGCAAAATTTTTAATTCTGAACAACTACCGAGTACTAAACTACAAATAAAGTTTATAATTAAGACGATCATTTCTGATTTTCTTTTTTTTAAGCAGTCATCGAATCTCTGTTAATCGAGAAACATACAAAGCTAAACTTTCAATTATTTATTGTCGGGGAAAGATTTTGCTGGTGTTCGATGGATGTCTGGAACCCGCACTTGATCACGATCCCGGCTCACGAACTGATCTGCAAGACAAAGCCACGAGTGTCCCGAGGGTAGACACTCCGACGCTCAAGTTAGTATGTGCGTAAGGCGTATTGTATGAGTTATATGATAGAGAAGGTCTACCAAACCTTTGGTATTTATAAATTATATGGCTACAATCCGTAGATCGCCAAGATATGTGATTATGGTATTAATAAAACTCTTATGGAGATAACAATTGTATTACCATGTATAGAAGAAGTATATTTCAGTCATGGATGTATTACCACGTTTAGGAGGAAGTGTATTCCTTGTAGAACATTCAGAATATATGCATTCCTTATAAGGATTTGGATTGATGGACCCGCCCGTGGATCCATCCTCCTCGTAACTCAAGCCCACAACCCTTCTCGGGCCTTGGTTCGAGACTGTATGAGGTCAAGAATACGAACCATGGACTTATCAGTAGCCTTAAAGTAGATCTTCAGAATTTCGAGGGCTCTATCTCGAAGGCTGGATGCGAGGGTTGCTTCTCGAGAAAAGGTCAATAACTCGAGGGAGAGTAATTCGGGGTGTTAAGATCAGATTGATTTCTCGGGCTGACCCTTCTGAATATCAAGTTTCAAGTTGTTTCGTATTCCCTCAGGATACGTGGACGATCAGATTTCAATCCATCCTCTTAATCCGAGGTAGCTGACATGTAGCGTCTACTCGTTGTATATTCTGGCGGTGAGAAAGACCAACCTTCCAATTGCTTGCATCGTTTCGCGAGTCGAGGTAAACTCGCTTAAATGCATGTTAATTACTGGTTATATAACCAAGTAATTTTCCCTTGTATTTACCATCAATCTTCATCCACGCAATCTTGTATTTTCAATCTCAGAGAAAAACTCTTCTTCTTCTTCATAATATTTTCTTCCCCCAATTCTCTATATAGCCATGTGGTCTTCAAACTCCGGTGTTCCCCCTGGCAATACAGAGAATGATGCACCGGCCGTTGATGAAACGAAGGTGATAAATGTTGAAGAAGCAGCCCCGGCCGTCGATGACCTAGGGACTCTGTTCCTGGAAGCGGACTCTGGGAGTTGATGGAAGTGACCATCGCCACTCCACTGCAAGTTGTAACAGCGGTGGCTGGTGAAGGTGCGTCCGGGTCGGGTTTGGACCCGAATGTGAAGCCCCAAGCTGATATACAGGCTCCAGTTGCTGGTGATGCAAGTGGCGTCATGCAGGCTGTCATACCCCATCAAAGCTGATCTGAGGCTCGAGAATGAGCCTATCCCAGTCCAAAATCTGGTGAGCCCCACCCAAGGGGTGATGTATGGGAGGTTCCAACAGCAGGAAGTGAGCTTTCCTTTTCCCCCGTTGTTTCTCGAGTTTCCGCAGCACCATAAGTTGCATCCTTGCCAGATCCACTTCAATGCGGTGGTGTCGATCATGGACCTGATTTCCTGGTGTGCTCGGAAAAAGTATGAGCCGATTTTAGATCTGTTCAGGAGCGTGTACAAGTTACATGCTTCGGAAAAGTACGTGCATATCATGCTCGCGCTGCGAGGGGCCAAGCCCTTCACTTTTCCAGACAATAGTGGTGGTTGGAAAGGATGTTCGGTTGACATTTTATCAGACTAAATACGAGGTTCCTGACTGGAACTCCAATCCGAAGGACGCCGTGTATTTTGACAGGGTTTTCAAGATTCCGGATCGCTTGGAGGGCATCGTCAAGGAGCTCTTGGGCGAAAAGATCGTCTTCCAGGAGGGGAAGTTCGTGTGGGTAGCTCATGGCTCCATGTGGCAGTGGCCTTTTGTCACCTACTAGTATTTGCAGAATGTTCCTCGGTCGAAGTCCACCACCAACTTCTTGAAGCCAGGGCGGGTTTGGACATGCCCTGATAAAATCTAGGCGGAAGGGGAGAAGGACACGGCCAGGAAGCGCGGAACGAGGAAGTCTCCTAGGGGTCGAGGTAAATCCTCTTCAAGCCGGTCCTCTTCGGGTTCAATTTTGCATGTTACATTATGGTCATGCTGTATATTTCGTACAATAACGTGATGATGATCTTTTTTATGTAAATAGGGTCTCCTCCAAAAAAGAAAGCCGGAAAGGGAAAGGCCATCCTCGAGGCGGTAGAGGAAAAGGAGGAGGAGTCCGATGAGCAGCAGTCCGAGGAGAGAGAATCTGAGGCTGAGGGGTCTTTGGATGGTGACTCCGAATTTGAAAAGGTGACTCCTGATGATGCTCTTTTGAAAGATCTGGGGTGTTATCTAGGTCGTCGTGGAGAAGAGGACGCACAGACTTCTCAGAAGTCATTTAGGAAGTATCCTTTTGCTTCCAAGGTAGTAATCTTCAACTCTTGTTAGTGCGATTTCTTGATGTCTCGGGTATCAAACTCTTAAATAAGTTTTGTTTACAACTACTGACAAGTCTGTCCCGGATCGGAGGTCGGGCTACTGCCAAGATCAAGCGTCTGTACCACTCCGTTAGTGAGCTGCATGCCAGGTGTCAGGCTCTTGAGACCG
Organism: Sherardia arvensis; assembly: GCA_948330725.1. Taxonomy (NCBI): domain Eukaryota; kingdom Viridiplantae; phylum Streptophyta; class Magnoliopsida; order Gentianales; family Rubiaceae; genus Sherardia; species Sherardia arvensis. Next base: position 13,212,534 of record OX415237.1, on the reverse strand, counting down.
TGAGCGAGGAGAAAAATGGTCAGATTAGGGCCTTAAAAGCTCAACTGGAGACGCCCCTTCACCTGTCTCTGCACCGGCGGATGTAACTCAGCTGGATGTCTGAAACCCGCACCTGATCACGATCCCGGCTCACGAACTAATCTGCAAGACAAAGCCCCGGGTGTCCCGAGGGTAGACACTCCGAAGCTCAAGTTAGTATGTGCGTAAGGCGTATTGTATGAGTTATATGATAGAGAAGGTCTACCAAACTTTTGGTATTTATATGGCTACAATCCGTAGATCACCAAGATATGTGATTATGGTATGAATACAACTCTTATGGAGATAACAGTTGTATTACCATGTGTAGAAGAAGTATATTTCAGTCATGGTTGTATTACCATATTTAGGAGGAAGTGTATTCCTTGTAGAACATTCAGAATAACGCATTCCTTATAAGGATTTGGATTGATGGACCCGTGGATCCATCCTCCGCGTAACTCGAGCCCACGACCCTTCTCGGGTCTTGGTTCGAGACTGTATGAGGTCCAGAATACGAACCATGGACTTATCAGTGTTTAGATTAACTTTGCAAATACATTTGAATTTCGATCAATTGTGTGACTGATGCCTTAGTTAAATTCAGAGCGGCGGTAAATTGAAGGGAATAATGGGCCAGAGGCGGAGCCATGATTTTTGACATGGATGGCAAAAAATAATAATTTTTGAGTAAAGTTAGTAGTAGACCTGAAATAGAGGAGAAATTTTGGGGATTTTTAATTTTAACCCCAGAAATTTTTATGAGTAGTAATAGTATTTATAAAAAAATGGGTGGCAAAATAATAAAATATTTTGGTTTGTTTAGAAAAAATTAAAAAAAAAGTTATTTTCAAAAAAAGTGGGTGACATTTGCCACCCTTCTCTAACGTGGCTCTGCCACTTCGACTTGTCAAACCTCTGGAACCACAAAACTCAAGTATAAGGTTTACAGTGCAAATATTCAGGAAAAGGGTATTGATATATGTCAACTTTAATTCACATCTATTTTCAATGTTTAATCTTCAAAGTTTGGAATTCTTTATTTTCATAATCCTTAATATATTTTTTTTACTTTTATTTCTAGTAATCCTGAGGTAGAGAACATAGGGAGATTAAAAAAGTACAACACGTCCCCCAAAGCTGAAGTCAAAACACACAACACCCCGATCACAATGTCAAGTGTCTGCAGTGCGGCAACGAATCGGTGGCGCGAGAATAAGTTCTCATGGGCGTACCTAGTGCGTAGTCCTAAGCCTGGAGATTTGAGATTCTATGGCGCATCCTTAGAAACCATCAGCAGAAACTTCGGTGGCACGTGAAGAAAACCCGCCCATCTAATTGAGTCGAAACAGATCATAGTCGATAGATCGTCATGGCGGAGACCCATCACCAGCGTGAAAAAGTGTAGGAGCCAAGGCGGTACCTTTGTGTTGACTTCCCGTCATTGAAGAGCATGGTGGTCGCGATCCACCTTTTTTTGTCTAACGTCGGTAGAGATACATGGGCTGATAACAGCAACCCCAATCCGATGAGAGACCCATTAGTCGATTTTGTAGGAGGAGAGAGATGGGATGTTCATACTAAGGTAGGGGGTGATCCAAAAGTTGTTCACATCAAAATGATAATTCGTTCAAAACGAAATCATGCAACACAATCATCAAAACCCTAAATTATAATGGATCTACGTTATACCCAAGAATAAACAAATTAAATGATCAAAAACCCTAGTCCCCAATTAAAGATTCGAGAAATTACCTCCTGAAGGAATGACGATCGGACAGTCCTGATCAGGCACCGACACATATTCTTCAGGGCAATCGGATTAAGAGGTGGATTAGAAGTTGGACCTTCTTCTTCAGGGTTCTCTTCGACCACGGGCAGCACGGGCACCGCGACATGGTTCTGGTTGCAACCTCTGGGCATGACGGGCGGTGGGCGGTGAAGTGTGACGGCGCGATTGGTGAAGTGCGGCGATTGGTGAGTGGATGAGATGTCTAGTCTTATCCCATTTCTTTATTTTCTTTTATACTCTCGCGATTATTGGTTTTTAATTTCCATTTTCATCTCTCATTTCATCTCTTATATTGACTTAAATTCAATTTTTTCACACTCAGTTCACAATCCTTATAATTTAACCTACATAGCGAGGAAATAGAGGATGATTAGAAGCCTGTAAATTTGTTAGTGTTGTGTGGTTTAGGTTTGTAGATTTGTCATATTCAGAGAATTAAATAATACATACCACAAATTTCAAATGCTTATTAATAAGACGGACCATCTGTATTAATTCATCAATGGAAACATAACCCTAATGTCTTTTCTTCATTTTAAGAGGTGCCAACTTTTTTTAAAATGAACAACAGTTTTATCACACTGCATTACACATATGTCTCGCAGTCTCGGTCATACAAAACTACTAAGTCCAACTTATCAATTAAAATGAATCGTCAAACTCAACGCAGAAAATCATTTTTAGTCAATGTCATCCATTTTCGACCATCCAGGCATAAGAATCTGACGCGGTGTATATAAAAAGAAATATATATTTATGATACTTGTATTTTAGTGATTACTTAAGGGACTGAAGGTCCAAGATCGCGACTGCAAATTAAGGTGTTGAAGTTATCAATACGAAGCCAAGTCCCAGATCTCACCTTCCCCAGAAAAATTGACATGCATGCAGATTGTAAAATTACACTCCTCTCCTTATATTTGACTTCCTGGTAAGTTGCAAGTACTTTTACAAATCACTAGAATCTGTGATACCTTCCAGAAAGTTCAAATATTTGTATTATGAAATCTTTTTTTTTGGAGAAAAAATATCAGAACAATTACAATTTTAGGAAATATATTGACATTGATTACTGTTTTGTTTGTGACATACTTATCCGTGATGGTTTTTGAGTTGTCTCTATATATATATTCATTGCAGATGAAGATTGCTAATACTTTTACTAATAATTTTTGATAATATTTTTTAAAAATATATAAATTTAATTTATCGATATTGTATCCATAAAGATTGAGGAGTGCGTTGGGGTAGAGATTGATAGTAAACTTTTATTAGCATCTGTACAATAGGAAATAATGCGCAAGTTGAACAAGAACTTTTAAATATGAAATGAAATGCTAATTATTAATAAATAATTGTTTATTATTATCAACTAATATATAATATGGATTCCTCTACATATGAAATGTTAACTACGTACAGATCTAGATGTTTAATTAATTAGATTTCCTTAAACACAAATCCTCATATGCCTTTAATCTAATAAGCTCAGCCAGGTTTGACTCAAGAGACCCACTAGAGAGTCTTGAGACAGCTTTCGCTTCTGTTATTATTGTTGAATATTTCTTGGAAATTCAGCTTCCTCTAATTCTCCCTTATAAATAATCGCACTATTACATCCTATTATCCTAATGCTCATATACAGATCCTAATTTTCACAGAATATTCGAAGTTCTGTAATTTTCAGAATAATCATGGCAGGGGAAGATCCGAAGACGTCGTTGCTAGAAACTCCAACCTGGGCTTTAGCTACTGTCTGCTTTGTGTTCATCTTTCTGGGAATCGGAATCGAACACTCGATTCATCTTATTTGCCAGGTGAGTTTTAGCTAAGGTTCCCTAAACCATTTCTGACAAAAATTAGTTTTGTCTGATTTTACTGTGAGTTTTCGATCCACAGTGGCTCAAAAAACACAAGAAAAATGGTTTGCTAGAAGCGGTGGAGAAGCTGAAATCAGTTCTAATGCTGCTGGGATTCATGTCGATAATCCTAGCTGCAACGCAAAGGCTGATAACCAAAATCTGTGTTACGACGAATGTGGCAAGATCCATGCTTCCGTGCAGGAAGGTGACCTATACCACCAATAGTACTACCAGAAACCTCAGTGAAGTTCTGATTCGTCACGAAAGAATTCTGGCCAATGACTCCTCTACTTCTACAGATCACTGCGCTTCTAAAGTAGGGTTGTTCTATTGAGTTTATCAACAGATCAGTTCAATTCAGTTTGGTTTTGATGAAATTTATATTAATTTGTTGCAGGGGATGGAATCTTTTATATCGTCTAATGGTATAACTGAGCTGCAGATATTTATATTTGTGCTGGCAGTTATGCAGATAGTGTATAGCGTCGCTACAATGGCCCTAGGCAGAGCCAAGGTACGTACATGTATAATGTGCATGAGAACTATGCATTTTCTAAATTGATTATGCATATTCACGTTTGATTTGTATATAAATTTGATGATTATGTACACTATTTGCCTAAAACTAATTAAACAAAACGATAGTGTTGGATAAAAGTGAGATTTATAAGTGCAGATCGAGATATAAGACAAACTTATTCATTATATTTTCAGCGGCGGAATCAGATAAAAATTTAGAAACGCAATTTCCAATCTAAATCTAAACTTTTATCAGAGCTCCGGCAAAAATAAATAAAGTATTAATTAGTTGATCGAGCCATTTTTGTTTTCATGTATTTAACTAATTAATTAATGGAAACGTTTAATGTCAACCAAAGAATTTTGAATGGCTTGTATGATTCTTGTATCTGAACGCAATCAAAATTATTAATAACTATGAACGGACCTCTTCTTTGCTGGTGACCGTTTGTCAAAGCGTTGGTGACTTGGTGCTGATTTTATTCAAATTACAATTAATTTTGGAGCACCCCATTTCTACTCATTCAGACTTAGATCCACCGATAATTTTATATTTTAATATTTTTCCTACCCAGAAAAATAGTTGGTTTATTCTCATCACTTTGTTTGATATATATTTTTCGTCTATGAAATCAGATAACAGTATTTTATGAAACAAAAGGAGTAACTACTGTTGGATTTATATTTGAATATTTTGTTTCCGTGGTGATATTTGCAGATGAAACGATGGAAGCAATGGGAAAAGGAAACCCTGACGGTGGAATACATGGCAGCCAATGGTATTACCTCCACCGTTAAATTCCTCTATATATTCTAACGTGATAACATATATATAGGAGATTTAAATCATCGGCTTGATTATGGTCTCATAAAATAATCTAAATTTATATTTATATTTGTTCAAATGGCCTTCAATGAAGATGGTGTGAATCACCCAACAGCCATAAAAATGAGAGGAATCAACATCCAACCTAAGAATTTTATCAAAACATAATCAATCAAGTAAATGCTAATCGGATTAATTATAGTATTAGAAATAAGATACATTATAAAATTGTAGTACTGGTTTCTGAAATATTATACTCAGAAAATGTCGCGATAAACTGTTTAGTAAGGGATCACCATCCAATTCCAATTAACATTAGTAATAATCAAGATGCGTGGCACATGCATGAGCACATTAACACATGTTGTTAATACTTAGACACCCTGATCAAAAATGTAGACGCATTGCAAATACAGATCAAGCATCTAAAAATCAGATTCGGTTGAGATATTTGAATTTAAAAAATCTCAACAATTTGTTATGAATTCATTATGCGATGTGTTTTTTTTCTGTTTTATATATGTCTTTGAAAGTAATTTTATCTAATAACTAATTAGGTTGTGGATGGCTTAATTAAATACTGATGAACAGATCCAGAGAGATTTAGATTGACGAGGCAATCAACGTTCGGAAGAAGACATATGAGCACTTGCACCCAAACCTCGGCTCAGTTGTGGATTGTGAGTCATGACGTTAATATCACATTACCTAATTTTGAATCCATATTATATACGATCATATTTCATTTTTATAGATGCACTTAGTTTTCAGTTCGATACTTGCAAATTAGAATTTTATTTTATGGATTTTTAATTAAATGATCTTATCTTACTATACAATATTAATTGGAACAGAAATGCTTCTTCAGACAATTCTTCCGTTCAGTGGCCAAAGTCGATTACCTCACCCTCCGCCATGGTTTCATCTCGGTGGGTATTCATTTTTAATTTTGTATATGCTAAGTATATAATTTTTAATTATTTTAGATCTTTTATTTCACCTGCTCTAGTAAAATTTGCAATCTCTAATGCAATGTATTTTCTGATAAAAATATTACACTTGAATATATATATATAAATATATATATATATATATATATATATATATATATATATATATATATATATATTCGTTGCATGGTTTGATTCAGGCTCATTTATCCACGACAAACAAGACATTCAACTTTCGAAGATATATTCAACGGTCTTTGGAAGACGACTTCAAAGTTGTAGTTGGAATAAAGTAAGTTTATTTAACTCTGACCAGACTATAATGTTATCCGAAAGGGAATTAGAAAAATTATTATTCCGATCAATAAATAAATTAATAAAAAGTATTAAAAATAATGAAGCTATGTAATTTTGACTAATGCCGCTACACAACCACCGCAAGTTCACCATATTCCGGTGCCTATCATTTTTTTTTTTTTGTTTTTTTTTTTAAATTTATTGTTTCATTTTTCTCGATGATGATACAATAGCTTACGCTTCTATTTTTTCAAATACAAATCATTCCACCTATAAAATTCTAATTTACACGGTAATTTCAGTCCATCATGCTAATTAACACGTCTGCGAAATGAAAACATGAATGTGCGATATATGGAATATACATGGAAATATTGTGTATTACTACAAGATCACCATAGATTGTATAAATATATTAGACTATAAATTATAGTGTTTATATGTTAATTATGCAAAGATCGCTAGCATTTTTTTCTTAAAATGTGTACTTATAAAAATATTTATCTATTAACTTAATATTAAATAAATTTCTTACATTTTGATCTTAATATTTATAATAATTACCTTTGATGAATAACCTGACGATTACAATATATATTGACAATTTCATAATCTTCTGAAATTTGCCACTATAATTTTGTTAATTATCTTAAAGAGTTTTTCTTTAAATACACTTCATCCTCATCTTCATAAGTTTGTTAATAATATTTACATAAGAAAAATTAAATATATCGTGCAACGCACGATGATATTTATCTAGTTGTATATAATACGTATACAATTATGTTGTTTAATTAATTAATTAATATGTTTTAATTTTCAAAACCCTAATTTTGCATGTCTAAACCCTAATTGTGATATAATAATGGGAGATTAGAATTTTTTAAAAATTGTTATACGTCCGCAAGTTTATTAATTTTTCGATTTGATATTCTTACAGCCCATTCATGTGGTTCGTTGTTGTCATCTTCTTGTTGCTTGATGTCCACGGTAATTAACTTCACGTACTTGGTCCATTGTATTATTAATTAACTTCATATATATCGGTGTTAATTAGCTTATCCTTTAATTAATTGATGTTAACTGGATCAGGTTGGAATGTCTATCTCTGGATATCATTTCTCCCATTAATTGTGAGTTATTGAGCCTTCTTCCTATCAACTTATCTCTACATTTCAATTTCTTTTAAATTTCGCTCCAAGTTATAAATATTCATAGATATAGTAGCTAGTAATGGTATCTATTAAACACATGGTAGCTACTAATGGTATGTGTTGTTTTGTAGGAACCATTATATATGTTCTAGTATATTTTATCCAACTAACTACACAAAATCGAGTATGATTGTTTTAAAACTGGTCTAGTCTTATCCTAGTACCCGACACATAGACATAGAATATTTAAAGTAATATAGAAAAAATGGTACTAAATAGTCATGTCATATTTTGTGTCATGTCGTATCTAACACATATCCGACATTGACTAAACTGTCATGTCAAATCAACATAGCTTTCTATGATATCTTCTCCTTTATAAAAGTATAAGATTATGTGAGATATATAAAACCATATATCAACCGATTTCAAAGAAGAAGAAGAATGGAACTAATTAATTAAAGCATAATAATTAATCTGTCAAATTGCTCATGGGTGCAGTTAGTTCTGGCGGTTGGAACAAAGCTGGAAGTGGTGGTGGCTGAAATGGCACTTAAACTGAAAGATGAGAACCATGTGTTGAGAGGACCTCCAAAAGTTGAGCCAAATGATGCCCTTTTCTGGTTCAACGATCCACATTTCATCCTCACTCTTCTTCATTTCACTCTTTTTATGGTCATTTTACATCCCTCCTCAACCCATATATATATATATATATATATATATATATATATATATTAATTTCAAGAGTAAATAATTATTGAAAATAATAACCAGTTTTATGTATATTCAATCAAATTTTGTAGAACGCGTTTGAGCTCGCCTTCTTCATCTGGGTCGCGGTAAAGATTAAGTCATCTCCTTTTTCTTCATCCGTTTCTTTTATGCCTGTACCTCATACATTCATGATCTATTTTGTATACGATTTCCAGGTACAGTTCGGCATCAGTTCCTGCTACCATGAACGTGCAGAAATCATTGTCACTAGAGTAGTTTTAGCGTGAGTAAAATAGTACATCAATCCTGCGTTATTGATGCTTCTCAATTATAATCTTTTCAGGGATATAATTCCATCTCTTCTTAAATCTCAACAGGGTTCTGGTACAGGTTCTTTGCAGTTACATAACGCTTCCACTCTACGCTCTTGTCACACAGGTAAATATCATGTTGACAATGATATATCATATACGGTATAACATAAAAAAAAAACTTTGCTAGGTGCAGGCCGTATATTGCTTATTTACAGTCCAAAATAAAAAATACGTCTTCATATATATTCTATGGTCCATGATTATGTATATCACATGTATGCATCATATATATTATTTCTATTGCATACAATTGCAAATCAGTTATACGTCAAAATTATTGTATATATGATTATATAACAAAAATAAGGATGCAAATAAGCAAAATACGGATTGTATCTATCATTGTATTGGATTAAAAAAATATTAACAGGAAGAATTTTCCATTATTTGACGAAATTAACGTTAAAAAAATGTTGGCAGATGGGCAGCAAATACAAGGCGGCGGTGCTAGAAGAACACACAGTGCAAGCCCTAAAGGAATGGCATCGAGAAGTGAGAAGGAAAAGAGAAGTTAACAGAACTGAACCAAATTCACCCAATACTGTAAGAAGCATCAGCCCAAATAGCAGTGCTGCTACAACTCCGACTCATCATCGTCGTCGTCATCATCATCTTGATTCTCCCTCATCTTACCATAACAGAACGCCGACTCTTTCAGATATGGTGGGAAAAGATGCAGCACAAGAACACCCCAGAGATTGGGAAGGTGAAATAGTAGAAGAAGTTGAGAATGATAACATTACTCATCAAGATGTAGAAATATCAGTTGATATCTGTGATGTAGAAATACACGAAATTGATCAGGTAGATGAAACTGGGTTGCATCCAAGATCCTGATATTTTAATTAGGGAGCTTTTGGATCGATTCACATGCACGTACGTACATGTATGTATATCACTTACATGTATGACATCTTAGGAAGTATGAGACTGTGTATTAGGCCATGTCCAGTTCAACTTATTTGGTGATGTGCTGTGCTGATGAGTGTTGTGCTGTGCTGATGAGTGCTGAGCTGTACTGGGCAGTGTTGTGCTGTGCTGATTTTGTGCTGAATAGTAGTGAAAGTGTTGAATAGTATTCATTTGAGTTGAAGAAAAAACATAATGTTTATTACTTATGAACAAAGTTTACTTAATTAATATTATTTTTACAAAACATAAAAATAGTGTCAATTTAGAGCTTAAATGCGTTGAGCTGAAAAGTGCTGTGCTGATGAGTGTTGTGATGTGTTGAAATGTGCTGCAATAAATTGAACTGGACAAGGCCTTAGTCATATTTAACGTACACTTTATTGTTTTATATTATAACCATTCAAATAAGAGAATAACATTCATCCGGATGATCCTGATATAGACCTTATCAGTCACCAATAAGATAATGACACGTGTACAATTGTAATGTTTTAATTGGTTAAGATATTTTTAGTAAAGTTCTAAAACCCTAATTTAGAATGCCTAAACCCGTTTGGTAATGATTGAACACGTGGCCTAATCATAAATTAGTTAAAGATGATGTGTCGTTATTTAATTGGTGCCTAATATTGCTAATATCAGGATGATCTTGATATATATTAAACTGTTCAAATAATTAGCTAAATCATATCATGCTCCATTCATATTCGAGATTAAAATGCACATTTTTTTGTTAATGTTTTTTAGGATATGATCATTAATATCTTAATTTACATATTAATAATGTCTAATGAGTTTTAGTATTTTAAAATTAAAGTAAAGTTTTGAATTTAAATCATAATATCTCACATAATCATCTAACTTATTAATAATCTTTCAAAATTGTTTTTGTAACTTATCAAAAATTATGATAGGGTACGCGTGCAATTCGATCTAAGCGATGGTGTATATAATGGGCTGAATGAACTATTAAACGGACTCAACACTGATGCCTTGGCAGATGATAGTGTACTAAAGAATTATTTATTGGAAATAAAGTTTTTTATTTTAAGGTCAAATATAATATCAAAATTTGTTTGATAAAAAATTGAGATATCTCCCAAAGAGTACACTCTGACTCATTCGTTTTTGAATAAGCAACGATTAAATGAGGGTTATGTTTTTTTATATATACGAAAAAGAGGGATATGTATTCCTGCCTGTATGTGCACTAGTGAATTCTCTTAATTTTGTTATTCAATAAATGCGAGGTTTTTCTTTTATTTTGTAATAATTTGATTCATTAAGATTGGTAATTTTTACGACTTATTTACATATAACTCCTTTTATATTTGTTACTCATCAATATATCATTTTGATATATACAAATAATTGTTACTCATTCTATTATTTGGATGCGTTTTCAATATTTTCACAAATAATATGTTCGGCAAAATGCTGCTGATTGACAAGGTTTGGTTGGAGTTTGTTAAGCATTTCATGTCAGAATAAAACACATAAATTCATGTCAAAGCAGTCTATGGCACAAATTACGGACGATCTAGAACAAAACACAAAATGTAAATCAGAGTGAGAATAAGACATGACATTTACATTCAAATCAAGTAGTTTCAACTGGGACAGAGCGGTGAAACTCTAATATCTACAGCAAATTCATTACGACTTCCTCAACCATTCTCTTCTCCGATTTGCATTTTTTTAAAGACATGTATTCTTTTTGCCACACACTTCCTCGATCGAGTCTGTGTTTGCAAAGTTTTATTTTATCTCCCTACTGATCAAGTTCGGGAGTGGGCGAACTAGTAGTTCATAAATAAGTCCGGGCATGAGAAATGCTTAATTGGCTTTGCCCTACCGTAGCCAGCTGCTCCCATCTCAGAACAAATAATACCAGACACCTTGTCCCCTTTCCCTAAAGGCATCTGCTGCAATAAGAAGGCACCAGATATTTTGTTGTCATTCAATGGCTCTAGAAATATTAGGAGAAATATTGTTGAGTTGGAGATCGAGTATATTGTTGGAAAAATAGAAAATGGAGGGACAAAACTAATGTAACTCTTGGATCGGATTTGAGTGAAACTTTGGATCTAGTAATGTTTTGCTTTTAACTTTCTAAAGTTAATTACAACTTTTTTATTATGATTATTTTATAAAATTTTATATTAATTACACCTTTTTATAACTTATATCCAGCTCAACTAAAACTGACAGAAATACTCTTTATTATATGATCATTTTAGTTTGTACATTAACAACTGTGCTAGTCCTAAATATTTACCACAAAATGAGCTTCAGGCTTTACTTTCTGTAAAAAGAGCTTATCAACTTTTGCAGCCTTGCTTTATACCATAACCTCATGCTTTCTAAAAGCCTTTTAGTGTTTATTTAGTCAAATGTTGAAGTTTCATTTTACAAACATTTTATTCGGTATTAGAACTATTTCGGTCCTATTGTATCTTAATGCTGAAGCTTCACCCGGTGTGTCTAATTTCCATTGATCCAATGTCACATAAGAATAGAGCCAAAGAAGTGTCCAATCAATATTAGTTATGAAATTTGAAAGGATGTGCAACCACATTTGTACGTTGTGGTCTTGTAGATGAAACTTCCCAATAATATCAGCTTGCTCTTGAAAAAGATTAAAAAAAGCTTCCTCTTAATTTATTGAGAGCATCTTAACCGAATAAATTTCACATGATGAAAAATTGAACTCTTGACATTACAACATACAACTATGAAATATATTGTTGGAATAATTATACTATATCTATTTTCTTATAAACACTACATGAGCAGCGATCCTACAACAAATAGCATTTATAATTGCATATTGTGTCAATAAACGGTTTAGCAACCTGCAACCCTATTTTACCTAATATTTTTTAATAGATTTCACCATCATTAATCTATATGAAAAATATGAAAACAAAAGTTGTTGATTGATACAGGAGTAATTATTTATATGATATTAATTATTAGAATTGCCAAACATGGTTCAAAGTTCAGAATAAGTGTCGATCTATTTTTATAATTAAAATTTTATTCATATATTGTATTTAAGCATAATACCCAATTTAGAACTGGTGAAAATATATTGTGAATCATTAAAAAGCAACCTTCTACTAAATTTGAACGTAGCTTCAAACTCACAACAAGTGATACGATCGACATGTTTTTGTTGGAATCCATAAACAAGGGTTCATTAATAGTGAAATACTCATATTTTTAGTCATGTCACATTTGATAAGAGAAGTTAAAATAAGTAAATGGTAGGTCTAGGAGCTACCATTAGAGGGGGCAAAAAGACTACTAGTCAATTTCTTAGATGGAGAAAGAATTGATCACAAATTACAAATCATTATTCCATTTCTAAGTTTTTCTTGTCTTTGGTCCCCTTTGATTCTTGTTCCTCCCCTAGACTTGTTACCTAACCAAACACCCCAAGTCTACTTCAACTTGACTCATCAACAATTCTTAGTTAAGGTTCCTAGTTCATCCAAATGTCTGTTTTTCTTTCAATGATTCATTTTAATCCGTCGGTATTAAATGGTGGAAATCTAACATTATTATCTCAAATCTGTTTGGCAGAGTTTTTCAGCTGCTGTGATTCAAAGAAAAGTAGTTTTTAATGTTTGGTAAATTGTTAAAATATTACTTATTTCATAAGTAGAAGGTATTTTCACCCCAAAAGTGGTCCAAAAGCGGGAGGTTGATATGACCAGGTTCTTCTTTTCGTTAAAACAAAAATCAAAAGCACCTGATTTTATTTAAAGTATAGTTTCACTAAACAAACTTTTAAACACCGAAACAAATTAAACATTTTTCGACACTGAAATATAGAATATTTATACATGTTCGTACACCGTGTCTAATAACAAAATGTCGCTTGGGAAAATTGCCGGCATCAATCAATCCATCAAAAGTTGTTCTTTTTTTGTTCTATATATTTAGAAAAATAGTTTTAAAAAAAATTAAAGGGATGAGAGATATGGCGTGGCAGATTCTGTATCTCAGTCTCCATCACCATATATATTGCTCTGTCTTTGTGTATTTGTTTTAAGCATCGATCGTCGAATAGGTCCGATGCTATAGCATCAATTTATTAATTCATCACTTCTCACTAAATTATAAAAACTACAACATTTATATTGAAAGATTAATTTTTCTAATTAGGCTAATTATTTGCTGATCACGTGATAATGTTGCGATCGACAACCCATGTTGGTAGGCATGATTTTTTTAAAAAAAATTCTGGCTCTGATTATGATGTTTAAATCCCTCCTTAATCAAGGTATAATTCTAGGGCATTGTGGTATGCAGTCCAATATTTACTTATTCAGTCTGTATTTATTCATAAAATTACATTATTATCCTCAGTATTTATGTAAAATTAAATGTGATTCTCATAAATAAAGGTAAATCAGGTACTTCAAGTACAAATACAGACTGTAAAAGTAATATTGAATTGTACCTATCAATGGTCTGATTCTATACATAAAACTAGATGCTCAAGTGGCTCAATGTTAATTATGATCTTAAACATTATTTTATTTAATACACTACTTATATATGTGGTCGACATTATTAAATCCTGAAATTTCAATTTTTTGAGAAAGGTCTTTTGATATTGTTGAGTGCAGAAATCTTTAGAGAAATGATTGTGTCAGTATGATATGTTGATAAAATGATGGAGCGACAATTAACTATTTAGTAATTAATTAGCATTATGTATGTGTTCGATGGGTTCTTTTCACCAACTGAATTGTATTTAATATGATTAAGATCTATAATTGAATTTTAAAATAAGTAATTAAATCAAAATACGAGTATAGAATTTAGAAAACATGGCATGCATGCGAGGATATGGATAAATCGACATTTGCACCTTTTGTAGTATTTCGTTAAACAAGGTTTGTTAAATTCTAAACAGATTCGACGGCTACTTCGACCAATTAATTACATGACTTCTATAAGCAATCCGTATTTTACTTATTCGCAGTTCGTATTTTTTTTAAATAATTATATATACAATGATTCTAATATATAACTGATTTACAAGTGTATGCAATAGAAGTAATATATATGATGCATATGTCTGATATACATAATTATTGACCATATTATATATATCGAAAATGTATTTTTATTTTAAACTGCAAAATAAGCAAAATACGGACTGCGTATAACATGCCCCATTAATTACTGTCTTAAAACACAGATGCAGCTCCACGTGCATGTGTTTGGAAGCTAGCATTATTTTCAAGAAAAAAATATCAGCTTTATTAATAAATTGTATATATTAATCATTTATACATAATCAAAGTGAAAGATATGGGAAGGCAATATTTGGCATAATTAAATTTGCCACGAAAGATCTAATACTTGGCATTTACTAGTTGTTTGAATCTAGATATGTTTAAATATAAGGATTCCCTAACATTTCTTCTAAAAATATTATTGAAGTGTAAAGAATTAGAATTAATAAAAATGCTCTTGCTCTAGTGATTACTACTTAACATTGTTTTGGGCTTTGGGTATTTGCATGGATGCGTAATCGCGAGTTGGGGATTTGGGTTTCATTCAGAATTTGAAACCCTGAGTCTTGTTTGTTTGGTGATACTCTTTTAAAAAAGTTAAATCACGTCATGATATTGTGAAATATATAGGCTCGCAACCTCTGGAAAAGATTCACGAAGAACAAATATTCTCCAAAATGGAGATAGTTTATGCAATTAGGAGGAGTATATAAAGATATATATATATATATATATATATATATATATATATATATATATATACACACACACATATACATATCTATGAGTGAATGATTACAGAGTATTTCTGAACATGTAAATATACTAGACATTCTCTGTATCAATGGCGGTAACACCGTATCTAAATGGCCGGTAGTAGCCTGTCTAACCTAATACTAAAATAAAAAGGACTTTAACAGTGTCGTGATTGTAACCAGCAGTGCTTTCATAAATCTCAGTCTGACTAACCAACTACATACTGGCTACAGATCGACATCCCCAACAATATGTTAACTCATTACAAAGTCTCAATCATCGCTATATGTTGTTGCCTATCTATGCATGTCCGAGGCTGTCTCATGCATCGTTGATCCCCATTGCCGGTAATAGCTACTAGTTGGACATCATCTCATTCCTCGCAGTATGGGTATGAGACTTTCTAGTTTGTTCACATATTATCAGGACGCCAGTGAGGTGCCTATCTGCATCAAGCAGAAATGTCAAAAGACACATTTACCTGTACATACTAAAAATCTGATTCAGAGAGTTGCCATAAGTAGAGCCAATACTTCCCCCGACTCAAATTTCTCATGTTTATCCTAAGAATCAGATCAGAAGCTGGCATACTTTCTAAACAAAAGGACCAGGCATAAAAATACATTGGCAGACAACAAACCCAACCAACACTCAATTTAAAAAACCACTATTCATAGCACCTACTCCATTATTCAAACAAACGGTAATAATAATAATAAGAAAAAGGATAAATAGAAGTAACCCAACTCAGGCAGCAAGCGGCAGAGCTCAGAGGAGGACTCTGGCGTGGCGGCGCGTGACCTGCATGCGTAGGCGCTGCAACAATATTTTGGCGTGTGAGGCGCGTGGACTTCACGCAAAGTGCATAAGCGCGTGAGACATGCGCCCGGGAGAGTCACGTTCGCCAACGCACTGA
The DNA here is from genome assembly GCA_948330725.1 of Sherardia arvensis. Lineage (NCBI taxonomy): Eukaryota > Viridiplantae > Streptophyta > Magnoliopsida > Gentianales > Rubiaceae > Sherardia > Sherardia arvensis. The sequence goes on along the minus strand of OX415237.1, from coordinate 13,196,405 downwards.
CCCTGTGCATGGCGGTGCTTGACGGAGGCGGTGACGCATGGCAGCGCGGCTTACTCCTCTCCCATCACTCCAATTAGCTCTATCTCTTATCTACTCCTAGCTGTACCGGCTTATTCTCGGTCAGAAATCAACGGAGGTGGATCTACATCTGGCAGGGTCAAACTGGGACTGTAGATCGGGCTACCTCGAAACTCGACGTTGGTTGGACGTCCCAGATCGAAGCTGATCTAGTCCAACGGTGAGCTGGGTCAATTGGGATTACCGTCCAACGGCGAGCTGGGTCATTTTGGTTTTTCTAGGTTGAATGTCAATTCTAAACTGAAACCCATCCGACAGAAGAAGAGAGCACTGGTAGGGGAGCGTTCGGACACTGTTCGGGCAGAGGTGCGGAAGCTAAAGGAGGCGGACGTAATAGAAGAGATCATGTATCTGGAGTGGCTGGCCAATCCGGTGCTGGTGAAGAAGCATGATGGAATATGGAGAATGTGCATTGATATTTGGTGTCCTGAATTTGAAGGTCAACCCGACAAAAAGTGCGGTAGGAGTAAGCGCAGGATAGTTCCTCTGCTACATGGTGTCCAGCCGAGGAATTGATGTAAACTTTGAGAAAGTTGAGGCAATAAGCCGGATGACATCGTCGAAGAACGTGAAGGAGGTATGGAGGCTGATGGGTTCCCTGACGATGCTGAGTCGTTTCCTATCGAAGAATGCGGAGAGGCAGCTCTCATTCTTCAACATCCTGAGGAAGGCTAAGAGGTTTGAGTGGACATGAGAATGTGAGAAGGCATTCCAGGAGATGAAGCAGCATTTGAGCAAGTTGCTGACCCTTTCGAAGCCTAAGGAGGGGGAGGAACTGTGCTTATACGTGTCGGCTTCAACAGCTGCGGTAAGTGCAATCCTAGTCCGGGAGGAGGACGAGAGGCAACACCCGGTGTACTTTGTGAGCCGAACCTTGCAAGGCCCGGAGACAAGGTATACCATATTAGAATAATATGTCATGCCCTTAGTGTATGCGACAAAACGACTGCGGCCTTACTTCCAAACCCATCCAGTTGTGGTCCTTATCAATAAGCCGTTGAAGCAGATTAAGCTCAAGCTTGAGGAGTTAGGGCGCATGATGAAGTGGGTTGTGGAACTAGGAGAGCATGAAATATCTTCTTAGCCCAAGAAGGTCATCAAGGGCCAGACTATGGCGGATATTTTGGTAGAAATGGCCGAGGGGGATGCGGCGGCAAGGACAGAAGTAGAGACATCAGCTAAAGGCCCGGGATGGAAGCTTCATGTCGACGGCTCGGCTCATATAAGGGGGAGTGGAGCCAGTGTCCTGCTAACGTCACCCGAAGGAGATGAGTACCCTTACGCGCTACATTTTTATTTCAAAACCACTAACAACGAGGCAGAGTACGAAGCACTAGTGGCTGGCCTCCGACTGGTCCGAGAGGTTAAGATTGAGTTAGTCGAGTCCTTCAATGATTCTTAAATTGTGGTGCAGCAGGTAAATGGGGAGTGCGAAACCAAGGAAAGAAGCTTGCAGAGGTACCTGGAGCTGGTGTGTCAATGATCCAACAGTTCGACAACTTTAGCCCTGTGCAGGTACCCCGGGAGGAGAATGGGAAGGGCGATGCCCTGAGCAAGCTGTCATCGTCCAAGACTTGTCTTGGCCCGAGGACCCCCTGCTAAGAGGAGTTATGAAGAAGATGAAGGCATGGTGGTAAGAGCAGTCGAAGTAGGGGACTCGTGGATGAACCCTATCCGAGCCTACCTCCTGGTCGGGGAGGTACTGGACGATCGAGTGGCTGCACCAAAGGTCAGGGTCAAGGCGCCCAATTACAGACTCCGGGATTGGGCACTCTTTAAGCGAGGATACCTTCAGCCGTTGCTCAACTTCGTAGAAGTGCAAAAGGGTAGGTACCTAATCCGAGAGATACATACAGGACCTAATGGGAGCCACCAGGGGGCAAGAACGATGGCCAGTAATATTCTCCTAGTGGGATACTATTGGCCAACCATGTTTGAGGATTCGCACGAGAGGGTTCGGTCTTGTTTGCAGTACCAAAAATTGTCATCGATGATACACGTCCCGCAAGAGGAGATGATGGGGGTGACTGACTCCTGACCATTTGCCCGATGAGGCTTAGACCTGGTAGGACCCTTCCCAGTAGCGCCCGGAGGGTTGAAGTATCTGATAGTTTCCATCGACTACTTATTATATGGGTAGAAGCGGAGCCTCTGGCTAACATCAGGGGAGCCACATGCATAAGGTTCTGCTGGAGGAACATTATTTTCCGGTTTTGGATCCTCAGAGCCATAGTGACGGATAATGGCGCTAAATTTAAAAATTATCATTTCAAGTCTTAGTGTCAGAAGTATGAGATTAGTCAGAAGCCCACCTCATTGTACCATTCGCAGGCTAATGGGCCGATGGAGGTTACACCATTATTAGTGGTCTCAAGACTCGGTTGCAGGGAGCAAAGGGCAACTGGATACACTAGCTGCCGAGCTTCCTCTGGGCTCACCGGACCATTGAGAGCTCAGCGTCAGGAGAATCTCCCTACAATTTGATCTACGGTTCTGAGACAGTGATACCGGCTGAAATGGTTAAATGGGTAATACATTTCACTCGCATGTTCAAAACCACACATATTCCAATCCATAAGCGGGAGTGGCCCTATAGTGAGGGAAATGTTGCACTTGCCTCAGGCCCAAAATTCAAGTCATTTCAGGGGCCCAAAATTTTAAAAATTATAACTAATTATATATTAAAAAATTCAGTACTTGGGCTCTTTTCTAATTTAAAATTCAAGCATTTTTTGGTCCATTTTAAAACTAAAAACAGCCTTTTAAATCCCCTTTAATATAAAAACGAATTTAACATAAAAGAATTTTAAAAAGGGAAAGAAAATTATTTTCAATCCATCCTCACAGATCCTCCCTCTGTCCAATTTTCCCTCATCCTTCATCTTCCGGATCGGAGTGACAGAGCCCCGACACTTAGTTTCGACTATTCGAATCTTTTGATCTTCGATCATCTTTATGTAAACCGTTATCAAATTATTTTATTCTTTCATTAAGGTAAACACTAAAAAATCTCAACTTCAATATATCTAAGAATATATATAATTGATTGTGAGGTGGGGAAACATTTTTTACTTTTGTGCAATTGTGCTTAATTTATTTTTTATTAATGTTGATTGAATACTTTTAATTGGTATTGAACTTGGACTTATATATTATATATGAAAAAGGTTGTTTATGTGTGTGCGGTGTACGTGTGTGATTTGATGTGCGAAATTTATTCTTTAGTACTTTAATATATATATATATATATATATATATATATATATTATGCATTAGTATACATGATATCTTGTTTTAGAGAATAAACAATAAAGATACTAGGAGATATGTGCTAGTATTAGAAAATCAAATTGAACATGTATATTTTGACTAATTTTGAGTACTTAATCTGTATTTGTTTGCCGGACTTACTGATTATAAAAGTTTGATTAGTGAATTTGTTTCTATCTAAGCAAGTAGAGTTGAGCTAGCTATATAATTGAAATACTATATTATATCTAGAAATCTTATATTTTTTTAAGTAATAAAATTAATTATGCTTTTAAATATTGGAGACCTTTTTATTTAATCTCACTGTCCATGAGCCGGCCAATCAATTTCACAAGTTTATCACGTGGGTAAATGAAAAACATGCTACTTTTTCTGCGTCTATTTAATTAGCATTTTCTTGATATTATACAGATATGCATAACCTAACCACACATCCCCATTAGGCAGATAGTAATATTGGGTGCGTTTGGTTCGCTAACTTTTTGAAAGTCTGAATTTTATTTTGTGATTTTGAGAGTTGGGTTTTTGTTTGGGATTTTGAGAATTGGGTTTTTGTTTGGGATTTTGAGAGTCTGATTTTGCAAAATCCTTGTTTGGTTGGGTTGGATTTTGTGAGTATAAAACAAAATCTTTGATTGGTTTTTAGGATTTTGCAAGTTTGGATTTTGGGAAACTTGGTGAACCAAACAAGATTTTACAAAACTGAACTTGGATAGTTTAAGTTTTGCAAAAACTTACCTAACCAAACACACTCATAGTTTCACGGTCTTTGAAATATAGTTTCATAGGTTTTAACATTTTCGTTTTTAAAAAATAAATAAATTTCTTACACTTTCAAATTTCAATAAATGTCCAATCTTTTGACCATTCCTCTGTACAATAAAAATCCAAGATAATGAAGTAATCGATCGTACTGCCTACATCTAGCCTCTAGCATCTAGCCTCCTACAGTTTTTGGTCAGCACTCGCACTATATAGGACCGTGAGAAAATGCAGGGTACAAGAGATGAATGAAATTTAAACATTTTTACTGTTTTTATTTTGTCAAGGAATACATGTACAGTAGGGTTCCGTTTAGAAATGGAATACCAGTACTACATTAGGGTTTCGTACCAGTACTGTATTCTGGACATGCAGTATACCTGGCTCTATTTGTATTTTTTTTCCCTTTGAAAAAGAGATACCTAGAAAAATGTACCACGGATGAGGAGCCGTCGCTGTAAGAGTGCAATAAGTTAATATTGATCAATGCATGCCTTAAAGATAAGTACTTTTGCATGCATGCTTTAAAAATCAATGAGAGTAATAATTCACGCAAAATGGTTACAATTATTGTCTAGTACACCCTTGTCTAAGCTTTTTTTAAGAGAGAAGAATTGTGTAATAAATGGAATAGATCGAGTATATGATGAGAAAGGTGAAATGCAAGGCCGGATGTAATTAGTTGGGGGTCTGAAGTGAACATTAAAAAATAATTAAATAGAGAGTGGTGAAATTTGGTCTGTCAGCAGTGGTGAAATTCGGTTTGCAAGAGAACATACTCCCTCCGTTCGGTTAAGATTGTCTTAGTTGACCGTTTTGACATTTTGTTTGACCGTTGATAATTTTAGTTACATGCATTAGAGGATAGTAAAAAAATTATATTTTAAATATACATGTTATGGAGAATCCAAAACTATATCACATGATTATATTTATATTGATGTAATACTCTAAATTGATGGTCAAATATGCTACAGTGAATAGTGCAATAAGACAAACATAGCCGAACGGAGGGAGTATAATACGCAAAGAAGAAAAAGAGTTAAAATAAATTAAAATTATGGTTTTTTAGAAAATGTGACCCTTATTTTGGCCCATAGGGTTTAAGAGAATTTTTTTTTTAATATAAAAATTTTAACTCTTTTTTAAAAAAATGAAACCTCATTTTGACTCATTATATTTTTTGGTGCTCTGAACCGCAAGGTTCACTTTAATCACTCTTGGACCGGGACTAGTGAAATGAATTAATAAAAATGAATGTAATATATACAATGAAAATGTGTAAATTAAAGTTGAACAAACAAATAAGGAAAATACGCAAATTGAGATATAATGCCTTAAAATGTTATAAAGCTTTGATGTTGTTTGAATTTTCAGTTAAATTTCTTACTATCTTCGAGACAGAAGTAAATAATATTTAATGATATGACCCGCAAAGTGATTGCAAGAGCGTTATTGACGAATATTTGTCGATTTGTAACCAACTAGACCGACTCAATCTAGTTGTTTTCACCTCTGATTTCATCATCTATCTATTATAATCCCACTATTTAGTTTAACCTGCAACAACCACTACTTGTGTTATTGAAACATGGGAATGTATTAAAATGTCATATTATAAAATTTACTATAATCTTACAAATTTTCTACTAGTTAGGATCATTGAGATTCATGATGTACGTTTTGGTTATTTTTTATTGGAATGAGTCATGACTTATCCTCTCTTTAAAAACAAATGCAGATTGAGGTTTGACAGATAGAGTAAGGCCATTCGTAACGATAAATTTGATAGTTATTATAGTAATTACTGTGTTTTTTTAAATGTGACACATAATAGTTACTCAATTTTTTAATATACTCCCCGCTATATACTTTATTTTATTTGCAACTATTTTACGCGGATAGGCCCTAAAACACTCAACTCTGCCGTCGAATTCTCTTAACTACAGCCACCGTCTGTAAATCTCAAAGGTACCTTCTAAATTCTAACAGTAAATCTTTTCTTGAATTGTGTTTGTCATTAAAGATCTTAATGAAGCTCTTAGCTGCTCGTTTCTTAATCTGAACATTCTTAAGTTTTACTCTTGCGGAGAGACAGAGAGCTATGGATTTCACCGCAAGCACCTCAAGTGGTGTCTCCAAGTCCCGGCTAAGAGTTTGCACTCTTTTTAATTTGCAATTCATTGTGGTTGGATTTGAAAAATGTGAACCAAATTAACCCTCTTGGGTCCTTTTTCTTGGGTTCCTATAAATTAGATTACCTGAACTCCATCTTTTAAATACTCCCCCACTACGTAATATTATTTTACTTATAAAATTTAAAAATTATCAGATTAATTTTATGCGAGTTGGCGAGTCAACAGACTAGGTAACACGGCCTAAATTGTTTTTGAACCCCCTAACACCACCTAGTTGTTTTCTCAAAATATAATATAGCTTTTAATTTAAAAGGATGAAACAAATTTTTAGATTGAGCAAACATATTTTAAAATCCCTTTAATAATGGTCATCTCAATTTGGATTGGATGTTAGGAGAGAACATGTTAGACAAATTTGACTACACCCGCGGTTTCAAATCAATTTGCATACATTCTTTATTTGGTTGTCGCACCTCAAGTTATAAAATTTTCTTGTGTGTTGTAGTTCAGTTATCATAGACATGTTTTTCCATCTCTTTCATTAATAAGGAGGGTAATTTTTTAAAATAAAATTAATTACATATGTAGAAGCATGGTCATAATCGGATTTTCAATGAAAATTTGTTTGGTTCAAAAGATTCTAGCATCATGATTTATGGGGATGAATTGGTTTCACATCTGCTGGTGGGAGAAGTAATAATAGATCAAAGTAGACACTCCACATTCCCAACTCTAGCATTGAGTGTGGTCGAGTCTCATAATAATCACGGGCACCTCTATGATATTGTTTTATCACACTGTGTATCCCCTTCCATTTCTATATATACCATACCTATTTTATCAGCTATCATCCATTTTCTTCTCTACATTGTCAATCTCTTCTACTACTTACAATGAACAAAAGTTTAGTGAAAGGTCTTCGTAACTCAAACCAAACTCTTAGAGAGTTAGGAACGGCCCGAAATGCAGCAAATGAAGAGGGGTTGGATGGCGCAACTCAAGTACGAAGACAGGAAAAAGTGACAAAGTTGAGGGGAAATTTGAACCAGATGAGCTTCATCTTGCTTCTGAGCGATGAAGACATGACTTTGGCGGCACGGGCTGTTGCCGAGATTCTGGCAGATTGGGGCGTTGGTTTTTATTTCCAATATGTGACGGATCACAATCAGATGCAAAGGTTGCTTGGAAGGGATAGCCTACCATCTCTAAGTACTAGTGTTTTGCGATTATTTCCCGTAGCATTATGTGTGTGTTGAGTGATTTTATATTCGTGCGTGCGTGTGTGCAGTGTGCTCTTCTTAATGTTTGCATGTGTAATTTATCTCATTTGAATTTGAAGAAGATGGTGAGTGCTTACAATTGTGTTTTAGCTGCTTCATACCTTCATTTGCATTTCCTCATCACTCACTCCATTTTCAACTCTCATTTCACTCTCTCGCCGGGTAAAATGGCCACCGCTAGAAAATTCTCACTCATCACCATTTCCATCTTCCTACTCGCATTAACACTCACATTCTCCCCCGCTGCCGCTCGCATCCCCGGCAGCGCGTGGGAAACCGCTCACGCCACCTTCTACGGCGGAAGCGACGCCTCCGGTACCATGGGTGGCGCGTGGGTACACATAGATTATTGTGTAAATATTCCCCGCGTCTCTTTTTAAACTTTGCCTCTAGCAATACTTTCTTGAAAAGGCAATCTTTGTTAATTTATAAAAAATTGATTGATATATTTTAATATAAAATTATGTTTACATGAAATCATAATTATAATTACGTGGAGCATCAACATTGCTATCAACTTATCACGGCTAAGCATGTCAAACATCATGTATCTACAATATTTGATTTGTTTTTTCATGTTATTTTTTTTGATTAGCTATGAAAGTTATGTTTTTAATCTAGTGTTGCAAACCGTATTTCTTGTTCTCAATCCAGAGTTAAAAATCGTGTTTCCATTCATAATTTCTATGTTTCATATATAGTAGTAGTTTAGAGAACATAGACCATACAATTTTAGTACATAGTCCCTTGACATAGTAATTGACGCATGAAAAATTCTTCTTTAGCAACCGTTTTTATTGATTTTTCTTGTAAGCAAGTTCATATAATCGAGTACAGTATTATAATTTGACTGAGGGGAGTTTCTTAAATTTTAATTACTTTCAACTAGCTATTATATGCAAGTGTAAAAATCATATAGGTTAACATAGAATTGAACAATATTCAATCCAATTCAACTCTTATTTTCTCTTTTTACTATAATCTTACAAATTTTCTACTAGTTAGGATCATTGAGATTCATGATGTACGTTTTGGTTATTTTTGGTTGGAATGAGTCATGAAAAATCCTCTCTTTAAAAAAATGCAGGTTGAGGTTTGACAAATAGAGTAAGGCCATTCGTAACGATAAATTTGATAGTTATTATAGTAATTACTGTCCTTTTTTTATATATATGACACATAATAGCTACTCAATTTTTTACATAATTCCTATTTGCAGGTTTTTTTTACTAATGCAGCCTGTATTTTGACTGGAACTGACGAAATTGCCCTTAATAATTTCTTAATGTCAAACTTCAGTCAGTAGACCAATTTTAAAATATGTATTTACAATCAAGTCCCTATTGATTGTCTATTTTTTTTTTCAAATCCCTCTCCCATTCCTCACCTCATTCCTCAAACCGTCTCTTGCAGTGCCGGATCTAAACAAACACTGGTGATATGGGCTCTGGCCCATATCTAGACTCCGGCCCAGAGAGTAGTCCGGCCCATATGACGTCAGCTAGAATGGCGTTATCCGGGGACATAGGGGACATGAATATGTCCTGTCCCCGGGTAAGGACAAAAGGACAGGACCACTGCCTCTGGGCTGGAGGCTGACCACTCACACCTATAAATACAGCTTTGAACTTGTGGAGAAAGGTATGTTCTATCATATTAAACTCTCTCAATATATCCTTATTCTCTCTCCTATTCAAAGGCCCCTCTTTCATCATCACGCCGGAGTAGCTATCCTCGGGATACTCCGGGGTGTTGTCTTGCAGGTCTTTAGGTGAGAGCGCGCGGAGCACGGACAAAGCCTCATCCGGACCGGAGACTCATCTTGTATCCGGACCGGGACTGGAAGCTGGTAGCATCAGTTGGCACGCCCAGTGGGACACAAATATTTCCAGTTACAAGTTACGTTCATGCCGCGCGGACGACCGAGAAAGAACCCTCTCCCGGCAGAGGAGGAAGCGGGAGGAGGGCCAAAAACTAGAAAAGCCGCTACGGTTAGAGCTCAAAAGATAGCGGCTGAAAAGGAACAAATTCTCCAGGCCAAGCAGGCGGCAGCAGAGGCAAGGGTCGCGGCCGAGCAGCGTCGGCGACAGCGCCTGGCAACGGAGAAAGCGAAAGGAAAAAAGCAGGTTCCCAAACGGACTCTGGCGGACATACAGCGCGAGACCAGGGAGCGACTGCGAGCCGCACGAGAGGCACGGAACCAGAATCAGTTTGGGGACCAGGCGTCATCAGAAGGGGACACTGACAACATTGAAGGAACGCCGGATCCGGGTCATCCCGAGGGATCCGACTCGGATGATGCCGAAGATTATGAACCGGAGGAGAACGATCCGGAAGGTTATAGCACGGAGGATGATGCTCAGAGCCGATCGGCCAGACCCCGAGTAGGACGAAAGGCCGGAAGGGAGGAGCGTAAGCGTCATGATTTCGGGCTTGGAGGCAACATCCTGAGGACGAACATGACGGAGTACCAGCAGTTCCAAGAGTGGAAGGCGGCTCAACGAGTTGAAGCGGACAAGCCACCTCCGGAGCAACCAAGAGTGCCAAACCCAAACCTATTTCCGGGCGGACATCAACAGCAGACCGCTGGTTTGAATCCGAACGCACCACCTTACTGGGGAGCACAAATTCAGCAGGGGTACGGTACCCAACATGGTTACGGGATGGGTGCACCCGGAGGCCAACAGCAAATGATGTTTGGGATGCAACCTGCCGGAGGGCCCGGAGGTCAGCAGCAGATGACGTTTGGAATGCCACCTGCCGGAGGAGGATTTCCCGGAGGTTTCGGTTTTCAAACACTTTTCTGTCCAGATTCCATTGAAGACCGGTTGAACCGTCTCATCGGAACCGTCTCATCGGACGGAATGGGATCGGACCTCAGTCACCTTGGGTTCCGGAAGTATTGAGTTTCAAGTGGCCAGCCGGAACCAAGGCTCCGGACGGACTTCCAACCTACAACGGAGAGGGAGATCCGGAAGAGTTTGTCCATACTTATGCAAGCATCATGATTGCTAGGGACATTCCGGAGCAGTTGCAGTGTAAAATGGTGCATTCGTATCTAAGAGATAACTGCTTGACATGGTTCAAGGGTCTGCCGAACGGTACGCTTCGACATTTTTGGGATTTCGCCATCGCTCTGGTCCGGCGCTATTCCGCCATGAAACACACATTTGTAAACCTTGCCACGGTCCTGGCAATGAGGCAGCTGGAAACGGAGACTACTTGGGAATTCTACACCCAGTACATAGCTGCGACGATGAAGGTGGTGGACCGACACTTGCAGGAGAAGGCCATTATCCACAACTTTGTCAACGGGCTGAGGGACAACACCTTCTACATCGAGCTCATGAAGAATATGCCTACATCATACTATCACCTCCAGTTGGTGGTGTAGATGCATTGTACGGTGCACGATGCCAACCAAGTCCGGATGACAACTGTGGGCTTTTTCGAGCAAAGGTCTCTCACAGTGACGGGGACCCAAACCACTGCTGCACGGACTCCGGCCCGGACGGATCAAGCCAGACGAGTACCCGCCCCGGCAGCAGCAAAACCAGCACCGGCGGCCGTTGCTCGTCTGACCTACACCCCTCTCTCAAAGACCCGTACGGAGATCCTCGCGGTTCACCGAGGTCTGTTTACGGATCCGCAACCCATTGTTGGCGTACCGGCACCAGCAAATGCGGACAAGTGGTGCGAGTTTCACAAGTCACACGGACATACCACAGAGGGATGTAGGGCGCTCCGTTCGGATATTGAAAGATTGATCGGGGCGGGTCAGTTGAGAGATTGCGTGGCGGGAGAAGGACGGCCGGCTCAAGCCCCGGCAGCCGCAGCCGGACAGGGTCGGAAAAGGAATTGGAGGAACAACCGCCCCCGAGGGGGAAACCAAGCTAACCCGGTAAATCCGGCATCGAGACAAGCCGCACCAGCACAACCCCCGGCTCAGCCCCGGATGATCAATGTGATAAACGAAATTGTAGGAGACGGACTCTGTTCTATGACGGCGATCAAGGCCAAAAGCAGATATGTGCCCCCGGGTGAGATACAAGAAAAGAGGTTCAAACCAAGTCAGACTATCACCTTTTCGGATGAGGATCCGGTACCTCCCCAGGTTCCCCACTCGGATCCGATGGTGGTAATAGCTGATGTCGAAGGAGTGCTGATCAAACGAGTGTTCGTGGACGATGGTAGTAGTGTGGAGATTATGTTTGCGGAATGCTTTGATCAACTCGGAATTGGGCGACAAAATCTAAAACCGTGTCAAACCCCCTTTCAGGGTTCACCGGGCGCACCGTCCATCCGCTCGGGGTCATCCCTTTGAAGTTATCCTGACGGATTTTCAGGATCCAACCAAGCGGGCAACGGTGGAGTGTAATTTCGCCGTCATTGATGCAGTTTCTCCTTACAACATGATCATTGGAAGACCGTGGTTGTCGCAGGCACGAGCCATCTGTTCGCCTTTCCACTTGATTATGAAGTTCCCCACCGAAAACGGTATCGCATCCGTCCGGGGGCACCAACAAACCGCCCGGAGTTGCTTGCTGACCGCCATCAAGGATGCCCGGTCCGGGGAGGGCCAACCCAAACTGTCCGCCTCGGACAAGGGAAAAGCCAAAGCAGACTTGGTAGGAGCCATCCATGGAGAAGCGCCATCTTATGAAGTGGAGGACATGATGGTCGGACATAAGGGAGTAGTCAGTGTGGGGAAGAACATGCCGGATGACGTGAAGGAGGAGTTACGACGCCTGTTGGCAGAATATGAGGATGTGTTTTCTTGGGGAACGGAGGACTTGACTGGCGTTCCGGAAGAGATCGCGGTCCACAAGCTCAACGTCTTTCCGGAACTGAAACCTATACGGCAGAAGAAGAGACCCCTCGCTCCGGAACGCGTGGAGGAAATCCGGGCGGAGGTGGGTAGATTGTTAAGTGCTGGAATCGTGGAGGAGATATCCTACCCGGAGTGGATAGCAAACCCAGTTCTGGTGAAGAAGCACGATGGCTCTTGGAGAATGTGTATTGACTTCACAGACCTAAACAAATCCTGTCTGAAAGATAGTTATCCGCTCCCCTCCATCGATCAGTTGGTCGAGGCTATTACTGGTTACCAAGTGTTGGCATTCTTTGATGCGCACCGAGGGTATCACCAGATTACGATGGCCAAGGATGACCGTCCCAAAACATCTTTTATTACTGACTTTGGTACTTTTTGCTACAGGGAAATGCCTTTCGGATTGAAAAACGCAGGTGCAACGTATCAAAGGATGGCGGACAAGCTTTTCCGGAACCAGATGGGGCGGAACCTGGAGGTTTATGTGGACGATATGGTGGTCAAGAGCCGGACATACGAGTCTTTCCTGTCCGACCTCCGGGAGATGTTCGACGTGCCCGGACGGTAAACCTCAAGCTCAGTCCCGGAAAGAGCACCATTGGAGTTGGAGCAGGGAAGTTCCTTGGCTACATGGTGTCAGCTCGTGGAATCGACGTCAATCCGGAAAAGATATCGGCCCTGATGGAGATGCCGCCTCCGAGGGGGGTGAAGGACGTGCAAAAGTTAACCGGATCGTTGGCCGCTCTGAGCCGATTCCTCGCTCGGGGGGCTGAGAAGCAGCTCCCCTTTTTCAACATACTCCGCAGGGCTAAACCGTTTGAGTGGACGGAAGCGTGCGATCAGGCGTTCACGGACCTCAAAGCCCACCTAGCGAGCCTCCCAACCCTGTCCAAGCCACTGCCCGGAGAAGAGCTCTTTCTATACATAGCAGCGACGGAACATGCTATAAGCTCCGCTTTGGTCCGGGAAGATGGTAAGGTCCAACGTCCGGTTTACTTTGTGAGCAGGGCTCTCCAAGGTCCGGAAACGAGGTACACTGCTTTGGAGAGGTTGATATTGGCGTTAGTGCATGCCTCCTGGCGTCTCCGACCATATTTCCAAGGCCATCCGATCACGGCTCTAACGAATCATCCGTTGAGACAGATCATGTTGAAGCCAGAAGCCTCGGGTAGGATGATGAAGTGGGCAGTCGAGCTTGGAGAGCACGAGATCAAGTATCATCCCCGTAAGGCTATCAAAGGGCAAGCCTTGGCGGATTTCTTGGTAGAAATGACCGAACCTTCAGGAGATCCGTCCGGATCGGAACCACCCTCTGAAAGATGGAAGTTGCATGTGGACGGATCGTCTCACGCGAATGGGGGCGGGGCAGGAGTCTTGCTCACCTGTCCACAAGGAACGGAATACAGGTATGCTATTCAGTTCGGTTTTCGAGCAACAAACAACGAGGCAGAGTATGAAGCGCTCCTAGCCTGACTCCGGCTGGCGTTGGAGATAGGAGTCACGGACGTCGAAGTGTACAGTGATTCTCAGATAGTGGTCCAGCAAGTGAACGGAGAGTACGAGGCGAAGGAACGGAGCTTGCAGAAGTACCTCGAAGCGGTTAAGCCGTTATTGGCCAAGTTCTGTGGCATTACCGTAACACAGATCCCCCGCGAGGATAACGGCAAGGTGGACGCCTTAAGCAAACTCGCTTCTTCTGATATCAAGCCGGACGCGGAGAACAACTTGATGATGGAGACCTTATCCACCCGGAGTTACGACGTCCCATAGGTGGCAACAGTGGAGGTCTCAAAGGAGTCATGGATGACGCCCTTCTTCGAGTATTTGCAGCACGGAAAGCTTCCGGAGGATAAGGCATTGGCGCGGAAAATCCGACAGAAAGCACCGCATTACACCATAGTGGACGGAACCCTACTCAGACAAGGATATCTCCAACCGTGGTTAAGGTGCGTGGACTCGGACGAGGCAGCTCGGATTGTGAAGGAGATGCATGAAGGACCAAACGGCAGTCACCAGGGGGCCCGGACCATAGCAAGAAAGATAATGTGCACGGGCTACTATTGGCCGACCTTGTTTGAGGAGGCGCAGAAATACGTCCGCTCCTGTGTACAATGCCAAAGGTTTGCTCCGCTCATTCACGTTCCGCAAGAAGAAAGGGTCGGGATCACCGGTTCGTGGCCTTTCGATAGATGGGGCATCGATCTGGTTGGACCCTTTCCCTCCGCTCCGGGAGGATTCAAGTACCTGATAGTAGCGATTGATTACTTCAGCAAATGGGTGGAGGCCGAACCCCTCACAAACATCTGTGGTAGCACTTGCGTCAAGTTTTGTTGGAAGAACATCATCTGCCGTTACGGAATCCCCAAGTACATTGTCACGGATAACGGAGCCCAGTTTGAAAATGACCCGTTTCGATCCTGGTGTAAAGAATACGGAATTACGCAGCGGCTTACATCCGTCTACCACCCGCAGGCCAACGGTCAAGTGGAGGTTACGAACCGGACAGTGGTGAACGGACTGAAGACTCGTTTGCAGGGAGCACGAGGAAACTGGGTCGACGAGCTGCCAAGTGTTCTTTGGGCATACAGGACAACCGAAGGATCCGCCATGGGCCAGTCGCCATATAGTTTGGTATACGGGGCAGAGGCAGTCATACCAGCTGAAGTGGGAGTCCCCAGTCTCCGGACCCTCACTTGGGACGAGGACCAAGCCGGACTGAGCTCTCCGCTCGGATCAAGCAGGCTGCTGGACTTGGACCTTTTGGAAGAAAAACGAGAGCAAGCAGCGCTACACGAGGCCAAGGTGAAGGAGCGGATGAAGCGTTATCACGACAAACGTGTCAAGAAGGAATCATTCGTCCCCGGAGATTGGGTGATGAGGAGGAATGATAAAAGTCTGAAGGAAGCCACTGGCAAGCTGGCACCAAACTGGGAAGGCCCATACCGGGTCACAGCTTCATATCCGGGTGGAAGCTATGAGCTGGCGGATCAGTCCGGACGTGCAGTCCCCAGAAGGTGGAACATTGCCAACCTGCGAAGGTTCTACGGGGCATCCTGAGTAGGTATGCTTTCCGATAGAGTTCCTTTTCTAGCTTAAAGTATGTAGTTTCGGGTCCTCAGGCTAGGGTTGAGCCTAGGATTCCGTTCCGTCTTATTTACTATGTACCTGGCTCCGGCCGCATTAGACAAAGGGTATGTCTAGCCGGAGTCCGCTTATTTGAATGAAGAATTGTCAAATTTTACACTTGTCTATTTTTCAATTCTGCATGATTAAGATCCTCCGGATCGTTTGAACAAACGGACGGAGTGAGCAAAGATGAACAAATAAAATCCTCCGAATTATTTGAATAAACTGACGGAGGTAAGCAAAACGAAAGGGCAAAACAGTTTGATCAAACAACAAAGAAAAAACGCTTGAATAAGCTGTCTTAAAAAGAAAAGAAATCACATTTGGACAAATGATGCATTGAAAGAAATCAAGTCCGTACGGATTAACATACAAATACAACAGATACAATTATACAATTTGATACGTCCGGACTGACGCAGATACAAAAGAATAATAAAACCTATCTACTTGGGCCAATCTATGTTCCAGTTGATAAGAGGGGAGGTGGGCTCCGGAGTAGGAGGCTCCGGAGAAGGTATCATAGCACCATTCTCAGGAGAAGGAGGCCTTGGGTCTCGGTCCCCATCCTGGTTCAGGGTAGAAGGGATCCGCTCCGGAGTGTCG
The DNA here is from genome assembly GCA_948330725.1 of Sherardia arvensis. Classification (NCBI taxonomy): domain Eukaryota; kingdom Viridiplantae; phylum Streptophyta; class Magnoliopsida; order Gentianales; family Rubiaceae; genus Sherardia; species Sherardia arvensis. The sequence goes on along the minus strand of OX415237.1, from coordinate 13,180,314 downwards.
TCGTCAAGGTTGTGGACCTCGGCACCACTGCTCTGACCCACCGAGCCTCGATACGGAAAGGGAGGAATGGGCGGAAGCTCCGATGGACCGGCGCCATCCGGATCGGAGCCAAATATCCCGTCGGAGTCAGAATCGGAGGAATGCATGGTCTCCCGTATGACTTTAGCTTTTCCTTTGCCCTTGACTGGAGGCCCGGCCCTAGACGGACGGAACGGATTCTGGCTCGGATACCGCGAAGGAGAGCGAATCCGGACGGGGACCTAGGGACGGCGCGCTGGCTGAGCACCCCTTCCCCTTCCCCTTCCCCTTGCCACCTGCTGAGCACCTCTCCCCCTTGCCATTCTGTTAAGGACACAGTTGAGGCTCCGACCGTTCCCGCTACGGGCGTTCTTGAGCTCCCTTCCGATTCCCTTCCTCCCCCTGCCATGACCACGTCCCCGGAGACGAGCTTGACGCCGCCTCGCCAATTCGGCCAACTCCCTAATGATAAAGGGACGGATGATAGAAGCATCTTGGCAAAGCCGCTCCACGCGACGGGCAGACTCTTCCGGATCGACGGATACCTGGATGCCTGTATATCTCTCGAAGGTGAAGTCTATCGCCACCTGACTCGGAATGAGGGTCAGTGAAGGAGGAAGAGAACTACCGGCATGCATCCGTTTCCACCATTCGACGGCTTCCTCAAAGGCAGGACGGTATTGAGACTCCCGGTCGTTCCACCCCAACTTGAACATCCAGACAATCAGCGCACTTACATCACGGGGAAAGTTGCGGTATATGGTCGGAGCGACAAGTCCGAGACGCAATCCGGTCAAATGGTACGAAAGCTGCAGAGTCATTAGATTATCTCGGAGGACCATCACCCGACCGGCAAGCATCTGATTTTCTTCCACCAACTTCAAGTAGTCTCGCTGAAAATCCGTCCGACTGGCCAGCCACTTCAACTTGTCGGAATAGAAGGGGAATACGGACCAAACTAGATCCAGCTCGGTTTTCAGTTTGGCTTTGTAATCTTCGTGCTCTGCTTGTAGCATGGAGATCGTCTCATCCGCGTCATAGGTTGCACGGATCCGTTCTCGAGCAAAATCCTGACATTGAGACAGGGTACCGAACTCTTCTGATATCTCTCTAAGGCAAGCGGCCAAAGATGGAACGTCTTGGAACTCTTCCATTAGAGACTCCATTCCGGAGCGGATGAGAAGCTCGCGAGTCCGTTCCCCTCCCATCGTCCATCCGGACAGTTCCGCCTCTAACTCCGTGCACCTAGGGCACGGAGGGCTCGTAGATTGGGAGCTAGCTGATGAATGACAGTCACGCGAACTTCCGGTCCGGAGCACCGGACCCGGACCTTTGGGCTGCGGACAAGAAAGATACAAGATTGAATATAAGAAAAATAAACACAAGTATTGGAAGAAGGAAAAGACTTGTTTTATAAAAAGAAAGAAATATTATATCATCCGGAGGGTTGTCATCTCCATCCGAGTTCTCGCTATTGTCCTTCCTAAACTAAGCAAAAGAGGATCAGATCTAGCCGGATGAAAAGCTATTACAGGAAAAATTAAAAGCTAAGGAGTGCGCTCTACGTCGGAATCCTCGCTGCGATGGTTGCCATCCTGATCGCCATCTCCTTCCTCGTCACCCCGAGCCGGGTATCGCCACCATCGTCCTCATTGGCGTCCGGAGAGCCATATAGTTGGAACACCTCCAGGTACTTGGCCTTGACGGGAGACTCCGGATCGGTCCTTTCCGGGACGGGAGGCACTTCAACTTGCAGATTAACCAGGCCCTCGTTGAAGGTGCGGACTGACTCAGCTGACACCGAGGCCGGACTTTCCTCCGGTTGAGCCTCAAACATCGCCAACACGGAGGGCTGCATCTTCTCGACTCCTCCGCGGTAAAATTGGTCCAGGTCATAGTTGTATTTGGCCTGGGCGTCTGGATGGTAGTAGCATTTGGTGAACACTCCCCGCCGGACCTCCGGATCCCATCCTCTCATCTTCCGATAGACTTGATGAGCCGCAAGCTTGTTGGATTCAAGGCACAAGTCCTGCAGGTTCTTCTCGAAAGCTTCGCTGCGAAGCACCTTATCCGCAAAGGCAACACACAGATCCCGCTGTGCACCCGGAGAGGAAAGGTCCTCTAGCTCCTGGACCCGGGTCTCAGCTCTGGCCGCCCGAGCCTCAGCCTCGGCTGTCCAGGCCTCTGCAGCAGCAAGCTCACGGGTCAAGTTCCCCTTAATCCGCTCCAACCCACTTATCTTCTGGTATAGCTGAGTGTGCTGGGTGTGGTATGCCTTGTTGATGGCCTCGGAGACGCCCGGAGCAGCGATAAGGTAGGCCGCAAAGTCCTACAAAGGATCAAGTCAGACAACTATCTTTCAAAATAAAAGATAAACAACAAACAAACAAGATATTACCTGGCTCACCCGGCCAGTAGTGTAACTACTGTCCGGAGTAGTCTCCTTGTTTGCGGAAAAGGGCGGAATTTCCGTCTTCTTGCCACTCTGGTTTACGGACGAGTGCTGGCCCGTTTCAGTCCTCCGGAGGGAAGATGGAATCTTCTTCCTCGGCTTCTTCGACAACGGTTTGTCGTCATCCGAATCGGAGGACGGAGGACTCTCGAGGGTGACGGCAGCGGCCCGATTGCCAGCCCCGCTGCCCGAAACGGAGGGCTGCTTCACGAGCGTAGCCGCAATCTTCTTCAAGACCTCCGCCTTGGCCTTCTCCTCCGCGAGCAGCGCTAACTGGCGCTTCCGCTTCTTCTCCTTATCTCGCTCTGCTTCATCAGTAATTGGGGTTTTCATGCCGGTCCCCGAACCGGTTGTTAGCTTCTCCGTGTCTGCAGCTTTTGTCGTTCCGGGCGGAGGATTTCCGCCTGTATTCTTGTTCTTGATCGACCCGGACTGAGGATCTACGCCCGCTTCGATCTGAGGAAACACTGCAAGCACACGGAAGAGATAAGTGATGAGAAAGATAAAACAAAGAACAAAAGGAAAGGGACTTACAAGAATCATCCCGGGGGAAGTAGTAGCGGCACCGGGTGAAAACGACCTCCTCATACGCCATCAAGGGGAAAATGTACTTCCCGTTGATCCAAAACTTGTTCAGATCGATCTGGTTATGGCTCAGTTTGTTTATGTCCGCCACGTCTACACCGTCCGGACGGAATACTTCTTTATCTTCCTTCTCCCTCTTGCTATTCCACGCGGGGCACGGATACTTATCCAGGTCGAAGGTGAAGTAGTTTTTCTGCCAGTTCGCATAGTAGTCGTGACGACCCTTGCTGCAACCCCTCACTCCTTTCCGTTTCTGGAAAGTGAAGACCTTCTCGTCCTTGGTGGTATCCAAATGGTAGAAGGTTCTGAACAAGTCAAGGGACGGAGTTACGTCGCACCGGTAGCAGTTCAGCAGGAAAGCCCGGATGACAGCGATGCAGTTGGGCTGAAACTGGGCAGGGGAAATCTGATAATGTTCAAAGATGTCCAAAAACAGCTGGGGAAGGGGGAAAGTGATCCCGTAAAAGAAGTGACTTCGGGGAATGGCCGCAACCGCCGTATGGTCCCCGGTGAACGGCGTCAAACGGGAGTCGATGGAAAGAGGGACCACCATGGCTCGAACCAGCTCCTTGACAGTAGCGTCGATATTCACAGTCTCTCAGGCTTTCGGATCATCAACTTCTGGTTCAGGGTTCATCCCTATCCTAACGTCGATGCCGTCAGCAGCCATGACGATTAGAGAAAAAAGGTTTTGAAGAAAGAGAATATGAAGAAAGATAAAGATGGACAGAGATCACCAAGGAAAATAGGAGAAAAAAGTGATTGAAAAGTGAAAGGCGAAAGTGATTGAAAGCGTTCACTATTTATAGACATAAAGCTGACGAAAAAGAGAGCGAGTCCCAAGGCGACATGATTGCTTTCTGGAAAAAAGAAAAGAATTTATTTGGAAAATGAAAAAAGAATTTTTTGAATTGACAACGCATTTATGGCGCAGCAGCACGCCTCATTAATGCGCTTCAAAACACGCGCACAAGAAGTACAAACGACCAGCGCGTGCCCAGACGCATCTGGGTAAGTATTGAGCTCCCGGAATGGATTACACGCCTCCGGGCGGATCCGATAAAGAAAAGAAAAGCGTTCGTGATGAGACACGGGATCCCTCCTCCGGATCGCACTTCCGGACGAATCCCATGTCTCGGGGGGCTAGTGGTGATATGGGCTCTGGCCCATATCTAGGCTCCGGCCCAGAGAGTAGTCCGGCCCATATGACGTCAGCTAGAATGGTGTCATCCGGGGACATAGGGGACATGAATATGACCTGTCCCCGGGTAAGGACAAAAGGACAGGACCACTGCCTCTGGGCTGGAGGCTGACCACTCACACCTATAAATACAGTTTTGGACTTGTGGAGAAAGGTATGTTCTATCAGATTAAACTCTCTCAATATATCCTTATTCTCTCTCCTATTCAAAGGCCCCTCTTTCATCATCACGCCGGAGTAGCTATCCTCGGGATACTCCGGGGCGTTGTTTTGCAGGTCTTTAGGTGAGAGCGCGCGGAGCACGGACAAAGCCTCATCCGGACCGGAGACTCATCTTGTATCCGGACCGGGACTGGAAGCTGGTAGCATCAAACACGATCCCGGCTATAACTTCAATCTCAATTCATTTTCATATAAAAAACAAAAAAAAAGCACATTAAAACGAACTAAATATATATATTTAGACTAATGATGCCATCTCTGTTCATTCTGCAGATCAGAAGATACTTTCTGGCACCGTGGATAATCATCGCAGCGGTTTCCATAACGCCGCTACTCGTCGAACCCACTAACTGACCGCCAAGTGTCAATCCCAGGATTCTCCCTTACCACTGCCTTCTTAAAAGACTCCCTCTCAACATTTCTCATTACTCACACGGTGGGACGTCAGTGAAGCTGAAACCTAATCCCCAAATTTGCTTCGAATCCTGATCCTCCGGCCTAGAAAAGATTTGCTTCGAATCCCAATCCTCCAGCCCAGAAAAGATTTGTTTCGATGTTCGTGGATGATGGGTCTCCGAAAAGGAAACTGGATCCGGCGATTGCTTCCAAAATTCCGACGAAAAGACTAAGTAATTTGCAATTCCGACGAAATTCCGGCGGTTGCTTGGGGTAAGGATGTTTGTGTGTAAAGTTTGCAATTTGTAGACTAAATCCAGATATGAGAACAATTCGGACGATCTCCTCCTCATTAGATAATATATCGAGGGCGTATTTGTCTTTTCCAAAAATAATACGGACTGCAAAAGTAAAATACGACTTGCAAATAGCATGGCCAATTTTTTAATATAATCCATGCTATATACTTTATTTTATTTGCAACTACTTTACGCGGATAGGCCCTAAAACACTCAACTCTGTCGCCGAGTTCTCTTAACTACAGCCATCGTCTGTAAATCTCAAAGGTACCTTCTAAATTCTAATGGTAAATCTTTTCTTGAATTGTGTTTGTCATCAAAGATATTAATGAGGCTCTTAGCTGCTCGTTTCTTAATCTGAACATTCTTAAGTTTTACTCTTGCGGAGAGACGGTAGCTATGGATTTCACCGCAAGCACCTCAAGTGGTGTCTCCAAGTCCTGTCTAAGAGTTTGAACTCTTTTTAATTTGCAATTCATTGTGGTTGGATTTGAAAAATGTGAACCAAATTAGCCCTCTTGGGTCCTTTTTCTTGGGTTCCTATAAATTAGATTAACTAAATTCCATCTTTTAAATACTCCCCCACTACGTAATTTATTTTACTTACAAAATTTAAAAATTACCTAATTAATTTTATGCGATTTGGCGAGTCAACGGACCAGGTAACACGGCCTAAACTGTTTAAACCCCCTAACACTACCTAGCTAGTTGTTTTTTCAAAATATAATATAACTTTTAATTTAAAAGGATGAAACACATTTTCAGATTGAGCAAACACATTTTAAATTACTTTAATAATGATCATCTCAATTTGGATTGGATGTTAGGAGAGAACCTGTTAGATAAATTTGACTAACCTGCGGTTACAACTCAATTTACATACGTTTTTTATTTGGTCGTAGATCCTCAAGTCATAAAATTTTCTTGTATATTGTAGTTCATTTATTTGCATCCACTAATTTTCACTCACTTTTTTATTAGACCCAATCTCATCCATTCATTTTACGATCCAAAATTCAACTTACGTTTTCTGTCTCTACAAAAAAAATTGGAACAAAAAAAGTATATAAGAGTACATATAATACATGGTTAAGTGTAAATCGGAAAAAGATCATGACAGAAGTGCGTGATGCTACAAGCAGATAATAACCAGATAAATTTGGCATTCCATAGGTAGTGAAATAAATACTCCCCCATTTCAATTCAAACTTCACAAGCACCAATTTATTTAGTCAAAATTGAATATTTTCAGCGTTCAAATTGAAGTAACATTATTAATTAAATGTGACCATATAAGATATTGTTGGATTCGTTAAAACATATATAATAGTAATATTAAACTTCATCATAAATAACTACAACCAAATAAAGATATTGATAATTAAAAAATATTTATGATTAATTTAAAAAGGTCAATTTGTGAAGTTTATGCTGGAACAGAGAGTACTAGTTTGCTTTATCAATATACTCCCTCTGATTCAGTAGGTTTGACACTGTAGTATTCATCATAACTTTTTTTACAATTTTGGGCGTAAATTTGAAATATTAAGTGAGCACTGAGGAGTAATACCACCATATTATATATCATTGGAAGGTTTTAAATATGTAATTTTCGAATATCAAAATTATAATTTTGTTAATATACTTCACAAAAGTCGTTGGTTGTCAAAATTACCGTCAAATACTATTTCTGTTCAAACTCTGCAAATCTAGTGAAATAGAGATAGTATGATATTTTTCAACTTATTATAATACTTTTGAATCTAATTTCATATAAACTAGTTTAGCCAGATTTTAACGATTTATAATTTTAAAAATTTCAGTTACATATAAATCACAGTATTATTGTATTTTTGAACTTTTGAATTTGTAATTCAACTGAATTAAGTAGTCCGATTCAATTTAGTTGTCCCACGAACTATGTATTGGTGAGAAATCCTGAGCTAAAGTAGAGTAGCCTGTTCAGTACGTGAATCAATCAAAGGTCCAATCATTTCTGAAAAAAGATCCATTCCTATATTTTGACCCGGAATAGTAAAATAATGACTGCATGGGTAAAAATGAGATTAAATGGCGTCGGCCAGAAAAGGAATGGGTGGAAAAGGAAAGAAGAGGAGCTCGTGCGCTGTAAACCTGTAAAAAGCACCTATCCTTATTTTTGCAGTGAGTCAGTGACTGAGACTCTGACTGGGGGCACGTAAAAAGTGGGAGACTCCCCAGTGGCATTCCCGTGATTTACCCCGCATCCCAGGGGCGGATTCAGTCGGTACTTCCTAGGCGTCCGATTGTTTTGTGGTGGCCGGTGGGGCATTTGGGCAGCGCCAAAGGCGCAGGCCACCCGATACTCTCGACTTTTTCTCTGCGCCTTTCAGGACCATTTTCACACCACGCTCCTTCACATACTCCTCCTTTGCACGCGCCCTTCATGCAATTTTTCACTTTATTTCCCATTTAAGTTTTATTTATCTGAAATGAATAATTCAATTTAGTTTAATACTAATTCTTTATGTTCCGTTTAGTTCAAATAATTGACTCTTATTTTTGGTTCTCTTCCTCTCATTTTGCTGAACAAAATTTATTCAATTTGAGATTAAGTTGAATTTTATTAAATTATAATTTATCAGTTGCTAGAGTAAGTTAGACTGGATTCAACGGAAACTAAGGCCCTGCCCAGTTAAACTTCTTGAACTGTCTGCTAGCTGATTGAACTTTTTGTGCAGTTTGACCTGCTTTGACCTGCTTGAACTGTTTGAATTATTTTATTATCTATGAATGAATATTCGTATATGATTTTAATGTAATTAGACAAGTTAAAATAAACAATATATCATTGATCACAATTAAAATAACTTTTTTATTACTCCCTCCGTCTCAGCCTAATGTGCAATCTGACTTCTTGACACTATTTATTTTTAAACTTTGACCGCTTATTTAAATAGATATATAATCATGAATATTATCATATTTGATATCGTTAGATTAATCGCAACATAGAGTATTGAAATATCAAATTTTTATTCTTTGATAATATAAGTAAATAAATATACGGTTGGTCAAAGATGTGTGTTGGATAATGTGAAAAGTCAAGTGTGTTGATTTGGGTGAGACAGATGTAGTATCTAACTTTCAAAATATTTTATTTATTTTCAAAAAAATATAAGTCGGATGAAGTCAGCTGCTAAAACTACTTAAACTACTTGGAGCTGCTTGGAGATGTTTGAACTGTTTGGAGCTGCTAGCTATTAAAACTGTTTGATTAAATTAAAATGGACAAAGCCTAACTTCTTCTTTTTAAAATTAAGGGTAATCAAGAGAAAACTTGAACACAAAAACACACCAACAAAAATTAAACAAACAAAACAAGGATCCGCATATATTTTAATGGACAAAATCTTGGCTAAGATTATGATATAATTCTATGCATGTCACAAATCAATCTTTTGGTTTAAAGAATGAGGACGAATCCAAGTATAATAGAGCAGGCTATTAGTATACCAGATTTGTAGTGTTTCAGGTAATTTGCCAGATGAAGAACTGCATTCCAGTGGTACCGCCTATCAAAAATAAACAACTTTCCATTCCCCGTGTACTTCTCCGATTATGGTTATTAACGGCATGTTTTCTCCTAACTTTATCAAGATGAATTCAGTTTAGTTCAGTTAGTATATGTAATTTATTTACTTTAACTTAATTCAAAACAACTGTATTACTTCATTTTCATATGTTTCAACTCAATTCTTCAAATATTCAATATATTTAATTTTTTTAAATTAAGTTGTCAATTTATACAGTCATACTCAATTTAAATGCCAAGTAGAGATCACCCGAGTAGATAATGGGTCTGAATTTGTCATCTTAAAATCATTCAATTAATTATTTGTACTAATATTGCCACATTTCTCATCAGAAAACTGTATCTATACAAATGAATTGGTAGGACCCTATCAAAGTTATTACTATAGAGTTACAAAGTTAAAATGATGTAAGATAGAGAATATTCGAATATTCAAGTACATATTATAGCATTAGTTTTTTGATAATATTTTGTACTATAAATTTACGAAATAATCCAACTAATATATTCTCTTTTGTTTATGTGGCAGATTCACCTTCTAAAATGGCTAGTGAGTCACTTATATCACACACTTTTACACAACAATTTGTCAGGAAGAACTAGAGGATTGATACACTCAGATAGCTCTGAAATGTCATATTTTAGAGGCAAATAATTTTGGAAAAATTAGTTATTGCTGTTACTTGTGTTTTTTGCTGGATGGAGATCAAAGGAACATAAGTTTTAAGAAGAGGTGGAGAAATATCAATGAATCAACACACATTTGGGGAGTAAAGGAAAGGCAGACATGGATATGTCAGCATGGAGTGACCTGGTTTCATCGACAGTTTCAGAATTCACACGATCTAGTGGATGCCCCGTACTTATCGGGTGATTTGTACTTCTATTGAAAATTTACTAGCAAAGTTGTAAGCAATGAGTCCCCCTATTGACATATTTGTATTTCACAAAGCGATTTACTAACATGCTTGTAGGAGAGGACATGGGAGAAAGTTTGATCATAAGTTATAATTAGAAGTATTATACTTTTTGTATCCACACTTGATTTTTTTTTTATCTCATTGGATTTTTTAAGGTATGGTGAACCTAATAAATATCATCTCAATTCATGGAAGTGGTTTAAATAAAAAATACTGAATCATACTCCCTCCGGCTTTTATACAATGGCCTAGTTTTATTGGCGCAATTACAAAGGAGAGCAAAATGAATGGTGGAGATTGTATAGATTATTGGAAAGTAGAATGTGTGGTTGTGAATGAAGGAATATTGCTAAAAGTGGAAACTAAGCCATTAACTAAAAACCTTCCTAAATTGGTAACTAGGCCATTCTACTAAAACCGGAGGGAGTATTACATAATTACCATTCCCTATGTGCCAGCTCAATCGGCACATATCCCTATTCATTTAGTCAAATTAGAGTATTTTCAACGTTCAATTTAAAGTAGCCTTAAATACAATTATATAAGATATTTTTAGATTTGTTGTAACAGATATTTTTATAATATAAAAAATTTATCATACATAATTACAAACAAATAAAGATATTAATAGTCAAAAGTATTTTCCGTCAAATAAAAAAAGTCAAAGTGTGCAGTTTAAACTGTACAGTAAGATTTATATAATAAACAATGTCAACTCGTATTTAAAATATAATAATAAAATAATTCATGCATAAAACACTTAACCAAATATTTGCAATTGCATAATTTGAGAGTAATGTGTGAGTCTCACACTTTCATAAATTAACTTACATTTTAGAATATAATTGTTGATATTAACACTCATTTTCAATTTGAGTAAAATTCACTTTTCAATTTCAATTTATGAAAAGGATCACCACCATAAAAAAAATTCCAAAAAAAAAAAATTCATTTTTAATATTCATTAATGAAAAATATTTGTCCTGATTTCTTTTTCTTAATTAAAAATCAGATAATATCAAATTAAAGAAGTCTCTACTCTCTAACCAGTAACCACATCCCATACAGTAATTCAGTGGTTTGTGAATTTATTATTCAACAAATCTCACCTAACCTACATATTCAGTAAATCTAGTACTCTTATTATATATACCACCCAAAATTCCAATACCAAAAAATCACTGAAGCAAGTGGGAGGCACGCGCGGGAGAAGCGGAGCTGGAATCGGTAAGATGATGTTAACAAGATAGAGGGGAGACAGAGTGATGAGACTGGAGATATGAGAGATACTGTTAAAAACTGAGTCCCAACTACGAACACACACACCACCACACCACCACACACACACATTAGCAGCCAAAGTGACAGGGGTCCCCGATTGCATTGACAACTCGTTGCATTCATCTTTAATCTCCTCCATTTTAATGACCTCTCTCTGTTTCTTCTGACCCTTTTCATGTTCTAATTTCATTTGCAAATTTTTATTATCAGCAGTGGACAAAAAACTGCCACCCCACTAAATGTGCAGGATCACTCTCCATGATTCACGGGAGGTGAACTGAAAATTTCATCTGAGATTTTTTTGGGGGGATTAAGGCCTTTCTTGTTAGATTTGGTTGAGGTTTAAGGATAAGAACTGAGCTGGGCTACGATCTAGTATTCTATACCTGCATAAAAAGGGATTTTTTTTGTATTTGTGAAAATAAATAAATGAGAAAGATGTGGGTAGTGAAAAAGCTGTGTTTGTTTGCATGCAAATGAGCAAGTGAAAAGAAGAGAGGAAAAAGTAAAACTTGCAAAAATACCATTTTTGTTTGTTGTTTTCTTGTGAGTGGATGGAGGGGCTCACCTGAATAGTGAGAATTAATTAAACATTGGCATGAAAAACAAAGAGGGGGGGAATTAATAGAGAGGAGAGAAGGGAGAGGTGGTTAATTAATGGAAAGCAAAGGCAAAGGAGGTGAGGTGAAGGAGGGAGGAGTGTGTGGGTTCTGTACTGTCTAAAACCTGTCCCCCCCACTCAACACAGTCTCTCTCTCTAGTCCAAAAGGGCACTCTTTTATTTGCCTTTTGTTTCTGTGCAATTGTCTATGTCTGCATCTCCTGCTTGCTTCAAATGGGGGAGGAATCATCATCATCACCATCATCATGCTGCTTTGATTTCTCTTGTAATTATGTTTGATGCCCCTTTTTGATTTCATGTCCCTTTTCCTCATCCTGCCTTTCCCATCTTCTCTTTGCTTGTTTTTTTTAATATTGCTTGGATTGAAAATTGGAGTTCTTTATCCTGTTCTTTGCTTTAAGGCCACCATCTTTATGTGTTTGGAATTCCCCCCTACCATGATTTGACTTCATTTCCAATTTTCTATTGCAAAGCTTTTAGCTTTTGTGAATTGCTCCTCTAAACCCCCAATTGTTTTTGTTTTGGCCCTTTTGGTTTCTTTCCCAGGTGTAATGTGCTGATACCTAGGAATGGAATTTGATTTGAACCATGAGTTAGAGACAGAGGTTGAGGTGGTGGAGAAGAATGGTGCATGTGGCAATGGAGAATGTGACAAGAAAGGGTGCTCCTTGTCCACCTCTACTTCTTCCTGCTCCTCCAACAGCTCAACTTCTCACCCTCTGCCTCCGCCATCGAAAATCTACAAGGAGCTCTGGTATGCTTGTGCTGGCCCAATCACCAATTTGCCAAAGAAAGGGAATGTGGTGGTGTATTTCCCTCAAGGCCACCTGGAGCAGGCTGCTTCTGTGTCTTCTTTCCCTGTGTTAGATGTGCCTACCTTTGATCTTCAGCCCCAGATCTTCTGCAGGGTTGTCGATGTCGAACTGCTGGTAAAAATTGACCTGCCTTCTGTTTTTTCCTTTAGTTGCAATCGTCTTTTGTTTGTGCTGTTCTTGATTTTCACTAGTTATCTATTAATTGTTAGGCCAATAAGGAAAATGATGAGGTTTACACTCAGCTGACTCTACTTCCCATATCCGAGGTACAATTCTGTTTAGTTTATTTTTTCAATTTCTGAGCATTGTTATCATCCAGTCATGTTTCTTGTGTTTGTGCTATTCTGATTTTGGATTGTCATAGATGTTTCTTGTAAACATCAATTCAATCTTATGAAACTATTTTTTTTTCAGCTGTTAGCTATGCGTCTGGAGGGAAAAGAACAAGAAGAGGCCGGCACTGATGAAGAGGGGTCTGAAGCTATGCCCGTGAAATCAACTTCGCACATGTTCTGCAAGACTCTTACTGCATCCGACACCAGTACGCATGGTGGATTTTCCGTCCCTCGAAGGGCAGCTGAAGATTGTTTCCCACCTCTGGTATGATTTCTGTTATATTAACTTTTTGTAATATTTGGAGGTGTGTTTTATTATTTTTACTTACTAGGTGAGTATTTCTGGTGAAACTTTTGCTGATGTAGGATTATAAAGAACAAAGACCTTCTCAGGAGCTGGTGGCCAAGGATCTCCATGGAGTGGAATGGAAATTTCGTCATATTTACAGGGGTACTTGCAGCTGATTTGATTATTTCATGGACCCACTATTTGTAGTTACTTTCTATTTCTTAATTTCATGGCGCTACATATGACAGGCCAGCCAAGAAGACATTTGCTTACTACTGGATGGAGTATATTTGTGAGCCAAAAGAATCTTGTCTCAGGGGATGCAGTGTTATTTCTAAGGTATATGTGTAGCTTGAAACAGCAAGTTAGTGGTTTATGATGAATAACCGTAGCACTTTAGAGAAGAAATTCATATGAAAGGAAGATATGGTATAAACGGTTAATGCATATAAAGATGGTTCCAATGAAACTGTTGAATGGTTTAGATTTGTACTAGATTTCTTGAGAGTTTGTCCACAGTAATTTTGAGAGAGAGAATGTTAAAACATGCCTGAATTTCAAGTCTTGGTGTTGTCTTGGAATCTATGCTTCTCTCTTTCCTTTGTACTTGAGTATTTATGATATTTACCCTTTTCAATTCTTATTTCAGGGGAGACAATGGAGATTTGAGGTTGGGAGTGAGAAGAGCTTCTGGACTTAGAAATGGCCTTTCTGACTCCATTATAAAAAGTCAGCCTTCTTATCCCAGCGTTCTTGCTTCAGTGGCTAGTGCTGTCTCTACCAATACACCATTTAAGGTTTTCTACAGTACGAGGTATACATACTTGATTGTATGACTTTTGTTCTTTACTTGAATAGAGCAGCATGCTCCACTATTTTAATTCTATTTATATTGCCTGTACTTCTTCAGTATAAGAGTCAGAATTCTGAAGTATAAACTAAAGGGAACAATTAGACTTAAATTTATACATATTAGGACACTTTAGAAAACCACATTTTATATTCAGCAGATATAAAAACTATACGGCTTGTGGTAGTTGCTATTCTTCCAGTTTTTACTATACCAGTAATTAAGCACATGCTTTTGTGTTTCTTTAAGAGGTTTGGTGATTGACCTAAGTTTAAGTGCTGGACTTAATCCCGGAGATTGACTGAAAAAGAAATTCCCTGATCGTATCTATTCAACCTTGCATTGATTTCAGCCTTTAATGTCTGTCTTTGAGGCTGTGGTTTAACACTATCAATGAGGGTAGGGTCCTGTCTGAGTCAACCCAATATGTACTAGGAATTAAGAGTCAAATGGGGAAACTAGATATGTGTATCGCTGGTTAGCTTTGGTATTGAAATATTATTATCAGTTTTTTGTTTAACACTGATAATCTTAGAATGACTAGATTTGTTTTCTTTTATTAGGTCCATTGAAAACTTGAATTAATAAATGAACTGTCTAGGTTAAAAATGATACTTTGTAGAAGGTATCAATGGAGTTTTAACCACCCATAATTCAAGTATTAAGTTTTCTCCAGTTGTTTTGTTGAAGGTGCTTAGCATTAATATTTAAGAACTTGAATTTATCTCTGTTTGCTTTACATTTGGTTTAAATAGAGAAGTATGTTGAACAAGACTGTCTTTTGTGCAATAATATGACACCTCCAATTTTAACCCTGTATTGTTTGAGGAATTTTCAACATGGAAAACCTTCATAGGTTGTCTGACTAACTTTTTTGCTTCCTTAAACTTCTCTGCAGGGCTAATCATGCTGATTTCATTGTGCCATATCACAAGTATGTGAAAAGCATTGCTACCCCAGTTCCTGCTGGAACAAGATTCAAGATCAGTGTCGATTTGGATGATGCTCCAGAAAGAAGGTTTGCTTAAGCTTTGTTTAACTTTAAATCATATCTGCGGATTTTCCCCCTTATGCCACCATACACACAAAAAAAGAAAAAAAAAGAAAAAGGAAGACTGTGATGACAAATTATCTTGTGCTTACAGGTACAGTGGTGTGGTAACTGGATTTGGTGACATGGAGTTGCACAGATGGCCCAACTCGAGGTGGAGATGCTTGACGGTAATTGTTTTTCTTGTTTTGGTCGCATATACATGAAAAGACTCCTGTGTGGGGTTTTTTTTTTGCTGTTACTGAAGGTGCTTTCATACGACAGTCATGTTTATGACCAATAATAGCTTGACTTATTGATATCAGAGTATCCACATCAGTCCATGTCATAATTTGTTATTGTACATCCTGTATTCCCTTTTCCTATGGTGCATGATGCAAGATTAAAATTTGAAATCTCTTTACCTCCTAGTTTTCTTTGGATTGACTTTACTCCTGACTATAAATGGTCGTGTCGAGACTGTTCTTCATATTTAATTTATTAGCTCGCTGTTGTAAACCGTGGAGAGGTGAAAATTAAATTCAACAAGCTTACGTTACTTGAATCTATAAGTAGGAACATGACTTACTTTTCAAATGATGTGTCTTCATCTATTTATTATTTTTTTTTTGAAAAAATGTGTCTTCATCTATTATAATGACAGTTTGTTGAACATATATTATAGGTTAGGTGGGACGAAGATGTGATAAATCACCACGACCGTGTTTCACCCTGGGAGATTGATTTCTCAACCTCTTTCCCTACTCTGAGCATTCAAACTTCTCCAAGGCTGAAAAAGTTGCGCACTTGCATGCCAGCTGATGTGCAGAGTTCTCGGAAAAGTGCTGATCTTGTACTGCCACTGACATATGGCGGTAGCAATGTATCTGGTACTGGTAGAATGGTGCCATCTGCATGGAACAATTATGCAGGTACTAATATGGTTCAAGTTAGGTAATGCGTTTATTCTAAATTAGAAATCTTGGATGCTTATTCTTTTCTTTTTCTTTGTAATAAAAGGCGCAGGTCAGGTCTCCCTTTGGGACTTTGCGGAGTCTGTAGGATCCGGTAAGGTCTTGCAAGGTCAAGAAAATTTAGGTTTAGCTTCACCTTTTTACGGAAGTGATAAGATAAACCGCCAGTTGGATTTTGAGATGCATTCTGTTGCTGCACCTCAAAACCTTATCTCCAATAGGATGGAAAAAGCAAGCTTTGGTGATTTTAGCCGAAGTCAGTCTTCTATCACCTACTCAGGCTCTCTGGAATCAAATTGTTTTCCAAAGGTCTTGCAAGGTCAAGAAATTTGTTCACTGAAATCTCTAACTGGAAAAACTGAACTCAGTTCTGGAATTTGGCGCAAGCCTGAGCTTGGTGGCCCCATTTTCAGTCAGAGAGCTCCTGGCAGTGGAAGCTACCCTTTAGCTACACAAGGTGTTCGAAACATGGTTTTTCCTTATGGGGGAGTCTACAAAGGTGGTCAAGATCTATCATTCTTCTCTTATGCGCCAGGTCTTCCAAAAGAAAACCATGCACCTATGAGGGAGTTTTCCTTCCGTGATGGCCTTCCCAGGGAGGAAGCAAGGCTTTCTAATCTGAACTATCAGCAAAAGCCTCTGGAAAAGATATCTCTTGTTCCCAATTCCTGTTCGAGTGATAAGAAAGATGAAACACAGGGCTCTACTTCAGTCCCTAAACTGTTTGGCGTTCCTCTGATAAATGAACCATCGAACTCTAGCAAGAGAAGCTGCACTAAGGTAAATTACTATCTGTTTTTCCTACAATGATTACACCTTCCTGTGCACTCGTGCTAATTTTGTTGTTTAAGGTTCACAAGCAGGGAAGCCTGTTTGGAAGGTCCATTGATCTATCCAAGTTACATAGTTATGGGGAATTAATGATGGAGCTTGAATTGCTGTTCAACATGGAAGGTCTGTTACGAGATCCAAGCAAAGGCTGGCGCATTCTGTATACAGACAGCGACAACGACATGATGGTTGTCGGGGATGATCCATGGCAGTAAGTTTCACTTTTATGGACATAATGTCGGTTTCTCCTATATAAGCATACTTAGTCTGCAATTAGAGTTATCTGTCATATACTTAGTCTGCAATTTAAAGGTAATTATAAAACATGAACAACATTAGGAACCTCTTTATTGGTGCCGACTTAAAACTTAGAATATAGAACCTCCATAGTCTGATTTAAGTCACTTTTAAAGGTAAATAATAACTTTGACAAAATTGGGAACCTGTTTATTAGTGCCAACTTAAACTGTTTAGAACTATAGTGTAGAGTCTGATTTTAGTCACTAGATGTATTTTGCTGTTTCATCCTAGTTTTCTTGATTCTTGAGGCTAAATTATGAACTTGATTTGCAGTGAATTCTGTGAAGTGGTATCAAAGATCCATATCTACACACAAGAAGAAGTGGAGAAGATGTCCATCGGGGTGTCCATCGGTGAAGATGCCCGGAGCTGTTTGGTAGAATAGACACCAAGACCGATGCCTGAAAGCCGCTGTCATCTGTTAATTGGTGTAATGATTTCAAATCCAGTAGCTCTAAGGATAATGTTGTTTCTCGGCTGATGTTACCAGCCGTGGTTTGACTGTGTTTCTGTACTCCTATAGGATTTGTATGATGCTACCAGTAGACTTGTTGATTTGGATTCATGTTTGAGATGTGACAGTCATATTTTAAGTACATTTTGGTTGTTTTGAACCTAACTATTGTGTTTTGCTATGGTTATATGTGTTTTGGTATGGTTTTCAAAATAAACGCGCGAGATCTTTTTTCCATTGCGAGCTCTGTTCTCTGGCTTCTACCATAGATTTTTAACAAATGCAAATCGATTTTCGATTTTTAAATAATTTTCTTATCTTTTTCCTCTATGATTGGTTTTTGTAGTGGCTACATCTTTATTTTTATTTTTTTTGAGCTGTAAAGAAATTAAATGCCGAACTGCACAGCACACGCACACATTGTAGTGTTATAAGTGCGCAAATTATGCACGAAAAGAAAAATGTGTACACATTGTAATATTAAAAGTGCACGTATTATGCACGCAAACTGAAAAGAATATACTTGAAAATACACGCACCGATAAGAATATATTATAATACTATTTCTATTGTACCAGTATTTTCAAAAGGATACTATTCATGATCTTATTAATATATTAATTCACATCATATCATTAGGGTTTGAAATTAGTGGTGGAGTCAAAGATTATACGAGTAATTGGGGCAATTGAGGTCTAAATATATTATTCTTGCATATTAACCATTTGATATTCGGATTTGAATTTTTCTATTTTATGTGGTATGAATTTTTTGAAATTTATTACAAATTTATAGGTACTAGAAGTAGTTTTTGAAAAATACTGGGGCCAAAGTTGTAATTTTTAAATGAACCCAAGGAAACTTTAAAATTATATTTTTCAGGGTGGCAATTGCCACCGTTTGCCCCTGGGTGCTTCCGCCTATGTTTGAAATGTTAAAATATGTTTTATATTATGGAGTACTGTTTAGCTTATCGTTTGTCCTTAGAAACTTCTTTTCTTGCTAATAAAGTATATATTACAACTTACGTAGTACATTAATTCTAGAAAAAGAAAGGTCATTCACAAACCGTCTCACTTATTGAGTTAGCCTATGATAAATTTACGAGTATTTTTAGGGTGCGTTAATAATTGTGCTTTTAACTAAAGTTGGTTTCTACTTATTAATTAAAAGCAATAAGCTAGTTAAAAAGAAAAACATTTTTTTTTGTAAAAGTAGTTGAAAATATTGGTAAATTTAAACGCAAAAGTCCTTTAAAAGGCTACCATTCATGATCTTATTTATATAGTTTTAAAGGGTAAATATATCATATCACTAGGGTTTGAAATTAGTGGCGGAGCCAAGATTATACGAGTAGTGGGACAATTTAGGTCTAAATATATTATTCTTGCATGTTAACAATTTAAATGAAAATGGAGAATTTGATATTCAAATTTGAGTTTTTCTATTTTATGTGGTTTGAATTTTTTGAAATTTATACAAATTTATGTGTGCTAGAAGTAATTTCTTAAAAATACTGGGGTAAAACATGTAATTTTTAAATTAACCAAAGAAAACTTAAAAAAATATATATTTTCAGGGTGGCAATTGCCACCGTTTGCCCCTGAGTACCTCCGCCTTTGTTGAAATGTTGAAATATGTTTTGCATTATGTAGTATTATTTAGCTTCCGTTTGTTCTTAGAGACTTCTTTTCTTGCTAATGAAGTATAGATTGCAACTTGCGTAGTACATTAATTCTAGAAAAAGAAAGATCATTCACCGTCCGTCTCACTTACTGAGTTAGCCCATGATGAATATATGAGTGATTTTAGGGTTCGTTAGTTATGGTTGTGCTTTTAACCAAAGTTGGTTTCTACTTATTAAAAGCAATAAGTAGCAATAAAGCAAAACATTTTTTTCTATTGGTTAATTAGGTTATCATATTGTTAAAAGCAGTTGAAAGTGTTTGGTAAATTTAAACATATATGTCCTTTTAGTATGAATAATGAATAATTTTTAGACATCAAACAAATATCCTTTAACACATAACCACATAATGACCGATAAGCAGGAGTTTCTGACCCTCATTAAGGAGGAGTTTTTGACAGTTATTGAGGAGGTGGTCAAGGAAGAGGTGTAGTCGATAATTAAGGCTCATTATGAGCAAACTAGTTTTAATGTCCGCCGTGTATACACGGCAATTTATATACTACACTATCATTAAAATTTATATACTACATTATCAATAGGAGAAACTCTATAATCTTGCCAACAAATTCCAAGTCAATAAAATATAAAACATGATATTATAACTAAGGTTGTAATGTAATTACATTAAAGTACATCATTTGCTCGCTTAGCATTTTTATTTTAAGAAAAATATTGATTACCTCAAAATATTAATGTGGTACTAAAATTAATTGAACGAATGTGTTTCTAATGCCTAGATTTAAAAAAAAGTGAAAGTACGAAAACGACTGTATCGCCGTGAATGTGAAGGGGAAAATGGTGAATGAATGTCATTTCATTTCAATTCAAATGATGAAAATATATTTC
Organism: Sherardia arvensis; assembly: GCA_948330725.1. NCBI lineage: Eukaryota > Viridiplantae > Streptophyta > Magnoliopsida > Gentianales > Rubiaceae > Sherardia > Sherardia arvensis. The sequence goes on along the minus strand of OX415237.1, from coordinate 13,160,330 downwards.
TTAAAACATGGAAGAAAAATGATGGTCTGCAGTGCTTCTCCAGGAGTAAAAATAGTGGCATGATTTTTGATTCTCAGGACTGTTGGAAGACCAGGAAACTTGATGAGGTTAATTTCTAACACAATATTAAAAAATTACAACATCTTTCAATGGAAATCTCATAGTATAAAATTTGACAAAATTTCAAACCAATGTACAGTTTCATTTCCTAAATCTCATCCAACTTGTTGCCTCCCTTAACACGAAGAGAATTGCAGCGCTTTACAGATTTTCTACTTCGTCTATATAATAAGCACAAAATGATGGATACCTGCTGTAAATAATAAATTTGTGTCAGTACACAACATTATCTCGAGCTATACATTCAAAACCTCATACTTACGTCAACAAGAGATTCACACCCGAGCATTACTATATTTCTTCTGAGAACCATAAATCTGACCAGACACAACATAGGCAAACTTCAGATCAGCCATTGTGAAGTCCTCTTTAGCTTCCTATGCGATGAATGGACTGTCCGGTACCCTGCAAAAATTTCTGCAATACAAAATTTATCGTTAGTTTCTGTTTCTGAATACATGTATTGGTCATAAGTAAAAGGTTGAACAGACAACCTTGATCCTTGGCAAAATCCAGAAATCGTTGGAGAGATTAGGTGGTCTCATCAATGGCAGTGACCATACTTATAAATTTCTTTCATAAATGCAAAAGCCTGCAAAACATGAGTTTGCCTAGAGATTACCTTGTCCTTTTAGACACGATGCCATGAAAAGGGTTTTACCCCCAAGTGTATCACAACAGTCAGAGAATAGTCTCGCCAGGCTGTGGATCCACAATGAAGACAACTATACCTACAGAACAAGTACAAAAGATTAACCACCAGACAAACAGTTTATTAGTGAATAAAGCAAGTCAAGTTGGGATTACCAGCACTCTCATCTTGGACTGGACAGAACAGAAACCATCTCTAAGAAACCATGCTTGTATGATAATCTGAAATGGTCCATTCTAATACAATTAGAATTACAAATGCACAAATGCTGCATCAACAGGTGGTCATTTTTTAGCAGAAATACATGATACATCTTTTGAAGTATAAGGGAGTGTCTTTTGAAGTAATGATGATACAACAATGACAATAAAATAATGTACTCCCAAAACAAGTAAAGATCCAAGCTTGCAGAAAAAAAACCTGCATCCCAGTTTTGATGCGGACAAAATTATCCAAGTGTGCAGAGAGCTCATACGGAACCTAATGGTTACAAAGAAAGAAATATATGATTACCACATTCCTGAAGTCAGCAAGAAACCATGCTATAACTTCATCAGAATTTTTGCTATTATATCTGAAAAGACACTCCCTTTTAGCTTTTTTGATAGGGCATACTTTAAATAATTGAAACCGTTGAGATTTAAATTAAGGTTGTTTCTACCCCTTCAGAATCCAAATTCACAAACACTTGCAAGGCTCAAAAACCACCAAAATTTCCATGTGTTATGTACAAATAACACATGTATACATTCTTATGAGCATGATTTGGAAGACATGTTGTAAAATTCTACTTCTAGAACACTAAAAAGAAAGCTACAACAAATTCCTAGAGAACTGAAAACCCAACTCTTAAAATCTGTCAATGTATTGCTTCACTGATGAATCAGTGACCTGAAGTGTCACCAACAACTTTCCAGCACTCAAACTCCGTGCAGAAAATAACATAAATGAGCTTGCACTACGATGACCACCCCCACCAAAATTCTGCACTATAAATTAACCCTAACTGTAAATATGTATTTCATTACATCAAGAAATTTTATTTCCTAAGAAATATGTATTTTATTTCACTATAAATTATATATATATAACAGCTCCAATGCCCCTAAGAAGCCATTCAACAAGGAAATAATCACCAATGTCAATAATTAAACAATCAATATGTGAAAATGGTCATGGCAAAGTATACAGCAGTCACTGAATAATAGTCACAACTTAAGTAATGCAATCTCAAATTATATAAAATAATTTAAAATTCAGACAAGAACTGGCCATTTAAATCACAAAAATTGCACTTTAATTTTTTACACACATATAAGTGTCTAGTTTAAAATTTTCTGGATGTGGTATATTGAACAAAGACAAAGGGATTTAGCATAAAAACGGGCAGCCCTTTCTGGAGACATAGCAATTCAAATGGTGTGATATCCAACTGCCTGCTACAAACATTCAAAGATCAACTGATTGATGAATACCACAGTGCCTTCTACAAACATTCATAAATCAACTGATTGACTCAATTCAAAGATCAACTGCCTTATACACAAACTTTCATGACAATTTTTGAAGCCTAAAGCACCATCTTTATAATTGGAGGCATCTACAAAGAAATCGAAATTGAAAATTCAGAAACCCCATTGAAAAGTGGAGAGCTTGCCGTTTGTTTCTAAAATTTCTCAATCGCATTGCTTGACTATTTATAGGAAAAACTGGTTCAGAAGTTGGAGTGGGATGATGAGAAGTGAACAAAAATTCAAATTTTGGAGTGGGATCGTGGGTGGAACCGCCGGTGAACCGCCGAGGTGGGAGCGGGGAGCGTGGGTCGGTGGATTGTGTTCAGAAAATAACTAAAAGGACAATATCTATAATTAGAAAATATGAAAATAAATAAGGGAATTACAATTTGTGGGGTGGGATATTCTGTAAAATATCACAGCCGTTGGATCAAATCCAACGGCTGATGTTGAATTCACTGGCACTTGCTAAGGAGATTAATATAGTAAGTTAGATTAAGGGAACCGGCAAACTTGAGAAAATCATAGCGTCTATTTTGGCAATCACGTCGTCTATTTCGGCTCTCACAGTGAAAGTGGACGGTCGCACCAACAATGAAGATTTAAAGAACATCATCAATACGCTCAATGGAAATCTGAATCAGACTATTGCAACAGGATATGAATTAAACACCGAGACTATTGGAGCAGGAATTAATCAGGTGAATAGGACTATTGGAGCAGGGAATAATCAGGTGAATAGATGGTGGGTAAATTTCTTCCTGCTGAGGATGATGGTTATGTGTTCAACTTAGAACAAGCCTTGAAGGTGGGAATGGCCGCCATTGCTCTTGCTCCCCTTCTTGATTCTCTTTAAGGGCTGATTCGCAAGAGAAAACACAAACCCCTTGTGTATTCCATGTGTAATTTGGTTTTGTGTTTCACCCTTATGATTTGAGGATTGATTTATAGGGTTGTTTTGGACTGTAATTTTTTTATTTGGGACTGAAATTTTGAATTATGTTTCGTGTTCTGTTCTGTGTAAGAATAATGATGTGTAAAATGATGTTTCCGTAATAATTAATTCGAAATATTTGAAAATATCCTTTAACACACACTTCCACCCACAAAGGTAAATTACGACATAAAAAATGCAATTAGAACGACATAAAAATTAGTTGAAGAAATAGATTCTGTTGTGTCAAATTTAACTGAAATCATACACACAACTCAATTATTCTTTGTTCAAAAGATTTACAAAAATAACATCAGTTCATTTGATCATTTAAAAGGAAGGTCTTTACCGAATTTCAACCCGAACATCTCTGTAGGAGTGTGCTGACTCAAGGAAAACAACATTAATTGCAACAACATAAGCAGTCTCACAAGGGTACTAGTAATGCGTCAATTGCAACTCTGAATCTCTTATGTTGTGTACGAGCCTGATTCCCACTTCAGGAACATCTCCTTCCTTTCTTTTTTCAATAATGTTCTTTGTCTTTTGGTTGCTCGACAATTGCCTTTCGTGGAGAAGAGTCATAATGCTGATTTCAAAACACCACCAAAAACTTAAGCATTTAGTTCTAATTTTGATATACATTTTGCAATAATATTAATTGAGACAAATGTAAGAATGATACTTCACGTTGATCAAGTGCAACCATGTGACCATTTATGATGAATTTTTTCTCTGGAAAATTCAATTAACAAAAATTTCAATCTCACATATATAGAAAGATCAAGATCCACCTATATGGAAGTCGATCAGCTAAATAAAATTGACAAAGGGAAATTTATCGAATGAGAAACCTCATCAAATCAATTATACAAATGTAAATTGAATTATAGAGGAACACGTGGGAGAGTATACATAAGAGTGGAAACTGATAGTAACATTGACTTTAACTGCCTTAATTCTCATAAATTTCAATAGTACCTACATTTCCCGCACGCGTTATCACCACACTCTACACCAACAATTGGCAGCTCAGCAAAAAAAAACCATGTATTGCTTTAACTCAATCACCAATAATTACAGCCCAACATCACATATTCTTCACTTCAAATAAAGAAATTGTTTTCTGCAAACAATCTATTTACCATGTAAAGGCTACCAAACTGCACGATAGTTATTATGGACAATAAAATTGCCCGACTTCATCTCAATATGCTCACAACCTATTCACAAAACTGCATTCTCTAGTCTCTAGTTATAAATGATGATAATTAATATGGAATTCTGCACAAAATTTGCACAATGTTTGCAATAAATCATATAACTAACTTATGCACAGAATCTATCACATATGATCATATACCAAATGAAGTATTATATAAGACATCAAAACCTTAAAAAAATGTAGTTATGATTCTCATAGCTATGAAAAAAATATGATAATCATGATTAATATGCAATTGGTCATTCAAGTACAATAAATATATATTGTTAATCCAGATTATTCAACCGTCACCCATTGGAAAATTGTTTTATGAAAAATTGAAGACACTGACATTCAAATATCATCATTCAATTGTTCAATTCCTCTTCTTTGAATCCGCCGCAACTTTGAATTGGATATTTGGGGTATATAAACGCATTGCTACAACCGCTAAAGAGAAATGTGTTGAAGCTTGGGCATAGTTTGCTGAAACTTTTGGTTCAATCGTCAAATTGAGAGAGATCGACCCTCGATGAAGTTTTGGGATAATTGGAAGACAGATTCAGGTAACGGCGTTATCAGTATTCTAGAATAAAAGGATACTTGTTTGTATGAACAATACTAGTTAGTGTTTATTTATAACAAATTTAGACGTAATATATTGATTATTGATTGATTATACAACAAAAATATAAAATAAGTTATGCACGTAATGATCGTACACGAAATGTACGTGCAAAAAACTTAAATTTTAAAGTGCACGATAAATATATATATATATACATATATATATATATACATATATATATAGATATATACATATATATATATGCACGCATGATGCGTAACTTTTCAAAATAAAATTTAGAGTAATGGAAAATTTTAATTGTTTGATAGTTAATAAAAATACATACAAGAGAGCCCAATATTAAGGTCCTTCAACGGCAATATTAAAGTCCTTCAGACGGGGCTATATATATACAAAGAATTTTAACTTATTACAAGTATAAACAATAAGATTGTTGCGATGCCTCTTTTCATGAAAATGGAAATGTATTAATTGGTATTGTGATTAGAGACAGACTAGGTGTTGCATTTAGACTGGAAATGAGATACACAACATGTGCATCATCACTGCAGGCAGAGGTTTTAGCCATTCATATTGGAATGCAGTTAGATCTAGAATTGAAGCTGAATAGCTTTATTATAGAATCTGACGGTCTCTTAGCTGTCAAAGGTGTTCTGGACCCAAACTCAATTAATTGGAAATTATTTTCTATGTGCCATGACATCAACCTCCATACTTCCCAGTACTCAGTAATCCATACTTTGAGGGAAGGAAATATGGTGGCTGATTGCTTAGCTAATATGAGTGCCTCCTCTATGGTTTCACAAATATTTCAACTACAGCATCTCCCTACTAGAGTTCAAGAACTTTTGAATCTTGATAGACTGGGAATCCCCAGTCTCAGATTTTCCCTGTGAAGGCACATACTGCTGTTTTTGTTTGGCCCATTGCAGGTTTAAGGAAGCTACAAGCTGTAATCAATGAAGCTGGCAACTTGATACATCACAAAAGGACTCAACTCTCCATTCTGAAAATTTGACATCACTGTCACCAAAACATCTCATATATTTTTGTATATAAGAGCATAATTCATGGATAATACTCTATCTCAGGACATAGGGTGGCAAAATTGTGCTTCACTCTTTGTTGAACTGATCAGTAACTGCTCCCATGTGATCCCTGTCTTAGAGTATTTACACACCATCTAATTTTGCTCAATAAAATAGGCTAGGTTTAGTCATTCTTTATTCTTTTGTGAAGCTCTAGACTGTTTTGTTTATGCAGTCTGCTTCCAGAGGCTCTGCCTCTTTTGTAAACTTTGGCAGTAATGCTGTAAGCTGAATTAAGCTTTCAAAGGTTTGAGGTGCCAATAAATCCCCCACCAATGGTGGTATTTGATTAAAAAAAAAGATTGCTGCGATAATTTCTTTTAATTTCTCAATGGTAAATTATCAAATACATGTTGGTATGTATCCTGGCATTTCGATGTAATTGAATGTGAATTACTTTATTATTTTAGTTGTAAAATTTGTAATTTCGACGTACTACAAAAATATTATGCCTGAAATGCGTATTTATAATCTTAACACTTCACATTGAGACATTTCTTTTTTTGAGGAACACATCGAGTCATGGTACACACCAGATCTAAACCATATAGAAATTTCCGTTCCATATATATTTGATTTTTTTAACCTCATCATTCAATTTATTTTCTAATTTCCAAGTCTGCATTCAATTTCCCTCCTATAGTATATAATTTTACTTTTGGAAACACACATTCATTTCAGAGTTTCAGAATTCGTTCAGTAACAATAACAAAAAGCTCAGAAGAGAGATACCATACGTGATTTCGAATAGTCTACCATTGCATGAGAGTAATAAATTATGATTTATAGGAATTCAAGTGCAAAATGGAATTTGTCTATCTTTATGTTTCCTTTAAAAATCAAAACATTCTAATAATAAAAGTTTTGTTTCTTTTATGGAAAGTTTTGTATTCAATCATTCCAAACAAACAAGGTAAACTTACAAGTCATAGCCCTCTCTATCCCAGTCTTAATGTATCTCGATGGTGAAACTTCAAAAAAAGAGACAAACTGTAATAAAATTTTCAGAATTAGAGCCTCTGCTATCTGTATATATTATTGTTAAAATATTTTGGTCCCTCTTACTAGAAGTTGACTTGATTATAACTAGGAAAAAGTTGGAATAAGAGCAGTATCACTCTCAATATTTAGAAAAAGGAGTAATATCTAAAAAGTACAGTAATTCATTTTTAAAATCCTGAAAAATATATTTTTGAAAAATAAGATCTTCATACTCCCGTTGTCAATTTTTGGTTTTCACCATTCGTTGCGCTTTTTCCTCTCACCTAAAATTAAAATTTATGTTTATGGTCTCCACCACTTCCATGCTATCTCTCAGTCACCTCTGAGCTCCCGAGTCGTTTGCTGACGTATGGAACCACCAGTCCACCGTGGTGAGCAGAGAACAAGCATTGCAAAGCCCACAATTGAATGCAGCGCCAAGATCATCTCTTTCGTCACCTTGTCCCGCTCCGGCACCCTGTCACCACCTACCGAGGCTATTCCTGCTAACTTTCCCCCCGCTCCCGCTCAATGCTTCGCCAATTTCCACCTCCACTGCATTCAATCTTGGGCCCAGAAATGCTTGATCTTTGTGAAGAGTCCAGAAGTTTCAGGACGATATTGTTGGCTATTTTGTAGAAGTCACTAATTTTAAACATACTGATGTTTAAACACTTGCTCCAGCAGAATCAGAAACTGAGCAACAGTGTTGTGATGAAGTACAACTTGTGTGCGATCAAAGAAGATATTCGAGCGAATCAAAGATGATATTTGAAGAGATATTCAGCTCTGATCTGATTAGATAAAGAATATATGATAGAGTTGTATTTTAGTTAGGATTAGTCTCAAAAAGGAAAGATTATATTTCCTACAGTATAGCTATAGAAGTAGAATATAGCTAGGAGACTAATTGCAGCTGTGATTAGCTAGATGAGAAGATCAGCAATACCGTGATTGAAGGACAGAGAATATCAACACGGCAGCACAACATGGAGCTATAAATAGAGACACAAGCTCCGAGAAGAAGTATCGAACTTAAGAGAAATGATTCTGCATCCAGAATAGCTTTGTTGGAGCAGTGCTGAGTCGATCGCGTCAACAGGTCATTGATCGTGGTTTCAAGTTCAGAATCGTACACCTTAATTCCTCGGGAGGAAGAGATTCAGCGTCAACGAGGTTGAGATCGGAGGGAGTTCGATCAAGGCGAATCGGTAGCAAGGGGAGCTTGCAAATTCACAAGGAGAGTAGAAAGATAAGTATTGAAGTCAAACATCTTGTACTGTAATCTTTCATACTAGTGAATTAATTCTGAACTGGGCTAACGCCCCGCAGAGTAGGAGTGTTTCACCGAACTGCGTAATCATTTCTGATGTTCTTTACTTTAATGTTTAAACCTAGTAACATGTTTAAACATACTTGATGAAGTAGGTAATATTGGAACACTAGTATTCTGATCGGTAGAAATTTCAATTGGTATCAGAGCTAGGCACTTGCTGTTCCCTTTAACGAGGAGAGTGAGATCAGACTGGGTTTACAAATGGCGACAAGAGACTGGGCATCGATCACGCGACCACTAATGCTGGAAGGATCAAACTACACTTACTGGAAGACACGCATGAAGACGTTTATAAAGTCACTGGATGAGGAGGCTTGGTACTGTGTTGAGAACAAGTGGGAAGCACCGAAAGTGGCAGTTGAAGCATCAAGTACAAAGGAACCAGAGCTTAAGGCGGAATCCTCGTATTCTCCAAACGAAAAGGAAGCTTGTCTGGCACATTCGAAAGCTGTTAATGCCATCTTTACTGCTGTGAATGATGATCAGTTCAAATTGATCTCTATGTGTGAGACAGCTAAGGAAGCCTGGGATACTCTACAAACTGTACACGAAGGAACAACAAAAGTTCGTGAATCAAAACTCCAGCAGTTAACCTCACAGTTTGAACACATAATGATGAGAGAGGATGAAACAATTGCTGAATTCATTAGTAAGATCAAGGATATTGCAAACATGGCTTTTCAGTTGGGGAAGAAGTATAAGGAACCTAAGTTGGTGAAGAAAGTTATGAGGTCAGTGTCTAAAAAGTTTGCTAACAAAGTTACATCAATTGATGAAGCTCAAGATTTGAATACTATGACGTTGGATCAATTGATGGGATCTTTGCAAACATATGAGATGGGGCTCGATTCAGTTGATAAAGCTGAGAAGAATTTAGCTTTGAAGAGTATAGTACCACGTTCATCCAGACCTCGTTTTCAGAATTCCCCAGAGATAATGGAGGACAAAGAGTAGATCAAAGTCAACAACAACAAAATTTCAAGAATCAAGCTGGACATGTCAAGAATTGGATAGAATTCAATGTAAAAAATGTGAAGGATATGGTCACATTCAGTCAGAATGTCCAACAGCTAAGAGAAGGCAAGAAAAAGCTCATGTCTCTACATGAAGTGATGATGATAATGATGAGGATGACAATGAGGAATTCACCAGCTATTTCGTAGCATTTGTAGCTAGAGTTGAAGAGCCGTCTGGATGTTTAAACATCATTCCTCGATGTTACAACATGAAGGAGAGAGTTACAGAGTATTCCTCAAGTGGTGATGAAGGAAGTGTTAGTGAAAATAATCTTCGTGTGACTTATGCTGAGATGAATGAGAAATGGCTAGAAGTTGCAGAAGCTAATAGAAGGTTGGCGAAGGAGAATAATCTTTTATTAGCCAAAGAAAAAGATACAAGTTCAACATTGGAGAAATCTAAGCAAGAAAATGAGGTGTTGAATCTTAAGTTGAAGGAGATGACTGAGAAAGCTGAACGTTCTGATGCTGCAATTCACCGTTTGAATACTGGGAAAGCCAAGTTGGATGAGATTCTTGCCATGGGACCGATTTCATGTCATGGCTTAGGTTATGAGAGCCCTTCAAGGTTTTCAAGTACGTCCACGGATGTTCAGTATGAAACTAATAGTGTTTCATCATATGTTAAGTCTAGAAAGAAAAGAGTACGGAAGTGCAACCATTGCAAGGTATACGGGCATGTCAAGAACAGATGTTTCAAGCTTCTCAGAGATACAATGAAGGGAAAACACACTGCTCCATGTTTAAACATCGTCCAGGAAAGACAACCTGCTCCATGTTTTAACATCTCTCAGGTTCCTCAATCAAGAACAGTCAGAAAGGTCTGGGTGCCTAAATCAAAACATCCCATAACACTGCTCCCGAAGTCAGCACATCACATATTTCGTGATCTTCACTTAGAAGGATTGAAGGATGAAGAAGAGCATAGAGAGACACATACATCTGTCACTTTGTCAACTGCCAAAGTTAAAGCTGTTGATGGTGTAGTGGTCGAGTCCTTCAGGCAACACTTAGGTGTGTGTCGTGGATGAGGTATTTCTTTTGCTTTATTTTAGCATTTATCGTTTTTGATTTTAGTGCATATTTTTTTAAAAAAAAAAGAGAAAAAAAAGAAGAAAAGAAAAAAAGAGAGGTAGGATGTAGGAAGTCCGTGATGTTTAAACATCAGAAAATTTGATGACTGTTTTTCTGATGGCTTGTGTGAACTTGGTTGGAAAGTTAATTGGCTAAGCTGGAAGTGTTTAGGCCTAGGCTGAAAAGGGAGTTTCTTAAAGCTTGTATTGATGATGAGATTGAAGACAGGGGGAGCCACTGGTTGATACTCCAGTACTGTGATGACTTTACAGTTTTGGAGTCTCTCGATTTGATTACTTTGGCATGTTCATGGCCCCAGGACTTCTTTGATAGTTCAAAATCGTTGTCATGTGTTCTGGACTTCAGGGGGAGTTTATGACATCGAATATGCTGCTGCAACTTATATATGAAGTCCTAAAAGTTGGTATGGTTCCACAAAATGCCAAAGGGGGAGATTGAAGAGTCCAGAAGTTTCAGGACGATATTGTTGGCTATTTTCTAGAAGTCACTATGTTTAAACATACTGATGTTTAAACACTTGCTCCAGCAGAATCAGAAACTGAGCAACAGTGATTGTGATGAAGTACAACTTGTGTGCGATCAAAGAAGATATTCGAGCGAATCAAAGATGATATTTGAAGAGATATTCAGCTCTGATCTGATTAGATAAAGAATATATGATAGAGTTGTATTTTAGTTAGGATAAGTCTCAAATAAGGAAAGATTATATTTCCTACAGTATAGCTATAGAAGTAGAATATAGCTAGGAGACTAATTGCAGCTGTGATTAGCTAGATGAGAAGATCAGCAATACCGTGATTGAAGGACAGAGAATATCAACACGGCAGCACAGCATGGAGCTATAAATAGAGACGCAAGCTCCGAGAAGAAGTATCGAACTTAAGAGAAATTATTCTGCATCCAGAATAGCTTTGTTGGAGCATTGCTGAGTCGATCGCGTCAACATGTCATTGATCGTGGTTTCAAGTTCAGAATCGTACACCTTAATTCTTCGGGAGGAAGAGATTCAGCGTCAACGAGGTTGAGATCGGAGGGAGTTCGATCAAGGCGAATCGGTAGCAAGGGGAGCTTGTAAATTCACAAGGAGAGTAGAAAGATAAGTACCTAGAAAGCTAGAATTAGTATTCGGAAGTTCAGAGGTGAGGAAAGAGTTGATCTTGATCAGATCTTGGCTGATGGGTTTTCTTCTCCGGTGGGTGAGGAGATTATGATTAGGTTGACAGAGTACGGTTTTCCGGAGAGGGTGAGGGTTGGGGGATTGAGGAGAAGACGAAGATGTGGAAGCCTGGAAGGAGATGGTGGCAAAGAAGGAAGCTATGGTGGTAAAATCGAGGAACAGAGTGGAGTTTGGTTGGACTCTAGTGGAGCTGTGTTGCACGATAATAGAATATCTTAATTTAATTTAAGGATATTCTTGTATTGTTGTAGAATATATCCATTCCTGGTTTAGAGTAACCTAGTTTAGGACTCTTGTATTATATATTGTACACTCTCAGATCAATACAATCATTCTGAATTTCACATTCACATTGTATCAGAGCTGGTTATCGATCTCCAAAATTATTACCCAAAATAGTGTTAGGTGCACTAAACCCTAACCTGCTAAACCCTAGCCGTCAAAGCTCTAGGTGTATCAATAAACCCTAGCCGCCGCCGACAGCTTGGTGCTTCTTCTCTGATCAAAACCCTAGGTTCCCGCCGTGTCCAGGTGCCGCCACAACAAATCCTTGGATTCTCGGCCGTTCTAGGTGCACTCTTCAAACCCTAGTCTTTGCTCTAGGTGTCACTCTTCCGTTGCCAACGTCTGCTCTTCCGGTTTCTCCGATCAACTCATGGAATCCGGTAAGACCCTCTCCTACGCCACCATGATCCATATGTTGCCGATCAAACTTGGATCCGACAACTTCATGGCTTGACGGTCACAGGTTCAAACGCTCTTCGAGTCGACGAGACTTTTTGGCTATCTTGATGGATCACTCGTCAAACCGCCCGTCGCTGCTCCGGCCGAGTCAAGCTCCTCCACCGACGTGTCTAGCACTGCCTTGAAGTCTCCCGCCGATCCGGTCGCGTTGTCGGACTCGGGCCTCACGCTGGAATCGTGGATCGCCCAAGACAAGCTTGTTCAGGTTCTCCTCCGAGCTTCTCTCACCGATGACTCCATCATGGAGACCATCGGCTGCTCATCCGCCGCCGCCATGTGGGAAGCTCTCCTAGCGGCGTATGACAGCGTCTCCGATGCTCGTGAAATCCAACTTCACAACGAGCTTCACTCGGCCCGTCGCGGCTCCTCCACCGTCATGGAATATCACCGCCGGTTCAAGCTTATCACCGATGGTCTTGCTGCCATCGGAACTTCGGTGGCCAACAGGGATAAAGTTCTCCACTTTCTTCGAGGTCTCGGCGCCGGTTTCGACAAGTTCGTCACCATCCAGTTTGCATCGTCTCCTCTCCCGCTCTATGCCGAGATCGTCGCTAGGGCTCGCAGTCATGAAATATTGATGTCAACGGGTGGTTATGGTGCAGCTCCGGCGTCTGAATCTTCCCTGTCGCCTTTACTGTTTCAGCCCAGCGCGACTTTTCAAACCCTAACCAGGCGCGTGGCTCGCACGCGCCGCCTTCTGGCGCGTCGACTGCCACGCGCGGCCGTTCTGGCGGCAACTCTTCTGGTGGCAGGTCTGGTGGTCAATCCTCCGGTGGTGGTCAGTCTTCAGATGGTCGAAATCATCGTGGTCGCAAGAAGTGGAATCCCAAATGCCAGCTCTGTGAAGAATTTGGTCACACTGCCAAAACATGCACGAATCCCTAGCCTGAGTCCAATCTTGCTGATGCGTTTCAGTCCAATGTGTCTCTCGGCGACTCCTCGGACTGGTATCTTGACTCTGGTGCAACCAATCACATGGCAACCACATCTTCTGGTCTGGATAACAGTGCTCCCTATAACGGTAATCGTTCTGTTGCTCTTGCTAATGGTAGACCTGTTAATATTACTCATGTTGGTCATCGTCGGTTTTCCCGTAATTTTTATGTATCTGATGTGCTGGTAGTTCCGGATATTATGAAAAACCTTCTCTCCATTAGTAAACTGACCAGGGATTTGAAATCTGTGATCTCTTTTGATGAGAATATGTTTGTTATTCAGACAAAGGACACAAAGGAAATCGTGGGCCGAGGTCGCTGTGAGAATGGTCTGTATGTGTTGGAGCAGGGTGGTGCTGCTTTTGTTGCTTATGTTCAAGCGAATAAACATAGGGCGTCTTTCGACATATGGCATGCCAGGCTGGGCCATACTTCCCTAGCTGTTATTTCATTATTAAATAAGTTAAACCTAGTTAAGGTTGTTTCTTTTTCGCCTAAACTCTCTTTATGTTCTTCATGTGAACGAGCTAAGGGTAAACAACTTTCTTTTATGGATAATCCCAAACGGGCTGACTCTTTACTTGCTTTGGTACACTGTGATTTGTGGGGTCCTGCACCGGTTTTATCAGAAAGTGGTTTTTCATACTATGCTATCTTTGTTGATGATTTCTCTCGCTTTACTTGGTTTTATCCGTTGAAGCGGAAGTCAGATTTTTTTGAGACATTTGTGCGGTTTCAGAATTTGGTTGAGAATCAGTTTTCCTGTTCTATAAAAATATTTCAAAGTGATGGAGGCACTGAATTCACAAATTCGCGTCTGCGGGCTCATTTTTCAGACAAAGGAATTTTTCATCAGATTTCTTGTCCTGCTACACCTGAACAAAATGGTAGAGCCGAACGCAAACGCAGGCACATTACGGAGATGGGACTTTCGATGCTCATGCACTCTCAGCTACCATCATCATACTGGGATGTTGCTTTTGCTACTGCATTCTACATCATCAATCGTCTTCTTACACCGGTGCTTCGAAATGTCTCACCCCACTTTCTGGTCTATGGTCGTCATCCTGATTACTCTAATTTCCATCCTTTTGGGTGTAGAGTTTATCCTTATACCCGACCTTTTGCCCCTCATAAACTTGCTCCAAAAAGTGTACCTTGCATCTTTATTGGATACAGTGCTCAGTATAAGGGTTTCCGTTGTGTTGATCCGTCATCCAAGAAGGTCTATCTCACTCGTCATGCTCGATTTGATGAGACCTCCTTTCCATCTGCTACAGATTTGACTCCTGCTGCTGATGTTGCTCCTAACACCTTGGATGTTTCGGTTTTTGTGGATTTGGATGATTCTGTCTCGGGTACAGTCTCTACTCCAGCTTACTTGGTAGACACGCCTTCACCTACTGCACCTCCACCTTCATCGCCTGCTTCCTCAGTCAGTTCCTCACCAGTTTCTGCTTCACTGCCCTCGTCTCCACCGGTTTCTCCTTCGCCTCCTACTCCAATGATTTCTCCGAATCCGTCGCATGCTCCTCCGCGACGCATGACTACTCGATTGCAAACTGGTAGTCTTACAGCAAATCGTAGGTTTGGTGATTATGAGATGACTGGTCTTCTTGCTGCTTTGCTAGCTGAGACTGAGCCGCGTGGATTTCGCTCGGCTATGAAGGACCCTCATTGGACTTCTGCCATGGATGAGGAAATGCATGCTCTTCGCCAACAACACACTTGGGATTTTGTTCCGCGTCCTGCTGATGCTAATGTCGTCGGTTCCAAGTGGGTTTATAGGATCAAACATCATCCCGATGGTTCTATTGATAGATACAAGGCTCGTCTGGTGGCTCAAGGGTTTACTCAGCTTCCTGGGTTTGACTTCACTCATACCTTTAGCCCTGTTGTCAAAGCTTCTACTGTTCGCATCATCCTTGCTCTGGCTGTGACATTTTCGTGGCCGCTTCATCAGCTGGATGTTAAAAATGCGTTTCTAAATGGAGTTCTGGATGAACCGATCTACATGGAACAGCCAGCTGGTTACTCTGATCTTGTTCATCCGGATTCTGTCTGTCGTCTTCGGAAAGCCATTTATGGGCTCAAGCAAGCCCCTCGGGCTTGGTTTCAGCGGTTTAGCTCCTTCCTTGTGCTTTTGGGGTTCAAGTGCTGCTTAACGGACACTTCCTTGTTTGTGTTCTCTCGTGGATCGACTGTACTCTATCTGTTGGTTTATGTTGACGACATTATCCTTACAGGCAATGATTCTGCTCTTATCCGCAAGTTTGTTGCTCGTGTTGATGCTGAGTTTGCTGTTAAGGATCTTGGTTCTCTTCACTACTTTCTGGGTATTGAGGTTGCTCGCTCTTCGGCTGGACTATTTTTGGGACAGGCTAAGTATGCTATGGAGGTCCTTCAGCGAGCTGGAATGACTGATGCTGTTTCTGTCTCTACCCCGTTTATTCCGGGTTCGCAGCTTGTCAGCTCTTCTGGTCCTGTGTTTTCCAATCCCAAGCTCTATCGCTCTCTCGTTGGTGCACTGTAGTACTTGACGATTACCCGTCCTGATTTGTCTTATGCGGTTAACTCGGTCAGTCAGTTTCTGCAGTCTCCTACTGATGATCACTTTCAGGCGGTTACTCGCATTTTGCGCTATGTTCGTGGGACACTTCATTATGGTCTGATGTTTCGTCCTTCGCCTGTTAGTCTTCCTGTTCTTGGCTACTACGATGCTGATTGGGCTCGATGTCTTGAGACTCGCCGCTCCACCTATGGCTATGCTATTTTTCTTGGTGGCAATCTTGTTTTCTGGAGTGCTAAGAAGCAGCCTACTGTATCTCGTTCCAGCTATGAGTCTGATTATCGTGCTATGGCGAACACTGCTGCTGAACTTGCTTGGCTGTGTCAGCTTCTTCGTGAACTTCTGGTCCCTCGGTCTTCCACTCCGCTCCTGCTTTGTGATAACAGTAGCGCGATCTTCTTGGCTCAAAATCCGATTGCTCATAAGAGAGCCAAGCATATTGACATTGACTATCACTTTGTTCGTGAGCTTGTTTCATCTAAAAAGCTTCTTGTTAGTCATGTCCCGTCTGCTCTTCAAGTGGCTGATGTCTTCACCAAAGGTCTATCTCGTCCGCTTTTTGAGTTGTTTCGTTCCAAGTTTTGCGTCTCCTCGAATCCGACGCTTCGCTTGAGGGGGGATAATAGAATATCTTAATTTAATTTAAGGATATTCTTGTATTGTTGTAGAATATATCCATTCCTAGTTTAGAGTAACCTAGTTTAGGACTCTTGTATTATATATTGTACACTCTCAGATCAATACAATCATTCTGAATTTCACATTCACACACGACCACAATCGCATCCCATTTCACCCCCACCATATTCTTCTCTCTAACAAAAACACACATTTCACATAGTGATTTCAATTAATTTTGTAGTTAAATGGTTTGATTTGTTCGGCGGTCGAGCCTGGAGGAGAGAAACTACGCCAATTTAGGTTCGGAGACGATTGCCCATTGAAATTCTGATCAAGGTCATCTTGGCCTTCGTGTCGAGCCGAAGATAATGTAGGATTAAATCAAACTAACCGTCGCTCGGAATACTCGCCAAAATTCCCAGCAAGGAGCTTCCAGTTCCACGTGTCCTCCTCGTCGCAAATCGGTGGTGAGATTGATTTAGTTCAGGTTGTGAAACACTAATAGCGGCGGTTACATGTTCAGGTTGTGGTGTCGGAGTCGCGGGTGGCTGTTGCAGAGCTCCGATGATTGGGAGAGGTGGTCAGTGGATGGCCGGTGAACAATGGCGCCGCGGTGATGGGTTGTGGATAGGGGTGAGAACGATCACGAGCGTTCGTTAAAAAGATCAAGATCAGATCGGTTAAAGATCGTATCGAGATCGTGCATTTAATTAATGAACCGATCATGATCAATATTTTATGATCATTTATTAAATGAACGATCAACGATTATGAACATAAAAGCTCGATCATGATCGTGAACAGATCGATAAGATAATCGATCGATAAAAATAAAGTAATATAATATATACATTAATAATAATGGAAAAATATTTTAATTTTAATATGTATGTCTATAGTTTGTTGTGTATTTTTTATTAATTTGACAATTTGTGTATTTTTGACTTTTTCTAAATTAACTTTTAAGTTGATCAAATGATCGATCACGATCGATCGTTATCGATCATTGATCATTTGATCGATTATCTATAACGAGTCAATCACAAGCCGACCACGATCATTGTGATTTTTAAACGAGCCGATCACGATAATGAATTATTTTAATCGCTTCGACCACGATCGATCGTCATCACCTCAAATTTTAAACGATCCGATCAGGAACATAGTGATGATCGTGATCGGATCGGCTCGTTATCACCCCTAGTTGTGGATGAGATAGTGACGCCTTCTAACGGGGAGTGAGTATCTGGTGATGCAGGAAACCCGGCTATGCAGCGAGCAGAGACATATGGCTGTGGATTAGGGCTAAGCGGCGGTGAAGATCACCGTCTCCGATGATTGGTCCAGAGTTTTGAGTACTGATGGTGATATGAAAGAGGCTTGACAGCCAATGCAAGGGTATGATGGTCTTATTTAAGTAAATATATATTTTTCAGAATTTTAAAAATAAATAACAGTATTTTTTAGAGATTATGCGAAAATAACTCCCCATTTCTAAATATTGAAAGTGCTACTACCCTTATTCCAAAGTTTCCATGGTAACAAAGGCAGAGTAGCCTTAAAGGTTTCATGCATCAAAAATTTCCTAGATCAAAACTTACTAGTCACAAGTATGCTCAACAATCAAAGAACTAAGTCTCGATGATCGATTGTCTCTGTAAAGTCTGAAATGTTAATTGTCATATTTTATGAACGATGGTTTTGACATTATAATGTCTGTCAACAGTTCTTCAGAACTAGTCATTATAATGTCATGTGCACACAGTTCTAAAAACAAGAAAAGTCCAAGTTTATATGGCTAACCAGAATATTATGGTATGTTAATATTCAGTCATCTATATTCTATATATTATTTTAGATCTTTAGATTGAAACATGTAAGGAAAGAGATCTAGTTGAATATGGTCTTTTCCGAATTAGAATAAGATTAGAATATTGATTTACCTTTTCTAGACTATTGGCAATATAGCAATTAGAATCAGAAAGGAATGTGAGAGTTGGATCCAGCAAAAGATGGATCGTAACCAAGAACTATAAAAGAAGAACCTCATGGCATTATTCTACATCGATTTAGGAAGCATTGAAGCAGAAGCATAAACCAGGTTTTTGAGGTTTTGCACTGAAGAATCGACGGAGACACTGAGCCAAGTTTGAGGTTCGCTAAACTAATATACAACGAACGACAACGTTGAAGGAAACTCGTGTTTGGAACAATTTGAGAAGTTGCAGCCTTAGCTCACACTAGATTTAGGGTTTAGAAGCAAAAGTGTTTTTGTACTGTTACCGGGCATTCTAGTGAATCTGTTATGCTGCAGAGCAGCCCCGCAGATGTAGGTGAATTCTACCGAACTACATTACCAATTGCAGTGTTCTTTAATTCCGCATTTGACATTATAATATCGAACCGTACAGCGACATTACAATGTCAAAACACTGAAACTGAATATTTGATCTAAATTAACAAATTGATCAAATCTACGTGTACTCACGTTTTCACTCTCTACTGAAGACCACTCTTCTTTTGAAAATATTCTCCTATTTTCTCTAGTCAAATTTGGCTGGCAATCTAACAAAATTTTCTAGAATAGGTTTGATAGGCATAGAAAAAAGTTTGGGTTAAAAGCAGAGGTACCCCCAAGTTGATAAGAAATTGCCAATGTACCCCCGAGTAATTCAAAAGTGCTGATGTACCCCTATAATTACATTGAATAGAAAAGTGTACCCCTAAAGCTAATTTTCCAACATCATTTTGAACTAAAAGACAAATTTACCCTCACTTGTTGGGCTATTTTTCCCTGGCCCAGATACTCATGTGCACAAAAAAAATCCAAGAAATCGATATCACTGAATTACAGAATAAACACACAGTTTTATTGAAAAAAGTTAACCTTTATATCCAAAAACTCAACAAATTGAAAACATTGATGAACTTACTATAATCTCGCAAACTCTATTATCTCCTTTGCTA
This sequence comes from Sherardia arvensis, assembly GCA_948330725.1. Classification (NCBI taxonomy): domain Eukaryota; kingdom Viridiplantae; phylum Streptophyta; class Magnoliopsida; order Gentianales; family Rubiaceae; genus Sherardia; species Sherardia arvensis. The sequence continues at coordinate 13,140,788 of OX415237.1, read as the reverse complement.
ATTTGAGCTAGTCACGCAAATTATTACTGGGTGTGGCGATTTCGGTCCCCCGACTCACACTAATTTCTAGGCACGGTAATTTTGGTCCCCTCAGGTTCAAACACGTTCATCCGATGAAGTAACAGAATTGATTGGAGCATTTTCGTCCTAGAATTTTTCTTTTTTACCATTAAATAATATTGAGGGTATTCTTGACATTTTACATTTAGCAAAAGAAAATTCTGTTCAAAACATTTGAGGGTATAGTGGCACTTTTAAAAAACTTAGGGGTAAATTAGCACTTATTGAAACACTTGGGGGTACAATAACACTTTTTTCAAAATGTTTTGTTATTTACAAAAAGAAGAAGAGAGTTTTGTGTAATAAATGTCCCTTTATTATATTTAAGGATCTCAATTTTTATTTGAAAAAGGATTTGAAATAGAAAACGGAACATATTTAGGGCAAGTCCAACAGACTTGCTAATTTTTTTCCTAAAATAGCGATGAAAAAAGTATAATTCTCTATAATATTTTCCCCTCAACCCAACAAATTTTCTAATTTAACAAATCTATTTAAGTCTCCTATTCCTCCGCCACTTAGTTTTTATGTTTTCTATCATTTTTATTTTTGTAAAAAATAAAAACCTACAATCATGGATGTAGAATTTACCATAAATAGAATGTTTTGTCCAAATTCTTGAAACGTGGCATGAATAGAGATCCAAACTTGGATTGCTATATATAGAGATTGAAACCTTCTCTCTCATCCATATTTCTATTTTAGAGAACAATATAGCAAATCTGTCGGAGCTATAAAACTCTAAAATAAGTCTAAAAATAGCCATATTTGCTATTTTACCATATTTGTTGGACTTAGGCCCTGTCCAGTTCAACTTATTTGGTGCTGTGCTGTGCTCATGAGTGCTGTGCTGTGCTGATGAGTGTTGAGCTGTGCTGATGAGTGCTGTGCTGTGCTGATCTTGTGCTGAATAGTTTTGAAAGTGTTGAATAGTGTTCATTTGAGTTGAAGAAAAAATATAATGTTTATTACTTAAGAACTAAAAAGTTCACTTAATTAATATTATTTTTACAAAACATAAAAATAGTGTTCATTTAGAGCTTAAATGTGTTGAGCTGAATAGATGCTGTGCTGACCAGTGCTGTGCTGTGCTGATGAGTGCTGTGCTATGCTGAAATGTGCTGCAATAAGTTGAACTGGACAGAACCTTACCCTTATAAGCATGCCCAGCTCAATTACGGCACTATAAAATCACGTTGTTATTATAGCGCATGGTGCGTGCAAACAAAAATATAGCAAATTTCATTGATCTTTGATTTTTTAGAATTTAAAATTATTATTCTCATTGCCTTTTGGGATTGTATTTGGTTTGCTTTTTTGGACCTTTCCCATGGTGTATGATCAGAAGGGGAACCTTTTTATTGCACAAATGAGTTGTGAATATTTAGCATGTGTTTCTTATGCAGTTATGCATGATGCTGTTGATTAGGTATGGTTTAATTATTGGCTGGGTTAAGGGGGCAGTGAAGAGTGAAGACCTGATTGAGCGGTGATTTTTCTGCAACATTCTTCACTGTCAAATAGGGTAACATTTTGAAAATTTCGGGGTTATCTGTTTCCAAGATGAATTTAGGGAATCAGTTTCCCGTGTCCCAAGAGAGTGGATCCATGAGATATGAAGGGGTCATTTACATGCCTGATGGATTTTAATAATTGCATTTGCACGGTTATTATTATACCATGAATTAACATAATCTCTGAGGTTTTAAATTAAGCTTAGCGTTTTTGGACTTGCAAGTTTATTGTTTTTTTATACTCTGATTTTCTACTCACTTTGGTGTTGTCTTTCTGCTTACTTTGTTTTGGTTCTACTGCTGATGTCGGGAAATGGGTAAAAAATGATTCATACCCATATTTTCATATTACCCATTTTACCCGATCCATATTTTACCCGTTTACCCATTTGCCAGTCCTAGTTTCTATCAATGATCTCATGAACTCATCCTTTTGAAGTTGTTATTGAAGCAGTACAAAATGAGAGATGAGGCTTTCTTAGATGGAAAATAGTAAAAAAGCTTGGACTAATGGCGAACTTAATAGTAGATCATGTTGCTGAAATAATTTTTTTCTTCTTTCCAGAACATTTGCAAACAAGTTTGATTTGATCTAACTTCTATGTGGATTATTGTAGGTTGAGTTCTTGACTGTAATTGAGAGAATGTCCTTATGTTTGACATTTGGGTTTAGGTTTGCAGGCATTAGTCAGAGTTTTTTTTTTTTTGAGGAAAAAATATATATATATATATATATATATATATATATTAATAACGATGAAGTATATTACAATGAAGTAAACGCTTACTTAAACTTTTAACTAGCTTATGCTCAACAACTAGAAAATTTCTTCTAACATTAACTATCTTAAATTCTTGAAAGGACTTCAGAATATTACCTATGCTGTGAATTATTGAAGCAACTTCTAAAGGCGCACGGTGAGGTCGATAGATGACATCTGCTAAGATAGCTGAGTCCGTAACCATGTTGATTCTTCGACAACCTTGTCTCAGTGATGCTTTGAGTGCTCTCCCACATGTTTCCGCCTCCACCTGTAAGGGACTAACCACTGTGAAGAAATCCGTTCCTTTGATGCTATTTTCCATTGGCCAACCAGGTTTCCATATACGCCATCCACCTGTCCCTAGGTTGGCGTTCCTATTGAAGGAACCATCAAAACTTAGAACACACGCTTCCTGTAATAAGAGCGGATTCTGTCCCAATTTGATCTGATCTAAGGACATGTTGTGATTAGGTCTAGATATAGCCTGATCCTGTGCAATTACCATCCTTTCTTGTTGGAAGAAGATGGTTCGATTTCCAAGCAGTATTCTTTGATGAACTCTAGCCTGATCTGCACACCATTGTGGCTGGAGAAGAAACTGATTAAACACCATATGATTCCTCTGCTTCCATATCTCCCACAATATGGTAATGTATCTGATGATTTCTTCTTCCTGAGGTGTGCTGAGAAATAAGTGGAAGATCCAAGAGGTGAATAGCTGACCATGTTGTGGCTGAGACAGACTAGTAGCACTCCATATCCTTACAGATTCCAGACAATTGAGAAACAGATGAGTTTCATCTTCCACCATCATGCCACACCTTGTACAAGTTGAAGAGGTACGGATTTTCCTCTTGTATCTATTGAACTGGGTGGGTAAGCATCCAGATATCGCCTTCCATAAGAAAGTTGATATCTTGTAGGGTATTTTCAGGTTCCATAGGATTGACCAAAACTTCCTAGCCTGAGGGGATAACCTAATATCATGCGATCCCGTACCTGAAGAGGACATGGCTATATGGTAGCCCGATTTTGCACTATATTCTCCAAACCTGGACCACCTCCAGTATGGTGTGTCTTCAACTGAAGTATCCAGATGCAAAGATAAAATATGTGGAATTGCTTGTGGAGGGAAAATGCACCTTAGCAATGAAGTTCTCCATCCGTTATTGTTGTGATCAATCAAGTGTTCCACCTTTAAGTTGGTATGTGTAGAAACCGCAGCTGTTCTTTGTACTGGATTCTGAATTGTTGGGATCCAATGATCATGGATATTTACACTCCTTCCATTTCCCACCTTCTAGTGAAGATTGTTTCTAATTAATTCTGATGCCCAGACCACTGATTTCCAACCCCAAGTATCTCCAGGCTTTGCCAATACAGTCTTGATAGAGTCTGATCTCAAATACTTTGCTTTATACACCATGCATAATAAAGAAGTGCCAGTCCTGATCAAATTCCATGAGTGCTTTGCCAGGAGGGCCTTGTTTAGAGCCACTGCAGATCTTAGACCCAGGCCACCTTCTAATTTAGACCTTGTGATATAACTCCATGACTTCCAATGTACAATACTTGAATCTAATGAACCTCCCCACAAAATATTTGCTGTCATTAAGTCTAATTTTTTCAGCACACTAACAGGGATTCTAAAGATCCCTAGAGGGTATACTGCTATTGATTGGAGCACATGTTTGGCTAAGGTTAGTCTGCCTGAGAAGTTTAGCAGCCTTACCTTCCAGGACTCATACTTTTGCTTTACTCTCTGGATCAAATGTTGGAAGATCTGGGACTTTTTCTGATCAAAGATTATAGCTGTGCCTAAATATTTGCCCCCAATCCCTTCTCCATAGATATTCAGTTCATCTCTGACAAATTGTTGAGTCTGACCATCAGTATTAGGGCTGAACTTTATAGAGCATTTAGAATGGTTCAACTTTTGACCTGAGAATCTGATGAAGGAGGTAAGCAATTCTGTGAGGTCTCTGATGGATTCCCTTGTGCATTTGGTAAACAGGATACAATCATCAGCATACATGATGTGTGAGACCACTGGCCCTCCTCTTGACACCTGAACTCCCATATTTCTATTTTGTGTGAGTTTAAAGTCTAACCAAGTAGACAAAAATTGCTGACAGATGATAAAGAGGTATGGTGAGAGAGGGAACCCCTGTCTGATACCTTTATTAGGGGAGAAGGATTGTCCCAATTCACCATTCACCTTGATCTGACAAGTCACTGTCCTCACACATAACATAATTAAGTGTACCAGCTGTTGTGGAATTCTGATGTGATTTAATGCTGCTTCTAGGAAAGGCCAAGACACCCTATCATAAGCCTTGCTCATGTCTAGTTTTATGGCTGCCAGTCCTGTTTTTCCATGCCTGTATTTCCTGATGTGTTCCACCATCTCATGTGCCAATAAGACACTCTCAGTGATATTCCTCCCAGGGACAAATCCATGTTGCTTATCAGAAATCAGGAAGCCAATGTGTTCCTTTAATCTGTTAGCTATCATCTTAGACAATATCTTGTACTTCACATTACACAAAGATATAGGCCTAAAATCAGATGGTGATTTTGGCATTTTGACCTTGGGAATCAGAATGATCTGAGTGCAATTTCAATCTGCTGGGAAAGTATTACCATTTGTTATTTCCAGAATAGCTGCAGACAGGTCCTCCCCCACTGTAGTCCAGTAATGCTTGTAGAAACCTGCTGGAATGCCATCTTCTCCCGGAGACCCCCAAGATTTCATTCCTTTGATTGCTTCCCACACATGTGTGTTAGTGAAAGGAGCCCCCGGCTTTTGTATCTGACTTTCTGAAAGCAGTTGATTATTTGAAAGCAGCATGTCTTGAAAGGCTCCCAACTGATCCTGAGGAATATGGTATTGATCTTGAACTTGATGAGTAAGGTCCAGATGCTGCATGTCTTGTTGATAGATGTATACTTCCCTTATGTGTTGATTCAATATTTGGACAATCTGCTTTGGATCATCATTCCAAACTCCATTATCATCTAGAATGCCTTGAATGGTATTGGCCTGTTTTCTCTTTGTAGCCTATCTGTGAAAAAGTATTTTTATCCCCAAATCTCATCCAGTTGATCTTTGTCCTCTGTTGCCAATATTCTGCTTGTCTCTGCTCCAACTCTTGTTTCTGAGCAATCAGATTTTGAATGCGGTTATGATTTGAGTGCAAACCTTGTCCAGACTGAGCTCTTCCTAGCTAATCAGTTACTTGTTTTAATCCTTGTCCAGCTGTCCAAAACATTGCCTGTGCCAATTACAAAATGGATATCCTGAGCTTGTTAGTTAGTATCTTTACATGATCCAATTCCAAGTGGCCTTCCTGTAATGTATTGTCCCAAGCTCTTGTGATTATCTGCTGGGCAGGTTCCATATTTACCCACATGGCCTCAAATCTCTTTAGACCTCTAGATCTTTTCTGTTTGGGGTTTAATTCTAATAAGATAGGACTATAGTCAGAATGAGAAAAGGGGAGGTTATTAACCATTGCAGCTGGCCACAAGTCTGTCCATGTCTTATTAGCAAAAGCACGATCCAGCCTTTCTACAATTGTATTTGGAGGAGCTTGATTGTTAGTCCAAGCATACCACAAGCCAGTAGAAGAAACTTCCTCCATCTGATGAGCCTGCAGCAGCGTGTGTAGCTCAGAAGAGAACTGAGCTGGCACTGGATTACCTCCTCTCTTGTCTTGTTGAGAAAGAACTTGGTTGAAATCACCAATTAACAAGGTAGGAAACAAAGAAAAGTACTGCAAAGATGCTAGTGCATTCCAAAAAAGGGCTCTATCTGAAACAGAAGGTGATCCATATACTATGGTGAGGCACCACCTCTGATCATTTGCACCCGAAATCAAACAAACTATGTGATTACTACTAATCTGATCTACCACCAAATCTATTTGATTAGACCAAAAGAGAGCTAAACCACCAGATCGGCCAGCTGCATCTACTATTCTAGAATTCCTATAGAAAGTGCCTTCTTGCCAGCGGTCAAAATAGTTACCACTGGCTTTAGTGTCTAGCAATCAAAGTAAACTAGGCTTATATCTATTAATCAGCTGGCTGACCTCTTTCATTGTAGAGGTGCTGTTGCAGCCCCTACAGTTCCACACAACTCCTATCATGGCTGATTGGGTGGTTGATTTGGCTCAACCACCGGAAAGCCTTGCTGTGTGGCTCCATCCACGGCCACCTGCAGCAGTGACAGCATCCTGGAAGACACCTCATCCTCTCCACTGCTGGATGAATCTTCATTCTCTTCTTCCTTCACCAGATCCAGGACTTCCTCAAGCCGATCTTCTCCAATCTCATCTGAATTCCCCCCTTCATCATCAGAAGATATTACTATAACTGGGTTGGAAAGGGGATCTACTGCACTTGTCTGCTGCTCCGTCTCAAATTGTACATTGTGCCTGAGGATGACCCTTCTTCTTTTTGGGGAATTCAGAGCTCGGTCTGGCAGTATCACCATGCTACCATTGCCTTCTGATCTGGCCCTCTTTCTTCTTTCCTTTCTTCCTGTCTGATTGATCGGCTCTGAGGATGCCCTGTCGATCCCTCTAACATTCCAATTGTGAGCCCAGCTTACCACATCAGTATGGATCTGTACTGACTGTGGTATATCCCCCACCTGTTGTAGTTGCTCCTCCACAGGTCCCTCTTGCCCCTCCTGGCTGTTCTCCTTCACTTGGTCCACATCTTGAGGTCTCTCTGACTTGGTTTGATCTGAATCTGACTCATTCTTGCTGTCTTGTTGGGCAGGTCTAGATGATTGACCAACCTCAAAATTTGGTCTCTTTCTTCGCAACACAAAGTAGGTCCTTCTGTTGCGCCTTCCACCCTTGCCATTCTTCTGCTCTATCTTTATCTTCTTCTTGCCTTTCCCCTCATCACCCTCCTGGTCCTGCCTGATTCTTTTAGGCCTTCTCTGTCTGCCAATGACTATTGCTGGGCCCCTGCTTTGTCTGGAAGATTCCAAGCCTGAATCCTGAGAGGATGAGTCCGAATCCTCGCCTCCTGAGGAGATAACCACTATTTCATTTAGGTTTTCTGTTGCTTGCTCAGGTTGTACTTCCTGTGGACTGATCTGTTGAATCGGGGGAATCTCTGAGATTGCGCCTCTCTATCCTGGAACCGCAGATGCTCCATTGACTTTGACTCTGAGGTGCATCATTTCAGGATTTTCTTGTAATGCCGACATTAAGATCGAAGTCAGCGAATCCTCCGCTGATTCTAATTCCCTGAGATCCACTGTTACTCTTTGCATCTCTATTTCTGGTTGACTCTGAACATCGACCAGTCTTTGTTGGGAGGCAAAGTTTTCCATCTGTGGACCAAGAACATCCGTATCAACTAGCATATCCGTTGGCGGGGACGGTGAAGCTGACCTGATCCTTATTTGATTCTCCAATTCCACTCCAAAATAGGGATCAAATGTCTGAGTCCTTTGTTGAAACGGATTTCCTTGGATCCTATCGCCAATGACTAGTCTTCTTCCATTTCCTGGCTCCACCCTCATTGAGATTAAGAAGCCTTCCTGGATATCTCTTTCACGCATGAACCTGTACCTGAGCCTCCGCGAGTCCATGTAATCAGCTGGCACATTTGTGTTGCGGTGCCCCCTGCGATGATTATATGCGCGAACATCCCCAACAAACATCTTTCTTCTGGGATCATAAACCACATTTACCCCTCTTTCTGCAAAGTGTGACCTTACCTTGTGTTCAATGAACTGATCTAGTACTTCATCAGTTCGTATCGGGCAATTCTGCATCAGATGGCCAATGACCCCACACCTTCTACAAAATCTATACACACGCTCATATTGAACATCCACCCAAATCCTTCTGTTTTCAGGCACCCTCACATACTCGAGATCCAAGTAAAATCCTGTGACTAAAGGCTCACCTTGCACTAACCACATAGTCGCCTTAAGTAGTTTACATTCATTGCTGGAGGTGGTTCGATCTCCACATCTATAACCTCCCCAGCCATATTTGCAATCTTAATGGCTGCCATTGGAGCGAAGCATTCCGCCGGCAGGCCATGGAGCTGCACCCGAACCTTGACCTTTTCAACCTGAACGTCCCTTAATACTATACCTGACCCCACCTTCTAAAGGCTAACAATCCCCCCTCCATAGCAAAGGAGCTACGATGTAGGATTGCTAACGCCTCCTCCCTAGAATCAAAAGGAACTACAAATAGGTGTTGGTATCGGTGGATTACCTCCGCTGTCACTGACCAGAAGTTCCTGAAATACTGGTTCAGAGTGTCTTCTGTGTACTCCTTGGTGTCCATCCAATAAGCCAGCTGGCAGTTTTGCTCCACTGGCACCGCATCCTGGATATCCTCCCTTGAGATCGCTAGCACACCGCCTCTCCTAGTCGGTCTTGCGATTCCATCAAAATCAACTCCGGTACTGGCCGGACCTCTATGCTCCTCTGAATAGTCTGACCCTTTAGGTGTGAGGGCCATTTCAGCTTCATTGAGAGAAGGGCTGTCTCCCATAGCTTTGAACTCGGAAAAACTTTCATTTTCTCTGCAACTGAATGTGTCTGAATTGAATTTCATCTTGGATGAATCGACTCTCATGATTAATTCTCTTTAATGCTCTGTATTTTGTCGAGGAAAAGTGAAATCACTACCCAATGAAGAAATTGATGAGGCACTCACCTCTTTTCAGACTGACGCTTGCCAAACTCTACTCCACTGTCACACGCAAAGGCCCCCTTTTCCGTCAGAATCGAGACGCGCACACTGTTCAAGCCACACGCTGCCTCCTCTGATGCCCAATGATCATCGGGGAATCTTTCTTTCCGCTCACTGCCAAATTTTGCTAATTATCCATCTGTCCATCAAACCCTCTTTTCCAAATCTCACTGCATGTTGAATCCAATCACCCCATTGATTGATTGAAGTGTTGGAATGACAGACCCCTAACTTTCCGAAGGTAAAAACGGTGGATCGTTGCCGGAATTTGGGTTTTTAGTTTTGAATGAATAGTACTACTCTCAACCTAGAGAGAGAAAGTGTCCATTCGAGAGATGGTCGTTTTTCATCAGAGGTTTTTATTTGGTATACTGCTACCTTTAATGTATTGTGTTTTTTTAACTCTTTTTTTTTCTTTCTTTTTATGGGTACATTTCAGCTATTTGCTCAAGTTCCTCAGTATTGTACACAATTTTGACAAGTGCTTGAGAAAATTCTCAATCAGATCACAAATTGGAGGGATATTTTTTTTATTGTTGTGTATGAAGTTGATGCATTGAGCTTCTGGAATGTAGTTTGGACAAAACGAAGTAAATTATCATTATGTCGTGCAAATGCACGGCGGACGTTGAAACTAGTAGTGCATGGTGCGTGCAAACATAAATATAAATCCGAAAAGCTGACGTATTCAATAACTAAAAAGTTAAAAGTGAAACAATTTTTTTTTTTCATTGTGTGCTATTTAAAAAAATCAAATAGAATTGATTTTTGCACCAATTCTGTGGGTGAAATTGAATTTCATTCCTTAGAATTGACATATGTGATTCTTACTTCCCAAATTTGGGTTTTTTAATGATGATCTAACTTAGATTTGGGGAATTTTATACTGATTCTCTTTTTTGTTCTGTTTCATTTTGGTTGTTGGATTGGATTGATTAGTTAGGACGAACATGGCTGATTCACGGGAGCTCGAGAAGCTGAAGATCAGGGAGGAAATCATCTCCGGCGAGATTTATCAAAAACAGAAGCTCGTGGACGAAGTCAGGGCGGAGATGCTGCAAGAAAACGAGCTCAGGCTGCGGTCGCTTACAGGAAATGACAATCAAGGTGCTGCTGCTACTGATGCACCTTCTGTCGCAGAAACTGGCAATTAACTTCTATTATTGGATAGGCTAGTAGTAGCAGATGTTAGCTAGGTTAAATCCTTTTCCAGAAGGTGCTTGTCAAATGTTTCTGCTCCAAATGATGTTGTCAGTTTGAATTTTATTTGAATTTTATCGACATTATATGAAGAAAAGGGCAAAGTAACAGGTTTGATCATTTTTTTGGACAATATATCTTAAATTTATAACATTGTCTAATTATGCTAGTTGCATAACACAAAAAAACTTCAACGATTTGTGATAATAGTGTGTGCGTACAAGAATAGATAAAAAACCGCGCGTTAACGTGCGCTGATTGTTAATTTGAGAACACACTCACTAACTTGAATTCTACAAATATAGATTAATTATATAGGACAACGGTTGAAAGGTAAACATAAAAAAGTGGAAATTGATAGAAATACTCAAACCAGTTTTAACACTCATAGATTCCAATAGTATTGACATTTCCCGCACTGATTATCACCCCATCACTCAACATCAACAGTTGCAAACTCAACAAAAAACATGTTTTGCTTTAACCAATTATCAATAATTACAACCACACTTTTTTCATTTCAAAGTTTTGAAAATTGTCCATAAATAAATGACAAAAATCTAGGAAAAGAGTTTCATGCGTTAACCAACCGTACTTGACTTCGAACAGTTTGTTAGTGTATGAGGTACAAAATTTCTAATATCTAAGAATCTTAATGAAATTTATCTATCTTCATATTTTGTTGAAAAATCATCACATTTAAATATCAGCAATTTTGTTTGAAAAATGTTCCTTTTTATATTTAAGGATCATAATTTTAATTTGAATAAGATTTGAAATAATAATGGATAACTAACATATTTATAATCATGCTCAATATGGTTGTAGGTGTCATGTTTCGTTCTTGATATAGTTTACAGGTCGTAGAAATGTCGAGATCTAGAAATGGACCAATATTGTTTTATTCTCGACCTGTTTGTAAATGTCATGTTTCGTTCTTGGTATACTTTTACATGTTGTGTTTTTATTTGTGATTTGTGTCCTTCATTGTGCTAATAGTTTGGAGAATGTAAATCATGCTTGGATAAAGTGATGTTACAACATCTTTATTTATTATGTGAGTGATTGACGCGTGAAGGTCATCTCTTTTCCAAGTGATTTTGGTATTTTTCCCACTATTACAAATTTAAATTCTCGAGAGTTTTATTAAAGTTCACTAGATTTGATCTTTAAATCGACAATCATATATACTTTAATTACTTTTGAATAGAAGATAATTAAATTTAATATCAATTTACTGTAATCACCAAATAATATTTCCTATCATCATCATGAATGACTTTTTTAAAATAAATGTACTCATATAGATTGATTGTTTTTTTTTGATCATGATTGATTGGTTTTGATATACGGCACCATATTAAAATTTTACTATCCCATGTATAGTAAAATTAAAATAATTAATATTTTGGTCAAATTAATTGTAGCAAAAAAACAAATCTAGTCAAGCTGTTTTCAATTAGTTACTCGTGTATCATCTCCTCCCTGCCTCTCCTTTCTCTCTCTGAAAACACTAGTGGGGTGGTAGTGCCGACGAACAATACCGTTCAGGCCAACCCCCTCACTCGGAGTAACGAATCCTCCGCAAAGCTAGATGCTTTCTCAGATCTTGAGATTCTCCGGCCAGAAATCGATGATGCCATACCAGCAGTGAAGTCAATACATTTAAAATTACTTTAAAATTAAGTAAGTTAACTGAACCGGCCCTTCCATAACTAATAAACACGTTTAAACTTATTACAAGCACATTTTTACCGTTTATTATAACTAGGCTAATCGAACCGCGCATTGCACGGTTTTTATGATGTGATTTTAAAATAATAATAATGAGTATATCAATACAAAGTATATATTTGATATAAATAGTATTGTATATTATAAATTATGTAAGTTAAATAAATCTAAGTCATTTGTAGCTTTCACAACTTACTAACGGCGACATTGTGTTTCATAAATTTTGTAGACTTTGACTATTTTATACTGCGAGTTAAGCATATTAAACCTGACAGGTAGTTTAGAACTTTAGGGTATTAGACCTTAGAATTCTATGATGTATCTCTTTTTTAGTAGTAGTACATGCAGCCACCCGAGGCGGAGTAGTAGTACGGCTATCTGGAATCACTCTGAAACTCATTCAAATTGTCACAGAAACCCCAAAAAAGTTTTTTGTGTATCACCGGGTTCCCAAACCCGATCATGTATTTTTACCGCTTTTATGAAAAGGGTTGAGGAGTAGTGAATAATCCTCCCATCCACTTGAATGGTTTTGACTCTAAAAAAAAGTAAGTTAAATAAATGTCTGTTTTATAGAAATTCTGGAAAGTAAAATAATTGATAAGAACTAAATTATAATAATGAGGTAAAATTTCGTCCTCCGGACCCAATTTTCAAATTCACAGTCCACAATCTGATTTTGTTCTTGAGGTTGGGGAATCGCCTAAAGAATGTTGTTTTCGTCGATTTTTCTGCTCCAAAATATCGATTACTCTTGGTTATAACGTTAAACTCAAACTGAATTAAAAAAAGAAAAAGAAACATTTGAAAGAACATAAACGCTGAAATCGATGTTAACGTTTAATTAGTAAACCTGAATATAGTCGCTAATATGTGAAAAGGAATCACCAATGATGAATTGAATCGATCACAACAAACTGACCAAAAAGGGCCAATACATCAAGATATTAATTAAAAGCGTACACCTTACACTATAGCTAGAACATAAGTTTGCTGACTCTGTTACCTCTTCCATGAAATTGCATGTCCATACCTCATTAATATAATAAAAAAAATGTACTCCTAAACAACAACAAATCACCATGGACCATATTAGAATGGTATTGACCAATATTTTACACACTAAAGTTAACTGATTTGTAGTAAACGGTAAAATGGTTTTCAACACTATATGCTCTGGTTATGCTTTGGTCCGTGCCAATATATTAATTAATGATGTATGCCGGACACCAACACTTCGACGACGAACCAGGCTCTCGAACTGATCTGCAAAACAAAGGCCCCGGGTATCCCGGGGGTAGACACTCTGACGCTCAAGTCAGTATATTTGCTTAAGGCATAATGTATGTAGTATGAGATTAGATGGAGAGGTCTACCAAACCTTTAGGGTATTTATATGGCTACAATCCGTAGATCACCAAGATATGTATTTATGGTACAAATACAACTCTTATGGAATAATAGTTGTATTACCATGTATATAAGAAGTATATTTCGGACATGGCTGTGTTACCATGTTTAAGAGGATGTATACTCCTTGTAGAACATTCATAATATACGCATTCCTTATAAGGTTTAGGATTGATGAACCTGTGGATCCATCCTCCGCGTATCTCGAGCCCACGACCCTTCTTGGTCCCTGGTCCGAGTATGAATGAGGCCTTTAATATGAACCATGGACTTATCAGTAGCCCCAAGGTAGATCTTCAGAATATAGAGTGCTCCATCTTTGAGGTTTGAAGGAAGACCCTGCTTCTCGAGGGAAGACCAATAACTCGAGGGAGACTAACTCGGGGTGTTAAGCTCGGGATGTCCTTCTGGGATTCTCCTCTCAGGCTTACCCTTCTGAATATCTAGCTTCAAGTTCTTTTGTATTCCATGAGGACACGTGGACGGTTGGATCTGAATCTGCCTTTGACAAGCAATTTCCCACGTCGTTAAAGGGGACTCCGCGAGATCAAAATACTATCTATAAATCACCTACAACTTCTAACTATTAGAAAGTAGATAGTGGGAAGTAGGGGTCGAACCACAAGGAGAAGGGATTTGTAAGAGTGTTTTAAAGTAGAAAATAAGCATACTTATATATATTATATAGAAAGCAATGTAAACAAGGGGGTTTTGAATTTGGTTTTGATTACACTACGAAAGGAAACTAAACTATCATTAGCTAAGCTAAGGGGATGATACTAGGATTATGAGGCCTTGGGAGGCAAATGACTTCAATTTCCAACTATCGACTAATCACCGAACAAATGCAATTACAAGGAAGTTAAGACCATTGTCAAGGATGAAAGCATCATATTCTCTCGAATGCAGCCAGAGAGGATGATAACACCACTCAAAAGCTCTCATTGTTGATTCACCTAGATGATACCATCATAGATAACTCAACAAAGGTATTAGGATTAGAGAGACAAACTTACTCACACACCCGCGATAGCAAGAGCATACAAATAAGGCATTTGAAAACTAGCAAGAACCAAGACTATGATAGCATATATGTCTCAACTCCTACTTTGCTACTTAATGATATTGGAGTGAACGATCGCGTTCCACCCACAAATCTAGCTAGTTGTTATAAACAATCATACGCTAGAGAGAACTCTTGACCCTATTGCACAATCACACATAAGGTAAATCAACGAAAGCATTGAATCACAACTTACACACAACATTGGTTTAGCACTCATATTCATAAGAGTATCAAGTCTTGCAACTTTTGTTTATCATGGCATTCCTAATCTACAATCACACAACAAGAGAAGAATTTTTCATCACTCTAAACCTTCCAAAGTCATTAATATAACAACTAGAGATTACACTACCATTATGCTAAGTCACCATCATCATGCTAAATTACTCTAACCAAACTAACCTAATTAATGACTATGGAGCATGCAATTGATATTAAACACAAATTAAGCCATGACAAATTAAGCAAGATTGAAAAACATTCATGCATATAAATTCAAGTTCATCAAATGATAATCAAAATCCCAAGTTCAAGCATACAAAGCCCTCAAAGTTTCAAGGGAAGTGAATTCAAATGCTCCCAAGGATCAAACTAAGCTATACTACAATACATGGAATCAAACTACTAATCTAAGGGAAAGGAATAGAAGAAAAGGGAAAGAAAGACGAAGAAAAATGGAGATCTACATGGTCTTGGCCGTTTTTGCTCTTGGAGGGGATAAGGGGTATATATAGAATGCAGTGCACGGGCCGCGCAGCACTCCGCGCACTTTTGTGAAGGGCTGCGCACTTTAACCGTTAATCCGATTTGCATCTTCTAGTAGTCCATTTCGAAGTTCTTGATGAGAGAAATCCAATGGTATGATCCATGTGCTCTAATTCCTTAGCAAACATTTCCAAAATCAAGCTTTAAAATATTAGTGCATCACTTGTTCTTCAAAATGTAACTTTGACAAGTTTAGCTTTAAAACTCCTTACTTTGCACCAAATGCTACCCAAATTAGATCTCAAATGTCATAAAACAAGAGTATATTTAGTGCTCATCAGCCTTCTTGAATTCTGAAGGGACTGACACGTGGTCTTGATTCATTGTATCTTCTAGCGGTGAGGAGGACCAACCTTCCAATTGCCTGTATCGTTTCGCGAGTCGAGGTAATTACTCCACTTAAATGCTTACTAATTACTTGTTACATAACCAATCAATTTACCTTGTGTTTATCATCAATCTTCATCTAAATATTCTGCGTTTCCGCCTTTAGAAAGAGCTCTTTAAATTTGTCTTCTTTTCTTTATATATATTCACTTCCCCCCATTATCTACATTGCCATGTCTTCTGCAAATTCCAGTGTTCCCTCTAGCCATGTAGATAATGTTGTTGAAGGAGGAGCCCCAGTTACTTGTGACTTGAGTAGCTTGTTCTTAGAGGTTGAATCTGGGGAGTTGATGGAGGTTACCATTGCTACATTGCTGCAGGCGGTAGCTGTAGTGGCAGATGATGGTGCCTCTGGGTCAGAGATAGACCCTAATGCGGAGCCCCGAGTTGATAAACGGGTTCTGGTCGCTGGTGGTGTGAATAATGTCACCGAAGTGGTCGACGAAAAGACACTAAAGTATCTGCGGTCCTGCAGGCTGTCATATCCTCTTGACGCTGGCTTGAAGTTCGAGGATGAAGAAATCCCAACTAAAAATCTGGTGAGCCCCACCCGAGGTGTACTTTATGGGAGGTTTTTGCAACAGGGGATTGGTTTTCCTTTTCCCCCTTTATATCATGAGTTCCTGCAACATCATCGACTGCATCCGAGCCAAATTCACTCCAATGTGGTGGTGTTAATCATGGCTGTGAAATCCTGGTGTGCTCGAAGGAACTACGAACCAAGCTTGGATCTATTCAGGAGTCTGTACAAGTTATTCTCTTTTGAGGATTATGAGTACATTACCCTCACCCCGAGGAAGAAGAAACCCATCACTTATCCTGATAACAGTGGTGTGTGGGAGGCCGACCTTTTCACTTTCGATCGAAGCAAGTATGAGGTTCCTGACTTGCATCCCAAGCCCAAGGATGCTATAGCTCGTGACAGGGTTTTCATCATTCCTGATTACTTAAAGGGCATCGTCGGGAAGCTCCTTTAGGAAGACATTACCCTTCAAAGAGGGGATTTTGTTCTAGGTGCACATGGCTCTGTCTGGCAGTGACCCAGTATCACTTACTCGTACCTGTTGGATGTTCCTCGGTCGAAATCCACCTCTAGCTTTTTGAAGCCTGATCTGAATTGGGCCCTCCCTGATAAAATCCAGGGAAGAAAGAAGAAGGCCATGAAAGGAGGTCTGAGAAAATCTCCTCGGAATCAGGGTGAATCCTCTTCTAGTCGGTCTTCTTCAGGTAGCTCTTCAAGTCATGTACTGTTGTCATATAATATGTTTTTCTTGTGTCATATGCTAAGGTTTATCTTTATATATGTATAGCGTCTCCCCAAGGAAAAAGGTCAAGAAGGGGAAGGCCGCTCTCCAGGTCATAGATGAGGAAGCGGAGGAGTCCGAGGAGAGGGAACCGGAGGTTGGGAGGTCCTCAGATGATGATGATGAATCTGACCTTGAGCTGGTGATTTCCGAAGATGCTTCTCTGAAGAAACTGAAGTACTATTTGAGATTCCCAAAGGAAGAAGATGGTCAGGCTTCCTGGAGTTCTTCTAAGAAGTATCCCTTCGTCGCTGAGGTAACTATCTTTCAAGTTATACTATATAGATTCTTTAGATGCCAGGTTTTAATATGTCTTTGATCTTACAGCTGATGGCGGATCTATCCACGCTGGGGTGTCGAGCTAATGACGTTATCCGGCACTGGTCTGATTTTGTGATGGAATTACATGTTAAGTGCCGGTCGTTCAGGGCAAAGAAAGAGGAGATAGAAGCTTCCCTCTTGAATATGACAACTAAGTCCGTCGATTCTACTCCTCCCGTTCAGGCTCCATTGGATGTGATAAGTCCATGGTTCGTATTTGGGCCTCATTCATACTCGGACCAGGGCCCGAGAAGGGTCGTGGGCTCGAGATACGCGGAGGATGGATCCACAGGTCCATCAATCCTAATCCTTATAAGGAATGCGTATATTATGAATGTTCTACAAGGAATATACATCTTCTTAAAGATGGTAATACAGTTATCCTAAACATGGTAACACAACCATGTCTGAAATACACTTCTATTATACATGGTAATACAACCTCTATTCCCATAAGAGTTGTATTCATACCATAAATACATATCTTGGCAATCTACGGATTGTAGCCATATAAATACCCTAAGAGGTCTGGTAGACCTCTCATCTAATCTCATACTTTATACTTTACGCCTTAAGCAAATATACTAACTTGAGCGTCGGAGTGTCTATCCTCGGGACACCCGGGGCCTTTGTCTTGCAGATCAATTCGTGAGAAGGGTTCGTGATCAAGCGTGGGTCGTAGACATCCATTAATTTGGCACGCCCAGTGGGATCCACATGCTGATCTTGATCTATACGACCTTCTAACTCATGGCTGATCCGGCTGAAAACCTTCGTGGGAGTACACGAATCCGTTTCTCGGTCCCGACAGGAGTAAGAAGCATCAACAACGACGAGACAAGCAACGCCAGCAACCAGGGAGCAAGAAGGAGCATCAATGGTGTGCATCGATCGGCACAAGAAGCCTCTCCATGGGAGTGGGAGAGCAAAAGATCTCGCTCGGACGGAACTGTTACTTTTTCATCTGAAAATGCAGTTCCTAATCAAATTCCCCATTCAGATCCCCTGGTGATTACAGTTGACATAAACCATAAAATGATCAGAAGGGTCTTGGTGGATGGAGGAAGCGAAGTAGAAGTTATGTTTCTCATTTGTTATGAACAGCTGGGATTGAACAAAAATAACCCCACGCCTACAAGCCCTATCTCGGGATTTACTGGCAATCCTGTCGACACTTTGGGAAAAATTATTCTACCAGTGCAAGTAAGAGATGGATCTCGGAGTATAACCCTACATTGCACCTTTATAATCATCGATTCCAGGTCACCGTATAACATAATCCTTGGAAGACCTTGGATTTACCAGGCACAGGCTATCTAGTCCCCCTACCATTTGGTGATGAAGTTCCCTACCAACAAAGGGATTGCCACAATCCGAGGTGATCATCAATTAGCTCGAATATGCACAATTCAAGCTATCCGAGAACCAGAAAAGGAGAATCTTGAACCAGCCAAGTACTCCGAGTCCGAGCCGATGCAACTCGGAGAATCAGGAACCGTTGAGGTTGGAACTCTCCTACCCCCCGAGATAAAAGCTAAACTACAAGATCTTCTCAACCAGTACAGAGACGTTTTTTCCTGGGACACCAATGACTTGGTAGGAGTATCCTCTCGTTTGGCGGAACATTACGTGAATATCAATCCCTCGCAAAAACCCATCAAGTAGAAACGACGCATCTTTGCACTGGATCGAGTTGAAGCCATTGGAGAGGAGATAGATAAGTTACTTAAAGCCCGTATAATCGAAAAAGTGCAGTACCCAGAATGGATAGCTAACCCAGTGATGGTCAAGAAACCAGATGGAAAATGGAGAATGTGCATTGACTTCACCAACTTGAACGATTGTTGTCCTAAAGATAGTTATCCCTTACCCTCGATCGACCGATTAGTGGAAGCGATTGCGGGATACTAAGTACTAGCCTTCTTTGATGCCTTTAAAGGATATCATCAGATCCCTATGGCAGAGCAAGATAAAGAAAAGACCTCATTTATAACCGACCGAGGAACTTTCTGCTACAAGATGATGCCTTTCGGATTGAAAAATGCCGGAGCTACTTACCAGCGATTGGTAGACAAATTATTCAAATCTTAAATAGGGCTTAACCTCGAGATTTATGTGGACGACATGGTAGTAATGAGCCGCAGTTACGATACCTTCTTTGAAGATTTAAAGGAAAATTTCGACACATTACGGGCCTCTAACTTGAAGCTGAATCCCGCTAAATGTACCATATAGGCGTGGGAGCGGGAAATTCCTGGGGTATATGGTATCCAATCGAGGAATCAAAGTAAACCCCGAGAAGATAGAGGCTTTGCAAAACATGCAACCCCCAAAAACCGTCAAGGATGTGCAGAAGCTAACAGGGTCCCTTGCAGCCCTTAGCCGTTTCCTATCCCAAAGGAGCAGAAAAACATCTACCCTTCTTTAATATTCTTAAGAAGGCAAACCAATTTGAGTGGTCTCATGAATGCGGAGAAGCTTTCCATGAACTTAAAAACCATCTTCGGCAACTTCCGACATTGCGAAAGCCAGATAAAAAAGAGACTCTTTACTTATATATATCTGCATCCCAGCTAGCCATCAGCGCTGTATTGGTCAAAGAAAAGGAGGGATCGCAACATCCCATATAATATGTAAGTAGGGCCTTACAAGGGCCCGAGACCAGATATACCCCTCTCGAGCGCTTGATATTAGCCCTCGTCCATGCTTCTCGGCGGTTGTGACCATACTTCCAAGCACATACAATAGTTCTCCTAACCAACTACCCGATCAGGCAAAATCGTCCAAAATCATGACGCTTCGGGGCGGATGATGAAGTGGGCCATCGAGTTAGGAGAACATGACATACAATATAAACCTTGGACAGCCATCAAGGGCCAAGCCTTATCCGATTTCATAATGGAGTCTGTTGAACCAGTGGAGATCGACAAACCAAACCCAACTTCGGACTCCGGAATATGGCAACTATATGTGGATGGATCCTCCAACTCGGGGGGAAGCGGTGCTGGAGTGTTACTCACCAGCCCCGAGGGAAAGGATCATCCTTACGTTCTCCATTTTGATTTTCGAGCCACTAATAATGAAGCAGAATATGAAGCCCTCATTACGGGGCTAAAGCTAGCAAAGGACCTTGAGGTCGAGGACCTTGAAATCTCCAGTGACTCGCAAATCGTGGTTCAATAGGTTAAAGGCGAATACGAAACTCGAGAGTACAGTCTCCAGAAATACCTTGAGATAGTAAGGCCTCTCCTAAATCAATTCCGACATTATGAGCTGAATCATATCTCCCGAGAAGGAAACCACAAGGCTGATGCACTTAGCAAACTTGCCTCCTCGGACCTCAACATAAGATCTTCTCAAGAATTGCTAATGGAAACCCTGGCGAAGAGAAGTTATGAAGAGAGTAGCATCATGGCTGTTGACATCTCAGACACATGGATGAACCCCTATATCGAATAACTTCAAACTGGTACCCTTCCCGAGGACAAGCACCTGGCACGGAAGGTCCAAGTTAAAGCTCCGAAATATGTCATCCACAACAGTATCTTATACAAGAGAGGATACCTCCAACCCCTGCTTAAGTGTGTCGGGCCTTCCGACACAGAACACTTAATACAAGAAACACATGAAGGAGTCTGCAGTAGCCACCAAGGCCCACGTACCGTCACCCGAAAGCTCCTACAGATGGGTTATTTCTGGCCTACGATGCTACAAGACGCCAAAAGATATATCAATTCTTGCCATCAGTGCCAGAGATTTGCCAAGATGATCCACGTGCCACAAGAAAATATGATTACCATCCAAGAATCCTGGCCATTTGTTCGATGGGGCATAGATCTCGTCGGACCTTTTCCCACGGCCATGGTAACTTCAAGTACCTCATTGTGGACATCGATAATTTATAAAAATGGGTAGAGGCTGAAGCCCTAACCAACATAACTGGCAAGACAGTTATTAACTTTTGCTGGAAGAATATCGTGTGTCGCTATGGCATCCCGAGATACATAGTGACCGACAATGGAGCACAATTTGCTAATGATCCCTTCAAGACATGGTGTATGAAGTATGGAATACACCAGAATCTCACCTCGGTATATCATCCAGAAGCTAATGGCCAAGTAGAGGTTACGAACCGTACCTTGGTAAGCGGTATCAAGAAGCGCCTTGAAGGAGCCAAGGGAAACTGGATAAAAGAACTGGACCCATAAAACCACGCCAGCCACAGCAACAGGAGAAGACTCCTTGTAGCTTAGTCTATGGGTTTGAAGCGGTCATCCCCATGGAGATTGGGGTCCCCTCAGCCCGTACTTCTCAACCAACTGACGAAGATGGCACGGCCAATGAAGAAAACCTTCGTCTAGACCTTGAACTCCTAGAGGAGAAGAGAGCAAATGCTACAATCCACGAGGCCAAGGTAAAGGAAAGAGTCAAGCACTATCATGATAGGAGAGTCCGCTTGGCCACTTTCATTAAAGGAGACCTGGTAATGAGGTTGAATGAAAAAAGCAAGAAATAAGTGGAAGGGAAGCTAGCCCCGAACTGGGAAGGTCCATATCGAGTCCTAGAATCCCATCCAGGGGGAAGCTACCTCTTGGAAACCATGAAGAGGGAACCTATACCACGAAGATGGAATGTGATTAACTTACGAAAGTATCACGGAAGATAAAAACTCAAGGGAGAGCCTCACAAAGGTTCGAGATTATCAAGAACGTCCGAGAAGCCTCATCAAGGGCCGAGACAAGTATGCTCTAGCACGAACGGGTACTCAAACTCAAACTCACTATTTACTTTACTTCTACTCTTAAAGTTATAAACTCAGATTGAAGTCATGCTATTTTTATACCTATCCTTATAATCAGCAATCTTAAATTCCTTTCATAAAAAGAGGATTGTTGTCTTAAGTATAACATTGATTGCTATTCAAAACTATATACCTTATAAGGTATATGATTGGTCAACTTATAAGTTGTTTGGATCTAATATTTAAAAACCAATCGTTTTGAATAAAGGAGATAGGTTCGAGATAAATTACTTCAAAAAAGTGCTTGATTGAGGTCTATAGACCAAAATGGCAAACGTGCTTGAAAATCAATCATCTCAACATAAAGAGGAGAAACCTCAAAAACAAAAGTTGAAGTTCATATCAAAGGTGTTATTACATCAGAATATGATACTTCTAAACAAGACCCTCAAAAGGGCACACATATAGAGGAAAAACCTCGAACACAAATAGTTCATATCAAAGGTGTTATTACATCAGAATATGATACTTCTAAACAAGACCCTCAAAAGGGCATATAAGAGGCTAAGCCTCGAACCTAAAAAGGACATATCAAAGGTGTTATTACATCAGAATATGGTACTTTTAAATATACCAATAGGGTTTCCTAGGACTTCACCAGAAGTGACACTAGAGAGATGGGCTATTGTCAACTTTTCTGCACGCTGTGACATTAAAGACCTGGTCAAAGGACACCCAATGAAGAAGCCCAACAATATTAAGCCCGCGGAGTGTTCATCATGGATAATTGCGAGGACTTAACAACTAAGGCTGGTGCTTCTTTCTAGTAAATCATGAAGACCGAGGATGACTGAAAGATGCCAGCAAGTAAGGTAGTAAACCTGCTGGAACTACTCAGTTGAAGGATTAAGCACCTCTTCAAGAGAAGGTAAGTCAGGATACTTGGCTCTAATAAGTCTCAATAAATCTCCTGATGTTACTACCTTCTCGGAGGAACCCAATGCATCCAAGAACTAGGCCCCAGGAATCCAGCGTTTAGCAGTCAGAGCAGAGAGCTTATCAGAAGCATCTGGATGAGAAAAGATTTTCTCCATCAACTTTGTCTCTTTCTCGGATTGGCATAGTTGCAAGACGCCACCCAAAATCTCATGCAGTTCAGAGGAGTGGAATAAATCCCCATACTCCTCCCTATGGCTCTGAAACTCGGGGCTACAAGCAATGAAGGCACTCCAAAGTTTTAGGAGTCGTTTGGTCTCCTCTGGGTCCTTCTCCGCAGCTTGATTTCGCGCTAGCTCCTCTGCAATATCCCGATAAGTCTCCAGCTCTTTATCCTGGAATTTCTTTGCCAATAGCATGTCCTCTTTCTCGGCCTCCAGCTGTTTTACCCTCACTTCAAGTCGAGTCATCTCTGATGGAGCCTGAACAGGAGGAGTAGGTGCTGCAAACTCGGTCGTCATAGCCAAAAGGGCGACCTCCATATCCTCCTTCTTTGCCCTGAAGGCCCGACACTTGACATGTAATTCCATTACAGAATCAGACAAATGCCGGATAACATCATTAGCTCTAGGGTCCACCGTGGATAGGTCTGCCATCAGCTGTAAAAGAGGAGGACACATAAAAACCCGATATCTGAGGAATTCATATAGCAGAATGGGAAAGATAATTACCCCAGCAACGAAGGGATACTTCTTGGAAGACCTTCGAGAAGCCTGACCATCCTCTTCCTTGGGGCAATCCAGATAATACTTCAGTTCCTTCAGAGAAGTATCTTTGGATATCACCAGTTCAAGGTCAGATTCATCATTTTCTGAAGACTCCCTAGCCTCAGATTCCACCTCCTCCGCCTCTTCATCTATGACCTGGAGATTGGCCTTCCCTTTTTTGCTCTTTTTCTTTGGAGGAGAGGCTATATACAGAAGGAAGAGCGTGAATACGATAGATAAAAGAAATATATCAAACAACTGCGACGATTTGAAACAGAAATTACCCGAAAAAGATTGACTGGAAGAAGATTCACCCTGACCTCGGGGTGATTTCCTAGAAGCCCGTTTCTTGCCCTTCTTCTTTTCCCCCTGGATTTTATCAGGGAGGGTCCAATCTCAATCCTTTTTCAGGAAACTAGACGTGGACTTGGACCGTGGAACGTCTAGCAGATAAGAATAGGTGATAGCAGGCCACTGCCACACCGAGCCATGAGCCCCCCGCACAAAACCTCCTTCCCGGAAGACAATCTTCTCCTTCAAGAGCTCCTCCACGATGCCATTCAGATGAACAAGCATCTCAAAGACATCAAGAGGCACAGCATCCTTCGACTTCGGATTCCAATCAGGAACCTCATATTTTGTCCGATCAAAGCTTAGCCGAATGCCCTCCCACTTGCCGCTATTGTCGGGAAAAGTGAAGACCTTGCCTTTTCGAGGAGTAGGAGTAATGTGCTCGCGATCCTTGAAGCATAACAGCTTGAACAAGCTCCTAAACAGATCCAGGCTTGGCTCATAGTCCTTCCGGGAGCACCAGGAGATGAAAGCCACCATTGTCACCACCACATTGGAATGAACCTGACAAGGGTGACGCCGATGATGCTGAAGGAACTGGGAAAACTCAAGCCCTGCTGCAAGAACCGGCCATATACAACCCCTCGAGTGGGGCTCACAAGATCATTGACCGGATGGTCTTGTCCTCGAGCCTCAAACCAGCCTCGATGGGGTACGACAACCTGCATGACTTCAAAAATTGCAGGGTATTTTCATCGACCACCTAGGTGACATCATTCACACATTTGGCGGCTGGAACCAGTTTATCAACATGGGGCTCCACATTAGGGTCTACCTCTGACCCGGAGACACCATCGTTTGCCACTACAGCTGCCACCTGCAGCGGCGTAGCAATGGTAACCTCCATAAGTTCCCCAGACTCAACCTCCAGGAATAATGTGCGTAAGTCACGAGCCACGGGGACATTCTCTCCATTGCCAGAGGGGACACTAGAATTTGCTGACGACATGGCAATACAGAGAATGGGGGGAAAAAGGTTATGAGAAGAAGACGATGAAGAAAGACAAGAGTTTGGTTGTGAATTTTTGCAGAGATGAAAACGCAAAATATTTGGATGAAGATTGATGATAAACACAAGGAAAATTACTTGGTTATATAACCAGTAATTAACACACATTTAATTGGAATAATTACATCGACTCGTGAAACGATGAAGGCAATTGGAAGGTTGGTCCTCCTCACCGCCAGAAGATACAATGAATCAAGACCACGTGTCAATCCCCCAGATTTCAACAAGGCAAATTCAGATCCAACCGTCCACGTGTCCTGATGGAATACGAAAGAACTTGAAGCTAGATATTCAGAAGGTTAAGCCCGAGAAGAAAGTCCCCGAAGGACATCCTGAGCTTAACACCCCGAGTCAATCTCCCTCGAGTTATTGGTCTTCCCTCGAGAAGTAAGCCTCTCTTTCAACCTTCGAGATGGAGTACTCTATATTCTAAAGATCTACCTTGAGGCTACTGATAAGTCCATGGTTCGTATTCGGGCCTTATTCATACTCGGATCAGGGCCCGAGAAGGGTCGTGGGCTCGAGATACGCGGAGGATGGATCCACAGGTCCATCAATCCTGATCCTTATAAGGAATGCGTATATTATGAATGTTCTACAAGGAATATACATCTTCTTAAAGATGGTAATACAGCTATCCTAAACATGGTAACACAACCATGTCCGAAATACACTTCTATTATACATGGTAATACAACCTCTATTACCATAAGAGTTGTATTTATACCATGAATACATATCTTGGTGATCTACGGATTGTAGCCATATAAATACCCTAAGAGGTTTGGTAGAACTCTCATCTAATCTCATACTTTATACTTTACGCCTTAAGAAAATATACTGACTTGAGCGTCAGAGTGTCTATCCCCGGGACACCCGGGGCCTTTGTCTTGCAGATCAGTTGGTGAGAAGGGTTCGTGATCAAGCGCGGGTCGTAGACATCCATCAGGATGTGACTCAACTAGAAGCCAGGGTGAAGCAGCTGGAGGCCGAGAATGAGGACTTGCTGTCGGCGAAGATGTCTAAGGAGAAAGAGCTGGAGACTTATCGGGATATTGCAGAGGAGCCGGCGCAAAATCAAGCCGCAGAGAAGGACCCAGAGGAGCCCAAACGACTCCTGAAGCTTTGGAGTGCCTTCGTTGCTTGTAGCCCCGAGTTTCAGAGCCATAGGGAGGAGTATGGAAATTTATTCCATTCTTCTGAGCTGCATGAGATCTTGGGTGGCGTCCTGCAACTATGCCAATCCGAGAAAAGGTGAAGGTGATGAAGGAAATCCTTTCTCATCCAGATGCCGCTGATAAGCTTTCTGCTCTGACTGCTAAACGCTGGATCCCTGGGGCCGAGTTTTTTGATGCATTGGATCCCTCCTAGAAGATAGTAGCATCAGGAGATTTATTGAGGCTTATTAGAGCCAAGTATCCTGAATTATCTTCTCTTGATGAGGTGATTTCTAGTTCTTTCATTAATAAGGTATTTTAGTCTTGGCATCTTCTCGTCAGCTTCAAAGCCTGAAATCCTTTGCACATGAACTTCGGTCTCATGATTTACTGGAAAGGAGCTCCTGCCAATCTGAGATACTCTGGGATCAGGTCTTCGCAGTTGTCCATGATGAACACTCTGTGTGCTTGATGTTGTTGGGCTTCTTCCTCGGACATCTTTTGTCAAGTCCTTTAATGTCCTAGCGTGCAGAAAAGTTGACAATAGCCCATCTCTCAAGTGCCACTCCTGGTGAAGTTCTAGGAAATCCTATTGGCCATATTCAGAAGTATTATATTCTGATGTAATGTATCAAAATTCGAGGTTTTTCCACCATGTGCCCCTTCGAGGGACTTTTAGAAGTACTCTATTCTGATGTAATAACACCTTTGATATGTCCTTTTTAGGTTCGAGGTTTAGCCTCTTATATGCCCTTTTGAGGGTCTTGTTTAGAAGTATCATATTCTGATGTAATAACACCTTTGATATGAACTATTTGTGTTCGAGGTTTTTCCTCTATATGTGTGCCCTTTTGAGGGTCTTGTTTAGAAGTATCATATTCTGTTGTAATAACACCTTTGATATGAACTTCAACTTTTGTTTTTGAGGTTTCTCCTCTTTATGTTGAGATGATTGATTTTCAAGCACGTTTGCCATTTTGGTCTATAGACCTCAATCAAGCACTTTTTTGAAGTACTTTATCTCGAACCTATCTCCTTTATTCAAAACGATTGGTTTTTAAATATTAGATCCAAACAACTTATAAGTTGACCAATCATATACTTTATAAATTATATTGTTTTGAATAGCAGTCAATGTTATACTTAGGAAAACAATCCTCTTTGTAGAAAAGGAATTTAAGATTGCTTGTTATAAGGATAGGTATAAAAATATCATGACTTCAATCTAAGTTTATAACTTTAAGAGTAGAAGTAAAGTAAATAGTGAGTTTGAGTTTGAGTACCCGTTCGTGCTAGAGCATACTTGTCTCGGCCCTTGATGAGGCTTCTCGGACGTTCTTGATAATCTCGAACCTTTGTGAGGCTCTCCCTTGAGTTTTTATCTTCCGTGATACTTTCGTAAGTTAATCACATTCCATCTTCGTGGTATAGGTTCCCTCTTCATGGTTTCCAAGAGGTAGCTTCCCCCTGGATGGGATTCTAGGACTCGATATGGACCTTCCCAGTTCGGGGCTAGCTTCCCTTCCACTTATTTCTTGCTTTTTTCATTCAACCTCATTACCAGGTCTCCTTTAATGAAAGTGGCCAAGCGGACTCTCCTATCATGATAGTGCTTGACTCTTTCCTTTATCTTGGCCTCGTGGATTGTAGCATTTGCTCTCTTCTCCTCTAGGAGGTCAAGGTCGAGACGAAGATTTTCTTCGTTGACAGTGCCATCTTCATCATCTGGTTGAGAAGTACGGGCAGAGGGGACCCCAATCTCCATGGGGATGACCGCTTCGGACCCATAGACTAAGCTGTAAGGAGTCTCCCCTGTTGCTGTGGCTGGCGTGGTTCTATGGGTCCAGATCACACTTGGTAGTTCTTTGATCCAGTTTCGTTTAGCTCCTTCGAGGGGCTTCTTGATGCCGCTTACCAAGGTTCGGTTTGTAACCTCTACTTGGACATTAGCTTCTGGATGGTATACCAAGGTGAGCTTCTGGTGTATGCCGTGCTCTTTACACCATTTCTTGAAGGGGTTATTAGCAAATTGTGTTCCATAATCGGTTACTATGTATCTCAGGATGCCATTGCGACACACGATATTCTTGCCAGTTATGTTGGTCAAGGCTTCAGTTTCCACACTCTTTGAGAAATAATCAATGGCCACAATGAGGTACTTGAAGTTACCAGGGGCCGTAGGAAAAGGTCCAATGATATCTATGCCCCATCGGACAAATGACCAGGATTCTTGGATGGTAATCATATTCTCCTGTGGCACGTGGATCATCTTGGCAAAATTTTGACACTGGTGACAAGAACCTATATATCTTTTGGCGTCTTGAAGCATCGTAGGCCAGAAATAACCCATTTGTAGGAGCTTTCGGGTGATGGTGCGTGGATCTTGATGGCTACCGTAAACTCCTTCCTGTGCTTCTTGTACTAAGTGTTCAGCGTCGGAAGGCCCAACACACTTGAGTAAAGGTTGGAGGTATCCTTTCTTGTATAGGATGTTGTCGTGGATGACATATTTCAGAGCTTTAACTCTGACCTTCTGTGCCAGGTGCTTGTCTTCGGGAAGGGTACCCGTTTGGAGATATTCAATGTAGGGGTTCATCCATATGTCTGAGATGTCAACAACCATAATGCTACTCTCTTCGTAACTTCTCTTCGCCAGGGTTTCCATTAGCAATTTTTGAGAAGATCTTATGTTGAGGTCCGAGAAGGCAAGTTTGCTAAGTGCATCAGCCTTATGGTTACCTTCTCGGGGGATATGATTCAGCTCATAATATCAGAATTGATTTAGGAGAGGTTTAACTATCTCGAGGTATTTCTGGAGACTATACTCTCGAGTTTCGTATTCCCCTTTAACCTGTTGAATCACGATCTGTGAATCACTGAAGATTTCAAGGTCCTCGACCTCAAGGTCCTTTGTTAGCTTTAGCCCCTCAGGGATAGTTAGTAAAATTTTTAGCACCACTTTCCCCCGAGTTGGAGGACCTATTAACATATAACAACCATCTTCCTCGAAGTAAAACACCATAGGTTGTTCGAGATTAGGGTTGGAAATCGGATCTCCTAGGATAGTGTTGTCGGCCAAGATTTTACTCATTTTTCTGGCGTCACGGATAGCCGTGATCATGAAGGAACTCTTTTCTGATTGAAGCTACTCCTTGAGATGTCGGAAATTTTAGCAGCAGATGATAGGGAGACCATACGACTTTAACTTGGCACATCCATGGTCTGCCAAGGATAATGTTGAAGGGTGTGACGGTGTCGACTACCACAAATGTGCAGTAAAGTGTAAGGCTCTTTGTCCCATCTGCTATTGTAACTGGGAGTGTAATCTCCCCGAGAGGTATTACGGGATTTCCAGTGAACCCTGAGATCAGACCCGTAGGTTTGAGGTCGTCCTTAGTAAATCTTAGTTTTTGGAAGCAATCTTTGAACATTACTTCCACCCCACTTCCGTTGTCTATGGAGACTCTTTTCACCAGGGAATCTTGTATGGTTGCTGAGATGATAAGAGAGTCAGAGTGAGGCATCTGATTTGGTATGATATCTGCGTCCGAGAAAGTAATGGTTTCTTCGGGGAAAATTCTCTTGTTGACTGGCTCGATATGTGGTATGGCCCGCACATTATCCTTCAACTTAGTCAGGGAAATTGCTTCTCCAGTATAGCCGTTAATGCCGTTGATGACCCGGTTGGCTCCATTTGATGGTGATGGAGGAGGATCTTGAGGATTGTTGCCTCCGCCGCCCTGGCTGTTATTGTTATTGTCGTGGGAGCCATTCTTCTTTTTCAGAATGTTATTTTCTGCAATCATTCGATATAGGTTTTTATCAAGAGGATTTCATCTCGATCATAGCGTCTCGTGGCGAGATCCATGTATCTATGATAATGTTCTATCACAGATTCTCCTTCCTGTTGTCTATCTTCAAGAATTTGTCGATCCCTTTGTGCTCTGCCTTCTGGAGAAAATATCGAGCCGAATCTATCATACCCCAACCTACTTTCCCTCGGGGGAGTGTCCGAGCAAGATTGATCTGGGGTGGATCGGAGCCCTGCGGGCCGTGTTGTATGATTTAGTTCAGACCCTGAGACGTCTTTGTCTAGCGTCCTCCTGCTGCCCTTCTACAAGGATTTGCCGATCCCTTTGTGTTCGTTCTTCTGGAGAAAAGATCGAATCAGGATCACTATACCCCAACCTATTTTCCGTGTCCAGGCCGTCTGAATTGACGTCTGCGCTATCATTCACGTCGGTTTGGATGGAAACCCTTTGACCTAAGTTTGATACTTCAGATCCAACAGGGTTTGTTCTAGAAGGTGGGGTTCTGGATGCAGCAGGATTGGAGCCAGATGCTGGTATCCCAGATACGATGGGATTTGATCCAGGAGGTGTTTTGGATATACCCGGATTTGGACCAGAGATTGGTGCTCCTATCATAATAGGATATGGACCGATGGATAACGGAGCGTCGAAGTTTCCGGCACCTACGGTAGAGTTTGGTGGTGGTTCCGAGGTAAAGTGCGTACGAGATCCTCCGGGTCGACCACGTCCTTGACCGCGTCCGTGTCCTTGAGCTGGCATTCCTGATGCAGTAGGATTTGGACCGGAGAGGGGTGTTCCGGATATGACAGGATTTGGGCCGAAAGAGTTTGGAACGTTGGAGTTTCCTGCCCCCACGGTAGAGCCTGACGGCGGTTCAGAAGTGGAGCGCTTACGAGATCCTCCGGGTCGACCGCGTCCTCGTCCTCTTCCTCGTCCTTGGGGGGGTTGCTCTGGGGGTTGCTCGTCCTCTTCTTCTGTCCTTGGGATTCTCCTCCCGATTTTGCCCTAGCACATGGGCGTTTCGTCTGGGTTGCTCAGCGTCAGACATGTTGCTGGAGAATTTGTTCTTCATGTGCGCTAGACCATATCAGAAACAAGGTTCGGCAACGTCGTCAATGAGTGTGAGAGGTCCCACCGGGCGTGCCAAATTAATGTATTCCGGACACCAACACTTCGACGACGAACCATGCTCTCGAACTAATCTGCAAAACAAAGGCTCCGGGTGTCCCGGGGGTAGACACTCCGACGCTCAAGTCAGTATATTTGCTTAAGGCGTAAATTATGTAGTATGAGATTAGATGGAGAGGTCTACCAAACCTTTAGGGTATTCATATGGCTACAATCCGTAGATCACCAAGATATGTATATATTGTACAAATACAACTCTTATGGAATAGTATGTATTACCATGTATATAAGAAGTATATTTCGGACATGGCTGTGTTACCATGTTTAAAAGGATGTATATTCCTTGTAGAACATTCATAATATACGCATTCCTTATAAGGATTAGGATTGATGGACCTGTGGATCCATCCTCCGCGTATCTCGAGCCCACGACCCTTCTCGGGCCCTGGTCCGAGTATGAATGAGGCCCGAATACAAACCATGGACTTATCAATTAATATACTCGGGAGTATAATATACTCCTCTTTGGTCGATTGGGGTCTCTCTAAAATCTTCTAATATTTGTGTATCCTACACTACCAAATAAATTATGTAGCTATTAAAAATCATTCCTTTGCTCTTGATAAAGAAAGGGAATAACCTAATTAATTAAATATTTTTCAATATCCAAACAATCATATACACATTTATAATTAGTCTTTAGCATAGCTGCGTAGGAAAAAAAATTAATATAAATAAAACAGGTACACAATAATTTTTATAGAAACTAGCGTGATGTTACCGTGCATTGCACGGTACATTTGATGACTTATTAAACAACTTTATGAAGATGTTGTGAACTAAATTTAAGGTGAAATATTGATGATATGATTAACAAAATAAATTGAAATTTAAACTATTATAATGATTATTAATAATAATATTTCATAATTGAGAATAATGTAATTAAAATTATATTGAATATTTGTACTAATAATAAGTGATTTGATATAGAATTTTTATTTCTAATTAGAAAACTGAAACCTCCAAAAATATGAAAAGTTAGACCATTGTCGTATCATCAGACCGCCGACATATGTGTATCTCATTTATTTCGTAGTTATTTATTCTTTAAACAATTTTTTGAATATTACTCCTTACACAATTAGATTTAAATTCTCACATTTTAAAAAAAATATAATTGTCACAAAAAGGTGGAATTATGAAATTGATTATATTTTTTTAATATATTATAAATTTGTTAAAACATTATATATGTCAAAATATTCTGATATTTCCATCAAATATATTCCAAAGTTTGAAGTATATTTATTAAAAGTTATATATGTTAAAATATTTCGAAATCCCCATCAAATAAATTACAAAGTTTGAAATAAAAAGATGTTTAACTCCAAATATCTAAACTCATATTTTAAATATATCTTCTACAACATATTTTATTAATATTTTTCACTAAAAATTAAGAAATGATTATAATTTCTTTCTTGTTTCGTATCATGAATCTGATACTCAAAATGTACTAATATCATTTTGATGCAGTAATTGAAATAGCTGCCATAATATTCTTAAATGTCCTAATATAAAATAAATTAAGAAGTTGAAAGGTAAGAAAATATTTAATTTATTCATTTTAAAACTATAATACAATATCTTAAATCTAAATATCAATAGATATCAATAGATATGTGAAAATATTATTAAATCTATCGACTTAATTTCATTCATTTTATAATAAAATAAATGATTTTTGTCGTTTCCGAATAAAAAATTTACCAAAATTAAATATAATGATTCAATCATGATGAAGAATACAATAAATAACAACAAAATGGATGAAATTTGATATAACCTATGTTCTAATTGTTGTTATCGCCGTAAAATGGCAAGAAAATAAAAGAGTATAGGATAATTCATAGTAATGGATATAAAAAAAAATCAAATCTCCGTTTGCATTTTTCCTGACTCTCTGCTCTCTCTTTCTGTGCCCTCTTTATTGTTCCACTTTCTATCCCCAAACAGTTAATTTTCCAACCGTTACTCACATACTTTCCGACGGATCTAGCCGTTATCGGTCACAAACGGCTAGAATGACGCCGGAACCGCCGCTTCTCAGCGGCGGAGCCACCGCCCCACGCAGTTTCCTCCAACCCTTAAACACGAAACCAGCCCCTCTCTTCTCCGCACTCCCTTCCAACCCGTTGATTCAGCCCATTCTCACCCACAAAGGGAAAATCGCCTGCTTGATTTCGCCGGAGGAGGTTGCCTTGCTCTCGGCTCACTATGATAATGCACTTATTGGCAAGTTCCCTAAAGTCAAACAATCAATGGAGTTCTTAAATGAAGTCTTCAAATCAGTGGGATTCACTGGAAGATACCAGCTTGGATCGATAGACTACAAGCATATCCTCATCAGATTTGAAGAACAGGATGATTTCCAGAGGTGCTGGATGAAATCTCTCTGGTCTCTCAAGGGTGTCCAAATGAAGGTATTTAAATGGACCCCTAATTTCTCCCCTGATACTGAGACCTCTATTCTGCCAGTTTGGATTACTTGCACAACTTGCCCATTTTCTGGTATAACACAGCCATGCTTGAATCAATAGGGAATAGTGTGGGTAGATACATAAAAATGGATGCAGCAACTGCTAGTTTAACTAGACCTTCTGCAGTCAAACTCTGTGTAGAAGTTGATTTACTGGCCAAACTACACACTTCAGTCACCCTCACTACCAATCTAGATGGAGAAGTAGCTGATTTCCCTATAGAATATGAATACCTCCCAGCCTATTGTAAGCATTGCAAAAAACTGGGACATGAGATTGGGGAATGTATGATATTACACCCTGAAATGAGGCCTATGATCAACAATAGACCACCAGTCAAAGCCCCAGCTCAGATTAGAAGAAACTCTCACCTTGTGCCTAAGATTGATGCCATAAGCAAGCTTGGTAAAGTCCAGTTTGAGAAAGCTTACAAACCCTTGCTGAAACACAGCCAAAAACCAATAGTAGTCTCCCAAAATGACAAGGGAAAGGGGCCTGCAGAGACTCCCTCCTCCTCCAACCCTTCTCTATAATACCCCCTCCACTAGTTCAGTCTCTCCACCTCAAACTGCTACCACAAAAACCCCCTCAACCCCCATTGATATCAACTCAGATGATGAGATGCAGTGCCTATCTGATGATGTTACAGAGTGCATAATACTCACCACCCCAGCTGCTACTACCACCCCTGCTGCTCCCATACAGCCTACCCTTCCAATAAACACCACCCCATCCATTGAAACCTCCCCAGTTACAACAATTATCCCCTACTCCTCACCTGTCCAACAGATCATACATGCTTTAAACAAAGCTAAACAATCTGAATGGGAATCTCCTAAGAGGCACAAACACTTTGCACTAGATGACATAAATGTTCATCCAGGTAACTCAACTGAATCTAGTGATTACAATTTTCAGACTGACAAAATCTCTTTCTACTCCCAACCTAGACAAAAGGGCAACAGATTCCTTCCCCTAAATGCTGAGGAAGAAATATCAACTGATAATGTCAGTGATCAACAAGAAGAGAATCTTGTCCAGGAGGAAAATTTGGAAGTAACTGCCTCCTCTTCTCAGATGCACTTGCAGGTAACCCCCTCCTCAAATGACACAAATGAGCATGCTGTCAACCTAGAAAATGACCCTGAACAAGGTAAGGTAAATACTTATTTTAATCAGGTAAATAAAATCATTACTAGGACAGCAACAAAGAGTCTTAAAACCAAGAAAAAATGATTTATACAACCTTGGGAATAAATGGTCTGGTCTGGAATATTAGAGGCATGGAGACATCTATTCTTAGACTTGCTAGACTCATTAGAACACATAAGATTGACTTACTTTGTATTATAGATCCACAGCATGATAATTCAGAATGCTCCTCATATATGCTTAAACAACACTTCCAACACTACATGTTTTCTAGTCTTTCCAAGATCTGGTTAATGTGGAATAATAATGTTAGTGTCACTGCTAAATTGGATCATAACCAATTTCTTTCAGTACTAGTTTCCTATCATGCACTGAACACAAACACAAATTTTGTTTTTGTGTATGGCTTGAGAACCAGGAAGGAAAGAGAGGAATTATGGACTGATCTAATAGCCCTAAGTTTAGTTGATGCTATGTTCATAGGTGACTTTAATGCTATGGCCTCCATTTCTGAATATAGAGGTGCCTCATCCCCTAGTTTATTTAGCATTAGACAGTTCAGTAATTTCATTCAAACCCTAGGTCTAGTACAAGTGCATACAGTGGGGAATTTTTTCACATTGTCCAATCGTAGAACAAAGGACAATGGGAAAAAATTAACCACTGAGAGATTAGATAGGGGAATTTGCACCATACAATGGGTGTCAAAATTTCCACAGTCTTCTATTCATGTCCTGAATAAGGACCCCTCATATCATTGCCCTCTACTGTTGAGAATGGGCAGTGACACACCCTCAGTCCCCAGGCCATTCAGGTTCATTAACACCTGTTTTAAAAGAGAGCAGTTCATGGATGTTTTACATAACCATTGGACTGCTCCCATTGATGGTCAGGTATGCTAAAAAAATTTCTCAAGCTAAATAGCCTCAAAAAGGTTCTTAAAGTTTGGAACAAAGAGGTTTTTGGCAATATTGATGAAAATTTAATAAAGGCTGAGGAAAATCTTAGACTCCAGGAAATTGTTTTTGAAGCAGACAGTTCCACTCATGAACTGATAAAGCTTAAAAAATGTAAAGCTGTACTCACTAAAGCTTTAAAAGAGCAAAACAATTTCTCGAAACATAAAGCCAAATTAAAATGGCTAAAAGAAGGTGATGAGAATACAAAAAATTTTCATAACTCTGTTATGGAAAACAAATGTAGGCTCAATATCACAAAGATCAAAAGTTCAGATGGGATATGGTTGACAGAAAGCTCTGATATAGAAAAGGAGGCTATCTCTTTTTATTAAAATCTGTTAACTGATGACCCTCATCCTGACAAAGATCAGTTCAGTTCACATTTTCTCTCCAAGATCCCAAAAATTATATCTGAGGAGGATAATATGGAACTGATAAAGCCAGTCACATTGTTAGAACTAAAACAAATTGTGTTCAGCCTTAATAAAGCAAGCAGTCCAGGGCCTGATGGCTATACTGCCCTTTTCTTTATGAAAGCATGGAACATAATTTGCCTAGATCTTTTAGAGGCATCAAATGATTTTCTATCAAGGTCTAATATACATAGGGGAATATCTAGCACTTGGATTACAATTATTCCTAAAAAAGATATCGCAGTGAGTTTTAATGACTATAGACCAATTAGTCTTTCCAATGTTACAAACAAAATTTTTTCAAAAATTCTTATGGAAAGACTAAAACCTTTGATGCCTAAATTAATTTCTCCTCATCAATCTGCTTTTCTGAAAAATAGAGATATTTCAGACAATGTTATCTATTTAAAGGAAATGTTCAGATTTTTGAATAGAAAAAATAGGGATCCCAACTGTATACTTAAGCTTGATCTCATGAAAGCCTTTGATAGAGTGAGTTGGGATTTCCTCAAAAAATTTCTCCACAAGTTTGGTTTTACATGCAAGTTCATAAACTGCATCTTAAAAAATCTGTCTAATGCTTGATTTTCTATTTTAATCAATGGGAAGCCTGTTGGTTATTTTCAGGCCTCTAGAGGCATCAACCAAGGGGACCCCCTCTCCCCCTTCCTCTTTGACATTTTTTCAGAAGCCTTTACTAGAAGCGTAGCCTATGTGTTTTCAAACTGGAAAAATGGAATTTTTTTCACTACCCAGAAATGCTGTGCCTATTTCTCATTTGAGCTATGTAGATGATACTGTTATTTTCCTAAAGGCTTCAAGATTGAACTTAATTAAAATGAAAGCTTTCCTTGTAAAGTTTGAAGAAACAACAGGCCAAAAGATCAATTTTGATAAAAGTGAATTCTTTCTGCGTAATACAGCCACTTCTGCCAAGCTTAGACAGGTTAAAAACAATTTACGGATGAAAAAAGGTTGCTTGCCTGTTAAATACTTGGGGGTACAGATTTTCCGTGGTAGAGTTCTGAATATCCATTTTCAGCCTATTCTGGAAATGATAGACAAAAAACTCTCCAACTGGAAAAACATTCGGCTCTCCACTGGTGGCAAATTGACTCTTATTCAATCTTGCCTCCTATCTCTGCCCCAACACATTTGGGCAGTTATGGAGCCTACAAAACAGATTATTAAAAAAATTGAAAGGAGATTAGCTATCTTCTTCTGGGGGAGTTCTGATTAGGGCCCTAAAAAATCTTGGAAGAAATGGAGAGCTCTCTGTAAGCCTACTGTTCAGAATGGCCTTGGAATCAGGGATCTTACAGCAACTATAAAGGCTTATTCATGTAAACTTTGGTGGAAATACCAAATTGGAGAGGCCCCTTGGACAACTTTCATTGCTTCTCTACCTCCCTCTACAAGATCATCTCAGAACTGGAAGAGGATATGCAAGGTAAATCTGATGGCTGAAGAAAATTCTAGAGTTATTCATGGAGCTGGGGACTGTAATTTTTGGTCTGCAAACTGGAAAGACTTTGGCCCTCTCATTGATTTTTTCAATCCTGGAAATGAGCACTACCTTAATTTCTCAGTCAGTAAATTTCTTGCATCCAAGCACACATACCTCCCTCTCCTTGCTTTGATTCTCCCACCCCCCCCCCCCCAACATCATACTGTTTCTGGAGAAGGCTGAAATCCATCCACATAGAAGAGATAGGCTTATCTGGAAGCCTGACCTACATGGAAATTTCAGCATCAGGACTGCATACTCACTGTTCATCTCAGAGACTCAGAAATTCCCAACACTTCTGAAAATCTGGAAGCCAGGTATCCCCAAAAAAATCTCAGTGTTTACATGGAGACTTCTGAATTGTATGCTACCCTTTGATGATATTCTGAGCCATTTTGGTTTTCAATTTGCATCAAAGTGCCCTCTGTGCCATCATGCTGATACACTGCAACATTTTTTCACAAAATGCCCTACTTCTGTGCATTTGTGGAGATTTATGCACCATATATGTGGCTCTTTATATTTTGATGTGGAAAAACTGTGGGATAGACTTGCTACATTATGGTCCTTTACTGGTTTGTCAAAGCTCCACACCAGACTCAATCAGACTGCTTCTTGCTTTGTGGTCTGGATCCTATGGAAATGTAGGAACAATTTGATCTTCAATAATCAACCTCCCAACCTAATTCTGATGGAAAAGGAGCTGCAGGAGTGTATCTACTTTTCCTTGCTGATATCACCAGTAACAGTTACTAGGCATATTGATGATAATCTGGTATCTCAGGCCTGTATCCCTCCTATGTATATCCCTCCAAAGCCCAACATTTCAGCTATTTACTGGTCTAAACCCCTAGAGGGTATTAAAATCAATATTGATGCTGCTTGGTGTCAGACAAGGACAGGTTTGGGGCTAATTGCAAGAGGACACAATGGAGAACTCATAGGTGCAAAGGGTTTCTGCAATACTGCCTTCTCCTCCCTACAAGCTGAAATGTTGGCAATTGAAAGTGGAGTCCAGTTTGCTATCTCATTAGGTGCAAATATATTCTCAGTGGAATCAGACTGCAAATGTGCAGTTGACATGATCACCACACCCTCATCTGCTCAATGGAGACTCTTCACCTTATCTCACAGCATCGATAGACTACATAGCATAGCTAGACTTAGTATTGGCTCCTCTTTTTGGAAGCAATTTTTTTCTTATGGCCTGCATTAGGCTGACTCCAAATTTACTTTGTATCTATGTTCACCACTGTTGTGGTTTATGAAAAGGTCAGGGAGGCCTAATAAACACTCCCCCATCCATTGGATGGTTAATTTTTTTAAAAAATAGTAATAGATATAATGCCTAAATAATGTTCGTCTGATTCTTGTTCTTAGGCCGTCTGCATTCAGTGGACTTGTGTACAGTTTTCCAATGAATTTCTGAATTTCCAATGAATCCATTTGCCTCTTTCGAGGTTCTTCAAATGTGCACAAGATATTAAAGCACTCACGGGAGTAGCCTCATTAGATTGAATACGATCATCTTTCATCTTCTCTCTCCATCATCTTATTGAACAATTCCAAACACTCACCATAATCCTTTAACCTCACATAAAGAGCTAACATTATATTTCAATAAACCATTTTTTGACATCCCATTGTATCAAACAACAACCTTGTTCCATCTTTCTGACCAATCCTTGCATAACCTTCAATCATACAGTTCCAAGAAACAACATCTCGAGAAGGCATCAATTCAAACAATTCTTCGCTTCACTCATTAGTCCAGCCCCAGTGTACCCAGAAATCATCGTATTCCAACTAAAAACATCTCTTTCTCGCATCCCGTCAAACACTTCCCGAGCAACAGTTACCTCCTCATTCTTCACATACCCATCAATCATGGTATTCCAAGGAGTGCGAAATTTGATATCCGAACAATTTTAATCTTTGATGAAGGATGGGAGAGGTTTATATATATTAGTCAAATACGATTTCACATAATCACTGTGTCACCTTATATATACAATCACCGGTTTTAAAATTATACAATCACCTTATTTTGACATCAAATTATAATATATTAATAACATAATTATGCTATATTGGAGCAAACTAAATATATTATACCGTGTCAATTGTGTAAAATAAAAGGTAAAAAAAAAAACTACACAGATTATTTATATGGTATATTACGATAACAATATCGAAAAAATAAATATAAATCACTTCATCCATATGAATTTGTTGGTTTTATTCCTAAAGCCAATAAAATGAATGATAAAATATATTTATTGCCAACGTGGATTGGAACCCAAAGGGTCACACACAATAGGACATCTATTAGATTGAATAGATTGGGAAAATTGTTTATTTAAGAAATAAACTAATTTTCAAGGAGTAGAAGATAAATAAGCATGAAACCTAGGGTTTCTCTATTATGGGCCAAAGCCCATAAGTGGTAGCTTATTTATACCACTCCATGTATTCAGATGTGTTTCACTTGACTCACATTAGAACTAGCTATCTAGAATACATAAACCAATTATGTGTTTCAAGTCATGGAAGGATTCTAATAGTGTTCGTGTGGATACCTTGGAGGCCGGACGCTTGTGCGGCTATTGGTGATCAACAAAGACTGTGTGATTGAGGTTTGATTTGCATTACTAGGTATGTTATCCTATTCATAATATATGCTTGTATTAATCTATTGATTCAATGTGATCTTGGATGAATCAATCTTGTAATTCCGCTTATATATTTATATGAATAAATATATGATAGATTGATAAGTTTCTTACAGTGGTATCATAGCCATAATACTGTTTTGTGATTTGAATAAGACAAAACATATTATTAATCCAACGTATATACATTGTTGCGTTTCAATGCTTATAATTAAATTTTCAGAAAATAATTATGAATATTGAAAAAATAAAGACCGATTTTATAATATATTAATACCATAATTATCTTATATTATAATCCATACCAAACACATTTTCAATATTAAAGAAATCAAAAAGGAATATACAAATAATAGCAAATTTAAAGAAACCAAAAAGGAATATATAAAAATTGTAGGCGCCGGAATATGGTGATCTTGCGGTGGTTATGTGGTGGTTTTAATCAAAACACGTAGTTTAATGCTTTTTATTAATTTGAATATTGATCGGAGCAATAACTCTTCTAGTTCCCTTTAGAATAAGTAAGTTGAAATAATGTATGTAAAAGAATAATTGTTGTAATGCAAATATTGCTATGTTATCCGAATACGTTTCCGGACTTTGGATATAATCAGAGTCTCACCTTGCATGTAAGAATCGCATCATGCATAAATTACATATATTTTATATTAGAAGATGGCTTCAAGAATATAAATAAAACATTAGAAAAGAATGACGCCGTGTAGTTTTTCTGCAAACTGATTTTGAGCACACGAAAAGCGACAAAAATGATAACCGTGAAAGCAGCATCAGAAGGCAAGTCTTCTTAAAACACAACTCAATCACAGCGTGTGAGCGACATACGTAATTAAAAAATATACATCTAGGGATTTAATAAGAGCTACATAAAAATTTTTGTAGAAGAAGGTGATAATCCGTTCGTTGAAAAGAATTCGAACAAATAGGATATTATAGATTAAGAGTATAAATCAGTACATCGCATCTTGAGTTCCCATCCCGACCACATCTCCCGATTTGGTCGTGCTGACCAGGCTCTCGTACCTCGTCTTCCTACGTATCGCCAAGCTTTTATTCTGATAAATGAATGCTCGATGTCAAGTTCTGAGATATGCAATCAAACACACTTTCATAGTCTGAGAATTATTTCAAATTTCGTGGACCTCAAAAGTTAAACTTCACGTAAAAAATTCCGGTTTTTGCACGACCCAGATGAATCTTGATTATAATTTGACCTGCGCACGAAAAAAATCACAACTTTCAAAACTTAAGAACAAAACGCCTAATTCTGTTTGGGATCCTGAGATGTTCTCGACGGTGGTGGTCGTGATTTACAACTAAGGCGTGGGAAGAAATACATGCAGTCGATATAATAATCATATTAATCAAAACTAAAAAGAAAGAAAACATATATGCAGTCAAGAATTCAAATGCTATAGAATATAGGAGTATAGAATCATCGAGCGAGAAGCAGTTGTTCATCTGATCGTCTCTAAATCAGATGCTGTAGCACAATCCAAAATCCTAGAAAAGCAAAAAGAATTGCAAAAACCTTTAATAATCCTGATCCAATAAACATCATCCAACACAATGAATTCTTTCTTTGCTGAGATTAGGGAAGTGCGATGCAAACACACTCACTCCTGAGTAATAACAGTCAATTTTTTGTCAATAATAATTCTAAAAATCATGTAGAAATATCAACCAATACGCTTAAAAGTTAAAATCTTTCAAAAACATCAACCAAGAATTCTAAATCCTGCAGAATTCAATCAAATTAAAATTAAAAACAAAATATGTGAGGATATATATTAGTCGTGCTTATG
This sequence comes from Sherardia arvensis, assembly GCA_948330725.1. NCBI lineage: Eukaryota > Viridiplantae > Streptophyta > Magnoliopsida > Gentianales > Rubiaceae > Sherardia > Sherardia arvensis. Next base: position 13,098,556 of record OX415237.1, on the reverse strand, counting down.
CTACAAGTATGCGATGTTTATAAAAGCTAATTAATAACAATTAATAAACTTATATAAAATGTAAGGGACAAGGTATAAAAAAAAAAGCTATTAAATAATGAAATGTGCCAAAATGGCAAACAAAAGGTTATTACACTCATAACAAATTTGGGCAAAAAAAGAAAGAACATAATCAAACAACAAAAAAACTAGAACATTTAGCCTCAACGAGGACCGAGGACGTGAAGCAATTCCTGATCGCAGGTGCATGCATCACATGAGATGTCCGCTGGATCAAGCCTCTCCCAGCGATCGTACCTCACTCTGCGAGTGAGGGCAGCATGTTCCATGCAGCAGATCGGCCTGGGCGTGACTACTCCATCTCTGAGGAACCTGTAGTAGTGCGCCCAACCCCAAGCGTTACCCAAACCGGCTCTGACGCGTACTCGAGCTTCCCGGAGGCCTTTCTTATCGGTTCTCTTCAGGGTGGTGATCACATTCATGCCTCTCTGAATATCTCCCTCGCAACATATTGCAAATATGGCCAAGACATAGGTCGAGTCTGTGTGACCTAGTGCAGAAGCGTCGCTGAGCCACTGTCGATGCCATTCTGTCGCTCTTCCGGTCGCGTACCGATGAAGAACCGAGTCGAAGTAAACACGAATCATGATTAGATTTATCATGTCATTTGGGAGGGCGTTGAATATAGACAAATCCATGGGAAGCAAAAGGCAAACAATAGGAGAAGGGAGAAGGGAATGTGGGAATGAAGGATCTAGTGGGGTTCTAAAGGGAGAAAGGGTTGATATTTATAGGGTTGAGATGCTCCATATATCAAAAATATTTGAGATTTCCAAGTAAAAACTTAAAGTCATTCTCACCTTTTCAAGATCACCTCATGCAAACCCCAAAAGTAATTAAATTCCTTCTGGAATTTGAAAGGTTTTACTGAATTGTTTTGAATGTTATTTCATCAAATCAAACTAAACTAAATTGAAAGTATTTAATTTGTTTTTTTTTTAAATCTTGAAAAAAAGAGCATGTGGTAAATAATAATCCTGAGTTGATAAACTTTATCTCTACATTTTAAAATTCTTTAATTTTCGACTAGATTAATGTTGATAAATAAAGCTCATACCTAGCTATGGCGGCGTCGTTTGTGGGTTTAGGGTTTAGGGTTTAGGGTTGAACCGTGGTTACGTGTACACTAGCGATTTCGCTACCACAGAAGCTAATTAGATTGTAACTAAAAAATAAAACTTTTTAATTTTTTTTAGCAATTTCACATTCTAACATATATATATTTTATATAGATGCAGTATAATACTCTATTTGTTAAATATCCATCATGATATTAACTCAGGTAGAGTACAACTTTGTCCATAAGCAGTATGACATGACTCTATGTAAAACATCAATAATTCGGTTTAAATTTTTAAACGCACTATCATATTCTAAAATATGTACATTTTATATATAAACAGTATAATACTCAATTTGGAAAATATCGATCATCACATTATGTCAAGCAGAGTACATCTTAATACATTAGCATGCAATGTTATTAAGCGATACTCAGTAGTATGATGAGTGATGACAGTTGGTCAGTGAACGTGTGCATGATACTTTGTTTAATTCAAGATCCGTGCTTGTAATCACATAAATGAGTTGTAATAAACTAAGTATCTCTAATCAAATGCACGTGAACCGCGCATATATATATATATATATATATATATATATGTAGTTCATGTGTGAAGCTCTTCTATACTGTTGTGTATAAAGGTAAGCGATGGATAGCGTTTTCAAGCGTACACATGATGTGTAGAGTTTCTTATTGTGTTACAATTAAACACTAAGTTTCTTAAAACTCTTTCAAATTGTGTAATTGCAGATTAAGTCAACAAATCCCTATCCCGTTATACATCAGCATACGACGGAACAAATGAAAATTATTCTTACAATAGAATGATTAGCGTCTTATTCCATACCATCATTTCGTTTAAATCGTTTAAATCGTGATTTAAAATTGTTTGAGTGCATTTTTTTTAAAAAAATGATTATCTTAAGTAGGGTTCTGGCGAGCATGCGTAGCGAAATCGCAACAACCTAGTAACGTACTTTATGTCAGCTTTTCAGTTATGATCTCGCTAGAAGGATAAAGTAGACCATAAAAGGCAATCACATGAGCATGCAATGATATCGTAAATAGCCACGTCAGGTGTAATGAGCGAGTTCCGATATCGCAAGAAGGAAAGCTAGAATAAAGTAAACACGTTATAGATCAGAAAAACACAACACTTTTGGCATCTTATCTATCACTTCTTACGGGTTTCATCTCCAAAAGTTCAAACTTTTGCACATCTTCTCAAATCTCCTCACCTTTCTTCACATCAAATCTCCATATCCCATCCCATACACGTTCGAAACATCAAGTGTGTCAAAACAAAGTGGAACTAGCCACTAATTGCATGCAAAAGATTGGTAAGTTTTGCAATGAATTCCCAACCACATTTTCCCTATATTCTTGCAATTAATGTCAATATTCAGTTGTGCTTGTCAATTTGCCGAGTTTTGTTGTTGTGGGTAGGAGATCAGGGACAAACAAGGTAGACCATCCCCAACCAAAATAATCAATTCTACCGACACAACTTTGTCATATACCAAAGGTACGATTTTTTTCATTCTTAATTGTTAAAAATTTGATTTTCTTGTACATAGTGCCTCCATTTATCATGTTATTACTAAATATCATGTCAGAAGCATGTCCTGAACGGAAATCAAGATTTTCTTTTAATGTTGTCCATTGCTTGCTTAGCCCTAAATTTTAGGATTATATTTTATAATGTTTTTACTACAAATTACGACTTTGACTTATTAGTATTGTGTTAGTCATTAACTAATTTCAATATACAAAGGAAAGCTTAATGGAGAGCCGTTCAAGTTCCGTTAACTCCGACTCAAGTGGGGGGGAAATGTTGTTGGCGGTTCAAGTGAGGTTAGAAGACAACGAGAAGTGACTCGCGCATCGAAAGAAGCTCAACTCCTCACACATTGTCGCGAATTAGAGATTAGGATCAATAACAAAATACTAACAAATGTCAAGTTTAATGACATTGGTGTTGCTATTTCACCCGAGATGATGCCGCGCGATGGTCGAGTTGGTGTGCTAAGACGGCTAGGATACGCACACCATTAGACACAACGGATTGGAGGCTACTAAGCATCGACATCAAAAAGGATATATGGAAGGAATGCAAGGTTAGTGTGGCACTTGTTATTTTTAATTTCACTTGAAAATTGTGAATGTGACTAAGTTTTGATCACATTTGTAGTGCCCCTTTATTATCGAGGCAACATCTTATGATCAAGTGAAGAAGAAGGCTCTTCAAATCGCATCAAAGGCTCATCGAGAACACAAACATACCCTTGCCAAGACTTTGCCCTTTTCCGGCACTATAAAACCCTTCCTGAAACAATCCTTATACTACATCAAATGTAAGCTACTTGATCTCATCTCTTCTATCGTATTGCAAGTTACGAATTTTCATGTACTTGTGCACTGTTATACGTTCATATCCCATCTATTGTTTATTTAGGTACATGCAACGCCTTGCTCTAAACGCAAAGACTTTCATTGGGTTTTTGCACCCAATATGCTTGCAAGAAATGAATGAAAGTATTCAATCACGACTTGCTTATCTATCTAAGATCCTTAGTGACAAGACCAAGACAATTTACATAGGACCATATTTAGAGAGGTTAGTTTTCTTTGTTACAATTGGATATTTGCACTTCGTAAACATTCTAATCTTCGAGTTTTCATTTTCATTTCTTAAAATATGTAGTGGTCATTGGAATTTTGTAGCTATGATACCATCGTTGAAGCGAGTGTATTGGATGGACCCGCTACACTTTGGTCCATCTACAAAATTTGCAGATTTATTAGAGGTTGCTATGCATAGTGCACATGACGACACACTACTTCCCTGCAACCTTATACAGATTCAGGTGACATTACAAATCCAATGCTCATTTATTTCCACTATGATTTCATTTCAAATCATTTGTTATACTTCTTCGCTCTCAGCACCGAAAGCAATTGTCAAATTGTGAGTGCGGTTACTATATGATGTTGTATGCCACCGAGTGCGTCGCTGGCCTTATTGATGATAATTTGGAATTACACCGCGTAAGGATTCTTACAACCTACTTATTGTACCTATTATTATCTACATTGCATTTAATAGTATTAAAAAACATTTCATATTCTTAGATTATCGAGGAAAATCATGCACCATACACCAAGAAGGAGTTGGAGGATGGTAGAGATGCATTGGCTAGACACTTGGTCCTTATTAGATCTCGGTACATCTCTAGGCCTCACATTCCCAATAAAAACTAGTTTCTTTTTATGATGGATGCATAAAGTGTGCTAGTTCAATTGGTATATAAAGTGTGACTTGTTAGTGTTTCATGTTAATGTTTTGTGCTTAGATACCATGCATCTTGCGGTTGACAGCTTAGACAATTAAAATGAAACCCTAATTATTGGAAATGGGTGGAAATGGCTCAAAACCTATAATTTAGTGACACTTCCGAATTCCAAGCGAGATCGTAACTTGTCTCGCCAATGACAACAAAAATTGCCGAGCATGTTGTACCGTCGCAAGTTCACCCGCAACTGAATTATTTCTTAAATTTGTTCTTGCGCAGTCGCCAGCCAATCGCTCGTTCTTCTCTGCCTCTCCAATCTGATCTCTGCCGTAATCGTAACCAAACACGCCAATATCAAGCGAATCACAAGCTCTGTCGCAACGTGATTTGTTTTTCTCGCCCACCTGATGATCACACGACGTCGTTTCTGTCAACCATGAATGTGTAATTTTGCTTGTCGCGAGATCGCTAGTTTCATCCTAGCGAATCGCCAATGTAAGTCGCAACCAGTCTCGTTAGAACATAAATAAGTGTGGAGCTTGTCGCATTGCGGTATCGTAACAGTTTTGTAGCGATTCGCATGATGGTTGTCGCAACCAGTCTCGGCCATATTCATTTTTCCAATGTAGCGATATCGCTACTAGGTGAACTAGCGATCCGCAAGGAGCTGTCGTAACTACATAATATACCAGTTTTTTGGTACTTGTGTTTACCTGTTACGAGATCGCAAGAAGCAAATGAAAATCATACCTACGTTACTACTTGCGATTTCGCTAGTTCAAAGCAAGGCGTATGCCTTATCATCCAAGGCGAAAATATACGCCTTAAATCCAAAATCATCTAAGGCGGAAGAGGAACCGCCTTAGGTGATTTTTCTCATTTAAGGCCCTGTCAAGTTCAGCTGAACTGAAATTCACTTAATTGAAATTCGCTGAAGTTCGCTGAAGTCTGCTGAAATTCACTGAAGTTCGCTGAAATCTGCTGAATTTCGCTGAAGTTTGCTGAAGTCCGCTGAAGTCCGCTGAAGTCTGCTGAAATTCGTTGAAATCTGCTGAAGTCTGCTGAAATCTGCTGAAGTGTGCTGAAATTAACTAAAAAATGTTATAATAATAATAATAATAATATTATTATTATTATTATTAATTTGAGTTCAAACATTCAATTTCAAATTTGATCAAATAATAAAGATTTTAAAGTAATTATTTTATTTGTACAATGGTTTTTCAAAAATTACACATATCATACAAATCAAAAAATGAAATACTTTGTTTCGCAGTCATTATTTGATCAAATAATAAATATTTCGCAATAATTATTTTGTTTGTTAATGGACATATTCGTAATCAGGGCCTGTTTAATACGCCTGAACTGAACTGAATCGAATAAATATTGCACCAAATCAAATGAAAATCTCTATCTAATGGTAGAGAAACAGAAATTGAAGACAGAAAATAGAACTGAATTGAACTACACTTAACTGAATTGAACTACATTTAATTGAAATGAACTGAATTGAACTTCATTTAACAAAAATGAACTGAATTTTCAATATAAACTTAAAATCGTCAAATTATATTTTCGGGAAACTGAATTAAAATAAATTACAATTTCTCTAAATTGGATTGAACTTGACTGAATCATTAACATATATTTTGTTTTAATTTTAATTAAAGTATAATGCACTGAACTGAACTGAAACTACTGAACTGAATTGAACAGAACTAAAATGAAATGAACTGAAAAATAATAAACTGAACTTAAAATATTCAGATAAGTTGTACTAAACAAACCCTTATTGTTGAATTTGTTAATTTTGAGTATAAATTAGAACTATTAAAAAGTAACTTTATTTGATAAATTAAAACAAAATACATTGAAGAAACATTTGTTCACAATTAACTTCATTTGATAAATCAATACAAAAGTATTTCATTGACATTTTTGAATTGTAGGAAATTTTATTTTAAATTAATTTAATGAAAATAGGGAATTTTTTTTATTTAGCTCAAGTCCGCTGAAGTCTGATGATGTCCGCTGAAGTCCGTTGAAGTTCGCTGAAGCCAGCTGAAGTCTGCTGAAGTCCGCTGAAGTCTGCTGAAGCCAGCTGAAGTCCGCTGAAGTCCGCTTAACTTAACTGAAATGTGCAGAATTTAAGCTGAACTTGACAGGGCCTAAGTCACAACCAGGGAAGGCATTTGTTTTCTACCTTAACACATGAAGGATGAACTGCCTTAAATGGCATGATATTCTAGTAGTGTTAAATATAGAAGGATTTAAAAGGTTAGGTAAATAGTGTTTGTTAAATTTGGTAAAAATTGATGGAAAAACATAATTGAATATTATTCATTCAAGAATATTTTTAAACACGGAGGGATTTAAAAGGGTTAACCTTGATTATCGTATTTTTGGTAAGCATGTTATGGTTAACCTTAGTTTCAGTATTTAATTTTGTTAATTAGACAATACATCCAAAATTGTTAATAAATAATAATTTACATTTTTTGTACTAAATTTTTTTTTTTATACAATATCCATATAGGATAATGGGGTATGGGTGCCCCGAAGCATAGCATATGCTTCCAAAAAATAGGTTTTTGAGGACCAACTAAAAATAGCTAGTCTAAAAAAATATGGCAGCTATACAAAAAACCAAAATTCAGAAGCTATAAAGAGAGCCTCTTAGTGAATTGTAGAAACAAAACACAATGCGGCCCCCAATACTAGTTTCTGAAATGGTTATAGCTGAAAAGATAGTCCAGTGGTAGGCTCTGAAGCTGATAGAAATTCTGATAAGTCTTGATCAGTGGTGATGCAGCTGGTCTGCTGTCATGCATCTCAGGTAATTCCTTCATTTTTCTTGAAATCTGCAACATATAAGAACATTTAGTAGCACCTGTTTCAAGATGAAATTCTAAGAGAAGGGAGTCCTTGTTTGTCAAGTAAAACCAAGCCTTTGATTCTATCAGGAAGTTGCTCAAAAGAGTAATCAAAATCTTGTTTAAGATCATAAGTTAACTTAGCCAAAGAATCTGCAACTAAATTTGATTGCCTGAATATATGAGTAATCACAGTGGTAGGCTTAACCATTAGTCTGGATACAATATCATATAGTTTCCAAGGAGCGGATAATGGCTGTGATATGGCTTTTATAGCAAGAAGGCAATCAGTTTCAATTTTAGTATTACAAGGCATGCAATTGGCTAAGTCATTTGCAACTTTAATGGCAAGAATCTCTGCCTCCAAAGGGGAAAAATCCCTAATTAGATAACAATAAGCATGAATAAAATTCCCAGTGGTGTTTCTAAGGGCAACAGCAATTCCAGCAGTGTTGTTATTGTGCCAAGAGGCATCAACATTCATTGTAATACCACTCAGGGGGGGGTTTCCAGGCTAGGGGGGTAACAGTGGGCTGAGGTGGTCTGGTATGGAGGGGAAGGAAGCCCAGGGTAGATAGTTCCATGTCAAAAACTGAGTTGGATTGGAAAGGTTTAGCACTAAAAGTAAGGAAAACAAGATCTGAGACTTCCTTAATGAGAGACTGAGCATTAGGTATTAATCCCTCAAAAATATAAGTGCTTCTGGATTTCCAAATGATCCAGCAAATCATGGAGGGGATTAATTTAAAGAGGGCAGTGTGAAGCTTTGTATTGCCCTGATATGACAAATAGAAGGAAATTCTGTCCCATGTATTTTCAAAGGGGATAAGTGCAGTTCCAACCATAAAATGAAAATGCTTCCATAAAGTTTTGGCTAAATGGCAGTCATTAAAACAGTGGTCAATGGAGTCAATGTTATTGCATGCAAAACATTTAGATGGATAATGGAAGACCATTCTCATAAGGACTTCAGGAAATGGAAGGAAACCATTAACTAATTTCCACATAAAAATACTGACTTTTTTTTGCAGTCTAGGGTTCCAAATGTATTGCAAAGTTTCAGAGGTACCTCTAGTGTTAGCCATGATCTGATATGCTGATTTGAAGGTAAAATGGCCTTTAACATCAGGGGTCCAGATAAGTCCGTCCTTTCTGTTTTGGAAGCATATGGTAACCTGCAAAAACTGAGACAGAGAAGGGTGCAGAAAAGGAAGAAGCTAGGACATATACTCAGATTTGTTATCACAAAATTCAGAAATTGTGCAATCTTGAGGAATGTCAGTCTGAGATATTGGAACTATATCAGAAATGGCACCAAAAGGTGTCCAGTTTGAGTGCCAGAAACTACTAGTGCCCTGCCCATGAATGATTCTGGTAACTTTCTGAGCCATATCATCCCCTTCCATTATTCTTTTCCAATTTGGTGAATTTCTATAAGAACTGGGCAAATTACAAAGGAATTTTGCCCACAGAGTATCACCTACTTGAAATTTCTACCAAAGCTTAAGGGAGCATGCATTGACAATAGTTTGTATGGATCTAACCCCAATCCCATTCTGTTCAACAGGGTATGTCAGTTCAGCCCATCTTTTCCAAACTTTTTTAGGTCTTAAATCAGTCTCACCCCAGAAAAATCTAGAAAGGATCTTTTCAATTCTTTTGACAATACATACAGGTGGTTTCATTACAGACCAAATATGCTGAGGAATAGAAAAGAGGCAAGATTTGATAAGAGTAATTCTGCCCCCAGGAGAGAGCCAAAATTTTTCCAGTTAGAAGTTTTGCTTTCCAATCATTGAAGGAGGGGTAAAAAATATTCAGTAAGTACTTTCCCTTTAAAAATTGGCACTCCTAGATATTTAAATGGGAAGGAGCCTTTTTTCATATGCAAAACCTCATCAATCATTTTAATCTTACCAGCAGAAGCATGCTTACCTAGAAAGTAGTCACTCTTGTCAAAATTTATTTTCTGACCCGTGGTTTGTTCAAAAGCCACTAGGAAAGAGTTAAATCTGACAAGGTTAGACTTTGAAGATTTGAGGAATATGATGGTGTCGTCGGCATAGCTCAGATGAGAGATTGGTGAGGGTCCTGCAGGCAGATCAAAATATTGCAAAAGACCAGAAGTGAACATGTATGACAGACCTCTTGTAAATGCCTCTGAAAAAATATTGAACAGGAAAGGGGAGAGGGATCTCCCTGTTTGATTCCCCTTGTTGGAGAAAAAAAGCCATTTGGTCTACCATTTATCAAAACAGAAAAATGTGCATTTTTAAGATTTTTCATGACATAATGCACAAATTTTCCATGCATGCCAAACTGTAATAATATGCTATTTAAAAAGCCCCAGTTAACCATGTCAAATGCTTTTCGCAAATCCAGTTTAATGATACAGTTAGGGTTTCTGCATTTTTTAGCTAGAAATCTAATCATTTCTTTAAGATAAATAATGTTATCAGCAATGTCCCTATTTTGCATGAATGCAGACTGGTGAGGTGAAATGAGTTTAGGCATATATGGTTTCAGTCTTTCCATTAAAAGTTTTTTAAAAAATTTATTGGTAAAATTAGAGAGATTTATAGGCCTAAAATCATCAAAGGAAGAAGTAACATCTTTTTTGGGAATTAATGTTATCCAGGTGGCAGAAATGCCTACTGGAATATCATTCTGATTCATAAAATCTTGAACTGCATTCAACAGATCAAATTTTATTATTTCCCAAGCTTTTGTGAAAATTTTTGAAGAGAACCCATCAGGGCCAGGGCTACTGTTTTTATTTAGGTTAAAAACAATAGCTTTAAGCTCTTCCATGTCTACTGGTCTGATTAAATCTAAATTATCAGTCTCAGTAATTATTTTTGGGATTTGGCTAAGGAAATGACTATAATACTCCCCATTAATTAAATTGGGGGGTTCTGTCAACAGATCAGAGTAGTAGGATACTGCTTCTGATTCTATCTCAGTCATGTTATCAAGCCAAATCCCTTGGGCATTCTTAATCTTAGTAATACTAAGACCAGTTCTTTTTTCTTTCACAGTATTGTGGAAGAACATAGTGTTGTCATCACCCTCTTTAAGCCAAGTAACTCTAGATTTTTGTTTCCAAAATTTCTTTTGTTCTTTTAAGGCTCTAAGGTGTAGTGCTCTAAACTATTTAAGCTTGATCAAATCATGAGTTGAATTATCATTGTCAAAAACAATTTCTTGAAACCTGAGGCTTTCAGCAGCATTGATAACATTGCTATCAATGTTCCCAAAAGTTGTTTTGTTCCATGATTTTATGGTTAGCTTTAGTCTTTTCAGTTTCATGAAAAAACGCAGCATACCAGTTTTGTTCAGTGGATATAATATCCAAGAAGTCATCTCGGCAGAACCATGCATTGATGAACCTAAAGGAGCTAGGTGTAGATGGGATGGAACTACCTATTATAAATAACATAGGTGAATGGTAAGAAGTGTCCCTATTAAGGATATGTATGGATGAGGTGGGGAATAGGGATTTCCAGCTTTGGGTGGCAAGGCCCCTATCTAATTTCTGAGTTGTTGGACCTCTCGGCCAGCTGTTTGACCAGGTGAAGAGATTTCCCACAGTATTAATTTCAGAGAGGGCCAGACTGGAGATGAACTCATTAAATTGAGTCATACTCCTTAAGCTAGGGGTTGAGGGTCCACTGTACTCATTGGGAGATTTTATTGTATTAAAATCTCCTATGAGGAAAGAGTTGGAAAGTTGTTTTGTTTTGATAGCCTGCCACAATAAATCCCTGCCAGGTACTGTTCTCAGTCCATAAATAAAAATTCCTTCTATTGAAATGTTCATTTTTGGACTAAAAATATTGACAGAAAGAAATTGTAGGTGATCAATGAGTAAGGTAATTTGAATCTGATTATTCCAAAATAACCAGATTTTACCACTTTCAGCACATAGGGAGTTTGAAAAATTCAGAATTCTTTTGTATTTTTCAATCTTGTGCTTTTTATGCAAGGGTTCTATAAGACATAATAATTCTATCCTATGGCTTCTGACCATATCTAGAAGTCTGTCTATTGAGGTTCTCATCCCTCTTATATTCCAGACAAGTGACTAAATTTGAAGAGTGGAACTAATCATTTAAAAAATGGTTTAGTGCTTCTTGATCGAGTTAAAACTTTGTTTGGAGAGGGTTTGTTAACACTCTTTTTTGGAGTAAATTTTTTGTTAATTTGTGTAAAAAAATTAGACAATTTAGATTTTTCCAGTGAAGGATTATCATTACTGTCTAATTGAGCATTCATAGGGTTTACCTGATCTGGTTCTGTCTCCTGTAAATTATCATCTTCAGAGGATTCACATTCTTTATTAAGTGATTGCATCCCATAATCTTCCTCTTCATTTTGGTTGAGGTGACTCAGTATAGTGAACCTGTTCCTGATTTGTTCATAGGAGAGAGCAGAAATTTTGTTAGGGGATAAAGAATTGAACAGGTTAGGATGCTTACCAGAGGCCAGTTGCAGATCATCTTTTGCATAATAGGATCTCCTGGAAAGTGAGCCCATGTTTTTGAGTAATTCCCTGTCAACTGAAGGTGGAGTGGAGTGAAGAGGGGAAGGGGTATTGCAGGGTTTAGGTTGGTTGGTAGGGTCTGTGAGTGGGGAAAGAGGTTTAGGGGATAGGTGAGGTGGAGAAGGGGTAAATTTTGGAGTGTGGTTTCTCTTTTTGGCCTTGGTCCAAATTTTCTGCTGGACTCTAAGAGTTGCTTGTTTCTCCATTGCCGAAATTCCAGAAGTTCCAGCACCATTATCATTTGCATTGACAGGCACATTGGCAGGAGTATCAGAGTCAACTATGATGACTTCAGGAGTGTTTGAAACCTTATGGAGGTTAAGGTTAAGTTCAGGGGTGGGGGCTTTCTGGGCTGTATCTGGTAAGGGGGTAATGTTTGGGGTAGGCTTCAGTTTTTCTCTCAGCTCTGGATGTAAGACAGTGCAGTTCTCATTACAATGACCTAACATGCAGCATTTCTCACAGTATAGAGGAAGGTCTTCGTATTCTACTTGATACTTAAGGATGGCCTCTCCTTCTATATCTAGCTTAATACAAGATTTCAGCTTATTCCGGAGGTCTACCTCTACACAGATCTTTACCACATTCGGTCTAGTGAGGGCAGCTGTAGCCACGTCCATTTTTATAAACGTTCCTATTTGGTTGCCCATGGACTGAATCAAGGTCGAATTGAAGAAGAAAAAGGGTACCTTGTGTATGGTGACCCATACTGGAACTATGGATGACTCTGCCTCTGGTGAGAAGTCGATGGTCCACTTTAGCACTTTCATTTGCGAGCCGGCCAGATTCCAATATCCACGCATCCAGAATCTCTGATAGTCTTAGAGCTCTTCAAATCGGATGAGTATGTGCCTATAATCAATTGCCCCAATTTGGTATTTTTCGGTGATGCCAATTGTCAGGAAAGCTTCGTGGAGTCGCTCCATAGACGGTTTTCCCCTGGAAAATTTTTCGATGAGGGCGTTCTTATAGTGGGAAGCGAGGGTTTCAGCTTGGGAACGGGTGACTATGCAAGCTATGTCTCCCTTGTGTTGGGTAATGGGGGAAATTTCAGGGTTTTCCGGCAATGTGGCAGTGAGTGGTGGGGTTCTATGAGTGAGGGCTTGGATGAAGCTTTTACCACCGGCAATGGAGCCACCGCGATGAGACGGGGGAATCGGACCATTGCCACCGCGTATTTGCGGTGGCGCCGCCATGGGCGGAAGGAGGAGATGTAGCCGTTATCAATCCGTTGTAGGCGGAGATACGGTGGAAAACGGGAATAAAAGGGGGAAAAGTTAGTTTGGTAAACAGTGGAATTAAGAGAGAAGGTGGAGCGAAATCATAGAGAGAGAAACTTCAATATACACAAACTTTTGCACGAGATATGGTAGCTATATATAATTAAACTATATATATGGTAGCTAACTTTCTGACTGATTATCGTATTTATGGTCATTTAAATGACGACTAAACTAACATGTTAGGGTTAAACCTTGGTTTAGGTATTTAATTTTGGTAGGTTGAAATTGACGGCACATCAAAAGCTTCCGAAAACAAAAAAACACTACCTATAATATTTTGGATGATTAATATTCCTAAATAAAGCTGCTCAAAATTGTATTTCTATATGGTAATTCTGTCCCATGTATTTCTTTTTTTATTTTTATTTATGCCGCCACTCTCTACTTTTTAATATATACATAGTAGAAAGACAATACTATCATAATTCTTTGTATTTATAATATAATAAATTGTAAAGTACATTTGGGTATTTATGCCGACATTCAGGGCATGCTCACTACGACTAAACTCAACTGAACTGAACTAAAATTTATTTGATCATTTTGGTAAGATGAACATACGTTCAAAATTTTGATTACAAAACAAACCATTGAACTATATTGAATTGCACTTAATTGAACAAAACTGAATTGAAGAAACAAATCACTGCATTGATATAACTAGATTAGCTAAATTTTATCAAAATATACTTTATCAGAGCCGAACTTAATAAATGTAAACTAGATAATATATAGAATTAAGCTGAAGTATATTAAACTGAACTTTATTGAACTGAATTGATGAAAACAAAAATCAATGTATTGATATAACAAAATTATGCTCTATTTTATCAAATCATATTTTATCGGCACCAAACTTAATAAATCGAACCTAGCTTGATAAACTGAAATTACCTTAAGCAAACTGAATTGAACTAAACCGAACCAACAAATGTATCAATTAATTTAATTAAATTAGCAAAATTTTATCAAACCATATTTATCAGAACTGAACTTAACAAATTGGACCTAACTTATTAAATTGAATCGAACTAAATCATGCTGAACTCAACTGAAGAAAACAATCAATCCATTGACATAATAAATGAAGCTGTATTTTAACAAATCATATTTCATCAGAACCGAACTTAAGAAATTAAACCTAGATTAACAAACTAAAACGAACTGAAATATATTGAACTAAACTTAAATGAACTTAATTGAAAAAAAGAAATTGAAGAAACAAATCAATGCATTGTTTGAAATCGAACGGATATAGCAACCAAATCGAATAGATATAACAACAAGAATTTGGCAATCTCTACCTAATATTAGAGAAATTGATACTCAAGAATAGAAAATAAGACTTAATTGAACTACATTAACTGAAATGCACTAAATTCCCAATATGAACTTAATATCATTAAATTATATATTCACTGAATTGAATTGAATTAAATTTTATTTTTTCTGAATTGGATTGAATTGAGCTGGATTATTAAAATATTACTTGTTTAAAAGTTGAAAAGTACATGCACTGAACTGAGGTGAAAAATACTGAACTGGACCGAAATTAATTCAACTAAAATGAAAAATATTGAACTTAATTGAAACTAATTTAGATTAACTGTACTAAACATGCCCTTAGACGCACTACACCAAAAAGGGGATCTAGTGACCAAGCGTCACTAAAGTTCGTCACTAATAGGGGTCATTTGTGACGAAAATATTTTCGTCAATCCGATTTCGTCACTAATAAGAAAGTTGTGACGAAATTTATTTTTGGTCACTGTATGTATTTAGTGACGCCTTTTAGTGACGATGTTAGTGACGAAATTTAGTTTTCGTCAACGTGAAAACGTTTAGTGACAAAAATAATGACGAAAAAGGTTAATTGACGATATTTGTGACGAGCATATAGTGACCATAATATTCTGGTCAATCAATGTAGATGGTGACGAAACAGTTCTCGTCACTAAATATAAGTGACGAAATGTATCGTCATTAAATGTACCAGTGACGAAAAATGAATTTATTTTTTAAAAACGACAATACAGGCTATTTGGATTCTTTGGGCCACTGTCTATATGATAAGTCCGGGCCGAAATGTTGGGTTGATAAAATGGGCTAAAAACTGACCCACTCTACATGGAATTTTTTGAATTGAATTTATTTTAAATTTTACTTAATATCTCTGAATTTAAAATAAAAATCTATTAGGGATACTAGCTTGTTGGACCGCACGTTGTGCGGTATATTATGAACACTTTTAAAAGAATTTAATTTGGCACAAAGTGTAAATTAAATTTTGGGTATGAATTTGAATAGTAGATTTAATCGGATTGAATTTTTATCATGCATGAAATTAATTTAGTTGATTTTATTTTAAAATATTTTAGTTAAAACAGACCAATTTATTATTACAAAAATCAAGCAAAATTTTTAATAATACACGGTTTCTACATAGATATTAATACTTTAAAATCTGATTGTGCAATTTGAAACACTTGTAAATATTAAATTAAATCTTGAATTAGATAATATTTGCATAAGAGTAAATGTAATTGATCAAACTATTTTTCTCTATTTTTACATAGCGTAGAAGCTAACCTATTGAAAATATAAGTTTAACATACGAAAATTGTACAACACAACGAATCGTGTAAAATAATAGCATGTAATGCATAACTTATAAGTTTTAGTTTCATACTAGAAAACAAATAAATTTGTAAGAGATTTTGATTTAATGAGTATATGTTTTTCGATAGTGAATGATCCATAAGTATATGTTATCGTTAGACGTTTTTCCACGTGTTACTGCTGTTACCTCTTTTAAGTATGTGTTTATAAAAATAAGAGCAATAGTAAATTGTTATATTTTTTTAAAGAGGTAATCATCCATTTATAATTTGTTACATCAAATTAGTATTTTTAAGTTACTAATGAATCTTGGATTTTTTAACAATGTATATTTGATTAGTTTTGTAAAAACAATGATTATGAGATATAAGTAAGTTTCTATTTATAATTTGGCGCATCTTATTAATACTTTTATAGGTTAGTAATGATTTTTTGATATTCTAAGAGATATTAGTCTTGTAATAGACCGTCTATATTATAGCTATAATATAGACGGCCTATTTCTGCAATTAAAATAGGAAAGGCGGCTACTCTTTTGCAATTAATATTTACGCGGGTCCTTTTTAGCAATATAGGGAAATTGCATCATAGACCCCCCTCCATAAATATATATACCTTATTTCTATTTTTTTATTTTACAAAACCTTCTGAAATCATTCGCCGTTCCCAATTTACCATCCCCAAACCCTCTTTCAATCGTCGTTCCCAATCTGCGCAATCCAATTGGCATGGCTCCCCTCATCGAGAATGCCGCCTGGTCGTAAGCCAGCGCCGCCTCCTCCGCCGTGTCGAACGTCCCCAGTCAGACCCTGATTCCATTCCCGGTCGAATCCCGAAGCTCGGCGGCGTACTTCCCCCAACGGCCGTCTCTGAACTCCCCGGAAACTCCTCTGCTTCTTCAGCTCCTTCTTCACCGTCTCCGAACCGGAACTCACCTCCTCCTCCTTCACGCCGTCGTGCCAAAATCATAGATTCAGGTATTAATCCAACTATTTTTAGCTTAATGTTTTCATGATTCTGTTGTTTTGTGATGTTTTTCATGTACTGCTTTGTATTCTGCAGATCTGAAAACAATGAATATGTCTAAATCCAGAGGAGGTGGTTAATAAGCGAGGTGATAGTCCTTTTTTGTTGTTTTTTTGTATTTTGTGACTGTTCTGCAAATTTCTTCAATGAAATTTATGTGTTTTACTATGAAAACTAGACTGTTTAATGTGATGTGTTTCTGCTTTTAAAATTTTATGTGTTTATCTTGGAAACTGGACTTTTTAATGTGGATTCTGTCTTGTTATGAAAGTTATGTGTTTAGCTTGAAAACTAGACTGCTTAATATGGTTTTTGTCTGCATATGAAATTTTATGTTTTTAACTTGAAAACTAGGCTTCTTGATTTGTGTTGAAACTTGATTATTTATTGTGAAAACTGTGGTGTTTGTAAAACTTTGATTTTTTTAATGTGAAAACTGTGATTGTGAAAACTTGGTTATTAAGGTTGAAAACTACAGTGATTGTAGAAACTATATTTTTTAGGCTGAAAACTGTGGTGTTTGTAAAACTGATTGTTTAGTTGAAAACTGTTTTTATTGTGAAAACTCGATTGTTTAGGTTGAAAACTTTGGTGTTTGCGAAACTTGATTATTTATTGTGAAAACTGTGATTTTTGTGAAACTTGATTGTTTAAGTTGAAAACTGTGATGATTGTGAATTTTTAGGCTGAAAACTTTGGTGAAACTTGACTATACTTGACACAACATTATTTAACCTAAACACCCTAGTTTTTATGTACCTAAAATCTGATGTTTATAATATGGAAACTTGTCTTTCTAACCTGAATTCTTTTGTGTTTACAAGTGTTTAAAATCCAGAAATTATATTAATTGATTTGTGTACATATTCTTTGCGTGAACAGTGCCGTGAATAGTGCGCGTGAATAGTGCCGTGAACAGTGACGTGAACAGTACGCGTGAACAGTGCCGTGAATAGTATTTTTCCCAAATTTTGCAAATAAGGACCTCATTCCTTCCATATTGTAATTTAGTCCTTGGTCTATATTATGCTATAATATAGACGGTCACTCCAGAGACCAACTCTTTTAAGAGAATTTATATGTGGTTAGTGATACACAAAAGAATAATGATACTTTCACATATTATAATTTGGTACATCATATTAATATTTTTATAAAGTTAATAATAAATTTTAGGAATTGTAACAGAATATTAATTACTGCGATGAGGATCCTAAAATATCCAATCAAATAATTTTATAAAGTTTAAAAATGGATGTATATATTTAATTTCCATTAAAACTCTTTTAATTAAAAGAAACAAAAAAAAGAATATATAAAAATGGTAGGTGCGGAATATGGTGAACTTGCGGTGGTTATGTGGTGGTTTTCATCAAAACTACGTAATTTAATATATTTTATTAATTTATTTATTGACCGGAATAATAACTCTTCTAGTTCTCTTTATAAATATACTAAAATTATGATTTTATCAATTTTAATTTAATTAAAGAATTAATATTGTATAATTTTAAAAAATATTATCAACCTATGTTTTTAAAAACAAATATCTATATTATAACCTACGCTCAACTGTTTATACATTTTGAAATTTTATATGCATTTAACATTCAATTCTACTAACTGTTTAAAATGTGATTATAAATAAGATGTTATCGTGCGCATTACTATTTTACTTTTACTCTTTAGTTCATCAAGTAAGCATAAGAATGCATATTTATAATTAGCATTCGAATTCTTAGTGGTTTATTCTTCATTAATTTAATTTTAACTAATCAAAAATAAAAATCGAAAATTGATCCTGCATGGATCCTACAACTATCATAATCTAACACTATACTATCATGCTATACATATCCAGTATGTCGAGGGGTCGAGATCCTCACATTGATGATATGAGTGGGGTGAGAGTTCATTCACCATCTGATGCACTTCACACTTTATACGCCTGTTGATGCAGCTCTCGTCACTCAGTTGAGCACGCCTCTTGCGATGGAAGAAATGGAGACTTGATCAACACTAGAAGAAACCCCTAGGGCTAATTGGGGGAGGGGTGTTTGATCCCCGAATCTCTCCTTACCAAAGCAATGCTTTTTACCAAGTGAGTTAGGCCACTTAGTTAAAATTTTAGTTTATCGGTTATGGGTAAAACTTTATTTGACCTTGTTTATATATATCCATTAATTAAGTTTAACCAATCAAATGTTAAGGTTTAACTGATTTTCTAAAGATTTTAACTAAATTTAAATTAAAAGACAAATTCGTAGATTCTAACTAATTTGAGTTTAGCTATAGAGATCAGTGTTACTTGAATTTCTATAGAATCTTACTAAGCGGGGACTTTAAAGGTTAATTCCTTTGCATTTTTGTAAACACAACTAATTTTAGTTTAAGTAATCAAAAGTCATCGAATACTTGAGTTCTTATAACACTTTTGCTAATTAAATATTAGTTGATTTTAATGATACTATCTAAAATGAGTTTAACTAAAATGTTAGTTGACATTCCATCAACACTTATAACCATATCGACTTTAACTAATTAACAAATCAACTCATACTTGATAAATACTATCTAAACTTAGTTTAACTCATCAAAAGCTATTTCTCACTTGAATTTATATAAACACTTATTTAAATTTACTAAAGTAATTTTAACTAATCAAAAATCAATCCTACTTGATAACGCTATCTAAGTAAGTTTTGAAAAATGCTTATATGTTATAACTAAATCCATTTCAACTAATCAAAAGTTAACTCTAATTGTTTTTTATAGATATTAACTAAATTGAGTTTAACTAATCAATTGTTAAACTCTTACAAACTTTTGGTTTAATTAATTATTATTATTAAATTTTGAGTTGGTCTCTGGAGTGACCGTCTATATTATACCATAATATAGACCAAGGACTAAATTACAATATGGAAGGAAGGAGGTCCTTATTTGCAAAATTTGGGAAAAGTATTATTCACGGCACTGTTCACGGAACTGTTCACGGCACTATTCACGGCACTGTTCACAATCATCACAGTTTTCAATTTAAACAATCAAGTTTCACAAAAATCACAGTTTTCAGCCTAAAAAATCAAGTTTCTACAATCACTCTAATTTTCAGCCTAAATAATTAAATTTTCACAGTTTTCACAATAAATAATCAAGTTTCGCAAACACCAAAGTTTTCAACCTAAACAATCGAGTTTTCACAATAAAAACAGTTTTCAACTAAATAATCAAGTTTTACAAACACCACAGTTTTCAGCCTAAAAAATATAGTTTCTACAATCACTGTAGTTTTCGACCTTAATAACCAAGTTTTCACAATCACAGTTTTCACATTAAAAAATCAAGTTTTACAAACTCCACAGTTTTCACAATAAATAATCAAGTTTCAACACAAATCAAGAAGCCTAGTTTAAAGCTGCATGGCCAATTATAGGGACTGATTTCAACATTGGAATCAGGAGTTTCTTCAATGGAGTCACCCCTCCCTCTGAATTTAATAGGGCAGTGCTCACCCTCATCCCAAAAATCAACCAGCCACAGGAAGCTAAGGATTACAGGCCTATTTCATGCTGCTCTGTCATATACAAGGTAGTAACTAAAATCCTAAGTAACAGAATAGGTGAAGTACTTCCTTCTCTGATTAACAACAATCAAGGGGCATTTGTGAAGGGGAGAAGCATCATCCATAACATATTACTTACTCAGGAATTGTTAAGTAAGTACAAGGTGAAAGGAGATCTGGTGCCAAGTTGTATGGTCAAGATTGATATACAAAAAGCATTTGATACACTAAACTGGAGTTTTTTATTTGACTGGCTGGCTGCACTAAAGTTTCCTCCTGTCTTCATTGAGTGGATCAGAAAATGTGTGATAAATACAAACTTCTGTATCTCACTTAATGGAAATTATACAGACTGTTTTGATGGAAGAAGGGGGGTCAAGCAAGGTGACCCCATGTCACCATTGCTGTTTGTTATAGGCATGGAGTACCTTACAAGACAGCTTCAGTTTGCTATAGAAATGAAGAGGGTGGACTATCATCAGAGATGTCAAAGGGTGGGAGTTCATAGCCTTATGTTTGCTGATGATCTTCTCATATTTTGTAGAGCAAATCAGAAATCCATGGAAGGGGTAAAGCAGGTGCTGGCTGATTTCAGAAAGACCACAGGCCTTGCCATAAATGAAGCTAAATCAGAGGTCTTCTTCTCCAGGATGTCTACAATGGAAATGAATCTACTCACTACTACTCTCAATGTGGTACTAGGTGAATTTCCAGTCAAATATCTGGGGATTCCTATTACTACTGGGAGATGGTCAAGGAGCAGCTGTGATATGCTAGTGGATAAGATCACAAGGAAAATCATTTCTTGGGGGAGCAGGAAATTGGCATACCCTGGAAGAATCCAGCTCATTAACTCTGTGTTGCTGAGTATGGCAGGCCACTGGGCCAATGCCTTCCAGATCCCTGAGAGCATCCACCACAAGATTGTACTTGCTGTAGGAATTATTTGTGGGGTAAAGAACAAGGAAAAAGGAAGTTGATACCTGTAGCATGGGATACTTTGTGTGTAGCTAAAAATAGAGGAGGGGCTGGTTTGAGAGATCCTTCAATATGGAATGCAGCTTCACTTTGCAAACTGGTTTGGGACTTGGCCAGTAAAAAAGATGTTCTGTGGGTGAAGTGGATTCAGGCATACTATCTAAAGCAACAGGACTTTTTAGATTACTATGATGTTTCAGCTCATCTAAGCTGGGGATGGAAGGGCTTGGTGAAGCTAAAGGAAAGAATCAAGCCTGTGATCAGAAGCTGTGTAAGGTTAAATGGTACCTTCAATACAAGAGCAGCTTATGATATATTCAAAGGTGTACAGAAGGATGAGGGAATAGCTAACTTGATATGGAGGTCAGGGCTGCAACCAAAACATTCATTTTTCCTGTGGATGATGGTGAAGAGTAGATTGTCTACTGTGGATAGACTTCAAGCTAAAGGGATGTTACAAAACCAAAGCAGTGTTTGCAGTCTGTGTGGATTGGATAATGAAATTGTTTCTCATATATTCATCCAATGCTCTTACTCAAAGGAGGTTCAGAAATTAATGAAAATGAAGTGGGGAAACAATATCAGAGGTTTCAAAAAACTGCTTAGGTGTTGTGCTGGAAGGTCAAACAGGAAAGCTTTGTACTCTATGGTGTCTGCTCTTTATCATTTGTGGCTTGAAAGGAATAGGAGAGTATTTCAGCACAGATCTTTGGCTGCTGCTGATTTATATAGAAGAATTGTGGCTGGACATGAAGACTAGATAGGATCTAAATTTCTTTTATTTCCTATAGTTAGATTGGACTTGAGAATGGCTGGGAGTGAAGGCCTATATTGTACTTGTCATTTTTGATTTTAATGAAAATTATTTCCATCAAAAAAAAAAAAAAAGAAGCCTAGTTTTCAAGTTAAACACATAAAATTTCATGAAGAATCAGCATTACAACAGCAGAAACTAACACAATCCTAGCAACAACTCCGGTGGAAATCAACTTGATTAAACAATGAGCCACGTAAAAGAATGATTAAACAAGAGAATACAGTGATTTCTACCAACTTGATTGATTGTGACCCAACACAGTGATAGTATTTGGGATGAACAATACCTGCGATCGAATGCTACACAATCCACCGACAAGTTTTTTGTAGAAACTGATCAATGGCCTGGAAGGTTTGGGCACGCCAACCGGAGCGATGGCGATATTAATCTCGAGCGCAGTTCCGTCAAAATCAACCCAAACTTGAATGTTGCCACCGGAGATCAAGTCAACGGGTGAGTACTGAGTTGCTCCGATTGGATTGCTCTGATTGGATTGGGAACGTACTGAGTTGCGCCGATTGGATGCTCTGATTGGATTGGGAACGATGATTGAAAGAGGGTTTGTGGAATTGGGAACGATTATTTAAGAAGGTATGGGAAAATAAAAAATAGAAATATGGTATATATAATTATGGAGGAGGATCTGTGATGCAATTTCCCTATATTGCTAAAAAGGACTCGCGTAAATATTAATTGCAAAAGAGGAGCCGCCTTTCCTATTATAATTGCAGAAATAGGCCGTCTATATTATAGTTATAATATAGACGGTCTATTCCAAGACTAATATTAAAATTTTTATCATTATATTTACTAAATGACAATGACATATTAATAAGTGTTAGTTAATTTAGAAAAAGGTGGTTGTGTGAAATTATTACAACGCCCAATTATCTATAATACTAAAGAATTTATATGTTAACAAGTTTTTTAAAAGGATAATAAAAAAACAGAAACTTTCATCAAGAAATACAGTTCATCTTATATATATTTAGTAATTAATTAATAATATTATGCTATCAATAATCATAACCGTTAATATATCTTCCAAGTAAAATCAGAACCGTTTATATAGCCCAACTTTATCTAGATATTCTCTCAGAATCCCACCCCTTATCTTCATCAGTTCTAGTTCTTCTGCAACTCTTCCTCACCTCCCGATCGTCTCCTTAAGCCCATCCCCCATTTGCGCGTCGTCGTCGGTCTGCGCTAGGGCCAACGGCGTACTGCTACAGCTGTAGCGGAACTTCGCTTATTGTACCACGCCACGCCGGCACCGCTGCGTATTCACTGTTTGCTCGTTCAGCCTTCAGGTATCTTTGTTCTAATTTCCTCTGAGATTTCTTCCGCATTTGCTTTGTCATTGCCGTTAATTGGTTTTCTTTCGCACGCCCTTTCTCCGTGCCCTAATGTTAAGGTGCTTGAGTTTGTTCCCTGTCTATAAATTGTTTTCAGTTCATCTCTTCATCGGTTTCAGTTTCGCTCTCGCCAACGGTAGCACCGTTGAAGCCGGAAATTCTCTAGGACAAATGGGATCCGCATCGACCCCGACTCCCTCCTTCCCCTCCTACTCAGCGGTGGAAGGAAACGGGAATTAAGTACAGCTCCATCGGTTTTGGCAGTTTTGGCGGATCTAGATGGTCCGCTTGTGCAGGTATCTGTCTAGTTTGTACTGGTGTTTTTAATGTATGGATAGCATGATTGTGTGTTGTTTTTATGTATTGAAATAAGGTCTTTTTTTACTAACATATGTGAGCATGGTTGGAGTTCTCTGTTTTATGCTTGTTCTAGAATCAGATTTCATTTCATTACATCCTGCTTATCATCAACTATTAAGCATTTGTTAATGGTTTAATTTGTTTCATTATTGCAATGTGATGTGGTAAACAAACTTTCTTACTTATGTGCCTTTTTCTGGTTTCTGTACTGATATGTTGTCTTCAGACCTTGGATTCTATTGTTGCAATTTGCTGGTTATCATTTTAGTGTTGCTCCAACCATCTTAAATATGCCCTGATGTTCTGGTTTTTTTAATTTAAAGGGTTCCAATCATAAAAATTGAGATTTTAGTCAGAAACATATATTGATATCACCTACACCAGATTGCTGGTGTATGTTTGCTAAATTTGGCTTCCGAGTTTTATGGTTTAAAACATTCTATAGGACGAACTGTTCAGATGTAGTGCGAAAACCTTCTATGTACTGTTCTGTCAATTAGAATACAAACTTCAAACAAATTTTATGTCAATTAGAGTAGATTTGCTGATATAATATGTTCAAAGCAGATTACCATGTTGTAGATGCATTATTTTGAATCTATATATTGTTTAATTGGACATTTTTTCTTACACGTTGGTTTGTTGAAAGTTGGTGTTTCTCCTTATCGGTTAAGTCGCTGTTATTGTAATGTAGGTTCTGTTATTGTAATGTAGGTTCTTGAGAATTTCGTTGAGCTGCTGAGCTGCTAGTGTGAAGTTGGAGAGGCTTCAAGAAGGAGGTGAAATACTCCCTGATGATTGAAGCATCCAGTAGGTTTAGATACACATTTCAGATTTATGTTTGTAATGAATTTTAAGGAGATCAATAGAATTTCACATTTAAATGCATTTGTAGCTCTTTTTAATATATTAATATTATTATTATTTTTGGACCAATTTAATTTTTTAGATTAATATTGGGGACCAGCTGCTGCTGCATCACAAAAGATTGTCACTAAAGAATGCGGACCAAATATGACTCGTCACCAACAGTCGTCACCCAAGCATCCAGAATCCCAATCCTTATCGTCGCTAAGTTCGTCACTAAACTGTTTGACCGTCAAGTTAACTTTGACTGTTAAATCACATTGTGACAAGTATTTCGTCAGTATAAGTCGTCGCTGTTTCCATTTAGTGACGACTATGAGCCATTTACTGACCGCCATTTACTGACGAATTTTATCGTCACTAAGCTTGTGACGACACAATTTTCGTCAGTAATTGCCACCATTTAGTGACGAAGCTACAGTAAAATGGTCACCCGACCCTTCTGTATCGACCCTCTTTCGACCACCATCTGACGACCCGTTTTTGGTCACTAAAAAGTTTTAGTGACGTAATTTGAACGTTTAGTAACGAAATGGCTCTGTCACTAAATGCCCTTTTTGGTGTAGTGACGTAAAGAACGTGCATAACTTTATTATTTTAATTGTCAATTATAATTCCAATGTATTACACGAGTACTAGAGTGTTTTGCCCTAGTAACACTCTTTTAAAAACTAATCCCAAACTGATACTCTTTCAATTTTAATTTAAAAAATGATACTCTTTCTTAACATGTAATTAGCTACGTATTGTTTCTATTTTTCCTATCACTTTTGTAATTTTCCATCTTTTTGTTCGTTTTTAACCTTTTAGTTCTATATTTACAACACTTTTTTACCGTATAAATAACCAATTTTTCCCTTCTCTGTAACAGATCTGTTTGTATAATCGTACCCCTCCTTCAATTCTTCTTTAGGGCGTTCTCCTTCACTTCCTCGGACGATGACTGTAGCCATCTTCTCCAATTCTTCTTGTAGCTTCCGATCAGAAGCGACTAGTCCAATCTTTGTTCTAATCTTTTCGATGGCAACTACGACACATCATTCCCCAAAATTATTGGCATTGATTTTTGATACTCCACATACCAACATACTAATTCTCCGACATAAATGTGGAACTCCTAAAGATGACAAAATATCCTAAAGGCTGCCTAGTGTTTGTCTCTAACATTCAATGATAAAGAATTCTTGAATTGATTTACCAAATCAAGAATTATACAACTGTGGTCACAACATACTTTCCATCTGCTCATTTGATTAATGTTTTGACCAACTAATTGCATTTCATATACACGGAGATAAACAAAAGACATATTTTGATAATATATAGGCATGAAAAGAAGAGGGAGAAAGTATGGAGAAGAAGAATCACCCCATTGGGGATGAGAATTACACATTATATGAGGAGGTGGGGACCGGAGTAAGCGCCTACATCCACAGGTTGCTCTATGTTCCTTACATTACAATGAGCTTGTTGCCATAAAAATTCTCGATTTTGAACGCGACAACTGCGATCTAATAACACATCTCGAGAGGCATAGACGATGGTTCTAGTTGATTACCCAAATGTTCTTAAATTACACTGCTCATTTATTAATGTTAATGACTATACTATATGGGTTGTAATGACTTATATAGCAGGGGTTCTTGGCCACACATACTTAAAACAGTTCATCTCAATGCATTTGAGGAAGTGGTTATTGAAAATGTATTACAAGATGTACTCAAGAACTTGGATTATCTTTATATTCACAGACACATCCATAGGAATGTGAAAACTGGAAATATTCTTATTGGTTCCCGTGGCTAAATCAAACTATGTGATTTTGGTGTGCTTTCTTACATGGTTATCTCAGGTTATAGGTAGCGTTCAGGTGATAGGCAGCGTATGATAAATACATTTGTTGGAACTCTTTGTTGGATGACACCAAGTTTATGTAGCAACTGCATAATTATGTTTCAAAGCTGACATTTGGTCATGTAGTATAACTATTTTAAAGTTTACTCATGACCATGCGTCCAAGTTTTCTCTAATGAAGGTTTATCTTAGGACCTTACAAAATGAACCCCCAGGTCTTGATTTTGAGAGGATAAGAAATATTAAAAAATTTCAAAGAAGAAGATTGTGTTCCTAGTTATTTTGTAAAAGAAATAACAAAAATAACCCTCAGCTAAAAAGTTGTTGTAGCATTCGTTTTTCAAACAAGGTAGCTCGAATGATTATATTTCTGGATAACTCTTGGATGGTCTTCCTTCTACGGAAGATCGACTTAAAGTATTGAAGAGAAAGGAAGAAGATATGCTACCACAAAAGAAAATTCCAATGGCCAAAACACTTTATGGCTGAATGAGGACTACAAATGACTATTGTTGCATGTGCTACTCATGAATCTTAATCATAGTGTCCCCGGGGCATGCAGAGATTGTAGAAATTGGCGATCACGATCCCTTTTAAAAGCCACTCCATACTCCCCGCCCTACACTTTGATAAGGACTTGGCTCCCCTATTAAATTTCCGGGGGTACTACTGCTCTATTCCTCTAAATTTTAGTGAATACATATAAAGGTTTTGATCCCTCTTGAGCTGTAAAGAAATTAAATGCCAAACTGCACAGCACATGCACACATTGTAGTGTTATAAGTGCATGAATTATGCACGAAAAGAAAAATGTGTACACATTGTAATATTAAAAGTGCACGTATTATGGACGCAAACTGAAAAGAATATACTATCATAGTGAAAATACACGCACCGATAAAAATATATTATAACACTATTTCTATTGTACCGTTATTTTCAAAGACTACTATTCATGATCTTATTAATGTATTAATTCACATCATGTCACTAGGGTTTGAAATTGGGGGTGGAGTCAAAGATTATACGAGTAATTGGGGAAATTGAGGTCTAAATATATTATTCTTGCATATTAACCATTTGATATCCGGATTTGAATTTTTCTATTTTTTGTGGTATGAACTTTTTGAAATTTATTACAAATTTATATGTACTAGAAGTAGTTTTTGAAAAATATTAGGGCAAAGTTGTAATTTTTAAATGAACCCAAGGAAACATTAAAATTATATTTTTCAGGGTGGCAATTGCCACCGTTTACCCCTGGGTGCTTCCGCCTATGTTTGAAATGTTAAAATATGTTTTGTATTATGGAGTACTGTTTAGCTTATCGTTTGTCTTTAGAGACTTCTTTTCTTGCTAATAAAGTATATATTAAAACTTACGTAGTACATTAATTCTAGAAAAAGAAAGGTCATTCACCGACCGTCTCACTTTTTGAGTTAGCCTATGATAAATTTATGAGTGATTTTAGGGTGCGTTAGTAATAATTGTACTTTTAATTAAATTTGGTTTCTTCTTAGTAAAAGCAATAAGCAGCTAAAAAGAAAAAAAAAACACTTTTTTTTTTGTAAAAGCGGTTGAAAGTATTTGTAAATTTAAACACAAAAGTCCTTTAAAAAGCTAATGATCTAATTTATGTAGTTTTAAAGGGTAATTATATCATATCACTAGGGTTTGAAATTAGTGGCGGAGCCAAGATTATACGAGTAGTGGGACAATTTAGGTCTAAATATATTATTCTTGCGTGTTAACAATTTAAATGAAAATGGAGAATTTGATATTCGAATTTGGGTTTTTCTATTTTATGTGGTTTGAATATTCTGAAATTTATACAACTTTATGTGTGCTAGAAGTAGTTTCTTAAAAATACTGGGGTAAAACATGTAAATTTTAAATTTAACCAAAGAAAACTTAAAAAAATATATTTTTCAGGGTGGCAACCACCGTTTGTCCCTGAGTACCTCCGCCTTTGTTTGAAATGTTGAAATATATTTTGCATTATGTAGTATTATTTAGCTTCCGTTTGTCCTTAGAGACTTCTTTTCTTAGTAATGAAGTATATATTGCAACTTGCATAGTACATTAATTCTAGAAAAAGAAAGATCATTCACCGACCGTCTCACTTATTGAGTTAGCCTATGATGAATTTATGAGTGATTTTAGGGTTCATTAGTTATAGTTTTGCTTTTAACCAAAGTTGGTTTCTACTTATTAAAAGCAATAAGTAGCTATAAAGAAAAACATTTTTTTCTATTGCTAAATTAGGTTATCATTTTGCTAAAAGTAGTTGAAAGTGTTTGGTAAATGTAGACATATATGTCCTTTTAGCATGAAAAATGAATAATTTTTAGACATCAAACAAATATCGTTTAACACATAACCACATAATGACCGATAAGCTGGAGTTTTTGACCCTAATTATGAAGGAGCTTTTGACAGTTATTGAGGAGGCGGTCAAGGAAGAGGTGGAGTCGATAATTAAGGCTCATCATGATCAAATTAAGGGAACCGATAAACTTGATGAAATTATAGCGTCTATTTCGGTAATCACATCGTCTATTTCGGCTCTCACAGTGAAAGTGGACGGTCGCACCAACAATGAAGATTTAAAGAACATCGTCAGTACGCTCAATGGAAATCTGAATCAGACTATTGCAATAGGAAATGAGCTAAACGCCGAGACTATTGGAGCAGGGAAAAATCAGGTGAATAGATTGGTGGGTAAATTTCTTCCTGCTGAGGATGATGGTTATGTGTTCAACCGAGAACAAGCCTTGAAGGTGGGAATGGCCACCATTGCTTTTGCTCCCCTTCTTGATTCTCTTTAAGAGCTGATTCGCAAGAGAAAACACAAGCCCCTTGTGTATTCCATGTGTAATTTGGTTTTGTGTTTCACCCTCATGATTTGAGGATTGATTTATGGGGTTGTTTTGGACTGTAATGTTTTTTATTTGAGACTGAAATTTTGAATTATGTTTTGTGTTCTGTTCTATGTAAGAATAATGATGCGTAAAATGATAATTCTGTAATAATTAATTCGAAATATTTGAAAGTATCCTTTAACACACACTTCCACCCACAAAGGTAAATTGTTTACGACATTAAAAATGCAGTAAGAACGACATAAAAATTAGTTGAAGAAATAGATTCTCTTGTGTCAAATTTAACTGAAATCATACACACAACTCAATTGTTCTTGGTTCAAAAGATTTACACAAAAAATATAAGTTCATTTGATCAAATACAAATCTTTGTTTTTGAAGTTTAAAAGGAAGGTCTTTACCGAATTTCAACCCGAACATCTCTGTAGGAGTGTGCTGACTCAAGAAAACCAACATTTATTGCAACAACATAAGAACTCTCACAAGAGTACAAGTAATGCGCCAATTGCAACTCTCAGGGTGTGTTTGGTTGGGCAAGATTTTGCAAAATTTGAACTATCCAAGTCCAGTATTGTAAAATCTTGTTTGGTTCGCTATTTGGAAAGTCCAGATTTTTCCTTACTAAATCCAAGTTATACTTTACAAAGTCCAGTTTTTGCAAAAGGCAAAGTCCAAACAAGTCTCAAAATCCCAAATCAAAATTCAGACTCTCAAAACCACTCCAACCAAACACACCCTCAATCTCTTATGTTGTGTATATAAATATTGCAGAGAAAAGATTACTGCAAAGGTTGATTTTTCATTAACTCAAGACTCCTATTTATATACAAGGATGTTCTAATAGTAATACAAAAGGAATTCCCATAATACAGGGAAATCAAATATTCTATGACTAAAACAAAATATACTACAACTCATATACTATTAATAGTAACCAATAATGATCAATCTAAATATTCTCTAATACCCTCCCGCAAGCTCATGTTCGGGCACGAACAAGAAGCTTGGAACGCAAGTCTTTGAATCTAGACGTCCCAACGGCCTTAGTAAAAACATCAGCAACTTGATCAACTGAGCTAACATGTCGAACCACAAGGGAACCGTCACAGACTTGTTCACGAACAAAGTGAAAATCCAGTTTGATGTGCTTCGAACGGTGATGAAGAACAGGATTAGCTGTGAGAAAAGTTGCACTTAGATTATCACAAAGAACTGTCGGAGGGCCAGAAAGAGAAATGTTCATTTCCTTGAGAAGCTGTTGCAACCAGATTAATTCAGCAGCAGCAAACGCAGTGGCACGATATTCGGCTTCAGTACTGGAGCGAGCAACAGTACCTTGTTTCTTAGACGCCCAACTCACCAAGTTGCCACCGTAATACAAGCAAAACCCATGCTGAGAACGACAATCATCGGGATCTGAAATCCATCCAGCATCAGTATAGCAAACAAGGCGAGAATCCGAAGCCGGACAGAAATAAAGTCCAGCATTGATAGTGCCTTTGAGATAGCGAAGAATGCGTTTGACAGCAAGCCAGTGTTCAGTTGTTGGTTTGTGCATGAACTGACAGACACGGTTCACAGCATAAGAGATTTCAGGGCGAGTGATGGTAGCATGCTGAAGAGCTCCAACAATGCTGCGATAAAGATTCTGATCTGGATAAGGATCACCGGAAGTCTCGAGCCGTGAGCCAGGAGTAGCTAGAGAAGAAATTGGCTTAGCACCAGTCATGTTGCTACGATCCAAGAGATCCAAAATGTACTTCCTTTGAGACAGAAGTAAGCCTGAGGAAAGATGGTGCACTTCAATGCCAAGGAAAAAATTAAGACGACCAAGATCTTTCAGAGAGAAAACTGAGTTCAGATAGAGAACGAACTCATCAATGAACTTGGAATGAGAACCAGTGATAATCAGATCATCAACATAAACCAACACATAAATGACATGACCAGCATGAGACTTGATGTAGAGAGAAGTATCTGAAACACACTGCTTGAAGCCGTGTTGGAGCAGAGCATGACTGAGCTTCTGAAACCAAGCTCGGGGAGCCTGTTTGAGACCATACAGAGATTTCTTCAACCTGCACACATAGTTCGGATGTGAAGAAGAAACAAACCCTGGCGGTTGTTGCATGAACACAGTCTCGGAAAGATCCCCATTCAGAAAAGCATTGTTGATGTCAACCTGACGAAGAGTCCAGCGCCGAGTGACAACAATACCGAGTACAAGACGAATAGTAGTAGGTTTGATAACTGGACTAAATGTATCAAAGTAGTCTACACCTTCCTCTTGGTTGAATCCCTTAGCCACCAACCATGCTTTGTAACGTTCCACAGAGCCATCAGCCTTCGTTTTAACCCTGAAAATCCACTTACAACCAACAACATTAGAAGTATAGGGCTTTGGAACTAAGTCCCAAGTCCCATTAGTCATTAAAGCATCATACTCTAACTGCATTGCCTGTTGCCAATGAGGATGTTTGACAGCCTGTTTAAAAGTTTTCGGTTCAGGGTGAGAAGAGTCACGATTAACAGGATATTTGGTGACAATTAAAGCTTTAGGTTTAAGAGAATTGGTGGCTGCACGAGTGGTCATGGGATGTTGAGAAGTGTCTGATTGTCTGAAGTAAGAAGGGACACGTGGGGAAGGAATAATGGCCAAAGAGGAAGAGGACTCAGAAGTTGACTGGTCAAAAGCTGTTGACTGGTCCAAGGCTGTTGGTGAAGAGGAGACAGACTGGGCCCCACTGTCGGCGGCTGTCGGGGAAGAGGGGACATGATGGACCCCACTGTCGGCGGCTGTCGGGAAAGAGGGGACAGGATGGACCCCACTGTCGGCGCTGTCGGGGAAAGGCTGGGTCCCACTGTCGGCGGCTGTCGGGGAAGAGGGGACAGGATGGACCCCAGTGGCGGCGGCTGTCGGGGAAGAGGAGAACAGGCTGGGCCCCTGTGGCGGCGGCTGTCGGGGAAGAGGAGACAGGCTGGGCCCCTCTATCGGCTGTTGTCGGGAAAGGAGACAAAGTGGACCCAACTGTCAGCGGCTGTCAGGAAAGAGGAGACAGTGTGGGGCCCAGTGTCGGCGGCTGTTGGGGGACAGGAGACAGGGTGGGGCTGGACAGAATCTAACAAAGAGAGGTCAAAATTTGGAGAAACTGAGGATTGGGATTGGGCAATGTGATCAGTATACGGGAATTGAGACTCATCAAACATAACATGACGAGTTATATAGGTCCTAGAAGACGGAGCATGAAAACAAAGATAACCTTTATGTTTAGCACTATAACCCAAAAAAATACAAGCAACGGAACGAAACTCAAGTTTGCTATTATTGTATGGCCTTAAATAGGGAAAACATAAGCACCCAAAAGATTTTAAAAATTGATAATCAGGTTCCCGTTTATAAAGATAAGAGTAGGGAGATTTATAATCTAAAATAGGAGTGATGGTTCTGTTATTTAGATAGATGGCAGTGTGAAAAGTTTGTTCCCAAAATTCTATAGGAAGATGGGAATGAGCTAACAGTGCCAAACCCTTTTCCACAACAATACGGTTCCTCCTTTCAGAAGCACCATTTTGTTCAGGTGTGTGAGGGGAAGAAATTCGATGTAAAATCCCTTGAGTTTGAAGAAAATTTGATAAATTACGATACTCACCACCCCAATCAGATTGGAAAACCTTTATTTTCGCAGAAAACTGAGTTTCGACAATAGTTTTGAAAAGTTGAAAGGTAGAGAAAACCTGAGATTTAGTTTGAAGAAAATAAATCCACACAAATTTAGTGCAATCATCAATGAATAAAACAAAATAGCGATTTTCCCTTTTTAACGAAGGAACATAGGCAGCACCTCAAACATCTGAATATATTAAATCAAAAGGTTCACTTGATGACACATGAGAAGAAGGTAAATGCAATCTATGACTCTTGCCTAATTGACAAGCACTACAAAGAGGTAAAGTTTTATTCGCAGAAACTGGTAGATTAAAAGCAGACAGTTGACGACGCAGAACAGACTCGTGAGGATGAGCAAACCGATGGTGCCAGCAAGCAACAGAAGCACGTTCACCAACAAAAACTCTAGGGCTGGGAGATGATGGGGAATTCAGACAATACAGACCATTCTCAACGATTCCCTTGAGAAGTTTTTGACCCTGAGGATCCTTAACAAAACAATGATCCGCAGTTAATTCAACCGATACATTATTATCTCTACATAATTTTGAAACACTGATGAGATTTTTTGAAACCTTGGGTACAACTAAAACTTCATTAAGAGAAAGAGGTTTATTGGCAACATGCAACGAAGAAAGATTACGAGTACCGATATGAGTAATGGGAAGGGACTTACCATTGCCAACAACTAAGTTGTCAGTGCCAGTGTAGGGAGATTGAAGATTGAGAGCATCGAGGTCCGCTGTAACATGGTGAGTGGCTCCAGAATCCATCACCCAAGGATCAGTGAGAGCCGATGGACTGGTGTATGCCACATGAGCCTGCTTGCGAGCTGGATTGCGCTGCTTCTGACGTCCCGCTGATCGGCGATTTGTAGGTGGATAGTCCATATCGTTGAAGCGGTTGTGGCAGTTCTTAGCAGAGTGATAGGGCTTGTCGCAGATTTGACAGACAGTGCGAGGTAGATCACTTTCGGCGGCTGCCCCTTCTGACGGCTGAGTAGAGACAGTAGAGGCACGGCGGTGAGCAACGAGCGCCGAGGGAGCCACGGAAGCACACGCATCTAGAATTCGTTGTTCCTCTTGGAGAAGAAGGCCGAGGAGTTCATTGGAGGTGACTGAATCACGCATGCTGATCGCCGTCTTGAAAGCGGCGTACTCAGCACCCAGGCCGAAGAGGACGTATGATACAAAGTCATCATCAGAGATGGCTGAGAGGCATTCCGCCAATGAATCGGAGATGCCCCGTTTCTTCTCGACATACTCCATGATGGACATGGAGCCTTTGGGGAGAGACTGCAGCTGCTGTTTGAGGTGATTCTGGCGTGCTCGCGTCTGAGACTGAAACATCTGGGAAAGCATGGTCCAGACATCAGCGGCAGAGGTGGCACGAGCAACATGTCCAAGTATCAGAATGGTGAGAGTGGTACGCAGCCAAAGGAGAACGAAATTGTCGTTTCGTTTCCAAGGTTTGTACGCCGGATTAGGGGTCGGCGTGGTTGACTCCGAGTCTCCAGTCGGTGTGATGGTTTTGGCCGGAGTCTGGTCAGAGAGAAGGTGATCATCAAGCTCGAAGGCTTCAAGAGCCGAGCGCACAGTACCTTTCCACAGAGAGTAATTACTGTGGTCTAGGCGAATGGAAAGAGTGGGAAGCTGGAGGGTGGTGGTGGTTCCGCCAGCAGCCATGAGGAGATTGTGCGCTGAGACTGAAGACGCAGATGATATCGATGAAGCGGAAGACGTAGATGAGGCCATCGGTAAGGACCGCGTGTTAAGCTGATACCATATAAATATTGCAGAGAAAAGATTACTGCAAAGGTTGATTTTTCATTAACTCAAGACTCCTATTTATATACAAGGATGTCCTAATAGTAATACAAAAGGAATTCCCATAATACAGGGAAATCAAATATTCTATGACTAAAACAAAATATACTACAACTCATATACAATTAATAGTAACCAATAATGATCAATCTAAATATTCTCTAATAGTGTACGAGCCCGATTCCCACTTCAGGAACATCTCCTTCCTTTCTTTTTCAATAATGTTCTTTGTCTTTTGCTTACTCGACAGTTGCCTTTCATGAAGAAGAGCCATACCATAATGCTGATTTCAAAACACCACCAAAAACTTAAGCATTTAGTTCTAATTTTGATATACATTTTGCAATAATATTAATTGAGATAAACGTAAGAATGATACTTCACCTTGATAAGTGCAACCATGTCACCATTTATGATGAATTGTTTCTCTGGAAAATTCAATTAACAAAAATTTCAATCTCACATATATAGAAAGATCAAGATCCACCTATACGAACGTCGATCAGTTAAATAAAATTGACAAAGGGAAATTTATCAAAAGCGAAAACTCATCAAATCAATTCTACAAATGTAGATTAAATTATAGAGGAAAACGTGGGAGAGTATACATAATAGTAACATTGACTTTATCTGCCTTAATATATTCTCATAAATTTTAGTAGTACCTACATTTCCGCACGCGTTATCACCACACTCTGCATCAACAATTGGCAGCTCAGCAAAAAAAAACATGTATTGCTTTAACTCAATCACCAATAATTACAGCTCAAGAGAACATATTCTTCCCTTAAAATAAAGAAATGTTTTTCTGCAAACAATCTATTTACCATGTAAAGGCTACCAAACTGCACGATAGTTATTATGGACAATAAAATTGCCCGAATTCATCTCAATATGCACACAACCTATTCACAAAACTGTGCATTCTCTAGTCTCTAGTTATAAATGAGGATAATTAATAAGGAATTCTGCACAAAATTTGCACAATGTTTGCAGTAAATCATATAATTAACTTATGCACAGAATCTATCACACATGATCATATAACAAATGAAGTATTATATAAGACATCAAAACCTATAAAAATGTAGTTAGGATTCTCATAGCTATGAAAAAATATGACAATCATGATTAATATGCAATTGGTCATTCAAATAAAATAAATATATACTTTTATTTAGAATTTGACCCAAATAATTCAACCTTTCACCCATTGGCAAATTGTTTTATGAAAAATTGAAAACATTGACATACAAATATCATCATTCAATTATTCAATTCCTCTTCTCTGAATCCGCCGCAGCCTGGAATTGCATAGTTTGGGCATATGCATCGCTACAACCGCTAAAAATTGAGGAAGATTGCTGAACCTTTCAGCAAAATAGATGAAAGTTATCTGGAGATCAATTATACTCTTTATAAATCACGAGATGTCTTAAATAATATTGAGATAGTTATATTGTTTGGCTTTTTAAGTTTAGCATGCTAGTATACATATTTGCAAGCATGTTAATGTGTTTAATTGTGTGATATTTTTTTAAATTTAATCCATTCGATCTCCTATGTAACGCTCGATGAAGTTTTGGGATAATCAACGGTAGGAAGACAGATTCCGGTAACAGCGTTATCAGTATTCTAGAATAAAATGATAGTTATTTGTATGAACAATACAAGTTAGTGTTTATTTATAACAAATTTAGATGTAGTGTATTGATTATTGATTGGTTATACAACAAAAATATTAAATAAGTTATGCACGTAATGATCGTACACGAAATGTACGTGCGAAAAACTTAAATTTTAAAGTGCACGATATTATTATATGCACACATGATGCGTAATTATTTAAAATAAAATTCAGGGTAAATGGAAAATAATAATTGTTTGATGGTTAATAATAGTACATACAAGAGAGCCGAGTATTAATCAAAGTCCTTCAACGGAAACTTGTGTGATGAATATGGGTTCTGTAGATTGGAGTTCGTGATCTTCTTCAAACTTTTATACAAATAAAGACTAATAAAGACAATAACAAAGGCATTGCAAGAATTAAGTTACTCTAATTAGAGAGGAAATATAAAATTTCGTGTCTGCAGAAATGAGTTTAAGAGTTAGTAAAACCATTTAAAATTTTCCCGATTTGTTATTTACAATATATCTTACACACGATGATGGTAAAAACATCCGTACGGATCATAATTACAAACCCATGCAGATCCTTATATGTATATATTTAGTATATATACAAGTATAATTTCATCTTGGTGTCGGTGGACAGAATAATTAATCCATACAAGTAATATTACTCGTGTCACGATTGCTTCTCCTGAATCCGTCCTCGTTTACCCTTAATTGCATCACAGGGCTTCTAACGAAAGAGCTGCTGGGATTCCGTGAACAGGTTTGAGGACGGAGTGGTTTGTCTCTACGACAATAATGATTCCGTGAACGGAGGTATGATGGACATATATAATCTACTACTACCGGATGGTTTTAGATATTGCTTGGATGAATGATGTTGATTAGGGGATCCAAAGTATGTATATACGTACCTTTGTTGGTAGATTATTATCATGTTTGCAGTGGTAACTCATTTAATCTAAATATCAATTGTTGAGGACATAATATTCTTTAGTTACGGACATAATATGCAGTTGATATAGTATGTATCAATTGCTTCACCATTCGCAATCGAATGATGATGAAAACCATTATATTTATAGCTCCGTCTGAAACTGAACAAAATTCACCATGTATTTTATAATTTACCACAAAAAAATTAAAATAAATTTTCGTTGCATATGTTCATATTGTTTAAACTTTTAATAAGTTCAAATTCTTTGTATATATAGTCCCATCTGAAATTGAACAAAATTCAAATATATATAATATGGTTTTCACCATCATTCGATCATACCCCCGTACGTTGTCAATTTATGGTTTTTACTATTCGCTGCACTTTTATCTCTGAGTCACCTCTGAACTCCCGGGTCGTTTGCCGGCGTACGGAACCACGTCCACTGTGGTCAGCGGAGAACAAGCGTTGCATAGCCAAGATCATCTCTTTCGTCATCTTGTCCCGTTCCGACACCCTGTCAGCACCTACCGTGTCTCTTCCTGCTAACTTTCCCCCGCTCCCGCTCGATACTTCGCCAATTTCCACCTCCACTGCATTCAATCTTGGGTCCAGAAATGCTTGCTCTTTGCATTGTACCTAGAAAGTAGAAATAGTAATATTGATCAGATCTTAGCTGAGTGATTTTCTTCTCCGCTGGGTGGGGAGATTATGATTAGGTTGAAAGAGTACGGTTTTCCGGAGAGGGTGAGGGCTGGGGATAGAGGAGAAGATGGGGATGAGTGGAGTTTGGTAGGACTCTAGTGGAGCTGTGTTGCACAGCCACAGTCGCATCCCAATTCACCCCACCATCTTCTTCTCTCTAACAAAAACACACATTTACATAGTGATTTCAAAATTTTATCATATTTGTTAGAGAAAATGCTACTTTTGTGATGGGGCCCGAAACACAGGATGAAAGTAGGAAGACTGGGATAACTTGGAAACGAGTAGGAAAGTCGCATTCCCTGAATGCGACTTCGATTAAAAATAAAATTTTAATAAAAATGAAATGGCCTGGCCTGCGTGGCGCGAATGGGCTTATGTGGTCGGGGCTCGATCTACGTGGCAAAGTCGCATTACCTAAATGCGACGTCGGTCAAATTTCAGTCAATCCCCAATACCCAAAACACAGATCTGGAAGCAATCGGGTCAGAAACAAAAACAAAACTAAATCCGACTTGGGGAGGCGATGATGATGACGAACGCCGGCGATTGGCGGAAATAGATCCACCGAATTGGGGAGCGACGGGAGGCGGCGGACGAGCGACGGGAGGCGGCGGACGAGCGACGGGAGGCGGCGGGACGAGCGACGGGAGGCAGAAAAGGTATTTTCCCGCATGATTTGTTGTTTTCCGGCCAAAATCAAGTTCTGCTCTTTTGACGGTTTAAATTTGTGAAAAGTGTGCGGGAGGCGACGGGAACCGGCGGGACGAGCGACGGGAGGCGGTGGGACGAGCGACGGGAGGCAGAAAAGGAATTTTCCGGCAGGCAGATCAGGTAATTTCCGACATGATTTGTTGTTTCCCGGCCAAAATCATGTTCTGCTGTTTTCACAGTTTAAATTTGTGAAAAGTGTTTTTGATTTGTTGGGAATGGTTATAATCGCGCGAGTTTAGGATGAAAATTGCTCGCTTTTTCATGGGGTTTTCATAATCATGTGTGTTTTTGTGTTATAGAGATGAAAATTGTTTGTGTTTTTGGGTTATAAAAGCTATGATTAGAGAGTTTGTATAAAGCTATGTAAGCTATAAATAGGTATCAAAATAAGAATACGCAATTATAAAGTTATATGTCATATTGAAGCATACAAATCTGGTATATAAAGATCAGTTTAGCTAAAGTTAGCTAAAGGTCAGTTTTTTATCTGATGGCTGATCCTGGATGTAATGTTTGATTTCGGTCTGGTGTCTTTCAATCACTTGATTATGTTGTTATGATCTTTTAGCATTCAAACTGAAGTCGTTCGATAAAAAAACATAAATTTAGGCCTAGCTTAGGAAAAGGTCAGTTTTTGATTGGTTTAGTAATTATTCGAGCCTGATATTAAGTTGGATATTATGTTTGATTTGGTCTGATGTGTTGCATCACTCGATAGCTTTCTTATGATATGCTAATCTTCTAGTTTGCGTTTATTATGAGCTTATATATGCATGCTAATATTTGGCGCTTTTGCATACAGTGTTCTTTTGAGTCACTTTGTGTCTTTTGGTACGGTAGTTTAAACATAAAATTATGCGAACTTTATTACCTGGACATAATGCAAACGATCTTGGATTCATTAAAAGGTGTTAACTTTTATAAACATGAAAATACTGAGATTTGTGTTCATCTTCAACTGTTGCGGTGTTTAGAGTCAAGATATTGTTCATCTTCAGCTATGCATTTATAAGCTCGATGCTAATTCAGCTCAAGCTCTGTGTGTTTAGTTATGTTCTTGTTCATTTGATCCTCATGATTAACGTACTTGGTGGTCCTGATTTTGCAGTTCACATTATCTCAGCAATTGAGTTTCATAAAACTTCTGATCATCTTGCTACTGGTGATCGTGGTGGAAGAGTAGTCTTAGTTGAGAGGACACATACAAAGGAGGTGAGTGATATAGAGAAATATTTATTCTTTCATGAATTTTTAGTATTTTTAGACCGCCGAAGAGTTTAGTTCTAGATCAGTCTGGCGAATAATTTTTCTCTATAACAGATCGGTGACGAAAGCACCATATTCGTTCCAAGATTTGAGACTCGTTGAGAAATCTCCCGAGAGGTATCGTAAATTAATTTGTTGGAATTGGTTACTTAATGTGCAGTTATTTGTAATGGGTTTCGATGATGTTGATTGAATTCAAACTTTAGTTGCTTGTAGCTCATGCGTAGCAAAATATTTTTAAATAAGTATGATGTTAATAATAATATAATGGCCTACGGCCTTGTTTGCTAGAGTTTATATCTTGCTGAATTGAACTTAACTGAACTGAAAAAAAATAAAAAATACTGAACTGAAAAATATTTAAAAATACTAAACTGAACTGAAAAAAATAAAAAAATACTGAACTGAACTGAAAAATATTTAAAAATATTGAACTGAATTGAAAAAAATATAAATATTGAACTGAACTGAAAAAAATATAAAATACTGAACTGAACTGAAAAAATATACATATACTGAACTGACTGAAATATTTTGTATTGAACTGAAAATTATAAAATATTTGTTTGAATAGAACTGGACTGAAAAAATAATAAAGTATTTTTTGAAATGAACTAAACTATCAGTGTTCTATCAGTGTATCGCGATCAGCTTTCATCTATTCACAACAATCAGGTATTTATTAGTAATTTTCACAACTTTTTATGCTTTACTTTTGATTTTTATGTAACTACATTAATATACAAGTTTCTGTTGCATAGTTTATTTGGCAGCCCTACACTGAGGATGTTTTGGCCTTGCTTCCCTCGTATTGTACCGCTGGGCGAGATGTATGGTTATCCAAAACCTATCTTATTTGCTGGCATGTTGTAGAGCCACATTGCCCTGAGCGCGTACTTAGACAATTTGGCTTTCTCTAGATCATTCCACCTGCTGTTGATAAGGTTGAGTATAAAGAAACTCATGGATTTAATCGACAAGGAAAGTCACACTATGATTGGAGACAAATACATGGTGCATATGTGGCACAGTGGGATGATCGAAGAGGAACTGTCTTACAGGATCTTACTCCATGCAGTTCATGTGACCCGCCGCCTACTGAGTACATGGAATGGTTCTTGCATAGGACTGTAATCTTCGTTGAAGACCCGGCTAGGCATTCAACAAACAGGGAAGGATTTCAAGGAGGTGGGGCGACTTTAGAATACATGGTAAGTTTCAACATATATAACATAGCAATACATTCGTGTTCAAATGTATAATGTATATATTTCATGCAGTATCAAGGTGTATCAGCTACTCATCGAATGGCACAGCAGAGTTTGGATAGTGGTAGTGTCTCTGATGCAGATATGGTCCAATTACGTGATCAGGCATCGAGTATGTTGCATTACACGCAACAGTCTTCTAGGTTACAGTTTGACCTACACCAGGCATCCTCTGATCAGCCTCCTAGCAGTGTTAATTTCATGGCGAGACAGCGCATACCCAGAGTTCCTAGACAGAGGCAGGGTGGCAGACGCCCACGTCAGCCAGTTCCAGTTCCAGATCCAGATTCCTCTCATCCTGAGTCGCCACACGCGAGTCTACGCCAATCTGGTTCGTCACATTCAGATCCCTCTCGGCTTGGTCATTTACTTGCTGGACATCAGGATTATGTTTCGCGGACTCCAGTATTTTCTTCGAGTGAGCTTTCTAGTCACGAAGAAGAAGATGATGATGATGTTCTTCAACAATCTCCACTCGCTATCGAGGATGGTTCACAGGTTGGAGACCAGTATGATGAGATGGCCGATGTGCCTGCTGTACCTGTTGTACGCCGTAGTACGCGGGTTAGGAAAGAGCCCGCATGTGGGACTGGCGGAAGGAAATGTAGGGGTCATTAGTTTATCCTAAGTTTCACATACATTCTTCCTTGTGTGACCTATATGATGTATTTTATGCTACATATTTGTATTGCAGATATTAGAAGTATATGATGGATTTATAACGGTGATTTGAAGCATCATATTTTACTCAAATTTTATCAAATATTAACAAGCGATTGATGTGAATAATATTTTCCTTTAATTATTCTTCAACGGAAACAAACACCATCCCAATTTCACTGAAATATAACAATTCAAATGCTGCCGGAACCACTCACTCCATGTGTTGATACGATTTTAACTAATTCTTAGGATGTCTTCAATTAAATAATTATATTCAGTTCAAAAAAAAATTATAAATTATATTATATGAGTATAATTTATAAAGTTAGAATTATAATTATGAAAAATTTGCGCAATGTAAATAATACATGACTTCGCCTATGGTGAAAATCGTTTTAATTTGAAAATTACTAAAAGTCGAATTTGATAGTCGCATTTATCAAATGTGACTTTAGTTAAATTAAAAAGTAATATTAACTAATTAAAATTAAAATTAAAAATGCAAAGTCGCATTCAGTGAATGCGATTTTAATTAAAAATAATTAAAACCCGCCACCGGAAATGCGACTTTATTTAATAAATATATAAAATAAAACATGCAAAATTAAAAATTCTAGCATTCGTCAATAAAAATTAGAAAAAAATTAAAAAATGCAAAGTCGCATTCACTGAATGCGACTTTATTTAAAAATAATTAAAGGGATGCAACTTTATTTAAAGCAAAATAAAAAATAAAAATTCAAAGTCGCATTCGCTGAATGCGACTTTATTTAAAAATAATTAAAATCCCCGCAGGGAATGCGACTTTATTTATAAAAAAATAAAAATAAAAATGCAAAGTCGCATTCGCTGAATGCGACTTTACGACACGTCACCCCTACTGCAATTTAACATAAATATTTAAAATTTAATATTTAATCGAAGTCGCATTCACCGAATGCGACTTTATGACACGTCAGCACCCACGTTTGACGTGGCCGCCACCATTAACCCGTCAGAAATTATTTTTCATTTAAATTTAAAGCAAAGTCGCATTCACTGAATGCGACTATCATAGTTGTTTCCATGTTTTCCAGATCTTCCCTATTGTGCCCATGGTTTTGCAAAAGCATGCTACTTTGAGAAAGCTCTCATATTTGTTACCATATTTTTTCAATGAAATTAACGCCCGTAGTTGGATTAGATCAAGTGTTGTGATTCATTCTCAGAATTTCTACCTCCTTTGCTGTAAATTCTCACGATAAATTCACATACAATCTGCTCAAACAATTCTTTTTTTTCCTTCTGCTTATTTTCGGCTCAATTCTGCTACTTTCACTAATTTTGTGTTTTCAGTTTACCTTTTATTATCATATTTTTTACCATATTATCGTTGTTTATCTTGTATTACCAATACTTACCATTGTTTATCATAACTGTTTCCCAAAGTAACAAAACTAAGCACGACCTAAGTGATCACATTAACTATTATTAAATTTTTTTCTGTATTTTGAAATAATTTTATCCAACTTTATATATTAATCCCCTTAACATATGCCAGTGAAGTTAACGTCAGTCGTTGGATTAGATGAACAGTTGTGATTCATTTTCAGAATTTCTACCTCATTTGCTGTAAATTCTCACGATAAATTCACACACAATCTGCTCAAACAGTTCTTTTCTCCTTCCGCTTCTTTTCGGCTCAATTCCTCCACAAAGCTTCAGTTTATTCTTTCAGTCTATATCCATGATCAGTCTTTTTCAACAACTGCCCACGATTTTCGTCTTAAAGTTAACTCCTACATCATCCTTTTTAATATCAACCCCTTCCCCCCGCATCCCACGGCCCATGATTCAATTTCAATTTTTCTGTTCATTATGTTCATCCTCTCGGCACCCTCT
The DNA here is from genome assembly GCA_948330725.1 of Sherardia arvensis. Taxonomy (NCBI): domain Eukaryota; kingdom Viridiplantae; phylum Streptophyta; class Magnoliopsida; order Gentianales; family Rubiaceae; genus Sherardia; species Sherardia arvensis. Next base: position 13,054,550 of record OX415237.1, on the reverse strand, counting down.
TCCCCAACTTCTGATGAAATGATTTTGACCATATTGACTCTTGATTTTGATTTTGTAACTTAGCGTATTAGTTTTTGTTTTGATTTTGTGTGGCAGTGCTTACGTGGTGGCGAAGCTAGGATTTGAATACCGGTTATAGTTTTGCAGTGTAGGGATGCTACGACTGCCCAAAACGATACCCTTCCTTTAGGTAATGACTGGACGTATAAATCGATTTCTTAGCAGAAATCTTAGTCAAGGTGACGTGATGTGCCATAGGCCATATTATTAGGTGGTTCTAAATGCAGGTCCACTTTACTTCTGCAGGTCCAAATTAAAATTGAAATGACAATAATATCCCTCTTAAATATGTATTATAATTCACGAAAAAATAATTTATAATTTGGACACGCGTTAAATCATTACATAGACGGGTTTATGCATTCAAGATTAGGGTTTTAGAAATATATTTGTAAAAATTAATAAACGAATGAAGGGTAATTATGGTATTTTTCCACTTTTATTGGACCCGCAGAAGTAAACTGGACCTGCATTTAGTAAACACCTATTATTAATATCTTAGTTTGTATCTTTCCTGGATGGTTATTGTTCCTTGATGACTTTGCTAACATAAACTTCTTGTATCCATTGATTGTCCGATCTCCAGTGTGTTGGGGCGCAGCGGAAGAGATAAAAACTCAAAAACACCACAACAAGAACACGGCAAAACAACCAACCAATATTCTAAACGCAATCACAAAAGTTACCAGCGATGAAGATATATAAAACCAGCCAACGGAAAAATAAAAGACAAAGAATACAGCGATTTATACGTGGAAAACCTCTTCGGTGTGAAGAGTAAAAACCACGGGACTGGAGGCGTCCACCTATTCTCTCTTATTATGATAAAATGAGGGAAAAAACCCCAATCAGTTTACAAAGGGTTACAACCCACCACAAGCATCATCAATAAGAACAAGAGGATAAAAGGTGCAAGATATCACCAAATAATAAGGCTGTACTTCGAGCTACTATAACTCCCAAACCAGAGCACACACTGACGATCCAACCGTTCAGAACGAAGCCTCAAGAGTCACGAACGCGCTGACAAAATTTCAGCAAAATCGGACTACATTTGCCCCTCGATCAGATCTCCAAAACAGAACTGCTCACCAAAAACGGGATTTTTCCAACTCCTCTAAAACCCTTATTTTTCCTCTCTCTGTATTCTTGTATTTTGTCTCACGTATACACAAGAAAACCCTAAATCTCTTTATATACTTTTCTTTATTCTTTTCCAAGTATATAAAGGAGATAATTCATTTTCCATAAAAAATACGGATTTGGGCTGGACTAACATTCTCCCAACAATCTCCCCCTCCAGCCCAACATGGGGAAGATACAAGTGCAATGACACAATCACTTGAAACTCATCCCGGCGAGCTTACCACAAAGCTCAACCTTAGCTCCAGGGATTGCCTTCGTCAACATATCAGCAACATTGTTATCTGTGTGGAGTTTCTTCAGCTTCATAAGTTTCTCCTCAATAACATCTCGTAACCAATGATATCTCACATCAATGTGTTTGGTACGAGCATGAGACATGGAATTCTTACTCAAATCAATAGCACTTTGACTATCACAAAGCACAACATAATTCTCTTGCTTCAAACCTAATTCTTGAAGGAATCTCTTCAACCATAACAGTTCTTTACCTGCTTCCACAGCTGCGATATACTCTGCCTCAGTTGTTGACAACGCCACACATTTTTGTAGCTTGGACTGCCATGAGATGGCTCCCCCCGAAAAAGTAAACAAATAACCTGAGGTAGACTTTCTTCCATCCATATCTCCAGCCATATCGGAATCAGTATAACCTTCAAGAACAACATTGCCACTTCCAAAACATAAGCTCAACTTGGAAGTACCACGCAAATATCTAAGAATCCACTTCACTGCATTCCAGTGAACCTTACCCGGATTGGATAAGTATCTACTAACCACACCAACAGAATGTGCAATGTCTGGCCTAGTACAAACCATAGCATACATCAAAGAACCAATAGCAGATGAATAAGGAATAGAAGACATACTTTCTTTCTCCTTCTGTCTTAGGACAGTCTTTCTTACTCAATCTGAAATGAGATGCCAAAGGTGCACTAACAGGCTTAGCATTCTTCATATTGAACCTTTCAAGCACACGTTCAATATACTTCTCCTGTGATAACCACAACTTTCCAGCTTTTCTATTGCGAACAATCTCCATGCCTAAGATTTGCTTTGCTGGACCCAAATCTTTCATATCAAACGACTTGGACAACGCTTTCTTCAAATCATTAATCATCCTGCTATCTTGACCAACAATCAACATGTCATCAACATATAAAAGCAGAATAATAAAGTTACCTCCGGGGAACTTTCTGAAATAGACACAAGGATCAGTTTGAGTTCGTTTGTAGCCAGTGCTCTTCATAAACGAATCAAATTTCAGATACCACTGCCTAGGTGCTTGCTTCAGCCCATAAAGACTCTTCTTCAGCTTGCAAACATGATTCTCCTTCCCCTTAACTTCAAAACCTTCAGGCTGCATCATATAAATTTCCTCTTGCAAATCGCCATGCAAGAACGCAGTTTTCACATCAAGTTGCTCCAGTTCCAGGTTAAGTCTTGCAGCCAAACCCAGCACAATACGAATCGAAGTCATCTTGACGACCGGTGAGAAGATCTCGCCATAATCGACGCCTTTCTTCTGGTTGCATCCTTTGACCACCAACCTGGCCTTGTACTTCACAAACTTATCACCATCTTTCTTGAGTTTAAAAACCCATCGGTTTCTCAAGACTTTCTTTCCTTTAGGAGCTTTCACAAGATCATAAGTATCATTCTTCTTCAAGGAATCCATTTCATCTTTCATTGCCTCAACCCACAATTTCTTGTCTTTATGAGACACAACATCATGAAAATTCTCAGGCTCCTCATCCGCAGTAACAAGAATATACTGATCAGGCGAATATTTCGTATTCGGAATACGTCCTCTACTGGACCTTCGAAGCTGCACTTGCGGTACTTTAGGGGTAGGTTGCTCCCCCTGCTCATGAATCCCTTCATCCACATTCTGAGGAACTTCGTCACCACCTTCAGGTGCATCAGCCTCATGTTGAACGTCTTCAACATCCTCAGTCGGTGGCTGATTAACAGGACTAGAAGTAGCAGAAACATCAGTGTAATCAAAAGACAAATCTGAGTTAGAGTTGTACCTGGTACTCAGAAGATCAGCACCAATTTCGTGCTCAAAAAACACCAAATCTCTACTTCGTACAACTGTCTTCTTCTTGGGATCATAGACTCTAAAACCGTACTCTTCATCACCACATCCAACAAACACACAAGGATTGGTCTTCGAATCAAGCTTCGATCTTTGCTCCTTAGGCACATGTGCATATGCCTTGCATCCAAACACTCTAAGATGCTTATATGAAGGATCACGCCCCTTCCAAGCTCTCTCGGGAATATCATAACCCAAAGGAATCGATGGAGATCGATTAATCAAATAAACAGCACATTGAACCGCCTCAGCCCAAAATGACTTAGGAAGATTAGACATTTTCAGCATGCATCTAACCTTCTCAACAATGGTCCTATTCATTCTTTTAGCAGTACCATTGTGTTGCGGAGTTCCAGGCACCGTCTTCTCATGCCTAATACCGTGCTCCATACAATAACTTCTAAACTCATTAGAAGTGTACTCTCCACCATTGTCAGAACGAAGACATTTAAGCTTTTTCTCCGTCTCCCTTTCAACCATGGCATGAAATTTTATAAAAATTCCAAACACTTCTCCTTTGGTTTTCATCATATACGCCCAAGTCTTCCGAGTAGCATCATCAATAAAAGTCACAAAATAACGATTTCCACCAAGTGACTCAACATCCAAAGGACCACATACGTCAGAGTGAATCAACTCCAACTTTTCTTCTCTCTTAGTAGATTTACCAGAGAAAGAAACTCTATGCTGTTTTCCAGCTAAACAGTGATCACAAGGGTTAAGAGAAACACTAGAATCCACAGGAATATAAGATTTACCTGCTAGAAGTTTCAGCCCTTTATCACTCATGTGTCCTAACCTTCGATGCCATAAATTCGGAGAACTCTTATTTTCAATGACATTCAGCTTATCATGACAAACAATCAAATAAGTCTTGTAGAGACTGCAACATAAATCACCCCGAGCAGTAATGATTGAGCCCTTAGACAACCTCCACTTACTATCTCCAAAGAAGTGATGGTATCCTTCACGATCAAGTGTACTAGCTGATAACTGGTTAAGGCGCAAATAAGGTACATGGCGCATGTTCTTCAAAATCAGCTGGCAACCAACACTTGTCCTCACATGAATGTCGCCTTTACCAATAACATCTGCAGTGCTTTTTATTCCCATTTTCACACTACCAAAACTTCCAGCTTGGTAATTCATAAAGTACTCCTCTTTGAATACACAGTGAAAAGAAGCTCCTGAATCGATTAACCATTCAGTATCTGAACCATCGACATGATGACACTCTCCAGCAGAAAAACCAGAGATATACCTTCATCATCATCATCATCAGAAACAACCGCTGCAGTAGATTTATCACCTCGATCATTAGATGAAGCGTTCTTCTTCCCTTGCTCTTTCTTCTTCCTGTAGCAATGCTTTGCAATGTGACCAGGCTTGCTGCAATAGTGACAAATAAATGGTTCTTTCCCATCTCGGGACTTAGACCTATTATTTGACTTGCCACGCCCTTTCGGACCTCTACTCTTGCTTCTTCCACGACCATGAGTTTCAACAACAAGCGCCTGCGATTGATCAACTCCCAACTCCCTTCTACGTAGTTCTTCAGGAAAAAACATGCTATCCTTGATAACATCCACAGAAAGAACACCATCCGGAGCAGAGTTACTAAGCGTCACCACCAAAGTCTCCCAGCTATCAGGCAAAGAGCTCAACAAAAATAAAGCTTGCAATTCAGGATCAAGATTTATCTTCATAATAATCAACTTGTTAATAATATCCTGGAAGTCACTCAAATGCTCAGACACAGACTTACCAGCTTTCAACTTCAAATTAACAAGTTTCTTGATCAAAGAAGCCTTATTATGAGCGGTCTAGATACCAACTTGTTGGGGCGCAGCGGAAGAGATAAAAACTCAAAAACACCACAACAAGGACACGGCAAAACAACCAAAAAATATTCTAAACGCAATCACAAAAGTTACCAGCGATGAAGATATATAAAACCAGCCAACGGAAAAATAAAAGACAAAGAACACAGCGATTTATACGTGGAAAACCTCTTCGGTGTGAAGAGTAAAAACCACGGGACTGGAGGCGTCCACCTATTCTCTCTTATTATGATAAAATGAGGGAAACAAACCCCAATCAGTCTACAAAGGGTTACAACCCACCACAAGAATCATCAATAAGAACAACAGGATAAAAGGTGCAAGATATTACCAAATAATAAGGCTGTACTTCGAGCTGCTATAACTCCCAAACCAGAGCACACACTGACGATCCAACCGTTCAGAACGAAGCCTCAAGAGTCACAAACGCGCTGACAAAATTTCAGCAAAATCGGACTATGTTTGCCCTTCGATCAGATCTCCAAAACAGAACTGCTCACCAAAAACGGGATTTTTCCAACTTCTCTAAAACCGTTATTTTTCCTCTCTCTGTATTCTTGTATTTTGTCTCACGTATACACAAGAAAACCCTAAACCTCTTTATATACTTTTCTTTATTCTTTTCCAAGTATATAAAGGAGATAATTCTTTTTCCATAAAATATACGAATTTGGGCTGGATTAACATTCTCCCAACACAGTGAGCACAAGCAAGTTTAAAGAAATTATGAAAGAGGAGAAAATAAGTCTATTCAAACTGCTGCCTTCGATTTAATCAGTTCGTGGATATAGACAAGTTGGTACTACTCTTAGTCTAAATTGCCACTTTTCTATATAAAGCTAAGTTAAATTAAAATATATAATGTAGGCGTTGGAAATATTGGTTTTCGTTTTCCGTTGTTCCATGCTATAAATTTATTTGAGTACAAGTAATGATGACTTTTATTACCACGATGCTAAACTCGATTATAAGAAGAGCCATTATAAGACTGAAATTGAAACTATTTTTGCAGATGCCTTGAAGTTAAATTGGAGTTGTTTTGATACTGGCATGAACTTTTTGACTGCTGAAATTTGAGGCGGAAGTGTTGCCATGGTTACTACAAATTCATATTGTCATTTGTGCTTAAATTGTAGCTGGATTTTTTTTTTCTAATTCTACTTATTGAATTGTAATAAAGTACTCAAAAATCATATATAAATCATATATTCGAGACTTGGAGTTATTCAATGGATGTGAAATTTAATTAGAGTTTATAGCCTTGTATTTCATCATATATATGGTGCGTTTTTAAATATTACATATAGAAAGTTGAGAGATTTTCTTGTTATTTTATTAGTGTTTTATAGTTCTACTAGATAATTCCGATGTTTTCGGATATAATTCCATAAATGATACCACACATGCGTATAATATTTATAATATTATTATTACTGTATCATACACAAAGCCATACTTTTGATTTTAATTTGTAAAGTATTATATTTAATATAACAAAAATAATTTAATTGCCGTGCTAAGCACGACGGACATTTAAACTAGTATATATGTAGCCCCGTCTGAAACTGAACAAAATTCACCATGAATTTTATTATATACCATTGAGAAATTATAATAAATTTTCGCTGCATGTAATAAGTCCAAATTCTTTGTATATATATAGTCCCGTCTAAAATTGAACAAAATTCATGGTGAATAATATATATATAATGGTTTTCACCAATATCATTCGATCATACCCCCGTACAGTCAGTAAAGAAAGAGTTCGTCAAAAATCAGCGATTTTCTCTCTCCTCTCTTTCTGTGCTCCCAATTAATGCCACTCTCTTTTTCCCCAAATAGTAGCATTTCTTTCCGTTACTCACTGATTCCGATCAGATCTAACCGTTGAACGGTCACAAACGGCAGCAATGTCGTCGGAACCGCCGCTCCCCCGCGGCGGTGCCACCGTCCCACGTAGTTTTCTGCAAGCTCTGAACACCAAACCCGCCCCTCTCTTCACCTCCCTCCCCTCAAATCCAGTCATCCAACCAATTCTGACGCACAAAGGGAAAATAGCCTGTTTGATCTCACCGGAAGAAGTAGCCCAGCTCTCTGCTCATTATAATAACGCTCTCATTGGGAAATTTCCCAAAATCAAGCCATCGATGGAATATCTGAATGAAGCTTTTAAATCAGTTGGTTTTACTGGCAGGTATCAACTTGGTTCCATTGATTATAAGCATGTGTTGATTAGGTTTGAGGATAAGGAAGATTACCAGAGATGTTGGATGAAATCACTCTGGTCTTTGAAAGGTGTCCAAATGAAAGTTTTTAAATGGACACCAAATTTTTCCCCAGACACTGAAACTTCCATTTTGCCTGTGTGGATAACCTTGCATAACTTACCTATTTTCTGGTACAATTCTGCCATGCTAGAGTCTATAGGAAATAGTATTGGTAGATACATCAAGATGGATGCAGCTACAGCCAGCCTTACCAGACCCTCTGCTGTCAAGTTTTGTATTGAGATAGATCTATTGTCTAAGCTTCACTCCTTTGTTACCCTAACCACTAATCTGGATGGTGAGGTTGCTGATTTCCCAATTGAGTATGAGTACCTTCCCTCCTATTGCAAGCATTGTAAAAAACTTGGGCATGAGATCAGTGAATGTAGAATATTGCACCCTGAGATGAGGCCTATGGTTAACAACAAGCCTCCAGTCAGAAATGTTAACCCTCCAAAACCCTCCTCCTATCAAATACCTCCTTCTACATCAGCTGCTGAGACTTCTGGAGTTAGGAAGACTCATCTGCACTCTCAAATGAAATACACTAAGACAGGTGTGGTTCTGAGCTCTCTTGACAAAGGCAAAGGACCAGCTTTTTCACCACCACAACCAAACCCCACAAACACTCTACCACTTTCTCAACATGGATGCTCCACTCCTCCTACTGGCCAAGCCTCAGACCTATCCAAATTACAGCAGGTCCCTATAACTATATCATCTGATGGTGAAGAGGATTTTTCTACTCAGATGGATACTCCCAGCTGCTCAGACCTAGATCCATCTGCAACTAAGAGCCCAACTCCCAGCCCTACTCATATCTCTACCACATCTTCCCAACTACAAACCTCTCTTCCTGTTACCACCATCATTCCATACTCCTCCCCTGTCCAGCAAATCATTAAAGCCCTAAACAAATCTCAGCAGGAGGAGTGGACAACTCCTAAAAAGTTGACAAAATTTGCATCTGATGACATTAATGTTCATCCAGGTAATCTCTCTGACTCATGTGATATCTCCCTTTCTACTAACCACATTTCCTTCTACTCCCAACCAAGACAGCCAGGTAATAGATTCCTCCCTTTGATACTGGAGGATGAAGAAGATGGATCCAAGGAGGAGGTGGAAGAAACACATGAAGAACCAACTCAGGAAACTCCTCAGAATCTATCTCAAGAAGTGCATAGAGTTTCCTCTACTGACATTACTGTGGCAAATGAAAATGTTGACCTCCCAGTAAATGATCCTAACAGTAATAAGGTAAACTCTTATTTCAATCAGGTTAATAAAATCATTACTAGGACAGCTACTAAGAGTCTTAAACCTAAGAAAAAATGATTAATACAACTATGGGTTTAAATGTTCTTGTCTGGAACATCAGAGGTATGGAATCTTCCATGCTAAGATTGGCTAGACTTATAAGAACTCACAATGTTGATTTACTGTGTATTATTAACCCTCAGCATGATAATGATAAGTGTACTTCATATATGCATAAGCTGCATTTTAATCACTGCATGTTCTCTAATTTTTCAAAAATATGGCTTATGTGGAATAGTAATGTCAGTATTACTTCTAGTTTGGATCATAATCAATTTCTCTCAGTACAGTCCTCTTGCCATACTTTAAACTTAACCACTCAACTAGTTTTTGTGTATGGCTTAAGGACTAGGATGGAGAGAGAGCAATTATGGTCTGATCTAAAAGCCTTAAATTTAGATAATGCCATGTTCATAGGTGACTTTAATTATATGTCCTCTGTATCTGAATATAGAGGTCCTTCTTCACCTAACTTAGCTAGCATTAGAGATTTCAGTACTTTTATCTCCTCATTAGGTTTAATTCCAGTTCACACAGTAGGCAATTTCTTTACATGGTCCAATGGTAGAACCAAGGATAATGGAAAGAAATTGACTACTGAGAGATTAGATAGGGGAATTTGCACCATTCTATGGCTGACACAATTCCCACAGTCATCTATACATGTGCTCAACAAAGAGCCTTCAGATCACTGTCCTTTACTTTTAAGGATTGGCAGTGATATACCCTCAGTCCCCAGACCATTTAGATTTATAAATACATGGTTTAAAAGGGAGCAGTTCTTGGATGTTATTAATACTCATTGGACTGCTCCTATTGAAGGTCAGGGAATGCTAAAAAATTTTCTCAAACTAAACAGCTTCAAAAAAGTTCTTAAAGCATGGAATAGGGAGGTGTTTGGTAATATTAATGAAAAATTATTTGTGGCTGAGGAAAATTTAGGCCAATGTTAGGTGCAGGGACAATTTGATTTTGCAGGTCTGAAAAAGACAAAATTACCCTCATTTTTACACTATTACCTAGACCTGCATCAGCAAACCAGGGGTATTTCAAGTCAATATCAGACCTGCAAAATCAAAATGTCCCTGCACCTAAAATCCACGAAAAAAATTTAAGGATCCAGGAAATTATTTTTGAGGCTGATAGCTCAACCAATGAGTTAATCAAGCTTAAAAAATGTAAGGCTCTTCTTACTAGAGCTCTGAAAGAACAAAATAATTTCTGGAAACATAAGGCCAAACTAAAATGGCTAAAAGAAGGTGATGAGAATACAAAATTTTTTCATAGCTCTGTTATGGAAAAAAAATGTAGGCTCAACATCACAAAGATCAAGAGCTCAGATGGGAGATGGTTAACAGACAATTTAGAAATAGAAAAGGAAGCAGTCTCCTATTATCAGAATCTGTTGACTGATGATCCCCATGCTGACAAAGATCAATTTAGTGCACATTTTCTCTCTCAGATTCCTAACATCATATCTGTGGAGGATAATGCTGAACTAACTAGACCAGTTACACTAGTAGAATTACAGCAAATTGTTTCTGGTCTTAATAAAGCAATCAGTCCAGGGCCTGATGGCTTTACTGCATTATTCTTTATTAAGGCCTGGGAAATTATAGGCTCAGATTTTCTAGAGGCATCAAATGACTTTCTGTCAAGGTCTAATATCAACAGGGGCATTTCTAGCACTTGGATAACTATTATCCCTAAAAAAGACATCCCTGTCAATTTTAATGATTACAGACCTATTAGTCTTTCCAATGTTACTAACAAAATTTTTTCAAAAATTCTTATGGAAAGATTAAAACCTTTGATGCCAAAATTAATTTCTCCTCATCAATCTGCTTTCTTGAAAAATAGAGATATCTCAGATAATGTGATCTATTTAAAAGAAATGTTTAGATTTTTGAACAGAAAACAAAGGGACCCTAACTGTATTTTAAAGCTTGATCTCATGAAAACTTTTGACAGGGTAAGCTGGGATTTCCTCACAAAAATTCTCCAAAAATTTGGTTTTTCAGGCAGGTTCATTCAGTGCATCCTAAAAAATTTGTCTAATGCTTGGTTTTCTGTTTTGATAAATGGTTGGCCTGTAGGCTATTTTCAGGCCACCAGGGGTATAAAGCAAGGAGACCCTATATCTCCTTTCCTTTTTGACATTTTTTCAGAGGCTTTTACCAGGAGCATTGCATATGTTTTTCAGACTGGAAAAATGGATTATTTTTCTCTACCCAGAAATGTCATACCAATTTCTCATTTGAGTTATGCTGATGATACTGTCATTTTCCTAAAAGCATCAAAATTAAATCTCATTAAAATGAAAGCTTTCCTTGTGAAATTTGAGGAAACTACTGGTCAGAAGGTTAATTTTGATAAGAGTGAATTTTTTCTCAGCTCTACTGCCTCTTCTACCAAGTTTAGACAAGTTAAAAATATTTTGGGTATGAAAAAAGGTTGCCTGCCTGTCAAATATTTAGGAGTACAAGTTTCTAATGGAAGGATTCTAAATTTACATTTTCAGCCTATCCTGGAAATGATTGACAAAAAACATTCAAATTGGAAAAATATTTGGCTTTCTACAGGTGGGAAGATTACCCTGATTCAGTCTTGTTTGATGTCTCTGCCTCAACACATATGGGCAGTTATGGAGCCAACAAAAGCAATAATCAGAAAGATTGAGAGAAGACTGTCAATTTTTTTCTGGGGCAGTACTGAAAATAAGCCTAAGAAGACTTGGAGAAAATGGAGGTCTCTGTGCAAGCCTGTTACTGAAAATGGTCTGGGAATTAGAGACATCACTGCAACCATCAAGGCCTACTCCTGCAAACTCTGGTGGAAGTACCAGATTGGGGAAGCTCCCTGGACCTGTTTCATTGCCTCTCTACCCCCTTCCTCTAGATCCTCTCAGAACTGGAGAAGGATTTGTAATATTAACTTGATGGCTGAAGCTAACTCAAGGGTAATACATGGCACTGGGGACTGCAATTTCTGGACAGCCAATTGGACTGATAAAGGCCCCCTTATTGATCTCTTCCACCCTGGAAATGAGCATTACCTGAGTTTCACTGTCAGACAATTTGTTGAAGGCAAATCCATTTATCTCCCTCTCCTTTCCATGATCCTCCCCCATAACATCATTTTGATCCTTCAGAGAGCTGAGATCCATCCACAAAGGAAAGACAAATTAATATGGAAGCCTGATCTGCATGGGGCTTTCACTACAAGATCTGCCTATTCCATCTTTACACAGCAAAATCAGAAATTTCCATCTTTGATAAAGATCTGGAGACAAGGTATCCCCAAAAAAAATTCTGTCTTTTCTTGGAGGCTTTTAAATTGCTTGTTACCTTTGGATGATATTCTGAGTCAGTTTGGCTTCAATTTTGCTTCTAAATGCCCTTTCTGCCATCATATTGACACAGTGCACCACTTTTTCTCAGTTTGTGAAATTTCTGTGCTTTTGTGGAAGTATATGCACTCAATATGTGGCTCCCTATATTTTAGTGTGGATAATTTATGGGATAGACTGTCTACTGTATGGTCTTTTTCTGGCCTATCTAAGCTACATACCAAACTGAACCAGATAGCTCCTGTTTTTGTGTTGTGGATTCTTTGGAAAAGTAGAAACAATTGGATCTTTGATGGTCAGGCTCCCAGCCTGAATCTGATGGAAAAACAGTTGCAGGACCTCATCTATTACTCTCTTCTTGTCAGTCCTGTTCCTCTGAATAGGCCAGTTCATGATAATCTGATCTCCCAGACATGTATACCACCTATTTATATACCTCCAAAGCCAAATATAATTGCTGTTAGGTGGTCTAGACCAGTGCAAGGGCTGAAAGTCAATGTGGATGGTGCCTGGTCTCAGAATAAAACTGGCATTGGATTAATATGTAGAGGCTCAAATGGTGAATTCTATGGTGCCAAATGTTTTCACTCAGTTGCTATATCATCCCTTCAGGCTGAAATGCTGGCCATTGAGGCTGGAATTCTCTATGGTATCTCTCTTGGAGCCAGGCTCTTCTGTGTTGAATCTGACTGTAAGGCAGCTATACAAATGATCTCTGATCCAGATTCTACACACTGGAAATTATTCTCCCTCTCCCATAGCATCAACACTCTGCTGGGATCTAACTCCATTTCACATGTACTCAGGGAGGGGAATAAGGCTGCTGATTACCTTGCCAAGCTCTCCATACAGAATCAATCAGACAGGACTTATGACTGGTCAGCTTTACCTATGGAGCTGCAAGGGATACTCAATCTAGATGCATGGGATGTTCCTTCTCTTAGGATCCCTATTTCTCACTAATCTCTTCAGCCTACTGGTATTTTAACCTACTCATGTTTTGACTTAGCTTTAGTTTAGGCTCTTAATTTTTTCCCTCCTTTTCTTTTTTCCATTAGTAGGTGGCCGCTTAGTGTTTCGCTTGCGATTCGCTTATAGGTCATTTACTGTTTTGGTGAAGAAATGAGAAGAAGGGATACTCTTCCTATTAGCTAGGTCTATGTAGTACTCATCTCTTTTTGAAGCATATTTTCATGCCTATGGCCTAAATTGGGCTACTGTAACTGGCTTGAAACATAGCCCTATGCCACTTTTGTGTTTTTAGATTTGGTGTGGGAAGCCAATAAAAATATCCCCCATCTTTGATGGTTTCACTTAAAAAAAAAAAGATCATACCCCCGTACGTTGTCAATTTATGGTTTTCACCATTCGCTGCACTTTTATCTCTCAGTCACCTCTGAACTCCTAGGTCGTTTGCCAGCGTACGGAACCACCAGTCCACAGTGGTCAGCGGAGAACAAGCATTGCAAAGCCCATGATTGAATGCAGCGCCAAGATCATCTCTTCTGTCACCTCGTCCCGTTCCGACACCCTGTCAGCACCTACCGTGTCTATTCCTGCTAACTTTCCCCCACTCCCGCTCGATGCTTCGCCAATTTCCACCTCCACTGCATTCAATCTTGGGCCCAGAAATGCTTGCTCTTTGCATTGTACCTAGAAAGTTGAAATAGTAATCTTTATTAGATCTTAGCTGAGGGGTTTTCTTCTCCGCTGGATGAGGAGATTATGATTAGGTTGAAAGTGTACGGTTTTCCGGATAGGGTGAGGACGGGGGATTGAGAAGAAGATGAGGATGGGTGGAGTTTGGTAGGACTCTAGTGGAGCTGTGTTGCACATCCACAATCGCATCCCAATTCACCCCACTATTTTCTTCTCTCTAACAAAAACACACATTCACATAGTGATTTCAATTAAGTTTGTAGTTAATTGGTTTGATCTGTTCGGCGGTCGAGCATGGAGGAGAGAGACTACGCCGATTTAGGTTCGGAGACCCTATTGAAATTCTGATCAATGTCATCTTGGCCTTCGTGTCGAGCCGTATATAATATAGGATTAAATCGAACTAACCGTCGTTCAGAACACTCGCCAAAATTCCCGGCAAGTACGAAAGAGGCTTCACAGCCAATGCAGGGGTATGCTGGTCTTAAATAAGTAAATGTATAATTTCATAATTTCAAGAATAAATAAATGCCTTTTTTAAAGATTTTGCAAAAATTACTCCCCATTTATGAATATTGAGAGTGCTTCTACCCTTATTCCAAAATTTCCCTCAAAACTAAGACGGAGTAGTCTTAAAGGTTTCAAGCATCAAAAATTTCCTAGATCAAAATGTACTAGTCACAAGTATGATCAACAATCAAAGAACTAAGTCTCGATGACTGATTCTTTCAGTAAATTCAGAAATGTTAAATGTCATATTTTATGAACGATGGTTTTACCATTATAATGTCTCTCAGCAGTTCTTCAGAAACTCGACATTATAATGTCATGTGTACATAGTTCAAAAAATAAGAAAAGTCCATGTTTGTATGGCTGATCAGAATATTATCGTATGTTAATGAAATTTACTATCGATCAGTTTCAAATAGTTCTCAACTATTCTTTCTAAACTAACAAGTATGTTTAAACATACTGCAAAGTTTAAACATAAAAAGAAAGAACACACAAAATTGTTTACGCAGTTCGGTGATGAACACCTACATCTGCGGGGCCTTGCCCAGTCTGAAAATCATCCACTAGATAATCAAGATACGTTACAGAGTTTCACACAACAATTAACTATCTATGACTTATCTCTTGTATGGATTTGTGAGATCCCCTCATTGCCGGTCAGCAACTCCTCGTTGCTGTCTTGACCACTTCCCCTGAAGTATTAAGGCTGTTGATTTCAGACTGCTGGCTTTCGGCAAAGACCTATTGAACTCCCTTCAATAAGCTGCTCCAACTGTAAAGCTATTCTGATCGGCAGAATACTTTCTTGTAAGATGGATAATTTTCTGTCGCAGCTTCTTTGTCTATTTATAGTTCAATGCTGTGTCGCCTCGTTTATCTTCTTGATCCTTCAATCTCGGCAATGCTGATCTCTAATCCAGCTTGTCACAGCTACACTTAGTCTTCTAGCTATATTCTAATTCTATAGCTAAAGGATAAGAAATATCTTCTTTCCTTATTTAAGACTAATCCTTTCTAATATACAACTCTATTACATATTCTCAAGCTGATTCAATCGGTACAAAATCAATCTTCACTTATCATCTTGATTTCTCGAATATTATCTTTGATCTCATAAGAGTTGTACTTCTCCTTCAATACTCTTGCTTAGTTTCTGATTCCAGTTCAGCAAGTGTTTAAACATAAGTATGTTTAAACATGATGACTTCTACAAAATAGCCAATTATATTATGCTGAGTCTTCTGGACTCTTCAATCTCCCCCTTTGGCATTTTGTGGAACCATATCACTTATTTTGATGCAGAGACAATAACTCACTCCCCCTATCATATAGATCTTCATTCTTCAATCATATTCGCATCAATAAATCAGAAACAATATATATGACTTCAAAGCTCCCCCTATCAACCAGACATAGATAGAGCTCATAAATATTTCACAACAGTAGTGTTCCAAAATAAATGGAACCAACATCCAAAATAAATGGCCACCAAGGCATCAAAAATAATCACAATATTCTCCCCCTTGGGAACAGAAAATGTGCCAAAGTATCAAAGGACCAAATATCCAGAAAAAATAAAACAATCATCCAGAATATATCAAATTACCGAGGGCAAAAGAGAGAGAAAATAAGAACAATAGGGCTCAGAATGCATCAGAACCACTGGTCTCATCCTCAGTTTCTTCAAGAGCTTCCAGCTCCTTTTGAAAGTCATGCATCTTCTGTGTATGATATCTGATTAGCCCTCTAAGCTCCTTCTTTCTCACCACAGCATAGTTGACCTCGGCTGGTTCCTCCTCTGGATCTGCCTCTTCTTCCTCAGTAACAGCAGGTAGATCATTTCTCTTTCTGTAAATGGACTTGTTAACTTGTAAATCATCACAGAAGGTGATCTTATCATCTAACCCATCAACTAATCCAGCATGATTTAGCAAACCAGTTATGAGAGCAGGATAGGTGATGTACTCATCAGATTTCTGATGCTGAGCTACTAGCAGAACCCTATCATAGATAAACCATCCCAGATTGAAAGGTCTTCTGGTGCCAATACAGTACATCAAACAGGCCATCTCCTCAGTCACCAGAGATACATTGGTAGACATGATCCATAGATTAGCAACAGCCCTGTACAGACAGTAATACTTCTGAGAAAGATAAGCTGCTTTGAGAGTCTTGTCTGCACCCCATTCTCCAAGTGTGCCCCCTGTAAGCTCCAGTGCTACCACATCATAATCCAAAGTAAAATCTTCTGGATAAGCACTGTTTGGGCAGATGGAGTCATGTCTCCCAGTTCCTAGCACCTGATTGATTAAAGGAGCATCAAATCTATAGAGCTTGCCTCTGAAATAGACTTTTCTGTACCATGCAGAATCTGGAGCACTGTTTGTTCCTCTCAGGTTTGCATAGAATTCTAGTACCAGAGAATGATTGGCCTTTATGCAGAAATTTGCTGGTCCAAACATATGAATTCTCTTCATAAAAGCCACAAACCCAGGATGTTTAAACTTCTCAGTCAATCTCTTTTCAACATGCATCTTCCTGTTGACCAGCCCTTTATACACAGTCATAACCCTCCTGGAATAGAAGATATCATCCCAAGCATTTTCCAGCAGAGGATTGTCATCTGGGAACACTAATGGCACCTCAGCTGCCTCATCACCCTCCTCAGTCTCAGACTCAGAGCTGCTACTCTCATGATCTTCTGCAGCTGGCTCACCTGTTTCATCATCCTCCTCTTCCTCAGATTCAGAGCTAATACTCACATGCTCTTCTGTAACTGGCTCAACTGGCTCATCATCCTCCTCAGACTTAGATTCAGAGCTACTGCTCTCATGGGCTTGTACTTCTGGTTCTGCAGATGGTACTTCTGCTAGTGGAACTTCTTCAAAGCTCAGATTAAGCTCTGGAGCTTCAGCCCTTATCTGCTCACTAGGAAAGACTTGAATAACTGGAGGAATAGACTTCTTTTTCCTCAACTTCTCCTTCTTCAACTCCTGTAGCTGATTAAATTTTATAGTTAAAGGATGGCTATCCTCACTGTCTGGTGTTGTCTCTGATAAAGGTTCCATCATGATTCTGACATTCTCCAGAATCCTATTCACATCCACTGCCTGCTCAGCTTCACCAGGCTTCTCCTGTTCCACCATTCCTTCTACTGCCTGCTCAACTTCAGCATGCTTCTCATGCTCAACAGTTCTTGAACTGAAAACTCCTTGACCTCTCTTTCTCTTCCTCTGATAAACCTGCTTAACCACTTTACTTGATGCCCCCTTTTCTGAACCCAAAGTCTGCTCAGATTGATCATTAACTTCTGAACTCTCATAGAAGAAGTTCAAGTCTGGACCCCCTTCAAACTCAACCCCTACCCTAACTGTGGGATTACTCTCAAGAGCCACAGATTCTGGTGTGGCTCTAGTGATATTCAGACCAAGCTGTTCAGCCATAATTAAATCTTCCCTAGTAGGGATGGAATCAATAGGCAAGTTTGATGGAAGGTTACCCATAATGTTTTAGATACAAACGTAGGTTGAAACACACAAAAAAACTTCCAGAAATCTCAGAACTCCCCAACTATCACAACTCTTAGGTGCGGCAAGCACTCTAACTACTAAATCAACCAGAAAAACTCAATCTTTAAGCAGTTTAGGGGCAAATACCTCTTGCATGCACTGATTTGGGGTTGAGACTTCAGTCGACTAAAGCCCAGATTTTTCTTGTTCTCGGACTCTTGATTTGACAATGTGTTGCTCAGACCAGATTCCGGTTACGATGAGAGTCGATCGATGCACTAGTTTGATGATGAGCTTTGATCAATCGCCGGTGAAGGTTGCCTTGAAGTGGGAACGACGGAGCTACAGTAATTAGGTGAAAAGGGACAAAGATTTTCCCTCTTATATTTAATATTTTCAGAAATTCAAATCCGAAACCAATTTGGACAATAAATCCACAATTGCACACTGATCCCCCAATTTTTACGAAAGTACTGATTATTCCCCATAAAATAAATATGTAGCCAAGATTATCTCCTCAGCCCGTATGGGTATTTTAGCCCACTGACATCAACTTTTTCAGCCCATTGACTAGTCAGGCCCAACAGACTTTCTTCTTCATTTTCGGCTAACTCTTTAGAGTTTAAACATACTGATTTCTCAGTGTTTAAACATACTTGACACCAACTTCTTTTTGTATTTTTTTTTCTTTTTCAAAAGAAAAAGAACACAAAGCAATAAACACTAATATACAACAAATAAGAGGTGATCAGAGGTACCTCAAATTCGACAAACACCTAAGTGTTGTCTTAGTGTCTCAAAAGTTGCAGAGTCCAGTGGTTTAGTGAAAATATCTGCATACTGTTCAGCACTAGGAACAAATTCAATGGTCAGTTCCTTCTTTTCCACCAAGTCTCTGATGAAGTGGTGCTTGATATCTATGTGCTTTGTCTTCTTGTGATCAACAGGATCATGAGAGAGATCAATGGCTCCCTTATTATCACATTTTATAATTAAGGCATCCTGCTGAAATCCATAGTCTTTTAACGTCTGCTTCATCCACAGCAGTTGCTGGCAACAACTTCCAGCTGCTAAGTACTCAGATTCAGTGGTGGACAATGAGATAGAATTCTGCTTCTTGCTGTACCATGACACTAAATTCTCTCCTACATAGAAGCATCCTCCAGTAGTACTCTTCCTGTCTTCTGAATTTCCTGCCCAATCCGAATCACTGTAGCCAATAATCTCAGCTTGACTTCCTCTAGAATACCAGAGACCATAATCAGCAGTTCCATGCACCTATCTGATGATTCTCTTGACTGCAGACAGGTGACACTCCTTGGGATCAGACTGAAATCTTGCACATAGTCCAACACTCAAACAAATGTCTGGCCTACTTGCAGTGAGATATAACAAGCTCCCAATGATACTTCTATACAGCTTAATATCCACTTTCACACCATACTTTTCATAGGTCAATTTCTCCGTAGAAGTCATTGGAGTTCGCATATTCTTAGAATCATCCATCCCAAATCTTTTAACCAAAAGTGTACTTGGCTTGATTGATGAAGATACCTTCCTTGTGTTGTTTGACTTGAAGCCCCAAAAAATATGTCAATTCGCCAACCATACTCATTTCAAATTCACTCTTCATCATTTCTATAAAGCTATCCACAAGCTTTTGAGATGTTGACCCAAATACAATATCATCTACATAGATTTGAGCAAGCAGAATATGTTTTTCATGTTTAAACACAAAGAGCGTTCGGTCTACTCCCCCTCGTCGATAGCCTTTCTGCAACAGAAATTGGGTGAGACGCTCATACCAAGCCCTAGGAGCTTGCTTAAGACCATATAACGCCTTTTTTAATCTGTACACATGATCAGGCAAATACGGATCTTCAAAACCCTTGGGTTGTTCCACATATACTTCTTCCTTGACAATGCCATTTAAAAATGCACTCTTCACATCCATCTGAAACAATTTGAACTTCATAATACAGGACATAGCAAGTAAGAACCGAACAGATTATAACCTTGCAACTGGAGCAAATGTTGCATCAAAGTCGACACCCTCAACTTGAGTATATCCTTGAGCCACCAGTCTAGCCTTGTTTCTGGTGATATTACCATCTCCATCAGACTTGTTCTTTAAAATCCACTTAGTGCCAATAACATTTACACCCGAAGGTCACGGAACAAGATACCATACATCACTTCTGGTGAACTGCTCCAGTTCCTCTTGCATTGCAGAAATCCAATACTCATCAGTCAATGCTTCCTTATGATTCTTGGGTTCTATGGATGAAAGAAAACACTGAAGCACATGCATCCCAGCATTCATTTTTGCGTAGTCTTTCCGTGCCGTCTGCCTTAGATTATACGTGTTAGGAGGAGGATTGACAGATGTAGTTGGATCAGATGTAGCTTTAGATACTGTGTTACTTTCAGGAACATCAGATGATGTTGTAACATCAGGTAGTGTCATAACATCCGACAGTGTTGTAGCATCGGACAGAGGTGGATCAACATCTGAACTGATTGACTGCTCAGGTTCATCTTCGAGTAGGATTCCGCTACTGATATCCTTCAGATCTTTAATGACCACATTGTTGGACTCCATCATGACATTTGTGCGATTATTGAAAACCCTGTATGCCCTGCTATTTTGAGAATAACCAAGAAAAATCCCAACATCAGTCCGTTTATCTAACTTACCGAGAGGTTCCCGATCTCTGAGAATGTAGAATGCACTCCCAAATACATGAAAGTAGGAGACGTTTGGCTTCCTCCCTTTCCAGAGTTCATAAGCAGTTTTCTGAGTGAAGGGACGGAGATAAACTCTGTTGATTGTATGACATGCAGTATGAACTGCCTCAGCCCACCATTTCTTTGGAGTATCATTTTCCGCCATCATAGCCCTTGACATGTTGATGATAGTCCTATTTTTGCGTTCAACAATACCATTTTGCTGTGGTGTGATTGGAGCAGAAAACTCATGCTTGATTCCAAGTTTTGCACAGAAATCCATCATAGTAGAGTTTGCAAACTCCCGTCCATGATCACTCCTTACTCGAACCACTTGAAGACCGTCATGTGATCTTTCAGTGTTAACTTGTGTAATGAGCTCAATAATTATTCCCACGGCATCAGATTTTTCTTTCAAGAATTTCACCCATGTAAACCTGGAAAAATCATCTACACATACAAAGATATATTTCTTTCCCGAAATATTAGCTGGACTGATTGGCCCCATCAAATTCATATGCAGTAGTTTGAGACCATGGGAAGTAGTGATTTCATGAAGTTTAGAGTGTGGTGACCTAACCTGTTTACCTTCATGACATGGTGGACAGTTCAACTCCTTTGTATAAGAGAGTAATGGTACTCCTCTTATTGCTTCAAGCTTTGTTACCTTAGCCAGTGTTTTCAGATTTGCATGACCAAGCTTCTTGTGCCACAAAAGAGTATCATCCACACTTACTTTGAGACAACTAACTGACTCATCCAGAATATAGCAGTTATCTGATGATCTAGTGCCAATAAGAACACCCCGTTCATCCTTCCTGACTGTGCATATTTTATCATCAAATAAAACTGTTAGTTTGTTGTCACATAGATGACTAATGCTGAGCAAATTTGCCTTTAGTCCATCCACTAAAAGTACGTCTTGAAACACTGGAAAGTTTTTGACTTGTAACTCCCCCTTTCCAATTATTCTGCATTTCTTCCCATCTCCAAATCTGACAGTTCCAGTCCATGGAACAATATTGCTCAACAACTCAGAAGAACCTGTCATATGTCTAGAACAACCACTATCGAAGTACCAGGAATCTCTGGAATATGAGCTATAGCAAGTATGAACAACATAGCAGTGATTGGTTTTTGGAACCCATACCTTTTTAGTGTAAGGAGATTTTTCTGATTGTACTATGTTGTAACCTGCTCCAGTGTTGTAACTTGCACCTGTGTTATAACCCGCTCCTGTGTTGTAACCTGCTCCATTTGTTGATTCTTGCATCAGATCTTGTAAAAGACGAAAGCAACGTCTTTTGTAGTGTCCTGGACGTCGACAGTAGTTGCACCTTGCCTCCCACCATGGTTGAAACATGTTTTGCTGACGAGGATAGATCGGTTTATAACCTAAACCAAATTTTGGAACATTGATAGAGTTGTTTGAAGTTCTAACAGGTTGCTCTCTCCTAACTTGACTTGAACTCGGTTGCATCACCTTCTTCTTCAACTTCTCTTTTGACTGATTATTCTTGTTAGCCACTTCTATTTCATCATACCCTAATCCATGTCGATTTCCAGCAACTTTTCCCATACCAAGAATTTCATCCAGAGCAGTTGTTCCTTTGTTTAGTTTGGTGCTGGTTCCTTCTGCTACCTCTGCTCGAATGAGAGCTATCTTCAGTTCCTTTCTCATTGCCTCAATAGTTATCTGTTGTTGCTCAATTTCTTCATTCAAACTATTGTTGTCTTTCTGTAACGCTTTATTTTGTTCAGTCACACTAATCCAGAGTTCATGGAGTTTGTCGTAAGGTTCATGAACCACCTCAGAATCTAAGTTTAAACTCTCATTCTCTGGAATAACAACAGCACCAAACATAACATAGTTTTCTTCTTCACTTTCTTCATCGCTTTGAACAGTGACTGCTCCAAACGCCACATGATTGCTGACATGTTCTTCATCAGAATCTTCTGCATCACTAAATTTAACATTGTAGGCTTTCCCCTTTTTGTTTGCTGATCCACTTGGACATTAAGATTGAATATGCCCGTACCCTTCACATTCTCGACATTGAATTTTTTCAGCATGTTTAAATGCCGTCTTGGGTTCTGCTTGATCATTATTTGTTCTTCTACTCATACTTGAACTCTGCTCCCTTCCTTCATTTCTCCTATTTTGAGATTTTCTCAGAACTTTTGCAAAGCTCCTTGATATGTGAGCCAGCTCATCCTCGTCCATTTCTTCATTGCTGTTTCTGGTAGAGTGTCTAGACATGGAATTATGTTTAGACACTGAATTTTGTTCAGCTGTTTTATGAGCAGCTACAGTAAATGCCATATCACTCTGTCTGACTGTTGCTAACTCCTTCTTTTCAAAGGCTGAAAGTGCTCCCATGACTTCATCAACAGTCATCTCAGATGTATCATGTAATTCCTCCATTGCAATAGTTTTCCCTTTGAACCTTGGTGGAAGAGACCTCAATATCTTCTGAACAATATCATCTTCAACAAATGGTTTTCCCAACTGATATGCTGTGTTGACAAGATCCCTGATTTTTGCATTGTAATCAGTAATCGTCTCATTATCCTGCATAATCAAAGTATCAAATGCTGTCTTCACTGTATGCATTTTTTGTCGTTTCATTTTTGCATCTTCTTCATAGCTTGCTTTTAGTTTCTCCCATGCATCCTTAGCAGTGCAGCAAGTTGGAATCAACCGAAACGCTTCTTGATCAACACACGAGTTGATGCAGTTTAATGTTTTGCTGTTCAGTCGCTTATCCTTCCTCTCTTGAGTTGACAGCTCTTCTCTGTTTTTCAGAACACCTTCGACTGCCCCTGCTGTAGGTGGATGTCTGGCTGGTGACCACTCGTTCTCAACCCAATACCATGCTTCTTCATCTAGAGCATTAATGTAATGCCTCATCCTTGCCTTCCAATAACCGTAGTTATTTTTATCCAGCATGGGTGCACGCGTGTATATTGAACCATCCTTCTCTTGGTTCGCCATGATCGATAGAGATCTCCACTGGCCTTGTTAAAGGCACAACTCAGTGGACTAGCTCTGATACCAAATGAAATTTACTATTGATCAGTTTCAAATAGTTCTCAACTATTCTTTCTAAACTAACAAGTATGTTTAAACATACTGCAAAGTTTAAACATAAAAAGAAAGAACACACAAAATTGTTTACGCAGTTCGGTGATGAACACCTACATCTGCGGGGCCTTGCCCAGTCTGAAAATCATCCACTAGATAATCAAGATACGTAACAGAGTTTCACACAACAATTAACTATCTATGACTTATCTCTTGTATGGATTCGTGATATCCCCTCACTGCCGGTCAGCAACTCCTCGTTGCTGTCTTGACCACTTCCCCTGAAGTATTAAGGCTGTTGATTTCAGACTGCTGGCTTTCGGCAAAGACCTATTGAACTCCCTTCAATAAGCTGCTCCAACTGTAAAGCTATTCTGATCGGCAGAATACTTTCTTGTAAGATGGATAATTTTCTGTCGCAGCTTCTTTGTCTATTTATAGTTCAATGCTGTGTCACCTCGTTTATCTTCTTGATCCTTCAATCTCGGCAATGCTGATCTCTCATCCAGCTTGTCACAGCTACACTTAGTCTTCTAGCTATATTCTAATTCTATAACTAAAGGATAAGAAATATCTTCTTTCCTTATTTAAGACTAATCCTTTCTAAGATACAACTCTATTACATATTCTCAAGCTGATTCAATCGGTACAAAATCAATCTTCACTTATCATCTTGATTTCTCGAATATTATCTTTGATCTCATAAGAGTTGTACTTCTCCTTCAATACTCTTGCTTAGTTTCTGATTCCAGTTCAGCAAGTGTTTAAACATAAGTATGTTTAAACATGATGACTTCTACAAAATAGCCAATTATATTATGCTGAATCTTCTGGACTCTTCAGTTAATATTTCAGTTGGTTCATCTATATTTTATGTATTATTTTAGATATTTAGATTGAATCATGTAAAAAAAGAGATCTAGTTGAAAATGGTCTTTCCCTTTTTTTATAAAAAAATGGGTAATAACTCAAGTGAGTGGTGAGCCCCCAATAAAATCCCACCATTCCCTCCCTCCATGAAAGTTGAACCCAGGACCTCTGGGTAAATCTACTAGTGTCTTACCACTGGAGTCATTCCCAACTCCCAAAATAGATATGGTCTTTTCCTAATTACTATTAGATTAGAACATTGTTTTACATTTTCTAGACTATTGGCAATATTGCAATTAGAATCAGAAAAGGAATGTGAGAGTTGGATTCGCGAAAGATGGATCACAACCAAGAACTATAAGAGAAGAACCTCATGGCATTATTCTAAATCGATTCAACAAGCATTGAAGTAGAAGCATAAACCAGGTTTTTGAGGTTTTTCACTGAAAAATCGACTGATAAGCGGAGCCAAGTTCTGAGGCTCGCTAAACTAATCTACATTGAAACAGAAGTATAAACCAGGTTTTTGAGCTTTTGCACTGAAGAATCGACGGAGAAGCTGAGCCAAGTTCTGAGATTCGCTAAAATAATCTACAACGAACGACAACGTTGAAGGAAACTCGTGTTTGGAACAATTTAAGAAGTTGCAGCCTTAGCTCCACTAGATTTAGGGTATAGTAGCAAAAGTGTTTTTCTACTGTTACCGCTTTACCGGACATTTTAGTGAATCTTTCAAACTAGGCAGAGTAGCCCCGCAGATGTATGTGAATTCCACCGAACTACATTATCAATTGCAGTGTTCTTCAATTCCGCATTTGACATTATAATATCGAACTGTGCAGCAACATTACAATACCAAAATACTGAAATTGGATATTTGATCTAAATTAATAAATTGATCAAATGTACGTGTACTCACGTTTTCACTCTCTTTCCGTTGAAGACCACTTCTTCTTTTGAAATATTCTCTTATTTTCTCTAGTCAAATTTGGCTGGTAATCTAACAAAATTTACCAGAATAGATTTGATAGGCATAAAAAAAGTTTTGTTATTTACCAATAAAAAAGGAGTTTTTTAAAATAAATGTCCCTTTATTATATTTAAGGATCTCAGTTTTTATTTGAAAAAGGATTTGAAATAGCAAACGGAACATATTTATAAGCATGCCTGCTCAATTAATGCATACAAAGCATGTTATTATTATAGTGCATGGTACGTGCAAACAAAAATATAGCAAATTTCATTGATCTCTGATCTTTAGAATTTAAAATTCTTATTCTCATTGCATTTTGGGATTGTTTTTGGTTTTCTTTTCTGGCCTTTTACCATGTAGTCTGATTTTTAGAAAAGGGGAACCTTTATATTGCACAAATGAGTTGTGAATGTTTAGCATGTGTTTCTTATGTAGTTATGTTTTAATCTGTTGATTAGGTATGGTTTAATAATTGGCAGGGTTGAGGGGGCAGTGAAGACCTGATCCCCTTGCTTGATCCCTCTGGTTGAGCTAAAGAATCCTGTAGCAACTCCATTTATCAAGCACTGAAAACCAAGAGGACTGGATGTTTTGAAGTATCACTTTCACAACTGTCCCATGAAATCCATAGCTCAACAAAACTGAGTTAAGGAAAGCTCAGGAGACTCTATCAAAAGTCTTCTGCATGTCAAGTTTAACAATTAAGTTTCTGTATCTGGGATTTTTGGATAAGAGCCTAACCATTTCTTACATTTGCAATGTGTTGTCTTGTATTTAATTATTGGCAGGGCATGAGGAGGCAGTGAATAACTGATTGAGCGGTGGTTTTTCTGCAAAAGGTTAAACCTTGATGGTAAGAATGTATGCGTTCTAGGTAACCTTTTAAAAATTTCGCGGTTATCTGTTTCCAAGATGAATTTAGGGAATCCGTTTCCCGTGCCCCACGAGAGTGGATCCACGAGAAATGAAGGGCTCATTTACATGCCTAATGGATTTTAATAAGTGCATTTGCACGGTTATTATTATACCCTGAATTAACATAATCTCCGAGGTTTTAAATTAACCTTAGAGTTTTTGGACATGCAAGTTTATATTTTTTATACTTCAATTTTCTACTCACTTTGGTGTTGTCTTTCTGCTTACTTTGTTTTGGTTATACTGCTGATCAGTTCTGTTTTTCAGAACATGGGCGTGTACAGGAGGAAATAAATCCACTTTCTGAGCATTTTGTGGCATACCTTTTTAATTTTTATCAATGATCTCATGAATTCCTTCTTTTGAAGTTGTTATTAAAGCAGTACAAAATCAGAGATGAGGCTTTCTTGGATGGAAAATAGTAAAAAAGCTTGGACTAATGGCTAACTTAATAGGAGATCACAGAAGTAATGTTTTTCTTCTTTCCGGAACATTTGCAGACAAGTTTGATTTGATCCAACTTCTATGTGGATTATTGTAGGTTGAGTTTTTGACTGTAATTGAGAGAATGGTGTATTCACAACCAAATGTATGGTTTTCTTTATAACATCATATGCTGATTTTCTCAAGCACTTCTTATGGTTACGTACGTTTCAGCTATTTTCGACAAGTGCTTGAGAAAATCCTCAATCAGATCACAAATTGGACGGATTTTTTTTCTATTGCTGTGAATGAAGTTGATGCATTGAGCTTCTGGAATGTAGTTTGGACACGTAAGTGTGAAGAGAAATTAGGGTTTAATTTAACTTTAATTAGTGAGAACATTTTGTCAATTTGGGCATTTATTTGAAAATAATTTATTAAAATCTGTCATCGTTGAATGTAGAGGTATATATGGAAATAAGAATATTATTTACTACTAATGGCCTATTATTCTCATGTTGGTTTATGATATATGAATATCAAACAAAACGAAATAAATTGTCATTATGCCGTGAAAATGCACGGCATGTATTGAAACTATTAGTGCATGATGCGTGCAAAGACAAATGTAAATCCGAAAATTTGACGTATTCAATAACTAGAAAGTTAAAAGTGAAACAAATAAATTTTTTTCATTGCGTGCTATTTTATAAAATCAAGAAAAATACAATAAAAACTCAAGATTACGTATCTGCCAATTTGTGTCAAATTGATATGAAGCAAGACAATTTACAAGGCAAAGCAGCTTGACATCGGATTGCTACAAGATTCTCTTTTTTGTTCTGTTTCATTTTGGTTGTTGGATTGGATTGATTAGTTAGGACGAACATGGCTGATTCACGTGAGCACGAGAAGCTGATGATCAGGGAGGAAATCATCTCCGGCGAGATTTATCAAAAACAGAAGCTCGTGGACGAAGTCAGGGCGGAGATGCTGCAAGAAAACGAGCTCAGGCTGCGGTCGCTTACAGGAAATGACAATCAAGGTGCTGCTGCTACTGATGCACCTTCTGTCGCAGAAACTGGCAGTTAACTTCTCCAATAACAGAAGTAGGTGCTAGGTTAAATCCTTTTCCAGACTGTCCTTGTCAAATGTTTCTGTTCCAAATGATGTTTTCAGTTTGAATTTTATTTGAATTTTATGGATATTATATGAAAAAAAAGGCAAAGTAACAGGCATGATCATTTTTTGGACAATCTTAAATTTATAACATTGTCTAATTACGCTAGTTGCATAACAAAAAGACTTCAACGATTCGTAATAATAGTGTGTGCGTACAAGAATAGATAAAAAACCGTGCGTTAACGTGCGCTGATTGTTAATTTGAGAACGCGCACATTAACTCGAATTCTACAATGTAGATTAAATTATAGAGGAAAACGGTTGAAAGGTAAATATAAAAAAGTAGATTTTTTTTTTAAAAATTTAAAACCACCATTGGTGGGGGGATTTATTGGCACCCCTAACCCAAAAACAAGCAAATTGCTTGAATCTTTAATAAGCAGTTGTTTACATGGTGAGCAGAAGCTCCAGAAACCTAAGGTTTCTGACAAAAGAATGAAGTGAATGGCTCTATCTAGTTGATCTAAAACTAGAGAGTGATTGTTGCTATGGGTAAAACATATACTCTATACCAAAATATCATATGGGGAGCTGGACTGTGATCAGTTCAACAAAGAGTGAAGCACAACTTAGCCACCCACTGATTTGATATTAGAGTATAGATCCCAAGCAGCAATCATAATTACAAAAAGGACTGTATTTGGAATATGATGATTCCTGAGTCTGGTAGTGTAGACATCCATCAGTGAGGTCCATATCTGTTGTGAGCTTTTGCTGCATTTGTCTCTGGTGTGCTGACACATCTGATTCCTGCAAGGTAGAGAGCAGTATCACATTCCTTTATAAAAGATGAAATCTCAGACTAGGGAAGGATATTTTATCAAGTTCAATTATTCCTTTGAGTTTGCCTGGGGCAGAGTTTAAGCTTAGATACTTGGATTCTCTACTGGTGATGCATAGATTAGCTAGAAAATCAGCTGCTTGATTGCCTTCTCTCATGATGTGACATATAGGATGAGAGACAGTGTGTGCATGAAGAGAATGACAAATAGAGTATAAAGGCCAAGGGGAGTGTTTGATATATTTGATGCTCTTAACTACTAACATGCAGTCAGACTCAACACAGAAACTGGGGAGGCTCATTTCCCTACCTAGCCTGTACCCTAATTGAATAGCAGTGATCTCAGCATGCAGAGAGTTTGAACAAGTGATGAAAAAGGTTGAAAGCCTGAAGACATGACCTAATTTGTTACTGATGATTATACCTATACCAGTAGATCCATCCTGAGCAAAACATGCATCCACATTGATAGAAATACTCAAACCAGTTTTAATCCTCATAGATTCCAATAGTATTGACATTTCCCGTACTGATTATCACCCCACTCTACATCAACAGTTGCAAACTCAACAAAAAACATGTTTTGCATTAACCAATTATCAATAATTACAACCCGACTTTTTTCATTTCAAAGTTTTGAAAATCGTCCATAAATAAATAGCAAAAATTTAGGAAGAGAGTTTCATGCGTTAAACAACAGTACTCAACTTCGAAAAGTTTGTTAGTGCATGAGGTACAAAATTTCTAATATCTAAGAATCTTAATGAAATTGATCTATCTTCATATTTTGTTGAAAAATCATCACATTTAATTAAATATCAGCAATTTTGTTTGAAAATTGTTCCTTTTCATATTTAAGGATCTAAATTTTTATTTGAATAAGATTTGAAATAATAATGGATAACGACTAACATATTTATAATCATGCTAAATCTGGTTATAGATGTCATGTTTCGTTCTTGATATAGTTTACAGGTCGTAGAAATGTCGAGATCAAGAAATGGACCAATATTGTTTTATTCTCGACCTGTTTGTAAATGTCATGTTTCGTTCTTGATATACTTTTACATGCTGTGTTTTCATTAGTGATTTGTGTCATTCAGTGTGCTAATAGTTTAGAGAATTTAGATCATGCTTTGGATAAAGTGGTGTTACAACATCTTTATTAATTAGGTGAGTGATTGACGCGTGAAGATTATCTCTTTTCCAAGTGATATGTATTTTTTCCCACTATTTACAAATTAAAATTCTCGAGAGTTTTATTAAAGTTTACTAGATTGGATCTTTAAATCGACAATCAAATATAATTTAATCACTCTTGAATAGAAGATAATTAAATTTAATATCAATTTACTGTAATCGCCAAATAATATTTCACATCATCATCATGTATGACTTTTAAAAAATAAATGCACTCATATAGATTGAGTTTTTTTTAATCATGATTGATTAGTTTTTGATATACGACACCATGTTAAAATTTTGTTGTCCCATGTATAGTAAAATTAAAATAATTAATATATTGGTAAAATTAATTGTAGCAAAAAATAAATCTAGTCAAGTTGTTATCAATTAGTTACTCATGTATCATCTCCTCCCTGCCTTCTTTTCTCTCTGAAAACACTGGCGGGTGGTAATGCCGATGAACAATACCGTTCAGGCCAGCCCCTCCCACTCTCCCCGGCCCGTAGCCTAGAACCCGCCACCCCCTTAACCCCCTCACTCGGAGTAACGAATCCTATGAAAAGCTAGATGCTTTCTCAGATCTTGAGATTCTCCGGCCAGAAATCAATGATGCCATACCAGCGGTGAAGTCCGCGGCCGGGACCACCAGTGCTTCAAGATCGGCAAGAAAACAGCTTGTTCGATGCCTGGAAGCTCTCGACTAGGTTTGTCAGCCTCAATCTGTTGAAGATGCCGAACAATAACGTATACTCCTGACGGAATCCACACACGCCAAGGGCCTCCATCGCAGAAGCGCTTTGAGTTTCATGCGTTATCTCACGCGTTGATGATGGATTAGGTCCATATGTTCGATGATTTGTTCCTTCTTAATTATTTTTTTAATGTTTTTAGTATTTTTTAGTAGTTTCTTTCGGGTATACATTAATTCAAAATTAAATGTGGTTAATTACTCTTGTTATACGAATGCAATGTAATGGTGAAGATTCATAACTTGTTTGCCCTAATTGCAACGGAGGGTTTCTAGAATCCGACACCAGCCTAAACGTCCACCCTTTTATGTACGCTAGCGAATTACAGTGGAGGTTCGTGGAGGAGGCGCTCGGAAGCGTTAACCTCGGTGTACATTTCTTGGGGTCCGATATTAACGATCTAATTATAAATACTCGACCTACTGCAAAGTCTGTTGTTGAAGATTTAGCTGACATAACAATGACGAAAGAGCTGCTGGGCTCTAATCCTTCTCAGTGCATAGTTTGTCAGCAAAACTTGTAAAGTACATTTGGGTATGTATGCCGACATTTAGGGCATGTTCAATACGACTAAACTGAAATTAACTGAACTGAACAGATCTAAACTGAATTGGTTTGAGGCTAAAAATATATTGAACTGAACTGAATGGACCTGAACTTAATTTATTTGAGGGTAAAGAAATATTAAACTAAATGAAAATTACTACACTGAACTAAAATTCATTTTATATTTTTTGGTAAGATAAACCTACATTCAAAATTTTGATTACAAAACAAGCCATTGAACTATATTGAATTGAACTTAACTGAACAAAACTGAATTGAAGAAACAAATCACTGCATTGATATAACTAAATTAGCTAAATTTTATCAAATTATACTTTATCAGAGCCGAACTCAATAAAATGTAAACTAGATAATATAAAGAATTGAGCTGAAGTATATTGAACTGCACTTTATTGAACCGAATTGATGAAAACAAAAATCAATGTATTGATATAACCAAATGATGCTCTATTTTATCGGCACCAAAATTAATAAATCGAACCTAGCTTGATAAACTGAAATTAACTGAACCATACTGAATTGAACTAAACCGAACTAACAAATGTATCAATTGATATTATTAATCAAATCATATTTCATCATAACCGAACTTAACAAATTGGACATAACTTATTAAACTGAATCGAACTAAATCATACTGAACTCAACAGAAGAAAACAATCAATCCATTGATATAACAAATGAAGCTGTATTTTAACAAATCATACTTCATCAGAACCGAACTTAGGAAATTGAACCTAGCTTAATAAACTAAAATGAACTGAAGTATATTGAACTAAAATTAAATGAACTTAATTGAACAAAAATAATTTGAAGAAACAAATCATTGCATTGTTTGAAATTGGACAGATATTGCAACCAAATCGAATAGATATAGCAACAAGAATTTAGCAATCTCTACCTAATGTTAGAGATGGTGATATGGGCTGAGGACCATACATAGGCCCAAGAAGAACGCTGGCAGCAGGGAAGAGGGAGTCCAGCCCACCGGTGGTCCTGCCATGACATCAGCTATCTTGGACGCACCTGGGTACAAGAAGGACATGAAAATGACTCATCACCCCCGAGTGTGCGACAAGAGAAGGACCACCCAGCTAAGACCCTCTCTGCTCTTTGCCATTATAAATAGAGGAGTGACCAACAGTAAAAGGTATGTTCTATCAGACAAAAACACTCTCTATATTTATTCATATTCTCTCTCCTCTGCATAAAGCCCTATCTTCATCATCACGCCGGAGCGTCTACCCTCGGGTGACCCCGAGGCTTTTTTTTTGCAGGTCCTAGGTGAGAGATCCGCCGCGAGTTAGGATTCCAGCTCTCCCGGATAGCTCATACCGGGGCTGGTATCCATGAGCTTATTGGTAGCATCAGTTGGCACGCCCAGTGGGACCCATTTATCTTCGCTATGCCACGCGGTAGGCCTAGAAAGACTGGGGGAGAACCCCCCATGAAGGCTAATCAGGCAGAGGGTGGCCCCAAAACAAAAAGGGCTGCTATGGAGGCACGCAAAGTGGCCGAGGAGAAGGAACGGGCGTGCAAGGAGACTGCCCGTTTGGCCGCTGAAAAGCGTAGAGGAAAGAAGAAAGTTCCGGAGCGTACCCTCAGGGAGATGCAGAAGGAGCAGGGGGAAAAGGTCCAGCAAGAGAAGAAGAGGTTGAATCAAGAGACTTTTGGAGATGGCGGGGAGTCTGAGCCGGAGTATTCTGATTCCGGGGACGAATATCCGGGAGAAGATGAGCATGGAAGCCCAGAAACCATCCATACCAACGCTGCGAAATTTGGGGAATTTCGAGCATGGAAAGCGGCTCAGGCGGCTACCCACAACAAGGTGCCTGATGTGGTGGACTTGGAAAAGGATAGGAGAGATAAAACAGGAGAGGCCGGGGATCAGCAGATGCCCCCGGGTCAGCAGATACCCCCGGGTCAACAGATGCCCCCGGGTCAGCAGATGTTCCCAAGCGGCTTGAACCCGCAGGCACAACCATATTATGGCGGGTATAATACCCCGTTCAACAATGGTTCCATTGAAGAGCGTTTGAGTAGATTGATTGGAAGGCGGGGGATGCGCCATCATTCCCCGTGGGTTCCGGAGGTCCTGAACTATAAGTGGCCGACAGGTATCAAGGCGCCGAATGGAGTTCCAACGTACAATGGGGACGGGGATCCGGAGGAGTTTGTTCACACATATCTCAGCGTCATGGGGGCCAGGGACATTGATGAGCCGCTGTAGTGCAAATTATTATCCTCTTACCTTCGGGGTAATTGAATGAGCTGGTTCAAGAGTCTTCCCCGTGGATCGTTGAAGACTTTTTGGGACTTTGCTACCGTCTTGGTCCATCAGTATGCAGCTATGAAGACGAACTTTGTGAACTTGGCGACGGTTTTGGCCATGCGGCAGTTGGAGACGAAGTCCACTTGGCAGTATTATGTCCGATATACTGCCGAGTCTATGAAGGTCCAGGATAGGCACTTGCATGAGAAGGCTTTGATCGGCAACTTTATGAACGGATTGAGAGACGAGATGTTCTACATTGAGTTGATGAAGAACATGCCGGGAACCTTCTACCACCTACAGCTGACAGTCGAGATGCATTGCACCGTGCACGAGGCCAACCATACTCGGATGAATACTGTTGGTTTCTATGAACAGCGGGTGATCACGGCTACGGCTACCCAAACTACCACGCTCCGGGCAACTCCCCACCAGGGCGTTCGCCAGGATCCCATAAGACGCCAACCGGTCCAGGGAGCGGCACCTGCACCGGGGGGACATACGCTGGTAGTTAGACCGACGTATACCCCACTCTCCAAGACGAAGACGGAGATTCTATCCATTCGCCGGGGTCTTTTCACGGACCCCCCGGTTATACAAGGGGTCCCAGCCCCAGCCAATGCGCAGAAGTGGTGTGAGTTTCACAAGTCTTACGGTCACACCATAGAGGGTTGTAGAGTTCTGCGCACAGACATTCAGAAGCTGGTGGAGCGGTGTCAGCTCCGGGATTGTGTGGCGGGAGATGCGCACCCGGTAGCTGCTCCGGCAGGGCAGGGAAGGAAGCGAAATTGGAGGAACAAACGAGGCCAAGGCGGCAACCGCTCTGTGGAGGCCAATCCTGCTCCTAACCCCGCCCCACAAGTTCAAAGACCGGGGGCTCCGGGAACCGGAGCGTCTCGGACAATAAACGTGATCAATGGAATAGTGGGAGATGGAGCACAAACACTTTCGGCAGTGAAGGCTAAGAGTAGGTATGTTCCCCCAGGGGAGATCCAGGGGAAGAGGTTTAAACACGATGAAACGATCACTTTTTCGGAAGAAGACGCAGTCCCAGCTCAGGTGCCTCACTCTGATCCTATGGTGATTTTCGCAGAAGTAGAAGGAGTTGTGATAAAGCGAGCCTTCGTAGATGATGGGAGCAGTGTGGAGATTATGTTCGCTGATTGTTTCGACCAGCTGCACATTGGACGCCAGAACCTGAAGCCGTGTTTGTCCCCGTTATCAGGTTTCACAGGCCGGACAGTTCATCTTCTGGGTGTCATAGCCTTACGGGTAACCTTTGTTGATCACTTGGATATCAACAAGAGGTGTACCGTTTTGTGCAACTTCGTTGTGATAAATGCTTCCTCCCCGTACAACATGATTATAGGCCGCCCCGGGTTGACGCAAGCACGGGCGATATGCTCTCCCTACCACTTAACCATGAAATTCCCAACAGATCAGGGAATTTCTTCGGTTATTGGTAATCAAAGATGGCCCGCAGCTGAATGCTAACCGCGATAAAGGATGCTAAGGCCGGAGGAACGGAGAGGGTGCACACTTCGGAGCCCGGGGAGAGTTCCGGGAAGGAGAATACGGTGGGAGTGGTGCACGGTGACCCAACATCCTTTGAAGTGGAAGACATGGAGGTAGGTTCCCGAGGAAAGGTGAGTGTCGGGAAGCATCTCCCGGGGAATGTGAAAGGGGAGCTTTGGGGGCTGCTCAAGGAGTATGAGGATGTGTTCTCATGGGGAACAGATGATTTGACGGGAATACCGGAGGAGTTTGCAATACACCGGCTGAACGTCTATCCAGATCTGAAACCTATCAGGCAGAAGAAAAGAGCATTGGCAGCGGATCGGGTGGAGTTCGTCCGGTCGGAGGTAAAGAAAATGTTGGATGCCGGCATGGTTGAAGAAATCACCTACCCGGAATGGATTGCTAACCCGGTCCTGGTGAAAAAACATGATGGATCTTGGAGGATGTGCATAGACTTTACAGATTTGAACAAGTGTTTCCCTAAGGACAGTTACCCGCTACCGTCCATTGACCAGCTAGTGGAAGCAATAATGGGCTATCAGCTCCTAGCCTTCTTTGACGCGCACCGGGGATATCACCAGATTGTCATGGCCCTGGAGGACCGGCCGAAAACTTCTTTTATTACTGACTTTGGTACTTTTTGCTACAGGAAAATGCCGTTCGGTCTTAAAAATACCGGAGCCACATACCAGCGTATGATAGATCGGGTGTTCAAGGATCAGCTCGGGAGAAATATGGAGGTCTATGTAGATGACATGGTGATCAAAAGCAGGACGCGTGAAGCCTTTCTGGAGGATGTCCGGGAGCTGTTCATTTTTCTGAAGTTGAGTCCGGAAAAGAGCACTATCGGGGTGGCAGCAGGCAAGTTCTTGGGATATATGGTGTCAAACCGGGGGATCGATGTGAACCCGGAGAAGGTCGATGCGATCCTGAGCATGCCCTCCCCGAGCCAGGTGAAGGATGTGCAGCGCTTAACAGGGTCTTTGGCGGCATTGAGAAGATTCCTGGCGCGAGGGGCGGAGAAGCAGCTGCCTTTCTTCAATATCCTTAGACGAGCAAAGAAGTTTGAATGGACCCCAGAATGTGAGCAAGCGTTTAAAGAATTGAAGGAGCATCTAGGGAACCTCCCCACTCTGTCTAAACCGGTCCCGGGGGAAGAGCTGTTCCTGTACCTCGCGGCCACAGAGCAGGCAATAAGCGCAGCCCTAGTCCGGGGATCCGGGAGGGTGCAAAACCCGGTGTACTTTGTGAGCAGGGCCCTTCAAGGACCGGAGACGCGTTACTCTTCACTAGAGCGTTTACTCTTAGCCCTAGTGCACGCGTCCCGGAGACTTCGCCCGTATTTTCAAGGACACCCCATAACAGTCCTCACAAATCAACCACGTCGCCAAGTAATGCTGAAACCAGAGGCATCGGGCCGGATGATGAAGTAGGCGATTGAGTTGGGAGAGCACGAGATCACCTACCAGGCAAGGAAGTCTATCAAAGGCCAATCTTTGGCTGGCTTCTTAGTGGAGATGGAGGACAATGCCGAGAAAGACCCGGTGGAAGACGAGCCGGGGTGGAAACTACATGTGGACGGCTCCTCCCATTCCGGGGGAAGCGGAGCCGGGGTTGTGCTGGTCAGCCCCTGGGGGAAGGAGTATCGATACGCCCTACAATTTGATTTCAAAACCACCAACAACGAAGCTGAGTATGAGGCCCTCCTAGCCGGGTTACGCCTAGCCCGGGAGGTAGGTGCAAAAGTGGTGGACACCTACAGTGATTCGGCCATTGTGGTGCAGCAAGTCAATGGGGAGTATGAGGCCAAGGAAAGGAATTTGCAGAGGTACCTAGAGGCGGTGAAGACAATGATGCAGGGTTTCCTCCGGGTTTCGTTGACACAGATCCCCCGGGTGGAGAACTGTAAGGAAGACGCGATAAGTAAGCTAGCTTCATCGGAGCTTAAACCAGACCAGGATCGGAACATGTTCATGGAAATGGTAACTCTCCGGGGGTACGAGCACCCCGGCCAAGTCACAGCGGTACGTGAAACGGAGACGTGGACCACACCGCTCCTCGAGTACTTAGAGAAAGGAACACTGCCGGACGAAAAAATCAAAGCCCGGAAGATCCGAGTTAAATCCCCCCGGTATGCGGTCCTGGACGGGGAGTTGATACGAAGAGGGTACCTTCAACCTCGGCTGAAGTGCGTGGACGGGGAGGAAGCCCGACATATGTTGAAGGAAGTGCATGAGGGTCCCAACGGTAGCCATCAAGGTGCCCGGACCGTGGCCCGGAAAATCATGTGTACTGGGTATTATTGGCCCACGCTGTTTGAGGACGCCCAAAAAGCCGTTCGCTCCTGTGGACAGTGCCAGAAATTTGCACCCCTGATCCATGTTCCACAGGGGGAGATGATTGGGATATCAGGGACCTGACCTTTTATTCGTTGGGGCTTGGATCTGGTAGACCCTTTCCCGACGGTGCCCGGGGGTTTCAAGTATTTGATAGTCGCTGTCGATTACTTCAGCAAATGGGTCGAGGCTGCCCCGTTGACCAACATCAGGGGAAATACTTGTGTGAAATTTTGTTGGAAGAACATTATCTGCCGTTATGAGATCCCCCGGTTCATAGTAACAGATAACGGGGCGCAGTTCGAGAATGACCCCTTAAAATCCTGGTGCAAGGAGTACGGGATTGAACAGAAGCTAACCTCGGTCTACCACCCTCAGGCTAATGGGCAGGTCGAGATCACCAACATGACTCTTGTCAACGGAATCAAGACACGTCTTCAAGGTGCGAGAGGAAACTGGGTTGATGAACTTCCAAGTGTCCTATGGGCAAGTAGAACAACGGAGAGTTCCGCCACAGGCGAGTCCCCCTACAGTTTGGTTTACGGGGCAGAGGCGGTAATCTCGGCAGAAGTTGGAGTGCCCAATCTTCGTACGAAGTTCCCGGATGAGCAAGAAAACCAGAATGACCGGCTGCTGGTCCTAGATTTGTTGGAAGGGAAACGGGAAAAGGCAACCCTGCATGAGGCCGGGGTGAAGGAGCGGGTCAAGAAGTACCATGACAGGCGGGTGCGCAAGGAGCAGTTCGCCCCGGGGGAATGGGTGATGCGCCGGAACGACAAAAGCCAGCAAGTTGCAAGCGGAATGCTAGCCCCTAACTGGGAAGGACCTTATAAGGTGATGGCAGCCCATCCCGGGGGAAGTTACGAGTTACAGGACAAGGCCGGGAAGAAGGTCCCGCGGCACTGGAACATCGCAAATTTACTTAGGTACTATGCCTAGTTTATTTTTGTATTTACCCCTCTGGCAAGGGATATGCCTAGGACGGTAGCATGAGAGCGGCATGGGAACCTCTGGCCAAGGTTGAGCCTAGGTTGTCCCCTGGGCCGCGTTTGCATTTTATTATTATGTCTATGAAGTTGTTTGGCAAATTTTATTTTCTCAATATCAGCTAAACCGGGACTACTTGAACAAGCGCCCGGGGGGCTAGTGCGAAAGTACAAAATGGGTACGCTTGAACAAGCGCTGGATAACAACTAAGAGTATAAACGGGCACACTTGAACAAGCACCCCGGGGGAGAAGAGAGCTAAAGGTTCTTGAACAAGTACTAAAGAAAAACATACAAATACATAGTATTAACTTGCAATGTGTAACCGTGGAAATTTACAACTTTAAATTCTACACTATGCGAACTTAATCAACAACAACACACACAACATAGCCCTAAGTATCAGCTCCGGGGGGAAGGAGGGCCATCCTAGCTAATAGGAGATGGGACTTGATCATCCTGAACAGGGGGACAACTAGATTGATTAGAAGAACCCGGGTTTCCCAGGGCGCTCGACTCTTCCACCGGGGGAACACCAGAAGGACCGGCCTTGTCACAGGGCTCAAAATCATCATCTGAGGATGAAACTTCAGTCAACGATACCCTCCGGGGAGCTCCAATAACGATGGGTCCTTGGGCACGGGGAGATTTTTTGTTTTTAGCAACAACCTTACTTTTTCCCGGGCTAGACGCCTTTGCCCTTTTTTGGCATCCTCGGAAGCGATGAAGGCCCGGATTCTGGACACCCTTCGAGCAGATTTTTCCGGATCAACTAACACGCGGAACTCGAGATACCTTTCAACAGTGAAGTCTATAGAAATCCGACTCGGAATGAGTACCAAGGATGGAGGAAGGTAACGACCTTCTCTCTGGCGCTGCCACCATGCGGCAGTTTCCTCGAAAGCGGGACGATACCGGGACTCGGGGTTGTTCCAACCCATACGAAACATACGCACTAGCAGCGCCTCAACCTCCCGGGGAAAGTTAGTATACAGCGGGGGCGAAACCCGGCCGAGCCGCAGTCCGGTCAAGTGGTAAGTGAGTCGAAGGGTAACCAAATTTTCACGAAGGATTAGGTTCCGGGCAGCCAGTTCCCGGTTCTCTCGCTCCAGTTTCAGATTCCTCTTGAGTGGATCGCCACTTTTTTTCCAGCCACTTGAGTTTATCGCAATAAAATGGAAGTTCAGACCAAACCAGATCAAACTCATCTTTCAGTCGAGATTTGAAGGCATCATGCTCGGCTTGTAGCATGGAGATGGTTTTATCCGCATCAAGAACGGAATTTACCCGGTCTTGAGCCTGGGACTGACACCGGGAAAGAGTTCCGAACTGATTTGATATTTCCCGGAGCTTTGTTACGAGCGAAGTAACATCCGAGAACTCGTCTATCACCGATCCAATCCCGTATTGGATTAGAAGATAGCGGGTCTGGATACCGTCCAATTGCCAACGTCTTAGCTGATCCTCTAACTCCACACACCAGGGACACGGCGACTCACTCTCTTGGTCGGCTTTCTGGGGTACTGGTCGCGACCCAGTAGGAATAGTACCGGGAGGATTATCCCGGGGCTACATAATCAAGAAATTTCAGATACAAACTTAAAGACGTATATACATGCATGTATAAACAAACCCTCATAACTTGATAAACCGAATAAATCAATGTTTATAAATGATAAAAAAGAGAGAGACTCTTACATCGTTAGAGGAAAAATAGCATGAAGAACAGAAAACACAAGTATCCACACCTGTGAGTCATCCAGCATAATAGTATAAGAGGAAGAGCCAGCCTTGGTCTCGCTTATAGGCCCCAGATGGCTCTCAGTAGTGAATTTTCCAGCGGCTCTCTCCTGGGAATCCAGGACGAGTCTTGAGAACGGGAATCAGTCTTTTTCTTCTTGACCGGATGACCCCCAGGCGATGGAACGGGGAAAGCTAAGGGACGACGGTTGCCAGTTGAAGGAACCTCGGCCAAAGACCCTACCTCCTTTTCGTTACCGGGGGGACCAGGGACCTTCACATTGGAACTCTCTTCCTCCGCCTTCCTCTTCTTGGTCTCCACGACCTCCTTCTCATTACTAGTCTTGGTCTTCTCAGCTTCTCGGAAGCGACCTTCCCCGCCCCCTCACCGAACTTCGCCCCGGGTGGGACTATCACTGGTCTGT
The DNA here is from genome assembly GCA_948330725.1 of Sherardia arvensis. NCBI lineage: Eukaryota > Viridiplantae > Streptophyta > Magnoliopsida > Gentianales > Rubiaceae > Sherardia > Sherardia arvensis. The sequence goes on along the minus strand of OX415237.1, from coordinate 13,014,054 downwards.
GGGATATGGCTGACACATAAAAAGCTAATTAAAAAAAACCATACCAGAAATATTAAGAATATAGAACAAGGGGAAAAACTTACAAAGGCTCCGCTTTGAATACAGACGGCGGCAGGTAAACACCTCCGGGGGATATGCCTCCCGGGGAAACTCATAACCTCCTACCTTCTGGTAGTCCTTCAAGTTCTCGAAAAACCCGGCCACCCGGTTATGACTCTCGGCCACCGGTCGAAATTGACCCGGCGGAAGAGCGACATTCATCTTCGCAACCCGTCGATGGTTCCACTTCGGGACAGGATACTTATTCTCGTCAAAAGTGGAGTAGTTATTCATCCAATCACTAGTCTTGACAGAATCAAGTCTCCCGGAGTAGATGGACTTCGTCTTGGTGCGGCGCTGGACATTGAAAACCCCGGGGACAGTAGTGCTAGACAAGTGGTAGAAGCTACGAAACAGAGTAACATTCCCGGTTAATCCGCTTTGATGACAGGAGTAGAGGAAGGAGAGCATCACGCTGACCACGTTGGGATACACCTGAGCCAGGGAGATGTTGTAGTATTCGAGAAACTCAGTGAACAGAGGGGGCAAAGGAAAGGTGAGCCCGTGGAGAAACAGATGCCATGGCTTACAGGCCCGGGATTCCATCTCACCGTCAAACGGTTCTAGCCCTGCATCGTATGATAATGGAACATACATCCGCTTCACTAGTTCCCGAACATCTCCATGGACCGGGGTCTCGCCAGGATCTTTGGGGTCAGGGGGAACGGGGGATCCATACACGACTGTGACTTTGGACGTCATCAGGCCTTTCCCACCTGTAGAACGGGGGGGGGGGGGATCCTCGATATCCAAAGAATGATCGTCTGTGGTGGTGGCAGCGCTGTGACTCATATCCAGCAGATACGATAATAATTGTTTAAAGAATGGAAGCTTTAAAGCAGAGAAAGCGATAACACCTTATGAGATGAGAGATTGAAAATGAGCCTTCAGCTGGTATTTATAGAAGAAGCAATAGGATGAATATCTTGGAATAGGAAAACGTGACAGCTATACCGTCACCCGTTAGACTTCTTTTAAAGAGACCCAACTCCCCGGGATAAACCCCGGAAGCTAGGGTCTCGGGGGGCTAGTGGTGATATGGGCTGAGGCCCATACATAGGCCCAAGAAGAACGATGACAGCAGGGAAGAGGGAGTCCAGCCCACCGGTGGTCCTGCCATGACATCAGCTATCTTGGACGCACCCGGGTACAAGAAGGACATGAAAATGACTCATCACCTCCGAGTGTGCGACAAGAGAAGGACCACCCAGCTAAGACCCTCTCTGCTCTCTGCCATTATAAATAGAGGAGTGACCAACAGTAAAAGGTATGTTCTATCAGACTTAAATACTCTCTGTATTTATTCATATTCTCTCTCCTCTGCATAAAGCCCTATTTTCATCATCACGCCAGATCGTCTACCCTCGGGTGACCCCGGGGGCTTTGTTTTGCAGGTCCTAGGTGAGAGATCCGCCGCGGGCTAGGATTCCAGCTCTCCCCGGATAGCTCATACCGGGGCTGGTATCCAGGAGCTTACTGGTTTGCATCAAGTGAAACTAAAACTAAAGAATATAAAATAAAACTTGATTGAACTTCACTTAACAGAAATGCACTGAATTTCCAATATAAATTTAATATTATTAAATTATATTTTCACTGAATTGAATTGAATTAAATTATATTTTCTCCATAATGGATTGAATTGACCTGGATTGTTAAAATATTTTTTGTTTAAAAAGTTGAAAAGTACATGCACTGAACTGTGCTGAAAAATACGGAACTGGACTGAAATGAATTCAATTAAAATTAAAATATTGAACTGAACTGTAAATTATTAAACTAAACTTAATTGAAACTTATTTAAATCAACTGTACTAAACATGCCTTAGATGTAAAGAAACGTGCATCACTTTATTATTTTAATTATCAATTATAATTCAAACTAGAGTGTTTTGCCCTATTAACACTCTTTTAAAAACTAATTTCCAAACTAATACTCTTTAAATTTTAATTTCAAAAATGATACTTTTTCTTGACATCTAATTAGCCACATATTTTTCCTATCAATTTTGCAATTTTCCATCATTTTATTCCTTTTTAACCTTTTAGTTATATATTTACAACACTTTTTTACCATATATATAACTCTTTTTTTCTTCTCTGTATCAGATATGTTTGTTAATCGTACCCTTCCTTCAATCCTTCTTCGGGACGGTCTCCTTTACTCCTTCAGATGATTACTGCTTTGACACCCCCAATCATACTCAAAATTATTAAGATAAGTCTAATTAAGAGTGTCAGCTGCCAGGTTCACTCCAAGGCTCAAAACAGAAAATGGAGAAGGTATTTTAGAGCATAAGTAGTGCTTTATAATTACAGTAGTAACATTCCAAATTCAACTACATTAAATAGAAGGTATACATGCCATTAATAAACTACCAGTACATCAAACTAGTACATCAAAATAGTATTGTTGCTGTAGAGGATTTAGCGACATCAAAATAGGACTTGAAAGAGAAGTCACCCTAGCATATAGTCACCTCATCCTAGGTCTGCCATGCCATAAATAAAACAAAGAAATGAGCTTTCGCTCAGTGGTGTCTTCCTTAAAGCATGTATATAAATAGTGATATTCAAGTATAATAATATTTCAGCCAGAATGTCAGTAATTCCTTACAAATAACGTTTCCTACAAAATAAGTTATGAATATAAGAGATATGCCTCTACACCACCCACATATCACATATGCACATCGATTATCCCGATTGAATACCACCTTGTCAAAACTGAAGTTTTTCAAAATCATTAAGTACCAGCACATACGCTTAAAACCCATCTTAGGCAATAAGTTACATTAAGGAAAATAAATTTTCTAATTATTGTGCAACATATGTTTAGCCTTTTTCTTCCCAAATGTATATATATATATATATATTTTATTACATCAAGCATTAGCAGAAACTAGTTTAACATTCTTTTCAAACTCAGTGATCTTTTGCTATATAAATCAATTCAATTACTTTACAAGAACCTTATGTAGTCTTTAACACAAGTATGTTTACACCCCAGTATATTTACAATTCAGTCACCTTTTCGAAAACATGTAGTCTTGACAATTTCAACAAATTAACAATAATTCAGAATGGAGCAATAATACAACCACTTAATACTAACTCAAAGTATCACAATCTCCAGAGAAGAAAACATATAACAGTAGTCGTACCCATTTTTAATATATGTATATATAGGGGATTTTAGAGGTGGATCCCGTGTGTAGCACTTAGGTCCATTTGGATTCTAGAGATGGCTCACCCACACGTAGCACTTAGGTCCATAGGGATTCTAGAGATGCTCACACGTGGATAGCATTTAGGTCTGTAGAGATTCTGGAGATGGCTCACCCACACGAAACACTTAGGTCCCATTATCACAAGATTCTAGAGGTGACTTCCGTGTGTAGCACTTAGGTCCATTTGGATTCTAGAGATGGCTCACGCACACGTAGCACTTAGGTCTCGGTATATAAAATAGATTGTCAACTCAATAGGTGCAAGCTGATCAGGCTGCCCTCATAAATATTTCAGTTCTAGTAACCAGTAACTTCTGATTTCAACTTCAACACACTCAAAATTGTATCCAACAAACTAATACCAAACTATGAAATTGGTTTTCATTCATCAGTTCACCACACAGCTATATCCAGCCATCATGTCAGAAATGTATTGCACAATGTATATTTTTCCATGATATAAGTCATAAAAGCCAGATAAAACATAGTTCATATGCCCAATTCCGTAAATAACAGAGAAAGGTCCTTCAAGTTGAAGGTAACAAGGAATTATCAAATATCACATAGTGTAAAGACAAATTAAGGAAGTCAGTCAGAACATTTCTAAAGCCAATCACATAATCTATAAACCATTATGTAGTCCAAGGAATGTTCCTAACGAAATATATGAGAATGGTTATAAAAATTAAAATAGCACAATTAGCACAAAGGCATGGCAGCTTTTGAAGAGTGAGAACACTCACCTGATTTGGTAAAATAGATAATCTTATGTATTCAAGTCTCATTCCATAATCAGTGCTTTACTGAATATCAAATAGGAGACGTCGAGGAGCTGGCTGCGCGTTCTTGTCACAGAAATAATTGAAGAATCGACGCAGACACCGACAATGGGTTAATGTCGGGATGTGAGCCACTATATTGCAGTGCTCAGGAACAAGTATTGGCAAAAACCAAAGAGCCGGAGGAACGCTTCAAGCCTGGCCAGGTGCTTCTGCAGAACGACGTCGTTCTTCATCGCTCTATTCAGCCATCCATATAAATCCGCATCTGTGCAGGGATGATTCTAGAGGCCTGTATGTGTGTGAGGGTGCGTGAGAGAGAAAAGGAGGATGAAGGATGTTATCTCATCTTTCTGGGTTTTTCTTCTTCAGTCTTGATCAATTATCAAGATTATTATTATTTTTCAATAATTTATATAGTTTACGTACTTTAACTTTACAATACTCTAGATTATTTTTTATTCCCGATAATTCATGGAATACTTTCTCTAACCCTTCTCTATTTTTAATCTATTCTATAAGAAAAGCACTGTCGTGTCCGTCAACAAACACACCTCAACAAACACAGGTCTTCATAACTGCAACCATCTTCTCCAATTCCTCTTGTAGCTTTGGATCAGAAGCGACTAATCCAATCTTTGTTCTAATCTTTTCGATGGCAACTACGGCACATCATTCCCCAAAATTATTGGCATTGATTTTTGATACCCCACATACCAACATACTAATTCTCCCACATAAAAGATTTTCTTGAATGTGGAACTCTTAAAGATGACAAAATATCCTAAAAGGCAACCTAGGGTATGTGTCTAAAATTCAATGATAAATAATTCTTGAATTGCTTTACCAAATGAAGAAGTATACAACTGTGGTCACAACATACTTTCCATCTGCTCATCAGATTAAAGTTTTGACCAACTAATTGCATTACACATATACGGAGAGAAACAAACAACATATTTTGATAATATATATACATGAAAATAAGAGGGAGAAAGTATGGAGAAGAAGAATGACTCCATTGGGGATGAACATTACGTCCACCGGTTGCTTTGTGTTCCTTACATAACAATGAGTTTGTCGCCATAAAAATTCTCGATTTTGAACGCGACAACTGCGATCTAATAACATATATCAAGAGGCACAAACGATGGTCCTAGTTGATTACCCAAATGTTCTTAAATTACGCTACTCATTGTTAATTTTAATAACCATACTATATGGCTCGTAATGACTTATATAGCCGGGGTTCTAGCCCACACAAACTTAAAAATGTATATCTCAATGGATTTGAGGAGGTGTTTATTGCAACTGTATATGGGATGTACTCAAGAACTTGGGTTATCTTTGATAAGTCCATGGTTCATATTCGGGCCTCATTCATACTCGGACCAGGGTCCGAGAAGGGTCATGGGCTCGAGATATGCGGAGGGTGGATCCACATGTCCATCAATCGTAATCCTTACAAGGAATGCGTATATTATGAATATTCTACAAGGAATATACATCCTCTCAAAGATCGTAATACAGCCATCCTAAACATGGTAACACAACCATGTCCGATATATACTTCTATTATACATGGTAATACAACTACTATTCCATAAGACTTGTATTCATAACATAAATACATATCTTGGTGATCTACGAATTGTAGCCATATAATTACCCTAAAGGTTTGGTAGACCTCTCCATCTAATCTCATACTTTATAATTTACGCCTTAAGCAATATACTGACTTGAGCGTCAGAGTGTCTTCCCTCGGGACACCCGGGGCTTTATTTTGCAGATCAGTTCGAGAGCCTGGTTCGTCGTCGAAGTGTTGGTGTCCGGCATACATCAATCTTTATAGTCACGGACACATCCATAGGGATGTGAAGACTGGAAATATTCTTATTGGTTCCTGTGGTGGAATCAAACTATGTGATTTTGGTGTTCTTTCTTATCTGGTTATCTCAGGTGATAGGTAACGTATGAGAAATACATTTTTGGAACTCCTTGTTGGATGAAACCAAGGTTATGTAGCAACTGCATGATTATGTTTCAAAGCTTACATTTGGTCATTTAGTATAACTGCTTTAGTGCTCACTCATGACTATGCGCCTAAGTATTCTCTAATGAAGGTTTTTCTTGGGACCTTACAAAATGAACCCCCAGTTCTTGATTTTGAGAGGATAAGAAGTATTAAAAAATTTCTAAGTAAACAATTGAATTGCTAGCTATTTTGTAAAAGATCTAACAAAAACAACCCTCAGCTAAAATGTTATTGTAGCATCCGTTTTTCAAACAAGGTAGGTCGGACGATTATATTTCTAGATCACTCTTGGATAGTCTTCCTTCTACGGGAGATCGACTTAAAGCATTGAAGAGAAAGGAAGAAGATATACTAACACAAAAGAAAATTTCAATGGCCAAAACACTTCATGCCTGAATTCAATGAGAACTCCAAATGACTATTGTTGCATGTGTTGCTCATGAATCTTAATCATAGTGTCGCCGGGATATGCAGAGATCGTAGAAATTGGCGATAACGATCTCTTTTAAAAGCCACTCTATACTCCCCGCCCCTATACTTAGATAAGGACTTGGCCCCCCTATTAAATTTCCGGTGGGTATTGCTGCTCTATTCCTCTAAATTTTAATGAGTACATATAAATGTTTTGATCCCTCTTTTTATCTCAAATAAAAAGAAGATGCGTTTAAATTTGTCTTTAATTTGGTAGGCCGCCAGCTTATATACATGAGATTTACTTGGCTGCCAACTTATATATGGAATTTAAATTAGTGGGCTAGCGTGATTTGAGTTTTCTTTAATTGCAATTTGAATATTTATATTATTATTATTTTTAGATAGTGAATTTCTTTTTTTTAACACTAGCTTTTCTTTCTTAATAAGAATTACTTTGGAAGGAATCATTAGGTATGTAGCCATTTTGTGGGAAATTTGGAAGCAGAGAAATCACATGATCTTCCATCAAGCTTTATTGCAAGCTTAATGGTGTGTAGATCAAGCTCTTTCAGAGTGGCGAATCATGGTCAACAGAAGAAGAGGACATGCTATTGAAGGACAGATAGAAGGGATACAAGCACAAGACCAAAATAATACAAACGAAGATGTTACTCTTGATCAAATAAATTCTGATGGTTTCTCCCACCTTTTATCAAGAGCTTGTGTACTAAGTTTTGATGGCTACTTCAGGAAATCGCAGTTGCTAGGTACTGGCGGATGGACAATCTGGAAGCCAGGATGGCCGAAGGACTCATGCATACAAGGGACAGATTTCTTCACAGCGGTATCACCGTTACAAGCTGAGGTAGAGGCATGTTGGCGAGCGTTGAAAGCATCAGTCATGCAAGGATGTCGTCGGGTAAACTTGGTGACAGACTCGTCAATTCTAGCAGAGGCAATCAACAATCCAGCAAATACCCCAATAGAAATCAAGTCTATCATAGTTAGTATTTTCAATATGCTAGGTTCTATTATGGAATTCAAAGTAGTTAAGATTAGGAGGTGTCATCTTATAGTAGAACATAGATTTCATCGTAAAAAAAAAGAATTATTTTGAATTTATATTCTTGAATGTTCACTTCACATTTATATCCATGTTATAGAGTATGATTTATAATTTTTTAAATAATTTTAGTTAAAATGTTTGAAAAATTATATATATATATATATATATATATATATATATGCATATCACCACTAGCCCCCCCGAGACATGTGACCGATCCGGAGGTGTCTGATCCAGAGGAGGGGTCCCCTGTCTCACTTTCAAGTTGATGCTCTTCTGTCGAGCATGTAACTTCTGAACACGTCTAGTTTTGTTTATGGGATCCGCCCCCCGGAAGCACATTCCTGGGCCATCCTGTGGTGCGATTCCGATCACGCGTTGGGCGTTCGATCTTCTTTTTCGCGGGGCGCGTGTTTGCAAGCGCATTTATGAAGCGTGTAACAGTCTCATAAATATGGTGTTTTCAATCGAGAAATTCTGTTTTCTTTTCAAAATAAATTCTGTTCTCTTTTCAAGAAAGCAATCATGTCGTCTTGGGACTCGGCCCCTCTCTGCCCATAGGACTTTTATAAATAGGGGGTCCTAGTCAATCACTTTCAATTTTCATTCTCTTGTTTTCTTCTTCCATTTTGTACTGCATACTATCCCATATTCTCTCTCATCTTCATACATACCTATTCCTAGCAACTATGGCTAGCCACAATACTGAGAAGGAAATCGAGGCTCCGGTCCACCAGGACTTCGAGAATGAGCAAAAGGAAGAATCATCCGACGATGAGGGTGGTGCCGCTCCATCGGATATGGAGGTGAAGGTGGGGGTGAACCCTGAGCCGGAAAAGGGGGATCCGGCCGAGGGTGATACTGTAAACATTGATCCCGCCGTGAAGGAACTGCTCCGGATGATGGTAGTTCTAGTTTTCCCTGACTCCGGTTTGAGCTCGTTCGAGGGAGATCCGACTACAGTGGCGGCCATCCCCCGAAGTCACTTCTTGTATGGCCTTACCTTTCCTCTCCCTCGCCTCTTTCTGTCCATCTTGAAGAATTTTCAAATCTCTCCGGCCCAGCTTCAGCCCAACTGCATCACAGTCATCCGGGCATTCCTTCTCAACTCTACCGTTCTGAAGTAAAGCCCTCTCTCAAACTGTTTCGGGCCTTCTACCATCTAGAGGGTACTAAGGACGAGGAGATCTTCACCTTCCAGAAGCAGATAAAGGTGAAGGACTGCTGTAGGGGCCGGCTTGATAGTTATGCCAACTGGCAGAAGCACTACTTCACCTTAGATACAGAGAAGTATCCATGTCCCTAGTGGAATTATAATGCCAAGAAGGAGGAGAAGACGGTGTACCGTCCGGACGGACTGGAGACGAGCATAGCCAAGTTGAGTTACAATCAGCTTGACTTAACCAAGTACTGGAACGGGAAGTATGTCTTCCCTCTGATGGTATATGAGGAGGAGGTGTTCACCAAGTGTCGCTTCTATGTCAATCAGGATCTGTCCCGTATGTACTCTATTTTTTTTGTTTCGCAATGTTTGTGCTTATGTGTCTGATCCGTTCCGGCTACTTGCAGAGTTCCTACTGATCGAAGCTGGCATCAATTCGCCCTCTGGATCGGCAGAACAGGGAGAACGGAGAAACCAAAATCCGGTTCGGGGACTGGCATGAAAACCCCACAAGATGCAGGAAAGGAGAAGAAAAGGAAGCGAGAGCTTGCCCCGCGAGAACAGGAGAAGGCCAAGAAGGAGGCCTTAGCTAAGACGGATACAACCTCCCTCAAGCAGCCTCCGGTTAAGGAGAAGGTGGGTGAGGCTGCGGTGATGGACACTAACTTGGAGGCAGCTCTTATGGTTAAGGGTCCTCAGTCGTCCGAGGACGAGGAAGATAGCGAGCCTCTCAAGAGGCGGAGGGTCAATGTTCCCCAGACGTCCCGGAAGCCCGCCCACAGTCAATAATCCGAGGTGAGAACTCAGAAGGACGGGAAGAAGCAGGTACCGGACCCCCATGGGGAATGGAAGAAGATAATTCCATCCGAGCGGAAGGACGGAAGAGAGAACACCCAAAGCAGCGGTCGTCAACCCAACCGGGTAACGGATCTTTACTCATGTCAGTTTATGTCCTTGTTTTGTGCGAGCCTCTGATTTCGCATTCTTTTTTGGACTTTGCCGCTTACCTTCTTAGCTCTCCGGGCATTGCTGAGTCAATCAACAAGGCTTATCACGTCCAAAACACGGCACTAGCTCAGAGAGTTAGTGCACAAAGGAGGTTGAACGGGAACCCAACCCATAGTCTAGCCGAGGTGGAGGCACGTGCTACCGAGGCGGAGGCCCGAGTGAGAGAACTGGAAGCTACTGCTTCTCCGTCCGCTCAGAAGGACCTATGTGTGGCTTATGCTGATAAAGTTCTCCGGAGTCGCGCCTTTGAGCAGGAGTTGACCAACCTCTGCTTTGCTTCCAACAAGATTTCAATGAATCAGGTCTACAGGAAGATCAGGGGTTGGGTTCCGGAGTCTCGTTGGGCTGAGTATAGCGAGCACTTCTACCATCCATACGCCATCGAAGAATACAACTATACCGTGGACCAGTTCTTCCGCGGCGGTGTCGATAAGATGAGATCCTCCGTGCTGCAGGTGTTTGAAGGGGACGACAAAGCGGAAGTCCAAAATCCGGTGTCTGTTGCGGTTGTTCGTGCCTTCAGCAGCGAGTTGGTAAATCTGACTGAGGAGGTTGCTCCACCTCCGGAGCATATAGCCCCGGAATCTCCCGCCAAAGCCAAGTACATGGTGGTCTTGAAGATTTACTCTCCGGGCGCAAGGGAGGAGGACCAGGACGAGGACGTGGGAGGAGAGGCGGGTGGCCATGAAGCAAGGGATGAAGACAGAGATGGCGGCCAAGATAGCGAGGAGACAGATGTAGATACTCCTTAGTTCCTTCTGTTTTGTAACCATTTTTTGCAGTCGCTTCCGTCCAGCTAGTTTTAATGTTCTTTTGTTTAGTGTAGGAAGGGCAGAAGTGATGACTCGGATGGGGATGACAACCCACCGGACAATGTAATTCCTTTTATTCATGGAATGAATCTTATTTTCTCATCCTTGTGTTTGCTACCCTTATTTTCATTTGCCTTATCAGTTATTGTTTTACTCTTAGCCCAGAGACCCAGGTCCTGTTCTCTGGTCCGGAGACGGAGGGGTGTGGCCTTCTTCGGCTAGCTCTCATTCGATGAGCCCTCCGTGCCCTAGGTGTTTGGAACTAGAGACGGAGTTGTCCGGATTGCGAATGGATGGAGAACGGACTCATGAGCTTTTCGTCTGGTCCGGAATGGAACCCCTTATGGAAGAGATTCCGGATATTCCGTTCTTGGCTGCTTGCCTCCGGGAGATATCCGAGGAGTTTGGGACCCTATCCCACTGCCAAGCTTTTGCACGGGAACGAATCAACGCGACTCTTGGCGCGGATGCCACGATCACCATGTTGCAAGCGGAGCATGAAGATTACAAAGCCAAGTTTAAAACTGAGCTGGATCTAGTGTGTTCTGTGCTTCCATTTTATTGCGAAAAGCTGAAGTTGTTGGAGAAGAGGACGGAGTTCTTGCGAGACTATCTAAAGCTAGAGGAAGAGAATCGCAAGTTAGCCGGCTGGGTAATGATTCTTAATGAAAACCTGATGACTCTGCAGTTGTCATACAATCTCGCCGGGCTCCGACTCGGACTTGTATCTCCGCCTGTATATCACAAATTTCTATGTGACGTGAGTGCGCTGATCGTTCGGATGTTTAAGATGGGTTAGAATGATCGAGAGTTTTGCTACCGTCCGGCGTCCGAGGAAGCGGTTGAGTAGTGGAAACAGATGCATGTCGGCACTCCTCTCCCCCCTTCACTCATTCTCATCCCGAGCCAAGTTTCAATGGATTTCACTTTCGAGAGGTACACCGGTATCCAAGTGTCGGTTGATCTGGTGGAGTCTGCCCGCCGTGTTGCAGGGCTTCAAGCGGATGCTGCCATCATCCGTCTCTTCATCACTGGGGAGTTAGCCGAATTGGCAAGGTGCCGACTGGCTCGTATCCGAGGTCGGGGCAGAGGTAGGGGCAGCCGGGGAAGTAGTCATCGCGGGAGTGGCCGCTACGGAGGTACCCGACAAGCGCGCCGTCCTCAGGTTCCCGTTCATAATTTTTCTCCATCTCGGAATCCTCGTAGGGCTAATCTCCCGTCGCGGGGTGCTGGATCTTCTGCTAAGGGAAAGGGTAAGGTGAAAGTTTTCGGTGATGCAAACCTCCGACTCGGATTCCGATGGGATCTTCAGATCTGGTCCGGAGGTGCCAGGCCCCTCATCAGAGCTTCCGGAAATCCCCCCCTTTTCATACTTGGGCCAAGTGGGTTAGTCGAGCCACACTAAGTTTTACTATCTCGACCCTGACACGCCGGAACGGAATCCTGCCACGGAGGAGGTTCCTGGTACCAGCGTGGGCCTTCAAGGCCCGGAGCCCCCTTCTCCGGAGAATGGTGCAATGATACCTTCTCCGGAGCCTCCTACTCCGGAGCCCTCTTCCTCTCTCATTGACTGGGATAGCATCAACTAGCCCAAGTAGATAGGTTTTTTAGATGTTTGTTTGTATATGTAAGTTCGCCCGGACTTACTAGATATCTTATTCATTTTGTTTCTTTTTGTATACTAGTCCTCGGACAATTGTATTTGTATATTGGTCCATCCGGACCGAAGTGTATGTCATTTATTCAAATGTATCATTTATCCAAATGTATTTTCTGTTAAGATTTTGCTTATTCAAGCGCTCTATCTTACTTTGTTTGATCAAACTGCTTCTATTCCTTCCTTCCCTCTCCTCCGTTAGTTCGTTCAAACGAAACGGAGGGAATCAATGAAAAATAGGCAAGTATAAAAATTACTAGCTCTTCATTCATTTATTATACCAAGTGGGCTCCACCCGGACATACCTTTTTTCTCTAAGGGTCGGAGCCAAGTACATGGTAAACAAAGCAAAAATGGGGCCCTAGGCATAATCCTAGCCAGAGGACCCGGAGCAATATATTCTAACGGAATGCATACTTGTTCAAGAAGCCCCGTAAAACCTCCACATGTTGGTGATGTTCCACCTTCTAGGAATGGTCCGTCCGGACTGGTCTGCCAGCTCGTAACTTCCGTCCGGAAATGAAGTTGTGACTTGATACGTCCCTTCCTAGTTTGGTGCCAGCTTGCCCGTGGATTCCTGCAAGCTCTTGTCGTTCCTCCGCATCACCCAATCTTCGGGGACGAATGAATCCTACCCTACATGTCTGTCATGGTAGCGTTTCACTCGTTCCTTCACCTTAGCTTCATGCAACGCTGCTTGTTCCCGTTTTTTTTCCAAGAGATCCAAGTCCAGCAGTCTGCTCGATCCCAGGGGGAGCTCCTTCCGGCCTGATCTTCATCCCATGTAAGGGTTCAGAGACTTGGGACTCCCATTTCGGCCGGTATCACAGCTTCCGCCACATACACCAGGCTATAGGGGAATTCTCCCGTGGAGGATCCTTCGGTCGTCCGATACGCCCAAAGGACGCTTGTCAATTCGTTCACCCAGTTTCCCCGTGCTCCTAGCAGCCGAGTCTTCAATCCATTAACTACCGTACGGTTGGTTATCTCAACTTGACCATTGGCCTGCGGATGATAAACGGACGTGAGTTGTTGTGTGACGCCGTATTCTTTGCACCAGGACCGAAACGGGTCATTTTCAAACTGTGCTCCGTTATCCGTGAAAATGTACTTGGGGATTCCGTAACGGCAAATGATATTCTTCCAACAAAACTTAACACAGGTGCTGCCATGGATATTGGTGAGGGGTTCTGCTTCCACCCACTTGCTGAAGTAATCAATTGCTACTGTCATGTATTTGAATTAATCCCTCCGGAACGGAGGGGAAAGGCCCAACCAAATCGATACCCCATCGATCAAAGGCCCACGAACCAGTGATTCCTATCCTTTCTTCCTGTGGCACGTGAATGAGGGGGGTGAACCTTTGACACTGCATGCAAGATCGGATATACTTCTGTGCATCTTCGAACATAGTCAGCCAGTCGCAGCCCGTGCACATTATCTTCTTGCCGATGGTTCGTGTACCCTGATGGCTGCCATTTGGTCCTTCATGTATTTATCTTATCAAATGTTCTGCCACGTCCGAATCCACACACTTTAACCACGGTTGGAGGTATCCCCGTCTGAGCAAGGATCCGTCCAAAATGGTGATCGTGGGGCCTTCTGCCGAATCCTCCCCGCTAATGCTTTGTCCTCCGGGAGCTTGCCGTCCTGTAAGTACTCAAACAGGGGCGTCATCCATGACTCCTTTGCTGCTTCTATCGCTGCAACCTGTGGGGTATCGTAGCTATGAGCTGACAGCGTTTCCATAATCAAGTTGCTCTCCGGATCAGGCTTGATTTCCGATGAAGTGAGCTTGCTCAAGGCGTCCGCTTTACCATTATCCTTCCGGGGAATCTACGTCACGGTTATGCTATGGAATCTTGTCAGTAACGTTTTGACCGCCTCCAAGTATCGTTGAAGACTACGCTCTTTTGCCTCATACTCCCTGTTCACTTGTTGAACCACTATCTAAGAATTGCTGTAGACCTCCACATCCGTGACACCCATTTCCAACGCCAGTCTGAGTCCGGCCAAAAGTGCCTCATACTCCGCCTCGTCACGGTTATGCTATGGAATCTTGTCAGTAACGTTTTGACCGCCTCCAAGTATCGTTGAAGGCTACGCTCTTTTGCCTCATACTCTCTGTTCACTTGTTGAACCACTATCTAAGAATTACTGTAGACCTCCACATCCGTGACACCCATTTCCAACGCCAGTCTGAGTCCGGCCAAAAGTGCCTCATACTCCGCCTCGTTGTTGGTGGCTCTAAAGTTAAACTGGATAGCGTACCTATGCTCCGTACCCCTCGGACAGGTGAGCAACACCCCTCCCCCGCCTCTATCGGCGTGTGATGATCCATCCACATGAATCTTCCATCTATCTGGGGGTGGTACCGATCCGGACGGGTCTCCCGATGGCTCGGTCATCTCGACTAGGAATTCAGCCATTGCTTGTCCCTTAATGACTTTCCTGGGTTGGTACTTGATCTCGTGCTCCCCAAGATCCACTGCCCACTTCATCATTCTGCCCGAAACCTCTGGTTTGAGCGTGATATGCCTTAACGGGTGGTTTTTCAGGACCGTAATCGGGTGGCCTTGGAAATATGGCCGGAGGCACCGGGAGGCGTGAACCAAGGCCAATATCAATCTTTCCAAAGCGGTGTACCTTGTCTCCGGGCCTTGGAGCGCCCTGCTTACAAAGTATACCGGACATTGAACCTTACCATCCTCTCGGATTAGGGCAAAACTGATAGCGTGGTCGGTCGCAGCTATGTACAGGAAAAGCTCTTCTCCAGGCACCGGCATGGAAATCGTGGGATGGCTGGCAAGGTGGTTTTTCAACTCCGTAAATGCTTGATCATATGCCTCCGTCCACTCGAATGGTTTGGCTATACGGAGTATGTTGAAGAAGGGGAGTTGCTTCTCCACCCCCCGGGCAAGGAACCGGCTCAGCGCGGCCAGCGATCTGGTTAACTTTTGCACGTCCTTCACCCCTTTTGGAGGTGGCATCTCCATGAGCGCTGATATCTTTTCCGGATTCACATCTATCCCTCGAGCTGATACCATGAAGCCGAGGAACTTCCCTGCTACGACGCCAATGGTGCTCTTTTCGGGACTGAGCTTGAGATTTACCGTCTATAGCACGTCGAACATCTCTCGGAGATCCGTCAAGAAGGACTCATACGTCCGGCTCTTCACCACCATGTCATCCACATAAACCTCCAGTTCCGTCCAATTTGATTCTGAAAGAGCTTATCGGCCATCCTCTGGTACGTTGCCCCTGCATTCTTTAATCCGAAAGGCATTTTCCTGTAACAAAAAGTACCAAAGTCAGTAATAAAAGATGTTTTGGGCGGTCATCCTTGGCCATGTAATCTGGTGATACCCTCGGTGCGCGTCAAAGAATGCCAACATTTGGTAACCAGTAATAGCCTCGATCAGCTGATCAATGGAGGGGAGCAGATAGCTATCTTTTGGACATCACTTGTTTAGATCTGTGAAATCAATACACATTATCCATGAGCCATCGTGTTTTTTCACCAGAACTGGGTTTGCTATCCACTTCGGGTAGGATATTTCCTCCACGATCCCAGTGTTCAGCAACCTTCCTATCTCCGCTCGGACCTCCTCTACCCGTTCCGGAGCTAGAGGTCTCTTCTTCTGACGTATGGGCTTCAGTTCCAGAAAAACGTTAAGCCCGTGGACAGTGATATCATCCGGAATGCCCGTCAAATCCTTCGTTCCCCATGAAAAAACGTCTTCATATTCAGCCAACAAGGCACGTAAATCATTTTTCACATCCTCCAGAAGGTTTTTCCCCACGCTTACTACACCTTTCCGGCCTACCATCATGTCTTCCACTTCATACGATGGTGGCTCTCCATGAATTTCTCCGACCAAGCTTGTACTGGTCTCTCCTTTCTCCGGCTCGGTGGACTTCAGCTAGCCTCCTCCGGACCGCGCGTCCTTGATGGCTGTCAGCATACAGCTCCGGGCAGTCTGCTGATGCCCTCGGACCGACGCAACGACCTTTTCTGTGGGGAACTTCATGATCAAATGGTATGGTGAGCAGATAGCTCGTGCCTGTGACAACCATGGTCTTCCAATGATCATGTTGTAAGGGGACACCGCGTCTATAACGGCGAAGTTGCACTTAACCGTTATCCGCTTCGTTGTGTCTTGGAAATCCATTATGGTTACCTTCAGAGGGATGACACCGAGTGGGTGGACAGTCCGCCCGGTGAACCCTTATAGGGGTGAATGACACGGTTTCAAGTTCTGTCGCCCAATTCCGAGCTGACCAAAGCATCCGGCAAACATTATCTCCATACTACTGCCATCATCCACAAATACTCGTTTCATCAGTACCCCCTCCACTTCTGCCATCACTACCATCGGATCGGAGTGAGGAACTTGGGGAGGCACCAGGTCCTCGTCCGAAAAGGTGATGGTATCGCTTGCCTTGAATCTCTTCTATTGTATCTCGCCCGGAGGTACGTATCTACTCTCAGCTTTGATTGCTGTCATGGAGTTTAGCCCATGTCCTACTATGCTTTTGATCACATTAATCATCCGAGGCGGAGGGCCTGTGCTGGCGCGGCCTGACCTGGAGCCGGATTGGCTGTGTTGGCTTGGTTCCCGCCCCGGGGACGGTTGTTCCTCCAATTTCTCTTCCTTCCTTGTTCGCCTGCAGGGGCCGGAGCCACTGCTTGGCGTGCGTCGCCGGCCACGCAATCCCTCAACTGTCCTGTATCAATCAATCTTTCTATGTCTGAACGGATCGCCCTGCACCCCTCAGTGGTGTGACCGTGAGACTTGTGAAAGTCGCACCACTTATCCGCGTTTACTGCTGCTGGTACACCGACTATGGGCTGCGGATCTGTGAATAGTCATCGGTGGACCGCACGGATCTCCGTACGGGTTTTGGAGAAAGGGGTATAGGTAGGCTGTGCAGCCACGATCGGAGCTTGAGCTAACCCCGCCGGAGCTGGTACATGTCTGGCTTGGTCATTCTGGACCGAAGGCCGAGCAGCCGGGTTCTGGGCTCCCGCTGTCGTAAGTGTCCTCTGCTCAATGAATCCCACCTGGTCATCCGGACATGGTTGGCATCGTGCACCGTACAACGCATCTCCACCACCAGCTGGAGATGATAGTATGATGTTGGCATCTTCTTCATGAGCTCAATGTAGAAAGCATTGTCCCTTAGCCCATTCACGAAGTTGTGGATGATGGTCTTCTCTTGCAAGTGTCTGTCCACTACCTTCATTGACGCTGCTATGTAGCGGAGGCAAAACTCCCACGTTGTCTCTGTCTCCAACTGCCTCATTGCCAAGACGGTGGCCAAATTTACAAACGTGTTGTTCATAGCTGAATAGCGCCGCACTAAGGCGGTGGCAAAATCCCAAAAGTGTCGAAGGGTACCGTTCGGAAGACCCTTGAACCATGCCAAACAGTTTCCCCGTAGATAGGAGGGCAACATCTTACACTGCAGCTTCTCCGGGATGTCTCTTGCGTACATGATACTTGAGTTAGTGTGAACAACCTCCTCCGGGTCCCCCTCCCCATTATAGGTTGGGAGTCCATACGGAGCCTTGGTCCCGACCGGCTTTTTAAAGTTCAGTACCTCCGGGACACAAGGTGACTGAAGTCGAACTCCATTTCGCCCGATGAGGCGGTTCAGGCGGTCCTCAATGGAATCCGGAAAAAAGGGTGTCTGAAATCTGTACCCACCAGGGAATCCCACTCCGGCGGGTGGCATTCCAAACATCATTTGCTGTGGTGGTCCTCTGGAAGGTACCATTCCGTAAGTCTGTTGAGCTTGCCCTCCCCAGTACGGTGGTGTCTCCGGATTCAGGCCGACTGCCTGCTGCTGGTTGGTCTGTGGTTGGTTCGGAGGCGGGTTTGATCCTTGGGCCGGAGGATGAAGTTGCCTTTGTCCGTGGCCAACCCTACCTACGTCATTCTCTAGATCGACATATACCCGTGGTCGTCCCGGAGGTGGCATCTCCGATCCGGCCGGGGCTTGGCGGGCTGCCTTACACGCCTGGAACTGTTAATATTCTGCCATGTTTTTCCTTAGGATGCTTCCTCCGGCTCTAGAGCATGATGCTCACGCTCCTCCAGCCCAACTTTCCGCGCCAATCGATCCTTCTCAGATCGACTCTGAGCGTCCTTCTCCGTATCGTATTCCTCTGGATCGTATTCCTTTGGATTCCCCAGATCCTCCATCACTTCAAGGTCATCCGTGTCCCCATCTGAGTCTATACAGTCTCTGAACTGCCGCTGCTTCTCAGCTTGTTTTGCAGCTCGTAGTCGCTCCATATTCTCACGCTGCATCTCAGCAAGCGTCCTCTCCGGAGTCGTCTTCTTTCCTCTCGCCTTCTCCGCCGCCAAGCGCTGCCGTCGACGTTCCTCAGCCGCAGCCTTTGCCTCCGCGACTGACTCCTTGGCTCGGAGATCTTGTTCCTTGTCTGCCGCTAACTTTTTGGCCCCGAGTACTGCGGCAGCCTTTCTGGTCTTTGGCCCTCCATCCACTCCATCTCCAAGCGGAGGAGGATTCTTCTGTGGTCGTCCGCGCGACATGGACGCAATTTATGACTGGGAATGTGAGGTCCCATCGGGCGTGCCAACTGATGCTACCAGCTTCCAGTCTCGGTCCGGATATGATGAGTGTCTCCGGTCTGGATGTGGCCTTGTCCGTGCTCCGCGTGCTCTCACCTAATAGGCCCGCAAAATAATGCCCCGGAGTATCGCGATGATAGCTACTCCGGCGTGATGATGAAAGGGGCCTTTGATAGGAGAGAGAATAAGGATATATTGAGAGAGTTTTAGTCTCATAGAACATACCTTTCTCCACAAGTCCAAAGCTGTATTTATAGGTGTGAGTTGGTGAGGACCCAACTCAGAGATAGTGGTCCTGCTTGCTTGTCCTTATCCAGTAACAGGTCATATTCATGTCCTTTGTGTCCCCGAATAGCGACATTCTAGTTGGCGTCATATGGACCGTACCACTGTCTAGGCCGGAGCCTAGATATGGGCCAAAGCCCATATCACCACTTGCATCCTGAAAATGCAGCAGAAAATGGTCAAAATCAACAAATGCAGCAATATTGCTATAGAAATTACAGCAAAATAACATAAAAATAACCTTGTTAGAATCAATAAAAGATACCAAAGAATGGTGCATGCGCAAGCACTTAACACAGGTGCATTTTATGTGCAAAGCATTTATAAACAATTAAAAAAGAGTTCATATTTATGTATTGGTCAAAATGAATATTAATTTTGTAACAGTAACACTAACATTTAAATTTAATTACACCCACGCCCACGGGGTCTATCCATTGGTCGGGACGGTTGTCCACAATGCGCTCATAAAGATATAAATTAAAATATAAAATGGACATTAAATTCTATATAAATTCAATTTGTCTGCAAGTTCAATGTTTTATGGGATTTGTTCAATATTATCTTAGAAAAAGAAAAAAACGCTTTCACCGAATATGTTTACATTTGTTGTTTACCAATTTCACCCTTATAGATATGTACCATTCTTGTGCAATGAACATATGTTATGTGTGTATTTTAGTATAATTAATAATGCTTTCAAATATATCTATATATAGAAATTATAATAAACGTGTAACATGCATAAATTAACAATGGAATACCATGCACTATTGTAGTTTGACATGCATAAATTAACTATGGGATACCATGCTGTATCTCAGGGTAATTGGTAAAATTACCCAGAGTTATCGCGATGGGATCGCAGAGTTATTATAAAATTTACCATTATTTAGGGTCTTATAATTGGTTTTTTGACTATGATAAGCATCAGGCCCGGCCTAAGTTTGAAATAGGTGAAACTTGCACTTCAGACCCTCAAATAATGGGTTAAAATAGGATCCAATTTATTTTTAAAAAATCATATTTTATACACTAAAATAAATAAATTCTCTTTTAAATCTCAATTATTTAAAATATGGGCCAAAATAAAGGCCTCATTTTTTGAAAAAAACCCACCATTTTAATTTATCTTATTTCCATTTCTTTATTGGGTATTAAAAATTTTATTACAAACCAAATTTGTCCAAACTCTATCACCTACTCAGGCTCTTTGGAATCAAATTGTTTTCCAAAGGTCTTGCAAGGTCAAGAAATTTGTTCACTGAAATCTCTAACTGGAAAAACTGAACACAGTTCTGGAATTTGGCGTAAGCCTGAGCTTGGTGGCCCCATTTTTAGTCAGAGAGCTCCTGGCAGTGGAAGCTACCCTTTTATTCCGTTGTTTTTTATGTAAAATTTGTTAGGATTGTAATAAGTTTATGTCTTCCGTATTGGCACATTAATTTAATTGTTGAAAAGCTTTTCTTGTTTTGAAACCTTGTCCCTTACATTTTACTTTTTCATCGTAAAGGTTATTTTTTCAGCTAAATCGCTCGATAAATCACTAGCTTCATCGCAAAATCAGTTACTGTTGCTATTGTGCGTGTTCCTACCGATATCGTAAGTGGCACGTTTATTAGATGAATCAACACAAGCAAACTCGTCACGTGCTCGCTTATATGGTACGTGGTACTAACGATATCGCAACAGTTCGTATTCAGTCAACAGAGCCTAGCTGGCGATTCTCTAGCGTTATCGCAACGAGATAAGGGCTTTTGGTAGTATATTGGGCTGTAAGTATTAGGCTTTGTCTAACCCGTGACATCAGTAAAAACCTTTGAAATTCCATCAGTAATTAATTTATTTTGGGGGTTTGCATGGGGTGTCCATGGAAAAGTGAGAATGCATTTACATTTTCCTTCCATTAATACCATAATGACTGCTTTTTGTCTAGGAACTCTGACATATTTTTGAATAATGGAGCACCTCAACCCTTTAAATATCAACCCCTTCTCCATTTAGAACCTCATTATACCCTTCATTCCCACATTCCCTTCTGCATTCTCATTTTCCTTGCCTTCTGCTTCCAATGGATGTGTCTCTATTCAGCGCCCTACCAGATGACATGATAAATCTGGTATTGATTCGTGCTGAGTTCGACTGGGTTCTTCGTCGCTACGTGAGCGGAAGAGCGACCGAGTGGGCTCGACAGTGGCTCACCGAAGCTTCTGAAGTAGGTCACACACCGTCGACCTATGTGTTGGCTGTATTTGCTATCTGCGAAGGTGACATTCAAAGAGGCATGAATGTCATCACAACCATGAAGAGAACCGACAAACAGGGCCTCCGTCAAGCTCGGCCACGCGTCAAAAGAGGTCTGAGATACGTTTGGGGTTGGAGACACTACCTCAGGTACTTCTTAGAAGTAGCAGTTAGGCCTCGGCCGATCTGCTGCATTCCGCATGCTGGCCTCAATAAGTTTGAGAGGTACGATCCTTGGGCACCCCTTGATCCGGCGGACATCACCTGTGATGCATGCACTTGCGATCAGGAACTGCTTCATGTCCTCGGTGAACGAACGATCTACTAGTATTAGTTGTTTGTTCTTCACTATGTATTTTTGTATCACTAGTTTGTTTCTATTGTAATGAACTTTTGTTTTCCATTTTGGCACATGTACAACTAATTTTTTCTTGTTTTGATATATTGTCCCTTACATTTTATTTATTCATCCTAAGAGACAATATCGTATCAACAAAATCATTCACTTTTTGTATAGTGCGTGGTCCTAGCGAAATCGTCACTGTCACGTTTCATGATGATTTATTATGAACAGAACACCCAGTGATATCGCAACTAACTAGCACATGTCCTAGTTAATCAAATTTATACAAATTTGATCCCATCAAGCGAGATCGTAACCTGTCAGACTCAAGAGACAGAAGCTTATCTGCGAATTGCAGCTTTTTCTTGCGAAAGCGTAACCGGTTCGCCAATGTTGCGAACTTGCAACGCAACAAGTTAACATGCATTGTTTTCTAGCGTGTTTCGTTACGGTATCGCCACGTCTACAGCAGTGTACAATTTTTTTTAAGAATTAGAAGATTTAGTTTATTAACATTAATTAAATCAAAATTTAACTACATGAACCATGAAATACAGCATAATATTCAAAAACAATGGTTATCAAATAGCTACTTTTGTTTTTTACTCTTTTTACTCTTCTTCTTCTTTGGTTGCCTCCCCTTTCTCTTTGTAGTTTTCCCCGCAGGATTAATCCACATGCCTTCCTCATGATCCATTCTGCACACCGACGCGCAAACAATGTCATCATCCTTCTCCAGAGTTTCGTACACTAAGGGCGGAATGGTGTCGGTAGAAACAGTGGAGTCATCGTCGAACAAACCGTCACCATAAATGAATGTTTTCTTACCATCAACAACAATCTCCCATCGAGCATCAGTTGGATCTTCCACATAGAATACCTGATGAGTTTGAGCCGCCATGATGAATGGATCATCCCTAGACCCGAGAATTCCTCTATTAACTAGAGTGATGCATAAATCCTCTGTGCGCACCCCTTCACCTTGATCTACCCATTCACATTTAAACAATGCGATTCGGACATGGACAAAGTCCATATTCCATATATCAGTAATGGTACCAAAAAAACCATTATCACCCTCTCCAGGTACTGATACCCCACTATTTTGGGTTGCAGACCTATCATCACTCCACTTAGTACCAAACGTGTATCCATTGATGTCATACCCGCTAAACGACGTAACTGTGCCTAGGGGTCTCTTGGCAACCCATTTTACAACGTCGGGGTGTTGACCGCCATTCGGCACATGTATTTTCAGCCAACTAGTAAAGTCTCTGCAATGAGCTTCTAGAACTCTAGGTTCCGACCAGCTCGGGTGTGCTGACCTAATATCATTAAGGTGAACATCAACATAAGGACTCACTGAATGATGGTTGCGCAGAATGTACAGATGTGCTGTAGATATTTCATCGGAAGAAGGACTAAATTTAGACTTATGGCGTAGTCCGACACCATCCAATCTACCATCGTGTCTTGAGACTGGCAGTCCTATAGTAGGTACATCCTGTAAATAGTTAGTACAGAATTCTATTACCTCTTCCGCGACATATCGCTGCACTATACTGGCATCCGGTCGATAACGATTCTTAACAAAATGCTTGAAAATGCTCATGTACCTCTCAAATGGGTACATCCATCTCAAGTACACCGGTCCACACAGCTTCACCCCCCGCACCAAATGAACTATCAAATGAATCATTATGTCAAAAAATGAAGGGGGAAAATACATCTCTAGCCTGCACAGTACTTCAACTACCATATCCTGCAATTCATCCAACTTACGACGGCTTACTCTCTTGCGGCATATTTGTTTAAAAAAATAACAAAGCCTTGCAACTGCATCTCCAACGTGAGAAGGCAAGCAACCTCTCAGAGCAATGACATTCAAATCCTGCATCAGGTTGTGGCAATCGTGCGACTTCATTCCCACTAATTTCAACTCGGCGGTAGATACACAACTACTAATGTTCGAACCATATTTAGAAGGCACCTTTACTGATATTAGAGTTCTACAAAAACTCTCCTTCTCCTCAGATGACAAGGAATAACAAGCAGGTGGTAAGTATGTCGTACCTGCTTCTTCTTGAACGGGAGCAAGTGACGTCCTTATGCCAAGATTGACTAAATCCTTTCTACTTTTCAATCCATCCTTACTCTTGCCCGGTGTATTCAATAGCGTCCCAACCAAAGCTTCGCATACATTCTTCTCTATGTGCATGACATCTAGACAGTGGCGCACATCTAAGTGCTCCCAATAATCGAGCTTGAAAAAAATCGAACATTTCTTCCAAATCGTTGTTTGAGCGCTTTTCTTTTTTCCCTTTCCCAACACAAACTCCATGCCCGCTACCTTTTCCAATATTTCAGTACCTGATAGTGGGACTGGGCATAACCATGCTCTTCCTGACCGTTAAACCACTTCTTTGCAATCCTCCACGGATGGCTTCTAGGTAGAAATTGTCTATGACCTAGATAAACAGGCTTACCACCGTGCTTTAATTGAAAATGACTAGTATGGCTCTCACAAACGGGACATGCAAAATGCCCTTTCACAGAACACCCTCCAAGGTTACCCAAAGCAGGGAAATCATTGATGCTCCACATCAACATGGCTTTAAGTTGGAATGTCGCGTCCCCTCGACTTCCGTCAGGAATATGAATCCCATGCTTAAACAAGGATTCCAACTCCTCAACAAGAGGTGCTAGATATACATCAATGTCATTGCCAGGTTGCCTAGGCCCCGAGATCTTAGTGTTCAAAAGCACATACTTTCGTTTCATCATCAACCATGAAGGTAGATTATAAATAACAAGCATCACTGGCCATGAACTTTGGGTGCTGGACATGTTCCCGAAAGGGTTCATTCCGTCAGTAGATAGTCCTAAACGCACGTGTCTAGGTTCGTCAGCAAATTCTGGGTACATAGCATCCATCTTCTTCCACTGATCACCATCAGAAGCGTGAGATATAATATCATCATCTTCCTCTCGAACCCTATCGGCATGCCATGTTAACAATTTTGCATCAACCGGATTGGCATACAAACGCGTCAATCTCGGTTTCAAGGGCATGTACCACATCACCTTAGCAGGACCTTGCTTTGTCGATGTTGTCACTGTTTCTCCACATTCCTCGACCTTTCCCTCCTTCTTTCTCCATCTAGAATCACCGCATACCTTGCAATCATCCCTCAAGGAATCAACAATCCCCCTATACAACATACAATCATTCGGGCATGCGTGAATCTTAGTAAACTCCATGCCCATAGGACACAATATCTTCCGCGCAGCATAAACCCTGTCAGGACATAAGTTGTCCTGAGGAAGTAACTCTTTAACCAACTCTAGCAATTCCGTCATTCCTTTATCAGAAATACCATGCCTTGCCTTTAGTTCATTAACAACAATGTTGCTCCCAGTCTAGAATGCTTAGCCCCAACATATAAGCTTGTCTTTTTATCGTCATACATTGCCTCCAGCATACTTTTCTTCCCAACAAACTCCATAACAACATCGTCGCACATGTCTGAAAGCTGTTCATTATACTGCAGGATTTCCTCGGCGCTTCCCTCCTCCATCTCCACCTGGTCACTTCCATAATGGCCTTCCCCATGCCAAACTCATTCTGTGTAGGATTTGTCAAAACCTTTACAAATTAAATGTTCACGCACGACAGCAATATCTTCAAATATGGCGTTGTTTCTACACTTGTTGCATGGACATCTAACCCCTCCTATGATGTTCTGTCTACAATGTCGCAACCCAACATCTAAGAACTGTTCAACCAAATCTAAGTACTCCTTCGATAATCGAGCATTCTCCTTCATTATTCGTTCGCGGTCCATAATTCACAAATCAGACAAACAGCTACACAATACTACTAACCCACTGACTTTAGATGATCAACACATAAACTACACACTGCATTAACAAAACAACCAAGATAAACAAAAATGCAACCAAAAATTATGCATAAAATCAACCAAAATCAAGAGACAAGCCAGTACATTACGCAAGTTAAACCTTACCTACACCAACACGGGAACAATGAGACCTCCGAGAACACTTCAACTGATCACCCTTCAATACCCACCTATTTAGACCCTTTTAAAGTTTTTGTTTTTGGAGTTAGAACGGCCAGTTCAGCTTAAATCTGTGACCCATAAAGACGCGCTTGCGATATCGCTACTACGTCGCTAACACCTTTGGATAGCCTGCGAACTCGTAACATTTCAATCACCCTCACATGCACTGTACATTGAACAATGACAAATTTAACGTGCACAGAAGCGATACCGTAACATCAAACGCAATACACTACCGTCCCAGTTACGACATCTCCAACATCCTCGCCTGCTAAAAATAGGGTTTAGCAAAGCTTACGAGATCGCAACGCACAAACCTACAACTAACGAACTAACCGACGAAATCGCCACAGACACGTTTATATTACTACAAAGGTTACGAGATCGCAACAACCAATTCAATTTAAGGCGGATACATTTTTTCCGCCTTGCTCAAGTATTTTTTAACGTCAAATCCCATTTCCGCCTTTAACAGCCTCTTTCCGTCTTGAATGTAATTTTTTTTGCTAGCTTGAAGAGGTAGCGAACTCGCTACGTTCAATCAAGGCGTAAAAAAACGCGCCCCCATCAAACGCCTTAAATATGTGCCTTGCATCCACCCCTTTGTAGTAGTGATTTTATTCTTGTTTTTCCTCTATGATTAGTTTTTTGTAGTCGCTACATCTTTATTTTAATATTTTTTTGAGCTGTAATGAAATTAAATGTCAAACTGCATAGCACTCGCACACATTGTAGTGTTAAAAGTGCACAAATTATGCACGAAAAGAAAATTTGCACACATTGTAATATTAAAAGTGCACGAATTATGTATGTAAAATGAAAATAAAAGATTATCATAGTGAGAGAATACATGCACCGATAAAAAGATATATTATAATACTATATCTGTTATACTATTGTTTTCAAAAAGTTACCATTCATAATCTTACTTTATGTAGTTTTAAAGAGTAATCATATCACATCACTAGATTTTAAATTAGTGGCGGAGTCAAAGATTATACGAGTAGTTGGAGCAATTTAGGTCTAAATATATTATTCTTGCATATTAACGATTTAAATGAAACTGGAGAATTTGATATTGGGATTTGGGTTTTTCTCTTTTATGTGGTATGAAAGTTTTGAAATTTATTAAAAATTTATGGGTACTAGAAGTAGTTTCTGAAAAGTACTGGGGCAAATTTGTAATTTTTAAATGAACCCAAGGAAACTTAAAAAATATATTTTTCAGGGTGGCAATTGCCACTGTTTGCCCCTGATTGCCTCCACCTTTGTTTGAAATGTTAAAATATGTTCTGTATTATACAGTATTGTTTAGCTTACGTTTGTCCTTAGAGACTTTTTTTCTTGCTAATGAATTATATATTACAACTTACGTAGTACATTAATTCTAGAAAAAGAAAGGTCATTCACCGACCGTCTCACTTATTGAGTTAGCCCATGATTAATTTATGAGTGATTTTAGGATACGTTAGTTATAGTTGTGCTTTTAACTAAAGTTGGTTTCTACTTATTAAAAAGCAGTGTACTATTTTTTTCTATTGATTGATTAAGTTATTATATTGTTAAAAGCGGTTGAAAGTATTGGTAAATTTAAACACAAAAGTCCTTTTAGTATATCTGTTACAGTCGAGTTTCTTGCCTAATTAACCTTATTTCTGAAACTAATTCCCAAAATAACACTATTTCGAAACTAATTCCGTAACTAATACCCCTATGTATATGCTGGGGTACCA
Source organism: Sherardia arvensis (assembly GCA_948330725.1). Classification (NCBI taxonomy): domain Eukaryota; kingdom Viridiplantae; phylum Streptophyta; class Magnoliopsida; order Gentianales; family Rubiaceae; genus Sherardia; species Sherardia arvensis. The sequence goes on along the minus strand of OX415237.1, from coordinate 12,986,500 downwards.
TTATAAATTATAAAAGCTATTGGGTTAAAGTTGATTAATATTAACTCCATATGTTTTCATACTTATCCATTAGACCCACAAATTCATCACCTAAGAAATTAAAGAGCTCCAAGATGAACTCTTTAGGGGAGTAGAACACTTTACTGGAAATAACAAGTTTCGGATTATAATAAAACTGATAGTCATCAAAAGAAATGGCTGCTGATGGATGTCTACAATCCGCACTTGATCACGAACCCGGCTCACGAACTGATGTGCAAAACAAAGACTCGGGTGTCCCGAGGATAGACACTCCGACGCTCAAGTTAGTATGATGCGTAAAGCGTATTATATGTGAGATAATAGATAGAGAGGTTTACCAAACCTTCGGTATTTATATGACTACAATCCTTAGATCACCAAAATATGTAAATATGGTAGGAATACAACTCTTATGGGAATAGTAGTTGTATTACCATGTATTGAAGAAGTGTATTTCAATCATGGTTGTATTACCATGTTTAGGAGGATGTATATTCCTTGTAAAACATTCATAATATATGCATTACTTATAAGGATTAGGATTGATGGACCCGTAGATCCATCCTCCCCGTACCTCAAGCCCATGACTCTTCTTGGGCCATGGTCCGAGATTAATTGAGGCCCGGAATACGAACCATGGACTTATCAACTGCTGAAAGATAAATCAACAAGAAATAACAACACAAGATGAGCAAATTTCATGTGTTTATTAAAATATGTAGTCATATGGGCCTCAGCCCATATGAGGCTACGTGAAGCAGGCTAGCAGGAAGGTAGAATGAGCTCAGCCCACAAGTGGTCCTATCATGACGTCATCTATATTGGACACACTCGTGGACAAGAAGGACAGATAATGACTTCGCACCCCCGAGTACACAGTAGAGTGAGGACCATTCGGCTGGGACTCGTTGGGCTCTTCCATTATAAATAGAAGGATGATCACCAGTGATAAGGTATGTTCTATCAGACTTAGATACTCTCTACATTTATTTATATTCTCTCTCCTCTGCATAAAGCCCAATCTTCATCATCATGCCGGAGCGTCTACCCTCGGGTGACCCCTAGGGGCTTTGTTTTGCAGGACTTAGGTGAGAGATCTACCGCGGTCCAGAATTCCAGCTCAACCCAGACCAAGTCTATCCCGGAGTTGGTATCCCAGAGCAGACTTGCAGCATCAGTTGGCACGCCCAGTGGGACCGGATATCTTGTGCTTCGTTATGCCACGCGGTAGGCCCAGAAAGTCCGGGGAAGAACCACCCCCGGAAACCAACCAGGCAGAGGTTGGTCCTAAGACAACAAGGGCCGCAGCTGCCATTGCAGCACGAAAGGCTGCTGAGGAGAAAGAGCGGGCGCGCAAGGAGGCTGCCTGTTTAGCTGTTGAGAAGGCGCGTGCGGCTGCTGAAAAGCGTAGAGGAAAGAAGACAGTGTCGGAGCGCACCCTGAGGGAGATGCAAAAAGAACAGAGGGAAAAAGCCCGGCAGGAAAAGGAGAGGAAGAATCAGGAGACTTTCGGAGACGGTGAATGATCTGAGCAGGAGGAATATTCAGATTCCGGGGAGGAGGCCCCGTGGGAAAATGAGCAGGGAGAGCCGGATACCATCCATACCAATGTTGCGGAATTTTGAGAATTTCGAGCATTAAAGGCGGCCAAGGCTGCTGTTCCTACCAAAGCACCCGAGGTGGTGGACTTGGAAAAAGACGGGCGTGATAAGGCAGGAGAAGCTGGGGGTCATCAAATGCCCCCGGCCCAACAGATGCCCCCGGGACAACAAGTAAACCCGGGTCAACAGATAATTCAAGGCGGTTTAAACCCGCATGCTCAACCTTATTACGGCGGCCAGCCAGACGGTCGCATACCCTACCGGATATGATACCCCGTTCAACAATGGTTCAATTGAATTGCGTCTGAGTAGATTGATCGGAAGGAGGGGGATGTGCCCCCATTCCCAATGGGTTCCGGAGGTTTTGAACTATAAGTGGCCGGCCTGGACCAAGGCCCCAGACGGTGTTCCAACGTACAACAGAGATGGAGATCAGGAGTTTGTTCACACTTATCTCAGCGTCATGGGGGCCAGGGACATTGACGAGCCGCTGCAGTGCAAATTATTACCCTCGTACCTTCGGGGTAATTGTTTGAGCTGGTTTAAGAGCCTTCCCCAGGGATCGTTGAAGACTTTCTGGGACTTTGCGACTGCTCTGGTCCATCAGTGTGCAGCTATGAAGACGAATTTTGTGAACCTAGCAACGGTTATGGCTATGCGGCAGTTGGAAACGGGGTCTACTTGGCAGTATTATGTCCGGTATATTGCCGAGTCTATGAAGGTGCATGACAGGTACTTGGATGAGAAGGCCTTGATTGGCAACTTCGTGAACGGGTTGAGGGAAAAGATGTTCTACATTGAGTTGATAAAGAACATGTCGGGAACATTCAATCACCTTCAGCTGACAGTGGAGATGCATTGCACCGTACACGAGACCAACCATATCCGGATGAACACCGTTGGTTTATTTGAACAACGGGTGGTCACGGCCACAACCACCCAAACTACCAAACTCCGGGCGACTCCCCACCAGGGTGTTCGTTGGGATCTCTTGAAACGCTAACCGATCCAGGGAGCAGCAACTGCACTAGGGGGACAAACTCTGGTGGTAAGACCGACATACACTCCACTCTCCAAGACAAAAATGGAGATTTTGGCCATCCACCGGGGTTTATTCATAGACCCCCCGGATATACAGGAGGTACCGGCCCCTGCCAATGCACAGAAATGGTGCGAGTTTCACAAGTCGTATGGGCATACCACGGAGGGTTGTAGAGTCCTGCACACGGATATTCAAAAGCTGGTGGAGCGGGGTCAGCTCCGCGATTGTGTGACGGGGGAAGCACAGTCGGTAGCTGCTCCGGCGGGCCAAGGAAGGAAGTGGAATTGGAGGAACAACCGAGGCCAAGGCGGTAACCGTCCCACGGAATCCAACCCTGCCCTTAACCCCGCTCCACAAGCTCAGAGATGCGGTGCTCCGGGATCCGGGGCACCTTGGACGATAAATGTGATCAATGGAGTAGTAGGAGATGGGGCCCAGACACTTTCAGCAGTTAAGGCAAATAGTAGATATGTTCCCCCGGGGGAGATCTAGTGGAAGAGGTTTAAACACAACGAGACAATCACATTCTCGGACGAAGATGCAGTCCCGGCTTAGGTACCTCACTCCGATCCCTTGGTGGTCTCTGTAGAAATAGAAAGAGTTGTGATAAAGCGAGTCTTCCCAGACGATGGGAGTAGTGTGAAGATCATGTGTGCTGATTGCATTGACCAGCTACACTACACATTGGCCGGCAGAACTTGAAGCCGCGCTTGTCCCCGTTATCAGGTTTCACAGGCCGAACAGTCCATCCCCTTGGTATCATACCACTCCAGGTAACCCTTGTCCATCACCTGGACATCAACAAGAGGTGTACGATTTTGTGCAACTTCGCGGTGATAAATGCATCCTCCCCATGCAACATGATAATAGGCCGCCCTTGGTTGACACAGGCGCGGGCAATATGCTCACCTTACCACTTAACCATGAAATTTCCAACAGACCAGGGAATTGCTTCAGTTATTGGTAACCAAACGACGGCCTGCAGTTGTATGCTAACTGCAATGAAGGACGCCAAGGCTGGGGGAGCGGAGAGAGTGCACGCCAAGACCCCGGGGGAAAGGAGAATGTGGGAGCGGTGCATGGTGACCCGGCTTCCTTTGAAGTGAAAGACATGGAGGTAGGCTCTCGGGGAAAGGTGAGTGTAGGGAAGCATCTCCCGGGGAACATGAAGGAGAAGCTCCGTGTGTTGTTCAAGGAGTATGATGATGTATTCTCGTTGGAAATGGAAGATTTGACGGGAATACCGGAGGAGTTTGCGATGCACCGGCTGAATGTCTACCCGGATTTGAAACCTATCAGGCAGAAGAAGAGAGCCTTGGTAGCAGATCGGGTGGAGTTCGTCCAGTCAGAAGTAAAGAGAATGTTGGATGCCGGCAAGGTTGAAGAAATCACTTACCCATAATGGATTGCCAACCCGGTCCTGGTGAAAATGCACGATGGATCTTGGAGGATGTGCATAGACTTCACAGATTTGAACAAGTGTTGCCCCAAGGACAGTTACCCGCTGTCGTCCATTGACCAGCTGGCGGAAGCAATAACGGGATATCAGCTCCTGGCTTACTTTGACGCGCACCGGGGATACCACCAGATTGTCATGGCCCCGGAGGACCGGCCGAAAACTTCTTTTATTACTGACTTTGGTACTTTTTGTTACAGGAAAATGTCATTTGGTCTTAAAAATGCAGGAGCCACATACCAGCATATGGTAGACCGAGTGTTCAAGGATCAGCTCGGGAGAAACATGGAGGTTTACGTGGATGACATGGTGATCAAAAGAAAAACACATGAGGCTTTTCTGGAGGATCTCCGGAAGTTGTTCACCGTCCAAAGAAAAGTCAACCTGAAACTGAGCCCGGAGAAGAGCACCATCGGGGTAGCGGCGGGCAAGTTCTTGGGATACATGGTGTCAAACCGGGGGATTGATGTAAACCCGGAGAAGGTTGATGAAATTTTTAGCATGCCCTCCCCGAGCAAGGTAAAGGATGTGCTGCGTTTATCAGGGCCTTTGGCGGCCTTGAGCATATTTCTGGCACGGGGGGCGGAGAAGCCGTTACCTTTCTTCAATATCCTGAGGCAGGCGAAGAAGTTTGAATGGACCCCAGAGTGTGAGCAAGCGTTCAAGGAGCTGTAGGAGCATCTGGGTAACCTCCCTACTTTGTCTAAACCGGTTCCAGGGAAAGAGCTGCTCCTTTACCTCGCGGCCACTGAGAACGCGATAAGCGCCGCCCTAGTCCGGGGATCCAGAAGGGTGCAAAGGCCGGTATACTTTGTGAGCCGGCTCTTCAAGGGCCGGAGACGCGTTACTCTTCACTAGAGCGTTTACTCTTAGCCCTAGTACACGCATCCCGGAGACTTCGCCCATATTTACAAGGGCACCCCATTACAGTCCTGACAAATCAACCATTTCGCCAAGTTATGCTTAAACCAGAGGCATCGGGCCGGATGATGAAGTGGGCGATTGAGTTAGAGGAGCACGAGATCACTTACCAGGCTAGGAAGTCTATCAAAGGCCAAACCTTGGCCGACTTCTTAGTAGAGATGGCAGACAATGCTGAGAAGGACCCGGTGGAAGATCAGCCGGGGTGGAAACTACATGTGGATGGTTCTTCACATGCCAGGGGAAGTGGAGCCGGGGTTGTGTTGGTCAGCTCCGGGGGGAAGGAATATCGATATGCCTTACAGTTAAATTTCAATACCACCAACAACGAAGCTGAGTACGAAGCCCTCTGAGTCGGGTTGCGCCTGGCTCGGGAGGTGGGCGCGAAAGTGGTGGACGTCTACAGTGATTCGCCCATTGTGGTACAGCAAGTGAATGGGGAGTATGAGGCTAAAGAGAGAAGTCTACAACGGTACTTGGAAGCCGTAAAAACAACGATCCAGGGTTTCCTACGGGTTTCACTCACACAGATCCCCCGGGAGGAGAACTGTAATGCAGATGCGTTAAGTAAGCTAGCATCGTCAGAACTTAAGTCGGTCAAGGATCGGAACCTGTTCATTGAGATGGTAACTGTCCGGGGTTACAAGCAACCCGGGCAAATCGCAGTGGTACGGGAGACGGAGTCGTGGATCACACCAATCCTTGAGTTTTTGGAGAATGGAACACTGTCGGATGTTAAAGTTAAAGCCCGGAAGATCCGAGTCAAAGCTCCCCGATATGCTGTACTGGACGAGGAGTTGATACAGAGAGGATACCTCCAGCCGTGGCTCAAGTGTGTGGATGGTGAGGAAGCCCGACATTTGTTGAAGGAAGTGCATGAGGGCCCTAACGGAAGCCATCAAGGAGCCCGGACCATTGCCCGGAAAATTATGTCTACAGGGTATTATTGGCCCACGTTGTTTGAGGATGCTCAGAAAGCCATTCGCTCCTGCGCAGAATGCCATAAATTTGCTCCGCTGATTCATGTCCCCCAGGGGGAGATGATTGGAATATCAGGGACTTGGCCCTTCATCCGATGGGGTCTTGACCTGGTAGGCCCTTTCCCAACCGTGCCCGGAGATTTCAAGTATTTGATAATTGCAGTTGATTACTTCAGCAAATGGGTTGAGGCTGCCCCGTTGACCAATATCAGGGGAAATACTTGTGTGAAATTTTTTTGGACGAATATCATCGGTCGATATGATACGCCCTAGTTTATAGTAACAGACAACGGGGCACAGTTCGAGAATGACCCCTTCAAATCCCGGTGCAAGGAGTACGGGATTGAATAGAAACTAATCTCGGTATACCACCCTCAGGCTAATGGGCAGGTCGAGGTCACCAATAGGACTCTTGTTAATGGGATCAAGACTCATCTCCAGGGTGCAAGGGGAAACTGGGTGGGTGAACTTCCAAGTGTCTTTTGGGCGTGTAGAACGACAGAGAGTTCTTCCACAAGAGAAACCCCCTACAGTTTGGTTTACGGGGCGGAGGCGGTAATCCCGACAGAAGTTGGAGTGCCCAGCCTCCGTACGAGGTTCCCGAATGAGCAAGAATTTCAGAGTGATCAGCTTCTGGACCTAGAATTGTTGAAGGAGAAACGGGAAAAGGCAGCTCTGCAGGAGGCCCGGGTGAAGGAACGGGTCAAGAAATACTACGATAGGCGGGTGCGTAAGAGCAATTTGCCCCGGGGGAATGGGTAATGCGCCGGAATGACAAGAGCCAGCAAGTGAGCCAGCAAGTGGCCAGCGGGAAGTTGGCTCCTAACAGGGAAGGACCTTACAAGGTGACGGCAGCTCATCCTGGAGGAAGTTACGAACTACAGGACAAGGCCGGGAAGAAAGTCCCGCGGCATTGGAACATCGCAAATTTACGTAGGTATTATACCTAGTTTCATGTATTTACCTCTCTGGCAAGGGATATGCCTAGGAAGGTAGTATGGGAGCGGCATGGGCACCTCTGGCCTGGATTGAGCCTAGGTTGGCCCATGGCCCGCATTTGCATTTCATTATTTTATTGAAGAAGTTACTTGGCAAATGTTTTTAATTTTTAATATCAGCTAAACCGGGCATGCTTGAACAAGCGCCCGGGGGACTAGCACGAAATGTTAAATGGGTACGCTTGAACAAGCACCCGGCACGCTCCCGGGAAATTAACCGGGCACGCTTGAACAAGCACCCGGGAGACCAGTGCGGGAACTAAGAAAAAGGGGTTTGAAGTGCTTGAACAAGCGCCTGGAGAAAAACATATACATATGTACATTATTAATTTACAACATATAAAGGTGGTAAGTTACAACAATAATTCCACGCAACTTATGCTTGACTAAAACAACATGCACAATCTAGCCCTAACTATTAGCGCCGGGAGAACGGGGCCAATCAGATTCCCCGCTAATGGGGGATGGGACTTGCTCATCTTGAGCTGGGGGTTCACCGGATTGATTAGAAGCTTCCGGGGTGCTCGATCCTGCCACCGGGAGAATGCCAGAAGGACCGGCTTCGTCATAAGGCTCGAAATCATCATCCAAGGATGAGATGTCGGGTGATGATTCCCTCCGGGGAGCTCCAATGATTATGGGACCTTGGGCATGGGGAGATTTTTTTCTTTTTAGCAACAACTTTGCACTTTCCTTTGCTCTTTTCTCGAGCTAGACGCCTTTGTTCTTTTTTGGCATCCTCAGAGGCGATAAAGGCTCGGATTCTGGCGGCATCGGCCCGGAGTCTAGAGACCCTTCGAGCGGATTCCTCCGGGTCAACTGACACACGAAACCCGAGATATCTTTCAACAGTAAAGTCTATGGAAACCCGGCTTGGAATGAGAACCAGGGATGGAGGAAGATAACGGCCTTCTCTCTGGCGTTGCCACCAAGCGGCAGTTTCCTCGAAGGCAGGATGATATCGGGATTCGGGGTGGTTCCAACCCATACGAAAAACAATACCCCTACCTCACGGGGAAAGTTGGTATACAGTTGGGGTGAAACCCTTCCAAGCCGCAATCCGGTCAAATGGTAGGTGAGCTGAAGTGTAACCATGTTCTCGCGAAGGATAAAGTTCCGGGCTGCCAGTTCCCGGTTCTCCTTCTCCAGCTTCAGATTCCTTCGGAGTGGATCACCCATTTTCTCCAGCCACTTAAGTTCTTCATAATAAAATGGAAGTTCAGACCAAACTAAATCAAACTCGTCCTTAAGCCGAGATTTGAAAGCATCGTGCTCGGCTTGTAGCATGGAGATGGTCGCATCCGCATCAAGAACGGCATTTACCCGGTCTTGAGCCAAGGATTGACATCGGGAAAGGGATCCGAACTGATTGGATATTTCCCGGAGCTTTGTCACGAGCGAAGTAACATCTTGGAACTCATCTATCACCGATCCGATCTCCGATTGAACTAAGAGGTAACGGGTCTGAATACCACCCATTTTGCCAACGACTTAGCTGTTCTTCTAATTCCACACACCGGGGACACGATGATTCACTCCCTCGATCGGGTTCCGGGGGAACTGGTCTTGACCCGGACGGAATCATGCCGGGAGGGTCATCTCGGGGCTTCATAAACAAGAATATTTAAAGTCAATTTTGAAGTTAAAAAAGATATGCATGTATGAACAAACACTCGCAACTTTAAAATTGGAATAGATTAACATTCAAAATCAGGATCGGAAGAGAGGAACCCTTACATCATTTGAGTCACCGCGTCCCCGGAGCTCTTTTTCCCTCCCTGAATACAAAAGAGATCTCTTCAAAGGAGGAGCCCGGGGAATTTACAGTTCAAAAAAGAAAGAAACAAAATCGAAATTACAAAGATAGGGTATCTAGACTATACATCTAGATCGGTATCCTCGTCATCAGCTCCTGGTGATCGCTCCTCCTCCCGATCTTCAACGTCCTCCGGGGATTCCTGGACTCCTTCATTCTCCGGGGGGTCTTGATTTGCATTTTGGTCCGGAGACTTAACCTCCTCATCATGAGAGTCCTCACCAGCCTCTTCTGCTGATGCCACCGGGGTCTCGATATTACCCAAGTTGGCAAGGTCATCCGGGCCCGGAACCACCCGATCCTGGGGTAACTTAGCAGCATCTTCAACAAAAGATGAGATATCCCCGGGCTCAACGCTATTGGCGCCTTCAAAAATGAAAGACACCTCGGGTCCAATCCCTACAACCCCCTCATTCATAAACTGGTCCACAGTGTAGTTGAACCGTCCTTCAGCATTAGGGCGATACCAGGTATCCCGGAATTCGACCCTCTTCTCCCGTGGCAGATACTCTCGGACAGACTTGTAGGCCAAGTGTAGGATGGCTTCATTAGAAACATAACAAAGTGCCAAAAGCTTATCTTCAAAAGAACGGCTCGTAAAAACCCGATCGGTAAAGGCAAAACATAATGCCTCTTGAGCGGATCTGGCCGCAGCCCATAAGGAACTGGCCAAAGTTAAGAAAGGCGACTTACATAGGCTACGTTTCGAATACAAATGGCGGCAGGTGAACACTTCCGGGGGATACACCTCTCGGGGGAAATCATAACCTCCCGCCACCTGGTAGTCCTTCAGGCTTACGAAGAATTCCACAACCCGGTTATTATTCTCAGCTACCGGGCGAAACTGGACTGGTGGAAGAGCACCCTTCATTTCCGGAACCCGTTGTTGATTCCACTTCGAGACGGGATATTTCTTGGCATCAAAGGAAAATATAACCGTCATCCAGTCATTTGTCTTGACCAAATTAAGCCACCCAGAGGAAATCTTCTTCGTCTTAGTGCGGTGCTGAATGTTAAACCCACCGGGAACAGCAGTACCGAACAAGTAGTAGAAGTTGCGGAACAAGACCACGCTCCCGGTCACCCCACTCTGATGGAAAGAGTAGAGGAAAGCAAGCATCACGCTAACCACATTAGGATGCACTTGGGCGGGGGAGATGATTTAGTAGTCCACGAACTCGGTGAATAGCGGGGGTAAGGGAAAAGTGAGCCCGTGAAGAAACAGACGCCTAGGCACACAAGCCTGGGACTCCATCTCGCCATCGAATGGCTTGAGCCCCGCGTCATAGGATAGCGGGACATACATCCGCTTAACAAATTCCCGGACATCCCCATGCACCGGGGTCTCACCAGGATCTTTGGGGTCGGGTGGAATTGGTGCTCCATAGATGACGGTGATTTTGGATGTCATTAACCCTTTTCCACCTGTTAGACGGGGAGGTATATCTTCTATGTCTAGTGAGTGATCGTCTTCAGCAACGGGAGCACTCTGACTCATATCCAACAGATAGAGAAAAGGATTGAGGAATGAAAACAAAAGAAAGAAAGTGACAGCACTTTACGAGTTGGTGGAAAAAGAAGGAGCCCTCTTCGGGTATTTATAGAGGAAGCAGAAGGAAGAATTTCTAGGAGTTGGGAAAAGTAGGCCCATCCTTCGAGAACGCCATAATGAGCATTAAAGAAAGAACAGGATTCGAGGAGGCATGCGCGCGTCAGGCGCGTATTAAGCGCGTGAATACATTCACAAACTGGGATATCTGCCCTAGATTCTTCCACACATTAGAGACCCAGTCTCCCGGTCACTGACCCGGGTATTACAGCCCGGAAGTCAGGGTCTCGAGGGGCTAGTGGTGATATGGGCCTCAGCCCATAAGAGGCTATGCGAAGTAGGCTAGCAGGAGGGTAGAAAGAGCTCAGCCCACAAGTGGTCCTATTATGACGTCAGCTATATTGGACACACCTGGGGACAAGAAGGACAGATAATGACTGCACACCCCCGAGTACACAACAAAGTGAGGACCACTCGGTTGTGACTCGTTGGGCTTTTCAATTATGAATAGAGGGATGATCAACAGTGAAAATGTATGTTCTATCAGACTTAGATACTCTCTATATTTATTCAAATTCTCTCTCCTCTGCATAAAGCCCAATCTTCATCACCACGCCGGAGCGTCTACCCTCGGGTGACCCCGGGGGTTTTGTTTTTGCAGGACTTAGGTGAGAGATCTACCGCGGGTTAAGATTCCAGCTCAACCCGGACCAAGTCTATCCCGGAGCTGGTATCACGGAGCAGACTGGTAGCATCAATGTGAAGACAAGTTACATCTAAGAAAATAGTAAAGATGTCAACCAGCAAGGCAGCAATGCTGCATTTGAAGAAGAGACCATAGAAAATTGGGCAAAATCTTCAACAAAGAGAGATCAATCCCCAACTTCCCATTTTTGTTGTTGATGAACTTAAAACAAAACCATAATGCGGAAAGATGTTAGAAAATTAAATTTAAAATAGACGCGAAAATCATCAAGATCAAGCAATGCAGCAGGCAGACCACTGCTCTCCTCGACTGGGGCAGATGGCTCGTTGTTGCAGCAGTAGTACCCGTTGCTCGTCAGATTCGCAGCAGTCATGCAGCAGGAGGAAGTAGGTAACAGATAGGGCATGTTCTGGAACAAGCGAGCTGAACTGCTAGCGAGATCATCAGCTTCGTGAACATATTCCTCAGCCTGATGCTTCAGCGTCTCGAACATGATCTCCGACTCGTGCTGCATCACCCGGAGCACATCCCCCCAGGACAGTCCCGGAAAAGCGAGATCATCTGTACTTTAAAGAACTCTTGGAGCTCTTTAATTTGTTAGGTGATGAATTTGTGGGTCTAATTGATAAGTCTAAAAATATCTGGAGCTAATATTAATTAACTATAACCCAATAGCTTTTATAATTTATAATGTGACCCCAGCATATATATAGAAGTATTAGTTACGGAATTAGTTTCGAAAGAGTGTTATTTTGAGAAATAGTTTCAGAAATAAGGTTAGTTAGGCAAAAAACTCGTTATACTCTTATTTTCAAAAGTTTACCATTCATGATCTTATTTAGGTAGTTTTAAAGAGGAATCATATCATATCACTAGGGTTTGAAATTAGTGGTGGAGCCAAAATTATACGAGTAGTGTGGCAATTTAGGTCTAATAATATTATTCTTGCATGTTAACAATTTAAATGAAAATGGAGAATTTGATATTCGAATTTGGGTTTTTTCTATTTTATGTGGTTTGAATTTTTTTGCATTTATACAAATTTATGCGTGCTAGAAGTAGTTTCTTAAAGATACCGGGGTAAAACTTGTAATTTTAAATTTAACCAAAGAAAACTTAAAAAAATACATTTTCCAGGGTAGCTTGCCACCGTTTGCCCCTGAGTACCACCGTCTTTGTTTAAAATGTTGAAATATGTTTTGCATTATGTAGTATTATTTAGCTTCCATTTGTCCTTAGAGACTTCTTTTCTTACTAATGAAGTATATATTGCAACTTACGTAGTACATTAATTCTAAAAAAATTGAGAAAGGTCATTTACCGACCGTCTCACTTATTGAGTAAGCCTATGATGAATTTATGGGTAATTTTAGGGTGTGTTAGTTATAGTTGAGCTCTTAACCAAAGTTGATTTCTACTTATTAAAAGCAATAAGCAGCTATAAAGCAAAACATTTATTTTCTATTGGTAAATTAAGTTATCATACTATTAAAAGCAGTTGAAAGTGTCTGGTAAATTTAAACATATGATTTTGCACCTTATTTAGGTGAGACTGGGAGTGAAGGCCTTTAAATGTGTACTGTTTTGTTTGGAAGAGATTAATATACAAATATTTCCATCAAAATTTTTTTAAACATATGTGCCCTTTTAGTATGCAAAATGAATATTTTAGACATCAATCAAATATCTTTTAACACATAACTACACAATAACCGATAAGCAGGAGTTTTTGACCCTCGTTAAGGAGGAGCTTTTGACAGTTATTTAGGAGGCGGTCAAGGAAGAGGTGATAAGTCCATGGTTCGTATTCAGGCATCATTCATACTCGGACTAGGGCCCGAGAAGGGTCGTGGGCTCGAGATAAGAGGAGGGTGGATCCACAGGTACATCAATTCTAATCCTTATAAGGAATGCGTATATTATGAATGTTCTACAAGGAATATACATCTTCTCATATATGGTAATACAGCCATCCTAAACATGTTAACACAACCATGTCTGGAATATACGTTTATTATACATTGTAATACAACTACTATTCCCATAAGAGTTGTATTCATACCATAAATACATATCTTGGTGATCTACGGATTGTAGCCATATAAATACCCTAAGAGGTTTGGTAGACCTCTCATCTAATCTCATACTTTAAACTTTACGCTTTAAGCAAATAACTGACTTGAGCGTCGGAGTGTCTATCCCCGGGACACCCGAAGCCTTTGTTTTGCAGATCAGTTCGTGAGCCTGGTTCGTCGTCGAAGTGTTGGTGTCCGGTATACATCAATTTGGCACGCCCGGTGGGACATCTCACACTCATTGACGACGTCGCCGAACCTTGTCTCTGATCTGGTCTAGCGCATCTGAAGAAGCAACTTCCCCAACAACATGTCTGACGCCGAGCAACCCAGACGAAGTGGCCGAGTACTAAGGCAAAATCCGGTGGAGAATCCGGAAGCAAATCAACCCCCCCAAGGACGAGGACGTGGTTGACCCGGAGAATCTCGTACGCGCTCCACTTCTGAACCACCGTCAGGCTCTACCGTGGGGGCAGGAAACTCCAACGTTCCAAACTCCTTCGATCCGAATCCTGTCGTATCCGGAACACCCCTCTCCGGTCCGAATCCTGTTGCATCATGAGTGCCACTTTCTGGATCGAATCCTTGTTGTATCTGAAGCACCGAACTCAGGACGGAGAGTCTCGATCCAGACTGACATGAACTACAGCGAACACGTCAACAACCTAGACGGCCTTGACCCAGAGAATGAGCTTGGATATAACGGACCTGATTCGATCTTTGCCTCAGAAGAACAAGCATTAAGAGATCAACAAATCCTCGCAGAAAAACAACAGGAGGAGGAAAGACAAAGACGTGTTAGGGAAACCTTGAGCCAGATTTTACGAAATAACCCGCCAGGTTCTGAGCCACCTTATATCAACCTTGACTCTGACACACTTCCGAGAACGATCCCTGAAGATGTCCGAACGCTGATGAGGAACTTACAGGCCCAATATCCTGATTTCGTTGCATCTTTGATAAAGTCAAATCAACAACTCCATGCAGAGACGCATGAAGCCCCCAACCGAGTATCTATCTCAGGAGCTCAAACTATACCACCTGCTGATTCTACTCAACAACGGAGACTCCTCAATAATTTATTTAAGGATCTGCCGCCTTATAATGCTCAGAGCAGTCTGCCACCACTTCCTAATCCATCTAATTACCAGAATGAAGGCACATGCTTAAGTAGGGAGGAAGTGCGAAAGATGTGCATCATTAACATCGAGGAAGAACTCAGACGTGAGAAGAGGGAGCGAACTCGGAGCGAATGGAAAAATAGCGCTGATCGACCTTTCACCCAAGATGGAGCCTACCATACCCGAGGAAAATACGAGGTGGATCAAGAGATCACGCGCATTCTCGGACCTAGAGGACAAGCTGCTCGTTCCCCCTTTTCGCACTAGCACAGATACATGGATCTAGCTACCGAGTGCTATGATCGAGATGAACACCTCCTAATCAATATGTACGGAATGAGCGTAGATGATGACGTTCTGAGAATGAAGCTGGCAGCAAAAAATCCAACCACCATTCAACATCTCCAAGCCATCATGGAATAATACGCTAGCAAATCAAATGCCGTGACGGGCAAAAGACCCCCAGACTTCCTTATGGACAGAAAATAATCCAGGGCGAAGATACCGAAGGTCGAGAAGACTGATAACACTCCCAAGCCTACCTTCGAGTCATACATTCCTCTAGCCAGATCTCGGGCGGAAACTCTATCCATTCACAGGCACCTTTTGAAGGACCCGCCCGCCATGAAGGATTCAGCCGAGCGCCATAGGTCACCAAAGTTCTGTTAATATCACCGAGATCGGGGGCATGATACCGAGGAGTGCTATCAACTCAAGAACGAAATCGAGAAGCTGATTCGCCAGGGAATTGTGCAACAAATTGCACCATCAACAACCAGCGATAATCAGAGTACTCAGAGGAGAAATGGGGGAAAGCCCTGGCAGAAGAAGAAGGATGGCTCCCATAACAACAATAACAATAATAACAACCACGGTGGTGGAGGTAACAATCCTCAAGATCCTCCCCCCCCCCACCACCTAATGGAGCTAACCGAGTCATCAACGGCATCAATGGCTATACAGGAGAAGCAATTTCCTTGACCAAGCTGAAGGATAGTGTGCGGGCCATACCTCACACCGAGCCAGTCAACAAGAGGCTCCGCCCCGAGGAAACCATTACCTTCTCGGACGCAGATGCCGTGCCAAATCAGATGCCCCACTCGGAGCTCATCATCTCAGCAACCATACAAGACTCCCTGGTAAAAAGAGTCTTCATAGACAATGAGAGTGGAGTAGAAGTAATGTTTCAAGACTGCTTCCAGAAGTTGGGATTTAACAAAGATTACCTCAAACCTACGGGTCCAATCTCGGGGTTCACAGGAAATCCGGTAATACCTCTCGAGGAAATCACGCTCCCCGTTACAGTAGCAGATGGAGCAAACAGCCTAACCTTATACTACACATTTGTGGTAGTAGACACCGTCACACCTTTCAACGTTATCCTTGGCAGACCTTGGATGTGCCAAGCTAAAGCCGTATGGTCTCCCTACCATCTGATGTTGAAGTTTCCGATACCACAAGGAATAGCTTTAATCAAAGGAGACCAAGGAGTGGCGCGTTCTTGCATGATCACGGCCATCCGTGACGCCAGAAAAGTGAGCAACATCTCGGCCACCAACACTATTCTAGGAGATCTGGTCCCCAATCCTGATCTCGAACAACCTATGGTGTTCCATTTTGAAGAAGAGGCCTACAACGAGATGACTGCGCTACGGCATAAACGCCGCCACAAAACCTTCCAAGTGGGGGAACTTGTAATGCCAGTCGGCCCATGGTGCACTAACAAGCTAGGAGGAGCGCTGGAGCCAAGGACCAAAGGACCATACAAAATCTCCGCAGCACAATCCGGTGGATTCTACCTCTTGCAAACACACGAAGGAGAGCACTTGGACCCTGTCATCATGGCGCCCTTCCTACGCAGGTACCTCGGATCTAAAACCAAGTAGACCTTCTCCATATAAGGAGAAACTACTTCAATAAGGCCTACGAGCCAAGCTTCTTTTCTTTTCATCTTTTTATTTTTTCATACCCGAGCTCCCAAACTCGGGGTTGTCTTTCATAATTTTACTGAGCTCTCAAGTTCGAAGAATACAATTTCTTTTCGATATATATATCTTCTATTCTATTTTGAAGCAGACTATACTCTTTAAATACAAAGAGAAACTATGCCTTATAAAGCATAAGTAAAGACCGCTGCCTAAAGATCCATACACTTATAAGTGTACGGTAGATGCTTATCCAATATGAGCTGTTCAGACTACGTGTCCGAACTACAATCATCTCAGGCCAAAATAAAATAATATACTTATAAAAAGTATATGGTCAAAGACCAACACGATACGGGTCATACAAACTCACAAAGTTTGGAACTCGACTCTCTACGTGATACTCCTATTAAGGTACACATCACTATTTATTTAGGCTATTCATAAGCCTAAGAGTCAATCTTCTCAAGGATTGCAATATAAAGACCTTTATAAAGGCAAAATCAAAAAGTGTTATTACACTAAAAAACTTCTTACACCTCGTGAAGGTCTTTAAATACAGGGGTACGACCCCGACCACGAGAAGATTTAGAGGCACGACCTCGACAGCTTTGGAGGCCACGACCCGAATTACTTTCCTCTGCCACCCTCATCAACTGAGAGGGCATAGGGGACCAACTTCTATTTCCTACAGGTCGAGAAAGAGAGTCAATTGAGCCACGAGCTCTAGGAGTAGGTGATGTATGCCGGACACCAACACTTCGACGACGAACCAGGCTCTCGAACTAATCTGCAAGACAAAGGCCCCGGGTGTCCCAGGGATAGACACTCCGACGCTCAAGTCAGTATATTTTCTTAAGGCGTAAAGTTTAAAGTATGAGATTAGATGAGAGGTCTACCAAACCTCTTAGGGTATTTATATGGCTACAATCCGTAGATCACAAAGATATGTATTTATGGTATGAATACAACTCTTATGGGAATAGAGGTTGTATTAATTACCATGTATAACAGAAGTATATTTCGGACATGGTTGTATTACCATGTTTAGAATAGCTGAATTACCATCTTTGAGAAGATGTATATTCCTTGTAGAACATTCATAATATACGCATTCCATAGAAGGATTAGGATTGATGGACCCGTGGATCCACCTTCCGCGTATCTCGAGCCCACGACCCTTCTCGGGCCCTGGTCCGAGTATGAATGAGGTCCGAATACGAACCATGGACTTACCAGTAGCCCCAAGGTATATCTTCAGAATATAGAGTGCTCCATCTCGAAGGTTGAGGGAAAGGCTTGCTTCTCGACAGAAGACGAATAAATCGAGGGAGAATAACTCGGGGTGTCCCTCTAGGACTGTCCTTTCGGGCTTACCCTTCTGAATATCTAGCTTCAAGTTTTTTCGTATTCCATCAGATATATGAACGGCTGAGATTAACTTTCTTCTAAAATCCAGATGGGGGATACACGTGTATGGTTGGATCTGAATCTGGCTTCTTGAATTCTGAGGAGACTGACACGTGGTCTTGATTCATTGTATCTTCTGGCGGTGAGGAGGACCAACCTTCCAATTGCCTGTATCGTTTCGCGAGTCGAGGTAATTACTCCACTTAAATGCTTGCTAATTACTGGTTATATAACCAAGTAATGTTTTCCTTTCATCCTCAATCTTCATCCAAGCAATTTTAATCTTTTCCTTCTCTGCATTTCGAATTTCCGAAGAAATTTCCTTCAAATTTGTCCTTTTCCTCATATATTCTCTTCCCCCCATTCTCTATATTGCCATGACTTCAACAAGTTCCAGCGTTCCCCCTGGCAATGTGGAGAATGCTGTTGAAAAGAGAGCCCCAGCTGGCCATGACTTGAGCACCTTGTTTCTGGAAGTCGAGGCTGGGGAGCTAATGGAAGTTATCGTCGCTTCACCGCTGCAGGCGGTAACTGTAGTGGCAAGTGACGGTTCTTCTGGGTCAGAGATGGACCCTAATGTGGAGCCCCAAGTTGATAAACGGGTTCCAGCCTCTGATGGTGTGAATGATGTCACCAAAGTGGTTGATGAAAGGACGCTAAGGTATCTGCGGTCCTGTAGGCTGTCATATCCTCTTGAAGCTGGCTTGAAGCTCGAGTATGGAGAAGTTCCTATCAAAGATCTGGTGAGCCCCACTAGAGGGGTACTTTATGGGAGGTTTTTACAGCAAGGGATAAGTATTCCCTTACCCCCTTTATTTCATGAATTCCTGCAATATCATCAACTACATCCAAGCCAAATACATTCCAATGTGGTAGTGTTGATCATGGCGGTGATTTCCTGGTGTGCTCGGAAGAACTACGATCCAAGCCTGGATTTATTCAGGAGTCTGTATACGTTATTCTCTTTTGAGACTTACGAGTATATTACCCTGACTCCGAGGAAGAGAAAACCCATCACGTTTCCTGATAACAGTGGTGTGTGGGAGGCAGACTGTTTCACTTTCGACCGGAGCAAGTACGAGGTCCCTGATTTGCATCCCATCCGAAGGATGCTATAGCTCGTGACAAGGGTTTCATCATCCTTGATCACTTGAAGGGCATCATTGAGGAGCTCCTAAAGGAGGACATTACCCTTCAACGAAAGGATTTTGTTCTGGGATCACATGGCTCTGCGTGGCAGTGGCCAAGTATCACTTACTACCTATTAGATGTTCCTCGGTCGAAATCTACTTCTAGCTTTTTGAAGCCTGATCGGAATTGGGCCCTCCCTGATAAAATCCAGGAAAGAAAGAAGAAGGCCAGAAAAGGGGGTCCGAGAAAGTCTCCTCGGAATCATGGTGAATCTTCTTCTAGTCGGTCTTCTTCAGGTAACTCTTCTAGTCATATGCTGTTGTCATATAATATTTTTTTGTTTTTTAATTTTTAATTTTTTTATTTTTTTTAATTTTTTTTTTCTCGTGTCATGTGCCGAGGTTTATCTTTATATATGTACAGCATCTCCTCCAAAGAAAAAGATCAAGAAAGGGAAAGCTATACTCCAGGCCATAGATGAGGAAGTAGAGGAATCCGAGGTAGTACAGTCAGAGGAGGTGGAACCGGTGGCGGGGGAGTCTTCCGAAGATGAAGAATCTGACCTTGAGTTGGTTGACTCTGAGGATGCTTGTTTGAAGAAGTTAAAATACTATCTGAGCTGCCAAGAGGAAGAGGATGGTCAGGCTTCTCGGAGGTATTTATCATACTGTATAGATATCTTGGTTTGGTCCTTCGTTTCCTCCCTTCTTGATTGATTTATGGGGTTGTTTGGACTGTAATGTTTTTTATTTGGGACTGACATTTTAAATAATGTTTCGTGTTCTGTTCCGTGTGAGAATAATGATGTTTCTGTAATAATTAATTCGACATATTTGGAAATATCTTTTAACACACACTTCCACCCACAAAGGTAAATTGTTTGCGACATAAAAATGCAATAAGAATGACATAAAAAATAGTTGAAGAAATTGATTCTCTTGTGTCAAATTTAATTGAAATCACACACAACTCAATTATTCTTTAATCAAAATATTTACAAAAAAAACATCAGTTCATTACAAATCTTCTTTTTTTCATGAAGTTTAAAAGGAAAGCCTTTACCAAACTTCAACCCGAACATCTCTCCTGGATTGTGCTGACTCAATGAAACCAACATTAATTGCGACAACATAAGCACTTTCACAAGCACAAGTAATGCGCCAATTACAACTCTTGATCTCTTGTGTTGTGTACGAGCATGATTCCCTCTTCAGGAACATCTCCTTCCTTTCTTGTTCAATAATATTCTTTGTCTTTTACTTACTCGACAGTTGCCTTTCATGGAGAAGAGCCATAATGTTGATTTTCAAAAAACTACCAAAAACTTAAGCATTTGGTTCTAATCTTAATATACATTTTGCAATAATATTAATTGAGATAAACATAAGAATGATACTTCACCTTAATTAAGTGCAACCATGTCACCATTTATGATGAATTGGTTCTCTGAAAAATTTAATTAACAAAAATTTAGATGTAATGTATTGATTATTAATTGATAATACAAAAAATATATATATCAAAAGTTATGCACGTAATGATCGTACACGAAACGTACGTGTGAAAAACTTAATTTTTTAAGTGCAAGATATATATATATATATATATATGCACACGTGATGCGTATTTTTTTAAAATAAAATTTAAAGTAAATGGAAAATTTTAATTGTTTGATAGTTAATAATAATACATACAACAGAGCCCAATATTAAAGTCCTTCAGACGGGGCTATATATATACAAAGAATTTTAACTTTATTATTTCTTTTTAATTTCTCAATGGTTAATTATAAAATACGTGTTCATATGTATCCTAGCATTTCGATGTAATTGAATGTGAATTACTTTATTATTTAGTTGTAAAATTTGTAATTTCAACGTTCTACAAAAATGTTATGCCTGAAATGCCTATTTATAATCTTACACAATTCACATTGAGACATTTTTTTTGAGGAACACATTGAGACATGGTACACCATATCTAAACCATATAAAAATTTCCGATCCATTTATAGTTGATTTTTTAAACCTCATTATTCAATTTATTTTCTAATTTCCAAGTTTGCATTCAATTTCCCTCTTATAATATATAATTTTGCTTTTGAAAAAACACCTTCGTTTCAGAGTTTTGGTCACGGTCAAAGAGGTGCCGATCTACTACTACAATCAATCCTTGATCCAAGATGTAGCAGCGCAATTAGGAAAGTTCATCAAGATGGACGCTGCAACAAACGAAGTCACCAGACCATCAGCAATCAAGATGTGTATTGAGCTGGATCTCACAGAGGAGAGGATCAGCTCCATTCAAATAGGTCGCACAGACAACTACAGAGAGTGTCCAGTGGAGTATCACCAACTGCCCCAATACTGTAAAGGCTGTAAAAAATAGGGAATGAGGAGGCTGTCTGTGTTCATGCTCACCCTGAGTTAAAGAGAGCTTGGAGGAAAAGGGAAGAGCCCAGTGGCAACCATGCAAGAGGAGGAGGCCCCTCAAATGATCAAGGATCCTCTGGCCTTACACCACTTCAGAAGGAAATAGGATCCAAACAGGCTCAGCAAAATGGAACCATGGTGTTGTTTCAACAAAAGCCAACAACACCAGTTCAGAATGGAGACTCAGCCTCAACAATGGTGATGATAGCCACAAAAATTGATCAACCAAGAAGGGTCAACTCAGTATCGTTATTATCATTAGATGACATGCATATCAACCAATTCAAAAGGGATCTCAAGTCTTTTAATAATTCCCAGAAATGTACCATTGTACCTTACAGTTCACCCCTAGAAACATCCAATGTATTTTCTGTCTTGCAGGAGGATTACACTCTGGAGGAACACAATGATATAGATGACAAGGAGGAGCAGAATTGTGAATCCAGCCTACCTATACAAGAGCAGCAATCGATCTCAGATATCCAGGTTATTAACAGTAAGTCAGGTAACACTCAGGAACCTGAAAAGCATGTTATAAACCAAGATGCCTCTTTTCATGACTCTATGCTCTTAACTGATGCAAGTAATAATATGCATGAACATGTCACACCTCACACCTCATCTGCACTAGTAGAACACAAAAAGCCATTTCCAGTGGCTCACACAAGAACTCAAGGTCCACTTGCCCGACAAAAGCAAGTCTCTGATAGTGCAAATAGGTCTCTTAGGCCTAAACAAAAAGTTAAACATACTGTTTAATGATTAAACACATCATCATAGGTAACATGTTAGTGTGGAACATCCGAGGTTTTGGAACCTCCCTAAATAGGCTAAAATCACTTTTAGTTATTCACAAAATATCCATTCTGTGCATTCTTGAACCAATGCATGATAACTATATCTGTGATTTATTGAGGCATGAACTCCACTTTGATCATTCCTACCCAGCTATGCATGATAAAATCTGGCTTTTTTGGAATTCTCATTTCTGTGTTGATATTATCTCAGAAACAGATCAAATGATATATACTAAGATTACTGATACTTCCTGTAATATTGCTTGGAATGTTGATTTTATTTATGCTAAGGTTTTTAGAGCTCTGAGGGAATCACTATGGAGTGATCTCCTCTCCCTACCATCCACTCCCACAATATATGTGGGAGATTACAATACCGTCTCTTCAGTTTCAGAGGGTAGAGGCAAACACAAGCCACCCCTAAGAAGCATTAGAGAATTTAGTAACCTTATCTCTACTCTAGCCCTACAGGATCTACCTATAGTAGGTAGCCTCTTCACTTGGTCTAATAAGAGAGCTAAAGAAGCCCTCCTGCTGCAGAAACTAGACAGGTCTCTAGTTTACCTTGACTGGCTCAACCTCTTTCCCCACAGTTCTACCTAAATTCTTAATAGGGCCACATCATACCACAACCCTCTTTTAGTATACATACAGGATGCAACAGAGCAATGCCCTAGACCTTTTAGGTTCCAAACAATGTGGATAAATAGAACTGAGTTCAAGGAACTAGTTAACACAAGCTGGAGCCAACCATCCAATTTCATTGGAATGTAGAACATAGTACACAAGCTGAAAAGGTTTAAGAATGTACTGAAACTCTGGAACAAGGAGACCTTTGGCAATGTGCATCAAAACCTGGTGGATACAGAGACACAGGTTGCACAGTTAGAGCTTGTCTATCAGACCTCACAAGAAGAGGCAGACAAAGTTGCTTTAAACAAAGCCCAGGCACTGCTCATTAGGGCTACAGCTGAGCAAGTTAGTTTTTGGAAACAGAAATCCAAAAAACAATTGGCTGAAATAGGGGGATGCAAGCACTAGCTATTTTCACAACTCAGTCAAAGAAAGGATAGGTAGGTCGAGGATCAGTAAGATAAAAGACAGCAATTGTCAGTGGACCACTGATCCAGTAAGGATTAAGGAAGAGGGTGCCCTATTCTTTGAAAATTTGCTCAATGAGGAGTACTCAGAAACTTCTGTAGAGTACCTCTCACACTTTCTTTAAGTCATCCCTAAATTAGTTACTGAACAAGAAAATGAATCCCTCATCCAAAAAGCTAATTTAAAAGAACTGGAGACAGTGCTCTTCAGTTTAAACAGAGAAAGTGCACCAGGCTCAAATGGGTACTCTGGAGCATTTTTTACTCATTGCTGGGATATAATCAAAACGGACCTTCTAAATTCAGTCAATGAATTTTTGGAGGGTGCACTGATTCCAAGAGCAATAGCCAGCACATGGCTAACCTTATTCCCAAAAAACAAAATCCAGCCTCTTTTGCTGATTTCAGACCTATAAGCCTCTCCAATTTTCTTAACAAAGTGTTTTCAAAATTGATAGCTGACAGGCTGCTACCAATTATGCCCAAGCTCATCTCCTCAGAACAATCTGCTTTTCTGAAAGGGAGGGATATCTCTGACAATGTTATTCAGATGCATGAAATGACAAGACTGATGCTGCCCGCCTGGTCGGTCCGGATGGTCCCCTGGTCCCTGATCCAGTACCTAGCCCTGCAAGACAGAGCCCCGGGAGGTACCCGAGGGTAGACCCTCCGGCGTGATGATGAAAGATGGATCTCGGGAGAGAAAAGGGGTAATCACTTGAATAGTGAGAAGATACTTACTTGGGATAGTGCTGAGGAGCACTATTTATACAGTAATCCATGCTCTCCGTGTGGTCCATGCTCCGAGTGTCTTGTAGTGTATCTGTCCCTATCCGAGTTGTACGAACCCGGATACTGCCAAACTACCTTTTCCTCGTAGCGGGCAGAGCCCATATTACTACTGGGTAGTTGGGCCTGGGCTTGGTATCACCACTAGCCCCCCGGAAGCCGGTTCTTTCGGCCGAGTCTAGGACCTTCATGATCCGAGGGCTGAAGGACTGGCTTTCTGTATTCCTTCCCGGCCCGACAATGATGAGATGGGCGCGCCCTTTTCGAGGATAATTTATTATCGACATTATCAGTTTTCACGCTTTCCCACTTCATTTAATCATTGCTTTTTCTTCTTTTTCTCGCCCCCTATAAATAGGGCCTTTCGTCGATCACTTTCACCAATCGCTTTCAGATTTCAAAATCTTTTAACTCCCAATTTCTAATCTTCATATTCTCTCTCTTCTTCAACTCTATGGCGAGTAATACCGCACAGTCCGATGCCCAGCGCCAGGACGCCGTCACCTACTCTCTTCAAAGCACCACTGCTTTCTCCGCTGCGGTTTCTGTCGACTCATCAGCGTCTTACAAGCCGATCCACCTCTGCCACACCGTGACTCCATCTGGTCCCATATTCAAGCGCTCCAAGAACCGGGAACAGAGGGAGATAGACAACGCCCGAAGCCCGAACTGAAAGCTGATGTCTGGACTACCAAGTGCCTTAGCGGCATGGGGGTTCCGATACCCTTGGTCGCCCGGGTGGCCGCTGTCTCGGCCGACGAGTCCGTGAAGTCGGTCCTGTGCATCCCTCGGATCCACTTTATGTGGGGTTTGAGCCTTCCCTTCCCTCCGTTGTACGCTCGGTTCCTGGAGGTCTACAACATCTCGCCTGCCCAGATGCACCCTAATGTCGTCGCTGTGATGATGGGCTTTCTCGTAAGGAGTCTTCGGTGTGGGATTGATCCATCCTTTAACCTGTGGAAGTCCTTTTATATGCTCATCAAATGCCCCGGCAAGGAGATGATATTAACCGTCCAGGCGCGTCCTGGGGTCCAAGACTTCATCCTCGGCAAGAAGGACTCGGCCAAGAACTGGCAGGAAAAGGGTTATGTGACCGTCAACCCGGAGCTATACGAGGTCCCTGCCTGGAACTCGCAAGTCGCTTTGGACGCCTGGGAAGCGTTCCTTCCCGACACACAACGTGCCAATCATGATACTTTGTCCTCCGAGGCTTTGAACCTGGACCAGTATTGGCTGGCCGGTAACTCTATCTACCTCTTCCCCCGGGCGATATACCCGGAGAGCGCCTTCCGGGATAGCCGCTGGATGGTTACCTGGCCGGTTATAGGTACGCTTCTTCTCTCTTTTATTTTGGTGTCCTTGTTCCCCTTTTTCAATGGCTTCGCTTAACTATTTTTCTTCGTAGCTCCGACTGTGGAAGACAACCCTCAGGTCCCCATTCCGAAGAAGAAAGGGACCAAGAAATTAACCGTCACTGGGACCGGGACTGACTCTGAGGTAGTCAAACCGGATAAGCGGAAGAAGCCCGTCCAGCCTCTCCAGCAGGGGAAGTCACAGGACAAGGAGATCCAAGTCCTTCAACAGCAACAAAACCAGCTGGCTAATCCTAGCCAGCAAGCCAATGATAAGACGAAGGAGACCGTTCAGAGCCAGCGGGACGATTTGACCTCTCGGCAGGAGCGTCCGGAGGATAAGAACAAGACTACTGATCCGGTTCAGAACCCTCCTACTGGCTCGGGGCCTCCCCACCTTGGTCCTATTACAGTTGTGGACATCACTTCTTAGCCCGAGGACGGAAAGGGGGATCAAGAGGGGTTCATGGCCGAAGTAGTGGCCCAGCAGGAGTCCGCTCGGAATCCTGCTGATGATAACGCAGCTGTTGACCTGTCGAAGCTCCCTGTTACTCCTGTGCCCCTTCCGGGGTCCTCGCTCGGTCGGGGGTTATCTCTGTTTTCTCCAACCAGGGATGGTAGATCGCCGGCTTCTAGATATACCACCATCTCTGCCCCTGAGATTCCTCCCCCACCTCCCTTCTTCCTAGCCAAGCGTAAGGGGGAAAATAGAGAGCATGGCACCAAAAACCTCGGACGGGTGATTCCCGGACCCCATCATCTTCCCGCGCCGATACTCCTCATGTTTCTTCTTCCAACCCGAAGGTAGCCTGTTTGTTCTGCTCTCGTTTTTTTTTTTTTTACTGAACCGTTGCTCTACAGGTTCAACTTCTTAGCTCTTAATTCGCCAACTCCCCTGACTTCCAAGCCTCCCTCTCTTCCTTTCTCGGGCGCCACTTCGAGGGGAAGGAAGAAGAGCTGAGGGCCGAGAAGGAAAATGAACTTCGGGCCGAGAGGGAAATATCGGCTTAACTTCGGGCCAGGGTGAGCGCTCTGGAGGAGGAACTGGAAGCGGTTCGGGGGGCGAACTACAAAGGGCGTCTGGAATTCGCCGAAACCGTTGTTGATAAGGTCCTAGCGAGCCAAACCCTGTCGCTCCGTCTGACCGAGCTGAACCTCGCCGCCAACGCCCATCAATGCCACAATACTTACATGCAGGTCCGGGGTTGGTTCCCTCCTTCAATCAGGACTTCGTTCAAGAAGCGGTGGTTCAATCCGAATGCCGAGGCTCAGCAACTGCATCTTGTGAACACTCTTCAGAAGGGTGGTATGAAGGGTCTCTCTCCCAAGCTGTGGGATGCTCTGCGGGAGAAGCAGATGTCAACTGAGGATGTCCGGAGCTGGTCAACTAACGTTGTTCGGCTCCCAGGCCCCCTTCCTCCTGCTCCGGTTTCCGGGTCTGACTTGCCCGAAGATGAGGACTTCACCCAGTACTGCACCGTGTACGGGCATTACAGGGGTTTATTCAATTCGAAAGACCTTGAAGCAGAGTTCTCATCCTCTTCGCAAGTCGGTCCGGAGGACCCATGGGCTGACGGGGCCCCATGCTCTCCTGATCTGGTTTTTTCCGAAGAGGACTCGGATAGCGGCAACAGCGATGGCGGGGACGACAAAGGAGAAGGAGTCCCCGAGAATGTTAGTTAGATTTTTTTCTTTTTCGTTTCCAATTTTGTAATTTTCTACCCTAATCTTCAACCCCGGACCTTCATTCTATCAATAGAACTTCCCTTGCTCGCAATTGCTGTCGACACTGCTCTTGTTTCTGTCTATTTATTATTATATATTTTATGTATCCTGACTCAGTCCTGTTGCCACCAGGATCCTTCTAGAGTCCTTAGCCCCCTGGTTCCTTCCCCGGTTCCGGCTGGAGCCGGCTGTCCGAGCCTAACTAACCTTTTATCCGAGGGAGGGCTCGGTCCCTTGATCTCCGAGTTCCCCGATGCCGACTGCCTGATCACCTGCCTGCTACAGATCCAAGAAGACTTTGGTTCCCTGCCGAAGTGTTACAGACTTGCTTTTGAGAGCATCGACAAGGTCCTCGAATTCGACCTAGTCCTGTCGGAGCAAAAGGCCCAGCACCGCAATTTTCAACTCCGGATCCAAAAGGAATTGGATGAGGTACGACACGACATTTGGCTGTACTATAGCAAGTGTATGAGGATTCAAAATACAACCGATCTCTGGAAACACGCCACCAAACTTGAAGTGGAAAACGAGAAGCTTGCGACTAGGAACCGGACCCTACAACAGCAGCTAGTGTTGGTTCATCTGTCATACCATCTACTAGGACTGCGTCAGGGTGCGGTCGACATTCCCCTGCTGACCGATGTTCCCCGGGCAGTTGACGATCTGATCGCCTGGATGGAGATTTCGAGCGGACTTCTGGTGTCTGGGCAGCGGCCTACCAAGCAGCTGTGGACTGGAGGAAGAATATTCTGAACCGGATCATAGTTCCTCCCTCTATATCCCAGATACCTCCACTTGAAGATGTCGATCTGGCTTATGAACGCTACGAGCATACCCCTGAGCTCCTGGACCTTGAGGCTTCTGAACGGCGCTTGGCCAGGCTTCGGACCGTTGCTGCTAGATTCCGCGCTCAGTTTCCTGCTCAGGAGAGTACTCGGACTGCCGATCAACCTCCTGGTTCTTATTCTGCCTCTGGTTCCCGCCCGGCTCGAAACGATGGAAAGGGAAAACAGAAAGCTACCCTGACTGGGAGTAACTCAGCCGGGCCGCGAGCAAGGCAGCCTCCAGTCCGAATAGGGGGTCGGGGCGCTCGCAGCGGCATTCCTGTCCCTACCTCCGAATCAGTTGCCGAGCTGGAGGGTGATAGGAGCGAAAATCTGGACATCCCGTGGGATCAAAACGAAGAGCAGCGCATGCTGGAGCAAGCTGTCCAAAGAAGCAGACGCGAGGCCCGGGGAGCTCCTCCCGGCGAAGCCTCTACGTCGGGGGCCCGTAGATAGGATAGAACTCCATGCCATGTTATAACCTTTCATTTTGTTCTAGGCATGTATTTCATTTTATTCTAGACATGTATAATAATTTTCAGTTTATGACACATCTTTCAATTTTGAAATCATAATGCGCGCATTCATTCTTTTAAAATCGGATAGAAGGGGCATGCCCTTGTTACACAAAATCCCTGTTTCCAGGATATCTTCCTACCTACCCTTCGGTCGTCCGACCTCTAGGTTCCTGTCCCGGCCGCCTGCCGCCGGGGACCTATCCTACCTAGGCATCAAGTGCCAGAGGCTACTCTATCTAGGCAACAAGTGCCAGAGACTATCCATAGAACCGCCTAAGGTTTGCTATGTTCCATCTTCGGGGGACTCCCTTCCCCGCTGGATCCTCCAGAACATAACTCCCGCCCGGGTGGGCTTCTGTCACCCGGTACGGTCCCTCCCAGTTGGGTGCTAGCTTGCCTTCCGGCTCCTGGTGACTCTTGTCGTTTCGTCTCATTACTCTGTCGCCTACCTTGAACTGCTCCTTCCTCACCCTCCTGTCATGATACTTCTTAACTTTCTCCTTTACCTTAGCCTCATGCAAGGCCGTTCTCTCTCTCCTTTCTTCCAGTAGGTCTAGATTTGTTCAGCTCTCTTCTTCATTCTTCTCTTCGGGGACCGGCTCGGCCGTCCGAAGACTGGGAATGCCGATCTCAGCCGGAATCACTGCCTCCGACCCGTACGTCAGGCTGTAGGGGGACTCCCCAGTTGCCGAGCTTTCCTTGGTCCGATGAGCCCATAGAACACTCGGGAGCTCGTGTACCCAATTTCCTTTCGCTCCCTGGAGCCGGGCCTTAATCCCATTCACTATCGCCCGGTTCGTCACCTCCACCTGACCGTTAGCTTGCGGTGATAAACTGACGTGAGCTTCTGGCTTATTCCATACTTTACGCACCAGGATTTGAAAGGATCATTTTCAAACTGCACTCCGTTGTCGGTTACTATGGCTCTCGGCACCCCGAACCGGCAGACAATGTTCCTCCAGCAAAACTTCACACAGGTGGCTCCCCGGATGTTAGTCAGGGGCTCGGCTTCCACCCACTTGGTGAAGTAATCGATAGCCAAAATCAGGTAGTTCAAACTGCCAGGAGCGGTGGGAAAAGGTCCGACCAGGTCCAGTCCCCATCTGCTAAAAGGCCAGGCTCCTGTTATCCCCATCATCTCTTCGCGGGGTATGTGCACTAGCGGCGCGAACTTCTGGCATTGAAGGCATGAGCGAACCCTGTCCTGCGAGTCTTCATACATGGTAGGCCAATAGTACCCCATCCGTAAAATTTTCCTGGCCACCGTTCTGGCTCCCTGATGACTACCATTCGGACCTTCATGAACTTTCCGGACCAGGTACTTGCCCTCCTGCTGTTCCATACACTTCAGCAGCGGCTGGAGATAGCCTCTTTTGTACAGAACCCCCTCCTAAAGTGTATACTTCGGCGCCTTGACCCGGATTTTCCTGGCCACCACCCGGTAAGCCGGGACCTCGCCCGTCAGAAGGTACGCCCGGATCGGTGCCATCCAGGAGTCTTCTTGCACCGCTTCCACTGCCAGGATCTCATCACTCTGCTCGTAACTTCTCCTCTCCAGTGTCTTCCTTCTGAGAGGTGCTTTCTATCCTGGCTTCAACTTCGAAGATGCCAACTTGCTCAACGCATCGGCCTTTTCATTCTGCTCTCTTGGAACCTGCTCCAAACTGAAACTGTCGAACTGCCAGACCATGGGTTGGACCAGCTCCAAGTACCTCTGCAAACTTCGCTCCTTTGCTTCATACTCTCCGTTCACCTGCTGAACTACAATCTGCGAGTCATTGAAGGCCCGGATCTTTCCTATCTTCAATTCCCGGGCCAGTTTGAGTCCTGCCACCAACGCCTCATACCCTGCCTCGTTATTTGTAGTTTTAAAGTCGAAGTGCAGCGCATAGTGGTACTCCTCTCCTTCCGGGGATGTCAGCAATACCCCGGCTCCGCTGCCTCCTGCATGGGCTGACCCGTCCACATGCAATGTCCACCTCGGGCTTGGGTATTCCTCGGCAGTCGTGTCTGGCCCGACCATCTCTGTCAAGAAATCCGCCATTACCTGGCCCTTAATGGCTTTTCTCGGCTGATATGTTATCTCATGCTCCCCCAACTCTATGGCCCACTTCATCAAACGCCCCGACGCCTCGGGCTTGAGCATCACCTGCTTCAGGGGGTGGTTGGTCAGGACCACAATCGGATGGGCATGGAAATACGGGCGCAACCGTTTTGAGGCATAAACCAGCGCCAATACCAGCTGTTCCAAACTTGTGTACCGAGTTTCCGGACCCTGTAATGCCCGGCTGACAAAATACACCGGACACTGCCTCCCGTCTTCCTCTCGGACCAACACAGCACTGACAGCCAATGCGGATGCGGACAAGTATAAAAGCAAATCCTCCCCCTCCTTCGGCTTCGAGAGGGTCGGGAGTCGGCTCAAATTTTCCTTCAGATCCTCGAACGCTTTCTCGCACTCCTCCGTCCATTCAAACTTCTTCGCCTTCCTGAGTATGTTGAAAAAGGGGAGTTGTCTCTCCGCGCCTTTTGACAGAAATCGGCTCAAAGCTGCCAGAGAACCCATCAGCTTCTGCACCTCCTTCACATTCTTCGGCGACTGCATCCGGCTTATCGCCTCCACCTTCTCTGGATTAACGTCTATTCCCCGGCTAGACACCATATAGCCGAGGAACTTCCCAGCCGCTACTCCTACCACACTCTTCTCGGGATTCAGCTTCAGGTTGACCTTTCTCAAAATGCCGAACATCTCCTCCAAGTCTTCTAAGAAACCTGGGTAGCTGAACATCACCTCGGCCCTATCTCCTGCCAGGGCCCTCTTCTTTTGCCGAATCGGCTTTAACTCTGGGTATACATTCAGCTTGTGGAGAGCTAACTCCGGGGGTACACCTGTGAAGTCCTTCTATTCCCATGCGAACACGTCCTCATATTTTGAAAGCAGGGATCATAGCTGTTCCTTTACATCGACTGGCATTTTTCTCCCGACCTTGATCATGCCTCGGCTCTCGACCTGCATATCCTCCACGTCTCTCGGACCTACTTCTCCCTGCACTGCCCCGACCGGGGCCTTCCTGGCTTCCTGGAGGGCTGTGAGCATGCAACTTCTAGCCGTGGATTGACTTCCTCGACTTGTCGCCACCCCCTGACTGGTTAAGAAACTTCATGGTCAAATGGTATGTCGAGCAAATGGCCCTGGCTTGAGCCATCCACGGCCGTCCGATGATGATGTTATAAGGAGACGGGGCGTCTATGACCGCGAAATTGCACCGCACCGAGGTCTTCTTGTTCCTGTCAAGGTCATCCACCACTGTCACTGTTAAGGACACAACCCCCAAAGGATGTTCCATCCGGCCTGTGAACCCTGACAACGGAGAGGTACTCGGGCGAAGATTGTGGCGCCCTATCCCCAGCTGGTCGAAGCAAGAAGCAAAAATGATTTCTACACTGCTTCCATCATCAATGAACACTCGCTTGACTGTAAATCCTTCTATCTCCGCTATGATCACCATCGGATCCGTATAGGGCGTTAGACTGGGCACCGGATCCTCGTCCGAAAAAGTGATGACCTCCGTGGGACGCAGTCTCTTCTCTCTGTCCTCACCAGCCGGCACATACCGACTCCGGGCTTTGGCCGCTCCATGGGACTGAGGCCCATCACCTACTTCTCCATGTATGACATTTATCATCCGGGGAGGGACCTGGTTAACCGGTTCCGGGGCCATAACCAGGGCTGTTGCTCCCGGCTGGGCAGCCGGTGCAGGAGCCCCTCGCTGGTTATCATTCCGCGGCCTATTCCTCCAATTCCTCTTCCTCCCCGCTCCGGCCTGCTGCCCAGCCGCCGGACGCTGGTTCTCCTGGCTCACACAGTCTCTTAACTGCCCTCTCTCGATCAACTTCTCGATCTCCACCCTCAAGCTTCGGCAGCCATCTGTTGTGTGTCAATTAGACTTGTGGAAAGCACAATATTTGGCCGCGTTTGCTGGAGTCGGATTTCCCGGTATGGGGGCCGGGTCTTGAAACAGGTTCCGATGAATTGTTAAGATCTCCGACCGGGTCTTGGTCAGAGGAGTAAACGTTTCGGCCCGAGGGGGGTCAACCCTCGGTCTTACTGGGGCCGGGCCCGCATCCCTCCTTCCAGGATCAGCGACCCGAGCCTTGTCGCCCTTTCTAATCCCCTTGTCCTCAAAATATCCTTCCTCCTTCCTCTTCTTGCTCCCTTCCTGGAGCGAGCAATACGTCTCCACCTCAAGATCCAGCTGATGTAAAGTGGTCGGGATATTCTCCATAAGCTTTGCCCACAGCACCTCATCTCTTAAGCCTGCGATGAATCCTGCGATCAGGGCCTTCACTTGAGCGTCTCTATCAATTACCTTCATGGAATCGTCCATGTACCTCCTGTGGAAACCCCGGACTTCCTCCTTTGCCGACTGTCGACTGTGAGCCACTTCGGCCAAAGGAAGGTACTTCTTTCTTCTGGTCTCATATCTATGCATCAAAGCCCTTGAAAAATCATAGTAATTTCTAAAACTTTCCGGGGGTTGGGCTTCAAACCACGACAAACAACTTCCCCTCAGATACGAGCTCACCAGCTTGCACATAAGCTCCTCCCGGATGTCACATGTTCCCATGACATTATGGTACTTCCTGACGAATTCCTCCGGATCCGTCTCCCAACTGTAGGTCGGCACCCCCTCCGGGACTCTCATTGCCACCGACCAGGGGAAAGTGCTGATGTAACCTATCCAGGGGGAGGTAGGCTTTCCTCCGTTCCTTCCTATCAACCAATCCAACCTCTCCTCCACCGAGTTTAGAGCCGCCGGAGCCCGGTCTACAGCCACCGGGTACGCACCATAGGTTCCTGCGACCGGGGCCGGTTGAGCCATGGCATATCCCGCCATCGGTACTTGGTTCTGCATCCACACCGGTCGTTGAATCCCGGGAGCCCAGCCCCCCGAGGCTCCAGTGGGTTGGGCATAATACCCTCCAGGTGCCGGGGGTACCCCTGATACCCCTGATACCCGGGTTGAGACATCCCGTATCCTGGAGCTCCGTATCCGAGATGGCCCCCACCTTGACCATATCCCGGTCCATACTGGCTGGCTTCCCCATACTCTCAGGATGCCTTTCCAGATCTATCACAACTGGAGGCCGAAGATTTTCCTGCCCGTGAACGGTAGGGGGTCCTCGGCTGACCACCTCTGCAGCCAAAGGAGGTAACCCCTCAGGAGGCCCCATCGGGATCGGGTTAGATCCTGACTCGGGCTGAACCAGGGGTACCCGGTCCTCAGTCACCGGGGGGTTCGACTGACCTTCACCAGTCAGTTTTGTTCCGGATCCCGATCCTTGCTTTGCCGCAAACCAACGACGGTACTCCTCTTCCTGAGTGGCAGCAAACTCCCTTCTGTCGCGGTCGTCCTGCGTCATTCCCGGTTCCCTTTCTCCTTCCGACTCTGACTCTCCTTCAGAGACGTCTGGATCCGAATGCGCCGGGGCCTTCCCCTTACGCGCTCGATCCCTCATCTGGCGTAAAGTGAGATCCTCCTCTACCACTTCAGGCCTTCTTCCTCCTCTACCTCTTCGCGGCGGCCGACCTCGAGGCGGCATCTTAATGCTTTTATGAACAAAGATCGTATCCCACTGGGCGTGCCAACTTGATGCTGCCCGCCTGGTCGGTCTGGATGGTCCCCTGGTCCCTGATCCAGTACCTAGCCCTACAAGACAGAGCCCCGGGAGGTACCCGAGGGTAGACCCTCCGGCGTGATGATGAAAGATGGATCTCGGGAGAGAAAAGGGGTAATCACTTGAATAGTGAGAAGATACTTACTTGGGATAGTGCTGAGGAGCACTATTTATACAGTAACCCATGCTCTCCGTGTGGTCCATGCTCCGATTGTCTTCTAGTGTATCTGTTCCTATCCGAGTTGTACGAACCCGGATACTGCCAAACTATCTTTTCCTCGTAGCGGGCCGAGCCCATACTACTACTGGGTAGTTGGGCCTGGGCCTGGTATCACCAAAGACTGCTGGGTAACAAAAATAAAAACCAAAATCTAATTGTTAAATTAGATATGCAAAAGGCATTTGATAGAGTTTCATGGAGTTTTCTAAACTCTATTTTACTTCAATTTGGTTTCCATGGGTCTATGGTTAAGATTATTGTTCAAAATATCAGTGTTGCATGGTTTTCTGTGCTCATTAATGGAACTACAGCAGGTTTTTTTCATTCCACAAGGGGTATAAAACAGGGTGACCCCCTCTCCCCATATATTTAAAATCTCATAAGTGAGGCATTCTCAAGAGGATTAAGAAAATTAGCAAAGATAAAGTATCTGGAACTTTTAGCATGCCTAGGCGAAATGCAGATGTTACACATCTTATGTACGCTGATGATACAGCCATTTTCACCACTTCCAGTAAGAAAAACCTCAGAAAGTTGAAAGCTTTTCTTGAAGCATATGAGCTTACTTCAGGCCAGAAGATAAACTACTCCAAATCAGGTTTTTTTTGTAGCTCCCATGCAACCCCTACCAGAATAAGCATCATTAAAAGAATTCTTGGAATGATGCAAGGCCAGATGCCTTTTAAATATTTAGGGGTTCCCATCTTTAGAGGTAGAAATAAGATCATACACTACCAGCCAGTCTTGGAAAGAATGGAAAGGGCCACTCAGAACTGGAAAAATCAATGGCTCTCAAATGCAGGGAAGATAGTGCTCATTAATCATGTCCTGCTGGCAATTCCAACACATATACTGGCCATACTAAAACCACCAAAAGAGGTAATAAGGAAGATGGAGAGAATAGCTATCAGATTCTTTTGGGGTGACACATCATCAGGGCATAAAAAGATCTGGAGAAAGTGGGCTAGAGTGGCTGTCCCAACAATAGAAAATGGCTTAAGATTTAGGGATCTAAATGCTTTTATTGATGCTTTCTCTTGTAAACTATGGTGGAAATTGCAGGTAAACAAAACAATATGGACAAGCTTCATGTGGTCCCTCCCAACATCTTACAGATCTTCACAGACATGGAAAAGAATTTGTAATATTACTGAAATATGCAATGCTAATTCTTTTGTTTGTTATGGTGAAGGGAACATACCATTTTGGGATGCAAACTGGACAGGGAAGGGGGCACTTATTTATGAGTGTCTAGAACATATTGCAGTGCCTTTCCCTGATATCTCACTGGCCTCTTTTATTGCAAACAAAGCACCATATTTGACCCAAATTGAGCCATATTTGGCTGCATAAACTATTTTTATTTTGCAGGAATGTACTCTGAATCACTCTCATGCTGATAAGCTTATCTGGAAACCATCAACAAATGGGAGGTTCGCTGTTAATTCAGCCTACCAGATGCTTAGGAACAATGGAGAAAAAATAACTGCACTTTCTCAGGTATGGCTAAAACCTTTGCCAGGCAAATTTCAGTCTTAATATGGAGAATCTGGAATAGAATTCTTCCTTTTGATGACATACTAATCAAACTTGGTTTTAGCCTCCCATCCAAATGCCCCCTCTGCTGTCATGAGGATAGCCTAGATCACTATTTTAATGAATGCCATGTTAACTTGACAGTCTGGAAAATATACATAAGCTTCTGGCCATCAGAACTCCTCATTTCAGATCTTTAAGGGCCAGAATGAATTTTTACTTGTCTTGCAATGGTTTTTCTAAAATTCATACACAAGTCATTAGAACCACCACCATGGTAGTGTTCTCGATGCTATGGATAAGAAGGAATAAATTGCTTTATGACAACCAAAAAATCATCAGTTCAGATTTGATCTCTCAGATTGTCAAATTTGTTTCCAGCATCTTTTCTGCATCTCCCTTGCATGGTAATTTAGAGAGGAACACTTTTTTAATTGACAATGGTTTGCTCCCTTTCATTAAGAGGAGGAGACCTAAACCAGTTAAAATTGTTAAGTGGTTCCCCCCAAATTCTGGCCATAAGATAAATGTAGATGCCTCTTTCACAAATGGCAATGTGGGCATTGGAATTGTCATTAGGGACAGACTAGGTATTATATCTAGGCTGGAAAGTAGATACATAAACTGTGCATCATCACTTCAAGCAGAGGTGATTGCTATCCATATGGGTATGCAGCTAGGTCTACAACTTAAGCTCCCAAGCTTTATCATAGAATCAGACTGCCTGTACTATACTCTTTATGTCATGACATTAGTCTGCATGTACCCAAGTACTCAGTATTCCATACCTTGAGGGAAGGCAACATGGTGGCTGATTCTTTAGCTTCAATGGGAGCCTTCTCTCAGGTATCACAAATACATGATCTGACTCAACTGCCTGCTAAATTACAAGCCATGGTCCATCTTGAGAGATTGGGGACTCCTAATCTCAGATTTGCTCTATAAAAACACATACTGCTGCTTCTGGTTTCCTTTGCAGGTACATGGAGGCAGCATACCAAACAAAAGGCAGCAAACAATATACTGGCTATTTACAGGAGGCAACTATCTCTGGCACTGGACTGACAAGTGATAGTCAAACAGATGGAACTTAATCTGAGGTTGCAAATGGAAGCAATTCACTCAGTTTCTACTTTAAACTTATTTTGTACATAAAGCACAATTTAAGGAAGTACTCTCTACCAGAACATGGGGTGGCAAACTTGTGCTTCACTCTTTGTTGATCTGATCACTAATCTGCTCCCCTGTGATCCCTGATAGACAGTACTAACACTCTCTTATATGTGCTCCTTCTGAATAGGCAATCTTCTAGGATTAGCTATTCTTTATTCTTTTGTGAAGCAATTTGCTTCAGGAGCTATGCTCACTTTGTAAAACTCTGGCAGCTTCTGCCCTAAGCTATTTTTGGCTTATCACAGGCTTGGGGAGCCAATAAATTCCCCCCACCCGTGGTGGTTTTAAATTTAAAAAAAACCTTCGTTTTAGAGTTTTCAAAATGGTTCAGTAACGATAACAAAAAGTTTAGAAGAAGCATACTATGCAGTAACTAGCACGGTATTTGATTCGAATAGTCTATCAATGCATGAGTGTAAAAAATTATGATTTATAGGAGTTCAATTGCAAAATGGAATTTGTCTATCTTTATGTTTCCTTCAAAAATCAAAACATTCTAATAATAAATTTTTAGTTTCTTTTATGGAAAGTTTTGTATTCAATCATTCCAAACAAGGTAAATGTACAAGTCATAGCCCTCTATCCCAGTCCTGATGTATCTTGATGGCGGAACTTCAAAAAAGAGATAAACTGTAGTAAAATTTTCAAATTTTTTTAGTCATTCGAGCCTACCCTTAAATAAATTCCTGGTTCCGCCACCGCCTCTGCAATCTGTATATTATTATTAAAATATTTTGGTCCGTCTTTCTAGAATCGACCTAATTATAACTAGGGAAAATTGGGATAAGGACAATAGCATTTTCAGTATCTAGAAAGAGTGTGTAACTTTCACATTTTCTCTAAAACGGACAGTGATTTATTTTTAAATTTCTGAAAATTTATTTTTTGAAAAATAAGACCATCATGACCCTGTTGTCGATTTCTGGTTTTCACCATTCGTTGCACTTTGTCCTCCGACTTAAAATAAAAATTATCTTTATGGTCTCCACCACTTCACTAGTGCACAAGCATACCTTTCTCGGCACTAAATTTAAGGCGTTTTGGCCAAATCTTCGCGGAACCACCGAGTACTGAGCTTGCGAGTTTGCCTCTATCCGCTCGCCTAGGGCAGAAAAATGAAAAAGGCATTTTACAGTTGAATAGAAGGCGTTTTTGAAACTGTCTTAAAATGTTGAACATCAGGCGAATTCGTAACCGGAATTGCTAATGAGCGACGAGAGAAGCGAAATCGCCTGTAAGACCCAGTAGAGGTTGGAAAAGATGTTCGCCAGTAGTTGTTGGCTGGTTTTCTTCTAGCGAGTCCGCCAGTTATGAACGCCTGTAGGCGAGATAAGGCTAGTGATATCGCCTATTAGTAAGTCTACAGGCGGCTCAGGAGGCGAACTCGCATGCTAACTCGCCGGTGTCATATTTCTATCAAAAGAGCTAGATTACTTTATGGCGAAATCGTAACTACATTCGCCTCTGTGTAGCGAGTTCGCTTAGTGGCACGCCCGTAGCTCTCTGTCCATATAGTCGAGTTAAGAGGCGAACTCGCTTCCTGGAACACTTGCAGGCGATAATGTTTCCGAATTCGCTACCAGGACAAGTTAAGCTATAAACTACAAAACTAATTCCATTCTCTTTTTTGTTTTTACACATGAACCATATACTCCAATATGATCGACAATACAATTTGATTCAAAGAAGAAAACATTGATCAAATTAATAAAAAGATTGTCACAAGTAGGTAAAGATTCGAATTTGTAAAAATGTAGCATTACAGCTAAAATTCCTAGCATAATTCAACACTTCTAGCTAGGTAGAGTTGTCATTGGCTGCACCGTCCTGGTCCTCTGGTGTGACTTGGTGTGGATGCTGGCGGAGGTAGTCTTTACAAAAACTCCGAAGAATGCGGTGAGTCTCCCACCCATTCTCTTGGACGTTAGCAATCTTGGTCATCATCGAGAACACAGAGTCATCAAGCCCTTGGTAATAGGCTTCTCTTGGCGCTAGTAAATGATAGACATTGAAAATGTAAATTTTTTTTCTAAATTGAACTAACATCACAAGTACAAAATACATGAATAAAAAACAATTTACCTCCGTTTGGTTCTGGCTCCGCCGGCACGTCCTTCTCCACCTTCTCTTGCCAAGTCCCCCCAACCAACTCCCACTTCTTCTTCTGGTAGTACTCCTTCGTGTAGTACTCACACGGCTTCCCGGTGCCGGAGAACTTCAGCCTTGGATGCTTTATGCGGAGGAATTTAGTTATGAAGTTCGCATAGGGCAATTTCTTCACAACCATGTTTTTTTCTACCACGCTCTTCTTCATGTGTTGGAAAATAGTATATCCAGTGTTAAGCATGACTTCCTCCGCCACCATGTAGTAATCGATCAAAATCGTGTAGTTTGGTTCGGCCAACCACCCACCTTTAGGCACAAGATTTGTAGCAACCATCTCATACAATATCATCCTCTCAGGGGTGAGATTGTATAGCTTGTACTCCTTCAGCGTTCCAAGGTCAACCTCATCTCGACCAAAGTGTGTCTTGCCATATTCCTTCAGGTCCTCGTGGGAAATGAACAACTCACTAGGCCATTCTCCCCTTGCGTATAACTCCACAGTTTTATCCTCGTCCTCGAACTCAACACCGAGGGCATCATTGAATAGTTTGGGACTTATTTCGTACTCCTTCTTGTTCACCTTGGTCTTCCACACTGTCGGAAATTTGCGTAGAACTGCATAGTCTCCTCCAGATATCCCAGCTCGTTCACCTTCATCAACTTGTGAGCTTGTTGATATTAAAGAAGTTCCTAAACGTCTTTCAAACCTATTTCGTCCACTTGACTCTCATCAACCACCATCAACTCGTTCAAGACAGCCTCGGCTTTATCAAAGCTACAATACTTTAGATAAGCTTGTTCACTAATAAACTTAGCCTTTTCGTACTTGATAGGCTCGATCGATTCGGCGGCGGCCTTTTTACCCTAACCCTTCGAAGGCACGTTTGAGATTGCCTAAAATACCTAACAACACAACCCAACCTTAATCTATGATTGAACCCATAAACAAAAACATTCAACATCACACCTAGATTGAAACTAAGCTTTTTCAAAACGAATGGCAAAAATATATGAAAAAAACCAAAATAATGATGGAAAAAAGTTAAGGATGAGTAGAACCTACAAATTGGGGGAGATTGGGCCGTGAGACCACTGATTTTCCGGTGGAATTGACGGGTGGGCGGCGGCGGATCGGTATTTGGCCAGGTTTCTGATGAATGTGAGGGTTAAAAATTTGGGGATCTGATTTTGAACGCTCTGGAGGTTTCAGTTGACTATTTATAGGCCTGCTATTTACGAGTTCGCCAACTCCATCTCTTAGAGGTGATCTATCAGGCGAATTCGCTTGTAAATAAAAAAAATGTTGGCCTTTGGGCCTAGGAACTATGATATGGGCCTCATCAGGTATGGGTCATGAATGTATAGTGTATGTATATTGCATTCAAGTGTTGTTTCATGAGTAATTTGCGGGGTCGGCGACTTATCGAGCCCTTCTATTTTGCCAACACATATATACTGATCAATTGGCTTTCAATCCACCGATGTGGGAATAATGACACTGCCAGGAGGCGAATTCGCCTCTTACCATGCCTACAGGCGAGGGGAAAAGGCGAATTCGCTTGCATGTACTACTAAATCCCTTTTTATTTTGGTAATAATGACACTAATTTTAATCTTTTGATCCCTTTGTATTTTGTAAAAATTATTATGAAGGACTGTACAATTACAAAGAACTTCAAAATATGAGTTTTATATAACAAATATTCACAAATTCTGTTCACAAAATTCGTTTCTATCCTACTGGGTTATAAATCCTGGTCCAATGCGGTAGTTGCCTAATTTGATTTTTATTGAATTCTTATTTTATTAAAAAACATATTTTTATTTTCTATAAGTATCTGGGTTTGAGTTAGGTGGAGTTTGGCGTCAATTGATGGCGGAGTATGGAGTCTATTCGACGGGTTATGGCGGAACCTGTAGAGCGCCAGGACGACTAGTCGTCGCCAAAATGGATGACTTTTCAACGCCGTGTATTTGGACTATGTGGCAAAAAAAATGGTCATACGTTGTTAACTTTGAAATATTTTAATGATAAATTTCAGGCAAATGTGTTGGCGAGTTCACTGGCGTATAACAAAAGAAGGCCTCTTGGCCAGAGGTCATGGATATACTGGTAGTACTCATATGGGACATGTTTGTATAGTGTATAATGTATGTATAGTGCATTGAAGTGGTGTTTCATGGGCAATTTGTGCGGGTCGGCGACTTATCGAACCCTTCTATTTCGCCAGCAGATATTTACTGATCAATTGGCTTTCAATCCACCGATGTGAGATTGTTGACAACACGAAGAAGCGAAATCGCTAAAGCTTACGTGTACAGGCGAAAATGGGAGCGAAATCGCTCCCATTTGTTTTTATTACAAGAATGCTAAACCATACTTGATAATTAGAAGCGATATCGCCTCTTAATTTGTTTATGTCTGAAACGGCGTCTTTATTTTGTGTTCTATACTTGTGCATTTTAAAAAATAATCAACCTGGCGAGCTAAACCGTAAGCTTATTTAACTACCTGTTACGAGTTCGCCTCTTCAGTCGCCTGGTAGACTCTGTCGTCTGTGGCGAGCCTGGAAGAGATTTCGCTTTTAAGATAAGTTTATAGACGTTTATATTTACGATTTCGCCTTTTCAATCGCCTGGTAGACTCTGTCGCCTGTGGCGAGCCAGGAAGAGAGTTCGCTTGTAAGATAAGTTTATAGACATTCATTCTTGCGATATCGCCTATTCAATTCGCCTCTCAATTTTTCAGCTAGGGAAATCGTCTTCTGTCCCGCCTACTCTTTGAATACACTTTGTTTACATGTAAATCTAGGTGCTTTTGTGTATGGTTAACATTGAAGAAATACATGAAATGTAATTTTATTATTAAAATACCATACTAAATCAATTCAATACCAAAAGCAACCATTCATGAACCATTGTTTAGTGTTGAAACAAAAGAAAGCTAGACTACACAATAAGATGAAGTGAAGCGATCATTCTTCGTCGTCATCATCTTCATCATCTTCTCTTGCAGTCTTCTCTCCATCTTCATCTTCATCATCTTCTTTAGACGACTCCGCGGCAGGAGATGATTGCTTGTTCTCGACTCGGCAAACCAGTTCAAACACATCGTCGTTTCCATTGACAATATGTACATACCTCTGTGGGTCTTCATCCATGTCATCATTCCCAATTCGCTCTTCATCGGGGTCAGTAGCTTCTCCTCCCTCGCCATCAGTGGGGATTTCATCTTCTGCCTCGTTTTCAGGTCTCGCTTCATCTTCAGGAATGTAATCATCAATGTCGGTCATGGGAGGCAATCGTTCAACCGAGAAATCTGACTTTTCTTCATCGTCGCTCAAATTCGGATTCAAATTCAGCATTCTACCAAATGCCAGTACATCCTCAATTTCTTTTGCTTG
This sequence comes from Sherardia arvensis, assembly GCA_948330725.1. Lineage (NCBI taxonomy): Eukaryota > Viridiplantae > Streptophyta > Magnoliopsida > Gentianales > Rubiaceae > Sherardia > Sherardia arvensis. The sequence goes on along the minus strand of OX415237.1, from coordinate 12,944,093 downwards.
CTCCAGCTTCACCTCTTCTAGCTTACTCGCAAGCTGTCCAACATATAGGACCAACCGTTCACGCCAAGCGAGATCGCAAGCTGCAAACGGGAACAACACAATTAGTAAACAAAAATGTTGCAAACATTTATCATTAAATGAAAATCTTATTGTAAAGTAATTACTTACCATCACTCAATTCAGATCGGCTGCGAGAACTCGAAGCACCCATGGCATTCTTCGTCACCACCCTCTCCGCACTGATTTGCAACCCCTTGTTGCGTAGCCAAGTCTCGTTGTAGTATTTCACTGGCTCGGCCATGCTCACAGGTCTCACACCTTTCTTCTTCATCATCGCGGTTATGAGCTGCCTATAATGATCGTCTCATCGGCCTTGTCCTTCGCACGCTTCAACATGTGCTTGATGATGGTGTACCCGGGATTGATATTCACCTTCTCCATTAGGTGGTAGAAAACCATCAAGTTGGCGATGGTTGGCTTACATGGATGACCACCCGAGGGCATGATATTGAAGCACACAAGCTCGAACACCAACCGCTCCTCTTGAGTAAGGCTCGCAATCTTATACTTCTTCACGTACCGGCCACCTTACTACGCGCCTTAAAGAACTTCTTACACATGGCGACGGGGTCTAGGACACTTTCATTCAACGAGGTTGGGAAACTTTTGGTGTGGTATATCTCATAAGGGCCATTTGGATCCAACGGCCTTATTTGATCACTAGAAACATAAGAGCATCCTATAACCTCATTAATCAAGAATTTATCAACATTAAATGTCACACCCCTAACCATCGTAGTCGCCTCTTCGGCATCCTTCTCAAACTTAAGATTCTCATAAAATTGAAGACACTCTTCCCTATGCACCGGTTCAGTCGAAGTCAACATCCCATCTAGGTGAGTGGCTCTAAAAAACTCTACAACTTTATCAAGACCCAAACTACCAATCCTAGACACGTCAAACACCTTAACATTTAACATAGTGTGACTGGAATATCGCGCGTACCTTGCCTCCGCTTTTGGGCCGATAAAAAGGGACCGCTCCTCGTCCTCGTCATCGTTTCTCACGTCGTTGGCAGCAGCACAGGACAAAGTGCCGGTGGTGGGTCGAGCCTGTGCAGAGGTGGTGGAGGATGGGCTAGGCTATGACGAGGTGGCGCGTTGGGGCGGTGCCTGTGAGGAGGTGGCGCGTCGGGGCGGTGGTTGGGCAGCATTTCTGGGCCGTGGACTGGCTGGACCTTCGGCTACTGCACCATCTCTTCTCTGCCGACGGAGTGCGTGTTGCAAGGTCTCCTCTTCTTCTTCCGACTCAGTCGGGCTTAATCGTGTGGTGGGGGCTGTCCTCTGTCGCTTGGGAGCCGGTGGGGTGATGGTTTTTCCGGCCTGTTTGCTCCGACCCATGCTGTGGTGGCGATTCGACGTTTGGTTTCTGGTGGATTTAGGGTTGTGCGGGCGGAAGATTTGGGGATTCTGATCTCTCCCGCCCGCAAATATACTTTTAAGTATTTTTTTCAACCAAATACCTACACGCGAACTCGTAACCCATACACGCCTACAGGCGAAAGAGGTTACGACTTCGCTTAGATTAAATCTGTAGGCATCACTACTGGCGAGTTCGCTTACAAGTAAACCCAACCCTAAACCCTGAACCCTGAACCCTAAAACCACACCCACAGACCCGCAGCGATAAACCATGTGCCAAAATCGAGTGTAACTTTCTTCGATTCATCAAAATTTATTCTGTTAACGCTGGTAACTAGAATTACACGGGCATATTCAACTCTTACTCGAGTCACCACACATGATAAGCGCGCAAAACAAATATAGTCGTTGTGGATGTTTATCGTAACACAGATTCATACTACGTTCATACTAATTGAACAATTAGACAATACTGTACCAGATTCTGTACAAGCCAACTCTTGAATAGTATTTGCTCCACATAACGGCAAGATCGATGCACATTTTATATACCTGTAATGTGATGTTCTGCAGATGATAACCCGACAATAACATGCTTATCCAATATTAGTATAATTAGTTCCTCGACTCATTTCGGTACTAATATACAAATTTTGAAAACATCTATGTGTACTTTAAGATAACCGATGTTACACGAGTCATAGTGTGTTCCTGTAATGTGCTATTCTGCAGATGACAACCCGACAATAACATACTTTTCCAATATTGATCAGTAACTAGAATTTTTTATATGGATTTTTGTTATCCATTACAAAAAACTATCTCATAATACGCGGAACTTTCTTAACCATTTCAATAGACACAATGACATATGTGACCTCCAAAGTTGATATATATTAGGGCATTAACGGATTTGAAATATTCCAACACATTAGTACTTGTAGATTTATGACATACTGTAACATGTTTAATTAAACATGTTAATTTTACAAACTCATTATATATGGAAGCCTGAAAAAAGAAGGAGCGATATCGCCACCAGTACTCGCTTCTAAGCAATAGTACAGGCGAACTCGCAAGTAAGTAAAACAGTAACCGACCAAAACCACTATTCAGGCATATTTTGTCCACCTAAACCATGCTATATATATCATTTTACCCGGATTTTCCTACTCTCAACCTCATTTTCACCATTCCTATCCATCTACCCTCCATTCTCTCTCACCTTATCCCCTCCTCAACCTCAAGCACAAATCCATTCAATCCAAATCCATTCTCATACCATTCCTATCCGAAAATCACTTCTATCATAAGCACAATCTCATTCTCAATGCTCAAACCTTGTTCTCTTGCCATGAGCTTAACCCTAGGCACCTAAAAACCCATCAATCTAGATCAACCTTCATTAAAATTTGGGTAAAACCAACAAAGCTTGCAACTTTGTGAAGTAGACATCAACTACAAGATTCTTCTACAAGTATGGTATGTGTCTAAAATTTCATGTCTATGTTGAATTGCATTTAGTTTCCTTTTTTTTTGACATTTATTACATGAAAGACATGGTAGAGTAATGTTTATCACTTGTTAGGCCCTCACAAATAACTATTGTGTGTGTTTTTTATGTGCAAGCAAGAATGATGTAGTAGTGAATCCACAAGCAAGAATTAGTTTGGCAAATGTTGTGTTAGTCCATCTCTACGATCTCATATGTTTACACAAACTAGGATTGGCTAACATTTTCCCTTACAAATCCAATAAAATATTCATTGGACCATATCTCGAGAGGTAAACCTTGCAATTTTCTCTATTCTTTTAGCTTTTCTAGATTGTATGTTTCTCCAAACTAATATGACCATTTGGATTATTTCATGTCATTTGTAGTGATCATTGGAGCTTTGTTGCAATAGTACCCGATTTGAAGCAAGTATATTGGATAGATCCCCTCCACCGCCCTCCATCCCGGACATTCGCTGATCTCCTTGACAATGCATTTCATTAGGGTAACTTTTTATACTTATGCTATCACTTAATTTCAATTCAATTTTTTTAGCCTACACCATTGCTATAACCATGGAGTATATATATTGTAGTTTAGGAAGCAATCCTCGGACTGGGAATGTGGCTATTACACGATGCTGTTTGGTTTGATGGTGGTAGATGGTGTTCAAAACAACATGCAGGATCTTCTAAAGGTAACCTAAACGTAACCTTCTACAATCTAATTCTATTACTCTTCATGAGAATTTCCTAATGCACATTTGTTTCATGCATTGGTATTCCTGGATGATACCATGCCTTTCTCCTTGGAAGAACTTAATAATGGAAGAGACGGATTGGCACGCCACCTAGTCCACGACCGTGCATTTACCATGGCAAGGCCCCAATTCCCGAAACTACCTACCACGTGACAATATGTTGGTCCATTGCATTTAGTTTTTTTTTTAATTAGGAATTGACATTGGTAATGCACTTGTGTGCACTTTAGTATAAGGTGGTGATTGGAAACTGGCAGGTTTTAATTAGGAATTGACATTGGCAATGCACTTGTGTGCACTTTAATATGAGGTTGTGCCTCTGTAGTATAGGGTGGTGATTGGAAACTCGCAGGTTTTTGTTGTATCGGAATACCGATTCTTGTTTCGAAAGAAACGGGTCACATTTTTCAAATATTAGCCAATTTTGCAGTGCTTGTAGACGATATCGTAACAAAAGATTCGCTTAGAGGCGAATAAATAAGGGTTTCCGCCACCACATTTTTCACGCTCCACAATCTACAACCGGTTACAAAATGGTGTCGCCTCCAAATTTGCCTACAAAAGCGATTTCGCCACGCAACACGCTAGTGAGTCTCTGTTGGCACGATCGTTTCAGGAGGCGAATTCGCACAAAAATTCGCCTATTTCATGAGGCGAGTTCGCCTACATTATTCGCCTACAGGCTGTATTTGAGGCGATATCGTAACCATTATGATTTTTTAACATTCCCGGCATTCAATAATTGTCCAAAATTCAAGCGAATGAAGTGGCGGTATCGTAACCACTTCATAGGCGACTGATATGAGCGATATCGCTTCTGCAGGCGAAATGAAGCTGGCGATACCGTCCAGCATGATATGAATGACACCGGGCGGCACCAGGTGGCGAATTCATAAGAAGAATTCTCCTTGTTCACAGCGTTTTCAGAACCGCCGAGAAAAAGGCACTTTTAAGGCACAACCAAGCAAGAGAGTTTTGGAAACGCCTTGCTTGGTCTGATGCAACCGCCTTGCATCCTATGCATGTCCACTAGTGCTTCCATGTTATCTCTCAGTCAACTCTGAACTCCTGGGTCATTTTTCGGCGTACAAAACCACCAGTCCGTTGTGGTCAGCGGAGGACAAGCATTGCAAAGCCCACGATTGAACGCAGCACCAAAATCATCTATTTCATCACCTCATCCCGCTTCGGTACCCTGTCAACACTTACCGTGGCCATTCCTGCTAACTTTTCCCCTGCTCCCGCTCGATACTTTGCCAATTTCCACCTCTACTGCATTCAATTTTGGGCCCATAAATGCTTGCTCTATTTGCATTTTACCTAGAAAGTAGAAATAGTAGTCAGAAGTTCAGAGGTGAGGAAAGAGTTGATCTTGATCACATCTTGGCTGAGGGGTTTTCTTCTCCAGGCGTGAGGAGATTATGATTAGGTTGACAGAGTGCGGTTTTCCAGAGAGGGTGAGGGCTGGGGATTGAGGAGAACATGAGGATGTGGAAGTTTGGAAGGAGACGATGGCGAAGAAGGAAGCTATGGTGGTAATATCAAGGAATAGAGTGGAGTTTGGTTGGACTCTAGTTGATCTGTGTTGCACAACCACAATCGCATCACAATTCACCCCACCATATTCTTCTCTCTAACAAAAACAAACATTCACATAGTGATTTCAATTAATTTTGTAGTTAATTGGTTTGATTTTTTCGGTGGACGATTTAGGTTCGGAGACGACTACCGATTGAAATTTTGATCAAGGTCATCTTGGCCTTCTTGTCGAGCCATATATAATTTAGGATTAAATCGAAGTAACCGTCACTCGATACTCGCTCAAATTCCCTGCAAGGAGCTTCCACGCAGGAGCGGATCTGTTTTTGTGGGTGCTCAAGCCCCCACTTACCAAATTATTAGGTTTACTTTTTTATTTTTTATACAAATATAGTTAAATTTTTCCAAAATTTATCATATTTTTATTAAAATAAGCACTAAACTAACTAACTAATTTGTGTAAGTATATGCTCAGCCGCACTAAGAATATTTTTTGGATCCGCCAATGCTTCGACGCGTCCTCCTCGTCAATAATCGGCGGTGAGATTGCGATTAGTTCAGGTTGTGAAACACTGATAGCGGCGGTTAGATGTTCAGGTTGTGGTGTCGGAGTCGCGGGTGGCTGTTGCAGAGCTCGGATGATTGGGAGAGGTGGTCAGAGAATTGCCGATGAACAGTGGCGCCACGGTGGTGTGTTGTGGATGAGATAGTGACGCCCGCTAATGGTGTGTGAGTATTTGGTCATGCCGGAAACCGTGGCCATGCGGCCAGTAGAGAAATAGGGTTGTTGATTAGGGCTAAGCGGTGGTGAAGATCACCGTCCTCGATGATTGGTCCAAAGTTTTGAGTGCTTGTGGTAATACGAAAAAGCCTTTACAGCCAATGCAGGGGTATGCTGGTCATATTTAAGTAAATATATATTTTCAAATTTTCAAAAATAAATAACTGCCCTTTTTAGAGATTATGCGAAAAATTACTCCCCATTTCTAAATATTGAAGGTGCTACTACCGTTATTCCAAATTTTCCCTTATAAATCGTGGAGTAGTCTTAAAGGTTTCACGCATCAAAAATTTCCTAGATCAAAACTTACTAGTCACAAGTATGATCAACAATCAAAGAACTGAGTCTCGATGACCGATTCTCTCTTTTAAATCAGAAATTTTAATTTTCATATTTTATGAACAATGGTTTTGACATTATAATGTATGTCAGTAGTTCATCAGAATTTGACAATATAATGTCATGTGCACACAGTTCAGAAAACAAGAAAAATCCAAGTTTATATGAATGCTCATGGTGATATGGGTTTCGGCCAATATTTAGGCTCCGGCCCAGAGAGTGGTCCGGTCCATATGACTTTAGATAGAATGGCGTTATCTGGGGACAGAGGACATGAATATGACGTGTCCCCGGGTAAGGACAAAGAGTCATGACCACTACCTTTGGGTTGGAGGCTGACCACTCACACCTATAAATACAGCTTTGGACTTGTGAGAAAGGTATGTTATATCAGACTAAACTCTCTCAATATATCCTTATTCTCCCTCCGTTTCAAAGGCCCCTCTTTCATCATCACGCCGAAGTAGCTATCCTCAGGATACTCTGGGGCGTTGTTTAACAGGTCAATTATGTGAGAGCGCGCGGAGCACGGACGAAGCCTCATCCGGACCGGAGACCATCCTTGTATCCGGACCGGGACTGGAAGCAGGTAGTGGGACCTCACATTCCCAGTCATAATTTACATCCATGCCGCGCGAACGGCCAAGGAATAACCCTCCTCCGCCGGAGGATGAAGCGGACGGAGGGCCAAAGACTAGAAGGGCAGCCGCAACGATTGAGGCTCAAAAGTTAGCAGCTGAGAAGGAACGAGTTCTCCGAGCCAAGGAGGCAGCAACGGAAGCAAAGGCTGCAGCTGAGGAACGTCGACGACAGCGCTTGGCGGTGGAGAAGGCCAAAGGAAAGAAGGAAATTTCGGAACGGACGCTGGCTGAAATACAGTGTGAGAACGGGGAGCGATTGCAGGCTGCGAGGGAGGCGGAGAAGCAGCGGAAGTTTGGAGACCGTGCTGAGTCGGAAGGAGACACTGATGATTTGGAAGGAACAGAGGACCTGGGTAATCCGGAGGAGTACGACACGGAGGAAAAGGACGCTCAGAGTCGATCAGGGAAGGGTTGATCAGGGTGGAGGGCCGGTACGAAGGAGCATGAGCGCCATGATTCTAGGATTGGAGGTAGTATCCTGAGAACAAACGTGACGGAGTATCAACAATTCCAAGCGTGGAAAGCGGCTCGTTAGGCCACAGCCGATATGATTCCTCCGGAACGACAGCGGGTGTTTGTGGATCTAGAAAATGATGCGTGAAAGGCCGGACAGGGTCAAGGACCAAATCCACTCCCGGGCCAACAACAAGCAAACCAAATGCAGACCACCGGCCTGAATCCGAACGCACCACCATACTGGGGAGCGCAAGTTCAACAGGCCTATGGGATGGGTGCTCCCGGAGGACTTCAGCAGATGATGATCGGAATGCAACCTTCCGGAGGGGGATTTCTCGGAGGTTTCGGATTTCAGACGCCTTTCTGTCCGGACTCCATTGAAGACCGTCTGAACCGCCTCATCGGACGGAATGGAGTTGGGCCTCAATAAACTTGGATTCCAGAAGTGTAGAGCTTCAAATGGCCATCCGGAACCAAGGCTCAGGACGGACTCCCAACCTACAATGGGGAGGGAGACCCGGAGGAGTTTGTTCATAATTATTCAAGTATCATGTATGCAAGGGACATCCCCGAGGAGCTGCAGTGTAAGATGCTGCCCTCGTATCTAAGAGGGAACTGTTTAGCATGGTTCAAAGGTCTGCCAAATGGTACCCTCCGGCATTTTTGGGAATTCGCCATCGCTTTGGTATGGCGCTACTCGGCTATGAAGCACACGTTCGTAAACTTGGCCACAGTTTTAGCAATGAGACAGCTAGAGACGGAGACGACTTGGGAGTTCTACACCTGGTACATAGCAGCGTCGATGAAGGTGGTTGACCGACACTTGCAGGAGAAGACCATCATCCATAACTTTGTGAACGGATTGAGGGACAATGCCTTCTACATCGAGCTCATGAAGAACATGCCGACATTGTATTATCACCTCCAGTTAGTGGTGGAGATGCATTGTATGGTGCATGATGCCAACCAGGTCCGGATGACCACTGTGGGTTTCTTTGAGCAAAGGACCCTCACGATGATAGGAACCCAGACCGCGGCTGCCGGACTCCAGTCCGGAATGATCAGGTCAGGCGCTTACCTGCTCCAGCAGCGGCGGTCCAGGCTCCGGCAGCAGTTGCTCGGCCTACCTACACCCCTCTATCCAAAACCCGTACGGAGATCCTCGCTCTCCATCGAGGTTTGTTTACGGATCCGCAATCTATCGTTGGCGTACCAGCACCGGCGAACACGGACAAGTGGTGCGAGTTTCACAAGTCGCACGGCCTTACCATGGAAGGGTGTAGGGCGCTCCGTTTTGATATCGAAAGGTTGATTGGCGCAGGCCAGTGGAGGGACTGTGTAGCGGGCGACGCACGGTAAGCAGCGGCTCCAGCCGCCGCAGCCGGACAGGAAAGGAAGAGAAATTGGAGGAACAACCGCCCTCGGGGAGGAAACCAAGCCAACCCGGCCAATCCGGCTCTGAGACAGGCTGCGGCAGCACAAGCCCCAGCTCAACCTCGGATGATCAATGTGATCAATGGAATAGTTGTAGATAGGCTCAACTCCATGACAGCGATCAAGGCTAAGAGCGGATATGTGCCTCCGGGCGAGATACAACAGAAGAGGTTCAAGGCAAGTGAAACCATCACTTTCTCGGATGAGGAACCGGTGCCACCCCAAATCCCTCACTCCGACCCGATGGTAGTAATGGCTGAGGTGGAAGGGGTCTTGATTAAGCGAGTTTTTATGGATGACAGCAGCAGCGTGGAGATAATGTTTGCCGGATGCTTCGATCAGCTCGGAATCGGGCGACAAAACTTGAGGCCGTGTCATTCTCCCTTATCGGGCTTCACCGGGCGCACTGTCCACCCACTCGGTGTTATACCTTTGAAGGTAACCATGACGGATTTCCAACATGCAATGAAGCGGACAACGGTCGAATGTAGTTTCGCCGTTATCGATGTAGTGTCGCCCTACAACATGATCATCGGAAGGCCCTGGTTATCCCAGGCGCAGGCCATCTGCCTCACCGTACCATCTGATCATGAAGTTCCCAACGAAGAAGGGCATCGCGTCAGTCCGTGGACATCTACAGACCGCACGGAGTTGCATGCTGACAGTCATCAAGGACGCTCGATCCGGGGAAGCCCAGGCGAGGTTAACCGGGAGAGAAAAGGAGGAAGCTAGTGCAAGTTTGGTGGGAGCAATTCACGGAGAGCCTCCATCATATGAAGTTGAAGACATGATCGTGGGATAGAAGGGTGTAGTAAGTGTGGGAAAGAACCTCCCGGATGACGTGAAGGAGGAGTTACGTCACTTGCTGGCTGAATATGAGGATGTGTTTTCATGGGGAACGGAGGACTTGACGGGTGTTCCGGAGGAAATCGCCATTCACAGGCTCAATATCTTTCCGGAACTGAAACTCATACGGCAGAAGAAGAGACCTCTTGCTCCAGAGCGCGTGGAGGAAATCAGAGCGGAGGTGGGAAGATTGCTGAGTGCCGGAATCGTGGAGGAGATATCCTACCCGGAGTGGATAGCAAACCCAGTTCTGGTGAAGAAGCACGATGGCTCATGGAGAATGTGTATTGACTTCACGGATCTAAACAAGTGCTGCCCGAAAGACAGCTATCCGCTCCCCTCCATTGATCAACTAGTCGAGGCCATTACTGGTTACCAAGTGTTTGCATTCTTTGATGCGCACCGAGGGTATCACCAGATCACGATGGCCAAGGATGACCGTCCCAAAATATCTTTTATTACTGACTTTGGTACTTTCTGTTACAGGAAAATGCCTTGCGGACTAAAAAATGCAGGTGCAACATACCAGAGGATGGCGGACAAGCTTTTCCGGAACCAAATGGGACGGAACCTGGAGGTTTACGTGGACGACATGGTGGTTAAGAGCCGGACTTATGATTCTTTCTTGTCGGATCTCCGGGAGGTGTTCGACATTCTCCGGACAGCGAACCTCAAGCTCAATCCCGGAAAAAGTACCATTGGAGTCGAAGCAGGGAAGTTCCTCGGTTTCATGGTGTCAGCTCGTGGAATCGACGTGAATTCGGAAAAGATATCGGCGCTGATGGAGATGCCACCTCCGAAAGGGGTGAAGGACGTGCAGAAGTTAACCGGATCGCTGGCCGCTTTAAGTCGTTTCCTTGCTCGAGGGGCGGAGAAGCAACTTCCCTTCTTCAACATACTCCGTAGGGCCAAATCATTTGAGTGGACAGAGGCATGTGAACAAGCCTTCAAGGATCTAAAGGCCCACCAAGCAAGCCTCCCTACCATGTCTAAGCCACTACCCAGAGAGGAACTCTTTTTGTACATAGCCGCAATAGAGCATGCTATCAGCTCTGCCCTGGTCCGGGGGGATGATAAGGTTCAACGTCCGGTATACTTTGTAAGCAGGGCGCTCCAAGGCCCGGAAACCAGGTACACCGCTTTGGAGAGATTGATACTGGCCTTGGTTCATGCCTCTCGACGCCTCCGGCCGTATTTCCAAGGACATCCGATCATGGTTCTGACAAACCATCCGTTAAGATAGATCATGTTGAAACCGGAAGTCTCGGGTAGGAGGATGAAATGGGCAGTGGAGCTCGGAGAGCATGAGATCAAGTATAAGCCCCGAAGGCCATCAAAGGACAAGCCTTGGCAGATTTCTTGGTGGAGATGACTGAGCCATCGGGAGATCCGTCCATATCAGAGCCACCCTCTGACAAATGGAAGTTGCATGTAGATGGATCATCTCATGCAAGTGGTGGCGGGGCAGGGGTATTGCTCACCTGTCCAAAGGGAACAGAACACAAATATGCCATCCGGTTCAGCTTCCGAGCGATAAACAACGAGGCGGAGTATGAAGCGCTCTTAGCCGAACTCCGACTGGCGCTGGAAGTACGGATGTAGAAGTCTACAGCGATTCTCAAATAGTGGTTCAGCAAGTGAACGCAGAATTCGAGGCGAAGGAGCAGAGCTTGCAAAGGTACCTCGAGGCGGTCAAACCATTACTGGCTAAGTTCCGTAGTATAACCGTGACACAGATCCCCCGTGAAAGACAATGGTAAGGAGGACGCTTTGAGTAAGCTTGCTTCCTCGGAAATCAAGCCAGATCCGGAGAGCAACTTGCTGATGGAGACCCTATCCGCTCGGAGCTACGACACCCCTCAGATTGCAGCAGTAGAAGTGTCAAAAGAGTCATGGATGATGCCCCTGTTTAAATACTTGCAGCACGGCAAGCTCCCGGAGGACAAAGCGTTGGCAAGGAGGATCCGGTAGAAGGCACCACGATACACCGTTTTGGACGGATCCTTGCTCAGACGGGGATACCTCCAACCATGGTTAAGATGCGGGGATTCGGACGAGGCAGATCGGTTGGTAAGGGAGATGCATGAGGGACCAAACGGCAGTCACCAGGGTGCATGGACCATCGCGAGGAAGATAATGTTACGGGCTATTACTGGCCGACCCTGTTTGATGATTCACGAAAGTATGTCCGCTCCTGTGTGCAGTGCCAGAGGTTTGCTCCGCTCATCCACGTGCCTCAGGAAGAAATGGTCGGGATCACCGGCTCGTGGCCTTTTCACCGATGGGGCATTGATCTGGTGGGACCCTTCCCCTCCGCTCCGGGAGGATCCAAGTACTTGATAGTGGCGATCAATTACTTCAGCACATGGGTGGAGGCGGGACCTCTCATAAACATCTGTGGCAACACTTGCGTCAAATTTTGATGGAAGAACATCATCTGCCGTTACGGAATTCCCAAGTATATAGTCACGAACAACGAAGCTCAGTTTGAAAATGACCCATTTCGGTCCTGGTGCAAGGAGTATGGAATTACGCAGCGACTCACCTCCGTCTACCATCCACAGGCCAACGGTCAAGTAGAAGTTACGAACCAGACAGTGGTGAACGGATTGAAGATCCGTCTGTAGGGGGCACGAGGAAATTGGGTGAATGAACTAACAAGTGTCCTATGGGCATGTAGGACGACTGAAGGATCTGCCACGGGTGAATCACCCTATAGCCTGGTATACGGAGCGGAGGCAGTTATACCAGCCGAAGTGGGAGTCCCCAGTCTCCGAACTCTCACTTGGGATGAAGACCAAGCCGGACGAAGCTCTCCACTCGGATCGAGCAGGCTGTTGGACTTAGATCTTTTGGGAAAAAAGCGGGAAGAAGCAGCGCTGCATGAAGGCAAGGTAAAGGAACGAGTGAAGCGTTATCACGACAGACGCGTCAGGAAGGAGTCATTCGCCCCCCGGAGATTAGGTGATGCGGAGGAACGATAAGAGTTTGCAGGAGGCTAACGGCAAGCTGGCACCAAACTGGGAAGGGCCGTATCAAGTCACAACTTCATTTCCGGGCGGAAGTTATGAGCTGGCAGACCAGTCCGGACGGGCTATACCCAGAAGGTGGAACATCACCAACCTTTGGAGGTTTTATGGAACTTCCTGAATATGTATGATTTCTGGTAGAGTTTATAGCTCCGGGTCCTCTGGCTAGGGTTGAGCCTAGGGCCCCATTTTGTTTTATTCACCATGTACTTGACTTCGGCTTCTAGAGGCATAGGGTATGTCCGGCCGGAGTCCACTTGGTTTAATGAATGAAGAGCTTGCAGATTTTATACTTGTTTATTTTTCAATTTCGCACGATTAAATTCCTCCGTATTGTTTGAATAAACTAACGGGGATACTCAAAGGTAAAAACGATTAACAGTTTGATCAAACAATAAGATGAAGCACTTGAACAAGCTAAATCTTAAAAGGAAAGAGAAAACACATTTGGATAAATGATACATTTGAATAAATGAAATACGCCACGGTCCGGATGGACTAAGTGTACAGACTAAGTCCGAACGGACCAATATACAAATACAACAAATACAATGGTACAATCTAGTAAGTCCGGGCGGACTAAGATACAAACAAAGAAAAAAGAACCTATTAATACTTGGGCCAATCGATACCATCCAAATTGATGGGGGAAGACGTAGGCTCCGGAGAGGGTATCATGGCACCATTCTACGAAGAAGGAGGTTCCAAACCTTGAGGACCTGCACCATGATTTTCGGCGGCAGGATTCCACTCTGGAATGTCAGGATCAAGATCGTGGACTTGGCACCACTGGTCTGACCCGCCTGGCCCAGGTACGGAAAGGGAGGGATTGGCGGAAGTTTTGATGGACTTGCTGCATCCGGGTCGGATCCGAATATACCATCAGAGTCCGAATCGGAGGATTGCATTACCTCCTTGATAACGTTCGCCTTTCCTTTAGCTTTAGCAGAGGGTCCGGCCCTCGACTGGTGGAAAGGGTTCCTGCTGGGGTATCGCGACGGAGAACGAATCTGGACGGGAACCTGGGGACGGCGCGCTTGTTGGGTACCTCTACCCCTCATCATTCTATCAAGGAGACGGTTGAGGTTCCGACTATTTCCGCGACGGGCACCTTGGAGATCCCCCAGGAGTCCCCGCCTCCCTCTACCTGGACCCCGACCCCGGATACGAGCCTGCCGGCGCCTTGCTAATTCAGCTAACTCCCTAATGATAAAGGGACGGATGATAGAAGCGTCTTGCCGAAGCTGCTCCACGCGACGAGTAGAATCTTCGGGATCAACAGATACCTGGATACCTGCATACCTCTCGAACGTGAAGTCTACTGACACCTGATTCGGAATGAGTACGAGTGAAGGGGGGAGAGGACTGCCGGCATGCATCCGCTTCCACCACTCGACAGCTTCCTCGAACGCCGGATGGTAGCGAGACTCTTGGTCATTCCACCCTAGCTTGAACATCCGGATGATTAGCGCACTCACATCACGAGGGAAATGGCAGTATATGGGCGGAGATACTAGCCCGAGTCGGAGCCCGGTAAGATGATAGGACAACTGCAGGGTAATTAGATTGTCCCTAAGGACCATCACCCGGCTAGCCAGCGCACGATTCTCATCCTCCAGCCTCAGATAATATTGCTGGAAATCCGTCCGACTAGCCAACCACTTCAACTTCTCGCTGTAGAATGGAAGCACGGACCAAACCAGATCCAACTCAGTTTTCAGCTTGGCCTTAAAGTCTTCATGTTCAGATTGTAACATGGAGATCGTCTCATCCGCATCAAGGGTCGTACTGATCCGTTCGCTAGCAAACTCTCGGCATTGAGACAAAGTACCAAACTCTTCAGATATTTCTCTGAGACAGGCGGCCAAGGACGGAATATCTGGAAACTCTTCCATTAGGAGCTCTATTCCGGAACGGACGAAAAGTTCGCGAGTCCGTTCCCTTCCATTGTCCACAGCTCCGTCTCCAGCTCCACGCATCTGGGGCACGGAGGGCTCGTCGAATGAGAACTAGCCGGTGAAGGACACTCACCCGCACCTCCGGCTCGGAGCACAGGACCTTGACCTCTGGGCTACAGACACAAGACAACGAGTTATGAATAAAAAGGCGACATGAGATGGAAGTAGAAAAGATTCATTTTATAAGAAAAAGGAGTTACATTATCCGGAGGGTTGTCATCCCCATCCGAGTCGATGCTACCGTCCTTCCTACATTAAACAAAAGAATATCAGATCTAGTTGGACGGAAGAAACTACAAAAGATTACAAAATAGAAATTAAGGAGTTTGCTCTACATCGGTGGCTTCGCTGTTGTGGCCATCATCATGACCACCGCCATCAGCATCGCCTCCGGGTCCGACATCACCCTCATCGTCATCATCATTGACATCCGGAGAGCCATATATCTTGAATACTTCCAGATACTTGGCCTTGGCATGCGACTCCGGAGCAGTCCTTTTCTTGGGGGAGGCACTTCCACTTGAAAATTCACCAACCCCTCATTAAAGGCATGGACTGCTTCAGCCGACACCGGCATCGAATCTTCCTCCGGATGAGTCTCGAATAGCGTCAGCACAGAGGGCTGCATCTCCTCGACTCTGCCACGGTAAAACTGATCAAGGTCATAGTTGTACTTCTCTACGGCGTCCGGGTGATAGTAGCATTCGGTATATGCTCCTTGTCGACTCTCCGGAACCCAACCTCTCATCTTCCGGTAGACTTGATAGGCTGAGAGTTTGTTGGAGGCAAGACACAGTTTGTTCAAGTTCTACTCAAAGGCCTTGCTACGGAGCACCTTATCAGTGAAAGCAATGCACAGGTCCCGCTGTGCGGACGGAGACACGAGTTCCTCCAGCTCCTTAATCCGGGCCTCCACCTCGGTTGCCCGAGCCTCCGCCGCTTCAAGGTCACGGGTCAGATTCCCTTTGCTCCGTTCCAGTGCACTGATTTTCTGAGACAGCAACGTGTGTTGGGTGTGATACGCTTTATTTATGGCCTCGGAAACACCCGGAGTAGAGATCAGGTAAGCAGCAAAGTTCTGAAAACAGTTAGAAGATCAGACAAACAGGCAAAGACAACGCGCGTCCGAGTTACAAAGAAATCATGGCTTACCCTGTCAGTCTGTTGAGTACTGCTCTGAGTAGTCTCCTTGTCCGCGGGGAAAGTTGGATTGATCTTTTTTCCATCCCTTTAGTTATTCGAGGATTTATGCTCATCACCACCACCCTGATTCCCCACAGGAGTGCTGACTCGGATCCGTCTTCCGGAACGCCTTGGGAATCTTCACCTTACGCTTCTTAAGCGCATGAAGGTCCTCCTCGTCTTCGGAGGACTGAGGACCTGCAATCGTAACAGATGCCACCTGATTTTCGGCCGCCGTAGCATCCTCATCCGTAACCGAGGGCTGTTTGTTAGACGCTGCATCTGTCTTCTTCAAAGCCTCCCCCTTGGCTTTCTCCTCCTCAAGGCGCCAACTCGCGCTTCCTCTTTTTCTCCTTCTCCTTCTCCTTCTCAGCATCAGTTTGCGGTGTTTTCATGCCGGTCCCCAAACCGGTTGTTGACTTCTCCGTCTTCTTTGTCTTGGTTGATCCGGATGGCGGATTGACACCGGCCTCGATTTGAGGAAACTCTGCAAATATCCGGAACGTATAAAACACGAGAACAACAGAAACATAAAGGAGTTAGAAGGAGAGAAAACATACGGGATGAGTCCCGGGAGGACGTAGAAGCGACACTGGGTGAACACCTCGTCCTCATACGCCCTTAAAGGGAAGTCGAACTTCCCGCTGCTCCAGTACTTGGTAAAGTCGAGCTGGTTATGGCTCAGCTTGTCTATATCATCTTCCTCCACCCCATCCGGACGGAGAGCCGACTTTTCCTCCTTCCCGGCTTTAGAGTTCCATGGGGGGCACGGATACTTTTTCGTGTCAAAGGTAAAGTAACACTTCTGCCAGTTCGCATAGCTGTCGCGCCGGCAATCCTTCACCCATTTCCGTTTCTGAAAAGTGAAGACCCCCTCATCCTTGGTACCATCCAGATGGTAGAAGGCTCGAAAAAGGTTAAGGGACGGAGTCACCTCGCAGCGATAGCAGTTCAGCTGAAACGCTCGCATAACGGCGATACAGTTGGGCAGGGGAAATGTTGAAGTGTTCAAAGATATCCAGAAATAGTGGGGGGAGAGGAAATGTAATCCCATATACGAAGTGACTTCGGGGGATAGCCGCTACGGTGGTATGATCTCCCTCAAACAGCTTCAGTCAGGAGTCGAAGGTGAGCGGAACCACCATTGCACGGACGAGCTCTTTCATGGCAGTATCAATCACCACTGTATCCCTCTCCTTCGGATCATCCTTCTCCGGAACAGGGTTCACCCCTATCTTGACATCGTCATCATCAGTTGCTATTACCCTCTGCTCATTATCTTGGTGGACAGTAGCTCCAAGTTCTCTCTCGGAGTTGTTAGCGGCCATAATGTTAGGAAAAGGGAGAAAGTTTGAAGAAGAGAGAGAATATAAAGGAGGACGAAGAAGAAAACAGGAGAAGAAAGCAAGAGAATGAAAGGTGAAAGTGATTGAAAGGATTCACTATTTATAGAGATAAAACTGGCGAAAAAGGGGGCCGAGTCCCAAGGCGACATGATTGCTCTCTTGAAAAGAAAACAGAATTTATTTCGAAAAGAAAACAAAATTTCTCGAATTGACAACACATTTATGAAGCAGTAACACGCCTCATAAATGCGCTTGAAGACACGCGCATAGGAAGACTAAACGCCCAGCGCGTATCCAGATGCGCTCAAAGCATATAAACCAGGAACAAGCTTCCGAACCGGATCGCATGCCTCCAGGCGGATCCGATAAACGAACATAAATGTGATGAGACACGGGATCCCTCCTCCGGATCGGTTACCTCCGGACGGATCCCATGTCTCGGGGGGCTAGTGGTAATACGGGCTTCGGCCCATATCTAGGCTCCGGCCCAGAGAGTGGTCCGGTCCATATGACGTCAGCTAGAATGGCGTTATCCGAGGACAAAGGACATGAATATGACGTATCCCCGGGTAAGGACAAAGAGGCAAGACCACTGCCTTTGGGTTGGAGGCTGGCCACTCACACCTATAAATACAGCTTTGGACTTGTGGAGAAAGGTATGTTCTATCAGACTAAACTCTCTCAATATATCCTTATTCTCTCTCCTATTCAAAGGCCCATCTTTCTTCATCACGCCGGAGTAGCTATCCTCGGGATACTCCGGGGCGTTGTTTTGCAGGTCTATTAGGTGAGAGCGTGCGGAGCACGGACGAAGCCTCATCCGGACCGGAGACCATCCTTGTTTCGGACCGGGACTGGAAGCTGGTAGCATCAGATCAAAATATTGGTATGTTAATATTCAGTCGTGTTCTATATTCTATTTATTATTTTAGATCTTTAGATTGAAACATGTAAGGAAAGAGATCTAGTTGAATGGTCTTTTTCTAATTAGCAATTAGAATCAGAAAAGGAATTTGAAAGTTTGATCTGGCAAAAGATAGATCGCAACCAAGAACTATAAAAGAAGAACCTCATGGCTTTATTCTACATCGATTCAGCAAGCATGGAAGCATAAGCATAAACAAGGTGTTTGAGGTTTTGCACTGAAGAATGGATGGAGAAGTTGAGCCAACTTCTGAAGTTCGCTAGCTAAACTAATCTACATTGAAGCAGAAGCATAAACTAGGTTTTTGAGGTTTTACACTAAAGAATCGACGGAGAAGCTGAGCCAAGTTCTGAGGTTCGCTAAACTAATCTGTACAATGAACAACAACGTTGAAGGCAACTCATATTTGGAACAACTTGATAAGTTGCAGCCTTTGCTCAGACTAGGTTTAGGGTTTAGTAGCAAAAGTATTTTTGTACAGTTACCGAGCATTCTAGTGAATCTTTCAAGTTAGGCAGAGTAGCCTTGCGGATATAGAGGAATTCCACCGAACTACATAACCAATTGCAGTGTTCTTCAATTCCACATTTGACATTATAATATTGAATGTGCAGTGACATTACAATACCAAAACACTGAAACTGGATATTTGATCTAAATTGATAAATTGATCAAATCTACGTATACTCACGTTTTTCACTCTCTATCTGCTGATTACCACTTCATCTTTTGAAATATTCTCCTATATTTCTCTAGTCAAATTTGACTTGCAATCTAACAAAATTTACTAGAAAATATTTGATAGGCATGGAAACAAGTTTTGTTTTTTACAAAAAAAAAAAAGAGTTTTGTTTAATAAATGTCCCTTTATTATATTTAAGGATCTCAATTCTTATTTGAAAAAGGATTTGAAATAGCAAACGAAACATATTTATAAGCATGCCCTGCTCAATTACTGCACATAAAAGCACGTTGTTATTATAGCGCATGGTGCGTGCAAACAAAAATATAGCAAATTTCAATGATCGATTTTGAGAATTTAAAATCTTTATTCTCACTGCCTTTTGGAATTGTTTTTAGTTTGCTTTATTTACCTTTTCTTATGGTGTACGATCTTCCCTTCAGAACAGGGGAACCTTCCGCTCAATCAGTTGTGAATGTTTAGCATGTGTTTCTTATGTAGTTATGTATGAAGCTGCTGATTAGGGAATTTTATACTGATTCTCTTTTTTGTTCTGTTTCATTTTGGTTGTTGGATTGGATTGATTAGTTAGGACGAACATGGCTGATTCACGGGAGCTCGAGAAACTGAAGATCGGGGAGGAAATCATCTTCGGCGAGATTTATCGAAAACAAAACTCATGGACAAAGTCAGGGCGGAGATGCTTCAAGAAAACGAGCTCAGGCTGCGGTCGCTTACAGGAAATGACAATCAAGGTGCTGCTGCTACTGATGCACCTTCTGTCGCAGAAACTGGCAGTTAACTTCTCCAATAACAGAAGCAGGTGCTAGGTAAAATCCTTTTCCAGAAGGTCCTTGTCAAATGTTTCTGTTCCAAATGATGTTTTTAGTTTGAATTTTATTTGAATTTTATGGATATTATATGAAAAAAAGGGCTAAGTAACATGTTTGATCATTTTTTTTGGACAATCTTAAATTTATAACATTGTCTAATTATGCTAGGTTCATAACACAAAAAAACTTCAACGATTTGAGATAATAGTGTGTGCGTACAAGAATAGATAAAAAATCGTGCGTTAACGTGCGCTGATTGTTAATTTGAGAACGCACGCATTAACTTGAATTCTACAATGTAGATTAAATTACAGAGGAAAACGGTTGAAAGGTAAACATAAAAAAGTGGAAATTGATAGAAATACTCAATTTCCAATAGTATTGACATTTCCTTCACTGATAATTATCACCTCACTCTACATAATAGTTGCAAACTCAAAAAAAAACATGTTTTGCATTAACCAATTATCAATAATCATAACCAGATTTTCTTGAATGTGAAACTCCTAAATATGACAAAATATCCTAAAGGCTGCCTAGGGTTTGTGTCTAAAATTTAATGATAAAGAATTCGTAAATTGCTTTACCAAATGAAGAAGTGTACAACTGTGGTCACAACATACTATCCATCTGCTCATCAGATTAAAGTTTTGACCAACTAATTGCATTACATATATAGACAGCATATTTTGATAATATATAGACATGAAAATGAGTGGGAGAAAGTATGTAGAAGAAGAATGACCCCATTGGGGATGACCATTACACATTGTATGAGGAGGTGGGAACCGGGGTGAGCGCCTACGTCCACAGGTTGCTTTGTGTTCCTTACATTACAATGAGTTTGTCGCCATAAAAATTCTCGATTTTGAACGCGACAACTGTGATCTAATGACATATCTCGAGAGGCACAGACGATGGTCCTAGTTTATTACCCAAATATTCTTAAATTACACTACTCATTGTTAATTTTAATAACCATACTATATGGGTCGTAGTGACTTATATAGCAGGGGTTCCTAGCCCACACATATTTATAAAAGTTCATCTCAATGGATTTGAGGAGGTGGTTATTACAAATGTACTCAAGAACTTGGGTTATCTTTATAGTCACGGACACATCCATAGGGATGTGAAGACTGGAAAGGCCATTATTGGTTCCCGTGGTGGAATCAAACTATGTGATTTTGGTGTTCTTTCTTACCTGGTTATCTCAGGTGATAGGTAGCGTATGAGAAATACATTTGTTGGAACTCCTAGTTGGATGAAACCAAGGTTATGTAGCAACTGCATGATTATGTTTCAAAGCTGACATTTGGTCATTTAGTATAACTGCTTTAGAGCTCACTCATGACTATGCGCCTAAGTATTCTCTAATGAAGGTTTTTCTTGGGACCTTACAAAATCAACCCCCAGTTCTTGACTTTGAGAGGATAAGAAGTATTAAAAAATTTCTAAGTAGACAATTGCATTGCTAGCTATTTTGTAAAAGATCTAACAAAAACAACCCTCAACTAAAAGGTTGTTGTAGCATCCGTTTTTCAAACAAGGTAGGTCGGACGATTATATTTCTAGATCACTCTTGGATAGTCTTTCTTCTACAGGAGATCGACTTAAAGCATTGAAGAGAAAGGAAGAAGATATACTAACACAAAAGAAAATTACAATGGCAAAAACACTTCATACCTGAATTCAATGAGAACTCCAAATGATTATTGTTGCATGTGTTGCTCATGAGTGTTAATCATAGTGCCGTCGGGGAATACAGAGATCGTAGAAATTGGCGATCACGATACCTTTTAAAAGCCACTCAATACTCCCCTACCCTATACTTAGATAAGGACTTGGCTCCCCTATTAAATTTCCGGCGGGTATTGCTGCTCTATTCCTCTAAATTTTAATGAGTACACATATATATGTTTTGATCCCTCTTTTTATCTCATAAAAAAAGATACGTTTAAATTTGTCTTTAATTTGGTAGGCCGCCAGCTTATATACATGAGATTTACTTGGCTACCAACTTATATATGGAATTTAAATTAGTGGGCTAGCGCGATTTGAGTTTTCTTTAATTGCAATTTGAACATTTATATTATTATTATTTTTAGATAGTGAATTTCTTTTTTTAACACTAGTTTTTCTTTCATTTTAGATATTTATTTTGAATTTATTTTCTTGAATGTTCACTTCACATTTATATCTATGTTATAGAGTATGATTTATAATTTTTTTATTAATATTCGTTAAAATGTTTGAAAAATTATATATATGCATATAAATACGTACCCTAATCACAAGTTATGATTTCGCCCAAACGACACCTTGGTTGGATGAATCTGCCTATTTGTGCTTTGTATATGGCTTGTCAATTGATATGAAAATAGACAATAATGTTATATTCACTAAGAGAGATAAATGTCATATACGTCAATTATATTTGTTGATATATGAAATCTTTGCATGAAGATTTCAAGAAAGCAACCAAACATGAATCAATCATCTATGTTGCTTCTAAATCTTGAAGTATAGACACTACCAACCATTGTCTACTTTAACAAAATCTCAAAGTGTTGACCTTTCTTGGCAATCTTCTAAACTGGCTAGCCTTGCATCCTGAAAATGCAGCAGAAAATGGTCAAAATCAACAAATGCAGCAAGATTGCTATAGAAATTACAGCAAAATAACATCAAAATAACCTTGTTAGAATCAATAAAAGATATCAAAGAAAGGTGCATGCGCAAGCACTTAACACAGGTGCATTTTATGTGCAAAGCATTTACAAACAATTAAAAAAGAGTTCATATTTATATATTGGTCAAAATGAATATTAATTTGGTAGCAGTAACACTAACATTTGAAGTTAATTACACCCACGCCCACGGGGTCTATCCATTGGTCGGGACGGTTGTCTACAGTGCGCTCATAAAGATATAAATTACAAATATAAAATGGACATAAAATTCTATATAAAGTCAATTTGTCTGCAACTTCAAAGTTTTACGGGATTGGTTCAATATTATCTTAGAAAAAGAAAAAAACGCTTTCACCGAATATGTTTACATTTGTTGTTTACCAATTTCACCCTTATAGATATGTACTATTCTTTTGCAATGAACATATGTTATATGTGTATTTTAGTATAATTAATAATGCTTTAAAAAATATATCTATATATAGAAATTATAATAAATGTGTAACAAGCATAAATCACTAGTGGAGGAATACACAAAGCAGGGCGGGGAATTTGGGAAAGTACGGCGGGTTGCCCCGCCATGACTTAGGCCGATGTGCTTCGCGAACGCAAAGCACGGCGGTTTTTTCCCTGCTGTGCTTCTAATTTCCGACTTCGGAAATCATCCGGAAATCAAATTTCCGAATTCGGAAATCTGTCTGGAAAAATCATTGACCGTTTCCTCAATCGGAAATCCTTCCGGAAAAGCCATTTTCGGACGGTTTACTCAATCGTAAATCTAAAGGAAATTGATTAAAAAAACACCGGCTAATTCCGGCCGGTGAAATCAAAAGGAGAACTGGGTCATATTTAATCAAGATCATCATCCAATAAAGTAGTTCACTAAATTTGCAATACCAGTTTTCGCAATACTAATAACATCTCTTCCAGAAAGCACAATAGGCAAAGCTTGGCATTGAATCGGGGTTGTCTCTCATATCCCTGCTTTCCAATAGCTCTCATAAGCTCTACAGAAAACCCACAATCTTCAAACGTCTTTAAAGGCCTTGGGACGTCAAAACCAGAAACCCGAATTGCTACTCTTCCGGTAATCAGCAACTTCCAACTCAGTCACACCTACATAAACATAAATCGACGTAAATGAATACACCATTTGAATCAAATTAACGTTCTAAACTTAGCACCACCCTAGAAAGACTACTGTTTTATTGCCTTTGGTTTAAAAACAGCACCTTCTACCTGAGTTATACTTTTATTGAGCAAAAGAAAAATGGAGAGCAGCTAAGTACCTGAAATCGAAGGCTTCTCCTCGTAAAATCCTTATTGAACGCCTCACACTGAATTGAACTGTGATCAAGAGCTGCAATAGGCTCAATCTTCTTCTTATCAAGCACAATAGGATTATCACCTGAATCATAATCAATTAGCCCAGCATCCACCGCTTTCACAGCAGCGTAAACCTCCTAAAATATTTAAACGGTTGAATTAGAGCATAGCTATGCTGGAAATCCAAAGAAGAATTTTGAAACAAACCTATGCAATCAGGCTTTTCATCCAAAGCTGCAGCTAGTGCTTCTACTACAGCCACTCTGATATTATGGCAGACTATATATGTACTCGGTAAACAAAAAAATGTACGCGAAAGAAAGGACTAAAAACTTAACATTAGAAGTGCAAATGTGCTGAGGAAGAAAAGCACAAACGCTGCCAAATTGCGTGCTCTTGTATCGATCTTTGCCTCATTGTATACAAGTATAACTGTAGTTACATTACTAACAGCTTGATAAACTACTGTGAGTACCCTTCCTGGATGATACCGCTTAAGGAAAGAGAAATCATTTCAGAGCCCTAGCTCTAATTCCAGGTTATATGGTTCAAGCCGCATGCACTTAAGCCAGCAATTCACAGATCAAACTGCTTGTTCACAGGTTATATGGTTCAAACTGCTTGTTGAGATAGCTCAGGTTGCTCAAGCTCCCAAGAAATATGCAGTACATATCATTCAAGCTTCTGAACATCCTGCACAATGCATAAACCCCAAGAGAACAAAGAAGGCATTTACTCAAACCACTGTGTTCATACACACAGATCATCATTATGTTCATATCAGAACCAATTTTCATCATTATGTTCAATGTAAAAAATCCAGAAACAGTAATGCAAGAACAATAAAAGGGGCTGAATGAAATCAAACCTGAATAAGCAGTCCAGCTGCCCATGAGGCCATAGAAAACCTGCAAAATCACCTACAACAACGTCAACGTCAGAAGAACCTGCGCCACCTACAACAACACCAAAAAAAAGCCTTATTTTCTTCGAAAAATAAAAAGAATAAACTTTTTCAAAGTTCAAAACAAAACATCATAAAAAGATCATCTTTTTTTCATTTCTATCTCACCTGATTAGAAGCACAGCTGAACCAGGCATCCCCCACAGTAGTGGCGGCATCAACCTTTGGTCTTCGCCTTCATCTTGCTGAAGAAACTCGGGAAAGGCACTGAACTCGGAGGCGACGAAGCCATAGTCGGAGACAATCTGGCGTATAATCAATTTAAAATTAAAAAAATCTCTAAGAAGCATATTGACAAACACCTAGTGAGCATCTCAATTCATTGATTTTTCACGCCCAATTCACCTGCATATCATTATGAGCACACATGTACGCAATTTCTTGAGAAAAATAACCATACTTACTGCAGATTGAGCTTCACATTCGTCCCTGCAAAATCGCACATCGTCGGAATCAACGGCGGGAAGCTTTTTTAGGCAGAAATAGCAGACGCTGTGGAGAGAAGAGAGAGTAGAATGGCAGACAAAGGGCTTAGTTGTGTGGATGAGATTTCCGGCGTCGATTCTCCGCCTCACATAAAACTCCTCGGCCGTCCGTCGAGTAGGATGGTGAAGTAAAAAAGAAAGTAATAAATATTTGTATATTTCCTTTTTTAGAAATATGTATTCTTATAAATAATAATATCTTAGTTAATATTGATTTGTTTTTTTTTCTTTTTTTTAAGAGAAGAATTATTTTTCAAATTTAATTAACGATAGTATATATATTATTTATATTCATAACAAGTTAAAAATTCCTATGGAATATATATATTAGTTTTTAAAATTTTAAATAAGAGTTGATAACTAAATATATAAAATTGATTTACTTATCTTTTACTAGGTATATATATAAAAGCAGAAAGTGGCGGCGTAAACATAAATATTAAAAAACTACCGCCACCGGAATAGTAACAATAACAATTAAAATGACATGAAAATTTGCATTCCTCCCCGTAGACTTTCTTCACCGTTAAACTACTACCATTAATAACCAAATATATAGGTATGCTTTCAGCTTTAATTACTACCTTTATATATAGTATGCTTTTATCTTTTTAAATTAGTTTCTGTAATAAAATAAACCAAATTAACCGTTCCTTATATATTACTGAACCTACCAAAAATAAAAAATCATTCCAAATCAAAAACACCGTTGAATTATTCGGTTAACATCCCGCCGCAAGGAATTAATTTAGTAAATCAAATAGTTCCTTATACATAAACCACACCTTATATAGTGTTTCTTTAATTACGCCTCGATTGAATTAATTTGAAAACAAAATCAAATCATTCCTTATATAAAACATTACATATAGTATATATTATTTTCCCTTATATAACAAATCAGTATAAAGAATCCCTTATAATGATATGATTGTATATATAATGATGTACGTGTTTTTTTGTTATTTTGATATCAATTGTCACTTTTGTCTCCCTAGATGATTTCCTGCGAGATCAGCCCTCAGATGATGCTGAATATATGAAAATCAGCCCATGCGGATTATGTTAGTGTGTTTGAACTCTTTGTTTATGCATATGTGGGACCTGTATTAGATTAACCTCTGAATATGAAAGAACAATATTATGAAAATCAGCCGATTGAGTATGAAGAAACTGCAGCAGTATGAAACTATAAAGCACCAGAATGAAACTATAAAGTAAAGGTGCGGTGCAGAACTCGGGATTGCATCAGAAATAGAGCAAAATAATGTAGCACAAATAGTCAAATAGATTATACACATCCAATCCGAAAAGTGAAAAAGTTGCAGCATTTGGACAAGAGTCGTGCATTACCATGTTTCGTTATTAAAGTTTCAAACGGTGCATCAGTGAAAAACATCCTGAAGCAATGACCAAGAAATTAAGCACTCTATGATTATGATTTGATTCTCTCTTAGTAATTTTATGCCGAATCAATCAGCTAACAAAACTAATTAAGTTTAAAATAATTACGTTAATTAGTTAGTTAAGTTAATATTGGATTTTCATTATTGTTACTTTATTATTTAAAGACTTATTAGTAGTTAAGTAACAACAATGAGTTATTATTGTTACTTATTACGTTAATTAGTTATTACTTATTACTTATTACTAGCGTAACGGACCGCGCGTTGCGCGGTATATTTAAATTATATTTAAGTAATTATTTAATTAGGTAAAAGTGTGAGATTCCGTTATTATTTAATGGTGATGATTATTAGTTTACTTAATTTCCATCATCGGTATTGTTAATAATATATAACCCCTACTTAAATATCAATTGAATTTGAATAGTATATATGATGCAAAACTCGTGTGTTGATGAACAATTAGTTGGAAAATGAACTTGTAAAAAATAGATATAATTATCTTAGGCAATCACACGGAGGGAAGGAAATATATATTATCATTTAGAAATCACATATCCGAAAATATTGGGTTAAACTCATACTCTGAAATTTTATTAATTTCAAAATCTCTTTTCTCTTCGATTCCTCCATGAGGGTTACACTATATAACTATGAAAATAAATCTAAAAAATAAAGTAATATATCCTTCTTATATTCTAAAATTAAAAGGAAAATAATCTCTTAAAATTTATTATTTCTATATTAAAATTCACTTCTCATAAATATTTTTGAAAAATAGTCATTTTCATTATTCATCAATATTAAATTGGACAAATTCAATTTAGTTGAGTTGATTTAATTAGGAAAGGTGGTCTTGCACATAAGATTAGAAATTAGATCCTTCAAATTATTTAAAAAATGAATTAGTTTTTTGAATGTTAAAAGTTGAAATTAGAGTATCTGATTCACACCTTATTTTCGCAAAAAACTTCTTATCCACAACTTATTCTTACTAAAATGAAAAAAATACTTATGAAATGATAAATAATCAAATAAGTTCCGGAGAACCAATCCCTATTCTTATCTAACTATGTATTATTATATTTAACAAAAATATAATGAAGTAAATTTAATCGTAGATTGTAGATATTTTAATTTTTACTCCACTTAACATAATTATCCAAAAAACATAATTTAATCTCTTAAAATGACTATTGTTTTAAGAGCTGTTAAATATAATTTATGATGTACACTCAGAGACTTTTTAATGTATTTTTTACATTTTAGAATTAGTGGTCTTATGTTATGAATGAAACGTGTCAACAAAAAAGAAAAATATTGATAAAACGTCATTGTATTTTGAGTGAATTTGAGGATCAAATCCCTAAGATGATCGGTTGGACACCCAAGATTTGAATTTCTAAAATGACACGCAAGGAAAATTAGGGTCTAAAAAAACCAAATACGGAAGATGAAAATGGCATGAAGAGATTTGAAAATGACTAAAATGTGAAATCCTATCTAACTAAAGAAAAAATGATCAAGTTTAACTTGATCAGAAATTCTAAAGAGAAGGTGGCAATGTTAGCTTTATTAGTGATTCATTTTGGTACTGATTTTATCTAATTGAGGTCCCGCGATATCAATTAACTTGTTGTTCACACAAAAGTGATACATTAAAATTGCATTTATACAAAATTAAGAAGAATAATATAATAATCAATTGTAAATTTTGAAAAGAAATATTCTTAATATTTTTAAGGAAATCAATAGCATTAAAAATAATATATGAATTAATGCCTTCTCAATTTTGTTATTATATTAATAGAAAGTTAATTGTTTTGTCACAAAAATGATAAAATAATGAATATCAAATATTATAGAAATTATTTAAAATAAAACATATACAATATTGTGACTTAAAATAAACAGTAATTATAGATATTAAAGGAAATGAGTGAGTAGGAAAGAATATTCATGCAAGTATGTTCCTAAATAAAAACAAACAAAATCGAATTGTAATATATTAAATCAAACATAATATTAATATACCAATTTTAGTTTAAATACTAATTAAAAATACATCATCATACTATATACTCCAATTGTAATAATATATTACAAACTTAAACTACGTTGGCTTCATTTCATATAAACCAATCATGCATCAAACACAATAAGATTCCTGAAACATTGAAGTATTAACCAGTCATCCATACATCTTTAAATGGATCTCCTCCTCTCTCCCGTGACTCTTGCTCCTACTTCAACTCCGATGCAATTTCGCTAGGAATTTGTGGCTTCTAAAATTTTCTTATATCAGCATATACAACTGCAACTCACACTAACTGATAAATTACAAAACACACAGAGCATACAAATACACCTCTCAAAGATACTAATTAACGAACCTAAACCTCTGACGAATGAATGATGATATAAATAATGATCATGTTCTTACTCATCAAGAATAAGTTAACATATAACCTTAATGTTGACCATTAAAAAGCATTGAAGGTACTTCCGTTGCTTTGGTATTTGATGCTTTTTCTCCAGAAAACCAACTTTGTGAAGGATGCATCAGTAACCACAAATGGAAGGAAATCAAGAATGATCAGATCCCAACGTGATTATGTTGATGTCTGTAAGTTCATCCGTTTATCAGAGTGGATCCCACAATCTGCTTCATTTTTTCTTGATACACATTGAAATATATTGCTTCTATTATCATATGTTTCAATTCATATAATGATGTAAACGATAAGAAATTCATACCTCGTGACCGGAATTTAACACCGCGACGTCTCTCTGCTAATTAATCTCCGAAGCCCTGCACAATTTCTTCAAGATTCTGTGTAAAAAATTCAAAAATCAAAATTAGAAATCCAATCGCAAGTTTGCCTTCTCGTATACCTTCTCCACCACTGTATTGGATGGTCGAAGAAATTAATTCATTATTTTATCAAAGGACAATTCTTTCAACGTGGTCGACAAGAATCATATGGACCATATAATTAATCAAGTTGGCCGAATAGTGTTGTGAACTTGTGTTGCTCTTCATAGGTCCTACGGTCAATATCAAGATGGCGTGGATGGAACTTATGAGTGATGATGAGGAAAGATAACACAGTTGCGAAGTTGTGGAGGTATCAATTTATTATGGATGAAATATGCTAATATGCTAAATAAAATATGCTAATACCATATCTGTGCAAATTAAATATACATCGACAGATAATCAGCGGCCGGTAAATAAATAAAGAAGGTAGTGCTAGATCAAATTCATAGAGAGAAATCAGCGGCTTAAAGAAACAAAAAAAAGAAATATATAAAAATTATAGGCGCCGGAATATGGTGAATTTGTGGTGGTTATGTGGTGATTTTAGTTAAAACTACATAGTTTAATCTTTTAAATATTTTTTATTAATTTATTTATTAACCAGAGCAATAACTCTTCTAATTCCCTTTAGCATAATTACCATAATAAGTTAGTTTGTTTTGTGGATAATTCCTATCACTTAATTAATTGAATATTTTCATTATTGTTGGTTTATTATTTTAATACTTAATTAATTAGTTAATTGTAAGTTGATTTTGATCGGTGATCACCCTTAATTAGGCAAATTTTCTTAATTATTAAGATATTGGAGTTTGTCAATTTTCAAACCAATCTCATATGTATGAAGAACATGAGTTGGATGTTCCTGAGCCAAATAAGCCCTAACTATCCTCTTCCCCATGTACCCTCTTATGATATATAATTTTCAGCCATGGTATTATCATGTATATTAATATTCTCTAAAAAAATGTTGTAAATAGGAATAGTTTCACATGATATTTATGAAAATTGTTTCATATTATATTTCAATTCCATATTACCTGTGCAATAATATTATATATATATATATATATATATGATAAGACTCTATTT
The DNA here is from genome assembly GCA_948330725.1 of Sherardia arvensis. Lineage (NCBI taxonomy): Eukaryota > Viridiplantae > Streptophyta > Magnoliopsida > Gentianales > Rubiaceae > Sherardia > Sherardia arvensis. The sequence continues at coordinate 12,913,639 of OX415237.1, read as the reverse complement.
TCTATAATTTTTCTGCATAAATATAAGTAAGTTTTATATACAAAAAAAAAAAAAAAAGACAACCGACCATACCATAGATTTAGTAAATGTCGCAGCTGTCGGGATATTAATTTACCACATATGTATACTTTGCTTATTATATTCCAATCCAAGAAACCTTTTTTTTAATTTCATTTAGTCATTCTATTTTATATATTTAAAATGTGATTCTTCAATGAAAGAATTTTTAATTCTATTTGTCGTTGCCAAATTTAACGCAAGCTATTTAGATATATAAATTCAAAACCGTTGTTAGTACTATTTTTTATAAATTCAATTAACTTATTATGGAAATTTAGTTACCATATTCATAAATGGTAAGTTATATTTTACATAAAAATTATAAATTTAGAGTTATAAAATGCAAGGTACATGGATAAATATCCTTACTTTATTTTCATATAATCTTATACTATTTTATGTTGTAAAAATAGGATTCTCCAGAAGAAAGAAAGAATGTTGTTGAAAGTAAAAAAGTACATTGTGTTCCTTCAAACTTCAAAATCAAAACATGGAAAAATCCATACTAGATACTTAGTGGTTTATTTGCAAGAGATGAATACATTGACAACCTTACCTCAAAATGATAAAGACGACGTTCCAATAATACAACCACGAAAGAACAAAAACATAAAGACGGCATATACTCAAATACAATAATACATTGAAATGGATTCTGAAGAAAGCAAAAAGTAAAATTGGGAACTGAATACACTTTATCTTAATAATTGTAATTTAATTTTTTTCAATTATTTTACTTTTCAAAATTTCTATAATACAAAAATTATTCATTTTATATAATTTATTATTTACAATACTATTTGCATCAAATAATTATTTTGTATTGACATGCTCATTATTATTATTTTACAATTACATCATAAAACCACGGTCCGGTTTGCCTAGTATTTTAGAATTCACAAACAATTTTATGAGTTAGACTTATGGTAAGGCACACCATCATCAACAAAATTATAAAGATTAACTAGCTTGATTTTGATTGATAATTTTGATGATGACAACAAGGATGATAATATATAGTTTTTTGATGGAGGTAAGGTAATGACAAACTAATGATGATGATTTTGTCGATGATGAGTTGAATTTTATTATAAGTTAGTCTTACAAGAAAGCTTATCTTTAGAATATTTATTAATGTATATAAAAGATATAAAAATATTATTTTAAAATACATCTCTATTACAATAACAACAATTCATATACTATACACCAATTATTCACCAATTATTCACCAATTATTTACTTTTAAAATTTTAACTTCGTGATAAAATTTAATTATAGATATTAAATTAGACATAAAGGGTTCAATCTTTGTTTATATAGATTTTTTAAGTTCAATTTAATTCAGTTTTGATGTTATATGAATTTGAATTCAAGTAATTAATTTATCATATTACTGTTCAATTTAGGGAAATGATCATTGCTTTTGCTCACAAGGGTGTGAAGTAAAAGAAATTGATTTTAGCAAATGATAAATAATTAACCTAAATCTATCAGTTGCATCATAAACTTTTACATCTAACCCTACCAACGAATGGTTGTTGAGGTGTTTAAGGTTGAGTAACCAAAAACACACCCTAAATCTATAATTAATATTGAGCTACGCGATCTTATACGTACATCCTGATACTACCAACTTCCAGTCCCGGTCCGGATGATGACGAGTCTCTGGCCCGAATGAGGCTTTGTCCGTGCTCCGCGCGCTCTCACCTAAAGACCTGCAAAACAACGCCCCGGAGTATCCCGAGGATAGCTACTCCGGCGTGATGATGAAAGAGGAGTCTTTGAATAGGAGAGAGAATAAGGATATATTGAGAGAGTTTTTATCTGATAGAACATACCTTTCTCCACAAATCCAAGGCTGTATTTATAGGTGTGAGTGGTCAGCCTCTAGCCCAGAGGCAGTGGTCCTGTCCTTTTGTCCTTACCCGGGGACAGGTCATATTCATGTCCCCTTTGTCCCCGAATAACGCCATTCTAGCTGACGTCATATAGGTCGAACTACTCTCTGGGCCTGAGCCTAGATATGGGCCAGAGCCCATATCACCACTAGCCCCCCGAGACATGGGATTCGTCCGGAAGTGCGATCCGGAGGAGGGATCCCGTGTCTCATCACGAACGCTTTTCTTTTCTTTGTCGGATCCGCCCGGAGGCATGTAATCCGTTCCGGGAGCTCAATACCTACCCAGGTGCGTCTGGGTACGCGCTCGCCGTTTGTACTTCTTGTGCGCGTGCTTTGAGGCGCACTAATGAGGCGTGCTGCTGCGCCATAAATGCGCTGTCAATTCAAAAAAGTTCTGTTTTCCTTTTCCAAATAAATTCCTTTTCCTTTTTTCCAGAGAGCAATCATGTCGCCTCGGGACTCGCTCCTTTTTTTATCAGTTTTATGTCTATAAATAGTGAACCCTTTCCATCACTTTCGCTTTTCACTTTTTTCATCTCCTTATTTCCTTTGCTATTTCTGTTCATCCTCATCCTTCTGTTTTTCTTTCCTCAAAACACTTCTTCTCTTTCATTCTTTCTCTTCCTTTAATCATAATGTCTGCTGATGGTGTCGACGTTATGATAGGGATTAACCCTGAGCCAGAAATCGATGATCCGAAAGCCGGAGAGATTGTCAACATCGATACAACTGTCAAAGAGCTAGTTCGAGCTATGGTGGTTCCTCTTTCCGTCGACTCCCGTTTAACGCCGTTCAACGGGGACCATACAGCGGTCGCGGCCATTCCCCGAAGTCACTTTTTCTACGGGATCACTTTCCCCCTTCCCCAGCTGTTTTTGGACATCTTTGAGCATTATCAGATCTCCCCTGCTCAGCTTCAGCCCAACTGTATCGCCGTCGTCCGGGCCTTCCTGCTAAACTGCTATCGGTGCGACATAACCCCGTCCCTTGACTTATTCCGGTCCTTTTATCATTTGGATGCCACAAAGGACGAGAAGGTCTTCACTTTCCAGAAACGGAAAGGAGTGAGGGATTGCAGCAAGGGTCGCCATGACTACTATGCGAACTGGCAGAAAAACTACTTCATCTTTAACCTGGATAAGTATCCGTGCCCCGTGTGGAATGGCAAGAGGGAGAAGGAAGATAAAGAGGTATTCCGTCCGGACGGCGTTGACGTGGCGGACATAAACAAACTGAGCCACAACCAAATCGATCTGAACAAGTTTTGGATCAACGGGAAGTACATCTTCCCATTGATGGCGTATGAGGAGGCCGTTTATACCCGGTGCCGCTACTACTTCCCCCGGGACACTTCTCGTAAGTCTCTATTCTTTTATTCCTTGCTTTATGTTTCTTGTCACTTATCTCCTTCTGTTTCTTTGCAGTGTATCCTGAGATCGAGGCGGGTGTAGACCCTCAGTCCGGATCTATCAAGAATAAGAACACGGGCGGAAATCCTCCGCCCGGGACTACAAAAACTGCAGACAAGGAGAAGCCAACAACCGGTTCGGGGACCGGCATGAAAACCCCAGCTACTGAGGAGGCAGAGAGAGACAAGGAGAAGAAGCGAAAGCGCCAGTTAGCGCTGCTCGCGGAAAAAAAGGCCAAGGCGGAGGCCTTGAAGAAGATCGCGGCTGCATCCGTGAAGCAGTCCTCCGTTTCGGGCAGCGGGGCTGGCAACCGGGCCGCTGCCATCACCCTTGAGGACCCTCCGTCTACCGACGAAGATGATGACGTTCTGTTATCAAAGAAGCCGAGGAAGAAAATTCCATCCTCCCTCCGTCGGACTGAAACGGGCCAGCATTCGTCCGCGAACCAGGTTGCCCAGCAGGTGGAGATTCCGAATCTCTCCGCAAACAAGGAAACTACTCCGGACAGTAGTTATACTACTGGCCGGGTCAGCCAGGTAAGACCTCGTTTGTTGTTTATCTCTTGTATATTAAAAGATGGTTGTCTAATTTAATTCCTCATAGGACTTTGCGGCTTATCTTATTGCTGCTCCGGGTGTTTCTGCGGCCATCAACAAGGCTTATCACGCCATGCATACTCAGCTATCCCAGAAGATAAGTGGGCTGCAGCGGATAAGGGGGAACTTGACCCGTGAGCTAGCTGCTGCAGAGGCCCGGACAGCCGAGGCTGAGGCCCGGGCGGCCAGAGCCGAGGCCCGGGTCCAGGAGCTAGAGGACCTTTCTTCTCCGCGTGCGCAGCGTGATCTGTGTGTTGCCTTCACGGATAAGGTACTCCGGAGCGAAGCGTTCGAGAAAAATCTGCAGAGTCTGTGCCTCGAATCCAACAAGCTCGCAGCCCATCAAGTCTATAGGAAGATGCGAGGCTGGGTTTCGGAGGTCCGGAGGGAGGCGTTCACCAAGTTCTACTATCATCCGGACGCCCAGGCCAAATACAACTATGATCTGGACCAGTTTTACCGCGGAGGGGTCGAGAAGATGCAACCCTCCATGTTAACGATGTTCGAGGCTCATCCGGAGGAAGGCTCGGCCTCAGTGTCAGCCGAGTCAGTCCGCGCCTTCAACGAGGGCCTGGTTAATCTGCAGGTTGAGGTGCCTCCCGTCCCGGAGAGGACCGCTCCGGAGTCTCCTGTCAAGGCCAAGTACTTGGAGGTGCTTCAGCTGTATGGATCTCCGGACGCCAATGAGGACGATGGTGCCGATGCCCGGCTCGGGGACGACGAGGAAGGAGATGGCGGTCAGGATGACAACAACCGCAGCGAGGACTCTGATGTAGAGCGCACTCCTTAGCTTTTAACTTCTTTGTAATAGCTTTTCATCCGGATAGGTCTGATCTTCTATTGTTTAGTGTAGGAAGGACAATAGCGAGGACTCGGATGGGGATGACAACCCTCCGGATGATGTAACCTTTCTTCCTTTTTATAAAACAAGTTTTTTCCTTCTTCCCCCACTTGTGTTTATTTTCTTATATTCAATCTTGTATCTTCACTTGTCTACAGCCCAGAGGTCCGATTCCGGTTCTCCGGACCGGTAACTCGCGTGACCATCGTTCACCAGCTAGCTCCCACTCTACGAGCCCTCCGTGCCCTAGGTGCGCGGAGTTGGAGGCGGAACTTTCCGGATGGACGATGGGTGGGGAACGGACTCGCGAGCTCTTCATCCTCTCCATAATGGAGTCCCTAATGGAAGAGTTCCAGGACATTCCAGCTTTAGCCGTTGCCTCTGGGAAATATCAGAGGAGTTCGGCACCTTGTCCCAGTGTCAGGATTTTGCTCGAGAACGGATCAATGCAACCAATGACGCGGACGAGACAATCTCCATGCTGCAAGCAGAGCATGAAGATTACAAAGCCAAACTGAAAACCGAGTTGGATTTAGTTTGGTCCCTGCTTCCATTCTATTCTGAGAAGTTGAAGTGGCTGGCCAGCCGGACGGATTTTCAACGAGATTACTTGAAGCTGGAGGAAGAAAACCAAATGCTTGCCGGCCGGGTGATGGTCCTCCGGGAGAATCTGATGACCTTGCAACTTTCGTACCATCTGATCGAACTACGCCTCGGACTCGTCACTCCGACCATATACCGCAACTTTCCTCGTGATGTAAGTGCTCTGATCGTCCGGATGTTTAAGTTGGGGTGGAACGACCGGGAGTCCCCATACCGTCCTGCATTCGAGGAGGCTGTTGAATGGTGGAAACGGATGCATGCCGGCAGTTCTCTCCCTCCTTCGCTGACCCTCATTCCGAGTCAGGTGGCGATAGACTTCACCTTCGAGAGGTATACTGGCATCCAGGTTTCCGTCGATCCGGAAGAGTCTGCCCGTCGCGTAGAGCGGCTCCATCAAGATGCCTCCATCATCCGTCCCTTTATCATTAGGGAGTTAGCCGAATTGGCGAGGCGGCGTCAGGCTCGTCTCCGGGGACGCGGTCATGGCCGGGGGAGGAAGGGAGTCGGAAGGGAGCTCAAGAATGCCCGTATCGGGAACAGCCGGAGCCTCAACTGCGCCCTTAACAGGATGGCAAGGGGGAGGGGTGTTCAGCAGGTGACATCCTCGATAAGGGGAAGGGGAAGAGGTACTCAGCCAGCGCGCCGTCCCCAAGTCCCCATTCGGATTCGCTCTCCTTCGCGATATCCGAGCCAGAATCCCTTCCGTCCGTCTAGGGCTGGTCCTCCAGTTAAGGGCAAAGGGAAGGCCAAAGTCACAAAGGAGACCATGCAGTCCTCCGATTCCTGACTCTGACGGAATCTTTGGCTCCGATCCGGATGGCGCTGGTCCATCGGAGCTTCCGCCCATTCCTCCCTTTCCGTATCGAGGACTAGTGGGTCAGAGCAGTGGGAACGAGGTCCATAATCTTGACGACGACACTCCGGAGCGGACTCCTTCTACCCTGAATCAGGAAGGGGCTCAAGACCTAAGACCTCCGTCTCCGGAGAATGGTGCTATGTTACCTCCTACTCCGGAGCCTCCTACCCCGGAGCCCACCTCTCCTCCTATCGATTGGAACATAACTTGGCCCAAATAGATAGGTTTTATTTTTCTTTTGTATCTGCATCCGTCCGGACGTAACAGATTGTACAGTTGTATCTATTGTATCTGTATGTCAATCCGTACGATTTTACTTTCTTTGCATCATTTATTCAAATGTGATTTCTTTTCATGTTGAGATAGCTTATTCAAGCGTTTTTTCTTGTTGTTTGATCAAACCGTTTTGCCCTTTTGTTTTGCTTACCTCCGTTAGTTTATTCAAACACTTCGGAGGATTTATTTGTTCGTTTTTGCTCACTCCGTCCGTTTGTTCAAACGATCCGGAGGATCTTAATCATTGAAAAGTAGTACATCGAAAAATTTGACAAGTGTAAAATTTGACAATTCTCCATTCAAATAAGCGGACTCCGGTTAGACATACCCTTTGTCTAAATGCGGCCGGAGCCAAGTACATAGTAAATAGGTCGGAACGGAATCCTAGGCTCAACCCTAGCCAGAGGACCCGAAACTACATACTTTAAGCTAGAAAAAGAACTCTATCCGAAAGCATACCTACTCAGGATGCTCCGTAAAATCTTCGCAGGTTGGTAATGTTCCACCTTCTAGGGATTGCACGTCCGGACTGATCTGCCAGCTCATAGCTCCCACCCGGATATGAAGCTGTGACTTGGTACGGGCCCTCCCAGTTCGGTGCCAGCTTGCCAGTGGCTTCTTTCAGACTTTTATCATTTCTCCTCATCACCCAATCTCCGGGGACGAATGATTCCTTCCTGACACGTTTGTCGTGATAGCGCTTCATTCGCTCCTTCACCTTGGCCTCGTGCAGCGCTGCTTGCTCTTGTTTTTCTTCCAAAAGGTCCAAGTCCAGCAGCCTGCTTGATCCGAGCGGAGAGCTCCGTCCGGCTTGGTCCTCGTCCCAAGTGAGGGTCCGGAGACTGGGGACTCCCACTTCAGCTGGTATGACTGCCTCCGCCCCGTATACCAAACTGTATGGCGACTGGCCCGTGGCGGATCCTTCGGTTGTCCTGTATGCCCAGAGAACACTTGGCAGCTCGTCGACCCAGTTTCCTCGTGCCCCCTGCAAACGAGTCTTCAGTCCGTTCACCACTGTCCGGTTAGTAACTTCCACTTGACCGTTGGCCTGCGGGTGGTAAACAGATGTGAGCCGCTGCGTAATTCCGTACTCCTTACACCAAGATCGAAACAGATCATTTTCAAACTGAGCTCCGTTGTCTGTAACGATGTACTTGGGGTTTCCGTAACGGCAGATGATGTTCTTCCAACAAAACTTGACGCAAGTGCTGCCACGGATGTTTGTGAGGGGTTCAGCCTCTACCCATTTGCTGAAGTAGTCGATTGCTACTATCAGGTACTTGAATCCTCCCGGAGCGGAGGGAAAGGGTCCGACCAGATCGATGCCCCATCTATCAAAAGGCCATGAACCGGTGATCCCGACCCTTTCTTCTTGCGGAACGTGAATGAGCGGAGCAAACCTTTGGCACTTCACGCAGGAGCGGACGTACTTCTGCGCCTCTTCAAACAGGGTAGGCCAGTAGTAGCCTGTGCACATTATCTTTCTCGCTATGGTCCGAGCTCCCTGGTGACTGCCGTTTGGTCCTTCATGCATCTCCTTCACGATCCGTGCTGCCTCGTCCGAGTTCACGCACCTTAGCCACGGTTGGAGATATCCTTGCCTGAGCAGGGTTCCGTCCACTATAGTGTAGTGCGGTGCTTTCGGTCGGATTTTCCGCGCCAATGCTTTATCTTCTGGAAGCTTTCCATGCTGCAAATACTCAAAGAAGGGCGTCATCCATGACTCTTTTGGGACCTCCACTGCTGCCACCTGTGGGACGTCGTAACTCCGGGCGGATAGGGTCTCCATCATCAAGTTGCTCTCTGCGTCCGGCTTGATCTCAGAGGAGGCGAGTTTGCTCAAGGCGTCCGCCTTACCGTTATCCTCGCGAGGGATCTGTGTTACGGTAATGCCAGGAACTTAGCTAATAACGGCTTAACCGCCTCAAGGTACTTCTGCAAGCTTCGTTCCTTCGCCTCATACTCTCCGCTCACTTGCTGAACCATTATCTGAGAATCACTGTATACTTCAACGTCCGTGACCCCTATCTCCAACGCCAGCCGGAGTCCGGCTAGAAGTGCTTCGTACTCTGCTTCGTTGTTTGTTGCTCGGAAACCAAACTGAATAGCGTACATGTACTCCGTTCCTTGTGGGCTAGTCAGCAGGACTCCTGCCCCGCCCCCATTTGCATGAAACGAGCCGTCCACATGCAACTTCCATCTTTCGGAGGGTGGTTCTGACCCGGACGGATCTCCTGAAGGTTCCGTCATTTCTACCAAGAAATCCGCCAAGGCTTGCCCTTTGATAGCCTTCCGGGGGTGATACTTGATCTCGTGCTCTCCAAGCTCAACTGCCCACTTCATCATCCGACCCGAGGCTTCCGGCTTCAACATGATTTGTTTCAACGGATGATTCGTTAGAACCGTGATCGGATGGCCTTGGAAATATGGTCGGAGGTGCCGGGAAGCACGCACCAACGCCAGTATCAGCCTTTCCAACGCAGTGTACCTCGTTTCCGAACCTTGGAGTGCCCTGCTCACAAAGTAAACCGGACGCTGTACCTTACCATCTTCCCGGACCAGAGCAGAGCTTATAGCATGTTCCGTCGCTGCTATGTATAGAAAAAGCTCTTCTCCGGGCAGTGGCTTGGACAGGGTGGGTAGGCTCGCTAGGTGAGCTTTGAGATCCGTAAACGCCTGGTCACATGCCTCCGTCCACTCGAACGGTTTAGCCCTGCGGAGTATGTTGAAAAACGGGAGCTGTTTCTCAGCCCCCCGAGCGAGAAATCGGCTTAGAGCAGCCAGCGATCCGGTCAACTTTTGCACGTCCTTCACCCCCTTCGGAGGAGGCATCTCCATAAGGGCCGATATCTTCTCCGGATTGACGTCGATTCCTCGAGCTGACACCATATAGCCAAGGAACTTCCCTGCTCCAACTCTGATGGTGCTCTTTCCTGGGCTGAGCTTGAGGTTCACCGTCCGGAGCACGTCGAACATCTCCCGGAGGTCGGACAAAAAAGAATCATACGTCCGGCTCTTGACCACCATATCGTTAACATAGACCTCCAGGTTCCGCCCCATCTGGTTTCGAAAAAACTTGTCTGCCATCCTTTGGTATATCGCACCTGCGTTTTTCAATCCGAAAGGCATCTTCCTGTAACAAAAAGTACCAAAGTCAGTGATAAAAGATGTTTTGGGACGGTCATCCTTGGCCATCGTAATCTGGTGATACCCTCGGTGCGCATCAAAGAATGCCAACACTTGGTAACCAGTAATAGCCTCGACCAACTGATCGATGGAGGGGAGCGGATAGCTATCTTTCGGACAGCATTTGTTTAGGTCTGTGAAGTCAATACACATTCTCCAAGAGCCATCGTGCTTCTTCACCACGACTGGGTTTGCTATCCACTCCGGGTAGGATATCTCCTCCACGATTCCGGCACTCAACAATCTACCCACCTCCGCCCGGATTTCCTCCACGCGTTCCGGGGCGAGGGGTCTCTTCTTCTGCCGTATCGGTTTCAGCTCCGGAAAGACATTGAGCTTGTGGACTGCGATCTCTTCCGGAACGCCAGTCAAGTCCTCCGTCCCCCAAGAAAACACGTCCTCATATTCTGCCAACAGGCTTCGTAACTCCTTCTTAACATCATCCGGCATGTTCTTCCCCACACTGACTACCCCCTTCTGTCCGACCATCATATCCTCCACTTCGTAAGACGGTGCTTCTCCATGGATGGCTCCTACCAAGTCTGCTTTGGCTTTTCCCTTGTCCGAGGCAGACAGCTTGGGTGTGCCCTCCCCGGATCGGGCATCCTTGATGGCGGTTAACATGCAACTCCGGGCGGTTTGCTGGTGTCCCCGGACGGATGCGATACCATTCTCAGTGGGGAACTTCATAATCAAGTGGAAAGGCGAGCAGATAGCCCGTGCCTGTGACAGCCACGGTCTTCCAATGATCATGTTGTAAGGAGAAACTGCATCAATGACGGCAAAATTACACTCCACCGTGGCCCGCTTTGTTGGGTCCTGGAAATCCGTCAGGGTGACTTTCAGAGGGATGACTCCGAGCGGATGGACGGTCCGTCCGGTGAACCCTGAAAGGGGGGTTTGACACGGTTTTAAATTTTGTCGCCCAATTCCGAGCTGATCAAAGCATTCCGCGAACATGATCTCCACACTGCTACCATCATCTACGAACACTCGCTTGATCAGCACTCCTTCGACATCTGCTATTACCACCATCGGATCCGAATGGGGAACCTGGGGGGGTACAGGATCCTCATCCGAAAAGGTGATAGTCTCACTTGGCTTGAACCTCTTTTCTTGTATCTCACCCGGAGGCACATATCTGCTTTTGGCCTTGATCGCCGTCATAAAACAGAGTCCATCTCCAACAATTCCGTTTATCACATTGATCATCCGGGGCTGAGCCGGGGGTTGCGCTGGTGCGGCTTGTCTTGCTCCCGGGTTTGCCGGGTTAGCTTGGTTTCCCCCTCGGGGGCGATTGTTCCTCCAATTTCTTTTCCGACCCTGTCCGGCTGCGGCTGCCGGGGCTTGAGCCTGGCGTCCTTCTCCTGCCACGCAATCTCTTAACTGTCCTGCTCCGATCAACCTTTCAATATCCGAACGGAGCGCCCTACATCCCTCCGTGGTATGTCCGTGTGACTTGTGAAACTCGCACCACTTGTCCGCATTTGCTGGCGCCGGTACGCCAACGATGGGTTGCGGATCCGTAAACAGACCTCGGTGAACCGCGAGGATCTCCGTACGGGTCTTTGAGAGGGGGGTGTAGGTCGGATGAGCAACGGCCGCAGGTGCTGGTGCTGGTGCTGCTGCTGCCGGGGCGGGTACTCGTCTGGCTTGGTCCGTCCGGACCGGGGTTCGTGCAGCGGTAGTTTGGGTCCCCGTCACCGTAAGAGATCTTTGTTCGAAAAAGCCCACAGTTGTCATCCGGACTTGGTTGGCATCGTGTACCGTACAATGCATCTCCACCACCAACTGGAGGTGATAGTATGATGTAGGCATATTCTTCATGAGCTCGATGTAGAAGGTGTTGTCCCTCAGCCCATTGACAAAGTTGTGGATAATGGCCTTCTCCTGCAAGTGCCGGTCCACCACCTTCATCGTCGCAGCTATGTACCGGGTGTAGAATTCCCAAGTAGTCTCCGTCTCCAGCTGCCTCATTGCCAGGACCGTGGCAAGGTTCACGAATGTGTGTTTCATGGCAGAATAGCGCCGGACCAGAGCGATGGCGAAATCCCAAAAATGTCGGAGCGTACCGTTCGGCAGACCCTTGAACCATGTCAAGCAGTTGCCTCTTAGGTATGAAGGCACCATCTTACACTGCAACTCTTCCGGAATGTCCCTAGCAATCATGATACTTGCATAAGTATGAACAAACTCTTCCGGATCTCCTTCTCCGTTGTAGGTTGGAAGTCCGTCCGGAGCCTTGGTTCCGGCTGGCCATTTGAAACTCAATACCTCCGGAACCCAAGGTGACTGTGGCCCGATCCCATTCCGTCCGATGAGGCGGTTCAGACGGTCCTCAATAGAATCCGGACAGAAAGGTGTTTGAAAACCGAAACCTCCGGGAAATCCTCCTTCGGAAGGTGGCATTCCAAACGTCATCTGCTGCTGACCTCCGGGGCCTCCGGCAGGTTGCATCCCAAACATCATTTGCTGTTGGCCTCCAGGTGCACCCATCCCGTAACCTTGCTGGGTACCGTATCCCTGCTGAGTTTGTGCTCCCCAGTAAGGTGGTGCGTTTGGATTCAAACCAGCGGTCTGCTGTTGATGTCCGCCCGGAAATGGGTTTGGGTTTGGCACTCTTGGTTGATCTGAAGGCAGCTTGTCCGCTTCAACTCGTTGAGCCGCCTTCCACTCTTGGAACTGCTGGTACTCCGTCATATTTGTCCTCAGGATGTTGCCTCCAAGTCCGGAATCATGACGCTTACGCTCCTCCCTTCCGGCCTTTCGCCCAACTCGGGGTCTGGCTGACCGGCTCTGAGCATCATCCTCCGTGCTATAACCTTCTGGAGACTCCTCGGCTTCATAATCTTCGGCTTCATCCGAGTCGGATCCCTCAGGATGACCCAGATCCGGCGTTCCTTCCAGGTTGTCAGTATCCCCTTCTGACGACGCTTGGTCACCAAACTGGTTCTGGTTCCATGCCTCACGTGCAGCTCGCAGTCGCTCCCTAGTCTCGCGCTGTATGTCCGCCAGAGTTCGTTCGAGAACCTGCTTCTTTCCTTTTGCCTTCTCCGTTGCCAAGCGCTGTCGCCGACGCTCCTCATCCGCGGCCCTTGCCTCTGCTGCCGCTTGTTTGGCCTGGAGAATCCGTTCCTTTTCAGCCGCTATCTTCTGAGCTCTAACTGTAGCGGATTTTCTGGTTTTCGGCCCTCCTCCCGCTTCCTCCTCTGCTGGGAGAGGGTTCTTTCTCGGTCGTCCGCGCGACATGAACGTAACTTGTAACTGGAAATATTTAGGTCCCACTGGACGTGTCAACTGATGCTACCAGCTTCCAGTCCCGGTCCGGATGATGACGAGTCTCCGGCCCGGATGAGGCTTTGTCCGTGCTCCGCGCGTTCTCACCTAAAGACCTGCAAAACAATGCCCCGGAGTATCCCGAGGATAGCTACTCCGGCGTGATGATGAAAGAGGGGCCTTTGAATCGGAGAGAGAATAAGGATATATTGAGAGAGTTTTTATCTGATAGAACATACCTTTCTCCACAAATCCAAGGCTGTATTTATAGGTGTGAGTGGTCAGCCTCTAGCCCAGAGGCAGTGGTCATGTCCTTTTGTCCTTACCCGGGGACAGGTCATATTCATGTCCCCTTTGTCCCCGGATAACGCCATCCTAGCTGACGTCATATAGGCCGGACTACTCTCTGGGCCGGAGCCTAGATATGGGCTAGAGCCCATATCACCACATCCATTATTGTAAGTTGTAACAATAATATACATCTATTATTAGTTATATAATAAAGACATTACACCTCTAGCCATAGTACAGACTTTACAAGACTCAAATTTAGAAACCTTACATCTTAAATATAAACTAGACTTGGAATCTAACTTAGTGGAATCATTCTTAGACTTTATGCTTTCATAAAAGCATTGGTTCTCCATACATAGCCGGGAATAGGTAGTATGTTGATGCATGCCTTCATAGACTTAATTTAGCCCACTTCATGTGCTTCTTTCCTGCACTGATCAGATGATAAGCATCTTCGAAGCACTGCACTTGTACTTTGATGTGATTTACCTTTTCAAGAACTAAGCTTTGTGTTTGATTGGATTGAAAATGTAATAATTCTCAACCAATGAGAATAATCTATTAAAGAAAATGGAAGAATAGAGATCTTGTTGGAGAAAGAAACTAAAACCCGCACTAAGAAAAGGGAGAGTTTATATATCAGAAGATTTCTCACATTGAGAAAGAGAGAATAATTATTGAACACTCCACAGATTGGTCAACCATATATCGATGGTGATAGTGTTATAGGTGGTACATATAGTTTTGATGGGAGACATGCTAATGTTTTTGTTATGAATCTACTAAATTCTAGAAAGGAGCCAACGGTAAATGATAAATCACATTTGAGGTGCTGATTGTGTACAATAGAGAGGCCTTTGATAACAATCCAACTCAAGGTATTCAGTTATAAAAGAACATTAAACCTACTAAAGTTCTAAGTGACTTGTCGAGGGGTAAAATTCAAGGAGGTGCCTATTTGCATCATATCAAGAAAGCTGTGGGAGATTTATCAATCGACCGTTCAAGTTTTCAATATAGGTGATGCATTCCAAGCCAAAGTGGTTTTGAATTAAAAAAAAAATAGACCATGTGTGGTTGGAGTTTTTGGATACAACGAATGTGAATCTGAAAGGAAAATCTTGGCGATGTTCGATCTTTACTGCTCTAAATGCCTATAAAATACTTCTTTTAGTAGTGCAATGTAATTAGAAATCGATTCTAGGACCCTTTATAATGTTATCAAATAAAAGAAATTTGGAAATCACTTGATTAGGTGCATTCACAATTTATGTGCACATTGGCAAAATAAAGAACCATCCGCTCGCTTATTATTACACTAAAAGACGGTCCAACAATATATATGTAATTCTTATGGCACAAGTTTAGGAATTTTTTATATTTCTTTATGAACACGTATAAGATCGTGACCATTGATTGAACCATACCCATTAGCCTAGAACTGCTTAAGATAATAAGGCAAGAACAATGGAAGACCGGATAGAAACAAAAATAATGATAAAATGAGTTCAACCGTCGAATCCTACTTGGGGAGATTTGATTCATTCTGAATTCTTTAACTTTAATTCAGAATCAAAGAAATGGGCTCACTTTGACCTTTAAGAGTAGGTAACCCCCACCCAGAAACACTCACAAACTAAATTGTGCCCGAAATTTTAACTACTTTGTTTTGAGGAGATGGTTGACTTTACCGCGAGAAATAGGTGTGTACTTATAACAAAGCTAAACACTCTGAACAAATATTAGAGAACTGTTTTTATATATTTCGTAATTAACCCAAATACCCAATCTTTAACGAACCACCATCCTTTGGGCCACATTCATGGAAATTGACGGTTGCACGATCTCGAGGAAACACATTCAAGGGTAACTTTCTTATATCCTAGTGGTGGCTTTCGGTTTTCACTTTTGATAACTATTGATATATCGTGGTTTAGCTTGGTTCAATAAATTATGTAACAAATTTTACTGAAAATTCAAATACTATTATTAGGTTAATCAATATTGACGAAATTGAAGGGTTGAGTAGATTTGAAAGTAGCACAAGCTAAAATCAGTGACATAAGTAGATCTACCATCAGTAAAAACTTATGTAGTAACAATAATATTATGTGTAGTCTCTAAAGAACCACAAGCAAGTCCATCATGTGGAATAATAATCAACATCATTGAACAAATACAATGCTAAGTAAAAAAGTTTGAAAATCGTAATGTTGTTGGTGATGTAAGTAATGATGGTCCAAATATGCGCATTCTCTGACCAATAAAATCTTCATAGCAAAGCTATCCAAAATCCAATAGCAAAAAAGCTACTAAAAAGTGATATATAATGATCCACATCTCGAAATTGCAGGGAAAAACGAAATGAGGGTAGAGTTGTTGCAACTATTTGAGAGTGTACTACATACTCATCCTTTTCTCCTAAATTGATAGCCCGAATCGGGCAAAGGTATTTCTCTAATATCCTTATCGTACCACCATTATGTCTTTCCGTTTAGGTTACCTTCTAAGAGCTATTGTCCGTTTCCGGCAACCAATAAATTCATTTGCTCTAGATTAGAAATGGAAAATTCTCTCTTTTAGGTCTCTCCTGATGTCATTTATGCTCCCACGCAACAATGTGAAATGCTTATCTAATGCAGTTTCTACGCTTGCAACTCTTGTATAATCTTCTATACATGCATTGATAAAATAATATTCCACTGAAGTTTTCTTATCGTGCGAATTTCAGAAACTCATCATAAATTTTGATATGTAGTGAAATACCAATATTCTTCTATTTGAGCCCACTTAATTGGTCAGCAATGCCACTTCATCCGCATCTCCAATTAGACATGGTGTCTTTAGTTTATGCCAACAATTATTCTATCATATCAACTGCAAATTCATCAAGATCTCATTCTATGGGTTCGGTAATACATAAAAACTAAACATCACCACTACCTTGATGATTCGGATTACCATTAGGGACTTAAACACCATTTTTTGAGACCTTGAGAATTCCACATATCCACCAGCCAATCCATAAATTTATATCAAATGAGATCTGGAAAATTGACTCCCTCTCCATTTTTGATGTTCTAAGGAAGAATTGATTGGCTTCTGAGGTCAAACATTATCCTTACCACCTATTCTCCCCCTAACTTATTTTTAAAAAATTCCGTTCAATTTAGTATATTGAGTTTAGTTTTGATGAAATTTATATTAATTTTACCACACTAATATTAATTAAATATATTATTTTTTATTATAGTTTAGTTCATTCAATTCACTTAAGCAAAAATAAACTGAAAATAATATGCGCTAATCAGTCATACATCATCGGGTTTGAATTATGCCATCATCAGTTTTGAACTAATAATTTATTGACGTTTTGAATTCTTATTATTTTACACAAATGATTTTAAAACCATCTATATCTGCACACACAAAGACATGTATCACAATTTTGAATTATTTTGTTTTTATGCCTTTTAAATTTTTATAAACATGTGAAACAATGAACTAATTTTACCAATGATAAATATAAATAAGTAGTGTTTACAACTTAATTTATATTTCTAGTAGTGCACCATAAGTATGTAGGAACTGAAAGTTAAATTTGTAGCCGATGCATAAAATTTTAAAGTCTAACAAAATTATAATTCATCAAAATCATAATGTTGTTTATGTCTGCTTTTCAATAAAATCACGACCAAATTAATTATTAAAAAAGTACAAAATATGAATACTCTAGAGACTGGTTAAGCAGAAGATGACGATGACGATGATGACAATGGCGGTACAGATCCAGCCAGGGACAACAACACATTAGCAGCCATATCCATCTCCTGTTTGTCTCTCTTTTTCTCCTCGACCACTTGAATGAGAGCCATAAAATGCTGCCTTATCTCCACCGTATCATCAAACACTTTCTGTCTCTTCCTCATTGGCTCTACCTCCTCACCGGTGATCTTACTTTTATGGTACTCAAGCCCACACACATTGCAGAGGAACTCCTGCAACACACATGTATATATGTTAAAAAATCAAGATGTGGCATATACTCAAAAAAATCTCTAAGATCAAATATATAATTAAAATTCAACGAAAAGGAAAATACAAAATAGTTTGGGGATTAATTCGTTATTCAACTATTTACAAAACTGAACACTGATCTTCTTAGTAATCTATGCTATCATTTTGTTATCTATATATGGCTATGCAATTTTCCGTGACATGAATCTATTTTAATTTAATATACCCAACACCATCAAGAGTATAGATTTTACATCTTGTACTTTTTAATAGTGTTTACAAAATCTCAATTAAAGTTTTCTATTAGATAGTGTTTATGGAAAATTTAATAAATCATTATTTATACTCAATTTTATTAGTATCTATAGAGAAAGTAAAGTAATATATTTGATTAGTTAATCTGAATTGTGTTAGTGTTCACAGAGAAACAAGTAAGATTGACTTTGATTAGTGAAATTGAATATAGTTAGTGTCTAAGGTCACTTAAATTTTGATATTTGATTAGTAAAGTATGTAATAAGTAAAGTAATGTTTGATTAGTTAATAAGGATTTAGTTAGTGTTTACAAAGAAACAAGTAAGTTTGATATTAGATTAGTTAAACTACCATCGATTCTAGTTTGTAGAAACAATTAGATAAGGCAGCCTTATGGTAAGGCAAAGAGACCTCATATGGTTCATACAAAAGTTTTGGGGTCAAATCATAATTATTATATTTTAGTTATTTTCAAATCAATTAATTATATGAACTAAAAATCATCTCCTTCATCATCAAATCATTATCGCTCATCATCAAATCATAGATATTCATTACCAAATCATCAACGTTCATCATCAAATCATCGTTGTTCATCAAATTATCACCGTTAATCATCAAATCATCATCGTTCATCATCAAATCATCGTCGTTCATCATCAAATCTTCGTTGTTCATCATCAAATGATAAAATCATCAGTCATTTATCATCAAATCATCGTCCTCATCATCACTAATTACAAAATTATCATCAATAAAAAATCATCAATCATCAAAACAATGTAACTGACATGAATCATCAATCAAAACTCACCAATCATCAAAAATTAATAATCAATCATCAATATCAAATCATCAATCGATCATCAAATCCACGGTCATCATGAATCATGTCATAAACATCATCAATAATAAATATCAAATCATCAACTAAATTGTACACATAATCAAATCGTCAAACCGTGAAACTGAATTCTCGTTGGTGAATATATATGAGAATGACGAAAATGAGGTCTATTTGATGATCTGAGCCACGATTCTACGAAAATCTAGTTTCCCGATTTGACGGTTTGATTATGCGTATATTATAGTTGATGATTTGATGTTTATGATTGATAATTTTTTATTGATAATAAAACGGATTGATGACGAGGATGAGTAATGTTGCCGACCGAGCTATGTTTCTACGAGAATCTAGTTTCCCGATTTGATAATTTTCGATCATGTGTGTATTTTAGTTGATGATTTTATGTTTATGATTGATGACTATTTTTCGATGATAGAAAGGAGTTGACGATCGGATTGATGACGAGGATGAGTAATGTTGGTGACCGAATATATATATATATACGAGGATGACGAAAACGAGGTCTATTTTATGATCCGAGCCATGATTCTACGAGAATCTAGTTTCCCGATTTGACGGTTTGATTATGTGTATATTTTAGTTGATGATTTGATGTTTATGATTGATGATTTTTTATTGATGATTCTACGAGAATCTAGTTTCCCGATTTGACAATTTTCGATCATTTGTGTATTTTAGTTGATGATTTTATGTTTATGATTGATGATTATTTTTCGATGATAGAAAGGAGTTGACGATCGGATTGATGATTGATAATGAACAACGATGATTTGATGATGAACAATAATAATTTAATGATGAACAATAATAATTTGATGATTGATGATTTAATATTGATGATTGATGATGGTAATGGTTAATAGGGAGATTAAATGTGGAATATATTCTTATTTCAAAATGGCCCTGAGTTTTATTAATATTTACTGTAGGGGCACCGAAAAATTAATATTTATATTCCAGCCCCAAAAGTATTTTGCCCCTTAACCTTATACCCCTTGCCTTACCATAAGGCTGCCTTACCAGACATTATCTCTCTAGTTTGATGGTAATGTATATATATATATATAGAAAATATATTAGTTTTGATTAAGTAATCTGGATTTAGTTAGCGTTCACATAGAAATAAGTGAAGTTTGACTTTGATTGGTTAAATTTAATACAATTAGTTTCTAAAGTCAAGTAAGTTCTGATATTTGATTAGTTAGACTCAATTTAGTTTCCATAGAAAGTTGTACATATAGAGATATTCGATTACAAATTGTTATTAATATACAAAAAAAAAAGTAACTTATGTTCTTCAATTGATATGTTATGTTATATTTAGTTAGCGTTTATAGAGAGTCGAGTAAGATTTGATTTTGATTAGTTACACATGTTTTAGAGTTCACAAAAAATAAAGTTAAATTTGTCATTTGATAATTTAAACTTAATAGGTCGGTATAAATGGTGGAGGGTAAAGGGAGAAAGAAAACACTAGTTAATGGAAAAAAAGAAATAAGTATATATATATGGATATTTATTAGGTAACAATTAATATATCATGTATTAATTTTTTAAAATTTCTGTTCCTGTCAGTTTCCTCAATCGTAAATCATCCGAAAATCATTTTCCGGGTCAGTTTCCTCCATCGTAAATCATCCGGAAAATCATAAATATTTGCGGCTGGTTTCCTCCATCGGAAATCATTTGGAAATTCCTTTTCCGGGTAGTTTCCGAAATCGGAAATCATATCCGATTTCGTAAATTTTCTCAATACACGGCGGGTTTTAAAACCCCGCCGTACTTATCGTTCCAAGGTGTTTATACATTGGGTTCCATTACATTTCCGATTTCGTAAACCCAAAGGACGGTGGGAAAAACAACTTTCCTTTTCCCCGCCGTGCTTTTGCGCTACACATCTACCAATTTCCACTAGTGAATTAACAATGGCATACCATGCACTATTGTAGTTTGACATGCATAAATTAACTATGGGATGCCATGCTCTATCTCACGGTATCCCAGAGTTATTATAAAATTTACCATTATTTAGGGTGTGTTTGGTTGGACAAGTTTTTGCAAAATTTGGACTATCCAAGTCCAGTTTTGTAAAATCTTGTTTGGTTCACCAAGTTTTCCAAAATCCAGACTTACAAAATCCTAAAAACCAATCAAAGATTTTAATCTATACTCACAAACTCAACCCAACCAAACAAGGATTTTGCAAAACCAAACTCTCAAAATCCCAAACAAAAACCCAAACTCTCAAAAACCCAAAACAAAATACAAGACTCTCAAAAATCTTTCGAACCAAATACACCCTTAGGGTCTTATAATTGGTTTTTTGACTATGCCAAGCATCAGGCCCGGCCCAAGTGTGAAACAGGTGAAACTTGCAATTCAGGCCCTCAAATAATGGGCTAAAATAGGGTCCAATTTATTTTTAAAAAATCATATTTTATACACTAAAATAAATAAATTCTCTTTTAAATTTCATTTATTTAAAATATGGGCCAAAATAAAGGCCTCATTTTTTGAAAAAAACCCACCATTTTAATTTATTCTAATTCCATTTCTTTTTTTGCGTATTAAAAATTTTATTTCAAACCAAATTTCTCCGAACTCTATCACCTACTCAGGCACTTTGGAATCAAATTGTTTTCCAAAGGTCTTGCAAGGTCAAGAAATTTGTTCACTGAAATCTCTAACTGGAAAAACTGAACACAGTTCTGGAATTTGGCGCAAGCCTGAGCTTGGTGGCCCCATTTTCAGTCAGAGAGCTCCTGGCAGTGGAAGCTACCCTTTAGCTACACAAGGTGTTCGAAGCATGGTTTTTACTTATGGGGGAGTCTACAAAGGTGGTCAAGATCTACCATTCTTCTCTTATGCGCCAGGTCATGCACCTATGAGGGAGTTTTCCTTCCGTGATGGCCTTCCCAGGGAGGAAGCAAGGCTTTCTAATCAGAACTATCAGCAAAAGCCTCTGGAAAAGATCTCTCTTGTTCCCAATTCCTCTTCGAGTGATAAGAAAGATGAAACACAGGGCTCTACTTCAGTCCCTAAACTGTTTGGCGACGTTCTTCTGATAAATGAACCATCGAACTCTAGCAAGAGAACCTGCACTAAGGTAAATTACTATATGTTTTTCCTACAATGATTGCACCTTCCTGTGGAGAAGATGTCCATCGGGGTGTCCATCGTTGAAGATGCCCGGAGCTGTTTGGTAGAATAGCCACCAAGAACCGATGCCTGAAAGCCCCTGTCATCCGTTAATTGGTGTAATGATTTCAAATCCAGTAGCTCTAAGGATAATGTTGTTTCTCGGCTAATGTTACCAGCCGTGGTTTGACTGTGTTTCTGTACTCCTATAGGATTTGTATGATGCTTATTGACCAGTAGTAGACTTGATGGTTTGGATACATGTTTGAGATGTGGCAGTCATATTTTAAGTACATTTTGGTTGTTTTGAACCTAACCATTGTGTTTTCCTATAGTTATATGTATGTTTTGGTTGTATTCAAAACAGACGTGTGAGATTTTTCCCCATTTTTTGTCATAGATTTTTAACTAGTGCAAATTGATTTTCAATTTTAAATGATTTTCTTCATCTTTTTCCTCTATGATTAGTATTTGTAGTCGCTACATCTTTATTTTAATATTTTTTTGAGCTTTAATGAAATTAAATGCCAAACTGCACAACACTCGCACACAATGTAATGTTAAAAGTGCACGAATTATGCACAAAAAGAAAATATGCACACATTGTAATATTAAAGTGCACGAATTAATCATGCAAAATGAAAATAAAATATTATCATACTGAGAGAATACATGCATCGATAAAAAGATATATTATTATACTATATCTGTTATACTATTGTTTTCAAAAAGTTACCATTCATAATCTTATTTTATGAGTTTTAAAGAGTAATCATATCACATCACTAGGTTTGAAATTAGCGGCAGAATCAAAGATTATACGAGTAGTTGGAGCAATTTAGGTCTAAATATATTATTCTTGCATATTAACAATTTAAATGAAAATGGAGAATTTGATAATCGGATTTGGGTTTCTATCTTTTATGTGGTATGAAATTTTTTAAATTTATTACAAATTTATGGGTACTAGAAGTAGTTTCTGAAAAGTACTGGGGTAAAGTTGTAATTTTTAAATGAACCCATGAAACTTAAAAAATATATTTTTCAGGGTGGCAATTGTCACCGTTTGCCCCTGAGTGCCTCAACCTTTGCTTGAAATGTTAAAATATGTTCTGTATTATACAGTATTGTTTAGCTTACCGTTTGTCCTTAGAGACATTTTTTCTTGCTAATGTATCATATATTATAACTTGCGTAGTACATTAATTCTATAAAAACAAAGGTCATTCACCGACCGTCTCACTTATTGAGTTAGCATATAATTAATTTACGAGTGATTTTAGGATGCGTTAGTTATGATTTTGCTTTTAACTAAAGTTGGTTTCTACTTATTTAAAAAGCAATGTATAACTTTTGTTTTCTATTGATTGATTAAGTTATCATATTGTTAAAACCAGGTGAAAGTATTGGTAAATTTAAACACAAAAGTCCTTTTAGTATATCTGTTATACTAGAGTATTTTGCCTAACTAACCTTATTTCCAAAACTAATTTCCAAAATAACATTTTTTCGAAACTAATTCCGTAACTATTACCCCTATGTATATGCAGGGGTAACACTATAAATTATAAAGGCTATTGGGTTAAAGTTAATTAATATTAACTCCATATATTTTCATACTTATCAATTAGACCCTCAAATGCATCACCTAACAAATTAAAGAGCTCTAAGAGGAACTCTTTAATGGAGTAGAACACTTTACTGGAATTGGCTAGTTTCAGATTATGATAAAACTGATAGTCATCAAAAGAAATGGCTGCTGAAAGATAAATCAACAAGAAATAACAACACAAGATGAGCAAATTTCATGTGTTTATTAAAATATGAAGATAAGTTACATCTAAAAAACTATTAAATTAAGATGTCAACCAGCAAGGCAGCAATACTGCATTTGGAGAAGAGACCACAGAAAATTGGACAAAATTTTCAACAAAGAGAGATCAGTCCCCAACTTCCCACCTTTTGTTGTTGATGAACTTTAAATAAAACCATAATGCATAAACATGTCAGAAAATTAAATTTAAAACAGACGCAAAAATCATCAAGATCAAGCAATGCAGCAGGCAGTTCACTGCTCTCCTCGACTGGCGCAGATGGCTCTTTGTTGCAGCAGTAGTACCCGTTGCTCGTCAAATTCGAAGCAGTCATACAACAGGAGGAAGTCGGTAACAGATAGGGCCGATAAGTCCATGGTTCGTATTCGAGCCTCATTCATACTTGGACCAGAGCCCGATAAGGGTCATGGGTTTGAGATACGCGGAAGATGGATCCACGGGTCTATCAATCCTAATCCTTATAAGGAACGCGTATATTATGAATGTTCTACAAGAAATATACATCTTCTCAAAGATGGTAATACAGCTATCCTAAATATGGTAACACAACTAGGGGTGAGAACGATCACGAGCGTTCGTTAAAAAGATCGAGATCGGATCGGTTAAAGATCGGATCGAGATCGTTCATTTAATAAATGAACCGATCATGATCAAAATTTTATGATCGTTTATTAAATTAACGATAAACGATCATGAACATAAAAGCTCGATCATGATCGCGAACAGATCGATAAGATGATCGATAGATAAGGTGATCGAGATCGATCGGTAATATAATTATATACATAATAAAAATGGGGAAATATTTTAATTTTAGTATGTATGTTTATAGTTTGTTGTGTATTTTTATTAATTTGATAATTTATGTATTGTTGATTTTTTTTATTAAATTAACTTTTAAGTTGATCAAATGATAGATCACGATCGATCGCGATTGATCGTTATCGATCATTGATCATTTGATCGGTTATCTATAACGAGCCGATCATGAGCCGATCACGATCATTGTGATTTTTAAACGAGCCGATCACGATCATGAATTATTTTGATCGCTTTGATCGCGATCGATCGTGATCACCTTAAATTTTAAACGATCCGATCATGAACAGAGTGATGATCGTGATCGGATCGGCTCGTTATCACCCCTAAACACAACCATGTCTGAAATATACTTTTATTATACATGGTAATACAACTACTATTCCCATAAGAGTTGTATTCATACCATAAATACATATCTTGGTGATCTACAGATTGTAGCCATATAAATACCCTAAGAGGTTTGGTAGACCTCTCATCTAATCTCAAACTTTACGCCTTAAGCAAATATACTGACTTGAGCGTCGGAGTGTCTATCCCCGGGACACCCGGAGCCTTTGTTTTGCAGATCAGTTCGTGAGCCTGGTTCGTCGTCGAAGTGTTGGTGTCCTGCATACATCAATTTGGCACGCCCAGTGGGACTCTCACACTCATTGACGACATCGCCGAACCTTGTTTCTGATCTGGTCTAGCGCACCTGAAGAACCAACTTCCCCAACAACATGTCTGACACCGAGCAACCCAGACGAAGCGCCCGTGTGCTAGGGCAAAATCCAGAGGAGAATCCAGAAACGGAGCAACCCTTTCAAGGACATGGACTCGGTCGAGGGCGCAGACAACTCAGAAGATCTCGGGCACACTTTGCCTCACAGCCAGCACCAAACTCTACCGTGGGTACCGGAAACTCCAACATTCTGATATCCATCAACCCAAGTCCTGCTGGGATGACACAACCAATATCTGGTCCAAATCCTGGTGTGTCCAGAGCACCTCCCGGATCAAATCCCATTGTATCCAGGATACCAGCATCCAGCTCCAATCCTACTACATCCAGGACCCCACCTCCTGAAACAAACCTTGTTGGGTCTGAAATACCAAACTAAGGTCAAAGGGTTTTTATCCAAAACGACATGAATTACAGCACGAACGTCAACAATTCAAATGGCCTGAATCAGGATAATAGGTTGGGGTATAGTGGTCCCGATTTGATATTCTCTCCAAAAGAACGAACACAAACGGATCGACAAATCTTTACAGAAAGACAGTAGGAGGATGTTAGGCAGAGCCGTCTCAGGGAAGCCTAGAACCAAACCATACAACACAGCCCGCGGGGCTCTGATTTACTCCAAATTGACCTTTTCTCGGACACTTTCCCGAGGGAAAATAGTAGGTCCAACTCGATCTTCTCTCCGGAAGGAAGAGCACGAAGAGATCGACAAATTCTTGAAGATATACAACAAGAAGGAGAATCTGTGATAGAACACTATCATAAATACATGAATCGCGCCACGAGACGCTGTGATCAAGATGAAATCCTCTTAGTAAACCTGTACCGGATGATGGTAGGTAATAACATTCCGAGGAAGAAAAAGAAGAAGAAGGGTAGCTCCCACAACAATAACAATCAAGGTGGCGGAAACAACAATCCTCAAGATCCTCCCCCACCACCATCAAATGGAGCCAACCGAGTCATCAACAACATTAATGGCTATACTGGAAAAGCAATTTCCCTAACTAAGCTGAAGGATAGTGTATGGACCCTACCACATACTAAGCTGGTCAACAAGAGTCTCCATTCCGAAGAAGCTATTACTTTCTCAGACAAGGATGACATACCAAATCAGATGCTTCATTCTGATCCTCTCATCATCTCGGCAACCATACAAGATTCTTTGGTATAAGGAGTCTTCATAGACAGCGGGAGTGGAGTAGAAATAATGTTCCAGAACTGCTTCCAGAAGTTAGGATTTACCAAAGATAACCTTAAACCTACGGGTCCGATCTCAGGGTTCACAGGAAATCCAGTAATACCTATCGAGGAAATCACACTCCCCGTCACAGTAGCAGAAGGAGCCAAGAGCCTAACCTTATACTGCACATTTGTGGTAGTAGACACCGTTACACCCTTCAACATTATCCTTGGCAGACTTTGGATGTGCCAAGCTAAAGCCGTATGGTCTCCTTACCATCTGATGATGAAGTTCCCAACACCACAAGGAGTAGCTTCAATTAAAGGAGATCAAGGAGTGGCGTGTTCTTGCATAATCACGGCCGCCCGTGATGCCAGAAAAGAAGATGACGGTTATATGTCAAAGCATCCTTCAACTCGGGGGAAAGCGGTACTAAAAGTTTTACTAACCAGCCCCGAGAAAAAGGACCATCTTTGGGTTTCTCACTTCAATCTCCAAGTCACCAGCGATGAAGCCGAGTATGAAATTCTCAGTACCACACTAAAACTAGCTAAAGACCTGGAAACAGACGACCTTGAGGTTGAGGACCTCGAAATCTTCAGTGACTCACAGATCTTGGATCAACAGGTTAAAGGAGAATACGAAACTCGAGAGTACAGTCTCCAGAAATACCTCGGGATAGTTAAGCCTCTCCTAAATCAACTCCAACATTATGAGTTGAATCTTATCCCCCAAGAAGGTAACCAAAAGGCTGATGCACTTAGCAAGCTTGCCTCCTTGGGCCTCAACATAAGATCTTCTCAAGAATTTCTAATGGAAACCCTGGCGAAGAGAAGTTACGAGGAGAGTAACATCATGGCTGTTGACATCTCAGACACATGGATGAACCCCTACATTGAATACCTCCAAATGGGTACCCTTCTCAAGGATAAGTACCTGGCATGGGAGGTCATATTTAAAGCTCTGAAATATGTCATCCATGGCAGTATCCTATGGAAGAAAGGATACCTCCAACCTTTACTCAAGTATGCTGAAAACTTAATACAAGAAGCACATGAAGGAGTTTACGATAGCTACCGAGGTCCCCACACCATCACCCAAAAGGGTTACCTCTGGCCTACAATGTTTCAAAACGCCAAAAGATATATCGATTCTTGCCACCAGTACCAGAGATTTGTTAAGATGATCCACATGTCACAGGAGAATATGATTACCATCGAAGAATCCTGGCCATTTGTTCGATGGGGCATAGATCTTGTAGGGCCTTTTCCTACGGCCCCTGTTATCAACTTCTGCTGGAAAAATATTATGGGTCGCTATGGCATCCCGAGATACATAGTGACCGATAATGGAACACAATTTACTAATGATCCCTTCAAGAAAAGCTACAAGGATTATAGAATACACCAGCAGCTCACCTCAGTATATAATCCAAAAGCTAGCGGCCAAGCAGAAGCTCCGAACCGAGCCTTGGTATGCGGCATCAAAAAGCGCCTCGAAGGAACTAAAGGAAACTAGATCAAAGAATCACCAAATATGATCTGGACCCATAGAACCAAACCAGCTACAACAACAGGAGAGACTCCTTGTAGCTTAGACTATGGGTCCGAAGCAATCATCCCCAGGGAAATTGGGGTCCCCTCTGTACGTACCTCTCAGCCAGATGATGAAAATGGCAAGGCTAACGAAGAAAACCTTTATCTCGACCTTGACCTCCTAGAGGAGAAGAGATCAAATGCTACTATCTACAAGGCCAAGGTGAAGAAAAGTTTCAAGCGATACCATGATAGAAGAGTCCGCTTGGCCACTTTTGTTAAAGGAGACCTTGTCATAAGGTTAAACGAGAAAAGCAAGAGAAAAGTGGAAGGGAAGTTGGCCCCGAACTGGGAAGGTCCATATCGAGTCCTAGAATCCCATCCAGGGGGAAGCTACCTCTTGGAAACCACGTAGGGGGAACCTATACCACGAAGATGGAATGTGATTAACTTACGAAAGTATCACAGAAGATTCAAAACTCAAGGGAGAGCCTCACAAAGGTTCGAGACTATCAAGAGTGTCCGAGAAACCTCATCAAGGTCCGAGACAAGTATACTCTATCACAAACGGGTACTCAAACTCAAAACTCACTATTTACTTTACTTCTATTCTTAAAGTTATAAACTTAGATTGAAGTCATGATATTTTTATACCTATCCTTATAATAAGCAATCTTTAAATTCCTTTTCTAAAAAGAGGATTGTTGTCTTAAGTATAACATTGATTGCTGTTCAAAACAATATACTTTATAAAGTATATGATTGGTCAACTTATAAGTTGTTTGGATCCAATATTCAAATACCAATAATTTTGAATAAAAGAGATAGGTTCGAGATAAAGTACTTCAAAAAAGTGTTTGATTGAGGTCTATAGACCAAAAGGGCATACGTGCTCGAATATCAATCATCTCAACATAAAGAGGAGAAACCTCAAAAACAAAAGTTGAAGTTCATATCAAAGGTTTTATTACATCAGAATATGATCCTTCTAAAAAAGATCCTCAAAAGGGCACACATAGAGGAAAAACCTCGAACCTAAATAGTTCATATCAAAGGTGTTATTACATCAGAATATGATACTTCCAAACAAGACCCTCAAAAGGGAACATAAGAGGCTAAACCTCGAACCTAAAAAGGACATATCAAAGGTGTTATTACATCAGAATATGATACTTTTAAATATACCCAATAGGGTTTCCTAGGACTTCACCAGAAGTGACACTTGAGAGATGGCCTATTGTCAACTTTTCTGCACGTTGTGACACTAAAGGCCTTGGCAAAAGATGCTCGAGGAAGAAGCCCAACAACATCAAGTACGCAGAATGTTCATCATGGACAACTGCGAAGACCTGATCCCGGAGTATCTTAGCTTGGCATGAGCTCCTTTCCAGTAAATCAT
This sequence comes from Sherardia arvensis, assembly GCA_948330725.1. Lineage (NCBI taxonomy): Eukaryota > Viridiplantae > Streptophyta > Magnoliopsida > Gentianales > Rubiaceae > Sherardia > Sherardia arvensis. The sequence continues at coordinate 12,884,563 of OX415237.1, read as the reverse complement.
GAAACCGAGGTTCATGTGCAAAGGATTTCAGGTTTTAAAACTAATGAGGAGATGCCGAGACTAATCCACCTTATTTATGGAAGAACTAGAAATCACCTCTTCAAGAGAAGGTAACTCAGTACACTTAGCTTTAATAAGCCTTAGTAAATCTCCTGATGTTACTATCTTCTCGGAGGGAGCCAATGCATCCAAAAACTCAGCCCCAGGGATCCAGCGTTTTGCAGTCAGAGCAGCGAGTTTATCAACAGCATCAGGATGAGAGAAGATTTCCTTCATCATCTCCACCTCTTTCTCGGATTGACATAGATGCAAGACGCCATCCAAGATCCCATGCAGTTCAGAAGAATGGAATAAATCCCCATACTCCTCCCTGTGGTTCTGAAACTCGGGGCTACAAGTAATGAAAGCACTCCAAAACTTTAGAAGCCGTTTAAGCTCCTCTGGATCCTTCTCCTTGGCTTTCTTTTGCGCCAGCTCCTCAGTAATATCTCGATAAGCCTCCAGCTCTTTCTCTTGAGACTTCTTCGCCAATAGCAGGTCCTTATTCTCAGCCTCTAGCTGTTCAACCTTGGCTTCTAGTTGAGTCACATCCAATGGAGCCTGAACGGGTAGAGTAGAAGCAGCAGACTTAGTTGTCATAGTAAAGAGGGAAGCTTCCATCTCCTCTTTCTTTGCCCTGAACGCCCGGCATTTACCATATAATTCCATCACAGAATCAGATAAGTGCCGGATCACATCATTAGCTCGAGGCCCTACCGTGGACAGATCCGCCATCAACTGAGAGATAGTTACCCGGGGTATATCAAAACCTAGCATCTGAAGAATATATATAATATAACATGAAAGATAGTTACCTCAGCGACGAAGGGATATTTCTTAGAAGACCTCCGAGAAGCCTGACCATCCTCTTCCTCTGGACAGTTCAGATAGTACTTTAACTTCTTCAGAGAAGCATCTTCAGAGTCCAGCAACTCAAGGTCAGATTCATCATCTTCGGAGGACTCCTCGGACTGTATTTCCTCGGATTCCTCTGCTTCCTCATCTATGGCTTGGAGGGTAACCTTCCCCTTCTTGATCTTTTTCTTCGGAGGAGACGCTGTACAGATATAAAGAAAAAACCTCAGCATGTGACACCATAAAAACATATTATATGACAACAGTATATGACTTTTAGAGTTACCTGAAAAAGACCGACTAGAAGAAGATTCACCATGATTCCGAGGAGACTTTCTCGGACCCCTTTTCATCGCCTTCTTCTTTCTTCCCTGGATTTTATCAGTGAGGGCCCAATTCCGATCAGGCTTCAAAAAGCTGGAGGAAGATTTCGACCGAGGAACATCCAACAGGTACAAGTAAGTGATACTAGGCCACTGCCACGCAGAGCCATGCGAGCCCAGAACAAAATCCTTTCTTTGAAGGATAATGTCCTCCTTTAGGAGCTCCTCGATGATGCCCTTCAAGTGATCAGGGATGATGAAACCTCTGTCACGAGCTATAGCGTCCTTTGGATGGGGATGCAAATCAGGAACCTCGTACTTGCTTCGGTCGAAAGTGAAACAGTCTGCCTCCCACACACCACTGTTATCAGGAAACGTGATGGGTTTTCTCTTCATCGGAGTCAAGGTAATGTACTCGTAAGTCTCAAAAGAGAATAACGTATACAGACTCTTGAATAAATCCAGGCTTGGATCGTAGTTCTTCCGAGCGCACCATGAAATCACCGCCATGATCAATACTACCACATTGGAATGTATTTGGCTCGGATGCAGTTGATGATGCTGCAGGAGTTCATGAAATAAAGGGGGAAAGGGAAAACTTATCCCTTGCTGTAAAAACCTCCCATAAAGTACCCCTCTAGTGGGGCTCACCAGATCTTTAATAGGAACTTCTCCATCCTCGAGTTTTAAGCCAGCTTCAAGAGGATATGACAGCCTGCAGGACCGCAGATACCTTAGCGTCCTTTCATCAACCACTTTGGTGACATCATTCACACCATCGGCGGCCGGAACCCGTTTATCATCTTGGGGCTCCGCATTAGGGTCCATCTCTGACCCAGAGGCACCGTCATCTGCCACTACAGTTACCGCCTGCAGCGGTGGAGCGACGGGAACTTCCATTAGCTCCCCAGCCTCGACTTCCAGAAACAAGGTGCTCAAGTCATGGTTAGCTAAGGCTCTATTTTCAACAACATTCTCCACATTGCCAGGGGGAACGCTGGAATTTGTTAAAGACATGGCAATATAGAGAATGGGGGGAAAAGAATATATGAGGAAAATAAGATAAGTTTGAAGAAAATTTCTTTGAAAAATTGAAATGCAGAGATGAAGATTGATGATGAAAGGAAAAATTACTTGGTTATATGGCCAGTAATTAACACACATTTAAGTGGAGTAATTATCTCGACTCACGAAACGACGCAGGTAATTGGAAAGTTGGTCTCCCTCACCATTAGAAGGTACAATGAACCAAGACCACGTGTCAATCTCTTCAGAATTCAAGAAGGCAGATTCAGATCCAACCATACACATCTGGATTTCAAAAAAAGCTAATCTCAGCCGTTCATATATTTTGGAATACGAAAGAACTTGAAACTAGATATTCAGTAGGGTAAGCCTGAGAAGAAAGTCCCTGAAGAACACCCCGCGCTTAACACCCTGAGTTATTCTCCCTCGAGAAGCAAGCCTCTCCTTCAACCTTTGAGATGGAGCACTCTATATTCTGAAGATCTACCTTGGGGCTACTGATAAGTCCATGGTTCGTATTCGGGCCTCATTCATACTCGGACCAGGGCCCGAGAAGGGTCATGGGTTTGAGATACGCGGAGGATGGGTCCACGGGTCCATCAATCCTAATCCTTATAAGGAATGCGTATATTATGAATGTTCTACACGGAATATACATCTTCTCAAACATGGTAATACAGCTATCCTAAATATGGTAACACAACCATGTCCGAAATATACTTCTATTATACATGGTAATACAACCTCTATTCCCATAAGAGTTGTATTCATACCATAAATAAATATCTTGGTGATCTACGGATTGTAGCCATATAAATACCCTAAAGGTTTGGTAGACCTCTCATCTAATCTCATACTTTATACTTTACGCCTTAATAAAATATACTGACTTGAGCGTCGGAGTGTCTATCCCCGGAACACCCGAGGCCTTTGTCTTGTAGATCAGTTCGAGAGTCTGGTTCGTCGTCGAAGTGTTGGTGTCCTGCATACATCAAGGGCATGTTCTGGAACAAGCGAGCTGAACCGCTAGCGAGATCATCAGTTTCGTGAACATATTCCTCTGCCCGATGCTTCAGCATCTCGAACATGATCACCGACTCGTGCTGCATCACCTGGAGCACATCCTTGCGGGACAGTCCCGGAAAAAACGAGATCATCTGTACTTTAAAGAACTCTTGGAGCTCTTTAATTTGTTAGGTGATGAATTTGTGGGTCTAATTGATAAGTATGAAAATTTGTGGAGCTAATATTAATTAACTTTAACCCAATAGCTTTTATAATTTATAATCTGACCCCAGGATATATATAGATGTATTAGTTACAGAATTAATTCCGAAAGAGTGTTATTTTGAGAATTAGTTTCAGAAATAATGTTAGTTAGGCAAAAAACTCGTTATAATCTTATTTTCAAAAGGTTACCATTCATGATCTTATTTATGTAGTTTTAAGAGTAATCATATAATATCACTAAGGTTTGAAATTAGTGGCGGAGCCAAAATTATACCAGTAGTGGGGCAATTTAGGTCTAATAATATTATTCTTGCATGTTAACAATTTAGTTGAAAATGGAGAATTTGATATTCGAATTTGGATTTTTTCTATTTTATGTGGTTTGTATTTTTTGCATTTATACAAATTTAAGCATGCTAGAAATAGTTTCTTAAAAGTACCGGGGTAATACTTGAAATTATTAAATTTAACCAAAGAAAACTTAAAAAATATAAATTTTCTAGGGTGACTTGCCACCATTTGCCCCCGGGTACCTCCGTGTTTGTTTAAAATGTTGAAATATGTTTTTCATTATTTAGTATTATTTAGCTTCCATTTGTCCTTAGAGACTTCTTTTCTAACTAATGAAGTATATATTGCAACTTACGTGGTACATTAATTCTAGAAATATTGAGAAAGGTCATTCACCAACCGTCTCACTTATTGAGTTAGCCTATGATGAATTTATGAGTAATTTTAGGGTGTGTTAGTTATAGTTGTGCTTTAACCAAAGTTTATTTCTACTTATTAAAAGCAATATGCAGTCATAAAACAAAACTTTTTTTTTCTATTGGTAAATTAGGTTATCATACTGTTAAAAGCAGTTGAAAGTGTCTGGTAAATTTAAACATATATGCCCTCTTAGTATGCAAAATGAATATTTTAGACATCAAACAAATATACTTTAACACGTAACTACACAATAACCGATAAGCAGGAGTTTTTGACCCTCATTAAGGAGGAGTTTTTGACCGTTATTAAGGAGGATGTCAAGGAAGAGATGGAGTTGATAATTAAGACTCATTATGAGCAAATTAAGGGAACCGATAAACTTGATGAAATCACAGCGTCTATTTCGGCAATCACAAGGTCTAATTCGTCTCTCACAGTGAAAGTGGACGGTCGCACCAACGATAAAGATTTAAAGAACATCATCAATACGCTATGGAAATCTGAATCAGACTATTGCAACAGGAAATGAGCTAATCGTCCAGACTATTGGAGCAAGAATTAATCAGGTGAATAGGGCTATTGGAGCATGGAATAATCAGGTGAATAGATTGGTGGGTAAATTTCTTCCTGCTAAGGATGATGGCAATGTGTTAAACTTAGAACAAGTTTTGAAGGTGGGAATGGCCGCCATTGCTCTTGCTCCCCTTTTTGATTCTCTTGAACGGCTGATCCGCAAGAGCAAACACAAGCCCCATGTGTACTTTGGTTTTGTGTTTCACCCTCATGATTGGAGGATTTGGAACACTCAAGGCCAAATTTACAGATTGGGCTTGCTTGATAATATTGTATGTGGGATTAATTCTTGGTTTGGTCCTTCGTCTCCTTCCTTCTTGATTGATTTATGGGGTTGTATGGACTGTAATGTTTTTTATTTGGGACTGACATTTTGAATAATGTTTCGTCTCTCGTTCCGTGTAAGAAAAATGATGTTTCTGTAATAATTAATTCGAAATATTTGGAAATATCTTTTAACACACACTTCCACCTACAAAGGTAAATTGTTTGCAACATAAAAATGCAATAAGGACGACATAAAAATTAGTTGAAGAAATGGATTCTCTTGTGTCAAATTTAATTGAAATCACACACAACTCAATTATTCTTTACTCAAAATATTTACAAAAACAACATCAGTTCATTTTCAAATAAAAATCTTTCTTTTTTCATGAAGTTTAAAAGGAAAGCCTTTACGAACTTCAACCCGAACATCTCTCCAGGATTGTGCTGACTCAATGAAACCGACATTAATTGCAACAACATAAGCACTTTCACAAGCACAAGTAATGCGCCAATTACAACTCTTGATCTCTTATGTTGTGTACGAGCATGATTCCCACTTCAGGAGCATCTCCTTCCTTTCTTGTTCAATACTCTTCTTTGTCTTTTGCTTGCTCGACAGTTACCTTTCATGGAGAAGAGCCATAATGTTGATTTCAAAAAACCACCAAAAACTTAAGCATTTGGTTCTAATATTGATATACATTTTGCAATAATATTAATTGAGACAAACGTAAGAATGATACTTCACCTTGATTAAGTGCAACCATGTCACCATTTATGATGAATTGGTTCTCTGAAAAATTTAATTAACAAAAATTTCAAGCTCACATATATAGAAAGATCAAGATCCACCTAAAATGACGTCGATCAGCTAGATAAAATTGAACAAGGGAAATTTATCAAAAGAGAAAACTCATCAAATCAATTCTACAAATATAGATTGAATTATAGAGGAAAACGTGGGAGAGTATACATTTGAGTGGAAACTGATAGTAATATTAACTTTACCTGACTTAATTCTCATAAATTTCATTAGTACCTATATTTACCTCACGAATTATCAGCACACTCTGCATAAAAAATTGCAAGCTCAGCCTACAAAAAACATGTGTTGCTTTAACCCAATCCCAACAATTACAGCCCAAGAACACATAGGGTGTGTTTGGTTGGACAAATTTTTGCAAAACTTGGACTATCCAAGTCCAGTTTTGTAAAATCTTGTTTGGTTCACCAAATTTTCCAAAATTCAGACTTGCAAAATCCTAAAAATCTATCAAAGATTTTGTTCTATACTCACAAACTCAACCCAACCAAACAAGAGTTTTGCAAAACTAGACTTTTAAAATCCCAAACTCTCATAAACTCAAAACAAAATCCAAACTTTCAAAAAGACTGCGAACCAAACACACCCATATTCTTCACTTAAAATAAAGAAAATATTCGCTGTACACAATATATATATTTACGATCTGATGGCTACCGAACTACACGTTAGTTTTTATGGACTATAAAATCGCCCGACTTCATCTCAATATGCACACAACCTATTAACAAAACAACATTCTTTGGCCTCTAGTTATAAATGAGTATAATTAATAAAGAATTCTGCACAAAATTTGCCCAATGTTTGCAATAAATCATATATGCACAACACCTATTACACATGACCATATAATAAATGCATATTATATAAGACATCAAAACCTATAAAAATGTAGTTATGATTCTCATAGCTATGAAAAAAACATGACAATCATGATTAATATGCAATTGGTCATTCAAATAAAATAAATATATACTTTTATTTAGAATTTGACTCAAATAATTCAACCTTTAACCCATTGGCAATTGTTTTATGAAAAATTGAAAACATTGACATACAAATATCAAATTTAGATGTAATGTGTTGATTATTAATTGATTATACATAAAAAATATATCAAATAAGTTATGCACGTAATGATCGTACACGAAATCGTACGTGCGAAAAACTTATTTTTTTAAGTGCACGATACATATATGCACACATGATGCGTCATTTTAAAAAATAATATTTAGAGTATATCGGAAATTTTAATTGTTTGATAGTTAATAATAATACGTACTAGAGAGCCCAATATTAAATTCCTTCAGCCGGGGCTATATATATATACAAAGAATTTTAACTTATTACAAGTATAAACAATAAGATTGCTGTGATAATTTCTTTTAATTTCTCAATGGTAAATTATAAAATACATGTTGGTATGTATCCTGGCATTTCGATGTAATTGAATGTGAATTACTTTATTATTTTAGTTGTAAAATTTGTAGTTTCAACGTAATACAAATATATTATGCTTGAAATGCATATAATTATAATTTTACACAATTCACATTGAGACATTTTTTTTGAAGAACACATTGAGACATGGTACAGTACCAGATCTAAACCATATAGAAATTTCCGTTCCATATATAAAGTTGATTTTTTAAACATTATTATTCAATTTATTTTCTAATTTCCAAGTCTGCATTCAATTTCCCTCCTATAATATATAATTTTACTTTTGGAAAAACATTTTCATTTCAGAGTTTCAGAAATCGTTCAATAACAATAACAACAAGCTCAGAAGAGAGATACCAAGCGGTTACTAGCACGGTATTTGATATGGAATAGTCTACCAATGCATGAGAGTAAAAAAATATGATTTATAGGAATTCAAGTGCAAAATGGAATTTGTCTATACTTATGTTTCCTTTAAAATTCAAAAGATTCATATAATAAAAGTTTTGTTTCTTTTATGGAAAGTTTTGTATTCAATCATTCCAAACAAGGTAAACTTACAAGTCATAGTCCTCTCTATCCCAGTCATGATGTGTCTTGATGGTGAAACTTCAAAAAAGAGACAAACTGCAATAAAATTTTCAGAATTAGAACCTCTGCTATTTGTATATATTATTGTTAAAATATTTTGGTCCCTCTTACTAGAAGTCGACTTGATTATAACTAGGAAAAATTTGGAATAAGAGCTGTGCTATCACTATCAATATTTAGAAAAGAAGTAATACCTAAAAAGGACAGTAATTTATTTTTAAAATCCTGAAAATATATTTTTTGAAAAATAAGATTGTCATACCCCCGTTGTCAATTTCTGGTTTTCACCATTTTTTGCGCTTTTTCCTCTCACTTAAAATTAAAATTTATGTTTATGGTCTCCACCAATTCCATGCTATCTCTCAGTCACCTCTGAACTCCCTGAACCCTAAACTCCCGAGTCGTTTGCCGACGTACGAAACCACCAGCCACCGTGGTCAGCAGAGAACAAGCATTGCAAAGATAACGATTGAATGAAGCTTCAAGATCATCTCTTTCATCACCTTGTCCCGCTCCGGCACCCTGTCACCACCTACCGTGGCTATTCCTGCTAACTTTTCCCCCGCTCCCGCTCGATGCTTCACCAATTTCCACCTCCACTGCATTCAATCTTGGTCCCAGAAATGCTTGCTCTTTGCATTGTACCTAGAAATTAGAATTAGTATTCGGAAGTTTAGAGGTGAGGAAAGAGTTGATCTTGATCAGATCTTGGCTGAGGGGTTTTCTTCTCCGGTGGGACAGAGTATGGTTTTTCGGAGAGGGTGAGGGTTGGGGATTGAGGAGAAGACAAGGATGTGGAAGCCTGGAAGGAGACGGTGGCGAAGAAGGACACTACAAGAAAAAACAGCTACAGCAGCCGCGTATTTGGTTGCTATAGGTCCATTTTTCGTTGTAAATGATCATTTACGACCGTACATGTGGGGGTTGGTATAACTTCCCTCGTAAAAGGGTTTCCCGTCGTAATTGATGCTTTGCAACCGTGAAATATGATGCTGCTAATACTCTACGACTGGACACGTGTTCCGTTGTAACTTACTATTTGCAACGGAATTTCTCGTCGTAAATTATACAATTTTCTGATTGAATTTAATTTTGCTAATATTAATTAATTACAAATATTATTATTAATATTATTATTTTCATTAATAATAATTAATAAAACTGAAACCATTAAAAAGTAGATCAATAAAAATAATATCATTAATTAATTAAAATATGTATTACATATATAATTTGAAATTAAAAAATCATAACATTTAATTCATTAACATAGCAAGATTAGGAGCCTAGAATGATTCAAATCTGCAGCAATCCTTCAACAATCCATTTAAGCTGCAGATTTTATTCTCTTCAAATTTCACCTTCTTCAACAATCACTCGAACGAAGACACAACACAGATCCAAGTGCAGTGGAGATCCAGCTATCAGCCTTCACAGCAGTAACCATCATCCCCCGTACGATCCATTATCACAGATAGGCACGCGCGCAGTTCCAAATAATCACAGGCAGCCTGCTCAAATGAATCAACAAATCTGCAGCAATCCTTCTTCAATAATCTAGCTCCACATAATCACAGGAAGCCGGCTCAAATGAATCAATATTTTAACCTAATACATACTACTGTATCTATATTTTTGCCAATCTCATCTGCCAGCTCTCTTAGGCTCAAATGCTTCAGCATGTTCCTACAATTTACATCTTTGAAACATTACACAGAATCGACTTTTTATGAACATTACACAGAATCGACTTTCTATGAACATTACACGTAGAAAGCATTGACTTCTTGAAAAAGAGATAGCATGAAACAGCTCATGTTCAACAAAATCTTACAGTACTCATTAATTTTTTTAACTGCAGAAGTGGCTTTGACCTAATGGCTCAAATTATCAATAGTTCTGACACAAAATCATCTCTTTTTAAAACATAGAGCAACTCTTTTCTAATGGACCAATATTCGAATTGGCGAATGAGATTTCATTGGTTAGAAACACGGGTAATTCCTAATTAAAAATAGAATACATATAAGAGTACCTTCTGCATAGATCCATTTGTTCAGTGCAATCAACCTTTCCCATGAGAATTCATCCATCTGAATCTGGATCATACCTAAGATAGGATATTTGATTAACGAAAATGTTAAATTCTACCCTGTATTTGAAAGCTCCAGCTGTATCAAATGAAACGGGATCATACCTTTCTTTTATAATAGTGGCAGCTTTCTCTAATGAAGGATTCTACAGAATAAACCAAGGATTGTGAAGATTAAAGGAAAAGTTCAGGTTAAGAGGTAGACAAACCAAAGATTGTGAAAATAAAGGAAGTACCAGACAGTTACTCCAATAACACCAAGGAGCGTAAAAATTCACGACCAATATTGAATATCTGAGATAGATACATGTTACAAAATGTGAAAACAAAAAACACGAAGGTGAGGGTAAATTTAGAAAAGGAAATAAACCTTTAGGGAAGATAAGCTCAAGGAAATCTTCCAGCCAAACTAATGAACTCTTTTGGACCAAACATCAAACATCTTGCATACACTCAAAACATTAGAATGCAAAACCAAGATTTAATTTGTTAAATCTCAAAAACTACCACTCAGTTCACGCTTAGAGGAAACGGAAAAAAACTGACCTCGAGTTCTTTGAGTTTAGAACTGATATATGATACCCCCATCGAATTGCTTCGTCAAACCCTCCTGATAACTCTGCCTTTGCTATATCGGGAAGATCAAAAGAAAGCGATTAACTATAGGAAAAAAAAGACGCTGGGAACTTTATCAAACACTTGGTAACAAACGAACAACAAATAAATGAGCACCAAAGGAATCCATTTACATAAAAGGAGGAAAATATTTGTTCTTTCTGCATATCGGTTAAAAACCCCAAAACCCAGCAACTGAAAACAAAATACCTGTACTTCCCCTTCGCCGATGAAGCGGATGTTGTCGGGGTCGAAGGCATCGCAATACGGCATCGTTCGGTTTCCTTGATCGATGGCGATGATTTGAACTCTGCTTCCTCACTATCAAACTCCGTTGGGATCAGCCCAAAGGTCCTTCCGTGGTTGAAATTCACTTGTATAAATCATCTGACGGTTCACATTAATTAAAATAAATATATTTTTATGTTAATTTTCAATTTTCTAATTAATACTCAATTTATTATTATTATTTATAGAAAATCAAGTAATAATTTAATCTTTGTTTATTCAAATTAAATTTAGTTAGTGTTTATAACGACTCACTACCGTATTTGATATATTCAGCAGAGTTATTAGTGGTATCATAATATTAAGTAAGGTAATGCTTGACTTTGAATCTTTGATTAGCTATTAGTATTTATATGATGTCAAGTAAAATATTTGATTTTAGCTTGCATCTTATGGTTTAAACTGCATTCAGTTATGATTATATTAAATAAGTAATTTGATTGGGACGCAGGGAATAGTATTTATACAAAGTAAAGTAAAAGATTTGATTCTAGTATGTATATGTAAGAACTCAATTACATGGCTTAAGCTTTATTCAACTTTGATTATATTGAATAAGTAAGAGTTTAACTTATAGTCATCGAAAACAGGTTTAGCTATACATTTATTTTTAATTCAGTTCATGTGATTTGATGAAACTAACTAAATTTAGCGATATTGTTATTATTTTCAATGCATTTATTTTTTTAGTTAAGTCTAATTCAATATCAAAACAATTAAATTTAGCATAAAATAACTTGTAGTAAGATTTATTGTTTATTATTAAGTCATTCGTATTGATTGAAAGTTAAGTAATAATTGATTCCTATGACACAATATCAAATTAGTCAAGTGACATTAGTTAAAATCATTTTCATAATATGTCAAGTAAAATATATTATTTTAGTTAGTATATTGCTAATTAAAGGGCAATACTTACTTCCTATAGGGAACTAGAAGAGTTATTGCTCCGGTCAATAAATAAATTAATAAAAAATATTAAACTACGTAGTTTTGATGAAAACCACCACATAACCACCGCAAGTTCACCATATTCCGCCGCCTACCATTTTTAAATATTCTTTTTTTTGTTTATTTTAATTAAAAGAGTTTTGATGGAAATTAAATATATACATCCATTTTTAAACTTTATAAAATTATTTGATTGGATATTTTAGAATCCTCAGCGCAGTAATCAATATTCTGTTACAATTCCTAAAATTTATTACTAACTTTATAAAAATATTAATATGATGTATCAAATTATAAAATGTGAAAGTATCATTATTCTTTTGTGTATCACTAACCAAATATAAATTCTCTTAAAATATCAAAAAATCATTACTAACCTAAAAGTATTAATAAGATGCGCCAAATTATAAATAGAAACTTACTTATATCTCATAATCACTGTTATTATAAAACTAATCAAATATACATTGTTAAAAAATTCAAGATTCATTAGTAACTAAAAATACTAATTTGATGTACCAAATTATAAATGGATGATTACCTCTTTGACAAAATATAACAATTTACTATTGCTCTTATTTTTATAAACAAATACTTAAAAGAAGTAACAATAGTAACACGTGGAAAAACGTCTAACGATAACACATACTTATGGATCATTCACTATCGAAAAACATATACTCATTAAATCAAAATCTCTTACAAATTTATTTGTTTTCTATTATTAAACTAAAACTTATAAGTTATGCATTACATGCTATTATTTTACACGATTCGTTGTGTGGTACAATTTTGGTATGTTAAACTTATATTTTCAATAGGTTAGCTTCTACGCGATGTAAAGATAGAGAAAAATAGTTTGATCAATTACATTTACTCTTATGCAAATATTATCTAATTCAAGATTTAATTTAATATTTACAAGTGTTTCAAATTGCACAAGCAGATTTTCAAGTATTAATATCTATGTAGAAACCGTGTATTATTAAAAATTTTGCTTGATTTTGTAATAATAAACTGATCTGTTTTAACTAAAATATTTTGAAATGAAATCAACTAAATTAATTTCATGCAAGATAAAAATTCAATGCGATTAAATCTATTATTCAAGTTCATACGTAAAATTTAATTTACACTTTGTGCCAAATTAAATTCTTTTAAAAATGTTCATAATATACCGCACAACGTGGGGTACAACAAGCTAGTTAGTATCTAGTAATAATTGATATTAGTTAATATCTACATGATATAAGTATGATTTAATATCAGTTAGTTAAATTTAATGCAACTAATTAATATTTATATCTTCAACTAAAAGTATATATTCGTACGAAGTCAATTAGTTAAATTTTTTTAAGAAGAGTTATGAACTTATGATTCGACTAGTGATTAATCTAATATACTAAAAGAAAATTATCATTGTTTAATAACGGGTAGGTTCCATAAATATGAAGAAATTCAATATTAAAAATATTTAAACTGGAGAAAGTTTGTACAAAATAGCATGGAAGGGTGGATAAGAGCTTTCGCACTACCTGTTCGAACCGTTGAATGGTATTTTTATTTCATTTTCTTCTTTATTAAAAAAATATGTTTAGAAGCTAAGTCTACATGACATGATCATTAAAGGTGGGTTGGATGAAGGCATTGACACGGATCCTGTCAACCGGGGTTCGAGCCTTCTGCTGTCCAATTTTTAATTACAAGTTGTTTGTTTAGAAATATATTTGTGGGCCTATCTGTATGATTTTTTTTATTACTACAAGTCGTTTGTTAGAAATATATTTGTGGCCTATCTGTATGATAATTAAATCTATAATTCAGAAGAAAAGGCGGGAAAATCGTTTGCAACCAAAATTAATAATGCCCGCTGCTAATTCATAGACCGTAATCTTTTGCAACCGTAATTCGTCCGGTTGTCATTTTCTGGTTGCTATAACTGTTTTTTCTTGTAGTGGGAAGTTATGGTGGTAAAATCGAGGAATAGAGTGGAGATTGGTTGGACTCTAGTGGAGCTGTGTTGCACGACCACAATCGCATCCCAATTCACCCCCGACATATTCTTCTCTCTAACAAAAACACACATTCACATTGTGATTTTAATTAATTTTGCAGTTAATTGGTTTGATTTGTTCGGCGGTCGAGCCTGGAGGAGAGAAACTACGCCGATTTAGGTTCGGAGACGATTGCCCATTGAAATTCTGATCAAGGTCATCTTGGCCTTCGTGTCGAGCCGAAGATAATGTAGGATTAAATCAAACTAACCATCGCTCAGAATACTCGCCAAAATTCCCAGCAAGGAGCTTCCAGTTCCACGTGTCCTCATCACATTTAAATTTCAGCAATTTTGTTTGAAAAATGTTCCTTTTAATGTTTAAGGATCTCAATTTTAATTTGAATAAGATTTGAAATAATCATGGATAACTAACATATTGATAATCATGCTCATTCTGGTTGTAGATATCATGTTTCGTTCTGGATATAATTTACAGATTGTAGAAATTTCAGATCTATAAATGGACCAATATTATTTTATCCTCCACCTGTTTGTAAATGTCATGTTTCGTTCTTGATATACTTATGCACATGCAGTGTTTTCATTAGTGATCTGTTTCCTTCACTGTGCTAATAGTTTGGAGAATGTAGATCATGCTTGGATAAAGTGGTGTTACAACATGTTTATTAATTAGGTGAGTGATTAACGCGTGAAGGTCATCTCTTTTCCAAGTGATTTTGGTTTTTTTTTCCACTATTTACAAATTAAAATTCTCGAGAGTTTTATTAAAGTTTACTAGATTGGATCTTTAAATCGACAATCATATATGATTTAATTACTCTTGAACAGAGAAGATAATTAAATTTAATATCAATTTACTGTAATCGCCAAATAATATTTCCCATCATCATCATGTATGACTTTTTTAAAACTAATGTACTCATATAGATTGCTTGGTTTATTTATTTTTATTTTTTTCTGATAATGATTGATTGGTTTTTTATATGCAGCACCATATTAAAATTTTGTTGTCCCATATGTATAGTAAAATTAAAATAATTAATATTTTGGTCAAATTAATTGTAGCAAAAAATATAATAATTCTAGTCAAGTTGTTATCAATTAGTTACTCGTGTATCATCTCCTCCCTGCTCAGAGCTCTCTCTGAAAACACTGGCGGGGTGGTAGTGCCGACGAACAATACCATTCCGGCCAACCCCTCCCACTCTCCCTGGCCCGTAGCCTAGAACCCGCCACCCCCTTAACCCCCTCACTCGGAGTAACGAATTCTCCGCAAAGCTAGATTCTCTGGCCAGAAATCTATGATGCCATACTAGCGGTGAAGTCTGTGGCCGGGACCACAAGTGCTTCAAGATCGGCAAGGAAAACAGCTTGTCCGATGCCCGGAAGCTCTCGACTAGGTTTGCTGCAATTTTTCGGTTCACAAAGAATTTGGCCTTTAGCAAAATAACAATTTCCCATTCTTTCTTTTTTTATCAATGAAGACTTTGCATATTATCGGTGATTTTTAGTATTCTTGTAAAGCTTTTTTGCTCTTTACTACATGTAGCATTAGAGGAAGGCAGAAGACGCGTCAGCAGCTGCAGGCAACCCTATGAATATCTTTACATGTGGGATTCCACACACTCTCAAGGTTGTTGGAACAACTCATAGAATACAAGAAGATTTTTTGTTAAAATCATTGAACCCTTCAAACTCATCTAATATTCATTGAATAATGCAGCAGCAAATAAATATATTGTGGTGCTGTATATAAATAGTTCTATGTTACCGGTTTGTCACTTTTTCGAGATTTATCCTTTATCGTATCTAAAAAAAAGAATAGTTTCGCTATTATCCGACGCTAATGATTGGATATTTTTTTGATTTTTCTCCTAACACATAAATGTTTACCACATTATTTTCAATTTCAGAAAAAGCCCAACTTTCGTATCCAGAGTCTGGGTGAGTTTGCACAAAATGCATACTCCACAACCTAGTGTTCAAAGAATAGACAAATAATTTAAAAAAAATTATTTTTCTATTTTGGTCAAAATGAATATTGGTGTGACAACACTATCCTTAATACTAAAATTTGAAGTTACACCAATGCCCCACGAGATCTACCCATTGGTTGGGACGGTGGTCCACAATGCACTTATAAAGATATAAATTCAAAATATGAAATGGACATAAAAGTCTACATAAAGTCAATTCGTCTACGGGATTGGTTTAATATTAGATTAGAAAAAGAACAAAATGCTTTCGCCAATTTTTTTTTTACAGTTGTTGTTAATCAATTTCACCCTTATAGATATGATACCATTCTTGTGCAATAAGCATATGTTATACGTGTATTTTATTTTGTTTAATTATGCATTAAATTCTGTCATCCTTGATTGTAGAGGTATGGAAATAAGAATATCATGTACTACTACTGGCCTATTATTTTAATGTTGGTTTATGATGTATGAATATCAAACAAAACGAAATATATTCTCATTATGCCGTGCAAATGCACGGCAGACATTGAAACTATTAGTGCATGATGCGTGCAAACAAAAATATAATTCTGATAGACTTAGATAACATTTGGACGTTTTCTAGAATAAGCTCAGATATGATGATTAGGCAAAAGGAAAGGCGAGCTCGCCATGGTTTCGAAACCCTAGGTTCGCCCCGCCAAAATACGAGTTCGCTCGACCCCTTGCCCCCATCAAAACTGAAGAACCCTACGTATCATCATAGCTTATCGGTTTGGGGAGGTTTTACCAACGAAGATTGAATGATTGGATCCACAAGAATAAACTAGCTTGCAAAGTTCAGAAGGATTGTTGATTATTTTTGGGGGGCTAACAGAGAAGGGCAACAACCCTTAAAAAATTCCTCTTCTCTGCAGCCTCATCGGTTATTGAGTTTGATTGTTTGGGGGTTTTGAACCGACAATTTACAAAGCAAAGCATGACATCAGATTGCTAAATCCTTTTTAAGAAGTTGCTTGCAAAACTTTTCTGTTCCAAATGATGTTTTCGGTTTGAATTTTATTTGAATTTTATGGATATTATATGAAAAATAAAAAGGCAAAACAACAGGTTTGTTCACTTTTTTGGACAATGTTAAATTTATTTATAACATTGTGTAATTATGCTAGTTGCATAAAAAGAAAACTCCAACGATATGTAATGATAGTGTGTGGGAGCAAGAATAGATAAAAAAACGTGCGGTAACGTGCGCTGATTGTTACCTTCCAAAAACGCGTGCGCTAAATTGAATTCTACAAATATAGATTAAAATATTATAGAGGAAACCGGTTGAAAGGTAAACTTAAAAGTGGAAATTGATAGAAACACTCAAACAAGTTTAATCCTCATATATTCCAATTGTATTGACATTTCCCGCACTGATTATCACCCCACTCTAATTCAACAGTTCCAAACTCAACAAAAAACATGTTATGCAATATTAACCAATTATCAATAATTATAACCAGACTTTTTTCATTTCAAAATTTTGAAAATCCTCCATAAGTAAATATAAAAAAAAATCCAGGAAGAGAATTTCATGCGTTAATCAACAGTACTCGACTTCGAACAGTTTGTTAGCGTATGAGGTATTAAATTTCTAATATCTAAGAATCTTAATGGAATTTATCTATCTTCATATTTTGTTGAAAAATCATCACATTTAAATTTCAGCAATTTTGTTTGAAAAATGTTCCTTTTTATGTTAAAGGATCTCAATTTTAATTTGAATAAGATTTGAAATAATAATGGATAACTAACATATTGATAAACATGCTTATTCTGGTAGATATCATGTTTCGTTCTGGATATAGTTTACAGATTGTAGAAATGTCGAGATCTAGAAATGGGCCAATATTATTTTATTCTCCACCTGTTTGTAAATGTCATGTTTCGTTCTTGATATACTTATGCACATGCTGTATTTTCATTAGTGATTTGTTTCCTTCACTGTGCTAATAGTTTGGAGAATGTAGATCATGCTTGGATAAAGTGGTGTTACAACACCTTTATTAATTAGGTGAGTGATTGACACGTGAAGTTCATCTCTTTTCCAAGTGATTTTTGTTTTTTTTCCACTATTTACAAATCAAAATTCTCGAGAGTTTTATTAAAGTTTACTAGATTGGATCTTTAAATCGACAATCATATATGATTTAATTACTTTTGAATAGAGAAGATAATTAAATTTAATAATAATTTATTGTAATCGCCAAATAATATTTCCCATCATCATCATGTATGACTTTTTTAAAATTAATGTACTCATATAGATTGCTTGGTTTATTATTTTTTTTTCTGATCATGATTGATTGGTTTTTGATATACGTCACCATATTAAAATTTTGTTGTCCCATATGTATAGTAAAATTAAAATAATTAATATTTTGGTCATATTAATTGTAGCAAAAAATATAATAATTCTAGTCAAGTTGTTATCAATTAGTTACTCGTGTATCATCTCCTCCCTGCTCAGTTCTCTCTCTGAAAACACTGGCGGGGTTGTAGTGCCGACGAACAATACCGTTCCGGCCAACCCCTCCCACTCTCCCCCGCCCGTAGCCTAGAACCCGCCACCCCCTTAACCCCCTCACTCGGAGTAACGAATCCTTCGCAAAGCTAGATTCTCTGGCTAGAAATCTACGATGCCATACTAGCGGTGAAGTCTGCGGCCGGGACCACCAGTGCTTCAACATCGGCAAGGAAAACAGCTTGTCCGATGCCCGGAAGCTCTCGACTAGGTTTGGCGGCATCAATCTATTGAAGATGCCGAACAATAACGTATTCCCCTGACGGAATCCACACACGCCAAGGGCCTCCATCGCAGAAGCTCTTTTCGCCCATGCGTCATCCCACGCGTTGATGATGGATTAGGTCATTATGTTCGATGATTTGTTCCTTCTTTATTATTATTTCTTTATGTTTTTAGTATTTTTCAGTAGTTTTTTTCGGGTATACGTTAATTCAAAATTAATTGTGGTTAATTACTCTTGTTACGAATGCAATGAAATGGTGAAGATCCCTCTCCCGATTCAGAACTTGTTTCCCCTAATTGCAACAGAGGGTTTCTAGAATCCGATACCAGCCTAAACAACCACCCTTTTATGTGCGCCGGCGGTTACAGTGGAGGTTCGTGGAGGAGGCTGTTAAGAATGTGCTAGAGGTACTTAATTATGGACATTAGCTCATTTCTTGTGTTGGAATTGATCATTTTTCCTATTGTACTCCGTATTGTAGTTATCCCACATCGGTTACTGACACCCTAGAGGCTGTTGTCTAGAACTATAAATATTGTAATCATCCTGTTGTAATAATTACTTTTGATAATATATCTGAATTGCGTATTATATATATAATTATTTATTTTACAGAGGCGCTCGGCATTAACCTCGGTGTGCATTTATTGGGGTCGGATATTAACGATCTAATTATGAATACTTGACCTGCTGCAAAGTCTGCTATTGAAGATTTGGCTGACATAACAATGACGAAAGAGCTGCAGGGCTCTGATACTTGTCAGTGCATAGTTTGTAGCCAAGCAGCTGCCCTGCAAACATGTACACCATTCTAAATGTATAGTTCCGTGGTTGGAACTGCGCAATTCGTGTCCTCTTTGTCGCTACGAACTGCCTACCGATGACGATAACAATGATTCTGAGATCAGAAGCCAAGATCTACTGAATGGAACTGGGAATTATACGATGCACATAATGTACCATTTCCACCGCCAGAAGAAAATAATATGATGGAGGATCTTGATTAGGGAATTGAAAGTCATAACTCGATCATATGATAGGGTGGAGGATCTTGGTTAGGGATCTTCTGGTAGAGTTTCTTATGTTTAATCTAAACATTGCTTATTGAGGAGATGATTAGATGTTTCAGGGCGATCTTGCGCTTGAGATTTTAGTTCAGATAAGTTAATGCATTTTACTTCATCGATCATTTCTATACATATATAAAAGTTTATTCAGTCAATTAAATATATTTCCATAAAATTAGTTTCATCAAATTTATTTTGATCATTTAATTCAGTTCAATTTGTTTTTCTCATACTGTTAGTTAAGATCCAAACAACTGAACTCAAGATCCTGCGGGTAACTGATAGACCATTTGTAAAGATAAAGAATAAGAGATCTAGTAAAGAAGGATACTTAATTGTAAGGAAAACCGTTAGACTAGATAGCAAAGAATGGTTATGATCTTTGATTAAAAAAATGTTTAATATTACGCAAGTTAACTAAACCCCTTCCATAACTAATAATAAACATGTTAAAACTTATTACAGGCACATTTTTACCGTTTATTATAATTATAATACTACCATAATTCTTTGAATTTCTAATATAATAAATTGTAAAGTACACTTGGGTATGTATGCCGACATTTAGGGCATGTTCAATACGACTAAACTGAACTGAACCGATAGGATCTGAACTGAATTGGTTTCAGACTAAAACAATATTGAACTGAACTGAATGGATTTGACTGAATTGATTTGAGGCTAGAAAAATAATGAACTAAATGAAAATTACTGCACTGGACTTAAATTCATTTGATATTTATGGTAACCCCCCTACGTTCAAAATTTTGATTACAAAACAAACCATTGAACTATATTGAATTGAACTTAACTGAACAAAACTGAATTGAAGAATGAAATCACTGTATTGATGTAACTAAATTAGCTAAATTTTATCAAATTATACTTTATCAGAGCCGAACTCAGTAAAATGTAAACTAGATAATATACAGAATTGAGCTGAAGTATATTGAACAGAACATTATTGAACAGAATTGATGAAATCAAAAATCAATGTATTGATATAACCAAATGATGCTCTATTTTATCGGCACCAAATTTAATAAATCGAACCTAGCTTGATAAACTGAAATTAACTGAACCATACTGAATTGAGCTAAACCGAACTAACAAATGTATCAATTGATATTATTAATTAAATCATATTTCATAAGAACTGAACTTAACAAATTGGACCTAACTTATTAAACTGAATCGAACTAAATTATACTGAACTCAACTGAAGAAAACAATCAATCCATTGATAAAACAAATGAAGCTGTATTTTAACAAATCATACTTCATCAGAACCGAACTTAAGAAATTGAACCTAGCTTAATAAACTAAAATGAACTGAAGTATATTGAACTAAAATTAAATGAACTTAATTGAAAAACAATAATTTGAAGAAACAAATCAATGCATTGTTTGAAATCGAACGGATATAGCAACCAAATCGAATAGATATAGCAACAAGAATTTGGCAATCTCTACCTAATGTTAGAGAAGCTAAAACTCAAGAATAGAACATAAAACTTAATTGAACTACACTTAACAGAAATGCACTGAATTCCTAAGATAAATTTAATATCATTAAATTATATTTTCACTGAATTGAATTGTATTAAATTAAATTTTCTCCGTATTGGATTGAATTGAGCTGGATTATTAAAATATTTTTTGTTTAAAACATGTAGTCTTGAAAATGTCAACAAATTAACAATAGTTCAGAATGAAGCAATAATACAACCAATTAATACTAACTCAAAGTATCACAATCTCCAGAGACGAAAACATATATTCCAACAGTAATCATACCCACTTTTAATATATATAGGGGACTCTAGAGGTGGCTCCCGTGTGTAGCACTTAGGTCCATTTGGATTCTAGAGATGGATCACCCACACGTAACACTTAGGTCCATAGGTATTCTAGAGATGCTCACACGTGGGTAGCACTTAGGTCTGTAGAGATTCTAGAGATGGCTCACCCACACGAAACACTTGGGTCCCATTATCACAAGATTCTAGAGGTGACTTCCGTGTGTAGCACTTAGGTCCATTTGTATTCTAGAGATGACTCACCCACACGTAGCACTTAGGTCTCGGTATATAAAATAGATTGTCAACTCAATAGGTGCAAGCTGATCAGGCTGCCCTCATAAATATTTCAATTCCAGTAACCAGTAACTTCTGTTGCAACATCAACACACTCACAATTATATCCGACAAACTAATACCAAACTATGAAATTGGTTTTCATTCATCAATTCACCACACAGCTATATCATGCCATCATGTCAAAAATGTATAGCACAATGTATATTTTTCCACGATATAATTCATAAAAGCCAGATAAAACATAGTTCACTTCGTAGTTCATATGCCCAATTTCGTAAGTAACAGAGAAAGGCCCTTCAAGTTGAAGGTAACAAGGCAATCTCATATATCACATAGTGTAAAGACAAATTAAGGAAGTCAGTCAGAACATTTCTAAAGCCAATCACATAATCTATAAACCATTATGTAGTCCAAGGAATCTTCCAAACGAATATATGAGATTGGTTATAAAAAATTAAAATATATAGCACAATTAGAACAAAGGCATGGAAGCTTTTGAAGAGTGAGAACGCTCACCTGATTTGGTAAAATAGATCATCTTATATATTAAGTCCCATTCCATAATCAGTGCTTTACTGAATATAAAATACGAGACGTCGAGGAGCTGGCCGCGCGTGCTTGTCACGGAAAAAGTTGATGTATCGATGCAGCCATTGACAATGGGTTGATGTCAGGGATGTGAGCCACGATATCGTGTGCTTTCTATGTGATTTTGGTGTGCTTTCTTACCTGGTTATCTCAGGTGATAGGTAGCATATGAGAAATAAATTTGTTGTAACTCCTTGTCGGATGAAACCAAGGTTATATATGTAGCAACTGCGTGATTATGTTTCAAAACTGACATTTGGTCATTTAGTTTAACTGCTTTAGAGCTTACTCATGACTATGCACCTAAGTGTTCTCTAATTAAGGTTTTTCTTAGGATCTTACAAAATGAACCCCCAAGTCTTGACTTTGAGAGGATAAAAAGTATTAAAAATTTTCTAAGTAAACAATTGCATTGCTAGCTATTTTGTAAAAGATCTAACAAAAACAACCCTCGGCTAAAAGGTTGTTGTAGCATCCGTTTTTCAAACAAGGTAGGTCGAACAATTATATTTCTAGATCACTCTTAGATAGTCATCCTTCTACGGGAGATCGACTTAAAGCATTGAAGAGAAAGGAAGAAGATATACTAACACAAAAGAAAATTCCAATGGCCAAAACACTTCATGCCTGAATTCAATGAGAACACCAAATGACTATTGTTGCATGAATCTTAATCATAGTGTCGCCGGGGCATGCAGAGATCGTAAAAATTGGCGATCACGATCCCTTTTAAAAGCCAATCTATACTCCCTGCCCTACACTTAGATAAGGACTTGGCTCCCCTATTAAACTTCGGGCGTGTATTGCTGCTCTATTCCTCTAAATTTTAGTGAGTGCATATAAATGTTTTGATCCCTCTTTTTATCTAACAAAAAAAAAAGATACGTTTAAATTTGGTTTAATTTGGTAGGCCGCTAGCTTTTATACATGAGATTTACTTGGCTTCCAACTTATATATGGAATTTAAATTAGTGGGCTAGCACGATTTAAATTTTCTTCAATTGCAATTTGAATATTTATATTATTATTATTTTTAGATATTGAATTTCTTTTATCAACACTAGCTTTTCTTTCTTAATAAGAATTATTTTGAATATATATTCTTGAATGTTCACTTCACATTTATATCTATGTTATAGAGTGTAGATTTACATTTATTTTAATAATTTTCGTTAAAATGTTTGAAATATTATATATATGCATATAAATACGTACCCTAAACAGAAGTTACGAGTTCACCCAAACGACACTTTGGTTGGATGACTCTGCCTATTAGTGCTTTGAATATGTCTCGTTAAATTGATATGAAAGTACACAATAATGTTATCTTCACTAAGAGAGATAAAGGTCATATACGTCAATTATATCTGTTGATATATGAAATCTTTGCACGGAGATTTCAAGAAAAGAAACTAAAGATGAATCAATCATATATGTTACTTCTAAACCTTGAAATGTAGACAACCAAATTGTCTACTTTAACAAAATCTCAAAGTGTACCTTTCTTGGCAATCTTCTAAACTGGCTAGCCTTGCATCCTGAAAATGCAGCAGAAAATGGTCAAAATCAACAAAATGCAGCAACCTTTCTATAGAAATTACAGCAAAATAACATCAAAATAACCTTGTTAGAATCAATAAAAGATACCAAAGAAAGATGCATGCGCAAGCACTTAACACAGGTGTATTTTATGTGCAAAGCAGTGACAACACATTAAAAAAGAGTTCATTTTTATGTATTGGTCAAAATGAATATTAATATGATAACAGTAACACTAACATTTGAAGTTAATTACACCCACGCCCACGGGGTATATCCATTGGTCGGGAAGTTGGTCCACAGTGCACTCATAAAGATATAAATTTAAAATTTAAAATGGACATAAAATTCTTTATAAAGTCAATTTGTCTGCAAGTTCAAAGTTTTACGGGATTTGTTCAATATTATCTTAGAAAAAGAAAAAAGCGCTTTCACCGAATTTGTTTACATTTGTTGTGCAATATTATAGATATGTACCATTCTTGTGCAACGAACATATGTTATATGTGTATTTTAGTATGATTAATAATTCTTTAAAATATATCTATATAAAGAAATGATAATAAAAGTGTAACATGCATAAATTAACAATGGCATACCATGCACTATTGTAGTTTGACATGCATAAATTAACTATGGATGCCATGCTCTATCTCACGGTATCCCAGAGTTAATATAAAATTTACCATTATTTAGGGTCTTATTATTAGTATTTTGACTATGCCAAGCATTAGGCCCGACCCAAGTATGAAACAGGTGAAACTTCAGGCCCTCAAATAATGGGTTAAAATAGGGTCCAATTTATTTTGAAATAATCAGATTTTATACACTAAAATAAATAAATTCTCTTTCAAACCTCATTTATTTAAAATATGGGTCAACACAAAGGCCTCATGTTTTGAAAAAAAACCCACCGTTTTAATTTATATTAATTCCATTATTTTTTGCGTGTTTAAAATTTTTTTACAAACCGACTTGTAATCCCGTTTTTAAATAACAGTTCTATTTTGGGTATCTGATCGAGGGGCAAACGTAGTCCAATTTTTCTAATATTTTGTCAGCGTGTTTGTGACTCTTTAGGCTTCATCTGAACGTTTTGATCTGACCAATGGTTTGTCAGGCGAGTGTCCCGCAGCTATTTGGCGGTGGTGCAAGACGGTCTGAGGATTAAGGACACTTGTTCATGTGGTCCTTGGTATGAGGGGGGAGATTGTTGGGTATGGTCACCCCAAGTCCCACACCGGAAGTGGAGAGTTCCATTCCTCTCCTTATAAGGAATAGTCACACCACACTACTATGAGTCCTTTTGGGGATTAACCCAAAGTTTAAAACCGTGCGGGCTTTGTAATGGTCCAAAGCGGGTAATATCACACTAGTTTGAATTGTGGTGAGCTCGGCAGTCCCAACATATTGTAAAGCTGATGGGAGTAGTCATGTGGTGGTTTTTGGGTACACATGTCTTAAACTGCCGCGTAAGACACACAAGTCGTAATTTTCCGCGTAAGGCACACACGTCGTAAAATGCCGCGTAAGCCTCCATACGGCTTTCATTATATTTTTCTCCATTTTTTCAGCTTTGTGATGGCATTTTCTATGATCTCACATCCCTGCTCCAGCTCAATCAGTTGCTTCATCATCTTAATTACAAAGTTTAAGTTGGACGATACTGGATTTGAAAAAAAAAACCAAACCTTAGTGATTGATAAATGTTCTTCTTTTTACATTATGAACACGATCCTCGATATAATTAAGTGGGGAAGAGTTCGTTGTTGGTGTCCGAATCTGATTTGAAATTGAGCATATTTAAAATCCCCTATTCACTTTATTGATGGGATAGTATTGCTTCAAAAAGTATATACCCTTTCCAGGTTTTGATTTGGTAATTTTCGAGCTATTTGCGTATTTTAGTCCAATTTCTCTTAATGTAATTTAATCATCATTATTTCTTTCAAATTTTAATTTAAGTATTACTATTTAAATCTTGAATATTTAGTCATTCTACACTGTATTACATTAAGTCGTTAATGTACTATATTTTAATTATCAAACTTTGTTGTTCGAAAGAGATTTTATTGTTCATCAGGACAAGACCACCTAACTGCTTGATGAGATGCTAATGCGGCCACTGCTCAACTCAGACCCAAACCACATAATATTAGTACGGAGTATCCCATGCTTCCCATGATGAATTAAACATAATTCCTAATGCTAATTCTAATTCTCTATACATGCATGATAATATAAAAATATAAATTTATTTTCCGAAACTGATGCAGAAATCAAGGTTCACCCTTGAGAATAATTTTAGATTATTCAACTCTACTATTATTATTAGATCTTTTAGATAATATAAAAGTGTAATTTAGCTTCCTATATATTCTAGTCAAAATTTAAGTTTTAGTTTAGTCTAAGGGTAAAGCATTTTCACAGCATTCAAGTACAGAACCTTTCTTCTTATCAAACAAGTATATAACTTGCTAAATTAAAGTTTGAATCAAAATAACAATGGCGTTCATAATAAATTACAACATGTTTTACTTTTAGGCACAAAAACTATAACAAACAAAACGAAATAAATTCTCAAAAAAGTATCACCCAGTGAACTAAACAGTGAACAAAACTTCAAAAAAGATAGATTTATAATCAATGCAAGAACATGATATGTACCACACATATTTTATCATCAGATTCCCATAGAGGTGACATGGACCAAATTTCATTAGAAGCGGCGGTTGCAGATTAGGCCAAGTCCAAGAGAGTCTCAATAATAGGGATTTTAAGATGTGCCTCTCACACACAACTATGTTTTAAAGAGGCTCCAAAAACAAATCGGCCCAAGTGAAAAATTATAATCTAATAAAGTATAAATTTAGGTCCTAATAAGGTACAAATTTGAGGAATAATAAGAATAGATTACCTTAATTTGGTAGAACCTAAATTTTGATGGTTTAGGATTTACGAAATTCACGGCTTCCTTGATAATATCGTTAAATGAGTGGATTGGAGGGCGGTTAAGTGGATCTATCCAACATGCTTCTTTGGATTTTGTGTTTATCGTTACCAAACGCCAATGTTCGCTAATCCACAAGTAAATTTGTACATGAGAGTATAATGTTAGGTAAACACAAAAAAAATCATTGAAGTATATACAACTTACTTACTTTTCAAGGTATGGACAAATGAAGAAGTATTTCATTCGATCTCCTAAGGCAACCTTCAAATAAACTACCCTTTCCTCTGTTGAGTGGGTCCCCACTTGTACGGAGTCGGGGCATATGAAGCCAATAAATGCCATTCCATGAATTTGTGCCAAATGATGCATTTGTCTATGATAAATTGTAAAGAAAGTGTTACTACTTATTCAATTGTAGTTGGAATATAAAATAATTATATTTGGAAAATGAAGACTTACAGTTGAACGAGACACATTATCGTGGAAAGTAGCCTTTGAGGTCGCCATATATCGTCAAAGTCTTTCTTGCATAGTACTACTAATTTTTCAACACCAAAAACCTCTTTTGGTGCGGGAAAGTTATATGTACTAAGAGAGGGATGTTTTGACAACTTGTCAAAGAGTTGGCGGATTGACGATGAAGGTTGGCTATCTTCAAATGGATATGAAGGAGATGGAATTGTGGTTGGCGCCTTGGATTTAGTATATGGAGTTGTGGTTGGCACCTTGGATTTAGGAGATGGTATTTTGGTTGGCACCTTGGATTTAGGAGATGGAATTGTGATTGGCACCTTGGATTTAGGAGATGGAATTGTGGTTGGCCCTTTGGATTGATGAGATTCAATTGTGGTTGGCACCTTAGATTTCTCATTTCTAGTTGGTGGGCAAGGATTTTGTGGTTCCTTATCGCCTTGACTAGGAATTTGTACTAATCTCCTAGGCCATAAGAGAAGTTTTTCCCTTGATTTGGAAACTAGTTTAGGTGGGCCTTTTTGAATTGGGACGTGGGCATCACGACATATCTCTTTTGTTTTAGACACCTTAACCAAACCTATTGGAATCTTCTCCCCATGGTGTAATTTAGTGGCCTCCTCATAATTTCCAATCGCTACTAATTTAAGGGGTTGGGTGGTACTCACATCGATGTACAAATTGCATGGACAAGCTACCTAGATATTGACATTGTAAGAGGAAATACCAATTTATTTTACACTAGATTATATGTCGGAGATTAAAATCATCTAATTGTAGAAAATTGGAAAAGAATAGCAAATACTTGGCACATAAGCACAAGAAGACTAACCTTTTTGGGAGTAGAAGTCTCGCCCCCACTTGCCGCGTCCAAGGGTGTTGTGACAAAGGGTGGACTAGCCACATTTAGTGGCTCATCAAAGTCATCTTGTAGAGGTTCGTCGCGTGACCCCGAAGAGGGGGGTTCCCAATCTTCACCTACATCCTCGAAATTGGCGGGTAAAATGATTCCATGTTTGCGAGCAAACCACTTAAAACCATTTTCCATGGTTGTTTTAATGGAATCAATTTCCTTCCGCACCTTCTTGTACTTGGCATCTTGCGCATTATTCGAGGCTAAAGGATGTTTACCATACACATCCTTAGGTCGGACATGAGAACCATACCCCCTAAAGGTGCCGGGATGATCGTTCCCCATCGCCTTGTTCAAAATGTCACACCTTTCCGTAGGGGTGAATTTTTCATTGACTTCCTCTTGTTTAGCCAATGCCTAATTTTAAAATGGTTGAAACCATGACAATAATTTGATTAGATAGATAAAAAAACATTTGTCTCCTACATATCATACAAACACATTTTCTAATTGACTTACAATTTTTTTGGCAAGTTCAAGAGTTTCGTCGGCTTCATAAACGCCACTAGGATTTTGTCTCAATTTAAGAAATGACTTCCACCTCTCAATTTGGTCGGGATTCATCCTAGTAGTGGTCTCCCTTGCCTCCTCTTCCGACATACCCTTGTCCATTTTTTGTTTGACACCATCTTCATATTCCTCCTCTATGAAGTCCTCCCCCTCTCCATAATATCCCGAGTGACTATAGTGACTAATCATTTTGTTTGATTTCGCTAGTTCTACCATATTAAGATGAGTGCCCTATTTTAAAAGCAACCAACATAAGTAGCAACATCGAACATTATAGTATAATTTGAAAAGAAGAGGAAAAATCTTACAACATCCAATAGCTCTTGTGCATGGATTTTGAAGATTTCCCAACTCTCGGGTTGAATGTCCTTATACACCGTCCATGGCATGATGTTCTTCTTATATCCATAGATACACTCATTCCTTAGCATAGACCTATCTTGACGTGCACACTTCGAGATCTTTTGCAAATTCACACGGTCTAACATCGCCATGTCGGGGACGATAATAGTGAACGGCTCCTAAAATAATGAAACACATTATTAGTTATAGATAGTATGATCCACATTATAATTCCCTCACGATTGTAAAACATGTAGTAAAATGCCATTAAAAAAACCAAATAATCATACCTTGTATTCTTCCAACAATTCTAATTTACGCTCCATCGGTACTTTGGTCCAATCGAACCATTTAATATCATGTCTTGTTCTTGCGCTTTTACCAACCCAACTAGACCAATATTTACGCCCTACCCCTATAGCCATTCCTAACCTATTGAATTCCATTAGAGTGGAAATACCCGCATCCCAACGCCTTTGTATTTCTTGACATAAGTTTCTAGGAATTTTTGTATCTACAACCAATTGCTCTTTTGTGGATGACTTGACCTTCTTCTTTGTAGGAATTTTCTTTTTGTTTTGTTTACAAGTAGGAGCCATGATTAACTAATTAGAGGCTAATACCAAATACAAGCACTTGTCCACTAATTCACCTACAAATAAGAACAACTAAAAAATTTCAATTTCACCGACAATAAAATAGCTAGGGTGCATTTAACAAAATAAGGAGATATTAGTATAAAGATTTATCTAACAAAGCAAAAGACAATAACATAAATGAACCCTAAAATAGATAATTAATGCATCAACTAGATTAGGGTTTGGATTTGATAATATTTGGTTACCCCATAACCCATATGTTTATTTGCATCGCACATGACAAAGCAATACAAATTGGTTAATAAAGGTAACCAATTGTACCTCTATTTTGGAATGAAACACCCCCAAAATAGTGGAACTTGTAGAATAAATGTAGAATTTCAACTTTTTGTGAGGTTCTTTAGTTGGATTCTTGGATTTGGGTAGTGTGATATTGTACAATTGACAAGATATTGAGAGGGAAGAGTGGTAGGAGGAGTAATAATGAGGAAAAGACAAATGGCTTGGAAAGATAATGAATGAATGAACCCACATGGTGGGTTTTAGTCTGATCTGATGCCGAAAAGGGTGATTTACAACATCGGAAATGTCACTCTTCTTAAATACAGAGTGATTTCCGAAATCTTAAACTTACTTCTCCGAAATATTTACGATGGAGCAATTGGACCGGGTTGACTTTTCTAATCAGACATATTGAACCCATCTTAATCGGGTGATATACGAGCTCGTAATCAGGTCGTAATCATCTTTTCCAGATGGGCCACACACTTTACGAAATCGTAAACAAACCTAAACAGAAATATTTACGAGCCGGAAGCTTAGCCGGGTTTGTGACTGACTTTTAAGTCTCACAATTTAATTTTTTTCAGCTTACTCATTCCGAAATCGTAAATAGGCCAGCAATTGTTTTTCGGATGGTGCACTTTTTTTACGACTTCGTAAACTACCCGCAAATAAACTGTTTACCAGCCGGAAGCGTAGCCGTGTTTTTCACTGGATTATAATTATCAGCATTTAAATTTTTTAGATTATCAAGTACGAAATCGGAAAGTGGCCGGTTAATTGCAATTTTCCCCAATTCAACTGATTTCCGGACCCGTTTCCGACTTCGGAAATAGAAAGAATGTGGTTGCAGGTGAGTTACGATTTCGTAAATCCGTGATGGTATATATAGTCAACTGCGTTTTTGTGATTCAGAAAAACCCAAAATCACAAAATCACAAACCCTTGAACCCCATTCAACCAATTCCGGCGATATAATCATGCCTCCAGCCAGGCCAAAGCACAAAGCTAAGAGGGGCACCCCAACATCACCTGAATCACCATCCCCACCACCCAACCCGGTCCCAAAGAAGACCCCAACCCCACCTGAATATGAAACCGAGTCAGAATCCGAAGAGTTGGTTGGGTTGGAGACTAGCAGCGAGGATGATGCTGAGGGTACCCATGGAGAGGATGGGGGATATGCGGAACAAGATGAGGTGGAGGAGGAGCCGCTAAATGTGCCAGTAAAGCTCGGGCGGCGTGCGCAGCGGCATGAGCGAGGTGGGGATGAGCGCCAAAGGAAAGGTCACAGCCAGCGCTTTTACGATTCAGTGGCCGAGCAGAACTACGTCAAGTGGATTAGAAGTGGCATGTGCAAGTCAAAGGTTCTAAAATCCAACTCTGTTTGTGATTTAGGTTTTAATGAGTCGATTAATTATTTCCGTCCTAGTTATTTGCATAACCTAATCATGCTAGACGAGCCTACCTACTAAGATGAGGTTAGACAGTTTTATGCTAATCTAGGTAGATGCACAACCACTAGGATGTCGACTTTGGTGAATGGTGTGTTAGTGCCTGATGATGAGTTTGCTATTAATGAGGTGCTAGAGTGCCCGTGGGTTGATTTTACTCATTCGAGGCCTCAAAATAAACAGGGGCCCTATAATGTTTTCACATTCAATAGGTGGGTGACGAAGTGTAATAAACAGCCTTTAGACATGGCTGAAATGGGTCGTAAGTACTTCAAACTAGATGAGTCGTTGGGCAAAGGGACTGCAGAGATTGATTATAAGATAGATGTGTTGACCCTAGAGCAGAGGTTGGTCTTTGAATGGGTTTGTTATAATGTTCTGCCTACGGGAGGGCATGCCACCGAGCCCACCACTGGTCGCCTGCTTGTATTCTACTACCTGATGGAGGGCATCCCAATCAATACTGGATATACCATCTACGAGTACATGAAAAAGTGTGCTCCCTTGCTGGAGAAAAGGTTTCCGTACGGTGGGCTTATCACTGCGCTTTGTAGGAAAGCCAATGTGCCTCTCTTGGATCGGCCGGTTATGCAGTCCTACTATGATGACAGGTGGATCGACCTGAAGAATTGGGTGTTTGACAAGGAGGCAGGCAGATTCAAGGAAAAGCCTATGAAACCTGGTGCACAGGCAAAGGTGGAGAGGAGAAAACAAGCTCGCGAGGAGGCTGCCGCTCTAAAAACTGCTGCGGGTGAGTTCCACTAAATTCAGTCTCTATATATAGTTGTTTATGAGCTTGATTTTCATTTTTTTTCCTAACCAATTAAGTGGCTGTGTTGTAGGTGAACGGAAGGGGCTTTTTACAAAGATCTCGAACTTGTTCTGTTGTTTTTCTAGCCAGCTAGAAACGGCGAAGAAGAGATTGGATGCGATCAAAGCTGATCAAGAAGCGTACATCCAAGAGAAGGGTCTCCAGATCGTGCTAAGTGAGGATGAGGAAGAAGTGTACTATGGCGACCTTGCGTAAGTGAGTGAGGATGAAGAGGCCATGCATAATGCCTCTAATTCTAATGCCGCGTCGAGCTCACAAGCCCACTCAACTTCACAAGGCCCCTCACCTCCCGTGGCCCCTCAACTTCACAAGACCACGACTTCACCCAGCATGGCTTATTTCCAGGATTTGATGGCTAGGTTTAGAAGTAGTTGAAATATTGTTTTAAATTTCACTTAAGACATTGTGTCCTTTGAAGACTATTCCTATTTGATCATGTGTTACAAATTCTATGAATCAATTACAATCTTTTTAAATAAATTTTGTTCTTCAATTCAATTTTAAATTGTCATTTTCATCTTTATCAAGTTGTTAATGTTTTTTTTGGGTTAGGCAACTGGATTCCGATTTCGGAAACCGGCCGGAGATCATCTCTTTTGGTTTACGATTTCATAAATCTCTCGTAACAAGTCTAAAATAACAAAAACTGTAGCTATTCCGACAGCGTAAAGAATTATCTAATTTTGGTCACGAAGAGTTCACGAGATCGGACACTGGCTGGAACTGAATTATGAGGGTCATTTCCGAAATCGTAATCCGCCCGCTGCACACTGTTTCCGAAATCTTAAAATGTACATTTTAGTTGAACATATGAAATTAAAGACATGAATAAATTTGAAATTAATGAATTAATTATGTTACTAGTAGCAAGCTAAGTTTGATTGGTCATATTGTCTCGTAGAAACTGATCAAACAGTAAAGAGAGGGAAACTGTGACGCTGAATTGATCCCTTATTATGTTTTGCACTTATTGAATACTCTACATACTATCTTATATCCATTCATGCCGGTTTGCCTACAATGACCCAACTTGTAATTCCTCCATCTTGAATGCTGAAATGTAATTGATTACAACAACTTTTTCCGATTCCAGAGATAAGTCAGATAGAAATTCACTGCAACAGATCCCTTTAATAAACCAGAATTCCTTTCAAATTTTGAAACGTATGCAAAAATTCGTTCTGAGTAAATACTTAGCAACTGTTACTCTACAGTTACTCTACAACAACTGTTACTCTACAGTTAACTGTTACTCTACTTAGCAACTATCCTTAAACAATACTCTACATGTTATCTTCTAATCATAAAACATTAGCAACTGTTACTGGTTACTTATTCTCTCTGATGGCCATGGAAGAACCATAAGCTGACGTCATTCATTCCGGTTCACCCTCTATGAGTTTGCGATAATGCTTCAGTGAAATACTTTGTTCTATTGATTTCTTTTATTTGTTTACAATTCAGTTGGTTGGTAGTCTGGTTCTAGTAGCTTGCTACTAAGTTTGACTGTTCATAATATAGTTTGAATTCCAGATCGTTACATACTATGGTTACATATTTTACTTAGATACCAAATTCATGATATGTAGCAAACTTATATTTAATCGGATTATGTTGTAAACTGAATTAGCATCAAAAGTATAATTACTAAATTAATGTTGATAAATGCGACTCATTTACGGCTTCGGAAACTAGCCGGATTAACAGTAATTTTATATCTTTATCAAATCTAGTTGATCTTGTTTTTTTGGGTTAGGAAACTAGTATCCGACATCAGGAACTGGCCGGAGATCATCTCTTTTGGTTTACGATTTCGTAAATATCTCGGACATAAGCCGGGAAAACATGGAATTTTTCCATACAAATAAGAGGCTTTTACGGTTTCGTAAATGATCCGGAAGATTAAAAGTTTACGAGCCGGAGCGGCATCCAGGTAATCCACTGCTCATAGCTAAATAATATTTCAGGAAATATGATTTATTTACAAAATAATGAGGGTCATTTCCGATTTCGTAATCCACCCGATGCACACATAATGAGGGTCATTTCCAATTACGTAAACCACCAGATGCGTACATTTTAGTTGTACATATGAAAGTAAAGACATGAATAAATTTGGAATTAATAAACAAATTATGCTACTATTATGCGATGTTTATAACAGCTAATTATTAACAATTAATAAAATTATATAAAATGTAAGGGACAAGGTATTAAAAAAAAAAGCTATTCAATAATGAAATGTGCCAAAATGGCAAACAAAAGGTTATTACAATCACAACAAATTTGGGCTAAAAAAGAAAGAACATAATCAAATAACAAAAAAACTAGAACATTTAGGCTAAATAAGGTGAGATGACGTGAAGAACTTAACTTCCTCAGAATGATCTCCGACTTCCACCTTCTTCCTGAGCCACTCAGCAAATGTCCTCGTGTGCTCTTCATGGACATATTCAGTTTCTAGAAGCGGCTTAAATCTCCTTATTTCATCCATGTGAAGGCCAACATAGGGAACCACAGACATATAGATGTGCAACCTTCAACTCAACATTAGTGGGCGTGACATTTGTTCCCCTACCAAATGCATGGCCTTCAATCCTGTCCGCATGCATGTTCTTCGGGACACCAACAGTCTCAACATCATCGAGGTACGCGGTGCAGAATTCTATTGACTCTTCAGTTACATAACGCTGAACTATACTGGCTAATGCTACCAGCTTCCAGTCCCGGTCCGGATCAATAGTGAGTCTCCGGTCCGGATGAGACTTTTGTCCGTGCTACGCGCGCTCTCACCTAAAGCCCTGCAAAACAACGCCCCGGAGTATCCCGAGGATAGCTACTCCGGCGTGATGATGAAAGAGGGGCCTTTGAATAGGAGAGAGAATAAAGATATATTGAGAGAGTTTTTATCTGATAGAACATACCTTTCTCCACAAGTCCAAAGCTGTATTTATAGGTGTGAGTGGTCAGCCTCAAGCCCAGAGGCAGTGGACCGGATAACGCCATTCTGGCTGACGTCATATGGACCGGACTACACTCTGGGCCGTAGCCTAGATATGGGCCAGAGCCCATATCACCACTAGCCCC
Source organism: Sherardia arvensis (assembly GCA_948330725.1). Taxonomy (NCBI): domain Eukaryota; kingdom Viridiplantae; phylum Streptophyta; class Magnoliopsida; order Gentianales; family Rubiaceae; genus Sherardia; species Sherardia arvensis. Next base: position 12,849,227 of record OX415237.1, on the reverse strand, counting down.
CCGAGACATGGGATCCGGCCGAAAGAGCGATCCGGAGGAGGGATCCCGTGTCTCATCATGAACGCTTTCCTTTTCTTTGTCGGATCCGGGCGGAGGTATGCAGTCCGTCCCGGGAGCCCAATACCTGCCCAGGCGCGTCTGGGTACGCACTTGCCGTTTGTACTTCTTGTGCGCGTGCCTTTAAGGCGTATTAATGATGCGTGCTTGCTGCGCCATGAATGCGCTGTTAATTCAAAAAAGTTTTGCTTTCCCTTTTCCAAATAAATTCCTTCTCTTTTTTTTTTTTTTTTTTTTAGAGAGCAATCATGTCGCCTCGGGACTCGCTCCCCTCCTTTATCAGTTTTATGTCTATAAATAGTGAGTTGTTTCCATCATTTTCGTTTTTCACTTTTTCCTTCTCTTGCTTTACACTCTGCTGCGATATCTCTGCTACTCAGTGAATTGTTTCTTCAAAATACTTCTTCTTTTTTCTCATCCCTTATCTTTCTTCAATCATAATGTCTGCTGAGGGTGTCGACGTCACGATAGGGATTAACCCTGTGCCGGAGGTCGATGATCCAAAGGCCGGCGAGGTCGTCAACATTAATCCCACTGTTAAAGAGCTGGTTCGAGCTATGGTGGTTCCCCTTTCTGTCGACTCCCGTCTGACGCCGTTCGACGGGGATCATACCGCGGTCGCGGCCATTCCCCGGAGCCATTTCTTCTATGGGATTACTTTCCCCCTTCCTCAGTTATTTCTAGACATCTTTGAGCATTATCAGATCTCCCCCGCTCAACTTCAGCCCAACTGCATCGCCGTCGTCCGGGCCTTCCTGTTGAACTGCTACCGGTGTGACATAACTCCGTCCCTCGACTTGTTCCGGTCCTTTTACCATTTGGATGCCACAAAGGACGAGAAGGTCTTCACCTTTCAGAAGCGGAAAGGGGTGAAGGACTGCAGCAAGGGTCGTCACGACTACTATGCAAACTGGCAGAAGAACTACTTCATTTTCAACCTGGACAAGTACCCGTGCCCCGTATGGAATGACAAGAGGGGGAAGGAAGACAAGGAGGTGTACCGTCCGGACGGGGTTGACGTGGCGGACATCAACAAACTGAGCCACAATCAGATTGATCTGAACAAGTTTTGGATCAACGGGAAGTACATCTTCCCACTGATGGCGTTTGAGGAGGCCGTTTATACCCAGTGCCGCTACTACTTTCCCCGGGATACTTCTTGTGAGTTTCTGTTCTTTTTACTCCTTGCTTTATGCTTCTTGTCGCTTATCCCCTTCTGTTTGCTTGCAGTGTATCCTGAGATCGAGGCGGGTGTGGACCCTCAGCCCGGATCCAACAAGAACAAGAACCCGGGCGGAAATCCTCCGCCCGGACAAAAGACTACAAAAACCGCAGACAAGGAGAAGTCGGCAACCGGTTCGGGGACCGGCATGAAAACCCCATCTACTGAAGAAGCAGAGAAGGACAAAGAGAGGAAGCGGAAGCGCCAGTTGGCGCTGATCGCGGAAGAGAAGGCCAAGGCGGAGGCCTTGAGGAATATCACGGTTGCGTCCGTGAAACAGTCCTCCGTTTCGGGCGGCGGGGCTGTCAATCGAGCTGCTGCCATCATCCTTGAGGATCCTCCGTCCACCGATGAGGAAGATGACCTCCCGCTGTCAAAGAAGCCGAGGAGGAGGATTCCGTCCCAGCGCCGTGAAACCGAGACAACTGGGCGGACCGAAACGGGTCAGCATTCGTCCGCGAGGCAGATCGTCCAGCAGGTGGAGATTCCGGATCTCACCGCGAAAAAGGACACTCCGGACAGTAGCTACACTTCTGGCCGGACCAGCCAGGTAGAACCTTGTTTGTTGTTTATCATTTGTCCATATAGTGGGTGGTTTTTCTAACTTAACTCTTTGTAGGACTTTGCTGCTTATCTTATCGCTGCTCCGGGTGTTTCTGCGGCCATCAACAAGGCTTATCACGCCATGCATACTCAGTTATCTCAGAAGATAAGTGGGCTGGAGCGGACAAGGGGGAACCTGACCCGTGAGCTGGCTGCTGCAGAGGCCCGGGCAGCTGAGGCCGAGGCCCGGGCGACCAGAGCGGAGGTCCGGGTCCGAGAGCTGGAGGACCTTTCCTCTCCGGGCGCGCAGCGTGATCTGTGTGTTGCCTTCGCGGATAAGGTACTCCAAAGCGAAGCGTTCGAGAAGAACCTGCAGGGTCTTTGCCTCGAATCCAACAAGCTTGCAGCCCACCAAGTCTACAGGAAGATGCGAGGCTGGGTTCCGGAGGGCCGAAGTGAGGCGTTCACCAAGTTCTACTATCATCCGGACGCCCAGGCCCGATACAACCATGATCTGGACCGGTTTTACCGCGGAGGGGTCGAGAAGATGCAGCCCTCCGTGCTATCGGTGTTTGAAGCCCGCCCGGAAGAGAGCCCAGCCTCGGTGTCGGCTGAGTCAGTCCGTGCCTTCAACGATGGGTTGGTGAACTTGCAAGTCGAGGTGCCCCCCATCCCGGAAAGGACCAAACCGGAGTCTCCTGTCAAGGCCAAGTACATGGAAGTTCTTCAGCTGTACGGATCTCCGGACGCCAATGAGGGTGATGGCGACGACGCCCGGTCCGGGGACGATGAGGGAGGGGATGGCGGTCATGACGACAATAACCGCAGCGAGGATTCTGATGTAGAGCGCACTCCTTAGCTTTTAATTTCTGTGTAATAGCTTTCATCCGGATAGGTCTGATCTTTTATTGTTTAGTGTAGGAAGGACAATAGCGAGGACTCGGATGGGGATGACAACCCTCCGGATGATGTAATCTTTCTACCCTTTTTTATAAAACGAGTCTTTGATTCCTCCCATACTTGTGTTTTATTTTCTCGTATTCATTGTGTTTTACTTGTCCGCAGCCCCGAGGTCTGAATCCGGTTCTCCGGACTGGTGACTTACGTGACCATCGTTCTCCAGCCAGCTCTCATTCTACGAGCCCTCCGTGTCCTAGATGCGCGGAGTTGGAGGCGGAACTTTCCGGATGGACGATGGATGGGGAGCGAACCCGCGAGCTCTTCGTCCGATCCGGAATGGAGTCCCTAATGGAAGAGTTTCAGGATATCCCAACCTTGGCCGCTTGCCTCCGAGAGATATCAGAGGAGTTCGGCACCCTGTCCCAGTGTCGGGATTTTGCTCGCGAGCGGATCAGCGCGACCAGTGATGCGGACGAGACGATCTCCATGCTGCAAGCGGAACATGAAGACTACAAGGCCAAGCTGAAAACCGAGTTGGATTTAGTCTGGTCCTTGCTTCCGTTCTATGCCGAGAAGTTGAAGTGGCTGGCCAGCCGGACGGATTTTCAACGAGATTATCTGAAGCTGGAAGAAGAAAATCAAATGCTTGCCGGCCGGGTGATGGTCCTCCGGGAGAATCTGATGACCCTGCAGCTCTCATACCACCTGACCGGACTCCGCCTCGGACTCGTCACTCCGACCATATACCGCAACTTCCCTCGTGACGTCAGTGCTTTGATCGTCCAGATGTTTAAGCTGGGGTGGAACGATCGGGAGTCTCCGTATCGGCCTGCGTTCGAGGAAGCCGTTGAATGGTGGAAGCGGATGCATGCTGGCAGTACTCTCCCTCCCTCGCTGACCCTGATTCCGAGCCAGGTGGCGATAGACTTCACCTTCGAAAGGTATACTGGCATCCAGGTTTCCGTCGATCCGGAAGAGTCTGCCCGTCGCGTAGAGCGGCTCCGACAAGATGCCTCTATCATCCGTCCCTTTATCATTAGGGAACTAGCCGAATTGGCGAGGCGACGTCAGGCTCGTCTCCGGGGGGTCCAGAATACTCGTGTCCGGGCGAGTCAGAATTCTCGTGGCGGGAACAGTCGAGGCCTCAACTGCGTCCTTAACCGAATGGCGAAGCAGGCAGCACGGGGAAGAGGGAGGGGTGCCCAACAGGCGGCCAGGGGAAGGGGAAGGGGAAGAAGTATCCAACCAGCTCGCCGTCCCCAAGTCCCCGTTCGGATTCGCTCTCCTTCGCGATATCCGAGCCAGAATCCCTTCCGTCCGTCTCGAGCTGGGCCCCCGGTCAAGGGCAAAGGGAAAGCCAAAGTCACAAAGGAGACCATGCAGTCCTCCGATTCTGATTCGGACGAGATCTTTGGCTCTGATCCGGATGGAGCTGGTCCATCGGAACTTCCGCCCATCCCTCCCTTTCCGTATCGAGGACCAGTGGCTCAAAGCAGTGAGAATGAGGTCCACGATCTTGAGGACAACACTCCAGAGCAGACTCCTACTGCCCTGAATCAGGAAAGGGTTCAAAACGCAAGGCCTCCGTCTCCAGAGAACGGAACTATGTTACCTCCTACTCCGGAACCTCCTACTCCGGAGCCCACCTCTCCTCCTATCGATTGGGATATACCGTGGCCGAATAGATAGGTTGTATTTTTCTTCTGTTTCTGCGTCCGTCCGGACGTAGCAGATTGTACCAATGTATCATTTATTCAAATGTAATTTCTTTGTATGTCGAGATAGCTTATTCAAGCGCTTTTCCTTGTTGTCTGATCAAACCGTTTTATCCTTTTGTTTTGCTCGCCTCCGTTGGTTTATTCAAACACTTCGGAGGACTTTATTTGTTCGACTTTGCTCACTCCGTCCGTTTGTCCAAACGATCCGGAGGATTCTAATTGTGCGGAATTGAAAAATAGTACATAGTAAAATTGAACAAGTATAAAATTTAACAACTCTTCATTCAAATAATCGTACTCCGGCTAGACATACCCTTTGTCTAAATGCGGCCGGAGCCAAGTACATAGTAAATAGGTCGGAACGGAATCCTAGGCTCAACCCTAGCCAGAGGACCCGGAACTACATACTTGTTGAAAAGAAAAGACAGTTTAAAGAACTCTATCGGAAAGCATACCTACTCAGGATGCTCCGTAAAACCTTCGCAAGTTGGTAATGTTCCACCTTCTGGGGATTGCACGTCCGGACTGATCCGCCAGCTCATAACTCCCACCCGGATATGAGGCTGTGACTCGGTACGGACCTTCCCAGTTTGGTGCCAGTTTGCCAGTGGCCTCCTTCAGACTTTTATCATTCCTCCTCATCACCCAATCTCCGGGGACGAATGATTCCTTCCTGACACGCTTGTCGTGGTAACGCTTCATCCGCTCCTTCACCTTGGCCTCATGCAGCGCTGCCTGCTCTCGTTTTTCCTCCAGGAGGTCCAAATCCAGCAGCCTGCTTGATCCGAGCGGAGAGCTTCGTCCGGCTTGGTCTTCATCCCAAGTTAGGGTCCGGAGACTGGGGACTCCCACTTCAGCTGGTATGACTGCCTCCGCCCCGTATACCAAACTGTACGGCGACTGGCCCGTGGCGGATCCTTCGGTCGTCCTGTATGCCCAAAGAACGCTTGGCAGCTCATCGACCCAGTTTCCTCGTGCCCCCTGCAAACGAGTCTTTAATCCGTTCACCACTGTCCGGTTGGTAACTTCCACTTGACCGTTGGCCTGCGGGTGGTAAACCGATGTGAGTCGCTGCGTAATTCCGTACTCCTTACACCAAGATCGAAACGGGTCATTCTTAAACTGAGCTCCGTTATCCGTGACGATGTACTTGGGGATTCCGTAGCGGCAGATGATGTTCTTCCAACAAAACTTAACGCAAGTGCTGCCACGGATGTTTGTGAGAGGTTCGGCCTCAACCCATTTGCTGAAGTAGTCGATTGCTACTATCAGGTACTTGAATCCTCCCGGAGCGGAGGGGAAGGGTCCGACCAGATCGATGCCCCATCTATCAAAAGGCCACGAGCCGGTGATCCCGACCCTTTCTTCTTGCGGAACATAAATGAGCGGAGCAAACCTTTGGCACTGCACACAGGAGCGGACGTACTTCTGTGCCTCTTCGAACAGGGTCGGCCAGTAGTAGCCTGTGCACATTATCTTTCTCGCTATGGTCCGGGCTCCCTGGTGGCTACCGTTCGGTCCTTCGTGCATCTCCTTCACAATCCGAGCTGCCTCATCCGAGTCTACGCACCTTAACCATGGCTGGAGATATCCTTGTCTGAGCAGGGTTCCATCAACTATGGTGTAGTGCGGTGCCTTCTGTCGGATTTTCCGTGCCAGTGCCTTGTCTTCCGGGAGCTTTCCGTGCTGCAAATAGTCGAAGAAGGGGGCCATCCATGACTCCTTTTGCACCTCCACTGCTGCCACTAGTCGGACGTCGTAACTCCGGGCGGATAGGGTCTCTATCATTAGGTTGCTCTCCGCGTCTGGCTTGATCTCAGAAGAAGCAAGTTTGCTCAAAGCGTCCGCCTTACCGTTGTCCTCGCGAGGGATCTGTGTTATGGTAACGCCACGGAACTTGGCCAGTAATGGCTTAACCGCCTCAAGGTACTTCTGCAAACTCCGCTCCTTTGCCTCATATTCTCCATTCACCTGCTGAACCACAATCTGAGAATCGCTGTATACCTCAACGTCCGTGACCCCTATCTCCAACGCCAGTCGGAGTCCGGCCAGAAGTGCCTCATACTCTGCCTCATTGTTAGTTGCCCGGAAAGCGAACTGGATAGCATACCTGTACTCCATTCCTTGTGGGCTAGTAAGCAGGACACCCGCCCCGCCCCCGTTAGCATGCGACGATCCGTCCACATGCAACTTCCATTTGTCAGAGGGTGGTTCCGATCCGGACGGCTCTCCTGAAGGTTCAGTCATTTCTACCAAAAAGTCTGCCAGGGCTTGCCCCTTAATAGCCTTCCGGGGATTGTACTTGATCTCGTGCTCTCCAAGCTCGACTGCCCACTTCATCATCCGTCCCGAGGCTTCCGGCTTCAGCATGATCTGTCTCAACGGATGATTCGTCAGTACCGTGACTGGGTGGCCTTGGAAATATGGTCGGAGGCGCCGAGAAGCATGGACCAATGCCAATATCAGCCTTTCCAAAGCGGTATACCTTGTTTCCGGACCTTGGAGTGCCCTGCTCACAAAGTAAACCGGACGCTGTACCTTTCCATCTTCTCGGACCAGAGCAGAACTTATAGCGTGTTCCGTTGCTGCTATGTAGAGGAAAAGCTCTTCTCCGGGCAACGGCTTGGAAAGGGTAGGGAGGCTTGCTAGATGAGCCTTGAGATCCGTGAATGCTTGGTCACATGTCTCGGTCCACTCGAACGGCTTGGCTCTTCGGAGTATGTTAAAGAACGGGAGCTGCTTCTCAGCCCCCCGAGCGAGAAATCGGCTCAAAGCGGCTAGCGACCCGGTCAGTTTTTGTACGTCCTTCACCCCTCTCGGAGGAGGCATCTCCATAAGGGCCGATATCTTCTCCGGGTTGACGTCGATTCCTCGAGCCGACACCATGTAGCCAAGAAACTTCCCTGCTCCTACTCCGATGGTACTTTTTCCTGGGCTGAGCTTGAGATTCGCCATCCGGAGTACGTCGAACATCTCCCGGAGGTCGAACAAAAAAGATTCATACGTCTGGCTCTTGACCACCATGTCATCCACATAGACCTCCAGGTTCCGTCCCATCTGGTTCCGAAACAGCTTGTCCGCCATCCTTTGGTATGTTGCACCTGCGTTTTTCAGTCCGAAAGGCATTTTCCTGTAACAAAAAGTACCAAAGTCAGTGATAAAAGATGTTTTGGGGCGGTCATCCTTGGCCATCGTAATCTGGTGGTACCCTCGGTGCGCATCAAAGAATGCCAACACTTGGTAACCAGTAATAGCCTCGACCAGCTGATCGATGGAGGGGAGCGGATAGCTATCTTTCGGACAGCATTTGTTTAGATCTGTGAAGTCAATACACATTCTCCACGAGCCATCGTGCTTCTTCACCAGAACTGGGTTTGCTATCCACTCCGGGTATGATATCTCCTCCACGATTCCGGCATTTAACAGTCTACCCACCTCCGCCCGGATCTCCTCCACGCGTTCCGGGGCGAGGGGCCTCTTCTTCTGCCTGATTGGTTTCAGCTCTGGAAAGACATTGAGCTTGTGGACTGCGATCTCCTCCGGAACGCCAGTCAAGTCCTCCGTCCCCCAGGAAAACACATCCTCGTACTCCGCCAACAGGCTTCGCAACTCCATCTTAACGTTATCCGGCATGTTCTTCCCCACACTGACTACCCCCTTCTGTCCGACCATCATATCCTCCACTTCATAAGATGGTGCTTCTCCATGGATAGCTCCTACCAAGTCCGCTTTGGCTTTTCCCTTGTCCGAGGCGGACAGCTTGGGTTGGCCCTCCCCGGATCGGGCATCCTTGATGGCGGTCAGCATGCAACTCCGAGCGGTTTGCTGGTGGCCCCGGACGGATGCGATACCGTTTTCCGTGGGGAACTTCATGATCAAGTGGAAAGGTGAACATATAGCCCGTGCTTGTGACAGCCAAGGTCTTCCGATGATCATGTTGTAAGGGGAAACAGCATCAATGACGGCGAAGTTACACTCCACCGTAGCCCGCTTCGTCGGGTCCTCGAAATCCGTCAGGGTGACTTTCAAAGGGATGACTCCGAGCGGATGGACAGTCCGTCCGGTGAACCCTGAAAGGGGGGTCTGACACGGTTTTAGGTTTTGTCGTCCGATCCCGAGCTGATCAAAGCATGCCGCGAACATGATCTCTACACTGCTACCGTCATCTACGAACACTCGTTTGATCAGTACTCCTTCGACATCCGCCATTACCACCATCGGATCCGAATGGGGAACCTGTGGGGGTACCGGATCCTCATCCGAGAAGGTGATAGTCTCGCTTGGCTTGAACCTCTTTTCTTGTATCTCACCCGGAGGCACGTATCTGCTTTTGGCCTTGATCGCCGTCATGGAACAAAGTCCGTCGCCGACGATTCCGTTTATCACATTGATCATCCGAGGCTGGGCTGGGGGCGGAGCTGGTGCAGCCTGCCTTGGCGCCGGGTTTGCCGGATTAGCTTGGTTCCCCCCCCGGGGGCGATTGTTCCTATTCCTTTTCCGACCCTGTCCGGCTGCAGCTGCCGGGGCTTGGGCCGGGCGTCCGAGTCCTTCCCCCGCCACGCAATCTCTTAGCTGGCCTGCTCCGATTAACCTTTCAATATCCCAACGAAGCGCCCTGCATCCCTCTGTGGTATGTCCATGTGACTTATGAAACTCACACCACTTATCCGCATTTGCTGGTGCCGGCACGCCAACAATGGGCTGCGGATCCGTAAACAAACCTCGGTGAACCGCAAGGATCTCCGTACGGGTCTTTGAGAGAGGGGTGTAGGTCGGACGAACAGCGGCTGCCGGTGCTGGTGCTGCTGTCGCCGGGGCGGGTACTCGTCTGACTTGATCCGTCCGGGCCGGAGCCCTTGCAGCAGTGGTTTGGGTCCCTGTCACCGTGAGAGACCTTTGCTCGAAAAAGCCCACTGTTGTCATCCGGACTTGGTTGGCGTCATGCACCGTACAATGCATCTCTACTACCAACTGGAGGTGATAATATGACGTAGGCATATTCTTCATGAGCTCGATGTAGAAAGCGTTGTCCCTCAGTCCGTTGACGAAGTTGTGGATAATGGCCTTCTCCTGCAAATGCCGGTCCACCACCTTCATCGTCGCAGCTATGTACCGGGTGTAGAATTCCCAGGTAGTCTCCGTCTCCAGCTGCCTCATTGCCAGGACCGTGGCGAGGTTTACAAATGTGTGCTTCATAGCGGAATAACGCCGGACCAGGGCTATGGCGAAATCCCAAAAATGTCGGAGTGTACCGTTCGGCAGACCCTTGAACCATGTTAAGCAGTTTCCCCGTAAGTATGAAGGTACCATCTTACACTGTAGCTCTTCCGGAATATCCCTAGCGATCATGATACTGGCATAAGTCTGAACGAACTCTTCCGGATCGCCTTCTCCGTTGTAGGTAGGTAGTCCGTCCGGAGCCTTGGTTCCGGCTGGCCACTTAAAACTTAACACCTCCGGAACCCAAGGTGACTGTGGCCCGATCCCGTTCCGTCCGATTAAGCGATTGAGACGGTCTTCAATGGAATCCGGACAGAAAGGTGTTTGAAAACCAAAACCTCCGGGGAATCCTCCTCCGGCAGGCTGCATCCCATACATCATCTGCTGCTGACCCCCGGGTCCTCCGGCGGGTTGCATCCCGAACATCATCTGTTGTTGTCCTCCGGGTGCACCCATCCCATAGCCCTGCTGGGTACCGTATCCCTGCTGGGTTTGTGCTCCCCAGTAAGGTGGTGCGTTCGGATTCAAACCAGCAGTCTGCCGTTGATGTCCGCCCGGGTATGGGTTTAGGTTTGGTGCTCTCGGTTGATCCGGAGGCGGCTTGTCCGCCTCACCTCGTTGAGCTGCCTTCCACTCCTGGAACTGTTGATACTCCGCCATGTTTGTCCTCAGGATGTTGCCTCCGAGTCCGGAATCATGACGCTTACGCTCCTCCCGTCCGGCCTTCCGTCCAACTCGAGGTCGAATCGACCGGCTCTGAGCATCGCCTTCCGTGCTATACCCTTCCGGAGATTCTTCAGGTTCATAATCCTCGGCTTCCTCAGAACCGGATCCCTCGGGACGATCCGGATCGGGCGTCTCATCCCCTTCCGACGACTCCTGGTCATCATCCTGATTCTGATTCCGCGCCTCTCGTGCCGCTCGCTGACGCTCTCTAGCCTCACGTTGTATATCCGCCAGAGTTCGTTCAGAAGCCGGCCTCTTCCCTTTTGCCTTTTCAGCTGCTAGGCGCTGTCGCCGACGCTCCTCAGCTGCGGCCTTCTTCTCCGCTGCCGCCTGTTTGGCTTGGAGAATCCATTCCTTCTCGGCCGCTATCTTTTGAGCTCTAACTGTAGCGGCTTTTCTGGTTTTTGGCCCTCCTCCCGCTTCCTCCTCCGCCGGGAGAGGGTTCTTTCTTGGTCGTCCGCGCGGCGGCATGAACGTAACCTGCAACTGGAATTTTTAAGGTCCCACTGGGCGTGCCAACTGATGCTACCAGCTTCCAGTCCCGGTCCGGATCAATAGTGAGTCTCCGGTCCGGATGAGACTTTTGTCCGTGCTACGCGCGCTCTCACCTAAAGCCCTGCAAAACAACGCCCCGGAGTATCCCGAGGATAGCTACTCCGGCGTGATGATGAAAGAGGGGCCTTTGAATAGGAGAGAGAATAAAGATATATTGAGAGAGTTTTTATCTGATAGAACATACCTTTCTCCACAAGTCCAAAGCTGTATTTATAGGTGTGAGTGGTCAGCCTCAAGCCCAGAGGCAGTGGACCGGATAACGCCATTCTGGCTGACGTCATATGGACCGGACTACACTCTGGGCCGTAGCCTAGATATGGGCCAGAGCCCATATCACCACTGGCATCGGTCCTGTATCTGTTCTTCATAAAATGCTTGAAAATCTTCATGTAGCGCTCGAAAGGGTACATCCATCTCAAAAACACAGGACCACAACACTTGATCTCACGAACAAGATGAACTATAAGATGCACCATTATATCAAAAAATGAGGGCGGGAAGAACATCTCCATCAGACACAAAACTTCGACAACTATTTCTTGTAGTTTATCTAGTCTCGCTCGGCTAATATTCATTCTACAGATGGACTTGAATAACATGCACAAGCGGCTTATGCAGCGTCTAACATGTGGAGGTAGGGACGTGCGCAGAGCAATGGCATTCAATTCTTGCATCAAAACGTGGCAGTCGTGCGATTTGAGTCCCGCGAGTTTCGCCTCATCAACATTCACACACCGACTAATGTTGGACGAGTAGGTACTAGGTACTTTAATGTCCTTCAGACTTTGACAAAATTTCTTCTTCTCAGAATCATATATGGTGTAAGAGGCCGGCGGCAAATATGTCTTGCCATTTTCCTTCACGGGGACCAAACCCAGTCTAAAACCCATTTCCTCCAAATCCATCCTAGCTTTCAAGCCATCCTTACTCTTCCCCGGTATGTCTAGTAATGTGCCAATCAGACTCTCGCAACATTCTTTTCTATATGCATAACATCCAAACAATGTCTAACCTCCAAGTCTTTCCAGTAAGGCAACTCGAAAAAGATTGAAGATTTTTTCCATACACCATTCACTACTGGCTTCTTCCTATTCTTTCCAAAATCATTGGGAATGTCCTTCGCAGATTCATACACACTCACCAAACATAGGCGTCGGTGCATCCCTCTCATCAACCGCTCCATCAAACCACTTTTACACTTACAGAGGGCATGCTCGTGATTTAGAAATCTCCTGTATCCTAAATAAACTGTTTTCCTCCCGTGCTTAAGTTGAACGCGACTAGTGTCCATCTCACAAACCGGGCAAGCAAAATTCCCTTTAACAGAGTAACCTGCCAAATTACCTAATGCAGGGTAATCATTAATGGTACAAAATAGCATCGTTCTCATGTCAAACCACTCTTCCCGTTATCCATCATAAGTCCAGTTTTCAAAATACCACAACTTTCTAAGATCTTCAATTAGGGGAGCAAGATAAATGTCAATGTCGTTACCTGGTTGTTTTGGACCTGAGATCATAAGTGATAGCAGAACGTACTTACGCTTCATAGTTAACCATGGTGGTAAATTGTAAATCACAACCATCACGGGCCACGAACTATGAGTGCTGCTCAGATCTGCAAAGAGATTCATACCATCTGTCGACAAACCTAACCGCAGGTTACGCGGCTCATTACCAAATTCAGGGTACAAATCATCAATATGCTTCCACTGATCACCATCAGAGATATGGCGAATCACATCGTCATCGGGCCGATTCCTATCTGCATGCCAGGTTAAATTTTTCGCATCTTCCTTATTAGCGAATAAACGCCTCAACCTAGGTATGATGGGGAGGTACCACACAACTTTAGCAGGACTCCTTTTCTTTGTTCTAGGCGCCGTCTCTGCACAAACACCTATTGACCTGGACCGTTTCGTATACCTAGACTCGTTGCAAATGCGACATGTATCCCTTTCAGCATCTTCGCCCCAGTACAATATACAATCATTAGGGCATGCGTGAAGTATTTCCAATTCCAATCCCATTGGACAAATAATTTTCTTCGCGACATAGGAACTTTTTGGCAACAAATTGTCTTTAGGATGAAACTCCTTGAACAATTCCAACAATTCCGTTATTCCTTTCTCCGTCAAACCATGTTTCGCTTTCAAATTCATCATCATCAGCGCAGAACCGAGAACAGTGTGCCTAGCTCCCTCATACAGCAGAGTCTTTTTATCTTCATACATCGCCTCCAGCACCTCAGGTCTACCTTTGAAATGCATGGCCACATCTTCCGCCAAATCATCATATTCAAAATCACGATCCGTATCACCATTAACACTCTCCTCTTCAATCAAAACTTGGTTTTCTGCGACGACAGTACGAGCCTCGCCATGTAATGTCCACCTAGTATACGCTCTTGAAAATCCTCTCACAATCAAGTGTGACTTTAAATCACGCACACTCAAACACACATCATTCTTACAATCTCTACAAGGGAATCGAATTAGCGACTCATTCTGTACTCTTGCATACTCACTGGCAGCATTCACAAACTCTGTCACGAGATTCAAATATTCACGCGATGTCCTAATATTCTCTTGTATAATTCTAGGCCGTTCCATTGTAACGTGCCAAATCTACAAACGAAGTCCTAAATTGAAAAAAATACAAACTTAATCAACCATATCAATCACTAATTAATAAAGCCCATTCATTGAATTACAACATTTTCAACTTCTATCATACATCAAAGACATGCATGTCAATGTAAACTCCACATGCCATTCTTAACAAAACAATCGAGAACATCGATTCCACAATTTAACAACGGAAGATTTAAAGATGAGATGACATACCTTATCGATGCAAACTTCAATCAACGCACACAGCAAAGAATTTCCCCTTTTTTGAAATTTTCTAAACTAGCTCCCTACATAAAAAATGCAGAGAACAGACTTTAAAATGACATCTGACCGGCTTATTTCCGATTTCTAAACAGTCCTTACACATTTTGCGAGTGGTATCCGATATTGTAACAAGTCCCACTAATTCTGAGTACACTCTCAGGTCTATTTCCGATTTAGGAAACAAGCCGGGCGCATGTATTCAAAACCAGAAATAATGGCACGTGCTTTGCAAGTGCCATGGCCAAAGTTCAGGACCGTTTCCGACCTCGTAAACGTTGGCCAGCACGGCGGGAAATCGTTCCCGCCGTGCATTCCCAGCGTCGTTTGTCATCATGCACGGCGGGTTTTTGCTTCCCGCTGTCCTTCACATCAGGCAGCGGCTGACCTGATTTTGACATCTAGTTTCGGATGGTTTACGAAATTGGAAACAAGAAGCACGGCGGGAAAAATAAGTTTTCTTTCCCCCGCCGTTCTTCTGCCAATTTCCACTAGTGACGCACGTACCACACACAATAAATATTTTTGTATCCCATAATTATTTAGAACCTGTCCTTCATTTTGATGAGTTTAATGTAAGATTTTGTCCTCAAAATCTTGTTTAACGAGGTACATCTTAAATTGAAGATTTAAACGCTGGCAGAAACGAGATTTGATGTGAAATTATGTTGGCCAATATAGTAATTATATTCATCTATAATCTCACACAAGGGTCAAGAAAGTGTTTTAAAACACATCATTCTTTTTAGAAAAACTATATTTAGGCTGTAACATATGACAAAAAAAGGCAAAAATCGAAGAGCATGTTTATTGTCACTTCCCAAATCAGTCAACAAATAGTAAATATATGCTCAAAATAGTTTAATATAATCAATAAATCGTTTCGAAAAAACAGAGAAACAAGGCAAACATATATAGTGAGAAAAAAGTAGGGTGAACTCATGTAGGTGTTCAGTTGACGCACGAAGGAGCTGAAGTTGTTGTGCTTGAAATACTTGGGCAGGAGATCCTGCGAGTGTCCTAGACGACGAACGAGTTGAAGGAAGCGCTCCAGGAGATGACCGGATCCGTCTCAGGGTCATCCACCATCTCGTAGGTCTTCTGGAGGAATAACAAATCTTTTGTTTAGTTTTGTAATCTTTTTCTTTTGAAAAAAAAGAAAAAAAGTTTTGTAATCTTTTTACAATTCGAAACTGAAATTTTTTAATTAGAACTCATATCCATTTAGAATCTAGTGGACTATGGAGTAAGTTTAGGAATGATTGTGAAACTATTTTCACTTTCATACTTCTGGCGTAAGATTTTTGGAATGTATTGTTATCAAAGTTTTGGAAGAGATTTGGGATTATTCCTTGTGGAAAAATTACTTCCCATGTAGAAAGGTCTGCGTTTTATCCTTCATTACTTCCCATATATACACGTCCAAAACAAAGAAAGTGGATCCGATAATATCGAATCATGCTAGTCGTGCTATGTCACGTCTAGCAAAAGAAACGGAAACTACCTACGACTAGGCTAGTTCAAAACGGGAAGAAAAACAGAAAATAAAACAACGCTAAAAATAGACTAGATTAATTAGGCAACAAATCACCCCCTTAATCTTATCTTGAGTTCAACTTAGCTCAACAAGTCCGAAAAAAGAAGAAAGCGCTTTCACCGAATTTGTTTACATTTGTTGTGCAATATTATAGATATGTACCATTCTTGTGCAATGAACATATGTTATATGTGTATTTTAGTATGATTAATAATTCTTTAAAATATTTCTATATAAAGAAATGATAATAAAAGTGTAACATGCATAAATTAACAATGGCATACCATGCACTATTGTAGTTTGACATGCATAAATTAACTATGGGATGCCATGGTTTTTTCAGTTAGTCATGGGAACAACAGAGGCACATCAGCTGAAACAGATCATCATGTTACTTTGGGGAATATGGAAGAGCAGAAATAGCTCTACTTTCAGGCAGCAGGATATACCTCCAGTACTTTGTGTACAACAGACTCAGGCAGAACTAGAGCTGGTGACCAAAAGCATCACCAGAAACCACAGAGCAGAAGACCTGGGACAGGAAAACATGATAGACAACTCTGTTTCCACTAATCAACAACTCTCCATACAAGCCATCAGAAGTGGTGAGACAACTGAGGAAATCTTCCAAGGTTGTGTTATAAATTTTGATGGATCCTACAGAGAACATATGAAGGTAGGAACTGCAGGGTGAAGGATATGGAAACCTGGATGGAACTTAGACACAGATATATCAGGATCAGACTTCTTTCCAGCAACCTCACCTTTACAAGCTGAAGCGGAAGCTTGTTGGAGAGCACTCAGAGCAGGAAGAAGAAATGGAGTTCAGAGGGTCAACTTGGTCACAGACTCTGCTCAGCTAAAAACATCGATCTTGAATCCTTTGTCGGCTCCAATTGCGATCAAAGGAATTATCAATAGTATTAGGCGATTAGCAGATTCACTTGTCGAATTTGCTGTAATCAAGGTCGCTCGTTCCTTTCTAGAAAAGGAACAGAACATGGCCTTTAGCCTTAGTAGAAATGTATGTAATGGTCTTAGTACTAGTTTTCCTGTTTAATTACTTAATGAAATTTGGTTTTTCAAAAAAAAAAACTATCGGATGCAATGCTCTATCTCACGGTATCCCAGAGTTATTATAAAATTTACCATTATTTAGTGTCTTATTATTAGTATTTTGACTATGCCACGCATCAGGCCTGGCCCAAGTCTGAAACAGGTGAAGCTTCAGGCCCTCAAATAATGGGTTAAAATAGGGTCCAATTCATTTTAAAATAAACAGATTTTATACACTACAATAAATAAATTCTCTTTCAAACCTCATTTATTTAAAATATGGGTCAACCAAAAGGCCTCATTTTTTGAAAAAAAACCCACCGTTTTAATTTATCTTAATTCCAATTTTTTTTTGTGTATTTAAATTTTTATTAAAAACCGAATTTCACCGAACTCTCTTATTTAAGGAATTTTTTAATGTCCGCTTCAGGCCCCCAAATACCAGTTGGACCAGCAACCCTGTTTTGTAAGGTTTTATAAGCTTAGCAATCAGGACCTCCCAATCTGTTACGGTCCAATTCTGAAACAATCATCTGTACTGCTGGTATACTTCGATCATATGAGTAAGTTCTTCATCAGACAATTTTCTTAAGGTATTTTCATATGACAACACATATAATTGGTTATCTCCTCTGTTTTGCTTCCCATTTATAAAGTTCAATCTGCCGACTAAGCATGAATCCGTTGCGTCTTTTTTTTTTTTGGGATTCTTTAGCGACATGTCAGTGTCTACGAAAACAAGGTAGCACAAATCATTGTGCATAGGTTATGTGTGGATATTCTTATTTTTAATACGTTGCCCTGTTTTTCGATTTAGTATTTGCATGTCAAGCCATTCCTTTCTCAATATGTAACTCTTACACTAGATATCTACTTCATGTAATTATGATTTTATGTTTATTGTTACTCTTTAAGTTATTTAGCTTTAAGTTCTCATGTTTTTCTTACACAAACACTAAACTGTTCCTTGATTCTTATTTGCAGAGCATTGTATAAGTTTTGTTGAATCAAAAGCATTGGAGTTATTTCTTTGGAAAGCCATGGTCCTCGCCGCCTTGGCTTCATGAGCTCAAAGTCCGCACCTTCGTTTACCTTCCGTTTCATTTAGTACTCTTGAAACTTCATCTTTTCTCTTTGCTTATTTGGGAGGAGCTTTTACATAAGTTTTATGTACTCCCAACAACTTACATGAGCTAAATTTTGTTGACATGTTCTTTTTCTAGCAATGTTTGTAGTAGTTTACGTACGCTGGTCTGCAGAGCATGTCTTAACTCTTTTCAAAACTGACATTTGGTCATTTAATTTAACTGCTTTAGAGCTTACTCATGACTATGCACCTAAGTATTCTCTAATTAAGGTTTTTCTTAGGACCTTACAAAATGAACCCCCAAGTCTTGACTTTGAGAGGATTAGAAGTATTAAAAATTTTCTAAGTAAACAATTACATTGCTAGCTATTTTGTAAAAGATCTAACAAAAACAACCCTCGGCTAAAAGGTTGTTGTAGCATCCGTTTTTCAAACAAGGTAGGTCGAACAATTATATTTCTAGATCACTCTTAGATAGTCTTCCTTCTACGGGAGATCGACTTAAAGCATTGAAGAGAAAGGAAGAAGATATACTGACACAAAAGAAAATTCCAATGGCCAAAACACTTCATGCCTGAATTCAATGAGAACACCAAATGACTATTGTTGCATGAATCTTAATCATAGTGTCGCCGGGGTATGCAGAGATCGTAGAAATTGGCGATCACGATCCCTTTTAAAAGCCACTCTATACTCCCTGCCCTACACTTAGATAAGGACTTGGCTCCCCTATTAAATTTCGGGCGTGTATTGCTGCTCTATTCCTCTAAATTTTAGTGAGTGCATATAAATGTTTTGATCCCTATTTTCATCTCATAAAAGAAAGATACGTTTAAATTTGGTTTAATTTGGTAGGCCGCTAGCTTATATACATGAGATTTACTTGGCTTCCAACTTATATATGGAATTTAAAATAGTGGGCTAGCAGGATTTGAATTTTCTTCTCCACAAGCTCACAGACCGGGAGCTCCCGGACCCGGAGCTCCTCGGACGATAAACGTGATCAATGTAATAGTGGGGGATGGAGCACAGACATTGTCGGCGGTAAAAGCTAAGAGTGGATATGTTCCCCCGGGGGAGATCCAGGGGAAGAGGTTCAAACACGACGAAACTATCACCTTCTCAGAAGAGGATGCAGTCCCAGCACAGGTGCCTCATTCTGATCCCATGGTGATTTCAGCCGAAGTGGTAAAGAAGAAAGTTTGCAGAAGTACCTGGAGGCGGTGAAGATACTGATGCAGGGTTTCCTCCGGGTTTCCCTAACACAGATCCCCCGGAAGGAGAACTGTAAAGCGGATGCATTGAGTAAGTTGGCTTCGTCGGAGCTCAAGCCGGATCAGGATCGAAATCTGTTCATGGAGATGATAACTACCCGGGGTTATAAGCACCCAAACCAAGTCGTAGTAGTTCGAGAAACAGAGTCCTGGATCACGCCCCTCCTAGAGTACTTGGAGAAGGGGACACTGCCGGATGACAAGGTTAAAGCCTGCAAGATCCGAGTTAAAGCCCCCAGGTATGTCGTCATGGACGGGGAGTTGATCCGGAGAGGATACCTTCAACCTTGGCTGAAGTGCGTTGACGGGGAAGAAGCACGCCACCTGTTGAAAGAAGTACATGAGGGCCCCAACGGAAGTCATCAAGGGGCCCGGACAGTGGCCCGGAAGATCATGTGCACGAGGTATTACTGGCCCACGCTGTTTGAGGACGCCCAAAAAGCTGTTCGCTCCTGTGGACAGTGCCAGAGAATCGCACCCCTGATCCATGTGCCCCAGGGGGAGATGATTGGAATATCCGGGACTTGGCCTTTTATCCGATGGGTTTGGATCTGGTAGGACCTTTCCCGACAGTGCCTGGAGGTTTCAAGTATCTGATAGTGGTCGTTGACTACTTCAGCAAATGGGTAGAAGCCGCTCCATTGGCCTTTTAGTGGTGATATGGGCCTTAGCCCATACACTGACCCGATAAGCCTATTGGCAAAGGAGAAAAGAGAGTCCAGCCCATCAGTGGTCCTCCCGGGTACAAGAAGGACATGAAAATGACCTCCCAACCCAGAGTAGGTGACAGGGGAAAGACCACTTAGCTTAAACCCTCTCTGCTCATTGCCATTATAAATAGAGGAGTGACCAACAGTAAAAGGTATGTTCTATCAGACTTAAATACTCTCTGTATTTCTTCATATTCTCTCTCCTCTGCATAAAGGCCAATTTTCATCATCACGCCGGAGCGTCTACCCTCAGGTGACCCCGAGGGCTTTGTTTTGCAGGATCTAGGTGAGAGATCCACCGCGGGTTCGGCCAGCTCTCCCCGGACAACTCATACCGGGGCTGGTATCCCGGAACTTACTGGTAGCATCATTGAATTTATATCTTTATAAGTGCATTGTGGACCACCGTCCCAACCAATGGGTAGATCTCGTGGGGCGTTGGTGTAACTTCAAATTTTATTATTAAGGATAGTGTTGTCAAACCAATATTCATTTTGACCAAAATAGAAAAATACTTTTTTAAAATTATTTGTCTATTCTTTGAACACTAGGTTGTGGAGTATGCACTTTGTGCAAACTCACCCGGACTCTGGATACGAAAGTTGGGCTTTTTCTGAAATTGAAAATAATGTGGTAAATATTTATGTGTTAGGATCAATATCAAAAAAATATCCAATCATTAGCGTCGGATAATAGCAAAACTATCCTTTTTTTTAGAAACGATAAAGGATAAATCTCGAAAAAGTGACAAACCTGTAACATAGAACTATCTATATACAGCACCACAATATATTTATTTGCTGTTGCATTATTCAATGAATATTAAATGAGTTTGAAGGTTTCAATGATTTTTTTTTAAAAAAATATTCTTGTATTCTATGAGTTGTTCCAGCAACTTTGACAGTGTGTGGAATCTCACCTGTAAAGATATTCATAGGGTTGCCTACAACTCCTGATGCGTCTTCTGCCTTCCTCTAATGTTACATGTAGTAAAGAACAAAAAAGCTTTACAAGGATACTAAAAATCACAGATAATATACAAAGTCTTCATTGCTAAAAAAAGAAAGAATGGGAAATTGTTATTTTGCTAAAGGCCAAATTCTTTGTGAACCGAAAAATTGCAGCAAACTTTGTACTTTTTTTCACATTGAGCAGTCAAGCCAAGAGTTCATAATTAAGGTAAAAGGTATCGAATCTGAAACCAACAAAGTCATACTGGATCAGACAATGTTGTCGGAAAATACAGCCTCTTTAAACCTATCTCGTGTTTCAGAGTCGTTGCCAGCAAGAATAAGTAACCAGAACTTTCTGCATAATATTAAACGTACACAAATACATCAGAAAAACTAAGAGCAGCAACCAAACTTCTCAGAACAATAGTATACGTGAAAGACTTACCAGTGGAGGATCACCATCCATCTTCATTCCAAATGTTGAAATCTACTTGATGGTGTGACTCTATATAAAAGATAACATCATCACAAAGAACACAGTACAATAAAAGGGAAAAGTAAATGAAAAATGGTACTTTAAGAACACGAGATACATTGTAAGAGTTGACCATCTCCACTTCCTTTCATTATAATTAAAGCCTAAGTGACAAATCTTGATTATCAGAAGAATGATAGGAAAATAAATCATAAAACCAAAGTCAACTGTATACATGCTACGGAAAAGAAAAGCTAACAGTCATGAATAATAAAGGAACTAAATACACAGCATATCAGTACATGGTCAGGAACCCACTGGCACGGCACATTTCTGAGGTCTAACATCTTTCCTACAAACCAAATCAAACAATTGTATCGACACTTTAGTTTAAAATTAACCATGAGGGAAACAGAGAAGGCTGATGAAAGTAGAAGATTAAATTCGTTAAAACTGAATGAAGAAATCAACAGCTTAGTAGACAAGAAAGTAACTCATAAAAGTTTCTGAAAATTTAGTTGCAATTGCTTTCCATTTTTTCAAATTAGCAAATACACTAGGCATGGACTTCATTGTACAGGTGGAAAAGGCCCAATTAGTTTCCCAGCATGCATATGACATTTCATATGAAAATGCTCCGTTAGCAACAATATATCATAATTATAATAAAATCTCCAAATTCATAAACAAGAAGCATCTCAAGCTTGACTCAACAGACAAAAGGGTTTTACGGAAACACACTCTTAACAAAAATTCAACAACATTCGTCTAAAGGTTCAGACTTTCTGAGTAATGAAAGCACTCAGATGACCTAATCCATAAAATACAGCAACAAATCAATTTTTAAATAAAATTAACCGAAAAATCTCGTTTTACATACCCGGGGATGTTCAGAGTTGAAGGAACTCTTGGGCATGGCAGCAAATTTCATAATTCGATTTCCTCCTACAAATTTAAAGCATTTAAAAATAACGAAAACTCAAAATACCTTCAAGTCTTGAATCACTCAGAAACCTAATTAGGACATAAATCGAACATCTAGAGTGCAACGATTACCTGCAAAATCATAAAAAGAAGCATGGAACCAAGGTGAATGGTATTAACTGATTATCAGAGGAAACAAATTAAATGAAAGGGAAAATCAGCAAGCTACATTTGCTAGGATGGTAACTGAATGAATGGATGAGAATCATCTCGTAGCATTTAAAACAAAAGCAGAGGTGGTGTGGGGGTGAAACAGAGAGGTGAATAGTCCGACGCATCGTTAGAGAAACTGGGGAGATGACACGTTCTATGCAACTGATTTTGACAGAAGAAATTTGAGAATCATACAAATTGGAGCAAATAAAAAATAAATTAAAGAAACCAAATAAATGACGTACAAAACTAAAGAAAAGGTATAGAAGGAGGTCAGTAATTTGAATATGAAACAAACAGATGAAGAACTACCAATTAAGCAAAACCACTTAAAGACTCTGAAATGTTTCCCTTCAGCCACTTTCTTGACACATTCAACTCCACCACTCTGCCACTGCTACCATAGACAACCCCTTCCAAACTACAGCAATCAAAATCTCTAGACCAGGCCGAAATGATCGAGACATCGATTAAGTTCCTGGAAAACTACCTCAATGCTGAAAGATCATCTAGATGGCAACCTTGGGACTGCGCTTCGAAACCCGAAAACAGACTCACAAAACAAACCAATCCCAGATCACCAAATTCATCATAAGCAAGGAAACAACCTCCGTAACTACCATAACTCCTTAAAAATCCTACAAATCAAGCATTTCCTTGGAATTATAAAACCACAAACAACACTTGAATCAATCCCAGCTCCCAAAAAATCAAACCCCCAATCTCAATATCAATCTCAATCCCAAACAAAAACCTCAAAAAACACAACCAAATAACCTTAAACTAATCAAAGCTTAGAGCTGAAGCAAGCAAGAAAATTTCAGATCCCTTAAGCAGAAAAGAAAGCAAGAACAGACCTTTAACCACAGACACTGCAAATGAGTGAAGGACCTTCCTTTCTGAGCACCACTTTCACATGGGAGCTAAGCAAGATGAACCCTTTTTGCAGCTCAGCCACAAATAGAAAAGGCTGGTGGATTCCTAAGAGAACAAGAAGCAAAAAACCCATTTCAAATCAAGAAACAGTGAGCTAGATTTTTGAGTTTTCATTGGGAGGGTGAAGCAAAGAATGACTCATCAAGGAAAATCTCGAAGGGAAGCAGCCACGTTACTCATAGTTGCGGAGGGAACAACACGTGGAGGTCTTGGTCTCGGATTCCGGCGGAGCATCGTGGTACACCAATCACCGGTACTATAGCCGGTTTGCTGGGCGAAGAAAGCAGAAGACGAAGAGAGAGAAAATGCGAAAAAGTCACTTCTTTTTAACTGACCACCGTACCTAAACTGGCCAACATTCCTCATCCCCTATAATATAAGGTAGATATTGCGCCAAAGTTAAGTGCTTTCCCGCACACCTTTCTATGGTATCTTTTATTCATTCAAACAATGTTATTTTGATGCTATTTTGCTGCATTTTACTATTTTGATAATTTTCAACTGCATTTTCAAGGCTAACCAAATAGAAAGATTGCGTTAAGAAAGGTCAGTGCTTTGAGATCTTGCTTAAGCGAACTATGGTTGGTATTGTCTGCATTTCAAGGAATATTGGAAGCAGCATAGATGATTATTTATGTTTGGTTTCTTCTCTTGAAATCTCCGTCCAAATCTTTCATATATCAATAGATATAATCACTGTATATGACATTCGTCTCTCCTAGTGAATATAAATTTATTTTCTATTTTAGAATCAATTTGATGAGAAATACAAAGCACAAATTGGCGGAAACATCCAATTAAGGTGTGCGTTTGGGCGAACTTAGAACTTATGTTTATGGTACGAATTAATTTATATACATATAGATAATTTTTCAAACATTTCAACAAAACTTATTTGAAAATCTATACTAACATAGATGTAAATGTGAATTGAACATTCAAGAATCCAAATTCAAAATAATTCTTATTAAGAAAGAAGAAAAGCTAGTGTTATAAAAGAAATTCACTATCTAAAATTAATATTCAAATAATAATATTCAAATTAATTTGTTAATTTTAGTTGAGTTCAATTTAGTATCTTATTTAACTTTCAAATTTTGAGTTCTGTGTCCTTAATATGCACGTAAGTTATATGGTCATTTAGATGATATTTACCTCAATTTTTAATTTCTACTACTAATTTCCAAGACTACCTTCAATCTACTTTCCATAATAATACAAAATTTACCGATCTTTATATTTTGTTTAACAAAATCATAACTTTATAGCAAATATAATTTAATTGATATTTTTACTTATACATTATTAGAGGTATTTTACATTGAGTGTGGGTGTGTGCACACGTGCAATAAAAGACAAATTAAATGTGCACGTAATATTAAGATGTGCACGTAATGTATATAGATGTGCACGTAATTTTTCCACAAGGAATAATCCCAAATCTCTTCCAAAACTTTGATAACAATACATTCCAAAAATCTTACGCCAGAAGTATGAAAGTGAAAATAGTTTCACAATCATTCCTAAACTTACTCCATAGTCCACTAGATTCTAAATGGATATGAGTTCTAATTAAAAAATTTCAGTTTCGAATTGTAAAAAGATTACAAAACTTTTTTTCTTTTTTTTCAAAAGAAAAAGATTACAAAACTAAACAAAAGATTTGTTATTCCTCCAGAAGACCTACGAGATGGTGGATGACCCTGAGACGGATCCGGTCATCTCCTGGAGCGCTTCCTTCAACTCTTTCGTCGTCTAGGACACTCGCAGGATCTCCTGCCCAAGTATTTCAAGCACAACAACTTCAGCTCCTTCGTGCGTCAACTGAACACCTACGTGAGTTCACCTTACTCTTTTTCTCAATATATATGTTTGCCTTGTTTCTCTGTTTTTTTGAAACGATTATTGATTATATTACGATCTATTCACATCAAAATTCGTTTCTGGTAGCGTTTAAATCTTCAATTTAAAATGTACCTCGTCAAACAAGATTTTGAGGACATAAACTTACATTAAACTCATCAAAATGAAGGACAGGTTCTAAATAATTATGGGATACAAAAATATTTATTGTGTGTGGTACGTGCGTGCACCCACGTGCGTGCTACTATCACAAATAGGGCAATTTATTTCTTGGTTTGAAATGTTAATGTTGTTATGAACAGTAAACTTACTACACAGCACAAGTCGAAAATGAAATCTTTTCTTCAAGAAATCCAATTTCTGTGAATTAGAGTATCGCGGTCCATTGGGCTGAGTGCAACCTAGCCCAAAAGTCAGATTATGGAAGTGCCTTGACTTGACAGTTGGGCATTTATTAGATTATAATTTTTCACTTTGTCCTATTTGTTTTTGGAGCCTCTTTAAAATATAGTTGTGTGTGAGAGGCACATCTTAAAATCCCTATTATTGAGACTCTCTTTGACTTGCCCTAATCTGCCACCGCCGCTTCTAATGAAATTTGGTCCATGTCACCTCTATGGGAATCTGATGATAAAATATGTGTGGTACATATCATGTTCATGCATTGATATTATATCTATCTTTTTTGAAGTTTTGTTCACTGTTTTGTTCACTGGGTGATACTTTTTTGAGAATTTATTTCGTTTTGTTTGTTATAGTTTTTGTGCCTAAAAGTAAAACAAGTTGTAATTTATTATGAATGCCATTGTTATTTTGATTCAAACTTTAATTTAGCAAGTTATATACTTGTTTGATAAGAAGAAAGGTTCTGTACTTGAATGATGTGAAAATGCTTGGCCCTTAGTATAGAGAATTAGAATTAGCATTAAGAATTATGCTTAATTCATCACGGGAACCATGGGATACTCCCTACTAATATTATGTGGATTGGGTCTGAGTCGAGCAGTGGCCGCATTAGCATCTCATCAAGCAGTTAGGTGGTCTTGCCCTGATGAACAATAAAATGTCTTTCGAACAACAAAGTTTGATAACTAAAATATAGTACATTAATGACTTAATGTAATACAGTGTAGAATGACTACATATTCAAGATTTAAATAGTAATACTTAAATTAAAATTTCAAAGAAATAATGATGATTAAATTACATTAAGAAAAATTGGACTAAAATACGCAAATAGCTCGAAAATTACCAAATCAAAACCTGGAAAGGGTATATACTTTTTGAAGCAATACTATCCCATCGATAAAGTGAATAGGGGATTTTAAATATGCTCAATTTCAAATCGGATTCGGACTTCAACAACGAACTCTTCCCTACTTAATTATATCGAGGATCGTGTTCATAATGTAAAAAGAAGAACATTTATCAATCAATAAGGTTTGGTTTTTTTTCTCAAATCCAGTAACGTCCAACTTAAACTTTATAATCAAGATGATGAAGCAACCGATTGAGCTGGAGCAGGGATGTGAGATCATAGAAAATGCCATCACAAAGCTGAAAAAATGGAGAAAAATATAATGAAAGCCGTATGGAGGCTGACGCGGCATTTTACGACGTGTGTGCCTTACGCGGAAATTTACGACTTGTGTGTCTTACGCGTCAGTTTAAGACATGTGTACCCAAAAACCACCACATGACTACTCCCATCAGCTTTACAGTATGTTGGGACTGCCGAGCCCACCACAATTCAAACTACTGTGACATTACCCGCTTTGGACCATTACAAAGCCCGCACGGTTTTAAACTTTGGGTTAATCCCCAAAAGGACTCATAGTAGTGTGGTGAGACTAATCCTTATAAGTAGAGGAATGGAACTCTCCACTTCCGGTGTGGGACTTGGGGTGACCATACCCAACAATCTCCCCCCTCATACCAAGGACCACATGAACAAGTGTCCTTAATCCTCAGACCATCATGCACCACCGCCAAATAGTTGTGGGACACTCGCCATACAAACCATTGGTCAGGCAGACTTTCGACACAATGGATAAATTTTCTTTTCTAGTGAACAAATGAGGGTTTCCTCCACATCGGGTAACAAAGGCAGTCACTATCTCGAGCGTAACTAGACTATTATACCAATTGTTGGGGTAGAAGAAGAGATAGAACTCAAAACACTAACACAAGGACATGGAACAACAACCAATCTAAAAAATCAATCACAAAAGAAACCGAGGATGAAGATAAATAAAACTAGCCAACGAAAAATAAGAGAAAAAGAACACGATGATTTTTACGTGGAAAACCTCTTTAGTGTGAAGAGTAAAAACCACGGGACTGAAGAATTCCATATACTCTTTCTTATTATGATAAAATAAGGGAAACAAACCCCAATCAGATTACAAAAAAGGATTACAATCCACCACAAGCATCATCAATAAGAACAAGAGGATAAAAGGTGCAAGATATCATCAAAGAATAAGGATGTACTTCGAACTACTATAAATCCCAAACTAAAACACAATTTGACGATCCAAACGTTCAGATGAAGCCTCAGGAGTCACAAACACGCTGGCAAAATATCAGAAAAATTGGACTACATTTGCCCCTCGATCAGATACCCAAAATAGAATTGTTATTTAAAAACAAGATTTTTTCATCCCCTCTAAAGTCTGAAGACCTTAGAATAATACTTATCTTCCATTGTTCTTCCTTATTTGCGTGAAACTGTCTTACTTTTCAATGTTCTCAACGTTGGTGAGAAAAAGGCAGTAAATAAAATAACTATGAACAAGTTTCTGAAACTGACCTCAACACGTTAGCTTAGGAAGACAAACTTTGGCTCCTAGATATTAGCCAGTTATGAAGGGGAGAAAAGAGTTAAATCATGCTCTGCAGGACCAGCGTACGTAAACTACTACAAACAATGCTACAAAAAGAACATGTCAACAAAAATTAGCTCATGCTAGTTGTTGGGAGTACATAAAACTTCTGCAAACTCTCCTCCCAAATAATAATAGCTAGCAATGCAATTGTTTACATTGAATTCAGGCATGAAGTGTTTTGGCCATTGGAATTTTCTTTTGTGTTAGTATATCTTCTTCCTTTCTCTTCAATGCTTTAAGTCGATCTCCCGTAGAAGGAAGACTATCTAAGAGTGATCTAGAAATATAATTGTTCGACCTACCTTGTTTGAAAAACGGATGCTACAACAACCTTTTAGCCGAGGGTTGTTTTTGTTAGATCTTTTACAAAATAGCTAGCAATGCAATTGTTTACTTAGAAAATTTTTAATACTTCTAATCCTCTCAAAGTCAAGACTTGGGGGTTCATTTTGTAAGGTCCTAAGAAAAACCTTAATTAGAGAATACTTAGGTGCATAGTCATGAGTAAGCTCTAAAGCAGTTAAATTAAATGACCAAATGTCAGTTTTGAAAAGAGTTAAGACATGCTCTGCAGACCAGCGTACGTAAACTACTACAAACATTGCTAGAAAAAGAACATGTCAACAAAATTTAGCTCATGTAAGTTGTTGGGAGTACATAAAACTTCTGTAAAAGCTCCTCCCAAATAAGCAAAGAGAAAAGATGAAGTTTCAAGAGTACTAAATGAAACGGAAGGTAAACGAAGGTGCGGACTTTGAGCTCATGAAGCCAAGGCGGCGAGGACCATGGCTTTCCAAAGAAATAACTCCAATGCTTTTGATTCAACAAAACTTATACAATGCTCTGCAAATAAAAATCAAGGAACAGTTTAGTGTTTGTGTAAGAAAAACATGAGAACTTAAAGCTAAATAACTTAAAGAGTAACAATAAACATAAAATCATAATTACATGAAGTAGATATCTAGTGTAAGAGTTACATATTGAGAAAGGAATGGCTTGACATGCAAATACTAAATCGAAAAACAGGGCAACATATTAAAAATAAGAATATCCACACATAACCTATGCACAATGATTTGTGCTACCTTGTTTTCGTAGACACTGACATGTCGCTAAAGAATCCCAAAAAAAAAAAAGACGGAAGGGATTCATGCTTAGTCGGCAGATTGAACTTTGTAAATGGGAAGCAAAACAGAGGAGATAACCAATTATATGTGTTGTCATATGAAAATACCTTAAGAAAATTGTCTGATGAAGAACTTACTCATATGATCGAAGTATACCAGCAGTACAGATGATTGTTTCAGAATTGGACCGTAACAGATTGGGAGGTCCTGATTGCTAAGCTTATAAAACCTTACAAAACAGGGTTGCTGGTCCAACTTGTATTTGGGGGCCTGAAGCGGACATTAAAAAATTCCTTAAATAAGAGAGTTCGGTGAAATTCGGTTTTTAATAAAATTTTAAATACACAAAAAAAAATTGGAATTAAGATAAATTAAAACGGTGGGTTTTTTTTTCAAAAAATGAGTCCTTTTGGTTGACCCATATTTTAAATAAATGAGGTTTGAAAGAGAATTTATTTATTTTAGTGTATAAAATCTGATTATTTTAAAATGAATTGGACCCTATTTTAACCCATTATTTGAGGGCCTGAAGTTTCACCTGTTTCAGACTTGGGCCGGGCCTGATGCGTGGCATAGTCAAAATACTAATAATAAGACACTAAATAATGGTAAATTTTATAATAACTCTGGGATACCGTGAGATAGAGCATTGCATCCGATAGTTTTTTTTTTTGAAAAACCAAATTTCATTAAGTAATTAAACAGGAAAACTAGTACTAAGACCATTACATACATTTCTACTAAGGCTAAAGGCCATGTTATGTTCCTTTTCTAGAAAGGAACGAGCGACCTTGATTACAGCAAATTCGACAAGTGAATCTGCTAATCGCCTAATACTATTGATAATTCCTTTGATCGCAATTGGAGCCGACAAAGGATTCAAGATCGATGTTTTTAGCTGAGCAGAGTCTGTGACCAAGTTGACCCTCTGAACTCCATTTCTTCTTCCTGCTCTGAGTGCTCTCCAACAAGCTTCTGCTTCAGCTTGTAAAGGTGAGGTTGCTGGAAAGAAGTCTGATCCTGATATATCTGTGTCTAAGTTCCATCCAGGTTTCCATATCCTTCACCCTGCAGCTCCTACCTTCATATGTTCTCTGTAGGATCCATCAAAATTTATAACACAAGCTTGGAAGATTTCCTCAGTTGTCTCACCACTTCTGATGGCTTGTATGGAGAGTTGTTGATTAGTGGAAACAGAGTTGTCTATCATGTTTTCCTGTCCCAGGTCTTCTGCTCTGTGGTTTCTGGTGATGCTTTTGGTCACCAGCTCTAGTTCTGCCTGAGTCTGTTGTACACAAAGTACTGGAGGTATGTCCTGCTGCCTGAAAGTAGAGCTATTTCTGCTCTTCCATATTCCCCAAAGTAACATGATGATCTGTTTCAGCTGATGTGCCTCTGTTGTTCCCATGACTAACTGAAAAAACCATGGCATCCCATAGTTAATTTATGCAGGTCAAACTACAATAGTGCATGGTATGCCATTGTTAATTTATGCATGTTACACTTTTATTATCATTTCTTTATATAGAAATATTTTAAAGCATTATTAATCATACTAAAATACACATATAACATATGTTCATTGCACAAGAATGGTACATATCTATAATATTGCACAACAAATGTAAACAAATTCGGTGAAAGCGCTTTCTTCTTTTTTCGGACTTGTTGAGCTAAGTTGAACTCAAGATAAGATTAAGGGGGTGATTTGTTGCCTAATTAATCTAGTCTATTTTTAGCGTTGTTTTATTTTCTGTTTTTCTTCCCGTTTTGAACTAGCCTAGTCGTAGGTAGTTTCCGTTTCTTTTGCTAGACGTGACATAGCACGACTAGCATGATTCGATATTATCGGATCCACTTTCTTTGTTTTGGACGTGTATATATGGGAAGTAATGAAGGATAAAACGCAGACCTTTCTGCACCAAAATCATAGCATCTTTGCTTTCTGTTTTTGAAACCTAACAGGTGGATGACCCTGAGACGGATCCGGTCATCTCCTGGAGCGCTTCCTTCAACTCGTTCGTCGTCTAGGACACTCGCAGGATCTCCTGCCCAAGTATTTCAAGCACAACAACTTCAGCTCCTTCATGCGTCAACTGAACACCTACATGAGTTCACCCTACTCTTTTTCTCACTATATATGTTTGCCTTGTTTCTCTGTTTTTTCGAAACGATTTATTGATTATATTAAACTATTTTGAGCATATATTTACTATTTGTTGACTGATTTGGGAAGTGACAATAAACATGCTCTTCGATTTTTGCCTTTTTTTGTCATATGTTACAGCCTAAATATAGTTTTTCTAAAAAGAATGATGTGTTTTAAAACACTTTCTTAACCCTTGTGTGAGATTATAGATGAATATAATTACTATATTGGCCAACATAATTTCACATCAAATCTCGTTTCTGCCAGCGTTTAAATCTTCAATTTAAGATGTACCTCGTTAAACAAGATTTTGAGGACAAAAACTTACATTAAACTCATCAAAATGAAGGACAGGTTCTAAATAATTATGGGATACAAAAGTATTTATTGTGTGTGGTACGTGCGTCACTAGTGGAAATTGGCAGAAGAACGGCGAGGGAAAGAAAACTTATTTTTCCCGCCGTGCTTCTGGTTTCCAATTTCGTAAACCATCCGAAACTAGATGTCAAAATCAGGTCAGCCGCTGCCTGACGTGAAGGACGGCGGGAAGCAAAAACCCGCCGTGCATGATGACAAACGACGCTGGGAATGCACGGCGGGAACGATTTCCCGCCGTGCTGGCCAACGTTTACGAGGTCGGAAACGGTCATGAACTTTGGCCATGGCACTTGCAAAGCACGTGCCATTATTTATGGTTTTGAATACATGCGTCCGGCTTGTTTCCTAAATCGGAAATAGACCTGAGAGTGTACTCAGAATTAGTGGGACTTGTTACAATATCGGATACCACTCGCAAAATGTGTAAGGACTGTTTAGAAATCGGAAATAAGCCGGTCAGATGTCGTTTTAAAGTCTGTTCTCTGCATTTTTTATGTAGGGAGCTAGTTTAGAAAATTTCAAAAAAGGGGAAATTCTTTGCTGTGTGCGTTGATTGAAGTTTGCATCGATAAGGTATGTCATCTCATCTTTAAATCTTCCGTTGTTAAATTGTTGAATCGATGTTCTCGATTGTTTTGTTAAGATTGGCATGTGGAGTTTACATTGACATGCATGTCTTTGATGTATGATAGAAGTTTAAAATGTTGTAATTCAATGAATGGGCTTTATTAATTAGTGATTGATATGGTTGATTAAGTTTGTATTTTTTTCAATTTAGGACATTGTTTGTAGATTTGGCACGTTACAATGGAACGGCCTAGAATTATACAAGAGAATATTAGGACATCGCGTGAATACTTGAATCTCGTGACAGAGTTTGTGAATGCTGCCAGTGAGTATGCAAGAGTACAGAATGAGTCGCTAATTCAATTCCCTTGTAGAGATTGTAAGAATGATGTGTGTTTGAGTGTGCGTGATTTAAAGTCACACTTGATTGTGAGAGGATTTTCAAGAGCTTATACTAGGTGGACATTACATGGCGAGGCTCGTACTGTCGTCGCAGAAAACCAAGTTTTGATTGAAGAGGAGAGTGTTAATGGTGATACGGATCGTGATTTTGAATATGATGATTTGGCGGAAGATGTGGCCATGCATTTCAAAGGTAGACCTGAGGTGCTGGAGGCGATGTATGAAGATAAAAAGACTCTGCTGTATGAGGGAGCTAGGCACACTGTTCTCGGTTCAGCGCTGATGATGATGAATTTGAAAGCGAAACATGGTTTGACGGAGAAAGGAATAACGGAATTGTTGGAATTGTTCAAGGAATTTCTTCCTAAAGATAATTTGTTGCCAAAAAGTTCCTATGTCGCGAAGAAAATTATTTGTCCAATGGGATTGGAATTGGAAATACTTCACGCATGCCCTAATGATTGTATGTTGTACAGGGGCGAAGATGCTGAAAGGGATACATGTCGCATTTGCAACGAGTCTAGGTATACGAAACGGTCCAGGTCAATAGGTGTTTGTGCAGAGACGGCGCCTAGAACAAAGAAAACGAGTCCTGCTAAAGTTGTGTGGTACCTCCCCATCATACCTAGGTTGAGGCGTTTATTCGCTAATAAGGAAGATGCGAAAAATTTAACCTGGCATGCAGATAGGAATCGGCCCGATGACGATGTGATTCGCCATACCTCTGATGGTGATCAGTGGAAGCATATTGATGAGTTGTACCCTGAATTTGGTAATGAGCCGCGTAATCCCTTTGCAGATCTGAGCAGCACCCATAGTTCGTGGCCCGTGATGGTTGTGATTTACAATTTACCACCATGGTTAACTATGAAGCGTAAGTACGTTCTGCTATCACTTATGATCTCAGGTCCAAAACAACCAGGTAACGACATTGACATTTATCTTGCTCCCCTAATTGAAGATCTTAGAAAGTTGTGGTATTTTGAGAACTAGACTTATGATGGATAACGGGAAGAGTGGTTTGACATGAGAACGATGCTATTTTGTACCTTTAATGATTACCCTGCATTAGGTAATTTGGCAGGTTACTCTGTTAAAGGGAATTTTGCTTGCCCGGTTTGTGAGATGGACACTAGTCGCGTTTAACTTAAGCACGGGAGGAAAACAGTTTATTTAGGATACAGGAGATTTCTAAATCACGAGCATGCCCTCTGTAAGTGTAAAAAGTGGTTTGATGGAGCGGTTGATGAGAGGGATGCACCGACGCCTATGTCTGGTGAGTGTGTATGAATCTTCAAAGGACATTCCCAATGATTTTGGAAAGAATAGGAAGAAGCCAGTAGTGAATGGTGTATGGAAAAAATCTTCAATCTTTTTCGAGTTGCCTTACTGAAAGACTTGGAGGTTAGACATTGTTTGGATGTTATGCATATAGAAAAGAATGTTTGCGAGAGTCTGATTGGCACATTACTAGACATACCGGGGAAGAGTAAGGATGGCTTGAAAGTTAGGATGGATTTGGAGGAAATGGGTTTTAGACTGGGTTTGGTCCCCGTGAAGGAAAATGGCAAGACATATTTACCGCCGGCCTCTTACACCATGTATGATTCTGAGAAGAAGAAATTTTGTCAAAGTCTGAAGGACATTAAAGTACCTAGTACCTACTCGTCCAACATTAGTCGGTGTGTGAATGTTGATGAGGCGAAACTCGCGGGACTCAAATCGCACGACTGCCACGTT
Source organism: Sherardia arvensis (assembly GCA_948330725.1). NCBI lineage: Eukaryota > Viridiplantae > Streptophyta > Magnoliopsida > Gentianales > Rubiaceae > Sherardia > Sherardia arvensis. The sequence continues at coordinate 12,815,114 of OX415237.1, read as the reverse complement.
TTGATGCAAGAATTGAATGCCGTTGCTCTGCGCACGTCCCTACCTCCACATGTTAGACGCTGCATAAGCCGCTTGTGCATGTTATTCAAGTCCATCTGTAGAATGAATATTAGCCGAGCGAGACTAGATAAATTACAAGAAATAGTTGTCGAAGTTTTGTGTCTGATGGAGATATTCTTCCCGCCCTCATTTTTTGATATAATGGTGCATCTTATAGTTCATCTTGTGCGTGAGATCAAGTGTTGTGGTCCTGTGTTTTTGAGATGGATGTACCCTTTCGAGAGCTACACGAAGATTTTCAAGCATTTTGTGAAGAACAGATACAGGCCCGATGCCAGTATAGTTCAGCGTTATGTAACTGAAGAGTCAATAGAATTCTGCACCGCGTACCTCGATGATGTTGAGACTGTTGGTGTCCCGAAGAACAGGCATGCGGACAGGATTGAAGGCCATGCATTTGGTAGGGGAACAAATGTCACGCCCACTAATGTTGAGTTGAAGGTTGCACATCTATATGTCTGTGGTTCCCTATGTTGGCCTTCACATGGATGAAATAAGGAGATTGATGCCGCTTCTAGAAACTGAATATGTCCATGAAGAGCACACGAGGACATTTGCTGAGTGGCTCAGGAAGAAGGTGGAAGTCGGAGATCATTCTGAGGAAGTTAAGTTCTTCACGTCATCTCACCTTATTTAGCCTAAATGTTCTAGTTTTTTTGTTATTTGATTATGTTCTTTCTTTTTTAGCCCAAATTTGTTGTGATTGTAATAACCTTTTGTTTGCCATTTTGGCACATTTCATTATTGAATAGCTTTTTTTTTTTAATACCTTGTCCCTTACATTTTATATAATTTTATTAATTGTTAATAATTAGCTGTTATAAACATCGCATAATAGTAGCATAATTTGTTTATTAATTCCAAATTTATTCATGTCTTTACTTTCATATGTACAACTAAAATGTACGCATCTGGTGGTTTACGTAATCGGAAATGACCCTCATTATGTGTGCATCGGGTGGATTACGAAATCGGAAATGACCCTCATTATTTTGTAAATAAATCATATTTCCTGAAATATTATTTAGCTATGAGCAGTGGATTACCTGGATGCCGCTCCGGCTCGTAAACTTTTAATCTTCCGGATCATTTACGAAACCGTAAAAGCCTCTTATTTGTATGGAAAAATTCCACCTTTTCCCGGCTTATGTCCGAGATATTTATGAAATCGTAAACCAAAAGAGATGATCTCCGGCCAGTTCCTGATGTCGGATACTAGTTTCCTAACCCAAAAAAAACAAGATCAACTAGATTTGATAAAGATATAAAATTACTGTTAATCCGGCTAGTTTCCGAAGCCGTAAATGAGTCGCATTTATCAACATTAATTTAGTAATTATACTTTTGATGCTAATTCAGTTTACAACATAATCCGATTAAATATAAGTTTGCTACATATCATGAATTTGGTATCTAAGTAAAATATGTAACCATAGTATGTAACGATCTGGAATTCAAACTATATTATGAACAGTCAAACTTAGTAGCAAGCTACTAGAACCAGACTACCAACCAACTGAATTGTAAACAAATAAAAGAAATCAATAGAACAAAGTATTTCACTGAAGCATTATCGCAAACTCATAGAGGGCGAACCGGAATGAATGACGTCAGCTTATTGTTCTTCCATGGCCATCAGAGAGAATGAGTAACCAGTAACAGTTGCTAATGTTTTATGATTAGAAGATAACATGTAGAGTATTGTTTAAGGATAGTTGCTAAGTAGAGTAACAGTTAACTGTAGAGTAACAGTTGTTGTAGAGTAACTGTAGAGTAACAGTTGCTAAGTATTTACTCAGAACGAATTTTTGCATACGTTTCAAAATTTGAAAGGAATTCTGGTTTATTAAAGGGATCTGTTGCAGTGAATTTCTATCTGACTTATCTCTGGAATCGGAAAAAGTTGTTGTAATCAATTACATTTCAGCATTCAAGATGGAGGAATTACAAGTTGGGTCATTGTAGGCAAACCGGCATGAATGGATATAAGATAGTATGTAGAGTATTCAATAAGTGCAAAACATAATAAGGGATCAATTCAGCGTCACAGTTTCCCTCTCTTTACTGTTTGATCAGTTTCTACGAGAAAATATGACCAATCAAACTTAGCTTGCTACTAGTAACATAATTAATTCATTAATTTCAAATTTATTCATGTCTTTAATTTCATATGTTCAACTAAAATGTACATTTTAAGATTTCGGAAACAGTGTGCAGCGGGCGGATTACGATTTCGGAAATGACCCTCATAATTCAGTTCCAGCTAGTGTCCGATCTCGTGAACTCTTCGTGACCAAAATTAGATAATTCTTTACGCTGTCGGAATAGCTACAGTTTTTGTTATTTTAGACTTGTTACGAGAGATTTATGAAATCGTAAACCAAAAGAGATGATCTCTGGCCGGTTTCCGAAATCGGAATCCAGTTGCCTAACCCAAAAAAACATTAACAACTTAATAAAGATGAAAATGACAATTTAAAATTGAATTGAAGAACAAAATTTATTTAAAAAGATTGTAATTGATTCATAGAATTTGTAACACATGATCAAATAGGAATAGTCTTCAAAGGACACAATGTCTTAAGTGAAATTTAAAACAATATTTCAAGGCATTTTCAACTGCATTTTCAAGGACACATGATTCAACTGCACTTTCAAGGCTAGCCAAATAGAAAGATTGCGTTAAGAAAGGTCAGTGCTTTGAGATCTTGCTTAAAGCGAACTATGGTTGGTATTGTCTGCATTTCAAGGAATATTGGAAGCAGCATAGATGATTATTTATGTTTGGTTTCTGCTCTTGAAATCTCCGTCCAAATCTTTCATATATCAATAGATATAATCACATTCACTCTCCTAGCTAGTGATTATAAATTTATTTAGAGGTATTTTACATTGAGTGTGGGTGTGTGCACACGTGCAATAAAAGACAAATTAAATGTGCACGTAATATTAAGATGTGCACGTAATGTATATAGATGTGCACGTAATTTTTCCACTACGAATAAACCCAAATCTCTTCCAAAACTTTGATAACAATATATTCCAAAAATCTTACGCCAGAAGTTTGAAAGTGAAAATAGTTTCACAATCATTCCTAAACTTACTCCATAGTCCACTAGATTCTAAATGGACATGAGTTCTAATTAAAATAATTCAGTTTCGAATTGTAAAAAGATTACAAAACTAAACAAAAGATTTGTTATTCCTCCGGAAGACCTACGAGATGGTGGTGTTGCCTAATTAATCTAGTCTATTTTTAACGTTGTTTTATTTTCTGTTTTTCTTCCCGTTTTGAACTAGCCTAGTTGTAGGTAGTTTCCGTTTCTTTTGCTAGACGTGACTTAGCACGACTATCCACTTTCTTTGTTTTGGACGTGTATATATGGGAAGTAATGAAGGAGAAAACGCAGACCTTTCTGCACCAAAATCATAGCATCTTTGCTTTCTGTTTTTGAAACCTAACAACTGGTATCAGAGCACAAAACGATCCAGCGACGATGTCCGCTGAACGGAACCTGTCCGAGTCGCCACCACGGGCTCGGAATCGCGGCCGGAGCACCCATCGGAGGAACGGCAACGAGGTGGTCGTGCGCGAACGAATTGTGCAGGAACGAAATCTTGGTGGAACGATAACCTACCCCACCCTCACGCCGACGAACTACATCGAATGGTCGTTGGTGATGAAAATCAACTTGCGGGCGCAAGGCCTCTGGGAGGCGGTGTCCGGCGATGGAGAGCCAAGCGAACGCGAGGATATGGCTGCTCTATCTGCGTTAATACGGGCGGTGCCGCCGGAGGTGGTGCCAGCCCTAGTGGTGAAGAACTCAGCCCAAGAAGCGTGGGAGGCCATCCGTTTGATGCGTATGGTGGTGAACCGTGTGAGGGAGGCTACGGCACAACGACTACGAAAAGAGTTTGAGCAAATCGCGTTAAAGAACGGCGAAACCCTGGACGCGTTTGGCCTACGGATCACCGGAATCGTCAACAACCTCCGCTCAATGGGAGACGTGGTGGAGGAAATCAAGGTATCAAGGTGGTCCAGAAGTTCTTGCGCGAGGTACCTAGTCAGTATGCTCAAATCGCTTGTTCAATCGAAACCCTACTCGATCTGAACAGGATGTCTGTCGAGGAATTGATTGGAAGACTCCGATCAGCCGCTGAACGCTGCACAAACGAGAACACGGGCATCTCCAGCGGGCAAGTTCTCCTCACCGAACAAGAATGGATCGCACGAGGGAAGGGTGGATCCACAGGCAGCAAAGGGAAGTCAAGCCGAAAGGAGAGAAAACCAAACCCTAGCCGCGACGAGAGCCGACGCAATGGCGAACGCGACATGACGAGGGTGAAGTGCTACAACTGCAATAAATTTGCAGGTCATATCTCCCGAGACTGCCCCGAGCCACGACGCGAACGTAGAGAGCGAGTCAACCTCACGAAGGAGCAAGAGGATGAAACAGCGCTGCCCGTCGCACGGCTACACTCACTCGCGATTAGAGAGCGAGTCACCGACATGGCAGAACGCGTCCTGCTCAACGAAACGCGCTCACTAGCTTCATCGACAAAGCGTACCGGTCAGTGTGATACCGCCTTGTTCCTGGACTCTGGAGCAAGTGCTCACATGTGTGGGAGGCGCGAACTCTTCTCCAAATTAGACACAAATGTCCAGGGATCAGTCAAGCTAGGCGACGATACATCGGTGGAGATCGAAGGACGAGGTACAATTCTCTTCAAATGCTTGAACGGTGAGCATCTCTCTCTCTCCGACGTTTACTTAATCCTTCGACTACGGAGTAGCATTATCTCATTGGGGCAGTTGGATGAGCTTGGCTATGACACTCATGTTCGACATGGGTGGCTCAAGCTTCGCGACCAAGACGGCCGCTTGCTCGCACGAGTTCCAAGAGGAAACGGAAAGCTCTATGTTATCAACCTCAGCTTAGCACAACCCGTATGTCTTGCGGTACGTGGGAGCGAAGACGGTTGGCATTGGCATGCTCGCTACGGTCATGTTAATTTTGAAGCACTCCGACGGCTATCACGCGAGGATATGGTGCACGGGCTTCCCCAAATTAGCAACGTGGATCAACTATGTGATGCTTGTTTGGCTGGAAAACAAAAACGAGCTCCTTTTCCACATCAAGCTTGGAATCGCGCCTCTGACCGACTTGGATTGGTGCATGCTGATTTTTGTGGTCCAATCGAGCCGCCTACGCCAGGAGGGAAGCGTTACAGGTTCATGTGGATCTCTTTGCTAGCCACAAAGGATCAAGCTGCTAGTGAAATCAAAAGGATTGTAGCCACGGCGGAGTTGCAAAGTGGATGCAAGCTAAAGATGTTGCGCACGGATCGAGGGGGTGAATTCACGTCGACGGAGCTTGGCAAGTACTTCTCTGATCGTGGGATAGAACGACAACTTACGGCTCCTTACACCCCGCAGCAAAACGGAGTGGTTGAGCGCCGAAACCAAACGATTGTCGGTATGGCGCGCTGCCTCTTGAAAGCCAAGCAAGTGCCAATGAAATTCTGGGGTGAGGCCGTGACGACGGCGGTGTATCTGCTCAATCGAGGAACAACAAGAAGCGTCATCGGAAAAACCCCTTTTGAAGCGTGGCATGGACGAAGGCCAAGTGTAGCTCACCTGCGAGTTTTCGGGAGTTTGGCTCACGTCAAGACGGCGCATCCGAACCTGACGAAACTGGAGGATAGGAGCACCCCGATGGTGTTGCTGGGATATGAACCTGGCACGGCCGCTTATCGAGTGTACGATCCAGCCACCGGACGAGTGAAGGTTTCGCGCGATGTGGTGTTTTATGAAAATGCTGTATGGGATTGGAGGCAGCCTTGTCTTGAAAATGGTACAGAGAAGTTTACAGTTGAAGACTTTGTATCATTCCCTGCAGGTTATGAATCAATTTGCACGGAAACGAAATAGACAACTAACGTCAGAGAAGAGGCAGAATATGGACCAGGAGAGGATGCCACGCCATCAACCCCAGCAGCGACGTCGGCATCGAATGTTGAGTTTGTATCCCCACCAACGAATGCATCTCTCCCTTCTCAAGGTGAGGAAGCACCACGTCGATACCGGACCTTGGAGAATCTGGCCGACACCACCGTCAATGAAGTTGGAGACGACCTGTGCCTCCTAATCGCTGATGAACCTGCCTCCCTCTCCGAAGCCGAGAAAGATGAAGGGTGGAGAGCAGCAATGGAAGAAGAATTGGGCAGCATCGAAGCAAAAAATATGTGGGAACTCACACCTTTGCCGACGGGAAAGCGCGCGATAGGTTTGAAGTGGGTTTTCAAACTAAAGAAGGATGCGAATGGAGAGATTGTGAAGCGCAAAGCACGTTTGGTGGCGAAGGGCTATGTACAGCAGCAAGGGGTAGACTACGAAGAGGTGTTTGCTCCAGTCGCACGAATGGAAACGGTACAAGTTATGATAGCTCTCGCGGCTCACCATGGCTGGCCGGTGCATCATATGGACGTGAAAACGGTGTTCCTCAACGGAGATTTGCTCGAGGAGGTCTATGTCCATCAACCACCAGGCTTTGCGATCCAAGGTGAAGAAAAAAAGGTCGTACGACTTCGAAAGGCCCTGTATGGACTTCGCCAAACACCTAGAGCATGGAATGCTAAGCTGGACGCGAGCCTTCGAGATCTTGGTTTCGGACGCAGTGAAGCGGAGCATGCGGTCTACCGGCGGGGAAACGGGGGAGACCTACTGCTCGTTGGAGTCTACGTCGACGACTTGATAATCACCGGAGCATCTATGGAAGGGGTCACTCACTTCAAGGCGGAGATAACCAGCTTGTTCTCCATGAGTGACCTTGGCGATCTGAGCTACTACCTGAGGATTCAAGTGCAGCAGCGAAATGGAGAGATCACTCTAAGCCAAGCCTCGTACGCTCGGAAGCTGCTCGAGAAGGCAGGTATGGAGGAGTGTAATTCTTGCACGATTGAAGCTGCGAAAGAATGGCGACGGGAAGCCAGTCGACGACAACTTCTATCGGAGTATAGTTGGCAGCTTGAGATAATTGGTTCACACGAGACCAGATATCGCGTATGCGGTAGGGTATGTCAGTCGCTTCATGGAGAAGCCACAAACTGAACATCTTGCTGCGGTGAAGCACCTGCTTCGTTATGTTGCAGGAACATTAAACCTCGGAATTTCGTACAAACGAAGTAGAGGAAATCTGAATTTGACAGGCTACAGTGACGCGGACCTAGCCGGAGACGTCGATGATCGAAAAAGCATGACCGGAGTGCTATACTTCCTCGGACAGTCACCGGTCAGCTGGCAGTCTCAAAAAAAAAGGGTGGTTGCAATTTCCTCGTGCGAATCTGAGTATGTCGCGGCTGCTACCGCGGCTTGCCAAGGGATTTGGCTCAACAGCCTGCTTGCAGAGTTGCAGAACGAGCCACCGCAGACACCGAAGCTACTTGTGGACAATAAGTCAGCCATCTTCCTCACCCACAATCCCGTGTTTCATGATCGGAGCAAACACATCGACATTCGATACCACTTGATTCGCGATTATGTGGAGCAAGGAAAACTTGAGACTGGTCATGTTAACACAGAATTTCAGCTAGCCGATATCTTGACGAAGGCTCTTGGACGAGTGCGGTTTCTGATGCTTAGGAGCAGCGCTGGACTTGTTGAGCTAAGTTGAACTCAAGACAAGATTAAGGGGGTGATTTGTTGCCTAATTAATCTAGTCTATTTTTAGCGTTGTTTTATTTTCTGTTTTTCTTTCCGTTTTGAACTAGCCTAGTCGTAGGTAGTTTCCGTTTCTTTTGCTAGACGTGACTTAGCACGACTAGCATAATTCGATTTTATCGGATCCACTTTCTTTGTTTTGGACGTGTATATATGGGAAGTAATGAAGGAGAAAATGCAGACCTTTCTACACCAAAATCATAGCATCTTTGCTTTCTGTTTTTGAAACCTAACAGCTGGATGACCCTGAGACGGATCCGGTCATCTCCTGGAGCGCTTCCTTCAACTCGTTCGTCGTCTAGGACATTCGCAGGATCTCCTGCCCATGTATTTCAAGCACAACAACCTCAGCTCCTTCGTGCGTCAACTGAACACCTACGTGAGTTCACCCTACTCTTTTTCGCACTATATATGGTTGCCTTGTTTCTCTGTTTTTTTTGAAACGATTTATTGATTATATTAAACGATTTTCAGCATATATTTACTATTTGTTGACTGATTTGGGAAGTGACAATAAACATGCTCTTCGATTTTTGCCTTTTTTTGTCATATGTTACAGCCTAAATATAGTTTTTCTAAAAAGAATGATGTGTTTTAAAACACTTTCTTGACTCTTGTGTGAGATTATAGATGAATATAATTACTATTTTGGCCTACATAATTTCACATCAAATCTCGTTTCTGGCAGCATTTAAATCTTCAATTTAAGATGTACCTCGTCAAACAAGATTTTGATGACAAAAACCTACATTAAACTTATCAAAATGAAGGACAGGTTCTAAATAATTATGGGATACAAAAATATTTATTGTGTGTGGTACGTGCGTCACTAGTGGAAATTGGCAGAAGCGCAGCGCAGAAGAACGGTGGGGGAAAGAAAACTTATTTTTCCCACCGTGCTTCTGGTTTCCAATTTCGTAAACCATCCGAAACTAGAGGTCAAACTCAGGTCAGCCGCTGCCTGACGTGAAGGACGGCAGGAAGTAAAAACCCGTCGTGCATGATGACAAACGACACTGGGAATGCACGGCGGGAACGATTTTCCGCCGTGCTGGCCAACGTTTACGAGGTCGGAAACGGTCCTGAACTTTGGCCATGGCACTTGCAAAGCACGTGCCATTATTTCTGGTTTTAAATACATGCGCCCGGCTTGTTTCCGAAATCGGAAATAGACCTGAGAGTGTACTCATAATTAGTGGGACTTGTTACAATATCGGATACCACTCGCAAAATGTGTAAGGACTGTTTAGAAATCGGAAATAAGCCGGTCAGATGTCGTTTTAAAGTCTGTTCTCTGCATTTTTTATGTAGGGAGCTAGTTTAGAAAATTTCAAAAAAGGGGAAATTCTTGGCTGTGTGCGTTGATTGAAGTTTGCATCGATAAGGTATGTCATCTCATCTTTAAATCTTCCGTTGTTAAATTGTGGAATCGATGTTCTCGATTGTTTTGTTAAGAATGGCATGTGGATTTTACATTGACATGCATGTCTTTGATGTATGATAGAAGTTGAAAATGTTGTAATTCAATGAATGGGCTTTATTAATTAGTGATTGATATGGTTGATTAAGTTTGTATTTTTTTCAATTTAGGACTTTGTTTGTAGATTTGGCACGTTGCAATGGAACGGCCTAGAATTATACAAGAGAATATTAGGACATCGCGTGAATACTTGAATCTCGTGACAGAGTTTGTGAATGCTGCCAGTGAGTATGCAAGAGTACAGAATGAGTCGCTAATTCGATGCCCTTGTAGAGATTGTAAGAATGATGTGTGTTTGAGTGTGCGTGATTTAAAGTAACACTTGATTGTGAGAGGATTTTCAAGATCGTATACTAGGTGGACATTACATGGCGAGGCTCGTACTGTCGTCGCAGAAAACCAAGTTTTGATTGAAGAGGAGAGTGTTAATGTTGATACGGATCGTGATTTTGAATATGATGATTTGGCGGAAGATGTGGCCATGCATTTCAAAGGTAGACCTGAGGTGCTGGAGACGATGTATGAAGATAAAAAGATTCTGCTGTATGAGGGAGCTAGGCACACTGTTCTCAGTTCTGCGCTGATGATGATGAATTTGAAAGCACAACATGGTTTGACGTAGAAAGGAATGACAGAATTGTTGGAATTGTTCAAGGAGTTTCTTCCTAAAGATAATTTGTTGCCAAAAAGTTCCTATGTCGCGAAGAAAACTATTTGTCCAATGGGATTGGAATTGGAAATACTTCACGCATGCCCTAATGATTTTATGTTGTACAGGAGCGAAGATGCTGAAAGGGATACATGTCGCGTTTGCAACGAGTCTAGGTATACGAAACGGTCCAGGTCAATAGGTGTTTGTGCAGAGATGGCGCCTAGAACAAAGAAAAGGAGTCCTGCTAAAGTTGTGTGGTACCTCCCCATCATACCTAGGTTTAGGCGTTTATTCGCTAATAAGGAAGATGCGAAAAATTTAACCTGGCATGCAGATAGGAATCGGCCCGATGACGATGTGATTCGCCATACCTCTGATGGTGATCAGTGGAAGCATATTGATGAGTTGTACCCTGAATTTGGTAATGAGCCGCGTAACCTGCGGTTAGGTTTGTCGACAAATGGTATGAATCCCTTTGCAGATCTGAGCAGCACCCATAGTTCGTGGTCCGTGATGGTTGTGATATACAATTTACCACCATGGTTAACAATGAAGCGTAAGTACGTTCTGCTATCACTTATGATCTCAGGTCCAAAACAACCAGGTAACGACATTGACATTTATCTTGCTCCCCTAATTTAAGATCTTAGGAAGTTGTGGTATTTTGAGAACTGGACTTATGATGGATACCGGGAATAGTGGTTTGACATGAGAATGATGCTATTTTGTACCATTAATGATTACCTTGCATTAGGTAATTTGGCAGGTTACTCTGTTAAAGGGCATTTTTCTTGCCCGGTTTGTGAGATGGACACTAGTCGCGTTCAACTTAAGCACGGGAGGAAAACAGTTTATTTAGGATACAGGAGATTTCTAAATCACGAGCATGCCCTCTGTAAGTGTAAAAAGTGGTTTGATGGAGCGGTTGATGAGAGGGATGCACCGACGCCTGTGTCTGGTGAGAGTTTGTATGAATCTGTGAAGGACATTCCCAATGATTTTGGAAAGAATAGGAAGAAGCCAGTAGTGAATGGTGTATGGAAAAAATCTTCAATCTTTTTCGAGTTGCCTTACTGGAAAGACTTGGAGGTTAGACATTGTTTGGATGTTATGCATATAGAAAAGAATGTTTGCGAGAGTCTGATTGGCACATTACTAGACATACCGGGGAAGAATAAGGATGGCTTGAAAGCTAGGATAGATTTGGAGGAAATGGGTTTTAGACCGGGTTTGGTCCTCGTGAAGGAAAATGGCAAGACATATTTGCCGCCGGCCTCTTCTACCATGTCTGATTCTGAGAAGAAGAAATTTTGTCAAAGTCTGAAGGACATTAAAGTACCTAGTACCTACTTGTCCAACATTAGTCGGTGTGTGAATGTTGATGAGGCGAAACTCGCGGGACTCAAATCGCACGACTGCCACGTATTGATGCAAGAATTGAATGCCATTGCTCTGCGCACGTCCCTACCTCCACATGTTAGACGCTGCATAAGCCGCTTTTGCATGTTATTCAAGTCCATCTGTAGAAAGAATATTAGCCGAGCGAGACTAGATAAACTACAAGAAATAGTTGTCGAAGTTTTGTGTCTGATTGAGATGTTCTTCCTGCCCTCATTTTTTGATATGATGGTGCATCTTATAGTTCATCTTGTGCGTGAGATCAAGTGTTGTGGTCCTGTGTTTTTGAGATGGATGTACCCTTTCGAGAGCTACACGAAGATTTTCAAGCATTTTGTGAAGAACAGATACAGGCCCGATGCCAGTATAGTTCAACGTTATGTAACTGAAGAGTCAATAGAATTCTGCACCGCGTACCTCGATGATGTTGAGACTGTTGGTGTCCCGAAGAACAGGCATGCGGACAGGATTGAAGGCCATGCATTTGGTAGGGGAACAAATGTCACGCCCACTAATGTTGAGTTGAAGGTTGCACATCTATATGTGCTTCGTAACCATAAGTCTGTGGTTCCCTATGTTGGACTTCACATGGATGAAATAAGGAGATTGATTCCGCTTCTAGAAACTGAATATGTCAATGAAGAGCACACGAGGACATTTGCTGAGTGGCACAGGAAGAAGGTGGAAGTCGGAGATCATTCTGAGGAAGTTAAGTGCTTCACGTCATCTCACCTTATTTAGCCTAAATGTTCTAGTTTTTTTGTTATTTGATTATGTTCTTTCTTTTTTAGCCCAAATTTGTTATGATTGTAATAACTTTTTGTTTGCCATTTTGGCACATTTCATTATTGAATAGCTTTTTTTTTTAATACATTGTCCCTTACATTGTATATAAGTTTATTAATTGTTAATAATTAGCTGTTATAAACATCGCATAATAGTAGCATAATTTGTTTATTAATTCCAAATTTATTCATGTCTTTACTTTCATATGTACAACTAAAATGTATGCATCTGGTGGTTTACGTAATCGGAAATGACCCTCATTATGTGTGTATCGGGTGGATTACGAAATCGGAAATGACCCTCATTATTTTGTAAATAAATCATATTTCCTGAAATATTATTTAGCTATGAGCAGTGGATTACTCGGATGCCGCTCCGGCTCGTAAATTTTTAATCTTCCGGATCATTTACGAAACCGTAAAAGCCTCTTATTTGTATGGAAAAATTCCATCTTTTCCCGGCTTATGTCCGAGATATTTATGAAATCGTAAACCAAAAGAGATGATCTCCGGCCAGTTCCTGATGTCGGATACTAGTTTCCTAACCCAAAAAAAACAAGATCAACTAGATTTGATAAAGATATAAAATTACTGTTAATCCGGCTAGTTTCCGAAGCCGTAAATGAGTCGCATTTATCAACATTAATTTAGTAATTATACTTTTGATGCTAATTCAGTTTACAACATAATCCAATTAAATATAAGTTTGCTACATATCATGAATTTCATACAAATCGCAAGACAACCTCAATTAAATTTTGTATCTAAGTAAAATATGTAACCATAGTATGCAACGATCTGGAATTCAAACTATATTATGAACAGTCAAACTTAGTAGCAAGCTACTAGAAGCAGACTACCAACCAGTTGAATTGTAAACAAATAAAAGAAATCAATGGAACAAAGTATTTCACTGAAACATTATCGCAAACTCATAGAGGGTGAACCGGAATAAATGACGTCAGCTTATGGTTCTTCCATGGCCATCAGAGAGAATAAGTAACCAGTAACAGTTGCTAATGTTTTATGATTAGAAGATAACATGTAGAGTATTGTTTAAGGATAGTTGCTAAGTAGAGTAACAGTTGTTGTAGAGGAACTGTAGAGTAACAGTTGCTAAGTATTTACTCAGAACGAATTTTTGCATACGTTTCAAAATTTGAAAGGAATTCGGGTTTATTAAAGTGATCTGTTGCAGTGAATTTCTATCTGACTTATCTCTGGAATCGGAAAAAGTTGTTGTAATCAATTACATTTCAGCATTCAAGATGGAGGAATTACAAGTTGGGTCATTGTAGGCAAACCGGCATGAATGGATATAAGATAGTATGTAGAGTATTCAATAAGTGCAAAACATAATAAGGGATCAATTCAGCGTCACAGTTTCCCTCTCTTTACTGTTTGATCAGTTTCTACGTGACAATATGACCAATCAAACTTAGCTTTCTACTAGTAACATAATTAATTCATTAATTTCAAATTTATTCATGTCTTTGATTTCATATGTTCAACTAAAATGTACATTTTAAGATTTCGGAAACAGTGTGCAGCGGGCGGATTACGATTTCGGAAATGACCCTCATAATTCAGTTCCAGCCAGTGTCCGATCTCGTGAACTCTTCGTGACCAAAATTAGATAATTCTTTACGCTGTCGGAATAGCTACAGTTTTTGTTATTTTAGACTTGTTACGAGAGATTTATGAAATCGTAAACCAAAAGAGATGATCTCCGGCCGGTTTCCGAAATCGGAAACCAGTTGCCTAACCCAAAAAAAACATTAACAACTTGATAAAGATGAAAATGACAATTTAAAATTGAATTGAAGAACAAAATTTATTTAAAAAGATTGTCATTGATTCATAGAATTTGTAACACATGATCACATAGGAATAGTCTTCAAAGTACACAATGTCTTAAATGAAATCAAAATTTTAAACGTAGGTTTTACCAAAAATATCAAATGAATTTAAGTCCAGTGCAGTAATTAATTATATTAGAAATTCAAAGAATTATGGTAGTATTATTATTATAATAAACGGTAAAAATGTGCCTGTAATAAGTTTTAACATGTTTATTAGTTATGGAAGGGGTTTAGTTAACTTGCTTAATTTTAAACATTTTTTTAATCAAAGATCATACCCATTCTTTGCTATCTAGATAGTCTAACGGTTTTCCTTACAATTAAGTATCCTTGTTTACTAGATCTCTTATTCTTTATCTTTACAAATGGTCTATCAGTTCCTCACAGGATCTTGAGTTCAGTTGTTTGGATCTTAAGTAACAGTATGAGAAAAACAAATTGAACTGAATTAAATGATCAAAATAAATTTGATGAAACTAATTTTATGGAAATGTATTTAATTGACTGAATTAATTATTATATATGTATAGAAATGATCGATGAAGTAAAATGAATTAACTTATCTGAACTAAAATCTCAAGCCCATGATCGCCCTAAAACATCTAATCATCTCCTTAATAAGCAATGTTTAGATTAAACATAAGAAACTCTACCAAAAGATCCCTAATCAAGATCCTCCACCCTATCATATGATGAAGTTATGACTTTCAATTCCCTAATCAATATCCTCCATCATAGTATTTGCTTCTGGCGGTGCAAATGGTACATTATGTGCATCGTATAATTCCCAGTTCCATTCAGTAGATCTTGGCTTCTGATCTCAGAATCATTGTTATCGTCATCGGTAGGCAGTTCGTTGCGACAAAGAGGACACGAATTGCGCAATTCCAACCACGTAACTATACATTTAGAATGGTATACATGTTTGCAGGGCAGCTGCTTGGCTACAAACTATGCACTGATCATCGTTTTGTCAGCCAAGTCTTCAACAGCAGACTTTGCAGCAGGTCAGGTATTCATAATTAGATCGTTAATATCGGACCCCAAGAAATGCACACCGAGGTTAATGCCGAGCGATTCTGTAAAATAAATAATAATATATATAATAGGCAATTCAGATATATTATCAAAGGTAATTATTACAACAGGATGATTACAATATTTATAGTTCTAGACAACAGTCTCTAGGCTGTCAGTAATCGATGTGGGATAACTACAATACGGAGTACAATAGGAAAAATGATTAATTCCAACACAAGAAAGGACCTAATGTCCATAATTAAATATCTCTAGCACATTCCTTAACAGCCTCCTCCACGAACCTTCACTGTAATCCGCCGGCGCACATAAAAGGGTGGCTGTTTAGGCTGGTATCGGATTCTAGAAACCCTCCGTTGCAATTAGGGCAAACAAGTTCTTAATCGGGAGAGGGATATTCACCATTACATTGCATTCGTAACAAGAGTAATTAACCACATTTAATTTTGAATTAACGTATACCCGAAAGAAACTACTGAAAAATACTAAAAACATAAAAAAAAAATAATAAAGAAGGAACAAATCATCGAACATATGGACCTAATCCATCATCAACGCGTAGGATGACGCATGGGCGAAAAAAGCTTCTGCGATGGAGGCCCTTGGCGTGTGTGGATTCCGTCAGGGGAATACGTTATTGTTCGGCATCTTCAACAGATTGAGGCCGCCAAACCTAGTCGAGAGATTCCGGGCATCGGACAAGCTGTTTTCCTTGCCGATCTTGAAGCACTGGTGGTCCCAGCTGCGTACTTCACCGCTAGTATGGTATCGTAGATTTCGGACCAGAGAATCTAGCTTTGCGGAGGATTCGTTACTCCGAGTGAGGGGGTTTAGGAGGTGGCGGGTTCTAGGCTACGGGTCAGGGAGAGTGGGAGGGGTTGGCCGGAACGGTATTTTTCGTCGGCACTTCCACCCCGCCAGTGTTTTCAGAGAGAGAAATGAGCAGGGAATAGATGATACACGAGTAACTAATTGATAACAACTTGACTAGAATTATTATATTTTTTGCTACAATTAATTTGACCAAAATATTAATTATTTTAATTTTACTATACATATGGGACAACAAAATTTTAATATGGTGCCGTATATCAAAAACCAATCAATCATGATCAGAAAAAAAAAATAATAAACCAAGCAATCTATATGAGTACATTAATTTTAAAAAAGTCATACATGATGATGATAGGAAATGTTATTTGGAGATTACAGTAAATTGTTATTAAATTTAATTATCTTCTCTATTCAAGAGTAATTAAATCATATATGATTGTCGATTTAAAGATCCAATCTAGTAAACTTTAAAAAAATTCTCGAGAATTTTATTTTGTAAATAGTGGAAAAAAAATCAAAATCACTTGGAAAAGAGATGACCTTCACGCGGCAATCACTCACCTAATTAATAAAGATGTTGTAAAACCACTTTATCCAAGCATGATCTACATTCTCCAAACTATTAGCACAGTGAAGGAAACAAATCACTAATGAAAACACAGCAAGTGCATAAGTATATCAAGAACGAAACATGACATTTACAAACAGGTGGAGAATAAAATAATATTGGTCCATTTCTAGATCTCGACATTTCTACAATCTATAAACTATATCCAGAACGAAACATGATATCTACAACAAGAATGAGCATGTTTATCAATATGTTAGTTATCCATTATTATTTCAAATCTTATTCAAATTAAAATTGAGATCCTTAAACATAAAAAGGAACATTTTTCAAACAAAATTGCTGAAATTTAAATGTGATGATTTTTCAACAAAATATGAAGATAGATAAATTCCATTAAGATTCTTAGATATTAGAAATTGTATACCTCATACACTAACAAACTGTTCGAAGTCGAGTACTGTTGATTAACGCATGAAACTCTCTTCCTGGATTGTATTTTATTTACTTATGGAGGATTTTAAAAATTTTGAAATGAAAAAAGTCTGGTTGTAATTATTGATAATTGGTTAATATTGCATAACATGTTTTTTGTTGAGTTTGTAACTGTTGAATTAGAGTGGGGTGATAATCAGTGATGGAAATGTCAATACTATTGGAATATATGAGGATTAAACTGGTTTGAGTGTTTCTATCAATTTCCACTTTTAAGTTTACCTTTCAACCGTTTTCCTCTATTATATTTTAATCTATATTTGTAGAATTCAATTTAGCGCACGCGTTTTTGGAATGTAACAATCAACGCACGTTAACGCACGTTTTTTTATCTATTCTTGCACCCATACACTATCATTACAAATCGTTGGAGTTTTCTTGTTATGCAACTAGCATAATTAGACAATGTTATAAATTTAACATTGTCCAAAAAAGTAAACAAACCTGTTGCTTTGCCTTTTTTATTTTTCATATAATATCCATAAAATTCAAATAAAATTCAAACCGAAAACATCATTTGGAACAGAAACATTTGACAAGCAACTTCTGAAAAAGGATTTAGCAATCTGATGTCATGCTTTGCTTTGTAAATTGTCGGTTCAAAACCCCCAAACCATCAAACTCAAGAACCGATAAGGCTGCAGAGAAGAGGAATTTTTTAAGGTTTGTTGCCCTTCTCTTTTAGCCCCCCAAAAATAATCAACAATCCTTCTGAACTTTGCAAGCTAGTTTATTCATCCAATCATTCAATCTTCGTTGGTAAAACCTCCCCAAACCGATAAGCTATGATGATACGTAGGGTTCTTGAGTTTTGATGGGGGCAAGGGGTCGAGCGAACTCGTATTTGGGCGGGGCGAACCTAGGGTTTCGCAGCCATAGCGAGCTCGCCTTCCCTTTTGCCTAATCATCATATCTGAGCTTATTCTACAAAACGCCCAAATATTATCTAAGTCTATTAGATTTATATTTGTGTTTGCACGCATCATGCACTAATAGTTTCAATGTCTGCCGTGCATTTGCATGGCATAATGAGAATGTATTTCGTTTTATTTGATATTGCATCATGCACTAATAGTTTCAATGTCTGCCGTGCATTTGCACGGCATAATGAGTATATATTTCAATTTGTTTGATATTCATATATCATAAACCAACATTAAAATAATAGGCCAGTAGTAGTACATAATATTGTTATTTCCATACCTCTACAATCAAGGATGATTGACTTTAATGCATAATTAAACAAAATAAAATACACATATAACATATTCTTATTGCACAAGAATGGTATCATATCTATAAGGAAGAAATTGATTAACATCAACTGTAAAAAAAAAATTGGCGAAAGCATTTTGTTCTTTTTCTAATCTAATATTAAACCAATCCAGTAGATGAATTGACTTTATGAATTTTATGTCCATTTCATATTTTGAATGGTGATATGGGCCTTAGCCCATACACTGGCCCAATAAGCCTATTGGCAAAGGAAAAGAGAGAGTCCAGCCCATCAGTGGTCCTCCCATGACATCAGCTATCTTGGATCTACCCGGGTACAAGAAGGACTTGAAAATGACCTCCCAACCCCGAGTAGGCGACAGGGGAAGGACCTCTTAGCTTAAACCCTCTCTGCTCATTGCCATTATAAATAGAGGAGTGACCAACTGTAAAAGGTATGTTCTATCAGACTTAAATACTCTCTATATTTCTTTATATTCTCTCTCCTCTGCATAAAGCCCAATTTTCATCATCACGCCAGAGCGTCTACCCTCGGGTGACCCCAGGGGCTTTGTTTTGCAGGATCTAGGTGAGAGATCCACCGCGGGTTCGGATTCCAGCTCTCCCCGGACAACTCATAACGGGGCTTGGTATCCCGGAGCTTACTGGTAGCATAGGTTGGCACGCCCAGTGGGGCATTCTGCTTCGTCATGCCCCGCGGTAGGCCTAAAAAGACAGGGGGAGAACCCCCCATCAAGGCTAGTCAGGCAGAGGGTGGCCCTAAGACAAAGAGGGCCGCGGCTGCCCAGGAGGCGCGGAAAGTGGCTGAGGAGAAGGAACGGGCGCGCAAGGAGACTGCCCGTGTGGCCGCTGAGAAGCGCAAAGGAAAGAAGAAGGTGCCGGAGCGTACTCTCAGGGAGATGCAGAAGGAGCAGAGGGAGAAGGTCCGGCAAGAAAATGAGAGGTAGAACCAGGAGACGTTCGGAGATGGTGGTGAATCCGAACCGGAGTATATTGATTCTGGAGAAGAATACCCGGATGAAGAGGAGCTTGGAGACCCATAAACTATCTATACCAACGCTGCGGAATTTGGAGAATTTCGAGCATGGAAAGCGTCCAAGGCAGCGGCCCATAACAAAGTACCTGATGTAGTGGACTTGGAGAAGGATGGGAGATGAGGACCCGGAGATCAGCAGATGCCCCCGGGTCAGCAGATGCCCCCAGGTCAGCAGCAGCATCCGGATTAGCAGCTCACAGGCGGTCTAAACCCGCAGGCTCAACCATATTACGGCGGATACAACACCTCATTCAACAAAGACGGAGATTCTGGCTATTCATCGGGGTCTCTTCACGGACCCCCCAGTTATACAAGGGGTCCCGGCTCCAGCCAATACCCATAAATGGTGTGAGTTTCACAAGTTTTACGGTCATACTACAGAAGGGTGTCGTGTCCTGCGCACGGATATTCAGAAGTTGGTGGAGCGGGGTCAGCTCAGGGATTGCGTGGCGGGAGATGCACACCCGGTAGCTGCTCCGGCAGGATAAGGAAGAAAGCGGAACTGGAGGAACAACAGAGGCCAAGGCGGCAATCGCCCGGCGGAGGCTAACAGTGCTCCTAACCCCCATTGCAATTTGAATTTTTATATTATTATTATTTTTAGATAATGAATTTCTTTTTTTAACACTAGCTTTTCTTTCTTAATAAGAATTATTTTGAATATATATTCTTGAATGTTCACTTCACATTTATATCTATGTTATAGAGTGTAGATGTACATTTATTTTAATAATTTTCGTTAAAATGTTTGAAAAATTATATATATGCATATAAATACGTACCCTAAACAGAAGTTATGAGTTCACCCAAACGACACCTTGGTTGGATGAATCTGCCTATTAGTGCTTTGAATATGTCTCGTCAAATTGATATGAAAATAGACAATAATGTTATCTTCACTAAGAGAGATAAAGGTCATATACGTCAATTATATCTGTTGAGATATGAAATCTTTTCACGGCGATTTCAAGAAAAGCAACCAAAGATGAATCAATCATCTATGTTACTTCTAAACCTTGAAATGTAGACAACCAATTTGTCTACTTTAACAAAATCTCAAAGTGTACCTTTCTTGGCAATCTTCTAAACTGGCTAGCCTTGCATCCTGAAAATGCAGCAGGAAATGGTCAAAATCAACAAAATGCAGCAAGATTGCTATAGAAATTACAGCAAAATAACATCAAAATAACCTTGTTAGAATCAATAAAAGATACCAAAGAAAGGTGCATGCGCAAGCACTTAACACAGGTGCATTTTATGTGCAAAGCAGTGACAAAACATTAAAAAAGAGTTCATTTTTATGTATTGGTCAAAATGAATATTAATTTGGTAACAGTGCTAACATTTGAAGTTAATTACACCCACGCCCACGATGTCTATCCATTGGTCGGGAAGTTGGTCCACAGTGCGCTCATAAAGATATAAATTAAAAATATAAAATGGACATAAAATTCTTTATAAAGTCAATTTGTCTGCAAGTTCAAAGTTTTACGGGATTGGTTCAATATTATCTTAGAAACAGAAAAAAGCTCTTTCACCGAATTTGTTTACATTTGTTTTGCAATGAACATATGTTATATGTGTATTTTGGTATGATTAATAATGCTTTAAAATATATCTATATAAAGAAATGTTAATAAAAGTGTAACATGCATAAATTAACAATGGCATACCATGCACTATTGTAGTTTGACATGCATAAATTAGCTATGGGATGCCATGCTCTATCTCATGGTATCCCAGAGTTATTATAAAATTTACCATTATTTAGGGTCTTATTATTAGTATTTTGACTATGTCAAGCATCAGGCCCAGCCCAAGTCTGAAACAGGTGAAACTTCAGGCTATCAAATAATAGGTTAAAATAGGGTCCAATTTATTTTTAAATAATCAGATTTTATATACTAAAATAAATAAATTCTCTTTCAAACCTCATTTATTTAAAATATGGGTCGACAGAAAGGCCTCATTTTTTGAAAAAAACCCGCCGTTTTAATTTATCTTAATTCCATTTTTTTTGCGTATTTAAAATTTTGTTACAAACTGAATTTAACCGAACTCTCTTATTTAAGGATTTTTTTAATGTCCGCTTCAGGCCCCCAAATACCAATTGGACCAGCAACCCTGTTTTGTAAGGTTTTATAAGCTTAGCAATCAGGACCTCCCAATCTGTTACGGTCCAATTCTGAAACCATCATCTGTACTGCTTGTATACTTCGATCACATGTGTAAGTTCTTCATCAGACAATTTTCTTAAGGTATTTTCATACGAGAACACATATAATTGGTTATCTCCTCTATTTATCTTCCCATTTACAAAGTTCTATCAGCCGACTGAGCATGAATCCCTTCCGTCTTTTATTTTTTGGGATTCTTTAGCGACATGTCAGTGTCTACAAAAACAAGGTAGCACAAATCATTGTGCATAGGTTATGTGTGGATATTCTTATTTTTAATACATTGCCCTGTTTTTCGATTTAGTATTTGAATGTCAAGCCGTTCCTTTCTCAATATGTAACGGTTACACTAGATATCTACTTCATGTAATTATGATTTTGTGTTTATTGTTACTCTTTTAAGTTATTTAGCTTTAAGTTCTCATGTTTTTCTTACACAAACACTAAACTGTTCCTTGATTCTTCTTTGCAGAGCATTGTATAAGTTTTGTTGAATCAAAAGTATTGGAGTTATTTCTTTGGAAAGCCATGGTCCTCGCCGCCTTGGCTTCATGAGCTCAAAGTCCGCACCTTCGTTTACCTTCTGTTTCAGTTAGTACTCTTGAAACTTCATCTTTTCTCTTTGCTTATTTGGGAGGAGAATTTGCAGAAGTTTTATGTACTCCCAACAACTAGGTAGAACCAGGAAAATGAGAGGTAGATTCAGGAGACGTTCGGAGATGGTGGTGAATCCGAACCGGAGTATTTTGATTCTGGAGAAGAATACCCGGATGAAGAGGAGCTTGGAGACCCATAAACTATCTATACCAACGCTGCGGAATTTGGAGAATTTCGAGCATGGAAAGCGTCCAAGGCAGCGGCCCATAACAAAGTACCTGATGTAGTGGACTTGGAGAAGGATGGGAGAGGAGGACCCGGAGATCAGCAGATGCCCCCGGGTCAGCAGATGCCCCCAGGTCAGCAGCAGCATCCGGATTAGCAGCTCACAGGCGGTCTAAACGCGCAGGCTCAACCATATTACGGCGGATACAACACCTCATTCAACAAAGACGGAGATTCTGGCTATTCATCGGGGTCTCTTCACGAACCCCCCAGTTATACAAGGGGTCCCGGCTCCAGCCAATACCCATAAATGGTGTGAGTTTCACAAGTTTTACGGTCATACTACAGAAGGGTGTCGTGTCCTGCGCACGGATATTCAGAAGTTGGTGGAGCGGGGTCAGCTCAGGGATTGCGTGGCGGGAGATGTACACCCGGTAGCTGCTCCGGCAGGATAAGGAAGAAAGTGGAACTGGAGGAACAACAGAGGCCAAGGCGGCAATCGCCTGGCGGAGGCTAACAGTGCTCCTAACCCCGCTCCACAAGCTCACAGACCGGGAGCTCCCGGACCCGGAGCTCCTCGGACGATAAACGTGATCAATGGAATAGTGGGGGATGGAGCACAGACATTGTCGGCGGTAAAAGCTAAGAGTGGATATGTTCCCCCGGGGGAGATCCAGGGGAAGAGGTTTAAACACGACGAAACTATCACCTTCTCAGAAGAGGATGCAGTCCCAGCCCAGGTGCCTCATTCTGATCCCATGGTGATTTCAGCATAAGTGGTAAAGAAGAAAGTTTGCAGAAGTACCTGGAGGCGGTGAAGATACTGATGCAGGGTTTCCTCCGGGTTTCCCTAACACAGATCCCCCGGAAGGAGAACTGTAAAGCGGACGCATTGAGTAAGTTGGCTTCGTCGGAGCTCAAGCTGGATCAGGATCGAAATCTGTTCATGGAGATGATAACTACCCGGGATTATAAGCACCCAAACCAAGTCGTAGTAGTTCGAGAAACAGAGTCCTGGATCACGCCCCTCCTAGAGTACTTGGAGAAGGGGACACTGCCGGATGACAAGGTTAAAGCCTGCAAGATCCGAGTTAAAGCCCCCAGGTATGTCGTCTTGGACGGGGAGTTGATCCGGAGAGGATACCTTCAACCTTGGCTGAAGTGCGTTGACGGGGAAGAAGCACGCCACCTGTTGAAAGAAGTACATGAGGGCCCCAACGGAAGTCATCAAGGGGCCCGGACAGTGGCCCGGAAGATCATGTGCACGAGGTATTACTGGCCCACGCTGTTTGAGGACGCCCAAAAAGCTGTTCGCTCCTGTGGACAGTGCCAGAGAATCGCACCCCTGATCCATGTGCCCCAGGGGGAGATGATTGGAATATCCGGGACTTGGCCTTTTATCCGATGGGTTTGGATCTGGTAGGACCTTTCCCGACAGTGCCTGGAGGTTTCAAGTATCAGATAGTGGCCGTTGACTACTTCAGCAAATGGGTAGAAGCCGCTCCATTGGCCTTTTAGTGGTGATATGGCCCTTAGCCCATACACTGACCCGATAAGCCTATTGGCAAAGGAGAAAAGAGAGTCCAGCCCATCAGTGGTCCTCCCGGGTACAAGAAGGACATGAAAATGACCTCCCAACCCAGAGTAGGTGACAGGGGAAAGACCACTTAGCTTAAACCTCTCTGCTCATTGCCATTATAAATAGAGGAGTGACCAACAGTAAAAGCTATGTTCTATCATACTTAAATACTCTCTGTATTTCTTCATATTCTCTCTCCTCTGCATAAAGCCCAATTTTCATCATCACGCCGGAGCGTCTACCCTCGGGTGACCCCGAGGGCTTTGTTTTGCAGGATCTAGGTGAGAGATCCACCGCGGGTTCGGCCAGCTCTCCCCGGACAACTCATACTGGGGCTGGTATCCCGGAACTTACTGGTAGCATCATTGAATTTATATCTTTATAAGTGCATTGTGGACCACCAAAATAGAAAAATACTTTTTTAAAGTTATTTGTCTATTCTTTGAACACTAGGTTGTGGAGTATGCACTTTGTGCAAACTCACCCGGACTCTGGATACGAAAGTTGGGCTTTTTCTGAAATTGAAAATAATGTGGTAAATATTTATGTGTTAGGATCAATATCAAAAAAATATCCAATCATTAGCGTCGGATAATAGCAAAACTATCCTTTTTTTTAGAAACGATAAAGGATAAATCTCGAAAAAGTGACAAACCTGTAACATAGAACTATTTATATACAGCACCACAATATATTTATTTGCTGTTGCATTATTCAATGAATATTAAATGAGTTTGAAGGTTTCAATGATTTTTTTAAAAAAAAATATTCTTGTATTCTATGAGTTGTTCCAGCAACTTTGACAGTGTGTGGAATCTCACCTGTAAAGATATTCATAGGGTTGCCTACAGCTCCTGACGCGTCTTCTGCCTTCCTCTAATGTTACATGTAGTAAAGAACAAAAAAGCTTTACAAGGATACTAAAAATCACAGATAATATGCAAAGTCTTCATTGCTAAAAAAAGAAAGAATGGGAAATTGTTATTTTGCTAAAGGCCAAATTCTCTGTGAACCGAAAAATTGCAGCAAACTTTGTACTTTTTTTCACATTGAGCAGTCAAGCCAAGAGTTCATAATTAAGGTAAAAGATATCGAATCTGAAACCAACAAAGTCATACTGGATCAGACAATGTTGTCGGAAAATACAGCCTCTTTAAACCTATCTCGTGTTTCAGAGTCGTTGCCAGCAAGAATAAGTAACCACAACTTTCTGCATAATATTAAACGTACACAAATACATCAGAAAAACTAAGAGCAGCAACCAAACTTCTCAGAACAATAGTATACGTGAAAGACTTACCAGTGGCGGATCACCATCCATCTTCATTCCAAATGTTGAAATCTACTTGATGGTGTGACTCTATATAAAAGATAACATCATCACAAAGAACACAGTACAATAAAAGGAAGGAAAAGTAAATGAAAAATGGTACTTTAAGAACACGAGATACATTGTAAGAGTTGACCATCTCCACTTCCTTTCATTATAATTAAAGCCTAAGTGACAAATCTTGATTATCAGAAGAATGATAGGAAAATAAATCATAAAACCAAAGTCAACTGTATACATGCTACAGAAAAGAAATTCTAACAGTCGTGAATAATAAAGGAACTAAATACACAACATATCAGTACATGGTCAGGAACCCACTGGCACGGCACATTTCTGAGGTCTAACATCTTTCCTACAAACCAAATCAAACAATTGTATCGACACTTTAGTTTAAAATTAACCATGAGGGAAACAGAGAAGGCTGATGAAAGTAGAAGATTAAATTCGTTAAAACTGAATGAAGAAATCAACAGCTTAGTAGACAAGAAAGTAACTCATAAAAGTTTCTGAAAATTCAGTTGCAATTGCTTTCCATTTTTTCAAATTAGCAAATACACTAGGCATGGACTTCATTGTACAGGTGGAAAAGGCCCAATTAGTTTCCCAGCATGCATATGACATTTCATATGAAAATGCTCCGTTAGCAACAATATATCATAATTATTTCATATGAAAAGTAAAACAAGTTGTAATTTATTATGAATGCCATTGTTATTTTGATTCAAACTTTAACTTAGCAAGTTATATACTTGTTTGATAAGAAGAAAGGTTCTATACTTAAATTTTGACTAGAATATACAGGAAGCTAAATTACACTTTTATATTATCTAACAGAATTAATAATAATAGTAGAGTTGAATAATCTAAAATTATTCTCAAGGGTGAACCTTGATTTCTGCATCAGTTTCGGAAAATAAATTTATATTTTTTTTATTATCATGCATGTATAGAGAATTAGAATTAGCATTAAGAATTATGCTTAATTCATCACGAGAACCATGGGATACTCCCTACTAATATTATGTGGATTGGGTCTGAGTCGAGCAGTGGCCGCATTAGCATCTCATCAAGCAGTTAGGTGGTCTTGCCCTGATGAACAATAAAATGTCTTTCGAACAACAAAGTTTGATAACTAAAATATAGTACATTAATGACTTAATGTAATACAGTGTAGAATGACTACATATTCAAGATTTAAATAGTAATACTTAAATTAAAATTTCAAAGAAATAATGATGATTAAATTACATTAAGAAAAATTGGACTAAAATACGCAAATAGCTCGAAAATTACCAAATCAAAACCTGGAAAGGGTATATACTTTTTGAAGCAATACTATCCCATCGATAAAGTGAATAGGGGATTTTAAATATGCTCAATTTCAAATCAGATTCGGACTTCAACTACGAACTCTTCCCTACTTAATTATATCGAGGATCGTGTTCATAATGTAAAAAGAAGAACATTTATCAATCAATAAGGTTTGGTTTTTTTTCTCAAATCCAGTATCGTCCAACTTAAACTTTATAATCAAGATGATGAAGCAACCGATTGAGCTGGAGCAGGGATGTGAGATCATAGAAAATGCCATCACAAAGCTGAAAAAATGGAGAAAAATATAATGAAAGCCGTATGGAGGCTGACGCGGCATTTTACGACGTGTGTGCCTTACGCGGAAATTTACGACTTGTGTGTCTTACGCGTCAGTTTAAGACATGTGTACCCAAAAACCACCACATGACTACTCCCATCAGCTTTACAACATGTTGGGACTGCCGAGCCCACCACAATTCAAACTACTGTGACATTACCGGCTTTGGACCATTACAAAGCCCGCACGGTTTTAAACTTTGGGTTAATCCCCAAAAGGACTCATAGTAGTGTGGTGAGACTAATCCTTATAAGTAGAGGAATGGAACTCTCCACTTCCGGTGTGGGACTTGGGGTGACCATACCCAACAATCCCCCCCCCCCCTCATACCAAGGACCACATGAACAAGTGTCCTTAATCCTCAGACCGTCATGCACTACCGCCAAATAGTTGTGGGACACTCGCCATACAAACCATTGGTCAGGCAGACTTTCGACACAATGGATAAGTTTTCTTTTCTAGTGAACAAATGAGGGTTTCCTCCACATCGGGTAACAAAGGCAGTCACTATCTCTAGCGTAACTAGACTATTATACCAATTGTTGGGGTAGAAGAAGAGATAGAACTCAAAACACTAACACAAGGACATGGAACAACAACCAACCTAAAAAATCAATCACAAAAGAAACCGAGGATGAAGATAAATAAAACTAGCCAACGAAAAATAAGAGAAAAAGAACACGATGATTTTTACGTGGAAAACCTCTTTAGTGTGAAGAGTAAAAACCACGGGACTGAAGAATTCCATATACTCTTTCTTATTATGATAAAATAAGGGAAACAAACCCCAATCAGATTACAAAAAAGGATTACAATCCACCACAAGCATCATCAATAAGAACAAGAGGATAAAAGGTGCAAGATATCATCAAAGAATAAGGATGTACTTCGAACTACTATAAATCCCAAACTAAAATACAATTTGACGATCCAAACGTTCAGATGAAGCCTCAGGAGTCACAAACACGCTAGCAAAATATCAGAAAAATTGGACTACATTTGCCCCTCGATCAGATACCCAAAATAGAATTGTTATTTAAAAACAGGATTTTTTCATCTCCTCTAAAGTCTGAAGACCTTAGAATAATACTTATCTTCCATTGTTCTTCCTTATTTGCGTGAAACTGTCTTACTTTTCAATGTTCTCAACGTTGGTGAGAAAAAGGCAGTAAATAAAATAACTATGAACAAGTTTCTGAAACTGACCTCAACACGTTAGCTTAGGAAGACAAACATTGGCTCCTAGATATTAGCCAGTTATGAAGGGGAGAAAAGAGTTAAATCATGCTCTGCAGGACCAGCGTACGGAAACTACTACAAACATTGCTACAAAGAGAACATGTCAACAAAAGTTAGCTCATGCTAGTTGTTGGGAGTACATAAAACTTCTGCAAACTCTCCTCCCAAATAAGCAAAGAGAAAAGATGAAGTTTCAAGAGTACTAACTGAAACGGAAGGTAAACGAAGGTGCGGACTTTGAGCTCATGAAGCCAAGGCGGCGAGGACCATGGCTTTCCAAAGAAATAACTCCAATACTTTTGATTCAACAAAACTTATACAATGCTCTGCAAAGAAGAATCAAGGAACAGTTTAGTGTTTGTGTAAGAAAAACATGAGAACTTAAAGCTAAATAACTTAAAAGAGTAACAATAAACACAAAATCATAATTACATGAAGTAGATATCTAGTGTAACCGTTACATATTGAGAAAGGAACGGCTTGACATTCAAATACTAAATCGAAAAACAGGGCAATGTATTAAAAATAAGAATATCCACACATAACCTATGCACAATGATTTGTGCTACCTTGTTTTTGTAGACACTGACATGTCGCTAAAGAATCCCAAAAAATAAAAGACGGAAGGGATTCATGCTCAGTCGGCTGATAGAACTTTGTAAATGGGAAGATAAATAGAGGAGATAACCAATTATATGTGTTCTCGTATGAAAATACCTTAAGAAAATTGTCTGATGAAGAACTTACACATGTGATCGAAGTATACAAGCAGTACAGATGATGGTTTCAGAATTGGACCGTAACAGATTGGGAGGTCCTGATTGCTAAGCTTATAAAACCTTACAAAACAGGGTTGCTGGTCCAATTGGTATTTGGGGGCCTGAAGCGGACATTAAAAAAATCCTTAAATAAGAGAGTTCGGTTAAATTCAGTTTGTAACAAAATTTTAAATACGCAAAAAAAATGGAATTAAGATAAATTAAAACGGCGGGTTTTTTTCAAAAAATGAGGCCTTTCTGTCGACCCATATTTTAAATAAATGAGGTTTGAAAGAGAATTTATTTATTTTAGTATATAAAATCTGATTATTTAAAAATAAATTGGACCCTATTTTAACCCATTATTTGATAGCCTGAAGTTTCACCTGTTTCAGACTTGGGCTGGGCCTGATGCTTGACATAGTCAAAATACTAATAATAAGACCCTAAATAATGGTAAATTTTATAATAACTCTGGGATACCATGAGATAGAGCATGGCATCCCATGTCTAATTTATGCATGTCAAACTACAATAGTGCATGGTATGCCATTGTTAATTTATGCATGTTACACTTTTATTAACATTTCTTTATATAGATATATTTTAAAGCATTATTAATCATACCAAAATACACATATAACATATGTTCATTGCAAAACAAATGTAAACAAATTCGGTGAAAGAGTTTTTTTCTGTTTCTAAGATAATATTGAACCAATCCCGTAAAACTTTGAACTTGCAGACAAATTGACTTTATAAAGAATTTTATGTCCATTTTATATTTTTAATTTATATCTTTATGAGCGCACTGTGGACCAACTTCCCGACCAATGGATAGACATCGTGGGCGTGGGTGTAATTAACTTCAAATGTTAGCACTGTTA
This sequence comes from Sherardia arvensis, assembly GCA_948330725.1. NCBI lineage: Eukaryota > Viridiplantae > Streptophyta > Magnoliopsida > Gentianales > Rubiaceae > Sherardia > Sherardia arvensis. The sequence continues at coordinate 12,785,504 of OX415237.1, read as the reverse complement.
TCAAATTAATATTCATTTTGACCAATACATAAAAATGAACTCTTTTTTAATGTTTTGTCACTGCTTTGCACATAAAATGCACCTGTGTTAAGTGCTTGTGCATGCACCTTTCTTTGGTATCTTTTATTGATTCTAACAAGGTTATTTTGATGTTATTTTGCTGTAATTTCTATAGCAATCTTGCTGCATTTTGTTGATTTTGACCATTTCCTGCTGCATTTTCAGGATGCAAGGCTAGCCAGTTTAGAAGATTGCCAAGAAAGGTACACTTTGAGATTTTGTTAAGTAGACAAATTGGTTGTCTACATTTCAAGGTTTAGAAGTAACATAGATGATTGATTCATCTTTGGTTGCTTTTCTTGAAATCGCCGTGAAAAGATTTCATATCTCAACAGATATAATTGACGTATATGACCTTTATCTCTCTTAGTGAAGATAACATTATTGTCTATTTTCATATCAATTTGACGAAACATATTCAAAGCACTAATAGGCAGATTCATCCAACCAAGGTGTCGTTTGGGTGAACTCATAACTTCTGTTTAGGGTACGTATTTATATGCATATATATAATTTTTCAAACATTTTAACGAAAATTATTAAAATAAATGTACATCTACACTCTATAACATAGATATAAATGTGAAGTGAACATTCAAGAATATATATTCAAAATAATTCTTATTAAGAAAGAAAAGCTAGTGTTAAAAAAAGAAATTCATTATCTAAAAATAATAATAATATAAAAATTCAAATTGCAATGGGGGTTAGGAGCACTGTTAGCCTCCGCCGGGCGATTGCCGCCTTGGCCTCTGTTGTTCCTCCAGTTCCGCTTTCTTCCTTATCCTGCCGGAGCAGCTACCGGGTGTGCATCTCCCGCCACGCAATCCCTGAGCTGACCCCGCTCCACCAACTTCTGAATATCCGTGCGCAGGACACGACACCCTTCTGTAGTATGACCGTAAAACTTGTGAAACTCACACCATTTATGGGTATTGGCTGGAGCCGGGACCCCTTGTATAACTGGGGGGTCCGTGAAGAGACCCCGATGAATAGCCAGAATCTCCGTCTTTGTTGAATGAGGTGTTGTATCCGCCGTAATATGGTTGAGCCTGCGGGTTTAGACCGCCTGTGAGCTGCTAATCCGGATGCTGCTGCTGACCTGGGGGCATCTGCTGACCCGGGGGCATCTGCTGATCTCCGGGTCCTCATCTCCCATCCTTCTCCAAGTCCACTACATCAGGTACTTTGTTATGGGCCGCTGCCTTGGACGCTTTCCATTCTCGAAATTCTCCAAATTCCGCAGCGTTGGTATAGATAGTTTATGGGTCTCCAAGCTCCTCTTCATCCGGGTATTCATCTCCAGAATCAAAATACTCCGGTTCGGATTCACCACCATCTCCGAACGTCTCCTGGTTCTACCTCTCATTTTCTTGCCGGACCTTCTCCCTCTGCTCCTTCTGCATCTCCCTGAGAGTACGCTCCGGCACCTTCTTCTTTCCTTTGCGCTTCTCAGCGGCCACACGGGCAGTCTCCTTGCGCGCCCGTTCCTTCTCCTCAGCCACTTTCCGCGCCTCCTGGGCAGCCGCGGCCCTCTTTGTCTTAGGGCCACCCTCTGCCTGACTAGCCTTGATGGGGGGTTCTCCCCCTGTCTTTTTAGGCCTACCGCGGGGCATGACGAAGCAGAATGCCCCACTGGGCGTGCCAACCTATGCTACCAGTAAGCTCCGGGATACCAAGCCCCGTTATGAGTTGTCCGGGGAGAGCTGGAATCCGAACCCGCAGTGGATCTCTCACCTAGATCCTGCAAAACAAAGCCCCCGGGGTCACCCGAGGGTAGACGCTCTGGCGTGATGATGAAAATTGGGCTTTATGCAGAGGAGAGAGAATATAAAGAAATACAGAGAGTATTTAAGTCTGATAGAACATACCTTTTACAGTTGGTCACTCCTCTATTTATAATGGCAATGAGCAGAGAGGGTTTAAGCTAAGAGGTCCTTCCCCTGTCGCCTACTCGGGGTTGGGAGGTCATTTTCAAGTCCTTCTTGTACCCGGGTAGACCCAAGATAGCTGATGTCATGGGAGGACCACTGATGGGCTGGACTCTCTCTTTTCCTTTGCCAATAGGCTTATCGGGCCAGTGTATGGGCTAAGGCCCATATCACCATTCAAAATATGAAATGGACATAAAAGTCAACATAAAGTCAATTCATCTACTGGATTGGTTTAATATTAGATTAGAAAAAGAACAAAATGCTTTCGCCAATTTTTTTTTTGCAGTTGATGTTAATCATCCTTATAGATATGATACCATTCTTGTGCAATAAGCATATGTTATATGTGTATTTTATTTTGATTAATTATGCATTAAAGTCACTCATCCTTGATTGTAGAGGTATGGAAATAACAATATTATGTACTACTACTGGCCTATTATTTTAATGTTGGTTTATGATATATGAATATCAAACAAATTGAAATATATACTCATTATGTCGTGCAAATGCACGGCAGACATTGAAACTATTAGTGCATGATGCAATATCAAATAAAACGAAATACATTCTCATTATGCCATGCAAATGCACGGCAGACATTGAAACTATTAGTGCATGATGCGTGCAAACACAAATATAAATCTGATAGACTTAGATAATATTTGGGCGTTTTGTAGAATAAGCTCAGATATGATGATTAGGCAAAAGGGAAGGCGAGCTCGCTATGGCTGCGAAACCCTAGGTTCGCCCCGCCCAAATACGAGTTCGCTCGACCCCTTGCCCCCATCAAAACTCAAGAACCCTACGTATCATCATAGCTTATCGGTTTGGGGAGGTTTTACCAACGAAGATTGAATGATTGGATGAATAAACTAGCTTGCAAAGTTCAGAAGGATTGTTGATTATTTTTGGGGGGCTAAAAGAGAAGGGCAACAAACTTTAAAAAATTCCTCTTCTCTGCAGCCTTATCGGTTCTTGAGTTTGATGGTTTGGGGGTTTTGAACCGACAATTTACAAACCAAAGCATGACATCAGATTGCTAAATCCTTAAGTTGCTTGTCAAATGTTTCTGTTCCAAATGATGTTTTCGGTTTGAATTTTATTTGAATTTCATGGATATTATATGAAAAATAAAAAAGGCAAAGCAACAGGTTTGTTCACTTTTTTGGACAATGTTAAATTTATAACATTGTCTAATTATGCTAGTTGCATAACAAGAAAACTCCAACGATTTGTAATGATAGTGTATGGGTGCAAGAATAGATAAAAAAACGTGCGTTAACGTGCGCTGATTGTTACCTTCCAAAAACGCGTGCGCTAAATTGAATTCTACAAATATAGATTAAAATATAATAGAGGAAAACGGTTGAAAGGTAAACTTAAAAGTGGAAATTGATAGAAACACTCAAACCAGTTTAATCCTCATATATTCCAATAGTATTGACATTTCCCGCACTGATTATCACCCCACTCTAATTCAACAGTTACAAACTCAACAAAAAACATGTTATGCAATATTAACCAATTATCAATAATTACAACCAGACTTTTTTCATTTCAAATTTTTTAAAATCCTCCATAAGTAAATAAAATACAATCCAGGAAGAGAGTTTCATGCGTTAATCAACAGTACTCGACTTCGAACAGTTTGTTAGTGTATGAGGTATACAATTTCTAATATCTAAGAATCTTAATGGAATTTATCTATCTTCATATTTTGTTGAAAAATCATCACATTTAAATTTCAGCAATTTTGTTTGAAAAATGTTCCTTTTTATGTTTAAGGATCTCAATTTTAATTTGAATAAGATTTGAAATAATAATGGATAACTAACATATTGATAAACATGCTCATTCTTGTTGTAGATATCATGTTTCGTTCTGGATATAGTTTATAGATTGTAGAAATGTCGAGATCTAGAAATGGACCAATATTATTTTATTCTCCACCTGTTTGTAAATGTCATGTTTCGTTCTTGATATACTTATGCACTTGCTGTGTTTTCATTAGTGATTTGTTTCCTTCACTGTGCTAATAGTTTGGAGAATGTAGATCATGCTTGGATAAAGTGGTTTTACAACATCTTTATTAATTAGGTGAGTGATTGCCGCGTGAAGGTCATCTCTTTTCCAAGTGATTTTGATTTTTTTTCCACTATTTACAAAATAAAATTCTCGAGAATGTTTTTAAAGTTTACTAGATTGGATCTTTAAATCGACAATCATATATGATTTAATTACTCTTGAATAGAGAAGATAATTAAATTTAATAACAATTTACTGTAATCGCCAAATAATATTTCCCATCATCATCATGTATGACTTTTTTAAAATTAATGTACTCATATAGATTGCTTGGTTTATTTTTATTTTTTTGTTCTGATCATGATTGATTGGTTTTTGATATACGGCACCATATTAAAATTTTGTTGTCCCATATGTATAGTAAAATTAAAATAATTAATATTTTGGTCAAATTAATTGTAGCAAAAAATATAATAATTCTAGTCAAGTTGTTATCAATTAGTTACTCGTGTATCATCTATTCCCTGCTCATTTCTCTCTCTGAAAACACTGGCGGGGTGGAAGTGCCGACGAAAAATACCGTTCCGGCCAACCCCTCCCACTCTCCCTGACCCGTAGCCTAGAACCCGCCACCTCCTAAACCCCCTCACTCGGAGTAACGAATCCTCCGCAAAGCTAGATTCTCTGGTCCGAAATCTACGATACCATACTAGCGGTGAAGTACGCAGCTGGGACCACCAGTGCTTCAAGATCGGCAAGGAAAACAGCTTGTCCGATGCCCGGAAGCTCTCGACTAGGTTTGGCGGCCTCAATTTGTTGAAGATGCCGAACAATAACGTATTCCTCTGACGGAATCCACACACGCCAAGGGCCTCCATCGCAGAAGCTCTTTTCGCCCATGCGTCATCCTACGCGTTGATGATGGATTAGGTCCATATGTTCGATGAGTTGTTCCTTCTTTATTATTATTTTTTTATGTTTTTAGTATTTTTCAGTAGTTTCTTTCGGGTATACGTTAATTCAAAATTAAATGTGGTTAATTACTCTTGTTACGAATGCAATGTAATGGTGAATATCCCTCTCCCGATTAAGAACTTGTTTGCCCTAATTGCAACGGAGGGTTTCTAGAATCCGATACCAGCCTAAACAGCCACCCTTTTATGTGCGCCGGCGGATTACAGTGAAGGTTCGTGGAGGAGGCTGTTAAAGAATGTGCTAGAGATATTTAATTATGGACATTAGGTCCTTTCTTGTGTTGGAATTAATCATTTTTCCTATTGTACTCCGTATTGTAGTTATCCCACATCGATTACTGACAGCCTAGAGACTGTTGTCTAGAACTATAAATATTGTAATCATCATGTTGTAATAATTACCTTTGATAATATATCTGAATTGCCTATTATATATATTATTATTTATTTTACAGAGTCGCTCGGCATTAACCTCGGTGTGCATTTCTTTGGGTCCGATATTAACGATCTAATTATGAATACCTGACCTGCTGCAAAGTCTGCTGTTGAAGACTTGGCTGACTAAACGATGATCAGTGCATAGTTTGTAGCCAAGCAGCTGCCCTGCAAACATGTATACCATTCTAAATGTATAGTTCCGTGGTTGGAATTGCGCAATTCGTGTCCTCTTTGTCGCAACGAACTGCCTACCGATGGCGATAACAATGGTTCTGAGATCAGAAGCCAAGATCTACTGAATGGAACTGGGAATTATACGATGCACATAATGTACCATTTGCACCGCCAGAAGCAAATAATATGATGGAGGATATTGATTAGGGAATTGAAAGTCATAACTTCATCATATGATAGGGTGGAGGATCTTGATTAGGGATCTTTTGGTAGAGTTTCTTATGTTTAATCTAAACATTGCTTATTAAGGAGATGATTAGATGTTTTAGGGCGATCATGCGCTTGAGATTTTAGTTCAGATAAGTTAATTCATTTTACTTCATCGATCATTTCTATACATATATAAAAATTAATTCAGTCAATTAAATATATTTCCATAAAATTAGTTTCATCAAATTTATTTTGATCATTTAATTCAGTTCAATTTGTTTTTCTCATACTGTTACTTAAGATCCAAACAACTGAACTCAAGATCCTGTGAGGAACTGATAGACCATTTGTAAAGATAAAGAATAAGAGATCTAGTAAACAAGGATACTTAATTGTAAGGAAAACCGTTAGACTATCTAGATAGCAAAGAATGGGTATGATCTTTGATTAAAAAAATGTTTAAAATTAAGCAAGTTAACTAAACCCCTTCCATAACTAATAAACATGTTAAAACTTATTACAGGCACATTTTTACCGTTTATTATAATAATAATACTACCATAATTCTTTGAATTTCTAATATAATTAATTACTGCACTGGACTTAAATTCATTTGATATTTTTGGTAAAACCTACGTTTAAAATTTTGATTTCACTTAAGACATTGTGTCCTTTGAAGACTATTCCTATGTGATCATGTGTTACAAATTCTATGAATCAATTACAATCTTTTTAAATAAATTTTGTTCTTCAATTCAATTTTAAATGGTCATTTTCATCTTTATCAAGTTGTTAATGTTTTTTTTGGGTTAGGCAACTGGTTTCCGATTTCGGAAACCGGCTGGAGATCATCTCTTTTGGTTTACGATTTCATAAATCTCTCGTAACAAGTCTAAAATAACAAAAACTGTAGCTATTCCGACAGCGTAAAGAATTATCTAATTTTGGTCACGAAGAGTTCACGAGATCGGACACTGGCTGGAACTGAATTATGAGGGTCATTTCCGAAATCGTAATCAGCCCGCTGCACACTGTTTCCGAAATCTTAAAATGTACATTTTAGTTGAACATATGAAATTAAAGACATGAATAAATTTGAAATTAATGAATTAATTATGTTACTAGTAGAAAGCTAAGTTTGATTGGTCATATTGTCTCGTAGAAACTGATCAAACAGTAAAGAGAGGGAAACTGTGACGCTGAATTGATCCCTTATTATGTTTTGCACTTATTGAATACTCTACATACTATCTTATATCAATTCATGCCGGTTTGCCTACAATGACCCAACTTGTAATTCCTCCATCTTGAATGCTGAAATGTAATTGATTACAACAACTTTTTCCGATTCCAGAGATAAGTCAGATAGAAATTCACTGCAACAGATCACTTTAATAAACCCGAATTCGTTTCAAATTTTGAAACGTATGCAAAAATTCGTTCTGAGTAAATACTTAGCAACTGTTACTCTACAGTTACTCTACAACAACTGTTACTCTACAGTTAACTGTTACTCTACTTAGCAACTATCCTTAAACAATACTCTACATGTTATCTTCTAATCATAAAACATTAGCAACTGTTACTGGTTACTTATTCTCTCTGATGGCCATGGAAGAACCATAAGCTGACGTCATTCATTCCGGTTCACCCTCTATGAGTTTGCGATAATGTTTCAGTGAAATACTTTGTTCTATTGATTTCTTTTATTTGTTTACAATTCAGTTGGTTGGTAGTCTGCTTCTAGTAGCTTGCTACTAAGTTTGACTGTTCATAATATAGTTTGAATTCCAGATCGTTACATACTATGGTTACATATTTTACTAAGATACCAAATTTAATTGAGGTTGTCTTGCGATTTGTATGAAATTCATGATATGTAGCAAACTTATATTTAATCGGATTATGTTGTAAACTGAATTAGCATCAAAAGTATAATTACTAAATTAATGTTGATAAATGCGACTCATTTACGGCTTCGGAAACTAGCCGGATTAACAGTAATTTTATATCTTTATCAAATCTAGTTGATCTTGTTTTTTTTGGGTTAGGAAACTAGTATCCGACATCAGGAACTGGCCGGAGATCATCTCTTTTTGTTTACGATTTCGTAAATATCTCGGACATAAGCCGGGAAAAGATGGAATTTTTCCATACAAATAAGAGGCTTTTACGGTTTCGTAAATGATCCGGAAGATTAAAATTTACGAGCCAGAGCGGCATCCGAGTAATCCACTGCTCATAGCTAAATAATATTTCAGGAAATATGATTTATTTACAAAATAATGAGGGTCATTTCCGATATCGTAATCCACCCGATACACACATAATGAGGGTCATTTCCGATTACGTAAACCACCAGATGCATACATTTTAGTTGTACATATGAAAGTAAAGACATGAATAAATTTGGAATTAATAAACAAATTATGCTACTATTATGCGATGTTTATAACAGCTAATTATTAACAATTAATAAACTTACATAAAATGTAAGGGACAAGGTATTAAAAAAAAAAGCTATTCAATAATGAAATGTGCCAAAATGGCAAACAAAAGGTTATTACAATCATAACAAATTTGGGCTAAAAAAGAAAGAACATAATCAAATAACAAAAAAACTAGAACATTTAGGCTAAATAAGGTGAGATGACGTGAAGCACTTAACTTCCTCAGAACGATCTCCGACTTCCACCTTCTTCCTGAGCCACTCAGCAAATGTCCTCGTGTGCTCTTCATTGACATATTCAGTTTCTAGAAGCGGTATCAATCTCCTTATTTCATCCATGTGAAGTCCAACATAGGGAACCACAGACTTATGGTTACGAAGCACATATAGATGTGCAACCTTCAACTCAACATTAGTGGGCGTGACATTTGTTCCCCTACCAAATGCATGGCCTTCAATCCTGTCCGCATGCCTGTTCTTCGGGACACCAACAGTCTCAACATCATCGAGGTACGCGGTGCAGAATTCTATTGACTCTTCAGTTACATAACGCTGAACTATACTGGCATCGGGCCTGTATCTGTTCTTCACAAAATGCTTGAAAATCTTCGTGTAGCGCTCGAAAGGGTACATCCATCTCAAAAACACAGGACCACAACACTTGATCTCACGCACAAGATGAACTATAAGATGCACCATTATATCAAAAAATGAGGGCGGGAAGAACATCTCCATCAGACACAAAACTTCGACAACTATTTCTTGTAGTTTATCTAGTCTCGCTCGGCTAATATTCTTTTTATAGATGGACTTGAATAACATGCAAAAGCGGCTTATGCAGCGTCTAACATGTGGAGGTAGGGACGTGCGCAGAGCAATGGCATTCAATTCTTGCATCAATACGTGGCAGTCGTGCGATTTGAGTCCCGCGAGTTTCGCCTCATCAACATTCACACACCGACTAATGTTGGACGAGTAGGTACTAGGTACTTTAATGTCCTTCAGACTTTGACAAAATTTCTTCTTCTCAGAATCAGACATGGTAGAAGAGGCCGGCGGCAAATATGTCTTGCCATTTTCCTTCACGAGGACCAAACCCGGTCTAAAACCCATTTCCTCCAAATCAATCCTAGCTTTCAAGCCATCCTTACTCTTCCCCGGTATGTCTAGTAATGTGCCAATCAGACTCTCGCAAACATTCTTTTCTATATGCATAACATCCAAACAATGTCTAACCTCCAAGTCTTTCCAGTAAGGCAACTCGAAAAAGATTGAATATTTTTTCCATACACCATTCACTACTGGCTTCTTCCTATTCTTTCCAAAATCATTGGGAATGTCCTTCACAGATTCATACAAACTCTCACCAGACACAGGCGTCGGTGCATCCCTCTCATCAACCGCTCCATCAAACCACTTTTTACACTTACAGAGGGCATGCTCGTGATTTAGAAATCTCTTGTATCCTAAATAAACTGTTTTCCTCCCGTGCTTAAGTTGAACGCGACTAGTGTCCATCTCACAAACCGGGCAAGCAAATTGCCCTTTAACAGAGTAACCTGCCAAATTACCTAATGCAGGGTAATCATTAATGGTACAAAATAGCATCGTTCTCATGTCAAACCACTATTCCCGGTATCCATCATAAGTCCAGTTCTCAAAATACCACAACTTCCTAAGATCTTCAATTAGGGGAGCAAGATAAATGTCAATGTCGTTACCTGGTTGTTTTGGACCTGAGATCATAAGTGATAGCAGAACGTACTTACGCTTCATTGTTAACCATGGTGGTAAATTGTATATCACAACCATCACGGGCCACGAACTATGGGTGCTGCTCAGATCTGCAAAGGGATTCATACCATCTGTCGACAAACCTAACCGAAGGTTACGCGGCTCATTACCAAATTCAGGGTACAACTCATCAATATGCTTCCACTGATCACCATCAGAGGTATGGCGAATCACATCGTCATCGGGCCGATTCCTATCTGCATGCCAGGTTAAATTTTTCGCATCTTCCTTATTAGCGAATAAACGCCTCAACCTAGGTATGATGGGGAGGTACCACACAACTTTAGCAGGACTCCTTTTCTTTGTTCTAGGCGCCATCTGTGCACAAACACCTATTGACCTGGACCGTTTCGTATACCTAGACTCGTTGCAAACGCGACATGTATCCCTTTCAGCATCTTCGCTCCTGTACAACATAAAATAATTAGGGCATGCGTGAAGTATTTCAAATTCCAATCCCATTGGACAAATAGTTTTCTTCGCGACATAGGGACTTTTTGGCAACAAATTATCTTTAGGAAGAAACTCCTTGAACAATTCCAACAATTCTGTCATTCCTTTCTCCGTCAAACCATGTTTCGCTTTCAAATTCATCATCATCAGCGCAAAACTGAGAACAGTGTGCCTAGCTCCCTCATACAGCAGAGTCTTTTTATCTTCATACATCGTCTCCAGCACCTCAGGTCTACCTTTGAAATGCATGGCCACATCTTCCGCCAAATCATCATATTCAAAATCATGATCCGTATCACCATTAACACTCTCCTCTTCAATCAAAACTTGGTTTTCTGCACGACAGTACGAGCCTCGCCATGTAATGTCCACCTAGTATACGATCTTGAAAATCCTCTCACAATCAAGTGTGACTTTAAATCACGCACACTCAAACACACATCATTCTTACAATCTCTACAAGGGCATCGAATTAGCGACTCATTCTGTACTCTTGCATACTCACTGGCAGCATTCACAAACTCTGTCACGAGATTCAAGTATTCACGCGATGTCCTAATATTCTCTTGTGTAATTCTAGGCCGTTCCATTGCAACGTGCCAAATCTACAAACAAAGTCCTAAATTGAAAAAAATACAAACTTAATCAACCATATCAATCACTAATTAATAAAGCCCATTCATTAAATTACAACATTTTCAACTTCTATCATACATCAAAGACATGCATGTCAATGTAAAATCCACATGCCATTCTTAACAAAACAATCGAGAACATCGATTCCACAATTTAACAATGGAAGATTTAAAGATGAGATGACATACCTTATCGATGCAAACTTCAATCAACGCACACAGCCAAGAATTTCCCCTTTAATTAAATTTTCTAAACTAGCTCCCTACATAAAAAATGCAGAGAACAGACTTTAAAATGACATCTGACCGGCTTATTTCCGATTTCTAAACAGTCCTTACACATTTTGCGAGTGGTATCCGATATTGTAACAAGTCCCACTAATTATGAGTACACTCTCAGGTCTATTTCCGATTTCGGAAACAAGCCGGGCGCATGTATTTGAAACCAGAAATAATGGCACGTGCTTTGCAAGTGCCATGGCCAAAGTTCAGGACCGTTTCCGACCTCGTAAACGTTGGCAAGCACGGCGGAAAATCGTTCCCGCCGTGCATTCCCAGTGTCGTTTGTCATCATGCACGACGGGTTTTTACTTCCCGCCGTCCTTCACGTCAGGCAGCGGCTGACCTGATTTTGACCTCTAGTTTCGGATGGTTTACGAAATTGGAAACCAGAAGCACGGCGGGAAAAATAAGTTTTCTTTCCCCCGCCGTTCTTCTGCGCTGCGCTTCTGCCAATTTCCACTAGTGACGCACGTACCACACACAATAAATATTTTTGTATCCCATAATTATTTAGAACTGTCCTTCATTTTGATAAGTTTAATGTAAGTTTTTGTCCTCAAAATCTTGTTTGACGAGGTACATCTTAAATTGAAGATTTAAGCGCTGCCAGAAACGAGATTTGATGTGAAATTATGTTGGCCAAAATAGTAATTATATTCATCTATAATCTCACACAAGGGTCAAGAAAGTGTTTTAAAACACATCATTCTTTTTAGAAAAACTATATTTAGGCTGTAACATATGACAAAAAAAGGCAAAAATCGAAGAGCATGTTTATTGTCACTTCCCAAATCAGTCAAGAAATAGTAAATATATGCTTAAAATCGTTTAATATAATCAATAAATCGTTTCAAAAAATCAGAGAAACAAGGCAACCATATATAGTGCGAAAAAGAGTAGGGTGAACTCACGTAGGTGTTCAGTTGACGCACGAAGGAGCTGAAGTTGTTGTGCTTGAAATACATGGGCAGGAGATCCTGCGAGTGTCCTAGACGACGAACGAGTTGAAGGAAGCGCTCCAGGAGATGACCGGATCCGTCTCAGGGTCATCCAGCTGTTAGGTTTCAAAAACAGAAAGCAAAGATGCTATGATTTTGGTGCAGAAAGGTCTGCGTTTTCTCCTACATTACTTCCCATATATACACGTCCAAAACAAAGAAAGTGGATCCGATAATATCGAATCATGCTAGTCGTGCTAAGTCACGTCTAGCAAAAGAAACGGAAACTACCTACGACTAGGCTAGTTCAAAACGGAAAGAAAAACATAAAATAAAACAACGCTAAAAATAGACTAGATTAATTAGGCAACAAATCACCCCCTTAATCTTGTCTTGAGTTCAACTTAGCTCAACAAGTCCAGCGCTGCTCCTCAGCATCAGAAACCGCACTCGTCCAAGAGCCTTCGTCAAGATATCGGCTAGCTGAAATTCTGTGTTAACATGACCAGTCTCAAGTTTTCCTTGCTCCACATAATCGCGAATCAAGTGGTATCGAGTGTCGATGTGTTTGCTCCGATCATGAAACACGGGATTGTGGGTGAGGAAGATGGCTGACTTATTGTCCACAAGTAGCTTCGGTGTCTGCGGTGGCTCGTTCTGCAACTCTGCAAGCAGGCTGTTGAGCCAAATCCCTTGGCAAGCCGCGGTAGCAGCCGCGACATACTCAGATTCGCACGAGGAAATCGCCACCACCCTTTGTTTTTGAGACTGCCAGCTGACCGGTGACTGTCGGAGGAAGTATAGCACTCCGGTCGTGCTTTTCCGATCATCGACGTCTCCGGCTAGGTCCGCGTCACTGTAGCCTGTCAAATTCAGATTTCCTCTACTTCGTTTGTACGAAATTCCGAGGTTTAATGTTCCTGCAACATAACGAAGCAGGTGCTTCACCGCAGCAAGATGTTCAGTTTGTGGCTTCTCCATGAAGCGACTGACATACCCTACCGCATACGCGATATCTGGTCTCGTGTGAACCAAGTATCTCAAGCTGCCAACTATACTCCGATAGAAGTTGTCGTCGACTGGCTTCCCGTCGCCATTCTTTCGCAGCTTCAACCGTGCAAGAATTACACTCCTCCATACCTGCCTTCTCGAGCAGCTTCCGAGCGTACGAGGCTTGGCTTAGAGTGATCTCTCCATTTCGCTGCTGCACTTGAATCCTCAGGTAGTAGCTCAGATCGCCAAGGTCACTCATGGAGAACAAGCTGGTTATCTCCGCTTTGAAGTGAGTGACCCCTTCCATAAATGCTCCGGTGATTATCAAGTCGTCGACGTAGACTCCAACGAGCAGTAGGTCTCCCCCGTTTCACCGCCGGTAGACCGCATGCTCCGCTTCACTGCGTCCGAAACCAAGATCTCGAAGGCTCGCGTCCAGCTTAGCATTCCATGTTCTAGGTGTTTGGCGAAGTCCATACAGGGCCTTTCGAAGTCGTAGGACCTTTTTTTCTTCACCTTGGATCGCAAAGCCTGGTGGTTGATGGACATAGACCTCCTTGAGCAAATCTCCGTTGAGGAACACCGTTTTCACGTCCATATGATGCACCGGCCCGCCATGGTGAGCCGCGAGAGCTATCATAACTTGTACCGTTTCCATTCGTGCGACTGGAGCAAGCACCTCTTCGTAGTCTACCCCTTGCTGCTGTACATAGCCCTTCGCCACCAAACGTGCTTTGCGCTTCACAATCTCTCCATTCGCATCCTTCTTTAGTTTGAAAACCCACTTCAAACCTATCGCGCGCTTTCCCGTCGGCAAAGGTGTGAGTTCCCACGTTTTTTTTGCTTCGATGCTGCCCAATTCTTCTTCCATTGCAGCTCTCCACCCTTCATCTTTCTCGGCTTCGGAGAGGGAGGCAGGTTCATCAGCGATTAGGAGGCACAGGTCGTCTCCAACTTCATTGACGGTGGTGTCGGCCAGATTCTCCAAGGTCCGGTATCGACGTGGTGCTTCCTCACCTTGAGAAGGGAGAGATGCATTCGTTGGTGGGGATACAAACTCAACATTCGATGCCGACGTCGCTGCTGGGGTTGATGGCGTGGCATCCTCTCCTGGTCCATATTCTGCCTCTTCTCTGACGTTAGTTGTCTATTTCGTTTCCATGCAAATTGATTCATAACCTGCAGGGAATGATACAAAGTCTTCAACTGTAAACTTCTTTGTACCATTTTCAAGACCAGGCTGCCTCCAATCCCATACAGCATTTTCATAAAACACCACATCGCGCGAAACCTTCACTCGTCCGGTGGATGGATCGTACACTCGATAAGCGGCCGTGCCAGGTTCATATCCCAACAACACCATCGGGGTGCTCCTATCCTCCAGTTTCGTCAGGTTCGGATGCGCCGTCTTGACGTGAGCCAAACTCTCGAAAACTCGCAGGTGAGCTACACTCGGCCTTCGTCCATGCCACGCTTCAAAAGGGGTTTTTCCGATGACGCTTCTTGTTGTTCCTCGATTGAGCAGATACACCTCCGTCGTCAAGGCCTCACCCCAGAATTTCATTGGCACTTGCTTGGCTTTCAAGAGGCAGCGCGCCATACGGACAATCGTTTGGTTTCGGCGCTCAACCACTCCGTTTTGCTGCGGGGTGTAAGGAGCCGTAAGTTGTCGTTCTATCCCACGGTCAGAGAAGTACTTGCCAAGCTCCGTCGACGTGAATTCACCCCCTTGATCCGTGCGCAACATCTTTAGCTTGCATCCACTTTGCAACTCCGCCGTGGCTACAATCCTTTTGATTTCAATAGCAGCTTGATCCTTTGTGGCTAGCAAAGAGATCCACATGAACCTGTAACGCTTCTCTCTTGGCGTAGGCGGCTCGATTGGACCACAAAAATCAGCATGCACCAATCCAAGTCGGTCAGAGGCGCGGTTCCAAGCTTGATGTGGAAAAGGAGCTCGTTTTTGTTTTCCAGCCAAACAAGCATCACATAGTTGATCCACGTTGCTAATTTGGGGAAGCCCGTGCACCATATCCTCGCGTGATAGCCGTCCGAGTGCTTCAAAATTAACGTGACCGTAGCGAGCATGCCAATGCCAACCGTCTTCGCTCCCACGTACCGCAAGACATACGGGTTGTGCTAAGCTGAGGTTGATAACATAGAGCTTTCCGTTTCCTCTTGGAACTCGTGCGAGCAAGCGGCCGTCTTGGTCGCGAAGCTTGAGCCACCCATGTCGAACATGAGTGTCATAGCCAAGCTCATCCAACTGCCCCAATGAGATAATGTTACTCCGTAGTCGAAGGATTAAGTAAACGTCGGAGAGAGAGAGATGCTCACCGTTCAAGCATTTGAAGAGAATTGTACCTCGTCCTTCGATCTCCACCGATGTATCGTCGCCTAGCTTGACTGATCCCTGGACATTTGTGTTTAATTCGGAGAAGAGTTCGCGCCTCCCACACATGTGAGCACTTGCTCCAGAGTCCAGGAACCAGGCGGTATCACACTGACCGGTACGCTTTGTCGATGAAGCTAGTGAGCGCGTTTCGTTGAGCAGGACGCGTTCTGCCATGTCGGTGACTCGCTCTCTAATCGCGAGTGAGTGTAGCCGTGCGACGGGCAGCGCTGTTTCATCCTCTTGCTCCTTCGTGAGGTTGACTCGCTCTCTACGTTCGCGTCGTGGCTCGGGGCAGTCTCGGGAGATATGACCTGCAAATTTATTGCAGTTGTAGCACTTCACCCTCGTCATGTCGCGTTCGCCATTGCGTAGGCTCTCGTCGCGGCTAGGGTTTGGTTTCCTCTCCCTTCGGCTTGACTTCCCTTTGCTGCCTGTGGATCCACCCTTTCCTCGTGCGATCAATTCTTGTTCGGTGAGGAGAACTTGCCCGCTGGAGCTGCCCGTGTTCTCGTTTGTGCAGCGTTCAGCGACTGATCGGAGTCTTCCAATCAATTCCTCGACAGACATCCTGTTCAGATCGAGTAGGGTTTCGATTGAACAAGCGATTTGAGCATACTGACTAGGTACCTCGCGCAAGAACTTCTGGACCACCTTGATACCTTGATTTCCTCCACCACGTCTCCCATTGAGCGGAGGTTGTTGACGATTCCGGTGATCCGTAGGCCAAATGCGTCCAGGGTTTCGCCGTTCTTTAACGCGATTTGCTCAAACTCTTTTCGTAGTCGTTGTGCCGTAGCCTCCCTCACACGGTTCACCACCACACGCATCAAACGGATGGCCTCCCACGCTTCTTGGCCTGAGTTCTTCACCACTAGGGCGGGCACCACCTCCGGCGGCACCGCCCGTATTAACGCAGATAGAGCAGCCATATCCTCGCGTTCGCTTGGCTCTCCATCGCCGGACACCGCCTCCCAGAGGCCTTGCGCCCGCAAGTTGATTTTCATCACCAACGACCATTCGATGTAGTTCGTCGGCGTGAGGGTGGGGTAGGTTATCGTTCCACCAAGATTTCATTCCTGCACAACTCGTTCGCGCACGACCACCTCATTGCCGTTCCTCCGATGGGTGCTCCGGCCGCGATTCCGAGCCCGTGGTGGCGACTCGGACAGGTTCCGTTCAGCGGACATCGTCGCTGGATCGTTTTGTGCTCGGATACCAGATGTCAGGTTTCAAAAACAGAAAGCAAAGATGCTATGATTTTGGTGCAGAAAGGTCTGCGTTTTCTCCTTCATTACTTCCCATATATACACGTCCAAAACAAAGAAAGTGGATCCGATAATATCGAATCATGCTAGTCGTGCTAAGTCACGTCTAGCAAAAGAAACAGAAACTACCTACGACTAGGCTAGTTCAAAACGGGAAGAAAAACAGAAAATAAAACAACGTTAAAAATAGACTAGATTAATTAGGCAACACCACCATCTCGTAGGTCTTCCGGAGGAATAACAAATCTTTTTTTTAGTTTTGTAATCTTTTTACAATTCGAAACTGAATTATTTTAATTAGAACTCATGTCCATTTAGAATCTAGTGGACTATGGAGTAAGTTTAGGAATGATTGTGAAACTATTTTCACTTTCAAACTTCTGGCGTAAGATTTTTGGAATATATTGTTATCAAAGTTTTGGAAGAGATTTGGGTTTATTCCTAGTGGAAAAATTACGTGCACATCTATATACATTACGTGCACATCTTAATATTACGTGCACATTTAATTTGTCTTTTATTGCACGTGTGCACACACCCACACTCAATGTAAAATACCTCTAAATAAATTTATATTCACTAGCTAGGAGAGTGAATGTGATTATATCTATTGATATATGAAAGATTTGGACGGAGATTTCAAGAGAAGAAACCAAACATAAATAATCATCTATGCTGCTTCCAATATTCCTTGAAATGCAGACAATACCAACCATAGTTCGCTTTAAGCAAGATCTCAAAGTACTGACCATTCTTAACGCAATCTTTCTATTTGGCTAGCCTTGAAAATGCAGTTGAATCATGTGTCCTTGAAAATGCAGTTGAAAATGCCTTGAAATATTGTTTTAAATTTCACTTAAAACATTGTGTCCTTTGAAAACTATTCCTATTTGATCATGTGTTACAAATTCTATGAATCAATTACAATCTTTTTAAATAAATTTTGTTCTTCAATTCAATTTTAAATTGTCATTTTCATCTTTATCAAGTTGTTAATGTTTTTTTTGGGTTAGGCAACTGGATTCCGATTTCGGAAACCGGCCGGAGATCATCTCTTTTGGTTTACGATTTCATAAATCTCTCGTAACAAGTCTAAAATAACAAAAACTGTAGCTATTCCGACAGCGTAAAGAATTATCTAATTTTGGTCACGAAGAGTTCACGAGATCGGACACTGGCTGGAACTGAATTATGAGGGTCATTTCCGAAATCGTAATCCGCCCGCTGCACACTGTTTCCGAAATCTTAAAATGTACATTTTAGTTGAACATATGAAATTAAAGACATGAATAAATTTGAAATTAATGAATTAATTATGTTACTAGTAGCAAGCTAAGTTTGATTGGTCATATTGTCTCGTAGAAACTGATCAAACAGTAAAGAGAGGGAAACTGTGACGCTGAATTGATCCCTTATTATGTTTTGCACTTATTGAATACTCTACATACTATCTTATATCCATTCATGCCGGTTTGCCTACAATGACCCAACTTGTAATTCCTCCATCTTGAATGCTGAAATGTAATTGATTACAACAACTTTTTCCGATTCCAGAGATAAGTCAGATAGAAATTCACTGCAACAGATCCCTTTAATAAACCAGAATTCCTTTCAAATTTTGAAACGTATGCAAAAATTCGTTCTGAGTAAATACTTAGCAACTGTTACTCTACAGTTACTCTACAACAACTGTTACTCTACAGTTAACTGTTACTCTACTTAGCAACTATCCTTAAACAATACTCTACATGTTATCTTCTAATCATAAAACATTAGCAACTGTTACTGGTTACTCATTCTCTCTGATGGCCATGGAAGAACCATAAGCTGACGTCATTCATTCCGGTTCACCCTCTATGAGTTTGCGATAATGCTTCAGTGAAATACTTTGTTCTATTGATTTCTTTTATTTGTTTACAATTCAGTTGGTTGGTAGTCTGGTTCTAGTAGCTTGCTACTAAGTTTGACTGTTCATAATATAGTTTGAATTCCAGATCGTTACATACTATGGTTACATATTTTACTTAGATACCAAATTCATGATATGTAGCAAACTTATATTTAATCGTATTATGTTGTAAACTGAATTAGCATCAAGAGTATAATTACTAAATTAATGTTGATAAATGCGACTCATTTACGGCTTCGAAAACTAGCCGGATTAACAGTAATTTTATATCTTTATCAAATCTAGTTGATCTTGTTTTTTTTGGGTTAGGAAACTAGTATCCGACATCAGGAACTGGCCGGATATAATCTCTTTTGGTTTACGATTTCGTAAATATCTCGGACATAAGCCGGGAAAAGATGGAATTTTTCCATACAAATAAGAGGCTTTTACGGTTTCGTAAATGATCCGGAAGATTAAAAGTTTACGAGCCGGAGCGGCATCCAGGTAATCCACTGCACATAGCTAAATAATATTTCAGGAAATATGATTTATTTACAAAATAATGAGGGTCATTTCCGATTTCGTAATCCACCCGATGCACACATAATGAGGGTCATTTCCGATTACGTAAACAACCAGATGCGTACATTTTAGTTGTACATATGAAAGTAAAGACATGAATAAATTTGGAATTAATAAACAAATTATGCTACTATTATGCGATGTTTATAACAGCTAATTATTAACAATTAATAAAATTATATAAAATGTAAGGGACAAGGTATTAAAAAAAAAAAGCTATTCAATAATGAAATGTGCCAAAATGGCAAACAAAAGGTTATTACAATCACAACAAATTTGGGCTAATAAAGAAAGAACATAATCAAATAACAAAAAAACTAGAACATTTAGGCTAAATAAGGTGAGATGACGTGAAGAACTTAACTTCCTCAGAATGATCTCCGACTTCCACCTTCTTCCTGAGCCACTCAGCAAATGTCCTCGTGTGCTCTTCATGGACATATTCAGTTTCTAGAAGCGGCATCAATCTCCTTATTTCATCCATGTGAAGGCCAACATAGGGAACCACAGACATATAGATGTGCAACCTTCAACTCAACATTAGTGGGCGTGACATTTGTTCCCCTACCAAATGCATGGCCTTCAATCCTGTCTGCATGCCTGTTCTTCGGGACACCAACAGTCTCAACATCATCGAGGTACGCGGTGCAGAATTCTATTGACTCTTCAGTTACATAACGCTGAACTATACTGGCATCGGGCCTGTATCTGTTCTTCATAAAATGCTTGAAAATCTTCATGTAGCGCTCGAAAGGGTACATCCATCTCAAAAACACAGGACAACAACACTTGATCTCACGCACAAGATGAACTATAAGATGCACCATTATATCAAAAAATGAGGGCGGGAAGAATATCTCCATCAGACACAAAACTTCGACAACTATTTCTTGTAATTTATCTAGTCTCGCTCGGCTAATATTCATTCTACAGATGGACTTGAATAACATGCACAAGCGGCTTATACAGCGTCTAACATGTGGAGGTAGGGACGTGCGCAGAGCTATGGCATTCAATTCTTGCATCAGAACGTGGCAGTCGTGCGATTTGAGTCCCGCGAGTTTCGCCTCATCAACATTCACACACCGACTAATGTTGGACGAGTAGGTACTAGGTACTTTAATGTCCTTCAGACTTTGACAAAATTTCTTCTTCTCAGAATCATACATGGTGTAAGAGGCCGGCGGCAAATATGTCTTGCCATTTTCCTTCACGGGGACCAAACCCAGTCTAAAACCCATTTCCTCCAAATCCATCCTAGCTTTCAAGCCATCCTTACTCTTCCCCGGTATGTCTAGTAATGTGCCAATCAGACTCTCGCAAACATTCTTTTCTATATGCATAACATCCAAACAATGTCTAACCTCAAAGTCTTTCCAGTAAGGAAACTCGAAAATGATTGAAGATTTTTTCCATACACCATTCACTACTGGCTTCTTCCTATTCTTTCCAAAATCATTGGGAATGTCCTTCGCAGATTCATACACACTCACCAGACACAGGCGTCGGTGCATCCCTCTCATAAACCGCTCCATCAAACCACTTTTTACACTTACAGAGGGCATGCTCGTTATTTAGAAATCTCCTGTATCCTAAATAAACTGTTTTCCTCCCGTGCTTAAGTTAAACGCGACTAGTGTCCATCTCACAAACCGGGCAAGCAAAATTCCCTTTAACAGAGTAACCTGCAAAATTACCTAATGCAGGGTAATCATTAATGGTACAAAATAGCATCGTTCTCATGTCAAACCATTCTTCCCGTTATCCATCATAAGTCCAGTTCTCAAAATACCACAACTTTCTAAGATCTTCAATTAGGGGAGCAAGATAAATGTCAATGTCGTTACCTGGTTGTTTTGGACCTGAGATCATAAGTGATAGCAGAACGTACTTACGCTTCATAGTTAACCATGGTGTTAAATTGTAAATCACAACCATCACGGGCCACGAACTATGGGTGCTGCTCAGATCTGCAAAGGGATTCATACCATCTGTCGACAAACCTAACCGCAGGTTACGCGGCTCATTACCAAATTCAGGGTACAACTCATCAATATGCTTCCACTGATCACCATCAGAGATATGGCGAATCACATCGTCATCGGGCCGATTCCTATCTGCATGCCAGGTTAAATTTTTTGCATCTTCCTTATTTGCGAATAAACGCCTCAACCTAGGTATGATGGGGAGGTACCACACAACTTTAGCAGGACTCGTTTTCTTTGTTCTAGGCGCCGTCTCTGCACAAACACCTATTGACCTAGACCGTTTCGTATACCTTGACTCGTTGCAAATGCGACATGTATCCCTTTCAGCATCTTCGCCCCTGTACAACATACAATCATTAGGGCATGCGTGAAGTATTTCCAATTCCAATCCCATTGGACAAATAATTTTCTTCGCGACATAGGAACTTTTTGGCAACAAATTATCTTTAGGAAGAAACTCCTTGAACAATTCCAACAATTCCGTTATTCCTTTCTCCGTCAAACCATGTTTCGCTTTCAAATTCATCATCATCAGCGCAGAACCGAGAACAGTGTGCCTAGCTCCCTCATACAGCAGAGTCTTTTTATCTTCATACATCGCCTCCAGCACCTCAGGTCTACCTTTGAAATGCATGGCCACATCTTCCGCCAAATCATCATATTCAAAATCACGATCCGTATCACCATTAACACTCTCCTCTTCAATCAAAACTTGGTTTTCTGCGACGACAGTACGAGTCTCGCCATGTAATGTCCACCTAGTATACGCTCTTGAAAATCCTCTCACAATCAAGTGTGACTTTAAATCAAGCACACTCAAACACACATCATTTTTACAATCTCTACAAGGGAATCGAATTAGCAACTCATTCTGTACTCTTGCATACTCACTGGCAGCATTCACAAACTCTGTCATGAGATTCAAGTATTCACGCGATGTCCTAATATTCTGTTGTATAATTCTAGGCCGTTCCATTGTAACGTGCCAAATCTACAAACAAAGTCCTAAATTGAAAAAAATACAAACTTAATCAACCATATCAATCACTAATTAATAAATCCCATTCATTGAATTACAACATTTTAAACTTCTATCATACATCAAAGACATGCATGTCAATGTAAACTCCACATGCCATTCTTAACAAAACAATCGAGAACATCGATTCCACAATTTAACAACGGAAGATTTAAAGATGAGATGACATACCTTATCGATGCAAACTTCAATCAACGCACACAGCCAAGAATTTCCCCTTTTTTGAAATTTTCTAAACTAGCTCCCTACATAAAAAATGCAGAGAACAGACTTTAAAACGACATCTGACCGGCTTATTTCCGATTTCTAAACAGTCCTTACACATTTTGCGAGTGGTATCCGATATTGTAACAAGTCCCACTAATTCTGAGTACACTCTCAGGTCTATTTCCGATTTAGGAAACAAGCCGGGCGCATGTATTTAAAACCAGAAATAATGGCACGTGCTTTGCAAGTGCCATGGCCAAAGTTCAGGACCGTTTCCGACCTCGTAAACGTTGGCCAGCACGGCGGGAAATCGTTCCCGCCGTGCATTCCCAACGTCGTTTGTCATCATGCACGGCGGGTTTTCTGATCACCATGGGATCAGAATGAGGCACCTGGGCTGGGACTGCATCCTCTTCTGAGAAGGTGATAGTTTCGTCGTGTTTGAACCTCTTCCCCTGGATCTCCCCCGGGGGAACATATCCACTCTTAGCTTTTACCGCCGACAATGTCTGTGCTCCATCCCCCACTATTCCATTGATCACGTTTATCGTCCGAGGAGCTCCGGGTCCGGGATCTCCCGGTCTGTGAGCTTGTGGAGCGGGGTTAGGAGCACTGTTAGCCTCCGCCGGGCGATTGCCGCCTTGGCCTCTGTTGTTCCTCCAGTTCCGCTTTCTTCCTTATCCTGCCGAAGCAGCTACCGGGTGTGCATCACCCGCCACGCAATCCCTGAGCTGACCCCGCTCCACCAACTTCTGAATATCCGTGCGCAGGACACGACAGCCTTCTGTAGTATGACCGTAAAACTTGTGAAACTCACACCATTTATGGGTATTGGTTGGAGCCGGGATCCCTTGTATAACTGGGGGATCCATGAAGAGACCCCGATGAATAGCCAGAATCTCCGTCTTTGTTGAATGAGGTGTTGTATCCGCCGTAATATGGTTGAGCCTGCGGGTTTAGACCGCCTGTGAGCTGCTAATCCGGATGCTGCTGCTGACCTGGGGGCATCTGCTGACCCGGGGGCATCTGCTGATCTCCGGGTCCTCCTCTCCCATCCTTCTCCAAGTCCACTACATCAGGTACTTTGTTATGGGCCGCTGCCTTGGACGCTTTCCATGCTCGAAATTCTCCAAATTCCGCAGCGTTGGTATAGATAGTTTATGGGTCTCCAAGCTCCTCTTCATCCGGGTATTCTTCTCCAGAATCAAATACTCCGGTTCGGATTCACCACCATCTCCGAACGTCTCCTGGTTCTACCTCTCATTTTCTTGCCGGACCTTCTCCCTCAGCTCCTTCTGCATCTCCCTGAGAGTACGCTCCGGCACTTTCTTCTTTCCTTTGCGCTTCTCAGCGGCCACACGGGCAGTCTCCTTGCGCGCCCGTTCCTTCTCCTCAGCCACTTTCCGCGCCTCAGTGGCAGCCGCGGCCCTCTTTGTCTTAGGGCCACCCTCTGCCTGACTAGCTTTGATGGGGGGTTCTCCCCCTGTATTTTTAGGCCTACCGCGGGGCATGACGAAGCAGAATGCCCCACTGGGCGTGCCAACCTATGCTACCAAGCTCCGGGATACTTATGCACTTGCTGTGTTTTCATTAGTGATTTGTTTCCTTCACTGTACTAATAGTTTGGAGAATGTAGATCATGCTTGGATAAAGTGGTGTTACAACATCTTTATTAATTAGGTGAGTGATTGCCGCATGAAGGTCATCTCTTTTCCAAGTGATTTTGATTTTTTTCCACTATTTACAAAATAAAATTCTCGAGAATTTTTTTAAAGTTTACTAGATTGGATCTTTAAATCGACAATCATATATGATTTAATTACTCTTGAATAGAGAAGATAATTAAATTTAATAACAATTTACTGTAATCGCCAAATAATATTTCCCATCATCATCATGTATGACTTTTTTAAAATTAATGTACTCATACAGATTGCTTGGTTTATTTTTATTTTTTTTCTGATCATGATTGATTGGTTTTTGATATACGGCACCATATTAAAAAAAATTTGTCCCGTATGTATAGTAAAATTAAAATAATTAATATTTTGGTCAAATTAATTGTAGCAAAAAATATAATAATTCTAAACAAGTTGTTATCAATTAGTTACTCGTGTATCATCTATTCCCTGCTCATTTCTCTCTCTGAAAACACTGGCGGGGTGGAAGTGCCGACGAAAAATACCGTTCCGGCCAACCCCTCCCACTCTCCCTGACCCGTAGCCTAGAACCCGCCACCCCCTAAACCCCCTCACTCGGAGTAACGAATCCTTCGCAAAGCTAGATTCTCTGGCTAGAAATCTACGATGCCATACTAGCGGTGAAGTCCGCGGCCGGGACCACCAGTGCTTCAAGATCGGCAAGGAAAACAGCTTGTCCGATGCCCGGAAGCTCTCGACTAGGTTTGGCGGCCTCAATCTGTTGAAGATGCCGAACAATAACGTATTCCCCTGACGGAATCCACACACGCCAAGGGCCTCCATCGCAGAAGCTCTTTTCGCCCATGCATCATCCTACGCGTTGATGATGGATTAGGTCCATATGTTCGATGATTTGTTCCTTCTTTATTATTATTTTTTTATGTTTTTAGTATTTTTCAGTAGTTTCTTTCGGGTATACGTTAATTCAAAATTAAATGTGGTTAATTACTCTTGTTACGAATGCAATGTAATGGTGAATATCCCTCTCCTGACTAAGTACTTGTTTTCCATAATTGCAATGGAGGGTTTCTAGAATCCGATACCAGCCTAAACAGCCACCCTTTTATGTGCGCCGGCGGATTACAGTGGAGGTTCGTGGAGGAGGCTGTTAAGGAATGTGCTAGAGATATTTAATTATGGAATTAGGTCCTTTCTTGTGTTGGAATTAATCATTTTTCCTATTGTACTCCGTATTGTAGTTATCCCACATCGATTACTGACAGCCAGAGACTGTTGTCTAGAACTATAAATATTGTAATCATCCTGTTGTAATAATTACCTTTGATAATATATCTGAATTGCCTATTATGTATATTATTATTTATTTTACAGAGTCGCTCGGCATTAACCTCGGTGTGCATTTCTTGGGGTCCGATATTAACGATCTAATTATGAATACCTCACCTGCTTCAAAGTCTGCTGTTGAAGACTTGGCTGACAAAACGATGACGAAAGAGCTACTGGGCTCTGATACTTGTCAGTGCATAGTTTGTAGCCAAGCAGCTGCCCTGCAAACATGTATACCATTCTAAATGTATAGTTCCGTGGTTGGAATTGCGCAATTCGTGTCCTCTTTGTCGCAACGAACTGCCTACCGATGACGATAACAATGATTCTGAGATCAGAAGCCAAGATCTACTGAATGGAACTGGGAATTATACGATGCACATAATGTACCATTTGCACCGCCAGAAGCAAATAATATGATGGAGGATATTGATAAGGGAATTGAAAGTCATAACTTGATCATATGATAGGGTGGAGGATCTTGATTAGGGATCTTTTGGTAGAGTTTCTTATGGGTTTAGGGTAGAGTTTCTTATGTGAGGAACTGATAGACCATTTGTAAAGATAAAGAATAAGAGATCTAGTAAAGAAGGATACTTAATTGTAAGGAAAAACCGTTAGACTATCTAGATAGCAAAGAATGGGAATGATCTTTGATTAAAAAAATGTTTAAAATTAAGCAAGTTAACTAAACCCCTTCCATAACTAATAAACATGTTAAAACTTATTACAGGCACATTTTTACCGTTTATTATAATAATAATACTACCATAATTCTTTGAATCTCTAATATAATTAATTACTGCACTGGACTTAAATTCATTTGATATTTTTGGTAAAACCTACGTTCAAAATTTTGATTACAAAACAAACCATTGAACTATATTGAATTGAACTTAACTGAACAAAACTGAATTGAAGAAACAAATCACTGCATTGATGTAACTTAATTAGCTAAATTTTATCAAATTATACTTTATCAGAGCCGAACTCAATAAAATGTAAACTAGATAATATACAGAATTGAGTTGAAGTATATTGAACAGAACTTTATTGAACCGAATTGATGAAATCAAAAATCAATGTATTGATATAACCAAATGATGCTCTATTTTATCGGCACCAAAATTAATAAATCAAACCTAACTTGATAAACTGAAATTAACTGAACCATACTGAATTGAGCTAAACCGAAGTAACAAATGTATCAATTGATATTATTATTTTTTTGAAATCCAACTTCTATTAAGTGAAATTAAAACGAGTTTCTAAAACTATTACATAGATTTCTGCTAAGACTTGTGGCCAACCTATGCTCTTCCGAAAGGAAGGAGCGGTGAACCTTAATTACCTCAAACTCCATGACAGAATTGAGCAATTTCCTAATACTGTAGATGATCCCTTTGACCTCCATCGGGGCCATTTCAGGATTTTTGATTGATTTCTGTAGCTCCGTTGAGTCTGTCACCAGGTTAACTCGTTGGATGCCATGTCTTCTTCCTGCTTTTAAGGCTCTCCAACATGCTTCCGCTTCAGACTGTAGAGGTGTAACAGCCGTGAAGAAGTCACGGCCTGATATATCTGTATGAATATCCCAACCTGGCTTCCAGATTCTCCAACCTCCAGTTCCTAAATTCATCTCCCGCCAAAATGATCCATCAAAACTGATCACACATGCTTGGGGTAGACCTACAGTTGATGAACACTCCCTAATGTCCTGCACAGAAACCTGATTAATTTCATTATGGGATGTCCTAGCTTTGTTGTAGATTAGCCTCATGCATCCTCCTGTTAGTGGAAGTCATGTTTAAGTATGACTTCCAATTCTGCTTGAATGTTCTGGGCACATTGGACTGAGGGAATGTCTTGTTGCTCAATGATTTTCATGTTCCTCTGTTTCCATATTTCCCATAGGGTAACAATGAGCTTGATCACTTGTTCAGGCTGCTGCTGGTTCATTACCTCATGGAAGAACCAGTTGCTGAATGGGGAGTCTTGAAGTTGGGGCAACAGAGCATTAGATGCAGTCCTGATTTGTCTGGAGTTCCTGCTTTCCAAAAACAGGTGTTTTTCATCCTCTCTAGCACTTTGGCATCTGCAACAATTAGCATTATTGTCTAGCTTCCTTTTCTCCCTATTAACACCTATGGCCAGACTTGCTGTGATCATTCTCCATACAAAAATAAGGAGCTTCTGTGGGATGTTAAGCTTCCAGATTGTGCTCCGAAATTTTCTAGCTACTGGACTCAACCTGGCCTGGTGAAGAGGCTGATCCAGGTCCCCCATTGCCCTATAGTAACCAGATTTTGTTGTGTATTTGCCATCTCTTGCGCAGCCCCAGTAGGCTTCATCCTTTCCTTGAAGATCCATATGGATTGATTGTATATGTGGTATGATTTGATGAGGGAAGATTAACCTGATTAAAGGTAGTCTCCATGTTGCATTCTGTTGGTCAATAAGGTGGCAAACTCTGAGGTTTGTGTGGGTAGACACTATTGTTGTATTCTGAATTGGATTCTAAACTGTAGGAATCCATTGTTCATGAATGTGTATGTCTTTCCCATCAGCAACTTTCCATTTTAAATTCTTCTTCAACAATTCTGCAGCCCATAAGACTGATCTCCAACCCCATGAATCTCCAGGCTTTGGCACAACTTTCAGAATGCCCTCATGTCTGAGATATTTGGCTTTATAAACCATTCTAACTAGTGACTCTTTGTTTGAAATGATATTCCAGGCATGCTTTGCCAGAAAGGCCTTATTCATTCCAACAGCAGATCTGAGTCCTAATCCCCCTTCTGATTTAGCCCTGCACATATACTTCCAAGCCTTCCAGTGTAATGATCTTCCATCCAGTTTGCCTCCCCATATGAAGGTTGCAGTCATGGCATCTAGCTTCTTTAAAATGTTTGATGGAATTCTGAAAATACCCAGGGGGTATATTGCCAAGGATTGAAGCACATGTTTTGCCATTGTGATTCTTCCAGGGAGGTTTAAGAGCTTGGTCTTCCATGAATCATATTTGTGCCTGAATTTTGAGATCAGATGCTTGAAAATTTATGTCTTTTTTTGATCAAAAAGGATGTTGTTTCCCAGGTAGGTGCCTCCAATGCCTTCAGAGTGAATGTTAAGGTGGTCCCTCATACATTTCTAAATTAAGGAAGTCAGTCAGAACATTTCTAAACCCAATCACATAATCTATAAACCATTATGTAGTCCAAGGAA
Source organism: Sherardia arvensis (assembly GCA_948330725.1). Taxonomy (NCBI): domain Eukaryota; kingdom Viridiplantae; phylum Streptophyta; class Magnoliopsida; order Gentianales; family Rubiaceae; genus Sherardia; species Sherardia arvensis. The sequence continues at coordinate 12,756,563 of OX415237.1, read as the reverse complement.
TCTTCCTAAAGAAATATATGAGAATGGTTATAAAAAATTAAAATATATAGCACAATTAGAACAAAGGCATGGCAGCTTTTGAAGAGTGAGAACGCTCACCTGATTTGGTAAAATAGATCATCATATATATTAAGTCCCATTCCATAATCAGTGCTTTACAGAATATAAAATACGAGACGTCGAGGAGCTGGCCGCGCGTGCTTGTCACGGAAAGAGTTGAAGAATCGATGCAGCCATTGACAATGGGTTGATGTCGGGGATGTGAGCCACGATATCGTGTGCTTTCTATGTGATTTTGGTGTGCTTTCTTACCTGGTTATCTCAGGTGATAGGTAGCATATGAGAAATACATTTGTTGGAACTCCTTGTCGGATGAAACCAAGGTTATATATGTAGGAACTGCGTGATTATGTTTCAAAACTGACATTTGGTCATTTAGTTTAACTGCTTTAGAGCTTACTCATGACTATGCACCTAAGTGTTCTCTAATTAAGGTTTTTCTTAGTATCTTACAAAATGAACCCCCAAGTCTTGACTTTGAGAGGATAAGAAGTATTAAAAATTTTCTAAGTAAAGAATTGCATTGCTAGCTATTTTGTAAAAGATCTAACAAAAACAACCCTCGGCTAAAAGGTTGTTGTAGCATCCGTTTTTCAAACAAGGTAGGTCGAAAAATTATATTTCTAGATCACTCTTAGATAGTCATCCTTCTACGGGAGATTGACTAAAGCATTGAAGAGAAAGGAAGAAGATATACTAACACAAAAGAAAATTCCAATGGCCAAAACACTTCATGCCTGAATTCATTGAGAACACCAAATGACTATTGTTGCATGAATCTTAATCAAAGTGTCGCCGGGGCATCCAGAGATCGTAGAAATTGGCGATCACGATCCCTTTTAAAAGCCAATCTATACTCCCTGCCCTACACTTAGATAAGGACTTGGCTCCCCTATTAAATTTCGGGCGTGTATTGCTGCTCTATTCCTCTAAATTTTAGTGAGTGCATATAAATGTTTTGATCCCTCTTTTTATCTCACAAAAAAAAAGGATACGTTTAAATTTGGTTTAATTTTGTAGGCCGCTAGCTTATATACATGAGATTTACTTGGCTTCCAAATTATATATGGAATTTAAATTAGTGGGCTAGCACGATTTGAATTTTCTTCAATTGCAATTTGAATATTTATATTATTATTATTTTTAGATAATGAATTTCTTTTATTAACACTAGCTTTTCTTTCTTAATAAGAATTATTTTGAATATATATTCTTGAATGTTCACTTCACATTTATATCTATGTTATAGAGTGTAGATTTACATTTATTTTAATAATTTTTGTTAAAATGTTTGAAAAATTATATATATGCATATAAATACGTACCCTAAACAGAAGTTACGAGTTCACCCAAACGACACTTTGGTTGGATGAATCTGCCTATTAGTGCTTTGAATATGTCTCGTTAAATTGATATGAAAATACACAATAATGTTATCTTCACTAAGAGAGATAAAGGTCATATACGTCAATTATATCTGTTGATATAAGAAATCTTTGCACGGAGATTTCAAGAAAAGCAACTAAAGATGAATCAATCATATATGTTACTTCTAAACCTTGAAATGTAGACAACCAAATTGTCTACTTTAACAAAATCTCAAAGTGTACCTTTCTTGGCAATCTTCTAAACTGGCTAGCCTTGCATCCTAAAAATGCAGCAGAAAATGGTCAAAATCAACAAAATGCAGCAACCTTGCTATAGAAATTACAGCAAAATAACATCAAAATAACCTTGTTAGAATCAATAAAAGATACCAAAGAAAGGTGCATGCGCAAGCACTTAACACAGGTGCATTTTATGTGCAAAGCAGTGACAAAATATTAAAAAAGAGTTCATTTTTATGTATTGGTCAAAATGAATATTAATATGATAACAGTAACACTAACATTTGAAGTTAATTACACCCACGCCCACGGGGTATATCCATTGGTCGGGAAGTTGGTCCACAGTGCACTCATAAAGATATAAATTTAAAATTTAAAATGGACATAAAATTCTTTATAAAGTCAATTTGTCTGCAAGTTCAAAGTTTTACGGGATTTGTTCAATATTATCTTAGAAAAAGAAAAAAGCGCTTTCACCGAATTTGTTTACATTTGTTGTGCAATATTATAGATATGTACTATTCTTGTGCAATGAACATATGTTATATGTGTATTTTAGTATGATTAATAATGCTTTAAAATATATCTATATAAAGAAATGATAATAAAAGTGTAACATGCATAAATTAGCAATGGCATACCATGCACTATTGTAGTTTGACATGCATAAATTAACTATGGGATGCCATGCTCTATCTCACGGTATCCCAGAGTTAATATAAAATTTACCATTATTTAGGGTCTTATTATTAGTATTTAGACTATGCCAAGCATCAGGCCCGACTCAAGTATGAAACAGGTGAAACTTCAGGCCTTCAATTAATGGGTTAAAATAGGGTCAAATTTATTTTAAAATAATCAGATTTTATACACTAAAATAAATAAATTCTCTTTCAAACCTCATTTATTTAAAATATGGGTCAACAGAAAGGCCTCATGTTTTGAAAAAAAAACCCACCGTTTTAATTTATATTAATTCCAATATTTTTTGCGTATTTAAAATTGTTTTACAAACCGACTTGTAATCCCGTTTTTAAATAACAGTTCTATTTTGGGTATCTGATCGAGGGGCAAATGTAGTCCAATTTTTCTGATATTTTGTCAGCGTGTTTGTGACTCTTGAGGCTTCATCTGAACGTTTTGATCTGATCAATGGTTTGTCAGGCGAGTGTCCCGCAACTATTTGGCGGTGGTGCAAGACGGTCTGAGGATTAAGAACACTTGTTCATGTGGTCCTTGGTATGAGGGGGGAGATTGTTGGGTATGGTCACCCCAAGTCCCACACCGGAAGTGGAGAGTTCCATTCCTCTCCTTATAAGGAATAGTCACACCACACTACTATGAGTCCTTTTGAGGATTAACCCAAAGTTTAAAACCGTGCGGGCTTTGTAATGGTCCAAAGCGGGTAGTATCGCACTAGTTTGAATTGTGGTGAGCTCGGCAGTCCCAACATATTGTAAAGCTGATGGGAGTAGTCATGTGGTGGTTTTTGGGTACACACGTCTTAAACTGCCGCGTAAGACACACAAGTCGTAATTTTCCGCGTAAGGCACACACGTCGTAAAATGCCGCGTAAGCCTCCATACGGCTTTCATTATATTTTTCTCCATTTTTTCAGCTTTGTGATGGCATTTTCTATGATCTCACATCCCTGCTCCAGCTCAATCAGTTGCTTCATCATCTTAATTACAAAGTTTAAGTTGGACGATACTGGATTTGAAAAAAAAAAACCAAACCTTATTGATTGATAAATGTTCTTATTTTTACATTATGAACACGATCCTCGATATAATTAAGTGGGGAAGAATTCGTTGTTGATGTCCGAATCCGATTTGAAATTGAGCATATTTAAAATCCCCTATTCACTTTATCGATGGGATAGTATTGCTTCAAAAAGTATATACCCTTTCCAGGTTTTGATTTGGTAATTTTCGAGCTATTTGCGTATTTTAGTCCAATTTCTCTTAATGTAATTTAATCATCATTATTTCTTTGAAATTTTAATTTAAGTATTACTATTTAAATCTTGAATATTTAGTCATTCTACACTGTATTACATTAAGTCGTTAATGTACTATATTTTAGTTATCAAACTTTGTTGTTCGAAAGAGATTTTATTGTTCATCAGGGCAAGACCACCTAACTGCTTGATGAGATGCTAATGCGGCCACTGCTCGACTCAGACCCAAACCACATAATATTAGTACAGAGTATCCCATGCTTCCCTTGATGAATTAAGCATAATTCCTAATGCTAATTCTAATTCTCTATACATGCATGATAATATAAAAATATAAATTTATTTTCCGAAACTGGTGCAGAAATCAAGGTTCACCCTTGAGAATAATTTTAGATTATTCAACTCTACTATTATTATTAATTCTTTTAGATAATATAAAAATGTAATTTAGCTTCCTATATATTCTAGTCAAAATTTAAGTTTTAGTTTAGTCTAAGGGCAAAGCATTTTCACAGCATTCAAGTACAAAACCTTTCTTCTTATCAAACAAGTATATAACTTGCTAAATTAAAGTTTGAATAAAAATAACAATGACATTCCTAACAAATTACAACTTGTTTTACTTTTAGGCACAAAAACTATAACAAACAAAACGAAATAAATTCTCTAAAAAGTATCACCCAGTGAACAAAACAGTGAACAAAACTTCAAAAAGGATAGATTTATAATCAATGCAAGAACATGATATGTACCACACATATTTTATCATCAGATTCCCATAGAGGTGACATGGACCAAATTTCATTAGAAGCGGCGGTGGCAGATTAGGCCAAGTCCAAGAGAGTCTCAATAATAGGGATTTTAAGATGTGCCTCTCACACACAACTATATTTTAAAGAGGCTCCAAAAACAAATTGGCCCAAGTGAAAAATTATAATCTAATAAAGTACAAATTTAGGTCCTAATAAGGTACAAATTTGAGGAATAATAAGAATAGATTACCTTAATTTGGTAGAACCTAAATTTGGATGGTTTAGGATTTACGAATTTCACGGCTTCCTGTTAAATGAGTGGATTGGAGGGCGGTTAAGTGGATCTATCCAACATGCTTCTTTGGATTTTGTGTTTATCGTCACCAAACGCCAATGTTCGCTAATCCACAAGTAAATTTGTACATGAGAGTATAATGTTAGGTAAACACAAAAAAAATAATTGAAGTATATACAACTTACTTACTTTTCAAGGTATGGACAAATGAAATACTACTTTTCAAGGTATGGACAAATGAAAAAGTATTTCATTTGTCCATACCTTGAAAAGTAAGTAAGTTGTATATACTTCAATTATTTTTTGAGCTACCCTTCAAATAAGTAAGTTGTATATACTTCAAATAAGTAAGTTGCAACCTTCAAATAAGCTACCCTTTCCTCTTTTGAGCTAGTCCCCACTTGTACGGAGTCGGGGCATATGAAGCCAATAAATGCCATTATCGGTGATTTTTAGTATCCTTGTAAAGCTTTATTGCTCTTTACTACATGTAGCATTAGAGGAAGGCAGAAGACGCGTCAGCAGCTGCAGGCAACCCTATGAATATCTTTACAGGTGGGATTCCACACACTGTCAAGGTTGCTGGAACAACTCATAAAATACAAGAAGATTTTTTGTTAAAATCATTGAAACCTTCAAACTCATCTAATATTCATTGAATAATGCAGTAGCAAATAAATATATTGTGGTGCTGTATATAAATAGTTCTATGTTACCGGTTTGTCACTTTTTCGAGATTTATCCTTTATCGTATCTAAAAAAAAAGAATAGTTTCGCTATTATCCGAAGCTAATGATTGGATATTTTTTTTATGTTGCTCCTAACACATAAATGTTTACCACATTATTTTCAATTTCAGAAAAAGCCCAACTTTTATATCCAGAGTCCGGGTGAGTTTGCACAAAGTGCATACTCCACAACCTAGTGTTCAAAGAATAGACAAATAATTTTAAAAATAATTATTTTTCTATTTTGGTCAAAATGAATATTGGTTTGACAACACTATCCTTAATACTAAAATTTGAAGTTACACCAACGCCCCACGAGATCTACCCATTGGTTGGGACGGAGGTCCACAATGCACTTATAAAGATACAAATTCAAAATATGAAATGGAAAGTCTACATAAAGTCAATTCGTCTACCGGATTGGTTTAATATTAGATTAGAAAAAGAACAAAATGCTTTCGCCAATTTTTGTTTTACAGTTGTTGTTAATCAATTTCACCCTTATAGATATGATACCATTCTTGTGCAATAAGCACATGTTATACGTGTATTTTATTTTGATTAATTATGCATTAAAGTCTATCATCCTTGATTGTAGAGGTATGGAAATAAGAATATTATGTACTACTACTGGCCTATTATTTAAATGTTGGTTTATGATGTTTGAATATCAAACAAAACGAAATATATTCTCATTATGCCGTGCAAATGCACGGCAGACATTGAAACTATTAGTGCATGATGCAATATCAAACAAAACGAAACATATTCTCATTATGCCATGCAAATGCACGGCAGACATTGAAACTGTTAGTGCATGATGCGTGCAAACAAAAATATAAATCTGATAGACTTAGATAACATTTGGGCGTTTTCTAGAATAAGCTCAGATATGATGATTAGGCAAAAGTAAAGGCGAGCTCGCCATGGCTGCGAAACCCTAGTTTCGCCCCGCTAAAATACGAGTTCGCTCGACCCCTTGCCCCCATCAAAACTCAAGAACCCTACGTATCATCATAGCTTATCGATTTTGGGAGGTTTTACCAACGAAGATTGAATGATTGGATCCACAAGAATAAACTAGCTTGCAAATTTCAGAAGGATTGTTGATTATTTTTGGGGGGCTAACAGAGAAGGGCAACAACCCTTCAAAAATTCCTCTTCTCTGCAGCCTCATCGGTTCTTGAGTTTGATGGTTTGGTGGTTTTGAACCGACAATTTACAAAGCAAAGCATGACATCAGGTTGCTAAATCCTTTTTCAGAAGTTGCTTGTCAAATGTTTCTGTTCAAAATAATGTTTTCGGTTTGAATTTTATTTGAATTTTATGGATATTATACGAAAAATAAAAAAGGCAAAGCAACAGGTTTGTTCACTTTTTTGGACAATGTTAAATTTATGACATTGTCTAATTATGCTAGTTGCATAACAAGAAAACTCCAACGATTTGTAATGATAGTGTGTGGGTGCAAGAATAGATAAAAAAACGTGCGTTAACGTGCGCTGATTGTTACCTTCCAAAAACACGTGCGCTAAATTGAATTCTACAAATATAGATTAAAATATTATAGAGGAAAATGGTTGAAAGGTAAACTTAAAAGTGAAAATTGATAGAAACACTCAAACCAGTTTAATCCTCATATATTCCAATAGTATTGACATTTCCCGCAGTGATTATCACCCCACTCTAATTCAACAGTTACAAACTCAACAAAAAATATGTTATGCAATATTAACCAATTATCAATAATTACAACCATACTTTTTTCATTTCAAAATTTTTAAAATCCTCCATAAGTAAATAAAAAAAAATCCAGGAAGAGAGTTTCACGCGTTAATCAACAGTACTCGACATCGAACAGTTTGTTAGTGTATGAGGTATAAAATTTCTAATATCTAAGAATCTTAATGAAATTTAACTATCTTCATATTTTGTTGAAAAATCATCACATTTAATTTTCACCAATTTTGTTTGAAAAATGTTCCTTTTTATGTTTAAGGATCTCAATTTTAATTTGAATACGATTTGATATAATAATGGATAACTAACATATTGATAAACATGCTCATTCTGGTTGTAGATATCATGTTTCGTTCTGGATATAGTTTACAGATTGTAGAAATGTCGAGATCTAGAAATGGACCGATATTATTTTAATCCACCTGTTTGTAAATGTCATGTTTCGTTCTTGATATACTTATGCACATGCTGTGTTTTCATTAGTGATTTGTTTCCTTCACTGTGCTAATAGTTTGGAGAATGTAGATCATGCTTGGATAAAATGGTGTTACAACATCTTTATTAATTAGGTGATTGATTAACGCGTGAAGGTCATCTCTTTTCCAAGTAATTTTGGTTTTTGTCCACTACTTACAAATTAAAATTCTCGAGAGTTTTATTAAAGTTTACTAGATTGGATCTTTAAATCGACAATCATATATGATTTAATTACTCTTGAATAGTGATAAGCCCATGGTTCTTATTCGGGCCTCATTCATACTCGGACCAGGGCCTGAGAAGGGTCGTGGGATCGAGATACACAGAGGGTTGATCCACGAGTCCATCAATCCTAATCCTTATAAGGAATGCGTATATTATGAATGTTCTACAAGGAATATACATCTCCTTAAAGATGGTAATACAGCTATCCTAAACATGGTAACACAACCATGTCCGAAATATACTTCTATTATACATGGTAATACAATCTCTATTTCGATAAGAGTTGTATTCATACCATAAATACATATCTTGGTGATCTACGGATTGTAGCCATATAAATACCCTAGAGGTTTGGTAGACCTCTCATCTAATCTCATACTTTATACTTTATGCCTTAAACAAATATACTGACTTGAGCGTTGGAGTGTCTATTCCCGGGACACCCGGGGCCTTTGTTTTGCAGATCAGTTCGAGAGCCTGGTTCGTCGTCGAAGTGTTGGTGTCCGACATACATCAATTTGGCACGCCCAGTGGGACATCTCACACTCATTGACGACGTCGCCGAACCTTGTCTCTGATCTGGTATAGTGCATCTGAAGAAGCAACTTCCCTGACAACATGTCTGAAGTTGAGCAACCCAGACGTAGCACCCGAGTGCTAGGGCAAAATCCAGAAGAAAATCCAGAAGTAGAGCTACCCCACCAAGGACGAGGACGAGGACGAGGATGCGGTCGAACCGGAGGATCTCGCACACGCTCCACCTCTGAACCACCGTTAGGCTCTACCGTGGGGGCAGGACACTCCAACGTTCCAAACTCTTTCGGTCCAAATCCTGACATATCCGGAGTACCCCTTTCCGGTCCAAATCCTGTTGCGTCAGGAGTACCACCTTCTGGATCAAATCCTGTTGCGTCAGGAGCCCCACCTTCTGGAGCGAATCCTGTTGCATCCGGAATGCCACCTTCTGGACCAAATCCTGTCGGATTTGAAGCACCGAACTTAGGAACCAGAGTCTCGATCCAGACGGACATGAGCTACAACCAACGCGTCAACAATTCAGAAGGCCTTGACCAAGAGAATAGGTTTGGATATGACGGACCTGATTCGATTTTAACCTCAGAAGAACAGGCATTAAGAGATCAACAAATCCTCACAGAAAAACAAATCCTCAGGAGGAGGAAAGACAAAGACGTCTTAGGGAAACCTTGAGCCGTACTGTAGGACATAACCCTCCAGGTTCCGGGCCAACTTATATCAAACTTGATCCTCCGAGAACGATCCCTGAAGATGCCCGAACGTTACTGAGGAACTTGCATGCCCAATATCCTGATTTCGTCGCATCTTTGAAAAATTAAAGTCAACAGCTCAGTGCACAGATGCATGAAGCTCCAAACCGAGTATCTACCTCAGGAGCCCGAACTACACCACCTGCTGATCCTACTCAAGAGCGAAGACTCCTCAACGACCTATCCAAGAATCTACCACCTTATAATGCTCAAACAAATCTACCACCACCTCCTAATGTATCCAATTATCAGGGCGAAGGCACGAGATTAAGTAGGGAGGAGGTGAGAAGGATGCGCATCATCAACATCGAAGAAGAGCTCAGACGCGAGAAGAGGGAGCGAACTCGAAGCGAATGGCAAAATAGCGCTGATCGGCCTTACACCCAAGATGGAGCCTACCCTACCCGAGGTAAATATGAAGTTGACCAAGAAATCACGCGTATCCTCGGACCTAGAGGACAAGTTCGTCGTTCTCCCTTCTCGCGGAATATTGTGAATCTCCCCTTCGATAACCACAAGAAGGTCCCAGAGCACTTACCCACATATGATGGCACTAGAGATCCTAGAGAATTTCTCTGTTTGCTAATGAAGACACGCCACGTGTACCCACCATCTGGATTTCAAAGAAAGCTAAACCCAGCCGTCCATATATTTGATGGAATACGAAAGAAATTGAAGCTAGATATTCGGAAGGGTAAGCCCGAGAAGAAAGTCCCCGAAGGACACCCCGAGTTATTCTCCCTCGAGTTATTGGTCTTCCCTCGAGAAGCAAGCCTCTCCTTCAACCTTCTAGATGGAGTACTCAATATTCTAAAGATCTACCTTGGGGCTACTGATAAGTCCATGGTTCGTATTCGGGCCTCATTCATACTCGGACCAGGGTCCGAGAAGGGACGTGGGCTCGAGATACGCGGAGGGTGGATTCACGGGTCCATCAATCCTAATCCTTATAAGGAATGCATATATTATGAATGTTCTACAAGGAATATACATCTCCTCAAAGATGGTAATACAGCTATCCTAAACATGGTAACACAACCATGTCCGAAATATACTTCTATTATACATGGTAATACAATCTCTATTTCAATAAGAGTTGTATTCATACCATAAATACATATCTTGGTGATCTACGGATTGTAGCCATATAAATACCATAGAGGTTTGGTAGATCTCTCATCTAATCTCATACTTTATACATTATGCCTTAAGCAAATATACTGACTTGAGCGTCAGAGTGTCTATCCCCGGGACACCCGGGGCCTCTGTCTTGCAGATCAGTTTGAGAGCCTGGTTCGTCGTCGAAGTGTTAGTGTCCGGCACACATCAAATAGAGAAGATAATTAAATTTAATATCAATTTACTGTAATCGCCAATTAATATTTCCCATCATCATCATGTATGACTTTTTTAAAATTAATGTACTCATATAGATTGCTTGGTTTATTATTTTATTGTCCCATATGTATAGTAAAATTAAAATAATTAATTGAAGCAAAAAATATAATAATTCTAGTCAAGTTGTTATCAATTAGTTACTCGTGTATCATCTCCTCCCTGCTCATTTCTCTATCTGAAAACACTGGCGGGGTGGTAGTGCAACGAACAATACCGTTCCGGCCAACCCCTCCCACTCTCCCCAGCCCGTAGCCTAGAACCCGCCACCCCCTTAACCCCGTCACTCGGAGTAACGAATCCTTCGCAAAGCTAGATTCTCTGGCTAGAAATCTACGATGCCATACTAGCGGGGAAGTCCGCGGCTGGGACCACCAGTGCTTCAAGATCGGCAAGGAAAACAGCTTGTCCGATGCCCGGAAGCTCTCGACTAGGTTTGGCGGCCTCAATCTGTTGAAGATGCCGAAAAATAATGTATTCCCCTGACGGAATCCACACACGCCAAGGGCCTCCATCGCAGAATCTCTTTTCACCCATGCGTCATCCCACGCGTTGATGATGGATTAGGTCCATATGTTCGATGATTAGTTCCTTCTTTATTATTATTTTTTTATTTTTTAAGTATTTTTCTAGAATCCGATACCAGCCTAAACAGCCACCCTTTTATGTGCGCGGCGGATTACAGTGGAGGTTCGTGGAGGAGGCTGTTAAGGGATGTGCTAGAGATATTTAATTATGGACATTAGGTCCTTTCTTGTACTCCTATTGTAGTTATCCCACATCGGTTACTGACACCCTAGAGGCTGTTGTCTAGAACTATAAATATTGTAATCATCCTGTTGTAATAATTACCTTTGATAATATATCTGAATTGCCTATAATATATTATTATTTATTTTACAGAGGCGCTCGACATTAACCTCGGTGTGCAATTCTTGGGGTCCAATATTAACGATCTAATTATGAATACTTGACCTGCTGCAAAGTCTGCTGTTGAAGATTTGGCTGACATAACAATGACGAAAGAGCTGTTGGGCTCTGATACTTGTCAGTGCATAGTTTGTAGCCAAGCAGCTGCCCTGCCAACATGTATACCATTCTAAATGTATAGTTCCGTGGTTGGAATTGCGCAATTCGTGTCCTCTTTGTCGCTACGAACTGCCTACCGATGACGATAACAATGATTCTGAGATCAGAAGCCAAGATCTACTGAATGGAACTGGGAATTATACGATGCACATAATGTACCATTTGCACCGCCAGAAGCAAATAATATGATGGTGGATCTTGATTAGGGAATTGAAAGTCATAACTCGATCATATGACAAGGTGGAGGATCTTGGTTAGGGATCTTCTGGTAGAGTTTCATATGTTTAATCTAAACATTGCTTATTGAGGAGATGATTAGATGTTTTAGGGCGATCTTGCGCTTGAGATTTTAGTTCAGATAAGTTAATGCATTTTACTTCATCGATCATTTCTATACATATATAAAAGTTAATTCAGTCAATTAAATATATTTCCATAAAATTAGTTTCATCAAAATTATTTTGATCATTTAATTCAGTTCAATTTGTTTTTCTCATACTGTTACTTAAGATCCAAACAACTGAACTCAAGATCCTGTGGGGGAACTGATGGACCATTTGTAAAGATAAAGAATAAGAGATCTAGTAAACAAGGATACTTAATTGTAAGGAAAACCGTTAGACTAGATAGCAAAGAATGGGTATGATCTTTGATTAAAAAAATGTTTAAAATTAAGCAAGTTAACTAAACCTCTTCCATAACTAATAAACATGTTTAAAATTATTACAGGCACATTTTTACCGTTTATTATAATTATAATACTACCATAATTCTTTGAATTTCTAATATAATAAATTGTAAAGTACATTTGGGTATGTATGCCGACATTTAGGGCATGTTCAATACGACTAAACTGAACTTAACCGATCGGATCTGAACTGAATTGGTTTGAGACTAAAACAATATTGAACTGAACTGAATGGATTTGAACTGAATTTATTTGAGGCTAAAAATAATATTGAACTAAATGAAAATTACTGCACTTGACTTAAATTCATTTGATATTTTAGGTAAAATCTACGTTCAAAATTTTGATTACAAAACAAACCATTGAACTATATTGAATTGAACTTAACTGAACAAAATTGAATTGAAGAAACAAATCACTGCATTGATGTAACTAAATTAGCTAAATTTTATCAAATTATACTTTATCAGAGCCGGCCGAACTCAATATAATGTAAACTAGATCATATACAGAATTGAGCTGAATTATATTGAACAAAACTTTATTGAACCGAATTGATGAAATCAAAAATCAATGTATTGATATAACCAAATGATGCTCTATTTTATCGGCACCAAATTTAATAAATCGAACCTAGCTTGATAAACAGAAATTAACTGAACCATACCGAATTGAGCTAAACCGAACTAACAAATGTATCAATTGATATTATTAATCAAATCATATTTCATAAGAACTGAACTCAAATAATTGGACCTAACTTATTAAACTGAATCGAACTAAATCATACTGAAGTCAACTGAAGAAAACAATCAATCCATTGATATAACAAATGAAGCTGTATTTTAACAAATCACACTTCATCAGAACCGAACTTAAGAAATTGAACCTAGCTTAATAAACTAAAATGAACTGAAGTATATTGAACTAAAATTAAATGAACTTAATTGAACAACAATAATTTGAAGAAACAAATCAATGCATTGTTTGAAATCGAACGGATATAGCAACCAAATCGAATAGATATAGCAACAAGAATTTGGCAATCTCTACCTAATGTTAGAGAAGCTATAATACTCAAGGATACAAAATAAAACTTAACTGAACTACACTTAACAGAAATGCACTGAATTCCCAATATAAATTTAATATCATTAAATTATATTTTCACTGAATTGAATTGAATTAAAATAAATTTTCTCCGTATTGGATTCAATTGAGCTGGATTATTAAAATATTTTTTGTTTAAAACATGTAGTCTTGAAAATGTCAACAAATTAACAATAGTTCAGAATGGAGCAATAATACAACCAATTAATACTAACTCAAAGTATCACATTCTCCAGAGACGAAAACATATATTCCAACAGTAATCATACCCACTTTTAACATATATAGGGGACTCTAGAGGTGGCTCCCGTGTGTAGCACTTAGATCCATTTGGATTCTAGAGATGGCTCACCCAGACGTAACACTTAGGTCCATAGGTATTCTAGAGATGCTCACACGTGGGTAGCACTTAGGTCTGTAGAGATTCTAGAGATGGCTCACCCACACGAAACACTTGGGTCCCATTATTACATGATTCTAGAGGTGACTTCCGTGTGTAGCACTTAGGTCCATTTGGATTCTGGAGATGACTCACCCACACGTAGCACTTAGGTCTCGGTATATAAAATAGATTGTCAACTCAATAGGTGCAAGCTGATCAGGCTGCCCTCATAAATATTTCAATTCCAGTAACCAGTAACTTCTGTTTCAACATCAACACACTCACAATTATATCCGGCAAACTAACACCAAACTATGAAATTGGTTTTCATTCATCAATTCACCACACAACTATATCCAGCCATCATGTCAAAAATGTATAGCACAATGTATATTTTTCAACGATATAAGTCATAAAAGCCAGATAAAACATAGTTCATCTGCCCAATTCCGTAAATAACAGAGAAAGGTCCTTCAAGTTGAAGGTAACAAGGAATTCTCAAATATCACATAGTGTAAAGACAAATTAAGGAAGTCAGTGAGAACATTTCTAAAGCCAATCACATAATCTATAAACCATTATGTAGTCCAAGGAATCTTCCTAACAAAATATATGAGAATAGTTACAAAAAATTAAAATATAAGCTCAATTAGCACAAAGGCATGGAAGCTTTTGATGAGTGAGAACGCTCACCTGATTTGGTAAAATAGATCATCTTATATATTAAGTCCCATTCCATAATCAGTGCTTTACTGAATATAAAATAGGAGACGTCGAGGAGCTGGCCGTGCGTGCTTGTCACGGAAAGAGTTGAAGAATCGATGCAGCCATTGACAATGGGTTGATGTCGGGGATGTGAGCCACGATATCACAACGCTCAGGAACGAGTATTGGCAGAACCCAAAGAGGCGGAGGAACGCCTCCAGCCTGGCCAGGTGCTTTTGCAGAACGGCATCGTTCTTCATCGCTCTATTCAGCCATCCATATAACCCACATGTGCGCAAAGGCCTGCCGGGATGATTCCAGAGGCGTGTATGTGTGTGAGGGTGCTCGAGAGAGAAATGGAGGATGAGGAAGTTATCTCATCTTTCTGGGTTTTTCTTCTTCAGTCTTGATCAATTATAAATATTATTATCATTTTTCAATAATTTATATAGTTTACATTAACTATACAATACTCTAGATTATTTATTCTCGATAATTCTTGGAATACTTTCTGTAACCCTTCTTTATTTTGAATCATTCTATAAGAAAAACACGGTCGTTTTCCGTCATCAAACACAGATCTTCACAACTACAACCATCTTTTCCAATTCTTCTTGTAGCTTCGGATCAGAAGCGACTAATCCAATCTTTGTTTTAATCTTTTCGATGGTAACTACGGCACATCATTCCCCAAAATTATTGGCATTGATTTTTGATACCCCACATACCAACATACTAATTCTCCCACATAAACGATTTTCTTGAATGTTGAACTCCTAAAGATGACAAAATATCCTAAAGGCTGCCTAGGGTTTGTGTCTAAAATTCAATGATAAAGAATTCTTGAATTGCTTTACCAAATGAAGAAGTATACAACTGTGGTCACAACATACTTTCCATCTGCTCATCAGATTAAAGTTTAGACCAACTAATTGCATTAAATATATACGGAGAGAAACAAAAGGCGTATTTTGATAATATATAGGCATGAAAATAAGAGGGAAAAAGTATGGAGAAGAAGAATGACCCCATTGGGGATGATCATTACACATTGTATGAGGAGGTGGGAACCGGGGTGAGCGCCTACGTCCACTGGTTGCTTTGTGTTCCTTACATTACAATGAGTTTGTCGCCATAAAAATTCTCGATTTTGAACGCGATAACTGCGATCTAATAACATATCTTGAGAGGCACAGACGATGGTCCTAGCTGATTACCCAAATGTTTTTAAATTACACCATTCGTTGTTAATTTTAATAACCATACTATATGGCTCGTAATGACTTATATAGCAGGGGTTCTTGCCCACACATAATTAAAAAAGTTCATCTCAATGGATTTGAGGAGGTGGTTGTTGCAACTGTATACGGGATGTACTCAAGAACTTGGGTTATCTTTATAGTCACAGACACATTCACAGGGATGTGAAGACTGGAAATATTCTTATTCTTACCCTAAACAGAAGTTATGAGTTCACCCAAACTACACCTTGGTTGGATGAATCTGCCTATTAGTGCTTTGAATATGTCTCGTCAAATTGATATGAAAATAGACAATAATGTTATCTTCACTAAGAGAGATAAAGGTCATATACGTCAATTATATCTGTTGAGATATGAAATCTTTTCTCGGCGATTTCAAGAAAAGCAACCAAAGATGAATCAATCATCAATGTTACTTCTAAACCTTGAAATGTAGACAACAAATTTGTCTACTTTAACAAAATCTCAAAGTGTACCTTTCTTGGCAATCTTCTAAACTGGCTAGCCTTGCATCCTGAAAATGCAGCAGGAAATGGTCAAAATCAACAAAATGCAGCAAGATTGCTATAGAAATTACAGCAAAATAACATCAAAATAAACTTGTTAGAATCAATAAAAGATACCAAAGAAAGGTGCATGCGCAAGCACTTAACACAGGTGAATTTTATGTGCAAAGCAGTGACAAAACATTAAAAAAGAGTTCATTTTTATGTATTGGTCAAAATGAATATTAATTTGATAACAGTGCTAACATTTGAAGTTAATTACACCCACGCCCACGAGTTCTATCCATTGGTCGGGAAGTTGGTCCACAGTGTACTCATAAAGATATAAATTAAAAATATAAAATGGACATAAAATTCTTTATAAAGTCAATTTGTCTGCTAGTTCAAAGTTTTACGGGATTGGTTCAGTATTATCTTAGAAAAAGAAAAAAGCTCTTTCACCGAATTTGTTTACATTTGTTTTGCAATGAACATATGTTATATGTGTATTTTAGTATGATTAATAATGCTTTAAAATATATCTATATAAAGAAATGATAATAAAAGTGTAACATGCATAAATTTACAATGGCATACCATGCACTATTGTAGTTTGACATGCATAAATTAACTATGGGATGCCATGCTCTATCTCATGGTATCCCAGAGTTATTATGAAATTTACCATTATTTAGGGTCTTATCATTAGTATTTTGACTATGCCAAGCATCAGGCCCAGCCCAAGTCTGAAACAGGTGAAACTTCAGGCCATCAAATAATGGGTTAAAATAGGGTCCAATTTATTTTGAAATAATCAGATTTTATACACTAAAATAAATAAATTCTCTTTCAAACCTCATTTATTTAAAATATGGGTCAACAGAAAGGCCTCATTTTTTGAAAAAAAACCCGCCGTTTTAATTTATCTTAATTCCATTTTTTTTGCGTATTTAAAATTTTATTAAAAACTGAATTTAACCGAACTCTCTTATTTAAGGATTTTTTTAATGTCCGCTTCAGGCCCCCAAATACCAATTGGACCAGCAACCCTGTTTTGTAAGGTTTTATAAGCTTAGCAATCAGGACCTCCCAATCTGTTACGGTCCAATTCTGAAACCATCATCTGTACTGCTTGTATACTTCGATCACATGAGTAAGTTCTTGATCAGACAATTTTCTTAAGGTATTTTCATACGAGAACACATATAATTGGTTATCTCCTCTATTTATCTTCCCATTTACAAAGTTCTATCTGCCGATTGAGCATGAATCCCTTCCGTCTTTTTTTTTTTGGGATTCTTTAGCGACATGTCAGTGTCTACGAAAACAAGGTAGCACAAATCATTGTGCATAGGTTATGTGTGTACATTATTATTTTTAATACGTTTCCCTTTTTTTCGATTTAGTATTTGAATGTCAAGCCATTCCTTTCTCAATATGTAACTGTTACACTAGATATCTACTTCATGTAATTATGATTTTGTGTTTATTGTTACTCTTTTAAGTTATTTAGCTTTAAGTTCTCATGTTTTTCTTACACAAACACTAAACTGTTCCTTGATTCTTTTTTGCAGAGCATTGTATAAGTTTTGTTGAATCAAAAGTATTGTAGTTATTTCTTTGGAAAGCCATGGTCCTCGCCGCCTTGGCTTCATGAGCTCAAAGTCCGCACCTTCGTTTACCTTCCGTTTCATTTAGTACTCTTGAAACTTCATCTTTTCTCTTTGCTTATTTGGGAGGAGAGTTTGCAGAAGTTTTATGTACTCCCAACAACTAGCATGAGCTAACTTTTGTTGACATGTTCTTTTTGTAGCAAAGTTTGTAGTAGTTTACGTACGCTGGTCCTGCAGAGCATGATTTAACTCTTTTCTCCCCTTCATAACTGGCTAATATCTAGGAGCCAAAGTTTGTCTTCCTAAGCTAACGTGTTGAGGTCAGTTTCAGAAACTTGTTCATAGTTATTTTATTTACTGCCTTTTTCTCACCAACGTTGAGAACATTGAAAAGTAAGACAGTTTCACGCAAATAAGGAAGAACAATGGAAGATAAGTATTATTCTAAGGTCTTCAGACTTTAGAGGAGATGAAAAAATCCTGTTTTTAAATAACAATTCTATTTTGGGTATCTGATCGAGGGGCAAATGTAGTCCAATTTTTCTGATATTTTGCCAGCGTGTTTGTGACTCCTGAGGCTTCATCTGAACGTTTGGATCGTCAGATTGTGTTTTAGTTTGGGATTTATAGTAGTTCGAAGTACATCCTTATTCTTTGATGATATCTTGCACCTTTTATCCTCTTGTTCTTATTGATTATGCTTGTGGTGGATTGTAATCCTTTTTTGTAATCTGATTGGGGTTTGTTTCCCTTATTTTATCATAATAAGAAAGATTATGTGGAATTCTTCAGTCCCGTGGTTTTTACTCTTCACACTAAAGAGGTTTTCCACGTAAAAATCATCGTGTTCTTTTTCTCTTATTTTTCGTTGGCTAGTTTTATTTATCTTCATCCTCGGTTTCTTTTGTGATTGATTTTTTAGGTTGGTTGTTGTTCCATGTCCTTGTGTTAGTGTTTTGAGTTCTATCTCTTCTTCTACCCCAACAATTGGTATAATAGTCTAGTTACGCTCGAGATAGTGACTGCCTTTGTTACCCGATGTGGAGGAAACCCTCATTTGTTCACTAGAAAAGAAAACTTATCCATTGTGTCGAAAGTCTGCCTGACCAATGGTTTGTATGGCGAGTGTCCCGCAACTATTTGGCGGTGGTGCATGACGGTCTGAGGATTAAGGACACTTGTTCATATGGTCCTTGGTATGAGGGGGGAGATTGTTGGGTATGGTCACCCCAAGTCCCACACCGGAAGTGGAGAGTTCCATTCCTCTACTTAAAAGGAATAGTCTCACCACACTACTATGAGTCCTTTTGGGGATTAACCCAAAGTTTAAAACCGTGCGGGCTTTGTAATGGTCCAAAGCGGGTAATGTCACAGTAGTTTGAATTGTGGTGGGCTCGGCAGTCCCAACATATTGTAAAGCTGATGGGAGTAGTCATGTGGTGGTTTTTGGGTACACATGTCTTAAACTGACGCGTAAGACACACAAGTCGTAAATTTACGCGTAAGGCACACACGTCGTAAAATGCCGCGTCAGCCTCCATACGGCTTTCATTATATTTTTCTCCATTTTTTCAGCTTTGTGATGGCATTTTCTATGATCTCACATCCCTGCTCCAGCTCAATCGGTTGCTTCATCATCTTGATTATAAAGTTTAAGTTGGACGATACTGGATTTGAGAAAAAAAACTAAACCTTATTGATTGATAAATGTTCTTCTTTTTACATTATGAACACGATCCTCGATATAATTAAGTAGGGAAGAGTTCATTGTTGAAGTCCGAATCCGATTTGAAATTGAGCATATTTAAAATCCCCTATTCACTTTATCGATGGGATAGTATTGCTTCAAAAAGTATATACCCTTTCCAGGTTTTGATTTGGTAATTTTCGAGCTATTTGCGTATTTTAGTCCAATTTTTCTTAATGTAATTTAATCATCATTATTTCTTTGAAATTTTAATTTAAGTATTACTATTTAAATCTTGAATATGTAGTCATTCTACACTGTATTACACTAAGTCATTAATGTACTATATTTTAGTTATCAAACTTTGTTGTTCGAAAGACATTTTATTGTTCATCAGGGCAAGACCACCTAACTGCTCGATGAGATGCTAATGCGGCCACTGCTCGACTCAGACCAAATCCACATAATATTAGTAAGGAGTATCCCATGATTCCCGTGATGAATTAAGCATAATTCTTAATGCTAATTCTAATTCTCTATACATGCATGATAATAGAAAAATATAAATTTATTTTCCGAAACTGATGCAGAAATCAAGGTTCACCCTTGAGAATAATTTTAGATTATTCAACTCTACTATTATTATTAATTCTTTTAGATAATATAAAAGTGTAATTTAGCTTCCTGTATATTCTAGTCAAAATTTAAGTTTTAGTTTAGTCTAAGGGCAAAGCATTTTCACAGCATTCAAGTACAGAACCTTTCTTCTTATCAAACAAGTATATAACTTGCTAAATTAAATTTTGAATCAAAATAACAATGGCATTCATAATAAATTACAACTTGTTTTACTTTTAGGCACAAAAATTATAACAAACAAAACGAAATAAATTCTCAAAAAACTATCACCCAGTGAACAAAACAGTGAACAGAACTTCAAAACAGATAGATATATAATCAATGCAAGAACATGATATGTACCACACATATTTTATCATCAGATTCCCATAGAGGTGACATGGACCATGTTTCATTAGAAGCGGCGGTGGCAGATTAGGGCAAGTCAAAGAGAGTCTCAATAATAGGGATTTTAAGATGTGCCTCTCACACACAACTATATTTTAAAGAGGCTCCAAAAACAAATAGGCTCAAGTGAAAAATTATAATCTAATAAATGCCCAACTGTCAAGTCAAGGCACTTCCATAATCTGACTTTTGGGCTAGGTTGCACTCAGCCCAATGGACCGCGATACTCTAATTCACAGAAATTGGATTTCTTGAAGAAAAGATTTCATTTTCGACTTGTGCTGTGTAGTAAGTTTACTGGTCATAACAACATTAATATTTCAAACCAAGAAATAAATTGCCCTATTTGTGATAGTAGCACGCACGTGGGTGCACGCACGTACCACACACAATAAATATTTTTGTATCCCATAATTATATAGAACCTGTCCTTCATTTTGATGAGTTTAATGTAAGTTTCTGTCCTCAAAATCTTGTTTGACGAGGTACATTTTAAATTGAAGATTTAAACGCTGCCAGAAACGAAATTTGATGTGAATAGATCGTAATATAATCAATAATCGTTTCAAAAAAACAGAGAAACAAGGCAAACATATATATTGAGAAAAAGAGTAGGGTGAACTCACGTAGGTGTTCAGTTGACGCACGAAGGAGCTGAAGTTGTTGTGCTTGAAATACTTGGGAAGGAGATCCTGCGAGTGTCCTAGACGACGAACGAGTTGAAGGAAGCGCTCCAGGAGATGACCGGATCCGTCTCAGGGTCATCCACCATCTCGTAGGTCTTCTGGAGGAATAACAAATCTTTTGTTTAGTTTTGTAATATTTTTACAATTCGAAACTGAAATTTTTTAATTAGAACTCATATCCATTTAGAATCTAGTGGACTATGGAGTAAGTTTAGGAATGATTGTGAAACTATTTTCACTTTCATACTTCTGGCGTAAGATTTTTGGAATGTATTGTTATCAAAGTTTTAGAAGAGATTTGGGATTATTCCTTGTGGAAAAATTAGGTGCACATCTATGTACATTACGTGCACATCTTAATATTACGTGCATATTTAATTTGTCTTTTATTGCACGTGTGCACACACCCACACTCAATGTTAAATACCTCTAATAATGTAAAAGTAAAAATATCAATTAAATTATATTTGCTATAAAGTTATGATTTTGTTAAACAAAATATAAAGATCGGTAAATTTTGTATTATTATGGAAAGTAGATTGAAGGTAGTCTTGGAAATTAGTAGTAGAAATTAAAAATTGAGGTAAATATCATCTAAATGACCATATAACTTACGTGCATATTAAGGACACAGAACTCAAAATTTGAAAGTTAAATAAGATACTAAATTGAACTCAACTAAAATTAACAAATTAATTTGAATATTATTATTTGAATATTAATTTTAGATAGTGAATTTCTTTTATAACACTAGCTTTTCTTCTTTCTTAATAAGAATTATTTTGAATTTGGATTCTTGAATGTTCAATTCACATTTACATCTATGTTAGTATAGATTTTAAAATAAGTTTTGTTGAAATGTTTGAAAAATTATCTATATGTATATAAATTAATTCGTACCATAAACATAAGTTCTAAGTTCGCCCAAACGCACACCTTAATTGGATGTTTCCGCCAATTTATGCTTTGTATTTCTCATCAAATTGATTCTAAAATAGAAAATAAATTTATATTCACTAGGAGAGATGAATGTCATATACAGTGATTATATCTATTGATATATGAAATATTTGGACGGAGATTTCAAGAGAAGAAACCAAACATAAATAATCATCTATGCTGCTTCCAATATTCCTTGAAATGCAGACAATACCAACCATAGTTCGCTTAAGCAAGATCTCAAAGCACTGACCTTTCTTAACACAATCTTTCTATTTGGTTAGCCTTGAAAATGCAGTTGAAAATGATCAAAATAGTAAAATGCAGCAAAATAGCATCAAAATAACATTGTTTGAATGAATAAAAGATACCATAGAAAGGTGTGCGGGAAAGCACTTAACGCTGGCGCAATATCTACCTTATATTATAGGGGATGAGGAATGTTGGCCAGTTTAGGTAAGGTGGTCAGTTAAAAAGAAGTGACTTTTTCGCATTTTCTCTCTCTTCGTCTTCTGCTTTCTTCGCCCAGCAAACCGGCTATAGTACCGGTGATTGGTGTACCACGATGCTCCGCCGGAATCCGAGACCACGACCTCCACGTGTTGTTCCCTCCGCAACTATGAGTAACGTGGCTGCTTCCCTTCGAGATTTTCCTTGATGAGTCATTCTTTGCTTCACCCTCCCAATGAAAACTCAAAAATCTAGCTCACTATTTCTTGATTTGAAATGGGTTTTCTGCTTCTTGTTCTCCTAGGAATCCACCAGCCTTTTCTATTTGTGGCTGAGCTGCAAAAAGGGTTCATCTTGCTTAGCTCCCATGTGAAAGTGGTGCTCAGAAAGGAAGGTCCTTCACTCATTTGCAGTGTCCGTGGTTAAAGTTCTGTTCTTGCTTTCTTTTCTGCTTAAGGGATCTGAAATTTTCCTGCTTGCTTCAGCTCTAAGCTTTGATTAGTTTAAGGTTATTTGGTTGTGTTTTTTGAGGTTTTTGTTTGGGATTGAGATTGATATTGAGATTGGGGGTTTGATTTTTTGGGAGCTGGGATTGATTCAAGTGTTGTTTGTGGTTTTATAATTCCAAGGAAATGCTTGATTTGTAGGATTTTTAAGGAGTTATGGTAGTTACGGAGGTTGTTTCCTTGCTTATGATGAATTTGGTGATCTGGGATTGGTTTGTTTTGTGAGTCTGTTTTCGGGTTTCGAAGCGCAGTCCAAAGGTTGCCATCTAGATGATCTTTCAGCATTGAGGGAGTTTTCCAGGAACTTAATCGATGTCTCGATCATTTCGGCCTGGTCTAGATATTCTGATAGCTGTAGTTGGGAAGGGGTTTTCTATGGTAGCAGTGGCAGAGTGGTGGAGTTGAATGTGTCAAGAAAGTGGCTGAAGGGAAACATTTCAGAGTCTTTAAGTGGTTTTGCTGAATTGGTAGTTCTTCATCTGTGTGTTTCATATTCAAATTACTGACCTCCTTCTATACCTTTTCTTTGGTTTTGTACGTCATTTATTTTGTTTCTTTAATTTATTTTTTATTTGCTCCAATTTGTATGATTCTCAAATTTCTTCTGTCAAAATCAGTTGCATAGAACGTGTCATCTCCCCAGTTTCTCTAACGATGCGTCGGACTATTCACCTCTCTGTTTCACCCCCACACCACCTCTGCTTTTGTTTTAAATGCTACGAGATGATTCTCATCCATTCAGTTACCATCCTAGCAAATGTAACTTGCTGATTTTCGCTTTCATTTAATTTGTTTCCTCTGATAATCAGTTAATACCATTCACCCTGGTTCCATGCTTCTTTTTATGATTTTGCAGGTAATCGTTGCACTCTAGGTGTTCGATTTATGTCCTAATTAGGTTTCTGAGTAATTCAAGACTTGAAGGTGTTTTGAGTTTTCGTTATTTTTAAATGCTTTAAATTTGTAGGAGGAAATCGAATTTTGAAATTTGCTGCCATGCCCAAGAGTTCCTTCAACTCTGAACATCCCCGGGTACATAAAACGAGAATTTTCGGTTAATTTTATTTAATAATTGATTTGTTGCTGTTTTTTATGGATTAGGTCATCTGAGTGCTTTCATTACTCAGAAAGTCTGAACCTTTAGACGAATGTTGTTGAATTTTTGTTAAGAGTGTGTTTCCGTAAACCCCTTTTGTCTGATTAGTCAAGCTTGAGATGCTTCTTGTTTATGAATTTGGAGATTTTATTATAATTATGATATATTGTTGCTAACGGAGCATTTTCATATGAAATGTCATATGCATGCTGGGAAATTAATTGGGCCTTTTCCACTTGTACAATGAAGTCCATGCCTAGTGTATTTGCTAATTTGAAAAAATGGAAAGCAATTGCAACTGAATTTTCAGAAACTTTTATGAGTTACTTTCTTGTCTACTAAGCTGTTGATTTCTTCATTCAGTTTTAACGAATTTAATCTTCTACTTTCATCAGCCTTCTCTGTTTCCCTCATGGTTAATTTTAAACTAAAGTGTCGATACAATTGTTTGATTTTGTTTGCAGGAAAGATGTTAGACCTCAGAAATGTGCCGTGCCAGTGGGTTCCTGACCATGTACTGATGTGCTGTGTATCTAGTTCCTTTTTTATTCATGACTGTTAGCTTTTCTTTTCCGTAGCATGTATACAGTTGACTTTGGTTTTATGATTTGATTTCCTATCTTTCTTCTGATAATCAAGATTTGTCACTTAGGCTTTAATTATAATGAAAGGAAGTGGAGATGGTCAACTCTTACAATGTATCTCGTGTTCTTAAAGTACCATTTTTCATTTACTTTTCCTTCCTTTTATTGTACTGTGTTCTTTGTGATGATGTTATCTTTTATATAGAGTCACACCATCAAGCATCAAGTAGATTTCAACATTTGGAATGAAGATGGATGGTGATCCGCCACTGGTAAGTCTTTCACGTATACTATTGTTCTGAGAAGTTTGGTTGCTGCTCTTAGTTTTTCTGATGTATTTGTGTACGTTTAATATTATGCAGAAAGTTGTGCTTACTTATTCTTACTGGCAACGACTCTGAAACACGAGATAGGTTTAAAGAGGCTGTATTTTCCGACAACATTGTCTGATCCAGTATGACTTTGTTGGTTTCAGGTTCGATACCTTTTACCTTAATTATGAACTCTTGGCTTGACTGCTCAATGTGAAAAAAGTACAAAGTTTGCTGCAATTTTTCGGTTCACAAAGAATTTGGCCTTTAGCAAAATAACAATTTCTCATTCTTTCTTTTTTTAGCAATGAAGACTTTGCATATTATCTGTGATTTTTAGTATCCTTGTAAAGCTATTTTGTTCTTTACTAAATGTAACATTAGAGGAAGGCAGAAGACGCGTCAGGAGCTGTAGGCAACCCTATGAATATCTTTACATGTGGCAACCCTATGAAAATATTTACATGTCAAGGTTGCTGGAACAACTCATAGAATACAAGAATAATTTTTTTTTAAATCATTGAAACCTTCAAACTCATTTAATATTCATTGAATAATGCAACAGCAAATAAATATATTGTGGTGCTGTATATAGATAGTTCTATGTTACAGGTTTGTCACTTTTTCGAGATTTATCCTTTATCGTTTCTATAAAAAAAAGGATAGTTTTGCTATTATCCGACGCTAATGATTGGATATTTTTTTGATATTGATCCTAACACATAAATATTTACCACATTATTTTCAATTTCAGTGAAAGCCCAACATTCGTAGCCAGAGTCCGGGTGAGTTTGCACAAAATGCATACTCCACAACCTAGTGTTCAAAGAATAGATAAATAAGTTTAACAAAGTATTTTTCTATTTTGGTAAAAATGAATATTGGTTTGACAACAATATCCTTAATAATAAAATTTGAAGTTACACCAACGCCCCACGAGATCTACCCATTGGTTGGGACGGTGGTACACAATGCACTTATAAAGATATAAATTCAATGATGCTACCAGTAAGCTCCGGGATACTAGCCCCGGTCTGAGTTGTCCGGGGAGAGCTGGCCGAACCCGCGGTGGATCTCTCACCTAGATCCTGCAAAACAAAGCCCTCGGGGTCACCCGAGGGTAGACGCTCCGACGTGATGATGAAAATTGGGCTTTATGCAGAGGAGAGAGAAAATGAAGAAATACAGAGAGTATTTAAGTCTGATAGAACATACCTTTTACTGTTGGTCACTCCTCTATTTATAATGGCAATGAGCAGAGAGGGTTTAAGCTAAGTGGTCTTTCCCCTGTCGCCTACTCGGGGTTGGGAGGTCATTTTCATGTCCTTCTTGTACCCGGGAGGACCACTGATGGGCTGGACTCTCTCTTCTCCTTTGCCAATAGGCTTATCGGGTCAGTGTATGGGCTAAGGCCCATATCACCACTAAAAGGCCAATGGAGCGGCTTCTACCCATTTGCTGAAGTAGTCAACGGCCACTATCAGATACTTGAAACCTCCAGGCGCTGTCGGGAAAGGTCCTACCAGATCCAAACCCATCGGATAAAAGGCCAAGTCCCGAATATTCCAATCATCTCCCCCTGGGGCACATGGATCAGGGGTGCGATTTTCTTGCACTGTCCACAGGAGCGAACAGCTTTTTGGGCGTCCTCAAACAGCGTGGGCCAGTAATACCCCGTGCACATGATCTTCCGGGCCACTGTCCGGGCCCCTTGATGACTTCCATTGGGGCCCTCATGTACTTCTTTCAACAGGTGGCGTGCTTCTTCCCCGTCAACGCACTTCAGCCAAGGTTGAAGGTATCCTCTCCGGATCAACTCCCCGTCCAAGATGACATACCTGGGGGCTTTAACTCGGATCTTGCAGGCTTTAACCTTGTCATCCGGCAGTGTCCCCTTCTCCAAGTACTCTAGGAGGGGCGTGATCCGGCACCTTCTTCTTTCCTTTGCGCTTCTCAGCGGCCACACGGGTAGTCTCCTTGCGCGCCCGTTCCTTCTCCTCGGCCACTTTCCGCGCCTCCTGGGCAGCCGCGGCCCTCTTTGTCATAGGGCCACCATCTGCCTGACTAGCCTTGATGGGGGGTTCTCCCCCTGTCTTTTTAGGCCTACCGCGGGGCATGACGAAGCAGAATGTCCCACTGGGCGTGCCAACTGATGCTACCAGTAAGCTACGGGATACCAAGCCCCGTTATGAGTTGTCCGAGGAGAGATGGAATCCGAACCCGCGGTGGATCTCTCACCTAGATCCTGCAAAACAAAGCCCCCGGGGTCACCCGAGGGTAGACGCTCCGGCGTGATGATGAAAATTGGGCTTTATGCAGAGGAGAGAGAATATAAAGAAATATAGAGAGTATTTAAGTCTGATAGAACATACCTTTTACAGTTGGTCACTCCTCTATTTATAATGGCAATGAGCAGAGAGGGTTTAAGCTAAGAGGTCCTTCCCCTGTCGCCTACTCGGGGTTGGGAGGTCATTTTCAAATCCATCTTGTACCCGAGTAGACCCAAGATAGCTGATGTCATGGGAGGACCACTGATGGGCTGGACTCTCTCTTTTCCTTTGCCAATAGGCTTATCGGGCCAGTGTATGGGCTAAGGCCCATATCACCATTCAAAATATGAAATGGACATAAAAGTCAACATAAAGTCAATTCATCTACTGGATTGGTTTAATATTAGATTAGAAAAAGAACAAAATGCTTTCGCCAATTTTTTTTTTACAGTTGATGTTAATCAATTTCACCCTTATAGACATGATACAATTCTTGTGCAATAAGCATATGTTATACGTGTATTTTATTTTGATTAATTATGCATTAAAGTCAATCATCCTTGATTGTAGAGGTATGGAAATAACAATATTATGTACTACTACTGGCCTATTATTTTAATGTTGGTTTATGATGTATGAATATCAAACAAATTGAAATATATTCTCATTATGCTGTGCAAATGCACGGCAGACATTGAAACTATTAGTGCATGATGCAATATCAAATAAAACGAAATACATTCTCATTATGCCATGCAAATGCACGGCAGACATTGAAACTATTAGTGCATGATGCGTGCAAACACAAATATAAATCTGATAGACTAAGATAATATTTGAACCGACAATTTACAAAGCAAAGCATGACATCAGATTGCTAAATCCTTTTTCAGAAGTTGCTTGTCAAATGTTTCTGTTCCGAATGATGTTTTCGGTTTGAATTTTATTTGAATTTTATGGATATTATATGAAAAATAAAAAAGGCAAAGCAACAGGTTTGTTCACTTTTTTGGACAATGTTAAATTTATAACATTGTCTAATTATGCTAGCTGCATAACAAGAAAACTCCAGCGATTTGTAATGATAGTGTATGGGTGCAAGAATAGATAAAAAAACGTGTGTTAACGTGCGCTGATTGTTACCTTCCAAAAACGCGTGCGCTAAATTGAATTCTACAAATATAGATTAAAATATAATAGTGGAAAACGGTTGAAAGGTATACTTAAAAGTGGAAATTGATAGAAACACTCAAACCAGTTTAATCCTCATATATTCCAATAATATTTACATTTCCCGCACTGATTATCACCCCACTCTAATTCAACAGTTACAAACTCAACAAAAAACATGTTATGCAATATTAACCAATTATCAATAATTACAACCGGACTTTTTTCATTTCAAAAATTTTAAAATCCTCCATAAGTAAATAAAAAAAAAATCCAGGAAGAGAGTTTCATGCGTTAATCAACAGTACTCGACTTCGAATAGTTTGTTAGTGTATGAGGTATACAATTTCTAATATCTAAGAATCTTAATGGAATTTATCTATCCTCATATTTTGTTGAAAAATCATCACATTTAAATTTCAGCAATTTTGTTTGAAAAATGTTCCTTTTTATGTTTAAGGATCTCAATTTTAATTTGAATAAGATTTGAAATAATAATGGATAACTAACATATTGATAAACATGCTCATTCTTGTTGTAGATATCATGTTTCGTTCTGGATATAATTTATAGATTGTAGAATTGTCGAGATCTAGAAATGGACCAATATTATTTTATTCTCCACCTGTTTGTAAATGTCATGTTTCGTTCTTGATATACTCATGCACTTGCTGTGTTTTCATTAGTGATTTGTTTCCTTCACTGTGCTAATAGTTTGGAGAATGTAGATCATGCTTGGATAAAGTGGTGTTACAACATCTTTATTAATTAGGTGAGTGATTGCCGCATGAAGGTCATCTCTTTTCCAAGTGATTTTGATTTTTTTCCACTATTTACAAAATAAAATTCTCGAGAATTTTTTTAAAGTTTACTAGATTGGATCTTTAAATCGACAATCATATATGATTTAATTACTCTTGAATAGAGAAGATAATTAAATTTAATAACAATTTACTGTAATCGCCAAATAATATTTCCCATCATCATCATGTATGACTTTTTTAAAATTAATGTACTCATACAGATTGCTTGGTTTATTTATTTTTTTTTTTCTGATCATGATTGATTGATTTTTGATATACAGCACCATATTAAAAAATTTTTGTCCCGTATGTATAGTAAAATTAAAATAATAAATATTTTGGTCAAATTAATTGTAGCAAAAAATATAATAATTCTAGTCCAGTTGTTATCAATTAGTTACTCGTGTATCATCTATTCCCTGCTCATTTCTCTCTCTGAAAACACTGGCGGGGTGGAAGTGCCGACGAAAAATACCGTTCCGGCCAACCCCTCCCACTCTCCCTGACCCGTAGCCTAGAACCCGTCACCCCCTAAACCCCCTCACTCGGAGTAACGAATCCTTCGCAAAGCTAGATTCTCTGGCTAGAAATCTACGATGCCATACTAGCGGTGAAGTCCGCGGCCGGGACCACCAGTGCTTCAAGATCGGCAAGGAAAACAGCTTGTCCGATGCCCGGAAGCTCTCGACTAGGTTTGGCGGCCTCAATCTGTTGAAGATGCCGAACAATAACGTATTCCCCTGACGGAATCCACACACGCCAAGGGCCTCCATCGCAGAAGCTCTTTTCGCCCATGCATCATCCTACGCGTTGATGATGGATTAGGTCCATATGTTCGATGATTTGTTCCTTCTTTATTATTATTTTTTTATGTTTTTAGTATTTTTCAGTAGTTTCTTTCGGGTATACGTTAATTCAAAATTAAATGTGGTTAATTACTCTTGTTACGAATGCAATGTAATGGTGAATATCCCTCTCCTGACTAAGTACTTGTTTTCCATAATTGCAATGGAGGGTTTCTAGAATCCGATACCAGCCTAAACAGCCACCCTTTTATGTGCGCCGGCGGATTACAGTGGAGGTTCGTGGAGGAGGCTGTTAAGGAATGTGCTAGAGATATTTAATTATGGAATTAGGTCCTTTCTTGTGTTGGAATTAATCATTTTTCCTATTGTACTCCGTATTGTAGTTATCCCACATCGATTACTGACAGCCAGAGACTGTTGTCTAGAACTATAAATATTGTAATCATCCTGTTGTAATAATTACCTTTGATAATATATCTGAATTGCCTATTATGTATATTATTATTTATTTTACAGAGTCGCTCGGCATTAACCTCGGTGTGCATTTCTTGGGGTCCGATATTAACGATCTAATTATGAATACCTCACCTGCTTCAAAGTCTGCTGTTGAAGACTTGGCTGACAAAACGATGACGAAAGAGCTACTGGGCTCTGATACTTGTCAGTGCATAGTTTGTAGCCAAGCAGCTGCCCTGCAAACATGTATACCATTCTAAATGTATAGTTCCGTGGTTGGAATTGCGCAATTCGTGTCCTCTTTGTCGCAACGAACTGCCTACCGATGACGATAACAATGATTCTGAGATCAGAAGCCAAGATCTACTGAATGGAACTGGGAATTATACGATGCACATAATGTACCATTTGCACCGCCAGAAGCAAATAATATGATGGAGGATATTGATAAGGGAATTGAAAGTCATAACTTGATCATATGATAGGGTGGAGGATCTTGATTAGGGATCTTTTGGTAGAGTTTCTTATGGGTTTAGGGTAGAGTTTCTTATGTGAGGAACTGATAGACCATTTGTACAGATAAAGAATAAGAGATCTAGTAAAGAAGGATACTTAATTGTAAGGAAAAACCGTTAGACTATCTAGATAGCAAAGAATGGGAATGATCTTTGATTAAAAAAATGTTTAAAATTAAGCAAGTTAACTAAACCCCTTCCATAACTAATAAACATGTTAAAACTTATTACAGGCACATTTTTACCGTTTATTATAATAATAATACTACCATAATTCTTTGAATCTCTAATATAATTAATTACTGCACTGGACTTAAATTCATTTGATATTTTTGGTAAAACCTACGTTCAAAATTTTGATTACAAAACAAACCATTGAACTATATTGAATTGAACTTAACTGAACAAAACTGAATTGAAGAAACAAATCACTGCATTGATGTAACTTAATTAGCTAAATTTTATCAAATTATACTTTATCAGAGCCGAACTCAATAAAATGTAAACTAGATAATATACAGAATTGAGTTGAAGTATATTGAACAGAACTTTATTGAACCGAATTGATGAAATCAAAAATCAATGTATTGATATAACCAAATGATGCTCTATTTTATCGGCACCAAAATTAATAAATCAAACCTAACTTGATAAACTGAAATTAACTGAACCATACTGAATTGAGCTAAACCGAAGTAACAAATGTATCAATTGATATTATTATTTTTTTGAAATCCAACTTCTATTAAGTGAAATTAAAACGAGTTTCTAAAACTATTACATAGATTTCTGCTAAGACTTGTGGCCAACCTATGCTCTTCCGAAAGGAAGGAGCGGTGAACCTTAATTACCTCAAACTCCATGACAGAATTGAGCAATTTCCTAATACTGTAGATGATCCCTTTGACCTCCATCGGGGCCATTTCAGGATTTTTGATTGATTTCTGTAGCTCCGTTGAGTCTGTCACCAGGTTAACTCGTTGGATGCCATGTCTTCTTCCTGCTTTTAAGGCTCTCCAACATGCTTCCGCTTCAGACTGTAGAGGTGTAACAGCCGTGAAGAAGTCACGGCCTGATATATCTGTATGAATATCCCAACCTGGCTTCCAGATTCTCCAACCTCCAGTTCCTAAATTCATCTCCCGCCAAAATGATCCATCAAAACTGATCACACATGCTTGGGGTAGACCTACAGTTGATGAACACTCCCTAATGTCCTGCACAGAAACCTGATTAATTTCATTATGGGATGTCCTAGCTTTGTTGTAGATTAGCCTCATGCATCCTCCTGTTAGTGGAAGTCATGTTTAAGTATGACTTCCAATTCTGCTTGAATGTTCTGGGCACATTGGACTGAGGGAATGTCTTGTTGCTCAATGATTTTCATGTTCCTCTGTTTCCATATTTCCCATAGGGTAACAATGAGCTTGATCACTTGTTCAGGCTGCTGCTGGTTCATTACCTCATGGAAGAACCAGTTGCTGAATGGGGAGTCTTGAAGTTGGGGCAACAGAGCATTAGATGCAGTCCTGATTTGTCTGGAGTTCCTGCTTTCCAAAAACAGGTGTTTTTCATCCTCTCTAGCACTTTGGCATCTGCAACAATTAGCATTATTGTCTAGCTTCCTTTTCTCCCTATTAACACCTATGGCCAGACTTGCTGTGATCATTCTCCATACAAAAATAAGGAGCTTCTGTGGGATGTTAAGCTTCCAGATTGTGCTCCGAAATTTTCTAGCTACTGGACTCAACCTGGCCTGGTGAAGAGGCTGATCCAGGTCCCCCATTGCCCTATAGTAACCAGATTTTGTTGTGTATTTGCCATCTCTTGCGCAGCCCCAGTAGGCTTCATCCTTTCCTTGAAGATCCATATGGATTGATTGTATATGTGGTATGATTTGATGAGGGAAGATTAACCTGATTAAAGGTAGTCTCCATGTTGCATTCTGTTGGTCAATAAGGTGGCAAACTCTGAGGTTTGTGTGGGTAGACACTATTGTTGTATTCTGAATTGGATTCTAAACTGTAGGAATCCATTGTTCATGAATGTGTATGTCTTTCCCATCAGCAACTTTCCATTTTAAATTCTTCTTCAACAATTCTGCAGCCCATAAGACTGATCTCCAACCCCATGAATCTCCAGGCTTTGGCACAACTTTCAGAATGCCCTCATGTCTGAGATATTTGGCTTTATAAACCATTCTAACTAGTGACTCTTTGTTTGAAATGATATTCCAGGCATGCTTTGCCAGAAAGGCCTTATTCATTCCAACAGCAGATCTGAGTCCTAATCCCCCTTCTGATTTAGCCCTGCACATATACTTCCAAGCCTTCCAGTGTAATGATCTTCCATCCAGTTTGCCTCCCCATATGAAGGTTGCAGTCATGGCATCTAGCTTCTTTAAAATGTTTGATGGAATTCTGAAAATACCCAGGGGGTATATTGCCAAGGATTGAAGCACATGTTTTGCCATTGTGATTCTTCCAGGGAGGTTTAAGAGCTTGGTCTTCCATGAATCATATTTGTGCCTGAATTTTGAGATCAGATGCTTGAAAATTTATGTCTTTTTTTGATCAAAAAGGATGTTGTTTCCCAGGTAGGTGCCTCCAATGCCTTCAGAGTGAATGTTAAGGTGGTCCCTCATACATTTCTAAATTAAGGAAGTCAGTCAGAACATTTCTAAACCCAATCACATAATCTATAAACCATTATGTAGTCCAAGGAATCTTCCTAAAGAAATATATGAGAATGGTTATAAAAAATTAAAATATATAGCACCATTAGAACAAAGGCATGGCAGCTTTTGAAGAGTGAGAACGCTCACCTGATTTGGTAAAATAGATCATCTTATATATTAAGTCCCATTCCATAATCAGTGCTTTACAGAATATAAAATACGAGACGTCGAGGAGCTGGCCGCGCGTGCTTGTCACGGAAAGAGTTGAAGAATCGATGCAGCCATTGACAATGGGTTGATGTCGGGGATGTGAGCCACGATATCGTGTACTTTCTATGTGATTTTGGTGTGCTTTCTTACCTGGTTATCTCAGGTGATAGGTAGCATATGAGAAATACATTTGTTGGAACTCCTTGTCGGATGAAACCAAGGTTATATATGTAGGAACTGCGTGATTATGTTTCAAAACTGACATTTGGTCATTTAGTTTAACTGCTTTAGAGCTTACTCATGACTATGCACCTAAGTGTTCTCTAATTAAGGTTTTTCTTAGGATCTTACAAAATGAACCCCCAAGTCTTGACTTTGAGAGGATAAGAAGTATTAAATATTTTCTAAGTAAACAATTGCATTGCTAGCTATTTTGTAAAAGATCTAACAAAAACAACCCTCGGCTAAAAGGTTGTTGTAGCATCCGTTTTTCAAACAAGGTAGGTCGAAAAATTATATTTCTAGATCACTCTTAGATAGTCATCCTTCTACGGGAGATCGACTAAAGCATTGAAGAGAAAGGAAGAAGATATACTAACACAAAAGAAAATTCCAATGGCCAAAACACTTCATGCCTGAATTCAATGAGAACACCAAATGACTATTGTTGCATGAATCTTAATCAAAGTGTCGCCGGGGCATCCAGAGATCGTAGAAATTGGCGATCACGATCCCTTTTAAAAGCCAATCTATACTCCCTGCCCTACACTTAGATAAGGACTTGGCTCCCCTATTAAATTTCGGGCGTGTATTGCTGCTCTATTCCTCTAAATTTTAGTGAGTGCATATAAATGTTTTGATCCCTCTTTTTATCTCACAAAAAAAAAGGATACGTTTAAATTTGGTTTAATTTGGTAGGCCGCTAGCTTATATACATGAGATTTACTTGTCTTCCAAATTATATATGGAATTTAAATTAGTGGGCTAGCACGATTTGAATTTTCTTCAATTGCAATTTGAATATTTATATTATTATTATTTTTAGATAATGAATTTCTTTTATTAACACTAGCTTTTCTTTCTTAATAAGAATTATTTTGAATATATATTCTTGAATGTTCACTTCACATTTATATCTATGTTATAGAGTGTAGATTTACATTTATTTTAATAATTTTTGTTAAAATGTTTGAAAAATTATATATATGCATATAAATACGTACCCTAAACAGAAGTTACGAGTTCACCCAAACGACACTTTGGTTGGATGAATCTGCCTATTAGTGCTTTGAATATGTCTCGTTAAATTGATATGAAAATACACAATAATGTTATCTTCACTAAGAGAGATAAAGGTCATATACGTCAATTATATCTGTTGATATAAGAAATCTTTGCACGGAGATTTCAAGAAAAGCAACTAAAGATGAATCAATCATATATGTTACTTCTAAACCTTGAAATGTAGACAACCAAATTGTCTACTTTAAAAAAATCTCAAAGTGTACCTTTCTTGGCAATCTTCTAAACTGGCTAGCCTTGCATCCTAAAAATGCAGCAGAAAATGGTCAAAATCAACAAAATGCAGCAACCTTGCTATAGAAATTACAGCAAAATAACATAAAAATAACCTTGTTAGAATCAATAAAAGATACCAAAGAAAGGTGCATGCGCAAGCACTTAACACAGGTGCATTTTATGTGCAAAGCAGTGACAAAATATTAAAAAAGAGTTCATTTTTATGTATTGGTCAAAATGAATATTAATATGATAACAGTAACACTAACATTTGAAGTTAATTACACCCACGCCCACGGGGTATATCCATTGGTCGGGAAGTTGGTCCACAGTGCACTCATAAAGATATAAATTTAAAATTTAAAATGGACATAAAATTCTTTATAAAGTCAATTTGTCTGCAAGTTCAAAGTTTTACGGGATTTGTTCAATATTATCTTAGAAAAAGAAAAAAGCGCTTTCACCGAATATGTTTACATTTGTTGTGCAATATTATAGATATGTACCATTCTTGTGCAATGAACATATGTTATATGTGTATTTTAGTATGATTAATAATGCTTTAAAATATATCTATATAAAGAAATGATAATAAAAGTGTAACATGCATAAATTAACAATGGCATACCATGCACTATTGTAGTTTGACATGCATAAATTAACTATGGGATGCCATGCTCTATCTCACGGTATCCCAGAGTTAATATAAAATTTACCATTATTTAGGGTCTTATTATTAGTATTTAGACTATGCCAAGCATCAGGCCCGACTCAAGTATGAAACAGGTGAAACTTCAGGCCCTCAATTAATGGGTTAAAATAGGGTCAAATTTATTTTAAAATAATCAGATTTTATACACTAAAATAAATAAATTCTCTTTCAAACCTCATTTATTTAAAATATGGGTCAACAGAAAGGCCTCATGTTTTGAAAAAAAAACCCACCGTTTTAATTTATATTAATTCCAATATTTTTTGCGTATTTAAAATTGTTTTACAAACCGACTTGTAATCCCGTTTTTAAATAACAGTTCTATTTTGGGTATCTGATCGAGGGGCAAATGTAGTCCAATTTTTCTGATATTTTGTCAGCGTGTTTGTGACTCTTGAGGCTTCATCTGAACGTTTTGATCTGATCAATGGTTTGTCAGGCGAGTGTCCCGCAACTATTTGGCGGTGGTGCAAGACGGTCTGAGGATTAAGAACACTTGTTCATGTGGTCCTTGGTATGAGGGGGGAGATTGTTGGGTATGGTCACCCCAAGTCCCACACCGGAAGTGGAGAGTTCCATTCCTCTCCTTATAAGGAATAGTCACACCACACTACTATGAGTCCTTTTGAGGATTAACCCAAAGTTTAAAACCATGCGGGCTTTGTAATGGTCCAAAGCGGGTAATATCACACTAGTTTGAATTGTGGTGAGCTCGGCAGTCCCAACATATTGTAAAGCTGATGGGAGTAGTCATGTGGTGGTTTTTGGGTACACACGTCTTAAACTGCCGCGTAAGACACACAAGTCGTAATTTTCCGCGTAAGGCACACACGTCGTAAAATGCCGCGTAAGCCTCCATACGGCTTTCATTATATTTTTCTCCATTTTTTCAGCTTTGTGATGGCATTTTCTATGATCTCACATCCCTGCTCCAGCTCAATCAGTTGCTTCATCATCTTAATTACAAAGTTTAAGTTGGACGATACTGGATTTGAAAAAAAAAAACCAAACCTTATTGATTGATAAATGTTCTTATTTTTACATTATGAACACGATCCTCGATATAATTAAGTGGGGAAGAGTTCG
This sequence comes from Sherardia arvensis, assembly GCA_948330725.1. Classification (NCBI taxonomy): domain Eukaryota; kingdom Viridiplantae; phylum Streptophyta; class Magnoliopsida; order Gentianales; family Rubiaceae; genus Sherardia; species Sherardia arvensis. The sequence goes on along the minus strand of OX415237.1, from coordinate 12,719,196 downwards.
TTGTTGATGTCCGAATCCGATTTGAAATTGAGCATATTTAAAATCCCCTATTCACTTTATCGATGGGATAGAATTGCTTCAAAAAGTATATACCCTTTCCAGGTTTTGATTTGGTAATTTTCGAGCTATTTGCGTATTTTAGTCCAATTTCTCTTAATGTAATTTAATCATCATTATTTCTTTGAAATTTTAATTTAAGTATTACTATTTAAATCTTGAATATTTAGTCATTCTACACTGTATTACATTAAGTCGTTAATGTACTATATTTTAGTTATCAAACTTTGTTGTTCGAAAGAGATTTTATTGTTCATCAGGGCAAGACCACCTAACTGCTTGATGAGATGCTAATGCGGCCACTGCTCGACTCAGACCCAAACCACATAATATTAGTACGGAGTATCCCATGCTTCCCGTGATGAATTAAGCATAATTCCTAATGCTAATTCTAATTCTCTATACATGCATGATAATATAAAAATATAAATTTATTTTCCGAAACTGATGCAGAAATCAAGGTTCACCCTTGAGAATAATTTTAGATTATTCAACTCTACTATTATTATTAATTCTTTTAGATAATATAAAAATGTAATTTAGCTTCCTATATATTCTAGTCAAAAATTAAGTTTTAGTTTAGTCTAAGGGCAAAGCATTTTCACAGCATTCAAGTACAGAACCTTTCTTCTTATCAAACAAGTATATAACTTGCTAAATTAAAGTTTGAATAAAAATAACAATGACATTCCTAACAAATTACGACTTGTTTTACTTTTAGGCACAAAAACTATAACAAACAAAACGAAATAAATTCTCTAAAAAGTATCACCCAGTGAACAAAACAGTGAACAAAACTTCAAAAAAGATAGATTTATAATCAATGCAAGAACATGATATGTACCACACATATTTTATCATCAGATTCCCATAGAGGTGACATGGACCAAATTTCATCAGAAGCGGCGGTGGCAGATTAGGCCAAGTCCAAGAGAGTCTCAATAATAGGGATTTTAAGATGTGCCTCTCACACACAACTATATTTTAAAGAGGCTCCAAAAACAAATTGGCCCAAGTGAAAAATTATAATCTAATAAAGTACAAATTTAGGTCCTAATAAGGTACAAATTTGAGGAATAATAAGAATAGATTACCTTAATTTGGTAGAACCTAAATTTGGATGGTTTAGGATTTACGAATTTCACGGCTTCCTGTTAAATGAGTGGATTGGAGGGCGGTTAAGTGGATCTATCCAACATGCTTCTTTGGATTTTGTGTTTATCGTCACCAAACGCCAATGTTCGCTAATCCACAAGTAAATTTGTACATGAGAGTATAATGTTAGGTAAACACAAAAAAAATCATTGAAGTATATACAACTTACTTACTTTTAAAGGTATGGACAAATGAAAAAGTATTTCATTTGATCTCCTAAGGCAACCTTCAAATAAGCTACCCTTTCCTCTTTTGAGCTGGTCCCCACTTGTACGGAGTCGGGGCATATGAAGCCAATAAATGCCATTCCATGAATTTGTGCCAAATGATGCATTTGTCTATGATAAATTGTAAAGAAAGTGTTACTACTTATTCAATTGTAGTTGGAATATAAAATAATTATATTTGGAAAATGAAGACTTACAGTTGAACGAGACACATTATCGTGGAAAGTAGCCTTTGAGGTCGCCATATATCGTCAAAGTCTTTCTTGCATAGTACTACTAAGTTGGCGGATTGACGATGAAGGTTGGTTATCTTCAAATGGATGTTAAAAAGATGGAATTGTGGTTGGCGCCTTGGATTTAGTATATGGAGTTGTGGTTGGCACCTTGGATTTAGGAGATGGTATTTTGGTTGGCACCTTGGATTTAGGAGATGGAATTGTGATTGGCACCTTGGATTTAGGAGATGGAATTGTGGTTGGCCCTTTGGATTGATAAGATTCAATTGTGGTTGGCACCTTAGATTTCTCATTTCTAGTTGGTGGGCAAGGATTTTGTGGTTCCTTATCGCCTTGACTAGGAATTTGTACTAATCTCCTAGGCCATAAGAGAAGTTTTCCCCTTGATTTGGAAACTAGTTTAGGTGGGCCTTTTTTGAATTGGGACGTGGGCATGATGACATATCTCTTTTGTTATAGACACCTTAACCAAACCTATTGGAATCTTCTCCCCATGGTGTAATTTAGTGGCCTCCTCATAATTTCCAATCGCTACTAATTTAGGGGGTTGGGTGGTACTCACATCGATGTACAAATTGTATGGACAAGCTACCTAGATATTGACATTGTAAGAGGAAATACCAATTTATTTTACACTAGATTATATGTCGGAGATTAAAATCATCTAATTTTAGAAAATTGGAAAAGAATAGCAAATACTTGGCACATAAGCACAAGAAGACTAACCTTTTTGGGAGTAGAAGTCTCGCCCCCACTTGCCGCGTCCAAGGGTGTTGTGACAAAGGGTGGACTAGCCACATTTAGTGGCTCATCAAGGTCATCTTGTAGAGGTTCGTTGCGTGACCCCGAAGAGGGGAGTTCCCAATCTTCACCTACATCCTCGAAATTGGCGGGTAAAATGATTCCATGTTTGCGAGCAAACCACTTAAAACCATTTTTCATGGTTGTTTTAATGGAATCAATTTCCTTCTGCACCTTCTTGTACTTGGCATCTTGCGCATTATTCGAGGCTAAAGGATGTTTACCATACACATCCTTAGGTCGGACATGAGAACCATACCCCCTAAAGGTGCCGGGATGATCGTTCCCCATCGCCTTGTTCAAAATGTCACACCTTTCCGTAGGGGTGAATTTTTCATCGACTTCCTCTTGTTTAGCCAATGCCTAATTTTAAAATGGTTGAAACCATGACAATAATTTGATTAGATAGATAAAAAAACATTTGTCTCCTACATATCATACAAACACATTTTCTAATTGACTTACAATTTTTTTGGCAAGTTCAAGAGTTTCGTCGGCTTCATAAACGCCACTAGGCTTTTGTCTCAATTTAAGAAACGACTTTCACCTCTCTATTTGGTCGGGATTCATCCTAGTAGTGGTCACCCTTGCCTCCTCTTCCGACATACCCTTGTCCATTTTTTGTTTGACACCATCTTCATATTCCTCCTCTATGAAGTCCTCCCCCTCTCCATAATATCCCGAACGACTATAATGACTAATCATTTTGTTTGATTTCTCTAGTTCTACCATATTAAGATGAGTTCCCTATTTTAAAAGCAACCAACATAAGTAGCAACATCGAACATTATAGTATAATTTGAAAATAAGAGGAAAAATCTTACATCATCCAATAGCTCTTGTGCATGGATTTTGAAGATTTCCCAACTCTCGGGTTGAATGTCCTTATACACCGTCCATGGCGTGATGTTCTTCTTATTTCCATAGATACACTCATTCCTTAGCATAGACCTATGTTGACTTGCACACTTCGAGATCTTTTGCAAATTCACACGGTCTAACATCGCCATGTCGGGGACGATAATAGTGAACGTCTCCTAAAATAATGAAACACGTTATTAGTTATAGATAGTATGATCCACATTATAATGCCCTCACGATTGTAAAACATGTAGTAAAATGCCATTAAAAAAACCAGATAATCATACCTTGTATTTTTCAAACAATTCTAATTTACGCTCCATCGGTACTTTGGTCCAATCGAACCATTTAATATCATGTCTTGTTCTTGCGATTTTACCAACCCAACTAGACTAATATTTACGCCCTACCCCTATAGCCATTCCTAACCTATTGAATTCCATTAGAGTTGAAATACCCGCGTCCCAACGCCTTTGTATTTCTCGACATAAGTTTCTAGGAATTTTTGTATCTACAACCAATTGCTCTTTTGTGGATGACTTGACCTTTTTCTTTGTAGGAATTTTCTTTTTGTTTTGTTTACAAGTAGGAGCCATGATTAACTAATTAGAGGCTAATACCAAATACAAGCACTTGTCCACTAATTAACCTACAAATAAGAACAACTAAAAAATTTCAATTTCACCGACAATAAAATAGCTAGGGTGCATTTAACAAAATAAGGAGATATTAGTATAAAGATTTAGCTAACAAAGCAAAAGACAATAACATAAATGAACCCTAAAATAGATAATTAATGCATCAACTAGATTAGGGGTTGGATTTGATAATATTTGGTTACCCCATAACCCATTTGTTTGTTTGCATCGCACGTGATAAAGAAATACAAATTGGTTAATAAAGGTAACCAATTGTACCTCTATTTTGGAATGAAACACCCCCAAAATAGTGGAACTTGTAGAATAAATGTAGAATTTCAACTTTTTGTGAGGTTCTTTAGTTGGATTCTTGGATTTGGGTAGTGTGATGTTGTACAATTGACAAGATATTGAGAGGGAAGAGTGGTAGGAGGAGAAATAATGAGGAAGAGACAAATGGCTTGGAAAGATAATGAATGAATGAACCCACGTGGTGGGTTTTAGTCTGATCTGATGCCGAAAAGGGTGATTTACAACATCGGAAATGTCACTCTTCTTAAATACAGAGTGATTTCCGAAATCTTAAACTTACTTCTCCGAAATATTTACGATGGAGCAATTGGACCGGGTTGACTTTTCTAATCAGACATATTGAACCCATCTTAATCGGGTGATATACGAGCTCGTAATCAGGTCGTAATCATCTTTTCCAGATGGGCCACACACTTTACGAAATCGTAAACAAACCTAAATAGAAATATTTACGAGCCGGAAGCTTAGCCGGGTTTGTGACAGGCTTTTAAGTCTCACAATTTAATTTTTTTCAGCTTACTCATTCCGAAATCGTAAATAGGCCAGCAATTGTTTTTCGGATGGTGCACTTTTTTTACGACTTCATAAACTACCCGCAAATAAAATGTTTACGAGCCGGAAGCGTAGCCGTGTTTTTCACTGGATTATAATTATCAGCATTTAAATTTTTTAGATTATCAAGTACGAAATCGGAAAGTGGTCGGTTAATTGCAATTTTCCCCAATTCAACTGATTTCCGGACCCGTTTCCGACTTCGGAAATAGAAAGAATGTGGTTGCAGGTGAGTTACGATTTCGTAAATCCGTGATGGTATATATAGTCAACTGTGTTTTTGTGATTCAGAAAAACCCAAAATCACAAAATCACAAACCCTTGAACCCCATTCAACCAATTCCGGCGATATAATCATGCCTCCAGCCAGGCCAAAGCACAAAGCTAAGAGAGGCGCCCCAACATCACCTGAATCACCATCCCCACCACCCAACCCGGTCCCAAAAAAGCAGAAATCAAAGAAGCCCCCAACCCCACCTGAATATGAAACCGAGTCAGAATCCGAAGAGTTGGTTGAGTTGGAGACTAGCAGCGAGGGTACCCATGGAGAGGATGGGGGATATGCGGAACAAGATGAGGTGGAGGAGGAGCCGCTAAATGTGCCAATAAAGCTCGGGCGGCGTGCGCAGCGGCATAAGCGAGGTGGGGATGAGCGCCAAAGGAAAGGTCACAGCCAGCGCTTTTACGATTCAGTGGCCGAGCAGAACTACGTCAAGTGGATTAGAAGTGGCATGTGCAAGTCAAAGTGTCCAGTTAAACTGGCATGTGCAAGTCACACCCGAGGCCTTTGTCTTGCAGATCAGTTCGAGAGCCTGGTTCGTCGTCGAAGTGTTGGTGTCTGACATACATCAATTTGGCACGCTCAGTGGGACATCTCACACTCATTGACGACGTCTCTGATCTGGTCTAGTGCATCTGAAGAAGCAACTTCCCCGACAACATGTCTGAAGTCGAGCAACCCAGACGTAGCACCCGAGTGCTAGGGAAAAATCCAGAAGAAAATCCAGAAGTAGAGCTACCCCCCAAAGGACGAGGACGAGGACGAGGATGCGGTCGAACCGGAGGATCTCGCACACGCTCCATCTCTGAACCACCGTTAGGCTCTACCGTGGGGGCAGGACACGCCGACGTTCCAAACTCCTTCGGTTCAAATCCTGACGTATCCGGAGTACCCCTTTCCGGTCCAAATCCTGTTGCGTCAGGAGTACCACCTTCTGGATCAAATCCTGTTGCGTCAGGAGCACCACCTTCTGGAGCGAATCCTGTTGCATCCGGAATGCCACCTTCTGGACCAAATCCTGTCGGATCTGAAGCACCAAATTTAGGAATCAGAGTCTCGATCCAGACGGACATGAGCTACAACCAACGCGTCAACAACACAGAAGGCCTTGACCAAGAGAATAGGTTTGGATATGACGGACTTGATTCGATCTTTACCTCAGAAGAACAGGCATTAAGAGATCAACAAATCCTCACGGAAAAAAAAATCCTCAGGAGGAGGAAAGACAAAGACGTCTTAGGGAAACCTTGAGCCGTACTGTAGGACATAACCCTCCAGGTTCCGGGCCAACTTATATCAACCTTGATCCTCCGAGAACGATCCCTGAAGATGCCCGAACGTTACTGAGGAACTTGCATGCCCAAAATCCTGATTCCGTCGCATCTTTGATAAATTCAAGTCAACAGCTCAGTGCACAGATGCATGAAGCTCCAAACCGAGTATCTACCTCAGGAGCCCAAACTACACCACCTATTGATCCTACTCAAGTGTGAAGACTCCTCAACGACCTATCAAAGGATCTACCGCCTTATAATGCTCAAAGAAATCTACCACCACCTCCTAATGTATCCAATTATCAGGGCGAAGGCACGAGATTAAGTAGGGAGGAGGTGAGAAGGATGCGCATCATCAACATCGAAGAAGAGCTCAGACGCGATAAGAGGGAGCGAACTCGAAGCGAATGGCAAAATAGCGCTGATCGGCCTTACACCCAAGATGGAGCCTACCCTACCCGAGGTAAATATGAAGTTGACCAAGAAATCACGCGTATCCTCGGACCCAGAGGACAAGCTCGTCGTTCTCCCTTCTCGCGGAATATTGTGAATCTCTCCTTCGATAACCACAAGAAGGTCCCAGAGCACTTACCCACATATGATGGCACTAGCGATCCTAGAGAATTTCTCTCGGTCTTCTTTAAGACCTTAGAAACAAGGAACTTCCATGAATTGGAAATATGCAAGATCGTCCCCAGTTACCTCCGAGGGAAATCACAGACATAGTTTACCCAGACGAAACAAAAAAGTTTATTTGATTACTGGGATTTCGCCGAGTCCCTTCTCCATGCTTTCTTCCAGAAGAAGAAGTTCACAAAGTCCCTCGGAGATCTGGGGTACGTGGCCCGCCTCGAAGGAGAGACTGTGATAGAACACTATCATAGATACATGGATCTAGCTACTGAATGTTATGATCGAGATGAACACCTCCTGATATATATGTACTCTAGCATGGATGAGCGTGGATGATGACACTCTAAGGATGAAGCTGGCAACAAAAAATACAACAACCATTCAACACCTTCAGGCCATCATGGAAAAGTACTCTAGCAAATCAAATGCTGTGACGGGCAAAAGACCCCCAGAATTCCTTATGGATAGAAAAGAGTCCAGGGCGAAGATACCAAAGATCGAGAAAACTGACAACGCTTCAAAGCCTACCTTCGAGTCCTACACTCCTCTGGAGAGATCTCAGGCTGAAATTCAATCTATTCACAGGCACCTTTTGAAGGATCTGCCTGCCATGAAGGAATCAGCCGAACGTCAAAGGTCCCCGAAATAATGCCAATATCACCGAGATCGGGGGCATGACACGGAGGAGTGCTACCAGCTCAAGAATGAGATCGAGAAGCTAATTCGTCAAGGAATTGTGCAACAAATCGCACCTTCAATAGCCGGCGATAACCAGGGGACCCATAGAAGATATGGGGGAAAGCCCTTGCAGAAGAAGAAGGATGGCTACCGCAATAATAACAACAATAACCAGGGCGGCGGAGGCAACAACCCTCAAGATCCTCCTCCACCACCGCCAAACGGAGCAAACCGAGTCATCAAAGGCATCAATGGCTATACAGGAGAAGCAATTTCCTTGACCAAGCTGAAAGATAGTGTGCGAGCTATACCCCACACTGAGCCAGTCAACAAGAGGCTCCACCCCGAGGAAACCATTATCTTCTCGGATGCAGACGCCGTGCCAAATCAGATGCCTCACTCGGACCCTCTCATCATCTCAGTAACCGTACAAGATACTCTAGTAAAAAGAGTCTTCATAGACGATGGGAGCGGAGTGGAAGTAATGTGACAAGATTTCTTCCAGAAACTAGGATTTGCCAAAGATGATCTCAAACCTACGGGTCCGATCTCAGGGTTCACAGGAAATCCAGTAATACCTCTCGGGGAAATCACACTCCCCGTCACAGTAGCAGAAAGAGCCAAGAGCCTAACCTTGTACTGCACATTTGTGGTAGTAGACATGGTCACACCCTTCAACATTATCCTTGGCAGACCTTGGATGTGCCAAGCTGAAGCTATATGGTCTCCCTACCACCTGATGTTGAAGTTTCCAACACCACAGGGAGTAGCTTCAATCAAAGAAGACCAAGCAGTGGCGCGCTCTTGTATGATCACGGCCATCCGTGATGCCAGAAAAGTGAGCAACATCTCGGCCGTCAACACTATTCTAGGAGATCTGGTCCCTGATCCTGATCTCGAACAGCCCATGGTGTTCCATTTTGAAGAAGAGGCCTACAACGAGATGACTACACTATGGCATAAACGCCGCCACCAAGCTTTCCAAGTGGGGGAACTGGTAATGCCAGTTGGCCCGTGGTGCACCAACAAGCTAGGAGGAGCGCTGGAGCCGAGGACCAAAGGACCATACAAAATATACGCTGCACAATCCGGTGGATTCTACCTCTAGCAAACACGCGAAGGAGAACACATGGATCCTGTCATTATGGCGCCCTTCCTACGCAGGTACCTCGGAGCTAAAACCAAGTAGACCTTCTCCATATAAGGAGAAACTACTTCAATAAGGCCTACGGGCCAAGCTCTTTTTCTTTTCATCTTTTTACATTTTTATACCCGAGTTCCCAAACTCGGGGTTGTCTTTTATAATTTTACCGAACTCTGAAGTTCGAAGAATGCAATTTATTTTCGATATATATCTTCTATTTTATTTTGAAGCAGTCCATACTCTCTAAATACAAAGAGAAACTATGCCTCACAAAGCATAAGTAAAGACTGCTGCCTAAAGATCTATACGCTTATAAGTGTATGATTGATGCTTATCTAATATGAGTTGTTTAAGACTACGTGTCTGAACTACAATCATCTTAGTCCAAAATAAAATAATATACTGATAAAAAATATATGGTCAAAGACCAACATGATACGGGTCATACAAACTCACAAAGTTTGGAATACGACTCTCCATGTGATACTCCTATTAAGGTACACATCACTATTTATTAAGGCTATTCATAAGCCTAAAGAGTCAATCTTCTCAAGGATTACAATATAAAGACCTTTATAAAGGCATAATTAAAAAGTGTTATTACACTATGAAGCTTCTTACACCTCGTGAAGGTCTTTAAATACAGGGGTACGACCCCGACCGCGAGAAGAAGTAGAGGCACAACCTCGAACACTTTGGAGGCCACGACCCCAATTACATTCTTCTGCCACCCTCATCAACTGAGAGGGCGTAGGGGGCCCAATTCTATTTCCCACAGGTCGAGAAGGAGAATCAATAGAGCCACGAGCTCTAGGAGTAGGTGTCACCTGTCTGCCCCTTCCACATGGGATCCCTCGAGATACACCCCTTTGGGCATGAGGCCTTATCAAAGGTCCTGAATATGAGACACCGGAAGGTCCACCTATCTCCCTCCTTGAAGATTCTGAAGGTATGACAAACACACCTTAAGCCTCTAGGTCATTTATTTGGAACCTGCAAGCGTTAAGCTCGGCCTGGCACATTCTCAACTCATCTATCCTGGAGGCAATCTTGTGATTCACAGTGATAGTCTCATCTCGGAGTTTAGAAATAAGAAGATCCTTCTCGTGACTTTCACCCTTGACCTTCATGAAGTCACTCTTGACTTTCCTCCATTCTTGGTCATACTCTTTATTGGTGGTCACGACCTTGTTGTGAGCATCTTCTAGATCTTTATATCTCTTTTGAAGATCACTCAGCTCCTGATTCAGCTCAGCTCTTCGCTTCAAAGCCTCTTTGAGCCCACCGTGAAGACTCTCACATTCTTCCCGCACAATGCTGAAACAGCCTCTGGAGTCATCCAGATCTTCCTTCAGTTCCCTGCTCTTCTGAAGGACAGCTTCATACTTGACCTACATATCAGCACAAGCGGCAGAGCAACACTGGACATAAAGGAAGATAAAGACCAATTAATTCCAAAGACAAAGCACATGTTCAGAATACATGAAACGCCAAAATCTGGCGAAAAGAGAAAAATCTTGAAATAAAAGACAAGGCTATAAGGAGTTACAGTCTTTTCTTGCTCATCAGAAGTCTTCGGGTCCTCAAGTGAAGTTTCAGTAGTCGGCTTCTCTACCAGGAATGTTAGCTCAGGATACAAACCGGACAGTCTGTCCTGGAACTCCTCCAGAGTTAAAGCCTTCTTCAAAGATTCCAGACTAGACAGTAAACTAGTCTCAAATCCCCCAATCTGGCTAAACTTAGCCCGAAACTCCTTCAAATTCTCCGGTACTTCAGGCCAAGTGTAGGCAGGGGCAAGACATCCTTGAATCGAGAGCCTGGTTCATCGTCGAAGTGTTAGTGTCCGGCACACATCAAATAGAGAAGATAATTAAATTTAATATCAATTTACTGTAATCGCCAAATAATATTTCCCATCATCATCATGTATGACTTTTTTAAAATTAATGTACTCATATAGATTGCTTGGTTTATTTTATTTTTTTCTCTGATCATGATTGATTGGTTTTTGATATACGGCACCATATTAAAATTTTGTTGTCCCATATGTATAGTAAAATTAAAATAATTAATATTTTGGTCAAATTAATTGAAGCAAAAAATATAATAATTCTAGTCAAGTTGTTATCAATTAGTTACTCGTGTATCATCTCCTCCCTGCTCATTTCTCTATCCGAAAACACTGGCGGGGTGGTAGTGCAACGAACAATACCGTTCCGGCTAACCCCTCCCAAACTCCCCGGCCCGTAGCCTAGAACCCGCCACCCCCTTAACCCCATCACTCGGAGTAACGAATACTTCGCAAAGCTAGATTCTCTGGCTAGAAATCTACAATGCCATACTAGCGGTGAAGTCCGCGGCCGGGACCACCAGTGCTTCAAGATCGGCAAGGAAAACAGCTTGTCCAATGCCCGGAAGCTCTCGACTAGGTTTGGCGGCCTCAATCTGTTGAAGATGCCGAAAAATAACGTATTCCCCTGACGGAATCCACACACGCCAAGGGCCTCCATCGCAGAAGCTCTTTTCACCCATGCGTCATCCCACACGTTGATGATGGATTAGGTCCATATGTTCGATGATTAGTTCCTTCTTTATTATTATTTTTTTGATGTTTTTAGTATTTTTCTAGAATCCGTACCAGCCTAAACAGCCACCCTTTTATGTGTGCCGGCGGATTACAGTGGAGGTTCGTGGAGGAGGCTGTTAAGGGATGTGCTAGAGATATTTAATTATGGACATTAGGTCCTTTCTTGTGTTGGAATTATTCATTTTTCCTACTGTACTCCATTGTAGTTATCCCACATCGGTTACTGACACCCTAGAGGCTGTTGTCTAGAACTATAAATATTGTAATCATCCTGTTGTAATAATTACCTTTGATAATATATCTGAATTGCCTATAATATATTATTATTTATTTTACAGAGGCGCTCGACATTAACCTCGGTGTGCATTTCTTGGGGTCCGATATTAACGATCTAATTATGAATACTTGACCTGCTGCAAAGTCTGCTGTTGAAGATTTGGCTGACATAACAATGACGAAAGAGTTGTTGGGCTCTGATACTTGTCAGTGCATAGTTTGTAGCCAAGCAGCTGCCCTGCCAACATGTATACCATTCTAAATGTATAGTTCCGTGGTTGGAATTGTGCAATTCGTGTCCTCTTTGTCGCTACGAACTGCCTACCGATGACGATAACAATGATTCTGAGATCAGAAGCCAAGATCTACTGAATGGAACTGGGAATTATACGATGCACATAATGTACCATTTGCACCGCCAGAAGCAAATAATATGATGGAGGATCTTGATTAGGGAATTGAAAGTCATAACTCGATCATATGATAGGGTGGAGTATCTTGATTAGGGATCTTTTGGTAGAGTTTCTTATGTTTAATCTAAAACATTGCTTATTGAGGAGATGATTAGATGTTTTAGGGCGATCTTGCGCTTGAGATTTTAGTTCAGATAAGTTAATGCATTTTACTTCATCGATCATTTCTATACATATATAAAAATTAATTCAGTCAATTAAATATATTTCCATAAAATTAGTTTCATCAAAATTATTTTGATCATTTAATTCAGTTCAATTTGTTTTTCTCATACTGTTACTTAAGATCCAAACAACTGAACTCAAGATCCTGTGGGGGAACTGATAGACCATTTGTAAAGATAAAGAATAAGAGATCTAGTAAACAAGGATACTTAATTGTAAGGAAAACCGTTAGACTAGATAGCAAAGAATGGGTATGATCTTTGATTAAAAAAATGTTTAAAATTAAGCAAGTTAACTAAACCCCTTCCATAACTAATAAACATGTTTAAAATTATTACAGGCACATTTTTACCGTTTATTATAATTATAATACTACCATAATTCTTTGAATTTCTAATTTAATAAATTGTAAAGTACATTTGGGTATGTATGCCGACATTTAGGGCATGTTCAATACGACTAAACTGAACTTAACCGATCGGATCTGAACTGAATTGGTATGAGACTAAAACAATATTGAACTGAACTGAATGGATTTGAACTGAATTTATTTGAGGCTAAAAAAAATATTGAACTAAATGAAAATAACTGCACTGGACTTAAATTCATTTGATATTTTAGGTAAAATCTACGTTCAAAATTTTGATTACAAAACAAACCATTGAACTATATTGAATTGAACTTAACTGAACAAAATTGAATTGAAGAAACAAATCACTGCATTGATGTAACTAAATTAGCTAAATTTTATCAAATTATACTTTGTCAGAGCCGAACTCAATATAATGTAAACATGATCATATACAAAATTGAGCTGAATTATATTGAACAGAACTTTATTGAACCGAATTGATGAAATCAAAAATCAATGTATTGATATAACCAAATGATGCTCTATTTTATCGGCACCAAATTTAATAAATCGAACCTAGCTTGATAAACTGAAATTAACTGAACCATACTGAATTGAGCTAAACCGAACTAACAAATGTATCAATTGATATTATTAATCAAATCATATTTCATAAGAACTGAACTTAATAAATTGGACCTAACTTATTAAACTGAATAGAACTAAATCATACTGAACTCAAATGAAGAAAACAATCAATCCATTGATATAACAAATGAAGTTGTATTTTAACGAATCACACTTCATCAGAACCGAACTTAAGAAATTGAACCTAGCTTAATAAACTAAAATGAACTGAAGTATATTGAACTAAAATTAAATGAACTTAATTGAACAACAATAATTTGAAGAAACAAATCAATGCATTGTTTGAAATCGAGCGGATATAGCAACAAAATCGAATAGATATAGCAACAAGAATTTGGAAATCTCTACCTAATGTTAGAGAAACTAAAACTCAAGAATAAAAAATAAAACTTAACTGAACTACACTTAACAGAAATGCACTGAATTCCCAATATAAATTTAATATCATTAAATTATATTTTCACTGAATTGAATTGAATTAAAATAAATTTTCTCCGTATTGGATTGAATTGAGCTAGATTATTAAAATATTTTTTGTTCAAAACATGTAGTCTTGAAAATGTCAACAAATTAACAATAGTTCAGAATGGAGCAATAATACAACCAATTAATACTAACTCAAAGTATCACAATCTCCAGAGACGAAAACATATATTCCAACAGTAATCATACCCACTTTTAATATATATAGGGGACTCTAGAGGTGGCTCCCGTGTGTAGCACTTAGGTCCATTTGGATTCTAGAGATGGCTCACCCACACGTAACACTTAGGTCCATAGGTATTCTAGAGATGCTCACACGTGGGTAGCACTTAGGTCTGTAGAGATTCTAGAGATGGCTCACCCACACGAAACACTTGGGTCCCATTATCACAAGATTCTAGAGGTGACTTCCATGTGTAGCACTTAGGTCCATTTGGATTCTAGAGATGACTCACCCACACGTAGCACTTAGGTCTCGGTATATAAAATAGATTGTCAACTCAATAGGTGCAAGCTGATCAGGCTGCCCTCATAAATATTTCAATTCCAGTAACCAGTAACTTCTGTTTCAACATCAACACACTCACAATTATATCCGGCAAACTAATACCAAACTATGAAATTGGTTTTCATTCATCAATTCACCACACAGCTATATCCAGCCATCATGTCAAAAATGTATAGCACAATGTATATTTTTCCACAATATAAGTCATAAAAGACAGATAAAACATAGTTCATATGCCCAATTCCGTAAATAACAGAGAAAGGTCATTCAAGTTTAAGGTAACAAGGAATTCTCAAATATCAAATAGTGTAAAGACAAATTAAGGAAGTCAGTGAGAACATTTCTAAAGCCAATCACATAATCTATAAACCATTATGTAGTCCAAGGAATCTTCCTAACAAAATATATGAGAATGGTTATAAAAAATTAAAATATAAGCACAATTAGCACAAAGGCATGGCAGCTTTTAATGAGTGAGAACGCTCACCTGATTTGGTAAAATAGATCATCTTATATATTAAGTCCGATTCCATAATCAGTGCTTTACTGAATATAAAATAGGAGACATCGAGGAGCTGGCCGCGCGTGCTTGTCACGGAAAGAGTTGAAGAATCGATGCAGCCATTGACAATGGGTTGATGTCGGGGATGTGAGCCACGATATCACAACGCTCATGAACGAGTATTGGCAGAACCCAAAGAGGCGGAGGAACGCCTCCAGCCTGGCCAGGTGCTTTTGAAGAGCGGCATCGTTCTTCATCGCTCTATTCAGCCATCCATATAACCCACATGTGCGCAAAGGCCTGCCGGGATGATTCCAGAGGCGTGTATGTGTGTGAGGGTGCTCGAGAGAGAAATGGAGGATGAGGAAGTTATCTCATCTTTCTAGGTTTTTCTTCTTCAGTCTTGATCAATTATAAATATTATTATCATTTTTCAATAATTTATATAGTTTACATTAACTATACAATACTCTAGATTATTTATTCTCGATAATTCTTGGAATACTTTCTGTAACCCTTCTCTATTTTGAATCATTCTATAAGAAAAACACGGTCATTTTCCGTCATCAAACACAGATCTTCACAACTACAACCATCTTCTCCAATTCTTCTTGTAGCTTCGGATCAGAAGCGACTAATCCAATCTTTGTTTTAATCTTTTCGATGGTAACTATGGCACATCATTCCCCAAAATTATTGGCATTGATTTTTGATACCCCCACTAGTGCACAACTACAGGTTACTCGGCACCTAATTTACGGCGTTTTTGAAAATTTTGGCGGAACCGCCGAGTATCTAGGTTACGAATTCGTAACCTGTCATTCGCCTAGGGTTCAAAAACAAAGGACGGCGTATTCGTGTTTATATAAGGAGTTTTCCAAAAATGCCGTAAAGAGGACACACAAAAGCGATATCGTTACGTGATTCGCCCACAAGCGTTACCACTAGCGATATCGATTATGATTACAATTATATCTTGTGAGCTTTACATACACAGGCGTTACCACTAGCCATATCGTTTGTAACTAAAGAAGCGATATCGTTACGTGATTCGCCCACAAGCGTTACTACTAGCGATATCGCTTGTTATAAAAATATACAAATTTGTATAGGTGTGCAGCGTACGTAAAGGTGGACGTACGAAGCAGTATAGTGTAGAATAGGTTTACTGCAAGGTTACTTTTCTCATTGATTATTGACGTGTATAAATACAAGGATAGTCTAACTATAATCCTATAATATCTCTAAAAATATTCTACGTATATTCTGTACAACTGAAAATATCTATACTAAGTCAGAGACGGTAAAAGAAGAAGTTTATGGTAAATAGAATTTACACTTTAATACTTGTGATTACAATTATATCATGTGAGCTTCACACATACAGACGTTACCACTAGCCATATCGTTTGAGGTTCACATACGAAAGAAGCGATATTGTTACGTGATTCGCCGGTTCGCCAAGCGTTACCACTAGCGATATCGCTTGTGATTACAATTATATCTTGTGAGCTTCATATACATAGGCGTTACCAGGAGTTTCATATATGAAAGAAGCGATATCGTTACTTGATTTGCCCACAAGCTTTACCACCAGCGATATCGCTTACCAGTTTAAAATACAATATTATATAACTTTTTTTAAAACTAATTATGTATATATTTGTTAAACGCATGACCAATTTTCATAGTAGTTGATTTATAGGTGCAACATGTTTGCTTGTATATAGCATAAACTTCCATCTAAGTAGTAGTTATTAGTTTGACTTTGTTATTAACAAGAAAACGTAAATATCCTGATCACCCATCTTTTATGCTCAAAAAAACCTCCACACATATCCAATCGTAATTTACTTTCGAATAAAACGTAACGAAAATGAGTATATATATAACTAGTCAAATGCTTACCTCAATTACTCGACTTTGTACCTTAGTATGACAATGATTACTTTACTTAGTGTAAACTATTACTAAGTATAACCAATCAAATGTCACACCTCGACGACTCTGTAACTGAATATAACCAATCAAATGTATGTTTTGATTACTCGACTTTGATTTTTGTAAACTATAACTAAGTATAACCAATCACATGTCACACATTGATTACTTGACTTGGTGTAAAATATAATAAAATAGCGGACCTCAATTACCCGACTCTGTAAATGAGTAGGCATGTGTGACTTTGCGTAAACTATAACTACACTGATCGAGTATAGGCAATAAGATGTCACACATTGATTACTTCTGTAAACACTGACTAACTGAGTATACCAATTCAAAGTCAAAACTTATTTGAATTTCTATAATTACTAGTTAGATTAAGTATAAATGATCAAAGAAGATAACATTAATTGATTATCTATATACACAATTATAACTGGTCAAAAAAGATAACATGACTTGTTATATATAAATATTAACTAAATGAAGTATAACTGATCAAAGAAGATAACATGACTTGATAATCTATAAATACTAACTATTAAAGATTGTATAATACTACTTATAATCAATTGTTAAAGGTTAAAGTAAATTGAGCTTAATCTTCAAGTATGTATATTTATATATATTGAATAGTAAAAATGACGGTAAAAATATAATAATTTTATCTATGTGGTGGTGCCGTCCAATGAAAATCAGCCTATTGAACTAAACACAAGACAGTGATGCGACGGTAGTAGTTCAAATATGGCAACTGTATATATATTTTTAAACTTCCATATTATTGTATCCCGTGCACATTATATGGAATGGCAATGGTATATACATTTTTAAGCTTCCATATTTGTATCTTGTGCACATTAAATGGAATGTCAATTATATATATATATATATATTTTTAAGCTTTCATATTTTTGTACCCAGTCCACATTATATGGAATACATATTTTTCTAAACATGGAATTTTATTGCTGTGTTTTTATATGATTTTTCAATTTTAATTAATTAATATCAAATCTTATCGATATTCAGTTTTCCCCAAATCAGTTTTCCCCAATATATATATATATATATCCACGCGAGATAAAAGAGAAACAAAACTCTCCCAAATCAGTTTTCCCCAATATATATCCACGCGAGTGCCCGGTCACGAAATTGTCCGGCCGACGGTGATGATAGTCCGGCATTAGCGAGCAGTTGGTGAGCAGGCCGGCGTTGGCAAGCAGTCCGGCGTTGGCAAGCAGTCCGGCGAGGTCAAGCAGTCCGGCGAGGTCAAACTGGATCGGTAGGAACTGCTGCGAGGATTCGGTAGCCGGCTCCAATTGTTGCTGGATTGGGCGGAGGCGGAACCTCACCGGATGACGGGGACGAGCTCCGATAATTGAATACACATCCTCCTCAATCTCGTCCTTGGACAGGGATATCTTAATCTTCCTCTTCTCCTCTGCCTCTCGGAGCCACCTCCATCGTGCGGCACCACCGGAGCCGCCGCAGGACGGCGTCGCTGCTTCTTCGTAGCCTCCTTGCCCTGCGACGGAACCGCCTCGCTCTCCGCCGCCGGGAGAGGATCCTCCGCCGCTGGGATTGGGGTGTTTCGGGTCCAGCGGAGGTCCATTGGGAAGTTGTGCAGCTTGTTCTTCTGGCTGCTCGACTGCGGTGCTGAAACCATTTGGTACAGAGGATGGTGAAAGTGGTGGCAGGGGAATAAAATAGGGCACGATGGCTTTGGGTGTCGTGAAGTATTGTGTGTCTGTGTATATACGTGCTTGGGGAGGTAATGGTTATGGAGAGAATGATCGAGAGAGAGGTAATATATATTTACCTCACCGGAGCAGATATATTTCAACGGCCTTCTCTTTCATCTGATTACAGGTTTCAATCTGATTACGGCCTTCTATTTTCCCTATGTCGATTTATTTAAATCTTGTCTGTGTTTTTAGAATTTATGGTTTTCGTGTGTGTGTGCTGAATTGATAAGATCGTATTTCAATTGTCGTCTGAATGTAGCTCTTGACCATGGACAGTGGAAGCACTTCGACCTTAAGGTGAAGGATGACAAGACTCTTCTCTTCGGAGAGAAGTCTGTCCGAGTCTTTGGATGCAGGTGAGGGACTGTTTTGCAGGCTGTAATTTGTTTGATTAGGTGTTGTGTTTGCTGGAACAGTGTATGGAGAGATCAGTACTGATGGTGATTTTTTTGTGTGAATTGTTAGGAACCCCAAGGAGATACCATGGGATGAGGTTGGAGCTGACTTCTTTGTTGAGCCCACTGGTGTTTTCACCGACAAGGACAAGGCTGCTGCTCACATCAAAGTACATGATCTGTTCTTCATGTATGTATTGAGTAGATTTGATTGGAGCTGAGTTTATAGCTTATTGAATGTATCTTGATTTGTCCATGCTTACATGTATGATTCTGACTGTATTATAATATTATTGAACATATTAGTATGATGCTAGTTAATCAATGATGTTGCTGCGTTGTATAGCTTTGTTTGTGTTATTTTGTTATATTCATACTACTTGTATATGCTGAAACTATTTGTATATGTTAGTTAATTGTTGATATTGCTCTGAGTATCTTGTTTGAACTCTGTTTCATGACATATTTTTCTTTTATGACTTATGCAATATATGTGCGGCATTTGTACTTTATCTGTGCAGAAATTGTTTAATATGTGTAGAAATTGTGCTTTCTCGTTGTGCATTGTGTAGTGTGTGTTTGAAAGAGAGAGAGGCAGCAAGAAAAGAGGCTTCTGGCAATGTAGGGGAGCACAAAAAAGATGAAGGAAACTTCGGCTGATCTCCCTGTCGAAGTGAAAAGTATGGACTCTAGTGAAGCAGCAAGAAGCAGCAAGCATAACAAGGAATATGATGTTAATGACGTTTGCCCCGAAGAAATAAGGATTGCTAGGTATATTGTTGATGTTACATCTAGAGCACTTGATATGATGAACAAATTTGGAGGATAATTTGTTCTCCGTGCATGATAACTTTCCAAGTTCTTGTACTCTTTTTTCTTAATATATGATCGATGAAGAGTTCTTTTAACATAATTTTCAAATAACTTTGATTTATAAGCTTAGTAGAGTGACATTTTATTGTTTATAGAGCTCTCCAATCCAAAATGGATTGGAGAGCTCTTTTTTTACACGAGCGAAGCACACTTACGAGTTCTCAACCAATTTCACCTTGGAGCAAAATTACTTACGAGTTCTCAACCAGTTTCTCCTGGAGGCGAAACCACTTACGAGTTCTCAACCAGTTTCTCCTGCAGGCGAAACCAGTTGCGATATCGCAGCTGGGCAACTGGTTTACGATGTTTTAAGAACCGCCGTGTAAAAAAAGCACTTTGATTTACGGCACAACCCGTTACGGCACTTCGAAAATGCCTTAAATGGTACAACCGAACCGCCTAGTAACCTAGGCATGTGCACTAGTGCCCACATACCAACATACTAATTCTCCCACATAAACGATTTTCGTGAATGTGGAACTCCTAAAGATGACAAAATATCCTAAAGGCTGCCTAGGGTTTGTGTCTAAAATTCAATGATAAAGAATTCTTGAATTGCTTTACCAAATGAAGAAGTATAAAACTGTGGTCACAACATACTTTCCATATGCTCATCAGATTAAAGTATAGACCAACTAATTGCATTAAATATATACGGAGAGAAACAAAAGGCGTATTTCGATAATATATAGGCATGAAAATAAGAGGGAAAAAGTATAGAGAAGAAGAATGACCCCATTGGGGATGATCATTACACATTGTATGAGGAGGTGGGAACCGGGGTGAGCGCCTACGTCCACTGGTTGCTTTGGGTTCCTTACATTACAATGAGTTTGTCGCCATAAAAATTCTTGATTTTGAACGCGATAACTGCGATCTAATAACATATCTTGAGACGCACAGACGATGGTCCTAGCTGATTACCCAAATGTTTTTAAATTACACCATTCGTTGTTAATTTTAATAACCATACTATATGGGTCGTAATGACTTATATAGCAGGTGTTCTTGCCCACACATACTTAAAAAAGTTCATCTCAATGGATTTGAGGAGGTGGTTGTTGCAACTGTATACGGGATGTACTCAAGAACTTGGGTTATCTTTATAGTCACAGACACATTCACAGGGATATGAAGACTGGAAATATTCTTATTGGTTCCCGTGGTGGATCCACGGGTCCATCAATCCTAATCCTTATAAGGAATGCGTATATTATGAATGTTCTACAAGGAATATACATCTCCTCAAAGATGGTAATACAGCTATCCTAAACATGGTAACACAACCATGTCCGAAATATACTTCTATTAAACATGGTAATACAACCTCTAATTCGATAAAAGTTGTATTCATACCATAAATACATATCTTGGTGATCTACGGATTGTAGCCATATAGATACCCTAGAGGTTTGGTAGACCTCTCATCTAATCTCATACTTTATACTTTATGCCTTAAGCAAATATACTGACTTGAGCTTCAGAGTGTCTATCCCCGGGACACTCGGGGCCTCTGTCTTGCAGATCAGTTCGAGAGTCTGGTTCGTCGTCGAAGTGTTGGTGTCCGGCACACATCAAATAGAGAAGATAATTAAATTTAATATCAATTTACTGTAATCGCCAAACAATATTTCCCATCATCATCATGTATGACTTTTTTAAAATTAATGTACTCATATAGATTGCTTGGTTTTTTTTTTTTTTCTGATCATGATTGATTGGTTTTTGATATACGGCACCATATTAAAATTTTGTTGTCCCATATGTATAGTAAAATTAAAATAATTAATATTTTGGTCAAATTATTGAAGCAAAAAATATAATAATTCTAGTCAAGTTGTTATCAATTAGTTACTCGTGTATCATCTCCTCCCTGCTCATTTCTCTATCTGAAAACACTGGCGGGGTGATAGTGCAACGAACAATACCGTTCCGGCCAACCCCTCCCACTCTCCCCGGCCCGTAGCCTAGAACCCGCCACCCCCTTAACCCCCTCACTCGGAGTAACGAATACTTCGCAAAGCTAGATTCTCTGGCTAGAAATCTACAATGCCATACTAGCGGTGAAGTCCGCGGCCGGGACCACCAGTGCTTCAAGATCGGCAAGGAAAACAGCTTGTCCGATGCCCGGAAGCTCTCGACTAGGTTTGGCGGCCTCAATCTGTTGAAGATGCCGAAAAATAACGTATTCCCCTGACGGAATCCACACACGCCAAGGGCCTCCATCGCAGAAGCTCTTTTCACCCATGCGTCATCCCACGCGTTGATGATAGATTAGGTCCATATGTTCGATGATTAGTTCCTTCTTTATTATTATTTTTTTATGTTTTTAGTATTTTTCTAGAATCCGATACCAGCCTAAACAGCCACCCTTTTATGTGCGCCGGCAGATTACAGTGGAGGTTCGTGGAGGAGGCTGTTAAGGGATGTGCTAGAGATATTTAATTATGGACATTAGGTCCTTTCTTGTGTTGGAATTATTCATTTTTCCTACTGTACTCCATTGTAGTTATCCCACATCGGTTACTGACACCCTAGAGGCTGTTGTCTAGAACTATAAATATTGTAATCATCCTGTTGTAATAATTACCTTTGATAATATATCTGAATTGCCTATAATATATTATTATTTATTTTACAGAGGCGCTCGACATTAACCTCGGTGTGCATTTCTTGGGGTCCGATATTAACGATCTAACTATGAATACTTGACCTGCTGCAAAGTCTGCTGTTGAAGATTTGGCTGACATAACAATGACGAAAGAGCTGTTGGGCTCTGATACTTGTCAGTGCATAGTTTGTAGCCAAGCAGCTGCCCTGCCAACATGTATACCATTCTAAATGTATAGTTCCGTGGTTGGAATTGCGCAATTCGTGTCCTCTTTGTCGCTACGAACTGCCTACCGATGACGATAACAATGATTCTGAGATCAGAAGCCAAGATCTACTGAATGGAACTGGGAGTTATACGATGCACATAATGTACCATTTGCACCGCCAGAAGCAAATAATATGATGGAGGATCTTGATTAGGGAATTGAAAGTCATAACTCGATCATATGATAGGGTGGAGTATCTTGATTAGGGATCTTTTGGTAGAGTTTCTTATGTTTAATCTAAAACATTGCTTATTGAGGAGATGATTAGATGTTTTAGGGCGATCTTGCGCTTGAGATTTTAGTTCAGATAAGTTAATGCATTTTATTTCATCGATCATTTCTATACATATATAAAAATTAATTCAGTCAATTAAATATATTTCCGTAAAATTAGTTTCATCAAAATTATTTTGATCATTTAATTCAGTTCAATTTGTTTTTCTCATACTGTTACTTAAGATCCAAACAACGGAACTCAAGATCCTGTGGGGGAACTGATAGACCATTTGTAAAGATAAAGAATAAGAGACCTAGTAAACAAGGATACTTAATTGTAAGGAAAACCGTTAGACTAGATAGCAAAGAATGGGTATGATCTTTGATTAAAAAAATGTTTAAAATTAAGCAAGTTAACTAAACCGCTTCCATAACTAATAAACATGTTTAAAATTATTACAGGCACATTTTTACCGTTTATTATAATTATAATACTACCATAATTCTTTGAATTTCTAATTTAATAAATTGTAAAGTACATTTGGGTATGTATGCCGACATTTAGGGCATGTTCAATACGACTAAACTGAACTTAACCGATCGGATCTGAACTGAATTGGTTTGAGACTAAAACAATATTGAACTGAACTGAATGGATTTGAACTGAATTTATTTGAGGCTAAAAAAAATATTGAACTAAATTAAAATAACTGCACTGGACTTAAATTCATTTGATATTTTAGGTAAAATCTACGTTCAAAATTTTGATTACAAAACAAACCATTGAACTATATTGAATTGAACTTAACTGAACAAAATTGAATTGAAGAAACAAATCACTGCATTGATGTAACTAAATTAGCTAAATTTTATCAAATTATACTTTGTCAGAGCCGAACGCAATATAATGTAAACATGATCATATACAGAATTGAGCTGAATTATATTGAACAGAACTTTATTGAACCGAATTGATGAAATCAAAAATCAATGTATTGATATAACCAAATGATGCTCTATTTTATCGGCACCAAATTTAATAAATCGAACCTAGCTTGATAAACTGAAATTAACTGAACCATACTGAATTGAGCTAAACCGAACTAACAAATGTATCAATTGATATTATTAATCAAATCATATTTCATAAGAACTGAACTTAATAAATTGGACCTAACTTATTAAACTGAATAGAACTAAATCATACTGAACTCAACTGAAGAAAACAATCAATCCATTGATATAACAAATGAAGTTGTATTTTAACGAATCACACTTCATCAGAACCGAACTTAAGAAATTGAACCTAGCTTAATAAACTAAAATGAACTGAAGTATATTGAACTAAAATTAAATGAACTTAATTGAACAACAATAATTTGAAGAAACAAATCAATGCATTGTTTGAAATCGAGCGGATATAGCAACCAAATCGAATAGATATAGCAACAAGAATTTGGCAATCTCTACCTAATGTTAGAGAAACTAAAACTCAAGAATAGAAAATGAAACTTAACTGAACTACACTTAACAGAAATGCACTGATTACCCAAATGTTTTTAAATTACACCATTCGTTGTTAATTTTAATAACCATACTATATGGGTCGTAATGACTTATATAGCAGGGGTTCTTGCCCACACATACTTAAAAAAGTTCATCTCAACGGATTTGAGGAGGTGGTTGTTGCAACTGTATACGGGATGTACTCAAGAACTTGGGTTATCTTTATAGTCACAAACACATTCATACCCTAAACAGAAGTTATGAGTTCACCCAAATGACACCTTGGTTGGATGAATCTGCCTATTAGTGCTTTGTATATGTCTCGTCAAATTGATATGAAAATAGACAATAATGTTATCTTCACTAAGAGAGATGAAGGTCATATACGTCAATTATATCTGTTGAGATATGGAATCTTTGCACGGAGATTTCAAGAAAAGCAACCAAAGATGAATCAATCATCTATGTTACTTCTAAACCTTGAAATGTAGACAACCAATTTGTCTACTTTAACAAAATCTCAAAGTGTACCTTTCTTGGCAATCTTCGAAACTGGCTAGCCTTGCATCCTGAAAATGCAGCAGAAAATGGTCAAAATCAACAAATGCAGCAACATTGATATAGAAATTACAGCAAAATAACATCAAAATAACCTAGTTAGAATCAATAAAAGATACCAAAGAAAGGTGCATGCGCAAGCATTTAACACAGGTGCATTTTATGTGCAAAGCAGTGACAAAACATTAAAAAAGAGTTCATTTTTATGTATTGGTCAAAATGAATATTAATTCGATAACAGTAACACTAACATTTGAATTTAATTACACCCACGCCCACGGGGTCTATCCATTGGTCAGGAAGGTTGTCCACAGTGCACTCATAGAGATATGAATTAAAAATATTAAATGGACATAAAATTCTTTATGAAGTCAATTTGTCTGCAAGTTCAAAGTTTTACGGGATTGGTTCAATATTATCTTAGAAAAAGAAAAAAGCGCTTTCACCGAATTTGTTTACATTTGTTGTGCAATATTATAGATATGTACCATTCTTGTGCAATGAACATATGTTATATGTGTATTTTAGTATGATTAATAATGCTTTAAAATATTTCTATATAAAGAAATGATAATAAAAGTGTAACATGCATAAATTAACAATGGCATACCATGCACTATTGTAGTTTGACATGCATAAATTAACTATGGGATGCCATGGTTTTTTCAGTTAGTCATGGGAACAACAGAGGCACATCAGCTGAAACAGATCATCATGTTACTTTGGGGAATATGGAAGAGCAGAAATAGCTCTACTTTCAGGCAGCAGGACTTACCTCCAGTACTTTGTGTACAACAGACTCAGGCAGAACTAGAGCTGGTGACCAAAAGCATCACCAGAAATCACAGAGCAGAAGACCTGGGACAGGAAAACATGATAGACAACTCTGTTTCCACTAATCAACAACTCTCCATACAAGCCATCAGAAGTGGTGAGACAACTGAGGGAATCTTCCAAGCTTGTGTTATAAATTTTGATGGATCCTACAGAGAACATATGAAGGTAGGAGCTGCAGGGTGAAGGATATGGAAACCTGGATGGAACTTAGACACAGATATATCAGGATCAGACTTCTTTCCAGCAACCTCACCTTTACAAGCTGAAGCGGAAGCTTGTTGGAGAGCACTCAGAGCAGGAAGAAGAAATGGAGTTCAGAGGGTCAACTTGGTCACAGACTCTGCTCAGCTAAAAACATCGATCTTGAATCCTTTGTCGGCTCCAATTGCGATCAAAGGAATTTTCAATAGTATTAGGCGATTAGAAGATTCACTTGTCGAATTTGTTGTAATCAAGGTCGCTCGTTCCTTTCTAGAAAAGGAACATAACATGGCCTTTAGCCTTAGTAGAAATGTATGTAATGGTCTTAGTACTAGTTTTCCTGTTTAATTACTTAATGAAATTTGGTTTATCAAAAAACAAAACTATCGGATGCCATGCTCTATCTCACGGTATCCTAGAGTTATTATAAAATTTACCATTATTTAGTGTCTTATTATTAGTATTTTGACTATGCCACGCATCAGGCCCGGCTCAAGTCTGAAACAGGTGAAACTTCAGGCCCTCAAATAATGGGTTAAAATAGGGTCCAATTTATTTTAAAATAATCAGATATTATACACTAAAATAAATAAATTCTCTTTCAAACCTCATTTATTTAAAATATGGGTCAACCAAAAGGCCTCATTTTTTGAAAAAAAACCCACCGTTTTAATTTATCTTAATTCAAATTTTTTTTTGGGTATTTAAAATTTTATTACAAACCGAATTTCACCGAACTCTCTTATTTAAGGAATTTTTTAATGTCCGCTTCAGGCCCCCAAATACCAGTTGGACCAGCAACCCTGTTTTGTAAGGTTTTATAAGCTTAGCAATCAGGACCTCCCAATCTGTTACGGTCCAATTCTGAAACAATCATCTGTACTGCTGGTATACTTCGATCATATGAGTAAGTTCTTCATCGGTCAATTTTCTTAAGGTATTTTCATATGAGAACACATATAATTGGTTATCTCCTCTGTTTTGCTTCCCATTTACAAAGTTCAATCTGCCGACTAAGCATGAATCCCTTCCGTCTTTTTTTTTTTGGGATTCTTTAGCGACATGTCAGTGTCTATGAAAACAAGGTAGCACAAATCATTGTGCATAGGTTATGTGTGGATATTCATATTTTTAATATGTTGCCCTGTTTTTCGATTTAGTATCTGCATGTCCAGTCGTTCCTTTCTCAATATGTAACTCTTACACTAGATATCTACTTCATGTAATTATGATTTTGTGTTTATTGTTACTCTTTAAGTTATTTAGCTTTATGTTCTCATGTTTTTCTTACACAAACACTAAACTGTTCCTTGATTCTTTTTTGCAGAGCATTGTATAAGTTTTGTTGAATCAAAAGCATTGGAGTTATTTCTTTGGAAAGCCATGGTCCTCGCCGCCTTGGCTTCATGAGCTCAAAGTCCGCACCTTTGAGAGGATAAGAAGTATTAAAAATTTTCTAAGTAAACAATTGCATTGCTAGCTATTTTGTAAAAGATCTAACAAAAACAACCCTCGGCTAAAAGGTTGTTGTAGCATCCGTTTTTCAAACAAGGTAGGTCGAACAATTATATTTCTAGATCACTCTTAGATAGTTTTCCTTCTACGGGAGATCGACTTAAAGCATTGAAGAGAAAGGAAGAAGATATACTAACACAAAAGAAAATTCCAATGGCCAAAACACTTCATGCCTGAATTCAATGAGAACACCAAATGACTATTGTTGCATGAATCTTAATCATAGTGTCGCCGGGGTATGCAGAGATCGTAGAAATTGGCGATCACGATCCCTTTTAAAAGTCACTCTATACTCCCTGCCCTACACTTAGATAAGGACTTTGCTCCCCTATTAAATTTCGGGCGTGTATTGCTGCTCTATTCCTCTAAATTTTAGTGAGTGCATATAAATGTTTTGATCCCTCTTTTCATCTCATAAAAGAAAGATACGTTTAAATTTTGTTTAATTTGGTAGGCCGCTAGCTTATATACATGATATTTACTTGGCTTCCAACTTATATATGGAATTTAAATTAGTGGGCTAGCACGATTTGAATTTTCTTCAATAGCAATTTGAATTTTTATATTATTATTATTTTTAGATAATGGATTTCTTTTTTTAACACTAGCTTATCTTTCTTAATAAGAATTATTTTGAATATATATTCTTGAATGTTCACTTCACATTTATATCTATGTTATAGAGTGCAGATTTACATTTATTTTAATAGTTTTCGTTAAAATGTTTGAAAAATTATATATATGCATATAAATACGTACCCTAAACAGAAGTTATGAGTTCACCCAAACGACACCTTGGTTGGATGAATCTGCCTATTAGTGCTTTGAATATGTCTAGTCAAATTGATATGAAAATAGACAATAATGTTATCTTCACTAAGAGAAATAAAGGTCATACACGTCAATTATATCTGTTGAGATATGAAATCTTTTCACGGCGATTTCAAGAAAAGCAACCAAAGATGAATCAATCATCTATGTTACTTCTAAACCTTGAAATGTAGACAACCAATTTGTCTACTTTAACAAAATCTCAAAGTGTACCTTTCTTGGCAATCTTCTAAACTGGCTAGCCTTGCATCCTGAAAATGCAGCAGAAAATTGTCAAAATCAACAAATGCAGCAACATTGATATAGAAATTACAGCAAAATAACATCAAAATAACCTAGTTAGAATCAATAAAAGATACCAAAGAAAGGTGCATGCGCAAGCACTTAACACAGGTGCATTTTATGTGCAAAGCAGTGACAAAACATTAAAAAAGAGTTCATTTTTATGTATTGGTCAAAATGAATATTAATTTAATAATAGTACTAACATTTGAAGTTAATTACACCCACGCCCACGAGGTCTATCCATTGGTCGGGAAGTTGGTCCACAGTGCACTCATAAAGATATAAATTAAAAATATATAATGGACATAAAATTCTTTATAAAGTCAATTTGTCTGCAAGTTCAAAGTTTTACGGGATTGGTTCAATATTATCTTAGAAAAAGGAAAAACTCTTTCACCGAATTTGTTTACTTTTGTTTTGCAATGAACATATGTTATATGTGTATGTTAGTATGATTAATAATGCTTTAAAATATATCTATATAAAGAAATGATAATAAAAGTGTAACATGCATAAATTAACAATGGCAGACCATGCACTATTGTAGTTTGACATGCATAAATTAACTATGGGATGCCATGCTCTATCTCATGGTATCCCAGAGTTATTATAAAATTTACCATTATTTAGGGTCTTATTATTAGTATTTTGACTATGCCAAGCATCAGGCCCAGCCCAAGTCTGAAACAGGTGAAACTTTAGACCATCAAATAATGGGTTAAAATTGGGTCCAATTTATTTTGAAATAATCAGATTTTATACACTAAAATAAATAAATTCTCTTTCAAACCTCACTTTGTTATGGGCCGCTGCCTTGGACGCTTTCCATGCTCGAAATTCTCCAAATTCCGCAGCGTTGGTATGGATAGTTTCTGCGTCTCTAGGCTCCTCTTCATCCGGGTATTCTTCTCCATAATCAAAATACTCCGGTTCGGATTCACCACCATCTCCGAACGTCTCCTGGTTCTGCCTCTCCTTTTCTTGCCGGACCTTCTCCCTCTGCTCCTTCTGCATCTCCCTGAGAGTACGCTCCGGCATCTTCTTCTTTCCTTTGCGCTTCTCAGCGGCCACACGGGCAGTCTCCTTGCGCGCCCGTTCCTTCTCCTCGGCCACTTTCCGCGCAACCTGGGCAGCCGCGGCCCTCTTTGTCTTAGGGCCTCCCTCTGCCTGACTAGCCTTGATGGGGTGTTCTCCCCCTGTCTTTTTAGGCCTACCGCGGGAAATGACGAAGCAGAATGTCCCACTGGGCGTGCCAACTGATGCTACCAGTAAACTCCGGGATACCAAGCCCCGTTATGAGTTGTCCAGGGAGAGCTGGAATCCGAACCCGCGGTAGAAAAAGAACAAAATGCTTTCGCCAATTTTTTTTTTACAGTTGATGTTAATCAATTTCACCATTATAGATATGATACCATTCTTGTGCAATAAGCATATGTTATACGTGTATTTTATTTTGATTAATTATGCATTAAAGTCAATAATCCTTGATTGTAGAGGTATGGAAATAAGAATATTATATACTACTACTGGCCTATTATTTTAATGTTGGTTTATGATGTATGAATATCAAACAAATTGAAATTGTTTTGCAATAAACATATGTTATATGTGTATTTTATTATGATTAATAATGCTTTAAAATATATCTATTTAAAGAAATGATAATAAAAGTGTAACATGCTTAAATTAACAATGGCATACCATACACTATTGTAGTTTGACATGCATAAATTAACTATGGGATGCCATGCTCTATCTCATGGTATCCCAGAGTTATTATAAAATTTACCATTATTTAGGGTCTTATTATTAGTATTTTGACTATGCCAAGTATCAGGCCCAGCCCAAGTCTGAAACAGGTGAAACTTCAGTCTATCAAATAATGGGTTAAAATAGGGTTCAATTTATTATGAAATAATCAGATTTTATACACTAAAATAAATAAATTCTGTTTCAAACCTCATTTATTTAAAACATGGGTCAACAGAAAGGCCTCATTTTTTGAAAAAAACCCGCCATTTTAATTTATCTTAATTCTATTTTTTTTGCGTATTTAAAATTTTATTACAAACTGAATTTAACCGAGTTATTTAAATTATATGGATATTATATGAAAAATAAAAAAGGCAAAGCAACAGGTTTGTTCACTTTTTTAGACAAAGTCAAATTTATAACATTGTCTAATTATGCTAGTTGCATAACAAGAAAACTCCAACGATTTGTAATGATAGTGTATGGGTGCAAGAATAGATAAAAAAATGTGCGTTAATGTGCGCTGATTGTTACCTTCCAAAAACGCGTGCGCTAAATTGAATTCTACAAATATAGATTAAAATATAATAGAGGAAAACGGTTGAAAGGTAAACTTAAAAGTGGAAATTGATAGAAACACACAAACCAGTTTAATCCTCATATATTCCAATAGTATTTACATTTCCCGCACTGATTATCACCCCACTCTAATTCAACAGTTACAAACTCAACAAAAAACATGTTATGCAATATTAACCAATTATCAATAATTACAACCAGACTTTTTTCATTTCAAAAATTTTAAAATCCTCCATAAGTAAATAAAAAACAATCCAAGAAGAGAGTTTCATGCGTTAATCAACAGTACTCGACTTCAAACAGTTTGTTAG
This sequence comes from Sherardia arvensis, assembly GCA_948330725.1. Lineage (NCBI taxonomy): Eukaryota > Viridiplantae > Streptophyta > Magnoliopsida > Gentianales > Rubiaceae > Sherardia > Sherardia arvensis. The sequence continues at coordinate 12,687,924 of OX415237.1, read as the reverse complement.
TGTATGTGGTATACAATTTCTAATATCTAAGAATCTTAATGGAATTTATCTATCTTCATATTTTGTTGAAAAATCATCACATTTAAATTTCAGCAATTTTGTTTGAAAAATATTCCTTTTTATGTTTAAGGATCTCAATTTTAATTTGAATAAGATTTGAAATAATAATGGATAACTAACATATTGATAAACATGCTCATTCTTGTTGTAGATATCATGTTTCGTTCTGGTTATAGTTTATAGATTGTAGAAATGTCGAGATCCAGAAATGGACCAATATTATTTTATTCTCCACCTGTTTGTAAATGTCATGTTTCGTTCTTGATATACTTATGCACTTGCTGTGTTTTCATTAGTGATTTGTTTCCTTCACTGTGCTAATAGTTTCGAGAATGTAGATCATGCTTGGGTAAAGTGGTGTTACAACATCTTTATTAATTAGGTGAGTGATTGCCGCAGGAAGGTCATCTCTTTTCCAAGTGATTTTGATTTGTTTTCCACTATTTACAAAATAAAATTCTCGAGATTTTTTTTAAACTTTACTAGATTGGATCTTTAAATCGACAATCATATATGATTTAATTAATCTTGAATAGAGAAGATAATTAAATTTAATAACAATTTACTGTAATCGCCAAATAATATTTCCAAACATCATCATGTATGACTTTTTTAAAATTAATGTACTCATATAGATTGCTTAGTTTATTTTTATTTTTTTCTGATCATGATTGATTGGTTTTTGATATACGGCACCATATTAAAATTTTGTTGTCCCATATGTATAGTAAAATTAAAATTATTAATATTTTGGTCAAATTAATTGTAGCAAAAAATATAATAATTTTAGTCAAGTTGTTATCAATTAGTTAGTCGTGTATCATCTATTCCCTGCTCATTTCTCTCTCTGAAAACACTGGCGGGGTGGAAGTGCCGACGAAAAATACCGTTCCGGCCAACCCCTCCCACTCTCCCCGACCCGTAGCCTAGAACCCGCCACCCCCTAAACCCCCTCACTCGGAGTAACGAATCCTCCGCAAAACTAGATTCTATGGTCCGAAATCTACGATACCATACTAGCGGTGAAGTACGCAGCTGGGACCACCAGTGCTTCAAGATCGGCAAGGAAAACAGCTTGTCCGATGCCCGGAAGCTCTCGAGTAGGTTTGGCGGCCTCAATCTGTTGAAGATGCCGAACAATAACGTATTCCCCTGACGGAATCCACAAACGCCAAGGGCCTCCATTGCAGAAGCTCTTTTCGCCCATGCGTCATCCTACGCGTTGATGATGGATTAGGTCCATATGTTCGATGATTTGTTCCTTCTTTATTATTATTTTTTTATGTTTTTAGTATTTTTCAGTAGTTTCTTTCGGGTATACGTTAATTCAAAATTAAATGTGGTTAATTACTCTTGTTACGAATGCAATGTAATGGTGAATATCCATCTCCCGATTAAGAACTTGTTTTCTCTAATTGCAATGGAGGGTTTCTAGAATCCGATACCAGCCTAAACAGCCACCCTTTTATGTGCGCCGGCGGATTACAGTGGAGGTTCGTGGAGGAGGCTGTTAAGGAATGTGCTAGAGATATTTAATTATGGACATTAGGTCCTTTCTTGTGTTGGAATTAATCATTTTTCCTATTGTACTCTGTATTGTAGTTATCCCACATCGATTACTGACAGCCTAGAGACTGTTGTCTAGAACTATAAATATTGTAATCATCCTGTTGTAATAATTACCTTTGATAATACATCTGAATTGCCTATTATATATATTATTATTTATTTTACAGAGGCGCTCGGCATTAACCTCGGTGTGCATTTCTTGGGGTCCGATATTAACGATCTAATTATGAATACCTGACCTGCTGCAAAGTCTGCTGTTGAAGACTTGGCTGACTAAACGATGATCAGTGCATAGTTTGTAGCCAAGCAGCTGCCCTGCAAACATGTATACCATTCTAAATGTATAGTTCCGTGGTTGGAATTGCGCAATTGGTGTCCTCTTTGTCGCAACGAACTGCCTACCGATGACGATAACAATGGTTCTGAGATCAGAAGCCAAGATCTACTGAATGGAACTGGGAATTATACGATGCACATAATGTACCATTTGCACCGCCAGAAGCAAATAATATGATGGAGGATATTGATAAGGGAATTGAAAGTCATAACTTGATCATATGATAGGGTGGAGGATCTTGATTAGGGATCTTTTGGTAGAGTTTCTTATGTTTAATCTAAACATTGCTTATTGAGGAGATGATTAGATGTTTTAGGGCGATCATGCGCTTGAAATTTTAGTTCAGATAAGTTAATTCATTTTACTTCATCGATCATTTCTATACATATACAAAAATTAATTCAGTCAATTAAATATATTTCCACAATTAGTTTCATCAAATTTATTTTGATCATTTAATTCAGTTCAATTTATTTTTCTCATACTGTTACTTAAGATCAAAACAACTGAACTCAAGATCCTGTGAGGATTTGATAGACCATTTGTAAAGATAAAGAATAAGAGATCTAGTAAAGAAGGATACTTAATTGTAAGGAAAACCGTTAGACTATCTAGATAGCAAAGAATGGGTATGATCTTTGATTAAAAAAATATTTAAAATTAAGCAAGTTAACTAAACCCCTTCCATAACTAATAAACATGTTAAAACTTATTACAGGTACATTTTTACCGTTTATTATAATAATAATACTACCATAATTCTAATATAATTAATTACTGCACTGGACTTAAATTCATTTGATATTTTTGGTAAAACCTACGTTCAAAATTTTGATTACAAAACAAACCATTGAACTATATTGAATTGAACTTAACTGAACAAAACTGAATTGAAGAAACAAATCACTGCGTTGATGAAACTTAATTAGCTAAATTTTATCAAATTATACTTTATCAGAGCCGAACTCAATAAAATTTAAACTAGATAATATACAGAATTGAGCTGAAGTATATTGAACAAAAATTTATTGAACTGAATTGATGAAATCAAAAATCAATGTATTGATATAACCAAATGATGCTCTATTTTATCGGCACCAAAATTAATAAATCAAACCTAACTTGATAAACTTAAATTAACTGAACCATACTGAATTGAGCTAAACCGAAGTAACAAATGTATCAATTGATATTATTATTTTTTTGAAATCCAACTTCTATTAAGTGAAATTAAAACGAGTTTCTAAAACTATTACATAGATTTCTGCTAAGACTTGTGGCCAACTTATGCTCTTCCGAAAGGAAGGAGCGGTGAACCTTAATTATCTCAAATTCCATGACAGAATTGAGCAATTGCCTAATACTGTAGATGATCCCTTTGACCTCCATCGGGGCCATTTCAGGATTTTTGATTGATTTCTGTAGCTCTGTTGAGTCTGTCACCAGGTTAACTCGTTGGATGCCATGTCTTCTTCCTGCTTTTAAGGCTCTCCAACATGCTTCCGCTTCAGACTGTAGAGGTGTAACAGCCGTGAAGAAGTCACGGCCTGGTATATCTTTATGAATATCCCAACCTGGCTTCCAGATTCTCCAACCTCCAGTTCCTAAATTCATCTCCCGCCAAAATGATCCATCAAAACTGATCACACATGCTTGGGGTAGACCTGCAGTTGATGAACACTCCCTAATGTCCTGCACAGAAACCTGATTAATTTCATTATGGGATGTCCTAGCTTTGTTGTAGATTAGCCTCATGCATCCTCCTGTTGGTGGAAGTCATGTTTAAGTATGACTTCCAATTCTGCTTGAATGTTCTGGGCACATTGGACTGAGGGAATGTCTTGTTGCTCAAAGATTTTCATGTTCCTCTGTTTCCATATTTCCCATAGGGTAACAATGAGCTTGATCACCTGTTCAGGCTGCTGCTGGTTCATTACCTCATGGAAGAACCAGTTGCTGAATGGGGAGTCTTGAAGTTGGGGCAACAGAGCATTAGATGCAGTCCAAATTTGTCTAGAGTTCCTGCTTTCCAAAAACAGGTGTTTTTTTATCCTCTCTAGCACTTTGGCATCTGCAACAATTAGCATTATTGTCTAGCTTCCTTTTCTCCCTATTAACACCTATGGCCAGACTTGCTGTGATCATTCTCCATACAAAAATAAGGAGCTTCTGTGGGATGTTAAGCTTCCAGATTGTGCTCCAAAATTTTCTAGCTACTGGACTCAACCTGGCCTGGTGAAGAGGCTGATCCAGGTCCCCCATTGCCCTATAGTAACCAGATTTTGGTGTGTATTTGCCATCTCTTGTGCAGTCCCAGTAGGTTTCATCCTTTCCTTAAAGATCCATATGGATTGATTGTATATGTGGTATGATTTGATGAGGGAAGATTAACCTGATTAAAGGTAGTCTCCATGTTGCATTCTGTTGGTCAATAAGGTGGCAGACTCTGAGGTTTGTGTGGGTAGACACTATTGTTGTATTCTGAATTGGATTCTAAACTGTAGGAATCCATTGTTAATGAATGTGTATGTCTTTCCCATCAGCAACTTTCCATTTTAAATTCTTCTTCAACAATTCTGCAGCCCATAAGACTGATCTCTAACCCCATGAATCTCCAGGCTTTGGCACAGCTTTCAGAATGCCCTCATGTCTGAGATATTTGGCTTTATAAACCATTCCAACTAGTGACTCTTTGTTTGAAATGATATTCTATGCATGCTTTGCCAGCAAGGCCTTATTCATTCCAACAGCAGATCTGAGTCCTAATCCCCCTTCTGATTTAGCCCTGCACATATACTTCCAAGCCTTCCAGTGTAATGATCTTCCATCCAGTTTGCCTCCCCATATGAAGGTTGCAGTCATGGCATCCAGCTTCTTTAAAATGTTTGATGGAATTCTGAAAATACCCAGGAGGTATATTTCCAAGGATTGAAGCACATGTTTTGCCATTGTGATTCTTCCAGGGAGGTTTAAGAGCTTGGTCTTCCATGAATCATATTTGTGCCTGAATTTTGAGATCAGATGCTTGAAAATTTCTGTCTTTTTTTTATCAAAAAGGATGTTGTTTCCCAGGTAGGTGCCTCCAATGCCTTGAGAGTGAATATTAAGGTGGTCCCTCATACATTGCTGATCCTCAGGGCATGTGTTAGGACTGAAAAGTATAGCACTCTTGTCTGTGTTGAGCTTCTGGCCTGCTGCAGATGTATATATGTGTAGGATGTTTCCCAGATCCCTGGCTGCCTGTTGAGAGCATTTAGTAAAGAGAAGGCAGTCATCAGCATACATAACATGTGTAATCTGAGGTCCATTCCTGGAGACCTTTATCCCCAGAGATTTATTGACTGAAGCCAGTGACTTCAGGCCTGCTGAGAGAAATTGTTGACATATTATGAAGAGGTAAGGGGACAGGGGGCATCCTTGCCTGAGTCATGTAGTTGAAGTAAAAGTGTGACTTGCTGATCCATTTAATATCACCTGATATGAGACTGTTTGCACACACATCATGATGATATTAACCAGATCCATGGGGAGGTTGATGAATCTGAGAAATCTTTCCAGGAACTGCCAGGAGACTCTATCATATGCCTTGCTCATATCCAACTTGATTGCTGCCAGTCCTTGTTTTGCAGTTTTATACTTTCTGATATGATCTATCACCTCATGAGCTAGCAGGACACTCTCATTTATTTGCCTTCCTGGGACAAATCCATTTTGTGATTGATCAATCAGTGATTCCATATGAGACTTTAGTCTTCTGGAAATTATTTTTATAATGATTTTGTATTTTACATTGCAGAGGGAGATTGGTCTGAAATATGTCACCAGTCTTGGGAGTTTCTTCTTTGGAATCAGGATTATCTGTGTTTTGTTCCAGTGTATAGGAAAGTCCTGCCCCTTTATTACATCTAGTATGGTTGTGGCTAAATCTGGCCCCACCTTTTTCCAACATTTCTTGAAGAAGCCAGCTGGAATCCCATCTTCTCCTGGGGCTCCCCATGATTTCATGTCTTTCAGAGCATCCCACACCTCTTACCTTGTGAACTCCTTGCTCAATTGGCTCACCTGTGCCACTGTGAGCTTTCTGTCATTTGCTTGAAGCAATGTATTCCAATCTGGTTCCAAAACATTTGAATTGTTGTCAGAGGTATGGGGTTGTTCTGCTAGAATTCCTTTCATGTGATTTGTCATATGCAACAGCATCTCCTATTCATCTGTAATACATTCTCCCTCAGGTAATAGCAGACCCTGAATTGTATTAGCTTCTTTCCTCCTTGTAGCCCATTTGTGGAAGAACTTGGTATTTTTCTCTCCTTGTCTCATCTAGTTCACCTTAGCCCTTTGCTGCCAGTAATCAGAGATCTGCTGTTCCAATTCTCTCTTCTGAATATTTAATGCTCTAATTTTCACTGCATTAAAGAACAGTCCATTCCTTTTCTGCAATCTCTCTAAGTCTCCATCCAGCTTTGCTGACTTCTTTTCCATGTTACCAAAAGTTCTCCTGTGTCAGTTGTCTAGATGAACTAATAGGAGTCTTAGCTTGGCAGTTAAAACATCTCCACTTATCTCTTGTGTGGAGATAGAATTTGGGACAATCCCTTTATGTCCACTACAATACTAATGGACCAAAATAAAGCTAAGTCACCTGATCTTCCAACCGCATCTACTATTTTGGACTTCCTAAAATATGTTTTCTCATGCCACCTTTCAAAATGTGATTCAGTGGCCTTGGTTTCTAGGAGACACAATATTTCTGGCTGATGTTGCTTGATGAGTTGGTCAATCTTCTTCATTGTAGGGGCGTTATTACAGCCCCTACAATTCCACACTAAGTTCGTCATGGCTGCTGAGGTGATAGATTTGGCTCAATCACCTGAAAACCTGCAGTTGAGCTGTTCACATTATCTTCCTCCTTGTTACTTTCTTCTGACTGGATGACCAGAATATCTCTCCCCATACCAAAAGTGCGTCTGATTTGCTCCTCCTAATCTGAATCTGGTACAATCTGCTTCTCGTCACTGTCCTTAATGACGTGGTTCAGTATAACCTTTCTGCGTTTGAGAGAGCTTTTGAACTCTGGTAGTGGCTGCTCCGAGCGAGCTCTTTTCTTCTCCTGATGGACTCCGGTTTGTTGAATTGGCTCAGATGATGCTCTATCTACTACTCTAACATTCCAGTTGTAAGTGACTTCCACCACTGCATTTTCCTCTCCCATGGCTTCCACAATATTATGAAGTTGAGGTTGCTCCCCATGGCCTCTTTCTGCATCATCATCATTCAGCCTTCGCACCTGCTGAATTGAGTGACTTGCCGTAAGATCTTGCGCTGGCCTTGATGACTGCCCCACCTCGAAGTTAGGTCTCCTTCGTCTCAACATAAATCTGGCAAATCCTCTTCTTTTTCTGATTTTCTTCTCCGGCTGCACCAGCTTCTGTTTCTTTTTACCCTTGTCCTCCTCCTCTTCCGCCTGAGTTCTATCTCTCTTGCGACCCCGCTGTCGACCAATGACTATGGCAGGTCCTCTAGTCTGTCTGGAGGATTCAGAAATCGAGTCCAGTGACGATGCACCTGAGTCACATTCTTCTGAGGAGATGACAATCACCTCATTTTCCAAATGACCTTCCCCTCCTATTCCCTCTGGCATCTACTCCAACCATTGCACCTGTTGCAAAGGGGGAGGAGTTTCTAAGATAGCTCCTGCTCGACCCGGGATGGCTGAAGCTTCTCTCACTGTGACCCGTAGATGCATTCCATCCGAGTTTCCTTGCAAGGCCGTTTCCATGATCGCAGTAAGGGCGTCTTCAGCTGCTTCTAGGTTTCACAGATCTATAGTCACCCTCTCCAACTCCGCTCTCTTATTGTTTTCCAGCTCCTCCTGATTCCTGACCCAGGCACCTAGGTCTTGGACTTCCACATTTTGCAGCTGCGGATTATAATTGCCATCGTCAATTAGCATATCAGAAGGCAGTGACTCCTGTCTGGGAACTGGTCCCTGGGGTTCCCTCTCTTGTTCCCCAAAATAAGGTTCAAAGACCTGACTTCTAGCTTGGAATGGAAATCCCTCCAATCTATCACCAATCGTGAATCTCCTATTATTCCCATGTTCCATCCTCATTGAGATAAGGAAGCCCTCCTGCACGTCTCTATCTCTCATGTGCATGTATCTCAGACGCCTATTCTCCATGTAATCCACTGGGATATTAGTGTTCCTGTGCTCTCGTCTGTGGTTGTATGCCCTGATGTCACCAGCAAACATTTGCCGTCTGGGGTCATAGACAATGTTGACTCCCCTTAGCTCAAAATGAGAGCGAACCTTATGTTCTATGAACTCATCCAGAACTTCATCACTCACTATTGGACATCTACTCATCAAGTGTCCAATGACTCCGCATCTACGGCAAACCCTAAATACTCTTTCATATTGTACGGCCACCTAGATCCTCCTGTTTTTCGGATTCTCCACATATTCCAGATTGACATAGAAACCCGTGACCAGGGGTTCGCCAGGCACCACCCACATAGTGGCCCTGAGGTATGATATATTCCTTGCTGGTGGCGGTTCAATCTCCACGTCTATTACATCTCCCGCCATGTTTGCCGCCTTTATGGCTGCCATCGGTGCAAACGCCTCCGCCGGAAGTCCATGTAGCTGCACTCTCACCTTAACCTTCTTCACACGGACATCTCTCAGGACAATCCCAACGCCCCATCTCCTAAAGGCAAGCAGATTTCCCGCAATGGCATAGGGGCTACGATGAAGTACCGCTACGATGAAGTACCGCTAGTGCCTCCTCACGAGAATCAAATCCAACGACATAGAAGTTACCGTACCTATGAATTATCTCAGCTGTGACCGCCCAGAAATTTCTTAAGTAGGCCTCCACTGCCTCCTCCGAGAAGCTTCTAGTATCCAGGCAGTATGCCAGCAAGCAATTCTGCTCCACCGGGATTGACGCTTCGATATCTTCTCTTGTCAGCGTCAGAACCCCTCCTCTCCGGGTCGGCCGAGCATACATATCAAAGTTCACTCCTCCTGCATTCAGCTCCCGTCGCTCCTCAGAATAGTCCGAGCCCGTTGGTGATAGAGCCCTCTCCTCCGTGTTCATTGACTGACTATCTCCCATTGAGGTGTTACAGGGAGAATGAGTTTCAAGGGGAATCTTAGTTCTATATTCTTTTATCCAAGTATCAGAAGGTGTGAAGTAGGGTTGATTTCTGGGCTCTGGACCTTCCTTATGGAGCGTATTTATAGAACCTTTCCTCCACAACATCTTTTCATCTTCTGTTCGACTAAACTTGTCTGAATTGAACTGATTACTCGAGCCCCTACCCCTCATGATTATCTTTCCCAGAGATCGATAGCTTTGTCTATAAATTAATTAATTTCATCCAATTAACAAGATTATAATGCACTAATCTTGAGACTTCTGACGCCTTGGGACTTGCCGTATTTACTGTCACACGCAAAGCCCTTCTTTTTAAACGCCTGGCCTGATTTTTCCGTTCGCCCCCCAATCGTCGTTCAACCAGGTGGCTAATCTGACGGGGAATCTTGCTTTTCCAGATACTTCCAAGCCTCCGACTAGTCTACGTCGCGTGCTGAAGAACCCTAAACCAAACCTATATGCATGTGATGATTAATGCCCCCACTGTATTACCGAGGACTTGATGAGACAGATCCCTAATTTGATCTGAAAAAACCTGATGGGAATGATTGTTGATTTGATCTGAGAAGTGACCGGAAAGTTGCTACTCTCTTTTCAGAGAGAGAAAGTTTCCCTTCAATTTCCTAATTGATATTATTAATCAAATCATATTTCATCAGAACTGAACTTAACAAATTGGACCTAACTTATTAAACTGAATCGAACTAAATCATACTGAACTCAACTGAAGAAAAAAATCAATCCATTGATATAACAAATGAAGCTGTATTTTAACAAATCATACTTCATCAGAACCGAACTTAAGAAATTGAACCTAGCTTAATAAACTAAAATGAACTGAAGTATATTGAACTAAAATTAAATGAACTTAATTGAACAACAATAATTTGATGAAACAAATCAATGCATTGTTTGAAATCGAACGGATATAACAACCAAATCGAATAGATATAGCAACAATAATTTGGCAATCTCTACCTAATGTTAGAGAAGCTAAAACTCAAGAATAGAAAATAAAACTTAATTGAAATACACTTAACAGAAATGCACTGAATTCCCAATATAAATTTAATATCATTAAATTATATTTTCACTGAATTGAATTGAATTAAATTAAATTTTCTCCGTAATGGATTGAATTGAGCTGGATTATTAAAATATTTTTTGTTTAAAACATGTAGTCTTGAAAATGTCAACAAATTAACAATAGTTCAGAATGGAGCAATAATACAACCAATTAATACTAACTCAAATTATCACAATCTCCAGAGAAGAAAACATATATTCCAACAGTAATCATACCCACTTTTAATATATATATATATATAGGGGATTCTAGAGGTGGCTCCCGTGTGTAGCACTTAGGTCCATTTGGATTCTAGAGATGGCTGACCCACACGTAACACTTAGGTCCATAGGTATTCTAGAGATGCTCACACGTGGGTAGCACTTAGGTCTGTAGAGATTCTAGAGATGGCTCACCCACACGAAACACTTGGGTCCCATTATCACAAGATTCTAGAGGTGACTTCCATGTGTAGCACTTAGGTCCATTTGGATTCTAGAGATGACTCACCCACACGTAGCACTTAGGTCTCGGTATATAAAATAGATTGTCAACTCAATAGGTGCAAGCTGATCAGGCTGCCCTCATAAATATTTCAATTCCAGTAACCAGTAACTTCTGTTTCAACATCAACACACTCACAATTATATCCGGCAAACTAATACCAAACTATGAAATTGGTTTTCATTCATCAATTCACCACACAGCTATATCCAGCCATCATGTCAAAAATGTATAGCACAATGTATATTTTTCCACAATATAAGTCATAAAAGACAGATAAAACATAGTTCATATGCCCAATTCCGTAAATAACAGAGAAAGGTCATTCAAGTTTAAGGTAACAAGGAATTCTCAAATATCACATAGTGTAAAGACAAATTAAGGAAGTCAGTGAGAACATTTCTAAAGCCAATCACATAATCTATAAACCATTATGTAGTCCAAGGAATCTTCCTAACAAAATATATGAGAATGGTTATAAAAAATTAAAATATAAGCACAATTAGCACAAAGGCATGGCAGTTTTTGAAGAGTTAGAACGCTCACCTGATTTGGTAAAATAGATCATCTTATATATTAAGTCCCATTCCATAATCAGTGCTTTACTGAATATAAAATAAGAGAAGTCGAGGAGCTGGTCGCGCGTGCTTGTCACGGAAAGAGTTGAAGAATCGATGCAGCCATTGACAATGGGTTGATGTCGGGGATGTGAGCCACGATATCGCAGTGCTCTGGAACTAGTATTGGCAGAACCCAAAGAGGCGGAGGAACGCCTCCAGTCTGGCCAGGTGCTTTTGCAGAACGGCATCGTTCTTCTGATAAGTCTATGGTTCGTATTCGGGCCTCATTCATACTCGGACCAGGGCCCGAGAAGGGTCGTGGGCTCGAGATACACGGAGGGTGGATCCAAGGGTCCATCAATCCTCACACCATCCCTGGAGTTTACGATAGCCACCGAGGTCCCCACACCATCACCCAAAAGGGTTATCTCTGACTTACGATGTTTCAAAATGCCAAAAGATATATCGATTCTTGCCACAAGTACCAGAGATTTGTTAAGATGATCAACATGCCACGGGAGAATATGATTACCATCCAAGAATCCTGGCCATTTGTTCGATGGGGCATAGATCTTGTAGGGCCTTTTCCTACGGCCCCTGTTATCAACTTCTGCAGGAAAAATATTATGGGTCGCTATGGCATCTCGAGATACATAGTGACCGATAATGGAACGCAATTTGCTAATGATCCCTTCAAGAAAAGGTACGAGCAGTATAGAATGCACTAGCAGCTCGCCTCAATATATAATCCAAAAGCTAGCAGCTAAGCAGAAGCTACGAACCGAGCCTTGGTATGCGGCATCAAAAAGCGCCTCGAATGAGCTAAAGGAAACTGGATCAAAGAATCTCCAAATATGATCTGGACCCATAGAACCACACCAGCTACGACAACAGGAAAGACTCCTTGTAGCTTAGACTACGGGTCCGAAGCGATCATCCCCAGGGAGATTGAGGTCCCCTCTATCCGTACCTCTCAGCCAGATGATGAAATTGGCAAGGCCAACAAAGAAAACCTTTGTCTCGACCTTGACCTCCAAGAGGAGAAGAGAGCAAATGATACTATCTATAAGGTTCAAGCGCTACCATGATAGAAGAGTCCGCTTGGCCACTTTTGTTAAAGGAGACCTTATCATAAGGTTAACCGAGAAATGCAAGAGAAAAGTGGAAGGGAAGCTGGACCCGAATAGGGAAGGTCCATATCGAGTCCTAGATTCCCATCCAGGGGAAGCTACCTCTTGGAAACCACGAAGGGGGAACCTATACCACGAAGATGGAATGTGATTAACTTACGAAATTATCACAGAAGATTCAATACTCAAGGGAGAGCCTCACAAAGGTTCGAGACTATCAAGAGCGTCCGAGAAACCTCATCAAGGTCTGAGACAAGTATACTCTAGCACAAACGGGTACTCAAACTCAAAAGTCACTATTTACTTTACTTCTATTCTTAAAGTTATAAACTTAAATTGAAGTCATGATATTTTTAGACCTATCCTAATAATGATCAATCTTTAAATTTCTTTTCTAAAAAGAGGATTGTTGTCTTAAGTATAACATTGATTGCTATTCAAAACAATATACTTTAAAAAGTATATGATTTGTCAACTTATAAGTTGTTTGGATCCAATATTCAAATACCAATCGTTTTGAACAAAAGAGATAGGTTCGAGGTAAAGTACTTAAAAAAAGTGCTTGATTGAGGTCAATAGACCAAAAGGGGCAGACGTGCTCGAGAATCAATCATCTCAACATAAAGAGGAGAACCTCAAAAACAAAAGTTGAATTCTATATCAAAGGTGTTATTACATTAGAATATGATACTTCTAAACAAGACCCTCAAAAGGGCACACATAGAGGAAAAACCTCGAACCTAAATAGTTCATATCAAAGATGTTATTACATCAGAATATGATACTTCTAAACAAGACCCTCAAAAGGGCACACATAGAGGAAAAACCTCGAACCTAAATAGTTTATATCAAAGATGTTATTACATCAGAATATTATACTTCTAAACAAGACCCTCAAAAGGGCACATAAGAGGCTAAACCTCGAACCTAAAAAGGACAGATCAAAGGTTCTATTACATCAGAATATGATAATTTTAAATATACCCAATAGGTTTTCCTAGGACTTCACCAGAAGTGACACTTGAGAGATGGGCTATTGTCAACTTTTCTGCACTCTGTGACATTAAAGGCCTTGGCAAAAGATGCCCGAGGAAGAAGCCCAACAACATCAAGTACGCAGAGTGTTCATCATGGATAACTGCGAAGACCTGATCCCGTAGTATCTTAGCTTGGCATGAGCTCCTTTTCAGTAAATCATGAGACCGGGATTCATGTGCAAAGGATTTCAGGCTTTAAAGCTGACGAGGAGATGCTGAGACTAATCCACCTTATTTATGGAAGAACTAGAAATCACCTCTTCAAAAGAAGGTAATTCAGGACACTTAGCTTTAATAAGCCTTAGTAAATCTCCTGATGTTACTATCTTCTCGGAGGGATCCAATGCATCCAAAAACTCGACCCCAGGGATCCAATGTTTTGCAGTCAGAGCAGCGAGCTTATCAGCAGCATCAGGATGAGAGAAGATTTCCTTCATCATCTCCACCTCTTTCTCGGATTGACATAGATGCAAGACGCCATCCAATATCTCATGAAGTTAAGAAGAATGGAATAAATCCCCATACTCCTCCCTGTGGTTCTGAAACTCAGGGCTACAAGTAATGAAAGCACTCCAAAACTTTAGAAGCCGTTTAAGCTCCCCTGGATCCTTCTCCTTGGCTTGTTTTTGCGCGAGCTCCTCGGTAATATCTCGATAAGCCTCCAGCTCTGTCTCTTGAGACTTCTTCGCCAACAGCAGGTCCTTATTCTCAGCCTCTAGCTATTCAACCCTGGTTTGTAATTTAGTCACATCCAATGGAGCCTGAACGGGTGGAGTAGAAGCAGCAAACTTAGTTGTCATAGTCAAGAGGGAAGCTTCCATCTCCTCTTTCTCTGCCCTGAACGCCCGGCATTTGATATGTCCATGGTTCGTATTTGGACCTCATTCATACTCGGACCAGGGCCCGAGAAGGGTCGTGGGCTCGAGATACACGAAGGATGGATCCACACGTCCATCAATCATAATCCTTATAAGGAATGCGTATATTATGAATATTCCACAAGGAATATACATCTTCTCTAAGAAGGTAATATGATCATCCTAAACAAGGTAATACAATCATGTTCCAAATATACTTCCTCTATACATGGTAATACAACTACTCTCCCATAAGACATGTGTTCATATCATAAATACACACGAATGATCGGTAAACCTTCTCTATCTCATACTTTATACCTTACGCCTTAAGCAAATATACTGACTTGACCGTCGGAGTGTCTATCCCCGAGACACCCGGAGCCTTTGTCTTGCAGATCAGTTCGAGAGCCTGGTTCATTGTCAAAGTGTTTGTTTCCGGCATACATCAATTTGGCACGCCCATTGGGACCCTCACACCCATTGACGATGTCGCCGAACTTTGCATCTGATCTGATCTTGTGTACCTGTTCAACAAGATTTTTTACGGCATGGTTAAAGCCGAGCAACCCAGGCGGAGTGCCCGAGTCCAGGGCCAAAACCCGGAGGAGAATCCAGAAGCAGAGCAGCCTCCCCGAGGACGCGAACGAGGACGACCCAGAGGATCTCGGACATGCTCCACCTCGAAACCACCAGCAAGCTCGGTCGTGGGAGCCGGAAACTTCAACGTTCCGACATCTCTCGGTCCAAATCCTGTTAAGACGGAAACACCATTCTCCGGTCCAAATCCTGCTGCATCCGGAGTGCCACTTTCTGGATAGAACCCTTTGGGATCTGAAATACCCAACTCGGGCCAGAGGATCTCGATCCAGACCAACAACTGCATCAACAACTGCATCAACAATCCAGGAGGACTTGACCAAGAAAATGGGATAGGATACAACAGGTCTGATTCGATCTTTCCTGTGGAAGAAAGAACACAAAGGGATAGACAAATCCTTGCAGACAGACAGAGGGAATGAGAGTCTGTGATAGAACACTATCATAGGTATATGGATCTAGGCACAAAGCGTTATAATCCAGACGAAATCCTCTTGATAAACCTTTATCGAAAGAGTATAGATGAGGATACTCTTAGGACGAAGCTGACAACGGCGAATCACGGAGGAATATGCCAGCAAAACGGATATAGGGGAATGTACAAGTTCCCGAGACCTTGACAATAAGGTGAAGGAGCCAAAATGAAAATACCAAAGGTCGAAAAGACTGAAGGCACTCCTAAACCAACCTTTGAATCCTACACTCCTCTAGCTAGATCTCGGCCTGAGATATAGTCCATTCACAGGCACCTCATAAAGGACCCACCCGCCATGAAGGACTCAGCCGAGCGTCAAAGGTCCCCGAAATTGTGCCAATATCACCGAGATCGGGGGCATGACACTGAGAAGTGCTATCAGCTCAAGAACGAGATCGAGAAACTGATTCGACAAGGTATTGTGCAACAAATTGCACCGTCGATAGCGGGAGACGGCCAAGGTACCCAGAAAAGGTATGGGGAAAAACCTTGGCAGAAGAAGAAGGACGGTTATCGCAACAACAATAACAACAACAACAACCAAGGGGGCGGAAACAATAATCAACAAGATCCTCCTCCACCACCACCTAATGGATCCAACCGAGTCATCAACGGTATCAACGGCTACACAGGAGAAGCAATTTCCCTTACCAAGCTGAAGGATAGTGTGCGGGCCATACCCCACACCTAGCCAGTTAACAAGAGGTTCCGCCCCAAGGAAACTATCTCCTTCTCGGACGCGGACGCCGTGCCAAACCAGAAGTGATATTCCATGACTGTTTCAACAAGCTAGGATTCACCAAGGACGACCTCAAGCCTACGGGTCCAATCTCGGGGTTCACCAGAAATCAAGTAATACCTCTTGGAGAAATCACACTCCCAGTCACAATAGCAGAAGGAGCGAAGAGCATAACCCTATACTGCACCTTTGTGGTGGTCGACACCTTCACACCCTTCAACATTATCCTTGGCAAACCATGGATGTGCCAAGCTAAGGCTGTATGGTCTCCTTACCACCTGATGCTAAAATTCCCAATACAGCAAGGAATAGCTTCCATCAAAGGAGACCAAGGAGTGGCACGTTCATGCATGATCACGGCCATCCGTGACGCCAGGAAAGTAAGCAGCATCTCGGCCGACAACACCACCCCGGGGGATCTAACACTTGATCCTGATCTCGAACATCCCCTAGTGTTCCACTTAGAGGAAGAGGCCTACAATGAGATGATTGCACTATGGCACAAAAGACGCCATCAAATCTTCCAAGTGGGAAAACTGGTAATGTCAGTAGGCCCGTGGTGTACTAACAAGCTAGAAAGAGCGCTGGAGCCAATGACGAAAGAACCATACAAAGTCTCAACAATACATGCCGGTGGATTCTACCTCTTGCAAACTCGCGAAGGAGAGCACTTGGACCCTGTCATAATGACGCCCTTCCTACGCAGCAGTCAACAAAGCTCTAATACAAAGAGAAACTATGAAACCATGAAAGGCGAACCCATACCACGAAGATGGAACGTTATTAACTTACGAAAGTATCACGGAAGATGAAACTCAAGAAAGAGCCTCACAAAGGTTCGAGAATAACAACCTTGTCCGAGAGCCTCATCAAGGTTCGAGACAATCCTGCTATAGCACAAACGGGTACTCAAACTCAAACCTACAATTTCCTTTACTTCTTTTCTTAAAATTTATAAACTTGGATTGAAGTCATGATATTTTTTACACCTATCTTTTTCACTAAGAAATCTTAAATGTCCTTTTCTAAAAAGAGGATTGTTATCCTAAGGATAACATAGATTGCTATTCAACACAATATGCTTTATAAAGTGTATGATTGGTTAGCTCATATAATAGATCACTCAACTATTTGGATCCAAAATTCAACTACCAGTCGTTTTGAATAAAAGAGATAGGTTCGAGATAGAAAGTACTTCACAAAAGTACTTGATTGAGGTTTATAAACCAAAAGGGCAGACGTGCTCAGAAATCAATCATCTCGAATAACAAAGAGGAAAAACCTCAAAAACAAAAGTTCAAACTCATATCAATGGTGTTACTACATCAGAATATGATGCTTCTAAAAATTCCCCAAAGGGATACATAGAGGAAAAACCTCGAACACAAGTAACTCATATCAAAGGTGTTATTACATCATAATATGATACTTGCCTATGAGATATACGCTTATAAGCGTGTGATTGATGCTTATCTAATATGGGGTACGTCCCCGACCGCGAGAAGAAGTAGAGGCACGACCTCGACCACTCTGGAGGCCATGGCCCCAACCACTTTCCTCTGCCGTCCTTATTAATTGAGAGGGCGTAGGAGATTCCCTTCTACTTTCTATGATTGCAGGCCAAGTAGGATATTCTAAGGCTCCAGGAGTAGGTGGCGCTCCTCTCCCCCTCCCACGAGAAGTCCCTTTTGGAGGATTTACCATCCCTCGAGATGTACCCCCTCGGACACGAGACCTTATCAATGGTCCTGAATTCGGGGCTGAAGAAGGCCCACCTATCTCCCTCCTTGAAGATACTAAAGCCGTGACAAACACACATTGGGCTTGTAGTTCCTTTATTTGGAACCTGTAAGCATTCATCTCGGCCTGGCACATCCTCAGCTCATCTATGACGCCAGCAATCTTATGATTCACGTTGATGTTTTCATCCCGAATGGTAGAGATACGAAGGTCCTTCTCATGACTCTCACCCTTGATCTTCATTAAGTCACTCCTGGCTTCCCTCCATTCTTGATCATAAACCTTATTGGCGGCCAAGGCTTTGCTATGCTCATCTTCTAGACCCTTATACCTGGTCTGAAGATCACTCAACTGCTGATTCAGCTCAGCTCTCCACTCCAGAGCTGCCTTGAGCCCCCCACGAAGACTATCACACTCTTCTCGCACGAGGCTAAAATAGCCCTCGGAATCAGCCAAGTCTTCCTCCAGCTTCTTACTCTTTTGAAGAACAGCCTCATACTGGACCTACAAGTCAGCACAGGCGACAATGCAACACTGGATATAAAGGAAGATAAAAAAGCAATCAATTCCAGAGAAGAGCATAGTCTAAATACATGAGTGACAAAATTCAGCAGAAAGAGAAGAATCCTAATTAAGAAGTGAAGGCTCTAGGAAATTACAATCCTCTGGCAATCAGGATAAGCATATATGTTCTTCTCCGCCTCCACCAAGGCCATCTCCTTCTTCAACTCCAGGAAGTAATTATCCCTCATTTTCTTCTCCTCTTTCAAGGTCTCGATCTCCTCTTCACAAGCCTTTCTCCTGGCCTTCTCCTGTGCCATCTCGTCTTGGAGACGCTTCATTGCTTCAGATGCCTCGCTAGACCTCTTTGCCATCTGCTCCTTCACCAGCTCAAGCTCAGCTGTCTGTTCCTGGCAATGAATGTACAGTGTCTTGACAGAATTGTACAAGTGCTCTATATGAAGCAGAGGCTGTGACAGAGGAAAATACATTTAGAATTCTACAACTTCAATAAAGTTGAAAGCTAAGTTAAGCATACCTGGCTTATTTCTGGACGTACTGAAGCCGTCTCGACCTCAACTGCAGAAGGAGGAGGCGTCACATACTTCTTGAACTGTCCCAATGGTTCGAGCTCGAACATGGCCTTCTTCGGAGACCTGCCGGAGACATTATTGGAGCTCCCTGAGATATCCAGTTCCCTCTTGTTGCATGAACCAGTCAACCCCCTTGTCTCGAGTAGCTGAGTCAACTTTTTTAACACCTTCTCGGACGGTGAAGCACCCACTGCAGGCAAAAAGAATGGAGTAAGCATATGTCCAACAATCACCCTATCTACTTCCTTCTCGAACACCTCTTCCATGGCCCTAGAGGCCCGAATTGCTCTAGCAACACCAATGGAATCCTGCTCCATAGACAAAATGGCTTCATACCAGTCAATCTCTACACCCTTTAGCTGATCGAAGTATGTCAGTTTCAAATAGATCCCATTTTGAAGAGTTCGGCCAGGCATTCGATGTAACCAGCCGTACGTCTCTAAAGGCCATTGCCAGCCCATTTGATGATCTCCAAATACAAACTTGCGTTCTCTAAGTTTGATCTTCTCCTTCATCAACTTCCCAGCTATATTCAGCAGATTACGGGATTGTTCAACATCAGACCAGACCACATTTTTGAGTCCCTTAATCCAATTGGGTACTACATACTTTGTTCGGTCAGAGGTTAGTTTTTTCCTATCCCACTCCCCACATTGCACAGGAAGCACAAAGGGATGACCCAAGGAAGAATCCCGAGCAGTCAAAGTCACCCTTTGTTTAGCGACAGAGACCTTATACATGGTCCGCAACAAGGCAAGACTATGGTCATAACCTTTACGGGCACACCAAGTTATCAAGGCCATAATGATTACTATCACATTGGCATGGAGCTGTCCTGGATGCACTTTGTAACACTGGAGGAATTCGCTCAACAGTGGGGAAAAAGGGAAGGCTAGCCCATGCTGTATAAATCTCCCATATATGACCCCCCGGGTCGGAGTTACTGACTCGGAGGCAGACTTATCTTCTCCAAAATACATGAGATCAGCATCTTGGGGAATCGAAAAGGAACAACTTTCCACGAACACAACAGCGTCAGAACGTGCTTTATCCTCCTTCATCGACCTTTTGCTACTACCTTCACCATCCATGGATATTCTACCTCCGGATGCATGCATTACAATGGGGCTATTCCTCTCTATCTGAGCCCTCCTAGCCATATCCTTTAACCTCTTCTCTTCCTCGGAGGCTTTCTTCTTCAACACC
Source organism: Sherardia arvensis (assembly GCA_948330725.1). Taxonomy (NCBI): domain Eukaryota; kingdom Viridiplantae; phylum Streptophyta; class Magnoliopsida; order Gentianales; family Rubiaceae; genus Sherardia; species Sherardia arvensis. The sequence goes on along the minus strand of OX415237.1, from coordinate 12,667,787 downwards.
ACAGGCTTTTTCCCACTCGCTACCTCTGCTCTGCGCCGGTCATGGGAGTTACTCTCCTCGGCTTGGGCATGTACATACTCTCCCTCATTATGATTGGGGATGGAATTCGTTTCGCTATTACTACTCATGATTATAGAGAGTATGGGAGAAAAGAAAATACACACACGGAGAGAAAAGGAAAAAAGCAGACACAAGAAAATAGTGCAGAGAAAGAAGATAGCACTTAATGATGATAGAAGCAGAAAGCAGAAATTTGGGGCTTCAGAAATTGATGAAGTACTGACGCATCTTCTGAACTTGGAAAGAAGAAATTTTCAAGAAAGAAGACAATGGGAATGATTCGGGAGATTTAAGCCAAAACCCAGACAAAAGTTATGACGAGCAATTATCTCGATTCTCTTTCAAAGACGAAGCAATTGGAGAGACGGGGGATAGACCGCCTCTATTTCCCAATCAATACATGCCACGTGTATTTACCATATGGATTTCAAAAGAAGTTATTCTCAGCCGTCCATATGGGATACGAAAGAACTTAAAGCTTGATATTCAGAAGGGCAAGCCCGAGAAGATAGTCTCTGAAGGACACCCCGAGCTTTATACCCCGAGTTATTGGTTTTCCCTCGAGAAACAAGCCTCTCCTTCAACCCTTGAGATGGAGAACTCTATATTCTGAAGATCTACCCTAGGGCTACTAATAACTCCATGGTTCGTATTCAGACCTCATTCATACTCGGAGCAGGGCCCGAGAAGGGTCGTGGGCTCGAGAAACGCGATGATGGATCCACAGGTCCATCAATCCTAATCCTTATAAGGAATGCGTATATTATGAATGTTCCACAAGGAATATACATCTTCTCTAAGATGGTAATATGATCATCCTACATAAGGTAATACAATCATGTTCCAAATATACTTCCTCTATACTTGGTAATACAACTACTCTCCATAAGAGTTGTATTCATACCATAAATACATATCCTGGTGATCTACGGATTGTAGCCAGATAAATACACACGAAGGAGTACACCTTCTTTATCTCATACTTTATACTTTACGCCTTAAGCAAATATACTGACTTGAGCGTTGGAGTGTCTATCCCCGGGACACCCGGGGCCTTTGTCTTGCAGATCAGTTCGAGAGCCTGGTTCGTCGTCGAAGTGTTGGTGTCCGGCATACATCAGGTTCGTCGTCGAAGTGTTGGTGTCTGGCATACATCAGCATTTACCATATAATTCCATCACAGAATCAGATAAGTGCCGGATCATGTCATTAGCTCGAGGCCCTACCGTGAACAGATCCACCATCAACTGAGAGACAGTTACCCGGGATGTAAGCTAAACCTTGCATCTGAAGAATTTATATAATATAACATGAAAGACAGTTACCTCAGCGACGAAGGGATATTTCTTAGAAGACCTCCGAGAAGCCTGACCATCCTCTTCCTCTGGACAGTTCAAGTAGTACTTTAACTTCTTTAGAGAAGCATCTTCAAAGTCCACCAACTCAAGGTCAGATTCATCATCTTCAGAGGACTCCTCCACCATCGGTTCCATCTCCTCGGACTGCATTTCCTCGGATTCCTCTGCTTCCTCATCTATGGCTTGGAGGGTAACCTTCCCCTTCTTGATCTTTTTCTTCGGAGGAGATGCTGTACATATATAAAGAAAAAACCTCAGCATATAACACCAGAAAAACAGTATATGACAACAATATATGACTTGAAGAGTCACCTAAAAAAGACCGACTAGAAGAAGATTCACCATGATTCCGAGGAGACTTTCTCGGACCCCCTTTCCTGGCCTTCTTCTTTCTTCCCTGGATTTTATCAGGGAGGGCCCAATTCCGATCAGGCTTCAAAAATCTGGAGGAGGATTTCGACCGAGGAACATCCAACAGGTACGAGTAAGTGATACTAGGCCACTGCCACGCAGAACCATGTGATCCCAGAACAAAATCCTTTCTTTGAAGGGTAATGTCCTCCTTTAGGAGCTCCTTGATGATGCCCTTCAAGTGATCAGAGATGATGAAACCTCTGTCACGAGCTATAGCGTCCTTTGGATGGGGATGTAAATCAGGGACCTCGTACTTGCTTCGGTCAAAAGTGAAATAGTCTGCCTCCCACACACCACTGTTATTAGGAAACGTGATGGGTTTTCTCTTCCTTGGAGTAAAGGTAATATACTCGTAAGTCTCAAAAGAGAATAGCGTATATAGACTCCTGAATAAATCCAGGCTTGGACTGTAGTTCTTTCGAGCACACCAGGAAATAACCGCCATGATCAACACTACCACATTGGAATGTGTTTGGCTCGGATGCTGTTGATGATTCTGCAGGAATTCGTGAAATAAAGGGGGAAAGGGAAAACTCATCCCTTACTGTAAGAACCTCCCATAAAGTACCCCTCTAGTGGGGCTCACCAGATCTTTAATAGGAACTTCTCCATCCTCGAGCTTCAAGCTAGCCTCAAGAGGATATGACAGCCTGCAGGACCGCAGACACCTTAGCGTCCTTTCATCAACCACTTTGGTGACATCATTCACACCATCGATGACCGTAACCCGTTTATCAACTTGGGGCTCCGTATTAGGGTCCATCTCTGACCCAGAGGCACCGTCATCTGCCACTACAGTTACCGCCTGCAGCGGTGAAGCGGCGGTAACCTCCATCAGCTACCCAGCCTCGACTTCCAGAAACAAGGCGCTCAAGTCACGGTCAGCTGGGGCTCTGTTTTCAACGACATTCTCCACATTGCCAGGGGTAACGCTGGAATTTGTTAAAGACATGTCAATATAGAGAATGGGTGGAAGAGAATATATGAGGAAAAGAAGATAGGTTTTAAGAAAATTTCTTTGAAAAATTGAAATGCAGAGATGAAGATTGATGATGAAAGGAAAAATTACTTGGTTATATAGCCAGTAATTAACACACATTTAAGTGGAGTAATTACCTCGACTCGCGAAACGATGCAGGCAATTGGAAGGTTGGTCCTCCTCACCGCCAGAAGATACAATGAACCAAGACCACGTGTCAATTTCCTCAGAATTCAAGAAGGCAGATTCAGATCCAACCATACACGTGTACCCACCATCTAAATTTCAAAGAAAGCTAATCTCAGCCGTTCATATATTTGATGGAATACGAAAGAACTTGAACCTAGATATTCAGAAGGTTAAGCCCGAGAAGAAAGTCCCTGATGGACATCCCGAGCTTAACACCCCGAGTTATTCTCCCTCGAGTTATTGGTCTGATAAGTCCATGGTTCGTATTCGGACCTCATTCATACTCGGACCAGGGCTCGAGTAGAGTCTTGGGCTCAAGATACGTGGAGGGTGGATCCACAGGTCCATCAATCCTAATCCTTATAAGAAATGCGTATATTATGAATGTTCTACAAGGAATATACATCTTCTCAAAGATGGTAATTTAGCTATCCTAAACATGGTAATACAACCATGTCTGAAATATACTTCTATTATGCATGGTAATACAACTTCATAAGAGTTGTATTCATACCATAAATACATATCTTGGTGATCTACGGATTGTAGCCATATAAATACCCTAAGAGGTTTGGTAGACCTCTCATCTAATCTCATACTCTATACTTTACGCCTTAGGCAAATATACTGACTTGATCGTCGGAGTGTCTTTCCCCGGGACACCAGGGGCCTTTGTCTTGCAGATCAGTTCGTGAGCAGGGTTCGTGATCAAGTGCGGGTCGTAGACATACATCAATTTGGCACGCCCAGTGGGACCCGCAGGCTGATCTTGATCTATATCATCTTCTAACTCATGGTTGATCTGACTGAAAACATTCGTGGGAGCATACGAATCTGTTTCTTGGTCCCGACAGGAGTAAGAAGCATCAACAACAACGAGAAAAGCAACGCCAGCAACCAGGGAGCAAGAAGGAGCATCATTGGCGTGCATCGATCGGCACAAGAAGCCTCTCCCTGGGAGTGGGGGAGCAAAAGATCTCGCTCGGACGGAACTGTTACTTTTTCATCTGAAGATGCAGTTCCTAATCAAATTCCCCATTCAGATCCCTTGGTGATTAGAGTTGACATAAACCATAACATGATCAGAAGGGTCCTGGTGGATGGAGGAAGCGAAGTAGAAGTTATGTTTCTCAGTTGTTATGAACAACTGGGATTGAACATAAATAACCTTACGCCTACAAGCCCTATCTCGGGATTTACTTGCAATCCTGTCGACACTTGGGGAAACATTATTCTACTGGTGCAAGTAAGAGATGGCTCTCGGAGTATAACCCTATATTGCACCTTTACAATGATCGATTCAAGGTCACCATATAACATAATCCTTGGAAGACCCTGGATGTACCAGGCACAGGCTATCTGGTCCCCCTTACCATTTGGTGATGAAATTGCCTACCAACAAAGGGATTGCCACAATCCGAGGTGATCAACATTTAGCTCGAATATGCACAATTCAAGCTATCCGAGAATCAGAAAATGAGAATCTTGAACCAGCCAAGTACTCCGAGTCCGAGCCGATGCAACTCGGAGAATCAGGAACCATCGAGGTTGGAACTCCTACCCCCCGAGATAAAAGCTAAACTACGAGATCTTCTCAACCAGTACATAGACATTTTTTCCTGGGACACCAACGACTTGGTAGGAGTATCCCCTCGTTTGGCGGAACATTACCTGAATATCAATCCCTCGCAAAAACCCATCAAGCAGAAACGACGCATCTTTGCACTAGATCGAGTTGAAGCCATTGGAGAGGAGATAGATAAGTTACTTAAAGCCCGTATAATCGAAGAAGTGCAGTATCCAGAATGGATAGCTAACCCAGTGATAGTCAAGAAACCAGATGGAAAGTGGAGAATGTGCATCGACTTTACCAACTTGAACGATTATTGTCCTAAAGATAGTTATCCCGTACCCTCGATCGATCGATTAGTGGAAGCGATTGCGGGATACCAAGTACTATCCTTCTTTTATGCCTTTAAAGGATATCATCAGATCCCTATGGAAGAGCAAGATAGAGAAAAGACCTCCTTTATAACCGACCGAGGCACTTTCTTCTAAAAGATGATGCTTTTCGGATTGAAAAATGCCGGAGCTACTTACCAGCGACTGGTAGAAAAATTATTCAAATCTCAAATAGGGCGCAACCTCAAGATTTATGTGGAAGACATGGTAGTAAAGAGCCGCAGCTACGACGTCTTCTTTGAAGATTAAAAGGAAACTTTCGACACATTACGGGCCTCCAACTTGAAGCTGAATCCCGCTAAATGTAACATAGGCGTGGGAGCGGGAAAATTTCTTGGGTATATGGTATCCAATCGAGGAATCGAAGTAAACCCCGAGAAGATAGAGGCTTTGCAAAATATGCAACCCCCAAAAACCGTCAAGGATGTGCAGAAGCTAACAGTGTCCCTGGAAGTCCTTAGCCGTTTCCTATCCAAAGGAGCAGAAAAACATCTACCCTTCTTTAATATTCTTAAGAAGGCAAACCAATTTGAGTGGTCTCATGAATGCGGAGAAGCTTTCCAGGAACTTAAAAATCATCTTCGGCAACTTCCGACGTTATCAAAACCAGATAAAGGAGAGACTCTTTACTTATATATATCTGCATCCCAGCTAGCCATCAACGCTGTATTCGTCAAAGAAAAGGAGGGATCGCAACATCCCATATACTATGTAAGTAGGGCCTTACAAGGGCCCGAGACCAGATATACCCCTCTCGAGCGTTGATATTAGCCCTCGTTCACGCTTCTTGACGGTTGAGACCATACTTCCAAGCACATACAATAGTCCTCCTAACCAACTACCCGATCAGGCAAATCCTCCAAAATCTTGATGCTTCGGGGCGGATGATGCAGTGGGCTATCGAGTTGGGAGAACATGACATACAATATAAACCTCGGACAGCCATGAAAGGCCAAGCCTTATCCGATTTTATAATGGAGTCTGTTGAACCAGTGGATATCGACAAACCAAACCCAACTCCGGACTCCGAAAAATGGCAACTATATGTGGATGGATCCTCAGACTCCGGGGGAAGCGGTGCTGGAGTATTACTCACCAGCCCCGAGGGAAAGGATCATCCTTACATTCTCCATTTTGATTTTCGAGCCACCAATAATGAAGCAGAATATGAAGCCCTCATTACGGGGCTAAAGCTAGCAAAGGACCTTGAGGTCGAGGACCTTGAAATCTTCAGTGACTCACAAATCCTGGTTCAACATGTTAAAGGCGAATACGAAACTCGAGAGTACAGTCTCCAGAAATACCTTGAGATAGTAAGGCCTCTTCCCCACGTCAGCTATAGCAACAGGAGAGACTCCTTATAGCTTAGTCTATGGGTTTGAAAGCGGTCATCCCCATGGAGATTGGGGTCCCCTCGGCCCGTACTTCTCAACCAACTGACGAAGATGGCACGGCCAATGAAGAAAACCTTCGTCTAGACCTTGACCTCCTAGAGGAGAAGAGAGCAAATGCTACAATCCACGAGGCCAAGGTAAAAGAAAGAGTCAAGCGCTATCATGATAATAGAGTCCGCTTGGCCTCTTTCATTAAAGGAGACCTGGTAATGAGGTTGAATGAAAAAAGAAAGAAAGAAGTGGAAGGGAAGCTAGCCCCGAACTGGGAAGGTCCATATCGAGTCCTAGAATCCCATCCAGGGGGAAACTACCTCTTGGAAACCATGAAGGGGAAACCTATACCACGAAGATGGAATGTGATTAACTTGTGAAAGTATCACGGAGGATAAAAATTCAATGAAGAGCCTCACAAAGGTTCGAGACTATCAAGAACGTCCGAGAAGCCTCATCAAGGTCCGAGACAAATATGCTCTAGCACAAACGGGTACTCAAACTCAAACCCACTATTTACTTTACTTATACTCTTAAAGTTATAAACTCAGATTGAAGTCATGATATTTTTATACCTATCCTTATAATCAGCAATCTTAAATTCCTTTTATAAAAAGAGGATTGTTGTCCTAAGTATAACATTGAGGAAAAAGACCCTCAAAGAGGGCACACATAGAGGAAAAACCTTGAATCTAAATAAGACCCTCAAAAGGGCACACATAGAAGAAAAACCTCGAACCTAAATAGTGCATATCAAAGATGTTATTACATCAGAATATGATACTTCTAAACAAGACCCTCAAAAGGGCACAGTAGAGGATAAACATCGAACCTTAAAAGCACATATCAAAGGTGTTATTACATCAGAATATGATACTTTTAAACATACCCAATAGGGTTTCCTAGGACTTCACCAGAATTGACATTGGAGAGATGGGCTATTGTCAACTTTTCTGCACACTATGACGTTAAAGGCCTTGTCAAAGGACACCTAAGGAAGAAGCCAAACAACATTAAGCCCGCAGAGTGTTCATCATAGATAACTGCGAGAATTTAACAATTGAGGCTGGTGCTCCTTTCCAGTAAATCATGAAGACCGAGGCTGACTAAAAGATGCCAGCAAATAAGGTAGCAAACCTGCTGGAACTACTCAACCTTGCCAGTAGAAGGATCGAGCACCTCTTCAAGAGAAGGTAAGTCAGGATACTTGGCTCTAATAAGCCTCAATAAATCTCCTGATGTTACTGCCTTCTCGGAGGGATCCAATGCATCCAAGAACTCGGCCCCAGGAATCCAGCGATTAGCATTCAGAGCAGAGAGCTTATCAGCAGCATCTGGATGAGAAAAGATCTCCTCCATCAACTTTGTCTCCTTCCCGGATTGGCATAATTGCAAGATGCTACCCAAAATCTCATGCAGTTCAGAGGAATGGAATAAATCCCAATACTCCTCCCTATGGCTCTGAAACTCGCTGCTACAAGCAATGAATGCACTCCAAAGTTTTAGGAGTCGTTTGGTCTCCTCCGGATCCTTCTCCACAACTTGATTTCGCGCTAGCTCCTCTGCAATATCCCGATAAGTCTCCAGCTCTTTATCCTAGAATTTGTTTGCTGATATCAGGTTCTCGGCCTCCAGCTGTTTTACCCTAGCTTCCAGTTGAGTTACCTCCGACGATGGCTGAACCAGAGGAGTAGGTGCGGCAGACTCGGCTGTAAGAGTCAAAAGGGCAACTTCCACCTCCTATTTCTTCGCCTTGAAGGCCCGACACTTTGCAGGTAACTCAATTACAGAATCAGACAAGTACCGGATCACATCGTTAGCTCGACCCTCCACCATGGACAGATTCGCCATCAACTGTAAAAGTAGAGGATATATGAAAACTCAATAGCTGAGAAACCCATATAGCAGAATGGAAGAGATAATTACCTTAGCGACGAAAGGGATACTTCTTGGAAGACCTCCGAGAAGCCTGACCATCCTCTTCCTCTAGGCAGTTTAGATGGTACTTCAGTTTCTTCAGAGTATCTTCAGACACTAGCAGCTCAAGGTCAGATTCATCATCATCTGAAGACTCCCTAGCCTCTACTTCCATCTGTTCTACCTCCTCATCTATGACTTGGAGATTGGCCTTCCCTTTTTTGATCATTTTCTTTGGAGGAGAGGTTGTATACATAACGAAGAGCGTGAATACGCTAGATAAAAGAAATATATCAAACAACTGCGATGATTCGAAACAGAAATTACCCGAAGAAGATTGACTGGAAGAAGATTCACCCTGACCTCGGGGTGATTTCCGAGAAGAACGCTTCTTGCCCTTCTCCTTTTCCTCCTGGATTTTTTCACGGAGGGTCCAGTCTAGATCCTTTTTCAGGAAACTAGACGTGGACTTGGACCGTGGAACGTCTAGCAGATAAGAATAGGTGATAGCAGGCCACTGCTACACCGAGCCATGAGCCCCCCGTACAAAACCTCCTTCCTGGAAGACAATCCTCTCCTTCAAAAGCTCCTCCACGATGCCATTCAGATGAACAAGCATCTCAAAGACATCAAGAGGCACAGTGTCCTTCGGCTTCGGATTCCAATCAGGAACCTCATATTTTGTCCGATCAAAGGTTAGCCGAATGTCCTCCCACTTGCCGCTATTATCGGGAAAAGTGAACACCTTGCCCTTTCGAGGAGTAAGAGTAATGTGCTCGCGATCCTTGTAGCAGAGCAGCTTGAACAAGCTCCTAAACAGATCCAGGCTTGGATCATAGTCCTTCCAGGAGCACCAGGAGATGAAAGCCACCATTGTCACCACCACATTGGAATGAACCTGACAAGGGTGAAGCCGATGATGCTGAAGGAACTGGGAAAGCACGGGGGTAAAGGGAAAATTCAAGCCCCGCTGCAAGAACCAGCCATATATAACCCCTCAAGTCGGGATCACAAGATCCTTGACCGGAGTGGTCTTGTCCCCGAGCCTCAAACAAGCCTCGATGGGATACGACAACCTGCATGACTTCAAAAATTGAAGGGTATTTTCATCGACCACCTTGGTGATATCATTCACACATTCGGCGGCTGGAACCCATTTATCAACATGGGGCTCCACATTAGGGTCTACCTCTGACCCGGAGACACTGTTGCTCGCCCCTACAGCTACCGCCTGTAGCGGCGTAGCAATGGTAACCTCCATCAGTTCCCCAGACTCAACCTCCAGGAATAATGTGCGTAATTCACGAGCCACAGGAACATTCTCTCCATTGCCAGAGGGGACACTAGAATTTGCTGACGACATGGCAATATAGAGAATGGGGGAAAAAAGTTATGAGAAGAAGACGATGAAGAAAGACAAGAGTTTGGTTGCAGAGATGAAAATGAAAAATATTTGGATAAAGATTGATGATAAACACAAGGAAAATTACTTGGTTATATAACTAGTAATTAGCAAGCATTTAAGTGGAGTAATTACCTCGACTCGTGAAACGATACAGGAAATTGGAAGGTTGTTCATCCTCACCGCCAGAAGATACAATGAATCAAGACCACGTGTCAGTCTCCTCAGAATTCAAGAAGGCAGATTTAGATCCAACCGTCCACGTGTCCTGATGGAATACGAAAGAACTTACAGCTAGATATTCAGAAAGGACAGCCCTAGAAGGACACCCCGAGTTATTCTACCTCGAGTTATTGGTCTTCCCTCGAGAAGCAAACTTCTCCTTCAACCTTCGAGATTGAGTACTCTATATTCTGAAGATCTATCTTGGGGCTACTGATAAGTCCATGGTTCGTATTCGGACCTCATTCATACTCGGACCAAGTCCCGAGAAGGGACATGGGCTCGAGATGTGCGGAGGGTGGACTCACAGGTCCATCAATCCTAATCCATATAAGGAATGCGTAACACAACCATGTCCGAAATACACTTCTATTATAAATGGTAATACAACCTCTATTCCCATAAGAGTTGTATTCATACCATAAATACATATCTTGGTGATCTACGGATTGTAGCCATATAAATACCCTAAGAGGTTTGGTAGACCTCTCATCTAATCTCATACTTTATACTTTACGCCTTAAGCAAATATACTGACTTGAGTGTCGGAGTGTCTATCCCGGGGACACCCGGGTCCTTTGTCTTGCAGATCAGTTCGAGAGCCTGGTTCGTCGTCGAAGTGTTGGTGTCCGGCATACATCATCTTCATCGCTCTATTCAACCATCCATATAACCCACATGTGCGCAAAGGCCTGCCGGGATGATTCCAGAGGCGTGTATGTGTGTGAGGGTGCTCAAGAGAGAAAAGGAGGATGAAGGAAGTTATCTCATCTTTCTGGGTTTTTCTTCTTCAGTCTTGATCAATTATAAATATTATTATTATTTTTCAATAATTTATATAGTTTACTTTAACTATACAATACTCTAGATTATTTATTACTGATAATTCTTGAAATACTTTCTTTAACCCTTCTCTATTTTGAATCATTCTATAAGAAAAACACGGTTGTGTCCGTCATCAAACACAGGTCTTCAAAACTACAACCATCTTCTCCAATTCTTCTTGTAGCTTCGGATCAGAAGTGACTAATCCAATCTTTGGTTTAATCTTTTCGATGGTAACTACGGCACATCATTCCCCAAAATTATTGGCATTGATTTTTTATACCCCACATACAAACATACTAATTCTCCCACATAAACGATTTTCTTGAATGTGGAACTCCTAAAGATGACAAAATATCCTAAAGGCTGCCTAGGGTTTGTGTCTAAAATTAAATGATAAAGAATTCTTGAATTGCTTTACCAAATGAAGAAGTATACAACCGTGGTCACAACATACTTTCCATGTGCTCATCAGATTAAAGTTTAGACCAACTAATTGCATTAAATATATACGGAGAGAAACAAAAGGCATATTTTGATAATATATAGGAATGAAAATAAGAGGGAAAAAGTATGGAGAAGAAGAATGACCCCATTGGGGATGATCATTACACATTGTATGAGGAGGTGGGAACCGGGGTGAGCGCCTACGTCCACTGGTTGCTTTGTGTTCCTTACATTACAATGAGTTTGTCGCCATAAAAATTCTCGATTTTGAACGCGACAACTGCGATCTAATAACATATCTTGAGAGGCACAGACGATGGTCCTAGCTGATTACCCAAATGTTCTTAAATTACACCATTCGTTGTTAATTTTAATAACCATACTATATGGGTCGTAATGACTTATATAGAAGGGGTTCTTGCCTACATATACTTAAAAAAGTTCATCTCAATGGATTTGAGGAGGTGGTTATTGCAACTGTATACGGGATGTAGTCAAGAACTTGGGTTATCTTTATAGTCACAGACACATTCACGGGGATGTGAAGACTGGAAATATTCTTATCTGTTCCTGTGGTGGAACCAAACTATGTGATTTTTGTGTGCTTTCTTACCTGGTTATCTCAGGTGATAGGTAGCATATGAGAAATACATTTGTTGGAACTCCTTGTCGGATGAAAGCAAGGTTATATATGTAGCAACTGCGTGATTATGTTTCAAAACTGACATTTGGTCATTTAGTTTAACTGCTTTAGAGCTTACTCATGACTATGCACCTAAGTGTTCTCTAATTAAGGGTTTTCTTAGGACCTTACAAAATGAACCCCCAAGTCTTGACTTTGAGAGGATAAGAAGTATTAAAAATTTTCTAAGTAAACAATTGCATTGCTAGCTATTTTGTAAAAGATCTAACAAAAACAACCCTCGGCTAATAGGTTGTTGTAGCATCCGTTTTTCAAACAAGGTAGGTCGAACAATTATATTTCTAGATCACTCTTAGATAGTCTCCTTCTACGGGAGATCGACTTAAAGCATTGAAGAGAAAGGAAGAAGATATACTAACACAAAAGAAAATTCCAATGGCCAAAACACTTCATGCCTGAATTCAATGAGAACACCAAATGACTATTGTTGCATGAATCTTAATCATAGTGTCGCCGGGGCATGCAGAGATCGTAGAAATTGGCGATCACGATCCCTTTTAAAAGCCAATCTATACTCCCTGCCCTACACTTAGATAAGGACTTGGCTCCCCTATTAAATTTCGGGCGTGTATTGCTGCTCTATTCCTCTAAATTTTAGTGAGTGCATATAAATGTTTTGATCCCTCTTTTTATCTCACAAAAAAAAAGATACGTTTAAATTTGGTTTAATTTGGTAGGCCGCTAGCTTATATACATGAGATTTACTTGGCTTCCAACTTATATATGGAATTTAAATTAGTGGGCTAGCATGATTTGAATTTTCTTCAATTGCAATTTGAATATTTATATTATTATTATTTTTAGATAATGAATTTCTTTTTTTAACACTAGCTTTTCTTTCTTAATAAGAATTATTTTGAATATATATTCTTGAATGTTCACTTCACATTTATATCTATGTTATAGAGTGTAGATTTACATTTATTTTTATAATTTTCGTTAAAATGTTTGAAAAATTATATATATGCATATAAATACGTACCCTAAACAGAAGTTATGAGTTCACCCAAACGACACCTTGGTTGGATGAATCTGCCTATTAGTGCTTTGTATATGTCTCGTCAAATTGATATGAAAATAAACAACAATGTTATCTTCACTAAGAGAGATAAATGTCATATACGTCAATTATATCTGTTGATATATGAAATCTTTGCAAGGAGATTTCGAGAAAAGCAACCAAAGATGAATCAATCATCTATGTTACTTCTACACCTTGAAATGTAGACAACCAAATTGTCTACTTTAACAAAATCTCAAAGTGTACCTTTCTTGGCAATCTTCTAAACTGGCTAGCCTTGCATCCGGAAAATGCAGCAGAAAATGGTAAAAATCAACAAATGCAGCAACATTGATATAGAAATTACAGCAAAATAACATCAAAATAACCTTGTTAGAATCAATAAAAGATACCAAAGAAAGGTGCATGCGCAAGCACTTAACACAGCTGCATTTTATGTGCAAAGCAGTGACAAAACATTAAAGTCAATTATCTTATAAAGTCAATTTGTCTGCAAGTTCAAAGTTTTACGGGATTGGTTCAATATTATCTTAGAAAAATAAAAAAGCGCTTTCACCGAATTTGTTTATATTTGTTGTGCAATATTATAGATATGTACCATTCTTGTGCAATGAACATATGTGTATTTTAGTATGATTAATAATGCTTTAAAATATATCTATATAAAGAAATGATAATAAAAGTGTAACATGCATAAATTCACAATGGCATACCATGCACTATTGTAGTTTGACATGCATAAATTAACTATGGGATACCATGCTCTATCTCACGGTATCCCAGAGTTATTATAAAATTTACCATTATTTAGGGTCTTATTATTAGTATTTAGACTATGCCAAGCATAAGGCCCGGCCCAAGTCTGAAACAGGTGAAACTTCAGGCCCTCAAATAATGGGTTAAAATAGGGTCCAATTTATTTTAAAATAATCAGATTTTATACACTAAAATAAATAAATTCTCTTTCAAACCTCATTTATTTAATATATGGGTCAACCAAAAGGCCTCATTTTTTGAAAAAAAAAACCCACCGTTTTAATTTATCTTAATTCCATTTTTTTTTGCGTATTTAAAATTTTATTACAAACCGAATTTCACCGAACTCTCTTATTTAAGAAATTTTTTAATGTCCACTTCAGGCCCCCAAATACCAATTGGACCAGCAACCCTGTTTTGTAAGGTTTTATAAGCTTAGCCATCAGGACCTCCCAATCTGTTACGGTCCAATTTTGAAACCATCATCTGTACTGCTGGTATACTTCGATCATATGAGTAAGTTCTTCATCAGACAATTTTATTAAGGTATTTTCATACGAGAACACATATAATTGGTTATCTCCTCTGTTTTGCTTCCCATTTACAAATTTCTATCTGCCGACTGAGCATGAATCCCTTCCGTCTTTTTTTTTTTGGGATTCTTTAGCGACATGTCAGTGTCTACGAAAACAAGGTAGCACAAATCATTGTGCATAGGTTATGTGTGGATATTCATATTTTTAATACGTTGCCCTGTTTTTCGATTTAGTATCTGCATGTCCAGTCGTTCCTTTCTCAATATGTAACTCTTACACTAGATATCTACTTCATGTAATTATGATTTTGTGTTTATTGTTACTCTTTAAGTTATTTAGCTTTATGTTCTCATGTTTTTCTTACACAAACACTAAACTGTTCCTTGATTCTTTTTTGCAGAGCATTGTATAAGTTTTGTTGAATCAAAAGCATTGGAGTTATTTCTTTGGAAAGCCATGGTCCTCGCCGCCTTGGCTTCATGAGCTCAAAGTCCGCACCTTCGTTTACCTTCCGTTCCAGTTAGTACTCTTGAAACTTCATCTTTTCTCTTTGCTTATTTGGGAGGAGCTTTTGCAGAAGTTGTATGTACTCCCAACAACTAGCATGAGCTAACTTTTGTTGACATGTTCTTTTTCTAGCAATGTTTGTAGTAGTTTACGTACGCTGGTCTTGCAGAGCATGTCTTAACTCTTCTACCCTTCATAGGTGGCTAATATCTAGGAGCCAAAGTTTGTCTTCCTAAGCTAACGTGTTGAGGCCAGTTTCAGAAACTTGTTCATAGTTATTTTATTTACTGCCTTTTTCTCACCAAGGTTGAGAACATTGAAAAGTAAGAAAGTTTCACGCAAATAAGGAAGAATAATGGAAGATAAGTATTATTCTAAGGTCTTCAGACTTTAGAGGAGATGAAAAAATCCCGTTTTTAAATAGCAGTTCTATTTTGGGTATCTGATCGAGGGGCAGATGTAGTCCAATATTTCTGATATTTTGCCAGCGTGTTTGTGACTCCTGAGGCTTCATCTGAATGTTTGGATCGTCAGATTGTGTTTTAGTTTGGGATTTATAGTAGTTCGAAGTACATCCTCATTCTTTGATGATATCTTGCACATTTTATCCTCTTGTTCTTATTGATGATGCTTGTGGTGGATTGTAATCCTTTTTTGTAATCTGATTGGGGTTTATTTCCCTTATTTTATCATAATAAGAAAGTGTATGTGGAATTCTTCAGTCCCGTGGTTTTTACTCTTCACACTAAAGAGGTTTTCCACGTAAAAATCATCGTGTTCTTTTTATCTTATTTTTCGTTGGCTAGTTTTATTTATCTTCATCCTCGGTTTCTTTTGTGATTGAATTTTTAGGTTGGTTGTTGTTCCATGTCCTTGTGTTAGTGTTTTGAGTTCTATCTCTTCTTCTACCCCAACAATTGGTATAACAGTCTAGTTACGCTCGAGATAGTGACTGCCTTTGTTACCCGATGTGGAGGAAACCCTCATTTGTTCACTAGAAAAGAAAACTTATCCATTGTGTCGAAAGTCTGCCTGACCAATGGTTTGTTAGGCGAGTGTCCCGCAACTATTTGGCGGTAGTGCAAGACGGTCTGAGGATTAAGGACACTTGTTCATGTGGTCCTTGGTATGAGGGGGGAGATTGTTGGGTATGGTCACCCCAAGTCCCACACCGGAAGTGGAGAGTTCCATTCCTCTCCTTATAAGGAATAGTCACACCACACTACTATGAGTCCTTTTGGGGATTAACCCAAAGTTTAAAATCGTGCGGGCTTTGTAATGGTCCAAAGCGGGTAATATCACACTAGTTTGAATTGTGGTGGGCTCGGCAGTCCCAACATATTGTAAAGCTAATGGGAGTAGTCATGTGGTGGTTTTTGGGTACACATGTCTTAAACTGCCGCGTAAGACACACGTCGTAAATTGCCGCGTAAGGCACACACGTCGTAAAATGCCGCGTAAGCCTCCATACGGCTTTCATTATATTTTTCTCCATTTTTTCAGCTTTGTGATGGCATTTTCTATGATCTCACATCCCTGCTCCAGCTCAATCGGTTGCTTCATCATCTTAATTACAAAGTTTAAGTTGGACGATACTGGATTTGAAAAAAAAACACCAAACCTTATTGATTGATAAATGTTCTTCTTTTTACATTATGAACACGATCCTCGATATAATTAAGTAGGGAAGAGTTCGTTGTTGAAGTCCGAATCCGATTTGAAATTGAGCATATTTAAAATCCCTTATTCACTTTATCGATGGGACACCCGGGGCCTTTGTCTTGCAGATCAGTTCGAGAGCCTAGTTCGTCGTCGAAGTGTTGGTGTCCGGCATAAATCAACTTTATCGATGGGATAGTATTGCATCAAAAAGTATATACCCTTTCCAGGTTTTGATTTGGTAATTTTTAGTCATTCTACACTGTATTACATTAAGTCGTTAATGTACTATATTTTAGTTATCAGTCTTTGTTGTTCGAAAGACAATTTATTGTTCATCAGGGCAAGACCACCTAACTGCTTGATAAGATGCTAATGCGGCCACTGCTCGACTCAGACCAAAACCACATAATATTAGTAGGGAGTATCCCATGGTTCCCGTGATGAATTAAGCATAATTCCTAATGCTAATTCTAATTCTCTATACATTCATGATAATATAAAAATATAAATTTATTTTCCGAAACTGAGGCAGAAATCAAGGTTCACTCTTGAGAATAATTTTAGATTATTCAACTCTACTATTATTATTAATTCTTTTAGATAATATAAAAGTGTAATTTAGCTTCCTATATATTCTAGTCAAAATTTAAGTTTTAGTTTAGTCTAAGGGCAAAGCATTTTCACAGCATTCAAGTACTTTCTTCTAATCAAACAAGTATATAACTTGCTAAATTAAAGTTTGAATCAAAATAACAATGGCATTCCTAACAAATTACAACTTGTTTTACTTTTAGGCATAAAAACTATAACAAACAAAACGAAATAAATTCTAAAAAAAGTATCACCCAGTGAACAAAACAGTGAACAAAACTTCAAAAAAGATAGATTTATAATCAATGCAAGAAGATGATATGTACCACACATATTTTATCATCAGATTCCCATAGAGGTGACATGGACCAAATTTCATTAGAAGCGGCGGTGGCAGATTGGGGCAAGTCCAAGATAGTCTCAATAATAGGGATTTTAAGATGTGCCTCTCACACACAACTATATTTAAAAGAGGCTCCAAAAACAAATCGGCCCAAGTGAAAATTATAATCTAATAAATGCCCAACTGTCAAGTCAAGGCACTTCCATCTGACTTTTGGGCTAGGTTGCACTCAGCCGAATGGACCGCAAATTCTCTAATTCGCAGAAATCGGATTCCTTGAAGAAAATATTTCATTTTCGACTTGTGCTGTGTAGTAAGTTTACTGTTCATAACAACATTAATATTTCAAACCAAGAAATAAATTGCCCTATTTGTGATAGTAGCACGCACTTGGGTGCACGCACGTACCACACACAATAAATATTTTTGTATCCCATAATTATTTAGAACCTATCTTTCATTTTGATGAGTTTAATGTAAGTTTCTGTCCTCAAAATCTTGTTTGAAGAGGTACATCTTAAATTGAAGTTATAAACGCTGCCAGAAACGAGATTTGATGCAGAATAGTAATTATATTCATCTATAATCTCACACAAGGGTCAAGAAAGTGTTTTAAAACACATCATTCTTTGTAGAAAAACTATATTTAGGCTGTAACATATGACAAAAAAAGGCAAAAATCAAAGAGAATGTTTTTTGTCACTTCCCAAATCAGTCAACAAATAGTAAATATATGCTCAAAATCGTTTAATTTAATCAATAAATCATTTCGAAAAAACAGAGAAACAAGGCAAACATATATAGTGAGAAAAAGAGTAGGGTGAACTCACGTAGGTGTTCAATTAGACGCACGAAGGAGCTGAAGTTGTTGTGCTTGAAATACTTGGGCAAGAGATCCTGCGAGTGTCCTAGACGACGAACGAGTTGAAGGAAGCGCTCCAGGAGATGACCGGATCCGTCTCAGGGTCATCCACCATCTCGTAGGTCTTCCGGAGGAATAACAAATCTTTTGTTTAGTTTTGTAATCTTTTTACAATTCGAAACTGAAATTTTTTAATTAGAACTCATGTCCATTTAGAATCTAGTGGACTATGGAGTAAGTTTAGGAATGATTGTGAAACTATTTTCACTTTCAAACTTCTGGCGTATGATTTTTGGAATGTATTGTTATCAAAGTTTTGGAAGAGATTTGGGATTATTCCTTGTGGAAAAATTACGTGCACATCTATATACATTACGTGCACATCTTAATATTACGTGCACATTTAATTTGTCTTTTATTGCACGTGTGCACACACCCACACTCAATATAAAATACCTCTAATGATGTAAAAGTAAAAATATCAATTAAATTTTATTTGCGATAAAGTTATGATTTTGTTAAACAAAATATAAAGATCGGTAAATTTTGTATCATTATGGAAAGTAGATTGAAGTTAGTCTTGGAAATTAGTAGTAGAAATTAAAAATTAAGGTAAATATCATCTAAATGACCTTATAACTTACGTGCATATTAAGGACACAGAACTCAAAATTTGAAAGTTAAACATTTAATGTCTAACGTCTTTTAAACTAAAATAAGATACTAAATTGAACTAAACTAAAATAAACAAATTAATACGAATATTATT
Organism: Sherardia arvensis; assembly: GCA_948330725.1. Taxonomy (NCBI): domain Eukaryota; kingdom Viridiplantae; phylum Streptophyta; class Magnoliopsida; order Gentianales; family Rubiaceae; genus Sherardia; species Sherardia arvensis. Next base: position 12,648,877 of record OX415237.1, on the reverse strand, counting down.
ATTTGAATATTAATTTTGGATAGTGAATTTCTTTTATAACACTAGCTTTTCTTCTTTCTTAATAAGAATTATTTTGAATTTGGATTTTTGAATGTTCAATTCACATTTACATCTATGTTAGTATAGATTTTCAAATAAGTTTTGTTGAAATGTTTGAAAAATTATATATATGTATATAAATTAATTCGTACCCTAAACATAAGTTCTAAGTTCGCCCAAACGCACACCTTAATTGGATGTTTCCGCCAATTTGTGCTTTGTATGTCTCATTAAATTGATTCTAAAATAGAAAATAAATTTATATTCGAGAGATGAATGTCATATACAGTGATTATATCTATTGATATATGAAAGATTTGGACGGAGATTTCAAGACAAGAAACCAAATATAAATAATCATCTATGCTGCTTCCAATATTCCTTGAAATGCAGACAATACCACCATAGTTCGCTTAAGCAAGATCTCAAAGCACTGACCTTTCTTAAAGCAATCTTTGTATTTGGCTAGCCTTGAAAATGCAGTTGAAAATGATCAAAATAGTAAAATGCAGCAAAATAGCATCAAAATAACCTTGTTAGAATGAATAAAAGATACCATAGAAAGGTGTGCGGGAAAGCACTTAACGCCGGTGCAATATCTACCTTATATTATAGGGGATGAGGAAAGTCGGCCAGTTTAGGTATGGTGGTCAGTTAAAAAGAAGTGACTTTTTCGCATTTTCTCTCTCTTCGTCTTCTGCTTTCTTCGCCCAGCAAACCGGCTACACTACCGGTGATCGGTGTACCACGATGCTCCGCCGGAATCCTAGACCAAGACCTGCACGTGTTGTTTCCTCCGCAACTATGAGCAAGGTGGCTGCTTCCCTTCGAGATTTTCCTTGATGAGTCATTCTTTTCTTCACCCTCACAATGAAAACTCAAAACTCTAGCTCACTGTTTCTTGATTTGAAATGGGTTTTCTACTTCTTGTTCTCCTAGGAATCCACCAGCCTTTTCTATTTGTGGCTGAGCGGCAAAAAGGGTTCATTGTTTAGCTGCCATATGAAAGTGGTGCTCAGAAAGGAAGGTCCTTTACTCATTTGCAGTGTCTGTGGTTAAAGTTCTGTTCTTGCTTTCTTTTCTGATTAAGGGATCTGAAATTTTCCTGCTTGCTTCAGCTCTAAGCTTTGATTAGTTTAAGGTTATTTGGTTGTGTTTTTTGAGGTTTTAGTTTGGGATTGAGATTGATATTGAGATTGGGGGTTTGTATTTTTTGGGAGCTGGGATTGATTCAAGTGCTGTTTGTGGTTTTATAATTCCAAGGAAATGCTTGATTTGTAGGATATTTAAGGAGTGATGGTAGTTACGGAGGTTGTTTCCTTGCTTATGATGAATTTGGTGGTTCTGGGATTGGTTTGTTTTGTGAGTCTGTTTTCGGGTTTCGAAGCGCAGTCCCAAGGTTGTCGTCCAGATGATCTTTCAGCATTGAGGGAGTTTTCCAGGAACTTAATCGATGTGTTGATCATTTCGGCCTGGTCTAGAGATTCTGATTGATGTAGTTGGGAAGGGGTTTTCTGTGGTAGCAGTGGCAGAGTGGTGGAGTTGAATGTGTCAAGAAAGTGGCTGAAAGGAAACATTTCAGAGTCTTTAAGTGGTTTTGCTAAATTGGTAGTTCTTCATCTGTTTGTTTCATATTCAAATTACTGACCTCCTTCTATACCTTTTCTTTGGTTTCGTACGTCATTTATTTGGTTTCTTTAATTTATTTTTTATTTGCTCAAATTTATATGATTCTCAAATTTCTTCTGTCAAAATCAGTTGCATAGAACGTGTCATCTCCCCAGTTTCTCTAACAATGCGTCGGACTATTCACCTCTCTGTTTCACCCCCACACCATCTCTGCTTTTGTTTTAAATGCCACGATATGATTCTCATCCATTCAGTTACCATCCTAGCCAATGTAGCTTGCTGATTTTCGCTTTCATTTAATTTGTTTCCTCTGATAATCAGTTGATACCATTCACCCGGGTTCCATGCTTCTTTTTATGATTTTGCAGGTAATCGTTGCACTCTAGGTATTCAATTTTTGTCCTAATTAGGTTTCTGAGTGATTCAAGACTTGAAGGTGTTTTGAGTTTTCGTTATTTTTAAATGCTTTAAATTTGTAGGAGGAAATCGAATTTTGAAATTTGCTGCCATGCCCAATAGTTCCTTCAACTCTGAACATCCCCGGGTATGTAAAACGAGAATTTTCGGTTAATTATATTTAAAAATTGATTTGTTGCTGTTTTTTATGGATTAGGTCATCTGAGTGCTTTCATTACTCTGAAAGTCTGAACCTTTAGACGAATGTTGTTGAATTTTTGTTAAGAGTGTGTTTCCGTAAACCCCTTTTTGTCTGATTAGTCAAGCTTGAGATGCTTCTTGTTTATGAATTTGGAGATTTTATTATAATTATGATATATTGTTACTAACGGAGCATTTTCATATGAAATGTCCTATGCATGCTGGGAAACTAATTGGGCCTTTTCCACCTGTACAATGAAGTCCATGCCTAGTGTATTTGCTAATTTGAAAAAATGGAAAGCAATTGCAACTGAATTTTCAGAAACTTTTATGAGTTACTTTCTTGTCTACTAAGCTGTTGATTACTTCATTCAGTTTTAACGAATTTAATCTTCTACTGTCATCAGCCTTCTCTGTTGCCCTCATGGTTAATTTTAAACTAAAGTGTCGATACAATTGTTTGATTTGGTTTGCAGGAAAGATGTTAGACCTCAGAAATGTGCCGTTTCAGCGGGTTCCTGACCATGTACTGATGTGCTGTGTATTTAGTTCCTTTTTTATTCATGAATGTTAGCTTTTCTTTTCCTTAGCATGTATACAATTGACCTTGGTTTTATGATTTATTTTCCTATATTTCTTCTGGTAATCAAGATTTGTCACTTAGGCTTTAATTATAATGAAAGGAAGTGGAGATGGTCAACTCTTACAATGTATCTCGCGTTCTTAAGGTACCATTTTTCATTTACTTTTCCTTCCTTTTATTGTACTGTGTTCTTTGTGATGATGTTATCTTTTATATAGAGTCACACCATCAAGTAGATTTCAACATTTGGAATGAAGATGGATAGTGATCCTCCACTGGTAAGTCTTTCACGTATACTATTGTTCTGAGAAGTTTGGTTGTTGCTCTTAGTTTTTCTGATGTATTTGTGTACGTTTAATATTATGTAGAAAGTTGTGATTACTTATTCTTACTGGCAACGACTCTGAAACACGAGATAAGTTTAAAGAGGCTGTATTTTCCGACAACATTGTCTGATCCAGTATGACTTTGTTGGTTTCAGGTTCAATCTACCTGAATTATGAACTCTTGGCTTGACTGCTCAATGTGAAAAAAAGTACAAAGTTTGCTGCAATTTTTCGGTTCACAAAGAATTTGGCCTTTAGCAAAATAACAATTTCCCACTCTTTCTTTTTTTAGCAATGAAGACTTAGCATATTATCTGTGATTTTTAGTATCCTTGTAAAGCTTTTTTGCTCTTTACTACATGTAACATTAGAGGAAGGTTGAAGACGCGTCAGGAGCTGCAGACAACCCTATGAATATCTTTACAGGTGGGATTCCACACACTCTCAAGGTTGCTGGAACAACTCATAGAATACAAGAAGATTTTTAAAAAAACTCATTGAAACCTTCAAACTCATCTAATATTCATTGAATAATGCAGCAGCAAATAAATATATTGTGGTGCTGTATATAAATAGTTCTATGTTACCGATTTGTCACTTTTTCGAGATTTATCCTTTATCGTATCTAAAAAAAAGAATAGTTTCGCTATTATCCGACGCTAATAATTGGATAATTTTTTGATGTTGCTCCTAACACATAAATGTGTACCACATTATTTTCAATTTCAGAAAAAGTCCAACTTTCGTATCAGAGGCCGGGTGAGTTTGCACAAAGTCCATACTCTACAACCTAGTGTTAAAGAATAGACAAAAAATTTAAAAAAATTATTTTTCTATTTTGGTCAAAATGAATATTGGTTTGACAACACTATCCTTAATACTAAAATTTGAAGTTACACCAACGCCCCGCGAGATCTACCCAATGGTTGGGACGGTGGTCCACAATGCACTTATAAAGATATAAATTCAAAATATGAAATGGACATAAAAGTCTACATAAAGTCAATTCGTCCATGGGATTGGTTTAATATTAGATTAGAAAAAGAACATAATGCTTTCGCCAATTTTTTTTTTACAGTTGTTGTTAATCAATTTCACCCTTATAGATATGATACCATTCTTGTGCAATAAGCATATGTTATACGTGTATTTTATTTTGATTAATTATGCATTAAAGTCTGTCATCCTTGATTGTAGAGGTATGGAAATAAGAATATTATGTACTACTACTGGCCTATTATTTTAATGTTGGTTTATGATGTATGAATATCAAACAAAGCGAAATATATTCTCATTATGCCGTGCAAATGCACGGCTGACATTGAAACTATTAGTGCATGATGCAATATCAAACAAAATTAAATATATTCTCATTACACCATGCAAATGCACGGCAGACATTGAAATTATTAGTGCATGATGCGTGCAAACACAAATATAAATCTGATAGACTTGGATAACATTTGGGCATTTTCTAGAATAAGCTCAGATATGATGATTAGGCAAAAGGGAAGGCGAGCTCGCCATGGCTGCGAAACCCTAGGTTCGCCCCGCCAAAATATGAGTTCGCTCGACCCCTTGCCCCCATCAAAACTCAAGAACCCTACGTATCATCATAGCTTATCGGAATGGGGAGGTTTTACCAACGAAGATTGAATGATTGGATTCGCAAGAATAAACTAGCTTGCAAAGTTCAGAAGGATTGTTGATTATTTTTGGGGGGCAAACAGAGAAGGGAAACAACCCTTAAAAAATTCCTCTTCTCTGCAGCCTCATCGGTTCTTGAGTTTGATGGTTTGGGGGTTTTGAACCGACAATTTACAAAGCAAAGCATGACATCAGATTGCTAAATCCTTTTTCGGAAGTTGCTTGACAAATGTTTCTGTTCCAAATGATGTTTTCGGTTTGAATTTTATTTTAATTTTATGGATATTATATGAAAAATAAAAAAGGCAAAGCAACAGGTTTATTCACTTTTTTGGACAATGTTAAATTTATAACATTGTCTAATTATGCTAGTTGCATAACAAGAAAACTCCAACGATTTGTAATGATAGTGTGTGGGTGCAAGAATAGATAAAACAAACGTGCGTTAACGTGCGCTGATTGTTAATTACATTCCAAAAACGCGTGCGCTAAATTGAATTCTACAAATATAAATTAAAATATTATAGAGGAAAACGGTTGAAAGGTAAACTTAAAAGTGGAAATTGATAGAAACACTCAAACCAATTTAATCCTCATATATTCCAATAGTATTGACATTTCCCGCACTGATTATCACCCCACTCTAATTCAACAGTTACAAACTCAACAAAAAACATGTTATGCAATATTAACCAATTATCAATAATTACAACCAGACTTTTTCATTTCAAAATTTTGAAAATCCTCCATAAGTAAATAAAAAAAATCCAGGAAGAGAGTTTCATGCGTTAATCAACAGTACTCGACTTCGAACAGTTTGTTAGTGTATGAGGTATAAAATTTCTAATATCTAAGAATCTTAATGAAATTTATCTATCTTCATATTTTGTTGAAAAATCATCACATTTAAATTTCAGCAATTTTGTTTGAAAAATGTTCCTTTTTATGTTAAAGGATCTCAATTTTAATTTGAATAAGATTTGAAATAATAATGGATAACTAACATATTGATAAACATGCTCATTCTGGTAGATATCATGTTTCGTTCTGGATATAGTTTACAGATTGTAGAAATGTCGAGATCTAGAAATGGGCCAATATTATTTTATTCTCCACCTGTTTGTAAATGTCATGTTTCGTTCTTCATGTACTTATGCACATGCTGTGTTTTCATTAGTGATTTGTTTCCTTCACTGTACTAATAGTTTAGAGAATGTAGATCATGCTTGGATAAAGTGGTGTTACAACATCTTTATTAATTAGGTGAGTGATTGACGCGTGAAGGTCATCTCTTTTCCAAGTGATTTTGGTTTTTTTTCCACTATTAACAAATTAAAATTCTCGAGAGTTTTATTCAAGTTTACTAGATTGGATCTTAAAATCGACAATCATATATGATTTAATTATTCTTGAATAGAGAAGATAATTAAATTTAATATCAATTTACTGTAATCGCCAAATAACATTTCCCATCATCATCATGTATGACTTTTTTAAAATTAATGTACTCATATAGATTCCTTGGTTTATTTTTAGTTTTTATTTTTTTTTCTTATCATGATTGATTGGTTTTTGATATACGGCACCATATTAAAATTTTGTTGTCCCATATGTATAGTAAAATTAAAATAATTTATATTTTGGTCAAATTAATTGTAGCAAAAAATATAATAATTCTAGTCAAGTTGTTATCAATTAGTTACTCGTGTATCATCTCCTCCCTGCTCATTTCTCTCTCTGAAAACACTGGCGGGGTGGTAGTGCCGACAAACAATACCGTTCCAGCCAACCCCTCCCACTCTCCCCGGCCCGTAGCCTAGAACCCGCCACCCCCTTAACTCCCTCACTCGGAGTAACGAATCCTCCGCAAAGCTAGATTCTCTGGCCAGAAATCTACGATGCCATAGAGGCGGTGAAGTCTGCGGCCGGGACCACCAGTGCTTCAAGATCGGCAAGGAAAACAGCTTGTCCGATGCCCGGAAGCTCTCGACTAGGTTTGGCGGCTTCAATCTGTTTAAGATGCCGAACAATAACGTATTCCCCTGACGGAATCCACACACGCCAAGGGCCTCCATCGCAGAAGCTTTTTTATGTTAATTCCATAATAATTCCATGGTTCGTATTCGGGCCTCATTCATACTCGGACCAGGGACCGAGAAGGGTCGTGGGCTCGAGATACGCGGAGGGTGGATCCACAGGTCCATCAATCCTAATCCTTATAAGGAATGCGTATATTATGAATGTCCTACAAGGAATATACATGTTCTTAATGATGGTAATACAGCTATCCTAAACATGGTAACACAACAATATCCGAAATACACTTCTATTATGCATGGTAATACAACTTCATAAGAGTTGTATTCATACCATAAATACATATCTTGGTGATCTACGGATTGTAGCCATATAAATACCCTAAGAGGTTTGGTAGACCTCTCATCTAATCTCATACTCTATACTTTACGCCTTAGGTAAATATACTGTCTTGAGCGTCGGAGTGTCTATCTCCGGGACACCCGGGGCCTTAGTCTTGCAGATCAGTTCGAGATTCTGGTTCGTCGTCGAAGTGTTGGTGTCCGGCATACATCAATTTGGCACGCCCGGTGGACCTCTCATACCTCTCACACTCAATGACGATGTCGCCGAACCGTGTCTCTGATCTGGTCTAGTGCATCTGAAAAAGCAATTTCCCTAATAACATGTCTGACAACGAACAACCCAGACGAAGCGCCCGTGTGCTAGGGGTAAATCCAACGGAGAATCCGGAAATAGAGCAACCCCTTCAAAGACATGGACGCGGTCGAGGGTGCGGACAACTCAGAAGATCTCGGGCACACTTTGCCTCACATCCAACACCAAACTCTACCATGGGTACCGGAAACTCCAACGTTCCGATATCCATCAACCCAAGTCCTGCTGGAATGACACAACCAATCTCTGGTCCAAATTGGTATGTCTAGAGCACCTCCCGGATCAAATCCAATCGTATCCAGGATACCAGCATCCGGCTTAAATCCTACTACATCCAAGACCCCACCTCCTTAAACAAACCTTGTTGGGTCTGAAGTACCAAACTCAGGTGAAAAGGTTTTTATCCAAAACGACATGAATTACAGCACGAACGTCAACAATTCAAATGGCCTGAATCAGGAAAATAGGTTGGGGTATAGTTGTCCCGATTTGATCTTTTCTTCAGAAGAACGAACACAAAGGGATTGGCAAATCTTTACACAAAGACAGCAGGAGGACGTTAGGCAGAGCCGTCTCAAGGAAGCCTTGAACCGAACCATACAACATAGCCCGCGAGGCTCTGATCCACTCCAAATTGACCTTTTCTCGGATACTCCCCCGAGGGAAAATAGTAGGTCCAACTCGATCTTCTCTCCGGAAGGAAGAGCACGAAGAGATCGACAAATTCTTGAAGATAGACAACAAGAAGGAGAATCTGTGATAGAACACTATTATAGATACATTAATCGCGCCACGAGACGCTATGATCAAGATGAAATCCTCTTAGTAAACCTGTACCGGATGATGGTAGGTAATAATTAACAATCCGAGTGATGGATGTCTACAACCCGGACTTGATCACGAACCCTACTCACGAACTGATCTACAAGAAAAAGGCCTCGGGTGTCCCGGGGATAGACACTCTGACGCTCAAGTCAGTATATTTTCTTAAGGCGTAAAGTATAAAGTATGAGATTAGATGAGTGGTCTACCAAACCTCTTAGGGTATTTATATGGCTACAATCCGTAGATCACCATGATATGTATTTATGGTATGAATACAACTCTTATGGGAATAGAGGTTGTATTACCATGTATAATAGAAGTGTATTTCGGACATGGTTGTGTTACCATGTTTAGGATAGCTATATTACCATCTCTGAGAAGATGTATATTCCTTGTAGAACATTCATAATATACGCATTCCTTATAAGGATTAGGATTGATGGACCTGTGAATCCACCCTCCGCGCATCTCGAGCCCACGACCCTTCTCAGGCCTTGGTCCGAGTATGAATGAGGTCCGAATACGAACCATGGACTAATCAGTATCCCCAAGGTAGATCTTCTGAATATAGAGTGCTCCATCTCGAAGGTTGAAGGAGAGGCTTTCTTCTTGAGGGAAGACCAATAAATCGAGTGAGAATAACTCGGGGTGTTAAGCTCGGGGTGTCCTTCTAAGACTGTCCTTTCGGGCTTACCCTTCTGAATATCTAGCTTCAATTTGTTTCGTATTCCATCAGGACACGTGGACGGTTGGATCTGAATATGCCTTCTTGAATTCTGGAGAATTGACACGTGATCTTGATTCATTGTACCTTCCAACGGTGAGGAAGACCGTCATTCCAATTGCCTGTATTGTTTCGCGAGTCGAGGTAATTACTCCACTTAAATGCATACTATTTACTGGTTATATAACCAAGTAATTTTCCTTGTGTTTACCATCAATCTCCACCAAACTCTTGTCTTTCTTCATCATATTCTTCTCATAACCTTTTCCCCCCATTCTCTGTATTGCCATGTCATCAGCAAATTCTAGCGCTCCCTCTGGCAATAGGGAGAATGTTCCCTTGGCTTGTGACTTACGCACTTTATTCCTGGAGGTTTAATCTGGGGAACTGATGGAGGTTACCCTTGCCACGCCGCTGCAGTCGATAGCTATAGTGGCAAACGACGGTGCTTCCGGGTCAGAGGTAGACCCTAATGTGGAGCCCCAAGTTGATAAACGGGTTCCGGCCACCGAGGGTGTGAATGATGTCACCAAGGTGGTCGACGAAAATACTCTGCAGTTTTTGAGGTCATGCAGGTTGTCGTACCCCATCGAGGCTGATTTGAGGCTCGAGGACAAGACCACTCCAGTCAAGGATCTTGTGAGCCCCACTCGAGGGGTTATATATGGCATGTTCTTGAAACAGGGTTTGATTTTTCCCTTTCCTCCTGTGTTTCAATGTTTCTTCAGCATCATCGGCTTCACCCTTGTCAAATTCATTCCAATGTGATGGTGACAATGGTGGCGTTCATCTCCTGGTGTTCCCGGAAGGACTATGAGCCAAGCCTGGATCTATTTAGGAGCTTGTTCAAGTTGTTCTGCTTCAAGGATCGCGAGCACATTACTCTTACTCCTCGAAAGGGTAAGGTCTTCACTTTTCCCGACAATAGCGGTAAGTGGGAGGATATTCGGCTAACTTTTGATCGGACAAAATATGAGGTTCCTGATTGGAATCCGAAGCCGAAGGACGCTGTGCCTCTTGATGTCTTTGAGATGCCTGTTTATCTGAAGAGCATCGTGGAGGAGCTCTTGAAGGAGAAGATTGTCTTCCAGGAAGGAGGTTTTGTACGAGGGGCTCATGGCTCGGTGTGGCAGTGGCCTGCTATCACCTATTCTTATCTGCTAGACGTTCCAGGGTCCAAGTCTATGTCTAGTTTCCTGAAAAAGGATCGAGACTGAACCTTCCCTGATAAAATCCAGGGAGAAAAGAAGAGGGGCAAGAAACGGGCTTCTAGGAAATCACCCCGAGGCCAGGGTGAATCTTTTTCCAGTCAATCTTCTTCGGGTAATTTCTGTTTCAAATCATCTCAGTTGTTTGATATATTTCTTTTATCTAGCATATTCACGCTCTTCCTTATGTATATAGCCTCTCCTCCAGAGAAAAAGAGCAAGAAAGGGGAGGCAAATCTCCAGGTCATAGATGAAGAGGCAGAGGAGGTGGAATCTGAGGCTAGGGAGTCTTCAGATAATGATGAATCTGACATTGAACTGGTGATATCCAAAGATGCTCCTCTGAAGAAACTGAAGTATTATCTGGATTGCCCCAAGGAAGAGGATGGTCAGGTTTCTCAAAGATCTTCCAAGAAGTATCCCTTCGTTGCTGGGGTATTTATCTATCCCATTCTGCTATATGAATTCCTCAGATATCGGGTTTTTATGTGTCCTCCTCTTTTACAGTTGATGGCAGACCTGTCCATGGTGGGCCCTAGAGCTAATGATGTTATCCGGCATTTGTCTGATTCTGTAATGGAATTACATGTCAACTGCCGGGCCTTTAGGGCAAAGAAGGAGGAGATGGAGGTCACCCTTTCGACTCCGACGACCGAGTCTGCAACACCTACTCCTCCTGTTCAGGCTCAATCAGCGGTGACTCAACAGCGGTGACGCAACTAGAGGACATGATGTTGGCAAAGAAGTTCCAGGATAAAGAGCTGGAGACTTATCGGCATATTGCAGAGGAGCTGGCACGAAACCAAGCTTCGGAGAAAGATCCAGAGGAGACCAAACAACTTCTAAAACTTTGGAGTGCCTTTATTGCTTGTAGCCCCGAGTTTCAGAGCCATAGGGAGAAGTATGGGGATTTGTTCCACTCCTCTGAACTACATGAGATTTTGGGTGGCGTCTTGCAACTATGCCAATCCGAGAAGGAGACAAAGTTGATGGAGGAGATCTCTTCTCATCCAAATGCTGCTGATAAGCTCTCTGCTCTGACTGCTAAATGTTGGATTCCTGAGGACAAGTTCTTGGATGTATTGGGTTCCTCTGAGAAGGTAGTAACATCAGGAGATTTATTGAGGTTTATTAGAGCCAAGTATCCTGACTTATCTTCTCTTGAAGAGGTGCTTAATCCTTCAACTGAGTAGTTCCAGCAGGTTTGCTACCTTACTTGCTGGCATCTTTCAGTCATCCTTGAACTTTATGATTTACTGGAAAGGAGCACCAGCCTTGGTTGTTAAGTTCTCGCAATTATCCATGATGAACACTCTGCGAGCTTAATATTTTTTGGCTTCTTCCTTGGGTGTCCTTTTGACAAGGCCTTTAATGTCACAGTGTGCAGAAAAGTTGACAATAGCCCATCTCTCTAGTGTCACTTTTGGTGAAATCCTAGGAAACCCTATTGGGTATATTAAAAGTACCATATTCTGATGTATAACACCTTTGATATGTCCTTTTTAGGTTCGAGGTTTAGCCTCTTATGTGCCCTTTTGAGGGTCTTGTTTTAAAAGTATCATATTCTGATGTAATAACACATTTGATATGAACTATTTGTGTTCAAGATTTTTCCTCTTATGTGCCCTTTTGAGGGTCTTGTTTAGAAGTATCATATTCTGATGTAATAACACCTTTGATATGAACTTCAACTTTTGTTTTTGAGGTTTCTCCTCTTATGTTGAGATGATTGATTTTCAAGAACGTCTGCCTTTTTGGTCTATAGACCTCAATCAAGCACTTTTTTCAAGTACTTTATCTCGAACCTATCTCTTTTGTTCAAAACGATTGGTTTTTGAATATTGGATCCAAACAACTTATAAGTTGACCAATCATATACCTTATAAGGTATATAGTTTTGAATAGCAATCAATGTTATACTTAAGACAACAATCCTCTTTTTATAAAAGGAATTTAAGATTGCTGATTATAAGGATAGGTATAAAAATATCATGACTTCAATCTAAATTTATAACTTTAAGAGTAGAAGTAAAGTAAATAGTGGGTTTGAGTTTGAGTACCCGTTTGTGCTAGAGCATATTTGTCTCGGACCTTGATAAGGCTTCTCAGACACTTTTGATAATCTCGAGCTTTTGTGAGGCTCTCCCTTGAGTTTTTATCTTCCATGATACTTTCGTAAGTTAATCGCATTCCATCTTCGTGGTATGGGTTCCCCCTTCATGGTTTCCAAGAGGTAGCTTCCCCCTTGGATGGGATTCTAGGACTCGATATGGACCTTCCCAGTTCGGGGCTAGCTTCCCTTCCACTTCCTTCTTACTTTTTTCATTTAACCTCATGACAAGGTCCCCTTTAACGAAAGTGGCTAAGCGAATTCTCCTATCATGATAGCGCTTGACTCTTTCTTTTACCTTGGCCTCGTGAATTGTAGCATTTGCTCTCTTTTCTTCTAGGAGGTCAAGGTCAAGATGAGGGGAGTATATCTGGTCTCTGGCCCTTGTTAAGGATATTAGAGAAAGGTAGATGTTTTTCTGCTCCTTTGGGTAGGAAACGACTAAGGGCTGCAAGTGACCCTGTCAGCTTCTGTACGTCCTTGACGGTTTTTGGAGGTTGCATATTTTGCAAATCCTCTATCTTCTCGGGGTTTACTTCGATTCCTCGATTGGATACCATATATCCCAGGAATTTTCCCGCTCCCACGCCTATGGTACATTTAGCGGGGTTAAGCTTCAAGTTGGAGGCCCGTAATGTGTCGAAGGTTTCCTTCAGGTCTTCAAAGAATGTGTCATAACTGCGGCTCTTTACTACCATGTCGTCCACATATATCTCGAGGTTGCGCCCTATTTGAGATTTGAATAATTTGTCTACCAGTCTCTGGTAAGTAGCCCCTGCATTTTTCAATCCGAAAGGCATCATCTTGTAGCAGAAAGTCCCTCTGTCGGTTATAAAGGAGGTTTTTTCTTTATCTTGCTCTGCCATAGGGATCTGATTATATCCTTTAAAGGCATCAATGAAGGCTAGTACTTGATATCCCGCAATCGCTTCCACTAATAGGTCAATCGAGGGTAAGGGATAACTATCTTTAGGACAACAGTCGTTCAAGTTGGTGAAGTCGATGCACATTCTCCACTCTTCCATCTGGCTTCTTGACCATCACTGTGTTAGCTATCCATTCTGGGTACTGCACTTCCTCGATTATACGGGCCTTAAGTAACTTGTCTACCTCCTCTCCAATGGCTTCAACTCGATCCAGTGCAAAGATGCGTCGTTTCTGCTTAATGGGTTTTTGTGAGGGATTGATATTCAGGTAATGTTCCGCCAATCGAGGGGATACTCCTACCAAATCGTTGGTGTCCCAGGAAAAAACATCTATGTACTGGTTGAGAAGATCTCGTAGTTTAGCTTTTATCTCGGGGGGTAGGAGAGTTCCAACTTCAACGGTTTCTGATTCTCCGAGCTGCATCGGCTCGGACTCGGAGTACTTGGCTGGTTCAAGATTCTCCTTTTCTGGTTCTCGGATAGCTTGAATTGTGCATATTCGGGCTAATTGTTGATCACCTCGGATTGTGGCAATCCCTTTGTTGGTAGGGAACTTCATCACTAAATTGTAGGGGGACCAGATTACCTTTGCCTGGTACATCCAAGGCCTTCCAAGGATTAAGTTGTACGGTGACCTAGAATCGATAATTGTAAAGGTGCAATTTAGGGTTATACTCCAAGAGCCATCCCTTACTTGTACCGGTAGAGTAATTTTTCCCAAAGTGTTGACAGGATTGCCAGTAAATCCTGAGATAGGGCTTGTAGGCGTGAGGTTATTTCTGTTCAATCCCAGTTGTTCATAACAACTGAGAAACATAACTTCTACTTCGCTTCCTCCATCTACCAGGACCCTTCTGATCATATTATGGTTTATGTCAACTGTAATCACTAGGGGATCTGAATGGAGAATTTGATTAGGAACTGCATCTTTAGATGAAAAAGTAACAGTTCCGTCCGAGCGAGATCTTTTGCTCTCCCACTCCCAGGGAGAGGCTTCTTGTGTCGATCGATGCACACTATTAATGCTCCTTCTTACTCCCTGGTTGCTGGCGTTGCTTGTCTCGTCGTTGTTGAAGCTTCTTACTCCTGTCGGGACCGAGAAACGGATTCGTGCACTCGCACGAAGGTTTCCAGCCGGATTAGCCATGAGTTGGAAGGTCGTATAGATCAAGATCAGCCTGCGAATCCCACTGGACGTGCCAAATTGATGGATATCTACAACTCGCACTTGATCACGAACCCTGCTCACGATCTGATCTGTAAGACAAAGGCCCCGGGAGTCCCGGGGATAGACACTCCGATGCTCAAGTCAGTATATTTTCTTAAGGCGTAAAGTATAAAGTATGAGATTAGATGAGAGGTCTACCAAACCTCTTAGGATATTTATATGGCTACAATCAGTAGATCACCAAGATATGTATTTATGGTATGAATACAACTCTTATGGGAATAGAGGTTGTATTACCATTTACAATCCTACTACATTCAGGACCCCACCTCCTGAAACAAACCTTGTTGGGTCTGAAGTACCAAACTCAGGTCAAAAGGTTTTTATCCAAAACGACATGAATTACAGCACGAAAGTCAACAATTTAAATGGCCTGAATCTGGAAAATAGGTTGGGGTATAGTGGTCCGGATTCGATCTTCTCTCCAGAAGAACGACCACAAAGGGATCGGCAAATCTTTACAGAAAGACAGCAGGAGGATGTTAGGCAGAGCAGTCTCAGGGATGCCTTGAACCAAACCATACAACACAGCCCGCGAGGCTCTGATCCACTCCAAATTGACCTTTTCTCGGATACTCCCCCGAGGGAAAATAGTAGGTCCAACTCGATCTTCTCTCCGGAAAGAAGAGCACGAAGAGATTGACAAATTCTTGAAGATAGACAACAAGAAGGAGAATATGTGATAGAAAAATATTATAGATACATGAATCACGCCACGAGACACTATGATCAAGATGAAATCCTCTTAGTAAACTTGTACCGGATGATGGTATGTAATAACACTCCGAGGAAGAAAAATAAGAAGAAGGATAGCTCCCACAACAATAACAACCAAGGTGGCGGAAACAATAATCCTCAAGATCCTCCCCCACCACCATCAAATGGAGCCAACCGAGTCATCAACAACATTAATGGCTATACTGGAAAAGCAATTTCCCTAACTAAGCTGAAGGATAGTGTATGGACCCTACCACATACTAAGCTGGTCAACAAGAGTCTCCATTCCGAAGAAGCTATTACTTTCTCAGACAAGGATGACATACCAAATCAGATGTTTCATTCTAATCCTCTCATCATCTCGGCAACCATACAAGATTCTTTAGTAAAAGGAGTTTTCATGGACAGTGGGAGTGGAGTAGAAATAATTTTCCATGACTGCTTCCAGATGTTAGGATTTATCAAAGATAACCTTAAACCTACGGGTCCGATCTCGGGGTTCACAGGAAATCCAGTAATACCTCTCGGGGAAATCACACTCCCCATCACAGTAGCAGAAGGAGCCAAGAGCCTAACCTTATACTGCACATTTGTGGTAGTAGACACTGTCACACCCTTCAACATCATCCTTGGCAGACTTTGGATGTGCCAAGCTAAAGCCGTATGGTCTCCTTACCATCTGATGATGAAGTTCCCAACACTACAAGGAGTAGCTTCAATCAAAGGAGACCAAGGAGTGGCACATTCTTGCATAATCACGGCCACCCGTGACGCCAGAAAAGAAGATGACGGTTATATGTCAAAGCATCCTCCAACTCCGGGGAAAGCGGTACTAAAAGTTTTACTAACCAGCCCCGAGAAAAAGGACCATCTTTGGGTTTCTTATTTCAATCTCCAAGTCACCAGCAATGAAGCCGAGCATGAAACTCTCAGTACCTGACCAAAACTAGCTAAAGACCTGGAAACAGAAGACCTTGAGGTCGAGGACCTCAAAATCTTCAGTGACTCACAGATCTTGGTTCAACAGGTTAAAGGCAAATACGAAACTTGAGAGTACAGTCTCCAGAAATACCTCGGGATAGTTAAGCCCCTCCTAAATCAATTCCAACATTATGAGCTGAATCTTATCCCCGAGAAGTTAACCACAAGGCTGATGCACTTAGCAAGCTTGCCTCCTCGAGCCTCAACATAAGATCGTATCAAGAATAGCTAATGGAAACCCTGGTGAAGAGAAGTTACGAGGAGAGCAGCATCATGGTTGTTGACATCTCAGACACATGGATGAACCCCTACATTGAATACCTCCAAATGGGTACCCTTCTCAAGGATAAGTACCTAGCATGGGAGATCCTATTTAAAGCTCTGAAATATGTCATCCCTGGAGTTTACGATAGCCACCGAGGTCCCCACACCATCACCCAAAAGGGTTATCTCTGGCCTACGATGTTTCAAAATGCCAAAAGATATATCGATTCTTGCCACCAGTACCAGAGATTTGTTAAGATTATCCACATGCCACAGGAGAATATGATTACCATCCAAGAATCCTGGCTATTTGTTCGATGGGGCATAGATCTTGTAGGGCCTTTTCTTACGGCCCCTATTATAAACTTCTGCTGGAAAAATATTATGGGTCGCTATGGCATCCCGAGATACATAGTGACCGATAATGGAACGCAATTTGCTAGTGATCCCTTCAAGAAAAGGTACAAGGATTATAGAATACACCAGCAGCTCGCCTCAGTATATAATCCAAAAACTAGCGGCCAAGCAGAAGCTCTGAACCGAGCCTTGGTATGCGGCATCAAAAAGCGCCTCGAAGGAGTTAAAGGAAACTAGATCAAAGAATCACCAAATATGATCTGGACCCTTAGAACCACACCAGCTACAACAACAGAAGAGACTCCTTGTAGCTTAGACTACGGGTCCGAAGCGATCATCCCCAGGGAGATTGAGGTCCCCTTTGTCCGTACCTCTCAGCCAGATGATGAAATTGGCAAGGCCAATGAAGAAAACCTTTGTCTCGACCTTGACCTCCTAGAGGATAAGAAAGAAAATGCTACTATTTACAAGGCCAAGGTGAAGAAAAGGTTCAAGCGCTACCATGATAGAAGAGTCCGCTTGGCCACTTTTGTTAAAGGAGAACTTGTCATAAGGTTAACCAAGAAATGCAAGAGGAAAGTGGAAGGGAAGCTGGCCCCGAATTGGGAAGGTCCATATCGAGTCCTATATTCCCGTCCAGGGGGAAGCTACCTCTTGGAAACCACGAAGGGGGAACCTATACCACGAAGATTGAATGTGAATAACTTACGAAAGTATCAAAGAAGATTCAAAACTAAAGGGAGAGCCTCACAAAGGTTTGAAACTATCAAGAGCGTCCGAGAAACCTCATCAAGGTCCGAGACAAGTATACTCTAGCACAAACGGGTACTCAAACTCAATATTCACTATTTACTTACTTATATTCTTAAAGTTATAAACTAAGATTGAAGTCATGATATTTTTATACCTATCTTTATAATGAGCAATCTTTAAATTCCTTTTCTAAAAAGAGGATTGTTGTCTTAAGTATAACATTGATTGTTGTTCAAAACAATATACTTTATTAAAGTATATGACTGGTCAACTCATAAGTTGTTTGGATCCAATATTCAAATACCAATCGTTTTGAATAAAACAGATAGGTTCGAGATAAAGTACTTCAAAAAAATGGTTGATTGAGGTCTATAGACCAAAAGGGGCAGACGTGCTCGAGAATCAATCATCTCAACATAAAGAGTAGAAACCTCAAAAACAAAAGTTTAAGTTCATATCAAAGGTGTTATTACATCAGAATATGATACTTCTAAACAAGACTATCAAAAGGGCACACATAGAGGAAAAACCTCAAACCTAAATAGTTCATATCAAAAATGTTATTACATCAGAATATGATACTTCTAAACAAGACCCTTAAAAGGGCACACATAGAGGAAAAACCTCGAACCTAAATAGTGCATATCAAAGATGTTATTACATCAGAATATGATACTTCTAAACAAGACCCTCTAAAGGGCACATAAGAGGCTAAACCTCGAACCTAAGAAGGACATATCAAAGATGTTATTACATCAGAATATGATAATTTTAAATTTACCCAATAGGGTTTCCTAGGACTTCACCAGAAGTGACACTTGAGAGATGGGCTATTGTCAACTTTTCTGCACGCTGTGACATTAAAGGCCTTGGCAAAAGATGCCCGAGGAAGAAGCCCAACAACATCAAGTACGCAGAGTGTTCATCATGGACAACTGCGAAGACCTGATCCCGGAATATCTTAGCTTGGCATGAGCTCCTTTCCAGTAAATCATGAGACCGAGGTTCATGTGCAAAGGATTTCAGGCTTTAAAGCTGACGAGGAGATGCCGAGACTAATCCACCTTATTTATGGAAGAACTGGAAATCACCTCTTCAAAAGAAGGTAATTCAGGACACTTAGCTTTAGTAAGCCTTAGTAAATCTCCTGATGTTACTATCTTCTCGGAGGGATCCAATGCATCCAAAAACTCGGTCCCAGGGATCCAACGTTTTGCAGTCAGAGCAGCGAGCTTATCAGCAGCATCAGGATGAGAGAAGATTTCCTTCATCATCTCCACCACTTTCTCGGATTGACATAGATGCAAGACGCCATCCAAGATCCCATGAAGTTCAGAAGAATGGAATAAATCCCCATACTCCTCCCTGTGGTTCTGAAACTCGGGGCTACACGTAATGAAAGCACTCCAAAACTTTAGAAGCCGTTTAAGCTCCCCTGGATCCTTCTCCTTGGCTTGTTTTTGCGCCAGCTCCTCAGTAATATCTCGATAAGCCTCCAGCTCTGTCTCTTGAGACTTCTTCGCCAACAGCAGGTCCTTATTCTCAGCCTCTAGCCATTCAACACTGGCTTGTAGTTGAGTCACATCCAATGGAGCCTGAACGGGTGGAGTAGAAGCAGCAGACATAGTTGTCATAGTAAAGAGGGAAGCTTCCATCTCTTCTTTCTTTGCCCTGAACGCCCGGCATTTACCATATAATTCCATCACAGAATCAGATAAGTGCCGGATCACGTCATTAGCTCGAGGCCCTACCGTGGACAGATCCGCCATCAACTGAGAGACAGTTACCTGGGGTGTAAGCTAAATCTTGCATCTAAAGAATATTATAATATAACATGAAAGACAGTTACCTCAGCGACGAAGGGATATTTCTTAGAAGACCTCCGAGAAGCCTGACCATCCTCTTCCTCTGGACAGTTCAAATAGTACTTTAACTTCTTTAGAGAAGCATCTTCAGAGTCCAGCAACTCAAGGTCAGATTCATCATCTTCAGAGGACTCCTCCATCACCGGTTCCATCTCCTCGGACTGTATTTCCTCAGATTCCTCTGCTTCCTCATCTATGGCTTGGAGGGTAACCTTCCCCTTCTTGATATTTTTCTTCGGAGGAGACGCTGTACAGATATAAAGAAAAAACCTCAGCATATGACACCAGAAAAACATATTATATGACAACAGTATATGACTTGAAGAGTCACCTGAAAAAGACCGACTAGAAGAAGATTCACCATGATTCCGAGGAGACTTTCTCGGACTCCCTTTCCTTGCCTTCTTCTTTCTTCCCTGGATTTTATCAGGGAGGGCCCAATTCCGATCAGACTTCAAAAAGATTGAGGAGGATTTCGACCGAGGAACATCCAACAGGTACGAGTAAGTGATACTAGGCCACTGCCACGCAGAACCATGTGAGCCCAGAACAAAATCCTTTCTTTGAAGGATAATGTCCTCCTTTAGGAGCTCCTCGATGATGCCCTTCAAGTGATCAGGGATGATGAAACCTCTGTCACGAGCTATAGCGACCTTTGGATGGGGATGCAAATCAGGGACCTCGTACTTGCTTCGTTCGAAAGTGAAACAGTCTCCCTCCCACACACCACTGTTATCAGGATACGTGATGGGTTTTCTCTTCCTCGGAGTCAAGGTAATGTACTCATAAGTCTCAAAAGAGAATAACGTATACAGACTCCTGAATAAATCCAGGCTTGGATCGTAGTTCTTCCGAGCGCACCAGGAAATCACCGCCATGATCAACACTACAACATTGGAATGTATTTGGCTCGGATGCATTTGATGATGCTGCAGGAATTCATGAAATAAAGGGGGAAAGGGAAAACTCATCCTTTGCTGTAAGAACCTCCCATAAAGTACCCCTCTAGTGGGGCTCACCAGATCTTTAATAGAAATTTCTCCATCCTCGAGCTTCAAGCCAACTTCAAGAGGATATGACAGCCTCCAGGACCGCAGATACCTTAGCGTGCTTTCATCAACCACTTTGGTGATATCATTCACACCATCGACGACCGGAACCCGTTTATCCACTTGGGGCTCCGCATTAGGGTCCATCTCTGACCCAGAGGCACCGTCAACTGCAACTACAGTTACCGCCTGCAGCGGTGAAGCGACGGTAACCTCCATCAGCTCCCCAGCATCGACTTCCAGAAACAAGGTGCTCAAGTCACAGTCAGCTGGGGCTCTGTTTTAACCGACATTCTCCACATTGCCAGGGGGAACTCTGGAATTTGTTAAAGACATGGCAATATAGAGAATGGGGGGAAGAGAATATATGAGGAAAAGAAGATAAGTTTGAAGAAAATTTCTTTGAAAAATTGAAATGCAGAGATGAAGATTGATGATGAAAGGAAAAATTACTTCGTTAAATAGCCAGTAATTAACACACATTTAAGTGGAGTAATTACCTCGACTCGCGAAACGATGCAGGCAATTGGAAGGTTGGTCCTCCTCACCGCCAGAAGATACAATGAACCAAGACCATGTGTCAATTTCCTCAGAATTCAAGAAGGCAGATTCAGATCCAACCATACACGTGTACCCACCATCTGAATTTCAAAGAAAGCTAATCTCAGCCGTTCATATATTTGATAGAATACGAAAGAACTTGAAGCTAGATATTCAGAAGGGTAAGCCCGAGAAGAAAGTCCCCGAAGGACACCTCGAGCTTAACACCCCGAGTTATTCTCCCTCGAGTTATTGGTCTTCCCTCGAGAAGCATGCCTCTCCTTCAACATTAGATATGGAGTACTCGATATTCTGAAGATCTACCTTGGGGCTACTGATAAGTCCATGATTCGTATTCGGGCCTCATTCATACTCGGACCAGGTCCAGAGAAGGGTCGTGGGCTCGAGATACGCAGAGGGTGGATCCACAGGTCCATCAATCCTAATCCTTATAAGGAATGCGTATATTATGAATGTCCTACAAGGAATATACATCTCAAAAATGGTAATACAGCTACCCTAAACATGGTAGCACAACCATGTCCGAAATACACTTCTATTATACATGGTAATACAATCTCGATTCCCATAAGAGTTTTATTCATACCATAAATACATATCTTGGTGATCTACGGATTGTAGCCATATAAATACCCTAGAGGTTTGGTAGACCTCTCATCTAATCTCATACTTTATACTTTACGCCTTAAGCAAATATACTGACTTGAGCGTCGGAGTGTCTATCCCCGGGACACCCGGGGCCTTTATCTTGCAGATCAGTTCGAGATCCTAGTTCATCGTCGAAGTGTTGGTGTCCGGCATACATCAACTTTATCGATGGGATAGTATTGCTTCAAAAAGTATATACCCTTTCCAGGTTTTGATTCGGTAATTTTCGAGCTATTTGCGTATTTTAGTCAAATTTCTCTTAATGTAATTTAATCATCATTATTTCTTTGAAATTTTAATTTAAGTATTACTATTTAAATCTTGAATATTTAGTCATTCTACATTGTATTACATTAAGTCGTTAATGTACTATATTTTAGTTATCAAACTTTGTTGTTCGAAAGACATTTTATTGTTCATCAGGGCAAGACCACCTAACTGCTTGATGAGACGCTAATGCGGCCACTGCTCGACTCAGACCCAACCCACATAATATTAGTAGGGAGTATCCCATGGTTCCCGTGATGAATTAAGCATAATTCCTAATGCTAATTCTAAGTCTCTATACATGCATGATAATATAAAAATATAAATTTATTTTCCGAAACTGATGCAGAAATCAAGGTTCACCCTTGAGAATAATTTTAGATTATTCAACTCTACTATTATTATTAATTCTTTTAGATAATATAAAAGTGTAATTTAGCTTCCTATATATTCTAGTCAAAATTTAAGTTTTAGTTTAGTTTAAGGGCAAAGCATTTTCACAGCATTCAAGTACAGAACTTTTCTTCTTATCAAACAAGTATATAACTTGCTAAATTAAAGTTTGAATCAAAATAACAATGGCATTCATAATAAATTACAACTTGTTTTACTTTTAGGCACAAAAACTATAACAAACAAAACGAAATAAATTCTCAAAAAAGTATCACCCAGTGAACAAAACAGTGAACAGAACTTCAGAAAAGATAGATTTATAATCAATGCAAGAACATGATATGTACCACACATATTTTATTATCAGATTCCCATAGAGGTGACATGGACCAAATTTCATTAGAAGCGGCGGTGGCAGATTAGGGCAAGTCCAAGAGAGTCTCAATAATAGGGATGTTAAGATGTGCCTCTCATACACAACTATATTTCAAATAGGCTCCAAAAACAAATCGGCCCAAGTGAAAAATCATAATCTAATAAATGCCCAACTGTCAAGTCAAGGCACTTCCATCTGACTTTTGGGCCAGGTTGCACTCAGCCCAATGGACCGCGATTCTCTAATTCGCAGAAATTAGATTCCTTGAAGAAAAGATTTCATTTTCGACTTGTGCTGTGTAGTAAGTTTACTGTTCATAACAACATTAATATTTCAAACCAAGAAATAAATTGCCCTATTTGTGATAGTAGCACGCACGTGGGTGCACGCATGTGCCACACACAATAAATATTTTTGTATCCCATAATTATTTAGAACCTGTCCTTCATTTTGATGAGTTTAATGTAAGTTTCTGTCCTCAAAATCTTGTTTGACAAGGTACATTTTAAATTGAAGATTTAAACGCTGCCAAAAACAAGATTTGATGTGAAATTATGTTGGCCAAAATAGTAATTATATTCATCTATAATCTCACACAAGGGTCAAGAAAGTGTTTTAAAACACGTCATTCTTTGTAGAAAAACTATATTTAGGCTGTAACATATGACAAAAAAAGGCAAAAATCGAAGAGCATGTTTTTTGTCACTTCCCAAATCAGTCAACAAATAGTAAATATATGCTCAAAATCGTTTAATATAATCAATAAATCGTTTCGAAAAAACAGAGAAACAAGGCAAACATATATAGTGAGAAAAAGAGTATGGTGAACTCAGGTAGGTGTTCAGTTGACGCACGAAGGAGATGAAGTTGTTGTGCTTGAAATACTTGGGCAGGAGATCCTGCGAGTGTCCTACGAGTTGAAGGAAGCGCTCCAGGAGATGACCGGATCCGTCTCAGGGTCATCCACCATCTCGTAGGTCTTCCGGAGGAATAACAAATCTTTTGTTTAGTTTTGTAATCCTTCTACAATTCGAAACTGAAATTTTTTAATTAGAACTCATGTCCATTTAGAATCTAGTGGACTATGGAGTAAGTTTAGGAATGATTGTGAAACTATTTTCACTTTCAAACTTCTGGCGTAAGATTTTTGGAATGTATTGTTATCAAAGTTTTGGAAGAGATTTGGGATTATTCCTTGTGGAAAAATTACGTGCACATCTATATACTTTACGTGCACATCTAATTTGTCTTTTATTGCACGTGTGCACACACCCACACTCAATGTAAAATACCTCTAATGATGTAAAAGTTAAAATATCAATTAAATTTTATTTGCTATAAAGTTATGATTTTGTTAAACAAAATATAAACATCAGTAAATTTTGTATTATTATGGAAAGTAGATTGAAGGTAGTCTCGGAAATTAGTAGTAGAAATTAAAAACTAAGGTAAATATCATCTAAAGGACCTTATAACTTACGTGCATATTAAGCACACAGAACTCAAAATTTGAAAGTTAAACATTTAATGTCTAATGCTTCTAAACTAAAATAAGATACTAAATTAAACTAAACTAATATAAACAAATTAATTTGAATAATATTATTTGAATATTAATTTTAGATAGTGAATTTCTTTTATAACACTAGCTTTTCTTCTTTCTTAATAAGAATTATTTTGAATTTGGATTCTTGAATGTTCAATTCACATTTATACCTATGTTAGTATAGATTTTCAAATAAGTTTTGTTGAAATGTTTTAAAAATTATATATATGTATATAAATTAATTCGTACCCTAAACATAAGTTTTAAGTTCGCCCAAACGCACACCTTAATTGGATGTTTCCGCCAATTTGTGCTTTGTATGTCTCATCAAAATGATTCTAAAATAGAAAATAAATTTATATTCACTAGGAGAGATGAATGTCATATACAGTGATTATATCTATTGATATATGAAAGATTTGGACGGAGATTTCAAGAGAAGAAACCAAACATAAATAATCATCTATGCTGCTTCCAATATTCCTTGAAATGCAGACAATACCAACTATAGCTCGCTTAAGCAAGATCTCAAAGCACTGACCTTTCTTAACGCAATCTTTGTATTTGGCTAGCCTTGAAAATGCAGTTGAAAATGATCAAAATAGTAAAATGCAGCAAAATAGCATCAAAATAACCTTGTTAGAATGAATAAAAGATACCATAGAAAGGTGTGCGGGAAAGCACTTAACGCCGGTGCAATATCTACCTTATATTATAGGGGATGAGGAAAGTTGGCCAGTTTAGGTACGGTGGTCAGTTAAAAAGAAGTGACTTTTTCATATTTTCTCTCTCTTCGTCTTCTGCTTTCTTCGCCTAGTAAACCGGCTACAGTATCGGTGATCGGTGTACCACGATGCTCCGCCGGAATCCGAGACCAAGACCTCCACGTGTTGTTCCCTCCGCAACTATGAGCAACGTGGCTGCTTCCCTTCGAGATTTTTCTTGATGAGTCATTCTTTGCTTCACCCTCCCAATGAAAACTCAAAACTCTAGCTCACTGTTTCATGATTTGAAATGGGTTTTCTGCTCCTTGTTCTCCTAGGAATCCACCAGCCTTTTCTATTTGTGGCTGAGCTGCAAAAAGGGTTCATCTTGCTTAGCTCCCATGTGAAAGTGGTGCTCAGAAAGGAAGGTCCTTTACTCATTTGCAGTGTCTGTGGTTAAAGTTCTGTTCTTGCTTTCTTTTCTGATTAAGGGATCTGAAATTTTCCTGCTTGCTTCAGCTCTAAGCTTTGATTAGTTTAAGGTTATTTGGTTGTGTTTTTTGAGATTTTTGTCTGGGATTGAGATTGATATTGAGATTGGGAGTTTGATTTTTTGGGAGCTGGGATTGATTCAAGTGTTGTTTGTGGTTTTATAATTCCAAGGAAATGCTTGATTTGTAGGATTTTTAAGGAGTGATGGTAGTTACGGAGGTTGTTTCCTTGCTTATGATGAATTTGGTGGTTCTGGGATTGGTTTGTTTTGTGAGTCTGTTTTCGGGTTTCGAAGTGAAGTCCCAAGTTTGCCATCCAGATGATCTTTCAGCATTGAGGGAGTTTTCCAGGATCTTAATCGATGTCTCGATCATTTCGGCCTGGTCTAGAGATTCTGATTGCTGTAGTTGGGAAGGGGTTTTCTGTGGTAGCAGTGGCAGAGTGGTGGAGTTGAATGTGTCAAGAAAGTGGCTGAAGGGAAACATTTCAGAGTCTTTAAGTGGTTTTGCTGAATTGGTTGTTCTTCATCTGTTTGTTTCATATTCAAATTACCGACCTCCTTCTATACCTTTTCTTTGGTTTCGTACATCATTTATTTGGTTTATTTAATTTATTTTTTATTTGCTCCAATTTGTATGATTCTTAAATTTCTTCTGCCAAAATCAGTTGCATAGAACGTGTCATCTCCCCAGTTTCTCTAACGATGCGTCGGACTATTCACCTCTCTGTTTCACCCCTACACCACCTCTGCTTTTGTTTTAAATGCCACGAGATGATTCTCATCCATTCAGTTACCATCCTAGCAAATGTAGCTTGCTGATTTTCGCTTTCATTTAATTTGTTTCCTTAATCAGTTAATACCATTCACCCTGGTTCCATGCTTCTTTTTACGATTTTGCAGGTAATCGTTGCACTCTAAGTGTTCGATTTATGTCCTAATTAGCTTTCTGAGTGATTCAAGACTTGAAGGTGTTTTGAGTTTTCGTTATTTTTAAATGCTTTAAATGCTTAGGAGGAAATCAAATTTTGAAATTTGCTGCCATGCCCAAGAGTTCCTTCAACTCTGAACATCCCCGGGTATGTAAAACGAGAATTTTCGGTTAATTATATTTAAAAATTGATTTGTTGCTGTTTTTTATGGATTAGGTCATCTGAGTGCTTTCATTACTCTGAAAGTCTGAACCTTTAGACGAATGTTGTTGAATTTTTGTTAAGAGTGTGTTTCCGTAAACCCCTTTTGTCTGATTAGTCAAGCTCGAGATGCTTCTACTTTATGAATTTGGATATTTTATTATAATTATGATATATTGTTGCTAACGGAGCATTTTCATATGAAATGTCATATGTATGCTGGGAAATTAATTGGGCCTTTTCCACTTGTACAATGAAATCCATGCCTAGTGTATTTGCTAATTTGAAAAAATGGAAAGCAATTGAAACTGAATTTTCAGAAACTTTTATGAGTTACTTTCTTGTCTACTAAGCTGTTGATTACTTCATTCAGTTTTAACGAATTTAATCTTCTACTGTCATCAGCCTTCTTTGTTGCCCTCATGGTTAATTTTAAACTAAAGTGTCGATACAATTGTTTGATTTGGTTTGCAGGAAAGATGTTAGAACTCAGAAATGTGCCGTGCCAGCGGGTTCCTGACCATGTACTGATGTGTTGTGTATTTAGTTCCTTTTTTATTCATGACTGTTAGCTTTTCTTTTCCGTAGCATGTACACAGTTGACCATGGTTTTATGATTTATTTTCCTATCTTTCTTCTGATAATCAAGATTTGTCACTTAGGCTTTAATTATAATGAAAGGAAGTGGAGATGGTCAACTCTTACAATGTATCTCGTGTTCTTAAGGTACCATTTTTCATTTACTTTTCCTTCCTTTTATTGTACTGTGTTCTTGGTGATGATGTTATCTTTTATATAGAGTCACACCATCAAGTAGATTTCAACATTTAGAATGAAGATGGATGGTGATCCGCCACTGGTAAGTCTTTCACGTATACTATTGTTCTGAGAAGTTTGGTTGCTGCTCTTAGTTTTTCTGATGTATTTGTGTACGTTTAATATTATGCAGAAAGTTGTGGTTACTTATTCTTACTGGCAGCGACCCTGAAACACGAGATAGGTTTAAAGAGGCTATATTTTCCTACAACATTGTCTGATCCAGTATGACTTTGTTCGTTTCAGGTTCGATACCTTTTACCTAAATTATGAACTCTTGGCTTGACTGCTCAATGTGAAAAAAAGTACAAAGTTTGCTGCAATTTTTCGGTTCACAAAGAATTTGGCCTTTAGCAAAATAACAATTTCCCATTATTTCTTTTTTTAGGAATGAAAACTTTGCATAATTATCTGTGATTTTTAGTATTCTTGTAAAGCTTTTTTGCTCTTTACTACGTGTAACATTAGAGAAAGGCAGAAGACCCGTCAGGAGCTGCAGGCAACCCTATGAATATCTTTACAGGTGGGATTCCACACAATGTCAAGGTTGCTGGAACAATTCATAGAATACAAGAAGATTTTTTTTTAAAATCATTGAAACCTTCAAACTCATCTAATATTCATTGAATAATGCAGCAGCAAATAAATATATTGTGGTGCTGTGTATAAATAGTTCTATGTTACCGGTTTGTCACTTTTTCAAAATTTATCCTTTATCGTATCTAAAAAAAAGAATAGTTTCGCTATTATCCGACGCTAATGATTTGTATATTTTTTTGATGTTGCTCCTAACACATAAATGTTTACCACATTATTTTTTCAATTTCAGAAAAAGCCCAACTTTCGTATCCAGAGTCCGGGTGAGTATGCACAAAGTGCATACTCCACAACCTAGTGTTCAAAGAATAGACAAATAATTCTTTAAAAAAAATTATTTTTCTATTTTGGTCAAAATGAATATTGGTTTGACAACATTGTCTTTAATACTAAAATTTGAAGTTACACCAACGCCCCACGAGATCTACCCATTGGTTGGGACGGTGGTCCACAATGCACTTATAAAAATATAAATTCAAAATATGAAATGACATAAAAGTCTACATAAAGTCAATTCGTCTACGGGATTGGTTTAATATCATATTAGAAAAAGAACAATTATGCTTTCGCCAATTTTTTTTTACAATTGTTGTTAATCAATTTCACCCTTATAGATATAATACCATTCTTGTGCAATAAGCATATGTTATACGTGTATTTTATTTTGATTAATTATACATTAAAATATATCTATATATAGAACTTATAATAAACTTGTAACATGCATAAAGTATCTATGGCATACCATGCACTATTACAGTTTGACATGCACAAGGATATAATATCAAAGATATATTTAATTAAATATACAACTATACATGAAAAAGAGTAAAATTTATCTTTTCTCTATCGTATAAACTTTTTTTAATGAAACATTCAGGGATGAAAAAAAAAACCTTTATGGTTTAATTTGATTTCCATTTATTTAACATGGGAATTATATTCACAATTATGAGACTACCAGAAACAAAGAAGAGGAAGAATAAGAACCACAAAATTATATCAAGAAGCAAAAATGTTGATCGCAAAATCTAATTTAATAGAAGAGTTCCGATCGAGAGAGAATAGTTGGAGTTTAGAAAAGGCAATGCACCCAAAAACAACTGCTGCTACCAAGTCAATAGCTCATCATCATATTCTAACAAAAAAATGCCAGTAACTTGATTATCATGAAATATAATCATCTAAAATGCTATATTTATACTGATATTTTACTTAGTATAATCTAAAATATCATTGAAATTAAATTAATATCCTCTAAATATTGCTCGGTTTTCCAAAAACCAAAATAAATTAGAATATTTTCTTAAATTCATACCATACTTTGACCTATAAGAATATTTAGAGGCACTCAAATCATTCAGGGATGAACCCTAACACAAAAACCCTAAAACCCTAAACATCCAGGGGATCAACAGAGTTATGGGATTTGGAAGACGTACGTGAAGATGATTGAACATGTGCTATTATTAATACTCCAATGGTGATTTCTACAGTGATCTCCACTACCGTTTCTCCTCTGAGAAAGAGGTCAGCGACCAGTATTCATCGCAGTCCTGGAAGTGGAAGAGCATGGCAAGCATAGGATCGCAGACGTGAAGCCTTTCCATAAAAACTTGATTGATTGGTAAAAAGAACATCAAAACAAGCCTCTTATCGATTGCAATATATCGTCCATGTATACGTGGCTCTTTATTTTATACGTTAATTCAGCTTGGTGGTAATTTGATGAAATTTACTAATTTTAGACATATTATTTTTTATTTTTATAACTTTATTTTCAATTCATACTTTATTCAGATCAATTTAATTCCCTCTACTAAATGGAATTTTAGTAATAATTTGTTTCCTAATCATCATTCTAATATATATCCTTATAAATTGAGGAGGTATGTCAATTAGTTTCCTATTCAATGTGTGATTAGGTTATCCAAATACAAATCCTATTCAATGTTATATACCATCCTTCCTTATTCCTAATCATTATTATATATATATAGAGTGGTGATTAAAAGCACGAAAACTTATACACAAACAAGGAATAGTCTATCGAATGTCGTCGGGAGAAGCACACGGTGGAGGTGGCGGAGGTGCAAGGCTGCCTCGCCGGGATCACTACTGCCACGAATGTAGAGTAACGGTGTCGATTGCGATCGATCCCAATTCGGAACTTGCTTGCCCTAATTGCGGCGGCGGGTTCTTACAAGAAGCCGCTCACCAGCCTGCAGCCCCTGATCCAATTAGTCTAATGTACGCTGCTATGCTAGACGGTGTTGGCGGCGTTCCAGCGGTGCGGCGAGTTGGTGGTGGCGTGAACTTTGGGGATTATTTCATGGGAGCAAATATGGATCAATTGATTGCGCAGATAAGCGAAGATGATCCCAATAAATACGGTACTCCACCTGCTGCAAAGTCTGTGATAGAGGTTTTACCTGACGTGATGATGACGGAAGAGCTGATGGGATCTGACTGTTCAAAGTGCGTAGTTTGTCAGTATAACTTTGAGGATGACATGGTGGTAAAGCAGCTGCCTTGCAAACACTTGTACCATTCTGAATGTATAATCCCATGGTTGGAATTGCACAGTTTATGTCCTATATGTCGCTATCAGCTGCCTACCGACGATGCTGAGTATGAAGAGAATATGAGAAGGAATATAAGCAGCAACGACGAGGACATGCCGATGGATGACGTTGATGATTGAAGTATTCTTATGTTTACACTATTAACAAGTTTAGTCTAAACATCAAATATGGTGAGAAGGTGTTTTCCATATAAACAAGTTTAGGTCATGTTCTATTCTGTTTAGCTTACTTCACTTCTATAAAATGTATTTAATTTTGTTTTAGTTTATTAGATTAATTTGTTTCTTATGGTTTAATTTCAACCACGCATCAGCAGAATTGTACTTGGTAAAACTATACCAGAATTGTAGTAATTGTGTTCTTATTATTGAAAACAACGAACAAAAACTTAAAAGATGAACAAAAGCTTTTATTTGTAAACAAGGAAAATTGAACATTATTTGTGAATTGTGAAGTCCATCTGAAATATCATCAGGGGAAAGGCGGCACCAGCAACCTTCCTGATTCTACTTGGTTCCAGTCAGATAGCTTGTTTTACTAATACACCAGATCGGCAGGGAGCCAATTGCTCGAAACTGAAACACCGAGAGATGAAACATGTAGAGATAAACGCTTCAAACTTTGATGTGGTTGAAGCTTATTAAGCACATCCTCATCAATGTTTTTTTCCTTCCTTGCACTTGAATTTAGATTAAGAGTCTCCGTTCTGGGAATCTATGATAGCTTTACTAGTATTCTCTGATAATTTCGTCAAGAAATCCAAACCGTTCAGCTCATCTGGTATCTTGCAAGACTGCATATCAATATCATCATCTTCAGATGGTTGGAACTTGGAAGAAAGAGCTCCTCATCAAGATATCATCGTAGTGGCGCCATAAAGCAGCTTCCATGTCGGGGCCGGTTTTGTTTCGAAGATTGAGATATCCTAGAGCCATCCAAAGCTCTATCAGCTCCTCCTAGCTGATCAAAGCCCCTCTCGGGAAAAAAGTAGCAATACTGAAAGCATCGTTTCAGTGGCAGTGAACTCATATATATAATCAAAGCACAGCTTTACAACACCAAAGATGATGGATCCTTCGATTTGTCATGAATAATCGACCATTGCCTTGAATGCCACATGCGAAACAGAAATGTCCCTTGAAGCTTTATGTACAATGGATTACCCTGGCACATATCAACAAAGGTTCCTATTTCATTCACATTTGAAATTTCATCAAATAGTCTCCTGCACTAGTGGCTCGTGTCCAGCTTCATCATGTACGCAAAAGACTCGATATTAGGCTTTGCTGCAGTGGTTATCATTTATCAAGAGCCTCTACAACCGCCCAATCTCTCGAGAAAAACAAGGGCACAAAAACCATCAGTTTTCACATTCCAAAACCAAAGTTGATTGGATTAATTAGCTGTATCGGATACCTCAGTGCCGAAGTTCACCCGCCGGCAAAATCTCAACGTTTCAGAGTCAAGGCGATCAGAGTTGCAGCGGCGTGACCCATCACAGCGCCGCCAATTGAGCTCCACTCAGTTGCCCCCACCAGAATTGATGAGAAGGTTGGAGAAAATAGGAGAAGGTTTATCATCATAGTAGAGAAACAGGAATCGGGCTGGTAAGAACGAGAAAAGACACGTGGAAGAAGCTGGAGCAGCATGGAAGACACGAGACTGTATAATACAACGACCAAGACACTGTAGCATAGGGGATTTATCTATGTTATAGATTTTGAGTTAAGTGTTCTTTATATGCACGTAAATTATTGTTTGAATAGTCTTTTAACATTAGTATATTATATGATATTAAAGAAAGTTTAATTGGATTATATTGAGTATATAACCAATTGGTGAAAGTATATGTATATATGTTATATATGAATGAATTAATTATAATGAATAGTGATGATAGACAGATGTGTGTATTTACTGTGAATTGATACGTACGAATGGATGCATCTAAAGGGTACAAATCTTGCTTGGAGTTCATTATAAATGCACGGTGAAACTTTCACTTATGAAATTGAGATCATCTCTAATGTCCTGTTACATTCCGTATTCTATCTTTCGTTCGTAGGAGAATCTGTGGTTGTTGCTATCACATTTTCTATTGTTTATGGAAATCTTGGAAGTAAGCTAGCCAGTTAACTCACAGCAATCCGGTGGTGGGGGCTACCATTACTTTAAGGACAGTGCTTCTCTCGGCGCTAAGAAGATCTATTAGTTCCATAGTTCACAAAGTTCTAACAATCTTAAAGTAATGGTATTTTTCAATGGAGAATCCCACTGAAGAACTTTGGCAATACAATAAATCTCTATGGAGTTTATGGAGTTGATTTATTCGTGAGAAGAAACATTGGATATGAGGTACGTAATTAATATTATGTTGTGGTATCTATAGTATTTATTTATATCTTTGTGTAAGGCAAAGAAAGTGTATACGGAATCTGTCTTGGAGAAGTACAGTCCAGAGAGTATATGACAGATAAGTTTATTACTGTGAAATTTATTTAGTTTGAATGATGTTACATTTGAACTGTGAATTATATATGTTCTTATTATTTTCATACGAAATGTTAATTTACCATTATTGGTGAAGATTAACAAAGAATGTGTGATTAACATCTGCTACAATCGTGGTGACAATGGTTATGATATTTGATTATCATACTGGATGATACAAGGCATGCATATGGTTTAACCGTAAGTAGTGAGTGATGGTATGATTCTGAAGGGTCATATATATGATATAACATTGAAAGGCCAGTTAGTTTCGAGTGACCCTACTCTCGGATCTACTTTCAGTTTTATAATATAAGCATGCAACACATAAGAGTTTATGTTTGTAGTCATTTGGATGATGAAATACATATTAAATCATGAATATATCCAAATGTGACTTATGTGTTTTGTTGATTGTTGACATGCTATTTTGATATGCATGTTGATCATGGAATTAATATGGAATGGTGCTATTTAAGTATCAACACTACAATATGTGGTGGAGGTTTAAGCATTTTCATTGTGTTGAAAAATGCTCGATTGGTTTTGTTTTTAGAATCAATATGAAAGTGATATTATATTATTCATCAAAATTACAAGATAGTGGGGGTGATTTAGTGAATTACTTTCACTTTGTTGAAAGAAAATGCTCAATAGAGTAGAGCATTTGGTTTAAAGAGTTTGACTCCATGTTTGACATATCTTGTATTTTGAGATGGATTAAGAAGTATTATCACACAAATGTGATGTGAAAGTGCAAGAGAGAATTGGATGTATGTATTGAAACATACTACATTTTGCAGCAAGCAAACTCTCTAGGTACATATTTGTTGAATATAGTATCGATGATAATAATCCATGAGGGATTTGGATTTTCATATATCTTTTAAATGGTTTGATCCATGATTGATTTGGATTTATATTTAAAAGATTTGGTGGAGGAGTCGTTTCGTAGACGTCAAAGAAACTATAGTGTATATCCACCATGGAGGGATACATTTATAGCCTTAATGGTGATAGAAATGGTTGAAAGATATGCTATTGGATATTAAGTTGTGGCCACAACGGATGCCAACCATTTATTTGGATTGTTAATATAGCAAAGTTATTTTTTGAGATTGTACAATGAAAACCCAGTTTGTTTGGATTTTGTAATGAGATTTTACAATGAAAAATTGGGTGTAATGGACGGGACATGACTTTATAAAAATGTCCTAAGACATGAGGTTTGAAACCTATCTAGTTTAATCGGCGCAACGGGAACCCAACCTTTCGGTAGAACTACCACTATCCCAAAGGTTCAATGTGGTAATAACAAGTTGTTGATAACTGATTGGTGTATTGACTATTGTTGATTATAGTTAGTACATAGTTTAAGGGTGAGTTTTATATACTCTTAATGAAGTAGTTTTATATACTCTTAATGAAATTCAAGGATTTTTGGCTTTACCTATATGAACATCGGAGTGGTGTCGCTCTAAATTGAGGTTTGAATACCTGGATGTTCATGAATACCAAGATGAGCACATGGCCATAAAAGTGCTACCGGTTTTACGAGCGATTCTTTATGGGAAATATGTGTGTGATATTTTCGGTAGTGGTACAAGGAATTGTGGGTCAAATGCTTTTAAGCACCCATCAATTTCATCATTACTTTAAAATGTCACACTAGGTGGAGGTCCAAATCCAAAAATACCTACATGTATGCATACATGCCGGGAAGGGGTTATACATAATGTTGAAAAGATTAAGTGGGGGATTGTTGGAATAGTCTTTTAACATTGAGTATATTATATGATATTAAAGAAAGTTTAATTGGATTATATTGAGTATATAACCAATTGGTGAAAGTATATGTATATATGTTATACATGAATGAGTTAATTATAATGAATAGTGATGATAGACAGACGTGTCTATTTACTGTGAATTGATACGTACGAATGGATGCATCTAAAGGGTACGAATCTTGCTTGGAGTTCATTATAAATGCACGGTGAAACTTTCACTTATGAAATTGAGTTCATCTTTAATGTCCTGTTACATTCCGTATTCTATCTTTGGTTTGTAGGAGAATCTGTGGTTGTTACTATCACATTTTCTATTGTTTAGGGAAATCTTGGAAGTAAGTTAGCCAGTTAACTCACAACAATCCGGTGGTGGGGGCTACCATTACTTTAAGGACAGTGTTTCTCACGGCTTTAAGCAGATCTATTAGTTTCATAGTTCACAAAGTTCTAACAATTATAAGGTACCCGACATACAAATGTGAGGGATGTAAACAGTTTTATTTTTGAATGATACATTATTATATTAGTTCTGAATTTTGAAACTTCAATACAATGCACATATGTTTGAAATTAAATTTGATTTACAATCTTCATTTTCATTGGATAACAATTAACATAGAAATTGCCTTTCTATATATTATGGATAATTTTTACCTCAATTTTTTATATCTACTACTCTAATTTCCAAGTCTACCTTCAATTTACTTTCTATAATGATGATATAAAATTAACGAATCTTTATATTCTTTTCAGCAAAATCATAATATTATAACAAACAAATTTTAATTGATATTTTAACTTTTACATCATTAGAGGTCTTTTATGTTGCGTGGGTGTGTACACGTGCGATACAAATTACGTGCACGCATGTGAAGTAAGTGTGGAATTTTTCCATAAGAATAATCCGAATTTCTTCCAAAACTTTGTATACATTCCAAAAATCTTACGCCAAAAAGTTTGAAAGTGAGATAGTTTCATAAAAAAATTCATATAGTTATTCCTTCCAAGTCCACTAGTTTCTGGATTGAGTATGTCCTAATTAAAATGTTTCGGTTACGAACTGCAAAAAAAAAAAACTAAACTAAACAAAAGATATCGAATCCATTTCACCAAAAAATTAATTTAATAAATCTTATTATAATCGTGATATATGTTAGAATTCTCTTAGGTGGGATCTTAAGATGCCTGGAATAATTCAAGGATCAATTTTAATAATGTCGAAGGGAGGCGCATGTTTATCCATGTTTTCAATGGGTAATGTTCTCGTCAAACAAGATTTTGAGGATCGACAGTTACCTTACTCAGATGATTTAGATTTTGAATGTATTTCGATAGACAAGATTTTAGGGGCCAAAACTTACCTTAAAAACTCAAATGACTTAGATTTGATACTAAAACATAATAAATCTTCAAACAAGATTTTAGGGACCAAAAATTACTTCGAAAAGGAACTGGAAAATCTTACTCCTTCTTAGTTCACTAGATCAAATGGTATTATAAATTAGAAAATTAATAATGGAATACAACGTCTCCATTACTATTATTTGATGAGTTTACTTTAACATCATTAGAGGTCTTAATATTTATTGTGCGTAGTATGTGCGTGCACGCATGTGCTACTATCACAAATATGGCAACTGATTTTTGGATTTGAGATATTAATGTTGTAAGGAACATTAAACTTACTATACAGTTCAAGTAAAAAATGAAATATAAAAATACACCATTTGTCCGTACATTGTGGCGCTTCAAACATTAATTCACGTGCACGTTTCGTGCGGGGCGGAATCGTAAATTATGTTTAGGGACCAAGTTTTTGAATAAATTATTGAATGATAAAATCTATGTTAAATTGAGTATGTGAGGTGTTAAGAAAACTTAAATAGTAAAATTGTGAATCTCATGAAATATGAAGATTACACAACATAATAAAATAAGGTTTTTAACTTAAAAAATGACCTTTGAATAATGTCATTTATATAACCAATGGATGACAATATTAAAATTAATAGGAAGCTTAGAGAGGCCATCACGATAGTTTGCTACCGTCACCTTGGCATTCTTGCTACCTTGGATTTGCGCACCTGTCAATTTCCCTGTGTCTAATGAATACTTTTTAATAGTTGTGGAGAATTAGAGAGTATGCTCATGTTCATAATGTAAAAAAAGAGCACTTATCTATCAATAAGGTTTAGGATTTTTCCTTAGATCCTTAAACTTAGTAATTAAGATGATGAAGCAACCAATTGAGCTGGAGCAGGGATGGGAGATTGTAGAAAAGGTCCTCACAAAGCTGAAAAATGGAGAAAAATATAAAGAAAGCCGTATGGAAGCTTACGCAGCAATTTACGACATGTGTATCCAAAAGCCACCGCGTGAGTACTGCCCTCAACTCTACAATAAATATGTGAAGACCTTAGAAGAATACTTATCTTCCACAGTTCTTCCTTGTTTGCGCAAAAAACATGGAGAATGTATGTTAAAAGAGCTTGTTCAAAGATGGTCCCATTATAAAACCATGGTTAAAAAGCTATCGCGCTGCTTCCATTACCTTGACCGGTACTTTGTTCCTAGCAGGAATCTTCCTACAACCACTGAAATTGGAGTCACTTGTTTTAAGGAGATGGTGTGTAATGAGCTGAATAGAGAGGTTGTTGATGTTATTATAATTCTCGTCGATCAGGTTGATGGCGAGAAAATTGATCAAGCTTCATTTAAGAATGTTGAGGATCTTATTCCCCTCCTTGAAGGTGAAAATATTGGAGTTTTACTTAAGGATGTTGCAGATGCTTTTGTTGGGATGGGAATAAAAAAGGAGGATTAACTATAATATCTTATTTGTACTAGTATTTTTCTTTTGCTGTTTCTGTGGGGTGATTTCTTGAGATATAAACTTATTATAATTAATATCTTCCTGTTATTAACTATATTTACTCTTCGATAGAACGTCATATATGTTTATTAGGACACTTTACGTGTTTGTAAGCTTTGTTTTTCATTGTAATTCAATTAATTGATTTACAATATATATTTCAATAAAATAGTAAATGGTGCAAAATGCAATAAAATTGAAATAATCATATAAACACTCAAACAAACTACGTAGACATACTTATAACATTTAATTTTTTTTGGTTAAAATAAATTGTTAAAAATATTATATTAAAACAACACGTATACTTTTAACTCACAAAAATGTGACATAAAAAACGGTCCTACCATAAAAAACTTATGTTAGGACCGTTTCTAGCCAAAACTTTCTATCTTGTAAACAAAAATTTCTTATTGATCATACATTACATATTACCCAATGTAAGAATTGAAACACGTTCCACTCTTCTTTATGACGCTCTTTTATCCATACAATTACGATAAAAATGTTTGTGCAAGAAACGTGCTTGCACAAAATATTTTATGTGCTTGCACAAATTGCATAGATTTGATTCACTCTCTCCTTAGTAGTGTCATCATAATGCAAACAATTCTTACAAACTAGATACATTTTCATTTGCTAAAACCTAATGACTGCAGTAAAGCTTAAGATCGAATGACTTAGCAGCAAATGTAAAGCTAAAAGAATGAGAAACCATAAACCAAGTCCACATGTTTTGAATGGTGAGACGCTCAACGTCACTTAGAAAGCAGAGAACATACAGAACTTTAAATACAGAACTTCCAACAAATCACCCATTTAGTTGTTATTAGTAACATGTTGCTGCATATTTTTTTCACCAATTGTTTTCTTCAAGAAAAGATTAGATGTCTTTTTTTTACTATGACGTTTTAATCAACATTTTTCACCAACATTCTATACATTTTTATGACGTTTTTAATCAACGTTTTTTTTATGACGTTTCACCAACATTTTTTTATGATGTTTTAATCAATGTTTTTTTTAATGTCGTTTCACCAACATTTTTCACCAATTTTATGACGTTTTAATCGATGACAACAAATACCCCACCAATTCCAACACAGAATTTTATCGATTCCAAGCTCGGATCACATATATATGAATTCCTTAAAACAGCTCTTTTTTGTAGAAAGGAGCAATTTTTTTTTCTTCGTGCACGAATTCTGACCAGATTCAAGGGCACCTTTAATATTTGCATCAGAACCATAAAATCTTCTCTAAATGACTTGAACCTAGCAGCGTAGCACGCTATTTAGAAGATGCACGTCCTTTCTTTTTTTAATATAAAATTCAAGCGCATACATTGTGCGTTTCAAAAATTAAATTATGTTAATGTTTCGTGCCGGGCAGAACCATGAATTGTGTTAGTTAAGTTTGAATTGATTGTTAAACGAAAAATACCTATGATAGATTGAGTATGTGAGGTATTAAAAAGGAAATGAGAATATATAAGAAATATGATAATATTATGAATTACAAATCAAAGGATGATGAAATCTCTTACAGTACACTATCAGAAAATTGAGGTGATTTTTCACCGGTATTATTGAATTTCGCTTAAAAAGGGCATAAAAGCGTTGAAGGGAAAGAGTTTCAACGCTAAAAACTGTGTTGGTCAATGAATTTTGGAAGTTGACTGAGTGGATTGTGGATTTCACCGGTATTATGAACATGCGCCGAAAAAGTCAGGCGAGCGGGCCAGTGTTTCAACGCCATTAAAAAATTCGCTGAAATAAATGGTGACTTGGCAGTTTGACTAAAGTCAGCGTTAATTATTTTGGTAGACCCCGCGGAAGTAGCAACGATATTTTGACATATCTCTGCAATGGTTGCTGACTGTACATGAGCTCAATTTTGAGCCCACCAAATGTGGGTTGTTGTTGTGATGTTGGGCTAGGCTGTATATGTTGATTTAAACATTTTATAGTCCAATTGGATATGGCGCAAAAAAGAAGCGGGGCGTTGCTGCTCTGAGGCGGTCTAAAAATAATGAAATTTTGATGTGTGACGTAAAGGGACCTGAGCAGCTGCGCGTTGCTGCTCTGAGTCTGATTAAAAATTTTCTTAGTATATATGAATTGATAATTAACTATATGAATTGATAATATATAGTGGTGTAAACTTGGTGGGACCCAATTCATATATACTCTTGGTATATATAGTAACAATTAACTGCTGCACTTGATGTAAAAATTTAAAAAATATCAAAATAATTTTTAAACTAGTTTTTTTATGACTATGATAATTTTACTTTGTATATGACATTTTGTTCGTATGATTAAAATATCACATGAACTGAAAATTTGATTGGTGAGACCCAATTCATATAAAATTTATTTTATATATAGCAACATTTAACTGCTGCACTAAGCAAGGGAGTGAATTTCGCTCTGCCCTCTCTCATCGAGTGAAACACACGCGCCCACTAAACCATGCCCACTCTTCCCTTTTCATCCAGTTATTAGCCGTTACCGACAATATTCCTACTGATAACGTTCATCTAACGGATCCTTCATGGCGGAGCCGCCGCAGCCTCACGGCGGCGCCACCGCCGGAAAAACTTTCAGTCAGATATTAACATTCCAATCTCCCCCGCTTTCCACCACCCTTCCTTCCAACCCAGAGATACAGCCTATTACCAACTCTAATGGCAAAAATGGCATGCCTGTATGATCAGAAATCGATCCAGATATTGGCCAGTCACTATAGCAATGCCCTCATCGGAAAGTTTCAACGAACCAAACCTATGATGGCAAACATTTAAGCTGCTTTTCAATCCATGGGGTTTGCCGGAAGATTCCAACTAGGGTCTCTCGATTACAAACATGTGCTGATCAGGTTTGACTCCCAATCTGACTATCAAAAATGTTGGTTGAAGCCTGTCTGGACAGTTGCTGGAGCCTCCATGAAGATACTAAAATGGTCCCCCGACTTCTCGCCGGAGCACGAATCTCACTCTACTATCACAACAATACTATGCTTCAAGATGTTGGGAACCAAATAGGAAAGTTCATAAAGGCTGACACTGCCACACAACAAATCACTAGGCCCTCCACCCTTAAAATCTGTGTGGAGGTTGACCTCACTGAAGAGCTCCCTGGCTTTATACAACTGGGAAGTCCTGAAGATTTTAAAGATTGCAAGATTGAATACTTGAATCTACCTCAATACTGCAAGCACTGCAGTAAACTTGGTCATTCAGATAGTAATTGCAGGATGCAACACCCAGAATTAAAGAAAGCCTGGGCTCAGAGATGGAAGAACTCACAACAACAGGCACAACCACAGCAGGCACAACCACAAAAGGCTAGCTCATCAGGCCTCTCAACAGAGCAGAAGGATAGGGACAATCAACATCAAAAAAGAGGCAAAAAGGATCACCAGACAACTGGAAATACAAGCTCCATGATGGTCCCTTATCATCCAACACACACCAACAAATCTTTGATCACTGGAGTGAACAAACCAGCAGTATCCTTATACTCACTAGATGATATAGACATTGATGGTTTCAAAAAAATTCTTAAACATAAGGATCAATCACACAAGCACTTTTCTGCTAATTTTACTGTTGCAGCACACTCCCTTGCCATTGTCCCTTATCAGACAACGGAGACCTTCTTTCTCTATATTGCAGATTGAAGATGAGGCAAATAGCAGTGATGAAGGGGAACCACCAGAAGAGTTTATCCCAGGAAATCAGACACTCATAAGAGAGGAAAATATCAGTTCCCATGCTGGCATCAATCCTCCACAAACAGGTACTCCTTCAGCAGCTTCAGGTAAGGCTGCTGAATCCCACACACCCAATCAAAATACCAAAAAGAGTGATCTATCTGATTTCAGTAGAATGCTCAGACCTAGACCCAAAATTAACTACTTTAATGGTTAATTACACCCTAATAGCTAATATGTTAGTATGGAATGTAAGAGGATATGGTACATCCATAGACAGGCTTAGATTCCTAATTAACTCACATAATGTCTCAAT
The DNA here is from genome assembly GCA_948330725.1 of Sherardia arvensis. Taxonomy (NCBI): domain Eukaryota; kingdom Viridiplantae; phylum Streptophyta; class Magnoliopsida; order Gentianales; family Rubiaceae; genus Sherardia; species Sherardia arvensis. Next base: position 12,607,054 of record OX415237.1, on the reverse strand, counting down.
TCTATGTATTATAGAACCAATGCATGATAACAATGAAATCACAAATCTTCAATTTGAGCTAGGTTTTCCTCACTGTATTGCTGCAGATGATGTTAAAATTTGGCTCTTTTATAGAACCAGCTTCTCTATTGATATTTTATCTCAATCAAACCAGTATATTCAGGTCCTGATAACAGATCAAAGTTCATTAGTAAGCTGGAACTCAGTTTTTGTATATGCACAAACTACACGAGTACCAAGGCAGAAACTATGGTCTGACTTATCAAATCTCACACTTACACCTACACTCTTTGCAGGTGATTTCAACACCTAAAAGAAAGGGTATTATGAAAGGTTTCTGAAAGAAAGGGTAGACATAAACATCCATTGCGCAGCATCAAAGAATTCAGGGAGTTTATTGATGGTAGACAGCTTCTGGATATCCCCACAGTTGGCAGCATTTACACCTGGACCAATCATAGGGTAAAGGAGGACAGACTACTGCAAAAGCTGGACAGAGCAATGTGTACTATGGACTTGATTTCAATATTCCCACATACCTCACTGCATCTCCTGAACAGAACAACTTCAGACCACAATCCATTGCTGATATCAATTCAGGATTCAATGGAAAGCTTCCCCAGGCCATTTAGATTTCAAGAAATATGGACAGGCAGGCAAGATTTCTTGGATACAGTCAAGACAAATTGGGAGCAACCAACTCAGTTTACTGGACTATACAACATGGTATTTAAACTAAAGAGACTCAAGATCAGACTCAAACAGTGGAATAAGGATTCTTTTGGAAATGTTCATCAGAATCTAATGGAAGCTGAAGATAAGGTCACTGCAATGGAAGAGGTGTATCAGCAGACAGGATCTGAAACAGATATGGTCAATTTGAACAGGGAAAGAGCACTTCTGATTAGGGCTGAGAAAGAGGCTGCAATTTTTTGGAGACAGAAAGCCAAGGTTAAGTGGTTGAGAGAAGGTGATGCAAACTCAAGATACTTCCATAATGTTGTTAAAGAAAAAAGGAGTAGAAGTAGGATAGCAAAAATCAAGGATGGAAATGGGATGTGGCTCTCTGAGCCTGATGCTATCAGACAAGAAGGAATAAGATTTTTTGAGGGTCTTCTGAATGAAAAGGAGGAAGAAATGGACTTCACAGGACAGTACAATAAGCATTTTTTGGATGTCATTCCTAGGGTCATCACTGAAATTCAGAATGAAGAATTACTAAAAGATCTGGAGATAGAGGAGTTAAAAGAAGCTACTTTTGGACTAAGTAGGGATGGGACACCTGGATCTGATGGCTTTTCTGGTCATTTTTACACCTCCTGCTGGGAAATTATTAAGATTGATCTTCTGATGGCTGCTAAAGAGTTCCTGTCTGGTAAGAGACTTCCAAAAGCTATCACCAGTACTTGGTTGGTTCTAATTCCTAAAAAAGAAAACCCTACTACCTTTGGAGATTTTAGGCCAATAAGTTTGTCCAACTATCTTAACAAAGTCTTCTCAAAACTGTTGATGGATAGGATGAAGTCAATGATGAATGGTATTATATCAGAGGAACAGTCAGGTTTTCTGCAAGTGAGGGACATAGCAGACAATATACTCCAAATGATGGAAATGGTTAAGCTTCTGAATACTGATAGAAAATCAAAAAGTCTTATTGTAAAGCTTGATATGCAGAAATCTTTTGATAGGGTCTCTTGGGCTTTTCTCAACTCAGTCATGCTAAAGTTTGGGTTCCATGGTTCATTTGTCAAGATAGTTCTCCAAAATATTGAAAGTGCCTGTTTTTCAGTGATCATCAATGGTGCTGCCACTGGCTTTTTCCCTGCTACAAGAGGGATCAAACAAGGAGATCCGTTGTCCCCTTATTTGTACAACATCATCACAGAGGCTTTTTCAAGGGGTCTCGAAGAAGTTATGAGAATACAATACCTGGAATGCTTCACTATGCCAAGAAATATCATCACTGTGACTCACCTGATGTATGCTGATGACACAGCTATATTTGTCAGTGCCAAAAAAAGAAATTTGAGAAGGTTAAAAACCTTTCTACAGGCATATGAACAAGTATCTGGTCAGAAGATTAATTTCTCAAAATCAGAGTTCTTCATTCAGCACCAAACTGCCACAGATAAAGTCAGAATAATTAGGAGAATTCTGGGGATGAGACATGGGAAAATGCCATTCACCTATTTAGGTATCCCAATTTTCACAGGCAGGAACATGATCAGACATTACTTGCCACTGTTGGAGAGAATGGAGAAGCCTCTTTTAAATTGGAAAACCATTGGTTAACAAGTGCTGGAAAGCTTACTTTAATCAACTCTGTGCTGCTATCCATCCCTACACATATTATAGCAGTTCTGAAACCTCCTATGGAAGTGGTGAAAAAGATGGAGAGGATATGTACAAAATTCTTTTGGGGAGAAAATGAGCAGGGGCAAAAGAGAAGCTGGAGAAAATGGTTGGATTGTGTTTACCAGTTGAAGAAAATGGCCTAGGAATAAGAGATATCAGAACTGTTATCACTGCTTTCTCCACTAAACTTTGGTGGAAAATGCAACAAAACTCAGTCATATGGACCAAACATCTGTGGTCACTCCCAGAGACATACAAAGTTTCACAAGCTTGGAAGAGAGTCTGTGAAGTCACAGAACTGGCAAACACTTGCTCCATGGTCTTGGTGGGTAAAGGCAACAGTCCATTTTGGGATACTAATTTGTTGGGTGAAGGGGCACTGTACTACAAATGGCATCAACTTATTGACCTCCCCTTCCCTAACATCACCATCTCAGAATTTTTGACAGAAAAGCTTATTATTCTAACATATTGGAGCCTCACTTGGCTACCAATCAGTTTGTAATATTGCAGGCTGCTGAACTCAGATATGGGCATCATGACAGGCTCATCTGGAAGCCTGGGATCAATGGAGAATTTTCAGTAAAATCTGCTTACCAGACCTTTAGAAGCAGACACAGCACCAATCCATTCTATGCTAAAATATGAGACAAATATCTACCAAAAAATGTATCAATTTTTATATGGAGGCTGAGAAACTGTCTACTTCCTTTTCCAAAAATTCTGGTAAAATTTGGTTATCATCTGCCATCTAAATGCTTGCTATGTAGTAATCATGATACCATAGAGCACTACTTTAATGAATGTATGGTAAATGCTCATGTCTGGTCACAAATGCATGGAGTGCTGCTAATCCACCCACCTTCCTTCCTCAATTTTAGATCTAGGATTAATTACTACTTATCATGTAGAGGTTTCTCTAAAATACACACTTTAGTGATCAGAATAACAGCCTTGATGATATTTTGGCACTTGTGGTTGAGGAGAAACAAGCTCTTGTTTGAGAATAGTAATAAATCTGCTTCTGAAATATGCACTGGCATCTTGAAACAAGTATCACTTATTTTTACTGCTCACCCATTATATGGAAATCCTGAGAGGAACCATTTTTTAATCTCTTCAAAATTGGCTCCTTTTATTTTACATAAAAGGACCAAATTGATCAAAGTTATCAAGTGGTTTCCCCCTGACAGGGGCTTCAAAATTAATGTGGATGCATCATTTAAAAATGGTTTCTGTGGTATTGGTATTATTGTGAGGAATACCCAGGGGTCTGCTGTTACTCTAAGAATGAAATATGTGGCTGCTCAGTCCCCTCTCCATGCTGAAACATTAGCAATCCAAGAAGGACTAAAAGAAGCTCAACAAAATGGATTTATGCACTTCCAAATTGAATCTGATTGCTTACTAGCAGTAAAAGGTATCACTAAACCTCTTCTAACTGATTGGTCTATATACTCTCTATGTACTGAACTTAATGAGTATGCTAGCAATATCACACACATATTGAGAGAAGGCAATCAATCTGCAGACTACTTAGCTAAAAAATGTCTGGAAATGTGCTCATCTGAAATAATTTCATTTAGACATGCACCTGATATTTTAAAAGGCCTCATCAGATTGGAAGGTTTAGGTATGCCCTCCTGTAGAATTTTATAAAATAGATGCTACCAGGTGTGTTGTCTGTGCAGATGTATTGCAGTTGGATGAAAGCACCAACCTGCTCAGGCCAGATAGAGAAAGAAGCTTACTCAGAACTCACACTATTCTTCTACAAAATGGCCATATTTTTGAACCAAGATTGGTTGTTTCTTTTGGCCAGTGTAAATATATTTAGCGTCTCTTGGTTTTTTATTTGTGTTTCAGACTCAGAGGGTGGCTGATCTGTGCTTCGGTATTTGTTTACTCGATCACTAAAAAGCTCCCCTCTATTGTTTGATTCATAAAAGCCTGTCAAAGAGAGCCAACTAGTTTTTAGTCAATTTTGTGAAGCTTAATTGCTTCTGTGATCAGAGATCTATTTGTACTAAACTCTAGGCTTTTGCCTATTTTGGTTTGGGGTGCCAAATAAAATCCCCCCACCAACGGTGGTTTATTTTTTAAAAAAAATTTAACTGCTGCACTTGGTATAAAAATTTGAAAAATGTCATAAAAATTTTAATTTTCAACTTTAAACTAGTCTTTTATGAGATCATTTTATTATATGATTGTTTCTTTATTTGAATAAAATTACACTTGCTGTAGGCATACAAAGCAACAACGAACTGTTGCTATTGGTATAATAATTTGAAAAATGTCATAAATTATCAAATTTTGACTTTTACACTTTATTTTTTTAATGATTTATGTTAATTTATAATGTATACGACATTTTTTGTGTAAATTTACATTAGTGTTGGCACTATGAAAGGTACGTGTAGTGAAATCTGCAGTAGCAAGAACCTGAGAAGCACTACAAACACTATAACATGTAATTAAGTATATATACTCATGAGTCATATTTCAGCCATAGTCGTGATCAATTTATTTCCATTACTGAATGAAATTAAGTATGTTTGAGTGTTTCTATGACATTACAACATAAATTCCATGAAATATCACTGATATGAATGTTTAGTTTTATAAAAAATTGAAAAATTGTCATGAAACATCAAATTTTGACTTTCATATAGTTTTTTTTATGATTTTGATAATTTTATTACCATATGTTGGTTTCTTGGTGTGTTAAAATAACAATGAATCTGAAAGTTTGACTTGTTGGACCAAAGTCATATAAAAGTAATGCTCTAGGTATACATAGCAACAACGAACTGTTGCTCTAGGCATTCAAAGCAACAACGAACTGTTGCTCTAGGCATTGCAAGCAATAACGAACTGTTGCTATTGGTATAACAATTTGAAAAATGTCATTAATTATCAAATTTTGACTTTTAAACTTGATTTTTTGATGATTTATGTTAATTTATAATGTATAAGACACTTTCTGTGTAAATTTTCTTCGGTATTAGTTCGATGAAAGGTACGTGTTGGTAGTAGCAGAACCTGAAAAGCACTACAAAGACTACAAAATGTAGTTAAGTATATATACTCAGGAGTCATATTTCAACCATAGTCGTGATCAATTTATTTCCATTACTGAATGAAATTAAGTTTGCTTGAGTGTTTCTATGACATTACAACATAAAGTCCATGAAATATGACTGATATGAATGTTTAGTTTTATAAAAATTTGAAAAAATGTCATGAAACTCAAGTTTTGACTTTCATAGTAGTTTTTTTTTATGATTATGATAATTTTATTATCATGTGTTGGTTTCTTGGTGTGTTAAAATAACAATGAATTTGAAAGTTTGACTTGTTGGACCAAAGTCATATAAAAATTATGCTCTAGGTATACATAGCAACAATGAACTGTTGCTCTAGGCATTCAAAGCAACAACGAACTGTTGCTCTAGGCAATGAAAGCAATAACGAACTGTTGTTATTGGTATAACAATTTGAAAAATGTCATTAACTATCAAATTTTGACTTTTAAACTTGATTTTTTGATGATTTATGTCAATTTATAATGTATAAAACACTTTCTGTGTAAATTTGCTTTGGTATTAGTTCGCTGAAAGGTACGTGTTGGGAGAACTTTAGTAGCAGGAACCTGAGAAGCACTACTAAGACTATAAAATGTAGTTAAGTATATATACTTTGGAGTCATATTTCAACCATAGTCGTGATCAATTTATTTCTATTACTTAATGAAATTAAGTATGATTGAGTGTTTCTATGACAACATAAAGTCCATGAAATATCACTTATATGAATGTTTAGTTTTATAAAAAAATTGAAAAAATGCCATGAAACATCAAGTTTTGACTTTTATACTAGATTTTTTTTATGATTGTGATAATTTTGTAATCATACGATGGTTTCTTGGTGTGTGATTAAAATAACAATGAATTTGAAAGTTTGACTTGGTGGACCAAAGTCATATAAAAATTATGCTCTAGGTATACAAAGAAACAACGAACTGTTGCTCTAGGCATTCAAACCAACAACGAACTGTTGCTCTTGGTATAAAATTTTGAAAAATGTCATTAATTAATGTCATTGACTATAGAACTTGATTTTTGTTAATGATTATGTTAATATTATAATGTATAAGACACCTTTTGTGTAAATTTTCTTTGATATTGGTTCGATGAAAGGTACGTGTAGTGAGAACTTTAGTAGCAGGAACCTGAGAAGCACTACTAGGACTATAACATTAGTTAAGTATATATACTTTGCAGTCATAATTCAACCATAGTTGTGATAAATTTGTTTCAAATACTAAATGAAATTAAGTATGTTTGAGTGTTTCTATGACATTATAACAAAAAGTCCATGAAATATAACTCATATGAATGTTTAGTTTAATAAAATTCGAAAATATCTTTAACTATCAAATTTTGACTTTTAAATTAGTTTTTTTATGACAATGATAATTTTATTATGTATGCGATGGTTTCTTGAAGTGATTAAAATAAAAAAATGAATTTGAAAGTATGATTTCGTGGACCAAATTCATATAAAAATTATGCTCTAGGTATACATAGCAACAATGAACTGTTTCTCTAGGCATTCAAAGCAACAACAAACTGTTGCTCTTGGCATTGAAAGCAATAACGAACTGTTGCTATTGGTATAACAATTTGAAAAATGTCATTAATTATCAAATTTTGACATTTAAACTTGATGTTTTGATGATTTATGTTAATTTATAATGTATAAGACACTTTATGTGTAAATTTTCTTCGGTATTAGTTCGATGAAAGGTACGTGTTGGGAGAACTTTAGTGGCAGAACCTGAGAAGCACTACAAAGACTATAAAATGTAGTTAAGTATATATACTCAGGAGTCATATTTCAACCATAGTCGTGATCAATTTATTTCCATTACTGAATGAAATTAAGTATGCTTGAGTGTTTTTATGACATTACAACATAAAGTCCATGAAATATGACTGATATGAATGTTTAGTTTTATAAAAAATTTGAAAAAATGTCATGAAACATCAAGTTTTGACTTTCATACTAGTTTTTTTTATGATTATGATAATTTTATTATCATATGTTGGTTTCTTGGTGTGTTAAAATAACAATGAATTTGAAAGTTTGACTTGTTGGACCAAAGTCATATAAAAATTATGCTCTAGGTATACATAGCAACAACGAACTGTTGCTCTAGGCATTCAAAGCAACAACGAACTGTTGCTCTAGGCATTCAAAGCAACAACGAACTGTTGCTCTAGGCAATGAAAGCAATAACGAACTGTTGCTATTGGTATAACAATTTGAAAAATGTCATTAATTATCAAATTTTGACTTTTAAACTTGATTTTTTGATGATTTATGTTAATTTATAATGTATAAGACACTTTCTGTGTAAATTTGCTTTGTTATTAGTTCGCTAAAAGGTACGTGTTAGGAGAACTTTAGTAGCAGGAACCTGAGAAGCACTACTAAGACTATAAAATGTAGTTAAGTATATATACTTTGGAGTCATATTTCAACCATAGTCGTGATCAATTTATTTCCATAACTTAATGAAATTAAGTATGATTGAGTGTTTCTATGACATTACAACATAAAGTCCATGAAATATCACTTATATGAATGTTTAGTTTTATAAAAAAATTGAAAAAATGCCATGAAACATCAAGTTTTGACTTTTATACTAGTTTTTTTTATATAATTATGATAATTTTATAATCATACGATGGTTTCTTGGTGTGTGATTAAAATAACAATGAATTTGAAAGTTTGACTTGGTGGACCAAAGTCATATAAAAATTATGCTCTAGGTATACAAAGCAACAATGAACTGTTGCTCTAGGCATTCAAAGCAACAACGAACTGTTGCTCTTGGTATAAAATTTTGAAAAATGTCATTAATTAATGTCATTGACTATAGATCTTGATTTTTGTTAATATTATAATGTATAAGACATTTTTTGTGTAAATTTGCTTTGATATTGGTTCGATGAAAGGTACGTATAGTGAGAACTTTAGTAGCAGGAACCTAAGAAGCACTACTAGGACTATAACATTAGTTAAGTATATATAATTTGCAGTCATAATTCAACCATAGTTGTGACAAATTTGTTTCAAATACTAAATGAAATTAAGTATGTTTGAGTTATCTATGACATTATAACAAAAAGTCCATGAAATATAACTCATATGAATGTTTAGTTTAATAAAATTCGAAAATATCTTTAAATATCAAATTTTGACTTTTAAATTAGTTTTTTTATGACAATGATAATTTTATTATGTATGCGATGGTTTCTTGAAGTGATTAAAATAAAAAAATTAATTTGAAAGTATGATTTTGTGGACCAAATTCATATAAAAATTATGCTCTAGGTATACAAAGCAACAACTAACTGTTGGGCATACAGATCAACAACTAATTGTTGCTTTGGGTATACATAGCAACAACGAACTGTTGCTTTGGATAATTTGTTTTGAAAAATGTCATCAAATATCAAATTTCGACTCTTTAACTTGATTTTTTAATGATTATGTTAATTTATAGAGTATACGACACTCTTTGTGTAAATTTATGTATTGGCTCGATCAAAAATACATGCAGTGAGAACTTTAGTAACAAGAACCTGAGGAGCACTACTAACACTATAACATGTAGATAAGTATATATACTTTGGAGTCGTATTAAGTATATTTGTGTGTTTGCGAGACATTCTAACTTATAGTCCCTGAAATTTAGTTTAATAAAAATTGGAAACATGTCATAAAACATCAAATTTTTGACTTAAAAAGATGAAGTTTTTTGGGATTATCTTAATTTTATTATGTGTAAGACAGTTTTAATATGAATTTACTTTGGTACTAGTAGTTTATAAATTAAAGTGTTTATAAATTCTTCTAAAGAGCTACTAGTAGTTTTATTTTAATATTTAATGTAAAACCTTTTTGAGATTGGTGATATGGGCCTCAGCCCATACACTGGCCCGATAAGCCTATTGGCAAAGTAGAAGAGAGAGTCCAGCCCACCAGTGGTCCTCCCATGACATCAGCTATCTTGGACACACCCGGGTACAAGAAGGACATGATAATGACCCCGCAGCCCCGGATCTGCGACAAGAAGAGGACCACTTAGCCTAAACCCTCTCTGATCCTTGCCATTATAAATAGAGGAGTGACCGACAGTAATAGGTATGTTCTATCAGACTTAAATACTCTCTGTATTTCTTCATATTCTCTCTCCTCTGCATAAAGCCCAATCTTCATCATCACGCCGGAGCGTCTACCCTCGGGTGACCCCGCGGGCTTTGTTTTGCAGGATCTAGGTGAGAGATCAGCCGCGGGCTAGGATTCCAGCTCTCCCCGGATTACTCGTACCAGGGCTGGTATCCCGGAGCTTACTGGTAGCATCAGTTGGCACGCCCAGTGGGACTCATTCTTCTTCGTCATGCCCCACGGCAGGCCTAAAAAGACAGGGGGAGAACCCCCCACCAAAGCTAGTCAGGCAGAGGGTGGCCCTAAGACAAAGAGGGCCGCGGCTGCCCAGGAGGCGCGGAAAGTGGCCGAGGAGAAGGAAAGGGTGCGCAAGGAGACTGCCCGTGTGGCCGCTGAGAAGCGCAAAGGAAAGAAGAAGGTGCCGGAGTGTACCCTCAGGGAGATGCAGAAGGAGCAGAGGGACAAAGTCTGGCAAGAAAAGGAGAGGCAGGACCAGGAGGCGTTCGGGGATGGTGGTGAATCCGAACCGGAGTATTTTGATTCAAGAGAAGAATACCCGGAGGAAGAGGAGCTCGGAGATCCAGAAACAATCCATACCAACGCTGTGGAATTTGGAGAATTTCGAGCATGGAAAGCGGCCAAGGCCGTGGCCCATAACAATGTACCGGATATAGTGGATTTGGAGAAGGATGGAAGAGGAGGACCCGGATATCAGCAGATGCCCCCGGGTCAGCAGATTCCTCCGGGACAGCAGATGCCTCCAGGTCAGCAACAATATCCGGATCAGCTATCCCCAGGCGGTTTAAACCCGCAGGCTCAACCATTTTACGGCGGATACAACACCCCGTTCAACAACGGTTCCATTGAAGATCGGTTGACTAGGCTGATTGGAAGGCGGGGTATGGTTCCTCATTCCCCGTGGGTTCCAGAGGTGCTAAACTACAAGTGACCGACAGGCACCAAAGAGCCCGATGGAGTTCCGATGTACAATGGTGACGGGGATCCGGAGGAGTTTATCCACACATACCTTAGTGGCATGGGTGCCCGGGATATCGACGAGCTGCTGCAGTGCAAGCTATTGCCCTCTTACCTCCGGGGTAACTGCTTGAGTTGGTTCAAGAGTCTTCACCAGGGTTCACTGAAGACTTTCTGGGATTTCGCTACCGTCCTGGTCCATCGGTATGCGGCTATGAAGACAAACTTTGTGAACCTGGCGACGGTCCTGGCCATGCGACAATTGGAGACGGAATCTACTTGGCAGTATTATGTCCGGTATATTGCTGAGTCTATGAAGGTCTAGGATAGGCACTTGCATGGGAAGGCCTTAATCGGCAACTTTGTGAACGGATTGAGAGACGAGATGTTCTACATCGAGCTAATGAAGAATATGCCGGGAACCTTCTACCACCTCCAGCTGACAGTTGAAATGCATTGTACTGTGCATGAAGCTAACCACACTCGGATGAACACTGTTGGTTTCTTTGAGCAGCGGGTGATCACAGCCACGACAACCCAAACAACCACGCTCTGGGCGACTCCCCACCAGGGGGTTCGCCAGGAGCCAGTAAGACGCCCCCCGGTCCAGGGAGCGGCACCTTCGCCGGGGGGGCAGACCTTGGTGGTGAGACCAACATATACTCCACTCTCCAAGACAAAAACGGAGATTCTGGCTATCCATCGGGGTCTCTTCACGGACCCCCCGGTTATACAAGGGGTCCCGGCCCCGGCAAATGGTCAGAAATGGTGTGAGTTTAACGAGTCTTATGGTCACACTACAGAAGGCTGTCGTGTCCTGCGCATGGATATTCAGAAGTTGGTGGAGCGGGGTCAGCTCCGGGATTGTGTGGCGGGAGATGCACACCCGGTGGCTGCTCCGGTAGGACAAGGAAGGAAGCGGAATTGGAGAAACAACCGAGGCCAAGGCGGCAATCGCCCGGCAGAGGCTAATATTGCTCCTAACCCCGCCCCACAAGCTCATAGACTGGGAGTTCCGGGACCTGGAGCACCCCGGACGATAAATGTGATCAACGGTATAGTGGGCGACGGGGCGCAGACACTGTCGGCGGTGAAGGCCAAGAGTAGGTATGTTCCTCCGGGGGAGATCCAGGGGAAGAGGTTTAAACATGATGAGACGATCACCTTTTCAGAAGAGGATGCAGTCCCGGCCCAGGTGCCTCACTCTGACCCCATGGTGATTTCCGCCGAGGTAGAAGGAGTGGTGATAAAGCGAGTTTTTGTGGATGATGGGAGCAGCGTGGAGATTATGTTCGCTGATTGTTTCGACCAATTGCACATCGGACGACAGAACTTGAAGCCATGTTTGTCCCCGCTATCAGGCTTTACGGGCCGGACAGTTCACCCTCTAGGTGTTATAGCCCTACGGGTGACCCTTGTTGATCACCTGGATATTAACAAGAGATGTACCGTTTTGTGTAACTTTGCGGTCATATATGCTTCTTCCCCCTACAACATGATTATAGGTCGTCCCTGGTTGACGCAAGCTCGGGCGATATGTTCTCCCTACCACTTAACCATGAAATTCCCGACGGATCAAGGAATTGCTTCGGTTATTGGCAATCAAACAACTGCCCGCAGCTGCATGCTAACTGCGATAAAGGAGGCCAAGGCTGGAAGATCAGAAAGATTGAACGCTTCGGAGCCCGGGGAGAGTTCCGGGAAGAATAACACAGTGGGAGTCGTGCATGGTGACCCGGCATCCTTTGAAGTGGAAGACATGGAGGTAGGATCCCGGGGAAAGGTGAGTGTCGGAAAGCATCTCCCGGCGAATATGAAGGAGGAGCTCCGGAAATTACTCAAGGAGTATGAGGATGTGTTCTCGTGGGGAACAGAAGACTTGACGGGGATACCAGAAGAGTTTGCGATACACCGGTTGAATGTCTACCCGGATTTGAAGCCCATTAGGCAAAAGAAAAGAGCCTTGGCAGCAGATCGGGTAGAATTCGTCCGGTCAGAGGTGAAGAGGATGCTGGACGCTGGAATGGTAGAAGAGATCACCTACCCGGAGTGGATTGCCAATCCGGTTCTGGTGAAAAAGCATGACGGATCCTGGAGGATGTGTATCGATTTTACAGACTTAAACAAGTGCTACCCTAAAGACAGTTACCCGTTGCCGTCCATTGATCAGCTGGTGAAAGCAATAACGGGCTATCAGCTCCTAGCTTTCTTCGACGCGCACCAGGGTTATCACCAGATCGCCATGGCCCCGGAGGATCGGCCAAAAACCTCTTTTATTACTGACTTTGGTACTTTTTGTTACAGGAAAATGCCATTCGGTCTCAAAAATGCAGGAGCCACATACCAGCGTATGGTGGATCGGGTGTTCAAAAATCAGCTTGGGAGGATTATGGAGGTCTATGTGGATGACATGGTGATCAAGAACAGGACACATGGCGCCTTCTTGGAAGATCTCCGGGAACTGTTCGTTGTGTTAAGAAGAGTCAACTTGAAGCTGAGCCCGGAGAAAAACACCATTGGGGTGGCGGCAGGCAAGTTCTTGGGGTATATGGTGTCAAACCGGGGGATTGATGTGAACCCGGAGAAGGTCGAAGCCATCCTGAACATGCCCTCCCCGAGTAAGGTTAAGAATGTGCAACGCTTGACAGGGTCCTTGGCGGTATTGAGTAGATTCCTGGCATGGGGGGCGGAGAAACAGCTGCCTTTCTTCAACATCTTGAGACGAGCAAAGAAGTTTGAATGGAGTCCTGAGTGCGAGCAAGCGTTCAAGGAGTTGAAAGAGCACCTGGGGAAACTCCCGACCTTGTCCAAGCCAGTTCCGGGGGAAGAATTGTTCTTGTATCTGGCAGCCATGGATCAAGCTATAAGTGCGGCCTTAGTCCGAGGGTCCGGAAGGGCGCAGAGTCAGGTGTATTTTGTGAGCAGGGCCTTCCAAGGACCGGAGACGCGTTACTCTTCACTATAACGTTTGCTGCTGGCACTAGTGCACGCGTCCCGGAGACTTTGTCCATACTTCCAAGGCCATCCTATCACAGTCCTCACGAACCACCCACTTCGCCAAGTCATGCTGAAACCGGAAGCATCGGGCCAGATTAAGTGGGCGATTGAACTGGGAGAGCATGAGATCACTTATCAGGCGAGGAAGTCTATCAAAGGGCAGGCTCTGGCTGACTTCTTAGTTGAAATGGCGGACAACGCCTTGGAAGATCCGACGGAAAGTGAGTTGGGGTGGAAATTGCACGTGGATGGCTCCTCCCATACCGGGGGAAGCGGGGCCGGGGTCGTGCTGGTCAGTCCCGAAGGCAAGGAGTATCGGTATGCGCTGCAGTTTGAGTTCAAAACCACCAACAACAAAGCCGAGTACGAGGCCCTCCTTGCCGGGTTACGCCTGGCCCAGGAGACAGGTGCAAAAGTGGTACACGCCTACAGTGACTCGGCCATTGTGGTCCAACAAGTCAATGGGGAGTATGAGGCCAAAGAAAGAAGTTTGCAGAAATACCTGGAGGCGGTGAAGTTAATGATGCAGGGTTTCCTCCGGGTTACGCTGACACAGATCCCCCGGGAGGAGAACTGTAAGGCGGATGCGTTAAGTAAGTTGGCCTCGTCGGAGCTCAAGCCGGATCAAGATCGGAGTCTGTTCATGGAGATGATAACCACCCAGGGATATGAGCAACCCAGCCAAGTCGCGGTAGTTCGAGAAACCGAGTCCTGGATCACGCCCCTTCTGGAGTACTTGGAGAAAGGAACGCTGCCGGATGACAAGGTTAAAGCTCTCCGGTATGCTGTGTTAGACGGGGAACTAATCCGGAGGGGATACCTTCAACCTTGGCTGAAGTGCGTTGATAGGGAGGAAGCACGCCACCTTTTAAAAGAAGTGCATGAGGGTCCCAACGGAAGTCATCAAGGGGCCCGGACTGTGGCCCGGAAGATCATGTGTACGGGGTATTATTGGCCTACGCTGTTTGAGGACGCCCAAAAAGCAGTCCGCTCCTGTGAGCAGTGCCAGAAATTTGCACCCTTGATCCATGTGCCGCAGGGGGGGATGATCGGAATATCTGGAACCTGGCCTTTCTTCCGTTGGGGTTTGGACCTGGTAGGCCCTTTCCCGACAGCGCCCGGAGGCTTCAAGTATTTGATAGCGGCGGTTGACTACTTCAGCAAGTGGGTAGAAGCTGCCCCCCTGACCAACATTAGGGGAAGTACTTGTGTAAAATTCTGCTGGAAGAACATTATTTGCCGCTATGGAATACCCCGGTTCATAGTGACAGATAACGGGGCACAGTTTGAGAATGATCCTTTCAAATCCTGGTGCAAGGAGTACGGGATTGAACAAAAGCTGACCTCGATTTACCACCCCCAGGCCAACGGGCAGGTTGAAGTGACCAACTGGACCCTCGTTAACGGAATCAAGACACGTCTCCAAGGAGCAAGAGGAAATTGGGTTGACGAACTCCCAAGTGTTCTATGGGCAAGCAGAACGACGGAGAGTTCCGCCACAGGCGAATCCCCCTATAGCTTGGTCTATGGGGCGGAGGCGGTCATCCCGGCCGAAGTTTGAGTTCCCAGTCTCCGTTCGAAGTTCCCGAACGAGCAGGCAAACCAGAATGAACAGCTACTGGATCTAGACTTGTTGGAGGAGAAGAGGGAAAAAGCAGCCCTGCACGAGGCCCGGGTGAAAGAACGGGTCAAGAAATATCACGACAGAAGAGTGCGCAAGGAGCAGTTCATCCCGGGGAAGTGGGTGATGCACCGAAACGACAAGAGCCAGCAAGTTGCAAGCGGGAAGTTAGCTCCCAACTGGGAGGGGCCTTATAAGGTGATAGCAGCCCACCCCGGGAGGAGCTATGAGTTGTAGGACAAGGCCGGGAAGAAGGTCCCGCGGCACTGGAACATTGCAAATTTACGTAGGTACTATGCCTAGTTTATTTTTGTATTTACCCCTCTAGCAAGGGATATGCCTAGGACGGTAGCATGAGAGCGGCATGGGAACCTCTGGCCAGGGTTGAGCCTAGGTTGTCCCATGGCCCGCATTTGCATTTTATTTTTATGCTTATGAAGATTGTTTTGCAACTTTAAATTTTCTTAAGTATAGTTGAACCGGGGCCGCTTGAACAAGCGCCCGAGGGGCTAGTGCAAGAGTAGCGGGAACGCTTGAACAAGCACCCGGACGACAACCAGGATTGAACCCGGGCACGCTTGAACAAGCGACCTGGGGAGATGGTTGATACAAATACTAGAACAAGTACTGGGAAAGAACATACAAACACATATCATTAATCCGTGATGAATAATTGCAAAATTTACAACTCTAAATCTTACACTATGCAAACTAAATTAACAAAAGGAAGGAGGACCATCCCAACTAATAGGAGACCCCTGATCATCTTGAGTAGCAGGATGACTGGGCTGATTATTAGTAACAGTATTCCCCGGGACATTTGACTCCTCAGCCGGGTGAGAACCGGATGGGCCAGCACCTGAAGGACCAGCCTCGGCATATGGATCGAAATTATCATCTGAGGACGAAACTTCAGGTGATGATACCCTACGGGGAGCTCCAATGATAACAAGCCCTTGAGTACGGGGATACTTTTTCTTCTTGGTGGCCACGACTTTGCTCTTTCCTTTGCTCTTTTCCCGGGCTAAACGCCTTTGCTCTTTAGTGGCGTCCTCGGAAGCGATAAAGGCCCGGATTCTGGCAGCGTCTTCGCGGAGTCTAGACACTCTCCGGGCAGATTCCTCTAGATCAACTGACACACGGAATCCGAGGTACCTTTCGACAGTAAAATCAATGGAAACTCGACTTGGAATGAGTACCAAGGAGGGGTTGAGATACTGCCCCTCCCTTTGACGCTGCCACCAAGCGGCGGTTTCCTCGAAAGCAGGACGGTATCGCGACTCGGGGTCATTCCAGCCCATATGAAACATACGTACTAACAGCGCCCCAACCTCACGGGGAAAGTTGGTATAGAGCGGGGGAGAAACCCGACCCAAACGCAACCCGGTCAAGTGATAAGTAAGTTGCAGGGTGACCAAATTCTCTTGGAGGATTAAGTTCCGGGCCGCCAGTTCCCAGTTCTCCCTTTCCAGCATTAGATTCCTTCTGAGGGGATCGCCCCTTCTCTCCAACCATTTGAGTTTGTCGCAATAAAACGGAAGTTCGGACCATACTAAGTCAAACTCATCCTTGAGGCGGGACTTGAAGGCATCATGCTCGGCTTGTAGCATCGAAATGGTCTTATCTGCGTCTAAAACGGCATTTACCCGGTCTCGAGCCAGGGATTGACACCGGGAAAGGGACCCAAACTGATTTGATATTTCCCTAAGTTTTGTTACCAACGAGGTGACATCCGGGAATTCATCAATCACCGACCCGATCCCGGATTGAACCAAAAGATAACGAGTTTGGATGCCGTCCAATTGCCAACGGCTCAGCTGTTCTTCTAACTCCACACACCGGGGGCACGACTTCTCGTTATCTGGAATCACCCTGGAAGGAACTGTACCGGGAGGATCATCCCGGGGCTGCAAAAGTAAGAAAATTCAGATGCAAAACTTGACAATGTTGGAAGAACAAAACATGTCTAAAACAAACAGTCGTAACTCAAAAAACTTGATAAAATTAGAATAAATGTTATGCCTGAAAATGAAAAAGAGAAAGACCCTTACATCATTGGAGTCATCGCTCTCATCCCCGAAGCTCTTTTTCCCTCCCTGAATTACAAAAGAGAACGGTTCAGGGGAGGAGCCCGGGGGAAACAACAGTTCAAAACAAAATAAAAATATAAAAAAACGAAATCAGAGGACTAAGTATCTAGACTATACTTCAGCATCCGTGTCCTCATCATTATCCCGAGGAGTTTGCTCTTCCTACCGGGCCTTGTCGTTCTCCAGGGATATCTGATCTTCTTCATCCTCCCCGTGCACCGGCTCGAACTCCTGCTCCTGGACTGGGGACTTATCATTCTCCTCGTCGGAGTTCCCTTCCTCTGCTTCTGAGATCACCGGAGTCTCGATGGCAGCAAGATTGGCCAAGTCATCTGGGCCAGGATCCTCCCTATCCTGCGCGATTTTGGCAGCATCTTCAGCATAAGCATTGATATCCTGGGGATTGACACTCCGAGCCCCCTCAAAAACAGACATCATCCCGGGGGATATCCCGTCGATGCCCTCTTTCATCAACTTGTCCACTGCATAGTTGAAACGTCCGTCCTCTTTGGGGCAATACCAGGTCTCCC
Organism: Sherardia arvensis; assembly: GCA_948330725.1. Taxonomy (NCBI): domain Eukaryota; kingdom Viridiplantae; phylum Streptophyta; class Magnoliopsida; order Gentianales; family Rubiaceae; genus Sherardia; species Sherardia arvensis. The sequence continues at coordinate 12,589,247 of OX415237.1, read as the reverse complement.
GGAACACCGCCTTGTTTTCCCGGGGTATATACTCCCGGATGGATGTGTAGGCAGCGTGCAGGGCTGCCTCGTTGGAGACGTCACAAAGAGCCAATATTTTTTCCTCGAAGGAATGGATTTTAAAAACCCGGTTAACGAGGGCCCGGCAAAGAGCTTCTTGCGCGAGGGCCAGACCATGCTTACCGTCTCTTTTCACGCGGGACAGTTCCTTATGGGTATCGGACAGTTCCTTATAGAGAGAGGCATTCTATGACCTCAACTGGTCAACCTCCTGGGAAAGATTAGCAGACAGGGAATCACAAGCTTGGTTGATTATTTCTCGTACCCCGGGGAACCCGAAAAGCTTGGAGGTATGATCCTACGCAAGTATAAACACTTAGAACATATGTAAAAAACACAAAATCGAAATGAAAAGAATAAGAGATACACATACCTGTGAGTCGTCCAGCAAAACAGGGTGGGAAGAAGAGCCAGCCTTATTCTCATTTATAGGCCCGAGACTGCTCTCAGCAGTGGATTTCTCGTCTTTCCGGGGAATCCGGGACGAATCTTGAGAGTGGAGCTCAGTCTTCTTTTTCTTAACATGATGGCCCCCGGAAGCGGGAACAGAAAACGCCAAAGGACGGCGATTTCTGATCGGGAGGACCCCGGTAGATCCGATAGCATTAACAGCCCCAGGGCCCCTCCCATCGGAACCCTCCTCCCCGCATTTCCTCTTCTTGGTCTCCGTGACCGTTTTCTCGCTCCCAGCCTTTGTTTTCTTCGGCTTCTCGGAAGCAACCTTCCCCTCCCCCTCGCCGGACTTCGACCCGGATGGGACTATCGCTGGCCGGGGGGATATGGCTGATAGATAAGAAATAAAATATAAAATAACACAGCTAGCAACAGAATTTAGAAGAAATGGTAAGAACAAAAAGGGAAAATTATCAATGCTCCGTTTCGCATACAGACGACGGCAGGTGAACACCTCCTCAGGATACGCCTCCCGGGGGAAGTCGTAACCACTCACCCTCTGGTAATCCTTCAGGTTGACAAAGAATCCAGCAATCCGGTGATGGCTCTCGGACACCTGACGGAACTGAGCCGGGGGAAGCGCACTCTTCATCTCCGCGTCCCGTTGCTGATTCCACGCCGGGACTGAGTATTTCTCCTCATTGAAGGTGAAGTAGTTGTTCATCCAGTCACTTGTCTTCACAGAATCAAGCCTCCCGGAGCAAATGGGCTTCGTTTTTTTCCGGTGCAGGACATTGAACACACCGGGGACTGAAGTGGCGGATAGGTAGTAGAAACTGCGGAATATGGCCGCAGTCCCGGTCACCCCGGCCTGGTGGCAGGAGTACAGAAAAGCAATCATAACGCTGACAGCGTTGGGATGCACCTGGGCCGGGGATATGTTGTAGTAGTCCAGAAACTCAGTGAATAACGGAGGTAGAGGAAGAGTAAGCCCATGAAGGAAAAGGTGTCGGGGCACACAGGCCCGGGATGTCATGTCACCGCTAAATGGCTCGAGCCCCGCATCGTAGGATAGCGGGACGTACATCCTTTTTACCAGATCTTCGACCGCATCGTCTACCGGGGTCTTGCGGGTCAGGAGGGACCGGAGCACTGTAAGCCACCGTCACTTTCGAAGTCATCAACCCCTTTCCACCTGTCGAACGGGGGGAAGGAATATTCGATGTCCAAAGAATGATCGTCTGCCGGGGCAGAGGCGTTGCTACTCATGTCAGATAGATGGAAGAATGATGGAAAGAAGAAGGTAATATTGTGAAGGGAGAAAGTGACTGCGTTTTGTTGATGGGGAAGTGAGAATCAAACTGTGATCGGGTATTTATAGAGAAGGATACAAGGAATTTCTCGGAGTTGGGAAAAGTAAACTCAACTCTCGAGAAAAAAGCAATAATCAGCATTAATTAGGGCGCGGACGACGAAGGGACGCTCATTATAAAAACGCACATTTGGCGCGTGGTGATACGGGCTGAAAAAGGCTGTAGCCCGCTGGGATCCATCTCAGAGACCCATCCTACCGGGCCAAGCCCCGGAAGCCAGGGTCTCGGGGGGCTAGTGGTGATATGGGCCTCAGCCCATACACTGGCCCGATAAGCCTATTGGAAGGAGAATAGAGAGTCCTGCCCACCAGTGGTCCTCCCATGACATCAGCTATCTTGGACACACCCGGGTACAGGAAGGACATGATAATGACCCCGCAGCCCCAGATGTGCGACAAGAAGAGGACCACTTAGCCTAAACCCTCTCTGATCCTTGCCATTATAAATAGAGGAGTGACCAACAGTAATAGGTATGTTCTATCAGACTTAAATACTCTCTGTATTTCTTCATATTCTCTCTCCTCTGCATAAAGCCCAATCTTCATCATCACGCCGGAGCGTCTACCCTCGGGTGACCCCGGGGGCTTTGTTTTGCAGGATCTAGGTGAGAGATCAGCCGCGAGCTAGGATTCCAGCTCTCCCCGGATTACTCGTACCGGGCCTGGTATCCCGGAGCTTACTGGTAGCATCAGAGATTACTCAAATTTACTGTATTATTTTAGTGTAATACTTTATTAAATCTGAAATAAAAAATAAAAATTACTATATTATTTTTGATATGATCTGAACCGTCAATTTATTTGACAAGATAATCTCATCCGTGAATAGTTGTAGATATATAACTCCATCTACAAACCGTTAATGAATTTCTACAACTAATCTCAACGATTAATTCAATGACTATATAAAAGCAATCTCAAAGGATAGGTAGGCTGAATTGCAAAACCCTTATCCATATCCTCTCGTCATCTTCTTCAGATCTCCCCCTCTACAGTCTGCACTCCATCCACCAGACCACCGCCATTTCACCAAGGCAAACAAGTTCTGGAGAACATCCCGCCTCCAAGCGCGACACTGCCTAGTTGATCTCGGCTGAATGTGAAGATTCCGGCCAAGTTAACTAATATGGATTCTCGGCTGAATGGGTTCTCGGCTGAATGTGAAGATTCCGGCCAAGTTGCAGATGATGCTGATGTAGACTGACTCGCTTTCTTTGCCCCAATTCCACCCCTCTCCCCAAAACATCCCCAATTTTATTGATTACACGAACCGCTTGATTCCTCCATTTTGATTCTACGCTCTTCAGGTACATAAAAATCCCCTTTTTTGTAAAAGCATAATCTTTTTCACCGGAAAACTGTTTGAATGTGTTTTTTTACTGCTAATTTTGCTGGAATTTGATTTGTTAAGTAGTTTCATGTTTAAGGTTATCATATATGCTCCTGGGATGCTGTTCTGAGCTACTTTTCACCGTGTTGTGTGTGCGCGCGTCAGTGTGGATTTTTAGGTTTTGCAAGTTATCAATGTTCAAGAAGAACCGAGGACGTGAAGCACTTCCTGATCGCAGGTGCATGCATCACAGGAGATGTCCGCTGGATCAAGCCTCTCCCAGCGGTTGTACCTCACGCTGCGATTTAGGGCAGCATGTTCCTCACAGCAAATCGGCCTAGGCGCGACTACTTCATCTCTGAGGAACCTGTAGTAGTGCACCCAACCCCAAGCGTAAGCCAAACCGGCTGTGACGCGCACCCGAACTTCCCGGAGGCCTTTCTTGTCGGTTCTCTTCATGGTGGTGATCACATTCACGCTTCTCTGAATATCACCTTCGCAGATTGCAAATATAGCCAAGACATAGGTCGACTCTTTGTGACCTATTGCAGAAGCCTCGGTGAGCCACTGTCGAGTCCATTCGGTCGCTCTTCCGCTCACGTACTGACGAAGAACTGAGTTGAAGAAAACACGAATCATGATTAGATTTATCATGTCATTTGGGAGGGCGTTGAAACAAGACAAATCCATGGAAGCAAAAAGCAAACAATAGGAGAAAGGAGAAGGGAATGTGGGAATGAAGGCTCTGATGGGGTTCTAAAGGGAGAAGGAGTTGATATTTATAGGGTTGAGGTGCTCCATTTATCAAAAATATCTGAGATTTCCTAGTCAAAAATTAGTAATTATGGTATTAATAGAAGGAAAATGTAAAGGCTTTCTCACCTTTTCATGATCACCCCATGCAAACCCCCCAAAAAAATTAATTACTGATGGAATTTCGAAGGTTTTACTGATGGAATAAGAATGGTGTGGATGCATTAATCTGAATTCCGTCAAATGTTATTTCATCAAATCAAACTAAACTAAATTGAAAGTATTTGAATTTGAATTTCAGATTATTTACGATTTCGGATACCTACAAAAATACCTTTTCGAGTGGTTTACGATGTCGTAAAAAATGCCACTACTTCTGAGTACAATATGTGGCTTATTTACGGAATCGGAAACTAGCCGGTATCATATATTTAAAACCAGAAATACTGACACGTTCTTTGCAAGTGCCACGGCCAAAGTACAGGCCAATTTCCGACATCGGAAACTTTGGACAGCACGGCGGGAAATTGTTCCCGCCGTGCATTCTCAACGTCGTTTTTCATACAACACGACGGGTTTTCCATTTCCCACTGTCCTACACGTAAGACATCGGCTAGCCTAATTTTGACCTCCAGTACCGGACCATTTCCGATTTCGTAAAGCAAAAGCACGGCGGGAAAAACAAGTTTCCTTTTTCCCGCCGTGCTTCTGTGCTGCGCATCCACCAATTTCCACTTGTGCCATTACCTTGACCGGTACTTTGTTCCTAGGATAAATCTTCCTACAACAACTGAAATTGGAGTCACTTGTTTTAAGGAGATGGTGTGTAATGAGCTGAACAGAGAGGTTGTTGATGCTATTATAATCCTCGCCGATCAGGTTGATGGCGAGAAAATTGATCAAGCTTCATTTAAGAATGTTGAGGATCTTATTCCTCTCCTTGAAGGTGAAAAAATTGGAGCTTTACTTAAGGATGTTGCAGATGCTTTTGTTGGTATGGGAATAAAAAAGGAGGATTAACTATAATATCTTTTTGGTACTAGTATTTATCTTTTGCTGTTTCTGTAGGGTGATTTTCTTGAGATATAAACTTATTATAATTAATATCTTCCTGTTATTAACTATATTTACTTTTCGATAGAACGTCATATGTTTATTAGGATACTTTACGTGTTTGTAACCTTTGTTTTTCATTGTAATTCAATTAATTGATTTACAATATTTATTTCAATAAAATAGTAAATGGTGCAAAATGCAATAAAATTGAAATAATGATATAAACACTCAAACAAACTATGTAGACATACTTATAACATTTAAATTTTTTATTTGTTAAAATAAATTGTTAAAAATATTATATTAAAACAACCATATACTTTTAACTCACAAAAATGTGAAATAATAAATGGTCCTACCATAAAAGCTTATGATAGGACCGTTTCTAGCCAAAACATTCTATCTTGTAAATGAAAATTTCTTATTGATCATATATTACATATTACCCAAGGTAAGAATTGAAACATGTTCCACTCTTCTTTATGCCGCTCTTTTATCCGTACAATTACGATAAAAATGTTCGTGCAAGAAACGTGCTTGCACAAAATATTTTCTGTGCTTGCACAAATTGCATAGATTTGATTCACTCTCTCCTTAGTAGTGTCATCATAATGCAAACAATTCTTACAAAACTAGGCACATTTTCATTTGCTAATACCCAATGACTGCAGTAAAGCTTAAGATCGAATGACTTAGCAACAAATGGAAAGCTAAAAGAATGAGAAACCATAAACCAAGTCCACATGTTTTGAATGGTGAGAAGCTCAACGTCACTTAGAAAGCAGAGAACATTAGACCAGCAAGTAAAGCTCCGCCAGCACCAATTCCACCTTATCACTCACCAGAGACAGAGACGATGTATTGGTTACAACAAATACCCCACCAATTCCAACACAGAATTTCATCGATTCCAAGCTCGGACAACATATATATGAATTTCTTAAAACAGCTCTTGTTTTTAGAAACATTCGACATAAGACTCCTACACTTAAATATACAGACATTACGCAGAGAGTTTCTAAGTTCATCAATAACAGGTGTTTAGGGATCGTTCTTTTATTTTGTTTTTACATTTGAACAAAATAGCTAATGTCGAAAAAGGTGGCAATTATAAACTCGTAAACCACATCGGAGAAAGGAGAAAGGAGCAATTTTTTTTCTTCGTGCACGAATTCTGACCAGATTAGCAGCTTTAGTATTTGCATCAGAACCATGATTTCTTCTCTAAGTGACTTGAATCCAGCGTAGCACGCTATTTAGAAGATGCACGTCCTTTCTTTTTTAATATAAAATTCAAGCGCATCATTATGTCATGTTTCGTGATGGGCAGAACCATGAATTGTGTTAATTGAGTTTGAATTGATTATTAAATGAAACAAACCTATGATAGATTGAGTATGTGAGGTATTAAAAATGAAATTAGATATATAAGAAATATGATATAATATTATGAATTACAGATCTAAGGATGATGAAATCTCTTACCGTATGTTCATATACAATACAATTATTACCAAATAGATATAAATTATATCTTGCATGCATTAAGTTTGAATTGTTACATACATTAAAATTAATAATATCGACTCCCAAATTTAATTAAACAAAATAAAATGTTCGTAATGCACCCGATTTAAATAGTGCATGCTGCTCCTGCTTAATTATTTTGCATAAGATCAGTTTAAATAATAAGACCAGTATTCTTCTATATTATCTTGCATCCTGCTCCTTCTGCAAAAATGGACTTGGTCATTAACTACTGTGACTTTTTCTCCATGCTACTTCCAACATTATATTGGTTAGCTCTCAAACCCCAACAAATTTGGGAGCCGCTACATATAACCAGCGGTTAGGCCAATCACATTTTTTAATAATTTAATATTTACCATATGATAATACTATACTCACTTAAAAACTCTATCAGTTCAGTATTTTCAGTCCCAATATTTTTTTAGCTTATTTTATTTGTTAATAATAAATATTTTTACTATATCTAATTTTTTTCAATTCAGTTCAGATAAAATATATTTAATTTTTTTTTCAGTTCAGTATATTTATATTTTTCAGTTCAATCCAACATATTTATATTTTTTCAGTTCAGTTCATTATATTTATTTTATTTCAGTTCAGTTAATATTTTTGTATTTTTTCAGTTCGGTTCAGTATTTTTAAAAATATTTCAGTTCAGTTCAGTATTTTTTTATTTTTCTAGCTCAGTTTAGCGAGAAATAAACTCTAGCAAACATGGCCGAAGATGGTGACGCTGGAAACGGGTAAAAGATATATAAAAATTGTTTAATCTGCGGGTTAGACCCATGCACTTTTACCCATATGAGTTCATTGACCCAACCCGTTTTAACCAGTCTTTTTAAATTACTCATTATGCAAATATCCGTTTTACCCGTATCCATATTTTACCCGTATTCATAATATGAATAAAAAATAAATCCCGTTTTACCTGCAGATAACAGATAAAAATTGACAAGTCTAATTAATTGTTGGATTAGGAACTTTTAAAATGCCCAAATTTTTCAGTCAAAAATAAAAAATTTAATTGTGTAAATTACTGTTGATAATTATCATGTGAAAATTTTATTTAGTCTTTACATAAATAATTTAATAGCCAATTTAGATTAAATTGTAGAGAGATTTACATGTACATACCGGTTGTTGGACAAACCACCGGTTATGTGTACACCTTCCGAACAAATTTGTCCATTTCACGGATCGACAACATCGATCCTTGCCCATTAATTTTTCCTAAAAGGAAATTCGTAAACAGGATATATTTTGGGAGTATTTGACAAAGAGAAACGATTGTTTAGGATTTGTCCAGATTCGAGTAAAGCTATCAGTACAGAGAATAAGTTGGTCTGACATAAAAGAAACTGATATGAGAATCAAGCTGCTTACAAGATCGATGAAATTAGTGGCGCATTTGCATTAAACAAACACTAAAATTAGCTTTCTCAACAATGCAAAGGACTTCATTGACGATTTTATAACTATATAAGCATTTTGGTAATCCTACATCTATATTGAAATTAACTATATGTGATAATGCACTTACAGAAGAAAATCAATATATTTATGTGGAAATTGGAAAATACTTTTATCCCTTTTTCTGATATACTTATAAAAATGGGGTTCTTCTATCTAAATGTTGTGCCTGTGAGAATTTGGATCGCTTAGATAATTATTTTAACAGCTGCCCTTTGGCAATCTCTACGTACGTGGTCTGAGTTTCATTCTATGATTGGAACATCACCTATGGCATTTGATAACATTTGGGATAGAATTTCATATTATCTGTCCTTTCAGGGCTCCACTAAACTACATACTACATTATCAAAAATTGCTCCATGCATTATTTGTTGGTTTATGTGGAAGGCCAGGTGCCCACATATTTTTGAAAATGTTAAACCAAATCTTGTGAGCTTGAAAAAGGCAGTAAGGGACAGTGCCAGAACTATGTGCATGATACTGGGTGCATTTGACATCACTTGATCGTTCCTAATAGTGTAAAATTTACTAAGATTTACTATGATTTTGATAAATATTGATGGATTGACCCCCAGTAAATTTTAATAACAGTGGGGTCAAACAACATTTACCCGACATCAATTAATTAATTTGTTACCTTTTTGTTATGTGTTCGTATCGTATGCGTATAATTGATATATTAAATTAAGTAATAGTGAATAGAAACTTTATATCCATTCACTTTACCCATCCCTCAAACTTCCCCTTCACCTCTACAACTTTTCCAGTAATACGTTCTGTGCAACCACTGATATTTTTGTTTTGTGCAACTATTGATCTTGCACATTTGCCGATTCAATCACTTTCCCGTCCTTCCTATCGTGTGGTTTGGATGACGCACATTTGCCGATTCAATCACTTTCCCGTCCTTCCTATCGTGCGGTTTGGATGCGCAGGTGCGTCGTAGGTTATCTAATAAATTTTAATTTATGTATTTTTATTATCATTATTTATACTTATCCATTCGAGTATCATGATATATTTATCTAATTCTTCCGAAGTTTGCTTGAATTCATCGAATTAAAATACGCTAATTCTTCCCTAGTTTGTTTGAATTCATCGAATTAAAATACGCTAATTCTTCCCTAGTTTGCTTGAATTCGTCGAATTATAATACGCTAATACGCAACAGGATGGGTGATGATGAATGATTGTTTAATTACATACATAGAATATGACATGTTTCAAAATGTTACGAAAGATGTAATGCAATATTTCAAGGCATGAAACCTCGGAAGATGCAATTAATATAATAACTTTTTAGTTTGTTATTAGTAGTATTATTTTTGTAAAATGATGTACTTTATATATTGATATATTAGTGTAATTATTTAATTTTTATATAATAATTATTTTTATTTACTGTTTATTAGTGTAATTATTAGTGCATTTATATAACAGTTATATAAATGCACCCATTAAACTTCAATCCTGCCTCCGCCACTGGTAAGGGTTCATATTTTCCTTACCTTCTGTGCCAAACCAATGCCCTCCAGCAGTGGCGGACTATATGGGGGGCCAAAAGGGGCCGGACTCACCTCATAAATTTGCTAAGATATAGCATATATATAGTATTGTTCTACCTTTAAATAGTATTTAGTAAAAAAAATTGGTGGCCCACTTTACAAAAAACCAACGTGTGTACAAATACATAAGGAGAGTAGAAATTTTACTAAACTTAGATTTCTAATCTATACTATACTTTAAAAGAGGATGATTTAGAATTTTTTTAGAATTTTGAATTAATTATTGAATCAACCAGGTAATTACACGTCAACTGAGCTCAAGCTGGACTTAAGAGTTGGGCTGGACTCTCCATTTTCTCTATCTTCCTCTCCCTTTTCTCATCAACATTTATGAGAATTTATGCCTTATCTTCATCATCTCCACAGTTTGATTCCTTCCGTTTCATCACTTATTCCTTGATTTCCCAAATTCATGAAGCCCTTTTTACGTCCAGGTCTTGCCGCCGTTAAGCACTGTCAATTCCACCTCGGCACCACCGCCTTCTTGTCCAGTGATTTCCCGTGCCTTCTCATGAAAAGAGTTGGAATCCTCTGCAAGTTAATCAAGATCACACAAGTGAGTTCTGCCGTTATTCGATTTGTTTATGCATATTTGTGATGATCCGGTTATTGATTTTTGCTTTGTTATCCGACCTGGACCTCGCTTATGAAATCCAATCTTCTGCTGTTTTTCGATTTGTTTACGCAGATTCGTGATGATCCGGTTATTGATTTTTGCTTTGTTATCCGACCTGGACCTCGCTTATGAAATCCAATCGGTAGCCTATGGTAAGGTGATGGCAATCCCTTTTCTCCTGAATGGAAATATATTTTTAAATTCCTTTAATCGATTTTGGATTGCAGATTGGAGATAGGGATGATGCCAAATTCTTCGACATACCAATCAGCCACAAAATATTTTTTCTCAGGTGCGTATCATGTGTTTGATATATGGCTTGGTTGAGTAGATATTCTTTCGTTTGTGTTTCCACTGTATAAAGTGTTTGAGTAGTTTTTATTTTTCACTGTGTTGTTTCCTGAAAGATGATTCTTTTAGTTGCAATATTGTCATCTTCATCCACCCATTGTTCTTGCAATTGGATTTCTGTCGCAGAGCCTCAACAACTGAGGAATTCGATTGAGCATCATGCAAGTTCTCCGATTGTGGGGCTCCAATTTGATTGAGGTATGACTGATTAATTCTGTAATTTTAACGATTCTATGGCTTTCGTGTTGTAAAATCTTGTGTGCTGATTTAGAAGGTAATGGATGCAAAAGGGGAGACATTATTAGCACTGTTTCCAGCAAATTTTTAAAAGAGCATGTGGATGAAACAAGGTTTGTGTGCCTACCTAGCCTAAAGCTGTAGTTTTTTAATCTAAAAATTGTGTCTTTGATTGACTTTTGTTGGAAACTAGGTAGCTTTGTCGTGGTTGGTGAGAGTGCGAGGGAGGAGGCAGCGGAATCCGGTATGAAGGTAGGATGTACGGTTGTGAAAGTGTTGTTTCATGAACAAGTTAAGCTGCTTCAGAAATCTCCTGAATGATGTGTATTGTTTCTTTCATGCTTGCTATTTTTTTAGGCTGTATACTCAAGAAAACTTCTAAGATCAGCCTGGAAACTAATTACACTCTCGCTTTCAAGTTCCTGACATTCCTGTTGCGATTGGAGGTTCAGTTTTGAAGATTAGCAACTCAAACCTTTCTATAGTCTTGATTATCAGTCATTATTTTTTTCAAAAATTTCTATTGCTAATTTATACTTTGCTTGGCTGGATTTTATGAATTCACACATCAGTTTCAGCCTGTCTAGCCTCTTTTAAGGAAGGTATGGATGGTGCAGGAGGGAATGACTTTTGGATCCGGCCATTGGTGCATGGGAAATTCGAAAATTTTGGTTCAGACAGTGACAATCTTTTGAGTTGTGAGCAAATAGCAAAACTTGGCTTTGCTAGACTATGATGGGGAGGATGAACATCTCAAAAATTGTTCCAAACTTCATAAGGGAATAGAATTACATATTTTAGAGTTCTTTGGTCAGTATTTTTCATTCTCTCCAAGTTATCATCCTATGACATTTTAGACATAAATTATATTACGTCACAAATCATTCAATAACAATAAAATAAAAACATCTCTAAGGATATTTTTATTTATTTGGAAGCTAATTAATTGGTATTATTATCATAATTACAATAACATATTCTTATAACGGGGCTTCATAACGTACTAAATCATCCTCTCTGATTTTTTATTATTTTTATGCCGATAATTCATGCACTATTTCTTCTATATAACCTGCAATTATTTCATTAAAATTATTCAAACTTAATTTCAAAACCTCCATCGTAACGTTTTCCCTAAAATAAAAATTGCACTTAATGATCGTTACAAATGATTTTTATTTTGTAACGGTGAAACTTAATTTTAAAACCATAATCGTAACTTTTCATTAAATAAAAGTTGTACTTATTCATTATGGGTTGATCCGTTCTCACAAATTGTGTCATAAAAATTATTAATATTTTCATTCACCGATAATATATGCATACGAAATTTTATATGATTTGAAAAATGATTAAATTTTAACAAAATTATTTAAATGATTAAAGTTTCATAAAAGTCAAATAAAAATTATAACTATATTTTATTAGTACTTAACCAATTAAACCTCGAGTGATACAAATATTTTTAAGAAAATCCATTAAATCCACTCAAACCTAATGTCGTTTGTTGTGATGTCTTTAAAGGTTCTGCCTGTGTAGTTAGACTTTGGTCAAAGAAACGTTTAGAATTTATATGAAAAATAATTGATGAGGGAATTAAGCTAAAACGTTTTATTTGGCCCCCTTTACATTAAGGTTGTATTAATGTATATTAATTGATGAGTGAATTAAAATAAAACATTTTATTTGGTTGGTAATACATCATGCCGGTATCAATGGATATTTAATTTGGTGTATTAATCCACATTTAATTCATGCAACCAAAGAGATAAAAATTGGGAATTAATGAGTCGTTTATTTCTTTTGTCATATTAATTTGTTCTACACTATACCTTCTTTATGTTTTATTTTTTTTTATTACGCATTTTTTTTCTTTAGTTTGGAACAGTTCATAATTGATTTAAAAAAAATCTTCTATCAATTTAAGATTACTTATAACATATTCAGTCATCAATATCAACTATTTGTTTGCCATGTTCAGGTTATAAGACACCCTCGCCGATGCACGGATATCTATTCATTAAAATTTTAATTTTATTATATTACTCAAATATAAGTTTTACTTAAATAATATTTTATTTATAATATATGCATACAAGAGCAGCATTTTATAAAGCTACTCCTATGTCGGACAACTATCAATGAAAAGCACTGCATTTCAAAACCCGCTTTCATTCATGAACAACTTTACGTTGTTGTCTTTAGAGTTAAAAGTAGAAAGGGATTGAATATTTTGATTTGTGACAAGAATGATCAACCAATCCATAGTACCGTTCGTATAGTTTATATAAGGAAGTGTTTCAGAAGATGGGATAATAAAGTTATGTAATTTTTTAATTTCATAGATTCTTGAAAAGTTAAAAATGTTTTAGCGACCAATTTATTTTTCACCAAAAGGCTATTACATTATATTACTTAATTTTCACAAAATAATACTTAGTCAAAATTACTTAACTAACATTACATTGTTTTTTACTAATTTATAATATTTTAAAATTAAATTCCCGTGCATCGGCACGGGACATTATACTAGTAGAATTAGTAAAACATTAGTAGGGACCACACATTTTGTTAATTTTTTATTAGTATTTTTTTTATTTAAAATCCTTATAGGATTTTATATTAGTAATATTTTTTAAAAAGAATATTAGTTAATCCTATAACATATGATGCAGGACGGATAGCGCGGGTTTTATGTAACGGATCCTAGGGTTCGAACGTGGTGAATAACTGGTTAAGTGGTAGTTGATGGATGTAGAAAAGATGTATAATCGCCTGTAAAATTATAAAGTAACGATATTGTCCTTCCACGTCACGCTTCAGGGTCCGTCAAACGTCGCATCTGTCGGGTAAGTTTGAGTCAATCGCACTTGAAGATTTACGATTTTTGTCGCAAAGAATTTTATATATCAATTGTCTCAATAATTCTCCATAGGAGATTACATTATATATTACCTAAGATAGCGCGTGTTTTATGTAACGGATCCTAGGTTTCCAACGTGGTGAATAATTGGTTAAGTGGTAGTTGATGGATGTAGAAAAGATGTATAATCACTTGGAAACTTATAAAGTAACGATATTGCCCTTCAACGTCACGCTTCAGGGTCCGTCAAACGTCGCATCTGTCGGGTAAGTTTGAGTCGCTCGCACTTGAAGATTTACGATTTTTGTCGCAAAGAATTTTATATATCAATTGTCTCAATAATTCTCCATAGGAGATTACATTATATATTACCTAAGAAAGTAAATCTAAAGAGGATTAATGTTTCCTCTATTTTCCTATAATAATAATGTCCTAAATCTAAAAGGAAATAAATAAAACATACTTAAAATAAACCTTCTAGAACCATGGTTACCATTTTTAGATTATATGAATAATCTAAAAATAGTCACTTCTCATTCCTCATCAACATATCAGTAATAAGACATACTAATGTCATTTGAACTTGCTTTTTGTAATTTGAACAGGCCCTTTCAGCCATGAAAATTGTGAAAACAAGTATGCGTAGTCGAATGGAAGATGATTTTCTACGAGATTCTTTGATGCTATATATTGAAAGAGAGATTGCGGAGACCATTCCAATTTATTCGATTATCGACACTTTTGAGATGATCAAAGAGAGAAGAGTTAGATTCAAATAAATTTTATATTTTCTTTAACAATAGTTGGTACGTTATATGTATGATTCTTTTATTTCTAAATAAATTACTTTGTTATACCGTTATTTTATAATATCATTAATTCTTTCGAATTCAAATTTTTATGATTAGTCCGGCCCCCTTGTCGATAAAATTCTGGGTCCGCCCCTGCCCTCCAGTGCTCCCTTTGATATTGATGCTACCAGCTTCCAGTCCCGTCCCGGATATAATGATGGTCTCCGCTCCGGATGAGACTTCGTCCATGCTCCGCGCGTTCTCAACTAATAGACCTGTGAAACAACGCCCCGGAGTATCCCGAGGATAGCTACTCCAGCGTGATGATGAAAGAGGGGCCTTTGAATAGGAGAAAGAATAAGGATATATTGAGAGAGTTTTAGTCTGATAGAACATACCTTTCTCCACAAGTCCAAAGATGTATTTATATGTGTGAGGTGGTGAGGCTCCAACCTAGAGGAAGTGGTCCTGCCTGTTTGTCCTTACCCGGGGACAGGTCATATTCATGTCCTTTCTGTCCCCGGATAACGCTATTCTAGATGACATCATATGGACCGGACCACTCTCTGGGCCGGATCCTGGATATGGGCCAGAGCCCATATCACCACTAGCTCCCCGAGACAGGGGATTCGTCCGGAGGTTTCCGATCCGGAGGAGGGGTCCCGTATCTCAGTGTGTCTCAATGCTTGTGTTAATCACGTCTGGTCAATCGGATCCGCCCGGAGGCATGCGATCCGGTTCGGATGTGCGTTTCCGAGTTATACTCTTATTATGTGAATCTTGATCACGCGCTGGGCGTTTGATCTTTCCTTTGCGAGGCTCGTGTCGGCAAGCGCATTTATGAGGCGTGTTACGGCTTCCATAAATGTAGTGTTGTCCATCGAGGAATTTTGTTTTATTTTCAAAATAAATTTTGCTCCCTTTTCGAGAAAGCAATCATGTCGCCTTGGGACTCGGCCCCCTCTTTGCTCGTCCTTTTTCTATAAATAGGATTCTTAGTCAATCACTTTCGATTTTATTCTCTTGTTTTCTTCTCCTACTTTCGCCTCCTCCTCCCTTCTTATTCTCTCTCTTCTTCAAGTTCTTCCTTTTTCAGTGAATATGGCCGCTCAAGATTCAGAGAGAGAACTCAATGTTCATGTTATCCAGGATGTTGAGGCTGAGTAGATGGTGAAAACGCCAGATGATGAGGCTGACGCGGTGCCGATAGATGGGGAGGTTAGGATAGGGTTGAACCCTGAACCGGAGGAGGACGATCCGAAGAAGGGGAACGATGTGGACGTTGATACTGCTGCAAAGGAGCTCGTCCGAACGATGGTGGTTCCGGTTTCCATCGACTCCGGGCTGAAGCTGTTTGAGGGCGATCACACCACGGTGGCAGCCATTCCTCGGAGTCACTTTCTATATGGCATCACTTTTCCCCTTTCTCCTCTGTTCCGATCTATCTTTGATCACTTTGACATATCTCCGGCCCAGTTGCAGCCGAATTGTATTGCGGTCATCCGGGCGTTTCTTCTCAACTGTTATCGCTGTGAGGTGACGCCGTCTCTAGAGTTGTTCCGGGTCTTCTACCACTTGGAGGGTACCAAAGATGAAGGAATCTTCACTTTTCAGAAACGGCTAAAAGTGAAGGACTGCTGCCGGGGCCAGCGTGATAGCTATGCCAATTGACATAAGTGCTACTTCACGTTTGACACTGACTAGTACCCCTGCCCTAAGTGGAATCATAACGCCAAGAAAGAGGAGAAAACGGAGTATCATCCGGATGGGTTGGAAGCAAGCATAGCCAAGCTGAGCTACAATCAGCTTGACTTGCCTAAGTACTGGAATGGTGGGTAGTATGTCTTCCCCTTGAGGGCATACGAGAAGGAGGTGTTTACTAAGTGTTGCTTTTATGTTAAGCAAGACCCTTCCCGTATGTATTCTTTTCTCTCTCTCTTCCTCTTTTTTGTTTTGTTTTTTGTCTGATCCGTTTTGGGTACTTACAGTGTTTCCTCAAATTGAGGCTGGTGTTAATCCGCCTTCCGGGTCGGTAAAAGCAAAGAAGACGGAGAAGTTGAAATCCGGTTTGGGGACCGGCAAGAAAACCCCACAAGAAGCGGATGCGGAGAAAGAGAGGAAGAAGAAGCGTGATCTGGCTTCAAAAGAGCAAGAGAAGGCCAAGAAGCAGGCCTTATTTAAAACGGATGCGTCTGCCGGCAAGCAGCCTCCGGTCAAAGGGAAGGTTGATGAGACGGCTGCGGCGGCCGTTAACCGGGCGGCTGCTTTGATGGTCAAGGCTTCTGAGTTGTTCGAGGATGAAGATGATGGTGAGCATCTCAAGAGAAGGTGTAAGATCAACGTTCCTCCGCCACCCCTGAAGCCTGCCCATAGTCAACAATCCGAGGTGGGAACTTAGAAGGATGGGAGGAAACTGACTTCGAGTGGTCGTCAGGACGGGAAAGAGCAGATTCCGTTCGGACAGAAGGATGGGAGAGAGGCCACTCATAGCAGCGGTCGTCAGTCTAACCGGGTAACGGATCTTTACTCTTCTTGTTCCTCCTGTGTTTTGTACTAGCCTCTTAACACCTTTTCCCTTTTGTAATATTTTGCTGCTTATCTACTTGGCTCTCCGGGCGTCGCTGAGTTGATCAACAAGGCTTACCATGTCCAGAACACTGCGATGGCTCAGCGAGTTTGTGGGCTGGAGAGGTCGAACGGAAACCTGACGCGTGAACTGGCCGCGGCTGAGAAGCGGGTTACCAAGGTGGAGGCTCGGATAAAAGAGCTGGAGGCCGCTGCATCTCCGTCTGCACAGAAAGATTTGTGCGTAGCCTTCACCGACAAGGTTCTCCGGATTCTCGCCTTTGAGCGGGATTTAACCGACTTGTGTCTTGCCTCAAACAAGACAGCCCATGACCAGGTCTATAGGAAGATGAGAGGCTGGGTTCCGGAGAGTCTCCGGGGAGAATTCAGCGAGCACTTCTATCATCCGGTAGCTGCAGAAGAGTACAACTATGCTGTGGATCAGTTTTATCGCGGTGGTGTCGAAAAGATGGGACCTTCCGTGCTGAAGGTGTTTGAGGGTGCCCAGAAGCCCATAACTGCTTCGACCGTCCGTGCCTATGGTCGCAGATTAGTCAATCTGACCACAGAATTCGCTCCACCTCCGGAACGTGAAGCCCCAGAATCTCCGGCCAAGGCGAAGTACTTGGAAGTTCTAAAGATGTAACTCCCCGGATCTCGAGGATTATCAGTCGAAGGGCAACGAGCAGCGGACCGATGGCGAGGATGAGGGCGGAAATCAGGATGATGACCGCCACAGCGAAGAAACTGATGTAGATGACACTCCTTAGTTTCTTTTTATTTGTAGCCTTTTGCCATTTTTGCTTCCGTCCGACTAGGTTTAATGTCCTTTTGTTTAGTGTAGGAAGGACGGAAGTGACGACTCAGATGGGGATGGAGGCCCTCAGGATAATGTAATTTTCTTTTACCCTTTTATGAAGTGAATCTTATTTTCCTACCCTTGTGCGTAGTTCCTCTGTTTTTACTGTTGTTTATCCTTCTTTTCTGCAGCCCGGGGGTCATGGTCCTGTGATCCGGTCCGGAGATGAGGAGATGTGTCCTTCTCCGGCAAGCTCTCATTCGACTAGTCCTCCGTGCCCTAGATGCGTGGAGCTGGAGGCGGAGTTGTCTGGGTGGAGAATAACTGGGGAACAGACACGTGAATTGTTCATCCGTTCCGGAATGGAGCCTCTTATGGAGGAGTTTCCGGATATTCCATCCTTGGCTGCTTGCCTTAGATAGATATCCGACGAATTCGGAACCCTGACTCAGTGCTAAGAATTCACGTGTGAACGGATGAGACGGTCTCCATGTTACAAGATAAGCATGAAGATTACAAAACCAAGCTGAAAACCGAGTTGGATCTGGTGTGGTCCGTACTTCCATTCTACTACGAGAAGTTGAAGTGGTTGGCGAGTCGGACGGATTTCCAGCGAGATTATCTAAAGCTGGAGGATGAGAATCGTGCGCCGGCCGGCTGAGTGATGGTCTTTAACGATAATCTAATGACCCTGCAGCTGTCCTACCATCTTACCGGGCTCCGACTAGGGCTTGTATCTCCGCCCATATACCGTAATTTTCCTCGTGATGTGAGTGCGCTGATTGTCCGGATGTTCAAGTTGGGATGGAATGATCGAGAGCCCAGATACCGTCCGGCGTTCGAAGAAGCTATTGAGTGGTGGAAGCGGATGCAAGGTGTCAGTAGACTTTACTTTCGAGAGGTGTGCACGTATCCAGGTATCTGTTGATCCGGAGCAGTCTGTTCGTCGTGTAGAACGACTCCAGCAAGATGCTTCTATCATCCGACCCTTCATCAATAGGGAGTTTGCCGAATTAGCGAGGCGCCGGCAGGCTCGTATCCGGGGTCGGGTAGAGGCAGAGGGAGTCGGGGACTCAGGGGGGATCTCCAGGGTGCCCGTCGCGGAAATAGTCGGCACCTAAACCGTCTCCTTGATAGAACGACGAGGGATATAGGTACCCAACAAGCGTGCCGCCCCCAAGTTCCTGTCCGGATTCGTTCTCCATCTCGGTTCCCCAGTAGGAACCCTTTTCGTCTGTCGGGTGCAGGACTCTCTACTAAAGGCAAGGGGAAGGCGAAAGTCACTAGGGAGGCGGTGCAATCTTCCGATTCGGATTCCGATGGAATCTTTGGGTCTTGTCCGGAGGTGCCAGGTCCTTCCTCAGATCCCCTCCTTCCTTTACTTGGGACAAGTAGGTCAAGCCAGTGGTTCCAAGCCGTATGATCTCGATCCTGATTCACCGAAACGGAACCCTGCTCCGGAGCCTCCTTCTGCGGAGAATGACGCGATGATCCCTTCTCCAGAGCCTCCTACTCCGGAGCCCTCGTCTTCCCCTATCAACTGGGAGGGTATCATCTGGCCTAAAAAGATGTTTGTTTGTATGTCAGTCCGTTCGGACTTTATAGATTTTCATTCAGTTGTTATTCTTATGTACACTTGTATTTCTAGTGCTTGTATACTAGTCTGTCCGGACAGTTGTATATTTCATTTATTCAAATGCATCATTTATCCAAACGTATTTCTCTCTTGATATTTAGCTTATTCAAGCGCTTTATTGTATTTCGTTTGATCAAACTGTAACCGTTCCTTTTCCTTACCCCCGTTAGTTTGTTCAAACGATACGGAGGAAGTTTAATGTGCATAGTTAGTTAAAAATAGATAAGTACAAAATCTGAAAGCTCTTCATTCATTAGACCAAGTGGACTCCGCCCGGGCATACCCTTTGCCTTTAGGGGCTGGAGTCGAGTACATGGTAAACAAAACAAAATGGGGTCCTGGGCATAACCCTAGCCAGAAGACCCGGAGCGGCTTATTTAGGAATAACTAACAAGTCGCATACCTAATAAGGAAGCCCCATAAAACAAGTCGCAAAACCACTGTTGCTGCTCTTGCCCTAGATTCAATATCAGAAAACTCCTTCTTGTTGAGGATGGAGAGTGGCTTTTCCAACTTCTGTAGTTGCTCAAACAAATCAGCTAGGGTTTCTACTGATTCCCACTTCCAGTGACCTTGAACAATAGGTAGGAAAGATTGGGACAATGTCCACATGTTGAAAAAATTGAACTATCTTCGATTCTGTTGGTTATTTTTCTAAACCTGCACCAGCAAAGGAAAATTATTTGATGTACCATCATTTTTTACTGTGCATGTAGAGTATAACATTTCTATCAACCACTTATCATTCACCACAACTCTATCTATTTTACTATAGATCATTTCCCCAGCTCTTCTTCTGTTAGACCATGTGAAAAAAGAAACAAATGTTTTTAATACTTTCAGCTTCTGATTTCCCATGAGATGCTGAAAATCTGCAATTTCATCAGGATCCACTTAATCTCTCCCAATTCTATCCTCCAATGTCAAAGGGGCATTAAAATCTCCCTGAATAAGCCATGGTTTGTCTGTGTAAGTGCAGCTAAGTAAATGGTCCCACAATGGCTTTCTGGATTCTAACTGATGCAGACCATACACTACTGTTATGTAACAATCAATGTTGTATTCTTTAAGGTGCACTAGCATATCAATCCACTGAGCAACGCCTTGCTCAGAATTTGAACCAAAACATAGTCTGTCCTCCATGCTAACCAAATCCTCCCTTGATCAACTATAGAACCATTAGTTTCAATCTCCCAGTTTAGCCCCACTGAGCTCCATATTTTTTGTTCATTTTGGTTTTTTACTCTTGTTTCCAAGAACACTGCCATTCCAACTCCCTGAAGTAAACAGAAAGTTCTCACTGATCTATGCTTTTCCAATTGATTCATACCCCTTAGTATTGTGCGGAATATGAGAAAATAGCAAATAAACGTAAAGGGAAAAAAAAGAACACAAGGATTAACGTGGTTCACCAATGATTGGCTACATCCACAGGAAGGAGACAGATTGTATCAGATAGGTACCTAGATTATAATGTTCCTATTGTCTAATACCCAGAATACAGTGTGAACTAGGTTGTGGCAAGTGAAAGAGTCTTATTGAGGCTATTACGGTGCTAACTCGTGCTAACTCGCAGTAGCGTCTATTACGGTATTCAAAATATATACCAACACTTACATTCCATGAAAGTATGTGTCTGGGCATCAGAAGGATCAGTAAGCAACTGAAACTGATTACATGCACCATTACGAGCAGCTGAGGATGTACTAGTAGAGCTATCATGGGAACCAGTAACTACTGCCTTCCCCCTGTCCAACTGAGTAGAGGTTGAAGTCACTGGTATCATAGTAAAACCATCATTATACACTTCTGGTTGTCTAGTTTTAGGTCTCACAGTCACATGCATAACCACAACTGGCTTTGCTTGCATAGGTTTTTGTTGAGGTTGGACTGCTTTAGGCTTGTAAATTTTTCTAGTTGGGGCCTTTGGCTGAATTTTCCTTTTGCAGTGCCGCTCTTCATAGCCCGTCATGTTGCAGAAATCACATCTTACTGGTCTCCATTCACACTGGATTTCTTGGTGTTGTATGACTTCATTTTCATCCATCCAAGGTATGCTAGTTGGCACCTTCTTTCCTAGCTCCACTTCAATTAGGATCCTGGCATAGCTAATTTTCTCTACTAGCAAAGTTGCATCATCTAGTCTGAGTGGCTTTCCAATAGGACTTACAATCCTACTCAACAGACTAGGCTTCCATTTGACAACATCTAACCCATGCAGCTTCAACCAAACATGAACTCTGCTAGGGATTGTGATGTCTAAGTGTTAGAGTAAATCCCACATCGAAAATGAAGTGGGTGATTATTCAGTATATAAGTTTGGTGGGCTACTCCACATATTGTCAATTGATTTTATGCTGGAACCTCAATGGGCTTATGTGCTAGACCTGTTGAGCCTATGTGTCTGTCCACCTCCTAGTTTATAGACACAGTGTGGATCACGGTCTGGGTTTCTAATATGGTATCAGAGCCCGAGGTTTACGGTCTGGGCCTACAATCCAAGTGCAAGGGTGTTATCGTAAATCCTACATCGAAAATCGAAAGTAGGTGGGTCTTGCACTTGAGGCAGGGTGTTAGAGTAAATCCCACATCGGAAACGAAATGGGTGATTGTTCAGTATATAAGTTTGGTGGGCTACTCCACATATTGTCAATTGATTTTATGCTGGAACCTCACTGGGCTTATGTGTTGGACCTATTGGGCCTATGTGCATGTCCACCTCCCAGTTTGGAAACACAGTGTGGATCACGGTCTGGGTTTCTAATACTAAGTTTTTAGTCCAAGCTTGCACCACTACAGGTTTGCTGTCAAACAACACTATACCTCTCTCCACTGCAAGGTCACCATCTGTTTTGCTCACAAATCTGACAAGAAAAATCTTAGGCTTGACTATTCACACCCTTTGCACCTTTCGATTCCCCCCAGATTCTCCTAAAAAATCCTTCCATCACATGCATAGGAGGGAAAGAACCAATGATCTTGCATACAACAGTGCTATTCCACTCCCTTATACTCTCACCCACCTCTACTTTAGGCATCTTCCCCATAATCAAACCATCTACTTAAATAGTATCATAGAATTGCACACATGACTGGGTGTCTTCAAAAACATTACCCCAATTTGGTGTGGTGCTAATATTTGAGTCATGCTCAGAATAAGAATCAAGTGGGATAGGGTCTACCTGCGCCGGTGAGCCGCTGTGGGACTCAGGGTCAGAACAGTAAGCTTCAGCTAGCTCCACTGTTGACTTAGCTCCAGCTAGCTCCACCGTTGACTGCTCCCCCTTCTCTGAACTCCGTTTCCCTTACTTCAGTGGGTCGATCCAAGCTGTCAAATCACGCTAATGTACCACGTGTTTACTGGATTTGCCCGGTGTTTCATGCAAACTGGTCACCATGTTCCTCAAGCTCGTTTGAGCCTTTGCCACTGAAAAATCCTGATCTAGATCTCAAGCACCATTCGTCTTTCCTCGTTTGCTCTTACAACCTGACTTACTACCCATGGGAGGCATAATCTGAAGCACCATTCGTCTTTCCTCGTTTACTCTTGCAACCTGACTTACTACCCATGGGAGGCATAATCTGACCTGAGATAGGCCGGAAACACCAAAGTCCAGAGTAGATCTGCGAAGAAAAAAGTTCACACACTAGAAGGTGTGTTCACCCGCACTAGTGCTCTCCATTCGTTTCTTTTAATTCTTTAAATATTCACCACTATCATTATCTAATTATATCTTAATTATACGTATGTTCATACCACTTTTCTTTCATAACTGAAAAATCATGGATCGGATAACATTTCATTCAGGAATATGCATGTTCACGTAAAAGGTACTGCATTTGCACCACAGATAAGTTGTCATATGGAGACCTTGTAGAATGGAACAATGATACAATTTCTATGTCTACATAATTATGTTTAATTAATCCCAGAGAGCTTTGAGTTGATCAGTGAAATACTATGAAAATTCTTGTTTTCGAGAGAAATAGGTAATTTGGTTCATGGGTTCATATATACGCGTTCACAAGTCATTTTTAAATGGTTTTAAAAAACATATTTTATGAGATTTTGTCATCTTCAAAATTTATTAGATTATCATTTTTCATAATTCAAATTTCCTTTTTACGTCACATACTCAATCTATTATAGATTTATATTCATATAATAATGCATTTACACTTTTGGTCACCTGAACATAATTCACCGTTCCGCACTGAACGAAACGTGAACATGATATAATGTTTGAAGCGCACGGCATACGGGCACATGATTTTTTTGAATTTTACATTAATAAAATAAGTGTATACAATTTATAAATAGCGTTGCTCTTGGATTCGAGTCCCTTTTAAGAAGTTTTTGTTCTGTTATTCTTTACATTAAAAAAAGATAGAGATAGAGATAGAGAACGATCGTACTAGATGGACAAGTTTTACGCAATATAAACTTTTAATTGTCAAATTTACACATCATGAAATTGATGTAGGATTTGCACTTGATTGGAATGGTTTCAAGAAAGCAATGGAGCTTGAGAAGTTCTTCGAAGCATGGGGCAACCAAATACTATAGCACCTTCTAATGATAGATTTTATGGGTTTTAGGAAGACATGAATGGACTGGTATGCATACCTTATTGGGTGCTTTGTGATATATATGTAAAGAATTATGATATTAATTCGGTTTGGTTTAATGGACTTCTTTCAAAATTCAAATGATACAACATATGGGATTCATGATGAGGTTAGTTTTTCATCTCTCTCAGTTTAATATGATTATTTTAACAGTCTCTGATTATTTTAACACTCTCAGTTTGATATGACTGGATCCACCAGTCATAATATCCATTCAACAACATGATTTGTACAACACATCTCTCATGAACAAAACAACCACATCTCTGGATCCATTCTCAAACATAGAACATGTTTTGGACATTATTGCGACAAATATAATATTTATGTGCATACGCCGTGCATGTATACCTTTATTGCATGCATTTATTAGCATCAATGGTTTTGCAGGAATAATATGTGTTATAATTCAACAGTGATTTTGATTTTTTTAATCAATTTCTTAAAATGTAATATTGACATATCTGTATATTTCTTTATATGTACATTTATTTAAAGAGGAGTGGGGTTTTTTTTTTACCATCAATTGCTTGCACAGAGTAATTATAATCATCTTTGCAAAAGTTTTATATAATTTTAATTTTATGATTATTATTTTAAATCTTGAAATTTTAGACACTTTGAACAGTACAATATTAATTGTTAACGTACTACATTTTAGCAACCCAATTTTTTTGTTGGAAATAAACTTTTTCATGCATGGGTTTTGCACGAGTGATGAATTAATCATGTGTTTTTGCACAATTTCTAATTTTAATTATCCGTTCACGATATGTGTTCGATGGTTGGTTAAAAAGAAGCGAATAAGAAAGAATATTATTATTGATGTCATACAAAGATATTAAGGCCAACTTTGCACAATCGCAACTCTTTAGAATAACTAGTATTTCTTTTCCGCGTTCCTGCCCAGGCCAATGAATATCATAAGTTGGAACTGCCGAAGGTTATCAGGCTCGGGCCAGAGAGCTCGGGCAGTTCAGGAACTGCGTATGATAGTACGTATGAAATCTCCCTCTATTATTTTTTTTATGTGAGACTAAGTGTGCTTCTGTTGAAATTGAACAAATACAAAAAAAAATAGGATACAATGGTGTTTCTGTAGCATCGCGAGGCCAATCTGGGGGCCTTGCTCTGTTATGGAGTAGGATTGTAAAAGTTGTTTGGAAAGTATTGTGTGCTCGTTACATTGATGTGCATGCTTCTTCTATGGGGCAAGAAATAAGAATTACCGGTGTCTATGGGGAGCCGAACTTAGCTCACCGGCGGCGATGGTGGCAGACCTTCAGAGAACAACTCGACCATGACCCTCACATACCATGGCTCTGTTTAGGGGACTTTAATGAGGTGTTGTCTCAGGATGAAGCGGTGGGAAGTGCCCCAAGGGCAGAATGGCAAGTGGATTGTTTTAGAGAAGCTCTGGATTTATGTGGCTTGTTTGATATGGGATTCAGAGGACCAAAGTTCACATGGAGTAGATTGGCAAGGAGCCCGGGAACGAAGAGAAGCAGGTTGGATAGAGCTACGTGCAACCAAGGGCTACATGACCTTTTCCCATGGATAGAGGTGAATACTATCCCGATGGTTTTTTCGGATCACTTCCTAGTGCATGTTCAACTTCGAACTAGAGATCCGAGAGCTCACAGATAGAAGAAGAAAAGAGGTTTTCACTTTGAAGCAAAGTGGATAAAAACAACTGATTGGAGAAGATGATAGCTCAGAGTTGGAGCTCAGGAGTAGAGCCGTTGGACGTCAAAATGGAAGATTGTGCGGTCGGCCTCCTCAGATGGAGTAGGAAAGCTTTCCCCATCATCCCCGAACGGCTAAAAGAAATAAAAAAGCAGTTGCAGGTGGTGGAAAATGAAAAGATAGATGATGAAGCTAGACAGAAGATCTTGGACTTGAAGAATGAATATGAAAACCTGCAGGAAGTGGAAGGGATCAAGTGGAGACAGAGAGCGAAACAGCATTGGCATAAAGAAGGTGACAGAAATACCACATTCTTCCACCGATGGGATACCAAACGCAGAGATGCTAATCAAATAGATGGTCTTCGGGATGCGAACCAGGAGCTGAAGACAGAAGATGCAAGCATGGAACGGATTGTCCTGGACTACTTCAGAGGGCTCTTCTCCACGTCGGCACCGTCGGAAGAGATCATGGAATAAGTACTCAGCAGAATTCGGCCAAGAGTTACTGAAGCTATGGTGAAGGAACTGGACCGGAGGTATACATCAGCAGATGTGGAAAAAGCAGTCAAACAGATGCACATGTACAAGTCTCCTGGTCCGGATGGTATGAGCCCGTTCTTCTTTCAGAAGTTCTGGCATATAGTGAGAGATGATGTGGTCAGGCTTGTGCTCGAAATTCTGAATGAGGGTATTTTTGATCCAAAAGCTAACTACACTCATATAGTCTTGTTGCCGAAGGTAGAGAAGCCTGAACTAATTACTCAGTTTAGACCTATCAGCTTGTGTAACGTCGTTTACCGGGTAGCCTCTAAGGCAGTGGCAAACAGACTAAGGCCTATTATACCCAATATTATCTCCGAATCGCAGTCAGCTTTCATCCCAGGCAGGCTAATAACAGATAACGTTCTGGTAGCTCACGAATTTCACCACTCCATGAAGAAGAGAAGAACTGGAAAGTTAGGACATATGAGTATTAAGCTAGACATGAGCAAGGCTTTCAATAGGATTGAATGGAGTTTTGTTACTGCGACACTATCACGGTTGGGGTTCCCAGCACGCCCGGTTGGCCTTATCCATCAGTGCCTATCAATAGCTTCATTTTCCTTCATTCTAAATGGAGGAGAACTCGGACATTTACAGCCGCAGAGAGGTATTAGGCAAGGTGACCCGCTATTGCCCTACTTGTTTATTATATGTGCAGAGGTATTTTCTATACTTTTGAGCGACTTGATGGCAGCCGGAAAGATGAAAGGAATTGGAGCATCGAGGAGTGGACCAAAATTAACTCATTTATTCTTCGCGGATGACACGTTGCTGTTTGGAGAAGCTACAGAAGAAGAAGCAAGGCACATGCAGTGGGCTATCAGTCTATTTGAAGGAATTTCAGGACAACGAATTAATTCTGACAAGTCAGATATTTTGTTTAGCCCTAATACTCCAGCTGATGTAAGACACGGGGTTTGTGATGTGCTAAAGATTCCGGAGGTGCAATCACATGGGAAGTACCTGGGATTACCTTCAGAGATAGGGCAGAAAAAGAAGCAGATATTCCAGTTTATAAAAGATCGTATCCGAGCAAAGCTGGATGGTTGGAGCGAGAAGAACCTGTCAAAAGCTGGAAAGGAGATATTGATAAAGTCAGTCCTTCAAGCTATACCAAGTTACCCTATGAGTTGCTTCAGTTTGCCTGAGACTCTTTTAGAGGAAATAAGAATAATGATCTGCAAGTTCTGGTGGGGTGGAGATCAAAACTCGAGAGGGAAAATCCAATGGGTGACATGGGCCGAGTTGACAAGATCAAAGCGGAAAGGTGGCCTTGGTTTTAGATACTTGAAGGAGATGAACTTTGCACTATTAAGCAAACAAGCCTGGAGGTAGCTTACTAATCCATCCTTCTTGTTAGCTCGGGTTTTTAAAGACAAGTATTACCCGAACTCGTCGATACTGGAGGCAGTGAAGGGAGGGAACGCGTCAGGAGCTTGGAGTGGAATCATCAAAGGAGTTGAGGCTGTGAGGTTGGGATGCCGAAAACACATCTCGAGCGGCAGAACGGTCAGCATCATGCAAGACCCTTGGTTGCCAAAATCGCCGTATTTCAAATTCCGTGAACCTGATCGAGTGCCAGGGGGACTTACGAAAGTAGCAGAATTGATAGATGAGGATACGGGGCAATGGAAGACTGATCTGGTACAAGCTAGATTCTGCAGCGAAGATGCATCAGACATCCTGGAAATCCAATTACGCGGCCAATCGGGATCGGATAGATGGGAATGGCATCATGGTCCAAACGGAAAATTCACAGTGAAATCAATGTATTATACGCTGAAAGTGGATGACAGATCACAGTTTTACCAAGAACAGCAGGCGCTAATCCCAGGTCTAGATGAAAGCTTTTGGCCGAAGCTTTGGGGCCTCAAAATTCCGGCAAGAGCAAAGCATACAGCATGGAGATTGTGTTTGGACTCCCTTCCCACCGCGGAAAACCTGAGAAATAGAACCATGAGGGTAGGTCTAACTTGCCAACTATGCGGCTTGGATGGGGAACTACAAGACACTTATTCTTTGACTGTGATTACGCTGTGAGGACGTGGAGACTATTGGGACTGAAGAGCACGATAGCAGCAATTTCGCGGAATAGAGGAGATGTGTGGTTTCGCCAATTGCTTTTGGACGATGCTGATGACAAGAAGGAGCTCATAATCATGACAGTGGATGCAATCTGGTTCCAAAGGAATTGCAAACTCTTCCAGGGAAAGAATATTAGCCCCGAACAGAATGCAGCTTCGATTAGAGCCACACTGGAAAGTTTCTCAAAGGCGAATCAGAACCCAGAAAAGATTTCACCGACTCTGAAGCGTGGTACTGTATTGAGCCCGCCGCCACAAGGAAGAATGATCATGTTCGATGCAGGCATGGAGCAGGGACGCGCTGGCACTGGAGTGATAGCAATGTCCGAAGAGGGAGCATTCCTACTAGCCGAAGGAAAGACCGTAGATGGTGTACGTGAGGCACTGTTCGCAGAAGCGCTGGCTCTCCTGGAGGCAGTCAAATTGGCGCGAAAACTAGCTTGGAAAGAGGTTGCAATTGTAGGCGATGCTCTGAATTTAATCATAATGGTACACAGAGACATGGACTGCCCGGCTAGGTGCAGTGCATTGGTGGAGGAAATAAGGTCGGAATTTTTGCAATCAGAGATACAATGGCCGTATTGGATACCTAAATTAGAAAATACGGATGCGCATTTAGTTGCTAGATTTGCAAAAAATTCTGATTTCGACCATGTAGAATGGGAATTAGCACTAGAATTCCTTTTGTTAAACGTTGTTGGACGTTTTCCAGCACCTTGAGATGATATAAAACATTTTACTTCAAAAGAAATTATTTCTTTTCCGCGCTGCGCGCGGGACATCTTATATATGGCACATTTATAAATATAATTGGTTGTGAAAAAGGAAACTTACAATCAATATAAGCAGGAATATTTTGTGTTCGAGAAGATGTATGAAAGAAGATTAGTATGTTGTATGTTTTTATTTCAATTTTTGTGTTCATATATTGATATATTGTGTTAAAAATTGTCTACGGTAAGAAAATATGTAAGGTAATAATAGCATTTAGAATTAATCTTATGAAACATTGAGTAGAATTGGATACCGTATCATTTTTCAATAGGATCGCAAATCAAATCATAATGTTTTTAAAGAAGGTTCAGATGTAAAATATATGGACACAAGATCAATTTTCGAGATGGATCTGAAATATTTTTTAAGTATGATCAAATACTAGATCATTGTTTGAGTACGATTGAGATCGGACAAAAAAATATCAATCCTATTTTCTAAAAAACATTAACAGAAATGTATTTAAGCCTATTTTGTGAAAATAAATTAAAGTTAACAACTTATTTGAATAAAAAGGTTGAGGATCGTATATGGTTCTTTACTTCAATTTGGATTTTAAGATTTTTTAATTTTTTGAAATAATGGATATTAAGTGTTCACTACAAAAGAAGAAGACACCCAACCCTCTTGTCTCTAGCCCCTTACCCAACAAAGCAAAACCAAAAGCACAAAAATTAAGATCTAAACCATGTGAGGAAATTAAAGAAGAGTCAAGATCAATGGCAATTGTTGTAACCAACAAACATTTTGATAGTCTGTACACAAAGCATTTGAAATTTTGAACCTATTAAGAATGATAAACAATTCTAATCCTGTTTCTCCTAATTCAAAAACCTTCTTTAAAGTAATTTTATCCCATCATCTTTTTTATCAGCTAGCTAGCTCTCCCTTTTCAAGACCTTGTTTATGTACATTTATCTTCCACTTCTTCTGTATGTCTTCTGCAAAACCAATTCGATCATGACACATTAATGAAGTCATGTCCATTCTTGTATCTTCCTGCTCTACAGCTATGATCGGGGTTTGGTGAAGGAGAAGAAGAAGACAGCTACAACTTCCACATCAATGGCGATGGCTTGGGGATTGATGCGATGTGCCAGGCACTGTAAACACTGGGATCCAAAGTTGATGAACATAGATAGTATGGATATTACTTGTGTGCTTCAAACAACTAAATCATCACTCAATCCATCAATTGAAACCGTACAGTTCTTCATGTTCTTAACCAATGGCAGGAGATTATAATTACTAGAATTCAATTTCCAGAAAGTACTTGTGATTAAGCCAGTTTCAGCTGATATAACAAGGAAGGGTAACTATCCCATATACCAATCTCAGTAAATATAAGTTAGAAATCAAAAGACATTTGAAAGTCTAAAAAATAAAACTGAATCATCAAAAACTATACTTTTGTAATTACCATGAAAAGAGTGGACATACAATATCAAGGCTTGTATTTTCTGTCAATGCATTGTGTTTTTGAGAAGATCTCTTGAACTCCTAACTTTCCCAACTTTTTATTAAAGTCTTTATACATTTTAACCTATACATCATACCTTTTAATTTCATCCATATATTTTATTACTCAGAAAATTTTAAATTTTACAAGAATTTTCTTGAATTTTTGCTATATATTTTTTTTGAATTTTTTGTTAGAATCCATAAAAACTTACTCATGTTCCCAACCAAATATGACGATGGTCTGCAGCAAACACAGATGGAACAAAGTCCCTAATAAACACCTCATCATATATTCAGCGGCGCCTTACATTAGAATCAATTGCATCCCGTAGTGTTCCAAGCGTTCCAACAGGGCTCCCGTAGTATGAAACCGTAACGTTCCAAGCGTTTCAACAGGGCTCCTTCTGGAAACTCAGCAACGTTGGAACTTGGAATAGTCGATACCACTGATACCATGCCTATCCAGGGACTTGTGTCTCTGGACAGTACAGATTGCCTTATCTCAAGCTGAGAAGTTTATCATAAAAGAATATTTACTGCTACTCTGTGTTGCAGGGGATAAAACCAACATGTATGAGCTTGTAATGATGGAGTTAGGAACATATGGAGATGATAGCACATAGAACTGGAGCAAAAGCAAGGATGAAGATAGGAGAAGATGGGACTTGGAGGCACCGGAAGCAAACAAGCTAGGATCGAGATGGGAAGCTGATCAAACTGTCAATGTTTGCTGATTTTAAATTGATTATAGGGGAACCCCGTACTCGTCGGCAGAGTCGGGCTTCGTATAATGATCCCTAAGTTGCTTGCTAGTTATGAGTCTTCTCATCGGCAGAGTTGGGTGTCGCTTAGCAAACCCTAAAATGCTTGTGAGAATGTCGACATGGGTATATACTAGAATCAAGCTTAGAATCAGGGATATTTATCTAAATAGTTGTTATTTTTTTAGTATTAGGTACACAATCCAATATTGTACAACTAATTAGTGGTTTAAATAAAAAAAATATTCAGGGGTAGCCCTGCGCAAAAGAAGACTTGAAAATGAAGAGATTGATTTTTTTTTTTTAAACCACCACTGGGGTTGGGGAACTTCATAGGTATCCCATACCTTTCAAATGAATCCTGAAAATAGCTGATTACAAATTGTATCTGAAAAGAAATTGTTTTAAATTCGATTACAAAAGGTTTTTTGTTTCTGAGTTGTATCTAGGTGTTATTACTCAATACTATAAATCTCATACTCCGAGCATGTCAGTGGATGGGTAAACAAATACACAAACCACTAGTAGCCAAGAGTTGGTTCATAGGATGAGAAATAAAGACCTAGATACCTCAAAAACAAAATTTGCAGTTTCAGCTTGATGAACTTGACTTCTTGATGTCTGTATGTTTGCATTTCCTCTTTGTGTGTGCTTCCCACTAGGACTCCTTCCCAGTGGGTCTTCAAATCTGTCATGGAAACATAAAAACAGTAGACAATTGTTGTGGCTAATCATCCAACTCTACCTGTAGGAACTCCTAACTTATCTAAAATTATTAGTCCTTTTAATTTAGGTGGAGAATCATGTAAGGAGAGGATCCCTGACATAGCTTTTTTAGAACTTAGTTTAGCCAGAAAATCAGCCACTGAATCTCCCTCCCTTAGCACATGCTTCACTGGGATGGTACTGGCAAATAGTTTAATAGTACAACCTAAGTTATAGCAGTGCCAACTTAAAGATGCTGGATTCTGTAAGCCCCTAATAGCTATCAAGCTATCTGATTCTACACAGAAGGCCTGGTTGAGTTGATACCCTATTCTGCAGCCAAATTGTATTGCCAGCAGCTCAGCTGCCAGAGGGGTACTTGCCTCTGATTTTTCCATTTGCATGTGTAAAATATTTCCCTCTGAGTCTCTCACCACTAACCCCAGACCAACTGAACTCACCAACAATGAGGCATCTACATTGATTTTATGGCCATTGTCTGGGGGAAACCATTTAACACTTCTCAGAGATTTTGGTCTCTTTTTCCTGATAAATGGGACAAGGCCAGTGCACAATAAGGTTCTATGCTTTCTTAAATCTCCACAGAGGGGAAAGGCTGTAAGGATTTTATGCATCTGCTTAGTGATCTTTTCCACCACAGTAACAGTTCTGGAATTGATGCAGTCATGAATGAAATCATTCCTTCTGCACCATAACATCCAGAAAGTAGTAGCCATGGTAGTATGAATCAATATTGTCTGCATTTTGGATTCCCCAGAAATATTGAAATAGAATCTAATCCTATGTCTGGCATCTCTAAACTGAGGCACTGCTATTCCTAGTATGCACTGCATGACTGTAAGAACTTTCACTGATTTTTTACATGCATTGAAGTAGTGATCCACTTAGTCTGAATTATTACAAAAAACACATTTTGATGGTATATTAAAGCCAAAAGACTGCAATACATCATCAAAAGGTAATAATTTGTTCACAATTCTCCAGATTAACATTGAGTACTGAGTAGGAATATATTTGGACCATACCTTTTTAATATGAAATTGATCTGTCCCTGTAGGTCTTAAAGAGTCATATGCTGTCTTCACAGAGAATGATCCATTTTGACTTGGCTCCCAAATTAATACATCCTCTTGAGTTTGATTGATCTCTGTGACCTGCAAAAAATCCATTATGCTGGTAGCCAGAATTGGCTCCAAAATAGGTAAGTATATACCTTTATTATCACAGAACTGTTGAACAGTAATGTGCTCAAAAGGTATGGGAGTGTTGTCAGGCCATTTGTAGCATAGGGCACCTGTCCCCATCCAGTTTTATGTCCAGAAAGGTGAAGTTCCAGAGCCAATCAATACCCTAGAGTTAGCATTGGCATGAGGTGTGATTTTACATATCTTGTTCCATGTTTGAGAGGTTCTGTATGTCTTTGGCAGAGACCATAGGTATGATGTCAAGATTGTCTTATTTTGCTGTAACTTCCACCATAACTTGCATGAGAATGCCTCTATGACTGTTCTGATACTCCTGAGTCCCACTCCATTTTCTGTCTGTGGAAGTGCAAGCCTATTCCATTTTCTCCAGATTTTTCTTTGACCTAGATTGGATTCTCCCCACAGAAATCTTGCTGCAAGCACTTCCATTCTTTTCACCACTGTAATTGGTGGACTAAGAACTGCAAAAGTGTGTACAGGGATTGACATGAGAACAGAATTTAACAGAACTATCTTCCCAGCATGTGACAACCACCTGTTCTTCCAATTTTTGATTGCTAACTCCATTCTGTCCATTATTGACTGGTAATTTGAGACCTTGTTCCTTCCAGTGAATATCTGCACTCCCAAATACTTAAAAGGTAAGGATCATATTTTCATCATTGTTCTCCTTTCAATCCTTCTGATGATCTGTTCTGAAGCATCCTTATGAGTGTAGAACTCAGATTTTTTGTAGTTTACTTTCTGCCCAGAACTAAGCTCATAAGCATTGAGAAAGAGCTTTAACCTCCTTAAATTTTTCTTCTTGGAAGTGGTGAAAATGGCAGTATCATCTGCATACATTAAATGTGTGACAGACTGAACCCCTCTTGGCATCTTAAATGGTTCCAGATAACTGATGGATATTAGCTTGTGCAGCCCTCTTGAAAAAGCCTCTGTGACTATGTTGTATAGAAATGGGGATAAGGGGTCTCCCTGCTTAATGCCTCTACTGGATTTGAAAAAACCAGAGGGCACTCCATTGATAAGAACTGAGAATCAAGCCTCTCTTATGTTCTTAATGATAATCCTAACCAGTTTTCCATGGAAACCAAATGAGAGCATCACAGAGTTTAAAAACCCCCATGAGACTCTGTCAAAAGCTTTCTCCATATCCAACTTAACAATTAGGTTTTCATGTGCAGGGTTCTTTTGTACTAGTTTCACCATCTCTTGCATCTGAATTATATTGTCAGCAATGTCCCTCCCCTTTAAAAATGCTGTTTGCTCCAGAGAAGTGATCTTTGACATGTATGGCTTCATTCTTTCCATGACTATCTTAGAGAAAATTTTGTTGACAAAGTTAGACAAACTTATGGGTCTAAACTCTGAGAACTGGCTGGGGTTTGGCTTTCTAGGTATCAGGGTTAACCAAGTACTGGTTATGGCTCTGGGCAATCTTTCTCCTGTCATAAAATCATTTGCAGCTTGTAGCAAGTGTGCCTTGATGATATCCTAGCAGTGTGTGTAAAAAGAACCAGAATATCCATCAGCTCCAGGAGCACTCTCTGAATTTAAATCAAACACTGCAAACTTTTACTCCTCCATGTTAACTGGTTTTAGTAGCTGCACATTATCCTCCTCATTTATGAGCTTAGGAATCTCATTCAAGAAGTGCTTCAGATATGTGCCATTTGTGTCTGATGGCTGTTCATTAAGGAGGGATTCAAAAAAATTTGCTCCTTCTTCCTGAATCTGACTAGGGTCACTTATCCATGCTCCAGTGTCATCTTTGATCTTGTTAATCTGTGTCTTGGCTCTTTTCTCCCTAACTGCACTGTGGAAGTATTTTGTATTAGCATCCCCTTCTCTGATCCATCTTAGGTTAGCTTTCTTTTTTCAAAACATCAATAAATCATTTTCTGCCCTCAGCAAGATAGCTCTTTCTCTGTTGAGTTCTATTAGGTCCTCCACCTCTCCGGATTGTTGTAAAGCTATTTCCAGCATAGATACCTTGTCTTCTGCCTCCCTTATATTTTTGTAGACATCACCAAAGGATTCCTTATTCCACTGCTTTAGAACTCCCTTAAGTCTCTTAAGTTTACTCACCAGCCTATAGTATCCTATTTCTGAGCATTCTTGACTCTAACTATTGCTATCAGTTCAGTAAAATCTGATCTTGTAGTCCACATGGCCTGAAACCTGAATGGTCTTGATAGCATCACCTCTGATGATTGTATAGAGAGAAGTAAAGGACTATGATCTGATCTGGTTCTATTTAGGACCTGGATTTAACTATGGGGGTATTGTTCAGTCCAGGAAAGGTTGGCTAATCCCCTGTCCAGTTTCTGCAGTAGCAAATCCTCTAGTGACCTATTGTTAGACCAAGTAAACTCATTTCCCACCGTTCTGATCTCAACTAAATCAAGAGCATTGATCCATTCATTGAATTAAGACATACTCACTCTGGATGGGGGTCTTCTTCCACACCTCTCAGCAGTACAGGTGATTGTATTAAAATCACCTATAAAGATAGTGGAGGCTACTGGCACTGACAACAATTCCAGCCAAAGATATCTTCTCAAAACATATGTAACTTTAGCATATACAAAGACTGAATTCCAAGTTTGACCATTTTTCAAATCAGTTATTTCAGCTAGCAAGTATTGGTCAGACTGGTTTAAAACATTTAGATTGAAGTTACTATTCCAAAAAATCCATATCTTGGCATCAGTGGCAGCAACAGCATGTGGATATTGTAATGAAACTGAAGATCATTAATATCACAATTTTGATGAAAAGGTTCTAAAATACACAAAATATCAACTTTATGCATTCTGATAAGAGATTTTAATCTTTTAAGAGAAGTACCTTATCCTCTAATATTCCATACTAGCATATTTCCAATAATATTGTATCTAATCATAAAACTAGACATGCTTGGATTTTGGTGAGGCTCTAAGCCACTTATCAGTGATTGCACCACCTTCTGGCATTCCCCTTTTGGTTTTCTTTTTAGTCTCTATGACAGTAATAGGTAGGGGTGCTAGAATAGTACCTGTAGAAAGCTCTCCATCCTCATGTTCACCATTTGCTTCCTCAGTGTGTTTCCATTCTAGATCAGTCTGTGCTTCAACATATTTTTCTGAGCTGTAGTCTTCAGATTCCTGCAAAGCTGGAAAAGAATTAGAAATTGTGATTGGGGCTAGCTCTGCTGGCTGTGTTGGTGCTTGATATGGTATAACAGCCAAAGCTTGTTTCTTTCTCTGATTGTTCTTCCATTCCCTAATATTAGGAACTTCCAGATCATCATGAGAATAAAAAGGTAGGGAAATTGGCTTTTGTAATGGTTTAAAATAGGCCATTTCTGGGACAGTAACATTGTGGTGATGCTCTACAGTTTGTGGCTTCTCCAGCATTTGACAATCCTCCTGCTGAGTTATTGTAACCTCACTGTGGATGGTGATCTGCTCCTTGACATCATTTCTCTTTTCAGCTTCAGTGAGGCCAGAAGATGAGGCTATAGGAATCCATTGTTGCTGCTCAGTGGGGATAATGTTTTTCTTCCTTGTCTGAATTTCTCTACCTTCCTTCTTCTTGGCCAGATAGATCTTTTTTAACTCAGGGTGAAGAATTCCACAATTATCATCAGAGTGACAAATTCTGCGACAATGGGAACAATATTGAGGCAAATTGTGGTACTCAATATCATACTCCGCTGTTGCTTCTGGGGTACCAACGGTGATTGTCTGGTGCCTCTCTTCCAAAAGATTAACTTCTACGCAGACCTTGATCGCAGAAGGGCGTGTCAGTGCATTTGTGGCCGCATCCATTTTGATGAACATTCCCAACTCATTACCAAAATCTTCAATAGCGGTGCGATTGTAAACCTGGATAGGGACCCTGTGGATTGTAGCCCAAACCGGCACAAGTGATGATTCTTGACGTGTCGAGAATTATGGAGACCACTTGAGTATCTTCATTGTGGTTCCCATTATTGTGCAGATAGATCTTATCCAAAAATTCTGATAGTCGATCTTCAGTTGAAAGCGGATGAGAATGTGGCGGAAATCCATTGACCCGATCTGAAACTTTCCGGTGAAGCCCTGTGCCTGAAAATAAGCTCCGATCTGCTCCATAGAGGGCTTTCCGTTTGTAAACTTCCCATGAGTGCATTCTGGTAGTGTGAGGCGAAAGTCTGGATGGTTTCGTCGGAGTAGATACATGTTATCTTCCCGTTGACTCGCCGGGAAATTGGTCGGATCTCTGAGTTTTGTGGGAGAGTATCGAATAGTGGCTGGGGTGGGTGCTAGAGCATCGGCTAAAGATTTTCCGGCACCTCCTCCGCCCAGAATGGGTGGTGGTGCCGCCATGATGTTACCGTTTTTGACCGTTATAGGTCGGAACAGTAAAAAGAAACGGTACTATTATAGAGAGAAGTAGGAGGAAAATATCTAGAGAGAGAAAACGAAATAGGGGAGTCAAAAAACTAATTATAATATCATTCTCACAAACAAAATTTTAATAGCATGAAGCATTTCATCGTAAGAGATTGAATTTAAAATACCTTTGACGTGGACATGGCGATCAGAGTGGAGAAACTCGTTTTGACGGTATCACTGATCACTTGCGGTTTCTTTCCTAAACTTTGCCAGTGCATTTTGCCGATGGAAAAAAAATCTTCATCTCCCCTATAACTTATATGCACTCACACCCGCATCGTGAGCAGACTAGTGTTTTCGTGAAGGAGGTGTGGAATAGTACAAAACAAACTGGAAGATGAAAACGGAAAATGCAAGGGTAATATATAAAGCAGAGGGAATGACGTCCATATATTTGGAAACAAAAGGTATATATATATATTTTTTAATTTAAAACCACATAAGTGGGGTGAAGTTTATTAGCCTCACCAAACCAAAAACCAAGAATGTTTGTACAATGAAAAATGAGTAAAAAACAATATTACAAATCAATCTTGATGTCATATATGTAAATGAGAAACCTTATCTAGACCTATTTCTACTTTTACAAGCATGTTAGGCATCGCTATGCGAAGACCAAATATGTCGACAAAAGGACTCGATACTCGCAAGCATTTTAGGGATCCCAATGCGAAACCCAACTCTGCCGACGAGTACGGGGTGTGGATAAGGTTTCTAAAGGCTGAAAGCTTGTGCATGGTACTGATAAGCTCAATGTCTCTGCCTTTGTGGTCTGTTTCAGAGAAACTCCATGTGTTACAGCTTAACTTGTGTGGTGCTTTCCATATGGTGAAGGTTTCTGTCCAGGCCTTGCGCCTGCAATACACAAAAAGAGATATCAGCAGTAACTGAAAAGAAATTTAAGCTCTTATGTAGGGAACTTGTCTTCTATCAAACTGAACCAGTCCCCTTATATTTCTGGGCAAAGAGAGATGAGTAAATGTTTGAGCGTTCCTTCCTTCACTAGCCATTGTTGCTAATGAATCAGTCACAAATTTTGCTTCCTTATAAACATGAGTAAAGGAAAGGTTAGCAAACTCACTTTGTAGTGACCATATAGCTCTGATGTAAAATTCCAGCTTTCAAGGGATTTTGAAGTCTTTTTAGATCAGTCTGAGTAGAATAACTGAATCAATCTCCACTTGCAATGTGTCAATCTCCTCCATGTAGGCTACGTGCAGCCCTTCCAACAATGCTAAAGTCTCAGCCTCAAGGCTATTTTTCTAATTCAAGTAAAGTGACCTGGCACTAATCACTTGACCAGTAGATGATCTGATAACCATACCTGCTCCTGCTTGTCCAGGGTTACCCAATGATGAACCATCAGTGTTCAGTTTAAATGGAGCTGTAGGAAGCTTCCATTGAACTAACTGAATACGTTTTCTCATAACGAGTTCCACTGGAGCAAGGTGCAGAAGCTCAGTACATACATGATTACCTTCATCTGGCTTCCATTGTAACCTGTGGACTTTCATTACACTTTGTAGAAGCATTAGTATTCTTTTTCTCATGAATAAAAGTCTTGGAGCAATATTGTCATGGTGATAAGCATTTCCGCTACACCATATAACCCAAGTTATGAAACAGGGCAATAATCTCACTAAAGTTCTGTGAAACTCGTATTTAATATTAACATTCCAATAATGGAAACATCTATCCCATAAGCAACCAAAGTTCCCAGTGTCAAATCAAAGAGTGTGTGAAATTCATTCCATAGAGCAGTAATAAAGAGACAATCATGGAATATATGTTGCATATCATAGGAGTCATTTTTACAGAAGCAACAAATAGATGTAATATATATTTTATTCTCCTGTAAAATGTCTCCAACTGGTATTAATCTATTCAATAATCTTCAGTTAAAAACTGAGAGCTTATTTGGGACATATTTCCACCATAAGAATTTGTAAGACTGTACTTTTAGCCTTTTATGTTTCAACTTTTCATAAGCAGATGATATAGTAAACATTCCAGTAGGTTCCAATTTCCAAATCAGTCTATCTGGATAGTTCTCATATATTGCATAGTCCTGATTTAACATATTTACTATATGTTAAGGAAATCCAATGGCAAGTTCAGTAACATATTGTTGTTGGTTATAAAAAAATTCCTGAACAGTCAATTCTGGATGCATAATATCTATATCATCATTCCAGTAATCAATCAAAATGTATATATAAAATTTGGTTGGTCGCAGGAAATTAATGGTATCATTATACATATTTATATAGATTTAATACCTATATTAGTCGGTGATTTTTCATAACGTCAAAACTTGAAATTTTGGTACTTGCACGACTCTTCTAATTAGATAAAAATAAAAATTCAATCAATATTAAGAAACACCAATCATTTAAAACACCAAATTGGATTCTATAAGTCTGAGTGACATCTTATTCTTAAACATTAGCCTTCAAAATAGAAACATAAAACTCACTCTATATATTGATAACTAAAAAAAATGTATCACAATAAAAAAATGTCTTTCAAACTGTATAGAGTGAGTTGATATTTAAGATTCAAATAGTATTAGAATTTTTAAAAAAATAATGATGATTAAATCACATTAAGCGAAATCGGACCAAAATACGCAAACATCGCCAAAATTACCAAATCAAAATCCGGAAAGGATGTTTTTTTTTGAAGCAATACTATCATCCATAGAGTGAATAGAGGATTTAATATATTAAAATTAAAATCGGATTCGGACTTCACAACGAACTCTTTCCTATTTATATCAAGGCTCGTGTTCATGATAATGTAAAAAAAGAGCACTTATCTATCAATAAGGTTTAGGATTTTTTATCAGATCCTTAAACTTTGTAAATAAGATGATGAAGCAACCAATTGAGCTAGAGCAGGGATGGGAGATCGTAGAAAAGTTCATCACAAAGCTGAAAAATGGAGAAAAATATAAAGAAAACTGTATGGAGGCTTATGCAGCAGTTTACGACATGTGTATAAAAAAACCACCGCATGACTACTCCCCTCAGCTCTACGATAAATATTTGAAGACCTTAGAAGAATACTTATCTTCCATAGTTCTTCCTTGTTTGCGCGAAAAGCAGGGAGAATGTATGTTAAAAGAGCTTGTTCAAAGATGGTCCCATCATAAAACCATGGTTAAAGAGCCATGGTTAAAACCATAATGAGAATAAGGTCCTACTGCAAGAGAAGAAGTTCCAAGAGGACCAGCTGAAGGTTTACCAGGACTCCGTGGATGAGTTGACTCGTAAGCGGTCTTTGGAGAGAGATCCCAAGGAACAACAGCGACTTCTTAAGCTCTAGGGTGCGTTCATTGCTTGTGGCCCCAAGTTAAAGAGCCACTAGGAGGAGTATGGGGATTTATTCCTGGACTCCGAGCTGCACAAGAGCTTGGATAACGTCATGTTGTTATGTCGGTCTGATAGGGAAAGAAGTTTAATGACTTCCCTCTTTTCTCGTCCGGGTGCTTCTGATAAGCTCAAAGCCTTGACCGCTAGTCGCTGGATTCCTAGGACCGAATTTTTGAATGCATTGGGTCCCTCCGAGGAGATAATGACATCAGGAGATTTATTGAAGCTCATTGAGGCCAAATATCCTGAGTTATCCATCCTTGGTGAGATGCTTTTCAATCCTTCCACCAGCAAGACAGATTAGCTTCAGCAGGTTTGCTACCTTACTTGCTGGCATCTCCTCATCGGCTTTGGTTTAGATCCACTTTCTTGCTCATGGAACTTGGTCTCAGGGTTTACTGGAAAGGAGTTCCTGCCTCGTTGACGAAGCTGAGATACTCCGGGATCAGGTTTTCGTAGTTGTCCATGATGAAGACTCTGTGAATATACAGCTTAATATTGTTGGGCGTCTTCCTCGGGTTTGGTTTGCCGCAACAATGAGGTCTTGCCTCTGATAAGGCCTTTTATGTCAAAGCGTGCAGAAAAGTTGACAATAGCCCATCTCCCAATCTTGTGATGGTCACATTTGGTGAAGTCCCTGATAACCTTATCAGGTTATAATTAGAAGTATCATATTCTGATGTAATGACACCTTTGAAATGAACTTTTGGGTTCGAGGTTTTTCCTCTATGTATACACTTGGGATTTTTTAGAAGTATCATATTCTGATGTAGTGACATCTTTGATATGAATTTTTGGGTTCGAGGTTTTTCCTCTATGTATCCACTTGGGATTTTTTAGAAGTATCATATTCTGATGTAATGAATCCTTTGATATGAATTTAACTTCTATTTTTAGGGTTTTTCCTCTTTGGATTTCGAGATGAATGGTATTCAAGCACGTCTGCCTGTTTAGTCCGTAGACTTCAATTAAATACTCTTTAAACAACTTTATCTCGTGCCTATCTTCTTTATTCAAAACGGTTGGAGATTGAATTTTGGATTCAAATAACTAATTTTATATAAGCTGGCCAATCATATACTTGTTAAAGCATATTGTTTTGAGTAGCAATCAGCGTCATACTTAGGATAACATTCCCTTTGTTAGAAAAGGAATTTGTGATTGCTCAGAATTAAGATAGGTGTAATTGTAAATAACATAAGTTCAATCTAAGTTCATGACTTGAAGAACAGAAATAAATGAAATAGTGGTTTGAGTTTAGTACCCGTTTACTCTAGAGCATAGTTGTCTCGGACCCTCGTGAGGTTCTCGGACCTTTGTGAGGTTCTTTCTCGAGCTTTATGTTCCGTGATACTTTCGTAAGTTAATCACGTTCCATCTTCGTGGTATGGGATCGCCCTTCATGGTTTCCAAGAGGTAGCTCTCCCCTGGATGGGATTCTAGGACTCAATACGGACCTTCCCTGTTCGGGGATAGCTTCCCTTCCACTTCCTTCTTACTCTTTTCGTTTAATCTCATGACAAGGTCTCCTTTGATGAAGGTAACCAAGCGAACCCTTCTGTCGTGATAACGCTTGACTCTTTCTTTCACCTTGGCCAAGTGGATGATAGCATTGGCTCTCTTTTCCCCTAGGAAGTCAAGGTCAAGACGAATGCTTTCTTCATTGGCAGTGCCATCTTCATCTTCAGGCTGAGAGGTACGGGCAGATGGGACTCCAATTTCCATGGGGATGACCGCTTCAGACCCATAGACTAAGCTGTAAGGAGTTCCTCCGGTTGCCGTAGCTGATGTTGTTCTATGGGTCCA
Source organism: Sherardia arvensis (assembly GCA_948330725.1). NCBI lineage: Eukaryota > Viridiplantae > Streptophyta > Magnoliopsida > Gentianales > Rubiaceae > Sherardia > Sherardia arvensis. The sequence continues at coordinate 12,546,385 of OX415237.1, read as the reverse complement.
AATCACACTTAGAAGTTCTCAGATCCAGTTTCATTTAGCTCCTTCTAGGCGCTTTTTGATGCCGTTTACCAGGGTTTGATTTGTAACTTCCACCTGGCATTGGCTTCTGGATGATACACCGAGGTGAGCTTTTGATGTATACCGTACTCCTCACACCATTTCTAGAAGGGGCTATTAGCGAATTGTGAACCATTGTCGGTCACTATATATCTCGTGATGCCGTAGCGACACAATATTTTTCCACCAGAAACTTATGACTATTTTGCCCGTTATATTTGTCAGGGCTTCAGCTTCCACCCACTTCAAGAAATAATCAATGGCAACAATGAGGTACTTGAAATTTCCAGGGGCCGTGGGAAAGGGTCCAACAAGGTCAATACCACATCGGACGAATGGCCAAGATTCTTGGATTGTAATCATGTTTTCTCGGGGTACATGAATCATCTTGGCAAATCTCTGACATTGGTGACAGGAATCAATATACTTCTTGGAATCTTCCAGCATGGTAGGCCAGAAATAACCCATTTGTAGGAGTTTGCGGGTAACTGTGTGTGGACCTTGATGACTACTACAAATGCCTTCATGTGCTTCCTGTACCAAGTGCTCTGCGTTGGAGGGCCCGACACATTTAAGTAAGGGCTGGAGGTATCCTTTGTTGTATAAGCTGCCTTCGTGGATTACGTTCTTAAGGGCTTTAACTCAGACCTTACGCGCCAAATGTTTATCTTCCGGGAGGGTTCCCGTTTGTAGTTATTCGATGTAAGGGTTCATCCACGTGTCCAAGATGTCTACTGCCATGATGCTGCATCAGCAATTCTTGAGAAGAGCGTATGTTGAGGTCCGAGGAAGAAAGTTTGCTTAGTGCATCAGCTTTGTGGTTGCCTTCTCGGGGTATGTGATTAAATTCATATTGTCGGAACTGATTTAGGAGAGGCCTAACTATCTCGAGGTACTTCTGGAGACTTTATTCTCAGGTTTCGTATTCACCTTTGACTTGCTGCACCACGATCTGTGAGTCACTGATGATCTTGAGGTCTTTATATTAACTTCGAGGTCTTTAGCCAGTTTTAGCCCTGTAATGAAGGCTTTATACTCAGCTTCATTGTTGTTGGCTCGAAAGTCAAAGTGAAGAACATAGGGATGGTCCTTTCCCTTGGGGCTAGTGAGTAAGACTCCAGCACCACTTCCCCCTAAGTTGGAGGATCCATCTACATATAGACGCCACTTTCCAGTGTCAGGAACTGGATCTTTCTTGTTGATCTCCACCAGTTCGACTGACTCCATTATGAAATCAGATAAAGCTTGGCCTTTGATGGCCGTCAGAGGCTTATACTGTATGTCATATTCTCCCAACTCGATGGCCCATTCATCATCTGTCCTGAGTCGTCAGGTTTTTGGAGGATCTGTCTGATTGATTAGTTGGTTAGATGAACTATTTTATGTGCTTGAAAGTACGGCCGCAGCCGTCGAGAGGCATGCACGAGAGCCAATATTAGGCGTTCGAGAGGAGTATATCTAGTCTCGGGCCCTTGTAGTGCTCTACTAACATAGTATATGGGGTGCTGTGATCCTTCTATCTCCTTAACCAATACCGCGCTGATGGCTAGCTGGGATGAAGATATGTATAAGTAGAGAGTCTCTCCCCTATCTGGCTTTAACAGCGTCGGCAGATGCCGGAGTTGATTTTTGAGTGCTTGGCTTTCTTAAGGATATTAAAGATAAGTAGGTGCTTTTCAGCTCTTTTGCAGAGAAATTGGCTAAGGGCTGCGAGGGATCCCGTTAGCTTTTGTACTTCCTTGACAATTTTCAGAGGTTGCATGTTTTGTAGGGCTTCTAACTTCTTGGAATTAACATCGATTCCCCGATTGGATACCATGTATCCTAAGATTTGCTTACTCCAACACCATAGTACATTTAGCGTGGTTCAGCTTTAGGTTGGATGCCCGCAACGTATCAATGGATTCCTTTAAGTCTTCAAAAAAGGTGTCATAACTGCGGCTCATCACCACCATATCATCGACGTAGATCTCTAAGTTGCGTCCTATTTGGGACTTGAACAACTTATCAACCAGCCTATGGTAAGTGGCTCTAGCATTCTTAATCCAAAGGGCATCATCTTGTAGCAAAAAGTTCCTCTGTTAGTTACGAATGAGGTTTTCTCCTTTTCTTGCTTTGCCATAGGAATCTGGTGATATCCCTTGAAGTCGTCGAAGAAGGCTAGCACCAGATATCCAGTGATCGCTTCAACTAAGCGATCAATCGAGGGTAAATGGTCACTATCTTTGGGGCAACAATCGTTCAGGTTGGTGAAGTCGATGCATATTCTCCACTTCCCATCAGGCTTCTTGACCATTACTGGGTTAGCTATCCACTCGGGGTACTGCACTTTTTCGATTATATGGGCTTTGAGTAGCTTATCTACTTCCTCTCTGATGGCTTCAACTCGGTCCAATGCAAAGATCCGTCGTTTCTGCTTTATAGGCTTCTTTGCTGGGTTGATGTTTAGATAATGTTCCGCCAGGCGAGCGGATACTCCTACCACGTCATTAGTATCCCACGAGAAGACATCTATTATATTGGTTGAGGAGATCTAGAAGTTCGGTCTTTATCTCGGGGGGTAGGAGAGTTCCAACCTCGACGGTTCCTGAATCTCCGAGATGCATCGACTCGGACTCGAAGTACTTGGATGGTTCAAGATCCTCTCTTTCCGGTTCTCTGATAGCTTGAATGGTGCAAACTCGAGCTAACTGTTGGCCGCCTTGGACCGTGGCTATCCTTTGATTTGTGGTGAATTTCATTGCCAGGTAATATGGGGACCAGATGGCTTTTGCTTTGCACATCCACGGCCGTCCGAGGATGATGTTATACGGCGCCCTAGAGTCAATTATTGCAAAGACACAGCGGAGGGCTTTACTCTGAGGACCGTCTTCAACTCGTACTAGCAAGATAATTTCTCCCAAAGGGGCAACGGGATCGCCAACAAACCCCAAGATGGGATTTGTAGGCACGAGATTATTTCTGTCTAATCCCAACTGCTCATAACAGCTGAGAAACATAATCTCTATCTCACTTCCCCCATCCACCAGAACTCTTTTAATCACGTTGTGATTTATAGTGATTGTGATTACTAGAGGATCTGAATGAGGGAATTGATTAGGAATTGCATCTTTTGACGAAAAAGAAATGGTTCCGTTCAGGCGAGATCTTTTGCTCTCCCCTCCCTAGGGAGAGGCTTCCTCTGACGATCGGTGTACGCCGTTGATGCTCCTTCCTGCTCCCTGGTTGGTGGTGCTGCTTCTGTCGCTGTGGTTGTGGAGGTGATTGGCGTTGGTACTTCTTACTCCTGTTGGGGCTGGAAAAAAGATTTGTGTGCTCCCAAGAAGGTTTTCAGCCGGATCAGCCATGAGTTCGAAGGTTGTTTAGATCAAGATTGACAAGCGGGTCCCACCGGGCGTGCCAAATTGATGGATATCTGAAACCCGCACTTGATCTCGAACCTGGCCATGAACTGATCTGCAAGACAAAGCCTCGGGTGTCCCGAGGGTAGACACTCCGACGCTCAAGTTAGTATGTGTGTAAGACGTATTGTATGTAAGATAATAGATAGAGAAGGTCTATCAAACCTTTAATATTTATATGGTTACAATCCGTAGATCACCAAGATATATAATTATGGTATGAATACAACTCTTATGGAGATAACAGTTGTATTACCATGTATAATAGAAGTGTATTTCGGTCATGGTTGTATTGCCATGTTTAGGAGGAAGTGTATTCCTTTTATTACATTCATAATATACGCATTACTTATAAGAATTTGGATTGATGGACCCGTGGATCCATCCTCCGCGTATCTCGGGCCCTGGTCCGAGACTGAATGGGGTCTAGAATACGAACCATGAACTTATCAATAAATACTTAAAAAACTACACAAACATATTTATAAAAATTTTGTTAGAATAAATCTTTTATAGTATCATGTTAAAAGTCTAATAAACAACACATACATTTCTAACTCATAAAAAGTGAAATAAAAAACGGTCCTATCATAAAAAACTTATGATATGACCGTCTTAGTTAAAACATTCTATTTTGTAAAAATGTTTTTCTTATTAATCATATATATTACATATTACCCAAGGTAGGAATTTAGACACGACTCTTTTTTATGACACTCTGTAATTGGTATAGTTACGCTAAATATTTTCGTGCAACAAAAGTGTCTTGCACGTACTAAATAAGCACGGAATATTTTATTTGATGTCATAATATCCAAAACTCACAAATTGCATAGGTTCATATGGGGTGTTTCTAATACGAATTGATTTGATTTTATTTGATTTAAGCGCATCATATGTTCATACGTTGTGATGTATGCCGGATACCAACACTTCGACGACGAACCAGGCTCACGAACTGATCTGCAAGAAAAAGGCCCCGGGTGTCCCGGGGATAGACACTCCGACGCTCAAGTCAGTATATTTTCTTAAGCCGTAAAGTATGAGATTAGATGGAGAGGTCTACCAAACCTTTAGGGTATTTATATGGCCACAACCCGTAGATCACCAAGATATGTATTTATAGTATGAATACAACACTTATGGGAATAGTAGTTGTATTACCATGTATAGAAGAAGTGTATTCCGGACATGGTTGTGTTACCATGTTTAGGATGGCTATATTACCATGGTTGTGTTACCATGTTTGAGAGGATGTATATTCCTTGTAGAACATTCATAATATACGCATTCCTTATAAAGATTAGGATTGATGGACCTGTGGATCCACCTTACGCGTATCTCGAGCCCACGACCCTTCTCGGACCCTGGACCGAGTATGAATGAGGTCCGAATATGAACCATGGACTTATCAGTAGCCCTAAGGTAGATCTTCAGAATATAGAATACTCCATCTCGGAGGTTGAAGGAGAGGCTTGCTTCTTGAGGGAAGACCAATAACTCAAGGGAGACTAACTCGGGGTGTTAAGCTCGGGGTGTCCTTCAGGGACTCTCCTCTCGAGCTTACCCTTCTGAATATCTAGCTTCAAGTTCTTTCGTATTCCATCAGGACACGTGGACGGTTGGATCTGAATCTGCCTTCTTGAATTCTGAGGGGACTGACACGTGGTCTTGTTTCATTGTATCTTCTGGCGGTGAGGAGGACCAACCTTCCAATTGCCTATATCGTTTCGCTAGTCGAGGTAATTACTCCACTTAAATGCATGCTAATTACTGGTTACATAACCAAGTAATTTTCCTTGTGTTTGTCATCACTCTTCATCCAAGTATTTTGCGTTTCTATTTCTGTAAAAATTCTCATCCAAACTCTTGTCTTTTTTCATCGTCTTCTTCTCATAACCTTTTTCCTCCCATTCTCTGTATTACCATGTTGCCAGCAAACTCTAGTACTCCTTCTGGTAATGGAGAGAATGTTCCTATAGCTCATGACTTGCGTACTCTATTCCAAGAGGTTGAGTCTGGAGAGTTAATGGAGGTAACCATGGCGATGCCGCTGCAGGCTGTGACTGCGATGGTGGACGACGGTGCCTCCGGGTCGAATCCGGATCCAAATGTGAAGCCCCAAGTTGAAAAATGAGTTCCGGCCGCCGAAGGTGTGAATGATGTCACCAAGGTGGTCGACGAAAATACCCTACACTTTTTGAAGTCATGCAGGTTGTCGTACCCCATCGAGGCTGATTTGAGGCTCGAGAACAAGACCACTCCGGTCAAAGATCTTGTGAGCCCCACTCGAGGGGTAGTATATGGCAGGTTTTTGCAACAGGGTTTGAGTTTTCCCTTTCCCCCTGTGTTTTCACAGTTTCTTCAGCATCATCGGCTTCACCCTTGTCAAATTCACTCCAATGTGGTGGTGACAATGGTGGCTTTCATCTCCTGGTGCTCCCGGAAGGACTATGAGCCAAGCCTGGATCTGTTTAGGAGCTTGTTCAAGCTGATCTGATTCAAGGAGCGCGAGCACATTACCCTTACTCCTCGAAAGGGCAAGTTCTTCACTTTTCCTGACAATAGCGGCAAGTGGGAGGACATTCGGCTAACCTTTGATCGAACAAAATATGAGGTTCCTGACTAGAATTCGAAGCCGAAGGACGCTGTGCCTCTTTATGTCTTTGAGATGCCTGTTCATTTGAAGGGCATCGTTGAGAAGCTTGTGAAGGAGAAGATTTTCTTCCAGGAGGGAGGATTTGTGCGGGGGGCTTATGGCTCGGTGTGGCTGTGGACTGATATCACCTATTCTTATCTTTTAGATGTTCGACGGCCCAAATCCACGTCTAGCTTCCTGAAAAAGGATCGAGATTGAACCCTCCCTGATAAAATCCAGGGAGATGAGAAGAAAGCCAAGAAACGGACTTCTAGGAAGTCACCCCAAAATCAGGGTGAATCTTCTTCCAGTCAATCTTCTTTAGGTAATTTCTGTTTCAAAACATATTAGTTGTCTGATATAATCCTTTTACCTATCGTATTTACGCTCTTCTTTATGTATACAGCCTCTCCCCCAAAGAAAAAGATCAAGAAAAGGAAAGCCAATCTCCAGGCCATAGATGAGGAGGTAGAGGAGATGGAAACGAAAGCTAGGGTATCTTCAGATGATGATGAATCTGACCTTGAGCTGCTGGTATCTGAAGATACTTCTCTGAAGAAACTGAAGTATTATCTGAATTTCCCAAAGGAAGAGGATGGTCAGGCTTCTCGGAGGTCTTCTAAGAAGTATCTCTTCGTCGTTGAGGTAATTATCTCTCCCTTTCTGCTATACGAGTTTCTCAGATATCAGGTTTTTATATGTCTTCCACTTTTACAGTTGATGGCGGATCTGTCCACGTTGGGGTGTCGAGCTAATGATGTGATCCAGTACTTTTCTGATTCTGTGATGGAGTTACATGTCAAGTGCCGTGCCTTTAGGGCAAAGAAGGAGGAGATGGAGGCCGCCCTTTTGACTTTGACAACCAAGTCTGTCGTGCTTAATCCTCATGTTCAGGCTCCATCGGAGGTGACTCAACTGGAAGCCAGGGTAAAATAGTTGGAGGCCGAGAAAGAGGACCTGTTGTTGGCGAATAAATTCCAGGATAAAGAGCTGGAGACTTATCGGGATATTGCAGAGGATCTGGCGCAAAATCAAGCCGCGGAAGAGGATCCAGAGGAGCCCAAATGACTTCTAAGGCTTTGGAGTGTCTTCGTTGCTTGTAGCCCCGAGTTTCAGAGCCATAGGGAGGAGTATGGAGATTTATTCCATTCCTCTGAGCTGCATGAGATCTTGGGTGGCGTCCTGCAACTGTGCAAATCCGAGAAGGAGGTGAAGGTGATGGAGGAAATCTTTTCTCATCCAGATGCTGCTGATAAGTTTTCTGCTCTGACTGCTAAATGTTGAATTCCTGGGGCCGAATTTTTGGATGCATTGGATCACTCCGAGAAGATAGTAACATCAGGAGATTTATTGAGGCTTATTAGAGCCAAGTATCCTGACTTACCTTCTCTTGAAGAGGTGCTTGATCCTTCTACTGGCAAGGTTGCGTAGTTCCAGCAGGTTTGCTACCTTATTTGCTGGCATCTTCTTGTCAGCCTCGGTCGTTAAGTTCTCGCAATTATCCATGATGAACACTCTGCGAGCTTAATATTGTTTGGCTTCTTCCTTGGGTGTCCTTTGACAAGGCCTTTAATGTCACAGCGTGCAGAGAAGTTTACAATAGCCCATCTCTCAAGTGTCACTTCAGGTGAAGTCCTAGGAAACCCTATTGGATATACTTAAAAATACCATATTCTGATGTAATAACATCTTTGATATGTCCTTTTTAGGTTCGAGGTTTAGCCTCTTATGTGCCCTTTTGAGGGTCTTGTTTAGAAGTATCATATTCTGATTTAATAACACCTTTGATATGAACTATTTGTGTTCGAGGTTTTTCCTCTATGTGTGCCCTTTTGAGGGAATTTTTTTAGAAGTATCACATTCTGATTTAATAACACCTTTGATATGAACTTCAACTTTTGTTTTTGAGGTTTCTCCTCTTTATGTTGAGATGATTGATTCTCGAGCACGTCTGCCCTTTTGGTCTATAGACCTCAGTCAAGCACTTAATGAAATACTTTATCTCGAACCTATCTCTTTTATTCAAAACGATTGGTATTCGAATATTGGATCCAAACAACTTATAAGTTGACCAATCATATACTTTATAAAGTAAATTGTTTTGAATAGCAATCAATGTTATACTTAAGACAACAATCCTCTTTTTAGAAAATGAATTTAAGATTGCTTGTTATAAGGATAGGTATAAAAATATCATGACTTCAATCTAAGTTTATAACTTTAAGAATAGAAGTAAAGTAAATAGTGGGTTTGAGTTTGATTACCCGTTTGTGCTAGAGCATGCTTGTCTCGGACCTTGATGAGGCATCTCGGACGTTCTTGATAGTCTCGAACCTTTGTGAGGCTCTCCATTGAGTTTTTATCTTCCGTGATACTTTCGTAAGTTAATCACATTCCATCTTCGTGGTATAGGTTCCCCCTTCATGGTTTCCAAGAGGTAGCTTCCCCCTGGATGGGATTCTAGGACTCGATATGGACCTTCCCAGTTCGGGGCTAGCTTCCCTTCCACTTCTTTCTTGCTTTTTTCATTTAACCTCATGATAAGGTCTCCTTTAACGAAAGTGGCTAAGCGGACTCTTCTATCATGGTATCGCTTGACTATTTCCTTTACCTTGGCCTTGTGGATTGTAGCATTCGCTCTCTTCTCCTCTAGGAGGTCAAGGTCGAGACGAAGGTTTTCTTCGTTGGCCGTGCCATCTTCATCATCTGGTTGAGAAGTACGGGCAGAGGGGACCCCAATCTCTATGGGAATGACCGCTTCGGACCCATAGACTAAGCTATAAGGAGTCTCTCCTATTGCTGTGGCTAGTGTGGTTCTATGGGTCCAAATCACGCTTGGTAGTTCCTTGATTCAGTTTCCTTTAGCTCCTTCGAGGCGCTTCTTGATACCTCTTACCAAGGTACGGTTCGTAACTTCTACTTGGCCATTAGCTTCTGCATGGTATACCGAGGTGAGCTTCTGGTGTATGTCGTACTCCGTACACCATTTCTTGAAGGGGTCATTAGCAAATTGTGCTCCATTGTCGGTCACTATGTATCTCGGGATGCCATAGAGACACACGATATTCTTCCAGCAAAAGTTGATAACTGTCTTGCCAGTCATGTTAGTCAAGGCTTCATTTTCCACCCATTTTGAGAAATATTCAATAGCCACAATGAGGTACTTGAAGTTACCAGGGGTCGTAGGAAAAGGTCTGACGAGATCCATACCCCATCGGACAAATGGCCAAGATTCTTGGACGGTAATCATATTCTCCTGTGGCATGTGGACCATCTTAGCAAATCTCTGACACTGGTGACAAGAGCCTATATATCTTTTGGCGTCTTGAAGCATGGTAGGCCAGAAATAACTTATTTGTAGGAGCTTTCGGGTGATGGTGCGTGGACCTTGGTGGCTGCCGCAAACTCCTTCATGCGCTTCTTGTATCAAGTGTTCAGCGTCGGAAGGCCCAACACACTTGAGTAAAGGTTGGAGGTGTCCTTTCTTGTATAGGATGCTGTGGTGGATGACATATTTCGGAGCTTTAACTCGGACCTTCCATGCCACATGCTTGTCCTCGGGAAGGGTTCCCGTTTGGAGATGTCAACAGCCATGATGCTACTCTCTTCGTAACTTCTCTTCGCCAGGGTTTCCATTAGAAATTCTTGAGAAGATCTTATGTTGAGGTCCGAGGAGGCAAGCTTGCTAAGTGCATCGACCTTGTGGTTACCTTCTCGGGGGATACGATTCAGCTCATAATGTCGGAATTGACTTAGGAGAGGCTTAATTATCTCGAGGTATTTCTGGAGATTGTACTCTCGAGTTTCGTATTCGCCCTTGACCTGCTGAATTGCGATCTGTGAGTTATTGAAGATCTCAAGGTTTTTAACTCCCAGGTCTTTAGCCAATTATAATCCGGTAATGATGGCTTCATATTCTGCTTCACTGTTGGTGACTTGGAAATCGAAATGAGAAACGTAAGGATGGTCCCTTTCCTCAAGGCTGGTTAGTAAAATTTTTAGCACCACTTCCCCCCGAGTTGGAGGATTTTTTTGATATATAACCGTCATCTTCCTCGGAGTAAAACACCATAGACTGTTCGAGATCAGGGTTGGGAACCAAATCTCCTAAGATAGTGTTGTCGGTCGAGATGTTATTCACTTTTCTAACGTAACGTATATATGTGATCATACAAGAGCTCGCCATTTCTTGATCTCTTTTGATCGAAACTACTCCTTGCGGCGTCGGAAATTTTATCATCAGATGATAAAAGACCATACGGCCTTAGCTTGGTACATCCAAGGTTTGCCAAGGATAATGTTGAAGGGTGTGACGGTGTTGACTACCACAAATGTGCAGTAGAGGGTCAGGCTCTTCGTCCCATCTGCTACTGTGACTGGGAGTGTGATTTCTCCAAGAGGTGTTACAGGATTTCCGGTGAACCCCGAGATCGGACCCGTAGGTTTGAGGTCTTCCTTGGTAAATCCTAACTTCTGGAAGCAATCTTGGAATATTACTTCTACCCCACTTTCGTTGCCTATGAAGACTCTTTTTACCAAAGAATCTTGTATGGTTGCTGAGATAATGAGAGGATCAGAGTGAGGCACCTGATTTGGTACGACATCCATGTCCGAGAAAGTAATGGCTTCTTCGGGGTGGAGACTCTTGTTGACCAGCTTCGTGTGGTAGGGTCCGCACACTGTCCTTCAGCTTAGTTAGGGAAATTGCTTCTCCGGTATAGCCATTAATGCTATTGATGACCCGGTTGGCTCCATTTGACGGTGGTGGGGGAGGATCTTGAGGATTGTTGCCTCCACCGCCTCGGTGGTTATTGTTTTTGTTGTGGGAGCCATCCTCCTTCTTCGGAATATTATTACCTACAATCATTCGATACAGATTTATCAAGAGGATTTCATCTTGATCATAACGTCTCGTTGCGAGATTCATGTATCTATGATAATGTTCTATCACAGATTCATCTTCTTGTTGTCTTTCTTCAAGAATTTGTCGATCTCTTTGCGCTCTTCCTTCTGGAGAAAAGATCAAGTTGGGCCTACTATACCCCAACCTATTTTCTTGATCCAGGCCATCTGAATTGTGGACATCCGCGCTGTAATTCATATCGTTTTGGATGAAAACCCTTTGACCTGAGTTTGGTACTTCAGATCCAACAGGGTTTATTTCAGAAGATGTGGTTCTGGATGCGGCATGATTGGAGCCAGATGCTGGTATCCCAGATACGATGGGATTTGATCCAGGGGGTGCTCTGGATACATCAGGATTTGGACCAGAGATTGGTGTCCTTATCACAACAGGATTTGGACCGATGGATATCGGGACGTTGAAGTTTCTAGCACCCACGGTAGAGCTTGGTAATGACTCTGAAGCAAAGTGTGCCTGAGATCCTCGGGGTCGTCCGAGCCCTCGACCGTGTCCATGTCCTTGAGGGGGTTGCTCCACTTCTGGATTGTCCTCTGGATTTTGCCTCTGCACTTGGGCGCTTTGTCTAGGTTGTTCAGTTTCAGACATGTTGTTGGAGGATTGGTTCTTCAGGTGCGTTGGACCATATTAGAGACAAGGTTCGGCGATGTCGTCAATGGGTGTGTGGTCGCACCGGGCGTGCCAAATTGATGTATGCCGGACAACAACACTTCGACGACGAACCAGGCTCACGAACTGATCTGCAAAACAAAGGCCCCGGGTGTCCCGGGGATAGACACTCCGACGCTCAAGTCAGTATATTTGCTTAAGGCGTAGAGTATGAGATTAGATGGAGAGGTCTACCAAACCTTTAGGATATTTATATGGCACAATCCGTAGATCACCAAGATATATATTTATGGTATGAATACAACACTTATGAGAATAGTAGTTGTATTACCATGTATAGAAGAAGTGTATTCCGGACATGGTTGTGTTACCATGTTTAGGATGGCTATATTACCATCTTTGAGAGGATGTATATTCCTTGTAGAACATTCATAATACACGCATTCCTTATAAGGAATAGGATTGATGGACTTGTGGATCCACCTTCCGCGTATCTCGAGCCCACGACCCTTCTCGGGCCCTGATCCAAGTATGAATGAGGTCCGAATACGAACCATGGACTTATCACGTTGTGTGTTTCAAAAATAAATTATGTTCATGTTTCGTGCTGGGCAGAACCATGAATTTTTTAAATTAGGTTTGAATTGATTATTAAATGAAAAAAAAAAACCTATATGATAGATGAAAGGATCCCCATGACAATACCTCGCTCGTCTGCTCTCTTCCCAAGCCAGCACCGGAGACCACCACCCGGTTGCTGCCTTGGTGAGTAATCATGAAGAGACTCTGAATATGATTTGTTTGTTCTTCTAGCTCAGCTAATTCTTATGTATGATCTGTTGATGATGATGACAGTGATTCATCTTTCATCAGAAACATCTTTGGATTAAAAAAAGGAAATTAGAATAATTAATATGATAATCTTATGAATTACAGATCTAAGGATCGATGACGAAATATCTTACAGTATTTTCATTTACAATACAATACCAAATAGATATAAATTATATCTTTGCAAGCAGTAACTTTGAATTCTTGCATACATTAAAATTAATAATATTCCCAAATTTAATTAAACAAAATAAAATATTCACAATGTACCCAATTTAAATAATTGTGCATGCATTATGTTTTGATTGATACGGAACATTTTAACATATATGTGCTTAATTTCAAATTTATCATGTGTCCGTGCATAGTGCGCTTCAAACATTACATATTGTTCAGATTTCATGCGGTGCGAAACTGTTAATTATGTGTAGGGGACAAAAAGTTTGAATACACTATCAAATGAATATAAACCTATAATAGATTGAGTATGTGAGGTATAAGGAAATTTAAATAAGAAAACTGATAATCTAATGAATCTTGAAGGTGATAAAATCTCATAAAATATGTGTTTTTAACTATATATTATGTATGATTATGGTTATGAGGCACTATCGTTATTTTATTATATCTTAAATATACGTATGATCATACCACTTTTCTTTCATAACAGAAAATTTGTGGATTGGATAACACTTCATTCAGGATTATGTTCACGTAAAAGGCACTAGATTTGCACCACACAGAAGTTTTCATATGGAGATCTTATAGAATGGAACATTGATACAATTTCTATGTATACATATATAATTCAGCTAAATTAATTTTAGAGAGATTTGAGTTGTATAGTGAAATACTATGAAAATTCTTGTTTCCGAGAGAAATGAGTAGTAATTTGGTTGATATATATTTTGAGAGCATTGGATTGGAAGAAACACATTGAATTTTGTCTTGATCTTATACTTGTATTTGGCTTGATGTACTAGAAACTCAATCAAGTACCAAGGTAACAACATTTTTGCAATTGCACCGATAGGTGATTTATTTATTTTTATTTTTATTTTAAAATCACCTTGTAGGTGGGGGATTTTATTGGCACCCCATGCCTGGAAAAGAGACATAAGTTGAAATTCAGCTCATCCACTATGGTAATGGCTCAAAAAATGGAATGAATAAGCTAAAGTTACATCAAAAAGCTCAAAACATCAAATCCACCCCTAAACTCTGAGCATGTTAGTGAATTGTCAGACAAAACACAAGTCTGCCCAAAGTTAAGTTAGATGGAGGTGAGTTATCCCCAAAAGTAGAAACTTCCATCAGAATGTGATGTCTTTGTGGAGTTGCTGCTGAAATGTTGCTGCTGCTTGAGGATACCCATTGGGCTCCTTTCAATGGGTCTTGTGTATCCTGCGTAGTAAGAAAATTAGTAGCATCTGCACATGGTACCAAATCCTAGACACCAATTGGTGATATATAACACTATCGACCATGGTTTCCTAATCAACACTAATTAACCATCGATGAAACAAACTTGATCTTTTTGTTAATCTAAATTCATGATTTTTTCGTTGCAATTTTTGGGTGTTATACATAATTATAGAGGTGAATGACTTGTAAAACTTACATTTTCTTGAGAATCAAAATACATCAAGAGTTACTCTATTTGCCTTTTGCCAAGGAAACAATTAGTGCGACCTTCCGGATTACTTTTGAGATCCCTTGAAAAATTCCAAATATAATAATCATGCTTTTTGCTGCGCCGAAAAATAACCTCTCAACTGACCATTAACTCAAAAAATCTTTATTGTTCAATAAACCAAATTAAGTTCTCATCTAGAACACCACCATGGAAAACCTAACACGGGCAGATGTTTGTCGGAAACCAACAATTTATATCCGTCAAAATTTAAACGGGCAAATTAAAAGCTCCAACTAGAGCACAATAACTTCTTTTCTTGACCAACCATGCATTAAACTCGTAAACATGCACAGCTAGAAATTAGGCAATACGGTATACCCGTATCTGTTCAAAAGGTGTATATTCACAAATTTTAATTTTCAATTACACTGATACAAATGCTTAAAGAAATTGATGATAAAAAATGATATCACTTTCATTTATGATGCAATTTGATCCTGCAGTTGCAATTACGCTAATAATTAAATCCATGCACAGCTTGCACGGCATAAGCACGATCCAAGAGCAAGTGCAACAGTTTCTTCATTCACATTCTCTAAAATAGAGAATCAAACATCATATTCCCCATATTTTTTCACCTCAAACCCAATAGTTTCTCCATTTCTCATTCCCTAAAATTTATTAACATTTAATGCTACATATTTTTCCAATTTTCTTATATTTTTAAAACCATATATTCAACAAGATCAAATAATAATAAACAAGCAAATAATGAACTTATAATAAAAGTTACAATAACATTTCATATTTTACATTACATTACTTATTTCAGAATATAAAATTATTAAAATTATTAAAATATATTTTTATTAAAATAACACATTACGAATTACAATATTATTATTTTTGTAAGGTGTTATGAATAATTAGACTTACCTATTTTCAATTATTTATTACAAATTATTTTTTTCAACCATTAGAAATAAAATGTTTAATAAAAAAAACCTTAGTTTCAACGTTATGACTTATAATAACGTCAAAATAAATTTATTTATGGCCTTAAAATTTAGTAGATTTATATTGGAAAGTAGATTATATTTGATTATTAAATATCAATAGATATATACATGTAAAAATAGTCATATGAGATCTTATTATAATCGTCTTTATGCATATTTTTTGAATATGTATTTTTGATAAAATTTTATTGTAATTGTTTTGAGATATTATCATTTAAAATTATTGAAGATAAACAATTAATGAATGAAATAACAAAAAACAATGAAAGTAGCATTAAATTTTGCTTCTCCAAAAACTTCTTCTCATTTTCCAAATTTGGAGAATCAAATCTTCTCTCTCTTCAATTTCTCCATTATGGAGAATGGGATGGAGAATCGGTTGGATTTCAAAAAAGGCTCAAATTCTCCATATTCGAGCAAATTTGCTATTATAGCAAAACTGTTGGACTTGCTCTAACATTTCGATTTTTCTAACGAGTGCCCATGGACTTACCCCTACTCCCACAAATTATGTATTTTTGTCAGATTCCAATTTTTCCTCTACGTCTCACATGTTTTCCCTCTTCTGTATCTCTGTCCATTCCGATTCTTCGCTTCAAAATCAAACACTTTTTCCTCCATCCATCCAATAGCCGGTGTGATATATATAATTGCACTCCTTCCCTCCAAAATTAACCAATTTTCCCTCCATTGATACCTATAACATAGTACTTCTGTCTGCATACTTTGTA
Organism: Sherardia arvensis; assembly: GCA_948330725.1. NCBI lineage: Eukaryota > Viridiplantae > Streptophyta > Magnoliopsida > Gentianales > Rubiaceae > Sherardia > Sherardia arvensis. The sequence continues at coordinate 12,530,542 of OX415237.1, read as the reverse complement.
TTTTTTATCCTACTACTTGATTCTATTTATTTTCCATCTTTATCCATTTAGTTCGAACTAAAGTGTGGTTGAGTTTCATCCTCAGATTATCATCTACTAAAGGTGAGGTATAAATTTTAATTTATATATACTTAGTCAGCTACACTACACCAAAAATGGCATCTAGTGGCAGAGCCATTTCGTCACTAAAAGTTCAGATTTCGTCACTAAAACTCTTTAGTGACCAAAAATGAGTCGTCAGATGGTGGTCGAAAGAGGGTCGATACAGAAGGGTCTGGTGACCATTTTATTGTAGCTTCGTCACTAATTGGTGGCAATTACTAACGAGTGCCCTCATGAGATTTGTGACGATAAAATTGGTCACTGAATGGTGGTCACTAAAGGGGCTAGAGTCGTCACTAAAGGGAAATAGTGACAAGTTATAGTGACAAAATATTCGTCGCTATGTGATTTAACAGTCAATGTTAACTTGACGGTCAAATACTTTAGTGACGAACTTCTGTGACGATAAATTTGGCGACAGGATGCTTAGGTTCCAACTATTGGTGACAAGTAATATTTCGTCAGTATCCTCCGGTGACAATCTTTTGTGACGAAACAGCTGGTCACAATATTTATTGACAAAATGAAATTGATCCAAAAATAATAATAATTTTAATATATTAAAAATAGCTACAAATGTATTTGAATGTCAAATTCTATCAAGCTCCCTAAAATTGAATACCAATACAGAAATCTGAAATGTGTATCCAAACCCTACTATGCTTCAATCACCAGGGAGTACTTCACCTCCTTAAAGCTCCCTCGTGCCTCTCCAACTTAACAGTAGTAGCTCAGTGAAATTTTCAACAACCTACATTACAATAACAGTGACTTAACAAACACAATATGAGTAACGACAAGGAGAAACACTTCCAACTGTCCAACATGTAAGAAAAAATGTCCAATTGAACAAAATATAGATTCAAAATGATGCACATCTACAACATGATCAATCATCTGCTGCGAACATTTTATATCAGCAAATCTACTCTAATTGACATAAAATTTGTTTGAAGTTTGTATTCTAATTGACAGATGTAGACACTAGAAGGTTTTCGCACAACATCAGAACAATGCGTCCTATAGAATGTTTTAAACAAAAAACTCCGAAGCTTAATTTTGGTGTAGGTGATATCAATATTTGTTTCTGACTAATATCTCAATTTGTATAATTGGAACCCTTTAAATAAAAAAACTAACAAAGTAGAACAGGGAAAAGCATTCATTACGGCGAGGATGGTCACAGAAGAGGAGCAAACCAGAACTGCAGGGCATATTTAAGATGGTTGAAAAAACATGCTCACATATGTTTGTAAAAAGCATAAATCCCAGATGAACATGCTCACATATGTTTGTAAAAAAAGACCTTTCTCAATACATCAAGATAAAACACAAGCATGTTATCCATTCATTACACACACCAGATTTAACATGGTACAAATTAGACAGATACCTGCACACAAAAGTAGAATTTACGAGCCATCTAGATCCACCTACGCTGCCAAAAGAGATGGAGCTGGATTCTCGTTTGTCTCCTATGCTTGATTCCGATTTCCTTACCACCACTGAGTAGGAGAGGAAGGAGGGAGTCGGGGCCGATGCAGATCCCATTTGCCCTGGAGAATTTCCAGTTTCGACAGTGCTGCAGTTGAAGAGAGCCAAGAGCGAAACTGAAATCGAGGAAGAGATAAACTGAAAACAAAATATAGACCGGGAACAAGCTCAGGCACCTCAACATTAGGGCACGGAGAGTAAATGGTAAATCAATCTTGCAATCACCACAATCTCAATCATCTAATCAAGTCAACTACTTCAACAGTATCTTCCAGTGCATTCCAATCACTAAATGAATGATTTGCCTACAACAAAACGAAACCATTTCATGGATGAATTCAGCTAAAAACAAACCATTTACACATTAAATAGCTTAAAAGGCCTACCTCGTGAACTCACAAACAGAAGCAAACCACCGCAATCTTGAAGGGACTTTCAGAAGTTTTTAAAAAGGGATCTTTATGAATCACACAAAATCCCAGAAAGTGAAGAGCAATAATAGTATCACAACTTTTGCTAAAAGCAAGAAGCCCTGACTACATTAGTAAAAGGTTCATCAAATCAAGTGCAACGAATGAATCATAAGGACATCTTATTTTAAAGGATGCCAAAAATTGCAGGTGAAGCAAAACTGCAAAAGATTTCTGGCAGAAACAAATTTCCAAGGATACTATGAATACATTGGAGAAAAATGTGAAGCCTGTTGTTCGATGAAAAGTCTAGTGGCAGACAAAGCATGCAACTTGGGTTTCTTGAATCGGTATCCTCTTCTTCTTCTGGTAAAAACTTAAGGATCTTCACTGTAAAACCTAAGGGATTACTTTTTTTACTGGATTCCTAGTAATTTCTTTCTTTTCTCTGTCTCATCAAAAAGGTTTGTGAAAAATGTGCAAAACTGAAAAGGTTTTGGCCTAATGGAGCGACGAAAATGCTACAAAGGAAACCAATAAAATGAAAATGAAAAAGCAAATGCGGAAGAAATCGTAGAGGAACTAGGATACCTGAAAGCTGAAGCGGGCAAACAATGAATACGCAGCGGTGCCGGTGTGGCGGAGTACAGTGAAGCAAGTTTCTGCTACAGCTAAAGCAGTACGCTGTTGGCCCTATGACGACGACACTCTACAAACGGGGGGGTCGGCTTCAGGCGACGATTTGGAGGTGAGGAAGAGATGCGGAAGAACTGGAACTGATGAAGATAAGGGGTGAGAGTCCGAGAGATGATATCTAGATAAGGTTGGGGTATATAAACGGCTCCGATTACTTGAAGAAATAATTAACGGTTGGGATCCATGAGAATTAAACATTATTATTTAATAATAAAATATATCTTAATGAAAAGTTTCCTTCTATAAAACTTATTATAACATATAAATTCTCGATTTTATAGTATATTTTAGATAGTTAGGCTAAATAAATAATTTCACACAACAAACTTTCTTCTAATTTAATCTTATTAATATGTCATCGTTATGTAGTAACAATAATGATATAAATTTATCATCTTACAAGTATATTTGTAAGAGTTTAACATTTGATTAGTCAAAATAGATTTAGTTAATATTTATAGAAAATCAATAAAAGTTGGCTTTTGATTAATTGAAGTGAATTTAGTTATGACATGTAAGCATATTTAGTTAAGTGAGGATTGACATTGATTAATGAGTTAAAAGCAGAGGTACCCCTATGTTTATAAGAAAGTGACAATGTACCCCGAGTAATTCAAAAGTGCTGATGTACCCCTATAATTATATTGAATAAAGAAGTGTACCTCTAAAACCAATTTTTCAATAGTATTTTGAACTTAAAGACAAATTTACCCTCACTTGTTGGGTTATTTTTTTTCCCTGATCCAAAACTCCACGGGCACTAAAAAAAATTGAAGAAATCGATATCACTGAATTACAGAATAAATGCACAGTATTATTGAACAAAGTTAACTTTTATATCCAAAAACTCAACAAATTGAAAACACTGATGAATTTACCATAATCTCGCTAACTCTATTCTCTCCTTTGGTAATTTGAGCTAGTCACGCAAATTATTACTGGGTGTGGCGGTTTCGGTCCCCCGACTCACACTAATTTCTAGGCACGGTGGTTCTGGTCCCCTCGGGTTCAACCAGTTCATTCCGATGAAGTAACGGAATTGGTTGGGTAATTTTCGTCATAGATTTTTTTTTATTACCATTGAATAATGGTGAGGGTATTTTGGACATTTTACATTTGACAAAAGAAAATTATGTCCAAATTATACATTTGAGGGTATAGTGACACTTTTAAAAAACATAGGGGTACATTAGCACTTAATTAAACACTCAGGGGTACAATAGCACTTTTTTCTTGATTAATTAAACTCAATATCATAGCATTTATCAATTAGTAGGGGTTAATTTTTTATTAGTTAAAGTCGATTTAGTTATTACGTATAAGTGTTTTTAGAAATTTGTGTGAGAATGTATTTTGATTAGTTAATTTCAGTAAATTACTTTGTGAAGTAGGAGTTGATGTTTGATTAGTTAAAGTTGATTTAGTTATAATATATAAGCATTGGTAAGTGAGAAATGGCTTTTGATTAGTTAAACTCAATTTAACTTACATTTATCAAGTAGGAGTTGATTTGTAATTAATGAAAGTCGATTTTTTTTTTGAAGACAATGAAAGTCGACTTAGTTATACATATAAGCGTTGTTAGAAATTGAAGTGAAAACTTTTGATTAATTAAACTCAATTTAGATAGTATTTATCAAGCAGAGGTTGATTTGTTGATTAATTAAAATCAAACTAGTTATAAGGGTTGATAGAAAGTCAACTTACATTTTAGTTAAACTCCTTTTAGATAGTATTATAGAAAATCAACTAAGATGCTAGGTTTTAATTAGCTAAACTGTTATATGAACTCAAGTATTTATTGAATATTCATTAGTTAAACTAACATTCGTTAGTGTTTACAATAATGCTATGGAATTGACCTTAAATTTCCGCTTAGTAAGATTATATAGAAATTTAAGTAACACTAACTTTTATAAGTTAAAATACAAATTAGTTAGAATCTAAAGAATGGTCTTCTGATTTCAATTTAGTTAGTATCTTTAGAAAGTCAGTTAAAGTTAACATTTGAGTGATTAAACTTAATTAATTAAATGGATATGTGAAAAGAAGTTTAAGTAAAGTTTTACACTCATGACCAAATTATCTAATTTCTCAAGTTAGTGCTTGTAGAAGGCAAGTAATAGTTGGTGCCTTCTAGTTATATTTGAGCTTTGATTAATTAAACTCTATTTAATATTTATAGAGAATCAAGTAAGATTTGGCTTTTGATTAAATCCAATTCAGATATTAATTTTCATAATTAGTCAAGTAACATTCAATTTTTTATTAGTCAACCTCAATTTAATAGTCTATAGAAATCAAACTTTTACTTTTGATTATTTAAATTTGATTTAGTTACAAGTGTTCTGAGAAATCCATAATTCACACTCGTGGATTTCGTTCAGACTCGTATCCAGGGCCGAAAAGGGTCGGGGACTTGAGATACACATGAGATGGGTTTACAGGTCCATCGACCTAATCATTATAAGGAACGTGTATATTTTGAATTGAGTACAAGGAATACATTTCCTCTAATTATGGTAATACAATTGTTATCACCATAAGTGTTGTATTCTTACTCTAATTACAAACCATGTCGATCTACGGATTGGAACTCTCTAATCAACTTACATACACTTATGTTTATAAGTTACTTAAAACTGTCACTGAATTAAGTATCAAAGTGTCTACCCCCGGTCCCTTCGAGTCTTTGTCTTGCAGATCAATTCGTGAGATCGGTTCGAGGTCCAGACATCCATCATGTTCATTGGAAGTCAAGTAAAATTTGAATTTTAAATTTTAAATTTGACTGATTCTTAAATGTTTAAAGAAGTCGGTATGAATTCTTAGTTGAACTCAATTTAATTTGTCTTTACAAAAACTCATGTAAAAGTTGACATTCGCTTTCGAATTCGTTAGCATCTATATATGTCAAGTCAAGTAAATGATACATTTGATTAGTTAATTTTTACAAAAAATTCAAGTAAGATTTTACTTTTTATTTTTTAAAATTGAATTAAGAAAGAACAAACCACTAAACTTTTAAAAATATTTGTATTTATTCTTACTTTTTTTTGAAGGCATGTTTATTCTTACTTGATGATGTACTAAAGTCTTATTCATATTCACATTTTAAAATTTTAGTAAAACTGAATGTTATATAAGTACAAAATCAAATGTATAAAAAGTTAGTTAACCGTAAGTTGATTATATGTCATTTTGTTTTTGAAATGTAGGTTGATAATATTTTGTTAAGTATAGAATATTAATTTAATGATATCCTTAATAAAAGATAAATTAATGCGTTAATTACATTAAAATGATTTAAATCATAAAGATTTAGTATTTTATACAAATGTAAAATAGGGTTTATATAAAATTTTGAGATACTTAAAATAAATTTTATTAAAAAAATTCCTTACAGATAGTGTTAAGTTTTAGCCCATATAATCAACCCAACATTACGGCCTATTAGATGAATGTGGCCCAAGAATTCAAAGAGCCTGTATTGTTGTTTTTAAAAAAAAAAATACATTTTTCGTCACTAATACATTTAGTGACGATAGATTTTCGTCACTTATTTTTAAGGACGAGAACAATTTCGTCACCGTCAAAATTGATTGACGAGTAATATTATCGTCACAATATTGAGGTCACTAAATCTCGTCAAGTAATTTTTTCGTCACAATTTTTGTCACTAACTTAATTCATGTTGACGAGGAATAAATTTCGTCACCATGATCGTCACTAATAAGCGTCACTAAAGACATACAGTGACCAAAAATAAATATCGTCACGATTTCCTTTTTAGTAACGAAAATTGGAGTGACGAAACAAGTTTCGTCACTAATTGGAGTCATTCGTGACAAAGTGTCACTAGACTTCGTCACGAATGACTCCCACTTTTGGTGCCTTCTGTTTTTTAATCAGATATCCATGTTATTTCATCATTCTATTTAATACCAATTAATAACAATCGTTCTACATATACATAATTAAATTAATAGTGTTTAAATCATATACTTTATTTTCAATAATTCGTTTTATTTTTATTTTGCGGAAAATTGGAATTTGACAAAAATACATAATCTGTGGGAGTAGGGGTAAGGAAGGAATAACACAAAAGTCAGTTGGATAGCATTGACTAGGCGTACATGAGAGTCGAAGATAGAATTGATTGATATGATACATTAAATAGATGGTATTAAATAAACACAGTTAATTATGGAATCTAATATTGTTAATGAGTGCCCATGGGCACTCGTTAAAAAAACCGATTACATTTTGACACAGCCCTAACATTCCAATTACAGACTCTGTAGATATGTCAAGAACCCTAACAGCCTCCCAGGAAAATAGTTAGGAAGAGCTGAAATGGAATTTAGCATGATGATGGATCATGATTTATGGTTTCTTCGACACATTGATATGAAAAGCAACAAGTTCAGATCCTTGATTCGCAATCCTTCCCCTTTGACCTTCAAATCAACCACTTTCCCTCTCTCCTCTCTCGATGCATATTCCGACCGACGAGACAACCGTCGATGTAGGTCCGATCAAAACCTCTATGGCCGTTATTGACATTAAAAGTTTTTAACATTCAATGTTTTTCCTTATTCTAGTACCGAAAATATTCAACATACCTACATTCATTGAATAAAATAAAAGTTGTAATAAAATATATCTCAAAAAACTACACGTTTAAACATTAACAAAAAAAATATAAAATATCAAGTTCTGAGCATCATAGTTAGGTAAAAAACAAATGGTAGTAATAAAAGTACACAAATTAAATATATATGATCAACAACTGAGTTAAATATACATAAAAGAAAATACCATTTCTTTTGTTAAAAAGGTTGTTCATAATCAGTATGGACATCAAAGTTTTATTAGTTTTCAATTTACTACAACATCAGTTTATTGTATGATCTTGCATCCAGCTATACTTTCTGCGAATATGGACTTGGTCATTAATTGTTATGACTTTTTTCTCGAATATTAATATGTTAGTCAATTCTCAAACCCTTTGGTCTAACGTAAAAAAAACAATGATCCGGTAGCGATCGCAACCAATGGACTGTGGCCTCGATGCAGAATTTGCTAAAGACCAAACTACATTTTGAATGATTTTATTTCATAATTTTACCATTCATTCATTGTTCATAATCTACTATATATTAAAAGAGCGCAAAATTTTTGTCCCAACCTGTTTCAGGCAATTAATCGGTCACCTGTTACTCCACTCGGGACGTTTTCCCCTCATTCATACTTCATGTAATTTGGGGATTCTTTTTTCTGGTGACCAATCCTACGCCAGGTAGATTTACAAACATGCCCAATCTTATTCTTCACGGATGTCTAGAACTTGCAATTGATCTCGACCGAACCCACAAACTGATCTACGAAATAAATTTGATACTTAAGTCGGTGTCAGTTTTAGAAAATAATAAACATAAAAGCGTAGTGTGTGAAAATTTATAGAGAGGCGTACCAAACATTTTTATTTATAGCACCATAACCTTTAGTTTAACAGGTTTATAATTCGAGTATGATTATAACTTTTTATAATAACTAGCTAAATATTAGGGGTGAGAACGATCATGAGCGTTCGTTAAAAAGATCGAGATCGGATCGATTAAAGATCGGATCGAGATCGTTCATTTAATAAATGAACCGATCATGATCAAAATTTTATGATCGTTTATTAAATGAACGATCAACGATCATGAACATAAAAGCTCGATCATGATCGCGAACAGATCGATAAGATGATCGATCGATAAGGTGATCGAGATCGATCGGTAATATAATTATATACATTAATAATAATGAGGAAATATTTTAATTTTAATAAACATGTTTATAGTTTATTGTGTATTTTTATTACTTTGATAATTTATGTATTTTTTGATTTTTTTAAATTAATTTTTAAGTTGATAAAATGATCGATCACGATCGATCGCGATCGATCGTTATCGATCATTGATCATTTGATCGGTTTATCTATAACGAACCGATCACAAGCCGATCACGATCATTGTGATTCTTAAACGAGCCGATCACGATCATGAATTATTTTGATCGCTTCGATCGCGATCGATCGTGATCACCTTAAATATTAAATGATCCGATCATGAACATAGTAATGATCGTGATCGGATCGGCTCGTTATCACCCCTACTAAATATCATTGTGCGTTGCAGGATATGTTTAATTTTTTTTTATGTAAATATCATGAAAAAACTTTTGAAGATGAGGATGAAGTGTGTTTAAAGAAAAACTTTTTAAGATAATTAACAAAATTATAGTGGCAAATTTCAAAAGATTATGAAATTGTCAATATATATCGTAATTGCTAGGTTATTCATCAATAGTAATTATTATAAAATAATATATATTAAAATCAAAATGTAAGAAATTTATTTAATAGTAAGTTAATGATAAGTATTTTTATAAATACACAGTTTAACGAAAAAATGCTAGCGATCCATGCATAATTAACATAGAAACACTATCATATACATCTATAGACTAATATATTTATATAATCTATGGTGATCTTGTAGTAATACAGAATATTTCCATGCATATTCCCTATATCGCGCATTCATGTTTTCCTTTCACAGGCGTGTTAATTAAAAGAAACAAAAATTAAAAGAAACAAAAAAAGGAATATATAAAAATGGTAGGCACCGGAATAAGTGAATTTGAGGTGGTTGTGTGGCAGGTTTAGTCAAGACTACGTAGTTCCATTCTTTTTAATGTTTTTAATTAATTTATTTATTAATCGGAGTAATAACTCTTCTATTTTCATTTAGGATAAAAGTTGTATTTTCATAATTAAATAAAATGTAATTCTTTAATCCGGAATATATACATAAACAATATTTAGGTTAGGTCGGTGGATTCTTAAACCCACCTTTAATGTACCGAGCCCGAGCCCGAACAAAACCTACGAATGCGAGCAATTGACTTATCAACTCTGATCCCGTAACCGAATAGCACAATATCTCTCCTTCCCTTCCCACCAACACTACTGGATCCTCCTTGATGGATATATTACTTAGAAAATTCTACTTGTACATAAAGATTATGTTATTCTTAATTTCAGAAGAATCATATACTCATATTTAATATCTCATTTAGATTTTACAATAATCATAAGATTTATAGATTCAAATAGTATCAAAATTTTTTGGCGTAAATTTAATTCAGAAATGATTGTATATAAATCAATGTGATTTATATCGAAAATTTAGCATTGACCCTCGGTAAGATTGGCCATTGACTTTTTCTAATACAACATGAACTATTGTCATATTTAGATAATTTCTAAGAGCAATTGCTTGTGTCAGTACTGTAATATCTGTTACTACATTTGAACCTATCAGACTCTTTTTGGCCTTCCAACGCAGGATCTTAGTAGTGGCCTTTTAACGCACTTCAAACGTTATATGTGCATGCTTTTTTTAAATCCAATGTCTATACTATACTTTAAAAGAGGATAAATTAGAATTTTCTAAAAATTTTAAATTACTTTTAGGATTAATGAGGAATTGACACATCAACATCTTATTTTCCCTTTTACAAATACTATTATTTACTTTTAGTTAGACTAATAATTCTACTTTTAACTTCCACTTAATGATCATGCATTGATTTTTTAAAAATATTTATTTATAAAGAAGAAATGGTTGAAAGAATTAAAAGTGGTTTCATCAGTCTCACGCGCTCACGCGCCGTTTCACCGCTGAGGGACCGCGCGTGTGGCTCACTCGCCGCCGCGTCGGAGGCCTCTCCTGGTATCTGTCACTTTTCGTCTGAGATGGTTTTCCCCTTTCTCTTTTTGCTCTTTTTGTTTCATAAAAAAATTATTTTGTTAGTTTTTAAGAATGGATGAGTGCATATGTGCCGTAGTGAGTCAATTTTGCTCAGATATCAGTCGACCTTGTTTGTCTGCCAATTCTTAGTTTTTCCGATGGGTACTCTGTTCGGTTAAGCTTTGTTGGCTTCCGATTTGAGTCATATGAGTATAGGAGAAATCCAAGTCGGATTCAGTTTGAATACTGTCTTCTTGGCGTCACTCAGACTCAGATTTGTAGACTGCATAGGTTGGTTCTCTAGTCTAGTTCAGTTAGACACACTTGCCAGTGCCCTAATTCTGTGAAAACAAACTGGAAAGTCTCTTACTGGCCCCGAGGGGGGAATCCGAATAATGTCTAATGAGATTGACTAGGGAGTGATTGCAGTTTTGGGGTACTATGTCTGGTATTGTAGGCTTCTTGTGTTCAGCTAGTTCGACCCAGATTACCTGAGAGTGCCGTTGTCTACGACTTTATCCCCTTTCTATGCACGAATCCTTGTTTTGTTGTTTTGATATGCTATTCTGGCATTATGTACACTAGACTCAGATGCAGAGATAGTTTCACTAGAAATTTCCCTATAATCTTACTCATCGCCTCCACTTTTATGGAGTTATTGTTCCTGTAATTTTTCAATTCGGTTGCGGATGCCTAATAAAATATCCCTCCACCCTTGGTGGTTTCAATAATAAACAAAAATTAAAAGTGGCTTAATTCACCATATTAAACATCTATTTAAATATTCATTATGTATGTAGTACAATATAGTACTCTTCAAAACAAAAGAAAATTTGATGATGTGTCTTTTTACAATTTTCTGAATCTATAGTACTTTTTATTTTTGAAAATTTTAATCTATAATACTCTTTAAAGTAAGATGATAAAAGCTGACATGTCATTTTCTAAGCAGTTTGAGTATTTTTTACAATCAACTACAATTTGACATGTGTCAACTCTTTTTGAATTTTTTTAAACTTTTTATTCTACTCCTTAAAATTTCCCCACTGATAACGTGAATAACTGAGACATTATTTTTTTAATAAACTGCTCCATAACAAATATGCTCTAATTACTCCAATTATTTTGAATTATTTTTAGGATTAATGAGGAATTGACACATCATCATCTTATTTTCCCTTTTACAAATATTAATATTTACTTTTAGTTAGACTAATAATCCTACCTTTAACTTCCACTTAATGATCATGCATTGATTTTTATAAAAATATTTTTTTTATAAAGAAGAAATGGTTGAAAGAATTAAAAGTGGCTTAATTCACCATATTAAACATCTATACTATACTTTAAAAGAGGATGAATTAGAATTTTCTAAGAATTTTGAATTAATTTTAGGATTAATTAGGAATTGACACATCAACATCTTATTTTCTCTTTTACAAATATTATTATTTACTTTTAGTTAGACTAATAATTCTACCTTTAACTTCCACTTAATGATCATGCACTGATTTTTAAAAAACGTTTATTTATAAAGAAGAAATGGTTGAAAGAATTAAAAGTGGCTTAATTCACCATATTAAACATCTATATAAATAGTCATTATCTATGTAGTATAGTATAGTACTCTTCAAAATAAAAGAAAATTTGATGATGTGTCTTTATACAATTTTTTGAATCTATAATTTTTTTTTTTTGAAAATTTGAATCTATAGTACTCTTTAAAGTAAGATGATAAAAGCTGACGTGTCATTTTCTAAGCATTTTGAATATTTTTACAATCAACTACAATTTGACATGTGTCAACTCTTTTTGAATTTTTTTAAACTTTTTATTCCATTACTTCTTAAAATTTCTCCACTGATAACGTGAATAACTGATACGTTATTTTTTTAATAAACTGCTTCATAACAAATATGCTCTAATTACTCCAATTAATCCTTAATAAATCTGCTCTAAATCATTTTCTGCTCCTCTTTCCCAAAATTTCTTTAGAATAAAGTGAAACATTTATATATTAAATTCCATATACTTCAATTACTCCTTAATAAAGCTGCTACATTTATGGACTCATATGTTTTCACAACAAAGCTTTCCAAATTCTCTACACCTTTTTCATTAGCTCTCTCTCTATAAATCATGTTCTCTAAATTCCGGTAAAACATCCCTCAGGTATGTATGACTTGCTTAAATTAGTGTGTTTGTTGTTTAGTATGTGAATGATTTACAAAATATCTCAAAATAGTGAAAAGATCTTTTTCTTCAAAATATGATCCAGATGTTTCTGCATGAAGACGAAGATGTATCAATATTATTGATAAGAAAATGTCTTCAAAATGAGGACGGAATCTCCTTTTTATTTCTTTTACGAGTTTTTATCATTTACTTTGCATGTTTAGTTGTTCCTTCTTCTCTTTTTCATTGTAATGATTTGTTCCATATCAGCTCTTGGTTTTTCTGTTTACAGTAGTTGTGGTTTTTTAAAGCTACGAACGAAATTTTGTTATGTTTAAAATTAGTTAATAGCTTAACAGGTATGTTACATTTTGCTGGAATTATTTTACCTTTTTGCTTCTCAGTTTTCATATGTTTCCAATTTATGTTCTACGACACAGCTTTGCGCCAAGTTATTCAACATTCTATTACTAAGCATCAATTATTACAGATATTTTAACAAGTCATTTCAATTCAAGTTGATTAAGCTTACCTCAATTTATTTTTCAATTAAAAAAGGTTAGCTAATTTTTCTTTCATTATCACCATAAATCACCATAATTGTCTCTTTATTATATTTATTACGACAAATCACATAATTAATCATATTCATTACCATAAATAGCTACAATTGTCTTTCATCCAGTGAAATGTATTAATTATTAATTTTGTTTGTATTAACATTCTCACATTGTGAATATTTTGAACATTTAGACCTATATCAGAAGAATTCAATCAATTTTATATAATGACATGGTAGGTAATATATTTGGTATATTGGAGATATATCATTAGTGAGGAATTAAAATGATATTCACATTCGTATGTAATTTTTCATGAATTAAATTATTATTATTAATTAATATATGCATATGATATTTTAAAATAAATATTCGTGCACCGGCACGAGCATTATACTAGTTTTTCTTTATTCAAGTAGAAAAAACATTCTACATACCACAATACCACATCTAGATTCATTTAATAATAAAAAAAAGATTCATTTAATAAAGATGTACAAGATTAAATTTTATCTAAACCATATCCTTTTTCTTAAAGACTTTGATACATCTATTTCAACACTTACATTATCAACATGAGGTCTAGTTTATTAAGAGCCGTGATCTGTGCAGGTCCGAAATTCTGATGCAGGTCCAGTGGATCAGATAAAAGTCATAAATGCCCCCTCTTTAATTTGGTAGCTTAGTCTTGAAGATTCCTTTATTCTAAGTTATATTTATTTCTATTTTGGCCGAGGACTGATGAGCAAATATGTCTGCAGGACTGATGGCACAGCGACGGCGACAACCTCTACAGATCCGGCGACGACCGCCACAGATCCGACGACGAGTGTCTTGCTACAGCATTAATCAAGGACGAGACGACCGAGACGACGGAGACACAACCGGAGACGACCAGAGGCGCAACGGCGGAGACGACCAGAGGCGCAACGGCGGAGACGACAGGAGGCGCAACGGCGAAGACGACCGGAGGACATCCGCGCCGCTACAGTTCCAATAACGACCAGCGGGCAACGGGGACGACCGCTACTGATCCGACGCCAACGAGTATCTGGCTTCAGGAACGATCGACGAGACGACCGAGACGACGGAGACACAACCGGAGACGACTGGAGGCGACAGGCTGGAGACCGGAGGCAGCGGGCGGACGACCTGATGCGACGGGCGGAGGACCGGAGGCGACGGGAAGTTTTTTGGGAATGGCCTCACCTGAGATTTGGGGGCGGACCAATTTGTGGGAATCTATTTGGGTCTTTTTGAAAAATTTTGGGGTGGACAATTAGCATTTTCTCTTCAGTTCAGGGGGTCTTGCACAAAGACAGGGGCGGACCCCACATATTAAATAAGATATATTTATATATAGTTCTCAGACGTGACAAATTAATCAATGTGTAGCAGTGGTGAGGCCAGTGCTCCACCTAGAATAGGTCCAGAGTTCTAGTCGTCTCTTGCATTTACTTTTCTTTTTTTAACTTCTCACTTTTGTATTCTTGCCATATATATTTTATACATGGTATATTTTATTTCTTTTTTTATTTAAGATTGTTTATTTTTCTGTTTATAAAATACATCATTTTTGTTCATACCATATTTTTCTTTTATACTTTTATGATCATTTTAATATGCTTTTTTTTTAAAAAAATTACATACACAAAGAAAACAATATAAGATGTAACTTTTTAACAATACACAACTATATCATCACATCAAATTTCAATATTTATTCAAAATTATTAAAATTTATTATGATTTACAAACATATATATCACGAGTATCAATTAAATAATATAGTTATGTATCTGTAGAATGCCAAGTAAGGAGTGACACTTGATTACTTGTTACTAGTATATACAGCGAACTAAGTAAGAAGTCAGACCTGGTACATTATACAGGGTTATAAATTTGATTAATATTTAAAATATTCATTCAATGAGTACAATTTGTTAGTTAATGCTATATTCGACTTATATAAAAGTCTATGTGGATAGTGATGCCTAACTAACGACCATGTTTTTAGTATTGATATGAGATTATATCATTAATATGGCTGGATTCTAATAGAATATACTATCCTCTGTGTTAGCCAAATTTGAACTATAGCTTGCTAATTCCATTATTAAGGCGATGTAACATCTTATACTAAATTATACTAAGATAGAAATCGCTAAACACTAACAATTGATGTCAGATTTTACTAGTAATTATTAAAACGAGGTCTATAAATTTGTTCGTAAATTAGATAACTAAGAGCAAGTGATAAGACTACTACAACATAGTTGCTAGTGATAACTAAGTGCGAGATGAGATAACTAAGTGCAAGTGATAGTTTGTGTGGCTATTATGTTATTACTTTCCACCTACAACTATCTACATACATTATATTTTATTACTAATTACATGAGGTGTACTTCATAGATATTGATTATCGATCATAAAGATCAGTATAGATGGTTTAATACCATTAATGGAACCCTTCAATTGCACATATAATTACGAATTATTTTAACTTGTAATACATTAATCAATATTTTAATACTAATAATTTTCTTTGAATTTTGCCACTTTAATGTCTTTTTTATGTTGGGAGTGCCCATGAAACCCACAAAACCCACGAAACCTACGAAATCCATGACATTCTAAACCCTAAATTCATAAAATATAAAGAAATGAAATTTGGGATGAGCCCACAAAAAGACATTAAAATGACAAAGGAGGGAGATTCACACCACAACCAATTCGGATCAGAAGCTTACACATTTGCATTCGGTCCACGTTTGTTTCTTTCCCCACTTGCTTTTGACCCAAGTTTATCCAATTAATTCATACTTGCATTCGGCCCATTAACGCTAATTTGTCAGCTGCATTTTCTGCAATTTTTTGCTTGGTTATACTTGTCATAATTGCCGCTGATTCTTTCAATGGAGCTTACAATATGCTTTTCAATGCTCCAAAAATACAGGTCATTTTTTATATTCATATTTATGCACAGTGAAAAACTAGAAGTCATATATTGTTCAACATACATTGGATTCACAATATATTGTTATTAAATTTAAAAAAAAAAGCAAATTTAATGCTTCACTAGCCAAAATGGAGTAGATTTTACGTACACAACCATTATCCTCTGAAAACAATTCAATCGACATATCATATTATTAACAGGGGCGGAGCCAGAAAAATCAGTTGGCGGGGCTAAAAAATTAAAAGAATTTTTTATCTGTAATTTCGTCGCGACATTTATACACAATTGTATAAAAATAATATATATATATATATATATATATAGCCTTTTGGTAGACATATATAAATTATAAGTTAGCAGCAATAGCATTAAAGGAGTGAACAAAAATATATGATGTTTCTTAAAAGAAGGAAAGTTAATGTTTTGTTTATCATAAAAGTGAAGAAAAATTGAGGAAAAAATAACATCAAATATAAAATTTTCTTACATAAGTTTATTCCTTAAATATAAAGGAAACAAAAAGATTGGGATTAGTCAAACATTTGAGAAACAAAAAAGGAAACAAGTCTACAATGGTTTAAAGAGTGGGGGCCGGGAGAAAGGAAAAAGAAAATAAAAAACAGAAATATATTACATTGAGTAGAGAGAGGACGACGTCGTCTTACTTGTGTTTAAGAAAAAAAAATATTAAAAAAAGAAAAGGATAAGCCATTCTCTACCACATCTCCTTTTGCAAGTCTATAAATACTGGCGGGGGCTTTCTCACCGGAAATAATGGAGGAATCTGAGCATCAAAAAATTTCCACCCTTCTACCATTATGGCCGCAGGTAAAAATTTTCCCCAAACAATCCTATATATTATGGCCGGAGCAAAATATGTTACACAGCCTTACCCGCCCTTCATCAGCCAAAGAACATGTTCCTAATTCTTGCCACACTTTCCACTGTTCCGGCAACAGTCGCTCGGTTGGTGCATGCTCACCACACACCTCCGCCCCAATGGCTCCATCGATTCTTCGCCGCCGTTATTCCCAAATCCGGTGTTATATGGTCCCGGGCCGGGTTAACATATGGTTTCGGGTCGGGTCACGTTTTGTTGCAATTAGACTTGTTCTCTATTTGACTTTAATGAAAGGATTCTGTTGCAATTGATACTTCATTGAGGCCCCAGCTCTGCAGTTATTCATTTTCACGGGGACTTATTTTCAATACACATGTTCCCCCTTGAATGAAAAACTAAAGAAGGGCATTATAGGTATTCAACATGTTGGATGGACCTGCAAAATACAAACGGCCCTGCATCTATAAATTCTGTTTATTAATTGTTTCTTCAAAATCTTTCATAGGATGACCAACCAAATAGGCTAAAGAAAGAATGATATGTTCTTCAAAAATTTAATGTTGAAGACCATATATATATACCCACACTGAAATCACTGTAAAATCATGGATTGAAATGTGAGCTCAATTTGGTGATGCGAATCAAGTAGAAACCAAAGTTTCAAATTTTATGCGTTTAACACCTGTAATAATCATCAAGAAGCTCAAACTATGGAACACATTTTATTTTTTTGACTAGAATATGTATAATTAAGATATAGCAACCTCAATTTACATTTCATATATTATCTAAAACAATTAATAAAATTATCGTAGAATTGAATTATCTAAAATTATTCCCAACATCGAGATGGTTGCACTTGTACAAAGCTAGTCTTGATCTCTTTGTATGACGTCTAATAATGTTCTTTCTTATTCAAGCGATGCATTAAATTATTTTGGTCAGCCATCAAACACATATCAATCACAGATAATTATGAAAAACTCGTGCATAATATAATTCGTCACTGGAACAATGCGAAACCCATGCATAAAAAGTGTCTTTTGAAAAAGAAAAATGGGTAACTAACTAAAATTTAGTGCATCAATTAATGTTGTACTAAACAAAATGACTAAATATTCAAGATAATTTAAAGTTATAATCATAAAATTAAAATTAGAATATATAATGATGATTATATTTCTTTGTGCATGCAATTGATGATAAAAATTAAAGTCACTCTTTTTTAAATAAATGTGCATATAAAGAAATATGCATAACAAAATCACATATGTAAAGAAATTGATGGTAAAAGAAAAATTACTCTCCTTTCAACGCACTTTGATCCTGCTAGTACATTTACGCTAATAAATGCAGTCAAGAAAGATATACATGCACAACAGTCAACACGGATAATATAGTTACGGCCATAATGTTTCCATAGTAATAAGGCCAGAGCCTTCAAAAAAAATATTAATCCTTGTAGGTTTTGTAGTGAAAAGTACAGAAGGCATAGCTTTCATAAGCCAAAATTCGTACTATCTAAAGTACCCTCACACCAGTCTAGCATAATTCCCTCTACCACAACGAGCAAATTAGTGATCGCACGCGAAGTACGATTCTACCAAATATGAGGGGAAAAACTAGCTGATGAAGATACATGTGGGAGTGATTTGGGATGGTGCATCAGTTGTAGCAATTCAAACTGGAAAGTCTTGACTTTCAGTGTTATATTCCTTAGTTGCTCACTATGGTTGGAAACCTAGAGGACACCTTTCTATAGGCCTTCATTATCTGCAAATTGGAGAAGACATTTGTTGATCTGTTTCTAAGTGAGGAGTATGCAGTTTTGACATTGAACTCTCGTGTTGTACTTGGAGTCCATACAAGCCTATCTAGGTGAGTGTACTCCACTTTTTGTTCCTGCAATAATTTAATAAGATCGGTAGTCATACGTGACTCCATGGATGTTAGGGTAGAAACTTTTATTGTCATAGAATTAAGCAACAGTCAAGTTAGGATAAGGCAATTCCTCCTTTCTCAGGCCATTTATAAAATAGAGCACCATCACCCAACCAGTTTGTATTCCAGAAGGGAGTTTCACCTTTTCCAATAAGAACTCTAAAATGTGCATTACATTGTTCGGTTAGCTCACAGATTCTCTTCAATGTATGTGGGGATTTGTAGGTCTTTGGTACTGTCCATAAGTAGGAGGTCCGAATGCAGTTATTCTGCTGCATTTTCAACCACGGTTTATAGGTGAAAGCTTGAACCATGCCTCTAATATCTCTAAAGCCAAGTCCATTCTATTCAGTAGGTAGAGCCATTCTAGATTACTTTCTCCAAAACTTTCTTCTCCCAAAATAAGTCTCTCCCCAAAAAAATACTTGTGGCCAATCTTTCCATCGTTTTCAACATTACCTGTGGAGGTTTTAGAACTGTGAAGGTGTGGATTGGGATAACTAGCAACACATGGTTTATGAGAACCTTTCTTCCAGCATTTATGACCCATCAGTTTTTCCAGTTGGTGAGCAGCTTCCCCATTCTTTCCATTAAACGAAGGTAGTACAAAACCTTATTTCTTTCATTGAAGACTGGAATGCCTAGGTATTTAAATGGCAAACTCCCTTGTTTCATATCCGTAAATCTTTTGATCATCTTCCTTATCTAAATTGGAGCTCCTGATGTATAAAGAAGTCATATTTGCCAAAAATTATTTTCTGTCCAGGATAAGTTTCATAGGCTCTAATTAGAAGTCTCATTAACCTGTTCATATTTTTTCTGGATGCAACAGGAAATATTGCAGTATCATCTGCATACCGATCAAAGTTGTCCAGAAAATTGATACCGATCAGTTTTTTCAAGCTTCTAGAAAAGGGTTTCGTCACCAAATTGTACAGATAAGACGAGAGAGAGTCTCATTGTTTGATTGTTCTTTGTTGACTGAATACATATATGTTCTGCTTGGTTTTCTATTCATATGAATGGAGTGGCAACTCAAAAATCATTCTTGTTCCAGAAACAAATGAAGTTGTCATCCAGAATGCCACCATGGAACACTTAACACAGACATATATTAATCAGAAACCCGCAATTTATCTGTCAAAACTCAAAAGGGCAAACTAAAAACTCCAAGTAAAGCACAATAATTAACTTTATTCATTTATTGACCAATAATATGCATCAAACTCATAAACATGCACAGCTAATTAGAAATTATGCAATAATAATTTTTCCGTTCAAAATCTTTAGGGCTAAATAATCGTAAATTTTAAATTTAAGTAGATTAATGATTATTATAATTAATACATTTAAATAAATTAATGATAAAATTAAATCAATTTTCTTTATAACGCACTTTGGTCTCGCATGTGCAAATTAAATGTGCAAGAAACGTGCATTTTTGCACGGTATAAGCACGATCTATGTACAATCATGGTGATTGATATATACATGTAATTAAGAGAACTAAACTAGAAAAATGAAATGAATATGTATGGATGAACATATATATGAAAACACAAACACAAGCTCAAGAGATAGACCACCTTGAGTGGGTCGGAAACTGGAATGAAAGCATTTACAGGCGACCATGCACACCGCCATCCGAGAAAAGTGAAGTTGGAAGGCTGATTGTGGAAGAATGACTGGTGAACCAGAAGGCAGCCCCTGACTGATACTGACACAGGATTACGTCGAGAACCCGAACATCTTCCTGAATGTTGTCAAACTCTCTCCTATATCTTTCAACACTACAACAATAGCTAGCAGTGGAATCTTAGAAGCGTAGCTGATGGTCATTACCTCAAAGTAGGTAATTTTCATACGCATCGATCTTAATCTTTAAAGCTAATCTTCACCCGATTCATAAATTAATTGAAATTGCATCATTCACTTTAATTTAAAGTGTGGATTCTCTCGCATATTTAGAGCTATACCTATTAAAAATTGCATAAATCCAAACACATCGTATGTGCATATAGAGTACGTGCATATGTCGTGCACTTTAAACTTTACGTGCAAGCATATTTATTATTTAGTGTATTACCTTATTCAAGTACAGAAAATATACGACATATATATATGCACATCCAGTTTCATTTAATAAAAATGTACAACATAGGTTTCTTGAATAAATACATCTCAACCACGAAAACAATAACATGAATAATGTAAAATATCAAATTATGTGTGTTATAGTTTAGTATTACAAAATAAATGAGTAGCAGTAAAAAGGCCATAAAACCATAAAGAAAATAATGATGCAAGACCATAAACTGCATGCATGAATTAAGTATAATCTCGCACATGACTATACATAATAGAAAATACTATTCTTTTGGTACAAAGGTCGTTAATATTAGCATGAGCGCATCAAGTTTTGTAATTTTTCAATTACTAAAACATCAGTTTATTCTATATCATCTTGCATCCAGCTATCCTTCTAATTACCATTTACGGGCTCATCTTGCATCATGTGATATTCATTACCAAATGTCTTCGCCTTATATTCTAGCCCAAAATGGCTGAGCTGAGCGAAAGTATCGCCACATTCGTAAGACATGTATTGCGATGTTATTTCATTTCAAGCACTACTACACGGATGGGTTATCAGGGCGCCCATCCATGGCGGTTTCTAAAAAATACCGTTGTTTGAGAGGTTCTGATATCGGAACATGTATTAGGTGGGTGGGATGAAAAATAAAAACGGCGGTTTAGTAAAAAACAGTGTAAGTTTTACGGCGGTATATATGTGGCGCTTCGTTAAAACGCCGTGAAATAATCATGTTCCGATATCGAAATGGAGTGAATGGTGTTATTCAGGTCTGTGTTCTGATTGAGGAACATACTCCGTTTTTGGTTATTTATCAATCTCAAAATCTTATCTCTTCACATTCTCCTCATCCTCTCCATCCGAAAACTCTCAACTTTTTCTCACAATTTTTTCCCATCTTTCCTTCTCAAACCAAATCTCAACCCAAATCATTCTCATTCTATATTTCACAAATCCTTTTCGATCTCTTAATCTCTCTCCCATGGAGATTCAATCATCAAGAGGTAATTTGTAATTTTCATTAATTCATCCTCATTCTTGATTTTGATTGCATAGGAGCCCATTTCAAATGTATGTATGTAAACGATGAATTTTTGTTATTGTAGGTGTTAGAATATAATTTTAGTGATGAATATCTATAAATTTGTTGTTATTGATGAATTTACATAAAAAAAGATTTTTTGTGATGGATTTGAGGATGAATTGTTCTTTTTTGATGAATTTGTGATTGATGTTTTTGTGTTATTAATAATTTGTTAGTGTTGATTTGTAGGTGTATTTCTTGATGAAAAATATTGATGTTCATTTTAATGTTGCTAGAAAAATTATGGTGTTCTTCGTGGTCTTCGTGTTCTTCTAGGATTTCTAATTTAAATCAGAAAGCCCAGTTTTTTTTATTGAATTCTAAACTAGGTTTCGATATTGGAACTAACTAATCTATCTATGACCGATATCAGATTCTATTAACGACGGTTTCAACAAACGCCGTGGATTGAAACCACCCACCACTGCGTAACCCTGAACGGCGGCTGTATACGCTTTTGTTTGGGGGGTAAACCGCCTCTATTCGTGAATGAGTTCAGTAGTGAAGGTACCGAAAATATTTTGGGTGGAAGTTTTTTCCTGTGCTGCTTGTGTAATTAACCGCCGGCCTAGCTCAGTTCTTGGAGGCAAATCCCCGTTTGAAGTGATTTTTGGGACGGTTCCTGCCTACAGCCTTTTTCATCCCTTTGGATGTCATGTATATCATTGCTTATGTGCCACTACAGCTGATAAGTTTGCTCCTCGCTCCATCCCATGTGTTTTTATTGGCTACAATCCTCGTTATAAGTGTTTTCAGTGCCTTGACGCAACGTTTGGATGTGTTTATATCTCGCATCATGTTCGATTTGATGAGTCTTTGTTTCCATATGTTGCACCTTCTTTGGATGACCAACCTACTTTGGAGCTGGATATTTATTCCTTTTTTGAGCCTATGGCCACATCATCGATGGTACCTTCATCACATACCCCATCAGCTATATCAGTTTCTTGTATGGTTTGTGACTCCGACGACGTGGTTCGTACTCTAGTCGCCCAGACAGTTTTTCTTCTGGTTTCACCAGTCTCATCTGGTTTGACATCACCGTTGATCACTCCACCGTCTTCTCCTCCACAACTATCACCCACTCTGTCGTCTGGATCCTCATCGAGTCCTGAATCACCTCCTAACCGTGCTCATCTATTGATTGCTAGGAATCAGGATGTTACTCGACGTTTAAAGACATACCCAAATTTTAGTCCAACGGGTCTTGTTGCTCAGGTTATGAATCATTCCGAGCCTCGAGAATATCGTACAACTCTTGATTCAAAGTGGATTCGAGCTATATAGCCATATATAGATGAGAAGGTGGATGCCCTTCGCCATCAGAATACTTGGGAGTCGGTTCCTTGTCCTTCAGATTCCAACAATATTGTAGGTTCGAAGTGGGTTTTTCGATTGAAATACTGACCAATTGGTAGCATTGAGTGCTACAAGTCTCGTTTGGTTGCGCAGGGATTATCTCAGATTACTGGTTTTGACTTTGATTGCACTTTCAGCCCAGTGGTCAAAACGGCTACTTTTCGCACAATTCTCACCATCACCACTCTCAATCGTTAGTCTCTCCATCTGCTTGATTTTAAGAACGCTTTTCTCAATGATGTTCTTGTTTCTCCAATCTATATGGCTCAACCAGTGGGATATAAGGATCCGACTCATCCTGACTATGTTTGTCTTCTCAAGAAAGCAATATATGGACTCAAACAAGCTCCTCGAGCTTTTTTTGATCGTTTCAGATCCTACATTCGGTAACTTGGTTTTCAGTGCAACAGTTCAGAAACATCACTCTTTGTGTTCTCTCGGGGTACCACCTTGATATATCTCCTTGTTTATGTGAATGACATCATTCTGACCGGAATTGATGCTGGTGCCATCAGGAAGTTCATCACCAGGACTGATCATGAGTTTTCAGTCAAGGACTTAGGATCCCTTAACAATTTCCTTGGTCTAGAGGTGTCCGCTACTTCATCTGCCCTTTTTCTTGGACATGTCAAGTATATTAGGGATATACTTAGTCGAGCCGGCATGACTGATACTTCTCTGGTGACGACTCTGTTTGTAACACTCTCGCAGCTTCATAGCAGCACAAGTGCGGCCACCAAATCCTCCATCGGTCTTTGGTTGGTGTGTTTCAATATTTTACTATCATTCACTCTGATCTAGCATTTACGGTGAATACAGTTAGTCAGTACCTCCAGGACCATCGTGAAGATCACTTTGTTACTGCTACCCGAATCCTTTGGCACACCTCTTTCCGGTTTCACGTTTCGCTCAGGAGGTTCCTCTACTGTTTTTGCTGATGTTTGTGCTTATTCGGAGGCCTCGAAAAAAGGTCACTAATAAAGGTCTCGGAAAAAGGTCACCCGAAGGGCATCTTCTAATAAAAAAGGTAGATATCCGCGATGAAGGATGTCTTAACCTTGTCTTTCTCTGCCATCCGGATCTGGTGGTAATACCAGTGCGCGTCAAACAATATCGCACCCTCGTATCTGGAGATGGCCTCCAGCAAGCGATCAACCGAGGGCAGGGGGTAGATATCCTCCGGGAAACATTTTTTCAAGTAAGTAAAATCAAAGCACAACCTACACGTCCTATCGTGCTTCTCAACAACACCAGGTTGGACAGCAACTTCATGTAGAGAATTTCTTATAGCACATCCGCTTCTCCCAACTTCTGTACATCTGTCCAGACAGCCTCCACCTGATCACTAGTCAGTGTCCTTTTCTGCCTGATAGGCTTCAGATTTGGATTGATGTTTAGCTTGTGCACAACAACATCGGGCGGATCTCCCGCAAAGCACCCCGAGTCCCGTGCAAAACCTTCTCGAACTTGGCTAATAAATTTTGTAGCTTAATCTTCACATCATCTGACATATGCTTGTACACTTTCACCGTTTCTGTAGCTCCTATGGTCAAGTCCTCCACCTCCACCGATGCTACCTCTGTATGCACTGCCCCTACTCGAACCATCCTTGCCTCCTGAATTGCTGCAAACATACAACTTTTTGCCGTAGTGGAGAAAGAATAAGCTTATAATAGTACCGTCCAACCCAAGATTCTCTTTATTTATTACTTTAATATAGGTTTATTTTTAGGTTAGGGATTAAGAATATTAGTTAAATAACTCTTGTATTCAACCACAAATTATTAAATTACTCTAATAATATATGTTGAGAGTTTTCTATATTTTTTTGGTGGATTCTTATGATGAAAATCAGACTTTAACTATTTCTCTTGATTGTTATTACAGATTCGTGCTGGCGAATCTTATCGATATCCGGTTCCAACTCACTAGACATACAATCTAGCTATAAGGTTATTTCTGCAAGATTCAATCAATGTGATTGTTTTATTTGGAAATGAAGGAACAAAAATAGTTTCAATCTTAATATTTTGACAAATTTTTAACTTTCTTGTTCTATTTAGAGCTCTCCATGGGGATATCTAAAGTAATCCGGCATGGCATTAATCACAAATATGTGCGTGATATTTCTCACAAGTCATTTTCAAATTGTTTTAAAAAACATAATTCATGAGATTTTGCCATCTCCAGAATTCATTAGATAATCATTTTTCCTATTCAACTTTCCTTTTTACCCCAAATACTATTTCTATCGTATATTTTTATTCATTCATTTAATAATTCACAGTTCCGCACTGCAGGAAACGTGAACATGATGTAATGTTTAAAGTACATGATGTAATGTTTAAAGTGCATGATGTACTGATACATGATGCATTTGGCAGATATAACAGTATGCACAGAGAATACACCAAAATTCACAGCAATCAATTTAAACACAATTATTATGAAATATCAGTTCTAAAATAGTTCGGTCAATATTAGTACAATGACTAGATTGATTGTTTGGACGGTATAAAATTGCTGTTATAAAATAATCTGTCTATTCGAATTAAAATGTTCCTAAAAATGTGTAATTTCTATCACGGGTAATTTCTAAAAATGTTTCTTAAAAATGTGTAATTTCTATCACACCAAACTCCTCCAAGAAACTAGTACGATACTCAATAACTTCCTCAGTCACGTAGCTCTCCCCTATGCTAGCGTCTGGCCGACTACTGCATTTCTTATAACCCTTCAATCCACCCATCTGTCGTTCAAAGGATACATCCAATGCATTCAACCTGGGCCACATATTCTTATTTCTCTCACCAAATGACCAATCAAATGCACCATTATGTCAAAGAGATTTGGTGGAAAATACAACTCTAGGGTAGCCAAAATCTCAAACGTTTCCACTTCAAGCAATTCCAACAAATGCCTACTAATAGACTTACGACATATTGTGTGGAAAAAAAGCACAATCTTATGATGCAAATTCTAACCTGATCATCCAAAATAGCACGTAGTGCAATTGGAAGTAATTGTTGCATCAATACATGACAGTCATGTGACTTTAGCCAGATAGTTTCAAATCTTTCTTCACACATCTACTAATATTGGACAAATAACCAATTGGAACTTTCATCGACACCAAACTATCACAAACAGGCTGCTTTAGACAAATTACATGGTCCAGGAGGCAAGTATGTTCTATTTCCCTTCTCTTCTAGAGCTAACTCTAACCTTAGTCCCAAATCCACCATATCCTTCCTAGCATTCAAGTTGTCCTTTGTCTTTGATGCAATATTCAATAATTTACCGACTAGACTGTTGCACATATTTTTCTCCATGTGCATTACATCTAGACAATGCCGAACTTCATGAACCTCCTAGTATGGCAAGTCAAAAAGAATGATCTTTTCTTCCACAGTGACTTATCATTCTTGGATGCTTTCTTCACTTTCTTCCCAAAAACAACATTCAACTTTTTCATTTTCAAGTGTATCATCATCCCAGTCATTATACTAGGTGGATCACGAACTTCTTTGCCTCCAAACCATCCATCCTCATCTTCGCGATAAGGGTGGTTATGTTTCAAAAACCTTCTGTGCCCCATATAAACTGCTTTCTTAACAAACTTTAACTGTTTGTACTCAGTCTCCTCCTCACAAACAGGGCATGCCTTGTGACCTTTAACAATATAACCACCCAGATTACCTAAAGCGGGAAAATCACTAATACTCTACAACAACATGGCCTTAAAATTAAAAATGTCCTCCCGATAGGTATCTTTCATTTCAACTCCATGAATCCATAGTATTTTTAAATCTTCGATCAAGGGTGCCAAAAACACATCTATGTCATTCCCTGGCTGTCTAGGCCCAAAAATAAGCAAAGCATCATAACATACTTCCGTTTAATGTATAAAAATGAAGTAAAATTGTAAATTACCAGCATTACCGGCCAAGTACCATGTTTCGACGACATAGTTGCAAATGGACTCATTCCATTCGTACTTAATCCAAGCCTCAAATTCCTATCTCCTTTTCCAAACTCTGGATATAACCTATCAATTTTCTTCCATTGATCCCCATCATAAGGATGACAAATCATATCATCAACTGGTCTTTCCCTATCACAATGCCAAGTCAGGTTCTTTGCATCTTTCACATTCCCAAACAATCTTTAAAACTGCGGTACAATTGGGAGGTACCAAATACATTTTGCATTAACTTTTTTGTCATCCTCACCACCGTCTATCTCTTCGCCTTTCCTAATTTTAGGTGTCTTGTACCTTTTAGCCTTACAAACAGTGTATGATGTTTCCTTTCTTGTGCTTACCTCTGTACAAGATGCAATCGTTGGGACATGCATGAATTTTTTCACATTTCATTTCATATGGACACAACATGTTTTTTTCACGATAAATATTTCTAGACAAGGCATTACCTACAGGTAACTTGTTGTGCAAAAATTTCAACAATCGATTGACACTTAATTGCTCCAACCACTAGCCGTCTTCATGTTAAATACCTCCATTAAGCAAGACATAACCGTATCTCCTTCCCTTGCAACCCTCAAACTAAGGTATATTTTGTTCACACAACATCGTAGCAACAATTTCTGGTTCCTCAG
Source organism: Sherardia arvensis (assembly GCA_948330725.1). Taxonomy (NCBI): domain Eukaryota; kingdom Viridiplantae; phylum Streptophyta; class Magnoliopsida; order Gentianales; family Rubiaceae; genus Sherardia; species Sherardia arvensis. The sequence goes on along the minus strand of OX415237.1, from coordinate 12,502,404 downwards.
CAAAATCACATCTCATTTTATCGAAATAATTATCTATACCACATTTCTCCTTCTCCTCCTCCTCTTTAACTACTTCTCCTACATTCTTAGAATTAGGCCGACATGCACCATGAAATGTCCACACATCATACGAGGGATCAAAACCATTCATAATCAAATGTAATTTTAACACTTCCTCACTTCTAAACCTCTCTCAATTCATACAAAGTCTACAAGGACATATCACATTTTCCTCCCTAACAAAAGTATAGCCAATAAAATTTTCTACAAATGCAACTTGCTCATCGGTCGAAAGACTCGCCTCCCTAACAACCCGACGTCGATACTCTAAATCTTTATTAACACTTTCAAAACCTACAACCCTACATGAAAAATTTCATGAATCTTAATTAGTTATTCAAAATTCTTTATTTCTTGACACAAGAATTGAATTCTACTCAGTTAACATGAAATTGCATGGGCACACTAAGATAAGACAAATGCTTGGAAAAATGACAATGAATTACCTTCATTCATTGCAGCAGAACAAAACTGAGCTACCCTTCTCGGCTTCAATCCTCCAGATCTCCACTTCTCTGTTCGTTCAATCTAATGAATACTTTTGTTTCTTTTTTTTGCACTCTGTGGTAGGTGACTATATTCAATGTAGATCCTTCACAAATTTTATTATTATTTCGCTGAAAGAGCAACGCAAAATGAATCAGATCCCACTACGTCACACATTCAAATTTTGATTGTTTTTTATTCAGTCTTAGAGCAACCACGGGCATCTTCTTTTCTGCCAAGGTAGTATTGGACTTCAAAATATTCAAATCAAACTAAACAGGCCAACCCAAGATCACATCAATAACCCAAAATTGATGGGTTCAAAAAATCGAGCCCATGTACAGTCAGCAATCATTGCAACACTATATATGAACACCGGTGAAAGGTGCCCGGGGTCTACCAAAAATTTATCGCGGACTTTAGTCAAAATGGGAAGTCACCATTTATTTCTGTGAATTAATTACAGGCGCTTAAACACTGGCCCCCTCGTATGGCTCTGGCAACGCACTTTCATAATACCGGTGAAAGCCACTCAGTCAACTTCCAAAATTTATTGACCAACACGGTATTTTTTCGTTGAAACATTGGCATTTCAATGGTTTTATTCTCCGCTAGCACTGAAATTCCTTAATAGCGTTGCGAAAAGGCTTTCTAGTAGTGATTTCTGAATGAAGGAAGTGTGCTGAACTTGCGTATGTTTAACAAGATGTTACTAATAATATAATAAGTGTATAATAGTACACTATAACTATAATAATATATAACAAATATGTGCGAGATATTTCTTACAAGTCATTTTTAAATTGTTTCAAAAAACATCAATTATGAGATTTTGTCATCTCCATAATTCAATAGATAATCATTTTTCCTATTCAAATTTCATTTTTACCCCAAATAATATAATCATGTACCCCAAATCTCCAGAATTGTGCTTTGGAACGTGAACATGATGTAATGTTTAAAGTGCACGATGTACGGACACATGATAAATTTGAATTTTACATTAATTAATTGAAAAGGTGTAAAATTCAATAGTTAGACTTTGAATATGTTTCGGATATTATTGCCACAAATATAATATTTGTGTGTGCGCCGTGCATGTATACCATTCCTGCACACATTTATTAGCGTAAATGTGTTATTAAAATTCAATAGTGATTGTGATTTTCTTCGTCAATTTTTTTATATGCATGTTTATTTAAATAGGTGTGGTTTTGATTTTTATAATCTTGCATGCACAGAGTAATTATAATCATGTTTACATAATTTTACCTAAAGCTCTAAAGGAAATCTAATGCTTTCCTAGATGTGATGAACTTTAGATTTACCTAAGGCTATGGCGTACCTGGTGCTGGTAAAGAACAGAGTTGGAGACGAGAAATATAACGCTTTCTTGGATGTGATGAGAGATGTCAAGGATAATAGGTTTGTATACTATTTGAAGGGCATGGTGACCTAATCAGGGCCTTCAATGCGTTTCTTCCCGATGACTTTATAATCTCTATCCCAATAGTGAAAGAGCTGAAAGAGAGCGTTGAATTTGCAGAGGCACTCCGTCTTGTGGAGAAAATTAAGGTGAGTTATTCATTAATCTCTTTTTCTAACGAGTGCCCTTGATTAGAATTTTTATTTAAGGTTGATCTAGTTAACAAGTGAAAAAATAAACTTTATGTGCAGGCTAGATTTAGCACATACTATTAGGAGAAGAAATTTAGGAGGTTGAGACGTGTAGGAAGATGTTAATTGTGCATGCAAATGATTAAAATTCAAACATAAATAAATAACAGAAAATAATAAATTACATGCACTTAAGTTTATATAATTGTGCATTAGTTAATTGTTACACAAATTTTAATATCATGTATCGAATATTTTCTCTAATAGAAAATTAACGAAATGCCATTATATTACATGCGTAAGATCAGAAGTGCACGACATATGAATATAATATAAGATTAATAGCGCACTAAATATGAATAAATTTAGTACAAAATTAAATGCGCACAAAATATGAACATCTTAAAAAATGAACATTAATTTAATGTAAATAAAACCTAAACAATAATCAAGTAGATAAATTCATAGATAAAACCTAAATATTAAGTATTCAGAAAATCTAAACAATCAACTATCCCAACATTCAAAAATTCATAGATAAACCTAAACGTTCAAATATTCATTGATGAACCTAAACGTTCAAATGTTCTTAGATAAACCTTATATATATATATAAAATAAACCTAAAAAATATTCAAATGTTCATAGATAAAACCCAAACATTCATCAAAAACTCATCTAACAGCAAGAAAGGGTTAAACTTTACCTCTCTCTAACCTAATTGATTAAAGCTCGATAAGACTGCAGAAACAAAACCAAATCACGATCAAAACTCATATATATGTATAACAGTTATAAAATGTTAAAGATTCGATCGAAACTAATATCACTTAATTGTTGGGTATAAACAATGGGGACAATAGGGTGATTGGGATAATAGCTGGATAACGATAGAGTCACGTAACACTCTCGCTTTCCTTTGAGAATATTTCGACCCTATCAGTCTGGGTTACACGAAATTCCTAGCAGGATAAAACTATCGCTGCATTCTTGATTCAGGCTGGAATCAAGAACATACCTTTGAGTATTAGTGTTTCTGGATTGTATATCAGAAAATCTGTATTTCTCGTTATCGTTTATATATTTCAGTGTAACCTGCATCATACATTGCCACCCATTTCAGCAGTGTTTCACATGTATTTATAGGTATAAACAATATACCGTACCACACCGGTTCAGTCAACCGTTTGGTAACTCCATACGTATCGGGTAACCACATGCAACTGTGCATTCATACCAATCGGTAACTCCAGGGCAATACATACGTACCAAATCAGGTAACCGCATAAAACCAACTGCGTGTACGTACCAATCCATAACAAAACAGTCTGGTAACTATATATACACAACTGTACCCAATATGACTGTGTTAATTGATACACGTATATTATTCTCAGAATTAGTTCTGAATCGATGCAACACTTCAATTTAATATAAACCACATAGATAAATAAATAAATATTTATCTTAGAACCGTAACCTCGTAGATTGTTTTTACAAGTGTGCACTCCCGCACCACCAACCTTGTTATAACATCTCGAGTTCACTATGTCGAATCCAATTATACTTAAATTAAACCGGTATTTAAACAAAATACCAACAATCCTCCCCCATTTAAGTATAATCCCTGACTCGAAAAATCCAACAATCCATCAAACCAAACAAGTGCATAAATGAAAATGTCTTATAGATTGAATTTTCATCTTAGTGAATTACACATTCCAAATGCTCGAGAATCAGGGTGTCTAAAAGATTGAACCCTTCAACCCATTTGAACACTTGAAGATAAAACACACACAAGTTCAAAACAGCTCAAAAGCTAAATCGACACTATACAAGCCATGTGTCCATATCCATTCATGAGTGCATACAAAGCCAAGCCCGGGCTTCTTGAAGCGGCTACACTTCACACTACATATAGGTGAATTCTTTTAATCGTACACATGCATATGTACTTTGTCAAAAGATTCATTAAGAAGTTAAACTTCAACCTCTGGTCTCTCATGCATGTCCAAACATATATCTTTCGAGATATAATATTATATGTTTCAATCTCAAACAATGGGCCTTCCACATTGAATTTAACTCAAGCGTCGTACTAGAGCGAAATTGGGTATACCACCATCAAAGATTTAAATAGGCTTAAACATCCCAATAACTGACTTTAGAAAGTCCCTAGCTAAACCACTTCGTCAAGTGGTCTGCTAAACTGTATCAAACTTTTATAACAATCCAAATCTCTTAACTTAACCTTAGACTTGCCATTCTTGCACCTTTAGATATTTACCTCTACGTGCAAATCACAAATGACTTCCGTCTTATCTTTAGACTTACCATTTGCTATGCGCAAATCACAAATGGTTTCCGTCTTCTACAAGAGACATGGTTTCTTTTATTTTCAAGATGAACTTGAAATCCTTCCATAAAAATGGAACCTTGTCGAATAAAATCAACGACAAAGAAATCTATCCATTTCCAAATTGTCTCGAACCACAAAACAATTCACAAGATCAAAGGCTATTTAAACCTTTTACATCTCAACAAAAATTTAGATTTTCCCTCCAAATCATAATTTTGTTCCCAAGAATTTCCATATATTCTTCAAATCATGATTCTTTTCCGAATCAACTATTTCTTATTTCCAGGATATAGATTAATAATCACAAGTATTTTACTTGCACAAACTATTATGGTCAAATAGCGTGTCATCCTTTAATAAGAAATTTCCACATAATTTATCATCACATAATAATGACACTAACATCAACACATTTACCATGTACATGATGAACTCAAGCCAAAATATCATGGAATCAATTTACCAATTCAAAACATTTCCCTTTCATAAATCATTATTTATGAATAAAATTGCTACAGGTATAACTGGCAAACGAATTAGTTCATTTTACCCACCACAATTTCTTGTTTGCTTTAATCCGGTAAAATTTCATGAATGCACAAATTATAAATGATATGTAAACATTTTCATAATTTTCATGCACATGTATTCCATACATAATAAATCATGATGTACCGTCACTTATAAAAACTAGTACAAATAAACACCATAAACCATGCACTTGACAAATTAATTTAATTAGTCATCCTCCATGGAAAATATACAAATGCCAGTCAATATAAGTTGACAAAATCATTTCTTTTTCCCTTAATTTTGATTAATTTCACACATGCAATTTTAGTAAAATTCACTTAACTTACATTAAGCATGCATCACCATATAATCGAATTATATTACTCGTGCATTCTGATCACATTGCATGCAATTTCAATATCAAGAATTAATTCATATCGAGCACCAGCAATATACTAAATTATTTAATTTATATATCATGCAATACTACTTTAAGTCATCCTTTATTAATAACAAAGCTACTTAATTGATTAGCCGGCCAACCAAAAAGACACAATTTGGTTCACAAAATGCAACATACATATCATGCTTGTAAACATATTAATTTTCACATGTATCCAGGTTACAATATGCTATAACCAAAAAATGTGACCAACACATTTGTGCTTGATCTTGCAATCCAAGATTGCCAACAACACATATCTCGTGCTCTATGTTTGTTTCAACATATTTCGAAAATTAATATCCATTCAAGATATCATCAAACATATTCAATTTGATCAAGAAAATTTCATTTTCTTTCATGCATAAATATCATGCATTATTACATGAAATAAAAAGATTCGACAAGCAGTTTCACAGACCAAGTTACTTATAATATTAACTTAATTATAAGTGATCAAGTCTGACAGTTTCCCGGATCAACCAACCAATTCATTTAATAAAAATGAATTCTCGGCATTTTAATTATGCCTAAATCAATAACATGATCCGTACTTTTACAAGAGTTTGATCACATCAATTCAAACACAACTGCTCAAAAAACAACCTTTTCACATAATCATGCAATTTACAATATGTAAATATCATAATTACTGACCACAAAATGAACCAAGACCATCATTTTCTTTTTTGTGAATTCATGACTCAAGAATCATATAATAAATATTGTACTCACTCATACACAAATATGTATAAATACATTTGAAATCATATGGGCTATAATCACATATCCTCAAATTTAATTAATCAATCCACATGCAACTTTGCCATTGAAAATAATTATTTAGTACAAATAATAATTTTCATGCAAGTCCATTCATTCAAAGCAAGATGAGTAATTCACATATCATTTCAATGAAACTCAATGTCTAACCTTTAAATAAATAAACTTACCAAAAATCAAGTAATCCCTGATTTATTTTATTTTATATTTATTTTGCATGGACAAATCAATGTACATAAACCACTAATTAATTCAGCAATGTACAAAGCAATGTGTACATAAACCACCAATTAATTCAGCAATTTAATCAAGCCAACATATATATAGATTCACATAATTTCAAACTATACACCATGCATTATTTAATTATAATAATATTACTCCATCATGTGAATCATGCATAGATATTTTATCCAATCCTTCTATGTAGAAGATCATCGAATACACTCAACACCGTACTAAATTCATGAATTTCTCATTTAGTCAGTGTCATACAAATTGCTCTAATAAATACACAAAGAGCAATTCAATCCTTTGATAATCTGCACAAGTATAACATCTTGTAATATCAAATTACATATTAACAAAACATTTTCCTTTCGAAACAGTCCTGTTCATGTTATCTTCCCCTACATAAATTCTGTAAAATTCCACATACTATGTATGCATATTTAACAATTTAACATCAAAGTGTTATACATCGAACGTAACTGTATGCAGTGATGCATTAACCGTCACAATATTGTTTTCGTGAATCAGACATTACATGACTAACTGTATGCATGTATCACACATACGTATCCAAAATGTAACTACGGTGCATCAGATATACGTATCCAAGTAATATACACATTAACTGTCACATACTCCCATCTTTAGGTATATTTAACATTATAATATCAAACCGTGAGTTATACATGCCATACGAGATGCAACTATATGAATGCAACACGTTAAAAGTCACATACTCCCATGTTTATCCGAGTATATATTACAACTGTCTTTCACATCAAGTTATGAAACATAATACCAAACATTTTCAGTATAAATCTTTTTCAAAAATTCACACACATGTATCATTCAACCATTCAACCATAGTCAGATAATTTACAACGCAATTTAATTATCACTCGAATATATACCATCTCATTTGTGTTCATGGAATCAAGTATAAGTGATGCATACAAATTAAAACGTTGCTTCAACCACATGATTTATTTAATTTTAAGAAATCACGCAGATGAAATTTAACCATCGACTCCAGAAAACATAACTAAATAAAATTTGCAAATAACTTATCTTTGCATCCTTCGCTGATCGTTGACCAACGTTTCATCCTCAAAGTGTATTCTTCTCCCGGATACATACCACATACAATATATATTATTATCACAAAACAATACCCTTGGAATCACTCTACCTATCAATCCAATCCAGCCCAAATTCATCATACTACAAACATCATTAGTTTGTTACAAGTACGATTCGATTATCACAATCAACAACGAAAATATTCTCAAAGATTGTTGGGTATAAACAATGGGGACAATAGGGTGATTGGGATAATAGCTGGATAACGATAGAGTCACGTAACACTCTCGCTTTCCTTTGAGAATATTTCGACCCTATCAGCCTGGGTTACACGAAATTCCTCGCAGGATAAAACTATCGCTGCATTCTTGATTCAGGCTGGAATCAAGAACATACCTTTGAGTATTAGTGTTTCTGGATTGTATATCAGAAAATCTGTATTTCTCGTTGTCGTTTATATATTTCAGTGTAACCTGCATTATACATTGCCACCCATTTCAGCAGTGTTTCACATGTATTTATAGGTATAAACAATATACCGTACCACACCGGTTCAGACAACCGTGTGGTAACTCCATACGTATCGGGTAACCACATGCAACTGTGCATTCATACCAATCGGTAATTCCAGGGCAATACATACGTACCAAATCAGGTAACCGCATAAAACCAACTGCGTGTACGTACCAATCCATAACAAAACAGTCTGGTAACTATATACACACAACTGTACCCAATATGACTGTGTTAATTGATACACGTATATTATTCTCAGAATTAATTCTGAATCGATGCAACACTTCAATTTAATATAAACCACATAGATAAATAAATAAATATTTATCTTAGAACCGTAACCTCGTAGATTGTTTTTACAAGTGCGCACTCCCGCACCACCAACCTTGTTATAACATCTCGAGTTCACTATCTCGAATCCAATTATACTTAAATTAAACCGGTATTTAAACAAAATACCAACATTAATTACCTACAGTAACTCATTAACTTGGTTTACACTTAACGACTGCATCTGCAACAACAACAACAACAACAAAAATTTATACGTAATCAACATGAAAAAAAACAATGAAACTTGGTCTGTAAATCAACATGAATCAGCCAATTGTGGCATTAAATCTGAACAGAAATTTCCCATTTCAAACAATTTGCTGAAGTTTGTAGCTTTTTAGGACCCTAAGTTTGTTTCATTCATTGCATTAGACAAAACCATATATCAAACATGATAAACAAGATTATGGTTCAAAACCTGCAGACTATCAGGAAAATGTGCACGATGCGTGCATATATTGTGCTTACAGGATAAAATAATGAAATGACACGTGTGACTAATAAATGCACCCCATGTTTCAGAAGTTCTATCATCATAATTATTAATTAAATTCATAATGTCGTGCAGAAAATAATCTTTCATAATGTCGTGCAGAAAATAATCATGGGGATATTAAAGTTGTAGGATGGGGAAAAAGAGAAGTCAGTGTATTACTTGAAATGTATATTAATATTCCTCAAAATATTTAAATTTAAGTCTTTCAATTATTTTTGCTGCACTTGTGTGCAAAGCCGAACTGGATCTCTAAAGCTATGGCATTACATAATCTTTCTTGTTCAAATAATACACCGACTTCTCTCTTTTTTTTTTCTTTTTTTTAAAATTTTTTTTTGAACAGTAATAATATGATAGAATGATTTATTCATCATCAAGATCCATAATCACTTTCATTGTATATCAGAGGAAAAGGAGTTGCAGAACAACAACTTCTTGAACTACTAGATAATAAACCAAGAGGGTTCTCTACCAAACAACAGCCAACTTCTTGACTCAAAACTTGCATGCAGTAACATTCCCTTAGTTGCAATTCTCCGACAGCGTTTGCAGAGCTGGCCTAGCATTCTTGACTTCTTGACATCTCTTTATTATCAAACACATAACAGGCACAATACATTAGAATTAGAAATTATGCAAAACCTATAGTTCATCCGTACAAAAGGAAAATAGGAAAAGTCAAACACAAGCAGTTAAAACCTATTATCACTCCATTTTTATTTTTTATAGCACACACTCTCTCTAAAATACTCTCTCTGACTTCTCTCTAGATTTCTGCCCGTTTTTTATCACTGTTACGGTGGGCAACGGTCGGAAACGGCCACTCCCATGGCGGATCCACCGCTGATTAGCGGCGGCGTCCCCGCCGGAAAGTCTTTTGCTGAAATCTTAGCACCAAAACCACAACCCCTCTTCTCCACAATTCCAAATAACCCAGAAATCAAGCCAATCTCCCGTCGGGTCAACGGAAAGAATGCCTGTATTTACTCCGAAGAGGCAGTTCAGACCTTCGCCTCACACTGCAAAAATGCCCTTATCGGTAAATTTACCCGGAGAAATCCACCTATGCCGGAACTCAACAAGTATTTTCAAGAAATGGGGTTTGTCGGCAAGTTCCAGCTTGGATCCATCGATTTCAAGCACATACTCATTCGATTTGAACTCGAGGAAGACTACCGGAGCTTTTGGATTCGATCCAACTGCACAATTTCTGGCGCTACGATGAAGATCCTAAAATGGAGCCCAGACTTCTCACCGAACAAGGAATCATCTGTTGTACCGGTCTGGGCTACCATCCACAGAGTTCCCATCCAGTTTTACAACCGACCTGCAATTCAAGACTTTGGCAATTCAATCGGAGTCTTCCTCAGGATGGATGCGGCCACGAATGCTCTCACCAGACCCTCAGCAATCAAAGTCTGCGTAGAGGTTGATCTGCTGCAGGAACGCCACAAGACCATCACCATAGGTAACCCTAGTTCATCCATGGAATGTGATATTGAATATGACTTCCTTCCCCAGTATTGCTCTCACTGCAAAAGGACTGGGCACCAGGATGACAACTGTGGTATGCTACATCCTGAACTGAAGAAGAGTCACATGCTAAAGAAACATGAGATGCAAAATGGCCGAAAAAAAGACAAAGGCACCACAAGCTCAGATGTGGAGACCAACCCAAACTGCTGGATCCTCAGGCCTTTCCAGTTCTGAAAAGTCAAAGGAGGCTGAAGCTCAGCAAGTTTCATATGAGCCAGGCAACTTGCAAATGGTGGCCTTCCCACAGAGAGCTCAGCAGCATATATCCATCAGAATTGAGGATGATATCCTTGATCACTTGGCAGGGGATGGTGTTCCTACTTTGAATACCTCCCCTGTACATAAAGCCCCTATTACTTTTACCTCTCTGGCATGTTTGAAAGAGCCTAATTTTTATTCCTATGATGATATGAATGTAGGTAATAGGAAAAAAGAAAAAGACTCCATGGCATTGATTCCTTACCAACCAATTCAAACATCAAATATTTTTCAGGTCTTACAGGATCAGGAAGATGATACCAGCTCAGACTATGAAGAAGCTCCAAGTGAACCAGAATGGCATAAAGAAGATAAAGCTATGTCATTGGACTCAGGTACACCTTCTCTAAAACTCCATAGAGAAGCAAAAAACTTACTTGATCAGTTAAACAATTCAGGAAGCTCCACTGTTGAAAAGTGGCTGCGATCCTCAAAAAAATCCAAACAAGGTTTATCATGATTACACATAAGGTGTTAGGTAACTTTCTTGTGTGGAATATCAGGGGTTATAATAAGTCTCTTAAGAGGCTTAAAACTCTAATTGTTTCACAAAAGATAGATTTGTTGTGTCTGAGTGAACCTTGGCACCCCAACACTGACATAATTTCCCTTAAATACAAATTAAATTTTTCCAACTGCTTACATGCTGATAATGCAAAAATTTGGGTTTTTTGGAATCATAAATTCAATCTCTCAGTTTTATCTCAGTCAGATCAGTACTTTCTTTGTCAAATTACTGATAATGCTTCTTCTACTGTGTGGAATTGTGCTTTTATCTATGCTAAAGTAACTTGCACTCTTAGAAGAGACCTATGGCAGGCTCTGATAGGCCTCCCCTTAGCACCCACTCTATACATTGGAGATTTCAATACTGTCACTTCAGTAGATGAAAGAAAAGGCAATAAAAAACCTCCTCTAGTTAGTATTAGGAATTTTAATTCTCTGATTAACTCTCTAGGTTTAATAGAAGTCCCAACTGTAGGAAATAAATTCACCTGGTCCAATAAAAGATCCAAAGAGGATCTCCTGCTACAGACTTAGCAAATTTGGACTGGATGCAAACTTTTCCACACAGCTCTGTACAAGTGCTGAGTAGAACTACCTCAGACCACAATCCACTTTTATTGTCTATCCAAACCTCAGAATTCAATCTCCTATACCATTTAGGTTTCAGCAGATGTGGTTAACTAGAGAGGACTTTAGGACAGTAGTAGATGAATCCTGGTCACTTCCTTGTACTGAGTATGGCATGAGAAAAATGATCTCCAAGCTTAAAAGACTTAAGATAGTCCTAAGACAATGGAATAAAGTTTCTTTTGGTGATGTACACCAAAACATCATACAGGCAGAAGAGAAAGTGTCTCAATGTGAAATTCAGTTTGAATCTACAAGGACAGATGCTGATCTTATTGAGTTAAATAAACAGACAGCAATCCTTGTCATAGCACAGAGTGAGCTGACAACTTTCTGGAAGCAAAAATCCAATCTGAGATGGCTCAGAGAAGGTGATGCAAATACTAGCTTCTTCCACAACTCTGTAAAAGAGAGAAGAAGTAGAAACCAGCTAAATAAAATAAAAAATGACAGAGGTGAGTGGATAACTGATCCCTCTCAGATTCAGATAGAAGGAGTTCAATTCTATGAAAAACTCCTGAATGAATCTGAGTCAGATGCCACTGGTCAGTTTCTTGAGTATTATATGAAAGTCATTCCCAAGCTGGTTACTGAGGAAGACAATCAGAAATTGATGGAGCCAATAAGTCAAGAAGAGCTTAGGTTCTCAGTTTTTGACCTCAATAGAGAAGGAGCCCCTGGACCAGATGGGTTTTCAGGATCCTTTTTCACACATTGCTGGGAAATAATTAAAAAGGGACTTACTGGAATCAGCTAATGAATTCCTAGAGGGAACTCAGATTCCTCAAGCTATCTCCAGCACATGGTTAACTCTGATACCTAAAGTGCCCAAACCTAATACTTTCTCCCAGTTAAGGCCTATCAGTCTTTCCAACTTTGTTAACAAAGTTTTTTCAAAAATTATCATGGAAAGGATAAAGCCATTAATGCCCAAACTGACCTCTGTTGAGCAGTCAGCCTTCCTTAAAGGAAGGGACATTTCTGATAATACCATTCAAATGCAAGAGATGGTCAGATTACTCAACAAAAATCCTCAACATAAAAATGTGATAATTAAACTGGATATGCAAAAAGTTTTCGACATGGTCTCCAGACCTTTTCTAAATTCAGTTTTATTACACTTTGGTTTCAATGGTCATCTGGTCAAAGTAATTGTTCAAAACATATCTGCTGCATGTTTCTCTGTCTTAATAAATGGAGTTGCAACTGGATTTTTTACTGCAAATAGAGAAATTAAGCAGGGGGGCCCTCTCTCTCCTTTCCTGTATAACTTGGTCTCAGAAACCTTAACTAGAGGTCTGAAACATCTTCTGGACACACAGTACTTAAAAGGTTTTAAAATGCTTAGAGGAGTCCAACAGTTATCCCACCTTATGTATGCTGATGATACAACTATATTTCTATCAGCAACAAAAAAAAACCTGAAAAGGTTTCTAAAAATACTCAATTCATATGAACAATGCTCAGGACAAAAAGTCAATGACTCTAAATCAGATTTTTTTGTTAATCTGAGAGCAAACTCCAGCTTAGTGAGGCTCATTAAGAGAATCTCTGGCATGAAACTGGGCAAGTTGCCCTTTAAATACTTGGGAGTACCAGTGTTTACAGGCAGAAACAAGATTGTTTATTATCAGCCCCTTCTAAAGAGGATGGAACACTCACTTCAAAATTGGAAAAAAAGGTGGCTGACTCCAGCTGGGAGACTGGTCCTGCTTAACCATGTCTTCCTCTCCATACCAAACCATATATTTGCAGTCCTGCAACCCCCCCTGGCTGTAATCAGAAAAATAGAAATCATGGCTTCAAAATTTTTTTGGGGGGAAAATGAGTCCTCCCAAAAGTTAATATGGAGAAAATGGAGTAAGATGGCCCTACCCACATCTGAGAATGGATTAGGTCTTAGAGATATTAGAGCAATCATTCAAGCCTTTTCTTGTAAATTATGGTGGAAGCTTCAATTAAATGACACAATTTGGACCTCTTTTCTATGGTCTCTTCCAGCCACCTATAGAACTTCACACACATGGAATATGATTTGCTCTGTGACTGAGTTTGCAAATTTAAACTCTAGGTTAGTGGTAGGAACAGGGTCTTCCCCTCTCTGGTTTTCAAACTGGACAGGACTAGGTTTTCTAGAGCATCAGATTGACTTAGAGACTCCTCCTTATCTTAATCTGACCCTGTCATAATTTTGCAATAATAAGCAACATTATATGCAAACACTGGAGCCTTTATTGGCTACCAATTTTATGTGTTTATTTCATGATCTGGAAATCAACAATGACCATGTGGACAGGCTGGTGTGGTGCCCTTCTGCACTTGGAACATTTATTGTCAAGTCAGCTTATCAGAAACTGAGGCAATATGGACATGACCATACAATTCAACAGGTATGGCTACACAAAGTCCCCACTAAGCAATGTATTTTTATTTGGAGAATGCATAATTACTTGCTCCCTTTCTCTGACATAATGATGAAATTTGGTTTTCACCAACCATCTAAGTGCCCAAACTGCCCTTCTCTTGACACTATCAACCATTGCTTTAATGAATGTCCAAAAAACATGTTGATCCTGTCCTATTTTCATAAGATGTTTGATATGCCAGTCCCACAGTTCTTATCATTTAGGCACAAACTATCTTTTTACATTAATTATAGAGGTGCTACTAAAACTATTACCAGAATTGCTGTTAACACTTTTGTAATGGCCCTCTGGTACATATGGTTGTCTAGGAACAACTTTCTCTATAATAATGTTAAATATGAACCTCCTCTCACCTTCCCGAATATTGTCAAACAGGTCAACATGGTATTCAGGGCTATTCCACCAGTTGGAAATGCAGTAAAATACCAACAGTTGATAAATATTGGCCTTATCCCTTATCTGAAGAGGAAAAGGCCAAGACCTGTAGTTATAGTAAAATGGAAACATCCAATATTTGGCTATAAAATTAATGTCGATGCATCTTTTATATCCACTGATAATGTTGGTATGGGAGTCATAGTTAGGGATAATTGTGGTACTGTTTTCAGATTGGTCATGAAATCTTTAACTGCTTCCTCACCATTACATGCTGAGTTACTGGCTATACAGCTTGGTCTCTCTGTAGCAGCCACATTTAATGCTCCATTTATTCTTGAATCTGATAGTTCTGTGGCTATAAAAGGTATTTTTTTACCATTTTCAGTCAATTGGAGAGTCTATAGTCTGTGTCATTCACTGAAAAATTTAGGCCTGCAAGACTGTATAAAACATGTTTTCAGAGAGGGCAATCGAGCTGCTGATTGTTTAGCAAAGCACAGTTCCAGGTGTAAACTCTATGGAAATATAACCATGCAGGAAGCTCCTACCCTGCTCAGGGGTATTATTGCTCTAGACAATCTTAATGTGCCTAATTTGAGATTTGCATAAGTTTGAAAGTTGTCTAGACAGACACTACTTTTTTCTCTCTGATTTTTGCAGGGACAAGACCTAAAGACTCACTGGTGTTCTTTAGGTTGGACTCTGAAGCAGAAACTACTCCAAGTTGCAGCTTTAACAGGCTAAAAGACATGGCCTGCATACAAGGCATCCAGTGGTGAAGGATCCCCAGATGTTTCTACAATCTAAAGACCAAGCTGAGCAACTTTTTTGGCTCAGCTTAACTCACATTCTGACATGTTAATTTTTGAAGTGAAACTGTTGGTAGATATAGTGGTAGATCATAGACTTGGTTGGCGAAGTTGCGCTTCGTTTTGACGATCGCTAAAGTGCTCGCCAAGTTATTGTGATTCCATTGTATTACAAACACCACAGTACCACTTACGTAAATGGATAGGTAGCCTATGTTAGCCTATTCTATATTTTTTGTACTCAGCCATGTTGTGAAGCTCACATGGTTTGTTTTTTGTAAAACAACTTTGGCAGTGATGCCTTTTATGAGGTCTGGGGAACCTTTCTATAAATCTCCCCCCACCTGAAGGTGGTTTAAATTAAAAAAAAACACTCCATTTTTATTTTAATGTAATTCAGTTTAATTTTAATAAATATGCATTTTGATGGTCAAATTTAACTGGGTTAGTTTTATTGATTTATGTTTTTGATACTTAACCTTTACTCAAGTACGGTAAGGGTTGAAAATGACCAAAATTTCTCCATTGTTCTAAAATCTCTATGTTATGTACGATACTTGCTCTTATAAATACAAATATAAATGTAAGTTTTCAATGATCTATACGAGAGATGTGGACTCTATACTAAGAAAAAAAAGAAAAAAACATAAATAAACAATGTTTAAAATATATATACTTGAAGAAGGTTGGAGTAATATTGTAAAACCTTCAAATTCTTCACATGAAATAAAAGAACAAATTTTTAAAATATTTTTTCGATGTATTTGGAAGAAGTATTATCCAATCCATGGATCAAATACGATTTATTTTATCAATTTCAATTTTAATTCGGATAATTTAATGACAAAATCTTCCCCATATATACCGAGGCTCGTGATCATCATCAACGAATGATTTTTAATTAAGATGATGGCGCAACCGATTGAGAAGGAGAAGACGAAGAAGCAACCAAATGAGCTGGAGAAGAGATGATGATTTGAAGAGTATATGGAGGTTTACTCAGCAATCGACATCATGCATGAGACCCAAAAACGCTACCGCATGACGACTCGCAGGAAGAAAAAGAGATTTAGTGTTAATAAATTGAAAAAGTACGGCTAACATTATTGTTCTGTTTCAATTTTTTTTCATGGGATCGATAAAGTAATCTGGTAGCTAGGGTTATAATTTTTTATTACCAAAAAAAAATAGAGGAACTCTTGAACAAGAAATCTACGTGGTAATAAAATTTTGCTGCAAGTAAACATGCTTCACTTGTTTCATCATCATCATCAATGTACTTTATCATCTTTTAACTGCAATGGAACTAATGATTTCTCAAAAAATTTGCAGTCTCAAAAAATTTCTTCACGACCATACTGAGCAATTTCTTAATAACATGAAGTTCATCCTTTAGTATTTTGATATCCAGTAATTTGATCGTTATACACCTTTCTTATATATAAGACCCAAAAGTTGCACCGGCAAAACCTTGTTTTCAGATTAACAAAAAGAAGTTTGTCCCATCAATGTTTCAATGATTTGGTTATCACCATATCGTGCAGTTGCCAAAAAGTTGTTAGCACCTTGATACCTAATTGGGTTTTTAGATATCACATCAACCAACAGTCTATTATGGTATGTTCTATCAGATCGAAAAGCTCTCTCAGTATTATTATTCTCTCTCTCCTATGCAAAAGGCCCTCCATTCATCATCACGCAGGAGCAGCTACTCTCTAGATATGTCCGGGGTCTGTTTTGTAGGTTACAGGTGAGGGACACTGCAACGTTGGATTGCCGGACTACTTATACGTGCTACACGGTACGGGGCTTGGGCGACCTGACTAGACGTGTAGCATAAGTTGGCACGCCGGTGGGACCTTTGTTTCATTTCACACGTCCAGTATCTAAGAAGGAGGATGAGACAGATCCTTCCCCGAATACCAACGAACAAAAGGCGGGCCAAAGACAAAAAAGACGGTAGTCGTTATCACTACCCGCAACGCCGCGGAGGAGAAAGTGTTGGTGACGAAAGAAAAGGCTTAGATAGCTACGAGAGGGCCCCGGCAGTAGCGGAAAAGTCCAGGGGTAAGAACATATTGTCAGATAGAGCCTGGGGCAAGACGACCAGGGTAACTACGCTTGAGAAGATACATCGGGAGAACCAGGACAAGTTGCGCCGGGAGAAAGGACTAGAGAATGAGGAGAATTTTGGTGATGGTGAACACTCAAAGGATTATGGCTCGGGCCAAGAAAATATTTAGTACCGGAAGAAGATGGCTTGGCTAGCAAGGGACGGGAACCAAAACGATATGCGGACCAACCTGGCGGAGTTTCAGGAGTTCCAAGCCTGGTAGGCCGCCCGAGCTCGGTGGCGCCACTTCTGGCTCCGCCAATCTCCTGTAGGCTAACCAGTCGCCGGACGTTGCACCTCTGCCATCACACAATCCTGAAGTTGGCCTCACTCGATCAGTTTTTTATCTCCACCCTCAGGTTTGACATCCTTGCTTAGTATGGCCATTATACTTATGAAATGTGCAATACTCACCCGCATTTTCCAGAGTCGGGGTGCCTGAAATAGGTTAGGGTCCTGGAACAAGTTCCGGTGAATAGTGAGAATTTCCGACCGGGTGTTGACCCGGGGGGGTCTGCCCTTGGCCTTTGTTGTTCTAGTGCAGCATACTTCCAAAGCACCTCGGGGGCCCGACCTTTGACCCTTGGGTACTCCTATCATTAAAGTACCCCCCATCTTCCATCTTTAGACATCCTTCCAAAAAATAATTGTGCATCTCCACATCCAAGTCAAGCTTATGAAAAGTTGTCGGAATGTCAACCATCAGATTGTCCCACAACAAATCAATGCTCAATCTTGCCGTAAAGCCGGTAATTATGGCATTCGCCTACTGCTCCTTGTCCACCACCTTCATGGAATCATCAATGTATGTTCGTTGGTACTTCCTAACATCCTCAACTGCAACTCGCCTGCTATGCACCACAGATACTTCTTTCCCTTAGCCTGCACCGGTGGATCAAATCCCTCGAGAAATCACAAGAGTTCCTGAAACTTTATGAGCTAACTTTCTCACTGTTATGAGCTAACTATCTTGCAATGGAGCTATTCAAGAATGTCCCTGGTGCCAATCACGTTCGGGTACCTCTGAACGAACTCCTCTGGGTCCATCTCCACATGATATGTCAGTACCTCATCAGGGATCCGAATCCCCTGAGACCACGGAGACTGTCTGCTATCCAATCCTATGAAATTGATGGATATCTGGAACCCGCACTTGATCACGAACCCGGCTCACGAAGTAATCTGCAAGACAAAGCCTCAGGTGTCCCGAGTGTAGACACTCCGACGCTCAAGTTAGTATGCACATAAGGCGTATTATATGTAAGATAATAGATATAAAAGGTCTACCAAACCTATGGTATTTATATGAGTACAATCCGTAGATCACCAAGATATGTATTTATGGTATGAATACAACTCTTATTGGAATAGTAGTTGTATTACCATGTATAGAAGAAGTGTATTTTGGTCATGGCTGTATTACCATGTTTAGGAGAATGTATATTCCTCGTAGAACATTCGTGATATACGCATTCCTTATAAGGATTAGAATTGATGGGCCCGTAGATCCATCCTCCGCATATCTCGAGTCCATGACCCTTCTCGGGCCTTGGTCCGAGACTGAATGAGGAATGGAATACGAACCATGAACTTATCAAAAATATCGGTTGTTCCCCACTCCGATCGATCAACTTTCCAATCTGACCTCAACGGTGTGCGGCGCCGTTAGGTCTCGGTCCACCACTACCTGGTACACGCCGTAGTCCCTCAAAACCACTTCAGAAGGGTTGTTTTATAGCTTGCTCAAGACATATGCCCTGCTACCCAGGCTGGTCTGTGCAAACATACCTTCTCAACCACTGGCCTCTTCCACTTATGATTCCAATCCCTCATTTTCTGCAACGTAAGGTCATTCTCCATTGTACCTGTCTTGCTTTCCTACAGAACAGGTAGCAATAGGCGAAGAGGACTCCGTACCTCTCCTCAGTGGCCTACCTCTAGGTGCATCTTAGTAGATTTCAAGACTCACAGCAAGAGTCCCACCGGGTGTGCCAACTTGATGATGCTTGTCTGTGGCCCGAAGATAGGATCCCTTTCTGCTCCCACTTATCTGATCCTGCAAAACACAAATCCGAGGTACCCTAGGATAGAACCTCTGGTGTGATGATGAAATAAAGTTCTTGGGGAGAAGAGGGAATTGACTAGTAGAATAGATTGTGATTACTTATTTGGAATAGTGCCATGGAACACTATTTAGTTGTTTGTTTCTCCGGGTGGTCCATCTCTCGGTTCCCTCCACAATAGCTGACCTCATTATGGATTTGGGTTTTACGAGCTTATTAGGAGTTGGCCTAGTATCACCAGTATATAACACAAATATGTATGATATTTCTCAATGGTAACTTTAAGGTAAAGGAATCCATATTTTTTGAGAATCTGTAATTTTCAAAATTCATTAGATTATCAATTTTCTTTTTTTACTTCACAAACTCAATATAAAATATGTTCTTAATCACTTAACTATTCATTGAAAGTTTTGGTCACTAAACAAATAATTCACTGTTTCGCCCTGCATGAAACTGGAACATGAAGTAATGTTTGAAGAGCACGATGTACGGACACGTGATTTATATTAATAATGTACATACAATTTAAAGTAACTTAGAAGAAGTTATGATATTTAAAAATATGAAAACAATTATTCACTGAAACAGTTATGAAGTTATGAACTTATGATAAATAAAAATGGGCATGCATATATATATATATATATACATATATATATATATATATATAACAAGATTTCAAAAACGAGAAATTATAAACAACTCAATACTAGCCTTGTTTCTTTATAATGTTTTCTCTCCATTTGATTGTTTCCCTCAGTCATATGTAACACCTCTCCAAACATGATAAGCTGTGATAATATGTACATAGGGTTTTTGAGTTGTGATGGGGTCATGGGGTTGAGCGGACTCTTATCTTGGCAGGGCGAACATGGATGGCTAGAGGTATTTTGTTGGTTTTTTTATAAATCCCTTCTTGATCCCATTTGCAACTAGGGTTTCACAGCTATGGCGATTTCTCCTTCTCGTTTGCCTAATTTGATCGAAAATGAGGTGATGATCAAGAACATGTTTCGCACAACAACATCCCTCAAGATCAAAACAAACACAACACCCTAATGTATCAAAGTAATCTAAACACGGATGAAGAAAAACATTCCCCCTTTCTCTGATTTTGGTTTAAACTTGTTGGAGGTTGTTTAGTTGCTCATTGTCATTGTTCTCGTACGACATTCATCGAGAACAAATTCCTTGATTAAAATCATCAAGAACTTATTCCGGCAATACTAAATTTTCTTAATTAACATCCATGACCACGATGAAGTCAAATCAACTCAGAAAATATCACAAAATTGACTTGTGCAAATCAATAATGTCAGAAATAACCCGTGTTGCAAGGAAATGTGATCCATTGTAGTTTTTCCATTCAATTTGTGCTTGTCCATTTTGGCAGAAAATAAACTATTTCGTGCTTTTGTCGCTCAAGTACACCTTTCTTATTAGTTTATTTGTAAGCAAGACCAAGATGTGTCATAAAAAGAGTTATTTTGATTTTACATTTTTTTGATTAAAAACCACTGTTCAAGTGGGGTGATGTTCATTAGGTTCACCAAGCCTGAAAAATGCCATAAAAGGCTTGTAAATCAATAGTTGAGTAATACATGAACAAAGACAAGGAACTATATATATAATTCATGAATAGGCTATATCTACATCCATGTCTACTTCTACAAGCAAGTTAGGAATCGCTAAGCGAAGCTCAAATCCGCCTATAGAAGGACTCAATACTCGCAAGCAAGTTAGGGATCGCTATGCGAAACCCAATTCTGCCGAAAAGCACGGGGTTCAATATATCTATGAAGGCTGCCTTGCCAATCAGAAGAAATCCCAGCAGATAGTGCCACTGTCCATTTGAGGCACTCTTTGATTGAAGGTTTCCATCCAGCTTTGTGAGTCCTCATCCCATCTCATCTACACAGCTTGTAGCTTCCATTCCGCACAATGAAATACAAGGAGCAGTATCCAGTCTTGCGTAATCTTAAATAGGGAATTTCCCTACTATCAAGTTCAACAAGTCCTATAATATTCATAGGTAAAGTGTGTTTTGTAAAGGTGTTTGAAGCATCTGTTTCACTTGCTAATTTAGAAAGTTTATCTGCCACTGAGTTCGCTTCTCTAAACACATGAGCAAAGGATATAGTGAACTGACATGCTAAGTCCCAGATATTCCTGAGATATGTCAATAATCTCCATGGTGTTCTTGACTTCTTGTTCATTAAGTTGAGCAGCACCAGTGAGTCCACTTCCACCGCAATATCAGTAAAGCCCTCAAAGAAAGCAGCTTCCAAGCCTACTTAGTGCTATTGTTTTTTTTAATTAAAACCACTATTCAGTGGAGGGAATTTTATTTGGCTCCCTAAACCATGAAATAAAAGTACAAATACAAGATGCCCTCAGGCTCCAGTTGGAATGTTTCATTCTAAATGCCAAAACTAAGAGCTATCTACAACCTTGAGGCTGGATAAGCTACCAAAAGAATAGTGAGAGCAGAAACTCTCTGCTTGGCTAATCATGCCTTAGTATCAGCAGGTTGCAGTTTAGCGAATCGTAAACGAAACACAATGTTGCCCCCTGTTAGTACCAAGGTTGAGAAGCAGAAGCTATACAAAAGAATGAGTAGAAATGTTGGGAATACATACATAATGGAGCATATATACTATGATCAGTTTGGGCATTACTGAGGTGGAGAAAACTGCCTTGGAGTATCACTCAGTCTGATGGATAGGATGAGTAAGCTTTCCATGTTCAAGAGCCCTCTAATAAAAGAAGGGAGGTTGTGTCTGTCAAATGAGCATCCATTCTTGTTCTTCAGTGTAAACTTAGACAATGCATCAGCTGTTCTGTTGCCCTCCCTAAGAGTGTGAGTGAGCATTCTGGACCCTAGTAGAGATTGTATTTTATCTGCAAGACAGAGAAAATTCCAAAGTGGCCATTGGCTTTAGAATCATATTAATAGCACCCAAGCAATCAGATTCCACTGAGGTTCCACACCAAGGGCTAGGCCCAAGGAGGTTCCAGCATCAATGACCATTATTTATGCATGCAGTGGAGACTGTGAAGAGACATAGTATCCCCTAGCTTCTAAGAGTCTGCCATCATAATCTCTAATAATGACTCATACGCCTGCTAGATTCATAGACCATGCAGCATCAACATTTATCTTAATGCCCAAAAGAGGTCTAAACCTAGAAAGAGTATATATTCTAGGCTTTGGAGGTTTCCTTAATAGGGGCAATATACCATCAGAGATCAGTTCCAGGTCCACTGGTCTAAAAACATAATGTGAGAAGGTGAGAAAGGTGTAAAAAATGGATTCTTTGATCTCTTTCACAATAATATTTGGATCAGGGTCAATGTTATCATATATTTTCCTGTTTCTAAGTTTCCAGAGGGACCAACAGACAAATATGGGGGCAATGTGAGATAGCTTAGTGTGGATTTTTGAAAGGCCACTGAAGGACCAGTAAGAAGCTAATCTGTCCCATAGGTTTTGGGTATGCAAAAATTCAGTACCACATAAGACATGCATCTGCTTCTATATGAAGATTGATATTTCACAGTCATTAAAAAAATGTTGTATAGAATCTGGATTTTACAGAAAGGACACTTTGAAGGAAAATTAAATCCGAATTGACTGAGAACATCATCAAAAGGTAAGAGAGCATTTAGGAGTCTCCAAATGAAGATAGATAGCTTTTTCTGAATGTGGGGATCCCATATTTTCCTAAGAACAGGAAAGGATTGAATGGCTGGTCTCAGTTAGGCATAGGCAAATTTGACTGAGAATCTCCCTAGAATGTCTGGCTTCCAAATAAGCATATCAGGTCTGTTTGGAGTAAGGACAACCTGAGTCAGGAAATTTTGGATATTAGGGGGGAGGAACTGTTGCAGAGCTTTAAGGATTGGATCTTTATTGTGGATGAAATCTGCAACAGTTATGTTCAGATAATAGGGATCTGGATCATAGTACTCAATCAGCGGACCATAATCTGTCCAGTTTGAGGACCACATCTTACAGGAACCTTCACCATGTATCATTTTAGAATTGGATTCTGCAAACTGAGTTATATTGCATATCCCTTTTCCAATTTTGTGAGGATTTTGATGTTCTGGGGAGGGAGGCAATAAATTGTGTCCATGGTGCCTGGACTTGTTGATATTTCAACCATAATTTGCATGAAAATGCTCTAATTATGGTGGAAAGAGATCTAATGCCAATTCCATTCTGGTCAGTGGGGTAGCACAGAGCATCCCATTTTTTCCAGGATTTTTTTGGACCATTTTCAGTGTGTCCCCAGAAGAAAATTTAAAATTTCCTTTGAATTTTCTTGATCACCTGTTTTGTAGGTGCCATCACAGCCCATATATGCTGTGGAAGTGAGTACTAACATGATCGGATCAGTGTAAGTTTGCCTCCAGAAGAGAGCCAAACATTATTCCAATTCTTTAGTCTTCTATCAATCATTTCCATCAAAGGTTGGAAATGAGTGTTTAGAATCCCGCCTGTAAATATTTGCACTCCTAAATATTTGAAAGGCAACGTGCCACACCTCATACCTAAAGTAATTTGTATCCGTCTGTGCTTAATATTTGAAGAATTATGACTGACAAAATATTCACTTTTTTCAAAATATATTTTCTGCTCTGTTGTTTCCTCAAATTTGACTAGAAATGCTTTCATAATAATCAGATTAATCTTTGAAGCTTGCATGAAGATAATTGTATCATCTGCGTAGCTAAGATGTGAGATTGGGATAGCATTCCTAGGCAAATTATAGTATTCAAGCTTTCCTTTGTCAAAAACAAATGAAAGGCTCCTTGTGAAGGCCTCGGAGAACAGATTAAACAAAAAAGGAGACAGAGGGTCTCCCTGCTTCATCCCTCTTGTAGCTGGAAAAAACCAACTGGCCTGCCATTAACAAGTACTGAGAACCAGGCAGAAGAAATTTTTTTTGAGATGGTGTGCACAAATTTGCCATGGAATTCAAGGCAGTCATGGACATGAAGCTTTTTTTTTAAAAAAACCATCCAAGTGGACGGGAGGATTATCCAGGGCTCCTCAACCCTAATAAAAGAAATAGAATTACATGATCAGGTTTGAAACCCAATATTACACATGAAACATTGTTGGGGTAACTGTGGCAATTTGTTGCCCGATGATAAGTCCATGGTTCATAATCGGGCCTCATTAATACTCAGACCAAGGCCCAAGAGGGTTCGTGGGCTCGAGATACGCGGAGGGTGGATCCACAAGTCCATCAATCCTAATCCTTATAAGGAATGCGTATATTATGAATGTTCTATAAGGAATATACATCCTCTCAAAGATTGTAATACAGCCATCCTAAACATGGTAACACAACCATGTCCGAAATATACTTCTATTATACATGGTAATACAACTACTATTCAATACGAGTTGTATTCATACCATAAATACATATCTTGGTGATCTACGAATTGTAGCCATATAAATACCCAAAAGGTTTGGTAGACCTCTCCATCTAATCTCATACTACATACATTACGCCTTAAGCAAATATACTGACTTGAGCGTCGGAGTGTCTACCCTCGGGACACCCGGGGCTTTGTTTTGCAGATCAGTTCGCAAGCCAGGTTCGTCGTCGAAGTGTTGGTGTCCAGCATACATCAATTTGGCACGCCCAGTGGGATCCCACACCCATTGACGGTGTCGCCGAATCTTGTCTCTGATCTGATCTAGCGCACCTGAAGAACAAATTTTCCAACAACATGTCTGAAGCTGAGCAGCCCAGACGAAGCGCCCGTGTACTAGGGCAAAATCCGGAGGAGAATCCAGAAGCAGAGCAACCCCCCAAGGACGAGGACGAGGACGAGGACGCGGTCGACCCAGAGGATCTCGTACGCGCTCCACCTCTGAACCGCCGTCAGGCTCTACCGTGGGGGCAGGAAACTCCAACGTTCCGAACTCCTTTATTTCAAACCCCGTCGTATCCGTAGCACCCTCCTCGGTATAGGGTAGAACATAGTAGAACATTCATAGTATACGCATTCCTTATAAGGATTAGGTTTGATTGACCTGTGGATCCACCCTCCGCGTATCTCGAGCCCACGATCCCTCTCGGGCCTTGGTCCGAGTATGAATGAGGCCCGATTACGAACTATGGACTTATTAGTAGCCCCAAGGTAGATCTTCTGAATATAGAGTGCTCCGTCTCGAAGGTTGAAGGAGAGACCTCCTTCTAGAGGGAAGACCAATAACTTGAGAGAGAATAACTCGGGGTGTTAAGCTCGGGGTATCCTCTTAGGACTGTCTTTTCGGGCTTACTCGTCTGAATATCTAGTTTAAAGTTCTTTCGTATTCCACAAAATATATGGACGGCTGAGATTAGCTTCCTTTGAAATCCAGATGGTAGATACACGTGTCATGTAGTCATTGGTAAGTAGAGGCGGTCTGTCTCCCGTCTCTCCAATTACTTATCGATTCATCGGAACCAGAATTGAGATAATTAATCGTCTTTAATGCTGCCTGGGTTTGGATTAAATCTCCCAAATCATTCCCATTGTCTTCTGTTATTCGAAAATTCTTCTTTCTAAGTTCAGAAGACGCATCAGTACTTCATCAATTTCTGAAACCCCAAATTTTTGTTTTCTGTTTCCATCATCAGTTAGTGCTATCTTCTTTCTCTGCACATTTGCTTATGTCTATTTTTTCCTTTTATCTCTGTGTGTGTATTTCCCCCCATACTCTCTGTAATCATGAGTAATGGTAGTAAAACAATTTCCATCCCCCATCATGATGAGGGAGAGTATGTACATGCTCAAGCTGAAGAGAGTAGCTCCCGTGACCGCCGCAGAGCCGAGGTAGCGAGTGGGAAAAAACCTGTAAATCTGAAGAAGAAAGCCTCATAGGAAGAGAAGAGGTTGAGGGCGATGACCAGGATGGCTCATATAGAGGGGAATAGCCCCATGGTAGTTCATGCATCCGAAGGTAGAATATCCATGGATGGTGAAGGTAGTAGTAAAAGGTCTGTGAAGGAGGATAAAGCGCTTGCTGACGCTCCTATCTTCATTGAAGGTTGTCCCTTTTCGATTCCCCAAGATGCTGATCTCAAGTACTTTGGAGAAGAGAAGTCTTCATTTGAATTAGTAACTCATATATGGGAGATTTCTGCAGCATGGGTTAGCCATCCCTTTTCCCCCACTGTTGAATGATTTTCTCCAGTATTATAAGGTGCATCCAGGGTAGCTACATGCTAATGTGATAGTAATCATTATGGCCTTGATAATTTGGTGTGCCCGTAAAGGTTATAGTCCCAGTCTTGCCTTGTTGCGGACCATGTATAAGGTTTCCGTTACTAAACAAATTGTGACTTTGACCTATCGGGATACTTCCTTAGGTAAGCTGTTTGTGCTTCCTGTGAAATGCGGGGGATGGGATAAGGTAAAACTAACCTTTGATCGGACAAAGTATGAAGTTCCTCATTGGAACAAGGAGATCAAGAATGAGATCTGGCATGAGGTTGAGTCTTCTCGTAAACTTCTAAATATAGCTGGAGAGTTGGTGAAAGATAGGATTAAACTTAGAGAGGGCAAGTTTGTATCAGGAGATCACCAAATGGGATCGCAGTGGCCTATTGAGACGTATAGTTGGTTGAATCAACTGTCTGGCCGAACTCTACAAAATTGTAGCTTCTTGAGAATGACATATTTTGATCAGCCAAAAGGTGTTGAGATGGATTGGTATGAAACCCTTCTGTCCATGGAGCAGGATCCAGTTGGTGCATCTAAGGCGTTGCAGGCCTCTATAGCAATAGAAGAGAGAACTGCTCGAGAAGAGATGTCTGAGAAAGAAGTAGATAGGGAAATTTCAGGTCGGATGACGGATGCTCGACGTGGGCGTCAGTTCAAAAGATTGGTTCGAGGACCCAAAAAGACTCAATCACAACTTAAAGTGATTGAGGAGGCAAATTGCCTATTTGTTCCAGTAGCTTTAGATCCATCAGATGAGGAAGAGGATGAGGGCTCTGCCCTAGTCCGATGTCCGAGAAAAGAAATGCCTCGGTCTTCTGATTCCCCGAAAACCTTGTGCGGTAGGATCAAGGATGAATAGCCTTTAGCTTCTGTCTGATATGTTTAATATTCTCGCATGTACTGTTTTATTTTGCCTGATGCTAACTTCATTCCTTTTGCGTGCAGTGGGTGCTTCTAGGACAAACAGGGCGGCAAACTTGTTAGCTCAGATAGTTGAGTCGAGGGGACTGTCGAGAAATAGTGATAAAAAGAGGGATTTTGAGGCCTCAGAGAGCTCTGCCGACAAGTCTTTAGAAAAGCCAAGGCTCGAACTCGGACCACTAGAAGAGTTCGAGAAGGATGTGTCACCATCTCCTCCCGAGGCCCTGAACGAGATGGTTCCAGGATGTCCTGAGATTAGCCAGGTAGGATCAATTGAGCTCTTAACTGGACTGGAGATGGTTATTATCTAACTGTCTTTATTTTCTTTGTGAAACATATGTACGACTCCATTCAGACACTGTATAGTCGCTCTCAAGAACAGGCATCTGAGTTAGAGCTGTTAAAGGAAGAGATGTCCAAGAGATCCAATGAGCCTTGTGATGTGGTAAAACGCCTCCAAGATGAGGTGGCACAAGAAAGGACCAAGAGAGAGGCCTTGGAGGAGGAGAACCAGGCTTTGAAGAAGGAGAAGAGGTTGACTGATGGTTCATTCCTAGAGCTAAAGAGGAGGATGGCCTTAGTGGAATAGGAGAGAGACCGATATGCTAATCCGACTTTCCAGAAGCAGCTAGTCTGACTGATAATAGACTTCTGCCTTAACTGTCCAGAGATGGAGGCCCATCGCCAAAAGTATGGAGAATTCTACCATAAGTCCGAGCTTTCGGAGATGTGGACTCTTCTTCAGGGAGTTCTCAGCGAGGAAATTCAGGGATGCTTAGCTCCTGCTTATACTTGGCCGGAAGTACCGGAGGATCTGAAGAAGTTTCGAGCAGAGTTTAGCCAGATTGGGGGTTCGAGACTAGTCAATAAACTAGTTTGGAATCCTTGAAGAAGGAATTAACTCTTGAGGAATTTCAGGAGAAGCTGTGCAACCTGTATCCTGAGTTGGCATATTTGGTGGAGAAGTCGGCTATGGAAGCTTCAACCGAGAACCCTGGGACTCGAGCTGGGAACCCAAGATTGTAATTCCTTAGAACCTTCTCTCCTTATTTAGGAATTTTCCTTTTACTCAGTTTTTTGATATCCATGTACTTCGAATAATATATTTCTTTCATGAATTTGATAATTCCATGTCTTCCTTTATGTCCAGTGTTGCGTAGCTGCTTATGCTGAATTGTAGGTCAAATATGAGGCTGTTCTTCAAAAGAGCAAGGAGCTGGATGAAGATTTGGATGATTCCAAGGGCTGTTTCAGCATTGTACGAGAAGAATTTGAGAGTCTTCGTGGTGGGCTCAAAAAAGCTTTGGAGCGGAGAGCTGAGCTGAACCAGCAGCTGAGTGATCTTCAGATAAGGTATAAGGTTCTAGAAGATGAACACAGTAAAGTCTTGGCCGCCAATAAGGATTACGACCGAGAATGGAGGAAAGTCAAGAGTGACTTAGTGAAGATCAAAGGTGAGAGTCACGAGAAGGATCTTCGTATCTCTACCCTTCGGGATGAAAATATCACCGTGAATCATAAGATTGCCTCCATCATTGATGACTTGAGGATGTGTCAGGCCGAGCTGAATGCTTGCAGGTTCCAAATGAAGGAAATATAAACTCAAGGTGTATTTGTCACGCCTTCAGCATCTTCAAGGAGGGAGATAGGTGGGCCTTCTTCAGTCCTGGATTCAGGACCCTTAATAAGGTCTCGTGTCCGAGGTGGTATATCTCGAGGGATGGTAAATCCTCTAGAAGGGACTTCCTTTGGGAGGGGGAGAGAAGCGCCACCTACTCCTAGAGCTCAAGGATCTCCTGCTCAACCTGTAATAAGTAGAAGGGGGTCTCCTACGCCCTCTCAATTAATGAGGACGGCAGAGGAAAGTAATTGGGGCCATGGCCTCCAAAGTGGTCGAGGTCGTGCCTCTACTTCTTCTCGCGGTCGGGGACGTACCCCTGTATTTAAAGACCTTCATGAGGTTTAAGAAGTTTGTGTGTAATAACACTTTTTTATTTTTCCTTTATAAAGGTCTTTATATTGCAATCCTTGAGAAGATTGACTCACAGGCTTATGAATAGCCGGAATAAATAGTGGTGTATACCTTTAAATAGGTGTATCACGAAAAGAGTCGAGTTCCAAACTTTGTGAGTTTGTGTGACTAATATTGTGTTGGTGTTACTTTTTGTAAGTATACTTTTTTATTTTGGCCTAAGGTGATTGTGGTTCGAACACGTAGTGCAAACAGCTCATATTAGATAAGCATCAATCACATGCTTATAAGCGTATAAATCTTAGGCAGCAATCTCTATTTATGCTTTGCAAGACATAGTGTCTCTTTGTATTAGAGAGTGTTTACTGCTTTCAAAATAAAATAAAGGATATATATTGAAAAGAAATTATATTCTTCGAACTTGAGAATTCTGTAAAATTATAAAAGACAACACCGAGTTTGGGAGCTCGGATATGAAAAAATTAAAAGATGAATAGAAAAGAAGCTTGGCCCGTAGGCCTTATTGAAGTAGTTTCTCCTTAGTTGGAGAATATCTACTTAGTTTTAGCTCCGAGGTACCAGCGTAGGAAGGGCGCTATAATGACATGATCCAATTGCTCCCCTACGCAAGTTTGCAAGAGGTAAAATCCACCAGGTTGGGCTGTGGAGACTTTGTATGGTCCTTTAGACCTTGATTCCAGCGCTCCTTCTAACTTGTTGGTGCTCCACGGGCCTACTGGCATTACCAGTTCCCCAACTTGGAAGGTTTGATGTCGTCTCTTGTGCCATAGTGTAGTCATCTCGTTGTAGGCCTCTTCCTCGAAGTGGAATACCAATGGTTGCTCGAGGTCGGGATCAGGTGTCAGATCTCCTAGAACAGTATTTATGGCCGAGATGTTACTTACTTTTCTGGCATCACGGATGGCCGTGATCATGCAGGAACGTGCCACTCCTTGGTCTCCCTTTATGGAGGCTACCCCTTGCGGTGTTGGAAATTTCAGCATCAGATGATAGGGAGACCATACGGCTTTAGCTTGGCACATCCAAGGTCTGCCAAGGATAATGTTGAAGGGTGTGACAGTGTCGACTACCACAAATGTGCAGTAGAGGGTTAGGCTCTTTGTCCCATCTGCGACTGGGAGTGTGATTTCCCCGAGAGGTATTACGAGATTTCCGGTGAACCCCGAGATCGGACCCGTAGGTTTGAGGTCACCCTTGGTAAATCCTAATTTCTGGAAGCAATCTTGGAACATTACTTCTACCCCACTTCCGTCATCTATGAAGACTCTTTTTACTAGGGAATCTTGTATGGTTGCCGAAATGATGAGCGGATCAGAGTGAGGCATCTGATTTGGTACGGCATCTGCGTCTGAGAAGGTAATGGTTTCCTCGGGGCGAAGCCTCTTGTTGACTAGCTCGGTATATGGTATGGCCCGCACACTATCCTTCAGCTTAGTCAAGGAAATTGCTTCCCCAGTATAGCCATTGATGCCGTTGATGACCCGATTGGCTCTATTTGGCGGTGGTGGAGGAGGATCTTGAGGATTGTTGCCTCCGCCGCCTTGGTTGTTATTGTTATCTTGAGGAGGATCCTTCTTCTTCTGCAAAGGTTTTCCCACGTACCTCTTCTGGGTACCCTGGTTATCGCGGGCTATCGAAGGTGCAATTCCTTGACGAATCAGCTTCTCGATCTCGTTCTTGAGCTGATAACACTCCTTAGTGTCATGCCCCCGATCTCGGTGATATTGGCAGAATTTCGGGGACCTTTGGTGCTCGGCTGACTCCTTCATGGCAGGTGGGTCCCTTAAAAGGTGCCTGTGAATGGATAAAATCTCAGCCCGAGATCTAGCCAGAGGAGTGTATGACTCGAAGGTAGGTTTAGAGGCGCTTTCAGTCTTCTCAATCTTCGGTACCTTCATCATGGGTTCCTTTTTGTCCAGATGGGAGTCTTGGGGTCTCTTGCCTGTGACGGTGTTCGCTTTGCTGGCATGATGGATTGGAGATGCTGAATGGTTGTTGGATTGTTTGTTGCTAGCTTCATCCTCAAAGTGTCATCATCTACACTCATTCGATACATATTGATCAGGAGACGTTCATCTCGATCATAGCACTCGGTAGCTAGATCCATGTATCTGTGATAGTGTTCCATCACAGTCTCTCCTTCAAGGCGGGCCACATATCCCAAATCTCCGAGGGACTTGGTAAACTTCTTATTCTGGAAGAAAGCGTAGAGAAGGAACTCAGCGAAATCCCAGTAATTGAATAAACTTTCTGGTTTTGTCTGAGTAAACCATGTTTGTGCTTTCCCTCGTAGGTAACTGGGGACGATCTTGCATATTTCCAACTCGTGGAAATTCCTGGTTTCCAGAGTCTTGAAAAAGACCGAGAGAAACTCTCTAGGATCACTGGTGACATCATATGTGGGCAAGTTTTCTGGGACCTTCTTGTGGCCATTGAAGGGGAGGTTCACAATATGCTGCGAGAAGAGAGAACGAGCAGACTGTCCTCTGGGTCCGAGGATACGCGTGATTTCTTGATCGACCTCGTATTTACCTCGAGTAGGGTAGGTTCCATCTTGAGTGAAAGGTCGATCGGCACTGTTTTGCCATTCGCTTCGCGCTCGTTCTCTTTTCTCGCGCCTAAGCTCTTCTTCAACACTGTTGATGCGCATCTTCTGCACTTCCTCCCTGCTTAATCCGGCGCCTTCATTCTGGTAGTTAGGTGGATTAGGGGGTGGTGGCAGATTGCTTTGAGGATTATAGGGTGGTAGTCCCCTAGATAAAACATCTAGGAGTCTCCGCTATTGAGTGGAATCAGCAGTTGGTGTTGTTTGAGCTCCAGATATAGATACTCGTTGGGAGCTTCATGCGTCTGTGCACGGAGTTGTTGACTTGAGTTTATCAGAGATGCAATGAAATAAGGATATTGGGAATGTAAGTCCCTCATCAATGCTCGGACATCTTCAGGAATCGTTCTCGGAGGGGTGTCCGAGTCAAGGTTGATATAGGGTAGCTCAGAGCTTGGCGGGTTATGTCGTACAGTCTGGTTTAAGGTTTCCCTAAGACGTCTTTGTCTTTCCTCCTCCTGTCGTCTTTCTCCGAGGATTTGTCGATCCCTTTGTGCTTGTTCTTCTACGGAAAAGATCGAATCAGATCCGCTGTACCCAAGCCCATTCTCTCGGTCAAGGCCATCTAGGTTGTTGACGTGTTCGCTGTAGTTCATGTCAGTCTGGATAGAGACTCTCTGTCCTGAGTTCGGTGCTTCAAATCCAACAGGATTCGATCCAGCAGGTGGCATTTCTGATGCAGCAGGATTTGGACCGGAGGAGGGTGCTCCGGATACGACAGGGTTTTGACCGAAGGAGTTTGGAACATTGGAGTTTCCTGCCCCCACGGTAGAGCCTGACGGCGGTTCGGAGGTGGAGCGCGTACGAGATCCTCCGGGTTGACCGCGTTCTCGTCCTCATCCTCGTCC
The DNA here is from genome assembly GCA_948330725.1 of Sherardia arvensis. NCBI lineage: Eukaryota > Viridiplantae > Streptophyta > Magnoliopsida > Gentianales > Rubiaceae > Sherardia > Sherardia arvensis. Next base: position 12,469,168 of record OX415237.1, on the reverse strand, counting down.
TTGGGGGGTTGCTCTACTTCTGGATTCTCCTCCGGATTTTACCCTAGCACACGGGCGCTTCGTCTAGGCTGCTCAGCGTCAGACATGTTGTTGGAAGATTTGTTCTTCAGGTGCGCTAGATTATATCTGATACAAGATTCGGTGACATCGTTAATGGGTGTGAGATCTCCCACCGTGCGTGCCAAATTGATGTATGCCGGACACCAACACTTCGACGACGAACCAGGCTCTCAAACTGATCTGCAAAAGAAAGCCCCGGGTGTCCCGAGGGAAGACACTCCGACGCTCAAGTCAGTGTATTTGCTTAAGGCGTAATGTATGTAGTATGAGATTCTATGGAGAGGTCTACCAAACCTTTAGGTATTTATATGGCTACAATCCGTAGATCACCAAGATATGTATTTATGGTATGACTACAACTCTTATGGGAATAGTAGTTGTATTACCATGTATAGAAGAAGTGTATTTCGGTAATGGTTGCATTACCGTGTTTAAGATGGCTGTATTACCATCTTTGAGAGGATGTGTATTCCTGGTAGAACATTCATAATATACGCATTCCTTATAAGGATTAGAATTGATAGACCTGTGGATCCATCCTCCGCGTATCTCGAGCCCCTGACCCTTCTCGGGCCCTGGTCCAAGTATGAATGAGGCCCGAATACGAACCATGGACTTATCAAGATGTGTCTAAAAATATTACAAGAAAACTAAGTCATCTCTGTATCGATGCCGGTCACAGCACAGCTAAAACCAGACTTCCTTCCCTTTGCTGCTTATAGACATCACCAAGTACAGTATTCCAGAGCTCGTTAGAATTCACCATCCCACTTTCTCACAGTCAAAACAGAAAACTCGGTTCTATTATAACAAATGCTCTCTACCTGAACCTCAACCGACTACCCATTGCGCCTGGTGGCCTCTTGACCACCGGAAGATAGCAAGTCTCCACAAGGTTGGACAGCAAAGTAGTATGTAAAGTATACCGAGTTGTTATATCTAACCATAATACTAATAGGAAAGTTTCATCCAAAGCCTAACTAGAGATTGCTATAAACACTTTTCTTATAAAATGATATTCCACAGCCCAACATTAAGAAGAAAATCACAAAAATCACAAAAATAGATATATATATATATATATATATATATTAATATCGGTACTTAAGCAATCCCAACCAATCCTAGTCTGACTGGCTAGTGGCTAAATACTGGATAGAGCAAATGTAATCTAACTCGATATAAGCTTAAAGCCTAATCGGTCTACAAATCTAGTATCAGTAACGCCAGCAATAGCGTTTCAAAACTATTGTGACTTGGATTTCTCCTAACTGTACTAACTAGATCAGAAGCTAATCAAAGTTTAACTGAGCAAAAGGACCCGTCAGAAAACTAAGATTAGCAGATCACATTCAATCCAATATTTAAGTACAAACATCAATAAATATATACCCGAAAAAAAACTGAAAATAAATTTTAAAAAGGGGGAAAAAGAAGTAAAACCACCTTCTCAATCTATCTGTGCCAATTCCAGTATAACCTGTCCAAATATGACCAGCCCGACCGACCCAAGCCGACCCGACCCGAACCGACCCGAGCCGACCAAGCCGTTGACCAGCCAAAAACTCCACTTTTCGGATCTGGGCTCCTCGAGCAGCTCCCAGCACCTGTTTGCGAGTAGCTCAAGTCACAGTGGCCGCCTTCGGCAATGCTCCGGGCACCGAACGTTCGATGCGTCCGGCAGTCCGGTCTGGATCCGGCCTCGTTCCGGTCGCTGTGCGTCCGTCCGATGTGCTTCTCCGTCCGGATCCGTCGTGTCCGGATCTGGTCAATCCGTGGTCCGTAGCCGGGAGTCCTCGTCGGTGCCGATCTGGTGGTTGACGACGAGCGGTGGCGACCCGCTCGTCTGATCGGTGGTTGACAAACAAATTGGATCTGTAATTTTTCAAAAAAGTAGATGGTTTCGGGGTGTGAGATAGGGAGGAGTGGTAGAGATTTTTATTGAGGTAGGGGTGGGGAGGTCACCACCGGACCGGCGAGAGGCGCCAGCCGGTGCCTCCCCGACGAAAAACTGGTTCTGGGTTTCGGGGGTTGGGGGAAAGTGGGGGAGAGAAAAAAGCGCGATGAAGTATGAAGAATATGGACATAAAGCTTTTGTGTCTTAGCAAATAACACCTTTCCTGTATTGTCTCTCAACACTATACCTGCACCACTTTTCCCATTTCTCAAGAAAGAACCATCAGTGTTCAATTTATAAGTTCCAAGAACAGGTAATTTCCATGTTAATGTTCTGTCATGTCTAATCGAGAGCCCTGAATTAGGGGCTCAATTTTAGACCAAGATTTATGATGCAATTTAGCTATGGAACTGATCATATCAATTATCAAATTATTGATAACTTGTTTGTTAGGGGCAATATCATCATATGAATATGATACTCTTGCACAACATACAAACCAGAGTGTCACCACAGGTATAATTTTTTGTATCTGTCTCTTATAGATTGTACCTGCATCCAAGTTCTAGTAGTAATATAATACATTCCACAAAGAGTCAGAGAGAATATGAGAGATATCAAACCTCTAACTGACTGCTCTCCATATCCATGTCACAATATCACAACTATTAAAGCTGTGGTGAAGATCATCTGTATCAGTGAAAAAAAAAACAACACCTGAATGGTTGGTATATATTAAGTTCCTCAAGTATATTAGCAGTGGGTATCAACCTATTTACTATCCTCCAACAAAAAACTGTCATTTTCTTTGGAATGTATTCAGACCACATGGCCCTAAAAGATTTCACCTCAAGCTTTTCAGGCCTTATAAGTTCATAAGTAGAAGCAGTAGTGAGTTTGCCATCATTAGTAGGCTTCCATACCAACATATCATCAAATTGGTCGAAAAGAGGAAATTTTGCACTTATCAAATTCACATACTCATCAGGCAGACCATGCTTTATTAATTCCAAGTAATGTGATTGATTATAACAAAATTCCTGCACAGTTAAATCAAGTAAAGGGACCTCATGATCCTCATCCCAAACATCAATTAAAGCACTATCACCAATCCATCTAGAGTTCCAGAATGATATTTCCCCTTTCCTAACACTAATGAAAGTGTTGACTGAGGCAGTTTCATTCACTTGGTCAATTCTACGCCAAGTTTTTGGATTTCATTATATTTATTTTTGATATGAATGTTTCATTATATGTATACTTCTCTTAAGGAAGAATGATTATGATTTTCATTTTCAGTTACGTGCGCAGTGTAATTATAATCATCATTATATAATTTTAATATCAAATTTATGGTTAATGTTTTGAATCTTGAAGTTTTAGTAACTCTATTCTATACAACATTAATCGTTATACATTTTAAAATTTTGCACTGCTCTAAGAGAGTACAAAATTCTGCACTGCTTTAAAATTGAGAATCAAGACAAGGAAGTCTTTCCACGTGCGAAAAAATGAGGATGTAGATACTGTAACTAAGGGCACCGATGATATGTTAAAGTTCTTCCAAAGCAGGGCCGGCCTTTAAGAGGCCCAAGGCTCTCTATAGAACCGGGTCACATATTCTTGGGGCCCATAATTATATGTAATAGTATGTAGGTATATTATGAAAGAAACTTTAAAAATCCTTTTCAGAGGAAGAATCAGTTCATATTTCCCAACGGTCGAACTCGAACGGGCCAATGGGATGCCATGAACGGTACTCAACTTTATCGGAATCGAAGAATTAATCAACGGTCGACAGATTTTGACCTATTCATATCAAAGGTTTGAGTTCATCTCAAGCATAATCGATTCAGTTCTAGTTTGAAATCATTAGAATCATATAATTAAGTTAATGAACGTAAGAATTATTAGTTTCAACACATAATAAGTTCAATATACATGTGCATAGGTTGTTCATTTCTATTTTAGACTGTGCATGTTCCGTTAAATAACTTATGTGCAAGAAATCTGAAATATTAAAAGAGTGATTATGACACTACTACAAAGGGGTAGATGCAAGACACATATTTAAGGCGTTTAAGCCTGGCGCGTTTTTTTACGCCTTGATTGAACGTAGCGAGTTCGCTACCTCTGCAAGCTAGCAAAAAAAAATTACGTTTAAGACGGAAAGAGGCAGTTAAAGGCGGAAATGGGTTTTGACGTTAAAAAATGCTTGACCAAGGCGGAAAAAATGTATCCGCCTTAAATTGAATTGGTTGTTGCGATCTCGTAACCTTTGTAGTAATATAAACGTGTCTGTAACGATGTCGTAGGTTATCTCGTTAGTTGTAGGTTTGAGCGTTGCGATATCGTAAGCTTTGCTAAACCCTAATTTTAGCAGGCGGGGATGTGGGAGATGTCGTAACTGGGACGGTAGTATATTGCGTTTGTTGTTACGGTATCGCTTTGGTGCACGTCAAATTTTTCATTGTTCAATTTACAGTGCATGTGAGGGTGATTGAAATGTTACGAGTTCGCAGGCTATCCAAAGGTGTTATATGACTGAATACGGCTTGTTGCGAGATCGCTACAGATTCTCTAGCCAGGCTCTGTTGACTGAATACGTCTTGTTGCGATATCGTGAGGACCTCGTAAACAGGTGCTAGTTAGTTGCGAGGTCGCTTGGTGTTCTGTTCATAATAAATCATCATGAAACGTGACAGTGACGATATCCCCATGTCCACGCACTATACAAAAAGTGAATGATTTTGCTGATACGATATGGGCTCTTAGGATGAATAAATAAAATGTAAGGGACAATATATCAAAACAAGAAAAAATTACTTGTAAATGTGCCAAAATGGAAAACACAACTTCATTACAATCGAAACAAACTGGTGATGCAAAAATACATAGTAAAGAACAAACAATTAATACTAGTAGATGATTCGTACACCGAGTACATTAAGCAGTTCCTGATCGCAAGTGCATGCATCACAGGTGATGTCCGCCGGATCAAGGGGCAGCCAGGGATCGTACCTCACAAAGTCATTGAGGCCAGCATGCGGAATGCAGCAGATCAGCCTAGGCCTAACTGCTGCTTCTGAGAAGTACCTGCGGTAGTGTGTCCAACCTCAAGCGTAACTCAGACCTCTTCTGACGCGTTGCCTAGCTAGACGGAGGCCCTGTTTGTCGGTTCTCTTCATGGTTGTGATGACATTCATGCCTCTTTGAATGTCACCTTCGCAGATTGCAAAAACAGCCACCACATAGGTTGACGGTGTGTGACCTACTACAGAAGCTTCGGTGAGCCACTGTCGAGCCTACTCGGTCGCTCTTCCGCTCACGTAGCTACGAAGAACCCAGTCGAACTCAGCACGAATCAATACCAGATTTATCATGTCATCTGGTAGGGCGCTGAATAGAGACACATCCATTGGAAGCAGAAGGCAAGGAATATGAGAAGGCAGAAGGGAATGTGGGAATGAAGGGTCTAATGAGGTTCTAAATGGAGAAGGGGTTGATATTTAAAGGGTTGAGGTGCTCTATTATTCAAAAATCTGTCAGAGTTCCTAGACAAAAAGCAGTCATTATGGTATTAATGGAAGGAAAATGTAAAGGCATTCTTACCTTTCCATGGACACCCCATGCAAACCCCCAAAATAAATTAATTACTGATGGAATTTCAAAGGTTTTTACTGATGGAATTCACACCTTTTCATTGACCAAGTTGGCATCCCCAACCAAAATAATTACTGATGGAATTTCAAAGATTTTTCGTGATGGGTCCGTATACTGTAGCGACGTCGCTACTCTCCAAGCGCTACAATTGTTTGCCAGGTGTGTCAAGCTTTGTCGTTAAGAACTCGCTAGAGAATCTCAAGCTAGGCTCTGTCTAATGAGTACGACTCGTAGCGAGATCGCTACAATAAGTTACACAGCTAGCGAGATCGTAACAAAGATCGCCAACATTTGTCCTACATCGGCTGATTAGAAGGTGATTTTTCAGTTTATATACACTTACATTTCAAAAGGGTTCGATAAGTCGCCGACCAGCGCAAACTGAACATGAAACATCAAGGCTAAGGCCCAATACTTACATAGGCTAAGGCCCAATACTTACACAGGCTAAGGCCCAACAACACTTATACGCCCAATATAGACCCAAACCCAAAAACCCTTTTTTGATGGGTTCTTATCATGTAGCGAACTCGCTACAAGCCACGTCAATGTTGAGTTTTTTTATTGTGCCAATCTTCGTTGTTACGAAGTCGCTACAGAATCTCATACCAGGCTCTGTTGACTGAATACGACATGTTGCGATGTCGTTAGGACCTCGTTACCAGGCGCTAGTTAGTTGCGATTTCGTTTGGTGTTCTGTTACTAATAAATCATCATAAAACGTGACAGTGACGACATCGCTACTTGGCTCTGTTGACTGAGTACGACTTGTTGCGATATCGCTACTTTTCAGTTAGTGAGGTAGCGAGTTCGCTAGTTAGGCGCCAACTTGGCTCTGATGACTGAGTACGACACGTAGAGATATCGCAAGTTACACGCAAAGAGGAGCGAGGACCAAACGAAATCGCTAGGTGCACGCACTATACCAAAAGAACTTGATTTTGCTTTACTGAAGTAACCACAACTCTATAAAACATTGAACATTCTACATCTAAAAAGTGTCAAATTCATTGACCACATTCATGTAACCAAAACGGCATCTTTGGTGACGCGTACACAAGTGATCATAATCCAAAAACTAGTTAATATTCGAAAAAGTAAATGTTTAAACCAAACTAAACTACGAAATCACAGCCCTGCGACTAACATATCATGCAAGTAATCAACACACATCTTGTCGCTGCCTTCGGCCTTCTCCCCCGAACTGCCTCCAGCATCTTGCTTGTCTTGCTCGTTCTGGGCTGCCGGTTGAGCTTCAGGCTCGATGCAGGTGTTCTCTTCTTTGCCTTGGCCCGGTTCAACATCCTCGTAGGGTTCTCCGATCAGCCTCTCTTTCCTAATCATCTCATACCTCGCCGGGTCATCTTCTGCATCAGAGTCGCTGTCACCATTATCACCATCACCATCATCACCATCATCCGCATCTGCATCCCTTACATGATCAGCAACAAGCTTCCCATCGGATGGCTCGTTCTCGCTGGCTGTAGCCAAATCTTCGCTAGGACCCGCGGCGTCTTTTTGCTTGGGAAATGTGGTGTGGAAATTAGGTATCTCCTCCTCATCGCTCAGATCGCACTCCACTACCCCGCTGGATATCAGTTCGCTGAGCCGTTCGTTGTTAGCAAATGCCCTTTTCTCGGCCATTTCAATCTCATTCAATAACTGGTCCATAGACACCACAAGCCTACCACGGGCATCAAAAACAGCATCTACACAAACAAATCAAGGTTGATAAGAACCAAACATTAACAAATTAAACAACTAGAACCAACTACAGTTAATAACAAGCTAGAATCATACCTGATACTCCCATCCTACCCCTTGTCCTTCTGGCTGCCTCTTCAGCTTCTTTCTTTCTCGCGTACTTCCCATCGGCCTTCAACTCTAACCTTTTGTGCTTGAGCCACTCCTTGTCGTATTTGCCGAGCGGCATGGGACGGCCTCTTGGAAAAACACCCGCTTTCCTGATCAGAGCTACAATCAAATTGCCATACGGAAGCGCGGCGTTCTTGTGTCTGGCCATCTTCACCATTTGGGTCAGAATTGTGAAGCCGGGGTTGATTGGAAGCTTCTCCATGATATAGTAGAACACCATGAGACTGCAAACTGTGGGCTCACATGCATGCCCTAGGGACGGGACCACATTACCGCAGATTAGCTCAAAAACTAATCTCTGCTCCTCGGTAAGCCTGTGGATCGGGTAAAACCTAGCTGTACCCGGCCTATCAGAAGTCCTTTTAAACCACTTCTGACCCATCTCACCGGCATTCAACGGTTGCTTCGGGCTAACAAAAGGAAACCTCTGCTCGTAATGTACCTCGTACGGACCATCCTTTTTGGTAGGCCTCAGGTCGGTACGAGACAGATACGGACATTTCAGAACTTCATTGATGCTAAACTTATCGACCGTAAACTTAACACCCCGCACCAATGTAGTTATTTCCTCCACCCCTTCCTCTAAACCTAGGTTTGCATAAAATTGGACAACCTCCTCATGGTAAACAGGCTCAGGCAACATAAGCAATGTGTCTAGATGTTGTGCCCTAAAATGGTCTAGCACGTAATCTAGTTGCAGCGAAGGCACCACAGTACTATCAAACACATTATTATTGACAAGTTTCCGAGAGGAACAACGCTCATACCTAGCTTCTGCGGCGTTGTTGAAGAACTCAGGAGTGTCCTCCTCCTCACTGGAACTGCTGGGCCCTTCCCCACCATCATTTCCGGCAGCAGCAGCGGCGGCAGGGACTTCTGGAACTTCCGGCGGCGGCGGGGCGACTCGAAGCGGCGGCGGGGCGACTGGAATCTCTGCCTGAACCGCAGGCTCCTCAGTCCGACGCCATTTGGTTCCCACCGCCTGACCACTTCCCCGTCCACTGTCTGAGCCTCTACCACCCCGTCCTCGCACAGCTCCTCTGGTCTTTGGCCGCATTTTGTCGGAGAACTTACAGTTTCGTCGCCGGAGAAGGGTTTTTCAATTTGGGGCTAATTAATTTTAGTCCGAACCCTTTTTTTTTTATTTATAGTAAAAGTACTTGCGATATCGCTAGCCGATACGCTTCTATATGTTGCGAGATCGCTAGTTCACACGCATCTTTATGTTTCGAAGTCGTTAATATCTCGCTCCAGCCTGAGTATCTAGTAGCGAGTCTTAAAAGGCCTCGCCAGGCTAGCGTTCAAGTAGCGAACTCGCTACGAAAGAATCATTCTAATTAGTAACCCAAAAAGTTTAGGGTTTAGGGTTTAACTGTGGTAACGTGTATACTAGCGAATTCGCTACTACACAAGCTAATTAGATTGTAACTAAAAAATAAAACTTTTTAATTTTTTATTAGCAATTTTCACATTCTAACATATATATATTTTATATAGATGCAGTACAATACTCTATTTGTTAAATATCCATCATGATATTCACTCAGGTAGAGTACATCTTTGTACATAAGCAGTATGACATAACTCTATGTAAAACATCAATAATTCGGTTTAAATTTTTAAACGCAATATGATATTCTTAAATATGTACATTTTATATCCAAACAGTGTATAATACTAAATTGTTAAAATATCGAACATCACATTATGTCAAGCAGAGTACATCTTAGTACATCAGCATGCAATGTTATTAAGCGATACTCGATAGTATGATTAGTGATGACAGTTGGTGAGTGAACGTGTGCATGAAACTTTGTTTAATTCAATAATCGTGCTTGTAATCACATAAATGAGTTGTAATAAACTAAGTATCTCTAATGAAATGCACGTGAACTGCGCATATATATATATATATATATATATATATATATATATATATATATATATATATATATATATGTAGTTCATGTGTGAAGCTCTACTATGCTGTTGTCTCTAAAGGTAAGCGATGGATAGCGTTTTCAAGCTTACACATGATGTGTAGAGTTTCTTATTGTCTTACAATTAAAGACTAAGTTTCTTAAAACTCTAAACAAGAAAAAATTAATTGTACATGTGCCAAAATTGAAAACACAAGTTCATTACAATAGAAACAAACTGGTGATACAAAAATACATAGTGAAGAACAAACAACTAATACTAGTAGATCGTTCGTTCACCGAGGACGTTGAAGCAGTTCCTGATCGCAAGTGCATGCGTCACAGGTGATGTCACACCCCATGCAAACCCCCAAAATAAATTAATTACTTATGGAATTTCAAAGGTTTTTACTGATGTCACAAGTCAGACAAAGCCCAATACTAACAGCCCAATATACTACCAAAAGCCCTTAACTCGTTGCGAAATCGCTAGCGAATCGCCAGCTAGGCTCTGTTGACTGAATACGAGCTGTTGCGATATCGTTAATACCACGTAACCTATAAGCGAGTACGTGACGAGTTCGCTTGTGTTGATTCATCTAGTAAACGTGCCACTTACGATATCGCTAGGAACAAGCACAATAGCACCAGTAACTGATTTTGCGATGAAGCTAGTGATTTAGCGAGCGATTTTGCTGAAAAAATAACCGTTACGATGAAAAAGTAAAATGTAAGGGACAAGGTTTCAAAACAAGAAAAGCTTTTCAATAATTAAATTAATGTGCCAATACGGCAGACATAAACTTATTACAATCCTAACAAATTTTACATAAAAAACAACGGAATAAAATAAGAAAGAAACTACACTACAACATCTAAATTGGCGGAGGGGTTAGAAGGATGTGAAGCACTTCCTGCTCGCAAGTGCATGCATCACATTCGATGTCCGCTGGATCAACCCTCGTGTAGCGTCGGTACCTGAAGCCGTCATTGAGGTGAGCATGTTCCTGGCAGCATCTAGGCTGATCAACTGATACACGGACGTACCCCCTGTATTACGCATTGCCCCAGGCCCATGCCAATTCGAGTTGCACGCGATCCCGAACTTCCTTGAGGCCTTTCTTGTCGGTTCTCTTCATCTCGGTGATGACATCCATGCCTCTTTGAGCATCATGACCTTCGCAGATTGCAAATATAGCCAAGGCATAGGCCGACTCTCTGTGGCCTATTACAGAAGCCTCGGTGAGCCATTGTCGAGCCCAATCGGTCGCTTCGAAGCTCACATACGGACGAAGAACGTGTTTGAACGTAACACGAATCATTATAAGATGAATCATGTCATCTGGGAGGGCGCTGAAAAGTGTCAAATCCATGGGAATAAGATGGCAAAGAATAGGAGAAGATTGAAGGGAATGTGAGAATGAAGGCTCTGATGGGGCTCTAAAGGGAGAAGGGGCTGAGTATTATAGGGGTGAGGTTCTACATTGGTCAAAAACATGTGAGAGTTCCTAGACTGAAATTAGTAATTGCTGTATTAAAAGAAGAAAAATGTAATGGCAGTCACACCTTTTCATTGACCACATTCACACCCCCTAACAAAATAATTACTGATGGAATTTCAAAGGTTTTTACTGATGGGTCCGTGGCCTGTAGCGATATCGCTAATCATCAAGCCTAACAATTGTGTGAAGCTTTTGTTGTTACGAGCACGCTAGAGTATCTTACAACAGGCTCTGTCGACTGAGTAAGACTTGTTGCGAGTTCGCAACTATAAGTTACACAGGTAGCGACTTCGCTAGGGAGGCGCCAACATTTGTCCCACATCGGCTGATTAGAAGGTGATTTTTCAGTTTATATACACTTACATTTTACAAGGGGTCGATAAGTCGCCGACCAGCGCAAACTGAACATGAAACACCAAGGCTGAGGTCCAATACTTACATAGGCTATGGCCCAATACTTACACAAGCTAATGCCCAACACTTATACGCCCAATATAAACCCAAACCCAAAAACCATTTTTTGATGGGTTCTTATCATGTAGCGAACTCGCTACGGAAGAATCATTCTAATTAGTAGCGAGCTCATAACCCAAAAAGCTTTTTTTAAATTAAACTACTAACTAGCGCTATCGCAACTGGTCGGCGAGTTATGTGGGTTTGTGGGTTTGCGGGTTTGTGGGTTTAGGGTTTAGGGTTTAACTGTGGTAACGTGTATATTAGCGATATCGCTACGACACAAGCTAATTAGATTGTAACTAAAAAATCAAACTTTTTAATTTTTTATTAGCAATTTTCACATTCTAACATATATATATTTTATATACAAGCAGTACAATACTCTATTTGTTAAATATCTATCATGATATTCACTCAGGTAGAGTACATCTTTGTACATAAGCAGTATGACATAACTCTATGTACAACATCAATAATTCGGTTTAAATTTTTAAACGCAATATCATATTCTTAGATATGTACATTTTATATCTAAACAGTATAATACTCAATTTGGAATATATCGAACATCACATTATGTCAAACAAAGTACATGTTAGTACATCAGCATGCAATGTTATTAAGCGATACTCGGTAGTATGATGAGTGATGACAGTTGGTGAGTGTACGTGTGCATGATACTTTGTTTAATTCAATAATCGTGCTTGTAATCACATAAATGAGTTGTAATAAACTAAGTATCTCTAATGAAATTCACTTGAACTGCGCATACATATATATATGTAGTTCATGTGTGAAGCTCTACTATGCTATTGTCTCTAAAGGTAAGCGATGGATAGCGTTTTCAAGGATTATCACATGATATGTAGAGTTTCTTATTGTCTTACAATTAAAGACTAAGTTTCTTAAAACTCTTTCAAATTATGTAATTGCAGATTAAGTGACCAAATCCCTATCCCGTTATACATGAGCATACGACGGAACAAATGAAAATTATTCTTAAAATAGAATGATTAGTGTCTTATACCATCATTTCGTTTAATTCGTGATTTAAAATGTATGAGTGCATTAAAAAACCAAAAAAAAATCTTAAGTAGGGTTCTAGCGAGCATTAGTAGCGAACTCGCAACATCCGAGTAACATACTTTATGTCAGCTTCTCAGTTACGATATCGCTAGAAGGATAAAGTAGAGCATAAAAGGCAATCACATGAGCCCGTAACGACTTCGTAAATAGCCACGTCAGGCTTAACGAGAGAGTTCTGATTTCGCAACAAGGTAAGCTAGAATAAAGTAAACACGTTATAGAACAGAAAAACCCTTAACTTTTGGCATCTTATCCATCACTTCTTACGGGTTTCATCTCCAAAAGTTCAAACTTTTGCACATCTTCTCAAATCTCCTCAACTTTCTTCACATCAAATCTCCATTACCCATCCCATACATGTTGGACACATCAATTGTGTCAAAACAAAGTGGAACTAGCCACTAATTACATCCAAAAGATTGGCAAGTTTTGCAATAAATTCTCAACCACATTTTTGCCTATAGTTTTTGCAATTAATGTCAATCTTTATTTGTTCTTGTTCAATTTGGTAACATCCTTTGTTATGGGTAGGAGAGGGACAAACAAGGTAGACCATCCCCAACCAAAATAATCAATTCCACCGACACAACTTTGTCATATACCAAAGGTACGATTTTTTTTATTTTTATATGCAAAAAATCATGTTATTACTAAATATCATGTCAGAAGCATGTCCTGAACGAAAATCAAGATTTTCGTTTAAAATTATCCGTAGCTAGCTTAGCCCTAAATTTTAGGATTATGAAATATAATGTTTTTACTACAAAGTACAACTTTGATTTATTAGTATTGTGTTAGTCATTAACTAAATTCAATATACAAAGGAAATCTTAATGGAGAGCCCTTCAAGTTCCGTTAACTCCGACTTAAGTGGGGGGAAAATGTTGTTGGCGGTTCAAGTGAGGTTAGAAGACAACGAGAAGTGACTCGCGCATCGAAAGAAGCTCAACTCCTCACACATTGTCGCGAATTAGAGATTAGGATCGATAACAAAATACTAACACATGTCAAGTTTAATGACATTGGTGTTGCTATTTCACCCGTTGATGATGCCGCGCGATGGTCGAGTTGGTGTGCTAAGAAGGGTAGGATACGCACACCATTAGACACAACGGATTGGAGGCTACTAAGCATCGACATCAAAAAGGATATATGGAAGGAATGCAAGGTTAGTGTGGTACTTGTTATTTTTAATTTCAATTGAAAATTGTGAGTGTGACTATTTTTATGATCACATTTGTAGCGCCCCTTTATTATCGAGGCAACATCCTATGATCAAGTGAAGAAGAAGGCTCTTCAAATCGCATCAAAAGCTCATCGAGAACACAAATATACCCTTGCCAAGGATTATATCAAACCGAAGGGCACGAGGTTTGGGCAAGATCCAAGTACGCGTTACAATCATATTGTAACCCTTACTTGGGAGGCATTCAAGAAACGATGGTTAGAAAATGACGCAAAGGTTAGTTTACTTACTACATCTTGCAATAATAGTTTCATGCGAATTAACCAAATATTTTTGTTTCGGTTAGTGCTTTATTCCTAAAATAACATAGAATTTTTAAAAGGGTTTGGGGGATAGGAAGCGCAAAGCCACTGCTGATAATGTTATGCCTTACACCGGGGGTAGGGCGGGGTACTTGGGTGTGGGGAGGAAGACCTCAAAAAAAAACATGAAACCGAGGTGAAAGAGCTTGTGGATGGGGGCATGGACGCGGAAGAGGCGAACAAGCTAGTCATTGCCGAAGACCCTACGACATATAGTAGACAACAATTATTCGTCTTGGGTAGAATTAAAAAAGACGGGACTTACTCAAGTGATGAGGCAAAAAGGGTGGCTAATCGAGTGGTACGCTTTACCTACTACGCCATACCATGTTCCATTTTAGTATCTACAATCACACCATCAAACACAACAATTGATTACGATAATAACTTTTCATTTACTATACTACCTTTTTAGGACGAGGTCGAGCGTGAAGTTGAAGAAGGCTTGTTCATCCCTGTCGGTAAACACGATGTGCTACGTAGGGCACTTGGGAAGGCCGAGCATCCGGGAAGAGCTAAGGGAATTGGTGGTTATGTTACTCAAATATAGGCGTTTGGTATCAAACGTAGTGGGAAAGACCCTAAACCATCCAAACTCCAAATAGCATTGAACCATGCCAAAAAATCCGACCAAGAGGTCAAGAAATTGCAAACAATGTTGGCCAATATATGTTCTTTTATAAAGTATCCTCTTCCATCCGATTTTTGTGACACCGATCCAATCAATGGACCCTCGTCTAGAGGTTCACATCCTTCCCCACCACAACATGAGGTTGACCAACCTATTTTTGACCAACCTATTGTTGACCAACCTATTGTTGAACCCAACAAGAAAATATGCACACCTTCGGCCCCTATCAAAGAGCAAGTTCACATACAACCATCCGATCCCAAACCAAAGGTACGTTTAATTACTTGCACCTCAATCAAATGAATAATTCTACACAACTCATGATTATTGATATTTTTTAAATATGTCTAATTCGACCTAATTAAACATGCCTTATTTGTATATTAGAACTCCGCTTCTTGCAAGTTGTACGCTGAATGTGGGATGAATTCTCAACCCCGCCACGTTGCAATGGGAAATTCATATCCTGACATGGCACTACATCATGAAGCCAAAGTACCTATTGGTTTCGTTAGGGTTTCTATACTACATGTGTTAGTCGAAGATGCGTTGGTACCGGTCGCGGATCAAGAGTGCACGACAGTGGGTAAAGGTTTGGGCCGTTTTTTTGTGTGGCCCAAATGGTTGGTAGTTGATGTGAATTCTAATTCTATCCCAATTAATAGAAACACACCTTCACCCGTCGTAGACCCGCTAGATTTTCCGGTAGCTAAGAAACCGATGTCGGTGGGAGAAGTTGGATTCATAAAATCACTCCCGGGATTCCTTCGCACGTTTTATGATCTGGTGGGCCACCATAGTCGGGATTCTGTTTACTATTTCTACTCCATTAAACAGGTGTTCGGCGAAGCGAGGGAATTAGTCGTTCCATGGGAAGACTTTGCCCTTTTCTGGCACTATAAAACCCTTCCCGAAACAATCCTTATACTACATCAAATGTAAGCTACTTGATCTCATCTCTTCTATCGTGTTGCAAGTTAAGAATTTTCATGTACTTGTGCACTATTATACGTTCATATCCCATCTATTGTTTATTTAGGTACATGCAATGCCTTGCTCTAAATGCAAAGACTTTCATTGGGTTTTTGCACCCAATATGCTTGCAAGAAATGAATGAAAGTAATCAATCACCACTTGCTTATCTCTCTAAGATCCTTAGTGACAAGACCAAGACAATTTACATAGGCCCATATCTAGAGGGGTTAGTTTTCTTTGTTACAATTGGATATTTGCACTTCGTAAACATTATAATCTTCGAGACGGGTTCTTACATTTTCATTTCTTAAAATATGTAGCGGCCATTGGAGTTTTGTAGCTATGATACCATCGTTGAAGCGAGTGTATTGGATGGACCCGCTACACTTAGGTCCATCTACAAAATTTGCAAATTTATTAGAGGTTGCTATGCATAGTGCACATGACGACACACTACTTCCCTTCAACCTTATACAGATTCAGGTGACAGTACAAATCCAATGCTCATTTATTTCCACTATGATTTCATTTCAAATCATTTGTTATACTTCTTCACTTTCAGCACCGAAAGCAATTGTCAAATTGGGAGTGCGGTTACTATATGATGTTGTACGCAAGCGAGTGTGTAGCTGGCCTTGTTCAAGATAATCTGGAATTACATCGCGTAAGCATTCTTATAACCTACTTATTGTACCTATTACTATCTACGTTGCATTCAATAGTATTAAAAACACATTTCATATTCTTAGATTATCGAGGAAAATCATGCACCGTACACCAAGAAGGAGTTGGAGGATGGTAGAGATGCATTGGCTAGACACTTGGTCCTTATTAGATCTCGGTACATCTCTAGGCCTCACATTCCCAATAAAAACTAGTTTCTTTTTTTGTCAAATGGATGCATATACTTTTGAGTTCCATTACTTGCATTAGTTTATAAATTGTTGCTTGATAGTGTTTCATGTTCATGTTTTGTGCTTAGATACCATGCATCTTGCAATTGACAGCTTAGACAATTAAAATGAAACCCAATTTTAGTGGAAATGGGTGGAAATGACTCAAATCCTATAATTTTTTGACACTTACGAATTACCTGCGATTTCGTAACTTCTCTCGCCTGTAACATTAACATATTTGCGATCATATTGTACTATCGCTACTTTAATCGCCAGGATTATATTTCTGATCTTAGTTTTTGCGCCCTCGCTACCCAATGGCTCGTTCTTCTCTGCCTCTCCAATCTGATCTCTGTCGAGTTCGTAACAATACACGCCAAGACCAGGCGAATGTCTAGGTCACTCGTAACGTCATTTTTTTTTTCTCGCTCACCCGGTGGTAAAACGTCATCGTTTATTGGTTCTGAGCTTAGTTTTTGCGCCATCGCTACCCAATCGCTCGTTCTTCTCTGCCTCTCCAATCTGATCTCTGTCGAGCTCGTAACCATACACGCCAATGCCAGGCGAATGTTTTGCTTACTCGTAACGGCATTTTTTTTTTCTCGCTCACCCAGTGCTAAAACGACGTCGTTTAACGTAAGC
This sequence comes from Sherardia arvensis, assembly GCA_948330725.1. NCBI lineage: Eukaryota > Viridiplantae > Streptophyta > Magnoliopsida > Gentianales > Rubiaceae > Sherardia > Sherardia arvensis. Next base: position 12,452,018 of record OX415237.1, on the reverse strand, counting down.
GAGATTTGTAGCGAACTCGTTACTACACATATAAGAGATATTACTTACGATATCGTTAACTCTCTCGAACCAACAACTTTTATTATATTTTTATAATATAATTTTCACAATTTTTACATTTTTATGAAACACAATTGTTCGGTTGCGACCTCGCTACGGTTTTGCTAGCGAGTAGCTAGTGGTTGTCGTAACCTGGCTCGTTTTGATTAACCGGAATTGTTTAATTTGGTTTGTAACGAGATCGCTACTAATGACCGAGCGATTCGCCTCTGTTTGTCGTAACCGGTCTCGTCAGCAGATAAATAAATGACAAACTAGGTTCACTTACGGACTCGTAACTACTGGTAGCGATCCGCACGGTGGAAGTCGTAACCATTCTCGTACACATTCATAACAGTCTAGACTTTTCAATGTAGCGAACTCGTTAGTATTTCATCTGGCGATCCGTAAGCTGCTGTCGTAACATAACAATCAACTATTTGTTTGGGACAGGCGTTTGCTAGTTACGGTATCGCAACGAGCCAATTAATATCATACAGACTTTCACGCTAGCGAGTTCGTAAGTGTTTAGCAAGGCGTATAAGCCTACATCCAAGGCGGAAACAAACGCCTTAAACCCAAAAACATCTAAGGCGGAAGAGGAACCGCCTTAGATGATTTTTCTCATTCAAGTCACTACCAGGGAAGGCATTTGTTTTCTGCCTTAACACATGAAGGAAGAATTGCCTTAGATGGCTTGATATTCTAGTAGTGTGATTTTCATCCTCAATTACGTGCGCATTGTAATTATAATCATCATTACATAATTTTAATTTTAAATTTATGATTAATATTTTGAATCTTAAAGTTTTAGTCGCTCTGTGCAGTACAACATTACTTGGAATACATTTTAGTACCCATTTTTCTTGTTCTAACGACATCTTTTATGCATTGGTCTTGCATGGTTCCCGTGATGAATTTAATTCATCTTTTATTATTTTCAGAAAATATAAGAATTATAATTTAGTTTGCTATATCTTAATTGTGTATATTCTAGTTATGTATAAACTATGTAAGTCTCAAAAAACCCCAAACCCTAGCTAAGGTCATCATCTTCCCCATCTCCCCTGAACCTTGGAAAAGATAGGGAAACAATCATTGATCGCGTTATTTATTGAATTATGTTTATGAATAAGTTTGGAATCTCCATACAAAACCTTTAGATCATTCAGATCTTAGGTTTTTATTTAGTAGTTTTAATTCTAATGATCTTTTTGATTGAAATCTGGTGATCTTTCTGATCGAAACCGACTAGATTTTTAATTAGATTGAGCCCTTTATCAGTTGTTTTAAATAAATGTGAATTTTGAAGTTTGATTATGTGTTTTTGATGCGTCTACTGTTTGGATCAAGGTGTCTACGCTCGAACCACATGTAAACGTGTTCGTGGTATTGCAGATGTACAACATCCCTGATGAATGTCAATCCCTTGTTAAGCAGTTCATGGTTTTTGCGGCAATTTAGATAAGATCCCAGAGGGTAGTATTATACTTTTATGGATCTCTTATTTGTAATAATACAATTATTCTTATAATCATTTAATTTAATTTTCCTTTTTATACGATTATTAGATAAGATGTTAATTTCACTTATTGTAATCGTTGGGTGATTCCCAATATCTTGAATGAAATTCTTAAAAAATATTTGTGCATATTCTTGTCAAATTTAAAGTGCAGGCATTGCAGAATTTGTAATTTATAGGAATGTTTTTCAGGCCAATCAGGCGATTTTAAATATCTCTTATATGCTCCTCGGAGATCTACCAACTAGCACGATGAATCCTGATTAAGTTATTGATGCCAAGGATCATGTAAAATAAATAAGATTATACTCAAGGGGCCAAAAAACAGCAACAACAAATTATCAAATTGTCACTTCCCATAAAGTTTAATTATGACAGGTCTCAATAGATGTGTCTTTTTATTATTATTAAACCGTCGATGACGTGGTTTTAAGGGTGTTCTCCCTTTTCCATTAAGAACAATGTCAGTTGCCAAAATAGGCTTACAATTTGTTGAGATTAGGAGAAGTTTCTAAGAATATAACTATCAAATTCTTCTCCGTACTCATGGCGGCATATTACAAACTAACAGATTTTCTTCCTCCTCCTGACTATAGACACTTCTCCAATGTACAGCATTCTAGGGCTCCAAAGAATTCACCCTCTTAGTTAACAGTGCCAAGACAGCCGGTTCTTTTAAAATAAAGACCCTCTACCTGTACCCCTCAATCACGTTGCGGTAGTCCCAGGGTAAAAGGGAGTTCCTGATTGTGTATACGCCTTACAGTAGAGTAATCCATAAGCATACCGGACATACATCTAGCCATGAAAACTAAGAAAGATTCATCTAGAACTATAACTAGAGATTGTCATATGGATTTCTCCTTTAAAGGTGATATAGTCCATCATCAAGAAAAGAAATAAATCACAAAAACCCTGTATCTAAGATCAATAAAGGAAATAAAAGAAAAATGAAAAAAGAAGTAAAACCACCTTCTCAGTCTAATTGTACCAAATCCAGTAAACACCTGTCCAAACCGAGCCGACCCGACCGAGCCAACCGACCTAACCAAGTCGGGCCGACCCGACCCGACCTGATCGGATCGACCCGACGTTGACCTGCCCAAATCCGGGCCCGTCGTCTCAAAGCTGCGCGAATCGGAGCTGCTGTTTTCGGTGATCTTCCGGCTATCTTCCCGGGAAGTTGCGTCGATCCATGTGGCGTGCCCCCGTCCCGATCTGTTACTCCGTGGCGGTCCGGTGCTCCAGCTTTGGCGCAGCTCCGGTCCGGTCCGGTCCTCCAGCGTGGTGGGCCTTTTCCGGCAAGCGGTCTCAGCCACAGATCCGCCGATCTGTTGGTTATGTTCTTTGGCGTGGTCGTGGGTCACGACGGGATCAGGTGGCGGCGGGGATTGAGCGGTAGCGACCCGCTCGCTCCGGCCACCACTATTGGATCGGAGATGGGATTTTTAAATTTGTAAATTTTCGAGTGAAAAAGGTGATTTCGGCTATTGTGGTAGAGAAGAGGCTGGTACAAAGTTTATTAGGGTGGGGTTAGGAGAGAGGAGAGGAAAGGTATACCCTTATTGTCGTCTCAATAGATGTGCCATGAATATTAAGGTATTAAAAACAAGAAAACTGAAAGAAGGGTATTTGAAGGAAACTTTTTATCTTTTTTATCTGTTCTAATTGAACCACTTGTCAACTCTGGTCAGATCACCTCTATAACTTTTTTTTTTTTTGGTTAAACCACCAATGGTGGGAGGAGTTAATTGGCACCCCAAACCAGAAAATTAAGCCAAGTCTGGCAATAAGTTTTTACAAGCCTGAGCACTTGCTCTGAAACATGAAGCTTTCAAAAAGAATAACCTACTGTGGCTATTCCAGACTTCTAATACTATGGAGATAGGTAATCATTCTTGATCCAAGAAATTCTAGGGAGCATGTTAGTGATCAATCCAGCAAAGGTTGAAGCACAATTCTGCCACCCAAAGCCTGGATTCAAGAATAATTTTCCATAGTATCAGACTAGATTGCCAAAAAATATGCTAATCTAGTGATCAAAACTATATTTACATATCAGCATCTTCTCAGTAGAAGAGCTGTTGTGATCCTTCATGAGTGCCATTTTTGATCTGCAAGGAACTCTACTGTATTCTCTCCTGCCTCCATGGGTGTACCTGTAAAGAAGAGGAAGAAACCAGCAGTGTGTGTTCTTGGGATTAAGTATTGATATTTTGAGTTCTGATAGATGGAATACCAATTTTATCCAATGCTAGCATCCCTTTGAGTTCTGGTGGAGTTTGAGCCCATAGGATGTCATGGGTGCCCTGAGTATTAATTCCCATCTTTGCCAGAAAGTCAGCTGGCTTGTTTCCCTCCCTGCATATGTGAGCTAGCTGGTGCTCTTTTTGCCACTCATGTATTTGAGTAAAGATTGAGTATATCTCCCATTTGCTTGTGGTAGGTGACAAGATACCCTTGAGTGCCTGCAAGCAATCAGTTTCTACAGAAAAATTGTGCAAGCCAATGGCTGTTGCTATCTGATATCTTTGTAAGATAGCCCTCATTTCTGCATGTATAGGTGATGAGCAGAGAGCTGACATATATCTCATTAATATTACTGTCCCTCTGCTATCTCTGATAATCACCCCTATCCCAGCCTGATTTGATATATATGCAGCATCAACATTTACTTTATATCCATGATCTGGGGGTACCATTTAATTATTTTCACAAGCTTTAGCCTTTTCATTTTAATGAAAGGTATAAGCCCAGTGGAAATTAAAAAATTGTTCCTCTCCAGATTTCCTTTTAATGGATGTGCTGTGAATATATTTCTAGACATTTTTACAACAGACTCACAGATAACATGATTCCCCATTGACTGTTCCTCAAAAATTTTAAAATTCCTTTTTTTCCATAAGAACCAAACAGTTAAAGCTGTGACAGTTTTAATTACTGTTGAATGGATCTTAGAAAAACCTGCATGTTGGAAGTAAAAATTGAGTCTGTGCCTAAGTGTGTGAAAGGTGGGGGTCTGTAGTTCAAGCAAAGCATGTATAGACTTCCATATTTCCAGTGACTCATGGCATTGATTAAAATAATGCTCTAATGTGTCCATGTTGCAGCAGAATAGACATTTTGATGGTAAATAAATTCCAAATTTTGTCAATATGTCATCAAAAGAGAGGAGTCTATTCTTTATTCTCCATACAAGTATGGAGATATTTTTAGGGATATACCTGGACCATACCTTCTTCATTAGAATGTGAACTGGCTTCTTATCTCTGATCTGCTGGTATGCTGACTTTATTGAAAAGTTTCCATCTGCTCCTGGCTTCCAAATAAGCCTATCTTCATGTGTGTACTGATTTTCAGCTTCCTGCAATAGATTAAAATAAATGGTAGCCAAGTGAGGCTCCAGTTGGGTTAAGTAGTAACTTCTATTGGAGAAGAATTCCTTGACTGTAAGTTCTGGAAAAGGGATTTGTGTATGCTCAGGCTACTTGTAAAACAAAGCTCCATTTCCAAGCCAGTTCCCATTCCAGAAAGAGCTGGTTCCTTTCCCATAAATTATTCTAGTCTGTTCATTTGCAAAAGGAGTGACTTCACATACTCTTTTCCAAGCCTGGGAATTCTTGTAAGTTTCTGGTAATGACCACATGTATTGAGCCCATATTGTCTTATTTTGCTGGAGCTTCCACCAAATTTTGCAGGAAAAGGCCTTTACTGTGGCTTTGATGCTTCTGAATCCCAATCAATCTTCCTCAGTAGGGACAGCTAATCTACTCCATCTCCTCCAACTCTTCCTCCGACCTCTCTCAGTCTGCCCCCAAAAATATTTTGATGTTATGCCTTCCATTTTTTTAATAACCTGTTTTGGAGGGTTTAGGGTTGCAAGGATGTGTGTTGGAATGGCTAAAAGGACTGAGTTAATGAGAATGAGCCTTCCAGCACTGGTCAGCCATTTATTTTTCCAATTCATAACCACTTTTTCCATTCTTTCCAGTACTCCCTGATAGTATACCACCTTGTTTCTACCATGAAAAATAGGAGCCCCCAGATATATAAATGGAAATTTCCCCATCTTCATTCCTATATTCCTCTTTATCATTCTGAGCTTGTTTACTGTGACTTTGGGGTGAGTAAAAATTTCAGACTTTTCAAAATTTACTTTTTGCCCAGATACCCCTTCATATGCTTCCAGAAAGGACTTGAATCTTTGTAAATTCCTTTTTTTTGCTGAGATGAACACTGCTGTATCATCAGCATACATGAGGTGAGATAAAGGTTGTACCCCTCTTGGCATGATGAAGTTTTCCAAGTAATGAATATTAAACAGCCTCTGAATTCCCCTTGAAAATCCTTCTGAAATGATGTTGTATAGAAATGGAGAGATTGGATCCCCTTGCTTAATCCCTCTGCTTGATTTGAAGAAACCACTACTAACTCCATTTATGAGCACTGAAAACCATGCCTGTGATATATTCTGAAGAATGAGTCTGACAAATTTCCCATGAAAACCAAAGTGGAGCATGATTGAGTTTAGAAATCCCCAGGAGACCCTGTCAAATGCTTTCTGCATATCCAACTTTACCACAATGTTCTGATATCTTGGATTTTTCCTCAGCAAGTTTGTTATTTCCATCATCTGCAACACATTATCTGCTATGTCCCTCCCAGCCATAAATCTAGTTTGTTGAGGAGACACCACTTTATTCATCAGAGGCTTCAGCCTTTCCATGAGGATCTTAGAATATATCTTGTTCAGGAAATTGGAAAGGCTGATGGGCCTGAAGTCTGCAAAAGAGGAGGGGTTTATTTTTTTGGGTATAAGTGCCAACCATGTACTGGAGATGGCTCTGGGTAGCAGCTTTCCTGACATGAACTCTGTTACTGATTCCATTAGATCCTGTCTGATAATTTCCCAACAGCTGGTGTAGAAGAAGCCAGTGTATCCATCTGTTCCTGCTGAAGCCTCTTTGCTGAGATCAAATACAGCATTCTTTAGCTCTTCCATCCTCACATCTGCTATCATGACCTCATTTTCTTCTTCTGTTATTACTGAGGGGATGACTTCCATAAAGTGCTTCATATACTGACCATTTCCTTCTGCTGGCTCTCCATTTAGTAACTGTTTGAAGAATTTTACTCCTTCCTCTTTTATCATCTCAGGGTCTGTAATCCACTGTCCTTCAAAGCATTTTACTTTTGAGATCCTTGATGTTGCCCTTTTTTCTTTGACTGTATGGTGGAAATAGCTAGTGTTAGCATCCCCCTCCTGAAAGCCACCTTATATTTTCTTTCTGTTTCCAGTATATAATGGACTCTTTTTGTGCCCTAATAAGGAGAGCCTTTTCTCTGTTGAGATTGATGAGATCACTTTCTGCATTGCTTGTCTGATATACCTCTTCTAATTCTGCAACTTTGCTTTCTGAGTCAATCAAATTCTGATGCACATTCCCAAAAGATTCTTTGGTACACTGTTTCAGCATAATTTTTGTCCTTTTTAACTTATAAACCATATTCTCCATCCCTGTGAATTCTGAAGTCATTTCCCAGCTAGTCTTCACTTTTTCTAGAAAGTCAGCCCTATTGATCCACATTTCTTGGAACCTGAAAGGCCTTGGGACCATCTCAGTAGCATCTTGTATAGAAATGAGAAGAGGGTTATGATCTGAAGTAGTCCTATTGAGAACATGGATTGATGTATGTGGAAACTGAGCAATCCATTCTGGAGTGCAAATCCCTCTATCCAATCTTTGCAACAGCCTGTCCTCCTTTATTCTGTTGTTAGTCCATGTGAACAAGTTGCCAACTGTGGGAATTTCAAGCAATGTCAACTGATCCATCCACTCCCTAAAGTCTCTCATACTGCCAAATGGAGGAGAATGCTGCCCTCTATGTTCCTGAACTGATAACACTGTGTTAAAGTCCCCAGCATACAGAGTTGGGGCAGGCTGAAGGCTACTCAGATCTTGTCTTCTTGGGATTCTAGTAACCTGGGCATACACAAATACACTAGTCCAGTTCTCTAGTGTTGCCTTTTCTGTGATTGATACCTGTATGAATTGGTCAGTTTGTGACAAGATATCAATGGTAAAATTATTTTTGTAGAATAGCCATATTTTGGCCTCTTCAGCTGCTATGCAATTTTGAAAACCTATCTCAAATTGCAGACTTTTTATTTGACTTTTATCATACATGGGTTCTATTATGCAAAGTATTGAGACATGATGAACAACAAGTAGAGTTTTAAGTCTATCTATAGATGTTCCATATCCCCTAATATTCCAAACTAATAAGTTTCCTACTGATCTGTGACTAATCATTAAGATGTATATTTTATTTTTGGTTTGGGTCTTAAGTTTCTACTGATTGATTCAGAGTAACTTCCCTTTTTGACTGCCTTGTCAGCATGCTTTTTTCCATTCTGTGCTTCTTGAATTTCTTCCATGATTATTCCTGGAGTAGCATCCCCCTGGCACTCATCCGCTATCTGCAAAATAGAAAAAGTATTTGATGTCTGAACCTTGTGGTAAGGAACAATAGCAGACATTTCTTCCCTTTGAAGTATAGTAATTTTTTGTTGACTGGCTTCTTTCTTTTTTTGAATCATATCTATATCATCATATGAAAAGGATATGTGGTATGGCTTGCAAGCCTTTGTGAGCTGAGTTGGCTTGTCAGCCAGTGTGAATTGAGATAGCTTGAATGATTGTAGCCTTTGGGGTTGGAGCCTTTGAGGTTGATATGGCACCAATTGCTGTTGGTTTTCATCTTTACTCCTGAGTGTCTCCATCTGTGTATGGTTTTCTGCTCCCTTTTTATATGGCACCTTCACCCACTGTTGGGCAGCTCCTTGTGTTTTTTCTTGCCTGGAGAGTCCTGATGAAGATGGTCTAGATTGTTGATGTTGAGACCTTGTGTCTTGCTCCTGATGACTCCTTCTTTCTTTTTGTGGCCATTTCCTGAGTTCAGGATGCTGAGCCCTGCAATTGCTATCCTTATGCCCTAATTTCTTGCAGTGCAGGCAGTATACTGGGACATTTTCATAAATGATTTCACAATCTCTAAAATTTTCTGGATGTCCTATTTGAATAGATGGCAGCAACTCCTTTGTGACATTTATTTCTACACACATTTTCAGTGCTGAAGGTCTGGAAATAAAATTGGTAGCTGCATCATGCTTTATAAACTTTCCTATCTGATTTCCAAGATCTTCAATCATTGAATTGTTCCAGTAATAGAGGGGGGCATCTCTTACCGTTACCCAGACCGGAGCAATTGGTGATTCGTGCTCCGGTGAGAAATCCGGCGACCACTTCAGTACTTTCATACTTGCTCCAGCAATTTTCCATGACTGTCGCAGCCAAAACTTCTGGTAATCATCCTTGCTTTGGAATCTGAGTAGTACATGCTTGTAGTCGAGCGATCCTAGCTGGAAATTATGGTTGAATCCCATCGCCTGAACAGCTGTCTGTATCATCGACATCGGCGGTTTCGCCCTTTGGAATTTGCCGATCAATGCGTTCTGATAATGCCCGGCCAATATTGGTATCGATTCGGTAGGGTACATGCAAGAGGGCTTGCCATTGAATGTTGTGATTGGGCGGATTTCGGGGTTTGACGGGAGGGTAGATGACAGTGGAGGTGGTCTGGAAGTGAGAGCTTGAAAGAAAGTTTTTTCAGCGGTTGTTTCGCCGGAATTTTGTGGTGGTTCCCCTATTGGGGAGCCGTTAAAGATACGTTATCAGTGGGTAACGGGCAGAAATATGGATATTTCTGACATTAGGTGGTGGCGCCTGAGGCTCCTTTCTAGAGAGAAGGCAGAGCAAAGTGAGAGAAGTTGTAGTGATGTATATTAGATTTTTAAAATTTGTAAGGCATCTCTATAACTTTTAATTTAGTATAAAATTACTATTTGGTTGAGCTTAAGCATAAAATTTGGATTCTCTGTGATGATAGCTTTAGTGTCAGAGCTAATTATATTCATGATCAATTTGTTTTTACCGAAGTAAAACACATATCTTTATAACTTTCATCACGGAATGTAGCTTTTGTGTATAATAGACATACTAGGCTTGATAGAGTATCTCTCTAGCAAGATTTAAATCCAGTAACATATAGAGTTAACTACCCATCGGTTAAAAGGAATGGTAGTTTAATTTCTTTTATATAAAGTCATGTGTGAGTTTATATTTAGCTCAGGTATGCATCATAAACTCTGATTTTATGGGTTTTTTTATCACGACCCATTGGTTTTATAACATACTCCGTACAGCTTGATGTTTATTATTCATGTTAATGTTTACATGTTTGTTGATATGTATTTTATTACAAATTTAATTTTGTAAATTTTTAATGAGCAAGAAAGTCTTATAATGTTTTGTTTTTGATATTATTCGGGGAAGAAATAAATATCATCCCATCCATAGAGGGAAGGAAATTATCCAATTTCTATTCTGATTTGAACTTTAACGACAATAGAAAAAAGTTTTTCTCTCTTTCTCTAGAAGCGGAAAAAAAGAGAGCAGGGGTAACAGGCAACCCTAAAGCTTGGCGTCATCAAGGTCGGACGGATCCTTCTGATTAGGGTATCACAGGTTGGTAACTAGTCAGTTTTAGGATGGTTGGGAAACTACCCATAAGTTTTTTAGTTCTAATCTAAGGTAAAGCAGACAAATCTTCTGTTGGGGGGGGTTCTAATTTTGGAATTAGGGGAATTAGGCCCGGTTCTTGGATAATCAATACACCTGGAAGGCTTAGCCCAAATCACGTGTGGATTACAAAGCCCACATATTAGATCTCAAAGGCTAGGTTTGTATGAGAGCAGAAGTTAGGCACGGTTCCTAAAAGGAATATTTTCAAACACAAAAAGACAAGTTTGGCAAATTAGGAAAGGAGGTTGCGTACTCTGGTGGGTTTGTCTAGATCAGTGAGATAAATGATGGTGTTTGCAGACTAAAAGTGCAGTCTGTGCATCTTATCTTTTTACTGGTTTTCATTCCAAAAACCTCTTCTTATCCATAGTCATCAAAACCTTCTTTTTCTTCATACTCCTACCACCAACAACAATGGAAGGGAGAATCTCGGACACAAACTCCTACACGGAGTACACAGCAGAAGGCTTGCAATTCTCGGAGGAGTTCAGGGATACAAATTTATTGGCAACGGCGCTTTCCAACATATTTCAGCCGTCAAGGAGAGGATGGGAGCTGGAGATGCATCAGTCAGACTTCGAAGAAGTGGTTGATACGGAGCAAAATTGTGTTTTTGCATGCTGGCTGGATGATAGACATTTCTCTCTCCATCGCTTGGAGGAATATTTTCAGAACTACTGGGTAGGGTTTCAAGCCCAGGTACTGCATCATTATCAAAAGTTTTTTGTCATCAAGCTAGGGACAAGACAACAAATGTTAGCAGTACTGCAAAATACACCCTACTCCATAGATGGTGGAATGTTAGCGGTTAGAAGATGGGGTGCAGAAATAGTGATTAACAGGGTGGTGGTGAAGAAGACGATGCTTGCAGTTAGGTTTCATAATCTCCCTGCTGAATGTTTTGCCCCAAAAGCAGCTAAGAAGATAGTGGATTGGGTAGGAGACCGAGTGGATGCAGAACTATACACTGTACCTGCAGTAAATGTCAGGTATATGAGAGCTAGGATATGGATTGATCCGAATAATCCGTTGATTCCTGGGTTCTATATACGTATGCCCAGTGGTAGACGTTTCTGGATTCAGTGTAGGTATGAAAGGATTCATAAGTTTTGCAGGAGATGTGGGAGAATAGGTCACACCATGAACAGATGCCCAATCACAGATAATCACAACCTGGTGCAGTTTCTGGACAGAAAGATTAAGGAACATAATGCTTCTAGGGGAACAAGGCTGGTTTATGATCAGTCTAAAGTAATGTTTCCTTCATGCATGAGAGCACAGGGTCACAGGCCACAGAAGAGAACAACAAGGTTTCCAGATGGATTCATGGACTTTCAGCATGATTTCTTCATAGAGGTTCCAGAAGAACAGATAATGGATGGTTTCCTCTTCTCAATGGGAAATGATAGCAACCTGTTTGCAGAGGAATTTCCACAAGAACATGATGATGAAAATCACCACACTGGTTTTCAACAGGAGCATTTTGATGAGTTTTTTGGCCAACCTCCACCTTCAAATCAACAGCAAGGGGGAGGAGCTGAAGAACATATGCCAGATGCACATGACAGTGAGGATGACAATCCACACCCATCTGGTCTTCCAAATGGTTTTTTATCTACAACCATCATAGAGGGAGAGCTCAATATGATGCAAGAAGATTTGGATATGGAATACAGGGTGGACAAGAGATCTTGGGAGGGCATGACTGAAAAGCCACCACATGAAACAGAAGTACAGGCTGAGGAAGGAAAGGTTTACATAGACACTGAACTCAATCAACAGAGACCTGGGAAGCAGAGATGCAAGGAAAGAAAGGAGGAAAGCTGTGGAATACAACCTTCTGAGGGAAGCCCTCCAACTGTGGTAGAACTAAGGCATGATAAGGACCACCAGTCATTGCAGCAGACATTGCAGCAACAGGGTAATTCCGAAAAACTCACATCTGTTAATTCTATAATTGAGACACATGTTTATGTGCTCAAGTGTCCACCTATAATATTTTATTCCACTTCTTTAGACATGCCACATCCTCAGTTCATGGAAAATTGGAAGCATAGTAAAAATATAAATCTAGCTGAGGGTGATATAGAACAGCTCCACAACAGCAAATCAAGTAAAAGACAGGAAGGTCTAGCTGATAATGAAAGTAGGATGGGAGTAAACAGTAGTGGAAAGAAGAGATGTATAGAAAAGGATATAGATCCTTCTTTGGTTCAACATGTTTTGCCAACTCAAATTGGATGCTTGGATGATGCTCAGTCTGGGAAAAGGATTTCTGCAAACACTTCTGGCAGCAGCAGAAATGGAAAGCTACTACAGTCACTTAGGCCAAAGCACTCAGGTGGAGTAAACAAACCAAAACACAGCCATTTTCAGAAGAAAAGAAATTACATACTTGGAGAGGAGGCACACACTACAGAAGAGCAACAGCATGTGAGTCAGCTGGCAGAAAATCTAGCAGTCTCAGAGCTTCCACAACTGCTGCAAGAAGTGGAGGACCAAAGTTGGCCACATCCTCAACAACTGGATGCAGGTCTGGAGGGCAATAAAGAGGAGGAAGCCGTAGTCTCTCAGATGCATGATCTCAGGCCATTCAAGAAGAGAAAGCATTGGGAACAACAGGAGTGGATACAACAGGAAAATAAAGAGGAACTTGAGCAGCAGAATTGGAATACCCTCTTGGTCTTCACAGGAGATAAGACACAGTTGGAGCTGAAGAAGAGGAGAGTGCAAGATGTGGTGCTACAATGCTCAATCTTACCAGTCTCTACTCATTTGAAGGTGGCAAACATGGGTTTTCAGGCGGTTGTCCCAAAACAACCGCAAAACCTTTTATGAAGACAATCACTTGGAACAGTAGAGGCATGAAGAATGCCTCTAGGAGGCAGATGCTGGCGCGTCTGCTAAGGGAACAGAAGCCTGATATTCTTTTTCTGATGGAAACAAAAATTCAGGAAGAGGAGGTTAGGAGGTGGCAACAATGTACATATTTTTCTTCGGTTTTTGTTGTAAACCCAGTAGGTCTTGCTGGGGGTTTATCACTCTTTTGGAATTCTGCTGTTCAGGTTGATGTAATAGCTAGTAGTACCAACTTTGTTTTCACCAGATGTACCACTAGTGTAGGTGAACAATGGTCTCAACTGTTTTTGTATGGACAGCCTGATAATGGCCTAAGAATGCAAGTTTGGGAGAGCATTGTTTTGCTTCCCAATATTTTGGATTACCCTTTAGTGCTTATAGGGGACTGCAACCAGGTACTAAGTCAGGCTGATAAGATTGGAGGCCTTCCTTTTGTCCAAGATCATGCATGTACAGGCTTCAAAAACCTTCTTGAAACACTCAATTTAAAGGAGGTTTCCAATATAGGACAATGGTTTACTTGGACAAACAACAGAAAGGAGGAAGACTGTATTTTCCAGAGACTGGACAGGGCATTTGTAAATGAAAAAGCAAAACAGTTATACCCTCTTATTCATACAAGAACTCTTCCTTTAGTTAGGTCAGATCACAGCCCAATCATTTTGGAATTTACTCCAACTTTAATGCCTAAAGTACACCATAAAAGATACGAGGCATTTTGGGCAAACAGTGAGGCAGCAAATCAGATTGTCAAAACAACAATGCAGCATTTTGAAACACAGACAAACCAGATCAGTCAAGCTCAAAGATTGTCATATACTTTGAAATACGGTTTGGATCAGCTGTGTGAATGGAGCAGATATGCATATGGCAGTCTGGATAGGAAGATCAAAACAGTCACACAACAGTTGCAGATATTGCAGAGCAATCCACAAACTCTGAGTACTCAATAATTAGAGCAGAAAGTCAGGTCAGATTTGAATGATCTCATGGATAAACAATCTGACTATTGGCAACAGAGAGCAAGAAGCAACTGGGGAAGAATGGGTGATAAAAACACTGCTTTTTATCATAGGTGGGCTACAATAAATAAATGCAGAAATGAGATTACAAGCATTATGTCCACAGAAGGAGAAGTGTTAACAGATGAGGCTGACATTCAGGCAATATTTCAGATATCATATACAGACTTGTTTTGCAGGTCAGTGTCACATGACACACAAGTTGGTAGCTCTATCACTATGGAGGATTGCATGAAACATACAAATACAAGTCTCAGATGGCAGGATTTACAGAAACTTGATGCTCCCTTTGAACCAGCTGAGGTTCTTCAGGCTTTACAAACCATGAAACCATGGAAGGCTCCAGGCCCTGATGGCCTGCCAGCTGGTTTTTTTAAGACACATTGGGAGGCTGTGGGTCCAAAAACTGAGTCAGCAATAATGGAGATTCTACAAGGGATGGTTATACCTCAGGACTGGAATGACACAAACATAGTTCTTATTCCAAAAAGAGCAGGAGCTAAAGAGGTTGCTGATTACAGGCCAATTTCTTTATGCAATGTCAGGTATAAATTATTGGCAAAGATTCTTGCAAAGAGGATGGCTCCAATCATGAAATCCCTTATAATAGGAAATCTGTCTGGATTCATTAAGGACAGACAGATAGGGGAGAATGTTCTGATGGCACATGAAATGATGGAGAAACTTAGAAAGCACAAGAAAGGGAAGGTTGGACTGGTTGCTGTGAAGATAGACATGAGTAAAGCATATGACAGAGTTTCTTGGGAATTTCTGGAGCAAGCACTCAGGTTTTTTAAATTCTCAGAACCCTGGATATCCCTCATATTACAGTGTGTCAAAACTGTAAGATATTCTTTGAATATAAATGGAAGAAATATGTCTTTTTTCACACCAGTCAGAGGATTGAGACAGGGATGTCCCTTATCACCATACCTTTTCATCATCTGTCAGCAGTTTTTGTCTGGATTATTGGAATCAGCACAAGGCATTCCACAGAAACAGGTTTTGGGATACTCATGTGGACAGGGAGTTCCAAATATAACTCACTTCATGTATGCAGATGACTGCATTATATTTCTCAAATGCCAGAATGACAGGTACACTCACTTGGCAAGGATACTTGATCATTTTTCCAGGTTTTCAGGTCAGAAAATAAACTTCAACAAGTCATCTTTGCAAGTCAGCCCTAATGTAAGCCATGAGGAGGAAAGTCTGTTGAGAAATGTTTTGAACATACATGGACAAGGCATAAGCTCCAAATACTTAGGAGTTAACCTCAACTTGGCATCTGGGAAAAAAAGAGTGTTTGGAGAGATGATAACTAGGGTGAGAGGGAAATATGACACATGGAAAGCAAAGTTCCTAACTCTTGCTGGAAGGATAACCCTAGCAAAGCACACCATTTCAGCACTCTCTACCTATCCAATGGGCATTTTTAAGGTACCACTTTCAGTATTGAATAAAATTGATAAGATAACTGCAAAGTTCATCTGGTCTGGAGAACTGGAGAAGAAATGTATACATTGGATGTCATGGGAACAAATGTGCAGAACGAAGGCACAGGGTGGACTTGGCTTGAGGAAGTCAAAGGATATGAATAAGTCTCTTCTAGCAAAACATGCTTGGAGGATTTTATCAGAACCAAACTGTCTTTTCTCACAGTTTTTCAAGAGTAAATATTGCAGAAATAAGTCACTTACAGTGGTTAGGGCAAGAGGTCAGGACTCCTGGGGTTGGAAGTCAATTATGTGGGGAATGGAATTGATCAAACCAGATCTCAAATTCAATATAGGAAGTGGGGAGAGCATACGGGTTACTGATGAATGGATACCAGGGATTCAGAATCCGATAGCCCAACACACTCACATATCACAGCATACTGGTTTAAAAGTCAGTCACCTGATTACAAATGAAAAGGAATGGAGAATCCCACTGCTGAGATCTTTGTTTCCACCAGCAGCTGTGTCACAGATACTTAAAATACATATTCCCCAGGAAATAAATCAACAGGATCACATTACATGGAATGGGTCTCAGAATGGCAAGTATAAGGTAAAACAGGGATATAGGAAGATGCAATCTCATCTGCAGCATCATGTGCTTATCTCAAACATCAAATGGAGCAAATTCTGGGGCCTAAATCTCCCTCTCAAGATTATTACTTTAGTATGGAGGGCATTACAAGATAGACTTCCTACTGCATTAGGTTTGTGGTTGAGGAATTCTATTGATTCACCAATGTGTAAAAGATGTGGTTTGATGCAGGAGGATATCACACATCTTATGGTAGGTTGTGACAGAGCAAGAAGGGTGTGGAGAGCATCAAGACTGGGTTTTGACTTTCATACAAATAATGTCCCAGATTTCAGAATCTGGTTCTGGAATTGGTTTCAAACAGCTCCACATCAAGAGGATATTTTACTAAGCATCTGTCTTGTATGGAACATCTGGAAGGACAGGAACAATTTCATTTTTGAAGAAAGAGTTCAGGATCCACATCAGGTAGTAGCCATGGCAGTTGAGGACATGAGAGGAATAACTTCTTTGGCAGATATAGAGGATCTTCAGGTACCACAACAGCAGCAACAGTATGATCAGGTGATGCAGGAGGTCCAACAATGGCCACATCATCTGATTTACTGGGAGATTACATTTGATGGGGCATTTAAAAAGGAAACAGGTTCAGCTGCTGCTGCATGGACAAGTGTGCTTAAAAACACCCAGGAACCTTTTATCTTAAAGGATGAGCAAAAGTTTTTAGCTTTCTCCCCGCTACATGCGGAGCTTTATGCAGCATGGAAAGCATTGTCACAGATTCCTCCAATACGCACTCAGGGATTGCACATCAAATCAGATTCACTGCTATTAGTAAGGCTTCTCAGAAATGATGAGGAAGTGGCACCATGGGAGGTTCAGAATCTGGTGCAAGATATCAGACTTCTTTTAAAACATTTTGTTTCAGTAAGTGTTGTAAAGGTTGCTAGATCTGTAGTTGCAGAAGAGCACCTCCGTGCTACTTCTCTGAATAATTCCCTTTCTGTATCGTTTTCTTGTTCATGAATATATAAATATATATCTTTTATCAAAAAAAAAAAAACTTTAACGACGAAATGTTCCCTATTTAATCATATAGAGGTTCGTATTGTCATTAAAAAGAACTTCTCTACTATAGGTTTTAGCTCAAATTATATTTTACTATATCCATGCAGTGGCAGTCCTAACTATTTTAGGGAATGAGGCGATTGTTTTTTTAAAAATCTTCTAATATTCAAAAATATAATTAAATCCGATAAATAGAAAAAGACACTTATATTTATCATTTGACAGAATCATTTTCTATCAAACAAAATTGACAATAAATAAATAAATAAGTCTGACAAAGGGAGTGATAGAGAGTCGAATAAAGGAAAGTTCCGTGAGGATGGATTGAAAACTCTTTTCTTTCCCTTTAAAATATTTTTTAAAAATTAAATTCATTTGTATAACAAAAGAATTTTGAAAGACTATTTTTAGTTTTAAAATGGACCCAAAAAACTTGGATTATAAATCAAATAGGCCCAAAATACTGAGTTTATAAAGTATAATTAGTTATGATTTTTTTTAAAATTTGAGGCTATAAAATTAGTAATAGCCTTTGGTCTGATGCAAGGGTCACATTGACCTCACTATTGGGCCACATTGGCCTAACTACTGGGCCGCCCTGTATTCGTGTAAGTAATTAAGATCGATATTTTTGATAGAGCAAATATTCAAAATTATTACTTAAATATTAAATTTAACTTATTTTTTTATTTAAATAGATTAAATATTTGATACACTACATCTAAATCAATATCACTTACATATCGGTTTATAGGTCTTTTTTGTGAATATCATATTCCTTGTAGATCTTGCGCAGATAGAATCTGCAAACCTTGTTAATTTGATAAAAATTAGGTATTGTTACATCTGTTTTCGTAATTGTGTTACTTTTCTTTTCAAGTTAATCTATCTATATAGGGTTTATAGTTGGGGGACTTGCATTGGAGATTATGACTAAAAAAGTTATATTGAAATCTGGAGAAGAATAGCTGAATCTTTTTTTTTTTTTTTTTTTTTTAGATTAAACCACCATAAGGTGGGGGAATTTATTGGGCACCCCAAACTAGAAAAAATAAAACTATTACAACATCCCTAGGCTTAAAAGTTGAGATTAGTAAGCTAGCTATTGGCCATAACAGTATAAGTACTGTTGGCCATCAAAATGGTGAGAGTAGAAACTCTCAGCTCAATCCCTCAGAAGCATTGAAGAAACAGGTTGCACTTTAGCGAATCGTTAAAGAAACACAGTTTTGCCGCCTATTTTCCATGTTTCAAAAAAGGAGAACTTAACAAAATTGGTGAGATGAGTTTATAAACATACATATATGAGTAGGATCCTCTTGATTAGGGAGCAGTGAGGGATCTTTGGCTTAAGAGATTGCAGCAGCTGCCAATCTGATGGAGGGGATGAGTAGGTTGTCCATGTGTAGTGCACCCCTGACTAAAGGAGGCATGATGTGCCATACAAAGAAGCAACCAGATTTAATATTCAGAGAATGTTTTGCCAGGAGGTCTGCTGCCTGATTCCCTTCTCTGAGAGTATGCATAAGCATTCTCTGCCCCAGTAAGCCATGTATTCTATCTGCAAGACAGAAAAGAGACCAGTGTCTCTTCATAGGGTCAGAAATCATATGTATAGCAGATAAGCAATCAGACTATATGGAGAAAGGTTCAGAACCCATTGCCAGGCCTAACTGAGTTCCAGCCTCTATGGCTAGGAGTTCTGCATGAAGGGGAGAGTGAGATGCAATACAGTAACCCCTAGCCTCTATTAACAGACCAACAGAGTTCCTTATAATCACCCCTATACCAGCCATATTTAAGGACCATGCTGCATCTACATTAATTTTAACCCCTGTAGGAGGTTTGGTCCATATGACAGTGGATATAGCAGGCTTTGGAGGTTTAGGGAGTAGGGGAAGTGTACCATCTGAGGCTAGTTCAAGGTCAACAGGCCTTGATATATAATGTGGGAATGCAAGAAAAGAGTAGTATATGGCCTCCCTAATTTCTTTAACTATCAAATGAGGCACAGGGTCAATATCATCAAATATTTTCCTATTTCTCAGCTTCCAGAGAGACCAACAGACAAAAATAGGGGCAATATGAGAGATTTTAGTATGTATCTTTGACAGCCCCCTAAAGGACCAGTTGGTTGCCAACCTATCCCACAATGTTGGAGAGTGAAAAAATTCAGATCCACAAATAAGATGCATCTGTTCCCAGAGAAAAATAGCAAATTTACAGTCATTAAAATAGTGCTGCAAAGAGTCAGTGTGATTGCAAAAAAATGTATTTGGATGGCAGATTGAATCCAAATTTTTTGAGGACATCATCAAAGGGCAATAGAGCATTTAGAAGTCTCCACATAAAAATTGAATTTTTTTTCTGAATGTGAGGATCCCAAATTTTGCTAAGTACTGGGAAGGACTGAATGGGGGGTCTGAGTCTGGAATAAGCAGATTTAATTGTAAACCTCCCTAAGATGTCTGGCTTCCATATAAGTAAATCCTTTCTATGTGGGGAAATGGAGGCCTGAGACAGAAAAGAGTATAATTGTGGAGGAATATGTTGTTGCAGATAAGGAAGGATCATGGCTTTGTTTTGGATAAAATCTGCAACAGAGAGTGTCAAATGAATATCAGGAGGTTCAAAAAAATCAATTAGTGGGCCATAGTCAGTCCAGTTTGAAGTCCAAAGGTTACAAGAGCCTTCTCCATGTATCACTTTAGAATTGGATTCAGCAAACTGATTGATATTGCAGATCCTTTTCAAATTTTGTGAACCTTTTGATGTTTTGGGGAGAGAGGCAATAAATTGAGTCCATGGAGCTTGGCCTTGTTGATATTTCCACCATAATTTGCATGAAAATGCTTTAATTATGGTGGAGAGGGATCTAAGGCCCATTCCATTTTGATCTGATGGAAAACATAAGGAATTCCATTTTTTCCAGCTCTTTTTAGGACCATTCTCAGAGTTTCCCCAAAAGAAAATTGAAAATTTCCTTTCAATTTTCTTGATCACCTGTTTAGTAGGTGCCATCACAGCCCATATGTGCTGTGGAAGTGAGTACAGGCAGGTTTGGATCAGAGTGAGTTTACCCCCAGAAGAGAGCCAAACATTCTTCCAATTATTAAGTCTTCTTACAATCATTTCCAACACAGGCTGAAAATGATTGTTAAGAGTCCTGCCTGTATATATCTGCACTCCTAGATATTTGAAAGGCAGTGTACCACACTTCATACCTAGAATATTTTGAATCTGTCTATGCTTAAGATCAGAGGCATGTTGACTCAAAAAATATTCACTTTTTTCAAAATTTATCTTCCGGCCTGTGGTATCTTCAAACTTGACTAGGAATGCTTTCATTCTAATTAGGTCCATCTTTGAAGCTTGCATGAAGATAATAGTATCATCAGCGTAGCTCAGATGTGATATTGGTATAGCATTCCCAGGGAAATTATAGTACCTAAGTTTACCTTTGTCAAAAACAAAGGAAAGACTCCTTGTAAAGGCCTCAGAGAATAGATTAAACAAAAAAGGAGACAGGGGGTCTCCCTGTTTAATCCCTCTTGTTGCTGGGAAAAAGCCAACAGGCCTACCATTTACAAGCACTGAGAACCAGGCAGAAGATAAATTTTTCATGATAGTGTGTACAAATCTGCCATGAAATCCAAATCTAAGGAGTACACTGTTCAGAAAAGCCCAGTTGACCCTATCAAATGCCTTCATAAGGTCAAGCTTAATAATGCAATTAGGTTCAGGGGCTTTTCTGTTTAAAAATCTAGTCATTTCTTTCAGATAGATGACATTATCAGAAATATCTCTATTCTGTAAGAAAGCTGAATGATTGGGGGAAATTAATTTAGGCATCAAAGGCTTCATTCTTTCCATTAAAAGTTTTGAAAATTTTTTGTTTTAAACATTGGAAAGACTGATTGGCCTGTAGTCATCAAAGCTTTTTGGAATTTTTTTTTGGGGATGACTGTAATCCATGTACTGGAAATACCCTTAGGGATTTCAGTATTGGATATAAACTCATTTGATGCCTCTAATAAATTATGGCAGATGATATCCCAAGCTTTAATAAAAAATTGAGCAGTATACCCATCTGGGCCTGGACTGCTATTTTTATTAAGCTGGAAAACTACCAATATAAGTTCCTCTAAACTAATTGGCTTTAAGAGTCCCAGATTATCCTCCTCAGTTACAAGTTTTGGAATCCGAGAAAGAAAATGGGAGTAAAAAAGGCCTTGATCAGGGTGGGGGCTGTCCTTTAATAATCTCTGATAGTAAGAAATGGCTTCCTTCTCAATATCAGAGGTATTATCTAGCCACTGACCATGTGAACTTTTTATTTTAGTGATATTGAGTCTACCTCTTTTTTCCATAACTGTTTTATGAAAAAATTTGGTATTCCCATCACCCTCTCTAAGCCATTTGACCCTAGCTTTGTGTTTCCAGAAGCGGTTTTGCTCTTTTAGGGATTTAACTAAAACAGCTTTAGCCTTTTTCAGCTTTATCATTTCATCAGTGTTACTGCTTAGATCAAAAGCTATCTCCTGGAGTCTTAAATCCTCCTCGGCCTTAGTGACATTGTCATTTATATTACCAAAAACCTCTTTATTCCATATTTTCAGGCTTTTTTGAGGTTGTTTAATTTTAAAAACAGTTTAAGCATGCCAGTTCCATAAGAAGGAACACACCAGTTAAGTCTAATAACATCAAGAAATCCTTCTCTTTTAAACCATGTATTAATGAATCTAAATTGTTTTGGCACAGATGGGGTGTTGTTGGCCATAATAAGAAGCAAAGGGAAATGGTCTGAGGGATACTTGTTTAAAACTTGAATAGAAGATTGGGGAAAATTGTTTAGCCATGACAAAGAACACAGACCTCTATCTAGCCTTTCAACTGTAAGTCTCTCACAATTATCCCTAAGTCTACCATTAGTCCAAGTAAAAGAATTGCCCACAGTGTGGATATTTTGCAAAGCTATTTTATCAATAAAGGAGCTGAAATCATTAATACTACGAATACTAGGTCTGGAGGGGCCCTTATATTCTGAGATGGAAGTCATAGCATTAAAATCTCCTATATACATGGCATTTAGCATATTAAGAGCAGATAAATCTTTCCACAATTCTTCCCTTTCAATTCTAGTTCTTAGGCCATATACAAACACAGCATCAGTTGTAGTGTTCAGTATTTGGCATCTGAGTTTGACTGAAAGAAATTGTTTATGGTCTACATGAGGAGTAATATCTAGATTAGAGTTCCACATAATCCATAAATTACAGTTTGTAGCAGGCAGGCAGTGTTGAAAATGTAATCTGATCCTATATGCATCACATTGGGAATTATCATGCTTAGGTTCAATCAGACAGATGAGGTCAGGTTTGTGAGCATTAACTAATCTGGTCAGTCTAGTCATAGAAGATTCTATGCCTCTAGCATTCCAGATAATCATTTTGTGATTTATTGTACTACACATATTTAGAGGGTTTGAGGCTCTTAGTAGCAGTTCTTGTAATAATTTTATTGATCTGAGTGAAGTATGTAGATACTTCATTCTGATCAATAGAGTTATTACATGGACTGATGAGATCAAGGCTTGAGTCTGAGTTTACCTGCTTGGTAGTGTCTTCCCTGTTAGGGTCATCATTCTTGTCTGGTAGCTCTTCAGTACAGGTACTGGCCTCTTGTTCCTCTTCAACCTCTTCAATTAAAGGTAGGAACCTGTTCCCTGTTCTTGTTTGAGAGGAAAAGGATGGTTTGTTAGAATTAAAAGGATTATCAGGAGAGACTGGCATCTTACCTGGATGGATGAGTATATCATCTGCTGCATAGCTAGCTGGTTTTTTAGGTGATGACCATTCTGCCTCTGATAATACAATTGTATTTTGTAAATTGCCAACTGTGGTGGTGTCTTCTGACTGAGTCTCACTAGTTTCCAGGTCAATCATATCAGAAATGGGGGTGTCTTTGGGACATAGATCAGTGTCTTTGGGCGGGGAAGTAGCTTGGATTTCTGGATTGCTTGGCTCAGTGATGGGGTTTTTGTCAGTAGCTTTGAGGGAAGAAGGTTGAGTGTTTGTTGGTATATAGGTGAGCTTTTGTTTGTGTAAAGTAGCAATCTTTTCTGTGGCAGTAGTACCAGAGGAGCTAGCAACACTGTTTTTGGTTTTGTGCTGGGAAGGGGCATTTGGAGTAGGTTTGGGTATAGGTTTCAGAGGTTGGGGTCTAACAGAGATAGGTTTGAGTTCAGGGTGGAGAATTCTGCAATCATGAGCCTCATGCCCAAGTCTCTTACAATGCACACAGTAATAGGGGATGAAATCATATTCAACTGGGAAATATGCTACCCCCCCAGCCAGATCCTTAGTCAAAGTAACAGAATTATGTAACTTATCCCTCAGATCAATCTCAATGCACATTTTGACTGCTGAGGGTCTAGTTAACATAGCAGTGGCTGCATCCAGTTTGATAAACCTACCAATGCTATTCCCTATTTCCTCTAACATGGCAGTATTGTACCAGAATAATGGAATGTTATGCAATGTAATCCAGACAGGGATAATTGGAGTTTCAGTGTTAGGAGAGAAATCAGGGGTCCATTTGAATACCTTCATTACTGCTCCCTTGAATGCAAGTTGATTCTTCATCCAACATCTTTGATAATCCTCTGTATCTTCAAATCTGATCAATATGTGTTTGTAATCGATCGATCCAAGTTGATATCTTCCTTTGAATCCCACGAATTTGAAAGCTTCGTTCAAGAAATCCATAGACGGCTTCACTCTTGGGAATTTTCCGATCAGCGCATTGCCGTAATGCTCCGAGAGAAGTGCAACCTGTTCCGGCGTGATGATTCATGCTGCTTTTCCTTTGTAACTAGGAGTGGGCTTAATTGAGGGTGTGGACGGGAGAGAGGAGAAGAGCGGAGAAGGTCTGGAATTCAAAGCTTGTGCAAAACTCCGGTTTGGGGTGGATCTGCCGCTGTCCTGCGGCGGCGCCGCCATGGAGATGGCCGTTTTATGGCCGTTGGTGACTGGAAACGGTTATATTAGAATAGTAAATAAGAGAGAAGGAGGAGCATTTGTTTAGAGAGAGAAACTCAATAATGGAAAATTTTGATGTCATATAGCTGAATGTCATATAGCTGAATCTTCTAGTGGACACCATCAAAGATTGTGAAAAACATTTAAGAGTGATGAAGAATGTGTTGAACACTATGATTGAGATGTTCTAATAATCTCAAAAATAATGTATTGATATTGTATAATTATTGTGAGATTTCTATTTGACAATTTGAAACTTACGATTATTTGTGAGTCTTTTTTCTTTTAAAGATAAAACCACCATTGGTGGGGAGGATTGTTATAGAACTCCCAGGCCTAGAGAGCCATAAGTGGCCAAAAAATACTTGTGTGCTTGAAAATGCACCTTTGATCCTATAATTTAGCCATCTAAAAAAGTTGCTATCTGTCAAAATCAAAACATCAAACTATTCCAAAGCCCGTTAGCAAATTGTCAAGGCAAAACTCAAAGTGGCATTAGAAAAAGTTTGAGGTCTTGTTACAAAGGAAAGTAATCAAGTTGGAACTAGCTAGAGGAAAAAACAGAAAGCAAACTAAAGTCTCAGTGATGGAAGTTTGGATTGATCCAGAAGTACCACTGCTCTAATAGAGTTGGGAAGGAGGTCCCAGTTGAACACAGATGACAACTTGTGAATTAGAGACCATTTGGAAAGTGCATCAGCAGCTTGATTCCCTTCTCTAAGGGAGTGAGTGATCTGTATCTGTTCTGTCTCTCTATGAATCTCATCAGCAAGTCTGAACAGCTTTCAATGTGCTGTTATGGGGTTTAAAACCATAGATACCCCTTTAGGGAGTCAGACTCAATAATGAAATTATGATTACCATAGAAATATCCAAAAAGGTAGCCTGCATATTGCCTTGATCTCTACTTGTAATGGGCAGTCAGAAGTGCAGAAAATGGTTTTTGCTGAGATGAAGTGACCTTGAGAATCTCTGATTATCAGGACAATCCCAGTGAGAGAGTCCTAGTGAAGAAGTCACTCTTGTCATAGTTGATTTTCTGTCCAGTGACTTCTTCAAAAGTGGCCAAGAAAGCTCTCAGATTAATCAAAGTTTGTTTATTTGCAGTGATGAAGAGCACAGTGTCATTTGCATAGGAGAGATGTGAAATTGTCATAGCATTTCTTGGAAGGGAGAAATATGTAAGTTTCCCATTTTGAAATACATATGATAAGCTTCTGGAAAATGATTCAGAAAAAATGTTAAACAATAGAGGGGAAAGTGGATTCCCTTGTTTAATTCCTCTGGATGCTTGAAAGAATCCCACTGATTTTCCATTGACTAAGACTGAAAACCAGGCCTATGATAGATTCTTTAAAATGCAAGCAATAAAATGAGGGTGAAAACCAAACTTTTTGAGGATTTTACTAAGAAATGACCATCTCACTCTATCAAAAGCCTTTCTCAGATCCAACTTAATGATACAGTTTGGATCCCTAGCTTTTGTATTAAGATGTCTTGCCATTTCCTTCAAATATAAGACATTATCTAAGATGTCCCTCTGTTGCATAAATGCAGTTTGATTAGGGGAGATAATTCCACTCATTAAAGGCTGCATTTTGTTCATGATAATTTTAGAGCATATCATGTTTATAACATTTGATAAGCTTATTGGTCTAAAATCATCAAAAGAGACAGGAGTATCCTTTTTAGGTATAACAGTGATCCATGTAGCAGCTATACCTCTAGGTATATCAGCTCCTTTTAAAAATCATTAATTGCCTCAAGTAACACATCAGAGATTGATTCCCAGGACTTAATGTAGAAAATAAATGAGTATCCATCTGGACCAGGGGAGCTGTTCTTATTCAGTGAAAGTACAGTCCTTTTTAGTTCATCTATTTCTACAGGCATAAGCTAAGCTTTATTCTGAGCCTCAGTAATAAGAGATGGAATTTGAGATAGAAAATGTTCACAAAAATGATCATCTGATGGTGTATGCTAATTGGATAGAAGATCTGAGTAGTATTGTTCAGCTTCAGTTTCAATCATTTTCGAATATCCGCAAAATTATTAGTTTTAAGATGGATTTTTATTATAAGATAAATCAATTTGAATAGTTTTTCTGTAGGATGATTATGATTTATGATTCTGAATTGTTCTTTTTTCGAACTGAAAAAATTAACAGTATCATATTAAAATCTAATCAAACAAATACATAAACTATCTCATAAAAATGTGAAATAAAGAGTTGTTCTATCATCAGGTTATCATAGTACCGTCCAATTCTTTTTTCTTTTTTTTATTTGAAGAAAGAGGATTATTCATGGCTCCTCCCAACCGAAATAATCAAAAGATACATCGTGAATTCGAGACAATTTGTAAGATTACAGGGAAATTTAGCTCTATAGAAATGCAGTACATTCCCTGTATCAAATAAACAAGCAGAGCGTTAAACTAAATAATGAGTGTATAATAGATTGTGGGTGAGATCAGAGGTGAATCTGGCAAATATTGTTCTCTAACACTCTAATTTTGCAATCAGTCGCTGGTTCATCTCATTAACGTTATTTGCATCTCCCCTCGGAGGCGGTAAGAGGTATTTACCGACTCACTTTCACAGCATCCAAACACTATAAAAGTTCAATCTAACATTCACAAGTTGTCTAGACAATAAATAGTCTGTGAGCACTTCCCAATCCATCTCATTAAACGTTATTTGCATCTCCCCTCGGAGGCAGTAAGATATGTCTCGGGTTGTTTTCACAGATTAGTTATGCCTAGACAGCCTGTTCTGTCTACAAATCTGATGTATGAACCCGCCAAGAGTAAGTAACCAACATACTCTGACTCGGATTTCTCCTTGCGCACAAACACAGACTATTACGGAATCGCCAGAAGTAAGTATTTAAACTACTCTGACTTGAATTCAGTTATTCTCTATTCTTAACTCTTGAGTTTCAGTTAACCTACCATTAGGTAGAGATTTCCAAGTTCTTGTTGCTATATCCATTTGATTTGGTTGCAATATTCATTCAAATTCAAACAATGCATTGATTATTTTTGTTTCTTCAATTTCTTTTTGTTCAATTAATTTAGCTCAATATACTTCATTTCAATTTAGTTTATTGAGCTCGGTTTTGATGAAGTATAATTTAATAAAATATAACTTCATTTAGTTATATCAATTCATTGATTGTTTTCTTCAATTCAGTTCAATTAAGTTTAGTTTAATATGATTCAGTTCAATTCAGTTTAATAAGTTAGGTCCAATTTGTAAAAAATTAGAATTGATGAACTATGATTTGATAAAATTTTGCTAATTTAATTGTACAAATGCTTATTTTTGTAATTTCAACTTAATTAAGTTCGGTTTAGTTCAATTCTGTATGTTTCAGTTCAATTCTGTTTATCAAGCTAGGTTCAATTTATTAAGTTTTGTGGTGATAAAATTTTATTTGATAATATATAGCACAATTCGGTTATATCAATTTAGTTCAATAAATTCCTACTCAGTATACTTCTGTTCAATTATGTTTGATATCTTTTTTTTTAGAAAACTACTATGAAGTGGGGGAAATTATATTGAACTTCCCAAATCTCAGAAAAATAGAAAATGATACAAATAAAGCCCCGAGAACAGGCTGAATTTGTACGGAGTTAAACTCCAAAAGCATTGGTAAATGCTTTTCAAAAGAATAGGCTCTAGAGCACTTTACAAAAGAACAAGCTATGTGTTTGTTAAGACCTATTAGAGAATTGCTAAGTAAAACTCAAGGCGGTCCCACTAAAAACACAACTATCTAATATGATTATTCTAATTGTTAGATCACTGTCTAGATATAGCATTAAGAGTTGGATCTAATGAATGTGATAGAATGCACATGTACTCAACTGCTTCTCTCTTGAGTTGTAATCCACTTTTTAGAAGAGTAGAATTTTTCTTGAAATGTTGTAGCTGCTTGATCTCACTTCTGTATAGCTCTCATTTGCAATTAATGATACAGAAGGAAATGAGAGTAGTATCAATTCAGGGAGAGTGCATCCTTAAAGTTGGAGTACCCTCCTTATCAAGTAAATATATTCCCTTATTTAACAGTGTGTGGCAATATCTGAGCAGTATCAAAATGAAAATATTGTTTAGCATTGATGGCATGCTTTGCCAGTGCATCTGCAACAGAGCTACCCTCTCTATAAATATGATGAATATCAGAATATCATGAACAAGAGAGTACAGTCTCCATGGAGCAAGTTAAGGATTCTTAATCATATTTGTTGCTTGCTTTTAATCAGATTCATATGAGCATGCTAAGTTCATTTAAGTGCCTAGTTTTATACCCAGCCCTATTGCTAACAGTTCAGCATGCAAGGGTGAGAGTGACTGGGTATATACTGATTTAGCAACAACTAATCTTCCTTCTGAGTCCCTTCTGATTACACCTAGACCAGTTACATGTGATATGAGCCAGAAAGTATCAGAGTTGACCTTATAATGAGTTGTTGGTCTAGACCAGGTGACTTTGGTTATGGTTTACTTTGGTGGTCTAAGACATTTGGGAAAGTAACCATTGTCAGCCATGTCAATGTTATGAGCAGAGTGAATATAGAAAGGCTTGGCCATAAAAGAATCATAAATCATTGCTAAAATCTCATGGAGGATTCCAGGAACTGTAGGTTATATTTTATCAAAGATAAATCTATTTCTATCCTTCCAAAGAATCCAACATGAAAAAAGAGCAATATTATGTATCAGTTGGGAGTGGATAGCAGTAATGCTAGGTCTAGATAGGTAATGGGAAATTTTGTTCCATATGATTGAGAATTGTGGTGTTCTGATGCCAATAAAAATATTCACCACTTCCCAGATCTGAAATACCAGGTGACATTTATTGAAAAAATGATCCAAAGAGTCTAAATTGTTGCAGAAGCAGCATTTAGACACAATACTGAAACCATAATATTTAAGCATATTGTCAAAAGGAAATAGCGAGTTTAGATTTTTCCACATGAATAGAGAGACTTTTTTGGGAATTCTGACATTCCACAGTTTAGAGAGAGATGCAGAGGTACCTCTCTTTGGCCTGATCTGGTTATAAGTTGATCTGAAAGTGAAATTCCCATTGACTTCTGACTTCCAGATGAGCTTATCTGCTCTATTCAATTTAGTTACAGCTCCCTGCAAAAAGTCAAGTAGAGAAGTATCAATGAAGGGGAAAATAAGTGGAATAAATTCCTGTTTCTTTTTCAATAAAATCTGCCATAGTGCAAGTTACAGGAATGTGTGTGAGTTGGGAGTCCACTATATCAGTAATGGGACCTCTATTAGTCCCAGGGCCGTCCCTTTAATATTTGGGGCCTAGTGCAAAAATAATAATCGCGGCACTTAATTTTTCTCCAGTTCAATTTTTTTCGATTTTTTAAATTTTTATACAAAATTTTCGAATATGCTTCATTTATAATAAAATATATACGTAATATAAAAAATTTAGAACCCTCAATTCTTTTCCAATTCAATTTCTTTCTCAATTTTATTTAAATTTTTAAAAATTCTTTCTGATTAAACCTCAAATGTATAACCAAAAATATATAAATATAATAAATTTGGGGCCCCTCAAATTTGGGGGCCCGGTGCGATCGCACGTGTGGCACTCCCCAAGGAACGGCCTTGATTAGTCCAGTTTGACATCCAAAAGCTACATGATCCCTGGCCATGAATCACTTTGGTATCCATTTCACATAATCCATTAACTTCACATATTCTTTTCCAAGTATGTGAAATTTGTGAGGATTTAGGAAGTGATGCAATGAAATAGTCCAAGGAGCAGATACTAATTGATACTTCCACCACAGTTTAACTGAAAAGGAAGTAACAATTGCTTTTAAATTCCTAAAACCTAGCCCATTCTCAGCAATAGGATAGCACATGTCATTCAAGTTTCTCCATGATTTTTTAGGCTTATCATCTACTGATCCCCAGAAGAATATAGAAATCATTCTTCTGATCAGCTTCATGATATGGATTATTGGCTTCATGACAGCCCTGTATTGTTGTGGCAAAGGGTAAATGCAAGAATTTATGAGAATTAATTTTGAACCAGAAGAAAACCATCTGTTTTTCCAATACAGTAATCTACTGTCAATCATCTCTATGAGTGGCTAGAAAAATATACTTTTGATTCTACCAGAGAATACTATCTATCATATATTTTTTTCATCAATTGCATCAATCATCTCCAGAATTTGTTAGATAATCAATTTTCATATTCAAATTTCCTTTTTACCCCAATACTACATCTATCTTATATTTTTATTCACTTAATAACTCACAGTTCCGCATTGCACGCAACGTGAACATGATGTAATGTTTAAAGTGCATGATGTATGGACACATGATGCATTTAAATTTTACATTAATTGAAAAAGTGTAAAATTCAATAATTAAACTTACAATATGTTTTGGATATTATTGTCACAAATATAATATTTGTGCGCCGTGCATTTATACCTTTCTTGCACACATTAATTAGCGTAAATGGTTTTGCAGGAACAATGTGTGCTATAATTCGATTGTGATTGTGATTTTTTCATCAATTTCTGTATATGTAATTAATTTTGATATGTGTGCATGTTTCTTTATATGCATGTTTATTTAAAGATGAGTGGTTTTGATTTTTATCATCAATTGCATGCACAGAGTAATTATAATCATCTTTACATAAATTTCATTTAATTTGAAATTAATGATTACTATTGTGAATCTTGAAGTTTTAGTCACTTTGTACTAGTACACCAATACGCAGTAGCTGACTCTCTTGCTAAGAGAAGCTCAATGCTATTCATCAAACAGATCATAAACATATCACAAGCTCCTATTACTCTGAAAAGATCAATAACACTAGACAGAATAGGAGTCTCTAATGTTAGAGCTAGTATGAATAATGTTCTGGATTGATTCTTCTGCTCTAATTTTACACGAGACCCATTGGAGAGGTGGCTCCAATTGGAAGAACCAGTACTAAGGAAGCATCAACAGGTGCTAAAAAAGAAGGAGGCACAAGCTGGAGTAACAACAAGGAGGACACTTTCTTAACATTACATTTTGTGAAGTGTTTAGGTATTTATTTCAACTCTTTGAGCAGATTGTGTTTGTGTATTTGTTTACTCATTCACTAACATGTTTAGGGAAGGAAATGAGGAATGTGAAATAAACCCAAAATACAAATCACTAATGTAATCAACTGTAAGTTTGTAACTCTAGTCAAGCATTAGGTATTTTTCTCATTATCATTTTAGATATTTTCTATTGAAAGCTTTCGGCCATTTTTGGCAGACAATGATTCTGGGATGCCAATAATTAAATCTCACAAATAATTATTTTTTTAAAAAAGTGCACGATGTACGGACACATGATGCATTGAATTTTACATTAGTTGAAAAAGTGAAAAATTCAATAGTTAGACTTAGAAATGTTTTGGATATTATTGCCACAAATATAATATGTATGCACGTGCAGTGCATGTATACCTTTCTTGCACGCATTTATTAGCATAAATGGTTTTGCTTGAACAATGTATGTTATTATAATTCAATAGTGATTGTGATCTTTTTCATCAATTTCTTTATATTTAATTTTGATACATGTGCATGTTTCTTTATATGCATGTTTATTTAAAGAGGAGTGGTTTTGATTTTTATCATCAATTGCATGCACAGAGTAATTATAATCATCTTTACATAATATTCATTTAATTTGAAATCCATAATTATTATTGTGAGTATTGAAGTTTTAGTACACCATGAAATCTGATGCTTTCATGGATGTGATGAACTTTGAATTTAACTAAAACTCTGGCGTACCTGGTGCTGGTAAAGAAGAGAGATGGAGACGAGAAATACCGCGCTTTCCTGGATGTGATGAGAGATGTCAAGAATAATAGGTCTGTTCCTACTGCAGCAAAGAAAATAGAGGAACTATTTGAAGGGCATGGTGACCTAATCAGGGCCTTCAATGCATTTCTTCACGACGACCTTAAAATCTCCATCCCAGCAGTGAAAGAGCTGAAAGAGACCATAGACTTTGCAGAGGCACTCTGTCTTGTGGAGAAAAATAAGGTGAGTTATTCATTAATTGGTTTTTCTAACGAGTGCGTTTAATTATAATTTTTAATTAAGGTTAATCTAATTAAAAAGTGACAAAATAAATTATATGTGTAGGCTAGATTTAGCATAAGAGATTTGTGAGGTTGAGACTTGAGAGTAATAAGGTTTCAAAAAAAATGTTATGGTGCAGGAAGATGTTAATTGGTATGAAAGTGATCTTGAAAAATTAATAAATAATAGAAAATAAAAAATTATATGCACGATATATGAATATAATGTATGATTTATAGCTGCACAAAATATGAATAAATTTAGTATAAGATTAATGTGCACGAAATATGAACATCTTAAATTCATAGATAAAACCTAAACATTAATTCAAGTATTCATAGAAAATTTAAACAATCAAGTATCCCAACATTCAAAAATTCATAGACAAATTAAACCTAAACGTTCAAAAATTCATAGATGAACCTAAACGTTCAAATGTTCATAGATAAACTTAAAAAACATTCAGTTGTTCATAGATGAAACTCAAACATTCATCAAAAACTCATCCAACAGAGGGAAACGGTTAAACTTTTTTTTTGAAGTAAAATGCATTTCATTAATTAAATTGGTATGTTTACAAAGTTTGGAACGTTGTTCCGTAGATAAGCTGATTCCCGTGAACCCTTAGCGTATTGAGCTAGGGAGTGGGCAGTAATATTATGTTGCCTTACAATCCAAGATAAACAAGAAAAGTGGTGGCGTACAACTAATCTAGAGATATCTTCAATAATAGCTCCGAAGTCAGAAAAGTCTTCTTTTGGTTTCCTTGTAGCGTTATTACAGCCTGGGCATCACCCTGGATATTGTGATTCTGGATATCTTTATCTAAAGCTATTTGTAACCCCGATCGAAGGGCTTGAGCTTCTGCAATCCTAACTTCCTGGATACCTCTGATTCTCATAGATCCACCATATACCCATCTCTTTTAGAGTTATAAATGTACCATCCTAGACAGGTGCTATCTGCAGATATTGCGGCATCAAAAGTAAGTGTATTTCCATCATTAGTTGCAGGACTATTGGTTATTGGATTTGGTCTGATAGGTTCTTGTTGTAGGTGGTTCTGCATACGCTCTTTGGCCTTTTTTAACTCATGAAGTGTTCTCATGGCATAGATGACACATAGCTGAGGGTTAAGTTCATGAAACTCTCCATGGAGTAGCTTGTTACGATGAGACCACAACTGATATAAGAGCATGGAGGCGAGAGACATTTCATGAGAATCTAATTCCATAATTAGATCTTGGACCCAGAGATTTGCATGTTGTTGTTGATATCCGAAAATACTGTTATGCAGGTCAGCTGCGAACCAAACTTTTTGCGCCAAGGGGCAATGGAAGAAAAGGTGTTCCGCGGAAGTATCATTCATAGTAAATGTTAAACATTCCAATTCACCTTGGCTTTTCTTCTGATGCAGATTATTTGCTGTCGGTAGACTGTCCTTGCAAAACCTCCACACGAAATGCTTGACTTTTGACTGAATTGGCAAGGCCCATAATTTCTTCCAATGCAATGCCGGCCCAGAGCTTCCACTAGCCATATGTATTGCATTCCCAGATAATGGACAATTAATACCTACATTATATCCTGATTTTACCGTGTACTTACCGTCCAAGGAAGGGTGCCATATCCACTGATCATTATAGTTATAGGACTCTCCCCTAGGGAGTAACAGTTGAGATCTGCTTCTTCTTGACCAAACAAGTTTCGAACTAGTTCCACATTCTACCGTGAACCATTCTCTAACATTAGGTGGTTAACATTGAGATTTTCTGAGAAGTCTGGTGTAAGCGATGTAGGGTATTTATTTCCAGCTCTTGGTAACCATAAACCGGATCTAATCTTAGTTGTGTTTCCCGCTCCAATCCGTCGTCGAACGCCCTTAGCCAATAAATCCCTTCCGTTCAAAACAGACCTCCAAGCTAAAGACGGATTCCACCCCAGGGTTGCATCCATTATAGTGGTATTTGGGTAATACTTTGCTTTAAGTAACTTAGCCACCATAGAATCTGGGAATTTTAGCAATCTCCAAGCTTGTTTCCCTAGCATAGCAGTATTATAAACTTTCAGATCCTTAAAACCTAATCCCTCCATATTCTTTGGAAAACAGAGTTTAGTCCATTTTGCCCAATGAATCTTCTTCTTCTTAGTCGTGGTGCCCCACCAGTTATCTTCCATAGAGTTTGTGTATATCCTCAACTAGATTGTCAGGTAGCATAAAGCAAGACATGATGTAGGTAGGAATCAACTGGAGGACAGATTTAATTAGTACATCTCTACCCCCTTTGGATAATTATTTATGATCCCAGCTCTCAACCTTATTCCAGATTCTGGTTTTAAGACTTTCTAAGGCAGCTGCTTTAGATCTACCAAAAACAATTGGCAATCCCAGATATTTCTCATGTGTTAAACTTTATCTCTCTCTCTAACCGGATTGATTAAAGCTCGATTAGACTGCAAAAATAAAACCAAATCACTATCAAAACACATGCATATATATATATATGTAACAATTATAAAATGGTAAAGATTCGATCGAAACTAATATCACTTAATTACCTGCAGTAAGTCATTAACTTTGTTTACACTTAACGACTGCACTCTCATTAAGTCATGCACTGTTGCAGGATATGCATCTGCAACAACAACAACAACAAAAAGTTATACGTAATCAACATGAAACTAAACAATGAAACTTGGTCTGTAAATCAACATGAATCAGCTAATTGTGGCATTAAATCTGAACAGAAATTTCCCATTTCAAACAACGTACCGGTACCCAACAATTTGCTGAAGTTTGAAGCTTTCTGGGACACCTCGATTTGTTTCATTCATTCCATCAGACAAAACCATATATCAAACATGAAAAAGAAGATTATGGTTCAAAATCTGCAGACTTGCAGGAACACACGATGCGTGCATATATGGTGCTTACAGGATAAAATAATGAAATGGCACGTGTGGTTACTACATTGCATGGGATATTTCAGAACTTCTATCATCATAATTATAAATTAAATTCATAATGTCGTGCACACAAAACCTATTATCACTACATTTTTATTTTAATCTAACTTAGTTTTATTTAATAAATATGCAATATGATGGTCAAATTCAACTAGAATTAGTTTTATTGATATAAATTTTTGATACTTAACTTTTAATTAAGTCCGGTAAGGGTTTAAAATGACCAAAATATCTATTTTTCCAAAATCTCTATTTTATGTACTTGCTCTTATATGGGAAAATTCAACAGAATTGCTAAACTTTTTTCTAAATAGAGAATTTTAAGTCATATTATCTATTTAATTTTCTTTCGGTTCCAACAGGTTTTCAATTTTAGAGATTTTTTAGATAAAGTTTTATATTTTATATTGATTTTTAAAACACTCTCAAATACTCAATAACTACAATTTGCCAAAAATAACTTTTCCCATTAGAATTTACCAAAATTGATTTATTTTTTATAAAAGTTCTTAACTATAATTCACCAAAAATATATTTGCTCACTTGAACATGCTAAAAATAGATAATATTTGTCAAAATTTCATAGAATTTAGTTTTGCAAAAGTACTCTCCCTTTTTCTATATATATATAGCAATTAAAACACTCTCTCTCCCCAATTTTCTATTTTAGAGAATGAATTTAGCAATCTTGTTGGAACAACAAAAGTGTTAAAATATTCTAAATATAGGCATTATCTTTATATTACAAATTCTGTTGGACTTGCCCTAAATACAAATATAAATGTAGGTTGTCATTGATCTCTACGAGTGATGTGGACTTCATACTAAAGAAAAGAAAAAAACATAAACAAAAAATGTTGAAAATATATATACTTGAAGAAGGTCGGAGTAGTATTGTAAAATCAAAAGTAGGGGTAATATTGTAAAATCTTAAAATTCTTTACACGAGAAGAAAATTTTAAAGTATTTTTTATATATATTTGGAAGAAGTATTATCCAGTCCATGGATCGAATACGATTTATCCAGTTAAGCACAAATTTAAACTCCTTTTTGCCAGGAAATCTGCTGGTTGATTGCACTTTCTAAAGATGTGTGTGATATTATGTGCATGCAATTTGAGCTCATGACATATGGAGTATAAAGACCAAGCAATTGTCAGTGGATGAGAGATACCTTTAACAACATTGAAGCAGTCTGATTCTATACAGAATTGGTTGAAATTCCTCTGAAACACTTTAGTGAGACCCTCTTCAATAGCCAGAATTTCAGCATGTATGGAAGAATATTATGCAATACAGTACTTCATCTTGATAGTTATAGTTGCTCCCTGTCCATTTCTAACAATAATACCTATCACACAATGTCCATTTTTACATGCAACATCAACATTAACTTTAATACCCCAATCTGGTGGAAACCACTTGATGATTTTGATCAATTTTTGTCTTTTATGTCTGATAAAAGGGATCAATTTTGAGCTAATCAAAAAATGGTTCCCGCCAGGGTTCTTCAATAGCAGTTGTCAAAAAGTTGTTAGCACCTTGATACCTAATTGGGTTTTTAGATACCACATCAACCAATAGTTTAATTAGACCGATACACTCTCTCAACATCAAAAACTATTATATAATCACATATCTTAGTGTAGGTACTCAATAGTGTGACGCCCCATTAAAACTTCCTATCCATTACGGTGATTTTTAATCGAGCGTCTGCCTGGTTCGCACCAGGACTCAAGCTCAAAGTCGGTAAAACTAATTGAAAATTTTTCTTCATTATTACGGTTGTATTAAATCCAGGATCTTTATACATAAACCAAAAGTTCAAATGTCATTATACAGATACAAGCCACACATGCCACTACTAAAGTGAAACTACATAAGATTCTTAGGTCGGCTAACGGATGACATTCACATCGAGTAGAATCGCCCCGCTTCAAGACTGCCATGCAGCAGTTAAACACACAAATGAGCTTAAACCCAATGATATCCTCCGTAAGAAAATTTTGATTGGAAATGCAATATAAAACAACTTTCAATTGACTTCTAGCATGCCAAGATAAAAAATGTAAACTGAAATTTCTACACATGCACACAAATGTAATCACATAGCATAGAAACAATTTTATTTTTATTTTCCAGGAAAAGACTACGATATTCTTTAGTACTCCTATTTCCTTCTCAGATTTAGTGACATTGTATACTCACTTTAATTTTGAGACGAACGAGATAAAAACGGCCCTAATCCACGATATTCAAAGTAAAAATTCCATGCTTAAGAAAAATCATTCGTTTACAGGTAATATGGATGACTACATCAAAAATAGACTCCTGTCAATGCATCACACAAGATCAACCCTATTTTTATAAATGATTCCTGCTCCCTAAACTTTAGCAATCAAATAAATATTATTGGTACAAAATTTACATCTTGTACAAATGTCATATTTATAATTTATTTTATTTTATTTAGACATCTCCTAATAAAACATATAGACTTATTTCATATTGAGAATAGTATCAAAGAATGCTAAGCGAAGTTAAAGAGTAAAACAAATTTAGATATAACATGGCTATCTCTACTGTCACCTACTAAAATGCATCATAACACATAGGAATTCACAGCGCACTACCACTTAATTCCAATATTTCAAGAATTAGTATCGCAACCATAGACGTCAGTAATCACAGATCATCATTCATTATAACCAACATATTCTAAAATAAAGGTCACGTATTTTTACTAAATTCAAGCATATATTCCAAACTCCATTAACAAATTCAGTCAGGGTTTCAGCACCCACATCACAAACGGGGTATCACCACCCACAACACCAATATATCGGAGTATCACCACCCACAACAACAAGATAACGGGGTATCACCACCCAACATACACATAACGGGGTATCACCACCCACCACGTCAACATATCGGGGTATCACCACCCACAACAATAATATATCGGGGTATCACCACCCACAACAACAAGATAACGGGGTTTCACCACCCAACATCCACATATCGGGGTATCACCACCCACAACAACAAGATATCACAGTAAATATCAACTTAGTCCACAAATACACTTCACATACCTTTCAAAATAAGGTCTTTTATTTCCAGAAATTGTCATATACGATAGTCTTGTATATTTATTCAACTTACGAGTTATTATCTCAGTTCCACTACATTACATCTTCTTGGCAGTCAAACTATCAATCAATAATTTTCACTAAACAGTTCATGACACCTCATGTATTAAAATTTCACAATGACTCTGTTAGATCATAATCCCTCACGTACACTCCATACTCTAGATACACGGAAGCACAAGAAAGTCACTAATTCAGATCTCAATCCATCTACAATACAATCACGTAATAACAAACACCAACTATCAATCACCTCATAACATTCTGTGACGTAGACACATAGTAGCACCAATCAACTCACCAGATCAGAAAACCATTACCCAATTAAAAAGGTAATTTAACTAGAACTGGTTGTACATACACCATTTTTTCACATAAATGAACATAAATATTTCAAGTGGCAAATTACATCTCACTCTTCTATAACACATATTTATGATAACATGATAAGTTAATC
This sequence comes from Sherardia arvensis, assembly GCA_948330725.1. Lineage (NCBI taxonomy): Eukaryota > Viridiplantae > Streptophyta > Magnoliopsida > Gentianales > Rubiaceae > Sherardia > Sherardia arvensis. The sequence goes on along the minus strand of OX415237.1, from coordinate 12,413,081 downwards.
ACTCGTGCACATTAAAACAAAATCGGATAAACAGTTCTTCTTCTTATATTTGTAACAATCGAGAGTTTATATAATATATAAATAGCCGCCTTTGGAAACAATTTATAAATAAGCACTCTTGTGGATCTACAATAAACTGAGATATGTATAAAACTAGTTTATAGACTGATCGTATAACAAGTTAATGAAACTCAATCAATACATATTTCAAACCAGTAACTATGATAAGAAAATATATATGAAACATGATTTAGTCTACATGAGTTAGGATTTGAAAATGATTAAAAGAATTAAGATAGCACAATTAGCACGTAGGCATGACAGCTCCCAAAACTTTATAAATTTATAAAGTTTTGAAGAGTGAGGATACTCACACAGTCGTGTACTTCGTTAAGTGTTTCATCGGCTTTATCTGCAAGGAGGTGATCATTTTAGAAAGTTACTAACTATCAAGTGTACTCTTGTGGTTGTAATATATTCTTCAACATTCTAAAGATACAATTAAGTTAAAACCTAGCACTATACTTATACTGATCTATGACTTACAATCAATATAAAATATTTTACTGTAGACCATGGTTATCTTACTGTGATATACGAATTACAATCAAAACTTTGTGCTTCTCATTAACACCTATGGAGTTCCCTCATTAACACCTATAAAAAGAACTCCGTTGGCATGCAAACCTATAACTTAATTTGGTTGAGTACTTACTGTTTATTTCTCATATTTTACTATGTTAACTATACAGTCAAGTCTTGTACATAGAGGATGATTTTCACACGCAAGTCTTGAAATTTAACCAGAGTAAAACCTTTATTTCAATGGTATTAACTCAAACTCTAAATCAGAAAAGAAGGGCAAACGGAGATCAAAGGTAATCCCTTTTTTAAATTGATCAGTTTTATTCTTCATCCAGTTAACTATCCCGCATAGAAATCAAAATTCTATTTTACTTGTCGTTATAGTTTATCAGGCTCATGTAAAGATTTGTGTAGATTAAGTTAATATACGAAGTTATGATGTATGGAACCTCGAGAACGTGATTAATTTTGTTGTGCAATTGGGGATGTTTCTCTAAATCGTGTGGGATAAATTTTGCTGTGCAACTGGGGATGTTTCTCTGAATCGTGTGGGATAAACATGTTACTCGTTAGCTTGATTGATTGGTATATTCGTTTCTATTAGTTGACATGGGTAGGTTTCATCGAGAAACCTAGTGGTACTAGGATATGCAGAGAGTAAACGGTACAGTAGCCATCAAATTGAAATAAAGGTTTAGAGGCTGGGCATATTAAGGTCTGTTAAAGATGAAGTAATATTTTTATGCAGTAATTCCTTTCATTCAACTTGTATTATCCTCGTTTTCATATTTAATTTCATTCAAAGCTTGGAATAAAGGGAAGATTTTAATTGATTCTATGGTTGAACGAGTGATTTAGAATTTGAGTTAATACCATTGAAATAAACACTAGTGGACAACCATATAGTACTAGTGGACAACCATTCAGAAAAAGGGATTCTAATGTTCTAATTTGGGCATGTTCCCTCTTCCCTCTGTTTCTATTAATCTCCTGTACTTTCTTGAAATTTACCCGTAGATTATTTTGGTATTATACATCTACCTCTACACCGCTATGGTAAAGAGTAATAGAGTAATGATAACTCTCTTTATCTTACACGTAATCTCCTCAATTAAAAATATTTTATTGATATTCATCTAATCTTTTCCTTAAGTTTTCATCTCTATTTTCATTTCCCTTTTTTTTCATCAATTTGAATTCTTCTTTATATTATTATTATTTATTCTTGTTACATTATATTTCATTTATCCGTTATATTAATTTTTCACTCCTTAATTAACATCGCTATGTCCAAACATTATATCTTTTAGTTATGCATCATTATAATTATATATTTTGACCACCTATTGCATGATAATATAAACAAAGTAAAATTATAGTCACCGAAGTTGCAAGATTATTACCGTAGACAATTTAATAGTTAATATAATGCAAAGTAACTAGTACTCTAAAATGGGACTTCACAAATAGTCTATGGTACGTTTAACTACCTACACTCTCTCTTAGTGTAGGTACCGGGCACAGCATCAAAGTTTAATTAAGATTGTGCCAAAGTCACTTTTATAAACTCCCATCGATCGGTTGCACCACGAATCGATCCACACTCTACTCCATAGTATGCAAACAGACAATTAGCATCACCATTTGTGCTTTTCAAATCTCGAACGATGTTCTTCACTAAAAAAAACTATACCGGCTTAACAATAATGCTGCATATTCCTTCCTTGTTTTGGCTTATACCATATGTTCTCCATCGTCAAAGAGCAAGTACTCATTCAACCCATTAGAGTAAATCCACATCGGAAACGAAATGGGTGATTGTGATGTATGGCGGACACCAGCACTTCGACGACGAACCTTGCTCTCGAACTGACCTGCAAAACAAAGCCCCGGGTGTCTCGAGGGTAGACACTCCGACGCTCAAGTTAGTATGAGGCGTAAGGCGTATTGTATGTAGTATGAGATAGAGAGGTTTACCAGACCTTCGGTATTTATATGGTTACAATCCGTAGATCACCAAGATATGTATTTATGGTAGGAATACAACTCTTATGGGAATAGTAGTTGTATTACCATGTATAGAAGAAATATATTTTAGTCATGGTTGTATTACCATGTTTAGGAGGATGTATATTCCTCATAAAACATTCATAATATACGCATTCCTTATAAGGATTAGGATTGATGGACCCGTGGATCCATCCTCCACGTATCTCGAGCCCACGACCCTTCTCGGGCCCTGGTCCAAGTATGAATGAGGCCTGAATACGAACCATGGACTTATCAGTAGCCCCAAGGTGGATCATCAGAACTTAGAGCACTCCATCTCGAAGGTTGAATGAGAGGCTTGTTTCTCGAGGGAAAACCAATAACTCGAGGGAGGATGACTCGGAGTATTAAGTTCGGGGCGTCCTTCAAGTACTATCCTTTCAGGCTTAACCTTCTGAATATCTAGTTTCAAGTTCTTTCATATTTCATCCAAATATACGGACGGCTGAGATTAGCTTCCTTTGAAATCCAGATGGTAGATACACGTGGCATGCGTTTATTGGCAAATAGAGGCGGTCTGTCCCCTGTCTCTCCAATTGCTTGCGTCGGAACCAGAATCGAGATAATTACTCATCATAAATATTGTCTGGGTTTGGGTTAAATCTCCCAAATCATTCCTCTTGTCTTCCTTATTCAAAATTTCTTCTTTCCAAGTTCAGAAAGCGTATCAGTGCTTTATCAAATCTCTGAAGCCCCAATTTCTGCTTTCACAATCATCAGTAAGTGCTACTCTTTCTCCGTTGTTTTTTTGTGTCTGCTTTTTCTTTTTCCTCTGTGCGTGTATTTCCCCTCATACTCTCTGTGATCATGAGTGATAGTAGTGAAACGATTTCCGCCCCTATCATGATGAGGGGGAGTATGCGTTTACTCAGGGCGAGGAGAATAGCTCCCGTGTCCGTCACAGAGCCGAGGTAGCGAGTGGGAAAAAGCATGTAGTTTTGAAGAAGAAAGCCTCTGTTGAAGAGAAAAGATTAATGGCGATGGCCAGGAAGGCTCAGATAGAGGGGAATAGCCCCATGGTAATGCATGCAGCCATAGGTAGACCATCCATGAATGGTGAAGGTAGTAGCAAGAGGTCGATGAAGCAGGATAAGGCTCGTGCTGATGCTGCTATCTTCGTTGAAAATTGTCCCTTTTTGATTCCCCCTGATGCTGATCTCATGTATTTCGGGGAGGATAAGTCTGTGTCAGAGTTAATAACTCCAACCCGGGGGGTCATTTATGCGAGGTTTTTGCAGCATGGGATAGCATTTCCTTTTCCCCCACTATTGAGTAGGTTTCTTCAGTGGTATAAGGTGCGTCCAGGGCAATTGCACGCTGATGTGATAATAATCATAATGGCTTTGATAACTTGGTGTGCTCGTTAGGGTTATAAACCCAGTTTTTCTCTGCTGCGGACCTTATATAAGGTGTCTATTGTTAAGAAATCCGTAACTTTGACTTTCCGAGATACTTCCATGGGTCGAGCCTTCATTATTCCTCGGCAAAGTGGGGAATGGGACAAGGTGAAACTAACCTTTGACCGGACCAAGTATGAGGTACCCCATTGGAATAAGGATCTCCAAAATGAAGCCTGGGATGATGTTGACACCTCTCATAGATTGATGGATATAGCCGAGGAGTTTGTGCGGGAGAAGATCAAACTTAGAGATGACAAGTTTATGTCAGGAGATCCCCAGATGGGTTGGCAGTGGTCTGTCGAGACATATTGATGGTTATACCAAATGCCTGGTCGAACTCTTCAGAATGGCAGCTATTTGAGGTTGTCTTATTTCGACCAGCCAGAGGGTGTAGAAATTGAGTGGTATGAAATCATTCTATCCATGGAGCAGGATCCCATTGGTTCAACTAGGACACTTAGGGTCTCTAGGGCCATAGAAAAGAGGGTCGTTCGAGAAGAGATGTCCGAGAACCACACTCCTATGGATAGGGAAGTTTCTGGATTGATGCCTGATGTTCGGCGTCGGTTCAAAAAATTGGTCCAAAGACCTAGGAATGTTCGATTGGAGGCTAAGGTGCGTCATGAGACAGAGTGTCTATTCGTACCTGTTGCCCGAGATCCGTCAGATGAAGAGGAAGATAAGGGTTTAGCCCTAGTCAGATGTTCGAGAAAGGAAATGTCTCGGACTTCTGGTTCTCCGCAAACCATGTTTGATAGGGCCGAGAATGAAGAGTCTTTAACTTCTGCAGTAGTCTCTAGTATGTTGCATGAGGGTATTTCTTCTTTGTTATGCATGACATTTTCGTCCATACTATATCATTTTTCCTGATGCTAACTTCATTCCTTTTGTGTACAGTGGGTGTTTCCAAGACCGAGAAGACAGTGAATAAGCTGGCTCAGATATTCGAGTCCAGGAAACTGAAGAACCACGAAAGTAAGAAGAGGGATGCAGAAGTCTCAGGAAATTCCGCGAATGCCTCTACTAAGTCTCCCAAGAGGGCTAGGCTTGAACTCGAACTGTTAGGGGAGTTCGAGAAGTATGTGATGCCTCCTCCTCTAGAGGCTAGGACCGAGATAGTTCTAGAATGTCCCGAGATAAGCCAGGTATGATTAATCTCGGCTTCTGACGGAATTAAGCCACTAAGCCTTATTTTCTTTCTCAATCTCTGAATCATATGAAGCACATGTATGGTTCTATCAAAAAATTGTATGGTCGCTGTCAAGAACAGGTGGCTGAGTTGGAGCTGTTGAAGGTGGAGATGGCCAAGAAATCTAGTGAGCCTTCTGAAGTGGTGAAGCATCTCCAAGACGGGATGGCCTGGGAGAAGGCTAGAAGGAGAGGCCCTGGAAGATGAAGTCAGGACATTAAAGAAGGAGAAGAGACTGACGGATAGTTCCTTCCAAGAGCTGAAGAGGAAGATGGCCATGGTGGAGGTGGAGAAGAATCGATATGCTGATCCCGATTGCCAGAGGCGGCTGGTTCGGCTGATAATAGATTTCTGCCTGAATTGTCCCGAGATGGAGGCCCATCGCCAAGAGTATGGCGAATTCTATCATAAGTATGAGCTTCCAAACATGTGGGTCTATCTTCAAAAGGTCCTTAGTGAGGATAGCCAAGAATGGTTGACTTCAGCTTTTAATTGGTCGGAGGTGGCGGGAGGTCTGGAAAAGTTCCGAGCGAAGTTTCGTAAGATTGGGGGGTTCGAGTCTAGTTTACTAGCTAGTCTGGAATCCTTGGAGAAGGCTTTGACTCTGGAGGAGTTTCAGGAAAAGCTTTGCAGTCTGTACCCTGAGTTGTCTTTCTTGGTGGAGAAGCCAGCTGGAGGAGCTTTAACTGGGAGCCAGGAAGTTCAAGATGGGGAGCCAAAGATTGTAATTTCTTAGAGCCTTTACTTCTCATTTAAGAATTTTTCTTTTTTGCCCAATTTTTGGCAATCATGTTCTCCGAACAACATATCTCTTTCATGAATTTAACAATTCTATGTCTTCTTTTATGTCCAGTGTTGCGTAGCTGCATGTGCTGAATTGCAGGTCAAGTATGAGGATGCTCTTCAGAAAAATAAGAAGCTGAAGGACAAGTTGGATGACTCCAAGGGCTTTTGTAGCCTAGTCCGATAAGAGTGTGACAGTCTCCATGGCCAGCAAGTAATAACTCTAGAGCGGAGGGCTGAGTTGAATAGCCAGCTGAAGGAACTTCAGCAAAAGTTTAAAGCTCATGAAGGTGTTCATGATAAGGCTCTGGCTGCCAATAAGGACTATGACCGAGAATGGAGAGAAGCCAAGAGAGAATTGATGGAGCTCAAGAACGAGAGTCATCAAAAAGACTCTCGTATATCTTCTCTTCAGCATGAAAACATCAATGTAAATCATAAGATCACCTCTGTCATTGAAGACTTGGGGATATGTCAGGCTGAGTTGAATGCTTGCAAGATCCAAATAAAGGAGCTGGATTCACAAGGTGTGTTTGTCACGCCTCCAGTATCTTCAAGGAGAGAAGTAGGTTGATCTTCATCAGGCCCGAAGTCGGAACGAGTGATGGTGCCTCCTGCTTGAGGTGGTGTGTCTCGAGGGATGGTAAACTCTCCACGGGGTTTTCACGTGGAAGGGGAAGAGGGGCATCACCTATTCCTGGAGTTCAGGGCTCACTTGGCTCTCCTTCTCGACCTGTACCTATAGGAAGTAGAAGAGAATCTCCTACATCCACTTAGTTAATGAGGATGGCAGAAAAGAGTAATTGGGGTCGAGGACTTCAAGGATACCGAGGTCGGGCTTCTACTTCCACTCGCGGTCGAGGACGTAACCCTGTTTATAAAGATCTCCATGAGGCGTAGGAAGTTTTATAGTGTAATAACAATTTTGATTTTACCTTTATAAATGTCTTTATATTTCAACCCTTGGTGAGATTGATTGTTAGGCTTATTAATAGCCCAAATAAATATTGGCGTGTACTTTAGTAGGTATACCATAAGGAGAGTCGAGTTCCAAACTTTGTGAGTTTGTGTGACTCATATCATGTTGGTCTTTGACCATATACTTTTGTAAATATATTATTTTATTTTTGCCTAAGGTGATTGTGGTTCGACTACATAGTCCCAACAGCTCATGTTAGATAAGCATCAATCACACGCTTATAAGCGTTTAAACCTTAGACAGCAGTCTTTACTTACACTAGTGCACAAGCATATGCTTCTCGGCACCATTTTCACGACGTTTTGGCCAGATTTTGGCGGAACCGCCGAGTAACTAGGTTACGAACTCGTAACCTGCCGTTCGCCTAGGGCAAAAATAAAAAACACGACGTTTCACAATTAAAACACGGCGTTTTCCAAAGTGTATTAAAAATGTCAATATTAGGCGAACTCTGAACCGTGTTCGCTGACAGGCGTGTTGGGTGACGAATTCGCCAGCAGTACCCGCCTGAAATAAGAAAAATTGTTCGCCCATACATGCTAAGACGCGTTCTAGTTGCGAAATCGCCTTTTATTGACGCCAGCAGGCGTTACTGAAGAAGCGAGTTCGCCTGTAGTTATGACCAGAGGCGTTTCAGGTTACGATTTCTTTTGTATTTAAATGTAGCGGGCGAATAAGGAAGCGAATTCGTAACAGTGTCGTAGCTGGGTGTATAAAAGATGATTTTTTGCGGGAATGAAAATAAAATAAGTAGATAAAAGGACTCTCCTTTTGTTTTGTCTCAAGTTTTGCTCACATTTTCAGGCCTTGATTTTGCCCAAGAACACAAAGGTATGGGGTTTTGATCTTTTTGTTGATTGGTTGTGGAATGGGCAAACTATTTTTGATTAGTGCATGTGCTTGTTTATATGGATTTGTAGAGTTGTTACGGTGCTAAATTTGTGGAATGTTTTAGTGATTGTAGCAAAACCGTTGTTTATAGTATCTTGTTAAGTATGGGTCGTAGTGAAATCATGTTGGAGAATCAGCGTCTATCACAAGGTTTTACGGATTTGATTCAAGAGTTTATTGATGTTGGTTGGAAAGATTGTGTAGAAAAGACAATGGGTGGGCTAAGATGTCCTTGCATAGATTGCCTTAACAACGCGATTTATGAGGATGTAGACGTTGTGCGCGAACATTTGGTTTGTAGAGGTTTTGATCCTACATATACAACATGGGTTTGGCATGGAGAAGGTGCAAGTCATAATGATGCAGAGTTTGATGTTGAGCTTAGGGCAGATGGATTGCGTTATGATGGTTGTCTTGATGAAATGGCGGAAGACGTGGCAATGGATTGGGTAGGAAAGCCGAGCATGTTAGCGGCGATGTATAATAATAAAGAGACACCATTGTACAAGGGTTACAAACATTCCGTTCTTGGTTCTACGTTGTTGTTGATGAATTTAAAGGCGTGCCATGGAATATCTGACAAGGGAATGACTGAATTGTTAGAGTTGGTGAAAGAGTTGCTACCCACTGACAACTTGTGTCTTGATCGAGTATATGCTGCTAAGAAGATATTATGTCCTATGGGAATGGAGATGCAGAACATTCATGCATGCCCTAACGATTGTTTGTTGTACAGGGGAGATGACAAGGACAGGGATACATGCTGAGTCTGCAATGAACCTCGATACAAGTCAAAGGTGGGGACCGTAGAGGTATGCGGCGAGAGTGTGACGCCGTCTAGATGTAAAACGCCGGCTAAAGTAGTGTATTACCTTCCGCTGGTTCCTCGACTGAAGAGGTTGTTTGCAAATCCCGAGGATGCAAAGTTGCTAACATGGCATCCAGATAGGGCTAGGGAGGACGATGACATTATTTCACATGCCTCAGATTGAGATCAGTGGAAGAAAATGGATGAGCGGTACCCTGAATTTGCTGCTGAGCCCAGGAATGTGAGGCTAGGCTTATCCACTGATAGCATGAACCCCTTTGGTAACATGTCTAGCACCCATAGTTCTTGGCCAGTCATGGTTGTGATTTACAATCTGCCATCGTGGTTGATGATGAAACGTAAGTATGTGTTATTGTCCATGATGATATCTGGTCCTAAGCAACCGGGTAACGATATTGACGTGTACCTAGCGCCTTTGATCGAAGATTTGCAGAAGTTATTCGATGTGGGTGTCCGGATACCTGATGGCAGTCGAGGTGATGAGAAGTTTAAACTGCAAGGAATGTTGTTGCGGAGTATAAAAGACTTTCCTGCATTAGGTAACTTGGGCGGTTATTCAGTGAAAGGTCACTTTGCATGTCCCATATGTGAGAGCAAGACTAGTTATTGTTAATTGAAACACGGTGGTAAGCCGGTGTATCTCGGGCACATAAGATTTCTTCCGACGGGACATTCTTGGAGGTGAGCAAAGAATTGGTTCAACGGGAGAGAAGAGCATTATCCCTCCCCAATCCCTTTAACTGGAGAGGAGGTTCTAGAAAAGGTTACTGGGATGGATCATGAATTTGGTAAGGGAAAGAAGAAGAAGGCGTCGAATAGCAGTTGGAAGAAGTGTTCGATCTTCTTCAAACTAGATTACTGGAAGCATTTGGACGTACGTCACTGTCTCGATGTGATGCATATTGAGAAGAACGTATGTGAAGCACTTGTAGGTACGCTGATGAATACCCCTGGAAAGACAAAGGATGGCTTAAAAGCGCGGAAAGATCTTGTACAACTTGGTATCCGATCGTCTCTAGCCCCTGTAGAGGAAGAAGGTAAATCTTATTTACCTCCAGCTTGTTACACTATTTCGACCGAGGAGAAGAAGCGTTACTGTAATGCTTTGAAGTCTGTTAAGGATCCAACAGGTTACTCTTCGAACATCCGTAATTGTGTTAATACCAAAGAACTGAAGCTGGCGGGATTGAAGTCACACGACTGTCATAATCTTATGCAGGAGCTGAATATAATCGCTCTACGAGGATCATTGCATCGTCATGTGAGGAAGGCGATATCGAAGCTATGTTAATTTTTTAAGTGCATATGTCGTAAGCGAGTGAGCAGGCAGAAGCTGGATGAGTTGCAGGAAATGGTGTTGGAAGTTTTGTGTAGGATGGAGATGTACTTTCCCTCGGCCTTTTTTGACATAATGATCCACGTGATTGTCCATTTGGTGAGGGAGGTAAAATTATGTGGCCCAGTTTACTTGAGATGGATGTATCCATTTGAGCGGTACATGTCAATTTTTAAGCATTTCGTGAAGAACAGATATAGGCCTGATGCTAGTATAGTTCAACGTTATGTCGCAGAAGAGGTTATTGAGTTCTATACAAACTATATGAAAGATGTTGCCACAGTGGGGATCCCAAATGCTAGGCACGATGGTAGAGTGGACGGGCACGGGCTCAAGCATCATAGTTTGTTTAGTCCTACCGCCGCCGACATAGATGCTGTCCATTTATATATACTCAGAAACCACGAGGCGGTGACCCCTTATGTTGACATACACATGGATCATATTAGAGTGTCAAATGCATGGACTGTCGGTGATGTGAGGATCCTAGAAAAGCATTGTGCCAATTTTGTTCGGTGGCTGCAAGCTCACATTCAGCAAGGGGACCATCCTGATATTGTCAAGCTGTTATGTAGAAGACCCCTCGGCACTGTTTCCTCTTTTGGTGGGTACGACATAAACGGTTATACTTTTGGAACCAAATGGTCGGATGAGAGGTCAACTAACCAAAACAGTGGTGTGGTAGTACCAGGTGAGGCAGTTCATGGATGCGAAGCATACTACGGGACGATCACCGACATATGGGAGATTGACTTTATCAGTGCCACAATTCCAGTGTTCAAGTGTGAGTGGGTGAAGGAATGTGGCGGGGTACGAAAAGAGGATTACGGCACAACCCTGGTGAATCGCAGTGTTCTTGGCTCTGAAGGTGATTCGTTTATCATGGCGTCTCAGGCGCACCAAGTGTTTTATGTGACGGATCCACAGGATAACCGGTGGGAAATTGTGGTGAATGATAAGTAGGCGCTTCTTCACAACGGCAATGACGAGGATCGCAGCTTTGGTACAGATATCGGGGACAATCTGGGTTTAGAGCCTAACGAAACCTTAACTGAAGACGAGGCGAGTTTGAAAAGGTATTTTGCGCGGAACGATCACACGGAGGGCATTTGGATCACCGATGCTGGAAAACCAACGAAGCGAAAGAGGAATCAACCAAAGAATATGTAACCGTTAGTATGTAATGGGAAAAACCTTAAGTTTTTAGCATATACATTTGGTTTGGACTGAATTAGTATTCATGTATGCTTGAAACGTGTTTCACTCATAGTATAGGCAGAAATAAAGACAACTTCTCTTGTACAAATCGCCTGTAAGCTTTACTAGAAGCGAAATCGTATCTATCTTCGCCAACCTTGAAACTACGTCGTTTTTGTAGTTTTACTTTATGCATTGGCATTTAGGTGGTGGCGGTTCCGTAAGCCGTCTCGCCTGTTACTGGCGAGTTCGCTTCTTGAGTCGTCTGTTAGACTCTGTTGAAACAGGCGAGATTAGAAGCGAACTCGCTTCAGTTAAAACACCACAAGCGAATTTGGTTGCGAGTTCGTTTCTGATTCACATAAATAGTTATTTAGTACTAGCAACACTATAAAAGACTATATCGACACCGGTTTAACACATGAACAATTGTATGTAGTTTATATTAAATTTAAACAATAAGCGCATATGAACTGTAAGCACCAAGTGTTTTTGGATAATGCAATCAAAACGAAAACATCTTTCAATTGTAGCAATACATTTTGAAAAAACGTCCCTAGACTACATCCACATGTCTAGGAAGAGTTGTCTCCGCCTGTCTGGTCTTCATTGTTAGGAGTGGCTGCCGGAGGATTTTTTCGGGCATATGCTCTTAGAAAACCACGAAGCAAGTGGCTGTTCTTCCACCCCGTCTTGCGGAGATTAGCAAGCTCTGTCCTCATCGCGAAGTTCAACTCCTCAAGCCCCTTATAATATGCTTCCGCACTCACTAGTAAATGGAGGACATTGAAAATGTTAAATTTAGATATAGAACACAATATAATGGAAGTTAAATAAAATTTGTATCCCCTTACCTGCACCCGAATAATCTAGCAAGCCCCACACCCTTTTCAAGCCTAGCTCTTCAACCTTACTCTCATCCACCACAAGTAAGGTGTTCAACTCCGACTTAGCATCCTCAAAACTCTTATACTTGAGGTAAGCGGATTCACTGACAAACTTAGTTTTATCAAAAACTATAACCTCGCTCGATTGTTCAACCTTCTTCTTTCCCCTCGGAGCCATGTTTCTAATTATCCAAAGTACCTATCAAGAATACCTAACATCAATCCTATTACTATGATTGAACCCCAGTTAAACAAAGCAAATCAACAGAAAGCTAAAATACTGATAAACTTAAAAATTTGAAAACATGGCATCCAGATTAAACATGAGTAAGATCAAACGGGTCAGAAACTTACCAGATGTATGGAATATGGCAGTGGGGGAGCAAATTTCCGGCTTAACGGTGGCTGGTCGGCGGTGGGTGAGCAGAGGAAGCAGCGATTTTGCGTGAGTTTGGGGGGAAAATTGGGGATCTGCGTTTTGATCGACAGGGCCTGGCAGTTGACTATTTATGTTTACTCTGGTTACGAGTTCGCTGGTAACTCGCCTACAGGCGATTTAAGAGGCGAGTTCGCTTGTTTGTTACTATTTCTATTTAATCTTGTTACGATATCGCTTTTAACTCGCCTACAGGCGAGATGGCAGGCGAATTCGCTTCATTGTTAAAAAGGTATAGGCCTTTGGGCCAGGGAACTGATAGATGCACTCATCACTCTCATCACTCATCACTCTATAGTATATGTATAGTATATGTATAGTATATGTATATATCAAGCATGGTGTTTCATGGGCAGTTTGCGCGGGTCGGCGACTTATCGAACCTTTCAGTTTTGGTCCCATATTTATACTGATCAATTGGACGCTACTCCACCAATGTGGGAAAAATGATGTGACGTGGAGGCGAGTTCGGATGGCCTACGCTTGTAAGCGAATATAGCAAGCGAGTTTGCCTGTTTCAAAAATAAACTAATTTTTAAACTATTATTGAAATTGGAGTATGAATCTGTATGTAATTTCAAATTGTTTTTTTGTACACATTTTTGTACACATTTGTGATCAACTATGAATTTGGTAGGTCGAATTCTGGATGTAGTATACCCTTGCACGTCCAATTTCTTTTATTCGCTCACGATCAATGAACATCGCTATAACGAGTGAAGCACGAACACCAACCGATAATTCGACCTCGAGCTCGGTATGACCAAGCTAGATCTCGAGTTCGAACTCGTTCGAATATGTGGCGCAGTCGACTCTAAGCTTTTAAATTTGATTTCGTCCAGCTCAACGTGCTTATTGACCAAATAAATAAATAAATATATATAAAATTAGGTATATGATTAATATATAAATTTCTTTGGAAATAATTACAAATATGTTTTTTTTTAAAACAGGTCGATCTGGCGTTTGAGCTCTCAAAATAGATAACGAGTCGAGTTTGAGCATACCCGTGTTCGGTCTCGACTCGACTCATCTACACGAACCTAGGTGAAACTTTGCCTTCGTTTTCTGGTACTTATAAAAAAAATTGGCCTTTGGCCGATCGCACTTGGAACTCACTCATCACAACGACACGGTCTCGGTCTAGACCAGTATATGTATAGTATATGTGTAATATTTGTATAGTATATGTATAGTATATGTATATATCATGCATGGTGTTTCATGGGCATTTTGCGCGGGTCGGCGACTTATCGAACATTTTAGTTTTGGTCACATATTTATACTGATCAATTGGACACTACTCCACCGATGTGGGAAAAATGATATAATGCGGTGGCCAACTCGCCTCTGTTCAACGCCTGTGTGTCATACGGCGTCGTATAGACATGTTCTGTACTTGTGTTTTTTATAAATTGTTCTGTCCAGTGGCGAACTCGCTTCTTTATTCACCTCCATGCTTACGAGTTCGCCTATTATCACGCTTGCTAGCTTCTGTTCCACACGATGGAACTGCTAGCGAGTTCTTAAGATGTAAAAGTTTGTAGGCGTTTAGTTTGGTGATTTCGCTTCTTCATTCGCCCAACTTTACGAGTTCGCCTGCTGGCACGCTTGTTAGCTTCTGTTCCAGACGGCGGACTTGGTGGCGAAATCGTGAGATGGAAAGGTTTGTAGGCGATGCCCTACACGAAATCGCTTCCTCCTATCGCCTTGTGAAAATATTGGAGGCGATTTCGCTTCCAGGTTCGCTTGGTAATATTATGCAACATTGTTATCATATGAATATCCATGTTTTATCAAGGTTAGTTGTAATATTTGTCAAGATTGAAGTTAATTAAATTGAAATATATTACATTGGCTAAAAATAAAGTTCAAAAGAATGCAACTAAACCATGTTGCGAGTTTAAGTACAAAATCAACAAAAGCGTAGTTTATGATAACAAAGGAAAAAATATCCTAGGCGTCATCACTGTCGTCCTCGTCACTATCACCGTCGTCCTGACCACCCTCTTCTTTGCCCCCGTCTTCGTCATCTTCTTCTTCCGACGACTCTTGTAATTCCTCTTCCGACGACTGTTGTACTTCCTCTTCTGACGACTCTTGCGCATCCTCATTCTGGCTTTGTTCGTTTCTGAAGACAACCTTGAACATTTCATCATTATCTTCGTCCGGAGAAAACGGGCCACCATCTCCACCAACGGGATATTCTCCATCCTTAGCACCTTCGGGCTCGTCAACCTGTTCTGCTTCCTCCTCTTCTGGATCCTCTCCTCTTCTGGTTCCTCTTCACTTTCAGGGTCATCCGCCTCCGCGTCCATTGGTGGCAAAGGCTGAACAGAAAATTCTGGCATCCCTTCCTCGTCGCTAAACTCAGGTTCCAAGTCTAGCATCCTGCCAAACTCCAATATCATCTCCGTCTCCTTAGCTTGTTCCAACTTCACCTGTTCTATTTCCGCTGAAAGCTTTCCCATCATCACGACCATTCGCTCACGCCACTGAAGTTCCCGTCCTGCCAAAACACATCAAATCCATTAGAATATTGTATAGGCGCAAACAAATAAATCTAATAAAATACCAAGTTTGCTAAGGTGCGACTTACCCGGACTCAAAACACCACGTTACTTGAACTCGAAGCACCATCCTTCTTCTTCTTTATGACCCCATCGGCGCCAAGTGCCAATCCCTTGCTACGCAGCCATTTCTTGGTGTAGTGCATAACTGTCTCTGGCTGACTAACCGGTCTAATACCCTTCTTCTTTATCATCGTCGTGATAAGCTGGCCATATGGGATCGTTTCATCAGATTTGTCCTTGGCACGCTTCAGCATGTACTTCACAATCGCGTACCCTGGATTGATCTTCAATCCCTCCATGATGTAAAAGAACAACATCAAATTGGCAATAGTAGGCTCGCAAGGGTGACCGCCCGATGGCATGACTTTCGAGCATATCAACTCGAACACCAACCTCTGCTCCTGAGTGAGAACGCCAATGTTGTACTTCTTCGTAGTACCTTCCAACTTGCTACGCGACTTAAAGTATTTTCTACGCATAGCAATGGGTTCAAGGGGGTTCAAACTAGACAAAGATGGGAAGTTTTGGGTGTGGTAACACTCGTAAGGACCGTTTGGATCTAACAGCCTTAAGCGGTCAACCGACACATACGGGCAACCTATCACCTCATTAATCAAATACTTATCAACCTTAAACCTTACTCCCCTAACCATTGTCTCCCCCTCTTCGGCGTCCTTTGCAAAAGTCATATTTGCATAAAAATCTAAACACTCATCCTTATGCACCGGCTCTTTCGACATCAGCATCCCTTCTAGATGCGTCGACTTTAAATAGTCTACAATTTTAGCAAACCCTAACGACTATATCTCATCTTCATCAAAAACCCAAGCATTCAACAAGAAGCGACGAGAAAATTGTTCGTACCTAGTCTCGGCCTTTGTACTGATGAACAGAGAGGTCTCCTCATCTTCCTCAGTTGCAGGGTTACCCGCCGGATTCTGGGATGGCCCACCAGCTTCAGGCGTTTCAGGCGGATTCCTGGTGACGGTGTGGCGGTTCCTCGACGGGCTGGTGGCGGGATGGCGTTGATGGGAGCTTTCTGAACTATGCCCGCCGCCTGTAGATCCACCAGCCGGCCGATCCTGTCTCCGGCGAGGTCGTAGCTCGGTGAGGGTCTGTTCACGCAATCCGGCCGCCTCCGCATCGGGTTCAGCAGTGGGGGTGGTCTTCTGGCACTTGGGGGCTGGTGGGTTGAGGGTTTTACCGGCTGATTTGCTCCAGCCCATGGTGTTGCAGTTGATTTTCCGATTGGGGATTTAGGGTTTTGCGGGTGGAAGTTGGGGATTCAGAAATCGCCACCCGCAAAACTTGTTTTTGTATTTTTTTAATTAATATCGCTGGAGAACTCGCCTCTTCCATTCGCCTGTAGGTGAAACGGGTTACGAAATCGTGTCAGGAACGTCGCGCGTGGATTTCACTATGAAACGACATCGCCTGTTCATTCGCCTGTAATTTCAACCAACTGGCGAACTCGCCTCAATTTGGTTTGTAGGCGAAGGTACTAGCGATTTCGCTTCTGTACAATCATCAAAACCTTAACCCATGACCTGAACCCATGCCCGGCAACCCACACGATAAAAACCAAACCCATTTATCATCGAGATTGGGAATGACAACCTTCAATTATATTTAGGGATGCTAATCGAGCGAGTAGTGCGTAACTCGTCTAGACTCGAGAACTATATTAACCATGTTCGACTCGACTCGAGAACTAGCGAGTTAATAATACCATACTCAACTCGAACTCGTTATTATTTATCGAGTATCGACACTACTTGCGAGTTCGAACTCGAATTGTTTTTTTCCCTTTTTAAATAAAGATTTAACTAATTATTTCAAAAATTAATAGTTTAGGGTAAATTATTCCTAAAAGTAATCTTCATCCAATCCATTAATACAAAATATTTTACTACTATACTATGAAAATTTCTAATTATATATATGTGCCTTTACATATACATAATGAAATTATTATTATAAATACCAATGCAATTAATTAGTTTATTCAATATTGAGTAGTAAAAGAAAACTAGCTAGATTAGATGATTGAACTAATATAGTATAACTTAATAATATTATAAACTTGCAACTGATTGTACTTACCGAGTTACGCACGAGTTTTTCGAGTCGAGCTAGATCGAGCCGTGTTTTGTCCGAGTTTTGACCGAGTCGATCTCGAATTACTCGTGTGTTGACTGACTCAATTACCACCCCTATTCTCATCTAAAACTGGATACTTTTCATTCATTAGCGCCCGAGATGTGTGATCGCGAAGTCGGCTCTTTAACGGGGTAACGACGTTGCCTATATGTATAACATCATCCAAACTATGAGTAATACCACATGCATTACAGAAGAACTAAAGTTCTACACTTTCAGTCAGAAGTTGTCAAATACATGTATATTCGATGGTGATGAACACGTGGCTGATGTAGAAATTCCTATTGGTCGTATCTGCACTAGTGTAACATTTGGTTAACGAACTAATGGTATTAACCCGTAGTCCCATCATATACGTATCTAAACAATTTATGCCTAATGCGTTACAATAAACATGGATATGGATTAGAGTTAACAATTTCAGATACCTCTTCATAGGACTCTATATAACATGTCACAACAATTCTCTTTCATAACATACGTCATCGTTGCAACCAACTCAAGTAATATTATGTGCAGATAAAATCTGATTTCATTTATAACTTTTCATATTAAATTTTAATATACATAAGCTCATGAAACACACAATGTTAATATTCATTGCATAACAAAGTAGCAAATATTCAGAAAATAATTATTATGGGTTCATCAACTTGCTAGCTAGTGACACCGCAAGGGGTATTCGCCTCTAGCCGATGCAGGTTGCGGTATCGTAACTTGGTTAAACAGTAACCGACCAAATATACTATTCAGGCATGTTATGTCCAACTCTACCATACTATATATATATATATATATATCTTTTATCCCGGATTTTGCTAACCTCTTCACCGTTTTCACCATTCATTCCCATCTACCCCTCCTTCTCTCTCACCTTATCCCCCCCTCAACTTCCATCTCAAATCCTTGCATTCCAAATCCATTCTTGCCTCATTTCTTGGTGAAATCTCATCAAAACCAACCACAAACTCACCCTCAAATCTAGCACATATATTTTGTGTGAAGAACTAAACCCTATAAAGCTTGTAACCCACCAAGAACCCCAATATCTCCTTCAATTTTGGTTGAATATTACAAATCTTGCTACTTTGTGTGGCTAAGAGCAACAAACAACTAATATCTTCTTCTACAATTAAGGTATGAGACTCAAATTTGAAGTATTATTCAATGCCCATCTTATTTAGTTACTTTTTGAGATATATTGCTTGAATGGCATGCTTGAGTAGACATTATCCATGCTTAGTCCCTATCCATAACATATGTGTTTCATGACTATGTTAAAATCAAATTTAGAAGGCATAGCTCCCTTTATTTGTTACTTTCATGTGGCATTCTAACATGTTAGCCTACCTTAGGTTCACTTTGGTTATACAATTCAATAAATCCATTTTTTCATTGTTTTAACTAGTCAAGCTTGTGTTATTTTACTTCTACAGTTCATTCAACATGGTTTCGTTGTTGTTTTACCTAGTCATAATAGTGCTAATTAGTTAAGTTACAATTTCTATCCATCCTTAGATAGCAATGGTGACAACTTCAACCACTTCAAGTGCCCAACCAAAGAAGCGAGGTAGCAACTCGAAGAAAGGCCTACAAGTCCGCTCACATTGTCGAGTTCTACAAAGAAGAATGAGAAGAGGAGAACTAACACACATAGGATTTAATGCTAAGGGTGTATGCAACCGACCAAAAAAAGAACGTTCAAAATGGTCAAGTTGGTGTGGCCGAGTTGGAAGAACGTTTATTGAGATAACGGAGGATAATTGGAGAAACGTCCCACCATTATGCTATCATGTGATTTGTAGTGATCATTGGAGTTTTGTTGCAATAATACTCGCTTTAAAGCAAGTATATTGGATAGACCCACTCCACCGCCCTCCATCACGAACATTCGCCGATCTCCTTGACAATGCAATTATTCAAGTGAACGACAAAACACTCCTTGACTTCCACCTTATAAACATTCGGGTAAGATGTTGTGCTCATGCTATCACGTCCTTTCAAAAATCAATATTTGCGTTTAAAGTACCATCAGTATAGTAATGTTTTATGTTTTAAACACTTTTGTAGTCTAGGAAGCAATCATCGAACTATGAATGTGGCTATTACACGATGATCTTTGGTTTGATGGTGGTGGATGGTGTTCAAAAAGACATGCTAGATCTTCTAAAGGTACGCTACACGCGTCTAATCTCATTTATATTCGTCGAAATTTCCTAATAAGCATTATTTTCAACCATAGGTATTCGTGAATGATATCACTCGTTTCTCCTTGCAAGAACTTAACGACGGAAGAGACCAAATGGCTAAATATCTGGTCCTCAACCGTGCATTTACCATTACAAGGCCACAGGTCCCTAACCTCCCTAAGGCATGAAAAAGTATTGTCTCTCTTTTTGGTAGGACTTGACATTGGTATCGCACTTGTGTGCTTAGGTTATGCATCTTTAGTATTAGTATAGGGGCGTTGGATTTTAATTTGACAGGTTTATGTTGAGTCGGGTATCCCGATTCATGATTCGAAAGAAACGGGTCAATTTTTACAAATAATTACACAATTCTGTCTTGCAAGCAAACGATTTCGCTACCTTATTCGCTTCAGGTCGAATCCAGAAGCTATATCGCTACCCGGCACACCTTCTACTACAATATAACAAGCGGCCATACACACGGCTTCGCCTAAACATTCGCCCACAAAAGAGACATCGCCTGGCTACTCGCTTGCTAGACTCTGTTTCCCCTGGCGTGCCTCAAACGATTTCACCTCCAATATTCGCCTCCATAGACGAATTCAATAGGCGAATTCGCCAACCACATTCCCTACAACAAATATGTGCACGACGTCGCCTAACAATCGCCTCTTCTGGCGGTCTCGTATCCCACCCCGCCTGTGTCCCTCTGGTCTGCCAACATTTTCAGCTGGCGAGTTCGCTATACATTTTCGCCACCCCAACAGAGCGATGTCGCTTTTCCTTTTCGACCACAAGCGACATACTGCACGAGACCGTAAGTCCATAGTCATTTCCACATTTTTCAAATTTAATATTCCCATTTCTTCCAGCGGATACGCCAGCGGTGTCGCCTCCCTCACCCTAGCGAGTATTTTTACGAGTTCGCTTCTTCATTATTAGACACGGGCGACCGACAGAAGCGATTTCGCCTCTGAAGGCGAAAAGTGGAGGCGATTTCGTAGCACTCACATTTAAAGAAACAAGCGACCTGAGGTGGCGAACTTGTAATAATAATACAGGGCGTTTTTTAACAGCTGCACACGGCGTTTTAAACCGCCGTGCGCATCGTTCGTTTTTAAGGCGTTTTTGAACCGCCGAGAAAAAGTACCATTTTACGGCACAACCCGTTACGGCATTTCCAAAATACTGTGAAATGAACGACTGAACCGCCGAGAAGCCTAGGGCAGTCCACTAGTGTTATGCTTTGTAAGGCATAGTGTCTCTTTGTATCAGAGGGTGTTGACTGCTTTAATATAAAATAGAAGATATATATATTGAAAATAATTTTATTCCTCGAACTAGGGAGTTCGGCAAAATTATAAAAGACAACCCTGAGTTTGGGAGCTCGGGTATGAAAAATAAAAGATGTAAAGAAAAAAAGCTTGGCCCACGGGCCTTATTGAAGTAGTTTCTCCTTATTTGAAGAATGTATACTTGGTTTTAGCACCGAGGTACCTGCGTAGGAAGGGCGCCATTATGACAGGATCCAAGTGCTCTCCTCCGTGAGTTTGTAAGAGATAAAATCCACCGTATTGGGCTGTGGAGATTTTGTATGGTCCTTTTGTCCTTGGCTCCAGCGCTCCCTCTAGATTTTTAGTGCACCACGGGCCAACTGGCATTACCAGTTCTCCCACTTGAAAGGTTTGATGGCGTCTCTTGTGCCAAAGTGCAGTCATCTCGTCGAAGGACTCTTCCTCGAAGTGGAAGACTAGGGGTTGTTCGAGGTCAGGATCGGGTACCAGATCCCCTAGGACGGTGTTGATGGCCGAGATGTTGCTTACTTTCCTGGCATCACAGATGGACGTGATCATGCAGGAACGTGCCACTCCTTGGTCTACTTTGATGGAGGCTACCCCTTGTGGTGTTGGAAACTTCAGCATCAGATGGTAAGGAGACCATACGGCCTTAGCTTGGCACATCCAAGGTCTGCCAAGGATAATGTTGAAGGGTGTGACGGTGTCGACCACTACAAATGTGCAGTAAAGGGTTAAGCTTTTTGCCCCTTCTGCTACTGTGACTAGGAGTGTGATTTCTCCAAGAGGTATGACTGGATTTCCGGTGAACCCTGAGATTGGGCAAAAAGGATTAAGGTCATCTTTGGTAAATTCTAACTTTTGGAAGCAGTCTTGGAACATCACTTCTACTCCACTTCCGTCGTCCACAAAGACTCTTTTTACCAGGGAGTCCTGTATTGTTGCCGAAATGATCAGAGGGTCAGAGTGGGTCATCTGGTTTGACACGGCGTCCGCGTCCGAGAAGGTGATGGTGTCCTCGGGACAGAGCCTCTTATTGATTGGCTCGGTGGGGATATGGCCCGCACACTATCCTTCAGTTTGGTAAGGGAAATTACTTCTCCCGTGTAGCCGTTGATACCTTTGATGACTCGGTTGGCTCCATTTGGTGGCGGCGGAGGAAGATCTTGAGGATTGTTGGCCCCACCTCCTTGGTTGTTATTGTTGTCATTGTTGTTGTTCCGGGAACCATCCTTCTTCTTCTGCCAAGATTTTCCCCCATACCTTTTCTGGGTACCCTGGCTGTCACCAGCTATTGAAGGTGCAATCTGTTGCACAATTCCTTGTCGAATCATTTTCTGGATCTCGTTCTTAAGCTGATAGCACTCCTCGGTGTCTCGGTGATATTGGCATAATTTTGGGGATTTTTGACGCTCAGCTGAATCCTTCATGGCGGGTGGGTCCTTTAAAAGGTTCCTGTGAATGGACAAGATCTCAGCCCGAGATCTAGTTAGAGGAGTGTAGGACTCGAAGGTAGGTTTGGGAGTGCTTTCAGTCTTCTCGACCTTCGGTACCTTCATTTTAGGCTCCTTTCCTTTATTGTCCATATAGGACTCTCGAGGCCTTTTGCCCGTTACCGCGTCCACTTTGCTGGCGTATTTCTCCATGATGGATTGAAGATGTTGAATAGTAGTAGGTTTCTTTGTTGCCAGCTTCATCCTCAGAGTGTCATCGTCCAACTCAATCGATAAATATTGGTCAAGAGGATCTCATCTCGATCATAGCACTCTGTGGCAAGATCCATGTATCTGTGATAGTGCTCTATCACAGTCTCTCCTTCGAGGCGAGGCACATATCCCAAATCTCCGAGAGATTTAGTGATTTTCTTCTTCTGGAAGAAGGCGAGCAGGAGAAATTCAGCAAAATCCTAGTAATCAAATAAGCTCTCTGGTTTCGTCTGAGTAAACCAAGTTTGGGCTTTCCCTCAGAGGTAACTGGGAACAATCTTGCATATCTCCAGCTCGTGGAATTTCCGGGTTTCCAGGGTTTTGAATAAGACCGAGAGGAATTCTCTAGGGTCGCTGGTACCATCGTATGTGGGCAAGTGTTTCGGGACCTTCTTGTTGCCATCGAAAGGGAGATTGAAGATATGTCGGGAGAAGGGGGAGCGAGCAGAATGTCCTCTGGGTCCAAGGATACGCTTGATTTCCTGATCGGCCTCATATTTTCCCTGAGTAGGATATGCTCTGTCCTGGGTGAAAGGCCGATCGACACTGGTTTGCCACTCGCTCTGAGTTCGCTCCCTTTTCTTGCGCCTGAGTTCTTCTTGGATGCTGTTGATGTGCATCCTTCGCACCTCTTCTCTGCTCAGCCCTAGGCCTTCATTGTGGTGATTTGCTGGATCAGGAGGTGGTGGTAGGTTCCCATGAGTACTGTAGGGGTAGATTCCGGGATAAGTCATCCGAGAATCTTTGTTGATGGTTGTGATAAGAGGGTGGTGTTGTTCGAGCTCCTGGGATAGATACTCAACTTGGGGCTTCATGCGTCTGGGCATGAAGTTGCTGACTTGAGTTTATCAAAGATGCAACGAAGTCAGGGTACTGGGAATGTAAATCTCTCATCAGTGCTCGGACGTCGTCAGGAATTCCTCTCGGTGGGGTGTCCGAGATAAGGTTAACATAAGGCGGCTCAGAGCCCGGCGGGTTATGCCGTAAGGTTTGTTTCAAGGATTCCCTGAGACGTCTGTCTCTCTTCCTCCTGCTGTCTTTCTGCGAGGATTTGTCGATCCCTTTGCGCGCTTTCCTCCATCGAGAAGATTGAGTCGGGTCCGCTATACCCAAACCCATTTTCTCGGTCGAGACCTTCTGAATTGTTGACGCGCTCGATGTGGTTCATGTTAGTTTGGATCGATATCCTCGGACCTGAGCTCTATCTTCACATCCAACAGGGTTCGATCCAGAAGGTGGTGCTCTGGATACAGCAGGATTTGGACCGATGGTAGACACTCCGTCGCTCAAATTAGTATGAGGCGTAAGGCGTAAGGCGATAGAGAGTTTTTCCAGACATTCGGTATTTATATGGTTACAATCCGTAGATCACCAAGATATGTATTTATGGTAAGAATACAACTCTTATGGGAATTGTAGTTGTATTACCATGTATAGAAGAAGTATATTTCGGTCATGGTTGTATTATCATATTTAGGAGGATGTATATTTCTTGTAGAACATTCATAATATACGCAATCCTTATAAGAATTAGAATTGATGGACGTGTGGATCCACCCTCCGCGTAACTCGAGCCCATGACCGTTCTCGGACCCTGGTCCAAGTATGAATGAGACCCGAATACGAATCATGGACTTATCAGATTGTTCACTTAATATGTTTGGTGGGATACTCCACATATTGTTAATTTATTTTATGATGGAACCTCGCTCTTATACATTTGACCTATTGGGTCTATGTATCTTTCCCAATTCACTGACGTGTCAATCATCCCGTGTGAATTTCTAATACAGCCAAATTGACAAACAGGAATGATATAAATCTCATATCATTATCACCATGCATGGCAAGATTGAGAATAAGAGAAACGATGCTAACCTGCTAAAACAGAGAAACCCAAGACCACGGTAATATGTATGGAGTCAATTAATGATCATTTAGCCAAGGTGACAAACAGGACTGATTTAAAAAATCATATCTTTATTACCGTGGAAAGATTGAGAATAAAGAATAACAACGATGCTAACCTGCTAAAACAGACAAACCCAAGACCACAGTAATATGGAGTGAGAAAGTCACTGTAACTCCCAACTTTCCTAATTTTTCATCAAAGTGTTTATACTTCCTGCGAGTCTTTTATAATGGCACACTTTCTTTTTTGAGCAAATGGCTTATATGACCCTCAGTTCTGCTCGTAGTGCATTTATAGCCCCCGGTTCTTATTTAGTGCGATTATAACATTCGATTGGGATAAACTTTGCACATATGACTCTGAACATACTTAATGATTAAATTCTGGTTAAAAATTCATATAAAATATCACAAATACCCTTTGATTTCTACTCAAATTAAAATTCAAATTAACCACCACCGGCGGACCAACTCATATACCTGGAAATGGGTGCTTGGTGTTGACCAATGTCTTGACCTCATTTCACCAGTGCATACATCACTCCCCAATAAATCTTGAAGCGTGCTCGTCGGCAGATGATTGGAAAATTGAGCGCCGCCAACGAGCCATGCAGGCAGAATATCGACGTCGGTGACGTGGATTAAGTGCCCAACAAATCCATGGAAAATGAAAGAAATGATTTGGAATAATACGAGATTTTTAAATCTTTTCAAAAACGAGATTATTTTTGTTACGGTTAGCACATCGATTAAGATTTTTAAATTTATTTTTAAACGAGGTAATTTTATCTTTTTACGAGTTTTCAGTCAATAATTATGGGAGAATAAATTTAATTAAAATACAAGGTTATAATCACACTAAACCAGAACTGAGTGTTATATGTGCACTATTACCAAAACTGAGAGTTATGTAAGCAATTTTCTCTTTTTTTTTATAAAGTTCACTAATAATGTCACTTTACTTTTTTGGTAAGTTTTAAGTTAATTTTAACCGTATAATTTACTTCTCTCTCTATACTAAATCTCCATCACTCATTTCTCATTTTCTTAAAAATCTGTGTCATTATTCTCGTGCCAATGTAAAAGACTCGGAGGGAGTATTTTTTAGTTTACATAGTGTACCTTTTAATTTGAACTGTAAATTTTGTAATTTAAAATTTTTAAAATTTCAAATAAAATTTCTTGATTCTTAAATTAAAATATGTTTTAATTTATTTACTTTAACATGCATGATCGATGTTTTAACACAAAAATATATCATTCAGATTTAAATATATAATTGTAATTCCTACTATTTAAGAAACTTGTTCTTTCAAAAGAATTAACCGTATGGGGTCAGTTAATGATGTGGCACCAAAAAATGTAAAAAAGAAATTCCAGTGCACTCCAAACATAAACCGCCCCTTAACATTTCGACATGATCAAACATGCCCAACAAATAGAGAGGACTACAGTTAAATCAAAGCTGCCCGATAATGAACTCTAGAAGTCTAAATAAGTCTAGAAAACCCAAGAAAAAGGCATTAAGCCTCCTTATATGCAAACTTTCAGATTTTTAAAGGACATCCATTTTCATATTAATAATAGGGAAGATATTAATTCGGATGCCTGTAGTACTATCACTTTACTTACTGGCTTTTCAACCAAATAAAATGTTCATTGAGTTGTAATTGAAGATCGGGTTTAAAGATCACAAATATACAAGAATTAACTAAAAAAGAGTCATGATTAGAACTAACAATTAGATAAGGCAGACTTATGGTAAGGCAAAGAGACCTCATATGGTTCATACAAAAGTTTTGGGGTCAAATTATAATTATTATATTTTAGTTATTTTCAAATCAATTAATTATATGAACTAAAAATCATCTCCTTCATCATCAAATCATTATCGTTCATCATCAAATCATAGACATTCATTACCAGATCATCAACGTTCATCATCAAATCGTCGTTGTTCATCAAACTATCACCGTTAATCATCAAATCATCATCGTTCATCATCAAATCATCATCGTTCATCATCAAATCTTCGTTGTTCATCATCAAATGATCAAATCATCAGTCATTTATCATCAAATCATCGTACTCGTCATCACTAATTATAAAATTATCATCAATAAAAAATCATCAATCATCAAAACAATGTGACTGACATGAATCATCAATCAAAACTCACCAATCATCAAAAATTAATAATAAATCATCAATATCAAATCATCAATCGATCATCAGATCCACGGTAATCATGAATCATGTCATAAACATCATCAATCATAAATATCAAATCATCAATTAAATTGTACACATAATCAAATCGTCAAACCGTGAAATATATATACGAGGATGACGAAAACGAGGTCTATTTTATGATCCGAGCCATGATTCTACGAGAATCTAGTTTCCCGATTTGACGGTTTGATTATGTGTATATTTTAGTTGATGATTTGATGTTTATGATTGATGATTATTTATTGATGATTCTACGAGAATCTAGTTTCCCGATTTGACAATTTTCGATCATTTGTGTATTTTAGTTGATGATTTTATGTTTATGATTGATGATTATTTTTCGATGATAGAAAGGAGTTGACGATCGGATTGACGACGAGGATGAGTAATGTTGGTGACCGAGTATATATATATATACGAGGATGACGAAAACGAAGTCTATTTTATGATCCGAGCCACGATTCTACGAAAATCTAGTTTCCCAATTTGACGGTTTGATTATGTGTATATTTTAGTTGATGAGTTGATGTTTATGATTGATGATTATTTATTGATGATTCAACGAGAATCTAGTTTCCCGATTTGACAATTTTCGATCATTTGTGTATTTTAGTTGATGATTTTATGTTTATGATTGATGATTATTTTTCGATGATAGAAAGGAGTTGACGATCGGATTGATGATTGATAATGAACAACGATGATTTGACGATAAACGACGAAGATTTGACGATGAACGACAAACATTTGATGATTTGATGATGAACAATGATGATTTGATGATGAACAATAATAATTTAATGATGAACAATAATAGTTTGATGATTGATTATTTAATATTGATGATTGATGATGGTAATGGTTAATTGGGAGATTAAATGTGGAATATATTCTTATTTCAAAATGGTCCCTGAGTTTTATTAATATTTACTGTAGGGCCACCAAAAAATTAATATTTATATTCCAGCCCCAAAAGTATTTTGCCCCTTAACCTTATACCAATTGCCTTACCATAAGGATGTTTTACCAGAGAGTATCTCTTATTAAGTTAAGTTCTCTAAACGCAGCCGGCTGGGAACCTAATTATTTAAACCCATCACTTACCCAATGACCATTCCATATCCTATACTCTAGAATATCTCACAATATAATTATAGAAACGTTTCATCAGATGCAAGTTTTTTTTTAAAGTTTAGGTTCCTATTTATTTGGCAACAAGACAGTTAAATGGCGGAATTTTACAACTCTTTTCCTCTCTCGTTTATTTCTTTATCAAATTGTGGATTTAAATCATAGTTTTTTGAACATATAACTATTACTCTACATGGGATCGAGGATTCAAAAGTGAACTCTTTTATAGTGTACTGCTTCTGTTTTGACGAAAATTTCAGATTCCACTCCCCTCTTATTCGATCCTATTCCTAATTATAGATTTACCCAATACTCGTAAAATTATCACTTTCAGAAAATGCATGTATAAATCACCCATTTCCTATTATTCGATACAGACAACTAGTCATATTTAAAATCTCCCAACTTAATGGACCAAGGTCTAACCAATATTATATATAATCACATTAGGGTTTTTCTGTATCCGATTCCTGAAATATATTGTAAAAATCAAAGAAGACTAAATAGTTATGTGACAATAGAAGAAGAATTCGATTAGAATTTTGTTTGTATTTATTGTATTTATTGTATATTGCAGTTATGTCCTTAGGGTTTAGATAGTTTTGGTAATTATTATTACACTCATGTATGTAGTATAAATACTTATGTAAATCCTAATCAAAATCAGTTTGGGAATTAATCTTTACATAAGTATTTATACTACATACATGGGTGTAATAATAATTACCAAAACTATCTAAACAATAAGGACATAATTGCAATATACAATAAATACAATAAACACAAACAAAACCCTAATCGGATTCTTCTTCTATTGTCACATAACTATTTAGTCTTCTTTGATTTACAATATATTTCAGGAATCGGATACAGAAAAACCCTAATGTAATTATAAATATTATTGGTTAGACCTTGGTCCCACTACTAGAATATCAAGCCATCTAAGGCAGTTCATCCTTCATTGGTTAAGGCAGAAAACAAACGCCTTCTCTGGTAGTGACTTGAATGAGAAAAATCATCTAAGGCGGTTCCTCTTCCGCCTTAGATGTTTTTTGGTTTAAGGCGTTTGTTTCCGCCTTGGATGTAGGCTTATACGCCTTGCTAAAGGCTTACGAACTTGCTAGCGTGAACGTCTGTATGATATGAATTGGCTCGTTGCGAGACCGTAACTAGCAAACGCTAGTCCCAAACAAATGGTTGATTGTTATGTTACGACAGCAGCTTACGGATCGCCAGATGAAATACTAACGACTTTGCTACATTGAAAAGTCTAGACTGGTTACGAGACTAGTTACGACTTCCAGCGTGTGGATCGCTAATATTGGTTACGATCTCGTAAGTGAACCTAGTTTGTCATATATTTATCTGATGACGAGACTGGTTACGACAAATAGGGGCGAATCGCTCGGTCATAAGTAGCGAACTCGTTACAAGCCAAGTTAAACCAAACGAGCCAGGTTACGACAGCCACTAGCTACTCGCTGGTAACACCGTAACGAGGTCGCAGCCGAACAATTGTTTTTCATAAAAATTGTGAAAATGATATTATAAAAATATCATAAAAGTAGTTGGTTCGAGAGAGTTAACAATTTCGTAAGACAATCGCTTATGTATGTAGTAACGAGTTCGCTCTGGGTGACGTCGTTTTTGCTCTGGGTGAGCGAGAAAATTTTTTTACGTTACGAGTAAGCTAGACATTCGCCTGGCTTTGGCGTGTATGGTTACGAGCTCGACAGAGATCAGATTGGAGAGGCAGAGAAGAACGAGCGATAGGGTAGCGAGGGCGCAAAAACTAAGCTCAGAACCATTAAAGGACGACGTTTTAGCACCGGGTGAACGAGAAAAAAAAAGACATTACGAGTAAGCTAGACATTCGCCTGGTTTTGACGTGTATTGTTACGACGTCGACAGAGATAAGATTGGAGAGGCAGAGAAGAACGAGCGATTGGGTAGCGATGGCGCAAACACTAAGCTCAGAAATATAATTCGGGCGATTGAAGTAGCGATAGTACAAGATGATCGCAACTATTTTAATGTTACGGGCGAGAGAAGTAACGATCTCGCAGGCAATTCGTAAGTGTCACAAAATTATAGGATTTGAGCCATTTCCACCCATTTCCACTAAAATTGGGTTTCATTTTAATTGTCTAAGCTGTCAATTGCAAGATGCATGGTATCTAAGCACAAAACATGAACATGAAACACTATCAAGCCACATTTTATAAACTTATGGAAGTAATGGAACTCAAAAGTAAATATATGCATCCATTTGACAAAAAAAGAAACTAGCTTTTATTGGGAATGTGAGGCCTAGAGATGTACCGAGATCTAATAAGGACCAAGTGTCTAGCCAATGCATCTCTACCATCCTCCAACTCCTTCTTGGTGTACGGTGCATGATTTTCCTCGATAATCTAAGAATATGAAATGTTTTTTTAATGCTATTGAATGCAACGTAGATAGTAATAGGTACAATAAGTAGGTTATAAGAATGCTTACGCGATGTAATTCCAGATTATCTTGAACAAGGCCAGCTACACACTCGCTTGCGTACAACATCATATAGTAACCGCACTCCCAATTTGACAATTGCTTTCGGTGCTGAAAGTGAAGAAGTATAACAAATGATTTGAAATGAAATCATAGTGGAAATAAATGAGCATTGGATTTGTACTGTCACCTGAATCTGTATAAGGTTGAAGGGAAGTAGTGTGTCGTCATGTGCACTATGCATAGCAACCTCTAATAAATCTGCAAATTTTGTAGATGGAGCAAAGTGTAGCAGGTCCATCCAATACACTCGCTTCAACGATGGTATCATAGCTACAAAACTCCAATGGCCGCTACATATTTTAAGAAATGAAAATGTAAGAACCCGTCTCGAAGATTATAATGTTTATGAATTGCAAATATCCAATTGTAACAAAGAAAACTAACCCCTCTAGATATGGGCCTATGTAAATTGTCTTGGTCTTGTCACTAAGGATCTTAGAGAGATAAGCAAGTCGCGATTGATTACCTTCATTCATTTCTTGCAAGCATATTGGGTGCAAAAGCCCAATGAAAGTCTTTGCATTTAGAGCAAGGCATTGAATGTACCTAAATAAACAATAGATGGGATATGAACGTATAATAGTGCACAAGTACATGAAAATTCGTAACTTGCAATACGATAGAAGAGATGAGATCAAGTAGCTTACATTTGATGTAGTATAAGGATTGTTTCGGGAAGGGTTTTATAGTGCCAGAAAAGGGCAAAGTCTTCCCATGGAACGACTAATTCCCTCGCTTCGCCGAACACCTGTTTATTGGAGTAGAAATAGTAAAAAGAATCCCGACTATGGTGGCCCACCAGATCATAAAACGTGTGAAGGAATCCCGGGAGTGATTTTATGACTCCAACTTCTCCCACCGACATCGGTTTCTTAGCTACCGGAAAATCTAGCGGGTCTACGACGGGTGAAGGTGTGTTTTTATTAATTGGTATAGAATTAGAATTCACATCAACGACCAACCATTTGGGCCACATCACTTGAGAAAGTCCCGTCATTTTTAATTCTACCCAAGACGAAAAATTGTTGTCTACTATATGTTGTAGGGTCTTCGGCAATGACTAGCTTGTTCGCCACTTCCGCGTCCATGCCCCCATCCACAAGCTCTTTCACCTCGGTTTCATGTTTTTTTTTTGAGGTCTTCTTCCCCACACCCAAGTACCCCGCCCTACCCCCGGTGTAAGGCATAACATTATCAGCACTGGCTTTGCGCTTCCTATCCCCCAAACCCTTTTAAAAATTCTATGTTATTTTAGGAATAAAGCACTAACCGAAACAAAAATATTTGGCTAATTCGCATGACACTATTATTGCAAGATGTAGTAAGTAAACTTACCTTTGCGTCATTTTCTAACCATCGTTTCTTGAATGCCTCCCAAGTAAGGGTTACAATGTGATTGTAACGCGTACTTGGATCTTCCCCAAACCTCGTGCCCTTCAGTTTGATATAATCCTTGGCAAGGGTATATTTGTGTTCTCGATGAGCTTTTGATGCGATTTGAAGAGCCTTCTTCTTCACTTGATCATAGGATGTTGCCTCGATAATAAAGGGGCGCTACAAATGTGATCATAAAAATAGTCACACTCACAATTTTCAATTGAAATTAAAAATAACAAGTACCACACTAACCTTGCATTCCTTCCATATATCCTTTTTGATGTCGATGCTTAGTAGCCTCCAATCCGTTGTGTCTAATGGTGTGCGTATCCTACCCGTCTTAGCACTTGAGTCGGAGTTAACGGAACTTGAAGGGCTCTCCATTAAGCTTCCTTTGTATATTGAAATTTGTTAATGACTAACACAATACTAATAAATCAAAGTTGTACTTTGTAGTAAAAACATTATATTTCATAATCCTAAAATTTAGGGCTAAGTAAGCTATGGAGAATTTTAAAAGAAAATCTTGATTTTCGTTCAGGACGTGCTTCTGACATGATATTTAGTAATAACATGATAAATGGAGGAACCATGTACAAGAAAATCAAATTTTTAGCAAATAAGAATGAAAAAAATCGTACCTTTGGTATATGACAAAGTTGTGTCGGTAGAATTGATTATTTTGGTTGGGGATGGTCTACCTTGTTTGTCCCTCTCCTACCCATAACAAAGGATGTTACCAAATTGAACAAGAACAAATAAATATTGACATTAATTGAAAAAACCAAACCCTAAAAATGTGGTTGAGAATTTATTGCAAAACTTACCAATCTTTTGCATGCAATTAGTGGCTAGTTCCACTTTGTTTTGACACAATTGATGTGAGAAGATGTATGGGATGGGTAATGGAGATTTGATGTGAAGAAAGTTGAGGAGATTTGAGAAGATGTGCAAAAGTTTGGACTTTTGGAGATGAAACCCTTAAGAAGTGAGGATAAGATGCCAAAAGTGTAGTGTTTTTCTGTTCTATAACGTGTTTACTTTATTCTAGCTTACCTTGTTGCGAAATCGGAACTCTCTCGTTACTCCTGACGTGGATATTTACGAAGTCGTTACGTGCTCATGTGATTGCCTTTTATGCTCTACTTTGTCCTTCTAGCGACATAGTAACTGAAAAGCTGACATAAAGTATGTTACTAGGATGTTGCGACATCGCTACAAATGCTCGCTAGAACCCTACTTAAGATTTTTTTTTTTTTTTGATGCACTCATACATTTTTAAATCACGATTTAAACGAAATTATGGTATAAGACACTAATCATTCTATTTTAAGAATAATTTTCATTTGTTCCGTCGTATGATCATGTAGAACGGGATAGGGATTTGGTCACTTAATCTGCAATTACATAATTTGAAAGAGTTTAAGAAACTTAGTCTTTAATTGTAAGACAATAAGAAACTCTATACATCATGTGTACGCTTGAAAACGCTATCCATCGCTTACCTTTAGAGATAACAACATAGTAGAGCTTCACACATGAAATACATATATATATATATATATATGCACAGTTCAAGTGCATTTCATTAGAGATACTTAGTTTATTACAACTCATTTATGTGATTACAAGCACGATTATTGAATTAAACAAAGTTTCATGCACACGTTCACTCACCAACTGTCATCACTAATCATACTACTGAGTATCGCTTAATAACATTGCATGCTGATGTACTAAGATGTACTCTGCTTGACACAATGTGATGTTCGATATTTTCCAAATTGAGTATTATACTCTTTGGATATAAAATGTACATATTTAAGAATATGATATTGCGTTTAAATATTTTAACCGAATTATTGATGTTTTACATAGAGTTATGTCATACTGCTTATGTACAAAGATGTACTCTACCTGAGTGAATATCATGATGTATATTTAACAAATAGATTATTGTACTGCATCTATATAATATATATATATGTTAGAATGTGAAAATTGCTAATAAAAAATTAAAAAGTTTTATTTTTAAGTTACAATCTAATTAGCTTGTGTAGTAGCGAAATCGCTAGTATACACGTTACCACAGTTAAACCCTAAACCCTAAACCCACAAACCCACATAACCCAGACAACCTGTTGGCGACGGGCTTGCGATAGCGCTAGTTAGTAGTTCAAATTAAAAAAAGGCTTTTTGTGTTACGATCTCGCTACTAATTAGAATGATTATTCTGTAGCGAGTTCGCTATTCGAACGCTTGCCTGGCGAGGCTTTTTAAGACTCGCTACTAGATACTCAGGCTTGAGCGAGATATTAACGACTTCGCAACATACAGATGCGTGTGAACTAGCGATCTCGCAACGTATAGAAGCGTATCAGCTAGCGATATCGCAAGTACTAATACTATAAATAAAAAAAAGGGGATCGGGCTAAAATTAATTAGCCCCAAATTGAAAACCCTTCTGCCATTATCACCGGCGATGATTTGTAACTTCTTCGACAAAATGCGGCCAAAGACCAGAGGAGCGGTGCGAGGACAGGGTGGTAGAGGCTCAGACAGTGGACGGGGAAGTGGCCCAGCGACGGGAGACAAACAGCGTCGGACCGTGGAAGAGGTTCCAGTCGCCCCGCCTCCGCCGGAAGTTCCAGTCGGCCCGCCTCCGCCGGAAGTCCCTGCCGCCGTCGCCGCTGATGGTGGGGAAGGGCCCAGCAGTTCCAGTGAGGAGGAGGACACTCTTGAGTTCTTCAACGCCGCCGCCGAGGCTAGGTATGAGCGTTGTTCCTCTCGGAAACTTGTAAATAATAATGTGTTTGATAGTAGTGTGGTGCCTTCGCTGCAACTAGATTACGTGCTAGACCATTTTAGGGCACAGCATCTAGATACATTGCTTATGTTGCCTGAGCCCGTTTATCATGAAGAGGTTCTCCAATTTTATGCGAACCTAGGTTTAGAGGAAGGGGTGGAGGAAATAACTACAATGGTGTGGGGTGTTAAGTTTACGGTCGATAAGTTTAGCATCAATGAAGTTCTGAAATGTCCTTATCTGACTCGTAACGAGCTGAGGCCTACCAAAAAGGATGGTCCGTACGAGGTACACACTAGTACACATGCCTAGGTTACTAGGCGGTTCGGTTGTACCATTTAAGGCATTTTCGAAGTGCCGTAATGGGTTGTGCCGTAAATCAAAGTGCTTCTTTTACACGGCGGTTCTTAAAACGCCATAAACCAGTTGCCCAACGGCGATATCGCAACTGATTTCGCCTGCAGGAGAAACTGGTTGAGAACTCGTAATTGGTTTCGCCTCCAGGAGAAACTGGTTGAGAACTCGTAAGTAATTTTGCTCCAAGGTGAAATTGGTTGAGAACTCGTAAGTGTGCTTCGCTTGTGTAAAAAAAAAGCTCTCCAATCCATTTTGGATTGGAGAGCTCTATAAACAATAAAATGTCACTCTACTAAGCTTATAAATCAAAGTTATTTGAAAAACAGTCCCTTCAAAGTTACTGATCTCTCCATACACTGTTCCAGCAAACACATCACCTAATCAAACAAATTACAGCATGCAAAACAGTCCCTCACCTGCATCCAAAGACTCGGACAGACTTCTCTCCGAAGAGAAGAGTCCTGTCATCCTTCACCTTAAGGTCGAAGTGCTTCCACTTTCCATGGTCAAGAGCTACATTCAGACGACAATTGAAATACGATCTTATCAATTCAGCACACACACACGAAAACCATAAATTCTAAAAACACAGACAAGATTTAAATAAATCGACATAGGGCTGAATGCAGCTTCTATAATGCAACCAAGGAAATGCAGCTGAATCATACCAGCATGGAGTTCCCACAAAAGTATTTCTTGATATTTGTCTGTCACCCTGGTCGAATGCAAGCTGGGACACCAAAGTCTGCAAGCTTTATCTCTCCACCAGTGACAATTAATATGTTCCCAGCCTACATGGAAAGCTAAACTCATTTCCTTTTCTTCAAATTATGTAACCTCCGAGAAACAAACACAAAACAAAGTTCATAACATCACAATATACCTTAATCATCTCTCACTAACAATATACCTATTTCTGCTCTTTAACATCCAAAGTCAGAGAAATCAAACCTCAAAATCACACGATGATTAAACCTCATTCAATTAACTTTCAGCCGGGATTCATTTTCCAGTTCTTTTCAAGCTTATTATAATCTCATATCACTTCAAAATGTATAAAACTAATCATGCATTACCAATCAACCCAGGGCAAGAAACAAAAAGTTAAGTGACTAACCAATTCCACTTGCCGATTCTGAAAGGTTCGGACTTTCTTTAAGGGCAGAAGCCAGATTGCATAGGCATAATAAAATTTCCACATCCTGCAAAGGCATAACAAAATTGATAAAAATACAACCTTGTTTAACATTTATCCCATATAGATTTTAAGATGGATCAGAACATTACTTTTGGGGATTCTGATTTCAGATTAAAATACTCAACGGCCGCGAAGACATCGACCGCTCGTCTCTGCTCCTATGACATCGGTGTGAAGACATCGGCGTGAATACATCGGTTGTTCCTATGAGCTCGGCGTGTAGACATCGGTGCGAAGGTCCGGAAGCTACCATCTCTTCGTGGTGAGCCCCCGACGCGGCTAGAAAGCCACCACCGCCAGCTGCTACTTCGTGGCCGCGGCGGCGTTGAAAATTAGGCGAAAGCTTCTGGCCCTTCTCGCGCGGCTGGATTTCTTCTTACTCGGGCTGCCTATATCACCACCACTCCGTAGATTTCAAGGCGGATCTGGAGAGGGCGGATAAGGGGGCGTTTGTGATTTCAGATTCGCACAGAAAAGAAAAGATGAGGGAAGATAAGATTCAGACATTCTTAGATAGGGAAGCATCGAACTACTAAGATTGAGTAGGAAAAAATTAATTGACGGATCAGATCGTGCAAAATAAAATTATTTTAAAAATTTCAGAACTAAAGTTTTTGTTTTTATTAACTTAAGATGAAAATAATGCAACATTTATATGTTGCTTGTTTGGCAACATGCAAATTTAATAATTGCATATTAACCTACTAATTTTAAAAAATTCAATTTTTGTACAAATTCTTGTTTTATACGTTTATATCAATTGTATATTTCGAATAAAATGATTCTTGCTAGAAAATAGGGGAAATAATGGTACATAAAGCTCTCAATTAAATTCAGCCCTATGTCGATAAATCCTTACATAATATGGAAGTTTAAAAATATATATACAGTTGCCATATTTGAACTACTACCGTCGCATCACTGTCTTGTGTTTAGTTCAATAGGCTGATTTTCATGGGACAGCACCACCACATAGATATAATTATTATATTTTTACCGTCAGTTTTTACTATTCAATATATATAAATATACATACTTGAAGATTAAGCTCAATTTACTTTAACCTTTAACAATTGATTATAAGTAGTATTATACAATCTTTAATAGTTAGTATTTATAGATTATCAAGTCATGTTATCTTCTTTGATCAGTTATACTTCATTTAGTTAATATTTATATATAACAAGTCATGTTATCTTTTTTGACCAGTTATAATTGTGTATATAGATAATCAATTAATGTTATCTTCTTTGATCATTTATACTTAATCTAACTAGTATTTATAGAAATTCAAATAAGTTTTGACTTTGAATTGGTATACTCAGTTAGTCAGTGTTTACAGAAGTAATCAATGTGTGACATCTTATTGCCTATACTCGATCAGTGTACTTATAGTTTACGCAAAGTCACACATGCCTACTCATTTACAGAGTCAGGTAATTGAGGTCCGCTATTTTATTATATTTTACACCAAGTCAAGTAATCAATGTGTGACATGTGATTGGTTATACTTAGTTATAGTTTACAAAAAGCAAAGTCGAGTAATCAAAACATACATTTGATTGGTTATATTTAGCTACAGAGTCGTCGAGGTGTGACATTTGATTGGTTATACTTAGTAATAGTTTACACTAAGTAAAGTAATCATTGTCATACTCAGGTACAAAGTCGAGTAATTGAGGTAAGCATTTGACTAGTTGTATATATACTCATTTTCGTTACGTTTTATTCGAAAGTAAATTACGATTGGATATGTGTGGAGGTATTTTTGAGCATAAAAGATGGGTGATCAGGATATTTACGTTTTCTTGTTAATAACAAAGTCAAACTAATAACTACTACTTAGATGGAAGTTTATGCTATTTACAAGCAAACATGTTGCACCTATAACTCAACTACTATGAAAATTGGTCAGGCGTTTAACAAATATATACATAATTAGTTTTTTAAAAAGTTATATAATATTGTATTTTAAACTGGTAAGCGTATCGCTAGTGGTAAAACTTGTGGGCGAATCACGTAACGATATCGCTTCTTTCATATGTGAAACTCCTGGTAACACCTATGTATATGAAGCTCACAAGATATAATTGTAATCACACGCGATATCGCTAGTGGTAACGCTTGGCGAACCGGCGAATCACGTAACAATATCGCTTCTTTCGTATATGAACCTCAAACGATATCGCTAGTGGTAACGTCTGTATATGTGAAGCTCACATGATATAATTGTAATCACAAGTATTAAAGTGTAAATCCTATTTACCATAAACTTCTTCTTTTACCGTCTCTGACTTAGTATAGATATTTTCAGTTGTACAAAATATACGTAGAATATTTTTAGAGATATTATAGGATTATAGTTAGACTATCCTTGTATTTATACACGTCAATAATCAATGAGAAAAGTAACCTTGCAGTAAACCTATTCTACACTATACTGCTTCGTACGTCCACCTTTACGTACGCTGCACACCTATACAAATTTGTATATTTTTATAACAAGCGATATCGCTAGTAGTAACGCTTGTGGGCGAATCAAATAACGATATCGCTAGTGGTAACGCCTGTGTATGTAAATCTCACAAGATATAATTGTAATCATAATCGATATCGCTAGTGGTAACGCTTGTGGGCGAATCACGTAACGATATCGCTTCTGTGTGTTCTCTTTACGGCATTTTTGGAAAACGCCTTATATAAACACGAATACGCCGTCCTTTGTTTTTGAAACCTAGGCGAATGACATGTTACGAATTCGTAACCTAGATACTCGGCGGTTCCACCAAAATTTTCAAAAACGCCGTAAATTAGGCGCCGAGTAACCTAGGCATGTGCACTAGTGACATTACGAGCAGAGGTTTCCTTCTGTTAGCCCCAAGCAACCGTTGAAGGCCGGTGAGATGGGTCAGAAGTGGTTTAAAAGGACTTCTGATAGGCCGGGTACAGCTAGGTTTTACCCGATCCACAGGCTTACCGAGGAGCAGAGATTAGTTTTTGAGCTAATCTGCGGTAATGTGGTCCCGTCCCTAGGGCATGCATGTGAGCCCACAGTTTGCAGTCTCATGGTGTTCTACTATATCATGGAGAAGCTTCCAATCAACCCCGGCTTCACAATTCTGACCCAAATGATGAAGATGGCCAGACACAAGAACGCCGCGCTTCTGTATGGCAATTTGATTGTAGCTCTGATCAGGAAAGCGGGTATTTTTCCAAGAGGCCGTCCCATGCCGCTCGACAAATACGACAAGGAGTGGCTCAAGCACAAGAGGTTAGAGTTGAAGGCCGATGGGAAGTACGCGAGAAAGAAAGAAGCTGAAGAGGCAGCCAGAAGGGCAAGGGGTAGGATGGGAGTATCAGGTATGATTCTAGCTTGTTATTAACTGTAGTTGGTTCTAGTTGTTTAATTTGTTAATGTTTGTTTCTTATCAACCTTGATTTGTTTGTGTAGATGCTGTTTTTGATGCCCGTGGTAGGCTTGTGGTGTCTATGGGCCAGTTATTGAATAAGATTGAAATGGCCGAGAAAAGGGCATGTGCTAACAACGAACGGCTCGGCGAACTGATTTCCAGCGGGGTAGTGGAGTGAGATCTGAGCGATGAGGAGGAGGTACCTGATTTCCGCACCATATTTCCCAAGCAAAAAGACACCGCGGGTCCTAGCGAAGATTTGGCGACAGCCAGCGGGAAGGAGCCATCCGATGGGAAGCTTGTTGCTGATCATGTAAGGGATGCAGATGCGGATAGTGATGATGGTGATGATGGTGATCATCCTGACACCGACTCTGATGCAGAAGATGAGCCGGCGAGGTATGAGATGATTAGGAAAGAGAGGCTGATCGGAGAACCCGACGATGATGTTGAACCGGGCCAAGGCAAAGAAGAGAACACCTGCATCGAGACTGAAGCTCAACCAGCTGGCCAGAACGAGCAAGACAAGCAACAAGAGGGAGAAGGCAGTTCGGGGGAGAAGTCCGAAGGCAGCGACAAGATGTGTGTTGATGACTTGCATGATATGTTAGTCGCAGGCCTCTGATTTCATAGTTTAGTTTGGTTTAAACATTTACTTTTTTGAATATTAACTAGTTTTTGGATTATGATCACTTGTGTACGCGTCACCAAAGATGCCGTATTGGTTACATGAATGTGGTCAATAAATTCAACAATTTTTAAATGTATGTTGTTCAATTATTTTTAGAGTTGTTACTTCAGTTCAGCAAAATCAAGTACTTTTGATATAGTGCGTGCTCCTAGCGACATCTCCATTATCCTCGCTCCTATTTACGTGTAACGTGCGAGGTCGCTACGTGTCGTATTCAGTCAACAGAGCCAAGTTGGCGACTCACTAGATAACTCGCTAACTGTGTAACTGAAAAGTAGCGATCTCGCAACAAGTCGTATTCAGTCAACAGAGCCAAGTTGGCGCCTCACTAGCGAACTCGCTACCGATGTAACTTATTGTAGCGATATCGCTAAGTAGCCTGTATGGTAGCGATATCGCTACTGTGCACGTTATCACAGTTAAACCCTAACCATAAACCCACGAACCCAGAAACGAATTCAATACTTTCAATTTAGTTTAGTTTGATTTGATGAAATAACATTCAAAAAAATTCAGTATAACCTTTCAAATTCCATAACTTTTTTTTGGGGTTTGCATGAGGATATCTTGAAAAGTTAAAAATGTCTTTATTATTTTACTAGGAACTCTACAATCTTTTTCATAAATAGAGCACCTGAACCCTATAAATTTCCTTCATTCCAACATTCCCTTCTCCCTTCTCCTATTGTTTGCCTTTTGCTTCCCATGGATTTGTCTATATTCGAAGCCCTCCCACATGACATGATAAATCTAATCATGATTCTTGTTTACTTCGACTCGGTTCTTCGTGCGTACGCGACCGGAACAGCGACAGAATGGCATAAACAGTGGCTCACCGACGCTTCTGCACTAGGTCACACAGACTCGACCTATGTCTTGGCCCTATTTGCAATATGTTGCGGAGGTGACATTCAGAGAGGCATGAATGTCATCACCACCCTGAAGAGAACCAATAAGAAAGGCCTCCGGGAAGCTCGAGTACGCGTCATCAGAGCTGGTTTGGGTAACGCTTGGGGTTGGGCGCACTACTACAGGTTCCTCAGAGATGGAGTAGTCACGCCCAGGCCGATCTGCTGCGTGGAACATGCTGCCCTCAATCGTAGAGTGAGGTACGATCGCTGGGAGAGACTTGATCCAGCGGACATCTCA
Source organism: Sherardia arvensis (assembly GCA_948330725.1). Taxonomy (NCBI): domain Eukaryota; kingdom Viridiplantae; phylum Streptophyta; class Magnoliopsida; order Gentianales; family Rubiaceae; genus Sherardia; species Sherardia arvensis. The sequence goes on along the minus strand of OX415237.1, from coordinate 12,371,782 downwards.
TGTGATGCATGCACCTGCGATCAGGAATTGGTTCACGTCCTCGGTCCTCGTTTAGGCTAAATGTTCTAGTATTTTTGATTATGTTTTTTTTACCATTTTTGCCCAAATTTGGTATGAGTGTAATAACATTTTATTTGCCATTTTGGCACATTTCATTATTTAATAAGTTTTTTTTTGTGATACCTTGTCCTTTACATTTTATGTAAGTTTATTAATTTTTATTAATAAGCGATTTCGTCACTGTCACGTTTCATGATGATTTATTAGTAACAGAACACCGAGCGAAATCCCAACTAACAAGCGCCTGTATCCGACGTCCTAACGATATCGCAACATGTCGTATTCAGTCAACAGAGTCTGGTTAGAGATTCTGTAGCGAGCTCGTAACAACAAAGATTGACAAAAAAAAAACTCAACATTGCCGTGGCATTAAGTGAGTTCGCTACATGGTAGAACCCATCAAAAAAGGGTTTTTGGGTTTGGGTCTATATTGGTCGTATAAGTGTTGGGCCTTAGCCTGTGTAAGTATTGGGCCTTAGCCTATGTAAGTATTGGGCCTTAGCCTTGGTGTTTCATGTTCAGTTTACGCTGGTCGGCGACTTATCGAACCCTTGTGAAATGTAAGTGTATATAAACTGAAAAATCACCTTCTAATCAGCCGATGTGGGACAAATGTTGGAGATCTTTGTTACGACTTCGCTAGCTGTGTAACTTATTGTAGCGAACTCGCTACGAGTCGTACTCATTAGACAAAGCCTAGCTTGAGATTCTCTAGCGAGTTCTTAACGACAAAGCTTGACAGACCTGGCAAACAATTGTAGCGCTTGGAGAGTAGCGATATCGCTACAGTATACGGACCCATCACGAAAAACTTTTGAAATTCCATCAGTAATTATTTTGGTTGGGGATGCCAACTTGGTCAATGAAAAGGTGTGAATGCCTTTACATTTTTCTTCTTTTAATACAGCAATTACTAATTTTATGCTCGGAACTCTCACATGTTTTTGACCAATGTAGAACCTCACACCTATAAAAGTCACCCCCTTCTCCCTTTAGAGCCCTATCAGAGCCTTCATTCCCATATTCCCTTCAAACTTCTCCTATTCTTTGCATTCTTATTCCAATGGCTTTGAAACTTTTCAGCGCCCTCCCTGATGACGTGATTCATCTTATAATGATTCGTGTTACGTTCAGACACGTTCTTCGTCGGTATGTGAGCTTCCAAGCGACCGATTGGGCTCGACAGTGGCTCACCGAGGCTTCTGCAATAGGTCACAGAGAGTCGGCCTATGCCTTGGCTATATTTGCAATCTGCGAAGGTGATGCTCAGAGAGGCATGGATGTCATCACCGAGATGAAGAGAATCGAAAAGAAAGGCCTCAAGGAAGTTCGGGATCGCGTCACCCTCGAATTGGCTTACGCCTGGGGCAATGCGCACTACTTGGGGTACCTCGATGTAGTAGTGCCTAGACCTAGATGCTGCCAAGAACATGCTGACCTCAATCACGGCTTCAGGTACCGGCGCTACACGAGGGTTGATCTAGCGGACATCGAATGTGATGCATGCACTTGCGAGCAGGAAGTGCTTCACGTCCTTCTAACCCCTCCGCCACTTTGGATGTTGTAGTTTCTTTCTTATTTTATTCTGTTGTTTTTTATGTAAAATTTGTTTGGATTGTATTAAATTTATGTCTGTCATTTTGGCTCATTAATTTAATTATTGAATAGCTTTTCTTGTTTTGAAACCTTGTTCCTTCTAACCTTGTTTTTCATCAGTAACGGTTATTTTTTAAGCAAAATCGCTCGCTAAATCACTAGCGTCATTGTAAATGTTACATTTTATGCAAAATCATTTACTGTTGCTATTTTGCATGTTCCTAGCGATATCGTCAGTGTCACGGTTATTAGTAGAATCAACACTAGCGAAATCGTCACATACTCGCTTATATGTTACGTGGCCCTAACGATATCGCAACAGCTCGTATTCAGTCAACAGAGCCTAGCTGGCGATTCTCTAGCGATATCGCAACGAGATAAGGGCTTTTGGTAGTATATTGGGTGTAGTAGTAGTGATAGTATAATTATTGGGCTTTGTCTGACCTGTGACATCAGTAAAAACCTTTGAAATTCCATCAGTAAATAATTTATTTTGGGGGTTTGCATGGGGTGTCCATGGAAAGGTGAGAATGCCTTTACATTTTCCTTCCATTAATACCATAATGACTGCTTTTTATCTAGGAACTCTGACAGATTTTTGGATAATAGAGCACCTCAACCCTTTAAATATCAACCCCTTCTCCATTTAGAACCTCATTAGACCCTTCATTCCCACATTCCCTTCTGCCTTCTCATATTCCTTGCCTTCTGCTTCCAATGGATGTGTCTCTATTCAGCGCCCTACTAGATGACATGATAAATCTGGTATTGATTCGTGCTGAGTTCGACTGGGTTCTTCGTCACTACTTGAGCGGAAGAGCGACCGAGTGGGCTCGACAGTGGCTCACCGAAGCTTCTGCAGTAGGTCACACATCGTCGACCTATGTGTTGGCTGTTTTTTCAATCTGCGAAGGTGACATTCAAAGAGGCATGAATGTCATCACAACCATGAAGAGAACCGACAAACAGGTCCTCCGTCTAGCTAGGCAACGCATCAGAAGAGGCCTGAGATACGCTTGGGGTTGGACACACTACCTCAGGTACTTCTCAGAAGCAGCAGTTAGGCCTAGGCCGATCTGCTGCATTCCGCATGCTGGCCTCAATAAGTTTGTGAGGTACGATCCCTGGCTGCCCCTTGAACCGGCGGACATCACCTGTGATGCATGCACTTGCGATCAGGAACTGCTTCATGTACTCGGTGAACGAATCATCTACTAGTATTAGTTGTTTGTTCTTTACTATGTATTTTTGCATCACCAGTTTGTTTCGATTGTAATGAAGTTGTGTTTTCCATTTTGGCACATTTACAATTAATTTTTTCTTGTTTTAAAATATTGTCCCTTACATTTTATTTATTCATCCTAAGAGCCCATATCGTATCAGCAAAATCATTCACTTTTTGTATAGTGCGTGGACATAGGGATATCGTCACTGTCACGTTTCATGATGATTTATTATGAACAGAACACCAAGCGACATCGCAACTAACTAGCACCTGTTTACGAGGTCCTTACGATCTCGCAACAAGCCGTATTCAGTCAACAGAGAACACTACAATTGAGAACCAACACGGGAACAATGAGACCTCCGAGAACACTACAATTGATCACCCTTCAATACCCACCTGTTTAGACCCTTTTAAAGTTTTTGTTTTTGGAGTTAGAACGGCCAGTTCAGCTTAAATCTGTGACCCATACAGACGCCGTTTCGATATCGCTAAAACGTCGCTAACACCTTTGGATAGCCTGCGAACTCGTAACATTTCAATCACCCTCACATGCACTGTACATTGAACAATGACAAATTTGACGTGCACAGAAGCGATACCGTAACATCAAACGCAATATACTACCGTCCCAGTTACGACATCTCCCACATCCTCGCCTGCTAAAATTAGGGTTTAGCAAAGCTTACGAGATCGCAACGCTCAAACCTACAACTAACGAGATAACCTACGAAATCGCTACAGACACGTTTAATTACTACAAAGGTTACGAGATCGCAACAACCAATTCAATTTAAGGCGGATACATTTTTTCCGCCTTGGTCAAGCATTTTTGAACGTCAAAACCCATTTCCGCCTTTAACTGCCTCTTTCCGTCTTAAATGTAATTTTTTTTTGCTAGCTTGAAGAGGTAGCGAACTCGCTACATACCATCAAGGCGTAAAAAAATGCGCCAGGCTTAAACGCCTTAAATATGTGTCTTGCATCTACCCCTTTGTAGTAGTGTCCATTAAGCTGGGATGTTGGATGCTACACCTGTTTCTACCCCGTTTTTACCTTTGTCTCAGCTTCATAGCAGCACGAGTGGTCCTTTTCATAATCCCAAGTTGTATCGTTCACTTGTTGGAGCTCTTCAGTATCTGACTATCACTCGTCCGGATTTGTCGTTTGCGGTTAACTCATTGAGTCAGTTTCTTCAGGATCCTCGTGATGATCACTTCTCGGCAGTGAATCGGATACTTCGGTATGTTCTTGGTACGCAACATTGTGGTTTGACCTTTTCTGTTGGTGGTGTTTCGGAGGTACTTGGTTACTCGGATGCGGACTGGGCTCGGTGCTTAGAGATTCGGCGTTTTACATATGGATATGCTGTTTTCTGGGTAGAAATCTAGTTGCTTGGAGTGCTAAGAAGCAACCTACTGTCTCTAGATCGAGTTCGGAGTCGGAGTATCGTGCTTTGGCCAATACAGCTTCGGAAGTTGTGTGGCTTATGCATCTTCTTCGTGATCTGCGTTTTCCTCTGCAGGGTTCTCCCTTACTTCTCTGTGACAATAATAGTGCTATCTTTTTGGCGGAGAATCCTGTTGCACATAAGAGGGCTAAGCATATTGATATTGATTATCATTTTGTGCAGGAGCTGGTTGCTGGAGGCAAGTTTCGTGTTGGTCATGTTCCTACATCTCTGCAGGTGGCAGATATTTTTACCAAGGGTCTCAATCGTGCCTTGTTTGATTTTTTCCGATCCAAGCTTTGCGTCTCCAACAATCCGACGCTTCGCTTGAGGGGGGGTGTGACAATAGAAGAAATATCCGATTAGGGTTTTGTTTTTGTTTACTGTATTTATTGTATATTGCAGTTATGTCCTTAGGGTTTAGATAGTTTTGGTAATTATTATTACACCCATGTATGTAGTATAAATACTTATGTAAATCCTAATGAAAATCAGTTTGGGAATTAATCTTTACAAGTTAGTACTCTTTAAAAAGATTTAGGGCATGTTTTAGTACAACTTATCCGAATAATTTCAGTTAGTCCAGTTTAGTGCATTATACTTTTATAAAACTTTAAACAAGTTATATGTTAATAATTCAGTTTGATTCAATCCAATTCAAGGAAAATATAATTAATTTCAATTTAGTTCAGCGAACTCAATAAACTAATTGAACAGAAGTATATTGAACTGAACTTAATTGAACAAAAAGAAATTGAAGAAACAACTTCTGTTTTATAAAATAGAAGTATATTGAACTGAACTTTGATGAAATGTGATTTCAGAAAATACAACTTCATTTAGTTATATCAATTTATTGACTGTTTTCTTCAATTCAGTTCAATTAAGTTTAGTTCAATATGATTCGGTTCAATTCAGTTCAAAATAAGTTAGGTCCAATTTGTCAAAAGTTTAGAATTGATGAACTATGATTTGATAGAATTTCGCTAATTTAATTGTACAAATGTTTTTTTTGTAAGTTCAGCTTAATCAAGTCGTTTTAGTTCAATTCAGTATGCTTCAGTTCAATTCTGCTTATCAAGCTAGGTTCGATTTATTAAGTTTGATGGTGATAAAATTTTATTTGATAATATATAGCACAATTTGGTTATATTAATTCAGTTCAATAAAGTCCTAGTCAGTATGCTTTTGTTCAATCATGTTTAATATCTAGGATCATTTTATCAAGTTTGGTTCTGAAGAAGTATAATTTGATAAAATTTAGCTAATTTAGTTATATCAATGCAGTGATTTGTTTCTTCAATTCATTTTTGTCCAGTTAAGTTCAATTCAATATACTTCAATGGTTTATTTTGTAATAATTTTTTTAAATATAAATATATTTTATATAAAGAATCAAATGAATTTAATTATTTCAATTCATTAAGTATTTTTCAGTTCCGTTCAGTTTAATTCAATTTAGTTCAATTCAATTCAGTATTTTTCAATTCAGTGCAGTTCAGTTCAGGCGTATTAAACAGGCCCTAAGAAATTTCAGTTGGAAAATTATTAATCTTTTATAATTATGGTGGCATTTAAATATATATGTATTGTCTTCTTGTTAAGTAGTAGAACCCCTTCAAAAACATTGCCTTGATTAATCCAAATTGCAGTAAGTTTTTGAAAAGCTGATTTGTAGTTTAGTACTAAGAAAAACAAGAGAAGATGATGGAGATGAGAATACTCACTCCCGATGAGCGAACCATTTATTTGAACGTCAATCCCCCGCACAACTACAATTATCCCATTTATTGAGTCTGCTGTTGAATTTGTACCTGCAGCTCGTTCAATAGCCAGTTTAGGTCGTCGCATTCAAAATCTGCATCAGGCATCAAAGAGCGCTTGGCTAGCAGAAAGCCCCGGCCGGGATACAAAATTCAGTAGAATCACGTCAGCACAAATTTTGGAAGATTAAGGTTCAGTAGTGACTAATAATTAAGGTTAGGCTCAGTGATCCGCTTAGAGTATTTCCGATTCATTAGGAACAGATTCTTGTGTATAGATTGCAGAACATGTGTATTTGCTTATAATTTTTTGATTCTTCGGTTATTATTGACTCTCCTTATTGATGATAAGAGACTTGGTGATGTTCAATTTCATCATTTTCTTCCTTTTATATATATGATGCTTATTTGATTGATTGGAAAATTTTCTTTCAAATAAGGTAAGTTTGAAATCATTTAAATAAGCTAATTAAGTTCATGTACGTGTGTTCCGTTAAATAACTTATGTGCAAGAAATTTTAATATTATATCTTAAACATTGTGCGACCAAATTTTATTAAACCGTATCAAACCAAGGTATCTAGGTGCATGCCTCTAAATTTAAAAATATTGATTAATTAACAAGAACAAATGCGCATGCTTCAAATGTGGCGATGTATGTGAACAAATGCGCATTCTTGAAATGTGGTGATTGTATGTGCAAGAAATACTGCAATGATAATGGAAAACATAAGACTTCAAAATGAGGCAAGTTTGATTTTACTTTGTTCTAATATATATTGTTTAAATATGACTGATAACAATAATATTAACAACTTTATGTTATCTTTTTTTTTTATGGAACTTTATTTTATCTAATAATGATAAAGTTTCATGCACCGTCACGGGAACTATAGAGAACTCCTTTATGGAACATCAAATTTCGTTGTTTGCCTTTGAGATCCACCCGTTAATTTTACCACATAGAATGTGTATACTTTAATTCCCGTTAATTTTGGTGAGGAATAGTTGACGAATACAGCGGCGCTTTAAGGAATTCGTCGTCAACGTTCCTCTCATCCAGCAAGAAACTCAGCAAGCTCCTTCCGCACAATCGCTTCCACCAGAAAGATCAAACCAGGAGACCTAATCCCATCCCAATTCGTCACAAAAACAACCGGTTTGGAGCTCTCACATTCCTCGCCCGACTGAATACCGGAGCGGGCACCATCAATTTAACCTTCATGTTCCCATGATTCTCAGCATCAGTTATCATTGTGGGGCGCCTCTCCTCCGACGAATATCTCAGGCCTGTTCATGACCATCCCGATAAGACAGGAATCACCGGAATAAAAACCACCGGATTCAAAAGATTTCAACCGTTATCCTGCGAGAGCACCGCTCCAGCCAAGGGCTTTCAGTTTGGGCCAGACTAACTCTTCACCGGCGTGTCGATGTGGCCCACCAGATTTACCGAATTCGCGACCTTTGCCTGTTATAGGAGGCCAGTTAGGTGATGACTTCTAATTGCTTCTTGAAAGAAACTCGGGGAAGATGAAGAATTGGAAGACTCTGGATTGGTGATGGGGATTTTACTCTGGTTTCGCCATTGGATAGAAACTGAGAAGAATTCCAACGACGGAATCTCTGAATCGCGGGATACAGTGTAAAACCAAGGATCAGTCCTCTGAAATTACACATTTACCCCTACCTTGTATCTATTGTAATTAACCATTTCCCCTTTTAGTTAGTTTAGATTAGATTAGATTTTAGGTAATTCAATTCTACCATTTTGTTATAGACAAAGTTTCTAGAAAGACCAACTTTCCTAAATGGTATGGAACTACCACTAATGTATTTACACTCAAATGATATATTTTTGTGTTAAAACATTGATCATTTTAAAATAAACATATAGTAAAATATGTTTTAATGTAAAATTTCAAGAAATTTTATATAAAAACTAAAAAAATTTAATTAATTAAAAATACAGTTCAAATTAAAAGTAAACATTATAAGTTAAAACATATAAAGATTTTAATAGAAAGTCATGAAAGTTGGGAGTTTCAGAGATTTTCTCGTTGTTATACACATTTTAAGAATATATAAGAATGTAAATTTAATTTAATGTATCTTAACTGTATATACTTGTCAAAAAAAATTGAATTGCCTTGTAAAATTTGAAAACAGATAGGAACGTACGTCTTTCTCAAAGCACTCCGAGCAATCTTGAATCTGTCACACTTCTCACATATCGATCAGCGACACCAGGCAAAGCATACTCCGCTGATCACCCTCCTCTGATCCTCAACTCCTCTCTACCGATTACTTATGCTCAAGCTCTCAATAAACATTCAGCGCACCGGATATTGTTATTCACTCTAAAAGTACAGAAATTATGGCGCCCTTCAATCCAAAGCAGCACATTAATCATTTAGAGGAACCAAGAATCCATTTAAAGAATTGTTATAATGACATGTGAATATGGAATATTGGACGATGAATTGTCAATATATTTGTGGTGTATGTTTTATCTTCAACTTTGATTTTGCCTAAAAATTAAAATCGTGTAGAAATAAATGCTAACAGTATTATATATCCGTAAACGAATTTGTAAGTTTCTGAAATGTATTATATGTTGTGATGTAGAAGAAGAAGATGATGATACCCTGGGCTTACTATTCTACTTACTTTATAAAGGGAGAATCCCTCTTTCTACAGTATAGAACGGTTGTCGTTTGTTTATTCATTTTTCACTATTTTGCCCATATTTATGTCTTGACACGCGTCCTTTAAACACACGTCCATCACCACCCATATTTGTCTACGCTCTTCATCAAAATTACTAAACCTTTTTATTACAAGAGTCCAATCTTCACACACAGTCGACCGGGATCTTCACACACCATGTTCAACTTCTAATATTAGGTTTCCATCCCACCATGAATTATATAAGCCCGTCAGTATCTGTATCTTTCCAATTACTCTCCAACTACTTTGCGGGCCACCGATATGAGTTTTACTGGTGAAATTCTATCGACCACAATTCTATAGTTCTAATATTACTTACTGCAGTAGGTATGATTAAACATGCAAGTAAGTTTAAGTAGGAGTGCAAAGAACACCAGAATTGTTAACGCAGTTTGGTGTAAAACATTTACATCTGCGAAACCTTGCCAAGACTGAAAATCACTCACTGCTATAATATCACAAATACAAAGAGGTTAATTTAACTTATCTAGATATCTTGAAGTGAATTCGTGACCACCCTTAATTTGCCAGTCGGCAACTCGTTGCTATAAATGACCAGCTCTCCCGAGATTTTAAGACTGTGGTTTCAGACTCCGGTGATGAACAAAGGCTCGGTCTTGATCGACTCAAACTGCTCCAATGACAAGTTATTCTGAGTAGAATACTTTCTATGAATATCGATATTTCTTCTATCAGCTTGCATCTTTTTTTGTAGCTCTCAGCTGGATCTAGTCTTCATGCTATACTATAATTCTACAGCTAGTCTATAGGAAATATTATCTTTCCTTAATTACTACATAATAAGACTAATCCTATCTAAAATACAACTCAACAATATATTCCTAGTCTGATTCTAATCTAATCAGATCGCAACTGAATATCTTGAATTGATGTCGTATGAGTTGTAATAGAACACAATGACTGTGGTTCGATTACTAATTCCGGAACAAGTGTTTAAACTCCCAATGTTTAAACATAGTGACATTCTACAAAATAGCCAATCACAAAGTCCCGAATCTGCTACACTCTTTCACTGGAATAATCGGCCTTCTCCCCTGACTCCTGACTCTTCTTGATTCAGCGATGGAATCTCCGAGTCCCGGTGAGGGAGAGGGCCCAAGGACGGCCAGATCATGACCATTGTCTTCTCCCATTGGAGCCTGAAAATGCATTCGGTTGAAAATAGAGAGAACATGCGAAGGTCATGAATTTTGTGAATCTGGTGGGCTACATCGACACGCCAGTGAAAAGTCAGTCCGGCCCAAACAAAAAGCTCTTGGCCGGAGAGGTGCTCTCGCAGGATAACTGTTGAAAGCTTGTGAATTTTGGTGATTCTTGATCCTCATCTTGGATGGTGAACAGAGCTGGCGACATTCACCTAAGGAGAGGCGCCCCGTTGCTGAGAATCATGGGAAGAGCAAGGTTGAATTGGTGGAGCCAGCTTCCGTATCCGACCGGGCGAGGAGTGCAAGAAATTTCTTTGGGTTCTATACAACTTTCGTGGTTAAGAGTCTGTGCTCTTCAGTTTACTGCTATCTGCCTTTCTTGTAAATAAATTGTAAATTTATGGGATATATCCTTGTTGTGCATAGCTTTAAACTTCTCTCTCTGCCTTCATTAGGCTGCATTTGGAATAAAAGACTGTCTCAAGTTGATGATGTAGTCATACACAGAGTGTTGATTTCCTTTTTTGAGGTTTTTATGGTACAGTAAAATTTAAAGTTTATATGATCAATTGCTCAAATGGTTTAAATACAAGCTACGTACTCATCAAAGCTTTCCGATAATGAAATGTTAGAGGCATGATGAGGAATTTACTGTATTAATATTTTGCACAAACTATTAGCACAAAAAAAAGAGCTACATATGAAGATGTTAATTATGTATGCAAAGGATGAAAACACTTGAAAATTATATAAAAGAACAGAAAAACACGTGCAAACTTGGTGCAGTTAAGTTTATGATATTTTGCATTAATTAATTGTTACACAAATTTTGATAGCATGTATTGAATAGTTTCTCTATTGAAGAAAGAAGATTAACAAAATACCATTATATTATTTGTAAGATTAAAAACGCACGGAAAATAAGTGCATATATATAAATTTAATAGTGCACAATATATGAATAAATGCGTACGAAATATGAACACCATAAAATATGATAAAGCTTTGAGCTTTCTGGGATACCTAGGTTTGTTTCATTCATTCATGTGGTTCAGATACCCCATCTGATTGCATCAAAAGTATTTTCAATTATATTCAGTTTATGTCGAGTTATACTCAATTCAGTTTAGTTAAATTTAATTCAGTTACAAAAAATGTGATTTGATTAATTTCAGTGTCATTCACTCGTACAATTATAATGTTTCATACCTTGAATTTCAATTCGATTCAATTCAATTTATATTCGATTAACACAAATGATTCCATCTTCATTTGTTGGGGAATCTGATGAAGGTGTGAGGAAAGTAGGCTGTCAGAGAATGATGTTTCCGCAAGTGATCAGCTGAAGAAGTGGATGTTTATCCATCTCAGCCTCAGATAATTTATTCATCGATAATTGATCCATCTCAGCCTGCAACTCTTCACATATCTAACCATACTGTTTTGATTCAAATCATCAGAGAAAAACACAGATAATTCGATACCCATTATGTCCATTGTGAGAATCAGAGAATAAGAACAAATTTGTTGAAGTTCATCACTGCTGTGTGAGTGAGAATCGGAGAATAAGAACGAATTTGTTGAAGTTTATCACTGCTATGTGAGTTCATAATATGAATTAAAGAATGTGCACGATGCGTGCATATATTGTGCTTATGCATGCCACCTGTGACGTTATCTATGGCATATTTCAAAACTTTTATCATCATAATTATTAAAATTTTCCAATCACGTACAAAATTATATTACGTGCAAACAAAAAATTGTGTTATAATTTTAGTTCAATCACGTGCAAATTTATGATTTGCAACTATAAGTTGACGTGTTCATAATTTATTATTTGTTAAAATATAAGTTGGTGATTTAAATGAGAGTGATTTATAATAAGCACGAGTAAATAAAAATGTTGTTGATGATGATTTATAGTTTAAATTGAACCATTATATGTCTTTTTTATTTTCTAAATTTTATGATGTAGTTCCATCATAACATTGAAAGTTTTAATTGTGAAAATGGTTTCAAGAGGATGTTATCTTGAAAATTTAAATAAAGAATGAGGTCATTTTGTTAAAAAAACTTAAAGTGGTGAAATCTTTCCGGATGAAAAATCAAGATTTTATTTCCTTCCTTGAAATAAAATCAAGGTGCGCGTTGTGAAGTATAGAAAATATAGAGCGGTATTAAATATTAAGTTTAAATGTTTAAATCTAGATTTTTTTAAATATAGTATCTGGAAGCTATATTATCCAATCTATAGATTGAATAAGATATATTTAGGAAAATTTAATGACGAACCTTTCCTATATACTAGGTAGGGGATGATGGATAAGGATTAGCTGTTAGAATATTTACATAACTTATATATATAGCAATATATAGTTGTCTGTGGCTGTAATATTCACGTAGCTGTATTACCATAATATAGGTGATGTAGCAGTATATATTCACATCAATACAATGCTATCAAATCACACTTTCACTCACTTCTAATCTCTCTTCTTACATGGTATCAGATTAATTGAAATCGATCCTACCAATCCTCTCTTTCCCCTTCTCAACTTGTCTTCTTCTGACTATTCAACGCCAGAAAACTCAACCATCAACGATGCAGCCCAGAACTCTACTCCCCCTTCTAAAACCCTCTCCCAAATAGCTATGGCTCAAGCTCTTCATGTTGCATGAATCAAAACTCACGTCCCTTGCACTCTCGACCTCACCGAATCCAACTATAACACATGGCGCACTCTATTTCTAGTTACAGTGGGCAAGTTTTCCCTACTTTCTCATATTGATAATACAACCCCATCGAACCCCACCGATCCCGAATGGCAGATTCTTGACTTCACCATACTCTCATGGATTTTCGGATCCATCAACCCCAATATCTTTGATATTGTAGTGCAAACAGACGCCACCGCTCAAGAGGTGTGGAATCGCATCGAAAACCTCTTCCGAGACAACAAGAAAAGTAGAGCCATTCAACTGGAGACAAAATTCAGGGGTCTTTTTCAAGGTTCTCAATCCATGGCTGCTATCATACCCATGCAGAGACCTTTTCCAACCTTTCAAGAATGTCGAAGCATCCTTCTTTTAGAAGAATCCCGCCGGGCAAACAATTCCAGAAACGAGACTGCTCTCAATGTCAATGTTACACCACAACCTTCTCCTTCCCCTCCCACTCCAGCACCACTTCAAACTTCACAAGCCAACGGTTCATCTATGTATCACGGTCGTGGACGTGGCGGTCGAGGTCGCGGTCGTGGTGGTTGTGGATGGCCATCTTATTATCAACCATGGTCGCAACAAACACCATCTTGGAATCCCCCTGCACAAAATTGGTCTCCTGGTCTCCTTGGTTCTGGCCCTCGTCCTCACCAACAACACTTTTCGCCTCCACCGCAAGCACACTTTACGTCTCCACCACAGGATATGGTTTCCCAACAATGGAATCAACAAGCCCTGAATAGCATGTCTCTACAACAACCCAATGATGGATGGTACATGGACTCTGGTGCTTCTGCACACATGACCTCTAATTCAGGTAATCTCTCGTCTATCTTTAATCCTAGCATTTACTCATCTTTTAATATTATTGTCGGAAATGAAAATAGCCTCCCGATCACAAATACTGGCCATACTACTCTATCCAAAAACCCTCCCTTTAACCTGAATCATGTACTTGTAACCCCTGGTCTCATCAAAAACTTAATCTCTGTTCGAAAATTTACACGTGATAATAATTTTTCTGTTGAATTTGATCCCCTTGGTTTCTCTGTGAAGGACCTTCCTACCAAGATCGAGATAGCCAGATGCAATAGTCAAGGCGACCTCTATCCCTTTGTTTCGCCGTCTACGAAATCGAGTCAGTTTGCATTCACATCTTCTCTTTCACATCCTCACACTCTATGGCACCGTCGCCTCGGTCACCCTGGTGCTCATGTCCTTCATAAGCTTCGTTCAAGTCAGTCCATTCCTAAATCAAAACTTCAGCCGTCCCCTCTTTGTCATGCTTGCCAGCTTGGAAAGCATCAGAAATTGCCATTTTTACCATCTGCATCAATTACTTCTGCTCCATTTGACGTTATTCATTGTGATTTGTGGACTTCCCCCGTGTTTAGTAATTCTGGTTATAAGTATTACCTTGTTATTTTAGATGATTTTTCTCATTATGTGTGGACATTTCCCTTACGCAATAAATCTGAAGTTTTTCATACATTTTGTCACTTCATGGCTTTCGTTCAAATTCAGTTTTAAATCAAAATCAAATCTTTTCAGTGTGATCATGGTGGTGAATTTGACAACCAAAAGTTTCACCTTCTTTTTAACAAAATCGGCACTAAATTTCGATTTTCATGTCCACATACCTCTCAACAAAATGGCAAAGCTGAGATCATGTTACGAACCTTCAACAACATTGTTCGTACACTTCTCTTCCAAGCTAATCTACCTCCTAAGATGTGGGCTGAAGTTTTAGCTGCTGCCACTCACATTTTAAACTTGATTCCTACGAAAACCATTGCTCATTCAACACCTCATGAAAAACTGTACAAATCAGCCCCATCTTATAGTCATCTGCGAGTTTTTGGATGCTTGTGTTATCCTAATCTGTCTTCTACAATCCCTCACAAGTTGTCACCTCGTTCTACCTAATGCATCTTTCTCGGTTATGCTCAAAATCACCGTGGTTATAGATGTCTCAATCCCGTCAATGGAAAAATAATTATCTCTAGGCATGTTGTTTTTGATGAGACACAATTCCCTTACCCACAGAAACCGTCAAGCCCCACCGCTTATGATTTCCTACAACATACATTAGAAAATCCTACATCCTTTCATGAACCCTTATCACATCATTCCACTTTACCTATATCTCCAAATCATCCCACTCCAAATAATACATTAATACCAGATTCTCCCAGTACTCCCCCACCCATTAGCTCACCTCATCCTGCCACAGTCCCTTCTCCTCGCCTAGATAATACTCTTATTGATACCCACACAGATAATACTCCCCCTGATACCACAAACCACCACCCCATGCAAACTCGTGCCAAAAGTGGTATTCATAAACCTAAACAGATTCTTAATCTCAATACCATCCTCCCGCCCATCCCCAAAAACCATAAAGTAGCCATCCAAGATCCTAACTGGCGTAATGCAATGGAAGATGAGTTTAATGCTTTGATTAAGAATAAGACTTGGGACCTCATACCGAGCCCCGTGGGTGCTAACATCATTTCAGGAAAGTGTCTTTTTAAACAAAAATTTGGCGCAGATGGAAATTTGGCTCGTTATAAAGCACGTTGGGTGGCTCGTGGTTATTCGCAACAACAAGGTATTGATTTTGATGAAACCTTCTCCCTTGTAGTGAAGCCTGCCACAATTCGCACAGTGATTTCTCTTGCTCTTGCTCGTGGTTGGCCTATGCATCAGCTTGATGTGAAGAATTCTTTTCTTCATGGCACTCTTAAAGAAACTGTGTACTGCCAACAACCACCTGGTTTTGAAGATCACGCTCTTCCAAATCATGTGTGTCGTTTAAAGAAAGCCTTGTACGGCCTTAAACAAGCACCACGAGCTTGGTTTCAAAGATTTTCTCAGTACTTGTTGCATGTTGGTTTTAAAGGTAGCAAATCTGATCCATCTCTCTTCTTCTACAAGCAACAACATCGTGAGGCCCATCTTCTTGTGTACGTGGATGATATTGTGATTACAGCTTCCAGTGATACCTTCTTGAAGCAACTTATTTCTTCTCTAAGTTCTGAGTTTTCTATGACTGATATGGGTATTTTGCATTACTTCCTTGGTATTTCTGTATCACGAAATAAATCTGGTTTGCTCTTGAGTCAAGAAAACTATGCTCGAGAAATATTGCACAAGGCTGGTATGTCTGGTTGTAATCCTAGCAGAACGCCAGTCGACACTTCGCCTAAACTCAGTCAGAATGATGGTGATAAAGTTGCTGACCTGACTGCCTATCGATCTCTTGCAGGTGCTCTCCAATATTTTACTTTTACTAGACCGGATATTTCATATGCAGTTCAACAATGTTGTTTGTTCATGCATGATCCCCGAGAGAAACATTTTCTTGCTCTTAAACGCATTCTCAGATACGTCCAAGGGACCCTCTCTCATGGTCTTCAGCTTACTCGTTGCTCAACCAACACTTTATGTGCTTACTCCGATGCTGACTGGGTTGGTTGTCCAGATTCTAGACGCTCTACTTCAGGCTATTGCGTTTTCTTGGGTGATAATCTTGTTAGCTGGTCTTCTAAAAGACAAACAACTGTTGCTCGCTCGAGTGCGGAGGCTGAGTACCGAGCAGTTGCTAATGCTGTTGCTGATACATGTTGGCTTCGTAGTCTCTTGTCCGAGCTCAACGCTTCCATTACTGCTGCCACCCTGGTGTTTTGTGACAATGTAAGTGCTGTTTACATGTCCTCTAATCCTGTTCAGTATCAACGTACGAAGCATGTGGAAATAGATTTACATTTTGTACGTGATAAGGTTGCACTCAGCCAAGTTCGTGTCTTACATGTTCCTTCCTCGCTTCAGTTTGCTGATCTGCTCACTAAAGGATTACCTTACCCTCTATTCTCTGAATTTCGGACTAGTTTATGCGTTCGTCAAGCTACCGCTGCAACTACGGGGGGATGATGGATAAGGATTAGCTGTTAGAATATTTACATAACTTATATACATAGCAATATATAGTTGTCTGTGGCTGTAATATTCACGTAGCTGTATTACCATAATATAGGTGATGTAGCAGTATATATTCACATCAATACAATGCTATCAAAGCACACTTTCACTCACTTCTAATCTCTATTCTTACAGGGGAGGTTACACTTT
Organism: Sherardia arvensis; assembly: GCA_948330725.1. Taxonomy (NCBI): domain Eukaryota; kingdom Viridiplantae; phylum Streptophyta; class Magnoliopsida; order Gentianales; family Rubiaceae; genus Sherardia; species Sherardia arvensis. The sequence continues at coordinate 12,354,937 of OX415237.1, read as the reverse complement.
GTGTAACTCAACCCGGATTGAATGTGGCCTGTAGTTTTGGGGTGACTCCATAACTAGCTTATACGCGGCTGAGCTTAGGTGGATTCCGGTAACACTGTGTTTCCAGCCCGTCAGCTTTTTAAGGGTGCTTATACACGAGACACGACTGGCTCATTCAAATACTTCGATAGTATCACTATGTGAAATTCTATGACTACGGAATGGGAATGGCAAAATGCAAAGTCATTAAGATGGATTCTGAACCTAACATTTTCCCATCATAAAACAGTACATACCTTGCAATACAAATTTTCTATAAAACCAACATAGTTACAACTTAGGAACCCCTCATTCTCATGTTGATTGTACACATAATTTGAAAGCATTTGCTTCTAAATTACACATAATTGGTTCAAATTCAACCATCATAAACTTCTGAAAAGCATATTACGCTAGCCAGCTGCTATCTGCATCATTCTCTTTAAAAAAAAATTTAAAGGCCTTTCTAGGGTTGGATCTAATGAAGACTGCCACTGCATAGCTTCTCCAGAATCACCTTTTAGATGGATCAGAGACTAACACAGCTGGACACCTTTTACCTACCAAAGTTCCACTGGTGATATCCTTGTGCAATATTATCAGATGTGATTATACTGGATGTTGGGGAGTTGGGGTAAGTTGTTTAATTTCTATCATTTAAATTTTGAATTGATAAGGAATAGAAGAAAACAATCCAGCTGAAAAGTGAAAACATTAAAGAAGTGGGGAGATTCGAATTAAAGTGCATCAACTCATGATTAAAGTGCAATTTGAGTAACATATCTTGTATGATTGCAGTTAAAGTGCATATCTAGTGGGCTAGTTAAAGATTTGAGTGCAAGATATGATTGCAGTTAAAGATTTGAGTAACTACTGGGCTAGTTAACATATCTTGTATGATTGCAGCAACACTCCCCTGTAGTAATCACACACCATAAGGTTCTCAACTTTCGAGTAACAATACGCTCTTAGTTGAATCACATTGACGTGCTTATCGACTTCCTGAAGATAACCTACTAAGAGAAGTGAATCAGTTCTGTCCCTCAGCCAATGCAACAAATGGCGCCGCTAACACTCACTGAAACCTCTAACAATGTATTTACATAACAATCATCTGCCATAGTCAAAAGATTACAATACCTGTCATTTTCTACTCCATATTATGCGTTTAGCGGAGCCAAGTCAATAGACCACTCTATAGGAGTAGGATTCTCATCAAATCCCATCGAACTTAGCAGTCACTATATTTTTTCTTTTCCCGTGACATCGAAGCTTCACCTGCTTAAACTGACACCTTGGCACAACCAGAGGTGGACTTGTAGAGAACCTACATGACATGCACAGGAATCATTCAAAAATCAAAGATACGTTTAATAATATCACTTCTCTCATACTCCTCATTCATATTTACATACATCTTAATGAACATTTGCAGATAGTCCTTAGCTACTACATTGTCACAAGAATCTAATGGACTTTGCAACTCAAAAATATAGTGAGTGTAAATTTAACATTTCTCACATTAATCATTCATTTACATTATTTTCACTGAACATTTCATAAACACCACAAAATCCTATAGATATGGTGAACTCAGAAAAATAACATATACATGAGGACCCGTGTGCTGAAGTGTCTGGGACGAAGTAGGCATCTCAGCCCGTTTAAATCAGGTCCAGTGGTTACCAAATTCACATTAATCACAGAAAATAGTCCTCAAGTAGGCCACGTTGTCAAACTTAAATTTTGATGGTTTTTTGTTAGGTAGAATAGACAATGAGGACAATAAATTGGAAAGCAGGAATCAACATAAAAATTAAATTAAATGGAAAACGAGAACAGGCTGTTGTTAAGATGTGTGAGAATTATTAGCATATGTGTTTATATTAGTTAGAGGGTATTATCGTCATTTTATATTTTCCTATTTATATATGTCTTTCCTTGTAAGAACATAATTATTCTCCTCATTCATAAGCTTGTATCCAAAGATGGATTTCTCCCAAATCTTCTTCATTTCATAGATTAACTAACATGGTATCAGAGGGATGATTCTTGGGTTTATGGATTGAAGGTTTGTGGGTTGAACAAGATCAAGGTGAAGTGATTTTTTGAATTTTCGTCAAAAGAATTTCTGCTTCGGATTCGTCTGCGCAGCCGTAGTATATTTGAGTTATCTTTTGATCCGACCGTTGGAACATTCCGAAAGTTTGGGAGGTTGTTCGGGAGACGTGGATCTACGATTTGACCGTTCGGATCGAGTATTTGAGTTCTGGAAATACTGCAGTATTAGTCGGACTGAACTGTAAGTTTTTGTTGTTTCTTAAAATTTTTTTCAGATTCGGCTTTTGTGAGCTTGTTTCGATTTGTTTCGATTATTAGCATGATTATTGGATGAGATTATTGTGTGGGCACTTTTTTTTGACTCTCAATTTGGTGTTTCTTGGATTTGGTATTAATTTTGGATTTTTTGGAATCGTGGTTGTGATTTTGTGGGTTAAACCTACTTAGCGATTTGGTATGAATTTTGAGGTCCTTTAAATTGGAGATTTGGTATTGCAAGGATTTGGAATTTTGAAGTATATGTTGGATTTGTGAGTTGTTGATTGATTGGTGATATTGGTGTTGGGATTTGGTTTCGATTTTGATTTGGAGTTGTGTTGATTTGTGGGAGTTTATTGGTGGCGTGGATTCGGTTTGACTTTCTGTGTTGAGAATTTTCGGCTGTGTGGCATTTTTGGTGTGTTTGGATTCTTGAACTACCACAATGGAAAGTGGTAGTGATCTTGGTTCTCAGTCATTCAGTGTTGAATTGACTCCGTATATGTTTGATCAGTTTCAAAAGTTTCTTGCATTTCAACGGCCTTCTGTCATGTCCTCCTCCTCCTCTACGGGTTTGTCATCATCGTCCATCTCACCTGTCTCTTCTCCCTTGTGGATTTTGGACTCTGGCGCTTCTAACCACATGTCTCCTCATTTGCCTTCTTTTACTACCCTATCATCTGCACCTACTGGTTCAGTATTGACTGCTGATGGAACTCCCATGCCATTACAGGGTACTGGTTCTATAGTTACCCCTAATGTCTCCTTGAGTGATGTGTATCATATTCCTAGTCTCTCACTTAGCCTTTGTTCGGTTGGTCAATTGTGTGATTCTGGCTTGGGTGTTTGGTTCTCTTCTTCATCTTGTATGGTTATGGATTTACCATCTAAGAAGGTGGTTGGGACTGGTCGTAGGCAAGGGAAACTTTATGTCTTGGATGAATTGAAAGTATCAGATGTTGCTGCTTCTACTGTGGATTTATCTTCCTTTCGCTTGACTCGATCTTCCTCTGATTTTTACTTGTGGCATTCGCGGCTGGGTCATGTTTCTGCATCTCGTTTGAGGTATTTGGCATCTACTGGAGCTTTGGGTTAGTTGCATTCTCATGACATCTCCGATTGCAGTGGTTGTAAGCTAGCAAAGTTTTCTGCCTTTCCCTTTCAGAGAAGCATTTCTTCATCTCTTGCTCCATTTGATCTTGTGCATTCTGATGTGTGGGGTCCCTCTCCTGTGCCTAGTAAAGGGGGTTCTCGATATTATGTTTCATTCATTGATGATTTTACTCGTTATACATGGGTTTATCTTATGAAGCATAGATCTGATTTTCTTGAGGTTTATCGTGAGTTCAGAGCTCTTATCAGCACACAACACTCTGCAGTCATTAAGTGCTTTCGTTGTGATTTGGGGGGTGAGTATACCTCCAATGCCTTTTGCCAGTTGCTTGCTTCTGATGGAACCATCCGACAGACCTCTTGTACTGACACTCCTCAGCAGAATGGTGTTGCCGAAAGGAAACACCGTCACATTGTGGAGACTGCTCGTTCCTTCTTACTTTCAGCTGAGGTCCCTAAAGTATTTTGGGGGGAAGCCATTCTTACAGCTGTGCATGCCATCAATAGGATCCCGACCTCACATGATTCTGGCTTGTCACCTTTTGAGGCTTTGTATGGACATGCACCTGATTACTCTTCTTTGCGGGTATTTGGATGCGCTTGTTTTGTTCTCCTACCTCATGTTGAACGTTCTAAGTTGTCTCCAAAGTCAGTTTTGTGTGCCTTTTTGGGTTATGGTAGTGGTCAGAAAGGGTATCGGTGTTTTGATCCTGTTAAGCAGAAGTTATATGTTGCTCGACATGTTGTGTTCTTGGAGCATATCCCGTTTTTCTCAATTCCCTCTAGTTCACACCAGTTGACTGAGTCAGATCTTATTCACATGGATCCTTTTGATGTTGTTAGCGATGATGTTCCACCAGCAGATTTGGTTCCAGACACAGATGCACCCCTTACTGCGCCTCATGCTGTTGATTTGCCTCTTGTCCCTGAGACTGATTTACCCCCAGAGCCTCCACTACCATCTTCCGAGACTGTGATCGATCCTCCCCCTCTCCGTCGGTCAACTCGTTCTTCTAAGTCTACTCAAAAGCCAGACTTTGCTTACTCCTCCTATTTTCCTGCATTTGCCTCTTTCCTTGTGTCTATTCACTCTTTGTCTGAGCCTACATCATATAGAGAGGCTATTAGTGACCCTCTTTGGCAGCGTGCTATGGCTGAAGAACTCGCTGCTTTACATCAGACTCACACTTGGGATTTAGTGCCTTTGCCTTCGGGAAAGCACACTATTGGTTGTCGTTGGGTTTATAAGATTAAGACCAAGTCTGATGGTTCTGTTGAACGATACAAAGCTCGCCTTGTTGCGAAGGGTTATTCACAGGAGTACGGGATGGATTATGATGAGACATTTGCACCAGTTGCAAAGATGACCACCATTCGCACTTTGATAGCAGTTGCTTCAGCTTATCAGTGGAAGATTTCGCAGATGGATGTTAAGAATGCGTTTCTTTATGGTGATCTTTCTGAGGAGGTTTATATGACACCTCCACCCGGTGTTGCGCATGAGCCCGGGCATGTTTGTAGGCTACGACGATCTCTTTATGGCCTCAAACAGGCTCCCAGAGCTTGGTTTGAGAAGTTCTCCACTGTGGTCATCTCTCTTGGCTTTCGCCCTAGTTCCTATGATTCTGCTTTGTTCATCAAGCATACGAGTAAGGGTCGTATTCTCCTCTCTTTGTATGTTGATGATATGATTATTACCGGTGATGACTGTGAGGGGATTGAATCATTGAAGCGTGATTTGGCTCATTGTTTTGCTATGAAAGACTTGGGCATGCTCCGTTATTTTCTGGGTATTGAGGTAGCCTCATCTCCTAAGGGTTACTTGTTGTCTCAGTCCAAGTACATAGCTGATCTTTTTGATCGTGCCCGTCTTACTGACAATAAGACGGTTGACACTCCACTTGAGACTCATGCTCACTACTCTTTTACAGATGGGATTCCTTTGCCTGATCCCACTCTATATCGTACGGTAGTCGGCAGTTTGGTTTATCTTACAGTTACTCGGCCAGATATTGCACATGCTGTACACGTGGTTAGTCAGTTTGTCACTGCTCCGACATCAGTTCATTGGGCTGCTGTTCTTCGTATTCTCAGGTATCTTCGAGGCACCCAGTTCCGTTGTCTTCTATTTCCCTCATCGTCGTCGTTGGACTTGCGTGCTTATTCTGATGCTGATTGGGCTGGTGATCCTGAGGATCGCAAGTCCACCACTGGCTTCTGTATCTTTCTTGGTGACTCGCTCATTTCTTGGAAGAGTAAGAAGCAGGATGTTATCTCTCGCTCTTCTACAGAGGCTGAGTATCGTGCCATGGCCTCGACTACTGCAGAGATTGTTTGGTTGCGCTGGTTGCTTTCTGATTTTGGCGTCAAACTTCCTCATCCCACACCGCTACATTGTGATAATCAGAGTGCCATTCATATTGCACGTAATTCGGTGTTTCACGAGCGAACCAAGCACATTGAGATTGACTGCCACTTCACACGCCATCATTTGCAGCTTGGTACTATCTCACTGCCCTTTGTTCCCTCTTCCCTTCAGATTGCTGATTTATTCACGAAGGCTCATTCACCTGCGCGCTTCCGTTTCTTATCTGACAAACTCTCAATGCTTCTTGCTGTAGCATCGTGAGTTTGAGGGGGGATATTAGCATATGTGTTTATATTAGTTAGAGGGTATTATCGTCATTTTATATTTTCCTATTTATATATGTCTTTCCTTGTAAGAACATAATTATTCTCCTCATTCATAAGCTTGTATCCAAAGATGAATTTCTCCCAAATCTTCTTCATTTCATAGATTAACTAACAAGAATAATAGGCAATTCAGCAACTAAAGGTGCCAACCTATTGATAATATCCTCTCCTTGAGAGACTTTCTCGAACATTCACAGCCTTCGAGCAGCCATAAAAAATTTCCATCGGGACAAATGAAAACCTGCATTATCAATTAGGATAATGATTATCACACTAATGCTTCTTCAGCTGCAACTTAATTGGAGTCCAAAGGAGCAGCCTTTCAGGATAATTGGCATAGCAAAGTTCATGTTTTAGGAAACAAAGAACGATGTTGGTAAATGATAATACATCATTATGGACTCTCAATACAAAGTATTCCAGTTTTCTTGCAGTGATTTATACAAAAAATGGACCAAATTTCATGTCAATTACCTATGCATTGCAGTTCCAGTATCAAATGCAACCATGTACCCATCATTCAGAGCTTTTTCTTTATTAGGGAACTCATTAACTTTTTCCTTTGCACCTTGACCGTTCGTTACAAAATCTCTTATACTTAGAGGAGTCTCTTACCCTAACTTTAGAAACTACTTCTAAAGATGCAACTCCAGAGCATCCAAGCAAACCATTTCGTCTATCAAAATCTCTGCATGTACCCTTGAAACACTTTTATTTGTCCTGACAGGTATATCACACCCTAAAAAAAGTTTTTAATTTTTTTAACCAACTCCGTTTTGAAAGTAATATAAAGTAAACATAATATACATAAAGGCTAATCAGTAAGAACACAAGAAACCTCAATAAATAGTAGCTTTTCAACCGACCATGTGAGTCCCTTTGCAGAAAAAGTAATAGCTCTCCTCAGTCCTCACCTGTGATGAATAAGCAAAGCTACATTATCATAGGAGTTTTCACCAGAAACAATAACTCAACCACTAAACAATATTTAATGTAATAAAAGGGAAATCAGTTCATGCAATTCTGAACATATCCTTACGCCTAAATAGACCTCAGAAATCGCATAGTAGTTAATAATTCATGAACAAATTATACATGCTATACTATGAGTTCTAACTTCTGGTTTCTGTAAACCAACAAATATAAAGCCTCTATTCAGCAAGATAAGAGATTGAGCTCAAAACATGTTTTCTGTAAACCAACAAATACAAAGCCTTTATTCAGCAACATAAGAGATTGAGCTCAAAACATGTTTTCTGTAAACCAATTAGCATTTGTTTGAAAACCAAGGGTTAAGAATGTGAATATTCAATACTGATTCATGACTTGCAGCATAAGCAAACTATGAACTCCATACACTAAGACCTTGTCAGAACTCAGAAGTGCAGCCATGGGCATAATATATAATGACTCGGAACTACAACATGGACTACGAATGAACCCAAAGAAAACATGCTAGCAGAATCGGAGCTCACTACCTGCTAGTGGAATCAGAGCTCCGTGACATAGATGGAGTATCCATGCTTCCATTCACGGATACATTACTCAGAAACATTATGATATCGGACAATTCTGGTCTTTGAGAGTGTGATTTAACACCATCCTGGTCAATTTCATAACTTGATCGCCAAGATGCAAGCCGTCTTCTGCAGCTGGAGATGCTTCACTTACTTCATCAATCATTGCAAAAGGCCTGCTCAAAATCACAGTAGAGCCCCCTGCGGGGACTCTGATGGAGTAGTTGGGATCTGGACTGGTTAAACCGCGCGCCTTCAACTGCGAACATACACAGTGTTGTTAGCAACTTTGCTAGAAAGGCAAAATCAGAAAGAGAAGAAATTGCATGAACAGAGCAATAAAAATTCAATGGTAAACAAGAAGTCTGTACACTACCACATCATTGTTAAAATAATTAACCTCAATCCATTCCATAGGTACATGATGGCGAACCTGTGAAGGAGAAGGTAAATTACAGCAAGAAAGAGCAACAACGAAACAAAAGATCGTAGGTTAGACAATCTATCAAATACCTTGTATGCATCAAAAATGAGTTTAATCCTACATCCAAAAGTAACAGCATAATAGGAATTTATGAATGAAAAAAAAGGATTACAAAGATTAAGTGGGGCTGAACTTATAGATAGGCTCGTGTTCATGATTAACGTAAGATTTTTAATTAAAATAATGGCGCAACCGATTCAGTTGGAGCAGGGATAGGTATTGGGGAATTCTGGTTTTTAAGATGGCGATTATGACATATACATGTAAACGTTAAGCACAATTATTACTTTCTTCAATTTACGTAGCGCTGATTTGTGATTAGTCAAACATAACAATATGAATATAATATTCTGCTTAACTAACCATTTTAAATTTTAATTAGTCTTGAAAGTGACGGTCATTATATAGTGACGGGGTTTTTATGCAAAGAAGTTTGGGACGGGGGTTTTTCTGCAATTTATGCAAATTGTATTCAGCATGCTTGAATTTCACACTTGAATGCTTGTTTTTTAGACCAAACAGATTATTTTTTAGAACATGCTTGCATTTCTCACTTAACATGTTGTTTTTTAGAGAATGCTTGCATTTCACAGTTAACAGGTTGCTTTTTAGAATTCATGTATTTTGAAGCAAATAAAAAAAGGTTTTGTAGAGCATACTTGAATTTCACCCTTAAATGCTTGTTTTTTAGACCAAACAGGTAGTTTTTTAGAACATGCTTGTATTTCACGCTTAACAGGTTGTTTTTTAGAATAAAATGCTTGTTTTTTACACTGTGTGGATATGTTTGCTAACGTCTATTTTTAGACTAAAATGCTTGTTTTTTAGCCTGAGTGAATAGTGTATTTTTGTCAAAATTGCAAATAAGGACCTCCTTCCTTCCATATTCCAATATAGTCCTTCGTCACTATATAGTGACCGTCACTCAAGAGAGCAACTCTTTAAATTTATATTATAAATTCATTAATAGAGATCGCAATTTTTAAGAACTCGAAACTTGTTAAATTCTCCATCAGTTTAAATAGGTGCTGATTTAGAAAAAAATACAAGAGGCCTATTATTTTATCCTTACAAAATACTAAATCACGTGTTATAATATTACTTTTACTGCAAAACCCTATATTTAAAAACTAACCACTGAAATAAAAGAGATGAAGAAAGAAGAAGGATAAAGGAGAAAAGAGGGGAAATTATTATTTGGGAATATATTAAATAGGGAAGAAATGATAATAAATCATCAAAGAAATTAGTAAAGACTGACTTAATTTTAACCATTAAAGTAGATGGAGGAGACTGGATGAAATTTTAAGTAAAAGATTCAGTAAAATTAAAAGAGTTAATTGAACCCACCCATTTAGATATGAAGACATATGTTTTGTAGCATTAATCATCAAATTTTATCTAAGTACGTACGTTGTAATTGCAAAAAGAGTACGTAGTAAATTTCTCATCCCTCAAATAAAAAAATGTTTATTAGCTCCCACACTGCATATTGAAAATAATATTGGAAAATCAAATACAGACCAACCAGCTTCATATTTTTTTCATCGAAAAAAATTACAAATTGGCTGTATAATTGGTAAAAGAAAAAGGTGGATGATTCTCTTCGTTAATGTTTAGTTTGGAACAATTTAAATTTCATTAGCCAAAATCTTCAATTTCATTCTCCAAAATTTCTTTTTCTCATTCCCCTCACTCCACTTAGGTTTGATTCCCCAAATCTTTCTTTTTTTTAAAAAAAAACAACCGACCACCACCACTCTCTACCACCACCACTCTGACAGCCACGAACACCACCACTCACTCCGGCCATCACAGCTCCGACCATTTCACTCACCACCACTCCGGCCTCCGCTTTGACCTTTCCACTTAATATCACTCTGGTCACCACTGATCACCATAAAAAATAGAAATATGTCTCGATTACTTAATTTAAACAAATAAAAATTTAAATTTAAGTTTATCTGTTATCCTTTCCTTTCTTTTCCATTCCATTTATTGTTCCATTCCGTTTTCCTAGTGTAAATCAAGCGGTCACTAAAATATAATTTTTTGTTAAAAAAATAAAGTTCATGGATATGTTTATGGAACTTTTAAAAATGAATAACATCTAAATGAAAGTATAATCCTCGATTTTGTTGGCGGCTACTTGAGGCAATGCCATAGTGGTGCCCTAATTATAAAACCCTAATTTTCAAGCCTAAATTTCAAACATTAATGACATAGTGGTGCTCCATCATTATAACTTAATTATTATTCTAAGTTCAAGCATGCAGATACATATTTTTAATATGGTGCATGCCTGGTGTACGTAGGTGCATATATATATATAAAAGTAGAACTAACTCTAAATAACTTAAGTATTAAATGCATTCAATTTGAGATAATAATTACTGGTGTGTGCATATTGTTTATACATGATGAAAAATATTATTTATTTAATAAAATTACTTCATATTAACATGCACTTAATAAAAATGCCCGCTTCAAGCACGTCAAAATATTTTCTTGATATGGTGCCTTGTGTATGCAATTAATTTAGGTTCTCAGAAATATTAGGAGAATTGAGAGCATCCCTAAGTCTATTCTAAAAATTAATTGAATAGTTTTTTTGACATGATTTTCTAACATCAAATTTCGTTGTACACTTTCTTTGCTGTAAATTGCCTCTAAAAACTAACCTTGTATTATACTTTATTTGTTGTAAATTTAAATATGTGTGCATAGATCGTGCGTTTCAACTTTAGACTTTTGCTCCATTAATTAACATACGTGCAAGAAATCTTCAATACGAATAGAGCAAATATTCAAAATAATACCTTCGGTATTAAATTTGACTTATTTCTATATTTAAATAGAGCAAATATTTGATACAGTACATCTAAATTAATATCACATATATATTGGTTTATTGACCTTATTTGTGACTATCATATCTCTTGTAGACCTCAAGACGATAGAATTTGCAAACCTTGTTAGTTTGGCAAAAATTAGGTATTACACCTGTTTTTATAACTGTGTTACCTTTTCTTTTCAAGTTAATCTATCTATATAGCCTTTATAGTTGGGGGTCTTATAAAGGGTGGATCTATCATGAGCTTATAATAGTACCATCCAACCCAACATTCTCTCTTTATTTATTAGTTTAATATAGGTTTATTTTTAGGTAAGGTTTTAAGAATAGTATTTAAATAACTCTTGTATGCATCCAAAAATGATTCAATCATACTAAAATGTATTTTGTTTCTTTTATTTCTTTGGTGGATTCATATACATATTGATTTATTGTTTGTGAATATTATATCTGTTGTAAACCTCAAGTAGATAGAATTTGCAAACCTTGTTAGTTTGACAAAAATAGGCATTCTAGCTTACATCTGTTTTCTTAAATGTGTTACCTTTTCTTTCCAAGTTAATCTATCTATATGGTCTTTATATTGGAGATTGTGACTGAATTTGTTTGATATTAAAATATGCAGAAGAAATGCTTAATCTTCCAGTAGATACTATCAGAGATCGTTAAAGATAGTTAAGAGTGATGCAGAATATGATGAACACTATGATTGAGATTCTCTAATAATCTTAAAAATAGTGTATTGAAATTTAGTACTGGACGCCGGGTAGAACCGCGGCGGTCCACCCCCGGTTGAAGTCACCGTTGAGGATTACGACGCGGTAGGGGTGGAGACATCCACTGCGGTCTGTAAAACTGCCGTGTATAGGTTCCGATATCGGAACCTAGATAAATTAGGTAGTTTCGATATCGGAACCTAGTTAAGAATTCAATAAAAAAATACGGGCTTTTCGATTTAAATCGGAAACCCCATATGAACACGAATAACATGAAGAACACCATAATTATTCCAGCAAGATTAACATGAAAATCAATATTTTCTCATCAAGAGCATGAAGAACACCAAGAAATTTCCAACAAGAACAAGAAATTGACCTACAAATATTCAACACTAACAACTTATTAATAACACAAAAACATCAATTACAAATTCATCAACAACGAACAATTCATCCTTAGATCCATCACAAATATCCAGTTTTTATGTAAAATTCATCAACAACAATAGATTTATAGTTATTCAGCACTAAGATTATATTCTAAAAACCAAACACTCATTGTTTACACACATAAATTTGAATCTCCTATGCAATCAAAATCAATAAACTATAATTCACATATCTCTTGATGATTGAATCTCCATAGGAGAGAGATTAGAGCTCGAACATGATTTGAGGGAATATAGTTTGAATTTAGAATGAGAATTGTTGGGAATGAGACTTTTGTTTGAGAAGAATGAAATATAGAAAACAATTTGAGAGAAAGTTGAGAGATTTTCGAGTGAATGGGGGTGGATGTGAGGGAAGTGAATAGATAAGGTTGTGAGATTCATAGATAGCAAAAATTGAGTATGTTACTCATTCAGAATGTAGACCTTTTCAGACTGCTTTTTGGCCTTAGACAAACAGACTGCTTTTCGGCCTTAGACAAATTGCATGGTCCAGGAGGCAAGTATATTCTATTTCCCTTCTCTTTTGGAGCTAACTCTAACCTTTGGCCCAAATCCACCATATCCTTCCTAGCATTCAAGTAGTCCTTTGTCTTTGATGCAATACAACTCTAGGGTAGCCAAAATCTCAAACGCTTCCGCTTCAATCAATTCCAACAAATGCCTACTAATAGAATTACGACATATTGTGTGGAAATAAAAGCACAATCTTGTGATACAAATTCTAACCTGATCATCCAAAATAGCACGTAGTGCAATTGGAAGTAATTGTTGCATCAATACATGACAGTCATGTGAATTTAGCCAGATAGTTTCAAATCATTCTTCACACATCTACTAATATTGGACAAATAACCAATTGGAACTTTCATCGACACCAAACTATCACAAACAGACCGCTTTAGACAAATTGCATGGTCCGGGAGGCAAGTATGTTCTATTTCCCTTCTCTTCTGGAGCTAACTCTAACCTTAGGCCCGAATCCACCATATCCTTCCTAGCATTCAAGTTGTCCTTTGCCTTTGGTGCAATATTCAATAATGTACCGACTAGACTGTTGCACACATTTTTCTCCATGTGCATTACATCTAGACAATGCCGAACTTAATGAACCTCCTAGTATGGCAAGTCAAAAAAAATGATCTTTTCTTTCACGCTGACTTATCATTCTTCGATGCTTTCTTCACTTTCTTCCCAAAAACAACATTCAACTTTTTCATTTTCAAGTGTATCATCCTCCCAGTCATTATACTAGGTGGATCACGAACTTCTTTGCCTCCAAACCATCCATCCTCATCTTCGCGATAAGGGTGGTTATGTTTCAAAAACCTTATGTGCCCCATATAAACTGTTTTCTTAACAAACTTTAACTGTTTGTACTCATTCTCCTCCTCACAAACAGGGCATGCCTTGTGACCTTTAACAATATAACCACCCAGATTACTTAAAGCGGGAAAATCACTAATACTCTACAACAACACAGCCTTAAAATTAAAAATGTCCCCCCAATAGGCATCTTTCATTTCAACTCCATGAATCCATAGTATTTTTAAATCTTCGATCAAGGGTGCCAAAAACACATCTATGTCATTCCCTGGCTGTCTAGGCCTAAAAATAAGCAAAGCATCAAAACATACTTCCGTTTAATGCATAAAAATGAAGTAAAATTGTAAATTACCAGCATTACCGGCCAAGTACTATGTTTCGACGACATAGTTGAAAATGGACTCATTCCATTCGTACTTAATCCAAGCCTCAAATTCCTATCTCCTTTTCCAAACTCTAGATATAACCTATCAATTTTCTTCCATTGATCCCCATCAGAAGGGTGACGAATCATATAATCAACTGGTCTTTCCCTATCACAATGCGAAGTCATGTTCTTTGCATCTTTCACATTCCCAAGCAATCTTTGAAACCGCGGTACAATTGAAAGGTACCAAAAACATTTTGCAGGAACTTTTTGTCATCCTCACCACCGTCTATCTCTTCGCCTTGCCTATTTTTAGGTGTCTTGTACCTATTAGCCTTACAAACAGTGTATGATGTTTCCTTCTCGTACTTACCTCTGTATATAAATTCGTTGGGACATGCATGAATTTTTTCATATTTCATTTAATATGGACACAACATGTTTTTTTCACGATAAAGATTTCTAGACAAGGCATTACCTACGGGTAACTTGTTGTGCAAAAATCCCAACAATCGATTGACACTTACATCGCTCCAACCACTGGCCGCATTCATGTTAAATACCTCCATTAAACAAGACATAACCGTTTCTCTTTCCTTGCAACCCTCATACAAAGGTATCTCTTGTTCACCCAACATCGTAGCAAGAATTTTTGGTTCCTCAGCAAAATCAAATCTCATCTTATAGAACTAGGCCGACAAGCACCATAAAATGTCCACACATCATACGAAGGATCGAAACCATTCATAATCAAATGCATTTTGAACATTTCCTCACTTCTAAACCTCTCTCGATTCATACAACTTCTACAAGGACATAGCACATTTTCCTCCCAACCAAAAGTATAGCCAATAAAATTTTCTACAAATGCAACTTGCTCATCGGTCGAAAGACTCACCTCCCTAACAACCCGATGTCGATACTCTAAATATTTATTAACACTTTCAAAACCTACAACCCAACATGAAAAATTTCATGAATCTTAATTAGTTATTCAAAATTCTTTATTTCTTGACACAAGAATTGAATTCTACTCAATTAAAATGAAATTGCATGGGCACACTAAGATAAGACAAATGCTTGGAAAAAATGACAATGAATTACCTTCATTCATTGCAGCTTAACAAAACTGAGCTACCCTTCTCGGCTTCAATCCTCCAGATCTCCCCTTCTCTGTTCGTTCAATCTAATGAATACTTTTTTTTCTTTTTTTTGCACTCTGTGGTAGGTGACTGCATTCAATGCAGATCTTTCACCGATTTTATTGTTATTGCGCTGAAAGAGCAACGCAAAATGAATCAGATCCCACTACGTCAGACATTCAAATTTTGATTGTTTTTTATTCAGTGTTAGAGCAGCCACGGGCAGCTTCTTTTTTGCCAAGGTAGTATTGGACTTTAAACTATTCAAATCAAACTAAACAGGCCAACCCAAGATCACATCAATAACTCACAATTGATGGGTTCAAAATCGAGCTCATGTATAGTCAGCAATCATTGCAACACTATATATGAACACCGGTTAAAGGTGCCCGGGGTCTACCAAAAATTTGTCGCGAACTTTAGTCAAAATGCAAAGTCACCATTTATTTCTGTGAATTAATCACAGGCGCTTAAACACTGGCCCCCTCTTATGGCTCTGGCAACGCACTTCCTAATACCTGTGAAAACCACTCAGTCAACTTCCAAAATTTATTGACCAAACGGTATTTTTTCGTTGAAACATTGGCATTAATTTCAACGGTTTTATTCTCCGCTAGCACTGAAATTCCTTAATAGCGTTGCGAAAAGGCCTCAACTTTCTAGTAGTGATTTTTGAATGAAGGAAGTGTTCTGAACTTGCGTATGTTTAACAAGATTTTGGTTATAGTACACTATAACTAGAATTATATATAATAAATATGTGCGAGATATTTCTCACAAGTCATTTTTAAATTGTTTTAATCAACATAATTTATGAGATTTTGTCATCTCCGGAATTCATTAGATAATCATTTTTCCTATTCAAATTTCATTTTTACCCCAAATACTATAATCATGTACCCCGTATCTCCAGAATTGTGCTTTGGAACGTGAACATGATGTAATATTTAAAGTGAACAATGTATGGACACATCATGATGCATTTGAATTTTACATTAATTGAGAAAGTGTAAAATTCAATAGTTAGACTTAGAACATGTTTTGGATATTATTGCCACAAATATAATATTTGTGCGTGCGCCGTGCATGTATACCATTCGTGCACACATTTATTAGCGTAAATGTGTTATTATAATTCAATAGTGATTGTGATTTTCTTCATCAATTTCTTTATATGCTGTTTATTTGAATAGGTGTGGTTTTGATTTTTATCTTGCATGCACAGAGTAATTATAATCATGTTTACATAATTTTACCTAGAGCTCTAAAGAAAATCTAATGCGTTCCTAGATGTGATGAACTTTAGATTTACCTAAAGTTATGGCGTACCTGGTGCTGGTAAAGAAGAGAGTTGGAGACGAGAAATATAACGCTTTCCTGGATGTGATGAGAGATGTCAAGAATAATAGGTTTGTATACTATTTGAAGGGCATGGTGACCTAATCAGGGCCTTCAATGCGTTTCTTCCCAGCGACCTTATAATCTCTATCCCAGCAATGAAAGAGCTGAAAGAGAGCGTAGAATTTGCAGAGGCACTCTGTCTTGTGGAGAAAATTAAGGTGAGTTATTTATTAATCTCTTTTTCTAACGAATGCCCTTGATTAGAATTTTTATTTAATATTGATCTAATTAACAAGTAAAAAAATAAACTATATGTGCAGGCTAGATTTAGCACATTCTATCAGGAGAAGGAATTTAGGAGGTTGAGACGTGTAGGAGGATGTTAATTGTGTATGCAAATGATTAAAATTCGAACATAAATATATAAAAGAAAATAATAAATTACATGCACTTAAGTTTATGAAATTGTGCATTAGTTAATTGTTACACAAATTTTAATATCATGAATTGAATATTTTCTCTAATAGAAAATTAACGAAATGACATTATATTACGTGCGTAAGATCAGAAGTGCACGACATATGAATATAATATATGATTAATAGCGCACGAAATATGAATAAATTTAGTACAAGATTAAATGCGCACGAAATATGAACATCTTAAAAAATGAACATTAATTTAATGTAAATAAAACCTAAACAATATTCAAGTAGATAAATTCATAGATAAAACCTAAATATTTAAGTATTCGTAGAAAATCTAAACAATCAAGTATCCCAACATTCAAAAATTCATAGATATACATAAACGTTCAAAAATTCATTGATGAATCTAAACGATCAAATGTTCATAGATAAACCTAAAAAATATTCAAATGTTCATAGATAAAACCCAAACATTTATCAAAAACTCATCTAACAGAAGGAAAGGGTTAAACTTTACATCTCTCTCTAACCTAATTGATTAAAGCTCGATAAGACTGCAGAAACAAAACCAAATCACGATCAAAACTCATATATATGTATAACCGTTATAAAATGTTAAAGATTTGATCGAAACTAATATCACTTAATTACCTGCAGTAACTCATCAACTTGGTTTACACTTAACGACTGCACTCTCACTAACCCATGCAGTGTTGCAGGATCTGCATCCGCAACAACAACAACAAAATGTTATACGTAATCAACATGAAAATAAACAGTGAAACTTGGTCTGTAAATCAACATGAATCAGCTAATTGTGGCATTATATCTGAACAGAAATTTCTCATTTCAAACAATTTGTTGAAGTTTGTAGCTTTTTAGGACACCTAGGTTTGTTTCATTCATTGCATTAGACAAAACCATATATCAAACATGATAAACAAGATTATGGTTCAAAACCTGCAGACTATCAGGAAAATGTGCACGATGCGTGCATATATTGTGCTTACAGGATAAAATAATGAAATGACACGTGTGACTACTACATGCACGGCATGCATGTTTCAGAACTTCTATCATCATAATTATTAATTAAATTCATAATTATTAATTAAATTCATAATGTCGTGCAGAAAATAATCTTTCATAATGTCGTGCAGAAAATAATCATGGGGATATTAAAGTTGTCAGTATTACTTGAAATGTGTATTAATATTCCTTATAATATTTAAATTTAAATCCTTCGATTATTTTTGCTTCACTTGTGTGCAGAGGCGAACTGGATCTCTAAAGCTATGGCATTAAATAATCTTTCTTGTTCAAACACATAACAGCACAATACATTAGAATTAGAAATTATGTAAAACCTATAGTTCATCCGTACAAAAGGAAAATAGGAAAAGTCAAACACAAGCAGTTAAAACCTATTATCACTGCATTTTTAATTTAATCTAATTCAGTTTAATTTTAATAAGTTTAATTTTAATAAATATGCAAGTTGATGGTCAAATTTAACTGGGTTAGCTTTATTGATTTAAATTTTTGATACTTAACCTTTACTTAAGTACGGTAAGGGTTGAAAATGACCAAAGTTTCTCTATTGTTCTAGAATCTCTATTTTATGTACAATACTTGCTCTTATAAATACAAATATAAATGTAAGTTTTCATTGATCTATATGAGAGATGTGGACTCTATAGTCTATACTAAGAAAAAAAGAAAAAAACATAAATAAACAATGTTGAAACTATATATACTTGAAGAAGGTTGGAGTAATATTGTAAAACCTTAAAATTCTTCACATGAAATAAAAGAACAAAATTTTTAAAATAGTTTTTCGATGTATTTGGAAGAAGTATTATCCAATCCATGGATCGAATACGATTTATTTTATCAATATCAAATTTGATTCGGATAATTTAATGACAAAATCTTCCCCATATATAGCGAGGCTCGTGATCATCATCAACGAAACATTTGTAATTAAGATGATGGCGCAACCGATTGAGAAGGAGAAGACGAAGAAGAAACTAAATGATGAGGATTTGAAGAGTTTATATATGGAGGTTTACTCAGCAATCTACATCATGCATGAGAACCCAAACGCTACCGCATGACGACTCGCAGGAATAAAAAGATTTTTAATGTTAATGAATTAAAAAATTACGGCTAACATTATTGTTTTTTTTTTTGATGAAGCATTATTGTCCTGTTTCGAGTTTTTTCATGGGATCGATAAAGTAATCTTGTAGGGTAATAATTTTTCATTACCAAAAACAAAATAGAGGAACTCTTGAACGAGAAATCTAGTGGTAATAAAAATTTTCTCACAAGTAAACATGCTTCACTTGTTTCATCATCATCATCATTTATCTTTATCATCTTTTAACTGCAATGGAAATAATGATTTCTCAAATAAATTTGCACTCACGATCATACTGAGCAATTTCTTAATAACATGAAGTTCATCCTTTGGTATTTTAATATCCAGTAATTTGATCGTTATACATCTTACTTATATATAAGACCCAAAAGTTGCACCGGCAAAACCTTGTTTTCAGATTAACAAAAAGAAGTTTGTCCCATCAATGTTTCAATGATTGGGTTATCACCATATCGTGCAGTTGCCAAAAAGTTGTTAGCACCTTGATACCTAATTGGGTTTTTAGATACCACATCAACCAACAGTCTAATATGATATGTTCTATCAGATCGAAACGCTCTCTTAGTATTCTTATTCTCTCTCTCCTCTGCAAAAGGCCTTCCATTCATCATCACGCAGGAGTAGCTACTCTCTAGGTATGTCCGGGTCTGTTTTGTAGGTTACAGGTGAGGGACACCGCGTCGTTGGATTGCCGGACTACTTGGACGTGCTACGCAGTATGGGGCTTGGACGACCTGACTAGACGTGTAGCATAAGTTGGCACGCCGGTGGGACCTTAGTTTCGCTTCACACGTCCAATATCTAAGAAGGAGGATGGGATAGATCCTTCCCCGAATACCAATGAACTAAAGTCGGGCCAAAGACAAAAAAGACGGCAGCCGTTATCACTGCCCGCAGCACCGCGGATGAGAAGGTGCTGGTGACGAAAGAAAAGGCTTAGATAGCTGCGAGAGGGCCCCGGCAGTAGCGGAAAAGGCCAGGGGTAAGAAGATAGCGTCAGATAGGGCCTGAGGCAAGACGGTGGGTAACTACGCTTGAGGAGATACATCGGGAGAACCAGGACAGGTTGCGCCGGGAGAAAGGACAGGAGAATGAGGAGAATTTTGGTGATGGTGAACACTCGAAGGATTATGGCTCGGAAGGTTATGACTTTCCAAGAAAATATTTAGGACCGGAAAAAGATGGCTTGGCTAGCAAGGGACGGGAACCAGAACGATATGCGGACCAACCTGGCGGAGTTTCAGGAGTTCCAAGCCTGGTAGGCCGCCCGAGCTCGGTGGCGCCAATTCTGGCTCCGCCCATCTCCTATAGGCTTACCAGTCGCCGGATGTTGCACCTCTGCCATCTTACAATCCCGAAGTTGGCCTCACTCGATCAGTTTTTCTATCTCCACCCTCAGATTTGACATCCTTGCTTAGTATGGCCATTATACTTATGAAATGTGCAATACTTACCGCATTTTCCAGAGTCAGGGTGCCTGAAATGGGTTAGGGTCCTGGAACAAGTTCCGGTGGATAGTGAGAATCTCTGACCGGGTGTAGGTTAGGGGGTATACGCCTCTACCTGAGGGGGTCTGCCCTTGGCCTTTGTTGTCCTAGTGCAGCATACCGCCAAACCACATCCGAGGCCCGACCTTTGACCTTTGGGTACTCCTATCATTGAAGTATCCCTCATCTTCCATCTTCGTACATCCTTCCGAAAAATAATTGTGCATCTCCACATCCAAGTCAGGCTTGTGAAAAGTTGTCGGAATGTCAACCATCAGATTGTCCCACAACAAATCAATGCTCAATATTACCGTGAAGCCGGTAATTATGGCATTCGCCTGCTGCTTCTTGTCCACCACCTTCATGGAATCATCAATGTATGTTCGTTAGTACTTCCTATTTCCTAACATCCTCAACTGCAGCTCGCCTGCTATGCGCCACTTTAGCTGAAGATACTTCTTTCCCTTAGCCTGCACAACGGTGCATCAAATCCCTCGAGAAATCATAAGAGTTCCTAAAACTTTATGAGCTAACTTTCTCAATGTTATGAGCTAACTAGCTTGCAGTGGAGCTATTCAATAATGTCCCTGGTGCCCATCACGTTCGGGTACCTCTGACCGAACTCCTGAAGGTCCATCTCCACATGATATGTCGGTACCTAATCAGGGATCTGAATCCCCTGTGACCACGGAGACTATTTGCTATCGAATACAATGAAATTGATGGATGTCTGGAACCCGCACTTGATCACGAAACAGCCTCACAAGCTGATCAACAAGACAGAGCCTCGGGTGTCCCGAGGGTAGACACTCTGACGCTCAAGTTAGTATGTGCGTAAGGCGTACTATATGTAACATAATAGATAGAAATGGTGTACCAAACATTTGGTATTTATATGGCTACAATCCGTAGATCACCAAGATATGTATTTATTGTATGGATACAACTCTTATGGGAATAGTAGTTGTATTACCATGTATAGAAGAAGTGTATTTCGGTCATGGTTCTATTACCATGTTTAGGAAAATGTATATTCCTTGTAGAACATTCACAATATACGCATTCCTTATAAGGATTAGGATTGATATGGACCCGTGGATTCATCCTCCGCGTATCTCGAGCCCATGACCCTTCTCGGGCCTTGGTCCAAGACTGAATGAGGTCCGGAATACAAACCATGGACTTATCAGTAGCCCCAAGGTATGTCTTCAGAGTTTTGAGGACTCCATCTCGAAGGCTGAACGAGAGACTTGCTTCTCGAGGGAAAGTATCTCGGGGGTATCCATTTAGGACATGTCTCTCGGGCTGACCCTGCTGAATATCTAATTTCAAGTTGTTCCGTATTCCATCAAAACACGTGGACGGCTAGTTTGAAACCATCCTTTTAATTATGAGGTAATTGACACGTTGCATCTGCTTATTGTATCTTCCGGCGGTGAGAAAAACCAACCTTCCAATTGCCTGCATCGTTTCGCGATTCGAGGTAATTACTTCGCATCAATGCGTGCTAATTACTTGTTATATAACCAAGTAATGTTTCCCTGGGTTTACCATCAATCTTCATCCAAGCAGTCTTGTATTTTCATTATCAGAAAAATTCTTCTCTTCTCAAAAGTTCTTCAAAAGTTTCTCTTCTCTTCACACACTTTCTTCTCCTCATTCTCTATATTGCCACGTCGTCATCAAACTCCAGCACTCCCCCTGGCAATACAGAGAATGCTGCGCCGGCCGTTGGATAAACGGTGGTGATAGATGTTGAAAAAGGAGCCCCAGCTGCTCGTGACTTAAGCACTCTGTTCCTGGGGGTGGATTATGGGGAGTTGATGGAGGTAACTATCGCTACACCGCTGCAGGTTGTAGCTGCAGTGGTTGATGAAGGTGCGTTCGGGTCAGGTTTTGACTCGAATGTGGAGCTCCAAGTTGATAAACGGGCTCCAGTTGCTGTTGATGCAAGTGGCGTCACCAAGGTGGTCTACAAAAAAACCCTACAATTTCTGAAATTATGCAGGTTGTCATACCTCATCGAGGCTGATCTGAGGCTCGAGGATGAGACCACCCCAGTCCAGAATCTGGTGAGCCCCACTCGAGGGGTGGTATATGGGAGATTTCTGTATCAGAGGTTAAGTTTCCCTTTTTCTCCATTATTTCGGGATTTTCTGCAGCACCATGAGCTGCATCCGTGTCAGATCAACTCCAACGTAGTGGTGATGATAATGGCGCTAACATCGTGGTGCGCTCCGAAGGGGCATGAGCCAAGCCTGGACTTATTCAGAAACTTGTTCAGGCTTTTCTCTTTTGAAAATCGCGAGCACATCACCCTCACACCTCGGGAAGACAAGGTCTTTACCTTTCCTTTTAACAGCGGCCAGTGGAAGGATATTCGGCTGACCTTTGATCGGACCAAGTATGAGGTCCCTGACTGGAACTCGAAGCCAAAAGATGATGTGCCTCTTGACAAGGTTTTCAAGGTTCCTGATAACCTAAAGGGCATCATCGAGGAGATTTTGAAGGAGAAGATCGTCTTCCAAGAGGGGGAATTTGTCACCCTCACACCTCGGGAAGGCAAGGTCTTTACCTTTCCTTATAACAGCGGCCAGTGGAAGGATATTCGGCTGACCTTTGATCGGACCAAGTATGAGGTCCCTGACTGGAACTCGAGGCCAAAAGATGATGTGCCTCTTGACAAGGTTTTCAAGGTTCCTGATAACCTAAAGGGCATCATCGAGGAGATTTTGAAGGAGAAGATCGTCTTCCAAGAGGGGGAATTTGTCACCCTCACACCTCGGGAAGGCAAGGTCTTTACCTTTCCTTATAACAGCGGCCAGTGGAAGGATATTCGGCTGACCTTTGATCGGACCAAGTATGAGGTCCCTGACTGGAACTCGAAGCCAAAAGATGATGTGCCTCTTGACAAGGTTTTCAAGGTTCCTGATAACCTAAAGGGCATCATCGAGGATATTTTGAAGGAGAAGATCGTCTTCCAAGAGGGGGAATTTGTCACCCTCACACCTCGGGAAGGCAAGGTCTTTACCTTTCCTTATAACAGCGGCCAGTGGAAGGATATTCGGCTGACCTTTGATCGGACCAAGTATGAGGTCCCTGACTGGAACTCGAAGCCAAAAGATGATGTGCCTATTGACAAGGTTTTCAAGGTTCCTGATAACCTAAAGGGCATCATCGAGGAGATTTTGAAGGAGAAGATCGTCTTCCAAGAGGGGGAATTTGTCACCCTCACACCTCGGGAAGGCAAGGTCTTTACCTTTCCTTATAACAGCGGCCAGTGGAAGGATATTCGGCTGACCTTTGATCGGACCAAGTATGAGGTCCCTGACTGGAACTCGAAGCCAAAAGATGATGTGCCTATTGACAAGGTTTTCAAGGTTCCTGATAACCTAAAGGGCATCATCGAGGAGATTTTGAAGGAGAAGATCGTCTTCCAGGAGGGGGAATTTGTCACCCTCACACCTCGGGAAGGCAAGGTCTTTACCTTTCCTTATAACAGCGGCCAGTGGAAGGATATTCGGCTGACCTTTGATCGGACCAAGTATGAGGTCCCTGACTGGAACTCGAAGCCAAAAGATGATGTGCCTATTGACAAGGTTTTCAAGGTTCCTGATAACCTAAAGGGCATCATCGAGGAGATTTTGA
Organism: Sherardia arvensis; assembly: GCA_948330725.1. Lineage (NCBI taxonomy): Eukaryota > Viridiplantae > Streptophyta > Magnoliopsida > Gentianales > Rubiaceae > Sherardia > Sherardia arvensis. The sequence goes on along the minus strand of OX415237.1, from coordinate 12,330,867 downwards.
AGGAGAAGATCGTCTTCCAGGAGGGGGAATTTGTCACCCTCACACCTCGGGAAGGCAAGGTCTTTACCTTTCCTTATAACAGCGGCCAGTGGAAGGATATTCGGCTGACCTTTGATCGGACCAAGTATGAGGTCCCTGACTGGAACTCGAAGCCAAAAGATGATGTGCCTATTGACAAGGTTTTCAAGGTTCCTGATAACCTAAAGGGCATCATCGAGGAGATTTTGAAGGAGAAGATCGTCTTCCAGGAGGGGGAATTTGTATGGGGAGCTCATGGCTCGGTGTGGCAATGGCCTTCCATCACCTATTCTTACTTGCTGGATGTTACTCGGTCGAAGTCTTCTTCCAATTTCTTGAAGCCGGACCTGAATTGGACCCTCCCTGGTAAAATCCAGGGAGACAAGAAGGAGACCAGGAAGCGGGGCCCGAGGAAATCTCCAAGGAGTCAAGGCGAATACTCCTCTAGTCTGTCCTCTTCAGGTATTTTCTTTAATGTGATATGATGAAGTATGGAATACTTCATGTTATCCTTATACTGATAGCCTTCGTTGTATGAGCTAGTTCTCCCCCGAGAAAGAAATCTAGAAATGGGAAGGCCGTCCTCAGGACGATAGAGGAGAAGGCGGAGGAGTCTGAGGAGGTGAAGTCCGAAGAGGTGGAGCCGAGGCTGAGGAGTCTTCGGATGATGACTTCGAGTTTGAGCAGGTGACCCCTGATGAAGCTCCTTTGAGAGAGTTAGGGTGTTACCTGGGTCGACCTGGAGAAGAGGATGGGCATGCTTTCCGGAAAGCCTTCAAGAAGTATCCCTTTTCTTCCAAGGTAGTGATCTTCCTTTCTTGTAGCGCGAGTTCTTGATGTCTCAGTTATCAAGTCCTTATATAAATTCTGTTTTACAGCTGATGACTGGTCTATCCGAGCTAGGAGACCGGGCCACTGCCAAGATCAAGCGCCTGTACAACTCCGTTAGGGAGCTGCATGCTAGGTGTCAGACTCTAGAGGACGGGAAGGAGGAGATGGAGGGTCGGATTAGGGCCTTGACTGCTGAATCGGACATGCCTCCCCCGTCTATCCCAGCATCGGTAGATGTGACTCATCTGGAGGACAAGGTGAAGTAGCTTGAGGCCGAGAATATAAGTTCCTACTGTAGGAAAGGAAGTTCCATGAGGACGAGATGAAGGTCTATCGGGACTCTGTGGAGGAGTTGACTCAGAGGCGGTCTTTGGAGAGAGATCCCAAGGAACAACAGCGACTTCTTAAGTTTAGGGGTGCATTCATTTCTTGTGGCCCCGAGTTAAAGAGTCACCCGGAGGAGTATGGGGATTTATTCCTAGACTCCGAGCTGCATAAGAGCTTGGACAACGTCATGTTGTTTTGTCGGTCTGATGGGTAAAAGAGTTTAATGACTACTCGCAGCGTTGACTCGTCGTCGCTGGATTCCTGGGACCGAGTTTTTGGATGCATTGGGTCCCTCCAAGGAGATAACGACATCAGGAGACTTGTTGAGGCTCATTGAAGCCAAATATCCTGAGCTGTCCTACCTCGGTGAGATGCTATCCAGTCCTTCCACCAACAAGGCAAATTAGCTTCGTTAGATTTGCTACCTTACTTGTTGGCATCTCCTCATCAGCTTTGGGATTTAGATTCACTCCATGGATCTTGGTCTCATGGTTTACTGGAAAGGAGTTCCTGCTCTGAACCTGAGATAGTGCGGGATCAGGTCTTCGCAGTTTTCCATGATGAAGACTCTGTTAACATACAACTTGATGTTGTTGGGCTTCTTCATCGGGCTTGGTTTGTCGCAGTAGTGAGGTCTTTCCTCTGACAATGTCTTTAATGTCACAGCATGCAGAAAAGTTGACAATAGCCCATCTCTCAAGGGTCACATTTGGTGAAGTCCTTGGTAACCCTAGCGAGTATATTTAGAAGTATCATATTCTGATGTAGTGACACCTTTGATATGAATTTTTAGGTTCGAGGTTTTTCCTCTATGTATCCACTTGGGATTTTTTAGAAGTATCATATTCCGATGTAATAACACCTTTGATATGAATTTTTGGGTTCGAGGTTTTTCCTCTATGTATCCACTTGGGATTTTTTAGAAGTGTCATATTCTGATGTAATAACACCTTTGACATGAATTTTAACTTCTCTTTTGAGGTTTTTCCTCTTTATATTTCGAGATGATTGTTATTCGAGCACGTCTGCCTGTTTAGCCCGTAGACTTCAATCAAATACTTTTTAAAGTATTTTATCTCGAGCCTATCTTCTTTATTCAAAACGATTGGGAGTTGAATTTTGGATTCGAACAACTTATTTTATATAAGCTGACCAATCACATACTTGTTAAATCATATTGTTTTGAGTAGCAATCAGCGTCATACTTAAGATAACATTCCCTTTGTTAGAAAAGGAATCTGTGATTGCTCAGAATAAAAGATAGGTGTAATTGTATATAACATAAGCTCAATATAAGTTCATAACTTTAGGAATAGAAAAAAGAGAAATAGTGGTTCGAGTTTTAGTACTCGTTAATGCTAGAGCATAGCTGTCTCGGACCCTCGTGAGGTTCTCGGACCTTTGTGAGGTTCTTTCTCAAGCTTTTATCTTCCGTGATACTTTCGTAAGTTAATCATGTTCCATCTTTGTGGTATGGGTTCACCCTTCATGGTTTCCAAGAGGTAGTTTCCCCCTGGATGGGATTCTAGGACTCAATATGGACCTTCCCAGTTCGGGACTAGCTTCCCTTCCACTTCCTTCTTACACTTTTCGTTTAATCTCATGAAAAGATCTCCTTTGACGAAAGTAGCCAAGCGAACCCTTCTATCGTGATAACGCTTGACTCTTTCTTTTATCTTGGCCTCATGGATGGTAGCGTTGGCTCTTTTTTCCTCTAGGAGGTCAAGGTCGAGACGATGATTTTCAACATTGGCAGTGCCATCTTCATCTTCTAGCTAGGAGGTACGAGCAGATGGAACTCCAATCTCCATGAGGACGACTGCCTCGGTCCCATATACTAAGCTATAAGGAGTTTCTCCGGTTGCCGTGGCTGGTGTCGTTCTATGGAACCAGATTATGCTCGGAAGTTCTCGGATCCAGTTCCCTTTGGCTCCTTCTAGGTGCTTTTTGTTTACCAGGGTTCGGTTTGTAACTTCTACTTGCCCGTTGGCTTCTGGATGATACACTGAGGTGAGCTTTTGATGTATGCCATATTCCTCACACCATTTCTTGAAGGGGTTATTGGCGAACTGTGAGCCGTTCTCGGTCACTATGTATATCGGGATGCCATAGCGACACAATGTTTTTCCAGCAGAAGTTAACAACTGTTTTGCCTGTTATGTTTGTCAAGACTTCAGCTTCTACCCACTTTGAGAAGTAGTCAATGGCCATGATGAGAAATTTTAAGCTGCCAGGAGCCGTGGGAAAGGGTCCTACAAGGTTCAATTCTATTCAGCAAAAATATAATTTAATGATTTCAAATTTATATTGAAAATTCAGTTCACTTCAATTAAGTGTAGTTCAATTCAGTCCACTTCATTTAAATGTAGTTCAATTCAGTTCATTTCACTTAAGTATAGTTCAATTCAGTTCTATTCTCTATTCTTGAGTTTCAGTTTCTTTACCATTAGGTAGAGGTTTCCAAGTTCTTGTTGATTTATCCATTTCATTTGGTTGCAATATCCATTCGATTTCAAACAGTACTTTGATTTGTTTCTTCAATTTCTTTTTGTTCTATTAAGTTCAGTTCAATATACTTCAGTTCAATTTAGTTTATTGAGTTCGGTTTTGATGAAGCGTGATTTGAGAAAATACAACTTCATTTAGTTATATCAATTTATTGATTGTTTTCTTCAATTCAGTTCAATTAAGTTTAGTTCAATATGATTTAGTTCAATACAGTTCAAAATAAGTTAGGTCCAATTTGTCAAAGTTTAGAATTGATGACTAGGATTTGATAGAATTTTGCTAATTTAATTGTACAAATGATTCTTTTGTAAGTTCAACTTAATCAAGTCGGTTTAGTTCAATTTAGTATGCTTCAGTTCAATTCTGTTTATCAAATTAGGTTCGATTTATTAAGTTTGATGGTGATAAAATTTTATTTGATAATATATAGCACAATTTGGTTATATCAATTCAGTTCGTATGCTTTTGTTAAATCATGTTTAATATCTAAGATCATTTTATCACCATAAACATATAAGAACTCATTGATTCTATCATAAATTTATGGTGAGACGGTTTCACCCAAGATTTTGTAATACAATATTATGGACTCTCAATACAACATGGGGATCTTTAAAGTAATCCTGTAAGGCATTAGTTGTTTTATTTTCAAAAGGAAAATAGAGAAACTCTTGAACTAGAAATCAAGTGCTAATAAATATATCTCACAAGTAAACCCGTGTCAGTTCTTCTTTCATCATCATCTACGTACTCCAATATTCTCTCTTCACTGGAAATAGTGATCTCAAGTAAATTATCAATATCGGAACTTTTCTTTACAACCATGCTGGGTAATTGTTTCTAATGCAGCGTGCGTGGAAGAAAAAATGAACTATGAATCAAATCCTTGTTGAATTCATCAAAACAACAGAAGAATTGACATATACGGAGGAAAACCCCTCAATTTTATTAATATCAAAAGCCGTCTTACAAAATAATCAAAAAACTGTTTATATACTAAACCCTAGCTACTACTAATTGTAATAAATAACAAAAAGATCCTCCCTAACTTAAAATATTATTTAAGTATCCAAAAATAATAAAACATGATTTTTACTCTTAAGACAAAGGAATCAACCCCGAAACCAGCAATGCTCATGTTTTACAAGAGTTCTTATTAGAATGACGTTTCCATTCAGAAAACACTACTTGTTTGTTGAATTCTGAGACTGCGACAAGAAACATTAGAATCTGCGAAAACAATTCGGTTGCTCCAACTTCCGCCGGTAAGGTTCATGCCACATCAGTTTGCCAATATGGAGTTCGTCGTTTGGTATTTTGATCTCCAAGAAAATCTAATTTTTCTCGTTATACAAAATATATAAGACTCAAAAGTTGCAGCGACAAAACTTAATATTCAAATTAACAAAACGATGTTTGTTTCATCAACATTTTATCGATCGAGTTATCACCAATTCCTGCAGTTGCAAAATAGTTGTTACAACCTTGATACTTAATTGAGTTTCTAGTATATCGGGCCAATTATAAGTATAAAATACAGAAAAATTCAAAGTGTTTCTCCTAGGCCATGTTACCAAAAAATATGTTAAATTACTTGTTTCTTTCGGAATAAAGAATTTCCATATTACTTAGTTGTTCAACTCAAATCTTTCTAGAATGAATTTAGCAGAATTATGTAAAAATAAAAAGTGTATCCTGTTCCATTCTACGAAGTAATTGATATGCATGTCCTCATTCCTAAACGAAGTGTTATTCTGGATATGGAAGGAAATGGTCTGAACATACATATATTTAAGAAGTTAATAATAATAAAAAATATATATAATAGTGCCTTATAACTATACAAAATTAAAAAATATACATGTATGATATTTCTCAAAGGTCACTTTTTAATGTTTAAAAAAAACATGTTTTATAAGATTTTGTCATCTTCATAATTCATTAGATTATCATTTTTCCTATTCAAACATATTTATAACCTCACGTACTCAATTCAATCACATGATTTTATTCATTTAATAATGCATTCACACTTTAGGTCACCTATACATAATTCACAGTTCTGCACTGCACGAAACGTGCACATGATGTAATATTTTATGCACACGACTTACGGACACATCATAGATTATAATTTTATATTAATAAAATAGTGTATACAATTTATGAACAGCGGCCCTGTTGGATTCAAGTCACTTTTAAGAAATTTTGGTTCTACTATTCTTTACATAAATAAAAAGATAGAGATAGAGATATAGATAGAGAACGATACTACTAGATGGACAAGTTTTGCGCAATATAAGCTTGTAATTGTCATATTTACGCATCATGAAATTGATGTAGGAATTTCACCTTATTGGAAGCAAACTAAGTCAACCGACTGCGAAGAATGGAAAAAGATTTGCATGGAAATGGCAGAAGAAAACCAGAAGCTGAAATTTGAAATTGAGTATCTGAAGACTTCTTCCCAAAGGATTAAATTAGACAAGCCAATGGAGAAAAAATATTACAAATTCTCGTGAAATTGTTCTTAACAATTGCTGCTTTGTCCTATCTTATTTTTCAAAAATTTATTTCACATTCTGAATAACAGTTTTATCCATTAATATTTTAGTTATTTATATTGTTGACAATAAAAAGTTTGATATTCCAATAATATACATTGTGTTGATTCTAAATGTATTGTTGACTATTAAATAGTATCAATCTAAAGTGTGAACATTATGAATGGAAGAATCTGAGGAAATAAGATATAATTGAATTTATATAGATTTTTATGAGACGATCCATTCTAAAACATAGAACATGTTTTGGACATTATTGCCAAAAATATAATATGTGTGCGTATATCGTGCATGAATACCTTTCTTGCACGCATTTATTAGCATAAATAGTTTTGCGGGAATAATGTGTTACAATTCACTTGTGATTTTGAACTTTTTTAAATCAATTTCTTAAAATGTAATATTGAAAATGTATATTTCTTTATACGTACATTTATTTAAAGAGGAGTGGTTTTTTTACCATCAATTGCATGCACAGAGTAATTATAATCATCTTTACGATGCAAATGCATAGTTTAAAAAATCAAATCCAATTTAATTAAATATATTAATTTACTATTACATACATATAAATATGCCAGAGTTTGTGTTGATTAGGTCAGGTAGCATGTAGCACGAAGATGACTGTGGCAAAGCGGGAATTAATCCAATCAGGGCATCACGAATATGATGGAAAGAATTATTCAATGATGAATATGAATTAGGGTTTGATAATAAAAAAATTCGTAAAGCGGTCCTGTCAAAAGTGAGGCACAAGAATCTGGTCACTATGTTAAGGCTGAATTTATGTTAACATCAAGAGAAAGTTACGGCTCTATCCTAAACAACATTTTGGAATAAGACTCTTTCTAAAACGGACTCTATCCGACTTATGATTTTTCGTGTTTATAATTTTTATCAGTTGATCATTGTTTTCTGGTGATAGATTCTGGTGAGCCGTGAGGAAAGCCACGGACATGAGATATTTCATTCCAGCGATGATTCGATGATGACGACGCTGCTGAGTGAATATCATCGGTCAAGGATTCTTTGATCTCCCGGCCACATCAAAGCTTAACAACTATGGTTGAGCATGGTGAATGGTGATGGAGAGACAATGACATGCATGATCGATCCTACTCCTACAACTCATATTTAGTCTTTCTGATTAGGGAGAATAAGGGTGGTTGGTGTAGTGTGTTTTGTGTTATGCAAATATACTAATTGTTTGGTTGTTTTCAATTTGTTCGGAGTGTTAAAAATTCAATTAATATTAAAATTTTCTGTCATGACAAAAACATAACTTCTTAGGACCTGTTTGACATAGTTTTTCTATAGAGTAGTTTAGTTCAGTTCAGTATTTTTTTTATTTTTTTTCAGTTCAGTTCACTTTTTTTAAATATTTTTCAGTTCAGTTCAGTATTTTTAAATATTTTTCAGTTCAGTTCAGTATTTTTTATTTTTTCAGTTTAGTTCAGTATATTTATACTTTTTTCAGTTTAGTTCAATTTGTTTTTCAATTTAGTTCAGTTCAAAAAAATATTTTTTTTCAAGTCAGTTCTTTTCAGATAAATATTTTATATAATTTTTAGCTCATTAAATTTCTTTTATATTTTTTATTATAGATCTCTACAAGTTTTTCAGTTCAGTTCATTTAATCTGGTTATGAACAAACGTGGTTTGATGAATTCAGTCGTATAATTATTATGTTCAATACCTTCAATTATAATTTTGTTCAATTAATGTTTACTAGATGAATGCAAGTTCATTGTTTGTGAATACGACAAATTGAAGCAAATCTTTGTACGCTATTGGTTCTATCATATTCTGAATATTTTTTGAACCAGTTCAGTTCAATTTAAATAAAATTTAAATTAAGTCTATTTCAATCATGTACAAGTGTATATTGATCAATTTCAGTTTAATTTAGTCATGTTGTTGTTGTCTTGAATACATTAAACTTTACTTTAGTTTAATTCAATTTAGTTATAAGTAACTGTGATTTGATAAAAAAAATTGGTGGACGTCGAATACCACCAAAATATACCTACAATGCTAAGAATATTAAAGAATATAGTAGCAAGTAGAGTCGAACCCACAGAGAACAGATTAACACTTTTAATTACTAAAGATCAGATTTTGGTGTTTAGTAACAACACTTTTAACTTGAGAGATTGAGATTAACTACTGAATAATATATAAATAAGTAAGAAAGAAAATAGAATGATTTAAAATTTCAAAGAAAGATCAATTTATGAAAAAAATCCGGCTCAAATAATTCCACACTAGTCATATGTTCTGATCATTGATGCGGAGATTTTATTAACGACCATGAATCAACCAGTTATAGTGTACCGTGTATGCAGCGGACATACCCCAATTCCTACTTAATTTGTCGATAGCTAGCAAGAGACGCTTAAACTAAATATTTCTCTTATCAAATCAAACCTAGTTGGTGTTTAGTCACACCACTTTTAACTTGAGAGATTGGGATTAACTACTGAATAATATATAAATATTTAAGAAAGAAAATAGAATGATTTAAAATTGCAAAGAAAGATCAATTTATGAATGAAATCCGGCTCAAATAATTCCACACTAGTCATATGTTCTGATCATTGATGCAGAGATTTTATTAACGACCATGAATCAACAAGTTATAGTGTACCGTGAATGCTGTGGACATACCCCAATTCCTACTTAATTTGTCGATAGCTAGCAAGAGACGCTTAAACTAACTATTTCTCTTATCAAATCAAACCTAGTTGGTAACGCCAGTTCTAAGTTGTTCGATAGAATTAAGATATGAAGGAACCCAGTTTAGACAAATTAACCAAGAAAGCAAGTATTAACTCGTCTACCAGTTTATTCTCACTATCTAAACGATACCTTTACCACTAATTAGCCCTTTCCAACAATTACGGATTTGTGGTACTAATTGGCTGTAATCCTATTTAATCTAAGTTGCGCAGGCTTAAATTAATCAGATATAACAGGATGCACAGAAAATAAACTAAAATTCACAGCAGTTAATTTTCATGCACAATTATATCTCACCGAATTCTCATGACTAGTGCTTCGTTATTCTCGCCAAATTAAAGAATTAGTTACTAATATTACGATGAACACAATCACAATAATAAGAATAAAACATGAGAGAAAGAAATCACCGAATTGAAGAAATTGCAAAATCGTAGTTTCGTCCTCAAAGTTTCGGCCGAAAGTACAAAGTCTGTGCGTACAAATGAATATCTGGCCGAGAGATACAAGAGTATTTATATAATCCTAAAACTAATTAGTCTATGCGGCAAATCCTTGCCTTATTAGAATTATAATAGGACAAAAATTCCAAACAAAACACATGCACACATACGTGCAACTAACATATGCCAACATGCATATTTTTATTTTATTTAATTATTAGTCCACCTTGGGCTCTTGAGCTGCTCAGCTTTGGGCTTAGTATTAATTTAGCCCAAAATAAAATCTAGCCTAATACTGATTATTTCAAAACGTATAGCTGATTAGTGATCGACCCGCGAAGCACAACTTAGCCGCCCGTAGAGAAATCAGTACTAGGATTTGCTTTCAACTCGTTGTTTCTTGCTCCTCGCCTCTCCGGTGCCGGAATAATAGAATATGACGATCTATTATCTCCGTTGGAGAACCCTACCTCATTAAAAACCCGTAGGAAGAAAGAGTATAGTGTATAGCTCCCCTTCATCTTCAAAACAACATCAAATTGCTCTCTTTCTAGCAAATTTTCATTTAAAATCCTCCTCCATGTTTTCTATGATTTACTGCAAAATAACACACCTTCGAGCACATCAAGTGGGCAAATAAACATATGAAACCACATAAATTAGATGTATAAATACATCTCATCAAGGAGTATAGGATCGGATCGGAGAAGGACTGTTTTGAAATGGAGGGTTTTGATAAAATTTGATGGGGTGAAAAACAAGAAACAACAATAAAATTAATTTTGGGAATGAAGTTAATTAGTGTTAATGGCTAAAAATAGATTTAATTATGACCATTAGATCATATCTAATTCAAAGGCTATGATTTGGAGTGAAATTGGAGTAAAAATAAGGGAGTCTCTTGATCCCCTTCCATATGTATATATACATGTAAATTTGTTGATTAGTTTATTACTAATATTTGACATTGAATTATTTAATAATGGCATAAAGAATACATTCCTATTTAAATAAATGTTAATACTTTTATAATAAGTAATCAATTCACAAAACATCACTAATATCCATTGTCGAATATTACTAATTTCATATTTTATTTATAAATAAATTAACTATAGGAACATACTCATTCCTCTCATTAGGGTATTCTTTGACGTTTTACTAAAAAACTAGTAGGCCGGAATATATATCATGTTTAGTATGCCATTTCATCAAATAATAATAGAATCAATGCAACCCCTGATTTCTCAGCAATTGTTAATTTATGCTATTATTTGAGTTCAGAAGAAATAAAATCATAATCAAAATATACAAGGGAAGAGAAACCAAATAATAATCGAAATAGAAAAGAAAATAAGTAAAATCATAAGCAAAACCAAATTAAAATAAAAAAGGTGAGAAAGCGAAAAATATTAAGGATAAAAAGGTAAAAGATTGGACGAAACATTGAACCAAAAAATTGGAGGTAAGTTTGGACAAACAAAAAGAGAGAATCACACAACTTTCATCTTAAAAAGATCGAATTTAGACAAATATATTGAATATGAGCTTAGGATTTTAATTGATAACCATTCGTCTGCTTATACTTTTATATTTTTATTATATTTAGAGTTTTTAGTCCGGTGATCATTGGTTGATCCCAATCGATACAATCACATGTTTTTGAATTTTTTTTTGTAAGAAACTTCATGTATGTTTGAGTAGTTTGCTTGCTTGGTTGAAATCCAAATTTTCTCCCATTGCTTGCCATTGTTTAATTTGAATCTATGCTTCATCTGAGATGATATTTTGCTAATCACACACATAACAAATCTTTTGAAGACAACCGGAGTCTCCCAAGCCTAATATTAAGAAAATTTTCAACATGTTTGCATGAGTTTATTTCTTGATGCTGCCCGCCTGGTCGGTCCGAGTGGTCCCCTGATCCATGATCCAATGACCTAGCCCTGCAAGACAGAGCCCCGGGAGGTACCCGAGGGTAGACCCTCCGCCGTGATGATGAAAGATGGATCCCGGGAGAGAAAAGGGGTAATCACTAGAATAATGAGAAGATATTTACTTGGAACAGTGCTGAGGAGCACTATTTATACAGTAACCCATGCTCTCCATGTGGTCCATGCTCTGAGTGTCTTCTAGTGTGCTTGTCCCTATCCGAGTTGTACGAACCCGGATACTGCCAAACTAGCTTTCCTCATGGTGGGCCGAGCCCATGCTACGGCCGAGTAGTTGGGCCTGGGTCTGGTATCACCACTAGCCCCCCAGAAGCCGGTTCTTTCGGCCGAGGGTGAGAACTTCCCGGATACGAGGGCGGAAAGATTGGCTTTCTGTATTCCTTTCCCTACCCGACAATGATGGGACAGCCACGCCTTTTTCGAGGACAATTAATAACTGTCATTATTGTTTTCTCGCTTCCCGAGCCCATTTAATCGCTGCCTTTTCATTTCCTTTTTGTCTTCTATAAATAGGCCATTCTATCAATCGCTTTCACTAATCGCTTTCAGATCTCAAAGTTTTCCCGCAACTCCTTTTCTTCAAATCTCCATATTCTCTCTCTTCTTCATCGTCATGGCGGCCAACAATGCTCATTCCGATGCCCATCCCCCGGCTGTCGTCACCTACTATTTTGGGAGCACTGCTCCCTCTGCCTCGCACTCTGTTGGCTCGTCAGCGTCCTACAAGCCGATTTACCTTTGCAGCAATGTGTCTCATTCTGCTCCGAAATTCAAGCGTTCCAAGAACCGGGCACAGAGGGAGATAGACACCGCCCGGGCCCCCTCACTTCAAGCCGACGTCTGGACCACTAAGTGTCTCAGTGGTATGGGGGTCCCTGTACCTTTAGACGCTCAGATGGCCTCTGTCTCAGCCGAAGAGTCTGTGACGTCCGTCCGATGTATCCCCCGGATCCATTTCATGTGGGGGTTAAGCCTTCCCTTCCCCCGCTGTACTCCCGGTTCCTGGAGTTCTACAAGATCTCGCCGGCCCAGATGCATCCGAACATCGTCGCTGTGATGATGGGTTTTCTTGTGAGGAGCCTCCGGTGCGGGATTGACCCTGCCTTCAATCTTTGGAGGTCTTTCTACATGCTCATCAGGTGCCCGGGCAAAGAGATGATATACACCGTCCAGGCGCGTCCTGGTGTTCCGGAATTCATCCTTGGCAAGAAGGATTCGGCCAAGAATTGGCAGGCGAAGGGCTCTGTGAAGGTCATTCCCAAGCGATACAGGGTCCCCGGCTGGAATAACAGTGTTGTGGTCGACGTCCGGGAAGCCTTCCTTTTTGACACGCAACTGGCCAATCACGCTACCCTGTCCTCCGATTCCCTTAACCTGGACCAGTATTGGCTGGCCGGAAACTCTCTCTACCTCTTTCCCCGAGCGATATACCTGGCTAATGCTTTTCGGGACAGCCGCTGGGTCGTTATTTTGCCAGTTTTAGGTAGACCCTTTTATTTCTATTTCAGTATTTCTATTTTTTATTAACTTAAACTCCGCCTGACTATCCCCTCCCTACAGCTCCCACCGTGGAAAACGACCCTGAGGTGCCAATCCCAAGGAAGAAAAGCAGGAAGGTCGCCACGGCAGGGGCCGGAGCCGAGTCTGAGGCGGCCAAAGGGGACAGGAGGAGGAATAGTGTCCCTCAGGGGTAGGGGCATCAGCAGGACAAGAACAAGAAGGAGGAGACCGTTCAGAACCTGCTGGCCGACCCTAATCCAGAGCAGTAGAGTCAGCAGGACAAGAACAAGACGGAGGAGACAGTTCAGTACCTGCTGACCGACCCTAACCCGCAGCAGGAGAGTCAGCAGGACAAGAACAAGACGGAGGAGACCGTTCAGAACCTTCCTCTTCCTTCGGGCGCTCCTGATCTCGGCCCCTTCATGATAGAGGACATCACTTCTGAGCTTGATGTTGCACAGAAGGATCAGGAGGGGTTTATCCCCGAGGTAGTGACCCAGCAGGAGACCGTTCGGGATCCTGCCGGAACCAAGAATCCTCCCTAACCTTTCCGACATTCTGCTACTCCGGCATCTAACCAGAATACTAGTTGTCTGCCATTCGGTCATGGTAAGCCTTTGTTGTCTCCGCCCATGGATGGGAGGTCCCCGACCTCTAGATACACAACCATCTCTGACCCTGAAATCCCCCCCCACCCCTTTTTTTCCCGACAAAGCTGAAGGGAGAGAATTCCGAGAAGGGCGGGAAAAAACCTCGGACCAGTGAGTCCCAGAATCCGCCTTTCTCCCGCGCCAACACTCCTCCTGTCTCCTCTTCAAACCAGCAGGTATTGTTATACCATTTGCCTTGATATTATCCTTGTTAACATTTACCATTTTTATTAACGTTTCTTCCCATAGGTTCAGGTCCTCAGCTCCGAGTTCGCCAACTCCCTTGACTTCCAAGTCGCCTTTTCTACTTTCCTCACTCGTCACTTGGAGGGAAAAGAGGAAGAACTTCGAGCCGAGATGGCAGAAGAACTTCAAGCCGATAAGGAAGCATTGGCTCAGCTTCGGGCAATGGTGAGCGACTTGGAGAAGGAGCTGGAGTGTGAATGTGAAATTCAGAATGATTGTATTGATCTGAGAGTGTACAATAAATAATACAAGAGTCCTAAACTAGGTTACTCTAAACTAGGAATGGATATATTCTACAACAATACAAGAATATCTTTAAATTAAATTAAGATATTCTATTATCCCCCCTCAAGCAAAGCGTCGGATTCGAGGAGACGCAAAGCTTGGAACGAAACAACTCAAAAAGCGGACGAGATAGACCTTTGGTAAAGACATCATCCACTTGAAGAGCAGACGGGACATGACTAACACGAAGCTTTTTAGATGAAACAAGCTCACGAACAAAGTGATAGTCAATGTCAATATGCTTGGCTCTCTTATGAGCAATCGGATTTTGAGCCAAGAAGATCGCGCTACTGTTATCACAAAGCAGGAGCGGAGTGGAGGACCGAGGAACCAGAAGTTCACGAAGAAGCTGACACAGCCAAGAAAGTTCAGCAGCAGTGTTCGCCATAGCACGATATTCAGACTCACAGCTGGAACGAGATACAGTAGGCTGCTTCTTAGCACTCCAGGAAACAAGATTGCCACCAAGGAAAATAGCATAGCCATAGGTGGAGCGGCGAGTCTCAAGACACTGAGCCCAATCAGCATCGGAGTAGCCAAGAACAGGAAGACTAACAGGCGAAGGACGAAACATCTGACCATAATGAAGTGTCCCACGAACATAGCGCAAAATGCGAGTAACCGCCTGAAAGTGATCATCAGTAGGAGACTGCAAAAACTGACTGACCGAGTTAACCGCATAAGACAAATCAGGACGGGTAATCGTCAAGTACTGCAGTGCACCAACGAGAGAGCGATAGAGCTTGGGATTGGAAAACACAGGACCAGAAGAGCTGACAAGCTGCGAACCCGGAATAAAACGGTAGAGACAGAAACAGCATCAGTCATTCCAGCTCGGTGAAGGACCTCAATACCATACTTAGCCTGTCCCAAAAACAGTCCAGCAGAAGAGCGAGCAACCTCAATACCCAGAAAGTAGTGAAGAGAACCAAGATCCTTAACAGCAAACTCAGCATCAACACAAGCAACAAACTTGCGGATAAGAGCAGAATCATTGCCTGTAAATATAATGTCGTCAACATAAACCAACAGATAGAGTACAGTCAATCCACGAGAGAACACAAACAAGGAAGTGTCCGTTAAGCAGCACTTGAACCCTAAAAGCACAAGGAAGGAGCTAAACCGCTGAAACCAAGCCCGAGGGGCTTTCTTGAGCCCATAAATGGCTTTCCGAAGACGATAGACAGAATCCGGATGAACAGGATCAGAGTAACCAGCTGGTTGTTCCATGTAGATCGGTTCATCCAGAACTCCATTTAGAAACGCATTTTTAACATCCAGCTGATGAAGCGGCCACGAAAATGTCACAGCCAGAGCAAGGATGATGCGAACAGTAGAAGCTTTGACAACAGGGCTAAAGGTATGAGTGAAGTCAAACCCAGGAAGCTGAGTAAACCCTTGAGTCACCAGACGAGCCTTGTATCTATCAACAGAACCATCGGGACGATGTTTGATCCTATAAACCCACTTGGATTTGATGACATTAGCATCAGCAGGACGCGGAACAAGATCCCAAGTGTGTTGTTGGCGAAGAGCATGCATTTCCTCATCCATGGCAGAAGTCCAACGAGGGTCCTTCATAGCCGAGCGAAATCCACGCGGCTCAGTCTCAGCTAGCAAAACATCAAGAAGACCAGTCATCTCATCATCACCAAGCCTACGATTTGCTGTAAGACTACCAGTTTGCAATCGAGTAGTCATGCGTCGCGAAGGAGCAGGCGACAGATTCGGAGAAATCATTGGAGTAGGAGGCGAAGGAGAAACCGGTGGAGACGAGGGTGGTGAAGCAGAAACTGGTGAGGAACTGACTGAGGAAGCAGGCGACAAAGCTGGAGGTACAGTAGGTGAAGGCGTGTCTACCAAGGAAGCTGGAGTAGAGATTGTACCCGAGATAGAATCATCCAAATCCACAAAAACCGCAACATCAGCAGCAGGAGTCAAATCTGTAGCAGATGGAAAGGAGGTCTCATCAAATCGAGCATGACGAGTGAGATAGACCTTCTTGGATGACAGATCAAGACAACGGAAACTCTAATACTGAGCACTGTATCCAATAAAGATGCAAGGTACACTTCTTGGAGCAAGTTTATGAGGGGAAAATGGTCGGGTATAAGGATAAACTCTACAACCAAAAGGGTGGAAATTAGAGTTATCAGGATGACGACCATAGACCAGAAAGTGGGGTGAGACATTTCGAAGCACCGGTGTAGGAAGACGATTGATGGTGTAGACTGTAGTAACAAAAGCAACATCCCAGTATGATGATGGTAGTTGAGAGTGCATGAGCATCGAAAGTCCCATCTCCGTAATGTGCCTGTGTTTGCGTTCGGCTCTACCATTTTGTTCAGGTGTAGCAGGACAAGAAATCTGATGAAAAATTCCTTTGTCTGAAAAATGAGCCCGCAGACGCGAATTTGTGAATTCAGTGCCTCCATCACTTTGAAATATTTTTATAGAGCAAGAAAACTGATTCTCAACCAAATTCTGAAACCGCACAAATGTCTCAAAAAAATCTGACTTCCGCTTCAACGGATAAAACCAAGTAAAGCGAGAGAAATCATCAACAAAGATAGCATAGTATGAAAAACCACTTTCTGATAAAACCGGTGCAGGACCCCACAAATCACAGTGTGCCAAAGCAAGTAAAGAGTCAGCCCGTCTGGGATTATCCATAAAAGAAAGCCATTTACCCTTAGCTCGTTCACATGAAGAACATAAAGAGGGTTTAGGCGAAAAAGAAACAACCTTAACTAGGTTCAACTTATTTAATAATGAAATAACAATTAGGGAAGTATGGCCCAGCCTGGCATGCCATATGTCGAAAGACACCCTATGTTTATTCGCTTGAACATAAGCAACAAAAGCAGCACCACCCTGCTCCAACACATACAGACCATTCTCACAGCGACCTCGGCCCATGATTTCCTTTGTGACCTTTGTCTGAATAACAAACATATTCTCATCAAAAGAGATCACAGATTTCAAATCACTGGTCAGTTTACTAATGGAGAGAAGGTTTTTCGTAATATCCGGAACTACCAGCACATCAAATACATAAAAATTACGAGAAAACCGACGATGACCAACATGAGTAATATTATTAGGTCTACCATTAGCAAGAGCAATAGAACGATTACCGTTATAGGGAGCACTGTTGTCCAGACCAGAAGATGTGGTTGCCATGTGATTGGTTGCACCAGAGTCTAGATACCAGTCTGAAGAGTCGTCGAGAGACACATTGGACTGAAACGCATTAGCAAGATTGGACTCAGGCTGGGGATTCGTGCATGTTTTGGCAGTGTGACCAAATTCTTCACAAAGCTGGCATTTGGGATTCCACTTCTTGCGACCACGACAATTTCAACCACCTGAAGACTGACCACCACCGGAGGATTGACCACCAAACCTGCCACCAGAAGAGTTGCCGCCAGAACGGCCGCGCGTGGCAGTCGGAGCGCCAGAAGGCGGCGCGTGCGAGCCACGCGCCTGGTTAGGGTTAGAAAAATCGCGCTGGGCTGAAACATCGGTGATAAGTTTGAACCGGCGGTGATATTCCATGACGGTGGAGGAGCCGTGGCGGGCCAAGTGAAGCTCGTCATGAAGTTGGATTTCACGAGCATCGGAGACGCTGTCATACGCCGCTAGGAGAGCTTCCCACATGGCGGCGGCGGATGAGCAGCCGATGGTCTCCTTGATGGAGTCATCGGTGAGCGAAGCTCGGAGGAGAACCTGAACAAGCTTGTCTTGGGCGATCCACGATTCCGGTGTGAGGCCCGAGTCCGACGACGCGACCGGATCGGCGGGAGATTCAAGGCAGCGTCTGACACGTCGGTGGAGGAGCTTGACTCGGCCGGAGCAGCGACGGGCGGTTTGACGAGTGATCCATCAAGATAACCAAAATGTCCCGTCGAATCGAAGAGCGTTTGAACCTGTGACCGCCAAGCCATGAAGTTGTCTGATCCAAGTTTGATCAGCAACATATGGATCATGGTGGCGTAGGAGAGGGTCTTACCGGATTCCATGAGTTGATCGGAGAAACGGGAAGAGCAGACGTTGGCAACGGAAGAGTGACACCTAGAGCAAAGACTAGGGTTTCAAGAGTGCACCTAGAACGGCCGAGAATCCAAGGATTTGTTTTGGCGGCACCTGGACACGGCGGGAAGCTAGGGTTTTGATCGGAGAAGAAGCACCAAGCTGTCGGCGGCGGCTAGGGTTTAGTGATACACCTAGAGCTTTGATGGCTAGGGTTTAGCAGGTTAGGGTTTAGTGCACCTAACACTATTTTGGGTAATAATTTTGGAGATCGATAACCAAAACTGATACCATGTGAATGTGAAATTCAGAATGATTGTATTGATCTGAGAGTGTACAATATATAATACAAGAGTCCTAAACTAGGTTACTCTAAACTAGGAATGGATATATTCTACAACAATACAAGAATATCTTTAAATTAAATTAAGATATTCTATTATGGAGGCTGCTCGAGGGGCGAACTACAAAGAGCGTCTGGAGCATGGGCGGAGGAAGGGGGGGACTGGGTGGGGCCCGGTCCCCCTCAACATTTAAATTTTTAATAATTATAGATATTAGTTAAATTTTTAATTTATTTTGTTAGGGTAAATTGTTATATGTTGCCCCTCTTATAAATTTTATTTTACATTTTACTATTGAAAAATATAGAATGATGAGTTATAAAAGAAAAGTGAGACCAAATTATAATATTATGTAATAACAATCAAATACAATTTGAATATGATTCTCTTAAATCTTCTTAAATATAGGAATAATATAGTTAAGTTGTAAAAAATTTTCTTTTAAACCTCGATTGATTACAAGTTTTTGTTAATAGTAATTATGTATCAATCCAATATAGGAATAGATTTAGTTACTTTGTTTTTTTGAACAAATAAGATAGTTTAATTTCATTATCTTTAATAAGGTAATATTATATAAAAACATTGATTGACAATATTATGATTTGAGTTATATTATGAGTAGCCTTTTATCAATACTAAAAATATGTATAGATGTTATGAACTATATTTTCAAATTTTTAAAAAACTTCTATTTAAAAGCAAGAAAGTCAACAAAAGATAATTGATGAATTCTCTCATTTTTTTCCTCTTACTTTTTATAATTCAGTTAGTTTGAATTCATTTAAAGGATCTCAAGTTTGAATTCATTAATAGACTTTCGGAGAGGAATATGCGACTTGAAAATTATAGTGGTCAATATAATGATACTAACTTCATCAATTTTATATATTTATATACCGATATTTGTCTTTAATGTTCTATTTTTTTGATATTTCAATGAGTTGTCGTATTTTATATTATTTTAATAGTTAATTCAAAATTTTAAGTTCCGGCCCCCCTCATGTACAATTCCTAGCTCCGCCCCTGGTCTGGAGTTCGCCGAAGCTGTTGTTGACAAAGTCCTGGCGAGTCAGACCCTGTCGCTCCGTCTGACTGATCTTAACCTTGCTGCCAGTGCTCACCAGTGTCACAACACATATAAGCAGATCCGGGGTTGGTTTCCCCCGCAATCAGAGCTTCATTCAAGAGGTAATGGTTCAATCCGAACGGCGAGGACCAGCAGCTGCATCTGGTGAACACTCTTCAGAAGGGCGGGATGAAGGGCCTATCTCATGTAAGGCGGTTCATCCTTCATGTGTTGAGGCAGAAAACAAATGCCTTCCTTGGTTGTGACTTGAATGAGAAAAATCATCTAAGGCGGTTCCTCTTCCGCCTTAGATGTTTTTGTGTATAAGGCGTTTGTTTCCGCCTTGGATGAAGGCTTATCCCCCTTGCTCAATACTTCTGAACTCGCTAGCATGCAAGTCTGGATAATATGATTTGACTCTTTGTGATACCGTAACTAGCAAACGCTAGTACCAAACAAATGATTGATTGTTTTGTTACAACAGAAGCTTACAGATTGACAGATGAAATACTAACGAGTTCGCTACATTGGAAAGCCTAGACTGTTATGAATGTGTACGAGACTGGTTACGACTTATACCGTGCGGATCGCTAATACTAGTTACGATCTCGTAAGAGAGCCTGGCTAGTCATATATTTATCTGCTGACGAGACTGGTTACGACAATAGAGGCGATTCGCTCGGTCATAAGTAGCGAACTCGTTACAAGCCAAATTAAACATTTCGGGTTAATCAAAACGAGCCAGGTTACGACAGCCACTAGCTACTCGCTAGTAACACCGTAGCGAGGGCGTAACTGAGCAATTGTATTTAATAAAAATTGTAAAAATGATATTATAAAAATAGAATAAAAATTGTTGGTTCGAGAGAGATAACAATGTCGTAAGAAAATCTCTTATGTGTATAGTAACGAATTCGCTACTGATCTCGCTAAAATTAGATGACGTCGTTTTATCACTAAGTGTGCGAGAAACAAAATGACGTTACGAGTAAGCTAGACATTCGCCTGGCTTTGGCGTTTATGGTTACGAACTCGACAGAGATCAGATTGGAGAGGCAGAGAAGAACGAGCGATTGGGTAGCGATGGCGCAAAAACTAACCTCAGATATAAAATTCTGGCGAGAGAAGTAGCGATAGTACAAGATGATCGCAACTATATTAATGTAACGGGCGAGAGAAGTAACGATCTCGCAGGGAATTCGTAAGTGTCACAAAATTATAGGATTTGAACCATTTCCACCCATTTCCACTAAAATTGGGTTTCATTTTAATTGTCTAAGCTGTGAATTGCAAGATGCATGGTATCTAAGCACACAAAACATGAACATGAAACACTATCAAGTCACACTTTATAAACTAATGGAAGTAATGGAACTCAAAAGTATATGCATCCATTTGACAAAAGAAGAAACTAGCATTTATTGGGAATGTGAGGCCTAGAGATGTACCGAGATCTAATAAGGACCAAGTGTCTAGCCAATGCATCTCTACCATCCTCCAACTCCTTCTTGGTGTATGGTGCATGATTTTTCTCGATAATCTAAGAATATGAAATGTTTTTTTAATACTATTAAATGCAACGTAGATAGTAATAGGTACAATAAGTAGGTTATAAGAATGCTTACGCGATGTAATTCCAAATTATCTTCAACAAGGCCAGCGACGCACTCGCTTGCGTACAATATCATATAGTAACCGCACTCCCAATTTGACAATTGCTTTCGGTGCTGAAAGTGAAGAAGTATAACAAATGATTTGAAATGAAATCATAGTGGAAATAAATGAGCATTGGATTTGTAATGTCACCTTAATCTGTATAAGGTTGAAGGAAAGTAGTGTGTCGTCATGTGCACTATGCATAGCAACCTCTAATAAATCTGTAAATTTTGTAGATGGACCAAAGTGTAGCGGGTCCATCCAATACACTCGCTTCAACAATGGTATCATAGCTATAAAAATCCAATGACCACTACAAATTTTAAGAAATGAAAATGTAAGAACCCGGCTCGAAGATTAGAATGTTTACAAAATGCAAATATCCAATTGTAAAAAAGAAAACTAACATCTCTAGATATGGGCCTATGTAAATTGTCTTGGTCTTGTCACTAAGGATCTTAGAGAGATAAGCAAGTCGTGATTGATTACTTTCATTCATTTCTTGCAAGCATATTGGGTGCAAAAAACCAATGAAAGTCTTTGCGTTTAGAGCAAGGCATTGCATGTACCTAAATAAACAATAGATAGGATATGAACGTATAATAGTGCACAAGTATATGATCATTTGTAACTTGCAATACGATAGAAGAGATGAGATCACGTAGCTTACATTTGATGTAGTATAAGGATTGTTTCGGGAAGGGTTTTATAGTGCCAGAAAAGGGCAAAGTCTTCCCATGGAATGACTAATTCCCTCGCTTCGCCGAACACCTGTTTATTGGAGTAGAAATAGTAAACAGAATCCCGACTATGGTGGCCCACCAGATCATAAAACGTGCGAAGGAATCCCGGGAGTGATTTTATGAATCCAACTTCTCCCACCAACATCGGTTTCTTAGCTACCGGAAAATCTAGTGGGTCTACGACGGTTGAAGGTGTGTTTCTATTAATTGGGATAGAATTAGAATTCACATTAACGACCAACCATTTGGGCCACACAAAAAAACGGCCCAAACCTTTACCCACTGTCGTGCACTCTTGATCCGCGACCGGTACCAACGCATCCTCGACTAACACATGTAGTATAGAAACCCTAACGAAACCAATAGGGACTTTGGCTTCATGATGTAGTGCCATGTCAGGATATGAATTTCCCATGGCAACGTGGCGGGATTAAGAATTCATCCCACATTCAGCGTACAACTTGCAAGAAGGGGAGTTCTAATATACAAATAAGGCATGTTTAATTAGGTCGAATTAGACATATGTAGGAACAGTATATTTAAAAAATATCAATAATCATGAGTTGTGTAGAATTATTCATTTGATTGAGGTGCAAGAATTTAACGTACCTTTGGTTTGGGATCGGATGGTTGTATGTGAACTTTCTCTTTGATAGGGGCCGAAGGTGTGCATATTTCCTTGTTGGGTTCAACAATAGGTTGGTCAAAAATATGTTGGTTAACCTCATGTTGTGGTGGGGAAGGATGTGAACCTCTAGACGAGGGTCCATTGATTGGATCGATGTCACAAAAATCGGATGGAAGAGGATACTTTATAAAAGAACATATATTGGCCAACATTGTTTTCAATTTCTTGACCTCTTGGTCAGATTTTTTGGCTTGGTTCAATGCTATTTGGAGTTTGGATGGTTTAGGGTCTTTCCTACTACGTTTGATACCAAACGCCTCTATTTGAGTAACATAACCACCAATTCCCTTAGCTTTTCCCGGATGCTCGGCCTTCCCAAGTGCCCTACGTAGCACATCGTGTTTACCGACAGGGATGAACAAGCCTTCTTCAACTTCACGCTCGACCTCGTCCTAAAAAGGTAGTATAGTAAATGAAAAGTTATTATCGTCATCATTTGTTGTGTTTGATGGTGTGATTGTAGATACTAAAATGGAACGTGGTATGGCGTATTAGGTAAAGCGTACCACTCGATTAGCCACCCTTTTTGCCTCATCACTTGAGAAAGTCCCGTCTTTTTTAATTCTACCCAAGACGTATAATTGTTGTCTACTATATGTTGTAGGGTTTTCGGAAATGACTATCTTGTTCGCCTCTTCCGCGTCCATGCCCCCATCCACAAGCTCTTTCACCTCGGTTTCTTGCTTTTTTTTTAAGTCTTCTTCCCCACACCCAAGTACCCCGCCCTACCCCCGGTGTAAGGTATAACATTATCAGCAGTGGCTTTGCGTTTCCTATCCCCCAAACCCTTTTAAAAAATTCTATGTTATTTTAGGAATAAAGCACTAACCGAAACAAAAATATTTGGCTAATTCGCATTAAACTATTATTGCAAGATGTAGTAAGTAAACTAATCTTTGCGTCATTTTCTAACCATTGTTTCTTGAATGCCTCCCAAGTAAGGGTTAAAATGTGATTGTAACGCGTACTTGGAGCTTGCCCAAACCTCGTGCCCTTTGGTTTGATATAATCCTTGGCAAGGGTATATTTGTGTTCTCGATGAGCTTTTGATGCGATTTGAAGAGCCTTCTTCTTCACTTGATCATAGGATGTTGCTTCGATAATAAAGGGGCGCTACAAATGTGATCATAAAAATAGTCACATTCACAATTTTCAAGTGAAATTAAAAATAACAAGTGCCACACTAACCTTGCATTCCTTCCATATATCCTTTTTGATGTCGATGCTTAGTAGCCTCCAATCCGTTGTGTCTAATGGTGTGCGTATCCTAGCCGTCTTAGCACACCAACTCGACCATCGCGCGGCATCATCTCGGGTGAAATAGCAACACCAATGTCATTAAACTTGACATTTGTTAGTATTTTGTTATTGATCCTAATCTATAATTTGCGACAATGTGTAAGGAGTTGAGCTTCTTTCGATGCGCGAGTCACTTCTCTTTGTCTTCTAACCTCACTTGAACCGCCAACAACATTTCCCCACCCCCACTTGAGTCGGAGTTAACGGAACTTGAAGGGCTCTCCATTAAGCTTTCCTTTGTATATTGAAATTAGCTAATGACTAACACAATACTAATAAGTCAAAGTCGTACTTTGTAGTAAAAACATTATAAAACATAATCCTAAAATTTAGGGCTAAGCAAGCAATGGACAACATTAAAAAAAATCTTGATTTTCGTTCAGGACATGCTTCTGACATGATATTTAGTAATAACATGATAAATGGTGGCACTATGTACAAGAAAATCAAATTTTTAGCAAATAAGAATGAAAAAAATCGTACATTTGGTATATGACAAAGTTGTGTCGGGAGAATTGATTATTTTGGTTGGGGATGGTCTACCTTGTTTGTCCCTCTCCTACCCACAACAAAGGATGTTACTAAATTGAACAAGAACAAATAAATATTGACATTAATTTCAAAAACTATAGGGAAAAATGTGGTTGAGCATTTATTGCTAAACTTACCAATCTTTTGCATGCAATTAGTGGCTAGTTCCACTTTGTTTTGACACAATTGATGTGTCCAACATGTATGTGATGGGTAATGGAGATTTGATGTGAAGAAAGTTGAGGAGATTTGAGAAGATGTGTAAAAGTTTGAACTTTTGAAGATGAAATCCGTAAGAAGTGATGGATAAGATGCCAAAAGTGTTGTGTTTTTCTGTTCTATAACGTGTTTACTTTATTCTAGTTTACCTTGTTGCGATATCGGAACTCTCTCATTACACCTGACGTGGATATTTACTAGGTCGTTACGTGCTCATGTGATTGCCTTTTATGGTCTACCTTATCCTTCTAGGGAGATCGTAACTGAAAAGCTGACATAAAGTATGTTACTAGGTTGTTGCGATTTCGCTGCTGATGCTCGCCAGAACCCTACTTAAGATAATTAGTTTTTTTAAAAAAATGCACTCATACATTTTTAAATCACGATTTAAACGAAATGATGGTATGGAATAAAACAGTAATCATTCTATTGTAAGAATAATTTTCATTTGTTCCGTCGTATGCTGATGTATAACGGGATAGGGATTTGTTGACTTAATCTGCAATTACACAATTTGAAAGAGTTTTAAGAAACTTAGTCTTTAATTGTAAGACAATAAGAAACTCTACACATCATGTGTACGCTTGAAAATGCTATACATCGCTTAAATTTTGAGACAAAAGCATAGTAGAGCTTCACACATGAACTACATATATATATATATATATATATATATATATATATATATATATATATGCGCAGTTCACGTGAATTTGATTAGAGATACTTAGTTTGTTACAACTCATTTATGTGATTACAAGCACGATTCTTGAATTAAACAAAGTATCATGCACACGTTCACTCACCAACTGTCATCATTCATCATACTACCAAGTATCGCTTAATACCATTGCATGCTGATGTACTAAGATGTACTCTGCTTGACTTAATGTGATGATCGATATTTTACAAATTGAGTATTATACTGTTTATATATAAATGTATATATTTTAGAATATGATAGTGCGTTTAAAAATATAAACCGAATTATTGATGTTTTACATAGAGTTATGTCATACTGCTTACGTACAAAGATGTACTCTACCTGAGTTAATATCATGATGGATATTTAACAAATAGAGTATTATACTGCATCTATATAAAATATATATATGTTAGAATATGAAATTGTTAAAAAAAAATTAAAAAGTTTTATTTTTTAGTTACAATCTAATTAGCTTGTGTAGTAGCGAAATCGCTAGTGTACACGTTACCACAGTTAAAACCTAAACCCTAAACCCACAAACCCACATAACCCAGAAAACCAGTATGAAGGTGTTGCGATATCGCTAGTTATTAGTTCAAACAAAAAAAAGGCTTTTTGGGTTACGATCTCGCTACTAATTAGAATAATTCTTCTTTAGCGAGTTCGCTACTGGCACACTTGCCTGGCGAGGCTTTTTAAGACTCGCTACTAGAAACTCAGGCTTGAGCGAGATATTAACGACCTCGCAACATACAAATGCGTGTGTGCTAGCGAGCTCGCGACATGTAGAAGCGTGTCTACTAGCGATATCGCAAGTAATAGTATCATAAATAAAAAAAGGGATCGGGCTAAAATTAATTAGCCCCAAATTGAAAACCCTACCGAAATTAAAAACCATCGACGAAGCTGTACATTCTCCGACGAAATGCGGCCAAATACCAGAGGAGCGGTGCGGGGACGCGGTGGTAGAGGCGCAGACAGTGGACGGGGACGTGGTCCGGCGGTGGGAAATAAACGGCCTCGAACTGAGGAGGCTGAGGTTCAGGCAGAGGTTCCAGTCGCCCCACAAGTTCCAGTCGTGCCTGCCACCGCCGCTGCTGCCGGAAATGATGGTGGGGAAGGGCCCAACAGTTCCAGTGAGGAGGATGACACTCCTGAGTTCTTCAACGACGCCGCCATAGCTAGGTATGAGCGTTGTTCCTCTCGAAAACTTGTAAATAATAATGTGTTTGATAGTAGTGTGGTGCCTTCGCTGCAACTAGATTACGTGCTAGACCATTTTAGGGCACAACATCTAAATAAGTTGCTTATGTTGCATGAGCCTGTTTACCATTAGGAGGTTCTACAATTTTATGCGAACCTAGGTTTAGAGGAAGGGGCGGGGGAAATAACTACAATGGTGCGGGGTGTTAAGTTTACGGTCGATAAGTTTAGCATCAATGAAGTTCTGAAATGTCCTTATCTATCTCGTAACGACCTGAGGCCTGCCAAAAAGGATGGTCCGTACGAGGTACATTACGAGCAGAGGTTTCCTTCTGTTAGCCCCAAGCAACCGTTGAAGGCTGGTGAGATGGGTAAGAAATGTTTTAAAAGGACTTTTGATAGGCCGGGTAAAGCTAGGAATTACCCAATCCACAGGCTTACCGAGGAGCAGAGATTAGATTTTGAGCTAATCTGCGGTAATGGAGTCCCGTCCCTAGGGCATGCATGTGAGCCCACAATTTGCAGTCTCATGGTGTTCTACTATATCATGGAGAAGCTTGCAATCAACCCCGGCTTCACAATTCTGACTCGAATGATAAAGATGGCCAGACACAAGACCGCCGCGCTTCCGTATAGCAATTTGATTGTAGCTCTGATCAGGAAAGCGGGTATTTTTCCAAGTGGCCGTCCCATACCGCTCGGAAAATACGACAAGGAGTGGCTCAAGCATAAGAGGTTAGAGTTGAAGGCCGATGGGAAGTACGCGAGAAAGAAAGAAGCTGAAGAGGCAGCCAGAAGGGCAAGGGGTAGGCTGGGAGTATCAGGTATGATTCTAGCTTGTTATTAACTGTAGTTGGTTCAAGTTGTTTCATTTGTTAATAACTGGTTCTTATCAACCTTGATTTGTTTGTGTAGATGTTGTTTTTGATGCCCGTGGTAGGCTTGTGGTGTCTATGGGCCAGTTATTGAGTGAGATTGAAATGGCTGAGAAAAGGGCATGTGCTAACAACGACTGCCTTGCCGAACTGATATCCAGCGGGGTAGTGGAGTGCGATATGAGCGATGAGGAGGAGATACCTAATTTCCGCACCACATTTCCCAAGCAAAAAGACTCCACCGTTCTTAGCCAAGATTTGGCTACAGCCAGCGAGAAGGAGCAATCCGATGGGAAGGTTGTTGGTGCTGATGTAAGGGACGGAGATGAAGATAGCGATGATGGTGATGGGGATCATCATCAAAGCGACTCTGATGCAGAAGATGAGCCGGCGAGGTATAAGATGATTAGGAAAGAGAGGCTGATCGGAGAACCCGACGAGGATGTTGAACCGGGACAAGGCAAAGAAGAGAACACCTGCATCGAGACTGAAGCTCAACCAGCAGACAAGAACGAGCAAGACAAGAAAAACAATGAAGGCAGTTCGGTGGAGAAGGCCGAAGGTAGCGACAAGATGTGTGTAGATGACTTGCATGATATTTTAGTCGCCGGCCTGTGATTTCGTAGTTTAGTTTGGTTTGAACATTTACTTTTTAGAATATTAACTAGTTTTTGGATTATGAACACTTATATACGCGTAATTAAAGATTCTGATTTGGTTACAAGAATGTGGTCAATGAATTTTACACTTTTTAGATGTAAACTGTTCAATTTTTTATAGAGTTGTTGTTACTTCATTTCAGCAAAATCAAGTACTTTTGGTATAGTGCGTGCTCCTAGCGATCTCCTAACTCACACGTTGCAGGATGATTCAGTAGTAACAGTGCTACTAGAGATCTCGCTACGTCCTCGCTCCTGTTCACGTGTAACTTACGAGCTCGCTACTTGTCGTATTCAGTCAGCAGAGCCTAGTTAGCGCCTCACTAGCGAACTCGCTACGTGTGTAAGTGAGATCTCGCAACATGTCGTATTCAGTCAACAGAGCCTAGCTTGACATTCTCTAGCGATCTCGCAACGGGCTTGCTTTACCTTGGCGAGATCGTAACAACAAAGCTTGACACACTTCACAAACAATTCTTTGCCTTAGCTAGTAGCGAGATCGCTACATGCTAGGAACCTATCAGTAAAAACCTTTGAAATTCCATCAGTAATTAAATTTTTTGGGGGTTTGAATGTGGCGATCAAGAAAAGGTGAGAATGGCTTTACATTTTCCTTCTATTAATACAACAATTACTAATTTTAGTCTAGGAAATCTCACATTTTTTTGACAAATGTAGCACCTCAGCCCTATAAATATCAGCCCCTTCTCCCTTTAGAGCCCCATCAGAGCCTTCATTCCGATATTCCGTTCTCCCTTCTCCTATTCTTTGCCTTCTGCTTCCCATGGATTTGTCTCGTTTCAGCGCCCTCCCAGATGACATGATACATCTAATAATGATTCGTGTTATGTTCAAATGGGTTCTTCGTCGGTACGTGAGTGGAAGAGCGACCGAATCGGCTCGACAGTGGCTCACCGAGGCTTCTGCAATAGGTCACAAAGAGTCGACCTATGTCTTGGCTATATTTGCAATCTACAAAGGTGATACTCAAAGAGGCATGAATGTGATCACCACTATGAAGAGAACTGACAAGAAAGGCCTCTGGGAAGCTCGGGTACGCGTCATAGCCGATTTGGCTTACGCCTGAGGTTGGACGCACTACTACAGGTTCCTCAGAGATGGAGTAGTACGGCCTAGGCCTAGATGCTGCCAGGAACATGCTGCCCTCAATGGCAGCTTGAGGTACCATCGCTGGGTGAGGGTTGATCCAGCGGACATCTCCTGTGATGCATGCACCTGCGATCAGGAAGTGCTTCACGTCCTCGGTTCTTCTTGAGTTGAAATGTTGTAGTTTGTTTCTTATTTGATTCTGTTGTTTTTTATCTCAAATTTGTTAGGATTGTAATAAGTTTTTGTTTGCCATTTTGGCACATTTAATTATTGAATAGCTTTTCTTGTTTTGATACCTTGTCCCTTACATTTTACTTTTATCGTATGAGTTATTTTTTCAGCAAAATCACTAGCTAAATCACTAGCTTCATCTTAAGAGTTACTTTTTCAGCAAAATCATTTACTTTTGGTATAGTGCGTGCTTCTAGCGATATCGTCAGTGTCACGTTTAATGATGATTCATTAGTAGCATCAGCCCAAGTGAAGTCGCCACATACTCGCTTCTTTTTTACGTGGTCCTAACGATCTCACAACATGTCGTATTCAGTCAACAGAGCCTAGTTGGCGATTGTCTAGCGAGCTCGCAACGTGATAAGAACCCATGAATAAAGGGTTTTTGGGTCTATATTGGGCTGTAGTAGTAGTGATAGTATAAGTATTGGGCTTTCTCTGACCTGTGACATCAGTAAAAACCTTTGAAGTTCCATCAGTAATTAATTTTTTTGGGGGGTTTGCATGGGGTGATCATGAAAAGGTGAGAATGCCCTTACATTTTCCTTCCATTAATACCATAATTACTAAATTTTGTCTAGGAACTCTGACATATTTTTGAATAATGGAGCACCTCAGCCCTATAAATACCAGCCCCTTCTTCCCTTTAGAGCCCCATCAGAGCCTTCATACCTACATTCCCTTCTTCCTCCTCCTATTATTTTCCTTCTGCTTCCCATGGATTTGTCTCGTTTCAACGCCCTCCCAGATGACGTGATAAATCTAGTAATGATTCGTGTTTTCTTCAACTGGGTTCTTCGTCGGTACGTGAGCGGAAGAGCGACCGAATGGGCTCGACAGTGGCTCACCGAGGCTTCTGCAATAGGTCACAAAGAGTCGACCTATGTCTTGGCTATATTTGCAATCTGCGAAGGTGATACTCAGAGAGGCATGAATGTGATCACCACCATGAAGAGAACCGACAAGAAAGGCCTCCGGGAAGCTCGGGTAACCGTCAGAAAAGGTTTGTCTTATGCTTGGGGTTGGACGCACTACTTCAGGTTCCTCAGAGATGGAGTAGTCGCGCCTAGGCCGATCTGCTGCGAGGAACATGCTGCCCTCAATCGGAGCGTGAGGTACGATGGCTGGGAGAGGCTTGATATCCTGTGATGCATGCACCTGCGATCAAGAAGTGCTTCACGTCATCTCACCTTATTTAGCCTAAATGTTTTTTTTTGTTATTTCATTCTGTATTTGTTTATCCCAAATTTGTTAAGATTGTAATAAACTTGTGTTTGCCATTTTGGCACATTTAATTACTAAATAGCTTTTCTTGTTTTGATATTTTGTCCCTTACATTTTATTTTTTCATCCTAAGAGCCCATATCGTATCAGCAAAATCATTTACTTTTTGTATAGTGCGTGGTCATAGCGATCTCGTCACTGTCACGTTTCATGATGATTTATTAGTAACAGAACACCAAGCGAAATCGCAACTTACTCGCGCCTGTTTACGTGTTCCTAACGATATCGCATCATGTCGTATTCAGTCAACAGAGCCTAGCTAGAGATTCTGTAGCGACCTCGTAGTGTGCTTGCTTTACCCTTGCGAATTTGTAACAACAAAGATTGACACAATAAAAAAACTCAACATTGACGTGGCTTGAAGCGAGTTCGCTACATGATAAGAACCCATAAAAAAAGGGTTTTGGGTTTGGGTCTATATTGGGCGTATAAGTGTTGGGCATTAGCCTGTGTAAGTATTGGGCCTAGCCTATGTAAGTATTGGGCCTCATCCTTGGTGTTTCATGTTCAGTTTGCGCTGGTCGGCGACTTATCGAACCCTTGTAAATTGTAAGTGTATTTAAACTGAAAAATCACCTTCTAATCAACCGATGTGGGACAAATATTGGCGAGCTTTCTTACGAGTTCGCTACTGCACATGATCACATAGAACAACAAAACTTATGAATGGCATAGTAGCGACCTCGCTAGGTTAATATGAATAAAATTTGGTTGCGATCTCGCTAGTAGTACTGCAAAGAATTAATTTAATATGAATTTAATTAATTGCGATATCGCTAGTATTACTGCTGAGAATTAAACCCTAGCAGCATGTTACACGGCGTCGTTTACTTGTGTGCATGGAAACTTACGAGGTCGCAGCCAACTTGAATATAAGCTGGCTTGATAGTTACGATGTCGCAAGATGCTAACCTATAAATATCAAATTTGGAGATCTTCTGATTTCAAACAACGATCAAACGTCTCAGAGCTTAGAAAAAAAAACCAACCAAAATCTCACACAACCATCCGACAAGAGTAATGGCAAGGACAAAGAATTTGGCACCCAATCCGTTTGTGCAGGGGGCCCGACGTGATGAAGGTCGGGCTTCGGGATCTCAGCCACGGGCGACAGCGGGGACAAGTTCAACTAAATACGACAAGCAAAAATTTGTATGTTTGGATGCATCCCATGCCTATTCTATTTACATGGAGCATAGTCAATTACTAGATTGTTATGTTGATTTTAATCAGATAGAAGAACTAGGTTTGGGAAATTTGTTAAAGATATTTCAATTTCATGAGTTGGGTGAGTTGTTAGATTTGATTTATCCGGCAAATAAGGAAGAGACGTGCCAATTCTATGCTAATTTTCACCAGTTGATTGAGGAAGAAAAGGAGACGGGTAGGTGGTTCACTAGGGTTAATAAGAAGGACTACGAGATTGGGGAGGAGTTTTTTAACAAGGCATTGAACGTGTCCTATGCTGTTAACGAGGACTATAGCAACCAACCCCCTCCGGGGTTTTACATTAGAGAACAATGGCCTGAGTGTGGGGTTTTGGATCGAGCCCAAGTTGTAGAGTATGCTAAGAAGTACTTTGATAGAGATGCTGACGATTTAGGGGTGCTTAGATCTTATAAGTTGGATAAACTGAGTGGTGAGGAGAGGAATGTTTATGTGATGGTCGCTAGGAGTGTCGTGCCTAAGGGTGGTTGGATCACCGAGATGAACTATACTACTGTGAGCATATTTTACCGCGTCATGGAGAAGATAGAGTTGAACCCGGGCCATGTCATTTTCGAGCACACGAGACAAAGTGTGGTCGAAAATAATAGGACAGTCAAGAAGCTCCCTTACGGTAATTTCGTTACCATGTTTCTTACCTCCGAAAATCCCAAGATAAAATTATCTGCACTAGCCGAGGAGTGTTGCTTTTTGAGAGGAAAGGTAAGTATGAGTTGGTTGATGGTGTGTGGCAGAAAGTAGCGGATGGAACCAAGAAACTGCTACAGTTTAATCCTGAAGAAGTCAGAGAGAACGTCGAAGATTAGCCACACTAAACCCCTACAGTTTAATTTTAGTTTTATACAATTTATTTGCTATACTCACCCTTTTTTTGTTTCACTTACATCAACAGGTGTAATCTCAGAGGAATACTACAAGGGTGTAGAAGACACGGTCGACCTTTTCAGGGATAAGATTGCCAAAATCAATCACGCAAACTGGTTAACGGAGAAGGTGATACGTGGCATTGAAAGGGCTAGTGCGAGGAAAAAAGCGAAGGGGGATCCACCAGCAACATCACAGACACCACCTCCTAGCAATGATGATTAGATTTGCATTCGTTCATGTTGGCTAGTAGTTGTACTCAAATCCAAACAATTTCAATTTCAATTTTTTTGTCAGTTTCTCAAACAACATTGCAATGAATATTTCTATTTGAAGGGCATGTACCACATCACCTTAGCAGGACCTTGCTTTGTCGATGTTGTCACTGTTTCTCCACATACCTCGACCTTTCCCTCCTTCTTTTTCCATCTAGACTCACCGCATACGTTGCAATCATCCCTCAAAGAATCAACACTCCCCCTATACAACATACAATCATTCGGGCATGCCCATAGGACACAATATCTTCCGTGCAGCATAAACCCTGTCAGGACATAAGTTGTCCTGAGGAAGTAACTCTTTAACCAACGCTAGCAATTCCGTCATTCCTTTATCAGAAATACCATGCCTTGCCTTTAGGTTCAATAACAACAATGTTTCTCCCAGTCTAGAATGGCTAGCCCCAACATATAAGCTTGTCTTTTTATCGTCATACATTGCCTCCAGCATACTTTTCTTCCCAACAAACTCCAATACAACATCGTCACACATATCTGAAAGCTGTTCATTATACTGCAGGATTTCCTCGGCGCTTCCCTCCTCCATCTCAACCTGGTCACTTCCGTAATGGCCTTCCCCATGCCAAACCCATTTTGTTTAGGATTTGTCAAAACCTTTACAAATTAAATGTTCACGCAGTACAACAATATCTTCAAATATGGCTTTGTTTCTACACTTGTTGCATGGACATCTAACCCCTCCTATGCTATTCGGTCTACAATGTCGCAACCCAATATCTAAGAAATGTTCAACCAAATCTAAATACTCCTTTGATAATCGAGCATTCTCCTTCATTATTCTTTCGCGGTCCATAATTCACAAATCAGACAAACAGTTACACAATACTACTAACCCACAGACTTGAGATGATCAACAGATAAACTACACACTGCATTAACAAAAAAACCAAAATAAACCAAAATGGTAGAAAATAATTATGCTAAAATCAACCAAAATCAATAGACTAGCCAGTACATTACGCAAGTTAAACCTTACCTACACCAACACGGGAACAATGAGACCTCCGAGCAAACTTCAACTGATCACCCTTCAATACCCACCTGCTTAGAACCTTTTAAAGTTTTCGTTTTTGGAGTTAGAACGGCCAGTTCAGCTTAAATCTGTGACCCATACAGAGTCTCTTGCGAACTCGCTAATACCTCACTAACACCTTTGAGTAGCCAGCAAACTCGTAACATTTCAATCACTCTCACATGCACTGTACATTTAACAATGTCAAATTTGACGTGCACATAAGTGACACCGTCACATCAAACGCCACATCCTAGCGTCCCAGTTACGACATGCCCCATATTCTCGCCTGCTGAAATTAGAGTTTAGCAAAGGTTACGAGATCGCAACGCACAAAGTACATACTAACGAGCTAACCTACGCATTCGCTACAGACACGTTTATATTACTACAAAGGTTACGAGGTCGTAACAACCCATTCAATTTAAGGCGGATACTTTTTTTCCGCCTTGGTCAAGTATTGTTTAACGTTAAATCCCATTTCCGCCTTTAACTGCTTCTTTTTGTCTTGAATTTAATTTTTTTTTGCTAGCTAGAAGAGGTAGCGAAGTCGCTACTTTCAATCAAGGCGTAAAAAAACGCGCCAGGCTTAAACTCCTTAAATATGTGTCTTGCATCTACCCCTTTGTAGTAGTGCCAGGTCCTCTTCCTCCTGCTCCGGTATCCGGATCTGACTTGCCCGAAGATTAGAATTTCACCCAGTACTGCACCATGTACGGGTACTACCGGGACTTGTTCGATCCAAAGGATCTGGAAGCTGAGAGCTCTTCCTCGCCGAAGACCGGCCCTGACACCCCCTGGACTGCCGGTGTTCCCACTTCTCCTGCCCTAGTCTTTGATGGTTCCGGGGATGACTCGGACAGTGAAAGCAGCGGTGGCGATGGAGGGCTGCCATCTCGTCTCTGACTGCTAAGTCTGTTGTGCAAGCTTCCCCTGTTCAGACTCCATTGGATGAGACTCACATGGAAGCTAGGGTGAAGCAGTTTGAGGCCGAGAATATGGATCTGCTGTCGGCGAAGAAGTCTCAAGAGAAAGAGTTGGAGACGTATCGAAATATTGTCGAGAAGCTCGCGCAAAATCCAACCGAGGAGAAGGATTCAGAGGAGCCTAAACGACTTCTAGAGCTTTGGAGTGTCTTCATTGCTTGTAGCCCCGAGTTTCTGAGCCATAGGGAGGAGTATGGAGATTTATTCCATTCCTCTGAACTGCATGGGATCTTGGGTGGCGTCTTGCATCTATGTCAATCCGAGAATGAGGTGGAGATGATGAAGGAAATATTCTCTCATCCTGATGTTGCTGGTAAGCTCTCTGCTCTGACTGCAAAACGCTGGATCCCTAGGGCCGAGTTTTTGGATGCATTGGGTCCCTCCGAATTTTTGGATGCATTGGATGCCAAGCTGAGATACTTTGGGATCAGGTCTTCGCAGTTGTCCATGATGAACACTCTGTGTACTAATGTTGTTGGGCTTCTTCCTCGGCTATCTTTTTTCAAGTCCTTTAATGTCACAGTGTGCGGAAAAGTTGACAATAGCCCATCTCTCGAACGTCACTTCTGGTGAAGTCCTAGGAAACCCTATTGGGTATATTTAAAGGTACCATATTCTGATGTAGTAAAACCTTTGATATGTCCTTTTTAGGTTCGAGGTTTAGCCTCTTATGTGCCCTTTTGAGGGTGTTGTTTAGAAGTATCATATTCTGATGCAATAACACCTTTGATATGAACTATTTGTGTTCGAGGTTTTTCCTATATGTATGCCCTATTGAGGGACTTTTTTAGAAGTATCATATTCTGATGTAATAACACCTTTGGTATGAACTTCAACTTTTGTGTTTGAGGTTTCTCCTCTTTATGTTGAGATGATTGATTTTCGAGCACGTCTTCCCTTTTGGTCTATAGACCTCAATCAAGCACTTTCTTGAAGTAATTTATCTCGAACCTATCTCTTTTATTCAAAACGATTGGTATTTGAATATTGGATCCAAACAACTTATAAGTTGACCAATCATATACTTTTTAAAGTATATTGTTTTGAACAGCAATCAATGTTATACTTAAGACAACAATCCTCTTTTTAGAAAAGGAATTTAAAGATTGCTTATTATAAGGATAGGTATAAAAATATCATGACTTCAATCTAAGTTTATAACTTTAAGAATAGAGTAAAGTAAATAGTGTGTTTGAGTTTGAGTACCCGTTTGTGCTAGAGTATACTTGTCTCGGACCTTGATGAGGCTTCTCGGACGCTCTTGATAGTCTCGAACCTTTGTGAGGCTCTCCCTTGAATTTTTAATCTTCCGTGATACTTTCGTAAGTTAATCACACTCCATCTTCGTGATATAGGTTCCCCCTTCATGGTTTCCAAGAGGTAGCTTCCCCCTGGATGGGACTCTAGGACTCGATATGAACCTTCCCAGTTCGGGGCTAGCTTCCATTTTTCTCTTGCTTTTCTCGTTTAACCTTATGACAAGGTCTCCTTTAACAAAAGTGGCCAAGCGGACTCTTCTATCATGGTAGCGCTTGAATATTTCCTTCACCTTGACCTTGTAGATAGTAGCATTTGCTCTCTTCTCCTCTAGGAGGTCAAGGTCTAGACAAAGGTTTTCTTCGTTGGCCTTGCCATCTTCATCATCTGGCTGAGAAGTACGCATAGAGGGGACCCCAATCTCCACGGGGATGATCGCTTCGGACCCATAGTCTAAGCTATAATGAGTCTCTCCTGTTGTTGTAGCTGGTGTGGTTCTATGGGTCCAGATCATGTTTGGTAATTCTTTGATCCAGCTTCCTTTAGCTCTTTCGAGGCGCTTTTTGATGTCGTATACCAAGGCTCGGTTCGTAGCCTCTACTTGGCCGCTAGCTTTTGGATTATATACTGAGGCAAGCTGCTGGTGTATGCTATACTCCTTGTACCCTTTCTTGAAGGGATTATTAGCAAATTGTTCTCCATTATCGGTCACTATGTATTTCGGGATGCCATAGCGACACACTATATCTTTCCCATAAAAACTAATAACTGTCATGCCAGTTATGTTGGTCAATACTCCAGCTTCCTTCCATTTTGAGGAATACTCAATGGTCACAATGAGGTATATGAAGTTACTTATGGCCATATGTAGAGGTCCGATGAGGTTTATGCCCCATCGTATAAATGGCCAGGATCCTCGTATCATACTCTCCTGTGGCACGTGGACCCTATTAGCAGATCTTTGAAACTGATGACAAGAATCGATATATGTTTTGGCGCCTTTTAGCATCATAGGCCAAAATAACTCTTCTGTAGGAGCTTTCGAACAACAGTACGTGGACCTTGATAGTTACCGTAGACTCCTTCATGTGTTCCTTGTACTAAGTGTTCAGTGTCAGAAGACCCAACATACTTAAAAAAAGGTCGGAGATATCCTTTCTTGTATAAGATGCTGTCGTGGACGACGTATTTCGGAGTTTTAACTCGGACCTTCCATGCCAGGTGCTTTTCCTTGGGAAGGGTAATCGTTTGAAGGTATTCAACGTAGGAGTTTATCCATGTGTCCGAGATGTCAGTAGCCATAATGCTATCTTCTTTGCAACTTCTCTCTGCCAGGGTTTCCATTAGCGATTCTTCTCGGGGGATATAATTCAGCTCATAATGTCGGAGTTGATATAGGAGAGGCTTAACTATCTCGAGGTATTTCTGAAGAGTGTACTCTCGATTTTTGAATTCACCTTTGACCTGCTGAATTGCAATCTGTGGGTCATTGAAGACCTCAAGGTTTTTGACTTCCAGGTCTTTAGCCAATTTTAATCCGGTGATGATGGCTTCACATTCTGCTTCATTGTTTGTGGCTTGGAAATCAATGATGGTGTTGACTACCACAAATGTGCAGTAGAGGGTCAGGCTCTTCGTCCCATCTGCTACTGTGACTGGGAGTGTGATTTCCCCGAGAGGTATTACTGGATTTCCTGTGATCCCCGAGATCAGACCCATAGGTTTGAGGTCGTCTTTGGTAAATCCTAACTTCTGGAAGCAGTCTTGGAACATTACTTCTACCCCACTCCCATCGTCTATGAAGACTCTTTTTACCCAAAAATCTTTTATGGTTGTTGAGATGATGAGAGGATCAGCGTGAGGCACCTTATTTGGTACGACATCCATGTCCGAGAAAGTAATAGCTTCTTCGGGGTGGAGACTCTTATTGACCAGCTTGGTATGTTGCAGGGTCCGCAGACTATCCTTCACCTTAGTTAGGGGAATTGCTTCTCCGCTATAGCCATCAATGCTGTTGATGACTCGCTTGGCTCCATTTGACGGTGGTGGGGGAGGATCTTGAGGATTGTTGTTTCCGCCGCCCTGGTTGTTATTGTTGTGGGAGCCATCCTTCTTCTTCTTCTTCTTCTTCGGAGTGTTATTACCTACCATCATCCGGTACAAGTTTATTAAGAGGATTTCATCTTGATCATAACGTCTCATGGCGAGATTCATGTATCTATGATAATGTTCTATCACAAATTCTCCTTCTTGTTGTCTATCATCAAGAATTTATCGATCTCTTTGCGCTCTTCCTTCTGGAGAAAAGATCGAGTTGGGTCTACCATACTCCAACCTATTTTCCCTCGGGGGAGTATCCGAGAAAAGGTTGATTTGAAGTGGATCAGAGCCCCGCGGGCTGTGTTGAATGGTTTGGTTTAGTGTTTCCCTGAGACGTCTCTGTCTAACGTCCTCCTGCTGTCTTTCCGTGAAGATTTTTCGATCCCTTTGTGTTCGTTCTTCTGGAGAGAAGATCAAATCGGGACCGCTATACCTCAACCTATTTTCCTGATCCAGGCCTCCTGAATTGTTGACGTTCGCGCTGTAATTCACGTCGTTTTGGGTGAAAACCCTTTGACCTGAGTTTGGTACTTCAGATTCAACAGGGTTTGTTTCAGGAGGTGGGGTTCTGGATACAGCAGGATTGGAGCCGGATGCTGGTATCCTGGATGCGATGGGATTTGATCCAGGAAGTGCTCTGAATATACTAGGATTTGGACCAGAGATTAGTGGTGTTATCCCAACAGGATTTGGGTTGATGGATATCAGAACGTTGGAGTTTCCGGTACCCATGTTAGGGTTTGGTGATGGCTCTGAGGCAAAGTCTGCCCGAGATCTTCTAGGTTGTCCGCGTCCTTGACCGCGTCCATGTCCTTGAGGGAGTTGCTCCGCTTTTGGATTCTCCTCTGGATTTTGCCCTGGCACACGGAGACTTCGTCTGGGTTGCTAAGCGTCAGACATGTTGTCGGGGAAGTTGCTTCTTCAAGTGAGCTAGACCAGATCAGAAACAAGGTTCGGCGACGTCGTCAATGGGTGTGAGAGGTCCCACTGGGCGTGCCAAATTGATGTATGCCGGACACCAACACTTCGACGACGAACCAGGCTCTCGAATTGATCTGCAAGACAAATGCCCCGGGTGTCCCGGGGATAGACACTCCGACGCTCAAATCAGTATATTTGCATAAGGCGTAAAGTATAAAGTATGAGATTAGATGAGAGGTCTACCAAACCTTTAGGGTATTTATTTATATGGCTACAATCCGTATATCACCAAGATATGTATTTATGGTATGAATACAACTCTTATGGGAATAGTAGTTGTATTACCATGTATAATAGAAGTATATTTTGGACATGGTTGTGTTACCATGTTTAGGATAGCTGTATTACCATTTTTGAGAAGATGTATATTCCTTGTAGAACATTCATAATATACTCATTCCTTATAAGGATTATGATTGATGGACCTGTGAATCCACCCTCCGCGTGACTCGAGCCCACGACCCTTCTCGGGCCCTGATCCGAGTATGAATGAGATCTGAATACGAACCATTGACTTGTCAGGGATCTAAACTTGATGGACATAGATAGTTTGGATATTACCAGCGTGTTTCAAACAACAAAATCATCATTTAATCCATCAATTAAACCGGTGAAGTTTTCCATGTTCTTAACTAATGGAAGGAGATTATAATTACAAGAATCCAATTTTAGAAAGTACTTGTGATAATACAAGTTTCAGCTGGTATAACAAAGATTAATAATTTTATCGTATGACTATCCCATATACCAATCTCACTAAATATAAGTTAGAAATCAAAAGATATTTGAAAGTCTAAAAAAAAACTGAAAAATTAAAATAGTGGACATACATTGTAATGGCTAGTATTTTCTGTCAATGCATTGTGTTTTGAAGGAACTAATTTTTCTATTTATGATTCATGAAGAGAAAAAAAGTCTATCAATTACTTTATTGAATAGGTATCATAAAGGTAGAAAAAGTCAGTTCACCATAAAAAAATCCTGCAAAGTTTAATATATGGGGTTCTCTTTCTTTTTGGATACTCTGTAGTCATTTTCTTTTGCTTCTTTTTTGATTAAACTTGTAATAAAGCTAAGCTAGCTATATATATGTACGGCAAATTTAGTTATTTATTTATGGTGAGACGGTCTCACCCAAAATTTTGTAATACAACATTATGGACTCTCAATACAACATGGGGATCTTTAAAGTAATCCTGTAAGGCATTAATTATTTTATTTCAAAAGGAAAATAGAGAAACTCTTGAACTAGAAATCAAGTGCTAATAAATATTTGCTCACAAGTAAACCCGTGTCAGTTCTTCTTTCATCATCATCTACGTACTCCAATATTCTCACTTCACTGGAAATAGTGATCT
This sequence comes from Sherardia arvensis, assembly GCA_948330725.1. Taxonomy (NCBI): domain Eukaryota; kingdom Viridiplantae; phylum Streptophyta; class Magnoliopsida; order Gentianales; family Rubiaceae; genus Sherardia; species Sherardia arvensis. Next base: position 12,290,071 of record OX415237.1, on the reverse strand, counting down.
CAAGTAAATTATCAATATCGGAACTTTTCTTTACGACCATGCTGGGTAGTTGTTTCTAATGCAGCGTACGTGGAAGAAAAAACGAACTATGAATCAAACCCTTGTTGAATTCATCAAAGCAACAGAAGAATTGACATATATGGAGGAAAACCCCTCAATTTCATTAACATCAAAAGCCGTCGTACAAAATAATCTGAAAATTGTTTATATACTAAACCCTATCTACTACTAATTGTAATAAATAACAAAAAAGTCCTCCCTAACTTAAAATATTATTTTAAGTATATAAAAATAATAAAACACGATTTTTACTCTTAAGACAAAGGAATTAACCCCGAAACCAACAGTGCTCATGTTTTACAAGAGTTCTTATTAGAATGACGTTTCCATTCAGAAAACACTACTTGTTTGTTGAATTCTGAGACTGCGACAAGAAACATTAGAATCTGCCTGCTCCAACTTCCGCCGGTAAGGTTCATGCCACATCAGTTTGCCAACATGGAGTTCATCGTTTGGTATTTTGATCTCCAAGAAAATCTAATTTTGCTCGTTATACAAAATATATAAGACTCAAAAGTTGCAGCGACAAAACTTAATATTCAAATTAACAAAACGATGTTTGTTTCATCAACATTTTATCGATCGAGTTATCACCAATTCCTGCAGTTGCAAAACAGTTGTTACAACCTTGATACTTAATTGAGTTTCTAGTATATCGGGCCAATTATAAATATAAAATACAGAAAAATTCAAAGCGTTTCTCCTAGGCCATGTTACCAAAAAATATGTTAAATTACTTGTTTCTTTCGGAACAAAGAATTTCCATATTACTTAGCTGTTCAACTCAAATCTTTCTAGAATGAATTTAGCAGAATTATGTAAAAATAAAAAGTATATCATGTTCTATTCTACGAAGTAATTGATATGCATGTTGTCATTCCTAAATGAAGTGTTATTCTGGATATGGAAGGAAATGGTCTGAACATACATATATTTAAGAAGTTAATAATAATAAAAAAAATATATAATAGTGCCTTATAACTATACTAAATTAAAAAATATACATGTATGATATTTCTCAAAGGTCACTTTTTAATGTTTTAAAAAAACATGTTTTATAAGATTTTGTCATCTTCATAATTCATTAGATTATCATTTTTCCTATTCAAACCTCTTTATAACCTCACATACTCAATTCAATCACATGATTTTATTCATTTAATAATGTGTTCACACTTTAGGTCACCCATACATAATTCACAGTTCCGCACTGCACGAAACCTGCACATGATGTAATATTTGATGCGCACGACTTACGGACACATCAAAGATTTTAATTTTATATTATTAAAAAAGTGTATACAGTTTATGAATAGCGGCGCTGTTGGATTCAAGTCACTTTTAAGAAGTTTTAGTTCTACTATTCTTTACATAAAAAAAAGATAGAGATAGAGATATAGATAGAGTACGATACTACTAGATGGACAAGTTTTGCGCAAAATAAGCTTGTAATTGTCATATTTACGCATCATAAAATTGATGTAGGAATTTCACCTTATTGGAAGCAAACTGAGTCAACCGACTGCGAATAATGGAATAATATTTGCATGGAAATGGCAGAAGAAAACCAGAAGCTGAAATTTGAACTTGAGTATCTGAAGACTTCTTCCCAAAAGATTAAATTAGACAAGCCAATGGAGACAAAATATTACAAATTCTTGTGAAATTGTTCTTAACAATCGCTGCTCTGTCCTATCTTATTTTTCAAAAATTTATTTCACATTCCGAATAACAGTTTTATCCATTAATATTTTAATTATGTATATTGTTGACAATTAAAAGTTTTATATTCCAATAACATACATTGTGTTGAATCTAAATGTATTGTTGACTATTAAATAGTATCAATCTAAAGTGTGAACATTATGCATGGAAGGATCTGAGGAAATAAGATATAATTGAATCTATATAGGTTTTTATGAGACGATCCATTCTAAAACATAGAACATGTTTTGGACATTATTGCCACAAATATAATATGTGTGCGTACATCGTGCATGAATACCTTTCTTGCACGCATTTATTAGCGTAAACAGTTTTGCGGGAATAATGTGTTACAATTCAATTGTGATTTTGATTTTTTTTAAATCAATTTCTTAAAATGTAATATTGACATATATGTATATTTCTTTATACATACATTTATTTAAAGAGGAGTGGTTTTTTTTTACCATCAATTGCATGCACAGATTAATTATAATCATCTTTGCAAAAGTTTAATTTAATTTTGAAATTTATGATTATTATTGTAAATCTTGAAATTTTAGTCACTTTGAACAGTACAACATTAATTGTTAACGCACTACATTTTAGCTACCCAATTGTTATGTTGGAAATAAATTTTTTACGCATGACTTTTGCACGGTTCGAGTAAACTTAATGCAGGTCTAAAAAACACAATATGTGGCCCTGAATTATTCTAGTGCACCAAAAATATTATATTTTGGACCTGCATTAGTAAACATGGACCTGCATGTATCACCACTCATACAGTAATTATACATGTAGGTACATGTTTACTTAATGCAGATCTGCATGTTTACGGAAAGAATTATACCTCCATGCAAACGGAATTGCATGCTACTATGTATATATATATATATGATTAGGTAAGTAAATAATATTAATATGTCTGATTAACATGATTAGGTATAATATTTAAACCAATTAACAAGTTTTCCAAATATAAATTTTTATCTATATTATTAACGTCTGTCGTTTATTAGCAAAATATTATCACCATAAATTTAGAATTATCCAAAATAGTCGACCCAGTTGAAAAGGAAAGAAACGTATAATTACCGTGTAATTACATCCAGTTGAATTAATTTCCAAATCTAAAATCAAACTAAATGACATAAAATATAATAAAATCAACTCTAATATATTAATTTATCAAAAACGTTATACTTACCATGTAAATGCATAGTTTAAAAAATCAAATCCAATCTAATTAAATATATTAATTTACTATTACATACATATAAATATGCCAGAGTTTGTGTTGATTAGGTCAGGTAGCATGTAGCACGAAGATGATTATGGCAAAGCGGGAATTAATCCAATCAGGGCATCACGAATATGATGGAAAGAATTATTCAATGATGAATATAAATTAGGGTTTGATAATAAAAAAATTCGTAAAGCGGTCCTGTCAAAAGTGAGGCACAAGAATCTGGTCACTATGTTAAGGCTGAATTTAGGAAGGTGGTGTATGTTGGTGTCTGTATGTCTGTATGATGGTTTTTCGAAAGTAGTCTCTCTGCATTTTTGTAGCAGAGACTCTGTACAATTTTAATGTGGAAGAAGTTTTGTATGACCAATTTCAAAACACGAGAAGTCTGCACATCAAGAGGATGTTACGGCTCTATCCTAAACAAAATTTTGGAAGAAGACTCTTCCTAAAACGGACTCTATCCGACTTATGATTTTTCGTGTTTAAAATTTTTATCAGTTGATTATTGTTTTCTGGTGATAGATTCTGGTGAGCCGTGAGGAAAGCCACGGACATGAGATATTTCATTCCAGCGATGATTCGATGATGACGACGCTGCTGAGTGAATATCATCGGCCAAGGATTCTTTGATCTCCCGGCCACATCAAAACTTAACAACTGTGGCTGAGCATGGTGAATGGTGACGGAGAGACAATGACATGCATGATAGATCCTACTCCTACAACTCATATTTAGTCTTTCTGATTAGGGAGCAGAAGGGTGGTTGGTGTAGTGTGTTTTGTGTTATGCAAATATACTATGTTTTGTGTTATGCAAATATACTAATTGTTTGGTTGTTTTCAATTTGTTCGGAATCTTAAAATTGCAATTAATATTAAAATTTTCTGTCATGACAAAAACATAGATTCTTAGGACCTGTTTGCCAGAGTTTTTCTATAAAGTAGTTTAGTTCAGTTCATTATTTTTTTATTTTTTTTCAGTTCAGTTCACTATTTTTAAATATTTTTCAGTTCAGTTCAGTATTTTAAAATATTTTTCACTTCAGTTCAGTATTTTTTATTTTTTTCAGTTCAATTCAGTATATTTATACTTGTTTCAGTTTAGTTCAATTTGTTTTTCAATTTAGTTCAGTTCAAAAAAATATTTTTTTATTTTTTCAAGTCAGTTCTATTCAGATAAATATTTGATATAATTTTTAGCGCATTAAATTTCTTTTACATTTTTTATTATAGATCACTACAGTTTTTTCAGTTCATTTCAGTTTATACTCAGTTTAATTTAATCCAGTTCAATTCAGTTCATTTAATTTGGTTATGAACAAACGTGGTTTGATGAATTTCAGTTTCATTCAGTCATATAATTATTATGTTAAATACCTTCAATTATAATTTGGTTCAATTAATGTTTACTAGATGAATGCAGGTTCATCGTTTGTGAATACGACAAAATGGAGCAATCTTTGTACGCTATTGGTTCTATCATATTCTGAATATTTTTTGAACCACTTCAGTTCAATTTAAATAAAATTTAAATTAAGTCTATTTCAATCATGTACAAGTGTATATTGATCAATTTCAGTTTAATTTAGTCATGCTTTTATTGTCTTGAATACATTAAACTTTACTTCAGTTTAATTCAATTTAGTTATAAGTAAATGTGATTTGATAAAATAATTTGGTGGACGTCGAATACCACCAAAATATTCCTATAATGCTAAGAATATTAAAGAATATAGTAGCAAGTAGAGTCGAACCCACAGAGAACAAATTAACACTTTTATATTCCTAAAGATCAGTTTTTGGTGTTTAGTCACCACACTTAACTTGAGAGATTGGGATTAACTACTAAATAATATATAAATAACTAAGAAAGAAAATAGAATGATTTAAAATTGCAAAGAAAGATCAATTTATGAAAAAAATCCGGCTCAAATAATTTCACACTAGTCATATGTTCTGATCATTGATGCAGAGATTTTATTAACGACCATGAATCGACCAGTTATAGTGTACCGTGAATGCATCGGACATACCCCAATTCCTACTTAATTTGTCGATAGATAGCAAGAGACGCTTAAACTAACTTTTTTTCTTATCAAATCAAACCTAGTTGGTGTTTAGTCACCACACTTTTAACTTGAGAGATTGGGATTAACTACTGAATAATATATAAATAACTAAGAAAGAAAATAGAATGATTTAAAATTGCAAAGAAAGATCAATTTATGAAAGAAATCCGGCTCAAATAATTCCACACTAGTCATATGTTCTGATCATTGATGCAGAGATTTTATTAACGACCATGAATCAACCAGTTATAGTGTACCGTGAATGCAGCGGACATACCCCAATTCCTACTTAATTTGTCGATAGCTAGCAAGAGACGCTTAAACTAACTATTTCTCTTATCAAATAAAACCTAGTTGGTAACGCCAGTTCTAAGTTGTTCGATAGCATTAAGATAAGAAGGAACCCAGTTTAGACAAATTAACCAAGAAAGCAAGCATTAACTCGTCTACCAGTTTATTCTCACTATCTAAACGATAACTTTACCACTAATTAGCCCTTTCCAACAATTACGGATTGATGATACTAATTGGCTGTAATCCTATTTAATCTAAGTTGCGCAGGCTTAAATTAATCAGATATAATAGGATGCACAGAGAATAAACTATAATTCACAGCAGCTAATTTTCATGCACAATTAGATCTCACAGAATTCTCATGACTAGTGCTTCGTTATTCTCGCCGAATTAAAGAATTAGTTACTCATATTACGATGAACACAATCACAATAATAAGAATAAAACATGACAGAAAGAAATCACCGAATTGAAAAAATTGCAAAACCCTAGCTTCGTCCTCAAAGTTTCGGCCGAAAGTACAAAGTCTGTGTGTACGAATGAATATCTGGCCGAGAGATACAAGGGTATTTATATAATCCTAAAACTAATTAGTCTATGTGGCAAATCTTTGCCTTATTAGAATTATAAAAGGACAAACATTCCAAACAAAACACATGCACACACGTGCAACTAACATATGCCAACATGGATATTTTTATTTTATTTAATTATTGGTCCACCTTGAGCTCTTGAGTTGCTCCACTTTGAGCTTAATATTAAATTAGCCCAAAATAAATGTAGCCTAATACTGATTTCTTCAAAACGTATAACTGATTAGTGATCGACCCGCGAAGCACAACTTAGCCGCCCGTAGAGAAATCAGTACTAGGAATCGCTTTCAACTCGTTGCTTCTTGCTCCTCGCCTCTCCGGAGCCGGAATAATAGAATATGATGATCAATTATCTCCGTTGGAGCACACTACCTCATTAAAAACCCGTAGGAAAAAAGAGTATAGTATATAGCTCCCCTTCATCGTCAAAACAACATCAAATTTCTCTCATTCTAGCAAATCTTCATTTAAAATCCTCTATGTTATCTATGATTTACTGCAAAATAACACACTTTCGAGCACATCAAGTGGGCAAATAAATATATAAAACCACATAAATTAGATGTATAAATACATCTCATCAAGGAGTATAGGACCGGATCGGAGAAGGACTGTTTTGATATGGAGGGTTTTGATAATATTAGATGGGGTGAAAAACAAGAAATAACAATAAAATTAATTTTGGGAATGAAGTTAATTAGTGTTAATGGCTAAAAATAGATTTAGTTATGACAATTAGATCATATCTAATTCAAAGGCTATGATTTGAAGTGAAATTGAAGTAAAAATAAGGGAGTCTCGTGATCCCCTTCCACATGTATATATACATGTAAATTTGTTGATTAGTTTATTACTAATATTTGACATTGAATTATTTAATAATGGCATAAAGAATACATTCCTATTTAAATAAATGTTAATACTTTTATACTAAGTAATCAATTCACAAAACATCACTAATATCAATTGTCGAATATTACTAATTTCATATTTTATTTATAAATAAATTAACTATAGGAACATACTCATTCCTCTCATTAGGGTATTCTTTGACGTTTTACAAAAAAACTCAGTAGGCCAGAATATATATCATGTTTAGTATGCCATTTCATCAAATAATAACAGAATCAATGCAACCCCTTACTTCTTAGCAATTATTAATTTATGCTACGATTTGAGTTCAAAAGAAATAAAATCATAATCGAAATATACAAGGGGAGAGAAACCAAATAATAATCGAAATAGAAAAGAAAAAAAGTAAAATCATAATCGAAACAAAATTAAAATAAAAAAGGTGAGAAAGTGAAAAATATTAAGGATAAAAAGGTAAAAGATTGGACGAAACATTGAACCAAAAAATTGGAGGTAAGTTTGGACAAACAAAAAGAGAGAATCACACAACTTTCATCTTCAAGAGATCGAATTTAGACAAATATATTGAATATGAGCTTAGGATTTTAATTAATAACCATTCGTCTGCTTATACTTTTATATTGTTATTATATTAGAGTTTTTAGTCCGGTGATCATTGGTTGAACGCAATCGATACAATTACATGTTTTTTAATTTCTTTTTTGTAAGAAACTTCATGTATGTTTGAGTAGTTTGCTTGCTTGGTTTAAAAATCTAAATTTTCTCTCATCGCTTGCCATTGTTTAATTTGAATCTATGTTTCGTCTGAGATGATATTTTGCTAATCACACACATCACAAATCCTTTGAAGACAACTGGAGTCTCCCAAGCCTAATATTATGAAAATTTTCAACATGTTTGCATGAGTTTATTTCTTGATGCTGCCAGCCTGGTCGGTCCGAGTGGTCCCCTGATCCCTGATCCAATGACCTAGCCCTGCAAGACAGAGCCACGGGAGGTACCCGAGGGTAGACCCTCCGGCGTAATGATGAAAGATGGATCCCGGGAGAGAAAAGGGGTAATCACTAGAATAATGAGAAGATACTTACTTGGAACAGTGCTGAGGAGCACTATTTATACAGTTTCTCATCCTCTCCATTTGGTCCATGCTCTGAGTGTCTTCTAGTGTGCTTGTCCCTATCCGAGTTGTACGAACCCGGATACTTCCAAACTAGCTTTCCTCATGGTGGGCCGAGCCCATGCTACGGCCGAGTAGTTGGGCCTGGGCTTGGTATCACCACTAACCCCCAGAAGCCGGTTCTTTCGGCCGAGGGTGAGAACTTTCCTGATCGATGGCGGAAGGATTGGCTTTCTGTATTCCCTTCCCTGCCCGACAATGATGGGACGGCCACGCCTTTTTCGAGGACAGTTAATAACTGTCATTATTATTTTCTCGCTTCCCGAGCCCATTTAATCGCTGACTTTTCATTTCCTTTTTTCATTCTTCTATAAATAGGCCATTCTATCAATCGCTTTCACTAATCGCTTTCAGATCTCAAAGTGTTCAGAACCGGGCACAGAGGGAGATAGACACCGCCCGGGCCCCCTCACTTCAAGCCGACGTCTGGACCACTAAGTGTCTCAGCGGTATGGGGGTCCTTGTACCTTTAGACGCTTAGATGGCATCTGTCTTAGGAGCCTCCGGTGGGTTTTCTTGTGAGGAGCCTCCGGTGCGGGATTGACCCTTCCTTCAATCTTTGGAGGTCTTTCTACATGCTCATCAGGTGCCCGGGCAAGGAGATGATATACACCGTCCAGGCGCGTCCTGGTGTTCCGGAATTCATCCTTGGCAAGAAGGATTCAGCCAAGAATTGGCAGGCGAAGGGTTATGTGAAGGTCAATCCCAAGCGATACAGGGTCCCCGGCTGGAATAACAGTGTTGTGGTCGACGTCCGGGAAGCCTTCCTTCTTGACACGCAACTGGCCAATCACGCTACCCTGTCCTCTGATTCCCTTAACCTGGACCAGTATTGGCTGGCCGGCAACTCTCTCTACCTCTTTCCCCGAGTGATATACCCGGCTAATACTCTTCGGGACAGCCGTTGGGTCGATATTTGGCCAGTTTTAGTATTTCTATTTCAGTATTTCTGTTTTTTATTAACTTAAACCCTGCTTGACTATTCCCTCCCTACAGCTCCCACCGTGGACAACGACCTTGAGGTGCCAATCCCAAAGAAGAAAAGCAGGAAGGTCGCCACGGCAGGGGCCGGGGCCGAGTCTGAGGCGGCCAAAGGGGACAAGAGGAGGAAAACTGTCCATCAGGGGTAGGGGCATCAGCATGACAAGAACAAGACGGAGGAGACCGTTCAGAACCTGCTGGCCGAACCTAACCTGCAGCAGGAGAGTCAGCAGGACAAGAACAAGATGGATGAGACCGTTCAGAACCTGCTGGCCGAACCTAACCTGCAGTAGGAGAGTCAGCAGGACAAGAACAAGATGGATGAGACCGTTCAGAACCTGCTGGCCGACCCTAACCCGCAGCAGGAGAGTCAGCAGGACAAGAACAAGACGGAGGAGACCGTTCAGAACCTTCCTCTTCCTCTTCCTCGGCCGTGGTAAGCCTTTGTGGTCTCCGCCCATGGATGGGAGGTCTCCGGCGTCTAGATACACCACCATCTCTGCCCCTGAGATCCCCCCCCACCCCTTTTTTTCCCAACAAAGCTGAAGGGAGAGAATTCCGAGAAGGGCGGGAAAAAACCTCGGACCAGTGAGTCCCAGACTCCGCCTTTCTCCCGCGCCAACACTTCTCCTGTCTCCTCTTCAAACCAGCAGGTATTGTTATACCATTTGCCTTGATATTATCCTTGTTAACATTTACCATTTGTATTAACGCTTCTTCTCATAGGTTCAGGTCCTCAGCTCCGAGTTCACCAACTCCCTTGACTTCCAAGCCGCCCTCTCTAATTTCCTCACTCGTCACTTGGAGGGAAAAAAGGAAGAACTTCGAGCCGAGATGGCAGAAGAACTTCGAGCCGAGATGGCAGAAGAACTTCGAGCCGAGAAGGAAGCATCGGCTCAGCTTCGGGCATAGGTTGTGATCAATTTATTTCCATTATACTAAATTAAATAAGTGTATTAGAATTTTTCTGAGATATTCTAATATAAAGTTCTTGAAATCGCAGATATGAATGTATACTTTATTAAAATTTTGAAAATGTCATATAACATCAAATTTAAACTTTTAAACCTGAATTTTTTATGATTATGTTAATTTTTGTATGTACAAAACACTTTGCATTTAAATTTACTTTGGCTTTAGCTCAATGAAAGATATTTGTAGTGAGAACTCTAATATATATATAAAATTGAGAATCACTGCTAAGACTATATGTATAACTTGTTATCTAATTATATACTATTGACTATGGAATCTTATTTCCACCATAGTTGTGATTAATTTATGTCCGTTACTAAATGAATTAAGTAAATTTGAGTGTGTTTGATACATCTTAACATAAAGTTAATGTAATAATATTGATGTATGTTCGAACTGTTGGAATATGCCTTGAATGTCATATTAGTCGCTACTGTGCGAGTTAGCACGGTATGAGTCTCTTTATTGGGGCGTTGGTGACTTGGGCCGAAAGTGTGTTTTCGGACCCAATACCTAGAATTTAGTGAAACAGTCTCTAAAAAACTCGTTCACTTGCTGTAACCTAATTCATTTTGTTCTCTAGGCATTAGACGATATGAACATCTTGTAATTTGGGTACCTATCTAACGCAATCTGTCTCATTCCTGTGGATGTAGCCAATCATTGGTGAACCACGTAAATCACTGTGTTCTGGTTTTTTTCCTTTACGTTTATATGTTGTTTTCTTATATTCCGCACAATACAAACATTAATTATCAAGCGTAAAAATTGCTATTTCAATGCTAATATTCCATGTATAATTTACTAAGATGAAATATTTGTATTAATCGTTGATCACTAAGTGTGAAATGTGGACTTCATCATTTTGAAATGAGTATAATTTATCAAAATTTAAAGGTGTAAATTTTAAATTTATCAAAAATTCAATTGAGATATTTTTCGTGCCACTATTCCACTATTTTCTGCAAGAATAGTATAATTTAAAGTATAACGTTGATAATAATTTCGAAAACCAATTATTTGTGTTGAAATTTATTTTCTTTTTAAAAAGTATTTCATATATATCCGAAAATTATATTAAAATTCACGGGATCCTATACAATTATTAAAATTCGTATATTGCCCAAAAAGTAACATATATCTGTTGCTTAATTTTCATAAATATATAAAATAAAATTTGTAATTCTTAATTTGTTGAAAAAAGTTTTTATTTTGTATGATCTGATCCGTCAAATAATTTTCTCCACTTAATCTCAGCTGTTGATGTTTTCCTATATAGTAAAACCTAATCATCTTCCTCTCAAGCTGCCATCGCATTCTTTCTACCTCGATGCGCCTATCCCCTCCACAGAGAATAAGCGCCGCCGCTGCCTCAGCTGTCAACCAAGAATTTAAAAATGTGTGGAAAGTAAGATATTATAAATATATGACGATTTAAGTATTGAGATATACGATGCAACCGACACGAGCGATTTAATTCATTTTTCTTATACGCACAATACATGCACTAATCATGCACATTTTTTAACAAAATATGATATAGATGAAAATTGACGGGTATATTTTCTAATAAAATCATAAAAAACTTTTGTGTTGAATTTTTTTGTTCATATGTTGATATATATGGTGTTGAAAACTTTTGGTATGTTTTGTGTTTCAATTTTGGTATGTTTATATGTTGATATATGGTGTTGAAAATTTGCTACTGTTAGAAATTGTGTAAAAGTCTTTTGAAGCATTGTATTTGTTTATTATTACCATTTTAAGCAAGTTTTGAAATTTAGCGCAGGGTCTATATTGTTCATTTTTATTATGTTCTGAAGCTATGAAGCGTGTACATTGATAAAATGTTAACATATTGATATATGGATATAAAGTGCATTGGAAAGATACAAAACAAGCAAAATTTTTTGAATCTTCTTTGCACCAAATATCTCTTTAGTAAAGAAGTTCTTTGTTACATATATTTTTTCTTGCATGGAATGAAAATTAATAAGTTTCTTGTATAAATTGACATCTGAAAATAGTAATAAAGAATTTAGGCTTACTCAGTGCTTGCAGATTATCAATGATCCGCATACTCAATGCATATGCCATTCCACTTGAGGGTGTACTTTCTCAGAGTATGGAAGAGAGTAGAGACTGGTCAAGAATTGCAAGGACCTCGAAGCTCCATGTAACTTTACTGAAATTGGCAACAATGCAGAAAACATGCAGACCATTTTAACCTTGACTTGCTATTATAACCAGGTTTGATTAATTTGCGACATTTTCATTGATGCAACACGAAGTATTCAATAAAGTGGTCTCAGATTGAGAAAGGTGATCTTAATGTGATAAATTAACACTCCAAAGGAGGATTGAGAGCCAAAGTTTTATAATATAAGGACTTAATGTCACTCTATCTATCACAAAGTAAGTAAAATGCAACAAACAGATGCATAAAACTCATAAAACATGAATTAAAGCACAACTCAATCTCAGTTTCTGAGTAGTTTGCAAGGTGAAGCAGCTCCAATTAAATCCAAAAGCAGAAACTAAAGCACATCATCATCTCAGACCAATCCGGCTTTCTTAAGCGCATCTTGAAACTCTTCTTCACTTTGGAATTTAGAAGTATACAAGATGAAAGAAGACTACTCAGGCAAGCAAATACCATAGAAGTTCTTAACCTGCATCACACGCAAGCAAATATCGGTCAAGCACTCAAACGCAATAAAGATTTGAAACGAAAAGAGTATAATTGCTGGTGTACATACAAGATCATACAATCTAATTCTGAGACCTCCATACAAACACTGACGATGCAGCCCTAGAACAATTCCCTTCCACAGTGAAGCCATGCCTTCTTCCTTAGCAATATTCCCAACCGTCCCCAAGAAACCCCAAGACTTCGACGCTACATCACCTGCAATCGCCTTCTTTTGTAGCTGCAGCCGCACCTTAGCCGTGTCCAATGGGATAGTACATACCTATACACAAACAGACAGAAATAATAGCAATAATTGTAATCATAATCGTAATAGGAACACAAATACACAAACAGAATACACAAACAGAATTGAGCATCAGAAATGACTCACTATCACAACCGCCTATGTGCTTGCCACCAATGAACACATTTGGGACGGTACACTCCAGCAGCGCAACTTGGGGTTTAGAACCACTACCTCCATAACGCAAAAATCAACAACAATTCACAGCTCATCAATAAATATTAAGATGATAAAAGAACAAAGTTTCTCAAAAAAGAAAGTATAAAATTTGAGTCTTTGGTATGAAAAATGCTCACATTCCTGATAAATTCAATCACTTTGTATGTTGCATCAAGCTGGGACGACAATTGTTTCACCCTCGTGCAATAACCACAGTATGTTTTGCTGTATAAAAGGGATCTATTTTAGATACAATACAAGGTAAATAAACATTAAAAACTGGAACTTGAACAACAATTCACCGTTTCTGCTTAATATTGTAAAACAAGAATATCCCAGATCATCAATCCCTTAAAAGGGAGTTTGACTATGATCAATTATTGTTCTCAATTTCAAAAGGCAAGAAAATTAGAAAATGATTGAATACCTGAATACAACAACAGAGTTCGAAGAGACAATTTGCGTGGCTTTGTTGAGAACCATTTCTAATTCTTCTTTACTCATCTTTTTGGAGATGAGCATAGAACTCATCTCTTATCTCTTATTTATTTGTAGAACTATGAGTATCAGGTTGGCGCAGCTTAATCCGTAGAGCAGAATCTGACCTCGGCTAAGAAAGCAGCGAAGACGCCGCTGGCTAAGGTTCCGGCGAATAAGATACCGGATTTTCCTCAGCCGTGACCCACCATTCCTTTAGTAGCAAACTTCACCTGCAATCGAATTCCGGCGCCGGAGTTAACCTCGCCGCTGACAAGTGAAAGCGAACAGTGATAATTCTGCTTGGATAGATCAGGGTTGAACAATGATATTAGAACCTTAAACCCTAATCTTTCTTGAACATTATTTTTGACAGTTGCATAACTTATTATTTAACTTTTCAAATATAAAGTACATCAAAATTCAATTATGAATATCCTTATTTGTTAAGGATTTCTTAAAAAGTTAGTACTTAATTAGAAATATATATTATGAATGCAACAATGAACATAGTTTCTTATAGTAGAAATATGGGTTAAGTTTCTTTCTGCGGGCGTTTCATTTGAATAAGATATTCATCTGACTCATCTGTCAAATGCAGTATCAAGGGATTTCATTGCGGGATTTTCAGCCGGGATGTGTGCTGATCCTCCACGAACAGGCCGCTTATACACTCCCCTGCAGTTTTGTAAACCCATTTACATCTAATATAAAAGTTCTATAGTTTTCATATTTTGTATGCTTTCAATCTAGTATACCACATATTCCGTGCGCGCGCTTTTGATCTTAAATACATATTTGGTAATTAAATAAAACAATTTAGAGATATTTCTTTAGTGTAATAGATAAAATATTGAAGGTACATGTGATCTGAATTTTTCAACAATGAATGCACAATTTCATTTACAATTGCACTAGAATGTGAGACTTTTTCCACTTTGTTACCCATAATTGTTTTTAGTAGATAAACTAAACTCTCTCTCTTTTTTATTTTTCCTTTTATTATAGTAACAATCAATGAAGAAAGAGCCTTGATCATAACCGTCCTTTCATTAGTTTATAATAAGGCCGTTCTTTATTTCACGTTTTTTATGATCTTATTTTATGTGTTTCATATTAAAATTTTTATTTATTTTAACAAAAAATATATTTAAATGCGGTAATTGCATGTGTTCTTTAATTAGTTCAAATGTTTAAGTACTCTATTTTATTTTCATTAATTATCTAACTTTATTTATACAGTTAGATATTGTAAATAAACTAATTGACCCCTCTCTCCAATTCAATTTTTGTGGCGTCAGCCTTAATAGTTTCTCATTCACGCCATTGTCGAAAGTTTCATAATATTATATTAGAACTCATGCGTTTACTACCACCCCTAAAATATTTATGCCCAACATATATGTCATCTGGCTCATGTGATGCAGCGTGCGTGGAAGAAACAACGAACTATGAATCAAATCCTAGTTGAATTCATCAAGACAACTAAAGAATTGACAGGTACGGAGGAAAACCCCTAAATTTTATTAAACATCAAAAGACGTCTTACAAAATAACCATAAAACTGTTTATATACTATAAACCCTAGCTGCTACTAAATATAATAAATAACAAAAAGGTCCTCGCTAACTTAAAATATTATTTTAAGTATCCAAAAATAATAAAACATAATTTTGACCCTTAAGACAAAGGAATTCGTCCAGAAATCAGTAGTACTCATGTATAACATGAGTTCTTATTAGAATGTCGTTTCCAGTCATAAAACGTTACTTATTTGTTGAATTCTGAGACTGCGACAAGAAATATCAGAATCTGCAAAAAACTTTTCGGCTGCTCCAACTTCCGCAGGTAAGGTTCATGCCACATCATTCTCTCCAGGACAGAGAAGATTTGTCCTCGAATCTCAAGCCGTGCCATCACCAAAAGAAGAATCTTCCACACAAGGAACAAGACATTCAACACAATACAAGTATGAATGTGGCTCATCAACCACAAATGCCATGCTTCAGGATAGATTTTCTCCATGTGTTTAGAAGAATTAATCTTCTTGGCAGCAAGCTCAATATAAGTATGAGAAGAAAAATAATCCATGATGAGAATAGCCCAAACAAAATCACCAACCTTGAACTCCACAACACGAAAATTTGAATCACCATGGACTTTATTGTACCGACTGCTAGAGATAAGCTGCAACTGATCTCGATGTAGATACACAAATTCCCTATGCATAGTAGGCCATACATATGACCCTGAAAGAAGCTGAAATGTATCACCACGCTCAAAATGACCCTTATAATGCAACTTGAATCATTTTCAAGTAGTGGCAACAGTCAAGACTTGATAATTGGACACCACACTTCTCAGCAAGAAATCCGCGGCAATAACTCAAAGCGCCACCCACATAAGGCTTATCCGTAAACAAAATAATCCACTTTCCACCAAACAAAACAAAATACATATTGGGGTGACCATACAGAACCTCATGTTCATATTGCCATGGACAACCAAGTATAAGTACATAGAGTTGAATCAATTCAAAACTTCCCAAGACACCGTTGGAAACAATAATATCATCAGTACCATTCCGAAACCAAGCCAGCTGAAAAGGTTTAGGGCGAGCATCAATAAAAAGGTCCACGACCACAGAACTCACATTCTCATAACCACCCCCATCATGAACAAGTGAGCAAAAATCATCATCACAAACATACTCATAAACCACAACCACTTCCTTCTCACAAATATCATCATCGTAAATATAATCATCAACCACATCCTCCTCATAGGTATCATAAATAGGGGTATCAAAAATGGGGGAAGAATCAACTTCATAACCATCATTGGTAAAGACACCGCAAGGATTGAGATCATATTGAAAATCAGCAGGTGGAGATATTCCAAGAGAAGATGTCTTACCATTAGCAACCTTAAGAACATCCACTTCATCAACAGGTTCGAGAATATCCACTTTATCCATCACCAGTATCTCCTCATCGAAAAGATTCTCATCATCATACACAGGAACATCAAACACTGGAGCAGAAAAGTTGTCATCATCACCATCGTCATACACAGGATTATGATACATCGGAGCAGCAAAGATATAATCTTTACTCTCATCATCAATAATCTCACTGACTTTGACATGTGATTTTCTATGACAGATAAGAGCATCCAGTCGCTGGGTCAACGGTTCGAGTTCGCAGAGCAATAACTTCATCCTTTCTCAGCATCACACCCATGATCTGTTGCGGGTTCTCTTCGAAGAAGACGGCAAAACTTAGGATCGATTTGGAATCTGATACCACTCTGATGCAGCGTGCGTGGAAGAAACAACAAACTATGAATCAAATCCTAGTTGAATTCATCAAAACAACTGAAGAATTGACAGGTACGGAGGAAAAATCTCAATTTTCATTCAATATAAAAAGCCGTCATACAAAATAATCAGAAAAATGTTTATATACTAAACCCTAGCTGCTACTAAATGTAATAAATAACAAAAAGGTCCTCCCTAACTTAAAATATTATTTTAAATATCCAAAAATAATAAAACACGATTTTGACCCTTAAGTCAAAAGAATTCGCCCAGAAACTAGGATTTTGACCCTTATTAGAATGGCATTTCCAATCAGAAAACACTACTTATTTGTTGAATTAAGAGACTGCGACAAGAAATATCAGAATCTGCAAAAACTCTTCGGCTGATCCAACTTCGCAGGTAAGGTTCATCCCACATCATTCTCTCCAGGACAAAGAAGATTCGTCCTCAAATCTCACTCTGATACCACTCTGATGCAGCGTGCGTGGAAGAAACAACAAACTATGAATCAAATCCTAGTTGAATTCATCAAGACAACTGAAGAATTGACAGGTACGGAGGAAAACCCCTAAATTTTATTAAACATCAAAAGCCGTCTTACAAAATAACCATAAAACTGTTTATATACTAAACCCTAGCTGCTACTAAATATAATAAATAACAAAAAGGTCATCCCTAACTTAAAATATTATTTTAAGTATCCAAAAATAAAAAAATACGATTTTGACCCTTATGTCAAAGGAATTTGCCCAGAAACTAGCAGTGCTCACGTATAACATGAGTTCTTATTAGAATGGCGTTTCCAATCATAAAACATTACTTATATGTTGAATTTTGAGACTGCGACGAGAAATATCAGAATCTGAACACGAAAAGCAAACCCAGCTGAACACGAAAAAACCCAGATGAACATGAATAACACGAAAAATATCAAGAACAGATCAATACTAACAACACGAAGAACAGATTCATTCTAGCATCAAGAAATTTACCTACAAATCACACTAACAACTTCATTTTCAAAAACACATTCATCAATAATATAGATTCATCAACAAAAATAAAAGTTCATCCTCAAATCAATCACAACAAAATAATCTTTATGTAAATTCATCAACAACAACATATTTATAGAGATTCATCACTAAAATTATATTCTAACACTTCAACAACAACAAATTCATCAATTAGATACATAAATTTGAAATGGGTTCCGATGCAATAAAAAACAAGAAACTAAAATTCACAAAAATATCAATGAAAATTACAAAATACCTCTTTGTGATTGAATCTCCATGGAAGAGAGTTAAGAGATCAAGGAAAAATAGTTAACATTTAGAGAAGAGATGTGTTGGGATTGAGATTTTGAGTAGAATCAAAGATAGAAATAAATTTGGGAGAAAGTTGGTAGAATTGGGGATGAATGTGAGAAGATAAGATTGTGGGTAGAAAGATAGCATCTATCCGCTAACTGTGATTATATATATCTTGTCGTGGTCCTCAACCATATCATGTTCAACCATGAAACACGGGCTTTCTTTTCAACCATAAATATTATGACTTCACAAGTGAGACCCATTCAATGCAAAAAAAAATTCTTGTTAATTCCGATTGCGGAACCTACAAACAGCACGGCGTTCTTGGCAAATCGCCGTCACTCAAGAGCCGTAAACAGTTTTCCGCCGTTAACTGTGTGGCGTTTAGGTGGCTTACACCACTAATTCAATTTGATCATCTACGTCACCAACATTCCGAGAATGTCATAAGATACGGCGTTTTCAGCAAACGCCGTTATGTGGCGTTGTGGAAGGCCTACCTTCCACTAGTACCCAATTCTTGCAGTTTTCTTATCTTTGAAGAAATTTATAACATTCACATATACCTTTTAGTCATTTTGCCTTCTCACTATTATGGTGTTTCATTATGTGACGTGCATTTTTATAATGTAATATCAGCTTATATACTAATAATTTAGTGCATCATTCTTCGCCTATGCTAATGCTTTCTTGTATAATAATTTTATTTACAAAATAATCTTAGAATTATTTCCAATATTAACTGTGAAACGCATTGATTATGAATATAAACAACACACTGGGCAAAGCCCGATTGGTTTGGTTAGTAAGTTTACATGCACTAAAATTTTAATTTTTTCAAATTTCTACATGTTATCTGATTTTGTAAACGTTATTGTAGATCCTCATCTTGACTATTTTTATTACGGTTTTTGGAACTTGATAATCCTCCTCCACCTCATTCTAATAATTTTGTTTTTTTTTAAAGTGGCGACTATATATGAAACTAAGTTTTCCTAAATATGTCCCAAACATTGAACATGTTAATTAAAACATTTTTTATCATACGACAAAAATGTAGTGTTTCTAGGTAAAATAAATATTTAACATATATATAAAAAATTTTGAAGTTAAAAATATTGAAACTATTGATTGTATTTAAGTTTATACATACTAAAAGTTGTAAGATGCACGTACATGCGTGCGGGTGCCCAACTCATGTGCTCATGTCTCGTGCATAAAAAGAAATACATGCACGTACATGCCTATGTGTTCATGCTGTTCAATATCATGCATGTTCATCAAATTTAATGAAGTGTTATTTTTAGGTTACAATTGAATTTGTAAAATAAAAATACACGATCATGAATTTTGAGTAATATGAAAATCTCTCTCTGTAAAGATAGGATGAACCCTTCTATCCTAAGCAGCAGTCTGAACCCTTCTCTCCTGACCAGCCCCGAGGTAGTCCGTCGACAGATAGTAAGCGAAATTGGAGTCGATAAACACGGAAGTTGAATCCGATTTATCGAACCAGTAGTCCATGAGCTGTATAGACAGCTGTGTCGGTGAAGATGACTGTAGTAAGATTAGGACACAAATGTAAGTGCATAGAAGGATGAAAAACAAACAGAATTTGACAATACTTCACTTTTTTTTACAATACTTCATTTTTTAAACAGTACATATGTACAATGGAGAAGCTATATATACATGCTTTTTGGAGGGTTCGAGTGCCAAACTCATGTATGATAAGTCCATGGTTCGTATTCGAGTCTCATTCATACTCGGACCAGGGCCCAAGAAGGGTCGTGGGCTCGAGATACGCGGAGGATGGGTCCATGTGTCCATCAATCCTAATCCTTTTAAGGAATGCGTATATTATGAATGTTCTACAAGGAATGTACATCTTCTAAAAGATGGTAATTCAGCTATCCTGAACATGGTAATACAACCTCTATTCCCATAAGAGTTGTATTCATACCCCATAAATACATATTTTGGTGATCTATGGATTGTAGCCATATAAATACCCTAAGAGGTTTGGTAGACCTCTCATCTAATCTCATACTTTATACTTTACGCCTTAAGCAAATATACTGACTTGAGAGTCGGAATGTCTATCCCTGGGACACCCGAGGCCTTTGTCTTGTAGATCAGTTCGTTAGAAGGATTCGTGATCAAGTGCGGGTCGTAGACATCCATCAATTTGGCACGCCCAGTGGGACCCGCGGGCTAATCTTGATTTATACGACCTAACTCATGGCTGATCCGGCCGAAATCATTCGTGGGAGTACACGAATCCGTTTCTCGGTCCCGACAGGTGTAAAAAGCATCAACAATGACGAGACAAGCAACGCCAGCAACCAGGGAGCAAGAAGGAGCGTCAATGGTGTGCATCGATCGGCACAAGAAACCTCTCTCTGGGAGTGGGAGAGCAAAAGATCTCGCTCGGACGGAACTGTTACTTTTTCATCTGAAGATGCAGTTCCTCATCAAATTCCTCATTCAGATCCCCTGGTGATTACAGTTGACATAAACCATAACATGATCAGAAGGGTCCTGGTGGATGGAGGAAGCGAAGTAGAAGTTATGTTTCTCAGTTGTTATGAACAGCTGGGATTGAACAGAAATAACCTCACGCCTACAAGCCCTATCTCGGGATTTACTGGCAAACCTGTCGACACTTTGGGAAAAATCATCCTATCGGTGCAAGTAAGAGATGGTTCTAGGAGTATAACCCTACATTGCACCTTTACCATCATCGATTCTAGGTCACCATACAACATAATCCTTGAAAGACCCTGGATGTACCAAGCACAGGCGATCTGGTCTCCTTACCATTTGGTGATGAAGTTCCCCACCAATAAAGGAATTGCCACAGTCCGAGGTGATCAACAATTAGCTCGAATATGCACAATTCAAGCTATCCGAGAACCAGAAAAGGAGAATCTTGAACCAGCCAAGTACTCCGAGTCCGAGCCGATGCAACTCGGAGAATCAGGAACCGTTGAAGTTGGAACTCTCCTACCCCCCGAGATAAATATTAAACTACGAGATCTTCTCAACCATTACATAGATGTCTTTTCTTGGGACACCAACGACTTGGTGGGAGTATCCCCTAGCTTGGCGGAACATTACTTGAATATCAATCCCTCACAAAAACCCATTAAGCAAAAACGACGTATCTTTGCACTAGATCGAGTTGAAACCATTGGGGAGGAGATAGACAAGCTACTTAAAGCCCGTAGTACCCGGAATGGATAGCTAACCCAGTGATGGTCAAGAAGTCAGATGGAAAGTGAAGAATGTGCATCGACTTCACCAACTTGAACGATTGTTGTCCTAAAGATAGTATCCCTTACCCTTGATCGACCAATTAGTGGAAGCAATTGCGGGATACCAAGTACTATCCTTCTTTGATGCCTTTAAAGGATATCATCAGATCCCTATGGCTGAGCAAGATAAAGAAAAGACCTCCTTTATAACAGATCGAGGAACTTTCTGCTACAAGATGATGCCTTTCGGATTGAAAAATGCAGGGGCTACTTACCAGCGACTGGTAGACAAATTATTCAAATCTCAGATAGGGCGCAACCTCGAGATTTATGTGGACGACATTGTAGTAAAGAGCCGTAGTTATGATACATTCTTTTATGACCTAAAGGAAACTTTCGACACATTACGGGCCTCCAACTTGAAGCTGAATCCCGCTAAATGAACCATAGGCATGGGAGGGGGAAAATTCCTGGGGTATATGGTATCCAATCGAGGAATCGAAGTAAACCCCGAGAAGATAGAGGCTTTGCAAAACATGCAACCCCCAAAAACCGTCAAGCATGTGCAGAAGCTAACAGGGTCCCTTGCAGCTCTTAACCGTTTCCTATCCAAAGGAGCAGAAAACATCTACCCTTGTTTAATATTCTTAAGAAGGCAAACCAATTTGAGTGCTCTCATGAATGCGGAGAAGCTTTCCAAGAACTTAAAAACCATCTTCGGCAACTTCAGACATTGTCAAAACCAGATAAAGGAGAGACTCTTTACTTATATATATCTGCATCCCAGCTAGCCATCAGCGCTGTATTGGTCAAAGAAAAGGAGGGATTGCAACATCCCATATACTATGAGAGTAGGGCCTTACAAGGGCCCGAGACCAGATATACCCCTCTCGAGCACTTGATATTAGCCCTCGTCCATGCTTCTCGACGGTTGAGACCATACTTCCAAGCACATACAATAGTTCTCCTAACCAACTACCCGATCAGGCAAATCCTCCAAAATCCTGACGCTTCAGGGCGGACATGACATACAATATAAACCTCGGACAGCTATCAAGGGCCAGGCCTTATCCGATTTTATAATGGAGTCTGTTGAACCAGTGGAGATCGACAAACCAAACCCAACTCCGGACTCCGGAAAATGGCAACTATATGTGGATGGATCCTCCAACTCAGGGGGAAGAGGTGCTGGAGTATTACTCACCAGCCCCGAGGGAAAGGATCATCCTTACGTTCTCTATTTTGATTTTCGAGCCACTAATAACGAAGCATAATGTGAAGCCCTCATCACGGGGCTAAAGCTAGCAAAGGACCTTGAGGTCGAGGACCTTGAAATCTTCAGTGACTCACAAATCGTGGTTTAACAGTTTAAAGGAGAATATGAAACTCGAGAGTACAGTCTCCATAAATACCTTGAGATAGTAAGGCCTCTCCTAAATCAATTCCGACATTATGAGCTGAATCATATTCCTCGAGAAGGCAACCACAAGGCTGATGCACTTAGCAAACTTACCTCCTCGGACCTCAACATAAGGTCTTCTCAAGAATTACTAATGGAAACCCTGGCGAAGAGAAGTTATGAAGAGAGTAGCATCATGGCTATTGACATCACAAACACGTGGATGAACCCCTACATTGAATACCTTCAAACAGGTACCCTTCCCGAGGACAAGCACCTGGCACAGAAGGTCCGAGTTAAAGCACCAAAATATGTCATCCACAACAGTATCCTATACAAGAGAGGATACCTCCAACCCCTGCTTAAGTGTGTCGGGCCTTCTGACGCGGAACACTTAATACAAGAAACACATGAAGGAGTCTGCGGTAGCCACCAAGGTCCACGTACCGTCACCTGAAAACTCCTACAGATGGGTTATTTCTGGCCTACAATGCTACAAGACGCCCACAGTGCCATCAGTGCCAGAGATTCTTGCCATCAGTGCCAGAGATTTGCCAAGATGATCCACGCACCACAGGAAAATATGATTACCATCCAAGAATCCTGGCCTTTTGTTCGATGGGGCATAGATCTCGTCGGACCTTTTTCTACGGCCCCTGGTAACTTCAAGTACCTCATTGTGGTAAAGGAAAGAGCCAAGTGCTATCATGATAGAAGAGTCCGCTTGGAAAATTTCGTTAAAGGAGACCTTGTCATGAGGTTAAATGAAAAAAGCAAGAAGGAAGTGGAAGGGAAGCTAGCTCCAAACTGGGAAGGTCCATATCGAGTCCTAGAATCCCATCCATGGGGAAGCTACCTCTTGGAAACCATGAAGGGGGAACCCATACCACGAATATGGAATGTGATTAACTTACGAAATTATCACGGAAGATAAAAACTCAAGGAAGAGCCTCACAAAGGTTCGAGCTAATCAAAAGCGTCCGAGAAGCCTCATCAAGGTTCGAGACAAATATGCTCTAGCACAAATGGGTACTCAAACTTAAACCCACTATTTACTTTACTTTTACTCTTAAAGTTATAAACTCAGATTGAAGTCATGATATTTTTATACCTATCCTTATAGAAAGAGGATTGTTGTCCTAAGGATAACATCGATTGCTATTCAAAACAATATACCTTATAAGTTATATGATTGGTCAACTTATAAGTTGTTTAGATCCAATATTCAAAAACCAATCGTTTTGAACAAAAGAGATAGGTTTGAGATAAATTACTTCAAAAAAGTGCTTGATTGAGGTCTATAGACCAAAAGGGCAGACGTGTTGGAACATCAATCATCTCAACATATAGAGGAGAAACCTCGAACATAAATAGTTCATATCAAAGGTGTTATTACATCAGAATATGATACTTCTAAACAAGACCCTCAAAAGGGTACAACAGAGGAAAAACCTCGAACATAAATAGTTCATATCAAAGGTGTTATTACATCAGAATATGATACTTCTAAACAAGACCCTCAAAAGGGCACAGTAGAGGATAAACCTCGAACCTAAAAAGGACATATCAAAGGTGTTATTACATCAGAATATGGTACTTTAAAATATACCCAATAGGGTTTCCTAGGACTTCACCAGAAGTGACACTCAAGAGATGGGCTATTGTCAACTTTTCTGCACGCTGTGACATTAAAGGCCTTGTCAAAGGACACCCAAAGAAGAAGCCAAACAACGTTAAGCTCACAGATTGTTCATCATGGATAACTGCGAGAACATAACAATCGAGGTTGGTGCTCCTTTCCAGTAAATCATGAAGACCGAGGCTGACTAAAAGATGCTAGCAAGTAAGGTACCAAACCTGCTGGAACTACTCAACCTTGGCAGTAGAAGGATCGAGCACCTCTTCAAGAGAAGGTAAGTCAGGATACTTGGCTCTAATAAGCCTCAATAAATCTCCTGATGTTACTACCTTCTCGGAGGGATCCAATGCATCCAAGAACTCGGCCCCAGGAATCCAGCGTTTAGTAGTCAGAGCAGAGAGCTTATCAGCAGCATCTGGATGAGAAAAAATTTCCTCCATCAACTGTGTCTCCTTCTCGGATTGGCATAGTTGTAAGACGCCACCCAAAATCTCATGCAGTTCAGAGGAGTGGAATAAATCCCCATACCCCTCCCTATGGCTCTGAAACTCGGGGCTACAATCTATGAAGGCACTCCAAAGTTTTAGAAGTCGTTTGATCTTCTCTAAGTCTTTCTCCGCAGCTTGATTTCGCGCCAGCTCCTCTGCAATATCCCGATAAGTTTCTAGCTCTTTATCCTGGAATTTCTTAGCCAACAACATTTCCTCTTTCTCGGCCTCCAGCTGTTTTACCCTCCAGCTGTTTCTCAGTCGTCAGAGCCGAAAGGGCGACCTCCATCTCCTCATTCTTTTCCCTGAAGGCCCGGCACTTGACATGCAATTCCATTACAGAATCAGACAAATGCCGGATCACATCATTAGCCCTAGGGCCCACCGTGGACAGGTCCACCATCAACTGTAAAAGAGGAGGACACATATAAACCAGATATCTGAGAAACTCGTATAGCAGAATGGAAGAGATAATTACCCCAGCAACAAAGGGATACTTATTGGAAGACCTTCGAGAAGCCGGACCATCCTCTTCCTTGGGGCAATCCAGATAATACTTCAGTTTCTTCAGAGAAGCATCTTTGGATATTACCAGTTCGGTTATGAGAAGAAGACGATGAAGAAAGACAAGAGTTTGGGTAAGAAATTTTTGCAAAAATGAAAACGCAAAATATTTGGATGAAGATTGATGATAAACACAAGGAAAATTACTTGGTTATATAATCAGTAATTAACACACATTTAAGTGAAGTAATTACCTCGACTCGCGAAACGATACATGCAATTGGAAGGTTGGTCCTTCTCACCGCCAGAAGATACAATGAACCAAGACCACGTGTCAATCTCCTCAGAATTCAAGAAGGCAGATTCAGATCCAACCATACACGTGTATCCACCATCTGGATTTCAAAAGAAGCTAATCTCAGCCGTTCATATATTTGATGGAATACGAAAGTACTTGAAGCTAGATATTCAGAAGGGTAAGCCCGAAAGGACAGTCCTAGAAGGACACCCCGAGCTTAACACCCTCAGTTATACTCCCTCGAGTTATTGGTTTTCCCTCGAGAAGCAAGCCTCTCCTTCAACCTTCGAGATGGAGCACTCTATATTCTGAAGATCTACCTTGGGGCTACTGATAAGTCCATGGTTCGTATTCGATTCTCATTTATACTCGGACCAGGGCCCGAGAAGGGTCGTGGGCTCGAGATACGCGGAGGATGGGTCCACGGGTCCATCAATCCTAATCCTTATAAGGAAAGCGTATATTATGAATGTTCTACAGGGAATGTACATCTTCTCAAAGATGGTAATTCAGCTATCCTGAACATGGTAATACAACCTCTATTCCCATAAGAGTTGTATTCATACCATAAATACATATCTTGGTGAT
Organism: Sherardia arvensis; assembly: GCA_948330725.1. Lineage (NCBI taxonomy): Eukaryota > Viridiplantae > Streptophyta > Magnoliopsida > Gentianales > Rubiaceae > Sherardia > Sherardia arvensis. Next base: position 12,263,651 of record OX415237.1, on the reverse strand, counting down.
CTACGGATTGTAGCCATATAAATACCCTAAGAGGTTTGGTAGACCTCTCATCTAATTTCATACTTTATACTTTACGCCTTAAACAAATATACTGACTTGAGCTCGGGGTGTCTATCCCCAGGACACCCGGGGCCTTTATCTTACAGATCAGTTTGTGAACAGGGTTCGTGATCAAATGCGGGTCGTAGACATCCATCAATGTATTCATGTTTTGTGGACTATAAAAATTACGTGCACGTACTTTTAATTTAATTTAATATGAGTGATTGATGAATCCCAAATCTGCCAAAGTAATTTTAATTTAATTTTCTCTTTGAAAGAGACATTTTTGGATATTATTTAGCATTTCTAAATGTGCACATTACGGGCATATTTTTATAATTTAACCTAAGCACGCCACTGTTGAAAATTAATTGTATCGTATATTTTTAATATGTACAAAAATGTGCAAATTATTACAGTATATTCAATTACATAAAAATAAAGAATTTAAGAAACTCCGGTGCCAATAAATGAACCTAAACCCAGTCGAGTCCGGTGAATAACAAGATCATAAATCGATCATATTTTTCCGTTCCTCCAAAAAATTCTTTGTTGGGATTTTAATTCATGTTCTACTACAATTCCTTATTTGGAAAAAAAATAGAAATTAATACATGAAAAATGGTATATATATTTCGGGGGATATGTACATCCCGTACGTAAAACATTATGGACTCTGGAAAAAGAAGAAAAGAAAGAATAAATTTTTATCTCCTACAAAACGACCATATTGATATGTCACAACATATACATAACTATTTAAGTAGGATAATCTTTTATTTTTTATTTTTTGGTCAAATTTACCACCCTTGGATGGTGGGAGATATATTGGGCCTCCCTAAACCTAATAAAAGCCAAAAATGGCAATAAGTTTGCACCAAAAAGGTGACTTACAAAAAGGAGAAAGATCTCCTGAGCAGCAGAGACTGCTCCAAAAATGGGATCTCACAAAAAGGAGATCCAAGATAGCTATTTAGTGTACATAACTCATGACCCCAGAGCCTGTAAGTGAATTGGCTAAGCAAAACACAAGTCGGCACCAGGGATGGAAATGACATTAAAAGCATATCACTAATAGTCTAGATTTATACATAGGTTGGCTTCAAAGGCCTGAGCAGCTTGAGTCCATATAAGGTTGAAATTGCCTTGAAAGGCCTGAGCAGGGTGAGGCATAAACCATAACTGCACAAGAAGCAGCATATTAGTAGCACCTATTTCTACAGATTCTGATTGAAGGAGTCCCCAAAGCATCAAGATTCAGGAGGCCTTTGATCCTCTGTGGGAGAGACTGGAGAGAGATTGAACCAGTAAGCTATTCTGAAAAAGCCATTTTGGCCAGAGCATCAGCAGAAGCATTGGCCTCTCTGAGAATATGAGAGACTAGACCAGCCTTTTGCATTAAAGGGTATACAAGATTAAACACAAGCCAGGGGCAGCTGTTTAAATCTTGTATAGCCTTTACAGCTTGAGAGCAGTCAGATTCAATCATGTACTGGGAGGTCATAGCTTCTGCCAATTTTATACCAGTAGCAATAGCATAGATTTCTGATTCCAGTGGGGAAGATGCATCAATATAGTCTGTATACAAGGAGACAACAGAACTAGCAGAGTTTCTAATTATAATACCAATGCCAGCCTTTTTATGTTGGTGCCAAGAGGCATCAACACTCACTTTAACTCCATGAATAGGGGGTAACCACTTAACTGGGAGAATAATGGGATTAGGAGGCCTAGCATGCAAAGGTAATATACCAAGACCAGCAAGTTCTTTGTCAAATGCAGATGTAATGATAAAAGGCCTTGCACAGAAGGTATAAAAAATATGGTTCCTGACTGAGAGTTTAAGTGTATCAGGATGGGGATCAATATCTTCAAAAATCCTGGCATTCCTAGCTTTCCAAAGAAACCAACAGATATAACTAGGGATGATGTGAAACAAAGTAGAGTGCAATCTAGTTTGACCTTGATATGACCAGTAGTAAGAAAGTCTGTTCCATAGAGTTGAAAAATGTTGGTCTCTGATTCCCATCAGGCCATGGAAATCAGACCATAAAAATTTAGCCACAGAACAATCATTAAAAAAATGATCAATATAATCATTATCACTGCAGAAGGGACACTTAGATGGCATGTTGAATCCCATTTTCATAAGAATGTCTGGGAATGGCAGAAATGCATTGATAAGTTTCCACATAAAAACACTTACTTTTTTCTGAATTCTAGGGTTCCAGACTTTGTGGAGAGAGTCTAAAACATTTCTAGAATTTTTCAGAGCATGATAAGCAGTCTTAAATGTGAAGTTACCTCTAGGATCAGGCATCCAAATAAGCCTATCAGCCCTCCCATCATAGCAAACACTTTCCTGCAAGATGTGTAGAAGATTTGAGTCAGTAATATGTGCCAGAGAGGGGAGAAAAATATGTCTGTCTTGGATAAAATTAGAAACTGAGCAGGAGAGGGGAATGGTAGTGGATTCTGGAGCAATAATTAGACTGATAGGTCCAAGACCAGTCCAATTAGAGTGCCAGAAACTACACCTTCCTTCACCATGAATAACCCTAACCAAGCTCTCAGCCTTGGCATCAACTGACATGAATCTTTTCCATATAGGGGAATTTCTGTGAGATATTGGCAGTGACCAAAGGAGCTGAGACCATAATGTTGTAGCATGCTGAAACTTCCACCACACTTTCAAGGAGCAGGCCTTTACTATGGTGTGGATGGATCTCAGTCCTAGGCCATTTTGGTCAATAGGGTAGCAAAGATGCTCCCATTTCCTCCATACTTTCTTTGGCTTCAGATCTGTTTCACCCCAGAAAAATAGGGCTAGTAATTTCTGAATTTTCCTGAGCACAGTAACTGGAGGGGCCATCACACACCAAATGTATTGAGGGATGGAGAAAATACAAGATTTAATCAATGTTATTTTTCCCCCAGTTGATAGCCACTTGTTCTTCCAGTTGGCTAACCTATTCTGAATTCTCTGCACCAAAGGCTGGAAATAAGAAGTTAGAGCTCTGCCAGTAAAAATGGGGACACCTAAGTAGGTAAAAGGAAAAGAACCATGTTTCATTCCCAGTATGGATTTAACCTGATTTAATTTTGACAGAGAAGCATGTTTACTCAGGAAAAATTCACTCTTTTCAAAACTGATTTTTTGACCTGTGGTTTGCTCAAAAATGACTAAAAAGGATTTTATTCTAACTAGACTGGACTTAGATGCTTTCATAAAAACAATGGTATCATCAGCATAGCTAAGGTGTGAGACAGGACAAGGACCAGTGGGGAGGTTAAAGTATTCTAATTTGCCTATGGAAAAAACATAAGCAAGACTTCTAGTAAAAGCCTCAGAAAAAATATTGAAGAGAAAAGGGGATAAGGGATCACCCTGTTTAATACCCCTAGTAGCTCTAAAAAATCCATGAGGTTTTCCATTTATAAGGACAGAGAAGTATGCATTGCTCAGATTATTCATTATACACATAACTGTATTACCATTAAAACCTAGTTTAAGTAAAATTTTGTTCAACAGACCCCAATTAACTCTATCAAAAGCTATTTTAAGATCTAATTTAAGAATGCAATTAGGGTTCCTAGACTTCCTATCTAAGAATCTGATCATTTCCTTAACATAAATGACACCATCAGAGATATCTTTATGTTGCATAAATGCAGACTGGTGAGGAGAAATAATTTTGGGCATCAAATGTTTCATTCTCTCCATTATAAGTTTGGAGAAAATTTTATTGATGAAATTAGACAGACTTATAGGTCTAAAGTCATCAAAGGTTGATACCACATCTTTTTTGGGAATTAATGTAATCCATGTAGCAGTAATGCCTACAGGAATATTGACACCACTTAGAAAATGGTTCACAGCATTAAGTAAGTCATGTTTTATTATTTCCCAGGCTTTAGTGAAAAATTTGGAAGAGTAGCCATCAGGCCCAGGGCTGCTGTTTTTATTCATGCCAAAAACAGTAGCTTTAAGCTCTACCAAGTCAACAGGTTTGACTAATTGTTCATTATCAGCATCATCAATTAATCTGGGAATTTGGCTAGTAAAATGTTGATAGAAATCACCTTGAATGTTGCAAGGAGGTTCTGATAACAGATCTGAATAGTATCTGACAGCTTCAGACTGTATATCATTCATATCATCAAGCCAGACCCCATTAAAATTTTTAATTTTTGTGATGCTAAGTGAACTATGTTTTTCCCTCACTGTATGGTGGAAGAATTTTGTATTTTCATCACCATCTTTGAGCCATTTAATTCTGGACTTTTGCTTCCAGAATTTTTGTTGCTCTTTGAGGGCTCTGAGATGCAAGGCTCTTAATTTTTTGATTTTGATAAGTTCATCAGTTGAATTATCATTATCATATATTATTTCTTGCAGTCTCAAATTTTCAGCAGCTTGTTTGACATTATACTCAATTGAACCAAAATTTTGCTTGTTCCAAATTTTGATTCTGAGTTTAAGTCTGTGCAATTTTAGGTGAAAACCAAGCATGCCAGAATGGTCCATAGGTTGATTCCAATCAGTTTCAATAACTGATATAAAGTCTTCTCTATTGAACCAGACATTCAGGAACCTAAAAGAACTAGGGGAAGCTATAATGTTACTGCCTATATTAAACAACAATGGAGAGTGGTCTGAAGTGTCTCTATTCAGTATGTGGATAGAAGAAGATGGAAACTTCTGCATCCACTCCTGAGAGCAAAGGCCTCTATCCAATTTTTCAGTGGTGGGATTCCTTAGCCAATTATTGGACCAAGTAAAATTGTTACCAACTGTGTTTAATTCTAGAAGAGCATTTGCAGAAATAAACTGGTTAAATTCTGACATACTCCTAGAGCTAGGCTGTGAGGGACCTCTATATTCATTAGGTGATTTAATTGTATTAAAATCCCCTATTAGAAATGAGGTTTGCAAATTTCTATGAGACAGTGCATCCCAAAGAAAAGCCCTGCCAGGGACAGTCCTTAAGCCATAGATAAAATTTCCCTCCATGTTGGAGTTAAGTCTATAGCTAAAGATATCAACTGACAGAAACTGTAAGTGATCCTGCTTTAGAGTGATTTTTATTGACTCATTCCACATAAGCCAAATTTTACCACTCTGTGAAGTAAGGAAATTACTGAAATGAAGTTCTCTCCTAAATTTGTCACATTTATGATTTTTGTGCCAAGGTTCTATAAGACACAAAAGCTCAATTCTGTGTTCTCTGATCAAATCAGAAAGTCTAGACATAGAGGTTTTCATGCCTCTCACATTCCAAACTAAACATCTAATTTTAATGGTGTCAGGCATTAAAACTGATTTTTAGTGCTTTTAGACCTAGTAAGAACTAGGTTTGGAGATGGAGGTTTGGCAGACTCTATAGGAGTGAATTTTGTGTTTATTTGAGTAAAGAAAGTGGTTATCTGTGACTTGCCAGTAGTCACTGGGGCTACTGGTTCATCAGGAAGACCATCTAGACTCAAATTAGGTTCAGTATTAGGGATTACCTGAGGAGGTTCAGTCAGAAAGTCATCTTCTGAGGACTCAGAGGCAGTAGGAGTGCCTGAGTCATTTTCCTTGTCAGCATCAGCTAGAGGTAAGAATCTGTTGTTTGATGAACTAAGAGAGGCAGAGAATTTGTTAGGAGAAGTATTAGAATTGACCATAGTAGAGAACTTACCTGTAACTACTATCATATCATCTTGAGCATAAGCAGATTTAAGGGGGTTCAGTTTGAGAGCCTGTTGGAGAAGGTGATGGTCAGGATTCAGTTGGGAGGGTGAGAGGCTGGGAATAGGGGTAGGGGGGGAGTTGATTAAAGTTTGTGATGGAGACTCTAAGTTGGATGGAAGTGTAAGCTGAGGAAGTTGATTAAAGTTTGTGATGGAGACTCTAACTTGCTGTCTAAGCTCAGGGTGCAGAACTAGGCAATTTGCATCTTCATGACCAAGCATGCAACATTTATTACAGTATCTGGGAAGGTCTTCATATTCAATGGGGTATCTCTTGATGTTTCCCACATCTATACCTAATCTTATGGAGGATTGAAGTTTTTTCCTAAGATCAATTTCAACGCAGAGTTTGATGGCTGAGGGACGAGTAAAAGAGGATGTAGCTGCATCCATCTTTATGAAGGTGCCAATTTGGTTACCAATAGATTGGATCATTGTGGAGTTATGGTAAAAAAACGGTACCTTCGGAATGGTAATCCACACTGGGACAATAGAGGACTCTTCCTCCGGGCAGAAATCGATGGTCCACTTGAGTACTTTCATTTGGGATCCGCAGAGACTCCATAGACCTTTGATCCAACATCTCCGATAGTCTTCTGCATCGTCAAACCTGATCAAGATGTGTCTAAAATCAACAGATCCAATTTGGAATTTGCCGGTGAAGCCAACCGATTGGAACGCTTGGTGGAGCCGTTCCATGGAGGGTTTTCCACGGGCAAACTTGCCTATGAGCGCATTTGAGTAGTGGGATGCTAAAGATTCGGCCTGAGAACGAGTAACGATGCAGGCGATTTCTCCTCGGAAGTGATTGATAGGGGTAATTTCAGGGTTAGCGGGTAGTGAAGTAAATAGGGGAGGTGGCCGATTGGTTAGAGCGGACAGAAAAGATTTTCCGGCGGCGTTGCCACCGCTGGGTTGCGGTGGCACAGCCATGGGGATAGCCGTTGTGTGACCGTTATAGACCGTTGGGGAGGAGGAATGGAAAAATATGGTCGGGAAATCAATGGTTCTGAAATTTAGGAGCAGTAAATGGGTGAGGAAAGAGAGAGCGTTTTGGGGAAAGAGAGAGCGTTTTTTGATTGTGGCAACTGTAAGAAGAATGGGTGCTTGAATTACCGTTAAGTAGGATAATCTTTTAGCGGGTTATGCAAAATATTGAATAAAATATATTGTTATTATAACAATTTTTTGAGGTTAAAAAAAATTAGATTGCGCAGTTTTATGGTAAGATGTGACTTAACATGCATTTGAATATGAATCAAATTTCTAATTTCGGTCAAAAACATGCATAATTAGACTATTGCATTGCCATAAGATTGTCTTACACAAGTGTCTAATAATGAGTTAAATTTTATTGACCTAACATTTTCTTTTAATGGAAACATTAAAAAATTTCAAATATGAAATCTTTTCATACTAGGCCTCGAGATAAGAATATGTATATAATTATGATCAAATAATAGAATAAATATTGGACGAATAATAACAGAATGAAAAATAATAATATTGATCAAAAAGTATTATTAGGACAAAAATTTACCGAAATTGGATGAATAATAAATATTAATATGGCTAGATTTATGAAAATTTGATGAAAAATAAATTAAATTACTTAAGATTGTAAAATTAGTAATTTTAATTTGACGTTGCTTATGTAAGTTATAATATATGTCGTTCCTATTGAGAAACCCTAAATTTTTGCCACATTCATCTTTTTCCCATCTCTCCTAAACCCGGGTAGAGACGGGGAAATAATATTTGATCGATGTTTATTGATTTGTTCATGAATGTGTAAAATCTTCATACATAATGTTTAGATCCTTCAATGTGAGGTTTCGTTAAGTTTTTTTTCCGGAAAATCTTTCTGATCGAAACACTGTCTATCTTTCTGACCAAAACATGACTAATTATGTAATTAGATTACGACACTTTAACTGAAATTTGCTTTTGGTATCAAGGTGTTAACGCTTGAGCGACACAGGTCAACGTGTGCGTGGTGTTGTAGATCCTGAAGATCCCTAAATAACAAGGTTGATTGTACTTGGATGCAGATCCATTGTTAATAGGCTCAATGGACTCATCATTCTAGATGCTGAACAAGTCCTCTCCATCAGAATCTCCCAAATTCATCTGTGAGAGAGCTTGCATGGACATATCTACACCGGGCTTAGGTGTTTTTGCTAATCTTCATTAGAATACTGTTAGGTTTTTTGTTCCATTTCCACACTTTTGATTACTTGTAACAGTTTTGGTGGCTGAATTGCTCTTCGTTTCGAGGTTGGCTAAGAAGTTTCTTTAACTAGTTTACAAGTTTTAAATCACTAATTAATGTGAGGATGACACTTTTTTTGTCATCTAGAGGTTGAAATTTTGATAGATAGTTCATATCATTTTGACGTTCTCATGTAACAAATTGAGCTTAACCTAACTTCTTTTCTTTTCTGTCTTTTATACTTTTTTGGCTTGGATTGCCTATAAATTCCCCCCACCTACACATGTGCCATTTAAAAAAAAAAGAGTAGGTTTGGTGATACTATCCTATTTTTGTAACATTTTTATCAACACCATAATTTAACAAATATTTTATGAATTTTATTTATTAATGATGATTTAAAATGTGGTATAAATAAAATTTTATAAAAAAAACATCCAATAAGACATAATTTACCTTAAATAGACGAATAGTATAAACCATAATAATCAAATATAATATTAGGACACACATTTCTGTACATAATAAATATTAAGTTTATTTATGGTAGGTGCAAATAGCCTAACAGCAACCGAAACCATTAAAAATTATGTTGCTGAAATTAAAATTATATATACATATATATATATATATATATCATTTTAGAAGGCCCACTACTTTTTCTGGCCATCTGCTCCTTCAACAGCTCCAACTCAGCCTCCCGCTCTTGACAACGACAATACAACGTTTTAACAGAATCATACAAGTGTTTCATATGATTCAGAGACTGTGGAGGAGAGCAAGACAATTAGACAATGACATATGTTATCAAATTATGATCTAAGATAAGCATACCTGGTTTACTTCAGGACATTCCGGAGTAATCTCGGTCCTGTCTTCTTGAGGAGGAGGCATAACATACTTCTCGAACCCCCCAACGGTTCGAGCTCAAACCTAGCCCTTTTGGGAGACTTGGTAGAAACACCTGTGGAATTCCCCGAGGCTTCAGCATCCCTCTTCTTGTCGTGATGATCTTTCTGCTTCCTCGACTTGACCATCTGAGCCAACATATCCAATGCCCTGTCGGTCTGAGAAACACCCACTACACGTAAAAGGAATGGAGTTAGTATCAGGAAATATGATATAAAATGGACGAAAATATCATACACAGCATAGAAGAAATACCCTTAAGTGGTGCATCAGAGACTACTACAAAAGTTAAAAATTCTTCATTCTCAATCCTACTAGACATGGTGAGCGAAGATACAGAATTCTGAGATATCTCCCTTCTCGAACACCTCACTAGGGCTGAACTCCTATCCTCCTCTTCATCTGATGGATCTCGGGCAACATGTATGAATAGACACTCTGTCTCATGCCGACCCTCAGCTTCTACTTGAGTATTTCTAGGTCCTTGGACCAATCTTTTAAACCGACGACGAGCATCGGGCATGAATCCAGCTATTTCCTTATCCACATCTCTCTCAGATATTTCTTCCCGAGCTGTCCTCTCTTCTATTGCTCTAAAGGCACGAAGCGCCCTAGCTGAACCAATAGGATCTTGCTCCATAGAAAGAATGGCTTCGTACCAATCAATTTCAACACCTTTTGGAGAATCGAAGCATGCCAATTTCAAACAGCTGCCATTTTGACGAGTTCGGCCAAGCATTTGATATAGCCACTGATACGTCTCAACAGGCCACTGCCAACCCATCTGGGGATCTCCTGACACAAACTTGCCATTCCTAAGTTTGATCCTCTCCCTTATTAACTCCTCAGCTATATCCATCAACCTGTCTGAGGTCATAACATCTTCCCAGTCTTCATTTTGAAGATCACTGTTCCGTGGGGGTACCTCATACTTGATTCGGTCAAAGGTTAGTTTCACCTTGTCCCATCCCACATTCTGTCGAGGAAGAACAAAGGCCCGACCCATGGACTGATCTCGGATAATTAAAGTTACAAGTTGTTTAACTATAGACACCTTATATAGGGTCCGCAACAGAGCAAGCCTGGGTTTATAACCTTTATGAGCACACCAGGTTATCAGTGCCATTATGATTATTACAACATCAACATGCATTTGACCTGGATGAACCTTATGTCACTGAAGAAATCTACTCAACAATGGGGGAAACGGAAATGCTAGCCCATGCTGTAAAAATCTCCCATATAACCCCTCGGGTTGGAGTTACTAACTTTGCTGCAGACTTATCCCCTCCGAAATACATGAGATCAGCATCAGGGGGAATCGAAAAGAGACAACCTTCAACAAAGATAGCAGCAACAGCATGAGCTTTATCCTCCTTCATTGACCTATTGCCACTACCTTCACCATTCATGGATGGTCTACCTACGGCCGCATGCATTACCATGGGGCTATTCCCCTACATCTGAGCCCTCCTGGCCATAGCTATTAGTCTCTTCTCTTCGTCAGAGGCTTTCTTTTTCAAAACTACATGCTTTTACCCACTCGCTACCTCGGCTCTATGGCGGACACGAGAGCTACTCTACTCAGCTTGAGTACTGACATACTCTCCCTCATCATGATGGAGAACGGAAATCGTTTCACTTTTATTACTCATGATCACAGAGAGTATGGGGGGAAATACACATACAGAGGAAAAGGAACAAAGAAGACAAACAAACGAAGAAAGAAGATAGCACTTACTGATGATTGAGAAAGCAGAGATTGGGGCTTCAGAGATTTGATAAAGCTATCAAACGCTTTCTGATCTTGGAAAGAAGAAATTGTGAATAAGGAAGACAAGAAGAATGATTTGGGAGATTTAACCCAAACTCAGACAACATTTATGGCGAGTAATTATCTCGATTATGGTTCCGATGCAAGCAATTGGAGAGACGGGGGACAGACCGCCTCTACTTACCAATGATTGCACGCCACGTGTATTTACCATCTGGATTTCAGAGGAAGCTAATCTCAGCCATCCGTATATTTGGATGGAATACAAAAGAACTTGAAACTAGATATTCAGAAGGTTAAGCCCGAAAGGATAGTCCTTGAAGGACAGCTTAACACCCCGAGACACCCTCCCTCGAGTTATTGGTTATCCCTCGAGAAGAAAGCCTCTCCTTCAACCTTCGAGATGGAGCACTCTAAGTTCTGAAGATCTACCTTGGGGCTACTGATAAGTCCAGGGTTAGTATTCGGACCTCATTCAAACTCGGACCAGGGCCCGAGAAGGTTCGTGGGCTCGAGATACGCGGAAGATGGATCCACAGGTCCATCAATCCTAATCCTTATAAGGAATGCGTATATTATGAATGTTCTACAAAGAATATACATCTTCTTGAAGATGGTAATACGACCATCTTAAACATGGTCATACAACCGTAACCGAAATACACTTCCTCTATAAAAGTAATAAAACTACTATTCCCATAGGAGTTGTAGTCATACCATAAATACATATCTTGGTGATCTACGGATTGTAGCCATATAAATGCACACAAGGTTTGGTACACCTTTTCTATCTCGTACAACATACAATACGCCTTACGCCTCATACTAACTTGAGCGTCGGAGTGTCTACCCTCGGGACACCCGAGGCTTTGTTTTGCAGATCAGTTCGTGAACAAGGTTCGTCGTCAAAGTGGTGGTGTCCGGCATACTTCAGACATATCTGCACCAGGTTTAGGTATTTTTGCTGTTTTTCATTAGAATACTGTTAGGTTTTTTGTTCCATTTCCACACTTTTGATTACTTGTAAACAGTTTTGGTGGCTAAGTTGCTCTTCGTTTCGAAGTTGGCTAAGAAACTTCATTAACTAGTTTACAAGTTTTAAATCACTAGTGTGAGGATGACACTTTTTTTGTCATGTAGAGGTTGAAATTTTGATAGCTAGTACATATCATTTTGACGTTCTCATGTAACAAATTGAGCTTAACCTAAATTCTTTTCTTTTCTGTCTTTTTTATTTTTTTGGTTTGGATTGCCTATAAATTCCCCCCACCTACACAGGTGGCATTTAAAAAAAAAGGAGTTGGTTGGGTGATACTATCCAATTTTTGTTACCTTTTAATCAACATCTTAATGTAACATATATTTTATTAATTTTCTTTATTAACAAGGATTTAAAATGTGGTATCAAATAAAATTTTATAAAATAATATCCAATAAGACATAATTTACCTTAGATAGACTAATAGTATAAACCATAATAATGAAATATAATATTAGGATGCACATTTCTGTACATAATAAATATTAAATTTGACTATGGTAGGTGCAAATAGCCTAACTGTAACCGAAACCATTAAAAATTCAGTTGTTCAAATTTAAATTATATACATATATATATATATATATATTTAAAGTAATTTAATGATAAGAATTTCAAAACAACGCAACAGTTAGTCACCTTAGGAAATTGCAATATTATACATTATGATGATTTAAGTTTTGAGATATACGGTGCAACAGTCACGTGCAATTTAATTCATTTTTCCTGTACGCACAATATATGCACGAATCATGCACATTTTCTAATAAAGCATGATATACATAATGGTTGACGGGAATATTTCCTATTAAAACCATAGAAGAAATTGTAGCAACAATTTATGAAATCTAGCAGACACATCTATTAAGCGAGATCCCTCTCACACAAATTTTTATATACTTAATTTTCCTCACATCCTAATCGCTCAGAATTGCCAATCGAAATTCTCAAGTAGGGCATGTATATCTTGGGAAGCCTAAAGGGATTCAATCTACAACTTTATGCTGTTGATGAGATATATTAAAATCGGCCCTAACTTTACGTGAATGCGCTATATTGCTATACTAAAATAAAGTAACATTTAGATATCCTACATTTTCATACTAACCTGTCAATTGATGGAGAGATGGAATTTTCCACCTAAATGAGAGGAGATTTGAAATCAACACTTGGGAAATCAACACTTGGGAAATTTGAAGTCACCAAATCCTTGAGTTCTTGAGTACTTCGAATTGGCTTAATCACTTGACGAAGCCGCTGGGGAGGTTCCAAATACCTGTCTTTGTAAAATCCAGAAGAAGATGATATCCTAACACCAGTCTTCCATGTCTAGCCAGTTCGCGAGAGTAAGAAAATCCTACCTCGAGCTTTGGTCCACGTCTTGTTACTCCATCACCTACGCGACCATTTTCCATAGTGAAACATGGTTCAACACTAGTTATGAGCCTGGACAAACTACTAGTTTCAGATTCAACAAGCAACGTACGGCCAATCTTGCTTTATATGACCATTTAATTATATGTAATATTATTATTTTATTATCCAGAATTTTCAAGATATATAAATAAACAATGGTCCATATATGATTTTGATCCAAATTTATTTCCACCACTAACTATTTATACCATCTAATCATTGTAAACATTCTTTTAACGTGTTCCTATTTTGTGCACTTTTAAATTTATAGTGCATTCATATTCCGTGCGTTTTTATCTTACACACGCACGTGCTAATTAAATTAAATAGTTTTATTTTCTATATCTTTAGTCAAATAGAGAAAATATTCAATGTAGCTTTGAACCAATGTCATTCACTAAAATTGATTTCTAATCATAACAAGTAACTAGATTCTAGTGAATACTATTGTTTTAATTATAACTAGTTTTTGAACTTACTATGAGTGTTTTTGTGGTATATATATGGATCCATTGGATCGTCATAGTGACGATGTGGAGAAGGAATTTCAGATGCGGCGTAACCATCTGTTATTACGAGCTGAATTTGAGGCTTCATTATGATTGCCATTTACTCAATAATTTTAAAATAAACGAAGAAAAATAAAATAGAAAAAAAGAAGGTAATAATTGTTTAATTTTATGTTATGCACACAAGAATGCATGATGTTTTAATCATTTTTATTGCAAGAATATTTATTGTGCCCCAGAATTGTATCGGTTCTCTCAATTTGTGTGTTACATAAGTCAACAGGGTAACAAGAACATCCGGTACTCTCTTACATCCACTAAGAACAAGAATATGTTTGAAACAATACCAAATGCATTGTAGTAGATCAAAATTGATGAATCAAACATCATCGTTTTACAAGTAGAAGATATTTCATGTTAAAATCTGCAAAATGTTAATTTCTTACAGTTATGTTTTCTGCTTACCATAAGTCAATTTTATCTAATTATTATTTTTTAATTAAAATTTTATCTAATTATTTGTCAGGACTAATGTGGTAGATATTTATGTTATTTTGCAGTAGGATTTGATAATTAGGAATTCATTCTAAGAATTAAAATTTGGAAATGTTGTTATATGTTTATTGCATTTGTTAAAATATGTTTGCGCTGAGAGACATTAAACAAGACATTAAAAATTTCTAGATGACTATCACTGATAAATATTATTCAACAACAATTTGAATATAACTGTACATACAAGTTTAAAGAAATTGCAAATATACTTTGTTTGATTTAGTAGAACATGTATATGTTAAGATTAACAGCGCTACCATTTAAATAAATTAAGCTCGAAACGTTGACTTTGTTTATGAATTGACCTTCAATCAAGCCCTAGTTGTTGTAATTTATTTTTTCATTTATTAATTAGGACCTGGAGCTGAATTAAAGCGGCATATCCCAAGTGCAATACTACAGAGGAGATGACAATTGGCCACGTACATCCCAAGTGCAATGCTAAAAGGCTTGCTATCTTGTTTTCATTTTATTTTTAGTAAAATGTCTAAAATATCCTAAGATTCTTATACACGAGAATGTATATGGATAGTAATACGATTAAAATTAACAATTTTTTTTGTTTGAAAATTCTTAATGTTAACAAAGGTTACATACTCCATCACAAAATCGTTGTACTGAACTTTATTATATACATGGGTTGTTTTGGTTTAACAATTATAATTTAAAAATATTATAATGAAAGGAAAATGATAAAACTAAAGGGTGTGAGCTAATTAAACAGGGCGGATATAGAAATTTACTACATTTATAATTAATAGACAAAAAGTTAACAGTCATTTTAAAAGGTAAACAAAATCAAAGAAAATGGAAATATCATAATGTTTAGAAAGTGGAAATATCATAATGTTTAGAAAATCAAAATAGATATATTAAAGTTTCAATTAAAACATTAAAATATCAAAACACATCACATCACATTTTCACATTTTCATCTGCTGATGTTTGTGATATCATCAACTTATGTTATAACTAAACCATCTACTTATGAATGCAAATCATATATTTATACGCAATCAAGATAAAAGTCAAATATCAATCGAAACACTTAAAATATTACATTGTTCAGATTAAAATCACTTTAATATATTTAAATTTTAAATGAATTTAATTTAATGATAAGAATTTAAAAATGTGTGGAATGTAAGATTTTATAAATTTATGACGATTTAAGTATTGAGATATACGATGCAACCGACACGAGCGATTTAATTCATTTTTTTTATACGCACAATACATGCACTAATCATGCACATTTTTTAACAAAATATGATATAGATGATAATTGACGGGTATATTTTCTAATAAAATCATAGAAAACTTTTTTGTTGAATTTTTGTGTTCATATATTGATATATGGTGTTGAAAACTTTTGATATGTTTTGTGTTTCAATTTTGGTATGTTTATATGTTGATATATGGTGTTGAAAATTTGCTACCGTTAGAAAAGTGTAAAAGTCTTTTGAAGCATTGTATTTGTTTATTATTACCATTTTGAGCAAGTTTTGAAATTTAGCGCAGGGTCTGTATTGTTCATTTTTATTATGTCCTGAAGCTATGAAGCGTGTACATTGATAAAATGTAAACAAATTGATATATGGATATAAAGTGCATTGGAAAGATACAAAACAAGCCAAAAATTTTGAATTTTTTTTGCACCAAATATCTCTTTAGTAAAGAAGTTCTTTGTTACATATATTTTTTCTTGCATGGAATGAAAATTAATAAGTTTCTTGAACAAATTGACATCTGAAAATAATACTTATTATCATAGTAAATAAAGAGTTTACACTTACTCAGTGCTTGCAGATTATCAATGATCCGCATATTCAATGCATATGCCATTCCACTTGAAGGTGTACTTTCTCAGAGTATGAAAGAGAGTAGAGACTGGTCAAGAAATGCAAGGACCTCGAAAATCCATGTAACTTTACTTAAATCGGCAACAATGCAGAAAACATGCAGACCATTTTAACCTTGACTTGCTATTATAACCAGGTTTGATTAATGTATGGCACTTTCATTGATGCAACACGAAGTATTCAATAAAGTGGTCTCAGATTGAGAAAGGTGATCTTAATGTGATAAATTAACACTCCAAAGGAGGATTGAGAGTCAAAGTTTTATAATATAAGATCTTAATGTCACTCTATCTATCACAAAGTAAGTAAAATGCAACAAACAAATGCATAAAACTCATAAAACATGAATCAAAGCACAACTCAGTCTCAGTTTCTGAGTAGTTTCAAGGTGAAGCAGCTCCAATTCAATCCAAAAGCACAAACTAAAGCACATCATCATCTCAGACCAATCCGGCTTTCTTAAGCGCATCTTGAAACTCTTCTTCACTTTGGAATTTAGAAGTATACAAGATGAAAGAAGACTACTCAGGCAAGCAAATACCATAGAAGTTCTTAACCTGCATCACACGCAAGCAAATATCGGTCAAGCACTCAAACGCAATAAAGATTTGAAACGAAAAGAGTATAATTGCTGGTGTACATACAAGATCATACAATCCAATTCTGAGACCTCCATACAAACACTGTCGATGCAACCCTAGAACAATTCCCTTCCACAGTGAAGCCATGCCTTCTTCCTTAGCAATATTCCCAACCGTCCCCAAGAAACCCTTACACTTCGACGCTACATCACCTGCAATCGGCTTCTTCTGTAGCTGCAGCCGCACCTTAGCCGTGTCCAATAGGATAGTACATACCTATACACAAACATACAGAAATAATAGCAATAATTGTAATCATAATCGTAATAGGAACACAAATACACAAAGATAATACACAAACAGAATTGAGCATCAGAAATGACTCACTATCACAACCGTCTATGTGCTTGCCACCAATGAACACATTTGGAATAGTACACTCCAGCAGCGCAGCTTTGGGTTTAGCACCACTACCTCCATAACGCAAAAATCAACAACAGTTCACAGCTCATCAATAAATATTAAGAAGATAAAAGAACAAAGTTACCCCAAAAAGAAAGTATAAAATTCGAGTCTTTGGTATGAAAAATGCTCACTTTCCTGATAAATTCAATCACTTTGTATGTTTCATCAAGCTGGGATAACAATTGTTTCACCCTCGTGCAATAACCACTGTATGTTTTGCTGTAAAAAAGGGATCTATTTTAGATACAATACATGGTAAATAAACATTAAAAGTTGGAACTTGAACAACAATTCACCGTTTCTGCTTAATATTGAAAAACAAGAATATCCCAGATCATCAATCCCTTAAAAGGGGGTTTGACTATGATCAATTATTGTTCTCAATTTCAAAAGGCAAGAAAATAAGCAAATGATTGAATACCTGAATACAACAACAGAGTTCGAAGAGAAAATTTGCTTGGCTTTGTTGAGAACCATTTCTAATTCTTCTTTACTCATCTTTTTGGAGATGATCATAGAACCCATCTCTTATCTCTTATATATTTGTAGAACTATGAGTATCAGGTTGGCAAGACGCCGCTAAGAATCTGTAGAGCAGAATCTGACCTCGGCTAAGAAAGCAGCGAAGACGCCGCTGGCTAGGGTTCCGGCCAATGAGATACCGGATTTTCCTCAGTCGTGACCCACCATTCCTTATGTAGCAAACTTCACCTGCAATCGAATTCCGGCGCTGGAGTTAACCTCGCCGCCGACAAGTGAAAATGAAAAACAGGCAACAAGCGAACAGTGATAATTCTGCTTGGATAGATCAGGGTTGAACAATGATATTAGAACCTTAAACCCTAATCTTTCTTGAACATTATTTTTGACAGTTGCATAACTTATTATTTAACTTTTCAAATATAAAGTACATCAAAATTCAATTATGAATATCCTTATTTGTTAAGGATTTCTTAAAAAGTTAGTACTTAATTAGAAATATATATTATGAATGCAACAATGAACATAGTTTCTCATAGTAGAAAGATGGGTTAAGTTTCTTTCTGCGGGCGTTTCATTTGAATAAGATATTCATCTGACTCATCTGTCAAATGCAGTATTAAGGGATTTCATTGCGGGATTTTCAGCCGGGATGTGTGCTGATCCTCCACGAACAGGCCGCTTATACACTCCCCTGCAGTTTTGTAAACCCATTTGCATCTAATATACATTTTCTATAGTGTTCATATTTTGTACGCTTTCAATCTAGTATACCACATATTCCGTGCGCTTTTGATCTTAAATACATATTTGGTAATTAAATAAAACAATTTAGTGATATTTCTTTAGTGTAATAGATAAAATATTGAAGGTACATGTGATATGAATTTTTCAACAATTAATGCACAATTTCATTTACAATTGCAGTAGAATGTGAGACTTTTTCCACTTTGTTAACTATAATTTTTTTTAGTAGATAAACTAAACTCTCTCTCTTTTTTATTTTTCCTTTTATTATAGTAACAATCAATGAAGAAAGAGCCTTGATCATAACCGTCCTTTTATTAGTTTATAATACAAGGCCGTTCTTTAAGTCACGTTTTTTATGATCTTATTTTATGTGTTTCTTATTAAAATTTGTATTTATTTTAACAAAAAATATATTTAAATGCGGTAATTACATGTGTTCATTAATTAGTTCAAATGTTTGAGTACTCTATTGTATTTTCATTCATTATCTAACTTTATTTATACAGTTAGATATTGTATATAAACTAATTGACCCCTCTCTCCTATTCAACTTTTGTGGCGTCAGCCTTAATAGTTTCTCATTCACGACATTATCGAAAGTTTCATAATATTATACTAGAACTCATGCGTTTACTACCACCCCTAAAATGTTTATGCCCAACATATATGTCATCTGGCTCATGTCTTTTACGGCACCTGAATCAAACATGTATATACAGTCTAACAAATTCTCCACTACTGGGTGCTGGTAATGATCACGGCGCACGACCACCTAATGACGGTATTTCTGACCGCCGTTGGTGGCTGCGACGTGGTAGGGGTCACCCGTTAGCGGCGTTTCACAGAATTGCCGTTTATACGTTCCGATATCGGAACCTAACTAGATTAGGTGGTTCAAATATCGGAACTGTTTAAGAATTTAATAAAAAAATATGGGCTAAACATGAAGTACACGAAAAGCAGACCCAGCTGAACACGAAAAATCCCAGATGAACATGAATAACACGAAGAATATCAAGAACAGATCCATCCTAACAACACGAAGAACAGATTCATTCTAACATCAAGAAATTTACCTACAAATCACACTAACAACTTCATTCTCAAAAACTCATTCATCAACAATAGACTCATCAACAAAAATAAAAGTTCATCCTCAAATCAATCACAAAAAAATAATCTTTATGTAAATTCATCAACAACAACAAATTTATGGAGATCCATCACTAAAATTATATTCTAACACTTCAACAACAACAAATTCATCAATTAGATACATAAATTTGAAATGGGTTCCGATGCAATAAAAAACAAGAAACTAAAATTCACAAAAATATCAATGAAAATTACAAATTACCTCTTTGTGATTGAATCTCCATGGAAGAGAGTTAAGAGATCAAGGAATAATAGTTAACATTTAAAGAAGAGAGTGGTTGTGATTGAGATTTTGAGTAGAATCAAAGATAGAAATAAATTTAGGAGAAAGTTGGGAGAATTGGGGATGAACGTGAGAAGATAAAATTGCGGGTAGGAAGATAGCATCTATCCGCTGACTCTGATTATATATATCCTGTCGTGTTCCTCAACCATATCAAGTTCAACCATGTAACACGGGCTTTCTTTTCAACCATAAATATTATGACTTCACAAGTGAGACCCGTTCAATGCAAAAAAAAATTTCAGGTTAGTTCCAATTGCGGAACCTACAAACAGCACGGCGTTCTTGGCAAACCACCGTCACTCAAGCGCCGTTAACTGTGTGGCGTTTAGGTGGCATACACCACTAATTCAATTTGATCAGCTACGTCACCAACATTCCGAGAATGTCATAAGATACGGCGTTTTCAGCAAACCGCCGTTATGTGGCGCCGTGGAAGGCCTACTGATGCTGCCCGCCTGGTCGGTCCGGATAGTCCCCTGATTCTTGATCCAATGACCTAGCCCTGCAAGACAGAGCCCCGGGAGGTACCCGAGGGTAAACTCTCCGGCGTGATGATGAAAGATGGATCCTGGGAGAGAAAATGGGTAATCACTAGAATAATGAGAAGATACTTACTTGGAATAGTGCTGAGGGGCACTATTTATACAGTGATAAATGCTCCCAATGTGGTCCATGCTTTCTATGGTGTTTAGTGTACCTATCTTTATCCGAGTTGTACTATCCCGGACGCTTCCATATTAGCTTACCTCATCATGGGTCGGTCCCGAACTACTGCAGGGTAGTTGGCCCTGGGCCTGTTATCACCACTAGCCCCCCGGAAGCCGGTCCTTCCGGCCGAGGGAGGAAACTCTGCTTATCCGAGGGCGGAAGGGTCGGCTTTTTGAATTCCAACCTCTGTCCGACAAAAGTGGCACGTGGCCACTGTTTTCGAGCAACTCTAATTATTGCCTGCACTACTTTCTCGATTCTCGAAGGCATTAATCATTGCTCCCATTCCCTTTTTTCTCTCCTTTCCTCCCTATAAATACCCACTCCCTCTTTGTGTCGCTATCAAATCTTTCCTCTTCTCCATTTTTTCAAATCTCAGATTTTCTTCTCAGATTCTCCTTCTATTATCAACCATGGCTTCCACTGCTGCCAACGCTGAATCGCAGCCCCAGGCTCCAATCTCTTATACCCTTATCAGTACGTCTCGTGAGGACTCTCATCCCTTTCCAGCGGGCCAGAGGTCCCCCTCTCCTCTTAGGCCCGTGTACTTTTCTCGATCTGTGAACTCCTCCGGTCCCAAATTTAGAAGGTCTAAAAATGAAGAGCAGAGGGTTTTGGATGATGCCCGAGCGCGTTCCCTATCGGCCAACGAATGGACAAGAAAATGCCTCGGCGGCATGGGTGTCCCGGTTACAGTCGATGCTCAGCTCGTGGCCGTATCTCCGGACGAGTCGATTAAAAATGTCCGGTGCATTCCTCGGATCCACTTGATGTGGGGTCTGAGCCTGCCTGTCCCTCATCTATACTCCAGATTCATGGAATAATACGATGTGTCTCCTGCTCAGGTCCATCCCAACGTGCTGGCGGTGATGATGGGCTTCCTGGTTCAGTGCGCGAGGTTTAAAATTTATCCCTGTTTTAACCTCTGGAAATCCTTCTATCTCTTGATCAAGTGCCCTAGCAAAGAGGAGGTATGCTCTATCCAGGCCCGACCCGGTGTTCAAGATTTCATCTTGGGTAAGAAAGATTGGGCCAAGAACTGGCAAATGAAGGGGTACACCAAGGTGAACCCGGAGTTGTATGAGGCTCCCGGGTGGAACAACAAGATAGTCCCGGAGGTCAGGGAGGGGTTCTTTCCGGATAAGCACCGGGCAAATCACACCATCCTTTCCTCCCGATCTTTGAATCTGGACCAGTACTGGCTGGCCAATAATTCCATCTACCTCTTCCCTGGCAAGATATACCCGGCCGATGTTTTCCGGGTTAGCCGATGGGCTATGACCTGGCCTTTGCAAGGTTTGGATTCTGCATCCTGTCTTTCTTTTGTGTTGTTCTACTCTTGTAATATACTTTCAATACCTGTGTCTTGCTTTATTTCCTCAGCACCTACCATTGCCAACGACCCTGCCGTCCCCATCCCAAAGAAGAAGAAGACAAAGAAAGCCTGGGCTGAAGCGGCCGAGTCAACTACTGGCAGGCAGGGCGGTCGGAAGCTGAAAATTCCGAAGCCCAATACTCCGCTGAACACTTCCGAACCTGCCGCCCCTTTTACTCCTGTGGCTGACAAGTCTCTGCTCCCCGACAATAAAGAGACCAACGCCTGGATCCCTGTTACCGCCGAGTTGGTGGAGGTCGACTCTCTGGTCATCGAGGAGGTCCGAGAGGTGGCCCCTGCTCTTGTGGCAGATCTAGCCCTCCAAAATAGCCTACTGAACCCCCTCGGGACCCAGCCCCCACTTGAACCTTCTGTACCCGCTTCAGAAGCCTTGCCGAATCTTACTCGCGAAGCTGGATCTTCCGGTCGTGGGAGGTTTACCTTCCGTCCGTCGTCATCCGGGGATATGAGGTCCCCGGCTGCCAGATATACTACTCTGTCTGCCCTTGTCATTCCTCTTCCTCCTTCCTACTCAAACAAGCGAAAGTCAGGGGAGACTATTAAGAAGGATGCTAAAAAGGCCAGGGATAGCGAGCCCCTGACTCTGACACATTCCATCGCTAGCGAGCTTCCTGTTACTTCTTCTAGTCAGCAGGTAATATAACTTCTTTTCTTTTTTTTTCTTTTTTTTTGACCACCTTCTTTCGTAGGTTAAACTGTTGAGCTCTGAGTTTTCCAACTCCTCAGAGTTCCAAACTGCCCTTTCGTCCGTCCTCTCTCGTCAGTTGGAGAGGAAAGATGAGGAGATCGGGACCGAGAAGGAAGCGTCGGCCAGACTTCAGGAGAAGATAAGGCGTTTGGAGGAGGACCTGGCCGAGGCCCAGGAGTCAGGTTACCAGGATCGGTTGAATTTTGCTAAGGCTGTTGTCGATAAAGTGATGGCCAGCGGGACCCTATCCCGTCGCCTAACAGACCTCAATCTCGCTGCAAGCTCGCATCAATGTCATAACACCTATATGGAGATCTGAGGCAGGTTCCCTCCGCCGATCCGTGCTTAGTTCAAGAGCCAATGGTTCAATCCTAACTCTGAGGCTCAGCAGCTACACTTGCTGGAGGTTCTTCAGAAGGGAGGGATGAAAGGCTTATCTCCCGAGCTCTGGAAAACCTTTTAAAAGAATCGCATGTCTACCGAAGACGTCTAGAACTGGTCGACGGATGTAGTTCGGCTGCCCGGGACTCTCCCCCCTGCTCCTCCCTCCGGATCAGACCTCCCAGAGGATGACAACTTCACCCCGTATTGCACCATGTACGACTACTACCGGGGCCTGTTCGATCCGAGGATATTGAAGCTGGAGGCTCTCCGTCTCCCGGTCCTGACACTGCTGCGCCCGCAAGTGCTGGACCGGTCCACTCTCCTGAGCTTTTGTTCTGTGGGAGTTCCGAAAATGAGTCTGAGCCAACTGACAGTGACGGTGACGATGACGGGGGGAAGGGAGACTCCAACAATGTTCGTTAGGCTATCCTTCTTCTTTTGCTCTTACTTTTCTTGTATCTTGTCGCCCGGTTCTCCGGTTTTTTAATGAAGAACTTTCTTTTCCTACTCGCCATACTCGTCCTCCGTGTCGCTTTTTCTTTGCTTTCTTTCTTTCCTTACTACTTGATCTATTTTCCCCTTTTTTGCAACCTTGCATCTTAACTCTGATTTTGTCATGATTAGGGGCTACCTCTTAACCCCCTCCCCCCCGGTTCCTTCCCCGAGGAAAACTAGAATCGGCTGTCCGGGGCTGATGGACCTGTTGTTTGAGGGAGGGCTCGGTCACCTGACATCGGAGTTTCCTGATGCTGATTGCCTGCTCACTTGTCTCCACAAAATTCAGGAGGACTTTGGGTCTTTGCCGAAATGCTATAGATTGACCAACTTCTAGAGTTTGACCGAATCATGTCGGAGCAGGAGGCCCAGCACCACAACTTTCAAGTCCGAATCTAACAAGTGCATGCAAATGCAGAACCAGACCGATCTCCGCAAACAAGTTACCACGCTTGAAACAGAAAACGAGAGGTTGGCAACTAGGAACCGGACTCTGCAGCAGCAGCTAGTAATAGTCCATCTATCCTATCATCTGTTGGTCCTCCGCTAGGGAGAGGTCAACATTCCTGTGCTAACCGAAGTCCCTCGGGTAGTCGATGATCTTATCGCTTGGATAAAGAGTTCTGAAAGGTCATCTGGCGTCTGGGCTGCTACCTATCAGGCGGCTAAGGACTGGAGGAAGAACATTCTAAGCCGGAAAATCCTTCCCGAATCCTTGTCACACATACCACCCCCTGAAGACATTGACCTGGCTTATGAGCGATATGAACACGCTCCTCAACTCCTGGATTTGGAAGCTTCCGAGCGGCGTCTGGCCAGGCTTCGGACAGTCACAACCAGATTCCGCAACCGGTACCCTACTCGGGAGAGGATATCCGGAACTAACCGACGAACTGGTTATCCGCCCCTTGATGGTTCACGTTCGGCTCGGAATGACCGAAAGGGGAAAAAGAAGGCAGTCGAGTCTGGGGGTGCCCAGACCAGGCGAAGAGTTCCAAGGCAAACTCCAGTCCAAATTGGGAGTCTTGTCGCCACAAGTAGGGTTCTTGTCCGTACGCCCGATCCAGTAGTTGAACCGGAGGGTGCCCTGATGATAATCCGGACGCCCCTCAGAACCAGGATGAGGAGCAGCGGATGCTAGAGCTGGCTGTCCGACGGAGTCGACAGGAGATCAGGAGAATTCCTCCCGGTGAGGCCTCCGCCTCTAGGGCCCCGGAGTAGAATATAATTCCCTACTGTGTAACCCTTTTGTATCTGTAAAGACCCTGATTTGTGTATAAGTATTTTCATTTTATAACAACTATCTTTCAATTTCAAACTCATAATACGCGCATTCATTCTTTTCATTTAAATCGACCAAAAGGCATGCCCATGTTACAATACTTCCCTAGGCGTCCAGCACCAGACGGTCCTTCTACCTGCCCCTCGGTCGTCTGACCTTGGGGCTTCTCTCTCGGGCATCTGACGCCCGGAGCAATTCCTACCTAGGCATCTAGTGCCAGAGGCTATCCTACCTAGGCATCTAGTACCAGAGGCTACTCTATCTAGCCATCTAGTGCTATAGACTATCCATAGAACCGTCTGATGTTCGCTATGTTCCACCTTCGGGGAACTCCCTTCCCCGTTGAATCTTCTAGCACGTAAATTCCGCCCGGGTGGGTTTCTGTCACCCGGTACGGCCCTTCCTAGTTGGGTGCTAGCTTACCCTCCTGCTCCTGGCGACTATTATCATTTCGCCTCATCACCTTGTCTCCTACCTTGAACTGCTCCCTCCTCACTCTCCTGTCGTGGTATTTCTTCACCTTTTTCTTGACTTTATCCTCATGCAGGGCCGCCTTCTCCCTCCTTTCCTTCAGCAAATCTAGGTTCGTCCTGCACTCTTCCTCATTCTTATCTTCAGCCACTGGCTCGGCTGTCCGGAGACTGGGAACGCCAATCTCAGCCGGAATCACTACCTCCAATCCATATGTCAAACTGTAGGGGGACTCTCCAGTTGCTGAGCTTTCCGTAGTCCGATGAGCCCATAGAACGCTCGGGAGGTCGTGTACCCAGTTTCCTTTTGCTCCCGAAGCCGGGCCTTAATCCCACTCACGATTGTCCGGTTAGTCACTTCCACCTGTCCATTGACCTCTGGATGATATACCGACGTGAGTTTTTGACTTATTACGTACTTCATGCACCAGGACTTGAAAGGATCGTTTTCAAACTGTGCTCCGTTGTCAGTTACTATAGCTCTCGTCACCCCGAACCGACAAACTATGTTCCTCCAGCAGAACTTCACAAAGGTAGCCCCCCGGATGTTCGTCAAAGGTTCGGCTTCGACCCACTTGGTAAAGTAGTCAATAGCCACAATCGAGTACTTCAAGCTGCCCGGGGCAGTAGGGAAGGGTCCGACCAAGTCCAGTCCCCATCTGCTGAAGGGTCAGGCACCCGTTATCCCCATCATCTCATCCCTGGGTAAGTGCACAAGTGGCGCAAACTTTTGGCACTAAAGGCACGAGCGAACCCTGTCCTGCGAATCCTCAAACATAGTAGGCCAGTAATACCCCATCCACAGGATCTTTCTGGCAACTGCTCTTGCTCCCTGGTGACTACCATTCGGTCTTTCATGTACCTACCTGACCAGGTACTTCCCCTCCTGCCGTTCCACACACTTCAGCAGTGGTTGGAGATATCCTCTGTTATACAGGATGCCCTCCTGTAGTGTATACTTCGGCGCTTTGACCCAGATTTTCCTCGCTACCACTCGGTAGGCCTGGACCTCCTCAGTCAGAAGGTAGCCCGGATCGGGGTCATCCAGGAGTCTTCCTGCCCTGCTTCTATTGTCAGGATCTCATCACTCTGCTCGTAACTCCTCTGTTCAAGTGTTTCCCTTCTGAGAGGAGCCTTCTGACCCTGCTTTAACTTAGAGGATGCCAACTTTCTTAAGGCATCGGCCTTTTCATTCTGCTCCTTTGGCACCTGCTCCAAACTGAAGCTGTCGAACTGTCGGATCATAGGCTGGACCAGTTCCAGGTACCTCTGCAGACTCCGCTCCTTTGCTTCATATTCCCCATTCACCTGCTGAACTACAATCTGTGAGTCGCTGAAAGCCTGGATCGACCCTATCTTTAGTTCTCGGGCAAGCTTGAGTCCTGCCACCAACGCCTCATACTCTTCCTCATTGTTTGTGGTTTTGAAGTCAAAATGCAGGGCGTAGTGATACTCCACTCCTTCAGGGGATGTTAGCAACACCCCAGCTCCATTACCTCCTGCATGGCTTGATCCATCCACATGAAGTGTCCACTTCAGGTTCGGTGGTTCCTCGGCAGGCACGTCCCATCCAACCATTTCTGTCAAGAAATCTGCCATCCCTTGGCCGTTAATAGCCTTCCTCGGTTGATAGGTTATCTCATGCTCCCCCAACTCTATGGCCCACTTCATCAAACGCCCTGACGCCTCTGGCTTAAGCATCACTTGCTTCAATGGGTGGTTGGTCAGGATTACGATCGGATGAGCATGGATGTTTGGGCGCAAACGCTTTGACGCATAAACCAGCGCCAATACCAACTGTTCCAACCTTGTGTACCATGTCTCCGGGCCTTGCAATGCCCGACTCCCAAAATAGACAGGGCACTGCTTCCCGTCCTCCTCCCGGACCAGCACTGCACTGACGGCCGATGTTGATGCGGACAGGTACAAAAGCAACTCTTCCCCCTCCTTCGGCTTTGAGATGGTCGGGAGTCGACTCAAGTGTTCCTTCAGATCTCCGAACACTCGCTCGCACTCCTCGGTCCACTCAAACTTCTTGGCCTTTCTTAGGATGTTAAAGAAAGGTAGTTGCCTCTCCGCACCTTTTGACAGAAAATGACTCAGGGTTGCCAAAGAACCCATCAGCTTCTGCACTTCTTTGACATTTCTCGGCGACTGCATCCGGGTTACGACCTCCACCTTCTCCGGATTGACGTCAATTCCCCGGCTAGATACCATGTAGCCGAGAAACTTCCCGGCGCTTACTCCTACCACACTCTTCTCCGGGTTCAACTTAAGGTTAACTCATCTCAAAATGCCGACCATCTCCTCCAGGTCTTCTAAGAAACCCGGGTAGCTTCTGCTCTTCACCACCATGTCATCGACATAGAGCTCCAAGTTCCTTCCCAACTGATCTCGAAAGATAGCGTCTGCCATGCGCTAATATGTCGCCCCTGCATTTTTCAAGCCGAATGGCATCCTTCTGTAACAATAGGTTCCGAACTCCGCGATAAAGGTTGTCTTCGGCTTGTCCTTCTCTGACATTTGGATCTGATGATACCCCCGGTATGCGTCAAAGAAAGCTAGGGCCTCATACCCGGTGATAGCTTCTACTAATCGGTCGACCGAGGGAAGAGGGTAACTGGGCAACACTTATTCAAATCAGTGAAGTCAATGCACATCCTCCAAGACCCATACTGCTTTTTCACTAGCACCGGGTTAGCTAACCATTACGGGTATATGATTTCCTCCACTACTCCGGCTTCCAGCAACTTCAATACTTCCAGCTTCACCACCTCAGCCCTATGTCCTGCTAGAGCCCTCTTCTTCTGCCGGATGGGCTTCAAATTCGAGTATACGTTCAGTTTATGGAGAGCTAACTCCAAAGGCACACCTGTGAAGTCTCTCTCTTCCCATGCGAACACATCTTCGTACTCTGATATCAAACCCCGTAACTGCTCCTTTATATCAACTGGCATCTTCTTGCCGACCTTGATTGTACCCCTGCGCCCGACCTGTACGTCTTCCACGTCTCCCGGTCCTACTTCTCCCTGCACTGCACCGACCGGGGCCTTCCTGGCATCTGGAAGGGCCATGAGCATATAACTTTGGGCCGTAGACTGGCTCCCTCGGATTATTGCCACACCCTGCTCTGTTGGGAACTTCATGGTCAAGTGGTAGTTCGAGCATATGGCCCTAGAATGAGCCATCCACGGATGGCCAATGATGATGTTATAAGGGGACGGGGCATCTATGACCGCAAAATTGCACCAGACCGAGGTCTTCTTGCTTATGTCAAGATCATCCACCACCGTCACTGTCAAAGACACAACTCCCAAGGGATGCTCTGTTCGGCCCGTGAAACCTGACAGCGGAGAGGTACTCGGGCGAAGGTTGTGGCGTCCAATCCCCAGCTGGTCGAAACAGGACTCAAACATGATTTCCACACTACTCCCGTCGTCAATGAACACTCTCTTGACCGTAAACCCTTCGATCTCCGCCGTGATCACCATCGGATCCGTATGGGGCGTCAGACTGGGCACCGGATCTTCGTCCGAAAAGGTGATGACTTCCGTGGGACGTTGTCTCTTCTCTCTATCTTCTCCGGCCGGTACATACCTACTCCGGGATTTGGCTGCTGCATGGGACTGGGGCCCGTCACCTACCTCGCCATATATGACATTTATCATCCGGGGAGGAGCCTGATTGACCGGCTCCGGGTCCATGACCAGGGCTGCCGTTCCGGGCTGGACAGCCGGTGCAGGGGTCCCCCGCTGGTTATCATTCCGTGGCCTATTCCTCCAATTCCTCTTCCTCCTAGCTCCGGCCTGCTGCCCTGCAGCCGGACGCTGGTGCTCCTGCGTCACACAATCTCACAGCCTTCCCATCTCAATCAACTTCTCAATCTCCACCCTCAAGCTCCAGCAACCCTCAGTTGTGTGTCCGTTAGAATTATGGAACGGACAATACTTGGTCGCGTTTGTTGGTGTCGGGTTTCCCGGTATGGGGGCCGGGTCTTGAAACAGGTTCCTGTGAATGGTCAGGATCTCCGACCGGGTCTTGGTCAGAGGGGTAAATGTTTCAGCCCGAGGGGGGTCAACCCTCAGCTTAGCCGGCACCGGGACTACATCCCTCCTTCCAGGATCTGCAACCCGATTCTTATCATTCTTTCCAATCCCTATATCTTCAAAATACCCTTCCTCCTTCCTCTTCTTGCTCCCTTCCAGCAACGAGCAGAACATCTCCACCTCCAGATCCAAATGATGAAAAGTAGTCGGAATGTTCTGCATAAGCTTCGCCCATAACACCTCGTCCCTCAGCCCTGCTATAAATCCTGCAATCAGGGCCTTCACCTGAGCCTCTCTATCCACCACCTTCATGGAATCGTCCATGTACCTCCTGTGGAATCCCTTGACGTCCTCCTTCGCTGCCTGCCGGTTGTGAGCAACCTCGGCCAGAGGCAGGTACTTCTTCCGCCTGGTTTCGTATCTGTGCATCAAAACTCTTGAGAAATCATAATAATTCCCGAAGCTCTCTGGAGGCTGAGATTCAAACTACGACAGACAAATACCCCTCAGATACGAGCTCACTAACTTGCACTGAAGCTCCTCCCGGATGTCACGCGTCCCCATAACATTATGATATGTCCTGACAAACTCCTCCGGATCAGTTTCCCCGTCATAGGTCGGCACTCCTTCCGGGACCCTCATTCCCACCGGCCAGGGGAAAGTGCTGATGTAGCCTATCCATGGAGAGGTAGGCCTACCTTCATTCCTTCCTATCACTCTGTCTAACCTCCCTTCCACCGAGTTTGGCGCCCCAGGAGGGCTATCCACCACCACCGGATACATCTCATAGGTTCCTGCAGCCGGGGCTGGTTAGGCCATGGCATATCCCGTCATCGGTACTTGGTTTTGCACCCACACCGGACCCTGGATCCCTGGAGCCCAGCCCCCTGGGACTCCAGTAAGTTGAGTCTAATATCCTCCGGGTGTCGGGGGGTACCCATGGTATCCCTGATTCCCGGCTTGCAACATCCCGTACCCTGGGGCTCCATAACCGGGGTGCCCTACTCCTTGGCCATACCTGGGCCCTTCACCAGTTTGTTGTCCTGTACTTCCTACATGCTTTTCCACATCTATAACCACCACCGGAGGACGAGGGTTCTCCTGTCCCAGACTGACAGGAAGTCCTTGGCTGACTACATCCGCAGCCAGAGGAGGTAAACCAGTTCCCGAGGGCTTGGACCGGAGGAAGTCCCCGCAGAGGATCCTGGCCTCGGTACCGACGGGGTCGGATGGGGTCCCGCCCCTGAATGAACCGGAGGTACTTGGGCTTGGTCGTCGGAGGGTTCGACGGTCCCTCCCCTGGCGGTTGCGTTCCCGGACCCAGTCCTTGCTTTGCCGCTAACCAACGACGATACTCCTCCTCCTGTATCGCCGCAAACTCCATCCTGTGTCATTTCTGACGCCCTCCTCTCCTCTGGCACTTCCTCTTCCTCCGAGGCTTCAGGGTCCGGGAACGCCGGAGCTTTTCCTTTACGTGTTCGGTCCATCATTTGGCGTAAGGTGAGATCTTCCTCGTCTGCTCGGCCTTTCTTCCTCCAGACCGAGTTGATACAGGAGAGGATCCTCCCCTGCCTCTTCGTGGCGGCATCTTAGTGCGTTTTGTGAACAAAGATCGTGTCACACTGGGGGTGCCAACTTGATGCTGCCCGCCTGATCGGCCCGGATAGTCCCCTGATCCCTGATCCAATGACCTAGACCTGCAAGACAGAGCCCCAGGAGGTACCCGAGGGTAGACCCTCCGGCGTGATGATGAAAGATGGATCCCCGGAGAGAAAAGGGGTAATCACTAGAATAATGAGAAGATACTTACTTGGAATAATGCTGAGGGGCACTATTTATATAGTGATACATGATCCCAATGTGGTCCATGCTTTCTATTGTGTTTAGTGTACCTGTCCTTATCCGAGTTGTACTATCCTGGACGCTTCCACTTTAACTTACCTCATTATGGGCCGGGTCTGAACTACTGCAAGGCAGTTAGGGCTGGGCCTGTTATCACCACCTACCTTCCACTAGTACCCAATTCTTGCAGTTTTCTTATCTTTGAAGAAATTTATAACATTCTCATATACCTTTTAGTCATTTGGCCTTCTGACTATTATGGTGTTTCATTATGTGACGTGCATTTATAATGTAATATCATAGATTAATACTAATAATTGAGTGCATCATTTTTCGCCTATGCTAATGCTTGCTTGTATAACAATTTTATTTACAAAATTGTCTTAGAATTATTTCAAATATTAACTGTGAAACACATTGATTATGAATATAAACAACACACCGGGCAAAGCCCGATTGGTTTGGTTAGTAAGCTTACATGCACTAAAATTTTAATTTTTCAAATTTCTACATGTTATCTGATTTTGTAAACGTTATTGTACTATTTTTATTACGGTTTTTGGAACTTGATAATCCTCCTCCACCTCATTCTAATAATTTTGTTTTTTTTTTAAAGTAGCGACTATATATGAAACTAAGTTTTCCTAAATATGTCTCAAACATTGAACATGTTAATTAAAACATTTACTATCATACGACAAAAATGTAGTGTTTCTAGGTAAAATAAATATTTAACATAGATATAAAAAAATTTGAAGTTAAAAATATTGAAACTATTGATTGTATTTAAGTTTATACATATTAAAAGTTGGAAGATGCACGTATATGCGTGCGGGTGCCCAACTCATGTGCTCATGTGTCTCGTGCAAAAAAGAAATACATGCACGTACATGCCTATGTGTTCATGATGTTCAATATCATGCATGTTCATGAAATTTAATGAAGTGTTATTTTTAGGTTACAATCCTGAATTTGTAAAATAAAAATACACGATCATGAATTTTGAGTAATATAAAAATCTCTCTCTGTAAAGATAGGATGAACCCTTCTATCCTAAGCAGCAGCCTGAACCCTTCTCTCCTAACCAGCACCGAGGTAGTCCGTCCACAGATAGCAAGCAAAATTTGAGTCGATAAACACGTGAGTTGAATCCGATTTATCGAACCAGTAGTCCATGAGCTGTATAGATAGCTGTGTCGGTGAAGATGACTGCAGTAAGATTAGGACACAAATGTAAGTGTATAGAAGAATGAAAAACAAACAGAATTTGACAATACTTCACTTTTTTTTACAATACTTCATTTTTTAAACAGTACAAATGTACAATGGAAAAGCTATATATACATGCTTTTTGGAGGGTTCGAGTGCCCAACTCATGTATTCATGTTTTGTGCACGATAAAAATTACGTGCACGTACTTTTAATTTAATTTAATATGAGTGATTGATGAATCCCAAATCTGCCAAAGTAATTTTAATTTAATTTTCTCTTTGAAAGAGACATTTTTGGATATTATTTAGAATTTCTAAATGTGCAAATTAGTGCATATTTTCATAATTTAACCTAACCACGCCACTGTTGAAAATTAATTGTATCGTATATTTATAACATGTACAAAAATGTGCAAATTATTACAGTATATTCAATTACATAAAAATAAATAATTTAAGAAACTCCGGTGCCAATAAATAAACCTAAAACCAGTCGAATCCGGTGAAGAACAAGATCATAAATCGATCATATTTTTCCGTTCCTCCAAAAAATTCTTTGTTGGGATTTTAATTCATGTTCTACTACAATTCCATATTTGGAAAAAAAAATAGAAAATAATACATGAAAAATGGTATATATATTTCGGGGGGAAATATACATCCCGTACGTAAAACATTATGGACTCTGGAAAAAGAAAAAAGAAAGAATAAATTTTTATCTCCTACAAAACGACCATATTGATATGTCACAACATATACGGAACTATTTAACTAGGATAATCATTTAGCGGGTTATGCAGAATATTGAATAAAATATATTCTTATTATAACAATTTGAGGTTAAAGAAATTTAGATTACGCAGTTTTATAGTAAGATGTGACTTAACATGCATTTGAATATGAATCTAATTTCTAATTTCGGCCAAAAACATGCAGAATTAGACTATTGCATTGCCGTAAGATTGTCTTACACAAGTGTTTCTCTAATAATGAGTTGAATTTTATTGACCTAACATTTTCTTTTAATGGAAACATTAAAAAATTTCAAATATGAAATCTTTTCATACTAGGCCTCGAGATAAGAATATGTATATAATTATGATGAAATAATAAAATAAATATTGGACGAATAATAACAAAATGAAAAATAATAATATTAAACAAAAAGTATTGTTAGGACAAAATTTACCGAAATTGGATGAATAATAAATATTAATATGGTTAGATTTATGAAAATTTGATGAAAAATAAATTAAATTACTTAAGATTGTAAAAATAGATATTTTAATTTGACGTTGCTTATGTAAGTTATAATATATGTCGTTCCTATTGAGAAACCCTAAATTTTTGCCACATTCATCTTTTTCCCATCTCTCCTAAACCCGGGTAGAGATGGGGAAATAATATTTGATCGGTGTTTATTGATTTGTTCATGAATGTGTAAAATCTTCATACATAATGTTTAGATCCTTTAATGTGAGGTTTCGTTAAGCTTTTTTTCCGGAAAATCTTTCTGATCGAAACACTGTCTATCTTTCTGATCAAAACATGACTAATTATGTAATTAGATTACGACAGTTTAACTGAATTTTGTTTTTGGTATCAAGGTGTTAACCCCATCACTGAACCTAGCAATTCAGAAGTCCAAGCTTCCTCCCTGCCCAAAGACACTGATCAATGTCCCAAAGACACCCCCATTACTGATCTGATTGACCTGGAAACTAGTGAGCCTCAGTCAGAACACACCACCACAGTTGGCAAGGCGCAGAATATAATTATCTTATCAGAGGCAGAATGGTCATCACCTAAAAAACCAGTAAACTATGCAGCAGATGATATACTCATCCATCCAGGTAAGATGCCAGTCTCTCCTGATAATCCCTTTAATTCTAACAAACCATCCTTTTCCTCTCAAACAAGAACAGGGAACAGGTACTTACCTTTGATTGAAGAGGTTGAAGAAGAACAAGAGGCCAGTATCTGCATTGAGAAGCTACCAGATAAGAATGATGCTCCTAACAAGGATGACACTACCCAACAGGTAAATTCAGACTCAAGCCCTGATCTCATCAGTCCATGTAATAACTCTATTGATCAGAATGAAGTATCTACATATTCAGATCAATAAAATTATTACAAGAACTGCTACTAAGAGCCTCAAACCCTGTAAATATGTGTAGTGCAATCAATCACAAAATGATTATCTGGAATGCTAGAGGCATAGAATCTTCTATGACTAGACTGACCAGATTAGTTAATACTCACAAACCTGACCTCATTTGTCTGATTGAACCTAAGCATGATAATTCTTAATGTGATGCATATAGGATCAGATTACATTTTCTACACTGCCTGCCTGCTACAAACTGCAATATATGGATTATGTGGAACTCTAATTTAGATATCACTCCTCAATGTAGACCATAAGCAATTTCTTTCAGTCAAACTCAGAAGCCAAATAATGAACACTACAACTGATGCTGTGTTTGTATATGGCCTAAGAACTAGAATTGAAAGGGAAGAATTATGGAAAGACTTATCTGCTCTTAATATGCTAAATGCCATGTATATAGGTGATTTTAATGCTATGACTTCCATCTCAGAATATAAGGGCCCCTCCAGACCTAGTATTCGTAGTATTAATGATTTCAGCTCCTTTATTGATAAAATGGCTTTGCAAAATATCCACACTGTGGGTACTTCTTTTACATGGACTAATGGTAGACTTAGGGATAATTGTGAGAGACTTACAGTTGAAAGGCTAGATAGAGGTCTGTGTTCTTTGTCATGGCTAAATAATTTTCCCCAATCTTCTATTCAAGTTTTAAACAAGTATCCCTCAGACCACTGCCCATTGCTTCTTATTATGGCCAACAACACTCCCTCTGTGCCAAAACCATTTAGGTTCATTAACACATGGTTTAAAAGAGAAGGTTTTCTTGATGTTATTAGACTTAACTGGTGTATTTCTTCTTATGGCTCTGGCATGCTTAAATTGTTTTTAAAATTAAACAACCTCAAAAAAGCTCTAAAAATATGGAATAAAGAGGTTTTTGGCAACATAAATGACAATGTCACTAAGGCAGAGGAGGATTTAAGACTCCAGGAGATAGCTTTTGATCTAAACAGCAACACTGATGAAATGATAAAGCTGAAAAAGGCTAAAGTTGTTTTAGTTAAATCCCTAAAAGAGCAAAACCACTTCTGGAAACACAAGGCTAAGGTCAAATGGCTTAGAGAGGGTGATGGGAATACTAAATTTTTTCATAAAACAGTTATGGACAAAAGAGGTACACTCAATATCACTAAAATTAAAAGTACAAATGGTCAGTGGCTAGATAATACCTCTGATATTGAGAAGGAAGCCATTTCTTACTATCAGAGATTATTAAAGGACAGCCCCCATCCTGATCAAGGTCTTTTTTACTCCCATTTTCTTTCTCAGATTCCAAAACTTGTAACTGAGGAGGATAATATGGGATTCTTAAAGCCAATTAGTTTAGAGGAACTTAAATTGGTAGTTTTCCAGCTAAATAAAAATAGCAGTCCAGGCCCTGATGGGTATACTGCTCAATTTTTTATTAAAGCTTGGGATATCATCTGCCATGATTTATTAGAGGCATCAAATGAGTTTATATCCAATATTGAAATCCCTAATGGTATTTCCAGTACATGGATCACAGTCATCCCCAAAAAAGAAATTCCAAAAAGCTTTGATGACTATAGGCCAATCAGTCTTTCCAATGTTTCAAACAAAATTTTTTCAAAACTTTTAATGGAAAGAATGAAGCCTTTGATGCCTAAATTAATTTCCCCCAATCAGTCAGCTTTCTTACAGAATAGAGATATTTCTGATAATGTTATCTATCTAAAGGAAATGACTAGATTTTTAAACAGGAAAGCCTCTGAGCCTAATTGCATTATTAAGCTTGACCTTATGAAGGCATTTGATAGGGTCAACTGGGCTTTTCTGAACAGTGTACTCCTCAGATTTGGATTTCATGGCAGATTTGTGCACACTATCATGAAAAATTTATCTTTTGCTTGGTTCTCAGTGCTTGTAAATGGTAGGCCTGTTGGCTTTTTCCCAGCAACAAGAGGGATTAAACAGGGAGACCCCCTGTCTCCTTTTTTGTTTAATCTATTCTCTGAGGCCTTTACAAGGAGTCTTTCCTTTGTTTTAGACAAAGGTAAACTTCAGTACTATAATTTGCCTAAGAATGCTATTCCAATATCACATCTGAGCTACGCTGATGATACTATTATCTTCATGCAAGCTTCAAAGATGGACTTAATTAGAATGATAGCATTCCTAGTCAAGTTTGAAGAAACTACAGGCCAGAAGATAAATTTTGAAAAAGTGAATATTTTTTGAGTCAGCATGCCTCTGATATTAAGCATAGACAGATTCAGAATATTCT
This sequence comes from Sherardia arvensis, assembly GCA_948330725.1. NCBI lineage: Eukaryota > Viridiplantae > Streptophyta > Magnoliopsida > Gentianales > Rubiaceae > Sherardia > Sherardia arvensis. The sequence continues at coordinate 12,226,937 of OX415237.1, read as the reverse complement.
AGGTATGAAGTGTGGTACACTGCCTTTCAAATATCTAGGAGTGCAGATATATACAGGCAGGACTCTTAACAATCATTTTCAGCCTGTGTTGGAAATGATTGAAAGAAGACTTAATAATTGGAAGAATGTTTGGCTCTCTTCTGGGAGTAAACTCACTCTTATCCAAGCCTGCCTGTACTCACTTCCACAACACATATGGGCTGTGATGGCACCTACTAAACAGGTGATCAAGAAAATTGAAAGGAAATTTTCAATTTTCTTTTGGGGAAACTCTGAGAATGGTCCTAAAAAGAGCTGGAGAAAATGGAATTCCTTATGTTTTCCATCAGATCAAAATGGAATGGGCCTTAGATCCCTTTCCACCATAATTAAAGCATTTTCATGCAAATTATGGTGGAAATATCAACAAGGCCAAGCTCCATGGACTCAATTTATTGCCTCCCTCCCCAAAACATCAAAAGGTTCACAAAATTGGAAAAGGATCTGCAATATCAATCAGTTTGCTGAATCCAATTCTAAAGTGATACATGGTGAAGGCTCATGTAACCTTTGGACTTCAAACTGGACTGACTATGGCCCCTTAATTGATTTTTTTGAACCTCCTGATACTCATATGGCACTCTCTGTTGCAGATTTTATCCGAAACAAAGCCCTGATCCTTTCTTATCTGCAACAACATACTCCTCCACAACTATACTCTTTTCTGTCTCAAGCTTCCCTTTTCCCACATAGAAAGGACATACTTATATGGAAGCCAGACATTTTAGGGAGGTTTACAATTAAATCTGCTTATTCCAGACTCAGACCCCCCATTCAGTCCTTCCCAGTTCTTAACAAAATCTGGGATCCTCACATTCAGAAAAAAATCACAATTTTTATGTGGAGACTCCTAAATGCTCTATTGCCCTTTGATGATGTCCTCAGAAAATTTGGATTCAATCTTCCATCCAAATGCATTTTTTGCAATCACACAGACTCTTTGCAGCATTATTTTAATGACTATAAACTTGCTACTTTTCTCTGGGAACAGATGCATCTCATTTGTGGATCTGAATTCTTTCACTCTCCAACATTGTGGGATAGGTTGGCAACCAATTGTTCCTTTAGGGGGCTGTCAAAGATACATACTAAAATTTCTCATATTGCCCCTATTTTTGTCTGTTGGTCTCTCTAGAAGCTGAGAAATAGGAAAATATTTGATGATATTGACCCTGTGCCTCATTTGATTGTTAAAGAAATTAGAGAGGCCATATACTATACTTTTCTTGTATTCCCACATTATGTATCAAGGCCTGTTGACCTTGAACCAGCCTCAGATGGTACACTGCCCCTACTCCCTAAACCTCCAAAACCTGTTATATCCACTGTCATATGGTCCAAACCTCTTACAGGGGTTAAAATTAATGTAGATGCTGCATGGTCCTCAAATATGGCTGGTATAGGGGTGATTATAAGAAACTCCGTTGGTCTGTTAATAGAGGCTAGGGGTTACTGTATTGCATCTCACTCTCCCCTTCATGCAGAACTCCTAGCCATAGAGGCTGGAACTCAGTTAGGCCTGGCAATGGGTTCTGAACCTTTCTCCACAGAGTCTGATTGCTTATCTGCTATACATATGATCTCTGACCCTATGAAGAGACACTGGTCTTTTTCTGTCTTGCAGATAAAATACAAGGTTTACTGGGACATAGAATGCTTATGCACACTCTCAGAGAAGGGAATCAGGCAGAAGACAACCTGGCTAAACATTCTCTGACTATTAAATCTGGCTGCTCCTTTATATGGCACAGCATGCCTCCTCAAGTTAAGGGTGCATTACACATGGACAACCTATTCATCCCCTCTATCAGATTGGCAGCTGCTGCAAACTCTTAAGTCAAAGATCCCTCACTGTTTTCCCAATCAGAAGGATCCTCTTCATGTATGTATGTTTATAAACTCATCTCATCATGTAAGTTCTCCTTTTTTGAAACATGGAAAATAAGCGGCAAATCTGTGTTTCGTTTAACGATTCGCTAAAGTGCAACCTGTTTCTTCCATGTTTCTGAGGGATTGAGCTGAGAGTATCTACTCTCACCATTTTGCTGGCCAACAGTACTTAGGCTGTTATGGCCAATAGCTAGCTTACTAATCTCAACTATTAAGCCTAGGGCTTTTTGTAATAATTTTATTTTTATTCTTGTTTGGGGTGCCCAATAAATTCCCCCCACCTTTTGGTGGTTTAAATTACAAAAAAAAGGTATCAAGGTGTTAACGCTTGAGCGACACAGGTCAACGTGTGCGTGGTGTTGTAGATCCTGAAGATTCCTAAATAACAAGGTTGATTGTACTCGAATGCAGATCCATTGTTAATAGGTTCAATGGACTCATCATTCTAGATGCTGAACAAGTCCTCTCCATCAGAATCTCCCAAATTCATCTGTGAGAGAGCTTGCATGGACATATCTGCACCGGGCTTAGGTGTTTTTGCTAATCTTCATTAGAATACTGTTAGGTTTTTTGTTCCATTTCCAAACTTTTGATTACTTGTAACAGTTTTGGTGGCTGAATTGCTCTTCGCTTCGATGTTGGTGATGTGCCATGTATATACTCTAAGTTTTAGCACCTTTGAGCTTTGTTTTGAGCACTATTTTGGTACTTAGTGTAGGGTTTTAAAGTAAATTACTTGTTCAATTCTCTATGGTTAAGACTTGTAAAATCCTATATATAGTACGTGTTTTTGGAAGCTCTTGATGGAATGAATAGAAGTGGTAGAAGGACACCATTCCTTGGTGGTAAAAGCTGCCCAGAAAAGTGTCATATAATCCCAGAAAAGCGTCACTAAAGTTTGAAGGAACTGTCGCTCGTGCCGAGAAAAGTGTCGCTTGAGCTTGAAGGAAGTGTCACTGAAGATGAAGGAAGCGTCACTGCTGCCCAGAAGTGTTGCCAAAAGAGTGACAGAAGAAAGCGTCGCTAAAAAGTGTCACTAAACCAGCGGCCCACATGCCTCCTTGAGCTGAATTTTGGGCCTATAAATACCCCCTCATCTTCTCCCTTTTGAAAGACAGCCTCCCATGATGTAGAACCCTAGTTCTTCATATTCTTTTCAATTTTCTTGCTTTTAATTCCATTAGATTAGTAGTTTGATTCTATGAACTTTAGTGTAGCTTAGTTTAATCCTTGGGAGCATTTGAATTCACTTTCCCTTGAAATTTTGAGGGCCTTGTATGCTTGAACCTTGGGTTTCGATTATCATTTGATGAACTTGAATTTCTATGCATGAAAGTTGTTCAATCTTGCTTGAATTGTTATGGGCTTTGTGTTTTATATCAATTGCATGCTCCATGGTCATTAATTAGGTTAGTTTGGTGACTTAGTGTAATAGTAGTGTAATCTCTAGTGTTAGATTAATGACTATGGAAGGGTTGGGTGATGAGAAATTCTTCCCTTGATGTGTGATTGTAGTTAAGGAATGCCGTGATAGTTGAAAGTTGCTATTTGTGAGAATCTTATGATAAATGATGAACCAATCATGTTTGTAGGTCGTGATTCAACGCCTTCGTTGATTTACCTTATGTGTGATTGTGCAATAGGGTCGAGGGTTCTCTCTAGCGTATGATTGATAACAACAAGTAGCTATATTTGTGGGTAGAACGTTATCGTTTACTCCAATATCATTAAGTAGGAAAGTAGGAGTCGAGACATATATGCTATCATCGTCTTGGTTCTTACTAGTTATCAAATGTCTTATTTGTATACTCTCGTTATCGCGGTTGTGTGAGTAAGTTTGTCACTCTCTATCCTCAATAACATTGTTGAGTTGGTTGTCTATGATGCTATCATCTAGGTGAATCAACAATGATAGCTTTTGGGTGGTGTTATCACCCTCTTTAGCTACATTCGAGAGAATGATGCTTTCATCCTTGACAAATGGTCTAAACTTCCTTGTAATTGCATTTGCCCAATGATGAGTCGATAGTTAGAAAGTGAAGTCATTTGCCTCCCAAGGCCTCATAATCCTAGTATCTTCACCTTAACTTAGCTAATGATAGTTTAGTTTACTTTCGTAGTGTAATCAAAACCAACTTCAAAACCCCTCCCTTGTTTACATTGCTTTCTATATAATATATAAGTATGCTTATTTTCTACTTTAAAACACTCTTACAAGTCCCTTCTCCTTGTGGTTCAACCCCTACTTCCCACTATCTACTCTCTAGTAGTTAGAAGTTGTAGGAGATTTATAAATAGTATTTTGATCTCGCGGAGTCCCATTTAACGACGTGGGAAATCGCTTGTCAGTTGGCTAAGAAGCTTCTTTAACTAGTTTACAAGTTTTAAATCACTAATGTGAGGATGATACTTTTTTTGTTATCTAGAGGTTGAAATTATGATAGCTAGTACATATCATTTTGACGTTCTCATGTAACAAACTGAGCTTAACCTAACTTCTTTTCTTTCCTGTCTTTTTTACTTTTTTGGCTTGGATTGCCTATATATTCCCCCCACCTAAACATGTGCCATTTAAAAAAAAAGAGTTGGTTTAGTAATACTATCCTATTTTTTGTAACCTTTTTATCAACACCTTAATGTAACAAATATTTTATAAATTTTATTTATTAATGAAAATTTAAAATGTGGTATCAAATAAAGTTTTATAAAAAATAAATCCAATAAGACATAATTTACCTTAAATAGACGAATAGTATAAACCATAATAATCAAATTTAATATTAGGACACACATTTCTGTACATAATAAATATTAAGTTTAACTATGGTAGGTGCAAATAGCCTAACGGTAACCGAAACCATTAAAAATACGTTGTTGAAATTAAAATTATATATATATATATATATCATTTCAGAAGGCCCACTAGTTTTTCTGGCCATATGCTCCTTCAACAGCTCCAACTCAGCCTCCCACTCTTGACAATGACAGTACAGCGTTTTAACAGAACCATACAAGTGTTTCATATGATTCAGAGACTGTGGAGGAGAGCAAAACAATTAGACAATGACATATGTTATCAAATTATGATCTAAGTTAAGCATACCTGGTTTACTTCACGACATTCCGGAGTAATCTCGGTCCTGGCTTCTGGAGGAGGAGGCATAACTTACTTCTCGAACCCCCCAACGGTTCGAGCTCAAACCTAGCCCTTTTGGGAGACTTGGTAGAAGCACCTGTGGAATTCCCCGAGGCTTCAGCATCCCTCTTCTTGTCGTGATGATCTCTCTGCTTCCTCGACTTGACCATCTGAGCCAACATATCCAATGCCCTGTCGGTCTGAGAAACACCCACTACACGTAAAAGGAATGGAGTTAGTATCAGGAAATATGATATAAAATGGACGAAAATATCATACACAACATAGAAGAAATACCCTCAAGTGGTGTATCAGAGACTACTACAGAAGTTAAAGATTCTTCATTCTCAATACTACTAGACATGGTGAGCGAAGATACAGAATTCCGAGATATCTCCCTTCTCGGACACCTCACTAGGGCTGAACTCCTATCCTCCTCTTCATCTGATGGATCTCGGGCAAGATGTACGAACGGACACTCCGTCTCATGCCGACCCTCAGCTTCTATTGAGTATTCCTAGGTCCTTGGACCAATCATTTAAACCGACGACGAGCATGGGGCATGAATCCAGCTATTTCCTTATCCACATCTCTCTCGGACATTTCTTCCCGAGTTGTCCTCTCTTCTATTGCTCTAAAGGCACAAAGCGCCCTAGCTGAACCAATGGGATCTTGCTCCATAGAAAGAATGGCTTCGTACCAATCAATTTCAACACCTTTTGGAGAATCGAAGCATGCCAACTTCAAACAGCTGCCATTTTGAAGAGTTCGACCAGGCATTTGATATAGCTACTGATACGTCTCAACAGGCCACTGCCAACCCATCTGAGGATCTCCTGACACAAACTTTCCATTCCTAAGTTTGATCCTCTCCCTTATTAACTCCTCAGCTATATCCATCAACCTGTCTGAGGTCATAACATCTTCCTAGTCTTCATTTTGAAGATCACTGTTCCGTGGGGGAACCTCATACTTGGTTCGGTCAAAGGTTAGTTTCACCTTGTCCCATCCCACATTCTGTCGAGGAAGAACAAAGGCCCGACCCATGGACTTATCTCGGACAATTAAAGTTACAAGTTGTTTAACTATAGAAACCTTATATAGGGTCCGCAACAGAGCAAGCCTGGGTTTATAACCATTATGAGCACACCAGGTTATCAGTGCCATTATGATTATTACAACATCAACATGCAGTTGACTTGGATGCACCTTATGCCACTGAAGAAATCTACTCAACAATGGGGGAAATGGAAATGCTAGCCCATGCTGCAAAAATCTCCCATATAACCCCTCGGGTTGGAGTTACTAACTTTGCTGCAGACTTATCCCCTCCGAAATACATGAGATCAGCATCAGGGGGAATCGAGAAGGGACAACCTTCAACAAAGATAGCAGCATCAGCATGAGTTTTATCCTCCTTTATTGACCTATTGCTACTACCTTCACCATTCATGGATGGTCTACCTACGGCCGCATGCATTACAATGGGGCTATTCCCCTTTATCTGAGCCCTCCTGGCCATAGCTATTAGTCTCTTCTCTTCGTCAGAGGCTTTCTTCTTCAAAACTACAGTTTTTTCCCACTCGCTACCTCGGCTCTATGGCGGATACGGGAGCTACTCTCCTCGGCCTGAGTACTTACATACTCTCCCTCATCATGATGGGGAACGGAAATCGGTTCACTATTATTACTCATGATCACAGAGAGTATGGGGGGAAATACACATACAGAGGAAACGGAAAAAAGAAGACAAACAAACAAAGAAAGAAGATAGCACTTACTGATGATTGAGAAAGCAGAGATTGGGTCTTCAGAGATTTGATAAAGCAATCATACGCTTTCTGAACTTGGAAAGAAGAAATCGTGAATAAGGAAGACAAGAAGAATGATTTGGGAGATTTAACCCAAACTCAGACAACATTTATGGCGAGTAATTATCTCGATTCTGGTTCCGATGCAAGCAATGGGAGAGACGGGGGACAGACCGCCTTTACTTACCAATGATTGCACGCCACGTGTATTTACCATCTGGATTTCAGAGGAAGCTAATCTCAGCCGTCCGTATATTTGGATGGAATACAAAAGAAATTGAAGATAGATATTCAGAAGGTTAAGCCCGAAAGGATAGTCCTTGAAGGACGCCCCGAGCTTAACACCCCGAGACACCCTCCCTCGAGTTATTGGTTTTCCCTCGAGAAGTAAGCCTCTCCTTCAACCTTCGAGATGGAGCAATCTAAGTTCTGAAGATCTACCTTGGGGCTACTGATAAGTCCAGGGTTCGTATTCGGACCTCATTCATACTCGGACCAGGGCCCGAGAAGGATCGTGGGCTCGAGATACGTGGAAGATGGATCCACAGGTCCATCAATCCTAATCCTTATAAGGAATGTGTATATTATGAATGTTCTACAATGAATATACATCTTCTTCATGATGGTAATACGACCATCTTAAACATGGTAATACAACCATAACCGAAATACACTTCCTCTATACATAATAATACAACTACTATTCCTATAAGAGTTGTAGTCATACCATAAATACATGTCTTGGTGATCTACGGATTGTAGCCATATAAATACACACAAGGTTGGGTACACTTTTTTTGTCATCTAGAGGTTGAAATTTTGATAGCTAGTACATATCATTTTGACGTTCTCATGTAACAAATTGAGCTTAACCTAACTTCTTTTCTTTTCTGTCTTTTTTATTTTTTTGGCTTGGATTGCCTATAAATTCACCACACCTACACAAGTGGCATTTAAGAAAAAGGAGTTGGTTGGGTGATACTATCCAATTTTTGTTACCTTTAAATCAACATCTTAATGTAATATATATTTTATTAATTTTCTTTATTAACGAGGATTTAAAATGTGGTATCAAAAAAAAATTTAAAAAAAAAATCCAATAATACATAATTTACCTTATATAGACTAATAAGGTTTATATTTACCTTATATAAACCATAATAATCAAATATAATATTAGGATACACATCTCTGTACATAATAAATATTAAATTTGACTATGGTAGGTGCAAATAGCCTAACTGTAACCGAAACCATTAAAAATTACGTTGTTCAAATTAATATTTTATATATATATATATTTAAAGTAATTTAATGATAAGAATTTCAAAACAACGCAACAGTCAGTCACGTTAGGAAATTGCAATATTATACATTATGATGATTTAAGTTTTGAGATATACGGTGCAACAGTCATGTGCAATTTAATTCATTTTTCCCGTACGCACAATATATGCACGAGTCATGCACATTTTCTAATAAAGCATGATATACAAAATGGTTGACAAGTATATTTTCAAATAAAACCATAGAAGAAATTTTAGCAACAATTTATGAAATCTAGCGGACACATCTATTAAGCGAGATCCCTCTCACACAAATTTTTATATAGTTAATTTTACTCACATCCTAATCGCTCAGAATTGCCAATCGAAATTCTCAAGTAGGGCATGTATATTTTTGGAAGCCTAAAGAGATTCAAACTACAACTTTATGCTGTTGATGAGATATATTAAAATGGCCCTAACTTTACGTGAATGCGCTATATTGCTATACTAAAATAAAATAACATTTAGATTTCCTACATTTTCATACTAACCTGTCAATTGATGGTGTGATGGAATTTTCCACATAAATGAGCGGAGAAAGGCATCAGAATCAACACATGGGAAATTTGAAGTCACCAAATCCTTGAGTTCTTGAGTACTTCGAATTGGCTTAATCACTTGACGAAGCCGCTGGGGAGGTTCCAAATACCTGTCTTTGTAAAATCCAGAAGAAGATAATATCTTGACACCAGTCTTCCATGTCTAGCCAGTTCCCGAGAGTAGGAAAATCCTACCTCGAGCTTTGGTCCACGTCTTGTTACTCCATCACCTACGCGACCATCTTCCATAATGAAACATGGTTCAACACTAGTTATGAGCCTGGACAAACAACTAGTCTCAGATTCAACAAGCAACGTACGGCCAATCTTGCTTTATATGACCATTTAATTATATGTAATATTATTATTTTATTATCCAGGATTTTCAAGATAGATAAATAAACAATGGTCCAGATATGATTTTGATCCAAATTTATTTTCACCACTAACTATTTATACCATCTAATCATTGTAAACATTCTTTTAACGTGTTCCTATATTGTGCACTTTTAAATTTATAGTGCATTCATATTCCGTGCGTTTTAATCTTACACACGCACGTGCTAATTAAATTAAATAGTTTCTTTCTATATCTTTAGTAAAATAGAGAAAATATTCAATGAAGCTTTGAACCAATGTCATTCACTAAAATTGATTTCTAATCATATCAAGTAACTAGATTCTAGTGATTACTACTGTTTTAATTATAACTAATTTTTGAACTTACTATGAGTGTTTTTGTGGTATATATATGGAGCCATTGGATCGTCATAGTGACGAAGTGGAGAAGGAATTTCAGATGCGGCGTAGCCAGCTATAATTACGAGCTGAATTTGAGGCTTCATTATGATTTCCATTTACTCATTAATTTTAAAATAAAAGAAGAAAAATAAAATAGAAGAAATGAAGGTAACAAATGTTAAATTTTATTTTATGCACACAAGAATGCATGATGTTTTAATCATATTTATTGCAAAAATATTTATTGTGCCCCAGGATTGTGTCGGTTCTCTCAATTTGTGTGTTAAGATTGATGAATCAAACATTTATTGTGCCCCAAACTTGATGAATCAAACATCATCGTTTTACAAGTAGAAGATATTTCATGTTAAAATCGGCAAACTGTTAATTTCTTACAGTTATGTTTTCTGCTTACCATAAGTCAATTTTATCTAATTATTATTTTTTGATTAAAATTTTATCTAATTATTTGTCAGGACTAATGTGGTAGATATTTATGTTATTTTGCAGTAGGATTTGATGATTAGGAATTCATTCTAAGAATTAAAATTTGGAAATGTTGTTATATGTTTATTGCATTTGTTAAAATATATTTGCGCTGAGAGACATTAAACAAGACATTAAAAATTTCTTGATGACTATCACTGATAAATAATATTCAACAACAATTTGAATATCACTGTACATACAAATTTAAATAAATTGCAAATATACATTGTTTGATTTAGTAGAACATGTATATGTTAAAATTAACAGCGCTGCCATTTAAATAAATTAAGCTCGAAACGTTGACTTTGTTTATGAATTGACCTTTCATCAAGCCTTAGTTGTTGTAAATTATTTTTTCATTTATTAATTAGGTACTGAAACTGAATAAAAGCGGCATATCCCAAGTGCAATACTACAGAGGAGATGATAATTGGCAACGTACATCCCAAGTGCAATGCTAAAAGGCTTGCTATCTCGTATTCATTTTATTTTTAGTAAAATGTTTAAAATATCATAATATTCTTATACACGAGAATGTATATGGATAGTAATACGATTAAAATTAACAATTTGTTTTGTTTGAAAATTCTTAATGCTAACAAAGGTTACATTCTCCATCACAAAATCGTTGTACTGAACTTTATTATATACATGGGTTGTTTTGATTTAACAATTGTAATTTAAAAATACAATAATGAACGGAAAATGATAAAACTAAAGGGTGTGAGCTAATTAAACAGGGCGGATATAGAAATTTACTACATTTATAATTAATAGTCAAAAAGTTAACATTCATTCTAAAAGGTAAACAAAATCAAAGAAAATGGAAATATCATAATGTTTAGAAAATCAAAATAGATATGTTAAAGTTTCAATTAAAACCATAAAATATTGAAACACATCACATCACATTTTCACATTTTCATCTGCTGATGTTTGTGATATCATCAACTTATGTTATAATTAAACCATCTGCTTATAAATGCAAATCATATATTTGTACGCAATCAAGATAAAAGCCAAATATCAATCGAAACACTTAAAAAAATTACATTGTTCAGATTAAAATCACTTTAATATATTTAAATTTTTAAATGAAAGTAATTTAATGATAAGAATTTAAAAATGTGTGGAAAGTAAGATATTATAAATTTATGACGATTTAAGTATTGAGATATACGATGCAACAGACAAGAGCGATTTAATTCATTTTTCTTATACGCACAATACATGCACTAATCATGCACATTTTTTAACAAAATATGATATACATGATAATTAACGGGTATGTTTTCTAATAAAATCATAGAAAACTTTTGTGTTGAATTTTTGTGTTCATATGTTGATATATGTTGAAAACTTTTGGTATGTTTTGTGTTTCAATTTTGGTATGTTTATATGTTGACATATGGTGTTGAAAATTTGCTACTGTTAGAAATTGTGTAAAAATCTTTTGAAGCATTATATTTGTTTATTATTACCATTTTGAGCAAGTTTTGAAATTTAGCGCAGGGTCTGTATTGTTCATTTTTATTATGTCCTTAAGCTATGAAGCGTGTACATTGATAAAATGTTAACAAATTTATATGTGGATATAAAGTGCATTGGAAAGATACAAAACAAGCCAAATTTTTTGAATCTTCTTTGCACCAAATATCTCTTTAATTAGTAAAGAAGTTCTTTGTAACATATATTTTTTCTTGCATGGAATGAAAATTAATAAGTTTCTTGTATAAACTGTCATCTGAAAATAATAATTATTTACATAGTGAATAAAGAGTTAAGGCTGATGTGTGAGTCTACCTAAATCTGATCGATTATTTAACTTAGATCGGTTTATCTGTTACTGTGTACGGGACATTATAATGTCAAATATGCGGAATTTAAAATAACACAGCAATTGATAACGCAGTTCGGTTCACAACCTACTCTGCGAGGCAGCTTCTGCCCAACTTGAAGAATTTCACTAGAAAGCCCAGTTACAGTACAAAATCCCTTTGCTACTTAACTCTATATCTAGCGTGAGTCAAGGCTGCACTTCTTCAAGCTGTCCCAAACACAAGCTCCTTCTATGTCGATCTCCCGATCTCTTATTGTCGTTGTCGTTTGTCGATCTCTTTGAGTGAACCTCAAACACGGCTCTAACTTCTGCTCGATTCTTCTGTAGCAAAAACCTCAAACTCCCAGTTTATGCTTTAGGCGTTGAAGCTCCTAAATCGATGCTGAATATAGCCATGGGGCTCTGTATTTATAGAGCATTGAATCCAATGATCAATCGGATTCATCACTCTTCTTTTCCCTGTTTGAATTGTGATTTCCATATTTGATATTCTATTACATAAGGGAAAGGAATGTTCTAATCTTGGTCTAATTAGGAATAAACCATATTAATTTGGTTCTATTCCAAATATGTTTTAATCTTACCAAATAAAACACAAAATAGAATCTAGATTTGATTCGGCTGAATATCATCTTTCCATGTTTGCTCGATTTGCCATAATTAATCTTGGACTTCCTTGTTTGTTGTTTTTCTGAATCTGCGTCTTCTTGACATTACTTCATGTCGAAGTTCCTGAAGAACTTGGCGCCTGACATGAATTCATGTCAAAGTCTTCACCGTTCATAAAAATTGCCAACTCAATAATTCTTGACTTTACAATCTCCCCCTTTGGCATTTTTGTGAACCCCACACTTCTTGACTTTTAAACATCTGCATAGCACATCAGTGTTGTTGTAACTCCCCCTGAATCCTTGAACAGCTTGTTGACCATCAAAAGTTACAGGTCACGCATAGGACAGTCGAATGTCCAGAACATCAGAAAAACATATTACATGGAAATAAACTAAAATGTTTAAGAAGTCCAAGAATATCAAACTACTCTCCCCCTGGGGTCATTAAAATGTCAAAGCCACCTTGCTTGTCTTCATGTAGCTGGTGCAGTACTCAGCAGGTGCTTGAAATCCCCAAAGTTCACTTCTTGAGAGTAGCAATCTCTTCATCAGTCTCAGTATCTTCACTTGATCCATCAGTTGCTTCCTTTCTTGATTCTGAACTGGATCCTGTAGAGCTTGACTCCTTCTTATCAGAAGAGTCCTCATTATCATCTTCACTAGACTGTGATCTCCCATTCTCAGCTGAAGCATTATGTCCTTCAGCATCAGCAACAACAGCATTAGCAAGGGTTTCTGCCAGAGGACCCCTTTCTTGCTCAATCATCTGCATCTCAGATGTAATCTCCTCCATCTGTGCTGCTAATACTTCATATCTAGAGTTCAGAAACTCCAGTCTTGCCTCATTCCTTTGCATCTCAGTCTGATCAGTCTCATCTACCGGTGGAATGTAGGGAAAATCAATTATTCTCCCCCTATTTGTCACCTTCTGGGTAGGCTTGTACTACTTGATAGTTACAATCTTGTCAGTTTCCAGTGCAAACTCAGAGAATATTCTGGTAATGAGGCCTGGGTTGATCAACCTCTCATTCCTGACACAGTTGGCACACTTAGCAATGTGCTGAAACATTACAGCTCCTAGGTTGATGTCAGTTCTGGTCCCCAGTGCATATAGAAAGTGCCCTAGATCTTTTGTGACCTCTGAGATGTCTGATGTAGGCATCCAAATATGTATTCCCATCTTGAATAGATAGAAATATCTCAGAGTCAACTTTGTGGCTGGCACATACTTAGCATTCCACTCCATCACTCATTGGTTAATGATCTCAGCAGCAGCATCATTGATGGAGAATGCAAAATCCAGAAGGTAAGCAGCATCATCATCTTTAACATGCAAACCTAGCACTTCTCTAATTTTTCTGGGAGAGAATTCTAGAGTTTGTCCCCTAAGCTGGATCTTATGAAAGTACTGGGATTCTGGCTCATCTATCCCATCATGCATAGCCTCATAAAATTCATACACTAGGTTTTCATTGTATGCAGTATAACCTCTCACAGTACTAGCACAACCTAAGTAATTGAGGAAATCAGAAAAACCTGTACTGATGAAGCTTTGTTCCTTAAATTCAACTTCTGGCCAAATCTTTCTCTCTCTGATTGGCTTGGCTGGCTTCTTTCTCCTTGCTGCATTTGTTCTTCTCTTCTTTGTAGCAGCTTGAGAAGGCTTTCCATCTTCCTCATCCACTGAAGTTGCAGCTCCATCATCTTGAACTTCTGGAGCATTGGACATTTGAATGTTGATGTCAGTAGCAACTTTTTCTTTTGAGGCAGAAACTTCAGTCTTCTTGGAACCTCTCCTTTTCCTCTTCTTGGATTTTAAGAACTGGGAGAATGGCACATCATCACTGGAACTGTGATCAAGTTCACCAGTGGAATCAGTTTGAGCAGTTGGTGGCTCTATTTCTTGTTGAGCAGCGTGCCTTGCTGTATATGTAAATAGGTTGCCTCCAGTCTTCACGGCAACACTTGAGTGTAACCACTTTTTGGCCATCAACTTCTTCTCTGCATCACCAACAGGTTGGTCTTTCATATTTTGAGCACTAACATTCTCCTCCATCCTTGGTTTAGCATCCTTCAATTCTTCAGCCATGATCTCATAGACAGTCGAATGTCTATCCATCCTTTAGTTCTTCAGCTTGATCATATAGACAGTCGAATGTCTATACTCTTTTCAACTCTTCAGCTCAGTTCTTCTTGGTAGTATAGTAACAAAATAACTACTTCTAACTATATTAACTAATATTTTTGTATTTTTTCTTTTTCTTTTTTTTCTTTTGTTTTTCTAGAAAATATTTACATAAAAGCTGTAAATCTACACTACTTCTACATACATAGAAAAACTACCTCACAGTTAGCCAACGCCTAAGTGTTGCATGAGCTCTTCAATCTTTTCACCATAAAGAGTTTCGAGCTGTTCTAAAGTACTGATGTTCTCATAAATCAAAGTGATCTCCTTCTTCTCCACGAGATCCCTTATCGAGTGCTTAGTCCTTGTGTACTGGACTGAATTCTTTACAATATTAATGGCATTCATCCATATAATTTGAGCATAGCACATTCCTCTGGTGGATTTCCTTTTATCTGAATCATTGCTTGTAATCATCAAAGCAAGACTATGTTCAGCCTGTTGAAGCATACACAAGACTCCCCCTTGTTTGTTGCATGGATGGATCAGAAAATGCGTCAAACGTTTCCATGGAATTATCTTCAACTCATACATTGCATTCGTCATAACCAGTTCATCAGCTACTGAGTTACTCTTAGACATCCATCTGGTTACACGGACACTAGAATGTGCATGGCTTGGACTAAGAATCCAAACATTATTCTTGATAGACAGTTCCAACTCTGCTTGCATATCAGCTATCAAGTATTCATTCTTTAAAACTTCTCGCACATCTTTGGGCTTAATCACAGAGGTATAACATGAATATTATGCTAATGTAATGACAAATCCTGGAAATCCTGTCAATTCCTTGTAGTTTATAGGATTTGTTGATCGAAGTTGCGTCTGATGCTTCCTTTGAGTCTCAACTTCATCTACAGATAGCTTATGCACAGTCTCTGATTTGCCTCCTTGTGTAACCATAGCACTAGAATCATCTGAATCATACTTACTGTCAGATGCATCCTGTTGACCAGTGGACATTAAAATGTCCGGAGCATTCTGTTTCTTCCCATCAACAATAAGATCATCATTTTCTTTCTTATCAAAATTCACTGAGTCAGGACTAACACTCATACATCGAACATCAAAATCCAGTACATTACAATTATTCGAGGTTCTCGATCCAGTAAAAACTCCATCATTATGTCTCATGGAACATGTTTTCTTATCAAAATTCACAATCATGTCACTGTCACATAATTGACTGATGCTCAGTAAATTAGCCTTCAATCCCTCTACCAGTAACACATTGGTAAATACCGGAAATCCTTCAATCACAAGATCTCCTTTTCCAATAATCCGGCTCCTTTTTCCATCACCAAATCCAACAGAACCAGCAAAACATGGCTTTAAGTGTTGTAGTAAATATGGGGATCCAGTCATATGTCTTGAACATGCACTGTCAAAGTACCATGAATCTTGAAATTCAGAATGATGACACACATAGCTTGAGTAGCATACCATTGTAGACTTTGGTTGCCAAATTTTCTTGCTAACTGGCTGTGAATCACTGTGGGTATGATAATGTGAAACTCGTTTTACTGGTAGTTTCTGCTTCATCTGGGCAGTATAATTTCATGTATTATTCCGAGTGTGAACCATGTTTCGAAAGAGAGCAAAACATCTGTTCTTAGAGTGTCCAATTCTCTTGCAGTAGCTACACTTTCGAACCCTTTTCTTCTTCTGGACTGGATACTTCACATCAACTTTCACCGTTAGTTGAGAATCTTTCTGGTACTTGCTCAGAATATTTGAGGGCCTATTCTCATAACCAATGCCATGTTTAGTATGTTGCCCCATTGTCAATAACTCGTCAAGTTTGGTTCTTCCGGTATTGAGTCTATGAATTGCACTTTCTGCATCTTCTGTTCGTTCAGTTACACTAGTCAGCTTCTCGAGTAGATCATCATTCTTCATCTCCAATTCTGCCTTATCTTTTGTAAGATCATCATTCTTCAACTTCAATTATGCCTTATCTTTTGTAAGTTCTTGGTTGATCTTAACAATTTTCTCCCGAGATTTGTGCAGGTCAATGTAAGCACTGTGAACATCTTTATCAGAATTTCTATCTTCATGAACTGAATCTTCAGTATTATCAATTTGGACATTCGAATGTCTTATTCCTGCATCTGTTAATTCAGTAACCTTAGCTCCAAAAGCAACACAATTGCTTGTTAGTCCTTCAGTATCTTCATCTTCGTCACTCCAGCTGGAAATCATAGCTTGATCACTCATTTCGGCACTAGGACAAACATTTTGAAAATTCCCTAAACCTCCATAGTTTCTGCACCTTTCATCTTTGCGTCCAGCTATATTTGTTCTGGAATTTTGTTGTTGTTGTCTTGAAGGCCGGGAGTTTCTTGGATCTTGAGCTCTGGGTTTCCAGTTACTTGGTCTATCTTGAGAATTAAGATTTGAGACTCTATTCAATATTTTGGAGAAATTTCTGGTCAATAAGGCTATCTCTTCATTGTGTTCATCATCGTTTGGACATTTAACTTCCCTATTTTCAGTGGTTCTGAAAGCTAAGTTGTTCCCTATATCTTGTTGCTCAGTTATCTATAAAGTTGTTACAAAGATACTGAGTACAAGATTGGGAAAGGTTTTACCTTCTTTAATCAACAGCAACCAGGGTGCTTTTGTGAAGGGCAGAAATATTACTCACAATATTTTGCTTACACAGGAACTGCTTAGTAAATATAAGGTTGAGGGTGATATGATTCCAAGCTGTATGATTAAGATTGATATACAGAAAGCCTTTGATACATTGAGCTGGGAATTTCTATTTAGTTGGATGGAGATGCTCAAGATACCAGCCCTATTCCTAGGATGCCCTATTCCTAGGATGGGTGAAAAGATGTGTCCTTAATACAACTTTTTGCCTATCTCTGAATGGATCATATACAAGCAGTTTTGAAGGTAAGAGGGGAGTGAAACAGGGGGACCCCATCTCTCCTTTACTGTTTGTGATTGGGATGGAATATCTTACTAGACAATTAACATTGGCAGTGCAAGAGAAGAAGGTGGACTATCATCAGAGGTGTTGTAGAGTGGGACTTCACAGCCTGATATTTGCAGATGATCTTCTTATTTTTTGCAGGGAAAATCAGGGTTCTATGGAAGGATTACAACATGTTTTAACTGAGTTCAGGCAGGTTACAGGCCTTGCAATTAATGAGGCAAAATATGAGGTCTTGTTCACCAAAATGTCAAAGGTAGAGAGCAGCTTGTTGGCTACTACATTGAATATTGTGGAAGGAGAGTTGCCAGTGAAGTACTTGGGAGTTCCCATATCTACTGGAAGATGGAGCAAGGATACTTGTGGATAGAATTACAAGAAAAATCAACACTTGGCAATCCAGAAATCTTTCTTATCCTGGAAGGGTACAGCTTATCAACTCTGTTCTACTAAGTATGGCCAGTCATTGGGCAAATGTCTTTAGGATTCCTGAGAGTATTCATCATTCTATTGTGCAGAAATGCAGGAATTATTTGTGGAGTAGGGAGGAGGGAAAGAAGAAGTTAATCCCCATTTCTTGGGAAACACTTTGTATTTCTAAACAGAGAGGTGGAGTTGGTTTAAGGGATCCATCCCTGTGGAATCAGGCTTGTTTGTGTAAGCTGGTTTGGGATGTATGTCACAAACAGGATATCTTATGGGTGCAATGGCTTCAGGCTTATTACTTAAAGGGAGTGAATTTCTTGGCATATCATAGAGATGCTCATTCTCTGAGTTGGGGCTGGAAAACTTTGGTGGCTGAAAAGGAGAAGATAATGCCTTTCCTGAGTAGATGTGTGGATAAGTATGGAAGGTTTAGAACAGGAGCAGCTTATAATTTGCTTAAAGGGGTGAATGAGAGGGATGTACTGGTTGTAACAATTTGGAACTCTGGACTGCACCCCAAACATGCATTTTTTCTCTGGATGCTGCTTAAAAGGAGGCTGTCTACCATTGACAGGCTTCAGTCAAAGGGAATGTTAACTCATCTACAAAATTGTTGCTGTTTGTGTGGAGCACATAAAGAGACAGTTCAACATTTATTTCTGAGCTGTGGTTATGCAAAGCAGATACTTTTGTCATTCCAGATGCACATAGGTTTTGATTTGAGGAGTTTTAAGAAGAAACTTAGAGTGTTGGCAAGAAGGAGATCAAGGAAGAAGTACAGGTGCCTGATTAGTATACTATACAATCTATGGCAAGAGAGAAGTAGAAGAATTTTTCAGCAGAGGAAGATGGATGCAGAAGGTTTAAAGGCTAAAGTTTTAACAGAATTTTGAAAAACTAGATAGGAGATCTTTATTGTTTTCCTTTTATTTTGCACCTTATTTAGGTGAGGCTGGGAGTGAAGGCCTTTAAATGTGTATTGTTTTGTTTGGAAGAGATTAATATACAAATATTTCCATCAAAAAAAAATGTCCCAACCAGCTCATTCAGTGTCATCTTGGTTAGGTCTCTGGCTTCTTTTATGGCTTCCACTTTATTTCCAAATTTTCCCTTTGGTAGACATCTAAGGAACTTCATGATCAGCTTTGGTTGTTCGTGTTTCTTGCCAAGAGCAACCATTTTATTCATTAGATCTCTGAATCGGCTGTTAAACTGGGCGATGGTTTCATCATCATTCATCATCAAGAGTTCATATTGTCCAGTTAACACACTCAGTTTGCTCTCCCTAGCCTTTGCATCTCCTTCATGTACTGATTCTAGTATATCCCATGCTTCCTTGGCTGTAGTGCAGTTAGAGATGAATTTAAACTGCTCTGAATCAACCGCAGTGAAGATAGCATTCAAGGCTTTGGAGTTTGCTTGACATGCTTTTAGTTCTGCAGGAGTATATGAATGTTTAGGCTTTAGTACTTCTATAGCTCCTTCTTCTTCAATCTCAGGTACAACCGGTGGAGACCAACTTGTCATTACAGCATCCCATGCATAATCATCAGTAGCGTCAATGAAGACTCTCATCCTTGTCTTCCAAAATGCATAATTTGCCTCTCCTTCAAGCAAGGGTGGCTTAGTGGTAGATCCTCCTTCTCGGCTAGCCATAGGTAGAACTCTGTCTGGATCTGCTCTCCTTGTAATCAAGGGTTGTTTAAGCACTAGCTCTGATACCAATTGAAGTGTGATTCTACCTAAATCTGATCGATTATTTAACTTAGATCGGTTTATCTGTTATTGTGTACGGGACATTATAATGTCAAATATGAGGAATTTAAAATAACACAGCAATTGATAACGCAGTTCGGTTCACAACCTACTCTGCGAGGCAGCTTCTGCCCAACTTGAAGAATTTCACTAGAAAGCCCAGTTACAGTACAAAATCCCTTTGCTACTTAACTCTATATCTAGCGCGAGTCAAGGCTGCACTTCTTCAAGCTGTCCCAAACACAAGCTCCTTCTATGTCGATCTCCCGATCTCTTTTTGTCGTTGTCGTTTGTCGATCTCTTTGAGTCAACCTTAAACACGGCTCTAACTTCTGCTCGATTCTTCTGTAGAAAAAACCTCAAACTCCCAGTTTATGCTTTATGCGTTGAAGCTCCTGAATCGATGCTGAATATAGCCATGGGGCTCTGTATTTATAGAGCATTGAATCCAATGATTAATCGGATTCATCACTCTTCTTTTCCCTGTTTGAATTGTGATTTCCATATTTGCTATTCTATTACATAAGGGAAAAGCATGTTCTAATCTAGGTCTAATTAGGAATAAACCATATTAATTTGGTTCTATTCCAAATATGTTTTAATCTTACCAAATAAAACACAAAATAGAATCTAGATTGGATTCGGCTGAATATCATCTTTCCATGTTTGCTCGATCAGCCATAATTAATCTTGGACTTCCTTGTTTGTTGTTTTTCTGAATCTGCGTCTTCTTGACATTACTTCATGTCGAAGTTCCTGAAGAACTTGGTGCCTGACATGAATTAATGTCAAAGTCTTCACCGTTCATAAAAATTTCCAACTCAATAATTCTTGACTTTACAAAGGCTTACTCAGTGCTTGCAGATTATCAATGATCCGCATACTACATGCATATGCCATTCCACTTGAGGGTGTACTTTCTCAGAGTATGGAAGAGAGTAGAGACTGGTCAAGAATTGCAAGGACCTCGAAGCTCCATGTAAACTTTACTGAAATTTGCAACAATACAGAAAACATGCAGACCATTTTAACCATGACTTGCTATTATGACCAGGTTTGATTAATGTACGACACTTTCATTGATGCAACACAAAGTATTCAATAAAGTGGTCTCAGAGTGAGAAAGGTGATCTTAATGTGATAAATTAACACTCCAAAGGAGGATTGAGAGCCAAAGTTTTATAATATAAGGACTTAATGTCACTCTATCTATCACAAAGTAATTAAAATGCAACAAAAAGATGCATAAAACTCATAAAACATGAATTAAAGCACAACTAAGTCTCAGTTTCTGAGTAGTTTGCAAGGTGAAGCAGCTCCAATTCAATCCAAAAGCACAAACTAAAGCACATCATCATCTCAGACCAATCCGGCTTTCTTAAGCGCATCTTGAATCTCTTCTTCACTTTGGAATTTAGAAGTATACAAGATGAAAGAAGACTACTCAGGCAAGCAAATATCATAGAAGTTCTTAACCTGCATCACACGCAAGCAAATATCGGTCAAGCACTCAAACGCAATAAAGATTTGAAACGAAAAGAGTATAATTGTTAGTGTACATACAAGATCATACAATCCAATTCTGAGACCTCCATACAAACACTGACGATGCAGCCCTAGAACAATTCCCTTCCACAGTGAAGCCATGCCTTCTTCCTTAGCAATATTCCAACCGTCCCCAAGAAACCCCTAGACTTCGACGCTACATCACCCGCAATCGCCTTCTTCTGTAGCTGCAGCCGCACCTTAGCCGTGTCCAATGGGATAGTACATACCTATACAAAAACAGACAGAATTAATAGGAATAATTGTAATCATAATCGTAATAGGAACACAAATACACAAACAGAATACACAAACAGAATTGAGCATCAGAAATGACTCACTATCACAACCGCCTATGGGCTTGCCACCAATGAACACATTTGGGACGGATAGAATGAAATTTAAGACGGATAGACGTTGTTGAAGGCGGAAATCAGTTCTGACGTAAAAATGTTCAAATTTAAGGCGGAAAGAAAGGATCCGCCTTAAATGGGGAGGATTGTTACGAACTCGTAACATTTGTGGTAAGTTAAACGTCTATGTAGCGAAATCGCAGCTTAGCTCATTAGTATGTACTTTGGCCGTTGCGATCTCGTAAGGTTGCCTAAACCCTAATTTAAGCAGGCGAGAATATGCATCGTATCGTAACCAGGTCGCTAGGATGTGGCGAGTGATGTTGCGGTTTCGCTACTGTATAGGTCGTATATGAGAGTTGAGAATGTACAGTGCATGTGAGGTTGATTGAGTTCGCTGGCTACTCAAAAGTAAATGATTCCGCCGTGTAACATGCTGCTAGAGTTTAATTCTCAGCAATAATATTAGCGATATCGCAACTAATTAAATTAATATTAAATTATTTCTCAACAGTACTACTAGCGAGATCGCAACTAATTTTATTCATATTAACCTAGTGAGGTCGCTACTATGCCATTCATAAGTTTTGTTGTTCTATGTGATCATGTGCAGTAGCGAACACGTAATAAAGCTCGCCAACATTTGTCCCACATCGGCTGATTAGAAGGTGATTTTTCAGTTTATATACGGTTGCATTTTACAAGGGTCCGATAAGTCGCCGACCAACGCAAACTGAACATGAAACACCAAGGCTGAGGCCCAATACTTACATAGGCTAAAGCCCGATACTTACACAGGCTAATGCCCAACACTTATACGCCCAATATAGACCCAAACCCAAAAACCGTTTTTTGATCGGTTCTTATCATGTAGCGAACTCGCATCAAGCCACGTCAATGTTGTGTTTTTTTATTGTGTCAATCTTTGTTGTTACGAATTCGCAAGGGTAGAGAAAGTACGCTGCAATATCGCTACAGATTCTCTAGCTAGGCTCTATTCACTGAATACGACATGTTGCGATATCGTTAGGACCTCGTAAACAGGCGCTAGTTAGTTGCGATTTCGCTTGGTGTTCTGTTACTAATAAATCATCATGAAACATGACGGTGACGAGATCGCTATGACCACGCACTATACAAAAAGTAAATGATTTTGCTGATACGATATGGGCTCTTAGGATGAAAAAATAAAATGTAAGGGACAAGATATCAAAACAAGAAAAGCTATTCAGTAATTAAATGTGCCAAAATGGCAAACACAAGTTCATTAGAATCGAAACAAACTTGTGATACAAAAATACATACTGAAGAACAAACAACTAATACTAGTAGATCGTTAGTTCACCGAGGACATGAAGCAGTTCCTGATCGCAAGTGCATGCATCACAGGTGATGTCCGCCGGATCAAGGGGTGCCTAGGGATCGTACCTCACCCAGTTATTGAGGCCCAGCATGCGGATTGCAGCAGATCGGCCTAGGCCTAACTGCTGCTTCTGAGAAGTACCTGAGGTAGTGTCTCCAACCCCAAGCGTATCTCAGACCTCTTTTGACGCGTTCTCGAGCTAGACGGAGGCCCTTCTTGTCGGTTCTCTTCATGGTTGTGATCACATTCATGCCTCTTTGAATGTCACCATCGCAGATTGCAAAAACAGCCAACACATAGGTCGACTCTCTGTGACCTATTGCAGAAGCCTCGGTGAGCCACTGTTGAGCCCAATCGGTCGCTCTTCCGCTCACGTACCGACAAAGAACGTGTTTGAACATAACACGAATCATTATGAGATGAATCATGTCATCTGGGAGGGCGCTGAAAAATGTCAAATCCATGGGATGAGAAGGCAAAGAATAGGAGAAGGGAATATGGGAATGAAGGCTCTGATGGGGCTCTAAAGGGAGAAGGGCTGATATTTATAGGGGTGAGGTTCTACATTTGTCAAAAAAATGTGAGAGTTCCGAGACTAAAATTAGTAATTGATGTATTAAAAGAGGAAAAATGTAAAGGCATTCACACCTTTTCATTGACCACATTCACACCCCCAAACAAATTAATTACTGATGGAATTTCAAAGGTTTTTACTGATGGGTTCCTACACTGTAGCGATCTCGCTACTCTCCAAGCCTAACAATTGTTTGCTAGTTGTGTCAAGCTTTGTTGTTACGAACTCACTACAGAATCTCAAGCTAGGCTCTGTTGACTGAATACGACTTGTTGCGAGGTCGCTACTATAAGTTACACAGGTAGCGAGTTCGCTAGTGAGGCGCCAACTTATGCTACAAGTATGCGATGTTTATAAAAGCTAATTAATAACAATTAATAAACTTATATAAAATGTAAAGGACAAGGTATCAAAAAAAAAAGCTATCAAATAATGAAATGTGCCAAAATGGCAAACAAAAGGTTATTACACTAATAACAAATTTGGGCAAAAAAAGAAAGAACATAATCAAACAACAAAAAAACTAGAACATTTAGCCTCAACGAGGACCGAGGACGTGAAGCAATTCCTGATCGCAGGTGCATGCATCACATGAGATGTCCGATGGATCAAGTCTCTCCCAGCGATCGTACCTCACTCTGCGATTGAGGGCAGCATGTTCCACGCAGCAGATCGGCCTGGTCGTGACTACTCCATCTCTGAGAAACCTGTAGTATTGCGCCCAACCCCAAGCGTTACCCAAACCGGCTCTGACGCGTACTCGAGTTTCCCGAAGGCCTTTCTTATCGGTTCTCTTCAGGGTGGTGATCACATTCATGCCTCTCTGAATATCACCCTCGCAGCATATTGCAAATATGGCCAAGACATAGGTCGAGTCTGTGTGACCTAGTGCAGAAGCGTCGGTGAGCATTGTCGATGCCATTCTGTCGCTGTTCCGGTCGCGTACCGACGAAGAACCCGAGTCGAAGTAAACACGAATCATGATTAGATCTATCATGTCATTTGGGAGGGCGTTGAATATAGACAAATCCATGGGAAGCAAAAGGCAAACAATAGGAGAAGGAAGAAGGGAATGTGGGAATGAAGGATCTAGTGGGGTTCTAAAGGGAGAAGGGCTCGATATTTATAGGGTTGAGGTGCTCCATATTTCAAAAATATCTGAGAGTTCCTAGTAAAAAATCTCACCTTTTCAAGACCACCTCATGCAAACCCCAAAAATAATTAAATTCCTTCTGGAATTTGAAAGGTTTTGCTGAATTTTTTTGAATGTTATTTCATCAAATCAAACTAAACTAAATTGAAAGTATTTTATTTGTTTTTTTTCGTTTAAAAATCTTGAAAAAAAGAGCATGTGCTAAATAATAATTCTGAGTTGATAAACTTTATCTCTACATTTTGAAATTATTTAATTTTCGACTAGATTAATGTTGATAAATAAAGCTAATACCTAGCTATGGCGGCGTCGTTTGTGGGTTTGTGGGTTTAGGGTTTAGGGTTTAGGGTTTAACTGTGGTAACGTGTACACTAGCGATTTCGCTACCACAGACGCTAATTAGATTTTAACTAAAAAATAAAACTTTTAAATTTTTTTTAGCAATTTCACATTCTAACATATATATATTTTATATAGATGCAGTATAATACTCTATTTGTTAAATATCCATCATGATATTAACTCAGGTAGAGTACATCTTTGTCCATAAGCAGTATGACATAACTCTATGTAAAACATCAATAATTCGGTTTAAATTTTTAAACGCACTATCATATTCTAAAATATGTACATTTTATATATAAACAGTATAATACTCAATTTGGAAAATATCGATCATCACATTATGTCAAGCAGAGTACATCTTAGTACATCAACATACAATGTTATTAAGCGATACTCGGTAGTATGATGAGTGATGACAGTTGGTGAGTGAACGTGTGCATGATACTTTGTTTAATTCAAGATCCGTGCTTGTAATCACATAAATGAGTTGTAATAAACTAAGTATCACTAACCAAATGCACGTGAACTGCACATATATATATATATATATATATATATATATATATATATATATATATATATATGTAGTTCATGTGTGAAGCTCTACTATGCTGTTGTCTCTAAAGGTAAGCGATGGATAGCGTTTTCAAGCGTACACATGATGTGTAGAGTTTCTTATTGTCTTACAATTAAAGACTAAGTTTCTTAAAACTCTTTCAAATTGTGTAATTGCAAATTAAGTCAACAAATCCCTATCCCGTTATACATCAGCATACGACGAAACAAATGAAAATTATTCTTACAATAGAATTATTAGTGTCTTATTCCATACCATCATTTCGTTTAAATCGTTTAAATCGTGATTTAAAATTGTTTGAGTGCATTTTTTTTAAAAAAATGATTATCTTAAGTAGGGTTCTGGCGAGCATGAGTACCGAACTCGCAACAACCTAGTAACGTACTTTATGTCAGCTTTTCAGTGACGATCTCGCTAGAAGGATAAAGTAGACCATAAAAGGCAATTACATGAGCATGCAACGATATCGTAAATAGCCACGTCAGGTGTAACGAGCGAGTTCCGATATCGCAAGAAGGAAAGCTAGAATAAAGTAAACACGTTATAGATCAGAAAAACACAACACTTTTGGCATCTTATCCATCACTTCTTACGGGTTTCATCTCCAAAAGTTCAAACTTTTGCACATCTTCTCAAATCTCCTCACCTTTCTTCACATCAAAACTCCATATCCCATCCCATACATGTTCGAAACATCAAGTGTATCAAAACAAAGTGGAACTAGCCACTAATTGAATGCAAAAGATTGGTAATTTTTGCAATGAATTCCCAACCACATTTTTCCCTATATTCTTGCAATTAATGTCAATATTCAGTTGTGCTTGTTCAATTTTCCGAGTTCTGTTGTTGTGGGTAGGAGAGGGACAAAAAAGGTAGACCATCCCCAACCAAAATAATCAATTCTACCGACACAACTTTGTCATATACCAAAGGTACGATTTTTTTCATTCTTATTTGCTAAAAATTTGATTTTCTTGTACATAGTGCCTCCATTTATCATGTTATTACTAAATATCATGTCAGAAGCATGTCCTGAACGAAAATCAAGATTTTCTTTTAATGTTGTCCATTGCTTGCTTAGCCCTAAATTTTAGGATTATGTTTTATAATGTTTTTACTACAACGTACGACTTTTACTTATTAGTATTGTGTTAGTCATTTACTAATTTCAATATAAAAAGGAAAGCTTAATGGAGAGCCCTTCCGTTAACTCCGACTCAAGTGGGGGGGGAAATGTTGTTGGCGGTTCAAGTGAGGTTAGAAGACAACGAGAAGTGACTTGTGCATCGAAAGAAGCTCAACTCCTCACACATTGTCGCGAATTAGAGATTAGGATCAATAACAAATACTAACAAATGTCAAGTTTAATGACATTGGTGTTGCTATTTCACCCGAGATGATGCCGCGCGATGGTCGAGTTGGTGTGCTAGGACTGCTAGGATACACACACCATTAGACACAACGAATTAGAGGCTACTAAGAATCGACATCAAAAAGGATATATGGAAGGATGCAAGGTTAGTGTGGCACTTGTTATTTTTAATTTCACTTGAAAATTGTGAATGTGATTATTTTTATGATCACATTTGTAGCGCCCCTTTATTATTGAAGCAACATCTTATGATCAAGTGAAGAAGAAGGCTCTTCAAATCGCATCAAAAGCTCATCGAGAACACAAATATACCCTTGCCAAGACTTTGCCCTTTTCTGACACTATAAAACCCTACCCGAAACAATCCTTATACTACATCAAATGTAAGCTACTTGATCTCATCTCTTCTATCGTATTGCAAGTTACGAATTTTCATGTTCTTGTGCATTATTATACTTTCATATCCCATCTATTGTTTATTTAGGTAAATGCAATGCCTTGCTCTAAACGCAAAGACTTTCATTGGGTTTTTGCACCCAATATGCTTGCAAGAAATGAATGAAAGTAATCAATCACGACTTGCTTATCTATCTAAGATCCTTAGTGACAAGACCAAGACAATTTACATAGGACCATATCTAGAGAGGTTAGTTTTCTTTGTTACAATTGGATATTTGCACTTCGTAAACATTCTAATCTTCGAGACGGGTTCTTACATTTTCATTTCTTAAATATGTAGTGGCCATTGGAGTTTTGTAGCTATGATACCATCATTGAAGCGAGTGTATTGGATGGACCCGCTACACTTTGGTCCATCTACAAAATTTGCAGATTTATTAGAGGTTGCTCTGCATTGTGCACATGACGACACACTACTTCCCTTCAACCTTATACAGATTCAGGTGACATTACAAATCCAATGCTCATTTATTTCCACTATGATTTCATTTCAAATCATTTGTTATACTTCTTCGCTCTCAGCACCGAAAGTAGTTGTCAAATTGTGAGTGCGGTTACTATATGATGTTGTGTGCCACCGAGTGCGTCGCTGGCCTTGTTGATGATAATTTGGAATTACACCGCGTAAGGATTCTTACAACCAACTTATTGTACCTATTATTATCTACATTGCATTTAATAGTATTAAATTTTTTTTCATATTCTTAGATTATCGAGGAAAATCATGCACCATACACCAAGAAGGAGTTGGAGGATGGTAGAGATGCATTGGCTAGACACTTGGTCCTTATTAGATCTCGGTACATCTCTAGGCCTCACATTCCCAATAAAAGCTAGTTTCTTTTTATGTCAAATGGATGCATATACTTTTGAGTTCCATTACTTCCATTTGTTTATAAAGTGTGGCTTGATAGTGTCTCGTGTTCATGTTTTGTGCTTAGATATCATGCATCTTGCAATTGACAGCTTAGACAATTAAAATGAAACCCAATTTTAGCGGAAATGGGTGGAAATGGCACAAATCCTATAATTTTGTGACACTTACGAATTCGCTGCGACTTCGTTACTTCTCTCGCCAGTTACATTAAAATTGTTGCGACCATCTTGTACTGTCGCTACAACACTCGCCAAAATTATATTTCTCAGCTTAGTGTTTGCGCCATCGCTGCCCAATCGCTCGTTCTTGTCTGCCTCTCCAATCTGATCTCTGTCGAGTTCGTAACTATTCACGCCAACACCAGGAGAATATCTAGCTTGCTCGTAACGTCATCTGTTTTTCTCGCTCACCCAATGCTCAAACGACGTCGTGTAAATGAAGCGAGACTAGTAGCGAATCCATAACTATACACATAAGCGATTTTCTTACGAAATCGTTACCTCTCTCGAACCAACAATTTTAATTATATTTTTATAATTAAATTTTACAAATTTTATATTTTTACAATTTTTCTGTTGCGATGTCGCTACGGTATTACTAGCGAGTAGCACGTTGCTGTCGTAACCAGCAAATCGCCCCTGTTTCTCGTAACTAGTCTCGTCAGCAGACGAATATAAGACAAGCTAGGCTGCCTTACATAGTCATAACTACTGTTAGTGATCCACAAGGTTAAAGTCGCAACTTATATCGCACACATTCATAATAGTATAGGCTTTCCAATGTTGCGATATCGTTAGTATTTCATCTGGCGATCCGTAAGCTTCCATCGTAACAAAACAATCAACCATTTGTTTGGTACTAGCATTGGCTAGTTACAAACTCGCAAAGAGTCAATTCATATCATCCAGCCGTGCATGCTAGCTAGTTCGTAAATACTGTCTAAGGCGGATAAGCCTTCATCTGAGGCGGAAACAAACGCTTTAAATCCAAAAACATCTAAGGCGGAAGAGGAACAGCCTTAGATGATTTTTGTTTTCTGCCTTAACACATGAAGGATGAACTGCCTTAGATGGCTTGATATTCTAGTAGTGCATAAAAATTGAGTCTTTGGTATGAAAAATACTCACTTTCTTGATAAGTTCAATCACTTTGTATGTTGCACCAAGCTAGGACAACAATTGTTTCACCCTCGTGCAATAACCACAGTATGTTTTGCTGTCAAAAAGGGATTTATTTTAGATACACTACAGGGTAACTAAACATTAAAATCTGGAACTTGAACAACAATTCACCGTTTCTGCTTAATATTGAAAAACAAGAATATCCCAGATCATCAATCCCTTAAAAGGGGGGGGTTTGATTATGATCAATTATTGTTCTCAACTTCAAAAGGCAAGAAAATAAGCAATAGATTGAATACCTGAATAAAACAACAGGGTTCGAAGAGACAATTTGCTTGGCTTTGTTGAGAACCATTTCTAATTCTTCTTTACTCGTCTTTTTGGAGCTGAGCATAGAACCCTTCTCTTATCTCTTATTTATTTGTAGAACTATGTTTTTTTTAATTAAAACCACCATTAGTGTGGGGGAAATTTATTAGGCCTCCCTTACCTTAAAAAGCCTATAAAAAAGACAAAGTGCTTACAAATAGTTTAGTTTTTTGTTTGCATGAGAGAATAAAAATACTTGAAGCTGTTGCATTACAAGGTTTATGTTTGATTTGGGTTGTATCTAGGTGCTAATACTCTCTTGCAATGAAATACATAACACCGAGCTTGTCAGTGGATGGGTAAACAAATACACAAGCCACTAGTTTCCAAGAGTTGTTTCATCGAGAAAGAAATAGTTGACAAGACCCGCCATTTCAAAGTTTCTTGCATGACTTCCAATGGAGATTGGTGCTGCCTTGGTAGTGTGTTGTCTACCTTGTGGGTGTTGCCCTCCTTGCATGTGTATCCCATTAGGTCTCCCATCCAATGGGTCTTCAAACCTGTGGGGAAAAATGATAACAGCAGTAACCATATTTTATAGTAAAACTATCCAATTCTAATGTTAGGAATACCTATCCTATCAAGATAGATTAATCCCTTTAAATAAGATGGAGCTTCTTGTAGAGTGATATTTCCTGAAATGGCATTTTTTGAGCAAAGTTTTGCAATTAAATCTGCTACTGTATTACCTTCGCTCAGCACATTCTCCAATTGGATGCCTTATTTGTAGAACTATGAGTATCAGGTTGGCGCCGCTGAATCTGGAGAGCAGAATCTGACATCGGCTAAGAAAGCAGCGAAGACGCCGCTGGCTAGGGTTCCGGCGAATGAGATACCGGATTTTCCTCAGCCATGACCCATCATTCCTTCTGTATCAAACTTCACCTGCAATCGAACTCCAGCGCCAAAGTTAACCTCGCCGCCGACATGTGAAAATGAAACACGGGCAACAAGTGAACAGTGATAATTCTGCTTGGATAGATCAGGGTTAAACAATGATATTAGAACCTTAAACCCTAATCTATTTTGAACATTATTTTCAACAGTCAAAACTTATTATTTCACCTTCCACTAGTACTCAATTCTTGCAGTTTTCTTATCTCTGAAGAAATTTATAACATTTTCATATACCTTTTAATCATTTTGCCTTCTCACTATTATAGTGTTTCATTATGTGACGTGCATTTATAATGTAATATCAGCTTATATACTAATAATTTAGTGCATCATTCTTCGCCTATACTAATGCTTTCTTGTATAATAATTTTATTTACAAAATTGTCTTAGAATTATTTCCACTAGTGGAATATGTATAGGAACACGGCGGTTCCGTGTGCGTTGGACGGCGGTTTTGACCGTCGTCCATGGTGGCGCCGTGCAATTGGCGCCACCGATGCACGGCGGTCATAACCGCCGTGTATTGTTCCGGCTAAATTTCCGAGTTCGGAAATGTATCCGTATCTTTATAAATCCGGCTAAGTTTACGAGTTCGGAAAGTTAGCTGGATAGAACAAAAAAAAAACGCCGGCCAATTAGGCCGGCGAAATCAAAACCAGCATAATAACAGTTTCATCCCCAAACCATGGGTACTTGTGGATCGAATAGATCGTACCTCGAAATTCCAAAAACACAAATTATCATACTAATTTATTGATTTTCGGCCTAAATCATATGAAAAACACATATAATTTAAAGTCAACCTTTTGTTAGAAGGGGAAGGAGGGGGAGAGGGAGAGGAAAAAGAAGGAGAGGGAGAAGGAGAAGGAGAAGGAGAAGAAGAAGAGGAAGAGGGAGAGGGAGAAGAGAGGGAGAGGGAGAGGGAGGAGAGGGAGAGGGAGAGGGAGGAGAGGGAGAAGGAGAAGAAGGAGAGAGAGAAAGAGAAGAAGGAGAAGAAGAAGAGGGGGAGAATGAGTGGGAGAAGGAGAAGAAGAAGAGGGAGAGGGGGAGAAGGAGAAGAAGAAGAGGGAGAGGGGGAGACGGACAGGGAGAATGAGAAATAGGCATCCGGCGGATCAGTTTCCGAGTTCGGAAACCTTAGCCGGAACTCAATAAACGGCGATTTTTTAAAAATTAACGTGGAACCACCGTTTATTGAGTTCCGACTAAGTTTCCAAGTTCGGAAACTTAGCCGGATGCCTTACACGGCGGTTCCCTTATTTTCATGCGGAATCGCCGTGAATGGGCGCCGTGTTCCGGCCTGATTCTACTAGTGTTCCAATGTTAACTGTGAAACGCATTGATTATGAATATAAACAACACACCGGGCAAAGCCCGGTTGGTTCGGTTAGTAAGCTTATGTGCAATAAAATTTTAATTATTTCAAATTTCTACATATTATCTGATTTTGTAAACGTTATTGTATGTAGATCCTCATTTGACTATTTTTATCATGGTTTTTGGAACTTGACTCCTCCACCTCATTCTAATAAGTTTATTTTTTAAAAGTAGCGTCTATTAAACTAAGTTTTCCTAAATATATCACAAACATGGAACATGTTTATTAAATTATTTTTTATCATAAGACAAAAGTGTAATGTTTCTAGGTAAAATAAATATTTAACATAGACATAAAAAAATTTGAAGTTAAAAATAGTAAAACTATTCTTCGTATTTAAATTTAAACATATTAAAAGTTGGAAGATGCACGTACATGTGTGCGGGTCTTGTGCATTTTTAAAAATACATGCACGCACATGCCAAATTAACTCATGTGTTCATGCTGTTCAATATGATGTTGTTCATCAAATTTAATGAAGTGGTATTTTTAGGGTATAATCCTGAATTTGTACAATAAAAATACACGATCATGAATTTTGAGTAATAATATGAAAATCTCTATCTGTAAAAATAGGATGAACCCTTCTATCAAGAGCAGCAGCCTGAACCCTTCTCTCCTGACCAACACCGAGGTAGTCCGTCGAAATTGGAGTCGATAAACACGGGAGTTGAATCCGATTTATCGAACCAGTAGTCCATGAGCTGTATAGACAACTGTGTCGGTGAAGATGACTGCATTATGATTAGAACAAATGTGAGTGCATAGAAGGATTAAAAACAAACAGAATTTGACGATACTTCATTTTTTTTAGAATACTTCATTTTTTAAACATTACAAATGTACACGGAAGAAGCTATACATGCTTTTTGGAGGTTTTTTTTTTTTAATTAAAACACCTTTTGGTGGAGGGATTTTATAGGCTCCCCAGACCAAAAATAAACATTAAAGAGTAGTTTTACAGAGATGAGCTAAAGCTCAGAAGCAACAAGCTTCTTCAAAAAGAATAACCTAATGTGGCTATCCCTATATTCTAGTACTTTGGAGGTAGTATCACTAGTGAAACAAAAGTTTTAAGGAGCAGGTTAGTGATTGAGCCAGCAAAGGTCAAAGTACAAAGTTGCCACCCAAAGTTTGAATCCAGTAGTGAATTCCAAGTACTAGACTAGATTGCCAAATGAATTGCTAATATAGTGTAGTCAAAAATTAACACATGCACAAGTGATTATAGTTGTATCAGCTGATCAGCAAATATTCATGTCTGCCTTTAAAACAGATGACCCTTCCAGGAAGAGTTCATTGTACACCATGTGCTCCATTGTCCATAGAGATCTCCTTGTTCAGAGAGCTCCATTTTCCTCCTTGCTGCTACCCCAACCTGAAATCAAGATAAAAGCCAGCAGTAGACTGTTCTGATAATT
Source organism: Sherardia arvensis (assembly GCA_948330725.1). Taxonomy (NCBI): domain Eukaryota; kingdom Viridiplantae; phylum Streptophyta; class Magnoliopsida; order Gentianales; family Rubiaceae; genus Sherardia; species Sherardia arvensis. The sequence continues at coordinate 12,193,402 of OX415237.1, read as the reverse complement.
TCTACAGGGAGAATCTAAGATGTGGCATTCCCATTTGATCAAGTTGAATTATAGATTTAAGTCTATTGGGAATCATATGCATTGGAATCTCCTCAGAGGCTCTCTGTGAAGTACACATTTTTGATAAGTAATCTGCTGCAGTGTTGCCTTCCCTGAAGATATGTTTAATAGGGTATAGTGTAATGAATTTGTTTATTTCAAAGCACAATGAGTAGAATTTCCAGTCTATGGTGTTAGGCTTCAGAATCCCATTTGCAGCCAAAAGGCAGTCTGTCTCAATTTGGAAATTTTCTAGACTCATTTCTATCCCAAAATTATATCCTAGTTGAATAGCAGTCAATTCAGCTTGGATTGGGGAAGAGCATATAGTGTTTTTCATAATGATCCTTACTGGAGTTCCATGTCTGGTTCTTACTAGGATTCCTATACCAGTGTGACCATTAGTTTCATAGCTAGCATCAACATTTATTTTGTACCCAAAATCTGGAGGAATCCATTTTATTATTTTGACTAGTTTAGGCCTTTTCCTTTTCAGGTAAGGGGTTAGACCAATCTCCACAATAAAATGGTTCCTTATTGGGTTTGCAACAAAAGGCCATGCTGTGAAAATATTTGAAGCTTGCTTGATGATTTGTTGACAGAGTGTCTGAGCTCCACTATTCTGATTATCATATAAAAGCTTATTCCTATGGTTCCATAGATTCCAAATAACCGCCATGGTAGTTACTTTAACAACAGAATTATGAGCCTTGGATAAGCCTGAATATGATAAATAGAACTGAATTCTAAGACAAACAGTGCTAAACTCAGAGTTTCTAATAGCAAGCAACCTAAGAATAAATCTCCAAATTTCCAGACTAGACTCACAAGAGTTGAAATAATGATCAATACTGTCTGCACTACAACATTATGGGCATTTAGATGGCATATGAATCCCGAACTTAATAAGCACATCATCAAATGGAAGAACATGATTTTTAATTCTCCAGATCAAGGTTGAGATTTTGGGAGGAATAGGTTTTTTCCATACCTGTTGTATCCAGCTACCTTCTGATTCTCTTCTTCTGAGCCTGTTGTAGGTTTATTTTATGGTGAATTCACCATTTTTTGAAGGTTTCCAAATCATCTTGTCTTCATGAGAATAAATGAGCATTTTTTCCTGCAAAAAAAAGACTGTATCAGTAGGGAGAAAGGGCTGAATTTGTCCAATGTATTGATCTTTATTTCCAATGAATTGTGCCAGGCTTATGTCTGTGAATGGCAAATTCATATGCTCAGGCCATTGGTAATATAATGCTCCACTCCTTGACCAATTTGAGTCCCAGAATAAGCATGATCCTTTTCCTGCACAGATGAGGGAATTTTCATTAACTATCTGAGTGATTTGACAGATCCAATTCCAGGTGTGGGAATTTTTATATGTAGCTGGGAGACTCCATAAACATTTTGTCCATATTGTTTCATTCTTCTGCAGCTTCCACCACATATTGCATGAGAAAGCATCCACAAATGCATTAAGATCTCTGAAGCCAAGTCCATTTTCTGATTTTGGCAATGCAACTCTGCTCCATTTCCTCCAAATATTTCTTTGACCATAACTGGATTCTCCCCAGTAGAATCTTGTTGCTATCTTTTCCATTTGTCTCAGGAAGGTTTTAAGAGGTCTTAGCACTGTGAAAAAATGCACAGGGATAGCCATTAGAACATAGTTTATAAGCACCATTCTGCCTGCACTGGTCAACCATTTATTTTTCCAATTTGATGTTACTTTTTCCATCCTTTCAATCAGTGGCTGATAGTAAATCACCTTGTTCCTCCCACCAAAGATGGGTACTCCAAGGTACTGGAAGGGCATTTTGCCTCTTTTCATCTCCAGTATCCTTTTAATTTCCCTCACCTTGTGCCTTGTGGTGTTAGAGTGAATGAAAAACTCTGATTTGGAAAAATTGACCTTCTGCCCAGACACACACTCATATGCTTCCAGGAATTTTTTAACCCTTTTCATATTACCATTTTTTGAGCTGATGAAAAGAGCAGTATCATCAGTATACATCAAATGTGTGACTTGTTCCACTCCTCTAGGCATAGTAAATCCCTGTATGTACCCAGTACTACTCAGATGTCTGATGCCTCTAGAATAAGGTTCAGTAACTAAATTGTACAGAAAAGGGTACATTGGATCTCCTTGCTTGATTCCTCTAGAGGAAGGAAAAAAACCAGAAGCTATTCCATTGATTAGCACAGAAAAAATTTGCTGATGCAATGTTCTGTAAAATAATCCTAGCAAAAGTTCCATGGAATCCAAAGTGTAACAAAATGGAGTTTAGAAAACCCCAAGATACCCTGTCAAAAGCCTTCTGCATATCTAATTTGACTGTCAAATAATTGTTCCTATTTCTACATACAGTCTTGACATCTCTAGCATTTGAATGATATTATCTAAAATATCTCTGCCTTTGATGAAAGCAGACTGTTCCTGGGATATAAGCTTGGGCAAAAGGGGCTTCACTCTCTCAGCAATGAGTTTAGAGTAGATTTTATTCAGGAAATTGGACAAACTTATAGGCCTAAAATCTGAGAAAGTGGCTGGGTTTAGTTTTTTTGGTATTAATGTTAGCCAAGTGCTAGAAATAGCCTTTGGGATCAGTGCACCTCTCAAAAACTCATTAACTGAGTTCAAGAGGTCCTTTTTAATTACTTCCCAAGCATTTCTGTAGAAGGCACCTGAAAAGCCATCTGATTCAGGAGAGCTATCTTTGCTCAGTCCAAAAACAACCTCTTTTACTTCTTCACTGGAAGCCATATTCAGTAAACCATAATTATCCTCATCAGATACCATCTTAGGAATCTGAGAGGTAAAGTGCTGAAGATATATCCCTGCTTCTTCATTGCATGTCTTTATCAGTAAGGTTTGGAAAAATTGGACACCTTCTTCTTTTATCCTGGCTGGGTCAGTAATCCACTGATTCCTTCCATCTTTTATCTTGCAGATTCTAGCTTTCCCAATCTTTTCTTTTACTGAATTGTGAAAGAATTTGGTCCTAGCATCTCCTTCCTGAAGCCATTTTTTATTGGATTTTTGCTTCCAGTATAGATTATCCTCCTTTACTGCTCTTTCCAATATTATCTGCCCTCTGTTATGTGCATCCAAATCACTGTCTTCCATTGTTGACTTATATATTTCTTCAAGGCTTGCCACATTGTTTTCTGCCTCGAGTAAATTGCTATGGACATTACCAAAATGATCCTTATTCCATGTCTTCAGTGCAGTCTTTAGCCTTTTCAACTTAAAAACCATATTTGACATCCCTTGGAACTGGCTAGGTTGGCTCCAATTTTCTTCCAACATTTCTGAGTACTCAGTCCTATTTAACCACATCTGGTGAAATCTGAAAGGTTTGGGTGTAAACTCAGTTGAGTCTTGTATGGATAACAAAAGAGGGTTATGATCTGGGGTTGTCCTATTTAGTATCTGTATAGAGCTATGGGGGTAGAGAGTATTCCATTCATTATTACACAGCCCTCTATCTAATCTTTGTAGTAACAGGTCCTGTCTAGCCCTTTTATTTGACCATGTGAATCTGTTGCCAACTGTGTGTATTTCCTGCAATGCCATGCTATATATAAAGCCTCTAAACTCAGCTATACTGCCTATAGGAGGTCTGGTCCTACCTCTCCTCTCAGTAACAGATGACACAGTATTAAAATCTCATATATATATGGTAGTCAAAACATATTGATCACTTTGGGATATGATATCTACTGTAAAAATATTATTCCACAGTAACCATATTTTGCATGTTGTGCAGGATAATCATGATGAAAATGCAGTGCATGTTGTAATGTTGTTATCATATCATTATCATGCATTGGTTCTATGACACATAGTAAAGAAATATTATGCATCATAATCAATGTTTGCAATCTATCAATGGAGGTTCCTAAACCTCTTAAGTTCCAAATAAGCATATTTCCAATGATTTTGTGACTTATGATTAAACAAAATATTTAACTTTTTGTTTTGGTCTTAACAACCTACTAACACTGTCTCCGGTGTTATTTTTCTTTGTTTTTTTCTTATGATCTATCGTCACAATTTCTTTGGATATGATGCTATCTGCAATATGCATGTCAGTATCAACAAAGGTGTTAACATGCATGTCTTGTTCTACATGAGTCATATTACTGGCATTTATATCTGGCCCAGTAGCCTGCATATCAGGCTAAATTTCCTGAATTTCTACATTATCATGTGTTAATGTTCCTGGTTCTTCTATATGAGAACAAGAATTGATTTTATTGCTCATGCTCACATTAGCACTTTTAGATAAGTTAGGGCCTTTACCTGTCTTACCAGAAGGAGACTGAGGGGAAATCTCAGACACCTGAGTTTTTGGATGATTAGGGAGTTCCTGGTTGGAGCTCTCAAATTCCTCATTACTACTGTCAGTGTCCTGCAAAATAGAAAAGGTATTTGATACCTCCAAGGGTGAGTGGTAAGGGACCATGTCAAAAATGATATTCTTTTTCTTGTTTTTCATATCTGACTTAAATTTTGATACTTGCAAATCATCATAAGAAAAAAAGGATACATTTCTCTGCCTATCTGTCTGGCTGGTGAGCAGAACAAAAGACGGAGTGATATCCTTCTTCTAAGAGGCTTGTACATTGTTGTCTTGGAATATCACCATCTCTTTAGAGCTTTGGTTTAGTGTCTATGATCTGGCTTCCTTTTCCTTTTCTGCATTAGATAGACCAGAGGAACCTGCATCTGTGGATGGCACCTGTGTCTCCTTCTTCCTCCATATCCTTTTTAGCTCAGGATGCAGGTGAATACATTCAGCTTCATCATGGCCAATCTTCTTACATGCTTTACATTATGATGGCAGCTGATGATATTCAATAGTTCATTCTATATAGTTATCAGTTCTGCCTATAGGTATTGAGGTAATCCTATCTTCTTTCAGATCCAATTCAATACACATTTTGATTACAGATGGCCTAGTGATCCCACATTTTGCAGAATCCATTTTTATAAATTTTCCAATTTGCCCAGCAACATCTTGTATCAAAGTTTGATTGTAGTAATAGATAGGTACCTCTTTTACTGAGACCCAATCTGGAACAATGGAGGATTCCAGATCAGGATTGAAATCTTGAGTCCATTTCATCACTTCATATTAGCTCCTGCAATTGACCAGTAAGGCTGGAGCCAGAATTTCTGGAAATCTTCTTGATCTTTGAATCTGATCAGGATATGACGGTAGTCCAATAATCCGATCTGGAATTGATCCTTGAATCCTATCGCATCAAACGCCTCATTTATCTTTTCCATTTGAGGTTTTCCACGGTTGAATTTGCCGATCAAGGCATTTTCATAGTGAGCCGCAAGAATGTTGACTGAGTCGGGATAATACAAGCAAGTTGGGCGACTATTCAGTCGGGTGATAGAGGGCTTAATTTCAGGATTGGTGGGGAGTTATGTGAAGAGTGGAGGTTTTCGGTTAGCTATGGCTTGAAGGAATGATTTTCCGGTGGTTCTTCCGCCGTGGTACGGCGGCGTCGCCGCCATGCATGGCCGTTTGTGGCTGTTATCAGCAATGAAAGTGACCATTATTTAACTTTTTGGTTGTCAGGTTTAGAAAAGGGCATACTGTTTGTCTGAATTCTATAGAGTGGGAGGAGGAAAAAAATAAGAGAGAGAAAGTTGCTAACTAACACAATGTTATGTTGCTTGAACTGTTTGAGATTCGCTTTTTGGAGGGTTCGAGTGCCCAACTCATGTCTTCATGTTTTGTGCATTATAAAAAAGTACGTGCACTTACTTTTAATTTAATTTAATGTGAGTGATTGACGAATCCCAAATCTGCCAAGGTAATTTTAGTTTAATTGTTTCCTTGAAAGTGACATTTTTGAATATTATTTAGCATTTCTAAATGTGCACATAACGTGCATTTTCGCATAAATTAACCTAAGCACGCCACTGTTGAAATTTAATTGTATCGTATATTTATTATATATACAAAAATGTGTAAACTATTACAGTATATTCAGTTACATAAAAATAAAGAATTTAAGAAACTTCCGGTGCCAATAAATAAACCTAAAACCAATCGAATCCTTTTTTTTTAAAGCAAACCACCATAAGTGGGGGGAATTAATTTGGCACCCCAAACCAAAAAATAGGCAATGCCTAAGTTTGTTACAAATAGGAATAAACCCTTGGAAGCATCTAAGCTTCACCAAAATTCCTAGCACTAGGTTAAAGAATAATTAGATCAAAATCACTGTCTTCCATTGTTGACTGATATCTTTCTTCTAGGCTTGCCACATTGTTTTCTGCCTCGAGTAAATTGCTATGGACATTACCAAAATGATCCTTATTCCATGTCTTCAGTGCAGTCTTTAGCCTTTTCAACTTAAAAACCATATTTGACATCCCTTGGAACTGGCTAGGTTGGTTCCAATTTTCTTCCAACATTTCTGAGTACTCAGTCCTATTTAACCACATCTGCTGAAATCTGAAAGGTTTGGGTGTAAACTCAGTTGAGTCTTGTATGGATAACAAAAGAGGGTTATGATCTGAGGTTGTCCTATTTAGTATTTGTATGGAGCTATGGGGGTAGAGAGTATTCCATTCATTATTACACAGCCCTCTATATAATCTTTGTAGTAACAGGTCCTGTCTAGCCCTTTTATTTGACCATGTGAATCTGTTGCCAACTGTGTGTATTTCTTGCAATGCCATGCTATCTATAAAGCCTCTAAACTCAGCTATACTGCCTATAGGAGGTCTGGTCCTACCTCTCCTCTCAGTAACAGATGACACAGTATTAAAATCTCATATATATATGGTAGGGGCAGCTGCTAAATTTCCTAAATCATTCCACAGAGTCTTTCGCAACTTCTTAAATACTTTAGCATATATAAAAGCAGCATTCCATACAATCAGAGTTTATGAATCAACAATTTTAGTCAAAACATATTGATCACTTTGGGATATGATATCTACTGTAAAAATATTATTCCACAGTAACCATATTTTGCATGTTGTGCAGGATAATCATGATGAAAATGCAGTGCATGTTGTAATGTTGTTATCATATCATTATCATGCATTGGTTCTATGACACATAATAAAGAAATATTATGCATCATAATCAATGTTTGCAATCTATCAATGGAGGTTCCTAAACCTCTTAAGTTCCAGATAAGCATATTTCCAATGATTTTGTGACTTATCATTAAACAAAATATTTAACTTTTTGTTTTGGTCTTAACAACCTACTAACACTGTCTCCAATGTTATTTTTCTTTGTTTTTTTCTTATGATCTATTGTCACAATTTCTTTGGATATGATGCTATCTGCAATATGCATGTCAGTATCAATAAAGGTGTTAACATGCATGTCTGGTTCTACATTAGTCTTATTACTGGCATTTATATCTGGCCCAGTAGCCTGCATATCAGGCTAAATTTCCAGTTTGCATGATTGGTTCAGAAGATGCCCTATGTATCCCTCTGATATTCCAGTTGTAGGAGATGTCCACCATCTGATTTTCTGCTTCAGTAGGAGCCATGTTTCCTTGAAGAAGCTGTTCCACATTTTCAACCTCTGTAGGAGGGATTTCCAACTCTTGTACAGGTTGGACCAACTGATCTAGAGTTACGTCTTGAGCTGGCCTGGAGGATTGCCCCACCTCAAAATTGGGCCTTCTCCTTCTCAGTATGAATCAAGCATAACCTCTCCTCTTCCTGCCCGCTTTCTCTGGCTGTGTCACTTTCTGCTTTTTCTTCTCCTTGTCTTCCTCCTCTTCCAGTTGGTTTCTGGCTCTTTTGGGTCTTCTCTGCCTTCCTATGACGATATCGGGTCCTCTGGTTTGCCTGGATGAGTTGGAGCTTGAGTTTATTGATGATACATCCGAATCACTTTCGTCTGAAGATATAACAATAACCTCCTCCTCTCTATTTTCTTCCTCTCCTGGCCTGTCTAGGAGGCGTTCCATCCACTGAACTTGCTGTATATGAGGAGGAATCTCAGAGATGTTTCCTGGCCACCCTGGAATGGCAGATGCTCCTCTTACTGTGACTCTCAGGTGCATACCATCTGCATCACCTTGCAACGCTGTTTCCATTATGGAAGTGAGGGCATTCTCAGCAGCTTCCAAATTTCGTAGGTCTATTGTCACGCGTTCTAACTCAGCCTGCATATGGTTTTCCAGCTCCTCCTGGCCTCTGACCCATTCTCCCAGATTCTGAACCTCAACATTCTGCCACTGTGGATTATCATCATCATTATCAATGAGCATAGCAGATGGGGGTGAGACCTGTCTAGGTATAATTGGTTGAGGCTCCCTGTCTTGTTCCCCAAAGTAGGGATCAAAGACCTGACTTCTAGCTTGAAAAGGATTTCCTTCTAGTCTATCTCCAACTGTAAATCTTCTGTCATTTCCCGGTTCCATTCTCATGGAGATAAGAAATCTCTCCTGAACATCTCTATCTCTCATGTGCCTATACCTTAAGCGTCTGGTTTCCATGTAGTCTACCGGGATATTGGTGTTCCTGTGGCCTCTCCCGTGATTGTAGGCCCTTATATCTCCTGCAAACATCTGCCTCCTAGGATCGTAAACAATGTTGACCCCTCTGAGTTCAAAGTGAGAACGCACTTTGTGTTCTATGAACTCATCTAACACCTCATCGCTTACTATTGGGCACCGACTCATTAGATGACCTATGATCCAGATTCTCCTATGCTCCGGATTCTCTACATATTCCAGGTCAACATAGAAACCTGTGACGAGCGGCTCTCCGGGTACAATCCACATGGTCGCTCTCAGATACGAGACATTTCGGGCTGGAGGCGGTTCAATCTCCAATCAATGACATCTCCCGCCATATTTGCCGCCATTATTGCCGCCATTGGAGCAAACGCTTCCGCCGGCAACCCATGGAGTTGGACCCTGACCTCGACCTTTTCCACACGGACATCCCTGAGAATGATACCTGCACCCCATCTTCTGAATGCTAATAGACTCCACGCGATGGTATACGGGCTCCGGTGAAGCACCGCCAGCGCTTCCTCACGGGAGTCGAATCTATCAACATAGAAATTGCCATATCTATGGATTACCTCTGCTGCCAACACACCTCCTAGTCTACGTTGCGTGTCAGAACCCTAAAACTGAAACTTTATGCATGTGAAATCAAACACTGCCACTGTAATCTCTGAAAAAGGATTAGACAGATCCCTAAATTTCTGAGCTAAAAACACAGCGGCATGATTGCTGATTTGATGTAGGAAAACTGAGCTACTCTCTACTGTTTTTAGAGAGAGAAAGTGTCCTCTTTCGGCGTCAAAGTTATGTTTTTTCGTTTTTTCTATTATTATTAGCCTAGAACTACAGTTAAATTTCGATAAATGAATAATCTCGCTAAATAAATAATTTTTCCCGGTCCCGATTCGGGCTAAGGGCCTAAATGAATAATCTCGCTAAATGCATTAATGAATAATTTTTTTAGAATCCTTAAAGACCCTATGTAAATATAAATAAATAATCATCACATTTCATAAGATTTATATATATAAAAAGATTTTTTTTTCAAATGAATAATGTTCATACAATAAATCATTCTTTTACAAAAAAGGTGTCTATAATTTTTTTCTCTTTTTCCCACCAAAATTCATTTCATCCTTGATTTTTTCTTAACGCAAACAAAACTTTGGAAGAATTCTGCTCGTGTTGTAGAAAGTAGTTTTGTAAGGTGATCATTGCTTGATATGTACTTAGTCCATATATATATATGTTAGTTTGTAACGTAGGTTGGATACATTTTCTAAAACTCTAGATATTCTATATATTGCATGTATCTTTTTAGTAGTTTTAAATATAATGTCGATATGTACATTTTTGTACATATGTATAATTCATTTAATATTAATGTAATTTCTTCAATACTCTCTAAATGAATAATATATTCATTTATCGATTAATAAATAATCTAGCTAAATGAATAATCAAAATATGGAAAACTCTAAATGAAAATGGATATGTCATTATGTTTAGAAATCAAAATAGATGTATTAAAGATTTGATTAAATCTATAAGATATCGAAACACATCATGTCACATTTTTATCTGCTCATGATTATGATAATCATCAACTTATATTATAACTTAACCATCTACTTATAGATATGAATCATAAATGTGCACGCGATCAAGATAAAAACCTAACACTAAACGAAACCATTACAAAATTACGTTGTTCAAATTAAAATTGTTACCGGGTTCAGAATTTTATATATTAATTATGTTTAAAGTCATTTAATGATGAGAATTTTAGAACAACGCAACAGTCAGCCACTGGTGGAAAGTACAATATTATACATTCATGATGATTAAAGTTTTGAGAGGTACGATGCAACAGTTACGTGCGATTTAATTCATTCTTACTATACGCACAATATATGCACGGATCATGCACATTTTATAATAAAATATGATATGCATGATGTTAGATGGGTATATTTTCTAATAAAATCATAGAAGAAATTTTAGCAACAATTTATGAAATCTAAAGGACACATCAATTAAGCGAAATTCCTCTCATAAAAATTCTTATATATATATATAATTTTACTTTCTAAAAATATATAAAAATATTTAAATAGATTTCCCGCATTTTCTTACTAACCTGTCAATTGATGGTGCGATGGAATTTTCCACCTAAACGAGCGGAGCAAGGCATCAGAATTAACATTTTGGAAATTTGAAGCCACAAAATCCCTGAGTTCTTGAGTACTTCGGATTGGTTTAATCACTTGACGAAGCCGATGGGGAGGTTTCAAATATCGATCTCTGTATAATCCAGAAGAACATGATATCCTCACACCAGTCTTCCATGTCTGGACAGTTCTTGATAGCTTGTGGAAATCCTACCTCGAGCTTTGGTCTACGTCTTATTACTCCATCACCTGCATGACCATCTTTAACTTCAGCAATCGGTAATATACTACCTCGCATATATGGTTAGCTAGTGCATGTGTTTTCTTCCTACATTTAATTTATCTTTGTCAAGATTAGGTTAATCCCACCGATCATTAATTTCAGATACAACAAGCGAACAAGTTAATTTTGTATACTGATTAATAGTCATGTTTTATTGCGTGCATATTTCGTGCACTTTTAATTTTATAAACTATAGCCATATACCCGTGCGCTTCTGATCTTAATGTATTTATTCTATTTAAAATATAATATTATAATGGCATTCCTTTAGTCTAATAGATAAAATATTCAATACATGATATCTGAACATTTAATAATAAATGCACAAAATTTACATTATAGGAATTTCTAGCCTATGCAAAAGGATAATTTAAATCACTTCTTAGCACCGACAAATATTTGAGTAGAGAGAGCTAGATCAACATGAGAACTAGATATTGAAAGACATCAAATACTTAGAGAAGAGAATTATGAAATTACAGAATAGATCACCATGATGGGATGGCTCAAGTGAGATTTATCAAGCAACAAAATAGCTCCACTTTCAGGGATAACTTGTCCAAATTTATGTCGCATTGGTGGAGAGACTAGCTAAAGTATTTACATCTATATTATCACTTAAAAATATTATTTTGACAAATTTGGTTATATATATATGTGTGTGTGTGTATATATATATATATATATATGTATATGTCTTGTATCTAGTATATGCCAAAATAAATGTAAACTTTATGTTGACAAGAATATACATGTATAAATAAAGGACCTAAATTGAAGTGTACTGGTACACATATTGAGGATGTCATAGTTATTGCTGATATTATATAAAATCCACACTAATGGTTGCAATGTATATTAATATTTATAACAATGTATAAGGGTAAACCAGGAATATAATTACAGTCATAAAAGGATATAAATTTATGTTTCCTCAATAACTATATCACCCCCTGAAGTAAAACATAAGATTGCTAACAACGTAAAATTTGGACAGGAGAAACTGAAAACGAGGATCAGAAAGATGCTTACTTAAAAATGTTTCCAACCTGAAGATCGGTGGGAATATGACAAGGCTTCCATCTCTCCCATCTCGGTCGAGAGATCCTTGTATCCTAAGGCCTCTTGTAAGCAACACTGAATTGTTGGAAAGTTCTTGTATGCCTTGTTGCATTGCAGAAACTCCCTTTCGCCTTCGGGGCGGTTTCCTTCAAAATCAGCTGCCAAAATGTCATACTTGTGTTGAAACTGCTCCAGCTCAAACTTAAGTTTATTCCTCCTCTCCTTATCAAACAGGATCCGAGTAATGCGCTCCTATCTATCCTCAGCCGATGAATCGCATCAGGGAGTGTCTCATTATACTCCTCGAAATAAAAATCTTTGCTAGATTTTAAAGTGTTACACTCCATCGAGAGGGCACACTCCCGACACTGCCAGCAGAAAGAATCCTCTTTCCACCAGTCTACTTCACGCGTTGTTTCTTGAAAATCAAGATTGACTTCATTACAACAAAGATGAAGTTTCAGTGTAAAGGGGTTGCTGGCGGAAGAATAAACATTTGCCAAAGCGGCACACTAAAAATAATGAAAGTAAACAGTCAATACATGGAATGTTTGAGGTTTGGAGCCACCTACCGGCGGTTGGTTGACAAGTTGTTTAAATTCCAGATTGGGCAAAATATGGAGATATATGTCGACGACAGGGTGGTGAAGAGCCGTAGCTATGATGTATTCCTTGAAGACTTGAAAAAAAATTTTGACACACTCAGGACAGAAAATTTAAAGCTGAATCCTACCAAGTGCACCATTAGTGTCGGAGCCGAAAAATTCCAAGGATACATGGTATCCAATCGAGGAATTGAATTAAACCCCGAGAAGGTAGAAGCCTTGTAGAATATGCAACCCCCAAGAACTGTGAAAGACATACAAAAAATAACAGGGTCCCTCGCGGGCCTAAGTCATTTCCTTTCAAAAGGAGTAGAGAATCGCATTTACCTTCCTTCAATATATTGAAGAAGGCCAACAAATTTGAGTGGTCCCTTGAGTGGGAAGGGGCTTTTCAAGATTTTAAAAGGACATCTCAAGTACCTACCTATGCAGTTGAAGCCCGGTATGTGGGAAGTTCTCTACTCATACATATCTACCTTGAATTTAACCATTAGCATTGTGTTAGTGAAAGAGAAATATGGTTCTCAACACCCGATTAACTGTGTGAGTTGGGCTCTACAAGGACCAGAGAAAACATATGCCCCCTAGAACGGCTAATATTAGCTATGGCGCATGCCTCGAGATGCTAGTGCCCTTATTTTCAACCGCATACCATAGTGCTTCTAACCAATTACCAGATCATGCAAATCTTGCAAAATCCCGGTGCCTCGGGAAGGATGATGAAGTGTATCGAATAGGAGAGCACGATATTAAATATAAGCCTTTAACAGCTATCAAAAGTCAAGTCCTAGCGGATTTCATAATGGATTCAGTAGAGCCCTTGGAGCTTGATCGGCTTATACCCTCGCAAAATCACGGAAAAATGGCTGCCTATTCGTAGACTGGTCCTCCAACTCGGGGGTTTGTGACGCTAGTATTCTGCTCATTAGCCCCGAGGGAAAGGACCATCCATACTTCATTCACTTCAACTTTCAAACTACCAACAACGAAGCTGTATATAAAGTCCTGATCACACGATTAAAGTTAGCAAGAGACCTTGAAGTTTAAAACTTGGAAATATTCAGTGACTCGCAAATTGTAGTACAACAAGCATGAGGTGAGTATGAAAGTCGAGAATATAGTCTCCAAAGATATCTTGAGATAGTTCAACCCCCATCTGAGCCAATTCCGACTCTAGGAGTTAGATCATATACCCAAACAAGGCAACCACAAAGCCGATGCCCTGAGCAAGCTCGCCTTGTCAGACCTTAACATCCGTTCTTCTCAAGAATTGCTGGTTGATACGTTAGAGAAGCAAAGTCATGAAGAAAATAACATAATGTATGTCGATGTTTCAGACACTTTGATGAGTCCTGTCACCGGCTATCTGCAAAATGGAACCCTTCTCGATGAAAAAACCTTAGCTCGCAAAATTCGAGTGAAGGCCCCGAAATATGAAATACATAAGGGAAGCTTATACAAGATAGAGTATCTAAAACCCCTGCTATAATGTGTCAGACCCTCCGATGCAGAATATATTTTTAGTGAAGTAAATGAGGGTGTTTGCGGAAGCCATTGAGGACCGCGGACGGTGTTCAGTAACCTTCTACAAATAGGGTATTACTGGCCCACCATGCTTGAGGTGTCCTTTCAGTACATTCAAGCTTGTCACAAGTGCCAGACGTATGCTAAAATGATTCAAGTCCCACGAGAAAACATGATAACCATTCAAGAATTTTGGCCTTTCATTAGATGCAGAATAGATCTTGTTGGACCTTTCCTCAAGGCCTTGGGAAACTTCAAGTACATTATTGTGGCCATTGACTAATTTTCAAAGTGGGTGGAGGTCGAAGCCCTGACAAACATGACTAGTAAAACGGTCATCAACTTTTGCTAGAGGAATATCGTATGTCGTTATGAAATCCCTAGGTACAGAGTCACGGACAACGGACCCCAGTTTGCCAATAATCCCTTCAAGCAGTGGTGTGAAGACGATGGAATTCAACAAAAGTTAACCTCGGTGAATCATCCTCAAGGCAATGGCCAAGTAGAGGTCACCAACCGCATAATTGTAAGTGAAATCTAGAGAAGAATGGAAGGGACAAAGGGCAATTTGATCCACGAGCTCCCGAATGTCATATGGAACCACAGAATAACACCGGCAACTGCTATCTATCATTATATATCATCCCTATCCATCACCGCATCCATTCCGAATTTTAAATTTTAAAAATATATATTAAAAAAACGCACTGGAAATTTAGTACTATATGGAATTCTCGTCAGCACGTGCATGCACTTATGAAGTGCAATCCAAAAATTGACATTCCTTACATAATTTCACCACTAACCAATCGTAATACAGAAGATTAGAATAGTGTTCTATCTAATATTTTATATTCATCATCAACCCAATATAGTAGGTGTATTTAAAGAATGTGTAGATAAATTAAATTTATAAAGTAACATACCTACAAAAGCTGGTTGTAAAATATATAACCTTATTTTGCATGCGTTTGATTTTTAAACTTTGTGAAATGTTGTATTTTCATAAGATATATATTGAACTTAATATATATAATGTTGTAAATTAGATCTAAATTTTCTATTAATTAACCCCATAGGTATAGATTCTGAAAAATACATCAACCCTAACATTACTTAAGGTTCGGTTTTCTACAATTTATCTTAATGTTTCAGTTTAGATATTTTTAATTTAATATTATTTCAGTTCATTTAGTTCAACAAAAATAAATCGTAGAGAATATGCCTCAGTTTGGTGATGTGAATGTTAGATATTACACAGATTTGAGAAAATCATGCTGGTCTACAATAAAATTGATGTTCTTGTTTGTGCGTGCATGCCTGCACGCTTCATATGTAAAATAAATTAATTTGACATAAATAAAATGTGGTTAAATATTATGAGTGAATCAAGAAGTTTCTCCCTTGAAATGTATATATAAATAAATACTAGGACATATAATTTTTCTTGATTAATGTAAATCTATTATAATTTCTATAGATTAAAATAGACATGTAAGATAAGTCGAATAATCATAAAGTGAACATATCGCGATGAGTTTTGTGAGAAAGTAAATTGGATCTAAGAATTCAACATGATTTTAAGAGTCGTGTAAGATTTCAAAGCCATGTCGTCCTGCTGTTGCAGGCGGTGGCTGATGTCATTCTGAACGCTGAATTTTAGTAGGTGGACGGTTTATCGATTTCATGGAAATTCATGACACTGGCATGGCTCGGAAAAAGAAAAGGAAGAAAAGAAAGTTTATTTTTCCAAAACCTCTTGGATTTAGTATTTTGCCAAAAAACTTCACAAAGGTTTGATACTTTATGTTGTACTTGGATCTGTCGTTCATTGGTTGATTGATTATATTCTCGTCTTGATAGTCTTAATTGTGCCAGGAGATGTTTGAGGAAATGTACATTTCTATGTCTCCAACAAATTAAGTATATATGCACGTATGTTGCACAATAAAATTTATCTGTTTATGTATAAATAATTTCAATTTTGATGATATTTTTATTGCAAATAAATTTATAGCTTGCACGCAGTAGTGATTGATTCGTGCGGCACGAAAAATGCACATTAATTATATGGACTCAGGATACCATGGAATATGAGTTTTGAGTTTAATGTAAAATCCTAGGAATTTACTTGTAATTTTGACATAGTTTGTTTATTATGTGTAACTTTATGCTTGAAATTAATCTGATGAGCAAAACTTACGCGTGCTAAACATTATTTGCTCTCTATGTAGTAATTGTTATTCTCTCAATGGATAAATATTTTTTAACAATTAAATAATAGTAAAATATTAATAAAATATTTCACTACACTCTCCACCAGTAAATTTTGAGGTTTAAAAGGAATTTTATCACTACACTTCCATGTATATATTCTTCCCTTTCTGTAAAATTATTTTATCTACCAAACAAGCTTATGAACCTTAAAATGAACTCCAATATTTTGTTAAGGAAGGAATTGAGAAATATACTCAATTTTATTGTTGAGTAATTAATAAATAATTAGGTAATATTAATATTTATTCCTCTAAGCACTTTTATCTTACTTGCTTTATTTGATTATTTTATTTATGTCTTCGTTGAAAATTTTAATAACAAAACTCCCATTCTTACTATTAACCGTCGGAAGAAAAAAATCCCATCCTCTCTCTAAATTTCCTCTCTCATCTCTCTTACCAATGAGAGATCGATATCGAAATATATATCATAGATTTGTAGCTATTCTTTAAATATAACAAAACAATACACCCTAAAAATTCATATAACACAATTTATTGTTTCATAAGGACGACGAAGTAGTGGATGGGTGTATATTGATTGTCGATTCCTAATTTTTCCAACAAGTCCCTTTGCATAGAAACGTTTTATTGGGTTTCGACATGATCCTAGGTCTGATAGGATCAATCCAGGTAGAGGTAGTTTTAATATCTTTTTTTTTATTAAACCACCTAAGTGGGGGGAATTTATTTAGGCACCCCAAACCTTTCAAAAAAAGACCATTAAATGCCTAACAGTAATATTACACATATCCAGTGTTGAGTAGTAAAGATGTGTAGGATGCAAAGAAAATCCTTGTCCTCTATCTAAATCACCGAGCAAGTTATTGATCGTTAAACGAAGCAAAAATCTGCCAAATGATAGATAGAAGAGGGGTATTTCCTACATCACTAGAGTATTACAAAAATTCATAGTTTTAGATGATGATGTAGTTTCCTCTGTTGTGTATGTTGTCCAGCAGTTAGTTCCATCTGCTACACTGCTCCATATGGCTTGTTCCCCATTGGACACCTTCCAATGGGGCTTCTGAATATCTGAGAGAAGACAAGAAAACAGTAGTCTAGATCCTAATGAAATCTCACACTATGCAGACCAATTTTATCTGCATTAATCAGACCAATCAGTGGGGGGTAGCATTTTGGAGTGAAATTTCCTGTGATATTTGTAGAGAGGCACTCATTTTAGCCTAGCAATCAGCTACCATGTTAGCCTCCCTATAAATATGCTTTACAAATATACTGACTCCAAGGTTATTCAGTTCATGACACAAACTGAAAAAGTTCCAGTGGCAAGAGTTTGGATTATTGATCCCTTTTATAGCATTAATACAATTTGATTCAATAATGAAGGGAGAAGAGTAATCCAGGGCAGTTTTAATGCCAAATTGCAGTGCTAGCAGTTCTGCATGCAGTGGAGATGAGGCTGTAACTACCTTGCATTTCATGCATAAAACATCCCCCATCCCATTTCTCATAACTAGTCCAAGGCCTGCTCTACCTACATCTATGAAAGAACCATCTACATTGATCTTCACACCTAAGTCTGGAGGATGCCATTTTATAGCTCTAACAAGTTTGAGTCTTTTCCTCTTGAGAAAAGGAACCAAGCCTGTGGCTAGAAGATCTGAGTGCTTGTGTGTAGTGCCAACTATTAGAAATGCAGTGAGAATTAAGGAGACATTTTTTGATACCAATTGTAAAATATTTTCCTTACTTAGCAAATTCCCCTCAAAGATCAATGTATTTCTCTTAAGCCATAATTGCCAAAAAATGCAAACCATAGTTGTGACTAAGACCCTGGCATGAGCTTTGGAAGCTCCAGCAAATTGTAAATAATAGCAGATCCCATGCCTGACAGATCTAAAATGTGGTGTAGGAATGGATAGTATAGCATGCATATGATCAAATATCTCAACAGTGTGCTTACACCTATTAAAATAATGCTCAATTGAATCCTGTGATGAACAGAACATGCATTTAGATGGCAGATTGAATCCAAACTTTATGAGTATATCATCAAATGGAAGGAGGCAATTTGTAATTCTCCATATAAGTACACACATTTGGGCTGGTAAATTAGTTTTCCATACCTTTTTGATTGAGTGTAAGTCCCAAGAGACTTTCCTGAAGGAATGGTATGCTGATCTTATTGAGAATTGGCCTGTAGCTTCTGGGATCCATACAAGTCTGTCTTCATGGTTACGTCTGATCTCAGCTTCCTGCAATAATTGTAAAGTAGTGGTAGCCAGAAATGGCTCCAAAGTTGGAATATATTGGTTCTTATTATTACAGAAAGCTGCAACAATTAAAGTAGGGAAAGGGAAGACTTCATCATCTGGCCAGTGGTAAAATAATGCCCCCAATCCTAACCAGTTAGAGTCCCAAAATGATGATGAACCTGAGCCTATAACTACCCTAGATCTTGAGTTAGCATGCTCAGTAACTTGACAAATCCTTCTCCATGCGTGGGAGGTCTTGTATGTCTTTGGAAGAGACCATAGAAAAGCTGTCTAGATGAGTGTGTTTTGTTGCATTTTCCACCAGAGCTTGCAAGCAAATGCCTTTCCCACTGCTCTCAGATCCCTCAGTCCCAAGCCATTTTCACCCTTTGGCACGGCCATTTTTGTCCAGCACCTCCAAATTTTCCTTTGCCCCTGATCTGACTCTCCCCAGAGAAACTTAGCTGCTAATATCTCCATTCTTTTGAGCACTTGTGCAGGAGGTTGCAGAACTGCTAGAGTATGAGTAGGGATGGCCAAGTAGACACTGTTCAACAGAACCAACCTACCTGCCACTGTAATCCATCTGTTCTTCCAATTGGTCAGTGTCTTTTCCATTCTCTCAACCAGTGGATGATAATAAGAGACTTTGTTTCTACCAGAAAAAACAGGGACACCTAGGTATGTGAATGGAATAGCTCCTTTCTTCATTTTAGTCTTCCTCTTAATCATTCTGACCTTAGGTTTAGAGAGACTGCCGTGGGTAAAAACTCAGATTTTGAGTAATTTATTTGTTGACCGTAGCAAGCTTCATATGCTGTGAGAAATCTCCTTAGTCTGGTGAGGTTCTTTTTGGTGGCCAATGTAAAAATTGTTGTATCATCAGCATACATCAGGTGAGTAACTGGGACCACACCTCTAGGCATATGAAAATGTTCCAGATATCCAATTTCAGTGATCTTCTTCAATCCTCTGGAAAATGCCTCTGTAATGATGTTGTAAAGATATGGAGATAAAGAATCTCCCTGTTTGATTCCCCTCTCAGATTTAAAGAAGCCTGTAGCCACTCCATTTATTAAAACTGAGAACCATGCAGATTGTATATTTTGCATAATTACCTTGACAACAGTACCATGAAATCCAAAATACAGTAAGACTGAATTCAGAAAGGACCATAACACCCTGTCAAAGGCCTTCTGCATATCCAGTTTGACAATAATATTATTTTGACTAGAGTTCTTACACACTAGTCTGGCCATTTCCTGCATCTGTAAAGTATTATCAGTAATATCCTTACCTTGCAAAAAGGCAGATTGTTCAGGGGATATTATTCTAGGCATGAGAGGTTTAATCCTTTCCATTAGAATCTTGGAGAAGACCTTGTTGACAAAATTTGACAAGCTAATTGGCCTAAATTCTGAAAATTTGCTAGGGTTCTGAACTTTAGGGATTAGTGTTAGCCAGGTGCTAGCTATGGCTCTGGGAATCTTCTCCCCCCTCATAAACTCCTGTGTTGCCACCAATAGATCCTTCTTTATTATTTCCCAGCAATGTGTGAAAAACATTCCTGAAAATCCATCTGCACTGGATTTGCTCAAATCAAATACAGCATAGTGCAGCTCATCCATTGTTACTAATTTCAACAGGCTGTCATTGTCCCCATCTGAGATAATTCTAGGGATTTCATCCAAAAAGTACTGCAAATATTGCCCTGTCCTGTCTGGTTCAGAAACTTGTAGCAAGGTTTGAAAGAACTTTACCCCTTCCTGGTTTATTGCTTCAGGTTCAGATATCCAGTTCCCCTCCATATCCTTGATTTTTGATAACTTTGCCCTTATCCTTTTTTCTTTCACAACATTGTGGAAATAACTAGTATTAGCATCACCTTCTCTAATCCACTTCACATTTTCTCTCTGTCTCCAAACTCCACCAGTTCATGTTGAGATCTGATCAGAATAGCTCTTTGCCTATTCCGTTCTAATAGATCAGCTTCAGTTCCTGTTGTCTCATACTGAATTTCCAGTTGGTTCACTGAAGTTTCTGCCTGCACAAGGTTTTTGTTTACATCACCAAAAACCTCCCAGTTCCACTGTTTCAGAGCCACCTTCAGTCTCTGTAGCTTGCTAACAATTCCTTTCATCCCAGTTTCTGAGCATTCCTGTGTCCAGCTATTTTCCACCAATGTATTAAACTCAGGTCTATTTACCCACATGTTTTGGAACCTATAAGGCTTGGCTAGAGAGATTTCTGCACTCTGGATTGATAGGAATAGTGGATTGTGGTCAGATGTGGTTCTAGATGGTACTTGTATTGAGCTGTGGGGGTATCCATCTGCCCATTCTAAGTTACGTAACCCTCTATCCAGCCTCTGAAACAACAGGTCCTCCTTAGTCCTATTATTGGTCCAGGTAAATAAGTTCCCAACTGTTTGTATTTTCACCAGTTCTAGGGTATCTATCATAGCATTAAAATTTCTAATACTACCCATAGGTGGTGAAGTCCTACCCCTCCTTTCTGAAACTATTGCAACTGTGTTAAAATCCCCAATATACACAGTTGGTTGAGTAGGCAAAGCAGCTAGAGAAAGCCAAAGGGGTTTCCTTAATTCTCTAGTAACTTTGGCATATATAAAACAAGAGTTATATAAAAAATCACCCATGCATCAGAGATAGCAGTTAGTAGAAATTGGTCAGATTGAGAAATTACATGCAAATCATATTTATTGTTCCAGAATAACCAAATTTTAGCCTCAGTTGCATGCAAAGCATTTCTAAAATGTAAATCATATTTCATTTTAGCTATAGCAGTGTTGAGATGCAAAGGTTCAATGATGCAGCATATATCTATTTTGTGAGCAGATAATAAGAATTTAAGCCTGTCAAGAGAAGTTTTATAACCCCTAATGTTCCATACAAGAATATTACCTATTATTTGGTGTCTAATCATTGTTTAACAATTTTAGATTTTTAGGAAGATCTAAGCCACTGTTCAACAGTTTTTCCACCTGTTGGCATACCTCTTTTTGTTTTTCTTTTTGTCTCAGTTTTTCCACTGTCTAAACTACCAGGAGAGAGAGATATACCTGTTGGTTGCTCATCCTCCTTTTCTGTAGCCTCATTGGACTTCCATTCTAACTCACTGGGAGCCTCCTCATAAGTGTCTGAGCTATAATCACCATTCTGATCCTGCAAAATCTGAAAATGGTTAGAAATCTCCAGAGTCTCAGCCTGAGGCTGAGTCTGTGTCTGTGGTTTATATGGGATGACAGCCATGGATTGGCCCTTCCTTTGATTGAACTTCCACTCCCTTATGTTAATAGTTTCCAGATCATCATATGAGTAGAATGCCACTTTTGATGTCTTTTTCATGTTGCGGAAAGTGTTTAGGGGCTTGACACTGATTGGAGGCTTTTCTGCTGTAACAGGGCTATATAGGACTGTGTTACTAGGCATAGAGAGAGTGGTATCTATAGGCAGTGGAGAATCTGATATGGTTGTGACTGGTAAAACCTCATTTTGCTGTTTCTGATTAATAGATTGTATTTCAAGGATGTTGTCCTTTTCAGCCCTAGACAATCCAGAGCATCCCATTTTTCCAGTTTGTTGTGTGACTGGTTTCCAGCTCACATCCTGTGGAGCCTGTTGCCTTTGTGGTCTCAATTGTTGCTGCTGCCTCCTCACTGGAGCATCCTCATTCATTCTATTGGTCTTTCTTTTCAGCTCTGGGTGGAGATGTACTCAAGCAACATCTTCATGTCCTATCCTTTTACAATGAGTACAATAATATGGAATGTTCTCATATTCCACTTGACACTCAACATATGTATCTGGATCACCAATGATAATAGAAGATTGAAGTGTATTCATTAAATCAACCTCTATGCAAACCTTGATGGCAGAAGGCCTTGTGAGAGCTCTTGTTGCTGCATCCATCTTCAGGAAAACACCAAGCTGGTTGCCAAAATCTTGTATGGTTGAAGTATTATAGTATGAAATTGGGGGTTTGTGAATCGTCGCCCACACCGGAACAATGGATGACTCTATATCAGTAGAAAAGTCTGGGGACCATTTCAAAATCTTCATAGTTTTACCTTGTATTGAGCAGTATGATCTCATCCAAAACCTTTGGTAATCTTCCTTGTCCTTGAGCCGTATCAGAATATGTCTGTAATCCATGGAACCTATCTGAAATATCCCAGCAAATCCCATCAGTTGAAAGGCATTGTGGATTGCTTCCATGTTCGGCTTCCCATTGATGAACTTTCCAACTAGAGCATTACTATAATGGGTTGCAAATGTCTGGACATCCTGCTTCGAGTAGATGCAAGCCACCTTACCGTTCATTCTAAAGGAAATTGGTTTGATCTCTGGGTTAGAGGGGAGGGAATCGAAGAGTGGCTGACTTTTGGGTGCTAACGCTTGAAGAAAGGATTTTCCGGCGGTGTCTCCACCGTGCCGGGGCGGCGGATCCGCCATGGTTCTGCCCTGTTCAGACCGTTATCTTTGTTTCTGACACTCGTAACGGTTAGGAATAAGGACGTTATCAGTGATATTAAGTGGTGCGTGTGTTTACAACCTAGAGAGAGGTGAGAGGAAAAAAAACTAGTGAGAGAAAGGTCTGGTTAGAAGGACTACAGGTAGTTTTAATATCGACTTTCTTGGGTTCGTGTCTACATCAGATTTCAGACAATATGATGAGTTGAAAAAGCATTTGATTAAACGGCTTGTTTAGTGCTAGGAAATTCTTTATGGGAAAATTCATGTCGAGGTTGAATTTGAAACTATATGTTTTCTTGTTTGATCATATGGGGGAGGGAGGAGGGAGAAGGGAGATGTAGATCGACTTTGTGAAAGCAAATATATGTTTTCGATTTCTTGTTCGATTGCCAAGTATATATATATATATAGAGAGAGAGAGAGGGTGTTGTTATATGCAGTATTTTATTTTTATAGTCTGAAATACGGTATGAATTTACGAAAATATATTCGCTTAGCAATATTCAAACACAGTATCATAATTTCGATTGTATTTTAGAATAAGTTGAGTAAAATAACGGACTACCAACAATATTTCAGTATATATCATGACATGAGCAAGATAGTACAAATCATTTAATGAATGCATGTGATATATATCATTGAATCTCAAATATTTTTTATTATTTTTAAGTAAAATTAATTAAACCACCATGCTGGCTTGATCTTAAGCGATGACAATGGCTTGCTGTGAGTACAAACATCAGTGATATAAACCAAGGAAAGTAAGACTGAGGATTATTCCTATTAATTACCCTACATCCCTATGCATTATACATTAAGATTGTGTTAGGATACGATTTTTTCATTATTATCAGCGAAGATTGCAGTTGTTTAAAACGTTATGTAATTTATGATGATCATATAAGTTCTGAAAAAATAAACTAAAGTCAAATTATATATGTACAAACTAAAATGAATTGAACTAAAATGTTAAAATATGTATATTCCCACGTTCAAATTCAAGATGCACAAGTCTCAATTCAATTGGTCAAATTTGATTATTTTCTACATATAAATGAACTAGCATTATTAATTTAATATTATTTGATTACTTTAATTTAATTTTATTCATATTAAATCAGATCAAATCAGTTCAACTTGTTTTGTTATTTATGATTTTTTTTTGACAAGGTGATTTATGAATTATTAAAGAGGTAGTCTTGTGAGAGACCGTCTATATTATAGACCGGGGACTAAGTAGTAAAAGTATGTTTGAATAAAAATAAGGAGGTCTTTAATTGCAATTTTTAGAAATTACTATTCACGTGCACTATTCATAACCCAGTACTATTCACACGCGCACTATTCATGCTCGGTACTGTTCACGGCTCAGAACTATTTACAAAACAGAACATTGGGTTTTAAGCACATAAAGTCTACATTATAGTCTCAAACATTAACATGAACATCTAAACATATTAGCCTAACCAATTTTCACACACCAAACCTCACATCTGACCATTCATGCCTCAAACAGCCCACAACATTAGGATTTTAACACATAAGGTCCACATTTTAACACGAACATCTAAAAAAGCTACCCTAACCAATTTTCACACACAAAAACTCACATATGGCCATTCATACCTCAAACAGTCCAGAACATGGGGTTTTAAACACATACGGTCCACATTATAGTCCCAAACATGAACACGAACATCTAAACACACTACCCTAGCCAATTTTCACATCTGACCATTTATGCCTCAAACAGATCAGAATATTGGAATTTTAACACATAAGGTCCATATTATAGGCAGAAACATGAACATAAACATCTAAACATGCTACCCTAACCAATTTTCACAGACCAAACCTCACATATGGTCATTCATGCCTCAAACAGACCAGAACATTGGGTTTAAAGCATATAAGGTCCACATTATAATTCCAAACATGAACATGAACATCTAAACACACTACCCTAACCAATTTTCACATAGCAAACCTCACATCTGGCCATTCATGCCTCAAACAGACCATAACATTGAAATTTTATCACATAAGGTCCACATTATAGGCAGAAACATGAACATGAACATCTTAACATGCTACCCTAACCAATTTTCACACACCAAACCTCACATATGGTCATTCATGCCTCAAACAGACCAGAATATTGGGTTTTAAGCACATAAGGTCCACATTATAGTACCAAACATGAACACGAACATCTAAACACACTACCCTAACCAATTTTCACACACCAAACCTCACATCTGGCCATTCATGCCTCAAACAGACCATAACATTGAGATTTTATCACATAAGGTCCACATTATAGGCAGAAACATGAACATGAACATCTAAACATGCTATTTTAGCCAATTTTCACACGAAACCTCAGATCTGACCATTCATGCCTCAAACAGACCAGAATATTGGGTTTAAACTCATAAGTTCCACATTATAGTCCCAAACATGAACACGAACATCTAAACATACTACCCTAACCAATTTTCACACACCAAACCTCACATTTGGCCATTCATGTCTCAAACAACCCAGGACATTGGGATTTTAACACATAAAATCCACATTATAGGCAGAAACATGAACACGAACATCTAAAAATGCTACACTAGCCAATTTTCACACACCAAACCTCACATCTAGCCATTCATACCTCAAACAGCCCAGGACATAGGGGTTTAAGCACATAAGGTCCACATTATAGGCAAAAACATGAACACGAACATGACCACAAATAAATAAAATCAAACCTCCAGCAGTAAAATCAAACCAAACTAGACAATGCCCAATTGGATGCAAAACACAAGCAAAACAATGCCCAATCACAGGAGCACAAAGCCGCCAATCAAAATCACATTATCAATCAATGAAAGCAACAAATCAACACAATATATAAGCACAACCGCCGGAAACCGCCGGAAAACACAAAAACCGCCGGAAAACACAACCGCCGGAGCACAGAACCACAGATCCGCCGATCGAAGCACATTATAAATCAAAAAATCGAAACAATTGCACGAGTTTATCGGTTTTTACCTTCAGTAGACCCTGAAACGTTTTGATTTCCTCTTGTCAACACCATTGTACTCCGATCTAAAGCACAGAACAGAAAAAATATCAAAAACAAACACAAATTCGCATCAAATCGTATATAAAGATGGAAACAAACAAATCGAGAAACTTACTTGCTATTGCGCACGGTAGAACACGGTGGATCGATGCCTGAATCGGAAAACCGACAGTTAATTAGGTTTTTGAATTTGGGGGAGAAATTGGGTTCGGGAGGTTCTGCAAAAATTGAAATGGGAATTATGAAAGGAAAGTTGATATTTATATGAATTCTAGTTTAGCATATTTGTGAAAAGGCCCTCGCATTTTAGTTGCTTTTGCAAAAAGGCCCCCGCCCAGTTTTACTTTTTTTTTTTTCAGTCCCGTCTATAATCTGGACGGTCTCTTTCGAGACTTTCTAATTATGAAATTACAATAATTATTCTCCAAAATTATGCTTTCCTTTTATTGAACACCGTCTAGAACTTTCCAATTGTCCAATATACCGCTACAAAAAAGGATTTCTTCAAATCCTTTCCAAACTGGAAAAACAATACTACTTCAACGATGATTATTCTCAACCATTGGATATCTCCCCATCTTTCAGTATCAACCGTCCGATCTCTCTAATCCGTTTACAATTATGATTTGTCCGTACTTATTCCCCGCTTCTATAAATACGATTTCCTTCTGCATCAGTATTCATTAACCTTCATACGGAGCACCATGATCGTTTTCTGATCTGCCGGTAGATTTTGCCGATCATAGGTAAATCAGGTAAGTATGATCTGCTAAACACGAAACCGCAATCGCATCGCTTATTGGTACTATGATCTGCTAGATTTATTTGAATTTGATTAACACATAGCAGTGCAGTTTCTTTGTTTTGGTTTGATTTATACAGGTTGCTGCTGATGATGATGATTCTATGTTCTTCGACGGCGAGATTTGAAAAGATTTGTGTGGCGGAGAGTGGTGAGAATGAGAGGGAAAAAATGATGTGTGGCATGTAAAAAGCTGGCCTTTGCCATGTTGGGTGAGCTCGCATGGCAGGCCAAGAACCCTAATAAACAATTCTTTTGGGTGCGAGGAAGGGAGATGGCGCAGGGTTTTATTAATATTATTATTTGCCCGGCTGATCTCCCTTCCTCTGTGTGGTGTGTTTGTGTTTTTCTTTTCTGCTGCTGGACCAATCATCGCCCTGTCCAATCCTATGTACCTTAGATCGATCTATTGCAAAGTCACTGATTAACAACATCATAGGATTTCATTTAAACACACCATGCAGTTATTATACTCTTTTTTAATATATATATATATATATATATATATATATATATATATATATATATATATATATATAATTAAATTAAATCAGTTGTTATCTTTATTCTTCATTTTAGTAATCTGTTGAGTGCCTGGACTGGGTTTGGTATTAGTATTTCGCAAGGTAATTCTGCGTGTTATTTGGCTATCAATGGTGGATATGTATAATGCTCATCTTGCGAATGAAGGCCGTTAGTGTGAAACCAATTCTAATAGATAAAATATTCAATACATGATATCTGAACTTTTAACAATAAATGTACAAAACTTACACATGGACTAAATTTATGATTTTTTCCAACTATTATAGGTTGTTTTGTTTTGTAAAAATTATTTTAGATCCTCATATTGACTATTTTATTAGGGTTTTTGGAACTTATAATACTCCACCACCTTAACCTGATAATTTTGTCATAAGTCTCTCAAAAATTAAATTTTCCTTAATAAATTTCAAACATTGCATAAATTATAAAAATCTTATTTTATTTTAAGGTGAAAATGTAATCAAACATCTGTTTAGGTAAAAATAGGTATTTAACATAAAAAAAATTTCATTTAAACGGAAATGCACAATACAAAGCTTATAAGTTTAAACATATTATTACTTGCTTGAAATTTAGTCTCAAGGGACCAAAAATAAAAATACCAAAGAAAAATGAAATCACCAAAAAAAATGTATTAGGAATTAATTTTGTAGCATTTGCGGCAAGTATGCTTTAGCGACCGCCATGAATAAAAACCTGAAAGATGTTCAGAGTGGCATGACCTTTTCCACACAGTTCAATACAGGTACCCAGTAGAATTGCCTCAGACCACAACCCCCTTATCCTATCTATCCATAGCTCTGAGATGGATGTCCCTAAACCTTTCATGTTTCAACATATGTGGACACACATGGATGAGTTCCTGGCACTGGTGAAGAGTAGCTAAGAGGCTGAATGTCAGTAATGGTCTCAAAACTAAAGAGATTAAAGGCAGTGCTAAGAACGTGTAATAAAGAGCATGTTGGTGATGTGCATAAGAATCTCAAGGAAGCTGAGGACAAGGTTTCACAGCTGGAGATAACCTATCAAAACACTGGTACGGACCAGGATATGATAGAGCTTAACAAGCACAGAGCATTACTGATTAGGTCACAAAAGGAAAGCCAAGCTTAGGTGGCTTAAAGAGGGTGATGCAAACACCAAATATTTCCACCATGTTGTAAAAGAAAGAAGAAGTAAGAGCCAAATAAATAAGATCAAAGATAGTCATGGTCAGTGGATCTCTGATCCAAGTCAAATTCAAGTTTAAGGGGTAGCTCTTTATGAGAATATGCTAGCCTCATCTGAATCTGATATCTCTGGCCAGTTCCTAGAATACTTCAAGAGATGCATTCCCACACTGGTGACAGACGAGGACAATGAGAGCCTGCTTAGACCATTTTAGTTTGAGGAGCTCAAATTTGCAGTTCATGACCACGATCGAGAAGGGGCACCTGGTGCAGATGGCTATTTAGGCTACTTCTTTATTTACTGCTAGGAACACTACTAGAATATCAAGCCATCTAAGGCAGTTCTTCCTTCATGTGTTAAGGCAGAAAACAAATGCCTTCCCTGGTAGTGACTTGAATGAGAAAAATCATCTAAGGCGGTTCCTCTTCCGCCTTAGATGTTTTTGGGTTTAAGGCGTTTGTTTCCACCTTGGATGTAGGCTTATACGCCTTGCTAAACACTTACGAACTCGCTAGCGTGAAAGTCTGTATGATATTAATTGGCTCGTTGCGATACCGTAACTAGCAAACGCCTGTCCCAAACAAATAGTTGATTGTTATGTTACGACAGCAGCTTATGGATCGCCAGATGAAATACTAACGAGTTCGCTACATTGAAAAGCCTAGACTGTTATGAATGTGTACGAGAATGGTTACGACTTCCACCGTGCGGATCGCTACCAGTAGTTACGAGTCCGTAAGTGAACCTAGTTTGTCATTTATTTATCTGCTGACGAGACCGGTTACGACAAACAGAGGCGAATCGCTCGGTCATTAGTAGCGATCTCGTTACAAGCCAAATTAAACAATTCCGGTTAATCAAAACGAGCCAGGTTACGACAGCCACTAGCTACTCGCTAGCAAAACCGTAGCGAGGTCGCAACCGAACAATTGTGTTTCATAAAAATGTAAAAATTGTGAAAATTATATTATAAAAATATAATAAAAGTTGTTGGTTCGAGAGAGTTAACGATATCGTAATTAATATCGCTTATGTGTGTAGTAACGAGTTCGCTACAAATCTCGCTTACGTTAAACGACGTCGTTTTAGCACTGGGTGAGCGAGAAAAAAAAATGCCGTTACGAGTAAGCTAGACATTCGCCTGGCATTGGCGTGTATGGTTACGAGCTCGACAGAGATCAGATTGGAGAGGCAGAGAAGAACGAGCAATTGGGTAGCGATGGCGCAAAAACGAAGCTCAGAACCAATAAACGACGACGTTTTACCACCGGGTGAGCGAGAAAAAAAAATGACGTTACGAGTGAGCTAGACATTTGCCTGGTCTTGGCGTGTATTGTTACGAACTCGACAGAGATCAGATTGGAGAGGCAGAGAAGAACGAGCGATTGGGTAGCGAGGGCGCAAAAACTAAGATCAGAAATATAATCCTGGCGATTAAAGTAGCGATAGTACAAGATGATCACAAATATGTTAATGTTACGGGCGAGAGAAGTTACGAAATCGCAGGTAATTCGTAAGTGTCACAAAATTATAGGATTTGAGCCATTTCCACCCATTTCCACTAAAATTGGGTTTCATTTTAATTGTCTAAGCTGTCAATTGCAAGATGCATGGTATCTAAGCACAAAACATGAACATGAAACACTATCAAGCCACAAGTAGTAAGTGACCAAAGTGGTGAAGTTTGGCTCTTGGAGGTAACCCCCTTTGGGCACAATATTGGTAGCCACCATCTCATACAAGATCCTTCGCTCGGGTGTAAGCTGTCCCAGCTTGTACTCCTTTGGCCTTCCAAGCGGACCTAACTGGCGGCTGAAGTGCTCCAACCCCAATTTCTGCAAATTCGCGACTGGAAAGATCGACTCACTTGGCCAGTCACCCCTTATGTAAAGGTCCACTGGTTCATCATCGTCCTCGTACGTGTTCTTGAGGGCTGCATTGAACAGTTCAGGACTTATTTCGAACTCCTTCTTGTTGACCTTGGTCTTCCACTTATCAGCCACCTGTCGGAAATTAGCGTAGAATTGCATTGTCTCCTCTAGATAACCCGGGTCCTTCACCTTCATCAATGTGTCCGCACCCGAATAATGTAGCAAGCGTCACACCCCTTTCAAGCCTAGCTCTTCAACCTTACTCTCATCCACCACAAGTAAGGTGTTCAACTGCGACTTAGCATCCTCAAAACTCCTATACTTGAGGTAAGCAGATTCACTGACAAACTTAGTTTTATCAAAAACTATAACCTCGCTCGATTGTTCAACCTTCTTCTTTCCCCTCGGA
This sequence comes from Sherardia arvensis, assembly GCA_948330725.1. NCBI lineage: Eukaryota > Viridiplantae > Streptophyta > Magnoliopsida > Gentianales > Rubiaceae > Sherardia > Sherardia arvensis. The sequence goes on along the minus strand of OX415237.1, from coordinate 12,162,327 downwards.
GCCATGTTTCTAATTAACCAAAGTACCTATCAAGAATACTTAACATCAATCCTATTCCTATGATTGAACCCCAGTTTCAACAAAGAAAATCAACAGAAAGCTAAAATACTGATGAACTTAAAAATTTGAAAACATGGCATCCAGATTAACAATGAGTAAGATGAAACGGGTCAGGAACTTACCAGATGTATGGAATATGGCAGTGGGGGAGCAAATTTCCGGCTTGATGGTGGCTGGTCGGCGGTGGGTGAGCAGAGGAAGCAGCGATTTTGCGTGAGTTTGGGGGAAAAATTGGGGATCTGAGTTTTGATCGACAGGGCCCAGCAGTTGACTATTTATGTTTGTCAACGTTACGAGTTCGCTGGTAACTCGCCTACAGGCGATTTAAGAGGCGAGTTCGCTTGTTTGTTATTATATCAATTCAATCTTGTTTCGAATTCGCTTGTAACTCGCCTACAGGCGAGCTGGCAGGCGAGTTCGCTTCATTGTTAAAAAATATGGGCCTTTGGGCCAGGGATTTGATAGATTCACTCAACACTCTGATCGCTCATCACTGTATAGTATATGTATAGTGTATGTATAGTATATGTATAGTATATGTGTATATCATGCATGGTGTTTCATGGGCAGTTTGCGCGGGTCGGCGACTTATCGAACCATTTAGTTTTGGTCACATATTTAAATTGATCAATTGGACCCTACTTCACCGATGTGGGAAAATTGATGTGACGTGGAGGCAAATTCGCTTGTAACTCGCCTACAGGCGAGCTGGCAGGCGAGTTCGCTTCATTGTTAAAAAATATAGGCCTTTGGGCCAGGGATCTGATAGATGCACTCAACACTCTGATCGCTCATCACTGTATAGTATATGTATAGTGTATGTATAGTATATGTGTATATCATGCATGGTGTTTCATGGGCAGTTTGCGCGGGTCGGCGACTTATCGAACCATTTAGTTTTGGTCACATATTTAAACTGATCAGTTGGACGCTACTCCACCGATGTGGGAAAATTGATGTGACGTGGAGGCGAGTTCGCTTGGCCACTCGCCTCCAAGCGAATTGGATAGGCGAGTTCGCCAGTATTAAAACAAAATAAATTCTTTAACTAATATTGAAATAGGAGTATATATGAATCTTTATGTAATTTCAAATTGTTTTTTTGTACACATTTGCGATCAACTATGAACTTGGTAGGTCGAATTCTGGATGTAGTATACCCTTTCATGTCCAATTTCTTTTATTCGCTCACGGTTTGACCAAGCTAGATCTCGAGCTCGAACTCGTTCGAATATGTGGCGCAGTCGACTCTAAGCTTTTACATTTGATTTCGTTCGGCTCAACGTGCTTATTATTCAAATAAATAAATAAATAAATATATATATAATTAGGTATATATAATTCGGTATATGGTTAATATATCAATTTATTTGGTAATAATTACAAAATTTTTTTTGAGGATACCCGTGTTCGGTCTCGACTCGACTCATTCACACGTGATGAGTCAAACTTTGCCTTCGTTTTCGGGTAGTTATAAAAACAATTTGGCCTTTGGCCGATCACACTTGGAACTCACTCATCAATATTGCCTTATATCGCCTTGTGGAAATATGTGAAGCGAATTCGCTTCCAGGTTCGCTTGGTAATATTATGCAATATTGTCTTCATACGAATTTTCATGTTTTATCAAGGTTAGTTGTAATATTGGCAAGATTGAAGTTAATTAACTTGAAATATATTATATTGGCTAAAAATAATAGTAGCCTCAAAAGAATGCAACTAAACCATGTTGCGAGTTTAAGTACAAAATCAACAAAAGCGTAGTTTATGATAACAAAGGCAAAAATATGCTAAGCGTCATCACTGTCGTCCTCGTCACTATCACCGTCGTCCTGACCACCCTCCTCTTTGCCCCCGTCTTCGTCATCTTCTTCTTCCGACGACTCTTGTACTTCCTCTTCGGACGACTGTTGTACTTCCTCTTCCGACGACTCTTGCGCATCCTCATTATGGCTTTGTTCGTTTCTGAAGACAACCTTGAACATTTCGTCATTATCTTCGTCCGGAGAAAACGGGCCACCATCTGAACCAACGGGATCTTCTCCATCCTTAGCACCTTCGGGCTCGTCAAGCTGTTGTGCTTCCTCCTCTTCTGGATCCTCCTCTTCTGGTTCCGCTTCACTTTCAGGGTCATCCGCCTCCGCGTCCATTGGTGGCAAAGGCTGAACGGAAAAGTCTGGCATCCCTTCCTCGTCGCTAAGCTCAGGTTCCAAGTCTAGCATCCTGCCAAACTCCAATATCATCTCCGTTTCCTTGGCTTGTTCCAACTTCACCTGTTCTATTTCCGCTGAAAGCTGTCCCATCATCACGACCATTCGCTCACGCCACTGAAGTTCCCGTCCTGCCAAAACACATCAAATCCATTAGAATATTGTATAGGCGCAAACAAATAAATCTAATAAAATACCAAGTTTGGGTAGAATCGACTTACCCGGACTCAAAACACCACGCGTACTTGAACTCGAAGCACCATCCTTCTTCTTCTTTATGACCCCATCGGCGCCAAGTGCCAATCCCTTGCTACGCAGCCATTTCTCGGTGTAGTGCATAACTGGCTCTGGCCGACTAACCGGTCTAATACCCTTCTTTTTTATCATCGCCGTGATAAGCTGGCCATATGGGATCGTTTCATCAGATTTGTCCTTGGCACGCTTCAGCATGTACTTCACAATCGCGTACCCTGGATTGATCTTCAATCCCTCCATGATGTAATAGAACAACATCAAATTGGCAATAGTAGGCTCGCAAGGGTGACCACCCGATGGCATGACATTCGAGCATATCAACTCGAACACCAACCTCTGCTCCTGAGTGAGAACGCCAATATTGTACTTCTTCGGAGTACCTTCCAACTTGCTACGCGACTTAAAGTATTTTCTACGCATAGCAACGGGTTCTAGGGGGTTCAAACTAGACAAAGATGGGAAGTTTTGGGTGTGGTAACACTCGTAAGGACCGTTTGGATCTAACGGCCTTAAGTGGTCAACCGACACATACGGGCAACCTATCACCTCATTAATCAAATACTTATCAACCTTAAACCTTACTCCCCTAACCATTGTCTCCCCCTCTTCGGCGTCCTTTGCAAAAGTCATATTTGCATAAAACTGTAAACACTCATCCTTATGCACCGGCTCTCTCGACATCAACATCCCTTCTAGATGCGTCGCCTTAAAATAGTCTACAATTTTACCAAACCCTAACGACTCTATCTGATCTTCATCAAAAACCCTAGCATTCAACAAGAAGCGACGAGAAAATTGTTCGTACCTAGTCTCGGCCTTTGTGCTGACGAACAGAGACGTCTCCCCATCCTCCTCAGTCGCAGGGTTACCCGCCGGATTCTCGGCTGGCCCACCAGTTTCAGGCGGGTTCCTGGTGGCGGTGCGGCGGTGCGGCGACGGACGGGTGGCGGTGTGGCGGTGCGGCGACGGACTGGTGGCGGGTTGGCGGTGATGGGAGGTTCCAGAAGTATGGCCGCCAGTTTCAGGCGGGTTCCTGGTGGCGGTGCAGCGACGGACTGGTGGCGGTGTGGCGGTGCGGCGACGGACTGGTGGCGGGTTGGCGGTGATGGGAGGTTCCAGAAGTATGGCCGCCGCCGCCGCCTGGTGTTCCACCGGCCGGGCGATCGCGTCTCCGGCGAGGTTGAAGGTCGGCGAGTGTCTCTTCACGCATTCCGGCCGGCTCCGCTTCGGGTTGAGCAGTGGGGGTGGTCTTCTGGCGCTTGGGGGCTGGTGGGGTGAGGGTTTTACCGGCTGATTTGCTCCGGCCCATGGTGTTGCAGGGATTTTCCGATTTGGGGATTTAGGGTTTTGCGGGTGGAAGTTGGGGGGTTCTGAAATCGCCACCCGCAAAACTTGTTTTTGTATTTTTTTTTAAAATTAAAATACGCTGGCGAACTCGCCCCTTCCATTCGCCTGTTGGCGAAATTGGTTACGAAATCGTGTCGAGAACGTCGCGCGTGGATTTCACTATGAAACGAACTCGCCTGTTTGTTCGCCTATAATTTCAACCAACTGGCGAACTCGCCTCAATTTTGTTTGTAGGCGAAGGTTGTAGCGATTTCGCTTCTGTACAATCATCAAACCCTTAACCCTAAACCCTGAACCCATGCCCAGCAACCCACACGATAAAAACCAAACCCATTTATCATCGAGATTGGGAATGACAACCTTCAATCAAGCGAGTAGTGCGTAACTCGTCTAGACTCGAGAACTATATTAACCATGTTCGAGTCGACTCGAGAACTAGCGAGTTAATAATACCATACTCAACTCGAACTCGTTATTATTTATCGAGTATCGACACTACTTGCGAGTTCGAACTCGAATTGTTTTTTTCTCTTTTTAAATAAAAATTTTACTACTTCTATACTATGAAAATTTATATATATGTGCGTTTAAATACCTGTTCAATATTGAAATTATTAGCATCCTTAGAAATTATTAATTTAAATACCAATGCAATTAATTAGTTTATTCAATATTGAGTAGTAACAGAAAACTAGCTAGATTAGATGATTGAACTAATATAGTATAACCTAATAATATTATAAACTTGCAACTGATTATACTTACCGAGTTACGCACGAGTTTTTCAAGTCGAGCTAGATCGAGTCGTGTTTAGTCCGAGTTTTGACCGAGTCGATCTCGAATTACTCGCGTGTTGACTCAATTACCACCCCTATTCTCATCTAAAACTGGATACTTTTCGTTCATTAGCTCCCGAGATGTGTGATCGCGAAGTCGGCTCTTTAACGGGGTAACGACGTTGCCTGTATGTATAACATCATCCAGACTATGAGTAATACCACATGCATTACAGAAGAACTAAATGTCTACACTTTCAGTCAGAAGTTGTCAAATACATGTATATTCGATGGTGATCAACACGTGGCTAATGTAGAAAGTCCTATTGCTCGTGTCTGCACTAGTGTAACATTTGGTTAACGAACTAATGGTATTAACCCGTAGTCCCATCATATACGTATCTAAACAGTTTATGCCAAATGCTTTACAATAAACATGGATATGGATTAGAGTTAACAATTTCAGATACCTCTTCATAGGACTATATATAACATGTCACAACAATTCTCTTTCATAACAGACGTCATCGTTGCAACCAACTCAAGTAATATTATGTGCAGATAAAATCTGATTTCATTTATAAGTTTTCATATTAAATTTTAATATACATCATCTCATGAAACACACAATGTTAATAATAATTGCATAACAAAGTAGCAAATATTCAGAAAATAATTATTATGGGTTCATCAACTTGCTAGCTAGCGATACCGCAAGGGGTATTCGCCTCTAGCCGATGCAGGTTGCGGTATCGTAACCTGGTTAAACAGTAACCGACCAAATATACTATTCAGACATGTTTTGTCCAACTTTACCATACTATATATATATATATATATCTTTTATCCCGGATTTTGCTAACCTCTTCACCATTTTCACCATTCATTCCCATCTACCCCTCCTTCTCTCTCACCTTATCCCCCCCTCAACTTCCATCTCAAATCCTTGCATTCCAAATCCATTCTTGCCTCATTTCTTGGTGAAATCTCATCAAAACCAACCACAAACTCACCCTCAAATCTAGCACATATATTTTGTGTGAAGAACTAAACCCTATAAAGCTTGTAACCCACCAAAAACCCCAAAATCTCCTTCAACTTTGGTTGAATATTACAAATCTCGCTACTTTGTGTGTCTAAGAGCAACAAACAACTAATATCTTCTTCTACAATTAAGGTATGAGACTCAAATTTGAAGTATTATTCAAAGCACATCTTATTTAGTTACTTTTTGAGATATATTGGTTGAATGGCATGCTTGAGTAGACATTATCCATGCTTAGTCCCTATCCATAACATATGTGTTTCATGACTATGTTAGAATCAAATTTAGAAGCCATAGCTCCCTTTATTTGTTACTTTCATGTGGCATTCTAACATGTTAGCCTACCTTAGGTTCACTTTGGTTATACAATTCAACAAATCCGTTTTTTCCTTGTTTTAACTAGTCATGCTTGTGTTATTTTACTTCTACAACTCATTCAACATGGTTTTGTTGTTGTTTTACCTAGTCATAATAGTGCTAATTAGTTAAGTTACAATTTCTATCCATCCTTAGATAGCAATGGTGACCACTTCAACCACTTCAAGTGCCCAACCAAAGAAGCGAGGTAGCAACTCGAAGAAAGGCCTACAAGTCCGCTCACATTGTCGAGTTCTACAAAGAAGAATGAGAAGAGGAGAACTAACACACATAGGATTTAATGCTAAGGGTGTATGCAACCGACCAAAAAAAGAACGTTCAAAATGGTCAAATTGGTGTGGCCGAGTTGGAAGAACGTTTATTGAGATAACGGAGGATAATTGGAGAACCGTCCCATCAAAAAAGAAGGAGGAAGTTTGGGTAGAATGCCAAGTAAGTAACATTTAACCTTTCAATGATCTATCTACTCAATATTATACCTCTTCATAATATGTAGACATAATACATCCTACATATTTTGGCGTAGCGACCTTTTGAAATAGAATCTAATGACATGGAAGTGGTGAGAAAGAAGGCATTCAACATCGTCTCCAAAGCTTTTCGCGAGCACAAGAATGCTCTAAGAAAAGACTACTTGTATGAGAAGGGAAAGAGGCTAGGTCAAGATCCAAGGGACCGATACAATCATACTACAACCGATGCGTGGGAGGCCTTCAAGCAAACATCGCTTGAAAATAAGACTTCGGTGAGTCACAAACTATAACTTCGGTGACATAACCTCCTCTTATCTATTACATTAATGATGACATGTGATACGGTATCTTCTTGTGCAAAGGGGAAATGGGACAAGAAGGTCACATCGGCGAAATCAATAACAATGCCATACACCGGTGGTAGGTCGGGGTATTTGGGTGTAGGTGAGAAGGAGGGGCTTAGGGAGAAGGAGGAACTAGTGAAGGAGTTGGTATTAGGGGGGATGGACGAGGCGGAAGCTCGGTATGTCGTAGTGGAAAAGGACGCCGAGGATTATACTAGACAAAAACTCTTCGTGTTAGGTCGAATTAGAGACTCGGATGGTAAGTTCACTTCGGAGGATGCTGAAAAATGTGCAAAGAGGGTGGTTAGTCTATCTATCTTACATTATCTTACTATCTATTGTAGTCTTATTTATTTTTGTTGTTGCTTTCAAATATTCTTCACAACCACTTTCACCTAGTACAACATATTTGATAATAGGAACTTCTTGAGCGCCAAAAGGAGGAGGGTACCTTTATCCCGTGTGGGAAGAAGGATGTCTTGAATGAGGCTTTTGCTCTTGGAAAGAAAAAGGAACACCGGGGAAGAGCATTAGGTGTTGGAGGTTACGCGACACAAGAAGAGGTTTTTGGGATTAAGCAAGGTTGGGGCAATCCTAAACCATCACAACTACAACGAGTTTTGAGCGAGGTGGCGGCGACAAAGGCGGAAATGAAGGATTTGAGGGAGGTGATGAAAGACATAGCACAACACACCAACTATCCCCACATCGAGAGGTTAGGAGGTACACAACCACATCTTCCACCATCATCAAAGGGTTCTCAAGCATCACCTCAAATTGTGGAGGATGAAGGTGAGAATGTGGAAATGGACGAGGAACTAGTGCCTCCTACTCCACCTTCATCACCCATCAAGTTGAATGTGGCGCATTCCATTCAAGTTGATAAGGTTAGTACAAATTTTGCTAATTTAGAACATCGTTGGTTTCTAATCTCTTTCTAAAAATAGTTGGATGATGATTTGTCTTGTGCTTTCATTTATGATAGAACCCCCCTTGCAAGCTATATGTTTCGCAAGGTACCAAATCAAAACCACTCCATGTCGCCAATGGCACATGCGACCCAAGTGAGGTGAAACACAATCGTGTTGACATCCCCGCAGGATTTTTTAGTGTTCGCATTACCGATGTTTTGATAGAACAACAAATGCTACCTGTGAAGGAGTCACCGATGGTGAGAGTTGGGGAGGCTAAAGGTTTCCTTGTTCTATGGCCAAAATGGTTGGTGCTTGATGAAAAATCCACCTCCATACCCCGTAGGAAACCACAAACTCCACAAAATCCACAAATACCCGTGCATGCCTTGCCTATAGCTAGACAAACATTAGACCCCATGCTCGTGGAGTTTATGAAAGCCCTTCCACCCTTCGTCCGAGTCTTTTATGATTTGATATCCTCGCACGACAAGAATGCATGCTATGCCTTTCTCGGAAATGAAAGGTGCTTTACCATGACAAAGGACATCCACGTACCATGGGGGGATTTTGAATATTTCTGGAATTTCAATGAACTTCCCACCACCATTCTTTGCCTCAATCAAATGTAAACCATTTGTATGTGTTTCATGAGAATACTCAATTATCAAACCATATATGATTACATCCTCGTCATGATTGTCTACTACATTCACAGGTTCTTGCATCACCATGCCTATCACCGGAGCAAGCATTTCATTGGATTTTTGCATCCAATGCATTTGCAAGCTAGTATGGAGAGCAATAGGCAAAGACTTGATTACTTGAATTCTACTCTCTCCGACAAATCAAAGAAAATATGGATCGGACCATATCTCGAGAGGTATACCTTACAATTTGCTCTATTACTCATGCTAAATATATTGTATTTGCTCTACTGCATTCTTTTTTTATGACCATTATGCTTTCATGTGATTTGTAGTGATCATTGGAGCTTTGTTGCAATAATACCCGCTTTAAAGCAAGTATATTGGATAGACCCACTCCACCGCCCTCCATCACGAACATTCGCCGATCTCCTTGATAATGCAATTTTTCAAGTGAACGACAAAACACTCCTCGACTTCCACCTTATAAACATTCGGGTAAGATGTTGTGCTCATGCTATCACGTCCTTTCAAAAATCAACATTTGCGTTTAAAGTACCATAAGTATAGTAATGTTTTATGTTTTAAACACTTTTGTAGTCTAGGAAGCAATCGTCGAACTATGAATGTGGCTATTACACAATGATCTTTGGTTTGATGGTGGTGGATGGTGTTCAAAAAGACATGCTAGATCTTCTAAAGGTACGCTACACGCGTCTAATCTCATTTATATTCGTCGAGATTTCCTAATAAGCGTTATTTTCAATCATAGGTATTCGTGGATGATATCACTCCTTTCTCCTTGCAAGAACTTAACGACGGAAGAGACCAAATGGCTAAATATCTGGTCCACAACCGTGCGTTTACCATTGCAAGGCCACAGGTCCCTAACCTCCCCAAGGCATGAAAAAGTATTGTCTCTCTTTTTGGTAGGGGCTTGACATTGGTATCGCACTTGTGTGCTTAGGTTATGCATCTTTAGTATTAGTATAGGGGCGTTGGATTTGAATTTGACAGGTTTATGTTGAGTCGGGTATCCCGATTCATGTTTCGAAAGAAACGGGTCAATTTTAACAAATAATTACACAATTCTGTCTTGCAAGCAAACGAATTCGCTTCAAGTCGAATCCAGAAGCTAGATCGCTACCTGGCACGCCTTCTACTACAATATAACAAGCGGTCATACACACGGCCTCGCCTATACATTCGCCCACAAAAGCGACGTCGCCTGGCTACTCGCTTGCTAGACTCTGTTGCCCCTGGCGTGCCTCAAACGATTTCGCCTCCAATATTCGCCTATACATTCGCCCACAAAAGCGACACCGCCTGGCTACTCGCTTGCTAGACTCTGTTGCCCCTGGCGTGGCTCAAACGATTTCGCCTCCAATATTCGCCTCCATAGACGAATTTAATAGGCGAATTCGCCAGCCACATTCCCTACAACAAATAAGTGCACGATGTCGCCTAACAATCGCCTCTACTGGCGATCTCGTATCCCACCCCGCCTGTGTCCCTCTGGTCGACCAACATTTTCAACTGGCGAGTTCGCTGTACATTTTCGCCACCCCAACAGAGCGATGTCGCTTTTCCTTTTCGACCACAAGCGACATAGTGCACGAGACCGTAACTCCATAGCCATTTCCACATTTTTCAAATTTAATATTCCCATTTCTTCCAGCGAATACGCCAGCGGTGTCGCCTCCCTCACCCAAGCGAGTATTGTTACGAGTTCGCTTCTTCATTATTCGACAGAGGCGACCGACAGAAGCGATTTCGCCTCAGGAGGCGAAAAGTGGAGGCGAGTTCGTAGCACTCACATTTAAAGACACAAGCGACCTGAGGTGGCGAACTCGTAACAATAATACAGGGCGTTTTTTAACAGCTGCACACGGCGTTTTAAACCGCCGTGCGCAGCGTTCGTTTTTAAGGCGTTTTTGAACCGCCGAGAAAAAGTTCCATTTTACGGCACAACCCGTTACGGCATTTCCAAAACGCCTTAAAGAGTACGACTGAACCGCCGAGAAGCGTAAGGCAGTCCACTAGTGCTTATATTATTAAGCGTGCGGTTAAATTGTATCATAAAAAAACTACTATTGAAAAATCAAAGATAGTTTTTCACACAGTTCCAAAATTACCGACTTCAGAATTTTAGAGTTTTAAAAGTCATTTGAATTTTGAAAATAAAAAAAATGTAATGATCACAAGTGAAAAACTGAAAAGTAACATTTTAAATTTATTATGAATTTTTTTTGAAATATACCATGTATCAATCACGTGCCATGATGCACGCAACATGCACGTTTCTATATTATGTGCACATTCAATTTTATAATGTATTCATATTCAGTATGTTTATATGTTAAACATGCACGTGCTAAATAAATAGAACTATATATTTAGGTGTTATATAATTTAAATTACAAGTAATAACAACAACTAATAACACATATCATTCTGTAGTTACTAAACCAGGCAAAACAACCATTATTACAGACACATCTCTGACTCTAAGTTCATATTGTCCAACCTCATCATATACATAGAGAATGCATTTCACGGAAATATATTGAAGTGAAAGAGCCAGGAAATAATGAACGCAAAAAAAAACGATGCAGGCTAGCACGAAGTTCATGAGGCGCCGCTCATGAGAACACGAAAGTGTTGGAATTGGTGCTATTGTTGATAAACCGGGGACAACATTAACCCTTGAATGTAAATAAGAAACAATAGGATCATATTTCAAACACATGAGAATGTGAGTTTCGTATCTTCTGGAAGAAAAAATAATTTGAGTATCTTAAAATTTACAAAATATATTTAATATGTGTAATATATTGATATTTATATTCGTGCGCATATTGTTCAAGTGTGTTTATTCTTGAATTTCTTTTATGGTTCTATTTTTCTAATAGGTTAATAGATAATTTGTCTCAATTGTATCTTTATCAAATACTAAGGCCCTGTCCAGTTCAACTTATTGCATCACATTTCAGCACAACACAGCACTGGTCAGCACAGCACAACACTCATCAGCACCGCACTTTTCAGCTCAATGCATTAAAGCTCTAAATGGACACTCTTTTTATGTTTTATAAAAATAATATTAATTAAGTAAACTTTTTAGTTTATTTATTATAAGTAATAAATATTGTGTTTTTTCTTCAACTCAAATGAACATTATTCGACACTTTCACCACTATTCAGCACAAGATCAGCATAGCACAACACTGATCAGTACATCTCAGCACTTATCAGCACAGCACAACACTCATCAACACAGCACAACACCAAATAAGTTGAACTGGACATGGCCTAATTTTCTACTTTGATCATGTTTCGTGTGCTTTAAATCTTATGCATATTAATTATGTGCACTTTTGATCTTGGAAACTTACATGCTAATTAAATATAATATAATAATAGTATTTCTTTAGTTTGTTGGAGAAAATATTTAATACTTGATATCTAAATATGTTTAACAATTGCACAATTTAATAGAATTTGCACCTCATTTTCATAGCCAGCTATGTACTGGCCTGTAAAAATTAAAAACGTACGAAACATGAAAACGCATACTGCACACAGTATAGCCCAGGATCTAGATCTTGGAACTGGGTAATTAATGAGAATTATTAGGTGCTCTCTAATATTATTTTTGCAGTTCGTATTTTTATTTAAATTACCTAATATACCCTCATTTCTGAAAATCACATATACTTTTGAATAAATATTAAGAATATTAATGTCAATTTATGAATAAATGCGGACGCCATAAGTACATATAACAATGTCCTACTTAAATTTGAATGAAAACGTCACAAACTCGCCCTACATCACGGAATTACCCTCAAGAATAATATTATATTAAATATTTATAATGGAGGCATAAATTAATTAACATGAAAATATGAACAAAATTATACTGAAACTCCAAAAAAAGCTTAGTACCTGGAACTCTAGAAGTAGTAGTTTTCCACTGTCCTGCAGATACATCTTCAACAAGAAGATCTAAGGCCTCTAAATCAAACCCTTTCCGCTTTCAACAATAATTCAATAAAATAAAATTTTCTTCGGAAACTACCTAAAAATGTACCAAATCGAGATAGATATTAATTCGAAGATATTGAATCAAAATAGTGAAACTCCTATATTTTGGACTTCACCAATTGAACAACTCACATGGCCGCGAGATCCACGAAGCTCAATCACTATGCGGAGGTATTATAGCACATCGTTTAAATTTTATGAGGACTATTGTTCTACCATAATCTTATCTTATTGATTAGTAACCGTATTTTCTCAATTCTGAAGATGAAGGCGTCGAGCCGTCGAGTGAATTCCAACCCTGCCACTGGGAGCAACATCGGCCGCAGTAGTTCAGTTTGCAACCGATAAGTTGAGCCAATTCTTGAAGATTGTATAATTATTAAAGAAAATCTACCCACCGAGTTCAAATATGCTTAAAGGGATTCTGTGTCTCATCGGTGACGGGAGAGAAGAGCAACATCGATAATGCTAATCAAACTACATCGCTTCAACTCGCGTCATCCTTAGGTGCGTGAAATCAGTGTGGTGGTGAACCCACCAGAGGCGTTTTCAACTTTGATCTAGAAAACAATTCATCAACATGAAAAACATAAAACTCACATATTAGTATATTAACAGGAAGCAGTGGCGGATCCACAAAAATAATTAATAATATCAAATGTAATAATTGATAAAGATTATAGATGTCATTTTTCAAATAAATAATCATTAAAACAATTAGAATGCCCTTCAGAATATATATTGCGCCCTTTCTGATAATTTTAAATAGTTAAATTTATGAAAACTTTCTGATAATTATTATATAGTTACGCCCTTTCTGATAATTTTGAATCTTCCCATACCCTTAATAGAAATTTTCCGGAAAAAGAAGTAGAACATTGAACCAATATAGTTAATTGATCTTAATTAGATTCACCTTCTCTATATTCATTTTACCATTTTTGTGTAGTTCAATTGATAGAATCCAGCTAATGATGAGCATGGACAAATATCTGATTCTGATCCAACATTGTTTCCACCACAAACTATTCTACAATCTAATCAATAATTGTATACATTTTTTACGGTGTTCATACTTTGTGCAATTTTAATTTTATAGTGCATTCATTTTCCGCACATTTTTATCTTACACACGTACGTGCTAATCAAATTTTAATTATTCGATGAAGTTGATGGCTTTACTTTGAACCGATGTAATTCACTAAAATCGATTTCTAATTAATCATATCAAGTGACTAGATTTTGATGATCTTACTTTACTACTGTTTCTAATTATAACTGGTTTTTTTAACTTGCTACTGTTTCTAATTATAACTGGTTTTTGAACTGTTTGCGCTTGGAGGCATTAAATATGAAAGAAAATAACTTTATCTCCATGACTACTTGCTCTAATATTATTCAACAATATTATGAACATAACTGATAAAAACATATTAAAAGAAATTGCATACTTATAGTACAATTTGTTTTGATTTAGTAGAACATGTATACATCTAAATAATTAACAGCACTACCCTTTAAATAAATTAAGCGTCAACTGTGTTCGCGAATTGAATTGGCCCTTCCATTCAGCCCTAGTTGTTGTAATATAAATTTTCATTTATTAATTAGGACCTGGAGCTGAATTAAAGCGCCATATCTGAAGTGCTATAATAAAAGGCTAGCTATCCCGTACTCATTTAATTTTGGGAAAATTTCTACAAAGGGCGCACTATTAGAAAAATACGGGCTCGTTTCAACGAACCGTAAACTTTTCGTTGATATGTAGCACGTTTCAACGGTTATCACTGTTCATCACTCGAATTTTTATGGGTCAACAAAAATCTTTCAATTGACCAAAGGAGATTTGCTGACATGGTAGAGTTGATTGAAAAGAGAGTTGAATTATTTGAGGGCCCCAAATTAATTTCAACGAATCTGATATCCTTCGTTGATATCCACAAGTCTGACCAAAGCAATCATTGAATATGTTGACTGGGATCAACAAAGCAATTATGAAAAACATGAGATATCACCGAAACGTTTCGACGGTTGTTGACTGGTCAAAAACCGTTGATATACCCAAAAAAAAGCGTTGAAACAGATGCGTTTTTTTTTTAAAAAAAAATTAACCACCATGGGTGGGGGAGTTTATTTGGCATCCCAAACCATAAAAATAGGCATTGCCTAAGAGTTTGTTACAAAGGGCTTAACCCTAGAAGCAACTAAGCTTCTCAAAATTACTAATTCAAAAGACTAAATCTAGAACTAGCTTGCTAAAATTCTGATTCTCCAAATCTAAAAAGAGGAGCAATTTAGTGATCGAGTAAACAAATACCGAAGCACAATTTAGCCACTCCTTGATTTGAAAAAATAGAATCAAGCTAGCATATTTACCGGCCCAAAAAACTATATATATGGTTCAAAAAATGGCCATCATTCTGAGACCTCAATAAGTTGAGCTGAGAAAGTGTGACTGGTTTGATATGGTTCTATTTTCACCTAGCCTGAGCAGAACTTCTGGCCTGAGTAGACTGGCCTGAGCTGATCAAATTAATTCAGTAGCATCTTGCCTGAGCAGAATAATGTGTTGAGCAGCAGCTCCTCATTGCCTGAGCAGAGACTCAAGGTTTCTGTCCTGATATCTGAAAAATCTGCCTGAGGCAACAAATAAAATACCAGTGAGCCTGTTCAAAAGAAGATTAGAGATTCACTCTAATGTTAGCAACACCAATCCTATCCAGATGAATGAGTCCTCTCATTGTAAGTGGGGCATTATGCAGTTCAAAACATTCATCCCTAGCTTGACTCATACAGTATTTTGCCAAGAAATCTGCAGCCTGATTTGCCTCTCTATAAATGTGCTGAATTTGGATAGAGTTATCAATAGAGTTCTGAATCTGTGTGCATAGTGAAAAAAATTTCCACTCACATTTGTGGGGATTATGAACTCCTAATACTGCCTGACTGCAGTCTGATTCAACAATAATATTGTGAAGATGTAAATCCCTAGCTGTAGATAAACCTAATTGAATAGCTAGCAGTTCTGACTGTAAGGCTGATGTGGATGAAGTGTAAAACATTCTTATGCATTTGACAGACCCTCTAGTGTTCCTTATGATAACTCCTATGCCACAGTGGCCATTTTTGAAAGATGCATCTATATTAACCTTGAAGCCAAAATCTGGGGGGAACCATTTTATGATTTTAATCATTTTTGGTTTCTTAATCCTAATAAATGGTACCAATTTAGCACTGATCAAGAAAATATTCCTGTCCCTATTGCCTTTCAAAGGTCTTGCAGCAAAAATTAGAGAAGTTTGGTCAGAGATCATTTTAAAGGTGTCTTCTACAGAGAGTTTTTGCTCATCATATAATAATTTATTTCTTCTGATCCACAGGTGCCAGAAAGTGACCATTATGGAAATTCTGATCACCTCAGTGTGTATCTTAGAAAAACTAGTATATGATAAGTAAAATCTCAATCTGTTGTTAACACTTCTAAAGTGAGGTACATGCATTATCAATGTGGTGTGAACTTTCTCCCATACCTGCAAACTACTAGAACATTCATTGAAAAAATGGTTCAGTGTGTCACAGTTATCACAAAAAAGGCATTTTGATGGAAAATTGAAACCAAATTTTGTGAGAACATCATCAAATGGCAGCAATTTATTTTTCAATCTCCACAGGAAAATGGCCATTGTTTTTGGAACTTTTGATTTCCAGACTTGTTGAAAAATTTTACTGACTGTTCCAGAGTTTCTCAAAGATTTATAGGCTGAAAAAATTGAAAAATTTCCATCCCATCCTGGTTTCCAGATCAGCCTATCTTGGTGATTTGATGTGACTCCTGATTCCTGCAAAAGTGGAAAAATATTGGTAGCAAGATGTTGCTCCAGATGGTTAATGTAGAAATTTTTGCTAGTTAAAAACTGAGAAACTGTGAGGTTTGGGAATGGTAATGTGAGATGGTTCCAGTGATAAAATAGAGCTCCTGTCCCCAGCCAGTTGGCATTCCAAAATGAGCTTCCTCCAATTCCACAGAGTACTTGTGACTGAGAGTTTGCATGTTCTGTTATACCACAGATCCTTTGCCATGTAGGAGAATTTTTGTATGTCTCTGGAAGTGACCAAATGTGTCTGGTTCAAATGGTGTTATTTTCCTGGAGTTTCCACCAAAGCTTGCAAGAAAAGGCATTAACCACTGCCCTTATATCCCTAAGCCCCACTCCATTTTCTTCTGTAGGTAATGCAATGTTGGACCATTTCCTCCAGATTTTCTTCTGCCCTAGATCAGTGCTTCCCCAGAAAAAGTTGGAGGCTAATCTTTCCATTTTTCTAAGTATCAGCTTTGGGGGCTGTAGAACTGAGAAAATATGTGTAGGAATAGCCATCAAAACATGGTTAATAAGGACCAGCCTGCTTGCCTGAGTCAACCATTGATTTTTCCAATTCAAAAGAGGCCTCTCCATTCTTTCCAGTAGACTGTAGTAATGCTTCCCCAAATTTCTACCATAAAATATTGGAGCTCCCAGATATAGAAAAGGTAAGACACCATTTTTCATACCCAATATCCTCCTCATTATAGTTCTTCTGTCTTGAGCAGTGTGAGGGTGCACATAGAATTCAGACTTCTCATAGCTAATCTTCTGTCCTGAAACAGGCAAATAAGAAATGCTTAAGTCTTCTCAGGTTCCTGTTGTGACCCTTCAAAAAAATGGCAGTATCATCTGCATACATCAGATGAGATACTGAGGGGACATTTCTTGGCATGCTAAAATGATCCATATAATTGATTGAGAAGAGCTTTTTTATTCCCCTTGAGAATGCTTCTGTGACAATATTATAGAGGAAAGGAGAGATGGGGTCTCCCTGTTTGATCCCTCTATTTGAGGTAAAGAAGCTTGTTGCAATCCCATAACAATTACTGAGAACCAAGCACTCTCAATATTCTGAAGAATTAATCTGACAAAGGTACCATGAAAGCCAAACTGAATCAAAACTGAGTTTAGAAAAGCCCATGACACTCTATCAAATGCTTTTTGCATATCCAGTTTAACAATCATATTGCCATATCTCTGATTTCTAGGAAGTAGTCTTGCCATTTCCATCATCTGTAGTATATTGTCAGCAATGTCTTTTCCTTGCATGAACCCTTACTGCTCTTTTGAAATAATAGCTGGCATAAAATGCTTCAATCTCTCCATGAGAATCTTTGAGAAAATTTTATTCAGGAAATTGGAAAGGCTGATTGGCCTGTACTCTCCAAATGAGCTAGGGTTATGTTTCTTTGGGATCAAAGCTAGCCAGGTGCTTGCAATTGCCCTTGGAATTTTATCTCCAGACATGAACTGTTGAGCTGCACAGAAAAGGTCAGTCTTAATTATGTCCCAGCAGCTTGTAAAAAATAGACCTGAGAATCCATCTGAACCAGCTGCACTATCTCTGTTCAGACCAAATGTGGCAGATTTAAGTTCCTCCATACTTAACTCCTTTAGTAGTTCAGCTTTATCATTCTCTGATATTACACTGGGAATGACAGATGTGAAATATTCCATATATTGTCCAGAGAGGTCAGCCTCATCCATATTTTCATTCAGTAGCTTAGTGTAGAATTTAACAGCCTCCTCCTGAATTTCTTGTATGTCTGTAGTCCATGAGCCTTCACTGTTTTTAATTTTTGTGATCTTTGCTCTACACCTTTTCTCTTTAACTGTATTATGGAAGAATTTGGAATTGGCATCACCTTCCTGCAGCCATTTAACCCTAGCCTTCTGTCTCCAAAATGCTGTACTTTCTGATTCAGCTCTGATTAAGGCAGCTCTAGCTTCATTAAGCTCCAGTAGATCCTGATCTGAGCCTGTCTGTTGGTAATTCTCCTCCAGCACTGTTACTTTCTCTTCTGCATTTTGTAGATTTTGGTGCACATTCCCAAAGCTGATCTTGTTCCATGTAATTAAGGTGGTCTTCAATCTTTTCATCTTGTATACCATATTATACATTCCACTGAAATGGCTTGGTTCCTCCCAGCTGGTTCTGACCAAATCCAAGAATTCTTTTCTACTTAGCCACATTTCCTGAAATCTGAATGGTTCTGGTACATGGTGGATGGAGTTTTGTATGGTGATTAGCAGGGGGTTATGATCTGAGGTGGTTCTGTTCAGTACTTGGATGGAGGATTGAGGGAAGTTGTCTAACCAGTCTAAAGAGCATAAACCTCTGTCTAGTTTCTGAAGGAGCCTGTCACCTCTAATTCTATTGTTGGACCAAGTAAATTGGTTCCCAACTGTTGGCACTTCCTGAAGCTGTAATGTATCAATAAATTCTCTAAATTCCTTAATACTTCTGAGAGGGGGTCTATGTCTACCTTTCCTTTCCAACACAGATGCCACTGTGTTGAAATCACCAGCATATATTGTTGGTTGTCTAGGAAGACTGGCCAGATCAGCCCATAATTGTAGCCTAGGACCTCTAGTGACATGAGCATAAATGAAAGTGGAGCACCAATTTAACATTGAGATCTTTTCTGTAATCTTAACCTGAATATACTGATCAGATTCAGAAATGACATCAATATTGAAATGGTCTCTATAAAAAATCCAAATTTTAGCAGAATTTGCTGCTATACTTTGTTGAAAACCTATGTCATGCTGCAAATTGACAATTTCACTTTTATCATGCATTGGTTCTATGATGCAAACTATTGATATATTGTGAAGTAAAATGAGTGTTCTTAATCTGTCTATAGAGGTGCCATAACCCCTAACATTCCAGACTAATAATATTGTTTTAAAACTATTCATTAAAAATAGGAAATTTTGGTTTTAGGTCTAAGAATTCTACTGAAACTTCCAGTGAGACTCTTAGTTTCTGAGTTGTGTTGAGAATTACCTGAGTTTGGTTTTAGGTCTAAGAATTCTACTGAAACTTGCGTTTTTTCTGATAGTGGCGTAATAAGAGTTTAAATTCCTACTTAGAGCGTAAAATTTTTAATATTCCTACTAAGGACATTCAATTACTTTTAAGATAAATTTACCCCTTTTATTCTTTTTCTAAATTTAGTTTTACTTAATTTTATCATGTAAATTATCATCATGTATAAAAATTTTATCATGGACTTCTCACTCCATTTATTAAATTTTCTCTTTCGTCTCCATATTCTTGTAATTGACTAATTCAATTTATAAACTTGCAGGATATTACTGGGATATATTTTCATCAGAGACTTGGTCTTAATTTATAGGGGATTTAGGGTATATTAGTCAAAGTTTAATTAATATATGGTGTAAATTTACTTGATAATGTTAAATTATTATATTATTATTAGATGTAAAATTCTTATTCTTGATAATTTACATTATAAAATTCTTATTCTTGATAATTTACATGATAAAATTTCCATGATAATTCTTATTTTCGATGATTCTTTAATAAAATTTCCATGATAAATTTTTTTATAAATGATAATTTACATGATAAAATGAAGTAAAGCTAAAATTTAGAAAAAGAATAAAAGGGGTAAATTTGTCTTAAAAGTAATTGAATGTCCTTAATAAGAATATTGAAAGTTTTACGCCCTAAGTAGAAATTTGAACTCTTATAACGCTCTTTATAGGAATTTTCCCTTTAATTTTAGTAAAATGTTTGAAATATCATAGGAATCTTATACACGGATGTATATAAATAGTAATACGATTAAAATTAATAAATGTTTTGTTTGAAATTAATGTTAACAAGGTTAGGTACTCCATCATAAAATCTCTGTACTGAAACTTATTTATATATGCATGGTTTCTTTTGATTTTATGATTATTTTTTACTATATAATATATATAAAAGCAAAGAATGACGGCATAAACATAAATATAAAAAAACCACCGCACCGGAATTATGATGACAAAACATTAAACGACACTCAATCCTGCGTTTTGTGGGGAACGCCGCCTCCGGTTACGAATCTTCTACATTAACGTACTAAGAATTCCAAATTTATGAATGGAATCAATGTACATACCATTTTAAATCAAACCCATATTATGGTAGGAGGCCTAAACATAAAATTAATATATTTATAGGAGTTATACATGGTTTGTGCTGACAATCAATTCATATATTCTCCGAATCGTGGTGATGGAGGCCCGGGCATAGAAGAATCATATTTATGATGGAGGCGGTGACGCATGCTTGAATGCGGCGGATAAGAGCATGTACCCGGTGGCGGATCGGTGGAAGAGGAGCTTCATTTTTTCTGGGCAAATTCAAGATCCCTCTTTTTTGTTCTGGGCAAACCAAGTTTTGCACCAACTTTGAGCAATCTTTTCTCCCAAATCCACATGTACTGTGTGTGCCGTATGTATGTACATTGTGTAAACGCTAAACTCGGCCTCCTTATGTGACCCCATCATCAGCCCCACCCCCTTTAACTGCACTCTGCTGCTCTCTGTACCTACTCTCTACTTGGAGCAGCTTGGACCAATTCTGAGTATGGGATTTTGAGAAAGATTGGGTTTTTGGATCAGGATTTTTGTTGAAGACGGCGTCCAGCAATGAAGGCCAAATCAGCCGTCTTGAATCCTCTTGCCATCTCCTTTGATCACAAGAGGTACCTTCTTAGTTTCTCCGCCCTATCTCTTTCAACTTGCTCCACCTGTGCTTTTGTTTGGTTTCTGTGTGGGCCCTCTGTGAACTTAATTGCTTTGGTGAGAAAAGATCAAGTCTTTCTGCTTTTGCTGGTTCTAGAAAATTGTCGGTTGGACTCATTAGATTCATTAGGTGTGGGTGTGTGTGTGTGTTTCCATTAACAGTTGATTTGAGAATGGTTAAATATGATTTTTTTTCTTGCTTCAAATTAGGAACGTCTGTTTTATCTTTCCTCTTGCTCCAGTTGGATATTGTACAATTATTTCATCTTCTTAAAATTTGTTTCTTCTGTGTTTAGCTTGCTCATAGTTGATGAACGGAAGTTATCTAACGATTCAGGTGCATTATGCCTCTTTGATGTTCAAAATCTTTGCATAACGGGAAAAGGGTAAGCTGATTCTGTAGCATTATCAATTGTTATTGTTTTTGTATATTTAGTTTTTATGTTTATCAAGTTAGGATCTTTGTGAGTGTGCTTATCAGGTTGTGGTATTGGATTTCAGCATTATCATTTGTCTAATATTCATAGAATAATCAAGGAGAGAATTTGAGTTGCTAGAATGGAAATAGATGATGATTGAAAACAAGACCACTAATAGGTCAGATTACTTTCAAGTTTAGATATTTATGAGTTTTAGGTTCGTCTAAAATTTGTATTATCAAAAATATGAATTCCCATGATCACTGTAACTGAACCCCTTATTTGGCTGGTTAGAAAGTTCCATATATTTTTTTCCATTGTACAGATGAGGCTATACAGGCGTGATTATGGAACCTCCATGGTGAAAGCTCCTAGAAATCAACATTGTTGCGAGCGATTCTAAATGCTTCCAGGTGTGCAAGCTCATTTCCTTTACCATAGTATTATTAATCTCATTTATTATATTTTTATTTTACCAAGTGCAGGTGTGGTTGTCATGTTATGAACTGGAACTTAGGAGCCTACATATATATTTTAGGATGGAAACGGATTGCTCCATTGAGAAACAAGGTTAAAAAGGTTTGATTTAAACTTTTTTGTCCACTTATTTGGTTATTATAATCTATATTAATACTCTTCTCTTCTGTATATAATTATGATAAAGTGTTGATCTTTATTGATGGTTTTTGTGGGACTCTTTTATTCTGAACTGGGTTTCATTTAGTGTCGGAAGGTGAAGGGGTTTTTGATTTGTGTTTTGTGTGATTTCGGATCAACGATTTGTTTTTTGGGTGAAACCAAAATTTAGATCAAAAGGGCTTTTAGCTTGATTTTTTTGTCTTCAGAAGAGGGCATTTTGATCCGGTTGATTGGTTTTGGTTCAGTGACATGTTATAATAAGTGATATGTTTTAGTGCATGATGATTTAAGAACTTCATATGATAACAGGTGAGGATACAGTTGGGTATATATGCTGAAGAATGCAGGAGCTGGTGCATTCTATTAGGCCTGTAGCTAGATAGCCGCTTTCTTTCTATCTAGGATTTTTTAATAGGTAAATTCATAAAATTTTTGCCTTTTTTTGTTTGTTTAATTATTGGTTGCAGGAATGACTACCTTTATGATTTTGAATTTTGTTCAACTAATTAGTGTAACCTCAGCTTATAATATGTATGATTTTGTTCAACTAATTAGTGTAACTTCTGCTTAGGATATGGATGATTTTGTTCAACTAATTAGTGTAATTTCTGTTTAGTATATGGATGAGGCTGGTAGTTTATGAACTGAAATTAGTGTGGAACTTCTGCTTTCTTCATTCCATTGGTGTGTGATTCCTGTAAAAGTAACTTTCTTCTTTAGTTGGAATTTAGGTTGAGACGTGATGTATCACTTTCTTCCTGGTAAATTCTGAAGCCAAAAAGAACAGGCCAGGGACCCTGGTAGTCTGGGTTCACTCAGATTTAGTTATATTTTTGCCAGGCATAACTGTAGTTTTTTTTCCCGATTGTTGGTCATCAGTGTGTACAATTATGAGAGTGTTGCTGCTTACTGATCTGATGTTCATGGTCGAATTAATCATAGTAACCTAAGCTGTCACTCAACTCCGTTTCATATTACGCTTCTTATGTCATGGATTTTGCATCAAGCAATGAGCATGAAAATGAGCTTTATTATTATTATTATTATTATTATTATGTGATGCTCATTGATTTTTTTACTTTCGGTGTTTTTGTATTTTGATATTGTGAAACCTATTAGCTCAAATGGAAGAGCGTTATGTAAATACACATATGTGGGGGTTCGAATCCCTCATAGGTTATATTGTACTTGAGATACATATACGTGAACTTATTTATCCTGGGCCATGTTTTAGATAGGTAGTATCTAGCTATAAGATGTATTGTATTGTGATGTTCTAAGATCTAGAGGCTGCAGCTTCATGTATAGTTACAATTTTATATAAATTTGCTAATGTTTTTGTACATGGTATATGATGACTGTACTACATGAGCTAATTCCTTTATTTTGGTTGTGTTTTTTTATAAATTGATTGCATGTCCATTGCCGAAAAATTATGATTTATTATTTGAGCTCAAGAAGTTTGGGCTAATTGAGATATTTCTATCTACATCTGTGTTGTTTGTGTACGACAAGGTTAGTATGCTACACTACAGTTAAGACTTCGCAATTCACTCTTAAAATAACACTGCATCTTCCATGTCATTTAGTTTTACCTTATAGGAATCAAAGTAAAATTTTAAAATTGTATGGCATAGTGCTTAAAATGAGTGCCTATTTGCCTGAATTTATTTATTTTTGAACTAAGTTTAACTGATCTGAATTGAACTGAAATGTTCTACTGATAAGCTCCACTGAACATGACATGAGTATTGATGTTTTTTTGTAAGGTAGGAGAACATGTCCTAAATGTAATTTTAATTACCATCATCTATGCATAATCGGTTCATTTTTTTCTTTATATTTCGATCAGTTTAATGAGTTTATAAATTTTCACAATATATACAATAGTCCTTAATATATCATAAAAAATATAAGAGTAATTTCTTTAACACCATCATGTTACTAATTTTATTTTAGAAATATTTCTTTTCCATGTAAATCCTAATTGTAAAAAATTGGGTCATGATGTAACAATTGGTTTTTAATACCAGTCATTTTTATTTCAATTAATCGTCGTTTCTATTTTCATACACAAAACACTTCAAGTGACCGTGCATCAAATATACCAAAATTCCAAAAATGGATATTGTTCAAATTTGTATATTGATCTAAACGTTTTAAAACATACCTCAAATAACCGCGCAACGCGCGGTCAGGTTAGCCTAGTAATTTATAAAGGACAATGCTGAATGGAAAAAGGTATAAATAAAGGGTGTGACCTAATAAAACATGGCGGATATAAAAATTTACTACATTTATAAAGAGTCAAAAAGTTAACAATCATACTAAAGATAAATGAAATCAGATAAATTGGATGTATCATAACGTTTAGAATTAAAATAGATATGTTAAAGCATCTACTTATATATAGATGCAAATCATAAATTTGCACGCAATCAAGATAAATGCCTAACATCAACCAAAATCATTAAGAAATTACATTGTTCAAATTAAAATCATCGGGTTCAAAATTTAATATATTAAAATTTTAAAATATAAGTCATTTAATGATAATAATTTCAAAATGGGTGGAAAGTACACTACTATAAATTTATGGTGATTCTGAGTTTTGAATATACGATGCTTACGTGCGATTTAATTCATTTTTCCTATTCACATAATATATGCACAGGTCCTGCACATTTTTTAATAAAATATGATATACATGATGGTTGACGGGTATATTTTCTAGTAAAATCATAGAAAAAATTGTAACAACCACATCATCTAGATCGTATATTTTCAAGGGAGTGTCTCTAGATTGTCCAAATAGTATCAAATGAAATTGTGAAGCAGTATACAAAAGCTTTTTCAATTCCTGCTAGTTGATAGATATACATGTTTGGATTCCTTGTAATCAAGATTTAATAGGTTGTTCATTAGATAGTTTTCTAAACTGACTCATTTGTTTCTGGACAATTTATAAAAATGAAACCCACAAGAGGTTTGGTTTGGGAATCCCAAATCAGGCAAATCCCTAATCACTAATCACTCTGTACATCTCAAGGAAACACAGATGGATGGAATCAGTGCTCTCACAAATGGATAGAATCATACACATTCATCATTCACATCTTTTCCTTTCTCCCTAATTTGAATACTATTTCCTGAAATCTCATTTAAACTTTGTTATACTTAATTAGTTTTCTAAACTCATTTGTGTCTAATAGTTAAGTTTGATTGTGTGCATATTTCGTGCGTTTTTAATCTTATATACTATATTCATATATCCATGCGCTTTTGATCTTAAATGTGTATATCCTAATTAAAAATAAACTATAATGACTTTTCTTTAGACAAATAAATATAATATTCAATACATGATATCTGCACTTCTTTAACAATAAATGCACAAAACTTACGTGCACTAAATGTTTTATTTTTTCCAGTTATTATAGGTTGTCTGGTTTTCTAAAAGTTATTGTAGACATGTTGATTATTTTATTAGGGTTTTTGGAATTTATTATACTCCACCATCTTAACCTGATATATTTTTTCTTAAAAACAACATTTCTCGAAAATTAAATTTTCCTTAATAAATCTCAAACATTGTATATGTTATTTAAAAGATTATTTATTTTAAGGTAAAAATGTAATCAAACATGTATTTAGGTAAAAATATGTATATAAGATTAAATTTTTTTTTTTTTTGAATTCAAACATAAATGCACAATACAAAGGTTATAAGTTTAAACATATTAATAATTGCTTAAAATTTGGTTTCAAGAGACCAAAAATCAAATAACAAAGAAAATAATTAATTGTAGCATTTGCGGCAAGGATGCTTTAGCGACCACCATGGATATAAAGAGAAAGATGCCTAACAAGTATTATTTCCTTCGTATCGGGAATAAAATACTTTCCATTTTTTTAAACTCATGATTCGATAAAGTGTTTTCATTTCTAAAAGAAAATACATTGCCGTTCTTACAATTGAATCGCAAACCATTACATGGTTTGTTGTAGTATGCTATCAGTCTAATTTTCGTTACTAAAATAGAGAAAATTATACTTGTATATCATGAATGTGTAAAAAGTGATACGTTAATGTGAATGTGGATGATGTATATATAATTAAATGGTTTGGGCTGGGCTGCAAAATCCATTTTTTTAAAATTAAGACCACTCAAGGTGTGGAGAAATATTTATTAGGCTCCCTAAACCTTAAAAAAGATCATATAGGCCAAGAGTTTTTCACTGCTAAAAGGCAGTTACAACATGTAAGAGCCATATATAGGCTCTTGAAGCATAGTAATGCTTCCAAAAGGGGATAAAAGAATAAGGGGGCAGAGCCTCTCCGTGTAGTATCTATTAATCCACCAAAACCAGGTTTTAAGCATGTAAGAGAATTGCACTGCAAAACTCAGAGCGGCACCAAAGTTGTGATGGGGAAGAATACATACAGCTAGCAAAACATCAGAAGCAATATACAAAAATAAGGCTTCCTGAAAGTAGAAGTAGCATGTGACAGTGGATGAAATCCTTCTCAGCAGCAGCACCAAGCTGTCCAGATCCAGTTGAAATTTGCTCCATAATGATGATGAAGCCATATCTGCATTATTATACATATCAGAAGCATCCATTCTGAGCAATTCTAAAAGATGGTGTTTCCCATTTATCAAGATGCAACAAACCTTGTATCTGTGTAGGGAGATCTGAAAACAGTATAGCAGAATTCAGATGATGAGTGTATCCATGCTTTGCAAGTGCATCTACAACTGTATTCCCTTGTCTTTTTGTGTGTACTATATTAGTTATCATTCTGAAAGAGAGAGCTAACTGATATAGTTTCCAAGGAGCCGCTAAAGGATTACTGATAACTTTAATGGCCAGTTGGCAATCTGATTCTAGAGTATAAGAAGAAGAGAGTTGGCTCCCTAGTAAATCTCCTTTCTCTATGGCCATCATTTCAGCCTGAAGGGGTGATGAAGTAGATATATATCCACAATACGCTAAGATAATATTGCCATCACAATTTCTGATAACAATACCAATCCCTGCATGGTTAGTGTGATGCCAAGAAGTATCTACATTAATTTTTAGACCAGATAGTGGTTTCAACCACTTGATAGCAGTAATGGATGGTTGAAGGGGTCTTGTATGTAAAGGTAGGAAACCAAGACTACATAGATCCCTGTCAAATTCAGAAATGGCTGGGAGAGGTCTGACAATATATGTGGTAAAAACAAAATCTCTGATTAAAATCCATATAAGACCCATATACACACTGGGCTGGGCTGCAAAATCCATATACACACTAAACACTAATTAATAGATTATTTAATGGAAAATAGTACCCATTACCAAAGCATCTCATTACCTAATTAAACTCTTCACTACTTTCAACAGAAGGGTTCTGCCAATGAACTGATTGTTAATTAGATAAGACTGGTAAAATTGTCACCATATATATCCTTCTCTTCTAATTACATAGTATTTTGTAAATTTCTAGTAAAATTTTTGTATCTGTATCGGCTTTATCTAGACGTCTATACGACGAGCTTCGCACAGAAAAGTCAATCTACGAGGGGTGGAGGAAGAATAGTCAAAGAAAAGGGACGCATAAGGAAGGATCTCTCTTTCCTTGCCTACGGGATGTGCACATGAATCACTCTTATATAAGGAGTATGCTTCTAGTGAAAGTAGCAATTCCTTTCTCTGCTTCTTTTGACGTCTCAGCAGATTTTATTCATTCTGCTGCAAGCCCAGCTCGGCTTACGATCGGAAGAATTCTCTTCAATAGCCCATGATTGAAAGAGACGTAGATGAGAACAAATTCTTTTCATAGTCTGAAAATTTTATTATTGTTGCATCTCGTCGATACGATAGGTTTATTTACCTTACTAGTCATATGCCCTAAAGGTTTACTGTCTGGATAAGACTTTTCAACAGATAAACGAATCAAGTGGTTGACGAAAGATCTAGTCCTCGTTTCCCGGGAGACAGAACCATATTTTCTCCATCCCTCTGTGTAAATAACCTAATATTGGTTCACATTCAATAACATCTTCACCATCTAGAGTAACGATGAGTCGAAGAACACCATGCAGGGTGGTGAGGTCCCATATTGACTCTCATTAGGTCTTTTATTGTAGCTTGTACATTCATAAGTTTTTTAACGATTCATTCTTCCATGAATTGCTGAAAGTTAAGAGAAATTAATAAAAAAAAATCATATGTTAAAAGATGATTCTCTAACAGACGATTTCAGGCATATCGCTACTTCTTCTTCCTCAACACATTCATAGGAAGAGAGAGATCTGTTCGCTACTACGCATCCTTACTTACTCATAGTAGAGTGTAAGGTAGGTTTGGGTATAGCAGGACTTGAACCTGCGACCATTAGGTTAAAAGCCCAATGCTCTACCAAATGAGCTATACACCCCCATGTAGTAGTAAATAGGGATTGGTGCGGAAAAGAGGGAGGCCCCCCTTCTTCTCATCTCATCATATTAAAGGAGCGCGGCTCTGTACTGTATAAGGCTCGTACTGCAAAGCAAGCGAAGAAAACATAAGGGCCTGCAAAAAAATTGCCTAATTTATGAAAATTAAATTAAATAAAAGCTTTAATATAAGAAAGATGCGCTCAACCACCCAACCTATACAAGGGGGCTCGGGCTCGAAAGCCGGCCTTACTCAACAAGCACCTTTCTTAGTAAGGTTGCTTGTTTCCACTCATTTTAAATTCTATCTACAAAAGAAGGTCAACGGGGATACTAAAATGGCTCTCACTGACACCAGAGAAGGTGAGGTCGTCTTTCTTTCCAGCCGCCATATGGTTCGGCTTAAAGCCTTAAAGACGGATAAGGGGAGAAGCAGTTATCTATGTAATTGCGATTTTTGTTGACCGTTGTTTCGGTCGAGCACTCTCTTTTCTTTGTGCAATTCTGTCTTACCAACCCGCGAGGAGTTGTGAGGCTGAACCGGGTACGAAGAATGAATCTATATGCACGGAAGGCCGGCGGCCGCTCAACTGTTCGATCGCAATGCAGAAATCAGACAAATTCTCAAACAAATATTGGACCGGGAATAAAAAGGGAGAAAAGGTAAAGTATAAGCACATATGGCGCGAAAAGGAAATCCGATTTCGGTAAGACTTGATCTGAATCGTAGTTCAGATTCAAGTTGGTTCAGTGAGGGCGACCGCGAAAGTAACCGAATGGGTCAGCCTTTTCCTTCAGTTTATCCCGTATTTGAAATCTAAAAAAAAGCGTGGGAGGACGTTGCAGATGTCCGCGGGGCGGACACGACTTCTTCTAAGGCTAGAAGACCACGGGAAGACACCCATGACTAGAGCATGTCGTGAAAGAAGCACACTGGGCGGGCGTGCTTCGACCCTGTCTCCGGGGCACAGTTGAATGTAGATATCATAAACGCGAGGTGCAGGATACCAGGCGGAGAAACCCGGGCAACCACTCCCTTATGTGCCAATCGCTAGCGCATCCAGGGCCTGGCGCCCAGCTCAGCTGGAGAGGCCTAGCTTGATCTTTTAAGTGCTAATTTGGTTCAGATATACTTCATTCAAAAATATGCCGATCAATAAGAAAAGAAGTGCTAAGTTTCAGATCAGTGAATAAACCGAATCTAAAGAAGAGAAGTTTATCGCTCGGCGCCTAAAGCGCACTATGCTCCGCTTCAATAAATGAGAGTTTTCGGTGGAACCGGTGAACCACGCGAGCTGGTTAGATGCGTGGGACAGAGGGCTCGTAGTACCTGCTAGCGCAGCTATACAGTGAAAGGGAAAAGGAGCCTAAATCGACCCCCTTCTTTCTTTTTTTTATTTTTCAAAGAAAATAAGCAATAGCAATAAAGGAGATTATACTCTCGGATGAGACTAAGCAGCTACCGATCATTCCGACACGCCCTTGGCCTATCTTGATTAAATAAAGACCAAAAGCCTATCTAAAGTGGAGCCTAGTTTAAGCTGTCAAACAAATGATAGAATAGAAAAAAAGAATAACCACTAGTAGGGATATGGATGTAGTCTCGCTCAGTAAAGAGAGTTGTAGATTCATAAAACAGGAGAAGAGCCTTTCCTTTCAAATGACAACCGCCTCTTCCTGCTGCGAGGGCGTTGCACAAAACCAAACCGCCCCCCACCCGATCAAGTATCAGTTGCTTCGCTGGTGGGCTGACTTAGGTTAGGGGGGGATTGTCCCTCAGTTCTTACCAACCTCCGGTGTGTAATCGACATGTTGCTAGCTAGAACTCGATCGAATAAAAATCATTGATTGCCTCTGCTGTCAATTTTTTATTCATTCGTGGCGCTCGGCCGGTGCTCCTTTCTCATCTCAAATAAGAACAAATCTGAAAAGATAAGGGAAGACCACCTGAGTGAACCGACCGAATGGACTTTCTTTATCCGAACCTTTTGATAATGATAGCGGCTTAAAGAAAAACCTATCACGACCTTAATGGCCTTGATCGGCGGGGAGGAGCATCTCAAAGTATGGGGCAAAAGATCAAGCGCTTTTACTTTGTCTCCCGGGATCCACCACAGGTTGGGTTTGAGAGCCGTGTGATGGGTGACTATCCCGCACGGTTCGGAGAGCACTTTTAGTCTACGTTGGTGAATGGAAGCCCCCTTATCAAGCAAGAAGGAAGCGGCTCTTCCCACGGCGGAGTCACCATTGACTCTATTTATTATTATGGTAAATCAGTGTATCAAGATGTCAATCTGAGATCTTATTTCGGTTCGATACGTCCACCTACGAGACTCACCTTTGGCTTTCGTCTCGGTAGGTGTATTATTCTACATTTTCCCAAAAGAACATTCATTCATTTCTTTCTTCCCCGTCGACCACGATGACTGAAACGACGCGATAAATCCAGACCCGGAAAGGAGAAGGGCGGTGGTGGGCATTTGGGAAAGTCGGGCCAATCGGGTGTCTTCATTCAAACGACGGTACAGAAGAAGAACGAAACGAAGTGAGAGGCCGGGAGGCAGGGAAAAGAGTCGAGTCGATCAGGCTCGACGATCAGGAGAAGCAAAACCAAATCAGGATTTGGCCGAAAAAGAAGCAACGCTATGGATACCATGATCGATCACCATCGAAAAAAATAATCTTTCTAAAGAACTTCGGGTCAGCGGGGCCTTCAAGCATCCGAAATACGCCGGGGTTGTAAATGACATAGCGTTCCTGATAGAAAATGACGACTCCTTCAGAAAAACGAAGTTATTCAAGTTATTTTTTCCAAAGAAGTCCCGCTCCAACGGTCCGGCGAGTCATCTAATTAAAAGGACCCTCCCTGCAGTGCGCCCTTCCTTGAATTATTCGGTCATGCAATACTTATTGAATACAAAAAACAAAAGAAATTTCGACCCCATCGTAGTTCTCAATCATTTCGTGGCACCGGGCGTAGCTGAACCATCTACGATGGGGAGAGCTAATGCTCAGGAAAGAAGCTTAGATAAGAGAATACGTTCTCGCATTTATTTTTTTGTAGAAAGCTTGACCAGCGATAAAAAGTGTTTGGCCGAAGCCAAAAAGAGGTTGACCCACTTCATTCGCCAAGCGAATGATCTTCACTTTGTGGGAACAACAAAAACTACCATCTCGCTCTTTCCTTTCTTCGGTGCTACCTTTTTTTTTCTAAGGGATGGGCTTGGCGTATATAATAACCTTTTTTTTGAGGATGCCCGGGAACAACTACTAGGTCAATTAAGGATAAAATGTTGGAACCTCATGGGTAAGGAGGATAAGGTAATGGAATTGATAGAGAAATTCATAGACCTAGGTAGGATAGGAGAATTGCTAAAGGGAATAGAGATGATGATAGAGATCATACTGAGAAACAGAAGAATTCCGTACGGGTAAAACTCTTATTTGAACGAAGTGAAAAAAATGCGATCTTTGTTGTCTAATAGAACAAACACTAATACGTTAATTGAATTGGTCAAGATCAAATCTGTTTATCAATGTGCTTCTCCGATTGCTCAAGACATCTCTTTTCAACCGAGAAACAAAACAAGATCATTTCGTTCCATTTTTAATAAAATAGTGGATATTCCATTAGTAATGAAAGGAGGGGTTGAGGGGGTCCGTATATGTTGTTCAGGTCGATTAGAAGGTGCAGAAATAGCTAGAACTGAATGCGGAAAGTATGGAAAAACATCTCGTAATGTATTTAACCAGAAAATCGATTATGCTCCTACGGAAGTATCTACTCGTTACGGAATCTCAGGTGTCAAAGTGTGGATTTCATATAGTAAAAAAAGGGGGGGGGGCGTGCTATATCAGAAACGTACGAAATATAAAAAATATCGTAAAGGCAGATGTAGTAGGCGTTGCAAACCGGACGGTACACAACTCGGTTTCGGAAGATATGGTATTAAAAGTTGTAGAGCTGATCGTCTTTCATATCGAGCCATTGAAGCAGCGCGTCGGGCTATAATCGGACACTTCCATCGTGCTATGAGCGGACAATTCCGAAGAAATGGTAAGAGTTCTCGCGGATATCCCTATTACCGGGAAACCTACAGAAGTAAGAATGGGAAGAGGAAAAGGAAATCCTGCAAGTTGGGTTGCTCGTGTGTCCACGGGACAAATCCTATTTGAAATGGATGGTGTGACTTTGTCAAATGCTCGACAAGCAGCTAAATTAGCGGCGCATAAACCATCTTTGTCAACCAAGTTTGTTCAGTGGTCATAACATAACCTAAGTGGATAAAAAGAGGTAGCGGGGATTTATGAAAGAGGAACTAAAAGTACTAAAGCACGAAACCTAATACCTAATATCTGTTCGGAAAGAGAGCTATTTTTTAGCGGCATTCTCCCTGACAAAAATGAAATAAAAACAAATGACTATAAGAAACCAACGATTATCTCTTCTTAAACAGCCTATATCCTCCACACTTAAGCAACATTTGATAGATTATCCAACCCCGAGCAATCTTAGTTATTGGTGGGGGTTCGGTTCGTTAGCTGGTCTTTGTTTAGTCATTCAGATAGTGACTGGCATTTTTTTAGCTATGCATTACACACCCCATGTGGATCTAGCTTTCAACAGCGTAGAACACATTATGAGAGATGTTGAAGGGGGCTGGTTGCTCCGTTATATGCATGCTAATGGGGCAAGTTTGTTTCTCATTGTGGTTCACCTCCATATTTTTCGTGGTCTATATTATGCGAGTTATAGCAGTCCTAGGGAATTTGTTTGGTGTCTCGGAGTTGTAATCTTCCTATTGATGATTGTGACAGCTTTTATAGGATATGTACTACCTTGGGGTCAGATGAGCTTTTGGGGAGCTACAGTAATTACAAGCTTAGCTAGCGTCATACCTGTAGTAGGAGATACCATAGTTACTTGGCTTTGGGGGGGTTTCTCCGTGGACAATGCCACCTTAAATCGTTTTTTAAGTCTTCATCATTTACTCCCCTTTATTTTAGTCGGCGCCAGTATTCTTCATCTGGCCGCATTGCATCAATATGGATCAAATAATCCATTGGGTGTACATTCAGAGATGGATAAAATTGCTTCTTATCCTTATTTTTATGTAAAGGATCTAGTAGGGTGGGTAGCTTTTGCTATCTTTTTTTCCATTTGGATTTTTTATGCTCCTAATGTTTTGGGGCATCCCGACAATTATATACCTGCTAATCCAATGTCCACCCCGCCTCATATTGTGCCGGAATGTGATAACCAACTGAGAAGTTAAAAATAAAGTTAAAGTCTTTTTACATGATGTTACCCTTTCTGGATCTAGTATCGACATGAGTGGAATTCCACTAACTGCTTTCGCCGCTAAGGCTAGTCCACTACTGAATGATTATGTATAGGCCATCTCGATAGATTGTTCTATACCTTGACTGGTATTACACACCAGCAGAGATCGGAGAAGACGTTCCACGGCTGAAGCGTTCGGTTCATTGGATACTGAGACTTTTTAACTTATAATTCCAAATGAAATTAAATTTCCAGCTATCCTTCCATCCGCCTTTTATCAAGCTACAAGCCAGAACAAAAAAAAGTAATATCCCTTCAACCCCCTCTTCTCGGGCGATAGGGGTTCCTCTTTAGACTCCGAGGCTCGAGTGGATGGACCCGCTTAAACACCCAGTTGGATACCGATGCGATAGCCTTCCTTACCTACTTAGCTCGAGGAATTACAAATAGAGATGCCAACCGTTAGCCTGAATGAAGGCCTGATTGAGGGACTGAAGGAAGGACTTTCTATCACTGTA
Source organism: Sherardia arvensis (assembly GCA_948330725.1). Taxonomy (NCBI): domain Eukaryota; kingdom Viridiplantae; phylum Streptophyta; class Magnoliopsida; order Gentianales; family Rubiaceae; genus Sherardia; species Sherardia arvensis. The sequence continues at coordinate 12,127,925 of OX415237.1, read as the reverse complement.
TCGCCGCCTATGCCTTTATCGGGTGGTATTGAACCACCTTGAGGAACAGAACAGCAGCACTTATTAGCTTACTTGCTTGCTAGAACCGTACTGCTTTTATTATCACTGAAACCACCGTATCGTATACAACCCCCCAGCATAACCTTATTTATACCATTCCAACCCCGAGTATAAGTAGGCGGTGGCTCCGTTACACAGTCGTTGGGGAGAGAGATAAGGCACATGCGCATTTTGGGTGAACCGCATGGGGCTTAGAAGTTCGCTGATGATATGGATTCCTTCGTCCCATCAGGAGATGGCAAAAGGAAATCGACAACTTGCTATGCGGCGGCGCTGTGCCCTGGGTTGAAAAGCCGTCCACTGGCAGTAGTGATCTATGTCCTTCTATCTATCCCATTTTCATGGCGTAAAAGAAAAGAATATAGCCAGTTTCTCCTGCATCAAAATAGGCCGTTTACCTGTCCTCTTCTCTTTACAGGAGATTGAGTTGGAGTTTAATTCGCCAGTTAGAGTCCTTCTGAAAATAAGGCAGTTGGAAAGCTGGGGATCCGTACATAAGGATTGACACGAAAGCGACAGGATCAATCTTTCATAGGTCTTTGGATAGGGCAAGTTCTCTCTTTTCCTACTTATGATATGAGTAAGGGACGCTATCTTTTCCACCTGTGAATGTGAAGATACATCTTTTCCTTTTAGCAAGCCTTGAAAGCAGTCTTCTCTTTCACTCTGATGTAGCAGATAAGCTTAAGAGTCTTGTGAACAAGGAAAGAACTCCCCTTCGCCTTTCTGCCCGTGAAATCCTTTTCTTCTGCTTTTTCCCAACGATATATCCCCATTCTTCTGAATTGATGTTGTGATGGAGTCCTTACAGAGGTACTTCTATTAGAAGATGAGGCAGAACCAGAACCTGGAGATCAACCCCAAGGACTTACTCTGGGAGCAAGGATTGGATTGGAGACTGCATGACATGATTCCTCTTCTTACACTGACGGGGGATAGAAAGAGGGTTGTCGGCAAGCGTGACGAGAAGGCAGAGTTCCTTTGTGAAATGGCAGACAGACACTACCAAATCGGGTACGACAAGTGAAGAGCGGAGGGATAGAAGGTCTTGCTACACTGCTTCAGGCTTGTTTCGGGTTTAGCCCTTGATTGGCAGAGTGAGCGGGCACTTTCCCTTCTTCGTAAGGCCGCATCTGAGAAAGAGAGTTAATTCCTTTGGGGATAGGAGCTTAAGTGCTACCAAAGCTTATACCACTGAGTTTGCTCAATCGGTGTCAGTCGAGTAATCTGACCAAGGGGAGTAGGACCGATCAAGAATCACCCGTAATAGGCGCAGCGGCTGGCTTTCCTTTTGAAGCTGTTTTCGGAGTTGAAAGAAGGCAATTCGTAAGAGAAGTAAACAGGTTTGATTGCAGTTATTTCCCGAGTGGGATAGCATAAGTTGACCAAGGGACAGGCCAACCATATATTTATATACGAGTGAGTTCGGCTTATGCGATCAAGTCCGTAAAGGCTTCGTAAGAAGATGACCCAGCAGTTTCAGTGAAGTTTGCTTCAGCTTTGTACTTTGACATCGGTTGCGCTAGATTCTCATTCAAATTAGACATGAAAGTCAAGAGTATCCCTACCCATATATGAGTATGTGAACTAAGGTCAAGTAATCGGAACAGGATAGCTTTCTCTACCCGGGAGTCACTTCAGTACCTAGGACTACTCTCCCAGGATGCCAAACATACATTGAAAGTGTCAATGTTGACTCACAAGCGCCACCCTCATCGGGTAAATCCGGAGAAGGGCTACTGCTTCTGTAGGTAAGGACTGAAATAAAGATTTTCATTTATAGAGTTCGTGAACCAACGAGTCTTTAATTAATTTAATTAAGTGGGCGTTAAGCGTAACGAACTTACGGGAGGTAGAAAATGTTGTTAGTCTTTAACGACACAGGGTCACCTTTCCGACGTTTAATTAAGTCTATTGAATCCACTACTTTCTGCCTTCCACTTAGTTAGATATGAGCCAGTCCCAAGCCAGTGTATGGATCCAGCCAAAGGAGAGTGGGAAAGGGGAGTTGCTTGCGGGGTAACCTCGCCTAGCTTATCTGTCCTTGTATTATTCAACTCATCTGTCCACTTATCTTGTCCAAAGCAGAAGGAATATAAAAATACTTTGTTTCGAGGGTAATCCGCCATAAATCTGACTATGCTTTCCGTGGTAGCTAGGCGGTGGTTTAGTAAGGGCTTTAAGAAAAGGCGTAACTGCTCTTGTCGGAAGGGCTGGGCTACTAGATGGGAAAGATCCCACACCTGGACCAGGCTCAAAGCGATGAGACGATTTCTTCTCTTCTCTTTACGGGGTTAGACTCTCTAGAACCAGAACAATAGACTGATTGACTGTGGTCAGGTCAGAGCCTTCTGTTGGAGGAGATTTATTTGACTTTCTACCGTACTTAGTCTTCCGCTGGAACTGGATTCTCTAAAGCGGAAAGGGAATACCCCTCTCGGGGGAGATAGGAATCGAATCGATTGAAGAAGGAATTTAATTATCTAAAGGAAGAGAATCAGCAACTATTTCATCCGTATCCGGCACTGCTTTACTTGGCTTAGCTAGACTGCTTTGAGAGAAGGGTCTTAGGAAGAATAGGATGGACAAAGTGGAAAGTGACGCACTACTTATTTTCTGCCTACTAGCAATGCAACTACTCCTGAAAAAGACTAAAAAAGAACCCACTGAAGCAAGGAATATGAGTAGAAGAGCGCTAGCATCCCTTGCTCTCTATCGATTGCTCACCGCCGTCTCATCCAAAGGAATAGAACTGGAGGGCAAAATTCCCGTACATATATGGATTTCAAGTGAACCTTCATGGATTAGTAAGGTTTGTTTGATCTGAAATAAAAGTCTTTGGGTACGTTGTCCTTCTCTGAAATG